>CM072772.1:50002500-60002500 GCA_036936925.1 Cenchrus fungigraminus | reverse complement strand
AATGGATGCTTCACAACTTAGGTACCCCGAAATAGTGGATTCAGGCCTGAAACACAAGTTTTGCATCTTTTACGTGCTGAAGGTTAGCGAAATGCTCTGAAACACTCCCAAACATCATTTTGGGTCCAATGGACTATAATGGATGCTTCACAACTTTGGTACACCGAAATAGTGGATTCAGGCGTGAACACAAGTTTTGCATCTTTTACGTGCCGAAGGTTAGCGAAATGCTCTGAAACACTCCCAAACATCATTTTGGGTCCAATGGACTATAATGGATGCTTCACAACTTTGGTACCCCAAAATAGTGAATTCAGGCGCGAACACAAGTTTTGCATCTTTTACGTGCCGAAGGTTAGCGAAATGCTCTGAAACACTAACAAACATCATTTTGGGTCGAATGGAGTAGAATGGATGCTTTACAACTACGACACCCCGAAATAGTGCATTCTGGCCAGAAACACAAGTATTGCATGTTTTACGTGCCGAAGGTTAGCGAAATGCTCTGAACACTATCAAACATCATTTTGGGTCCAATGGAGTAGAATGGATGCTTCGCAACTTCGGTACCTCGAAATAGTGCATCCAGGCCTGAAACACAAGTTTTGCATCTTTTTACGTGCCGAAGGTTAGCGAAATGCTCTGAAACACTCCCAAACATCATTTTGAGTCCAATGGAGTAGAATGGATGCTTCACAACTTCGGTACCCCGAAATAGTGGATTCAGGCCTGAAACACAAGTTTTGCATCTTTTACGTGCTGAAGGTTAGCGAAATGCTCTGAAACACTCCCAAACATCATTTTGGGTCCAATGGACTATAATGGATGCTTCACTACTTTGGTACCCCGAAATAGTGCATCCAGGCCTCAAACACAAGTTTTGCATCTTTTACGTGCCGAAGGTTAGCGAAATGCTCTGAAACACTGTCAAACATCATTGTGGGTCCAATGGAGTAGAATGGATGCTTCACAACTTCGGTACCCCGAAATAGAGCATTCAGGCCCGGAACACAAGTTTTGCATCTTTTTACGTGCTGAAGGCTAGCGAAATGCTTTGAAACACTCCCAAACATCATTTTATTTCCAATGGAGTAGAATGGATGCTTCGCAACTTTGGTTCCCGAAATAGTGCATTCAGGCCCGAAATACCAGTTTTTCATCTTTTTATGTGCCGAAGGATAGCAAAATGCTCTGAAACACTCCCAAACATCATTTTGGGTCCAATGGACAATAATGGATGCTTCACAACTTTGGTATGCCAAAATAGTGAATTCAGGCGCGAACACAAGTTTTGCATCTTTTACGTGCCGAAGGTTAGCGAAATGCTCTGAAACACTAACAAACATCATTGTGGGTCCAATGGTGTAGAATGGATGCTTTACAACTACGACACCCCGAAATTGTGTATTCAGGCCAGAAACACAAGTTTTGCATCTTTTACGTGCCGAAGGTTACCGAAATGCTCTGAAACACTCTCAAACATCATTTTGGGTCCAATGGAGTAGAACGGATGCTTCGCAACTTCGGTACCTCGAAATAGTGCATCCAGGCCTGAAACACAAGTTTTGCATCTTTTTACGTGCCGAAGGTTAGCGAAATGCTCTGAAACACTCCTAAACATCATTTTGAGTCTAATGGAGTAGAATGGATGCTTCACAACTTAGGTACCCTGAAATAGTGGATTCAGGCCTGAAACCCAAGTTTTGCATCTTTTTACGTGCTGAAGGTTAGCGAAATGCTCTGAAACACTCCCAAACATCATTTTGGGTCCAATGGAGTAGAATGGATGCTTTACAACTACGATACCCCAAAATAGTGCATTCAGGACTGAAACACAAGTTTTGCATCTTTTACGTGCCGAAGGTTAGCGAAATGCTCTGAAACACTCCCAGACATCATTTTGGGTCCAATGGAGTAGAATGGATGCTTTACAACTACGATACCCCGAAATAGTGCATTCAGGACCGAAACACAAGTTTTGCATCTTTTACGTGCCGAAGGTTAGCGAAATGCTCTGAAACACTGTCAAACATCATTGTGGGTTCAATGGAGTAGAATGGATGCTTCACAACTTCGGTACCCCGAAATAGAGCATTCAGGCCCGAAACACAAGTTTTGCATCTTTTTACGTGCTGAAGGCTAGCGAAATGCTTTGAAACACTCCCAAACATCATTTTAGTTCCAATGGAGTAGAATGGATGCTTCGCAACTTTGGTACCCGAAATAGTGCATTCAGGCCCGAAACACCAGTTTTTCATCTTTTTATGTGCCGAAGGTTAGCAAAATGCTCTGAAACACTCCCAAACATCATTTTGGGTCCAATGGACTATAATGGATGCTTCACAACTTTGGTACCCCAAAATAGTGAATTCAGGCGCGAACACAAGTTTTGCATCTTTTACGTGCCGAAGGTTAGCGAAATGCTCTGAAACACTAACAAACATCATTTTGGGTCGAATGGAGTAGAATGGATGCTTTACAACTACGACACCCCGAAATAGTGCATTCTGGCCAGAAACACAAGTATTGCATGTTTTACGTGCCGAAGGTTAGCGAAATGCTCTGAACACTATCAAACATCATTTTGGGTCCAATGGAGTAGAATGGATGCTTCGCAACTTCGGTACCTCGAAATAGTGCATCCAGGCCTGAAACACAAGTTTTGCATCTTTTTACGTGCCGAAGGTTAGCGAAATGCTCTGAAACACTCCCAAACATCATTTTGAGTCCAATGGAGTAGAATGGATGCTTCACAACTTCGGTACCCCGAAATAGTGGATTCAGGCCTGAAACACAAGTTTTGCATCTTTTACGTGCTGAAGGTTAGCGAAATGCTCTGAAACACTCCCAAACATCATTTTGGGTCCAATGGACTATAATGGATGCTTCACTACTTTGGTACCCCGAAATAGTGGATTCAGACGCGAACACAAGTTTTGCATCTTTTACGTGCCGAAGGTTAGCGAAATGCTCTGAAACACTCCCAGACATCATTTTGGGTCCAATGGAGTAGAATGGATGCTTTACAACTACGATACCCCGAAATAGTGCATTCAGGCCCGAAACACAAGTTTTGCATCTTTACGTGCCGAAGGTTAGCGAAATGCTCTGAAACACTGTCAAACATCATTGTGGGTCCAATGGAGTAGAATGGATGCTTCACAACTTCGGTACCCCGAAATAGAGCATTCAGGCCCGAAACACAAGTTTTGCATCTTTTTACGTGCTGAAGGCTAGCGAAATGCTTTGAAACACTCCCAAACATCATTTTAGTTCCAATGGAGTAGAATGGATGCTTCGCAACTTTGGTACCCGAAATAGTGCATTCAGGCCCGAAACACCAGTTTTTCATCTTTTTATGTGCCGAAGGTTAGCAAAATGCTCTGAAACACTCCCAAACATCATTTTGGGTCCAATGGACTATAATGGATGCTTCACAACTTTGGTACGCCAAAATAGTGAATTCAGGCGCGAACACAAGTTTTGCATCTTTTACGTGCCGAAGGTTAGCGAAATGCTCTGAAACACTAACAAACATCATTGTGGGTCCAATGGAGTAGAATGGATGCTTTACAACTACGACACCCCGAAATAGTGCATTCAGGCCAGAAACACAAGTTTTGCATCTTTTACGTGCCGAAGGTTACCGAAATGCTCTGAAACACTCTCAAACATCATTTTGGGTCCAATGGAGTAGAATGGATGCTTCGCAACTTCGGTACCTCGAAATAGTGCATCCAGGCCTGAAACACAAGTTTTGCATCTTTTTACGTGCCGAAGGTTAGCGAAATGCTCTGAAACACTCCCAAACATCATTTTGAGTCCAATGGAGTAGAATGGATGCTTCACAACTTAGGTACCCCGAAATAGTGGATTCAGGCCTGAAACACAAGTTTTGCATCTTTTACGTGCTGAAGGTTAGCGAAATGCTCTGAAACACTCCCAAACATCATTTTGGGTCCAATGGACTATAATGGATGCTTCACAACTTTGGTACCCCGAAATAGTGGATTCAGGCGTGAACACAAGTTTTGCATCTTTTACGTGCCGAAGGTTAGCGAAATGCTCTGAAACACTCCCAAACATCATTTTGGGTCCAATGGACTATAATGGATGCTTCACAACTTTGGTACCCCAAAATAGTGAATTCAGGCGCGAACACAAGTTTTGCATCTTTTACGTGCCGAAGGTTAGCGAAATGCTCTGAAACACTAACAAACATCATTTTGGGTCGAATGGAGTAGAATGGATGCTTTACAACTACGACACCCCGAAATAGTGCATTCTGGCCAGAAACACAAGTATTGCATGTTTTACGTGCCGAAGGTTAGCGAAATGCTCTGAACACTATCAAACATCATTTTGGGTCCAATGGAGTAGAATGGATGCTTCGCAACTTCGGTACCTCGAAATAGTGCATCCAGGCCTGAAACACAAGTTTTGCATCTTTTTACGTGCCGAAGGTTAGCGAAATGCTCTGAAACACTCCCAAACATCATTTTGAGTCCAATGGAGTAGAATGGATGCTTCACAACTTCGGTACCCCGAAATAGTGGATTCAGGCCTGAAACACAAGTTTTGCATCTTTTACGTGCTGAAGGTTAGCGAAATGCTCTGAAACACTTCCAAACATCATTTTGGGTCCAATGGACTATAATGGATGCTTCACTACTTTGGTACCCCGAAATAGTGCATCCAGGCCTCAAACACAAGTTTTGCATCTTTTACGTGCCGAAGGTTAGCGAAATGCTCTGAAACACTGTCAAACATCATTGTGGGTCCAATGGAGTAGAATGGATGCTTCACAACTTCGGTACCCCGAAATAGAGCATTCAGGCCCGGAACACAAGTTTTGCATCTTTTTACGTGCTGAAGGCTAGCGAAATGCTTTGAAACACTCCCAAACATCATTTTATTTCCAATGGAGTAGAATGGATGCTTCGCAACTTTGGTTCCCGAAATAGTGCATTCAGGCCCGAAATACCAGTTTTTCATCTTTTTATGTGCCGAAGGATAGCAAAATGCTCTGAAACACTCCCAAACATCATTTTGGGTCCAATGGACAATAATGGATGCTTCACAACTTTGGTATGCCAAAATAGTGAA
Source organism: Cenchrus fungigraminus (assembly GCA_036936925.1). Classification (NCBI taxonomy): domain Eukaryota; kingdom Viridiplantae; phylum Streptophyta; class Magnoliopsida; order Poales; family Poaceae; genus Cenchrus; species Cenchrus fungigraminus. The sequence continues at coordinate 59,997,394 of CM072772.1, read as the reverse complement.
TTCAGGCGCGAACACAAGTTTTGCATCTTTTACGTGCCGAAGGTTAGCGAAATGCTCTGAAACACTAACAAACATCATTGTGGGTCCAATGGTGTAGAATGGATGCTTTACAACTACGACACCCCGAAATTGTGTATTCAGGCCAGAAACACAAGTTTTGCATCTTTTACGTGCCGAAGGTTACCGAAATGCTCTGAAACACTCTCAAACATCATTTTGGGTCCAATGGAGTAGAACGGATGCTTCGCAACTTCGGTACCTCGAAATAGTGCATCCAGGCCTGAAACACAAGTTTTGCATCTTTTTACGTGCCGAAGGTTAGCGAAATGCTCTGAAACACTCCTAAACATCATTTTGAGTCTAATGGAGTAGAATGGATGCTTCACAACTTAGGTACCCTGAAATAGTGGATTCAGGCCTGAAACCCAAGTTTTGCATCTTTTTACGTGCTGAAGGTTAGCGAAATGCTCTGAAACACTCCCAAACATCATTTTGGGTCCAATGGAGTAGAATGGATGCTTTACAACTACGATACCCCAAAATAGTGCATTCAGGACTGAAACACAAGTTTTGCATCTTTTACGTGCCGAAGGTTAGCGAAATGCTCTGAAACACTCCCAGACATCATTTTGGGTCCAATGGAGTAGAATGGATGCTTTACAACTACGATACCCCGAAATAGTGCATTCAGGACCGAAACACAAGTTTTGCATCTTTTACGTGCCGAAGGTTAGCGAAATGCTCTGAAACACTGTCAAACATCATTGTGGGTTCAATGGAGTAGAATGGATGCTTCACAACTTCGGTACCCCGAAATAGAGCATTCAGGCCCGAAACACAAGTTTTGCATCTTTTTACGTGCTGAAGGCTAGCGAAATGCTTTGAAACACTCCCAAACATCATTTTAGTTCCAATGGAGTAGAATGGATGCTTCGCAACTTTGGTACCCGAAATAGTGCATTCAGGCCCGAAACACCAGTTTTTCATCTTTTTATGTGCCGAAGGTTAGCAAAATGCTCTGAAACACTCCCAAACATCATTTTGGGTCCAATGGACTATAATGGATGCTTCACAACTTTGGTACCCCAAAATAGTGAATTCAGGCGCGAACACAAGTTTTGCATCTTTTACGTGCCGAAGGTTAGCGAAATGCTCTGAAACACTAACAAACATCATTTTGGGTCGAATGGAGTAGAATGGATGCTTTACAACTACGACACCCCGAAATAGTGCATTCTGGCCAGAAACACAAGTATTGCATGTTTTACGTGCCGAAGGTTAGCGAAATGCTCTGAACACTATCAAACATCATTTTGGGTCCAATGGAGTAGAATGGATGCTTCGCAACTTCGGTACCTCGAAATAGTGCATCCAGGCCTGAAACACAAGTTTTGCATCTTTTTACGTGCCGAAGGTTAGCGAAATGCTCTGAAACACTCCCAAACATCATTTTGAGTCCAATGGAGTAGAATGGATGCTTCACAACTTCGGTACCCCGAAATAGTGGATTCAGGCCTGAAACACAAGTTTTGCATCTTTTACGTGCTGAAGGTTAGCGAAATGCTCTGAAACACTCCCAAACATCATTTTGGGTCCAATGGACTATAATGGATGCTTCACTACTTTGGTACCCCGAAATAGTGCATCCAGGCCTCAAACACAAGTTTTGCATCTTTTACGTGCCGAAGGTTAGCGAAATGCTCTGAAACACTGTCAAACATCATTGTGGGTCCAATGGAGTAGAATGGATGCTTCACAACTTCGGTACCCCGAAATAGAGCATTCAGGCCCGGAACACAAGTTTTGCATCTTTTTACGTGCTGAAGGCTAGCGAAATGCTTTGAAACACTCCCAAACATCATTTTATTTCCAATGGAGTAGAATGGATGCTTCGCAACTTTGGTTCCCGAAATAGTGCATTCAGGCCCGAAATACCAGTTTTTCATCTTTTTATGTGCCGAAGGATAGCAAAATGCTCTGAAACACTCCCAAACATCATTTTGGGTCCAATGGACAATAATGGATGCTTCACAACTTTGGTATGCCAAAATAGTGAATTCAGGCGCGAACACAAGTTTTGCATCTTTTACGTGCCGAAGGTTAGCGAAATGCTCTGAAACACTAACAAACATCATTGTGGGTCCAATGGTGTAGAATGGATGCTTTACAACTACGACACCCCGAAATTGTGTATTCAGGCCAGAAACACAAGTTTTGCATCTTTTACGTGCCGAAGGTTACCGAAATGCTCTGAAACACTCTCAAACATCATTTTGGGTCCAATGGAGTAGAACGGATGCTTCGCAACTTCGGTACCTCGAAATAGTGCATCCAGGCCTGAAACACAAGTTTTGCATCTTTTTACGTGCCGAAGGTTAGCGAAATGCTCTGAAACACTCCTAAACATCATTTTGAGTCTAATGGAGTAGAATGGATGCTTCACAACTTAGGTACCCTGAAATAGTGGATTCAGGCCTGAAACCCAAGTTTTGCATCTTTTTACGTGCTGAAGGTTAGCGAAATGCTCTGAAACACTCCCAAACATCATTTTGGGTCCAATGGAGTAGAATGGATGCTTTACAACTACGATACCCCAAAATAGTGCATTCAGGACTGAAACACAAGTTTTGCATCTTTTACGTGCCGAAGGTTAGCGAAATGCTCTGAAACACTCCCAGACATCATTTTGGGTCCAATGGAGTAGAATGGATGCTTTACAACTACGATACCCCGAAATAGTGCATTCAGGACCGAAACACAAGTTTTGCATCTTTTACGTGCCGAAGGTTAGCGAAATGCTCTGAAACACTGTCAAACATCATTGTGGGTTCAATGGAGTAGAATGGATGCTTCACAACTTCGGTACCCCGAAATAGAGCATTCAGGCCCGAAACACAAGTTTTGCATCTTTTTACGTGCTGAAGGCTAGCGAAATGCTTTGAAACACTCCCAAACATCATTTTAGTTCCAATGGAGTAGAATGGATGCTTCGCAACTTTGGTACCCGAAATAGTGCATTCAGGCCCGAAACACCAGTTTTTCATCTTTTTATGTGCCGAAGGTTAGCAAAATGCTCTGAAACACTCCCAAACATCATTTTGGGTCCAATGGACTATAATGGATGCTTCACAACTTTGGTACCCCAAAATAGTGAATTCAGGCGCGAACACAAGTTTTGCATCTTTTACGTGCCGAAGGTTAGCGAAATGCTCTGAAACACTAACAAACATCATTTTGGGTCGAATGGAGTAGAATGGATGCTTTACAACTACGACACCCCGAAATAGTGCATTCTGGCCAGAAACACAAGTATTGCATGTTTTACGTGCCGAAGGTTAGCGAAATGCTCTGAACACTATCAAACATCATTTTGGGTCCAATGGAGTAGAATGGATGCTTCGCAACTTCGGTACCTCGAAATAGTGCATCCAGGCCTGAAACACAAGTTTTGCATCTTTTTACGTGCCGAAGGTTAGCGAAATGCTCTGAAACACTCCCAAACATCATTTTGAGTCCAATGGAGTAGAATGGATGCTTCACAACTTCGGTACCCCGAAATAGTGGATTCAGGCCTGAAACACAAGTTTTGCATCTTTTACGTGCTGAAGGTTAGCGAAATGCTCTGAAACACTCCCAAACATCATTTTGGGTCCAATGGACTATAATGGATGCTTCACTACTTTGGTACCCCGAAATAGTGGATTCAGACGCGAACACAAGTTTTGCATCTTTTACGTGCCGAAGGTTAGCGAAATGCTCTGAAACACTCCCAGACATCATTTTGGGTCCAATGGAGTAGAATGGATGCTTTACAACTACGATACCCCGAAATAGTGCATTCAGGCCCGAAACACAAGTTTTGCATCTTTACGTGCCGAAGGTTAGCGAAATGCTCTGAAACACTGTCAAACATCATTGTGGGTCCAATGGAGTAGAATGGATGCTTCACAACTTCGGTACCCCGAAATAGAGCATTCAGGCCCGGAACACAAGTTTTGCATCTTTTTACGTGCTGAAGGCTAGCGAAATGCTTTGAAACACTCCCAAACATCATTTTATTTCCAATGGAGTAGAATGGATGCTTCGCAACTTTGGTACCCGAAATAGTGCATTCAGGCCCGAAATACCAGTTTTTCATCTTTTTATGTGCCGAAGGATAGCAAAATGCTCTGAAACACTCCCAAACATCATTTTGGGTCCAATGGACAATAATGGATGCTTCACAACTTTGGTATGCCAAAATAGTGAATTCAGGCGCGAACACAAGTTTTGCATCTTTTACGTGCCGAAGGTTAGCGAAATGCTCTGAAACACTAACAAACATCATTGTGGGTCCAATGGTGTAGAATGGATGCTTTAAAACTACGACACCCCGAAATTGTGTATTCAGGCCAGAAACACAAGTTTTGCATCTTTTACGTGCCGAAGGTTACCGAAATGCTCTGAAACACTCTCAAACATCATTTTGGGTCCAATGGAGTAGAACGGATGCTTCGCAACTTCGGTACCTCGAAATAGTGCATCCAGGCCTGAAACACAAGTTTTGCATCTTTTTACGTGCCGAAGGTTAGCGAAATGCTCTTAAACACTCCTAAACATCATTTTGAGTCTAATGGAGTAGAATGGATGCTTCACAACTTAGGTACCCTGAAATAGTGGATTCAGGCCTGAAACCCAAGTTTTGCATCTTTTACGTGCTGAAGGTTAGCGAAATGCTCTGAAACACTCCCAAACATCATTTTGGGTCCAATGGACTATAATGGATGCTTCACAACTTTGGTACCCCGAAATAGTGGATTCAGGCGTGAACACAAGTTTTGCATCTTTTACGTGCCGAAGGTTAGCGAAATGCTCTGAAACACTCCCAAACATCATTTTGGGTCCAATGGACTATAATGGATGCTTCACAACTTTGGTACCCCAAAATAGAGAATTCAGGCGCGAACACAAGTTTTGCATCTTTTACGTGCCGAAGGTTAGCGAAATGCTCTGAAACACTAACAAACATCATTTTGGGTCTAATGGAGTAGAATGGATGCTTTACAACTACGACAGCCCGAAATAGTGCATTCAGGCTAGAAACACAAGTTTTGCATCTTTTACGTGCCGAAGGTTAGCGAAATGCTCTGAACACTCTCAAACATCATTTTGGGTCCAACGGAGTAGAATGGATGCTTCGCAACTTCGGTACCTCGAAATAGTGCATCTAGGCCTGAAACACAAGTTTTGCATCTTTTTACGTGCCGAAGGTTAGCGAAATGCTCTGAAACACTCCCAAACATCATTTTGAGTCCAATGGAGTAGAATGGATGCTTCACAACTTCGGTACCCCGAAATAGTGGATTCAGGCCTCAAACACAAGTTTTGCATCTTTTACGTGCTGAAGGTTAGCGAAATGCTCTGAAACACTCCCAAACATCATTTTGGGTCCAATGGAGTAGAATGGATGCTTTACAACTACGATACCCCAAAATAGTGCATTCAGGACTGAAACACAAGTTTTGCATCTTTTACGTGCCGAAGGTTAGCGAAATGCTCTGAAACACTCCCAGACATCATTTTGGGTCCAATGGAGTAGAATGGATGCTTTACAACTACGATACCCCGAAATAGTGCATTCAGGACCGAAACACAAGTTTTGCATCTTTTACGTGCCGAAGGTTAGCGAAATGCTCTGAAACACTGTCAAACATCATTGTGGGTTCAATGGAGTAGAATGGATGCTTCACAACTTCGGTACCCCGAAATAGAGCATTCAGGCCCGAAACACAAGTTTTGCATCTTTTTACGTGCTGAAGGCTAGCGAAATGCTTTGAAACACTCCCAAACATCATTTTAGTTCCAATGGAGTAGAATGGATGCTTCGCAACTTTGGTACCCGAAATAGTGCATTCAGGCCCGAAACACCAGTTTTTCATCTTTTTATGTGCCGAAGGTTAGCAAAATGCTCTGAAACACTCCCAAACATCATTTTGGGTCCAATGGACTATAATGGATGCTTCACAACTTTGGTACGCCAAAATAGTGAATTCAGGCGCGAACACAAGTTTTGCATCTTTTACGTGCCGAAGGTTAGCGAAATGCTCTGAAACACTAACAAACATCATTGTGGGTCCAATGGAGTAGAATGGATGCTTTACAACTACGACACCCCGAAATAGTGCATTCAGGCCAGAAACACAAGTTTTGCATCTTTTACGTGCCGAAGGTTACCGAAATGCTCTGAAACACTCTCAAACATCATTTTGGGTCCAATGGAGTAGAATGGATGCTTCGCAACTTCGGTACCTCGAAATAGTGCATCCAGGCCTGAAACACAAGTTTTGCATCTTTTTACGTGCCGAAGGTTAGCGAAATGCTCTGAAACACTCCCAAACATCATTTTGAGTCCAATGGAGTAGAATGGATGCTTCACAACTTAGGTACCCCGAAATAGTGGATTCAGGCCTGAAACACAAGTTTTGCATCTTTTACGTGCTGAAGGTTAGCGAAATGCTCTGAAACACTCCCAAACATCATTTTGGGTCCAATGGACTATAATGGATGCTTCACAACTTTGGTACCCCGAAATAGTGGATTCAGGCGTGAACACAAGTTTTGCATCTTTTACGTGCCGAAGGTTAGCGAAATGCTCTGAAACACTCCCAAACATCATTTTGGGTCCAATGGACTATAATGGATGCTTCACAACTTTGGTACCCCAAAATAGTGAATTCAGGCGCGAACACAAGTTTTGCATCTTTTACGTGCCGAAGGTTAGCGAAATGCTCTGAAACACTAACAAACATCATTTTGGGTCGAATGGAGTAGAATGGATGCTTTACAACTACGACACCCCGAAATAGTGCATTCTGGCCAGAAACACAAGTATTGCATGTTTTACGTGCCGAAGGTTAGCGAAATGCTCTGAACACTATCAAACATCATTTTGGGTCCAATGGAGTAGAATGGATGCTTCGCAACTTCGGTACCTCGAAATAGTGCATCCAGGCCTGAAACACAAGTTTTGCATCTTTTTACGTGCCGAAGGTTAGCGAAATGCTCTGAAACACTCCCAAACATCATTTTGAGTCCAATGGAGTAGAATGGATGCTTCACAACTTCGGTACCCCGAAATAGTGGATTCAGGCCTGAAACACAAGTTTTGCATCTTTTACGTGCTGAAGGTTAGCGAAATGCTCTGAGACATTCCCAAACATCATTTTGGGTCCTATGGACTATAATGGATGCTTCACTACTTTGGTACCCCGAAATAGTGGATTCAGACGCGAACACAAGTTTTGCATCTTTTACGTGCCGAAGGTTAGCGAAATGCTCTGAAACACTCCCAGACATCATTTTGGGTCCAATGGAGTAGAATGGATGCTTTACAACTATGATACCCCGAAATAGTGCATTCAGGCCCGAAACACAAGTTTTGCATCTTTACGTGCCGAAGGTTAGCGAAATGCTCTGAAACACTGTCAAACATCATTGTGGGTCCAATGGAGTAGAATGGATGCTTCACAACTTCGGTACCCCGAAATAGAGCATTCAGGCCCGAAACACAAGTTTTGCATCTTTTTACGTGCTGAAGGCTAGCGAAATGCTTTGAAACACTCCCAAACATCATTTTATTTCCAATGGAGTAGAATGGATGCTTCGCAACTTTGGTACCCGAAATAGTGCATTCAGGCCCGAAATACCAGTTTTTCATCTTTTTATGTGCCGAAGGATAGCAAAATGCTCTTAAAAACTCCCAAACATCATTTTGGGTCCAATGGACTATAATGGATGCTTCACAACTTTGGTACGCCAAAATAGTGAATTCAGGCGCGAACACAAGTTTTGCATCTTTTACGTGCCGAAGGTTAGCGAAATGCTCTGAAACACTAACAAACATCATTGTGGGTCCAATGGAGTAGAATGGATGCTTTACAACTACGACACCCCGAAATAGTGCATTCAGGCCAGAAACACAAGTTTTGCATCTTTTACGTGCCGAAGGTTACCGAAATGCTCTGAAACACTCTCAAACATCATTTTGGGTCCAATGGACTATAATGGATGCTTCACAACTTTGGTACCCCGAAATAATGGATTCAGGCGTGAACACAAGTTTTGCATCCTTTACGTGCCGAAGGTTAGCGAAATGCTCTGAAACACTCCCAAATATCATTTTTGGTCCAATGGACTATAATGGATGCTTCACAACTTTGGTACCCCAAAATAGTGAATTCAGGCGCGAACACAAGTTTTGCATCTTTTACGTGCTGATGGTTAACGAAATGCTCTGAAACACTAACAAACATCATTTTGGGTCCAATGGAGTAGAATGGATGCTTTATACTACGATACCCCAAAATAGTGCATTCAGGACTGAAACACAAGTTTTGCATCTTTTACGTGCCGAAGGTTAGCGAAATGCTCTGAAACACTCCCAGACATCATTTTGGGTCCAATGGAGTAGAATGGATGCTTTACAACTACGATACCCCGAAATAGTGCATTCAGGACCGAAACACAAGTTTTGCATCTTTTACGTGCCGAAGGTTAGCGAAATGCTCTGAAACACTGTCAAACATCATTGTGGGTTCAATGGAGTAGAATGGATGCTTCACAACTTCGGTACCCCGAAATAGAGCATTCAGGCCCGAAACACAAGTTTTGCATCTTTTTACGTGCTGAAGGCTAGCGAAATGCTTTGAAACACTCCCAAACATCATTTTAGTTCCAATGGAGTAGAATGGATGCTTCGCAACTTTGGTACCCGAAATAGTGCATTCAGGCCCGAAACACCAGTTTTTCATCTTTTTATGTGCCGAAGGTTAGCAAAATGCTCTGAAACACTCCCAAACATCATTTTGGGTCCAATGGACTATAATGGATGCTTCACAACTTTGGTACGCCAAAATAGTGAATTCAGGCGCGAAAACAAGTTTTGCATCTTTTACGTGCCGAAGGTTAGCGAAATGCTCTGAAACACTAACAAACATCATTGTGGGTCCAATGGAGTAGAATGGATGCTTTACAACTACGACACCCCGAAATAGTGCATTCAGGCCAGAAACACAAGTTTTGCATCTTTTACGTGCCGAAGGTTACCGAAATGCTCTGAAACACTCTCAAACATCATTTTGGGTCCAATGGAGTAGAATGGATGCTTCGCAACTTCGGTACCTCGAAATAGTGCATCCAGGCCTGAAACACAAGTTTTGCATCTTTTTACGTGCCGAAGGTTAGCGAAATGCTCTGAAACACTCCCAAACATCATTTTGAGTCCAATGGAGTAGAATGGATGCTTCACAACTTAGGTACCCCGAAATAGTGGATTCAGGCCTGAAACACAAGTTTTGCATCTTTTACGTGCTGAAGGTTAGCGAAATGCTCTGAAACACTCCCAAACATCATTTTGGGTCCAATGGACTATAATGGATGCTTCACAACTTTGGTACCCCGAAATAGTGGATTCAGGCGTGAACACAAGTTTTGCATCTTTTACGTGCCGAAGGTTAGCGAAATGCTCTGAAACACTCCCAAACATCATTTTGGGTCCAATGGACTATAATGGATGCTTCACAACTTTGGTACCCCAAAATAGTGAATTCAGGCGCGAACACAAGTTTTGCATCTTTTACGTGCCGAAGGTTAGCGAAATGCTCTGAAACACTAACAAACATCATTTTGGGTCGAATGGAGTAGAATGGATGCTTTACAACTACGACACCCCGAAATAGTGCATTCTGGCCAGAAACACAAGTATTGCATGTTTTACGTGCCGAAGGTTAGCGAAATGCTCTGAACACTATCAAACATCATTTTGGGTCCAATGGAGTAGAATGGATGCTTCGCAACTTCGGTACCTCGAAATAGTGCATCCAGGCCTGAAACACAAGTTTTACATCTTTTTACGTGCCGAAGGTTAGCGAAATGCTCTGAAACACTCCCAAACATCATTTTTAGTCCAATGGAGTAGAATGGATGCTTCACAACTTCGGTACCTCGAAATAGTGGATTCAGGCCTGAAACACAAGTTTTGCATCTTTTACGTGCTGAAGGTTAGCGAAATGCTCTGAGACATTCCCAAACATCATTTTGGGTCCTATGGACTATAATGGATGCTTCACTACTTTGGTACACCGAAATAGTGGATTCAGACGCGAACACAAGTTTTGCATCTTTTACGTGCCGAAGGTTAGCGAAATGCTCTGAAACACTCCCAGACATCATTTTGGGTCCAATGGAGTAGAATGGATGCTTTACAACTATGATACCCCGAAATAGTGCATTCAGGCCCGAAACACAAGTTTTGCATCTTTACGTGCCGAAGGTTAGCGAAATGCTCTGAAACACTGTCAAACATCATTGTGGGTCCAATGGAGTAGAATGGATGCTTCACAACTTCGGTACCCCGAAATAGAGCATTCAGGCCCGAAACACAAGTTTTGCATCTTTTTACGTGCTGAAGGCTAGCGAAATGCTTTGAAACACTCCCAAACATCATTTTATTTCCAATGGAGTAGAATGGATGCTTCGCAACTTTGGTACCCGAAATAGTGCATTCAGGCCCGAAATACCAGTTTTTCTTCTTTTTATGTGCCGAAGGATAGCAAAATGCTCTTAAAAACTCCCAAACATCATTTTGGGTCCAATGGACTATAATGGATGCTTCACAACTTTGGTACGCCAAAATAGTGAATTCAGGCGCGAACACAAGTTTTGCATCTTTTACGTGCCGAAGGTTAGCGAAATGCTCTGAAACACTAACAAACATCATTGTGGGTCCAATGGAGTAGAATGGATGCTTTACAACTACGACACCCCGAAATAGTGCATTCAGGCCAGAAACACAAGTTTTGCATCTTTTACGTGCCGAAGGTTACCGAAATGCTCTGAAACACTCTCAAACATCATTTTGGGTCCAATGGAGTAGAACGGATGCTTCGCAACTTCGGTACCTCGAAATAGTGCATCCAGGCCTGAAACACAAGTTTTGCATCTTTTTACGTGCCGAAGGTTAGCGAAATGCTCTGAAACAATCACAAACATCATTTTGGGTCAAATGGACTATAATGGATGCTTCACAACTTTGGTACCCCGAAATAGTGGATTCAGGCGTGAACACAAGTTTTGCATCTTTTACGTGCCGAAGGTTAGCGAAATGCTCTGAAACACTCCCAAACATCATTTTGGGTCCAATGGACTATAATGGATGCTTCACAACTTTGGTACACCAAAATAGTGAATTCAGGCGTGAACACAAGTTTTGCATCTTTTACGTGCCGAAGGTTAACGAAATGCTCTGAAACACTAACAAACATCATTTTGGGTCCAATTGAGTAGAATGGATGCTTTACAACTACGATACCCGGAAATAGTGCATTCAGGCCAGAAACACAAGTTTTGCATCTTTTATGTGCTGAAGGTTAGCGAAATGCTTTGAAACACTCTCAAACTTCATTTTGGGTCCAATGGAGTAGAGTGGATGCTTTACAACTACGGTACCTCGAAATAGTGTATCCAGGCCAGAAACACAAGTTTTGCATCTTTTTACGTGCCGAAGGTTAGCGAAATGCTCTGAAACACTCCCAAACATCATTTTGAGTCCAATGGAGTAGAATGGATGCTCCACAACTTCGGTACCCCGAAATAGTGCATTCAGGCCCGAAACACAAGTATTGCATCTTTTTACGTGCCGAAGGTTAGCGAAATGCTCTGAAACACTGTCAAACATCATTGTGGGTCCAATGGAGTAGAATGGATGCTTCACAGCTTCGGTACCCCGAAATAGAGCATTCAGGCCCGAAACACAAGTTTTGCATCTTTTTACGTGCTGAAGGCTAGCGAAATGCTTTGAAACACTCCCAAACATCATTTTATTTCCAATGGAGCAGAATGGATGCTTCGCAACTTTGGTACCCGAAATAGTGCATTCAGGCCCGAAATACCAGTTTTTCATCTTTTTATGTGCCGAAGGATAGCAAAATGCTCTGAAACACTCCCAAACATCATTTTGGGTCCAATGGACTATAATGGATGCTTCACAACTTTGGTACGCCAAAATAGTGAATTCAGGCGCGAACACAAGTTTTGCATCTTTTACGTGCCGAAGGTTAGCGAAATGCTCTGAAACACTAACAAACATCATTGTGGGTCCAATGGAGTAGAATGGATGCTTTACAACTACGACACCCCGAAATAGTGCATTCAGGCCAGAAACACAAGTTTTGCATCTTTTACGTGCCGAAGGTTACCGAAATGCTCTGAACACTATCAAACATCATTTTGGGTCCAATGGAGTAGAATGGATGCTTCGCAACTTCGGTACCTCGAAATAGTGCATCGAGGCCTGAAACACAAGTTTTACATCTTTTTACGTGCCGAAGGTTAGCGAAATGCTCTGAAACACTCCCAAACATCATTTTTAGTCCAATGGAGTAGAATGGATGCTTCACAACTTCGGTACCCCGAAATAGTGGATTCAGGCCTGAAACCCAAGTTTTGCATCTTTTACGTGCTGAAGGTTAGCGAAATGCTCTGAGACATTCCCAAACATCATTTTGGGTCCTATGGACTATAATGGATGCTTCACTACTTTGGTACCCCGAAATAGTGGATTCAGACGCGAACACAAGTTTTGCATCTTTTACGTGCCGAAGGTTAGCGAAATGCTCTGAAACACTCCCAGACATCATTTTGGGTCCAATGGAGTAGAATGGATGCTTTACAACTATGATACCCCGAAATAGTGCATTCAGGCCCGAAACACAAGTTTTGCATCTTTACGTGCCGAAGGTTAGCGAAATGCTCTGAAACACTGTCAAACATCATTGTGGGTCCAATGGAGTAGAATGGATGCTTCACAACTTCGGTACCCCGAAATAGAGCATTCAGGCCCGAAACACAAGTTTTGCATCTTTTTACGTGCTGAAGGCTAGCGAAATGCTTTGAAACACTCCCAAACATCATTTTATTTCCAATGGAGTAGAATGGATGCTTCGCAACTTTGGTACCCGAAATAGTGCATTCAGGCCCGAAACACCAGTTTTTCATCTTTTTATGTGCCGAAGGTTAGCTAAATGCTCTGAAACACTCCCAAACATCATTTTGGGTCCAATGGACTATAATGGATGCTTCACAACTTTGGTACCCCAAAATAGTGAATTCAGGCGCGAACACAAGTTTTGCATCTTTTACGTGCCGAAGGTTAGCGAAATGCTCTGAAACACTAACAAACATCATTTTGGGTCGAATGGAGTAGAATGGATGCTTTACAACTACGACACCCCGAAATAGTGCATTCTGGCCAGAAACACAAGTATTGCATGTTTTACGTGCCGAAGGTTAGCGAAATGCTCTGAACACTATCAAACATCATTTTGGGTCCAATGGAGTAGAATGGATGCTTCGCAACTTCGGTACCTCGAAATAGTGCATCCAGGCCTGAAACACAAGTTTTACATCTTTTTACGTGCCGAAGGTTAGCGAAATGCTCTGAAACACTCCCAAACATCATTTTTAGTCCAATGGAGTAGAATGGATGCTTCACAACTTCGGTACCTCGAAATAGTGGATTCAGGCCTGAAACACAAGTTTTGCATCTTTTACGTGCTGAAGGTTAGCGAAATGCTCTGAGACATTCCCAAACATCATTTTGGGTCCTATGGACTATAATGGATGCTTCACTACTTTGGTACACCGAAATAGTGGATTCAGACGCGAACACAAGTTTTGCATCTTTTACGTGCCGAAGGTTAGCGAAATGCTCTGAAACACTCCCAGACATCATTTTGGGTCCAATGGAGTAGAATGGATGCTTTACAACTATGATACCCCGAAATAGTGCATTCAGGCCCGAAACACAAGTTTTGCATCTTTACGTGCCGAAGGTTAGCGAAATGCTCTGAAACACTGTCAAACATCATTGTGGGTCCAATGGAGTAGAATGGATGCTTCACAACTTCGGTACCCCGAAATAGAGCATTCAGGCCCGAAACACAAGTTTTGCATCTTTTTACGTGCTGAAGGCTAGCGAAATGCTTTGAAACACTCCCAAACATCATTTTATTTCCAATGGAGTAGAATGGATGCTTCGCAACTTTGGTACCCGAAATAGTGCATTCAGGCCCGAAATACCAGTTTTTCTTCTTTTTATGTGCCGAAGGATAGCAAAATGCTCTTAAAAACTCCCAAACATCATTTTGGGTCCAATGGACTATAATGGATGCTTCACAACTTTGGTACGCCAAAATAGTGAATTCAGGCGCGAACACAAGTTTTGCATCTTTTACGTGCCGAAGGTTAGCGAAATGCTCTGAAACACTAACAAACATCATTGTGGGTCCAATGGAGTAGAATGGATGCTTTACAACTACGACACCCCGAAATAGTGCATTCAGGCCAGAAACACAAGTTTTGCATCTTTTACGTGCCGAAGGTTACCGAAATGCTCTGAAACACTCTCAAACATCATTTTGGGTCCAATGGAGTAGAACGGATGCTTCGCAACTTCGGTACCTCGAAATAGTGCATCCAGGCCTGAAACACAAGTTTTGCATCTTTTTACGTGCCGAAGGTTAGCGAAATGCTCTGAAACAATCACAAACATCATTTTGGGTCAAATGGACTATAATGGATGCTTCACAACTTTGGTACCCCGAAATAGTGGATTCAGGCGTGAACACAAGTTTTGCATCTTTTACGTGCCGAAGGTTAGCGAAATGCTCTGAAACACTCCCAAACATCATTTTGGGTCCAATGGACTATAATGGATGCTTCACAACTTTGGTACACCAAAATAGTGAATTCAGGCGTGAACACAAGTTTTGCATCTTTTACGTGCCGAAGGTTAACGAAATGCTCTGAAACACTAACAAACATCATTTTGGGTCCAATTGAGTAGAATGGATGCTTTACAACTACGATACCCGGAAATAGTGCATTCAGGCCAGAAACACAAGTTTTGCATCTTTTATGTGCTGAAGGTTAGCGAAATGCTTTGAAACACTCTCAAACTTCATTTTGGGTCCAATGGAGTAGAGTGGATGCTTTACAACTACGGTACCTCGAAATAGTGTATCCAGGCCAGAAACACAAGTTTTGCATCTTTTTACGTGCCGAAGGTTAGCGAAATGCTCTGAAACACTCCCAAACATCATTTTGAGTCCAATGGAGTAGAATGGATGCTCCACAACTTCGGTACCCCGAAATAGTGCATTCAGGCCCGAAACACAAGTATTGCATCTTTTTACGTGCCGAAGGTTAGCGAAATGCTCTGAAACACTGTCAAACATCATTGTGGGTCCAATGGAGTAGAATGGATGCTTCACAGCTTCGGTACCCCGAAATAGAGCATTCAGGCCCGAAACACAAGTTTTGCATCTTTTTACGTGCTGAAGGCTAGCGAAATGCTTTGAAACACTCCCAAACATCATTTTATTTCCAATGGAGCAGAATGGATGCTTCGCAACTTTGGTACCCGAAATAGTGCATTCAGGCCCGAAATACCAGTTTTTCATCTTTTTATGTGCCGAAGGATAGCAAAATGCTCTGAAACACTCCCAAACATCATTTTGGGTCCAATGGACTATAATGGATGCTTCACAACTTTGGTACGCCAAAATAGTGAATTCAGGCGCGAACACAAGTTTTGCATCTTTTACGTGCCGAAGGTTAGCGAAATGCTCTGAAACACTAACAAACATCATTGTGGGTCCAATGGAGTAGAATGGATGCTTTACAACTACGACACCCCGAAATAGTGCATTCAGGCCAGAAACACAAGTTTTGCATCTTTTACGTGCCGAAGGTTACCGAAATGCTCTGAACACTATCAAACATCATTTTGGGTCCAATGGAGTAGAATGGATGCTTCGCAACTTCGGTACCTCGAAATAGTGCATCGAGGCCTGAAACACAAGTTTTACATCTTTTTACGTGCCGAAGGTTAGCGAAATGCTCTGAAACACTCCCAAACATCATTTTTAGTCCAATGGAGTAGAATGGATGCTTCACAACTTCGGTACCCCGAAATAGTGGATTCAGGCCTGAAACCCAAGTTTTGCATCTTTTACGTGCTGAAGGTTAGCGAAATGCTCTGAGACATTCCCAAACATCATTTTGGGTCCTATGGACTATAATGGATGCTTCACTACTTTGGTACCCCGAAATAGTGGATTCAGACGCGAACACAAGTTTTGCATCTTTTACGTGCCGAAGGTTAGCGAAATGCTCTGAAACACTCCCAGACATCATTTTGGGTCCAATGGAGTAGAATGGATGCTTTACAACTATGATACCCCGAAATAGTGCATTCAGGCCCGAAACACAAGTTTTGCATCTTTACGTGCCGAAGGTTAGCGAAATGCTCTGAAACACTGTCAAACATCATTGTGGGTCCAATGGAGTAGAATGGATGCTTCACAACTTCGGTACCCCGAAATAGAGCATTCAGGCCCGAAACACAAGTTTTGCATCTTTTTACGTGCTGAAGGCTAGCGAAATGCTTTGAAACACTCCCAAACATCATTTTATTTCCAATGGAGTAGAATGGATGCTTCGCAACTTTGGTACCCGAAATAGTGCATTCAGGCCCGAAATACCAGTTTTTCATCTTTTTATGTGCCGAAGGATAGCAAAATGCTCTTAAAAACTCCCAAACATCATTTTGGGTCCAATGGACTATAATGGATGCTTCACAACTTTGGTACGCCAAAATAGTGAATTCAGGCGCGAACACAAGTTTTGCATCTTTTACGTGCCGAAGGTTAGCGAAATGCTCTGAAACACTAACAAACATCATTGTGGGTCCAATGGAGTAGAATGGATGCTTTACAACTACGACACCCCGAAATAGTGCATTCAGGCCAGAAACACAAGTTTTGCATCTTTTACGTGCCGAAGGTTACCGAAATGCTCTGAAACACTCTCAAACATCATTTTGGGTCCAATGGAGTAGAACGGATGCTTCGCAACTTCGGTACCTCGAAATAGTGCATCCAGGCCTGAAACACAAGTTTTGCATCTTTTTACGTGCCGAAGGTTAGCGAAATGCTCTGAAACAATCACAAACATCATTTTGGGTCAAATGGACTATAATGGATGCTTCACAACTTTGGTACCCCGAAATAGTGGATTCAGGCGTGAACACAAGTTTTGCATCTTTTACGTGCCGAAGGTTAGCGAAATGCTCTGAAACACTCCCAAACATCATTTTGGGTCCAATGGACTATAATGGATGCTTCACAACTTTGGTACACCAAAATAGTGAATTCAGGCGCGAACACAAGTTTTGCATCTTTTACGTGCCGAAGGTTAACGAAATGCTCTGAAACACTAACAAACATCATTTTGGGTCCAATGGAGTAGAATGGATGCTTTACAACTACGATACCCGGAAATAGTGCATTCAGGCCAGAAACACAAGTTTTGCATCTTTTATGTGCTGAAGGTTAGCGAAATGCTTTGAAACACTCTCAAACTTCATTTTGGGTCCAATGGAGTAGAGTGGATGCTTTACAACTACGGTACCTCGAAATAGTGTATCCAGGCCAGAAACACAAGTTTTGCATCTTTTTACGTGCCGAAGGTTAGCGAAATGCTCTGAAACACTCCCAAACATCATTTTGAGTCCAATGGAGTAGAATGGATGCTCCACAACTTCGGTACCCCGAAATAGTGCATTCAGGCCCGAAACACAAGTATTGCATCTTTTTACGTGCCGAAGGTTAGCGAAATGCTCTGAAACACTGTCAAACATCATTGTAGGTCCAATGGAGTAGAATGGATGCTTCACAGCTTCGGTACCCCGAAATAGAGCATTCAGGCCCGAAACACAAGTTTTGCATCTTTTTACGTGCTGAAGGCTAGCGAAATGCTTTGAAACACTCCCAAACATCATTTTATTTCCAATGGAGCAGAATGGATGCTTCGCAACTTTGGTACCCGAAATAGTGCATTCAGGCCCGAAATACCAGTTTTTCATCTTTTTATGTGCCGAAGGATAGCAAAATGCTCTGAAACACTCCCAAACATCATTTTGGGTCCAATGGACTATAATGGATGCTTCACAACTTTGGTACGCCAAAATAGTGAATTCAGGCGCGAACACAAGTTTTGCATCTTTTACGTGCCGAAGGTTAGCGAAATGCTCTGAAACACTAACAAACATCATTGTGGGTCCAATGGAGTAGAATGGATGCTTTACAACTACGACACCCCGAAATAGTGCATTCAGGCCAGAAACACAAGTTTTGCATCTTTCACGTGCCGAAGGTTACCGAAATGCTCTGAAACACTCTAAAACATCATTTTGGGTCCAAAGGAGTAGAACGGATGCTTCGCAACTTCGGTACCTCGAAATAGTGCATCGAGGCCTGAAACACAAGTTTTGCATCTTTTAACGTGCCGAAGGTTAGCGAAATGCTCTGAAACACTCCCAAACATCATTTTGAGTCCAATGGAGTAGAATGGATGCTTCACAACTTAGGTACCCCGAAATAGTGGATTCAGGCCTGAAACCCAAGTTTTGCATCTTTTACGTGCTGAAGGTTAGCGAAATGCTCTGAAACACTCCCAAACATCATTTTGGGTCCAATGGAGTAGAATGGATGCTTTACAACTACGTTACCCCGAAATAGTGCATTCAGGCCAGAAACACAAGTTTTGCATCTTTTACGTGCCGAAGGTTAGCGAAATGCTCTGAAACACTCCCAAACATCATTTTTAGTCCAATGGAGTAGAATAGATGCTTCACAACTTCGGTACCCCGAAATAGTGCATTCAGGCACGAAACACAAGTTTTGCATCTTTTTACGTGCCGAAGGCTAGCGAAATGCTCTGAAACACTCCCAAACATCATTTTAGTTCCAATGGAGTAGAATGGATGCTTCGCAACTTTGGTACCCGAAATAGTGCATTCAGGCCCGAAACACCAGTTTTTCATCTTTTTATGTGCCGAAGGTTAGCAAAATGCTCTGAAACACTGCCAAACATCATTTTGGGTCCAATGGACTATAATGGATGCTTCACAACTTTGGTACCCCGAAATAATGGATTCAGGCGTGAACACAAGTTTTGCATCCTTTACGTGCCGAAGGTTAGCGAAATGCTCTGAAACACTCCCAAATATCATTTTGGGTCCAATGTACTATAATGGATGCTTCACAACTTTGGTACCCCAAAATAGTGAATTCAGGCGCGAACACAAGTTTTGCATCTTTTACGTGCTGATGGTTAACGAAATGCTCTGAAACACTAACAAACATCATTTTGGGTCCAATGGAGTAGAATGGATGCTTTACAACTACGATACCCCGAAATAGTGCATTCAGGCCAGAAACACAAGTTTTGCATCTTTTACGTGCCGAAGGTTAGCAAAATGCTCTGAAACACTCCCAAACATCATTTTAAGTCCAATGGAGTAGAATAGATGCTTCACAACTTCGGTACCCCGAAATAGTGCATTCAGGCCCGAAACACAAGTTTTGCATCTTTTTACGTGCCGAAGGTTAGCGAAATGCTCTGAAACACTCCCAAACATCATTTTGGGTCCAATGGAGTAGAATGGATGCTTTACAACTATGATACCCGAAAATAGTGCATTCAGGCCAGAAACACAAGTTTTGCATCTTTTACGTGCTGAAGTTAGCGAAATGCTTTGAAACACTCTCAAACTTCATTTTGGGTCCAATGGAGTAGAGTGGATGCTTCACAACTTCGGTACCTCGAAATAGTGTATCCAGGCCTGAAACACAAGTTTTGCATCTTTTTACGTGCCGAAGGTTAGCGAAATGCTCTGAAACACTCCCAAACATCATTTTGAGTCCAATGGGGTAGAATGGATGCTCCACAACTTCGGTACCCCGAAATAGTGCATTCAGGCCCGAAACACAAGTATTGCATCTTTTTACGTGCCGAAGGTTAGCGAAATGCTCTGAAACACTGTCAAACATCATTGTGGGTCCAATGGAGTAGAATGGATGCTTCACAACTTCGGTACCCCAAAATAGAGCATTCAGGCCCGAAACACAAGTTTTGCATCTTTTTACTTGCTGAAGGTTAGCGAAATGCTCTGAAACATTAACAAACATCATTTTGGGTCCAATGGAGTAGAATGGATGCTTCACAACTTCGGTACCCCAAAATAGAGCATTCAGGCCCGAAACACAAGTTTTGCATCTTTTTACGTGCTGAAGGTTAGCGAAATGCTCTGAAACACTAACAAACATCATTTTGGGTCCAATGGAGTAGAATGGATGCTTTACAACTACGATACCCCGAAATAGTGCATTCAGGCCAGAAACACAAGTTTTGCATCTTTTACGTGCCGAAGGTTAGCGAAATGCTCTGAAACACTCCCAAACATCATTTTTAGTCCAATGGAGTAGAATAGATGCTTCACAACTTCGGTACCCCGAAATAGTGCATTCAGGCACGAAACACAAGTTTTGCATCTTTTTACGTGCCGAAGGTTAGCGAAATGCTCTGAAACACTGCCAAACATCATTTTGGTTCAAATGGAGTAGAATGGATGCTTCACAACTTTGGTACCCTCAAATATTGCATTCAGGCGCGAATACAAGTTTTTCATCTTTTTACGTGCCGAAGGTTAGCTAAATGCTCTGAAACACTCCCAAACATCATTTTGGGTCCAATGGATTAGAATGGATGCTTCACAAATTCTGTACCTCGAAATAGTGCATTCAGGCCCGAAACACAAGTTTTGCATCTTTTTACGTGCTGAAGGCTAGCGAAATGCTTTGAAACACTCCCAAACATCATTTTAGTTCCAATGGAGTAGAATGGATGCTTCGCAACTTTGGTACCCGAAATAGTGCATTCAGGCCTGAAACACCAGTTTTTCATCTTTTTATGTGCCGAAGGTTAGCAAAATGCTCTGAAACACTCCCAAACATCATTTTGGGTCCAATGGACTATAATGGATGCTTCACAACTTTGGTACCCCAAAATAGTGAATTCAGGCGCGAACACAAGTTTTGCATCTTTTACGTGCCGAAGGTTAGTGAAATGCTCTGAAACACCAACAAACATCATTTTGGGTCCAATGGAGTAGAATGGATGCTTTACAACTACGACACCCCAAAATAGTGCATTCAGGCCAGAAACACAAGTTTTGCATCTTTTACGTGCCGAAGGTTAGCGAAATGCTCTGGAACACTCTCAAACATCATTTTGGGTCCAATGGAGTAGAATGGATGCTTCGCAACTTCGGTACCCCGAAATAGTGCATCCAGGCCTGAAACACAAGTTTTGCATCTTTTTACGTGCCGAAGGTTAGCGAAATGCTCTGAAACACTCCCAAACATCATTTTGAGTCCAATGGAGTAGAATGGATGCTTCACAACTTCGGTACCCCGAAATAGTGTATTCAGGCCCGAAACACAAGTTTTGCATCTTTTTACGTGCCGAAGGTTAGCGAAATTCTCTGAAACACTATCAAACATCATTGTGGGTCCAATGGAGTAGAATGGATGCTTCACAACTTCGGTACCCCGAAATAGTGCATTCAGGCCCGAAACACAAGTTTTGCATCTTTTTACGTGCCGAAGGTTAGCGAAATGCTCTGGAACACTCTCAAACATCATTTTGGGTCCAATGGAGTAGAATGGATGCTTCGCAACTTCGGTACCCCGAAATAGTGCATCCAGGCCTGAAACACAAGTTTTGCATCTTTTTACGTGCCGAAGGTTAGCGAAATGCTCTGAAACACTAACAAACATCATTGTGGGTCCAATGGAGTAGAATGGATGCTTTACAACTAGGACACCCCGAAATAGTGCATTCAGGCCAGAAACACAAGTTTTGCATCTTTTACGTGCCGAAGGTTACCGAAATGCTCTGAAACACTCTAAAACATCATTTTGGGTCCAAAGGAGTAGAACGGATGCTTCGCAACTTCGGTACCTCGAAATAGTGCATCGAGGCCGGAAACACAAGTTTTGCATCTTTTAACGTGCCGAAGGTTAGCGAAATGCTCTGAAACACTCCCAAACATCATTTTGAGTCCAATGGAGTAGAATGGATGCTTCACAACTTAGGTACCCCGAAATAGTGGATTCAGGCCTGAAACCCAAGTTTTGCATCTTTTACGTGCTGAAGGTTAGCGAAATGCTCTGAAACACTCCCAAACATCATTTTGGGTCCAATGGACTATAATGGATGCTTCACAACTTTGGTACCCCGAAATAATGGATTCAGGCGTGAACACAAGTTTTGCATCCTTTACGTGCCGAAGGTTAGCGAAATGCTCTGAAACACTCCCAAATATCATTTTGGGTCCAATGGACTATAATGGATGCTTCACAACTTTGGTACCCCAAAATAGTGAATTCAGGCGCGAACACAAGTTTTGCATCTTTTACGTGCTGATGGTTAACGAAATGCTCTGAAACACTAACAAACATCATTTTGGGTCCAATGGAGTAGAATGGATGCTTTACAACTACGATACCCCGAAATAGTGCATTCAGGCCAGAAACACAAGTTTTGCATCTTTTACGTGCCGAAGGTTAGCAAAATGCTCTGAAACACTCCCAAACATCATTTTAAGTCCAATGGAGTAGAATAGATGCTTCACAACTTCGGTACCCCGAAATAGTGCATTCAGGCCCGAAACACAAGTTTTGCATCTTTTTACGTGCCGAAGGTTAGCGAAATGCTCTGAAACACTCCCAAACATCATTTTGGGTCCAATGGAGTAGAATGGATGCTTTACAACTATGATACCCGAAAATAGTGCATTCAGGCCAGAAACACAAGTTTTGCATCTTTTACGTGCTGAAGTTAGCGAAATGCTTTGAAACACTCTCAAACTTCATTTTGGGTCCAATGGAGTAGAGTGGATGCTTCACAACTTCGGTACCTCGAAATAGTGTATCCAGGCCTGAAACACAAGTTTTGCATCTTTTTACGTGCCGAAGGTTAGCGAAATGCTCTGAAACACTCCCAAACATCATTTTGAGTCCAATGGGGTAGAATGGATGCTCCACAACTTCGGTACCCCGAAATAGTGCATTCAGGCCCGAAACACAAGTATTGCATCTTTTTACGTGCCGAAGGTTAGCGAAATGCTCTGAAACACTGTCAAACATCATTGTGGGTCCAATGGAGTAGAATGGATGCTTCACAACTTCGGTACCCCAAAATAGAGCATTCAGGCCCGAAACACAAGTTTTGCATCTTTTTACTTGCTGAAGGTTAGCGAAATGCTCTGAAACATTAACAAACATCATTTTGGGTCCAATGGAGTAGAATGGATGCTTCACAACTTCGGTACCCCAAAATAGAGCATTCAGGCCCGAAACACAAGTTTTGCATCTTTTTACGTGCTGAAGGTTAGCGAAATGCTCTGAAACACTAACAAACATCATTTTGGGTCCAATGGAGTAGAATGGATGCTTTACAACTACGATACCCCGAAATAGTGCATTCAGGCCAGAAACACAAGTTTTGCATCTTTTACGTGCCGAAGGTTAGCGAAATGCTCTGAAACACTCCCAAACATCATTTTTAGTCCAATGGAGTAGAATAGATGCTTCACAACTTCGGTACCCCGAAATAGTGCATTCAGGCACGAAACACAAGTTTTGCATCTTTTTACGTGCCGAAGGTTAGCGAAATGCTCTGAAACACTGCCAAACATCATTTTGGTTCAAATGGAGTAGAATGGATGCTTCACAACTTTGGTACCCTCAAATATTGCATTCAGGCGCGAATACAAGTTTTTCATCTTTTTACGTGCCGAAGGTTAGCTAAATGCTCTGAAACACTCCCAAACATCATTTTGGGTCCAATGGATTAGAATGGATGCTTCACAAATTCTGTACCTCGAAATAGTGCATTCAGGCCCGAAACACAAGTTTTGCATCTTTTTACGTGCTGAAGGCTAGCGAAATGCTTTGAAACACTCCCAAACATCATTTTAGTTCCAATGGAGTAGAATGGATGCTTCGCAACTTTGGTACCCGAAATAGTGCATTCAGGCCTGAAACACCAGTTTTTCATCTTTTTATGTGCCGAAGGTTAGCAAAATGCTCTGAAACACTCCCAAACATCATTTTGGGTCCAATGGACTATAATGGATGCTTCACAACTTTGGTACCCCAAAATAGTGAATTCAGGCGCGAACACAAGTTTTGCATCTTTTACGTGCCGAAGGTTAGTGAAATGCTCTGAAACACCAACAAACATCATTTTGGGTCCAATGGAGTAGAATGGATGCTTTACAACTACGACACCCCAAAATAGTGCATTCAGGCCAGAAACACAAGTTTTGCATCTTTTACGTGCCGAAGGTTAGCGAAATGCTCTGGAACACTCTCAAACATCATTTTGGGTCCAATGGAGTAGAATGGATGCTTCGCAACTTCGGTACCCCGAAATAGTGCATCCAGGCCTGAAACACAAGTTTTGCATCTTTTTACGTGCCGAAGGTTAGCGAAATGCTCTGAAACACTCCCAAACATCATTTTGAGTCCAATGGAGTAGAATGGATGCTTCACAACTTCGGTACCCCGAAATAGTGTATTCAGGCCCGAAACACAAGTTTTGCATCTTTTTACGTGCCGAAGGTTAGCGAAATTCTCTGAAACACTATCAAACATCATTGTGGGTCCAATGGAGTAGAATGGATGCTTCACAACTTCGGTACCCCGAAATAGTGCATTCAGGCCCGAAACACAAGTTTTGCATCTTTTTACGTGCCGAAGGTTAGCGAAATGCTCTGAAACACTCCCAAACATCATTTTGGTTCCAATGGAGTAGAATGGATGCTTCGCAACTTTGGTACCCCGAAATAGTGCATTCAGGCCCGAAACACCAGTTTTTCATCTTTTTATGTGCCGAAGGTTAGCAAAATGCTCTGAAACACTCCCAAACATCATTTTGGGTCCAATGGACTATAATGGATGCTTCACAACTTTTGTACCCCAAAATAGTGGATTCAGGCGCGAACACAAGTTTTGCATCTTTTACGTGCCGAAGGTTAGTGAAATGCTCCGAGACACTCCCAAACATCATTTTGGGTCCAATGGAGTAGAATGGATGCTTTACAACTACGATACCCCGAAATAGTGCATTCAGGCCCGAAACACAAGTTTTTCATCTTTTTACGTGCCGAAGGTTAGCAAAATGCTCTGAAACACTCCCAAACATCATTTTGGTTCCAATGGAGTAGAATGGATGCTTCGCAACTTCGGTACCCCGAAATATTGCATTCAGGCGCGAACACATGTTTTTCATCTTTTTACGTGCCGAAGGTTAGCGAATGCTCTAAAACACTCCCAAACATCATTTTGGGTCCAATGGAGTAGAATGGATGCTTCACAACTTATGTACCCCGAAATAGTGGATTCAGGCCCGAAACACAAGTTTTGCATCTTTTACTTGCTGAAGGTTAGCGAAATGCTCTGAAACACTCCCAAACATCATTTTGAGTCCAATGGACTATAATGGATGCTTCACAACTTTGGTACCTCGAAATAGTGCATCCAGGCCTGGAACACAAGTTTTGCATCTTTTACGTGCCGAAGGTTAGTGAAATGCTCTGAAACACCAACAAACATCATTTTGGGTCCAATGGAGTAGAATGGATGCTTTACAAATACGACACCCCGAAATAGTGCATTCAGGCCAGAAACACAAGTTTTGCATCTTTTACGTGCCGAAGGTTAGCGAAATGCTCTGAAACACTCTCAAACATCATTTTGGGTCCAATGGAGTAGAATGGATGCTTCACAACTTCGGTACCCCGAAATAGAGCATTCAGGCCCGAAACACAAGTTTTGCATCTTTTTATGTGCCGAAGGTTAGCGAAATGCTCTGAAACACTCTCAAACATCATTTTAGTTCCAATGGAGTAGAATGGATGCTTCGCAACTTTGGTACCCGAAATAGTGCATTCAGGCCCGAAACACCAGTTTTTCATCTTTTTATGTGCCGAAGGTTAGTGAAATGCTCTGAAACACTCCCAAACATCATTTTGGTTCCAATGGACTATAATGGATGCTTCACAACTTTGGTACCCCGAAATAGTGGATTCAGGACTGAAACACAAGTTTTGCATCTTTTACGTGCTGAAGGTTAGCGAAATGCTCTGAAACACTCCCAAACATCATTTTGGGTCCAATGGACTATAATGGATGCTTCACAACTTTGGTACCCCGAAATATTGCATTCAGGCGCGAATACAAGTTTTTCATCTTTTTACGTGCCGAAGGTTAGCTAAATGCTCTGAAACACTCCCAAACATCATTTTGGGTCCAATGGAGTAGAATGGATGCTTCACAACTTCTGTACCCCGAAATAGTGCATTCAGGCCCGAAACACAAGTTTTACATCTTTTTACGTGCTGAAGGCTAGCGAAATGCTTTGAAACACTCCCAAACATAATTTTAGTTCCAATGGAGTAGAATGGATGCTTCGCAACTTTGGTACCCGAAATAATGCATTCAGGCCTGAAACTCCAGTTTTTCATCTTTTTATGTGCGGAAGGTTAGCAAAATGCTCTGAAACACTCCCAAACATCATTTTGGGTCCAATGGACTATAATGGATGCTTCACAACTTTGGTACCCCAAAATAGTGAATTCAGGCGCGAACACAAGTTTTGCATCTTTTACGTGCCGAAGGTTAGTGAAATGCTCTGAAACACCAACAAACATCATTTTGGGTCCAATGGAGTAGAATGGATGCTTTACAAATACGACACCCCGAAATAGTGCATTCAGGCCAGAAACACAAGTTTTGCATCTTTTACGTGCCGAAGGTTAGCGAAATGCTCTGAAACACTCTCAAACATCATTTTGGGTCCAATGGAGTAGAATGGATGCTTCACAACTTCGGTACCCCGAAATAGAGCATTCAGGCCCGAAACACAAGTTTTGCATCTTTTTATGTGCCGAAGGTTAGCGAAATGCTCTGAAACACTCTCAAACATCATTTTAGTTCCAATGGAGTAGAATGGATGCTTCGCAACTTTGGTACCCGAAATAGTGCATTTAGGCCCGAAACACCAGTTTTTCATCTTTTTATGTGACGAAGGTTAGTGAAATGCTCTGAAACACTCCCAAACATCATTTTGGTTCCAATGGACTATAATGGATGCTTCACAACTTTGGTACCCCGAAATAGTGGATTCAGGACTGAAACACAAGTTTTGCATCTTTTACGTGCTGAAGGTTAGCGAAATGCTCTGAAACACTCCCAAACATCATTTTGGGTCCAATGGACTATAATGGATGCTTCACAACTTTGGTACCCCGAAATAGTGGATTCAGGCGTGAACACAAGTTTTGCATCTTTTACGTGCCGAAGGTTAACGAAATGCTCTGAAACACTACCAAACATCATTTTGGGTCCAATGGAGTAGAATGGATGCTTTACAACTACGATACCCCGAAATAGTGCATTCAGGCCAGAAACACAAGTTTTGCATCTTTTACGTGCCGAAGGTTAGCGAAATCCTCTGAAACACTCTCAAACTTCATTTTGGGTCCAATGGAGTAGAGTGGTTGCTTCACAACTTCGGTACCTCGAAATAGTGTATCCAGGCCTGAAACACAAGTTTTGCATCTTTTTACGTGCTGAAGGTTAGCGAAATGCTCTGAAACACTCCCAAACATCATTTTGAGTCCAATGGAGTAGAATGGATGCTTCACAACTTCGGTACCCCAAAATAGAGCATTCAGGCCCGAAACACAAGTTTTGCATCTTTTTACGTGCTGAAGGTTAGCGAAATGCTCTGAAACACTAACAAACATCATTTTGGGTCCAATGGAGTAGAATGGATGCTTTACAACTACGATACCCCGAAATAGTGCATTCAGGCCAGAAACACAAGTTTTGCATCTTTTACGTGCCGAAGGTTAGCAAAATGCTCTGAAACACTCCCAAACATCATTTTGAGTCCAATGGAGTAGAATAGATGCTTCACAACTTCGGTACCCCGAAATAGTGCATTCAGGCCCGAAACACAAGTTTTGCATCTTTTACTTGCTGAAGGTTAGTGAAATGCTCTGAAACACTCTCAAACATCATTTTGGGTCCAATGGACTATAATGGATGCTTCACAACTTTGGTACCTCGAAATAGTGCATCGAGGCCTGAAACACAAGTTTTGCATCTTTTTACGTGCCGAAGGTTAGCGAAATGCTCTGAAACACTCCCAAACATCATTTTGAGTCCAATGGAGTAGATTGGATGCTTCACAACTTCGGTACCCGAAATAGTGGATTCAGGCCTGAAACACAAGTTTTGCATCTTTTACGTGCTGAAGGTTAGCGAAATGCTCTGAAACACTCCCAAACATCATTTTGGGTCCAATGGACTATAATGGATGCTTCACTACTTTGGTACCCCGAAATAGTGGATTCAGGCCCGAAACACAAGTTTTGCATCTTTTACGTGCCGAAGGATAGCGAAATGCTCTGAAACACTGTCAAACATCATTGTGGGTCCAATGGAGTAGAATGGATGCTTCACAACTTCGGTACCCCGAAATAGAGCATTCAGGCCCGAAACACAAGTTTTGCATCTTTTTATGTGCTGAAGGCTAGCGAAATGCTTTGAAACACTCCCAAACATCATTTTAGTTCCAATGGAGTAGAATGGATGCTTCGCAACTTTGGTACCCGAAATAGTGCATTCAGGCCCGAAACACCAGTTTTTCATCTTTTTATGTGCCGAAGGTTAGCAAAATGCTCTGAAACAATCCCAAACATCATTTTGGGTCCAGTGGACTATAATGGATGCTTCACAACTTTGGTACCCCAAAATAGTGAATTCAGGCGCGAACACAAGTTTTGCATCTTTTACGTGCCGAAGGTTAGCGAAATGCTCTGAAACACTAACAAACATCATTGTGGGTCCAATGGAGTAGAATGGATGCTTTACAACTACGATACCCCGAAATAGTGCATTCAGGCCAGAAATACAAGTTTTGCATCTTTTACGTGCCGAAGGTTAGCGAAATGCTCTGAAACACTCTCAAACATCATTTTGGGTCCAATGGAGTAGAATGGATGCTTCGCAACTTCGGCACCTCGAAATAGTGCATCCAGGCCTGAAACACAAGTTTTGCATCTTTTTATGTGCCGAAGGTTAGCGAAATGCTCTGAAACACTGTCAAACATCATTGTGGGTCCAATGGAGTAGAATGGATGCTTCACAACTTCGGTACCCCAAAATAGAGCATTCAGGCCCGAAACACAAGTTTTGCATCTTTTTACGTGCTGAAGGTTAGCGAAATGCTCAGAAACACTAACAAACATCATTTTGGGTCCAATGGAGTAGAATGGATGCTTCGCAACTTCGGTACCTCGAAATAGTGCATCCAGGCCTGAAACACAAGTTTTGCATCTTTTTACGTGCCGAAGGTTAGCAAAATGCTCTGAAACACTCCCAAACATCAGTTTGAGTCCAATGGAGTAGAATGGATGCTTCACAACTTAGGTACCCCGAAATAGTGGATTCAGGCCTGAAACACAAGTTTTGCATCTTTTACGTGCTGAAGGTTAGCGAAATGCTCTGAAACACTCCCAAACATCATTTTGGGTCCAATGGACTATAATGGATGCTTCACTACTTTGGTACCCCGAAATAGTGGATTCAGGCCCGAAACACAAGTTTTGCATCTTTTACGTGCCGAAGGTTAGCGAAATGCTCTGAAACACTAACAAACATCATTGTGGGTCCAATGGAGTAGAATGGATGCTTTACAACTACGATACCCCGAAATAGTGCATTCAGGCCAGAAATACAAGTTTTGCATCTTTTACGTGCCGAAGGATAGCGAAATGCTCTGAAACACTGTCAAACATCATTGTGGGTCCAATGGAGTAGAATGGATGCTTCACAACTTCGGTACCCCGAAATAGAGCATTCAGGCCCGAAACACAAGTTTTGCATCTTTTTATGTGCTGAAGGCTAGCGAAATGCTTTGAAACACTCCCAAACATCATTTTAGTTCCAATGGAGTAGAATGGATGCTTCGCAACTTTGGTACCCGAAATAGTGCATTCAGGCCCGAAACACCAGTTTTTCATCTTTTTATGTGCCGAAGGTTAGCAAAATGCTCTGAAACAATCCCAAACATCATTTTGGGTCCAGTGGACTATAATGGATGCTTCACAACTTTGGTACCCCAAAATAGTGAATTCAGGCGCGAACACAAGTTTTGCATCTTTTACGTGCCGAAGGTTAGCGAAATGCTCTGAAACACTAACAAACATCATTGTGGGTCCAATGGAGTAGAATGGATGCTTCACAACTTCGGTACCCCAAAATAGAGCATTCAGGCCCGAAACACAAGTTTTGCATCTTTTTACATGCTGAAGGTTAGCGAAATGCTCTGAAACACTAACAAACATCATTTTGGGTCCAATGGAGTAGAATGGATGCTTTACAACTACGATACCCCGAAATAGTGCATTCAGGCCAGAAACACAAGTTTTGCATCTTTTACGTGCCGAAGGTTAGCAAAATGCTCTGAAACACTCCCAAACATCATTTTGAGTCCAATGGAGTAGAATAGATGCTTCACAACTTCGGTACCCCGAAATAGTGCATTCAGGCCCGAAACACAAGTTTTGCATCTTTTACTTGCTGAAGGTTAGTGAAATGCTCTGAAACACTCTCAAACATCATTTTGGGTCCAATGGACTATAATGGATGCTTCACAACTTTGGTACCTCGAAATAGTGCATCGAGGCCTGAAACACAAGTTTTGCATCTTTTTACGTGCCGAAGGTTAGCGAAATGCTCTGAAACACTCCCAAACATCATTTTGAGTCCAATGGAGTAGATTGGATGCTTCACAACTTCGGTACCCCGAAATAGTGGATTCAGGCCTGAAACACAAGTTTTGCATCTTTTACGTGCTGAAGGTTAGCGAAATGCTCTGAAACACTCCCAAACATCATTTTGGGTCCAATGGACTATAATGGATGCTTCACTACTTTGGTACCCCGAAATAGTGGATTCAGGCCCGAAACACAAGTTTTGCATCTTTTACGTGCCGAAGGATAGCGAAATGCTCTGAAACACTGTCAAACATCATTGTGGGTCCAATGGAGTAGAATGGATGCTTCACAACTTCGGTACCCCGAAATAGAGCATTCAGGCCCGAAACACAAGTTTTGCATCTTTTTATGTGCTGAAGGCTAGCGAAATGCTTTGAAACACTCCCAAACATCATTTTAGTTCCAATGGAGTAGAATGGATGCTTCGCAACTTTGGTACCCGAAATAGTGCATTCAGGCCCGAAACACCAGTTTTTCATCTTTTTATGTGCCGAAGGTTAGCAAAATGCTCTGAAACAATCCCAAACATCATTTTGGGTCCAGTGGACTATAATGGATGCTTCACAACTTTGGTACCCCAAAATAGTGAATTCAGGCGCGAACACAAGTTTTGCATCTTTTACGTGCCGAAGGTTAGCGAAATGCTCTGAAACACTAACAAACATCATTGTGGGTCCAATGGAGTAGAATGGATGCTTTACAACTACGATACCCCGAAATAGTGCATTCAGGCCAGAAATACAAGTTTTGCATCTTTTACGTGCCGAAGGTTAGCGAAATGCTCTGAAACACTCTCAAACATCATTTTGGGTCCAATGGAGTAGAATGGATGCTTCGCAACTTCGGCACCTCGAAATAGTGCATCCAGGCCTGAAACACAAGTTTTGCATCTTTTTATGTGCCGAAGGTTAGCGAAATGCTCTGAAACACTGTCAAACATCATTGTGGGTCCAATGGAGTAGAATGGATGCTTCACAACTTCGGTACCCCAAAATAGAGCATTCAGGCCCGAAACACAAGTTTTGCATCTTTTTACGTGCTGAAGGTTAGCGAAATGCTCAGAAACACTAACAAACATCATTTTGGGTCCAATGGAGTAGAATGGATGCTTCGCAACTTCGGTACCTCGAAATTGTGCATCCAGGCCTGAAACACAAGTTTTGCATCTTTTTACGTGCCGAAGGTTAGCGAAATGCTCTGAAACACTCCCAAACATCAGTTTGAGTCCAATGGAGTAGAATGGATGCTTCACAACTTAGGTACCCCGAAATAGTGGATTCAGGCCTGAAACACAAGTTTTGCATCTTTTACGTGCTGAAGGTTAGCGAAATGCTCTGAAACACTCCCAAACATCATTTTGGTTCCAATGGAGTAGAATGGATGCTTCGCAACTTCGGTACCCCGAAATATTGCATTCAGGCGCGAACACAAGTTTTTCATCTTTTTACATGCCGAAGGTTAGCGAATGCTCTAAAACACTCCCAAACATCATTTTGGGTCCAATGGAGTAGAATGGATGCTTCACAACTTATGTACCCCGAAATAGTGGATTCAGGCCCGAAACACAAGTTTTGCATCTTTTACTTGCTGAAGGTTAGTGAAATGCTCTGAAACACTCCCAAACATCATTTTGTGTCCAATGGACTATAATGGATGCTTCACAACTTTGGTACCTCGAAATAGTGCATCCAGGCCTGAAACACAAGTTTTGCATCTTTTTACGTGCCGAAGGTTAGCGAAATGCTCTGAAACACTCCCAAACATCATTTTGAGTCCAATGGAGTAGAATGGATGCTTCACAACTTAGGTACCCCAAAATAGTGGATTCAGGCCTGAAACACAAGTTTTGCATCTTTTACGTGCAGAAGGTTAGCGAAATGCTCTGAAACACTCCCAAACATCATTTTGGGTCCAATGGACTATAATGGATGCTTCACAACTTTGGTACCCCGAAATAGTGGATTCAGGCGTGAACACAAGTTTTGCATCTTTTACGTGCCGAAGGTTAACGAAATGCTCTGAAACACTAACAAACATCATTTTGGGTCCAATGGAGTAGAATGGATGCTTTATAACTATGATACCCCAAAATAGTGCATTCAGGCCAGAAACACAAGTTTTGCATCTTTTACGTGTCGAAGGTTAGAGAAATGCTCTGAAACACTCTCAAACTTCATTTTGGGTGCAACGGAGAAGAGTGGATGCTTCACAACTTCGGTACCTCGAAATAGAGTATCCAGGCCTGAAAGACAAGTTTTGCATCTTTTTACGTGCCGAAGGTTAGCGAAATGCTCTGAAACACTCCCAAACATCATTTTGAGTCCAATGGAGTAGAATGGATGCTCCACAACTTCGGTACCCCGAAATAGTGCATTCAGGCCCAAAACACAAGTTTTGCATCTTTTTACGTGCCGAAGGTTAGCGAAATGCTCTGAAACTCTGTCAAACATCATTGCGGGTCCAATGGAGTAGAATGGATGCTTCACAACTTCGGTACCCCAAAATAGAGCATTCAGGCCCGAAACACAAGTTTTGCATATTTTTACGTGCTGAAGGTTAGCGAAATGCTCTGAAACACTAACAAACATCATTGTGGGTCCAATGGAGTAGAATGGATGCTTTACAACTACGATACCCCGAAATAGTGCATTCAGGCCAGAAATACAAGTTTTGCATCTTTTACGTGCCGAAGGTTAGCGAAATGCTCTGAAACACTCTCAAACATCATTTTGGGTCCAATGGAGTAGAATGGATGCTTCGCAACTTCGGCACCTCGAAATAGTGCATCCAGGCCTGAAACACAAGTTTTGCATCTTTTTATGTGCCGAAGGTTAGCGAAATGCTCTGAAACACTGTCAAACATCATTGTGGGTCCAATGGAGTAGAATGGATGCTTCACAACTTCGGTACCCCAAAATAGAGCATTCAGGCCCGAAACACAAGTTTTGCATCTTTTTACGTGCTGAAGGTTAGCGAAATGCTCAGAAACACTAACAAACATCATTTTGGGTCCAATGGAGTAGAATGGATGCTTCGCAACTTCGGTACCTCGAAATAGTGCATCCAGGCCTGAAACACAAGTTTTGCATCTTTTTACGTGCCGAAGGTTAGCGAAATGCTCTGAAACACTCCCAAACATCAGTTTGAGTCCAATGGAGTAGAATGGATGCTTCACAACTTAGGTACCCCGAAATAGTGGATTCAGGCCTGAAACACAAGTTTTGCATCTTTTACGTGCTGAAGGTTAGCGAAATGCTCTGAAACACTCCCAAACATCATTTTGGTTCCAATGGAGTAGAATGGATGCTTCGCAACTTCGGTACCCCGAAATATTGCATTCAGGCGCGAACACAAGTTTTTCATCTTTTTACATGCCGAAGGTTAGCGAATGCTCTAAAACACTCCCAAACATCATTTTGGGTCCAATGGAGTAGAATGGATGCTTCACAACTTATGTACCCCGAAATAGTGGATTCAGGCCCGAAACACAAGTTTTGCATCTTTTACTTGCTGAAGGTTAGCGAAATGCTCTGAAACACTCCCAAACATCATTTTGTGTCCAATGGACTATAATGGATGCTTCACAACTTTGGTACCTCGAAATAGTGCATCCAGGCCTGAAACACAAGTTTTGCATCTTTTTACGTGCCGAAGGTTAGCGAAATGCTCTGAAACACTCCCAAACATCATTTTGAGTCCAATGGAGTAGAATGGATGCTTCACAACTTAGGTACCCCAAAATAGTGGATTCAGGCCTGAAACACAAGTTTTGCATCTTTTACGTGCAGAAGGTTAGCGAAATGCTCTGAAACACTCCCAAACATCATTTTGGGTCCAATGGACTATAATGGATGCTTCACAACTTTGGTACCCCGAAATAGTGGATTCAGGCGTGAACACAAGTTTTGCATCTTTTACGTGCCGAAGGTTAACGAAATGCTCTGAAACACTAACAAACATCATTTTGGGTCCAATGGAGTAGAATGGATGCTTTATAACTATGATACCCCAAAATAGTGCATTCAGGCCAGAAACACAAGTTTTGCATCTTTTACGTGTCGAAGGTTAGAGAAATGCTCTGAAACACTCTCAAACTTCATTTTGGGTGCAACGGAGAAGAGTGGATGCTTCACAACTTCGGTACCTCGAAATAGAGTATCCAGGCCTGAAAGACAAGTTTTGCATCTTTTTACGTGCCGAAGGTTAGCGAAATGCTCTGAAACACTCCCAAACATCATTTTGAGTCCAATGGAGTAGAATGGATGCTCCACAACTTCGGTACCCCGAAATAGTGCATTCAGGCCCAAAACACAAGTTTTGCATCTTTTTACGTGCCGAAGGTTAGCGAAATGCTCTGAAACTCTGTCAAACATCATTGCGGGTGCAATGGAGTAGAATGGATGCTTCACAACTTCGGTACCCCAAAATAGAGCATTCAGGCCCGAAACACAAGTTTTGCATATTTTTACGTGCTGAAGGTTAGCGAAATGCTCTGAAACACTAACAAACATCATTTCGGGTCCAATGGAGTAGAATGGATGCTTTACAACTACGATACCCCGAAATAGTGCATTCAGGCCAGAAACACAAGTTTTGCATCTTTTACGTGCCGAAGGTTAGCGAAATGCTCTGAAACACTCCCAAACATCATTTTGAGTCCAATGGAGTAGAATAGATGCTTCACAACTTCGGTACCCCAAAATAGTGCATTCAGGCCCGAAACGCAAGTTTTGCATCTTTTTACGTGCCGAAGGTTAGCGAAATGCTCTGAAACACTCCCAAACATCATTTTGGTTCCAATGGAGTAGAATGGATGCTTCACAACTTTGGTACCCCGAAATATTGCATTCAGGCGCGAATACAAGTTTTTCATCTTTTTACGTGCCGAAGGTTAGCTAAATGCTCTGAAACACTCCCAAACATCATTTTGGGTCCAATGGAGTAGAATGGATGCTTCACAACTTCTGTACCCCGAAAGAGTGCATTCAGGCCCGAAACACAAGTTTTGAATCTTTTTACGTGCTGAAGGCTAGCGAAATGCTTTGAAACACTCCCAAACATCATTTTAGTTCCAATGGAGTAGAATGGATGCTTCGCAACTTTGGTACCTGAAATAGTGCATTTAGGCCTGAAACACCAGTTTTTCATCTTTTTATGTGCCGAAGGTTAGCAAAATGCTCTGAAACACTCCCAAACATCATTTTGGGTCCAATGGACTATAATGGATGCTTCACAACTTTGGTACCCCAAAATAGTGAATTCAGGCGCGAACACAAGTTTTGCATCTTTTACGTGCCGAAGGTTAGTGAAATGCTCTGAAACACCAACAAACATCATTTTGGGTCCAATGGAGTAGAATGGATGCTTTACAACTACGACACCCCAAAATAGTGCATTCAGGCCAGAAACACAAGTTTTGCATCTTTTACGTGCCGAAGGTTAGCGAAATGCTCTGAAACACTCTCAAACATCATTTTGGGTCCAATGGAGTAAAATGGATGCTTCGCAACTTCGGTACCCCGAAATATTGCATCCAGGCCTGAAACACAAGTTTTGCATCTTTTTACGTGCCGAAGGTTAGCGAAATGCTCTGAAACACTCCCAAACATCATTTTGAGTCCAATGGAGTAGAATGGATGCTTCACAACTTCGGTACCCCGAAATAGTGTATTCAGGCCCGAAACACAAGTTTTGCATCTTTTTACGTGCCGAAGGTTAGCGAAATTCTCTGAAACACTATCAAACATCATTGTGGGTCCAATGAAGTAGAATGGTTGCTTCACAACTTCGGTACCCCGAAATAGTGCATTCAGGCCCGAAACACAAGTTTTGCATATTTTTACGTGCCGAAGGTTAGCGAAATGCTTTGAAACACTCCCAAACATCATTTTGGTTCCAATGGAGTAGAATGGATGCTTCGCAACTTTGGTACCCCGAAATAGTGCATTCAGGCCCGAAACACTAGTTTTTCATCTTTTTATTTGCCGAAGGTTAGCAAAATGCTCTGAAACACTCCCAAACATCATTTTGGGTCCAATGGACTATAATGCATGCTTCACAACTTTTGTACCCCAAAATAGTGGATTCAGGCGCGAACACAAGTTTTGCATCTTTTACGTGCCGAAGGTTAGTGAAATGCTCTGAAACACCAACAAACATCATTTTGGGTCCAATGGAGTAGAATGGATGCTTTACAACTACGACACCCCGAAATAGTGCATTCAGGCTAGAAACACAAGTTTTGCATCTTTTACGTGCCGAAGGTTAGCGAAATGCTCTGAAACACTCTCAAACATCATTTTGGGTCCAATGGAGTAAAATGGATGCTTCGCAACTTCGGTACCCCGAAATAGTGCTTCCAGGCCTGAAACACAAGTTTTGCATCTTTTTACGTGCCGACTGTTAGCGAAATGCTCTGAAACACTCCCAAACATCATTTTGGGTCCAATGGACTATAATGGATGCTTCACAACTTTGGTACCCCGAAATAGTGGATTCAGGCGTGAACACAAGTTTTGCATCTTTAACGTGCCGAAGGTTAAAGAAATGCTCTGAAACACTAACAAACATCATTTTGGGTCCAATGGAGTAGAATGGATGCTTTATAACTATGATACCCCAAAATAGTGCATTCAGGCCAGAAACACAAGTTTTGCATCTTTTACGTGTCGAAGGTTAGAGAAATGCTCTGAAACACTCTCAAACTTCATTTTGGGTGCAACGGAGAAGAGTGGATGCTTCACAACTTCGGTACCTCGAAATAGAGTATCCAGGCCTGAAAGACAAGTTTTGCATCTTTTTACGTGCCGAAGGTTAGCGAAATGCTCTGAAACACTCCCAAACATCATTTTGAGTCCAATGGAGTAGAATGGATGCTCCACAACTTCGGTACCCCGAAATAGTGCATTCAGGCCCAAAACACAAGTTTTGCATCTTTTTACGTGCCGAAGGTTAGCGAAATGCTCTGAAACTCTGTCAAACATCATTGCGGGTCCAATGGAGTAGAATGGATGCTTCACAACTTCGGTACCCCAAAATAGAGCATTCAGGCCCGAAACACAAGTTTTGCATATTTTTACGTGCTGAAGGTTAGCGAAATGCTCTGAAACACTAACAAACATCATTTCGGGTCCAATGGAGTAGAATGGATGCTTTACAACTACGATACCCCGAAATAGTGCATTCAGGCCAGAAACACAAGTTTTGCATCTTTTACGTGCCGAAGGTTAGCGAAATGCTCTGAAACACTCCCAAACATCATTTTGAGTCCAATGGAGTAGAATAGATGCTTCACAACTTCGGTACCCCGAAATAGTGCATTCAGGCCCGAAACGCAAGTTTTGCATCTTTTACGTGCCGAAGGTTAGTGAAATGCTCTGAAACACCAACAAACATCATTTTGGGTCCAATGGAGTAGAATGGATGCTTTACAACTACGACACCCCGAAATAGTGCATTCAGGCTAGAAACACAAGTTTTGCATCTTTTACGTGCCGAAGGTTAGCGAAATGCTCTGAAACAATCTCAAACATCATTTTGGGTCCAATGGAGTAAAATGGATGCTTCGCAACTTCAGTACCCCGAAATAGTGCTTCCAGGCCTGAAACACAAGTTTTGCATCTTTTTACGTGCCGACGGTTAGCGAAATGCTCTGAAACACTCCCAAACATCATTTTGAGTCCAATGGAGTAGAATGGATGCTTCACAACTTCGGTACCCCGAAATAGTGTATTCAGGCCCGAAACACAAGTTTTTCATCTTTTTACGTGCCGAAGGTTAGCGAAATTCTCTGAAACACTATCAAACATCATTGTGGGTCCAATGAAGTAGAATGGATGCTTCACAACTTTGGTACCCCAAAATATTGCATTCAGGCGTGAATACAAGTTTTTCATCTTTTTACGTGCCGAAGGTTAGCTAAATGCTCTGAAACACTCCCAAACATCATTTTGGGTCCAATGGAGTAGAATAGATGCT
This sequence comes from Cenchrus fungigraminus, assembly GCA_036936925.1. Classification (NCBI taxonomy): domain Eukaryota; kingdom Viridiplantae; phylum Streptophyta; class Magnoliopsida; order Poales; family Poaceae; genus Cenchrus; species Cenchrus fungigraminus. The sequence goes on along the minus strand of CM072772.1, from coordinate 59,958,621 downwards.
TCACAACTTCTGTACCCCAAAATAGTGCATGCAGGCCCGAAACACAAGTTTTGCATCTTTTTACGTGCCGAAGGTTAGCGAAATGCTCTGAAACACTGTCAAACATCATTGTGGGTCCAATGGAGTAGAATGGATGCTTCACAACTTCGGTACCCCGAAATAGAGCATTCAGGCCCGAAACACAAGTTTTGCATCTTTTTACGTGCTGAAGGCAAGCGAAATGCTTTGAAACACTCCCAAACATCATTTTAGTTCCAATGGAGTAGAATGGATGCTTCGCAACTTTGGTACCCGAAATAGTGCATTCAGGCCCGAAACACCAGTTTTTCATCTTTTTATGTGCCGAAGGTTAGCTAAATGCTCTGAAACACTCCCAAACATCATTTTGGGTCCAATGGTCTATAATGGATGCTTCACAACTTTGGTACCCCAAAATAGTGAATTCAGGCGCGAACACAAGTTTTGCATCTTTTACGTGCCGAAGGTTAGCGAAATGCTCTGAAACACTAACAAACATCATTGTGGGTCCAATGGAGTAGAATGGATGCTTTACAACTACGACACCCCGAAATAGTGCATTCAGGCCAGAAACACAAGTTTTGCATCTTTTACGTGCCGAAGGTTAGCGAAATGCTCTGAAACACTCTCAAACATCATTTTGGGTCCAATGGAGTAGAATGGATGCTTCGCAACTTCGGTACCCCAAAATAGTGCATCCAAGCCTGAAACACAAGTTTTGCATCTTTTACTTGCTGAAGGTTAGCGAAATGCTCTGAAACACTCCCAAACATCATTTTGGGTCCAATGGACTATAATGGATGCTTCACAACTTTGGTACCTCGAAATAGTGCATCCAGGCCTGAAACACAAGTTTTGCATCTTTTTACGTGCCGAAGGTTAGCGAAATGCTCTGAAACACTCCCAAACATCATTTTGGTTCCAATGGAGTAGAATGGATGCTTCTCAACTTCGGTACCCCGAAATATTGCATTTAGGCGCGAACACAAGTTTTTCATCTTTTTACGTGCCGAAGGTTAGCGAATGCCCTAAAACACTCCCAAACATCATTTTGGGTCCAATGGAGTAGAATGGATGCTTCACAACTTATGTACCCCGAAATAGTGGATTCAGGCCCGAAACACAAGTTTTGCATCTTTTACTTGCTGAAGGTTAGCGAAATGCTCTGAAACACTCCCAAACATCATTTTGTGTCCAATGGACTATAATGGATGCTTCACAACATTGGTACCTCAAAATAGTGCATCCAGGCCTGAAACACAAGTTTTGCATCTTTTTACGTGCCGAAGGTTAGCGAAATGCTGTGAAACACTCCCAAACATCATTTTGAGTACAATGGAGTAGAATGGATGCTTCACAACTTCGGTACCCCGAAATAGTGGATTCAGGCCTGAAACACAAGTTTTGCATCTTTTACGTGCTGAAGGTTAGCGAAATGCTCTGAAACACTCCCAAACATCATTTTGGGTCCAATGGACTATAATGGATGCTTCACTACTTTGGTACCCCGAAATAGTGGATTCAGACGCGAACACAAGTTTTGCATCTTTTACGTGCCGAAGGTTAGCGAAATGCTCTGAAACACTCCCAGACATAATTTTGGGTCCAATGGAGTAGAATGGATGCTTCACAACTTAGGAACCCCGAAATAGTGGATTCAGGCCTGAAACACAAGTTTTGCATCTTTTTACGTGCCGAAGGTTAGCGAAATATTCTGAAACACTCCCAAACATCATTTTGAGTCCAATGGAGTAGAATGGATGCTTCACAACTTAGGAACCCCGAAATAGTGGATTCAGGCCTGAAACACAAGTTTTGCATCTTTTACGTGCTGAAGGTTAGCGAAATGCTCTGAAACACTCCCAAACATCATTTTGGGTCCAATGGACTATAATGGATGCTTCACAACTTTGGTACCCAGAAATAGTGGATTCAGGCGTGAACACAAGTTTTGCATCTTTCACGTGCCGAAGGTTAACGAAATGCTCTGAAACACTAACAAACATCATTTTGGGTCCAATGGAGTAGAATGGATACTTTACAACTACGATACCCCGAAATAGTGCATTCAGGCCAGAAACACAAGTTTTGCATCTTTTACGTGCTGAAGGTTAGCGAAATGCTCTGAAACACTCTCAAACTTCATTTTGGGTCCAATGGAGTAGAGTGGATGCTTCACAACTTCGATACCTCGAAATAGTGTATCCAGGCCTGAAACACAAGTTTTGCATCTTTTTACGTGCCGAAGGTTAGCGAAATGCTCTGAAACACTCCCAAACATCATTTTGAGTCCAATGGAGTAGAATGGATGCTCCACAACTTCGGTACCCCGATATAGTGCATTCAGGCCTGAAACACAAGGTTTGCATCTTTTTACGTGCCGAAGGTTAGCGAAATGCTCTGAAACACTGTCAAACATCATTGTGGGTCCAATGGAGTAGAATGGATGCTTCACAACTTCGGTACCCCAAAATAGAGCATTGGGGCCCGAAACACAAGTTTTGCATCTTTTTACGTGCTGAAGGTTAGCGAAATGCTCTGAAACACTAACAAACATCGTTTTGGGTCCAATGGAGTAGAATGGATGCTTTACAACTACGATACCCCGAAATAGTGCATTCAGGCCAGAAACACAAGTTTTGCATCTTTTACGTGCCGAAGGTTAGCGAAATGCTCTGAAACACTCCCAAACATCATTTTGAGTCCAATGGAGTAGAATAGATGCTTCACAACTTCGGTACCCCGAAATAGTGCATTCAGGCCCGAAACACAAGTTTTGCATCTTTTACGTGCCGAAGGTTAGCGAAATGCTCTGAAACACTCCCTAACATCATTTTGGTTCCAGTGGAGTAGAATGGATGCTTTACAACTTTGGTACCCGGAAATATTGCATTCAGGAGCGAATACAAGTTTTTCATCTTTTTACGTGCCGAAGGTTAGCTAAATGCTCTGAAACACTCCCAAACATCATTTTGGGTCCAATGGAGTAGAATGGATGCTTCACAACTTCTGTACCCCGAAATAGTGCATTCAGGCCCGAAACACAAGTTTTGCATCTTTTTACGTGCTGAAGGCTAGCGAAATGGTTTGAAACACTCCCAAACATCATTTTAGTTCCAATTGAGTAGAATGGATGCTTCGCAACTTTGGTACCCGAAATAGTGCATTCAGGCCTGAAACACCAGTTTTCATCTTTTTATGTGCCGAAGGTTAGCAAAATGCTCTGAAACACTCCCAAACATCATTTTGGGTCCAATGGACTATAATGGATGCTTCACAACTTTGGTACCCCAAAATAGTGAATTCAGGCACGAACACAAGTTTTCCATCTTTTACGTGCCGACGGTTAGTGAAATGCTCTGAAACACCAACAAACATCATTTTGGGTCCAATGGAGTAGAATGGATGCTTTACAACTACGACACCCCGAAATAGTGCATTCAGGCCAGAAACACAAGTTTTGCATCTTTTACGTGCCGAAGGTTAGCGAAATGCTCTGAAACACTCTCAAACATCATTTTGGGTCCAATGGAGTAAAATGGATGCTTCGCAACTTTGGTACCCCGAAATAGTGCATCCAGCCCTGAAACACAAGTTTTGCATCTTTTTACGTGCCGAAGGTTAGCGAAATGCTCTGAAACACTCCCAAACATCATTTTGAGTCCAATGGAGTAGAATGGATGCTTCACAACTTCGGTACCCCGAAATAGTGTATTCAGGCCCGAAACACAAGTTTTGCATCTTTTTACGTGCCGAAGGTTAGCGAAATTCTCTGAAACACTATCAGACATCATTGTGGGTCCAATGGAGTAGAATGGATGCTTCACAACTTCGGTACCCCGAAATAGAGCAATCAGGCCCGAAACACAAGTTTTGCATCTTTTTACGTGCCGAAGGCTAGCAAAATGATCTGAAACACTCCCAAACACCATTTTGGTTCCAATGGAGTAGAATGGATGCTTCGCAACTTTGGTACCCCGAAATAGTGCATTCAGGCGTGAACACAAGTTTTTCATCTTTTTACGTGCCGAAGGTTAGCTAAATGCTCTGAAACACTCCCAAACATCATTTTGGATCCAATGGAGTAGAATGGATGCTTCACAACTTAGGTACCCCGAAATAGTGGATTCAAAATGTGCCGAAGGTTAGCGAAATGCTTTGAAACACTCCCAAACATCATTTTAGTTCCAATGGAGTAGAATGGATGCTTCGCAACTTTGGTACCCGAAATAGTGCATTCAGGCCCGAAACCCCAGTTTTCATCTTTTTATGTGCCGAAGGTTAGCAAAATGCTCTGAAACACTCCCAAACATCATTTTGGGTCCAATAGACTATAATGGATGCTTCACAACTTTGGTACCCCAAAATAGTGAATTCAGGCGCGAACACAAGTTTTGCATCTTTTACGTGCCGAAGGTTAGCGAAATGCTCTGAAACACTAACAAACATCATTGTGGGTCCAATGGAGTAGAATGGACACTTTACAACTACGACACCCCGAAATAGTGCATTCAGGCCAGAAACACAAGTTTTGCATCATTTACGTGCCGAAGGTTAGCGAAATGCTCTGAAACACTCTCAAACATCATTTTGGGTCCAATGGAGTAGAATGGATGCTTCGCAACTTCGGTACCTCGAAATAGTGCATCCAGGCCTGAAACACAAGTTTTGCATCTTTTTACGTGCCGAAGGTTAGCGAAATATTCTGAAACACTCCCAAACATCATTTTGAGTCCAATGGAGTAGAATGGATGCTTCACAACTTAGGAACCCCGAAATAGTGGATTCAGGCCTGAAACACAAGTTTTGCATCTTTTACGTGCCGAAGGTTAGCGAAATGCTCTGAAACACTCTCAAACATCATTTTGGGTCCAATGGAGTAAAATGGATGCTTCGCAACTTTGCTACCCCGAAATAGTGCATCCAGGCCTGAAACACAAGTTTTGCATCTTTTTACGTGCCGAAGGTTAGCGAAATGCTCTGAAACACTCCCAAACATCATTTTGAGTCCAATGGAGTAGAATGGATGCTTCACAACTTCGGTACCCCGAAATAGTGTATTCAGGCCCGAAACACAAGTTTTGCATCTTTTTACGTGCCGAAGGTTAGCGAAATTCTCTGAAACACTATCAGACATCATTGTGGGTCCAATGGAGTAGAATGGATGCTTCACAACATCGGTACCCCGAAATAGTGTATTCAGGCCCGAAACACAAGTTTTGCATCTTTTTACGTGCCGAAGGTTAGCGAAATGCTCTGAAACACTCCCAAACATCATTTTGGTTCCAATGGAGTAGAATGGATGCTTCGCAACTTTGGTACCCCGAAATATTGCATTCAGGCCCGAAACACCAGTTTTTCATCTTTTTATGTGCCGAAGGTTAGCAAAATGCTCTGAAACACTCCCAAACATCATTTTGGGTCCAATGGACTATAATGGATGCTTCACAACTTTTGTACCCCAAAATAGTGGATTCAGGCGCGAACATAAGTTTTGCATCTTTTACGTGCCGAAGGTTAGTGAAATGCTCTTAAACACTCCCAAACATCATTTTGGGTCCAATGGAGTAGAATGGATGCTTTACAACTACGATACCCCGAAATAGTGCATTCAGGCCCGAAACACAAGTTTTTCATCTTTTTACGTGCCGAAGGTTAGCAAAATGCTCTGAAACACTCCCAAACATCATTTTGGTTCCAATGGAGTAGAATGGATGCTTTGCAACTTCGGTACCCCAAAATATTGCATTCAGGCGCGAACACAAGTTTTTCATCTTTTTACGTGCCGAAGGTTAGCGAATGCTCTAAAACACTCCCAAACATCATTTTGGGTCCAATGGAGTAGAATGGATGCTTCACAACTTATGTACCCCGAAATAGTGGATTCAGGCCCGAAACACAAGTTTTGCATCTTTTACTTGCTGAAGGTTAGCAAAATGCTCTGAAACACTCCCAAACATCATTTTGGGTCCAGTGGAGTAGAATGGATGCTTTACAACTACGATACCCTGAAATAGTGCATCCAGGCCTGAAACACAAGTTTTGCATCTTTTTACGTGCCGAAGGTTAGCGAAATGCTCTGAAACACTCCCAAACAACATTTTGGGTCCAATGGAGTAGAATGGATGCTTTACAACTACGATACCCTGAAATAGTGCATCCAGGCCTGAAACACAAGTTTTGCATCTTTTTACGTGCCGAAGGTTAGCGAAATGCTCTGAAACACTCCCAAACATCATTTTGAGTCCAATGGAGTAGAATGGATGCTTCACAACTTCGGTACCCCGAAATAGTGTATTCAGGCCCGAAACACAAGTTTTGCATCTTTTTACGTGCCGAAGGTTAGCGAAATTCTCTGAAACACTATCAAACATCATTGTGGGTCCAATGAAGTAGAATGGATGCTTCACAACTTCGGTACCCCGAAATAGTGCATTCAGGCCCGAAACACAAGTTTTGCATCTTTTTACGTGCCGAAGGTTAGCGAAATGCTTAGAAACACTCCCAAACATCATTTTGGTTCCAATGGAGTAGAATGGATGCTTCGCAACTTTGGTACCCCGAAATAGTGCATTCAGGCCCGAAACACTAGTTTTTCATCTTTTTATTTGCCGAAGGTTAGCAAAATGCTCTGAAACACTCCCAAACATCATTTTGGGTCCAATGGACTATAATGCATGCTTCACAACTTTTATACCCCAAAATAGTGGATTCAGGCGCGAACACAAGTTTTGCATCTTTTACGTGCCGAAGGTTAGTGAAATGCTCTGAAACACCAACAAACATCATTTTGGGTCCAATGGAGTAGAATGGATGCTTTACAACTACGACACCCCGAAATAGTGCATTCAGGCTAGAAACACAAGTTTTGCATCTTTTACGTGCCGAAGGTTAGCGAAATGCTCTGAAACACTCTCAAACATCATTTTGGGTCCAATGGAGTAAAATGGATGCTTCGCAACTTCGGTACCCCGAAATAGTGCTTCCAGGCCTGAAACACAAGTTTTGCATCTTTTTACGTGCCGACGGTTAGCGAAATGCTCTGAAACACTCCCAAACATCATTTTGAGTCCAATGGAGTAGAATGGATGCTTCACAACTTCGGTACCCCGAAATAGTGTATTCAGGCCCGAAACACAAGTTTTGCATCTTTTTACGTGCCGAAGGTTAGCGAAATTCTCTGAAACACTATCAAACATCATTGTGGGTCCAATGAAGTAGAATGGATGCTTCACAACTTTGGTACCCCGAAATATTGCATTCAGGCGTGAATACAAGTTTTTCATCTTTTTACGTGCCGAAGGTTAGCTAAATGCTCTGAAACACTCCCAAACATCATTTTGGGTCCAATGGAGTAGAATAGATGCTTCACAACTTCTGTACCCCAAAATAGTGCATGCAGGCCCGAAACACAAGTTTTGCATCTTTTTACGTGCCGAAGGTTAGCGAAATGCTCTGAAACACTGTCAAACATCATTGTGGGTCCAATGGAGTAGAATGGATGCTTCACAACTTCGGTACCCCGAAATAGAGCATTCAGGCCCGAAACACAAGTTTTGCATCTTTTTACGTGCTGAAGGCTAGCGAAATGCTTTGAAACACTCCCAAACATCATTTTAGTTCCAATGGAGTAGAATGGATGCTTCGCAACTTTGGTACCCGAAATAGTGCATTCAGGCCCGAAACACCAGTTTTTCATCTTTTTATGTGCCGAAGGTTAGCTAAATGCTCTGAAACACTCCCAAACATCATTTTGGGTCCAATGGTCTATAATGGATGCTTCACAACTTTGGTACCCCAAAATAGTGAATTCAGGCGCGAACACAAGTTTTGCATCTTTTACGTGCCGAAGGTTAGCGAAATGCTCTGAAACACTAACAAACATCATTGTGGGTCCAATGGAGTAGAATGGATGCTTTACAACTACGACACCCCGAAATAGTGCATTCAGGCCAGAAACACAAGTTTTGCATCTTTTACGTGCCGAAGGTTAGCGAAATGCTCTGAAACACTCTCAAACATCATTTTGGGTCCAATGGAGTAGAATGGATGCTTCGCAACTTCGGTACCCCAAAATAGTGCATCCAAGCCTGAAACACAAGTTTTGCATCTTTTACTTGCTGAAGGTTAGCGAAATGCTCTGAAACACTCCTAAACATCATTTTGGGTCCAATGGACTATAACGGATGCTTCACAACTTTGGTACCTCGAAATAGTGCATCCAGGCCTGAAACACAAGTTTTGCATCTTTTTACGTGCCGAAGGTTAGCGAAATGCTCTGAAACACTCCCAAACATCATTTTGGTTCCAATGGAGTAGAATGGATGCTTCTCAACTTCGGTACCCCGAAATATTGCATTCAGGCGCGAACACAAGTTTTTCATCTTTTTACGTGCCGAAGGTTAGCGAATGCCCTAAAACACTCCCAAACATCATTTTGGGTCCAATGGAGTAGAATGGATGCTTCACAACTTATGTACCCCGAAATAGTGGATTCAGGCCCGAAACACAAGTTTTGCATCTTTTACTTGCTGAAGGTTAGCGAAATGCTCTGAAACACTCCCAAACATCATTTTGTGTCCAATGGACTATAATGGATGCTTCACAACTTTGGTACCCCGAAATAGTGGATTCAGGCCCGAAACACAAGTTTTGCATCTTTTTACGTGCCGAAGGCTAGCGAAATGCTCTGAAACACTCCCAAACATCATTTTGGTTCCAACGGAGTAGAATGGATGCTTCGCAAATTTGGTACCTCAAAATAGTGCATCCAGGCCTGAAACACAAGTTTTGCATCTTTTTACGTGCCGAAGGTTAGCGAAATGCTGTGAAACACTCCCAAACATCATTTTGAGTACAATGGAGTAGAATGGATGCTTCACAACTTCGGTACCCCGAAATAGTGGATTCAGGCCTGAAACACAAGTTTTGCATCTTTTACGTGCTGAAGGTTAGCGAAATGCACTGAAACACTCCCAAACATCATTTTGGGTCCAATGGACTATAATGGATGCTTCACTACTTTGGTACCCCGAAATAGTGGATTCAGACGCGAACACAAGTTTTGCATCTTTTACGTGCCGAAGGTTAGCGAAATGCTCTGAAACACTCCCAGACATAATTTTGGGTCCAATGGAGTAGAATGGATGCTTCACAACTTAGGAACCCCGAAATAGTGGATTCAGGCCTGAAACACAAGTTTTGCATCTTTTTACGTGCCGAAGGTTAGCGAAATATTCTGAAACACTCCCAAACATCATTTTGAGTCCAATGGAGTAGAATGGATGCTTCACAACTTAGGAACCCCGAAATAGTGGATTCAGGCACGAATACAAGTTTTTCATCTTTTTACGTGCCGAAGGTTAGCTAAATGCTCTGAAACACTCCCAAACATCATTTTGGATCCAATGGAGTAGAATGGATGCTTCACAACTTAGGTACCCCGAAATAGTGGATTCAAAATGTGCCGAAGGTTAGCGAAATGCTTTGAAACACTCCCAAACATCATTTTAGTTCCAATGGAGTAGAATGGATGCTTCGCAACTTTGGTACCCGAAATAGTGCATTCAGGCCCGAAACCCCAGTTTTTCATCTTTTTATGTGCCGAAGGTTAGCAAAATGCTCTGAAACACTCCCAAACATCATTTTGGGTCCAATAGACTATAATGGATGCTTCACAACTTTGGTACCCCAAAATAGTGAATTCAGGCGCGAACACAAGTTTTGCATCTTTTACGTGCCGAAGGTTAGCGAAATGCTCTGAAACACTAACAAACATCATTGTGGGTCCAATGGAGTAGAATGGACACTTTACAACTACGACACCCCGAAATAGTGCATTCAGGCCAGAAACACAAGTTTTGCATCATTTACGTGCCGAAGGTTAGCGAAATGCTCTGAAACACTCTCAAACATCATTTTGGGTCCAATGGAGTAGAATGGATGCTTCGCAACTTCGGTACCTCGAAATAGTGCATCCAGGCCTGAAACACAAGTTTTGCATCTTTTTACGTGCCGAAGGTTAGCGAAATATTCTGAAACACTCCCAAACATCATTTTGAGTCCAATGGAGTAGAATGGATGCTTCACAACTTAGGAACCCCGAAATAGTGGATTTAGGCCTGAAACACAAGTTTTGCATCTTTTACGTGCTGAAGGTTAGCGAAATGCTCTGAAACACTCCCAAACATCATTTTGGGTCGAATGGACTATAATGGATGATTCACAACTTTGGTACCCCGAAATAGTGGATTCAGGCGTGAACACAAGTTTTGCATCTTTCACGTGCCGAAGGTTAACGAAATGCTCTGAAACACTAACAAACATCATTTTGGGTCCAATGGAGTAGAATGGATGCTTTACAACTACGATACCCCGAAATAGTGCATTCAGGCCAGAAACACAAGTTTTGCATCTTTTACGTGCTGAAGGTTAGCGAAATGCTCTGAAACACTCTCAAACTTCATTTTGGGTCCAATGGAGTAGAGTGGATGCTTCACAACTTCGATACCTCGAAATAGTGTATCCAGGCCTGAAACACAAGTTTTGCATCTTTTTACGTGCCGAAGGTAAGCGAAATGCTCTGAAACACTCCCAAACATCATTTTGAGTCCAATGGAGTAGAATTGATGCTCCACAACTTCGGTACCCCGAAATAGTGCATTCAGGCCTGAAACACAAGGTTTGCATCTTTTTACGTGCCGAAGGTTAGCGAAATGCTCTGAAACACTGTCAAACATCATTGTGGGTCCAATGGAGTAGAATGGATGCTTCACAACTTCGGTACCCCAAAATAGAGCATTCGGGCCCGAAACACAAGTTTTGCATCTTTTTACGTGCTGAAGGTTAGCGAAATGCTCTGAAACACAAACAAACATCATTTTGGGTCCAATGGAGTAGAATGGATGCTTTACAACTACGATACCCCGAAATAGTGCATTCAGGCCAGAAACACAAGTTTTGCATCTTTTACGTGCCGAAGGTTAGCGAAATGCTCTGAAACACTCCCAAACATCATTTTGAGTCCAATGGAGTAGAATAGATGCTTCACAACTTCGGTACCCCGAAATAGTGCATTCAGGCCCGAAACACAAGTTTTGCATCTTTTACGTGCCGAAGGTTAGCGAAATGCTCTGAAACACTCCCAAACATCATTTTGGTTCCAGTGGAGTAGAATGGATGCTTCACAACTTTGGTATTCGGAAATATTGCATTCAGGAGCGAATACAAGTTTTTCATCTTTTTACGTGCCGAAGGTTAGCTAAATGCTCTGAAACACTCCCAAACATCATTTTGGGTCCAATGGAGTAGAATGGATGCTTCACAACTTCTGTACCCCGAAATAGTGCATTCAGGCCCGAAACACAAGTTTTGCATCTTTTTACGTGCTGAAGGCTAGCGAAATGCTTTGAAACACTCCCAAACATCATTTTAGTTCCAATTGAGTAGAATGGATGCTTCGCATCTTTGGTACCCGAAATAGTGCATTCAGGCCTGAAACACCAATTTTTCATCTTTTTATGTGCCGAAGGTTAGCAAAATGCTCTGAAACACTCCCAAACATCATTTTGGGTCCAATGGACTATAATGGATGCTTCACAACTTTGGTACCCCAAAATAGTGAATTCAGGCGCGAACACAAGTTTTCCATCTTTTACGTGCCGACGGTTAGTGAAATGCTCTGAAACACCAACAAACATCATTTTGGGTCCAATGGAGTAGAATGGATGCTTTACAACTACGACACCCCGAAATAGTGCATTCAGGCCAGAAACACAAGTTTTGCATCTTTTACGTGCCGAAGGTTAGCGAAATGCTCTGAAACACTCTCAAACATCATTTTGGGTCCAATGGAGTAAAATGGATGCTTCGCAACTTTGGTACCCCGAAATAGTGCATCCAGGCCTGAAACACAAGTTTTGCATCTTTTTACGTGCCGAAGGTTAGCGAAATGCTCTGAAACACTCCCAAACATCATTTTGAGTCCAATGGAGTAGAATGGATGCTTCACAACTTCGGTACCCCGAAATAGTGTATTCAGGCCCGAAACACAAGTTTTGCATCTTTTTACGTGCCGAAGGTTAGCGAAATTCTCTGAAACACTATCAGACATCATTGTGGGTCCAATGGAGTAGAATGGATGCTTCACAACATCGGTACCCCGAAATAGTGTATTCAGGCCCGAAACACAAGTTTTGCATCTTTTTACGTGCCGAAGGTTAGCGAAATGCTCTGAAACACTCCCAAACATCATTTTGGTTCCAATGGAGTAGAATGGATGCTTCGCAACTTTGGTACCCCGAAATAGTGCATTCAGGCCCGAAACACCAGTTTTTCATCTTTTTATGTGCCGAAGGTTAGCAAAATGCTCTGAAACACTCCCAAACATCATTTTGGGTCCAATGGACTATAATGGATGCTTCACAACTTTTGTACCCCAAAATAGTGGATTCAGGCGCGAACATAAGTTTTGCATCTTTTACGTGCCGAAGGTTAGTGAAATGCTCTTAAACACTCCCAAACATCATTTTGGGTCCAATGGAGTAGAATTGATGCTTTACAACTACGATACCCCGAAATAGTGCATTCAGGCCCGAAACACAAGTTTTTCATCTTTTTACGTGCCGAAGGTTAGCAAAATGCTCTGAAACACTCCCAAACATCATTTTGGTTCCAATGGAGTAGAATGGATGCTTTGCAACTTCGGTACCCCAAAATATTGCATTCAGGCGCGAACACAACTTTTTCATCTTTTTACGTGCCGAAGGTTAGCGAATGCTCTAAAACACTCCCAAACATCATTTTGGGTCCAATGGAGTAGAATGGATGCTTCACAACTTATGTACCCCGAAATAGTGGATTCAGGCCCGAAACACAAGTTTTGCATCTTTTACTTGCTGAAGGTTAGCGAAATGCTCTGAAACACTCCCAAACATCATTTTGGGTCCAGTGGACTATAATGGATGCTTCACAACTTTGGTTCCCCGAAATAGTGAATTCAGGCGCGAACACAAGTTTTGCATCTTTTACGTGCCGAAGGTTAGCGAAATGCTCTGAAACACTCCCAAACAACATTTTGGGTCCAATGGAGTAGAATGGATGCTTTACAACTACGATACCCTGAAATAGTGCATTCAGGCCCGAAACATAAGTTTTGCATCTTTTTACGTGCTGAAGGCTAGCGAAATGCTCTGAAACACTCCCAAACATCATTTTTGTTCCAATGGAGTAGAATGGATGCTTCGCAACTTTGTAACCCGAAATAGTGCATTCAGGCCCGAAACACCAGTTTTTCATCTTTTTATGTGCCGAAGGTTAGCAAAATGCTCTGAAACACTCCCAAACATCATTTTGGGTCCAATGGACTATAATGGATGCTTCACAACTTTGGTACACCAAAATAATGCATTCAGCCGCGAACACAAGTTTTGCATCTTTTACGTGCCGAAGGTTAACGAAATGCTCTGAAACACTAACAAACATCATTTTGGGTCCAATGGAGTAGAATGGATGCTTTACAACTACGATACTCCGAAATAGTGCATTCAGGCCAGAAACACAAGTTTTGCATCTTTTACGTGCCGAAGGTTAGCGAAATGCTCTGAAACACTCTCAAACATCATTTTGGGTCCAATGGAGTATAGTGGATGCTTCACAACTTCGGTACCTCGAAATAGTGCATCCAGGCCTGAAACACAAGTGTTGCATCTTTTTACGTGCCGAAGGTTAGCGAAATGCTCTGAAACACTCCCAAACATCATTTTGAGTCCAATGGAGTAGAATGGATGCTCCACAACTTCGGTAACCCGAAATAGTGCATTTAGGCACGAAACACAAGTTTTGCATCTTTTTACGTGCCGAAGGTTAGCGGAATGCTCTAAAACACTGTCAAACATCATTGTGGGTCCAATGGAGTAGAATGGATGCTTCACAACTTCGGTACCCCAAAATAGAGCATTCAGGCTCGAAACACAAGTTTTGCATCTTTTTACGTGCTGAAGGTTAGCGAAATGCTCTGAAACACTAACAAACATCATTTTGGGTCCAATGGAGTAGAATGGATGCTTTACAACTACGATACCCCGAAATAGTGCATTCAGGCCAGAAACACAAGTTTTCCATCTTTTACGTGCCGAAGGTTAGCGAAATGCTCTGAAACAATCCCAAACATCATTTTGAGTCCAATGGAGTAGAATAGATGCTTCACAACTTCGGTACCCCGAAATAGTGCATTCAGGCCCGAAACACAAGTTTTGCATGTTTTTACGTGCCGAAGCTTAGCGAAATGCTCTGAAACACTCCCAAACATCATTTTGGTTCCAATGGAGTAGAATGGATGCTTCACAACTTTGGTACCCCGGAATATTGCATTCAGGCGCGAATACAAGTTTTTCATCATTTTACGTGCCGAAGGTTAGCTAAATGCTCTGAAACACTCCCAAACATCATTTTGGGTCCAATGGAGTAGAATGGATGCTTCACAACTTCTGTACCCCGAAATAGTGCATTCAGGCCCGAAACACAAGTTTTGCATCTTTTTACGTGCCGAAGGTTAGCGAAATGCTCTGAAATACTCCGAAATATCATTTTGGGTCCAATGGAGTAGAGTGGATGCTTCAGAACTTCGGTACCCCGAAATAGTGCATTCAGGCCCGAAACACCAGTTTTTCATCTTTTTATGTGCCGAAGGTTAGCGAAATGCTCTGAAACGCTCCCAAACATCATTTTGGGTCCAATGGACTATAATGGACGCTTCACAACTTTGGTACCCCGAAATAGTGGATTCAGGCGTGAACACAAGTTTTGCATCTTTCACGTGCCGAAGGTTAACGAAATGCTCTGAAACACTAACAAACATCATTGTGGGTCCAATGGAGTAGAATGGATGCTTCACAACTTCGGTACCACGAAATAGAGCAATCAGGCCCGACACACAAGTTTTGCATCTTTTTACGTGCCGAAGGCTAGCAAAATGATCTGAAACACTCCCAAACACCATTTTGGTTCCAATGGAGTAGAATGGATGCTTCGCAACTTTGGTACCCCGAAATAGTGCATTCAGGCGTGAACACAAGTTTTTCATCTTTTTACATGCCGAAGGTTAGCTAAATGCTCTGAAACACTCCCAAACATCATTTTGGATCCAATGGAGTAGAATGGATGCTTCATAACTTAGGTACCCCGAAATAGTGGATTCAAAATGTGCCGAAGGTTAGCGAAATGCTTTGAAACACTCCCAAACATCATTTTAGTTCCAATGGAGTAGAATGGATGCTTCGCAACTTTGGTACCCGAAATAGTGCATTCAGGCCCGAAACCCCAGTTTTTCATCTTTTTATGTGCCGAAGGTTAGCAAAATGCTCTGAAACACTCCCAAACATCATTTTGGGTCCAATAGACTATAATGGATGCTTCAGAACTTTGGTACCCCAAAATAGTGAATTCAGGCGCGAACACAAGTTTTGCATCTTTTACGTGCCGAAGGTTAGCGAAATGCTCTGAAACACTAACAAACATCATTGTGGGTCCAATGGAGTAGAATGGACACTTTACAACTACGACACCCCGAAATAGTGCATTCAGGCCAGAAACACAAGTTTTGCATCATTTACGTGCCGAAGGTTAGCGAAATGCTCTGAAACACTCTCAAACATCATTTTGGGTCCAATGGAGTAGAATGGATGCTTCGCAACTTCGGTACCTCGAAATAGTGCATCCAGGCCTGAAACACAAGTTTTGCATCTTTTTACGTGCCGAAGGTTAGCGAAATATTCTGAAACACTACCAAACATCATTTTGAGTCCAATGGAGTAGAATGGATGCTTCACAACTTAGGAACCCCGAAATAGTGGATTCAGGCCTGAAACACAAGTTTTGCATCTTTTACGTGCTGAAGGTTAGCGAAATGCTCTGAAACACTCCCAAACATCATTTTGGGTCCAATGGACTATAATGGATGCTTCACAACTTTGGTACCCCGAAATAGTGGATTCAGGCGTGAACACAAGTTTTGCATCTTTCACGTGCCGAAGGTTAACGAAATGCTCTGAAACACTAACAAACATCATTTTGGGTCCAATGGAGTAGAATGGATGCTTTACAACTACGATACCCCGAAATAGTGCATTCAGGCCAGAAACACAAGTTTTGCATCTTTTACGTGCTGAAGGTTAGCGAAATGCTCTGAAACACTCTCAAACTTCATTTTGGGTCCAATGGAGTAGAGTGGATGCTTCACAACTTCGATACCTCGAAATAGTGTATCCAGGCCTGAAACACAAGTTTTGCATCTTTTTACGTGCCGAAGGTTAGCGAAATGCTCTGAAACACTCCCAAACATCATTTTGAGTCCAATGGAGTAGAATGGATGCTCCACAACTTCGGTACCCCGAAATAGTGCATTCAGGCCCGAAACACAAGGTTTGCATCTTTTTACGTGCCGAAGGTTAGCGAAATGCTCTGAAACACTGTCAAACATCATTGTAGGTCCAATGGAGTAGAATGGATGCTTCACAACTTCGGTACCCCAAAATAGAGCATTCGGGCCCGAAACACAAGTTTTGCATCTTTTTACGTGCTGAAGGTTAGCGAAATGCTCTGAAACACTAACAAACATCATTTTGGGTCCAATGGAGTAGAAAGGATGCTTTACAACTACGATACCCCGAAATAGTGCATTCAGGCCAGAAACACAAGTTTTGCATCTTTTACGTGCCGAAGGTTAGCGAAATGCTCTGAAACACTCCCAAACATCATTTTGAGTCCAATGGAGTAGAATAGATGCTTCACAACTTCGGTACCCCGAAATAGTGCATTCAGGCCCGAAACACAAGTTTTGCATCTTTTACGTGCCGAAGGTTAGCGAAATGCTCTGAAACACTCCCAAACATCATTTTGGTTCCAGTGGAGTAGAATGGATGCTTCACAACTTTGGTACCCGGAAATATTGCATTCAGGAGCGAATACAAGTTTTTCATCTTTTTACGTGCCGAAGGTTAGCTAAATGCTCTGAAACACACCCAAACATCATTTTGGGTCCAATGGAGTAGAATGGATGCTTCACAACTTCTGTACCCCGAAATAGTGCATTCAGGCCCGAAACACAAGTTTTGCATCTTTTTACGTGCTGAAGGCTAGCGAAATGCTTTGAAACACTCCCAAACATCATTTTAGTTCCAATTGAGTAGAATGGATGCTTCGCAACTTTGGTACCCGAAATAGTGCATTCAGGCCTGAAACACCAGTTTTTCATCTTTTTATGTGCCGAAGGTTAGCAAAATGCTCTGAAACACTCCCAAACATCATTTTGGGTCCAATGGACTATAATGGATTCTTCACAACTTTGGTACCCCAAAATAGTGAATTCAGGCGCGAACACAAGTTTTCCATCTTTTACGTGCCGACGGTTAGTGAAATGCTCTGAAACACCAACAAACATCATTTTGGGTCCAATGGAGTAGAATGGATGCTTTACAACTACGACACCCCGAAATAGTGCATTCAGGCCAGAAACACAAGTTTTGCATCTTTTATGTGCCGAAGGTTAGCGAAATGCTCTGAAACACTCTCAAACATCATTTTGGGTCCAATGGAGTAAAATGGATGCTTCGCAACTTTGGTACCCCGAAATAGTGCATCCAGGCCTGAAACACAAGTTTTGCATCTTTTTACGTGCCGAAGGTTAGCGAAATGCTCTGAAACACTCCCAAACATCATTTTGAGTCCAATGGAGTAGAATGGATGCTTCACAACTTCGGTACCCCGAAATAGTGTATTCAGGCCCGAAATACAAGTTTTGCATCTTTTTACGTGCCGAAGGTTAGCGAAATTCTCTGAAACACTATCAGACATCATTGTGGGTCCAATGGAGTAGAATGGATGCTTCTCAACTTCGGTACCCCGAAATAGTGTATTCAGGCCCGAAACACAAGTTTTGCATCTTTTTACGTGCCGAAGGTTAGCGAAATGCTCTGAAACACTCCCAAACATCATTTTGGTTCCAATGGAGTAGAATGGATGCTTCGCAACTTTGGTACCCCGAAATAGTGCATTCAGGCCCGAAACACCAGTTTTTCATCTTTTTATGTGCCGAAGGTTAGCAAAATGCTCTGAAACACTCCCAAACATCATTTTGGGTCCAATGGACTATAATGGATGCTTCACAACTTTTGTACCACAAAATAGTGGATTCAGGCGCGAACATAAGTTTTGCATCTTTTACGTGCCGAAGGTTAGTGAAATGCTCTTAAACACTCCCAAACATCATTTTGGGTCCAATGGAGTAGAATGGATGCTTTACAACTACGATACCCCGAAATAGTGCATTCAGGCCCGAAACACAAGTTTTTCATCTTTTTACGTGCCGAAGGTTAGCAAAATGCTCTGAAACACTCCCAAACATCATTTTGGTTCCAATGGAGTAGAATGGATGCTTTGCAACTTCGGTACCCCAAAATATTGCATTCAGGCGCGAACACAAGTTTTTCATCTTTTTACGTGCCGAAGGTTAGCGAATGCTCTAAAACACTCCCAAACATCATTTTGGGTCCATTGGAGTAGAATGGATGCTTCACAACTTATGTACCCCGAAATAGTGGATTCAGGCCCGAAACACAAGTTTTGCATCTTTTACTTGCTGAAGGTTAGCGAAATGCTCTGAAACACTCCCAAACATCATTTTGGGTCCAATGGACTATAATGGATGCTTCACAACTTTGGTTCCCCGAAATAGTGGATTCAGGCGCGAACACAAGTTTTGCATCTTTTACGTGCCGAAGGTTAGCGAAATGCTCTGAAACACTCCCAAACAACATTTTGGGTCCAATGGAGTAGAATGGATGCTTTACAACTACGATACCCTGAAATAGTGCATTCAGGCCCGACACATAAGTTTTGCATCTTTTTACGTGCTGAAGGCTAGCGAAATGCTCTGAAACACTCCAAAACATCATTTTTATTTCAATGGAGTAGAATGGATGCTTCGCAACTTTGTAACGCGAAATAGTGCATTCAGGCCCGAAACACCAGTTTTTCATCTTTTTATGTGCCGAAGGTTAGCAAAATACTCTGAAACACTCCCAAACATCATTTTGGGTCCAATGGACTATAATGGATGCTTCACAACTTTGGTACACCAAAATAATGCATTCAGCCGCGAACACAAGTTTTGCATCTTTTACGTGCCGAAGGTTAACGAAATGCTCTGAAACACTAACAAAAATCATTTTGGGTCCAATGGAGTAGAATGGATGCTTTACAACAACGATACTCCGAAATAGTGCATTCAGGCCAGAAACACAAGTTTTGCATCTTTTACGTGCCGAAGGTTAGCGAAATGCTCTGAAACACTCTCAAACATCATTTTGGGTCCAATGGAGTATAGTGGATGCTTCACAACTTCGGTACCTCGAAATAGTGCATCCAGGCCTGAAACACAAGTGTTGCATCTTTTTACGTGCCGAAGGTTAGCGAAATGCTCTGAAACACTCCCAAACATCATTTTGAGTCCAATGGAGTAGAATGGATGCTCCACAACTTCGGTACCCCGAAATAGTGCATTCAGGCCCGAAACACAAGTTTTGCATTTTTTACGTGCCGAAGGTTAGCGGAATGCTCTAAAACACTGTCAAACATCATTGTCGGTCCAATGGAGTAGAATGGATGCTTCACAACTTCGGTACCCCAAAATAGAGCATTCAGGCTCGAAACACAAGTTTTGCATCTTTTTACGTGCTGAAGGTTAGCGAAATGCTCTGAAACACTAACAAACATCATTTTGGGTCCAATGGAGTAGAATGGATGCTTTACAACTACGATACCCCGAAATAGTGCATTCAGGTCAGAAACACAAGTTTTCCATCTTTTACGTGCCGAAGGTTAGCGAAATGCTCTGAAACAATCCCAAACATCATTTTGAGTCCAATGGAGTAGAATAGATGCTTCACAACTTCGGTACCCCGAAATAGTGCATTCAGGCCCGAAACACAAGTTTTGCATGTTTTTACGTGCCGAAGGTTAGCGAAATGCTCTGAAACACTCCCAAACATCATTTTGGTTCCAATGGAGTAGAATGGTTGCTTCACAACTTTGGTACCCCAGAATATTGCATTCAGGCGCGAATACAAGTTTTTCATCTTTTTACGTGCCGAAGGTTAGCTAAATGCTCTGAAACACTCCCAAACATCATTTTGGGTCCAATGGAGTAGAATGGATGCTTCACAACTTCTGTACCCCGAAATAGTGCATTCAGGCCCGAAACACAAGTTTTGCATCTTTTTACGTGCCGAAGGTTAGCGAAATGCTCTGAAATACTCCCAAATATCATTTTGGGTCCAATGGAGTAGAGTGGATGCTTCAGAACTTCGGTACCCCGAAATAGTGCATTCAGGCCCGAAACACCAGTTTTTCATCTTTTTATGTGCCAAAGGTTAGCGAAATGCTCTGAAACACTCCCAAACATCATTTTGGGTCCAATGGACTATAATGGACGCTTCACAACTTTGGTACCCCGAAATAGTGGATTCAGGCGTGAACACAAGTTTTGCATCTTTCACGTGCCGAAGGTTAACGAAATGCTCTGAAACACTAACAAACATCATTGTGGGTCCAATGGAGTAGAATGGATGCTTCACAACTTTGGTTCCCCGAAATAGTGAATTCAGGCGCGAACACAAGTTTTCCATCTTTTACGTGCCGACGGTTAGTGAAATGCTCTGAAACACCAACAAACATCATTTTGGGTCCAATGGAGTAGAATGGATGCTTTACAACTACGACACCCCGAAATAGTGCATTCAGGCCAGAAACACAAGTTTTGCATCTTTTACGTGCCGAAGGTTAGCGAAATGCTCTGAAACACTCTCAAACATCATTTTGGGTCCAATGGAGTAAAATGGATGCTTCGCAACTTTGGTACCCCGAAATAGTGCATCCAGGCCTGAAACACAAGTTTTGCATCTTTTTACGTGCCGAAGGTTAGCGAAATGCTCTGAAACACTCCCAAACATCATTTTGAGTCCAATGGAGTAGAATGGATGCTTCACAACTTCGGTACCCCGAAATAGTGTATTCAGGCCCGAAACACAAGTTTTGCATCTTTTTACGTGCCGAAGGTTAGCGAAATTCTCTGAAACACTATCAGACATCATTGTGGGTCCAATGGAGTAGAATGGATGCTTCACAACTTCGGTACCCCGAAATAGTGCATTCAGGCCCGAAACACAAGTTTTGCATCTTTTTACGTGCCGAAGGTTAGCGAAATGCTCTGAAACACTCCCAAACATCATTTTGGTTCCAATGGAGTAGAATGGATGCTTCGCAACTTTGGTACCCCGAAATAGTGCATTCAGGCCCGAAACACCAGTGTTTCATCTTTTTATGTGCCGAAGGTTAGCAAAATGCTCTGAAACACTCCCAAACATCATTTTGGGTCCAATGGACTATAATGGATGCTTCACCACTTTTGTACCACAAAATAGTGGATTCAGGCGCGAACATAAGTTTTGCATCTTTTACGTGCCGAAGGTTAGTGAAGTGCTCTTAAACACTCCCAAACATCATTTTGGGTCCAATGGAGTAGAATGGATGCTTTACAACTACGATACCCCGAAATAGTGCATTCAGGCCCGAAACACAAGTTTTTCATCTTTTTACGTGCCGGAGGTTAGCAAAATGCTTTGAAACACTCCCAAACATCATTTTGGTTCCAATGGAGTAGAATGGATGCTTTGCAACTTCGGTACCCCAAAATATTGCATTCTGGTGCGAACACAAGTTTTTCATCTTTTTACGTGCCGAAGGTTAGCGAATGCTCTAAAACACTCCCAAACATCATTTTGGGTCCAATGAAGTAGAATGGATGCTTCACAACTTATGTACCCCGAAATAGTGGATTCAGGCCCGAAACACAAGTTTTGCATCTTTTACTTGCTGAAGGTTAGCGAAATGCTCTGAAAAACTCCCAAACATCATTTTGGGTCCAATGGACTATAATGGATGCTTCACAACTTTGGTTCCCCGAAATAGTGGATTCAGGCGCGAACACAAGTTTTGCATCTTTTACGTGCCGAAGGTTAGCGAAATGCTCTGAAACACTCCCAAACATCATTTTGGGTCCAATGGAGTAGAATGGATGCTTTACAAGTACGATACCTTGAAATAGTGCATTCAGGCCCGAAACATAAGTTTTGCATCTTTTTACGTGCTGAAGGCTAGCGAAATGCTCTGAAACACTCCCAAACATCATTTTTGTTCCAATGGAGTAGAATGGATGCTTCGCTACTTTGTAACCCGAAATAGTGCATTCAGGCCCGAAACACCAGTTTTTCATCTTTTTATGTGCCGAAGGTTAGCAAAATGCTCTGAAACACTCCCAAACATCATTTTGGGTCCAATGGACTATAATGGATGCTTCACAACTTTGGTACACCAAAATAATGCATTCAGCCGCGAACACAAGTTTTGCATCTTTTACGTGCCGAAGGTTAACGAAATGCTCTGAAACACTAACAAACATCATTTTGGGTCCAATGGAGTAGAATGGATGCTTTACAACTACGATACTCCGAAATAGTGCATTTAGGCCAGAAACACAAGTTTTGCATCTTTTACGTGCCGAAGGTTAGCGAAATGCTCTGAAACACTCTCAAACATCATTTTGGGTCCAATGGAGTATAGTGGATGCTTCACAACTTCGGTACCTCGAAATAGTGCATCCAGGCCTGAAACACAAGTGTTGCATCTTTTTATGTGCCGAAGGTTAGCGAAATGCTCTGAAACACTCCCAAACATCATTTTGAGTCCAATGGAGTATAATGGATGCTCCACAACTTCGGTACCCCGAAATAGTGCATTCAGGCCCGAAACACAAGTTTTGCATCTTTTTACGTGCCGAAGGTTAGCGAAATGCTCTGAAACACTGTCAAACATCATTGTGGGTCCAATGGAGTAGAATGGATGCTTCACAACTTCGGTACCCCAAAATAGAGCATTCAGGCCCGAAACACAAGTTTTGCATCTTTTTACGTGCTGAAGGTTAGCGAAATGCTCTGAAACACTAACAAACATCATTTTGGGTCCTATGGAGTAGAATGGATGCTTTACAACTACGATACCCCGAAATAGTGCATTCAGGCCAGAAACACAAGTTTTCCATCTTTTACGTGCCGAAGGTTAGCGAAATGCTCTGAAACAATCCCAAACATCATTTTGAGTCCAATGGAGTAGAATAGATGCTTCACAACTTCGGTACCCCGAAATAGTGCATTCAGGCCCGAAACACAAGTTTTGCATGTTTTTACGTGCCGAAGGTTAGCGAAATGCTCTGAAACACTCCCAAACATCATTTTGGTTCCAATGGAGTAGAATGGATGCTTCACAACTTTGGTACCCCGGAATATTGCATTCAGGCGCGAATACAAGTTTTTCATCTTTTTACGTGCCGAAGGTTAGCTAAATGCTCTGAAACACTCCCAAACATCATTTTGGGTCCAATGGAGTAGAATGGATGCTTCACAACTTCTGTACCCCGAAATAGTGCATTCAGGCCCGAAACACAAGTTTTGCATCTTTTTACGTGCCGAAGGTTAGCGAAATGCTCTGAAATACTCCCAAATATCATTTTGGGTCCAATGGAGTAGAGTGGATGCTTCAGAACTTCGGTACCCCGAAATAGTGCATTCAGGCCCGAAACACCAGTTTTTCATCTTTTTATGTGCCGAAGGTTAGCGAAATGCTCTGAAACACTCCCAAACATCATTTTGGGTCCAATGGACTATAATGGACGCTTCACAACTTTGGTACCCCGAAATAGTGGATTCAGGCGTGAACACAAGTTTTGCATCTTTCACGTGCCGAAGGTTAACGAAATGCTCTGAAACACTAACAAACATCATTGTGGGTCCAATGGAGTAGAATGGATGCTTCACAACTTTGGTACCCCGAAATAGTGAATTCAGGCGCGAACACAAGTTTTCCATCTTTTACGTGCCGACGGTTAGTGAAATGCTCTGAAACACCAACAAACATCATTTTGGGTCCAATGGAGTAGAATGGATGCTTTACAACTACGACACCCCGAAATAGTGCATTCAGGCCAGAAACACAAGTTTTGCATCTTTTACGTGCCGAAGGTTAGCGAAATGCTCTGAAACACTCTCAAACATCATTTTGGGTCCAATGGAGTAAAATGGATGCTTCGCAACTTTGGTACCCCGAAATAGTGCATCCAGGCCTGAAACACAAGTTTTGCATCTTTTTACGTGCCGAAGGTTAGCGAAATGCTCTGAAACACTCCCAAACATCATTTTGAGTCCAATGGAGTAGAATGGATGCTTCACAACTTCGGTACCCCGAAATAGTGTATTCAGGCCCGAAATACAAGTTTTGCATCTTTTTACGTGCCGAAGGTTAGCGAAATGCTCTGAAACACTCCCAAACATCATTTTGAGTCCAATGGAGTAGAATGGATGCTTCACAACTTCGGTACGCCGAAATAGTGTATTCAGGCCCGAAACACAAGTTTTGCATCTTTTTACGTGCCGAAGGTTAGCGAAATTCTCTGAAACACTATCAGACATCATTGTGGGTCCAATGGAGTAGAATGGATGCTTCACAACTTCGGTACCCCGAAATAGTGCATTCAGGCCCGAAACACAAGTTTTGCATCTTTTTACGTGCCGAAGGTTAGCGAAATGCTCTGAAACACTCCCAAACATCATTTTGGTTCCAATGGAGTAGAATGGATGCTTCGCAACTTTGGTACCCCGAAATAGTGCATTCAGGCCCGAAACACCAGTGTTTCATCTTTTTATGTGCCGAAGGTTAGCAAAATGCTCTGAAACACTCCCAAACATCATTTTGGGTCCAATGGACTATAATGGATGCTTCACAACTTTTGTACCCCAAAATAGTGGATTCAGGCGCGAACATAAGTTTTGGATCTTTTACGTGCCGAAGGTTAGCGAAATGCTCTGAAACACTCTCAAACATCATTTTGGGTCCAATGGAGTATAGTGGATGCTTCACAACTTCGGTACCCCGAAATAGTGCATTCAGGCCCGAAACACAAGTTTTGCATCTTTTACGGGCTGAAGGTTAGCGAAATGCTCTGAAACACTCTCAAACTTCATTTTGGGTCCAATGGAGTAGAGTGGATGCTTCACAACTTCGATACCTCGAAATAGTGTATCCAGGCCTGAAACACAAGTTTTGCATCTTTTTACGTGCCGAAGGTTAGCGAAATGCTCTGAAACACTCCCAAACATCATTTTGAGTCCAATGGAGTAGAATGGATGCTCCACAACTTCGGTACCCCAAAATAGTGCATTCAGGCCCGAAACACAAGGTTTGCATCTTTTTACGTGCCGAAGGTTAGCGAAATGCTCTGAAACACTGTCAAACATCATTGTGGGTCCAATGGAGTAGAATGGATGCTTCACAACTTCGGTACCCCAAAATAGAGCATTCGGGCCCGAAACACAAGTTTTGCATCTTTTTACGTGCTGAAGGTTAGCGAAATGCTCTGAAACACTAACAAACATCATTTTGGATCCAATGGAGTAGAATGGATGCTTTACAACTACGATACCCCGAAATAGTGCATTCAGGCCAGAAACACAAGTTTTGCATCTTTTACGTGCCGAAGGTTAGCGAAATGCTCTGAAACACTCCCAAACATCATTTTGAGTCCAATGGAGTAGAATAGATGCTTCACAACTTCGGTACCCCGAAATAGTGCATTCAGGCCCGAAACACTAGTTTTGCATCTTTTACGTGCCGAAGGTTAGCGAAATGCTCTGAAACACTCCCAAACATCATTTTAGTTCCAATTGAGTAGAAAGGATGCTTCACAACTTCGGTACCCCGAAATAGTGTATTCAGGCCCGAAACACAAGTTTTGCATCTTTTTACGTGCCGAAGGTTAGCGAAATTCTCTGAAACACTATCAGACATCATTGTGGGTCCAATGGAGTAGAATGGATGCTTCACAACTTCGGTACCCCGAAATAGTGCATTCAGGCCCGAAACACAAGTTTTGCATCTTTTTACGTGCCGAAGGTTAGCGAAATGCTCTGAAACACTCCCAAACATCATTTTGGTTCCAATGGAGTAGAATGGATGCTTCGCAACTTTGGTACCCCGAAATAGTGCATTCAGGCCCGAAACACCAGTTTTTCATCTTTTTATGTGCCGAAGGTTAGCAAAATACTCTGAAACACTCCCAAACATCATTTTGGGTCCAATGGACTATAATGGATGCTTCACAACTTTTGTACCCCAAAATAGTGGATTCAGGCGCGAACATAAGTTTTGCATCTTTTACGTGCCGAAGGTTAGTGAAATGCTCTTAAACACTCCCAAACATCATTTTGGGTCCAATGGAGTAGAATGGATGCTTTACAACTACGATACCCCGAAATAGTGCATTCAGGCCCGAAACACAAGTTTTTCATCTTTTTACGTGCCGGAGGTTAGCAAAATGCTCTGAAACACTCCCAAACATCATTTTGGTTCCAATGGAGTAGAATGGATGCTTTGCAACTTCGGTACCCCGAAATAGTGCATTCAGGCCCGAAACACCAGTTTTTCATCTTTTTATGTGCCGAAGGTTAGCAAAATACTCTGAAACACTCCCAAACATCATTTTGGGTCCAATGGACTATAATGGATGCTTCACAACTTTTGTACCCCAAAATAGTGGATTCAGGCGCGAACATAAGTTTTGCATCTTTTACGTGCCGAAGGTTAGTGAAATGCTCTTAAACACTCCCAAACATCATTTTGGGTCCAATGGAGTAGAATGGATGCTTTACAACTACGATACCCCGAAATAGTGCATTCAGGCCCGAAACACAAGTTTTTCATCTTTTTACGTGCCGGAGGTTAGCAAAATGCTCTGAAACACTCCCAAACATCATTTTGGTTCCAATGGAGTAGAATGGATGCTTTGCAACTTCGGTACCCCAAAATATTGCATTCAGGCCCGAAACACAAGTTTTTCATCTTTTTACGTGCTGAAGGTTAGCGAATGCTCTAAAACACTCCCAAACATCATTTTGGGTCCAATGAAGTAGAATGGATGCTTCACAACTTATGTACCCCGAAATAGTGGATTCAGGCCCGAAACACAAGTTTTGCATCTTTTACTTGCTGAAGGTTAGCGAAATGCTCTGAAAAACTCCCAAACATCATTTTGGGTCCAATGGACTATAATGGATGCTTCACAACTTTGGTTCCCCGAAATAGTGGATTCAGGCGCGAACACAAGTTTTGCATCTTTTACGTGCCGAAGGTTAGCGAAATGCTCTGAAACACTCCCAAACATCATTTTGGGTCCAATGGAGTAGAATGGATGCTTTACAACTACGATACCTTCAAATAGTGCATTCAGGCCCGAAACATAAGTTTTGCATCTTTTTACGTGCTGAAGGCTAGCGAAATGCTCTGAAACACTCCCAAACATCATTTTTGTTCCAATGGAGTAGAATGGATGCTTCGCTACTTTGTAACCCGAAATAGTGCATTCAGGCCCGAAACACCAGTTTTTCATCTTTTTATGTGCCGAAGGTTAGCAAAATGCTCTGAAACACTCCCAAACATCATTTTGGGTCCAATGGACTATAATGGATGCTTCACAACTTTGGTACACCAAAATAATGCATTCAGCCGCGAACACAAGTTTTGCATCTTTTACGTGCCGAAGGTTAACGAAATGCTCTGAAACACTAACAAACATCATTTTGGGTCCAATGGAGTATAGTGGATGCTTCACAACTTCGGTACCTCGAAATAGTGCATCCAGGCCTGAAACACAAGTGTTGCATCTTTTTACGTGCCGAAGGTTAGCGAAATGCTCTGAAACACTCCCAAACATCATTTTGAGTCCAATGGAGTAGAATGGATGCTCCACAACTTCAGTACCCCGAAATAGTGCATTCAGGCCCGAAACACAAGTTTTGCATCTTTTTACGTGCCGAAGGTTAGCGGAATGCTCTAAAACACTGTCAAACATCATTGTGGGTCCAATGGAGTAGAATGGATGCTTCACAACTTCGGTACCCCAAAATAGAGCATTCAGGCTCGAAACACAAGTTTTGCATCTTTTTACGTGCTGAAGGTTAGCGAAATGCTCTGAAACACTAACAAACATCATTTTGGGTCCAATGGAGTAGAATGGATGCTTTACAACTACGATACCCCGAAATAGTGCATTCAGGCCAGAAACACAAGTTTTCCATCTTTTACGTGCCGAAGGTTAGCGAAATGCTCTGAAACAATCCCAAACATCATTTTGAGTCCAATGGAGGAGAATAGATGCTTCACAACTTCGGTACCCCGAAATAGTGCATTCAGGCCCGAAACTAAAGTTTTGCTTGTTTTTACGTGCCGAAGGTTAGCGAAATGCTCTGAAACACTCCCAAACATCATTTTGGTTCCAATGGAGTAGAATGGATGCTTTGCAACTTCGGTACCCCGAAATATTGCATTCAGGCGCGAACACAAGTTTTTCATCTTTTTACGTGCTGAAGGTTAGCGAATGCTCTAAAACACTCCCAAACATCATTTTGGGTCCAATGGAGTAGAATGGATGCTTCACAACTTCTGTACCCCGAAATAGTGCATTCAGGCCCGAAACACAAGTTTTGCATCTTTTTACGTGCTGAAGGCTAGCGAAATGCTTTGAAACACTCCCAAACATCATTTTAGTTCCAATTGAGTAGAATGGATGCTTCGCAACTTTGGTACCCGAAATAGTGCATTCAGGCCTGAAACACCAGTTTTTCATCTTTTTATGTGCCGAAGGTTAGCAAAATGCTCTGAAACACTCCCAAACATCATTTTGGGTCCAATGGACTATAATGGATGCTTCACAACTTTGGTACCCCAAAATAGTGAATTCAGGCGCGAACACAAGTTTTCCATCTTTTACGTGCCGACGGTTAGTGAAATGCTCTGAAACACCAACAAACATCATTTTGGGTCCAATGGAGTAGAATGGATGCTTTACAACTACGACACCCCGAAATAGTGCATTCAGGCCAGAAACACAAGTTTTGCATCTTTTACGTGCCGAAGGTTAGCGAAATGCTCTGAAACGCTCTCAAACATCATTTTGGGTCCAATGGAGTAAAATGGATGCTTCGCAACTTTGGTACCCTGAAATAGTGCATCCAGGCCTGAAACACAAGTTTTGCATCTTTTTACGTGCCGAAGGTTAGCGAAATGCTCTGAAACACTCCCAAACATCATTTTGAGTCCAATGGAGTAGAATGGATGCTTCACAACTTCGGTACCCCGAAATAGTGTATTCAGGCCCGAAACACAAATTTTGCATCTTTTTACGTGCCGAAGGTTAGCGAAATTCTCTGAAAGACTATCAGACATCATTGTGGGTCCAATGGAGTAGAATGGATGCTTCACAACTTCGGTACCCCGAAATAGTGCATTCAGGCCCGAAACACAAGTTTTGCATCTTTTTACGTGCCGAAGGTTAGCGAAATGCTCTGAAACACTCCCAAACATCATTTTGGTTCCAATGGAGTAGAATGGATGCTTCGCAACTTTGGTACCCCGAAATAGTGCATTCAGGCCCGAAACACCAGTTTTTCATCTTTTTATGTGCCGAAGGTTAGCAAAATGCTCTGAAACACTCCCAAACATCATTTTGGGTCCAATGGACTATAATGGATGCTTCACAACTTTTGTACCCCAAAATAGTGGATTCAGGCGCGAACATAAGTTTTGCATCTTTTACGTGCCGAAGGTTAGTGAAATACTCTTAAACACTCCCAAACATCATTTTGGGTCCAATGGAGTAGAATGGATGCTTTACAACTACGATACCCCGAAATAGTGCATTCAGGCCCGAAACACAAGTTTTTCATCTTTTTACGTGCCGAAGGTTAGCAAAATGCTCTGAAACACTCCCAAACATCATTTTGGTTCCAATGGAGTAGAATGGATGCTTTGCAACTTCGGTACCCCAAAATATTGCATTCAGGCGCGAACACAAGTTTTTCATCTTTTTACGTGCCGAAGGTTAGCGAATGCTCTAAAACACTCCCAAACATCATTTTGGGTCCAATGAAGTAGAATGGATGCTTCACAACTTATGTACCCTGAAATAGTGGATTCAGGCCCGAAACACAAGTTTTGCATCTTTTACTTGCTGAAGGTTAGCGAAATGCTCTGAAAAACTCCCAAACATCATTTTGGGTCCAATGGACTATAATGGATGCTTCACAACTTTGGTTCCCCGAAATAGTGGATTCAGGCGCGAACACAAGTTTTGCATCTTTTGCGTGCCGAAGGTTAGCGAAATGCTCTGAAACACTCCCAAACATCAATTTGGGTCCAATGGAGTAGAATGGATGCTTTACAACTACGATACCTTGAAATAGTGCATTCAGGCCCGAAACATAAGTTTTGCATCTTTTTACGTGCTGAAGGCTAGCGAAATGCTCTGAAACACTCCCAAACATCATTTTTGTTCCAATGGAGTAGAATGGATGCTTCGCTACTTTGTAACCCGAAATAGTGCATTCGGGCCCGAAACACCAGTTTTTCATCTTTTTATGTGCCGAAGGTTAGCAAAATGCTCTGAAACACTCCCAAACATCATTTTGGGTCCAATGGACTATAATGGATGCTTCACAACTTTGGTACACCAAAATAATGCATTCAGCCGCGAACACAAGTTTTGCATCTTTTACGTGCCGAAGGTTAACGAAATGCTCTGAAACACTAACAAACATCATTTTGGGTCCAATGGAGTAGAATGGATGCTTTACAACTACGATACTCCGAAATAGTGCATTCAGGCCAGAAACACAAGTTTTGCATCTTTTACGTGCCGAAGGTTAGCGAAATGCTCTGAAACACTCTCAAACATCATTTTGGGTCCAATGGAGTATAGTGGATGCTTCACAACTTCGGTACCTCGAAATAGTGCATCCAGGCCTGAAACACAAGTGTTGCATCTTTTTACGTGCCGAAGGTTAGCGAAATGCTCTGAAACACACCCAAACATCATTTTGAGTCCAATGGAGTAGAATGGATGCTCCACAACTTCGGTACCCCGAAATAGTGCATTCAGGCCCGAAACACAAGTTTTGCATCTTTTTACGTGCCGAAGGTTAGCGGAATGCTCTAAAACACTGTCAAACATCATTGTGGGTCCAATGGAGTAGAATGGATGCTTCACAACTTCGGTACCCCAAAATAGAGCATTCAGGCTCGAAACACAAGTTTTGCATCTTTTTACGTGCTGAAGGTTAGCGAAATGCTCTGAAACACTAACAAACATCATTTTGGGTCCAATGGAGTAGAATAGATGCTTTACAACTACGATACCCCGAAATAGTGCATTCAGGCCAGAAACACAAGTTTTCCATCTTTTGCGTGCCGAAGGTTAGCGAAATGCTCTGAAACAATCCCAAACATCATTTTGAGTCCAATAGAGGAGAATAGATGCTTCACAACTTCGGTACCCCGAAATAGTGCATTCAGGCCCGAAACACAAGTTTTGCATGTTTTTACGTGCCGAAGGTTAGCGAAATGCTCTGAAACACTCCCAAACATTATTTTGGTTCCAATGGAGTAGAATGGATGCTTCACAACTTTGGTACCCCGGAATATTGCATTCAGGCGCGAATACAAGTTTTTCATCTTTTTACGTGCCGAAGGTTAGCGAAATGCTCTGAAACAATCCCAAACATCATTTTGAGTCCAATAGAGGAGAATAGATGCTTCACAACTTCGGTACCCCGAAATAGTGCATTCAGGCCCGAAACACAAGTTTTGCATGTTTTTACGTGCCGAATGTTAGCGAAATGCTCTGAAACACTCCCAAACATCATTTTGGTTCCAATGGAGTAGAATGGATGCTTCACAACTTTGGTACCCCGGAATATTGCATTCAGGCGCGAATACAAGTTTTTCATCTTTTTACGTGCCGAAGGTTAGCTAAATGCTCTGAAACACTCCCAAACATCATTTTGGGTCCAATGGAGTAGAATGGATGCTTCACAACTTCTGTACCCCGAAATAGTGCATTCAGGCCCGAAACACAAGTTTTGCATCTTTTTACGTGCCGAAGGTTAGCGAAATGCTCTGAAATACTCCCAAATATCATTTTGGGTCCAATGGAGTAGAGTGGATGCTTCAGAACTTCGGTACCCCGAAATAGTGCATTCAGGCCCGAAACACAAGTTTTGCATCTTTTACGTGCCGAAGGTTAGCGAAATGCCCTGAAACACTCTCAAACATCATTTTGGGTCCAATGGAGTAGAGTGGATGCTTCACAACTTCGGTACCTCAAAATAGTGCATCCAGGCCTGAAACAAAAGTGTTGCATCTTTTTACGTGCCGAAGGTTAGCGAAATGCTCTGAAACACTCCCAAACATCATTTTGAGTCCAATGGAGTAGAATGGATGCTCCACAACTTCGGTACCCCGAAATAGTGCATTCAGGCCCGAAACACAAGTTTTGCATCTTTTTACGTGCCGAAGGTTAGCGAATTGCTCTGAAACACTGTCAAACATCATTGTGGGTCCAATGGAGTAGAATGGATGCTTCACAACTTATGTACCCTGAAATAGTGGATTCAGGCCCGAAACACAAGTTTTGCATCTTTTACTTGCTGAAGGTTAGCGAAATGCTCTGAAAAACTCCCAAACATCATTTTGGGTCCAATGGACTATAATGGATGCTTCACAACTTTGGTTCCCCGAAATAGTGGATTCAGGCGCGAACACAAGTTTTGCATCTTTTACGTGCCGAAGGTTAGCGAAATGCTCTGAAACACTCCCAAACATCATTTTGGGTCCAATGGAGTAGAATGGATGCTTTACAACTACGATACCTTGAAATAGTGCATTCAGGCCCGAAACATAAGTTTTGCATCTTTTTACGTGCTGAAGGCTAGCGAAATGCTCTGAAACACTCCCAAACATCATTTTTGTTCCAATGGAGTAGAATGGATGCTTCGCTACTTTGTAACCCGAAATAGTGCATTCAGGCCCGAAACACCAGTTTTTCATCTTTTTATGTGCCGAAGGTTAGCAAAATGCTCTGAAACACTCCCAAACATCATTTTGGGTCCAATGGACTATAATGGATGCTTCACAACTTTGGTACACCAAAATAATGCATTCAGCCGCGAACACAAGTTTTGCATCTTTTACGTGCCGAAGGTTAACGAAATGCTCTGAAACACTAACAAACATCATTTTGGGTCCAATGGAGTAGAATGGATGCTTTACAACTACGATACTCCGAAATAGTGCATTCAGGCCAGAAACACAAGTTTTGCATCTTTTACGTGCCGAAGGTTAGCGAAATGCTCTGAAACACTCTCAAACATCATTTTGGGTCCAATGGAGTATAGTGGATGCTTCACAACTTCGGTACCTCGAAATAGTGCATCCAGGCCTGAAACACAAGTGTTGCATCTTTTTACGTGCCGAAGGTTAGCGAAATGCTCTGAAACACACCCAAACATCATTTTGAGTCCAATGGAGTAGAATGGATGCTCCACAACTTCGGTACCCCGAAATAGTGCATTCAGGCCCGAAACACAAGTTTTGCATCTTTTTACGTGCCGAAGGTTAGCGAAATGCTCTAAAACACTGTCAAACATCATTGTGGGTCCAATGGAGTAGAATGGATGCTTCACAACTTCGGTACCCCAAAATAGAGCATTCAGGCTCGAAACACAAGTTTTGCATCTTTTTACGTGCTGAAGGTTAGCGAAATGCTCTGAAACACTAACAAACATCATTTTGGGTCCAATGGAGTAGAATAGATGCTTTACAACTACGATACCCCGAAATAGTGCATTCAGGCCAGAAACACAAGTTTTCCATCTTTTACGTGCCGAAGGTTAGCGAAATGCTCTGAAACAATCCCAAACATCATTTTGAGTCCAATAGAGGAGAATAGATGCTTCACAACTTCGGTACCCCGAAATAGTGCATTCAGGCCCGAAACACAAGTTTTGCATGTTTTTACGTGCCGAAGGTTAGCGAAATGCTCTGAAACACTCCCAAACATCATTTTGGTTCCAATGGAGTAGAATGGATGCTTCACAACTTTGGTACCCCGGAATATTGCATTCAGGCGCGAATACAAGTTTTTCATCTTTTTACGTGCCGAAGGTTAGCGAAATGCTCTGAAACAATCCCAAACATCATTTTGAGTCCAATAGAGGAGAATAGATGCTTCACAACTTCGGTACCCCGAAATAGTGCATTCAGGCTCGAAACACAAGTTTTGCATGTTTTTACGTGCCGAAGGTTAGCGAAATGCTCTGAAACACTCCCAAACATCATTTTGGTTCCAATGGAGTAGAATGGATGCTTCACAACTTTGGTACCCCGGAATATTGCATTCAGGCGCGAATACAAGTTTTTCATCTTTTTACGTGCCGAAGGTTAGCTAAATGCTCTGAAACACTCCCAAACATCATTTTGGGTCCAATGGAGTAGAATGGATGCTTCACAACTTCTGTACCCCGAAATAGTGCATTCAGGCCCGAAACACAAGTTTTGCATCTTTTTACGTGCCGAAGGTTAGCGAAATGCTCTGAAATACTCCCAAATATCATTTTGGGTCCAATGGAGTAGAGTGGATGCTTCAGAACTTCGGTACCCCGAAATAGTGCATTCAGGCCCGAAACACAAGTTTTGCATCTTTTACGTGCCGAAGGTTAGCGAAATGCCCTGAAACACTCTCAAACATCATTTTGGGTCCAATGGAGTAGAGTGGATGCTTCACAACTTCGGTACCTCAAAATAGTGCATCCAGGCCTGAAACAAAAGTGTTGCATCTTTTTACGTGCCGAAGGTTAGCGAAATGCTCTGAAACACTCCCAAACATCATTTTGAGTCCAATGGAGTAGAATGGATGCTCCACAACTTCGGTACCCCGAAATAGTGCATTCAGGCTCGAAACACAAGTTTTGCATCTTTTTACGTGCCGAAGGTTAGCGAAATGCTCTGAAACACTGTCAAACATCATTGTGGGTCCAATGGAGTAGAATGGATGCTTCACAACTTCGGTACACCAAAATAGAGCATTCAGGCCCGAAACACAAGTTTTGCATCTTTTTACGTGCTGAAGGTTAGCGAAATGCTCTGAAACACTAACAAACATCATTTTGGGTCCAATGGAGTAGAATGGATGCTTCACAACTTCGGTACCCCGAAATAGTGCATTCAGGCCAGAAACACAAGTTTTCCATCTTTTACGTGCCGAAGGTTAGCGAAATGCTCTGAAACAATCCCAAACATCATTTTGAGTCCAATGGAGTAGAATAGATACTTCACAACTTCGGTACCCCGAAATAGTGCATTCAGGCCAGAAACAAAAGTTTCGCATCTTTTTACGTGCCGAAGGTTAGCGAAATGCTCTGAAACACTCCCAAACATCATTTTGGTTCCAATGGAGTAGAATGGATGCTTTGCAACTTCGGTACCCCGAAATATTGCATTCAGGCGCGAACACAAGTTTTTCATCTTTTTACGTGCTGAAGGTTAGCGAATGCTCTAAAACACTCCCAAACATCATTTTGGGTCCAATGGAGTAGAATGGATGCTTCACAACTTATGTACCCCGAAATAGTGGATTCAGGCCCAAAACACAAGTTTTGCATCTTTTACTTGCTGAAGGTTAGCGAAATGCTCTGAAACACTCCCAAACATCATTTTGGGTCCAATGGACTATAATGGATGCTTCACAACTTTGGTTCCCCGAAATTGTGGATTCAGGCGCGAACACAAGTTTTGCATCTTTTTACGTGCTGAAGGTTAACGAAATGCTCTGAAACACTAACAAACATCATTTTGGGTCCAATGGAGTAGAATGGATGCTTTACAACTACGATACCCCGAAATAGTGCATTCAGGCCAGAAACACAAGTTTTGCATCTTTTACGTGCCGAAGGTTAGCGAAATGCTCTGAAACACTCTCAAACATCATTTTGGGTCCAATGGAGTATAGTGGATGCTTCACAACTTCGGTACCTCGAAATAGTGCATCCAGGCCTGAAACACAAGTGTTGCATCTTTTTACGTGCCGAAGGTTAGCGAAATGCTCTGAAACACTCCCAAACATCATTTTGAGTCCAATGGAGTAGAATGGATGCTCCACAACTTCGGTACCCCGAAATAGTGCATTCAGGCCCGAAACACAAGTTTTGCATCTTTTTACATGCCGAAGGTTAGCGAAATGCTCTAAAACACTGTCAAACATCATTGTGGGTCCAATGGAGTAGAATGGATGCTTCACAACTTCGGTACCCCAAAATAGAGCATTCAGGCTCGAAACACAAGTTTTGCATCTTTTTACGTGCTGAAGGTTAGCGAAATGCTCTGAAACACTAACAAACATCATTTTGGGTCCAATGGAGTAGAATGGATGCTTTACAACTACGATACCCAGAAATAGTGCATTCACGCCAGAAACACAAGTTTTCCATCTTTTACGTGCCGAAGGTTAGCGAAATGCTCTGAAACAATCCCAAACATCATTTTGAGTCCAATGGAGTAGAATAGATGCTTCACAACTTCGGTACCCCGAAATAGTGCATTCAGGCCCGAAACACAAGTTTTGCATGTTTTTACGTGCCGAAGGTTAGCGAAATGCTCTGAAACACTCCCAAACATCATTTTGGTTCCAATGGAGTAGAATGGATGCTTCACAACTTTGGTACCCCGGAATATTGCATTCAGGCACGAATACAAGTTTTTCATCTTTTTACGTGCCGAAGGTTAGCTAAATGCTCTGAAACACTCCCAAACATCATTTTGGGTCCAATGGAGTAGAATGCATGCTTCACAACTTCTGTACCCCGAAATAGTGCATTCAGGCCCGAAACACAAGTTTTGCCTCTTTTTACGTGCTGAAGGTTAGCAAAATGCTCTGAAATACTCCCAAATACCATTTTGGGTCCAATGGAGTAGAGTGGATGCTTCAGAACTTCGGTACCCCGAAATAGTGCATTCAGGCCCGAAACATAAGTTTTGCATCTTTTACCTGCCGAAGGTTAGCGAAATGCTCTGAAACACTCTCAAACATCATTTTGGGTCCAATGGAGTAGAGTGGATGCTTCACAACTTCGGTACCTCGAAATAGTGCATCCAGGCCTGAAACACAAGTGTTGCATCTTTTTTCGTGCCGAAGGTTAGCGAAATGCTCTGAAACACTCCCAAACATCATTTTGAGTCCAATGGAGTAGAATGGATGCTCCACAACTTCGGTACCCCGAAATAGTGCATTCAGGCCCGAAACACAAGTTTTGCATCTTTTTACGTGCCGAAGGTTAGCGAATTGCTCTGAAACACTGTCAAACATCATTGTGGGTCCAATGGAGTAGAATGGATGCTTCACAACTTCGGTACCCCAAAATAGAGCATTCAGGCCCGAAACACAAGTTTTGCATCTTTTTACGTGCTGAAGGTTAGCGAAATGCTCTGAAACACTAACAAACATCATTTTGGGTCCAATGGAGTAGAATGGATGCTTTACAACTACGATACCCCGAAATAGTGCATTCAGGCCAGAAACACAAGTTTTCCATCTTTTACATGCCGAAGGTTAGCGAAATGCTCTGAAACAATCCCAAACATCATTTTGAGTCCAATGGAGTAGAATAGATGCTTCACAACTTCGGTACCCCGAAATAGTGCATTCAAGCCCGAAACAAAAGTTTTGCATCTTTTTACGTGCCGAAGGTTAGCGAAATGCTCTGAAACACTCCCAAACATCATTTTGGTTCCAATGGAGTAGAATGGATGCTTTGCAACTTCGGTACCCCGAAATATTGCATTCAGGCGCGAACACAAGTTTTTCATCTTTTTACGTGTCGAAGGTTAGCGAATGCTCTAAAACACTCCCAAACATCATTTTGGGTCCAATGGAGTAGAATGGATGCTTCACAACTTATGTACCCAGAAATAGTGGATTCAGGCCCGAAACACAAGTTTTGCATGTTTTACTTGATGAAGGTTAGCGAAATGCTCTGAAACACTCTCAAACATCATTTTGGGTCCAATGGACTATAATGGATGCTTCACAACTTTGGTTCCCCGAAATAGTGGATTCAGGCGCGAACACAAGTTTTGCATCTTTTACGTGCCGAAGGTTAGCGAAATGCTCTGAAACACTGCCAAACATCATTTTGGGTCCAATGGAGTAGAATGGATGCTTTACAACTACGATACCCAGAAATAGTGCATTCAGGCCCGAAACACAAGTTTTGCATCTTTTTACGTGCTGAAGGCTAGCGAAATGCTCTGAAACACTCCCAAACATCATTTTTGTTCCAATGGAGTAGAATGGATGCTTCGCAACTTTGTAAACCGAAATAGTGCATTCAGGCCCGAAACACTAGTTTTTCATCTTTTTATGTGCCGAAGGTTAGCAAAATGCTCTCAAACACTCCCAAACATCATTTTGGGTCCAATGGACTATAATGGATGCTTCACAACTTTGGTACACCAAAATAATGCATTCAGCCGCGAACACAAGTTTTGCATCTTTTACGTGCCGAAGGTTAACGAAATGCTCTGAAACACTAACAAACATCATTTTGGGTCCAATGGAGTATAGTGGATGCTTCACAACTTCGGTACCTCGAAATAGTGCATCCAGGCCTGAAACACAAGTGTTGCATCTTTTTACGTGCCGAAGGTTAGCGAAATGCTCTGAAACACTCCCAAACATCATTTTGAGTCCAATGGAGTAGAATGGATGCTCCACAACTTCGGTACCCTGAAATAGTGCATTCAGGCCCGAAACACAAGTTTTGCATCTTTTTACGTGCCGAAGGTTAGCGAAATGCTCTAAAACACTGTCAAACATCATTGTGGGTCCAATGGAGTAGAATGGATGCTTCACAACTTCGGTACCCCAAAATAGAGCATTCAGGCTCGAAACACAAGTTTTGCATCTTTTTACGTGCTGAAGGTTAGCGAAATGCTCTGAAACACTAACAAACATCATTTTGGGTCCAATGGAGTAGAATGGATGCTTTACAACTACGATACCCCGAAATAGTGCATTCAGGCCAGAAACACAAGTTTTCCATCTTTTACGTGCCGAAGGTTAGCGAAATGCTCTGAAACAATCCCAAACATCATTTTGAGTCCAATGGAGTAGAATAGATGCTTCACAACTTCGGTACCCCGAAATAGTGCATTCAGGCCCGAAACACAAGTTTTGCATGTTTTTACGTGCCGAAGGTTAGCGAAATGCTTTGAAACACTCCCAAACATCATTTTGGTTCCAATGGAGTAGAATGGATGCTTCACAACTTTGGTACCCCGAAATATTGCAGTCAGGCGCGAATACAAGTTTTTCGTCTTTTTACGTGCCGAAGGTTAGCTAAATGCTCTGAAACACTCCCAAACATAATTTTGGGTCCAATGGAGTAGAATGGATGCTTCACAACTTCGGTACCCCGAAATAGTGCATTCAGGCCCGAAACACAAGTTTTGCATCTTTTTACGTGCCGAAGGTTAGCGAAATGCTCTGAAACACTCTCAAACATCATTTTGGGTCCAATGGAGTAGAGTGGATGCTTCAGAACTTCGGTACCCCGAAATAGTACATTCAGGCCCGAAACACAAGTTTTGCATCTTTTACGTGCCGAAGGTTAGCGAAATGCTCTGAAACACTCTCAAACATCATTTTGGCTCCAATGGAGTAGAGTGGATGCTTCACAACTTCGGTACCTCGAAATAGTGCATCCAGGCCTGAAACACAAGTGTTGCATCTTTTTACGTGCCGAAGGTTAGCGAAATGCTCTGAAACACTCCCAAACATCATTTTGAGTCCAATGGAGTAGAATGGATGCTCCACAACTTCGGTACCCCGAAATAGTGCATTCAGGCCCGAAACACAAGTTTTGCATCTTTTTACGTGCCGAAGGTTAGCGAAATGCTCTGAAACACTGTCAAACATCATTGTGGCTCCAATGGAGTAGAATGGATGCTTCACAACTTCGGTACCCCAAAATAGAGCATTCAGGCCCGAAACACAAGTTTTGCTTCTTTTTACGTGCTGAAGGTTAGCGAAATGCTCTGAAACACTAACAAACATCATTTTGGGTCCAATGGAGTAGAATGGATGCTTTACAACTACGATACCCCGAAATAGTGCATTCAGGCCAGAAACACAAGTTTTCCATCTTTTACGTGCCGAAGGTTAGCGAAATGCTCTGAAACACTCTCAAACATCATTTTGGGTCCAATGGAGTAGAGTGGATGCTTCAGAACTTCGGTACCCCGAAATAGTGCATTCAGGCCCGAAACACAAGTTTTGCATCTTTTACGTGCCGAAGGTTAGCGAAATGCTCTGAAACACTCTCAAACATTATTTTGGGTCCAATGGAGTATTGTGGATGCTTCACAACTTCGGTACCTCGAAATAGTGCATCCAGGCCTGAAACACAAGTGTTGCATCTTTTTACGTGCCGAAGGTTAGCGAAATGCTCTGAAACACTCCCAAACATCATTTTGAGTCCAATGGAGTAGAATGGATGCTCCACAACTTCGGTACCCTGAAATAGTGCATTCAGGCCCGAAACACAAGTTTTGCATCTTTTTACGTGCCGAAGGTTAGCGAAATGCTCTAAAACACTGTCAAACATCATTGTGGGTCCAATGGAGTAGAATGGATGCTTCACAACTTCGGTACCCCAAAATAGAGCATTCAGGCTCGAAACACAAGTTTTGCATCTTTTTACGTGCTGAAGGTTAGCGAAATGCTCTGAAACACTAACAAACATCATTTTGGGTCCAATGGAGTAGAATGGATGCTTTACAACTACGATACCCCGAAATAGTGCATTCAGGCCAGAAACACAAGTTTTCCAT
The DNA here is from genome assembly GCA_036936925.1 of Cenchrus fungigraminus. Classification (NCBI taxonomy): domain Eukaryota; kingdom Viridiplantae; phylum Streptophyta; class Magnoliopsida; order Poales; family Poaceae; genus Cenchrus; species Cenchrus fungigraminus. The sequence goes on along the minus strand of CM072772.1, from coordinate 59,917,728 downwards.
CTTTTACGTGCCGAAGGTTAGCGAAATGCTCTGAAACAATCCCAAACATCATTTTGAGTCCAATGGAGTAGAATAGATGCTTCACAACTTCGGTACCCCGAAATAGTGCATTCAGGCCCGAAACACAAGTTTTGCATGTTTTTACGTGCCGAAGGTTAGCGAAATGCTCTGAAACACTCCCAAACATCATTTTGGTCCCAATGGAGTAGAATGGATGCTTCACAACTTTGGTACCCCGAAATATTGCAGTCAGGCGCGAATACAAGTTTTTCGTCTTTTTACGTGCCGAAGGTTAGCTAAATGCTCTGAAACACTCCCAAACATAATTTTGGGTCCAATGGAGTAGAATGGATGCTTCACAACTTCGGTACCCGAAATAGTGCATTCAGGCCCGAAACACAAGTTTTGCATCTTTTTACGTGCCGAAGGTTAGCGAAATGCTCTGAAACACTCTCAAACATCATTTTGGGTCCAATGGAGTAGAGTGGATGCTTCAGAACTTCGGTACCCCGAAATAGTACATTCAGGCCCGAAACACAAGTTTTGCATCTTTTACGTGCCGAAGGTTAGCGAAATGCTCTGAAACACTCTCAAACATCATTTTGGCTCCAATGGAGTAGAGTGGATGCTTCACAACTTCGGTACCTCGAAATAGTGCATCCAGGCCTGAAACACAAGTGTTGCATCTTTTTACGTGCCGAAGGTTAGCGAAATGCTCTGAAACACTCCCAAACATCATTTTGAGTCCAATGGAGTAGAATGGATGCTCCACAACTTCGGTACCCCGAAATAGTGCATTCAGGCCCGAAACACAAGTTTTGCATCTTTTTACGTGCCGAAGGTTAGCGAAATGCTCTGAAACACTGTCAAACATCATTGTGGCTCCAATGGAGTAGAATGGATGCTTCACAACTTCGGTACCCCAAAATAGAGCATTCAGGCCCGAAACACAAGTTTTGCTTCTTTTTACGTGCTGAAGGTTAGCGAAATGCTCTGAAACACTAACAAACATCATTTTGGGTCCAATGGAGTAGAATGGATGCTTTACAACTACGATACCCCGAAATAGTGCATTCAGGCCAGAAACACAAGTTTTCCATCTTTTACGTGCCGAAGGTTAGCGAAATGCTCTGAAACACTCTCAAACATCATTTTGGGTCCAATGGAGTAGAGTGGATGCTTCAGAACTTCGGTACCACGAAATAGTGCATTCAGGCCCGAAACACAAGTTTTGCATCTTTTACGTGCCGAAGGTTAGCGAAATGCTCTGAAACACTCTCAAACATCATTTTGGCTCCAATGGAGTAGAGTGGATGCTTCACAACTTCGGTACCTCGAAATAGTGCATCCAGGCCTGAAACACAAGTGTTGCATCTTTTTACGTGCCGAAGGTTAGCGAAATGCTCTGAAACACTCCCAAACATCATTTTGAGTCCAATGGAGTAGAATGGATGCTCCACAACTTCGGTACCCCGAAATAGTGCATTCAGGCCTGAAACACAAGTTTTGCATCTTTTTACGTGCCGAAGGTTAGCGAAATGCTCTGAAACACTGTCAAACATCATTGTGGGTCCAATGGAGTAGAATGGATGCTTCACAACTTCGGTACCCCAAAATAGAGCATTCAGGCCCGAAACACATGTTTTGCTTCTTTTTACGTGCTGAAGGTTAGCGAAATGCTCTGAAACACTAACAAACATCATTTTGGGTCCAATGGAGTAGAATGGATGCTTTACAACTACGATACCCCGAAATAGTGCATTCAGGCCAGAAACACAAGTTTTCCATCTTTAACGTGCCGAAGGTTAGCGAAATGCTCTGAAACAATCCCAAACATCATTTTGAGTCCAATGGAGTAGAATAGATGCTTCACAACTTCGGTACCCCGAAATAGTGCATTCAGGCTCGAAACACAAGTTTTGCATCTTTTTACGTGCTGAAGGTTAGCGAAATGCTCTGAAACACTCCCAAACATCATTTTGGTTCCAATGGAGTAGAATGGATGCTTTACAACTACGATACCCCGAAATAGAGCATTCAGGCCAGAAACACAAGTTTTCCATCTTTTACGTGCCGAAGGTTAGCGAAATGCTCTGAAACAATCCCAAACATCATTTTGAGTCCAATGGAGTAGAATGGATGCTCCACAACTTCGGTACCCCGAAATAGTGCATTCAGGCCAGAAACACAAGTTTTGCATCTTTTTACGTGCCGAAGGTTAGCGAAATGCTCTGAAACACTCTCAAACATCATTTTGGGTCCAATGGAGTAGAGTGGATGCTTCAGAACTTCGGTACCGCGAAATAGTGCATTCAGGCCCGAAACACAAGTTTTGCATCTTTTACGTGCCGAAGGTTAGCGAAATGCTCTGAAACAGTCTCAAACATCATTTTGGCTCCAATGGAGTAGAGTGGATGCTTCACAACTTCGGTACCTCGAAATAGTGCATCCAGGCCTGAAACACAAGTGTTGCATCTTTTTACGTGCCGAAGGTTAGCGAAATGCTCTGAAACACTCCCAAACATCATTTTGAGTCCAATGGAGTAGAATGGATGCTCCACAACTTCAGTACCCCGAAATAGTGCATTGAGGCCCGAAACACAAGTTTTGCATCTTTTTACGTGACGAAGGTTAGCGAAATGCTCTGAAACACTGTCAAACATCATTGTGGGTCCAATGGAGTAGAATGGATGCTTCACAACTTCGGTACCCCAAAATAGAGCATTCAGGCCCGAAACACAAGTTTTGCATCTTTTTACGTGCTGAAGGTTAGCGAAATGCTCTGAAACACTAACAAACATCATTTTGGGTCCAATGGAGTAGATTGGATGCTTTACAACTACGATACCCCGAAATAGTGCATTCAGGCCAGAAACACATGTTTTCCATCTTTAACGTGCCGAAGGTTAGCGAAATGCTCTGAAACAATCCCAAACATCATTTTGAGTCCAATGGAGTAGAATAGATGCTTCACAACTTCGGTACCCCGAAATAGTGCATTCAGGCCCGAAACACAAGTTTTGCATCTTTTTACGTGCCGAAGGTTAGCGAAATGCTCTGAAACACTCCCAAACATCATTTTGGTTCCAATGGAGTAGAATGGATGCTTCACAACTTTGGTACCCCGAAATATTGCATTCAGGCGCGAATACAAGTTTTTCATCTTTTTACGTGCCGAAGGTTAGCTAAATGCTCTGAAACACTCCCAAACATCATTTTGGGTCCAATGGAGTAGAATGGATGCTCCACAACTTCGGTACCTCGAAATAGTGCATTCAGGCCAGAAACACAAGTTTTGCATCTTTTTACGTGCCGAAGGTTAGCGAAATGCTCTGAAACACTCTCAAACATCATTTTGGGTCCAATGGAGTAGAGTGGATGCTTCAGAACTTCGGTACCCCGAAATAGTGCATTCAGGCCCGAAACACAAGTTTTGCATCTTTTACGTGCCGAAGGTTAGCGAAATGCTCTGAAACACTCTCAAACATCATTTTGGCTCCAATGGAGTAGAGTGGATGCTTCACAACTTCGGTACCTCGAAATAGTGCATCCAGGCCTGAAACACAAGTGTTGCATCTTTTTACGTGCCGAAGGTTAGCGAAATGCTCTGAAACACTCCCAAACATCATTTTGAGTCCAATGGAGTAGAATGGGTGCTCCACAACTTCGGTACCCCGAAATAGTGCATTCAGGCCCGAAACACAAGTTTTGCATCTTTTTACGTGCCGAAGGTTAGCGAAATGCTCTGAAACACTGTCAAACATCATTGTGGGTCCAATGGAGTAGAATGGATGCTTCACAACTTCGGTACCCCAAAATAGAGCATTCAGGCCCGAAACACAAGTTTTGCATCTTTTTACGTGCTGAAGGTTAGCGAAATGCTCTGAAACACTAACAAACATCATTTTGGGTCCAATGGAGTAGAATGGATGCTTTACAACTACGATACCCCGAAATAGTGCATTCAGGCCAGAAACACAAGTTTTCCATCTTTTACGTGCCGAAGGTTAGCGAAATGCTCTGAAACAATCCCAAACATCATTTTGAGTCCAATGGAGTAGAATAGATGCTTCACAACTTCGGGACCCCGAAATAGTGCATTCAGGCCCGAAACACAAGTTTTGCATCTTTTTACGTGCCGAAGGTTAGCGAAATGCTCTGAAACACTCCCAAACATCATTTTGGTTCCAATGGAGTAGAATGGATGTTTCACAACTTTGGTACCCCGAAATATTGCATTCAGGCGCGAATACAAGTTTTTCATCTTTTTACGTGCCGAAGGTTAGCTAAATGCTCTGAAACACTCCCAAACATCATTTTAGGTCCAATGGAGTAGAATGGATGCTCCACAACTTCGGTACCCCGGAATAGTGCATTCAGGCCAGAAACACAAGTTTTGCATCTTTTTACGTGCCGAAGGTTAGCGAAATGCTCTGAAACACTCTCAAACATCATTTTGGGTCCAATGGAGTAGAGTGGATGCTTCAGAACTTCGGTACCCCGAAATAGTGCATTCAGGCCCGAAACACAAGTTTTGCATCTTTTACGTGCCGAAGGTTAGCGAAATGCTCTGAAACACTCTCAAACATCATTTTGGCTCCAATGGAGTAGAGTGGATGCTTCACAACTTCGGTACCTCGAAATAGTGCATCCAGGCCTGAAACACAAGTGTTGCATCTTTTTACGTGCCGAAGGTTAGCGAAATGCTCTGAAACACTCCCAAACATCATTTGGAGTCTAATGGAGTAGAATGGATGCTCCACAACTTCGGTACCCCGAAATAGTGCATTCAGGCCCGAAACACAAGTTTTGCATCTTTTTACGTGCCGAAGGTTAGCGAAATGATCTGAAACACTGTCAAACATCATTGTGGGTCCAATGGAGTAGAATGGATGCTTCACAACTTCGGTACCCCAAAATAGAGCACTCAGGCCCGAAACACAAGTTTTGCATCTTTTTACGTGCTGAAGGTTAGCGAAATGCTCTGAAACACTAACAAACATCATTTTGGGTCCAATGGAGTAGAATGGATGCTTTACAACTACGATACCCCGAAATAGAGCATTCAGGCCAGAAACACAAGTTTTCCATCTTTTACGTGCCGAAGGTTAGCGAAATGCTCTGAAACAATCCCAAACATCATTTTGAGTCCAATGGAGTAGAATAGATGCTTCACAACTTCGGTACCCCGAAATAGTGCATTCAGGCCCGAAACACAAGTTTTGCATCTTTTTACGTGCCGAAGGTTAGCGAAATGCTCTGAAACACTCCCAAACATCATTTTGGTTCCAATGGAGTAGAATGGATGCTTCACAACTTTGGTACCCCGAAATATTGCATTCAAGCGCGAATACAAGTTTTTCATCTTTTTACGTGCCGAAGGTTAGCTAAATGCTCTGAAACACTCCCAAACATCATTTTGTGTCCAATGGAGTAGAATGGATGCTCCACAACTTCGGTACCCCGAAATAGTGCATTCAGGCCAGAAACACAAGTTTTGCATCTTTTTACGTGCCGAAGGTTAGCGAAATGCTCTGAAGCACTCTCAAACATCATTTTGGATCCAATGGAGTAGAGTGGATGCTTCAGAAATTCGGTACCCCGAAATAGTGCATTCAGGCCCGAAACACAAGTTTTGCATCTTTTACGTGCCGAAGGTTAGCGAAATGCTCTAAAACACTCTCAAACATCATTTTGGCTCCAATGGAGTAGAGTAGATGCTTCACAACTTCGGTACCTCGAAATAGTGCATCCAGGCCTGAAACACAAGTGTTGCATCTTTTTACGTGCCGAAGGTTAGCGAAATGCTCTGAAACACTCCCAAACATCATTTGGAGTCTAATGGAGTAGAATGGATGCTCCACAACTTCGGTACCCCGAAATAGTGCATTCAGGCTCGAAACACAAGTTTTGCATCTTTTTACGTGCCGAAGGTTAGCGAAATGATCTGAAACACTGTCAAACATCATTGTGGGTCCAATGGAGTAGAATGGATGCTTCACAACTTCGGTACCCCAAAATAGAGCACTCAGGCCCGAAACACAAGTTTTGCATCTTTTTACGTGCTGAAGGTTAGCGAAATGCTCTGAAACACTAACAAACATCATTTTGGGTCCAATGGAGTAGAATGGATGCTTTACAACTACGATACCGCGAAATAGAGCATTCAGGCCAGAAACACAAGTTTTCCATCTTTTACGTGCCGAAGGTTAGCGAAATGCTCTGAAACAATCCCAAACATCATTTTGAGTCCAATGGAGTAGAATAGATGCTTCACAACTTCGGTACCCCGAAATAGTGCATTCAGGCCCGAAACACAAGTTTTGCATCTTTTTACGTGCCGAAGGTTAACGAAATGCTCTGAAACACTCCCAAACATCATTTTGGTTCCAATGGAGTAGAATGGATGCTTCACAACTTTGGTACCCCGAAATATTGCATTCAGGCGCGAATACAAGTTTTTCATCTTTTTACGTGCCGAAGGTTAGCTAAATGCTCTGAAACACTCCCAAACATCATTTTGAGTCCAATGGAGTAGAATGGATGCTCCACAACTTCGGTACCCCGAAATAGTGCATTCAGGCCAGAAACACAAGTTTTGCATCTTTTTACGTGCCGAAGGTTAGCGAAATGCTCTGAAACACTCTGAAACATCATTTTGGGTCCAATGGAGTAGAGTGGATGCTTCAGAACTTCGGTACCCCGAAATAGTGCATTCAGGCCCGAAACACAAGTTTTGCATCTTTTACGTGCCGAAGGTTAGCGAAATGCTCTGAAACACTCTCAAACATCATTTTGGCTCCAATGGAGTAGAGTGGATGCTTCACAACTTCGGTACCTCGAAATAGTGCATCCAGGCCTGAAACACAAGTGTTGCATCTTTTTACGTGCCGAAGGTTAGCGAAATGCTCTGAAACACTCCCAAACATCATTTGGAGTCTAATGGAGTAGAATGGATGCTCCAGAACTTCGGTACCCCGAAATAGTGCATTCAGGCCCGAAACACAAGTTTTGCATCTTTTTACGTGCCGAAGGTTAGCGAAATGATCTGAAACACTGTCAAACATCATTGTGGGTCCAATGGAGTAGAATGGATGCTTCACAACTTCGGTACCCCAAAATAGAGCACTCAGGCCCGAAACACAAGTTTTGCATCTTTTTACGTGCTGAAGGTTAGCGAAATGCTCTGAAACACTAACAAACATCATTTTGGGTCCAATGGAGTAGAATGGATGCTTTACAACTACGATACCCCGAAATAGAGCATTCAGGCCAGAAACACAAGTTTTCCATCTTTTACGTGCCGAAGGTTAGCGAAATGCTCTGAAACAATCCCAAACATCATTTTGAGTCCAATGGAGTAGAATAGATGCTTCACAACTTCGGTACCCCGAAATAGTGCATTCAGGCCCGAAACACAAGTTTTGCATCTTTTTACGTGCCGAAGGTTAGCGAAATGCTCTGAAACACTCCCAAACATCATTTTGGTTCCAATGGAGTAGAATGGATGCTTCACAACTTTGGTACCCCGAAATATTGCATTCAGGCGCGAATACAAGTTTTTCATCTTTTTACGTGCCGAAGGTTAGCTAAATGCTCTGAAACACTCCCAAACATCATTTTGGGTCCAATGGAGTAGAATGGATGCTCCACAACTTCGGTACCCCGAAATAGTGCATTCAGGCCAGAAACACAAGTTTTGCATCTTTTTACGTGCCGAAGGTTAGCGAAATGCTCTGAAGCACTCTCAAACATCATTTTGGATCCAATGGAGTAGAGTGGATGCTTCAGAAATTCGGTACCCCGAAATAGTGCATTCAGGCCCGAAACACAAGTTTTGCATCTTTTACGTGCCGAAGGTTAGCGAAATGCTCTAAAACACTCTCAAACATCATTTTGGCTCCAATGGAGTAGAGTGGATGCTTCACAACTTCGGTACCTCGAAATAGTGCATCCAGGCCTGAAACACAAGTGTTGCATCTTTTTACGTGCCGAAGGTTAGCGAAATGCTCTGAAACACTCCCAAACATCATTTGGAGTCTAATGGAGTAGAATGGATGCTCCACAACTTCGGTACCCCGAAATAGTGCATTCAGGCCCGAAACACAAGTTTTGCATCTTTTTACGTGCCGAAGGTTAGCGAAATGATCTGAAACACTGTCAAACATCATTGTGGGTCCAATGGAGTAGAATGGATGCTTCACAACTTCGGTACCCCAAAATAGAGCACTCAGGCCCGAAACACAAGTTTTGCATCTTTTTACGTGCTGAAGGTTAGCGAAATGCTCTGAAACACTAACAAACATCATTTTGGGTCCAATGGAGTAGAATGGATGCTTTACAACTACGATACCCCGAAATAGAGCATTCAGGCCAGATACACAAGTTTTCCATCTTTTACGTGCCGAAGGTTAGCGAAATGCTCTGAAACAATCCCAAACATCATTTTGAGTCCAATGGAGTAGAATAGATGCTTCACAACTTCGGTACCCCGAAATAGTGCATTCAGGCCCGAAACACAAGTTTTGCATCTTTTTACGTGCCGAAGGTTAGCGAAATGCTCTGAAACACTCCCAAACATCATTTTGGTTCCAATGGAGTAGAATGGATGCTTCACAACTTTGGTACCCCGAAATATTGCATTCAGGCGCGAATACAAGTTTTTCATCTTTTTACGTGCCGAGGGTTAGTTAAATGCTCTGAAACACTCCCAAACATCATTTTGGGTCCAATGGAGTAGAATGGATGCTCCACAACTTCGGTACCCCGAAATAGTGCATTCAGGCCAGAAACACAAGTTTTGCATCTTTTTACGTGCCGAAGGTTAGCGAAATGCTCTGAAACACTCTGAAACATCATTTTGGGTCCAATGGAGTAGAGTGGATGCTTCAGAACTTCGGTACCCCGAAATAGTGCATTCAGGCCCGAAACAGAAGTTTTGCATCTTTTACGTGCCGAAGGTTAGCGAAATGCTCTGAAACACTCTCAAACATCATTTTGGCTCCAATGGAGTAGAGTGGATGCTTCACAACTTCGGTACCTCGAAATAGTGCATCCAGGCCTGAAACACAAGTGTTGCATCTTTTTACGTGCCGAAGGTTAGCGAAATGCTCTGAAACACTCCCAAACATCATTTGGAGTCTAATGGAGTAGAATGGATGCTCCAGAACTTCGGTACCCCGAAATAGTGCATTCAGGCCCGAAACACAAGTTTTGCATCTTTTTACGTGCCGAAGGTTAGCGAAATGATCTGAAACACTGTCAAACATCATTGTGGGTCCAATGGAGTAGAATGGATGCTTCACAACTTCGGTACCCCAAAATAGAGCACTCAGGCCCGAAACACAAGTTTTGCATCTTTTTACGTGCTGAAGGTTAGCGAAATGCTCTGAAACACTAACAAACATCATTTTGGGTCCAATGGAGTAGAATGGATGCTTCACAACTTCGGTACCCCGAAATAGTGCATTCAGGCCCGAAACACAAGTTTTGCATCTTTTTACGTGCCGAAGGTTAGCGAAATGCTCTGAAACACTCCCAAACATCATTTTGGTTCCAATGGAGTAGAATGGATGCTTCACAACTTTGGTACCCCGAAATATTGCATTCAGGCGCGAATACAAGTTTTTCATCTTTTTACGTGCCGAAGGTTAGCTAAATGCTCTGAAACACTCCCAAACATCATTTTGGGTCCAATGGAGTAGAATGGATGCTCCACAACTTCGGTACCCCGAAATAGTGCATTCAGGCCAGAAACACAAGTTTTGCATCTTTTTACGTGCCGAAGGTTAGCGAAATGCTCTGAAACACTCTGAAACATCATTTTGGGTCCAATGGAGTAGAGTGGATGCTTCAGAACTTCGGTACCCCGAAATAGTGCATTCAGGCCCGAAACAGAAGTTTTGCATCTTTTACGTGCCGAAGGTTAGCGAAATGCTCTGAAACACTCTCAAACATCATTTTGGCTCCAATGGAGTAGAGTGGATGCTTCACAACTTCGGTACCTCGAAATAGTGCATCCAGGCCTGAAACACAAGTGTTGCATCTTTTTACGTGCCGCCTCGAAATAGTGCATCCAGGCCTGAAACACAAGTGTTGCATCTTTTTACGTGCCGAAGGTTAGGGAAATGCTCTGAAACACTCCCAAACATCATTTGGAGTCTAATGGAGTAGAATGGATGCTCCAGAACTTCGGTACCCCGAAATAGTGCATTCAGGCCCGAAACACAAGTTTTGCATCTTTTTACGTGCCGAAGGTTAGCGAAATGATCTGAAACACTGTCAAACATCATTGTGGGTCCAATGGAGTAGAATGGATGCTTCACAACTTCGGTACCCCAAAATAGAGCACTCAGGCCCGAAACACAAGTTTTGCATCTTTTTACGTGCTGAAGGTTAGCGAAATGCTCTGAAACACTAACAAACATCATTTTGGGTCCAATGGAGTAGAATGGATGCTTCACAACTTCGGTACCCCGAAATAGTGCATTCAGGCCCGAAACACAAGTTTTGCATCTTTTTACGTGCCGAAGGTTAGCGAAATGCTCTGAAACACTCCCAAACATCATTTTGGTTCCAATGGAGTAGAATGGATGCTTCACAACTTTGGTACCCCGAAATATTGCATTCAGGCGCGAATACAAGTTTTTCATCTTTTTACGTGCCGAAGGTTAGCTAAATGCTCTGAAACACTCCCAAACATCATTTTGGGTCCAATGGAGTAGAATGGATGCTCCACAACTTCGGTACCCCGAAATAGTGCATTCAGGCCAGAAACACAAGTTTTGCATCTTTTTACGTGCCGAAGGTTAGCGAAATGCTCTGAAACACTCTGAAACATCATTTTGGGTCCAATGGAGTAGAGTGGATGCTTCAGAACTTCGGTACCCCGAAATAGTGCATTCAGGCCCGAAACAGAAGTTTTGCATCTTTTACGTGCCGAAGGTTAGCGAAATGCTCTGAAACACTCTCAAACATCATTTTGGCTCCAATGGAGTAGAGTGGATGCTTCACAACTTCGGTACCTCGAAATAGTGCATCCAGGCCTGAAACACAAGTGTTGCATCTTTTTACGTGCCGAAGGTTAGCGAAATGCTCTGAAACACTCCCAAACATCATTTGGAGTCTAATGGAGTAGAATGGATGCTCCACAACTTCGGTACCCCGAAATAGTGCATTCAGGCCCGAAACACAAGTTTTGCATCTTTTTACGTGCCGAAGGTTAGCGAAATGATCTGAAACACTGTCAAACATCATTGTGGGTCCAATGGAGTAGAATGGATGCTTCACAACTTCGGTACCCCAAAATAGAGCACTCAGGCCCGAAACACAAGTTTTGCATCTTTTTACGTGCTGAAGGTTAGCGAAATGCTCTGAAACACTAACAAACATCATTTTGGGTCCAATGGAGTAGAATGGATGCTTTACAACTACGATACCCCGAAATAGAGCATTCAGGCCAGAAACACAAGTTTTCCATCTTTTACGTGCCGAAGGTTAGCGAAATGCTCTGAAACAATCCCAAACATCATTTTGAGTCCAATGGAGTAGAATAGATGCTTCACAACTTCGGTACCCCGAAATAGTGCATTCAGGCCCGAAACACAAGTTTTGCATCTTTTTACGTGCCGAAGGTTAGCGAAATGCTCTGAAACACTCCCAAACATCATTTTGGTTCCAATGGAGTAGAATGGATGCTTCACAACTTTGGTACCCCGAAATATTGCATTCAGGCGCGAATACAAGTTTTTCATCTTTTTACGTGCCGAAGGTTAGCTAAATGCTCTGAAACACTCCCAAACATCATTTTGGGTCCAATGGAGTAGAATGGATGCTCCACAACTTCGGTACCCCGAAATAGTGCATTCAGGCCAGAAACACAAGTTTTGCATCTTTTTACGTGCCGAAGGTTAGCGAAATGCTCTGAAGCACTCTCAAACATCATTTTGGATCCAATGGAGTAGAGTGGATGCTTCAGAAATTCGGTACCCCGAAATAGTGCATTCAGGCCCGAAACACAAGTTTTGCATCTTTTACGTGCCGAAGGTTAGCGAAATGCTCTAAAACACTCTCAAACATCATTTTGGCTCCAATGGAGTAGAGTGGATGCTTCACAACTTCGGTACCTCGAAATAGTGCATCCAGGCCTGAAACACAAGTGTTGCATCTTTTTACGTGCCGAAGGTTAGCGAAATGCTCTGAAACACTCCCAAACATCATTTGGAGTCTAATGGAGTAGAATGGATGCTCCACAACTTCGGTACCCCGAAATAGTGCATTCAGGCCCGAAACACAAGTTTTGCATCTTTTTACGTGCCGAAGGTTAGCGAAATGATCTGAAACACTGTCAAACATCATTGTGGGTCCAATGGAGTAGAATGGATGCTTCACAACTTCGGTACCCCAAAATAGAGCACTCAGGCCCGAAACACAAGTTTTGCATCTTTTTACGTGCTGAAGGTTAGCGAAATGCTCTGAAACACTAACAAACATCATTTTGGGTCCAATGGAGTAGAATGGATGCTTTACAACTACGATACCCCGAAATAGAGCATTCAGGCCAGAAACACAAGTTTTCCATCTTTTACGTGCCGAAGGTTAGCGAAATGCTCTGAAACAATCCCAAACATCATTTTGAGTCCAATGGAGTAGAATAGATGCTTCACAACTTCGGTACCCCGAAATAGTGCATTCAGGCCCGAAACACAAGTTTTGCATCTTTTTACGTGCCGAAGGTTAGCGAAATGCTCTGAAACACTCCCAAACATCATTTTGGTTCCAATGGAGTAGAATGGATGCTTCACAACTTTGGTACCCCGAAATATTGCATTCAGGCGCGAATACAAGTTTTTCATCTTTTTACGTGCCGAAGGTTAGTTAAATGCTCTGAAACACTCCCAAACATCATTTTGGGTCCAATGGAGTAGAATGGATGCTCCACAACTTCGGTACCCCGAAATAGTGCATTCAGGCCAGAAACACAAGTTTTGCATCTTTTTACGTGCCGAAGGTTAGCGAAATGCTCTGAAACACTCTGAAACATCATTTTGGGTCCAATGGAGTAGAGTGGATGCTTCAGAACTTCGGTACCCCGAAATAGTGCATTCAGGCCCGAAACAGAAGTTTTGCATCTTTTACGTGCCGAAGGTTAGCGAAATGCTCTGAAACACTCTCAAACATCATTTTGGCTCCAATGGAGTAGAGTGGATGCTTCACAACTTCGGTACCTCGAAATAGTGCATCCAGGCCTGAAACACAAGTGTTGCATCTTTTTACGTGCCGAAGGTTAGCGAAATGCTCTGAAACACTCCCAAACATCATTTGGAGTCTAATGGAGTAGAATGGATGCTCCAGAACTTCGGTACCCCGAAATAGTGCATTCAGGCCCGAAACACAAGTTTTGCATCTTTTTACGTGCCGAAGGTTAGCGAAATGATCTGAAACACTGTCAAACATCATTGTGGGTCCAATGGAGTAGAATGGATGCTTCACAACTTCGGTACCCCAAAATAGAGCACTCAGGCCCGAAACACAAGTTTTGCATCTTTTTACGTGCTGAAGGTTAGCGAAATGCTCTGAAACACTAACAAACATCATTTTGGGTCCAATGGAGTAGAATGGATGCTTCACAACTTCGGTACCCCAAAATAGAGCACTCAGGCCCGAAACACAAGTTTTGCATCTTTTTACGTGCTGAAGGTTAGCGAAATGCTCTGAAACACTAACAAACATCATTTTGGGTCCAATGGAGTAGAATGGATGCTTTACAACTACGATACCCCGAAATAGAGCATTAAGGCCAGAAACACAAGTTTTCCATCTTTTACGTGCCGAAGGTTAGCGAAATGCTCTGAAACAATCCCAAACATCATTTTGAGTCCAATGGAGTAGAATAGATGCTTCACAACTTCGGTACCCCGAAATAGTGCATTCAGGCCCGAAACACAAGTTTTGCATCTTTTTACGTGCCGAAGGTTAGCGAAATGCTCTGAAACACTCCCAAACATCATTTTGGTTCCAATGGAGTAGAATGGATGCTTCACAACTTTGGTACCCCGAAATATTGCATTCAGGCGCGAATACAAGTTTTTCATCTTTTTACGTGCCGAAGGTTAGTTAAATGCTCTGAAACACTCCCAAACATCATTTTGGGTCCAATGGAGTAGAATGGATGCTCCACAACTTCGGTACCCCGAAATAGTGCATTCAGGCCAGAAACACAAGTTTTGCATCTTTTTACGTGCCGAAGGTTAGCGAAATGCTCTGAAGCACTCTCAAACATCATTTTGGATCCAATGGAGTAGAGTGGATGCTTCAGAAATTCGGTACCCCGAAATAGTGCATTCAGGCCCGAAACACAAGTTTTGCATCTTTTACGTGCCGAAGGTTAGCGAAATGCTCTAAAACACTCTCAAACATCATTTTGGCTCCAATGGAGTAGAGTGGATGCTTCACAACTTCGGTACCTCGAAATAGTGCATCCAGGCCTGAAACACAAGTGTTGCATCTTTTTACGTGCCGAAGGTTAGCGAAATGCTCTGAAACACTCCCAAACATCATTTGGAGTCTAATGGAGTAGAATGGATGCTCCACAACTTCGGTACCCCGAAATAGTGCATTCAGGCCCGAAACACAAGTTTTGCATCTTTTTACGTGCCGAAGGTTAGCGAAATGATCTGAAACACTGTCAAACATCATTGTGGGTCCAATGGAGTAGAATGGATGCTTCACAACTTCGGTACCCCAAAATAGAGCACTCAGGCCCGAAACACAAGTTTTGCATCTTTTTACGTGCTGAAGGTTAGCGAAATGCTCTGAAACACTAACAAACATCATTTTGGGTCCAATGGAGTAGAATGGATGCTTTACAACTACGATACCCCGAAATAGAGCATTCAGGCCAGAAACACAAGTTTTCCATCTTTTACGTGCCGAAGGTTAGCGAAATGCTCTGAAACAATCCCAAACATCATTTTGAGTCCAATGGAGTAGAATAGATGCTTCACAACTTCGGTACCCCGAAATAGTGCATTCAGGCCCGAAACACAAGTTTTGCATCTTTTTACGTGCCGAAGGTTAGCGAAATGCTCTGAAACACTCCCAAACATCATTTTGGTTCCAATGGAGTAGAATGGATGCTTCACAACTTTGGTACCCCGAAATATTGCATTCAGGCGCGAATACAAGTTTTTCATCTTTTTACGTGCCGAAGGTTAGCTAAATGCTCTGAAACACTCCCAAACATCATTTTGGGTCCAATGGAGTAGAATGGATGCTCCACAACTTCGGTACCCCGAAATAGTGCATTCAGGCCAGAAACACAAGTTTTGCATCTTTTTACGTGCCGAAGGTTAGCGAAATGCTCTGAAGCACTCTCAAACATCATTTTGGATCCAATGGAGTAGAGTGGATGCTTCAGAAATTCGGTACCCCGAAATAGTGCATTCAGGCCCGAAACACAAGTTTTGCATCTTTTACGTGCCGAAGGTTAGCGAAATGCTCTAAAACACTCTCAAACATCATTTTGGCTCCAATGGAGTAGAGTGGATGCTTCACAACTTCGGTACCTCGAAATAGTGCATCCAGGCCTGAAACACAAGTGTTGCATCTTTTTACGTGCCGAAGGTTAGCGAAATGCTCTGAAACACTCCCAAACATCATTTGGAGTCTAATGGAGTAGAATGGATGCTCCACAACTTCGGTACCCCGAAATAGTGCATTCAGGCCCGAAACACAAGTTTTGCATCTTTTTACGTGCCGAAGGTTAGCGAAATGATCTGAAACACTGTCAAACATCATTGTGGGTCCAATGGAGTAGAATGGATGCTTCACAACTTCGGTACCCCAAAATAGAGCACTCAGGCCCGAAACACAAGTTTTGCATCTTTTTACGTGCTGAAGGTTAGCGAAATGCTCTGAAACACTAACAAACATCATTTTGGGTCCAATGGAGTAGAATGGATGCTTTACAACTACGATACCCCGAAATAGAGCATTCAGGCCAGAAACACAAGTTTTCCATCTTTTACGTGCCGAAGGTTAGCGAAATGCTCTGAAACAATCCCAAACATCATTTTGAGTCCAATGGAGTAGAATAGATGCTTCACAACTTCGGTACCCCGAAATAGTGCATTCAGGCCCGAAACACAAGTTTTGCATCTTTTTACGTGCCGAAGGTTAGCGAAATGCTCTGAAACACTCCCAAACATCATTTTGGTTCCAATGGAGTAGAATGGATGCTTCACAACTTTGGTACCCCGAAATATTGCATTCAGGCGCGAATACAAGTTTTTCATCTTTTTACGTGCCGAAGGTTAGTTAAATGCTCTGAAACACTCCCAAACATCATTTTGGGTCCAATGGAGTAGAATGGATGCTCCACAACTTCGGTACCCCGAAATAGTGCATTCAGGCCAGAAACACAAGTTTTGCATCTTTTTACGTGCCGAAGGTTAGCGAAATGCTCTGAAACACTCTGAAACATCATTTTGGGTCCAATGGAGTAGAGTGGATGCTTCAGAACTTCGGTACCCCGAAATAGTGCATTCAGGCCCGAAACAGAAGTTTTGCATCTTTTACGTGCCGAAGGTTAGCGAAATGCTCTGAAACACTCTCAAACATCATTTTGGCTCCAATGGAGTAGAGTGGATGCTTCACAACTTCGGTACCTCGAAATAGTGCATCCAGGCCTGAAACACAAGTGTTGCATCTTTTTACGTGCCGAAGGTTAGCGAAATGCTCTGAAACACTCCCAAACATCATTTGGAGTCTAATGGAGTAGAATGGATGCTCCAGAACTTCGGTACCCCGAAATAGTGCATTCAGGCCCGAAACACAAGTTTTGCATCTTTTTACGTGCCGAAGGTTAGCGAAATGATCTGAAACACTGTCAAACATCATTGTGGGTCCAATGGAGTAGAATGGATGCTTCACAACTTCGGTACCCCAAAATAGAGCACTCAGGCCCGAAACACAAGTTTTGCATCTTTTTACGTGCTGAAGGTTAGCGAAATGCTCTGAAACACTAACAAACATCATTTTGGGTCCAATGGAGTAGAATGGATGCTTCACAACTTCGGTACCCCGAAATAGTGCATTCAGGCCCGAAACACAAGTTTTGCATCTTTTTACGTGCCGAAGGTTAGCGAAATGCTCTGAAACACTCCCAAACATCATTTTGGTTCCAATGGAGTAGAATGGATGCTTCACAACTTTGGTACCCCGAAATATTGCATTCAGGCGCGAATACAAGTTTTTCATCTTTTTACGTGCCGAAGGTTAGCTAAATGCTTTGAAACACTCCCAAACATCATTTTGGGTCCAATGGAGTAGAATGGATGCTCCACAACTTCGGTACCCCGAAATAGTGCATTCAGGCCAGAAACACAAGTTTTGCATCTTTTTACGTGCCGAAGGTTAGCGAAATGCTCTGAAACACTCTGAAACATCATTTTGGGTCCAATGGAGTAGAGTGGATGCTTCAGAACTTCGGTACCCCGAAATAGTGCATTCAGGCCCGAAACAGAAGTTTTGCATCTTTTACGTGCCGAAGGTTAGCGAAATGCTCTGAAACACTCTCAAACATCATTTTGGCTCCAATGGAGTAGAGTGGATGCTTCACAACTTCGGTACCTCGAAATAGTGCATCCAGGCCTGAAACACAAGTGTTGCATCTTTTTACGTGCCGAAGGTTAGCGAAATGCTCTGAAACACTCCCAAACATCATTTGGAGTCTAATGGAGTAGAATGGATGCTCCAGAACTTCGGTACCCCGAAATAGTGCATTCAGGCCCGAAACACAAGTTTTGCATCTTTTTACGTGCCGAAGGTTAGCGAAATGATCTGAAACACTGTCAAACATCATTGTGGGTCCAATGGAGTAGAATGGATGCTTCACAACTTCGGTACCCCAAAATAGAGCACTCAGGCCCGAAACACAAGTTTTGCATCTTTTTACGTGCTGAAGGTTAGCGAAATGCTCTGAAACACTAACAAACATCATTTTGGGTCCAATGGAGTAGAATGGATGCTTTACAACTACGATACCCCGAAATAGAGCATTCAGGCCAGAAACACAAGTTTTCCATCTTTTACGTGCCGAAGGTTAGCGAAATGCTCTGAAACAATCCCAAACATCATTTTGAGTCCAATGGAGTAGAATAGATGCTTCACAACTTCGGTACCCCGAAATAGTGCATTCAGGCCCGAAACACAAGTTTTGCATCTTTTTACGTGCCGAAGGTTAGCGAAATGCTCTGAAACACTCCCAAACATCATTTTGGTTCCAATGGAGTAGAATGGATGCTTCACAACTTTGGTACCCCGAAATATTGCATTCAGGCGCGAATACAAGTTTTTCATCTTTTTACGTGCCGAAGGTTAGCTAAATGCTCTGAAACACTCCCAAACATCATTTTGGGTCCAATGGAGTAGAATGGATGCTCCACAACTTCGGTACCCCGAAATAGTGCATTCAGGCCAGAAACACAAGTTTTGCATCTTTTTACGTGCCGAAGGTTAGCGAAATGCTCTGAAGCACTCTCAAACATCATTTTGGATCCAATGGAGTAGAGTGGATGCTTCAGAAATTCGGTACCCCGAAATAGTGCATTCAGGCCCGAAACACAAGTTTTGCATCTTTTACGTGCCGAAGGTTAGCGAAATGCTCTAAAACACTCTCAAACATCATTTTGGCTCCAATGGAGTAGAGTGGATGCTTCACAACTTCGGTACCTCGAAATAGTGCATCCAGGCCTGAAACACAAGTGTTGCATCTTTTTACGTGCCGAAGGTTAGCGAAATGCTCTGAAACACTCCCAAACATCATTTGGAGTCTAATGGAGTAGAATGGATGCTCCACAACTTCGGTACCCCGAAATAGTGCATTCAGGCCCGAAACACAAGTTTTGCATCTTTTTACGTGCCGAAGGTTAGCGAAATGATCTGAAACACTGTCAAACATCATTGTGGGTCCAATGGAGTAGAATGGATGCTTCACAACTTCGGTACCCCAAAATAGAGCACTCAGGCCCGAAACACAAGTTTTGCATCTTTTTACGTGCTGAAGGTTAGCGAAATGCTCTGAAACACTAACAAACATCATTTTGGGTCCAATGGAGTAGAATGGATGCTTTACAACTACGATACCCCGAAATAGAGCATTCAGGCTAGAAACACAAGTTTTCCATCTTTTACGTGCCGAAGGTTAGCGAAATGCTCTGAAACAATCCCAAACATCATTTTGAGTCCAATGGAGTAGAATAGATGCTTCACAACTTCGGTACCCCGAAATAGTGCATTCAGGCCCGAAACACAAGTTTTGCATCTTTTTACGTGCCGAAGGTTAGCGAAATGCTCTGAAACACTCCCAAACATCATTTTGGTTCCAATGGAGTAGAATGGATGCTTCACAACTTTGGTACCCCGAAATATTGCATTCAGGCGCGAATACAAGTTTTTCATCTTTTTACGTGCCGAAGGTTAGCTAAATGCTCTGAAACACTCCCAAACATCATTTTGGGTCCAATGGAGTAGAATGGATGCTCCACAACTTCGGTACCCCGAAATAGTGCATTCAGGCCAGAAACACAAGTTTTGCATCTTTTTACGTGCCGAAGGTTAGCGAAATGCTCTAAAACACTCTCAAACACCATTTTGGGTCCAATGGAGTAGAGTGGATGCTTCAGAACTTCGGTACCCCGAAATAGTGCATTCAGGCCCGAAACACAAGTTTTGCATCTTTTACGTGCCGAAGGTTAGCGAAATGCTCTGAAACACTCTCAAACATCATTTTGGCTCCAATGGAGTAGAGTGGATGCTTCACAACTTCGGTACCTCGAAATAGTGCATCCAGGCCTGAAACACAAGTGTTGCATCTTTTTACGTGCCGAAGGTTAGCGAAATGCTCTGAAACACTCCCAAACATCATTTGGAGTCTAATGGAGTAGAATGGATGCTCCACAACTTCGGTACCCCGAAATAGTGCATTCAGGCCCGAAACACAAGTTTTGCATCTTTTTACGTGCCGAAGGTTAGCGAAATGATCTGAAACACTGTCAAACATCATTGTGGGTCCAATGGAGTAGAATGGATGCTTCACAACTTCGGTACCCCAAAATAGAGCACTCAGGCCCGAAACACAAGTTTTGCATCTTTTTACGTGCTGAAGGTTAGCGAAATGCTCTGAAACACTAACAAACATCATTTTGGGTCCAATGGAGTAGAATGGATGCTTTACAACTACGATACCCCGAAATAGAGCATTCAGGCTAGAAACACAAGTTTTCCATCTTTTACGTGCCGAAGGTTAGCGAAATGCTCTGAAACAATCCCAAACATCATTTTGAGTCCAATGGAGTAGAATAGATGCTTCACAACTTCGGTACCCCGAAATAGTGCATTCAGGCCCGAAACACAAGTTTTGCATCTTTTTACGTGCCGAAGGTTAGCGAAATGCTCTGAAACACTCCCAAACATCATTTTGGTTCCAATGGAGTAGAATGGATGCTTCACAACTTTGGTACCCCGAAATATTGCATTCAGGCGCGAATACAAGTTTTTCATCTTTTTACGTGCCGAAGGTTAGCTAAATGCTCTGAAACACTCCCAAACATCATTTTGGGTCCAATGGAGTAGAATGGATGCTCCACAACTTCGGTACCCCGAAATAGTGCATTCAGGCCAGAAACACAAGTTTTGCATCTTTTTACGTGCCGAAGGTTAGCGAAATGCTCTAAAACACTCTCAAACACCATTTTGGGTCCAATGGAGTAGAGTGGATGCTTCAGAACTTCGGTACCCCGAAATAGTGCATTCAGGCCCGAAACACAAGTTTTGCATCTTTTACGTGCCGAAGGTTAGCGAAATGCTCTGAAACACTCTCAAACATCATTTTGGCTCCAATGGAGTAGAGTGGATGCTTCACAACTTCGGTACCTCGAAATAGTGCATCCAGGCCTGAAACACAAGTGTTGCATCTTTTTACGTGCCGAAGGTTAGCGAAATGCTCTGAAACACTCCCAAACATCATTTGGAGTCTAATGGAGTAGAATGGATGCTCCACAACTTCGGTACCCCGAAATAGTGCATTCAGGCCCGAAACACAAGTTTTGCATCTTTTTACGTGCCGAAGGTCAGCGAAATGCTCTGAAACACTGTCAAACATCATTGTGGGTCCAATGGAGTAGAATGGATGCTTCACAACTTCGGTACCCCAAAATAGAGCACTCAGGCCCGAAACACAAGTTTTGCATCTTTTAACGTGCTGAAGGTTAGCGAAATGCTCTGAAACACTAACAAACATCATTTTGGGTCCAATGGAGTAGAATGGATGCTTTACAACTACGATACCCCGAAATAGAGCATTCAGGCCAGAAACACAAGTTTTCCATCTTTTACGTGCCGAAGGTTAGCGAAATGCTCTGAAACAATCCCAAACATCATTTTGAGTCCAATGGAGTAGAATAGATGCTTCACAACTTCGGTACCCCGAAATAGTGCATTCAGGCCCGAAACACAAGTTTTGCATCTTTTTACGTGCCGAAGGTTAGCGAAATGCTCTGAAACACTCCCAAACATCATTTTGGTTCCAATGGAGTAGAATGGATGCTTCACAACTTTGGTACCCCGAAATATTGCATTCAGGCGCGAATACAAGTTTTTCATCTTTTTACGTGCCGAAGGTTAGCTAAATGCTCTGAAACACTCCCAAACATCATTTTGGGTCCAATGGAGTAGAATGGATGCTCCACAACTTCGGTACCCCGAAATAGTGCATTCAGGCCAGAAACACAAGTTTTGCATCTTTTTACGTGCCGAAGGTTAGCGAAATGCTCTGAACCACTCTCAAACATCATTTTGGGTCCAATGGAGTAGAGTGGATGCTTCAGAACTTCGGTACCCCGAAATAGTGCATTCAGGCCCGAAACACAAGTTTTGCATCTTTTACGTGCCGAAGGTTAGCGAAATGCTCTGAAACACTCTCAAACATCATTTTGGCTCCAATGGAGTAGAGTGGATGCTTCACAACTTCGGTACCTCGAAATAGTGCATCCAGGCCCGAAACACAAGTGTTGCATCTTTTTACGTGCCGAAGGTTAGCGAAATGCTCTGAAACACTCCCAAACATCATTTGGAGTCTAATGGAGTAGAATGGATGCTCCACAACTTCGGTACCCCGAAATAGTGCATTCAGGCCCGAAACACAAGTTTTGCATCTTTTTACGTGCCGAAGGTTAGCGAAATGCTCTGAAACACTAACAAACATCATTTTGGTCCAATGGAGTAGAATGGATGCTTTACAACTACGATACCCCGAAATAGAGCATTCAGGCCAGAAACACAAGTTTTCCATCTTTTACGTGCCGAAGGTTAGCGAAATGCTCTGAAACAATCCCAAACATCATTTTGAGTCCAATGGAGTAGAATAGATGCTTCACAACTTCGGTACCCCGAAATAGTGCATTCAGGCCCGAAACACAAGTTTTGCATCTTTTTACGTGCCGAAGGTTAGCGAAATGCTCTGAAACACTCCCAAACATCATTTTGGTTCCAATGGAGTAGAATGGATGCTTCACAACTTTGGTACCCCGAAATATTGCATTCAGGCGCGAATACAAGTTTTTCATCTTTTTACGTGCCGAAGGTTAGCGAAATGCTCTGAAACACTCTCAAACATCATTTTGGGTCCAATGGAGTAGAGTGGATGCTTCACAACTTCGGTACCTCGAAATAGGGCATCCAGGTCTGAAACACAAGTGTTGCATCTTTTTACGTGCCGAAGGTTAGCGAAATGCTCTGAAGCACTCTCTAACATCATTTTGAGTCCAATGGAGTAGAGTGGATGCTTCAGAACTTCGGTACCCCGAAATAGTGCATTCAGGCCCGAAACACAAGTTTTGCATCTTTTACGTGCCGAAGGTTAGCGAAATGCTCTGAAACACTCTCAAACATCATTTTGGGTCCAATGGAGTAGAATGGATGCTTCGAAACTTTGGTACACCAAAATAATGAATTCAGCCGCGAACACAAGTTTTGCATCTTTTACGTGCCGAAGGTTAACGAAATGCTCTGAAACACTAACAAACATCATTTTGGGTCCAATGGAGTAGAATGGATGCTTTACAACTACGATACCCCGAAATAGTGCATTCAGGCCCGAAACACAAGTTGTGCATCTTTTACGTGCCGAAGGTTAGCGAAATGCTCTGAAACACTCTCAAACATCATTTTGGGTCCAATGGAGTAGAGTGGATGCTTCACAACTTCGGTACCTCGAAATAGGGCATCCAGGCCTGAAACACAAGTGTTGCATCTTTTTACGTGCCGAAGGTTGGCGAAATGCTCTGAAACACTCCCAAACATCATTTTGAGTCCAATGGAGTAGGATGGATGCTCCACAACTTCGGTACCCCAAAATAGTGCATTCAGGCCCGAAACACAAGTTTTGCATCTTTTTACGTGCCGAGGGTTAGCGAAATGCTCTGAAACACTGTCAAACATCATTGTGGGTCCAATGGAGTAGAATGGATGCTTCACAACTTCGGTACCGCAAAATAGAGCATTCAGGCCCGAAACACAAGTTTTTCATCTTTTTACGTGCTGAAGGTTAGTGAGATGCTCTGAAACACTAACAAACATCATTTTGGGTCCAATGGAGTAGAATGGATGCTTTACAACTACGATACCGCGAAATAGTGCATTCAGGCCAGAAACACAAGTTTTCCATCTTTTACGTGCCGAAGGTTAGCGAAATGCTCTGAAACAATCCCAAACATCATTTTGAGTCCAATGGAGTAGAATAGATGCTTCACAACTTCGGTACCCCAAAATAGTGCATTCAGGCCCGAAACACAAGTTTTGCATCTTTTTACGTGTCGAAGGTTAGCGAAATGCTCTGAAGCACTCCCAAACATCATTTTGGTTCCAATGGAGTAGAATGGATGCTTCACAACTTTGGTACCCCGAAATATTGCATTCTGGCGCGAATACAAGTTTTTCATCTTTTTACGTGCCGAAGGTTAGCTAAATGCTCTGAAACACTCCAAAACATCATTTTGGGTCCAATGGAGTAGAATGGATGCTTCACAACTTCGGTACCCCAAAATAGTGCATTCAGGCCCGAAACACAAGTTTTGCATCTTTTTAGGTGCCGAAGGTTAGCGAAATGCTCTGAAATACTCCCAAATATCATTTTGGTTCCAATGGAGTAGAATGGATGCTTTGCAACTTTGGTACCCCAAAATAGTGCAATCAGGCCCAAAACACAAGTTTTTCATCTTTTTATGTGCCGAAGGTTAGCAAAATGCTCTGAAACACTCCCAGACATCATTTTGGGTCCAATGGACTAGAATGGATGCTTCACAACTTCGGTACCCTGAAATAGTGCATTCAGGTGCGAACACAAGTTTTCCATCTTTTACGTGCCGAAGGTTAGCGAAATGCTCTGAAACACTCTCAAACATCATTTTGGGTCCAATGGAATTGAGTGGATGCTTCACAACTTCGGTACCTCGAAATAGTGCATCCAGGCCTGAAACACAAGTGTTGCATCTTTTTACGTGCCGAAGGTTAGCGAAATGCTCTGAAACACTCCCAAACATCATTTTGAGTCCAATGGAGTAGAATGGATGCTACACAACTTCGGTACCCTGAAATAGTGCATTCAGGCCTGAAACACAAGTTTTGCATCTTTTTACGAGCCGAAGGTTAGCGAAATGCTCTGAAACACTGTCAAACATCATTGTGGGTCCAATGGAGTATAATGGATGCTTCACAACTTCAATACCCCAAAATAGAGCATTCAGTCCCAAAACATAAGTTTTGCATATTTTTACGTGCTGAAGGTTAGCGAAATGCTCTGAAACACTAACAAACATCATTTTGGGTCCAATGGAGTAGAATGGATGCTTTACAACTACGATACCCCGAAATAGTGCATTCAGGCCAGAAACACAAGTTTTGCATCTTTTACGTGCCGAAGGTTAGCGAAATGCTCTGAAACACTCCCAAACATCATTTTGGGTCCAATGGAGTAGAGTGGATGCTTTACAACTACGATACCCCGAAATAGTGCATTCAGGCCCGACACACAAGTTTTTCATCTTTTTACGTGCCGAAGGTTAACAAAATGCTCTGAAACACTCCCAGACATCATTTTGGGTCCAATGGACTAGAATGGATGCTTCACAACTTCGGTACCCTGAAATAGTGCATTCAGGTGCGAACACAAGTTTTGCATCTTTTACGTGCCGAAGGTTAGTGAAATGCTCTGAAAGACTCCCAAACATCATTTTGGGTCCAAAGGACTAGAATGGATGCTTCACAACTTCGGTACCCTGAAATAGTGAATTCAGGCACGAACACAAGTTTTGCATCTTTTACGTGCCGAAGGTTAGCGAAATGCTCTGAAACACTAACAAACATCATTTTGGGTCCAATGGAGTAGAATGGATGCTTTTCAACTACGATACCCCGAAATAGTGCATTCAGGCACGAACACAAGTTTTGCATCTTTTACGTGCCGAAGGTTAGCGAAATACTCTGAAACACTCTCAAACATCATTTTGGTTCAAATGGAGTAGAATGGATGCTTCGGAACTTTCGTACCCCGAAATATTGCATTCAGGCCCGAAACAGAAGTTTTTCATATTTTTATGTGCCGAAGGTTAGCAAAATGCTCTGAAACACTCCCAAACATCATTTTGGGTCCAATGGACTATAATGGATGCTTCACAACTTTTGTACCCCAAAATAGTGAATTCAGGCGCGAACACAAGTTTTGCATCTTTTACGTGCCGAAGGTTAGCGAAATGCTCTGAAACACTAACAAACATCATTTTGGGTCCAATGGAGTAGAATGGATGCTTTACAACTACGATACCCCGAAATAGTGCATTCAGGCCAGAAACACAAGTTTTGCATCTTTTACGTGCCGAAGGTTAGCGAAATGCTCTGAAACACTCTCAAACATCATTTTGGGTCCAATGGAGTAGAGTGGATGCTTCACAACTTCGGTACCTCGAAATAGGGCATCCAGGCCTGAAACACAAGTGTTGCATCTTTTTACGTGCCGAAGGTTAGCGAAATGCTCTGAAACACTCCCTAACATCATTTTGAGTCCAATGGAGTAGAATGGATGCTCCACAACTTCGGTACCCCGAAATAGTGCATTCAGGCCCGAAACACAAGTTTTGCATCTTTTTACGTGCCGAAGGTTAGCGAAATGCTCTGAAACACTCTCAAACATCATTTTGGGTCCAATGGAGTAGAATGGATGCTTCGAAACTTCGATACTTCGAATTAGTGCATCCAGGCCTGAAACACAAGTTTTGCATCTTTTTACGTGCCGAAGGTTAGCGAAATGCTCTGAAACACTCCCAAACATCATTTTGGTTCCAATGGAGTAGAATGGATGCTTCGCAACTTTGGTACCTCGAAATAGTGCATTCAGGCTAGAAATAAAAGTTTTTCATCTTTTTACGTGCCGAAGGTTAGCAACATGCTCTGAAACGCTTCCAAACATCATTTTGGTCCCATGGACTATAATGGATGCTTCACAACTTTGGTACCCCAAAATAGTGGATTCAGGCGCGAAACACAAGTTTTGCATCATTTTACGTGCCGAAGGTTAGCGAAATGCTCTGAAACACTCCCAAACATCATTTTGGGTCCAATGGAGTAGAATGGATGCTTTACAACTACGATACCCCGAAATAGTGCATTCAGGCCAGAAACACAAGTTTTGCATCTTTTACGTGCCGAAGGTTAGCGAAATGCTCTGAAACACTCCCAAACATCATTTTGGGTCCAATGGAGTAGAGTGGATGCTTTACAACTACGATACCCCGAAATAGTGCATTCAGGCCCGACACACAAGTTTTTCATCTTTTTACGTGCCGAAGGTTAACAAAATGCTCTGAAACACTCCCAGACATCATTTTGGGTCTAATGGACTAGAATGGATGCTTCACAACTTCGGTACCCTGAAATAGTGCATTCAGGTGCGAACACAAGTTTTGCATCTTTTACGTGCCGAAGGTTAGTGAAATGCTCTGAAAGACTCCCAAACATCATTTTGGGTCCAAAGGACTAGAATGGATGCTTCACAACTTCGGTACCCTGAAATAGTGAATTCAGGCACGAACACAAGTTTTGCATCTTTTACGTGCCGAAGGTTAGCGAAATGCTCTGAAACACTAACAAACATCATTTTGGGTCCAATGGAGTAGAATGGATGCTTTTCAACTACGATACCCCGAAATAGTGCATTCAGGCACGAACACAAGTTTTGCATCTTTTACGTGCCGAAGGTTAGCGAAATGCTCTGAAACACTCTCAAACATCATTTTGTTTCCAATGGAGTAGAATGGATGCTTCGGAACTTTCGTACCCCGAAATATTGCATTCAGGCCCGAAACAGAAGTTTTTCATATTTTTATGTGCCGAAGGTTAGCAAAATGCTCTGAAACACTCCCAAACATCATTTTGGGTCCAATGGACTATAATGGATGCTTCACAACTTTTGTACCCCAAAATAGTGAATTCAGGCGCGAACACAAGTTTTGCATCTTTTACGTGCCGAAGGTTAGCGAAATGCTCTGAAACACTAACAAACATCATTTTGGGTCCAATGGAGTAGAATGGATGCTTTACAACTACGATACCCCGAAATAGTGCATTCAGGCCAGAAACACAAGTTTTGCATCTTTTACGTGCCGAAGGTTAGCGAAATGCTCTGAAACACTCTCAAACATCATTTTGGGTCCAATGGAGTAGAGTGGATGCTTCACAACTTCGGTACCTCGAAATAGGGCATCCAGGCCTGAAACACAAGTGTTGCATCTTTTTATGTGCCGAAGGTTAGCGAAATGCTCTGAAACACTCCCTAACATCATTTTGAGTCCAATGGAGTAGAATGGATGCTCCACAACTTCGGTACCCCGAAATAGTGCATTCAGGCCCGAAACACAAGTTTTGCATCTTTTTACGTGCCGAAGGTTAGCGAAATGCTCTGAAACACTCTCAAACATCATTTTGGGTCCAATGGAGTGGAATGGATGCTTCGAAACTTCGATACTTCGAATTAGTGCATCCAGGCCTGAAACACAAGTTTTGCATCTTTTTACGTGCCGAAGGTTAGCGAAATGCTCTGAAACAGTCCCAAACATCATTTTGGTTCCAATGGAGTAGAATGGATGCTTCGCAACTTTGGTACCTCGAAATAGTGCATTCAGGCTAGAAATAAAAGTTTTTCATCTTTTTACGTGCCGAAGGTTAGCAAAATGCTCTGAAACGCTTCCAAACATCATTTTGGTCCCATGGACTATAATGGATGCTTCACAACTTTGGTACCCCAAAATAGTGGATTCAGGCGCGAAACACAAGTTTTGCATCATTTTACGTGCCGAAGGTTAGCGAAATGCTCTGAAACACTCCCAAACATCATTTTGGGTCCAATGGAGTAGAATGGATGCTTTACAACTACGATACCCCGAAATAGTGCATTCAGGCTCGAAACACAAGTTTTGCATCTTTTTACGTGCCGAAGGTTAGCGAAATGCTCTGAACCACTGTCAAACATCATTGTGGGTCAAATGGAGTAGAATAGATGCTTCACAACTTCGGTACCCCGAAATAGAGCATTCAGGCCCGAAACACAAGTTTTGCATCTTTTTACGTGCTGAAGGCTAGCGAAATGCTCTGAAACACTCCCAAACATCATTTTTGTTCCAATGGAGTAGAATGGATGCTTCGCAACTTTGTAACCCGAAATAGTGCATTCAGGCCCGAAACACCAGTTTTTCATCTTTTTATGTGCCGAAGGTTAGCAAAATGTTCTGAAACACTCCCAAACATCATTTTGGGTCCAATGGACTATAATGGATGCTTCACAACTTTGGTACACCAAAATAATGAATTCAGCCGCGAACACAAGTTTTGCATCTTTTACGTGCCGAAGGTTAACGAAATGCTCTGAAACACTAACAAACATCATTTTGGGTCCAATGGAGTAGAATGGATGCTTTACAACTACGATACCCCGAAATAGTGCATTCAGGCCCGAAACACAAGTTGTGCATCTTTTACGTGCCGAAGGTTAGCGAAATGCTCTGAAACACTCTCAAACATCATTTTGGGTCCAATGGAGTAGAGTGGATGCTTCACAACTTCGGTACCTCGAAATAGGGCATCCAGGCCTGAAACACAAGTGTTGCATCTTTTTACATGCCGAAGGTTGGCGAAATGCTCTGAAACACTCCCAAACATCATTTTGAGTCCAATGGAGTAGGATGGATGCTCCACAACTTCGGTACCCCAAAATAGTGCATTCAGGCCCGAAACACAAGTTTTGCATCTTTTTACGTGCCGAGGGTTAGCGAAATGCTCTGAAAAACTGTCAAACATCATTGTGGGTCCAATGGAGTAGAATGGATGCTTCACAACTTCGGTACCGCAAAATAGAGCATTCAGGCCCGAAACACAAGTTTTGCATCTTTTTACGTGCTGAAGGTTAGTGAAATGCTCTGAAACACTAACAAACATCATTTTGGGTCCAATGGAGTAGAATGGATGCTTTACAACTACGATACCGCGAAATAGTGCATTCAGGCCAGAAACACAAGTTTTCCATCTTTTACGTGCCGAAGGTTAGCGAAATGCTCTGAAACAATCCCAAACATCATTTTGAGTCCAATGGAGTAGAATAGATGCTTCACAACTTCGGTACCCCAAAATAGTGCATTCAGGCCCGAAACACAAGTTTTGCATCTTTTTACGTGTCGAAGGTTAGCGAAATGCTCTGAAGCACTCCCAAACATCATTTTGGTTCCAATGGAGTAGAATGGATGCTTCACAACTTTGGTACCCCGAAATATTGCATTCTGGCGCGAATACAAGTTTTTCATCTTTTTACGTGCCGAAGGTTAGCTAAATGCTCTGAAACACTCCCAAACATCATTTTGGGTCCAATGGAGTAGAATGGATGCTTCACAACTTCTGTACCCCAAAATAGTGCATTCAGGCCCGAAACACAAGTTTTGCATCTTTTTAGGTGTCGAAGGTTAGCGAAATGCTCTGAAATACTCCCAAATATCATTTTGGTTCCAATGGAGTAGAATGGATGCTTTGCAACTTTGGTACCCCAAAATAGTGCAATCAGGCCCAAAACACAAGTTTTTCATCTTTTTATGTGCCGAAGGTTAGCAAAAGGCTCTGAAACACTCCCAAACATCATTTTGGGTCCAATGGACTATAATGGATGCTTCACAACTTTGGTACCCCGAAATAGTGCATTCAGGCGCGAACACAAGTGTTGCATCTTTTACGTGCCGAAGGTTAGCGAAATGCTCTGAAACACTCCCAAACATCATTTTGGGTCCAATGGAGTAGAATGGATGCTTTACAACTACGATACCCCGAAATAGTGCATTCAGGCCCGAAACACAAGTTTTCATCTTTTTACGTGCCGAAGGTTAGCAAAATGCTCTGAAAGACTCCCAAACATCATTTTGGGTCCAAAGGACTAGAATGGATGCTTCACAACTTCGGTACCCTGAAATAGTGCATTCAGGCACGAACACAAGTTTTGCATCTTTTACGTGCCGAAGGTTAGCGAAATGCTCTGAAACACTCCCAAACATCATTTTGAGTCCAATGGAGTAGACTGGATGCTTCACAACTTCGGTACCCCGAAATATTGCATTCAGGCGCAGACACAAGTTTTGCATCGTTTTACATGCCGAAAGTTAGCGAAATGCTCTGAAACACTCCCAAACATCATTTTGGTTCCAATGGAGTTGAATGGATGCTTCGCAACTTCGGTACCCCGATATATTGCATTCAGGCGCAGACACAAGTTTTTCATCTTTTTACGTGTCGAAGGTTAGCGAATGCTCTAAAACACACCCAAACATCATTTTGGGTCCAATGGAGTAGAATGGATGCTTCACAGCTTCTGTACCCCGAAATAGTGGATTCAGGCGTGAACACAAGTTTTGCATCTTTTACCTGCCGAAGGTTAGCGAAATGCTCTGAAACTCTCCCAAACATCATTTTGGGTCGAATGGAGTAGAATGGATGCTTTACAACTACGATACCCCGAAATAGAGCATTCAGGCCTGAAACACAAGTTTTGCATCTTTTACGTACCGATGGTAAGCGAAATGGTCTGAAACACTGTCAAACATCATTGTGGGTCCAATGGAGTAGAATGGATGCTTCACAACTTCGGTACCCCGAAATAGAGCATTCAGGCCCGAAACACAAGTTTTGCATCTTTTTACGTGCTGAAGGCTAGCGAAATGCCCTGAAACACTCCCAAACATCATTTTAGTTCCAATGGAGTAGAACGGATGCTTCGCAACTTTGGTACCCGAAATAGTGCATTCAGGCCCGAAACACCAGTTTTTCATCTTTTTATGTGCCGAAGGTTAACAAAATGCTCTGAAACACTCCTAAACATCATTTTGGGTCCAATGGACTATAATGGATGCTTCACAACTTTGGTACCCTAAAATAGTGATTTCAGGCGCGGACACAAGTTTTGCATATTTTACGTGCCGAAGGTTAACGAAATGCTCTGAAACACTAACAAACATCATTTTGGGTCCAATGGAGTAGAATGGATGTTTTACAACTATGATACCCCGAAATAGTGCATTCAGGCCAGAAACACAAGTTTTGCATCTTTTACGTGCCGAAGGTTAGCGAAATGCTCTGAAACACTCTCAAACATCATTTTGGCTCCAATGGAGTAGAATGGATGCTTCGGAACTTTCGTACCCCGAAATATTGCATTTAGGCCCGAAAGAGAAGTTTTTCATCTTTTTATGTGCCGAAGGTTAGCAAAATGCTCTGAAACACTCCCAAACATCATTTTGGGTCCAATGGACTATAATGGATGCTTCACAACTTTTGTACCCCAAAATAGTGAATTCAGGCGCGAACACAAGTTTTGCATCTTTTACGTGCCGAAGGTTAACGAAATGCTCTGAAACACTAACAAACATCATTTTGGGTCCAATGGAGTAGAATGGATGCTTTACAACTACGATACCCCGAAATAGTGCATTCTGGCTAGAAACACAAGTTTTGCATCTTTTACGTGCCAAAGGTTAGCGAAATGCTCTGAAACACTCTCAAACATCATTTTGGGTGCAATGGAGTAGAATGGATGCTTCGAAACTTCGATACTTCGAATTAGTGCATCCAGGCCTGAAACACAAGTGTTGCATCTTTTTACGTGCCGAAGGTTAGCGAAATGCTCTGAAACACTCCCAAACATCATTTTGAGTCCAATGGAGTAGAATGGATGCTCCACAACTTCGGTACCCTGAAATAGTGCATTCAGGCCCGAAACAAAAGTTTTGCATCTTTTTACGTGCCGAACGTTAGCGAAATGCTCTGAAACACTGTCAAACATCATTGTGGGTCCAATGGAGTAGAATGGATGCTTCACAACTTCGGTACCCCAAAATAGAGCATTCAGGCCCGAAACAAAAGTTTTGCATCTTTTTACTTGCGGAAGGTTAGCGAAATGGTCTGAAACACTAACAAACATCATTTTGGGTCCAATGGAGTAGAATGGATGCTTTACAACTACGATACCCCGAAATAGTGCATTCAGGCCAGAAACACAAGTTTTGCATCTTTTACGTGCCGAAGGTTAGCGAAATGCTCTGAAACACTCCCAAACATCACTTTGGGTCCAATGGAGTAGAGTGGATGCTTTACAACTACGATACCCCGAAATAGTGCATTCAGGCCCGAAACACAAGTTTTTCATCTTTTTACGTGCCGAAGGTTAGCAAAACGCTCTGAAACACTCCCAGACATCATTTTGGGTCCAATGGACTAGAATGGATGCTTCACAACTTCGGTACCATGAAATAGTGCATTCAGGCGTGAACACAAGTTTTGCATCTTTTACGTGCCGAAGGTTAGCGAAATGCTCTAAAACACTCCCAAACATCATTTTGGTTCCAAAGGACTAGAATGGATTCTTCACAACTTCGGTACCCCGAAATAGTGCATTCAGGCCCGAAACACAAGTTTTGCATCTTTTTACGTGCCGAAGGTCAGCGAAATGCTCTGAAACACTCCCAAACATCATTTTGGTTCCAAAGGACTAGAATGGATTCTTCACAACTTCGGTACCCTGAAATAGTGCATTCAGGCACGAACACATGTTTTGCATCTTTTACGTGCCGAAGGTTAGCTAAATGCTCTGAAACACTCCCAAACATCATTTTGCGTCCAAAGGACTAGAATGGATGCTTCACAACTTCGGTACCCTAAAATAGTGCATTCAGGCACAAACACAAGTTTTGCATCTTTTACGTGCCGAAGGTTAGCGAAATGCTCTGAAACACTCTCAAACATCATTTTGGTTCCAATGGAGTAGAATGGATGCTTCGGAACTTTCGTACCCCGAAATATTGCATTTAGGCCCGAAAGAGAAGTTTTTCATCTTTTTATGTGCCGAAGGTTAGCAAAATGCTCTGAAACACTCCCAAACATCATTTTGGGTCCAATGGACTATAATGGATGCTTCACAACTTTTGTACCCCAAAATAGTGAATTCAGGCGCGAACACAAGTTTTGCATCTTTTACGTGCCGAAGGTTAGCGAAATGCTCTGAAACACTAACAAACATCATTTTGGGTCCAATGGAGTAGAATGGATGCTTTACAACTACGATACCCCGAAATAGTGCATTCAGGCCAGAAACACAAGTTTTGCATCTTTTACGTGCCAAAGGATAGCGAAATGCTCTGAAACACTCTCAAACATCATTTTGGGTGCAATGGAGTAGAATGGATGCTTCGAAACTTCGATACTTCGAATTAGTGCATCCAGGCCTGAAACACAAGTTTTGCATCTTTTTACGTGCCGAAGGTTAGCGAAATACTCTGAAACACTCCCAAACATCATTTTGGTTCCAAAGGACTATAATGGATGCTTCACAACTTTGGTACCCCAAAATAGTGGATTCAGGCGCGAAACACAAGTTTTGCATCTTTTTACGTGCCGAAGGTTAGCGAAATGCTCTGAAACACTAACAAACATCATTTTGGGTCCAATAGAGTAGAATGGATGCTTTACAACTACGATACCCCGAAATAGTGCATTCAGGCTCGAGACACAAGTTTTTCATCTTTTTACGTGCCGAAGGTTAGCAAAATGCTCTGAAACACTCTCAAACATCATTTTGGTTCCAAAGGACTAGAATGGATTCTTCACAACTTCGGTACCCTGAAATAGTGCATTCAGGCACGAACACATGTTTTGCATCTTTTACATGCCGAAGGTTAGCTAAATGCTCTGAAACACTCCCAAACATCATTTTGGTTCCAATGGAGTAGAATGGATGCTTCGGAACTTTCGTACCCCGAAATATTGCATTTAGGCCCGAAACGGAAGTTTTTCATCTTTTTATGTGCCGAAGGTTAGCAAAATGCTCTGAAACACTCCCAAACATCATTTTGGGTCCAATGGACTATAATGGATGCTTCACAACTTTTGTACCCCAAAATAGTGAATTCAGGCGCGAACACAAGTTTTGCATCTTTTACGTGCCGAAGGTTAGCGAAATGATCTGAAACACTAACAAACATCATTTTGGGTCCAATGGAGTAGAATGGATGCTTTACAACTACGATACCCCGAAATAGTGCATTCAGGCCAGAAACACAAGTTTTGCATCTTTTACGTGCCGAAGGTTAGCGAAATGCTGTGAAACACTCCCAAACATCATTTTGGGTCCAATGGAGTAGAGTAGATGCTTTACAACTACGATACCCCGAAATAGTGCATTCAGGCCCGAAACACAAGTTTTTCATCTTTTTACGTGCCGAAGGTTAGCAAAATGCTCTGAAACACTCCCAGACATCATTTTGGGTCCAATGGAGTAGAGTGGATGCTTTACAACTACGATACCCCGAAATAGTGCATTCAGGCCAGAAACACAAGTTTTCCATCTTTTACATGCCGAAGGTTACCGAAATGCTCTAAAACACTCTCAAACATCATTTTGGGTCCAATGGACTAGAGTGGTTGCTTCACAACTTCGGTACCTCGAAATAGTGCATCCAGGCATGAAACACAAGTTTTGCATCTTTTTCATGCCGAAGGTTAGCGAAATGCTCTGAAACACACCCAAACATCATTTTCGGTCCAATGGAGTAGAGTGGATCCTTTACAACTACGATACCCTAGAATAGTGCATTCAGGCGCGAAACACAAGTTTTTCATCTTTTTACATGCCGAAGGTTAGCATAATGCTCTGAAACACTGCCAAACAACATTTTGGGTCCAATGGACTAGAATGGATGCTTCACAACTTCGGTACCCTGAAATAGTGCATTCAGGCGCGAACACAAGTTTTGCATCTTTTACGTGCCGAAGGTTAGCGAAATGCTCTGAAACACTCTCAAACATCATTTTGAGTTCAATGGAGTAGAATAGATGCTTCACAACTTCGGTACACCGAAATAGTGCATTCAGGCCCGAAACACAAGTTTTGCATCTTTTTACGTGCCGAAGGTTAGCGAAATGGTCTGAAACACTCCCTAACATCATTTTGGTTCCAATGGAGTAGAATGGATGCTTCGCAACTTTGGTACCCCGAAATATTGCATTCAGGCGCGAACACAAGTTTTTCATCTTTTTACGTGCCGAAGGTTAGCTAAATGCTCTGAAACACTCCCAAACATCATTTTGGGTCCAATGGAGTTGAATGGATGCTTCACAAGTTCTGTACACCGAAATAGTGCATTCAGGCCCGAAACATAAGTTTTGCATCTTTTTACGTGCCGAAGGTTAGCGAAATGCTCGGACATACTCCCAAATATCATTTTGGTTCCAATGGAGTAGAATGGATGCTTCGCAACTTTGGGACCCCGAAATAGTGCAATCAGGCCCGAAACACAAGTTTTTCATCTTTTTATGTGCCGAAGGTTAGCAAAATGCTCTGAAACACTCCCAAACATCATTTTGGGTCCAATGGACTATAATGGATGCTTCACACTTTGGTACCCCGAAATAGTGGATTCAGGCGCGAACACAAGTTTTTCATCTTTTTACGTGCCGAAGGTTAGTTAAATGCTCTGAAACACACCCAAACATCATTTTGAGTACAATGGAGTAGAATGGATGCTTCACAACTTCGGTACCCCGAAATAGTGCATTCAGGCCTGAAACACAAGTTTTGCATCTTTTTACGTGCCGAAAGTTAGCGAAATGCTCTGAAACACTCCCAAACATCATTTTGGGTCCAATGGAGTTGAATGGATGCTTCACAACTTCTGTACCCCGAAATAGTGCATTCAGGCCCGAAACACAAGTTTTGCATTTTTTATGTGCCGAAGGTTAGCGAAATGCTATGAAACACTCTCAAACATCATTTTGGGTCCAATGGAGTAGAATGGATGCTTCACAACTTCGGTACTTCGAAATAGTGCATCCAGGCTTGAAACACAAGTTTTGCATCTTTTTACGTGCCGAAGGTTAGCGAAATGCTCTGAAACACTCCCAAACATCATTTTGGTTCCAATGGAGTAGAATGGATGCTTCGCAACTTTGGTAACCCGAATAGTGCATTCAGGCTCGAAACAAAAGTTTTTCATCTTTTTACGTGCCGAAGGTTAGCAAAATGCTCTGAAACGCTTCCAAACATCATTTTGGGTCCCATGGACTATAATGGATGCTTCACAACTTTGGTACCCCGAAATAGTGGATTCAGGCGCGAACACAAGTTTTGCATCTTTTACATGACGAAGGTTGGATAAATGCTCTGAAACACTGTTAAACATCATTATGGGTCCAATGGAGTAGAATCGATGCTTCACAACTTCGGTATCCCGAAATAGTGCATTCAGGCCCGAAACAAAAGTTTTGCATCTTTTTACGTGCCGAAGGTTAGCGAAATGCTCTGAAACACTCCCAAACATCATTTCGGGTCCAATGGACTATAATGGATGCTTCACAACTTTGGTACCCCGAAATAATGGATTCAGGCACGAACACAAGTTTTGCATCTTTTTCGTGCCGAAGGTTAGCGAAATGCTCTGAAACACTCCCAAACATCATTTTGGGTCCAATGGAGTAGAGTGGATGCTTTACAATTACGATACCCCAGAATAGTGCATTCAGGCCCGAAACACAAGTTTTTCATCTTTTTACATGCCGAAGGTTAGCAAAATGCTCTGAATCACTCCCAAACATCATTTTGGTTCCAATGGACTATAATGGATGCTTCACAACTTTGGTACCCCTAAATAGTGAATTCAGGCGCGAACACAAGTTTTGCATCTTTTACGTGCTGAAGGTTTACGAAATGCTCTGAAACACTAACAAACATCATTTTGGGTCCAATGGAGTAGAATGGATGCTTTACAACTACGATACCCCGAAATAGTGCATTCAGGCCAGAAACACAAGTTTTGCATCTTTTACGTACCGAAGGTTAGCGAAATGCTCTGAAACACTCTCAAACATCATTTTGGGTCCAATGGAGTAGAGTGGATGATTCACAACTTCGGTACCTCAAAATAGTGCATCCAGGCATGAAACACAAGTTTTGCATCTTTTTCATGCCGAAGGTTAGCGAAATGCTCTGAAACACTCTCAAAGATCATTTTGGGTCCAATGGAGTAGAGTGGATGCTTTACAACTACGATACCCCAGAATAGTGCATTCAGGCCCGAAACAAAAGTTTTTCATCTTTTTACATGCACAAGGTTATCATAATGCTCTGAAACACTCCCAAACAACATTTTGGGTCCAATGGACTAGAATGGATGCTTCACAACTTCGGTACCCTGAAATAGTGCATTCAGGCGCGAACAGAAGTTTTGCATCTTTTACGTGCCGAAGGTTAGCGAAATGCTCTGAAACACTCCCAAACATCATTTTGAGTCCAATGGAGTAGAATAGATGCTTCACAACTTCGGTACCCCAAAATAGTGCATTCAGGCCCGAAACACAAGTTTTGCTTCTTTTTACGTGCCGAAGGTTAGCGAAATGGTCTGAAACACTCCCTAACATCATTTTGGTTCCAATGGAGTAGAATGGATGCTTCGCAACTTTGGTACCCCAAAATATTGCATTCAGGCGCGAACACAAGTTTTTCATCTTTTTACGTGCCGAAGGTTAGCTAAATGCTCCGAAACACTCCCAAACATCATTTTGGGTCCAATGGAGTTGAATGGATGCTTCACAACTTCTGTACACCAAAATAGTGCATTCAGGCCCGAAACATAAGTTTTGCATCTTTTTACGTGCCGAAGGTTAGCGAAATGCTCTGAAATACTCCCAAATATCATTTTGGTTCCAATGGAGTAGAATAGATGCTTCGCAACTTTGGGACCCCGAAATAGTGCAATCAGGCCCGAAACATAAGTTTTTCATCTTTTTATGTGCCGAAGGTTAGCAAAATGCTCTGAAACACTCCCAAACATCATTTTGGGTCCAATGGACTATAATGGATGCTTCACACTTTGGTACCCCGAAATAGTGGATTCAGGCGCGAACACAAGTTTCTCATCTTTTTACGTGCCGAAGGTTAGCTAAATGCTCTGAAACACACCCAAACATCTTTTTGAGTCCAATGGAGTAGAATGGATGCTTCACAACTTCGGTACCCCGAAATAGTGCATTCAGGCCCGAAACACAAGTTCTGCATCTTTTTACGTGCCGAAAGTTAGCGAAATACTCTGAAACACTCCCAAACATCATTTTGGGTCCAATGGAGTTGAATGGATGCTTCACAACTTCTGTACCCCGAAATAGTGCATTCAGGCCCGAAACACAAGTTTTGCATGTTTGGGACCCAAAATGATGTTTGGGAGTGTTTCAGAGCATTTCACTAGCCTTCGGCACGTAAAAAGATGAAAAACTTGTGTTCGCGCCTGAATCCACTATTTCGGGGTACCAAAGTGTGAAGCATCCATTATAGTGCATTGGACCCAAAATGATGTTTGGGAGTGTTTCAGAGCATTTCGCTAGCCTTCGGCACGTAAAAACATGCAAAACTTTTGTTTCGGACCTGAATGCTCTATTTCGGGGTACCGAAGTTGTGAAGCATCAATTCAACTCCATTGGACCGACCATGATGTTTGACAGTGTTTCAAAGCATTTCGCTATCCTTCGGCACGTAAAAGATGCGAAACTTGTGTTTCGGGCCTGAATGCACTATTTCGGGGCACCGAAGTTGTGAAGCATCCATTCTACTCCATTGGAGCCAATATGATGTTAGGGAGTGTTTCAGAGCATTTCGCTAACCTTCGGCACGTAAATGATGCAAAACTTGTGTTCGCGCCTGAATCCACTATTTCGGGGTACCAAAGTTGTGAAGCATCCATTATAGTCCATTGGACCCAAGATGATGTTTGGGAGTGTTTCAGAGCATTTCGCTAACCTTCAGCACGTAAAAAGATGAAAAACTTGTGTTCGCGCCTAAATCCACTATTTTGGGGTACAGAAGTTGTGAAGCATCCATTCTACTCCATTGGAGCCAATATGATGTTTGGGAGTGTTTCAGAGCATTTCGCTAACCTTCGGCACGTAAATGATGCAAAACTTGTGTTCGCGCCTGAATCCACTATTTCAGGGTACCAAAGTTGTGAAGCATCCATTATAGTCCATTGGACCCAAGATGATGTTTGGGAGTGTTTCAGAGCATTTCGCTAACCTTCGGCACGTAAAAAGATGAAAAACTTGTGTTCATGCCTGAATGCACTATTTCGGGGTACCAAAGTTGCGAAGCATCCATTCTACTCCATTGGACCCAAAATGATGTTTGAGAGTGTTTCAGAGCATTTCGCTAACTTCGGCACGTAAAAACATGCAAAACTTGTGTTTCTGGCCTGAATGCACTATTTCGGGGTACCGAAGTTGTGAAGCATCCATTCTACCCCATTGGACTCAAAATGATGTTTGTTAGTGTTTCAGAGCATTTCGCAAACCTTCGGCACGTAAAAGATGCGAAACTTTTGTTCGCGCCTGAATTCACTATTTTGGGGTACCAAAGTTGTGAAGCATCCATTATAGTCTATTGGACCCAAAATGATGTTTGGGAGTGTTTCAGAGCATTTTGCTAACCTTCGGCACATAAAAAGATGAAAAACTGGTGTTTCGGGCCTGAATGCACTATTTCAGGTACCAAAGTTGCGAAGTATCCATTCTACTCCATTGGAACTAAAATGATGTTTGGGAGTGTTTCAGAGCATTTCGCAAGCCTTCGGCACGTAAAAAGATGCAAAAGTTGTGTTTCGGGCCTGAAAGCTCTATTTCGGGGTACCGAAGTTGTGAAGCATCCATTCTACTTCATTGGACCCACAATGATGTTTGACAGTGTTTCAGAGCACTTCGCTAACCTTCGGCATGTAAAAGATGCAAAACTTGTGTTTCGGGCCTGAATGCACTATTTCGGGGTATCGTAGTTGTAAAGCATCCATTCTACTCCATTGGACCAAAAATGATGTTTGGGAGTGTTTCAGACCATTTCGCTAACCTTCGGCACGTAAAAACATGCAAAACTTTTGTTTCGGACCTGAATGTTCTATTTCGGGGTACCGAAGTTGTGAAGCATCCATTCTACTCCATTGGACCCAAAATTATGATTGAGAGTGTTTCAGAGCATTTCGCTAACCTTCGGCACGTAAAAGATGCAAAACTTGTGTTTCGGGCCTGAATGCACTATTTCGGGGGTATCGTTGTTGTAAAGCATCCATTCTACTCCATTGGACCCAAAATGATGTTTGGAAGTGTTTCAGAGCATTTTACTAACCTTCGGCACGTAAAAAGATGCAAAACTTGTGTTTCGGGCCTGAATGCACTATTTCGGGGTATCGAAGTTGTGAAGCATTCATTCTACTCCATTGGACCCAAAATGATGTTTGGGAGTGTTTCAGAGCATTTCGCTAACCTTCAGCACGTAAAAAGATGAAAAACTTGTGTTTCAGGCCTGAATGCACTATTTCGGGGTACCGAAGTTGTGAACCATCCATTCTACTCCATTGGACCGAAAATGATGTTTGAGAGTGTTTCAGAGCATTTTGCTAACGTTCGGCACGTAAAAGATGCAAAACTTGTGTTTCGGGCCTAAATGCACTATTTCGGGGTATCGTAGTTGTAAAGCATCCATTCTACTCCATTGGACCCAAAATGATGTTTGGGAGTGTTTCAGAGCATTTCACTAACCTTCGGCTAGTAAAAAGATGCAAAACTTGTGTTTCGGGCCTGAATGCAATATTTCGGGGTACCGAAGTTGTGAAGCATCCATTCTACTCCATTGGACTCAAAATGATGTTTGGGAGTGTTTCAGAGCATTTCGCTAACCTTCGGCACGTAAAAAGATGCAAAACTTGTGATTCAGGCCTGGATGCACTATTTTGAGGTACCGAAGTTGTGAAGCATCCATTCTACTCCAATGGACCCAAAATGATGTTTGAGAGTGTTTCAGAGCATTTCGCTAACCTTAGGCACGTTAAAGATGCAAAACTTGTGTTTCTGGCCTGAATGCACTATTTCGGGGTATCGTAGTTGTAAAGCATCCATTCTACTCCATTGGACCCAAAATGATGTTTGTTAGTGTTTCAGAGCATTTCGCTAACCTTCGGCACGTAAAAGATGCAAAACTTGTGTTCGCAACTGAATTCACTATTTTGGGGTACCAAGGTTGTGAAGCTTCCATTATAGTCCATTGGACCCAAAATGATGTTTGGGAGTGTTTCAGAGCATTTTGCTAACCTTCGGCACATAAAAAGATGAAAAACTGGTGTTTCGGGCCTGAATGCACTATTTCGGGTACCAAAGTTGCGAAGCATCCATTCTACTCCATTGGACCCAAAATGATGTTTGGGAGTGTTTCAGAGCATTTCGCTAACCTTCGGCACGTAAAAAGATGCAAAACTTGTATTTCAGGTCTGGATGCACTATTTCGAGGTACCGAAGTTGTGAAGCATCCATTCTACTCCATTGGACCCAAAATGATGTTTGAGAGTGTTTCAGAGCATTTTGCTAGCCTTCGGCGCGTAAAAGATGCAAAACTTGTTTTTCTGGCCTGAAAACACTATTTTGGGGTATCGTAGTTGTAAAGCATCCATTCTACTCCATTGGACCCAAAATGATGTTTGTTAGTGTTTCAGAGCATTTGCGTTAACCTTCGGCACGTAAAAGATGCAAAACTTGTGTTCGCGCCTGAATTCACTATTTTGGGGTACAAAAGTTGTGAAGCATCCATTATAGTCCATTGGACCCAAAATGATGTTTTGGAGTGTTTCAGAGCATTTTGCTAACCTTCGGCACATAAAAAGATGAAAAACTGGTGTTTCGGGCCTGAATGCACTATTTCAGGTACCGAAGTTGCGAAGCATCCATTCTACTCAATTGGAACTAAAATGATGTTTGGGAGTGTTTCAGAGCATTTCGCTAGCCTTCGGCACGTAAAAAGATGCAAAACTTGTGTTTCGGGCCTGAATGCTCTATTTCGGGGTACCGAAGTTGTGAAGCATCCATTCTACTCCATTGGACCGACAATGATGTTTGACAGTGTTTCAGAGCATTTCGCTAACCTTCGGCACGTAAAAGATGCAAAACTTGTGTTTCGGGCCTGAATGCACTATTTCGGGGTATCGTAGTTGTAAAGCATCCATTGTACTCCATTGGACCCAAAATGATGTTTGGGAGTGTTTCAGAGCATTTCGCTAACCTTCGGCACGTAAAAGATGCAAAACTTGTGTTTTGGGCCTGAATGCACTATTTCGGGGCACCGAAGTTGTGAAGCATCCATTCGACTCCATTGGACTCAAAATGATGTTTGGGAGTGTTTTAGAGCAATTCGCTAACCTTCGGCACGTAAAACATGCAAAACTTCTGTTTCGGACCTGAATGCTCTATTTCGGGGCACCGAAGTTGTGAAGCATCCATTCGACTCCATTGGACTCAAAATGATGTTTGGGAGTGTTTCACAGCATTTCGCCAACCTTCGGCACGTAAAAGATGTAAAACTTGTGTTTCGGGCCTGAATGCACTATTTCGGGGTATCCTAGATGTAAAGCATCCATTCTACTCCATTGGACCCAAAATGATGTTTAGGAGTGTTTCAGAGCATTTCGCTAACCTTCG
This sequence comes from Cenchrus fungigraminus, assembly GCA_036936925.1. NCBI lineage: Eukaryota > Viridiplantae > Streptophyta > Magnoliopsida > Poales > Poaceae > Cenchrus > Cenchrus fungigraminus. The sequence continues at coordinate 59,874,603 of CM072772.1, read as the reverse complement.
GAACGTAAAAACATGCAAAACTTTTATTTCGGACCTGAATGCTATATTTCGGGGTACCGAAGTAGTGAAACATCCATTCTACTCCATTGGATCCAAAATGATGTTTGAGAGTGTTTCAGAGCATTTCGCTAAGCTTCGGCACGTAAAAGATGCAAAACTTGTGTTTCGGGCCTGAATGCACTATTTCGGGGTATCGTAGTTGTAAATCATCCATTCTACTCCATTGGACCCAAAATGATTTTTGGGAGTGTTTCTGAGCATTTCACTAACCTTCGGCACGTAAAAAGATGCAAAACTTGTGTTTCGGGCCAGAATGCACTATTTCGGGGTACCGAAGTTGTGAAGCATCCATTCTACTCCATTGGACTGAAAATGATGTTTGGGAGTATTTCAGAGCATTTCGCTAACCTTCGGCACGTAAAAGATGCAGAACTTGTGTTTCTGGCCTGAATGCACCATTTCGGGGTATCGTAGTTGTAAAGCATCCATTCTACTCCATTGGACCCAAAATGATGTTTGTTTGTGTTTCAGAGCATTTGCGCTAAACTTCGGCACGTAAAAGATGCAAAACTTGTGTTTCGGACCTGAATGCTCTATTTCGGGGTACCGAAGTTGTGAAGCATCCATTCTACTCTATTGGACTCAAAATGATGTTTGGTAGTGTTTCAGAGCATTTCGCTAACCTTCGGCACGTAAAAGATGCAAAACTTATGTTTCGGGCCTGAATGCACTATTTCGTGGTATCGTAGATGTAAAGCATCCATTCTACTCTATTGGTCCCAGAATGATGTTTAGGAGTGTTTCAGAGCATTTCGCTAACCTTCGGCACGTAAAAGATGCAAAACTTATGTTTCGGGCCTGAATGCTCTATTTCGGGGTACCGAAGTTATGAAGCATCCATTCTACTCCATTGGACCGACAATGATGTTTGACAGTGTTTCAGAGCATTTCGCTAACCTTCGGCACGTAAAAGATGCAAAACTTGTGTTTCAGGCCTGAATGCACTATTTCGGGGTATCGTAGTTGTAAATCATCCATTGTACTCCATTGGACCCAAAATGATGTTTGGGAGTGTTTCAGAGCATTTCGCTAACCTTCGGCACGTAAAAGATGCAAAACTTGTGTTTCGGGCTAGAATGCACTATTTCGGGGCACCGAAGTTGTGAAGCATCCATTCTACTCCATTGGACTCAAAATGATGTTTGGGAGTGTTTCAGAGCATTTCGCTAACCTTCGGCACGTAAAAGATGCAAAACTTGTGTTTCGGGCCTGAATGCACTATTTCGGGGTATCATAGTTGTAAAGCATCCATTCTACTCCATTGGAGCCAAAATGATGTTTGGGCGTGTTTCAGAGCATTTCGCTAACCTTCGGCACGTAAAAACATGCAAAACTTCTGTTTCGGACCTGAATGCTCTATTTCGGGGCACCGAAGTTGTGAAGCATCCATTCTACTCCATTGGACTCAAAATGATGTTTGGGAGTGTTTCACAGCATTTCGCTAACCTTCGGCACGTAAAAGATGTAAAACATGTGTTTCGGGCCTGAATGCACTATTTCGGGGTATCCTAGATGTAAAGCATCCATTCTACTCCATTGGACCCAAAATGATGTTTAGGAGTGTTTCAGAGCATTTCGCTAACCTTCGGAACGTAAAAACATGCAAAACTTTTGTTTCGGACCTGAATGCTCTATTTCGGGGTACCGAAGTAGTGAAACATCCATTCTACTCCATTGGATCCAAAATGATGTTTGAGAGTGTTTCAGAGCATTTCGCTAAGCTTCGGCACGTAAAAGATGCAAAACTTGTGTTTCGGGCCAGAATGCACTATTTCGGGGTATCGTAGTTGTAAAGCATCCATTCTACTCCATTGGACCCAAAATGATTTTTGGGAGTGTTTCTGAGCATTTCACTAACCTTCGGCACGTAAAAGATGCAAAACTTGTGTTTCGGACCTGAATGCTCTATTTCGGGGTACCGAAGTTGTGAAGCATCCATTCTACTCTATTGGACTCAAAATGATGTTTGGGAGTGTTTCATTGCATTTCGCTAACCTTCGGCATGTAAAAGATGCAAAACTTGTGTTTCGGGCCTGAATGCACTATTTCGTGGTATCGTAGATGTAAAGCATCCATTCTACTCTATTGGTCCCAGAATGATGTTTAGGAGTGTTTCAGAGCATTTCGCTAACATTCGGCACGTAAAAACATGCAAAACTTTTGTTTCGGACCTGAATGCTCTATTTCGGGGTACCGAAGTTGTGAATCATCCATTCTACTCCATTGGATCCAAAATGATGTTTGAGAATGTTTCAGAGCATTTCGCTAAGCTTCGGCACGTAAAAGATGCAAAACTTGTGTTTGGGGCCTGAATGCACTATTTCGGGGTATCGTAGTTGTAAAGCATCCATTCTACTCTATTGGACCCAAAATGATGTTTGGGAGTGTTTCAGAGCATTTCACTAACCTTCGGCACGTAAAAGATGCAAAACTTGTGTTTCGGGCCAGAATGCACTATTTCGGGGTACCGAAGTTGTGAAGCATCCATTCTACTCCATTAGACTCAAAATGATGTTTGGGAGTGTTTCAGAGCATTTCGCTAAGCTTCGGCACGTAAAAAGATGCAAAACTTGTTTTTCAGGTCTGGATGCACTATTTCGAGGTACCGAAGTTGTGAAGCATCCATTCTACTCCATTGGAACCAAAATGATGTTTGAGAGTGTTTCAGAGCATTTCGCTAACCTTCGGCACGTAAAAGATGCAAAACTTGTGTTTCTGGCCTGAATGCACTATTTCGGGGTATCGTAGTTGTAAAGCATCCATTCTACTCCATTGGACCCAAAATGATGTTTGTTAGTGTTTCAGAGCATTTCGCTAACCTTCGGCACGTAAAAGATGCAAAACTTGTGTTTCGGGCCAGAATGCACTATTTCGGGGTACCGAAGTTGTGAAGCATCCATTCTACTCCGTTAGACTCAAAATGATGTTTGGGAGTGTTTCAGAGCATTTCGCTAAGCTTCGGCACGTAAAAAGATGCAAAACTTGTTTTTCAGGCCTGGATGCACTATTTCGAGGTACCGAAGTTGTGAAGCATCCATTCTACTCCATTGGAACCAAAATGATGTTTGAGAGTGTTTCAGAGCATTTCGCTAACCTTCGGCACGTAAAAGATGCAAAACTTGTGTTTCTGGCCTGAATGCACTATTTCGGGGTATCGTAGTTGTAAAGCATCCATTCTACTCCATTGGAACCAAAATGATGTTTGAGAGTGTTTCAGAGCATTTCGCTAACCTTCGGCACGTAAAAGATGCAAACCTTGTGTTTCGGGCCTGAATGCACTATTTCGGGGTATCGTAGTTGTAAAGCATCCATTCTACTCCATTGGACCCAAAATGATGTTTGTTAGTGTTTCAGAGCATTTGCGCTAAACTTCGGCACGTAAAAGATGCAAAACTTGTGTTTCGGACCTGAATGCTCTATTTCGGGGTACCGAAGTTGTGAAGCATCCATTCTACTCTATTGGACTCAAAATGATGTTTGGGAGTGTTTCAGAGCATTTCGCTAACATTCGGCACGTAAAAGATGCAAAACTTGTGTTTCGGGCCTGAATGCACTATTTCGTGGTATCGTAGATGTAAAGCATCCATTCTACTCTATTGGTCCCAGAATGATGTTTAGGAGTGTTTCAGAGCATTTCGCTAACATTCGGCACGTAAAAACATGCAAAACTTTTGTTTCGGACCTGAATGCTCTATTTCGGGGTACCGAAGTTGTGAATCATCCATTCTACTGCATTGGATCCAAAATGATGTTTGAGAATGTTTCAGAGCATTTCGCTAAGCTTCGGCACGTAAAAGATGCAAAACTTGTGTTTCGGCCCTGAATGCACTATTTCGGGGTATCGTAGTTGTAAAGCATCCATTCTACTCTATTGGACCCAAAATGATGTTTGGGAGTGTTTCAGAGCATTTCACTAACCTTCGGCACGTAAAAAGATGCAAAACTTGTGTTTCGGGCCAGAATGCACTATTTCGGGGTACCGAAGTTGTGAAGCATCCATTCTACTCCGTTAGACTCAAAATGATGTTTGGGAGTGTTTCAGAGCATTTCGCTAAGCTTCGGCACGTAAAAAGATGCAAAACTTGTTTTTCAGGCCTGGATGCACTATTTCGAGGTACCGAAGTTGTGAAGCATCCATTCTACTCCATTGGAACCAAAATGATGTTTGAGAGTGTTTCAGAGCATTTCGCTAACCTTCGGCACGTAAAAGATGCAAAACTTGTGTTTCTGGCCTGAATGCACTATTTCGGGGTATCGTAGTTGTAAAGCATCCATTCTACTCCATTGGACCCAAAATGATGTTTGTTAGTGTTTCAGAGCATTTCGCTAACCTTCGGCACGTAAAAGATGCAAAACTTGTGTTCGTGCCTGAATTCACTATTTTGGGGTACCAAAGTTGTGAAGCATCCATTATAGTCCATTGGACCCAAAATGAAGTTTGGGAGTGTTTCAGAGCATTTTGCTAACCTTCGGCATATAAAAAGATGAAAAACTGGTGTTTCGGGCCTGAATGCATTATTTCGGGTACCAAAGTTGCGAAGCATCCATTCTACTCCATTGGAACTAAAATGATGTTTGAGAGTGTTTCAGAGCATTTCGCTAGCCTTCGGCACGTAAAAAGATGCAAAACTTGTGTTTCGGGCCTGAATGCTCTATTTCGGGGTACCGAAGTTATGAAGCATCCATTCTACTCCATTGGACCGACAATGATGTTTGACAGTGTTTCAGAGCATTTCGCTAACCTTCGGCACGTAAAAGATGCAAAACTTGTGTTTCGGGCCTGAATGCACTATTTCGGGGTATCGTAGTTGTAAAGCATCCATTGTACTCCATTGGACCCAAAATGATGTTTGGGAGTGTTTCAGAGCATTTCGCTAACCTTCGGCACGTAAAAGATGCAAAACTTATGTTTCGGGCCAGAATGCACTATTTCGGGGCACCGAAGTTGTGAAGCATCCATTCTACTCCATTGGACTCAAAATGATGTTTGGGAGTGTTTCAGAGCATTTCGCTAACCTTCGGCACGTAAAAGATGCAAAACTTGTGTTTCGGGCCTGAATGCACTATTTCGGGGTATCATAGTTGTAAAGCATCCATTCTACTCCATTGGAGCCAAAATGATGTTTGGGAGTGTTTCAGAGCATTTCGCTAACCTTCGGCACGTAAAAACATGCAAAACTTCTGTTTCGGACCTGAATGCTCTATTTCGGGGCACCGAAGTTGTGAAGCATCCATTCTACTCCATTGGACTCAAAATGATGTTTGGGAGTGTTTCACAGCATTTCGCTAACCTTCGGCACGTAAAAGATGTAAAACTTGTGTTTCGGGCCTGAATGCACTATTTCAGGGTATCCTAGATGTAAAGCATCCATTCTACTCCATTGGACCCAAAATGATGTTTAGGAGTGTTTCAGAGCATTTCGCTAACCTTCGGAACGTAAAAACATGCAAAACTTTTGTTTCGGACCTGAATGCTCTATTTCGGGGTACCGAAGTAGTGAAACATCCATTCTACTCCATTGGATCCAAAATGATGTTTGAGAGTGTTTCAGAGCATTTCGCTAAGCTTCGGCACGTAAAAGATGCAAAACTTGTGTTTCGGGCCAGAATGCACTATTTCGGGGTATCGTAGTTGTAAAGCATCCATTCTACTCCATTGGACCCAAAATGATTTTTGGGAGTGTTTCTGAGCATTTCACTAACCTTCGGCACGTAAAAGATGCAAAACTTGTGTTTCGGACCTGAATGCTCTATTTCGGGGTACCGAAGTTGTGAAGCATCCATTCTACTCTATTGCACTCAAAATGATGTTTGGGAGTGTTTCAGAGCATTTCGCTAACCTTCGGCACGTAAAAGATGCAAAACTTGTGTTTCGGGCCTGAATGCACTATTTCGTGGTATCGTAGATGTAAAGCATCCATTCTACTCTATTGGTCCCAGAATGATGTTTAGGAGTGTTTCAGAGCATTTCGCTAACATTCGGCACGTAAAAACATGCAAAACTTTTGTTTCGGACCTGAATGCTCTATTTCGGGGTACCGAAGTTGTGAATCATCCATTCTACTCCATTGGATCCAAAATGATGTTTGAGAATGTTTCAGAGCATTTCGCTAAGCTTCGGCACGTAAAAGATGCAAAACTTGTGTTTGGGGCCTGAATGCACTATTTCGGGGTATCGTAGTTGTAAAGCATCCATTCTACTCTATTGGACCCAAAATGATGTTTGGGAGTGTTTCAGAGCATTTCACTAACCTTCGGCACGTAAAAGATGCAAAACTTGTGTTTCGGGCCAGAATGCACTATTTCGGGGTACCGAAGTTGTGAAGCATCCATTCTACTCCATTAGACTCAAAATGATGTTTGGGAGTGTTTCAGAGCATTTCGCTAAGCTTCGGCACGTAAAAAGATGCAAAACTTGTTTTTCAGGTCTGGATGCACTATTTCGAGGTACCGAAGTTGTGAAGCATCCATTCTACTCCATTGGAACCAAAATGATGTTTGAGAGTGTTTCAGAGCATTTCGCTAACCTTCGGCACGTAAAAGATGCAAAACTTGTGTTTCTGGCCTGAATGCACTATTTCGGGGTATCGTAGTTGTAAAGCATCCATTCTACTCCATTGGACCCAAAATGATGTTTGTTAGTGTTTCAGAGCATTTCGCTAACCTTCGGCACGTAAAAGATGCAAAACTTGTGTTCGTGCCTGAATTCACTATTTTGGGGTACCAAAGTTGTGAAGCATCCATTATAGTCCATTGGACCCAAAATGAAGTTTGGGAGTGTTTCAGAGCATTTTGCTAACCTTCGGCATATAAAAAGATGAAAAACTGGTGTTTCGGGCCTGAATGCACTATTTCGGGTACCAAAGTTGCGAAGCATCCATTCTACTCCATTGGAACTAAAATGATGTTTGAGAGTGTTTCAGAGCATTTCGCTAGCCTTCGGCACGTAAAAAGATGCAAAACTTGTGTTTCGGGCCTGAATGCTCTATTTCGGGGTACCGAAGTTGTGAAGCATCCATTCTACTCCATTGGACCGACAATGATGTTTGACAGTGTTTCAGAGCATTTCGCTAACCTTCGGCACGTAAAAGATGCAAAACTTGTGTTTCTGGCCTGAATGCACTATTTCGGGGTATCGTAGTTGTAAAGCATCCATTGTACTCCATTGGACCCAAAATGATGTTTGGGAGTGTTTCAGAGCATTTCGCTAACCTTCGGCACGTAAAAGATGCAAAACTTGTGTTTCGGGCCAGAATGCACTATTTCGGGGCACCGAAGTTGTGAAGCATCCATTCTACTCCATTGGACTCAAAATGATGTTTGGGAGTGTTTCAGAGCATTTCGCTAACCTTCGGCACGTAAAAGATGCAAAACTTGTGTTTCGGGACTGAATGCACTATTTCAGGGTATCATAGTTGTAAAGCATCCATTCTACTCCATTGGAGCCAAAATGATGTTTGGGAGTGTTTCAGAGTATTTCGCTAACCTTCGGCACGTAAAAACATGCAAAACTTCTGTTTCGGACCGGAATGCTCTATTTCGGGGCACCGAAGTTGTGAAGCATCCATTCTACTCCATTGGACTCAAAATGATGTTTGGGAGTGTTTCACAGTATTTCGCTAACCTTCGGCACGTAAAAGATGTAAAACTTGTGTTTCGGGACTGAATGCACTATTTCGGGGTATCCTAGATGTAAAGCATCCATTCTACTCCATTGGACCCAAAATGATGTTTAGGAGTGTTTCAGAGCATTTCGCTAACCTTCGGAACGTAAAAACATGCAAAACTTTTGTTTCGGACCTGAATGCTCTATTTCGGGGTACCGAAGTAGTGAAACATCCATTCTACTCCATTGGATCCAAAATGATGTTTGAGAGTGTTTCAGAGCATTTCGCTAAGCTTCGGCACGTAAAAGATGCAAAACTTGTGTTTCGGGCCTGAATGCACTATTTCGGGGTATCGTAGTTGTAAAGCATCCATTCTACTCCATTGGACCCAAAATGATTTTTGGGAGTGTTTCTGAGCATTTCACTAACCTTCGGCACGTAAAAAGATGCAGAACTTGTGTTTCTGGCCTGAATGCACCATTTCGGGGTATCGTAGTTGTAAAGCATCCATTCTACTCCATTGGACCCAAAATGATGTTTGTTAGTGTTTCAGAGCATTTCGCAAACCTTCAGCACGTAAAAGAGGCAAAACTTGTGTTCGCGCCTGAATTCACTATTCTGGGGTACCAAAGTTGTGAAGCATCGATTATAGTCCATTGGACCCAAAATGATGTTTGGGAGTGTTTCAGAGCATTTCGCTAACCTTCGGCACATAAAAAGATGGAAAACTGGTGTTTCGGGCCTGAATGGTCTATTTCGGGTACCAAAGTTGCGAAGCATCCATTCTACTCCATTGGAACTAAAATAATGTTTGGGAGTGTTTCAGAGCATTTCGCTAGCCTTCGGCACGTAAAAAGATGCAAAACTTGTGTTTCGGGCCAGAATGCTCTATTCCGGTGTACCGAAGTTGTGAAGCATCCATTCTACTCCATTGGACCGACAATGATGTTTGACAGTGTTTCAGAGCATTTCGCTAACCTTCGGCACGTAAAAGATGCAAACCTTGTGTTTCGGGCCTGAATGCACTATTTCGGGGTATCGTAGTTGTAAAGCATCCATTGTACTCCATTGGACCCAAAATGATGTTTGGGAGTGTTTCAGAGCATTTAGCTAACCTTTGGCACGTAAAAAGATGAAAAACTTGTGTTCGCGCCTGAATGCACAATTTCAGGGTACCAAAGTTGCGAAGCATCCATTCTACTCCATTGGAACCAAAATGATGTTTGGGAGTGTTTCAGAGCATTTCGCTAACCTTCGGCACGTAAAAAGATGAAAAACTTGTGTTCACGCCTGAATGCACTATTTCGGGGTACCAAAGTTGCGAATCATCCATTCTACTCCATTGGACCCAAAATGATGTTTGGGAGTGTTTCAGAGCATTTCGCTAACCTTCGGCACGTAAAAACATGCAAAACTTTTGTTTCGGGCCTGAATGCTCTATTTCGGGGTACCGAAGTTGTGAAGCATCTATTCTACTCCATTGGACTCAAAATGATGTTTGGGAGTGTTTCAGAGCATTTCGCTAACCTTCGGCACGTAAAAAGATGCAAAACTTGTGTTTCAGGACTGGATGCACTATTTCGAGGTACCGAAGTTGTGAAGCATCCATTCTACTCCATTGGACCCAAAATGATGTTTGAGAGTGTTTCAGAGCATTTCGCTAACCTTCGGCACGTAAAAAGATGCAAAACTTGTGTTTCAGGCCTGGATGCACTATTTCGAGGAACCGAAGTTGTGAAGCACCCATTCTACTCCATTGGACCCAAAATGATGTTTGAGAGTGTTTCAGAGCATTTCGCTAGCCTTCGGCACGTAAAAGATGCAAAACTTGTGTTTCTGGCCTGAATGCACTATTTTGGGGTATCGTAGTTGTAAAGCATCCATTCTACTCCATTGGTCCGAAAATGATGTTTGTCAGTGTTTCAGAGCATTTGCGCTAAACTTCGGCACGTAAAAGATGCAAAACTTGTGTTTCGGCCCTGAATGCTCTATTTCGGGGTACCGAAGTTGTGAAGCATCCATTCAACTCTATTGGACTCAAAATGATGTTTGGGAGTGTTTCAGAGCATTTCGCTATCCTTCGGCACGTAAAAGATGCAAAACTTGTGTTTCGGGCCTGAATGCACTATTTCAGGGTATCGTAGATGTAAAGCATCCATTCTACTTCATTGGACCCAAAATGATGTTTAGGAGTGTTTCAGAGCATTTCGCTAACATTCGGCACGTAAAAACATGCAAAACTTTTGTTTCGGACCTGAATGCTCTATTTCGGGGTACCGAAGTTGTGAAGCATCCATTCTACTCCATTGGATCCAAAATGATGTTTGAGAATGTTTCAGAGCATTTCGCTAAGCTTCGGCACGTAAAAGATGCAAAACTTGTGTTTCGGGCCTGAATGCACTATTTCGGGGTATCGTAGTTGTAAAGCATCCATTCTACTCTATTGGACCCAAAATGATGTTTGGGAGTGTTTCAGAGCATTTAACTAACATTCGGCACGTAAAAAGATGCAAAACTTGTGTTTCGGGCCAGAATGCACTATTTCGGGGTACCGAAGTTGTGAAGCATCCATTCTACTCCATTGGACTCAAAATGATGTTTGGGAGTGTTTCAGAGCATTTCGCTAAGCTTCGGCACGTAAAAAGATGCAAAACTTGTTTTTCAGGCCTGGATGCACTATTTCGAGGTACCGAAGTTGTGAAGCATCCATTCTACTCCATTGGAACCAAAATGATGTTTGAGAGTGTTTCAGAGCATTTCGCTAACCTTCGGCACGTAAAAGATGCAAAACTTGTGTTTCTGGCCTGAATGCACTATTTCGGGGTATCGTAGTTGTAAAGCATCCATTATACTCCATTGGACCCAAAATGATGTTTGTTAGTGTTTCAGAGCATTTCGCTAACCTTCGGCACGTAAAAGATGCAAAACTTGTGTTTCGGGCCTGAATGCACTATTTCGGGGTATCGTAGTTGTAAAGCATCCATTCTACTCCATTGGACCCAAAATGATTTTTGGGAGTGTTTCTGAGCATTTCACTAACCTTCGGCACGTAAAAAGATGCAAAACTTGTGTTTCGGGCCAGAATGCACTATTTCGGGGTACCGAAGTTGTGAAGCATCCATTCTACTCCATTGGACTCAAAATGATGTTTGGGAGTGTTTCAGAGCATTTCGCTAACCTTCGGCACGTAAAAGATGCAGAACTTGTGTTTCTGGCCTGAATGCACCATTTTGGGGTATCTTAGTTGTAAAGCATCCATTCTACTCCATTGGACCCAAAATGATGTTCGTTAGTGTTTCAGAGCATTTCGCAAACCTTCAGCACGTAAAAGAGGCAAAACTTGTGTTCGCGCCTGAATTCACTATTCTGGGGTACCAAAGTTGTGAAGCATCGATTATAGTCCATTGGACCCAAAATGATGTTTGGGAGTGTTTCAGAGCATTTTGCTAACCTTCGGCACATAAAAAGATGAAAAACTGGTGTTTCGGGCCTGAATGCCCTATTTCGGGTACCAAAGTTGCGAAGCATCCATTCTACTCCATTGGAACTAAAATAATGTTTGGGAGTGTTTCAGAGCATTTCGCTAGCCTTCGGCACGTAAAAAGATGCAAAACTTGTGTTTCGGGCCAGAATGCTCTATTTCGGGGTACTGAAGTTGTGAAGCATCCATTCTACTCCATTGGACCGACAATGATGTTTGACAGTGTTTCAGAGCATTTCGCTAACCTTCGGCACGTAAAAGATGCAAACCTTGTGTTTCGGGCCTGAATGCACTATTTCGGGGTATCGTAGTTGTAAAGCATCCATTCTACTCCATTGGACCCAAAATGATGTTTGGGAGTGTTTCAGAGCATTTAGCTAACCTTTGGCACGTAAAAAGATGAAAAACTTGTGTTCGCGCCTGAATGCACTATTTCGGGGTACCAAAGTTGCGAAGCATCCATTCTACTCCATTGGAACCAAAATGATGTTTGGGAGTGTTTCAGAGCATTTCGCTAACCTTCGGCACGTAAAAAGATGAAAAACTTGTGTTCACGCCTGAATGCACTATTTCGGGGTACCAAAGTTGCGAATCATCCATTCTTCTCCATTGGACCCAAAATGATGTTTGGGATTGTTTCAGAGCATTTCGCTAACCTTCGGCATGTAAAAACATGCAAAACTTTTGTTTCGGGCCTGAATGCTCTATTTCGGGGTACCGAAGTTGTGAAGCATCCATTCTACTCCATTGGACTCAAAATGATGTTTGGGAGTGTTTCAGAGCATTTCGCTAACCTTCGGCACGTAAAAAGATGCAAAACTTGTGTTTCAGGACTGGATGCACTATTTCGAGGTACCAAAGTTGTGAAGCATCAATTCTACTCCATTGGACCCAAAATGATGTTTGAGAGTGTTTCAGAGCATTTCGCTAACCTTCGGCACGTAAAAAGATGCAAAACTTGTGTTTCAGGCCTGGATGCACTATTTCGAGGAACCGAAGTTGTGAAGCATCCATTCTACTCCATTGGACCCAAAATGATGTTTGAGAGTGTTTCAGAGCATTTCGCTAGCCTTCGGCACGTAAAAGATGCAAAACTTGTGTTTCTGGCCTGAATGCACTATTTTGGGGTATCGTAGTTGTAAAGCATCCATTCTACTCCATTGGACTGAAAATGATGTTTGTCAGTGTTTCAGAGCATTTGCGCTAAACTTCGGCACGTAAAAGATGCAAAACTTGTGTTTCGGCCCTGAATGCTCTATTTCGGGGTACCAAAGTTGTGAAGCATCCATTATACTCCATTGGACCCAAAATGATGTTTGTTAGTGTTTCAGAGCATTTCGTTATCCTTCGGCACGTAAAAGATGCAAAACTTGTGTTTCGGGCCAGAATGCTCTATTTCGGGGTACTGAAGTTGTGAAGCATCCATTCTACTCCATTGGACCGACAATGATGTTTGACAGTGTTTCAGAGCATTTCGCTAACCTTCGGCACGTAAAAGATGCAAACCTTGTGTTTCGGGCCTGAATGCACTATTTCGGGGTATCGTAGTTGTAAAGCATCCATTCTACTCCATTGGACCCAAAATGATGTTTGGGAGTGTTTCAGAGCATTTAGCTAACCTTTGCCACGTAAAAAGATGAAAAACTTGTGTTCGCGCCTGAATGCACTATTTCGGGGTACCAAAGTTGCGAAGCATCCATTCTACTCCATTGGAACCAAAATGATGTTTGGGAGTGTTTCAGAGCATTTCGCTAACCTTCGGCACGTAAAAAGATGAAAAACTTGTGTTCACGCCTGAATGCACTATTTCGGGGTACCAAAGTTGCGAATCATCCATTCTTCTCCATTGGACCCAAAATGATGTTTGGGATTGTTTCAGAGCATTTCGCTAACCTTCGGCATGTAAAAACATGCAAAACTTTTGTTTCGGGCCTGAATGCTCTATTTCGGGGTACCGAAGTTGTGAAGCATCCATTCTACTCCATTGGACTCAAAATGATGTTTGGGAGTGTTTCAGAGCATTTCGCTAACCTTCGGCACGTAAAAAGATGCAAAACTTGTGTTTCAGGACTGGATGCACTATTTCGAGGTACCGAAGTTGTGAAGCATCCATTCTACTCCATTGGACCCAAAATGATGTTTGAGAGTGTTTCAGAGCATTTCGCTAACCTTCGGCACGTAAAAAGATGCAAAACTTGTGTTTCAGGCCTGGATGCACTATTTCGAGGAACCGAAGTTGTGAAGCATCCATTCTACTCCATTGGACCCAAAATGATGTTTGAGAGTGTTTCAGAGCATTTCGCTAGCCTTCGGCACGTAAAAGATGCAAAACTTGTGTTTCTGGCCTGAATGCACTATTTTGGGGTATCGTAGTTGTAAAGCATCCATTCTACTCCATTGGACCGAAAATGATGTTTGTCAGTGTTTCAGAGCATTTGCGCTAAACTTCGGCACGTAAAAGATGCAAAACTTGTGTTTCGGCCCTGAATGCTCTATTTCGGGGTACTAAAGTTGTGAAGCATCCATTATACTCCATTGGACCCAAAATGATGTTTGTTAGTGTTTCAGAGCATTTCGCTATCCTTCGGCACGTAAAAGATGCAAAACTTGTGTTTCGGGCCTGAATGCACTATTTCAGGGTATCGTAGATGTAAAGCATCCATTCTACTCCATTGGACCCAAAATGATGTTTAGGAGTGTTTCAGAGCATTTCGCTAACATTCGGCACGTAAAAACATGCAAAACTTTTGTTTCGGACCTGAATGCTCTATTTCGGGGTACCGAAGTTGTGAAGCATCCATTCTACTCCATTGGATCCAAAATGATGTTTGAGAATGTTTCAGAGCATTTCGCTAAGCTTCGGCACGTAAAAGATGCAAAACTTGTGTTTCGGGCCTGAATGCACTATTTCGGGGTATCGTTGTTGTAAAGCATCCATTCTACTCCATTGGACCCAAAATGATGTTTGGGAGTGTTTCAGAGCATTTAGCTAACCTTTGGCACGTAAAAAGATGAAAAACTTGTGTTCGCGCCTGAATGCACTATTTCGGGGTACCAAAGTTGCGAAGCATCCATTCTACTCCATTGGAACCAAAATGATGTTTGGGAGTGTTTCAGAGCATTTCGCTAACCTTCGGCACGTAAAAAGATGAAAAACTTGTGTTCACGCCTGAATGCACTATTTCGAGGTACCAAAGTTGCGAATCATCCATTCTTCTCCATTGGACCCAAAATGATGTTTGGGATTGTTTCAGAGCATTTCGCTAACCTTCGGCTTGTAAAAACATGCAAAACTTTTGTTTCGGGCCTGAATGCTCTATTTCGGGGTACCGAAGTTGTGAAGCATCCATTCTACTCCATTGGACTCAAAATGATGTTTGGGAGTGTTTCAGAGCATTTCGCTAACCTTCGGCACGTAAAAAGATGCAAAACTTGTGTTTCAGGACTGGATGCACTATTTCGAGGTACCGAAGTTGTGAAGCATCCATTCTACTCCATTGGACCCAAAATGATGTTTGAGAGTGTTTCAGAGCATTTCGCTAACCTTCGGCACGTAAAAAGATGCAAAACTTGTGTTTCAGGCCTGGATGCACTATTTCGAGGAACCGAAGTTGTGAAGCATCCATTCTACTCCATTGGACCCAAAATGATGTTTGAGAGTGTTTCAGAGCATTTCGCTAGCCTTCGGCACGTAAAAGATGCAAAACTTGTGTTTCTGGCCTGAATGCACTATTTTGGGGTATCGTAGTTGTAAAGCATCCATTCTACTCCATTGGACCGAAAATGATGTTTGTCAGTGTTTCAGAGCATTTGCGCTAAACTTCGGCACGTAAAAGATGCAAAACTTGTGTTTCGGCCCTGAATGCTCTATTTCGGGGTACCGAAGTTGTGAAGCATCCATTCAACTCTATTGGACTCAAAATGATGTTTGGGAGTGTTTCAGAGCATTTCGCTATCCTTCGGCACGTAAAAGATGCAAAACTTGTGTTTCGGGCCTGAATGCACTATTTCAGGGTATCGTAGATGTAAAGCATCCATTCTACTCCATTGGACCCAAAATGATGTTTAGGAGTGTTTCAGAGCATTTCGCTAACATTCGGCACGTAAAAACATGCAAAACTTTTGTTT
The DNA here is from genome assembly GCA_036936925.1 of Cenchrus fungigraminus. Lineage (NCBI taxonomy): Eukaryota > Viridiplantae > Streptophyta > Magnoliopsida > Poales > Poaceae > Cenchrus > Cenchrus fungigraminus. The sequence goes on along the minus strand of CM072772.1, from coordinate 59,859,327 downwards.
CGGACCTGAATGCTCTATTTCGGGGTACCGAAGTTGTGAAGCATCCATTCTACTCCATTGGATCCAAAATGATGTTTGAGAATGTTTCAGAGCATTTCGCTAAGCTTCGGCACGTAAAAGATGCAAAACTTGTGTTTCGGGCCTGAATGCACTATTTCGGGGTATCGTAGTTGTAAAGCATCCATTCTACTCTATTGGACCCAAAATGATGTTTGGGAGTGTTTCAGAGCATTTAACTAACCTTCGGCACGTAAAAAGATGCAAAACTTGTGTTTCGGGCCAGAATGCACTATTTCGGGGTACCGAAGTTGTGAAGCATCCATTCTACTCCATTGGACTCAAAATGATGTTTGGGAGTGTTTCAGAGCATTTCGCTAAGCTTCAGCACGTAAAAACATGCAAAACTTGTTTTTCAGGCCTGGATGCACTATTTCGAGGTACCGAAGTTGTGAAGCATCCATTCTACTCCATTGGAACCAAAATGATGTTTGAGAGTGTTTCAGAGCATTTCGCTAACCTTCGGCACGTAAAAGATGCAAAACTTGTGTTTCTGGCCTGAATGCACTATTTCGGGGTATTGTAGTTGTAAAGCATCCATTCTACTCCATTGGACCCAAAATGATGTTTGTTAGTGTTTCAGAGCATTTCGCTAACCTTCGGCACGTAAAAGATGCAAAACTTGTGTTCGTGCCTGAATTCACTATTTTGGGGTACCAAAGTTGTGAAGCATCCATTATAGTCCATTGGACCCAAAATGAAGTTTGGGAGTGTTTCAGAGCATTTTGCTAACCTTCGGCATATAAAAAGATGAAAAACTGGTGTTTCGGGCCTGAATGCACTATTTCGGGTACCAAAGTTGCGAAGCATCCATTCTACTCCATTGGAACTAAAATGATGTTTGAGAGTGTTTCAGAGCATTTCGCTAGCCTTCGGCACGTAAAAAGATGCAAAACTTGTGTTTCGGGCCTGAATGCTCTATTTCGGGGTACCGAAGTTGTGAAGCATCCATTCTACTCCATTGGACCGACAATGATGTTTGACAGTGTTTCAGAGCATTTCGCTAACCTTCGGCACATAAAAGATGCAAAACTTGTGTTTTGGGCCTGAATGCACTATTTTGGGGTATCGTAGTTGTAAAGCATCCATTTACTCCATTGGACCCAAAATGATGTTTGGGAGTGTTTCAGAGCATTTCGCTAACCTTCGGCACGTAAAAGATGCAAAACTTGTGTTTCGGGCCTGAATGCACTATTTCGGGGCACCGAAGTTGTGAAGCATCCATTCTACTCCATTGGACCCAAAATGATGTTTGGGAGTGTTTCAAAGCATTTCGCTAACCTTCGGCACGTAAAAGATGCAAAACTTGTGTTTTGGGCCTGAATGCACTATTTCGGGGTACCAAAGTTGCGAAGCATCCATTCTACTCCATTGGAACCAAAATGCTGTTTGGGAGTGTTTCAGAGCATGTCGCTAACCTTCAGCACGTAAAAAGATGCAAACTTGTGTTTCGGGCCTGAATGCACTATTTCGGGGTACCGAAGTTGTGAAGCATCCATTCTATTCCATTGGACTCAAAATGATGTTTGGGAGTGTTTCAGAGCATTTCGCTAACCTTCGGCACGTAAAAAGATGCAAAACTTGTGTTTAGGCCTGGATGCACTATTTCGAGGTACCGAAATTGTGAAGCATCCATTCTACTCCATTGGACCCAAAATGATGTTTGTCAGTGTTTCAGAGCATTTGTGCTAAACTTCGGCACGTAAAAGATGCAAAACTTGTGTTTCGGCCCTGAATGCTCTATTTCGGGGTACCAAAGTTGTGAAGCATCCATTATACTCCATTGGACCCAAAATGATGTTTGTTAGTGTTTCAGAGCATTTTGCTATCCTTCGGCACGTAAAAGATGCAAAACTTGTGTTTCGGGCCTGAATGCACTATTTCAGGGTATCGTAGATGTAAAGCATCCATTCTACTCCATTGGACCCAAAATGATGTTTTGGAGTGTTTCAGAGCATTTCGCTAACATTCGGCACGTAAAAACATGCAAAACTTTTGTTTCGGACCTGAATGCTCTATTTCGGGGTACCGAAGTTGTGAAGCATCCATTCTACTCCATTGGATCCAAAATGATGTTTGAGAATGTTTCAGAGCATTTCGCTAAGCTTCGGCACGTAAAAGATGCAAAACTTGTGTTTCGGGCCTGAATGCACTATTTCGGGGTATCGTAGTTGTAAAGCATCCATTCTACTCCATTGGACCCAAAATGATGTTTGGGAGTGTTTCAGAGCATTTAGCTAACCTTTGGCACGTAAAAAGATGAAAAACTTGTGTTCGCGCCTGAATGCACTATTTCGGGGTACCAAAGTTGCGAAGCATCCATTCTACTCCATTGGAACCAAAATGATGTTTGGGAGTGTTTCAGAGCATTTCGCTAACCTTCGGCACGTAAAAAGATGAAAAACTTGTGTTCACGCCTGAATGCACTATTTCGAGGTACCAAAGTTGCGAATCATCCATTCTTCTCCATTGGACCCAAAATGATGTTTGGGATTGTTTCAGAGCATTTCGCTAACCTTCGGCTTGTAAAAACATGCAAAACTTTTGTTTCGGGCCTGAATGCTCTATTTCGGGGTACCGAAGTTGTGAAGCATCCATTCTACTCCATTGGACTCAAAATGATGTTTGGGAGTGTTTCAGAGCATTTCGCTAACCTTCGGCACGTAAAAAGATGCAAAACTTGTGTTTCAGGACTGGATGCACTATTTCGAGGTACCGAAGTTGTGAAGCATCCATTCTACTCCATTGGACCCAAAATGATGTTTGAGAGTGTTTCAGAGCATTTCGCTAACCTTCGGCACGTAAAAAGATGCAAAACTTGTGTTTCAGGCCTGGATGCACTATTTCGAGGAACCGAAGTTGTGAAGCATCCATTCTACTCCATTGGACCCAAAATGATGTTTGAGAGTGTTTCAGAGCATTTCGCTAGCCTTCGGCACGTAAAAGATGCAAAACTTGTGTTTCTGGCCTGAATGCACTATTTTGGGGTATCGTAGTTGTAAAGCATCCATTCTACTCCATTGGACCGAAAATGATGTTTGTCAGTGTTTCAGAGCATTTGCGCTAAACTTCGGCACGTAAAAGATGCAAAACTTGTGTTTCGGCCCTGAATGCTCTATTTCGGGGTACCGAAGTTGTGAAGCATCCATTCAACTCTATTGGACTCAAAATGATGTTTGGGAGTGTTTCAGAGCATTTCGCTATCCTTCGGCACGTAAAAGATGCAAAACTTGTGTTTCGGGCCTGAATGCACTATTTCAGGGTATCGTAGATGTAAAGCATCCATTCTACTCCATTGGACCCAAAATGATGTTTAGGAGTGTTTCAGAGCATTTCGCTAACATTCGGCACGTAAAAACATGCAAAACTTTTGTTTCGGACCTGAATGCTCTATTTCAGGGTACCGAAGTTGTGAAGCATCCATTCTACTCCATTGGATCCAAAATGATGTTTGAGAATGTTTCAGAGCATTTCGCTAAGCTTCGGCACGTAAAAGATGCAAAACTTGTGTTTCGGGCCTGAATGCACTATTTCGGGGTATCGTAGTTGTAAAGCATCCATTCTACTCTATTGGACCCAAAATGATGTTTGGGAGTGTTTCAGAGCATTTAACTAACCTTCGGCACGTAAAAAGATGCAAAACTTGTGTTTCGGGCCAGAATGCACTATTTCGGGGTACCGAAGTTGTGAAGCATCCATTCTACTCCATTGGACTCAAAATGATGTTTGGGAGTGTTTCAGAGCATTTCGCTAAGCTTCAGCACGTAAAAACATGCAAAACTTGTTTTTCAGGCCTGGATGCACTATTTCGAGGTACCGAAGTTGTGAAGCATCCATTCTACTCCATTGGAACCAAAATGATGTTTGAGAGTGTTTCAGAGCATTTCGCTAACCTTCGGCACGTAAAAGATGCAAAACTTGTGTTTCTGGCCTGAATGCACTATTTCGGGGTATTGTAGTTGTAAAGCATCCATTCTACTCCATTGGACCCAAAATGATGTTTGTTAGTGTTTCAGAGCATTTCGCTAACCTTCGGCACGTAAAAGATGCAAAACTTGTGTTCGTGCCTGAATTCACTATTTTGGGGTACCAAAGTTGTGAAGCATCCATTATAGTCCATTGGACCCAAAATGAAGTTTGGGAGTGTTTCAGAGCATTTTGCTAACCTTCGGCATATAAAAAGATGAAAAACTGGTGTTTCGGGCCTGAATGCACTATTTCGGGTACCAAAGTTGCGAAGCATCCATTCTACTCCATTGGAACTAAAATGATGTTTGAGAGTGTTTCAGAGCATTTCGCTAGCCTTCGGCACGTAAAAAGATGCAAAACTTGTGTTTCGGGCCTGAATGCTCTATTTCGGGGTACCGAAGTTGTGAAGCATCCATTCTACTCCATTGGACCGACAATGATGTTTGACAGTGTTTCAGAGCATTTCGCTAACCTTCGGCACATAAAAGATGCAAAACTTGTGTTTCGGGCCTGAATGCACTATTTTGGGGTATCGTAGTTGTAAAGCATCCATTTACTCCATTGGACCCAAAATGATGTTTGGGAGTGTTTCAGAGCATTTCGCTAACCTTCGGCACGTAAAAGATGCAAAACTTGTGTTTCGGGCCTGAATGCACTATTTCGGGGCACCGAAGTTGTGAAGCATCCATTCTACTCCATTGGACCCAAAATGATGTTTGGGAGTGTTTCAGAGCATTTCGCTAACCTTCGGCACGTAAAAGATGCAAAACTTGTGTTTTGGGCCTGAATGCACTATTTCGGGGTACCAAAGTTGCGAAGCATCCATTCTACTCCATTGGAACCAAAATGATGTTTGGGAGTGTTTCAGAGCATGTCGCTAACCTTCAGCACGTAAAAAGATGCAAACTTGTGTTTCGGGCCTGAATGCACTATTTCGGGGTACCGAAGTTGTGAAGCATCCATTCTATTCCATTGGACTCAAAATGATGTTTGGGAGTGTTTCAGAGCATTTCGCTAACCTTCGGCACGTAAAAAGATGCAAAACTTGTGTTTAGGCCTGGATGCACTATTTCGAGGTACCGAAATTGTGAAGCATCCATTCTACTCCATTGGACCCAAAATGATGTTTGTCAGTGTTTCAGAGCATTTGCGCTAAACTTCGGCACGTAAAAGATGCAAAACTTGTGTTTCGGCCCTGAATGCTCTATTTCGGGGTACCAAAGTTGTGAAGCATCCATTATACTCCATTGGACCCAAAATGATGTTTGTTAGTGTTTCAGAGCATTTTGCTATCCTTCGGCACGTAAAAGATGCAAAACTTGTGTTTCGGGCCTGAATGCACTATTTCAGGGTATCGTAGATGTAAAGCATCCATTCTACTCCATTGGACCCAAAATGATGTTTTGGAGTGTTTCAGAGCATTTCGCTAACATTCGGCACGTAAAAACATGCAAAACTTTTGTTTCGGACCTGAATGCTCTATTTCGGGGTACCGAAGTTGTGAAGCATCCATTCTACTCCATTGGATCCAAAATGATGTTTGAGAATGTTTCAGAGCATTTCGCTAAGCTTCGGCACGTAAAAGATGCAAAACTTGTGTTTCGGGCCTGAATGCACTATTTCGGGGTATCGTAGTTGTAAAGCATCCATTCTACTCCATTGGACTCAAAATGATGTTTGGGAGTGTTTCAGAGCATTTCGCTAAGCTTCGGCACGTAAAAAGATGCAAAACTTGTTTTTCAGGCCTGGATGCACTATTTCGAGGTACCGAAGTTGTGAAGCATCCATTCTACTCCATTGGAACCAAAATGATGTTTGAGAGTGTTTCAGAGCATTTCGCTAACCTTCGGCACGTAAAAGATGCAAAACTTGTGTTTCTGGCCTGAATGCACTATTTCGGGGTATCGTAGTTGTAAAGCATCCATTATACTCCATTGGACCCAAAATGATGTTTGTTAGTGTTTCAGAGCATTTCGCTAACCTTCGGCACGTAAAAGATGCAAAACTTGTGTTTCGGGCCTGAATGCACTATTTCGGGGTATCGTAGTTGTAAAGCATCCATTCTACTCCATTGGACCCAAAATGATTTTTGGGAGTGTTTCTGAGCATTTCACTAACCTTCGGCACGTAAAAAGATGCAAAACTTGTGTTTCGGGCCAGAATGCACTATTTCGGGGTACCGAAGTTGTGAAGCATCCATTCTACTCCATTGGACTCAAAATGATGTTTGGGAGTGTTTCAGAGCATTTCGCTAACCTTCGGCATGTAAAAGATGCAGAACTTGTGTTTCTGGCCTGAATGCACCATTTTGGGGTATCTTAGTTGTAAAGCATCCATTCTACTCCATTGGACCCAAAATGATGTTTGTTAGTGTTTCAGAGCATTTCGCAAACCTTCAGCACGTAAAAGAGGCAAAACTTGTGTTCGCGCCTGAATTCACTATTCTGGGGTACCAAAGTTGTGAAGCATCGATTATAGTCCATTGGACCCAAAATGATGTTTGGGAGTGTTTCAGAGCATTTTGCTAACCTTCGGCACATAAAAAGATGAAAAACTGGTGTTTCGGGCCTGAATGCCCTATTTCGGGTACCAAAGTTGCGAAGCATCCATTCTACTCCATTGGAACTAAAATAATGTTTGGGAGTGTTTCAGAGCATTTCGCTAGCCTTCGGCACGTAAAAAGATGCAAAACTTGTGTTTCGGGCCAGAATGCTCTATTTCGGGGTACTGAAGTTGTGAAGCATCCATTCTACTCCATTGGACCGACAATGATGTTTGACAGTGTTTCAGAGCATTTCGCTAACCTTCGGCACGTAAAAGATGCAAACCTTGTGTTTCGGGCCTGAATGCACTATTTCGGGGTATCGTAGTTGTAAAGCATCCATTCTACTCCATTGGACCCAAAAAGATGTTTGGGAGTGTTTCAGAGCATTTAGCTAACCTTTGGCACGTAAAAAGATGAAAAACTTGTGTTCGCGCCTGAATGCACTATTTCGGGGTACCAAAGTTGCGAAGCATCCATTCTACTCCATTGGAACCAAAATGATGTTTGGGAGTGTTTCAGAGCATTTCGCTAACCTTCGGCACATAAAAAGATGAAAAACTTGTGTTCACGCCTGAATGCACTATTTCGGGGTACCAAAGTTGCGAATCATCCATTCTTCTCCATTGGACCCAAAATGATGTTTGGGATTGTTTCAGAGCATTTCGCTAACCTTCGGCTTGTAAAAACATGCAAAACTTTTGTTTCGGGCCTGAATGCTCTATTTCGGGGTACCGAAGTTGTGAAGCATCCATTCTACTCCATTGGACTCAAAATGATGTTTGGGAGTGTTTCAGAGCATTTCGCTAACCTTCGGCACGTAAAAAGATGCAAAACTTGTGTTTCAGGACTGGATGCACTATTTCGAGGTACCGAAGTTGTGAAGCATCCATTCTACTCCATTGGACCCAAAATGATGTTTGAGAGTGTTTCAGAGCATTTCGCTAACCTTCGGCACGTAAAAAGATGCAAAACTTGTGTTTCAGGCCTGGATGCACTATTTCGAGGAACCGAAGTTGTGAAGCATCCATTCTACTCCATTGGACCCAAAATGATGTTTGAGAGTGTTTCAGAGCATTTCGCTAGCCTTCGGCACGTAAAAGATGCAAAACTTGTGTTTCTGGCCTGAATGCACTATTTTGGGGTATCGTAGTTGTAAAGCATCCATTCTACTCCATTGGACCGAAAATGATGTTTGTCAGTGTTTCAGAGCATTTGCGCTAAACTTCGACACGTAAAAGATGCAAAACTTGTGTTTCGGCCCTGAATGCTCTATTTCGGGGTGCCGAAGTTGTGAAGCATCCATTCAACTCTATTGGACTCAAAATGATGTTTGGGAGTGTTTCAGAGCATTTCGCTATCCTTCGGCACGTAAAAGATGCAAAACTTGTGTTTCGGCCCTGAATGCACTATTTCAGGGTATCGTAGATGTAAAGCATCCATTCTACTCCATTGGACCCAAAATGATGTTTAGGAGTGTTTCAGAGCATTTCGCTAACATTCGGCACGTAAAAACATGCAAAACTTTTGTTTCGGACCTGAATGCTCTAGTTCGGGGTACCGAAGTTGTGAAGCATCCATTCTACTCCATTGGATCCAAAATGATGTTTGAGAATGTTTCAGAGCATTTCGCTAAGCTTCGGCACGTAAAAGATGCAAAACTTGTGTTTCGGGCCTGAATGCACTATTTCGGGGTATCGTAGTTGTAAAGCATCCATTCTACTCTATTGGACCCAAAATGATGTTTGGGAGTGTTTCAGAGCATTTAACTAACCTTCGGCACGTAAAAAGATGCAAAACTTGTGTTTCGGGCCAGAATGCACTATTTCGGGGTACCGAAGTTGTGAAGCATCCATTCTACTCCATTGGACTCAAAATGATGTTTGGGAGTGTTTCAGAGCATTTCGCTAAGCTTCGGCACGTAAAAACATGCAAAACTTGTTTTTCAGGCCTGGATGCACTATTTCGAGGTACCGAAGTTGTGAAGCATCCATTCTACTCCATTGGAACCAAAATGATGTTTGAGAGTGTTTCAGAGCATTTCGCTAACCTTCGGCACGTAAAAGATGCAAAACTTGTGTTTCTGGCCTGAATGCACTATTTCGGGGTATTGTAGTTGTAAAGCATCCATTCTACTCCATTGGACCCAAAATGATGTTTGTTAGTGTTTCAGAGCATTTCGCTAACCTTCGGCACGTAAAAGATGCAAAACTTGTGTTCGTGCCTGAATTCACTATTTTGGGGTACCAAAGTTGTGAAGCATCCATTATAGTCCATTGGACCCAAAATGAAGTTTGGGAGTGTTTCAGAGCATTTTGCTAACCTTCGGCATATAAAAAGATGAAAAACTGGTGTTTCGGGCCTGAATGCACTATTTCGGGTACCAAAGTTGCGAAGCATCCATTCTACTCCATTGGAACTAAAATGATGTTTGAGAGTGTTTCAGAGCATTTCGCTAGCCTTCGGCACGTAAAAAGATGCAAAACTTGTGTTTCGGGCCTGAATGCTCTATTTCGGGGTACCGAAGTTGTGAAGCATCCATTCTACTCCATTGGACCGACAATGATGTTTGACAGTGTTTCAGAGCATTTCGCTAACCTTCGGCACATAAAAGATGCAAAACTTGTGTTTCGGGCCTGAATGCACTATTTTGGGGTATCGTAGTTGTAAAGCATCCATTTACTCCATTGGACCCAAAATGATGTTTGGGAGTGTTTCAGAGCATTTCGCTAACCTTCGGCACGTAAAAGATGCAAAACTTGTGTTTCGGGCCTGAATGCACTATTTCGGGGCACCGAAGTTGTGAAGCATCCATTCTACTCCATTGGACCCAAAATGATGTTTGGGAGTGTTTCAGAGCATTTCGCTAACCTTCGGCACGTAAAAGATGCAAAACTTGTGTTTTGGGCCTGAATGCACTATTTCGGGGTACCAAAGTTGCGAAGCATCCATTCTACTCCATTGGAACCAAAATGATGTTTGGGAGTGTTTCAGAGCATGTCGCTAACCTTCAGCACGTAAAAAGATGCAAACTTGTGTTTCGGGCCTGAATGCACTATTTCGGGGTACCGAAGTTGTGAAGCATCCATTCTATTCCATTGGACTCAAAATGATGTTTGGGAGTGTTTCAGAGCATTTCGCTAACCTTCGGCACGTAAAAAGATGCAAAACTTGTGTTTAGGCCTAGATGCACTATTTCGAGGTACCGAAATTGTGAAGCATCCATTCTACTCCATTGGACCCAAAATGATGTTTGTCAGTGTTTCAGAGCATTTGCGCTAAACTTCGGCACGTAAAAGATGCAAAACTTGTGTTTCTGGCCTGAATGCACTATTTTGGGGTATCGTAGTTGTAAAGCATCCATTCTACTCCATTGGACCGAAAATGATGTTTGTCAGTGTTTCAGAGCATTGGCGCTAAACTTCGGCACGTAAAAGATGCAAAACTTGTGTTTCGGCCCTGAATGCTCTATTTCGGGGTACCGAAGTTGTGAAGCATCCATTCAACTCTATTGGACTCAAAATGATGTTTGGGAGTGTTTCAGAGCATTTCGCTATCCTTCGGCACGTAAAAGATGCAAAACTTGTGTTTCGGGCCTGAATGCACTATTTCAGGGTATCGTAGATGTAAAGCATCCATTCTACTCCATTGGACCCAAAATGAAGTTTAGGAGTGTTTCAGAGCATTTCGCTAACATTCGGCACGTAAAAACATGCAAAACTTTTGTTTCGGACCTGAATGCTCTATTTCGGGGTACCGAAGTTGTGAAGCATCCATTCTACTCCATTGGATCCAAAATGATGTTTGAGAATGTTTCAGAGCATTTCGCTAAGCTTCGGCACGTAAAAGATGCAAAACTTGTGTTTCGGGCCTGAATGCACTATTTCGGGGTATCGTAGTTGTAAAGCATCCATTCTACTCTATTGGACCCAAAATGATGTTTGGGAGTGTTTCAGAGCATTTAACTAACCTTCGGCACGTAAAAAGATGCAAAACTTGTGTTTCGGGCCAGAATGCACTATTTCGGGGTACCGAAGTTGTGAAGCATCTATTCTACTCCATTGGACTCAAAATGATGTTTGGGAGTGTTTCAGAGCATTTCGCTAAGCTTCGGCACATAAAAACATGCAAAACTTGTTTTTCAGGCCTGGATGCACTATTTCGAGGTACCGAAGTTGTGAAGCATCCATTCTACTCCATTGGAACCAAAATGATGTTTGAGAGTGTTTCAGAGCATTTCGCTAACCTTCGGCACGTAAAAGATGCAAAACTTGTGTTTCTGGCCTGAATGCACTATTTCGGGGTATTGTAGTTGTAAAGCATCCATTCTACTCCATTGGACCCAAAATGATGTTTGTTAGTGTTTCAGAGCATTTCGCTAACCTTCGGCACGTAAAAGATGCAAAACTTGTGTTCGTGCCTGAATTCACTATTTTGGGGTACCAAAGTTGTGAAGCATCCATTATAGTCCATTGGACCCAAAATGAAGTTTGGGAGTGTTTCAGAGCATTTTGCGAACCTTCGGCATATAAAAAGATGAAAAACTGGTGTTTCGGGCCTGAATGCACTATTTCGGGTACCAAAGTTGCGAAGCATCCATTCTACTCCATTGGAACTAAAATGATGTTTGAGAGTGTTTCAGAGCATTTCGCTAGCCTTCGGCACGTAAAAAGATGCAAAACTTGTGTTTCGGGCCTGAATGCTCTATTTCGGGGTACCGAAGTTGTGAAGCATCCATTCTACTCCATTGGACCGACAATGATGTTTGACAGTGTTTCAGAGCATTTCGCTAACCTTCGGCACATAAAAGATGCAAAACTTGTGTTTCGGGCCTGAATGCACTATTTTGGGGTATCGTAGTTGTAAAGCATCCATTTACTCCATTGGACCCAAAATGATGTTTGGGAGTGTTTCAGAGCATTTCGCTAACCTTCGGCACGTAAAAGATGCAAAACTTGTGTTTCGGGCCTAAATGCACTATTTCGGGGCACCGAAGTTGTGAAGCATCCATTCTACTCCATTGGACCCAAAATGATGTTTGGGAGTGTTTCAGAGCATTTCGCTAACCTTCGGCACGTAAAAGATGCAAAACTTGTGTTTTGGGCCTGAATGCACTATTTCAGGGTACCAAAGTTGCGAAGCATCCATTCTACTCCATTGGAACCAAAATGATGTTTGGGAGTGTTTCAGAGCATGTCGCTAACCTTCAGCACGTAAAAAGATGCAAACTTGTGTTTCGGGCCTGAATGCACTATTTCGGGGTACCGAAGTTGTGAAGCATCCATTCTATTCCATTGGACTCAAAATGATGTTTGGGAGTGTTTCAGAGCATTTCGCTAACCTTCGGCACGTAAAAAGATGCAAAACTTGTGTTTAGGCCTGGATGCACTATTTCGAGGTACCGAAATTGTGAAGCATCCATTCTACTCCATTGGACCCAAAATGATGTTTGAGAGTGTTTCAGAGCATTTCGCTAACCTTCGGCACGTAAAAAGATGCAAAACTTGTGTTTCAGGCCTGGATGCACTATTTCGAGGTCCCGAAATTGTGAAGCATCCGTTCTACTCCATTGGACCCAAAATGATGTTTGAAAGTGTTTCAGAGCATTTCGCTAACCTTCGGCACGTAAAAGATGCAAAACTTGTGTTCGCGCCTGAATTCACTATTTTGGGGTACCAAAGTTGTGAAGCATCCATTATAGTCCATTGGACCCAAAATGATGTTTGGGAGTGTTTCAGAGCATTTTGCTAACCTTCGGCACGTAAAAAGATGCAAAACTTGTGTTTCGGGCCTGAATGCTCTATTTCGGGTACCAAAGTTGCGAAGCATCCATTCTACTCCATTGGAACTAAAATAATGTTTGGGAGTGTTTCAGAGCATTTCGCTAGCCTTCGGCACGTAAAAAGATGTAAAACTTTTGTTTCGGGCCTGAATGCTCTATTTCGGGGTACCAAAGTTGTGAAGCATCCATTCTACTCCATTGGACTCAAAATGATGTTTGGGAGTGTTTCAGAGCATTTTGCTAACCTTCGGCACGTAAAAAGATGCAAAACTTGTGTTTCAGGCCTGGATGCACTATTTCGAGGTACCGAAGTTGTGAAGCATCCATTCTACTCCATTGTACCCAAAATGATGTTTGAGAGTGTTTCAGAGCATTTCGCTAACCTTCGGCATGTAAAAGATGCAAAACTTGTGTTTCTGGCCTGAATGCACTATTTCGGGGTATCGTAGTTGTAAAGCGTCCATTCTACTCCATTGGACCCAAAATGATGTTTGTTAGTGTTTCAGAGCATTTCGCTAACCTTCGGCACGTAAAAGATGCAAAACTTGTGTTCGCGCCTGAATGCACTATTTCGGGGTACCAAAGTTGCGAAGCATCCATTCTACTCCATTGGAACCAAAATGATGTTTGGGAGTGTTTCAAAGCATGTCGCTAACCTTCAGCACGTAAAAAGATGCAAACTTGTGTTTCGGGCCTGAATGCACTATTTCGGGGTACCGAAGTTGTGAATCATCCATTCTACTCCATTGGACTCAAAATGATGTTTGGGAGTGTTTCAGAGCATTTCGCTAACCTTCGGCACGTAAAAAGATGCAAAACTTGTGTTTCAGGCCTGGATGCACTATTTCGAGGTCCCGAAATTGTGAAGCATCCGTTCTACTCCATTGGACCCAAAATGATGTTTGAGAGTGTTTCAGAGCATTTCGCTAACCTTCGGCAAGTAAAAGATGCAAAACTTGTGTTTCTGGCCTGAATGCACTATTTCGGGGTATCGTAGTTGTAAAGCATCCATTCTACTCCATTGGACCCAAAATGATATTTGTTAGTGTTTCAGAGCATTTCGCTAACCTTCGGCACGGAAAAGATGCAAAACTTGTGTTCGCGCCTGAATTCACTATTTTGGGGTACCAAAGTTGTGAAGCATCCATTATAGTCCATTGGACCAAAAATGATGTTTGGGAGTGTTTCAGAGCATTTCGCTAACCTTCGGCACGTAAAAGATACAAAACTTGTGTTTCCGGCCTGAATGCACTATTTCGGGGTATCGTAGTTGTAAAGCATCCATTCTACTCCATTGGACTCAAAATGATGTATGGGAGTGTTTCAGAGCATTTCGCTAACCTTCGGCACGTAAAAGATGCAAAACTTGTGTTTCGGGCCTGAATGCTCTATTTCGAGGTACCGAAGTTGTGAAGCATCCATTCTACTCCATTGGACCGACAATGATGTTTGACAGTGTTTCAGAGCATTTCGCTAACCTTCGGCACGTAAAAGATGCAAAACTTGTGTTTCGGGCCTGAATGGACTATTTCGGGGTATCGTAGTTGTAAAGCATCCATTCTACTCCATTGGACCCAAAATGATGTTTGGGAGTGTTTCAGAGCATTTCGCTAACCCTCGTCACGTAAAAGATACAAAACTTGTGTTCGCGCTTGAATCCACTATTTCGGGGTACCAAAGTGGTGAAGCATCCATTATAGTCCATTGGACCCAAGATGATGTTTGGGAGTGTTTCAGAGCATTTCGCTAACCTTCAGCACGTAAAAGATGCAAAACTTGTGTTTCGGGCCTGAATCCAATATTTCGGGGTACAGAAGTTGTGAAGCATCCATTCTACTACATTGGACCCAAAATGATGTTTGGGAGTGTTTCAGAGCATTTAGCTAACCTTCGGCACGTAAAAAGATGAAAAACTTGTGTTCGCGCCTGAATGCACTATTTCAGGGTACCAAAGTTGCGAAGCATCCATTCTACTCCATTGGAACCAAAATGATGTTTGGGAGTGTTTCAGAGCATGTCGCTAACCTTCAGCACGTAAAAAGATGCAAACTTGTGTTTCGGGCTTGAATGCACTATTTCGGGGTACCGAAGTTGTGAAGCATCCATTCTATTCCATTGGACTCAAAATGATGTTTGGGAGTGTTTCAGAGCATTTCGCTAACCTTCAGCACGTAAAAAGATGCAAAACTTGTGTTTAGGCCTGGATGCACTATTTCGAGGTACCGAAATTGTGAAGCATCCATTCTACTCCATTGGACCCAAAATGATGTTTGAGACTGTTTCAGAGCATTTCGCTAACCTTCGGCACGTAAAAAGATGCAAAACTTGTGTTTCAGGCCTGGATGCACTATTTCGAGGTCCCGAAATTGTGAAGCATCCGTTCTACTCCATTGGACCCAAAATGATGTTTGACAGTGTTTCAGAGCATTTCGCTAACCTTCGGCACGTAAAAGATGCAAAACTTGTGTCTCGGGCCTAAATGCACTATTTCGGGGTATCGTAGTTGTAAAGCATCCATTCTACTCCATTGGACCCAAAATGATATTTGTTAGAGTTTCAGAGCATTTCGCTAACCTTCGGCACGTAAAAGATGCAAAACTTGTGTTCGCGCCTGAATTCACTATTTTGGGGTACCAAAGTTGTGAAGCATCCATTATATTCCATTGGACCCAAAATGATGTTTGGGAGTGTTTCAGAGCATTTTGCTAACCTTCGGCACGTAAAAGATACAAAACTTGTGTTTCCGGCCTGAATGCACTATTTCGGGGTATCGTAGTTGTAAAGCATCCATTCTACTCCATTGGACTCAAAATGATGTTTGGGAGTGTTTCAGAGCATTTCGCTAACCTTCGGCACGTAAAAGATGCAAAACTTGTGTTTCGGGCCTGAATGCTCTATTTCGAGGTACCGAAGTTGTGAAGCATCCATTCTACTCCATTGGACCGACAATGATGTTTGACAGTGTTTCAGAGCATTTCGATAACCTTCGGCACCTAAAAGATGCAAAACTTGTGTTTCGGGCCTGAATGCACTATTTCGGGGTATCGTAGTTGTAAAGTATCCATTCTACTCCATTGGACCCAAAATGATGTATGGGAGTGTTTCAGAGCATTTCGCTAACCCTCGTCACGTAAAAGATACAAAACTTGTGTTCGCGCTTGAATCCACTATTTCGGGGTACCAAAGTGGTGAAGCATCCATTATAGTCCATTGGACCCAAGATGATGTTTGGGAGTGTTTCAGAGCATTTCGCTAACCTTCAGCACGTAAAAGATGCAAAACTTGTGTTTCGGGCCTGAATCCAATATTTCGGGGTACAGAAGTTGTGAAGCATCCATTCTACTACATTGGACCCAAAATGATGTTTGGGAGTGTTTCAGAGCATTTAGCTAACCTTCGGCACGTAAAAAGATGAAAAACTTGTGTTCGCGCCTGAATGCACTATTTCAGGGTACCAAAGTTGCGAAGCATCCATTCTACTCCATTGGAACCAAAATGATGTTTGGGAGTGTTTCAGAGCATGTCGCTAACCTTCAGCACGTAAAAAGATGCAAACTTGTGTTTCGGGCTTGAATGCACTATTTCGGGGTACCGAAGTTGTGAAGCATCCATTCTATTCCATTGGACTCAAAATGATGTTTGGGAGTGTTTCAGAGCATTTCGCTAACCTTCGGCACGTAAAAAGATGCAAAACTTGTGTTTAGGCCTGGATGCACTATTTCGAGGTACCGAAATTGTGAAGCATCCATTCTACTCCATTGGACCCAAAATGATGTTTGAGAGTGTTTCAGAGCATTTCGCTAACCTTCGGCACGTAAAAAGATGCAAAACTTCTGTTTCAGGCCTGGATGCACTATTTCGAGGTCCCGAAATTGTGAAGCATCCGTTCTACTCCATTGGACCCAAAATGATGTTTGACAGTGTTTCAGAGCATTTCGCTAACCTTCGGCACGTAAAAGATGCAAAACTTGTGTCTCGGGCCTGAATGCACTATTTCGGGGTATCGTAGTTGTAAAGCATCCATTCTACTCCATTGGACCCAAAATGATATTTGTTAGAGTTTCAGAGCATTTCGCTAACCTTCGGCACGTAAAAGATTCAAAACTTGTGTTCGCGCCTGAATTCACTATTTTGGGGTACCAAAGTTGTGAAGCATCCATTATATTCCATTGGACCCAAAATGATGTTTGGGAGTGTTTCAGAGCATTTCGCTAACCTTCGGCACGTAAAAGATACAAAACTTGTGTTTCCGGCCTGAATGCACTATTTCGGGGTATCGTAGTTGTAAAGCATCCATTCTACTCCATTGGACCGACAATGATGTTTGACAGTGTTTCAGAGCATTTCGCTAACCTTCGGCACGTAAAAGATGCAAAACTTGTGTTTCGGGCCTGAATGCTCTATTTCGAGGTACCGAAGTTGTGAAGCATCCATTCTACTCCATTGGACCGACAATGATGTTTGACAGTGTTTCAGAGCATTTCGCTAACCTTCGGCACGTAAAAGATGCAAAACTTGTGTTTCGGGCCTGAATGGACTATTTCGGGGTATCGTAGTTGTAAAGCATCCATTCTATTCCATTGGACCCAAAATGATGTTTGGGAGTGTTTCAGAGCATTTTGCTAACCCTCGTCACGTAAAAGATACAAAACTTGTGTTCGCGCTTGAATCCACTATTTCGGGGTACCAAAGTGGTGAAGCATCCATTATAGTCCATTGGACCCAAGATGATGTTTGGGAGTGTTTCAGAGCATTTCGCTAACCTTCAGCACGTAAAAGATGCAAAACTTGTGTTTCGGGCCTGAATCCAATATTTCGGGGTACAGAAGTTGTGAAGCATCCATTCTACTACATTGGACCCAAAATGATGTTTGGGAGTGTTTCAGAGCATTTAGCTAACCTTCGGCACGTAAAAAGATGAAAAACTTGTGTTCGCGCCTGAATGCACTATTTCAGGGTACCAAAGTTGCGAAGCATCCATTCTACTCCATTGGAACCAAACTGATGTTTGGGAGTGTTTCAGAGCATGTCGCTAACCTTCAGCACGTAAAAAGATGCAAACTTGTGTTTCGGGCTTGAATGCACTATTTCGGGGTACCGAAGTTGTGAAGCATCCATTCTATTCCATTGGACTCAAAATGATGTTTGGGAGTGTTTCAGAGCATTTCGCTAACCTTCGGCACGTAAAAAGATGCAAAACTTGTGTTTAGGCCTGGATGCACTATTTCGAGGTACCGAAATTGTGAAGCATCCATTCTACTCCATTGGACCCAAAATGATGTTTGAGAGTGTTTCAGAGCATTTCGCTAACCTTCGGCACGTAAAAAGATGCAAAACTTCTGTTTCAGGCCTGGATGCACTATTTCGAGGTCCCGAAATTGTGAAGCATCCGTTCTACTCCATTGGACCCAAAATGATGTTTGACAGTGTTTCAGAGCATTTCGCTAACCTTCGGCACGTAAAAGATGCAAAACTTGTGTCTCGGGCCTGAATGCACTATTTCGGGGTATCGTAGTTGTAAAGCATCCATTCTACTCCATTGGACCCAAAATGATATTTGTTAGAGTTTCAGAGCATTTCGCTAACCTTCGGCACGTAAAAGATTCAAAACTTGTGTTCGCGCCTGAATTCACTATTTTGGGGTACCAAAGTTGTGAAGCATCCATTATATTCCATTGGACCCAAAATGATGTTTGGGAGTGTTTCAGAGCATTTCGCTAACCTTCGGCACGTAAAAGATACAAAACTTGTGTTTCCGGCCTGAATGCACTATTTCGGGGTATCGTAGTTGTAAAGCATCCATTCTACTCCATTGGACTCAAAATGATGTTTGGGAGTGTTTCAGAGCATTTCGCTAACCTTCGGCACGTAAAAGATGCAAAACTTGTGTTTCGGGCCTGAATGCTCTATTTCGAGGTACCGAAGTTGTGAAGCATCCATTCTACTCCATTGGACCGACAATGATGTTTGACAGTGTTTCAGAGCATTTCGCTAACCTTCGGCACGTAAAAGATGCAAAACTTGTGTTTCGGGCCTGAATGGACTATTTCGGGGTATCGTAGTTGTAAAGCATCCATTCTACTCCATTGGACCCAAAATGATGTTTGGGAGTGTTTCAGAGCATTTTGCTAACCCTCGTCACGTAAAAGATACAAAACTTGTGTTCGCGCTTGAATCCACTATTTCGGGGTACCAAAGTGGTGAAGCATCCATTATAGTCCATTGGACCCAAGATGATGTTTGGGAGTGTTTCAGAGCATTTCGCTAACCTTCAGCACGTAAAAGATGCAAAACTTGTGTTTCGGGCCTGAATCCAATATTTCGGGGTACAGAAGTTGTGAAGCATCCATTCTACTACATTGGACCCAAAATGATGTTTGGGAGTGTTTCAGAGCATTTAGCTAACCTTCGGCACGTAAAAAGATGAAAAACTTGTGTTCGCGCCTGAATGCACTATTTCAGGGTACCAAAGTTGCGAAGCATCCATTCTACTCCATTGGAACCAAAATGATGTTTGGGAGTGTTTCAGAGCATGTCGCTAACCTTCAGCACGTAAAAAGATGCAAACTTGTGTTTCGGGCTTCAATGCACTATTTCGGGGTACCGAAGTTGTGAAGCATCCATTCTATTCCATTGGACTCAAAATGATGTTTGGGAGTGTTTCAGAGCATTTCGCTAACCTTCGGCACGTAAAAAGATGCAAAACTTGTGTTTAGGCCTGGATGCACTATTTCGAGGTACCGAAATTGTGAAGCATCCATTCTACTCCATTGGACCCAAAATGATGTTTGAGAGTGTTTCAGAGCATTTCGCTAACCTTCGGCACGTAAAAAGATGCAAAACTTGTGTTTCAGGCCTGGATGCACTATTTCGAGGTCCCGAAAGTGTGAAGCATCCGTTCTACTCCATTGGACCCAAAATGATGTTTGACAGTGTTTCAGAGCATTTCGCTAACCTTCGGCACGTAAAAGATGCAAAACTTGTGTCTCGGGCCTGAATGCACTATTTCGGGGTATCGTAGTTGTAAAGCATCCATTCCACTCCATTGGACCCAAAATGATATTTGTTAGAGTTTCAGAGCATTTCGCTAACCTTCGGCACGTAAAAGATGCAAAACTTGTGTTCGCGCCTGAATTCACTATTTTGGGGTACCAAAGTTGTGAAGCATCCATTATATTCCATTGGACCCAAAATGATGTTTGGGAGTGTTTCAGAGCATTTCGCTAACCTTCGGCACGTAAAAGATACAAAACTTGTGTTTCCGGCCTGAATGCACTATTTCGGGGTATCGTAGTTGTAAAGCATCCATTCTACTCCATTGGACTCAAAATGATGTTTGGGAGTGTTTCAGAGCATTTCGCTAACCTTCGGCACGTAAAAGATGCAAAACTTGTGTTTCGGGCCTGAATGCTCTATTTCGAGGTACCGAAGTTGTGAAGCATCCATTCTACTCCATTGGACCGACAATGATGTTTGACAGTGTTTCAGAGCATTTCGATAACCTTCGGCACGTAAAAGATGCAAAACTTGTGTTTCGGGCCTGAATGCACTATTTCGGGGTATCGTAGTTGTAAAGCATCCATTCTACTCCATTGGACCCAAAATGATGTTTGGGAGTGTTTCAGAGCATTTCGCTAACCCTCGTCACGTAAAAGATACAAAACTTGTGTTCGCGCTTGAATCCACTATTTCGGGGTACCAAAGTGGTGAAGCATCCATTATAGTCCATTGGACCCAAGATGATGTTTGGGAGTGTTTCAGAGCATTTCGCTAACCTTCGGCACGTAAAAGATGCAAAACTTGTGTTTCGGGCCTGAATCCAATATTTCGGGGTACAGAAGTTGTGAAGCATCCATCCTACTACATTGGACCCAAAATGATGTTTGGGAGTGTTTCAGAGCATTTAGCTAACCTTCGGCACGTAAAAAGATGAAAAACTTGTGTTCGCGCCTGAATGCACTATTTCAGGGTACCAAAGTTGCGAAGCATCCATTCTACTCCATTGGAACCAAAATGATGTTTGGGAGTGTTTCAGAGCATGTCGCTAACCTTCAGCACGTAAAAAGATGCAAACTTGTGTTTCGGGCTTCAATGCACTATTTCGGGGTACCGAAGTTGTGAAGCATCCATTCTATTCCATTGGACTCAAAATGATGTTTGGGAGTGTTTCAGAGCATTTCGCTAACCTTCGGCACGTAAAAAGATGCAAAACTTGTGTTTAGGCCTGGATGCACTATTTCGAGGTACCGAAATTGTGAAGCATCCATTCTACTCCATTGGACCCAAAATGATGTTTGAGAGTGTTTCAGAGCATTTCGCTAACCTTCGGCACGTAAAAAGATGCAAAACTTGTGTTTCAGGCCTGGATGCACTATTTCGAGGTCCCGAAAGTGTGAAGCATCCGTTCTACTCCATTGGACCCAAAATGATGTTTGACAGTGTTTCAGAGCATTTCGCTAACCTTCGGCACGTAAAAGATGCAAAACTTGTGTCTCGGGCCTGAATGCACTATTTCGGGGTATCGTAGTTGTAAAGCATCCATTCCACTCCATTGGACCCAAAATGATATTTGTTAGAGTTTCAGAGCATTTCGCTAACCTTCGGCACGTAAAAGATGCAAAACTTGTGTTCGCGCCTGAATTCACTATTTTGGGGTACCAAAGTTGTGAAGCATCCATTATATTCCATTGGACCCAAAATGATGTTTGGGAGTGTTTCAGAGCATTTCGCTAACCTTCGGCACGTAAAAGATACAAAACTTGTGTTTCCGGCCTGAATGCACTATTTCGGGGTATCGTAGTTGTAAAGCATCCATTCTACTCCATTGGACTCAAAATGATGTTTGGGAGTGTTTCAGAGCATTTCGCTAACCTTCGGCACGTAAAAGATGCAAAACTTGTGTTTCGGGCCTGAATGCTCTATTTCGAGGTACCGAAGTTGTGAAGCATCCATTCTACTCCATTGGACCGACAATGATGTTTGACAGTGTTTCAGAGCATTTCGATAACCTTCGGCACGTAAAAGATGCAAAACTTGTGTTTCGGGCCTGAATGCACTATTTCGGGGTATCGTAGTTGTAAAGCATCCATTCTACTCCATTGGACCCAAAATGATGTTTGGGAGTGTTTCAGAGCATTTCGCTAACCCTCGTCACGTAAAAGATACAAAACTTGTGTTCGCGCTTGAATCCACTATTTCGGGGTACCAAAGTGGTGAAGCATCCATTATAGTCCATTGGACCCAAGATGATGTTTGGGAGTGTTTCAGAGCATTTCGCTAACCTTCAGCACGTAAAAGATGCAAAACTTGTGTTTCGGGCCTGAATGCAATATTTCGGGGTACAGAAGTTGTGAAGCATCCATTCTACTACATTGGACCCAAAATGATGTTTGGGAGTCTTTCAGAGCATTTAGCTAACCTTCGGCACGTAAAAAGATGAAAAACTTGTGTTCGCGCCTGAATGCACTATTTCAGGGTACCAAAGTTGCGAAGCATCCATTCTACTCCATTGGAACCAAAATGATGTTTGGGAGTGTTTCAGAGCATGTCGCTAACCTTCAGCACGTAAAAAGATGCAAACTTGTGTTTCGGGCTTGAATGCACTATTTCGGGGTACCGAAGTTGTGAAGCATCCATTCTATTCCATTGGACTCAAAATGATGTTTGGGAGTGTTTCAGAGCATTTCGCTAACCTTCGGCACGTAAAAAGATGCAAAACTTGTGTTTAGGCCTGGATGCACTATTTCGAGGTACCGAAATTGTGAAGCATCCATTCTACTCCATTGGACCCAAAATGATGTTTGAGAGTGTTTCAGAGCATTTCGCTAACCTTCGGCACGTAAAAAGATGCAAAACTTGTGTTTCAGGCCTGGATGCACTATTTTGAGGTCCCGAAATTGTGAAGCATCCGTTCTACTCCATTGGACCCAAAATGATGTTTGACAGTGTTTCAGAGCATTTCGCTAACCTTCGGCACGTAAAAGATGCAAAACTTGTGTCTCGGGCCTGAATGCACTATTTCGGGGTATCGTAGTTGTAAAGCATCCATTCTACTCCATTGGACCCAAAATGATATTTGTTAGTGTTTCAGAGCATTTCGCTAACCTTCGGCACGTAAAAGATGCAAAACTTGTGTTCGCGCCTGAATTCACTATTTTGGGGTACCAAAGTTGTGAAGCATCCATTATATTCCATTGGACCCAAAATGATGTTTGGGAGTGTTTCAGAGCATTTCGCTAACCTTCGGCACGTAAAAGATACAAAACTTGTGTTTCCGGCCTGAATGCACTATTTCGGGGTATCGTAGTTGTAAAGCATCCATTCTACTCCATTGGACTCAAAATGATGTTTGGGAGTGTTTCAGAGCATTTCGCTAACCTTCGGCACGTAAAAGATGCAAAACTTGTGTTTCGGGCCTGAATGCTCTATTTCGAGGTACCGAAGTTGTGAAGCATCCATTCTACTCCATTGGACCGACAATGATGTTTGACAGTGTTTCAGAGCATTTCGATAACCTTCGGCACGTAAAAGATGCAAAACTTGTGTTTCGGGCCTGAATGCACTATTTCGGGGTATCGTAGTTGTAAAGCATCCATTCTACTCCATTGGACCCAAAATGATGTTTGGGAGTGTTTCAGAGCATTTCGCTAACCCTCGTCACGTAAAAGATACAAAACTTGTGTTCGCGCTTGAATCCACTATTTCGGGGTACCAAAGTGGTGAAGCATCCATTATAGTCCATTGGACCCAAGATGATGTTTGGGAGTGTTTCAGAGCATTTCGCTAACCTTCAGCACGTAAAAGATGCAAAACTTGTGTTTCGGGCCTGAATGCAATATTTCGGGGTACAGAAGTTGTGAAGCATCCATTCTACTACATTGGACCCAAAATGATGTTTGGGAGTCTTTCAGAGCATTTAGCTAACCTTCGGCACGTAAAAAGATGAAAAACTTGTGTTCGCGCCTGAATGCACTATTTCAGGGTACCAAAGTTGCGAAGCATCCATTCTACTCCATTGGAACCAAAATGATGTTTGGGAGTGTTTCAGAGCATGTCGCTAACCTTCAGCACGTAAAAAGATGCAAACTTGTGTTTCGGGCTTGAATGCACTATTTCGGGGTACCGAAGTTGTGAAGCATCCATTCTATTCCATTGGACTCAAAATGATGTTTGGGAGTGTTTCAGAGCATTTCGCTAACCTTCGGCACGTAAAAAGATGCAAAACTTGTGTTTAGGCCTGGATGCACTATTTCGAGGTACCGAAATTGTGAAGCATCCATTCTACTCCATTGGACCCAAAATGATGTTTGAGAGTGTTTCAGAGCATTTCGCTAACCTTCGGCACGTAAAAAGATGCAAAACTTGTGTTTCAGGCCTGGATGCACTATTTTGAGGTCCCAAAATTGTGAAGCATCCGTTCTACTCCATTGGACCCAAAATGATGTTTGACAGTGTTTCAGAGCATTTCGCTAACCTTCGGCACGTAAAAGATGCAAAACTTGTGTCTCGGGCCTGAATGCACTATTTCGGGGTATCGTAGTTGTAAAGCATCCATTCTACTCCATTGGACCCAAAATGATATTTGTTAGTGTTTCAGAGCATTTCGCTAACCTTCGGCACGTAAAAGATGCAAAACTTGTGTTCGCGCCTGAATTCACTATTTTGGGGTACCAAAGTTGTGAAGCATCCATTATATTCCATTGGACCCAAAATGATGTTTGGGAGTGTTTCAGAGCATTTCGCTAACCTTCGGCACGTAAAAGATACAAAACTTGTGTTTCCGGCCTGAATGCACTATTTCGGGGTATCGTAGTTGTAAAGCATCCATTCCACTCCATTGGACTCAAAATGATGTTTGGGAGTGTTTCAGAGCATTTCGCTAACCTTCGGCACGTAAAAGATACAAAACTTGTGTGTCCGGCCTGAATGCACTATTTCGGGGTATCGTAGTTGTAAAGCATCCATTCTACTCCATTGGACTCAAAATGATATTTGTTAGTGTTTCAGAGCATTTCGCTAACCTTCGGCACGTAAAAGATGCAAAACTTGTGTTCGCGCCTGAATTCACTATTTTGGGGTACCAAAGTTGTGAAGCATCCATTATATTCCATTGGACCCAAAATGATGTTTGGGAGTGTTTCAGAGCATTTCGCTAACCTTCGGCACGTAAAAGATACAAAACTTGTGTTTCCGGCCTGAATGCACTATTTCGGGGTATCGTAGTTGTAAAGCATCCATTCTACTCCATTGGACCCAAAATGATATTTGTTAGTGTTTCAGAGCATTTCGCTAACCTTCGGCACGTAAAAGATGCAAAACTTGTGTTCGCGCCTGAATTCACTATTTTGGGGTACCAAAGTTGTGAAGCATCCATTATATTCCATTGGACCCAAAATGATGTTTGGGAGTGTTTCAGAGCATTTCGCTAACCTTCGGCACGTAAAAGATACAAAACTTGTGTTTCCGGCCTGAATGCACTATTTCGGGGTATCGTAGTTGTAAAGCATCCATTCTACTCCATTGGACTCAAAATGATGTTTGGGAGTGTTTCAGAGCATTTCGCTAACCTTCGGCACGTAAAAGATGCAAAACTTGTGTTTCGGGCCTGAATGCTCTATTTCGAGGTACCGAAGTTGTGAAGCATCCATTCTACTCCATTGGACCGACAATGATGTTTGACAGTGTTTCAGAGCATTTCGATAACCTTCGGCACGTAAAAGATGCAAAACTTGTGTTTCGGGCCTGAATGCACTATTTCGGGGTATCGTAGTTGTAAAGCATCCATTCTACTCCATTGGACCCAAAATGATGTTTGGGAGTGTTTCAGAGCATTTCGCTAACCCTCGTCACGTAAAAGATACAAAACTTGTGTTCGCGCTTGAATCCACTATTTCGGGGTACCAAAGTGGTGAAGCATCCATTATAGTCCATTGGACCCAAGATGATGTTTGGGAGTGTTTCAGAGCATTTCGCTAACCTTCAGCACGTAAAAGATGCAAAACTTGTGTTTCGGGCCTGAATGCAATATTTCGGGGTACAGAAGTTGTGAAGCATCCATTCTACTACATTGGACCCAAAATGATGTTTGGGAGTCTTTCAGAGCATTTAGCTAACCTTCGGCACGTAAAAAGATGAAAAACTTGTGTTCGCGCCTGAATGCACTATTTCAGGGTACCAAAGTTGCGAAGCATCCATTCTACTCCATTGGAACCAAAATGATGTTTGGGAGTGTTTCAGAGCATGTCGCTAACCTTCAGCACGTAAAAAGATGCAAACTTGTGTTTCGGGCTTGAATGCACTATTTCGGGGTACCGAAGTTGTGAAGCATCCATTCTATTCCATTGGACTCAAAATGATGTTTGGGAGTGTTTCAGAGCATTTCGCTAACCTTCGGCACGTAAAAAGATGCAAAACTTGTGTTTAGGCCTGGATGCACTATTTCGAGGTACCGAAATTGTGAAGCATCCATTCTACTCCATTGGACCCAAAATGATGTTTGAGAGTGTTTCAGAGCATTTCGCTAACCTTCGGCACGTAAAAAGATGCAAAACTTGTGTTTCAGGCCTGGATGCACTATTTTGAGGTCCCAAAATTGTGAAGCATCCGTTCTACTCCATTGGACCCAAAATGATGTTTGACAGTGTTTCAGAGCATTTCGCTAACCTTCGGCACGTAAAAGATGCAAAACTTGTGTCTCGGGCCTGAATGCACTATTTCGGGGTATCGTAGTTGTAAAGCATCCATTCTACTCCATTGGACCCAAAATGATATTTGTTAGTGTTTCAGAGCATTTCGCTAACCTTCGGCACGTAAAAGATGCAAAACTTGTGTTCGCGCCTGAATTCACTATTTTGGGGTACCAAAGTTGTGAAGCATCCATTATATTCCATTGGACCCAAAATGATGTTTGGGAGTGTTTCAGAGCATTTCGCTAACCTTCGGCACGTAAAAGATACAAAACTTGTGTTTCCGGCCTGAATGCACTATTTCGGGGTATCGTAGTTGTAAAGCATCCATTCTACTCCATTGGACTCAAAATGATGTTTGGGAGTGTTTCAGAGCATTTCGCTAACCTTCGGCACGTAAAAGATACAAAACTTGTGTGTCCGGCCTGAATGCACTATTTCGGGGTATCGTAGTTGTAAAGCATCCATTCTACTCCATTGGACTCAAAATTATGTTCGGGAGTGTTTCAGAGCATTTCGCTAACCTTCGGCACGTAAAAGATGCAAAACTTGTGTTTCGGGACTGAATGCTCTATTTCGAGGTACCGAAGTTGTGAAGCATCCATTCTACTCCATTGGACCGACAATGATGTTTGACAGTGTTTCAGAGCATTTCGCTAACCTTCGGCACGTAAAAGATGCAAAACTTGTGTTTCGGGCCTGAATGCACTATTTCGGGGTATCGTAGTTGTAAAGCATCCATTCTACTCCATTGGACCCAAAATGATGTTTGGGAGTGTTTCAGAGCATTTCGCTAACCTTCGTCACGTAAAAGATACAAAACTTGTGTTCGCGCTTGAATCCACTATTTCGGGGTACCAAAGTGGTGAAGCATCCATTATAGTCCATTGGACCCAAGATGATGTTTGGGAGTGTTTCAGAGCATTTCGCTAACCTTCAGCACGTAAAAGATGCAAAACTTGTGTTTCGGGCCTGAATCCAATATTTCAGGGTACAGAAGTTGTGAAGCATCCATTCTACTACATTGGACCCAAAATGATGTTTGGGAGTGTTTCAGAGCATTTAGCTAACCTTCGGCACGTAAAAAGATGAAAAACTTGTGTTCGCGCCTGAATGCACTATTTCGGGGTACCAAAGTTGCGAAGCATCCATTCTACTCCATTGGAACCAAAATGATGTTTGGGAGTGTTTCAGAGCATGTCGCTAACCTTCAGCACGTAAAAAGATGCAAACTAGTGTTTCGGGCCTGAATGCACTATTTCGGGGTACCGAAGTTGTGAAGCATCCATTCTATTCCATTGGACTCAAAATGATGTTTGGGAGTGTTTCAGAGCATTTCGCTAACCTTCGGCACGTAAAAAGATGCAAAACTTGTGTTTAGGCCTGGATGCACTATTTCGAGGTACCGAAATTGTGAAGCATCCATTCTACTCCATTGGACCCAAAATGATGTTTGAGAGTGTTTCAGAGCATTTCGCTAACCTTCGGCACGTAAAAGATGCAAAACTTGTGTTTCTGGCCTGAATGCACTATTTCGGGGTATCGTAGTTGTAAAGCATCCATTCTACTCCATTGGACCCAAAATGATGTTTGTTAGTGTTTCAGAGCATTTCGCTAACCTTCGGCACGTAAAAGATGCAAAACTTGGGTTCGCGCCTGAATTCACTATTTTGGGGTACCAAAGTTGTGAAGCATCCATTATAGTCCATTGGACCCAAAATGATGTTTGGGAGTGTTTCAGAGCATTTTGCTAACCTTCGGCACAAAAAAAGATGTAAAACTTTTGTTTCTGGCCTGAATACTCTATTTCGGGTACCAAAGTTGCGAAGCATCCATTCTACTCCATTGGAACAAAAATAATGTTTGGGAGTGTTTCAGAGCATTTCGCTAGCCTTCGGCACGTAAAAAGATGCAAATCTTGTGTTTCGGGCCGGAACGCTCTATTTCGGGGTACCGAAGTTGTGAAGCATCCATTCTACTCCACTGGACCGACAATGATGTTTGACAGTGTTTCAGAGCATTTCGCTAACCTTCGGCACGTAAAAGATGCAAAACTTGTGTCTCAGGCCTGAATGCACTATTTCGGGGTATCGTAGTTGTAAAGCATCCATTCTACTCCATTGGACCCAAAATGATGTTTGGGAGTGTTTCAGAGCATTTCGCTAACCTTCGTCACATAAAAGATACAAAACTTGTGTTCGCGCTTGAATCCACTATTTCGGGGTACCAAAGTGGTGAAGCATCCATTATAGTCCATTGGACCCAAGATGATGTTTGGGAGTGTTTCAGAGCATTTCGCTAACCTTCAGCACGTAAAAGATGCAAAACTTGTGTTTCGGGCCTGAATCCAATATTTCGGGGTACAGAAGTTGTGAAGCATCCATTCTACTACATTGGACCCAAAATGATGTTTGGGAGTGTTTCAGAGCATTTAGCTAACCTTCGGCACGTAAAAAGATGAAAAACTTGTGTTCGCGCCTGAATGCACTATTTCGGGGTACCAAAGTTGCGAAGCATCCATTCTACTCCATTGGAACCAAAATGATGTTTGGGAGTGTTTCAAAGCATGTCGCTAACCTTCAGCACGTAAAAAGATGCAAACTTGTGTTTCGGGCCTGAATGCACTATTTCGGGGTACCGAAGTTGTGAATCATCCATTCTACTCCATTGGACTCAAAATGATGTTTGGGAGTGTTTCAGAGCATTTCGCTAACCTTCGGCACGTAAAAAGATGCAAAACTTGTGTTTCAGGCCTGGATGCACTATTTCGAGGTCCCGAAATTGTGAAGCATCCGTTCTACTCCATTGGACCCAAAATGATGTTTGAGAGTGTTTCAGAGCATTTCGCTAACCTTCGGCAAGTAAAAGATGCAAAACTTGTGTTTCTGGCCTGAATGCACTATTTTGGGGTATCGTAGTTGTAAAGCATCCATTCTACTCCATTGGACCCAAAATGATATTTGTTAGTGTTTCAGAGCATTTCGCTAACCTTCGGCACGTAAAAGATGCAAAACTTGTGTTCGCGCCTGAATTCACTATTTTGGGGTACCAAAGTTGTGAAGCATCCATTATAGTCCATTGGACCCAAAATGATGTTTGGGAGTGTTTCAGAGCATTTCGCTAACCTTCGGCACGTAAAAGATACAAAACTTGTGTTTCCGGCCTGAATGGACTATTTCAGGGTATCGTAGTTGTAAAGCATCCATTCTACTCCATTGGACCCAAAATGATATTTGTTAGTGTTTCAGAGCATTTCGCTAACCTTCGGCACGTAAAAGATGCAAAACTTGTGTTCGCGCCTGAATTCACTATTTTGGGGTACCAAAGTTGTGAAGCATCCATTATAGTCCATTGGACCCAAAATGATGTTTGGGAGTGTTTCAGAGCATTTCGCTAACCTTCGGCACGTAAAAGATACAAAACTTGTGTTTCCGGCCTTAATGCACTCTTTCGGGGTATCGTAGTTGTAAAGCATCCATTCTACTCCATTGGACTCAAAATGATGTTTGGGAGTGTTTCAGAGCATTTCGCTAACCTTCGGCACGTAAAAGATGCAAAACTTGTGTTTCAGGCCTGAATGCTCTATTTCGAGGTACCGAAGTTGTGAAGCATCCATTCTACTCCATTGGACCGACAATGATGTTTGACAGTGTTTCAGAGCATTTTGCTAACCTTCAGCACGTAAAACATGCAAAACTTGTGTTTCGGGCCTGAATCCAATATTTCGGAGTACAGAAGTTGTGAAGCATCCATTCTACTACATTGGACCCAAAATGATGTTTGGGAGTGTTTCAGAGCATTTAGCTAACCTTCGGCACGTAAAAAGATGAAAAACTTGTGTTCGCGCCTGAATGCACTATTTCAGGGTACCAAAGTTGCGAAGCATCCATTCTACTCCATTGGAACCAAAATGATGTTTGGGAGTGTTTCAGAGCATGTCGCTAACCTTCAGCACGTAAAAAGATGCAAACTTGTGTTTCGGGCTTGAATGCACTATTTCGGGGTACCGAAGTTGTGAAGCATCCATTCTATTCCATTGGACTCAAAATGTTGTTTGGGAGTGTTTCAGAGCATTTCGCTAACCTTCGGCACGTAAAAAGATGCAAAACTTGTGTTTAGGCCTGGATGCACTATTTCGAGGTACCGAAATTGTGAAGCATCCATTCTACTCCATTGGACCCAAAATGATGTTTGAGAGTGTTTCAGAGCATTTCGCTAACCTTCGGCACGTAAAAAGATGCAAAACTTGTGTTTCAGGCCTGGATGCACTATTTTGAGGTCCCGAAATTGTGAAGCATCCGTTCTACTCCATTGGACCCAAAATGATGTTTGACAGTGTTTCAGAGCATTTCGCTAACCTTCGGCACGTAAAAGATGCAAAACTTGTGTCTCGGGCCTGAATGCACTATTTCGGGGTATCGTAGTTGTAAAGCATCCATTCTACTCCATTGGACCCAAAATGATATTTATTAGTGTTTCAGAGCATTTCGCTAACCTTCGGCATGTAAAAGATGCAAAACTTGTGTTCGCGCCTGAATTCACTATTTTGGGGTACCAAAGTTGTGAAGCATCCATTATAGTCCATTGGACCCAAAATGATGTTTGGGAGTGTTTCAGAGCATTTCGCTAACCTTCGGCACGTAAAAGATACAAAACTTGTGTTTCCGGCCTGAATGCACTATTTCGGGGTATCGTAGTTGTAAAGCATCCATTCTACTCCATTGGACTCAAAATGATGTTTGGGAGTGTTTCAGAGCATTTCGCTAACCTTCGGCACGTAAAAGATACAAAACTTGTGTTTCCGGCCTTAATGCACTATTTCGGGGTATCGTAGTTGTAAAGCATCCATTCTACTCCATTGGACTCAAAATTATGTTCGGGAGTGTTTCAGAGCATTTCGCTAACCTTCGGCACGTAAAAGATGCAAAACTTGTGTTTCGGGCCTGAATCCAATATTTCAGGGTACAGAAGTTGTGAAGCATCCATTCTACTACATTGGACCCAAAATGATGTTTGGGAGTGTTTCAGAGCATTTAGCTAACCTTCGGCACGTAAAAAGATGAAAAACTTGTGTTCGCGCCTGAATGCACTATTTCAGGGTACCAAAGTTGCGAAGCATCCATTCTACTCCATTGGAACCAAAATGATGTTTGGGAGTGTTTCAGAGCATGTCGCTAACCTTCAGCACGTAAAAAGATGCAAACTTGTGTTTCGGGCTTGAATGCACTATTTCGGGGTACCGAAGTTGTGAAGCATCCATTCTATTCCATTGGACTCAAAATGTTGTTTGGGAGTGTTTCAGAGCATTTCGCTAACCTTCGGCACGTAAAAGATGCAAAACTTGTGTTTCGGGCCTGAATGCACTATTTCGGGGTATCGTAGTTGTAAAGCATCCATTCTACTCCATTGGACTCAAAATTATGTTCGGGAGTGTTTCAGAGCATTTCGCTAACCTTCGGCACGTAAAAGATGCAAAACTTGTGTTTCGGGCCTGAATCCAATATTTCAGGGTACAGAAGTTGTGAAGCATCCATTCTACTACATTGGACCCAAAATGATGTTTGGGAGTGTTTCAGAGCATTTAGCTAACCTTCGGCACGTAAAAAGATGAAAAACTTGTGTTCGCGCCTGAATGCACTATTTCAGGGTACCAAAGTTGCGAAGCATCCATTCTACTCCATTGGAACCAAAATGATGTTTGGGAGTGTTTCAGAGCATGTCGCTAACCTTCAGCACGTAAAAAGATGCAAACTTGTGTTTCGGGCTTGAATGCACTATTTCGAGGTACCGAAGTTGTGAAGCATCCATTCTACTCCATTGGACCGACAATGATGTTTGACAGTGTTTCAGAGCATTTCGCTAACCTTCGGCACGTAAAAGATGCAAAACTTGTGTTTCGGGCCTGAATGCACTATTTCGGGGTATCGTAGTTGTAAAGCATCCATTCTACTCCATTGGACCCAAAATGATGTTTGGGAGTGTTTCAGAGCATTTCGCTAACCTTCGTCACATAAAAGATACAAAACTTGTGTTCGCGCTTGAATCCACTATTTCGGGGTACCAAAGTGGTGAAGCATCCATTATAGTCCATTGGACCCAAGATGATGTTTGGGAGTGTTTCAGAGCATTTCGCTAACCTTCAGCACGTAAAAGATGCAAAACTTGTGTTTCGGGCCTGAATCCAATATTTCAGGGTACAGAAGTTGTGAAGCATCCATTCTACTACATTGGACCCAAAATGATGTTTGGGAGTGTTTCAGAGCATTTAGCTAACCTTCGGCACGTAAAAAGATGAAAAACTTGTGTTCGCGCCTGAATGCACTATTTCGGGGTACCAAAGTTGCGAAGCATCCATTGTACTCCATTGGAACCAAAATGATGTTTGGGAGTGTTTCAGAGCATGTCGCTAACCTTCAGCACGTAAAAAGATGCAAACTAGTGTTTCGGGCCTGAATGCACTATTTCGGGGTACCGAAGTTGTGAAGCATCCATTCTATTCCATTGGACTCAAAATGATGTTTGGGAGTGTTTCAGAGCATTTCGCTAACCTTCGGCACGTAAAAAGATGCAAAACTTGTGTTTAGGCCTGGATGCACTATTTCGAGGTACCGAAATTGTGAAGCATCCATTCTACTCCATTGGACCCAAAATGATGTTTGAGAGTGTTTCAGAGCATTTCGCTAACCTTCGGCACGTAAAAGATGCAAAACTTGTGTTTCTGGCCTGAATGCACTATTTCGGGGTATCGTAGTTGTAAAGCATCCATTCTACTCCATTGGACCCAAAATGATGTTTGTTAGTGTTTCAGAGCATTTCGCTAACCTTCGGCACGTAAAAAGATGAAAAACTTGTGTTCGCGCCTGAATGCACTATTTCGGGGTACCAAAGTTGCGAAGCATCCATTCTACTCCATTGGAACCAAAATGATGTTTGGGAGTGTTTCAAAGCATGTCGCTAACCTTCAGCACGTAAAAAGATGCAAACTTGTGTTTCGGGCCTGAATGCACTATTTCGGGGTACCGAAGTTGTGAATCATCCATTCTACTCCATTGGACTCAAAATGATGTTTGGGAGTGTTTCAGAGCATTTCGCTAACCTTCGGCACGTAAAAAGATGCAAAACTTGTGTTTCAGGCCTGGATGCACTATTTCGAGGTCCCGAAATTGTGAAGCATCCGTTCTACTCCATTGGACCCAAAATGATGTTTGAGAGTGTTTCAGAGCATTTCGCTAACCTTCGGCAAGTAAAAGATGCAAAACTTGTGTTTCTGGCCTGAATGCACTATTTCGGGGTATCGTAGTTGTAAAGCATCCATTCTACTCCATTGGACCCAAAATGATATTTGTTAGTGTTTCAGAGCATTTCGCTAACCTTCGGCACGTAAAAGATGCAAAACTTGTGTTCGCGCCTGAATTCACTATTTTGGGGTACCAAAGTTGTGAAGCATCCATTATAGTCCATTGGACCCAAAATGATGTTTGGGAGTGTTTCAGAGCATTTCGCTAACCTTCGGCACGTAAAAGATACAAAACTTGTGTTTCCGGCCTGAATGCACTATTTCGGGGTATCGTAGTTGTAAAGCATCCATTCTACTCCATTGGACTCAAAATGATGTTTGGGAGTGTTTCAGAGCATTTCGCTAACCTTCGGCACGTAAAAGATGCAAAACTTGTGTTTCAGGCCTGAATGCTCTATTTCGAGGTACCGAAGTTGTGAAGCATCCATTCTACTCCATTGGACCGACAATGATGTTTGACAGTGTTTCAGAGCATTTCGCTAACCTTCAGCACGTAAAACATGCAAAACTTGTGTTTCGGGCCTGAATCCAATATTTCGGGGTACAGAAGTTGTGAAGCATCCATTCTACTACATTGGACCCAAAATGATGTTTGGGAGTGTTTCAGAGCATTTAGCTAACCTTCGGCACGTAAAAAGATGAAAAACTTGTGTTCGCGCCTGAATGCACTATTTCAGGGTACCAAAGTTGCGAAGCATCCATTCTACTCCATTGGAACCAAAATGATGTTTGGGAGTGTTTCAGAGCATGTCGCTAACCTTCAGCACGTAAAAAGATGCAAACTTGTGTTTCGGGCTTGAATGCACTATTTCGGGGTACCGAAGTTGTGAAGCATCCATTCTATTCCATTGGACTCAAAATGTTGTTTGGGAGTGTTTCAGAGCATTTCGCTAACCTTCGGCACGTAAAAAGATGCAAAACTTGTGTTTAGGCCTGGATGCACTATTTCGAGGTACCGAAATTGTGAAGCATCCATTCTACTCCATTGGACCCAAAATGATGTTTGAGAGTGTTTCAGAGCATTTCGCTAACCTTCGGCACGTAAAAGATGCAAAACTTGTGTTTCTGGCCTGAATGCACTATTTCGGGGTATCGTAGTTGTAAAGCATCCATTCTACTCCATTGGACCCAAAATGATGTTTGTTAGTGTTTCAGAGCATTTCGCTAACCTTCGGCACGTAAAAAGATGAAAAACTTGTGTTCGCGCCTGAATGCACTATTTCGGGGTACCAAAGTTGCGAAGCATCCATTCTACTCCATTGGAACCAAAATGATGTTTGGGAGTGTTTCAAAGCATGTCGCTAACCTTCAGCACGTAAAAAGATGCAAACTTGTGTTTCGGGCCTGAATGCACTATTTCGGGGTACCGAAGTTGTGAATCATCCATTCTACTCCATTGGACTCAAAATGATGTTTGGGAGTGTTTCAGAGCATTTCGCTAACCTTCGGCACGTAAAAAGATGCAAAACTTGTGTTTCAGGCCTGGATGCACTATTTCGAGGTCCCGAAATTGTGAAGCATCCGTTCTACTCCATTGGACCCAAAATGATGTTTGAGAGTGTTTCAGAGCATTTCGCTAACCTTCGGCAAGTAAAAGATGCAAAACTTGTGTTTCTGGCCTGAATGCACTATTTCGGGGTATCGTAGTTGTAAAGCATCCATTCTACTCCATTAGACCCAAAATGATATTTGTTAGTGTTTCAGAGCATTTCGCTAACCTTCGGCACGTAAAAGATGCAAAACTTGTGTTCGCGCCTGAATTCACTATTTTGGGGTACCAAAGTTGTGAAGCATCCATTATAGTCCATTGGACCCAAAATGATGTTTGGGAGTGTTTCAGAGCATTTCGCTAACCTTCGGCACGTAAAAGATACAAAACTTGTGTTTCCGGCCTGAATGCACTATTTCGGGGTATCGTAGTTGTAAAGCATCCATTCTACTCCATTGGACTCAAAATGATGTTTGGGAGTGTTTCAGAGCATTTCGCTAACCTTCGGCACGTAAAAGATGCAAAACTTGTGTTTCAGGCCTGAATGCTCTATTTCGAGGTACCGAAGTTGTGAAGCATCCATTCTACTCCATTGGACCGACAATGATGTTTGACAGTGTTTCAGAGCATTTCGCTAACCTTCAGCACGTAAAACATGCAAAACTTGTGTTTCGGGCCTGAATCCAATATTTCGGGGTACAGAAGTTGTGAAGCATCCATTCTACTACATTGGACTCAAAATGATGTTTGGGAGTGTTTCAGAGCATTTCGCTAACCTTCGGCACGTAAAAAGATGCAAAACTTGTGTTTAGGCCTGGATGCACTATTTCGAGGTACCGAAATTGTGAAGCATCCATTCTACTCCATTGGACCCAAAATGATGTTTGAGAGTGTTTCAGAGCATTTCGCTAACCTTCGGCACGTAAAAGATGCAAAACTTGTGTTTCTGGCCTGAATGCACTATTTCGGGGTATCGTAGTTGTAAAGCATCCATTCTACTCCATTGGACCCAAAATGATGTTTGTTAGTGTTTCAGAGCATTTCGCTAACCTTCGGCACGTAAAAAGATGAAAAACTTGTGTTCGCGCCTGAATGCACTATTTCGGGGTACCAAAGTTGCGAAGCATCCATTCTACTCCATTGGAACCAAAATGATGTTTGGGAGTGTTTCAAAGCATGTCGCTAACCTTCAGCACGTAAAAAGATGCAAACTTGTGTTTCGGGCCTGAATGCACTATTTCGGGGTACCGAAGTTGTGAATCATCCATTCTACTCCATTGGACTCAAAATGATGTTTGGGAGTGTTTCAGAGCATTTCGCTAACCTTCGGCACGTAAAAAGATGCAAAACTTGTGTTTCAGGCCTGGATGCACTATTTCGAGGTCCCGAAATTGTGAAGCATCCGTTCTACTCCATTGGACCCAAAATGATGTTTGAGAGTGTTTCAGAGCATTTCGCTAACCTTCGGCAAGTAAAAGATGCAAAACTTGTGTTTCTGGCCTGAATGCACTATTTCGGGGTATCGTAGTTGTAAAGCATCCATTCTACTCCATTGGACCCAAAATGATATTTGTTAGTGTTTCAGAGCATTTCGCTAACCTTCGGCACGTAAAAGATGCAAAACTTGTGTTCGCGCCTGAATTCACTATTTTGGGGTACCAAAGTTGTGAAGCATCCATTATAGTCCATTGGACCCAAAATGATGTTTGGGAGTGTTTCAGAGCATTTCGCTAACCTTCGGCACGTAAAAGATACAAAACTTGTGTTTCCGGCCTGAATGCACTATTTCGGGGTATCGTAGTTGTAAAGCATCCATTCTACTCCATTGGACTCAAAATGATGTTTGGGAGTGTTTCAGAGCATTTCGCTAACCTTCGGCACGTAAAAGATGCAAAACTTGTGTTTCAGGCCTGAATGCTCTATTTCGAGGTACCGAAGTTGTGAAGCATCCATTCTACTCCATTGGACCGACAATGATGTTTGACAGTGTTTCAGAGCATTTCGCTAACCTTCAGCACGTAAAACATGCAAAACTTGTGTTTCGGGCCTGAATCCAATATTTCGGGGTACAGAAGTTGTGAAGCATCCATTCTACTACATTGGACCCAAAATGATGTTTGGGAGTGTTTCAGAGCATTTAGCTAACCTTCGGCACGTAAAAAGATGAAAAACTTGTGTTCGCGCCTGAATGCACTATTTCAGGGTACCAAAGTTGCGAAGCATCCATTCTACTCCATTGGAACCAAAATGATGTTTGGGAGTGTTTCAGAGCATGTCGCTAACCTTCAGCACGTAAAAAGATGCAAACTTGTGTTTCGGGCTTGAATGCACTATTTCGGGGTACCGAAGTTGTGAAGCATCCATTCTATTCCATTGGACTCAAAATGTTGTTTGGGAGTGTTTCAGAGCATTTCGCTAACCTTCGGCACGTAAAAAGATGCAAAACTTGTGTTTAGGCCAGGATGCACTATTTCGAGGTACCGAAATTGTGAAGCATCCATTCTACTCCATTGGACCCAAAATGATGTTTGAGAGTGTTTCAGAGCATTTCGCTAACCTTCGGCACGTAAAAAGATGCAAAACTTGTGTTTCAGGCCTGGATGCACTATTTTGAGGTCCCGAAATTGTGAAGCATCCGTTCTACTCCATTGGACCCAAAATGATGTTTGACAGTGTTTCAGAGCATTTCGCTAACCTTCGGCACGTAAAAGATGCAAAACTTGTGTCTCGGGCCTGAATGCACTATTTCGGGGTATCGTAGTTGTAAAGCATCCATTCTACTCCATTGGACCCAAAATGATATTTATTAGTGTTTCAGAGCATTTCGCTAACCTTCGGCACGTAAAAGATGCAAAACTTGTGTTCGCGCCTGAATTCACTATTTTGGGGTACCAAAGTTGTGAAGCATCCATTATAGTCCATTGGACCCAAAATGATGTTTGGGAGTGTTTCAGAGCATTTCGCTAACCTTCGGCACGTAAAAGATACAAAACTTGTGTTTCCGGCCTGAATGCACTATTTCGGGGTATCGTAGTTGTAAAGCATCCATTCTACTCCATTGGACTCAAAATGATGTTCGGGAGTGTTTCAGAGCATTTCGCTAACCTTCGGCACGTAAAAGATGCAAAACTTGTGTTTCGGGCCTGAATGCTCTATTTCGAGGTACCGAAGTTGTGAAGCATCCATTCTACTCCATTGGACCGACAATGATGTTTGACAGTGTTTCAGAGCATTTCGCTAACCTTCGGCACGTAAAAGATACAAAACTTGTGTTTCGGGCCTGAATGCACTATTTCGGGGTATCGTAGTTGTAAAGCATCCATTCTACTCCATTGGACCCAAAATGATGTTTGGGAGTGTTTCAGAGCATTTCGCTAACCTTCGTCACGTAAAAGATACAAAACTTGTGTTCGCGCTTGAATCCACTATTTCGGGGTACCAAAGTGGTGAAGCATCCATTATAGTCCATTGGACCCAAGATGATGTTTGGGAGTGTTTCAGAGCATTTCGCTAACCTTCAGCACGTAAAAGATGCAAAACTTGTGTTTCGGGCCTGAATCCAATATTTCGGGGTACAGAAGTTGTGAAGCATCCATTCTACTACATTGGACCCAAAATGATGTTTGGGAGTGTTTCAGAGCATTTAGCTAACCTTCGGCACGTAAAAAGATGAAAAACTTGTGTTCGCGCCTGAATGCACTATTTCAGG
The DNA here is from genome assembly GCA_036936925.1 of Cenchrus fungigraminus. Taxonomy (NCBI): domain Eukaryota; kingdom Viridiplantae; phylum Streptophyta; class Magnoliopsida; order Poales; family Poaceae; genus Cenchrus; species Cenchrus fungigraminus. The sequence goes on along the minus strand of CM072772.1, from coordinate 59,820,797 downwards.
GTACCAAAGTTGTGAAGCATCCATTCTACTACATTGGACCCAAAATGATGTTTGGGAGTGTTTCAGAGCATGTCGCTAACCTTCAGCACGTAAAAAGATGCAAACTTGTGTTTCGGGCTTGAATGCACTATTTCGGGGTACCGAAGTTGTGAAGCATCCATTCTATTCCATTGGACTCAAAATGATGTTTGGGAGTGTTTCAGAGCATTTCGCTAACCTTCGGCACGTAAAAAGATGCAAAACTTGTGTTTAGGCCTGGATGCACTATTTCGAGGTACCGAAATTGTGAAGCATCCATTCTACTCCATTGGACCCAAAATGATGTTTGGGAGTGTTTCAGAGCATTTCGCTAACCTTCGGCACGTAAAAGATACAAAACTTGTGTTTCCGGCCTGAATGCACTATTTCGGGGTATCGTAGTTGCGAAGCATCCATTCTACTCCATTGGAACTAAAGTGATGTTTGGGAGTGTTTCAGAGCATTTCGCTAGCCTTCGACACGTAAAAAGATGCAAAACTTGTGTTTCGGGCCTAAGTGCTCTATTTCGGGGTACCGAAGTTGTGAAGCATCCATTCTACTCCATTGGACCCACAATGATGTTTGACAGTGTTTCAGAGCATTTCGCTAACCTTTGGCATGTAAAAGATGCAAAACATGTGTTTCGGGCCTGAATGCACTATTTCGGGGTGTCGTAGTTGTAAAGCATCCATTCTACTCCATTGGACCCAAAATGATGTTTGGGAGTGTTTCAGAGCATTTCGCTAGCCTTCGGCACGTAAAAGATGCAAAACTTGTGTTTCTGGCCTGAATGCACTATTTCGGGGTATCGTAGTTGTAAAGCATCCATTATACTCCATTGGACCCAAAATGATGTTTGTTAGTGTTTCAGAGCATTTCGCTAACCTTCGGCACGTAAAAGATGCAAAACTTGTGTTCGCGCCTGAATTCACTATTTTGGGGTACCAAAGTTGTGAAGCATCCATTATAGTCCATTGGACCCAAAATGATGTTTGGGAGTGTTTCAGAGCATTTTGCTAACCTTCGGCACATAAAAAGATGAAAAACTGGTGTTTCGGGCCTGAATGCACTATTTCGGGTACCAAATTTGCGAAGCATCCATTCTACTCCATTGGACCCAAAATGATGTTTGAGAGTGTTTCAAAGCATTTCGCTAACCTTCGGCACGTAAAAGATGCAAAACTTGTGTTCGCGCCTGAATCTACTATTTCGGGGTATCGTAGTTGTAAAGCATCCATTCTACTCCATTGGACCCAAAATGATGTTTGTTAGTGTTTCAGAGCATTTCGCTAACCTTCGGCACGTAAAAGATGCAAAACTTGTGTTCGCGCCTGAATTCACTATTTTGGGGTACCAAAGTCGTGAAGCATCCATTATAGTCCGTTGGACCCTAAATGATGTTTGGGAGTGTTTCAGAGCATTTTGCTAACCTTCGGCACATTAAAAGATGAAAAACTGGTGTTTCGGGCCTGAATGCACTATTCCGGGTACCAAAGTTGCGAAGCATTCATTCTACTCCTTTGGAACTAAAATGATGTTTGGCAGTGTTTCAGAGCATTTCGCTAGCCTTCGGCACGTAAAAAGATGCAAAACTTGTGTTTCGGGCCTGATTGCTCTATTTCGGGGTACCGAAGTTGTGAAGCATCCATTCTACTCCCTCGGACCCACAATGATGTTTGACAGTGTTTCAGAGCATTTCTCTAACCTTTGGCACGTAAAAGATGCAAAACTTGTGTTTCGGGCCTGAATGCACTATTTGGGGTATCGTAGTTGTAAAGCATCCATTCTACTTCATTGGACCCAAAATGATGTTTGGGAGTGTTTCAGAGCATTTCGCTAACCGTCGGCACGTAAAAAGATGCAAAACTTACGTTTCAGGCCTGAATGCACTATTCAGAGGTACCGAAGTTGTGAAGCGTCCATTCTACTCCATTAGACCCAAAATGATGTTTGAGAGTGTTTCAGAGCATTTCGCTAACCTTCGGCACGTAAAAGATGCAAAACTTGTGTTTCTGGCCTGAATGCACTATTTCGGGGTATCGTAGTTGTAAAGCATCCATTCTACTCCATTAGACCCAAAATGATGTTTGTTAGTGTTTCAGAGCATTTCGCTAACCTTCGGCACGTAAAAGATGCAAAACTTGTGTTCGCGCCTGAATACACTATTTTGGGGTACCAAAGTTGTGAAGCATCCATTATAGTCCATTGGACCCAAAATGATGTTTGGGACGGTTTCAGAGCATTTTGCTAACCTTCGGCACATAAAAAGATGAAAAACTGGTGTTTCGGGCCTGAATGCACTATTTCAGGTACCAAAGTTGCGAAGCATCCATTCTAATCCATTGGAACTAAAATGATGTTTGGGAGTGTTTCAGAGCATTTTGCTAGCCTTCGGCACGTAAAAAGGTGCAAAACTTGTGTTTTGGGCCTGAATGCTCTATTTCGGGGTACCGAAGTTGTGAAGCATCCATTCTACTCCATTGGACCGACAATGATGTTTGACAGTGTTTCAGAGCATTTCGCTAACCTTCGGCACGTAAAACATGTAAAACTTGTGTTTCGGGCCTGAATGCACTATTTCGGGGTATCGTAGTTGTAAAGCATCCATTCTACTCCATTAGACCCAAAATGATGTTTATTAGTGTTTCAGAGCATTTCGCTAACCTTCGGCACGTAAAAGATGCGAAACTTGTGTTCGCGCCTGAATTCACTATTTTGGGGTACCAAAGTTGTGAAGCATCCATTATAGTCCATTGGACCCAAAATGATATTTGGCAGTGTTTAAGAGCTTTTTGCTAACCTTCGGCACATAAAAAGATGAAAAAGTGGTGTTTCGGGCCTGAATGCACTATTTCGGGTACCAAAGTTGCGAAGCATCCATTCTACTCCATTGGAACTAAAATGATGTTTGGGAGTGTTTCAGAGCATTTCGCTAGCCTTCGGCACGTAAAAAGATGCAAAACTTGTGTTTTGGGCCTGAATGCTCTATTTCGGGGTACCGAAGTTGTGAAGCATCCATTCTACTCCATTGCACCGACAATGATGTTTGACAGTGTTTCAGAGCATTTCGCTAACCTTCGGCACGTAAAAGATGTAAAACTTGTGTTTCTGGCCAGAATGCACTATTTCGGGGTATCGTAGTTGTAAAGCATCCATTCTACTCCATTAGACCCAAAATGATGTTTGTTAGTGTTTCAGAGCATTTCGCTAACCTTCAGCACGTAAAAGATGCAAAACTTATGTTCGCGCCTGAATTCACTATTTTGGGGTACCAAAGTTGTGAAGCATCCATTATAGTCCATTGGACCCAAAATGATGTTTGGGAGTGTTTCAGAGCATTTTGCTAACCTTCGGCACATAAAAAGATGAAAAACTGGTGTTTCGGGCCTGAATGCACTATTTCGGGTACCAAAGTTGCGAAGCATCCATTCTACTCCATTGGAACTAAAATGATGTTTCGGAGTGTTTCAGAGCATTTCGCTAGCCTTCGGCACGTAAAAAGATGCAAAACTTGTGTTTTGGGCCTGAATGCTCTATTTCGGAGTACCGAAGTTGTGAAGCATCCATTCTACTCCATTGGACCGACAATGATGTTTGACAGAGTTTCAGAGCATTTCGCTACCCTTCGGCACGTAAAAGATGTAAAACTTGTGTTTCGGGCCTGAAAGCACTATTTCGGGGTATCGTAGTTGTAAAGCATCCATTCTACTCCATTGGACCCAAAATGATGTTTATTAGTGTTTCAGAGCATTTCACTAACCTTCGGCACGTAAAAGATGTGAAACTTGTGTTCGCGCCTGAATTCACTATTTGGGGTACCAAAGTTGTGAAGCATCCATTATAGTCCATTGGACCCAAAATGATATTTGGCAGAGTTTAAGAGCATTTTGCTAACCTTCGGCACATAAAAAGATGAAAAAGTGGTGTTTCGGGCCTGAATGCACTATTTCGGGTACCAAAGTTATGAAGCATCCATTCTACTCCATTAGAACGAAAATGATGTTTGGGAGTGTTTCAGAGCATTTCGCTAGCCTTCGGCACGTAAAAAGATGTAAAACTTGTGTTTTGGGCCTGAATGCTCTATTTCGGGGTACCGAAGTTGTGAAGCATCCATTCTACTCCATTGGACCGACAATGATGTTTGACAGTGTTTCAGAGCATTTCGCTAACCTTCGGCACGTAAAAGATGTAAAACTTGTGTTTCGGGCCTGAATGCACGATTTCAGGGTATCGTAGTTGTAAAGCATCCATTCTACTCCATTGGACCCAAAATGATGTTTATTAGTGTTTCAGAGCATTTCGCTAACCTTCGGCACGTAAAAGATGCGAAACTTGTGTTCGCGCCTGAATTCACTATTTTGGGGTACCAAAGTTGTGAAGCATCCATTATAGTCAATTAGACCCAAAATGATATTTGGCAGTGTTTAAGAGCTTTTTGCTAACCTTCGGCACATAAAAAGACGAAAAAGTGGTGTTTCGGGCCTGAATGCACTATTTCGGGTACCAAAGTTGCGAAGCATCCATTCTACTCCATTGGAACTAAAATGATGTTTGGGAGTGTTTCAGAGCATTTCGCTAGCCTTCGGCACGTAAAAAGATGCAAAACTTGTGTTTTGGGCCTGAATGCTCTATTTCGGGGTACCGAAGTTGTGAAGCATCCATTCTACTCCATTGCACCGACAATGATGTTTGACAGTGTTTCAGAGCATTTCGCTAACCTTCGGCACGTAAAAGATGTAAAACTTGTGTTTCTGGCCTGAATGCACTATTTCGGGGTATCGTAGTTGTAAAGCATCCATTCTACTCCATTAGACCCAAAATGATGTTTGTTAGTGTTTCAGAGCATTTCGCTAACCTTCAGCACGTAAAAGATGCAAAACTTGTGTTCGCGCCTGAATTCACTATTTTGGGGTACCAAAGTTGTGAAGCATCCATTATAGTCCATTGGACCCAAAATGATGTTTGGGAGTGTTTCAGAGCATTTTGCTAACCTTCGGCACATAAAAAGATGAAAAACTGGTGTTTCGGGCCTGAATGCACTATTTCGGGTACCAAAGTTGCGAAGCATCCATTCTACTCCATTGGAACTAAAATAATGTTTCCGAGTGTTTCAGAGCATTTCGCTAGCCTTCGGCACGTAAAAAGATGCAAAACTTGTGTTTTGGGCCTGAATGCTCTATTTCGGAGTACCGAAGTTGTGAAGCATCCATTCTACTCCATTGGACCGACAATGATGTTTGACAGTGTTTCAGAGCATTTCGCTAACCTTCGGCACGTAAAAGATGTAAAACTTGTGTTTCTGGCCTGAATGCACTATTTCGGGGTATCGTAGTTGTAAAGCATCCATTCTACTCCATTGGACCCAAAATGATGTTTATTAGTGTTTCAGAGCATTTCGCTAACCTTCGGCACGTAAAAGATGCGAAACTTGTGTTCGCGCCTGAATTCACTATTTTGGGGTACCAAAGTTGTGAAGCATCCATTATAGTCCATTGGACCCAAAATGATATTTGGCAGTGTTTAAGAGCTTTTTGCTAACCTTCGGCACATAAAAAGATGAAAAAGTGGTGTTTCGGGCCTGAATGCACTATTTCGGGTACCAAAGTTGCGAAGCATCCATTCTACTCCATTGGAACTAAAATGATGTTTGGGAGTGTTTCAGAGCATTTCGCTAGCCTTCGGCACGTAAAAAGATGCAAAACTTGTGTTTTGGGCCTGAATGCTCTATTTCGGGGTACCGAAGTTGTGAAGCATCCATTCTACTCCATTGCACCGACAATGATGTTTGACAGTGTTTCAGAGCATTTCGCTAACCTTCGGCACGTAAAAGATGTAAAACTTGTGTTTCTGGCCTGAATGCACTATTTCGGGGTATCGTAGTTGTAAAGCATCCATTCTACTCCATTAGACCCAAAATGATGTTTGTTAGTGTTTCAGAGCATTTCGCTAACCTTCAGCACGTAAAAGATGCAAAACTTGTGTTCGCGCCTGAATTCACTATTTTGGGGTACCAAAGTTGTGAAGCATCCATTATAGTCCATTGGACCCAAAATGATGTTTGGGAGTGTTTCAGAGCATTTTGCTAACCTTCGGCACATAAAAAGATGAAAAACTGGTGTTTCGGGCCTGAATGCACTATTTCGGGTACCAAAGTTGCGAAGCATCCATTCTACTCCATTGGAACTAAAATGATGTTTCGGAGTGTTTCAGAGCATTTCGCTAGCCTTCGGCACGTAAAAAGATGCAAAACTTGTGTTTTGGGCCTGAATGCTCTATTTCGGAGTACCGAAGTTGTGAAGCATCCATTCTACTCCATTGGACCGACAATGATGTTTGACAGTGTTTCAGAGCATTTCGCTACCCTTCGGCACGTAAAAGATGTAAAACTTGTGTTTCGGGCCTGAAAGCACTATTTCGGGGTATCGTAGTTGTAAAGCATCCATTCTACTCCATTGGACCCAAAATGATGTTTATTAGTGTTTCAGAGCATTTCGCTAACCTTCGGCACGTAAAAGATGTGAAACTTGTGTTCGCGCCTGAATTCACTATTTGGGGTACCAAAGTTGTGAAGCATCCATTATAGTCCATTGGACCCAAAATGATATTTGGCAGAGTTTAAGAGCATTTTGCTAACCTTCGGCACATAAAAAGATGAAAAAGTGGTGTTTCGGGCCTGAATGCACTATTTCGGGTACCAAAGTTATGAAGCATCCATTCTACTCCATTAGAACGAAAATGATGTTTGGGAGTGTTTCAGAGCATTTCGCTAGCCTTCGGCACGTAAAAAGATGCAAAACTTGTGTTTTGGGCCTGAATGCTCTATTTCGGGGTACCGAAGTTGTGAAGCATCCATTCTACTCCATTGGATCGACAATGATGTTTGACAGTGTTTCAGAGCATTTCGCTAACCTTCGGCACGTAAAAGATGTAAAACTTGTGTGTTCGGGCCTGAATGCACTATTTCGGGGTATCGTAGTTGTAAAGCATCCATTCTACTCCATTGGACCCAAAATGATGTTTATTAGTGTTTCAGAGCATTTCGCTAACCTTCGGCACGTAAAAGATGCGAAACCTGTGTTCGCGCCTGAATTCACTATTTTGGGGTACCAAAGTTGTGAAGCATCCATTATAGTCCATTGGACCCAAAATGATTTTTGGTAGTGTTTAAGAGCATTTTGCTAACCTTCGGCACATAAAAAGATGAAAAACTGGTGTTTCGGGCCTGAATGCACTATTTCGGGTACCAAAGTTGCGAAGCATCCATTGTACTCCATTGGAACTAAAATGATGTTTGGGAGTGTTTCAGAGCATTTCGCTAGCCTTCGGCACGTAAAAAGATGCAAAACTTGTGTTTTGGGCCTGAATGCTCTATTTCGGTGTACCGAAGTTGTGAAGCATCCATTCTACTCCATTGGACCGACAATGATGTTTGACAGTGTTTCAGAGCATTTCGCTAACCTTCGGCACGTAAAAGATGTAAAACTTGTGTTTCTGACCTGAATGCACTATTTCGGGGTATCGTAGTTGTAAAGCATCCATTCTACTACATTGGACCCAAAATGATGTTTGTTAGTGTTTCAGAGCATTTCGCTAACCTTCGGCACGTAAAAGATGCAAAACTTGTGTTCGCGCCTGAATTCACTATTTTGGGGTACCAAAGTTGTGAAGCATCCATTATAGTCCATTGGACCCAAAATGATGTTTGGGAGTGTTTGCACATAAAAAGATGAAAAACTGGTGTTTCGGGCCTGAATGCACTATTTCGGGTACCAAAGTTGCGAAGCATCCATTCTACTCCATTGGAACTAAAATGATGTTTGGGAGTGTTTCAGAGCATTTCGCTAGCCTTCGGCACGTAAAAAGATGCAAAACTTGTGTTTTGGGCCTGAATGCTCTATTTCGGGGTACCGAAGTTGTGAAGCATCCATTCTACTCCATTGGACCGACAATGATGTTTGACAGTGTTTCAGAGCATTTCGCTAACCTTCGGCACGTAAAAGATGTAAAACTTGTGTTTCGGGCCTGAATGCACTATTTCGGGGTATCGTAGTTGTAAAGCATCCATTCTACTCCATTGGACCCAAAATGATGTTTATTAGTGTTTCAGAGCATTTCGCTAACCTTCGGCACGTAAAAGATGCGAAACTTGTGTTCGCGCCTGAATTCACTATTTTGGGGTACCAATGTTGTGAAGCATCCATTATAGTCCATTGGACCCAAAATGATATTTGGCAGTGTTTAAGAGCTTTTTGCTAACCTTCGGCACATAAAAAGATGAAAAAGTGGTGTTTCGGGCCTGAATGCACTATTTCGGGTACCAAAGTTGCGAAGCATCCATTCTACTCCATTGGAACTAAAATGATGTTTGGGAGTGTTTCAGAGCATTTCGCTAGCCTTCGGCACGTAAAAAGATGCAAAACTTGTGTTTTGGGCCTGAATGCTCTATTTCGGGGTACCGAAGTTGTGAAGCATCAATTCTACTCCATTGCACCGACAATGATGTTTGACAGTGTTTCAGAGCATTTCGCTAACCTTCGGCACGTAAAAGATGTAAAACTTGTGTTTCTGGCCTGAATGCACTATTTTGGGGTATCGTAGTTGTAAAGCATCCATTCTACTCCATTAGACCCAAAATTATGTTTGTTAGTGTTTCAGAGCATTTCGCTAACCTTCAGCACGTAAAAGATGCAAAACTTGTGTTCGCGCCTGAATTCACTATTTTGGGGTACCAAAGTTGTGAAGCATCCATTATAGTCCATTGGACCCAAAATGATATTTGGCAGTGTTTAAGAGCATTTTTCTAACCTTCGGCACATAAAAAGATGAAAAACTGGTGTTTCGGGCCTGAATGCACTATTTCGGGTACCAAAGTTGCGAAGCATCCATTCTACTCCATTGGAACTAAAATGATGTTTCGGAGTGTTTCAGAGCATTTCGCTAGCCTTCGGCACGTAAAAAGATGCAAAACTTGTGTTTTGGGCCTGAATGCTCTATTTCGGAGTACCGAAGTTGTGAAGCATCCATTCTACTCCATTGGACCGACAATGATGTTTGACAGTGTTTCAGAGCATTTCGCTAGCCTTCGGCACGTAAAAGATGTAAAACTTGTGTTTCGGGCCTGAAAGCACTATTTCGGGGTATCGTAGTTGTAAAGCATCCATTCTACTCCATTGGACCCAAAATGATGTTTATTAGTGTTTCAGAGCATTTCGCTAACCTTCGGCACGTAAAAGATGTGAAACTTGTGTTCGCGCCTGAATTCACTATTTGGGGTACCAAAGTTGTGAAGCATCCATTATAGTCCATTGGACCCAAAATGATATTTGGCAGAGTTTAAGAGCATTTTGCTAACCTTCGGCACATAAAAAGATGAAAAACTGGTGTTTCGGGCCTGAATGCACTATTTCGGGTACCAAAGTTATGAAGCATCCATTCTACTCCATTAGAACGAAAATGATGTTTGGGAGTGTTTCAGAGCATTTCGCTAGCCTTCGGCACGTAAAAAGATGCAAAACTTGTGTTTTGGGCCTGAATGCTCTATTTCGGGGTACCGAAGTTGTGAAGCATCCATTCTACTCCATTGGATCGACAATGATGTTTGACAGTGTTTCAGAGCATTTCGCAAACCTTCGGCACGTAAAAGATGTAAAACTTGTGTTTCGGGCCTGAATGCACTATTTCGGGGTATCGTAGTTGTAAAGCATCCATTCTACTCCATTGGACCCAAAATGATGTTTATTAGTGTTTCAGAGCATTTCGCTAACCTTCGGCACGTAAAAGATGCGAAACCTGTGTTCGCGCCTGAATTCACTATTTTGGGGTACCAAAGTTGTGAAGCATCCATTATAGTCCATTGGACCCAAAATGATTTTTGGTAGTGTTTAAGAGCATTTTGCTAACCTTCGGCACATAAAAAGATGAAAAACTGGTGTTTCGGGCCTGAATGTACTATTTCGGGTACCAAAGTTGCGAAGCATCCATTGTACTCCATTGGAACTAAAATGATGTTTGGGAGTGTTTCAGAGCATTTTGCTAGCCTTCGGCACGTAAAAAGATGCAAAACTTGTGTTTTGGCCTGAATGCTCTATTTCGGGGTACCGAAGTTGTGAAGCATCCATTCTACTCCATTGGACCGACAATGATGTTTGACAGTGTTTCAGAGCATTTCGCTAACCTTCGGCACGTAAAAGATGTAAAACTTGTGTTTCTGGCCTGAATGCACTATTTCGGGGTATCGTAGTTGTAAAGCATCCATTCTACTACATTGGACCCAAAATGATGTTTGTTAGTGTTTCAGAGCATTTCGCTAACCTTCGGCACGTAAAAGATGCAAAACTTGTGTTCGCGCCTGAATTCACTATTTTGGGGTACCAAAGTTGTGAAGCATCCATTATAGTCCATTGGACCCAAAATGATGTTTGGGAGTGTTTGCACATAAAAAGATGAAAAACTGGTGTTTCGGGCCTGAATGCACTATTTCGGGTACCAAAGTTGCGAAGCATCCATTCTACTCCATTGGAACTAAAATGATGTTTGGGAGTGTTTCAGAGCATTTCGCTAGCCTTCGGCACGTAAAAAGATGCAAAACCTGTGTTTTGGGCCTGAATGCTCTATTTCGGGGTACCGAAGTTGTGAAGCATCCATTCTACTCCATTGGACCGACAATGATGTTTGACAGTGTTTCAGAGCATTTCGCTACCCTTCGGCACGTAAAAGATGTAAAACTTGTGTTTCGGGCCTGAATGCACTATTTCGGGGTATCGTAGTTGTAAATCATCCATTCTACTCCATTGGACCCAAAATGATGTTTATTAGTGTTTCAGAGCATTTCGCTACCCTTCGGCACGTAAAAGATGCGAAACTTGTGTTCGCGCCTGAATTCACTATTTTGGGGTACCAAAGTTGTGAAGCATCCATTATAGTCCATTGGACCCAAAATGATATTTGGCAGTGTTTAAGAGCATTTTGCTAACCTTCGGCACATAAAAAGATGAAAAAGTGGTGTTTCGGGCCTGAATGCACTATTTCGGGTACCAAAGTTGCGAAGCATCCATTCTACTCCATTGGAACTAAAATTGTGTTTGGGAGTGTTTCAGAGCATTTCGCTAGCCTTCGGCACGTAAAAAGATGCAAAACTTGTGTTTTGGGCCTGAATGCTCAATTTCGGGGTACCGAAGTTGTGAAGCATCCATTCTACTCCATTGGACCGACAATGATGTTTGACAGTGTTTCAGAGCATTTCGCTAACCTTCGGCACGTAAAAGATGTAAAACTTGTGTTTCGGGCCTGAATGCACTATTTCGGGGTATCGTAGTTGTAAAGCATCCATTCTACTCCATTGGACCCAAAATGATGTTTATTAGTGTTTCAGAGCATTTCGCTAACCTTCGGCACGTAAAAGATGCGAAACTTGTGTTCGCGCCTGAATTCACTATTTTGGGGTACCAAAGTTGTGAAGCATCCATTATAGTCCATTGGACCCAAAATGATATTTGGCAGTGTTTAAGAGCATTTTGCTAACCTTCGGCACATAAAAAGATGAAAAACTGGTGTTTCGGGCCTGAATGCACTATTTCGGGTACCAAAGTTGCGAAGCATCCATTGTACTCCATTGGAACTAAAATGATGTTTGGGAGTGTTTCAGAGCATTTCGCTAGCCTTCGGCACGTAAAAAGATGCAAAACTTGTGTTTTGGGCCTGAATGCTCTATTTCGGGGTACCGAAGTTGTGAAGCGTCCATTCTACTCCATTGGACCGACAATGATGTTTGACAGTGTTTCAGAGCATTTCGCTAACCTTCGGCACGTAAAAGATGTAAAACTTGTGTTTCTGGCCTCAATGCACTATTTCGGGGTATCGTAGTTGTAAAGCATCCATTCTACTCCATTGGACCCAAAATGATGTTTGTTAGTGTTTCAGAGCATTTCGCTAACCTTCGGCACGTAAAAGATGCAAAACTTGTGTCCGCGCCTGAATTCACTATTTTGGGGTACCAAAGTTGTGAAGCATCCATTATAGTCCATTGGACCCAAAATGATGTTTGGCAGTGTTTCAGAGCATTTTGCTAACCTTCGGCACATAAAAAGATGAAAAACTGGTGTTTCGGGCCTGAATGCACTATTTCGGGTACCAAAGTTGCGAAGCATCCATTCTACTCCATTGGAACTAAAATGATGTTTGGGAGTGTTTCAGAGCATTTCGCTAGCCTTCGGCACGTAAGAAGATGCAAAACCTGTGTTTTGGGCCTGAATGCTCAATTTCGGGGTACCGAAGTTGTGAAGCATCCATTCTACTCCATTGGACCGATAATGATGTTTGACAGTGTTTCAGAGCATTTCGCTAACCTTCGGCACGTAAAAGATGTAAAACTTGTGTTTCGGGCCTGAATGCACTATTTCGGGGTATCGTAGTTGTAAAGCATCCATTCTACTCCATTGGACCCAAAATGATGTTTATTAGTGTTTCAGAGCATTTCGCTAACCTTCGGCACGTAAAAGATGCGAAACTTGTGTTCGCGCCTGAATTCACTATTTTGGGGTACCAAAGTTGTGAAGCATCCATTATAGTCCATTGGACCCAAAATGATATTTGGCAGTGTTTAAGAGCATTTTGCTAACCTTCGGCACATAAAAAGATGAAAAACTGGTGTTTCGGGCCTGAATGCACTATTTCGGGTACCAAAGTTGCGAAGCATCCATTGTACTCCATTGGAACTAAAATGATGTTTGGGAGTGTTTCAGAGCATTTCGCTAGCCTTCGGCACGTAAAAAGATGCAAAACTTGTGTTTTGGGCCTGAATGCTCTATTTCGGGGTACCGAAGTTGTGAAGCGTCCATTCTACTCCATTGGACCGACAATGATGTTTGACAGTGTTTCAGAGCATTTCGCTAACCTTCGGCACGTAAAAGATGTAAAACTTGTGTTTCTGGCCTCAATGCACTATTTCGGGGTATCGTAGTTGTAAAGCATCCATTCTACTCCATTGGACCCAAAATGATGTTTGTTAGTGTTTCAGAGCATTTCGCTAACCTTCGGCACGTAAAAGATGCAAAACTTGTGTCCGCGCCTGAATTCACTATTTTGGGGTACCAAAGTTGTGAAGCATCCATTATAGTCCATTGGACCCAAAATGATGTTTGGCAGTGTTTCAGAGCATTTTGCTAACCTTCGGCACATAAAAAGATGAAAAACTGGTGTTTCGGGCCTGAATGCACTATTTCGGGTACCAAAGTTGCGAAGCATCCATTCTACTCCATTGGAACTAAAATGATGTTTGGGAGTGTTTCAGAGCATTTCGCTAGCCTTCGGCACGTAAGAAGATGCAAAACCTGTGTTTTGGGCCTGAATGCTCAATTTCGGGGTACCGAAGTTGTGAAGCATCCATTCTACTCCATTGGACCGATAATGATGTTTGACAGTGTTTCAGAGCATTTCGCTAACCTTCGGCACGTAAAAGATGTAAAACTTGTGTTTCGGGCCTGAATGCACTATTTCGGGGTATCGTAGTTGTAAAGCATCCATTCTACTCCATTGGACCCAAAATGATGTTTATTAGTGTTTCAGAGCATTTCGCTAACCTTCGGCACGTAAAATATGCGAAACTTGTGTTCGCGCCTGAATTCACTATTTTGGGGTACCAAAGTTGTGAAGCATCCATTATAGTCCATTGGACCCAAAATGATATTTGGTAGTGTTTAAGAGCATTTTGCTAACCTTCGGCACATAAAAAGATGAAAAAGTGGTGTTTCGGGCCTGAATGCACTATTTCGAGTACCAAAGTTGCGAAGCATCCATTGTACTCCATTGGAACTAAAATGATGTTTGGGAGTGTTTCAGAGCATTTCGCTAGCCTTCGGCATGTAAAAAGATGCAAAACTTGTGTTTTGGGCCTGAATGCTCTATTTCGGGGTACCGAAGTTGTGAAGCGTCCATTCTACTCCATTGGACCGACAATGATGTTTGACAGTGTTTCAGAGCATTTCGCTAACCTTCGGCACGTAAAAGATGTAAAACTTGTGTTTCTGGCCTCAATGCACTATTTCGGGGTATCGTAGTTGTAAAGCATCCATTCTACTCCATTGGACCCAAAATGATGTTTGTTAGTGTTTCAGAGCATTTCGCTAACCTTCGGCACGTAAAAGATGCAAAACTTGTGTCCGCGCCTGAATTCACTATTTTGGGGTACCAAAGTTGTGAAGCATCCATTGGACCCAAAATGATGTTTGGCAGTGTTTCAGAGCATTTTGCTAACCTTCGGCACATAAAAAGATGAAAAACTGGTGTTTCGGGCCTGAATGCACTATTTCGGGTACCAAAGTTGCGAAGCATCCATTCTACTCCATTGGAACTAAAATGATGTTTGGGAGTGTTTCAGAGCATTTCGCTAGCCTTCGGCACGTAAAAAGATGCAAAACCTGTGTTTTGGGCCTGAATGCTCAATTTCGGGGTACCGAAGTTGTGAAGCATCCATTCTACTCCATTGGACCGATAATGATGTTTGACAGTGTTTCAGAGCATTTCGCTAACCTTCGGCACGTAAAAGATGTAAAACTTGTGTTTCGGGCCTGAATGCACTATTTCGGGGTATCGTAGTTGTAAAGCATCCATTCTACTCCATTGGACCCAAAATGATGTTTATTAGTGTTTCAGAGCATTTCGCTAACCTTCGGCACGTAAAATATGCGAAACTTGTGTTCGCGCCTGAATTCACTATTTTGGGGTACCAAAGTTGTGAAGCATCCATTATAGTCCATTGGACCCAAAATGATATTTGGCAGTGTTTAAGAGCATTTTGCTAACCTTCGGCACATAAAAAGATGAAAAAGTGGTGTTTCGGGCCTGAATGCACTATTTCGGGTACCAAAGTTGCGAAGCATCCATTCTACTCCATTGGAACTAAAATGGTGTTTGGGAATGTTTCAGAGCATTTCGCTAGCCTTCGGCACGTAAAAAGATGCAAAACTTGTGTTTTGGGCCTGAATGCTCAATTTCGGGGTACCGAAGTTGTGAAGCATCCATTCTACTCCAATGGACCGACAATGATGTTTGACAGTGTTTCAGAGCATTTCGCTAACCTTCGGCACGTAAAAGATGTAAAACTTGTGTTTCAGGCCTGAATGCACTATTTCGGGGTATCGTAGTTGTAAAGCATCCATTCTACTCCATTGGACCCAAAATGATATTTATTAGTGTTTCAGAGCATTTCGCTAACCTTCGGCACGTAAAAGATGCGAAACTTGTGTTCGCGCCTGAATTCACTATTTTGGGGTACCAAAGTTGTGAAGCATCCATTATAGTCCATTGGACCCAAAATGATATTTGGCAGTGTTTAAGAGCATTTTGCTAACCTTCGGCACATAAAAAGATGAAAAACTGGTGTTTCGGGCCTGAATGCACTATTTCGGGTACCAAAGTTGCGAAGCATCCATTGTACTCCATTGGAACTAAAATGATGTTTGGGAGTGTTTCAGAGCATTTCGCTAGCCTTCGGCACGTAAAAAGATGCAAAACTTGTGTTTTGGGCCTGAATGCTCTATTTCGGGGTACCGAAGTTGTGAAGCGTCCATTCTACTCCATTGGACCGACAATGATGTTTGACAGTGTTTCAGAGCATTTCGCTAACCTTCGGCACGTAAAAGATGTAAAACTTGTGTTTCTGGCCTCAATGGACTATTTCGGGGTATCGTAGTTGTAAAGCATCCATTCTACTCCATTGGACCCAAAATGATGTTTGTTAGTGTTTCAGAGCATTTCGCTAACCTTCGGCACGTAAAAGATGCAAAACTTGTGTCCGCGCCTGAATTCACTATTTTGGGGTACCAAAGTTGTGAAGCATCCATTATAGTCCATTGGACCCAAAATGATGTTTGGCAGTGTTTCAGAGCATTTTGCTAACCTTCGGCACATAAAAAGATGAAAAACTGGTGTTTCGGGCCTGAATGCACTATTTCGGGTACCAAAGTTGCGAAGCATCCATTCTACTCCATTGGAACTAAAATGATGTTTGGGAGTGTTTCAGAGCATTTCGCTAGCCTTCGGCACGTAAGAAGATGCAAAACCTGTGTTTTGGGCCTGAATGCTCAATTTCGGGGTACCGAAGTTGTGAAGCATCCATTCTACTCCATTGGACCGATAATGATGTTTGACAGTGTTTCAGAGCATTTCGCTAACCTTCGGCACGTAAAAGATGTAAAACTTGTGTTTCGGGCCTGAATGCACTATTTCGGGGTATCGTAGTTGTAAAGCATCCATTCTACTCCATTGGACCCAAAATGATGTTTATTAGTGTTTCAGAGCATTTCGCTAACCTTCGGCACGTAAAATATGCGAAACTTGTGTTCGCGCCTGAATTCACTCTTTTGGGGTACCAAAGTTGTGAAGCATCCATTATAGTCCATTGGACCCAAAATGATATTTGGCAGTGTTTAAGAGCATTTTGCTAACCTTCGGCACATAAAAAGATGAAAAAGTGGTGTTTCGGGCCTGAATGCACTATTTCGGGTACCAAAGTTGCGAAGCATCCATTCTACTCCATTGGAACTAAAATGGTGTTTGGGAGTGTTTCAGAGCATTTCGCTAGCCTTCGGCACGTAAAAAGATGCAAAACTTGTGTTTTGGGCCTGAATGCTCAATTTCGGGGTACCGAAGTTGTGAAGCATCCATTCTACTCCAATGGACCGACAATGATGTTTGACAGTGTTTCAGAGCATTTCGCTAACCTTCGGCACGTAAAATATGCGAAACTTGTGTTCGCGCCTGAATTCACTATTTTGGGGTACCAAAGTTGTGAAGCATCCATTATAGTCCATTGGACCCAAAATGATTTTTGGTAGTGTTTAAGAGCATTTTGCTAACCTTCGGCACATAAAAAGATGAAAAACTGGTGTTTCGGGCCTGAATGCACTATTTCGGGTACCAAAGTTGCGAAGCATCCATTGTACTTCATTGGAACTAAAATGATGTTTGGGAGTGTTTCAGAGCATTTCGCTAGCCTTCGGCACGTAAAAAGATGCAAAACTTGTGTTTTGGGCCTGAATGCTCTATTTCGGGGTACCGAAGTTGTGAAGCGTCCATTCTACTCCATTGGACCGACAATGATGTTTGACAGTGTTTCAGAGCATTTCGCTAACCTTCGGCATGTAAAAGATGTAAAACTTGTGTTTCTGGCCTGAATGCACTATTTCGGGGTATCGTAGTTGTAAAGCATCCATTCTACTCCATTGGACCCAAAATGATGTTTGTTAGTGTTTCAGAGCATTTCGCTAACCTTCGGCACGTAAAATATGCGAAACTTGTGTTCGCGCCTGAATTCACTCTTTTGGGGTACCAAAGTTGTGAAGCATCCATTATAGTCCATTGGACCCAAAATGATATTTGGCAGTGTTTAAGAGCATTTTGCTAACCTTCGGCACATAAAAAGATGAAAAAGTGGGGTTTCGGGCCTGAATGCACTATTTCGGGTACCAAAGTTGCGAAGCATCCATTCTACTCCATTGGAACTAAAATGGTGTTTGGGAGTGTTTCAGATTATTTCGCTAGCCTTCGGCACGTAAAAAGATGCAAAACTTGTGTTTTGGGCCTGAATGCTCAATTTCGGGGTACCGAAGTTGTGAAGCATCCATTCTACTCCAATGGACCGACAATGATGTTTGACAGTGTTTCAGAGCATTTCGCTAACCTTCGGCACGTAAAATATGCGAAACTTGTGTTCGCGCCTGAATTCACTATTTTGGGGTACCAAAGTTGTGAAGCATCCATTATAGTCCATTGGACCCAAAATGATTTTTGGTAGTGTTTAAGAGCATTTTGCTAACCTTCGGCACATAAAAAGATGAAAAACTGGTGTTTCGGGCCTGAATGCACTATTTCGGGTACCAAAGTTGCGAAGCATCCATTGTACTTCATTGGAACTAAAATGATGTTTGGGAGTGTTTCAGAGCATTTCGCTAGCCTTCGGCACGTAAAAAGATGCAAAACTTGTGTTTTGGGCCTGAATGCTCTATTTCGGGGTACCGAAGTTGTGAAGCGTCCATTCTACTCCATTGGACCGACAATGATGTTTGACAGTGTTTCAGAGCATTTCGCTAACCTTCGGCATGTAAAAGATGTAAAACTTGTGTTTCTGGCCTGAATGCACTATTTCGGGGTATCGTAGTTGTAAAGCATCCATTCTACTCCATTGGACCCAAAATGATGTTTGTTAGTGTTTCAGAGCATTTCGCTAACCTTCGGCACGTAAAAGATGCAAAACTTGTGTACGCGCCTGAATTCACTATTTTGGGGTACCAAAGTTGTGAAGCATCCATTATAGTCCATTGGACCCAAAATGATGTTTGGGAGTGTTTCAGAGCATTTTGCTAACCTTCGGCACATAAAAAGATGAAAAACTGGTGTTTCAGGCCTGAATGCACTATTTCGGGTACCAAAGTTGCGAAGCATCCATTCTACTCCATTGGAACTAAAATGATGTTTGGGAGTGTTTCAGAGCATTTCGCTAGCCTTCGGCACGTAAAAAGATGCAAAACTTGTGTTTTGGGCCTGAATGCTCTATTTCGGGGTACCGAAGTTGTGAAGCATCCATTCTACTCCATTGGACCGACAATGATGTTTGACAGTGTTTCAGAGCATTTCGCTACCCTTCGGCACGTAAAAGATGTAAAACTTGTGTTTCGGGCCTGAATGCACTATTTCGGGGTATCGTAGTAGTAAATCATCCATTCTACTCCATTGGACCCAAAATGATGTTTATTAGTGTTTCAGAGAATTTCGCTAACCTTCGGCACGTAAAAGATGCGAAACTTGTGTTCGCGCCTGAATTCACTATTTTGGGGTACCAAAGTTGTGAAGCATCCATTATAGTCCATTGGACCCAAAATGATATTTGGCAGTGTTTAAGAGCATTTTGCTAACCTTCGGCACATAAAAAGATGAAAAAGTGGTGTTTCGGGCCTGAATGCACTATTTCGGGTACCAAAGTTGCGAAACATCCATTCTACTCCATTGGAACTAAAATGGTGTTTGGGAGTGTTTCAGAGCATTTCGCTAGCCTTCGGCACGTAAAAAGATGCAAAACTTGTGTTTTGGGCCTGAATGCTCAATTTCGGGGTACCGAAGTTGTGAAGCATCCATTCTACTCCATTGGACCGACAATGATGTTTGACAGTGTTTCAGAGCATTTCGCTAACCTTCGGCACGTAAAAGATGTAAAACTTGTGTTTCGGGCCTGAATGCACTATTTCGGGGTATCGTAGTTGTAAAGCATCCATTCTACTCCATTGGACCCAAAATGATGTTTATTAGTGTTTCAGAGCATTTCGCTAACCTTCAGCACGTAAAAGATGCGAAACTTGTGTTCGCGCCTGAATTCACTATTTTGGGGTACCAAAGTTGTGAAGCATCCATTATAGTCCATTGGACCCAAAATGATATTTGGCAGTGTTTAAGAACATTTTGCTAACCTTCGGCACATAAAAAGATGAAAAACTGGTGTTTCGGGCCTGAATGCACTATTTCGGGTACCAAAGTTGCGAAGCATCCATTGTACTCCATTGGAACTAAAATGATGTTTGGGAGTGTTTCAGAGCATTTCGCTAGCCTTCGGCACGTAAAAAGATGCAAAACTTGTGTTTTGGGCCTGAATGCTCTAT
The DNA here is from genome assembly GCA_036936925.1 of Cenchrus fungigraminus. Taxonomy (NCBI): domain Eukaryota; kingdom Viridiplantae; phylum Streptophyta; class Magnoliopsida; order Poales; family Poaceae; genus Cenchrus; species Cenchrus fungigraminus. The sequence continues at coordinate 59,801,133 of CM072772.1, read as the reverse complement.
TTCGGGGTACCGAAGTTGTGAAGCGTCCATTCTACTCCATTGGACCGACAATGATGTTTGACAGTGTTTCAGAGCATTTCGCTAACCTTCGGCACGTAAAAGATGTAAAACTTGTGTTTCTGGCCTCAATGCACTATTTCGGGGTATCGTAGTTGTAAAGCATCCATTCTACTCCATTGGACCCAAAATGATGTTTGTTAGTGTTTCAGAGCATTTCGCTAACCTTCGGCACGTAAAAGATGCAAAACTTGTGTCCGCGCCTGAATTCACTATTTTGGGGTACCAAAGTTGTGAAGCATCCATTATAGTCCATTGGACCCAAAATGATGTTTGGCAGTGTTTCAGAGCATTTTGCTAACCTTCGGCACATAAAAAGATGAAAAACTGGTGTTTCGGGCCTGAATGCACTATTTCGGGTACCAAAGTTGCGAAGCATCCATTCTACTCCATTGGAACTAAAATGATGTTTGGGAGTGTTTCAGAGCATTTCGCTAGCCTTCGGCACGTAAAAAGATGCAAAACTTGTGTTTTGGGCCTGAATAATCAATTTCGGGGTACCGAAGTTGTGAAGCATCCATTCTACTCCATTGGACCGACAATGATGTTTGACAGTGTTTCAGAGCATTTCGCTAACCTTCGGCACGTAAAAGATGTAAAACTTGTGTTTCGGGCCTGAATGCACTATTTCGGGGTATCGTAGTTGTAAAGCATCCTTTCTACTCCATTGGACCCAAAATGATGTTTATTACTGTTTCAGAGCATTTCGCTAACCTTCGGCACGTAAAAGATGCGAAACTTGTGTTCGCGCCTGAATTCACTATTTTGGGGTACCAAAGTTGTGAAGCATCCATTATAGTCCATTGGACCCAAAATGATATTTGGCAGTGTTTAAGAGCATTTTGCTAACCTTCGGCACATAAAAAGATGAAAAACTGGTGTTTCGGGCCTGAATGCACTATTTCGGGTACCAAAGTTGCGAAGCATCCATTGTACTCCATTGGAACTAAAATGATGTTTGGGAGTGTTTCAGAGCATTTCGCTAGCCTTCGGCACGTAAAAAGATGCAAAACTTGTGTTTTGGGCCTGAATGCTCTATTTCGGGGTACCGAAGTTGTGAAGCGTCCATTCTACTCCATTGGACCGACAATGATGTTTGACAGTGTTTCAGAGCATTTCGCTAACCTTCGGCACGTAAAAGATGTAAAACTTGTGTTTCTGGCCTCAATGCACTATTTCGGGGTATCGTAGTTGTAAAGCATCCATTCTACTCCATTGGACCCAAAATGATGTTTGTTAGTGTTTCAGAGCATTTCGCTAACCTTCGGCACGTAAAAGATGCAAAACTTGTGTCCGCGCCTGAATTCACTATTTTGGGGTACCAAAGTTGTGAAGCATCCATTATAGTCCATTGGACCCAAAATGATGTTTGGCAGTGTTTCAGAGCATTTTGCTAACCTTCGGCACATAAAAAGATGAAAAACTGGTGTTTCGGGCCTGAATGCACTATTTCGGGTACCAAAGTTGCGAAGCATCCATTCTACTCCATTGGAACTAAAATGATGTTTGGGAGTGTTTCAGAGCATTTCGCTAGCCTTCGGCACGTAAAAAGATGCAAAACTTGTGTTTTGGGCCTGAATGCTCAATTTCGGGGTACCGAAGTTGTGAAGCATCCATTCTACTCCATTGGACCGACAATGATGTTTGACAGTGTTTCAGAGCATTTCGCTAACCTTCGGCACGTAAAAGATGTAAAACTTGTGTTTCGGGCCTGAATGCACTATTTCGGGGTATCGTACTTGTAAAGCATCCATTCTACTCCATTGGACCCAAAATGATGTTTATTAGTGTTTCAGAGCATTTCGCTAACCTTCGGCACGTAAAAGATGCGAAACTTGTGTTCGCTTCTGAATTCACTATTTTAGGGTACCAAAGTTGTGAAGCATCCATTATAGTCCATTGGACCCAAAATGATATTTGGCAGTGTTTAAGAGCATTTAGCTAACCTTCGGCACATAAAAAGATGAAAAACTGGTGTTTCGGGCCTGAATGCACTATTTCGGGTACCAAAGTTGCGAAGCATCCATTGTACTCCATTGGAACTAAAATGATGTTTGGGAGTGTTTCAGAGCATTTCACTAGCCTTCGGCACGTAAAAAGATGCAAAACTTGTGTTTTGGGCCTGAATGCTCTATTTCGGGGTACCGAAGTTGTGAAGCGTCCATTCTACTCCATTGGACCGACAATGATGTTTGACAGTGTTTCACAGCATTTCGCTAACCTTCGGCACGTAAAAGATGTAAAACTTGTGTTTCTGGCCTCAATGCACTATTTCAGGGTATCGTAGTTGTAAAGCATCCATTCTACTCCATTGGACCCAAAATGATGTTTGTTAGTGTTTCAGAGCATTTCGCTAACCTTCGGCACGTAAAAGATGCAAAAGTGTCCGCGCCTGAATTCACTATTTTGGGGAAACAAAGTTGTGAAGCATCCATTATAGTCCATTGGACCCAAAATGATGTTTGGCAGTGTTTCAGAGCATTTTGCTAACATTCGGCACATAAAAAGATGAAAAACTGGTGTTTCGGGCCTGAATGCACTATTTCGGGTACCAAAGTTGCGAAGCATCCATTCTACTCCATTGGAACTAAAATGATGTTTGGGAGTGTTTCAGAGCATTTCGCTAGCCTTCGGCACGTAAAAAGATGCAAAACTTGTGTTTTGGGCCTGCATGCTCTATTTCGGGGTACCGAAGTTGTGAAGCATCCATTCTACTCCATTGGACCGACAATGATGTTTGACAGTGTTTCAGAGCATTTCGCTAACCTTCGGCACGTAAAAGATGTAAAACTTGTGTTTCGGGCCTGAATGCACTATTTCGGGGTATCGTAGTTGTAAAGCATCCATTCTACTCCATTGGACCCAAAATGATGTTTATTAGTGTTTCAGAGCATTTCGCTAACCTTCGGCACGTAAAAGATGCAAAACTTGTGTTCGCGCCTGAATCAACTATTTCGGGGTACCAAAGTTGTGAAGCATCCATTATAGTCCATTGGACCCAAGATGATGTTTGGGAGTGTTTCAGAGCATTTTGCTAACCTTCAGCACGTAAAAGATGAAATACTGGTGTTTCGGGCCTGAATGCACTATTTCGGGTACCAAAGTTGCGAAGCATCCATTTTACTCCATTGGAACTAAAATGATGTTTGGGAGTGTTTCAGAGCATTTCACTAGCCTTCGGCACGTAAAAAGATGCAAAACTTGTGTTTTGGGCCTGAATGCACTATTTCGGGGTATCGTAGTTGTAAAGCATCCATTCTACTCCATTGGACCCAAAATGATGTTTATTAGTGTTTCAGAGCATTTCGCTAACCTTCGGCACGTAAAAGATGCGAAACTTGTGTTCGCGCATGAATTCACTATTTTGGGGTACCAAAGTTGTGAAGCATCCATTATAGTCCATTGGACCCAAAATGATATTTGGCAGTGTTTAAGAGCATTTTGCTAACCTTCGGCACATAAAAAGATGAAAAACTGGTGTTTCGGGCCTGAATGCACTATTTCGGGTACCAAAGTTGCGAAGCATCCATTGTACTCCATTGGAACTAAAATGATGTTTGGGAGTGTTTCAGAGCATTTCGCTAGCCTTCGGCACGTAAAAAGATGCAAAACTTGTGTTTTGGGCCTGAATGCTCTATTTCGGGGTACCGAAGTTGTGAAGCGTCCATTCTACTCCATTGGACCGACAATGATGTTTGACAGTATTTCAGAGCATTTCGCTAACCTTCGGCACGTAAAAGATGTAAAACTTGTGTTTCTGGCCTCAATGCACTATTTCGGGGTATCGTAGTTGTAAAGCATCCATTCTACTCCATTGGACCCAAAATGATGTTTGTTAGTGTTTCAGAGCATTTCGCTAACCTTCGGCACGTAAAAGATGCAAAACTTGTGTCCACGCCTGAATTCACTATTTTGGGGTACCAAAGTTGTGAAGCATCCACTATAGTCCATTGGACCCAAAATGATGTTTGGCAGTGTTTCAGAGCATTTTGCTAACCTTCGGCACATAAAAAGATGAAAAACTGGTGTTTCGGGCCTGAATGCACTATTTCGGGTACCAAAGTTGCGAAGCATCCATTCTACTCCATTGGAACTAAAATGATGTTTGGGAGTGTTTCAGAGCATTTCGCTAGCCTTCGGCACGTAAAAAGATGCAAAACTTGTGTTTTGGGCCTGAATGCTCAATTTCGGGGTACCGAAGTTGTGAAGCATCCATTCTACTCCATTGGACCGACAATGATGTTTGACAGTGTTTCAGAGCATTTCGCTAACCTTCGGCACGTAAAAGATGTAAAACTTGTGTTTCGGGCCTGAATGCACTATTTCGGGGTATCGTACTTGTAAAGCATCCATTCTACTCCATTGGACCCAAAATGATGTTTATTAGTGTTTCAGAGCATTTCGCTAACCTTCGGCACGTAAAAGATGCGAAACTTGTGTTCGCGCCTGAATTCACTATTTTAGGGTACCAAAGTTGTGAAGCATCCATTATAGTCCATTGGACCCAAAATGATATTTGGCAGTGTTTAAGAGCATTTTGCTAACCTTCGGCACATAAAAAGATGAAAAACTGGTGTTTCGGGCCTGAATGCACTATTTCGGGTACCAAAGTTGCGAAGCATCCATTCTACTCCATTGGAACTAAAATGATGTTTGGGAGTGTTTCAGAGCATTTCGCTAGCCTTCGGCACATAAAAAGATGCAAAACTTGTGTTTTGGGCCTGCATGCTCTATTTCGGGGTACTGAAGTTGTGAAGCATCCATTCTACTCCATTGGACCGACAATGATGTTTGACAGTGTTTCAGAGCATTTCGCTAACCTTCGGCACGTAAAAGATGTAAAACTTGTGTTTCGGGCCTGAATGCACTATTTCGGGGTATCGTAGTTGTAAAGCATCCATTCTACTCCATTGGACCCAAAATGATGTTTATTAGTGTTTCAGACCATTTCGCTAACCTTCGGCACGTAAAAGATGCAAAACTTGTGTTCGCGCCTGAATCAACTATTTCGGGGTACCAAAGTTGTGAAGCATCCATTATAGTCCATTGGACCCAAGATGATGTTTGGGAGTGTTTCAGAGCATTTTGCTAACCTTCAGCACGTAAAAGATGAAATACTGGTGTTTCGGGCCTGAATGCACTATTTCGGGGTATCGTAGTTGTAAAGCATCCATTCTACTCCATTGGACCCAAAATGATGTTTATTAGTGTTTCAGACCATTTCGCTAACCTTCGGCACGTAAAAGATGCAAAACTTGTGTTCGCGCCTGAATCAACTATTTCGGGGTACCAAAGTTGTGAAGCATCCATTATAGTCCATTGGACCCAAGATGATGTTTGGGAGTGTTTCAGAGCATTTTGCTAACCTTCAGCACGTAAAAGATGAAATACTGGTGTTTCGGGCCTGAATGCACTATTTCGGGTACCAAAGTTGCGAAGCATCCATTTTACTCCATTGGAACTAAAATGATGTTTGGGAGTGTTTCAGAGCATTTCGCTAGCCTTCGGCACGTAAAAAGATGCAAAACTTGTGTTTCGGGCCTGAATTCACTATTTTGGTGTACCGAAGTTGTGAAGCATCCATTATAGTCCATTGGACCCAAAATGATGATTGAGAGTGTTTCAGAGCATTTCGCTAACCTTCAGCATGTAAAAAGATGCAAAACTTGTGTTTCAGGCCTAGATGCACTATTTCGAGGTAACGTAGTTGTAAAGCATCCATTCTACTCCATTGGAACTAAAATGATGTTTGGGAGTGTTTCGGAGCATTTTGCTAGCCTTCGGCACGTAAAAGATGCAAAACTTGTGTTTCGGGCCTGAATGCACTATTTCGGGGTATCGTAGTTGCGAAGCATCCATTCTACTCTATTGGACCCAAAATGATGTTTGATAGTGTTTCAGAGCATTTCGCTAACCTTCGGCACGTAAAAAGATGCAAAACTTGTGTTTCGGGCCCGAATGCTCTATTTCGGGGTACCGAAGTTGTGAAGCATCCATTCTACTCCATTGGACCGACAATGATATTTGATAGGGTTTAAGAGCATTTCGCTAACCTTCGGCACGTAAAAGATGCAAAACTTGTGTTTCGGGCCTGAATGCACTATTTCGGGGTATCGTAGTTGTAAATCATCCATTCTACTCCATTGGACCCAAAATGATGTTTGGGAGTGTTTTAGAGCATTTTGCTAACCTTCGGCACATAAAAAGATGAAAAACTTGTGTTTCGGGCCTGAATGCACTATTTCGGGTACCAAAGTTGCGAAGCATCCATTCTACTCCTTTGGACCCAAAAGGATGTTTGAGAGTGTTTCAGAGCATTTCGCTAACCTTCGTCATGTGAATGCAAAACTTGTGTTCGCGCCTGAATCCACTATTTCGGGGTATCGTAGTTGTGAAGCATCCATTATAGTCTATTGGACCCAAAATGATGTTTGGCAGTGTTTCAGAGCATTTTGCTAACCTTCGGCACATAAAAAGATGAAAAACTGGTGTTTCGGGCCTGAATGCACTATTTCGGGTACCAAAGTTGCGAAGCATCCATTCTACTCCATTGGAACAAAAATGATGTTTGGGAGTGTTTCAGAGCATTTCGCTAGCCTTCGGCACGTAAAAAGATGCAAAACTTGTGTTTTGGGCCTGAATGCTCAATTTCGGGGTACCGAAGTTGTGAAGCATCCATTCTACTCCATTGGACCGACAATGATGTTTGACAGTGTTTCAGAGCATATCGCTAACCTTCGGCACGTAAAAGATGTAAAACTTGTGTTTCGGGCCTGAATGCACTATTTCGGGGTATCGTACTTGTAAAGCATCCATTCTACTCCATTGGACCCAAAATGATGTTTATTAGTGTTTCAGAGCATTTCGCTAACCTTCGGCACGTAAAAGATGCGAAACTTGTGTTCGCGCCTGAATTCACTATTTTGGGGTACCAAAGTTGTGAAGCATCCATTATAGTCCATTGGACCCAAAATGATATTTGGCAGTGTTTAAGAGCATTTTGCTAACCTTCGGCACATAAAAAGATGAAAAACTGGTGTTTCGGGCCTGAATGCACTATTTCGGGTACCAAAGTTGCGAAGCATCCATTGTACTCCATTGGAACTAAAATGATGTTTGGGAGTGTTTCAGAGCATTTCGCTAGCCTTCGGCACGTAAAAAGATGCAAAACTTGTGTTTCGGGCCAGAATGCTCTATTTCGGGGTACTGAAGTTGTGAAGCATCCATTCTACTCCATTGGACCGACAATGATGTTTGACAGTGTTTCAGAGCATTTCGCTAACCTTCGGCACGTAAAAGATGCAAACCTTGTGTTTCGGGCCTGAATGCACTATTTCGGGGTATCGTAGTTGTAAAGCATCCATTCTAGTCCATTGGACCCAAAATGATGTTTGGGAGTGTTTCAGAGCATTTAGCTAACCTTTGGCACGTAAAAAGATGAAAAACTTGTGTTCGCGCCTGAATGCACTATTTCGGGGTACCAAAGTTGCGAAGCATCCATTCTACTCCATTGGAACCAAAATGATGTTTGGGAGTGTTTCAGAGCATTTCGCTAACCTTCGGCACGTAAAAAGATGAAAAACTTGTGTTCGGGCCTGAATGCACTATTTCGGGGTACCAAAGTTGTGAAGCATCCATTATAGTCCATTGGACCCAAAATGATGTTTGGGAGTGTTTCAGAGCATTTAGCTAACCTTTGGCACGTAAAAAGATGAAAAACTTGTGTTCGCGCCTGAATGCACTATTTCGGGGTACCAAAGTTGCGAAGCATCCATTCTACTCCATTGGAACCAAAATGATGTTTGGGAGTGTTTCAGAGCATTTCGCTAACCTTCGGCACGTAAAAAGATGAAAAACTTGTGTTCACGCCTGAATGCACTATTTCGGGGTACCAAAGTTGCGAATCATCCATTCTTCTCCATTGGACCCAAAATGATGTTTGGGATTGTTTCAGAGCATTTCGCTAACCTTCGGCATGTAAAAACATGCAAAACTTTTGTTTCGGGCCTGAATGCTCTATTTCGGGGTACCGAAGTTGTGAAGCATCCATTCTACTCCATTGGACTCAAAATGATGTTTGGGAGTGTTTCAGAGCATTTCGCTAACCTTCGGCACGTAAAAAGATGCAAAACTTGTGTTTCAGGACTGGATGCACTATTTCGAGGTACCAAAGTTGTGAAGCATCCATTCTACTCCATTGGACCCAAAATGATGTTTGAGAGTGTTTCAGAGCATTTCGCTAACCTTCGGCACGTAAAAAGATGCAAAACTTGTGTTTCAGGCCTGGATGCACTATTTCGAGGAACCGAAGTTGTGAAGCATCCATTCTACTCCATTGGACCCAAAATGATGTTTGAGAGTGTTTCAGAGCATTTCGCTAGCCTTCGGCACGTAAAAGATGCAAAACTTGTGTTTCTGGCCTGAATGCACTATTTTGGGGTATCGTAGTTGTAAAGCATCCATTCTACTCCATTGGACTGAAAATGATGTTTGTCAGTGTTTCAGAGCATTTGCGCTAAACTTCGGCACGTAAAAGATGCAAAACTTGTGTTTCGGCCCTGAATGCTCTATTTCGGGGTACCAAAGTTGTGAAGCATCCATTATACTCCATTGGACCCAAAATGATGTTTGTTAGTGTTTCAGAGCATTTCGCTATCCTTCGGCACGTAAAAGATGCAAAACTTGTGTTTCGGGCCAGAATGCTCTATTTCGGGGTACTGAAGTTGTGAAGCATCCATTCTACTCCATTGGACCGACAATGATGTTTGACAGTGTTTCAGAGCATTTCGCTAACCTTCGGCACGTAAAAGATGCAAACCTTGTGTTTCGGGCCTGAATGCACTATTTCGGGGTATCGTAGTTGTAAAGCATCCATTCTACTCCATTGGACCCAAAATGATGTTTGGGAGTGTTTCAGAGCATTTAGCTAACCTTTGGCACGTAAAAAGATGAAAAACTTGTGTTCGCGCCTGAATGCACTATTTCGGGGTACCAAAGTTGCGAAGCATCCATTCTACTCCATTGGAACCAAAATGATGTTTGGGAGTGTTTCAGAGCATTTCGCTAACCTTCGGCACGTAAAAAGATGAAAAACTTGTGTTCACGCCTGAATGCACTATTTCGGGGTACCAAAGTTGCGAATCATCCATTCTTCTCCATTGGACCCAAAATGATGTTTGGGATTGTTTCAGAGCATTTCGCTAACCTTCGGCATGTAAAAACATGCAAAACTTTTGTTTCGGGCCTGAATGCTCTATTTCGGGGTACCGAAGTTGTGAAGCATCCATTCTACTCCATTGGACTCAAAATGATGTTTGGGAGTGTTTCAGAGCATTTCGCTAACCTTCGGCACGTAAAAAGATGCAAAACTTGTGTTTCAGGACTGGATGCACTATTTCGAGGTACCGAAGTTGTGAAGCATCCATTCTACTCCATTGGACCCAAAATGATGTTTGAGAGTGTTTCAGAGCATTTCGCTAACCTTCGGCACGTAAAAAGATGCAAAACTTGTGTTTCAGGCCTGGATGCACTATTTCGAGGAACCGAAGTTGTGAAGCATCCATTCTACTCCATTGGACCCAAAATGATGTTTGAGAGTGTTTCAGAGCATTTCGCTAGCCTTCGGCACGTAAAAGATGCAAAACTTGTGTTTCTGGCCTGAATGCACTATTTTGGGGTATCGTAGTTGTAAAGCATCCATTCTACTCCATTGGACCGAAAATGATGTTTGTCAGTGTTTCAGAGCATTTGCGCTAAACTTCGGCACGTAAAAGATGCAAAACTTGTGTTTCGGCCCTGAATGCTCTATTTCGGGGTACCGAAGTTGTGAAGCATCCATTATACTCCATTGGACTCAAAATGATGTTTGTTAGTGTTTCAGAGCATTTCGCTATCCTTCGGCACGTAAAAGATGCAAAACTTGTGTTTCGGGCCTGAATGCACTATTTCAGGGTATCGTAGATGTAAAGCATCCATTCTACTCCATTGGACCCAAAATGATGTTTAGGAGTGTTTCAGAGCATTTCGCTAACATTCGGCACGTAAAAACATGCAAAACTTTTGTTTCGGACCTGAATGCTCTATTTCGGGGTACCGAAGTTGTGAAGCATCCATTCTACTCCATTGGATCCAAAATGATGTTTGAGAATGTTTCAGAGCATTTCGCTAAGCTTCGGCACGTAAAAGATGCAAAACTTGTGTTTCGGGCCTGAATGCACTATTTCGGGGTATCGTAGTTGTAAAGCATCCATTCTACTCTATTGGACCCAAAATGATGTTTGGGAGTGTTTCAGAGCATTTAACTAACCTTCGGCACGTAAAAAGATGAAAAACTTGTGTTCGCGCCAGAATGCACTATTTCGGGGTACCAAAGTTGCGAAGCATCCATTCTACTCCATTGGACTCAAAATGATGTTTGGGAGTGTTTCAGAGCATTTCGCTAACCTTCGGCACGTAAAAGATGCAAAACTTGTGTTTCGGGCCTGAATGCTCTATTTCGAGGTACCGAAGTTGTGAAGCATCCATTCTACTCCATTGGACCGACAATGATGTTTGAGAGTGTTTCAGAGCATTTCGCTAACCTTCGGCACGTAAAAGATGCAAAACTTGTGTTTCTGGCCTGAATGCACTATTTCGGGGTATTGTAGTTGTAAAGCATCCATTCTACTCCATTGGACCCAAAATGATGTTTGTTAGTGTTTCAGAGCATTTCGCTAACCTTCGGCACGTAAAAGATGCAAAACTTGTGTTCGTGCCTGAATTCACTATTTTGGGGTACCAAAGTTGTGAAGCATCCATTATAGTCCATTGGACCCAAAATGAAGTTTGGGAGTGTTTCAGAGCATTTTGCTAACCTTCGGCATATAAAAAGATGAAAAACTGGTGTTTCGGGCCTGAATGCACTATTTCGGGTACCAAAGTTGCGAAGCATCCATTCTACTCCATTGGAACTAAAATGATGTTTGAGAGTGTTTCAGAGCATTTCGCTAGCCTTCGGCACGTAAAAAGATGCAAAACTTGTGTTTCGGGCCTGAATGCTCTATTTCGGGGTACCGAAGTTGTGAAGCATCCATTCTACTCCAATGGACCGACAATGATGTTTGACAGTGTTTCAGAGCATTTCGCTAACCTTCGGCACATAAAAGATGCAAAACTTGTGTTTCGGGCCTGAATGCACTATTTTGGGGTATCGTAGTTGTAAAGCATCCATTTACTCCATTGGACCCAAAATGATGTTTGGGAGTGTTTCAGAGCATTTCGCTAACCTTCGGCACGTAAAAGATGCAAAACTTGTGTTTCGGGCCTGAATGCACTATTTCGGGGCACCGAAGTTGTGAAGCATCCATTCTACTCCATTGGACCCAAAATGATGTTTGGGAGTGTTTCAGAGCATTTCGCTAACCTTCGGCACGTAATAGATGCAAAACTTGTGTTTTGGGCCTGAATGCAGTATTTCGGGGTACCAAAGTTGCGAAGCATCCATTCTACTCCATTGGAACCAAAATGATGTTTGGGAGTGTTTCAGAGCATGTCGCTAACCTTCAGCACGTAAAAAGATGCAAACTTGTGTTTCGGGCCTGAATGCACTATTTCGGGGTACCGAAGTTGTGAAGCATCCATTCTATTCCATTGGACTCAAAATGATGTTTGGGAGTGTTTCAGAGCATTTCGCTAACCTTCGGCACGTAAAAAGATGCAAAACTTGTGTTTAGGCCTGGATGCACTATTTTGAGGTACCGAAATTGTGAAGCATCCATTCTACTCCATTGGACCCAAAATGATGTTTGTCAGTGTTTCAGAGCATTTGCGCTAAACTTCGGCACGTAAAAGATGCAAAACTTGTGTTTCGGCCCTGAATGCTCTATTTCGGGGTACCAAAGTTGTGAAGCATCCATTATACTCCATTGGACCCAAAATGATGTTTGTTAGTGTTTCAGAGCATTTTGCTATCCTTCGGCACGTAAAAGATGCAAAACTTGTGTTTCGGGCCTGAATGCACTATTTCAGGGTATCGTAGATGTAAAGCATCCATTCTACTCCATTGGACCCAAAATGATGTTTTGGAGTGTTTCAGAGCATTTCGCTAACATTCGGCACGTAAAAACATGCAAAACTTTTGTTTCGGACCTGAATGCTCTATTTCGGGGTACCGAAGTTGTGAAGCATCCATTCTACTCCATTGGATCCAAAATGATGTTTGAGAATGTTTCAGAGCATTTCGCTAAGCTTCGGCACGTAAAAGATGCAAAACTTGTGTTTCGGGCCTGAATGCACTATTTCGGGGTATCGTAGTTGTAAAGCATCCATTCTACTCTATTGGACCCAAAATGATGTTTGGGAGTGTTTCAGAGCATTTAACTAACATTCGGCACGTAAAAAGATGCAAAACTTGTGTTTCGGGCCAGAATGCACTATTTCGGGGTACCGAAGTTGTGAAGCATCCATTCTACACCATTGGACTCAAAATGATGTTTGGGAGTGTTTCAGAGCATTTCGCTAAGCTTCGGCACGTAAAAAGATGCAAAACTTGTTTTTCAGGCCTGGATGCACTATTTCGAGGTACCGAAGTTGTGAAGCATCCATTCTACTCCATTGGAACCAAAATGATGTTTGAGAGTGTTTCAGAGCATTTCGCTAACCTTCGGCACGTAAAAGATGCAAAACTTGTGTTTCTGGCCTGAATGCACTATTTCGGGGTATCGTAGTTGTAAAGCATCCATTATACTCCATTGGACCCAAAATGATGTTTGTTAGTGTTTCAGAGCATTTCGCTAACCTTCGGCACGTAAAAGATGCAAAACTTGTGTTTCGGGCCTGAATGCACTATTTCGGGGTATCGTAGTTGTAAAGCATCCATTCTACTCCATTGGACCCAAAATGATTTTTGGGAGTGTTTCTGAGCATTTCACTAACCTTCGGCACGTAAAAAGATGCAAAACTTGTGTTTCGGGCCAGAATGCACTATTTCGGGGTACCGAAGTTGTGAAGCATCCATTCTACTCCATTGGACTCAAAATGATGTTTGGGAGTGTTTCAGAGCATTTCGCTAACCTTCGGCACGTAAAAGATGCAGAACTTGTGTTTCTGGCCTAAATGCACCATTTTGGGGTATCTTAGTTGTAAAGCATCCATTCTACTCCATTGGACCCAAAATGATGTTTGTTAGTGTTTCAGAGCATTTCGCAAACCTTCAGCACGTAAAAGAGGCAAAACTTGTGTTCGCGCCTGAATTCACTATTCTGGGGTACCAAAGTTGTGAAGCATCGATTATAGTCCATTGGACCCAAAATGATGTTTGGGAGTGTTTCAGAGCATTTTGCTAACCTTCGGCACATAAAAAGATGAAAAACTGGTGTTTCGGGCCTGAATGCCCTATTTCGGGTACCAAAGTTGCGAAGCATCCATTCTACTCCATTGGAACTAAAATAATGTTTGGGAGTGTTTCAGAGCATTTCGCTAGCCTTCGGCACGTAAAAAGATGCAAAACTTGTGTTTCGGGCCAGAATGCTCTATTTCGGGGTACTGAAGTTGTGAAGCATCCATTCTACTCCATTGGACCGACAATGATGTTTGACAGTGTTTCAGAGCATTTCGCTAACCTTCGGCACGTAAAAGATGCAAACCTTGTGTTTCGGGCCTGAATGCACTATTTCGGGGTATCGTAGTTGTAAAGCATCCATTCTACTCCATTGGACCCAAAAAGATGTTTGGGAGTGTTTCAGAGCATTTAGCTAACCTTTGGCACGTAAAAAGATGAAAAACTTGTGTTCGCGCCTGAATGCACTATTTCGGGGTACCAAAGTTGCGAAGCATCCATTCTACTCCATTGGAACCAAAATGATGTTTGGGAGTGTTTCAGAGCATTTCGCTAACCTTCGGCACATAAAAAGATGAAAAACTTGTGTTCACGCCTGAATGCACTATTTCGGGGTACCAAAGTTGCGAATCATCCATTCTTCTCCATTGGACCCAAAATGATGTTTGGGATTGTTTCAGAGCATTTCGCTAACCTTCGGCTTGTAAAAACATGCAAAACTTTTGTTTCGGGACTGAATGCTCTATTTCGGGGTACCGAAGTTGTGAAGCATCCATTCTACTCCATTGGACTCAAAATGATGTTTGGGAGTGTTTCAGAGCATTTCGCTAACCTTCGGCACGTAAAAAGATGCAAAACTTGTGTTTCAGGACTGGATGCACTATTTCGAGGTACCGAAGTTGTGAAGCATCCATTCTACTCCATTGGACCCAAAATGATGTTTGAGAGTGTTTCAGAGCATTTCACTAACCTTCGGCACGTAATAAGATGCAAAACTTGTGTTTCAGGCCTGGATGCACTATTTCGAGGAACCGAAGTTGTGAAGCATCCATTCTACTCCATTGGACCCAAAATGATGTTTGAGAGTGTTTCAGAGCATTTCGCTAGCCTTCGGCACGTAAAAGATGCAAAACTTGTGTTTCTGGCCTGAATGCACTATTTTGGGGTATCGTAGTTGTAAAGCATCCATTCTACTCCATTGGACCGAAAATGATGTTTGTCAGTGTTTCAGAGCATTTGCGCTAAACTTCGACACGTAAAAGATGCAAAACTTGTGTTTCGGCCCTGAATGCTCTATTTCGGGGTGCCGAAGTTGTGAAGCATCCATTCAACTCTATTGGACTCAAAATGATGTTTGGGAGTGTTTCAGAGCATTTCGCTATCCTTCGGCACGTAAAAGATGCAAAACTTGTGTTCCGGCCCTGAATGCACTATTTCAGGGTATCGTAGATGTAAAGCATCCATTCTACTCCATTGGACCCAAAATGATGTTTAGGAGTGTTTCAGAGCATTTCGCTAACATTCGGCACGTAAAAACATGCAAAACTTTTGTTTCGGACCTGAATGCTCTATTTCGGGGTACCGAAGTTGTGAAGCATCCATTCTACTCCATTGGATCCAAAATGATGTTTGAGAATGTTTCAGAGCATTTCGCTAAGCTTCGGCACGTAAAAGATGCAAAACTTGTGTTTCGGGCCTGAATGCACTATTTCGGGGTATCGTAGTTGTAAAGCATCCATTCTACTCTATTGGACCCAAAATGATGTTTGGGAGTGTTTCAGAGCATTTAACTAACATTCGGCACGTAAAAAGATGCAAAACTTGTGTTTCGGGCCAGAATGCACTATTTCGGGGTACCGAAGTTGTGAAGCATCCATTCTACACCATTGGACTCAAAATGATGTTTGGGAGTGTTTCAGAGCATTTCGCTAAGCTTCGGCACGTAAAAAGATGCAAAACTTGTTTTTCAGGCCTGGATGCACTATTTCGAGGTACCGAAGTTGTGAAGCATCCATTCTACTCCATTGGAACCAAAATGATGTTTGAGAGTGTTTCAGAGCATTTCGCTAACCTTCGGCACGTAAAAGATGCAAAACTTGTGTTTCTGGCCTGAATGCACTATTTCGGGGTATCGTAGTTGTAAAGCATCCATTATACTCCATTGGACCCAAAATGATGTTTGTTAGTGTTTCAGAGCATTTCGCTAACCTTCGGCACGTAAAAGATGCAAAACTTGTGTTTCGGGCCTGAATGCACTATTTCGGGGTATCGTAGTTGTAAAGCATCCATTCTACTCCATTGGACCCAAAATGATTTTTGGGAGTGTTTCTGAGCATTTCACTAACCTTCGGCACGTAAAAAGATGCAAAACTTGTGTTTCGGGCCAGAATGCACTATTTCGGGGTACCGAAGTTGTGAAGCATCCATTCTACTCCATTGGACTCAAAATGATGTTTGGGAGTGTTTCAGAGCATTTCGCTAACCTTCGGCACGTAAAAGATGCAGAACTTGTGTTTCTGGCCTAAATGCACCATTTTGGGGTATCTTAGTTGTAAAGCATCCATTCTACTCCATTGGACCCAAAATGATGTTTGTTAGTGTTTCAGAGCATTTCGCAAACCTTCAGCACGTAAAAGAGGCAAAACTTGTGTTCGCGCCTGAATTCACTATTCTGGGGTACCAAAGTTGTGAAGCATCGATTATAGTCCATTGGACCCAAAATGATGTTTGGGAGTGTTTCAGAGCATTTTGCTAACCTTCGGCACATAAAAAGATGAAAAACTGGTGTTTCGGGCCTGAATGCCCTATTTCGGGTACCAAAGTTGCGAAGCATCCATTCTACTCCATTGGAACTAAAATAATGTTTGGGAGTGTTTCAGAGCATTTCGCTAGCCTTCGGCACGTAAAAAGATGCAAAACTTGTGTTTCGGGCCAGAATGCTCTATTTCGGGGTACTGAAGTTGTGAAGCATCCATTCTACTCCATTGGACCGACAATGATGTTTGACAGTGTTTCAGAGCATTTCGCTAACCTTCGGCACGTAAAAGATGCAAACCTTGTGTTTCGGGCCTGAATGCACTATTTCGGGGTATCGTAGTTGTAAAGCATCCATTCTACTCCATTGGACCCAAAAAGATGTTTGGGAGTGTTTCAGAGCATTTAGCTAACCTTTGGCACGTAAAAAGATGAAAAACTTGTGTTCGCGCCTGAATGCACTATTTCGGGGTACCAAAGTTGCGAAGCATCCATTCTACTCCATTGGAACCAAAATGATGTTTGGGAGTGTTTCAGAGCATTTCGCTAACCTTCGGCACATAAAAAGATGAAAAACTTGTGTTCACGCCTGAATGCACTATTTCGGGGTACCAAAGTTGCGAATCATCCATTCTTCTCCATTGGACCCAAAATGATGTTTGGGATTGTTTCAGAGCATTTCGCTAACCTTCGGCTTGTAAAAACATGCAAAACTTTTGTTTCGGGCCTGAATGCTCTATTTCGAGGTACCGAAGTTGTGAAGCATCCATTCTACTCCATTGGACTCAAAATGATGTTTGGGAGTGTTTCAGAGCATTTCGCTAACCTTCGGCACGTAAAAAGATGCAAAACTTGTGTTTCAGGACTGGATGCACTATTTCGAGGTACCGAAGTTGTGAAGCATCCATTCTACTCCATTGGACCCAAAATGATGTTTGAGAGTGTTTCAGAGCATTTCACTAACCTTCGGCACGTAATAAGATGCAAAACTTGTGTTTCAGGCCTGGATGCACTATTTCGAGGAACCGAAGTTGTGAAGCATCCATTCTACTCCATTGGACCCAAAATGATGTTTGAGAGTGTTTCAGAGCATTTCGCTAGCCTTCGGCACGTAAAAGATGCAAAACTTGTGTTTCTGGCCTGAATGCACTATTTTGGGGTATCGTAGTTGTAAAGCATCCATTCTACTCCATTGGACCGAAAATGATGTTTGTCAGTGTTTCAGAGCATTTGCGCTAAACTTCGACACGTAAAAGATGCAAAACTTGTGTTTCGGCCCTGAATGCTCTATTTCGGGGTGCCGAAGTTGTGAAGCATCCATTCAACTCTATTGGACTCAAAATGATGTTTGGGAGTGTTTCAGAGCATTTCGCTATCCTTCGGCACGTAAAAGATGCAAAACTTGTGTTTCGGCCCTGAATGCACTATTTCAGGGTATCGTAGATGTAAAGCATCCATTCTACTCCATTGGACCCAAAATGATGTTTAGGAGTGTTTCAGAGCATTTCGCTAACATTCGGCACGTAAAAACATGCAAAACTTTTGTTTCGGACCTGAATGCTCTATTTCGGGGTACCGAAGTTGTGAAGCATCCATTCTACTCCATTGGATCCAAAATGATGTTTGAGAATGTTTCAGAGCATTTCGCTAAGCTTCGGCACGTAAAAGATGCAAAACTTGTGTTTCGGGCCTGAATGCACTATTTCGGGGTATCGTAGTTGTAAAGCATCCATTCTACTCTATTGGACCCAAAATGATGTTTGGGAGTGTTTCAGAGCATTTAACTAACCTTCGGCACGTAAAAGATGTAAAACTTGTGTTTCGGGCCAGAATGCACTATTTCGGGGTACCGAAGTTGTGAAGCATCCATTCTACTCCATTGGACTCAAAATGATGTTTGGGAGTGTTTCAGAGCATTTCGCTAAGCTTCGGTACGTAAAAACATGCAAAACTTGTTTTTCAGGCCTGGATGCACTATTTCGAGGTACCGAAGTTGTGAAGCATCCATTCTACTCCATTGGAACCAAAATGATGTTTGAGAGTGTTTCAGAGCATTTCGCTAACCTTCGGCACGTAAAAGATGCAAAACTTGTGTTTCTGGCCTGAATGCACTATTTCGGGGTATTGTAGTTGTAAAGCATCCATTCTACTCCATTGGACCCAAAATGATGTTTGTTAGTGTTTCAGAGCATTTCGCTAACCTTCGGCACGTAAAAGATGCAAAACTTGTGTTCGTGCCTGAATTCACTATTTTGGGGTACCAAAGTTGTGAAGCATCCATTATAGTCCATTGGACCCAAAATGAAGTTTGGGAGTGTTTCAGAGCATTTTGCTAACCTTCGGCATATAAAAAGATGAAAAACTGGTGTTTCGGGCCTGAATGCACTATTTCGGGTACCAAAGTTGCGAAGCATCCATTCTACTCCATTGGAACTAAAATGATGTTTGAGAGTGTTTCAGAGCATTTCGCTAGCCTTCGGCACGTAAAAAGATGCAAAACTTGTGTTTCGGGCCTGAATGCTCTATTTCGGGGTACCGAAGTTGTGAAGCATCCATTCTACTCCATTGGACCGACAATGATGTTTGACAGTGTTTCAGAGCATTTCGCTAACCTTCGGCACATAAAAGATGCAAAACTTGTGTTTCGGGCCTGAATGCACTATTTTGGGGTATCGTAGTTGTAAAGCATCCATTTACTCCATTGGACCCAAAATGATGTTTGGGAGTGTTTCAGAGCATTTCGCTAACCTTCGGCACGTAAAAGATGCAAAACTTGTGTTTCGGGCCTGAATGCACTATTTCGGGGCACCGAAGTTGTGAAGCATCCATTCTACTCCATTGGACCCAAAATGATGTTTGGGAGTGTTTCAGAGCATTTCGCTAACCTTCGGCACGTAAAAGATGCAAAACTTGTGTTTTGGGCCTGAATGCACTATTTCGGGGTACCAAAGTTGCGAAGCATCCATTCTACTCCATTGGAACCAAAATGATGTTTGGGAGTGTTTCAGAGCATGTCGCTAACCTTCAGCACGTAAAAAGATGCAAACTTGTGTTTCGGGCCTGAATGCACTATTTCGGGGTACCGAAGTTGTGAAGCATCCATTCTATTCCATTGGACTCAAAATGATGTTTGGGAGTGTTTCAGAGCATTTCGCTAACCTTCGGCACGTAAAAAGATGCAAAACTTGTGTTTAGGCCTGGATGCACTATTTCGAGGTACCGAAATTGTGAAGCATCCATTCTACTCCATTGGACCCAAAATGATGTTTGTCAGTGTTTCAGAGCATTTGCGCTAAACTTCGGCACGTAAAAGATGCAAAACTTGTGTTTCTGGCCTGAATGCACTATTTTGGGGTATCGTAGTTGTAAAGCATCCATTCTACTCCATTGGACCGAAAATGATGTTTGTCAGTGTTTCAGAGCATTTGCGCTAAACTTCGGCACGTAAAAGATGCAAAACTTGTGTTTCGGCCCTGAATGCTCTATTTCGGGGTACCGAAGTTGTGAAGCATCCATTCAACTCTATTGGACTCAAAATGATGTTTGGGAGTGTTTCAGAGCATTTTGCTATCCTTCGGCACGTAAAAGATGCAAAACTTGTGTTTCGGGCCTGAATGCACTATTTCAGGGTATCGTAGATGTAAAGCATCCATTCTACTCCATTGGACCCAAAATGATGTTTAGGAGTGTTTCAGAGCATTTCGCTAACATTCGGCACGTAAAAACATGCAAAACTTTTGTTTCGGACCTGAATGCTCTATTTCGGGGTACCGAAGTTGTGAAGCATCCATTCTACTCCATTGGATCCAAAATGATGTTTGAGAATGTTTCAGAGCATTTCGCTAAGCTTCGGCACGTAAAAGATGCAAAACTTGTGTTTCGGGCCTGAATGCACTATTTCGGGGTATCGTAGTTGTAAAGCATCCATTCTACTCTATTGGACCCAAAATGATGTTTGGGAGTGTTTCAGAGCATTTAACTAACCTTCGGCACGTAAAAAGATGCAAAACTTGTGTTTCGGGCCAGAATGCACTATTTCGGGGTACCGAAGTTGTGAAGCATCTATTCTACTCCATTGGACTCAAAATGATGTTTGGGAGTGTTTCAGAGCATTTCGCTAAGCTTCGGCACGTAAAAACATGCAAAACTTGTTTTTCAGGCCTGGATGCACTATTTTGAGGTACCGAAGTTGTGAAGCATCCATTCTACTCCATTGGAACCAAAATGATGTTTGAGAGTGTTTCAGAGCATTTCGCTAACCTTCGGCACGTAAAAGATGCAAAACTTGTGTTTCTGGCCTGAATGCACTATTTCGGGGTATTGTAGTTGTAAAGCATCCATTCTACTACATTGGACCCAAAATGATGTTTGTTAGTGTTTCAGAGCATTTCGCTAACCTTCGGCACGTAAAAGATGCAAAACTTGTGTTCGTGCCTGAATTCAC
This sequence comes from Cenchrus fungigraminus, assembly GCA_036936925.1. Taxonomy (NCBI): domain Eukaryota; kingdom Viridiplantae; phylum Streptophyta; class Magnoliopsida; order Poales; family Poaceae; genus Cenchrus; species Cenchrus fungigraminus. Next base: position 59,780,563 of record CM072772.1, on the reverse strand, counting down.
TATTTTGGGGTACCAAAGTTGTGAAGCATCCATTATAGTCCATTGGACCCAAAATGAAGTTTGGGAGTGTTTCAGAGCATTTTGCTAACCTTCGGCATATAAAAAGATGAAAAACTGGTGTTTCGGGCCTGAATGCATTATTTCGGGTACCAAAGTTGCGAAGCATCCATTCTACTCCATTGGAACTAAAATGATGTTTGAGAGTGTTTCAGAGCATTTCGCTAGCCTTCGGCACGTAAAAAGATGCAAAACTTGTGTTTCGGGCCTGAATGCTCTATTTCGGGGTACCGAAGTTGTGAAGCATCCATTCTACTCCATTGGACCGACAATGATGTTTGACAGTGTTTCAGAGCATTACGCTAACCTTCGGCACATGAAAGATGCAAAACTTGTGTTTCGGGCCTGAATGCACTATTTTGGGGTATCGTAGTTGTAAAGCATCCATTTACTCCATTGGACCCAAAATGATGTTTGGGAGTGTTTCAGAGCATTTCGCTAACCTTCGGCACGTAAAAGATGCAAAACTTGTGTTTCGGGCCTAAATGCACTATTTCGGGGCACCGAAGTTGTGAAGCATCCATTCTACTCCATTGGACCCAAAATGATGTTTGGGAGTGTTTCAGAGCATTTCGCTAACCTTCGGCACGTAAAAGATGCAAAACTTGTGTTTTGGGCCTGAATGCACTATTTCAGGGTACCAAAGTTGCGAAGCATCCATTCTACTCCATTGGAACCAAAATGATGTTTGGGAGTGTTTCAGAGCATGTCGCTAACCTTCAGCACGTAAAAAGATGCAAACTTGTGTTTCGGGCCTGAATGCACTATTTCGGGGTACCGAAGTTGTGAAGCATCCATTCTATTCCATTGGACTCAAAATGATGTTTGGGAGTGTTTCAGAGCATTTCGCTAACCTTCGGCACGTAAAAAGATGCAAAACTTGTGTTTAGGCCTGGATGCACTATTTCGAGGTACCGAAATTGTGAAGCATCCATTCTACTCCATTGGACCCAAAATGATGTTTGAGAGTGTTTCAGAGCATTTCGCTAACCTTCGGCACGTAAAAAGATGCAAAACTTGTGTTTCACGCCTGGATGCACTATTTCGAGGTCCCGAAATTGTGAAGCATCCGTTCTACTCCATTGGACCCAAAATGATGTTTGAAAGTGTTTCAGAGCATTTCGCTAACCTTCGGCACGTAAAAGATGCAAAACTTGTGTTCGCGCCCGAATTCACTATTTTGGGGTACCAAAGTTGTGAAGCATCCATTATAGTCCATTGGACCCAAAATGATGTTTGGGAGTGTTTCAGAGCATTTTGCTAACCTTCGGCACGTAAAAAGATGCAAAACTTGTGTTTCGGTCCTGAATGCTCTATTTCGGGTACCAAAGTTGCGAAGCATCCATTCTACTCCATTGGAACTAAAATAATGTTTGGGAGTGTTTCAGAGCATTTCGCTAGCCTTCGGCACGTAAAAAGATGTAAAACTTTTGTTTCGGGCCTGAATGCTCTATTTCGGGGTACCAAAGTTGTGAAGCATCCATTCTACTCCATTGGACTCAAAATGATGTTTGGGAGTGTTTCAGAGCATTTTGCTAACCTTCGGCACGTAAAAAGATGCAAAACTTGTGTTTCAGGCCTGGATGTACTATTTCGAGGTACCGAAGTTGTGATGCATCCATTCTACTCCATTGTACCCAAAATGATGTTTGAGAGTGTTTCAGAGCATTTCGCTAACCTTCGGCATGTAAAAGATGCAAAACTTGTGTTTCTGGCCTGAATGCACTATTTCGGTGTATCGTAGTTGTAAAGCGTCCATTCTACTCCATTGGACCCAAAATGATGTTTGTTAGTGTTTCAGAGCATTTCGCTAACCTTCGGCACGTAAAAGATGCAAAACTTGTGTTCGCGCCTGAATTCACTATTTTGGGGTACCAAAGTTGTGAAGCATCCATTATAGTCCATTGGACCCAAAATGTTGTTTGGGAGTGTTTCAGAGCATTTTGCTAACGTTCGGCACATAAAAAGATGAAAAACTGGTGTTTCGGGCCTGAATGCTCTATTTCGGGTACCAAAGTTGCGAACCATCCATTCTACTCCATCGGAACTAACATAATGTTTGGGAGTGTTTCAGAGCATTTCGCTAGCCTTCGGCACGTAAAAAGATGCAAAACTTGTGTTTCGGGCCTGAATGCTCTATTTCGGGGTACCGAAGTTGTGAAGCATCCATTCAACTGCATTGGACCGACAATGATGTTTGACAGTGTTTCAGAGCATTTCGCTAACCTTCGGCACGTAAAAGATGCAAAACTCGTGTTTCGGGCCTGAATGCACTCTTTCGGGGTATCGTAGTTGTAAAGCATCCATTCTACTCCATTGGACCCAAAATGATGTTTGGGAGTGTTTCAGAGCATTTCGCTAACCTTCGGCACGTAAAAGATGCAAAACTTGTGTTCGCGCCTGAATCCACTATTTCGGGGTACCAAAGTGGTGAAGCATCCATTAAAGTCCATTGGACCCAAGATGATGTTTGGGAGTGTGTCAGAGCATTTCGCTAACCTTCAGCACGTAAAAGATGCAAAACTTGTGTTTCGGGCCTGAATCCAATATTTCGGGGTACAGAAGTTGTGAAGCATCCATTCTACTACATTGGACCCAAAATGATGTTTGGGAGTGTTTCAGAGCATTTAGCTAACCTCTGGCACGTAAAAAGATGAAAAACTTGTGTTCGCGCCTGAATGCACTATTTCGGGGTACCAAAGTTGCGAAGCATCCATTCTACTCCATTGGAACCAAAATGATGTTTGGGAGTGTTTCAAAGCATGTCGCTAACCTTCAGCACGTAAAAAGATGCAAACTTGTGTTTCGGGCCTGAATGCACTATTTCGGGGTACCGAAGTTGTGAATCATCCATTCTACTCCATTGGACTCAAAATGATGTTTGGGAGTGTTTCAGAGCATTTCGCTAACCTTCGGCACGTAAAAAGATGCAAAACTTGTGTTTCAGGCCTGGATGCACTATTTCGAGGTCCCGAAATTGTGAAGCATCCGTTCTACTCCATTGGACCCAAAATGATGTTTGAGAGTGTTTCAGAGCATTTCGCTAACCTTCGGCAAGTAAAAGATGCAAAACTTGTGTTTCTGGCCTGAATGCACTATTTCGGGGTATCGTAGTTGTAAAGCATCCATTCTACTCCATTGGACCCAAAATGATATTTGTTAGTGTTTCAGAGCATTTCGCTAACCTTCGGCACGGAAAAGATGCAAAACTTGTGTTCGCGCCTGAATTCACTATTTTGGGGTACCAAAGTTGTGAAGCATCCATTATAGTCCATTGGACCCAAAATGATGTTTGGGAGTGTTTCAGAGCATTTCGCTAACCTTCGGCACGTAAAAGATACAAAACTTGTGTTTCCGGCCTGAATGCACTATTTCGGGGTATCGTAGTTGTAAAGCATCCATTCTACTCCATTGGACTCAAAATGATGTATGGGAGTGTTTCAGAGCATTTCGCTAACCTTCGGCACGTAAAAGATGCAAAACTTGTGTTTCGGGCCTGAATGCTCTATTTCGAGGTACCGAAGTTGTGAAGCATCCATTCTACTCCATTGGACCGACAATGATGTTTGACAGTGTTTCAGAGCATTTCGCTAACCTTCGGCACGTAAAAGATGCAAAACTTGTGTTTCGGGCCTGAATGGACTATTTCGGGGTATCGTAGTTGTAAAGCATCCATTCTACTCCATTGGACCCAAAATGATGTTTGGGAGTGTTTCAGAGCATTTCGCTAACCCTCGTCACGTAAAAGATACAAAACTTGTGTTCGCGCTTGAATCCACTATTTCGGGGTACCAAAGTGGTGAAGCATCCATTATAGTCCATTGGACCCAAGATGATGTTTGGGAGTGTTTCAGAGCATTTCGCTAACCTTCAGCACGTAAAAGATGCAAAACTTGTGTTTCGGGCCTGAATCCAATATTTCGGGGTACAGAAGTTGTGAAGCATCCATTCTACTACATTGGACCCAAAATGATGTTTGGGAGTGTTTCAGAGCATTTAGCTAACCTTCGGCACGTAAAAAGATGAAAAACTTGTGTTCGCGCCTGAATGCACTATTTCAGGGTACCAAAGTTGCGAAGCATCCATTCTACTCCATTGGAACCAAAATGATGTTTGGGAGTGTTTCAGAGCATGTCGCTAACCTTCAGCACGTAAAAAGATGCAAACTTGTGTTTCGGGCTTGAATGCACTATTTCGGGGTACCGAAGTTGTGAAGCATCCATTCTATTCCATTGGACTCAAAATGATGTTTGGGAGTGTTTCAGAGCATTTCGCTAACCTTCGGCACGTAAAAAGATGCAAAACTTGTGTTTAGGCCTGGATGCACTATTTCGAGGTACCGAAATTGTGAAGCATCCATTCTACTCCATTGGACCCAAAATGATGTTTGAGAGTGTTTCAGAGCATTTCGCTAACCTTCGGCACGTAAAAAGATGCAAAACTTGTGTTTCAGGCCTGGATGCACTATTTCGAGGTCCCGAAATTGTGAAGCATCCGTTCTACTCCATTGGACCCAAAATGATGTTTGACAGTGTTTCAGAGCATTTCGCTAACCTTCGGCACGTAAAAGATGCAAAACTTGTGTCTCGGGCCTGAATGCACTATTTCGGGGTATCGTAGTTGTAAAGCATCCATTCTACTCCATTGGACCCAAAATGATATTTGTTAGAGTTTCAGAGCATTTCGCTAACCTTCGGCACGTAAAAGATGCAAAACTTGTGTTCGCGCCTGAATTCACTATTTTGGGGTACCAAAGTTGTGAAGCATCCATTATATTCCATTGGACCCAAAATGATGTTTGGGAGTGTTTCAGAGCATTTCGCTAACCTTCGGCACGTAAAAGATACAAAACTTGTGTTTCCGGCCTGAATGCACTATTTCGGGGTATCGTAGTTGTAAAGCATCCATTCTACTCCATTGGACTCAAAATGATGTTTGGGAGTGTTTCAGAGCATTTCGCTAACCTTCGGCACGTAAAAGATGCAAAACTTGTGTTTCGGGCCTGAATGCTCTATTTCGAGGTACCGAAGTTGTGAAGCATCCATTCTACTCCATTGGACCGACAATGATGTTTGACAGTGTTTCAGAGCATTTCGATAACCTTCGGCACCTAAAAGATGCAAAACTTGTGTTTCGGGCCTGAATGCACTATTTCGGGGTATCATAGTTGTAAAGCATCCATTCTACTCCATTGGACCCAAAATGATGTTTGGGAGTGTTTCAGAGCATTTCGCTAACCCTCGTCACGTAAAAGATACAAAACTTGTGTTCGCGCTTGAATCCACTATTTCGGGGTACCAAAGTGGTGAAGCATCCATTATAGTCCATTGGACCCAAGATGATGTTTGGGAGTGTTTCAGAGCATTTCGCTAACCTTCAGCACGTAAAAGATGCAAAACTTGTGTTTCGGGCCTGAATCCAATATTTCGGGGTACAGAAGTTGTGAAGCATCCATTCTACTACATTGGACCCAAAATGATGTTTGGGAGTGTTTCAGAGCATTTAGGTAACCTTCGGCACGTAAAAAGATGAAAAACTTGTGTTCGCGCCTGAATGCACTATTTCAGGGTACCAAAGTTGCGAAGCATCCATTCTACTCCATTGGAACCAAAATGATGTTTGGGAGTGTTTCAGAGCATGTCGCTAACCTTCAGCACGTAAAAAGATGCAAACTTGTGTTTCGGGCTTGAATGCACTATTTCGGGGTACCGAAGTTGTGAAGCATCCATTCTATTCCATTGGACTCAAAATGATGTTTGGGAGTGTTTCAGAGCATTTCGCTAACCTTCGGCACGTAAAAAGATGCAAAACTTGTGTTTAGGCCTGGATGCACTATTTCGAGGTACCGAAATTGTGAAGCATCCATTCTACTCCATTGGACCCAAAATGATGTTTGAGAGTGTTTCAGAGCATTTCGCTAACCTTCGGCACGTAAAAAGATGCAAAACTTCTGTTTCAGGCCTGGATGCACTATTTCGAGGTCCCGAAATTGTGAAGCATCCGTTCTACTCCATTGGACCCAAAATGATGTTTGACAGTGTTTCAGAGCATTTCGCTAACCTTCGGCACGTAAAAGATGCAAAACTTGTGTCTCGGGCCTGAATGCACTATTTCGGGGTATCGTAGTTGTAAAGCATCCATTCTACTCCATTGGACCCAAAATGATATTTGTTAGAGTTTCAGAGCATTTCGCTAACCTTCGGCACGTAAAAGATGCAAAACTTGTGTTCGCGCCTGAATTCACTATTTTGGGGTACCAAAGTTGTGAAGCATCCATTATATTCCATTGGACCCAAAATGATGTTTGGGAGTGTTTCAGAGCATTTCGCTAACCTTCGGCACGTAAAAGATACAAAACTTGTGTTTCCGGCCTGAATGCACTATTTCGGGGTATCGTAGTTGTAAAGCATCCATTCTACTCCATTGGAGTCAAAATGATGTTTGGGAGTGTTTCAGAGCATTTCGCTAACCTTCGGCACGTAAAAGATGCAAAACTTGTGTTTCGGGCCTGAATGCTCTATTTCGAGGTACCGAAGTTGTGAAGCATCCATTCTACTCCATTGGACCGACAATGATGTTTGACAGTGTTTCAGAGCATTTCGCTAACCTTCGGCACGTAAAAGATGCAAAACTTGTGTTTCGGGCCTGAATGGACTATTTCGGGGTATCGTAGTTGTAAAGCATCCATTCTACTCCATTGGACCCAAAATGATGTTTGGGAGTGTTTCAGAGCATTTTGCTAACCCTCGTCACGTAAAAGATACAAAACTTGTGTTCGCGCTTGAATCCACTATTTCGGGGTACCAAAGTGGTGAAGCATCCATTATAGTCCATTGGACCCAAGATGATGTTTGGGAGTGTTTCAGAGCATTTCGCTAACCTTCAGCACGTAAAAGATGCAAAACTTGTGTTTCGGGCCTGAATCCAATATTTCGGGGTACAGAAGTTGTGAAGCATCCATTCTACTACATTGGACCCAAAATGATGTTTGGGAGTGTTTCAGAGCATTTAGCTAACCTTCGGCACGTAAAAAGATGAAAAACTTGTGTTCGCGCCTGAATGCACTATTTCAGGGTACCAAAGTTGCGAAGCATCCATTCTACTCCATTGGAACCAAAATGATGTTTGGGAGTGTTTCAGAGCATGTCGCTAACCTTCAGCACGTAAAAAGATGCAAACTTGTGTTTCGGGCTTGAATGCACTATTTCGGGGTACCGAAGTTGTGAAGCATCCATTCTATTCCATTGGACTCAAAATGATGTTTGGGAGTGTTTCAGAGCATTTCGCTAACCTTCGGCACGTAAAAAGATGCAAAACTTGTGTTTAGGCCTGGATGCACTATTTCGAGGTACCGAAATTGTGAAGCATCCATTCTACTCCATTGGACCCAAAATGATGTTTGAGAGTGTTTCAGAGCATTTCGCTAACCTTCGGCACGTAAAAAGATGCAAAACTTGTGTTTCAGGCCTGGATGCACTATTTCGAGGTCCCGAAAGTGTGAAGCATCCGTTCTACTCCATTGGACCCAAAATGATGTTTGACAGTGTTTCAGAGCATTTCGCTAACCTTCGGCACGTAAAAGATGCAAAACTTGTGTCTCGGGCCTGAATGCACTATTTCGGGGTATCGTAGTTGTAAAGCATCCATTCTACTCCATTGGACCCAAAATGATATTTGTTAGAGTTTCAGAGCATTTCGCTAACCTTCGGCACGTAAAAGATGCAAAACTTGTGTTCGCGCCTGAATTCACTATTTTGGGGTACCAAAGTTGTGAAGCATCCATTATATTCCATTGGACCCAAAATGATGTTTGGGAGTGTTTCAGAGCATTTCGCTAACCTTCGGCACGTAAAAGATACAAAACTTGTGTTTCCGGCCTGAATGCACTATTTCGGGGTATCGTAGTTGTAAAGCATCCATTCTACTCCATTGGACTCAAAATGATGTTTGGGAGTGTTTCAGAGCATTTCGCTAACCTTCGGCACGTAAAAGATGCAAAACTTGTGTTTCGGGCCTGAATGCTCTATTTCGAGGTACCGAAGTTGTGAAGCATCCATTCTACTCCATTGGACCGACAATGATGTTTGACAGTGTTTCAGAGCATTTCGATAACCTTCGGCACGTAAAAGATGCAAAACTTGTGTTTCGGGCCTGAATGCACTATTTCGGGGTATCGTAGTTGTAAAGCATCCATTCTACTCCATTGGACCCAAAATGATGTTTGGGAGTGTTTCAGAGCATTTCGCTAACCCTCGTCACGTAAAAGATACAAAACTTGTGTTCGCGCTTGAATCCACTATTTCGGGGTACCAAAGTGGTGAAGCATCCATTATAGTCCATTGGACCCAAGATGATGTTTGGGAGTGTTTCAGAGCATTTCGCTAACCTTCAGCACGTAAAAGATGCAAAACTTGTGTTTCGGGCCTGAATGCAATATTTCGGGGTACAGAAGTTGTGAAGCATCCATTCTACTACATTGGACCCAAAATGATGTTTGGGAGTCTTTCAGAGCATTTAGCTAACCTTCGGCACGTAAAAAGATGAAAAACTTGTGTTCGCGCCTGAATGCACTATTTCAGGGTACCAAAGTTGCGAAGCATCCATTCTACTCCATTGGAACCAAAATGATGTTTGGGAGTGTTTCAGAGCATGTCGCTAACCTTCAGCACGTAAAAAGATGCAAACTTGTGTTTCGGGCTTGAATGCACTATTTCGGGGTACCGAAGTTGTGAAGCATCCATTCTATTCCATTGGACTCAAAATGATGTTTGGGAGTGTTTCAGAGCATTTCGCTAACCTTCGGCACGTAAAAAGATGCAAAACTTGTGTTTAGGCCTGGATGCACTATTTCGAGGTACCGAAATTGTGAAGCATCCATTCTACTCCATTGGACCCAAAATGATGTTTGAGAGTGTTTCAGAGCATTTCGCTAACCTTCGGCACGTAAAAAGATGCAAAACTTGTGTTTCAGGCCTGGATGCACTATTTTGAGGTCCCGAAATTGTGAAGCATCCGTTCTACTCCATTGGACCAAAAATGATGTTTGACAGTGTTTCAGAGCATTTCGCTAACCTTCGGCACGTAAAAGATGCAAAACTTGTGTCTCGGGCCTGAATGCACTATTTCGGGGTATCGTAGTTGTAAAGCATCCATTCTACTCCATTGGACCCAAAATGATATTTGTTAGTGTTTCAGAGCATTTCGCTAACCTTCGGCACGTAAAAGATGCAAAACTTGTGTTCGCGCCTGAATTCACTATTTTGGGGTACCAAAGTTGTGAAGCATCCATTATATTCCATTGGACCCAAAATGATGTTTGGGAGTGTTTCAGAGCATTTCGCTAACCTTCGGCACGTAAAAGATACAAAACTTGTGTTTCCGGCCTGAATGCACTATTTCGGGGTATCGTAGTTGTAAAGCATCCATTCTACTCCATTGGACTCAAAATGATGTTTGGGAGTGTTTCAGACCATTTCGCTAACCTTCGGCACGTAAAAGATACAAAACTTGTGTTTCCGGCCTGAATGCACTATTTCGGGGTATCGTAGTTGTAAAGCATCCATTCTACTCCATTGGACTCAAAATTATGTTCGGGAGTGTTTCAGAGCATTTCGCTAACCTTCGGCACGTAAAAGATGCAAAACTTGTGTTTCGGGACTGAATGCTCTATTTCGAGGTACCGAAGTTGTGAAGCATCCATTCTACTCCATTGGACCGACAATGATGTTTGACAGTGTTTCAGAGTATTTCGCTAACCTTCGGCACGTAAAAGATGCAAAACTTGTGTTTCGGGCCTGAATGCACTATTTCGGGGTATCGTAGTTGTAAAGCATCCATTCTACTCCATTGGACCCAAAATGATGTTTGGGAGTGTTTCAGAGCATTTCGCTAACCTTCGTCACGTAAAAGATACAAAACTTGTGTTCGCGCTTGAATCCACTATTTCGAGGTACCAAAGTGGTGAAGCATCCATTATAGTCCATTGGACCCAAGATGATGTTTGGGAGTGTTTCAGAGCATTTCGCTAACCTTCAGCACGTAAAAGATGCAAAACTTGTGTTTCGGGCCTGAATCCAATATTTCAGGGTACAGAAGTTGTGAAGCATCCATTCTACTACATTGGACCCAAAATGATGTTTGGGAGTGTTTCAGAGCATTTAGCTAACCTTCGGCACGTAAAAAGATGAAAAACTTGTGTTCGCGCCTGAATGCACTATTTCGGGGTACCAAAGTTGCGAAGCATCCATTCTACTCCATTGGAACCAAAATGATGTTTGGGAGTGTTTCAGAGCATGTCGCTAACCTTCAGCACGTAAAAAGATGCAAACTAGTGTTTCGGGCCTGAATGCACTATTTCGGGGTACCAAAGTTGTGAAGCATCCATTATATTCCATTGGACCCAAAATGATGTTTGGGAGTGTTTCAGAGCATTTCGCTAACCTTCGGCACGTAAAAGATACAAAACTTGTGTTTCCGGCCTGAATGCACTATTTCGGGGTATCGTAGTTGTAAAGCATCCATTCTACTCCATTGGACTCAAAATGATGTTTGGGAGTGTTTCAGAGCATTTCGCTAACCTTCGGCACGTAAAAGATGCAAAACTTGTGTTTCGGGCCTGAATGCTCTATTTCGAGGTACCGAAGTTGTGAAGCATCCATTCTACTCCATTGGACCGACAATGATGTTTGACAGTGTTTCAGAGCATTTCGCTAACCTTCGGCACGTAAAAGATGCAAAACTTGTGTTTCGGGCCTGAATGGACTATTTCGGGGTATCGTAGTTGTAAAGCATCCATTCTACTCCATTGGACCCAAAATGATGTTTGGGAGTGTTTCAGAGCATTTTGCTAACCCTCGTCACGTAAAAGATACAAAACTTGTGTTCGCGCTTGAATCCACTATTTCGGGGTACCAAAGTGGTGAAGCATCCATTATAGTCCATTGGACCCAAGATGATGTTTGGGAGTGTTTCAGAGCATTTCGCTAACCTTCAGCACGTAAAAGATGCAAAACTTGTGTTTCGGGCCTGAATCCAATATTTCGGGGTACAGAAGTTGTGAAGCATCCATTCTACTACATTGGACCCAAAATGATGTTTGGGAGTGTTTCAGAGCATTTAGCTAACCTTCGGCACGTAAAAAGATGAAAAACTTGTGTTCGCGCCTGAATGCACTATTTCAGGGTACCAAAGTTGCGAAGCATCCATTCTACTCCATTGGAACCAAAATGATGTTTGGGAGTGTTTCAGAGCATGTCGCTAACCTTCAGCACGTAAAAAGATGCAAACTTGTGTTTCGGGCTTGAATGCACTATTTCGGGGTACCGAAGTTGTGAAGCATCCATTCTATTCCATTGGACTCAAAATGATGTTTGGGAGTGTTTCAGAGCATTTCGCTAACCTTCGGCACGTAAAAAGATGCAAAACTTGTGTTTAGGCCTGGATGCACTATTTCGAGGTACCGAAATTGTGAAGCATCCATTCTACTCCATTGGACCCAAAATGATGTTTGAGAGTGTTTCAGAGCATTTCGCTAACCTTCGGCACGTAAAAAGATGCAAAACTTGTGTTTCAGGCCTGGATGCACTATTTCGAGGTCCCGAAAGTGTGAAGCATCCGTTCTACTCCATTGGACCCAAAATGATGTTTGACAGTGTTTCAGAGCATTTCGCTAACCTTCGGCACGTAAAAGATGCAAAACATGTGTCTCGGGCCTGAATGCACTATTTCGGGGTATCGTAGTTGTAAAGCATCCATTCTACTCCATTGGACCCAAAATGATATTTGTTAGAGTTTCAGAGCATTTCGCTAACCTTCGGCACGTAAAAGATGCAAAACTTGTGTTCGCGCCTGAATTCACTATTTTGGGGTACCAAAGTTGTGAAGCATCCATTATATTCCATTGGACCCAAAATGATGTTTGGGAGTGTTTCAGAGCATTTCGCTAACCTTCGGCACGTAAAAGATACAAAACTTGTGTTTCCGGCCTGAATGCACTATTTCGGGGTATCGTAGTTGTAAAGCATCCATTCTACTCCATTGGACTCAAAATGATGTTTGGGAGTGTTTCAGAGCATTTCGCTAACCTTCGGCACGTAAAAGATGCAAAACTTGTGTTTCGGGCCTGAATGCTCTATTTCGAGGTACAGAAGTTGTGAAGCATCCATTCTACTCCATTGGACCGACAATGATGTTTGACAGTGTTTCAGAGCATTTCGCTAACCTTCGGCACGTAAAAGATGCAAAACTTGTGTTTCGGGCCTGAATGGACTATTTCGGGGTATCGTAGTTGTAAAGCATCCATTCTACTCCATTGGACCCAAAATGATGTTTGGGAGTGTTTCAGAGCATTTTGCTAACCCTCGTCACGTAAAAGATACAAAACTTGTGTTCGCGCTTGAATCCACTATTTCGGGGTACCAAAGTGGTGAAGCATCCATTATAGTCCATTGGACCCAAGATGATGTTTGGGAGTGTTTCAGAGCATTTCGCTAACCTTCAGCACGTAAAAGATGCAAAACTTGTGTTTCGGGCCTGAATCCAATATTTCGGGGTACAGAAGTTGTGAAGCATCCATTCTACTACATTGGACCCAAAATGATGTTTGGGAGTGTTTCAGAGCATTTAGCTAACCATCGGCACGTAAAAAGATGAAAAACTTGTGTTCGCGCCTGAATGCACTATTTCAGGGTACCAAAGTTGCGAAGCATCCATTCTACTCCATTGGAACCAAAATGATGTTTGGGAGTGTTTCAGAGCATGTCGCTAACCTTCAGCACGTAAAAAGATGCAAACTTGTGTTTCGGGCTTGAATGCACTATTTCGGGGTACCGAAGTTGTGAAGCATCCATTCTATTCCATTGGACTCAAAATGATGTTTGGGAGTGTTTCAGAGCATTTCGCTAACCTTCGGCACGTAAAAAGATGCAAAACTTGTGTTTAGGCCTGGATGCACTATTTCGAGGTACCGAAATTGTGAAGCATCCATTCTACTCCATTGGACCCAAAATGATGTTTGAGAGTGTTTCAGAGCATTTCGCTAACCTTCGGCACGTAAAAAGATGCAAAACTTGTGTTTCAGGCCTGGATGCACTATTTCGAGGTCCCGAAAGTGTGAAGCATCCGTTCTACTCCATTGGACCCAAAATGATGTTTGACAGTGTTTCAGAGCATTTCGCTAACCTTCGGCACGTAAAAGATGCAAAACATGTGTCTCGGGCCTGAATGCACTATTTCGGGGTATCGTAGTTGTAAAGCATCCATTCTACTCCATTGGACCCAAAATGATATTTGTTAGAGTTTCAGAGCATTTCGCTAACCTTCGGCACGTAAAAGATGCAAAACTTGTGTTCGCGCCTGAATTCACTATTTTGGGGTACCAAAGTTGTGAAGCATCCATTATATTCCATTGGACCCAAAATGATGTTTGGGAGTGTTTCAGAGCATTTCGCTAACCTTCGGCACGTAAAAGATACAAAACTTGTGTTTCCGGCCTGAATGCACTATTTCGGGGTATCGTAGTTGTAAAGCATCCATTCTACTCCATTGGACTCAAAATGATGTTTGGGAGTGTTTCAGAGCATTTCGCTAACCTTCGGCACGTAAAAGATGCAAAACTTGTGTTTCGGGCCTGAATGCTCTATTTCGAGGTACCGAAGTTGTGAAGCATCCATTCTACTCCATTGGACCGACAATGATGTTTGACAGTGTTTCAGAGCATTTCGATAACCTTCGGCACGTAAAAGATGCAAAACTTGTGTTTCGGGCCTGAATGCACTATTTCGGGGTATCGTAGTTGTAAAGCATCCATTCTACTCCATTGGACCCAAAATGATGTTTGGGAGTGTTTCAGAGCATTTCGCTAACCCTCGTCACGTAAAAGATACAAAACTTGTGTTCGCGCTTGAATCCACTATTTCGGGGTACCAAAGTGGTGAAGCATCCATTATAGTCCATTGGACCCAAGATGATGTTTGGGAGTGTTTCAGAGCATTTCGCTAACCTTCAGCACGTAAAAGATGCAAAACTTGTGTTTCGGGCCTGAATGCAATATTTCGGGGTACAGAAGTTGTGAAGCATCCATTCTACTACATTGGACCCAAAATGATGTTTGGGAGTCTTTCAGAGCATTTAGCTAACCTTCGGCACGTAAAAAGATGAAAAACTTGTGTTCGCGCCTGAATGCACTATTTCAGGGTACCAAAGTTGCGAAGCATCCATTCTACTCCATTGGAACCAAAATGATGTTTGGGAGTGTTTCAGAGCATGTCGCTAACCTTCAGCACGTAAAAAGATGCAAACTTGTGTTTCGGGATTGAATGCACTATTTCGGGGTACCGAAGTTGTGAAGCATCCATTCTATTCCATTGGACTCAAAATGATGTTTGGGAGTGTTTCAGAGCATTTCGCTAACCTTCGGCACGTAAAAAGATGCAAAACTTGTGTTTAGGCCTGGATGCACTATTTCGAGGTACCGAAATTGTGAAGCATCCATTCTACTCCATTGGACCCAAAATGATGTTTGAGAGTGTTTCAGAGCATTTCGCTAACCTTCGGCACGTAAAAAGATGCAAAACTTGTGTTTCAGGCCTGGATGCACTATTTTGAGGTCCCGAAATTGTGAAGCATCCGTTCTACTCCATTGGACCCAAAATGATGTTTGACAGTGTTTCAGAGCATTTCGCTAACCTTCGGCACGTAAAAGATGCAAAACTTGTGTCTCGGGCCTGAATGCACTATTTCGGGGTATCGTAGTTGTAAAGCATCCATTCTACTCCATTGGACCCAAAATGATATTTGTTAGTGTTTCAGAGCATTTCGCTAACCTTCGGCACGTAAAAGATGCAAAACTTGTGTTCGCGCCTGAATTCACTATTTTGGGGTACCAAAGTTGTGAAGCATCCATTATATTCCATTGGACCCAAAATGATGTTTGGGAGTGTTTCAGAGCATTTCGCTAACCTTCGGCACGTAAAAGATACAAAACTTGTGTTTCCGGCCTGAATGCACTATTTCGGGGTATCGTAGTTGTAAAGCATCCATTCTACTCCATTGGACTCAAAATGATGTTTGGGAGTGTTTCAGAGCATTTCGCTAACCTTCGGCACGTAAAAGATACAAAACTTGTGTTTCCGGCCTGAATGCACTATTTCGGGGTATCGTAGTTGTAAAGCATCCATTCTACTCCATTGGACTCAAAATTATGTTCGGGAGTGTTTCAGAGCATTTCGCTAACCTTCGGCACGTAAAAGATGCAAAACTTGTGTTTCGGGACTGAATGCTCTATTTCGAGGTACCGAAGTTGTGAAGCATCCATTCTACTCCATTGGACCGACAATGATGTTTGACAGTGTTTCAGAGTATTTCGCTAACCTTCGGCACGTAAAAGATGCAAAACTTGTGTTTCGGGCCTGAATGCACTATTTCGGGGTATCGTAGTTGTAAAGCATCCATTCTACTCCATTGGACCCAAAATGATGTTTGGGAGTGTTTCAGAGCATTTCGCTAACCTTCGTCACGTAAAAGATACAAAACTTGTGTTCGCGCTTGAATCCACTATTTCGGGGTACCAAAGTGGTGAAGCATCCATTATAGTCCATTGGACCCAAGATGATGTTTGGGAGTGTTTCAGAGCATTTCGCTAACCTTCAGCACGTAAAAGATGCAAAACTTGTGTTTCGGGCCTGAATCCAATATTTCAGGGTACAGAAGTTGTGAAGCATCCATTCTACTACATTGGACCCAAAATGATGTTTGGGAGTGTTTCAGAGCATTTAGCTAACCTTCGGCACGTAAAAAGATGAAAAACTTGTGTTCGCGCCTGAATGCACTATTTCGGGGTACCAAAGTTGCGAAGCATCCATTCTACTCCATTGGAACCAAAATGATGTTTGGGAGTGTTTCAGAGCATGTCGCTAACCTTCAGCACGTAAAAAGATGCAAACTAGTGTTTCGGGCCTGAATGCACTATTTCGGGGTACCGAAGTTGTGAAGCATCCATTCTATTCCATTGGACTCAAAATGATGTTTGGGAGTGTTTCAGAGCATTTCGCTAACCTTCGGCACGTAAAAAGATGCAAAACTTGTGTTTAGGCCTGGATGCACTATTTCGAGGTACCGAAATTGTGAAGCATCCATTCTACTCCATTGGACCCAAAATGATGTTTGAGAGTGTTTCAGAGCATTTCGCTAACCTTCGGCACGTAAAAGATGCAAAACTTGTGTTTCTGGCCTGAATGCACTATTTCGGGGTATCGTAGTTGTAAAGCATCCATTCTACTCCATTGGACCCAAAATGATGTTTGTTAGTGTTTCAGAGCATTTCGCTAACCTTCGGCACGTAAAAGATGCAAAACTTGGGTTCGCGCCTGAATTCACTATTTTGGGGTACCAAAGTTGTGAAGCATCCATTATAGTCCATTGGACCCAAAATGATGTTTGGGAGTGTTTCAGAGCATTTTGCTAACCTTCAGCACAAAAAAAGATGAAAAACTTTTGTTTCTGGCCTGAATACTCTATTTCGGGTACCAAAGTTGCGAAGCATCCATTCTACTCCATTGGAACAAAAATAATGTTTGGGAGTGTTTCAGAGCATTTCGCTAGCCTTCGGCACGTAAAAAGATGCAAATCTTGTGTTTCGGGCCGGAACGCTCTATTTCGGGGTACCGAAGTTGTGAAGCATCCATTCTACTCCATTGGACCGACAATGATGTTTGACAGTGTTTCAGAGCATTTCGCTAACCTTCGGCACGTAAAAGATGCAAAACTTGTGTCTCAGGCCTGAATGCACTATTTCGGGGTATCGTAGTTGTAAAGCATCCATTCTACTCCATTGGACCCAAAATGATGTTTGGGAGTGTTTCAGAGCATTTCGCTAACCTTCGTCACATAAAAGATACAAAACTTGTGTTCGCGCTTGAATCCACTATTTCGGGGTACCAAAGTGGTGAAGCATCCATTATAGTCCATTGGACCCAAGATGATGTTTGGGAGTGTTTCAGAGCATTTCGCTAAGCTTCAGCACGTAAAAGATGCAAAACTTGTGTTTCGGGCCTGAATCCAATATTTCGGGGTACAGAAGTTGTGAAGCATCCATTCTACTACATTGGACCCAAAATGATGTTTGGGACTGTTTCAGAGCATTTAGCTAACCTTCGGCACGTAAAAAGATGAAAAACTTGTGTTCGCGCCTGAATGCACTATTTCGGGGTACCAAAGTTGCGAAGCATCCATTCTACTCCATTGGAACCAAAATGATGTTTGGGAGTGTTTCAAAGCATGTCGCTAACCTTCAGCACGTAAAAAGATGCAAACTTGTGTTTCGGGCCTGAATGCACTATTTCGGGGTACCGAAGTTGTGAATCATCCATTCTACTCCATTGGACTCAAAATGATGTTTGGGAGTGTTTCAGAGCATTTCGCTAACCTTCGGCACGTAAAAAGATGCAAAACTTGTGTTTCAGGCCTGGATGCACTATTTCGAGGTCCCGAAATTGTGAAGCATCCGTTCTACTCCATTGGACCCAAAATGATGTTTGAGAGTGTTTCAGAGCATTTCGCTAACCTTCGGCAAGTAAAAGATGCAAAACTTGTGTTTCTGGCCTGAATGCACTATTTCGGGGTATCGTAGTTGTAAAGCATCCATTCTACTCCATTGGACCCAAAATGATATTTGTTAGTGTTTCAGAGCATTTCGCTAACCTTCGGCACGTAAAAGATGCAAAACTTGTGTTCGCGCCTGAATTCACTATTTTGGGGTACCAAAGTTGTGAAGCATCCATTATAGTCCATTGGACCCAAAATGATGTTTGGGAGTGTTTCAGAGCATTTCGCTAACCTTCGGCACGTAAAATATACAAAACTTGTGTTTCCGGCCTGAATGCACTATTTCGGGGTATCGTAGTTGTAAAGCATCCATTCTACTCCATTGGACCCAAAATGATATTTGTTAGTGTTTCAGAGCATTTCGCTAACCTTCGGCACGTAAAAGATGCAAAACTTGTGTTCGCGCCTGAATTCACTATTTTGGGGTACCAAAGTTGTGAAGCATCCATTATAGTCCATTGGACCCAAAATGATGTTTGGGAGTGTTTCAGAGCATTTCGCTAACCTTCGGCACGTAAAAGATACAAAACTTGTGTTTCCGGCCTGAATGCACTATTTCGGGGTATCGTAGTTGTAAAGCATCCATTCTACTCCATTGGACTCAAAATGATGTTTGGGAGTGTTTCAGAGCATTTCGCTAACCTTCGGCACGTAAAAGATGCAAAACTTGTGTTTCAGGCCTGAATGCTCTATTTCGAGGTACCGAAGTTGTGAAGCATCCATTCTACTCCATTGGACCGACAATGATGTTTGACAGTGTTTCAGAGCATTTCGCTAACCTTCAGCACGTAAAACATGCAAAACTTGTGTTTCGGGCCTGAATCCAATATTTCGGGGTACAGAAGTTGTGAAGCATCCATTCTACTACATTGGACCCAAAATGATGTTTGGGAGTGTTTCAGAGCATTTAGCTAACCTTCGGCACGTAAAAAGATGAAAAACTTGTGTTCGCGCCTGAATGCACTATTTCAGGGTACCAAAGTTGCGAAGCATCCATTCTACTCCATTGGAACCAAAATGATGTTTGGGAGTGTTTCAGAGCATGTCGCTAACCTTCAGCACGTAAAAAGATGCAAACTTGTGTTTCGGGCTTGAATGCACTATTTCGGGGTACCGAAGTTGTGAAGCATCCATTCTATTCCATTGGACTCAAAATGTTGTTTGGGAGTGTTTCAGAGCATTTCGCTAACCTTCGGCACGTAAAAAGATGCAAAACTTGTGTTTAGGCCTGGATGCACTATTTCGAGGTACCGAAATTGTGAAGCATCCATTCTACTCCATTGGACCCAAAATGATGTTTGAGAGTGTTTCAGAGCATTTCGCTAACCTTCGGCACGTAAAAAGATGCAAAACTTGTGTTTCAGGCCTGGATGCACTATTTTGAGGTCCCGAAATTGTGAAGCATCCGTTCTACTCCATTGGACCCAAAATGATGTTTGACAGTGTTTCAGAGCATTTCGCTAACCTTCGGCACGTAAAAGATGCAAAACTTGTGTCTCGGGCCTGAATGCACTATTTCGGGGTATCGTAGTTGTAAAGCATCCATTCTACTCCATTGGACCCAAAATGATATTTATTAGTGTTTCAGAGCATTTCGCTAACCTTCGGCACGTAAAAGATGCAAAACTTGTGTTCGCGCCTGAATTCACTATTTTGGGGTACCAAAGTTGTGAAGCATCCATTATAGTCCATTGGACCCAAAATGATGTTTGGGAGTGTTTCAGAGCATTTCGCTAACCTTCGGCACGTAAAAGATACAAAACTTGTGTTTCCGGCCTGAATGCACTATTTCGGGGTATCGTAGTTCTAAAGCATCCATTCTACTCCATTGGACTCAAAATGATGTTTGGGAGTGTTTCAGAGCATTTCGCTAACCTTCGGCACGTAAAAGATACAAAACTTGTGTTTCCGGCCTTAATGCACTATTTCGGGGTATCGTAGTTGTAAAGCATCCATTCTACTCCATTGGACTCAAAATTATGTTCGGGAGTGTTTCAGAGCATTTCGCTAACCTTCGGCACGTAAAAGATGCAAAACTTGTGTTTCGGGCCTGAATGCTCTATTTCGAGGTACCGAAGTTGTGAAGCATCCATTCTACTCCATTGGACCGACAATGATGTTTGACAGTGTTTCAGAGCATTTCGCTAACCTTCGGCACGTAAAAGATGCAAAACTTGTGTTTCGGGCCTGAATGCACTATTTCGGGGTATCGTAGTTGTAAAGCATCCATTCTACTCCATTGGACCCAAAATGATGTTTGGGAGTGTTTCAGAGCATTTCGCTAACCTTCGTCACGTAAAAGATACAAAACTTGTGTTCGCGCTTGAATCCACTATTTCGGGGTACCAAAGTGGTGAAGCATCCATTATAGTCCATTGGACCCAAGATGATGTTTGGGAGTGTTTCAGAGCATTTCGCTAACCTTCAGCACGTAAAAGATGCAAAACTTGTGTTTCGGGCCTGAATCCAATATTTCAGGGTACAGAAGTTGTGAAGCATCCATTCTACTACATTGGACCCAAAATGATGTTTGGGAGTGTTTCAGAGCATTTAGCTAACCTTCGGCACGTAAAAAGATGAAAAACTTGTGTTCGCGCCTGAATGCACTATTTCGGGGTACCAAAGTTGCGAAGCATCCATTCTACTCCATTGGAACCAAAATGATGTTTGGGAGTGTTTCAGAGCATGTCGCTAACCTTCAGCACGTAAAAAGATGCAAACTAGTGTTTCGGGCCTGAATGCACTATTTCGGGGTACCGAAGTTGTGAAGCATCCATTCTATTCCATTGGACTCAAAATGATGTTTGGGAGTGTTTCAGAGCATTTCGCTAACCTTCGGCACGTAAAAAGATGCAAAACTTGTGTTTAGGCCTGGATGCACTATTTCGAGGTACCGAAATTGTGAAGCATCCATTCTACTCCATTGGACCCAAAATGATGTTTGAGAGTGTTTCAGAGCATTTCGCTAACCTTCGGCACGTAAAAGATGCAAAACTTGTGTTTCTGGCCTGAATGCACTATTTCGGGGTATCGTAGTTGTAAAGCATCCATTCTACTCCATTGGACCCAAAATGATGTTTGTTAGTGTTTCAGAGCATTTCGCTAACCTTCGGCACGTAAAAGATGCAAAACTTGGGTTCGCGCCTGAATTCACTATTTTGGGGTACCAAAGTTGTGAAGCATCCATTATAGTCCATTGGACCCAAAATGATGTTTGGGAGTGTTTCAGAGCATTTTGCTAACCTTCGGCACAAAAAAAGATGAAAAACTTTTGTTTCTGGCCTGAATACTCTATTTCGGGTACCAAAGTTGCGAAGCATCCATTCTACTCCATTGGAACAAAAATAATGTTTGGGAGTGTTTCAGAGCATTTCGCTAGCCTTCGGCACGTAAAAAGATGCAAATCTTGTGTTTCGGGCCGGAACGCTCTATTTCGGGGTACCGAAGTTGTGAAGCATCCATTCTACTCCATTGGACCGACAATGATGTTTGACAGTGTTTCAGAGCATTTCGCTAACCTTCGGCACGTAAAAGATGCAAAACTTGTGTCTCAGGCCTGAATGCACTATTTCGGGGTATCGTAGTTGTAAAGCATCCATTCTACTCCATTGGACCCAAAATGATGTTTGGGAGTGTTTCAGAGCATTTCGCTAACCTTCGTCACATAAAAGATACAAAACTTGTGTTCGCGCTTGAATCCACTATTTCGGGGTACCAAAGTGGTGAAGCATCCATTATAGTCCATTGGACCCAAGATGATGTTTGGGAGTGTTTCAGAGCATTTCGCTAACCTTCAGCACGTAAAAGATGCAAAACTTGTGTTTCGGGCCTGAATCCAATATTTCGGGGTACAGAAGTTGTGAAGCATCCATTCTACTACATTGGACCCAAAATGATGTTTGGGAGTGTTTCAGAGCATTTAGCTAACCTTCGGCACGTAAAAAGATGAAAAACTTGTGTTCGCGCCTGAATGCACTATTTCGGGGTACCAAAGTTGCGAAGCATCCATTCTACTCCATTGGAACCAAAATGATGTTTGGGAGTGTTTCAAAGCATGTCGCTAACCTTCAGCACGTAAAAAGATGCAAACTTGTGTTTCGGGCCTGAATGCACTATTTCGGGGTACCGAAGTTGTGAATCATCCATTCTACTCCATTGGACTCAAAATGATGTTTGGGAGTGTTTCAGAGCATTTCGCTAACCTTCGGCACGTAAAAAGATGCAAAACTTGTGTTTCAGGCCTGGATGCACTATTTCGAGGTCCCGAAATTGTGAAGCATCCGTTCTACTCCATTGGACCCAAAATGATGTTTGAGAGTGTTTCAGAGCATTTCGCTAACCTTCGGCAAGTAAAAGATGCAAAACTTGTGTTTCTGGCCTGAATGCACTATTTCGGGGTATCGTAGTTGTAAAGCATCCATTCTACTCCATTGGACCCAAAATGATATTTGTTAGTGTTTCAGAGCATTTCGCTAACCTTCGGCACGTAAAAGATGCAAAACTTGTGTTCGCGCCTGAATTCACTATTTTGGGGTACCAAAGTTGTGAAGCATCCATTATAGTCCATTGGACCCAAAATGATGTTTGGGAGTGTTTCAGAGCATTTCGCTAACCTTCGGCACGTAAAAGATACAAAACTTGTGTTTCCGGCCTGAATGCACTATTTCGGGGTATCGTAGTTGTAAAGCATCCATTCTACTCCATTGGACTCAAAATGATGTTTGGGAGTGTTTCAGAGCATTTCGCTAACCTTCGGCACGTAAAAGATGCAAAACTTGTGTTTCAGGCCTGAATGCTCTATTTCGAGGTACCGAAGTTGTGAAGCATCCATTCTACTCCATTGGACCGACAATGATGTTTGACAGTGTTTCAGAGCATTTCGCTAACCTTCAGCACGTAAAACATGCAAAACTTGTGTTTCGGGCCTGAATCCAATATTTCGGGGTACAGAAGTTGTGAAGCATCCATTCTACTAAATTGGACCCAAAATGATGTTTGGGAGTGTTTCAGAGCATTTAGCTAACCTTCGGCACGTAAAAAGATGAAAAACTTGTGTTCGCGCCTGAATGCACTATTTCAGGGTACCAAAGTTGCGAAGCATCCATTCTACTCCATTGGAACCAAAATGATGTTTGGGAGTGTTTCAGAGCATGTCGCTAACCTTCAGCACGTAAAAAGATGCAAACTTGTGTTTCGGGCTTGAATGCACTATTTCGGGGTACCGAAGTTGTGAAGCATCCATTCTATTCCATTGGAATCAAAATGTTGTTTGGGAGTGTTTCAGAGCATTTCGCTAACCTTCGGCACGTAAAAAGATGCAAAACTTGTGTTTAGGCCTGGATGCACTATTTCGAGGTACCGAAATTGTGAAGCATCCATTCTACTCCATTGGACCCAAAATGATGTTTGAGAGTGTTTCAGAGCATTTCGCTAACCTTCGGCACGTAAAAAGATGCAAAACTTGTGTTTCAGGCCTGGATGCACTATTTTGAGGTCCCGAAATTGTGAAGCATCCGTTCTACTCCATTGGACCCAAAATGATGTTTGACAGTGTTTCAGAGCATTTCGCTAACCTTCGGCACGTAAAAGATGCAAAACTTGTGTCTCGGGCCTGAATGCACTATTTCGGGGTATCGTAGTTGTAAAGCATCCATTCTACTCCATTGGACCCAAAATGATATTTATTAGTGTTTCAGAGCATTTCGCTAACCTTCGGCACGTAAAAGATGCAAAACTTGTGTTCGCGCCGGAATTCACTATTTTGGGGTACCAAAGTTGTGAAGCATCCATTATAGTCCATTGGACCCAAAATGATGTTTGGGAGTGTTTCAGAGCATTTCGCTAACCTTCGGCACGTAAAAGATACAAAACTTGTGTTTCCGGCCTGAATGCACTATTTCGGGGTATCGTAGTTGTAAAGCATCCATTCTACTCCATTGGACTCAAAATGATGTTCGGGAGTGTTTCAGAGCATTTCGCTAACCTTCGGCACGTAAAAGATGCAAAACTTGTGTTTCGGGCCTGAATGCTCTATTTCGAGGTACCGAAGTTGTGAAGCATCCATTCTACTGCATTGGACCGACAATGATGTTTGACAGTGTTTCAGAGCATTTCGCTAACCTTCGGCACGTAAAAGATACAAAACTTGTGTTTCGGGCCTGAATGCACTATTTCGGGGTATCGTAGTTGTAAAGCATCCATTCTACTCCATTGGACCCAAAATGATGTTTGGGAGTGTTTCAGAGCATTTCGCTAACCTTCGTCACGTAAAAGATACAAAACTTGTGTTCGCGCTTGAATCCACTATTTCGGGGTACCAAAGTGGTGAAGCATCCATTATAGTCCATTGGACCCAAGATGATGTTTGGGAGTGTTTCAGAGCATTTCGCTAACCTTCAGCACGTAAAAGATGCAAAACTTGTGTTTCGGGCCTGAATCCAATATTTCGGGGTACAGAAGTTGTGAAGCATCCATTCTACTACATTGGACCCAAAATGATGTTTGGGAGTGTTTCAGAGCATTTAGCTAACCTTCGGCACGTAAAAAGATGAAAAACTTGTGTTCGCGCCTGAATGCACTATTTTGGAACCAAAATGATGTTTGGGAGTGTTTCAGAGCATGTCGCTAACCTTCAGCACGTAAAAAGATGCAAAACTTGTGTTTCGGGCTTGAATGCACTATTTCGGGGTACCGAAGTTGTGAAGCATCCATTCTATTCCATTGGACTCAAAATGATGTTTGGGAGTGTTTCAGAGCATTTCGCTAACCTTCGGCACGTAAAAAGATGCAAAACTTGTGTTTAGGCCTGGATGCACTATTTCGAGGTACCGAAATTGTGAAGCATCCATTCTACTCCATTGGACCCAAAATGATGTTTGAGAGTGTTTCAGAGCATTTCGCTAACCTTCGGCACGTAAAAGATGCAAAACTTGTGTTTCTGGCCTGAATGCACTATTTCGGGGTATCGTAGTTGTAAAGCATCCATTCTACTCCATTGGACCCAAAATGTTGTTTGTTAGTGTTTCAGAGCATTTCGCTAACCTTCGGCACGTAAAAGATGCAAAACTTGTGTTCGCGCCTGAATTCACTATTTTGGGGTACCAAAGTTGTGAAGCATCCATTATAGTCCATTGGACCCAAAATGATGTTTGGGAGTGTTTCAGAGCATTTTGCTAACCTTCGGCACAAAAAAAGATGAAAAACTTTTGTTTCTGGCCTGAATACTCTATTTCGGGTACCAAAGTTGCGAAGCATCCATTCTACTCCATTGGAACTAAAATAATGTTTGGGAGTGTTTCAGAGCATTTCGCTAGCCTTCGGCACGTAAAAAGATGCAAATCTTGTGTTTCGGGCCGGAACGCTCTATTTCGGGGTACCGAAGTTGTGAAGCATCCATTCTACTCCATTGGACCGACAATGATGTTTGACAGTGTTTCAGAGCATTTCGCTAACCTTCGGCACGTAAAAGATGCAAAACTTGTGTCTCGGGCCTGAATGCACTATTTCGGGGTATCGTAGTTGTAAAGCATCCATTCTACTCCATTGGACCCAAAATGATGTTTGGGAGTGTTTCAGAGCATTTCGCTAACCTTCGGCACGTAAAAGATGCACAACTTGTGTTCGCGCCTGAATCCACTATTTCGGGGTACCAAAGTTGTGAAGCATCCATTCTACTCCATTGGACTCAAAATGATGTTTGGGAGTGTTTCAGAGCATTTCGCTAACCTTCGGCACGTAAAAGATGCAAAACTTGTGTTTCAGGCCTGAATGCACTATTTCCGGGTATCGTAGATGTAAAGCATCCATTCTACTCCATTGGACCCAAAATGATGTTTGGGAGTGTTTCAGAGCATTTTGCTAACCATCGGCACGAAAAAACATGCAAAACTTTTGTTTCGGACCTGAATGCTCTATTTCGGTGTACCGAAGTTGCGAAGCATCCATTCTACTCCATTGGACCCAAAATGATGGTTGAGAGTCTTTCAGAGCATTTCGCTAACCTTCGGCACGTAAAAGATGCAAAACTTGTGTCTCGGGCCTGAATGCACTATTTCGGGGTATCGTAGTTGTAAAGCATCCATTCTACTCCATTGGAACTAAAATGATGTTTGAGAGTGTTTTAGAGCATTTCGCTAACCTTCGGCACGTAAAAAGATGCAAAACTTGTGTTTCAGGCCTGGATGCACTATTTCGAGGTATCGTAGTTGTAAAGCATCCATTCTACTCCATTGGAACTAAAATGATGTTTGGGAGTTTTTCTGAGCATTTCGCTAGCCTTCGGCATGTAAAAGATGCAAAACTTGTGTTTCTGGCCTGAATGCACTATTTCGGGGTACCGAAGTTGTGAAGCATCCATTCTACTCCATTGGACCCAAAATGATGTTTGTTAGTGTTTCAGAGCATTTCGCTAACCTTCGGCACGTAAAAGATGCAAAACTTGTGTTCGCGCCTGAATTCACTATTTTGGGGTACCAAAGTTGTGAAGCATCCATTATAGTCCATTGGACCCAAAATGATGTTTGGGAGTGTTTCAGAGCATTTTGCTAACCTTCGGCACATAAAAAGATGAAAAACTGGTGTTTCGGGCCTGAATGCACTATTTCGGGTACCAAATTTGCGAAGCATCCATTCTACTCCATTGGACCCAAAATGATGTTTGAGAGTGTTTCAAAGCATTTCGCTAACCTTCGGCACGTAAAAGATGCAAAACTTGTGTTCGCGCCTGAATCTACTATTTCGGGGTATCGTAGTTGTAAAGCATCCATTCTACTCCATTGGACCCAAAATGATGTTTGTTAGTGTTTCAGAGCATTTCGCTAACCTTCGGCACGTAAAAGATGCAAAACTTGTGTTCGCGCCTGAATTCACTATTTTGGGGTACCAAAGTCGTGAAGCATCCATTATAGTCCGTTGGACCCTAAATGATGTTTGGGAGTGTTTCAGAGCATTTTGCTAACCTTCGGCACATTAAAAGATGAAAAACTGGTGTTTCGGGCCTGAATGCACTATTCTGGGTACCAAAGTTGCGAAGCATTCATTCTACTCCTTTGGAACTAAAATGATGTTTGGCAGTGTTTCAGAGCATTTCGCTAGCCTTCGGCACGTAAAAAGATGCAAAACTTGTGTTTCGGGCCTGATTGCTCTATTTCGGGGTACCGAAGTTGTGAAGCATCCATTCTACTCCCTCGGACCCACAATGATGTTTGACAGTGTTTCAGAGCATTTCTCTAACCTTTGGCACGTAAAAGATGCAAAACTTGTGTTTCGGGCCTGAATGCACTATTTGGGGTATCGTAGTTGTAAAGCATCCATTCTACTTCATTGGACCCAAAATGATGTTTGGGAGTGTTTCAGAGCATTTCGCTAACCTTCGGCACGTAAAAAGATGCAAAACTTACGTTTCAGGCCTGAATGCACTATTCAGAGGTACCGAAGTTGTGAAGCGTCCATTCTACTCCATTAGACCCAAAATGATGTTTGAGAGTGTTTCAGAGCATTTCGCTAACCTTCGGCACGTAAAAGATGCAAAACTTGTGTTTCTGGCCTGAATGCACTATTTCGGGGTATCGTAGTTGTAAAGCATCCATTCTACTCCATTAGACCCAAAATGATGTTTGTTAGTGTTTCAGAGCATTTCGCTAACCTTCGGCACGTAAAAGATGCAAAACTTGTGTTCGCGCCTGAATACACTATTTTGGGGTACCAAAGTTGTGAAGCATCCATTATAGTCCATTGGACCCAAAATGATGTTTGGGACGGTTTCAGAGCATTTTGCTAACCTTCGGCACATAAAAAGATGAAAAACTGGTGTTTCGGGCCTCAATGCACTATTTCAGGTACCAAAGTTGCGAAGCATCCATTCTAATCCATTGGAACTAAAATGATGTTTGGGAGTGTTTCAGAGCATTTTGCTAGCCTTCGGCACGTAAAAAGGTGCAAAACTTGTGTTTTGGGCCTGAATGCTCTATTTCGGGGTACCGAAGTTGTGAAGCATCCATTCTACTCCATTGGACCGACAATGATGTTTGACAGTGTTTCAGAGCATTTCGCTAACCTTCGGCACGTAAAACATGTAAAACTTGTGTTTCGGGCCTGAATGCACTATTTCGGGGTATCGTAGTTGTAAAGCATCCATTCTACTCCATTGGACCCAAAATGATGTTTATTAGTGTTTCAGAGCATTTCGCTAACCTTCGGCACGTAAAAGATGCGAAACTTGTGTTCGCGCCTGAATTCACTATTTTGGGGTACCAAAGTTGTGAAGCATCCATTATAGTCCATTGGACCCAAAATGATATTTGGCAGTGTTTAAGAGCTTTTTGCTAACCTTCGGCACATAAAAAGATGAAAAAGTGGTGTTTCGGGCCTGAATGCACTATTTCGGGTACCAAAGTTGCGAAGCATCCATTCTACTCCATTGGAACTAAAATGATGTTTGGGAGTGTTTCAGAGCATTTCGCTAGCCTTCGGCACGTAAAAAGATGCAAAACTTGTGTTTTGGGCCTGAATGCTCTATTTCGGGGTACCGAAGTTGTGAAGCATCCATTCTACTCCATTGCACCGACAATGATGTTTGACAGTGTTTCAGAGCATTTCGCTAACCTTCGGCACGTAAAAGATGTAAAACTTGTGTTTCTGGCCTGAATGCACTATTTCGGGGTATCGTAGTTGTAAAGCATCCATTCTACTCCATTAGACCCAAAATGATGTTTGTTAGTGTTTCAGAGCATTTCGCTAACCTTCAGCACGTAAAAGATGCAAAACTTATGTTCGCGCCTGAATTCACTATTTTGGGGTACCAAAGTTGTGAAGCATCCATTATAGTCCATTGGACCCAAAATGATGTTTGGGAGTGTTTCAGAGCATTTTGCTAACCTTCGGCACATAAAAAGATGAAAAACTGGTGTTTCGGGCCTGAATGCACTATTTCGGGTACCAAAGTTGCGAAGCATCCATTCTACTCCATTGGAACTAAAATGATGTTTCGGAGTGTTTCAGAGCATTTCGCTAGCCTTCGGCACGTAAAAAGATGCAAAACTTGTGTTTTGGGCCTGAATGCTCTATTTCGGAGTACCGAAGTTGTGAAGCATCCATTCTACTCCATTGGACCGACAATGATGTTTGACAGTGTTTCAGAGCATTTCGCTACCCTTCGGCACGTAAAAGATGTAAAACTTGTGTTTCGGCCCTGAAAGCACTATTTCGGGGTATCGTAGTTGTAAAGCATCCATTCTACTCCATTGGACCCAAAATGATGTTTATTAGTGTTTCAGAGCATTTCGCTAACCTTCGGCACGTAAAAGATGTGAAACTTGTGTTCGCGCCTGAATTCACTATTTGGGGTACCAAAGTTGTGAAGCATCCATTATAGTCCATTGGACCCAAAATGATATTTGGCAGAGTTTAAGAGCATTTTGCTAACCTTCGGCACATAAAAAGATGAAAAAGTGGTGTTTCGGGCCTGAATGCACTATTTCGGGTACCAAAGTTATGAAGCATCCATTCTACTCCATTAGAACGAAAATGATGTTTGGGAGTGTTTCAGAGCATTTCGCTAGCCTTCGGCACGTAAAAAGATGCAAAACTTGTGTTTTGGGCCTGAATGCTCTATTTTGGGGTACCGAAGTTGTGAAGCATCCATTCTACTCCATTGGATCGACAATGATGTTTGACAGTGTTTCAGATCATTTCGCTAACCTTCGGCACGTAAAAGATGTAAAACTTGTGTTTCGGGCCTGAATGCACTATTTCGGGGTATCGTAGTTGTAAAGCATCCATTCTACTCCATTGGACCCAAAATGATGTTTATTAGTATTTCAGAGCATTTCGCTAACCTTCGGCACGTAAAAGATGCGAAACCTGTGTTCGCGCCTGAATTCACTATTTTGGGGTACCAAAGTTGTGAAGCATCCATTATAGTCCATTGGACCCAAAATGATTTTTGGTAGTGTTTAAGAGCATTTTGCTAACCTTCGGCACATAAAAAGATGAAAAACTGGTGTTTCGGGCCTGAATGCACTATTTCGGGTACCAAAGTTGCGAAGCATCCATTGTACTCCATTGGAACTAAAATGATGTTTGGGAGTGTTTCAGAGCATTTCGCTAGCCTTCGGCACGTAAAAAGATGCAAAACTTGTGTTTTGGGCCTGAATGCTCTATTTCGGGGTACCGAAGTTGTGAAGCATCCATTCTACTCCATTGCACCGACAATGATGTTTGACAGTGTTTCAGAGCATTTCGCTAACCTTCGGCACGTAAAAGATGTAAAACTTGTGTTTCTGGCCTGAATGCACTATTTCGGGGTATCGTAGTTGTAAAGCATCCATTCTACTCCATTGGACCCAAAATGATGTTTGTTAGTGTTTCAGAGCATTTCGCTAACCTTCGGCACGTAAAAGATGCAAAACTTGTGTTCGCGCCTGAATACACTATTTTGGGGTACCAAAGTTGTGAAGCATCCATTATAGTCCATTGGACCCAAAATGATGTTTGGGAGGGTTTCAGAGCATTTTGCTAACCTTCGGCACATAAAAAGATGAAAAACTGGTGTTTCAGGCCTGAATGCACTATTTCGGGTACCAAAGTTGCGAAGCATCCATTCTAATCCATTGGAACTAAAATGATGTTTGGGAGTGTTTCAGAGCATTTTGCTAGCCTTCGGCACGTAAAAAGGTGCAAAACTTGTGTTTTGGGCCTGAATGCTCTATTTCGGGGTACCGAAGTTGTGAAGCATCCATTCTACTCCATTGGACCGACAATGATGTTTGACAGTGTTTCAGAGCATTTCGCTAACCTTCGGCACGTAAAAGATGTAAAACTTTTGTTTCGGGCCTGAATGCACGATTTCAGGGTATCGTAGTTGTAAAGCATCCATTCTACTCCATTGGACCCAAAATGATGTTTATTAGTGTTTCAGAGCATTTCGCTAACCTTCGGCACGTAAAAGATGCGAAACTTGTGTTCGCGCCTGAATTCACTATTTTGGGGTACCAAAGTTGTGAAGCATCCATTATAGTCCATTAGACCCAAAATGATATTTGGCAGTGTTTAAGAGCTTTTTGCTAACCTTCGGCACATAAAAAGATGAAAAAGTGGTGTTTCGGGCCTGAATGCACTATTTCGGGTACCAAAGTTGCGAAGCATCCATTCTACTCCATTGGAACTAAAATGATGTTTGGGAGTGTTTCAGAGCATTTCGCTAGCCTTCGGCACGTAAAAAGATGCAAAACTTGTGTTTTGGGCCTGAATGCTCTATTTCGGGGTACCGAAGTTGTGAAGCATCCATTCTACTCCATTGCACCGACAATGATGTTTGACAGTGTTTCAGAGCATTTCGCTAACCTTCGGCACGTAAAAGATGTAAAACTTGTGTTTCTGGCCTGAATGCACTATTTCGGGGTATCGTAGTTGTAAAGCATCCATTCTACTCCATTAGACCCAAAATGATGTTTGTTAGTGTTTCAGAGCATTTCGCTAACCTTCAGCACGTAAAAGATGCAAAACTTGTGTTCGCGCCTGAATTCACTATTTTGGGGTACCAAAGTTGTGAAGCATCCATTATAGTCAATTGGACCCAAAATGATGTTTGGGAGTGTTTCAGAGCATTTTGCTAACCTTCGGCACATAAAAAGATGAAAAACTGGTGTTTCGGGCCTGAATGCACTATTTCGGGTACCAAAGTTGCGAAGCATCCATTCTACTCCATTGGAACTAAAATAATGTTTCCGAGTGTTTCAGAGCATTTCGCTAGCCTTCGGCACGTAAAAAGATGCAAAACTTGTGTTTTGGGCCTGAATGCTCTATTTCGGAGTACCGAAGTTGTGAAGCATCCATTCTACTCCATTGGACCGACAATGATGTTTGACAGTGTTTCAGAGCATTTCGCTACCCTTCGGCACGTAAAAGATGTAAAACTTGTGTTTCGGGCCTGAATGCACTATTTCGGGGTATCGTAGTTGTAAAGCATCCATTCTACTCCATTGGACCCAAAATGATGTTTATTAGTGTTTCAGAGCATTTCGCTAACCTTCGGCACGTAAAAGATGTGAAACTTGTGTTCGCGCCTGAATTCACTATTTGGGGTACCAAAGTTGTGAAGCATCCATTATAGTCCATTGGACCCAAAA
This sequence comes from Cenchrus fungigraminus, assembly GCA_036936925.1. Lineage (NCBI taxonomy): Eukaryota > Viridiplantae > Streptophyta > Magnoliopsida > Poales > Poaceae > Cenchrus > Cenchrus fungigraminus. The sequence continues at coordinate 59,748,779 of CM072772.1, read as the reverse complement.
TGATATTTGGCAGAGTTTAAGAGCATTTTGCTAACCTTCGGCACATAAAAAGATGAAAAAGTGGTGTTTCGGGCCTGAATGCACTATTTCGGGTACCAAAGTTATGAAGCATCCATTCTACTCCATTAGAACGAAAATGATGTTTGGGAGTGTTTCAGAGCATTTCGCTAGCCTTCGGCACGTAAAAAGATGCAAAACTTGTGTTTTGGGCCTGAATGCTCTATTTCGGGGTACCGAAGTTGTGAAGCATCCATTCTACTCCATTGGATCGACAATGATGTTTGACAGTGTTTCAGAGCATTTCGCTAACCTTCGGCACGTAAAAGATGTAAAACTTGTGTTTCGAGCCTGAATGCACTATTTCGGGGTATCGTAGTTGTAAAGCATCCATTCTACTCCATTGGACCCAAAATGATGTTTATTAGTGTTTCAGAGCATTTCGCTAACCTTCGGCACGTAAAAGATGCGAAACTTGTGTTCGCGCCTGAATTCACTATTTTGGGGTACCAAAGTTGTGAAGCATCCATTATAGTCCATTAGACCCAAAATGATATTTGGCAGTGTTTAAGAGCTTTTTGCTAACCTTCGGCACATAAAAAGATGAAAAAGTGGTGTTTCGGGCCTGAATGCACTATTTCGGGTACCAAAGTTGCGAAGCATCCATTCTACTCCATTGGAACTAAAATGATGTTTGGGAGTGTTTCAGAGCATTTCGCTAGCCTTCGGCACGTAAAAAGATGCAAAACTTGTGTTTTGGGCCTGAATGCTCTATTTCGGGGTACCGAAGTTGTGAAGCATCCATTCTACTCCATTGCACCGACAATGATGTTTGACAGTGTTTCAGAGCATTTCGCTAACCTTCGGCACGTAAAAGATGTAAAACTTGTGTTTCTGGCCTGAATGCACTATTTCGGGGTATCGTAGTTGTAAAGCATCCATTCTACTCCATTAGACCCAAAATGATGTTTGTTAGTGTTTCAGAGCATTTCGCTAACCTTCAGCACGTAAAAGATGCAAAACTTGTGTTCGCGCCTGAATTCACTATTTTGGGGTACCAAAGTTGTGAAGCATCCATTATAGTCAATTGGACCCAAAATGATGTTTGGGAGTGTTTCAGAGCATTTTGCTAACCTTCGGCACATAAAAAGATGAAAAACTGGTGTTTCGGGCCTGAATGCACTATTTCGGGTACCAAAGTTGCGAAGCATCCATTCTACTCCATTGGAACTAAAATAATGTTTCCGAGTGTTTCAGAGCATTTCGCTAGCCTTCGGCACGTAAAAAGATGCAAAACTTGTGTTTTGGGCCTGAATGCTCTATTTCGGAGTACCGAAGTTGTGAAGCATCCATTCTACTCCATTGGACCGACAATGATGTTTGACAGTGTTTCAGAGCATTTCGCTACCCTTCGGCACGTAAAAGATGTAAAACTTGTGTTTCGGGCCTGAATGCACTATTTCGGGGTATCGTAGTTGTAAAGCATCCATTCTACTCCATTGGACCCAAAATGATGTTTATTAGTGTTTCAGAGCATTTCGCTAACCTTCGGCACGTAAAAGATGTGAAACTTGTGTTCGCGCCTGAATTCACTATTTGGGGTACCAAAGTTGTGAAGCATCCATTATAGTCCATTGGACCCAAAATGATATTTGGCAGAGTTTAAGAGCATTTTGCTAACCTTCGGCACATAAAAAGATGAAAAAGTGGTGTTTCGGGCCTGAATGCACTATTTCGGGTACCAAAGTTATGAAGCATCCATTCTACTCCATTAGAACGAAAATGATGTTTGGGAGTGTTTCAGAGCATTTCGCTAGCCTTCGGCACGTAAAAAGATGCAAAACTTGTGTTTTGGGCCTGAATGCTCTATTTCGGGGTACCGAAGTTGTGAAGCATCCATTCTACTCCATTGGATCGACAATGATGTTTGACAGTGTTTCAGAGCATTTCGCTAACCTTCGGCACGTAAAAGATGTAAAACTTGTGTTTCGAGCCTGAATGCACTATTTCGGGGTATCGTAGTTGTAAAGCATCCATTCTACTCCATTGGACCCAAAATGATGTTTATTAGTGTTTCAGAGCATTTCGCTAACCTTCGGCACGTAAAAGATGCGAAACTTGTGTTCGCGCCTGAATTCACTATTTTGGGGTACCAAAGTTGTGAAGCATCCATTATAGTCCATTGGACCCAAAATGATGTTTGGGAGTGTTTGCACATAAAAAGATGAAAAACTGGTGTTTCGGCCCTGAATGCACTATTTCGGGTACCAAAGTTGCGAAGCATCCATTCTACTCCATTGGAACTAAAATGATGTTTGGGAGTGTTTCAGAGCATTTCGCTAGCCTTCGGCACGTAAAAAGATGCAAAACTTGTGTTTTGGGCCTGAATGCTCTATTTCGGGGTACCGAAGTTGTGAAGCATCCATTCTACTCCATTGGACCGACAATGATGTTTGACAGTGTTTCAGAGCATTTCGCTAACCTTCGGCACGTAAAAGATGTAAAACTTGTGTTTCGGGCCTGAATGCACTATTTCGGGGTATCGTAGTTGTAAAGCATCCATTCTACTCCATTGGACCCAAAATGATGTTTATTAGTGTTTCAGAGCATTTCGCTAACCTTCGGCACGTAAAAGATGCGAAACTTGTGTTCGCGCCTGAATTCACTATTTTGGGGTACCAAAGTTGTGAAGCATCCATTATAGTCCATTGGACCCAAAATGATATTTGGCAGTGTTTAAGAGCTTTTTGCTAACCTTCGGCACATAAAAAGATGAAAAAGTGGTGTTTCGGGCCTGAATGCACTATTTCGGGTACCAAAGTTGCGAAGCATCCATTCTACTCCATTGGAACTAAAATGATGTTTGGGAGTGTTTCAGAGCATTTCGCTAGCCTTCGGCACGTAAAAAGATGCAAAACTTGTGTTTTGGGCCTGAATGCTCTATTTCGGGGTACCGAAGTTGTGAAGCATCCATTCTACTCCATTGCACCGACAATGATGTTTGACAGTGTTTCAGAGCATTTCGCTAACCTTCGGCACGTAAAAGATGTAAAACTTGTGTTTCTGGCCTGAATGCACTATTTTGGGGTATCGTAGTTGTAAAGCATCCATTCTACTCCATTAGACCCAAAATGATGTTTGTTAGTGTTTCAGAGCATTTCGCTAACCTTCAGCACGTAAAAGATGCAAAACTTGTGTTCGCGCCTGAATTCACTATTTTGGGGTACCAAAGTTGTGAAGCATCCATTATAGTCCATTGGACCCAAAATGATATTTGGCAGTGTTTAAGAGCATTTTGCTAACCTTCGGCACATAAAAAGATGAAAAACTGGTGTTTCGGGCCTGAATGCACTATTTCGGGTACCAAAGTTGCGAAGCATCCATTCTACTCCATTGGAACTAAAATGATGTTTCGGAGTGTTTCAGAGCATTTCTCTAGCCTTCGGCACGTAAAAAGATGCAAAACTTGTGTTTTGGGCCTGAATGCTCTATTTCGGAGTACCGAAGTTGTGAAGCATCCATTCTACTCCATTGGACCGACAATGATGTTTGACAGTGTTTCAGAGCATTTCGCTACCCTTCGGCACGTAAAAGATGTAAAACTTGTGTTTCGGGCCTGAAAGCACTATTTCGGGGTATCGTAGTTGTAAAGCATCCATTCTACTCCATTGGACCCAAAATGATGTTTATTAGTGTTTCAGAGCATTTCGCTAACCTTCGGCACGTAAAAGATGTGAAACTTGTGTTCGCGCCTGAATTCACTATTTGGGGTACCAAAGTTGTGAAGCATCCATTATAGTCCATTGGACCCAAAATGATATTTGGCAGAGTTTAAGAGCATTTTGCTAACCTTCGGCACATAAAAAGATGAAAAACTGGTGTTTCGGGCCTGAATGCACTATTTCGGGTACCAAAGTTATGAAGCATCCATTCTACTCCATTAGAACGAAAATGATGTTTGGGAGTGTTTCAGAGCATTTCGCTAGCCTTCGGCACGTAAAAAGATGCAAAACTTGTGTTTTGGGCCTGAATGCTCTATTTCGGGGTACCGAAGTTGTGAAGCATCCATTCTACTCCATTGGATCGACAATGATGTTTGACAGTGTTTCAGAGCATTTCGCAAACCTTCGGCACGTAAAAGATGTAAAACTTGTGTTTCGGGCCTGAATGCACTATTTCGGGGTATCGTAGTTGTAAAGCATCCATTCTACTCCATTGGACCCAAAATGATGTTTATTAGTGTTTCAGAGCATTTCGCTAACCTTCGGCACGTAAAAGATGCGAAACCTGTGTTCGCGCCTGAATTCACTATTTTGGGGTACCAAAGTTGTGAAGCATCCATTATAGTCCATTGGACCCAAAATGATTTTTGGTAGTGTTTAAGAGCATTTTGCTAACCTTCGGCACATAAAAAGATGAAAAACTGGTGTTTCGGGCCTGAATGTACTATTTCGGGTACCAAAGTTGCGAAGCATCCATTGTACTCCATTGGAACTAAAATGATGTTTGGGAGTGTTTCAGAGCATTTTGCTAGCCTTCGGCACGTAAAAAAGATGCAAAACTTGTGTTTTGGCCTGAATGCTCTATTTCGGGGTACCGAAGTCCATTGGACCGACAATGATGTTTGACAGTGTTTCAGAGCATTTCGCTAACCTTCGGCACGTAAAAGATGTAAAACTTGTGTTTCTGGCCTGAATGCACTATTTCGGGGTATCGTAGTTGTAAAGCATCCATTCTACTACATTGGACCCAAAATGATGTTTGTTAGTGTTTCAGAGCATTTCGCTAAACTTCGGCACGTAAAAGATGCAAAACTTGTGTTCGCGCCTGAATTCACTATTTTGGGGTACCAAAGTTGTGAAGCATCCATTATAGTCCATTGGACCCAAAATGATGTTTGGGAGTGTTTGCACATAAAAAGATGAAAAACTGGTGTTTCGGGCCTGAATGCACTATTTCGGGTACCAAAGTTGCGAAGCATCCATTCTACTCCATTGGAACTAAAATGATGTTTGGGAGTGTTTCAGAGCATTTCGCTAGCCTTCGGCACGTAAAAAGATGCAAAACTTGTGTTTTGGGCCTGAATGCTCTATTTCGGGGTACCGAAGTTGTGAAGCATCCATTCTACACCATTGGACCGACAATGATGTTTGACAGTGTTTCAGAGCATTTCGCTACCCTTCGGCACGTAAAAGATGTAAAACTTGTGTTTCGGGCCTGAATGCACTATTTCGGGGTATCGTAGTTGTAAATCATCCATTCTACTCCATTGGACCCAAAATGATGTTTATTAGTGTTTCAGAGCATTTCGCTACCCTTCGGCACGTAAAAGATGCGAAACTTGTGTTCGCGCCTGAATTCACTATTTTGGGGTACCAAAGTTGTGAAGCATCCATTATAGTCCATTGGACCCAAAATGATATTTGGCAGTGTTTAAGAGCATTTTGCTAACCTTCGGCACATAAAAAGATGAAAAAGTGGTGTTTCGGGCCTGAATGCACTATTTCGGGTACCAAAGTTGCGAAGCATCCATTCTACTCCATTGGAACTAAAATTGTGTTTGGGAGTGTTTCAGAGCATTTCGCTAGCCTTCGGCACGTAAAAAGATGCAAAACTTGTGTTTTGGGCCTGAATGCTCAATTTCGGGGTACCGAAGTTGTGAAGCATCCATTCTACTCCATTGGACCGACAATGATGTTTGACAGTGTTTCAGAGCATTTCGCTAACCTTCGGCACGTAAAAGATGTAAAACTTGTGTTTCGGGCCTGAATGCACTATTTCGGGGTATCGTAGTTGTAAAGCATCCATTCTACTCCATTGGACCCAAAATGATGTTTATTAGTGTTTCAGAGCATTTCGCTAACCTTCGGCACGTAAAAGATGCGAAACTTGTGTTCGCGCCTGAATTCACTATTTTGGGGTACCAAAGTTGTGAAGCATCCATTATAGTCCATTGGACCCAAAATGATATTTGGCAGTGTTTAAGAGCATTTTGCTAACCTTCGGCACATAAAAAGATGAAAAACTGGTGTTTCGGGCCTGAATGCACTATTTCGGGTACCAAAGTTGCGAAGCATCCATTGTACTCCATTGGAACTAAAATGATGTTTGGGAGTGTTTCAGAGCATTTCGCTAGCCTTCGGCACGTAAAAAGATGCAAAACTTGTGTTTTGGGCCTGAATGCTCTATTTCGGGGTACCGAAGTTGTGAAGCGTCCATTCTACTCCATTGGACCGACAATGATGTTTGACAGTGTTTCAGAGCATTTCGCTAACCTTCGGCACGTAAAAGATGTAAAACTTGTGTTTCTGGCCTCAATGCACTATTTCGGGGTATCGTAGTTGTAAAGCATCCATTCTACTCCATTGGACCCAAAATGATGTTTGTTAGTGTTTCAGAGCATTTCGCTAACCTTCGGCACGTAAAAGATGCAAAACTTGTGTCCGCGCCTGAATTCACTATTTTGGGGTACCAAAGTTGTGAAGCATCCATTATAGTCCATTGGACCCAAAATGATGTTTGGCAGTGTTTCAGAGCATTTTGCTAACCTTCGGCACATAAAAAGATGAAAAACTGGTGTTTCGGGCCTGAATGCACTATTTCGGGTACCAAAGTTGCGAAGCATCCATTCTACTCCATTGGAACTAAAATGATGTTTGGGAGTGTTTCAGAGCATTTCGCTAGCCTTCGGCACGTAAGAAGATGCAAAACCTGTGTTTTGGGCCTGAATGCTCAATTTCGGGGTACCGAAGTTGTGAAGCATCCATTCTACTCCATTGGACCGATAATGATGTTTGACAGTGTTTCAGAGCATTTCGCTAACCTTCGGCACGTAAAAGATGTAAAACTTGTGTTTCGGGCCTGAATGCACTATTTCGGGGTATCGTAGTTGTAAAGCATCCATTCTACTCCATTGGACCCAAAATGATGTTTATTAGTGTTTCAGAGCATTTCGCTAACCTTCGGCACGTAAAATATGCGAAACTTGTGTTCGCGCCTGAATTCACTATTTTGGGGTACCAAAGTTGTGAAGCATCCATTATAGTCCATTGGACCCAAAATGATATTTGGCAGTGTTTAAGAGCATTTTGCTAACCTTCGGCACATAAAAAGATGAAAAAGTGGTGTTTCGGGCCTGAAAGCACTATTTCGGGGTATCGTAGTTGTAAAGCATCCATTCTACTCCATTGGACCCAAAATGATGTTTATTAGTGTTTCAGAGCATTTCGCTAACCTTCGGCACGTAAAAGATGTGAAACTTGTGTTCGCGCCTGAATTCACTATTTGGGGTACCAAAGTTGTGAAGCATCCATTATAGTCCATTGGACCCAAAATGATATTTGGCAGAGTTTAAGAGCATTTTGCTAACCTTCGGCACATAAAAAGATGAAAAACTGGTGTTTCGGGCCTGAATGCACTATTTCGGGTACCAAAGTTATGAAGCATCCATTCTACTCCATTAGAACGAAAATGATGTTTGGGAGTGTTTCAGAGCATTTCGCTAGCCTTCGGCACGTAAAAAGATGCAAAACTTGTGTTTTGGGCCTGAATGCTCTATTTCGGGGTACCGAAGTTGTGAAGCATCCATTCTACTCCATTGGATCGACAATGATGTTTGACAGTGTTTCAGAGCATTTCGCAAACCTTCGGCACGTAAAAGATGTAAAACTTGTGTTTCGGGCCTGAATGCACTATTTCGGGGTATCGTAGTTGTAAAGCATCCATTCTACTCCATTGGACCCAAAATGATGTTTATTAGTGTTTCAGAGCATTTCGCTAACCTTCGGCACGTAAAAGATGCGAAACCTGTGTTCGCGCCTGAATTCACTATTTTGGGGTACCAAAGTTGTGAAGCATCCATTATAGTCCATTGGACCCAAAATGATTTTTGGTAGTGTTTAAGAGCATTTTGCTAACCTTCGGCACATAAAAAGATGAAAAACTGGTGTTTCGGGCCTGAATGTACTATTTCGGGTACCAAAGTTGCGAAGCATCCATTGTACTCCATTGGAACTAAAATGATGTTTGGGAGTGTTTCAGAGCATTTTGCTAGCCTTCGGCACGTAAAAAAGATGCAAAACTTGTGTTTTGGCCTGAATGCTCTATTTCGGGGTACCGAAGTCCATTGGACCGACAATGATGTTTGACAGTGTTTCAGAGCATTTCGCTAACCTTCGGCACGTAAAAGATGTAAAACTTGTGTTTCTGGCCTGAATGCACTATTTCGGGGTATCGTAGTTGTAAAGCATCCATTCTACTACATTGGACCCAAAATGATGTTTGTTAGTGTTTCAGAGCATTTCGCTAACCTTCGGCACGTAAAAGATGCAAAACTTGTGTTCGCGCCTGAATTCACTATTTTGGGGTACCAAAGTTGTGAAGCATCCATTATAGTCCATTGGACCCAAAATGATGTTTGGGAGTGTTTGCACATAAAAAGATGAAAAACTGGTGTTTCGGGCCTGAATGCACTATTTCGGGTACCAAAGTTGCGAAGCATCCATTGTACTCCATTGGAACTAAAATGATGTTTGGGAGTGTTTCAGAGCATTTCGCTAGCCTTCGGCACGTAAAAAGATGCAAAACTTGTGTTTTGGGCCTGAATGCTCTATTTCGGGGTACCGAAGTTGTGAAGCATCCATTCTACTCCATTGGACCGACAATGATGTTTGACAGTGTTTCAGAGCATTTCGCTACCCTTCGGCACGTAAATGATGTAAAACTTGTGTTTCGGGCCTGAATGCACTATTTCGGGGTATCGTAGTTGTAAATCATCCATTCTACTCCATTGGACCCAAAATGATGTTTATTAGTGTTTCAGAGCATTTCGCTACCCTTCGGCACGTAAAAGATGCGAAACTTGTGTCCGCGCCTGAATTCACTATTTTGGGGTACCAAAGTTGTGAAGCATCCATTATAGTCCATTGGACCCAAAATGATATTTGGCAGTGTTTAAGAGCATTTTGCTAACCTTCGGCACATAAAAAGATGAAAAAGTGGTGTTTCGGGCCTGAATGCACTATTTCGGGTACCAAAGTTGCGAAGCATCCATTCTACTCCATTGGAACTAAAATTGTGTTTGGGAGTGTTTCAGAGCATTTCGCTAGCCTTCGGCACGTAAAAAGATGCAAAACTTGTGTTTTGGGCCTGAATGCTCAATTTCGGGGTACCGAAGTTGTGAAGCATCCATTCTACTCCATTGGACCGACAATGATGTTTGACAGTGTTTCAGAGCATTTCGCTAACCTTCGGCACGTAAAAGATGTAAAACTTGTGTTTCGGGCCTGAATGCACTATTTCGGGGTATCGTAGTTGTAAAGCATCCATTCTACTCCATTGGACCCAAAATGATGTTTATTAGTGTTTCAGAGCATTTCGCTAACCTTCGGCACGTAAAAGATGCGAAACTTGTGTTCGCGCCTGAATTCACTATTTTGGGGTACCAAAGTTGTGAAGCATCCATTATAGTCCATTGGACCCAAAATGATATTTGGCAGTGTTTAAGAGCATTTTGCTAACCTTCGGCACATAAAAAGATGAAAAAGTGGTGTTTCGGGCCTGAATGCACTATTTCGGGTACCAAAGTTGCGAAGCATCCATTGTACTCCATTGGAACTAAAATGATGTTTGGGAGTGTTTCAGAGCATTTCGCTAGCCTTCGGCACGTAAAAAGATGCAAAACTTGTGTTTTGGGCCTGAATGCTCTATTTCGGGGTACCGAAGTTGTGAAGCGTCCATTCTACTCCATTGGACCGACAATGATGTTTGACAGTGTTTCAGAGCATTTCGCTAACCTTCGGCACGTAAAAGATGTAAAACTTGTGTTTCTGGCCTCAATGCACTATTTCGGGGTATCGTAGTTGTAAAGCATCCATTCTACTCCATTGGACCCAAAATGATGTTTGTTAGTGTTTCAGAGCATTTCGCTAACCTTCGGCACGTAAAAGATGCAAAACTTGTGTCCGCGCCTGAATTCACTATTTTGGGGTACCAAAGTTGTGAAGCATCCATTATAGTCCATTGGACCCAAAATGATGTTTGGCAGTGTTTCAGAGCATTTTGCTAACCTTCGGCACATAAAAAGATGAAAAACTGGTGTTTCGGGCCTGAATGCACTATTTCGGGTACCAAAGTTGCGAAGCATCCATTCTACTCCATTGGAACTAAAATGATGTTTGGGAGTGTTTCAGAGCATTTCGCTAGCCTTCGGCACGTAAGAAGATGCAAAACCTGTGTTTTGGGCCTGAATGCTCAATTTCGGGGTACCGAAGTTGTGAAGCATCCATTCTACTCCATTGGACCGATAATGATGTTTGACAGTGTTTCAGAGCATTTCGCTAACCTTCGGCACGTAAAAGATGTAAAACTTGTGTTTCGGGCCTGAATGCACTATTTCGGGGTATCGTAGTTGTAAAGCATCCATTCTACTCCATTGGACCCAAAATGATGTTTATTAGTGTTTCAGAGCATTTCGCTAACCTTCGGCACGTAAAATATGCGAAACTTGTGTTCGCGCCTGAATTCACTATTTTGGGGTACCAAAGTTGTGAAGCATCCATTATAGTCCATTGGACCCAAAATGATATTTGGCAGTGCTTAAGAGCATTTTGCTAACCTTCGGCACATAAAAAGATGAAAAAGTGGTGTTTCGGGCCTGAATGCACTATTTTGGGTACCAAAGTTGCGAAGCATCCATTCTACTCCATTGGAACTAAAATGGTGTTTGGGAGTGTTTCAGAGCATTTCGCTAGCCTTCGGCACGTAAAAAGATGCAAAACTTGTGTTTTTGGCCTGAATGCTCAATTTCGGGGTACCGAAGTTGTGAAGCATCCATTCTACTCCAATGGACCGACAATGATGTTTGACAGTGTTTCAGAGCATTTCGCTAACCTTCGGCACGTAAAAGATGTAAAACTTGTGTTTCGGGCCTGAATGCACTATTTCGGGGTATCGTAGTTGTAAAGCATCCATTCTACTCCATTGGACCCAAAATGATGTTTATTAGTGTTTCAGAGCATTTCGCTAACCTTCGGCACGTAAAAGATGCGAAACTTGTGTTCGCGCCTGAATTCACTATTTTGGGGTACCAAAGTTGTGAAGCATCCATTATAGTCCATTGGACCCAAAATGATATTTGGCAGTGTTTAAGAGCATTTTGCTAACCTTCGGCACATAAAAAGATGAAAAACTGGTGTTTCGGGCCTGAATGCACTATTTCGGGTACCAAAGTTGCGAAGCATCCATTGTACTCCATTGGAACTAAAATGATGTTTGGGAGTGTTTCAGAGCATTTCGCTAGCCTTCGGCACGTAAAAAGATGCAAAACTTGTGTTTTGGGCCTGAATGCTCTATTTCGGGGTACCGAAGTTGTGAAGCGTCCATTCTACTCCATTGGACCGACAATGATGTTTGACAGTGTTTCAGAGCATTTCGCTAACCTTCGGCACGTAAAAGATGTAAAACTTGTGTTTCTGGCCTCAATGGACTATTTCGGGGTATCGTAGTTGTAAAGCATCCATTCTACTCCATTGGACCCAAAATGATGTTTGTTAGTGTTTCAGAGCATTTCGCTAACCTTCGGCACGTAAAAGATGCGAAACTTGTGTCCGAGCCTGAATTCACTATTTTGGGGTACCAAAGTTGTGAAGCATCCATTATAGTCCATTGGACCCAAAATGATGTTTGGCAGTGTTTCAGAGCATTTTGCTAACCTTCGGCACATAAAAAGATGAAAAACTGGTGTTTCGGGCCTGAATGCACTATTTCGGGTACCAAAGTTGCGAAGCATCCATTCTACTCCATTGGAACTAAAATGATGTTTGGGAGTGTTTCAGAGCATTTCGCTAGCCTTCGGCACGTAAGAAGATGCAAAACCTGTGTTTTGGGCCTGAATGCTCAATTTCGGGGTACCGAAGTTGTGAAGCATCCATTCTACTCCATTGGACCGATAATGATGTTTGACAGTGTTTCAGAGCATTTCGCTAACCTTCGGCACGTAAAAGATGTAAAACTTGTGTTTCGGGCCTGAATGCACTATTTCGGGGTATCGTAGTTGTAAAGCATCCATTCTACTCCATTGGACCCAAAATGATGTTTATTAGTGTTTCAGAGCATTTCGCTAACCTTCGGCACGTAAAATATGCGAAACTTGTGTTCGCGCCTGAATTCACTCTTTTGGGGTACCAAAGTTGTGAAGCATCCATTATAGTCCATTGGACCCAAAATGATATTTGGCAGTGTTTAAGAGCATTTTGCTAATCTTCGGCACATAAAAAGATGAAAAAGTGGTGTTTCGGGCCTGAATGCACTATTTCGGGTACCAAAGTTGCGAAGCATCCATTGTACTCCATTGGAACTAAAATGGTGTTTGGGAGTGTTTCAGAGCATTTCGCTAGCCTTCGGCACGTAAAAAGATGCAAAACTTGTGTTTTGGGCCTGAATGCTCTATTTCGGGGTACCGAAGTTGTGAAGCATCCATTCTACTCCAATGGACCGACAATGATGTTTGACAGTGTTTCAGAGCATTTCGCTAACCTTCGGCACGTAAAATATGCGAAACTTGTGTTCGCGCCTGAATTCACTATTTTGGGGTACCAAAGTTGTGAAGCATCCATTATAGTCCATTGGACCCAAAATGATTTTTGGTAGTGTTTAAGAGCATTTTGCTAACCTTCGGCACATAAAAAGATGAAAAACTGGTGTTTCGGGCCTGAATGCACTATTTCGGGTACCAAAGTTGCGAAGCATCCATTGTACTTCATTGGAACTAAAATGATGTTTGGGAGTGTTTCAGAGCATTTCGCTAGCCTTCGGCACGTAAAAAGATGCAAAACTTGTGTTTTGGGCCTGAATGCTCTATTTCGGGGTACCGAAGTTGTGAAGCGTCCATTCTACTCCATTGGACCGACAATGATGTTTGACAGTGTTTCAGAGCATTTCGCTAACCTTCGGCACGTAAAAGATGTAAAACTTGTGTTTCTGGCCTGAATGCACTATTTCGGGGTATCGTAGTTGTAAAGCATCCATTCTACTCCATTGGACCCAAAATGATGTTTGTTAGTGTTTCAGAGCATTTCGATAACCTTCGGCACGTAAAAGATGCAAAACTTGTGTTCGCGCCTGAATTCACTATTTTGGGGTACCAAAGTTGTGAAGCATCCATTATAGTCCATTGGACCCAAAATGATGTTTGGGAGTGTTTCAGAGCATTTTGCTAACCTTCGGCACATAAAAAGATGAAAAACTGGTGTTTCAGGCCTGAATGCACTATTTCGGGTACCAAAGTTGCGAAGCATCCATTCTACTCCATTGGAACTAAAATGATGTTTGGGAGTGTTTCAGAGCATTTCGCTAGCCTTCGGCACGTAAAAAGATGCAAAACTTGTGTTTTGGGCCTGAATGCTCTATTTCGGGGTACCGAAGTTGTGAAGCATCCATTCTACTCCATTGGACCGACAATGATGTTTGACAGTGTTTCAGAGCATTTCGCTACCCTTCGGCACGTAAAAGATGTAAAACTTGTGTTTCGGGCCTGAATGCACTATTTCGGGGTATCGTAGTTGTAAATCATCCATTCTACTCCATTGGACCCAAAATGATGTTTATTAGTGTTTCAGAGCATTTCGCTAACCTTCGGCACGTAAAAGATGCGAAACTTGTGTTCGCGCCTGAATTCACTATTTTGGGGTACCAAAGTTGTGAAGCATCCATTATAGTCCATTGGACCCAAAATGATATTTGGCAGTGTTTAAGAGCATTTTGCTAACCTTCGGCACATAAAAAGATGAAAAAGTGGTGTTTCGGGCCTGAATGCACTATTTCGGGTACCAAAGTTGCGAAACATCCATTCTACTCCATTGGAACTAAAATGGTGTTTGGGAGTGTTTCAGAGCATTTCGCTAGCCTTCGGCACGTAAAAAGATGCAAAACTTGTGTTTTGGGCCTGAATGCTCAATTTCGGGGTACCGAAGTTGTGAAGCATCCATTCTACTCCATTGGACCGACAATGATGTTTGACAGTGTTTCAGAGCATTTCGCTAACCTTCGGCACGTAAAAGATGTAAAACTTGTGTTTCGGGCCTGAATGCACTATTTCGGGGTATCGTAGTTGTAAAGCATCCATTCTACTCCATTGGACCCAAAATGATGTTTATTAGTGTTTCAGAGCATTTCGCTAACCTTCAGCACGTAAAAGATGCGAAACTTGTGTTCGCGCCTGAATTCACTATTTTGGGGTACCAAAGTTGTGAAGCATCCATTATAGTCCATTGGACCCAAAATGATATTTGGCAGTGTTTAAGAACATTTTGCTAACCTTCGGCACATAAAAAGATGAAAAACTGGTGTTTCGGGCCTGAATGCACTATTTCGGGTACCAAAGTTGCGAAGCATCCATTGTACTCCATTGGAACTAAAATGATGTTTGGGAGTGTTTCAGAGCATTTCGCTAGCCTTCGGCACGTAAAAAGATACAAAACTTGTGTTTTGGGCCTGAATGCTCTATTTCGGGGTACCGAAGTTGTGAAGCGTCCATTCTACTCCATTGGACCGACAATGATGTTTGACAGTGTTTCAGAGCATTTCGCTAACCTTCGGCACGTAAAAGATGTAAAACTTGTGTTTCTGGCCTCAATGCACTATTTCGGGGTATCGTAGTTGTAAAGCATCCATTCTACTCCATTGGACCCAAAATGATGTTTGTTAGTGTTTCAGAGCATTTCGCTAACCTTCGGCACGTAAAAGATGCAAAACTTGTGTCCGCGCCTGAATTCACTATTTTGGGGTACCAAAGTTGTGAAGCATCCATTATAGTCCATTGGACCCAAAATGATGTTTGGCAGTGTTTCAGAGCATTTTGCTAACCTTCGGCACATAAAAAGATGAAAAACTGGTGTTTCGGGCCTGAATGCACTATTTCAGGTACCAAAGTTGCGAAGCATCCATTCTACTCCATTGGAACTAAAATGATGTTTGGGAGTGTTTCAGAGCATTTCGCTAGCCTTCGGCACGTAAAAAGATGCAAAACTTGTGTTTTGGGCCTGAATAATCAATTTCGGGGTACCGAAGTTGTGAAGCATCCATTCTACTCCATTGGACCGACAATGATGTTTGACAGTGTTTCAGAGCATTTCGCTAACCTTCGGCACGTAAAAGATGTAAAACTTGTGTTTCGGGCCTGAATGCACTATTTCGGGGTATCGTAGTTGTAAAGCATCCTTTCTACTCCATTGGACCCAAAATGATGTTTATTACTGTTTCAGAGCATTTCGCTAACCTTCGGCACGTAAAAGATGCGAAACTTGTGTTCGCGCCTGAATTCACTATTTTGGGGTACCAAAGTTGTGAAGCATCCATTATAGTCCATTGGACCCAAAATGATATTTGGCAGTGTTTAAGAGCATTTTGCTAACCTTCGGCACATAAAAAGATGAAAAACTGGTGTTTCGGGCCTGAATGCACTATTTCGGGTACCAAAGTTGCGAAGCATCCATTGTACTCCATTGGAACTAAAATGATGTTTGGGAGTGTTTCAGAGCATTTCGCTAGCCTTCGGCACGTAAAAAGATGCAAAACTTGTGTTTTGGGCCTGAATGCTCTATTTCGGGGTACCGAAGTTGTGAAGCGTCCATTCTACTCCATTGGACCGACAATGATGTTTGACAGTGTTTCAGAGCATTTCGCTAACCTTCGGCACGTAAAAGATGTAAAACTTGTGTTTCTGGCCTGAATGCACTATTTCGGGGTATCGTAGTTGTAAAGCATCCATTCTACTCCATTGGACCCAAAATGATGTTTGTTAGTGTTTCAGAGCATTTCGCTAACCTTCGGCACGTAAAAGATGCAAAACTTGTGTTCGCGCCTGAATTCACTATTTTGGGGTACCAAAGTTGTGAAGCATCCATTATAGTCCATTGGACCCAAAATGATGTTTGGGAGTGTTTCAGAGCATTTTGCTAACCTTCGGCACATAAAAAGATGAAAAACTGGTGTTTCAGGCCTGAATGCACTATTTCGGGTACCAAAGTTGCGAAGCATCCATTGTACTCCATTGGAACTAAAATGATGTTTGGGAGTGTTTCAGAGCATTTCGCTAGCCTTCGGCACGTAAAAAGATGCAAAACTTGTGTTTTGGGCCTGAATGCTCTATTTCGGGGTACCGAAGTTGTGAAGCGTCCATTCTACTCCATTGGACCGACAATGATGTTTGACAGTGTTTCAGAGCATTTCGCTAACCTTCGGCACGTAAAAGATGTAAAACTTGTGTTTCTGGCCTCAATGCACTATTTCGGGGTATCGTAGTTGTAAAGCATCCATTCTACTCCATTGGACCCAAAATGATGTTTGTTAGTGTTTCAGAGCATTTCGCTAACCTTCGGCACGTAAAAGATGCAAAACTTGTGTCCGCGCCTGAATTCACTATTTTGGGGTACCAAAGTTGTGAAGCATCCATTATAGTCCATTGGACCCAAAATGATGTTTGGCAGTGTTTCAGAGCATTTTGCTAACCTTCGGCACATAAAAAGATGAAAAACTGGTGTTTCGGGCCTGAATGCACTATTTCAGGTACCAAAGTTGCGAAGCATCCATTCTACTCCATTGGAACTAAAATGATGTTTGGGAGTGTTTCAGAGCATTTCGCTAGCCTTCGGCACGTAAAAAGATGCAAAACTTGTGTTTTGGGCCTGAATAATCAATTTCGGGGTACCGAAGTTGTGAAGCATCCATTCTACTCCATTGGACCGACAATGATGTTTGACAGTGTTTCAGAGCATTTCGCTAACCTTCGGCACGTAAAAGATGTAAAACTTGTGTTTCGGGCCTGAATGCACTATTTCGGGGTATCGTAGTTGTAAAGCATCCTTTCTACTCCATTGGACCCAAAATGATGTTTATTACTGTTTCAGAGCATTTCGCTAACCTTCGGCACGTAAAAGATGCGAAACTTGTGTTCGCGCCTGAATTCACTATTTTGGGGTACCAAAGTTGTGAAGCATCCATTATAGTCCATTGGACCCAAAATGATATTTGGCAGTGTTTAAGAGCATTTTGCTAACCTTCGGCACATAAAAAGATGAAAAACTGGTGTTTCGGGCCTGAATGCACTATTTCGGGTACCAAAGTTGCGAAGCATCCATTGTACTCCATTGGAACTAAAATGATGTTTGGGAGTGTTTCAGAGCATTTCGCTAGCCTTCGGCACGTAAAAAGATGCAAAACTTGTGTTTTGGGCCTGAATGCTCTATTTCGGGGTACCGAAGTTGCGAAGCGTCCATTCTACTCCATTGGACCGACAATGATGTTTGACAGTGTTTCAGAGCATTTCGCTAACCTTCGGCACGTAAAAGATGTAAAACTTGTGTTTCTGGCCTCAATGCACTATTTCGGGGTATCGTAGTTGTAAAGCATCCATTCTACTCCATTGGACCCAAAATGATGTTTGTTAGTGTTTCAGAGCATTTCGCTAACCTTCGGCACGTAAAAGATGCAAAACTTGTGTCCGCGCCTGAATTCACTATTTTGGGGTACCAAAGTTGTGAAGCATCCATTATAGTCCATTGGACCCAAAATGATGTTTGGCAGTGTTTCAGAGCATTTTGCTAACCTTCGGCACATAAAAAGATGAAAAACTGGTGTTTCGGGCCTGAATGCACTATTTCGGGTACCAAAGTTGCGAAGCATCCATTCTACTCCATTGGAACTAAAATGATGTTTGGGAGTGTTTCAGAGCATTTCGCTAGCCTTCGGCACGTAAAAAGATGCAAAACTTGTGTTTTGGGCCTGAATGCTCAATTTCGGGGTACCGAAGTTGTGAAGCATCCATTCTACTCCATTGGACCGACAATGATGTTTGACAGTGTTTCAGAGCATTTCGCTAACCTTCGGCACGTAAAAGATGTAAAACTTGTGTTTCGGGCCTGAATGCACTATTTCGGGGTATCGTACTTGTAAAGCATCCATTCTACTCCATTGGACCCAAAATGATGTTTATTAGTGTTTCAGAGCATTTCGCTAACCTTCGGCACGTAAAAGATGCGAAACTTGTGTTCGCTTCTGAATTCACTATTTTAGGGTACCAAAGTTGTGAAGCATCCATTATAGTCCATTGGACCCAAAATGATATTTGGCAGTGTTTAAGAGCATTTTGCTAACCTTCGGCACATAAAAAGATGAAAAACTGGTGTTTCGGGCCTGAATGCACTATTTCGGGTACCAAAGTTGCGAAGCATCCATTGTACTCCATTGGAACTAAAATGATGTTTGGGAGTGTTTCAGAGCATTTCACTAGCCTTCGGCACGTAAAAAGATGCAAAACTTGTGTTTTGGGCCTGAATGCTCTATTTCGGGGTACCGAAGTTGTGAAGCGTCCATTCTACTCCATTGGACCGACAATGATGTTTGACAGTGTTTCACAGCATTTCGCTACCCTTCGGCACGTAAAAGATGTAAAACTTGTGTTTCTGGCCTCAATGCACTATTTCAGGGTATCGTAGTTGTAAAGCATCCATTCTACTCCATTGGACCCAAAATGATGTTTGTTAGTGTTTCAGAGCATTTCGCTAACCTTCGGCACGTAAAAGATGCAAAACTTGTGTCCGCGCCTGAATTCACTATTTTGGGGAAACAAAGTTGTGAAGCATCCATTATAGTCCATTGGACCCAAAATGATGTTTGGCAGTGTTTCAGAGCATTTTGCTAACATTCGGCACATAAAAAGATGAAAAACTGATGTTTCGGGCCTGAATGCACTATTTCGGGTACCAAAGTTGCGAAGCATCCATTCTACTCCATTGGAACTAAAATGATGTTTGGGAGTGTTTCAGAGCATTTCGCTAGCCTTCGGCACGTAAAAAGATGCAAAACTTGTGTTTTGGGCCTGCATGCTCTATTTCGGGGTACCGAAGTTGTGAAGCATCCATTCTACTCCATTGGACCGACAATGATGTTTGACAGTGTTTCAGAGCATTTCGCTAACCTTCGGCACGTAAAAGATGTAAAACTTGTGTTTCGGGCCTGAATGCACTATTTCGGGGTATCGTAGTTGTAAAGCATCCATTCTACTCCATTGGACCCAAAATGATGTTTATTAGTGTTTCAGAGCATTTCGCTAACCTTCGGCACGTAAAAGATGCAAAACTTGTGTTCGCGCCTGAATCAACTATTTCGGGGTACCAAAGTTGTGAAGCATCCATTATAGTCCATTGGACCCAAGATGATGTTTGGGAGTGTTTCAGAGCATTTTGCTAACCTTCAGCACGTAAAAGATGAAATACTGGTGTTTCGGGCCTGAATGCACTATTTCGGGTACCAAAGTTGCGAAGCATCCATTTTACTCCATTGGAACTAAAATGATGTTTGGGAGTGTTTCAGAGCATTTCGCTAGCCTTCGGCACGTAAAAAGATGCAAAACTTGTGTTTTGGGCCTGAATGCACTATTTCGGGGTATCGTAGTTGTAAAGCATCCATTCTACTCCATTGGACCCAAAATGATGTTTATTAGTGTTTCAGAGCATTTCGCTAACCTTCGGCACGTAAAAGATGCGAAACTTGTGTTCGCGCCTGAATTCACTATTTTGGGGTACCAAAGTTGTGAAGCATCCATTATAGTCCATTGGACCCAAAATGATATTTGGCAGTGTTTAAGAGCATTTTGCTAACCTTCGGCACATAAAAAGATGAAAAACTGGTGTTTCGGGCCTGAATGCACTATTTCGGGTACCAAAGTTGCGAAGCATCCATTGTACTCCATTGGAACTAAAATGATGTTTGGGAGTGTTTCAGAGCATTTCGCTAGCCTTCGGCACGTAAAAAGATGCAAAACTTGTGTTTTGGGCCTGAATGCTCTATTTCGGGGTACCGAAGTTGTGAAGCGTCCATTCTACTCCATTGGACCGACAATGATGTTTGACAGTGTTTCAGAGCATTTCGCTAACCTTCGGCACGTAAAAGATGTAAAACTTGTGTTTCTGGCCTCAATGCACTATTTCGGGGTATCGTAGTTGTAAAGCATCCATTCTACTCCATTGGACCCAAAATGATGTTTGTTAGTGTTTCAGAGCATTTCGCTAACCTTCGGCACGTAAAAGATGCAAAACTTGTGTCCGCGCCTGAATTCACTATTTTGGGGTACCAAAGTAGTGAAGCATCCATTATAGTCCATTGGACCCAAAATGATGTTTGGCAGTGTTTCAGAGCATTTTGCTAACCTTCGGCACATAAAAAGATGAAAAACTGGTGTTTCGGGCCTGAATGCACTATTTCGGGTACCAAAGTTGCGAAGCATCCATTCTACTCCATTGGACCCAAAATGATGTTTGGGTGTGTTTTAGAGCATTTTGCTAACCTTCGGCACATAAAAAGATGAAAAACTTGTGTTTCGGGCCTGAATGCACTATTTCGGGTACCAAAGTTGCGAAGCATCCATTCTACTCCTTTGGACCCAAAAGGATGTTTGAGAGTGTTTCAGAGCATTTCGCTAACCTTCGTCATGTGAATGCAAAACTTGTGTTCGCGCCTGAATCCACTATTTCGGGGTATCGTAGTTGTGAAGCATCCATTATAGTCTATTGGACCCAAAATGATGTTTGGCAGTGTTTCAGAGCATTTTGCTAACCTTCGGCACATAAAAAGATGAAAAACTGGTGTTTCGGGCCTGAATGCACTATTTCGGGTACCAAAGTTGCGAAGCATCCATTCTACTCCATTGGAACTAAAATGATGTTTGGGAGTGTTTCAGAGCATTTCGCTAGCCTTCGGCACGTAAAAAGATGCAAAACTTGTGTTTTGGGCCTGAATGCTCAATTTCGGGGTACCGAAGTTGTGAAGCATCCATTCTACTCCATTGGACCGACAATGATGTTTGACAGTGTTTCAGAGCATTTCGCTAACCTTCGGCACGTAAAAGATGTAAAACTTGTGTTTCGGGCCTGAATGCACTATTTCGGGGTATCGTACTTGTAAAGCATCCATTCTACTCCATTGGACCCAAAATGATGTTTATTAGTGTTTCAGAGCATTTCGCTAACCTTCGGCACGTAAAAGATGCGAAACTTGTGTTCGCTTCTGAATTCACTATTTTAGGGTACCAAAGTTGTGAAGCATCCATTATAGTCCATTGGACCCAAAATGATATTTGGCAGTGTTTAAGAGCATTTTGCTAACCTTCGGCACATAAAAAGATGAAAAACTGGTGTTTCGGGCCTGAATGCACTATTTCGGGTACCAAAGTTGCGAAGCATCCATTGTACTCCATTGGAACTAAAATGATGTTTGGGAGTGTTTCAGAGCATTTCACTAGCCTTCGGCACGTAAAAAGATGCAAAACTTGTGTTTTGGGCCTGAATGCTCTATTTCGGGGTACCGAAGTTGTGAAGCGTCCATTCTACTCCATTGGACCGAGAATGATGTTTGACAGTGTTTCACAGCATTTCGCTAACCTTCGGCACGTAAAAGATGTAAAACTTGTGTTTCTGGCCTCAATGCACTATTTCAGGGTATCGTAGTTGTAAAGCATCCATTCTACTGCATTGGACCCAAAATGATGTTTGTTAGTGTTTCAGAGCATTTCGCTAACCTTCGGCACGTAAAAGATGCAAAACTTGTGTCCGCGCCTGAATTCACTATTTTGGGGAAACAAAGTTGTGAAGCATCCATTATAGTCCATTGGACCCAAAATGATGTTTGGCAGTGTTTCAGAGCATTTTGCTAACATTCGGCACATAAAAAGATGAAAAACTGGTGTTTCGGGCCTGAATGCACTATTTCGGGTACCAAAGTTGCGAAGCATCCATTCTACTCCATTGGAACTAAAATGGTGTTTGGGAGTGTTTCAGAGCATTTCGCTAGCCTTCGGCACGTAAAAAGATGCAAAACTTGTGTTTTGGGCCTGCATGCTCTATTTCGGGGTACCGAAGT
This sequence comes from Cenchrus fungigraminus, assembly GCA_036936925.1. Classification (NCBI taxonomy): domain Eukaryota; kingdom Viridiplantae; phylum Streptophyta; class Magnoliopsida; order Poales; family Poaceae; genus Cenchrus; species Cenchrus fungigraminus. Next base: position 59,726,870 of record CM072772.1, on the reverse strand, counting down.
TGTGAAGCATCCATTCTACTCCATTGGACCGACAATGATGTTTGACAGTGTTTCAGAGCATTTCGCTAACCTTCGGCACGTAAAAGATGTAAAACTTGTGTTTCGGGCCTGAATGCACTATTTCGGGGTATCGTAGTTGTAAAGCATCCATTCTACTCCATTGGACCCAAAATGATGTTTATTAGTGTTTCAGAGCATTTCGCTAACCTTCGGCACGTAAAAGATGCAAAACTTGTGTTCGCGCCTGAATCAACTATTTCGGGGTACCAAAGTTGTGAAGCATCCATTATAGTCCATTGGACCCAAGATGATGTTTGGGAGTGTTTCAGAGCATTTTGCTAACCTTCAGCACGTAAAAGATGAAATACTGGTGTTTCGGGCCTGAATGCACTATTTCGGGTACCAAAGTTGCGAAGCATCCATTTTACTCCATTGGAACTAAAATGATGTTTGGGAGTGTTTCAGAGCATTTCGCTAGCCTTCGGCACGTAAAAAGATGCAAAACTTGTGTTTTGGGCCTGAATGCACTATTTCGGGGTATCGTAGTTGTAAAGCATCCATTCTACTCCATTGGACCCAAAATGATGTTTATTAGTGTTTCAGAGCATTTCGCTAACCTTCGGCACGTAAAAGATGCGAAACTTGTGTTCGCGCCTGAATTCACTATTTTGGGGTACCAAAGTTGTGAAGCATCCATTATAGTCCATTGGACCCAAAATGATATTTGGCAGTGTTTAAGAGCATTTTGCTAACCTTCGGCACATAAAAAGATGAAAAACTGGTGTTTCGGGCCTGAATGCACTATTTCGGGTACCAAAGTTGCGAAGCATCCATTGTACTCCATTGGAACTAAAATGATGTTTGGGAGTGTTTCAGAGCATTTCGCTAGCCTTCGGCACGTAAAAAGATGCAAAACTTGTGTTTTGGGCCTGAATGCTCTATTTCGGGGTACCGAAGTTGTGAAGCGTCCATTCTACTCCATTGGACCGACAATGATGTTTGACAGTGTTTCAGAGCATTTCGCTAACCTTCGGCACGTAAAAGATGTAAAACTTGTGTTTCTGGCCTCAATGCACTATTTCGGGGTATCGTAGTTGTAAAGCATCCATTCTACTCCATTGGACCCAAAATGATGTTTGTTAGTGTTTCAGAGCATTTCGCTAACCTTCGGCACGTAAAAGATGCAAAACTTGTGTCCGCGCCTGAATTCACTATTTTGGGGTACCAAAGTTGTGAAGCATCCATTATAGTCCATTGGACCCAAAATGATGTTTGGCAGTGTTTCAGAGCATTTTGCTAACCTTCGGCATATAAAAAGATGAAAAACTGGTGTTTCGGGCCTGAATGCACTATTTCGGGTACCAAAGTTGCGAAGCATCCATTCTACTCCATTGGAACTAAAATGATGTTTGGGAGTGTTTCAGAGCATTTCGCTAGCCTTCGGCACGTAAAAAGATGCAAAACTTGTGTTTTGGGCCTGAATGCTCAATTTCGGGGTACCGAAGTTGTGAAGCATCCATTCTACTCCATTGGACCGACAATGATGTTTGACAGTGTTTCAGAGCATTTCGCTAACCTTCGGCACGTAAAAGATGTAAAACTTGTGTTTCGGGCCTGAATGCACTATTTCGGGGTATCGTACTTGTAAAGCATCCATTCTACTCCATTGGACCCAAAATGATGTTTATTAGTGTTTCAGAGCATTTCGCTAACCTTCGGCACGTAAAAGATGCGAAACTTGTGTTCGCGCCTGAATTCACTATTTTAGGGTACCAAAGTTGTGAAGCATCCATTATAGTCCATTGGACCCAAAATGATATTTGGCAGTGTTTAAGAGCATTTTGCTAACCTTCGGCACATAAAAAGATGAAAAACTGGTGTTTCGGGCCTGAATGCACTATTTCGGGTACCAAAGTTGCGAAGCATCCATTGTACTCCATTGGAACTAAAATGATGTTTGGGAGTGTTTCAGAGCATTTCACTAGCCTTCGGCACGTAAAAAGATGCAAAACTTGTGTTTTGGGCCTGAATGCTCTATTTCGGGGTACCGAAGTTGTGAAGCGTCCATTCTACTCCATTGGACCGACAATGATGTTTGACAGTGTTTCAGAGCGTTTCGCTAACCTTCGGCACGTAAAAGATGTAAAACTTGTGTTTCTGGCCTCAATGCACTATTTCAGGGTATCGTAGTTGTAAAGCATCCATTCTACTCCATTGGACCCAAAATGATGTTTGTTAGTGTTTCAGAGCATTTCGCTAACCTTCGGCATGTAAAAGATGCAAAACTTGTGTCCGCGCCTGAATTCACTATTTTGGGGAAACAAAGTTGTGAAGCATCCATTATAGTCCATTGGACCCAAAATGATGTTTGGCAGTGTTTCAGAGCATTTTGCTAACATTCGGCACATAAAAAGATGAAAAACTGGTGTTTCGGGCCTGAATGCACTATTTCGGGTACCAAAGTTGCGAAGCATCCATTCTACTCCATTGGAACTAAAATGATGTTTGGGAGTGTTTCAGAGCATTTCGCTAGCCTTCGGCACGTAAAAAGATGCAAAACTTGTGTTTTGGGCCTGCATGCTCTATTTCGGGGTACCGAAGTTGTGAAGCATCCATTCTACTCCATTGGACCGACAATGATGTTTGACAGTGTTTCAGAGCATTTCGCTAACCTTCGGCACGTAAAAGATGTAAAACTTGTGTTTCGGGCCTGAATGCACTATTTCGGGGTATCGTAGTTGTAAAGCATCCATTCTACTCCATTGGACCCAAAATGATGTTTATTAGTGTTTCAGACCATTTCGCTAACCTTCGGCACGTAAAAGATGCAAAACTTGTGTTCGCGCCTGAATCAACTATTTCGGGGTACCAAAGTTGTGAAGCATCCATTATAGTCCATTGGACCCAAGATGATGTTTGGGAGTGTTTCAGAGCATTTTGCTAACCTTCAGCACGTAAAAGATGAAATACTGGTGTTTCGGGCCTGAATGCACTATTTCGGGTACCAAAGTTGCGAAGCATCCATTTTACTCCATTGGAACTAAAATGATGTTTGGGAGTGTTTCAGAGCATTTCGCTAGCCTTCGGCACGTAAAAAGATGCAAAACTTGTGTTTCGGGCCTGAATTCACTATTTTGGTGTACCGAAGTTGTGAAGCATCCATTATAGTCCATTGGACCCAAAATGATGATTGAGAGTGTTTCAGAGCATTTCGCTAACCTTCAGCATGTAAAAAGATGCAAAACTTGTGTTTCAGGCCTAGATGCACTATTTCGAGGTAACGTAGTTGTAAAGCATCCATTCTACTCCATTGGAACTAAAATGATGTTTGGGAGTGTTTCGGAGCATTTTGCTAGCCTTCGGCACGTAAAAGATGCAAAACTTGTGTTTCGGGCCTGAATGCACTATTTCGGGGTATCGTAGTTGCGAAGCATCCATTCTACTCCATTGGACCCAAAATGATGTTTGATAGTGTTTCAGAGCATTTCGCTAACCTTCGGCACGTAAAAAGATGCAAAACTTGTGTTTCGGGCCCGAATGCTCTATTTCGGGGTACCGAAGTTGTGAAGCATCCATTCTACTCCATTGGACCGACAATGATATTTGATAGGGTTTCAGAGCATTTCGCTAACCTTCGGCACGTAAAAGATGCGAAACTTGTGTTTCGGGCCTGAATGCACTATTTCGGGGTATCGTAGTTGTAAATCATCCATTCTACTCCATTGGACCCAAAATGATGTTTGGGAGTGTTTTAGAGCATTTTGCTAACCTTCGGCACATAAAAAGATGAAAAACTTGTGTTTCGGGCCTGAATGCACTATTTCGGGTACCAAAGTTGCGAAGCATCCATTCTACTCCTTTGGACCCAAAAGGATGTTTGAGAGTGTTTCAGAGCATTTCGCTAACCTTCGTCATGTGAATGCAAAACTTGTGTTCGCGCCTGAATCCACTATTTCGGGGTATCGTAGTTGTGAAGCATCCATTATAGTCTATTGGACCCAAAATGATGTTTGGCAGTGTTTCAGAGCATTTTGCTAACCTTCGGCACATAAAAAGATGAAAAACTGGTGTTTCGGGCCTGAATGCACTATTTCGGGTACCAAAGTTGCGAAGCATCCATTCTACTCCATTGGAACTAAAATGATGTTTGGGAGTGTTTCAGAGCATTTCGCTAGCCTTCGGCACGTAAAAAGATGCAAAACTTGTGTTTTGGGCCTGAATGCTCAATTTCGGGGTACCGAAGTTGTGAAGCATCCATTCTACTCCATTGGACCGACAATGATGTTTGAAAGTGTTTCAGAGCATATCGCTAACCTTCGGCACGTAAAAGATGTAAAACTTGTGTTTCGGGCCTGAATGCACTATTTCGGGGTATCGTACTTGTAAAGCATCCATTCTACTCCATTGGACCCAAAATGATGTTTATTAGTGTTTCAGAGCATTTCGCTAACCTTCGGCACGTAAAAGATGCGAAACTTGTGTTCGCGCCTGAATTCACTATTTTGGGGTACCAAAGTTGTGAAGCATCCATTATAGTCCATTGGACCCAAAATGATATTTGGCAGTGTTTAAGAGCATTTTGCTAACCTTCGGCACGTAAAAAGATGAAAAACTGGTGTTTCGGGCCTGAATGCACTATTTCGGGTACCAAAGTTGCGAAGCATCCATTGTACTCCATTGGAACTAAAATGATGTTTGGGTGTGTTTCAGAGCATTTCGCTAGCCTTCGGCACGTAAAAAGATGCAAAACTTGTGTTTTGGGCCTGAATGCTCTATTTCGGGGTACCGAAGTTGTGAAGCGTCCATTCTACTCCATTGGACCGACAATGATGTTTGACAGTGTTTCAGAGCATTTCGCTAACCTTCGGCACGTAAAAGATGTAAAACTTGTGTTTCTGGCCTCAATGCACTATTTCAGGGTATCGTAGTTGTAAAGCATCCATTCTACTCCATTGGACCCAAAATGATGTTTGTTAGTGTTTCAGAGCATTTCGCTAACCTTCGGCACGTAAAAGATGCAAAACTTGTGTCCGCGCCTGAATTCACTATTTTGGGGAACCAAAGTTGTGAAGCATCCATTATAGTCCATTGGACCCAAAATGATGTTTGGCAGTGTTTCAGAGCATTTTGCTAACATTCGGCACATAAAAAGATGAAAAACTGGTGTTTCGGGCCTGAATGCACTATTTCGGGTACCAAAGTTGCGAAGCATCCATTCTACTCCATTGGAACTAAAATGATGTTTGGGAGTGTTTCAGAGCATTTCGCTAGCCTTAGGCACGTAAAAAGATGCAAAACTTGTGTTTTGGGCCTGCATGCTCTATTTCGGGGTACCGAAGTTGTGAAGCATCCATTCTACTCCATTGGACCGACAATGATGTTTGACAGTGTTTCAGAGCATTTCGCTAACCTTCGGCACGTAAAAGATGTAAAACTTGTGTTTCGGGCCTGAATGCACTATTTCGGGGTATCGTAGTTGTAAAGCATCCATTCTACTCCGTTGGACCCAAAATGATGTTTATTAGTGTTTCAGACCATTTCGCTAACCTTCGGCACGTAAAAGATGCAAAACTTGTGTTCGCGCCTGAATCAAGTATTTCGGGGTACCAAAGTTGTGAAGCATCCATTATAGTCCATTGGACCCAAGATGATGTTTGGGAGTGTTTCAGAGCATTTTGCTAACCTTCAGCACGTAAAAGATGAAATACTGGTGTTTCGGGCCTGAATGCACTATTTCGGGTACCAAAGTTGCGAAGCATCCATTTTACTCCATTGGAACTAAAATGATGTTTGGGAGTGTTTCAGAGCATTTCGCTAGCCTTCGGCACGTAAAAAGATGCAAAACTTGTGTTTCCGGCCTGAATTCACTATTTTGGTGTACCGAAGTTGTGAAGCATCAATTATAGTCCATTGGACCCAAAATGATGATTGAGAGTGTTTCAGAGCATTTCGCTAACCTTCAGCATGTAAAAAGATGCAAAACTTGTGTTTCAGGCCTAGATGCACTATTTCGAGGTAACGTAGTTGTAAAGCATCCATTCTACTCCATTGGAACTAAAATGATGTTTGGGAGTGTTTCAGAGCATTTTGCTAGCCTTCGGCACGTAAAAGATGCAAAACTTGTGTTTCGGGCCTGAATGCACTATTTCGGGGTATCGTAGTTGCGAAGCATCCATTCTACTCCATTGGACCCAAAATGATGTTTGATAGTGTTTCAGAGCATTTCGCTAACCTTCGGCACGTAAAAAGATGCAAAACTTGTGTTTCGGGCCCGAATGCTCTATTTCGGGGTACCGAAGTTGTGAAGCATTCATTCTACTCCATTGGACCGACAATGATGTTTGATAGGGTTTCAGAGCATTTCGCTAACCTTCGGCACGTAAAAGATGCAAAACTTGTGTTTCGGGCCTGAATGCACTATTTCGGGGTATCGTAGTTGTAAATCATCCATTCTACTCCATTGGACCCAAAATGATGTTTGGGAGTGTTTTAGAGCATTTTGCTAACCTTCGGCACATAAAAAGATGAAAAACTTGTGTTTCGGGCCTGAATGCACTATTTCGGGTACCAAAGTTGCGAAGCATCCATTCTACTCCTTTGGACCCAAAAGTATGTTTGAGAGTGTTTCAGAGCATTTCGCTAACCTTCGTCACGTGAATGCAAAACTTGTGTTCGCGCCTGAATCCACTATTTCGGGGTATCGTAGTTGTGAAGCATCCATTATAGTCCATTGGACCCAAAATGATGTTTGGCAGTGTTTCAGAGCATTTTGGTAACCTTCGGCACATAAAAAGATGAAAAACTGGTGTTTCGGGCCTGAATGCACTATTTCGGGGTATCGTACTTGTAAAGCATCCATTCTACTCCATTGGACCCAAAATGATGTTTATTTGTGTTTCAGAGCATTTCGCTAACCTTCGGCACGTAAAAGATGCGAAACTTGTGTTCGCGCCTGAATTCACTATTTTGGGGTACCAAAGTTGTGAAGCATCCATTATAGTCCATTGGACCCAAAATGATATTTGGCAGTGTTTAAGAGCATTTTGCTAACCTTCGGCAAATAAAAAGATGAAAAACTGGTGTTTCGGGCCTAAATGCACAATTTCGGGTACCAAAGTTGCGAAGCATCCATTGTACTCCATTGGAACTAAAATGATGTTTGGGAGTGTTTCAGAGCATTTCGCTAGCCTTCGGCACGTAAAAAGATGCAAAACTTGTGTTTTGGGCCTGAATGCTCTATTTCGGGGTACCGAAGTTGTGAAGCGTCCATTCTACTCCATTGGACCGACAATGATGTTTGACAGTGTTTCAGAGCATTTCGCTAACCTTCGGCACGTAAAAGATGTAAAACTTGTGTTTCTGGCCTCTATGCACTATTTCAGGGTATCGTAGTTGTAAAGCATCCATTCTACTCCATTGGACCCAAAATGATGTTTGTTAGTGTTTCAGAGCATTTCGCTAACCTTCGGCACGTAAAAGATGCAAAACTTGTGTCCGCGCCTGAATTCACTATTTTGGGGAACCAAAGTTGTGAAGCATCCATTATAGTCCATTGGACCCAAAATGACGTTTGGCAGTGTTTCAGAGCATTTTGCTAACCTTCGGCACATAAAAAGATGAAAAACTGGTGTTTCGGGCCTGAATGCACTATTTTGGGTACCAAAGTTGCGAAGCATCCATTCTACTCCATTGGAACTAAAATGATGTTTGGGAGTGTTTCAGAGCATTTCGCTAGCCTTCGGCACGTAAAAAGATGCAAAACTTGTGTTTTGGGCCTGCATGCTCTATTTCGGGGTACCGAAGTTGTGAAGCATCCATTCTACTCCATTGGACCGACAATGATGTTTGACAGTGTTTCAGAGCATTTCACTAACCTTCGGCACGTAAAAGATGTAAAACTTGTGTTTCGGGCCTGAATGCACTATTTCGGGGTATCGTAGTTGTAAAGCATCCATTCTACTCCATTGGACCCAAAATGATGTTTATTAGTGTTTCAGAGCATTTCGCTAACCTTTGGCACGTAAAAGATGCAAAACTTGTGTTCGCGCCTGAATCAACTATTTCGGGGTACCAAAGTTGTGAAGCATCCATTATAGTCCATTGGACCCAAGATGATGTTTGGGAGTGTTTCAGAGCATTTTGCTAACCTTCAGCACGTAAAAGATGAAATACTGGTGTTTCGGGCCTGAATGCACTATTTCGGGTACCAAAGTAGCGAAGCATCCATTGTACTCCATTGGAACTAAAATGATGTTTGGGAGTGTTTCAGAGCATTTCGCTAGCCTTCGGCACGTAAAAAGATGCAAAACTTGTGTTTCGGGCCTGAATTCACTATTTTGGTGTACCGAAGTTGTGAAGCATCCATTATACTCCATTGGACCCAAAATGATGATTGAGAGTGTTTCAGAGCATTTCGCTAACCTTCAGTATGTAAAAAGATGCAAAACTTGTGTTTCAGGCCTAGATGCACTATTTCGAGGTAACGTAGTTGTAAAGCATCCATTCTACTCCATTGGAACTAAAATGATGTTTGGGAGTGTTTCAGAGCATTTTGCTAGCCTTCGGCACGTAAAAGATGCAAAACTTGTGTTTCGGGCCTGAATGCACTATTTCGAGGTATCGTAGTTGCGAAGCATCCATTCTACTCCATTGGACCCAAAATGATGTTTGATAGTGTTTCAGAGCATTTCGCTAACCTTCGGCACGTAAAAAGATGCAAAACATGTGTTTCGGGCCCGAATGCTCTATTTCGGGGTACCGAAGTTGTGAAGCATCCATTCTACTCCATTGGACCGACAATGATGTTTGATAGGGTTTCAGAGCATTTCGCTAACCTTCGGCACGTAAAAGATGCAAAACTTGTGTTTCAGGCCTAGATGCACTATTTCGAGGTAACGTAGTTGTAAAGCATCCATTCTACTCCATTGGAACTAAAATGATGTTTGGGAGTGTTTCAGAGCATTTTGCTAGCCTTCGGCACGTAAAAGATGCAAAACTTGTGTTTCGGGCCTGAATGCACTATTTCGGGGTATCGTAGTTGCGAAGCATCCATTCTACTCCATTGGACCCAAAATGATGTTTGATAGTGTTTCAGAGCATTTCGCTAACCTTCGGCACGTAAAAAGATGCAAAACTTGTGTTTCGGGCCCGAATGCTCTATTTCGGGGTACCGAAGTTGTGAAGCATTCATTCTACTCCATTGGACCGACAATGATGTTTGATAGGGTTTCAGAGCATTTCGCTAACCTTCGGCACGTAAAAGATGCAAAACTTGTGTTTCGGGCCTGAATGCACTATTTCGGGGTATCGTAGTTGTAAATCATCCATTCTACTCCATTGGACCCAAAATGATGTTTGGGAGTGTTTTAGAGCATTTTGCTAACCTTCGGCACATAAAAAGATGAAAAACTTGTGTTTCGGGCCTGAATGCACTATTTCGGGTACCAAAGTTGCGAAGCATCCATTCTACTCCTTTGGACCCAAAAGTATGTTTGAGAGTGTTTCAGAGCATTTCGCTAACCTTCGTCACGTGAATGCAAAACTTGTGTTCGCGCCTGAATCCACTATTTCGGGGTATCGTAGTTGTGAAGCATCCATTATAGTCCATTGGACCCAAAATGATGTTTGGCAGTGTTTCAGAGCATTTTGGTAACCTTCGGCACATAAAAAGATGAAAAACTGGTGTTTCGGGCCTGAATGCACTATTTCGGGGTATCGTACTTGTAAAGCATCCATTCTACTCCATTGGACCCAAAATGATGTTTATTTGTGTTTCAGAGCATTTCGCTAACCTTCGGCACGTAAAAGATGCGAAACTTGTGTTCGCGCCTGAATTCACTATTTTGGGGTACCAAAGTTGTGAAGCATCCATTATAGTCCATTGGACCCAAAATGATATTTGGCAGTGTTTAAGAGCATTTTGCTAACCTTCGGCAAATAAAAAGATGAAAAACTGGTGTTTCGGGCCTAAATGCACTATTTCGGGTACCAAAGTTGCGAAGCATCCATTGTACTCCATTGGAACTAAAATGATGTTTGGGAGTGTTTCAGAGCATTTCGCTAGCCTTCGGCACGTAAAAAGATGCAAAACTTGTGTTTTGGGCCTGAATGCTCTATTTCGGGGTACCGAAGTTGTGAAGCGTCCATTCTACTCCATTGGACCGACAATGATGTTTGACAGTGTTTCAGAGCATTTCGCTAACCTTCGGCACGTAAAAGATGTAAAACTTGTGTTTCTGGCCTCTATGCACTATTTCAGGGTATCGTAGTTGTAAAGCATCCATTCTACTCCATTGGACCCAAAATGATGTTTGTTAGTGTTTCAGAGCATTTCGCTAACCTTCGGCACGTAAAAGATGCAAAACTTGTGTCCGCGCCTGAATTCACTATTTTGGGGAACCAAAGTTGTGAAGCATCCATTATAGTCCATTGGACCCAAAATGACGTTTGGCAGTGTTTCAGAGCATTTTGCTAACCTTCGGCACATAAAAAGATGAAAAACTGGTGTTTCGGGCCTGAATGCACTATTTTGGGTACCAAAGTTGCGAAGCATCCATTCTACTCCATTGGAACTAAAATGATGTTTGGGAGTGTTTCAGAGCATTTCGCTAGCCTTCGGCACGTAAAAAGATGCAAAACTTGTGTTTTGGGCCTGCATGCTCTATTTCGGGGTACCGAAGTTGTGAAGCATCCATTCTACTCCATTGGACCGACAATGATGTTTGACAGTGTTTCAGAGCATTTCACTAACCTTCGGCACGTAAAAGATGTAAAACTTGTGTTTCGGGCCTGAATGCACTATTTCGGGGTATCGTAGTTGTAAAGCATCCATTCTACTCCATTGGACCCAAAATGATGTTTATTAGTGTTTCAGAGCATTTCGCTAACCTTTGGCACGTAAAAGATGCAAAACTTGTGTTCGCGCCTGAATCAACTATTTCGGGGTACCAAAGTTGTGAAGCATCCATTATAGTCCATTGGACCCAAGATGATGTTTGGGAGTGTTTCAGAGCATTTTGCTAACCTTCAGCACGTAAAAGATGAAATACTGGTGTTTCGGGCCTGAATGCACTATTTCGGGTACCAAAGTAGCGAAGCATCCATTGTACTCCATTGGAACTAAAATGATGTTTGGGAGTGTTTCAGAGCATTTCGCTAGCCTTCGGCACGTAAAAAGATGCAAAACTTGTGTTTCGGGCCTGAATTCACTATTTTGGTGTACCGAAGTTGTGAAGCATCCATTATACTCCATTGGACCCAAAATGATGATTGAGAGTGTTTCAGAGCATTTCGCTAACCTTCAGTATGTAAAAAGATGCAAAACTTGTGTTTCAGGCCTAGATGCACTATTTCGAGGTAACGTAGTTGTAAAGCATCCATTCTACTCCATTGGAACTAAAATGATGTTTGGGAGTGTTTCAGAGCATTTTGCTAGCCTTCGGCACGTAAAAGATGCAAAACTTGTGTTTCGGGCCTGAATGCACTATTTCGAGGTATCGTAGTTGCGAAGCATCCATTCTACTCCATTGGACCCAAAATGATGTTTGATAGTGTTTCAGAGCATTTCGCTAACCTTCGGCACGTAAAAAGATGCAAAACATGTGTTTCGGGCCCGAATGCTCTATTTCGGGGTACCGAAGTTGTGAAGCATCCATTCTACTCCATTGGACCGACAATGATGTTTGATAGGGTTTCAGAGCATTTCGCTAACCTTCGGCACGTAAAAGATGCAAAACTTGTGTTTCGGGCCTGAATGCACTATTTCGGGGTATCGTAGTTGTAAATCATCCGTTCTACTCCATTGGACCCAAAATGATGTTTGGGAGTGTTTTAGAGCATTTTGCTAACCTTCGGCACATAAAAAGATGAAAAACTTGTGTTTCGGGCATGAATGCACTATTTCGGGTACCAAAGTTGCGAAGCATCCATTCTACTCCTTTGGACCCAAAAGGATGTTTGAGAGTGTTTCAGAGCATTTCGCTAACCTTCGTCACGTGAATGCAAAACTTGTGTTCGCGCCTGAATCCACTATTTCGGGGTATCGTAGTTGTAAAGCATCCATTCTACTCCATTGGACCCAAAATGATGTTTGTTAGTGTTTCAGAGCATTTCGCTAACCTTCGGCACGTAAAAGATGCAAAACTTGTGTTCGCGCCTGAATCCACTATTTCGGGGTATCGTAGTTGTAAAGCATCCATTATACTCCATTGGACCCAAAATGATGTTTGTTAGTGTTTCAGAGCATTTCGCTAACCTTCGGCACGTAAAAGATGCAAAACTTGTGTTCGTGCCTGAATTCACTATTTTGGGGTACCAAAGTCGTGAAGCATCCATTATTGTCCATTGGACCCAAAATGATGTTTGGGAGTGTTTCAGAGCATTTTGCTAACCTTCGGCACATAAAAAGATGAAAAACTGGTGTTTCGGGCCTGAATGCTCTCTTTCGGGTACCAAAGTTGCGAAGCATCCATTCTACTCAATTGGAACTAAAATGATGTTTGGGAGTGTTTCAGAGCATTTCGCTAGCCTTCGGCGCGTAAAAAGATACAAAACTTGTGTTTCGGGCCTGAATGCTCTATTTCGGGGTACTGAAGTTGTGAAGCATCCATTGTACTCCATTGGACCGACAATGATGTTTGACAGGGTTTCGGAGCATTTAGCTAACCTTCGGCACGTAAAAAGATGCAAAACTTGTGTTTCGGGCCTGAATGCACTATTTCGGGGTATCGTAGTTGTAAAGCATCCATTCTACTCCATTGGACCCAAAATGATGTTTATTAGTGTTTCAGAGCATTTCGCTAACCTTTGGCACGTAAAAGATGCAAAACTTGTGTTCGCGCCTGAATCAACTATTTCGGGGTACCAAAGTTGTGAAGCATCCATTATAGCCCATTGGACCCAAGATGATGTTTGGGAGTGTTTCAGAGCATTTTGCTAACCTTCAGCACGTAAAAGATGAAATACTGGTGTTTCGGGCCTGAATGCACTATTTCGGGTACCAAAGTAGCGAAGCATCCATTGTACTCCATTGGAACTAAAATGATGTTTGGGAGTGTTTCAGAGCATTTCGCTAGCCTTCGGCACGTAAAAAGATGCAAAACTTGTGTTTCGGGCCTGAATTCACTATTTTGGTGTACCGAAGTTGTGAAGCATCCATTATAGTCCATTGGACCCAAAATGATGATTGAGAGTGTTTCAGAGCATTTCGCTAACCTTCAGTATGTAAAAAGATGCAAAACTTGTGTTTCAGGCCTAGATGCACTATTTCGAGGTAACGTAGTTGTAAAGCATCCATTCTACTCCATTGGAACTAAAATGATGTTTGGGAGTGTTTCAGAGCATTTTGCTAGCCTTCGGCACGTAAAAGATGCAAAACTTGTGTTTCGGGCCTGAATGCACTATTTCGAGGTATCGTAGTTGCGAAGCATCCATTCTACTCCATTGGACCCAAAATGATGTTTGATAGTGTTTCAGAGCATTTCGCTAACCTTCGGCACGTAAAAAGATGCAAAACATGTGTTTCGGGCCCGAATGCTCTATTTCGGGGTACCGAAGTTGTGAAGCATCCATTCTACTCCATTGGACCGACAATGATGTTTGATAGGGTTTCAGAGCATTTCGCTAACCTTCGGCACGTAAAAGATGCAAAACTTGTGTTTCGGGCCTGAATGCACTATTTCGGGGTATCGTAGTTGTAAATCATCCGTTCTACTCCATTGGACCCAAAATGATGTTTGGGAGTGTTTTAGAGCATTTTGCTAACCTTCGGCACATAAAAAGATGAAAAACTTGTGTTTCGGGCATGAATGCACTATTTCGGGTACCAAAGTTGCGAAGCATCCATTCTACTCCTTTGGACCCAAAAGGATGTTTGAGAGTGTTTCAGAGCATTTCGCTAACCTTCGTCACGTGAATGCAAAACTTGTGTTCGCGCCTGAATCCACTATTTCGGGGTATCGTAGTTGTAAAGCATCCATTCTACTCCATTGGACCCAAAATGATGTTTGTTAGTGTTTCAGAGCATTTCGCTAACCTTCGGCACGTAAAAGATGCAAAACTTGTGTTCGCGCCTGAATCCACTATTTCGGGGTATCGTAGTTGTAAAGCATCCATTATACTCCATTGGACCCAAAATGATGTTTGTTAGTGTTTCGGAGCATTTCGCTAACCTTCGGCACGTAAAAGATGCAAAACTTGTGTTCGTGCCTGAATTCACTATTTTGGGGTACCAAAGTCGTGAAGCATCCATTATTGTCCATTGGACCCAAAATGATGTTTGGGAGTGTTTCAGAGCATTTTGCTAACCTTCGGCACATAAAAAGATGAAAAACTGGTGTTTCGGGCCTGAATGCTCTCTTTCGGGTACCAAAGTTGCGAAGCATCCATTCTACTCCATTGGAACTAAAATGATGTTTGGGAGTGTTTCAGAGCATTTCGCTAGCCTTCGGCGCGTAAAAAGATACAAAACTTGTGTTTCGGGCCTGAATGCTCTATTTCGGGGTACTGAAGTTGTGAAGCATCCATTGTACTCCATTGGACCGACAATGATGTTTGACAGGGTTTCGGAGCATTTAGCTAACCTTCGGCACGTAAAAAGATGCAAAACTTGTGTTTCGGGCCTGAATGCACTATTTCGGGGTATCGTAGTTGTAAAGCATCCATTTTACTCCATTGGACCCAAAATGATGTCTGGGAGTGTTTCAGAGCATTTCGCTAGCCTTCGGCACGTAAAAGATGCAAAACTTGAGTTTCGGGCCTGAATGCACTATTTCGGGGTATCGTAGTTGTAAAGCATCCATTCTACTCCATTGGACCCAAAATGTTGTTTGGGAGTGTTTCAGAGCATTTCGCTAACCTTCGGCACGTAAAAGATGCAAAAGTTGTGTTTGCGCCTGAATCCACTATTTCGGGGTACCAAAGTTGTGAAGCATCCATTATAGTCCATTGGACCCAAGATGATGTTTGGGAGTGTTTCAGAGCATTTCGCTAACCTTCAGCACGTAAAAGATGCAAAACTTGTGTTTCGGGCCTGAATCCACTATTTCGGAGTACATAAGTTGTGAAGCATCCATTCTACTCCATTGGAACCAAAATGATGTTTGGGAGTGTTTCAGAGCATTTAGCTAACCTTCGGCACGTAAAAAGACGAAAAACTTGTGTTCGCGGCTGAATGCACTATTTCGGGGTACCGAAGTTGTGAAGCATCCATTCTACTCCATTGGACCGACAATGATGTTTGACAGTGTTTCAGAGCATTTCGCTAACCTTCGGCACGTAAAAGATGTAAAACTTGTGTTTCGAGCCTGAATGCACTATTTCGGGGTATCGTAGTTGTAAAGCATCCATTCTACTCCATTGGACCCAAAATGATGTTTATTAGTGTTTCAGAGCATTTCGCTAACCTTCGGCACGTAAAAGATGCGAAACTTGTTTTCGCGCCTGAATTCACTATTTTGGGGTACCAAAGTTGTGAAGCATCCATTATAGTCCATTGGAACCAAAATGATATTTGGCAGTGTTTAAGAGCATTTTGCTAACCTTCGGCACATAAAAAGATGAAAAAGTGGTGTTTCGGGCCTGAATGCACTATTTCGGGTACCAAAGTTGCGAAGCATCCATTCTACTCCATTGGAACTAAAATTATGTTTGGGAGTGCTTCAGAGCATTTCGCTAGCCTTCGGCACGTAAAAAGATGCAAAACTTGTGTTTTGGGCCTGAATGCTCTATTTCGGGGTACCGAAGTTGTGAAGCGTCCATTCTACTCCATTGGACCGACAATGATGTTTGACAGTGTTTCAGAGCATTTCGCTAACCTTCGGCACGTAAAAGATGTAAAACTTGTGTTTCTGGCCTCTATGCACTATTTCAGGGTATCGTAGTTGTAAAGCATCCATTCTACTCCATTGGACCCAAAATGATGTTTGTTAGTGTTTCAGAGCATTTCGCTAACCTTCGGCACGTAAAAGATGCAAAACTTGTGTCCGCGCCTGAATTCACTATTTTGGGGAACCAAAGTTGTGAAGCATCCATTATAGTCCATTGGACCCAAAATGACGTTTGGCAGTGTTTCAGAGCATTTTGCTAACCTTCGGCACATAAAAAGATGAAAAACTGGTGTTTCGGGCCTGAATGCACTATTTTGGGTACCAAAGTTGCGAAGCATCCATTCTACTCCATTGGAACTAAAATGATGTTTGGGAGTGTTTTAGAGCATTTCGCTAGCCTTCGGCACGTAAAAAGATGCAAAACTTGTGTTTTGGGCCTGCATGCTCTATTTCGGGGTACCGAAGTTGTGAAGCATCCATTCTACTCCATTGGACCGACAATGATGTTTGACAGTGTTTCAGAGCATTTCACTAACCTTCGGCACGTAAAAGATGTAAAACTTGTGTTTCGGGCCTGAATGCACTATTTCGGGGTATCGTAGTTGTAAAGCATCCATTCTACTCCATTGGACCCAAAATGATGTTTATTAGTGTTTCAGAGCATTTCGCTAACCTTTGGCACGTAAAAGATGCAAAACTTGTGTTCGCGCCTGAATCAACTATTTCGGGGTACCAAAGTAGCGAAGCATCCATTATAGTCCATTGGACCCAAAATGATGATTGAGAGTGTTTCAGAGCATTTCGCTAACCTTCAGTATGTAAAAAGATGCAAAACTTGTGTTTCAGGCCTAGATGCACTATTTCGAGGTAACGTAGTTGTAAAGCATCCATTCTACTCCATTGGAACTAAAATGATGTTTGGGAGTGTTTCAGAGCATTTTGCTAGCCTTCGGCACGTAAAAGATGCAAAACTTGTGTTTCGGGCCTGAATGCACTATTTCGAGGTATCGTAGTTGCGAAGCATCCATTCTACTCCATTGGACCCAAAATGATGTTTGATAGTGTTTCAGAGCATTTCGCTAACCTTCGGCACGTAAAAAGATGCAAAACATGTGTTTCGGGCCCGAATGCTCTATTTCGGGGTACCGAAGTTGTGAAGCATCCATTCTACTCCATTGGACCGACAATGATGTTTGATAGGGTTTCAGAGCATTTCGCTAACCTTCGGCACGTAAAAGATGCAAAACTTGTGTTTCGGGCCTGAATGCACTATTTCGGGGTATCGTAGTTGTAAATCATCCGTTCTACTCCATTGGACCCAAAATGATGTTTGGGAGTGTTTTAGAGCATTTTGCTAACCTTCGGCACATAAAAAGATGAAAAACTTGTGTTTCGGGCATGAATGCACTATTTCGGGTACCAAAGTTGCGAAGCATCCATTCTACTCCTTTGGACCCAAAAGGATGTTTGAGAGTGTTTCAGAGCATTTCGCTAACCTTCGTCACGTGAATGCAAAACTTGTGTTCGCGCCTGAATCCACTATTTCGGGGTATCGTAGTTGTAAAGCATCCATTCTACTCCATTGGACCCAAAATGATGTTTGTTAGTGTTTCAGAGCATTTCGCTAACCTTCGGCACGTAAAAGATGCAAAACTTGTGTTCGCGCCTGAATCCACTATTTCGGGGTATCGTAGTTGTAAAGCATCCATTATACTCCATTGGACCCAAAATGATGTTTGTTAGTGTTTCAGAGCATTTCGCTAACCTTCGGCACGTAAAAGATGCAAAACTTGTGTTCGTGCCTGAATTCACTATTTTGGGGTACCAAAGTCGTGAAGCATTCATTATTGTCCATTGGACCCAAAATGATGTTTGGGAGTGTTTCAGAGCATTTTGCTAACCTTCGGCACATAAAAAGATGAAAAACTTGTGTTTCGGGCATGAATGCACTATTTCGAGTACCAAAGTTGCGAAGCATCCATTCTACTCCTTTGGACCCAAAAGGATGTTTGAGAGTGTTTCAGAGCATTTCGCTAACCTTCGTCACGTGAATGCAAAACTTGTGTTCGCGCCTGAATCCACTATTTCGGGGTATCGTAGTTGTAAAGCATCCATTCTACTCCATTGGACCCAAAATGATGTTTGTTAGTGTTTCAGAGCATTTCGCTAACCTTCGGCACGTAAAAGATGCAAAACTTGTGTTCGCGCCTGAATCCACTATTTCGGGGTATCGTAGTTGTAAAGCATCCATTATACTCCATTGGACCCAAAATGATGTTTGTTAGTGTTTCAGAGCATTTCGCTAACCTTCGGCACGTAAAAGATGCAAAACTTGTGTTCGTGCCTGAATTCACTATTTTGGGGTACCAAAGTCGTGAAGCATCCATTATTGTCCATTGGACCCAAAATGATGTTTGGGAGTGTTTCAGAGCATTTTGCTAACCTTCGGCACATAAAAAGATGAAAAACTGGTGTTTCGGGCCTGAATGCTCTCTTTCGGGTACCAAAGTTGCGAAGCATCCATTCTACTCCATTGGAACTAAAATGATGTTTGGGAGTGTTTCAGAGCATTTCGCTAGCCTTCGGCACGTAAAAAGATGCAAAACTTGTGTTTTGGGCCTGCATGCTCTATTTCGGGGTACCGAAGTTGTGAAGCATCCATTCTACTCCATTGGACCGACAATGATGTTTGACAGTGTTTCAGAGCATTTCGCTAACCTTCGGCACGTAAAAGATGTAAAACTTGTGTTTCGGGCCTGAATGCACTATTTCGGGGTATCGTAGTTGTAAAGCATCCATTCTACTCCATTGGACCCAAAATGATGTTTATTAGTGTTTCAGAGCATTTCGCTAACCTTCGGCACGTAAAAGATGCAAAACTTGTGTTCGCGCCTGAATCAACTATTTCGGGGTACCAAAGTTGTGAAGCATCCATTATAGTCCATTGGACCCAAGATGATGTTTGGGAGTGTTTCAGAGCATTTTGCTAACCTTCAGCACGTAAAAGATGAAATACTGGTGTTTCGGGCCTGAATGCACTATTTCGGGTACCAAAGTTGCGAAGCATCCATTTTACTCCATTGGAACTAAAATGATGTTTGGGAGTGTTTCAGAGCATTTCGCTAGCCTTCGGCACGTAAAAAGATGCAAAACTTGTGTTTTGGGCCTGAATGCACTATTTCGGGGTATCGTAGTTGTAAAGCATCCATTCTACTCCATTGGACCCAAAATGATGTTTATTAGTGTTTCAGAGCATTTCGCTAACCTTCGTCACGTAAAAGATGCAAAACTTGTGTCCGCGCCTGAATTCACTATTTTGGGGAACCAAAGTTGTGAAGCATCCATTATAGTCCCTTGGACCCAAAATGACGTTTGGCAGTGTTTCAGAGCATTTTGCTAACCTTCGGCACATAAAAAGATGAAAAACTGGTGTTTCGGGCCTGAATGCACTATTTTGGGTACCAAAGTTGCGAAGCATCCATTCTACTCCATTGGAACTAAAATGATATTTGGCAGTGTTTAAGAGCATTTTGCTAACCTTCGGCACATAAAAAGATGAAAAACTGGTGTTTCGGGCCTGAATGCACTATTTCGGGTACCAAAGTTGCGAAGCATCCATTGTACTCCATTGGAACTAAAATGATGTTTGGGAGTGTTTCAGAGCATTTCGCTAGCCTTCGGCACGTAAAAAGATGCAAAACTTGTGTTTTGGGCCTGAATGCTCTATTTCGGGGTACCGAAGTTGTGAAGCGTCCATTCTACTCCATTGGACCGACAATGATGTTTGACAGTGTTTCAGAGCATTTCGCTAACCTTCGGCACGTAAAAGATGTAAAACTTGTGTTTCTGGCCTCAATGCACTATTTCGGGGTATCGTAGTTGTAAAGCATCCATTCTACTCCATTGGACCCAAAATGATGTTTGTTAGTGTTTCAGAGCATTTCGCTAACCTTCGGCACGTAAAAGATGCAAAACTTGTGTCCGCGCCTGAATTCACTATTTTGGGGTACCAAAGTTGTGAAGCATCCATTATAGTCCATTGGACCCAAAAGGATGTTTGGCAGTGTTTCAGAGCATTTTGCTAACCTTCGGCACATAAAAAGATGAAAAACTGGTGTTTCGGGCCTGAATGCACTATTTCGGGTACCAAAGTTGCGAAGCATCCATTCTACTCCATTGGAACTAAAATGATGTTTGGGAGTGTTTCAGAGCATTTCGCTAGCCTTCGGCACGTAAGAAGATGCAAAACCTGTGTTTTGGGCCTGAATGCTCAATTTCGGGGTACCGAAGTTGTGAAGCATCCATTCTACTCCATTGGACCGATAATGATGTTTGACAGTGTTTCAGAGCATTTCGCTAACCTTCGGCACGTAAAAGATGTAAAACTTGTGTTTCGGGCCTGAATGCACTATTTCGGGGTATCGTAGTTGTAAAGCATCCATTCTACTCCATTGGACCCAAAATGATGTTTATTAGTGTTTCAGAGCATTTCGCTAACCTTCGGCACGTAAAATATGCGAAACTTGTGTTCGCGCCTGAATTCACTATTTTGGGGTACCAAAGTTGTGAAGCATCCATTATAGTCCATTGGACCCAAAATGATATTTGGCAGTGTTTAAGAGCATTTTGCTAACCTTCGGCACATAAAAAGATGAAAAAGTGGTGTTTCGGGCCTGAATGCACTATTTCGAGTACCAAAGTTGCGAAGCATCCATTGTACTCCATTGGAACTAAAATGATGTTTGGGAGTGTTTCAGAGCATTTCGCTAGCCTTCGGCACGTAAAAAGATGCAAAACTTGTGTTTTGGGCCTGAATGCTCTATTTCGGGGTACCGAAGTTGTGAAGCGTCCATTCTACTCCATTGGACCGACAATGATGTTTGACAGTGTTTCAGAGCATTTCGCTAACCTTCGGCACGTAAAAGATGTAAAACTTGTGTTTCTGGCCTCAATGCACTATTTCGGGGTATCGTAGTTGTAAAGCATCCATTCTACTCCATTGGACCCAAAATGATGTTTGTTAGTGTTTCAGAGCATTTCGCTAACCTTCGGCACGTAAAAGATGCAAAACTTGTGTCCGCGCCTGAATTCACTATTTTCGGGTACCAAAGTTGTGAAGCATCCATTATAGTCCATTGGACCCAAAATGATGTTTGGCAGTGTTTCAGAGCATTTTGCTAACCTTCGGCACATAAAAAGATGAAAAACTGGTGTTTCGGGCCTGAATGCACTATTTCGGGTACCAAAGTTGCGAAGCATCCATTCTACTCCATTGGAACTAAAATGATGTTTGGGAGTGTTTCAGAGCATTTCGCTAGCCTTCGGCACGTAAAAAGATGCAAAACCTGTGTTTTGGGCCTGAATGCTCAATTTCGGGGTACCGAAGTTGTGAAGCATCCATTCTACTCCATTGGACCGATAATGATGTTTGACAGTGTTTCAGAGCATTTCGCTAACCTTCGGCACATAAAAAGATGAAAAAGTGGTGTTTCGGGCCTGAATGCACTATTTCGGGTACCAAAGTTGCGAAGCATCCATTCTACTCCATTGGAACTAAAATGGTGTTTGGGAGTGTTTCAGAGCATTTCGCTAGCCTTCGGCACGTAAAAAGATGCAAAACTTGTGTTTTGGGCCTGAATGCTCAATTTCGGGGTACCGAAGTTGTGAAGCATCCATTCTACTCCAATGGACCGACAATGATGTTTGACAGTGTTTCAGAGCATTTCGCTAACCTTCGGCACGTAAAAGATGTAAAACTTGTGTTTCGGGCCTGAATGCACTATTTCGGGGTATCGTAGTTGTAAAGCATCCATTCTACTCCATTGGACCCAAAATGATGTTTATTAGTGTTTCAGAGCATTTCGCTAACCTTCGGCACGTAAAAGATGCGAAACTTGTGTTCGCGCCTGAATTCACTATTTTGGGGTACCAAAGTTGTGAAGCATCCATTATAGTCCATTGGACCCAAAATGATATTTGGCAGTGTTTAAGAGCATTTTGCTAACCTTCGGCACATAAAAAGATGAAAAACTGGTGTTTCGGGCCTGAATGCACTATTTCGGGTACCAAAGTTGCGAAGCATCCATTGTACTCCATTGGAACTAAAATGATGTTTGGGAGTGTTTCAGAGCATTTCGCTAGCCTTCGGCACGTAAAAAGATGCAAAACTTGTGTTTTGGGCCTGAATGCTCTATTTCGGGGTACCGAAGTTGTGAAGCGTCCATTCTACTCCATTGGACCGACAATGATGTTTGACAGTGTTTCAGAGCATTTCGCTAACCTTCGGCACGTAAAAGATGTAAAACTTGTGTTTCTGGCCTCAATGGACTATTTCGGGGTATCGTAGTTGTAAAGCATCCATTCTACTCCATTGGACCCAAAATGATGTTTGTTAGTGTTTCAGAGCATTTCGCTAACCTTCGGCACGTAAAAGATGCAAAACTTGTGTCCGCGCCTGAATTCACTATTTTGGGGTACCAAAGTTGTGAAGCATCCATTATAGTCCATTGGACCCAAAATGATGTTTGGCAGTGTTTCAGAGCATTTTGCTAACCTTCGGCACATAAAAAGATGAAAAACTGGTGTTTCGGGCCTGAATGCACTATTTCGGGTACCAAAGTTGCGAAGCATCCATTCTACTCCATTGGAACTAAAATGATGTTTGGGAGTGTTTCAGAGCATTTCGCTAGCCTTCGGCACGTAAGAAGATGCAAAACCTGTGTTTTGGGCCTGAATGCTCAATTTCGGGGTACCGAAGTTGTGAAGCATCCATTCTACTCCATTGGACCGATAATGATGTTTGACAGTGTTTCAGAGCATTTCGCTAACCTTCGGCACGTAAAAGATGTAAAACTTGTGTTTCGGGCCTGAATGCACTATTTCGGGGTATCGTAGTTGTAAAGCATCCATTCTACTCCATTGGACCCAAAATGATGTTTATTAGTGTTTCCGAGCATTTCGCTAACCTTCGGCACATAAAATATGCGAAACTTGTGTTCGCGCCTGAATTCACTCTTTTGGGGTACCAAAGTTGTGAAGCATCCATTATAGTCCATTGGACCCAAAATGATATTTGGCAGTGTTTAAGAGCATTTTGCTAATCTTCGGCACATAAAAAGATGAAAAAGTGGTGTTTCGGGCCTGAATGCACTATTTCGGGTACCAAAGTTGCGAAGCATCCATTCTACTCCATTGGAACTAAAATGGTGTTTGGGAGTGTTTCAGAGCATTTCGCTAGCCTTCGGCACGTAAAAAGATGCAAAACTTGTGTTTTGGGCCTGAATGCTCAATTTCGGGGTACCGAAGTTGTGAAGCATCCATTCTACTCCAATGGACCGACAATGATGTTTGACAGTGTTTCAGAGCATTTCGCTAACCTTCGGCACGTAAAATATGCGAAACTTGTGTTCGCGCCTGAATTCACTATTTTGGGGTACCAAAGTTGTGAAGCATCCATTATAGTCCATTGGACCCAAAATGATTTTTGGTAGTGTTTAAGAGCATTTTGCTAACCTTCGGCACATAAAAAGATGAAAAACTGGTGTTTCGGGCCTGAATGCACTATTTCGGGTACCAAAGTTGCGAAGCATCCATTGTACTTCATTGGAACTAAAATGATGTTTGGGTGTGTTTCAGAGCATTTCGCTAGCCTTCGGCACGTAAAAAGATGCAAAACTTGTGTTTTGGGCCTGAATGCTCTATTTCGGGGTACCGAAGTTGTGAAGCATCCATTCTACTCCATTGGACCGACAATGATGTTTGACAGTGTTTCAGAGCATTTCGCTAACCTTCGGCACGTAAAAGATGTAAAACTTGTGTTTCTGGCCTGAATGCACTATTTCGGGGTATCGTAGTTGTAAAGCATCCATTCTACTCCATTGGACCCAAAATGATGTTTGTTAGTGTTTCAGAGCATTTCGCTAACCTTCGGCACGTAAAAGATGCAAAACTTGTGTTCGCGCCTGAATTCACTATTTTGGGGTACCAAAGTTGTGAAGCATCCATTATAGTCCATTGGACCCAAAATGATGTTTGGGAGTGTTTCAGAGCATTTTGCTAACCTTCGGCACATAAAAAGATGAAAAACTGGTGTTTCAGGCCTGAATGCACTATTTCGGGTACCAAAGTTGCGAAGCATCCATTCTACTCCATTGGAACTAAAATGATGTTTGGGAGTGTTTCAGAGCATTTCGCTAGCCTTCGGCACGTAAAAAGATGCAAAACTTGTGTTTTGGGCCTGAATGCTCTATTTCGGGGTACCGAAGTTGTGAAGCATCCATTCTACTCCATTGGACCGACAATGATGTTTGACAGTGTTTCAGAGCATTTCGCTACCCTTCGGCACGTAAAAGATGTAAAACTTGTGTTTCGGGCCTGAATGCACTATTTCGGGGTATCGTAGTTGTAAATCATCCATTCTACTCCATTGGACCCAAAATGATGTTTATTAGTGTTTCAGAGCATTTCGCTAACCTTCGGCACGTAAAAGATGCGAAACTTGTGTTCGCGCCTGAATTCACTATTTTGGGGTACCAAAGTTGTGAAGCATCCATTATAGTCCATTGGACCCAAAATGATATTTGGCAGTGTTTAAGAGCATTTTGCTAACCTTCGGCACATAAAAAGATGAAAAAGTGGTGTTTCGGGCCTGAATGCACTATTTCGGGTACCAAAGTTGCGAAACATCCATTCTACTCCATTGGAACTAAAATGGTGTTTGGGAGTGTTTCAGAGCATTTCGCTAGCCTTCGGCACGTAAAAAGATGCAAAACTTGTGTTTTGGGCCTGAATGCTCAATTTCGGGGTACCGAAGTTGTGAAGCATCTATTCTACTCCAATGGACCGACAATGATGTTTGACAGTGTTTCAGAGCATTTCGCTAACCTTCGGCACGTAAAATATGCGAAACTTGTGTTCGCGCCTGAATTCACTATTTTGGGGTACCAAAGTTGTGAAGCATCCATTATAGTCCATTGGACCCAAAATGATTTTTGGTAGTGTTTAAGAGCATTTTGCTAACCTTCGGCACATAAAAAGATGAAAAACTGGTGTTTCGGGCCTGAATGCACTATTTCGGGTACCAAAGTTGCGAAGCATCCATTGTACTTCATTGGAACTAAAATGATGTTTGGGTGTGTTTCAGAGCATTTCGCTAGCCTTCGGCACGTAAAAAGATGCAAAACTTGTGTTTTGGGCCTGAATGCTCTATTTCGGGGTACCGAAGTTGTGAAGCGTCCATTCTACTCCATTTGACCGACAATGATGTTTGACAGTGTTTCAGAGCATTTCGCTAACCTTCGGCACGTAAAAGATGTAAAACTTGTGTTTCTGGCCTGAATGCACTATTTCGGGGTATCGTAGTTGTAAAGCATCCATTCTACTCCATTGGACCCAAAATGATGTTTGTTAGTGTTTCAGAGCATTTCGCTAACCTTCGGCACGTAAAAGATGCAAAACTTGTGTTCGCGCCTGAATTCACTATTTTGGGGTACCAAAGTTGTGAAGCATCCATTATAGTCCATTGGACCCAAAATGATGTTTGGGAGTGTTTCAGAGCATTTTGCTAACCTTCGGCACATAAAAAGATGAAAAACTGGTGTTTCAGGCCTGAATGCACTATTTCGGGTACCAAAGTTGCGAAGCATCCATTCTACTCCATTGGAACTAAAATGATGTTTGGGAGTGTTTCAGAGCATTTCGCTAGCCTTCGGCACGTAAAAAGATGCAAAACTTGTGTTTTGGGCCTGAATGCTCTATTTCGGGGTACCGAAGTTGTGAAGCATCCATTCTACTCCATTGGACCGACAATGATGTTTGACAGTGTTTCAGAGCATTTCGCTACCCTTCGGCACGTAAAAGATGTAAAACTTGTGTTTCGGGCCTGAATGCACTATTTCGGGGTATCGTAGTTGTAAATCATCCATTCTACTCCATTGGACCCAAAATGATGTTTATTAGTGTTTCAGAGCATTTCGCTAACCTTCGGCACGTAAAAGATGCGAAACTTGTGTTCGCGCCTGAATTCACTATTTTGGGGTACCAAAGTTGTGAAGCATCCATTATAGTCCATTGGACCCAAAATGATATTTGGCAGTGTTTAAGAGCATTTTGCTAACCTTCGGCACATAAAAAGATGAAAAAGTGGTGTTTCGGGCCTGAATGCACTATTTCGGGTACCAAAGTTGCGAAACATCCATTCTACTCCATTGGAACTAAAATGGTGTTTGGGAGTGTTTCAGAGCATTTCGCTAGCCTTCGGCACGTAAAAAGATGCAAAACTTGTGTTTTGGGCCTGAATGCTCAATTTCGGGGTACCGAAGTTGTGAAGCATCCATTCTACTCCATTGGACCGACAATGATGTTTGACAGTGTTTCAGAGCATTTCGCTAACCTTCGGCACGTAAAAGATGTAAAACTTGTGTTTCGGGCCTGAATGCACTATTTCGGGGTATCGTAGTTGTAAAGCATCCATTCTACTCCATTGGACCCAAAATGATGTTTATTAGTGTTTCAGAGCATTTCGCTAACATTCAGCACGTAAAAGATGCGAAACTTGTGTTCGCGCCTGAATTCACTATTTTGGGGTACCAAAGTTGTGAAGCATCCATTATAGTCCATTGGACCCAAAATGATATTTGGCAGTGTTTAAGAACATTTTGCTAACCTTCGGCACATAAAAAGATGAAAAACTGGTGTTTCGGGCCTGAATGCACTATTTCGGGTACCAAAGTTGCGAAGCATCCATTGTACTCCATTGGAACTAAAATGATGTTTGGGAGTGTTTCAGAGCATTTCGCTAGCCTTCGGCACGTAAAAAGATGCAAAACTTGTGTTTTGGGCCTGAATGCTCTATTTCGGGGTACCGAAGTTGTGAAGCGTCCATTCTACTCCATTGGACCGACAATGATGTTTGACAGTGTTTCAGAGCATTTCGCTAACCTTCGGCACGTAAAAGATGTAAAACTTGTGTTTCTGGCCTCAATGCACTATTTCGGGGTATCGTAGTTGTAAAGCATCCATTCTACTCCATTGGACCCAAAATGATGTTTGTTAGTGTTTCAGAGCATTTCGCTAACCTTCGGCACGTAAAAGATGCAAAACTTGTGTCCGCGCCTGAATTCACTATTTTCGGGTACCAAAGTTGTGAAGCATCCATTATAGTCCATTGGACCCAAAATGATGTTTGGCAGTGTTTCAGAGCATTTTGCTAACCTTCGGCACATAAAAAGATGAAAAACTGGTGTTTCGGGCCTGAATGCACTATTTCGGGTACCAAAGTTGCGAAGCATCCATTCTACTCCATTGGAACTAAAATGATGTTTGGGAGTGTTTCAGAGCATTTCGCTAGCCTTCGGCACGTAAAAAGATGCAAAACCTGTGTTTTGGGCCTGAATGCTCAATTTCGGGGTACCGAAGTTGTGAAGCATCCATTCTACTCCATTGGACCGATAATGATGTTTGACAGTGTTTCAGAGCATTTCGCTAACCTTCGGCACGTAAAAGATGTAAAACTTGTGTTTCGGGCCTGAATGCACTATTTCGGGGTATCGTAGTTGTAAAGCATCCATTCTACTCCATTGGACCCAAAATGATGTTTATTACTGTTTCAGAGCATTTCGCTAACCTTCGGCACGTAAAAGATGCGAAACTTGTGTTCGCGCCTGAATTCACTATTTTGGGGTACCAAAGTTGTGAAGCATCCATTATAGTCCATTGGACCCAAAATGATATTTGGCAGTGTTTAAGAGCATTTTGCTAACCTTCGGCACATAAAAAGATGAAAAACTGGTGTTTCGGGCCTGAATGCACTATTTCGGGTACCAAAGTTGCGAAGCATCCATTGTACTCCATTGGAACTAAAATGATGTTTGGGAGTGTTTCAGAGCATTTCGCTAGCCTTCGGCACGTAAAAAGATGCAAAACTTGTGTTTTGGGCCTGAATGCTCTATTTCGGGGTACCGAAGTTGTGAAGCGTCCATTCTACTCCATTGGACCGACAATGATGTTTGACAGTGTTTCAGAGCATTTCGCTAACCTTCGGCACGTAAAAGATGTAAAACATGTGTTTCTGGCCTCAATGCACTATTTCGGGGTATCGTAGTTGTAAAGCATCCATTCTACTCCATTGGACCCAAAATGATGTTTGTTAGTGTTTCAGAGCATTTCGCTAACCTTCGGCACGTAAAAGATGCAAAACTTGTGTCCGCGCCTGAATTCACTATTTTGGGGTACCAAAGTTGTGAAGCATCCATTATAGTCCATTGGACCCAAAATGATGTTTGGCAGTGTTTCAGAGCATTTTGCTAACCTTCGGCACATAAAAAGATGAAAAACTGGTGTTTCGGGCCTGAATGCACTATTTCGGGTACCAAAGTTGCGAAGCATCCATTCTACTCCATTGGACCCAAAATGATGTTTGGGAGTGTTTTAGAGCATTTTGCTAACCTTCGGCACATAAAAAGATGAAAAACTTGTGTTTCGGGCCTGAATGCACTATTTCGGGTACCAAAGTTGCGAAGCATCCATTCTACTCCTTTGGACCCAAAAGGATGTTTGAGAGTGTTTCAGAGCATTTCGCTAACCTTCGTCATGTGAATGCAAAACTTGTGTTCGCGCCTGAATCCACTATTTCGGGGTATCGTAGTTGTGAAGCATCCATTATAGTCTATTGGACCCAAAATGATGTTTGGCAGTGTTTCAGAGCATTTTGCTAACCTTCGGCACATAAAAAGATGAAAAACTGGTGTTTCGGGCCTGAATGCACTATTTCGGGTACCAAAGTTGCGAAGCATCCATTCTACTCCATTGGAACTAAAATGATGTTTGGGAGTGTTTCAGAGCATTTCGCTAGCCTTCGGCACGTAAAAAGATGCAAAACTTGTGTTTTGGGCCTGAATGCTCAATTTCGGGGTACCGAAGTTGTGAAGCATCCATTCTACTCCATTGGACCGACAATGATGTTTGACAGTGTTTCAGAGCATTTCGCTAACCTTCGGCACGTAAAAGATGTAAAACTTGTGTTTCGGGCCTGAATGCACTATTTCGGGGTATCGTACTTGTAAAGCATCCATTCTACTCCATTGGACCCAAAATGATGTTTATTAGTGTTTCAGAGCATTTCGCTAACCTTCGGCACGTAAAAGATGCGAAACTTGTGTTCGCTTCTGAATTCACTATTTTAGGGTACCAAAGTTGTGAAGCATCCATTATAGTCCATTGGACCCAAAATGATATTTGGCAGTGTTTAAGAGCATTTTGCTAACCTTCGGCACATAAAAAGATGAAAAACTGGTGTTTCGGGCCTGAATGCACTATTTCGGGTACCAAAGTTGCGAAGCATCCATTGTACTCCATTGGAACTAAAATGATGTTTGGGAGTGTTTCAGAGCATTTCACTAGCCTTCGGCACGTAAAAAGATGCAAAACTTGTGTTTTGGGCCTGAATGCTCTATTTCGGGGTACCGAAGTTGTGAAGCGTCCATTCTACTCCATTGGACCGACAATGATGTTTGACAGTGTTTCACAGCATTTCGCTAACCTTCGGCACGTAAAAGATGTAAAACTTGTGTTTCTGGCCTCAATGCACTATTTCAGGGTATCGTAGTTGTAAAGCATCCATTCTACTCCATTGGACCCAAAATGATGTTTGTTAGTGTTTCAGAGCATTTCGCTAACCTTCGGCACGTAAAAGATGCAAAACTTGTGTCCGCGCCTGAATTCACTATTTTGGGGAAACAAAGTTGTGAAGCATCCATTATAGTCCATTGGACCCAAAATGATGTTTGGCAGTGTTTCAGAGCATTTTGCTAACATTCGGCACATAAAAAGATGAAAAACTGGTGTTTCGGGCCTGAATGCACTATTTCGGGTACCAAAGTTGCGAAGCATCCATTCTACTCCATTGGAACTAAAATGATGTTTGGGAGTGTTTCAGAGCATTTCGCTAGCCTTCGGCACGTAAAAAGATGCAAAACTTGTGTTTTGGGCCTGCATGCTCTATTTCGGGGTACCGAAGTTGTGAAGCATCCATTCTACTCCATTGGACCGACAATGATGTTTGACAGTGTTTCAGAGCATTTCGCTAACCTTCGGCACGTAAAAGATGTAAAACTTGTGTTTCGGGCCTGAATGCACTATTTCGGGGTATCGTAGTTGTAAAGCATCCATTCTACTCCATTGGACCCAAAATGATGTTTATTAGTGTTTCAGAGCATTTCGCTAACCTTCGGCACGTAAAAGATGCAAAACTTGTGTTCGCGCCTGAATCAACTATTTCGGGGTACCAAAGTTGTGAAGCATCCATTATAGTCCATTGGACCCAAGATGATGTTTGGGAGTGTTTCAGAGCATTTTGCTAACCTTCAGCACGTAAAAGATGAAATACTGGTGTTTCGGGCCTGAATGCACTATTTCGGGTACCAAAGTTGCGAAGCATCCATTTTACTCCATTGGAACTAAAATGATGTTTGGGAGTGTTTCAGAGCATTTCGCTAGCCTTCGGCACGTAAAAAGATGCAAAACTTGTGTTTTGGGCCTGAATGCACTATTTCGGGGTATCGTAGTTGTAAAGCATCCATTCTACTCCATTGGACCCAAAATGATGTTTATTAGTGTTTCAGAGCATTTCGCTAACCTTCGGCACGTAAAAGATGCGAAACTTGTGTTCGCGCCTGAATTCACTATTTTGGGGTACCAAAGTTGTGAAGCATCCATTATAGTCCATTGGACCCAAAATGATATTTGGCAGTGTTTAAGAGCATTTTGCTAACCTTCGGCACATAAAAAGATGAAAAACTGGTGTTTCGGGCCTGAATGCACTATTTCGGGTACCAAAGTTGCGAAGCATCCATTGTACTCCATTGGAACTAAAATGATGTTTGGGAGTGTTTCAGAGCATTTCGCTAGCCTTCGGCACGTAAAAAGATGCAAAACTTGTGTTTTGGGCCTGAATGCTCAATTTCGGGGTACCGAAGTTGTGAAGCATCCATTCTACTCCATTGGACCGACAATGATGTTTGACAGTGTTTCAGAGCATTTCGCTAACCTTCGGCACGTAAAAGATGTAAAACTTGTGTTTCTGGCCTCAATCCACTATTTCGGGGTATCGTAGTTGTAAAGCATCCATTCTACTCCATTGGACCCAAAATGATGTTTGTTAGTGTTTCAGAGCATTTCGCTAACCTTCGGCACGTAAAAGATGCAAAACTTGTGTCCGCGCCTGAATTCACTATTTTGGGGTACCAAAGTTGTGAAGCATCCATTATAGTCCATTGGACCCAAAATGATGTTTGGCAGTGTTTCAGAGCATTTTGCTAACCTTCGGCACATAAAAAGATGAAAAACTGGTGTTTCGGGCCTGAATGCACTATTTCGGGTACCAAAGTTGCGAAGCATCCATTCTACTCCATTGGAACTAAAATGATGTTTGGGAGTGTTTCAGAGCATTTCGCTAGCCTTCGGCACGTAAAAAGATGCAAAACTTGTGTTTTGGGCCTGAATGCTCAATTTCGGGGTACCGAAGTTGTGAAGCATCCATTCTACTCCATTGGACCGACAATGATGTTTGACAGTGTTTCAGAGCATTTCGCTAACCTTCGGCACGTAAAAGATGTAAAACTTGTGTTTCGGGCCTGAATGCACTATTTCGGGGTATCGTACTTGTAAAGCATCCATTCTACTCCATTGGACCCAAAATGATGTTTATTAGTGTTTCAGAGCATTTCGCTAACCTTCGGCACGTAAAAGATGCGAAACTTGTGTTCGCGCCTGAATTCACTATTTTAGGGTACCAAAGTTGTGAAGCATCCATTATAGTCCATTGGACCCAAAATGATATTTGGCAGTGTTTAAGAGCATTTTGCTAACCTTCGGCACATAAAAAGATGAAAAACTGGTGTTTCGGGCCTGAATGCACTATTTCGGGTACCAAAGTTGCGAAGCATCCATTGTACTCCATTGGAACTAAAATGATGTTTGGGAGTGTTTCAGAGCATTTCACTAGCCTTCGGCACGTAAAAAGATGCAAAACTTGTGTTTTGGGCCTGAATGCTCTATTTCGGGGTACCGAAGTTGTGAAGCGTCCATTCTACTCCATTGGACCGACAATGATGTTTGACAGTGTTTCAGAGCATTTCGCTAACCTTCGGCACGTAAAAGATGTAAAACTTGTGTTTCTGGCCTCAATGCACTATTTCAGGGTATCGTAGTTGTAAAGCATCCATTCTACTCCATTGGACCCAAAATGATGTTTGTTAGTGTTTCAGAGCATTTCGCTAACCTTCGGCATGTAAAAGATGCAAAACTTGTGTCCGCGCCTGAATTCACTATTTTGGGGAAACAAAGTTGTGAAGCATCCATTATAGTCCATTGGACCCAAAATGATGTTTGGCAGTGTTTCAGAGCATTTTGCTAACATTCGGCACATAAAAAGATGAAAAACTGGTGTTTCGGGCCTGAATGCACTATTTCGGGTACCAAAGTTGCGAAGCATCCATTCTACTCCATTGGAACTAAAATGATGTTTGGGAGTGTTTCAGAGCATTTCGCTAGCCTTCGGCACGTAAAAAGATGCAAAACTTGTGTTTTGGGCCTGCATGCTCTATTTCGGGGTACCGAAGTTGTGAAGCATCCATTCTACTCCATTGGACCGACAATGATGTTTGACAGTGTTTCAGAGCATTTCGCTAACCTTCGGCACGTAAAAGATGTAAAACTTGTGTTTCGGGCCTGAATGCACTATTTCGGGGTATCGTAGTTGTAAAGCATCCATTCTACTCCATTGGACCCAAAATGATGTTTATTAGTGTTTCAGACCATTTCGCTAACCTTCGGCACGTAAAAGATGCAAAACTTGTGTTCGCGCCTGAATCAACTATTTCGGGGTACCAAAGTTGTGAAGCATCCATTATAGTCCATTGGACCCAAGATGATGTTTGGGAGTGTTTCAGAGCATTTTGCTAACCTTCAGCACGTAAAAGATGAAATACTGGTGTTTCGGGCCTGAATGCACTATTTCGGGTACCAAAGTTGCGAAGCATCCATTTTACTCCATTGGAACTAAAATGATGTTTGGGAGTGTTTCAGAGCATTTCGCTAGCCTTCGGCACGTAAAAAGATGCAAAACTTGTGTTTCGGGCCTGAATTCACTATTTTGGTGTACCGAAGTTGTGAAGCATCCATTATAGTCCATTGGACCCAAAATGATGATTGAGAGTGTTTCAGAGCATTTCGCTAACCTTCAGCATGTAAAAAGATGCAAAACTTGTGTTTCAGGCCTAGATGCACTATTTCGAGGTAACGTAGTTGTAAAGCATCCATTCTACTCCATTGGAACTAAAATGATGTTTGGGAGTGTTTCGGAGCATTTTGCTAGCCTTCGGCACGTAAAAGATGCAAAACTTGTGTTTCGGGCCTGAATGCACTATTTCGGGGTATCGTAGTTGCGAAGCATCCATTCTACTCCATTGGACCCAAAATGATGTTTGATAGTGTTTCAGAGCATTTCGCTAACCTTCGGCACGTAAAAAGATGCAAAACTTGTGTTTCGGGCCCGAATGCTCTATTTCGGGGTACCGAAGTTGTGAAGCATCCATTCTACTCCATTGGACCGACAATGATATTTGATAGGGTTTCAGAGCATTTCGCTAACCTTCGGCACGTAAAAGATGCAAAACTTGTGTTTCGGGCCTGAATGCACTATTTCGGGGTATCGTAGTTGTAAATCATCCATTCTACTCCATTGGACCCAAAATGATGTTTGGGAGTGTTTTAGAGCATTTTGCTAACCTTCGGCACATAAAAAGATGAAAAACTTGTGTTTCGGGCCTGAATGCACTATTTCGGGTACCAAAGTTGCGAAGCATCCATTCTACTCCTTTGGACCCAAAAGGATGTTTGAGAGTGTTTCAGAGCATTTCGCTAACCTTCGTCATGTGAATGCAAAACTTGTGTTCGCGCCTGAATCCACTATTTCGGGGTATCGTAGTTGTGAAGCATCCATTATAGTCTATTGGACCCAAAATGATGTTTGGCAGTGTTTCAGAGCATTTTGCTAACCTTCGGCACATAAAAAGATGAAAAACTGGTGTTTCGGGCCTGAATGCACTATTTCGGGTACCAAAGTTGCGAAGCATCCATTCTACTCCATTGGAACTAAAATGATGTTTGGGAGTGTTTCAGAGCATTTCGCTAGCCTTCGGCACGTAAAAAGATGCAAAACTTGTGTTTTGGGCCTGAATGCTCAATTTCGGGGTACCGAAGTTGTGAAGCATCCATTCTACTCCATTGGACCGACAATGATGTTTGACAGTGTTTCAGAGCATATCGCTAACCTTCGGCACGTAAAAGATGTAAAACTTGTGTTTCGGGCCTGAATGCACTATTTCGGGGTATCGTACTTGTAAAGCATCCATTCTACTCCATTGGACCCAAAATGATGTTTATTAGTGTTTCAGAGCATTTCGCTAACCTTCGGCACGTAAAAGATGCGAAACTTGTGTTCGCGCCTGAATTCACTATTTTGGGGTACCAAAGTTGTGAAGCATCCATTATAGTCCATTGGACCCAAAATGATATTTGGCAGTGTTTAAGAGCATTTTGCTAACCTTCGGCACGTAAAAAGATGAAAAACTGGTGTTTCGGGCCTGAATGCACTATTTCGGGTACCAAAGTTGCGAAGCATCCATTGTACTCCATTGGAACTAAAATGATGTTTGGGAGTGTTTCAGAGCATTTCGCTAGCCTTCGGCACGTAAAAAGATGCAAAACTTGTGTTTTGGGCCTGAATGCTCTATTTCGGGGTACCGAAGTTGTGAAGCGTCCATTCTACTCCATTGGACCGACAATGATGTTTGACAGTGTTTCAGAGCATTTCGCTAACCTTCGGCACGTAAAAGATGTAAAACTTGTGTTTCTGGCCTCAATGCACTATTTCAGGGTATCGTAGTTGTAAAGCATCCATTCTACTCCATTGGACCCAAAATGATGTTTGTTAGTGTTTCAGAGCATTTCGCTAACCTTCGGCACGTAAAAGATGCAAAACTTGTGTCCGCGCCTGAATTCACTATTTTGGGGAACCAAAGTTGTGAAGCATCCATTATAGTCCATTGGACCCAAAATGATGTTTGGCAGTGTTTCAGAGCATTTTGCTAACATTCGGCACATAAAAAGATGAAAAACTGGTGTTTCGGGCCTGAATGCACTATTTCGGGTACCAAAGTTGCGAAGCATCCATTCTACTCCATTGGAACTAAAATGATGTTTGGGAGTGTTTCAGAGCATTTCGCTAGCCTTCGGCACGTAAAAAGATGCAAAACTTGTGTTTTGGGCCTGCATGCTCTATTTCGGGGTACCGAAGTTGTGAAGCATCCATTCTACTCCATTGGACCGACAATGATGTTTGACAGTGTTTCAGAGCATTTCGCTAACCTTCGGCACGTAAAAGATGTAAAACTTGTGTTTCGGGCCTGAATGCACTATTTCGGGGTATCGTAGTTGTAAAGCATCCATTCTACTCCGTTGGACCCAAAATGATGTTTATTAGTGTTTCAGAGCATTTCGCTAACCTTCGGCACGTAAAAGATGCAAAACTTGTGTTCGCGCCTGAATCAAGTATTTCGGGGTACCAAAGTTGTGAAGCATCCATTATAGTCCATTGGACCCAAGATGATGTTTGGGAGTGTTTCAGAGCATTTTGCTAAGCTTCAGCACGTAAAAGATGAAATACTGGTGTTTCGGGCCTGAATGCACTATTTCGGGTACCAAAGTTGCGAAGCATCCATTTTACTCCATTGGAACTAAAATGATGTTTGGGAGTGTTTCAGAGCATTTCGCTAGCCTTCGGCACGTAAAAAGATGCAAAACTTGTGTTTCGGGCCTGAATTCACTATTTTGGTGTACCGAAGTTGTGAAGCATCCATTATAGTCCATTGGACCCAAAATGATGATTGAGAGTGTTTCAGAGCATTTCGCTAACCTTCAGCATGTAAAAAGATGCAAAACTTGTGTTTCAGGCCTAGATGCACTATTTCGAGGTAACGTAGTTGTAAAGCATCCATTCTACTCCATTGGAACTAAAATGATGTTTGGGAGTGTTTCAGAGCATTTTGCTAGCCTTCAGCACGTAAAAGATGCAAAACTTGTGTTTCGGGCCTGAATGCACTATTTCGGGGTATCGTAGTTGCGAAGCATCCATTCTACTCCATTGGACCCAAAATGATGTTTGATAGTGTTTCAGAGCATTTCGCTAACCTTCGGCACGTAAAAAGATGCAAAACTTGTGTTTCGGGCCCGAATGCTCTATTTCGGGGTACCGAAGTTGTGAAGCATTCATTCTACTCCATTGAACCGACAATGATGTTTGATAGGGTTTCAGAGCATTTCGCTAACCTTCGGCACGTAAAAGATGCAAAACTTGTGTTTCGGGCCTGAATGCACTATTTCGGGGTATCGTAGTTGTAAATCATCCATTCTACTCCATTGGACCCAAAATGATGTTTGGGAGTGTTTTAGAGCATTTTGCTAACCTTCGGCACATAAAAAGATGAAAAACTTGTGTTTCGGGCCTGAATGCACTATTTCGGGTACCAAAGTTGCGAAGCATCCATTCTACTCCTTTGGACCCAAAAGGATGTTTGAGAGTGTTTCAGAGCATTTCGCTAACCTTCGTCACGTGAATGCAAAACTTGTGTTCGCGCCTGAATCCACTATTTCGGGGTATCGTAGTTGTGAAGCATCCATTATAGTCCATTGGACCCAAAATGATGTTTGGCAGTGTTTCAGAGCATTTTGCTAACCTTCGGCACATAAAAAGATGAAAAACTGGTGTTTCGGGCCTGAATGCACTATTTCGGGTACCAAAGTTGCGAAGCATCCATTCTACTCCATTGGAACTAAAATGATGTTTGGGAGTGTTTCAGAGCATTTCGCTAGCCTTCGGCACGTAAAAAGATGCAAAACTTGTGTTTTGGGCCTGAATGCTCAATTTCGGGGTACCGAAGTTGTGAAGCATCCACTCTACTCCATTGGACCGACAATGATGTTTGACAGTGTTTCAGAGCATATCGCTAACCTTCGGCACGTAAAAGATGTAAAACTTGTGTTTCGGGCCTGAATGCACTATTTCGGGGTATCGTACTTGTAAAGCATCCATTCTACTCCATTGGACCCAAAATGATGTTTATTAGTGTTTCAGAGCATTTCGCTAACCTTCGGCACGTAAAAGATGCGAAACTTGTGTTCGCGCCTGAATTCACTATTTTGGGGTACCAAAGTTGTGAAGCATCCATTATAGTCCATTGGACCCAAAATGATATTTGGCAGTGTTTAAGAGCATTTTGCTAACCTTCGGCACGTAAAAAGATGAAAAACTGGTGTTTCGGGCCTGAATGCACTATTTCGGGTACCAAAGTTGCGAAGCATCCATTGTACTCCATTGGAACTAAAATGATGTTTGGGAGTGTTTCAGAGCATTTCGCTAGCCTTCGGCACGTAAAAAGATGCAAAACTTGTGTTTTGGGCCTGAATGCTCTATTTCGGGGTACCGAAGTTGTGAAGCGTCCATTCTACTCCATTGGACCGACAATGATGTTTGACAGTGTTTCAGAGCATTTCGCTAACCTTCGGCACGTAAAAGATGTAAAACTTGTGTTTCTGGCCTCAATGCACTATTTCAGGGTATCGTAGTTGTAAAGCATCCATTCTACTCCATTGGAACCAAAATGATGTTTGTTAGTGTTTCAGAGCATTTCGCTAACCTTCGGCACGTAAAAGATGCAAAACTTGTGTCCGCGCCTGAATTCACTATTTTGGGGAACCAAAGTTGTGAAGCATCCATTATAGTCCATTGGACCCAAAATGATGTTTGGCAGTGTTTCAGAGCATTTTGCTAACATTCGGCACATAAAAAGATGAAAAACTGGTGTTTCGGGCCTGAATGCACTATTTCGGGTACCAAAGTTGCGAAGCATCCATTCTACTCCATTGGAACTAAAATGATGTTTGGGAGTGTTTCAGAGCATTTCGCTAGCCTTCGGCACGTAAAAAGATGCAAAACTTGTGTTTTGGGCCTGCATGCTCTATTTCGGGGTACCGAAGTTGTGAAGCATCCATTCTACTCCATTGGACCGACAATGATGTTTGACAGTGTTTCAGAGCATTTCGCTAACCTTCGGCACGTAAAAGATGTAAAACTTGTGTTTCGGGCCTGAATGCACTATTTCGGGGTATCGTAGTTGTAAAGCATCCATTCTACTCCGTTGGACCCAAAATGATGTTTATTAGTGTTTCAGAGCATTTCGCTAACCTTCGGCACGTAAAAGATGCAAAACTTGTGTTCGCGCCTGAATCAAGTATTTCGGGGTACCAAAGTTGTGAAGCATCCATTATAGTCCATTGGACCCAAGATGATGTTTGGGAGTGTTTCAGAGCATTTTGCTAACCTTCAGCACGTAAAAGATGAAATACTGGTGTTTCGGGCCTGAATGCACTATTTCGGGTACCAAAGTTGCGAAGCATCCATTTTACTCCATTGGAACTAAAATGATGTTTGGGAGTGTTTCAGAGCATTTCGCTAGCCTTCGGCACGTAAAAAGATGCAAAACTTGTGTTTCGGGCCTGAATTCACTATTTTGGTGTACCGAAGTTGTGAAGCATCCATTATAGTCCATTGGACCCAAAATGATGATTGAGAGTGTTTCAGAGCATTTCGCTAACCTTCAGCATGTAAAAAGATGCAAAACTTGTGTTTCAGGCCTAGATGCACTATTTCGAGGTAACGTAGTTGTAAAGCATCCATTCTACTCCATTGGAACTAAAATGATGTTTGGGAGTGTTTTAGAGCATTTTGCTAGCCTTCGGCACGTAAAAGATGCAAAACTTGTGTTTCGGGCCTGAATGCACTATTTCGGGGTATCGTAGTTGCGAAGCATCCATTCTACTCCATTGGACCCAAAATGATGTTTGATAGTGTTTCAGAGCATTTCGCTAACCTTCGGCACGTAAAAAGATGCAAAACTTGTGTTTCGGGCCCGAATGCTCTATTTCGGGGTACCGAAGTTGTGAAGCATTCATTCTACTCCATTGGACCGACAATGATGTTTGATAGGGTTTCAGAGCATTTCGCTAACCTTCGGCACGTAAAAGATGCAAAACTTGTGTTTCGGGCCTGAATGCACTATTTCGGGGTATCGTAGTTGTAAATCATCCATTCTACTCCATTGGACCCAAAATGATGTTTGGGAGTGTTTTAGAGCATTTTGCTAACCTTCGGCACATAAAAAGATGAAAAACTTGTGTTTCGGGCCTGAATGCACTATTTCGGGTACCAAAGTTGCGAAGCATCCATTCTACTCCTTTGGACCCAAAAGGATGTTTGAGAGTGTTTCAGAGCATTTCGCTAACCTTCGTCACGTGAATGCAAAACTTGTGTTCGCGCCTGAATCCACTATTTCGGGGTATCGTAGTTGTGAAGCATCCATTATAGTCCATTGGACCCAAAATGATGTTTGGCAGTGTTTCAGAGCATTTTGCTAACCTTCGGCACATAAAAAGATGAAAAACTGGTGTTTCGGGCCTGAATGCACTATTTCGGGTACCAAAGTTGCGAAGCATCCATTCTACTCCATTGGAACTAAAATGATGTTTGGGAGTGTTTCAGAGCATTTCGCTAGCCTTCGGCACGTAAAAAGATGCAAAACTTGTGTTTTGGGCCTGAATGCTCAATTTCGGGGTACCGAAGTTGTGTAGCATCCATTCTACTCCATTGGACCGACAATGATGTTTGACAGTGTTTCAGAGCATATCGCTAACCTTCGTCACGTAAAAGATGTAAAACTTGTGTTTCGGGCCTGAATGCACTATTTCGGGGTATCGTACTTGTAAAGCATCCATTCTACTCCATTGGACCCAAAATGATGTTTATTTGTGTTTCAGAGCATTTCGCTAACCTTCGGCACGTAAAAGATGCGAAACTTGTGTTCGCGCCTGAATTCACTATTTTGGGGTACCAAAGTTGTGAAGCATCCATTATAGTCCATTGGACCCAAAATGATATTTGGCAGTGTTTAAGAGCATTTTGCTAACCTTCGGCACGTAAAAAGATGAAAAACTGGTGTTTCGGGCCTGAATGCACTATTTCGGGTACCAAAGTTGCGAAGCATCCATTGTACTCCATTGGAACTAAAATGATGTTTGGGAGTGTTTCAGAGCATTTCGCTAGCCTTCGGCACGTAAAAAGATGCAAAACTTGTGTTTTGGGCCTGAATGCTCTATTTCGGGGTACCGAAGTTGTGAAGCGTCCATTCTACTCCATTGGACCGACAATGATGTTTGACAGTGTTTCAGAGCATTTCGCTAACCTTCGGCACGTAAAAGATGTAAAACTTGTGTTTCTGGCCTCAATGCACTATTTCAGGGTATCGTAGTTGTAAAGCATCCATTCTACTCCATTGGACCCAAAATGATGTTTGTTAGTGTTTCAGAGCATTTCGCTAACCTTCGGCACGTAAAAGATGCAAAACTTGTGTCCGCGCCTGAATTCACTATTTTGGGGAACCAAAGTTGTGAAGCATCCATTATAGTCCATTGGACCCAAAATGATGTTTGGCAGTGTTTCAGAGCATTTTGCTAACATTCGGCACATAAAAAGATGAAAAACTGGTGTTTCGGGCCTGAATGCACTATTTCGGGTACCAAAGTTGCGAAGCATCCATTCTACTCCATTGGAACTAAAATGATGTTTGGGAGTGTTTCAGAGCATTTCGCTAGCCTTCGGCACGTAAAAAGATGCAAAACTTGTGTTTTGGGCCTGCATGCTCTATTTCGGGGTACCGAAGTTGTGAAGCATCCATTCTACTCCATTGGACCGACAATGATGTTTGACAGTGTTTCAGAGCATTTCGCTAACCTTCGGCACGTAAAAGATGTAAAACTTGTGTTTCGGGCCTGAATGCACTATTTCGGGGTATCGTAGTTGTAAAGCATCCATTCTACTCCGTTGGACCCAAAATGATGTTTATTAGTGTTTCAGAGCATTTCGCTAACCTTCGGCACGTAAAAGATGCAAAACTTGTGTTCGCGCCTGAATCAAGTATTTCGGGGTACCAAAGTTGTGAAGCATCCATTATAGTCCATTGGACCCAAGATGATGTTTGGGAGTGTTTCAGAGCATTTTGCTAACCTTCAGCACGTAAAAGATGAAATACTGGTGTTTCGGGCCTGAATGCACTATTTCGGGTACCAAAGTTGCGAAGCATCCATTTTACTCCATTGGAACTAAAATGATGTTTGGGAGTGTTTCAGAGCATTTCGCTAGCCTTCGGCACGTAAAAAGATGCAAAACTTGTGTTTCGGGCCTGAATTCACTATTTTGGTGTACCGAAGTTGTGAAGCATCCATTATAGTCCATTGGACCCAAAATGATGATTGAGAGTGTTTCAGAGCATTTCGCTAACCTTCAGCATGTAAAAAGATGCAAAACTTGTGTTTCAGGCCTAGATGCACTATTTCGAGGTAACGTAGTTGTAAAGCATCCATTCTACTCCATTGGAACTAAAATGATGTTTGGGAGTGTTTCAGAGCATTTTGCTAGCCTTCGGCACGTAAAAGATGCAAAACTTGTGTTTCGGGCCTGAATGCACTATTTCGGGGTATCGTAGTTGCGAAGCATCCATTCTACTCCATTGGACCCAAAATGATGTTTGATAGTGTTTCAGAGCATTTCGCTAACCTTCGGCACGTAAAAAGATGCAAAACTTGTGTTTCGGGCCCGAATGCTCTATTTCGGGGTACCGAAGTTGTGAAGCATTCATTCTACTCCATTGGACCGACAATGATGTTTGATAGGGTTTCAGAGCATTTCGCTAACCTTCGGCACGTAAAAGATGCAAAACTTGTGTTTCGGGCCTGAATGCACTATTTCGGGGTATCGTAGTTGTAAATCATCCATTCTACTCCATTGGACCCAAAATGATGTTTGGGAGTGTTTTAGAGCATTTTGCTAACCTTCGGCACATAAAAAGATGAAAAACTTGTGTTTCGGGCCTGAATGCACTATTTCGGGTACCAAAGTTGCGAAGCATCCATTCTACTCCTTTGGACCCAAAAGGATGTTTGAGAGTGTTTCAGAGCATTTCGCTAACCTTCGTCACGTGAATGCAAAACTTGTGTTCGCGCCTGAATCCACTATTTCGGGGTATCGTAGTTGTGAAGCATCCATTATAGTCCATTGGACCCAAAATGATGTTTGGCAGTGTTTCAGAGCATTTTGCTAACCTTCGGCACATAAAAAGATGAAAAACTGGTGTTTCGGGCCTGAATGCACTATTTCGGGTACCAAAGTTGCGAAGCATCCATTCTACTCCATTGGAACTAAAATGATGTTTGGGAGTGTTTCAGAGCATTTCGCTAGCCTTCGGCACGTAAAAAGATGCAAAACTTGTGTTTTGGGCCTGAATGCTCAATTTCGGGGTACCGAAGTTGTGTAGCATCCATTCTACTCCATTGGACCGACAATAATGTTTGACAGTGTTTCAGAGCATATCGCTAACCTTCGGCACGTAAAAGATGTAAAACTTGTGTTTCGGGCCTGAATGCACTATTTCGGGGTATCGTACTTGTAAAGCATCCATTCTACTCCATTGGACCCAAAATGATGTTTATTTGTGTTTCAGAGCATTTCGCTAACCTTCGGCACGTAAAAGATGCGAAACTTGTGTTCGCGCCTGAATTCACTATTTTGGGGTACCAAAGTTGTGAAGCATCCATTATAGTCCATTGGACCCAAAATGATATTTGGCAGTGTTTAAGAGCATTTTGCTAACCTTCGGCACATAAAAAGATGAAAAACTGGTGTTTCGGGCCTGAATGCACTATTTCGGGTACCAAACTTGCGAAGCATCCATTGTACTCCATTGGAACTAAAATGATGTTTGGGAGTGTTTCAGAGCATTTCGCTAGCCTTCGGCACGTAAAAAGATGCAAAACTTGTGTTTTGGGCCTGAATGCTCTATTTCGGGGTACCGAAGTTGTGAAGCGTCCATTCTACTCCATTGGACCGACAATGATGTTTGACAGTGTTTCAGAGCATTTCGCTAACCTTCGGCACGTAAAAGATGTAAAACTTGTGTTTCTGGCCTCTATGCACTATTTCAGGGTATCGTAGTTGTAAAGCATCCATTCTACTCCATTGGACCCAAAATGATGTTTGTTAGTGTTTCAGAGCATTTCGCTAACCTTCGGCACGTAAAAGATGCAAAACTTGTGTCCGCGCCTGAATTCACTATTTTGGGGAACCAAAGTTGTGAAGCATCCATTATAGTCCATTGGACCCAAAATGACGTTTGGCAGTGTTTCAGAGCATTTTGCTAACCTTCGGCACATAA
This sequence comes from Cenchrus fungigraminus, assembly GCA_036936925.1. Lineage (NCBI taxonomy): Eukaryota > Viridiplantae > Streptophyta > Magnoliopsida > Poales > Poaceae > Cenchrus > Cenchrus fungigraminus. The sequence goes on along the minus strand of CM072772.1, from coordinate 59,683,669 downwards.
AAAGATGAAAAACTGGTGTTTCGGGCCTGAATGCACTATTTTGGGTACCAAAGTTGCGAAGCATCCATTCTACTCCATTGGAACTAAAATGATGTTTGGGAGTGTTTCAGAGCATTTCGCTAGCCTTCGGCACGTAAAAAGATGCAAAACTTGTGTTTTGGGCCTGCATGCTCTATTTCGGGGTACCGAAGTTGTGAAGCATCCATTCTACTCCATTGGACCGACAATGATGTTTGACAGTGTTTCAGAGCATTTCACTAACCTTCGGCACGTAAAAGATGTAAAACTTGTGTTTCGGGCCTGAATGCACTATTTCGGGGTATCGTAGTTGTAAAGCATCCATTCTACTCCATTGGACCCAAAATGATGTTTATTAGTGTTTCAGAGCATTTCGCTAACCTTTGGCACGTAAAAGATGCAAAACTTGTGTTCGCGCCTGAATCAACTATTTCGGGGTACCAAAGTTGTGAAGCATCCATTATAGTCCATTGGACCCAAGATGATGTTTGGGAGTGTTTCAGAGCATTTTGCTAACCTTCAGCACGTAAAAGATGAAATACTGGTGTTTCGGGCCTGAATGCACTATTTCGGGTACCAAAGTAGCGAAGCATCCATTGTACTCCATTGGAACTAAAATGATGTTTGGGAGTGTTTCAGAGCATTTCGCTAGCCTTCGGCACGTAAAAAGATGCAAAACTTGTGTTTCGGGCCTGAATTCACTATTTTGGTGTACCGAAGTTGTGAAGCATCCATTATACTCCATTGGACCCAAAATGATGATTGAGAGTGTTTCAGAGCATTTCGCTAACCTTCAGTATGTAAAAAGATGCAAAACTTGTGTTTCAGGCCTAGATGCACTATTTCGAGGTAACGTAGTTGTAAAGCATCCATTCTACTCCATTGGAACTAAAATGATGTTTGGGAGTGTTTCAGAGCATTTTGCTAGCCTTCGGCACGTAAAAGATGCAAAACTTGTGTTTCGGGCCTGAATGCACTATTTCGAGGTATCGTAGTTGCGAAGCATCAATTCTACTCCATTGGACCCAAAATGATGTTTGATAGTGTTTCAGAGCATTTCGCTAACCTTCGGCACGTAAAAAGATGCAAAACATGTGTTTCGGGCCCGAATGCTCTATTTCGGGGTACCGAAGTTGTGAAGCATCCATTCTACTCCATTGGACCGACAATGATGTTTGATAGGGTTTCAGAGCATTTCGCTAACCTTCGGCACGTAAAAGATGCAAAACTTGTGTTTCGGGCCTGAATGCACTATTTCGGGGTATCGTAGTTGTAAATCATCCGTTCTACTCCATTGGACCCAAAATGATGTTTGGGAGTGTTTTAGAGCATTTTGCTAACCTTCGGCACATAAAAAGATGAAAAACTTGTGTTTCGGGCATGAATGCACTATTTCGGGTACCAAAGTTGCGAAGCATCCATTCTACTCCTTTGGACCCAAAAGGATGTTTGAGAGTGTTTCAGAGCATTTCGCTAACCTTCGTCACGTGAATGCAAAACTTGTGTTCGCGCCTGAATCCACTATTTCGGGGTATCGTAGTTGTAAAGCATCCATTCTACTCCATTGGACCCAAAATGATGTTTGTTAGTGTTTCAGAGCATTTCGCTAACCTTCGGCACGTAAAAGATGCAAAACTTGTGTTCGCGCCTGAATCCACTATTTCGGGGTATCGTAGTTGTAAAGCATCCATTATACTCCATTGGACCCAAAATGATGTTTGTTAGTGTTTCAGAGCATTTCGCTAACCTTCGGCACGTAAAAGATGCAAAACTTGTGTTCGTGCCTGAATTCACTATTTTGGGGTACCAAAGTCGTGAAGCATCCATTATTGTCCATTGGACCCAAAATGATGTTTGGGAGTGTTTCAGAGCATTTTGCTAACCTTCGGCACATAAAAAGATGAAAAACTGGTGTTTCGGGCCTGAATGCTCTCTTTCGGGTACCAAAGTTGCGAAGCATCCATTCTACTCCATTGGAACTAAAATGATGTTTGGGAGTGTTTCAGAGCATTTCGCTAGCCTTCGGCGCGTAAAAAGATACAAAACTTGTGTTTCGGGCCTGAATGCTCTATTTCGGGGTACTGAAGTTGTGAAGCATCCATTGTACTCCATTGGACCGACAATGATGTTTGACAGGGTTTCGGAGCATTTAGCTAACCTTCGGCACGTAAAAAGATGCAAAACTTGTGTTTCGGGCCTGAATGCACTATTTCGGGGTATCGTAGTTGTAAAGCATCCATTCTACTCCATTGGACCCAAAATGATGTTTATTAGTGTTTCAGAGCATTTCGCTAACCTTTGGCACGTAAAAGATGCAAAACTTGTGTTCGCGCCTGAATCAACTATTTCGGGGTACCAAAGTTGTGAAGCATCCATTATAGCCCATTGGACCCAAGATGATGTTTGGGAGTGTTTCAGAGCATTTTGCTAACCTTCAGCACGTAAAAGATGAAATACTGGTGTTTCGGGCCTGAATGCACTATTTCGGGTACCAAACTAGCGAAGCATCCATTGTACTCCATTGGAACTAAAATGATGTTTGGGAGTGTTTCAGAGCATTTCGCTAGCCTTCGGCACGTAAAAAGATGCAAAACTTGTGTTTCGGGCCTGAATTTACTATTTTGGTGTACCGAAGTTGTGAAGCATCCATTATAGTCCATTGGACCCAAAATGATGATTGAGAGTGTTTCAGAGCATTTCGCTAACCTTCAGTATGTAAAAAGATGCAAAACTTGTGTTTCAGGCCTAGATGCACTATTTCGAGGTAACGTAGTTGTAAAGCATCCATTCTACTCCATTGGAACTAAAATGATGTTTGGGAGTGTTTCAGAGCATTTTGCTAGCCTTCGGCACGTAAAAGATGCAAAACTTGTGTTTCGGGCCTGAATGCACTATTTCGAGGTATCGTAGTTGCGAAGCATCCATTCTACTCCATTGGACCCAAAATGATGTTTGATAGTGTTTCAGAGCATTTCGCTAACCTTCGGCACGTAAAAAGATGCAAAACATGTGTTTCGGGCCCGAATGCTCTATTTCAGGGTACCGAAGTTGTGAAGCATCCATTCTACTCCATTGGACCGACAATGATGTTTGATAGGGTTTCAGAGCATTTCGCTAACCTTCGGCACGTAAAAGATGCAAAACTTGTGTTTCGGGCCTGAATGCACTATTTCGGGGTATCGTAGTTGTAAATCATCCGTTCTACTCCATTGGACCCAAAATGATGTTTGGGAGTGTTTTAGAGCATTTTGCTAACCTTCGGCACATAAAAAGATGAAAAACTTGTGTTTCGGGCATGAATGCACTATTTCGGGTACCAAAGTTGCGAAGCATCCATTCTACTCCTTTGGACCCAAAAGGATGTTTGAGAGTGTTTCAGAGCATTTCGCTAACCTTCGTCACGTGAATGCAAAACTTGTGTTCGCGCCTGAATCCACTATTTCGGGGTATCGTAGTTGTAAAGCATCCATTCTACTCCATTGGACCCAAAATGATGTTTGTTAGTGTTTCAGAGCATTTCGCTAACCTTCGGCACGTAAAAGATGCAAAACTTTTGTTCGAGCCAGAATCCACTATTTCGGGGTATCGTAGTTGTAAAGCATCCATTATACTCCATTGGACCCAAAATGATGTTTGTTAGTGTTTCAGAGCATTTCGCTAACCTTCGGCACGTAAAAGATGCAAAACTTGTGTTCGTGCCTGAATTCACTATTTTGGGGAACCAAAGTCGTGAAGCATCCATTATTGTCCATTGGACCCAAAATGATGTTTGGGAGTGTTTCAGAGCATTTTGCTAACCTTCGGCACATAAAAAGATGAAAAACTGGTGTTTCGGGCCTGAATGCTCTCTTTCGGGTACCAAAGTTGCGAAGCATCCATTCTACTCCATTGGAACTAAAATGATGTTTGGGAGTGTTTCAGAGCATTTCGCTAGCCTTCGGCGCGTAAAAAGATACAAAACTTGTGTTTCGGGCCTGAATGCTCTATTTCGGGGTACTGAAGTTGTGAAGCATCCATTGTACTCCATTGGACCGACAATGATGTTTGACAGGGTTTCGGAGCATTTAGCTAACCTTCGGCACGTAAAAAGATGCAAAACTTGTGTTTCGGGCCTGAATGCACTATTTCGGGGTATCGTAGTTGTAAAGCATCCATTTTACTCCATTGGACCCAAAATGATGTCTGGGAGTGTTTCAGAGCATTTCGCTAGCCTTCGGCACGTAAAAGATGCAAAACTTGAGTTTCGGGCCTGAATGCACTATTTCGGGGTATCGTAGTTGTAAAGCATCCATTCTACTCCATTGGACCCAAAATGATGTTTGGGAGTGTTTCAGAGCATTTCGCTAACCTTCGGCACGTAAAAGATGCAAAAGTTGTGTTTGCGCCTGAATCCACTATTTCGGGGTACCAAAGTTGTGAAGCATCCATTATAGTCCATTGGACCCAAGATGATGTTTGGGAGTGTTTCAGAGCATTTCGCTAACCTTCAGCACGTAAAAGATGCAAAACTTGTGTTTCGGGCCTGAATCCACTATTTCGGAGTACATAAGTTGTGAAGCATCCATTCTACTCCATTGGAACCAAAATGATGTTTGGGAGTGTTTCAGAGCATTTAGCTAACCTTCGGCACGTAAAAAGACGAAAAACTTGTGTTCGCGGCTGAATGCACTATTTCGGGGTACCGAAGTTGTGAAGCATCCATTCTACTCCATTGGACCGACAATGATGTTTGACAGTGTTTCAGAGCATTTCGCTAACCTTCGGCACGTAAAAGATGTAAAACTTGTGTTTCGAGCCTGAATGCACTATTTCGGGGTATCGTAGTTGTAAAGCATCCATTCTACTCCATTGGACCCAAAATGATGTTTATTAGTGTTTCAGAGCATTTCGCTAACCTTCGGCACGTAAAAGATGCGAAACTTGTTTTCGCGCCTGAATTCACTATTTTGGGGTACCAAAGTTGTGAAGCATCCATTATAGTCCATTGGAACCAAAATGATATTTGGCAGTGTTTAAGAGCATTTTGCTAACCTTCGGCACATAAAAAGATGAAAAAGTGGTGTTTCGGGCCTGAATGCACTATTTCGGGTACCAAAGTTGCGAAGCATCCATTCTACTCCATTGGAACTAAAATGATGTTTGGGAGTGTTTCAGAGCATTTCGCTAGCCTTCGGCACGTAAAAAGATGCAAAACTTGTGTTTTGGGCCTGAATGCTCTATTTCGGGGTACCGAAGTTGTGAAGCGTCCATTCTACTCCATTGGACCGACAATGATGTTTGACAGTGTTTCAGAGCATTTCGCTAACCTTCGGCACGTAAAAGATGTAAAACTTGTGTTTCTGGCCTCTATGCACTATTTCAGGGTATCGTAGTTGTAAAGCATCCATTCTACTCCATTGGACCCAAAATGATGTTTGTTAGTGTTTCAGAGCATTTCGCTAACCTTCGGCACGTAAAAGATGCAAAACTTGTGTCCGCGCCTGAATTCACTATTTTGGGGAACCAAAGTTGTGAAGCATCCATTATAGTCCATTGGACCCAAAATGACGTTTGGCAGTGTTTCAGAGCATTTTGCTAACCTTCGGCACATAAAAAGATGAAAAACTGGTGTTTCGGGCCTGAATGCACTATTTTGGGTACCAAAGTTGCGAAGCATCCATTCTACTCCATTGGAACTAAAATGATGTTTGGGAGTGTTTTAGAGCATTTCGCTAGCCTTCGGCACGTAAAAAGATGCAAAACTTGTGTTTTGGGCCTGCATGCTCTATTTCGGGGAACCGAAGTTGTGAAGCATCCATTCTACTCCATTGGACCGACAATGATGTTTGACAGTGTTTCAGAGCATTTCACTAACCTTCGGCACGTAAAAGATGTAAAACTTGTGTTTCGGGCCTGAATGCACTATTTCGGGGTATCGTAGTTGTAAAGCATCCATTCTACTCCATTGGACCCAAAATGATGTTTATTAGTGTTTCAGAGCATTTCGCTAACCTTTGGCACGTAAAAGATGCAAAACTTGTGTTCGCGCCTGAATCAACTATTTCGGGGTACCAAAGTTGTGAAGCATCCATTATAGTCCATTGGACCCAAGATGATGTTTGGGAGTGTTTCAGAGCATTTTGCTAACCTTCAGCACGTAAAAGATGAAATACTGGTGTTTCGGGCCTGAATGCACTATTTCGGGTACCAAAGTAGCGAAGCATCCATTGTACTCCATTGGAACTAAAATGATGTTTGGGAGTGTTTCAGAGCATTTCGCTAGCCTTCGGCACGTAAAAAGATGCAAAACTTGTGTTTCGGGCCTGAATTCACTATTTTGGTGTACCGAAGTTGTGAAGCATCCATTATAGTCCATTGGACCCAAAATGATGATTGAGAGTGTTTCAGAGCATTTCGCTAACCTTCAGTATGTAAAAAGATGCAAAACTTGTGTTTCAGGCCTAGATGCACTATTTCGAGGTAACGTAGTTGTAAAGCATCCATTCTACTCCATTGGAACTAAAATGATGTTTGGGAGTGTTTCAGAGCATTTTGCTAGCCTTCGGCACGTAAAAGATGCAAAACTTGTGTTACGGGCCTGAATGCACTATTTCGAGGTATCGTAGTTGCGAAGCATCCATTCTACTCCATTGGACCCAAAATGATGTTTGATAGTGTTTCAGAGCATTTCGCTAACCTTCGGCACGTAAAAAGATGCAAAACATGTGTTTCGGGCCCGAATGCTCTATTTCGGGGTACCGAAGTTGTGAAGCATCCATTCTACTCCATTGGACCGACAATGATGTTTGATAGGGTTTCAGAGCATTTCGCTAACCTTCGGCACGTAAAAGATGCAAAACTTGTGTTTCGGGCCTGAATGCACTATTTCGGGGTATCGTAGTTGTAAATCATCCGTTCTACTCCATTGGACCCAAAATGATGTTTGGGAGTGTTTTAGAGCATTTTGCTAACCTTCGGCACATAAAAAGATGAAAAACTTGTGTTTCGGGCATGAATGCACTATTTCGAGTACCAAAGTTGCGAAGCATCCATTCTACTCCTTTGGACCCAAAAGGATGTTTGAGAGTGTTTCAGAGCATTTCGCTAACCTTCGTCACGTGAATGCAAAACTTGTGTTCGCGCCTGAATCCACTATTTCGGGGTATCGTAGTTGTAAAGCATCCATTCTACTCCATTGGACCCAAAATGATGTTTGTTAGTGTTTCAGAGCATTTCGCTAACCTTCGGCACGTAAAAGATGCAAAACTTGTGTTCGCGCCTGAATCCACTATTTCGGGGTATCGTAGTTGTAAAGCATCCATTATACTCCATTGGACCCAAAATGATGTTTGTTAGTGTTTCAGAGCATTTCGCTAACCTTCGGCACGTAAAAGATGCAAAACTTGTGTTCGTGCCTGAATTCACTATTTTGGGGTACCAAAGTCGTGAAGCATCCATTATTGTCCATTGGACCCAAAATGATGTTTGGGAGTGTTTCAGAGCATTTTGCTAACCTTCGGCACATAAAAAGATGAAAAACTGGTGTTTCGGGCCTGAATGCTCTCTTTCGGGTACCAAAGTTGCGAAGCATCCATTCTACTCCATTGGAACTAAAATGATGTTTGGGAGTGTTTCAGAGCATTTCGCTAGCCTTCGGCGCGTAAAAAGATACAAAACTTGTGTTTCGGGCCTGAATGCTCTATTTCGGGGTACTGAAGTTGTGAAGCATCCATTGTACTCCATTGGACCGACAATGATGTTTGACAGGGTTTCGGAGCATTTAGCTAACCTTCGGCACGTAAAAAGATGCAAAACTTGTGTTTCGGGCCTGAATGCACTATTTCGGGGTATCGTAGTTGTAAAGCATCCATTTTACTCCATTGGACCCAAAATGATGTCTGGGAGTGTTTCAGAGCATTTCGCTAGCCTTCGGCACGTAAAAGATGCAAAACTTGAGTTTCGGGCCTGAATGCACTATTTCGGGGTATCGTAGTTGTAAAGCATCCATTCTACTCCATTGGACCCAAAATGATGTTTGGGAGTGTTTCAGAGCATTTCGCTAACCTTCGGCACGTAAAAGATGCAAAAGTTGTGTTTGCGCCTGAATCCACTATTTCGGGGTACCAAAGTTGTGAAGCATCCATTATAGTCCATTGGACCCAAGATGATGTTTGGGAGTGTTTCAGAGCATTTCGCTAACCTTCAGCACGTAAAAGATGCAAAACTTGTGTTTCGGGCCTGAATCCACTATTGCGGAGTACATAAGTTGTGAAGCATCCATTCTACTCCATTGGAACCAAAATGATGTTTGGGAGTGTTTCAGAGCATTTAGCTAACCTTCGGCACGTAAAAAGACGAAAAACTTGTGTTCGCGGCTGAATGCACTATTTCGGGGTACCGAAGTTGTGAAGCATCCATTCTACTCCATTGGACCGACAATGATGTTTGACAGTGTTTCAGAGCATTTCGCTAACCTTCGGCACGTAAAAGATGTAAAACTTGTGTTTCGAGCCTGAATGCACTATTTCGGGGTATCGTAGTTGTAAAGCATCCATTCTACTCCATTGGACCCAAAATGATGTTTATTAGTGTTTCAGAGCATTTCGCTAACCTTCGGCACGTAAAAGATGCGAAACTTGTTTTCGCGCCTGAATTCACTATTTTGGGGTACCAAAGTTGTGAAGCATCCATTATAGTCCATTGGAACCAAAATGATATTTGGCAGTGTTTAAGAGCATTTTGCTAACCTTCGGCACATAAAAAGATGAAAAAGTGGTGTTTCGGGCCTGAATGCACTATTTCGGGTACCAAAGTTGCGAAGCATCCATTCTACTCCATTGGAACTAAAATGATGTTTGGGAGTGTTTCAGAGCATTTCGCTAGCCTTCGGCACGTAAAAAGATGCAAAACTTGTGTTTTGGGCCTGAATGCTCAATTTCGGGGTACCGAAGTTGTGAAGCATCCATTCTACTCCATTGGACCGACAATGATGTTTGACAGTGTTTCAGAGCATTTCGCTAACCTTCGGCACGTAAAAGATGTAAAACTTGTGTTTCGGGCCTGAATGCACTATTTCGGGGTACCGAAGTTGTGAAGCATCCATTCTACTCCATTGGACCGACAATGATGTTTGATAGGGTTTCAGAGCATTTCGCTAACCTTCGGCACGTAAAAGATGCAAAACTTGTGTTTCGGGCCTGAATGCTCTATTTCGGGGTACCAAAGTTGTGAAGCATCCATTATAGTCCATTGGACCCAAAATGACGTTTGGCAGTGTTTCAGAGCATTTTGCTAACCTTCGGCACATAAAAAGATGAAAAACTGGTGTTTCGGGCCTGAATGCACTATTTTGCGTACCAAAGTTGCGAAGCATCCATTCTACTCCATTGGAACTAAAATGATGTTTGGGAGTGTTTTAGAGCATTTCGCTAGCCTTCGGCACGTAAAAAGATGCAAAACTTGTGTTTTGGGCCTGCATGATCTATTTCGGGGTACCGAAGTTGTGAAGCATCCATTCTACTCCATTGGACCGACAATGATGTTTGACAGTGTTTCAGAGCATTTCACTAACCTTCGGCACGTAAAAGATGTAAAACTTGTGTTTCGGGCCTGAATGCACTATTTCGGGGTATCGTAGTTGTAAAGCATCCATTCTACTCCATTGGACCCAAAATGATGTTTATTAGTGTTTCAGAGCATTTCGCTAACCTTTGGCACGTAAAAGATGCAAAACTTGTGTTCGCGCCTGAATCAACTATTTCGGGGTACCAAAGTTGTGAAGCATCCATTATAGTCCATTGGACCCAAGATGATGTTTGGGAGTGTTTCAGAGCATTTTGCTAACCTTCAGCACGTAAAAGATGAAATACTGGTGTTTCGGGCCTGAATGCACTATTTCGGGTACCAAAGTAGCGAAGCATCCATTGTACTCCATTGGAACTAAAATGATGTTTGGGAGTGTTTCAGAGCATTTCGCTAGCCTTCGGCACGTAAAAAGATGCAAAACTTGTGTTTCGGGCCTGAATTCACTATTTAGTAGAACCGAAGTTGTGAAGCATCCATTATAGTCCATTGGACCCAAAATGATGATTGAGAGTGTTTCAGAGCATTTCGCTAACCTTCAGTATGTAAAAAGATGCAAAACTTGTGTTTCAGGCCTAGATGCACTATTTCGAGGTAACGTAGTTGAAAAGCATCCTTTCGACTCCATTGGATCTTTTTTGATGTTTGGGAGTGTTTCAGAGCATTTTGCTAGCCTTCGGCACGTAAAAGATGCAAAACTTGTGTTTCGGGCCTGAATGCACTATTTCGAGGTATCGTAGTTGCGAAGCATCCATTCTACTCCATTGGACCCAAAATGATGTTTGATAGTGTTTCAGAGCATTTCGCTAACCTTCGGCACGTAAAAAGATGCAAAACATGTGTTTCGGGCCCGAATGCTCTATTTCGGGGTACCGAAGTTGTGAAGCATCCATTCTACTCCATTGGACCGACAATGATGTTTGATAGGGTTTCAGAGCATTTCGCTAACCTTCGGCACGTAAAAGATGCAAAACTTGTGTTTCGGGCCTGAATGCACTATTTCGGGGTATCGTAGTTGTAAATCATCCGTTCTACTCCATTGGACCCAAAATGATGTTTGGGAGTGTTTTAGAGCATTTTGCTAACCTTCGGCACATAAAAAGATGAAAAACTTGTGTTTCGGGCATGAATGCACTATTTCGGGTACCAAAGTTGCGAAGCATCCATTCTACTCCTTTGGACCCAAAAGGATGTTTGAGAGTGTTTCAGAGCATTTCGCTAACCTTCGTCACGTGAATGCAAAACTTGTGTTCGCGCCTGAATCCACTATTTCGGGGTATCGTAGTTGTAAAGCATCCATTCTACTCCATTGGACCCAAAATGATGTTTGTTAGTGTTTCAGAGCATTTCGCTAACCTTCGGCACGTAAAAGATGCAAAACTTGTGTTCGCGCCTGAATCCACTATTTCGGGGTATCGTAGTTGTAAAGCATCCATTATACTCCATTGGACCCAAAATGATGTTTGTTAGTGTTTCAGAGCATTTCGCTAACCTTCGGCACGTAAAAGATGCAAAACTTGTGTTCGTGCCTGAATTCACTATTTTGGGGTACCAAAGTCGTGAAGCATTCATTATTGTCCATTGGACCCAAAATGATGTTTGGGAGTGTTTCAGAGCATTTTGCTAACCTTCGGCACATAAAAAGATGAAAAACTGGTGTTTCGGGCCTGAATGCTCTCTTTCGGGTACCAAAGTTGCGAAGCATCCATTCTACTCCATTGGAACTAAAATGATGTTTGGGAGTGTTTCAGAGCATTTCGCTAGCCTTCGGCGCGTAAAAAGATACAAAACTTGTGTTTCGGGCCTGAATGCTCTATTTCGGGGTACTGAAGTTGTGAAGCATCCATTGTACTCCATTGGACCGACAATGATGTTTGACAGGGTTTCGGAGCATTTAGCTAACCTTCGGCACGTAAAAAGCTGCAAAACTTGTGTTTCGGGCCTGAATGCACTATTTCGGGGTATCGTAGTTGTAAAGCATCCATTTTACTCCATTGGACCCAAAATGATGTCTGGGAGTGTTTCAGAGCATTTCGCTAGCCTTCGGCACGTAAAAGATGCAAAACTTGAGTTTCGGGCCTGAATGCACTATTTCGGGGTATCGTAGTTGTAAAGCATCCATTCTACTCCATTGGACCCAAAATGATGTTTGGGAGTGTTTCAGAGCATTTCGCTAACCTTCGGCATGTAAAAGATGCAAAAGTTGTGTTTGCGCCTGAATCCACTATTTCGGGGTACCAAAGTTGTGAAGCATCCATTATAGTCCATTGGACCCAAGATGATGTTTGGGAGTGTTTCAGAGCATTTCGCTAACCTTCAGCACGTAAAAGATGCAAATCTTGTGTTTCGGGCCTGAATCCACTATTTCGGAGTACATAAGTTGTGAAGCATCCATTCTACTCCATTGGAACCAAAATGATGTTTGGGAGTGTTTCAGAGCATTTAGCTAACCTTCGGCACGTAAAAAGACGAAAAACTTGTGTTCGCGGCTGAATGCACTATTTCGGGGTACCGAAGTTGTGAAGCATCCATTCTACTCCATTGGACCGACAATGATGTTTGACAGTGTTTCAGAGCATTTCGCTAACCTTCGGCACGTAAAAGATGTAAAACTTGTGTTTCGAGCCTGAATGTACTATTTCGGGGTATCGTAGTTGTAAAGCATCCATTCTACTCCATTGGACCCAAAATGATGTTTATTAGTGTTTCAGAGCATTTCGCTAACCTTCGGCACGTAAAAGATGCGAAACTTGTTTTCGCGCCTGAATTCACTATTTTGGGGTACCAAAGTTGTGAAGCATCCATTATAGTCCATTGGAACCAAAATGATATTTGGCAGTGTTTAAGAGCATTTTGCTAACCTTCGGCACATAAAAAGATGAAAAAGTGGTGTTTCGGGCCTGAATGCACTATTTCGGGTACCAAAGTTGCGAAGCATCCATTCTACTCCATTGGAACTAAAATGATGTTTGGGAGTGTTTCAGAGCATTTCGCTAGCCTTCGGCACGTAAAAAGATGCAAAACTTGTGTTTTGGGCCTGAATGCTCTATTTCGGGGTACCGAAGTTGTGAAGCGTCCATTCTACTCCATTGGACCGACAATGATGTTTGACAGTGTTTCAGAGCATTTCGCTAACCTTCGGCACGTAAAAGATGTAAAACTTGTGTTTCTGGCCTGAATGCACTATTTCGGGGTATCGTAGTTGTAAAGCATCCATGCTACTCCATTTGACCCAAAATGATGTTTGTTAGTGTTTCAGAGCATTTCACTAACCTTCGGCACGTAAAAGATGCAAAACTTGTGTTCGCGCCTGAATTCACTATTTTGGGGTACCAAAGTTGTGAAGCATCCATTATAGTCCATTGGACCCAAAATGATGTTTGGGAGTGTTTCAGAGCATTTTGCTAACCTTCGGCACATAAAAAGATGAAAAACTGGTGTTTCGGGCCTGAATGCACTATTTCGGGTGCCAAAGTTGCGAAGCATCCATTCTACTCCATTGGAACTAAAATGATGTTTGGGAGTGTTTCAGAGCATTTCGCTAGCCTTCGGCACGTAAAAAGATGCAAAACTTGTGTTTTGGGCCTGAATGCTCTATTTCGGGGTACCGAAGTTGTGAAGCATCCATTCTACTCCATTGGACCGACAATGATGTTTGACAGTGTTTCAGAGCATTTCGCTAACCTTCGGCACGTAAAAGATGTAAAACTTGTGTTTCGGGCCTGAATGCACTATTTCGGGGTATCGTAGTTGTAAAGCATCCATTCTACTCCATTGGACCCAAAATGATGTTTATTAGTGTTTCAGAGCATTTCGCTAACCTTCGGCACGTAAAAGATGCGAAACTTGTGTTCGCGCCTGAATTCACTATTTTGGGGTACCAAAGTTGTGAAGCATCCATTATAGTCCATTGGACCCAAAATGATATTTGGCAGTGTTTAAGAGCATTTTGCTAACCTTCGGCACATAAAAAGATGAAAAAGTGGTGTTTCGGGCCTGAATGCACTATTTCGGGTACCAAAGGTGCGAAGCATCCATTCTACTCCATTAGAACTAAAATGATGTTTGGGAGTGTTTCAGAGCATTTCGCTAGCCTTCGGCACGTAAAAAGATGCAAAACTTGTGTTTTGGGCCTGAATGCTCTATTTCGGGGTACCGAAGTTGTGAAGCATCCATTCTACTCCATTGGACCGACAATGATGTTTGACAGTGTTTCAGAGCATTTCGCAAACCTTCGGCACGTAAAAGATGTAAAACTTGTGTTTCGGGCCTGAATGCACTATTTCGGGGTATCGTAGTTGTAAAGCATCCATTCTACTCCATTGGACCCAAAATGATGTTTATTAGTGTTTCAGAGCATTTCGCTAACCTTCGGCACGTAAAAGATGCAAAACTTGTGTTCGCGCCTGAATTCACTATTTTGGGGTTCCAAAGTTGTGAAGCATACATTATAGTCCATTGGACCCAAAATGATATTTGGGAGTGTTTAAGAGCATTTTGCTAACCTTCGGCACATAAAAAGATGAAAAACTGGTGTTTCAGGCCTGAATGCACTATTTCGGGTACCAAAGTTGCGAAGCATCTATTCTACTCCATTGGAACTAAAATGATGTTTGGGATAGTTTCAGAGCTTTCGCTAGCCTTCGGCACGTAAAAAGATGCAAAACTTGTGTTTTGGGCCTGAATGCTCTATTTCGGGGTACCGAAGTTGTGAAGCGTCCATTCTACTCCATTGGACCGACAATGATGTTTGATAGTGTTTCAGAGCATTTCGCTAACCTTCGGCACGTAAAAGATGTAAAACTTGTGTTTCTGGCCTGAATGCACTATTTCGGGGTATTGTAGTTGTAAAGCATCCATTCTACTCCATTGGACCCAAAATGATGTTTGTTAGTGTTTCAGAGCATTTCGCTAACCTTCGGCACGTAAAAAGATGCAAAACTTGTGTTTCGGGCCTGAATGCTCTATTTCGGGGTACCGAAGTTGTGATGCATCCATTCTACTCCATTGGACCGACAATGATGTTTGACAGTATTTCAGAGCATTTCGCTAACCTTCGGCACGTAAAAGATGCAAAACTTGTGTTTCGGGCCCGAATGCACTATTTCGGGGTATCGTAGTTGTAAAGCATCCATTCTACTCCATTGGACCCAAAATGATGTTTGGGAGTGTTTCAGAGCATTTCGCTAACCTTCGGCACGTAAAAGATGCAAAACTTGTGTTTGCGCCAGAATCAACTATTTCGGGGTACCAAAGTTGTGAAGCATCCATTATAGTCCATTGGACCCAAGATGATGTTTGGGAGTGTTTCAGAGCATTTCGCTAACCTTCAGCACGTAAAAGATGCAAAACTTGTGTTTCGGGCCTGAATCCACTATTTCGGTGTACATAAGTTGTGAAGCATCCATTCTACTCCATTGGAACCAAAATGATGTTTGGGAGTGTTTCAGAGCATTTAGCTAACCTTCGGCACGTAAAAAGATGAAAAACTAGTGTTCGCGGCTGAATGCACTATTTCGGGGTACCGATGTTGTGAAGCATCCATTCTACTCCATTGGACCGACAATGATGTTTGACAGTGTTTCAGAGCATTTCGCTAACCTTCGGCACGTAAAAGATGTAAAACTTGTGTTTCGGGCCTAAATGCACTATTTCGGGGTATCGTAGTTGTAAAGCATCCATTCTACTCCATTGGACCCAAAATGATGTTTATTAGTGTTTCAGAGCATTTCGCTAACCTTCGGCACGTAAAAGATGCGAAACTTGTTTTCGCACCTGAATTCACTATTTTGGGGTACCAAAGTTGTGAAGCATCCATTATAGTCCATTGGACCCAAAATGATATTTGGCAGTGTTTAAGAGCATTTTGCTAACCTTCGGCACATAAAAAGACGAAAAAGTGGTGTTTCGGGCCTGAATGCACTATTTCGGGTACCAAAGTTGCGAAGCATCCATTCTACTCCATTGGAACTAAAATGATGTTTGGGAGTGTTTCTGAGCATTTCGCTAGCCTTCGGCACGTAAAAAGATGCAAAACTTGTGTTTTGGGCCTGAATGCTCTATTTCGGGGTACCGAAGTTGTGAAGCGTCCATTCTACTCCATTGGACCGACAATGATGTTTGACAGTGTTTCAGAGCATTTCGCTAACCTTCGGCACGTAAAAGATGTAAAACTTGTGTTTCTGGCCTCTATGCACTATTTCGGGGTATCGTAGTTGTAAAGCATCCATGCTACTCCATTGGACCCAAAATGATGTTTGTTAGTGTTTCAGAGCATTTCACTAACCTTCGGCACGTAAAAGATGCAAAACTTGTGTTCGCGCCTGAATGCACTATTTCGGGTACCAAAGTTGCGAAGCATCCATTCTACTCCATTGGAACTAAAATGATGTTTGGGAGTGTTTCAGAGCATTTCGCTAGCCTTCGGCACGTAAAAAGATGCAAAACTTGTGTTTTGGGCCTGAATGCTCTATTTCGGGGTACCGAAGTTGTGAAGCGTCCATTCTACTCCATTGGACCGACAATGATGTTTGACAGTGTTTCAGAGCATTTCGCTAACCTTCGGCACGTAAAAGATGTAAAACTTGTGTTTCTGGCCTCTATGCACTATTTCAGGGTATCGTAGTTGTAAAGCATCCATTCTACTCCATTGGACCCAAAATGATGTTTGTTAGTGTTTCAGAGCATTTCGCTAACCTTCGGCACGTAAAAGATGCAAAACTTGTGTCCGCGCCTGAATTCACTATTTTGGGGAACCAAAGTTGTGAAGCATCCGTTATAGTCCATTGGACCCAAAATGACGTTTGGCAGTGTTTCAGAGCATTTTGCTAACCTTCGGCACATAAAAAGATGAAAAACTGGTGTTTCGGGCCTGAATGCACTATTTTGCGTACCAAAGTTGCGAAGCATCCATTCTACTCCATTGGAACTAAAATGATGTTTGGGAGTGTTTTAGAGCATTTCGCTAGCCTTCGGCACGTAAAAAGATGCAAAACTTGTGTTTTGGGCTTGCATGCTCTATTTCGGGGTACCGAAGTTGTGAAGCATCCATTCTACTCCATTGGACCGACAATGATGTTTGACAGTGTTTCAGAGCATTTCACTAACCTTCGGCACGTAAAAGATGTAAAACTTGTGTTTCGGGCCTGAATGCACTATTTCGGGGTATCGTAGTTGTAAAGCATCCATTCTACTCCATTGGACCCAAAATGATGTTTATTAGTGTTTCAGAGCATTTCGCTAACCTTTGGCACGTAAAAGATGCAAAACTTGTGTTCGCGCCTGAATCAACTATTTCGGGGTACCAAAGTTGTGAAGCATCCATTATAGTCCATTGGACCCAAGATGATGTTTGGGAGTGTTTCAGAGCATTTTGCTAACCTTCAGCACGTAAAAGATGAAATACTGGTGTTTCGGGCCTGAATGCACTATTTCGGGTACCAAAGTAGCGAAGCATCCATTGTACTCCATTGGAACTAAAATGATGTTTGGGAGTGTTTCAGAGCATTTCGCTAGCCTTCGGCACGTAAAAAGATGCAAAACTTGTGTTTCGGGCCTGAATTCACTATTTTGGTGTACCGAAGTTGTGAAGCATCCATTATAGTCCATTGGACCCAAAATGATGATTGAGAGTGTTTCAGAGCATTTCGCTAACCTTCAGTATGTAAAAAGATGCAAAACTTGTGTTTCAGGCCTAGATGCACTATTTCGAGGTAACGTAGTTGTAAAGCATCCATTCTACTCCATTGGAACTAAAATGATGTTTGGGAGTGTTTCAGAGCATTTTGCTAGCCTTCGGCACGTAAAAGATGCAAAACTTGTGTTTCGGGCCTGAATGCACTATTTCGAGGTATCGTAGTTGCGAAGCATCCATTCTACTCCATTGGACCCAAAATGATGTTTGATAGTGTTTCAGAGCATTTCGCTAACCTTCGGCACGTAAAAAGATGCAAAACATGTGTTTCGGGCCCGAATGCTCTATTTCGGGGTACCGAAGTTGTGAAGCATCCATTCTACTCCATTGGACCGACAATGATGTTTGATAGGGTTTCAGAGCATTTCGCTAACCTTCGGCACGTAAAAGATGCAAAACTTGTGTTTCGGGCCTGAATGCACTATTTCGGGGTATCGTAGTTGTAAATCATCCGTTCTACTCCATTGGACCCAAAATGATGTTTGGGAGTGTTTTAGAGCATTTTGCTAACCTTCGGCACATAAAAAGATGAAAAACTTGTGTTTCGGGCATGAATGCACTATTTCGGGTACCAAAGTTGCGAAGCATCCATTCTACTCCTTTGGACCCAAAAGGATGTTTGAGAGTGTTTCAGAGCATTTCGCTAACCTTCGTCACGTGAATGCAAAACTTGTGTTCGCGCCTGAATCCACTATTTCGGGGTATCGTAGTTGTAAAGCATCCATTCTACTCCATTGGACCCAAAATGATGTTTGTTAGTGTTTCAGAGCATTTCGCTAACCTTCGGCACGTAAAAGATGCAAAACTTGTGTTCGCGCCTGAATCCACTATTTCGGGGTATCGTAGTTGTAAAGCATCCATTATACTCCATTGGACCCAAAATGATGTTTGTTAGTGTTTCAGAGCATTTCGCTAACCTTCGGCACGTAAAAGATGCAAAACTTGTGTTCGTGCCTGAATTCACTATTTTGGGGTACCAAAGTCGTGAAGCATTCATTATTGTCCATTGGACCCAAAATGATGTTTGGGAGTGTTTCAGAGCATTTTGCTAACCTTCGGCACATAAAAAGATGAAAAACTGGTGTTTCGGGCCTGAATGCTCTCTTTCGGGTACCAAAGTTGCGAAGCATCCATTCTACTCCATTGGAACTAAAATGATGTTTGGGAGTGTTTAAGAGCATTTCGCTAGCCTTCGGCGCGTAAAAAGATACAAAACTTGTGTTTCGGGCCTGAATGCTCTATTTCGGGGTACTGAAGTTGTGAAGCATCCATTGTACTCCATTGGACCGACAATGATGTTTGACAGGGTTTCGGAGCATTTAGCTAACCTTCGGCACGTAAAAAGCTGCAAAACTTGTGTTTCGGGCCTGAATGCACTATTTCGGGGTATCGTAGTTGTAAAGCATCCATTTTACTCCATTGGACCCAAAATGATGTCTGGGAGTGTTTCAGAGCATTTCGCTAGCCTTCGGCACGTAAAAGATGCAAAACTTGAGTTTCGGGCCTGAATGCACTATTTCGGGGTATCGTAGTTGTAAAGCATCCATTCTACTCCATTGGACCCAAAATGATGTTTGGGAGTGTTTCAGAGCATTTCGCTAACCTTCGGCACGTAAAAGATGCAAAAGTTGTGTTTGCGCCTGAATCCACTATTTCGGGGTACCAAAGTTGTGAAGCATCCATTATAGTCCATTGGACCCAAGATGATGTTTGGGAGTGTTTCAGAGCATTTCGCTAACCTTCAGCACGTAAAAGATGCAAATCTTGTGTTTCGGGCCTGAATCCACTATTTCGGAGTACATAAGTTGTGAAGCATCCATTCTACTCCATTGGAACCAAAATGATGTTTGGGAGTGTTTCAGAGCATTTAGCTAACCTTCGGCACGTAAAAAGACGAAAAACTTGTGTTCGCGGCTGAATGCACTATTTCGGGGTACCGAAGTTGTGAAGCATCCATTCTACTCCATTGGACCGACAATGATGTTTGACAGTGTTTCAGAGCATTTCGCTAACCTTCGGCACGTAAAAGATGTAAAACTTGTGTTTCAAGCCTGAATGTACTATTTCGGGGTATCGTAGTTGTAAAGCATCCATTCTACTCCATTGGACCCAAAATGATGTTTATTAGTGTTTCAGAGCATTTCGCTAACCTTCGGCACGTAAAAGATGCGAAACTTGTTTTCGCGCCTGAATTCACTATTTTGGGGTACCAAAGTTGTGAAGCATCCATTATAGTCCATTGGAACCAAAATGATATTTGGCAGTGTTTAAGAGCATTTTGCTAACCTTCGGCACATAAAAAGATGAAAAAGTGGTGTTTCGGGCCTGAATGCACTATTTCGGGTACCAAAGTTGCGAAGCATCCATTCTACTCCATTGGAACTAAAATGATGTTTGGGAGTGTTTCAGAGCATTTCGCTAGCCTTCGGCACGTAAAAAGATGCAAAACTTGTGTTTTGGGCCTGAATGCTCTATTTCGGGGTACCGAAGTTGTGAAGCGTCCATTCTACTCCATTGGACCGACAATGATGTTTGACAGTGTTTCAGAGCATTTCGCTAACCTTCGGCACGTAAAAGATGTAAAACTTGTGTTTCTGGCCTGAATGCACTATTTCGGGGTATCGTAGTTGTAAAGCATCCATGCTACTCCATTTGACCCAAAATGATGTTTGTTAGTGTTTCAGAGCATTTCACTAACCTTCGGCACGTAAAAGATGCAAAACTTGTGTTCGCGCCTGAATTCACTATTTTGGGGTACCAAAGTTGTGAAGCATCCATTATAGTCCATTGGACCCAAAATGATGTTTGGGAGTGTTTCAGAGCATTTTGCTAACCTTCGGCACATAAAAAGATGAAAAACTGGTGTTTCGGGCCTGAATGCACTATTTCGGGTGCCAAAGTTGCGAAGCATCCATTCTACTCCATTGGAACTAAAATGATGTTTGGGAGTGTTTCAGAGCATTTCGCTAGCCTTCGGCACGTAAAAAGATGCAAATCTTGTGTTTTGGGCCTGAATGCTCTATTTCGGGGTACCGAAGTTGTGAAGCATCCATTCTACTCCATTGGACCGACAATGATGTTTGACAGTGTTTCAGAGCATTTCGCTAACCTTCGGCACGTAAAAGATGTAAAACTTGTGTTTCGGGCCTGAATGCACTATTTCGGGGTATCGTAGTTGTAAAGCATCCATTCTACTCCATTGGACCCAAAATGATGTTTATTAGTGTTTCAGAGCATTTCGCTAACCTTCGGCACGTAAAAGATGCGAAACTTGTGTTCGCGCCTGAATTCACTATTTTGGGGTACCAAAGTTGTGAAGCATCCATTATAGTCCATTGGACCCAAAATGATATTTGGCAGTGTTTAAGAGCATTTTGCTAACCTTCGGCACATAAAAAGATGAAAAAGTGGTGTTTCGGGCCTGAATGCACTATTTCGGGTACCAAAGTTGCGAAGCATCCATTCTACTCCATTGGAACTAAAATGATGTTTGGGAGTGTTTCAGAGCATTTCGCTAGCCTTCGGCACGTAAAAAGATGCAAAACTTGTGTTTTGGGCCTGAATGCTCTATTTCGGGGTACCGAAGTTGTGAAGCGTCCATTCTACTCCATTGGACCGACAATGATGTTTGACAGTGTTTCAGAGCATTTCGCTAACCTTCGGCACGTAAAAGATGTAAAACTTGTGTTTCTGGCCTGAATGCACTATTTCGGGGTATCGTAGTTGTAAAGCATCCATGCTACTCCATTTGACCCAAAATGATGTTTATTAGTGTTTCAGAGCATTTCACTAACCTTCGGCACGTAAAAGATGCAAAACTTGTGTTCGCGCCTGAATTCACTATTTTGGGGTACCAAAGTTGTGAAGCATCCATTATAGTCCATTGGACCCAAAATGATGTTTGGGAGTGTTTCAGAGCATTTTGCTAACCTTCGGCACATAAAAAGATGAAAAACTGGTGTTTCGGGCCTGAATGCACTATTTCGGGTGCCAAAGTTGCGAAGCATCCATTCTACTCCATTGGAACTAAAATGATGTTTGGGAGTGTTTCAGAGCATTTCGCTAGCCTTCGGCACGTAAAAAGATGCAAATCTTGTGTTTTGGGCCTGAATGCTCTATTTCGGGGTACCGAAGTTGTGAAGCATCCATTCTACTCCATTGGACCGACAATGATGTTTGACAGTGTTTCAGAGCATTTCGCTAACCTTCGGCACGTAAAAGATGTAAAACTTGTGTTTCGGGCCTGAATGCACTATTTCGGGGTATCGTAGTTGTAAAGCATCCATTCTACTCCATTGGACCCAAAATGATGTTTATTAGTGTTTCAGAGCATTTCGCTAACCTTCGGCACGTAAAAGATGCGAAACTTGTGTTCGCGCCTGAATTCACTATTTTGGGGTACCAAAGTTGTGAAGCATCCATTATAGTCCATTGGACCCAAAATGATATTTGGCAGTGTTTAAGAGCATTTTGCTAACCTTCGGCACATAAAAAGATGAAAAAGTGGTGTTTCGGGCCTGAATGCACTATTTCGGGTACCAAAGTTGCGAAGCATCCATTCTACTCCATTAGAACTAAAATGATGTTTGGGAGTGTTTCAGAGCATTTCGCTAGCCTTCGGCACGTAAAAAGATGCAAAACTTGTGTTTTGGGCCTGAATGCTCTATTTCGGGGTACCGAAGTTGTGAAGCATCCATTCTACTCCATTGGACCGACAATGATGTTTGACAGTGTTTCAGAGCATTTCGCAAACCTTCGGCACGTAAAAGATGTAAAACTTGTGTTTCGGGCCTGAATGCACTATTTCGGGGTATCGTAGTTGTAAAGCATCCATTCTACTCCATTGGACCCAAAATGATGTTTATTAGTGTTTCAGAGCATTTCGCTAACCTTCGGCACGTAAAAGATGCAAAACTTGTGTTCGCGCCTGAATTCACTATTTTGGGGTTCCAAAGTTGTGAAGCATCCATTATAGTCCATTGGACCCAAAATGATATTTGGGAGTGTTTAAGAGCATTTTGCTAACCTTCGGCACATAAAAAGATGAAAAACTGGTGTTTCAGGCCTGAATGCACTATTTCGGGTACCAAAGTTGCGAAGCATCTATTCTACTCCATTGGAACTAAAATGATGTTTGGGATAGTTTCAGAGCTTTCGCTAGCCTTCGGCACGTAAAAAGATGCAAAACTTGTGTTTTGGGCCTGAATGCTCTATTTCGGGGTACCGAAGTTGTGAAGCGTCCATTCTACTCCATTGGACCGACAATGATGTTTGATAGTGTTTCAGAGCATTTCGCTAACCTTCGGCACGTAAAAGATGTAAAACTTGTGTTTCTGGCCTGAATGCACTATTTCGGGGTATTGTAGTTGTAAAGCATCCATTCTACTCCATTGGACCCAAAATGATGTTTGTTAGTGTTTCAGAGCATTTCGCTAACCTTCGGCACGTAAAAAGATGCAAAACTTGTGTTTCGGGCCTGAATGCTCTATTTCGGGGTACCGAAGTTGTGATGCATCCATTCTACTCCATTGGACCGACAATGATGTTTGACAGTATTTCAGAGCATTTCGCTAACCTTCGGCACGTAAAAGATGCAAAACTTGTGTTTCGGGCCCGAATGCACTATTTCGGGGTATCGTAGTTGTAAAGCATCCATTCTACTCCATTGGACCCAAAATGATGTTTGGGAGTGTTTCAGAGCATTTCGCTAACCTTCGGCACGTAAAAGATGCAAAACTTGTGTTTGCGCCAGAATCAACTATTTCGGGGTACCAAAGTTGTGAAGCATCCATTATAGTCCATTGGACCCAAGATGATGTTTGGGAGTGTTTCAGAGCATTTCGCTAACCTTCAGCACGTAAAAGATGCAAAACTTGTGTTTCGGGCCTGAATCCACTATTTCAGGGTACATAAGTTGTGAAGCATCCATTCTACTCCATTGGAACCAAAATGATGTTTGGGAGTGTTTCAGAGCATTTAGCTAACCTTCGGCACGTAAAAAGATGAAAAACTAGTGTTCGCGGCTGAATGCACTATTTCGGGGTACCGATGTTGTGAAGCATCCATCTACTCCATTGGACCGACAATGATGTTTGACAGTGTTTCAGAGCATTTCGCTAACCTTCGGCACGTAAAAGATGTAAAACTTGTGTTTCGGGCCTAAATGCACTATTTCGGGGTATCGTAGTTGTAAAGCATCCATTCTACTCCATTGGACCCAAAATGATGTTTATTAGTGTTTCAGAGCATTTCGCTAACCTTCGGCACGTAAAAGATGCGAAACTTGTTTTCGCACCTGAATTCACTATTTTGGGGTACCAAAGTTGTGAAGCATCCATTATAATCCATTGGACCCAAAATGATATTTGGCAGTGTTTAAGAGCATTTTGCTAACCTTCGGCACATAAAAAGACGAAAAAGTGGTGTTTCGGGCCTGAATGCACTATTTCGGGTACCAAAGTTGCGAAGCATCCATTCTACTCCATTGGAACTAAAATGATGTTTGGGAGTGTTTCTGAGCATTTCGCTAGCCTTCGGCACGTAAAAAGATGCAAAACTTGTGTTTTGGGCCTGAATGCTCTATTTCGGGGTACCGAAGTTGTGAAGCGTCCATTCTACTCCATTGGACCGACAATGATGTTTGACAGTGTTTCAGAGCATTTCGCTAACCTTCGGCACGTAAAAGATGTAAAACTTGTGTTTCTGGCCTGAATGCACTATTTCGGGGTATCGTAGTTGTAAAGCATCCATGCTACTCCATTGGACCCAAAATGATGTTTGTTAGTGTTTCAGAGCATTTCACTAACCTTCGGCACGTAAAAGATGCAAAACTTGTGTTCGCGCCTGAATTCACTATTTTGGGGTACCAAAGTTGTGAAGCATCCATTATAGTCCATTGGACCCAAAATGATGTTTGGGAGTGTTTCAGAGCATTTTGCTAACCTTCGGCACATAAAAAGATGAAAAACTTGTGTTTCGGGCCTGAATGCACTATTTCGGGTGCCAAAGTTGCGAAGCATCCATTCTACTCCATTGGAACTAAAATGATGTTTGGGAGTGTTTTAGAGCATTTCGCTAGCCTTCGGCACGTAAAAAGATGCAAAACTTGTGTTTTGGGCCTGAATGCTCTATTTCGGGGTACCGAAGTTGTGAAGCATCCATTCTACTCCATTGGACCGACAATGATGTTTGACAGTGTTTCAGAGCATTTCGCTAACCTTCGGCACGTAAAAGATGTAAAACTTGTGTTTCGGGCCTGAATGCACTATTTCGGGGTATCGTAGTTGTAAAGCATCCATTCTACTCCATTGGACCCAAAATGATGTTTATTAGTGTTTCAGAGCATTTCGCTAACCTTCGGCACGTAAAAGATGCGAAACTTGTGTTCGCGCCTGAATTCACTATTTTGGGGTACCAAAGTTATGAAGCATCCATTATAGTCCATTGGACCCAAAATGATATTTGGCAGTGTTTAAGAGCATTTTGCTAACCTTCGGCACATAAAAAGATGAAAAAGTGGTGTTTCGGGCCTGAATGCACTATTTCGGGTACCAAAGTTGCGAAGCATCCATTCTACTCCATTAGAACTAAAATGATGTTTGGGAGTGTTTCAGAGCATTTCGCTAGCCTTCGGCACGTAAAAAGATGCAAAACTTGTGTTTTGGGCCTGAATGCTCTATTTCGGGGTACCGAAGTTATGAAGCATCCATTCTACTCCATTGGACCGACAATGATGTTTGACAGTGTTTCAGTGCATTTCGCAAACCTTCGGCACGTAAAAGATGTAAAACTTGTGTTTCGGGCCTGAATGCACTATTTCGGGGTATCGTAGTTGTAAAGCATCCATTCTACTCCATTGGACCCAAAATGATGTTTGGGAGTGTTTCAGAGCATTTCGCTAGCCTTCGGCACGTTAAAGATGTAAAACTTGTGTTTCTGGCCTGAATGCACTATTTCGAGGTATCGTAGTTGTAAAGCATCCATTATACTCTGTTGGACCCAAAATGATGTTTGTTAGTGTTTCAGAGCATTTCTCTAACCTTCGGCACGTAAAAGATGCAAAACTTGTGTTCGCTCCTGAATGCACTATTTCGGGGTACCAAAGTTGCGTAGCATCCATTCTACTCCATTGGAACCAAAATGATGTTTGGGATTGTTTCAGAGCATGTCGCTAACCTTCAGCGCGTAAAAAGATGCAAACTTGTGTTTCGAGCCTGAATGCACTATTTCGGGGTACCGAAGTTGTGAAGTATCCATTCTACTCCATTGGACCCAAAATGATATTTGTTAGTGTTTCAGAGCATTTCGCTAACCTTCGGCACTATTTTGGGGTACCAAAGTTGTGAAGCATCCATTATAGTCCATTGGACCCAAAATGATGTTTGGGAGTGTTTCAGAGCATTTTGCTAACCTTCGGCACATAAAAAGATGAAAAACTGGTGTTTCGAGCCTGAATGCACTATTTCGGGTACCAAAGTTGCGAAGCATCCATTCTACTCCATTGCTACTAAAATGATGTTTGGGAGTGTTTCAGAGCATTTCGTTAGCCTTCGGCTCGTAAAAAGATGCAAAACTTGTGTTTTGGGCCTGAATGCTCTATTTCGGGGTACCGAAGTTGTGAAGCGTCCATTCTACTCCATTGGACCGACAATGATGTTTGACAGTGTTTCAGAGCATTTCGCTAACCTTCGGCACGTAAAAGATGTAAAACTTGTGTTTCTGGCCTCTATGCACTATTTCAGGGTATCGTAGTTGTAAAGCATCCATTCTACTCCATTGGACCCAAAATGATGTTTGTTAGTGTTTCAGAGCATTTCGCTAACCTTCGGCACGTAAAAGATGCGAAACTTGTGTTCGCGCCTGAATTCACTATTTTGGGGTACCAAAGTTATGAAGCATCCATTATAGTCCATTGGACCCAAAATGATATTTGGCAGTGTTTAAGAGCATTTTGCTAACCTTCGGCACATAAAAAGATGAAAAAGTGGTGTTTCGGGCCTGAATGCACTATTTCGGGTACCAAAGTTGCGAAGCATCCATTCTACTCCATTAGAACTAAAATGATGTTTGGGAGTGTTTCAGAGCATTTCGCTAGCCTTCGGCACGTAAAAAGATGCAAAACTTGTGTTTTGGGCCTGAATGCTCTATTTCGGGGTACCGAAGTTATGAAGCATCCATTCTACTCCATTGGACCGACAATGATGTTTGACAGTGTTTCAGTGCATTTCGCAAACCTTCGGCACGTAAAAGATGTAAAACTTGTGTTTCGGGCCTGAATGCACTATTTCGGGGTATCGTAGTTGTAAAGCATCCATTCTACTCCATTGGACCCAAAATGATGTTTGGGAGTGTTTCAGAGCATTTCGCTAGCCTTCGGCACGTTAAAGATGTAAAACTTGTGTTTCTGGCCTGAATGCACTATTTCGAGGTATCGTAGTTGTAAAGCATCCATTATACTCTGTTGGACCCAAAATGATGTTTGTTAGTGTTTCAGAGCATTTCTCTAACCTTCGGCACGTAAAAGATGCAAAACTTGTGTTCGCTCCTGAATGCACTATTTCGGGGTACCAAAGTTGCGTAGCATCCATTCTACTCCATTGGAACCAAAATGATGTTTGGGATTGTTTCAGAGCATGTCGCTAACCTTCAGCGCGTAAAAAGATGCAAACTTGTGTTTCGAGCCTGAATGCACTATTTCGGGGTACCGAAGTTGTGAAGTATCCATTCTACTCCATTGGACCCAAAATGATATTTGTTAGTGTTTCAGAGCATTTCGCTAACCTTCGGCACTATTTTGGGGTACCAAAGTTGTGAAGCATCCATTATAGTCCATTGGACCCAAAATGATGTTTGGGAGTGTTTCAGAGCATTTTGCTAACCTTCGGCACATAAAAAGATGAAAAACTGGTGTTTCGAGCCTGAATGCACTATTTCGGGTACCAAAGTTGCGAAGCATCCATTCTACTCCATTGCTACTAAAATGATGTTTGGGAGTGTTTCAGAGCATTTCGTTAGCCTTCGGCTCGTAAAAAGATGCAAAACTTGTGTTTCGGGCCTGAATGCTCTATTCGGTGTACCGAAGTTGTGAAGCATCCATTCTACTCTATTGGACCGACAATGATGTTTGACAGTGTTTCAGAGCATTTCGCTAACCTTCGGCACGTAAAAGATGCTAAACTTGTGTTTCGGGCCTGAATGCACTATTTCGGGGTATCGTAGTTGTAAAGCATCCATTCTACACCATTGGACCCAAAATGATGTTTGGGAGTGTTTCAGAGCATTTCGCTAACCTTCGGCACGTAAAAGATGCAAAACTTGTGTTCGCGCCTGAATCCGCTATTTCAGGGTACCAAAGTTGTGAAGCATCCATTATAGTCCATCGGACCCAAGATGATGTTTGGGAGTGTTTCAGAGCATTTCGCTAACCTTCAGCACGTAAAAGATGCAAAACTTGTGTTTCGGGCCTGAATCCACTATTTCGGGGTACAGAAGTTGTGAAGCATCCATTCTACTCCATTGGACCCAAAATGGTGTTTGGGAGTGTTTCAGAGCATTTAGCTAACCTTCGGCACGTAAGAAGATGAAAAACTTGTGTTCGCGCCTGAATGCACTATTTCGGGGTACCAAAGTTGCGTAGCATCCATTCTACTCCATTGGAACCAAAATGATGTTTGGGAGTGTTTCAGAGCATGTCGCTAACCTTCAGCACGTAAAAAGATGTAAACTTGTGTTTCGGGCCTGAATGCACTATTTTGGGGTACCGAAGTTGTGAAGCATCCATTCTACTCCATAGGACTCAAAATGATGTTTGGAAGTGTTTCAGAGCATTTCGCTAACCTTCTGCACGTAAAAGATGCAAAACTTGTGTTTCGGGCCTGAATGCAATATTTCGGGGTATCGTAGTTGTAAAGCATCCATTCTATTCCATTGGACCTAAAATGATGTTTGGAAGTGTTTCAGAGCATTTCGCTAACCTTCGGCACGGAAAAACATGCAAAACTTTTGTTTCGGACCTGAATGCTCTATTTCGGGGTACCGAAGTTGTGAAGAATCCATTCTACTCCATTGGACCCAAAATGATGTTTGAGAGTGTTTCAGAGCATTTCGCTAACCTACGGCACGTAAAAGATGCAAAACTTGTGTTCGTGCCTGAATCTACTATTTCGGGATATCGTAGTTGCAAAGCATCCATTCTACTCCATTGGAACCAAAATGATGTTTGTTAGTGTTTCAGAGCATTCGCTAACCTTCGGCACGTAAAAGATGCAAAACTTGTGTTCGCGCCTGAATTCACTATTTTGGGGTACCAAAGTTGTGAAGCATCCATTATAGTCCATTAGACCCTAAATGATGTTTGGGAATGTTTCAGAGCATTTTGCTAACCTTCGGCACATAAAAAGATGAAAAACTGGTGTTTCGGGCCTGAATGCACTATTTCGGGTACCAAATTTGCGAAGCATCCATTCTACTCCATTGGAACTAAAATGATGTTTGGGAGTGTTTCAGAGCATTTCGCTAGCCTTCAGCACGTAAAAAGATGCAAAACTTGTGTTTCGGGCCTGAGTGCTCTATTTCGAGGGTACCGAAGTTGTGAAGCATCCATTCTAATCCATTGGACCCACAATGATGTTTGACAGTGTTTCAGAGCAATTGGCTAACCTATGGCACTAAAAAGATGCAAAACTTGTGTTCCGGGCCTGAATGCACTATTTAAGGGTATCGTAGTTGTAAAGCATCCATTCTACTCCATTGGACCCAAAATGATGTTTGGGAGTGTTTCAGAGCATTTCGCTAACCTTCGACACGTAAAAGATGCAAAACTTATGTTCGCGCCTGAATCCACTATTTCGAGGTACCAAAGTTGTGAAGCATCCATTATAGTCCATTGGACCCAAGATGATGTTTGGGAGTGTTTCAGAGCATTTCGCTAACCTTCAGCACGTAAAAGATGCAAAACTTGTGTTTCGGGCCTGAATCCACTATTTCGGGGTACAGAAGTTGTGAAGCATCCATTCTACTCCATTGGACCCAAAATGGTGTTTGGGAGTGTTCGCGCCTGAATGCACTATTTCGGGGTACCAAAGTTGCGTAGCATCCATTCTACTCCATTGGAACC
Organism: Cenchrus fungigraminus; assembly: GCA_036936925.1. Lineage (NCBI taxonomy): Eukaryota > Viridiplantae > Streptophyta > Magnoliopsida > Poales > Poaceae > Cenchrus > Cenchrus fungigraminus. Next base: position 59,654,282 of record CM072772.1, on the reverse strand, counting down.
AAAATGATGTTTGGGAGTGTTTCAGAGCATGTCGCTAACCTTCAGCACGTAAAAAGATGCAAACTTGTGTTTCGGGCCTGAATGCACTATTTTGGGGTACCGAAGTTGTGAAGCATCCATTCTACTCCATTGGACCCAAAATGATGTTTGTTAGTGTTTCAGAGCATTTCGCTAACCTTCGGCACGTAAAAGAAGCAAAACTTGTGTTCGCGCCTGAATTCACTATTTTGGGGTACCAAAGTTGTGAAGCATCCATTATAGTCCATTGGACCCAAAATGATGTTTGGGAGTGTTTCAGAGCATTTTGCTAACCTTCGGCACATAAAAAGATGAAAAACTGGTGTTTCGGGCCTGAATGCACTATTTCGGATACCAAAGTTGCGAAGCATCCGTTCTACTCCATTGGAACTAAAATGATGTTTGGGAGTGTTTCAGAGCATTTCGCTAGCCTTCGGCACGTAAAAAGATGCAAAATTTGTGTTTCGGGCCTGAGTGCTCTATTTCGGGGTACCGAAGTTGTGAAGCATCCATTCTACTGCATTGGACCCACAATGATGTTTGACAGTGTTTCAGAGCATTTCGCTAACCTTTGGCACGTAAAAGATGCAAAACTTGTGTTCCGGGCCTGAATGCACTATTTTGGTGTATCGTAGTTGTAAAGCATCCATTCTACTCCATTGGACCCAAAACGATGTTTGGGAGTGTTTCAGAGCATTTCGCTAACCTTCGGCACGTAAAAGATGCAAAACTTGTGTTCGCGCTTGAATCCACTATTTCGGGGTACCAAAATTTTGAAGCATCCAATATAGTCCACTGGACCCAAAATGATGTTTGGGAGTGTTTCAGAGCATTTCGCTAACCTTCAGCACGTAAAACATGCAAAACTTGTGTTTCGGGCCTGATTCCACAATTTCGGGGTACAGAAGTTGTGAAGCATCCATTCTACTCCATTAGACCCAAAATGATGTTTGGGAGTGTTTCAGAGCATTTAGCTAACCTTCGGCACGTAAAAAGATGAAAAACTTTTGTTTCGGACCTGAATGCACTATTTCGGGGTATCGTAGTTGTAAAGCATCCATTCTACTCCATTGGACCCAAAATGATGTTTGGGAGTGTTTCAGAGCATTTAGCAAACCTTCGGCACGTAAAAAGATGAAAAACTTTTGTTTCGGGCCTGAATGCACTATTTCGGGGTACCGAAGTTGTGAAGAATGCATTCTACTCCATTGGAACCAAAATGATGTTTGGGAGTGTTTCAGAGCATTTTGCCAACCTTCGGCACATAAAAAGATGAAAAACTGGTGTTTCGAGCCTGAATGCATTATTTCGGGTACCAAAGTTGCGAAGCATCCATTCTACTCCATTGGAACTAAAATGATGTTTGGGAGTGTTTCAGAGTATTTCGTTAGCCTTCGGCTTGTAAAAAGATGCAAAACTTGTGTTTCGGGCCTGAATGCTCTATTTCGGTGTACCGAAGTTGTGAAGCATCCATTCTACTCTTTTGGACTGACAATGATGTTTGACAGTGTTTCAGAGCATTTAGCTAACCTTCGGCACGTAAGAAGATGAAAAACTTGTGTTAGCGCCTGAATGCACTATTTCGGGGTACCAAAGTTGCGTAGCATCCATTCTACTCCATTGGAACCAAAATGATGTTTGGGAGTGTTTCAGAGCATGTCGCTAACCTTTAGCACGTAAAAAGATGCAAACTTGTGTTTCGGGCCTGAATGCACTATTTTGGGGTACCGAAGTTGTGAAGCATCCATTCTACTCCATAGGACTCAAAATGATGTTTGGGAGTGTTTCAGAGCATTTTGCTAACCTTCGGCACGTAAAAGATGCAAAACTTGTGTTTCGGGCCTGAATGCACTATTTCGGGCTATCGTAGTTGTGAAGCATCCATTCTACTCCATTCGACCCAAAATGATGTTTGGGAGTGTTTCAGAGCATTTAGCTAACCTTCGGCACGTAAAAAGATGAAAAACTTGTGTTCAAGCCTGAATACACTATTTCGGGGTACCAAAGTTGCGAAGCATCCATTCTACTCCATTGGAACCAAAATGATGTTTGGGAGTGTTTCAGAGCATGTCGCTAACCTTCAGCACGTAAAAAGATGCAAACTTGTGTTTCGGGCCTGAATGCACTATTTCGGGGTACCGAAGTTCTGAAGCATCCATTCTACTCCATTGGACCCAAAATCATGTTTGAGAGTGTTTCAGAGCATTTCGCTAACCTTCGGCACGTAAAAGATGCAAAACTTGTGTTCGCGCCTGAATCTACTATTTCGGGATATCGTAGTTGCAAAGCATCCATTCTACAACATTGGACCCAAAATGATGTTTGTTAGTGTTTCAGAGCATTTCGCTAACCTTCGGCACGTAAAAGATGCAAAACTTGTGTTCGCGCCTGAATTCACTATTTTGGGGTACCAAAGTTGTGAAGCATCCATTATAGTCCATTGGACCCAAAATGATGTTTGGGAGTGTTTCAGAGCATTTTGCTAACCTTCGGCACATAAAAAGATGAAAAACTGGTGTTTCGGGCCTGAATGCACTATTTCGGGTACCAAAGTTGTGAAACATCCATTCTACTCCATTGGAACTAAAATGATGTTTGGGAGTGTTTCAGAGCATTTCGCTAGCCTTCGGCACGTAAAAAGATGCAAAATTTGTGTTTCGGGCCTGAGTGCTCTATTTCGGGGTACCGAAGTTGTGAAGCATCCATTCTACTCCATTGGACCCACAATGATGTTTGACAGTGTTTCAGAGCATTTCGCTAACCTTTGGCACGTAAAAGATGCAAAACTTGTGTTGCGGGCCTGAATGCACTATTTTGGGGTATCGTAGTTGTAAAGCATCCATTCTACTCCATTGGACCCAAAACGATGTTTGGGAGTGTTTCAGAGCATTTCGCTAACCTTCGGCATGTAAAAGATGCAACACTTGTGTTCGCGCTTGAATCCACTATTTCGGGGTACCAAAATTGTGAAGCATCCAATATTGTCCACTGGACCCAAAATGATGTTTGGGAGTGTTTCAGAGCATTTCGCTAACCTTCAGCACGTAAAACATGCAAAACTTGTGTTTCGGGCCTGATTCCACTATTTCAGGGTACAGAAGTTGTGAAGCATCCATTCTACTCCATTAGACCCAAAATGATGTTTGGGAGTGTTTCAGAGCATTTAGCTAACCTTCGGCACGTAAAAAGTTGAAAAACTTTTGTTTCAGACCTGAATGCACTATTTCGGGGTATCGTAGTTGTAAAGCATCTATTCTACTCCATTGGACCCAAAATGATGTTTGGGAGTGTTTCAGAGCATTTAGCAAACCTTCGGCACGAAAAAAGATGAAAAACTTTTGTTTCGGACCTGAATGCACTATTTCGGGGTATCGTAGTTGTGAAGCATCCATTCTACTCCATTCGACCCAAAATGATGTTTGGGAGTGTTTCAGAGCATTTAGCTAACCTTCGGCACGTAAAAAGATGAAAAACTTGTGTTCGCGCCTGAATACACTATTTCGTGGTACCAAAGTTGCGAAGCATCCATTCTACTCCATTTGAACCAAAATGATGTTTGGGAGTGTTTCAGAGCATGTCGCTAACCTTCAGCACGTAAAAAGATGCAAACTTGTGTTTCGGGCCTGAATGCACTATTTCGGGGTACCCAAGTTGTGAAGCATGCATTCTACTCCATTGGAACCAAAATGATGTTTGGAAGTGTTTCAGAGCATTTAGATAACCTTCGGCACGTAAAAAGATGAAAAACTTGTGTTCGTGCGTGAATGCACTATTTCGGGGTACCAAAGCTGCGAAGCATCCATTCTACTCCATTGGAACTAAAATGATGTTTGGGAGTGTTTCAGAGTATTTCGTTAGCCTTCGGCTTGTAAAAATATGCAAAACTTGTGTTTCGGGCCTGAATGCTCTATTTCGGTGTACCGAAGTTGTGAAGCATCCATTCTACTCTATTGGACCGACAATGATGTTTGACAGTGTTTCAGAGCATTTCGCTAACCTTCGGCACGTAAAAGATGCTAAACTTGTATTTCGGGCCTGAATGCACTATTTCGGGGTATTGTAGTTGTAAAGCATCCATTCTACACCATTGGACCCAAAATGATGTTTGGGAGTGTTTCAGAGCATTTCGCTAACCTTCAGCACGTAGAAGATGCAAAACTTGTGTTCGCGCTTGAATCCACTATTTCGGGGAACCAAAGTTGTGAAGCATCCATTATAGTCCATCGGACCCAAGATGATGTTTGGGAGTGTTTCAGAGGATTTCGCTAACCTTCAGCACGTAAAAGATGCAAAACTTGTGTTTCGGGCCTGAATCCACTATTTCGGGGTACAGAAGTTGTGAAGCATCCATTCTACTCCATTGGACCCAAACTGGTGTTTGGGAGTGTTTCAGAGCATTTAGCTAACCTTCGGCACGTAAGAAGATGAAAAACTTGTGTTCGCGCCTGAATGCACTATTTCGGGGTACCAAAGTTGCGTAGCATCCATTCTACTCCATTGGAACCAAAATGATGTTTGGGAGTGTTTCAGAGCATGTCGCTAACCTTCAGCACGTAAAAAGATGCAAACTTGTGTTTCGGGCCTGAATGCACTATTTTGGGGTACCGAAGTTGTGAAGCATCCATTCAACTCCATAGGACTCAAAATGATGTTTGGGAGTGTTTCGGAGCATTTCGCTAACCTTCGGCACGTAAAAGATGCAAAACTTGTGTTTCGGGCCTGAATGCAATATTTCGGGGTATCGTAGTTGTAAAGCATCCATTCTATTCCATTGGACCCAAAATGATGTTTGGGAGTGTTTCAGAGCATTTCGCTAACATTCGGCACGGAAAAACATGCTAAACTTTTGTTTCGGACCTGTATGCTCTATTTCGGGGTACCGAAGTTGTGAAGCATCCATTCTACTCCATTGGACCCAAAATGATGTTTGAGAGTGTTTCAGAGCATTTCGCTAACCTTCGGCACGTAAAAGATGCAAAACTTGTGTTCGCACCTGAATCTACTATTTCGGGATATCGTAGTTGCAAAGCATCCATTCTACTCCATTGGAACTAAAATGATGTTTGGGAGTGTTTCAGAGCATTTCGCTAACCTTCGGCACGTAAAAGATGCAAAACTTGTGTTTCGGGCCTGAATGCAATATTTCGGGGTATCGTAGTTGTAAAGCATCCATTCTATTCCATTGGACCCAAAATGATGTTTGGGAGTGTTTCAGAGCATTTCGCTAACATTCGGCACGGAAAAACATGCTAAACTTTTGTTTCGGACCTGTATGCTCTATTTCGGGGTACCGAAGTTGTGAAGCATCCATTCTACTCCATTGGACCCAAAATGATGTTTGAGAGTGTTTCAGAGCATTTCGCTAACCTTCGGCACGTAAAAGATGCAAAACTTGTGTTCGCACCTGAATCTACTATTTCGGGATATCGTAGTTGCAAAGCATCCATTCTACTCCATTGGACCCAAAATGATGTTTGTTAGTGTTTCAGAGCATTTCGCTAACCTTCGGCACGTAAAAGATGCAAAACTTGTGTTCGCGCCTGAATTCACTATTTTGGGGTACCATAGTTGTGAAGCATCCATTATAGTCCATTGGACCCAAAATGATGTTTGGGAGTGTTTCAGAGCATTTTGCTAACCTTCGGCACATAAAAAGATGAAAAACTGGTGTTTCGGGCCTGAATGCACTATTTCGGGTACCAAAGTTGTGAAGCATCCATTCTACTCCATTGGAACTAAAATGATGTTTGGGAGTGTTTCAGAGCATTTCGCTAGCCTTCGGCACGTAAAAAGATGCAAAATTTGTGTTTCGGGCCTGAGTGCTCTATTTCGGGGTACCGAAGTTGTGAAGCATCCATTCTACTCCATTGGACCCACAATGATGTTTGACAGTGTTTCAAAGCATTTCGCTAACCTTTGGCACGTAAAAGATGCAAAACTTGTGTTTCGGGCCTGAATGCACTATTTCGGGGTATCGTAGTTGTAAAGCATCCATTCTACTCCATTGGACCCAAAATGATGTTTGGAAGTGTTTCAGAGCATTTCGCTAACCTTCGGCACGTAAAAAGATGCAAAACTTGTGTTTCAGGCCTGGATGCACTATTTCGAGGTATCGAAGTTGTGAAGCGTCCATTCTACTCCATTGGACCCAAAATGATGTTTGAGAGTGTTTCAGAGCATTTCGCTAACCTTCGGCACGTAAAAGATGCAAAACTTGTGTTTCGGGCCTGAATGCAATATTTCGGGGTATCGTAGTTGTAAAGCATCCATTCTATTCCATTGGACCCAAAATGATGTTTGGGAGTGTTTCAGAGCATTTCGCTAACCTTCGGCACGGAAAAACATGCTAAACTTTTGTTTCGGACCTGAATGCTCTATTTCGGGGTACCGAAGTTGTGAAGCATCCATTCTACTCCATTGGACCCAAAATGATGTTTGAGAGTGTTTCAGAGCATTTCGCTAACCTTCGGCACGTAAAAGATGCAAAACTTGTGTTCGCGCCTGAATCTACTATTTCGGGATATCGTAGTTGCAAAGCATCCATTCTACTCCATTGGACCCAAAATGATGTTTGTTAGTGTTTCAGAGCATTTCGCTAACCTTCGGCACGTAAAAGATGCAAAACTTGTGTTCGCACCTGAATTCACTATTTTGGGGTACCATAGTTGTGAAGCATCCATTATAGTCCATTGGACCCAAAATGATGTTTGGGAGTGTTTCAGAGCATTTTGATAACCTTCGGCACATAAAAAGATGAAAAACTGGTGTTTCGGGCCTGAATGCACTATTTCGGGTACCAAAGTTGCGAAGCATCCATTCTACTCCATTGGAACTAAAATGATGTTTGGGTGTGTTTCAGAGCATTTCGCTAGCCTTCGGCACGTAAAAAGATGCAAAACTTGTGTTTCGGGCCTGAGTGCTCTATTTCGGGGTACCGAAGTTGTGAAGCATCCATTCTACTCCATTGGACCCACAATGATGTTTGACAGTGTTTCAAAGCATTTCGCTAACCTTTGGCACGTAAAAGATGCAAAACTTGTGTTTCGGGCCTAAAAGCACTATTTCGGGGTATCGTAGTTGTAAAGCATCCATTCTACTCCATTGGACCCAAAATGATGTTTGGAAGTGTTTCAGAGCATTTCGCTAACCTTCGGCACGTAAAAAGATGCAAAACTTGTGTTTCAGGCCTGGATGCACTATTTCGAGGTACCGAAGTTGTGAAGCGTCCATTCTACTCCATTGGACCCAAAATGATGTTTGAGAGTGTTTCAGAGCATTTCGCTAACCTTCGGCACGTAAAAGATGCAAAACTTGTGTTTCTGGCCTGAATGCACTATTTCGGGGTATCGTAGTTGTAAAGCATCCATTCTACTCCATTGGATCCAAAATGATGTTTGTTAGTGTTTCAGAGCATTTGGCAAACCTTCGGCACGTAAAAGATGCAAAACTTGTGTTCGCGCCTGAATTCACTATTTTGGGGTACAAAAGTTGTGAAGCATCCATTATAGTCCATTGGACCCAAAATGATGTTTGGGAGTGTTTCAGAGCATTTTGCTAACCTTCGGCACATAAAAAGATGAAAAACTGGTGTTTCGGGCCTGAATGCACAATTTCGGGTACCAAAGTTGCGAAGCATCCATTCTACTCCATTGGAACTAAAATGATGTTTGGGAGTGTTTCAAAGCATTTCGCTTGCCTTCGGCACGTAAAAAGACGCTAAACTTGTGTTTCGGGCCTGAATGCTCTATTTCGAGGTACCGAAGTTGTGAAGCATCCATTCTACTCCATTGGACCGACAATGATGTTTGACAGTGTTTCAGAGCATTTCGCTAACCTTAGGCACGTAAAAGATGCAAAACTTGTGTTTCGGGCCTGAATGCACTATTTCGAGGTATCGTAGTTTTAAAGCATCCATTCTACTCCATTGGACCTAAAATGATGTTTGGTAGTGTTTCAGAGCATTTAGCTAACCTTCAGCACGTAAAAAGATGAAAAACTTGTGTTCGTGCCTGAATGCACTATTTCGGGGTACCAAAGTTGCGAAGCATCCATTCTACTCCATTGGAACCAAAATGATGTTTGGGAGTGTTTCAGAGCATGTCGCTAACCTTCAGCACGTAAAAAGATGCAAACTTGTGTTTCGGGCCTGTATGCACTATTTCGGGGTACCGAAGTTGTGAAGCATCCATTCTACTCCATTAGACCCAAAATGATGTTTGTTAGTGTTTCAGAGCATTTCGCTAACCTTCGGCACGTAAAAGATGCAAAACTTGTGTTCGCACCTGAATTCACTATTTTGGGGTACCAAAGTTGTGAAGCATCCATTATAGTCCATTGGACCCTAAATGATGTTTGGGAGTGTTTCAGAGCATTTTGCTAACCTTCGGCACATAAAAAGATGAAAAACTGGTGTTTCGGGCCTGAATGCACTATTTCGGGTACCAAAGTTGCGAAGCATCCATTCTACTCCATTGGAACTAAAATGATGTTTGGGAGTGTTTCAGAGCATTTCGCTAGCCTTCGGCACGGAAAAACATGCTAAACTTTTGTTTCGGGCCTGAGTGCTCTATTTCGGGGTACCGAAGTTGTGAAGCATCCATTCTACTCCATTGGACCCACAATGATGTTTGACAGTGTTTCAGAGCATTTCGCTAACCTTTGGCACGTAAAAGATGCAAAACTTGTGTTCCAGGCCTGAATGCACTATTTTGGGGTATCGTAGTTGTAAAGCATCTATTCTACTCCATTGGACCCAAAACGATGTTTGGGAGTGTTTCAGAGCATTTCGCTAACCTTCGGCACGTAAAAAGATGAAAAACTTGTGTTCGCGCCTGAATACACTATTTCGGGGTACCAAAGTTGCGAAGCATCCATTCTACTCCATTGGAACAAAAATGATGTTTGGGAGTGTTTCAGAGCATGTCGCTAACCTTCAGCACGTAAAAAGATGCAAACTTGTGTTTCGGGCCTGAATGCACTATTTCGGGGTACCGAAGTTGTGAAGCATGCATTCTACTCCATTGGACCCAAAATGATGTTTGTTAGTGTTTCAGAGCATTTCGCTAACCTTCGGCACGTAAAAGATGCAAAACTTGTGTTCGCACCTGAATTCACTATTTTGGGGTACCATAGTTGTGAAGCATCCATTATAGTCCATTGGACCCAAAATGATGTTTGGGAGTGTTTCAAAGCATTTTGATAACCTTCGGCACATAAAAAGATGAAAAACTGGTGTTTCGGGCCTGAATGCACTATTTCGGGTAGTAAAGTTGCGAAGCATCCATTCTACTCCATTGGAACTAAAATGATGTTTGGGTGTGTTTCAGAGCATTTCGCTAGCCTTCGGCACGTAAAAAGATGCAAAACTTGTGTTTCGGGCCTGAGTGCTCTATTTCGGGGTACCGAAGTTGTGAAGCATCCATTCTACTCCATTGGACCCACAATGATGTTTGACAGTGTTTCAAAGCATTTCGCTAACCTTTGGCACGTAAAAGATGCAAAACTTGTGTTTCGGGCCTGAATGCACTATTTTGGGGTATCGTAGTTGTAAAGCATCCATTCTACTCCATTGGACCCAAAATGATGTTTGGAAGTGTTTCAGAGCATTTCGCTAACCTTCGGCACGTAAAAAGATGCCAAACTTGTGTTTCAGGACTGGATGCACTATTTCGAGATACCGAAGTTGTGAAGCGTCCATTCTACTCCATTGGACCCAAAATGATGTTTGAGAGTGTTTCAGAGCATTTCGCTAACCTTCGGCACGTAAAAGATGCAAAACTTGTGTCTCTGGCCTGAATGCACTATTTCGGGGTATCGTAGTTGTAAAGCATCCATTCTACTCCATCGGACCCAAAATGATGTTTGTTAGTGTTTCAGAGCATTTCGCAAACCTTCGGCACGTAAAAGATGCAAAACTTGTGTTCGCGCCTGAATTCACTATTTTGGGGTACCAAAGTTGTGAAGCATCCATTATAGTCCATTGGACCCAAAATGGTGTTTGGGAGTGTTTCAGAGCATTTTGCTAACCTTCGGCACATAAAAAGATGAAAAACTGGTGTTTCGGGCCTGAATGCACAATTTCGGGTACCAAAGTTGCGAAGCATCCATTCTACTCCATTGGATCTAAAATGATGTTTGGGAGTGTTTCAGAGCATTTCGCTAGCCTTCGGCACGTAAAAAGATGCAAAACTTGTGTTTCGGGCCTGAGTGCTCTATTTCGGGGTACCGAAGTTGTGAAGCATCCATTCTACTCCATTGGACCCACAATGATGTTTGACAGTGTTTCAGAGCATTTCGCTAACCTTTGGCACGTAAAAGATGCAAAACTTGTGTTCCGGGCCTGAATGCACTATTTTGGGGTATCGTAGTTGTAAAGCATCTATTCTACTCCATTGGACCCAAAACGATGTTTGGGAGTTATTCAGAGCATTTCGCTAACCTTCGGCACGTAAAAAGATGAAAAACTTGTGTTCGCGCCTGAATGCACTATTTCGGGGTACCAAAGTTGCGAAGCATCCATTCTACTCCATTGGAACCAAAATGATGTTTGGGAGTGTTTCAGAGCATGTCGCTAACCTTCAGCACGTAAAAAGATGCAAACTTGTGTTTCGGGCCTGAATGCACTATTTCGGGGTACCGAAGTTGTGAAGCATGCATTCTACTCCATTGGACCCAAAATGATGTTTGTTATTGTTTCAGAGCATTTCGCTAACCTTCGGCACGTAAAAGATGCAAAACTTGTGTTCGCACCTGAATTCACTATTTTGGGGTACCATAGTTGTGAAGCATCCATTATAGTCCATTGGACCCAAAATGATGTTTGGGAGTGTTTCAGAGCATTTTGATAACCTTCGGCACACAAAAAGATGAAAAACTGGTGTTTCGGGCCTGAATGCACTATTTCGGGTACTAAAGTTGCGAAGCATCCATTCTACTCCATTGGAACTAAAATGATGTTTGGGTGTGTTTCAGAGCATTTCGCTAGCCTTCGGCACGTAAAAAGATGCAAAACTTGTGTTTCGGGCCTGAGTGCTCTATTTCGGGGTACCGAAGTTGTGAAGCATCCATTCTACGTCATTGGACCCACAATGATGTTTGACAGTGTTTCAAAGCATTTCGCTAACCTTTGGCACGTAAAAGATGCAAAACTTGTGTTTCGGGCCTGAATGCACTATTTTGGGGTATCGTAGTTGTAAAGCATCCATTCTACTCCATTGGAACCAAAATGATGTTTGGAAGTGTTTCAGAGCATTTCGCTAACCTTCGGCACGTAAAAAGATGCAAAACTTGTGTTTCAGGCCTGGATCCACTATTTCGAGGTACCGAAGTTGTGAAGCGTCCATTCTACTCCATTGGACCCAAAATGATGTTTGAGAGTGTTTCAGAGCATTTCGCTAACCTTCGGCACGTAAAAGATGCAAAACTTGTGTTTCTGGCCTGAATGCACTATTTCGGGGTATCGTAGTTGTAAAGCATCCATTCTACTCCATTGGACCCAAAATGATGTTTGTTAGTGTTTCAGAGCATTTCGCAAACCTTCGGCACGTAAAAGATGCAAAACTTGTGTTCGCGCCTGAATTCACTATTTTGGGGTACCAAAGTTGTGAAGCATCCATTATAGTCCATTGGATCCAAAATGATGTTTGGGAGTGTTTCAGAGCATTTTGCTAACCTTCGGCACATAAAAAGATGAAAAACTGGTGTTTCGGGCCTGAATGCACAATTTCGGGTACCAAAGTTGCGAAGCATCCATTCTACTCCATTGGATCTAAAATGATGTTTGGGAGTGTTTCAGAGCATTTCGCTTGCCTTCGGCTCGCAAAAAGACGCTAAACTTGTGTTTCGGGCCTGAATGCTCTATTTCGAGGTACCGAAGTTGTGAAGCATCCATTCTACTCCAATGGACCGACAATGATGTTTGACAGTGTTTCAGAGCATTTCGCTAACCTTAGGCACGTAAAAGATGCAAAACTTGTGTTTCGGGCCTGAATGCACTATTTCGAGGTATCGTAGTTTTAAAGCATCCATTCTACTCCATTGGACCCAAAATGATGTTTGGGAGTGTTTCAGAGCATTTAGCTAACCTTCGGCACGTAAAAAGATGAAAAACTTGTGTTCGTGCCTGAATGCACTATTTCGTGGTACCAAAGTTGCGAAGCATCCATTCTACTCCATTGGAACCAAAATGATGTTTGGGAGTGTTTCAGAGCATGTCGCTAACCTTCAGCACGTAAAAAGATGCAAACTTGTGTTTCGGGCCTGAGTGCTCTATTTCGGGGTACCGAAGTTGTGAAGCATCCATTCTACTCTATTGGCCCCAAAATGATGTTTGTTAGTGTTTCAGAGCATTTCGCTAACCTTCAGCACGTAAAAGATGCAAAACTTGTGTTCGCACATGAATTCACTATTTTGGGGTACCAAAGTTGTGAAGCATCCATTATAGTCCATTGGACCCTAAATGATGTTTGGGAGTGTTTCAGAGCATTTTGCTAACCTTCGGCACATAAAAAGATGAAAAACTGGTGTTTCGGGCCTGAATGCACTATTTCGGGTACCAAAGTTGCGAAGCATCCATTCTACTCCATTGGAACTAAAATGATGTTTGGGAGTGTTTCAGATCATTTCGCTAGCCTTCGGCACGTAAAAAGATGCAAAACTTGTGTTTCGGGCCTGAATGCACTATTTCGGGTACCAAAGTTGCGAAGCATCCATTCTACTCCATTGGAACTAAAATGATGTTTGGGAGTGTTTCAGAGCATTTCGCTAACCTTCGGCACGTAAAAGATGCAAAACTTGTGTTCGCGCCTGAATTCACTATTTAGGGGTACCAAAGTTGTGAAGCATCCATTATAGTCCATTAGACCCTAAATGATGTTTGGGAATGTTTCAGAGCATTTTGCTAACCTTCGGCACATAAAAAGATGAAAAACTGGTGTTTCGGGCCTGAATACACTATTTCGGGTGCCAAAGTTGCGAAGCATCCATTCTACTCCATTGGAACTAAAATGATGTTTGGGAGTGTTTCAGAGCATTTCGCTAGCCTTCGGCATGTAAAAAGATGCAAAACTTGTGTTTCGGGCCTGAGTGCTCTATTTCGGGGTACCGAAGTTGTGAAGCATCCATTCTACTCCATTGGACCCACAATGATGTTTGACAGTATTTCAGAGCATTTCGCTAACCTTCGGCACGTAAAAGATGCAAAACTTGTGTTTCGGGCCTGAATGCACTATTTCGGGGTATCGTAGTTGTAAAGCATCCATTCTACTCCATTGGACCCAAAATGATGTTTGGGAGTGTTTCAGAGCATTTCCCTAACCTTCGGCACGTAAAAAGATGCAAAACTTGTGTTTCGGGCCTGATTCCACTATTTCGGGGTACAGAAGTTGTGAAGCATCCATTCTACTCCATTTACCCAAAATGATGTTTGGGAGTGTTTCAGAGCATTTAGCTAACCTTCGGCACGTAAAAAGATGAAAAACTTTTATTTCGGACCTGAATGCACTATTTCGGGGTATCGTAGTTGTAAAGCATCCATTCTACTCCATTGGACCCAAAATGATGATTGAGAGTGTTTCAGAGCATTTCGCTAACCTTCGGCACGTAAAAGATGCAAAACTTGTTTTTCGGGCCTGAATGCACTATTTCGGGGTATCGTAGTTGTAAAGCTTCCATTCTACTCCATTGGACCCAAAATGATGTTTGGGAGTGTTTCAGAGCATTTCGCTATCCTTCGGCACGTAAAAGATGCAAAACTTGTGTTTCGGGCCTGAATGCACTATTTCAGGGTATCGTAGTTGTAAAGCATCCATTCTACTCCATTGGACCCAAAATGATGATTGACTGTGTTTCAGAGCATTTCGCTATCCTTCGGCACGTAAAAACATGCAAAACTTTTGTTTCGGACCTGAATGCTCTATTTCGGGGTACCGAAGTTGTGAAGCATCCATTCTACTACATTGGACCCAAAATGATGATTGAGAGTGTTTCAGAGCATTTCGCTAACCTTCGGCACGTAAAAGATGCAAAACTTGTGTTCGCACCTGAATTCACTATTTTGGGGTACCAAAGTTGTGAAGCATCCATTATAGTCCAGTGGACCCTAAATGATGTTTGGGAGTGTTTCAGAGCATTTTGCTAACCTTCGGCACATAAAAAGATGAAAAATTGGTGTTTCGGGCCTGAATGCACTATTTCGGGTACCAAAGTTGCGAAGCATCCATTCTACTCTATTGGACCGACAATGATGTTTGACAGTGTTTCAGAGCATTTCGCTAACCTTCGGCACGTAAAAGATGCAAAACTTGTGTTTCGGGCCTGAATTCTCTATTTCGGGGTACCATAGCTGTGAAGCATCCATTATAGTCCATTGGACCCTAAATGATGTTTGGGAGTGTTTCAGAGCATTTTGCTAACCTTCGGCACATAAAAAGATGAAAAACTGGTGTTTCGGGCCTGAATGCACTATTTCGGGTACCAAAGTTGCGAAGCATCCATTCTACTCCATTGGAACTAAAATGATGTTTGGGAGTGTTTCCGAGCATTTTGCTAGCCTTCGGCACGTAAAAAGATGGAAAACTTGTGTTTCGGGCCTGAATGCTCTATTTCGGGGTACCGAAGTTGTGAAGCATCCATTCTACTCTATTGGACCGACAATGATGTTTGGGAGTGATTCAGAGCATTTTGCTAACCTTCGGCACATAAAAAGATGAAAAACTGGTGTTTCGGGCCTGAATGCACTATTTCGGGTACCAAAGTTGTGAAGCATCCATTCTACTCCATTGGACCCAAAATGATGTTTGGGAGTGTTTCAGAGCATTTTGCTAACCTTCGGCACGTAAAAAGATGAAAAACTTGTGTTCGCGCCTGAATGCACTTTTTCGGGGTACCAAAGTTGCGAAGCATCCATTCTACTCCATTGGAACCAAAATGATGTTTGGGAGTGTTTCAGAGCATGTCGCTAACCTTCAGCACGTAAAAAGATGCAAACTTGTGTTTCGAGCCTGAATGCACTATTTCGGGGTACCGAAGTTGTGAAGCATCCATTCTACTCCATTGGACCCACAATGATGTTTGACAGTGTTTCAGAGCATTTCGCTAACCTTTGGCACGTAAAAGATGCAAAACTTGTGTTTCGGGCCTGAATGCACTATTTCGGGGTATCGTAGTTGTAAAGCATCCATTCTACTCCATTGGACCCAAAATGATGATTGACTGTGTTTCAGAGCATTTCGCTATCCTTCGGCACGTAAAAACATGCAAAACTTTTGTTTCGGACCTGAATGCTCTATTTCGGGGTACCGAAGTTGTGACGCATCCATTCTACTCCATTGGACTCAAAATGATGTTTGGGAGTGTTTCGGAGCATTTCGCTAACCTTCGGCACGTAAAAGATGCAAAACTTGTGTTTCGGGCCTGAATACACTATTTCTGGGTATCGTAGGTGTAAAGCATCCATTCTACTCCATTGGACCCAAAATGATGTTTGGGAGTGTTTCAGAGCATTTCGCTAACCTTCGGCACATAAAAGATGCAAAACTTGTGTTCGCGCCTAAATCCACTATTTCGGGGTACCAAAGTGGTGAAGCATCCATTATAGTCCATTGGACCCAAGATGATGTTTGGGAGTGTTTCAGAGCATTTCGCTAACCTTCAGCACGTAAAAGATGTAAAACTTGTGTTTCGGGCCTGAATCCACTATTTTGGGGTACAGAAGTTGTGAAGCATCAATTCTACTCCATTGGACCCAAAATGGTGTTTGGGAGTGTTTCAGAGCATTTAGCTAACCTTCGGCACGTAAGCAGATGAAAAACTTGTGTTCGCGCCTGAATGCACTATTTCGGGGTACCAAAGTTGCGTAGCATCCATTCTACTCCATTGGAACCAAAATGATGTTTGGGAGTGTTTCAGAGCATGTCGCTAACCTTCAGCACGTAAAAAGATGCAAACTTGTGTTTCGGGCCTGAATGCACTATTTTGGGGTACCGAAGTTGTGAAGCATCCATTCTACTCCATTGGACTCAAAATGATGTTTGGGAGTGTTTCAGAGCATTTCGCTAACATTCGGCACGTAAAAGATGCAAAACTTGTGTTTCAGGCCTGAATGCACTATTTCGGGGTATCGTAGTTGTAAAGCATCCATTCTATTCCATTGGACCCAAAATGATGTTTGGGAGTGTTTCATAGCATTTCGCTAACCTCCGGCACGGAAAAACATGCAAAACTTTTGTTTCGGACCTGAATGCTCTATTTCGGGGTACCGAAGTTGTGAAGCATCCATTCTACTCCATTGGACCCAAAATGATGTTTGAGAGTGTTTCAGAGCATTTCGCTAACCTTCGGCACGTAAAAGATGCAAAACTTATGTTCGCGCCTGAATCTACTATTTCGGGGTATCGTAGTTGTAAAGCATCCATTCTACTCCATTGGACCCAAAATGATGTTTGTTAGTGTTTCAGAGCATTTCGCTAACCTTCGGCACGTAAAAGATGCAAAACTTGTGTTCGCGCCTGAATTAACTATTTTGGGGTACCAAAGTTGTGAAGCATCCATTATAGTCCATTAGACCCTAAATGATGTTTGGGAATGTTTGAGAGCATTTTGCTAACCTTCGGCACATAAAAAGATGAAAAACTGGTGTTTCGGGCCTGAATGCACTATTTCGGGTACCAAAGTTGCGAAGCATCCATTCTACTCCATTTGAACTAAAATGATGTTTGGGATTGTTTCAGAGCATTTCGCTAGCCTTCGGCATGTAAAAAGATGCAAAACTTGTGTTTCGGGCCTGAGTGCTCTATTTCGGGGTACCGAAGTTGTGAAGCATCCATTCTACTCCATTGGACCCACAATGATGTTTGACAGTGTTTCAGAGCATTTCGCTAACCTTTGGCACGTAAAAGAGGCAAAACTTGTGTTCCGTGCCTGAATGCACTATTTCGGGGTATTGTAGTTGTAAAGCATCCATTCTACTCCATTGGACCCAAAATGATGTTTGGGAGTGTTTCAGAGCATTTCGCTAACCTTCGGCACGTAAAAGATGCAAAACTTGTGTTCGCGCTTGAATCCACTATTTTGGGGTACCAAAATTGTGAAGCATCCATTATAGTCCACTGGACCCAAAATGATGTTTGGGAGTGTTTCAGAGCATTTCGCTAACCTTCAGCACGTAAAAGATGCAAAACTTGTGTTTCGGTCCTGAATGCACTATTTCAGGGTCTCGTAGTTGTAAAGCAACCATTCTACTCCATTGGACCCAAAATGATGTTTGGGAGTGTTTCAGAGCATTTCCCTAACCTTCGGCACGTAAAAAGATGCAAAACTTGTGTTTCAGGCCTGGATGAACTATTTCGAGGTACCGAAGTTGTGAAGCGTCCATTCTACTCCATTGGACCCAAAATGATGTTTGAGAGTGTTTCAGAGCATTTCGCTAACCTTCGGCACGTAAAAGATGCAAAACTTGTGTTTCGGGCCTGAATGAACTATTTCGCGGTATCGTAGTTTTAAAGCATCCATTGTACTCCATTGGACCCAAAATGATGATTGACTGTGTTTCAGAGCATTTCGCTATCCTTCGGCACGTAAAAACATGCAAAACTTTTGTTTCGGACCTGAATGCTCTATTTCGGGGTACCGAAGTTGTCAAGCATCCATTCTACTACATTGGACCCAAAATGATGATTGAGGGTGTTTCAGAGCATTTCGCTAACCTTCGGCACGTAAAAGATGCAAAACTTGTGTTCGCACCTGAATTCACTATTTTGGGGTACCAAAGTTGTGAAGCATCCATTATAGTCCAGTGGACCCTAAATGATGTTTGGGAGTGTTTCAGAGCATTTTGCTAACCTTCGGCACATAAAAAGATGAAAAATTGGTGTTTCGGGCCTGAATGCACTATTTCGGGTACCAAAGTTGCGAAGCATCCATTCTACTCTATTGGACCGACAATGATGTTTGACAGTGTTTCAGAGCATTTCGCTAACCTTCGGCACGTAAAAGATGCAAAACTTGTGTTTCGGGCCTGAATGCTCTATTTCGGGGTACCATAGCTGTGAAGCATCCATTATAGTCCATTGGACCCTAAATGATGTTTGGGAGTGTTTCAGAGCATTTTGCTAACCTTCGGCACATAAAAAGATGAAAAACTGGTGTTTCGGGCCTGAATGCACTATTTCGGGTACCAAAGTTGCGAAGCATCCATTCTACTCCATTGGAACTAAAATGATGTTTGGGAGTGTTTCAGAGCATTTTGCTAGCCTTCGGCACGTAAAAAGATGGAAAACTTGTGTTTCGGGGCTGAATGCTCTATTTCGGGGTACCGAAGTTGTGAAGCATCCATTCTACTCTATTGGACCGACAATGATGTTTGACAGTGTTTCAGAGCATTTCGCTAACCTTCGGCACGTAAAAGAAGCAAAACTTGTGTTTCGGGCCTGAATACACTATTTCTGGGTATCGTAGTTGTAAAGCATCCATTCTACTCCATTGGACCCAAAATGATGTTTGGGAGTGTTTCAGAGCATTTCGTTAACCTTCGGCACGTAAAAGATGCAAAACTTGTGTTCGCGCCTAAATCCACTATTTCGGGGTACCAAAGTGGTGAAGCATCCATTATAGTCCATTGGACCCAAGATGATGTTTGGGAGTGTTTCAGAGCATTTCGCTAACCTTCAGCAAGTAAAAGATGTAAAACTTGTGTTTCGGGCCTGAATCCACTATTTTGGGGTACAGAAGTTGTGAAGCATCCATTCTACTCCATTGGACCCAAAATGGTGTTTGGGAGTGTTTCAGAGCATTTAGCTAACCTTCGGCACGTAAGCAGATGAAAACCTTGTGTTCGCGCCTGAATGCACTATTTCGGGGTACCAAAGTTGCGTAGCATCCATTCTACTCCATTGGAACCAAAATGATGTTTGGGAGTGTTTCAGAGCATGTCGCTAACCTTCAGCACGTAAAAAGATGCAAACTTGTGTTTCGGGCCTGAATGCACTATTTTGGGGTACCGAAGTTGTGAAGCATCCATTCTACTCCATTGGACTCAAAATGATGTTTGGGAGTGTTTCAGAGCATTTCGCTAACATTCGGCACGTAAAAGATGCAAAACTTGTGTTTCGGGCCTGAATGCACTATTTCGGGGTATCGTAGTTGTAAAGCATCCATTCTATTCCATTGGACCCAAAATGATGTTTGGGAGTGTTTCATAGCATTTCGCTAACCTCCGGCACGGAAAAACATGCAAAACTTTTGTTTCGGACCTGAATGCTCTATTTCGGGGTACCGAAGTTGTGAAGCATCCATTCTACTCCATTGGACCCAAAA
This sequence comes from Cenchrus fungigraminus, assembly GCA_036936925.1. NCBI lineage: Eukaryota > Viridiplantae > Streptophyta > Magnoliopsida > Poales > Poaceae > Cenchrus > Cenchrus fungigraminus. The sequence continues at coordinate 59,634,953 of CM072772.1, read as the reverse complement.
TGATGTTTGAGAGTGTTTCAGAGCATTTCGCTAACCTTCGGCACGTAAAGATGCAAAACTTATGTTCGCGCCTGAATCTACTATTTCGCGGTATTGTAGTTGTAAAGCATCCATTCTACTCCATTGGACCCAAAATGATGTTTGTTAGTGTTTCAGAGCATTTCGCTAACCTTCGGCACGTAAAAGATGCAAAACTTGTGTTCGCGCCTGAATTCACTATTTTGGGGTACCAAAGTTGTGAAGCATCCATTATAGTCCATTAGACCCTAAATGATGTTTGGGAATGTTTCAGAGCATTTTGCTAACCTTCGGCACATAAAAAGATGAAAAACTGGTGTTTCGGGCCTGAATGCACTATTTCGGGTACCAAAGTTGCGAAGCATCCATTCTACTCCATTGGAACTAAAATGATGTTTGGGAGTGTTTCAGAGCATTTCGCTAGCCTTCGGCATGTAAAAAGATGCAAAACTTGTGTTTCGGGCATGAGTGCTCTATTTCAGGGTACCGAAGTTGTGAAGCATCCATTCTACTCCATTGGACCCACAATGATGTTTGACAGTGTTTCAGAGCATTTCGCTAACCTTTGGCACGTAAAAGAGGCAAAACTTGTGTTCCGGGCCTGAATGCACTATTTCGGGGTATCGTAGTTGTAAAGCATCCATTCTACTCCATTGGACCCAAAACGATGTTTGGGAGTGTTTCAGAGCATTTCGCTAACCTTCGGCATGTAAAAGATGCAAAACTTGTGTTCGCGCTTGAATCCACTATTTCGAGGTACCAAAATTGTGAAGCATCCATTATAGTCCACTGGACCCAAAATGATGTTTGGGAGTGTTTCAGAGCATTTCGCTAACCTTCAGCACGTAAAAGATGCAAAACTTGTGTTTCGGGCCTGATTCCACTATTTCGGGGTACAGAAGTTGTGAAGCATCCATTCTACTCCATTGGACCCAAAATGATGTTTGGGAGTGTTTCAGAGCATTTAGCTAACCTTCGGCACGTAAAAAGATGAAAAACTTTTATTTCGGACCTGAATGCACTATTTCGGGGTATCGTAGTTGTAAAGCATCCATTCTACTCCATTGGACCCAAAATGATGATTGAGAGTGTTTCAGAGCATTTCGCTAACCTTCGGCACGTAAAAGATGCAAAACTTGTGTTTCGGGCCTGAATGCACTATTTCGGGGTATCGTAGTTGTAAAGCTTCCATTCTACTTCATTGAACCCAAAATGATGTTTGGGAGTGTTTCAGAGCATTTCGCTATCCTTCGGCACGTAAAAGATGCAAAACTTGTGTTTCGGGCCTGAATGCACTATTTCGGGGTATCGTAGTTGTAAAGCATCCATTCTACTCCATTGGACCCAAAATGATGATTGACAGTGTTTCAGAGCATTTCGCTATCCTTCGGCACGTAAAAACATGCAAAACTTTTGTTTCGGACCTGAATGCTCTATTTCGGGGTATCGAAGTTGTGAAGCATCCATTCTACTCCATTGGACTCAAAATGATGTTTGGGAGTGTTTCAGAGCATTTCGCTAACCTTCGGCACGTAAAAAAGATGCAAAACTTGTGTTTCAGGCCTGGATGCACGATTTCGAGGTACCGAAGTTGTGAAGCATCCATTCTTCTCCATTGAACTCAAAATGATGTTTGGGAGTGTTTCAGAGCATTTCGCTATCCTTCGGCACGTAAAAAAGATGCAAAACTTGTGTTTCAGGCCTGGATGCACGATTTCGAGGTACCGAAGTTGTGAAGCATCCATTCTACTCCATTGGACTCAAAATGATGTTTGGGAGTGTTTCAGAGCATTTCGCTATCCTTCGGCACGTAAAAAAGATGCAAAACTTGTGTTTCAGGCCTGGATGCACGATTTCGAGGTACCGAAGTTGTGAAGCATCCATTCTTCTCCATTGAACTCAAAATGATGTTTGGGAGTGTTTCAGAGCATTTCGCTAACCTTCGGCACGTAAAAGATGCAAAACTTGTATTTCGGGCCTGAATGCACTATTTTGGGGTATCGTAGTTGTCAAGCATCCATTCTACTCCATTGGACCCAAAATGATGTTTGGGAGTGTTTCAGAGCATTTCGCTGACCTTCGGCACGTAAAAGATGCAAAACTTGTGTTTCGGGCCTGAATGCACTATTTCGGGGTATCATAGTTGTAAAGCATCCATTCTACTCCATTGGACCCAAAATGATGTTTGGGAGTGTTTCAGAGCATTTCCCTAACCTTCGGCACGTAAAAAGATGCAAAACTTGTGTTTCGGGCCTGAATGCACTGTTTTGGGGTATCGAAGTTGTGAAGCATCCATTCTACTCCATTGGACTCAAAATGATGTTTGGGAGTGTTTCAGAGCATTTCGCTAACCTTCGGCACGTAAAAAGATGCAAAACTTGTGTTTCAGGCCTGGATGCACTATTTCGAGCTACCGAAGTTGTGAAGCATCCATTCTACTCCATTGGACCCAAAATGATGTTTGAGAGTGTTTTAGAGCATTTCGTTAGCCTTCGGCACGTAAAAGATGCAAAACTTGTGTTTCTGGCCTGAATGCACTATTTCGGGGTATCGTAGTTGTAAAGCATCCAATCTACTCCATTGGACCCAAAATGATGTTTGTTAGTGTTTCAGAGCAATTCGCTAACCTTCGGCACGTAAAAGATGCAAAACATGTTTTCGCGCCTGAATTCACTATTTTGGGGTACCAAAGTTGTGAAGCATCCATTATAGTCCATTGGACCCAAAATGAAGTTTGGGAGTGTTTCAGAGCATTTTGCTAACCTGCGGCACATAAAAAGATGAAAAACTGGTGTTTCGGGCCTGAATGCACTATTTCGAGTACCAAAGTTGCGAAGCATCCATTCTACTCCATTGGAACTAAAATGATGTTTGGGAGTGTTTTAGAGCATTTCGCTAGTCTTCGGCACGTAAAAAGATGCAAAACTTGTTTTTCGGGCCTGAATGCTCTATTTCGGGGTACCGAAGTTGTGAAGCATCCATTCTACTCCATTGGACTCAAAATGATGTTTGGGAGTGTTTCAGAGCATTTCGCTAACCTTCGGCACGTAAAAGATGCAAAACTTGTGTTTCGGGCCTGAATGCACTATTTCGGGGTATCGAAGTTGTGAAGCATCCATTCTACTCCATTGGACTCAAAACGATGTTTGGGAGTGTTTCAGAGCATTTCGCTAACCTTCGGCATGTAAAAAGATACAAAACTTGTGTTTGAGGCCTGGATGCACAATTTCGAGGTACCGAAGTTGTGAAGCATCCAGTCTACTCCATTGGACCCAAAATGATGTTTGACAGTGTTTCAGAGCATTTCGCTAACCTTCGGCACATAAAAGATGCAAAACTTGTGTTTCTGGCCTGAATGCACTATTTCGGGGTATTGTAGTTGTAAAGCATCCATTCTACTCCATTGGACCCAAAATGATGTTTGTTAGTGTTTCAGAGCATTTCGCTAACCTTCGGCACGTAAAAGATGCAAAACTTGTGTTCGCGCCTGAATTCACTATTTTGGGGTACCAAAGTTGTGAAGCATCCATTATAGTCCATTGGACCCAAAATGATGTTCGGGAGTGTTTCAGAGCATTTTGCTAACCTTCGGCACATAAAAAGATGAAAAACTGGTGTTTCGGGCCTGAATGCACTATTTTGGGTACCAAAGTTGCGAAGCATCCATTCTACTCCATTGGAACTAAAATGATGTTTGGGAGTGTTTCAGAGCATTTCGCTAGCTTTCGGCACGTAAAAAGATGCAAAACTTGTGTTTCGGGCCTGAATGCTCTATTTCGGGGTACCGATGTTGTGAAGCATCCATTCTACTCCATCGGACCCAAAATGATGTTTGGGAGTGTTTCAGAGCATTTCGCTAACATTCGGCACGTAAAAGATGCAAAACTTGTGTTCGCGCCTGAATCCACTATTTCGGGGTACCAAAGTTGTGAAGCATCCATTCTACTCCATTGGACCCAAGATGATGTTTGGGAGTGTTTCAGAGCATTTCGCTAACATTCGGCACGTAAAAGATGCAAAACTTGTGTTCGCGCCTGAATCCACTATTTCGGGGTACCAAAGTTGTGAAGCATCCATTCTACTCCATTGGACCCAAGATGATGTTTGGGAGTGTTTCAGAGCATTTCGCTAACCTTCAGCACGTAAAACATGCAAAACTTGTGTTTCGGGCCTGAATCCACTATTTCGGGGTACATAAGTTGTGAAGCATCCATTCGACTCCATTGGACCCAAAATGATGTTTGGGAGTGTTTCAGAGCATTTAGCTAACCTTCGGCATGTAAAAAGATGAAAAACTTGTGTTCACGCCTGAATGCACTATTTCGGGGTACCAAAGTTGCGAAGCATTCATTCTACTCCATTGGAACCAAAATTATGTTTGGGAGTGTTACAGAGTATTTCGCTAACCTTCGGCACGTAAAAAGATGCAAAACTTGTGTTTCGGGCCTCAATGCACTATTTCGGGGTACCGAAGTTGTGAAGCATCCATTCTACTCCATTGGACTCAAAATGATGTTTGGGAGTGTTTCAGAGCATTTCGCTAACCTTCGGCACGTAAAAGATGCAAAACTTGTGTTTCGGGCCTGAATGCACTATTTTGGGGTATCGTAGTTGTAAAGCATCCATTCTACTCCATTGGACCCAAAATGATGTTTGGGAGTGTTTCAGAGCGTTTCGCTAATCTTCGGCACGTAAAAACATGCAAAACTTTTGTTTCGGACCTGAATGCTCTATTTCGGGGTACCGAAGTTGTGAAGCATCCATTCTACTCCATTAGACCCAAAATGATGTTTGTTAGTATTTCAGAGCATTTCGCTAACCTTCGGCACGTAAAAAGATGCAAAAGTTGTGTTTCGGGCCTGAATGCTCTATTTCGGGGTACTGAAGTTGTGAAGCATCCATTCTACTTCATTGGACCCACAATGATGTTTGACAGTGTTTCAGAGCATTTCGCTAAACTTCGGCACGTAAAAGATGCAAAACTTGTGTTTCGGGCCTGAATGCACTATTTGGGGGGACTGAAGTTGTGATGCATCCATTCTACTCCATTGGACTCAAAATGATGTTTGGGAGTGTTTCAGATCATTTCGCTAACCTTCGGCACGTAAAAGATGCAAAACTTGTGTTTCGGGCCTGAATGCACTATTTCGGGGTATCGTAGTTGTAAAGCATCCATTCTACTCCATTGGACCCAAAATGACGTTTGGGAGTTTTTCAGAGCATTTCGCTAACCTTCGGCACGTAAAAACATGCAAAACTTTTGTTTCAGACCTGAATTCTCTATTTCTGGGTGCCGAAGTTGTGAAGCATCCATTCTACTCCATTCGACCCAAAATGATGTTTGAGAGTGTTTCAGAGCATTTCGCTAACCTTCGGCACGTAAAAGATGCAAAACTTGTGTTTCGGTCCTGAATGCACTATTTCAGGGTATCGTAGTTGTAAAGCAACCATTCTACTCCATTGGACCCAAAATGATGTTTGGGAGTGTTTCAGAGCATTTCGCTAACCTTCAGCACGTAAAAGATGCAAAACTTGTGTTTCGGGCCTGAATCCACTATTTCAGGGTACAGAAGTTGTGAAGCATCCATTCTACTCCTTTGGACCCAAAATGATGTTTGGGAGTGTTTCAGAGCATTTAGCTAAACTTCGGCACGTAAAAGATGAAAAACTTGTGTTCGCGCCTGAATGCACTATTTCGGGGTGCTAAAGTTGCGAAGCATCCTTTCTACTCCATTGGAACCAAAATGATGTTTGGGGGTGTTTCAGAGCATGTCGCTAACCTTCAACACGTAAAAAGATGCAAACTTGTGTTTCGGGCCAAAATGCACTATTTCGGGGTACCGAAGTTGTGAAGCATCCATTCTACTCTATTGGACTCAAAATGATGTTTGGGAGTGTTTCGGAGCATTTCGCTAACCTTCGGCACGTAAAAGATGCAAAACTTGTGTTTCGGGCCTGAATGCACTATTTTGGGGTATCGTAGTTGTAAAGCATCCATTCTACTCCATTGGACCCAAAATGATGTTTGGGAGTGTTTTAGAGCGTTTCGCTAATCTTCGCCACGTAAAAACATGCAAAACTTTTGTTTCGGACCTGAATGCTCTATTTCGGGGTACCGAAGTTGTGAAGCATCCATTCTACTCCATTAGACCCAAAATGATGTTTGTTAGTATTTCAGAGCATTTCGCTAACCTTCGGCACGTAAAAAGATGCAAAAGTTGTGTTTCGGGCCTGAATGCTCTATTTCGGGGTACTGAAGTTGTGAAGCATCCATTCTACTTCATTGGACCCACAATGATGTTTGTTAGTGTTTCAGAGCATTTCGCTAAACTTCGGCACGTAAAAGATGCAAAACTTGTGTTTCGGGCCTGAATGCACTATTTGGGGGGACTGAAGTTGTGATGCATCCATTCTACTCCATTGGACTCAAAATGATGTTTGGGAGTGTTTCAGATCATTTCGCTAACCTTCGGCACGTAAAAGATGCAAAACTTGTGTTTCGGGCCTGAATGCACTATTTCGGGGTATCGTAGTTGTAAAGCATCCATTCTACTCCATTGGACCCAAAATGACGTTTGGGAGTTTTTCAGAGCATTTCGCTAACCTTCGGCACGTAAAAACATGCAAAACTTTTGTTTCAGACCTGAATGCTCTATTTCTGGGTGCCGAAGTTGTGAAGCATCCATTCTACTCCATTCGACCCAAAATGATGTTTGAGAGTGTTTCAGAGCATTTCGCTAACCTTCGGCACGTAAAAGATGCAAAACTTGTGTTTCGGTCCTGAATGCACTATTTCAGGGTATCGTAGTTGTAAAGCAACCATTCTACTCCATTGGACCCAAAATGATGTTTGGGAGTGTTTCAGAGCATTTCCCTAACCTTCGGCACGTAAAAAGATACAAAACTTGTGTTTCGGGCCTGAATGCACTATTTCGGGGTATCGAAGTTGTGAAGCATCCATTCTACTCCATTGGACTCAAAATGATGTTTGGGAGTGTTTCAGAGCATTTCGCTAACCTTTGACACGTAAAAAGATGCAAAACTTGTGTTTCAGGCCTGGATGCACTATTTCGAGGTACCGAAGTTGTGAAGCATCCATTCTACTCCATTGGACCCAAAATGATGTTTGAGAGTGTTTTAGAGCATTTCGCTAGCCTTCGGCACGTAAAAGATGCAAAACTTGTGTTTCTAGCCTGAATGCACTATTTCGGGGTATCGTAGTTGTAAAGCATCCATTCTACTCCATTGGACCCAAAATGATGTTTGAGAGTGTTTCAGAGAATTTACCTAACCTTCGGCACGTAAAAAGATGAAAAACTTGTGTTCACGCCTGAATGCACTATTTCGGGGTACCAAAGTTGCGAAGCATCCATTCTACTCCATTGGAACCAAAATGATGTTTGGGAGTGTTTCAGATCATTTCGCTAGCCTTCGGCACGTAAAAAGATGCAAAACTTGTGTTTCGGGCCTGAATGCACTATTTCGGGGTACCAAAGTTGCGAAGCATCCTTTCTACTCCATTGGAACCAAAATGATGTTTGGGAGTGTTTCAGAGCATGTCGCTAACATTCAGCACGTAAAAAGATGTAAAACTTGTGTTTTGGGCCTGAGTGCTCTATTTCGGGGTACTGCAGTTGTGAAGCATCCATTCTACTCCATTGGACCCACAATGATGTTTGACAGTGTTTCAGAGCATTTCGCTAACCTTTGGCACGTAAAAGATGCAAAACTTGTGTTTCGGGCCTGAATGCACTATTTCGGGGTATCGTAGTTGTAAAGCATCCATTCTACTCCATTGGACCCAAAATGATGTTTGGGTGTGTTTCAGACCATTTCGCTAACCTTCGGCACGTAAAAGATGCAAAACTTGTGTTTCGGGCCTGAATGCACTATTTCGGGGGACTGAAGTTGTGATGCATCCATTCTACTCCATTGGACTCAAAATGATGTTTGGGAGTGTTTCAGATCATTTCGCTAACCTTCGGCACGTAAAAGATGCAAAACTTGTGTTTCGGGCCTGAATGCACTATTTCGGGGTATCGTAGTTGTAAAGCATCCATTCTACTCCATTGGACCCAAAATGACGTTTGGGAGTTTTTCAGAGCATTTCGCTAACCTTCGGCACGTAAAAACATGCAAAACTTTTGTTTCAGACCTGAATGCTCTATTTCAGGGTGCCGAAGTTGTGAAGCATCCATTCTACTCCATTCGACCCAAAATGATGTTTTAGAGTGTTTCAGAGCATTTCGCTAACCTTCGGCACGTAAAAGATGCAAAACTTGTGTTTCGGTCCTGAATGCACTATTTCAGGGTATCGTAGTTGTAAAGCAACCATTCTACTCCATTGGACCCAAAATGATGTTTGGGAGTGTTTCAGAGCATTTCCCTAACCTTCGGCACGTAAAAAGATACAAAACTTGTGTTTCGGGCCTGAATGCACTATTTCGGGGTATCGAAGTTGTGAAGCATCCATTCTACTCCATTGGACTCAAAATGATGTTTGGGAGTGTTTCAGAGCATTTCGCTAACCTTTGACACGTAAAAAGATGCAAAACTTGTGTTTCAGGCCTGGATGCACTATTTCGAGGTACCGAAGTTGTGAAGCATCCATTCTACTCCATTGGACCCAAAATGATGTTTGAGAGTGTTTTAGAGCATTTCGCTAGCCTTCGGCACGTAAAAGATGCAAAACTTGTGTTTCTAGCCTGAATGCACTATTTCGGGGTATCGTAGTTGTAAAGCATCCATTCTACTCCATTGGACCCAAAATGATGTTTGAGAGTGTTTCAGAGCATTTACCTAACCTTCGGCACGTAAAAAGATGAAAAACTTGTGTTCACGCCTGAATGCACTATTTCGGGGTACCAAAGTTGCGAAGCATCCATTCTACTCCATTGGAACCAAAATGATGTTTGGGAGTGTTTCAGATCATTTCGCTAGCCTTCGGCACGTAAAAAGATGCAAAACTTGTGTTTCGGGCCTGTATGCACTATTTCGGGGTACCAAAGTTGCGAAGCATCCTTTCTACTCCATTGGAACCAAAATGATGTTTGGGAGTGTTTCAGAGCATGTCGCTAACATTCAGCACGTAAAAAGATGTAAAACTTGTGTTTTGGGCCTGAGTGCTCTATTTCGGGGTACCACAGTTGTGAAGCATCCATTCTACTCCATTGGACCCACAATGATGTTTGACAGTGTTTCAGAGCATTTCGCTAACCTTTGGCACGTAAAAGATGCAAAACTTGTGTTTCGGGCCTGAATGCACTATTTCGGGGTATCGTAGTTGTAAAGCATCCATTCTACTCCATTGGACCCAAAACGATGTTTGGGAGTGTTTCAGACCATTTCGCTAACCTTCGGCACGTAAAAGATGCAAAACTTGTGTTTCGGGCCTGAATGCACTATTTCGGGGGACTGAAGTTGTGATGCATCCATTCTACTCCATTGGACTCAAAATGATGTTTGGGAGTGTTTCAGATCATTTCGCTAACCTTCGGCACGTAAAAGATGCAAAACTTGTGTTTCGGGCCTGAATGCACTATTTCGGGGTATCGTAGTTGTAAAGCATCCATTCTACTCCATTGGACCCAAAATGACGTTTGGGAGTTTTTCAGAGCATTTCGCTAACCTTCGGCACGTAAAAACATGCAAAACTTTTGTTTCAGACCTGAATGCTCTATTTCAGGGTATCGTAGTTGTGAAGCATCCATTCTACTCCATTCGACCCAAAATGATGTTTGAGAGTGTTTCAGAGCATTTCGCTAACCTTCGGCACGTAAAAGATGCAAAACTTGTGTTTCGGTCCTGAATGCACTATTTCAGGGTATCGTAGTTGTAAAGCAACCATTCTACTCCATTGGACCCAAAATGATGTTTGGGAGTGTTTCAGAGCATTTCCCTAACCTTCGGCACGTAAAAGATGCAAAACTTGTGTTTCGGGCCTGAATGCACTATTTCGGGGGACTGAAGTTGTGATGCATCCATTCTACTCCATTGGACTCAAAATGATGTTTGGGAGTGTTTCAGATCATTTCGCTAACCTTCGGCACGTAAAAGATGCAAAACTTGTGTTTCGGGCCTGAATGCACTATTTCGGGGTATCGTAGTTGTGAAGCATCCATTCTACTCCATTGGACCCAAAATGAGGATTGGGAGTGTTTCAGAGTATTTCGCTAACCTTCGGCACGTAAAAGATGCAAAACTTGTGTTTCGGGCCTGAATGCACTATTCCGGGGTATCGTAGTTGTCAAGCATCCATTCTACTCCATTGGACCCAAAATGACGTTTGGGAGTGTTTCAGAGCATTTCGCTAACCTTCGCTACGTAAAAGATGCAAAACTTGTGTTTCGGGCCTGAATGCACTATTTTGGGGTATCGTAGTTGTAAAGCATCCATTCTACTCCATTGGACCCAAAATAATGTTTGGGAGTGTTTCAGAGCATTTCGCTAACCTTCGGCACGTAAAAAGATGCAAAACTTGTGTTTCAGGCCTGGATGCACTATTTCGAGGTACCGAAGTTGTGAAGCATCCATTCTACTCCATTGGACCCAAAATGATGTGTGAGAGTGTTTTAGAGCATTTCGCTAGCCTTCGGCACGTAAAAGATGCAAAACTTGTGTTTCTGGCCTGAATGCACTATTTCGGGGTATCGTAGTTGTAAAGCATCCAATCTACTCCATTGGACCCAAAATGATGTCTGTTAGTGTTTCAGAGCATTTCGCTAACCTACGGCACGTAAAAGATACAAAATTTGTGTTCGCGCCTGAATTCACTATTTGGTGTACCAAAGTTGTAAAGCATCCATTATAGTCCATTGGACCCAAAATGATGTTTGGGAGTGTTTCAGAGCATTTTCCTAACCTTCGGCACATAAAAAGATGAAAAACTGGTGTTTCGGGCCTGAATGCACTATTTCGGGTACCAAAGTTGCGAAGCATCCATTCTACTCCATTGGGACTAAAATGATGTTTGGGATTGTTTCAGAGCATTTAGCTAACCTTCGGCACGTAAAAAGATGAAAAACTTGTGTTCACGCCTGAATGCACTATTTTGGGGTACCAAAGTTGCGAAGCATCCATTCTACTCCATTGGAACCAAAATGATGTTTGGGAGTGTTTCAGATCATTTCGCTAGCCTTTGGCACGTAAAAAGATGCAAAACTTGTGTTTCGGGCCTGAATGCACTATTTCGGGGTACCAAAGTTGCGAAGCATCCTTTCTACTCCATTGGAACCAAAATGATGTTTGGGAGTGTTTCAGAGCATGTCGCTAACTTTCAGCACGTAAAAAGATGCAAAACTTGTGTTTCGGGCCTGAGTGCTCTATTTCGGGGTACCGAAGTTGTGAAGCATCCATTCTACTCCATTGGACCCACAATGATGTTTGACAGTGTTTCAGAGCATTTCGCTAACCTTTGGCACGTAAAAGATGCAAAACTTATGTTTCGGGCCTGAATGCACTATTTCGGGGTATCGTAGTTGTAAAGCATCCATTCTACTCCATTGGACCCAAAACGATGTTTGGGAGTGTTTCAGACCATTTCGCTAACCTTCGGCACGTAAAAGATGCAAAACTTGTGTTCGCGCTTGAATCCACTATTTCGGGGTACCAAAATTTTGAAGCATCCATTATAGTCCACTGGACCCAAAATGATGTTTGTTAGTGTTTCAGAGCATTTCGCTAACCTACGGCACGTAAAAGATGCAAAACTTGTGTTCGCGCCTGAATTCACTATTTTGGTGTACCAAATTTGTGAAGCATCCATTCTACTTCATTGGACCCAAAATTATGTTTGGGTGTATTTCAGAGCATTTTGCTAACCTTCGACACATAAAAAGATGAAAAACTGGTGTTTCGCGCCTGAATGCACTATTTCGGGTACCAAAGTTGAGAAGCATCCATTCTACTCCTTTGGAACTAAAATGATGTTTTGGAGTGTTTCAGAGCATTTCGCTAACCTTCGGCACGTAAAAAGATGCAAAAGTTGTGTTTCGGGCCTGAATGCTCTATTTCGGGGTACTGAAGTTGTGAAGCATCCATTCTACTTCATTGGACCCACAATGATGTTTGACAGTGTTTCAGAGCATTTCGCTAAACTTCGGCACGTAAAAGATGCAAAACTTGTGTTTCGGGCCTGAATGCACTATTTCGGGGGACTGAAGTTGTGATGCATCCATTCTACTCCATTGGACTCAAAATGATGTTTGGGAGTGTTTCAGATCATTTCGCTAACCTTCGGCACGTAAAAGATGCAAAACTTGTGTTTCGGGCCTGAATGCACTATTTCGGGGTATCGTAGTTGTAAAGCATCCATTCTACTCCATTGGACCCAAAATGACGTTTGGGAGTTTTTCAGAGCATTTCGCTAACCTTCGGCACGTAAAAACATGCAAAACTTTTGTTTCAGACCTGAATGCTCTATTTCTGGGTGCCGAAGTTGTGAAGCATCCATTCTACTCCATTCGACCCAAAATGATGTTTGAGAGTGTTTCAGAGCATTTCGCTAACCTTCGGCACGTAAAAGATGCAAAACTTGTGTTTCGGTTCTGAATGCACTATTTCAGGGTATCGTAGTTGTAAAGCAACCATTCTACTCCATTGGACCAAAAATGATGTTTGGGAGTGTTTCAGAGCATTTCCCTAACCTTCGACACGTAAAAAGATGCAAAACTTGTGTTTCAGGCCTGGATGCACTATTTCGAGGTACCGAAGTTGTGAAGCATCCATTCTACTCCATTGGACCCAAAATGATGTTTGAGAGTGTTTTAGAGCATTTCGCTAGCCTTCGGCACGTAAAAGATGCAAAACTTGTGTTTCTAGCCTGAATGCACTATTTCGGGGTATCGTAGTTGTAAAGCATCCATTCTACTCCATTGGACCCAAAATGATGTTTGAGAGTGTTTCAGAGCATTTACCTAACCTTCGGCACGTAAAAAGATGAAAAACTTGTGTTCACGCCTGAATGCACTATTTCGGGGTACCAAAGTTGCGAAGCATCCATTCTACTCCATTGGAACCAAAATGATGTTTGGGAGTGTTTCAGATCATTTCGCTAGCCTTCGGCACGTAAAAAGATGCAAAACTTGTGTTTCGGGCCTGAATGCACTATTTCGGGGTACCAAAGTTGCGAAGCATCCTTTCTACTCCATTGGAACCAAAATGATGTTTGGGAGTGTTTCAGAGCATGTCGCTAACATTCAGCACGTAAAAAGATGTAAAACTTGTGTTTTGGGCCTGAGTGCTCTATTTCGGGGTACCGCAGTTGTGAAGCATCCATTCTACTCCATTGGACCCACAATGATGTTTGACAGTGTTTCAGAGCATTTCGCTAACCTTTGGCACGTAAAAGATGCAAAACTTGTGTTTCGGGCCTGAATGCACTATTTCGGGGTATCGTAGTTGTAAAGCATCCATTCTACTCCATTGGACCCAAAACGATGTTTGGGAGTGTTTCAGACCATTTCGCTAACCTTCGGCACGTAAAAGATGCAAAACTTGTGTTTCGGGCCTGAATGCACTATTTTGGGGGACTGAAGTTGTGATGCATCCATTCTACTCCATTGGACTCAAAATGATGTTTGGGAGTGTTTCAGATCATTTCGCTAACCTTCGGCACGTAAAAGATGCAAAACTTGTGTTTCGGGCCTGAATGCACTATTTCGGGGTATCGTAGTTGTAAAGCATCCATTCTACTCCATTGGACCCAAAATGACGTTTGGGAGTTTTTCAGAGCATTTCGCTAACCTTCGGCACGTAAAAACATGCAAAACTTTTGTTTCAGACCTGAATGCTCTATTTCAGGGTGCCGAAGTTGTGAAGCATCCATTCTACTCCATTCGACCCAAAATGATGTTTGAGAGTGTTTCAGAGCATTTCGCTAACCTTCGGCACGTAAAAGATGCAAAACTTGTGTTTCGGTCCTGAATGCACTATTTCAGGGTATCGTAGTTGTAAAGCAACCATTCTACTCCATTGGACCCAAAATGATGTTTGGGAGTGTTTCAGAGCATTTCCCTAACCTTCGGCACGTAAAAAGATGCAAAACCTGTGTTTCGGGCCTGAATGCACTATTTCGGGGTATCGAAGTTGTGAAGCATCCATTCTACTCCATTGGACTCAAAATGATGTTTGGGAGTGTTTCAGAGCATTTCGCTAACCTTTGACACGTAAAAAGATGCAAAACTTGTGTTTCAGGCCTGGATGCACTATTTCGAGGTACCGAAGTTGTGAAGCATCCATTCTACTCCATTGGACCCAAAATGATGTTTGAGAGTGTTTTAGAGCATTTCGCTAGCCTTCGGCACGTAAAAGATGCAAAACTTGTGTTTCTAGCCTGAATGCACTATTTCGGGGTATCGTAGTTGTAAAGCATCCATTCTACTCCATTGGACCCAAAATGATGTTTGAGAGTGTTTCAGAGCATTTACCTAACCTTCGGCACGTAAAAAGATGAAAAACTTGTGTTCACGCCTGAATGCACTATTTCGGGGTACCAATGTTGCGAAGCATCCATTCTACTCCATTGGAACCAAAATGATGTTTGGGAGTGTTTCAGATCATTTCGCTAGCCTTCGGCACGTAAAAAGATGCAAAACTTGTGTTTCGTGCCTGAATGCACTATTTCGGGGTACCAAAGTTGCGAAGCATCCTTTCTACTCCATTGGAACAAAAATGATGTTTGGGAGTGTTTCAGAGCATGTCGCTAACATTCAGCACGTAAAAAGATGTAAAACTTGTGTTTTGGGCCTGAGTGCTCTATTTCGGGGTACCGCAGTTGTGAAGCATCCATTCTACTCCATTGGACCCACAATGATGTTTGACAGTGTTTCAGAGCATTTCGCTAACCTTTGGCACGTAAAAGATGCAAAACTTGTGTTTCGGGCCTGAATGCACTATTTCGGGTTATCGTAGTTGTAAAGCATCCATTCTACTCCATTGGACCCAAAACGATGTTTGGGCAGACCATTTCGCTAACCTTCGGCACGTAAAAGATGCAAAACTTGTGTTCGCGCTTGAATCCACTATTTCGGGGTACCAAAATTGTGAAGCATCCATTATAGTCCACTGGACCCAAAATGATGTTTGTTAGTGTTTCAGAGCATTTCGCTAAGCTACGGCACGTAAAAGATGCAAAACTTGTGTTCGCGCCTGAATTCACTATTTTGGTGTACCAAAGTTGTGAAGCATCCATTATAGTCCATTGGACGCAAAATTATGTTTGGGAGTGTTTCAGACCATTTTGCTAACCTTCGGCACATAAAAAGATGAAAAACTGGTGTTTCGGGCCTGAATGCACTATTTCGGGTACCAAAGTTGCGAAGCATCCATTCTACTCCATTGGAACTAAAATGATGTTTGGGAGTGTTTCAGAGCATTTAGCTAACCTTCGGAACGTAAAAAGATGAAAAACTTGTGTTCACGCCTGAATGCACTATTTCGGGGTACCAAAGTTGCGAAGCATCCATTCTACTCCATTGGAACCAAAATGATGTTTGGGAGTGTTTCAGATCATTTCGCTAGCCTTCGGCACGTAAAAAGATGCAAAACATGTGTTTCGGGCCTCAATGCACTATTTCAGGGTACCAAAGTTGCGAAGCATCCTTTCTACTCCATTGGAAGCAAAATGATGTTTGGGAGTGTTTCAGAGCATGTCGCTAACATTCAGCACGTAAAAAGATGCAAAACTTGTGTTTCGGGCCTGACTGCTCTATTTCGGGGTACCGAAGTTGTGAAGCATCCATTCTACTCCATTGGACCCACAATGATGTTTGACAGTGTTTCAGAGCATTTCGCTAACCTTTGGCACGTAAAAGATGCAAAACTTGTGTTTCGGGACTGAATGCACTATTTCGGGGTATCGTAGTTGTAAAGCATCCATTCTACTCCATTGGACCCAAAACGATGTTTGGGAGTGTTTCAGACCATTTCGCTAACCTTCGGCACGTAAAAGATGCAAAACTTGTGATCGCACTAGATTCCACTATTTCGGGGTACCAAAATTGTGAAGCATCCATTATAGTCCACTGGACCCAAAATGATGTTTGTTAGTGTTTCAGAGCATTTCGCTAACCTACGGCACGTAAAAGATGCAAAACTTGTGGTCGCGCCTGAATTCACTATTTTGGTGTACCAAATTTGTGAAGCATCCATTATAGTCCATTGGACCCAAAATTATGTTTGGGAGTGTTTCAGAGCATTTTGCTAACCTTCGGCACATAAAAAGATGAAAAACTGGTGTTTCGGGCCTAAATGCACTATTTCGGGTACCAAAGTTGCGAAGCATCCATTCTACTCCTTTGGAACTAAAATGATGTTTGGGAGTGTTTCAGAGCATTTCGCTAACCTTCGGCACGTAAAAAGATGCAAAAGTTGTGTTTCGGGCCTGAATGCTCTATTTCGGGGTACTGAAGTTGTGAAGCATCCATTCTACTTCATTCGACCCACAATGATGTTTGACAGTGTTTCAGAGCATTTCGCTAAACTTCGGCACATAAAAGATGCAAAACTTGTGTTTCGGGCCTGAATGCACTATTTCGGGGTATCGTAGTTGTAAAGCATCAATTCTACTCCATTGGACCCAAAATGACGTTTGGGAGTTTTTCAGAGCATTTCGCTAACCTTCGGCACGTAAAAACATGCAAAACTTTTGTTTCAGACCTGAATGCTCTATTTCGGGGTACCGAAGTTGTGAAGCATCCATTCTACTCCATTCGACCCAAAATGATGTTTGAGAGTGTTTCAGAGCATTTCGCTAACCTTCGACACGTAAAAGATGCAAAACCTGTGTTTCGGTCCTGAATGCACTATTTCAGGGTATCGTAGTTGTAAAGCAACCATTGTACTCCATTGGACCCAAAATGATGTTTGGGAGTGTTTCAGAGCATTTCCCTAACCTTCGGCACGTAAAAAGATGCAAAACTTGTGTTTCGGGCCTGAATGCACTATTTCGGGGTATCGAAGTTGTGAAACATCCATTCTACTCCATTGGACCCACAATGATGTTTGACAGTGTTTCAGAGCATTTCGCTAACCTTTGGCACGTAAAAGATGCAAAACTTGTGTTTCGGGCCTGAATGCACTATTTCGGGGTATCGTAGTTGTAAAGCATCCATTCTACTCCATTGGACCCAAAACAATGTTTGGGAGTGTTTCAGACCATTTCGCTAACCTTCGGCACGTAAAAGATGCAAAACTTGTGTTTCGGGCCTGAATGCACTATTTCGGGGGACTGAAGTTGTGATGCATCCATTCTACTCCATTGGACTCAAAATGATGTTTGGGAGTGTTTCAGATCATTTCGCTAACCTTCGGCACGTAAAAGATGCAAAACTTGTGTTTCGGGCCTGAATGCACTATTTCGGGGTATCGTAGTTGTAAAGCATCCATTCTACTCCATTGGACCCAAAATGACGTTTGGGAGTTTTTCAGAGCATTTCGCTAACCTTCGGCACGTAAAAACATGCAAAACTTTTGTTTCAGACCTGAATGCTCTATTTCAGGGTGCCGAAGTTGTGAAGCATCCATTCTACTCCATTCGACCCAAAATGATGTTTGAGAGTGTTTCAGAGCATTTCGCTAACCTTCGGCACGTAAAAGATGCAAAACTTGTGTTTCGGTCCTGAATGCACTATTTCAGGGTATCGTAGTTGTAAAGCAACCATTCTACTCCATTGGACCCAAAATGATGTTTGGAAGTGTTTCAGAGCATTTCCCTAACCTTCGGCACGTAAAAAGCTGCAAAACCTGTGTTTCGGGCCTGAATGCACTATTTCGGGGTATCGAAGTTGTGAAGCATCTATTCTACTCCATTGGACTCAAAATGATGTTTGGGAGTGTTTCAGAGCATTTCGCTAACCTTTGACACGTAAAAAGATGCAAAACTTGTGTTTCAGGCCTGGATGCACTATTTCGAGGTACCGAAGTTGTGAAGCATCCATTCTACTCCATTGGACCCAAAATGATGTTTGAGAGTGTTTTAGAGCATTTCGCTAGCCTTCGGCACGTAAAAGATGCAAAACTTGTGTTTCTAGCCTGAATGCACTATTTCGGGGTATCGTAGTTGTAAAGCATCCATTCTACTCCATTGGACCCAAAATGATGTTTGAGAGTGTTTCAGAGCATTTACCTAACCTTCGGCACGTAAAAAGATGAAAAACTTGTGTTCACGCCTGAATGCACTATTTCAGGGTACCAAAGTTGCGAAGCATCCATTCTACTCCATTGGAACCAAAATGATGTTTGGGAGTGTTTCAGATCATTTCGCTAGCCTTCGGCACGTAAAAAGATGCAAAACTTGTGTTTCGGGCCTGAATGCACTATTTCGGGGTACCAAAGTTGCGAAGCATCCTTTCTACTCCATTGGAACCAAAATGATGTTTGGGAGTGTTTCAGAGCATGTCGCTAACATTCAGCACGTAAAAAGATGTAAAACTTGTGTTTTGGGCCTGAGTGCTCTATTTCGGGGTACCGCAGTTGTGAAGCATCCATTCTACTCCATTGGACCCACAATGATGTTTGACAGTGTTTCAGAGCATTTCGCTAACCTTTGGCACGTAAAAGATGCAAAACTTGTGTTTCGGGCCTGAATGCACTATTTCGGGTTATGGTAGTTGTAAAGCATCCATTCTACTCCATTGGACCCAAAACGATGTTTGGGAGTGTTTCAGACCATTTCGCTAACCTTCGGCACGTAAAAGATGCAAAACTTGTGTTCGCGCTTGAATCCACTATTTCGGGGTACCAAAATTGTGAAGCATCCATTATAGTCCACTGGACCCAAAATGATGTTTGTTAGTGTTTCAGAGCATTTCGCTAAGCTACGGCACGTAAAAGATGCAAAACTTGTGTTCGCGCCTGAATTCACTATTTTGGTGTACCAAAGTTGTGAAGCATCCATTATAGTCCATTGGACCCAAAATTATGTTTGGGAGTGTTTCAGACCATTTTGCTAACCTTCGGCACATAAAAAGATGAAAAACTGGTGTTTCGGGCCTGAATGCACTATTTCGGGTACCAAAGTTGCGAAGCATCCATTCTACTCCATTGGAACTAAAATGATGTTTGAGAGTGTTTCAGAGCATTTCGCTAACCTTCGGCACGTAAAAGATGCAAAACTTGTGTTTCGGTCCTGAATGCACTATTTCAGGGTATCGTAGTTGTAAAGCAACCATTGTACTCCATTGGACCCAAAATGATGTTTGGGAGTGTTTCAGAGCATTTCCCTAACCTTCGGCACGTAAAAAGATGCAAAACTTGTGTTTCGGGCCTGAATGCACTATTTCGGGGTATCGAAGTTGTGAAGCATCCATTCTACTCCATTGGACTCAAAATGATGTTTGGGAGTGTTTCAGAGCATTTCGCTAACCTTTGACACGTAAAAAGATGCAAAACTTGTGTTTCAGGCCTGGATGCACTATTTCGAGGTACCGAAGTTGTGAAGCATCCATTCTACTCCATTGGACCCAAAATGATGTTTGAGAGTGTTTAGAGCATTTCGCTAGCCTTCGGCACGTAAGAGATGCAAAACTTGTGTTTCTAGCCTGAATGCACTATTTCGGGATATCGTAGTTGTAAAGCATCCATTCTACTACATTGGACCCAAAATGACGTTTGGGAGTGTTTCAGAGCATTTCGATAACCTTCGGCATGTAAAAAGTTGCAAAACTTGTGTTTCAGGCCTGGATGCACAATTTCGAGGTACCGTAGTTGTAAAGCATCCATTCTACTCCATTGGACTCAAAATGATGTTTGGGAGTGTTTCAGAGCATTTAGCTAACCTTCGGCACGTAAAAAGATGCAAAACTTATGTTTCTAGCCTGAATGCACTATTTCGGGGTATCGTAGTTGTAAAGCATCCATTCTACTCCATTGGACCCAAAATGATGTTTGAGAGTGTTTCAGAGCATTTAGCTAACCTTCGGCACGTAAAAAGATGAAAAACTTGTGTTCACGCCTGAATGCACTATTTCGGGGTACCAAAGTTGCGAAGCATCCATTCTACTCCATTGGAACCAAAATGATGTTTGGGAGTGTTTCAGATCATTTCGCTAGCCTTCGGCACGTAAAAAGATGCAAAACTTGTGTTTCGGGCATGAATGCACTATTTCGGGGTACCAAAGTTGCGAAGCATCCTTTCTACTCCATTGGAACCAAAATGATGTTTGGGAGTGTTTCAGAGCATGTCGCTAACCTTCAGCACGTAAAAAGATGCAAAACTTGTGTTTTGGGCCTGAGTGCTCTATTTCGGGGTACCGAAGTTGTGAAGCATCCATTCTACTCCATTGGACCCACAATGATGTTTGACAGTGTTTCAGAGCATTTCGCTAACCTTTGGCACGTAAAAGATGCAAAACTTGTGTTTCGGGCCTTAATGCACTATTTCGGGGTATCGTAGTTGTAAAGCATCCATTCTACTCCATTGGACCCAAAACGATGTTTGGGAGTGTTTCAGACCATTTCGCTAACCTTCGGCACGTAAAAGATGCAAAACTTGTGTTCGCGCTTGAATCCACTATTTCGGGGTACCAAAATTGTGAAGCATCCATTATAGTACACTGGACCCAAAATGATGTTTGTTAGTGTTTCAGAGCATTTCGCTAACCTACGGCACGTAAAAGATGCAAAACTTGTGTTCGCGCCTGAATTCACTATTTTGGTGTACCAAAGTTGTGAAGCATCCATTATAGTCCATTGGACCCAAAATTATGTTTGGGAGTGTTTCAGAGCATTTTGCTAACCTTCGGCACATAAAAAGATGAAAAACTGGTGTTTCGGGCCTGAATGCACTATTTCGGGTACCAAAGTTGCGAAGCATCCATTCTACTCCATTGGAACTAAAATGATGTTTGGGAGTGTTTCAGAGCATTTAGCTAACCTTCGGCACGTAAAAAGATGAAAAACTTGTGTTCACGCCTTAATGCACTATTTCGGGGTACCAAAGTTGCGAAGCATCCATTCTACTCCATTGGAACCAAAATGATGTTTGAGAGTGTTTCAGATCATTTCGCTAGCCTTCGGCACGTAAAAAGATGCAAAACTTGTGTTTCGGTCCTGAATGCACTATTTCGGGGTACCAAAGTTGCGAAGCATCCTTTCTACTCCATTGGAACCAAAATGATGTTTGGGAGTGTTTCAGAGCATGTCGCTAACCTTCAGCACGTAAAAAGATGCAAAACTTGTGTTTCGGGCCTGAGTGCTCTATTTCGGGGTACCGAAGTTGTGAAGCATCCATTCTACTCCATTGGACCCACAATGATGTTTGACAGTGTTTCAGAGCATTTCGCTAACCTTTGGCACGTAAAAGATGCAAAACTTGTGTTTCGGGCCTGAATGCACTATTTCGGGGTATCGTAGTTGTAAAGCATCCATTCTACTCCATTGGACCCAAAACGATGTTTGGGAGTGTTTCAGACCATTTCGCTAACCTTCGGCAAGTAAAAGATGAAAAACTTGTGTTCGCGCTTGAATCCACTATTTCGGGGTACCAAAATTGTGAAGCATCCATTATAGTACACTGGACCCAAAATGATGTTTGTTAGTGTTTCAGAGCATTTCGCTAACCTACGGCACGTAAAAGATGCAAAACTTGTGTTCGCGCCTGAATTCACTATTTTGGTGTACCAAAGTTGTGAAGCATCCATTATAGTCCATTGGACCCAAAATTATGTTTGGGAGTGTTTCAGAGCATTTTGCTAACCTTCGGCACATAAAAAGATGAAAAACTGGTGTTTCGGGCCTGAATGCACTATTTCGGGTACCAAAGTTGCGAAGCATCCATTCTACTCCATTGGAACTAAAATGATGTTTGGGAGTGTTTCAGAGCATTTACATAACCTTCGGCACGTAAAAAGATGAAAAACTTGTGTTCACGCCTGAATGCACTATTTCGGGGTACCAAAGTTGCGAAGCATCCATTCTACTCCATTGGAACCAAAATGATGTTTGGGAGTGTTTCAGATCATTTCGCTAGCCTTCGGCACGTAAAAAGATGCAAAACTTGTGTTTCGGGCCTGAATGCACTATTTCGGGGTACCAAAGTTGCGAAGCATCCTTTCTACTCCATTGGAACCAAAATGATGTTTGGGAGTGTTTCAGAGCATGTCGCTAACCTTCAGCACGTAAAAAGATGCAAAACTTGTGTTTCGGGCCTGAGTGCTCTATTTCGGGGTACCGAAGTTGTGAAGCATCCATTCTACTCCATTGGACCCACAATGATGTTTGACAGTGTTTCAGAGCATTTCGCTAACCTTTGGCACGTAAAAGATGCAAAACTTGTGTTTCGGGACTGAATGCACTATTTCGGGGTATCGTAGTTGTCAAGCATCCATTCTACTCCATTGGACCCAAAAAGACGTTTGGGAGTGTTTCAGACCATTTCGCTAACCTTCGGCACGTAAAAGATGCAAAACTTGTGTTCGCACTAGAATCCACTATTTCGGGGTACCAAAATTGTGAAGCATCCATTATAGTCCACTGGACCCAAAATGATGTTTGTTAGTGTTTCAGAGCATTTCGCTAACCTACGGCACGTAAAAGATGCAAAACTTGTGTTCGCGCCTGAATTCACTATTTTGGTGTACCAAATTTGTGAAGCATCCATTATAGTCCATTGGACCCAAAATTATGTTTGGGAGTGTTTCAGAGCATTTTGCTAACCTTCGGCACATAAAAAGATGAAAAACTGGTGTTTCGGGCCTGAATGCACTATTTCGGGCACCAAAGTTGCGTAGCATCCATTCTACTCCTTTGGAACTAAAATGATGTTTGGGAGTGTTTCAGAGCATTTCGCTAACCTTCGGCACGTAAAAAGATGCAAAAGTTGTGTTTCGGGCCTGAATGCTCTATTTCGAGGTACTGAAGTTGTGAAGCATCCATTCTACTTCATTCGACCCACAATGATGTTTGACAGTGTTTCAGAGCATTTCGCTAAACTTCGGCACGTAAAAGATGCAAAACTTGTGTTTCGGGCCTAAATGCACTATTTCGGGGGACCGAAGTTGTGACGCATCCATTCTACTCCATTGGACTCAAAATGATGTTTGGGAGTGTTTCAGATCATTTCGCTAACCTTCGGCACGTAAAAGATGCAAAACTTGTGTTTCGGGCCTGAATGCACTATTTCGGGGTATCGTAGTTGTAAAGCATCAATTCTACTCCATTGGACCCAAAATGACGTTTGGGAGTTTTTCAAAGCATTTCGCTAACCTTCGGCACGTAAATACATGCAAAACTTTTGTTTCAGACCTGAATGCTCTATTTCGGGGTACCGAAGTTGTGAAGCATCCATTCTACTCCATTCGACCCAAAATGATGTTTGAGAGTGTTTCAGAGCATTTCGCTAGCCTTCGGCACGTAAAAGATGCAAAACTTGTGTTTCTAGCCTGAATGCACTATTTCGGGGTATCGTAGTTGTAAAGCATCCATTCTACTACATTGGACCCAAAATGACGTTTGGGAGTGTTTCAGAGCATTTCGATAACCTTCGGCATGTAAAAAGTTGCAAAACTTGTGTTTCAGGCCTGGATGCACAATTTCGAGGTACCGTAGTTGTAAAGCATCCATTCTACTCCATTGGACCCAAAATGATGTTTGGGAGTGTTTCAGAGCATTTCATTAACCTTCGGCACGTAAAAAGATGCAAAACTTGTGTTTCGGGCTTGAATGCACTATTTCGGGGTATCGATGTTGTGAAGCATCCATTCTACTCCATTGGACTCAAAATGATGTTTGGGAGTGTTTCAGAGCATTTAGCTAACCTTCGGCACGTAAAAAGATGCAAAACTTGTGTTTCTAGCCTGAATGCACTATTTCGGGGTATCGTAGTTGTAAAGCATCCATTCTACTCCATTGGACCCAAAATGATGTTTGAGAGTGTTTCAGAGCATTTAGCTAACCTTCAGCACGTAAAAAGATGAAAAACTTGTGTTCACGCCTGAATGCACTATTTCGGGGTACCAAAGTTGCGAAGCATCCATTCTACTCCATTGGAACCAAAATGATGTTTGGGAGTGTTTCAGATCATTTCGCTAGCCTTCGGCACGTAAAAAGATGCAAAACTTGTGTTTCGGGCCTGAATGCACTATTTCGGGGTACCAAAGTTGCGAAGCATCCTTTCTACTCCATTGGAACCAAAATGATGTTTGGGAGTGTTTCAGAGCATGTCGCTAACCTTCAGCACGTAAAAAGATGCAAAACTTGTGTTTTGGGCCTGAGTGCTCTATTTCGGGGTACCGAAGTTGTGAACCATCCATTCTACTCCATTGGACCCACAATGATGTTTGACAGTGTTTCAGAGCATTTCTTTAACCTTTGGCACGTAAAAGATGCAAAACTTGTGTTTCGGGCCTGAATGCACTATTTCGGGGTATCGTAGTTGTAAAGCATCCATTCTACTCCATTGGACCCAAAACGATGTTTGGGAGTGTTTCAGACCATTTCGCTAACCTTCGGCACGTAAAAGATGCAAAACTTGTGTTCGCGCTTGAATCCACTATTTCGGGGTACCAAAATTGTGAAGCATCCATTATAGTACACTGGACCCAAAATGATGTTTGTTAGTGTTTCAGAGCATTTCGATAACCTACGGCACGTAAAAGATGCAAAACTTGTGTTCGCGCCTGAATTCACTATTTTGGTGTACCAAAGTTGTGAAGCATCCATTATAGTCCATTGGACCCAAAATTATGTTTGGGAGTGTTTCAGAGCATTTTGCTAACCTTCGGCACATAAAAAGATGAAAAACTGGTGTTTCGGGCCTGAATGCACTATTTCGGGTACCAAAGTTGCGAAGCATCCATTCTACTCCATTGGAAGTAAAATGATGTTTGGGAGTGTTTCAGAGCATTTAGCTAACCTTCGGCACGTAAAAAGATGAAAAACTTGTGTTCACGCCTGAATGCACTATTTCGGGGTACCAACGTTGCGAAGCATCCATTCTACTCCATTGGAACCAAAATGATGTTTGGGAGTGTTTCAGATCATTTCGCTAGCCTTCGGCACGTAAAAAGATGCAAAACTTGTGTTTCGGGCCTGAATGCACTATTTCGGGGTACCAAAGTTGCGAAGCATCCTTTCTACTCCATTGGAACCAAAATGATGTTTGGGAGTGTTTCAGAGCATGTCGCTAACCTTCAGCACGTAAAAAGATGCAAAACTTGTGTTTCGGGCCTGAGTGCTCTATTTCGGGGTACCAAAGTTGTGAAGCATCCATTCTACTGCATTGGACCCACAATGATGTTTGACAGTGTTTCAGAGCATTTCGCTAACCTTTGGCACGTAAAAGATGCAAAACTTGTGTTTCGGGCCTGAATGCACTATTTCGGGGTATCGTAGTTGTAAAGCATCCATTCTACTCCATTGGACCCAAAACGATGTTTGGGAGTGTTTCAGACCATTTCGCTAACCTTCGGCACGTAAAAGATGCAAAACTTGTGTTCGCGCTTGAATCCACTATTTCGGGGTACCAAAATTGTGAAGCATCCATTATAGTACACTGTACCCAAAATGATGTTTGTTAGTGTTTCAGAGCATTTCGCTAACCTACGGCACGTAAAAGATGCAAAACTTGTGTTCGCGCCTGAATTCACTATTTTGGTGTACCAAAGTTGTGAAGCATCCATTATAGTCCATTGGACCCAAAATTATGTTTGGGAGTGTTTCAGAGCATTTTGCTAACCTTCGGCACATAAAAAGATGAAAAACTGGTGTTTCGGGCCTGAATGCACTATTTCGGGTACCAAAGTTGCGAAGCATCCATTCTACTCCATTGGAACTAAAATGATGTTTGGGAGTGTTTCAGAGCATTTAGCTAACCTTCGGCACGTAAAAAGATGAAAAACTTGTGTTCACGTCTGAATGCACTATTTCGGGGTACCAAAGTTGCGAAGCATCCATTCTACTCCATTGGAACCAAAATGATGTTTGGGAGTGTTTCAGATCATTTCGCTAGCCTTCGGCACGTAAAAAGATGCAAAACTTGTGTTTCGGGCCTGAATGCACTATTTCGTGGTACCAAAGTTGCGAAGCATCCTTTCTACTCCATTGGAACCAAAATGATGTTTGGGAGTGTTTCAGAGCATGTCGCTAACCTTCAGCACGTAAAAAGATGCAAAACTTGTATTTCGGGCCAGAGTGCTCTATTTCGGGGTACCGAAGTTGTGAAGCATCCATTCTACTCCATTGGACCCACAATGATGTTTGACAGTGTTTCAGAGCATTTCGCTAACCTTTGGCACGTAAAAGATGCAAAACTTGTGTTTCGGGCCTGAATGCACTATTTCGGGGTATCGTAGTTGTAAAGCATCCATTCTACTCCATTGGACCCAAAACGATGTTTGGGAGTGTTTCAGACCATTTCGCTAACCTTCGGCACGTAAAAGATGCAAAACTTGTGTTCGCGCTAGAATCCACTATTTCGGGGTACCAAAATTGTGAAGCATCCATTATAGTCCACTGGACCCAAAATGATGTTTGTTAGTGTTTCAGAGCATTTCGCTAACCTACGGCACGTAAAAGATGCAAAACTTGTGTTCGCGCCTGAATTCACTATTTTGGTGTACCAAATTTGTGAAGCATCCATTATAGTCCATTGGACCCAAAATTATGTTTGGGAGTGTTTCAGAGCATTTTGCTAACCTTCGGCACATAAAAAGATGAAAAACTGGTGTTTCGGGCCTGAATGCACTATTTCGGGTACCAAAGTTCCGAAGCATCCATTCTACTCCTTTGGAACTAAAATGATGTTTGGGAGTGTTTCAGAGCATTTCGCTAACATTCGGCACGTAAAAAGATGCAAAAGTTGTGTTTCAGGCCTGAATGCTCTATTTCGGGGTACTGAAGTTGTGAAGCATCCATTCTACTTCATTGGACCCACAATGATGTTTGACAGTGTTTCAGAGCATTTTGCTAAACTTCGGGACGTAAAAGATGCAAAACTTGTGTTTCAGGCCAGAATGCACTATTTCGGGGGACCGAAGTTGTGACGCATCCATTCTACTCCATTGGACTCAAAATGATGTTTGGGAGTGTTTCAGATCATTTCGCTAACCTTCGGCACGTAAAAGAAGCAAAACTTGTGTTTCGGGCCTGAATGCACTATTTCGGGGTATCGTAGTTGTAAAGCATCAATTCTACTCCATTGGACCCAAAATGACGTTTGGGAGTTTTTCAGAGCATTTCGCTAACCTTCGGCACGTAAAAACATGCAAAACTTTTGTTTCGGTCCTGAATGCACTATTTCAGGGTATCGTAGTTGTAAAGCAACCATTCTACTCCATTAGACCCAAAATGATGTTTGGGAGTGTTTCAGAGCATTTCCCTAACCTTCGGCACGTAAAAAGATGCAAAACCTGTGTTTCGGGCCTGAATGCACTATTTCGGGGTATCGAAGTTGTGAAGCATCAATTCTACTCCATTGGACTCAAAATGATGTTTGGGAGTGTTTCAGAGCATTTCGCTAACCTTTGACACGTAAAAAGATGCAAAACTTGTGTTTCAGGCCTGGATGCACTATTTCGAGGTACCGAAGTTGTGAAGCATCCATTCTACTCCATTGGACCCACAATGATGTTTGAGAGTGTTTTAGAGCATTTCGCTAGCCTTCGGCACGTAAAAGATGCAAAACTTGTGTTTCTAGCCTGAATGCACTATTTCGGGGTATCGTAGTTGTAAAGCATCCATTCTACTACATTGGACCCAAAATGACGTTTGGGAGTGTTTCAGAGCATTTCGATAACCTTCGGCATGTAAAAAGTTGCAAAACTTGTGTTTCAGGCCTGGATGCACAATTTCGAGGTACCGTAGTTGTAAAGCATCCATTCTACTCCATTGGACTCAAAATGATGTTTGGGAGTGTTTCAGAGCATTTCGCTAACCTTCGGCACGTAAAAAGATGCAAAACTTGTGTTTCGGGCTTGAATGCACTATTTCGGGGTATCGATGTTGTGAAGCATCCATTCTACTCCATTAGACTCAAAATGATGTTTGGGAGTGTTTCAGAGCATTTAGTTAACCTTCGGCACGTAAAAGAATGCAAAACTTGTGTTTCTAGCCTGAATGCACTATTTCGGGGTATCGTAGTTGTAAAGCATCCATTCTACTCCATTGGACCCAAAATGATGTTTGAGAGTGTTTCAGAGCATTTAGCTAACCTTCGGCACGTAAAAAGATGAAAACTTGTGTTCACGCCTGAATGCACTATTTCGGGGTACCAAAGTTGCGAAGCATCCATTCTACTCCATTGGAACCAAAATGATATTTGGGAGTGTTTCAGATCATTTCGCTAACCTTCGGCACGTAAAAGATGCAAAACTTGTGTTTCGGGCCTGAATGCACTATTTCGGGGTATCGTAGTTGTGAAGCATCAATTCTACTCCATTGGACCCAAAATGACGTTTGGGAGTTTTTCAGAGCATTTCGCTAACCTTCGGCACGTAAAAACATGCAAAACTTTTGTTTCAGACCTGAATGCTCTATTTCGGGGTACCGAAGTTGTGAAGCATCCATTCTACTCCATTCGACCCAAAATGATGTTTGAAAGTGTTTCAGAGCATTTCGCTAACCTTCGGCACGTAAAAGATGCAAAACTTGTGTTTCGGTCCTGAATGCACTATTTCAGGGTATCGTAGTTGTAAAGCAACCATTCTACTCCATTGGACCCAAAATGATGTTTGGGAGTGTTTCAGAGCATTTCCCTAACCTTCGGCACGTAAAAAGATGCAAAACTTGTGTTTCGGGCCTGAATGCACTATTTCGGGGTATCGAAGTTGTGAAGCATCCATTCTACTCCATTGGACTCAAAATGATGTTTGGGAGTGTTTCAGAGCATTTCGCTAACCTTTGACACGTAAAAAGATGCAAAACTTGTGTTTCAGGCCTGGATGCACTATTTCGAGGTACCGAAGTTGTGAAGCATCCATTCTACTCCATTGGACCCAAAATGATGTTTGAGAGTGTTTTAGAGCATTTCGCTAGCCTTCGGCACGTAAAAGATGCAAAACTTGTGTTTCTAGCCTGAATGCACTATTTTGGGGTATCGTAGTTGTAAAGCATCCATTCTACTACATTGGACCCAAAATGACGTTTGGGAGTGTTTCAGAGCATTTCGATAACCTTCGGCATGTAAAAAGTAGGAAAACTTGTGTTTCAGGCCAGGATGCACAATTTCGAGGTACCGTAGTTGTAAAGCATCCATTCTACTCCATTGGACTCAAAATGATGTTTGGGAGTGTTTCAGAGCATTTCGCTAACCTTCGGCACGTAAAAACATGCAAAACTTGTGTTTCGGGCTTGAATGCACTATTTCGGGGTATCGATGTTGTGAAGCATCCATTCTACTCCATTGGACTCAAAATGATGTTTGGGAGTGTTTCAGAGCATTTAGCTAACCTTCGGCACGTAAAAAGATGCAAAACTTGTGTCTCTAGCCTGAATGCACTATTTCGGGGTATCGTAGTTGTAAAGCATCCATTCTACTCCATTGGACCCAAAATGATGTTTGAGAGTGTTTCAGAGCATTTAGCTAACCTTCGGCACGTAAAAAGATGAAAACTTGTGTTCACGCCTGAATGCACTATTTCGGGGTACCAAAGTTGCGAAGCATCCATTCTACTCCATTGGAACCAAAATGATGTTTGGGAGTGTTTCAGATCATTTCGCTAACCTTCGGCACGTAAAAGATGCAAAACTTGTGTTTCGGGCCTGAATGCACTATTTCGGGGTATCGTAGTTGTAAAGCATCAATTCTACTCCATTGGACCCAAAATGACGTTTGGGAGTTTTTCAGAGCATTTCGCTAACCTTCGGCACGTAAAAACATGCAAAACTTTTGTTTCAGACCTGAATGCTCTATTTCGGGGTACCGAAGTTGTGAAGCATCCATTCTACTCCATTCGACCCAAAATGATGTTTGAAAGTGTTTCAGAGCATTTCGCTAACCTTCGGCACGTAAAAGATGCAAAACTTGTGTTTCGGTCCTGAATGCACTATTTCAGGGTATCGTAGTTGTAAAGCAACCATTCTACTCCATTGGACCCAAAATGATGTTTGGGAGTGTTTCAGAGCATTTCCCTAACCTTCGGCACGTAAAAAGATGCAAAACTTGTGTTTCGGGCCTGAATGCACTATTTCGGGGTATCGAAGTTGTGAAGCATCCATTCTACTCCATTGGACTCAAAATGATGTTTGGGAGTGTTTCAGAGCATTTCTCTAGCCTTTGACACGTAAAAAGATGCAAAACTTGTGTTTCAGGCCTGGATGCACTATTTCGAGGTACCGAAGTTGTGAAGCATCCATTCTACTCCATTGGACCCAAAATGATGTTTGAGAGTGTTTTAGAGCATTTCGCTAGCCTTCGGCACGTAAAAGATGCAAAACTTGTGTTTCTAGCCTTAATGCACTATTTCGGGGTATCGTAGTTGTAAAGCATCCAATCTACTACATTGGACCCAAAATGACGTTTGGGAGTTTTTCAGAGCATTTTGCTAACCTTCGGCACGTAAAAACATGCAAAACTTTTGTTTCAGTCCTGAATGCTCTAGTTCGGGGTACCGAAGTTGTGAAGCATCCATTCTACTCCTTTCGACCCAATATGATGTTTGAGAGTGTTTCAGAGCATTTCGCTAACGTTCGGCACGTAAAAGATGCAAAACTTGTGTTTCGGTCCTGAATGCACTATTTCAGGGTATCGTAGTTGTAAAGCATCCATTCTACTCCATTGGACCCAAAATGATGTTTGGGAGTGTTTCAGAGCATTTCACTAACCTTCAGCACGTAAAAAGATGCAAAACTTGTATTTCGGGCCTGAGTGCTCTATTTCGGGGTACCGAAGTTGTGAAGCATCCATTCTACTCCATTGGACCCACAATGATGTTTGACAGTGTTTCAGAGCATTTCGCTAACCTTTGGCACGTAAAAGATGCAAAACTTGTGTTTCGGGCCTGAATGCACTATTTCGGGGTATCGTAGTTGTAAAGCATCCATTCTACTCCATTGGACCCAAAACGATGTTTGGGAGTGTTTCAGACCATTTCGCTAACCTTCGGCACGTAAAAGATGCAAAACTTGTGTTCGCGCTAGAATCCACTATTTCGGGGTACCAAAATTGTGAAGCATCCATTATAGTCCACTGGACCCAAAATGATGTTTGTTAGTGTTTCAGAGCATTTCGCTAACCTACGGCACGTAAAAGATGCAAAACTTGTGTTCGCGCCTGAATTCACTATTTTGGTGTACCAAATTTGTGAAGCATCCATTATAGTCCATTGGACCCAAAATTATGTTTGGGAGTGTTTCAGAGCATTTTGCTAACCTTCGGCACATAAAAAGATGAAAAACTGGTGTTTCGGGCCTGAATGCACTATTTCGGGTACCAAAGTTCCGAAGCATCCATTCTACTCCTTTGGAACTAAAATGATGTTTGGGAGTGTTTCAGAGCATTTCACTAACATTCGGCACGTAAAAAGATGCAAAAGTTGTGTTTCAGGCCTGAATGCTCTATTTCGGGGTACTGAAGTTGTGAAGCATCCATTCTACTTCATTGGACCCACAATGATGTTTGACAGTGTTTCAGAGCATTTCGCTAAACTTCGGCACGTAAAAGATGCAAAACTTGTGTTTCAGGCCAGAATGCACTATTTCGGGGGACCGAAGTTGTGACGCATCCATTCTACTCCATTGGACTCAAAATGATGTTTGGGAGTGTTTCAGATCATTTCGCTAACCTTCGGCACGTAAAAGAAGCAAAACTTGTGTTTCGGGCCTGAATGCACTATTTCGGGGTATCGTAGTTGTAAAGCATCAATTCTACTCCATTGGACCCAAAATGACGTTTGGGAGTTTTTCAGAGCATTTCGCTAACCTTCGGCACGTAAAAACATGCAAAACTTTTGTTTCGGTCCTGAATGCACTATTTCAGGGTATCGTAGTTGTAAAGCAACCATTCTACTCCATTAGACCCAAAATGATGTTTGGGAGTGTTTCAGAGCATTTCCCTAACCTTCGGCACGTAAAAAGATGCAAAACCTGTGTTTCGGGCCTGAATGCACTATTTCGGGGTATCGAAGTTGTGAAGCATCAATTCTACTCCATTGGACTCAAAATGATGTTTGGGAGTGTTTCAGAGCATTTCGCTAACCTTTGACACGTAAAAAGATGCAAAACTTGTGTTTTAGGCCTGGATGCACTATTTCGAGGTACCGAAGTTGTGAAGCATCCATTCTACTCCATTGGACCCACAATGATGTTTGAGAGTGTTTTAGAGCATTTCGCTAGCCTTCGGCACGTAAAAGATGCAAAACTTGTGTTTCTAGCCTGAATGCACTATTTCGGGGTATCGTAGTTGTAAAGCATCCATTCTACTACATTGGACCCAAAATGACGTTTGGGAGTGTTTCAGAGCATTTCGATAACCTTCGGCATGTAAAAAGTTGCAAAACTTGTGTTTCAGGCCTGGATGCACAATTTCGAGGTACCGTAGTTGTAAAGCATCCATTCTACTCCATTGGACTCAAAATGATGTTTGGGAGTGTTTCAGAGCATTTCGCTAACCTTCGGCACGTAAAAAGATGCAAAACTTGTGTTTCGGGCTTGAATGCACTATTTCGGGGTATCTATGTTGTGAAGCATCCATTCTACTCCATTAGACTCAAAATGATGTTTGGGAGTGTTTCAGAGCATTTAGTTAACCTTCGGCACGTAAAAGAATGCAAAACTTGTGTTTCTAGCCTGAATGCACTATTTCGGGGTATCGTAGTTGTAAAGCATCCATTCTACTCCATTGGACCCAAAATGATGTTTGAGAGTGTTTCAGAGCATTTAGCTAACCTTCGGCACGTAAAAAGATGAAAACTTGTGTTCACGCCTGAATGCACTATTTCGGGGTACCAAAGTTGCGAAGCATCCATTCTACTCCATTGGAACCAAAATGATGTTTGGGAGTGTTTCAGATCATTTCGCTAACCTTCGGCACGTAAAAGATGCAAAACTTGTGTTTCGGGCCTGAATGCACTATTTCGGGGTATCGTAGTTGTGAAGCATCAATTCTACTCCATTGGACCCAAAATGACGTTTGGGAGTTTTTCAGAGCATTTCGCTAACCTTCGGCACGTAAAAACATGCAAAACTTTTGTTTCAGACCTGAATGCTCTATTTCGGGGTACCGAAGTTGTGAAGCATCCATTCTACTCCATTCGACCCAAAATGATGTTTGAAAGTGTTTCAGAGCATTTCGCAAACCTTCGGCACGTAAAAGATGCAAAACTTGTGTTTCGGTCCTGAATGCACTATTTCAGGGTATCGTAGTTGTAAAGCAACCATTCTACTCCATTGGACCCAAAATGATGTTTGGGAGTGTTTCAGAGCATTTCCCTAACCTTCGGCACGTAAAAAGATGCAAAACTTGTGTTTCGGGCCTGAATGCACTATTTCGGGGTATCGAAGTTGTGAAGCATCCATTCTACTCCATTGGACTCAAAATGATGTTTGGGAGTGTTTCAGAGCATTTCGCTAACCTTTGACACGTAAAAAGATGCAAAACTTGTGTTTCAGGCCTGGATGCACTATTTCGAGGTACCGAAGTTGTGAAGCATCCATTCTACTCCATTGGACCCAAAATGATGTTTGAGAGTGTTTTAGAGCATTTCGCTAGCCTTCGGCACGTAAAAGATGCAAAACTTGTGTTTCTAGCCTTAATGCACTATTTCGGGGTATCGTAGTTGTGAAGCATCCAATCTACTACATTGGACCCAAAATGACGTTTGGGAGTTTTTCAGAGCATTTTGCTAACCTTCGGCACGTAAAAACATGCAAAACTTTTGTTTCAGTCCTGAATGCTCTAGTTCGGGGTACCGAAGTTGTGAAGCATCCATTCTACTCCTTTCGACCCAAAATGATGTTTGAGAGTGTTTCAGAGCATTTCGCTAACGTTCGGCACGTAAAAGATGCAAAACTTGTGTTTCGGTCCTGAATGCACTATTTCAGGGTATCGTAGTTGTAAAGCATCCATTCTACTCCATTGGACCCAAAATGATGTTTGGGAGTGTTTCAGAGCATTTCACTAACCTTCAGCACGTAAAAAGATGCAAAACTTGTGTTTCGGGCCTGAATGCACTATTTCGGGGTATCGATGTTGTGAAGCATCCATTCTACTCCATTGGACTGAAAATGATGTTTGGGAGTGTTTCAGAGCATTTCGCTAACCTTCGGCACGTAAAAGATGCAAAACTTGTGTTCGCGCCTGAATCCACTATTTCGGGGTACCAAAGTTGTGAAGCATCCATCATAGTCCATTGGACCAAAAATGATGTTTGGGAGTGTTTCAGAGCATTTTGCAAACCTTCGGCACATAAATAGAT
The DNA here is from genome assembly GCA_036936925.1 of Cenchrus fungigraminus. Taxonomy (NCBI): domain Eukaryota; kingdom Viridiplantae; phylum Streptophyta; class Magnoliopsida; order Poales; family Poaceae; genus Cenchrus; species Cenchrus fungigraminus. Next base: position 59,600,589 of record CM072772.1, on the reverse strand, counting down.
GAAAAACTTGTGTTTCGGTCCTGAATGCACTATTTCGGGGTACCAAAGTTGCGAAGCATCCATTCTACTCCATTGGAACCAAAATGATGCTTGGGAGTGTTTCAGAGCATTTTGCTAACCTTCGGCACGTAAAAAGTTGCAAAACTCGTGTTTCAGGCCTGGATGCACAATTTCGAGGTACCGAAGTTGTGAAGCATCCATTCTACTCCATTGGACCGAAAATGATGTTTGAGAGTGTTTCAGAGCATTTCGCTAACCTTCGGCATTTAAAAAGTTGCAAAACTCGTGTTTCAGGCCTGGATGCACAATTTCGAGGTACCAAAGTTGTGAAGCATCCATTCTACTCCATTCGACCCAAAATGATGTTTGAGAGTGTTTCAGAGCATTTCACTAACCTTCAGCACGTAAAAGATGCAAAACTTGTGTTTCTGGCCTGAATGACTATTTCGGGGTATCGTAGTTATAAAGCATCCATTCTACTCCATTGGACCCAAAATGATGTTTGTTTGTGTTTCAGAGCATTTCGCTAACCTTCGGCACGTAAGAGACGCAAAACTTGTGTTCGCGCCTGAATTCACTATTTTGGGGTACCAAAGTTGTGAAGCATCCATTATAGTCCATTGGACCAAAAATGATGTTTGGGAGTGTTTCAGAGCATTTTGCTAACCTGCGGCAGATAAAAAGATGAAAAACTGGTGTTTCGGGCCTGAATGCACTATTTCGGGTACCAAAGTTGCGAAGCATTCATTCTACTCCATTGGAAATAAAATGATGTTTGGGAGTGTTTCAGAGCATTTCCCTAGCCTTCGGCACGTAAAAAGATGCAAAACTTGTGTTTATGGCATGAAGGAACTATATCGAGGTACCGAAGTTGTGAAGCTTCAATTCTACTCCATTGGACCGACAATGATGTTTGACAGTGTTTCAGAGCATTTCGCTAACCTTCGGCACGTAAAATATGCAAAACATGTGTTTAGGGCCTGAATGCACTATTGCGGGGTTTCGTAGTTGTATAGCATCCATTCTACTCCATTGGACCCAAAAAGATGTTTGGGAGTGTTTCAGAGCATTTCCCTAACCTTCGGCACGTAAAAAGATGCAAAACTTGTGTTTCGGGCCTGAATGCACTATTTCAGGATATCGAAGTTGTGAAGCATCCATTCTACTCCATTGGACTCAAAATGATGTTTGGGAGTGTTTCAGAGCGTTTCGCTAACCTTTGACATGTAAAAAGATCCAAAACTTGTGTTTTAGGCCTGGATACACTATTCCGAGGTACCGAGGTTGTGAAGCATCCATTCTACTCCATTGGACCCAAAATGATGTTTGAGAGTGTTTCAGAGCATTTAGCTAACCTTCGGCACGTAAAAAGATGAAAAACTTGTGTTCACGCCTGAATGCACTATTTCGGGGTACCAAAGTTGCGAAGCATCCATTCTACTCCATTGGAACCAAAATGATGTTTGGGAGTGTTTCAGATCATTTCGCTAGCCTTCGACACGTAAAAAGATGCAAAACTTGTGTTTCGGGCCTGAATGCACTATTTCGGGGTACCAAAGTTGCGAAGCATCCTTTCTACTCCATTGGAACCAAAATGATGTTTGGGAGTGTTTCAGAGCATGTCGCTAACCTTCAGCACGTAAAAAGATGCAAAACTTGTGTTTCGGGCCTGAGTGCTCTATTTCGGGGTACCAAAGTTGTGAAGCATCCATTCTACTCCATTGGACCCACAATGATGTTTGACAGTGTTTCAGAGCATTTCGCTAACCTTCGGCACGTAAAAGATGCAAAACTTGTGTTTCGGGCCTGAATGCACTATTTCGGGGTATCGTAGTTGTAAAGCATCAATTCTACTCCATTGGACCCAAAATGACGTTTGGGAGTTTTTCAGAGCATTTCGCTAACCTTCGGCACGTAAAAACATGCAAAACTTTTGTTTCAGACCTGAATGCTCTATTTCGGGGTACCGAAGTTGTGAAGCATCCATTCTACTCCATTCGACCCAAAATGATGTTTGAAAGTGTTTCAGAGCATTTCGCTAACCTTCGGCACGTAAAAGATGCAAAACTTGTGTTTCGGTCCTGAATGCACTATTTCAGGGTAGCGTAGTTGTAAAGCAACCATTCTACTCCATTGGACACAAAATGATGTTTGGGAGTGTTTCAGAGCATTTCCCTAACCTTCGGCACGTAAAAAGATGCAAAACTTGTGTTTCGGGCCTGAATGCACTATTTCGGGGTATCGAATTGTGAAGCATCCATTCTACTCCATTGGACTCAAAATGATGTTTGGGAGTGTTTCAGAGCATTTCGCTAACCTTTGACACGTAAAAAGATGCAAAACTTGTGTTTCAGGCCTGGATGCACTATTTCGAGGTACCGAAGTTGTGAAGCATCCATTCTACTCCATTGGACCCAAAATGATGTTTGAGAGTGTTTTAGAGCATTTCGCTAGCCTTCGGCACGTAAAAGATGCAAAACTTGTGTTTCTAGCCTTAATGCACTATTTCGGGGTATCGTAGTTGTAAAGCATCCAATCTACTACATTGGACCCAAAATGACGTGTGGGAGTTTTTCAGAGCATTTTGCTAACCTTCGGCACGTAAAAACATGCAAAACTTTTGTTTCAGTCCTGAATGCTCTAGTTCGGGGTACCGAAGTTGTGAAGCATCCATTCTACTCCTTTCGACCCAAAATGATGTTTGAGAGTGTTTCAGAGCATTTCGCTAACGTTCGGCACGTAAAAGATGCAAAACTTGTGTTTCGGTCCTGAATGCACTATTTCAGGGTATCGTAGTTGTAAAGCATCCATTCTACTCCATTGGACCCAAAATGATGTTTGGGAGTGTTTCAGAGCATTTCACTAACCTTCAGCACGTAAAAAGATGCAAAATTTGTGTTTCGGGCCTGAATGCACTATTTCGGGGTATCGATGTTGTGAAGCATCCATTCTACTCCATTGGACTCAAAATGATGTTTGGGAGTGTTTCAGAGCATTTCGCTAACCTTCGGCATTTAAAAAGTTGCAAAACTCATGTTTTAGGCCTGGATGCACAATTTCGAGGTACCGAAGTTGTGAAGCATCCATTCTACTCCATTGGACCGAAAATGATGTTTGAGAGTGTTTCAGAGCATTTCGCTAACCTTCGGCATTTAAAAAGTTGCAAAACTCGTGTTTCAGGCCTGGATGCACAATTTCGAGGTACCAAAGTTGTGAAGCATCCATTCTACTCCATTCGACCCAAAATGATGTTTGAGAGTGTTTCAGAGCATTTTACTAACCTTCAGCACGTAAAAGATGCAAAACTTGTGTTTCTGGCCTGAATGACTATTTCGGGGTATCGTAGTTATAAAGCATCCATTCTACTCCATTGGACCCAAAATGATGTTTGTTTGTGTTTCAGAGCATTTCGCTAACCTTCGGCACGTAAGAGACGCAAAACTTGTGTTCGCGCCTGAATTCACTATTTTGGGGTACCAAAGTTGTGAAGCATCCATTATAGTCCATTGGACCCAAAATGATGTTTGGGAGTGTTTCAGAGCATTTTGCTAACCTGCGGCAGATAAAAAGATGAAAAACTGGTGTTTCGGGCCTGAATGCACTATTTCGGGTACCAAAGTTGCGAAGCATTCATTCTACTCCATTGGAAATAAAATGATGTTTGGGAGTGTTTCAGAGCATTTCGCTAGCCTTCGGCACGTAAAAAGATGCAAAAGTTGTGTTTCGGGCCTTAATGCTCTATTTCGTGGTACCGAAGTTGTGAAGCATCAATTCTACTCCATTGGACCGACAATGATGTTTGACAGTGTTTCAGAGCATTTCGCTAACCTTCGGCACGTAAAAGATGCAAAACTTGTGTTTCGGGCCTGAATGCACTATTCCGGGGTATCGTAGTTGTAAAGCATCCATTCTACTCCATTGGACCCAAAAAGATGTTTGGGAGTGTTTCAGAGCATTTCCCTAACCTTCGGCACGTAAAAAGATGCAAAACTTGTGTTTCGGGCCTGAATGCACTATTTCAGGGTATCGAAGTTGTGAAGCATCCATTCTACTCCATTGGACTCAAAATGATGTTTGGGAGTGTTTCAGAGCGTTTCGCTAACCTTTGACATGTAAAAAGATCCAAAACTTGTGTTTTAGGCCTGGATACACTATTTCGAGGTACCGAAGTTGTGAAGCATCCATTCTACTCCATTGGACCCAAAATGATGTTTGAGAGTGTTTTAGAGCATTTCGCTAGCCTTCGGCACGTAAAAGATGCAAAACTTGTGTTTCTGGCCTGAATGCACTATTTCGGGGTATCGTAGTTGTAAAGCATCCATTCTACTCCATTGGACGCAAAATGATGTTTGAGAGTGTTTCAGAGCATTTAGCTAACCTTCGGCACGTAAAAAGATGAAAAACTTGTGTTCACGCCTGAATGCACTATTTCGGGGTACCAAAGTTGCGAAGCATCCATTCTACTCCATTGGAACCAAAATGATGTTTGGGAGTGTTTCAGATCATTTCGCTAGCCTTCGGCACGTAAAAAGATGCAAAACTTGTGTTTCGGGCCTGAATGCACTATTTCGGGGTACCAAAGTTGCGAAGCATCCTTTCTACTCCATTGGAACCAAAATGATGTTTGGGAGTGTTTCAGAGCATGTCGCTAACCTTCAGCACGTAAAAAGATGCAAAACTTGTGTTTCGGGCCTGAGTGCTCTATTTCGGGGTACCAAAGTTGTGAAGCATCCATTCTACTCCATTGGACCCACAATGATGTTTGACAGTGTTTCAGAGCATTTCGCTAACCTTTGGCACGTAAAAGATGCAAAACTTGTGTTTCGGGCCTGAATGCACTATTTCGGGGTATCGTAGTTGTAAAGCATCCATTCTACTCCATTGGACCCAAAACGATGTTTGGGAGTGTTTCAGACCATTTCGCTAACCTTCGGCACGTAAAAGATGCAAAACTTGTGGTCGCGCTTGAATCCACTATTTCGGGGTACCAAAATTGTGAAGCATCCATTATAGTCCACTGGACCCAAAATGATGTTTGTTAGTGTTTCAGAGCATTTCGCTAACCTACGGCACGTAAAAGATGCAAAACTTGTGTTCGCGCCTGAATTCACTATTTTGGTTTACCAAAGTTGTGAAGCATCCATTATAGTCCATTGGACCCAAAATTATGTTTGGGAGTGTTTCAGAGCATTTTGCTAACCTTCGGCACATAAAAAGATGAAAAACTGGTGTTTCGAGCCTGAATGCACTATTTCGGGTACCAAAGTTGCGAAGCATCCATTCTACTCCATTGGAACTAAAATGATGTTTGGGAGTGTTTCAGAGCATTTCGCTAACCTTCGGCACGTAAAAAGATGCAAAAGTTGTGTTTCGGTCCTGAATGCTCTATTTCGGGGTACTGAAGTTGTGAAGCATCCATTCTACTTCATTGGACCCACAATGATGTTTGACAGTGTTTCAGAGCATTTCGCTAAACTTCGGCACGTAAAAGATGCAAAACTTGTGTTTCGGGCCTGAATGCACTATTTCGGGGGACCGAAGTTGTGACGCATCAATTCTACTCCATTGGACTCAAAATGATGTTTGGGAGTGTTTCATAGCATTTCGCTAACCTTCGGCACGTAAAAGATGCAAAACTTGTGTTTCGGGCCTGAATGCACTATTTCGGGGTATCGTAGTTGTAAAGCATCCATTCTACTACATTGGACCCAAAATGACGTTTGGGAGTGTTTCAGGGCATTTCGCTAACCTTCGGCGTGTAAAAAGTTGCAAAACTTGTGTTTCAGGCCTGGATGCACAATTTCGAGGTACCGAAGTTGTGAAGCATCCATTCTACTCCATTGGACCGAAAATGATGTTTGAGAGTGTTTCAGAGAATTTCGCTAACCTTCAGCACGTAAAAGATTCAAAACTTGTGTTTCTGGCCTGAATGCACTATTTCGGGGTATCGTAGTTGTAAAGCATCCATTCTACTCCATTGGACCCAAAATGATGTTTGTTAGTGTTTCAGAGCATTTCGCTAACCTTCGGCACGTAAAAGATGCAAAACTTGTGTTCGCGCCTGAATTCACTATTTTGGGGTACCAAAGTTGTGAAGCATCCAATATAGTCCATTGGACCCAAAATGATGTTTGGGAGTGTTTCAGAGCATTTTGCTAACCTGCGGCACATACACAGATGAAAAACTGGTGTTTCGGGCCTGAATGCACTATTTCGGGTACCAAAGTTGCGAAGCATCCATTCTAATCCATTGGAAATAAAATGATGTTTGGGAGTGTTTCAGAGCATTTCGTTAGCCTTCGGCACGTAGAAAGATGCAAAAGTTGTGTTTCGGGCCTGAATGCTCTATTTCGGGGTACCGAAGTTGTGAAGCATCAATTCTACTTCATTGGACCGACAATGATGTTTGACAGTGTTTCAGGGCATTTCGCTAACCTTCGGCACGTAAAAGATGCAAAATTTGTGTTTCGGGCCTGAATGCACTATTTCGGGGTATCGTAGTTGTAAAGCATCCATTCTACTCCATTGGACCCAAAAAGATGTTTGGGAGTGTTTCAGAGCATTTCCCTAACCTTCGGCACGTAAAAAGATGCAAAACTTGTGTTTCGGGCCTGAATGCACTATTTCGGGGTATCGAAGTTGTGAAGCATCCATTCTACTCCATTGGACTCAAAATGATGTTTGGGAGTGTTTATGAGCATTTCGCTAACCTTCGACACGTAAAAAGATGCAAAACTTGTGTTTCAGGCCTGGATGCACTATTTCGAGGTACCGAAGTTGTGAAGCATCCATTCTACTCCATTGGACTCAAAATGATGTTTGGGAGTGTTTTAGAGCATTTCGCTAGCCTTCGGCACGTAAAAGATGCAAAACTTGTGTTTCTGGCCTGAATGCACTATTTCGGGGTATCGTAGTTGTAAAGCATCCATTCTACTACATTGGACCCAAAATGACGTTTGGGAGTGTTTCAGAGCATTTCGCTAACCTTCGGCATGTAAAAAGTTGCAAAACTTGTGTTTCAGGCCTGGATGCACAATTTCGAGGTACCGTAGTTGTAAAGCATCCATTCTACTCCATTGGACTCAAAATGATGTTTGGGAGTGTTTCAGAGCATTTCGCTAACCTTCGACACGTAAAAAGATGCAAAACTTGTGTTTCGGGCTTGAATGCACTATTTCGGGGTATCGATGTTGTGAAGCATCCATTCTACTCCATTGGACTCAAAATGATGTTTGGGAGTGTTTCAAAGCATTTCGCTAACCTTCGGCATGTAAAAAGTTGCAAAACTTGTGTTTCAGGCCTGGATGCACAATTTCGAGGTACCGAAGTTGTGAAGCATCCATTCTACTCCATTGGACCGAAAATGATGTTTGAGAGTGTTTCAGAGAATTTCGCTAACCTTCAGCACGTAAAAGATTCAAAACTTGTGTTTCTGGCCTGAATGCACTATTTCGGGGTATCGTAGTTGTAAAGCATCCATTCTACTCCATTGGACCCAAAATGATGTTTGTTAGTGTTTCAGAGCATTTCGCTAACCTTGGGCACATAAAAGATGCAAAACTTGTGTTCGCGCCTGAATTCACTATTTTGGGGTACCAAAGTTGTGAAGCATCCAATATAGTCCATTGGACCCAAAATGATGTTTGGGAGTGTTTCAGAGCATTTTGCTAACCTGCGGCACATACACAGATGAAAAACTGGTGTTTCGGGCCTGAATGCACTATTTCGGGTACCAAAGTTGCGAAGCATCCATTCTACTCCATTGGAAATAAAATGATGTTTGGGAGTGTTTCAGAGCATTTCGCTAGCCTTCGGCACGTAGAAAGATGCAAAAGTTGTGTTTCGGGCCTGAATGCTCTATTTCGGGGTACCGAAGTTGTGAAGCATCAATTCTACTCCATTGGACCGACAATGATGTTTGACAGTGTTTCAAAGCATTTCGCTAACCTTCGGCACGTAACAGATGCAAAATTTGTGTTTCGGGCCTGAATGCACTATTTCGGGGTATCGTAATTGTAAAGCATCCATTCTACTCCATTGGACCCAAAAAGATGTTTGGGAGTGTTTCAAAGCATTTCCCTAACCTTCGGCACGTAAAAAGATGCAAAACATGTGTTTCGGGCCTGAATGCACTATTTCGGTGTATCGAAGTTGTGAAGCATCCATTCTACTCCATTGGATTCAAAATGATGTTTGGGAGTGTTTCAGAGCATTTCGCTAACCTTCGACACGTAAAAAGATGCAAAACTTGTGTTTCAGGCCTGGATGCACTATTTCGAGGTACCGAGGTTGTGAAGCATCCATTCTACTCCATTGGACCCAAAATGATGTTTGAGAGTGTTTTAGAGCATTTCGCTAGCCTTCGGCACGTAAAAGATGCAAAACTTGTGTTTCTGGCCTGAATGCACTATTTCGGGGTATCGTAGTTGTAAAGCATCCATTCTACTACATTGCACCCAAAATGACGTTTGGGAGTGTTTCAGAGCATTTCGCTAACCTTCGGCATGTAAAAAGTTGCAAAACTTGTGTTTCAGGCCTGGATGCACAATTTCGAGGTACCGTAGTTGTAAAGCATCCATTCTACTCCATTGGACTCAAAATGATGTTTGGGAGTGTTTCAGAGCATTTCGCTAACCTTCAGCACGTAAAAAGATGCAAAACTTGTGTTTCGGGCTTGAATGCACTATTTCGGGGTATCGATGTTGTGAAGCATCCATTCTACTCCATTGGACTCAAAATGATGTTTGGGAGTGTTTCAGAGCATTTCGCTAACCTTCGGCACGTAAAAAGTTGCAAAACTTGTGTTTCAGGCCTGGATGTACAATTTCGAGGTACCAAAGTTGTGAAGCATCCATTCTACTCCATTGGACCGAAAATGATGTTTGAGAGTGTTTCAGAGAATTTCGCTAACCTTCAGCACGTAAAAGATGCAAAACTTGTGTTTCTGGCCTGAATGCACTATTTCGGGGTATCGTAGTTGTAAAGCATCCATTCTACTCCATTGGACCCAAAATGATGTTTGTTAGTGTTTCAGAGCATTTCGCTAACCTTCGGCACGTAAAAGATGCAAAACTTGTGTTCGCGCCTGAATTCACTATTTTGGGGTACCAAAGTTGTAAAGCATCCATTCTACTCCATTGGACCCAAAATGATGTTTGACAGTGTTTCAGAGCATTTCGCTAACCTTCGGCATGTAAAAAGATGCAAAACTTGTGTTTCGGGCCTGAATGCACTATTTCGGGGTATCGTAGTTGTAAAGCATCCATTCTACTCCATTGGACCCAAAATGATGTTTGGGAGTGTTTCAGAGCTTTTCACTAACCTTCGGCATGTAAAAAGATGCAAGACTTGTGTTTCGGGCCTGAATGCACTATTTCGGGGTATCAAAGTTGTGAAGCATCCATTCTACTCCATTGGACTCAAAACGATGATTGGGAGTGTTTCAGAGCATTTCGCTAAGCTTCGGCATGTAAAAAGATGCAAAACTTGTGTTTCAGGCCTGGAAGCACAATTTCGAGGTACCGAAGTTGTGATGCATCCATTCTACTCCATTGGACCCAAAATGATGTTTGACAGTGTTTCAGAGCATTTCGCTAACCTTCGGCACGTAAAAGATGCAAAACTTGTGTTTCTGGCCTGAATGCACTATTTCGGGGTATCGTAGTTGTAAAGCATCCATTCTACTCCATTGGACCCAAAATGATGTTTGTTAGTGTTTCAGAGCATTTCGCTAACCTTCGGCACGTAAAAGATGCAAAACTTGTGTTCGCGCCTGAATTCACTATTTTGCGGTACCAATGTTGTGAAGCATCCATTATAGTCCATTGGACCGAAAATGATGTTTGGGAGTGTTTCAGAGCATTTTGCTAACCTGCGGCACATAAAAAGATGAAAAACTGGTGTTTCGGGCCTGAATGCACTATTTCGGGTACCAAAGTTGCGAAGCATCCATTCTACTCCATTGGAAATAAAATGATGTTTGGGAGTGTTTCAGAGCATTTCGCTAGCCTTCCGCACGTAAAAAGATGCAAAAGTTGTGTTTCGGGCCTGAATGCTCTATTTCGGGGTACCGAAGTTGTGAAGCATCCATTCTACTCCATTGGACCGACAATGATGTTTGACAGTGTTTCAGAGCATTTCGCTAACCTTTGGCACGTAAAAGATCCAAAACTTGTGTTTCGGGCCTGAATGCACTATTTCGGGGTATCGTAGTTGTAAAGCATCCATTCTACTCCATTGGACCCAAAATGATGTTTGGGAGTGTTTCAGAGCATTTCACTAACCTTCGGCACGTAAAAAGATGCAAAACTTGTGTATCGGGCCTGAATGCACTATTTCAGGGTATCGAAGTTGTGAAGCATCCATTCTACTCCATTGGACTCAAAACGATGTTTGGGAGTGTTTCAGAGCATTTCGCTAACCTTCGGCATGTAAAAAGATGCAAAACTTGTGTTTTAGGCCTGGATGCACAATTTCGAGATACCGAAGTTGTGATGCATCCATTCTACTCCATTGGACCCAAAAATGATGTTTGTCAGTGTATCAGAGCATTTCGCTAACCTTCGGCACGTAAAAGATGCAAAACTTGTGTTTCTGGCCTGAATGCACTATTTCGGGGTATCGTAGTTGTAAAGCATCCATTCTACTCCATTGGACCCAAAATGATGTTTGTTAGTGTTTCAGAGCATTTCGCTAACCTTCGGCACGTAAAAGATGCAAAACTTGTGTTTCGGGCCTGAATGCACTATTTCGGTGTATCGAAGTTGTGAAGCATCCATTCTACTCCATTGGATTCAAAATGATGTTTGGGAGTGTTTCAGAGCATTTCGCTAACCTTCGACACGTAAAAAGATGCAAAACTTGTGTTTCAGGCCTGGATGCACTATTTCGAGGTACCGAGGTTGTGAAGCATCCATTCTACTCCATTGGACCCAAAATGATGTTTGAGAGTGTTTTAGAGCATTTCGCTAGCCTTCGGCACGTAAAAGATGCAAAACTTGTGTTTCTGGCCTGAATGCACTATTTCGGGGTATCGTAGTTGTAAAGCATCCATTCTACTACATTGCACCCAAAATGACGTTTGGGAGTGTTTCAGAGCATTTCGCTAACCTTCGGCATGTAAAAAGTTGCAAAACTTGTGTTTCAGGCCTGGATGCACAATTTCGAGGTACCGTAGTTGTAAAGCATCCATTCTACTCCATTGGACTCAAAATGATGTTTGGGAGTGTTTCAGAGCATTTCGCTAACCTTCAGCACGTAAAAAGATGCAAAACTTGTGTTTCGGGCTTGAATGCACTATTTCGGGGTATCGATGTTGTGAAGCATCCATTCTACTCCATTGGACTCAAAATGATGTTTGGGAGTGTTTCAGAGCATTTCGCTAACCTTCGGCATGTAAAAAGTTGCAAAACTTGTGTTTCAGGCCTGGATGTACAATTTCGAGGTACCAAAGTTGTGAAGCATCCATTCTACTCCATTGGACCGAAAATGATGTTTGAGAGTGTTTCAGAGAATTTCGCTAACCTTCAGCACGTAAAAGATGCAAAACTTGTGTTTCTGGCCTGAATGCACTATTTCGGGGTATCGTAGTTGTAAAGCATCCATTCTACTCCATTGGACCCAAAATGATGTTTGTTAGTGTTTCAGAGCATTTCGCTAACCTTCGGCACGTAAAAGATGCAAAACTTGTGTTCGCGCCTGAATTCACTATTTTGGGGTACCAAAGTTGTAAAGCATCCATTCTACTCCATTGGACCCAAAATGATGTTTGACAGTGTTTCAGAGCATTTCGCTAACCTTCGGCATGTAAAAAGATGCAAAACTTGTGTTTCGGGCCTGAATGCACTATTTCGGGGTATCGTAGTTGTAAAGCATCCATTCTACTCCATTGGACCCAAAATGATGTTTGGGAGTGTTTCAGAGCTTTTCACTAACCTTCGGCATGTAAAAAGATGCAAGACTTGTGTTTCGGGCCTGAATGCACTATTTCGGGGTATCAAAGTTGTGAAGCATCCATTCTACTCCATTGGACTCAAAACGATGATTGGGAGTGTTTCAGAGCATTTCGCTAAGCTTCGGCATGTAAAAAGATGCAAAACTTGTGTTTCAGGCCTGGAAGCACAATTTCGAGGTACCGAAGTTGTGATGCATCCATTCTACTCCATTGGACCCAAAATGATGTTTGACAGTGTTTCAGAGCATTTCGCTAACCTTCGGCACGTAAAAGATGCAAAACTTGTGTTTCTGGCCTGAATGCACTATTTCGGGGTATCGTAGTTGTAAAGCATCCATTCTACTCCATTGGACCCAAAATGATGTTTGTTAGTGTTTCAGAGCATTTCGCTAACCTTCGGCACGTAAAAGATGCAAAACTTGTGTTCGCGCCTGAATTCACTATTTTGCGGTACCAATGTTGTGAAGCATCCATTATAGTCCATTGGACCGAAAATGATGTTTGGGAGTGTTTCAGAGCATTTTGCTAACCTGCGGCACATAAAAAGATGAAAAACTGGTGTTTCGGGCCTGAATGCACTATTTCGGGTACCAAAGTTGCGAAGCATCCATTCTACTCCATTGGAAATAAAATGATGTTTGGGAGTGTTTCAGAGCATTTCGCTAGCCTTCCGCACGTAAAAAGATGCAAAAGTTGTGTTTCGGGCCTGAATGCTCTATTTCGGGGTACCGAAGTTGTGAAGCATCCATTCTACTCCATTGGACCGACAATGATGTTTGACAGTGTTTCAGAGCATTTCGCTAACCTTTGGCACGTAAAAGATCCAAAACTTGTGTTTCGGGCCTGAATGCACTATTTCGGGGTATCGTAGTTGTAAAGCATCCATTCTACTCCATTGGACCCAAAATGATGTTTGGGAGTGTTTCAGAGCATTTCACTAACCTTCGGCACGTAAAAAGATGCAAAACTTGTGTATCGGGCCTGAATGCACTATTTCAGGGTATCGAAGTTGTGAAGCATCCATTCTACTCCATTGGACTCAAAACGATGTTTGGGAGTGTTTCAGAGCATTTCGCTAACCTTCGGCATGTAAAAAGATGCAAAACTTGTGTTTTAGGCCTGGATGCACAATTTCGAGATACCGAAGTTGTGATGCATCCATTCTACTCCATTGGACCCAAAAATGATGTTTGTCAGTGTATCAGAGCATTTCGCTAACCTTCGGCACGTAAAAGATGCAAAACTTGTGTTTCTGGCCTGAATGCACTATTTCGGGGTATCGTAGTTGTAAAGCATCCATTCTACTCCATTGGACCCAAAATGATGTTTGTTAGTGTTTCAGAGCATTTCGCTAACCTTCGGCACGTAAAAGATGCAAAACTTGTGTTTCGGGCCTGAATGCACTATTTCGGTGTATCGAAGTTGTGAAGCATCCATTCTACTCCATTGGATTCAAAATGATGTTTGGGAGTGTTTCAGAGCATTTCGCTAACCTTCGACACGTAAAAAGATGCAAAACTTGTGTTTCAGGCCTGGATGCACTATTTCGAGGTACCGAGGTTGTGAAGGATCCATTCTACTCCATTGGACCCAAAATGATGTTTGAGAGTGTTTTAGAGCATTTCGCTAGCCTTCGGCACGTAAAAGATGCAAAACTTGTGTTTCTGGCCTGAATGCACTATTTCATGGAATCGTAGTTGTAAAGCATCCATTCTACTACATTGGACCCAAAATGACGTTTGGGAGTGTTTCAGAGCATTTCGCTAACCTTCGGCATGTAAAAAGTTGCAAAACTTGTGTTTCCGGCCTGGATGCACAATTTTGAGGTACCGTAGTTGTAAAGCATCCATTCTACTCCATTGGACTCAAAATGATGTTTGGGAGTGTTTCAGAGCATTTCGCTAACCTTCGGCACGTAAAAAGATGCAAAACTTGTGTTTCGGGCTTGAATGCACTATTTCGGGGTATCGATGTTGTGAAGCATCCATTCTACTCCATTGGACTCAAAATGATGTTTGGGAGTGTTTCAGAGCATTTCGCTAACCTTCGGCATGTAAAAAGTTGCAAAACTTGTGTTTCAGGCCTGGATGTACAATTTCGAGGTACCGAAGTTGTGAAGCATCCATTCTACTCCATTGGACCGAAAATGATGTTTGAGAGTGTTTCAGAGAATTTCGCTAAGCTTCAGCACGTAAAAGATGCAAAACTTGTGTTTCTGGCCTGAATGCACTATTTCGGGGTATCGTAGTTGTAAAGCATCCATTCTACTCCATTGGACCCAAAATGATGTTTGTTAGTGTTTCAGAGCATTTCGCTAACCTTCGGCACGTAAAAGATGCAAAACTTGTGTTCGCGCCTGAATTCACTATTTTGGGGTACCAAAGTTGTGAAGCATCCATTATAGTCCATTGGACCCAAAATGATGTTTGGGAGTGTTTCAGAGCATTTTGCTAACCTGCGGCACATAAAAAGATGAAAAACTGGTGTTTCGGGCCTGAATGCACTATTTTGGGTACCAAAGTTGCGAAGCATCCATTCTACTCCATTGGAAATAAAATGATGTTTGGGAGTGTTTCAGAGCATTTCGCTAGCCTTCCGCACGTAAAAAGATGCAAAAGTTGTGTTTCGGGCCTGAATGCTCTATTTCGGGGTACCGAAGTTGTGAAGCATCAATTCTACTCCATTGGACCGGCAATGATGTTTGACAGTGTTTCAGAGCATTTCGCTAACCTTCGGCACGTAAAAGATGCAAAACTTGTGTTTTAGGCCTGGATGCACAATTTCGAGATACCGAAGTTGTGATGCATCCATTCTACTCCATTGGACCCAAAAATGATGTTTGTCAGTGTATCAGAGCATTTCGCTAACCTTCGGCACGTAAAAGATGCAAAACTTGTGTTTCTGGCCTGAATGCACTATTTCGGGGTATCGTAGTTGTAAAGCATCCATTCTACTCCATTGGACCCAAAATGATGTTTGTTAGTGTTTCAGAGCATTTCGCTAACCTTCGGCACGTAAAAGATGCAAAACTTGTGTTTCGGGCCTGAATGCACTATTTCGGTGTATCGAAGTTGTGAAGCATCCATTCTACTCCATTGGACCCAAAATGATGTTTGTTAGTGTTTCAGAGCATTTCGCTAACCTTCGGCACGTAAAAGATGCAAAACTTAGGTTTCGGGCCTGAATGCACTATTTCGGTGTATCGAAGTTGTGAAGCATCCATTCTACTCCATTGGATTCAAAATGATGTTTGGGAGTGTTTCAGAGCATTTCGCTAACCTTCGACACGTAAAAAGATGCAAAACTTGTGTTTCAGGCCTGGATGCACTATTTCGAGGTACCGAGGTTGTGAAGCATCCATTCTACTCCATTGGACCCAAAATGATGTTTGAGAGTGTTTTAGAGCATTTCGCTAGCCTTCGGCACGTAAAAGATGCAAAACTTGTGTTTCTGGCCTGAATGCACTATTTCATGGAATCGTAGTTGTAAAGCATCCATTCTACTACATTGGACCCAAAATGACGTTTGGGAGTGTTTCAGAGCATTTCGCTAACCTTCGGCATGTAAAAAGTTGCAAAACTTGTGTTTCAGGCCTGGATGCACAATTTTGAGGTACCGTAGTTGTAAAGCATCCATTCTACTCCATTGGACTCAAAATGATGTTTGGGAGTGTTTCAGAGCATTTCGCTAACCTTCGGCACGTAAAAAGATGCAAAACTTGTGTTTCGGGCTTGAATGCACTATTTCGGGGTATCGATGTTGTGAAGCATCCATTCTACTCCATTGGACTCAAAATGATGTTTGGGAGTGTTTCAGAGCATTTCGCTAACCTTCGGCATGTAAAAAGTTGCAAAACTTGTGTTTCAGGCCTGGATGTACAATTTCGAGGTACCGAAGTTGTGAAGCATCCATTCTACTCCATTGGACCGAAAATGATGTTTGAGAGTGTTTCAGAGAATTTCGCTAAGCTTCAGCACGTAAAAGATGCAAAACTTGTGTTTCTGGCCTGAATGCACTATTTCGGGGTATCGTAGTTGTAAAGCATCCATTCTACTCCATTGGACCCAAAATGATGTTTGTTAGTGTTTCAGAGCATTTCGCTAACCTTCGGCACGTAAAAGATGCAAAACTTGTGTTCGCGCCTGAATTCACTATTTTGGGGTACCAAAGTTGTGAAGCATCCATTATAGTCCATTGGACCCAAAATGATGTTTGGGAGTGTTTCAGAGCATTTTGCTAACCTGCGGCACATAAAAAGATGAAAAACTGGTGTTTCGGGCCTGAATGCACTATTTTGGGTACCAAAGTTGCGAAGCATCCATTCTACTCCATTGGAAATAAAATGATGTTTGGGAGTGTTTCAGAGCATTTCGCTAGCCTTCCGCACGTAAAAAGATGCAAAAGTTGTGTTTCGGGCCTGAATGCTCTATTTCGGGGTACCGAAGTTGTGAAGCATCAATTCTACTCCATTGGACCGGCAATGATGTTTGACAGTGTTTCAGAGCATTTCGCTAACCTTCGGCACGTAAAAGATGCAAAACTTGTGTTTTAGGCCTGGATGCACAATTTCGAGATACCGAAGTTGTGATGCATCCATTCTACTCCATTGGACCCAAAAATGATGTTTGTCAGTGTATCAGAGCATTTCGCTAACCTTCGGCACGTAAAAGATGCAAAACTTGTGTTTCTGGCCTGAATGCACTATTTCGGGGTATCGTAGTTGTAAAGCATCCATTCTACTCCATTGGACCCAAAATGATGTTTGTTTGTGTTTCAGAGCATTTCGCTAACCTTCGGCACGTAAAAGATGCAAAACTTGTGTTTCGGGCCTGAATGCACTATTTCGGTGTATCGAAGTTGTGAAGCATCCATTCTACTCCATTGGACCCAAAATGATGTTTGTTAGTGTTTCAGAGCATTTCGCTAACCTTCGGCACGTAAAAGATGCAAAACTTGTGTTTCGGGCCTGAATGCACTATTTCGGTGTATCGAAGTTGTGAAGCATCCATTCTACTCCATTGGATTCAAAATGATGTTTGGGAGTGTTTCAGAGCATTTCGCTAACCTTCGACACGTAAAAAGATGCAAAACTTGTGTTTCAGGCCTGGATGCACTATTTCGAGGTACCGAGGTTGTGAAGCATCCATTCTACTCCATTGGACCCAAAATGATGTTTGAGAGTGTTTTAGAGCATTTCGCTAGCCTTCGGCACGTAAAAGATGCAAAACTTGTGTTTCTGGCCTGAATGCACTATTTCATGGAATCGTAGTTGTAAAGCATCCATTCTACTACATTGGACCCAAAATGACGTTTGGGAGTGTTTCAGAGCATTTCGCTAACCTTCGGCATGTAAAAAGTTGCAAAACTTGTGTTTCAGGCCTGGATGCACAATTTTGAGGTACCGTAGTTGTAAAGCATCCATTCTACTCCATTGGACTCAAAATGATGTTTGGGAGTGTTTCAGAGCATTTCGCTAACCTTCGGCACGTAAAAAGATGCAAAACTTGTGTTTCGGGCTTGAATGCACTATTTCGGGGTATCGATGTTGTGAAGCATCCATTCTACTCCATTGGACTCAAAATGATGTTTGGGAGTGTTTCAGAGCATTTCGCTAACCTTCGGCATGTAAAAAGTTGCAAAACTTGTGTTTCAGGCCTGGATGTACAATTTCGAGGTACCGAAGTTGTGAAGCATCCATTCTACTCCATTGGACCGAAAATGATGTTTGAGAGTGTTTCAGAGAATTTCGCAAAGCTTCAGCACGTAAAAGATGCAAAACTTGTGTTTCTGGCCTGAATGCACTATTTCGGGGTATCGTAGTTGTAAAGCATCCATTCTACTCCATTGGACCCAAAATGATGTTTGTTAGTGTTTCAGAGCATTTCGCTAACCTTCGGCACGTAAAAGATGCAAAACTTGTGTTCGCGCCTGAATTCACTATTTTGGGGTACCAAAGTTGTGAAGCATCCATTATAGTCCATTGGACCCAAAATGATGTTTGGGAGTGTTTCAGAGCATTTTGCTAACCTGCGGCACATAAAAAGATGAAAAACTGGTGTTTCGGGCCTGAATGCACTATTTTGGGTACCAAAGTTGCGAAGCATCCATTCTACTCCATTGGAAATAAAATGATGTTTGGGAGTGTTTCAGAGCATTTCGCTAGCCTTCCGCACGTAAAAAGATGCAAAAGTTGTGTTTCGGGCCTGAATGCTCTATTTCGGGGTACCGAAGTTGTGAAGCATCAATTCTACTCCATTGGACCGGCAATGATGTTTGACAGTGTTTCAGAGCATTTCGCTAACCTTCGGCACGTAAAAGATGCAAAACTTGTGTTTCGAGCCTGAATGCACTATTTCTTGGTATCGTAGTTATAAAGCATCCATTCTACTCCATTGGACCCAAAAAGATGTTTGGGAGTGTTTCAGAGCATTTCCCTAACCTTCGGCACGTAAAAAGATGCTAAACTTGTGTTTCGGGCCTGAATGCACTATTTCGGGGTATCGAAGTTGTGAAGCATCCATTCTACTCCATTGGAGTCAAAATGATGTTTGGGAGTGTTTCAGAGCATTTCGCTAACCTTCGACACGTAAAAAGATGCAAAACTTATGTTTCAGGCCTGGATGCACTATTTCGAGGTACCGAAGTTGTGAAGCATCCATTCTACTCCATTGGACCCAAAATGATGTTTGAGAGTGTTTTAGAGCATTTAGCTAACCTTCGGCATGTAAAAAGTTGCAAAACTTGTGTTTCAGGCCTGGACGTACAATTTCGAGGTACCGAAGTTGTGAAGCATCCATTCTACTCCATTGGACCGAAAATGATGTTTGAGAGTGTTTCAGAGCATATCGCTAACCTTCAGCACGTAAAAGATGCAAAACTTGTGTTTCTGGCCTGAATGCACTATTTCGGGGTATCATAGTTGTAAATCATCCATTCTACTCCATTGGACCCAAAATGAAGTTTGTTAGTGTTTCAGAGCATTTCGCTAACGTACGGCACGTAAAAGATGCAAAATTTGTGTTCACGCCGGAATTCACTATTTTGGTGTACCAAAGTTGTAAAGGATCCATTATAGTCCATTGGACCCAAAATGATGTTTGGGAGTGTTTCAGAGCATTTTGCTAACATTCGGCACATAAAAAGATGAAAAACTGGTGTTTCGGGCCTGAATGCACTATTTCGGGTACCAAAGTTGCGAAGCATCCATTCTACTCCATTGGAACTAAAATGATGTTTGTTAGTGTTTCAGAGCATTTAGCTAACCTTCGGCACGTAAAAGATGAAAAACTTGTGTTCACGACTGAATGCACTATTTCGAGGTACCAAAGTTGCGAAGCATCCATTCTACTCCATTGGAACCAAAATGATGTTTGGGAGTGTTTTAGATCATTTCGTTAGCCTTCGGCTCGTAAAAAGATGCAAAACTTGTGTTTCGGGCCTGAATGCACTATTTCGGGTACCAAAGTTGCGAAGCATCCATTCTACTCCATTGGAAATAAAATGATGTTTGGGAGTGTTTCAGAGCATTTCGCTAGCCTTCGGCACGTAAAAAGATGCAAAAGTTGTGTTTCGGGCCTGAATGCTCTATTTCGGGGTACCGAAGTTGTGAAGCATCCATTCTACTCCATTGGACCGACAACGATGTTTGACAGTGTTTCAGAGCATTTCGCTAACCTTCGGCACGTAAAAGATGCAAAACTTGTGTTTCGGGCCTGAATGCACTATTTCGGGGTATCGTAGTTGTAAAGCATCCATTCTACTCCATTGGACCCAAAATGATGTTTGGGAGTGTTTCAGAGCATTTCACTAACCTTCGGCACGTAAAAAGATGCAAAACTTGTGTATCGGGCCTGAATGCACTATTTCAGGGTATCGAAGTTGTGAAGCATCCATTCTACTCCATTGGACTCAAAACGATGTTTGGGAGTGTTTCAGAGCATTTCGCTAACCTTCGGCATGTAAAAAGATGCAAAACTTGTGTTTCAGGCCTGGATGCACAATTTCGAGATACCGAAGTTGTGATGCATCCATTCTACTCCATTGGACCCAAAAATGATGTTTGACAGTGTTTCAGAGCATTTCGCTAACCTTCGGCACGTAAAAGATGCAAAACTTGTGTTTCTGGCCTGAATGCACTATTTCGGGGTATCGTAGTTGTAAAGCATCCATTCTACTCCATTGGACCCAAAATGATGTTTGTTAGTGTTTCAGAGCATTTCGCTAACCTTCGGCACGTAAAAGATGCAAAACTTGTGTTCGCGCCTGAATTCACTATTTTGGGGTACCAAAGTTGTGAAGCATCCATTATAGTCCATTGGGCCCAAAATGATGTTTGGGAGTGTTTCAGAGCATTTTTGCTAACCTTCGGCACATAAAAAGATGAAAAACTGGTGTTTCGGGCCTGAATGCACTATTTCGGGTACCAAAGTTGCGAAGCATCCATTCTACTCCATTGGAACTAAAATGATGTTTGGGAGTGTTTCAGAGCATTTTGCTAACCTTCGGCACATAAAAAGATGAAAAACTGGTGTTTCGGGCCCGAATGCACTATTTCGGGGTACCGAAGTTGTGAAGCATCCATTCTACTCCATTGGACCGACAATGATGTTTGACAGTGTTTCAGAGCATTTCGCTAACCTTCGGCACGTAAAAGATGCAAAACTTGTGTTTCGGGCCTGAATGCACTATTTCGGGGTATCGAAGTTGTGAAGCATCCATTCTACTCCATTGGACTCAAAACGATGTTTGGGAGTGTTTCAGAGCATTTCGCTAACCTTCGGCATGTAAAAAGATGCAAAACTTGTGTTTCAGGCCTGGATGCACAATTTCGAGGTACCGAAGTTGTGATGCATCCATTCTACTCCATTGGACCCAAAATGATGTTTGACAGTGTTTCAGAGCATTTCGCTAACCTTCGGCACGTAAAAGATGCAAAACTTGTGTTTCTGGCCTGAATGCACTATTTCGGGGTATCGTAGTTGTAAAGCATTCATTCTACTCCATTGGACCCAAAATGATGTTTGTTAGTGTTTCAGAGCATTTCGCTAACCTTCGGCACGTAAAAGATGCAAAACTTGTGTTCGCGCCTGAATTCACTATTTTGGGGTACCAAAGTTGTGAAGCATCCATTATAGTCCATTGGACCCAAAATGATGTTTGGGAGTGTTTCAGAGCATTTTGCTAACCTGCGGCACATAAAAAGATGAAAAACTGGTGTTTCGGGCCTGAATGCACTATTTCAGGTACCAAAGTTGCGAAGCATCCATTCTACTCCATTGGAAATAAAATGATGTTTGGGAGTGTTTCAGAGCATTTCGCTAGTAAAAAGATGCAAAAGTTGTGTTTCGGGCCTCAATGCTCTATTTCGGGGTACCGAAGTTGTGAAGCATCCATTCTACTCCATTGGACCGACAATGATGTTTGACAGTGTTTCAGAGCATTTCGCTAACCTTCGGCACGTAAAAGATGCAAAACTTGTGTTTCGGGCCTGAATGCACTATTTCGGGGTATCGTAGTTGTAAAGCATCCATTCTACTCCATTGGACCCAAAATGATGTTTGGGAGTGTTTCAGAGCATTTCACTAACCTTCGGCACGTAAAAAGATGCAAAACTTGTGTATCGGGCCTGAATGCACTATTTTAGGGTATCGAAGTTGTGAAGCATCCATTCTACTCCATTGGACTCAAAACGATGTTTGGGAGTGTTTCAGAGCATTTCGCTAACCTTCGGCATGTAAAAAGATGCAAAACTTGTGTTTCAGGCCTGGATGCACAATTTCGAGATACCGAAGTTGTGATGCATCCATTCTACTCCATTGGACCCAAAAATGATGTTTGACAGTGTTTCAGAACATTTCGCTAACCTTCGGCACGTAAAAGATGCAAAACTTGTGTTTCTGGCCTGAATGCACTATTTCGGGGTATCGTAGTTGTAAAGCATCCATTCTACTCCATTGGACCCAAAATGATGTTTGTTAGTGTTTCGGAGCATTTCGCTAACCTTCGGCACGTAAAAGATGCAAAACTTGTGTTCGCGCCTGAATTCACTATTTTGGGGTACCAAAGTTGTGAAGCATCCATTATAGTCCATTGGGCCCAAAATGATGTTTGGGAGTGTTTCAGAGCCTTTTTGCTAACCTTCGGCACATAAAAAGATGAAAAACTGGTGTTTCGGGCCTGAATGCACTATTTCGGGTACCAAAGTTGCGAAGCATCCATTCTACTCCATTGGAACTAAAATGATGTTTGGGAGTGTTTCAGAGCATTTTGCTAACCTTCGGCACATAAAAAGATGAAAAACTGGTGTTTCGGGCCTGAATGCACTATTTCGGGGTACCGAAGTTGTGAAGCATCCATTCTACTCCATTGGACCGACAATGATGTTTGACAGTGTTTCAGAGCATTTCGCTAACCTTCGGCACGTAAAAGATGCAAAACTTGTGTTTCTGGCCTGAATGCACTATTTCGGGGTATCGTAGTTGTAAAGCATCCATTCTACTCCATTAGACCCAAAATGATGTTTGGGAGTGTTTCAGAGCATTTCACTAACATTCGGCACGTAAAAGATGCAAAACTTGTGTTCGCGCCTGAATCCACTATTTCGGGGTACCAAAGTTGTGAAGCATCCATTATAGTCCATTAGACCCAAGATGATGTTTTGGAGGGTTTCAGAGCATTTCTCTGACCTTCAGCACATAAAAGATGCAAAACTTGTGTTTCGGTCCTGAATCCACTATTTCAGGGTACAGAAGTTGTGAAGCATCCATTCTACTTTATTGGACCCAAAATGAAGTTTGGGAGTGTTTCAGAGCATTTAGCTAAACTTCGGCACGTAAAAGATGAAAAACTTGTGTTCACGCCTGAATGCACTATTTCGGGGTACCAAAGTAGCGAAGCATCCTTTCTACTCCATTGGAACCAAAATGATGTTTGCGAGTGTTTCAGAGCATGTCGCTAAGCTTCAACACGTAAAAAGATGCAAACTTGTGTTTCGGGCCTGAATGCACTATTTCGGGGTACCGAAGTTGTGAAGCATCCATTCTACTCCATTGGACTCAAAATGATGTTTGGGAGTGTTTCAGAGCATTTCGCTAACCTTCGGCACGTAATAGATGCAAAACTTGTGTTTCGGGCCTGAATGCACTATTTCGGGGTATCGTAGTTGTAAAGCATCCATTCTACTCCATTGGACCCAAAATGATGTTTGGGAGTGTTTCAGAGCGTTTCGCTAACCTTCGGCACGTAAAAACATGCAAAACTTTTGTTCGGACCTGAATGCTCTATTTCGGGGGTACCGAAGTTGTGAAGCATCCATTCTACTCCATTGGACGCAAAATGATGATTGAGAGTGTTTCAGAGCATTTCGCTAACCTTCGGCACATAAAAGATGCAAAACTTGTGTTCGCGCCTGAATCCACTATTTCGGGGTATCGTAGTTGTAAAGCATCCATTCTACTCCATTGGACCCAAAATGATGTTTGTTAGTGTTTCAGAGCATTTCGCTAACCTTCGGCACGTAAAAGATGCAAAACTTGTGTTCGCGCCTGAATTCACTATTTTGGGGTACCAAAGTTGTGAAGCATCCATTATAGTCCATTGGACCCAAAATGATGTTCGGGAGTGTTTCAGAGCATTTTCCTAACCTTCGGCACATAAAAAGATGAAAAACTGGTGTTTCGGGACTGAATTCACTATTTTGGGGTACCAAAATTGTGAAGCATCCATTATAGTCCATTGGACCCAAAATGATGTTTGGGAGTGTTTCAGAGCATTTCGCTAACCTTCAGCACGTAAAAGATGCAAAACTTGTGTTTCGGGCCTGATTCCACTATTTCGGGGTACAGAAGTTGTGAAGCATCCATTCTACTCCATTGGACCCAAAATGATGTTTGGGAGTGTTTCAGATCATTTAGCTAACCTTCAGCACGTAAAAGATGAAAAACTTGTGTTCACGCCTGAATGCACTATTTCGGGGTACCAAAGTTGCGAAGCATCCATTCTACTCCATTGGAACCAAAATGATGTTTGGGAGTGTTTCAGATCATTTCGCTAACCTTCGGCACGTAAAAAGATGCAAAACTTGTGTTTCGGGCCTGAATGCACTATTTCGAGGTATCGAAGTTGTGAAGCATCCATTCTACTCCATTGGACTCAAAATGATGTTTTGGAGTGTTTCAGAGCATTTCGCTAACCTTCGGCACGTAAAAAGATGCAAAACTTATGTTTCAGGCCTGGATTCACTATTTCGAGGTACCGAAGTTGTGAAGCATCCATTCTACTCCATTGGACCCAAAATGATGTTTGAGAGTGTTTCAGAGCATTTCGCTTGCCTTCGGCACGTAAAAGATGCAAAACTTGTGTTTCTGGCCTGAATGCACTATATCGGGGTATCGTAGTTGTAAAGCATCCAATCTACTCCATTGGACCCAAAATGATGTGTCACACCCGGATTTAAGGGCAAATCCGAATGCATAGAATACATGTGCGCCAGGATCAAAGTTCACACATGTATCAACTTAGTGAGTACCAAAACACAGTGTAAAAGCGTAAAGAAAGTATTATAACTTTATTATATGACCGAATGTCTCATAATCGTAACAAAAGCGAGTACTAGCAGCGGAAAAGGACGTCTCCACAGGCAGTCGACTGGTGGCACGCTCACCTAGAACTCATCGAACTCTCCAGGAAAGTCTTCAAAGCGTCCGTCTGAGCAGCAACCGGGTTGTGTAGATGCAATATAAAATAACAACAAGCATGAGCACATGTCGTACTCAACAAGGGAAAACTCTATAACAACATGCAAAGGCTTTATGGTGGAAGCTTGTGGTTGCATAGCAGGTCAGCATTTTAGTTGGTCAAGTTTTATTAAGCAAGCTGAATTACTAGCAAATGTAAGTTTATACCAACCCAGAGATTAACATAAGCATCATCATCATAAACGAAAGTAAATGCAACAAGTTTAATCCATCTTTCATAGTTTCTCATGTGAGGCTCCAGGCCGCCCTTGACCGTGGGCACGGCTAACTAGTTAGTTTTACACTCTGCAGAGGTTGTACATCTTTACCCACAAGTCACGTAAAAGTTCTAGGAACTTTAAACCCAACCATGCGATGCCGGCCAAGCATCATACCACACTACCGAGGTGTGATTGCATAGGGACGCTACGAGGCCTTTACAAAGATCCCCTAGTGCAGGCTGCTCGCTAGGTTACTTGACAGCGCAATGCATAAACCTCTCTCAAGACTGCGAAGCTACCATAGAGTAGATCAGCCTGAGGGCCGGGCTATACACCAACTACCGGCAACCCCCAACCCCTTTCAGGTGAAGCATACCTAACACCAAGTTTTCTAATTATTCAGCCAAGACAGAGCCATATGTCTTGTGGTAGTACTGTTTTCCTGGGTGGTCGCTCCATGTTCCGATTAACACAGGTGATCTTGTTTAATGGAGGTATAACATAAGTAAAGCAAGATTAACATTGTTGTTCATTCGAACCACCATGATCCCAAGTTGAGCAACTAAGCAAGGTCTACCCAACATAAACATAAACCCAGGTTGATCAAGGCATAGGGATAAACAAAGCTAGTCAAACATTAAATAGTAGGACCCCTCAATTTAATGCAAAGCAATAAATAAATAACTGTGTAATTAAAATGCATGTTGTAATAGGGTAACGGGAATGCAGCAAGGACTTGCCTTCTACCAACGCTTGCTGCTGCTCAGTGTCTTGAAAATCTTCAACTTCAGTGTACTCCACGTACGAACCGTCTTCTACGCACCACATCATACACATACGAGCAAATAATGGAATAAAATAAGAAACAATCACCAAACAGTACTAACATAGCAAAACAGGGGCATAAAACTGTTCTACTCGTCGAGACGATCGCGTGGATATAAAGAACGCTAAAAACGGAGCTGAAACGTGTATTCTACAGCCAAAACAAGGTTCAGGGGCTTTTCTGCAGGAAAACTTAACTTCCAGGGGCTAAACTCTAAAAACCGAGGGCTAAAATGAGATTACGTATAAAAACATAGGGGCTACGGTGCAAAAACATAGAGATGGACCTCGGGCGCTAAAACCAGAGAGCTGAGGGTTTAAACCGAAAAAAACAGGGCTTATATGTAAGGGTCTTTGCATGCGGGAGGGCATAACTGTGAAACTATAAAACTTAGGGGCTTTACTGCAAAATGTCTCGGTCAGCCGAGTTGACCAGTACGCTGACCAAGTCCGATCTGATCTGGATCGTCGGATGCGGATCGAACGGTTGAGGACGGCGGGATGCGGCCGCAGAGAAACAGTCGGCGGCGGTCACGCCGGCGAGCGGCGGCGCTCGGCCGAACTCCGGCGAGCTGGATCGATCCCGAGCTAGAGGCCACGATTCGGCGTGCGGTTTGCACCAAACTGAAGCACGAGATGTGAGAGATCGATCTAGGGTATCGGGATGGGCGCACGGGCAGCGGCGACTGCGCGCAACACGGCGGGGCGGACGGCCGCGGCGGCGCAACTCCGGCGAGCGCATGCGGGCGGTTCAACGCACGAGACCACAAACAAACGGCACCACTGACTTGCTCACCTCTTTGCGAAGCTCCTAGGACGATTCCCGACGACTGCAAGGCGGCGGTGGCTCGGATCGGTGACGGCGGCGGCGGCTAGGGTTTCATGGCGGCGGAGGAGCTCGGTGGCTAGGGTTCCAGGGGAAAAGACGGCGCGGTGTGAGGCGGCAGCCCTTATATAGGCCAAGGGAGCGGCCGTCTTGGCGTGCGGGCCAAGGGAGAGGGCGCGGGCACAGGGTGTGGCGTGGCTCGGACTCGAGCCAGGGTCCGGTGCGGGAGGTTGGGGATGACGGCGCGGGTCCCGCGTGTCAGCCAGCAAGAGAGGGGGAGGCGGAGCGGGCTGTCGCTGGGCCGAAAGGAGGCAAGGGCTGCGGCCTGCTCTGCTGAAGGCAGTGGTTGAGCGCGAACTAACGGGGGAAGTCCGGGGTGCATTTCCGGACTTGCGGCTGACGGGCCGCACGAGAAGCTGGGCTGCAGGCTGGTGGAGACGAGAAAACTGAGCCGAGGAGTCCAGGGAGCAAGGATAGACTTCCGCAATTTGGACCGAGCAGAAGAGCAGGCTGCCGTGCTCAGGGGTGACTTGCGACCTGAGCAGCGAGTCTGAGGGCATCCTCCAGACTTTGGCAGCTGGGCTGCGACGAACAAAACAGCAAGGGTAGGGTTTTGTTTTTTTTTTGAAAAGATTCAAACAATTGAATTCAAATATCAATTTGAATTCAACCAAACAAAAATAATGCAGCGGCATGTATGCGACAAACATCAAGTTATTTATTTTTTTTAGAAAACAAATAATATTTTATTTTTTTCTTATACTATATTCCCTGCAAAGAATTAAATGTTTGGAAAATTTTAAATTATAGGAAAATCGTTGTTTAAATTTTCTTCCTATTCACATCCTGAAATTCGGGAATTTCAGGGTGTGACAAATCTACCCCCCTTAAAAGGAATCTCGTCCTCGAGATTCGGATGAACTAAGAAAGATTTTGAGCATGATATGGTAGAATTGATGTGGGGGCAATGTTGATAGAGAACATACCAAACACGGTCCTTGCATTTACGTGGTTCAATCTACCACGTGCGGAGTTCTGCTGTCCCTTGGAGCTTTGCGGGGTCTTGTTTCCATTCCTCATCTGCTGACTCTGCACTGGGGTATTCTGCACGCTCCTCTGGGGGCAGTTGTTGGCATAGTGACCAGTCTCTCCACACTTAAAGCAAGTATTTCCAACAGGAGTGCTGGGCGCACTAGGTCTCACTGGGGTTCCCGCTGGGGTGTTCTGACTAGACTGCTGGTCATTGGGGCGTGGAGTCTGTGGAGTGGACTGTTGCAACTCTTGAATGGGGTGCTTGAACGGTTGATTGTTACGTTGAAACTGATTCTGCCCAGAGTTACCACCTGAACCTCTAACATGGGGTGTTGTCCTCTGCTGAGGAATGAAACAGGGGCGAGTGCTGCTCCCAAACTGCACAGAGGTAGTGGCCTTCCTCTTCAGATCTCCCAACTCTATGCGCTTTGACTCCAAGCAGATAGCCTTGTCCATCAGCTGCTGAAATGATGCAAAGGTGTGAGATATAAGCTGGTACTGAAGTGGTCCAGCTAATCCCTCCATGAATAGCTCCTGTTTCTTCCCATCATCAGCCACATCTTCAGGCGCATAGCGAGACAACTCAATGAACTTGTCCCTGAATTCAGCCACTGACATTCCTCCCTGCTTGAGAGAAAGAAACTCCTTCTTCTTCAACTTCATCAGGCCTGCCAGGATATGATGGCTCCTGAAGCTGGTGGTGAACTCCTGCCAAGTAATAGCATCTGGTGTAGCATGGGCAGCAACATAAGCATCCCACCAAGCTCCTGCTGTACCCTGAAGCCGTCCTGCAGCATACAGGACCTTCTCTCTGTCATCACACTGAGCGGTAGTGAGCATCTTGCCTATAGTCTTCAGCCAGTCATCAGCCTCCAATGGATCTGCGGCATGTGTGAACACTGGTGGACGATGGCTCATGAACTCCCTGTGCTTGTTCATGGGCGCCTGCTGCTGCTGGGGTGGATTGTTGACTTGGGCCTGCAGGTTCACCACAGTGTTGGACAGGTTCTGGAGAAGCTGGGTCTGGGTCTCGATGAACTGCTGCATAGCTGGGTCCATCTGTCCTTGTTGTTGTGCACTGCCGGAACTGCTGGCTCTCCCTGGACGAGTCACTGGGGGTTGATCAACACCAGACCTGGACCTGGTGTTCACCATCTGAGTGTTAGGAACATTGATTTAGCTGATTGTACGAAGAGAAAAGCTCAAAAGATAAAGCAGTGCAGACTTCCAGTTTAAGACAGATCCTGCCGACTCCGGATATTCAGGTATAACTCTTAACGTGGCTAACCAAAAATTATGAGCTTTTGTCTTGCGAAAGGTAATGAAATTACGGAACCAACCCAACTGGAATCACCTCAATCAGAGCTCTATAACTCCAGATATAAAATTAACAAGTCAGGTATATCAACAGTGCTAACAGATTCAAGTAGCTGTAAAGTTTCGGGCATAACTCTCTGACTGTGTAATCAAAATTTCTGAATTTTCGACCGAAAAACACCCATGAAATTTCTGAACTTCTCCAACTGGATTTGCCTCAAACGGAGGTCTATAGCCCAAGATATAAAATAATGAAGTCAATGTGTCAACAGAGTTTTACAGATTCTGATAGCTCCAATGTTTCATGCATAACTCCCAGAATATGTATTGTATGGGGCTGAATTTTTGACAGAAAATCTGTTATGAAATTTGTGAACTAACCCAACTAGTTTTGCATCAATCGGAGCTCTGTAGCTCGAGATATTATCAAAACACTACTGCTGTGTCGAAGGTTGACGAGAACAGATTTGCAGCAAGATAGAATCCAAGGTAGATGAGTAAAGATTTAACAGAGGATTTAGAAGGTGTAAGATAAAAGGGATGGTTGAGACAGAGTTTAAACCCAACTAATCAAACTTATACTAAACCAATGTCATTGTGGTTATCAACCCACAACACATTGCACTCAATCAAAGATCCAAATCAATCATTAACACAAGATCAAGCATTCAAACACACCACTAAGCTAGCACACCTAATCGTCGATCGTGACTAGCGATTACATAAGCATAAAGCCTAAAGATCCTAGATCCTAAGGAAGATCTTCGGGTTGAACATGATAGGATCATAAGATAACTGAGAACAACGCGGGTAGGGTAAAGATAGAAAAGGTTACAGAGCATAGAACAAATGCTAAAGATTCCTTAAAGCAAGAACAAGGAAGCATAGAGAGAAAAGATAGCCAAAGCAAGGTAGAGAACAAATAGAATATCAAGGATGGGGTAGAAGCAAGGATAAGTATATTAAAATTAGAATTAAAGCATAGCTTGAAGTGAGGATGGCTTCTAAAATAATATAATCCTTAAGTTCGACCATTTTCTAACTAGGCTAACGTCCTACAGTCAACACAGCTCTGACACCACTTTGTCACACCCGGATTTAAGGGCAAATCCGAATGCATAGAATACATGTGCGCCAGGATCAAAGTTCACACATGTATCGACTTAGTGAATACCAAAACACAGTGTAAAAGCGTAAAGAAAGTATTATAACTTTATTACATGACCGAATGTCTCATAATCGTAACAAAAGTGAGTACTAGCAGCGGAAAAGGACGTCTCCACAGGCAGTCGACTGGTGGCACACTCGCCTAGAACTCATCGAACTCTCCAGGAAAGTCTTCAAAGCGTCCGTCTGAGCAGCAACCGGGTTGTGTAGATGCAATATAAAATAACAACAAGGATGAGCACATGTCGTACTCAACAAGGGAAAACTCTATAACAACATGCAAAGGCTTTATGGTGGAAGCTTGTGGTTGCATAGCAGGTCAGCATTTTAGTTTGGTCAAGTTTTATTAAGCAAGCTGAATTACTAGCAAATGTAAGTTTATACCAACCCAGAGATTAACATAAGCATCATCATCATAAACGAAAGTAAATGCAACAAGTTTAATCCATCTTTCATAGTTTACTCATGTGAGGGTCCAGGCCGCCCTTGACCGTGGGCACGGCTAACTAGTTAGTTTTACACTCTGCAGAGGTTGTACATCTTTACCCACAAGTCGTGTAAAAGTTCTAAGAACTTTAAACCCAACCATGCGATGCCGGCCAAGCATCATACCACACTACCGAGTGTGATTGCATAGGGATGCTACGAGGCCTTTACAAAGATACCCTAGTGCAGGCTGCTCGCTAGGTTACTTGACAGCGCAATGCATAAACCTCTCTCAAGACTGCGAAGCTACCATAGAGCAGATCAGCCTGAGGGCCGGGCTATACACCAACTACCGGCAACCCCCAACCCCTTTCAGGTAAAGCATACCTAACACCATGTTTTCTAATTATTCAGCCAAGATAGAGCCATATGTCTTGTGGTAGTACTGTTTTCCTGCGTGGTCGCTCCATGTTCCGATTAACACAGGTGATCTTGTTTAATGGAGGTATAACATAAGTAAAGCAAGATTAACATTGTTGTTCATTAGAACCACCATGATCCCAAGTTGAGCAACTAAGCAAGGTCTACACAACATAAACATAAACCCAGGTTGATCAAGGCATAGGGATAAACAAAGCTAGTCAAACCTTAAATAGTAGGACCCTTCAATTTAATGCAAAGCAATAAATAAATAACTGTGAAATTAAAATGCATGTTGTAATAGGGTAACGGGAATGCAGCAAGGACTTGCCTTCTACCAACGCTTGCTGCTGCTCAGTGTCTTGAAAATCTGCAACTTCAGCGTACTCCACGTACGAACCGTCTTCTACGCACCACATCATACACGTACGAGCAAATAGTTGAATAAAATAAGAAACAATCACCAAACAGTACTAACATAGCAAAACAGGGGCATAAAACTGTTCTACTCGTCGAGACGATCGCGTGGATATAAAGAACGCTAAAAACGGAGCTAAAACGTGTATTCTACGGCCAAAACAAGGTTCAGGGGCTTTTCTGCAGGAAAACTTAAGTTCCAGGGGCTAAACTGTAAAAACCGAGGGCTAAAATGAGATTACGTATAAAAACATAGGGGCTGCGGTGCAAAAACATAGAGATGGACCTCGGGCGCTAAAACCAGAGAGCTGAGGGTTTAAACCGAAAAAAACAGGGCTTATATGTAAGGGTCTTTGCATGCGGGAGGGCATAACTGTGAAACTATAAAACTTAGGGGCTTTACTGCAAAATGTCTCGGTCAGCCGAGTTGACCGGTACGCTGACCAAGTCCGATCTGATCTGGATCGTCGGATGCGGATCGAACGGTTGAGGACGGCGGGATGCGACTGCAGAGAAACAGTCGGCGGCGGTCACGCCGGTGAGCGGCGGCGCTCGGCCAAACTCCGGCGAGTTGGATCGATCCCGAGCTAGAGGCCACGATTCGGTGTGCGGTTTGCACCAAACTGAAGCACGAGATGTGAGAGATCGATCTAGGGTATCGGTATGGGCGCACGGGCAGCGGCGACTGCGCGCAGCACGGCGGGGCGGACGGCCGCGGCGGCGCAACTCCGGCGAGCGCATGCGGGCGGTTCAACGGACGAGAGCACAGACAAACGGCACCGCTGACTTGCTCACCTCTTTGCGAAGCTCCTAGGATGATTCCCGACGACTGCAAGGCGGTGGTGGCTCGGATCGGTGACGGCGGCGACGACTAGGGTTTCGTGGCGGCGGAGGAGCTCGGTGGCTAGGGTTCCAGGGTAAAAGACGGCGCGGTGTGAGGCGGCAGCCCTTATATAGGCCAAGGGAGCGGCCGTCTTGGCGTGCGGGCCAAGGGAGAGGGCGCGGGCACAGGGTGCGGCGTGGCTCGGACTCGAGCCAGGGTCTGGTGCGGGAGGTTGGGGATGACGGCGCGGGTCCCGCGTGTCAGCCAGCGAGAGAGGGGGAGGTGGAGCGGGCCGTCGCTCGGCCGAAAGGAGGCAAGGGCTGCGGCCTGCTCTGCTGAAGGCAGTGGTTGAGCGCGAACCAGCGGGGGAAGTCCGGGGTGCGTTTCCGGACTTGCGGCTGACAGGCCGCACGAGAAGCTGGGCTGCAGGCTGGTGGAGACGAGAAAACTGAGCCGAGGAGTCCAGGGAGCAAGGATAGACTTCCGCAATTTGGACCGAGCAGAAGAGCAGGCTGCCGTGCTCAGGGGTGACTTGCGACCTGAGCAGCGAGTCTGAGGGCATCCTCCAGACATTGGCAGCTGGGCTGCGACGAACAAAACAGCAAGGGTAGGGTTTTGTTTTGTTTTTTTTTTTGAAAAGATTCAAACAATTGAATTCAAATATCAATTTGAATTCAACCAAACAAAAATAATGCAGCAGCATGTATGTGACAAACATCAAGTTATTTATTTTTTTTTAGAAAACAAATAATATTTTATTTTTTTCCTATACTATATTCCCTGCAAAGAATTAAATGTTTGGAAAATTTTAAATTATAGGAAAATCGTTGTTTAAATTTTCTTCCTATTCACATCCTGAAATTCGGGAATTTCAGGGTGTGACATGATGTTTGTTAGTGTTTCAGAGCATTTTGCTGACCTTCGGCGTGTAAAAGATGCAAAACTTGTGTTCGCGCCTGAATTCACTATTTTGGGGTACCAAAGTTGTGAAGCATCCATTATAGTCCATTGGACCCAAAATGATGTTTGGGAGTGTTTCAGAGCATTTTGCTAACCTTCAGCACGTAAAAGATGCAAAACTTGTGTTTCGGGTCTGAATCCAATATTTCGGGGTACAGAAGTTGTGAAGCATCCATTCTACTCCATTGGACCCAAAATGATATTTGGGAGTGTTTCAGAGCATTTAGCTAACCTTCGGCATGTAAAAAGATGAAAAACTTGTGTTTCTGGCCTGAATACACTATTTCCGGGTACAGAAGTTGTGAAGCATCCATTCTACTCCATTGGACCCAAAATGATGTTTGGGAGTGTTTCAGAGCATTTAGCTAACCTTCGGCACGTAAAAGATGCAAAACTTGTGTTTCTGGCCTGAATACACTATTTCGGGGTACCAAAGTTGCGAAGTATCCTTTCTACTCCAGTGGAACCAAAATGATGTTTGGGAGTGTTTCAGAGAATGTCGCTAACCTTCAACACGTAAAAAGATGCAAACTTGTGTTTCGGGCCAGAATGCACTATTTCGGGGTACCGAAGTTGTGAAGCATCCATTCTACTCCATTGGACTCAAAATGATGTTTGGGAGTGTTTCAGAGCATTTCGTTAACCTTCGGCACGTAAAAGATGCAAAACTTGTGTTTCGGGCCTGAATGCACTATTTCGGGGTATCGTAGTTGTAAAGCATCCATTCTACTCCATTAGACCCAAAATGATGTTTGGGAGTGTTTCAGAGCGTTTCGCTAACCTTCGGCACGTAAAAACATGCAAAACTTTTGTTTCGGACCTGAATGCTCTATTTCGGGGTACCAAAGTTATGAAGCATCCATTCTACTCCATTGGACCCAAAATGATGTTTGAGAGTGTTCAGAGCATTTCGCTAACCTTCGGCACGTAAAAGATGCAAAACTTGTGTTCGCGCCTGAATCCACTATTTCGGGGTACCAAAGTTGTAAACCATCCATTCTACTCCATTGGACCCAAAATGATGTTTGTTAGTGTTTCAGAGCATTTCACTAACCTTCGGCATGTAAAAGATGCAAAACTTGTGTTCGTGCCTGAATTCACTATTTTGGGGTACCAAAGTTGTGAAGCATCCATTATAGTCCATTGGACCCAAAATGATGTTCGGGAGTGTTTCAGAGCATTTCGCTGACCTTCAGCACGTAAAAGATGCGAAACTTGTGTTTCGGGCCTGATTCCACTATTTCGGGGTACAGAAGTTGTGAAGCATCCATTCTACTCCATTGGACCCAAAATGATGTTTGGGAGTGTTTCAGAGCATTTAGCTAACCTTCAGCACGTAAAAAGATGAAAAACTTGTGTTCACGCCTGAATGCACTATTTCGGGGTACCAAAGTTGCGAAGCATCCATTCTACTCCATTGGAACCAAAATGATGTTTGGGAGTGTTTCAGATCATTTCGCTAACCTTCGGCACGTAAAAAGATGCAAAACTTGTGTTTCGGGCCTGAATGCACTATTTTGGGGTATCGAAGTTGTGAAGCATCCATTCTACTCCATTGGACTCAAAATGATGTTTGGGAGTGTTTCAGAGCATTTCGCTAACCTTCGGCACGTAAAAAGATGCAAAACTTATGTTTCAGGCCTGGATGCACTATTTCGAGGTAACAAAGTTGTGAAGCATCCATTCTACTCCATTGGACCCAAAATGATGTTTGAGAGTGTTTCAGAGCATTTCGCTAGCCTTCGGCACGTAAAAAGATGCAAAACTTGTGTTTCGGGCCTGAATGCACTATTTTGGGGTATCGAAGTTGTGAAGCATCCATTCTACTCCATTGGACTCAAAATGATGTTTGGGAGTGTTTCAGAGCATTTCGCTAACCTTCGGCACGTAAAAAGATGCAAAACTTATGTTTCAGGCCTGGATGCACTATTTCGAGGTAACAAAGTTGTGAAGCATCCATTCTACTCCATTGCACCGACAATGATGTTTGACAGTGTTTCAGAGCATTTCGCTAACCTTCGGCACGTAAAAGATGCAAAACTTGTGTTTCTGGCCTGAATGCACTATATCGGGGTATCGTAGTTGTAAAGCATCCAATCTACTCCATTGGACCCAAAATGATGTTTGTTAGTGTTTCAGAGCATTTCGCTAAGCTTCGGCACGTAAAAGATGCAAAACTTGTGTTCGTGCCTGAATTCGCTATTTTGGGGTACCAAAGTTGTGAAGCATCCATTATAGTGCATTAGACCCAAAATGATGTTTGGGAGTGTTTCAGAGCATTTTGCTAACCTTCAGCACGTAAAAGATGCAAAACTTGTGTTTCGGGCCTGAATCCAATATTTCGGGGTACAGAAGTTGTGAAGCATCCATTCTACTCCATTGGACCCAAAATGATGTTTGGGAGTGTTTCAGAGCATTTAGCTAACCTTCGGCATGTAAAAAGATGAAAAACTTGTATTCACGCCTGAATGCACTATTTCGGGGTACCAAAGTTGCGAAGCATCCTTTCTACTCCATTGGAACCAAAATGATGTTTGGGAGTGTTTCAGAGCATGTCGCTAACCTTCAGCACGTAAAAAGATGCAAACTTGTGTTTCGGACCTGAAAGCACTATTTCGGGGTACCGAAGTTGTGAAGCATCCATTCTACTCCATTGGACTCAAAATGATGTTTGGGAGTGTTTCAGAGCATTTCACTAACCTTCGGCACGTAAAAGATGCAAAACTTGTGTTTCGGGCCTGAATGCACTATTTCGGGGTATCGTAGTTGTAAAGCATCCATTCTACTCCATTGGACCCAAAATGATGTTTGGGAGTGTTTCAGAGTGTTTCGCTAACCTTCGGCACGTAAAAACATGCAAAACTTTTGTTTCGGACCTGAATGCTCTATTTCGGGGTACCGAAGTTGTGAAGCATCCATTCTACTCCATTGGACCCAAAATGATGTTTGAGAGTGTTTCAGAGCATTTCGCTAACCTTCGGCATGTAAAAGATGCAAAACTTGTGTTCGCGCCTGAATCAACTATTTCGGGGTATCATAGTTGTAAAGCATCCATTCTACTCCATTGGACCCAAAATGATGTTTGTTAGTGTTTCAGAGCATTTCGCTAAACTTCGGCACATAAAAGATGCAAAACTTGTGTTCGCGCCTGAATTCACTATTTTGGGGTACCAAAGTTGTGAAGCATCCATTATAGTGCATTGGACCCAAAATGATGTTCGGGAGTGTTTCAGAGCATTTTGCTAACCTTCGGCACATAAAAAGATGAAAAACTGGTGTTTTGGGCCTGAATTCACTATTTTGGGGTACCAAAATTGTGAAGCATCCATTATAGTCCATTGGACCCAAAATGATGTTTGGGAGTGTTTCAGAGCATTTCGCTAACCTTCAGCACGTAAAAGATGCAAAACTTGTGTTTCGGGCCTGATTCCACTATTTCGGGGTACAGAAGTTGTGAAGCATCCATTCTACTCCATTGGACCCAAAATGATGTTTGGGAGTGTTTCAGAGCATTTAGCTAACCTTCAGCACGTAAAAAGATGAAAAACTTGTGTTCACGCCTGAATCCACTATTTCGGGGTACCAAAGTTGCGAAGCATCCATTCTACTCTATTGGAACCTAAATGATGTTTGGGAGTGTTTCAGATCATTTCGCTAACCTTCGGCACGTAAAAAGATGCAAAACTTGTGTTTCAGGCCTGAATGCACTATTTCGGGGTATCGAAGTTGTGAAGCATCCATTCTACTCCATTGGACTCAAAATGATGTTTGGAAGTGTTTCAGAGCATTTCGCTAACCTTCGGCACGTAAAAAGATGCAAAACTTATGTTTCAGGCCTGGATGCACTATTTCGAGGTAACGAAGTTGTGAAGCATCCATTCTACTCCATTGGACCCAAAATGATGTTTGATAGTGTTTCAGAGCATTTCGCTAGCCTTCGGCACGTAAAAGATGCAAAACTTGTGTTTCTGGCCTGAATGCACTATATCGGGGTATCGTAGTTGTAAAGCATCCAATCTACTCCATTGGACCCAAAATGATGTTTGTTAGTGTTTCAGAGCATTTCGCTAACCTTCGGCACGTAAAAGATGCAAAACTTGTGTTCGCGCCTGAATTCACTATTTTGGGGTACCAAAGTTGTGAAGCATCCATTATAGTGCATTAGACCCAAAATGATGTTTGGGAGTGTTTCAGAGCATTTTGCTAACCTTGAGCACGTAAAAGATGCAAAACTTGTGTTTCGGGTCTGAATCCAATATTTCGGGGTACAGAAGTTGTGAAGCATCCATTCTACTCCATTGGACCCAAAATGATATTTGGGAGTGTTTCAGAGCATTTAGCTAACCTTCGGCATGTAAAAAGATGAAAAACTTGTATTCGCGCCTGAATGCACTATTTCGGGGTACCAAAGTTGCGAAGCATCCTTTCTACTCCATTGGAACCAAAATGATGTTTGGGAGTGTTTCAGAGCATGTCGCTAACCTTCAGCACGTAAAAAGATGCAAACTTGTGTTTCGGTCCTGAATGCACTATTTCGGGGTACCGAAGTTGAGAAGCATCCATTCTACTCCATTGGACTCAAAATGATGTTTGGGAGTGTTTCAGAGCATTTCGCTAACCTTCGGCACGTAAAAGATGCAAAACTTGTGTTTCGGGCCTGAATGCACTATTTCGGGGCATCGTAGTTGTAAAGCATCCATTCTACTCCATTGGACCAAAAATGATGTTTGGGAGTGTTTCAGAGCGTTTCGCTAACCTTCGGCACGTAAAAACATGCAAAACTTTTGTTTCGGACCTGAATGCTCTATTTCGGGGTACCGAAGTTGTGAAGCATCCATTCTACTCCATTGGACCCAAAATGATGTTTCAGAGTGTTTCAGAGCATTTTGCTAACCTTCGGCACGTAAAAGATGCAAAACTTGTGTTCGCGCCTGAATCCACTATTTCGGGGTATCGTAGTTGTAAAGCATCCATTCTACTCCATTGGACCCAAAATGATGTTTGTTAGTGTTTCAGAGCATTTCGCTAACCTTCGGCATGTAAAAGATGCAAAACTTGTGTTCGCGCCTGAATTCACTATTTTGGGGTACCAAAGTTGTGAAGCATCCATTATAGTCCATTGGACCCAAAATGATGTTCGGGAGTGTTTCAGAGCATTTTGCTAACCTTCGGCACATAAAAAGATGAAAAACTGGTGTTTCGGGCTTGAATTCACTATTTTAGGGTACCAAAATTGTGAAGCATCCATTATAGTCCATTGGACCCAAAATGATGTTTGGGAGTGTTTCAGAGCATTTCGCTAACCTTCAACACGTAAAAGATGCAAAACTTGTGTTTCGGGCCTGATTCCACTATTTCGGGGTACAGAAGTTGTGAAGCATCCATTCTACTCCATTGGACCCAAAATGATGTTTGGGAGTGTTTCAGAGCATTTAGCTAACCTTCAGTACGTAAAAAGATGAAAAACTTGTGTTCACGCCTGAATGCACTATTTCGGGGTACCAAAGTTGCGAAGCATCCATTCTACTCCATTGGAACCAAAATGATGTTTATGAGTGTTTCAGATCATTTCGCTAACCTTCGGCACGTAAAAAGATGCAAAACTTGTGTTTCGGGCCTGAATGCACTATTTCGAGGTATCGAAGTTGTGAAGCATCCATTCTACTCCATTGGACTCAAAATGATGTTTGGGAGTGTTTCAGAGCATTTCGCCAACCTTCGGCACGTAAAAAGATGCAAAACTTATGTTTCAGGCCTCTATGCACTATTTCGAGGTCCCGAAGTTGTGAAGCATCCATTCTACTCCATTGGACCCAAAATGATGTTTGACAGTGTTTCAGAGCATTTCGCTAGCCTTCGGCACGTAAAAGATGCAAAACTTGTGTTTCTGGCCTGAATGCACAATATCGGGGTATCGTAGTTGTAAAGCATCCAATCTACTCCATTGGACCCAAAATGATGTTTGTTAGTGTTGCAGAGCATTTCGCTAACCTTCAGCACGTAAAAGATGCAAAACTTGTGTTCGCGCCTGAATTCACTATTTTGGGGTACCAAAGTTGTGAAGCATCCATTATAGTCCATTGGACCCAAAATGATGTTTGGGAGTGTTTCAGAGCATTTTGCTAACCTTCAGCACGTAAAAGATGCAAAACTTGTGTTTCGGGTCTGAATCCAATATTTCGGGGTACAGAAGTTGTGAAGCATCCATTCTACTCCATTGGACCCAAAATGATATTTGGGAGTGTTTCAGAGCATTTAGCTAACCTTCGGCATGTAAAAAGATGAAAAACTTGTATTCGCGCCTGAATGCACTATTTCGGGGTACCAAAGTTGCGAAGCATCCTTTCTACTCCATTGGAACCAAAATGATGTTTGGGAGTGTTTCAGAGCATGTCGCTAACCTTCAGCACGTAAAAAGATGCAAACTTGTGTTTCGGTCCTGAATGCACTATTTCGGGGTACCGAAGTTGTGAAGCATCCATTCTACTCCATTGGACTCAAAATGATGTTTGGGAGTGTTTCAGAGCATTTCGCTAACCTTCGGCACGTAAAAGATGCAAAACTTGTGTTTCGGGCCTGAATGCACTATTTCGGGGTATCGTAGTTGTAAAGCATCCATTCTACTCCATTGGACCCAAAATGATGTTTGGGAGTGTTTCAGATCGTTTCGCTAACCTTCGGCACGTAAAAACTTGCAAAACTTTTGTTTCGGACCTGAATGCTCTATTTCGGGGTACCGAAGTTGTGAAGCATCCATTCTACTCCATTGGACCCAAAATGATGTTTGAGAGTGTTTCAGAGCATTTCGCTAACCTTCGGCACGTAAAAGATGCAAAACTTGTGTTCGCGCCTGAATCCACTATTTCGGGGTATCGTAGTTGTAAAGCATCCATTCTACTCCATTGGACCCAAAATGATGTTTGTTAGTGTTTCAGAGCATTTCGCTAACCTTCGGCATGTAAAAGATGCAAAACTTGTGTTCGCGCCTTAATTCACTATTTTGGGGTACCAAAGTTGTGAAGCATCCATTATAGTCCATTGGACCCAAAATGATGTTCGGGAGTGTTTCAGAGCATTTTGCTAACCTTCGGCACATAAAAAGATGAAAAACTGGTGTTTCGGGCCTGAATTCACTATTTTAGGGTACCAAAATTGTGAAGCATCCATTATAGTCCATTGGACCCAAAATGATGTTTGGGAGTGTTTCAGAGCATTTAGCTAACCTTCAGCACGTAAAAAGATGAAAAACTTGTGTTCACGCCTGAATGCACTATTTCGGGGTACCAAAGTTGCGAAGCATCCATTCTACTCCATTGGAACCAAAATGATGTTTATGAGTGTTTCAGATCATTTCGCTAACCTTCGGCACGTAAAAAGATGCAAAACTTGTGTTTCGGGCCTGAATGCACTATTTCGGGGTATCGAAGTTGTGAAGCATCCATTCTACTCCATTGGACTCAAAATGATGTTTGGGAGTGTTTCAGAGCATTTCGCTAGCCTTCGGCACGTAAAAGATGCAAAACTTGTGTTTCTGGCCTGAATGCACAATATCGGGGTATCGTAGTTGTAAAGCATCCAATCTACTCCATTGGACCCAAAATGATGTTTGTTAGTGTTGCAGAGCATTTCGCTAACCTTCAGCACGTAAAAGATGCAAAACTTGTGTTCGCGCCTGAATTCACTATTTTGGGGTACCAAAGTTGTGAAGCATCCATTATAGTCCATTGGACCCAAAATTATGTTTGGGAGTGTTTCAGAGCATTTTGCTAACCTTCAGCACGTAAAAGATGCAAAACTTGTGTTTCTTGTCTGAATCCAATATTTCGGGGTACAGAAGTTGTGAAGCATCCATTCTACTCCATTGGACCCAAAATGATATTTGGGAGTGTTTCAGAGCATTTAGCTAACCTTCGGCATGTAAAAAGATGAAAAACTTGTATTCGCGCCTAAATGCACTATTTCGGGGTACCAAAGTTGCGAAGCATCCTTTCTACTCCATTGGAACCAAAATGATGTTTGGGAGTGTTTCAGAGCATGTCGCTAACCTTCAGCACGTAAAAAGATGCAAACTTGTGTTTCGGTCCTGAATGCACTATTTCGGGGTACCGAAGTTGTGAAGCATCCATTCTACTCCATTGGACTCAAAATGATATTTGGGAGTGTTTCAGAGCATTTCGCTAACCTTCGGCACGTAAAAGATGCAAAACTTATGTTTCGGGCCTGAATGCACTATTTCGGGGTACCGAAGTTGTGAAGCATCCATTCTACTCCATTAGACTCAAAATGATGTTTGGGAGTGTTTCAGAGCATTTAGCTAACCTTCAGCACGTAAAAAGATGAAAAACTTGTGTTCACGCCTGAATGCACTATTTCGGGGTACCAAAGTTGCGAAGCATCCATTCTATTCCATTGGAACCAAAATGATGTTTATGAGTGTTTCAGATCATTTCGCTAACCTTCGGCACGTAAAAAGATGCAAAACTTGTGTTTCGGGCCTGAATGCACTATTTCGAGGTATCGAAGTTGTGAAGCATCCATTCTACTCCATTGGACTCAAAATGATGTTTGGGAGTGTTTAGAGCATTTCGCTAACCTTCGGCACGTAAAAAGATGCAAAACTTATGTTTCTGGCCTGTATGCACTATTTTGAGGTCCCGAAGTTGTGAAGCATCCATTCTACTCCATTGGACCCAAAATGATGTTTGAGAGTTTTTCAGAGCATTTCGCTAGCCTTCGGCACGTAAAAGATACAAAACTTGTGTTTCTGGCCTGAATGCACAATATCGGGGTATCGTAGTTGTAAAGCATCCAATCTACTCCATTGGACCCAAAATGATGTTTGTTAGTGTTGCAGAGCATTTCACTAACCTTCAGCACGTAAAAGATGCAAAACTTGTGTTCGCGCCTGAATTCACTATTTTGGGGTACCAAAGTTGTGAAGCATCCATTATAGTCCATTGGACCCAAAATGATGTTTGGGAGTGTTTCAGAGCATTTTGCTAACCTTCAGCACGTAAAAGATGCAAAACTTGTGTTTCGGGCCTGAATCCACTATTTCGGGGTACAGAAGTTGTGAAGCATCCATTCTACTCCATTGGACCCAAAATGATGTTTGGGAGTGTTTCAGAGCATTTAGCTAACCTTCGGCACGTAAAAGATGCAAAACTTGTGTTTCGGGCCTGAATGCACTATTTCGGGGTACCAAAGTTGCGAAGCATCCTTTCTACTCCATTGGAACCAAAATGATGTTTGGGAGTGTTTCAGAGAATGTCGCTAACCTTCAACACGTAAAAAGATGCAAACTTGTGTT
The DNA here is from genome assembly GCA_036936925.1 of Cenchrus fungigraminus. Lineage (NCBI taxonomy): Eukaryota > Viridiplantae > Streptophyta > Magnoliopsida > Poales > Poaceae > Cenchrus > Cenchrus fungigraminus. The sequence continues at coordinate 59,558,158 of CM072772.1, read as the reverse complement.
TCGGGCCAGAATGCACTATTTCGGGGTACCGAAGTTGTGAAGCATCCATTCTACTCCATTGGACTCAAAATGATGTTTGGGAGTGTTTCAGAGCATTTCGCTAACCTTCGGCACGTAAAAGATGCAAAACTTGTGTTTCGGGCCTGAATGCACTATTTCGGGGTATCGTAGTTGTAAAGCATCCATTCTACTCCATTGGACCCAAAATGATGTTTGGGAGTGTTTCAGAGCGTTTCGCTAACCTTCGGCACGTAAAAACATGCAAAACTTTTGTTTCGGACCTGAATGCTCTATTTCGGGGTACCAAAGTTGTGAAGCATCCATTCTACTCCATTGGACCCAAAATGATGTTTGAGAGTGTTCAGAGCATTTCGCTAACCTTCGGCACGTAAAAGATGCAAAACTTGTGTTCGTGCCTGAATCCACTATTTCGGGGTATCGTAGTTGTAAAGCATCCATTCTACTACATTGGACCCAAAATGATGTTTGTTAGTGTTTCAGAGCATTTCACTAACCTTCGGCATGTAAAAGATGCAAAACTTGTGTTCGCGCCTGAATTCACTATTTTGGGGTACCAAAGTTGTGAAGCATCCATTATAGTCCATTGGACCCAAAATGATGTTCGGGATTGTTTCAGGGCATTTCGCTAACCTTCAGCACGTAAAAGATGCGAAACTTGTGTTTTGGGCCTGATTCCACTATTTCGGGGTACAGAAGTTGTGAAGCATCCATTCTACTCCATTGGACCCAAAATGATGTTTGGGAGTGTTTCAGAGCATTTAGCTAACCTTCAGCACGTAAAAAGATGAAAAACTTGTGTTCACGCCTGAATGCACTATTTCGGGGTACCAAAGTTTCGAAGCATCCATTCTACTCCATTGGAACCAAAATGATGTTTGGGAGTGTTTCAGATCATTTCGCTAACCTTCGGCACGTAAAAAGATGCAAAACTTGTGTTTCGGGCCTGAATGCACTATTTCGGGGTATCGTAGTTGTAAAGCATCCAATCTACTCCATTGGACCCAAAATGATGTTTGTTAGTGTTGCAGAGCATTTCACTAACCTTCAGCACGTAAAAGATGCAAAACTTGTGTTCGCGCCTGAATTCACTATTTTGGGGTACCAAAGTTGTGAAGCATCCATTATAGTCCATTGGACCCAAAATGATGTTTGGGAGTGTTTCAGAGCATTTTGCTAACCTTCAGCACGTAAAAGATGCAAAACTTGTGTTTCGGGCCTGAATCCACTATTTCGGGGTACAGAAGTTGTGAAGCATCCATTCTACTCCATTGGACCCAAAATGATGTTTGGGAGTGTTTCAGAGCATTTAGCTAACCTTCGGCACGTAAAAGATGCAAAACTTGTGTTTCGGGCCTGAATGCACTATTTCGGGGTACCAAAGTTGCGAAGCATCCTTTCTACTCCATTGGAACCAAAATGATGTTTGGGAGTGTTTCAGAGAATGTCGCTAACCTTCAACACGTAAAAAGATGCAAACTTGTGTTTCGGGCCAGAATGCACTATTTCGGGGTACCGAAGTTGTGAAGCATCCATTCTACTCCATTGGACTGAAAATGATGTTTGGGAGTGTTTCAGAGCATTTCGCTAACCTTCGGCACGTAAAAGATGCAAAACTTGTGTTTCGGGCCTGAATGCACTATTTCGGGGTATCGTAGTTGTAAAGCATCCATTCTACTCCATTGGACCCAAAATGATGTTTGGGAGTGTTTCAGAGCGTTTCGCTAACCTTCGGCACGTAAAAACATGCAAAACTTTTGTTTCGGACCTGAATGCTCTATTTCGGGGTACCAAAGTTGTGAAGCATCCATTCTACTCCATTGGACCCAAAATGATGTTTGAGAGTGTTCAGAGCATTTCGCTAACCTTCGGCACGTAAAAGATGCAAAACTTGTGTTCGCGCCTGAATCCACTATTTCGAGGTATCGTAGTTGTAAAGCATCCATTCTACTACATTGGACCCAAAATGATGTTTGTTAGTGTTTCAGAGCATTTCACTAACCTTCGGCATGTAAAAGATGCAAAACTTGTGTTCGCGCCTGAATTCACTATTTTGGGGTACCAAAGTTGTGAAGCATCCATTATAGTCCATTGGACCCAAAATGATGTTCGGGATTGTTTCAGGGCATTTCGCTAACCTTCAGCACGTAAAAGATGCGAAACTTGTGTTTTGGGCCTGATTCCACTATTTCGGGGTACAGAAGTTGTGAAGCATCCATTCTACTCCATTGGACCCAAAATGATGTTTGGGAGTGTTTCAGAGCATTTAGCTAACCTTCAGCACGTAAAAAGATGAAAAACTTGTGTTCACGCCTGAATGCACTATTTCGGGGTACCAAAGTTGCGAAGCATCCATTCTACTCCATTGGAACCAAAATGATGTTTGGGAGTGTTTCAGATCATTTCGCTAACCTTCGGCACGTAAAAAGATGCAAAACTTGTGTTTCGGGCCTGAATGCACTATTTCGGGGTATCGAAGTTGTGAAGCATCCATTCTACTCCATTAGACTCAAAATGATGTTTGGGAGTGTTTCAGAGCATTTCGCTAACCTTCGGCACGTAAAAAGATGCAAAACTTATGTTTCAGGCCTGGATGCACTATTTCGAGGTAACAAAGTTGTGAAGCATCCATTCTACTCCATTGGACCCAAAATGATGTTTGAGAGTGTTTCAGATCATTTCGCTAGCCTTCAGCACGTAAAAGATGCAAAACTTGTGTTTCTGGCCTGAATGCACTATATCGGGGTATCGTAGTTGTAAAGCATCCAATCTACTCCATTGGACCCAAAATGATGTTTGTTAGTGTTTCAGAGCATTTCGCTAAGCTTCGGCACGTAAAAGATGCAAAACTTGTGTTCGCGCCTGAATTCGCTATTTTAGGGTACCAAAGTTGTGAAGCATCCATTATAGTGCATTGGACCCAAAATGATGTTTGGGAGTGTTTCAGAGCATTTTGCTAACCTTCAGCACGTAAAAGATGCAAAACTTGTGTTTCGGGCCTGAATCCAATATTTCGGGGTACAGAAGTTGTGAAGCATCCATTCTACTCCATTGGACCCAAAATGATGTTTGGGAGTGTTTCAGAGCATTTAGCTAACCTTCGGCATGTAAAAAGATGGAAAACTTGGATTCACGCCTGAATGCACTATTTCGGGGTACCAAAGTTGCGAAGCATCCTTTCTACTCCATTGGAACCAAAATGATGTTTGGGAGTGTTTCAGAGCATGTCGCTAACCTTCAGCACGTAAAAAGATGCAAACTTGTGTTTCGGACCTGAATGCACTATTTCGGGGTACTGAAGTTGTGAAGCATCCATTCTACTCCATTGGACTCAAAATGATGTTTGGGAGTGTTTCAGAGCATTTCGCTAACCTTCGGCACGTAAAAGATGCAAAACTTGTGTTTCGGGCCTGAATGCACTATTTCGGGGTATCGTAGTTGTAAAGCATCCATTCTACTCTATTGGACCCAAAATGATGTATGGGAGTGTTTCAGAGTGTTTCGCTAACCTTCGGCACGTAAAAATATGCAAAACTTTTGTTTCGGACCTGAATGCTCTATTTCGGGGTACCGAAGTTGTGAAGCATCCATTCTACTCTATTGGACCCAAAATAATGTTTGAGTGTGTTTCAGAGCATTTCGCTAACCTTCGGCACGTAAAAGATGCAAAACTTGTGTTCGCGCCTGAATCCACTATTTCGGGGTATCATAGTTGTAAAGCATCCATTCTACTCCATTGGACCCAAAATGATGTTTGTTAGTGTTTCATAGCATTTCGCTAACCTTCGGCACGTAAAAGATGCAAAACTTGTGTTCGCGCCTGAATTCACTATTTTGGGGTATCGTAGTTGTAAAGCATCCATTCTACTCTATTGGACCCAAAATGATGTTTGGGAGTGTTTCAGAGTGTTTCGCTAACCTTCGGCACGTAAAAATATGCAAAACTTTTGTTTCGGACCTGAATGCTCTATTTCGGGGTACCGAAGTTGTGAAGCATCCATTCTACTCTATTGGACCCAAAATAATGTTTGAGTGTGTTTCAGAGCATTTCGCTAACCTTCGGCACGTAAAAGATGCAAAACTTGTGTTCGCGCCTGAATCCACTATTTCGGGGTATCATAGTTGTAAAGCATCCATTCTAGTCCATTGGACCCAAAATGATGTTTGTTAGTGTTTCATAGCATTTCGCTAACCTTCGGCACGTAAAAGATGCAAAACTTGTGTTCGCGCCTGAATTCACTATTTTGGGGTACCAAAGTTGTGAAGCATCCATTATAGTCCATTGGACCCAAAATGATGTTCGGGAGTGTTTCAGAGCATTTTGCTAACCTTCGGCACATAAAAAGATGAAAAACTGGTGTTTTGGGCCTGAATTCACTATTTTGGGGTACCAAAATTGTGAAGCATCCATTATAGTCCATTGGACCCGAAATGATGTTTGGGAGTGTTTCAGAGCATTTCGCTAACCTTCAGCACGTAAAAGATGCAAAACTTGTGTTTCGGGCCTGATTCCACTATTTCGGGGTACAGAAGTTGTGAAGCATCCATTCTACTCCATTGGACCCAAAATGATGTTTGGGAGTGTTTCAGAGCATTTAGCTAACCTTCAGCACGTAAAAAGATGAAAAACTTATGTTCACGCCTGAATCCACTATTTCGGGGTACCAAAGTTGCGAAGCATCCATTCTACTCCATTGGAACCAAAATGATGTTTGGGAGTGTTTCAGATCATTTCGCTAACCTTCGGCACGTAAAAGGATGCAAAACTTGTGTTTCAGGCCTGAATGCACTATTTCGGGGTATCGAAGTTGTGAAGCATCCATTCTACTCCATTGGACTCAAAATGATGTTTGGAAGTGTTTCAGAGCATTTCGCTAACCTTCGGCACGTAAAAAGATGCAAAACTTATGTTTCAGGCCTGGATGCACTATTTCCAGGTAACGAAGTTGTGAAGCATCCATTCTACTCCATTGGACCCAAAATGATGTTTCAGAGTGTTTCAGAGCATTTTGCTAACCTTCGGCACGTAAAAGATGCAAAACTTGTGTTCGCGCCTGAATCCACTATTTCGGGGTATCGTAGTTGTAAAGCATCCATTCTACTCCATTGGACCCAAAATGATGTTTGTTAGTGTTTCAGAGCATTTCGCTAACCTTCGGCATGTAAAAGATGCAAAACTTGTGTTCGCGCCTGAATTCACTATTTTGGGGTACCAAAGTTGTGAAGCATCCATTATAGTCCATTGGACCCAAAATGATGTTCGGGAGTGTTTCAGAGCATTTTGCTAACCTTCGGCACATAAAAAGATGAAAAACTGGTGTTTCGGGCCTGAATTCACTATTTTAGGGTACCAAAATTGTGAAGCATCCATTATAGTCCATTGGACCCAAAATGATGTTTGATAGTGTTTCAGAGCATTTCGCTAGCCTTCGGCACGTAAAAGATGCAAAACTTGTGTTTCTGGCCTGAATGCACTATATCAGGGTATCGTAGTTGTAAAGCATCCAATCTACTCCATTGGACCCAAAATGAAGTTTGTTAGTGTTTCAGAGCATTTCGCTAAGCTTCGGCACGTAAAAGATGCAAAACTTGTGTTCGCGCCTGAATTTGCTATTTTGGGGTACCAAAGTTGTGAAGCATCCATTATAGTGCATTGGACCCAAAATGATGTTTGGGAGTGTTTCAGAGCATTTTGCTAACCTTCAGCACGTAAAAGATGCAAAACTTGTGTTTCGGGCCTGAATCCAATATTTCGGGGTACAGAAGTTGTGAAGCATCCATTCTACTCCATTGGACCCAAAATGATGTTTGGGAGTGTTTCAGAGCATTTAGCTAACCTTCGGCATGTAAAAAGATGAAAAACTTGTATTCACGCCTGAATGCACTATTTCGGGGTACCAAAGTTGCGAAGCATCCTTTCTACTCCATTGGAACCAAAATGATGTTTGGGAGTGTTTCAGAGCATGTCGCTAACCTTCAGCACGTAAAAAGATGCAAACTTGTGTTTCGGACCTGAATGCACTATTTCGGGGTACCGAAGTTGTGAAGCATCCATTCTACTCCATTGGACTCAAAATGATGTTTGGGAGTGTTTCAGAGCATTTCGCTAACCTTCGGCACGTAAAAGATGCAAAACTTGTGTTTCGGGCCTGAATGCACTATTTCGGGGTATCGTAGTTGTAAAGCATCCATTCTACTCCATTGGACCCAAAATGATGTTTGGGAGTGTTTCAGAGTGTTTCGCTAACCTTCGGCACGTAAAAACATGCAAAACTTTTGTTTCGGACCTGAATGCTCTATTTCGGGGTACCGAAGTTGTGAAGCATCCATTCTACTCCATTGGACCCAAAATGATGTTTGAGAGTGTTTCAGAGCATTTCGCTAACCTTCGGCACGTAAAAGATGCAAAACTTGTGTTCGCGCCTGAATCCACTATTTCGGGGTATCATAGTTGTAAAGCATCCATTCTACTCCATTGGACCCAAAATGATGTTTGTTAGTGTTTCAGAGCATTTCGCTAACCTTCGGCATGTAAAAGATGCAAAACTTGTGTTCGCGCCTGAATTCACTATTTTGGGGTACCAAAGTTTTAAAGCATCCATTATAGTCCATTGGACCAAAAATGATGTTCGGGAGTGTTTCAGAGCATTTTGCTAACCTTCGGCACATAAAAAGATGAAAAACTGGTGTTTCGGGCCTGAATTCACTATTTTAGGGTACCAAAATTGGGAAGCATCCATTATAGTCCATTGGACGCAAAATGATGTTTGGGAGTGTTTCAGAGCATTTCGCTAACCTTCAGCACGTAAAAGATGCAAAACTTGTGTTTCGGGCCTGAATCCAATATTTCGGGGTACAGAAGTTGTGAAGCATCCATTCTACTCCATTGGACCCAAAATGATGTTTGTTAGTGTTTCAGAGCATTTAGCTAACCTTCGGCATGTAAAAAGATGGAAAACTTGGATTCACGCCTGAATGCACTATTTCGGGGTACCAAAGTTGTGAAGCATCCTTTCTACTCCATTGGAACCAAAATGATGTTTGGGAGTGTTTCAGAGCATGTCGCTAACCTTCAGCACGTAAAAAGATGCAAACTTGTGTTTCGGACCTGAATGCACTATTTCGGGGTACCGATGTTGTGAAGCATCCATTCTACTCCATTGGACTCAAAATGATGTTTGGGAGTGTTTCAGAGCATTTCGCTAACCTTCGGCACGTAAAAGATGCAAAACTTGTGTTTCGGGCCTGAATGCACTATTTCGGGGTATCGTAGTTGTAAAGCATCCATTCTACTCTATTGGACCCAAAATGATGTTTGGTTGTGTTTCAGAGTGTTTCGCTAACCTTCGGCACGTAAAAATATGCAAAACTTTTGTTTCGGACCTGAATGCTCTATTTCGGGGTACCGAAGTTGTGAAGCATCCATTCTACTCCATTGGACCCAAAATGATGTTTGAGAGTGTTTCAGAGCATTTCGCTAACCTTCGGCACGTAAAAGATGCAAAACTTGTGTTCGCGCCTGAATCCACAATTTCGGGGTATCATAGTTGTAAAGCATCCATTCTACTCCATTGGACCCAAAATGATGTTTGTTAGTGTTTCATAGCATTTCGCTAACCTTCGGCACGTAAAAGATGCAAAACTTGTGTTCGCGCCTGAATTCACTATTTTGGGGTACCAAAGTTGTGAAGCATCCATTATAGTCCATTGGACCCAAAATGATGTTCGGGAGTGTTTCAGAGCATTTTGCTAACCTTCGGCACATAAAAAGATGAAAAACTGGTGTTTTGGGCCTGAATTCACTATTTTGGGGTACCAAAATTGTGAAGCATCCATTATAGTCCATTGGACCCGAAATGATGTTTGGGAGTGTTTCAGAGCATTTCGCTAACCTTCAGCACGTAAAAGATGCAAAACTTGTGTTTCGGGCCTGATTCCACTATTTCGGGGTACAGAAGTTGTGAAGCATCCATTCTACTCCATTGGACCCAAAATGATGTTTGGGAGTGTTTCAGAGCATTTAGCTAACCTTCAGCACGTAAAAAGATGAAAAACTTATGTTCACGCCTGAATCCACTATTTCGGGGTACCAAAGTTGCGAAGCATCCATTCTACTCCATTGGAACCAAAATGATGTTTGGGAGTGTTTCAGATCATTTCGCTAACCTTCGGCACGTAAAAAGATGCAAAACCTGTGTTTCAGGCCTGAATGCACTATTTCGGGGTATCGAAGTTGTGAAGCATCCATTCTACTCCATTGGACTCAAAATGATGTTTGGAAGTGTTTCAGAGCATTTCGCTAACCTTCGGCACGTAAAAAGATGCAAAACTTATGTTTCAGGCCTGGATGCACTATTTCCAGGTAACGAAGTTGTGAAGCATCCATTCTACTCCATTGGACCCAAAATGATGTTTGATAGTGTTTCAGAGCATTTCGCTAGCCTTCGGCACGTAAAAGATGCAAAACTTGTGTTTCTGGCCTGAATGCACTATATCGGGGTATCGTAGTTGTAAAGCATCCAATCTACTCCATTGGACCCAAAATGAAGTTTGTTAGTGTTTCAGAGCATTTCGCTAAGCTTCGGCACGTAAAAGATGCAAAACTTGTGTTCGCGCCTGAATTCGCTATTTTGGGGTACCAAAGTTGTGAAGCATCCATTATAGTGCATTGGACCCAAAATGATGTTTGGGAGTGTTTCAGAGCATTTTGCTAACCTTCAGCACGTAAAAGATGCAAAACTTGTGTTTCGGGCCTGAATCCAATATTTCGGGGTACAGAAGTTGTGAAGCATCCATTCTACTCCATTGGACCCAAAATGATGTTTGGGAGTGTTTCAGAGCATTTAGCTAACCTTCGGCATGTAAAAAGATGAAAAACTTGTATTCACGCCTGAATGCACTATTTCGGGGTACCAAAGTTGTGAAGCATCCTTTCTACTCCATTGGAACCAAAATGATGTTTGGGAGTGTTTCAGAGCATGTCGCTAACCTTCAGCACGTAAAAAGATGCAAACTTGTGTTTCGGACCTGAATGCACTATTTCGGGGTACCGAAGTTGTGAAGCATCCATTCTACTCCATTGGACTCAAAATGATGTTTGGGAGTGTTTCAGAGCATTTCGCTAACCTTCGGCACGTAAAAGATGCAAAACTTGTGTTTCGGGCCTGAATGCACTATTTCGGGGTATCGTAGTTGTAAAGCATCCATTCTACTCCATTGGACCCAAAATGATGTTTGGGAGTGTTTCAGAGTGTTTCGCTAACCTTCGGCACGTAAAAACATGCAAAACTTTTGTTTCGGACCTGAATGCTCTATTTCGGGGTACCGAAGTTGTGAAGCATCCATTCTACTCCATTGGACCCAAAATGATGTTTGAGAGTGTTTCAGAGCATTTCGCTAACCTTCGGCACGTAAAAGATGCAAAACTTGTGTTCGCGCCTGAATCCACTATTTCGGGGTATCATAGTTGTAAAGCATCCATTCTACTCCATTGGACCCAAAATGATGTTTGTTAGTGTTTCAGAGCATTTCGCTAACCTTCGGCATGTAAAAGATGCAAAACTTGTGTTCGCGCCTGAATTCACTATTTTGGGGTACCAAAGTTTTAAAGCATCCATTATAGTCCATTGGACCAAAAATGATGCTCGGGAGTGTTTCAGAGCATTTTGCTAACCTTCGGCACATAAAAAGATGAAAAACTGGTGTTTCGGGCCTGAATTCACTATTTTAGGGTACCAAAATTGTGAAGCATCCATTATAGTCCATTGGACCCAAAATGATGTTTGGGAGTGTTTCAGAGCATTTCGCTAACCTTCAGCACATAAAAGATGCAAAACTTGTGTTTCGGGCCTGATTCCACTATTTCGGGGTACAGAAGTTGTGAAGCATCCATTCTATTCCATTGGACCCAAATGATGTTTGGGAGTGTTTCAGAGCATTTAGCTAACCTTCAGCACGTAAAAAGATGAAAAACTTGTGTTCACGCCTGAATGCACTATTTCGGGGTACCAAAGTTGCGAAGCATCCATTCTACTCCATTGGAACCAAAATGATGTTTATGAGTGTTTCCGATCATTTCGCTAACCTTCGGCACGTAAAAAGATGCAAAACTTGTGTTTCGGGCCTGAATGCACTATTTCGAGGTATCGAAGTTGTGAAGCATCCATTCTACTCCATTGGACTCAAAATGATGTTTGGGAGTGTTTCAGAGCATTTCGCTAACCTTCGGCACGTAAAAAGATGCAAAACTTATGTTTCAGGCCTGTATGCACTATTTCGAGGTCCCGAAGTTGTGAAGCATCCATTCTACTCCATTGGACCCAAAATGATGTTTGTTAGTGTTTCAGAGCATTTCGCTAAACTTCGGCACGTAAAAGATGCAAAACTTGTGTTCGCGCCTGAATTCACTATTTTGGGGTACCAAAGTTGTGAAGCATCCATTATAGTGCATTGGACCCAAAATGATATTTGGGAGTGTTTCAGAGTATTTTGCTAACCTTCAACACGTAAAAGATGCAAAACTTGTGTTTCGGGCCTGAATCCAATATTTCGGGGTACAGAAGTTGTGAAGCATCCATTCTACTCCATTGGTCCCAAAATGATATTTGGGAGTGTTTCAGAGCATTTAGCTAACCTTCAGCACGTAAAAAGATGAAAAACTTATGTTCACGCCTGAATCCACTATTTCGGGGTACCAAAGTTGCGAAGCATCCATTCTACTCCATTGGAACCAAAATGATGTTTGGGAGTGTTTCAGATCATTTCGCTAACCTTCGGCACGTAAAAAGATGCAAAACTTGTGTTTCAGGCCTGAATGCACTATTTCGGGGTATCGAAGTTGTGAAGCATCCATTCTACTCCATTGGACTCAAAATGATGTTTGGAAGTGTTTCAGAGCATTTCGCTAACCTTCGGCACGTAAAAAGATGCAAAACTTATGTTTCAGGCCTGGATGCACTATTTCCAGGTAACGAAGTTGTGAAGCATCCATTCTACTCCATTGGACCCAAAATGATGTTTGATAGTGTTTCAGAGCATTTCGCTAGCCTTCGGCACGTAAAAGATGCAAAACTTGTGTTTCTGGCCTGAATGCACTATATCGGGGTATCGTAGTTGTAAAGCATCCAATCTACTCCATTGGACCCAAAATGAAGTTTGTTAGTGTTTCAGAGCATTTCGCTAAGCTTCGGCACGTAAAAGATGCAAAACTTGTGTTCGCGCCTGAATTCGCTATTTTGGGGTACCAAAGTTGTGAAGCATCCATTATAGTGCATTGGACCCAAAATGATGTTTGGGAGTGTTTCAGAGCATTTTGCTAACCTTCAGCACGTAAAAGATGCAAAACTTGTGTTTCGGGCCTGAATCCAATATTTCGGGGTACAGAAGTTGTGAAGCATCCATTCTACTCCATTGGACCCAAAATGATGTTTGGGAGTGTTTCAGAGCATTTAGCTAACCTTCGGCATGTAAAAAGATGAAAAACTTGTATTCACGCCTGAATGCACTATTTCGGGGTACCAAAGTTGTGAAGCATCCTTTCTACTCCATTGGAACCAAAATGATGTTTGGGAGTGTTTCAGAGCATGTCGCTAACCTTCAGCACGTAAAAAGATGCAAACTTGTGTTTCGGACCTGAATGCACTATTTCGGGGTACCGAAGTTGTGAAGCATCCATTCTACTCCATTGGACTCAAAATGATGTTTGGGAGTGTTTCAGAGTGTTTCGCTAACCTTCGGCACGTAAAAACATGCAAAACTTTTGTTTCGGACCTGAATGCTCTATTTCGGGGTACCGAAGTTGTGAAGCATCCATTCTACTCCATTGGACCCAAAATGATGTTTGAGAGTGTTTCAGAGCATTTCGCTAACCTTCGGCACGTAAAAGATGCAAAACTTGTGTTCGCGCCTGAATCCACTATTTCGGGGTATCATAGTTGTAAAGCATCCATTCTACTCCATTGGACCCAAAATGATGTTTGTTAGTGTTTCAGAGCATTTCGCTAACCTTCGGCATGTAAAAGATGCAAAACTTGTGTTCGCGCCTGAATTCACTATTTTGGGGTACCAAAGTTTTAAAGCATCCATTATAGTCCATTGGACCAAAAATGATGCTCGGGAGTGTTTCAGAGCATTTTGCTAACCTTCGGCACATAAAAAGATGAAAAACTGGTGTTTCGGGCCTGAATTCACTATTTTAGGGTACCAAAATTGTGAAGCATCCATTATAGTCCATTGGACCCAAAATGATGTTTGGGAGTGTTTCAGAGCATTTCGCTAACCTTCAGCACATAAAAGATGCAAAACTTGTGTTTCGGGCCTGATTCCACTATTTCGGGGTACAGAAGTTGTGAAGCATCCATTCTATTCCATTGGACCCAAATGATGTTTGGGAGTGTTTCAGAGCATTTAGCTAACCTTCAGCACGTAAAAAGATGAAAAACTTGTGTTCACGCCTGAATGCACTATTTCGGGGTACCAAAGTTGCGAAGCATCCATTCTACTCCATTGGAACCAAAATGATGTTTATGAGTGTTTCCGATCATTTCGCTAACCTTCGGCACGTAAAAAGATGCAAAACTTGTGTTTCGGGCCTGAATGCACTATTTCGAGGTATCGAAGTTGTGAAGCATCCATTCTACTCCATTGGACTCAAAATGATGTTTGGGAGTGTTTCAGAGCATTTCGCTAACCTTCGGCACGTAAAAAGATGCAAAACTTATGTTTCAGGCCTGTATGCACTATTTCGAGGTCCCGAAGTTGTGAAGCATCCATTCTACTCCATTGGACCCAAAATGATGTTTGTTAGTGTTTCAGAGCATTTCGCTAAACTTCGGCACGTAAAAGATGCAAAACTTGTGTTCGCGCCTGAATTCACTATTTTGGGGTACCAAAGTTGTGAAGCATCCATTATAGTGCATTGGACCCAAAATGATATTTGGGAGTGTTTCAGAGTATTTTGCTAACCTTCAACACGTAAAAGATGCAAAACTTGTGTTTCGGGCCTGAATCCAATATTTCGGGGTACAGAAGTTGTGAAGCATCCATTCTACTCCATTGGTCCCAAAATGATATTTGGGAGTGTTTCAGAGCATTTAGCTAACCTTCGGCATGTAAAAAGATGAAAAACTTGTATTCGCGCCTGACTGCACTATTTCGGGGTACCAAAGTTGCGAAGCATCCTTTCTACTCCATTGGAACCAAAATGATGTTTGGGAGTGTTTCAGAGCATGTCACTAACCTTCGGCACGTAAAAAGATGCAAACTTGTGTTTCGGTCCTGAATGCACTATTTCGGGGTACCGAAGTTGTGAAGCATCCATTCTACTCCATTGGACTCAAAATGATGTTTGGGAGTGTTTCAGAGCATTTCGCTAGCCTTCGGCACGTAAAGGATGCAAAACTTGTGTTTCGGGCCTGAATGCACTATTTCGGGGTATCGTAGTTGTAAAGCATCCATTCTACTCCATTGGACCCAAAATGATGTTTGGGAGTGTTTCAGAGCGTTTCGCTAACCTTCGGCACGTAAAAACATGCAAAACTTTTGTTTCGGACCTGAATGCTCTATTTCGGGGTACCGAAGTTGTGAAGCATCCATTCTACTCCATTGGACCCAAAATGATGTTTGAGAGTGTTTCAGAGCATTTCGCTAACCTTCGGCACGTAAAAGATGCAAAACTTGTGTTCGCGCCTGAATCCACTATTTCGGGGTATCGTAGTTGTAGAGCTTCCATTCTACTCCATTGGACCCAAAATGATGTTTGTTAGTGTTTCAGAGCATTTGGCTAACCTTCGGCATGTAAAAGATGCAAAACTTGTGTTCGCGCCTGAATCCACTATTTTGGGGTACCAAAGTTGTGAAGCATCCATTATAGTCCAATGGACCCAAAATGATGTTCGGGAGTGTTTCAGAGCATTTTGCTAACTTTCGGCACATAAAAAGATGAAAAACTGGTGTTTCGGGCCTGAATTCACTATTTTAGGGTACCAAAATTGTGAAGCATCCATTATAGTCCATTGGACCCAAAATGATGTTTGGGAGTGTTTCAGTGCATTTCGCTAACCTTCGGCATGTAAAAAGATGAAAAACTTGTATTCGCGCCTGAATGCACTATTTCGGGGTACCAAAGTTGCGAAGCATCCTTTCTACTCCATTGGAACCAAAATGATGTTTGGGAGTGTTTCAGAGCATGTCACTAACCTTCAGCACGTAAAAAGATGCAAACTTGTGTTTCGGTCCTGAATGCACTATTTCGGGGTACCGAAGTTGTGAAGCATCCATTCTACTCCATTGGACTCAAAATGATGTTTGGGAGTGTTTCAGAGCATTTCGCTAACCTTCGGCACGTAAAGGATGCAAAACTTGTGTTTCGGGCCTGAATGCACTATTTCGGGGTATCGTAGTTGTAAAGCATCCATTCTACTCCTTTGGACCCAAAATGATGTTTGGGAGTGTTTCAGAGCATTTCGCTAGCCTTCGGCACGTAAAAGATGCAAAACTTGTGTTTCTGGCCTGAATGCACTATTTCGGGGTATCGTAGTTGTAAAGCATCCATTATACTCCATTGGACCCAAAATGATGTTTGGGAGTGTTTCAGAGCATTTCGCTAACCTTCGGCACGTAAAAGATGCAAAACTTGTGTTCGCGCCTGAATCCACTATTTCGGGGTACCAAAGTTGTGAAGCATCCATTATAGTCCATTGCACCCAAGATGATATTTGGGAGTGTTTCAGAGCATTTCGCTAACCTTCAGCACGTAAAAGATGCAAAACTTGTGTTTCGGGCCTGAATCCACTATTTCGGGGTACAGAAGTTGTGAAGCATCCATTCTACTCCATTGAACCCAAAATGATGTTTGGGAGTGTTTCAGAGCGTTTCGCTAACCTTCGGCACGTAAAAACATGCAAAACTTTTGTTTCGGACCTGAATGCTCTATTTCGGGGTACCGAAGTTGTGAAGCATCCATTCTACTCCATTGGACCCAAAATGATGTTTGAGAGTGTTTCAGAGCATTTCGCTAACCTTCGGCACGTAAAAGATGCAAAACTTGTGTTCGCGCCTGAATCCACTATTTCGGGGTATCGTAGTTGTAAAGCATCCATTCTACTCCATTGGACCCAAAATGATGTTTGTTAGTGTTTCAGAGCATTTCGCTAACCTTCGGCATGTAAAAGATGCAAAACTTGTGTTCACGCCTGAATTCACTATTTTGGGGTACCAAAGTTGTGAAGCATCCATTATAGTCTAATGGACCCAAAATGATGTTCGGGAGTGTTTCAGAGCATTTTGCTAACTTTCGGCACATAAAAAGATGAAAAACTGGTGTTTCGAGCCTGAATTCACTATTTTAGGGTACCAAAATTGTGAAGCATCCATTATAGTCCATTGGACCGAAAATGATGTTTGGGAGTGTTTCAGTGCATTTCGCTAACCTTCAGCACGTAAAAGATGCAAAACTTGTGTTTCGGGCCTGATTCCACTATTTCGGGGTACAGAAGTTGTGAAGCATCCATTCTACTCCATTGGACTCAAAATGATGTTTGGGAGTGTTTCAGAGCATTTCGCTAACCTTCGGCACGTAAAGGATGCAAAACTTGTGTTTCGGGCCTGAATGCACTATTTCGGGGTATCGTAGTTGTGAAGCATCCATTCTACTCCATTGGACTCAAAATGATGTTTGGGAGTGTTTCAGAGCATTTCGCTAACCTTCAGCACGTAAAAGATGCAAAACTTGTGTTTCGGTCCTGAATGCACTATTTCGGGGTACCGAAGTTGTGAAGCATCCATTCTACTCCATTGGACTCAAAATGATGTTTGGGAGTGTTTCAGAGCATTTCGCTAACCTTCGGCACGTAAAGGATGCAAAACTTGTGTTTCGGGCCTGAATGCACTATTTCGGGGTATCGTAGTTGTAAAGCATCCATTCTACTCCTTTGGACCCAAAATGATGTTTGGGAGTGTTTCAGAGCATTTCGCTAGCCTTCGGCACGTAAAAGATGCAAAACTTGTGTTTCTGGCCTGAATGCACTATTTCGGGGTATCGTAGTTGTAAAGCATCCATTATACTCCATTGGACCCAAAATGATGTTTGGGAGTGTTTCAGAGCATTTCGCTAACCTTCGGCACGTAAAAGATGCAAAACTTGTGTTCGCGCCTGAATCCACTATTTCGGGGTACCAAAGTTGTGAAGCATCCATTATAGTCCATTGCACCCAAGATGATATTTGGGAGTGTTTCAGAGCATTTCGCTAACCTTCAGCACGTAAAAGATGCAAAACTTGTGTTTCGGGCCTGAATCCACTATTTCGGGGTACAGAAGTTGTGAAGCATCCATTCTACTCCATTGAACCCAAAATGATGTTTGGGAGTGTTTCAGAGCGTTTCGCTAACCTTCGGCACGTAAAAACATGCAAAACTTTTGTTTCGGACCTGAATGCTCTATTTCGGGGTACCGAAGTTGTGAAGCATCCATTCTACTCCATTGGACCCAAAATGATGTTTGAGAGTGTTTCAGAGCATTTCGCTAACCTTCGGCACGTAAAAGATGCAAAACTTGTGTTCGCGCCTGAATCCACTATTTCGGGGTATCGTAGTTGTAAAGCATCCATTCTACTCCATTGGACCCAAAATGATGTTTGTTAGTGTTTCAGAGCATTTCGC
This sequence comes from Cenchrus fungigraminus, assembly GCA_036936925.1. Classification (NCBI taxonomy): domain Eukaryota; kingdom Viridiplantae; phylum Streptophyta; class Magnoliopsida; order Poales; family Poaceae; genus Cenchrus; species Cenchrus fungigraminus. The sequence continues at coordinate 59,541,484 of CM072772.1, read as the reverse complement.
TAACCTTCGGCATGTAAAAGATGCAAAACTTGTGTTCACGCCTGAATTCACTATTTTGGGGTACCAAAGTTGTGAAGCATCCATTATAGTCTAATGGACCCAAAATGATGTTCGGGAGTGTTTCAGAGCATTTTGCTAACTTTCGGCACATAAAAAGATGAAAAACTGGTGTTTCGAGCCTGAATTCACTATTTTAGGGTACCAAAATTGTGAAGCATCCATTATAGTCCATTGGACCGAAAATGATGTTTGGGAGTGTTTCAGTGCATTTCGCTAACCTTCAGCACGTAAAAGATGCAAAACTTGTGTTTCGGGCCTGATTCCACTATTTCGGGGTACAGAAGTTGTGAAGCATCCATTCTACTCCATTGGACCCAAAATGATGTTTGGGAGTGTTTCAGAGCATTTAGCTAACCTTCAGCACGTAAAAAGATGAAAAACTTGTGTTCACGCCTGAATGCACTATTTCGGGGTACCAAAGTTGCGAAGCATCCATTCTACTCCATTGGAACCAAAATGATGTTTATGAGTGTTTCAGATCATTTCGCTAACCTTCGGCACGTAAAAAGATGCAAAACTTGTGTTTCGGGCCTGAATGCACTATTTCGAGGTATCGAAGTTGTGAAGCATCCATTCTACTCCATTGGACTCAAAATGATGTTTGGGAGTGTTTCAGAGCATTTCGCTAACCTTCGGCACGTAAAAAGATGCAAAACTTATGTTTCAGGCCTGTATGCACTATTTCGAGGTCCCGAAGTTGTGAAGCATCCATTCTACTCCATTGGACCCAAAATGATGTTTGAGAGTGTTTCAGAGCATTTCGCTAAACTTCGGCACGCAAAAGATGCAAAACTTGTGTTCGCGCCTGAATTCACTATTTTGGGGTACCAAAGTTGTGAAGCATCCATTATAGTGCATTGGACCCAAAATGATGTTTGGGAGTGTTTCAGAGTATTTTGCTAACCTTCAGCACGTAAAAGATGCAAATCTTGTGTTTCGGGCCTGAATCCAATATTTCAGGGTACAGAAGTTGTGAAGCATCCATTCTACTCCATTGGACCCAAAATGATATTTGGGAGTGTTTCAGATCATTTCGCTAACCTTCGGCACGTAAAAAGATGCAAAACTTGTGTTTCGGGCCTGAATGCACTATTTCGAGGTATCGAAGTTGTGAAACATCCATTCTACTCCATTGGACTCAAAATGATGTTTGGGAGTGTTTCAGAGCATTTCGCTAACCTTCGGCACGTAAAAAGATGCAAACTTGTGTTTCGTTCCTGAATGCACTATTTCGGGGTACCGAAGTTGTGAAGCATCCATTCTACTCCATTGGACTCAAAATGATGTTTGGGAGTGTTTCAGAGCATTTCGCTAACCTTCGGCACGTAAAGGATGCAAAACTTGTGTTTCGGGCCTGAATGCACTATTTCGGGGTATCGTAGTTGTAAAGCATCCATTCTACTCCATTGGACCCAAAATGATGTTTGGGAGTGTTTCAGAGCATTTCGCTAGCCTTCGGCACGTAAAAGATGCAAAACTTGTGTTTCTGGCCTGAATGCACTATTTCGGGGTATCGTAGTTGTAAAGCATCCATTATACTCCATTGGACCCAAAATGATGTTTGGGAGTGTTTCAGAGCATTTCGCTAACCTTCGGCACGTAAAAGATGCAAAACTTGTGTTCGCGCCTGAATCCACTATTTCGGGGTGCCAAAGTTGTGAAGCATCCATTATAGTCCATTGGACCCAAGATGATATTTGGGAGTGTTTCAGAGCATGTCGCTAACCTTCAGCACGTAAAAGATGCAAAACTTGTGTTTCGGGCCTGAATCCACTATTTCGGGGTACAGAAGTTGTGAAGCATCCATTCTACTCCATTGGACCCAAAATGATGTTTGGAGTGTTTCAGAGCGTTTCGCTAACCTTCGGCACGTAAAAACATGCAAAACTTTTGTTTCGGACCTGAATGCTCTATTTCGGGGTACCGAAGTTGTGAAGCATCCATTCTACTCCATTGGACCCAAAATGATGTTTGAGAGTGTTTCAGAGCATTTCGCTAACCTTCGGCACGTAAAAGATGCAAAACTTGTGTTCGCGCCTGAATCCACTATTTCAGGGTATCGTAGTTGTAAAGCATCCATTCTAGTCCATTGGACCCAAAATGATGTTTGTTAGTGTTTCAGAGCATTTCGCTAACCTTCGGCACGTAAAAGATGCAAAACTTGTGTTCGCGCCTGAATCCACTATTTCGGGGTATCGTAGTTGTAAAGCATCCATTCTACTCCATTGGACCCAAAATGATGTTTGTTAGTGTTTCAGAGCATTTCGCTAACCTTCGGCATGTAAAAGATGCAAAACTTGTGTTCGCGCCTGAATTCACTATTTTGGGGTACCGTAGTTGTAAAGCATCCATTCTACTCCATTGGACCCAAAATGATGTTTGTTAGTGTTTCAGAGCATTTCGCTAACCTTCGGCATGTAAAAGATGCAAAACTTGTGTTCGCGCCTGAATTCACTATTTTGGGGTACCAAAGTTGTGAAGCATCCATTATAGTCCAATGGACCCAAAATGATGTTCGGGAGTGTTTCAGAGCATTTTGCTAACTTTCGGCACATAAAAAATGAAAAACTGGTGTTTCGGGCCTGAATTCACTATTTTAGGGTACCAAAATTGTGAAGCATCCATTATAGTCCATTGGACTCAAAATGATGTTTGGGAGTGTTTCAGTGCATTTCGCTAACCTTCAGCACGTAAAAGATGCAAAACTTGTGTTTCGGGCCTGATTCCACTATTTCGGGGTACAGAAGTTGTGAAGCATCCATTCTACTCCATTGGACCCAAAATGATGTTTGGGAGTGTTTCAGAGCATTTAGCTAACCTTCAGCACGTAAAAAGATGAAAAACTTGTGTTCACGCCTGAATGCACTATTTCGGGGTACCAAAGTTGCGAAGCATCCATTCCACTCCATTGGAACCAAAATGATGTTTGGGAGTGTTTCAGAGCATGTCACTAACCTTCAGCACGTAAAAAGATGCAAACTTGTGTTTCGAACCTGAATGCACTATTTCGAGGTATCGAAGTTGTGAAGCATCCATTCTACTCCATTGGACTCAAAATGATGTTTGGGAGTGTTTCAGAGCATTTCGCTAACCTTCGGCACGTAAAAAGATGCAAAACTTATGTTTCAGGCCTGTATGCACTATTTCGAGGTCCCGAAGTTGTGAAGCATCCATTCTACTCCATTGGACCCAAAATGATGTTTGAGAGTGTTTCAGAGCATTTCGCTAAACTTCGGCACGTAAAAGATGCAAAACTTGTGTTCGCGCCTGAATTCACTATTTTGGGGTACCAAAGTTGTGAAGCATCCATTATAGTGCATTGGACCCAAAATGATGTTTGGGAGTGTTTCAGAGTATTTTGCTAACCTTCAGCACGTAAAAGATGCAAATCTTGTGTTTCGGGCCTGAATCCAATATTTCGGGGTACAGAAGTTGTGAAGCATCCATTCTACTCCATTGGACCCAAAATGATATTTGGGAGTGTTTCAGAGCATTTAGCTAACCTTCGGCATGTAAAAAGATGAAAAACTTGTATTCGCGCCTGAATGCACTATTTCGGGGTACCAAAGTTGCGAAGCATCCTTTCTACTCCATTGGAACCAAAATGATGTTTGGGAGTGTTTCAGAGCATGTCACTAACCTTCAGCACGTAAAAAGATGCAAACTTGTGTTTCGGTCCTGAATGCACTATTTCGGGGTACCGAAATTGTGAAGCATCCATTCTACTCCATTGGACTCAAAATGATGTTTAGGAGTGTTTCAGAGCATTTCGCTAACCTTCGGCACGTAAAGGATGCAAAACTTGTGTTTCGGGCCTGAATGCACTATTTCGGGGTATCGTAGTTGTAAAGCATCCATTCTACTCCATTGGACCCAAAATGATGTGTGGGAGTGTTTCAGAGCGTTTCGCTAACCTTCGGCACGTAAAAACATGCAAAACTTTTGTTTCGGACCTGAATGCTCTATTTCGGGGTACCGAAGTTGTGAAGCATCCATTCTACTCCATTGGACCCAAAATGATGTTTGAGAGTGTCTCAGAGCATTTCGCTAACCTTCGGCACGTAAAAGATGCAAAACTTGTGTTCGCGCCTGAATCCACTATTTCGGGGTATCGTAGTTGTAAAGCATCCATTCTACTCCATTGGACCCAAAATGATGTTTGTTAGTGTTTCAGAGCATTTCGCTAACCTTCGGCATGTAAAAGATGCAAAACTTGTGTTCGCGCCTGAATTCACTATTTTGGGGTACCAAAGTTGTGAAGCATCCATTATAGTCCATTGGACCCAAAATGATGTTCGGGAGTGTTTCAGAGCATTTTGCTAACTTTCGGCACATAAAAAGATGAAAAACTGGTGTTTCGGGCCTGAATTCACTATTTTAGGGTACCAAAATTGTGAACCATCCATTATAGTCCATTGGACCCAAAATGATGTTTGGGAGTGTTTCAGTGCATTTCGCTAACCTTCAGCACGTAAAAGATGCAAAACTTGTGTTTCGGGCCTGATTCCACTATTTCGGGGTACAGAAGTTGTGAAGCATCCATTCTACTCCATTGGACCCAAAATGATGTTTGGGAGTGTTTCAGAGCATTTAGGTAACCTTCAGCACGTAAAAAGATGAAAAACTTGTGTTCACACCTGAATGCACTATATCGGGGTATCGTAGTTGTAGAGTATCCATTCTACTCCATTGGACCCAAAATGATGTTTGTTAGTGTTTCAGAGCATTTCGCTAACCTTCGGCACGTAAAAGATGCAAAACTTGTGTTTCGGGCCTGAATGCACTATTTCGGGGTATCGTAGTTGTAAAGCATCCATTCTACTCCATTGGACCCAAAATGATGTTTGGGAGTGTTTCAGAGCGTTTCGCGAACATTCGGCACGTAAAAACATGCAAAACTTTTGTTTCGGACCTGAATGCTCTATTTCGGGGTACCGAAGTTGTGAAGCATCCATTCTACTCCATTGGACCCAAAATGATGTTAGAGAGTGTTTCAGAGCATTTCGCTAACCTTCGGCACGTAAAAGATGCAAAACTTGTGTTCGCGCCTGAATCCACTATTTCGGGGTATTGTAGTTGTAAAGCATCCATTCTACTCCATTGGACCCAAAATGATGTTTGTTACTGTTTCAGAGCATTTCGCTAACCTTCGGCACGTAAAAGATGCAAAACTTGTGTTCGCGCCTGGATTCACTATTTTGGGGTACCAAAGTTGTGAAGCATCCATTATAGTCCATTGGAGCCAAAATGATGTTCGGGAGTGTTTCAGAGCATTTTGCTAACCTTCGGCACATAAAAAGATGAAAAACTGGTGTTTCGGGCCTGAATTCACTATTTTGGGGTACCAAAATTGTGAAGCATCCATTATAGTCCATTGGACCTAAAATGATGTTTGGGAGTGTTTCAGAGCATTTCGCTAACCTTCAGCACGTAAAAGATGCAAAACTTGTGTTTCGGGCCTGATTCCACTATTTCGGGGTACAGAAGTTGTGAAGCATCCATTCTACTCCATTGGATCCAAAATGATGTTTGGGAGTGTTTCAGAGCATTTCGCTAACCTTCGGCACGTAAAAAGATGCAAACTTGTGTTTCGTTCCTGAATGCACTATTTCGGGGTACCGAAGTTGTGAAGCATCCATTCTACTCCATTGGACTCAAAATGATGTTTGGGAGTGTTTCAGAGCATTTCGCTAACCTTCGGCACGTAAAGGATGCAAAACTTGTGTTTCGGGCCTGAATGCACTATTTCGGGGTATCGTAGTTGTAAAGCATCCATTCTACTCCATTGGACCCAAAATGATGTTTGGGAGTGTTTCAGAGCATTTCGCTAGCCTTCGGCACGTAAAAGATGCAAAACTTGTGTTTCTGGCCTGAATGCACTATTTCGGGGTATCGTAGTTGTAAAGCATCCATTATACTCCATTGGACCCAAAATGATGTTTGGGAGTGTTTCAGAGCATTTCGCTAACCTTCGGCACGTAAAAGATGCAAAACTTGTGTTCGCGCCTGAATCCACTATTTCGGGGTGCCAAAGTTGTGAAGCATCCATTATAGTCCATTGGACCCAAGATGATATTTGGGAGTGTTTCAGAGCATGTCGCTAACCTTCAGCACGTAAAAGATGCAAAACTTGTGTTTCGGGCCTGAATCCACTATTTCGGGGTACAGAAGTTGTGAAGCATCCATTCTACTCCATTGGACCCAAAATGATGTTTGGAGTGTTTCAGAGCGTTTCGCTAACCTTCGGCACGTAAAAACATGCAAAACTTTTGTTTCGGACCTGAATGCTCTATTTCGGGGTACCGAAGTTGTGAAGCATCCATTCTACTCCATTGGACCCAAAATGATGTTTGAGAGTGTTTCAGAGCATTTCGCTAACCTTCGGCACGTAAAAGATGCAAAACTTGTGTTCGCGCCTGAATCCACTATTTCAGGGTATCGTAGTTGTAAAGCATCCATTCTAGTCCATTGGACCCAAAATGATGTTTGTTAGTGTTTCAGAGCATTTCGCTAACCTTCGGCACGTAAAAGATGCAAAACTTGTGTTCGCGCCTGAATCCACTATTTCGGGGTATCGTAGTTGTAAAGCATCCATTCTACTCCATTGGACCCAAAATGATGTTTGTTAGTGTTTCAGAGCATTTCGCTAACCTTCGGCATGTAAAAGATGCAAAACTTGTGTTCGCGCCTGAATCCACTATTTTGGGGTACCGTAGTTGTAAAGCATCCATTCTACTCCATTGGACCCAAAATGATGTTTGTTAGTGTTTCAGAGCATTTCGCTAACCTTCGGCATGTAAAAGATGCAAAACTTGTGTTCGCGCCTGAATTCACTATTTTGGGGTACCAAAGTTGTGAAGCATCCATTATAGTCCAATGGACCCAAAATGATGTTCGGGAGTGTTTCAGAGCATTTTGCTAACTTTCGGCACATAAAAAATGAAAAACTGGTGTTTCGGGCCTGAATTCACTATTTTAGGGTACCAAAATTGTGAAGCATCCATTATAGTCCATTGGACTCAAAATGATGTTTGGGAGTGTTTCAGTGCATTTCGCTAACCTTCAGCACGTAAAAGATGCAAAACTTGTGTTTCGGGCCTGATTCCACTATTTCGGGGTACAGAAGTTGTGAAGCATCCATTCTACTCCATTGGACCCAAAATGATGTTTGGGAGTGTTTCAGAGCATTTAGCTAACCTTCAGCACGTAAAAAGATGAAAAACTTGTGTTCACGCCTGAATGCACTATTTCGGGGTACCAAAGTTGCGAAGCATCCATTCCACTCCATTGGAACCAAAATGATGTTTGGGAGTGTTTCAGAGCATGTCACTAACCTTCAGCACGTAAAAAGATGCAAACTTGTGTTTCGAACCTGAATGCACTATTTCGAGGTATCGAAGTTGTGAAGCATCCATTCTACTCCATTGGACTCAAAATGATGTTTGGGAGTGTTTCAGAGCATTTCGCTAACCTTCGGCACGTAAAAAGATGCAAAACTTATGTTTCAGGCCTGTATGCACTATTTCGAGGTCCCGAAGTTGTGAAGCATCCATTCTACTCCATTGGACCCAAAATGATGTTTGAGAGTGTTTCAGAGCATTTCGCTAAACTTCGGCACGTAAAAGATGCAAAACTTGTGTTCGCGCCTGAATTCACTATTTTGGGGTACCAAAGTTGTGAAGCATCCATTATAGTGCATTGGACCAAAAATGATGTTTGGGAGTGTTTCAGAGTATTTTGCTAACCTTCAGCACGTAAAAGATGCAAATCTTGTGTTTCGGGCCTGAATCCAATATTTCGGGGTACAGAAGTTGTGAAGCATCCATTCTACTCCATTGGACCCAAAATGATATTTGGGAGTGTTTCAGAGCATTTAGCTAACCTTCGGCATGTAAAAAGATGAAAAACTTGTATTCGCGCCTGAATGCACTATTTCGGGGTACCAAAGTTGCGAAGCATCCTTTCTACTCCATTGGAACCAAAATGATGTTTGGGAGTGTTTCAGAGCATGTCACTAACCTTCAGCACGTAAAAAGATGCAAACTTGTGTTTCGGTCCTGAATGCACTATTTCGGGGTACCGAAATTGTGAAGCATCCATTCTACTCCATTGGACTCAAAATGATGTTTAGGAGTGTTTCAGAGCATTTCGCTAACCTTCGGCACGTAAAGGATGCAAAACTTGTGTTTCGGGCCTGAATGCACTATTTCGGGGTATCGTAGTTGTAAAGCATCCATTCTACTCCATTGGACCCAAAATGATGTGTGGGAGTGTTTCAGAGCGTTTCGCTAACCTTCGGCACGTAAAAACATGCAAAACTTTTGTTTCGGACCTGAATGCTCTATTTCGGGGTACCGAAGTTGTGAAGCATCCATTCTACTCCATTGGACCCAAAATGATGTTTGAGAGTGTCTCAGAGCATTTCGCTAACCTTCGGCACGTAAAAGATGCAAAACTTGTGTTCGCGCCTGAATCCACTATTTCGGGGTATCGTAGTTGTAAAGCATCCATTCTACTCCATTGGACCCAAAATGATGTTTGTTAGTGTTTCAGAGCATTTCGCTAACCTTCGGCATGTAAAAGATGCAAAACTTGTGTTCGCGCCTGAATTCACTATTTTGGGGTACCAAAGTTGTGAAGCATCCATTATAGTCCATTGGACCCAAAATGATGTTCGGGAGTGTTTCAGAGCATTTTGCTAACTTTCGGCACATAAAAAGATGAAAAACTGGTGTTTCGGGCCTGAATTCACTATTTTAGGGTACCAAAATTGTGAACCATCCATTATAGTCCATTGGACCCAAAATGATGTTTGGGAGTGTTTCAGTGCATTTCGCTAACCTTCAGCACGTAAAAGATGCAAAACTTGTGTTTCGGGCCTGATTCCACTATTTCGGGGTACAGAAGTTGTGAAGCATCCATTCTACTCCATTGGACCCAAAATGATGTTTGGGAGTGTTTCAGAGCATTTAGGTAACCTTCAGCACGTAAAAAGATGAAAAACTTGTGTTCACACCTGAATGCACTATATCGGGGTATCGTAGTTGTAGAGTATCCATTCTACTCCATTGGACCCAAAATGATGTTTGTTAGTGTTTCAGAGCATTTCGCTAACCTTCGGCACGTAAAAGATGCAAAACTTGTGTTTCGGGCCTGAATGCACTATTTCGGGGTATCGTAGTTGTAAAGCATCCATTCTACTCCATTGGACCCAAAATGATGTTTGGGAGTGTTTCAGAGCGTTTCGCGAACATTCGGCACGTAAAAACATGCAAAACTTTTGTTTCGGACCTGAATGCTCTATTTCGGGGTACCGAAGTTGTGAAGCATCCATTCTACTCCATTGGACCCAAAATGATGTTAGAGAGTGTTTCAGAGCATTTCGCTAACCTTCGGCACGTAAAAGATGCAAAACTTGTGTTCGCGCCTGAATCCACTATTTCGGGGTATTGTAGTTGTAAAGCATCCATTCTACTCCATTGGACCCAAAATGATGTTTGTTACTGTTTCAGAGCATTTCGCTAACCTTCGGCACGTAAAAGATGCAAAACTTGTGTTCGCGCCTGGATTCACTATTTTGGGGTACCAAAGTTGTGAAGCATCCATTATAGTCCATTGGACCCAAAATGATGTTCGGGAGTGTTTCAGAGCATTTTGCTAACCTTCGGCACATAAAAAGATGAAAAACTGGTGTTTCGGGCCTGAATTCACTATTTTGGGGTACCAAAATTGTGAAGCATCCATTATAGTCCATTGGACCTAAAATGATGTTTGGGAGTGTTTCAGAGCATTTCGCTAACCTTCAGCACGTAAAAGATGCAAAACTTGTGTTTCGGGCCTGATTCCACTATTTCGGGGTACAGAAGTTGTGAAGCATCCATTCTACTCCATTGGATCCAAAATGATGTTTGGGAGTGTTTCAGAGCATTTAGCTAACCTTCGACACGTAAAAAGATGAAAAACTTGTGTTCACGTCTGAATGCACTATTTCGGGGTACCAAAGTTGCGAAGCATCCATTCTACTCCATTGGAACCAAAATGATGTTTGGGAGTGTTTCAGATCATTACGCTAGCCTTCGGCATGTAAAAAGATGCAAAACTTGTGTTTCGGGCCTGAATGCACTATTTCGGGGTACCAAAGTTGCAAAGCATCCTTTCTACTCCATTGGAACCAAAATGATGTTTGGGAGTGTTTCAGAGCATGTCGCTAACCTTCAGCACGTAAAAAGATGCAAACTTGTGTTTCGGGCCTGAATGCACTATTTCGGGGTACCGAAGTTGTGAAGCATCCATTCTACTCCATTGGACTCAAAATGATGTTTGGCAGTGTTTCAGAGCATTTCGCTAACCTTCGGCACGTAAAAGATGCAAAACTTGTGTTTCGGGCCTGAATGCACTATTTCGGGGTATCGTAGTTGTAAAGCATCCATTCTACTCCATTGGACCCAAAATGATGTTTGGGAGTGTTTCAGAGCGTTTCGCTAACCTTCGGCACGTAAAAACATGCAAAACTTTTGTTTCGTACCTGAATGCTCTATTTCGGGGTACCGAAGTTGTGAAGCATCCATTCTACTCCATTGGACCAAAAATGATGTATGAGTGTGTTTCAGAGCATTTCGCTAACCTTCGGCACGTAAAAGATGCCAAACTTTTGTTCGCGCCTGAATCCACTATTTCGGGGTATCGTAGTTGTAAACCATCCATTCTACTCCATTGGACCCAAAATGATGTTTGTTTCTGTTTCAGAGCATTTCGCTAACCCTCGGCATGTAAAAGATGCAGAACTTGTGTTCGCACCAGAATTCACTATTTTGGGGTACCAAAGTTGTGAAGCATCCATTATAGTCCATTGGACCCAAAATGATGTTCGGGAGTGTTTCAGAGCATTTTGCTAACCTTCGGCACATAAAAAGATGAAAAACTGGTGTTTCGGGCCTGAATTCACGATTTTGGGGTACCAAAATTGTTAAGCATCCATTATAGTCCATTGGACACAAAATGATGTTTGGGAGTGTTTCAGAGCATTTCGCTAACCTTCAGCACGTAAAAGATGCAAAACTTGTGTTTCGGGCCTGATTCCACTATTTCGGGGTACAAAAGTTGTGAAGCATCCATTCTACTCCATTGGATCCAAAATGTTGTTTGGGAGTGTTTCAGAGCATTTAGCTAACCTTCGGCACGTAAAAAGATGAAAAACATGTGTTCACGCCGGAATGCACTATTTCGGGGTACCAAAGTTGCGAAGCATCCAATCTACTCCATTGGAACCAAAATTATGTTTGGGAGTGTTTCAGATCATTTCGCTAGCCTTCGGCACGTAAAAAGATGCAAAACTTGTGTTTCGGGCCTGAATGCACTATTTCGGGGTACCAAAGTTGCGAAGCATCCTTTCTACTCTATTGGAACCAAAATGATGTTTGGGAGTGTTTCAGAGCATGTCGCTAACCTTCCGCACGTAAAAAGATGCAAACTTGTGTTTCTGGCCTGAATGCACTATTTCGGGGTACCGAAGTTGTGAAGCATCCATTCTACTCCATTGGACTCAAAATGACGTTTGGGAGTGTTTCAGAGCATTTCGCTAACCTTCGGCACGTAAAAGATGCAAAACTTGTATTTCGGGCCTGAATGCACTATTTCGGGGTATCGTAGTTGTAAAGCATCCATTCTACTCTATTGGACCCAAAATGATGTTTGGGAGTGTTTCAGAGCGTTTCGCTAACCTTTCCCACGTAAAAACATGCAAAACTTTTGTTTCGGACCTGAATGCTCTATTTCGGGGTACCGAAGTTGTGAAGCATCCATTCTACTCCATTGGACCCAAAATGATGTTTGAGAGTGTTTCAGAGCATTTCGCTAACCTTCGGCACGTAAAAGATGCAAAACTTGTGTTCGCGCCTGAATCCACTATATCGGGGTATCGTAGTTGTAAAGTATCCATTCTACTCCATTGGACCCAAAATGATGTTTGTTAGTGTTTCAGAGCATTTCGCTAACCTTCGGCACGTAAAAGATGCAAAACTTGTGTTCGCGCTTGAATTCACTATTTTGGGGTACCAAAGTTGTGAAGCATCCATTATAGTCCATTGGACCCGAAATGATGTTCGGGAGTGTTTCAGAGCATTTTGCTAACCTTCGGCACATAGAAAGATGAAAAACTGGTGTTTCGGGCCTGAATTCACTATTTTGGGGTACCAAAATTGTGAAGGATCCATTATAGTCAGTTGGACCCAAAATGATGTTTGGGAGTGTTTCAGAGCATTTCGCTAACCTTCAGCACGTAAAAGATGCAAAACTTGTGTTTCGGGCCAGATTCCACTATTTCGGGGTACAGAAGTTGTGAAGCATCCATTCTACTCCATTGGACCCAAAATGATGTTTGGGAGTGTTTCAGAGCATTTAGCTAACCTTCGGCACGTAAAAAGATGAAAAACTTGTGTTCACGCCTAAATGCACTATTTCGGGGTACCAAAGTTGCGAAGCATCCATTCTACTCCATTGGAACCAAAATGATGTTTGGGAGTGTTTCAGATCATTTCACTAACCTTCAGCACGTAAAAAGATGCAAAACTTGTGTTTCGGGACTGAATGCACTATTTTGGGGTATCGAAGTAGTGAAGCATCCATTCTACTCCATTGGACTCAAAATGATGTTTGGGAGTGTTTCAGAGCATTTCGCTAACCTTCGGCACGTAAAAAGATGCAAAACTTATGTTTCAGGCCTGGATGCACTATTTCGAGGTACCGAAGTTGTGAAGCATCCATTCTACTCCATTGGACCCAAAATGATGTTTGAGAGTGTTTTAGAGCATTTCGCTAACCTTCGGCACGTAAAAGATGCCAAACTTTTGTTCGCGCCTGAATCCACTATTTCGGGGTATCGTAGTTGTAAACCATCCATTCTACTCCATTGGACCCAAAATGATGTTTGTTTCTGTTTCAGAGCATTTCGCTAACCCTCAGCATGTAAAAGATGCAGAACTTGTGTTCGCACCAGAATTTACTATTTTGGGGTACCAAAGTTGTGAAGCATCCATTATAGTCCATTGGACCCAAAATGATGTTCGGGAGTGTTTCAGAGCATTTTGCTAACCTTCGGCACATAAAAAGATGAAAAACTGGTGTTTCGGGCCTGAATTCACTATTTTGGGGTACCAAAATTGTGAAGCATCCATTATAGTCCATTGGACCCAAAATGATGTTTGGGAGTGTTTCAGAGCATTTCGCTAACCTTCAGCACGTAAAAGATGCAAAACTTGTGTTTCGGGCCTGATTCCACTATTTCGGGGTACAAAAGTTGTGAAGCATCCATTCTACTCCATTGGATCCAAAATGTTGTTTGGGAGTGTTTCAGAGCATTTAGCTAACCTTCGGCACGTAAAAAGATGAAAAACTTGTGTTCACGCCTAAATGCACTATTTCGGGGTACCAAAGTTGCGAAGCATCCATTCTACTCCATTGGAACCAAAATGATGTTTGGGAGTGTTTCAGATCATTTCACTAACCTTCAGCACGTAAAAAGATGCAAAACTTGTGTTTCGGGACTGAATGCACTATTTTGGGGTATCGAAGTAGTGAAGCATCCATTCTACTCCATTGGTCTCAAAATGATGTTTGGGAGTGTTTCAGAGCATTTCGCTAACCTTCGGCACGTAAAAAGATGCAAAACTTATGTTTCAGGCCTGGATGCACTATTTCGAGGTACCGAAGTTGTGAAGCATCCATTCTACTCCATTGGACCCAAAATGATGTTTGAGAGTGTTTCAGAGCATTTCGCTAACCTTCGGCACGTAAAAGATGCAAAACTTGTGTTCGCGCCTGAATCCACTATATCGGGGTATCGTAGTTGTAAAGTATCCATTCTGCTCCATTGGACCCAAAATGATGTTTGTTAGTGTTTCAGAGCATTTCGCTAACCTTCGGCACGTAAAAGATGCAAAACTTGTGTTCGCGCTTAAATTCACTATTTTGGGGTACCAAAGTTGTGAAGCATCCATTATAGTCCATTGGACCCAAAATGATGTTCGGGAGTGTTTCAGAGCATTTTGCTAACCTTCAGCACATAAAAAGATGAAAAACTGGTGTTTCGGGCCTGAATTCACTATTTTGGGGTACCAAAATTGTGAAGCAACCATTATAGTCCATTGGACACAAAATGATGTTTGGGAGTGTTTCAGAGCATTTCGCTAACCTTCAGCACGTAAAAGATGCAAAACTTGTGTTTCGGGCCAGATTCCACTATTTCGGGGTACAGAAGTTGTGAAGCATCCATTCTACTCCATTGGACCCAAAATGATGTTTGGGAGTGTTTCAGAGCATTTAGCTAACCTTCGGCACGTAAAAAGATGAAAAACTTGTGTTCACGCATGAATGCACTATTTCGGGGTACCAAAGTTGCGAAGCATCCATTCTACTTAATTGGACCCACAATGATGCTTGACAGTGTTTCAGAGCATTTCGCTAACCTTCGGCATGTAAAAGATGCAAAACTTGTGTTTCGGGCCTGAATGCACTATTTCAGGGCACCGAAGTTGTGAAGCATCCATTCTACTCCATTGGACTCAAAATGATGTTTGGGAGTGTTTCAGAGCATGTCGCTAACCTTCAGCACGTAAAAAGATGCAAACTTGTGTTTCGGGCCTGAATGCACTATTTCGGGGTACCGAAGTTGTGAAGCATCCATTCTACTCCATTGGACTCAAAATGACGTTTGGGAGTGTTTCAGAGCATTTCGCTAACCTTCAGCACGTAAAATATGCAAAACTTGTGTTTCGGGCCTAATTCCACTATTTCGGGGTACAGAAGTTGTGAAGCATCCATTCTACTCCATTGGATCCAAAATGTAGTTTGGGAGTGTTTCAGAGCATTTAGCTAACCTTCGGCACGTAAAAAGATGAAAAACTTGTGTTCACGCCTGAATGCACTATTTCGGGGTACCAAAGTTGCGAAGCATCCATTCTACTCCATTGGAACCAAAATGATGTTTGGGAGTGTTTCAGATCATTTCGCTAGCCTTCGGCACGTAAAAAGATGCAAAACTTGTGTTTCGGGCCTGAATGCACTATTTTAGGGTACCAAAGTTGCGAAGCATCCTTTCTACTCCATTGGCACCAAAATGATGTTTGGGAGTGTTTCAGAGTATGTCGCTAACCTTCAGCACGTAAAAAGATGCAAACTTGTGTTTCGGGCCTGAATGCACTATTTCGGGGTACCGAAGTTGTGAAGCATCCATTCTACTCCATTGGACTCAAAATGACGTTTGGGAGTGTTTCAGTGCATTTCGCTAACCTTCGGCACGTAAAAGATGCAAAACTTGTATTTCGGGCCTGAATGCACTATTTCGGGGTATCGTAGTTGTAAAGCATCCATTCTACTCCATTGGACCCAAAATGATGTTTGGGAGTGTTTCAGAGCGTTTCGCTAACCTTCGACACGTAAAAACATGCAAAACTTTTGTTTCGGACCTGAATGCTCTATTTCTGGGTACCGAAGTGGTGAAGCATCCATTCTACTCCATTGGACCCAAAATGATGTTTGAGAGTGTTTCAGAGCATTTCGCTAACCTTCGGCACGTAAAAGATGCAAAACTTGTGTTCGCGCCTGAATCCACTATATCGGGGTATCGTAGTTGTAGAGTATCCATTCTACTCCATTGGACCCAAAATGATGTTTGTTAGTGTTTCAGAGCATTTCGCTAACCTTCGGCATGTAAAAGATGCAAAACTTGTGTTCGCGCTTGAATTCACTATTTTGGGGTACCAAAGTTTTGAAGCATCCATGATAGTCCATTGGACCCACAATGATGTTCGGGAGTGTTTCAGAGCATTTTGCTAACATTCGGCACATAAAAAGATGAAAAACTGGTGTTTCGGGCCTGAATTCACTATTTTGGGGTACCAAAATTGTGAAGCATCCATTATAGTCCATTGGACCCAAAATGATGTTTGGTAGTGTTTCAGAGCATTTCGCTAACCTTCAGCACGTAAAAGATGCAAAACTTGTGTTTCGGGCCAGATTCCACTATTTCGGGGTACAGAAGTTGTGAAGCATCCATTCTACTCCATTGGACCCAAAATGATGTTTGGGAGTGTTTCAGAGCATTTAGCTAACCTTCGCCACGTAAGAAGATGAAAAACTTGTGTTCACGCCTGAATGCACTATTTCGGGGTACCAAAGTTGCGAAGCATCCATTCTACTCCATTGGAACCAAAATGATGTTTGGGAGTGTTTCAGATCATTTCACTAACCTTCAGCACGTAAAAAATGCAAAACTTGTGTTTCGGGCCTGAATGCACTATTTCGGGGTATCGAAGTAGTGAAGCATCCATTCTACTCCATTGGACTCAAAATGATGTTTGGGAGTGTTTCAGAGCATTTCGCTAACCTTCGGCACATAAAAAGATGCAAAACTTATGTTTCAGGCCTGGATGCACTATTTCGAGGTACCGAAGTTGTGAAGCATCCATTCTACTCCATTGGACCCAAAATGATGTTTGAGAGTGTTTCAGAGCATTTCGCTAGCCTCCGGCACGTAAAAGATGCAAAACTCGTGTTTCTGGCCTGAATGCACTATTTCGGGGTATCGTAGTTGTAAAGCATCCAATCTACTCCATTGGACCCAAAATGATGTTTCTTAGTGTCTCAGAGCATTTCGCTAACCTTCGGCACGTAAAAGATGCAAAACTTGTGTTCGCGCCTGAATTCACTATTTTGGGGTACCAAAATTGTGAAGCATCCATTATAGTCCATTGGACCCAAAATGATGTTTGGTAGTGTTTCAGAGCATTTTGCTAACCTTCGGCACATAAAAAGATGAAAAACTGGTGTTTCAGGCCAGAATGCACTATTTCGGGTACCAAAGTTGCGAAGCATCCATTCTACTCCATTGGACCCAAAATGATGATTGGTAGTGTTTCAGAGCATTTTGCTAACCTTCGGCACATAAAAAGATGAAAAACTTGTGTTTCGGGCCTGAATGCACTATTTCGGGGTACCGAAGTTGTGAAGCATCCATTCTACTCCATTGGACTCAAAATGATGTTTGGCAGTGTTTCAGAGCATTTCGCTAACCTTCGGCACGTAAAAGATGCAAAACTTGTGTTTCGGGCCTGAATGCACTATTTCGGGGTATCGTAGTTGTAAAGCATCCATTCTACTCCATTGGACCCAAAATGATGTTTGGGAGTGTTTCAGAGCGTTTCGCTAACCTTCGGCACGTAAAAACATGCAAAACTTTTGTTTCGTACCTGAATGCTCTATTTCGGGGTACCGAAGTTGTGAAGCATCCATTCTACTCCATTGGACCAAAAATGATGTATGAGTGTGTTTCAGAGCATTTCGCTAACCTTTGGCACGTAAAAGATGCCAAACTTTTGTTCGCGCCTGAATCCACTATTTCGGGGTATCGTAGTTGTAAACCATCCATTCTACTCCATTGGACCCAAAATGATGTTTGTTTCTGTTTCAGAGCATTTCGCTAACCCTCGGCATGTAAAAGATGCAGAACTTGTGTTCGCACCAGAATTCACTATTTTGGGGTACCAAAGTTGTGAAGCATCCATTATAGTCCATTGGACCCAAAATGATGTTCGGGAGTGTTTCAGAGCATTTTGCTAACCTTCGGCACATAAAAAGATGAAAAACTGGTGTTTCGGGCCTGAATTCACGATTTTGGGGTACCAAAATTGTTAAGCATCCATTATAGTCCATTGGACACAAAATGATGTTTGGGAGTGTTTCAGAGCATTTCGCTAACCTTCAGCACGTAAAAGATGCAAAACTTGTGTTTCGGGCCTGATTCCACTATTTCGGGGTACAAAAGTTGTGAAGCATCCATTCTACTCCATTGGATCCAAAATGTTGTTTGGGAGTGTTTCAGAGTATTTAGCTAACCTTCGGCACGTAAAAAGATGAAAAACATGTGTTCACGCCGGAATGCACTATTTCGGGGTACCAAAGTTGCGAAGCATCCAATCTACTCCATTGGAACCAAAATTATGTTTGGGAGTGTTTCAGATCATTTCGCTAGCCTTCGGCACGTAAAAAGATGCAAAACTTGTGTTTCGGGCCTGAATGCACTATTTCGGGGTACCAAAGTTGCGAAGCATCCTTTCTACTCTATTGGAACCAAAATGATGTTTGGGAGTGTTTCAGAGCATGTCGCTAACCTTCCGCACGTAAAAAGATGCAAACTTGTGTTTCTGGCCTGAATGCACTATTTCGGGGTACCGAAGTTGTGAAGCATCCATTCTACTCCATTGGACTCAAAATGACGTTTGGGAGTGTTTCAGAGCATTTCGCTAACCTTCGGCACGTAAAAGATGCAAAACTTGTATTTCGGGCCTGAATGCACTATTTCGGGGTATCGTAGTTGTAAAGCATCCATTCTACTCCATTGGACCCAAAATGATGTTTGGGAGTGTTTCAGAGCGTTTCGCTAACCTTTCCCACGTAAAAACATGCAAAACTTTTGTTTCGGACCTGAATGCTCTATTTCGGGGTACCGAAGTTGTGAAGCATCCATTCTACTCCATTGGACCCAAAATGATGTTTGAGAGTGTTTCAGAGCATTTCGCTAACCTTCGGCACGTAAAAGATGCAAAACTTGTGTTCGCGCCTGAATCCACTATATCGGGGTATCGTAGTTGTAAAGTATCCATTCTACTCCATTGGACCCAAAATGATGTTTGTTAGTGTTTCAGAGCATTTCGCTAACCTTCGGCACGTAAAAGATGCAAAACTTGTGTTCGCGCTTGAATTCACTATTTTGGGGTACCAAAGTTGTGAAGCATCCATTATAGTCCATTGGACCCGAAATGATGTTCGGGAGTGTTTCAGAGCATTTTGCTAACCTTCGGCACATAGAAAGATGAAAAACTGGTGTTTCGGGCCTGAATTCACTATTTTGGGGTACCAAAATTGTGAAGGATCCATTATAGTCCATTGGACCCAAAATGATGTTTGGGAGTGTTTCAGAGCATTTCGCTAACCTTCAGCACGTAAAAGATGCAAAACTTGTGTTTCGGGCCAGATTCCACTATTTCGGGGTACAGAAGTTGTGAAGCATCCATTCTACTCCATTGGACCCAAAATGATGTTTGGGAGTGTTTCAGAGCATTTAGCTAACCTTCGGCACGTAAAAAGATGAAAAACTTGTGTTCACGCCTAAATGCACTATTTCGGGGTACCAAAGTTGCGAAGCATCCATTCTACTCCATTGGAACCAAAATGATGTTTGGGAGTGTTTCAGATCATTTCACTAACCTTCAGCACGTAAAAAGATGCAAAACTTGTGTTTCGGGACTGAATGCACTATTTTGGGGTATCGAAGTAGTGAAGCATCCATTCTACTCCATTGGACTCAAAATGATGTTTGGGAGTGTTTCAGAGCATTTCGCTAACCTTCGGCACGTAAAAAGATGCAAAACTTATGTTTCAGGCCTGGATGCACTATTTCGAGGTACCGAAGTTGTGAAGCATCCATTCTACTCCATTGGACCCAAAATGATGTTTGAGAGTGTTTTAGAGCATTTCGCTAACCTTCGGCACGTAAAAGATGCCAAACTTTTGTTCGCGCCTGAATCCACTATTTCGGGGTATCGTAGTTGTAAACCATCCATTCTACTCCATTGGACCCAAAATGATGTTTGTTTCTGTTTCAGAGCATTTCGCTAACCCTCAGCATGTAAAAGATGCAGAACTTGTGTTCGCACCAGAATTTACTATTTTGGGGTACCAAAGTTGTGAAGCATCCATTATAGTCCATTGGACCCAAAATGATGTTCGGGAGTGTTTCAGAGCATTTTGCTAACCTTCGGCACATAAAAAGATGAAAAACTGGTGTTTCGGGCCTGAATTCACTATTTTGGGGTACCAAAATTGTGAAGCATCCATTATAGTCCATTGGACCCAAAATGATGTTTGGGAGTGTTTCAGAGCATTTCGCTAACCTTCAGCACGTAAAAGATGCAAAACTTGTGTTTCGGGCCTGATTCCACTATTTCGGGGTACAAAAGTTGTGAAGCATCCATTCTACTCCATTGGATCCAAAATGTTGTTTGGGAGTGTTTCAGAGCATTTAGCTAACCTTCGGCACGTAAAAAGATGAAAAACTTGTGTTCACGCCTAAATGCACTATTTCGGGGTACCAAAGTTGCGAAGCATCCATTCTACTCCATTGGAACCAAAATGATGTTTGGGAGTGTTTCAGATCATTTCACTAACCTTCAGCACGTAAAAAGATGCAAAACTTGTGTTTCGGGACTGAATGCACTATTTTGGGGTATCGAAGTAGTGAAGCATCCATTCTACTCCATTGGACTCAAAATGATGTTTGGGAGTGTTTCAGAGCATTTCGCTAACCTTCGGCACGTAAAAAGATGCAAAACTTATGTTTCAGGCCTGGATGCACTATTTCGAGGTACCGAAGTTGTGAAGCATCCATTCTACTCCATTGGACCCAAAATGATGTTTGAGAGTGTTTCAGAGCATTTCGCTAACCTTCGGCACGTAAAAGATGCAAAACTTGTGTTCGCGCCTGAATCCACTATATCGGGGTATCGTAGTTGTAAAGTATCCATTCTGCTCCATTGGACCCAAAATGATGTTTGTTAGTGTTTCAGAGCATTTCGCTAACCTTCGGCACGTAAAAGATGCAAAACTTGTGTTCGCGCTTAAATTCACTATTTTGGGGTACCAAAGTTGTGAAGCATCCATTATAGTCCATTGGACCCAAAATGATGTTCGGGAGTGTTTCAGAGCATTTTGCTAACCTTCAGCACATAAAAAGATGAAAAACTGTTGTTTCGGGCCTGAATTCACTATTTTGGGGTACCAAAATTGTGAAGCAACCATTATAGTCCATTGGACACAAAATGATGTTTGGGAGTGTTTCAGAGCATTTCGCTAACCTTCAGCACGTAAAAGATGCAAAACTTGTGTTTCGGGCCAGATTCCACTATTTCGGGGTACAGAAGTTGTGAAGCATCCATTCTACTCCATTGGACCCAAAATGATGTTTGGGAGTGTTTCAGAGCATTTAGCTAACCTTCGGCACGTAAAAAGATGAAAAACTTGTGTTCACGCATGAATGCACTATTTCGGGGTACCAAAGTTGCGAAGCATCCATTCTACTTAATTGGACCCACAATGATGCTTGACAGTGTTTCAGAGCATTTCGCTAACCTTCGGCATGTAAAAGATGCAAAACTTGTGTTTCGGGCCTGAATGCACTATTTCAGGGCACCGAAGTTGTGAAGCATCCATTCTACTCCATTGGACTCAAAATGATGTTTGGGAGTGTTTCAGAGCATGTCGCTAACCTTCAGCACGTAAAAAGATGCAAACTTGTGTTTCGGGCCTGAATGCACTATTTCGGGGTACCGAAGTTGTGAAGCATCCATTCTACTCCATTGGACTCAAAATGACGTTTGGGAGTGTTTCAGAGCATTTCGCTAACCTTCAGCACGTAAAATATGCAAAACTTGTGTTTCGGGCCTAATTCCACTATTTCGGGGTACAGAAGTTGTGAAGCATCCATTCTACTCCATTGGATCCAAAATGTAGTTTGGGAGTGTTTCAGAGCATTTAGCTAACCTTCGGCACGTAAAAAGATGAAAAACTTGTGTTCACGCCTGAATGCACTATTTCGGGGTACCAAAGTTGCGAAGCATCCATTCTACTCCATTGGAACCAAAATGATGTTTGGGAGTGTTTCAGATCATTTCGCTAGCCTTCGGCACGTAAAAAGATGCAAAACTTGTGTTTCGGGCCTGAATGCACTATTTCAGGGTACCAAAGTTGCGAAGCATCCTTTCTACTCCATTGGCACCAAAATGATGTTTGGGAGTGTTTCAGAGTATGTCGCTAACCTTCAGCACGTAAAAAGATGCAAACTTGTGTTTCGGGCCTGAATGCACTATTTCGGGGTACCGAAGTTGTGAAGCATCCATTCTACTCCATTGGACTCAAAATGACGTTTGGGAGTGTTTCAGTGCATTTCGCTAACCTTCGGCACGTAAAAGATGCAAAACTTGTATTTCGGGCCTGAATGCACTATTTCGGGGTATCGTAGTTGTAAAGCATCCATTCTACTCCATTGGACCCAAAATGATGTTTGGGAGTGTTTCAGAGCGTTTCGCTAACCTTCGACACGTAAAAACATGCAAAACTTTTGTTTCGGACCTGAATGCTCTATTTCTGGGTACCGAAGTGGTGAAGCATCCATTCTACTCCATTGGACCCAAAATGATGTTTGAGAGTGTTTCAGAGCATTTCGCTAACCTTCGGCACGTAAAAGATGCAAAACTTGTGTTCGCGCCTGAATCCACTATATCGGGGTATCGTAGTTGTAGAGTATCCATTCTACTCCATTGGACCCAAAATGATGTTTGTTAGTGTTTCAGAGCATTTCGCTAACCTTCGGCATGTAAAAGATGCAAAACTTGTGTTCGCGCTTGAATTCACTATTTTGGGGTACCAAAGTTTTGAAGCATCCATGATAGTCCATTGGACCCACAATGATGTTCGGGAGTGTTTCAGAGCATTTTGCTAACATTCGGCACATAAAAAGATGAAAAACTGGTGTTTCGGGCCTGAATTCACTATTTTGGGGTACCAAAATTGTGAAGCATCCATTATAGTCCATTGGACCCAAAATGATGTTTGGTAGTGTTTCAGAGCATTTCGCTAACCTTCAGCACGTAAAAGATGCAAAACTTGTGTTTCGGGCCAGATTCCACTATTTCGGGGTACAGAAGTTGTGAAGCATCCATTCTACTCCATTGGACCCAAAATGATGTTTGGGAGTGTTTCAGAGCATTTAGCTAACCTTCGCCACGTAAGAAGATGAAAAACTTGTGTTCACGCCTGAATGCACTATTTCGGGGTACCAAAGTTGCGAAGCATCCATTCTACTCCATTGGAACCAAAATGATGTTTGGGAGTGTTTCAGATCATTTCACTAACCTTCAGCACGTAAAAAATGCAAAACTTGTGTTTCGGGCCTGAATGCACTATTTCGGGGTATCGAAGTAGTGAAGCATCCATTCTACTCCATTGGACTCAAAATGATGTTTGGGAGTGTTTCAGAGCATTTCGCTAACCTTCGGCACATAAAAAGATGCAAAACTTATGTTTCAGGCCTGGATGCACTATTTCGAGGTACCGAAGTTGTGAAGCATCCATTCTACTCCATTGGACCCAAAATGATGTTTGAGAGTGTTTCAGAGCATTTCGCTAGCCTCCGGCACGTAAAAGATGCAAAACTCGTGTTTCTGGCCTGAATGCACTATTTCGGGGTATCGTAGTTGTAAAGCATCCAATCTACTCCATTGGACCCAAAATGATGTTTCTTAGTGTCTCAGAGCATTTCGCTAACCTTCGGCACGTAAAAGATGCAAAACTTGTGTTCGCGCCTGAATTCACTATTTTGGGGTACCAAAATTGTGAAGCATCCATTATAGTCCATTGGACCCAAAATGATGTTTGGTAGTGTTTCAGAGCATTTTGCTAACCTTCGGCACATAAAAAGATGAAAAACTGGTGTTTCAGGCCAGAATGCACTATTTCGGGTACCAAAGTTGCGAAGCATCCATTCTACTCCATTGGAACTAAAATGATGTTTGGGAGTGTTTCAGAGCATTTCGCTAGCCTTCGGCACGTAAAAAGATGCAAAAGTTGTGTTTCGGGCCTGAATGCTCAATTTCGGGGTACCGAAGTTGTGAAGCATCCATTCTACTTAATTGGACCCACAATGATGTTTGACAGTGTTTCAGAGCATTTCGCTAACCTTCGGCATGTAAAAGATGCAAAACTTGTGTTTCGGGCCTGAATGCACTATTTCGGGGCACCGAAGTTGTGAAGCATCCATTCTACTCCATTGGACTCAAAATGATGTTTGGGAGTGTTTCAGAGCATTTCGCTAACCCTCAGCATGTAAAAGATGCAGAACTTGTGTTCGCGCCTGAATTCACTATTTTGGGGTACCAAAGTTGTGAAGCATCCATTATAGTCCATTGGACCCAAAATGATGTTCGGGAGTGTTTCAGAGCATTTTGCTAACCTTCGGCACATAAAAAGATGAGAAACTGGTGTTTCGGGCCTGAATTCACTATTTTGGGGTACCAAAATTGTGAAGCATCCATTATAGTCCATTGGACCCAAAATAATGTTTCGGGCCTGAATGCACTATTTCGGGGTACCGAAGTTGTGAAGCATCCATTCTACTCCATTGGACTCAAAATGATGTTTGGGAGTGTTTCAGAGCATGTCGCTAACCTTTAGCACATAAAAAGATGCAAAACTTGTGTTTCGGGCCTGAATGCACTATTTCGGGGTATCGTAGTTGTAAAGCATCCATTCTACTCCCTTGGACCCAAAATGATGTTTGGGAGTGTTTCAGAGCGTTTCGCTAACCTTCGGCACGTAAAAACATGCAAAACTTTTGTTTCGGACCTGAATGCTCTATTTCGGGGTACCGAAGTTGTGAAGCATCCATTCTACTCCATTGGACCCAAAATGATGTTTGAGAGTGTTTCAGAGCATTTCGCTAACCTTCGGCACGTAAAAGATGCAAAACTTGTGTTCGCGCCTGAATCCACTATATCGGGGTATCGTAGTTGTAAAGTATCCATTCTACTCCATTGGACCCAAAATGATGTTTGTTAGTGTTTCAGAGCATTTCGCTAACCTTCGGCACGTAAAAGATGCAAAACTTGTGTTCGCGCTTGAATTCACTATTTTGGGGTACCAAAGTTGTGAAGCATCCATTATAGTCCATTGGACCGACAATGAAGTTCAGGAGTGTTTCAGAGCATTTTGCTAACCTTCGGCACATAAAAAGATGAAAAACTGGTGTTTCGGACCTGCATTCACTATTTTGGGGTACCAAAATTGTGAAGCATCCATTATAGTCCATTGGACCCAAAATGATGTTTGGGAGTGTTTCAGAGCATTTCGCTAACCTTCAGCACGTAAAATATGCAAAACATGTGTTTCGGGCCAGATTCCACTATTTCGGGGTACAGAAGTTGTGAAGCATCCATTCTACTCCATTGGACCCAAAATGATGTTTGGGAGTGTTTCAGAGCATTTAGCTAACCCTCAGCAAGTAAAAGATGCAAAACTTGTGTTTCGGGCCAGATTCCACTATTTCGGGGTACAGAAGTTGTGAAGCATCCATTCTACTCCATTGGACCCAAAATGATGTTTGGGAGTGTTTCAGAGCATTTAGCTAACCTTCGGCACGTAAAAAGATGAAAAACTTGTGTTCACGCCTGAATGCACTATTTCGGGGTACCAAAGTTGCGAAGCATCCATTCTACTTAATTGGACCCACAATGATGCTTGACAGTGTTTCAGAGCATTTCGCTAACCTTCGGCATGTAAAAGATGCAAAACTTGTGTTTCGGGCCTGAATGCACTATTTCAGGGCACCGAAGTTGTGAAGCATCCATTCTACTCCATTGGACTCAAAATGATGTTTGGGAGTGTTTCAGAGCATGTCGCTAACCTTCAGCACGTAAAAAGATGCAAACTTGTGTTTCGGGCCTGAATGCACTATTTCGGGGTACCGAAGTTGTGAAGCATCCATTCTACTCCATTGGACTCAAAATGACGTTTGGGAGTGTTTCAGAGCATTTCGCTAACCTTCAGCACGTAAAAGATGCAAAACTTGTGTTTCGGGCCTGATTCCACTATTTCGGGGTACAGAAGTTGTGAAGCATCCATTCTACTCCATTGGATCCAAAATGTAGTTTGGGAGTGTTTCATAGCATTTAGCTAACCTTCGGCACGTAAAAAGATGAAAAACTTGTGTTCACGCCTGAATGCACTATTTCGGGGTACCAAAGTTGCGAAGCATCCATTCTACTCCATTGGAACCAAAATGATGTTTGGGAGTGTTTCAGATCATTTCGCTAGCCTTCGGCACGTAAAAAGATGCAAAACTTGTGTTTCGGGCCTGAATGCACTATTTCGGGGTACCAAAGTTGCGAAGCATCCTTTCTACTCCATTGGCACCAAAATGATGTTTGGGAGTGTTTCAGAGTATGTCGCTAACCTTCAGCACGTAAAAAGATGCAAACTTGTGTTTCGGGCCTGAATGCACTATTTCGGGGTACCGAAGTTGTGAAGCATCCATTCTACTCCATTGGACCCAAAATGATGTTTGAGAGTGTTTCAGAGCATTTCGCTAACCTTCGGCACATAAAAGATGGAAAACTTGTATTTCGGGCCTGAATGCACTATTTCGGGGTATCGTAGTTGTAAAGCATCCATTCTACTCCATTGGACCCAAAATGATGTTTAGGAGTGTTTCAGAGCGTTTCGCTAACCTTCGACACGTAAAAACATGCAAAACTTTTGTTTCGGACCTGAATGCTCTATTTCTGGGTACCGAAGTGGTGAAGCATCCATTCTACTCCATTGGACCCAAAATGATGTTTGAGAGTGTTTCAGAGCATTTCGCTAACCTTCGGCACGTAAAAGATGCAAAACTTGTGTTCGCGCCTGAATCCACTATTTCGTGGTATCGTAGTTGTAGAGTATCCATTCTACTCCATTGGACCCAAAATGATGTTTGAGAGTGTTTCAGAGCATTTTGCTAACCTTCGACACGTAAAAGATGCAAAACTTGTGTTCGCGCTTGAATTCACTATTTTGGGGTACCAAAGTTTTGAAGCATCCATGATAGTCCATTGGACCCATAATGATGTTCGGGAGTGTTTCAGAGCATTTTGCTAACATTCGGCACATAAAAAGATGAAAAACTAGTGTTTCGGGCCTGAATTCACTATTTTGGGGTATCGTAGTTGTAAAGCATCCATTCTACTCCATTGGACCCAAAATGATGTTTGGGAGTGTTTCAGAGCGTTTCGCTAACCTTCGGCACGTAAAAACATGCAAAACTTTTGTTTCGGACCTGAATGCTCTATTTCGGGGTACCGAAGTTGTGAAGCATCCATTCTACTCCATTGGACCCAAAATGATGTTTGAGAGTGTTTCAGAGCATTTCGCTAACCTTCGGCACGTAAAAGATGCAAAACTTGTGTTCGCGCCTGAATCCACTATATCGGGGTATCGTAGTTGTAAAGTATCCATTCTACTCCATTGGACCCAAAATGATGTTTGTTAGTGTTTCAGAGCATTTCGCTAACCTTCGGCACGTAAAAGATGCAAAACTTGTGTTCGCGCTTGAATTCACTATTTTGGGGTAGCAAAGTTTTGAAGCATCCATTATAGTCCATTGGACCCACAATGAAGTTCAGGAGTGTTTCAGAGCATTTTGCTAACCTTCGGCACATAAAAAGATGAAAAACTGGTGTTTCGGACCTGCATTCACTATTTTGGGGTACCAAAATTGTGAAGCATCCATTATAGTCCATTGGACCCAAAATGATGTTTGGGAGTGTTTCAGAGCATTTCGCTAACCTTCAGCACGTAAAATATGCAAAACATGTGTTTCGGGCCAGATTCCACTATTTCGGGGTACAGAAGTTGTGAAGCATCCATTCTACTCCATTGGACCCAAAATGATGTTTGGGAGTGTTTCAGAGCATTTAGCTAACCCTCAGCAAGTAAAAGATGCAAAACTTGTGTTTCGAGCCAGATTCCACTATTTCGGGGTACAGAAGTTGTGAAGCATCCATTCTACTCCATTGCACCCAAAATGATGTTTGGGAGTGTTTCAGAGCATTTAGCTAACCTTCGGCACGTAAAAAGATGAAAAACTTGTGTTCACGCCTGAATGCACTATTTCGGGGTACCAAAGTTGCGAAGCATCCATTCTACTTAATTGGACCCACAATGATGCTTGACAGTGTTTCAGAGCATTTCGCTAACCTTCGGCATGTAAAAGATGCAAAACTTGTGTTTCGGGCCTGAATCCACTATTTCAGGGCACCGAAGTTGTGAAGCATCCATTCTACTCCATTGGACTCAAAATGATGTTTGGGAGTGTTTCAGAGCATGTCGCTAACCTTCAGCACGTAAAAAGATGCAAACTTGTGTTTCGGGCCTGAATGCACTATTTCGGGGTACCGAAGTTGTGAAGCATCCATTCTACTCCATTGGACTCAAAATGACGTTTGGGAGTGTTTCAGAGCATTTCGCTAACCTTCAGCACGTAAAAGATGCAAAACTTGTGTTTCGGGCCTGATTCCACTATTTCGGGGTACAGAAGTTGTGAAGCATCCATTCTACTCCATTGGATCCAAAATGTAGTTTGGGAGTGTTTCAGAGCATTTAGCTAACCTTCGGCACGTAAAAAGATGAAAAACTTGTGTTCACGCCTGAATGCACTATTTCGGGGTACCAAAGTTGCGAAGCATCCATTCTACTCCATTGGAACCAAAATGATGTTTGGGAGTGTTTCAGATCATTTCGCTAGCCTTCGGCACGTAAAAAGATGCAAAACTTGTGTTTCGGGCCTGAATGCACTATTTCGGGGTACCAAAGTTGCGAAGCATCCTTTCTACTCCATTGGCACCAAAATGATGTTTGGGAGTGTTTCAGAGTATGTCGCTAACCTTCAGCACGTAAAAAGATGCAAACTTGTGTTTCGGGCCTGAATGCACTATTTTGGGGTACCGAAGTTGTGAAGCATCCATTCTACTCCATTGGACCCAAAATGATGTTTGAGAGTGTTTCAGAGCATTTCGCTAACCTTCGGCACATAAAAGATGGAAAACTTGTATTTCGGGCCTGAATGCACTATTTCGGGGTATCGTAGTTGTAAAGCATCCATTCTACTCCATTGGACCCAAAATGATGTTTGGGAGTGTTTCAGAGCGTTTCGCTAACCTTCGACACGTAAAAACATGCAAAACTTTTGTTTCGGACCTGAATGCTCTATTTCTGGGTACCGAAGTGGTGAAGCATCCATTCTACTCCATTGGACCCAAAATGATGTTTGAGAGTGTTTCAGAGCATTTCGCTAACCTTCGGCACGTAAAAGATGCAAAACTTGTGTTCGCGCCTGAATCCACTATTTCGGGGTATCGTAGTTGTAGAGTATCCATTCTACTCCATTGGACCCAAAATGATGTTTGAGAGTGTTTCAGAGCATTTTGCTAACCTTCGACACGTAAAAGATGCAAAACTTGTGTTCGCGCTTGAATTCACTATTTTGGGGTACCAAAGTTTTGAAGCATCCATGATAGTCCATTGGACCCATAATGATGTTCGGGAGTGTTTCAGAGCATTTTGCTAACATTCGGCACATAAAAAGATGAAAAACTGGTGTTTCGGGCCTGAATTCACTATTTTGGGGTACCAAAATTGTGAAGCATCCATTATAGTCCATTGGACCAAAAATGATGTTTGGGAGTGTTTCAGAGCGTTTCGCTAACCTTCGGCACGTAAAAACATGCAAAACTTTTGTTTCGGACCTGAATGCTCTATTTCGGGGTACCGAAGTTGTGAAGCATCCATTCTACTCCATTGGACCCAAAATGATGTTTGAGAGTGTTTCAGAGCATTTCGCTAACCTTCGGCACGTAAAAGATGCAAAACTTGTGTTCGCGCCTGAATCCACTATATCGTGGTATCGTAGTTGTAAAGTATCCATTCTACTCCATTGGACCCAAAATGATGTTTGTTAGTGTTTCAGAGCATTTCGCTAACCTTCGGCACGTAAAAGATGCAAAACTTGTGTTCGCGCTTGAATTCACTATTTTGGGGTACCAAAGTTTTGAAGCATCCATTATAGTCCATTGGACCCACAATGAAGTTCAGGAGTGTTTCAGAGCATTTTGCTAACCTTCGGCACATAAAAAGATGAAAAACTGGTGTTTCGGACCTGCATTCACTATTTTGGGGTACCAAAATTGTGAAGCATCCATTATAGTCCATTGGACCCAAAATGATGTTTGGGAGTGTTTCAGAGCATTTCGCTAACCTTCAGCACGTAAAATATGCAAAACATGTGTTTCGGGCCAGATTCCACTATTTCGGGGTACAGAAGTTGTGAAGCATCCATTCTACTCCATTGGACCCAAAATGATGTTTGGGAGTGTTTCAGAGCATTTAGCTAACCCTCAGCAAGTAAAAGATGCAAAACTTGTGTTTCGGGCCAGATTCCACTATTTCGGGGTACAGAAGTTGTGAAGCATCCATTCTACTCCATTGCACCCAAAATGATGTTTGGGAGTGTTTCAGAGCATTTAGCTAACCTTCGGCACGTAAAAAGATGAAAAACTTGTGTTCACGCCTGAATGCACTATTTCGGGGTACCAAAGTTGCGAAGCATCCATTCTACTTAATTGGACCCACAATGATGCTTGACAGTGTTTCAGAGCATTTCGCTAACCTTCGGCATGTAAAAGATGCAAAACTTGTGTTTCGGGCCTGAATCCACTATTTCAGGGCACCGAAGTTGTGAAGCATCCATTCTACTCCATTGGACTCAAAATGATGTTTGGGAGTGTTTC
This sequence comes from Cenchrus fungigraminus, assembly GCA_036936925.1. Taxonomy (NCBI): domain Eukaryota; kingdom Viridiplantae; phylum Streptophyta; class Magnoliopsida; order Poales; family Poaceae; genus Cenchrus; species Cenchrus fungigraminus. The sequence goes on along the minus strand of CM072772.1, from coordinate 59,510,999 downwards.
AGAGCATGTCGCTAACCTTCAGCACGTAAAAAGATGCAAACTTGTGTTTCGGGCCTGAATGCACTATTTCGGGGTACCGAAGTTGTGAAGCATCCATTCTACTCCATTGGACTCAAAATGACGTTTGGGAGTGTTTCAGAGCATTTCGCTAACCTTCAGCACGTAAAAGATGCAAAACTTGTGTTTCGGGCCTGATTCCACTATTTCGGGGTACAGAAGTTGTGAAGCATCCATTCTACTCCATTGGATCCAAAATGTAGTTTGGGAGTGTTTCAGAGCATTTAGCTAACCTTCGGCACGTAAAAAGATGAAAAACTTGTGTTCACGCCTGAATGCACTATTTCGGGGTACCAAAGTTGCGAAGCATCCATTCTACTCCATTGGAACCAAAATGATGTTTGGGAGTGTTTCAGATCATTTCGCTAGCCTTCGGCACGTAAAAAGATGCAAAACTTGTGTTTCGGGCCTGAATGCACTATTTCGGGGTACCAAAGCTGCGAAGCATCCTTTCTACTCCATTGGCACCAAAATGATGTTTGGGAGTGTTTCAGAGTATGTCGCTAACCTTCAGCACGTAAAAAGATGCAAACTTGTGTTTCGGGCCTGAATGCACTATTTCGGGGTACCGAAGTTGTGAAGCATCCATTCTACTCCATTGGACCCAAAATGATGTTTGAGAGTGTTTCAGAGCATTTCGCTAACCTTCGGCACATAAAAGATGGAAAACTTGTATTTCGGGCCTGAATGCACTATTTCGGGGTATCGTAGTTGTAAAGCATCCATTCTACTCCATTGGACCCAAAATGATGTTTGGGAGTGTTTCAGAGCGTTTCGCTAACCTTCGACACGTAAAAACATGCAAAACTTTTGTTTCGGACCTGAATGCTCTATTTCTGGGTACCGAAGTGGTGAAGCATCCATTCTACTCCATTGGACCCAAAATGATGTTTGAGAGTGTTTCAGAGCATTTCGCTAACCTTCGGCACGTAAAAGATGCAAAACTTGTGTTCGCGCCTGAATCCACTATTTCGGGGTATCGTAGTTGTAGAGTATCCATTCTACTCCATTGGACCCAAAATGATGTTTGAGAGTGTTTCAGAGCATTTTGCTAACCTTCGACACGTAAAAGATGCAAAACTTGTGTTCGCGCTTGAATTCACTATTTTGGGGTACCAAAGTTTTGAAGCATCCATGATAGTCCATTGGACCCATAATGATGTTCGGGAGTGTTTCAGAGCATTTTGCTAACATTCGGCACATAAAAAGATGAAAAACTGGTGTTTCGGGCCTGAATTCACTATTTTGGGGTACCAAAATTGTGAAGCATCCATTATAGTCCATTGGACAAAAAATGATGTTTGGGAGTGTTTCAGAGCATTTCGCTAACCTTCAGCACGTAAAAGATGCAAAACTTGTGTTTCGAGCCAGATTCCACTATTTCGGGGTACAGAAGTTGTGAAGCATCCATTCTACTCCATTGGACCCAAAATGATGTTTGGGAGTGTTTCAGAGCATTTTGCTAACCTTCGCCACGTAAGAAGATGAAAAACTTGTGTTCACGCCTGAATGCACTATTTCGGGGTACCAAAGTTGCGAAGCATCCATTCTACTCCATTGGAACCAAAATGATGTTTGGGAGTGTTTCAGATCATTTCACTAACCTTCAGCATGTAAAAAATGCAAAACTTGTGTTTCGGGCCTGAATGCACTATTTCGGGGAATCGAAGTAGTGAAGCATCCATTCTACTCCATTGGACTCAAAATGAAGTTTGGGAGTGTTTCAGAGCATTTCGCTAACCTTCGGCACATAAAAAGATGCAAAACTTATGTTTCAGGCCTGGATGCACTATTTCGAGGTACCGAAGTTGTGAAGCATCCATTCTACTCCATTGGACCCAAAATGATGTTTGAGAGTGTTTCAGAGCATTTCGCTAGCCTTCGGCTCGTAAAAGATGCAAAACTCGTGTTTCTGGCCTGAATGCACTATTTCGGGGTATCGTAGTTGTAAAGCATCCAATCTACTCCATTGGACCCAAAATGATGTTTCTTAGTGTCTCAGAGCATTTCGCTAACCTTCGGCACGTAAAAGATGCAAAACTTGTGTTCGCGCCTGAATTCACTATTTTGGGGTACCAAAATTGTGAAGCGTCCATTATAGTCCATTGGACCCAAAATTATGTTTGGTAGTGTTTCAGAGCATTTTGCTAACCTTCGGCACATAAAAAGATGAAAAACTGGTGTTTCAGGCCTGAATGCACTATTTCGGGTACCAAAGTTGCGAAGCATCCATTCTACTCCATTGGAACTAAAATGATGTTTGGGAGTGTTTCAGAGCATTTCGCTAGCCTTCGGCACGTAAAAAGATGCAAAAGTTGTGTTTCGGGCCTGAATGCTCAATTTCGGGGTACCGAAGTTGTGAAGCATCCATTCTACTTAATTGGACCCACAATGATGTTTGACAGTGTTTCAGAGCATTTCGCTAACCTTCGGCATGTAAAAGATGCAAAACTTGTGTTTCGGGCCTGAATGCACTATTTCGGGGCACCGAAGTTGTGAAGCATCCATTCTACTCCATTGGACTCAAAATGATGTTTGGGAGTGTTTCAGAGCATGTCGCTAACCTTCAGCACGTAAAAAGATGCAAAACTTGTGTTTCGGGCCTGAATGCACTATTTCGGGGTATCGTAGTTGTAAAGCATCCATTCTACTCCCTTGGACCCAAAATGATGTTTGGGAGTGTTTCAGAGCGTTTCGCTAACCTTCGGCACGTAAAAACATGCAAAACTTTTGTTTCGGACCTGAATGCTCTATTTCGGGGTACCGAAGTTGTGAAGCATCCATTCTACTCCATTGGACCAAAAATGATGTATGAGAGTGTTTCAGAGCATTTCGCTAACCTTCGGCACGTAAAAGATGCCAAACTTTTGTTCGCGCCTGAATCCACTATTTCGGGGTATCGTAGTTGTAAACCATCCATTCTACTCCATTGGACCCAAAATGATGTTTGTTTCTGTTTCAGAGCATTTCGCTAACCCTCAGCATGTAAAAGATGCAGAACTTGTGTTCGCGCCTGAATTCACTATTTTGGGGTACCAAAGTTGTGAAGCATCCATTATAGTCCATTGGACCCAAAATGATGTTCGGGAGTGTTTCAGAGCATTTTGCTAACCTTCGGCACATAAAAAGATGAAAAACTGGTGTTTCGGGCCTGAATTCACTATTTTGGGGTACCAAAATTGTGAAGCATCCATTATAGTCCATTGGACCCAAAATAATGTTTCGGGCCTGAATGCACTATTTCGGGGTACCGAAGTTGTGAAGCATCCATTCTACTCCATTGGACTCAAAATGATGTTTGGGAGTGTTTCAGAGCATGTCGCTAACCTTCAGCACGTAAAAAGATGCAAAACTTGTGTTTCGGGCCTGAATGCACTATTTCGGGGTATCGTAGTTGTAAAGCATCCATTCTCCTCCCTTGGACCCAAAATGATGTTTGGGAGTGTTTCAGAGCGTTTCGCTAACCTTCGGCACGTAAAAACATGCAAACCTTTTGTTTCGGACCTGAATGCTCTATTTCGGGGTACCGAAGTTGTGAAGCATCCATTCTACTCCATTGGACCAAAAATGATGTATGAGAGTGTTTCAGAGCATTTCGCTAACCTTCGGCACGTAAAAGATGCCAAACTTTTGTTCGCGCCTGAATCCACTATTTCGGGGTATCGTAGTTGTAAACCATCCATTCTACTCCATTGGACCCAAAATGATGTTTGTTTCTGTTTCAGAGCATTTCGCTAACCCTCAGCATGTAAAAGATGCAGAACTCGTGTTCGCGCCTGAATTCACTATTTTGGGGTACCAAAGTTGTGAAGCATCCATTATAGTCCACTGGACCCAAAATGATGTTCGGGAGTGTTTCAGAGCATTTTGCTAACCTTCGGCACATAAAAAGATGAAAAACTGGTGTTTCGGGCCTGAATTCACTATTTTGGGGTACCAAAATTGTGAAGCATCCATTATAGTCCATTGGACCCAAAATAATGTTTCGGGCCTGAATGCACTATTTCGGGGTACCGAAGTTGTGAAGCATCCATTCTACTCCATTGGACTCAAAATGACGTTTGGGAGTGTTTCAGAGCATTTCGCTAACCTTCGGCACGTAAAAGATGCAAAACTTGTATTTCAGGCCTGAATGCACTATTTCAGGGTATCGTAGTTGTAAAGCATCCATTCTACTCCATTGGACCCAAAATGATGTTCGGGAGTGTTTCAGAGCGTTTCGCTAACCTTCGGCACGTAAAAACATGCAAAACTTTTGTTTCGGACCTGAATGCTCTATTTCGGGGTACCAAAGTTGTGAAGCATCCATTCTACTCTATTGGTCCCAAAATGATGTTTGAGAGTGTTTCAGAGCATTTCGCTAACCTTCGGCACGTAAAAGATGCAAAACTTGTGTTCGCGCCTGAATCCACTATATCGGGGTATCGTAGTTGTAAAGTATCCATTCTACTCCATTGGACCCAAAATGATGTTTGTTAGTGTTTCAGAGCATTTCGCTAACCTTCGGCACGTAAAAGATGCAAACCTTGTGTTCGCGCTTGAATTCACTATTTTGGGGTACCAAAGTTTTGAAGCATCCATTATAGTCCATTGGACCCACAATGATGTTCGGGAGTGTTTCAGAGCATTTTGCTAACCTTTGGCACATAAAAAGATGAAAAACTGGTGTTTCGGACCTGAATTCACTATTTTGGGGTACCAAAATTGTGAAGCATCCATTATAGTCCATTGGACCCAAAATGATGATTGGGAGTGTTTCAGAGCATTTCGCTAACCTTCAGCACGTAAAATATGCAAAACTTGTGTTTCGGGCCAGATTCCACTATTTCGGGGTACAGAAGTTGTGAAGCATCCATTCTACTCCATTGGACCCAAAATGATGTTTGGGAGTGTTTCAGAGCATTTAGCTAACCTTCGCCACGTAAAAAGATGAAAAACTTGTGTTCACGCCTGAATGCACTATTTCGGGGTACCAAACTTGCGAAGCATCCATTCTACTTAATTGGACCCACAATGATGCTTGACAGTGTTTCAGAGCATTTCGCTATCCTTCGGCATGTAAAAGATGCAAAACTTGTGTTTCGGGCCTGAATGCACTATTTCAGGGCACCGAAGTTGTGAAGCATCCATTCTACTCCATTGGACTCAAAATGATGTTTGGGAGTGTTTCAGAGCATGTCGCTAACCTTCAGCACGTAAAAAGATGCAAACTTGTGTTTCGGGCCTGAATGCACTATTTCGGGGTACCGAAGTTGTGAAGCATCCATTCTACTCCATTGGACTCAAAATGACGTTTGGGAGTGTTTCAGAGCATTTCGCTAACCTTCGGCACGTAAAAGATGCAAAACTTGTGTTTCGGGCCTGATTCCACTATTTCGGGGTACAGAAGTTGTGAAGCATCCATTCTACTCCATTGTATCCAAAATGTAGTTTGGGAGTGTTTCAGAGCATTTAGCTATCCTTCGGCACGTAAAAAGATGAAAAACTTGTGTTCACGCCTGAATGCACTATTTCGGGGTACCAAAGTTGCGAAGCATCCATTCTACTCCAATGGAACCAAAATGATGTTTGGGAGTGTTTCAGATCATTTCGCTAGCCTTCGGCACGTAAAAAGATGCAAAACTTATGTTTCGGGCCTGAATGCACTATTTCGGGGTACCAAAGTTGCGAAGCATCCTTTCTACTCCATTGGCACCAAAATGATGTTTGGGAGTGTTTCAGAGTATGTCGCTAACCTTTAGCACGTAAAAAGATGCAAACTCGTGTTTCGGGCCTGAATGCACTATTTCGGGGTACCGAAGTTGTGAAGCATCCATTCTACTCCATTGGACTCAAAATGATGTTTGGGAGTGTTTCAGAGCATGTCGCTAACCTTCAGCACGTAAAAAGATGCAAACTTGTGTTTCGGGCCTGAATGCACTATTTCAGGGCACCGAAGTTGTGAAGCATCCATTCTACTCCATTGGACTCAAAATGATGTTTGGGAGTGTTTCAGAGCATGTCGCTAACCTTCAGCACGTAAAAAGATGCAAACTTGTGTTTCGGGACTGAATGCACTATTTCGGGGTACCGAAGTTGTGAAGCATCCATTCTACTCCATTGGACTCACAATGACGTTTGGGAGTGTTTCAGAGCATTTCGCTAACCTTCGGCACGTAAAAGATGCAAAACTTGTGTTTCGGGCCTGATTCCACTATTTCGGGGTACAGAAGTTGTGAAGCATCCATTCTACTCCATTGGATCCAAAATGTAGTTTGGGAGTGTTCCAGAGCATTTAGCTAACCTTCGGCACGTAAAAAGATGAAAAACTTGTGTTCACGCCTGAATGCACATTTTCGGGGTACCAAAGTTGCGAAGCATCCATTCTACTCCATTGGAACCAAAATGATGTTTGGGAGTGTTTCAGATAATTTCGCTAGCCTTCGGCACGTAAAAAGATGCAAAACTTGTGTTTCGGGCCTGAATGCACTATTTCGGGGTACCAAAGTTGCGAAGCATCCTTTCTACTCCATTGGCACCAAAATGATGTTTGGGAGTGTTTCAGAGTATGTCGCTAACCTTTAGCACGTAAAAAGATGCAAACTTGTGTTTCGGGCCTGAATGCACTATTTCGGGGTACCGAAGTTGTGAAGCATCCATTCTACTCCATTGGACTCAAAATGACGTTTGGGAGTGTTTCAGAGCATTTCGCTAACCTTCGGCACGTAAAAACATGCAAAACTTTTGTTTCGGACCTGAATGCTCTATTTCGGGGTACCAAAGTTGTGAAGCATCCATTCTACTCTATTGGTCCCAAAATGATGTTTGAGAGTGTTTCAGAGCATTTCGCTAACCTTCGGCACGTAAAAGATGCAAAACTTGTGTTCGCGCCTGAATCCACTATATCGGGGTATCGTAGTTGTAAAGTATCCATTCTACTCCATTGGACCCAAAATGATGTTTGTTAGTGTTTCAGAGCATTTCGCTAACCTTCGGCACGTAAAAGATGCAAACCTTGTGTTCGCGCTTGAATTCACTATTTTGGGGTACCAAAGTTTTGAAGCATCCATTATAGTCCATTGGACCCACAATGATGTTCGGGAGTGTTTCAGAGCATTTTGCTAACCTTTGGCACATAAAAAGATGAAAAACTGGTGTTTCGGACCTGAATTCACTATTTTGGGGTACCAAAATTGTGAAGCATCCATTATAGTCCATTGGACCCAAAATGATGATTGGGAGTGTTTCAGAGCATTTCGCTAACCTTCAGCACGTAAAATATGCAAAACTTGTGTTTCGGGCCAGATTCCACTATTTCGGGGTACAGAAGTTGTGAAGCATCCATTCTACTCCATTGGACCCAAAATGATGTTTGGGAGTGTTTCAGAGCATTTAGCTAACCTTCGCCACGTAAAAAGATGAAAAACTTGTGTTCACGCCTGAATGCACTATTTCGGGGTACCAAACTTGCGAAGCATCCATTCTACTTAATTGGACCCACAATGATGCTTGACAGTGTTTCAGAGCATTTCGCTAACCTTCGGCATGTAAAAGATGCAAAACTTGTGTTTCGGGCCTGAATGCACTATTTCAGGGCACCGAAGTTGTGAAGCATCCATTCTACTCCATTGGACTCAAAATGATGTTTGGGAGTGTTTCAGAGCATGTCGCTAACCTTCAGCACGTAAAAAGATGCAAACTTGTGTTTCGGGCCTGAATGCACTATTTCGGGGTACCGAAGTTGTGAAGCATCCATTCTACTCCATTGGACTCAAAATGACGTTTGGGAGTGTTTCAGAGCATTTCGCTAACCTTCGGCACGTAAAAGATGCAAAACTTGTGTTTCGGGCCTGATTCCACTATTTCGGGGTACAGAAGTTGTGAAGCATCCATTCTACTCCATTGTACCCAAAATGTAGTTTGGGAGTGTTTCAGAGCATTTAGCTATCCTTCGGCACGTAAAAAGATGAAAAACTTGTGTTCACGCCTGAATGCACTATTTCGGGGTACCAAAGTTGCGAAGCATCCATTCTACTCCAATGGAACCAAAATGATGTTTGGGAGTGTTTCAGATCATTTCGCTAGCCTTCGGCACGTAAAAAGATGCAAAACTTATGTTTCGGGCCTGAATGCACTATTTCGGGGTACCAAAGTTGCGAAGCATCCTTTCTACTCCATTGGCACCAAAATGATGTTTGGGAGTGTTTCAGAGTATGTCGCTAACCTTTAGCACGTAAAAAGATGCAAACTCGTGTTTCGGGCCTGAATGCACTATTTCGGGGTACCGAAGTTGTGAAGCATCCATTCTACTCCATTGGACTCAAAATGATGTTTGGGAGTGTTTCAGAGCATGTCGCTAACCTTCAGCACGTAAAAAGATGCAAACTTGTGTTTCGGGCCTGAATGCACTATTTCAGGGCACCGAAGTTGTGAAGCATCCATTCTACTCCATTGGACTCAAAATGATGTTTGGGAGTGTTTCAGAGCATGTCGCTAACCTTCAGCACGTAAAAAGATGCAAACTTGTGTTTCGGGACTGAATGCACTATTTCGGGGTACCGAAGTTGTGAAGCATCCATTCTACTCCATTGGACTCACAATGACGTTTGGGAGTGTTTCAGAGCATTTCGCTAACCTTCGGCACGTAAAAGATGCAAAACTTGTGTTTCGGGCCTGATTCCACTATTTCGGGGTACAGAAGTTGTGAAGCATCCATTCTACTCCATTGGATCCAAAATGTAGTTTGGGAGTGTTCCAGAGCATTTAGCTAACCTTCGGCACGTAAAAAGATGAAAAACTTGTGTTCACGCCTGAATGCACATTTTCGGGGTACCAAAGTTGCGAAGCATCCATTCTACTCCATTGGAACCAAAATGATGTTTGGGAGTGTTTCAGATAATTTCGCTAGCCTTCGGCACGTAAAAAGATGCAAAACTTGTGTTTCGGGCCTGAATGCACTATTTCGGGGTACCAAAGTTGCGAAGCATCCTTTCTACTCCATTGGCACCAAAATGATGTTTGGGAGTGTTTCAGAGTATGTCGCTAACCTTTAGCACGTAAAAAGATGCAAACTTGTGTTTCGGGCCTGAATGCACTATTTCGGGGTACCGAAGTTGTGAAGCATCCATTCTACTCCATTGGACTCAAAATGACGTTTGGGAGTGTTTCAGAGCATTTCGCTAACCTTCGGCACGTAAAAACATGCAAAACTTTTGTTTTGGACCTGAATGCTCTATTTCGGGGTACCAAAGTTGTGAAGCATCCATTCTACTCTATTGGTCCCAAAATGATGTTTGAGAGTGTTTCAGAGCATTTCGCTAACCTTCGGCACGTAAAAGATGCAAAACTTGTGTTCGCACCTGAATCCACTATATCGGGGTATCGTAGTTGTAAAGTATCCATTCTACTCCATTGGACCCAAAATGATGTTTGTTAGTGTTTCAGAGCATTTCGCTAACCTTCGGCACGTAAAAGATGCAAACCTTGTGTTCGCGCTTGAATTCACTATTTTGGGGTACCAAAGTTTTGAAGCATCCATTATAGTCCATTGGACCCACAATGATGTTCGGGAGTGTTTCAGAGCATTTTGCTAACCTTTGGCACATAAAAAGATGAAAAACTGGTGTTTCGGACCTGAATTCACTATTTTGGGGTACCAAAATTGTGAAGCATCCATTATAGTCCATTGGACCCAAAATGATGATTGGGAGTGTTTCAGAGCATTTCGCTAACCTTCAGCACGTAAAATATGCAAAACTTGTGTTTCGGGCCAGATTCCACTATTTCGGGGTACAGAAGTTGTGAAGCATCCATTCTACTCCATTGGACCCAAAATGATGTTTGGGAGTGTTTCAGAGCATTTAGCTAACCTTCGCCACGTAAAAAGATGAAAAACTTGTGTTCACGCCTGAATGCACTATTTCGGGGTACCAAACTTGCGAAGCATCCATTCTACTTAATTGGACCCACAATGATGCTTGACAGTGTTTCAGAGCATTTCGCTAACCTTCGGCATGTAAAAGATGCAAAACTTGTGTTTCGGGCCTGAATGCACTATTTCAGGGCACCGAAGTTGTGAAGCATCCATTCTACTCCATTGGACTCAAAATGATGTTTGGGAGTGTTTCAGAGCATGTCGCTAACCTTCAGCACGTAAAAAGATGCAAACTTGTGTTTCGGGCCTGAATGCACTATTTCGGGGTACCGAAGTTGTGAAGCATCCATTCTACTCCATTGGACTCAAAATGACGTTTGGGAGTGTTTCAGAGCATTTCGCTAACCTTCGGCACGTAAAAGATGCAAAACTTGTGTTTCGGGCCTGATTCCACTATTTCGGGGTACAGAAGTTGTGAAGCATCCATTCTACTCCATTGTACCCAAAATGTAGTTTGGGAGTGTTTCAGAGCATTTAGCTATCCTTCGGCACGTAAAAAGATGAAAAACTTGTGTTCACGCCTGAATGCACTATTTCGGGGTACCAAAGTTGCGAAGCATCCATTCTACTCCAATGGAACCAAAATGATGTTTGGGAGTGTTTCAGATCATTTCGCTAGCCTTCGGCACGTAAAAAGATGCAAAACTTATGTTTCGGGCCTGAATGCACTATTTCGGGGTACCAAAGTTGCGAAGCATCCTTTCTACTCCATTGGCACCAAAATGATGTTTGGGAGTGTTTCAGAGTATGTCGCTAACCTTTAGCACGTAAAAAGATGCAAACTCGTGTTTCGGGCCTGAATGCACTATTTCGGGGTACCGAAGTTGTGAAGCATCCATTCTACTCCATTGGACTCAAAATGATGTTTGGGAGTGTTTCAGAGCATGTCGCTAACCTTCAGCACGTAAAAAGATGCAAACTTGTGTTTCGGGCCTGAATGCACTATTTCAGGGCACCGAAGTTGTGAAGCATCCATTCTACTCCATTGGACTCAAAATGATGTTTGGGAGTGTTTCAGAGCATGTCGCTAACCTTCAGCACGTAAAAAGATGCAAACTTGTGTTTCGGGACTGAATGCACTATTTCGGGGTACCGAAGTTGTGAAGCATCCATTCTACTCCATTGGACTCACAATGACGTTTGGGAGTGTTTCAGAGCATTTCGCTAACCTTCGGCACGTAAAAGATGCAAAACTTGTGTTTCGGGCCTGATTCCACTATTTCGGGGTACAGAAGTTGTGAAGCATCCATTCTACTCCATTGGATCCAAAATGTAGTTTGGGAGTGTTCCAGAGCATTTAGCTAACCTTCGGCACGTAAAAAGATGAAAAACTTGTGTTCACGCCTGAATGCACATTTTCGGGGTACCAAAGTTGCGAAGCATCCATTCTACTCCATTGGAACCAAAATGATGTTTGGGAGTGTTTCAGATAATTTCGCTAGCCTTCGGCACGTAAAAAGATGCAAAACTTGTGTTTCGGGCCTGAATGCACTATTTCGGGGTACCAAAGTTGCGAAGCATCCTTTCTACTCCATTGGCACCAAAATGATGTTTGGGAGTGTTTCAGAGTATGTCGCTAACCTTTAGCACGTAAAAAGATGCAAACTTGTGTTTCGGGCCTGAATGCACTATTTCGGGGTACCGAAGTTGTGAAGCATCCATTCTACTCCATTGGACTCAAAATGACGTTTGGGAGTGTTTCAGAGCATTTCGCTAACCTTCGGCACGTAAAAACATGCAAAACTTTTGTTTTGGACCTGAATGCTCTATTTCGGGGTACCAAAGTTGTGAAGCATCCATTCTACTCTATTGGTCCCAAAATGATGTTTGAGAGTGTTTCAGAGCATTTCGCTAACCTTCGGCACGTAAAAGATGCAAAACTTGTGTTCGCACCTGAATCCACTATATCGGGGTATCGTAGTTGTAAAGTATCCATTCTACTCCATTGGACCCAAAATGATGTTTGTTAGTGTTTCAGAGCATTTCGCTAACCTTCGGCACGTAAAAGATGCAAACCTTGTGTTCGCGCTTGAATTCACTATTTTGGGGTACCAAAGTTTTGAAGCATCCATTATAGTCCATTGGACCCACAATGATGTTCGGGAGTGTTTCAGAGCATTTTGCTAACCTTTGGCACATAAAAAGATGAAAAACTGGTGTTTCGGACCTGAATTCACTATTTTGGGGTACCAAAATTGTGAAGCATCCATTATAGTCCATTGGACCCAAAATGATGATTGGGAGTGTTTCAGAGCATTTCGCTAACCTTCAGCACGTAAAATATGCAAAACTTGTGTTTCGGGCCAGATTCCACTATTTCGGGGTACAGAAGTTGTGAAGCATCCATTCTACTCCATTGGACCCAAAATGATGTTTGGGAGTGTTTCAGAGCATTTAGCTAACCTTCGCCACGTAAAAAGATGAAAAACTTGTGTTCACGCCTGAATGCACTATTTCGGGGTACCAAACTTGCGAAGCATCCATTCTACTTAATTGGACCCACAATGATGCTTGACAGTGTTTCAGAGCATTTCGCTAACCTTCGGCATGTAAAAGATGCAAAACTTGTGTTTCGGGCCTGAATGCACTATTTCAGGGCACCGAAGTTGTGAAGCATCCATTCTACTCCATTGGACTCAAAATGATGTTTGGGAGTGTTTCAGAGCATGTCGCTAACCTTCAGCACGTAAAAAGATGCAAACTTGTGTTTCGGGCCTGAATGCACTATTTCGGGGTACCGAAGTTGTGAAGCATCCATTCTACTCCATTGGACTCAAAATGACGTTTGGGAGTGTTTCAGAGCATTTCGCTAACCTTCGGCACGTAAAAGATGCAAAACTTGTGTTTCGGGCCTGATTCCACTATTTCGGGGTACAGAAGTTGTGAAGCATCCATTCTACTCCATTGTATCCAAAATGTAGTTTGGGAGTGTTTCAGAGCATTTAGCTATCCTTCGGCACGTAAAAAGATGAAAAACTTGTGTTCACGCCTGAATGCACTATTTCGGGGTACCAAAGTTGCGAAGCATCCATTCTACTCCAATGGAACCAAAATGATGTTTGGGAGTGTTTCAGATCATTTCGCTAGCCTTCGGCACGTAAAAAGATGCAAAACTTATGTTTCGGGCCTGAATGCACTATTTCGGGGTACCAAAGTTGCGAAGCATCCTTTCTACTCCATTGGCACCAAAATGATGTTTGGGAGTGTTTCAGAGTATGTCTATAACCTTTAGCACGTAAAAAGATGCAAACTCGTGTTTCGGGCCTGAATGCACTATTTCGGGGTACCGAAGTTGTGAAGCATCCATTCTACTCCATTGGACCCAAAATGATGTTTGGGAGTGTTTCAGAGCATTTCGCTAACCTTCGGCACGTAAAAGATGCAAACCTTGTGTTCGCGCTTGAATTCACTATTTTGGGGTACCAAAGTTTTGAAGCATCCATTATAGTCCATTGGACCCACAATGATGTTCGGGAGTGTTTCAGAGCATTTTGCTAACCTTTGGCACATAAAAAGATGAAAAACTGGTGTTTCGGACCTGAATTCACTATTTTGGGGTACCAAAATTGTGAAGCATCCATTATAGTCCATTGGACCCAAAATGATGATTGGGAGTGTTTCAGAGCATTTCGCTAACCTTCAGCACGTAAAATATGCAAAACTTGTGTTTCGGGCCAGATTCCACTATTTCGGGGTACAGAAGTTGTGAAGCATCCATTCTACTCCATTGGACCCAAAATGATGTTTGGGAGTGTTTCAGAGCATTTAGCTAACCTTCGCCACGTAAAAAGATGAAAAACTTGTGTTCATGCCTGAATGCACTATTTCGGGGTACCAAACTTGCGAAGCATCCATTCTACTTAATTGGACCCACAATGATGCTTGACAGTGTTTCAGAGCATTTCGCTAACCTTCGGCATGTAAAAGATGCAAAACTTGTGTTTCGGGCCTGAATGCACTATTTCAGGGCACCGAAGTTGTGAAGCATCCATTCTACTCCATTGAACTCAAAATGATGTTTGGGAGTGTTTTAGAGCATGTCGCTAACCTTCAGCACGTAAAAAGATGCAAACTTGTGTTTCGGGCCTGAATGCACTATTTCGGGGTACCGAAGTTGTGAAGCATCCATTCTACTCCATTGGACTCAAAATGACGTTTGGGAGTGTTTCAGAGCATTTCGCTAACCTTCGGCACGTAAAAGATGCAAAACTTGTGTTTCGGGCCTGATTCCACTATTTCGGGGTACAGAAGTTGTGAAGCATCCATTCTACTCCATTGTATCCAAAATGTAGTTTGGGAGTGTTTCAGAGCATTTAGCTATCCTTCGGCACGTAAAAAGATGAAAAACTTGTGTTCACGCCTGAATGCACTATTTCGGGGTACCAAAGTTGCGAAGCATCCATTCTACTCCAATGGAACCAAAATGATGTTTGGGAGTGTTTCAGATCATTTCGCTAGCCTTCGGCACGTAAAAAGATGCAAAACTTATGTTTCGGGCCTGAATGCACTATTTCGGGGTACCAAAGTTGCGAAGCATCCTTTCTACTCCATTGGCACCAAAATGATGTTTGGGAGTGTTTCAGAGTATGTCGCTAACCTTTAGCACGTAAAAAGATGCAAACTCGTGTTTCGGGCCTGAATGCACTATTTCGGGGTACCGAAGTTGTGAAGCATCCATTCTACTCCATTGGACTCAAAATGATGTTTGGGAGTGTTTCAGAGCATGTCGCTAACCTTCAGCACGTAAAAAGATGCAAACTTGTGTTTCGGGCCTGAATGCACTATTTCAGGGCACCGAAGTTGTGAAGCATCCATTCTACTCCATTGGACTCAAAATGATGTTTGGGAGTGTTTCAGAGCATGTCGCTAACCTTCAGCACGTAAAAAGATGCAAACTTGTGTTTCGGGACTGAATGCACTATTTCGGGGTACCAAAGTTGTGAAGCATCCATTCTACTCCATTGGACTCACAATGACGTTTGGGAGTGTTTCAGAGCATTTCGCTAACCTTCGGCACGTAAAAGATGCAAAACTTGTGTTTCGGGCCTGATTCCACTATTTCGGGGTACAGAAGTTGTGAAGCATCCATTCTACTCCATTGGATCCAAAATGTAGTTTGGGAGTGTTCCAGAGCATTTAGCTAACCTTCGGCACGTAAAAAGATGAAAAACTTGTGTTCACGCCTGAATGCACATTTTCGGGGTACCAAAGTTGCGAAGCATCCATTCTACTCCATTGGAACCAAAATGATGTTTGGGAGTGTTTCAGATAATTTCGCTAGCCTTCGGCACGTAAAAAGATGCAAAACTTGTGTTTCGGGCCTGAATGCACTATTTCGGGGTACCAAAGTTGCGAAGCATCCTTTCTACTCCATTGGCACCAAAATGATGTTTGGGAGTGTTTCAGAGTATGTCGCTAACCTTTAGCACGTAAAAAGATGCAAACTTGTGTTTCGGGCCTGAATGCACTATTTCGGGGTACCGAAGTTGTGAAGCATCCATTCTACTCCATTGGACTCAAAATGACGTTTGGGAGTGTTTCAGAGCATTTCGCTAACCTTCGGCACGTAAAAGATGCAAAACTTGTATTTCAGGCCTGAATGCACTATTTCAGGGTATCGTAGTTGTAAAGCCTCCATTCTACTCCATTGGACCCAAAATGATGTTTGGGAGTGTTTCAGAGCGTTTCGCTAACCTTCGGCACGTAAAAACATGCAAAACTTTTGTTTCGGACCTGAATGCTCTATTTCGGGGTACCGAAGTTGTGAAGCATCCATTCTACTCCATTGGACCCAAAATGATGTTTGAGAGTGTTTCAGAGCATTTCGCTAACCTTCGGCACGTAAAAGATGCAAAACTTGTGTTCGCGCCTGAATCCACTATATCGGGGTATCGTAGTTGTAAAGTATCCATTCTACTCCATTGGACCCAAAATGATGTTTGTTAGTGTTTCAGAGCATTTCGCTAACCTTCGGCACGTAAAAGATGCAAAACTTGTGTTCGCGCTTGAATTCACTATTTTGGGGTACCAAAGTTTTGAAGCATCCATTATAGTCCTTTGGACCCACAATGAAGTTCAGGAGTGTTTCAGAGTATTTTGCTAACCTTCGGCACATAAAAAGATGAAAAACTGGTGTTTCGGACCTGCATTCACTATTTTGGGGTACCAAAATTGTGAAGCATCCATTATAGTCCATTGGACCCAAAATGATGTTTGGGAGTGTTTCAGAGCATTTCGCTAACCTTCAGCACGTAAAATATGCAAAACTTGTGTTTCGGGCCAGATTCTACTATTTCGGGGTACAGAAGTTGTGAAGCATCCATTCTACTCCATTGGACCCAAAATGATGTTTGGGAGTGTTTCAGAGCATTTAGCTAACCTTCGCCACGTAAAAAGATGAAAAACTTGTGTTCACACCTGAATGCACTATTTCGGGGTACCAAAGTTGCGAAGCATCCATTCTACTTAATTGGACCCACAATGATTCTTGACAGTGTTTCAGAGCATTTCGCTAACCTTCGGCATGTAAAAGATGCAAAACTTGTGTTTCGGGCCTGAATGCACTATTTCAGGGCACCGAAGTTGTGAAGCATCCATTCTACTCCATTGGACTCAAAATGATGTTTGGGAGTGTTTCAGAGCATGTCGCTAACCTTCAGCACGTAAAAAGATGCAAACTTGTGTTTCGGGCCTGAATGCACTATTTCGGGGTACCGAAGTTGTGAAGCATCCATTCTACTCCATTGGACTCAAAATGACGTTTGGGAGTGTTTCAGAGCATTTCGCTAACCTTCGGCACGTAAAAGATGCAAAACTTGTGTTTCGGGCCTGATTCCACTATTTCGGGGTACAGAAGTTGTGAAGCATCCATTCTACTCCATTGGATCCAAAATGTAGTTTGGGACTGTTTCAGAGCATTTAGCTAACCTTCGGCACGTAAAAAGATGAAAAACTTGTGTTCACGCCTGAATGCACTATTTCGGGGTACCAAAGTTGCGAAGCATCCATTCTACTCCAATGGAACCAAAATGATGTTTGGGAGTGTTTCAGATCATTTCGCTAGCCTTCGGCACGTAAAAAGATGCAAAACTTATGTTTCGGGCCTGAATGCACTATTTCGGGGTACCAAAGTTGCGAAGCATCCTTTCTACTCCATTGGCACCAAAATGATGTTTGGGAGTGTTTCAGAGTATGTCGCTAACCTTTAGCACGTAAAAAGATGCAAACTTGTGTTTCGGGCCTGAATGCACTATTTCGGGGTACCGAAGTTGTGAAGCATCCATTCTACTCCATTGGACTCAAAATGATGTTTGGGAGTGTTTCAGAGCATGTCGCTTACCTTCAGCACGTAAAAAGATGCAAACTTGTGTTTCGGGCCTGAATGCACTATTTCAGGGCACCGAAGTTGTGAAGCATCCATTCTACTCCATTGGACTCAAAATGATGTTTGGGAGTGTTTCAGAGCATGTCGCTAACCTTCAGCACGTAAAAAGAAGCAAACTTGTGTTTCGGGCCTGAATGCACTATTTCGGGGTACCGAAGTTGTGAAGCATCCATTCTACTCCATTGGACTCAAAATGACGTTTGGGAGTGTTTCAGAGCATTTCGCTAACCTTCGGCACGTAAAAGATGCAAAACTTGTGTTTCGGGCCTGAATGCACTATTTCGGGGTACCGAAGTTGTGAAGCATCCATTCTACTCCATTGGACCCAAAATGATGATTGAGAGTGTTTCAGAGCATTTCGCTAACCTTCGGCACGTAAAAGATGCAAAACTTGTGTTTCGGGCCTGAATGCACTATTTCGGGGTACCGAAGTTGCGAAGCATCCATTCTACTCCATTGGAACCAAAATGATGTTTGGGAGTGTTTCAGATCATTTCACTAACCTTCGGCACGTAAAAAGATGCGAAACTTATGTTTCGGGCCTGAATGCACTATTTCGGGGTATCGTAGTTGTAAAGCATCCATTCTACTCCATTGGACGCAAAATGATGATTGAGAGTGTTTCAGAGCATTTCGCTAACCTTCGGCACGTAAAAAGATGCAAAACTTGTGTTTCGGGCCTGAATGCACTATTTCGGGGTATCGTAGTTGTAAAGCATCCATTCTACTCCATTGGACCCAAAATGATGATTGAGAGTGTTTCAGAGCATTTCGCTAACCTTCGGCACGTAAAAAGATGCAAAACTTGTGTTTCTTGCCTGAATGCACTATTTCGGGGTATCGTAGTTGTAAAGCATCCATTCTACTCCATTGGACCCAAAATAATGTTTGGGAGTGTTTCAGAGCATTTCGCTAACCTTCGGCACGTAAAAGATGCAAAACTTGTGCTTCGGGCCTGAATGCACTATTTCGGCGTATCGTAGTTGTAATGCATCCATTCTACTCCATTGGACCCAAAATTATGTTTTGGAGTGTTTCAGAGGATTTCGCTTACCTTCGGCACGTAAAAACATGCAAAACTTTTGTTTCAGACCTGAATGCTCTATTTCGGGGTACCGAAGTTGTGAAGCATCCATTCTACTCCATTGGACCCAAAATGATGTTTGGGAGTGTTTCAGAGCATTTCACTAACCTTCGGCACGTAAAAAGATGCAAAACTTGTGTTTCGGGCCTGAATGCACTATTTCGCGGTATCGAAGTAGTGAAGGATCCATTCTACTCCATTGGACTCAAAATGATGATTGAGAGTGTTTCAGAGCATTTCGCTAACCTTCGGCACGTAAAAGATGCAAAACTTGTGTTTCGGGCCTGAATGCACTATTTCGGGGTATCGTAGTTGTAAAGCATCCATTCTACGCCATTTGACCCAAAATGATGTTTGGGAGTGTTTCAGAGCATTTCACTAACCTTCGGCACGTAAAAAGATGCAAAACTTGTGTTTCGGGCCTGAATGCACTATTTCGGGGTATCGAAGTTGTGAAGCATCCATTCTACTCCATTGGACTCAAAATGATGTTTGGGAGTGTTTCAGAGCATTTCCCTAACCTTCGGCACGTAAAAAGATGCAAAACTTGTGTTTCAGGCTAGAATGCTCTATTTCGGGGTATCGTAGTTGTAAAGCATCCATTCTACTCCATTGGAACCAAAATGATGCTTGGGAGTGTTTCAGAGCATTTCGCTAACCTTCGGCACGTAAAAAGTTGAACAACTTGTGTTCGTGGCTGAATGCACTATTTCGAGGTACCGAAGTTGCGAAGCATCCATTCTACTCCATTGGAACCAAAATGATGTTTTGGAGTGTTTCAGATCATTTCACTAACCTTCGGCACGTAAAAAGATGCGAAACTTATGTTTCGGGCCTGAATGCACTATTTCGGGGTATCGTAGTTGTAAAGCATCCATTCTACTCCATTGGACCCAAAATGATGATTGAGAGTGTTTCAGAGCATTTCGCTAACCTTCGGCACGTAAAAAGATGCAAAACTTGTGTTTCGGGCCTGAATGCTGTATTTCGGGGTACCGAAGTTGTGAAGCATCCATTCTACTCCATTGGACCCAAAATGATGATTGAGAGTGTTTCAGAGCATTTCGCTAACCTTCGGCACGTAAAAGATGCAAAACTTGTGTTTCAGGCCTGAATGCACTATTTCGGGGTATCGTAGTTGTAAAGCATGCATTCTACTCCATTGGACCCAAAATGATGTTTGGGAGTGTTTCAGAGCATTTCACTAACCTTCGGCACGTAAAAAGATGCAAAACTTGTGTTTCGGGCCTGAATGCACTATTTCGGGGTATCGAAGTAGTGAAGCATCCATTCTACTCCATTGGACTCAAAATGATGTTTGGGAGTGTTTCAGAGCATTTCGCTAACCTTCGGCACGTAAAAAGATGCAAAACTTGTGTTACAGGCCAGAATGTTCTATTTCGGGGTATCGTAGTTGTAAAGCATCCATTCTACTCCATTGGAACCAAAATGATGCTTGGGAGTGTTTCAGAGCATTTCGCTAACCTTCGACACGTAAAAAGATGAACAACTTGTGTTCATGGCTGAATGCACTATTTCGAGGTACCGAAGTTGCGAAGCATCCATTCTACTCCATTGGAACCAAAATGATGTTTGGGAGTGTTTCAGATCATTTCACTAACCTTCGGCACGTAAAAAGATGCGAAACTTGTGTTTCGGGCCTGAATGCACTATTTCGAGGTATCGTAGTTGTAAAGCATCCATTCTACTCCATTGGACCCAAAATGATGATTGAGAGTGTTTCAGAGCATTTCGCTAACCTTCGGCACGTAAAAAGATGCAAAACTTGTGTTTCGGGCCTGAATGCACTATTTCGGGGTATCGTAGTTGTAAAGCATCCATTCTACTCCATTGGACCCAAAATGATGTTTGGGAGTGTTTCAGAGCATTTCACTAACCTTCGGCACGTAAAAAGATGCAAAACTTGTGTTTCGGGCCTGAATGCACTATTTCGGGGTATCGAAGTTGTGAAGCATCCATTCTACTCCATTCGACTCAAAATGATGTTTGGGAGTGTTTCAGAGCATTTCGCTAACCTTCGGCACGTAAAAAGATGCAAAACTTGTGTTTCAGGCCAGAATGCTCAATTTCGGGGTATCGTAGTTGTAAAGCATCCATTCTACTCCATTGGAACCAAAATGATGCTTGGGAGTGTTTCAGAGCATTTCGCTAACCTTCGGCACGTAAAAAGATGAACAACTTGTGTTCGTGGCTGAATGCACTATTTCGAGGTACCGAAGTTGCGAAGCATCCATTCTACTACATTGGAACCAAAATGATGTTTGGGAGTGTTTCAGATCATTTCACTAACCTGCGGCACGTAAAAAGATGCGAAACTTGTGTTTCGGGCCTGAATGCACTATTTCGGGGTATCGTAGCTGTAAAGCATCCATTCTACTCCATTGGACCCAAAATGATGATTGAGAGTGTTTCAGAGCATTTCGCTAACCTTCGGCATGTAAAAAGATGCAAAACTTGTGTTTCGGGCCTGAATGCACTATTTCGGGGTATCGTAGTTGTAAAGCATCCATTCTACTCCATTGGACCCAAAATGATGTTTGGGAGTGTTTCAGAGCATTTCACTAACCTTCGGCACGTAAAAAGATGCAAAACTTGTGTTTCGGGCCTGAATGCACTATTTCGGGGTATCGAAGTTGTGAAGCATCCATTCTACTCCATTGGACTCAAAATGATGTTTGGGTGTGTTTCAGAGCATTTCGCTAACCTTCGGCACGTAAAAAGATGCAAAACTTGTGTTTCAGGCCAGAATGCTCTATTTCGGGGTATCGTAGTTGTAAAGCATCCATTCTACTCCATTGGAACCAAAATGATGCTTGGGAGTGTTTCAGAGCATTTCGCTAAGCTTCGGCACGTAAAAAGATGAACAACTTGTGTTCGTGGCTGAATGCACTATTTCGAGGTACCGAAGTTGCGAAGCATCCATTCTACTCCATTGGAACCAAAATGATGTTTGGGAGTGTTTCAGATCATTTCACAAACCTTCGGCACGTAAAAAGATGCGAAACTTGTGTTTCGGGCCTGAATGCACTATTTCGGGGTATCGTAGTTGTAAAGCATCCATTCTACTCCATTGGACCCAAAATGATGATTGAGAGTGTTTCAGAGCATTTCGCTAACCTTCGGCACGTAAAAGATGCAAAACTTGTGTTTCGGGCCTGAATGCACTATTTCGGGGTACCGAAGTTGTGAAGCATCCATTCTACTCCATTGGACCCAAAATGATGATTGAGAGTGTTTCAGAGCATTTCGCTAACCTTCGGCACGTAAAAGATGCAAAACTTGTGTTTCGGGCCTGAATGCACTATTTCGGGGTACCGAAGTTGCGAAGCATCCATTCTACTCCATTGGAACCAAAATGATGTTTGGGAGTGTTTCAGATCATTTCACTAACCTTCGGCACGTAAAAAGATGCGAAACTTATGTTTCGGGCCTGAATGCACTATTTCGGGGTATCGTAGTTGTAAAGCATCCATTCTACTCCATTGGACGCAAAATGATGATTGAGAGTGTTTCAGAGCATTTCGCTAACCTTCGGCACGTAAAAAGATGCAAAACTTGTGTTTCGGGCCTGAATGCACTATTTCGGGGTATCGTAGTTGTAAAGCATCCATTCTACTCCATTGGACCCAAAATGATGATTGAGAGTGTTTCAGAGCATTTCGCTAACCTTCGGCACGTAAAAAGATGCAAAACTTGTGTTTCTTGCCTGAGTGCACTATTTCGGGGTATCGTAGTTGTAAAGCATCCATTCTACTCCATTGGACCCAAAATAATGTTTGGGAGTGTTTCAGAGCATTTCGCTAACCTTCGGCACGTAAAAGATGCAAAACTTGTGCTTCGGGCCTGAATGCACTATTTCGGGGTATCGTAGTTGTAATGCATCCATTCAACTCCATTGGACCCAAAATTATGTTTTGGAGTGTTTCAGAGGATTTCGCTTACCTTCGGCACGTAAAAACATGCAAAACTTTTGTTTCAGACCTGAATGCTCTATTTCGGGGTACCGAAGTTGTGAAGCATCCATTCTACTCCATTGGACCCAAAATGATGTTTGGGAGTGTTTCAGAGCATTTCACTAACCTTCGGCACGTAAAAAGATGCAAAACTTGTGTTTCGGGCCTGAATGCACTATTTCGCGGTATCGAAGTAGTGAAGGATCCATTCTACTCCATTGGACTCAAAATGATGATTGAGAGTGTTTCAGAGCATTTCGCTAACCTTCGGCACGTAAAAGATGCAAAACTTGTGTTTCGGGCCTGAATGCACTATTTCGGGGTATCATAGTTGTAAAGCATCCATTCTACGCCATTTGACCCAAAATGATGTTTGGGAGTGTTTCAGAGCATTTCACTAACCTTCGGCACGTAAAAAGATGCAAAACTTGTGTTTCGGGCCTGAATGCACTATTTCGGGGTATCGAAATTGTGAAGCATCCATTCTACTCCATTGGACTCAAAATGATGTTTGGGAGTGTTTCAGAGCATTTCCCTAACCTTCGGCACGTAAAAAGATGCAAAACTTGTGTTTCAGGCTAGAATGCTCTATTTCGGGGTATCGTAGTTGTAAAGCATCCATTCTACTCCATTGGAACCAAAATGATGCTTGGGAGTGTTTCAGAGCATTTCGCTAACCTTCGGCACGTAAAAAGTTGAACAACTTGTGTTCGTGGCTGAATGCACTATTTCGAGGTACCGAAGTTGCGAAGCATCCATTCTACTCCATTGGAACCAAAATGATGTTTTGGAGTGTTTCAGATCATTTCACTAACCTTCGGCACGTAAAAAGATGCGAAACTTATGTTTCGGGCCTGAATGCACTATTTCGGGGTATCGTAGTTGTAAAGCATCCATTCTACTCCATTGGACCCAAAATGATGATTGAGAGTGTTTCAGAGCATTTCGCTAACCTTCGGCACGTAAAAAGATGCAAAACTTGTGTTTCGGGCCTGAATGCTGTATTTCGGGGTACCGAAGTTGTGAAGCATCCATTCTACTCCATTGGACCCAAAATGATGATTGAGAGTGTTTCAGAGCATTTCGCTAACCTTCGGCACGTAAAAGATGCAAAACTTGTGTTTCAGGCCTGAATGCACTATTTCGGGGTATCGTAGTTGTAAAGCATGCATTCTACTCCATTGGACCCAAAATGATGTTTGGGAGTGTTTCAGAGCATTTCACTAACCTTCGGCACGTAAAAAGATGCAAAACTTGTGTTTCGGGCCTGAATGCACTATTTCGGGGTATCGAAGTAGTGAAGCATCCATTCTACTCCATTGGACTCAAAATGATGTTTGGGAGTGTTTCAGAGCATTTCGCTAACCTTCGGCACGTAAAAAGATGCAAAACTTGTGTTACAGGCCAGAATGTTCTATTTCGGGGTATCGTAGTTGTAAAGCATCCATTCTACTCCATTGGAACCAAAATGATGCTTGGGAGTGTTTCAGAGCATTTCGCTAACCTTCGGCACGTAAAAAGATGAACAACTTGTGTTCATGGCTGAATGCACTATTTCGAGGTACCGAAGTTGCGAAGCATCCATTCTACTCCATTGGAACCAAAATGATGTTTGGGAGTGTTTCAGATCATTTCACTAACCTTCGGCACGTAAAAAGATGCGAAACTTGTGTTTCGGGCCTGAATGCACTATTTCGAGGTATCGTAGTTGTAAAGCATCCATTCTACTCCATTGGACCCAAAATGATGATTGAGAGTGTTTCAGAGCATTTCGCTAACCTTCGGCACGTAAAAAGATGCAAAACTTGTGTTTCGGGCCTGAATGCACTATTTCGGGGTATCGTAGTTGTAAAGCATCCATTCTACTCCATTGGACCCAAAATGATGTTTGGGAGTGTTTCAGAGCATTTCACTAACCTTCGGCACGTAAAAAGATGCAAAACTTGTGTTTCGGGCCTGAATGCACTATTTCAGGGTATCGAAGTTGTGAAGCATCCATTCTACTCCATTCGACTCAAAATGATGTTTGGGAGTGTTTCAGAGCATTTCGCTAACCTTCGGCACGTAAAAAGATGCAAAACTTGTGTTTCAGGCCAGAATGCTCAATTTCGGGGTATCGTAGTTGTAAAGCATCCATTCTACTCCATTGGAACCAAAATGATGCTTGGGAGTGTTTCAGAGCATTTCGCTAACCTTCGGCACGTAAAAAGATGAACAACTTGTGTTCGTGGCTGAATGCACTATTTCGAGGTACCGAAGTTGCGAAGCATCCATTCTACTACATTGGAACCAAAATGATGTTTGGGAGTGTTTCAGATCATTTCACTAACCTGCGGCACGTAAAAAGATGCGAAACTTGTGTTTCGGGCCTGAATGCACTATTTCGGGGTATCGTAGCTGTAAAGCATCCATTCTACTCCATTGGACCCAAAATGATGATTGAGAGTGTTTCAGAGCATTTCGCTAACCTTCGGCATGTAAAAAGATGCAAAACTTGTGTTTCGGGCCTGAATGCACTATTTCGGGGTATCGTAGTTGTAAAGCATCCATTCTACTCCATTGGACCCAAAATGATGTTTGGGAGTGTTTCAGAGCATTTCACTAACCTTCGGCACGTAAAAAGATGCAAAACTTGTGTTTCGGGCCTGAATGCACTATTTCGGGGTATCGAAGTTGTGAAGCATCCATTCTACTCCATTGGACTCAAAATGATGTTTGGGTGTGTTTCAGAGCATTTCGCTAACCTTCGGCACGTAAAAAGATGCAAAACTTGTGTTTCAGGCCAGAATGCTCTATTTCGGGGTATCGTAGTTGTAAAGCATCCATTCTACTCCATTGGAACCAAAATGATGCTTGGGAGTGTTTCAGAGCATTTCGCTAAGCTTCGGCACGTAAAAAGATGAACAACTTGTGTTCGTGGCTGAATGCACTATTTCGAGGTACCGAAGTTGCGAAGCATCCATTCTACTCCATTGGAACCAAAATGATGTTTGGGAGTGTTTCAGATCATTTCACAAACCTTCGGCACGTAAAAAGATGCGAAACTTGTGTTTCGGGCCTGAATGCACTATTTCGGGGTATCGTAGTTGTAAAGCATCCATTCTACTCCATTGGACCCAAAATGATGATTGAGAGTGTTTCAGAGCATTTCGCTAACCTTCGGCACGTAAAAAGATGCAAAACTTGTGTTTTGGGCCTGAATGCACTATTTCGGGGTATCGTAGTTGTAAAGCATCCATTCTACTCCATTGGACCCAAAATGATGTTTGGGAGTGTTTCAGATCATTTCACTAACCTTCGGCACGTAAAAAGATGCGAAACTTATGTTTCGGGCCTGAATGCACTATTTCGGGGTATCGTAGTTGTAAAGCATCCATTCTACTCCATTGGACGCAAAATGATGATTGAGAGTGTTTCAGAGCATTTCGCTAACCTTCGGCACGTAAAAAGATGCAAAACTTGTGTTTCGGGCCTGAATGCACTATTTCGGGGTATCGTAGTTGTAAAGCATCCATTCTACTCCATTGGACCCAAAATGATGATTGAGAGTGTTTCAGAGCATTTCGCTAACCTTCGGCACGTAAAAAGATGCAAAACTTGTGTTTCTTGCCTGAATGCACTATTTCGGGGTATCGTAGTTGTAAAGCATCCATTCTACTCCATTGGACCCAAAATAATGTTTGGGAGTGTTTCAGAGCATTTCGCTAACCTTCGGCACGTAAAAGATTCAAAACTTGTGCTTCGGGCCTGAATGCACTATTTCGGGGTATCGTAGTTGTAATGCATCCATTCTACTCCATTGGACCCAAAATTATGTTTTGGAGTGTTTCAGAGGATTTCGCTTACCTTCGGCACGTAAAAACATGCAAAACTTTTGTTTCAGACCTGAATGCTCTATTTCGGGGTACCGAAGTTGTGAAGCATCCATTCTACTCCATTGGACCCAAAATGATGTTTGGGAGTGTTTCAGAGCATTTCACTAACCTTCGGCACGTAAAAAGATGCAAAACTTGTGTTTCGGGCCTGAATGCACTATTTCGCGGTATCGAAGTAGTGAAGGATCCATTCTACTCCATTGGACTCAAAATGATGATTGAGAGTGTTTCAGAGCATTTCGCTAACCTTCGGCACGTAAAAGATGCAAAACTTGTGTTTCGGGCCTGAATGCACTATTTCGGGGTATCGTAGTTGTAAAGCATCCATTCTACGCCATTTGACCCAAAATGATGTTTGGGAGTGTTTCAGAGCATTTCACTAACCTTCGGCACGTAAAAAGATGCAAAACTTGTGTTTCGGGCCTGAATGCACTATTTCGGGGTATCGAAGTTGTGAAGCATCCATTCTACTCCATTGGACTCAAAATGATGTTTGGGAGTGTTTCAGAGCATTTCCCTAACCTTCGGCACGTAAAAAGATGCAAAACTTGTGTTTCAGGCTAGAATGCTCTATTTCGGGGTATCGTAGTTGTAAAGCATCCATTCTACTCCATTGGAACCAAAATGATGCTTGGGAGTGTTTCAGAGCATTTCGCTAACCTTCGGCACGTAAAAAGTTGAACAACTTGTGTTCGTGGCTGAATGCACTATTTCGAGGTACCGAAGTTGCGAAGCATCCATTCTACTCCATTGGAACCAAAATGATGTTTTGGAGTGTTTCAGATCATTTCACTAACCTTCGGCACGTAAAAAGATGCGAAACTTATGTTTCGGGCCTGAATGCACTATTTCGGGGTATCGTAGTTGTAAAGCATCCATTCTACTCCATTGGACCCAAAATGATGATTGAGAGTGTTTCAGAGCATTTCGCTAACCTTCGGCACGTAAAAAGATGCAAAACTTGTGTTTCGGGCCTGAATGCTGTATTTCGGGGTACCGAAGTTGTGAAGCATCCATTCTACTCCATTGGACCCAAAATGATGATTGAGAGTGTTTCAGAGCATTTCGCTAACCTTCGGCACGTAAAAGATGCAAAACTTGTGTTTCAGGCCTGAATGCACTATTTCGGGGTATCGTAGTTGTAAAGCATGCATTCTACTCCATTGGACCCAAAATGATGTTTGGGAGTGTTTCAGAGCATTTCACTAACCTTCGGCACGTAAAAAGATGCAAAACTTGTGTTTCGGGCCTGAATGCACTATTTCGGGGTATCGAAGTAGTGAAGCATCCATTCTACTCCATTGGACTCAAAATGATGTTTGGGAGTGTTTCAGAGCATTTCGCTAACCTTCGGCACGTAAAAAGATGCAAAACTTGTGTTACAGGCCAGAATGTTCTATTTCGGGGTATCGTAGTTGTAAAGCATCCATTCTACTCCATTGGAACCAAAATGATGCTTGGGAGTGTTTCAGAGCATTTCGCTAACCTTCGGCACGTAAAAAGATGAACAACTTGTGTTCATGGCTGAATGCACTATTTCGAGGTACCGAAGTTGCGAAGCATCCATTCTACTCCATTGGAACCAAAATGATGTTTGGGAGTGTTTCAGATCATTTCACTAACCTGCGGCACGTAAAAAGATGCGAAACTTGTGTTTCGGGCCTGAATGCACTATTTCGAGGTATCGTAGTTGTAAAGCATCCATTCTACTCCATTGGACCCAAAATGATGATTGAGAGTGTTTCAGAGCATTTCGCTAACCTTCGGCACGTAAAAAGATGCAAAACTTGTGTTTCGGGCCTGAATGCACTATTTCGGGGTATCGTAGTTGTAAAGCATCCATTCTACTCCATTGGACCCAAAATGATGTTTGGGAGTGTTTCAGAGCATTTCACTAACCTTCGGCACGTAAAAAGATGCAAAACTTGTGTTTCGGGCCTGAATGCACTATTTCGGGGTATCGAAGTTGTGAAGCATCCATTCTACTCCATTCGACTCAAAATGATGTTTGGGAGTGTTTCAGAGCATTTCGCTAACCTTCGGCACGTAAAAAGATGCAAAACTTGTGTTTCAGGCCAGAATGCTCAATTTCGGGGTATCGTAGTTGTAAAGCATCCATTCTACTCCATTGGAACCAAAATGATGCTTGGGAGTGTTTCAGAGCATTTCGCTAACCTTCGGCACGTAAAAAGATGAACAACTTGTGTTCGTGGCTGAATGCACTATTTCGAGGTACCGAAGTTGCGAAGCATCCATTCTACTACATTGGAACCAAAATGATGTTTGGGAGTGTTTCAGATCATTTCACTAACCTGCGGCACGTAAAAAGATGCGAAACTTGTGTTTCGGGCCTGAATGCACTATTTCGGGGTATCGTAGCTGTAAAGCATCCATTCTACTCCATTGGACCCAAAATGATGATTGAGAGTGTTTCAGAGCATTTCGCTAACCTTCGGCATGTAAAAAGATGCAAAACTTGTGTTTCGGGCCTGAATGCACTATTTCGGGGTATCGTAGTTGTAAAGCATCCATTCTACTCCATTGGACCCAAAATGATGTTTGGGAGTGTTTCAGAGCATTTCACTAACCTTCGGCACGTAAAAAGATGCAAAACTTGTGTTTCGGGCCTGAATGCACTATTTCGGGGTATCGAAGTTGTGAAGCATCCATTCTACTCCATTGGACTCAAAATGATGTTTGGGTGTGTTTCAGAGCATTTCGCTAACCTTCGGCACGTAAAAAGATGCAAAACTTGTGTTTCAGGCCAGAATGCTCTATTTCGGGGTATCGTAGTTGTAAAGCATCCATTCTACTCCATTGGAACCAAAATGATGCTTGGGAGTGTTTCAGAGCATTTCGCTAAGCTTCGGCACGTAAAAAGATGAACAACTTGTGTTCGTGGCTGAATGCACTATTTCGAGGTACCGAAGTTGCGAAGCATCCATTCTACTCCATTGGAACCAAAATGATGTTTGGGAGTGTTTCAGATCATTTCACAAACCTTCGGCACGTAAAAAGATGCGAAACTTGTGTTTCGGGCCTGAATGCACTATTTCGGGGTATCGTAGTTGTAAAGCATCCATTCTACTCCATTGGACCCAAAATGATGATTGAGAGTGTTTCAGAGCATTTCGCTAACCTTCGGCACGTAAAAAGATGCAAAACTTGTGTTTTGGGCCTGAATGCACTATTTCGGGGTATCGTAGTTGTAAAGCATCCATTCTACTCCATTGGACCCAAAATGATGTTTGGGAGTGTTTCAGAGCATTTCACTAACCTTCGGCACGTAAAAAGATGCAAAACTTGTGTTTCGGGCCTGAATGCACTATTTCGGGGTATCGTTGTTGTAATGCATCCATTCTACTCCATTGGACCCAAAATTATGTTTTGGAGTGTTTCAGAGCATTTCGCTTACCTTCGGCACGTAAAAACATGCAAAACTTTTGTTTCAGACCAGAATGCTCTATTTCCGGGTACCGAAGTTGTGAAGCATCCATTCTACTCCATTGGACCCAAAATGATGATTGAGAGTGTTTCAGAGCATTTCGCTAACCTTCGGCACGTAAAAGATGCAAAACTTGTGTTTCGGGCCTGAATGCACTATTTCGGGGTATCGTAGTTGTAAAGCATCCATTCTACTCCATTGGACCCAAAATGATGTTTGGGAGTATTTCAGAGCATTTCACTAACCTTCGGCACGTAAAAAGATGCAAAACTTGTGTTTCGGGCTTGAATGCACTATTTCGGTGTATCGAAGTTGTGAAGCATCCATTCTACTCCATTGGACTCAAAATGATGTTTGGGAGTGTTTCAGAGCATTTCGCTAACCTTCGGCACGTAAAAAGATGCAAAACTTGTGTTTCAGGCCAGAATGCTCTATTTCGGGGTATCGTAGTTGTAAAGCATCCATTCTACTCCATTGCAACCAAAATGATGCTTGGGAGTGTTTCAGAGCATTTCGCTAACCTTCGGCACGTAAAAAGATGAACAACTTGTGTTCGTGGCTGAATGCACTATTTCGAGGTACCGAAGTTGCGAAGCATCCATTCTACTCCATTGGAACCAAAATGATGTTTGGGAGTGTTTCAGATCATTTCACTAACCTTCGGCACGTAAAAAGATGCGAAACTTGTGTTTCGGGCCTGAATGCACTATTTCGGGGTATCGTAGTTGTAAAGCATCCATTCTACTCCATTGGACCCAAAATGATGATTGAGAGTGTTTCAGAGCATTTCGCTAACCTTCGGCACGTAAAAAGATGCAAAACTTGTGTTTTGGGCCTGAATGCACTATTTCGGGGTATCGTAGTTGTAAAGCATGCATTCTACTCCATTGGACCCAAAATGATGTTTGGGAGTGTTTCAGAGCATTTCACTAACCTTCGGCACGTAAAACGATGCAAAACTTGTGTTTCGGGCCTGAATGCACTATTTCGGGGTATCGAAGTAGTGAAGCATCCATTCTACTCCATTGGACTCAAAATGATGTTTGGGAGTGTTTCAGAGCATTTCGCTAACCTTCGGCACGTAAAAAGATGCAAAACTTGTGTTACAGGCCAGAATGTTCTATTTCGGGGTATCGTAGTTGTAAAGCATCCATTCTACTCCATTGGAACCAAAATGATGCTTGGGAGTGTTTCAGAGCATTTCGCTAACCTTCGGCACGTAAAAAGATGAACAACTTGTGTTCATGGCTGAATGCACTATTTCGAGGTACCGAAGTTGCGAAGCATCCATTCTACTCCATTGGAACCAAAATGATGTTTGGGAGTGTTTCAGATCATTTCACTAACCTTCGGCACGTAAAAAGATGCGAAACTTGTGTTTCGGGCCTGAATGCACTATTTCGAGGTATCGTAGTTGTAAAGCATCCATTCTACTCCATTGGACCCAAAATGATGATTGAGAGTGTTTCAGAGCATTTCGCTAACCTTCGGCACGTAAAAAGATGCAAAACTTGTGTTTCGGGCCTGAATGCACTATTTCGGGGTATCGTAGTTGTAAAGCATCCATTCTACTCCATTGGACCCAAAATGATGTTTGGGAGTGTTTCAGAGCATTTCACTAACCTTCGGCACGTAAAAAGATGCAAAACTTGTGTTTCGGGCCTGAATGCACTATTTCGGGGTATCGAAGTTGTGAAGCATCCATTCTACTCCATTCGACTCAAAATGATGTTTGGGAGTGTTTCAGAGCATTTCGCTAACCTTCGGCACGTAAAAAGATGCAAAACTTGTGTTTCAGGCCAGAATGCTCAATTTCGGGGTATCGTAGTTGTAAAGCATCCATTCTACTCCATTGGAACCAAAATGATGCTTGGGAGTGTTTCAGAGCATTTCGCTAACCTTCGGCACGTAAAAAGATGAACAACTTGTGTTCGTGGCTGAATGCACTATTTCGAGGTACTGAAGTTGCGAAGCATCCATTCTACTACATTGGAACCAAAATGATGTTTGGGAGTGTTTCAGATCATTTCACTAACCTGCGGCACGTAAAAAGATGCGAAACTTGTGTTTCGGGCCTGAATGCACTATTTCGGGGTATCGTAGCTGTAAAGCATCCATTCTACTCCATTGGACCCAAAATGATGATTGAGAGTGTTTCAGAGCATTTCGCTAACCTTCGGCATGTAAAAAGATGCAAAACTTGTGTTTCGGGCCTGAATGCACTATTTCGGGGTATCGTAGTTGTAAAGCATCCATTCTACTCCATTGGACCCAAAATGATGTTTGGGAGTGTTTCAGAGCATTTCACTAACCTTCGGCACGTAAAAAGATGCAAAACTTGTGTTTCGGGCCTGAATGCACTATTTCGGGGTATCGAAGTTGTGAAGCATCCATTCTACTCCATTGGACTCAAAATGATGTTTGGGTGTGTTTCAGAGCATTTCGCTAACCTTCGGCACGTAAAAAGATGCAAAACTTGTGTTTCAGGCCAGAATGCTCTAATTCGGGGTATCGTAGTTGTAAAGCATCCATTCTACTCCATTGGAACCAAAATGATGCTTGGGAGTGTTTCAGAGCATTTCGCTAAGCTTCGGCACGTAAAAAGATGAACAACTTGTGTTCGTGGCTGAATGCACTATTTCGAGGTACCGAAGTTGCGAAGCATCCATTCTACTCCATTGGAACCAAAATGATGTTTGGGAGTGTTTCAGATCATTTCACTAACCTTCGGCACGTAAAAAGATGCGAAACTTGTGTTTCGGGCCTGAATGCACTATTTCGGGGTATCGTAGTTGTAAAGCATCCATTCTACTCCATTGGACCCAAAATGATGATTGAGAGTGTTTCAGAGCATTTCGCTAACCTTCGGCACGTAAAAAGATGCAAAACTTGTGTTTTGGGCCTGAATGCACTATTTCGGGGTATCGTAGTTGTAAAGCATCCATTCTACTCCATTGGACCCAAAATGATGTTTGGGAGTGTTTCAGAGCATTTCACTAACCTTCGGCACGTAAAAAGATGCAAAACTTGTGTTTCGGGCCTGAATGCACTATTTCGGGGTATCGTTGTTGTAATGCATCCATTCTACTCCATTGGACCCAAAATTATGTTTTGGAGTGTTTCAGAGCATTTCGCTTACCTTCGGCACGTAAAAACATTCAAAACTTTTGTTTCAGACCTGAATGCTCTATTTCCGGGTACCGAAGTTGTGAAGCATCCATTCTACTCCATTGGACCCAAAATGATGATTGAGAGTGTTTCAGAGCATTTCGCTAACCTTCGGCACGTAAAAGATGCAAAACTTGTGTTTCGGGCCTGAATGCACTATTTCGGGGTATCGTAGTTGTAAAGCATCCATTCTACTCCATTGGACCCAAAATGATGTTTGGGAGTATTTCAGAGCATTTCACTAACCTTCGGCACGTAAAAAGATGCAAAACTTGTGTTTCGGGCTTGAATGCACTATTTCGGTGTATCGAAGTTGTGAAGCATCCATTCTACTCCATTGGACTCAAAATGATGTTTGGGAGTGTTTCAGAGCATTTCGCTAACCTTCGGCACGTAAAAAGATGCAAAACTTGTGTTTCAGGCCAGAATGCTCTATTTCGGGGTATCGTAGTTGTAAAGCATCCATTCTACTCCATTGCAACCAAAATGATGCTTGGGAGTGTTTCAGAGCATTTCGCTAACCTTCGGCACGTAAAAAGATGAACAACTTGTGTTCGTGGCTGAATGCACTATTTCGAGGTACCGAAGTTGCGAAGCATCCATTCTACTCCATTGGAACCAAAATGATGTTTGGGAGTGTTTCAGATCATTTCACTAACCTTCGGCACGTAAAAAGATGCGAAACTTGTGTTTCGGGCCTGAATGCACTATTTCGGGGTATCGTAGTTGCAAAGCATCCATTCTACTCCATTGGACCCAAAATGATGATTGAGAATGTTTCAGAGCATTTCGCTAACCTTCGGCACGTAAAAAGATGCAAAACTTGTGTTTCGGGCCTGAATGCACTATTTTGGGGTATCGTAGTTGTAAAGCATCCATTCTACTCCATTGGACCCAAAATGATGTTTGGGAGTGTTTCAGAGCATTTCACTAACCTTCGGCACGTAAAAAGATGCAAAACTTGTGTTTCGGGCCTGAATGCACTATTTCGGGGTATCGAAGTTGTGAAGCATCCATTCTACTCCATTGGACTCAAAATGATGTTTGGGAGTGTTTCAGAGCATTTCGCTAACCTTCGGCACGTAAAAAGATTCAAAACTTGTGTTTCAGGCCTGGATGCACTATTTCGAGGTACCGAAGTTGTGAAGCATCCATTCTACTCCATTGGACCCAAAATGATGTTTGAAAGTGTTTCAGAGCATTTCGCTAACCTTCGGCACGTAAAAGATGCAAAACTTGTGTTTCTGGCCTGAATGCACTATTTCGGGGTATCGTAGTTGTAAAGCATCCATTCTACTCCATTGGACCCAAAATGATGTTTGTTAGTGTTTCAGAGCATTTCGCTAACCTTCGGCACGTAAAAGATGCAAAACTTGTGTTCGCGCCTGAATTCACTATTTTGGGGTACCAAAGTTTTGAAGCATCCATTATAGTCCATTGGACCCAAAATGATGTTTGGGAGTGTTTCCGAGCATTTTGCTAACCTTCGGCACATAAAAAGATGAAAAACTAGTGTTTCGGGGCTGAATGCACTATTTTGGGTACCAAAGTTGTGAAACTTCCATTCTACTCCATTGGAACTAAAATGATGTTTGGGTGTGTTTCAGAGCATTTCGCTAGCCTTCGGCACGTAAAAAGATGCAAAACTTGTGTTTCAGGCAAGAATGCTCTATTTCGGGGTATCGTAGTTGTAAAGCATCCATTCTACTCCATTGGAACCAAAATGATGCTTGGGAGTGTTTCAGAACATTTCGCTAACCTTCGGCACGTAAAAAGATGAACAACTTGTGTTCGTGGCTGAATGCACTAGTTCGAGGTACCGAAGTTGCGAAGCATCCATTCTACTCCATTGGAACCAAAATGATGCTTGGGAGTGTTTCAGAGCATTTCGCTAACCTTCGGCACGTAAAAGATGCAAAACTGTGTTCGCGCCTGAATCCACTATTTCGGGGTAGCGTAGTTGTAAAGCATCCAATCTACTCCATTGGACCCAAAACGATGTTTCTTAGTGTTTCAGAGCATTTCGCTAACCTTCGGCACGTAAAAGATGCAAAACTTGTGTTCGCGCCCGAATTCACTATTTTGGGGTACCAAAGTTGTGAAGCATCCATTATAGTCCATTGGACCCAAAATGATGTTTGGTAGTGTTTCAGAGCATTTTACTAACCTTCGGCACATAAAAAGATGAAAAACTAGTGTTTCAGGCCTGAATGCACTATTTCGGGTACCAAAGTTGCGAAGCATCCATTCTACTCCATTGGAACTAAAATGATGTTTGGGAGTGTTTCAGAGCATTTCGCTAGCCTTCGACACGTAAAAAGATGCAAAAGTTGTGTTTCGGGCCTGAATGCTCTATTTCGGGGTACCGAAGTTGTGAAGCATCCATTCTACTTAATTGGACCCACAATGATGTTTGACAGTGTTTCAGAGCATTTCGCTAACCTTCGGCATGTAAAAGATGCAAAACTTGTGTTTCGGGCCTGACTGCACTATTTCGGGGCACCGAAGTTGTGAAGCGTCCATTCTACTCCATTGGACTCAAAATGATGTTTGGGAGTGTTTCAGAGCATTTCGCTAACCTTCGGCACGTAAAAGATGCAAAACTTGTGTTTCGGGCCTGAATGCACTATTTCGGGGTATCGTAGTTGTAATGCATCCATTCTACTCCATTGGACCCAAAATTATGTTTTGGAGTGTTTCAGAGCATTTCGCTTACCTTCGGCACGTAAAAACATGCAAAACTTTTGTTTCAGACCTGAATGCTCTATTTCGGGGTACCGAAGTTGTGAAGCATCCATTCTACTCCATTGGACCCAAAATGATGATTGAGAGTGTTTCAGAGCATTTCGCTAACCTTCGGCATGTAAAAGATGCAAAACTTGTGTTTCGGGCCTGAATGCACTATTTCGGGGTATCGAAGTTGTGAAGCATCCATTCTACTCCATTCGACTCAAAATGATGTTTGGGAGTGTTTCAGAGCATTTCGCTAACCTTCGGCACGTAGAAAGATGCAAAACTTGTGTTTCAGGCCAGAATGCTCTATTTCGGGGTATCGTAGTTGTAAAGCATCCATTCTACTCCATTGGAACCAAAATGATGCTTGGGAGTGTTTCAGAGCATTTCGCTAACCTTCGGCACGTAAAAAGATTAACAACTTGTGTTCGTGGCTGAATGCACTATTTCGAGGTACCGAAGTTGCGAAGCATCCATTCTACTCCATTGGAACCAAAATGATGTTTGGGAGTGTTTCAGATCATTTCACTAACCTTCGGCACGTAAAAAGATGCGAAACTTGTGTTTCGGGCCTGAATGCACTATTTCGGGGTATCGTAGTTGTAAAGCATCCATTCTACTCCATTGGACCCAAAATGATGATTGAGAGTGTTTCAGAGCATTTCGCTAACCTTCAGCACGTAAAAAGATGCAAAACTTGTGTTTCGGGCCTGAATGCACTATTTCGGGGTATCGAAGTTGTGAAGCATCCATTCTACTCCATTGGACTCAAAATGATGTTTGGGAGTGTTTCAGAGCATTTCGCTAACCTTCGGCACGTAAAA
Organism: Cenchrus fungigraminus; assembly: GCA_036936925.1. NCBI lineage: Eukaryota > Viridiplantae > Streptophyta > Magnoliopsida > Poales > Poaceae > Cenchrus > Cenchrus fungigraminus. The sequence goes on along the minus strand of CM072772.1, from coordinate 59,474,542 downwards.
AGATGCAAAACTTGTGTTTCAGGCCTGGATGCACTATTTCGAGGTACCGAAGTTGTGAAGCATCCATTCTACTCCATTGGACCCAAAATGATGTTTGAGAGTGTTTCAGAGCATTTCGCTAACCTTCGGCACGTAAAAGATGCAAAACTTGTGTTTCTGGCCTGAATGCACTATTTCGGGGTATTGTAGTTGTAAAGCATCCATTCTACTCCATTGGACCCAAAATGATGTTTGTTAGTGTTTCAGAGCATTTCGCTAACCTTCGGCACGTAAAAGATGCAAAACTTGTGTTCGCGCCTGAATTCACTATTTTGGGGTACCAAAGTTTTGAAGCATCCATTATAGTCCATTGGACCCAAAATGATGTTTGGGAGTGTTTTCGAGCATTTTGCTAACCTTCGGCACATAAAAAGGTGAACAACTGGTGTTTCGGGCCTGAATGCACTATTTTGGGTACCAAAGTTGTGAAGCTTCCATTCTACTCCATGGGAACTAAAATGATGTTTGGGTGTGTTTCAGAGCATTTCGCTAGCCTTCGGCACGTAAAAAGATGCAAAACTTGTGTTTCAGGCCAGAATGCTCTATTTCGGGGTATCGTAGTTGTAAAGCATCCATTCTAATCCATTGGAACCAAAATGATGCTTGGGAGTGTTTCAGAACATTTCGCTAACCTTCGGCACGTAAAAATATGAACAACTTGTGTTCGTGGCTGAATGCACTATTTCGAGGTACCGAAGTTGCGAAGCATCCATTCTACTCCATTGGAACCAAAATGATGCTTGGGAGTGTTTCAGAGCATTTCGCTAACCTTCGGCACGTGAAAAGATGCAAAACTTGTGTTTTGGGCCTGAATGCACTATTTCGGGGTATCGTAGTTGTAAAGCATTCATTCTACTCCATTGGACCCAAAATGATGTTTGGGAGTGTTTCAGAGCATTTCGCTAACATTCGGCACGTAAAAGATGCAATACTTGTGTTCGCTCCTGAATCCACTATTTCGAGGTACCAAAGTTGTGAAGCATCCATTCTACTCCATTGGACCGACAATGATGTTTGACAGTGTTTCAGAGCATTTCGCTAACCATCGGCACGTAAAAGATGCAAAACTTGTGTTTCGGGCCTGAATGCACTATTTCGAGGTACCGAAGTTGCGAAGCATCCATTCTACTCCATTGGAACCAAAATGATGTTTGGGAGTGTTTCAGATCATTTCACTAACCTTCGGCACGTAAAAAGATGCGAAACTTGTGTTTCGGGCCTGAATGCACTATTTCGGGGTATCGTAGTTGTAAAGCATCCATTCTACTCCATTGGACCCAAAATGATGATTGAGAGTGTTTCAGAGCATTTCGCTAACCTTCGGCACGTAAAAAGATGCAAAACTTGTGTTTTGGGCCTGAATGCACTATTTCGGGGTATCGTAGTTGTAAAGCATCCATTCTACTCCATTGGACCCAAAATGATGTTTGGGAGTGTTTCAGAGCATTTCACTAACCTTCGGCACGTAAAAAGATGCAAAACTTGTGTTTCGGGCCTGAATGCACTATTTCGGGGTATCGTTGTTGTAATGCATCCATTCTACTCCATTGGACCCAAAATTATGTTTTGGAGTGTTTCAGAGCATTTCGCTTACCTTCGGCACGTAAAAACATGCAAAACTTTTGTTTCAGACCTGAATGCTCTATTTCCGGGTACCGAAGTTGTGAAGCATCCATTCTACTCCATTGGACCCAAAATGATGATTGAGAGTGTTTCAGAGCATTTCGCTAACCTTCGGCACGTAAAAGATGCAAAACTTGTGTTTCGGGCCTGAATGCACTATTTCGGGGTATCGTAGTTGTAAAGCATCCATTCTACTCCATTGGACCCAAAATGATGTTTGGGAGTATTTCAGAGCATTTCACTAACCTTCGGCACGTAAAAAGATGCAAAACTTGTGTTTCGGGCTTGAATGCACTATTTCGGTGTATCGAAGTTGTGAAGCATCCATTCTACTCCATTGGACTCAAAATGATGTTTGGGAGTGTTTCAGAGCATTTCGCTAACCTTCGGCACGTAAAAAGATGCAAAACTTGTGTTTCAGGCCAGAATGCTCTATTTCGGGGTATCGTAGTTGTAAAGCATCCATTCTACTCCATTGCAACCAAAATGATGCTTGGGAGTGTTTCAGAGCATTTCGCTAACCTTCGGCACGTAAAAAGATGAACAACTTGTGTTCGTGGCTGAATGCACTATTTCGAGGTACCGAAGTTGCGAAGCATCCATTCTACTCCATTGGAACCAAAATGATGTTTGGGAGTGTTTCAGATCATTTCACTAACCTTCGGCACGTAAAAAGATGCGAAACTTGTGTTTCGGGCCTGAATGCACTATTTCGGGGTATCGTAGTTGCAAAGCATCCATTCTACTCCATTGGACCCAAAATGATGATTGAGAATGTTTCAGAGCATTTCGCTAACCTTCGGCACGTAAAAAGATGCAAAACTTGTGTTTCGGGCCTGAATGCACTATTTTGGGGTATCATAGTTGTAAAGCATCCATTCTACTCCATTGGACCCAAAATGATGTTTGGGAGTGTTTCAGAGCATTTCACTAACCTTCGGCACGTAAAAAGATGCAAAACTTGTGTTTCGGGCCTGAATGCACTATTTCGGGGTATCGAAGTTGTGAAGCATCCATTCTACTCCATTGGACTCAAAATGATGTTTGGGAGTGTTTCAGAGCATTTCGCTAACCTTCGGCACGTAAAAAGATTCAAAACTTGTGTTTCAGGCCTGGATGCACTATTTCGAGGTACCGAAGTTGTGAAGCATCCATTCTACTCCATTGGACCCAAAATGATGTTTGAAAGTGTTTCAGAGCATTTCGCTAACCTTCGGCACGTAAAAGATGCAAAACTTGTGTTTCTGGCCTGAATGCACTATTTCGGGGTATCGTAGTTGTAAAGCATCCATTCTACTCCATTGGACCCAAAATGATGTTTGTTAGTGTTTCAGAGCATTTCGCTAACCTTCGGCACGTAAAAGATGCAAAACTTGTGTTCGCGCCTGAATTCACTATTTTGGGGTACCAAAGTTTTGAAGCATCCATTATAGTCCATTGGACCCAAAATGATGTTTGGGAGTGTTTCCGAGCATTTTGCTAACCTTCGGCACATAAAAAGATGAAAAACTAGTGTTTCGGGGCTGAATGCACTATTTTGGGTACCAAAGTTGTGAAACTTCCATTCTACTCCATTGGAACTAAAATGATGTTTGGGTGTGTTTCAGAGCATTTCGCTAGCCTTCGGCACGTAAAAAGATGCAAAACTTGTGTTTCAGGCAAGAATGCTCTATTTCGGGGTATCGTAGTTGTAAAGCATCCATTCTACTCCATTGGAACCAAAATGATGCTTGGGAGTGTTTCAGAACATTTCGCTAACCTTCGGCACGTAAAAAGATGAACAACTTGTGTTCGTGGCTGAATGCACTAGTTCGAGGTACCGAAGTTGCGAAGCATCCATTCTACTCCATTGGAACCAAAATGATGCTTGGGAGTGTTTCAGAGCATTTCGCTAACCTTCGGCACGTAAAAGATGCAAAACTGTGTTCGCGCCTGAATCCACTATTTCGGGGTAGCGTAGTTGTAAAGCATCCAATCTACTCCATTGGACCCAAAACGATGTTTCTTAGTGTTTCAGAGCATTTCGCTAACCTTCGGCACGTAAAAGATGCAAAACTTGTGTTCGCGCCCGAATTCACTATTTTGGGGTACCAAAGTTGTGAAGCATCCATTATAGTCCATTGGACCCAAAATGATGTTTGGTAGTGTTTCAGAGCATTTTACTAACCTTCGGCACATAAAAAGATGAAAAACTAGTGTTTCAGGCCTGAATGCACTATTTCGGGTACCAAAGTTGCGAAGCATCCATTCTACTCCATTGGAACTAAAATGATGTTTGGGAGTGTTTCAGAGCATTTCGCTAGCCTTCGACACGTAAAAAGATGCAAAAGTTGTGTTTCGGGCCTGAATGCTCTATTTCGGGGTACCGAAGTTGTGAAGCATCCATTCTACTTAATTGGACCCACAATGATGTTTGACAGTGTTTCAGAGCATTTCGCTAACCTTCGGCATGTAAAAGATGCAAAACTTGTGTTTCGGGCCTGACTGCACTATTTCGGGGCACCGAAGTTGTGAAGCGTCCATTCTACTCCATTGGACTCAAAATGATGTTTGGGAGTGTTTCAGAGCATTTCGCTAACCTTCGGCACGTAAAAGATGCAAAACTTGTGTTTCGGGCCTGAATGCACTATTTCGGGGTATCGTAGTTGTAATGCATCCATTCTACTCCATTGGACCCAAAATTATGTTTTGGAGTGTTTCAGAGCATTTCGCTTACCTTCGGCACGTAAAAACATGCAAAACTTTTGTTTCAGACCTGAATGCTCTATTTCGGGGTACCGAAGTTGTGAAGCATCCATTCTACTCCATTGGACCCAAAATGATGATTGAGAGTGTTTCAGAGCATTTCGCTAACCTTCGGCATGTAAAAGATGCAAAACTTGTGTTTCGGGCCTGAATGCACTATTTCGGGGTATCGAAGTTGTGAAGCATCCATTCTACTCCATTCGACTCAAAATGATGTTTGGGAGTGTTTCAGAGCATTTCGCTAACCTTCGGCACGTAGAAAGATGCAAAACTTGTGTTTCAGGCCAGAATGCTCTATTTCGGGGTATCGTAGTTGTAAAGCATCCATTCTACTCCATTGGAACCAAAATGATGCTTGGGAGTGTTTCAGAGCATTTCGCTAACCTTCGGCACGTAAAAAGATTAACAACTTGTGTTCGTGGCTGAATGCACTTTTTCGAGGTACCGAAGTTGCGAAGCATCCATTCTACTCCATTGGAACCAAAATGATGTTTGGGAGTGTTTCAGATCATTTCACTAACCTTCGGCACGTAAAAAGATGCGAAACTTGTGTTTCGGGCCTGAATGCACTATTTCGGGGTATCGTAGTTGTAAAGCATCCATTCTACTCCATTGGACCCAAAATGATGATTGAGAGTGTTTCAGAGCATTTCGCTAACCTTCAGCACGTAAAAAGATGCAAAACTTGTGTTTCGGGCCTGAATGCACTATTTCGGGGTATCGAAGTTGTGAAGCATCCATTCTACTCCATTGGACTCAAAATGATGTTTGGGAGTGTTTCAGAGCATTTCGCTAACCTTCGGCACGTAAAAAGATGCAAAACTTGTGTTTCAGGCCTGGATGCACTATTTCGAGGTACCGAAGTTGTGAAGCATCCATTCTACTCCATTGGACCCAAAATGATGTTTGAGAGTGTTTCAGAGCATTTCGCTAACCTTCGGCACGTAAAAGATGCAAAACTTGTGTTTCTGGCCTGAATGCACTATTTCGGGGTATTGTAGTTGTAAAGCATCCATTCTACTCCATTGGACCCAAAATGATGTTTGTTAGTGTTTCAGAGCATTTCGCTAACCTTCGGCACGTAAAAGATGCAAAACTTGTGTTCGCGCCTGAATTCACTATTTTGGGGTACCAAAGTTTTGAAGCATCCATTATAGTCCATTGGACCCAAAATGATGTTTGGGAGTGTTTTCGAGCATTTTGCTAACCTTCGGCACATAAAAAGATGAACAACTGGTGTTTCGGGCCTGAATGCACTATTTTGGGTACCAAAGTTGTGAAGCTTCCATTCTACTCCATGGGAACTAAAATGATGTTTGGGTGTGTTTCAGAGCATTTCGCTAGCCTTCGGCACGTAAAAAGATGCAAAACTTGTGTTTCAGGCCAGAATGCTCTATTTCGGGGTATCGTAGTTGTAAAGCATCCATTCTAATCCATTGGAACCAAAATGATGCTTGGGAGTGTTTCAGAACATTTCGCTAACCTTCGGCACGTAAAAATATGAACAACTTGTGTTCGTGGCTGAATGCACTATTTCGAGGTACCGAAGTTGCGAAGCATCCATTCTACTCCATTGGAACCAAAATGATGCTTGGGAGTGTTTCAGAGCATTTCGCTAACCTTCGGCACGTGAAAAGATGCAAAACTTGTGTTTTGGGCCTGAATGCACTATTTCGGGGTATCGTAGTTGTAAAGCATTCATTCTACTCCATTGGACCCAAAATGATGTTTGGGAGTGTTTCAGAGCATTTCGCTAACATTCGGCACGTAAAAGATGCAATACTTGTGTTCGCTCCTGAATCCACTATTTCGAGGTACCAAAGTTGTGAAGCATCCATTCTACTCCATTGGACCGACAATGATGTTTGACAGTGTTTCAGAGCATTTCGCTAACCATCGGCACGTAAAAGATGCAAAACTTGTGTTTCGGGCCTGAATGCACTATTTCGGGGTATCGTAGTTGTAAAGCATCCATTCTACTCCATTGGACCCAAAATGATGTTTGGGAGTGTTTCAGAGATTTCGCTAACCTTCGGCACGTAAAAACATGCAAAACTTTTGTTTCGGACCTGAATGCTCTATTTCGTGGTACCGAAGTTGTGAAGCATCCATTCTACTCCATTGGACCTAAAATGATGTTTAGGAGTGTTTCAGAGCATTTCGCTAGCCTTCGGCACGTAAAAACATGCAAAACTTTTGTTTCGGACCTGAATGCTCTATTTCGTGGTACCGAAGTTGTGAAGCATCCATTTTACTCCATTGGACCTAAAATGATGTTTAGGAGTGTTTCAGAGCATTTCGCTAGCCTTCTGTACGTAAAAAGAAGCAAAAGTTGTGTTTCGGGCCTGAATGCTCTATTTCGGGGTACCGAAGTTGTGAAGCATCCATTCTACTTCATTGGACCCACAATCATGTTTGACAGTGTTTCAGGGCATTTCGCTAACCTTCGGCATGTAAAAGATGCAAAACATGTGTTTCGGGCCTGAATGCACTATTTCGGGGCACCGAAGTTGTGAAGCATCCATTCTACTCCATTGGACTCAAAATGATGTTTTGGAGTGTTTTAGAGCATTTCGCTAACCTTCGGCACGTAAAAGATGCAAAACTTGTGTTTCGGGACTGAATGCACTATTTCGGTGTATCATAGTAGTAAAGCATCCATTCTACTCCATTGGAACCAAAATGATGTTTGGGAGTGTTTCAGAGCATTTTGCTAACGTTCGGCACGTAAAAACATGCAAAACTTTTGTTTCGGACCTGAATGCTCTATTTCGTGGTACCGAAGTTGTGAAGCATCCATTCTACTCCATTGTACCCAAAATGATGATTGAGAGTGTTTCAGAGCATTTCGCTAACCTTCGGGACGTAAAAGATGCAAAACTTGTGTTTCGGGCCTGAATGCACTATTTCGGGGTATCGTAGTTGTAAAGCATCCATTCTACTCCATTGGACCCAAAATGATGTTTGGGAGTGTTTCAAAGCATTTCACTAACCTTCGGCACGTAAAAAGATGCAAAACTTGTGTTTCGGGCCTGAATGCACTATTTCGGGGTATCGAAGTTGTGAAGCATCCATTCTACTCCATTGGACTCAAAATGATGTCTGGGAGTGTTTCAGAGCATTTCGCTAACCTTCGGCACGTAAAAAGATGACAAACTTGTGTTTCAGGCCTGGATGCACTATTTCGAGGTACCGAAGTTGTGAAGCATCCATTCTACTCCATTGGAACCAAAATGATGTTTGAGAGTGTTTCAGAGCATTTCGCTAACCTTCGGCACGTAAAAGATGCAAAACTTGTGTTTCTAGCCTGAATGCACTATTTCGGGGTATCGTAGTTGTAAAGCATCCATTCTACTCCATTAGACCCAAAATGATGTTTGTTAGTGTTTCAGAGCATTTTGCTAACCTTCGGCACGTAAAAGATGCAAAACTTGTGTTCGCGCCTGAATTCACTATTTTGGGGTACCAAAGTTGTGAAGCATCCGTTATAGTCCACTGGACCCAAAATGATGTTTGGGAGTGTTTCAGAGCATTTTGCTAACCTTGGGCACATAAAAAGATGAAAAACTAGTGTTTCGGGCCTGAATGCACTATTTCGGGGTATCGTAGTTGTAAAGCATCCATTCTACTCCATTGGACCCAAAATGATGTTTGGGAGTGTTTCAAAGCATTTCACTAACCTTCGGCACGTAAAAAGATGCAAAACTTGTGTTTCGGGCCTGAATGCACTATTTCGGGGTATCGAAGTTGTGAAGCATCCATTCTACTCCATTGGACTCAAAATGATGTCTGGGAGTGTTTCAGAGCATTTCGCTAACCTTCGGCACGTAAAAAGATGACAAACTTGTGTTTCAGGCCTGGATGCACTATTTCGAGGTACCGAAGTTGTGAAGCATCCATTCTACTCCATTGGACCCAAAATGATGTTTGAGAGTGTTTCAGAGCATTTCGCTAACCTTCGGCACGTAAAAGATGCAAAACTTGTGTTTCTAGCCTGAATGCACTATTTCGGGGTATCGTAGTTGTAAAGCATCCATTCTACTCCATTAGACCCAAAATGATGTTTGTTAGTGTTTCAGAGCATTTTGCTAACCTTCGGCACGTAAAAGATGCAAAACTTGTGTTCGCGCCTGAATTCACTATTTTGGGGTACCAAAGTTGTGAAGCATCCGTTATAGTCCACTGGACCCAAAATGATGTTTGGGAGTGTTTCAGAGCATTTTGCTAACCTTGGGCACATAAAAAGATGAAAAACTAGTGTTTCGGGCCTGAATGCACTATTTCGGGTACCAAAGTTGCGAAGCATCCATTCTACTCCATTGGACCCAAAATGATGTTTTGGAGTGTTTCAGAGCATTTAGCTAACATTCGGCACGTAAAAAGATGAAAAACTTGTGTTCGTGCCTGAATGCACTATTTCGGGGGTACCAAAGTTGCGAAGCATCCATTCTACTCCATTGGAACTAAAATGATGTTTGGGAGTGTTTCAGAGCATGTCGCTAACCTTCAGCACGTAAAAAGATGCAAACTTGTGTTTCGGGCCTGAATGCACTATTTCGGGGTACCGAAGTTGTGAAGCATCCATTCTACTCCATTGGACTCAAAATGATGTTTGGGAGTGTTTCAGAGCATTTCGCTAACCTTCGGCACAAAAAAGATGCAAAACTTGTGTTTCGGGCCTGAATGCACTATTTCGGGGTATCGTAGTTGTAAAGCATCCATTCTACTCCATTGGACCCAAAATGATGTTTGGGAGTGTTTCAGAGCATTTCGCTAACCTTCGGCACATAAAAACATGCAAAACTTTTATTTCGGAATTGAATGCTCTATTTCGGGGTACTGAAGTTGTGAAGAATCCATTCTACTCCATTGGACCCAAAATGTTGTTTGAGAGTGTTTCAGAGCATTTCGCTAACCTTCGGCACGTAAAAGATGCAAAACTGTGTTCGCGCCTGAATCCACTATTTCGGGGTAGCGTAGTTGTAAAGCATCCAATCTACTCCATTGGACCCAAAATGATGTTTGTTAGTGTTTCAGAGCATTTCACTAAGCTTCGGCACGTAAAAGATGCAAAACTTGTGTTCGCGCCTGAATTCACTATTTTGGGGTACCAAAGTTGTGAAGCATCCATTATTGTCCATTGGACCCAAAATGATGTTTGGGAGTGTTTCAGGGCATTTTGCTAACCTTCGGCACATAAAAGATGAAAAACTGGTGTTTCGGGCCTGAATGCACTATTTCGGGTACCAAAGTTGCGATGTATCCATTCTACTCCATTGGAACCAAAACGATGTTTAGGAGTGTTTCGGAGCATTTCGCTAGCCTTCGGCACGTAAAAAGATGAACAACTTGTGTTAGTGGCTGAATGCACTATTTCGAGGTACCGAAGTTGCGAAGCATCCATTCTACTCCATTGGAAGCAAAATGATGTTTGGGAGTGTTTCAGATCATTTCACTAACCTTCGGCACGTAAAAGATGCGAAACTTGTGTTTCGGGCCTGAATGCACTATTTCGGGGTATCGTAATTGTAAAGCATCCATTCTACTCCATTGGACCCAAAATGATGATTGAGAGTGTTTCAGAGCATTTCGCTAACCTTCGGCACGTAAAAAGATGCAAAACTTGTGTTTCGGGCCTGAATGCACTATTTCGGGGTATCGAAGTTGTGAAGCATCCATTCTACTCCATTGGACTCAAAATGATGTTTGGGAGTGTTTCAGAGCATTTCGCTAACCTTCGGCTCGAAAAAGATGCAAAACTTGTGTTTCGGGCCTGAATGCACTATTTCGGGGTATCGTAGTTGTAAAGCATCCATTCTACTCCATTGGACCCAAAATGATGTTTGGGAGTGTTTCAGAGCATTTCGCTAACCTTCGGCACATAAAAACATGCAAAACTTTTATTTCGGAATTGAATGCTCTATTTCGGGGTACTGAAGTTGTGAAGAATCCATTCTACTCCATTGGACCCAAAATGTTGTTTGAGAGTGTTTCAGAGCATTTCGCTAACCTTCGGCACGTAAAAGATGCAAAACTGTGTTCGCGCCTGAATCCACTATTTCGGGGTAGCGTAGTTGTAAAGCATCCAATCTACTCCATTGGACCCAAAATGATGTTTGTTAGTGTTTCAGAGCATTTCACTAAGCTTCGGCACGTAAAAGATGCAAAACTTGTGTTCGCGCCTGAATTCACTATTTTGGGGTACCAAAGTTGTGAAGCATCCATTATTGTCCATTGGACCCAAAATGATGTTTGGGAGTGTTTCAGGGCATTTTGCTAACCTTCGGCACATAAAAGATGAAAAACTGGTGTTTCGGGCCTGAATGCACTATTTCGGGTACCAAAGTTGCGATGTATCCATTCTACTCCATTGGAACCAAAACGATGTTTAGGAGTGTTTCGGAGCATTTCGCTAGCCTTCGGCACGTAAAAAGATGAACAACTTGTGTTAGTGGCTGAATGCACTATTTCGAGGTACCGAAGTTGCGAAGCATCCATTCTACTCCATTGGAAGCAAAATGATGTTTGGGAGTGTTTCAGATCATTTCACTAACCTTCGGCACGTAAAAGATGCGAAACTTGTGTTTCGGGCCTGAATGCACTATTTCGGGGTATCGTAATTGTAAAGCATCCATTCTACTCCATTGGACCCAAAATGATGATTGAGAGTGTTTCAGAGCATTTCGCTAACCTTCGGCACGTAAAAAGATGCAAAACTTGTGTTTCGGGCCTGAATGCACTATTTCGGGGTATCGAAGTTGTGAAGCATCCATTCTACTCCATTGGACTCAAAATGATGTTTGGGAGTGTTTCAGAGCATTTCGCTAACCTTCGGCACGTAAAAAGATGCAAAACTTGTGTTTCAGGCCTGGATGCACTATTTCGAGGTACCGAAGTTGTGAAGCATCCATTCTACTCCATTGGACCCAAAATGATGTTTGAGAGTGTTTCAGAGCATTTCGCTAACCTTCGGCACGTAAAAGATGCAAAACTTGTGTTTCTGGCCTGAATGCACTATTTCGGGGTATTGTAGTTGTAAAGCATCCATTCTACTCCATTGGACCCAAAATGATGTTTGTTAGTGTTTCAGAGCATTTCGCTAACCTTCGGCACGTAAAAGATGCAAAACTTGTGTTGGCGCCTGAATTCACTATTTTGGGGTACCAAAGTTTTGAAGCATCCATTATAGTCCATTGGACCCAAAATGATGTTTGGGAGTGTTTCCGAGCATTTTGCTAACCTTCGGCACATAAAAAGATGAAAAACTGGTGTTTCGGGCCTGAATGCTCTATTTTGGGTACCAAAGTTGTGAAGCTTCCATTCTACTCCATTGGAACTAAAATGATGTTTGGGTGTGTTTCAGAGCATTTCGCTAGCCTTCGGCACGTAAAAAGATGCAAAACTTGTGTTTCAGGCCAGAATGCTCTATTTCGGGGTATCGTAGTTGTAAAGCATCCATTCTAATCCATTGGAACCAAAATGATGCTTGGGAGTGTTTCAGAACATTTCGCTAACCTTCGGCACGTAAAAAGATGAACAACTTGTGTTCGTGGCTGAATGCACTATTTCGAGGAACCGAAGTTGCGAAGCATCCATTCTACTCCATTGGAACCAAAATGATGCTTGGGAGTGTTTCAGAGCATTTCGCTAACCTTCGGCACGTGAAAAGATGCAAAACTTGTGTTTTGGTCCTGAATGCACTATTTCGGGGTATCGTAGTTGTAAAGCATCCATTCTACTCCATTGGACCCAAAATGATGTTTGGGAGTGTTTCAGAGCATTTCGCTAACATTCGGCACGTAAAAGATGCAAAACTTGTGTTCGCTCCTGAATCCACTATTTCGAGGTACCAAAGTTGTGAAGCATCCATTCTACTCCATTGGACCGACAATGATGTTTGACAGTGTTTCAGAGCATTTCGCTAACCTTCGGCACGTAAAAGATGCAAAACTTGTGTTTCGGGCCTGAATGCACTATTTCGGGGTATCGTAGTTCTAAAGCATCCATTCTACTCCATTGGACCCAAAATGATGTTTGGGAGTGTTTCAGAGATTTCGCTAACCTTCGGCACGTAAAAACATGCAAAACTTTTGTTTCGGACCTGAATGCTCTATTTCATGGTACCGAAGTTGTGAAGCATCCATTCTACTCCATTGGACCTAAAATGATGTTTAGGAGTGTTTCAGAGCATTTCGCTAGCCTTCGGCACGTAAAAACATGCAAAACTTTTGTTTCGGACCTGAATGCTCTATTTCGTGGTACCAAAGTTGTGAAGCATCCATTCTACTCCTTTGGACCTAAAATGATGTTTAGGAGTGTTTCAGAGCATTTCGCTAGCCTTCGGCACGTAAAAAGAAGCAAAAGTTGTGTTTCGGGCCTGAATGCTCTATTTCGGGGTACCGAAGTTGTGAAGCATCCATTCTACTTCATTGGACCCACAATGATGTTTGACAGTGTTTCAGGGCATTTCGCTAACCTTCGGCATGTAAAAGATGCAAAACATGTGTTTCGGGCCTGAATGCACTATTTCGGGGCACCGAAGTTGTGAAGCATCCATTCTACTCCATTGGACTCAAAATGATGTTTGGGAGTGTTTCAAAGCATTTCACTAACCTTCGGCACGTAAAAAGAAGCAAAACTTGTGTTTCGGGCCTGAATGCACTATTTCGGGGTATCGAAGTTGTGAAGCATCCATTCTACTCCATTGGACTCAAAATGATGTCTGGTAGTGTTTCAGAGCATTTCGCTAACCTTCGGCACGTAAAAAGATGACAAACTTGTGTTTCAGGCCTGGATGCACTATTTCGAGGTACCGAAGTTGTGAAGCATCCATTCTACTCCATTGGACCCAAAATGATGATTGAGAGTGTTTCAGAGCATTTCGCTAATTTTCGGGACGTAAAAGATGCAAAACTTGTGTTTCGGGCCTGAATGCACTATTTCGGGGTATCGTAGTTGTAAAGCATCCATTCTACTCCATTGGACCCAAAATGATGTTTGGGAGTGTTTCAAAGCATTTCACTAACCTTCGGCACGTAAAAAGATGCAAAACTTGTGTTTCGGGCCTGAATGCACTATTTCGGGGTATCGAAGTTGTGAAGCATCCATTCTACTCCATTGGACTCAAAATGATGTCTGGGAGTGTTTCAGAGCATTTCGCTAACCTTCGGCACGTAAAAAGATGACAAACTTGTGTTTCAGGCCTGGATGCACTATTTCGAGGTACCGAAGTTGTGAAGCATCCATTCTACTCCATTGGACCCAAAATGATGTTTGAGAGTGTTTCAGAGCATTTCGCTAACCTTCGGCACGTAAAAGATGCAAAACTTGTGTTTCTAGCCTGAATGCACTATTTCGGGGTATCGTAGTTGTAAAGCATCCATTCTACTCCATTAGACCCAAAATGATGTTTGTTAGTGTTTCAGAGCATTTTGCTAACCTTCGGCACGTAAAAGATGCAAAACTTGTGTTCGCGCCTGAATTCACTATTTTGGGGTACCAAAGTTGTGAAGCATCCGTTATAGTCCACTGGACCCAAAATGATGTTTGGGAGTGTTTTAGAGCATTTTGCTAACCTTCGGCACATAAAAAGATGAAAAACTAGTGTTTCGGGCCTGAATGCACTATTTCGGGTACCAAAGTTGCGAAGCATCCATTCTACTCCATTGGACCCAAAATGATGTTTTGGAGTGTTTCAGAGCATTTAGCTAACATTCGGCACGTAAAAAGATGAAAAACTTGTGTTCGTGCATGAATGCACTATTTCGGGGGTACCAAAGTTGCGAAGCATCCATTCTACTCCATTGGAACTAAAATGATGTTTGGGAGTGTTTCAGAGCATGTCGCTAACCTTCAGCACGTAAAAAGATGCAAACTTGTGTTTCGGGCCTGAATGCACTATTTCGGGGTACCGAAGTTGTGAAGCATCCATTCTACTCCATTGGACTCAAAATGATGTTTGGGAGTGTTTCAGAGCATTTCGCTAACCTTCGGCACGGAAAAGATGCAAAACTTGTGTTTCGGGCCTGAATGCACTATTTCGGGGTATCGTAGTTGTAAAGCATCCATTCTACTCCATTGGACCCAAAATGATGTTTGGGAGTGTTTCAGAGCATTTCGCTAACCTTCGGCACATAAAAACATGCAAAACTTTTATTTCGGAATTGAATGCTCTATTTCAGGGTACTGAAGTTGTGAAGAATCCATTCTACTCCATTGGACCCAAAATGTTGTTTGAGAGTGTTTCAGAGCATTTCGCTAACCTTCGGCACGTAAAAGATGCAAAACTGTGTTCGCGCCTGAATCCACTATTTCGGGGTAGCGTAGTTGTAAAGCATCCAATCTACTCCATTGGACCCAAAATGATGTTTGTTAGTGTTTCAGAGCATTTCACTAAGCTTCGGCACGTAAAAGATGCAAAACTTGTGTTCGCGCCTGAATTCACTATTTTGGGGTACCAAAGTTGTGAAGCATCCATTATTGTCCATTGGACCCAAAATGATGTTTGGGAGTGTTTCAGGGCATTTTGCTAACCTTCGGCACATAAAAGATGAAAAACTGGTGTTTCGGGCCTGAATGCACTATTTCGGGTACCAAAGTTGCGATGTATCCATTCTACTCCATTGGAACCAAAATGATGTTTAGGAGTGTTTCGGAGCATTTCGCTAGCCTTCGGCACGTAAAAAGATGAACAACTTGTGTTCGTGGCTGAATGCACTATTTCGAGGTACCGAAGTTGCGAAGCATCCATTCTACTCCATTGGAAGCAAAATGATGTTTGGGAGTGTTTCAGATCATTTCACTAACCTTCGGCACGTAAAAGATGCGAAACTTGTGTTTCGGGCCTGAATGCACTATTTCGGGGTATCGTAATTGTAAAGCATCCATTCTACTCCATTAGACCCAAAATGATGATTGAGAGTGTTTCAGAGCATTTCGCTAACCTTCGGCACGTAAAAAGATGCAAAACTTGTGTTTCGGGCCTGAATGCACTATTTCGGGGTATCGAAGTTGTGAAGCATCCATTCTACTCCATTGGACTCAAAATGATGTTTGGGAGTGTTTCAGAGCATTTCGCTAACCTTCGGCACGTAAAAAGATGCAAAACTTGTGTTTCAGGCCTGGATGCACTATTTCGAGGTACCGAAGTTGTGAAGCATCCATTCTACTCCATTGGACCCAAAATGATGTTTGAGAGTGTTTCAGAGCATTTCGCTAACCTTCGGCACGTAAAAGATGCAAAACTTGTGTTTCTGGCCTGAATGCACTATTTCGGGGTATTGTAGTTGTAAAGCATCCATTCTACTCCATTGGACCCAAAATGATGTTTGTTAGTGTTTCAGAGCATTTCGCTAACCTTCGGCACGTAAAAGATGCAAAACTTGTGTTCGCGCCTGAATTCACTATTTTGGGGTACCAAAGTTTTGAAGCATCCATTATAGTCCATTGGACCCAAAATGATGTTTGGGAGTGTTTCCGAGCATTTTGCTAACCTTCGGCACATAAAAAGATGAAAAACTGGTGTTTCGGGCCTGAATGCTCTATTTTGGGTACCAAAGTTGTGAAGCTTCCATTCTACTCCATTGGAACTAAAATGATGTTTGGGTGTGTTTCAGAGCATTTCGCTAGCCTTCGGCACGTAAAAAGATGCAAAACATGTGTTTCAGGCCAGAATGCTCTATTTCGGGGTATCGTAGTTGTAAAGCATCCATTCTAATCCATTGGAACCAAAATGATGCTTGGGAGTGTTTCAGAACATTTCGCTAACCTTCGGCACGTAAAAAGATGAACAACTTGTGTTCGTGGCTGAATGCACTATTTCGAGGTACCGAAGTTGCGAAGCATCCATTCTACTCCATTGGAACGAAAATGATGCTTGGGAGTGTTTCAGAGCATTTCGCTAACCTTCGGCACGTGAAAAGATGCAAAACTTGTGTTTTGGTCCTGAATGCACTATTTCGGGGTATCGTAGTTGTAAAGCATCCATTCTACTCCATTGGACCCAAAATGATGTTTGGGAGTGTTTCAGAGCATTTCGCTAACATTCGGCACGTAAAAGATGCAAAACTTGTGTTCGCTCCTGAATCCACTATTTCGAGGTACCAAAGTTGTGAAGCATCCATTCTACTCCATTGGACCGACAATGATGTTTGACAGTGTTTCAGAGCATTTCGCTAACCTTCGGCACATAAAAGATGCAAAACTTGTGTTTCGGGCCTGAATGCACTATTTCGGGGTATCGTAGTTCTAAAGCATCCATTCTACTCCATTGGACCCAAAATGATGTTTGGGAGTGTTTCAGAGATTTCGCTAACCTTCGGCACGTAAAAACATGCAAAACTTTTGTTTCGGACCTGAATGCTCTATTTCATGGTACCGAAGTTGTGAAGCATCCATTCTACTCCATTGGACCTAAAATGATGTTTAGGAGTGTTTCAGAGCATTTCGCTAGCCTTCGGCACGTAAAAACATGCAAAACTTTTGTTTCGGACCTGAATGCTCTATTTCGTGGTACCAAAGTTGTGAAGCATCCATTCTACTCCTTTGGACCTAAAATGATGTTTAGGAGTGTTTCAGAGCATTTCGCTAGCCTTCGGCACGTAAAAAGAAGCAAAAGTTGTGTTTCGGGCCTGAATGCTCTATTTCGGGGTACCGAAGTTGTGAAGCATCCATTCTACTTCATTGGACCCACAATGATGTTTGACAGTGTTTCAGGGCATTTCGCTAACCTTCGGCATGTAAAAGATGCAAAACATGTGTTTCGGGCCTGAATGCACTATTTCGGGGCACCGAAGTTGTGAAGCATCCATTCTACTCCATTGGACTCAAAATGATGTTTGGGAGTGTTTCAAAGCATTTCACTAACCTTCGGCACGTAAAAAGAAGCAAAACTTGTGTTTCGGGCCTGAATGCACTATTTCGGGGTATCGAAGTTGTGAAGCATCCATTCTACTCCATTGGACTCAAAATGATGTCTGGTAGTGTTTCAGAGCATTTCGCTAACCTTCGGCACGTAAAAAGATGACAAACTTGTGTTTCAGGCCTGGATGCACTATTTCGAGGTACCGAAGTTGTGAAGCATCCATTCTACTCCATTGGACCCAAAATGATGATTGAGAGTGTTTCAGAGCATTTCGCTAATTTTCGGGACGTAAAAGATGCAAAACTTGTGTTTCGGGCCTGAATGCACTATTTCGGGGTATCGTAGTTGTAAAGCATCCATTCTACTCCATTGGACCCAAAATGATGTTTGGGAGTGTTTCAAAGCATTTCACTAACCTTCGGCACGTAAAAAGATGCAAAACTTGTGTTTCGGGCCTGAATGCACTATTTCGGGGTATCGAAGTTGTGAAGCATCCATTCTACTCCATTGGACTCAAAATGATGTCTGGGAGTGTTTCAGAGCATTTCGCTAACCTTCGGCACGTAAAAAGATGACAAACTTGTGTTTCAGGCCTGGATGCACTATTTCGAGGTACCGAAGTTGTGAAGCATCCATTCTACTCCATTGGACCCAAAATGATGTTTGAGAGTGTTTCAGAGCATTTCGCTAACCTTCGGCACGTAAAAGATGCAAAACTTGTGTTTCTAGCCTGAATGCACTATTTCGGGGTATCGTAGTTGTAAAGCATCCATTCTACTCCATTAGACCCAAAATGATGTTTGTTAGTGTTTCAGAGCATTTTGCTAACCTTCGGCACGTAAAAGATGCAAAACTTGTGTTCGCGCCTGAATTCACTATTTTGGGGTACCAAAGTTGTGAAGCATCCGTTATAGTCCACTGGACCCAAAATGATGTTTGGGAGTGTTTTAGAGCATTTTGCTAACCTTCGGCACATAAAAAGATGAAAAACTAGTGTTTCGGGCCTGAATGCACTATTTCGGGTACCAAAGTTGCGAAGCATCCATTCTACTCCATTGGACCCAAAATGATGTTTTGGAGTGTTTCAGAGCATTTAGCTAACATTCGGCACGTAAAAAGATGAAAAACTTGTGTTCGTGCATGAATGCACTATTTCGGGGGTACCAAAGTTGCGAAGCATCCATTCTACTCCATTGGAACTAAAATGATGTTTGGGAGTGTTTCAGAGCATGTCGCTAACCTTCAGCACGTAAAAAGATGCAAACTTGTGTTTCGGGCCTGAATGCACTATTTCGGGGTACCGAAGTTGTGAAGCATCCATTCTACTCCATTGGACTCAAAATGATGTTTGGGAGTGTTTCAGAGCATTTCGCTAACCTTCGGCACGGAAAAGATGCAAAACTTGTGTTTCGGGCCTGAATGCACTATTTCGGGGTATCGTAGTTGTAAAGCATCCATTCTACTCCATTGGACCCAAAATGATGTTTGGGAGTGTTTCAGAGCATTTCGCTAACCTTCGGCACATAAAAACATGCAAAACTTTTATTTCGGAATTGAATGCTCTATTTCAGGGTACTGAAGTTGTGAAGAATCCATTCTACTCCATTGGACCCAAAATGTTGTTTGAGAGTGTTTCAGAGCATTTCGCTAACCTTCGGCACGTAAAAGATGCAAAACTGTGTTCGCGCCTGAATCCACTATTTCGGGGTAGCGTAGTTGTAAAGCATCCAATCTACTCCATTGGACCCAAAATGATGTTTGTTAGTGTTTCAGAGCATTTCACTAAGCTTCGGCACGTAAAAGATGCAAAACTTGTGTTCGCGCCTGAATTCACTATTTTGGGGTACCAAAGTTGTGAAGCATCCATTATTGTCCATTGGACCCAAAATGATGTTTGGGAGTGTTTCAGGGCATTTTGCTAACCTTCGGCACATAAAAGATGAAAAACTGGTGTTTCGGGCCTGAATGCACTATTTCGGGTACCAAAGTTGCGATGTATCCATTCTACTCCATTGGAACCAAAATGATGTTTAGGAGTGTTTCGGAGCATTTCGCTAGCCTTCGGCACGTAAAAAGATGAACAACTTGTGTTCGTGGCTGAATGCACTATTTCGAGGTACCGAAGTTGCGAAGCATCCATTCTACTCCATTGGAAGCAAAATGATGTTTGGGAGTGTTTCAGATCATTTCACTAACCTTCGGCACGTAAAAGATGCGAAACTTGTGTTTCGGGCCTGAATGCACTATTTCGGGGTATCGTAATTGTAAAGCATCCATTCTACTCCATTAGACCCAAAATGATGATTGAGAGTGTTTCAGAGCATTTCGCTAACCTTCGGCACGTAAAAAGATGCAAAACTTGTGTTTCGGGCCTGAATGCACTATTTCGGGGTATCGAAGTTGTGAAGCATCCATTCTACTCCATTGGACTCAAAATGATGTTTGGGAGTGTTTCAGAGCATTTCGCTAACCTTCGGCACGTAAAAAGATGCAAAACTTGTGTTTCAGGCCTGGATGCACTATTTCGAGGTACCGAAGTTGTGAAGCATCCATTCTACTCCATTGGACCCAAAATGATGTTTGAGAGTGTTTCAGAGCATTTCGCTAACCTTCGGCACGTAAAAGATGCAAAACTTGTGTTTCTGGCCTGAATGCACTATTTCGGGGTATTGTAGTTGTAAAGCATCCATTCTACTCCATTGGACCCAAAATGATGTTTGTTAGTGTTTCAGAGCATTTCGCTAACCTTCGGCACGTAAAAGATGCAAAACTTGTGTTCGCGCCTGAATTCACTATTTTGGGGTACCAAAGTTTTGAAGCATCCATTATAGTCCATTGGACCCAAAATGATGTTTGGGAGTGTTTCCGAGCATTTTGCTAACCTTCGGCACATAAAAAGATGAAAAACTGGTGTTTCGGGCCTGAATGCTCTATTTTGGGTACCAAAGTTGTGAAGCTTCCATTCTACTCCATTGGAACTAAAATGATGTTTGGGTGTGTTTCAGAGCATTTCGCTAGCCTTCGGCACGTAAAAAGATGCAAAACATGTGTTTCAGGCCAGAATGCTCTATTTCGGGGTATCGTAGTTGTAAAGCATCCATTCTAATCCATTGGAACCAAAATGATGCTTGGGAGTGTTTCAGAACATTTCGCTAACCTTCGGCACGTAAAAAGATGAACAACTTGTGTTCGTGGCTGAATGCACTATTTCGAGGTACCGAAGTTGCGAAGCATCCATTCTACTCCATTGGAACGAAAATGATGCTTGGGAGTGTTTCAGAGCATTTCGCTAACCTTCGGCACGTGAAAAGATGCAAAACTTGTGTTTTGGTCCTGAATGCACTATTTCGGGGTATCGTAGTTGTAAAGCATCCATTCTACTCCATTGGACCCAAAATGATGTTTGGGAGTGTTTCAGAGCATTTCGCTAACATTCGGCACGTAAAAGATGCAAAACTTGTGTTCGCTCCTGAATCCACTATTTCGAGGTACCAAAGTTGTGAAGCATCCATTCTACTCCATTGGACCGACAATGATGTTTGACAGTGTTTCAGAGCATTTCGCTAACCTTCGGCACGTAAAAGATGCAAAACTTGTGTTTCGGGCCTGAATGCACTATTTCGGGGTATCGTAGTTCTAAAGCATCCATTCTACTCCATTGGACCCAAAATGATGTTTGGGAGTGTTTCAGAGATTTCGCTAACCTTCGGCACGTAAAAACATGTAGAACTTTTGTTTCGGACCTGAATGCTCTATTTCATGGTACCGAAGTTGTGAAGCATCCATTCTACTCCATTGGACCTAAAATGATGTTTAGGAGTGTTTCAGAGCATTTCGCTAGCCTTCGGCACGTAAAAACATGCAAAACTTTTGTTTCGGACCTGAATGCTCTATTTCGTGGTACCAAAGTTGTGAAGCATCCATTCTACTCCATTGGACCTAAAATGATGTTTAGGAGTGTTTCAGAGCATTTCGCTAGCCTTCGGCACGTAAAAAGAAGCAAAAGTTGTGTTTCGGGCCTGAATGCTCTATTTCGGGGTACCGAAGTTGTGAAGCATCCATTCTACTTCATTGGACCCACAATGATGTTTGACAGTGTTTCAGGGCATTTCGCTAACCTTCGGCATGTAAAAGATGCAAAACATGTGTTTCGGGCCTGAATGCACTATTTCGGGGCACCGAAGTTGTGAAGCATCCATTCTACTCCATTGGACTCAAAATGATGTTTGGGAGTGTTTCAAAGCATTTCACTAACCTTCGGCACGTAAAAAGAAGCAAAACTTGTGTTTCGGGCCTGAATGCACTATTTCGGGGTATCGAAGTTGTGAAGCATCCATTCTACTCCATTGGACTCAAAATGATGTCTGGGAGTGTTTCAGAGCATTTCGCTAACCTTCGGCACGTAAAAAGATGACAAACTTGTGTTTCAGGCCTGGATGCACTATTTCGAGGTACCGAAGTTGTGAAGCATCCATTCTACTCCATTGGACCCAAAATGATGATTGAGAGTGTTTCAGAGCATTTCGCTAACCTTCGGGACGTAAAAGATGCAAAACTTGTGTTTCGGGCCTGAATGCACTATTTCGGGGTATCGTAGTTGTAAAGCATCCATTCTACTCCATTGGACCCAAAATGATGTTTGGGAGTGTTTCAAAGCATTTCACTAACCTTCGGCACGTAAAAAGATGCAAAACTTGTGTTTCGGGCCTGAATGCACTATTTTGGGGTATCGAAGTTGTGAAGCATCCATTCTACTCCATTGGACTCAAAATGATGTCTGGGAGTGTTTCAGAGCATTTCGCTAACCTTCGGCACGTAAAAAGATG
Source organism: Cenchrus fungigraminus (assembly GCA_036936925.1). Lineage (NCBI taxonomy): Eukaryota > Viridiplantae > Streptophyta > Magnoliopsida > Poales > Poaceae > Cenchrus > Cenchrus fungigraminus. The sequence continues at coordinate 59,452,447 of CM072772.1, read as the reverse complement.
ACAAACTTGTGTTTCAGGCCTGGATGCACTATTTCGAGGTACCGAAGTTGTGAAGCATCCATTCTACTCCATTGGACCCAAAATGATGTTTGAGAGTGTTTCAGAGCATTTCGCTAACCTTCGGCACGTAAAAGATGCAAAACTTGTGTTTCTAGCCTGAATGCACTATTTCGGGGTATCGTAGTTGTAAAGCATCCATTCTACTCCATTAGACCCAAAATGATGTTTGTTAGTGTTTCAGAGCATTTTGCTAACCTTCGGCACGTAAAAGATGCAAAACTTGTGTTCGCGCCTGAATTCACTATTTTGGGGTACCAAAGTTGTGAAGCATCCGTTATAGTCCACTGGACCCAAAATGATGTTTGGGAGTGTTTCAGAGCATTTTGCTAACCTTCGGCACATAAAAAGATGAAAAACTAGTGTTTCGGGCCTGAATGCACTATTTCGGGTACCAAAGTTGCGAAGCATCCATTCTACTCCATTGGACCCAAAATGATGTTTTGGAGTGTTTCAGAGCATTTAGCTAACATTCGGCACGTAAAAAGATGAAAAACTTGTGTTCGTGCCTGAATGCACTATTTCGGGGGTACCAAAGTTGCGAAGCATCCATTCTACTCCATTGGAACTAAAATGATGTTTGGGAGTGTTTCAGAGCATGTCGCTAACCTTCAGCACGTAAAAAGATGCAAACTTGTGTTTCGGGCCTGAATGCACTATTTCGGGGTACCGAAGTTGTGAAGCATCCATTCTACTCCATTGGACTCAAAATGATGTTTGGGAGTGTTTCAGAGCATTTCGCTAACCTTCGGCACGGAAAAGATGCAAAACTTGTGTTTCGGGCCTGAATGCACTATTTCGGGGTATCGTAGTTGTAAAGCATCCATTCTACTCCATTGGACCCAAAATGATGTTTGGGAGTGTTTCAGAGCATTTCGCTAACCTTCGGCACGTAAAAAGATGCAAAACTTGTGTTTCAGGCCTGGATGCACTATTTCGAGGTACCGAAGTTGTGAAGCATCCATTCTACTCCATTGGACCCAAAATGATGTTTGAGAGTGTTTCAGAGCATTTCGCTAACCTTCGGCACGTAAAAGATGCAAAACTTGTGTTTCTGGCCTGAATGCACTATTTCGGGGTATTGTAGTTGTAAAGCATCCATTCTACTCCATTGGACCCAAAATGATGTTTGTTAGTGTTTCAGAGCATTTCGCTAACCTTCGGCACGTAAAAGATGCAAAACTTGTGTTCGCGCCTGAATTCACTATTTTGGGGTACCAAAGTTTTGAAGCATCCATTATAGTCCATTGGACCCAAAATGATGTTTGGGAGTGTTTCCGAGCATTTTGCTAACCTTCGGCACATAAAAAGATGAAAAACTGGTGTTTCGGGCCTGAATGCTCTATTTTGGGTACCAAAGTTGTGAAGCTTCCATTCTACTCCATTGGAACTAAAATGATGTTTGGGTGTGTTTCAGAGCATTTCGCTAGCCTTCGGCACGTAAAAAGATGCAAAACTTGTGTTTCAGGCCAGAATGCTCTATTTCGGGGTATCGTAGTTGTAAAGCATCCATTCTAATCCATTGGAACCAAAATGATGCTTGGGAGTGTTTCAGAACATTTCGCTAACCTTCGGCACGTAAAAAGATGAACAACTTGTGTTCGTGGCTGAATGCACTATTTCGAGGTACCGAAGTTGCGAAGCATCCATTCTACTCCATTGGAACCAAAATGATGCTTGGGAGTGTTTCAGAGCATTTCGCTAACCTTCGGCACGTGAAAAGATGCAAAACTTGTGTTTTGGTCCTGAATGCACTATTTCGGGGTATCGTAGTTGTAAAGCATCCATTCTACTCCATTGGACCCAAAATGATGTTTGGGAGTGTTTCAGAGCATTTCGCTAACATTCGGCACGTAAAAGATACAAAACTTGTGTTCGCTCCTGAATCCACTATTTCGAGGTACCAAAGTTGTGAAGCATCCATTCTACTCCATTGGACCGACAATGATGTTTGACAGTGTTTCAGAGCATTTCGCTAACCTTCGGCACGTAAAAGATGCAAAACTTGTGTTTCGGGCCTGAATGCACTATTTCGGGGTATCGTAGTTCTAAAGCATCCATTCTACTCCATTGGACCCAAAATGATGTTTGGGAGTGTTTCAGAGATTTCGCTAACCTTCGGCACGTAAAAACATGCAAAACTTTTGTTTCGGACCTGAATGCTCTATTTCGTGGTACCGAAGTTGTGAAGCATCCATTCTACTCCATTGGACCTAAAATGATGTTTAGGAGTGTTTCAGAGCATTTCGCTAGCCTTCGGCACGTAAAAACATGCAAAACTTTTGTTTCGGACCTGAATGCTCTATTTCGTGGTACCAAAGTTGTGAAGCATCCATTCTACTCCATTGGACCTAAAATGATGTTTAGGAGTGTTTCAGAGCATTTCGCTAGCCTTCGGCACGTAAAAAGAAGCAAAAGTTGTGTTTCGGGCCTGAATGCTCTATTTCGGGGTACCGAAGTTGTGAAGCATCCATTCTACTTCATTGGACCCACAATGATGTTTGACAGTGTTTCAGGGCATTTCGCTAACCTTCGGCATGTAAAAGATGCAAAACATGTGTTTCGGGCCTGAATGCACTATTTCGGGGCACCGAAGTTGTGAAGCATCCATTCTACTCCATTTGACTCAAAATGATGTTTGGGAGTGTTTCAAAGCATTTCACTAACCTTCGGCACGTAAAAAGATGCAAAACTTGTGTTTCGGGCCTGAATGCACTATTTCGGGGTACCGAAGTTGTGAAGCATCCATTCTACTCCATTGGACTCAAAATGATGTTTGGGAGTGTTTCAGAGCATTTCGCTAACCTTCGGCACGGAAAAGATGCAAAACTTGTGTTTCGGGCCTGAATGCACTATTTCGGGGTATCGTAGTTGTAAAGCATCCATTCTACTCCATTGGACCCAAAATGATGTTTGGGAGTGTTTCAGAGCATTTCGCTAACCTTCGGCACATAAAAACATGCAAAACTTTTATTTCGGAATTGAATGCTCTATTTCGGGGTACTGAAGTTGTGAAGAATCCATTCTACTCCATTGGACCCAAAATGTTGTTTGAGAGTGTTTCAGAGCATTTCGCTAACCTTCGGCACGTAAAAGATGCAAAACTGTGTTCGCGCCTGAATCCACTATTTCGGGGTAGCGTAGTTGTAAAGCATCCAATCTACTCCATTGGACCCAAAATGATGTTTGTTAGTGTTTCAGAGCATTTCACTAAGCTTCGGCACGTAAAAGATGCAAAACTTGTGTTCGCGCCTGAATTCACTATTTTGGGGTACCAAAGTTGTGAAGCATCCATTATTGTCCATTGGACCCAAAATGATGTTTGGGAGTGTTTCAGGGCATTTTGCTAACCTTCGGCACATAAAAGATGAAAAACTGGTGTTTCGGGCCTGAATGCACTATTTCGGGTACCAAAGTTGCGATGTATCCATTCTACTCCATTGGAACCAAAATGTTGTTTAGGAGTGTTTCGGAGCATTTCGCTAGCCTTCGGCACGTAAAAAGATGAACAACTTGTGTTCGTGGCTGAATGCACTATTTCGAGGTACCGAAGTTGCGAAGCATCCATTCTACTCCATTGGAAGCAAAATGATGTTTGGGAGTGTTTCAGATCATTTCACTAACCTTCGGCACGTAAAAGATGCGAAACTTGTGTTTCGGGCCTGAATGCACTATTTCGGGGTATCGTAATTGTAAAGCATCCATTCTACTCCATTGGACCCAAAATGATGATTGAGAGTGTTTCAGAGCATTTCGCTAACCTTCGGCACGTAAAAAGATGCAAAACTTGTGTTTCGGGCCTGAATGCACTATTTCGGGGTATCGAAGTTGTGAAGCATCCATTCTACTCCATTGCACTCAAAATGATGTTTGGGAGTGTTTCAGAGCATTTCGCTAACCTTCGGCACGTAAAAAGATGCAAAACTTGTGTTTCAGGCCTGGATGCACTATTTCGAGGTACCGAAGTTGTGAAGCATCCATTCTACTCCATTGGACCCAAAATGATGTTTGAGAGTGTTTCAGAGCATTTCGCTAACCTTCGGCACGTAAAAGATGCAAAACTTGTGTTTCTGGCCTGAATGCACTATTTCGGGGTATTGTAGTTGTAAAGCATCCATTCTACTCCATTGGACCCAAAATGATGTTTGTTAGTGTTTCAGAGCATTTCGCTAACCTTCGGCACGTAAAAGATGCAAAACTTGTGTTCGCGCCTGAATTCACTATTTTGGGGTACCAAAGTTTTGAAGCATCCATTATAGTCCATTGGACCCAAAATGATGTTTGGGAGTGTTTCCGAGAATTTTGCTAACCTTCGGCACATAAAAAGATGAAAAACTGGTGTTTCGGGCCTGAATGCTCTATTTTGGGTACCAAAGTTGTGAAGCTTCCATTCTACTCCATTGGAACTAAAATGATGTTTGGGTGTGTTTCAGAGCATTTCGCTAGCCTTCGGCACGTAAAAAGATGCAAAACTTGTGTTTCAGGCCAGAATGCTCTATTTCGGGGTATCGTAGTTGTAAAGCATCCATTCTAATCCATTGGAACCAAAATGATGCTTGGGAGTGTTTCAGAACATTTCGCTAACCTTCGGCACGTAAAAAGATGAACAACTTGTGTTCGTGGCTGAATGCACTATTTCGAGGTACCGAAGTTGCGAAGCATCCATTCTACTCCATTGGAACCAAAATGATGCTTGGGAGTGTTTCAGAGCATTTCGCTAACCTTCGGCACGTGAAAAGATGCAAAACTTGTGTTTTGGTCCTGAATGCACTATTTCGGGGTATCGTAGTTGTAAAGCATCCATTCTACTCCATTGGACCCAAAATGATGTTTGGGAGTGTTTCAGAGCATTTCGCTAACATTCGGCACGTAAAAGATGCAAAACTTGTGTTCGCTCCTGAATCCACTATTTCGAGGTACCAAAGTTGTGAAGCATCCATTCTACTCCATTGGACCGACAATGATGTTTGACAGTGTTTCAGAGCATTTCGCTAACCTTCGGCACGTAAAAGATGCAAAACTTGTGTTTCGGGCCTGAATGCACTATTTCGGGGTATCGTAGTTCTAAAGCATCCATTCTACTCCATTGGACCCAAAATGATGTTTGGGAGTGTTTCAGAGATTTCGCTAACCTTCGGCACGTAAAAACATGCAAAACTTTTGTTTCGGACCTGAATGCTCTATTTCGTGGTACCGAAGTTGTGAAGCATCCATTCTACTCCATTGGACCTAAAATGATGTTTAGGAGTGTTTCAGAGCATTTCGCTAGCCTTCGGCACGTAAAAACATGCAAAACTTTTGTTTCGGACCTGAATGCTCTATTTCGTGGTACCAAAGTTGTGAAGCATCCATTCTACTCCATTGGACCTAAAATGATGTTTAGGAGTGTTTCAGAGCATTTCGCTAGCCTTCGGCACGTAAAAAGAAGCAAAAGTTGTGTTTCGGGCCTGAATGCTCTATTTCGGGGTACCGAAGTTGTGAAGCATCCATTCTACTTCATTGGACCCACAATGATGTTTAACAGTGTTTCAGGGCATTTCGCTAACCTTCGGCATGTAAAAGATGCAAAACATGTGTTTCGGGCCTGAATGCACTATTTGGGGGCACCGAAGTTGTGAAGCATCCATTCTACTCCATTTGACTCAAAATGATGTTTGGGAGTGTTTCAAAGCATTTCACTAACCTTCGGCACGTAAAAAGATGCAAAACTTGTGTTTCGGGCCTGAATGCACTATTTCGGGGTATCGAAGTTGTGAAGCATCCATTCTACTCCATTGGACTCAAAATGATGTCTGGGAGTGTTTCAGAGCATTTCGCTAACCTTCGGCACGTAAAAAGATGACAAACTTGTGTTTCAGGCCTGGATGCACTATTTCGAGGTACCGAAGTTGTGAAGCATCCATTCTACTCCATTGGACCCAAAATGATGTTTGAGAGTGTTTCAGAGCATTTCGCTAACCTTCGGCACGTAAAAGATGCAAAACTTGTGTTTCTGGCCTGAATGCACTATTTCGGGGTATCGTAGTTGTAAAGCATCCATTCTACTCCATTAGACCCAAAATGTTGTTTGTTAGTGTTTCAGAGCATTTTGCTAACCTTCGGCACGTAAAAGATGCAAAACTTGTGTTCGCGCCTGAATTCACTATTTTGGGGTACCAAAGTTGTGAAGCATCCGTTATAGTCCACTGGACCCAAAATGATGTTTGGGAGTGTTTCAGAGCATTTTGCTAACCTTCGGCACATAAAAAGATGAAAAACTAGTGTTTCGGGCCTGAATGCACTATTTCGGGTACCAAAGTTGCGAAGCATCCATTCTACTCCATTGGACCCAAAATGATGTTTGGGAGTGTTTCAGAGCATTTAGCTAACATTCGGCACGTAAAAAGATGAAAAACTTGTGTTCGTGCCTGAATGCACTATTTCGGGGGTACCAAAGTTGCGAAGCATCCATTCTACTCCATTGGAACTAAAATGATGTTTGGGAGTGTTTCAGAGCATGTCGCTAACCTTCAGCACGTAAAAAGATGCAAACTTGTGTTTCGGGCCTGAATGCACTATTTCGGGGTACCGAAGTTGTGAAGCATCCATTCTACTCCATTGGACTCAAAATGATGTTTGGGAGTGTTTCAGAGCATTTCGCTAACCTTCGGCACGGAAAAGATGCAAAACTTGTGTTTCGGGCCTGAATGCACTATTTCGGGGTATCGTAGTTGTAAAGCATCCATTCTACTCCATTGGACCCAAAATGATGTTTGGGAGTGTTTCAGAGCATTTCGCTAACCTTCGGCACATAAAAACATGCAAAACTTTTATTTCGGAATTGAATGCTCTATTTCGGGGTACCGAAGTTGTGAAGAATCCATTCTACTCCATTGGACCCAAAATGTTGTTTGAGAGTGTTTCAGAGCATTTCGCTAACCTTCGGCACGTAAAAGATGCAAAACTGTGTTCGCGCCTGAATCCACTATTTCGGGGTAGCGTAGTTGTAAAGCATCCAATCTACTCCATTGGACCCAAAATGATGTTTGTTAGTGTTTCAGAGCATTTCGCTAAGCTTCGGCACGTAAAAGATGCAAAACTTGTGTTCGCGCCTGAATTCACTATTTTGGGGTACCAAAGTTGTGAAGCATCCATTATAGTCCATTGGACCCAAAATGATGTTTGGGAGTGTTTCAGGGCATTTTGCTAACCTTCGGCACATAAAAGATGAAAAACTGGTGTTTCGGGCCTGAATGCACTATTTCGGGTACCAAAGTTGCGAAGTATCCATTCTACTCCATTGGAACCAGAATGATGTTTAGGAGTGTTTCAGAGCATTTCGCTACCCTTCGGCACGTAAAAAGAAGCAAAAGTTGTGTTTCGGGCCTGAATGCTCTATTTCGGGGTACCGAAGTTGTGAAGCATCCATTCTACTTCATTGGAACCACAATGATGTTTGACAGTGTTTCAGGGATTTCGCTAACCTTCGGCATGTAAAAGATGCAAAACTTGTGTTTCGGGCCTGAATGCACTATTTCGTGGTATCGTAGTTGTAAAGCATCCATTCTTCTCCATTGGACCCAAAATGATGTTTGGGAGTGTTTCAGAGCATTTCGCTAACCTTCGGCACGTAAAAACATGCAAAACTTTTGTTTCGGACCTGAATGCTCTATTTCGTGGTACCGAAGTTGTGAAGCATCCATTCTACTCCATTGGACCCAAAATGATGTTTGGGAGTGTTTCAAAGCATTTCACTAACCTTCGGCACGTAAAAAGATGCAAAACTTGTGTTTCGGACCTGAATGCACTATTTCGGGGTATCGAAGTTGTGAAGCATCCATTCTACTCCATTGGACTCAAAATGATGTTTGGGAGTGTTTCAGAGCATTTTGCTAACCTTCGGCACGTAAAAGATGCAAAACTTGTGTTCGCGCCTGAATTCACTATTTTGGGGTACCAAAGTTGTGAAGCATCCATTATAGTCCATTGGACCCAAAATGATGTTTGGGAGTGTTTCAGAGCATTTTGCTAACCTTCGGCACGTAAAAGATGCAAAACTGGTGTTTCGGGCCTGAATGCACTATTTCCGATACCAAAGTTGCGAAGCATCCTTTGTACTCCATTGGACCCAAAATGATGTTTGGGAGTGTTTCATAGCATGTCGCTAACCTTCAGCACGGCAAACTTGTGTTTCGGGCCTGAATGCATTATTTCGGGGTACCGAAGTTGTGAAGCATCCATTCTACTCCATTGGACTCAAAATGATGTTTGGGAGTGTTTCAGAGCATTTCGCTAACCTTCGGCACGTAAAAGATGCAAAACTTGTGTTTCGGGCCTGAATGCACTATTTTGGGGTATCGTAGTTGTAAAGCATCCATTCTACTCCATTGGACCCAAAATGATGTTTGGGAGTGTTTCAGAGCATTTCGCTAACCTTCGGCACGTAAAAACATGCAAAACTTTTGTTTCGGACCTGAATGCTCTATTTCGTGGTACCGAAGTTGTGAAGCATCCATTCTACTCCATTGGACCCAAAATGATGTTTGGGAGTGTTTCAAAGCATTTCACTAACCTTCGGCACGTAAAAAGATGCAAAACTTGTGTTTCGGACCTGAATGCACTATTTCGGGGTATCGAAGTTGTGAAGCATCCATTCTACTCCATTGGACTCAAAATGATGTTTGGGAGTGTTTCAGAGCATTTTGCTAACCTTCGGCACGTAAAAGATGCAAAACTTGTGTTCGCGCCTGAATTCACTATTTTGGGGTACCAAAGTTGTGAAGCATCCATTATAGTCCATTGGACCCAAAATGATGTTTGGGAGTGTTTCAGAGCATTTTGCTAACCTTCGGCACGTAAAAGATGCAAAACTGGTGTTTCGGGCCTGAATGCACTATTTCCGATACCAAAGTTGCGAAGCATCCTTTGTACTCCATTGGACCCAAAATGATGTTTGGGAGTGTTTCATAGCATGTCGCTAACCTTCAGCACGGCAAACTTGTGTTTCGGGCCTGAATGCATTATTTCGGGGTACCGAAGTTGTGAAGCATCCATTCTACTCCATTGGACTCAAAATGATGTTTGGGAGTGTTTCAGAGCATTTCGCTAACCTTCGGCACGTAAAAGATGCAAAACTTGTGTTTCGGGCCTGAATGCACTATTTTGGGGTATCGTAGTTGTAAAGCATCCATTCTACTCCATTGGACCCAAAATGATGTTTGGGAGTGTTTCAGAGCATTTCGCTAACCTTCGGCACGTAAAAACATGCAAAACTTTTGTTTCGGACCTGAATGCTCTATTTCGTGGTACCGAAGTTGTGAAGCATCCATTCTACTCCATTGGACCCAAAATGATGTTTGGGAGTGTTTCAAAGCATTTCACTAACCTTCGGCACGTAAAAAGATGCAAAACTTGTGTTTCGGACCTGAATGCACTATTTCGGGGTATCGAAGTTGTGAAGCATCCATTCTACTCCATTGGACTCAAAATGATGTTTGGGAGTGTTTCAGAGCATTTTGCTAACCTTCGGCACGTAAAAGATGCAAAACTTGTGTTCGCGCCTGAATTCACTATTTTGGGGTACCAAAGTTGTGAAGCATCCATTATAGTCCATTGGACCCAAAATGATGTTTGGGAGTGTTTCAGAGCATTTTGCTAACCTTCGGCACGTAAAAGATGCAAAACTGGTGTTTCGGGCCTGAATGCACTATTTCCGATACCAAAGTTGCGAAGCATCCTTTGTACTCCATTGGACCCAAAATGATGTTTGGGAGTGTTTCATAGCATGTCGCTAACCTTCAGCACGGCAAACTTGTGTTTCGGGCCTGAATGCATTATTTCGGGGTACCGAAGTTGTGAAGCATCCATTCTACTCCATTGGACTCAAAATGATGTTTGGGAGTGTTTCAGAGCATTTCGCTAACCTTCGGCACGTAAAAGATGCAAAACTTGTGTTTCGGGCCTGAATGCACTATTTTGGGGTATCGTAGTTGTAAAGCATCCATTCTACTCCATTGGACCCAAAATGATGTTTGGGAGTGTTTCAGAGCATTTCGCTAACCTTCGGCACGTAAAAACATGCAAAACTTTTGTTTCGGACCTGAATGCTCTATTTCGTGGTACCGAAGTTGTGAAGAATCCATTCTACTCCATTGGACCCAAAATGATGTTTGAGTGTGTTTCAGAGCATTTCGCTAACCTTCGGCACGTAAAAGATGCAAAACTTGTGTTCGCGCCTGAATCCACTATTTCGGGGTAGCGTAGTTGTAAAGCATCCATTCTACTCCATTAGACCCAAAATGATGTTTGTTAGTGTTTCAGAGCATTTCGCTAACCTTTGGCACGTAAAAGATGCAAAACTTGTGTTTCAGGCCTGGATGCACTATTTCGAGGTACCGAAGTTGTGAAGCATCCATTCTACTCCATTGGACCCAAAATGATGTTTGAGAGTGTTTCAAAGCATTTCGCTAGCCTTCGGCACGTAAAAGATGCAAAACTTGTGTTTCTGGCATGAAGGCACTATTTCGGGGTATCATAGTTGTAAAGCATCCATTCTACTCCATTGGACCCAAAATGATATTTATTAGTGTTTCAGAGCATTTCGCAAACCTTCGGCACGTAAAAGATGCAAAACTTATGTTCGCGCCTGAATTCACTATTTTGGGGTACCAAAGTTGTGAAGCATCCATTATAGCCCATTGGACCCAAAATGATGTTCGGGAGTGTTTCAGAGCATTTTGCTAAGCTTCGGCAGATGAAAAGATGAAAAACTGGTGTTTCGAGCCTGAATGCACTATTTCGGGTACCATAGTTGCGAAGCATCAATTCTACTCCATTAGAACTAAAATGATGTTTGGGAGTGTTTCAGAGCATTTCGCTAGCCTTCGGCACGTAAAAAGATGCAAAACTTGTGTTTCGGGCCTGAGTGCTCTATTTCGGGGTACCGAAGTTGTGAAGCATCCATTCTACTCCATTGGACCCACAATAATGTTTGACAGTGTTTCAGAGCATTTCGCTAACCTTTGGCACGTAAAAGATGCAAAACTTGTGTTTCGGGCCTGAATGCACTATTTCGGGGTATCGTAGTTGTAAAGCATCCATTCTACTCCATTGGACCCAAAATGATGTTTGGGAGTGTTTCAGAGCATTTCGCTAACCTTCGGAACATAAAAGATGCAAAACTTGTGTTCGTGCTTGAATCCACTATTTCGGGGTACCAAAATTGTGAAGCATCCATTATAGTCAATTGGACCCAAAATGATGTTTGGGAGTGTTTCAGAGCATTTAGCTAACCTTCCGCACGTAAAAAGATGAAAAACTTGTGTTCACGCCTGAATGCACTATTTCGGGGTACCAAAGTTGCGAAGCATCCACTCTACTCCATTGGAACCAAAATGATGTTTGGGAGTGTTTCAGATCATTTCGCTAACCTTCGGCACGTAAAAAGATGCAAAACTTGTGTTTCAGGCCTGGATGCACTATTTCGAGGTACCAAAGTTGTGAAGCATCCATTCTACTCCATTGGACCCAAAATGATGTTTGAGAGTGTTTCAAAGCATTTCGCTAGCCTTCGGCACGTAAAAGATGCAAAACTTGTGTTTCTGGCATGAAGGCACTATTTCGGGGTATCATAGTTGTAAAGCATCCATTCTACTCCATTGGACCCAAAATGATATTTATTAGTGTTTCAGAGCATTTCGCAAACCTTCGGCACGTAAAAGATGCAAAACTTGTGTTCGCGCCTGAATTCACTATTTTGGGGTACCAAAGTTGTGAAGCATCCATTATAGCCCATTGGACCCAAAATGATGTTCGGGAGTGTTTCAGAGCATTTTGCTAAGCTTCGGCAGATGAAAAGATGAAAAACTGGTGTTTCGGGCCTGAATGCACTATTTCGGGTACCATAGTTGCGAAGCATCAATTCTACTCCATTAGAACTAAAATGATGTTTGGGAGTGTTTCAGAGCATTTCGCTAGCCTTCGGCACGTAAAAAGATGCAAAACTTGTGTTTCGGGCCTGAGTGCTCTATTTCGGGGTACCGAAGTTGTGAAGCATCCATTCTACTCCATTGGACCCACAATAATGTTTGACAGTGTTTCAGAGCATTTCGCTAACCTTTGGCACGTAAAAGATGCAAAACTTGTGTTTCGGGCCTGAATGCACTATTTCGGGGTATCGTAGTTGTAAAGCATCCATTCTACTCCATTGGACCCAAAATGATGTTTGGGAGTGTTTCAGAGCATTTCGCTAACCTTCGGAACATAAAAGATGCAAAACTTGTGTTCGTGCTTGAATCCACTATTTCGGGGTACCAAAATTGTGAAGCATCCATTATAGTCAATTGGACCCAAAATGATGTTTGGGAGTATTTCAGAGCATTTAGCTAACCTTCGGCACGTAAAAAGATGAAAAACTTGTGTTCACGCCTGAATGCACTATTTCGGGGTACCAAAGTTGCGAAGCATCCACTCTACTCCATTGGAACCAAAATGATGTTTGGGAGTGTTTCAGATCATTTCGCTAACCTTCGGCACGTAAAAAGATGCAAAACTTGTGTTTCAGGCCTGGATGCACTATTTCGAGGTACCAAAGTTGTGAAGCATCCATTCTACTCCATTGGACCCAAAATGATGTTTGACAGTGTTTCAGAGCATTTCGCTAACCTTCGGCACGTAAAAAGAGGCAAAACTTGTGTTTCGGGCCTGAATGCTCTATTTCGGGGTACCGAAGTTGTGAAGCATCCATTCTACTCCATTGGACCCACAATAATGTTTGACAGTGTTTCAGAGCATTTCGCTAACCTTTGGCACGTAAAAGATGCAAAACTTGTGTTTCGGGCCTGAATGCACTATTTCGGGGTATCGTAGTTGTAAAGCATCCATTCTACTCCATTGGACCCAAAATGATGTTTGGGAGTGTTTCAGAGCATTTCGCTAACCTTCGGAACATAAAAGATGCAAAACTTGTGTTCGTGCTTGAATCCACTATTTCGGGGTACCAAAATTGTGAAGCATCCATTATAGTCAATTGGACCCAAAATGATGTTTGGGAGTGTTTCAGAGCATTTAGCTAACCTTCGGCACGTAAAAAGATGAAAAACTTGTGTTCACGCCTGAATGCACTATTTCGGGGTACCAAAGTTGCGAAGCATCCACTCTACTCCATTGGAACCAAAATGATGTTTGGGAGTGTTTCAGATCATTTCGCTAACCTTCGGCACGTAAAAAGATGCAAAACTTGTGTTTCAGGCCTGGATGCACTATTTCGAGGTACCAAAGTTGTGAAGCATCCATTCTACTCCATTGGACCCAAAATGATGTTTGACAGTGTTTCAGAGCATTTCGCTAACCTTCGGCACGTAAAAAGAGGCAAAACTTGTGTTTCGGGCCTGAATGCTCTATTTCGGGGTACCGAAGTTGTGAAGCATCCATTCTACTCCATTGGATCCACAATGATGTTTCACAGTGTTTCAGAGCATTTCACTAACCTTCGGCACGTAAAAAGATGCAAAACTTGTGTTTCGGGCCTGAATGCACTATTTCGGGGTACCGAAGTTGTGAAGCATCCATTCTACTCCATTGGACTCAAAATGATGTTTGGGAGTGTTTCAAAGCATTTCACTAACCTTCGGCACGTAAAAAGATGCAAAACTTGTGTTTCGGGCCTGAATGCACTATTTCGGGGTATCGAAGTTGTGAAGCATCCATTCTACTCCATTGGACTCAAAATGATGTCTGGGAGTGTTTCAGAGCATTTCGCTAACCTTCGGCACGTAAAAAGATGACAAACTTGTGTTTCAGGCCTGGATGCACTATTTCGAGGTACCGAAGTTGTGAAGCATCCATTCTACTCCATTGGACCCAAAATGATATTTGAGAGTGTTTCAGAGCATTTCGCTAACCTTCGGCACGTAAAAGATGCAAAACTTGTGTTTCTGGCCTGAATGCACTATTTCGGGGTATCGTAGTTGTAAAGCATCCATTCTACTCCATTAGACCCAAAATGTTGTTTGTTAGTGTTTCAGAGCATTTTGCTAACCTTCGGCACGTAAAAGATGCAAAACTTGTGTTCGCGCCTGAATTCACTATTTTGGGGTACCAAAGTTGTGAAGCATCCGTTATAGTCCACTGGACCCAAAATGATGTTTGGGAGTGTTTCAGAGCATTTTGCTAACCTTCGGCACATAAAAAGATGAAAAACTAGTGTTTCGGGCCTGAATGCACTATTTCGGGTACCAAAGTTGCGAAGCATCCATTCTACTCCATTGGACCCAAAATGATGTTTGGGAGTGTTTCAGAGCATTTAGCTAACATTCGGCACGTAAAAAGATGAAAAACTTGTGTTCGTGCCTGAATGCACTATTTCGGGGGTACCAAAGTTGCGAAGCATCCATTCTACTCCATTGGAACTAAAATGATGTTTGGGAGTGTTTCAGAGCATGTCGCTAACCTTCAGCACGTAAAAAGATGCAAACTTGTGTTTCGGGCCAGAATGCACTATTTCGGGGTACCGAAGTTGTGAAGCATCCATTCTACTCCATTGGACTCAAAATGATGTTTGGGAGTGTTTCAGAGCATTTCGCTAACCTTCGGCACGGAAAAGATGCAAAACTTGTGTTTCGGGCCTGAATGCACTATTTCGGGGTATCGTAGTTGTAAAGCATCCATTCTACTCCATTGGACCCAAAATGATGTTTGGGAGTGTTTCAGAGCATTTCGATAACCTTCGGCACATAAAAACATGCAAAACTTTTATTTCGGAATTGAATGCTCTATTTCGGGGTACCGAAGTTGTGAAGAATCCATTCTACTCCATTGGACCCAAAATGTTGTTTGAGAGTGTTTCAGAGCATTTCGCTAACCTTCGGCACATAAAAGATGCAAAACTGTGTTCGCGCCTGAATCCACTATTTCGGGGTAGCGTAGTTGTAAAGCATCCAATCTACTCCATTGGACCCAAAATGATGTTTGTTAGTGTTTCAGAGCATTTCGCTAAGCTTCGGCACGTAAAAGATGCAAAACTTGTGTTCGCGCCTGAATTCACTATTTTGGGGTACCAAAGTTGTGAAGCATCCATTATAGTCCATTGGACCCAAAATGATGTTTGGGAGTGTTTCAGGGCATTTTGCTAACCTTCGGCACATAAAAGATGAAAAACTGGTGTTTCAGGCCTGGATGCACTATTTCGAGGTACCGAAGTTGTGAAGCATCCATTCTACTCCATTGGACCCAAAATGATGTTTGAGAGTGTTTCAAAGCATTTCGCTAGCCTTCGGCACGTAAAAGATGCAAAACTTGTGTTTCTGGCATGAAGGCACTATTTCGGGGTATCATAGTTGTAAAGCATCCATTCTACTCCATTGGACCCAAAATGATATTTATTAGTGTTTCAGAGCATTTCGCAAACCTTCGGCACGTAAAAGATGCAAAACTTATGTTCGCGCCTGAATTCACTATTTTGGGGTACCAAAGTTGTGAAGCATCCATTATAGCCCATTGGACCCAAAATGATGTTCGGGAGTGTTTCAGAGCATTTTGCTAAGCTTCGGCAGATGAAAAGATGAAAAACTGGTGTTTCGAGCCTGAATGCACTATTTCGGGTACCATAGTTGCGAAGCATCAATTCTACTCCATTAGAACTAAAATGATGTTTGGGAGTGTTTCAGAGCATTTCGCTAGCCTTCGGCACGTAAAAAGATGCAAAACTTGTGTTTCGGGCCTGAGTGCTCTATTTCGGGGTACCGAAGTTGTGAAGCATCCATTCTACTCCATTGGACCCACAATAATGTTTGACAGTGTTTCAGAGCATTTCGCTAACCTTTGGCACGTAAAAGATGCAAAACTTGTGTTTCGGGCCTGAATGCACTATTTCGGGGTATCGTAGTTGTAAAGCATCCATTCTACTCCATTGGACCCAAAATGATGTTTGGGAGTGTTTCAGAGCATTTCGCTAACCTTCGGAACATAAAAGATGCAAAACTTGTGTTCGTGCTTGAATCCACTATTTCGGGGTACCAAAATTGTGAAGCATCCATTATAGTCAATTGGACCCAAAATGATGTTTGGGAGTGTTTCAGAGCATTTAGCTAACCTTCCGCACGTAAAAAGATGAAAAACTTGTGTTCACGCCTGAATGCACTATTTCGGGGTACCAAAGTTGCGAAGCATCCACTCTACTCCATTGGAACCAAAATGATGTTTGGGAGTGTTTCAGATCATTTCGCTAACCTTCGGCACGTAAAAAGATGCAAAACTTGTGTTTCAGGCCTGGATGCACTATTTCGAGGTACCAAAGTTGTGAAGCATCCATTCTACTCCATTGGACCCAAAATGATGTTTGAGAGTGTTTCAAAGCATTTCGCTAGCCTTCGGCACGTAAAAGATGCAAAACTTGTGTTTCTGGCATGAAGGCACTATTTCGGGGTATCATAGTTGTAAAGCATCCATTCTACTCCATTGGACCCAAAATGATATTTATTAGTGTTTCAGAGCATTTCGCAAACCTTCGGCACGTAAAAGATGCAAAACTTGTGTTCGCGCCTGAATTCACTATTTTGGGGTACCAAAGTTGTGAAGCATCCATTATAGCCCATTGGACCCAAAATGATGTTCGGGAGTGTTTCAGAGCATTTTGCTAAGCTTCGGCAGATGAAAAGATGAAAAACTGGTGTTTCGGGCCTGAATGCACTATTTCGGGTACCATAGTTGCGAAGCATCAATTCTACTCCATTAGAACTAAAATGATGTTTGGGAGTGTTTCAGAGCATTTCGCTAGCCTTCGGCACGTAAAAAGATGCAAAACTTGTGTTTCGGGCCTGAGTGCTCTATTTCGGGGTACCGAAGTTGTGAAGCATCCATTCTACTCCATTGGACCCACAATAATGTTTGACAGTGTTTCAGAGCATTTCGCTAACCTTTGGCACGTAAAAGATGCAAAACTTGTGTTTCGGGCCTGAATGCACTATTTCGGGGTATCGTAGTTGTAAAGCATCCATTCTACTCCATTGGACCCAAAATGATGTTTGGGAGTGTTTCAGAGCATTTCGCTAACCTTCGGAACATAAAAGATGCAAAACTTGTGTTCGTGCTTGAATCCACTATTTCGGGGTACCAAAATTGTGAAGCATCCATTATAGTCAATTGGACCCAAAATGATGTTTGGGAGTGTTTCAGAGCATTTAGCTAACCTTCGGCACGTAAAAAGATGAAAAACTTGTGTTCACGCCTGAATGCACTATTTCGGGGTACCAAAGTTGCGAAGCATCCACTCTACTCCATTGGAACCAAAATGATGTTTGGGAGTGTTTCAGATCATTTCGCTAACCTTCGGCACGTAAAAAGATGCAAAACTTGTGTTTCAGGCCTGGATGCACTATTTCGAGGTACCAAAGTTGTGAAGCATCCATTCTACTCCATTGGACCCAAAATGATGTTTGACAGTGTTTCAGAGCATTTCGCTAACCTTCGGCACGTAAAAAGAGGCAAAACTTGTGTTTCGGGCCTGAATGCTCTATTTCGGGGTACCGAAGTTGTGAAGCATCCATTCTACTCCATTGGATCCACAATGATGTTTCACAGTGTTTCAGAGCATTTCACTAACCTTCGGCACGTAAAAAGATGCAAAACTTGTGTTTCGGGCCTGAATGCACTATTTCGGGGTACCGAAGTTGTGAAGCATCCATTCTACTCCATTGGACTCAAAATGATGATTGGGAGTGTTTCAAAGCATTTCACTAACCTTCGGCACGTAAAAAGATGCAAAACTTGTGTTTCGGGCCTGAATGCACTATTTCGGGGTATCGAAGTTGTGAAGCATCCATTCTACTCCATTGGACTCAAAATGATGTCTGGGAGTGTTTCAGAGCATTTCGCTAACCTTCGGCACGTAAAAAGATGACAAACTTGTGTTTCAGGCCTGGATGCACTATTTCGAGGTACCGAAGTTGTGAAGCATCCATTCTACTCCATTGGACCCAAAATGATATTTGAGAGTGTTTCAGAGCATTTCGCTAACCTTCGGCACGTAAAAGATGCAAAACTTGTGTTTCTGGCCTGAATGCACTATTTCGGGGTATCGTAGTTGTAAAGCATCCATTCTACTCCATTAGACCCAAAATGTTGTTTGTTAGTGTTTCAGAGCATTTTGCTAACCTTCGGCACGTAAAAGATGCAAAACTTGTGTTCGCGCCTGAATTCACTATTTTGGGGTACCAAAGTTGTGAAGCATCCGTTATAGTCCACTGGACCCAAAATGATGTTTGGGAGTGTTTCAGAGCATTTTGCTAACCTTCGGCACATAAAAAGATGAAAAACTAGTGTTTCGGGCCTGAATGCACTATTTCGGGTACCAAAGTTGCGAAGCATCCATTCTACTCCATTGGACCCAAAATGATGTTTGGGAGTGTTTCAGAGCATTTAGCTAACATTCGGCACGTAAAAAGATGAAAAACTTGTGTTCGTGCCTGAATGCACTATTTCGGGGGTACCAAAGTTGCGAAGCATCCATTCTACTCCATTGGAACTAAAATGATGTTTGGGAGTGTTTCAGAGCATGTCGCTAACCTTCAGCACGTAAAAAGATGCAAACTTGTGTTTCGGGCCAGAATGCACTATTTCGGGGTACCGAAGTTGTGAAGCATCCATTCTACTCCATTGGACTCAAAATGATGTTTGGGAGTGTTTCAGAGCATTTCGCTAACCTTCGGCACGGAAAAGATGCAAAACTTGTGTTTCGGGCTTGAATGCACTATTTCGGGGTATCGTAGTTGTAAAGCATCCATTCTACTCCATTGGACCCAAAATGATGTTTGGGAGTGTTTCAGAGCATTTCGCTAACCTTCGGCACATAAAAACATGCAAAACTTTTATTTCGGAATTGAATGCTCTATTTCGGGGTACCGAAGTTGTGAAGAATCCATTCTACTCCATTGGACCCAAAATGTTGTTTGAGAGTGTTTCAGAGCATTTCGCTAACCTTCGGCACATAAAAGATGCAAAACTGTGTTCGCGCCTGAATCCACTATTTCGGGGTAGCGTAGTTGTAAAGCATCCAGTCTACTCCATTGGACCCAAAATGATGTTTGTTAGTGTTTCAGAGCATTTCGCTAAGCTTCGGCACGTAAAAGATGCAAAACTTGTGTTCGCGCCTGAATTCACTATTTTGGGGTACCAAAGTTGTGAAGCATCCATTATAGTCCATTGGACCCAAAATGATGTTTGGGAGTGTTTCAGGGCATTTTGCTAACCTTCGGCACATAAAAGATGAAAAACTGGTGTTTCGGGCCTGAATGCACTATTTCGGGTACCAAAGTTGCGAAGTATCCATTCTACTCTATTGGAACCAGAATGATGTTTAGGAGTGTTTCAGAGCATTTCACTCGCCTTCGGCACGTAAAAAGAAGCAAAAGTTGTGTTTCGGGCCTGAATGCTCTATTTCGGGGTACCGAAGTTGTGAAGCATCCATTCTACTTCATTGGACCCACAATGATGTTTGACAGTGTTTCAGGGATTTCGCTAACCTTCGGCATGTAAAAGATGCAAAACTTATGTTTCGGGCCTGAATGCACTATTTCGTGGTATCGTAGTTGTAAAGCATCCATTCTTCTCCATTGGACCCAAAATGATGTTTGGGAGTGTTTCAGAGCATTTCGCTAACCTTCGGCACGTAAAAACATGCAAAACTTTTGTTTCGGACCTGAATGCTCTATTTCGTGGTACCGAAGTTGTGAAGCATCCATTCTACTCCATTGGACCCAAAATGATGTTTGGGAGTGTTTCAAAGCATTTCACTAACCTTCGGCACGTAAAAAGATGTAAAACTTGTGTTTCGGACCTGAATGCACTATTTCGGGGTATCGAAGTTGTGAAGCATCCATTCTAGTCCATTGGACTCAAAATGATGTTTGGGAGTGTTTCAGAGCATTTTGCTAACCTTCGGCACGTAAAAGATGCAAAACTTGTGTTCGCGCCTGAATTCACTATTTTGGGGTACCAAAGTTGTGAAGCATCCATTATAGTCCATTGGACCCAAAATGATGTTTGGGAGTGTTTCAGAGCATTTTGCTAACCTTCGACACATAAAAAGATGAAAAACTGGTGTTTCGGGCCTGAATGCACTATTTCCGATACCAAAGTTGCGAAGCATCCTTTGTACTCCATTGGACCCAAAATGATGTTTGGGAGTGTTTCATAGCATGTCGCTAACCTTCAGCACGTAAAAAGATGCAAACTTGTGTTTCGGGCCTGAATGCATTATTTCGGGGTACCGAAGTTGTGAAGCATCCATTCTACTCCATTGGACTCAAAATGATGTTTGGGAGTGTTTCAGAGCATTTCGCTAACCTTCGGCACGTAAAAGATGCAAAACTTGTGTTTCGGGCCTGAATGCACTATTTTGGGGTATCGTAGTTGTAAAGCATCCATTCTACTCCATTGGACCCAAAATGATGTTTGGGAGTGTTTCAGAGCATTTCGCTAACCTTCGGCACGTAAAAACATGCAAAACTTTTGTTTCGGACCTGAATGCTCTATTTCGTGGTACCGAAGTTGTGAAGAATCCATTCTACTCCATTGGACCCAAAATGATGTTTGAGTGTGTTTCAGAGCATTTCGCTAACCTTCGGCACGTAAAAGATGCAAAACTTGTGTTCGCGCCTGAATCCACTATTTCGGGGTAGCGTAGTTGTAAAGCATCCATTCTACTCCATTGGACCCAAAATGATGTTTGTTAGTGTTTCAGAGCATTTCGCTAACCTTTGGCACGTAAAAGATGCAAAACTTGTGTTTCAGGCCTGGATGCACTATTTCGAGGTACCGAAGTTGTGAAGCATCCATTCTACTCCATTGGACCCAAAATGATGTTTGAGAGTGTTTCAAAGCATTTCGCTAGCCTTCGGCACGTAAAAGATGCAAAACTTGTGTTTCTGGCATGAAGGCACTATTTCGGGGTATCATAGTTGTAAAGCATCCATTCTACTCCATTGGACCCAAAATGATATTTATTAGTGTTTCAGAGCATTTCGGAAACCTTCGGCACGTAAAAGATGCAAAACTTATGTTCGCGCCTGAATTCACTATTTTGGGGTACCAAAGTTGTGAAGCATCCATTATAGCCCATTGGACCCAAAATGATGTTCGGGAGTGTTTCAGAGCATTTTGCTAAGCTTCGACAGATGAAAAGATGAAAAACTGGTGTTTCGGGCCTGAATGCACTATTTCGGGTACCATAGTTGCGAAGCATCAATTCTACTCCATTAGAACTAAAATGATGTTTGGGAGTGTTTCAGAGCATTTCGCTAGCCTTCGGCACGTAAAAAGATGCAAAACTTGTGTTTCGGGCCTGAGTGCTCTATTTCGGGGTACCGAAGTTGTGAAGCATCCATTCTACTCCATTGGACCCACAATAATGTTTGACAGTGTTTCAGAGCATTTCGCTAACCTTTGGCACGTAAAAGATGCAAAACTTGTGTTTCGGGCCTGAATGCACTATTTCGGGGTATCGTAGTTGTAAAGCATCCATTCTACTCCATTGGACCCAAAATGATGTTTGGGAGTGTTTCAGAGCATTTCGCTAACCTTCGGAACATAAAAGATGCAAAACTTGTGTTCGTGCTTGAATCCACTATTTCGGGGTACCAAAATTGTGAAGCATCCATTATAGTCAATTGGACCCAAAATGATGTTTGGGAGTGTTTCAGAGCATTTAGCTAACCTTCGGCACGTAAAAAGATGAAAAACTTGTGTTCACGCCTGAATGCACTATTTCGGGGTACCAAAGTTGCGAAGCATCCACTCTACTCCATTGGAACCAAAATGATGTTTGGGAGTGTTTCAGATCATTTCGCTAACCTTCGGCACGTAAAAAGATGCAAAACTTGTGTTTCAGGCCTGGATGCACTATTTCGAGGTACCAAAGTCGTGAAGCATCCATTCTACTCCATTGGACCCAAAATGATGTTTGAGAGTGTTTCAAAGCATTTCGCTAGCCTTCGGCACGTAAAAGATGCAAAACTTGTGTTTCTGGCATGAAGGCACTATTTCGGGGTATCATAGTTGTAAAGCATCCATTCTACTCCATTGGACCCAAAATGATATTTATTAGTGTTTCAGAGCATTTCGCAAACCTTCGGCACGTAAAAGATGCAAAACTTGTGTTCGCGCCTGAATTCACTATTTTGGGGTACCAAAGTTGTGAAGCATCCATTATAGCCCATTGGACCCAAAATGATGTTCGGGAGTGTTTCAGAGCATTTTGCTAAGCTTCGGCAGATGAAAAGATGAAAAACTGGTGTTTCGGGCCTGAATGCACTATTTCGGGTACCATAGTTGCGAAGCATCAATTCTACTCCATTAGAACTAAAATGATGTTTGGGAGTGTTTCAGAGCATTTCGCTAGCCTTCGGCACGTAAAAAGATGCAAAACTTGTGTTTCGGGCCTGAGTGCTCTATTTTGGGGTACCGAAGTTGTGAAGCATCCATTCTACTCCATTGGACCCACAATAATGTTTGACAGTGTTTCAGAGCATTTCGCTAACCTTTGGCACGTAAAAGATGCAAAACTTGTGTTTCGGGCCTGAATGCACTATTTCGGGGTATCGTAGTTGTAAAGCATCCATTCTACTCCATTGGACCCAAAATGATGTTTGGGAGTGTTTCAGAGCATTTCGCTAACCTTCGGAACATAAAAGATGCAAAACTTGTGTTCGTGCTTGAATCCACTATTTCGGGGTACCAAAATTGTGAAGCATCCATTATAGTCAATTGGACCCAAAATGATGTTTGGGAGTGTTTCAGAGCATTTAGCTAACCTTCGGCACGTAAAAAGATGAAAAACTTGTGTTCACGCCTGAATGCACTATTTCGGGGTACCAAAGTTGCGAAGCATCCACTCTACTCCATTGGAACCAAAATGATGTTTGGGAGTGTTTCAGATCATTTCGCTAACCTTCGGCACGTATAAAGATGCAAAACTTGTGTTTCAGGCCTGGATGCACTATTTCGAGGTACCAAAGTTGTGAAGCATCCATTCTACTCCATTGGACCCAAAATGATGTTTGACAGTGTTTCAGAGCATTTCGCTAACCTTCGGCACGTAAAAAGAGGCAAAACTTGTGTTTCGGGCCTGAATGCTCTATTTCGGGGTACCGAAGTTGTGAAGCATCCATTCTACTCCATTGGATCCACAATGATGTTTCACAGTGTTTCAGAGCATTTCACTAACCTTCGGCACGTAAAAAGATGCAAAACTTTTGTTTCGGGCCTGAATGCACTATTTCGAGGTACCGAAGTTGTGAAGCATCCATTCTACTCCATTGGACTCAAAATGATGTTTGTTAGTGTTTCAGAGCATTTCGCAAACCTTCGGCACGTAAAAAGATGCAAAACTTGTGTTTCAGGCCTGACTGCACTATTTCGAGGTACCGAAGTTGTGAAGCATCCATTCTA
Organism: Cenchrus fungigraminus; assembly: GCA_036936925.1. Lineage (NCBI taxonomy): Eukaryota > Viridiplantae > Streptophyta > Magnoliopsida > Poales > Poaceae > Cenchrus > Cenchrus fungigraminus. The sequence goes on along the minus strand of CM072772.1, from coordinate 59,428,969 downwards.
CTCCATTGGACCCAAAGTGATGTTTGGGAGTGTTTCAGAGCATTTTGCTAACCTTCAGCACATAAAAAGATGAAAAACTGGTGTTTCGGGCCTGAATGTACTATTTCGGGTACCAAAGTTGCGAAGCATCCATTCTACTCCATTGGAACTAAATTGATGTTTGGGAGTGTTTCAGAGCATTTCGCTAGCCTTCGGCACGTAAAAAGATGCAAAACTTGTGTTTCGGGCTTGAATGCTCTATTTCGGGGTACCGAAGTTGTGAAGCATCCATTCTACTCCATTGGACCCAAAATGATGTTTGAGAGTGTTTCAGAGCATTTTGCTAACCTTCGGCACATAAAAAGATGAAAAACTGGTGTTTCGGGCCTTAATGTACTATTTCGGGTACCAAAGTTGCGAAGCATCCATTCTACTCCATTGGAGCTAAATTGATGTTTGGGAGTGTTTCAGAGCATTTCGCTAGCCTTCGGCACGTAAAAAGATGCAAAACTTGTGTTTCGGGCCTGACTGCTCTATTTCGGGGTACCGAAGTTGTGAAGCATCCATTCTACTCCATTGGATCCACAATGATGTTTGACAGTGTTTCAGAGTATTTCACTAACCTTCGGCACGTAAAAAGATGCAAAACTTGTGTTTCGGGCCTGAATGCACTATTTCGAGGTACCAAAGTTGTGAAGCATCCATTCTACTCCATTGGACCCAAAATGATGTTTGACAGTGTTTCAGAGCATTTCGCTAACCTTCGGCACGTAAAAAGATGCAAAACTTGTGTTTCGGGCCTGAATGCTCTATTTCGGGGTACCGAAGTTGTGAAGCATCCATTTACTCCATTGGACCCACAATGATGTTTGACAGTGTTTCAGAGCATTTCACTAACCTTCGGCACGTAAAAAGATGCAAAACTTGTGTTTCGGGCCTGAATGCACTATTTCGGGGTACCGAAGTTGTGAAGCATCCATTCTACTCCATTGGACTCAAAATGACGTTTGGGAGTGTTTCAGAGCATTTCGCAAACCTTCGGCACGTAAAAAGATGCAAAACTTGTGTTTCAGGCCTGAATGCACTATTTCGAGGTACCGAAGTTGTGAAGCATCCATTCTACTCCATTGGACCCAAAATGATGTTTGGGAGTGTTTCAGAGCATTTTGCTACCCTTCGGCACATAAAAAGATGAAAAACTGGTGTTTCGGGCCTGAATGTACTATTTCGGGTACCAAAGTTGCGAAGCATCCATTCTACTCCATTGGAACTAAATTGATGTTTGGGAGTGTTTCAGAGCATTTCGCTAGCCTTCGGCACGTAAAAAGATGCAAAACTTGTGTTTCGGGCCTGAATACTGTATTTCGGGGTACCGAAGTTGTGAAGCATCCATTCTATTCCATTGGACCCACAATGATGTTTGACAGTGTTTCAGAGCATTTCACTAACCTTCGGCACGTAAAAAGATGAAAAACTTGTGTTTCGGGCCTGAATGCACTATTTCGGGGTACCGAAGTTGTGAAGCATCCATTCTACTCCATTGGACTCAAAATGATGTTTGGGAGTGTTTCAGAGCATTTCGCTAACCTTCGGCACGTAAAAAGATGCAAAACTTGTGTTTCAGGGCTGGATGCACTATTTTGAGGTACCAAAGTTGTGAAGCATCCATTTTATTCCATTGGACCCAAAATGATGTTTGACATTGTTTCAGAGCATTTCGCTAACCTTCGGCACGTAAAAGATGCAAAACTTGTGTTTCTGACCTGAATGCACTATTTCGGGGTACCGTAGTTGTAAAGCATCCATTCTACTCCATTGGACCCAAAATGATGTTTGTTAGTGTTTCAGAGCATTTCGCTAACCTTCGGCACGTAAAAGATGCAAAACTTGTGTTCGCGCCAGAATTCACTATTTTGGGGTACCAAAGTTGTGAAGCATCCATTATAGTCCATTGGACCCAAAATGATGTTTGGGAGTGTTTCAGAGCATTTCGCTAACCTTCAGCACGTAAAACATGCAAAACTTGTGTTTCGGGCCTGAATCCACTATTTCGGAGTACAGAAGTTGTGAAGCATCCATTCTACTCCATTGGACCCAAAATGATGTTTGAGAGTGTTTCAGAGCATTTAGCTAACCTTCGGCACGTAAAAAGATGAAAAACTTGTGTTCGCGCCCGAATGCACTATTTCGGGGTACCAAAGTTGCGAAGCATCCATTCTACTCCATTGGAACAAAAATGATGTTTGGGAGTGTTTCAGAGCATTTCGCTAACCTTCGGCACGTAAAAAGATGCCAAATTTGTGTTTCGGGCCTGAATGCACTATTTCGGGGTACCGAAGTTGTGAAGCATCCATTCTACTCCATTGGACTCAAAATGATGTTTGGCAATGTTTCAGAGCATTTCGCTAACCTTCGACACGTAAAAGATGCAAAACTTGTGTTTCGTTCCTGAATGCACTATTTTGGGGTATCGTAGTTGTAAAGCATCCATTCTACTCCATTGGACGCAAAATGATGTTTGGGAGTGTTTCAGAGCATTTTGCTAACCTTCGGCACATAAAAAGATGAAAACCTGTTGTTTCGGGCCTGAATGCACTATTTCGGGTACCAAAGTTGCGAAGCATCCATTCTACTCCATTGGAACTAATGATGAGGACATTCCCGCCAACGATACATCCCCGACATCGACATCATCACTACCTCAACAGGATTCAATTCCTCTCGCTGGTCCTATTACTCGTGCTCGTGCTCGCCAACTAAATAATCAAGTAAGTTCCCTCCTTAGTTCATATACACCATGTTTAGATTGTGGAGACACGTGCACTATTGGTTTGCTTCGGAATCATGGAGAAGAGGGACTCGGAAAAAAATTCGGGTCGGCTGGATTCGGACTGCAGCACAGCACCAACTTCTGACGGATGCCACGGTCGCATACGGAGTCGGATTGGAGCGTTCAAGTCCTTCCGGGAACCGTGTTGAAGTTAACTTTCATATGGAATTGGAATCATGCCCATATCTGTCCTGAGGTGTCCGCAATATACAAATTATTGACCGGAGGTCTTTCTGTCCAGGGTGCTGCGCCACCGTATTTTGGCCCAACGGGCCGTGTATCAAGTTGGGTCCATTAGGGACGCGTCCTAGGGTTGGAGCACGACCCCTGCCCCCTTGTGGTCGTCCTCCCCCTTTCATATACTCCTTAACCGCTGTCGAGAACACTTGGGTTTTGTTTAGATCAAGTTTAGCCTTTGCTACTTGCTTGTAAGCGCGCGTGCTGGTCCAGCCGCCCGTCTTCGAGTCTTCGGAACCCCACATCGTTTGAGCTTGAAACCTTCATTCCCATCTAATAATTTCAGTACTTGTTCAATACTTGTTCTTGCTAGTTCTCCATTGCTTGCAGGACGAGTGCCCTAGCGGCTGGTGACGCGACCCACACGATCGCGACAGCGGCGGAGGTGTATCAGTTGCAAGGGTGCAGTCTTTGGAAGGCTGTAGTCGGGCCGAGAGCGTCTCCTCGTTATCAATCGACTTATCTTTGCCTCTCACCGAAAGATTGGGCACAAACCCTACTGGGTTTGCATCAGTTGGTAATCAGAGCAAGGTTTTCGGTGAGAGACTTTCCACATACTTTCCAAAAATTTTTTTTCTCTTCCTATAGTCCATAAAAAGCCAAAAAAAATAGTAGATCAGTTTTGCTTCTGCAATCCCATAACACATTTTAGCCATACTAGCACTGCTAGGGTAGGGCTTGTTGAGTTTTCGGTTGCACAGGTTTGTGTCGAGTTGCTGGTCTTAGTTTTAGTCTTTTAGAGTTTCGAGTTCTTGTCACGTTTCTGTCACAGTTGTGCGCTACCATTTTGATCCTGTGTTGGCTGTGCTAAGTACTCTGTGTTATCAAGTCCGAATAGGAATCAATCTATAAACCCCACGCTCGTTAGTGGGAAGGTGAAGACCGAAGCCACTTCGTGTTGAAGTTTGAGTTGTACTCGGTTTGGTGGCTGCTTTGTGTTGCCATATATTGCTACGGATCACTTGTTCATATATTTTTTCATCATCACGAAAGATAGCAGTGGGTCATATCTATCTCTAGTTGTCCTCTCCTCGTTTATACCATATTTGAGTTTCGGCTTACTCTAGAGAGAGAGAGAGAGTACCCCTGTGTTTTTCTGGAAAAGTTTGTGTGGTAATTGGCTCTTTGGGAGTCCCTTTGTTCATATATTCAGTTTTGAGGATCCCCTGAAAAAAAAGAAAAAAAAAGAAAAAAAAGAAAAAATAGAAAAAGAGAAAAGGGGCTGATCTTTGTGTTTAAAGTGAGTTGTTCATATTTCCAGTGATGCGCTGTGACTTCGTTTGTGTCCAGGCTCGCGTCTCTAGCACAGTCTAGACTAGGACCAGCACAGTACCACCGTTGAACGATTATTCAGCTTGCTTTTTATCTAACGTGGTGCTAGTCATTCCTTGTTCCAGCCCACCTATAGCTCCACATATTCGATACAGCCTGACAGGTTTTGTTACTTCTGGCACCGATACACTTCACTCCGCGGTTGCAGACTTGTGGTGGCCGTCCCCTCCTGTTGGGCAAGGTAAGACTTATATAACAAGTCGAGAGTGAGCGTCTTACTGTAGCTACATCCTATTAGCTGTAGGAATTTTTTTTTCTCTTGCACTTGTTTTCTTTGTTTTCACCATGGTAGGATCAGATGAAGAAGAAGTCAACAAAATTCCACAGTCTCCTCGGACTAAGGGGATCATACAACACTTCGAGAGGCTAGTGAAGACGCACAACGAAGGCATTGATAATGACTTGCTGGTGACGAATGATAAGATTGGACAATTGGAGGCCGCACAGATCACGAACAACAACAGGCTTGCAGGGATGGAGGCATCAGTGGCTCGTATGGACAAGAGTCTTGGTGCACTCTTGAAGCGATTTGATGATCTGCATTCTAAGAAGGTTGGAGATGGCAAGAAGGAAGACAAGAAGGACGACAAGGATGACAGATTTGATGGTGATTGGGACGCATATGGTGGAGACACTGAAGTCGACGATCACGACCGATGTCGGCTACATCGTAATTGTCGAGGTATGGGCGGTAATCATCTACGTGATTTGCATGGTAATGATGATGCTTTCAGTAAGATTAAATTTAAGATACCTCCTTTTGATGGCAAATATGATCCTGATGCTTACATTACTTGGGAAATTGCTGTTGATCAAAAGTTTGCATGCCATGAATTTCCTGAAACTACACGTGTTAGGGCTGCTACGAGCGAGTTCACTGATTTTGCTTCTATTTGGTGGATAGAGTATGGCAAGAAAAATCCTACTAACATACCACACACTTGGGATGCTTTGAAACGGGTCATGCGGGCTAGATTTGTTCCTTCTTACTATGCACGTGACCTGTTACATAAGTTGCAACAATTGAGACAAGGTACTAAATCTGTGGAAGAATATTTTCAGGAATTACAAATGGGTATGCTGCGTTGTAATATAGAGGAGAGTGAGGAATCTGCTATTGCTAGATTTGTGGGTGGACTAAATAGAGAAATTCAGGACATCCTTGCTTATAAAGATTATAATACTGTAACGAAATGTTTCCATCTTGCTTGTAAAGCTGAATGGGAAGTGCAGGGACGACGTGGTGCCAAGTCTAACATTTTTGCAGGGCGATCCACATCATGGCAGCAGCGTTCATCTACTTCCCTGACCACACCGAACCGATCAGCACCACCACCATCCTCCTCCGACAAACCACGTGGTGTGACTACAAATTCAGCAACCAAATCTGCCCAGAAACCAGCCACTAGTGCATCGTCAGTTGCCTCCACAGGTAGAATAAGGGATGTTCAGTGCCATCGATGCAAGGGTTATGGACACGTACAACATGACTGTCCTAGCAAACGTGTTTTGGTGGTAAAGGAAGATGGTGGGTATTCTTCAGCTAGTGATTTTGATGACGATACACTTGTTTTGCTTGCGGCTGACGATGCAGGTAGAGAAGAGCCACCTGACGAACAGATTGGTCCAGACGATGCTGACCAATATGAGAGTCTTATTGTGTAGCGTGTGCTTAGTGCACAAATGGAGAAGGGGGAGCAAAATCAGCGGCACACATTGTTCCAAACAAAGTGTGTCATTAAAGAACGTTCTTGTCGCTTGATCATTGATGGGGGAAGTTGTAATAACTTGGCTAGCAGCGACATGGTGGAGAAGCTTGCACTTTCAACCACACCACACCCACATCCATATTACATTCGATGGCTGAACAACAGTGGTAAGGTAAAGGTAACAAGGCTGGTACGAATTAGTTTTTCTATTGGTTCATACCATGATCTTGTTGAGTGTGATGTTGTGCCTATGGAAGCTTGTCATATTCTACTAGGTAGACCTTGGCAGTTTGATACAGATTGTTTGCATCATGGTAGATCAAATCAGTATTCTCTCATGCACAATGATAAGAAAATTTCATTGCTTCCTATGTCTCCTGAGGCTATTGTGCATGATGATATTGCTAAAGCTGCAAAAGCTAAAATTGAGAACAATAAAAATCTGAAATCTATTGGTAAAAATAACGATGGGATACAATTGAAAAGTCATTGTTTGCTTGCTACTAAATCTGATATTAATGAATTAATTGCTTCCACTTCTGTTGCCTATGCTTTGGTATGCAAGGATGCTTTGATTTCACTTCAAGATATGCAACATTCTTTGCCTCCTGCTGTTGCTAACGTTTTGCAGGAGTACTCTGATGTTTTTCCAAGTGAGATACCAGCGGGGCTGCCACCTATACGAGGGATTGAGCACCAAATTGATCTTATTCCGGGGGTTTCCTTGCCCAACCGTGCACCATACAGGACAAATCCGGAGGAGGCAAAAGAAATTCAGCGACAAGTGCAAGAACTACTCGACAAAGGTTATGTGCGCGAGTCTCTTAGTCCTTGTGCTGTTCCAGTTATTTTGGTGCCTAAGAAAGATGGAACATGGCGTATGTGTGTTGATTGTAGAGCTATTAATAATATCACTATTCACTATCGACATCCTATTCCACGTTTAGATGATATGCTTGATGAATTGAGTGGTGCTATTGTGTTCTCTAAGGTTGATTTGCGTAGTGGGTATCACTAGATTCGTATGAAATTGGGAGATGAATGGAAAACTGCTTTCAAGACTAAGTTCGGTTTATATGAGTGGTTAGTCATGCCTTTTGGGTTAACTAATGCACCTAGCACTTTCATGAGATTAATGAACGAGGTTTTGCGTGCTTTTATTAGGAAATTTGTTGTAGTCTACTTTGATGATATATTGATCTACAGCAAATCTATGGATGAACATCTTGATCATTTGCGTGCTGTTTTCAATGTTTTACGAGATGCACATTTGTTTGGTAACCTTGAGAAGTGCACCTTTTGCACCGATCGAGTGTTGTTTCTTGGCTATGTTGTGACTCCACAGGGAATTGAGGTTGATCAAGCCAAGGTAGAAGCTATAAAAGGGTGGCCTGTACCAACGAGTCTCACACATGTACGGAGTTTCGTAGGACTTGCTGGATTCTATCGCAGGTTTGTGAAGGATTTCAGCACCATTGCTGCACCAATGAATGAGCTTACAAAGAAGGGAGTGCCTTATAGTTGGGGAAGAAAACAAGAGAACGCCTTCAACATTTTGAAAGATAAGTTGACACATGCACCTCTCCTCCAACTCCCTGATTTTAGTAAGACTTTTGAGCTTGAATGTGATGCTAGTGGAATTGGATTGGGTGGTGTTTTGTTGCAAGAAAGAAAACCGGTTGCGTATTTTAGTGAAAAATTGAGCGGTCCAGTTCTGAATTATTCCACTTATGATAAAGAATTGTATGCTCTTGTTCGATGTTTGGAAACATGGCAGCATTATTTGTGGCCCAAAGAGTTTGTTATTCATTCTGATCATGAATCTTTGAAACATATTCATAGTCAAGGAAAACTGAACCGTAGGCATGCTAAGTGGGTTGAATTTATTGAATCTTTTCCTTATGTTATTAAGCACAAGAAAGGGAAAGAGAATATCATCGCTGATGCTTTGTCTAGGAGATATGCTTTGCTGAATCAACTTGATTACAAGATCTTTGGCCTAGAAACAATTAAAGAACATTATATTAACGATGCTGATTTTAAAGATGTATTGCTGCATTGCAAAGATGGAAAAGGATGGAACAAATTCATCGTTAGTGATGGGTTTGTGTTTAGAGCTAACAAGCTATGCATTCCAGCTAGCTCCGTTCGTTTGTTGTTGTTGCAGGAAGCGCATGGAGGTGGTTTGATGGGACATTTTGGAGCCAAAAAGACGATGGACATTCTTGCTGGCCATTTCTTTTGGCCCCAGATGAGGAAAGATGTGGAGAGGTTTGTTGCTCGATGTGCGACATGTCAAAAGGCTAAGTCACATTTAAATCCACACGGTTTATATTTACCTCTTCCTGTTCCTAGTGCTCCTTGGGAAGATATTTCTATGGATTTTGTGTTGGGTTTGCCAAGGACTAGGAAGGGTCGTGATAGTGTGTTTGTGGTTGTTGATAGATTTTCTAAGATGGACACTTCATACCATGTCATAAAACTGATGATGCTTCAAATATTGCTGATTTGTTCTTTAGAGAAGTTGTTCGCTTGCATGGCGTGCCCAATACCATTGTTTCTGATCGTGATGCTAAGTTTCTTAGTTATTTCTGGAAAACTTTGTGGGCTAAGTTGGGTACTAAGCTTTTGTTCTCTACTACATGTCATCCCCAAACTGATGGTCAAACTGAAGTTGTGAATAGAACCTTGTCTACTATGTTAAGGGCTGTGTTAAAGAACAATATTAAGATGTGGGAAGAATGCTTACCTCATATTGAATTTGCTTACAATCGTTCGTTGCATTCTACTACAAAGATGTGCCCATTCCAGATTGTATACAGTTTCTTGCCTCGTGCTCCTATTAATTTAATGCCATTGCCAGCCTCTGAGAACCTAAATTTTGATGCTCCTAAACGTGCTGAATTGATGTTTAAGCTGCATGAAACAACAAAAACGAACATAGAGTGCATGAATGCTAAGTACAAGCTTACTGGTGATAAAGGTAAAAAGGAATTAAAATTTGAACCTGGAGACTTAGTATGGTCACATTTGAGGAAGGAGAGGTTTCCTGAATTGCGTAAATCTAAATTATTGCCTAGAGCTGATGGACCGTTTAAAGTGGTAGAAAGGATTAATGACAATGCATACAAACTCGATCTACCTGCAGATTTTGGGGTTAGTCCCACATTTAACATTTACAACTGCGAAGCATCAATTCTACTCCATTGGAACAAAAATGATGTTTGGGAGTGTTTCAGAGCATTTCGCTAACCTTCGGCACGTAAAAAGATGCAAAACTTGTGTTTCGGGCCTGAATGCACTATTTCGGGGTACCGAAGTTGTGAAGCATCCATTCTACTCCATTGGACTCAAAATGATGTTTGGCAGTGTTTCAGAGCATTTCGCTAACCTTCGGCACGTAAAAGATGCAAAACTTCTGTTTCGGGCCTGAATGCACTATTTCGGGGTATCGTAGTTGTAAAGCATCCATTCTACTCCATTGGACCCAAAATGATGTTTGGGAGTGTTTCAGAGCATTTCGCTAACCTTCGGCACGTAAAAACATTCAAAACTTTTGTTTCGGACCTGAATGCTCTATTTCGGGGTACCGAAGTTGTGAAGCATCCATTCTACTCCATTGGACCCAAAATGATATTTGGAAGTGTTTCAGAGCATTTTGCTAACCTTCGGCACATAAAAAGATGAAGAACTGGTGTTTCAGGCCTGAATGCACTATTTCGGGTACCAAAGTTGCGAAGCATCCATTATACTCCATTGGAACTAAAATGATGTTTGGGAGTGTTTCAGAGCATTTCGCTAGCCTTCGGCACGTAAAAAGATGCAAAACTTGTGTTTCGGGCCTGAATGCTCTATTTCGGGGTACCGAAGTTGTGAAGCATCCATTTACTCCATTAGACCCACAATGATGTTTGACAGTGTTTCAGAGCATTTCACTAACCTTCGGCACGTAAAAAGATGCAAAACTTGTGTTTCGGGCCCAAATGCACTATTTCGGGGTACCGAAGTTGTGAAGCATCCATTCTACTCCATTGGACTCAAAATGATGTTTCGGAGTGTTTCAGAGCATTTCGCTAACCTTCGGCACGTAAAAAGATGCAAAACTTGTGTTTCAGGCCTGGATGGACAATTTCGAGGTACCGAAGTTGTGAAGCATCCATTCTATTCCATTGGACACAAATGATGTTTGAGAGTGTTTCAGAGTATTTCGCTAAGCTTCGACTCGTAAAAGATGCAAAACTTGTGTTTCTGGCCTGAATGCACTATTTTGGGGTATCGTAGTTGTAAAGCATCCATTCTACTCTATTGGACCCAAAATGATGTTTGTTAGTGTTTCAGAGCATTTCGCTAACCTTCGGCACGTAAAAGATGCAAAACTTAAGTTCGCGCCTGAATTCACTATTTTGGGGTACCAAAGTTGTGAAGCATCCATTATAGTCCATTGGACCCAAAATGATGTTTGGGAGTATTTCAGAGCATTTCGCTAACCTTCGGCACATAAAAAGATGAAAACCTGGTGTTTCGGGCCTGAATGCACTATTTCGGGGTATTGTAGTTGTAAACCATCCATTCTACTCCATTGGACCCAAAATGATGTTTGGGAGTGTTTCAGAGCATTTCGTTAACCTTCGGCACGTAAAAGATGCAAAACTTGTGTTTGCGCCTGAATCCACTATTTCGAGGTACCAAAGTTGTGAAGCATCCATTATAGTCCATTGGACCCAAAATGATGTTTGGGAGTGTTTTAGAGCATTTCGCTAACCTTCAGCACGTAAAACATGCAAAACTTGTGTTTCGGGCCTGAATCCACTATTTCGGGGTACAGAAGTTGTGAAGCATCCATTCTACTCCATTGGACCCAACATGATGTTTGGGAGTGTTTCAGAGCATTTAGCTAACCTTCGGCATGTAAAAAGATGAAAAACTTGTGTTCACGCCTGAATGCACTATTTCGGGGTACTAAAGTTGCGAAGCATTCATTCTACTTCATTGGAACCAAAATGATGTTTGGGAGTGTTTCAGAGTATTTCGCTAACCTTCGGCACGTAAAAAGATGCAAAACTTGTGGTTCGGGCGTCAATGCACTATTTCGGGGTACCGAAGTTGTGAAGCATCCATTCTACTCCATTGGACCCAAAATGATATTTGGGAGTGTTTCAGAGCATTTTGCAAACCTTCGGCACATAAAAAGATGAAGAACTGGTGTTTCGGGCTTGAATGCACTATTTCGGGTACCAAAGTTGCGAAGCATCCATTCCACTCCATTGGAACTAAAATGATGTTTGGGAGTGTTTCAGAGCATTTCGCTAGCCTTCGGCACGTGAAAAGATGCAAAACTTGTGTTTCGGGCCTGAATGCTCTATTTCGGGGTACCGAAGTTGTGAAGCATCCATTTACTCCATTGGACCCACAATGATGTTTGACAGTGTTTCAGAGCATTTCACTAACCTTCGGCACGTAAAAAGATGCAAAACTTGTGTTTCGGGCCCGAATGCACTATTTCGGGGTACCAAAGTTGTGAAGCATCCATTCTACTCCATTGGACTCAAAATGATGTTTGGGAGTGTTTCAGAGCATTTCGCTAACCTTCGGCACGTAAAAAGATGCAAAACATGTGTTTCAGGCCTGGATGCACAATTTCGAGGTACCGAAGCTGTGAAGCATCCATTCTATTCCATTGGACCCAAATGATGTTTGAGAGTGTTTCAGAGTATTTCGCTAAGCCGGCTCGTAAAAGATGCAAAACTTGTGTTTCTGGCCTGAATGCACTATTTCGGGGTATCGTAGTTGTAAAGCATCCATTCTACTCCATTGGACCCAAAATGATGTTTGTTAGTGTTTCAGAGCATTTCGCTAACCTTCGGCACGTAAAAGATGCAAAACTTGAGTTCGCGCCTGAATTCACTATTTTGGGGTACCAAAGTTGTGAAGCATCCATTATAGTCCATTGGACCCAAAATGATGTGTGAGAGTGTTTCAGAGCATTTTGCTAACCTTCGGCACATAAAAAGATGAAAACCTGGTGTTTCGGGCCTGAATGCACTATTTCGGATACCAAAGTTGCGAAGCATCCATTCTACTCCATTGGAACTAAAATGATGTTTGGGAGTGTTTCAGAGCATTTCGCTAACCTTCAGCGCGTAAAACATGCAAAACTTGTGTTTCGGGCCTGAATCCACTATTTCGGGGTAGAGAAGTTGTGAAGCATCCATTCTACTCCATTGGACCCAAAATGATGTTTGAGAGTGTTTCAGAGCATTTAGATAACCTTCGGCAGGTAAAAAGATGAAAAACTTGTGTTCGCCCCTGAATCCACTATTTCGAGGTACCAAAGTTGTGAAGCATCCATTCTACTCCATTGGACTCAAAATGATGTTTGAGAGTGTTTCAGAGTATTTCGCTAAGCTTCGGCTCGTAAAAGATGCAAAACTTGTGTTTCTGGCCTGAATGCACTATTTTGGGGTATCGTAGTTGTAAAGCATCCATTCTACTCCATTGGACCCAAAATGATGTTTGTTAGTGTTTCAGAGCATTTCGCTAACCTTCGGCACGTAAAAGATGCAAAACTTGAGTTCGCACCTGAATTCACTATTTTGGAGTACCAAAGTTGTGAAGCATCCATTATAGTCAATTGGACCCAAAATGATGTGTGAGAGTGTTTCAGAGCATTTTGCTAACGTTCGGCACATAAAAAGTTGAAAACCTGGTGTTTCGGGCCTGAATGCACTATTTCGGGTACCAAAGTTGCGAAGCATCCATTCTACTCCATTGGAACTAAAATGATGTTTGGGAGTGTTTCAGAGCATTTCGATAGCCTTCGGCACGTAAAAAGATGCAAAACTTGTGTTTCGGGCCTGATCCACTATTTCGGGGTACCAAAGTTGTGAAGCATCCATTATAGTCCATTGGACCCAAAATGATGTTTGGGTGTGTTTCAGAGCATTTCGCTAACCTTCAGCGCGTAAAACATGCAAAACTTGTGTTTCGGGCCTGAATCCACTATTTCGGGGTACAGAAGTTGTGAAGCATCCATTCTACTCCATTGGACCCAAAATGATGTTTGAGAGTGTGTCAGAGCATTTAGCTAACCTTCGGCAGGTAAAAAGATGAAAAACTTGTGTTCGCGCCTGAATGCACTATTTCGGGGTACCAAATTTGCGAAGCATCCATTCTACTCCGTTGGAACCAAAATGATGTTTGGGAGTGTTTCAGAGCATTTCGCTAACCTTCGGCACGTAAAAAGATGCAAAACTTGTGTTTCGGGCCTGAATGCACTATTTCGGGGTACCGAAGTTGTGAAGCATCCATTCTACTCCATTGGACTCAAAATGATGTTTGGGGGTGTTTCAGAGCATTTCGCTAGCCTTCGGCACGTAAAAAGATGCAAAACGTGTGTTTCGGGCCTGAATGCACTATTTCGGGGTATCGTAGTTGTAAACCATCCATTCTACTCCATTAGACCCAAAATGAAGTTTGGGAGTGTTTCAGAGCATTTCGTTAACCTTCGGCACGTAAAAGATGCAAAACTTGTGTTCGCGCCTAAATCCACTATTTCGAGGTACCAAAGTTGTGAAGCATCCATAATAGTCCATTGGACCCAAAATGATGTTTGGGAGTGTTTCAGAGCATTTCGCTAACCTTCAGCACGTAAAACATGCAAAACTTGTGTTTCGGGCCTGAATCCACTATTTCGGGGTACAGAAGTTGTGAAGCATCCATTCTACTCCATTGGACCCAAAATGATGTTTGGGAGTGTTTCAGAGCATTTAGCTAACCTTCGGCATGTAAAAAGATGAAAAACTTGTGTTCACGCCTGAATGCACTATTTCGGGGTACCAAAGTTGCGAAGCATTCATTCTACTCCATTGGAACCAAAATGATGTTTGGGAGTGTTTCAGAGTATTTTGCTAACCTTCGGCACGTAAAAAGATGCAAAACTTGTGTTTCGGGCCTCAATGCACTATTTCGGGGTACCGAATTTGTGAAGCATCCATTCTACTCCATTGGACCCAAAATGATATTTGGGAGTGTTTCAGAACATTTTGCTAACCTTCGGCACATAAAAAGATGAAGAACTGGTGTTTCGGGCCTGAATGCACTATTTCGGGTACCAAAGTTGCGAAGCATCCATTCTACTCCATTGGAACTAAAATGATGTTTGGGAGTGTTTCAGTGCATTTCGCTAGCCTTCGGCATGTAAAAAGATGCAAAACTTGTGTTTCGGGCCTGAATGCTCTATTTCGGGGTACCGAAGTTGTGAAGCATCCATTTACTCCATTGGACCCACAATGATGTTTGACAGTGTTTCAGAGCATTTCACTAACCTTCGGCACGTAAAAAGATGCAAAACTTGTGTTTCGGGCCCGAATGCACTTTTTCGGGGTACCGAAGTTGTGAAGCATCCATTCTACTCCATTGGTCTCAAAATGATGTTTGGGAGTGTTTCAGAGCATTTCGCTAACCTTCGGCACGTAAAAAGATGCACAACTTGTGTTTCAGGCCTGGATGCACTATTTCGAGGTACCGAAGTTGTGAAGCATCCATTCTATTCCATTGGACCCAAATGATGTTTGAGAGTGTTTCAGAGTATTTCGCTAAGCTTCGGCTCGTAAAAGATGCAAAACTTGTGTTTCTGGCCTGAATGCACTATTTCGGGGTATCGTAGTTGTAAAGCATCCATTCTACTCCATTGGACCCAAAATGATGTTTGTTAGTGTTTCAGAGCATTTCGCTAACCTTCGGCACGTAAAAGATGCAAAACTTGAGTTCGCACCTGAATTCACTATTTTGGAGTACCAAAGTTGTGAAGCATCCATTATAGTCCATTGGACCCAAAATGATGTTTGGGAGTGTTTCAGAGCATTTTGCTAACGTTCGGCACATAAAAAGTTGAAAACCTGGTGTTTCGGGCCTGAATGCACTATTTCGGGTACCAAAGTTGCGAAGCATCCATTCTACTCCATTGGAACTAAAATGATGTTTGGGAGTGTTTCAGAGCATTTCGATAGCCTTCGGCACGTAAAAAGATGCAAAACTTGTGTTTCGGGCCTGATCCACTATTTCGGGGTACCAAAGTTGTGAAGCATCCATTATAGTCCATTGGACCCAAAATGATGTTTGGGTGTGTTTCAGAGCATTTCTCTAACCTTCAGCGCGTAAAACATGCAAAACTTGTGTTTCGGGCCTGAATCCACTATTTCGGGGTACAGAAGTTGTGAAGCATCCATTCTACTCCATTGGACCCAAAATGATGTTTGAGAGTGTTTCAGAGCATTTAGCTAACCTTCGGCAGGTAAAAAGATGAAAAACTTGTGTTCGCGCCTGAATGCACTATTTCGGGGTACCAAATTTGCGAAGCATCCATTCTACTCCGTTGGAACCAAAATGATGTTTGGGAGTGTTTCAGAGCATTTCGCTAACCTTCGGCACGTAAAAAGATGCAAAACTTGTGTTTCGGGCCTGAATGCACTATTTCGGGGTACCGAAGTTGTGAAGCATCCATTCTACTCCATTGGACTCAAAATGATGTTTGGGAGTGTTTCAGAGCATTTCGCTAGCCTTCGGCACGTAAAAAGATGCAAAACGTGTGTTTCGGGCCTGAATGCACTATTTCGGGGTATCGTAGTTGTAAACCATCCATTCTACTCCATTGGACCCAAAATGAAGTTTGGGAGTGTTTCAGAGCATTTCGTTAACCTTCGGCACGTAAAAGATGCAAAACTTGTGTTCGCGCCTAAATCCACTATTTCGAGGTACCAAAGTTGTGAAGCATCCATAATAGTCCATTGGACCCAAAATGATGTTTGGGAGTGTTTCAGAGCATTTCGCTAACCTTCAGCACGTAAAACATGCAAAACTTGTGTTTCGGGCCTGAATCCACTATTTCGGGGTACAGAAGTTGTGAAGCATCCATTCTACTCCATTGGACCCAAAATGATGTTTGGGAGTGTTTCAGAGCATTTAGCTAACCTTCGGCATGTAAAAAGATGAAAAACTTGTGTTCACGCCTGAATGCACTATTTCGGGGTACCAAAGTTGCGAAGCATTCATTCTACTCCATTGGAACCAAAATGATGTTTGGGAGTGTTTCAGAGTATGTCGCTAACCTTCGGCACGTAAAAAGATGCAAAACTTGTGTTTCGGGCCTCAATGCACTATTTCGGGGTACCGAAGTTGTGAAGCATCCATTCTACTCCATTGGACCCAAAATGATATTTGGGAGTGTTTCAGAACATTTTGCTAACCTTCGGCACATAAAAAGATGAAGAACTGGTGTTTCGGGCCTGAATGCACTATTTCGGGTACCAAAGTTGCGAAGCATCCATTCTACTCCATTGGAACTAAAATGATGTTTGGGAGTGTTTCAGTGCATTTCGCTAGCCTTCGGCATGTAAAAAGATGCAAAACTTGTGTTTCGGGCCTGAATGCTCTATTTCGGGGTACCGAAGTTGTGAAGCATCCATTTACTCCATTGGACCCACAATGATGTTTGACAGTGTTTCAGAGCATTTCACTAACCTTCGGCACGTAAAAAGATGCAAAACTTGTGTTTCGGGCCCGAATGCACTTTTTCGGGGTACCGAAGTTGTGAAGCATCCATTCTACTCCATTGGTCTCAAAATGATGTTTGGGAGTGTTTCAGAGCATTTCGCTAACCTTCGGCACGTAAAAAGATGCACAACTTGTGTTTCAGGCCTGGATGCACTATTTCGAGGTACCGAAGTTGTGAAGCATCCATTCTATTCCATTGGACCCAAATGATGTTTGAGAGTGTTTCAGAGTATTTCGCTAAGCTTCGGCTCGTAAAAGATGCAAAACTTGTGTTTCTGGCCTGAATGCACTATTTCGGGGTATCGTAGTTGTAAAGCATCCATTCTACTCCATTGGACCCAAAATGATGTTTGTTAGTGTTTCAGAGCATTTCCCTAACCTTCGACACGTAAAAGATGCAAAACTTGAGTTCGCACCTGAATTCACTATTTTGGAGTACCAAAGTTGTGAAGCATCCATTATAGTCCATTGGACCCAAAATGATGTTTGGGAGTGTTTCAGAGCATTTTGCTAACGTTCGGCACATAAAAAGTTGAAAACCTGGTGTTTCGGGCCTGAATGCACTATTTCGGGTACCAAAGTTGCGAAGCATCCATTCTACTCCATTGGAACTAAAATGATGTTTGGGAGTGTTTCAGAGCATTTCGATAGCCTTCGGCACGTAAAAAGATGCAAAACTTGTGTTTCGGGCCTGATCCACTATTTCGGGGTACCAAAGTTGTGAAGCATCCATTATAGTCCATTGGACCCAAAATGATGTTTGGGTGTGTTTCAGAGCATTTCGCTAACCTTCAGCGCGTAAAACATGCAAAACTTGTGTTTCGGGCCTGAATCCACTATTTCGGGGTACAGAAGTTGTGAAGCATCCATTCTACTCCATTGGACCCAAAATGATGTTTGAGAGTGTTTCAGAGCATTTAGCTAACCTTCGGCAGGTAAAAAGATGAAAAACTTGTGTTCGCGCCTGAATGCACTATTTCGGGGTACCAAATTTGCGAAGCATCCATTCTACTCCGTTGGAACCAAAATGATGTTTGGGAGTGTTTCAGAGCATTTCGCTAACCTTCGGCACGTAAAAAGATGCAAAACTTGTGTTTCGGGCCTGAATGCACTATTTCGGGGTACCGAAGTTGTGAAGCATCCATTCTACTCCATTGGACTCAAAATGATGTTTGGGAGTGTTTCAGAGCATTTCGCTAGCCTTCGGCACGTAAAAAGATGCAAAACGTGTGTTTCGGGCCTGAATGCACTATTTCGGGGTATCGTAGTTGTAAACCATCCATTCTACTCCATTGGACCCAAAATGAAGTTTGGGAGTGTTTCAGAGCATTTCGTTAACCTTCGGCACGTAAAAGATGCAAAACTTGTGTTCGCGCCTAAATCCACTATTTCGAGGTACCAAAGTTGTGAAGCATCCATAATAGTCCATTGGACCCAAAATGATGTTTGGGAGTGTTTCAGAGCATTTCGCTAACCTTCAGCACGTAAAACATGCAAAACTTGTGTTTCGGGCCTGAATCCACTATTTCGGGGTACAGAAGTTGTGAAGCATCCATTCTACTCCATTGGACCCAAAATGATGTTTGGGAGTGTTTCAGAGCATTTAGCTAACCTTCGTTATGTAAAAAGATGAAAAACTTGTGTTCACGCCTGAATGCACTATTTCGGGGTACCAAAGTTGCGAAGCATTCATTCTACTCCATTGGAACCAAAATGATGTTTGGGAGTGTTTCAGAGTATGTCGCTAACCTTCGGCACGTAAAAAGATGCAAAACTTGTGTTTCGGGCCTCAATGCACTATTTCGGGGTACCGAAGTTGTGAAGCATCCATTCTACTCCATTGGACCCAAAATGATATTTGGGAGTGTTTCAGAACATTTTGCTAACCTTCGGCACATAAAAAGATGAAGAACTGGTGTTTCGGGCCTGAATGCACTATTTCGGGTACCAAAGTTGCGAAGCATCCATTCTACTCCATTGGAACTAAAATGATGTTTGGGAGTGTTTCAGAGCATTTCGCTAGCCTTCGGCATGTAAAAAGATGCAAAACTTGTGTTTCGGGCCTGAATGCTCTATTTCGGGGTACCGAAGTTGTGAAGCATCCATTTACTCCATTGGACCCACAATGATGTTTGACAGTGTTTCAGAGCATTTCACTAACCTTCGGCACGTAAAAAGATGCAAAACTTGTGTTTCGGGCCCGAATGCACTATTTCGGGGTACCGAAGTTGTGAAGCATTCATTCTACTCCATTGGTCTCAAAATGATGGTTGGGAGTGTTTCAGAGCATTTCGCTAACCTTCGGCACGTAAAAAGATGCAAAACTTGTGTTTCGGGCCTCAATGCACTATTTCGGGGTACCGAAGTTGTGAAGCATCCATTCTACTCCATTGGACTCAAAATGATGTTTGGGAGTCTTTCAGAGCATTTTGCTACCCTTCGGCACGTAAAAGATGCAAAACTTGTGTTTCGGGCCTGGATGCACTTTTTCGGGGTATCGTAGTTGTAAAGCATGCATTCTACTCCATTGGACCCAAAATGATGTTTGGGAGTGTTTCAGAGCATTTCCCTAACCTTCGGCACGTAAAAACATGCAAAACTTTTGTTTCGGACCTGAATGCTCTATTTCGGGGTACCGAAGTTGTGAAGCATCCATTCTACTCCATTGGACCCAAAATGATGTTTGGGAGTGTTTCAGAGCATTTTGCTAACCTTCGGCACATAAAAAGATGAAAAACTGGTGTTTCGGGCCTGAATGCACTATTTTGGGTACCAAAGTTGCGAAACATCCATTATACTCCATTGGAACTAAAATGATGTTTGGGAGTGTTTCAGAGCATTTCGCTAGCCTTCGGCACGTAAAAAGATGCAAAACTTGTGTTTCGGGCCTGAATCCACAATTTCGGGGAACCAAAGTTGTGAAGCATCCATTATAGTCCATTGGACCCAAAATGATGTTTGGGAGTGTTTCAGAGCATTTCGCTAACGTTCAGCGCGTAAAACATGCAAAACTTGTGTTTCGGGCCTGAATCCACTATTTCGGGGTACAGAAGTTGTGAAGCATCCATTCTACTCCATTGGACCCAAAATGATGTTTGAGAGTGTTTCAGAGCATTTAGCTAACCTTCGGCAGGTAAAAAGATGAAAAACTTGTGTTCGCGCCTGAATGCACTATTTCGGGGTACCAAATTTGCGAAGCATCCATTCTACTCCGTTGGAACCAAAATGATCTTTGGGAGTGTTTCAGAGTATTTCGCTAACCTTCGGCACGTAAAAAGATGCAAAACTTGTGTTTCGGGCCTCAATGCACTATTTCGGGGTACCGAAGTTGTGAAGCATCCATTCTACTCCATTGGACCCAAAATGATATTTGGGAGTGTTTCAGAACATTTTGCTAACCTTCGGCACATAAAAAGATGAAGAACTGGTGTTTCGGGCCTGAATGCACTATTTCGGGTACCAAAGTTGCGAAGCATCCATTCTACTCCATTCGAACTAAAATGATGTTTGGGTGTGTTTCAGAGCATTTCGCTAGCCTTCGGCATGTAAAAAGATGCAAAACTTGTGTTTCGGGCCTGAATGCTCTATTTCGGGGTACCGAAGTTGTGAAGCATCCATTTACTCCATTGGACCCACAATGACGTTTGACAGTGTTTCAGAGCATTTCACTAACCTTCGGCACGTAAAAAGATGCAAAACTTGTGTTTCGGGCCCGAATGCACTATTTCGGGGTACCGAAGTTGTGAAGCATCCATTCTACTCCATTGGTCTCAAAATGATGTTTGGGAGTGTTTCAGAGCATTTCGCTAACCTTTGGCACGTAAAAAGATGCACAACTTGTGTTTCAGGCCTGGAAGCACAATTTCGAGGTACCGAAGTTGTGAAGCATCCATTCTATTCCATTGGACCCAAATGATGTTTGAGAGTGTTTCAGAGTATTTCGCTAAGCTTCAGCTCGTAAAAGATGCAAAAGTTGTGTTTCTGGCCTGAATGCACTATTTCGGGGTATCGTAGTTGTAAAGCATCCATTCTACTCCATTGGACCCAAAATGATGTTTGTTAGTGTTTCAGAGCATTTCGCTAACCTTCGGCATGTAAAAGATGCAAAACTTGAGTTCGCGCCAGAATTCACTATTTTGGGGTACCAAAGTTGTGAAGCATCCATTATAGTCCATTGGACCCAAAATGATGTTTGACAGTGTTTCAGAGCATTTCCCTAACCTTCGGCACGTAAAAACATGCAAAACTTTTGTTTCGGACCTGAATGCTCTATTTCGGGGTACCGAAGTTGTGAAGCATCCATTCTACTCCATTGGACCCAAAATGATGTTTGGGAGTGTTTCAGAGCATTTTGCTAACCTTCGGCACATAAAAAGATGAAAAACAGGTGTTTCGGGCCTGAATGCACTATTTTGGGTACCAAAGTTGCGAAGCATCCATTATACTCCATTGGAACTAAAATGATGTTTGGGAGTGTTTCAGACATTTCGCTAGCCTTCGGCACGTAAAAAGATGCAAAACTTGTGTTTCGGGCCTGAATCCACAATTTCGGGGTACCAAAGTTGTGAAGCATCCATTATAGTCCATTGGACCCAAAATGATGTTTGGGAGTGTTTCAGAGCATTTCGCTAACCTTCAGCGCGTAAAAGATGCAAAACTTGTGTTTCGGGCCTGAATCCACTATTTCGGGGTACAGAAGTTGTGAAGCATCCATTCTACTCCATTGGACCCAAAATGATGTTTGAGTGTGTTTCAGAGCATTTAGCTAACCTTTGGCAGGTAAAAAGATGAAAAACTTGTGTTCGCGCCTGAATGCACTATTTCGGGGTACCAAATTTGCGAAGCATCCATTCTACTCCGTTGGAACCAAAATGATGTTTGTGAGTGTTTCAGAGCATTTCGCTAACCTTCGGCACGTAAAAAGATGAAAAACTTGTGTTTCGGGCCTGAATGCACTATTTCGGGGTACCGAAGTTGTGAAGCATCCATTCTACTCCATTGGACTCAAAATGATGTTTGGGACTGTTTCAGAGCATTTCGCTAGCCTTCGGCACATAAAAAGATGCAAAACTTTTGTTTCGGGCCTGAATGCACTATTTCGGGGTATCGTAGTTGTAAACCATCCATTCTACTCCATTGGAACCAAAATGATGTTTGGGAGTGTTTCAGAGCATTTCGTTAACCTTCGGCACGTAAAAAGATGAAAAACTGGTGTTTCGGGCCTGAATGCACTATTTTGGGTACCAAAGTTGCGAAGCATCCATTATACTCCATTGTTACTAAAATGATGTTTGGGAGTGTTTCAGAGCATTTCGCTAGCCTTCGGCACGTAAAAAGATGCAAAACTTGTGTTTCGGGCCTGAATCCACAATTTCGGGGTACCAAAGTTGTGAAGCATCCATTATAGTCCATTGGACCCAAAATGATGTTTGGGAGTGTTTCAGAGCATTTCGCTAACGTTTAGCGCGTAAAACATGCAAAACTTGTGTTTCGGGCCTGAATCCACTATTTCGGGGTACAGAAGTTGTGAAGCATCCATTCTACTCCATTGGACCCAAAATGATGTTTGAGTGTGTTTCAGAGCATTTAGCTAACCTTTGGCAGGTAAAAAGATGAAAAACTTGTGTTCGCGCCTGAATGCACTATTTCGGGGTACCAAATTTGCGAAGCATCCATTCTACTCCGTTGGAACCAAAATGATGTTTGTGAGTGTTTCAGAGCATTTCGCTAACCTTCGGCACGTAAAAAGATGAAAAACTTGTGTTTCGGGCCTGAATGCACTATTTCGGGGTACCGAAGTTGTGAAGCATCCATTCTACTCCATTGGACTCAAAATGATGTTTGGGACTGTTTCAGAGCATTTCGCTAGCCTTCGGCACATAAAAAGATGCAAAACTTTTGTTTCGGGCCTGAATGCACTATTTCGGGGTATCGTAGTTGTAAACCATCCATTCTACTCCATTGGAACCAAAATGATGTTTGGGAGTGTTTCAGAGCATTTCGTTAACCTTCGGCACGTAAAAAGATGAAAAACTGGTGTTTCGGGCCTGAATGCACTATTTTGGGTACCAAAGTTGCGAAGCATCCATTATACTCCATTGTTACTAAAATGATGTTTGGGAGTGTTTCAGAGCATTTCGCTAGCCTTCGGCACGTAAAAAGATGCAAAACTTGTGTTTCGGGCCTGAATCCACAATTTCGGGGTACCAAAGTTGTGAAGCATCCATTATAGTCCATTGGACCCAAAATGATGTTTGGGAGTGTTTCAGAGCATTTCGCTAACGTTTAGCGCGTAAAACATGCAAAACTTGTGTTTCGGGCCTGAATCCACTATTTCGGGGTACAGAAGTTGTGAAGCATCCATTCTACTCCATTGGACCCAAAATGATGTTTGAGAGTGTTTCAGAGCATTTAGCTAACCTTCGGCAGGTAAAAAGATGAAAAACTTGTGTTCGCGCCTGAATGCACTGTTTCGGGGTACCAAATTTGCGAAGCATCCATTCTACTCCTTTGGAACCAAAATGATGTTTGGGAGTGTTTCAGAGCATTTCGCTAACCTTCGGCACGTAAAAAGATGCAAAACTTGTGTTTCGGGCCTGAATGCACTATTTCGGGGTACCGAAGTTGTGAAGCATCCATTCTACTCCATTGGACCCACTATGATGTTTGACAGTGTTTCAGAGCATTTCACTAACCTTCGGCACGTAAAAAGATGCAAAACTTGTGTTTCGGGCCCGAATGCACTATTTCGGGGTACCGAAGTTGTGAAGCATCCATTCTACTCCATTGGACTCAAAATGATGTTTGGGAGTGTTTCAGAGCATTTCGCTACCTTCGGCACGTAAAAAGATGAAAAACTTGTGTTCACGCCTGAATGCACTATTTCGGGGTACCAAAGTTGCGAAGTATTCATTCTACTCCATTGGAACCAAAATGATGTTTGGGAGTGTTTCAGAGTATTTCGCTAACCTTCGGCACGTAAAAAGATGCAAAACTTGTGTTTCGGGCCTGAATGCACTATTTTGGGGTACCGAAGTTGTGAAGCATCCATTCTACTCCATTGGACCCAAAATGATATTTGGGAGTGTTTCAGAACATTTTGCTAACCTTCGGCACATAAAAAGATGAAGAACTGGTGTTTCGGGCCTGAATGCACTATTTCGGGTACCAAAGTTGCGAAGCATCCATTCTACTCCATTGGAACTAAAATGATGTTTAGGAGTGTTTCAGAGCATTTCGCTAGCCTTCGGCACGTAAAAAGATGCAAAACTTGTGTTTCGGGCCTGAATGCTCTATTTCGAGGTACCGAAGTTGTGAAGCATCCATTTACTCCATTGGACCCACAATGATGTTTGACAGTGTTTCAGAGCATTTCACTAACCTTCAGCACGTAAAAAGATGCAAAACTTGTGTTTCGGGCCCGAATGCACTATGTCGGGGTACCGAAGTTGTGAAGTATCCATTCTACTCCATTGGTCTCAAAATGATGTTTGGGAGTGTTTCAGAGTATTTCGCTAACCTTCGGCACGTAAAAAGATGCAAAACTTGTGTTTCGGGCCTCAATGCACTATTTTGGGTACCGAAGTTGTGAAGCATCCATTCTACTCCATTGGACTCAAAATGATGTTTGGGAGTCTTTCAGAGCATTTTGCTAACCTTCGGCACGTAAAAGATGCAAAACTTGTGTTTTGGGCCTGAATGCACTTTTTCGGGGTATCGTAGTTGAAAAGCATCCATTCTACTCCATTGGACCCAAAATGATGTTTGGGAGTGTTTCAGAGCATTTCCCTAACCTTCGGCACGTAAAAACATGCAAAACTTTTGTTTCGGACCTGAATGCTCTATTTCGGGGTACCGAAGTTGTGAAGCATCCATTCTACTCCATTGGACCCAAAATGATGTTTGGGAGTGTTTCAGAGCATTTTGCTAACCTTCGGCACATAAAAAGATGAAAAACAGGTGTTTCGGGCCTGAATGCACTATTTTGGGTACCAAAGTTGCGAAGCATCCATTATACTCCATTGGAACTAAAATGATGTTTGGGAGTGTTTCAGAGCATTTCGCTAGCCTTCGGCACGTAAAAAGATGCAAAACTTGTGTTTCGGGCCTGAATCCACAATTTCGGGGTACCAAAGTTGTGAAGCATCCATTATAGTCCATTGGACCCAAAATGATGTTTGGGAGTGTTTCAGAGCATTTCGCTAACCTTCAGCGCGTAAAAGATGCAAAACTTGTGTTTCGGGCCTGAATCCACTATTTCGGGGTACAGAAGTTGTGAAGCATCCATTCTACTCCATTGGACCCAAAATGATGTTTGAGTGTGTTTCAGAGCATTTAGCTAACCTTTGGCAGGTAAAAAGATGAAAAACTTGTGTTCGCGCCTGAATGCACTATTTCGGGGTACCAAATTTGCGAAGCATCCATTCTACTCCTTTGGAACCAAAATGATGTTTGTGAGTGTTTCAGAGCATTTCGCTAACCTTCGGCACGTAAAAAGATGAAAAACTTGTGTTTCGGGCCTGAATGCACTATTTCGGGGTACCGAAGTTGTGAAGCATCCATTCTACTCCATTGGAACTAAAATGATGTTTAGGAGTGTTTCAGAGCATTTTGCTAGCCTTCGGCACGTAAAAAGATGCAAAACTTGTGTTTCGGGCCTGAATGCTCTATTTCGAGGTACCGAAGTTGTGAAGCATCCATTTACTCCATTGGACCCACAATGATGTTTGACAGTGTTTCAGAGCATTTCACTAACCTTCAGCACGTAAAAAGATGCAAAACTTGTGTTTCGGGCCCGAATGCACTATGTCGGGGTACCGAAGTTGTGAAGCATCCATTCTACTCCATTGGTCTCAAAATGATGTTTGGGAGTGTTTCAGAGTATTTCGCTAACCTTCGGCACGTAAAAAGATGCAAAACTTGTGTTTCGGGCCTCAATGCACTATTTTGGGGTACCGAAGTTGTGAAGCATCCATTCTACTCCATTGGACTCAAAATGATGTTTGGGAGTCTTTCAGAGCATTTTGCTAACCTTCGGCACGTAAAAGATGCAAAACTTGTGTTTTGGGCCTGAATGCACTTTTTCGGGGTATCGTAGTTGAAAAGCATCCATTCTACTCCATTGGACCCAAAATGATGTTTGTTAGTGTTTCAGAGCATTTCGCTAACCTTCGGCACGTAAAAGATGCAAAACTTGAGTTCGCGCCTGAATTCACTATTTTGGGGTACCAAAGTTGTGAAGCATCCATTATAGTCCATTGGACCCAAAATGATGTTTGGGAGTGTTTCAGAGCAATTTGCTAACCTTCGGCACATAAAAAGATGAAAACCTGGTGTTTCGGGCCTGAATGTACTATTTCGGGTACCAAAGTTGCGAAGCATCCATTCTACTCCATTGGAACTAAAATGATGTTTGGGAGTGTTTCAGAGCATTTCGCTAGTCTTCGGCACGTAAAAAGATGCAAAACTTGTGTTTCGGGCCTGAATCCACAATTTCGGGGTACCAAAGTTGTGAAGCATCCATTATAGTCCATTGGACCCAAAATGATGTTTGGGAGTGTTTCAGAGCATTTCGCTAACCTTCAGCGCGTAAAAGATGCAAAACTTGTGTTTCGGGCCTGAATCCACTATTTCGGGGTACAGAAGTTGTGAAGCATCCATTCTACTCCATTGGACCCAAAATGATGTTTTAGTGTGTTTCAGAGCATTTAGCTAACCTTTGGCAGGTAAAAAGATGAAAAACTTGTGTTCGCGCCTGAATGCACTATTTCGGGGTACCAAATTTGCGAAGCATCCATTCTACTCCGTTGGAACCAAAATGATGTTTGTGAGTGTTTCAGAGCATTTCGCTAACCTTCGGCACGTAAAAAGATGAAAAACTTGTGTTTCGGGCCTGAATGCACTATTTCGGGGTACCGAAGTTGTGAAGCATCCATTCTACTCCATTGGACTCAAAATGATGTTTGGGACTGTTTCAGAGCATTTCGCTAGCCTTCGGCACATAAAAAGATGCAAAACTTTTGTTTCGGGCCTGAATGCACTATTTCGGGGTATCGTAGTTGTAAACCATCCATTCTACTCCATTGGAACCAAAATGATGTTTGGGAGTGTTTCAGAGCATTTCGTTAACCTTCGGCACGTAAAAAGATGAAAAACTGGTGTTTCGGGCCTGAATGCACTATTTTGGGTACCAAAGTTGCGAAGCATCCATTATACTCCATTGTTACTAAAATGATGTTTGGGAGTGTTTCAGAGCATTTCGCTAGCCTTCGGCACGTAAAAAGATGCAAAACTTGTGTTTCGGGCCTGAATCCACAATTTCGGGGTACCAAAGTTGTGAAGCATCCATTATAGTCCATTGGACCCAAAATGATGTTTGGGAGTGTTTCAGAGCATTTCGCTAACGTTTAGCGCGTAAAACATGCAAAACTTGTGTTTCGGGCCTGAATCCACTATTTCGGGGTACAGAAGTTGTGAAGCATCCATTCTACTCCATTGGACCCAAAATGATGTTTGAGTGTGTTTCAGAGCATTTAGCTAACCTTTGGCAGGTAAAAAGATGAAAAACTTGTGTTCGCGCCTGAATGCACTATTTCGGGGTACCAAATTTGCGAAGCATCCATTCTACTCCGTTGGAACCAAAATGATGTTTGTGAGTGTTTCAGAGCATTTCGCTAACCTTCGGCACGTAAAAAGATGAAAAACTTGTGTTTCGGGCCTGAATGCACTATTTCGGGGTACCGAAGTTGTGAAGCATCCATTCTACTCCATTGGACTCAAAATGATGTTTGGGACTGTTTCAGAGCATTTCGCTAGCCTTCGGCACATAAAAAGATGCAAAACTTTTGTTTCGGGCCTGAATGCACTATTTCGGGGTATCGTAGTTGTAAACCATCCATTCTACTCCATTGGAACCAAAATGATGTTTGGGAGTGTTTCAGAGCATTTCGTTAACCTTCGGCACGTAAAAAGATGAAAAACTGGTGTTTCGGGCCTGAATGCACTATTTTGGGTACCAAAGTTGCGAAGCATCCATTATACTCCATTGTTACTAAAATGATGTTTGGGAGTGTTTCAGAGCATTTCGCTAGCCTTCGGCACGTAAAAAGATGCAAAACTTGTGTTTCGGGCCTAAATCCACAATTTCGGGGTACCAAAGTTGTGAAGCATCCATTATAGTCCATTGGACCCAAAATGATGTTTGGGAGTGTTTCAGAGCATTTCGCTAACGTTTAGCGCGTAAAACATGCAAAACTTGTGTTTCGGGCCTGAATCCACTATTTCGGGGTACAGAAGTTGTGAAGCATCCATTCTACTCCATTGGACCCAAAATGATGTTTGAGATTGTTTCAGAGCATTTAGCTAACCTTCGGCAGGTAAAAAGATGAAAAACTTGTGTTCGCGCCTGAATGCACTGTTTCGGGGTACCAAATTTGCGAAGCATCCATTCTACTCCGTTGGAACCAAAATGATGTTTGGGAGTGTTTCAGAGCATTTCGCTAACCTTCGGCACGTAAAAAGATGCAAAACTTGTGTTTCGGGCCTGAATGCACTATTTCGGGGTACCGAAGTTGTGAAGCATCCATTCTACTCCATTGGACCCACTATGATGTTTGACAGTGTTTCAGAGCATTTCACTAACCTTCGGCACGTAAAAAGATGCAAAACTTGTGTTTCGGGCCCGAATGCACTATTTCGGGGTACCGAAGTTGTGAAGCATCCATTCTACTCCATTGGACTCAAAATGATGTTTGGGAGTGTTTCAGAGCATTTCGCTACCTTCGGCACGTAAAAAGATGCAAAACTTGTGTTTCAGGCCTGGATGCACAATTTTGAGGTACCGAAGTTGTGAAGCATCCATTCTATTCCATTGGACCCAAATGATGTTTGAGAGTGTTTCAGAGTATTTCGCTAAGCTTCGGCTCGTAAAAGATGCAAAACTTGTGTTTCTGGCCTGAATGCACTATTTCGGGGTATCGTAGTTGTAAAGCATCCATTGTACTCCATTGGACCCAAAATGATGTTTGTTAGTGTTTCAGAGCATTTCGCTAACCTTCGGCACGTAAAAGATGCAAAACTTGAGTTCGCGCCTGAATTCACTATTTTGGGGTACCAAAGTTGTGAAGCATCCATTATAGTCCATTGGACCCAAAATGATGTTTGGGAGTGTTTCAGAGCAATTTGCTAACCTTCGGCACATAAAAAGATGAAAACCTGGTGTTTCGGGCCTGAATGTACTATTTCGGGTACCAAAGTTGCGAAGCATCCATTCTACTCCATTGGAACTAAAATGATGTTTGGGAGTGTTTCAGAGCATTTCGCTAGTCTTCGGCACGTAAAAAGATGCAAAACTTGTGTTTCGGGCCTGAATCCACAATTTCGGGGTACCAAAGTTGTGAAGCATCCATTATAGTCCATTGGACCCAAAATGATGTTTGGGAGTGTTTCAGAGCATTTCGCTAACCTTCAGCGCGTAAAAGATGCAAAACTTGTGTTTCGGGCCTGAATCCACTATTTCGGGGTACAGAAGTTGTGAAGCATCCATTCTACTCCATTGGACCCAAAATGATGTTTTAGTGTGTTTCAGAGCATTTAGCTAACCTTTGGCAGGTAAAAAGATGAAAAACTTGTGTTCGCGCCTGAATGCACTATTTCGGGGTACCAAATTTGCGAAGCATCCATTCTACTCCGTTGGAACCAAAATGATGTTTGTGAGTGTTTCAGAGCATTTCGCTAACCTTCGGCACGTAAAAAGATGAAAAACTTGTGTTTCGGGCCTGAATGCACTATTTCGGGGTACCGAAGTTGTGAAGCATCCATTCTACTCCATTGGACTCAAAATGATGTTTGGGACTGTTTCAGAGCATTTCGCTAGCCTTCGGCACATAAAAAGATGCAAAACTTTTGTTTCGGGCCTGAATGCACTATTTCGGGGTATCGTAGTTGTAAACCATCCATTCTACTCCATTGGAACCAAAATGATGTTTGGGAGTGTTTCAGAGCATTTCGTTAACCTTCGGCACGTAAAAAGATGAAAAACTGGTGTTTCGGGCCTGAATGCACTATTTTGGGTACCAAAGTTGCGAAGCATCCATTATACTCCATTGTTACTAAAATGATGTTTGGGAGTGTTTCAGAGCATTTCGCTAGCCTTCGGCACGTAAAAAGATACAAAACTTGTGTTTCGGGCCTGAATCCACAATTTCGGGGTACCAAAGTTGTGAAGCATCCATTATAGTCCATTGGACCCAAAATGATGTTTGGGAGTGTTTCAGAGCATTTCGCTAACGTTTAGCGCGTAAAACATGCAAAACTTGTGTTTCGGGCCTGAATCCACTATTTCGGGGTACAGAAGTTGTGAAGCATCCATTCTACTCCATTGGACCCAAAATGATGTTTGAGTGTGTTTCAGAGCATTTAGCTAACCTTTGGCAGGTAAAAAGATGAAAAACTTGTGTTCGCGCCTGAATGCACTATTTCGGGGTACCAAATTTGCGAAGCATCCATTCTACTCCGTTGGAACCAAAATGATGTTTGTGAGTGTTTCAGAGCATTTCGCTAACCTTCGGCACGTAAAAAGATGAAAAACTTGTGTTTCGGGCCTGAATGCACTATTTCGGGGTACCGAAGTTGTGAAGCATCCATTCTACTCCATTGGACTCAAAATGATGTTTGGGACTGTTTCAGAGCATTTCGCTAGCCTTCGGCACATAAAAAGATGCAAAACTTTTGTTTCGGGCCTGAATGCACTATTTCGGGGTATCGTAGTTGTAAACCATCCATTCTACTCCATTGGAACCAAAATGATGTTTGGGAGTGTTTCAGAGCATTTCGTTAACCTTCGGCACGTAAAAAGATGAAAAACTGGTGTTTCGGGCCTGAATGCACTATTTTGGGTACCAAAGTTGCGAAGCATCCATTATACTCCATTGTTACTAAAATGATATTTGGGAGTGTTTCAGAGCATTTCGCTAGCCTTCGGCACGTAAAAAGATGCAAAACTTGTGTTTCGGGCCTGAATCCACAATTTCGGGGTACCAAAGTTGTGAAGCATCCATTATAGTCCATTGGACCCAAAATGATGTTTGGGAGTGTTTCAGAGCATTTCGCTAACGTTTAGCGCGTAAAACATGCAAAACTTGTGTTTCGGGCCTGAATCCACTATTTCGGGGTACAGAAGTTGTGAAGCATCCATTCTACTCCATTGGACCCAAAATGATGTTTGAGAGTGTTTCAGAGCATTTAGCTAACCTTCGGCAGGTAAAAAGATGAAAAACTTGTGTTCGCGCCTGAATGCACTGTTTCGGGGTACCAAATTTGCGAAGCATCCATTCTACTCCGTTGGAACCAAAATGATGTTTGGGAGTGTTTCAGAGCATTTCGCTAACCTTCGGCACGTAAAAAGATGCAAAACTTGTGTTTCGGGCCTGAATGCACTATTTCGGGGTACCGAAGTTGTGAAGCATCCATTCTACTCCATTGGACCCACTATGATGTTTGACAGTGTTTCAGAGCATTTCACTAACCTTCGGCATGTAAAAAGATGCAAAACTTGTGTTTCGGGCCCGAATGCACTATTTCGGGGTACCGAAGTTGTGAAGCATCCATTCTACTCCATTGGACTCAAAATGATGTTTGGGAGTGTTTCAGAGCATTTCGCTACCTTCGGCACGTAAAAAGATGCAAAACTTGTGTTTCAGGCCTGGATGCACAATTTCGAGGTACCGAAGTTGTGAAGCATCCATTCTATTCCATTGGACCCAAAGGATGTTTGAGAGTGTTTCAGAGTATTTCGCTAAGCTTCGGCTCGTAAAAGATGCAAAACTTCTGTTTCTGGCCTGAATGCACTATTTCGGGGTATCGTAGTTGTAAAGCATCCATTGTACTCCATTGGACCCAAAATGATGTTTGTTAGTGTTTCAGAGCATTTCGCTAACCTTCGGCACGTAAAAGATGCAAAACTTGAGTTCGCGCCTGAATTCACTATTTTGGGGTACCAAAGTTGTGAAGCATCCATTATAGTCCATTGGACCCAAAATGATGTTTGGGAGTGTTTCAGAGCATTTCGCTAACCTTCAGCTCGTAAAACATGCAAAACTTGTGTTTCGGGCCTGAATCCACTATTTCGGGGTACAGAAGTTGTGAAGCATCCATTCGACTCCATTGGAACTAAAATGATGTTTGGGAGTGTTTCAGAGCATTTCGCTAGCCTTCGGCACGTAAAAAGATGCAAAACTTGTGTTTCGGGCCTGAATCCACTATTTCGGGGTACCAAAGTTGTGAAGCATCCATTACAGTCCATTGGACCCAAAATGATGTTTGGGAGTCTTTCAGAGCATTTCGCTAACCTTCAGCGTGTAAAAGATGCAAAACTTGTGTTTTGGGCCTGAATCCACTATTTTGGGGTACAGAAGTTGTGAAGCATCCATTCTACTCCATTGGACCCAAAATGATGTTTGAGTGTGTTTCAGAGCATTTAGCTAACCTTCGGCAGGTAAAAAGATGAAAAACTTGTGTTCGCGCCTGAATGCACTATTTCGGGGTACCCAATTTGCGAAGCATCCATTTTACTCCGTTGGAACCAAAATGATGTTTGGGAGTGTTTCAGAGCATTTCGCTAGCCTTCGGCACGTAAAAAGATGCAAAACTTGTGTTTCGGGCCTGAATCCACTATTTCGGGGTACCAAAGTTGTGAAGCATCCATTATAGTCCATTGGACCCAAAATGATGTTTGGGAGTGTTTCAGAGCATTTCGCTAACCTTCAGCGCGTAAAAGATGCAAAACTTGTGTTTCGGGCCTGAATCCACTATTTCGGGGTACAGAAGTTGTGAAGCATCCATTCTACTCCATTGGACCCAAAATGATGTTTGAGTGTGTTTCAGAGCATTTAGCTAACCTTTGGCAGGTAAAAAGATGAAAAACTTGTGTTCGCGCCTGAATGCACTATTTCGGGGTACCAAATTTGCGAAGCATCCATTCTACTCCGTTGGAACCAAAATGATGTTTTTGAGTGTTTCAGAGCATTTCGCTAACCTTCGGCACGTAAAAAGATGAAAAACTTGTGTTTCGGGCCTGAATGCACTATTTCGGGGTACCGAAGTTGTGAAGCATCCATTCTACTCCATTGGACTCAAAATGATGTTTGGGACTGTTTCAGAGCATTTCGCTAGCCTTCGGCACATAAAAAGATGCAAAACTTTTGTTTCGGGCCTGAATGCACTATTTCGGGGTATCGTAGTTGTAAACCATCCATTCTACTCCATTGGAACCAAAATGATGTTTGGGAGTGTTTCAGAGCATTTCGTTAACCTTCGGCACGTAAAAGATGCAAAACTTGTGTTCGCGCCTGCATCCACTATTTTGAGGTACCAAAGTTGTGAAACATCCATTATAGTCCATTGGACCCAAAATGATGTTTGGGAGTGTTTCAGAGCATTTCGCTAACCTTCAGCACGTAAAACATGCAAAACTTGTGTTTCAGGCCTGAATCCACTATTTCGGGGTACAGAAGTTGTGAAGCATCCATTCGACTCCATTGGAACTAAAATGATGTTTGGGAGTGTTTCAGAGCATTTCGCTAGCCTTCGGCACGTAAAAAGATGCAAAACTTGAGTTCGCGCCTGAATTCACTATTTTGGGGTACCAAAGTTGTGAAGCATCCATTATAGTCCATTGGACCCAAAATGATGTTTGGGAGTGTTTCAGAGCAATTTGCTAACCTTCGGCACATAAAAAGATGAAAACCTGGTGTTTCGGGCCTGAATGCACTATTTCGGGTACCAAAGTTGCGAAGCATCCATTCTACTCCATTGGAACTAAAATGATGTTTGGGAGTGTTTCAGAGCATTTCGCTAGTCTTCGGCACGTAAAAAGATGCAAAACTTGTGTTTCGGGCCTGAATCCACAATTTCGGGGTACCAAAGTTGTGAAGCATCCATTATAGTCCATTGGACCCAAAATGATGTTTGGGAGTGTTTCAGAGCATTTCGCTAACCTTCAGCGCGTAAAAGATGCAAAACTTGTGTTTCGGGCCTGAATCCACTATTTCGGGGTACAGAAGTTGTGAAGCATCCATTCTACTCCATTGGACCCAAAATGATGTTTTAGTGTGTTTCAGAGCATTTAGCTAACCTTTGGCAGGTAAAAAGATGAAAAACTTGTGTTCGCGCCTGAATGCACTATTTCGGGGTACCAAATTTGCGAAGCATCCATTCTACTCCGTTGGAACCAAAATGATGTTTGTGAGTGTTTCAGAGCATTTCGCTAACCTTCGGCACGTAAAAAGATGAAAAACTTGTGTTTCGGGCCTGAATGCACTATTTCGGGGTACCGAAGTTGTGAAGCATCCATTCTACTCCATTGGACTCAAAATGATGTTTGGGACTGTTTCAGAGCATTTCGCTAGCCTTCGGCACATAAAAAGATGCAAAACTTTTGTTTCGGGCCTGAATGCACTATTTCGGGGTATCGTAGTTGTAAACCATCCATTCTACTCCATTGGAACCAAAATGATGTTTGGGAGTGTTTCAGAGCATTTCGTTAACCTTCGGCACGTAAAAAGATGAAAAACTGGTGTTTCGGGCCTGAATGCACTATTTTGGGTACCAAAGTTGCGAAGCATCCATTATACTCCATTGTTACTAAAATGATGTTTGGGAGTGTTTCAGAGCATTTCGCTAGCCTTCGGCACGTAAAAAGATGCAAAACTTGTGTTTCGGGCCTGAATCCACAATTTCGGGGTACCAAAGTTGTGAAGCATCCATTATAGTCCATTGGACCCAAAATGATGTTTGGGAGTGTTTCAGAGCATTTCGCTAACGTTTAGCGCGTAAAACATGCAAAACTTGTGTTTCGGGCCTGAATCCACTATTTCGGGGTACAGAAGTTGTGAAGCATCCATTCTACTCCATTGGACCCAAAATGATGTTTGAGTGTGTTTCAGAGCATTTAGCTAACCTTTGGCAGGTAAAAAGATGAAAAACTTGTGTTCGCGCCTGAATGCACTATTTCGGGGTACCAAATTTGCGAAGCATCCATTCTACTCCGTTGGAACCAAAATGATGTTTGTGAGTGTTTCAGAGCATTTCGCTAACCTTCGGCACGTAAAAAGATGAAAAACTTGTGTTTCGGGCCTGAATGCACTATTTCGGGGTACCGAAGTTGTGAAGCATCCATTCTACTCCATTGGACTCAAAATTATGTTTGGGACTGTTTCAGAGCATTTCGCTAGCCTTCGGCACATAAAAAGATGCAAAACTTTTGTTTCGGGCCTGAATGCACTATTTCGGGGTATCGTAGTTGTAAACCATCCATTCTACTCCATTGGAACCAAAATGATGTTTGGGAGTGTTTCAGAGCATTTCGTTAACCTTCGGCACGTAAAAAGATGAAAAACTGGTGTTTCGGGCCTGAATGCACTATTTTGGGTACCAAAGTTGCGAAGCATCCATTATACTCCATTGTTACTAAAATGATGTTTGGGAGTGTTTCAGAGCCTTTCGCTAGCCTTCGGCACGTAAAAAGATGCAAAACTTGTGTTTCGGGCCTGAATCCACAATTTCGGGGTACCAAAGTTGTGAAGCATCCATTATAGTCCATTGGACCCAAAATGATGTTTGGGAGTGTTTCAGAGCATTTCGCTAACGTTTAGCGCGTAAAACATGCAAAACTTGTGTTTCGGGCCTGAATCCACTATTTCGGGGTACAGAAGTTGTGAAGCATCCATTCTACTCCATTGGACCCAAAATGATGTTTGAGTGTGTTTCAGAGCATTTAGCTAACCTTTGGCAGGTAAAAAGATGAAAAACTTGTGTTCGCGCCTGAATGCACTATTTCGGGGTACCAAATTTGCGAAGCATCCATTCTACTCCGTTGGAACCAAAATGATGTTTGTGAGTGTTTCAGAGCATTTCGCTAACCTTCGGCACGTAAAAAGATGAAAAACTTGTGTTTCGGGCCTGAATGCACTATTTCGGGGTACCGAAGTTGTGAAGCATCCATTCTACTCCATTGGACTCAAAATGATGTTTGGGACTGTTTCAGAGCATTTCGCTAGCCTTCGGCACATAAAAAGATGCAAAACTTTTGTTTCGGGCCTGAATGCACTATTTCGGGGTATCGTAGTTGTAAACCATCCATTCTACTCCATTGGAACCAAAATGATGTTTGGGAGTGTTTCAGAGCATTTCGTTAACCTTCGGCACGTAAAAAGATGAAAAACTGGTGTTTCGGGCCTGAACGCACTATTTTGGGTACCAAAGTTGCGAAGCATCCATTATACTCCATTGTTACTAAAATGATGTTTGGGAGTGTTTCAGAGCATTTCGCTAGCCTTCGGCACGTAAAAAGATGCAAAACTTGTGTTTCGGGCCTGAATCCACAATTTCGGGGTACCAAAGTTGTGAAGCATCCATTATAGTCCATTGGACCCAAAATGATGTTTGGGAGTGTTTCAGAGCATTTCGCTAACGTTTAGCGCGTAAAACATGCAAAACTTGTGTTTCGGGCCTGAATCCACTATTTCGGGGTACAGAAGTTGTGAAGCATCCATTCTACTCCATTGGACCCAAAATGATGTTTGAGAGTGTTTCAGAGCATTTAGCTAACCTTCGGCAGGTAAAAAGATGAAAAACTTGTGTTCGCGCCTGAATGCACTATTTCGGGGTACCAAATTTGCGAAGCATCCATTCTACTCCGTTGGAACCAAAATGATGTTTGTGAGTGTTTCAGAGCATTTCGCTAACCTTCGGCACGTAAAAAGATGAAAAACTTGTGTTTCGGGCCTGAATGCACTATTTCGGGGTACCGAAGTTGTGAAGCATCCATTCTACTCCATTGGACTCAAAATGATGTTTGGGACTGTTTCAGAGCATTTCGCTAGCCTTCGGCACATAAAAAGATGCAAAACTTTTGTTTCGGGCCTGAATGCACTATTTCGGGGTATCGTAGTTGTAAACCATCCATTCTACTCCATTGGAACCAAAATGATGTTTGGGAGTGTTTCAGAGCATTTCGTTAACCTTCGGCACGTAAAAAGATGAAAAACTGGTGTTTCGGGCCTGAACGCACTATTTTGGGTACCAAAGTTGCGAAGCATCCATTATACTCCATTGTTACTAAAATGATGTTTGGGAGTGTTTCAGAGCATTTCGCTAGCCTTCGGCACGTAAAAAGATGCAAAACTTGTGTTTCGGGCCTGAATCCACAATTTCGGGGTACCAAAGTTGTGAAGCATCCATTATAGTCCATTGGACCCAAAATGATGTTTGGGAGTGTTTCAGAGCATTTCGCTAACGTTTAGCGCGTAAAACATGCAAAACTTGTGTTTCGGGCCTGAATCCACTATTTCGGGGTACAGAAGTTGTGAAGCATCCATTCTACTCCATTGGACCCAAAATGATGTTTGAGAGTGTTTCAGAGCATTTAGCTAACCTTCGGCAGGTAAAAAGATGAAAAACTTGTGTTCGCGCCTGAATGCACTGTTTCGGGGTACCAAATTTGCGAAGCATCCATTCTACTCCGTTGGAACCAAAATGATGTTTGGGAGTGTTTCAGAGCATTTCGCTAACCTTCGGCACGTAAAAAGATGCAAAACTTGTGTTTCGGGCCTGAATGCACTATTTCGGGGTACCGAAGTTGTGAAGCATCCATTCTACTCCATTGGACCCACTATGATGTTTGACAGTGTTTCAGAGCATTTCACTAACCTTCGGCACGTAAAAAGATGCAAAACTTGTGTTTCGGGCCCGAATGCACTATTTCGGGGTACCGAAGTTGTGAAGCATCCATTCTACTCCATTGGACTCAAAATGATGTTTGGGAGTGTTTCAGAGCATTTCGCTACCTTCGGCACGTAAAAAGATGCAAAACTTGTGTTTCAGGCCTGGATGCACAATTTCGAGGTACCGAAGTTGTGAAGCATCCATTCTATTCCATTGGACCCAAAGGATGTTTGAGAGTGTTTCAGAGTATTTCGCTAAGCTTCGGCTCGTAAAAGATGCAAAACTTCTGTTTCTGGCCTGAATGCACTATTTCGGGGTATCGTAGTTGTAAAGCATCCATTGTACTCCATTGGACCCAAAATGATGTTTGTTAGTGTTTCAGAGCATTTCGCTAACCTTCGGCACGTAAAAGATGCAAAACTTGAGTTCGCGCCTGAATTCACTATTTTGGGGTACCAAAGTTGTGAAGCATCCATTATAGTCCATTGGACCCAAAATGATGTTTGGGAGTGTTTCAGAGCAATTTGCTAACCTTCGGCACATAAAAAGATGAAAACCTGGTGTTTCGGGCCTGAATGTACTATTTCGGGTACCAAAGTTGCGAAGCATCCATTCTACTCCATTGGAACTAAAATTATGTTTGGGAGTGTTTCAGAGCATTTCGCTAGTCTTCGGCACGTAAAAAGATGCAAAACTTGTGTTTCGGGCCTGAATCCACTATTTCGGGGTACCAAAGTTGTGAAGCATCCATTATAGTCCATTGGACCCAAAATGATGTTTGGGAGTGTTTCAGAGCATTTCGCTAACCTTCAGCGCGTAAAAGATGCAAAACTTGTGTTTCGGGCCTGAATCCACTATTTCGGGGTACAGAAGTTGTGAAGCATCCATTCTACTCCATTGGACCCAAAATGATGTTTGAGTGTGTTTCAGAGCATTTAGCTAACCTTTGGCAGGTAAAAAGATGAAAAACTTGTGTTCGCGCCTGAATGCACTATTTCGGGGTACAAAATTTGCGAAGCATCCATTCTACTCCGTTGGAACCAAAATGATGTTTGGGAGTGTTTCAGAGCATTTCGCTAACCTTCGGCACGTAAAAAGATGAAAAACTTGTGTTTCGGGCCTGAATGCACTATTTCGGGGTACCGAAGTTGTGAAGCATCCATTCTACTCCATTGGACTCAAAATGATGTTTGGGAGTGTTTCAGAGCATTTCGCTAGCCTTCGGCACATAAAAAGATGCAAAACTTTTGTTTCGGGCCTGAATGCACTATTTCGGGGTATCGTAGTTGTAAACCATCCATTCTACTCCATTGGAACCAAAATGATGTTTGGGAGTGTTTCAGAGCATTTCGTTAACCTTCGGCACGTAAAAGATGCAAAACTTGTGTTCGCGCCTGCATCCACTATTTCGAGGTACCAAAGTTGTGAAACATCCATTATAGTCCATTGGACCCAAAATGATGTTTGGGAGTGTTTCAGAGCATTTCGCTAACCTTCAGCTCGTAAAACATGCAAAACTTGTGTTTCGGGCCTGAATCCACTATTTCGGGGTACAGAAGTTGTGAAGCATCCATTCGACTCCATTGGAACTAAAATGATGTTTGGGAGTGTTTCAGAGCATTTCGCTAGCCTTCGGCACGTAAAAAGATGCAAAACTTGTGTTTCGGGCCTGAATCCACTATTTCGGGGTACCAAAGTTGTGAAGCATCCATTACAGTCCATTGGACCCAAAATGATGTTTGGGAGTCTTTCAGAGCATTTCGCTAACCTTCAGCGTGTAAAAGATGCAAAACTTGTGTTTTGGGCCTGAATCCACTATTTTGGGGTACAGAAGTTGTGAAGCATCCATTCTACTCCATTGGACCCAAAATGATGTTTGAGTGTGTTTCAGAGCATTTAGCTAACCTTCGGCAGGTAAAAAGATGAAAAACTTGTGTTCGCGCCTGAATGCACTATTTCGGGGTACCCAATTTGCGAAGCATCCATTTTACTCCGTTGGAACCAAAATGATGTTTGGGAGTGTTTCAGAGCATTTCGCTAGCCTTCGGCACGTAAAAAGATGCAAAACTTGTGTTTCGGGCCTGAATCCACTATTTCGGGGTACCAAAGTTGTGAAGCATCCATTATAGTCCATTGGACCCAAAATGATGTTTGGGAGTGTTTCAGAGCATTTCGCTAACCTTCAGCGCGTAAAAGATGCAAAACTTGTGTTTCGGGCCTGAATCCACTATTTCGGGGTACAGAAGTTGTGAAGCATCCATTCTACTCCATTGGACCCAAAATGATGTTTGAGTGTGTTTCAGAGCATTTAGCTAACCTTTGGCAGGTAAAAAGATGAAAAACTTGTGTTCGCGCCTGAATGCACTATTTCGGGGTACCAAATTTGCGAAGCATCCATTCTACTCCGTTGGAACCAAAATGATGTTTGTGAGTGTTTCAGAGCATTTCGCTAACCTTCGGCACGTAAAAAGATGAAAAACTTGTGTTTCGGGCCTGAATGCACTATTTCGGGGTACCGAAGTTGTGAAGCATCCATTCTACTCCATTGGACTCAAAATGATGTTTGGGACTGTTTCAGAGCATTTCGCTAGCCTTCGGCACATAAAAAGATGCAAAACTTTTGTTTCGGGCCTGAATGCACTATTTCGGGGTATCGTAGTTGTAAACCATCCATTCTACTCCATTGGAACCAAAATGATGTTTGGGAGTGTTTCAGAGCATTTCGTTAACCTTCGGCACGTAAAAGATGCAAAACTTGTGTTCGCGCCTGCATCCACTATTTTGAGGTACCAAAGTTGTGAAACATCCATTATAGTCCATTGGACCCAAAATGATGTTTGGGAGTGTTTCAGAGCATTTCGCTAACCTTCAGCACGTAAAACATGCAAAACTTGTGTTTCGGGCCTGAATCCACTATTTCGGGGTACAGAAGTTGTGAAGCATCCATTCGACTCCATTGGAACTAAAATGATGTTTGGGAGTGTTTCAGAGCATTTCGCTAGCCTTCGGCACGTAAAAAGATGCAAAACTTGTGTTTCGGGCCTGAATCCACTATTTCGGGGTACCAAAGTTGTGAAGCATCCATTCTACTCCATTGGACCCAAAATGATGTTTGGGAGTGTTTCAGAGCATTTCGCTAACCTTCAGCGTGTAAAAGATGCAAAACTTGTGTTTCGGGCCTGAATCCACTATTTCGGGGTACAGAAGTTGTGAAGCATCCATTCTACTCCATTGGACCCAAAATGATGTTTGAGTGTGTTTCAGAGCATTTAGCTAACCTTTGGCAGGTAAAAAGATGAAAAACTTGTGTTCGCGCCTGAATGCACTATTTCGGGGTACCAAATTTGCGAAGCATCCATTCTACTCCGTTGGAACCAAAATGATGTTTGGGAGTGTTTCAGAGCAT
Source organism: Cenchrus fungigraminus (assembly GCA_036936925.1). Lineage (NCBI taxonomy): Eukaryota > Viridiplantae > Streptophyta > Magnoliopsida > Poales > Poaceae > Cenchrus > Cenchrus fungigraminus. The sequence goes on along the minus strand of CM072772.1, from coordinate 59,388,204 downwards.
TTCGCTATCCTTCGGCACGTAAAAAGATGCAAAACTTGTGTTTCGGGCCTGAATGCACTATTTCGGGGTACCGAAGTTGTGAAGCATCCATTCTACTCCATTGGACTCAAAATGATGTTTGGGACTGTTTCAGAGCATTTCGCTAGCCTTCGGCACATAAAAAGATGCAAAACTTTTGTTTCGGGCCTGAATGCACTATTTCGGGGTATCGTAGTTGTAAACCATCCATTCTACTCCATTGGAACCAAAATGATGTTTGGGAGTGTTTCAGAGCATTTCGTTAACCTTCGGCACGTAAAAGATGCAAAACTTGTGTTCGCGCCTGCATCCACTATTTCGAGGTACCAAAGTTGTGAAACATCCATTATAGTCCATTGGACCCAAAATGATGTTTGGGAGTGTTTCAGAGCATTTCGCTAACCTTCAGCACGTAAAACATGCAAAACTTGTGTTTCGGGCCTGAATCCACTATTTCGGGGTACAGAAGTTGTGAAGCATCCATTCGACTCCATTGGAACTAAAATGATGTTTGGGAGTGTTTCAGAGCATTTCGCTAGCCTTCGGCACGTAAAAAGATGCAAAACTTGTGTTTCGGGCCTGAATCCACTATTTCGGGGTACCAAAGTTGTGAAGCATCCATTACAGTCCATTGGACCCAAAATGATGTTTGGGAGTCTTTCAGAGCATTTCGCTAACCTTCAGCGTGTAAAAGATGCAAAACTTGTGTTTTGGGCCTGAATCCACTATTTCAGGGTACAGAAGTTGTGAAGCATCCATTCTACTCCATTGGACCCAAAATGATGTTTGAGTGTGTTTCAGAGCATTTAGCTAACCTTCGGCAGGTAAAAAGATGAAAAACTTGTGTTCGCGCCTGAATGCACTATTTCGGGGTACCCAATTTGCGAAGCATCCATTTTACTCCGTTGGAACCAAAATGATGTTTGGGAGTGTTTCAGAGCATTTCGCTAGCCTTCGGCACGTAAAAAGATGCAAAACTTGTGTTTCGGGCCTGAATCCACTATTTCAGGGTACCAAAGTTGTGAAGCATCCATTATAGTCCATTGGACCCAAAATGATGTTTGGGAGTGTTTCAGAGCATTTCGCTAACCTTCAGCGCGTAAAAGATGCAAAACTTGTGTTTCGGGCCTGAATCCACTATTTCGGGGTACAGAAGTTGTGAAGCATCCATTCTACTCCATTGGACCCAAAATGATGTTTGAGTGTGTTTCAGAGCATTTAGCTAACCTTTGGCAGGTAAAAAGATGAAAAACTTGTGTTCGCGCCTGAATGCACTATTTCGGGGTACCAAATTTGCGAAGCATCCATTCTACTCCGTTGGAACCAAAATGATGTTTGTGAGTGTTTCAGAGCATTTCGCTAACCTTCGGCACGTAAAAAGATGAAAAACTTGTGTTTCGGGCCTGAATGCACTATTTCGGGGTACCAAAGTTGTGAAGCATCCATTCTACTCCATTGGACTCAAAATGATGTTTGGGACTGTTTCAGAGCATTTCGCTAGCCTTCGGCACATAAAAAGATGCAAAACTTTTGTTTCGGGCCTGAATGAACTATTTCGGGGTATCGTAGTTGTAAACCATCCATTCTACTCCATTGGAACCAAAATGATGTTTGGGAGTGTTTCAGAGCATTTCGTTAACCTTCGGCACGTAAAAGATGCAAAACTTGTGTTCGCGCCTGCATCCACTATTTTGAGGTACCAAAGTTGTGAAACATCCATTATAGTCCATTGGACCCAAAATGATGTTTGGGAGTGTTTCAGAGCATTTCGCTAACCTTCAGCACGTAAAACATGCAAAACTTGTGTTTCAGGCCTGAATCCACTATTTCGGGGTACAGAAGTTGTGAAGCATCCATTCGACTCCATTGGAACTAAAATGATGTTTGGGAGTGTTTCAGAGCATTTCGCTAGCCTTCGGCACGTAAAAAGATGCAAAACTTGTGTTTCGGGCCTGAGTCCACTATTTCGGGGTACCAAAGTTGTGAAGCATCCATTACAGTCCATTGGACCCAAAATGATGTTTGGGACTATTTCAGAGCATTTCGCTAACCTTCAGCAGGTAAAAGATGCAAAACTTGTGTTTCGGGCCTGAATCCACTATTTCGGGGTACAGAAGTTGTGAAGCATCCATTCTACTCCATTGGACCCAAAATGATGTTTGAGTGTGTTTCAGAGCATTTAGCTAACCTTCGGCAGGTAAAAAGATGAAAAACTTGTGTTCGCGCCTGAATGCACTATTTCGGGGTACCAAATTTGCGAAGCATCCATTCTACTCCGTTGGAACCAAAATGATGTTTGGGAGTGTTTCAGAGCATTTCACTATCCTTCGGCACGTAAAAAGATGCAAAACTTGTGTTTCGGGCCTGAATGCACTATTTCGGGGTACCGAAGTTGTGAAGCATCCATTCTACTCCATTGGACCCACAATGATGTTTGACAGTGTTTCAGAGCATTTCACTAACCTTCGGCACGTAAAAAGATGCAAAACTTGTGTTTCGGGCCCGAATGCACTATTTCGGTGTACCGAAGTTGTGAAGCATCCATTCTACTCCATTTGACTCAAAATGATGTTTGGGAGTGTTTCAGAGCATTTCGCTAACCTTCGGCACGTAAAAAGATGCAAAACTTGTGTTTCAGGCCTGGATGCACAATTTCGAGGTACCGAAGTTGTGAAGCATCCACTCTATTCCATTGGACCCAAATGATGTTTGAGAGTGTTTCAGAGTATTTCGCTAAGCTTCGGCTCGTAAAAGATGCAAAACTTGTGTTTCTGGCCTGAATGCAGTATTTCGGGGTATCGTAGTTGTAAAGCATCCATTGTACTCCATTGGACCCAAAATGATGTTTGTTAGTGTTTCAGAGCATTTCGCTAACCTTCGGCACGTAAAAGATGCAAAACTTGAGTTCGCGCCTGAATTCACTATTTTGGGGTACCAAAGTTGTGAAGCATCCATTATAGTCCATTGGACCCAAAATGATGTTTGGGAGTGTTTCAGAGCATTTTGCTAACCTTCGGCACATAAAAAGATGAAAACCTGGTGTTTCGAGCCTGAATGCACTATTTCGGGTACCAAAGTTGCGAAGCATCCATTCTACTCCATTGGAACTAAAATGATGTTTGGGAGTGTTTCAGAGCATTTCGCTAGCCTTCGGCACGTAAAAAGATGCAAAACTTGTGTTTCGGGCCTGAATCCACTATTTCGGGGTACCAAAGTTGTGAAGCATCCATTATAGTCCATTGGATCCAAAATGATGTTTGGGAGTGTTTCAGAGCATTTCGCTAACCTTCAGCGCGTAAAAGATGCAAAACTTGTGTTTCGGGCCTGAATCCACTATTTCGGGGTACAAAAGTTGTGAAGCATCCATTCTACTCCATTGGACCCAAAATGATGTTTTAGTGTGTTTCAGAGCATTTAGCTAACCTTTGGCAGGTAAAAAGATGAAAAACTTGTGTACACGCCTGAATGCACTATTTCGGGGTACCAAATTTGCGAAGCATCCATTCTACTCCGTTGGAACCAAAATGATGTTTGGGAGTGTTTCAGAGCATTTCGCTAACCTTCGGCACGTAAAAAGATGCAAAACTTGTGTTTCGGGCCTGAATGCACTATTTCGGGGTACCGAAGTTGTGAAGCATCCATTCTACTCCATTGGACTCAAAATGATGTTAGGGACTGTTTCAGAGCATTTCGCTAGCCTTCGGCACATAAAAAGATGCAAAACTTTTGTTTCGGGCCTGAATGCACTATTTCGGGGTATCGTAGTTGTAAACCATCCATTCTACTCCATTGGAACCAAAATGATGTTTGGGAGTGTTTCAGAGCATTTCGTTAACCTTCGGCAAGTAAAAGATGCAAAACTTGTGTTCGCGCCTGCATCCACTATTTCGAGGTACCAAAGTTGTGAAACATCCATTATAGTCCATTGGACCCAAAATGATGTTTGGGAGTGTTTCAGAGCATTTCGCTAACCTTCAGCACGTAAAACATGCAAAACTTGTGTTTCAGGCCTGAATCCACTATTTCGGGGTACAGAAGTTGTGAAGCATCCATTCGACTCCATTGGAACTAAAATGATGTTTGGGAGTGTTTCAGAGCATTTCGCTAGCCTTCGGCACGTAAAAAGATGCAAAACTTGTGTTTCGGGCCTGAATCCACTATTTCGGGGTACCAAAGTTGTGAAGCATCCATTACTGTCCATTGGACCCAAAATGATGTTTGGGAGTGTTTCAGAGCATTTCGCTAACCTTCAGCGTGGAAAAGATGCAAAACTTGTGTTTCTGGCCTGAATCCACTATTTCGGGGTACAGAAGTTGTGAAGCATCCATTCTACTCCATTGGACCCAAAATGATGTTTGAGTGTGTTTCAGAGCATTTAGCTAACCTTCGGCAGGTAAAAAGATGAAAAACTTGTGTTCGCGCCTGAATGCACTATTTCGGGGTACCAAATTTGCGAAGCATCCATTCTACTCCGTTGGAACCAAAATGATGTTTGGGAGTGTTTCAGAGCATTTCGCTATCCTTCGGCACGTAAAAAGATGCAAAACTTGTGTTTCGGGCCTGAATGCACTATTTCGGGGTACCGAAGTTGTGAAGCATCCATTCTACTCCATTGGACTCAAAATGATGCTTGGGACTGTTTCAGAGCATTTCGCTAGCCTTCGGCACATAAAAAGATGCAAAACTTTTGTTTCGGGCCTGAATGCACTATTTCGGGGTATCGTAGTTGTAAACCATCCATTCTACTCCATTGGAACCAAAATGATGTTTGGGAGTGTTTCAGAGCATTTCGTTAACCTTCGGCACGTAAAAGATGCAAAACTTGTGTTCGCGCCTGCATCCACTATTTCGAGGTACCAAAGTTGTGAAACATCCATTATAGTCCATTGGACCCAAAATGATGTTTGGGAGTGTTTCAGAGCATTTCGCTAACCTTCAGCACGTAAAACATGCAAAACTTGTGTTTCGGGCCTGAATCCACTATTTCGGGGTACATAAGTTGTGAAGCATCCATTCGACTCCATTGGACCCAAAATGATGTTTGGGAGTGTTTCAGAGCATTTAGCTAACCTTCGGCATGTAAAAAGATGAAAAACTTGTGTTCACGCCTGAATGCACAATTTCGGGGTACCAAAGTTGCGAAGCATTCATTCTACTCCATTGGAACCAAAATGATGTTTGGGAGTGTTTCAGAGTATTTCGCTAACCTTCGGCACGTAAAAAGATGCAAAACTTGTGTTTCGAGCCTCAATGCACTATTTCGGGGTACCGAAGTTGTGAAGCATCCATTCTACTCCATTGGACTCAAAATGATGTTTGGGAGTGTTTCAGAGCATTTCGCTAACCTTCGGCACGTAAAAGATGCAAAACTTGTGTTTCGGACCTGAATGCACTATTTCGGGGTATCGTAGTTGTAAAGCATCCATTCTACTCCATTGGACCCAAAATGATGTTTGGGGGTGTTTCAGAGCATTTCCCTAACCTTCGGCATGTAAAAATATGCAAAACTTTTGTTTCGGACCTGAATGCTCTATTTCGGGGTACCGAAGTTGTGAAGCATCCATTCTACTCCATTGGACCCAAAATGATGTTTGGGAGTGTTTCAGAGCATTTTGCTAACCTTCGGCACATAAAAAGATGAAAAACTGGTGTTTCGGGCCTGAATGCACTATTTTGGGTACCAAAGTTGCGAAGCATCCATTCTACTCCATTGGAACTAAAATGATGTTTGGGAGTGTTTCAGAGCATTTCTCTAGCCTTCGGCACGTAAAAAGATGCAAAACTTGTGTTTCGGGCCTGAATCCACAATTTCGGGGTACCAAAGTTGTGAAGCATCCATTATAGTCCATTGGACCCAAAATGATGTTTGGGAGTGTTTCAGAGCATTTCGCTAACGTTCAGCGCGTAAAACATGCAAAACTTGTGTTTCGGGCCTGAATCCACTATTTCGGGGTACAGAAGTTGTGAAGCATCCATTCTACTCCATTGGACCCAAAATGATGTTTGAGAGTGTTTCAGAGCATTTAGCTAACCTTCGGCAGGTAAAAAGATGAAAAACTTGTGTTCGCGCCTGAATGCACTACTTCGGGGTACCAAATTTGCGAAGCATCCATTCTACTCCGTTGGAACCAAAATGATGTTTGGGAGTGTTTCAGAGCATTTCGCTAACCTTCGGCACGTAAAAAGATGCAAAACTTGTGTTTCGGGCCTGAATGCACTATTTCGGTGTACCGAAGTAGTGAAGCATCCATTCTACTCCATTGGACCCACAATGATGTTTGACAGTGTTTCAGAGCATTTCACTAACCTTCGGCACGTAAAAAGATGCAAAACTTGTGTTTCGGGCCCGAATGCACTATTTCGGGGTACCGAAGTTGTGAAGCATCCATTCTACTCCATTGGACTCAAAATGATGTTTGGGAGTGTTTCAGAGCATTTCGCTAACCTTCGGCACGTAAAAAGATGCAAAACTTATGTTTCAGGCCTGGATGCAAAATTTTGAGGTACCGAAGTTGTGAAGCATCCATTCTATTCCATTGGACCCAAATGATGTTTGAGAGTGTTTCAGAGTATTTCGCTAAGCTTCGGCTCGTAAAAGATGCAAAACTTGTGTTTCTGGCCTGAATGCACTATTTCGGGGTATCGTAGTTGTAAAGCATCCATTCTACTCCATTGGACCCAAAATGATGTTTGTTAGTGTTTCAGAGCATTTCACTAACCTTCGGCACGTAAAAGATGCAAAACTTGAGTTCACGCCTGAATTCACTATTTTGGGGTACCAAAGTTGTGAAGCATCCATTATAGTCCATTGGACCCAAAATGATGTTTGGGAGTGTTTCAGAGCATTTTGCTAACCTTCGGCACATAAAAAGATGAAAACCTGGTGTTTCAGGCCTGAATGCACTATTTCGGGTACCAAAGTTGTGAAGCATCCATTATAGTCCATTGGACCCAAAATGATGTTTGGGAGTGTTTCAGAGCATTTCGCTAACCTTCAGCGCGTAAAACATGCAAAACTTGTGTTTCGAGCCTGAATCCACTATTTCGGGGTACAGAAGTTGTGAACCATCCATTCTACTCCATTGGACCCAAAATGATGTTTGAGAGTGTTTCAGAGCATTTAGCTAACCTTCGGCAGGTAAAAAGATGAAAAACTTGTGTTCGCGCCTGAATGCACTATTTCGGGGTACCAAATTTGCAAAGCATCCATTCTACTCCGTTGGAACCAAAATGATGTTTGGGAGTGTTTCAGAGCATTTCGCTAACCTTCAGCACGTAAAAAGATGCAAAACTTGTGTTTCGGGCCTGAATGCACTATTTCGGGGTACCGAAGTTGTGTAGCATCCATTCTACTCCATTGGACTCAAAATGATGTTTGGGAGTGTTTCAGAGCATTTCGCTAGCCTTCGGCACATAAAAAGATGCAATACTTTTGTTTCGGGCCTGAATGCACTATTTCGGGGTATCGTAGTTGTAAACCATCCATTCTACTCCATTGGAACGAAAATGATGTTTGGGAGTGTTTCAGAGCATTTCGTTAACCTTCGGCACGTAAAAGATGCAAAACTTGTGTTCGCGTCTGCATCCACTATTTCGAGGTACCAAAGTTGTGAAACATCCATTATAGTCCATTGGACCCAAAATGGTGTTTGGGAGTGTATCAGAGCATTTCGCTAACCTCCAGCACGTAAAACATGCAAAACTTGTGTTTCGGGCCTGAATCCACTATTTCGGGGTACAGAAGTTGTGAAGCATCCATTCGACTCCATTGGACCCAAAATGATGTTTGGGAGTGTTTCAGAGCATTTAGCTAACCTTCGGCATGTAAAAAGATGAAAAACTTGTGTTCACGCCTGAATGCACTATTTCGGGGTACCAAAGTTGCGAAGCATTCATTCTACTCCATTGGAACCAAAATGATGTTTGGGAGTGTTTCAGAGTATTTCGCTAACCTTCGGCACGTAAAAAGATGCAAAACTTGTGTTTCGGGCCTCAATGCACTATTTCGGGGTACCGAAGTTGTGAAGCATCCATTCTACTCCATTGGACTCAAAATGATGTTTGGGAGTGTTTCAGAGCATTAAGCTAACCTTCGGCACGTAAAAGATGCAAAACTTGTGTTTCGGGCCTGAATGCACTATTTCGGGGTATCGTAGTTGTAAAGCATCCATTCTACTCCATTGGACCCAAAATGATGTTTGGGAGTGTTTCAGAGCATTTCCCTAACCTTCGGCACGTAAAAACATGCAAAACTTTTGTTTCGGACCTGAATGCTCTATTTCGGGATACCGAAGTTGTGAAGCATCCATTCTACTCCATTGGACCCAAAAAGATGTTTGGGAGTGTTTCAGAGCATTTTGCTAACCTTCGGCACATAAAAAGATGAAAAACTGGTGTTACGGGCCTGAATGCACTATTTCGGGGTACCGAAGTTGTGAAGCATCCATTCTACTCCATTGGACTCAAAATGATGTTTGGGACTGTTTCAGAGCATTTCGCTAGCCTTCGGCACATAAAAAGATGCAAAACTTTTGTTTCGGGCCTGAATGCACTATTTCGGGGTATCATAGTTGTAAACCATCCATTCTACTCCATTGGAACCAAAATGATGTTTGGGAGTGTTTCAGAGCATTTCGTTAACCTTCGGCACGTAAAAGATGCAAAACTTGTGTTCGCGCCTGCATCCACTATTTCGAGGTACCAAAGTTGTGAAACATCCATTATAGTCCATTGGACCCAAAATGATGTTTGGGAGTGTTTCAGAGAATTTCGCTAACCTTCAGCACGTAAAACATGCAAAACTTGTGTTTCGGGCCTGAATCCACTATTTCGGGGTACATAAGTTGTGAAGCATCCATTCGACTCCATTGGACCCAAAATGATGTTTGGGAGTGTTTCAGAGCATTTAGCTAACCTTCGGCATGTAAAAAGATGAAAAACTTGTGTTCACGCCTGAATGCACTATTTCGGGGTACCAAAGTTGCGAAGCATTCATTCTACTCCATTGGAACCAAAATGATGTTTGGGAGTGTTTCAGAGTATTTCGCTAACCTTCGGCACGTAAAAAGATGCAAAACTTGTGTTTCGGGCCTCAATGCACTATTTCGGGGTACCGAAGTTGTGAAGCATCCATTCTACTCCATTGGACTCAAAATGATGTTTGGGAGTGTTTCAGAGCATTAAGCTAACCTTCGGCACGTAAAAGATGCAAAACTTGTGTTTCGGGCCTGAATGCACTATTTCGGGGTATCGTAGTTGTAAAGCATCCATTCTACTCCATTGGACCCAAAATGATGTTTGGGAGTGTTTCAGAGCATTTCCCTAACCTTCGGCACGTAAAAACATGCAAAACTTTTGTTTCGGACCTGAATGCTCTATTTCGGGATACCGAAGTTGTGAAGCATCCATTCTACTCCATTGGACCCAAAAAGATGTTTGGGAGTGTTTCAGAGCATTTTGCTAACCTTCGGCACATAAAAAGATGAAAAACTGGTGTTACGGGCCTGAATGCACTATTTCGGGGTACCGAAGTTGTGAAGCATCCATTCTACTCCATTGGACTCAAAATGATGTTTGGGACTGTTTCAGAGCATTTCGCTAGCCTTCGGCACATAAAAAGATGCAAAACTTTTGTTTCGGGCCTGAATGCACTATTTCGGGGTATCATAGTTGTAAACCATCCATTCTACTCCATTGGAACCAAAATGATGTTTGGGAGTGTTTCAGAGCATTTCGTTAACCTTCGGCACGTAAAAGATGCAAAACTTGTGTTCACGCCTGCATCCACTATTTCGAGGTACCAAAGTTGTGAAACATCCATTATAGTCCATTGGACCCAAAATGATGTTTGGCAGTGTTTCAGAGCATTTCGCTAACCTTCAGCACGTAAAACATGCAAAACTTGTGTTTCGGGCCTGAATCCACTATTTCGGGGTACATAAGTTGTGAAGCATCCATTCGACTCCATTGGACCCAAAATGATGTTTGGGAGTGTTTCAGAGCATTTAGCTAACCTTCGGCATGTAAAAAGATGAAAAACTTGTGTTCACGCCTGAATGCACTATTTCGGGGTACCAAAGTTGCGAAGCATTCATTCTACTCAATTGGAACCAAAATGATGTTTGGGAGTGTTTCAGAGTGTTTCGCTAACCTTCGGCACGTAAAAAGATGCAAAACTTGTGTTTCGGGCCTCAATGCACTATTTCGGGGTACCGAAGTTGTGAAGCATCCATTCTACTCCATTGGACTCAAAATGATGTTTGGGAGTGTTTCTGAGCATTTCGCTAACCTTCGGCACGTAAAAGATGCAAAACTTGTGTTTCGGGCCAGAATGCACTATTTCGGGGTATCGTAGTTGTAAAGCATCCATTCTACTCCATTGGACCCAAAATGATGTTTGGGGGTGTTTCAGAGCATTTCCCTAACCTTCGGAACGTAAAAACATGCAAAACTTTTGTTTCGGACCTGAATGCTTTATTTCGGGGTACCGAAGTTGTGAAGCATCCATTCTACTCCATTGGACCCAAAATGATGTTTGGGAGTGTTTCAGAGCATTTTGCTAACCTTCGGCACATAAAAAGATGAAAAACTGGTGTTTCGGGCCTGAATGCACTATTTTGGGTACCAAAGTTGCGAAGCATCCATTCTACTTCATTGGAACTAAAATCATGTTTGGGAGTGTTTCAGAGCATTTCGCTAGCCTTCGGCACGTAAAAAGATGCAAAACTTGTGTTTCGGGCCTGAATCCACAATTTCGGGGTACCAAAGTTGTGAAGCATCCATTATAGTCCATTGGACCCAAAATGATGTTTGGGAGTGTTTCAGAGCTTTTCGCTAACGTTCAGCGCGTAAAACATGCAAAACTTGTGTTTCGGGCCTGAATCCACTATTTCGGGGTACAGAAGTTGTGAAGCATCCATTCTACTCCATTGGACCCAAAATGATGTTTGAGAGTGTTTCAGAGCATTTAGCTAACCTTCGGCAGGTAAAAAGATGAAAAACTTGTGTTCGCGCCTGAATGCACTATTTCGGGGTACCAAATTTGCAAAGCATCCATTCTACTCCGTTGGAACCAAAATGATGTTTGGGAGTGTTTCAGAGCATTTCGCTAACCTTCGGCACGTAAAAAGATGCAAAACTTGTGTTTCGGGCCTGAATGCACTATTTCGGTGTACCGAAGTAGTGAAGCATCCATTCTACTCCATTGGACCCACAATGATGTTTGACAGTGTTTCAGAGCATTTCACTAACCTTCGGCACGTAAAAAGATGCAAAACTTGTGTTTCGGGCCCGAATGCACTATTTCGGGGTACCGAAGTTGTGAAGCATCCATTCTACTCCATTGGACTCAAAATGATGTTTGGGAGTGTTTCAGAGCATTTCGCTAAGCTTCGGCACGTAAAAAGATGCAAAACTTATGTTTCAGGCCTGGATGCAAAATTTTGAGGTACCGAAGTTGTGAAGCATCCATTCTATTCCATTGGACCCAAATGATGTTTGAGAGTGTTTCAGAGTATTTCGCTAAGCTTCGGCTCGTAAAAGATGCAAAACTTGTGTTTCTGGCCTGAATGCACTATTTCGGGGTATCGTAGTTGTAAAGCATCCATTCTACTCCATTGGACCCAAAATGATGTTTGTTAGTGTTTCAGAGCATTTCGCTAACCTTCGGCACGTAAAAGATGCAAAACTTGAGTTCACGCCTGAATTCACTATTTTGGGGTACCAAAGTTGTGAAGCATCCATTATAGTCCATTGGACCCAAAATGATGTTTGGGAGTGTTTCAGAGCATTTTGCTAACCTTCGGCACATAAAAAGATGAAAACCTGGTGTTTCAGGCCTGAATGCACTATTTCGGGTACCAAAGTTGTGAAGCATCCATTATAGTCCATTGGACCCAAAATGATGTTTGGGAGTGTTTCAGAGCATTTCGCTAACCTTCAGCGCGTAAAACATGCAAAACTTGTGTTTCGAGCCTGAATCCACTATTTCGGGGTACAGAAGTTGTGAAGCATCCATTCTACTCCATTGGACCCAAAATGATGTTTGAGAGTGTTTCAGAGCATTTAGCTAACCTTCGGCAGGTAAAAAGATGAAAAACTTGTGTTCGCGCCTGAATGCACTATTTCGGGGTACCAAATTTGCAAAGCATCCAATCTACTCCGTTGGAACCAAAATGATGTTTGGGAGTGTTTCAGAGCATTTCGCTAACCTTCAGCACGTAAAAAGATGCAAAACTTGTGTTTCGGGCCTGAATGCACTATTTCGGGGTACCGAAGTTGTGTAGCATCCATTCTACTCCATTGGACTCAAAATGATGTTTGGGAGTGTTTCAGAGCATTTCGCTAGCCTTCGGCACATAAAAAGATGCAATACTTTTGTTTCGGGCCTGAATGCACTATTTCGGGGTATCGTAGTTGTAAACCATCCATTCTACTCCATTGGAACGAAAATGATGTTTGGGAGTGTTTCAGAGCATTTCGTTAACCTTCGGCACGTAAAAGATGCAAAACTTGTGTTCGCGTCTGCATCCACTATTTCGAGGTACCAAAGTTGTGAAACATCCATTATAGTCCATTGGACCCAAAATGGTGTTTGGGAGTGTATCAGAGCATTTCGCTAACCTCCAGCACGTAAAACATGCAAAACTTGTGTTTCGGGCCTGAATCCACTATTTCGGGGTACAGAAGTTGTGAAGCATCCATTCGACTCCATTGGACCCAAAATGATGTTTGGGAGTGTTTCAGAGCATTTAGCTAACCTTCGGCATGTAAAAAGATGAAAAACTTGTGTTCACGCCTGAATGCACTATTTCGGGGTACCAAAGTTGCGAAGCATTCATTCTACTCCATTGGAACCAAAATGATGTTTGGGAGTCTTTCAGAGTATTTCGCTAACCTTCGGCACGTAAAAAGATGCAAAACTTGTGTTTCGGGCCTCAATGCACTATTTCGGGGTACCGAAGTTGTGAAGCATCCATTCTACTCCATTGGACTCAAAATGATGTTTGGGAGTGTTTCAGAGCATTAAGCTAACCTTCGGCACGTAAAAGATGCAAAACTTGTGTTTCGGGCCTGAATGCACTATTTCGGGGTATCGTAGTTGTAAAGCATCCATTCTACTCCATTGGACCCAAAATGATGTTTGGGAGTGTTTCAGAGCATTTCCCTAACCTTCGGCACGTAAAAACAAGCAAAACTTTTGTTTCGGACCTGAATGCTCTATTTCGGGATACCGAAGTTGTGAAGCATCCATTCTACTCCATTGGACCCAAAAAGATGTTTGGGAGTGTTTCAGAGCATTTTGCTAACCTTCGGCACATAAAAAGATGAAAAACAGTGTGTTACGGGCCTGAATGCACTATTTCGGGGTACCGAAGTTGTGAAGCATCCATTCTACTCCATTGGACTCAAAATGATGTTTGGGACTGTTTCAGAGCATTTCGCTAGCCTTCGGCACATAAAAAGATGCAAAACTTTTGTTTCGGGCCTGAATGCACTATTTCGGGGTATCATAGTTGTAAACCATCCATTCTACTCCATTGGAACCAAAATGATGTTTGGGAGTGTTTCAGAGCATTTCGTTAACCTTCGGCACGTAAAAGATGCAAAACTTGTGTTCGCGCCTGCATCCACTATTTCGAGGTACCAAAGTTGTGAAACATCCATTATAGTCCATTGGACCCAAAATGATGTTTGGGAGTGTTTCAGAGCATTTCGCTAACCTTCAGCACGTAAAACATGCAAAACTTGTGTTTCGGGCCTGAATCCACTATTTCGGGGTACATAAGTTGTGAAGCATCCATTCGACTCCATTGGACCCAAAATGATGTTTGGGAGTGTTTCAGAGCATTTCGCTAACCTTCGGCACGTAAAAAGATGCAAAACTTATGTTTCAGGCCTGGATGCAAAATTTTGAGGTACCGAAGTTGTGAAGCATCCATTCTATTCCATTGGACCCAAATGATGTTTGAGAGTGTTTCAGAGTATTTCGCTAAGCTTCGGCTCGTAAAAGATGCAAAACTTGTGTTTCTGGCCTGAATGCACTATTTCGGGGTATCGTAGTTGTAAAGCATCCATTCTACTCCATTGGACCCAAAATGATGTTTGTTAGTGTTTCAGAGCATTTCGCTAACCTTCGGCACGTAAAAGATGCAAAACTTGAGTTCACGCCTGAATTCACTATTTTGGGGTACCAAAGTTGTGAAGCATCCATTATAGTCCATTGGACCCAAAATGATGTTTGGGAGTGTTTCAGAGCATTTTGCTAACCTTCGGCACATAAAAAGATGAAAACCTGGTGTTTCAGGCCTGAATGCACTATTTCGGGTACCAAAGTTGTGAAGCATCCATTATAGTCCATTGGACCCAAAATGATGTTTGGGAGTGTTTCAGAGCATTTCGCTAACCTTCAGCGCGTAAAACATGCAAAACTTGTGTTTCGAGCCTGAATCCACTATTTCGGGGTACAGAAGTTGTGAAGCATCCATTCTACTCCATTGGACCCAAAATGATGTTTGAGAGTGTTTCAGAGCATTTAGCTAACCTTCGGCAGGTAAAAAGATGAAAAACTTGTGTTCGCGCCTGAATGCACTATTTCGGGGTACCAAATTTGCAAAGCATCCATTCTACTCCGTTGGAACCAAAATGATGTTTGGGAGTGTTTCAGAGCATTTCGCTAACCTTCAGCACGTAAAAAGATGCAAAACTTGTGTTTCGGGCCTGAATGCACTATTTCGGGGTACCGAAGTTGTGTAGCATCCATTCTACTCCATTGGACTCAAAATGATGTTTGGGAGTGTTTCAGAGCATTTCGCTAGCCTTCGGCACATAAAAAGATGCAATACTTTTGTTTCGGGCCTGAATGCACTATTTCGGGGTATCGTAGTTGTAAACCATCCATTCTACTCCATTGGAACGAAAATGATGTTTGGGAGTGTTTCAGAGCATTTCGTTAACCTTCGGCACGTAAAAGATGCAAAACTTGTGTTCGCGTCTGCATCCACTATTTCGAGGTACCAAAGTTGTGAAACATCCATTATAGTCCATTGGACCCAAAATGGTGTTTGGGAGTGTATCAGAGCATTTCGCTAACCTTCGGCACGTAAAAACATGCAAAACTTTTGTTTCGGACCTGAATGCTCTATTTCGGGATACCGAAGTTGTGAAGCATCCATTCTACTCCATTGGACCCAAAAAGATGTTTGGGAGTGTTTCAGAGCATTTTGCTAACCTTCGGCACATAAAAAGATGAAAAACTGGTGTTACGGGCCTGAATGCACTATTTCGGGGTACCGAAGTTGTGAAGCATCCATTCTACTCCATTGGACTCAAAATGATGTTTGGGACTGTTTCAGAGCATTTCGCTAGCCTTCGGCACATAAAAAGATGCAAAACTTTTGTTTCGGGCCTGAATGCACTATTTCGGGGTATCATAGTTGTAAACCATCCATTCTACTCCATTGGAACCAAAATGATGTTTGGGAGTGTTTCAGAGCATTTCGTTAACCTTCGGCACGTAAAAGATGCAAAACTTGTGTTCGCGCCTGCATCCACTATTTCGAGGTACCAAAGTTGTGAAACATCCATTATAGTCCATTGGACCCAAAATGATGTTTGGGAGTGTTTCAGAGCATTTCGCTAACCTTCAGCACGTAAAACATGCAAAACTTGTGTTTCGGGCCTGAATCCACTATTTCGGGGTACATAAGTTGTGAAGCATCCATTCGACTCCATTGGACCCAAAATGATGTTTGGGAGTGTTTCAGAGCATTTAGCTAACCTTCGGCATGTAAAAAGATGAAAAACTTGTGTTCACGCCTGAATGCACTATTTCGGGGTACCAAAGTTGCGAAGCATTCATTCTACTCCATTGGAACCAAAATTATGTTTGGGAGTGTTACAGAGTATTTCGCTAACCTTCGGCACGTAAAAAGATGCAAAACTTGTGTTTCGGGCCTCAATGCACTATTTCGGGGTACCGAAGTTGTGAAGCATCCATTCTACTCCATTGGACTCAAAATGATGTTTGGGAGTGTTTCTGAGCATTTCGCTAACCTTCGGCACGTAAAAGATGCAAAACTTGTGTTTCGGGCCTGAATGCACTATTTCGGGGTATCGTAGTTGTAAAGCATCCATTCTACTCCATTGGACCCAAACTGATGTTTGGGGGTGTTTCAGAGCATTTCCCTAACCTTCGGCACGTAAAAACATGCAAAACTTTTGTTTCGGACCTGAATGCTCTATTTCGGGGTACCGAAGTTGTGAAGCATCCATTCTACTCCATTGGACCCAAAATGATGTTTGGGAGTGTTTCAGAGCATTTTGCTAACCTTCGGCACATAAAAAGATGAAAAACTGGTGTTTCGGGCCTGAATGCACTATTTTGGGTACCAAAGTTGCGAACCATCCATTCTACTTCATTGGAACTAAAATCATGTTTGGGAGTGTTTCAGAGCATTTCGCTAGCCTTCGGCACGTAAAAAGATGCAAAACTTGTGTTTCGGACCTGAATCCACAATTTCGGGGTACCAAAGTTGTGAAGCATCCATTATAGTCCATTGGACCCAAAATGATGTTTGGGAGTGTTTCAGAGCATTTCGCTAACGTTCAGCGCGTAAAACATGCAAAACTTGTGTTTCGGGCCTGAATCCACTATTTCGGGGTACAGAAGTTGTGAAGCATCCATTCTACTCCATTGGACCCAAAATGATGTTTGAGAGTGTTTCAGAGCATTTAGCTAACCTTCGGCAGGTAAAAAGATGAAAAACTTGTGTTCGCGCCTGAATGCACTACTTCGGGGTACCAAATTTGCGAAGCATCCATTCTACTCCGTTGGAACCAAAATGATGTTTGGGAGTGTTTCAGAGCATTTCGCTAACCTTCGGCACGTAAAAAGATGCAAAACTTGTGTTTCGGGCCTGAATGCACTATTTCGGTGTACCGAAGTAGTGAAGCATCCATTCTACTCCATTGGACCCACAATGATGTTTGACAGTGTTTCAGAGCATTTCACTAACCTTCGGCACGTAAAAAGATGCAAAACTTGTGTTTCGGGCCCGAATGCACTATTTCGGGGTACCGAAGTTGTGAAGCATCCATTCTACTCCATTGGACTCAAAATGATGTTTGGGAGTGTTTCAGAGCATTTCGCTAACCTTCGGCACGTAAAAAGATGCAAAACTTATGTTTCAGGCCTGGATGCAAAATTTTGAGGTACCGAAGTTGTGAAGCATCCATTCTATTCCATTGGACCCAAATGATGTTTGAGAGTGTTTCAGAGTATTTCGCTAAGCTTCGGCTCGTAAAAGATGCAAAACTTGTGTTTCTGGCCTGAATGCACTATTTCGGGGTATCGTAGTTGTAAAGCATCCATTCTACTCCATTGGACCCAAAATGATGTTTGTTAGTGTTTCAGAGCATTTCACTAACCTTCGGCACGTAAAAGATGCAAAACTTGAGTTCACGCCTGAATTCACTATTTTGGGGTACCAAAGTTGTGAAGCATCCATTATAGTCCATTGGACCCAAAATGATGTTTGGGAGTGTTTCAGAGCATTTTGCTAACCTTCGGCACATAAAAAGATGAAAACCTGGTGTTTCAGGCCTGAATGCACTATTTCGGGTACCAAAGTTGTGAAGCATCCATTATAGTCCATTGGACCCAAAATGATGTTTGGGAGTGTTTCAGAGCATTTCGCTAACCTTCAGCGCGTAAAACATGCAAAACTTGTGTTTCGAGCCTGAATCCACTATTTCGGGGTACAGAAGTTGTGAAGCATCCATTCTACTCCATTGGACCCAAAATGATGTTTGAGAGTGTTTCAGAGCATTTAGCTAACCTTCGGCAGGTAAAAAGATGAAAAACTTGTGTTCGCGCCTGAATGCACTATTTCGGGGTACCAAATTTGCAAAGCATCCATTCTACTCCGTTGGAACCAAAATGATGTTTGGGAGTGTTTCAGAGCATTTCGCTAACCTTCAGCACGTAAAAAGATGCAAAACTTGTGTTTCGGGCCTGAATGCACTATTTCGGGGTACCGAAGTTGTGTAGCATCCATTCTACTCCATTGGACTCAAAATGATGTTTGGGAGTGTTTCAGAGCATTTCGCTAGCCTTCGGCACATAAAAAGATGCAATACTTTTGTTTCGGGCCTGAATGCACTATTTCGGGGTATCGTAGTTGTAAACCATCCATTCTACTCCATTGGAACGAAAATGATGTTTGGGAGTGTTTCAGAGCATTTCGTTAACCTTCGGCACGTAAAAGATGCAAAACTTGTGTTCGCGTCTGCATCCACTATTTCGAGGTACCAAAGTTGTGAAACATCCATTATAGTCCATTGGACCCAAAATGGTGTTTGGGAGTGTATCAGAGCATTTCGCTAACCTCCAGCACGTAAAACATGCAAAACTTGTGTTTCGGGCCTGAATCCACTATTTCGGGGTACAGAAGTTGTGAAGCATCCATTCGACTCCATTGGACCCAAAATGATGTTTGGGAGTGTTTCAGAGCATTTAGCTAACCTTCGGCATGTAAAAAGATGAAAAACTTGTGTTCACGCCTGAATGCACTATTTCGGGGTACCAAAGTTGCGAAGCATTCATTCTACTCCATTGGAACCAAAATGATGTTTGGGAGTGTTTCAGAGTATTTCGCTAACCTTCGGCACGTAAAAAGATGCAAAACTTGTGTTTCGGGCCTCAATGCACTATTTCGGGGTACCGAAGTTGTGAAGCATCCATTATACTCCATTGGACTCAAAATGATGTTTGGGAGTGTTTCAGAGCATTAAGCTAACCTTCGGCACGTAAAAGATGCAAAACTTGTGTTTCGGGCCTGAATGCACTATTTCGGGGTATCGTAGTTGTAAAGCATCCATTCTACTCCATTGGACCCAAAATGATGTTTGGGAGTGTTTCAGAGCATTTCCCTAACCTTCGGCACGTAAAAACATGCAAAACTTTTGTTTCGGACCTGAATGCTCTATTTCGGGATACCGAAGTTGTGAAGCATCCATTCTACTCCATTGGACCCAAAAAGATGTTTGGGAGTGTTTCAGAGCATTTTGCTAACCTTCGGCACATAAAAAGATGAAAAACTGGTGTTACGGGCCTGAATGCACTATTTCGGGGTACCGAAGTTGTGAAGCATCCATTCTACTCCATTGGACTCAAAATGATGTTTGGGACTGTTTCAGAGCATTTCGCTAGCCTTCGGCACATAAAAAGATGCAAAACTTTTGTTTCGGGCCTGAATGCACTATTTCGGGGTATCATAGTTGTAAACCATCCATTCTACTCCATTGTAACCAAAATGATGTTTGGGAGTGTTTCAGAGCATTTCGTTAACCTTCGGCACGTAAAAGATGCAAAACTTGTGTTCGCGCCTGCATCCACTATTTCGAGGTACCAAAGTTGTGAAACATCCATTATAGTCCATTGGACCCAAAATGATGTTTGGGAGTGTTTCAGAGCATTTCGCTAACCTTCAGCACGTAAAACATGCAAAACTTGTGTTTCGGGCCTGAATCCACTATTTCGGGGTACATAAGTTGTGAAGCATCCATTCGACTCCATTGGACCCAAAATGATGTTTGGGAGTGTTTCAGAGCATTTAGCTAACCTTCGGCATGTAAAAAGATGAAAAACTTGTCTTCACGCCTGAATGCACTATTTCGGGGTACCAAAGTTGCGAAGCATCCATTCTACTCCATTGGAACCAAAATGATGTTTGGGAGTGTTTCAGAGCATTTCGCTAACCTTCGGCACGTAAAAAGATGCAAAACTTGTGTTTCGGGCATGAATGCACTATTTCGGGGTACCGAAGTTGTGAAGCATCCATTCTACTCCATTGGACCCAAAATGATGTTTGGGAGTGTTTTGAGCATTTCGCTAACCTTCGGCACGTAAAAGATGCAAAACTTGTGTTTCGGGCCTGAATGCACTATTTCGGGGTATCGTAGTTGTAAAGCATCCATTCTACTCCATTGGACCCAAAATGATGTTTGGGGGTGTTTCAGAGCATTTCCCTAACCTTCGGCACGTAAAAACATGCAAAACTTTTGTTTCGGACCTGAATGCTCTATTTCGGGGTACCGAAGTTGTGAAGCATCCATTCTACTCCATTGGACCCAAAATGATGTTTGGGAGTGTTTCAGAGCATTTTGCTAACCTTCGGCACATAAAAAGATGAAAAACTGGTGTTTCGGGCCTGAATGCACTATTTTGGGTACCAAAGTTGCGAAGCATCCATTCTACTTCATTGGAACTAAAATCATGTTTGGGAGTGTTTCAGAGCATTTCGCTAGCCTTCGGCACGTAAAAAGATGCAAAACTTGTGTTTCGGGCCTGAATCCATAATTTCGGGGTACCAAAGTTGTGAAGCATCCATTATAGTACATTGGACCCAAAATGATGTTTGGGAGTGTTTCAGAGCATTTCGCTAACGTTCAGCGCGTAAAACATGCAAAACTTGTGTTTCGGGCCTGAATCCACTATTTCGGGGTACAGAAGTTGTGAAGCATCCATTCTACTCCATTGGACCCAAAATGATGTTTGAGAGTGTTTCAGAGCATTTAGCTAACCTTCGGCAGGTAAAAAGATGAAAAACTTGTGTTCGCAACTGAATGCACTACTTCGGGGTACCAAATTTGCGAAGCATCCATTCTACTCCGTTGGAACCAAAATGATGTTTGGGAGTGTTTCAGAGCATTTCGCTAACCTTCGGCACGTAAAAAGATGCAAAACTTGTGTTTCGGGCCTGAATGCACTATTTCGGTGTACCGAAGTTGTGAAGCATCCATTCTACTCCATTGGACCCACAATGATGTTTGACAGTGTTTCAGAGCATTTCACTAACCTTCGGCACGTAAAAAGATGCAAAACTTGTGTTTCGGGCCCGAATGCACTATTTCGGGGTACCGAAGTTGCGAAGCATCCATTCTACTCCATTGGAACCAAAATGAAGTTTGGGAGTGTTTCAGAGCATTTCGCTAACCTTCAGCACGTAAAAGATGCAAAACTTGTGTTTCAGGCCTGAATCCACAATTTCGGTGTACCTAAGTTGTGAAGCATCCATTCTACTCCATTGGACTCAAAATGATGTTTGGGAGTGTTTCAGAGCATTTCGCTAACCTTCGGCACGTAAAAAGATGCAAAACTTGTGTTTCAGGCCTGGATGCAAAATTTTGAGGTACCGAAGTTGTGAAGCATCCATTCTATTCCATTGGACCCAAATGATGTTTGAGAGTGTTTCAGAGTATTTCGCTAAGCTTCGGCTCGTAAAAGATGCAAAACTTGTGTTTCTGGCCTGAATGCACTATTTCGGGGTATCGTAGTTGTAAAGCATCCATTCTACTCCATTGGACCCAAAATGATGTTTGTTAGTTTTTCAGAGCATTTCGCTAACCTTCGGCACGTAAAAGATGCAAAACTTGATTTCGCGCCTGAATTCACTATTTTGGGGTACCAAAGTTGTGAAGCATCCATTATAGTCCATTGGACCCAAAATGATGTTTGGGAGTGTTTCAGAGCATTTTGCTAACCTTCGGCACATAAAAAGATGAAAACCTGGTGTTTCGAGCCTGAATGCACTATTTCGGGTACCAAAGTTGCGAAGCATCCATTCTACTCCATTGGAACTAAAATGATGTTTGGGAGTGTTTCAGAGCATTTCGCTAGCCTTCGGCACGTAAAAAGATGCAAAACTTGTGTTTCGGGCCTGAATCCACTATTTCGGGGTACCAAAGTTGTGAAGCATCCATTATAGTTCATTGGACCCAAAATGATGTTTGGGAGTGTTTCAGAGCATTTCGCTAACCTTCAGCGCGTAAAACATGCAAAACTTGTGTTTCGAGCCTGAATCCACTATTTCGGGGTACAGAAGTTGTGAAGCATCCATTCTACTCCATTGGACCCAAAATGATGTTTGAGAGTGTTTCAGAGCATTTAGCTAACCTTCGGCAGGTAAAAAGATGAAAAACTTGTGTTCGCGCCTGAATGCACTATTTCGAGGAACCAAAATGATGTTTGGGAGTGTTTCATTGTATTTCGCTAACCTTCGGCACGTAAAAAGATGCAAAACTTGTGTTTCGGGCCTCAATGCACTATTTCGGGGTACCGAAGTTGTGAAGCATCCATTCTACTCCATTGGACTCAAAATGATGTTTGAGAGTGTTTCAGAGCATTAAGCTAACCTTCGGCACATAAAAGATGCAAAACTTGTGTTTCGGGCCTGAATGCACTATTTCGGGGTATCGTAGTTGTAAAGCATCCATTCTACTCCATTGGACCCAAAATGAAGTTTGGGAATGTTTCAGAGCATTTCCCTAACCTTCGGCACGTAAAAACATGCAAAACTTTTGTTTCGGACCTGAATGCTCTATTTCGGGATACCGAAGTTGTGAAGCATCCATTCTACTCCATTGGACCCAAAAAGATGTTTGGGAGTGTTTCAGAGCATTTTGCTAACCTTCGGCACATAAAAAGATGAACAACTGGTGTTTCGGGCCTGAATGCACTATTTTGGGTACCAATGTTGCGAAGCATCCATTCTACTCCATTGGACCTAAAATGATGTTTGGGAGTGTTTCAGAGCATTTCGCTAGCCTTCGGCACGTAAAAAGATGCAAAACTTGTGTTTCGGGCCTGAATCCACAATTTCGGGGTACCAAAGTTGTGAAGCATCCATTATAGTCCATTGGACCCAAAATGATGTTTGGGAGTGTTTCAGAGCATTTCGCTAGCGTTCAGCGCGTAAAACATGCAAAACTTGTGTTTCGGGCCTGAATCCACTATTTCGGGGTACAGAAGTTGTGAAGCATCCATTCTACTCCATTGGACCCAAAATGATGTTTGAGAGTGTTTCAGAGCATTTAGCTAACCTTCGGCAGGTAAAAAGATGAAAAACTTGTGTTCGCGCCTGAATGCACTATTTCGAGGCCTGGATGCACTATTTTGAGGTACCAAAGTTGTGAAGCATCCATTATAGTCCATTGCACACAAAATGATGTTTGGGAGTGTTTCAGAGCATTTCGCTAGCCTTCAGCAAGTAAAAGATGCAAAACTTGTGTTTCGGGCCTGAATCCACTATTTCGGGGTACATAAGTTGTGAAGCATCCATTCTACTGCATTGGACCCAAAATGATGTTTGGGAGTGTTTTAGAGCATTCGCTAACCTTCGGCACTTAAAAAGATGAAAAACTTGTGTTCGCGCCTGAATGCAATATTTCGGGGTACCGAAGTTGCGAAGCATCCATTCTACTCCATTGGAACCAAAATGAAGTTTGGGAGTGTTTCAGAGCATTTCGCTAACCTTCAGCACGTAAAAGATGCAAAACTTGTGTTTCGGGCCTGAATGCACTATTTCGGTGTACCGAAGTTGTGAAGCATCCATTCTACTCCATTGGACCCACAATGATGTTTGACAGTGTTTCAGAGCATTTCACTAACCTTCGGCACGTAAAAAGATGCAAAACTTGTGTTTCGGGCCCGAATGCACTATTTCGGGGTACCGAAGTTGCGAAGCATCCATTCTACTCCATTGGAACCAAAATGAAGTTTGGGAGTGTTTCAGAGCATTTCGCTAACCTTCAGCACGTAAAAGATGCAAAACTTGTGTTTCAGGCCTGAATCCACAATTTCGGTGTACCTAAGTTGTGAAGCATCCATTCTACTCCATTGGACTCAAAATGATGTTTGGGAGTGTTTCAGAGCATTTCGCTAACCTTCGGCACGTAAAAAGATGCAAAACTTGTGTTTCAGGCCTGGATGCAAAATTTTGAGGTACCGAAGTTGTGAAGCATCCATTCTATTCCATTGGACCCAAATGATGTTTGAGAGTGTTTCAGAGTATTTCGCTAAGCTTCGGCTCGTAAAAGATGCAAAACTTGTGTTTCTGGCCTGAATGCACTATTTCGGGGTATCGTAGTTGTAAAGCATCCATTCTACTCCATTGGACCCAAAATGATGTTTGTTAGTTTTTCAGAGCATTTCGCTAACCTTCGGCACGTAAAAGATGCAAAACTTGAGTTCGCGCCTGAATTCACTATTTTGGGGTACCAAAGTTGTGAAGCATCCATTATAGTCCATTGGACCCAAAATGATGTTTGGGAGTGTTTCAGAGCATTTTGCTAACCTTCGGCACATAAAAAGATGAAAACCTGGTGTTTCGAGCCTGAATGCACTTTTTCGGGTACCAAAGTTGCGAAGCATCCATTCTACTCCATTGGAACTAAAATGATGTTTGGGAGTGTTTCAGAGCATTTCGCTAGCCTTCGGCACGTAAAAAGATGCAAAACTTGTGTTTCGGGCCTGAATCCACTATTTCGGGGTACCAAAGTTGTGAAGCATCCATTATAGTCCATTGGACCCAAAATGATGTTTGGGAGTGTTTCAGAGCATTTCGCTAACCTTCAGCGCGTAAAACATGCAAAACTTGTGTTTCGAGCCTGAATCCACTATTTCGGGGTACAGAAGTTGTGAAGCATCCATTCTACTCCATTGGTCCCAAAATGATGTTTGAGAGTGTTTCAGAGCATTTAGCTAACCTTCGGCAGGTAAAAAGATGAAAAACTTGTGTTCGCGCCTGAATGCACTATTTCGAGGAACCAAAATGATGTTTGGGAGTGTTTCAGAGTATTTCGCTAACCTTCGGCACGTAAAAAGATGCAAAACTTGTGTTTCGGGCCTCAATGCACTATTTCGGGGTACCGAAGTTGTGAAGCATCCATTCTACTCCATTGGACTCAAAATGATGTTTGAGAGTGTTTCAGAGCATTAAGCTAACCTTCGGCACATAAAAGATGCAAAACTTGTGTTTCGGGCCTGAATGCACTATTTCGGGGTATCGTAGTTGTAAAGCATCCATTCTACTCCATTGGACCCAAAATGAAGTTTGGGAATGTTTCAGAGCATTTCCCTAACCTTCGGCACGTAAAAACATGCAAAACTTTTGTTTCGGACCTGAATGCTCTATTTCGGGATACCGAAGTTGTGAAGCATCCATTCTACTCCATTGGACCCAAAAAGATGTTTGGGAGTGTTTCAGAGCATTTTGCTAACCTTCGGCACATAAAAAGATGAACAACTGGTGTTTCGGGCCTGAATGCACTATTTTGGGTACCAATGTTGCGAAGCATCCATTCTACTCCATTGGACCTAAAATGATGTTTGGGAGTGTTTCAGAGCATTTCGCTAGCCTTCGGCACGTAAAAAGATGCAAAACTTGTGTTTCGGGCCTGAATCCACAATTTCGGGGTACCAAAGTTGTGAAGCATCCATTATAGTCCATTGGACCCAAAATGATGTTTGGGAGTGTTTCAGAGCATTTCGCTAGCGTTCAGCGCGTAAAACATGCAAAACTTGTGTTTCGGGCCTGAATCCACTATTTCGGGGTACAGAAGTTGTGAAGCATCCATTCTACTCCATTGGACCCAAAATGATGTTTGAGAGTGTTTCAGAGCATTTAGCTAACCTTCGGCAGGTAAAAAGATGAAAAACTTGTGTTCGCGCCTGAATGCACTATTTCGAGGCCTGGATGCACTATTTTGAGGTACCAAAGTTGTGAAGCATCCATTATAGTCCATTGCACACAAAATGATGTTTGGGAGTGTTTCAGAGCATTTCGCTAGCCTTCAGCAAGTAAAAGATGCAAAACTTGTGTTTCGGGCCTGAATCCACTATTTCGGGGTACATAAGTTGTGAAGCATCCATTCTACTGCATTGGACCCAAAATGATGTTTGGGAGTGTTTTAGAGCATTCGCTAACCTTCGGCACTTAAAAAGATGAAAAACTTGTGTTCGCGCCTGAATGCAATATTTCGGGGTACCGAAGTTGCGAAGCATCCATTCTACTCCATTGGAACCAAAATGAAGTTTGGGAGTGTTTCAGAGCATTTCGCTAACCTTCAGCACGTAAAAGATGCAAAACTTGTGTTTCAGGCCTGAATCCACAATTTCGGTGTACCTAAGCTGTGAAGCATCCATTCTACTCCATTGGACTCAAAATGATGTTTGGAAGTGTTTCAGAGCATTTCGCTAACCTTCGGCACGTAAAAAGATGCAAAACTTGTGTTTCAGGCCTTGATGCACTATTTCGAGGTACCGAAGTTGCGAAGCATCCATTCTACTCCATTGGACCCAAAATGATGTTTGTTAGTGTTTCAGAGCATTTCGCTAACCTTCAGCACGTAAAAAGATGCAAAACTTGTGTTTCGGGCCTGATTGCTCTATTTTGGGGTACCGAAGTTGTGAAGCATCCATTCTACTCCATTGGACCCACAATGATGTTTGACAGTGTTTCAGAGCATTTCGCTAACCTTCGGCACGTAAAAACATGCAAAACTTGTGTTTCTGGCCTGAATGCACTATTTCGGGGTGTTGTAGTTGTAAAGCATCCATTCTACTCCATTGGACCCACAATGATGTTTGTTAGTGTTTCACAGCATTTCGCTAACCTTCGGCACGTAAAAGATGCAAAACTTGTGTTCGCGCCTGAATTCACTATTTTGGGGTACCAAAGTTGTGAAGCATCCATTATAGTCCATTGGACCCAAAATGATGTTTGGGAGTGTTTCAGAGCATTTTGCTAACCTTCGGCACATAAAAAGATGAAAAACTGGTGTTTCGGGTCTGAATGCACTATTTCGGGTACCAAAGTTGCGAAGCATCCATTCTACTCCATTGGAACTAAAATGATGTTTGGGAGTGTTTCAAAGCATTTCGCTAGCCTTCAGCACATAAAAAGATGCAAAACTTGTGTTTCGGGCCTTAATGCTCTATTTCGGGGTACCGAAGTTGTGAAGCATCCATTCTACTCCATTGGACCCACAATGATGTTTGACAGTGTTTCAGAGCATTTCGCTAACGTTCGGCACGTAAAAGATGCAAAACTTGTGTTTCGGGCCTGAATGCACTATTTCGGGGTATCGTAGTTGTAAAGCATTCATTCTACTCCATTGGACCCAAAATTATGTCTGGGAGTGTTTCAGAGCATTTCGCTAACCTTCGGCACGTAAAAGATGCAAAACTTGTGTTCGCGTCTGAATCCACTATTTCGGGGTACCAAAGTAGTGAAGCATCCATTATAGTCCATTGGACCCAAAATGATGTTTGGGAGTGTTTCAGAGCATTTCGCTAACCTTCAGCACGTAAAAGATGCAAAACTTGTGTTTCAGGCCTGAATCCACTATTTCGGGGTACCGAAGTTGTGAAGCATCCATTCTACTCCATTGGACTCAAAATGATGTTTGGGAGTGTTTCAGAGCATTTCGCTAACCTTCGGCACGTAAAAAGATGCAAAACTTGTGTTTCAGGCCTGGATGCACTATTTCGAGGTACCAAAGTTGTGAAGCATCCATTATAGTCCATTGGACCCAAAATAATGTTCGGGAGTGTTTCAGAGCATTTCGCTAACCTTCAGCAAGTAAAAGATGCAAAACATGTGTTTCGGGCCTGAATCCACTATTTCGGGGTACATAAGTTGTGAAGCATCCATTCTACTCCATTTGACCCAAAATGATGTTTGAGAGTGTATCAGAGCAATTCGCTAACCTTCGGCACGTAAAAGATGCAAAACTTGTGTTTCAGGCCTTGATGCACTATTTCGAGGTACCGAAGTTGCGAAGCATCCATTCTACTCCATTGGACCCAAAATGATGTTTGTTAGTGTTTCAGAGCATTTCGCTAACCTTCAGCACGTAAAAAGATGCAAAACTTGTGTTTCGGGCCTGAATGCTCTATTTTGGGGTACCGAAGTTGTGAAGCATCCATTCTACTCCATTGGACCCACAATGATGTTTGACAGTGTTTCAGAGCATTTCGCTAACCTTCGGCACGTAAAAAGATGCAAAACTTGTGTTTCGGGCCTGAATGCACTATTTCGGGGTACCAAAGTTGCGAAGCATCCATTCTACTCCATTGGAACCAAAATGATGTTTGGGAGTGTTTCAAAGCATTTCGCTAACCTTCGGCACGTAAAAAGATGCAAAACTTGTGTTTCGGGCCTGAATGCACTATTTCGGGGTACCGAAGTTGTGAAGCATCCATTCTACTTCATTGGACCCACAATGATGTTTGATAGTGTTTCAGAGAATTTCGCAAACCTTCGGCACGTAAAAAGATGCAAAACTTGTGTTTCGGGCCTGAATACACTATTTCGGGGTACCGAAGTTGTGAAGCATCCATTCTACTCCATTGGACTCAAAATGATGTTTGGGAGTGTTTCAGAGCATTTCGCTAACCTTCGGCACGTAAAAAGATGCAAAACTTGTGTTTCAGGCCTGGATGCACTATTTCGGGGTACCGAAGTTGTGAAGCATCTATTCTACTCCATTGGACTCAAAATGATGTTTGGGAGTGTTTCAGAGCATTTCGCTAACCTTCGGCACGTAAAAGATGCAAAACTTGTGTTTCTGGCCTGAATGCACTATTTCGGGGTATCGTAGTTGTAAAGCATCCATTCTACTCCATTGGACCCAAAATGATGTTTGTTAGTGTTTCAGAGCATTTCGCTAACCTTCAGCACGTAAAAATATGCAAAACTTGTGTTTCGGGCCTGAATGCTCTATTTTGGGGTACCGAAGTTGTGAAGCATCCATTCTACTCCATTAGACCCACAATGATGTTTGACAGAGTTTCAGAGCATTTCGCTAACCTTCGGCACGTAAAAAGATGCAAAACTTGTGTTTTGGGCCTGAATGCACTATTTCGGGGTACCGAAGTTGTGGAGCATCCATTCTACTCCATTGGACTCAAAATGATGTTTGGGAGTGTTTCAGAGCATTTCGCTAACCTTCGGCACGTAAAAAGATGCAAAACTTGTGTTTCAGGCCTGGATACACTATTTCGAGGTACCGAAGTTGTGAAGCATCCACTCTACTCCGTTGCACCCAAAATGAAGTTTGACAGTGTTTCAGAGCATTTCGCTAACCTTCGGCACGTAAAAGATGCAAAACTTGTGTTTCTGGCCTGAATGCACTATTTTGGGGTATCATAGTTGTAAAGCATCCATTCTACTCCATTGGACCCAAAATGATGTTTGTTAGTGTTTCAGAGCATTTCGTTAACCTTCGGCACGTAAAAGATGCAAAACTTGTGTTCACGCCTGAATCCACTATTTCGGGGTACCAAAGTTGTGAAGCATCCATTATAGTCCATTGGACCCAAAATGATGTTTGGGAGTGTTTCAGAGCATTTCGCTAACCTTCAGCACGTAAAAGATGCAAAACTTGTGTTTCAGGCCTGAATCCACTATTTTGGGGTACCTAAGTTGTGAAGCAGCCATTCTACTCCATTGGACTCAAAATGATGTTTGGGAGTGTTTCAGAGCATTTCGCTAACCTTCGGCACGTAAAAAGATGCAAAACTTGTGTTTCAGGCCTGGATGCACTATTTCGAGGTACCAAAGTTGTGAAGCATCCATTCTACTCCATTGGAACCAAAATGATGTTTGGGAGTGTTTCAAAGCATTTCGCTAACCTTCGGCACGTAAAAAGATGCAAAACTTGTGTTTCGGTCCTGAATGCACTATTTCGGGGTACCGAAGTTGTGAAGCATCCATTCTACTTCATTGGACCCACAATGATGTTTGATAGTGTTTCAGAGAATTTCGCTAACCTTCGGCACGTAAAAAGATGCAAAACTTTTGTTTCAGGCCTGGATGCACTATTTCAGGGTACCGAAGTTGCGAAGCATCCATTTTACTCCATTGGACCCAAAATGATGTTTGAGAGTGTTTCAGAGCATTTCGCTAACCTTCGGCACGTAAAAGATGCAAAACTTGTGTTTCTGGCCTAAATGCACTATTTCGGGGTGTCGTAGTTGTAAAGCATCCATTCTACTCAATTGGACCCAAAATGATGTTTGTTGGTGTTTCAGAGCATTTCACTAACCTTCGGCACGTAAAAGATGCAAAACTTGTGTTCGCGCCTGAATTCACTATTTTGGGGTACCAAAGTTGTGAAGCATCCATTATAGTCCATTGGACCCAAAATGATGTTTGGGAGTGTTTCAGAGCATTTTGCTAACCTTCGGCACATAAAAAGATGAAAAACTGGTGTTTCAGGCCTGAATGCACTATTTCGGGTACCAAAGTTGCGAAGCATCCATTCTACTCCATTGGAACTAAAATGCTGTTTGGGAGTGTTTCAAAGCATTTCGCTAGCCTTCAGCACGTAAAAAGAAGCAAAACTTGTGTTTCGGGCCTGAATGCACTATTTCGGGGTACCGAAGTTGTGAAGCATCCATTCTACTCCATTGGAACCAAAATAATGTTTGAGAGTGTTTCAGAGCATTTCGCTAACCTTCGGCACGTAAAAAGATGCAAAACTTGTGTTTCTGGCCTGAATGCACTATTTCGGGGTGTCGTAGTTGTAAAGCATCCATTCTACTCCATTGGACCCACAATGATGTTTGTTAGTGTTTCACAGCATTTCGCTAACCTTCGGCACGTAAAAGATGCAAATCTTGTGTTCGCGCCTGAATTCACTATTTTGGGGTACCAAAGTTGTGAAGCATCCATTATAGTCCATTGGACCCAAAATGATGTTTGGGAGTGTTTCAGAGCATTTCGCTAACCTTCAGCACGTAAAAGATGCAAAACTTGTGTTTCAGGCCTGAATCCACTATTTCGGGGTACCTAAGTTGTGAAGCAGCCATTCTACTCCATTGGACTCAAAATAATGTTTGGGAGTGTTTCAGAGCATTTCGCTAACCTTCGGCACGTAAAAAGATGCAAAACTTGTGTTTCAGGCCTGGATGCACTATTTCGAGGTACCAAAGTTGTGAAGCATCCATTATAGTCCATTGGACACAAAATGATATTTGGGAGTGTGTCAGAGCATTTGGCTAGCCTTCAGCAAGTAAAAGATGCAAAACTTGTGTTTCGGGCCTGAATCCACTATTTCGGGGTACATAAGTTGTGAAGCATCCATTCTACTCCATTTGACCCAAAATGATGTTTGAGAGTGTATCAGAGCATTTCGCTAACCTTCGGCACGTAAAAGATGCAAAACTTGTGTTTCAGGCCTTGATGCACTATTTCGAGGTACCGAAGTTGCGAAGCATCCATTCTACTCCATTGGACCCAAAATGATGTTTGTTAGTGTTTCAGAGCATTTCGCTAACCTTCAGCACGTAAAAAGATGCAAAACTTGTGTTTCGGGCCTGAATGCTCTATTTTGGGGTACCGAAGTTGTGAAACATCCATTCTACTCCATTGGACCCACAATGATGTTTGACAGTGTTTCAGAGCATTTTGCTAACCTTCGGCACGTAAAAAGATGCAAAACTTGTGTTTCTGGCCTGAATGCACTATTTCGGGGTGTCGTAGTTGTAAAGCATCCATTCTACTCCATTGGACCCACAATGATGTTTGTTAGTGTTTCACAGCATTTCGCTAACCTTCGGCACGTAAAAGATGCAAATCTTGTGTTCGCGCCTGAATTCACTATTTTGGGGTACCAAAGTTGTGAAGCATCCATTATAGTCCATTGGACCCAAAATGATGTTTGGGAGTGTTTCAGAGCATTTTGCTAACCTTCGGCAAATAAAAAGATGAAAAACTTATGTTTCGGGCTTGAATGCACTATTTCGGGGTACCAAAGTTGCGAAGCATCCATTCTACTCCATTGGAACCAAAATGATGTTTGGTAGTGTTTCAAAGCATTTCGCTAACCTTCAGCACCTAAAAAGATGCAAAACTTGTGTTTCGGGCCCGAATGCACTATTTCGGGGTACCGAAGTTGTGAAGCATCCATTCTACTTCATTGGACCCACAATGATGTTTGATAGTGTTTCAGAGAATTTCGCTAACCTTCGGCACGTAAAAAGATGCGAAACTTGTGTTTCAGGCCTGGATGCACTATTTCAGGGTACCGAAGTTGCGAAGCATCCATTTTACTCCATTGGACCCAAAATGATGTTTGAGAGTGTTTCAGAGCATTTCGCTAACCTTCGGCACGTAAAAGATGCAAAACTTGTGTTTCTGGCCTAAATGCACTATTTCGGGGTGTCGTAGTTGTAAAGCATCCATTCTACTCAATTGGACCCAAAATGATGTTTGTTGGTGTTTCAGAGCATTTCACTAACCTTCGGCACGTAAAAGATGCAAAACTTGTGTTCGCGCCTGAATTCACTATTTTGTGGTACCAAAGTTGTGAAGCATCCATTATAGTCCATTGGACCCAAAATGATGTTTGGGAGTGTTTCAGAGCATTTTACTAACCTTCGGCACATAAAAAGATGAAAAACTGGTGTTTCAGGCCTGAATGCACTATTTCGGGTACCAAAGTTGCGAAGCATCCATTCTACTCCATTGGAACTAAAATGCTGTTTGGGAGTGTTTCAAAGCATTTCGCTAGCCTTCAGCACGTAAAAAGATGCAAAACTTGTGTTTCGGGCCTGAATGCACTATTTCGGGGTACAGAAGTAGTGAAGCATCCATTCTACTCCATTGGACCCAAAATGATGTTTGGGAGTGTTTCAGAGCATTTAGCTAACCTTCGGCACGTAAAAAGATGAAAAACTTGTATTCGCGCCTGAATGCAATATTTCGGGGTACCAAAGTTGTGAAGCATCCATTCTACTCCATTGGAACCAAAATGATGTTTGGGAGTGTTTCAGAGCATTTCGCTATCCTTCAGCACGTAAAAAGATTCAAAACTTGCGTTTCGGGCCTGAATGCACTATTTCGGGGTACCGAAGTTGTGAAGCATCTATTCTACTCCATTGGACTCAAAATGATGTTTGGGAGTGTTTCAGAGCATTTCGCTAACCTTCGGCACGTAAAAGATGCAAAACTTGTGTTTCTGGCCTGAATGCACTATTTCGGGGTATCGTGGTTGTAAAGCATCCATTCTACTCCATTGGACCCAAAATGATGTTTGTTAGTGTTTCAGAGCATTTCGCTAACCTTCAGCAAGTAAAAATATGCAAAACTTGTGTTTCGGGCCTGAATGCTCTATTTTGGGGTACCGAAGTTGTGAAGCATCCATTCTACTCCATTGGACCCACAATGATGTTTGACAGAGTTTCAGAGCATTTCGCTAACCTTCGGCACGTAAAAAGAGGCAAAACTTGTGTTTTGGGCCTGAATGCACTATTTCGGGGTACCGAAGTTGTGGAGCATCCATTCTACTCCATTGGACTCAAAATGATGTTTGGGAGTGTTTCAGAGCATTTCGCTAACCTTCGGCACGTAAAAAGATGCAAAACTTGTGTTTCAGGCCTGGATACACTATTTCGAGGTACCGAAGTTGTGAAGCATCCACTCTACTCCGTTGCACCCAAAATGAAGTTTGAGAGTGTTTCAGAGCATTTCGCTAACCTTCAGCACGTAAAAGATGCAAAACTTGTGTTTCAGGCCTGAATCCACTATTTCGGGGTACCTAAGTTGTGAAGCAGCCATTCTACTCCATTGGACTCAAAATGATGTTTGGGAGTGTTTCAGAGCATTTCGCTAACCTTCGGCACGTAAAAAGATACAAAACTTTTGTTTCAGGCCTGGATGCACTATTTCGAGGTACCAAAGTTGTGAAGCATCCATTATAGTCCATTGGACACAAAATGATGTTTGGGAGTGTGTCAGAGCATTTCGCTAGCCTTCAGCAAGTAAAAGATGCAAAACTTGTGTTTCGGGCCTGAATCAACTATTTCGAGGTACCAAAGTTGTGAAGCATCCATTATAGTCCATTGGACCCAAAATGATGTTTGGGAGTGTTTCAGAGCATTTTGCTAACCTTCGGCACATAAAAAGATGAAAAACTGGTGTTTCGGGTCTGAATGCACTATTTCGGGTACCAAAGTTGCGAAGCATCCATTCTACTCCATTGGAACTAAAATGATGTTTGGGAGTGTTTCAAAGCATTTCGCTAGCCTTCAGCACATAAAAAGATGCAAAACTTGTGTTTCGGGCCTTAATGCTCTATTTCGGGGTACCGAAGTTGTGGAGCATCCATTCTACTCCATTGGACTCAAAATGATGTTTGGGAGTGTTTCAGAGCATTTCGCTAACGTTCGGCACGTAAAAGATGCAAAACTTGTGTTTCGGGCCTGAATGCACTATTTCAGGGTACAGAAGTTGTGAAGCATCCATTCTACTCCATTGGACCCAAAATGATGTTTGGGAGTGTTTCAGAGCATTTAGCTAACCTTCGGCACGTAAAATGATGAAAAACTTGTATTCATGCCTGAATGCAATATTTCGGGGTACCAAAGTTGTGAAGCATCCATTCTACTCCATTGGAACCAAAATGATGTTTGGGAGTGTTTCAGAGCATTTCGCTAACCTACGGCACGTAAAAAGATGCAAAACTTGTGTTTCGGGCCTGAATGCACTATTTCGGGGTACCGAAGTTGTGAAGCATCTATTCTACTCCATTGGAATCAAAATGATGTTTGGGAGTGTTTCAGAGCATTGTGCTAACCTTCGGCACGTAAAAGATGCAAAACTTGTGTTTCTGGCCTGAATGCACTATTTCGGGGTATCGTAGTTGTAAAGCATCCATTCTACTCCATTGGTCCCAAAATGATGTTTGTTAGTGTTTCAGAGCATTTCGCTAACCTTCAGCACGTAAAAAGATGCAAAACTTGTGTTTCGGGCCTGAATGCTCTACTTTGGGGTACCGAAGTTGTGAAGCATCCATTCTACTCCATTGGACCCACAATGATGTTTGTTAGTGTTTCAGAGCATTTCGCTAACCTTCGGCACGTAAAAGATGCAAAACTTGTGTTTCTGGCCTGAATGCACTATTTCGGGGTATCGTAGTTGTAAAGCATCCATTCTACTCCATTGGACCCAAAATGATGTTTGTTAGTGTTTCAGAGCATTTCGCTAACCTTCAGCACGTAAAAAGATGCAAAACTTGTGTTTCGGGCCTGAATGCTCTATTTTGGGGAACCGAAGTTGTGAAGCATCCATTCTACTCCATTGGACCCACAATGATGTTTGACAGTGTTTCAGAGCATTTCGCTATCCTTCGGCACGTAAAAAGATGCAAAACTTGTGTTTCTGGCCTGAATGCACTATTTCGGAGTGTCATATTTGTAAAGCATCCATTCTACTCCATTGGACCCAAAATGATGTTTGTTGGTGTTTCAGAGCATTTCGCTTACCTTCGGCACGTAAAAGATGCAAAACTTGTGTTCGCGCCTGAATTCACTATTTTGGGGTACCAAAGTTGTGAAGCATCCATTATAGTCCATTAGACCCAAAATGATGTTTGGGAGTGTTTCAGAGCATTTTGCTAACCTTCGGCACATAAAAAGATGAAAATCTGGTGTTTCAGGCCTGAATGCACTATTTCGGGTAACAAAGTTGCGAAGCATCCATTCTACTCCATTGGAACTAAAATGATGTTTGGGAGTGTTTCAAAGCATTTCGCTAGCCTTCAGCACGTAAAAAGATGCAAAACTTGTGTTTCGGGCCTGAATGCACTATTTCGGGGTACAGAAGTTGTGAAGCATCCATTCTACTCCATTGGACCCAAAATGATGTTTGGGAGTGTTTCAGAGCATTTAGCTAACCTTCGGCACGTAAAAAGATGAAAAACTTGTATTCACGCCTGAATGCAATATTTCGGGGTACCAAAGTTGTGAAGCATCCATTCTACTCCATTGGAACCAAAATGATGTTTGGGAG
Source organism: Cenchrus fungigraminus (assembly GCA_036936925.1). Lineage (NCBI taxonomy): Eukaryota > Viridiplantae > Streptophyta > Magnoliopsida > Poales > Poaceae > Cenchrus > Cenchrus fungigraminus. The sequence goes on along the minus strand of CM072772.1, from coordinate 59,352,550 downwards.
TGTTTCAGAGCATTTCGCTAACCTACGGCACGTAAAAAGATGCAAAACTTGTGTTTCGGGCCTGAATGCACTATTTCGGGGTACCGAAGTTGTGAAGCATCTATTCTACTCCATTGGAATCAAAATGATGTTTGGGAGTGTTTCAGAGCATTTTGCTAACCTTCGGCACGTATAAGATGCAAAACTTGTGTTTCTGGCCTGAATGCACTATTTTGGGGTATCGTAGTTGTAAAGCATCCATTCTACTCCATTGGACCCAAAATGATGTTTGTTAGTGTTTCAGAGCATTTCGCTAACCTTCAGCACGTAAAAAGATGCAAACCTTGTGTTTCGGGCCTGAATGCTCTATTTTGGGGTACCGAAGTTGTGAAGCATCCATTCTACTCCATTGGACCCACAATGATGTTTGACAGTGTTTCAGAGCATTTCGCTATCCTTCGGCACGTAAAAAGATGCAAAACTTGTGTTTCGGGCCTGAATGCACTATTTCGGGGTACCGAAGTTGTGGAGCATCCATTCTACTCCATTGGACTCAAAATGATGTTTGGGAGTGTTTCAGAGCATTTCGCTAACCTTCGGCACGTAAAAGATGCAAAACTTGTGTTTCGGGCCTGAATGCACTATTTCGGGGTACAGAAGTTGTGAAGCATCCATTCTACTCCATTGGACCCAAAATGATGTTTGGGAGTGTTTCAGAGCATTTAGCTAACCTTCGGCACGTAAAAAGATGAAAAACTTGTATTCACGCCTGAATGCAATATTTCGGGGTACCAAAGTTGTGAAGCATCCATTCTACTCCATTGGAACCAAAATGATGTTTGGGAGTGTTTCAGAGCATTTCGCTAACCTACGGCTCGTAAAAATATGCAAAACTTGTGTTTCGGGCCTGAATGCACTATTTTGGGGTACCGAAGTTGTGAAGCATCTATTCTACTCCAGTGGAATCAAAATGATGTTTGGGAGTGTTTCAGAGCATTTTGCTAACCTTCGGCACGTAAAAGATGCAAAACTTGTGTTTCTGGCCTGAATGCACTATTTCGGGGTATCGTAGTTGTAAAGCATCCATTCTACTCCATTGGACCCAAAATGATGTTTGTTAGTGTTTCAGAGCATTTCGCTAACCTTCAGCACGTAAAAAGATGCAAAACTTGTGTTTCGGGCCTGAATGCTCTACTTTGGGGTACCGAAGTTGTGAAGCATCCATTCTACTCCATTGGACCCACAATGATGTTTGTTAGTGTTTCAGAGCATTTCGCTAACCTTCGGTACGTAAAAGATGCAAAACTTGTGTTTCTGGCCTAAATGCACTATTTCGGGGTATCGTAGTTGTAAAGCATCCATTCTACTCCATTGGACCCAAAATGATGTTTGTTAGTGTTTCAGAGCATTTCGCTAACCTTCAGCACGTAAAAAGATGCAAAACTTGTGTTTCGGGCCTGAATGCTCTATTTTGGGGAACCGAAGTTGTGAAGCATCCATTCTACTCCATTGGACCCACAATGATGTTTGACAGTGTTTCAGAGCATTTCGCTATCCTTCGGCACATAAAAAGATGCAAAACTTGTGTTTCGGGCCTGAATGTACTATTTCGGGGTACCGAAGTTGTGGAGCATCCATTCTACTCCATTGGACTCAAAATGATGTTTGGGAGTGTTTCAGAGCATTTCGCTAACCTTCGGCACGTAAAAAGATGCAAAACTTGTGTTTCAGGCCTGGATACACTATTTCGAGGTACCAAAGTTGTGAAGCATCCACTCTACTCCATTGGACCCAAAATGAAGTTTGAGAGTGTTTCAGAGGATTTCGCTAACCTTCGGCACGTAAAAGATGCAAAACTTGTGTTTCTGGCCTGAATGCACTATTTCGGGGTATCGTAGTTGTAAAGCATCCATTCTACTCCATTGGACCCAAAATGATGTTTGTTAATGTTTCAGAGCATTTCGTTAACCTTCGGCACGTAAAAGATGCAAAACTTGTGTTCACGCCTAAATCCACTATTTCGGGGTACCAAAGTTGTGAAGTATCCATTATAGTCCATTGGACCCAAAATGATGTTTGGGAGTGTTTCAGAGCATTTCGCTAACCTTCAGCACGTAAAAGATGCAAAACTTGTATTTCAGTCCTGAATCCACTATTTCGGGGTACCGAAGTTGTGAAGCATCCATTCTACTCCATTGGACTCAAAATGATGTTTGGGAGTGTTTCAGAGCATTTCGCTAACCTTCGGCACATAAAAAGATGAAAAACTAGTGTTTCGGGCCTGAATGCACTATTTCGGGTACCAAAGTTGCGAAGCATCCATTCTACTCCATTGGAACTAAAATGATGTTTGGGAGTGTTTCAAAGCATTTCGCTAGCCTTCAGCACGTAAAAAGATGCAAAACTTGTGTTTCGGGCCTGAATGCTCTATTTCGGGGTACCGAAGTTGTGAAGCATCCATTCTACTCCATTGGACCCACAATGATGTTTGACAGTGTTTCAGAGCATTTCGCTAACCTTCGGCACGTAAAAGATGCAAAACTTGTGTTTCGGGCCTGAATGCACTATTTCGGGGTATCGTAGTTGTAAAGCATTCATTCTACTCCATTGGACCCAAAATTATGTCTGGGAGTGTTTCAGAGCATTTCGCTAACCTTCGGCACGTAAAAGATGCAAAACTTTTGTTCGCGTCTGAATCCACTATTTCGGGGTACCAAAGTAGTGAAGCATCCATTATAGTCCATTGGACCCAAAATGATGTCTGGGAGTGTTTCAGAGCATTTCGCTAACCTTCAGCACGTAAAAGATGCAAAACTTGTGTTTCAGGCCTGAATCCACTATTTCGGGGTACCGAAGTTGTGAAGCATCCATTCTACTCCATTGGACTCAAAATGATGTTTGGGAGTGTTTCAGAGCATTTCGCTAACCTTCGGCACGTAAAAAGATGCAAAACTTGTGTTTCAGGCTTGGATGCACTATTTCGAGGTACCGAAGTTGTGAAGCATCCATTATAGTCCATTGGACCCTAAATGATGTTTGGGAGTGTTTCAGAGCATTTCGCTAACCTTCAGCAAGTAAAAGATGCAAAACTTGTGTTTCGATCCTGAATCCACTATTTCGGGGTACATAAGTTGTGAAGCATCCATTCTACTCCATTGGACCCAAAATGATGTTTGGGAGTGTTTTAGAGCATTCGCTAACCTTCGGCACGTAAAAAGTTGAAAAACTTGTATTCACGCCTGAATGCAATATTTCGGGGTACCAAAGTTTTGAAGCATCCATTCTACTCCATTGGAACCAAAATGATGTTTGGGAGTTTTTCAGAGCATTTCGCTAACCTACGGCACGTAAAAAGATGCAAAACTTGTGTTTCGGGCCTGAATGCACTATTTCGGGGTACCGAAGTTGTGAAGCATCTATTCTACTCCATTGGAATCAAAATGATGTTTGGGAGTGTTTCAGAGCATTTTGCTAACCTTCGGCACGTAAAAGATGCAAAACTTGTGTTTCTGGCCTGAATGCACTATTTCGGGGTATCGTAGTTGTAAAGCATCCATTCTACTCCATTGGACCCAAAATGATGTTTGTTAGTGTTTCAGAGCATTTCGCTAACCTTCAGCACGTAAAAAGATGCAAAACTTGTGTTTCGTGCCTGAATGCTCTACTTTGGGGTACCGAAGTTGTGAAGCATCCATTCTACTCCATTGGACCCACAATGATGTTTGTTAGTGTTTCAGAGCATTTCGCTAACCTTCGGCACGTAAAAGATGCAAAACTTGTGTTTCTGGCCTGAATGCACTATTTCGGGGTATCGTAGTTGTAAAGCATCCATTATACTCCATTGGACCCAAAATGATGTTTGTTACTGTTTCAGAGCATTTCGCTAACCTTCAGCACGTAAAAAGATGCAAAACTTGTGTTTCGGGCCTGAATGCTCTATTTTGGGGAACCGAAGTTGTGAAGCATCCATTCTACTCCATTGGACCCACAATGATGTTTGACAGTGTTTCAGAGCATTTCGCTATCCTTCGGCACATAAAAAGATGCAAAACTTGTGTTTCTGGCCTGAATGCACTATTTCGGGGTACCGAAGTTGTGGAGCATCCATTCTACTCCATTGGACTCAAAATGATGTTTGGGAGTGTTTCAGAGCATTTCGCTAACCTTCGGCACGTAAAAAGATGCAAAACTTGTGTTTCAGGCCTGGATACACTATTTCGAGGTACCAAAGTTGTGAAGCATCCACTCTACTCCATTGGACCCAAAATGAAGTTTGAGAGTGTTTCAGAGGATTTCGCTAACCTTCGGCACGTAAAAGATGCAAAACTTGTGTTTCTGGCCTGAATGCACAATTTCGGGGTATCGTAGTTGTAAAGCATCCATTCTACTCCATTGGACCCAAAATGATGTTTGTTAATGTTTCAGAGCATTTCGTTAACCTTCGGCACGTAAAAGATGCAAAACTTGTGTTCACGCCTAAATCCACTATTTCGGGGTACCAAAGTTGTGAAGTATCCATTATAGTCCATTGGACCCAAAATGATGTTTGGGAGTGTTTCAGAGCATTTCGCTAACCTTCAGCACGTAAAAGATGCAAAACTTGTATTTCAGTCCTGAATCCACTATTTCAGGGTACCGAAGTTGTGAAGCATCCATTCTACTCCATTGGACTCAAAATGATGTTTGGGAGTGTTTCAGAGCATTTCGCTAACCTTCGGCACATAAAAAGATGAAAAACTTGTGTTTCGGGCCTGAATGCACTATTTCGGGTACCAAAGTTGCGAAGCATCCATTCTACTCCATTGGAACTAAAATGATGTTTGGGAGTGTTTCAAAGCATTTCGCTAGCCTTCAGCACGTAAAAAGATGCAAAACTTGTGTTTCGGGCCTGAATGCTCTATTTCGGGGTACCGAAGTTGTGAAGCATCCATTCTACTCCATTGGACCCACAATGATGTTTGACAGTGTTTCAGAGCATTTCGCTAACCTTCGGCACGTAAAAGATGCAAAACTTGTGTTTCGGGCCTGAATGCACTATTTCGGGGTATCGTAGTTGTAAAGCATTCATTCTACTCCATTGGACCCAAAATTATGTCTGGGAGTGTTTCAGAGCATTTCGCTAACCTTCGGCACGTAAAAGATGCAAAACTTTTGTTTCAGGCCTGAATCCACTATTTCGGGGTACCAAAGTAGTGAAGCATCCATTATAGTCCATTGGACCCAAAATGATGTCTGGGAGTGTTTCAGAGCATTTCGCTAACCTTCAGCACGTAAAAGATGCAAAACTTGTGTTTCAGGCCTGAATCCACTATTTCGGGGTACCGAAGTTGTGAAGCATCCATTCTACTCCATTGGACTCAAAATGATGTTTGGGAGTGTTTCAGAGCATTTCGCTAACCTTCGGCACGTAAAAAGATGCAAAACTTGTGTTTCAGGCCTGGATGCACTATTTCGAGGTACCAAAGTTGTGAAGCATCCATTATAGTCCATTGGACCCTAAATGATGTTTGGGAGTGTTTCAGAGCATTTCGCTAACCTTCAGCAAGTAAAAGATGCAAAACTTGTGTTTCGAGCCTGAATCCACTATTTCGGGGTACATAAGTTGTGAAGCATCCATTCTACTCCATTGGACCCAAAATGATGTTTGGGAGTGTTTTAGAGCATTCGCTAACCTTCGGCACGTAAAAAGATGAAAAACTTGTATTCACGCCTGAATGCAATATTTCGGGGTACCAAAGTTGTGAAGCATCCATTCTACTCCATTGGAACCAAAATGATGTTTGGTAGTGTTTCAGAGCATTTCGCTAACCTACGGCACGTAAAAAGATGCAAAACTTGTGTTTCGGGCCTGAATGCACTATTTCGGGGTACCGAAGTTGTGAAGCATCTATTCTACTCCATTGGAATCAAAATGATGTTTGGGAGTGTTTCAGAGCATTTTGCTAACCTTCGGCACATAAAAGATGCAAAACTTGTGTTTCTGGCCTGAATGCACTATTTCGGGGTATCGTAGTTGTAAAGCATCCATTCTACTCCATTGGACCCAAAATGATGTTTGTTAGTGTTTCAGAGCATTTCGCTAACCTTCAGCACGTAAAAAGATACAAAACTTGTGTTTTGTGCCTGAATGCTCTACTTTGGGGTACCGAAGTTGTGAAGCATCCATTCTACTCCATTGGACCCACAATGATGTTTGTTAGTGTTTCAGAGCATTTCGCTAACCTTCGGCACGTAAAAGATGCAAAACTTGTGTTTCTGGCCTGAATGCACTATTTCGGGGTATCGTAGTTGTAAAGCATCCATTCTACTCCATTGGACCCAAAATGATGTTTGTTAGTGTTTCAGAGCATTTCGCTAACCTTCAGCACGTAAAAAGATGCAAAACTTGTGTTTCGGGCCTGAATGCTCTATTTTGGGGAACCAAAGTTGTGAAGCATCCATTCTACTCCATTGGACCCACAATGATGTTTGACAGTGTTTCAGAGCATTTCGCTATCCTTCGGCACGTAAAAAGATGCAAAACTTGTGTTTCTGGCCTGAATGCACTATTTCGGGGTGTCGTATTTGTAAAGCATCCATTCTACTCCATTGGACCCAAAATGATGTTTGTTGGTGTTTCAGAGCATTTTACTTACCTTCGGCACGTAAAAGATGCAAAACTTGTGTTCTCGCCTGAATTCACTATTTTGGGGTACCAATGTTGTGAAGCATCCATTATAGTCCATTAGACCAAAAATGATGTTTGGGAGTGTTTCAGAGCATTTTGCTAACCTTCGGCACATAAAAAGATGAAAATCTGGTGTTTCAGGCCTGAATGCACTATTTCGGGTAACAAAGTTGCGAAGCATCCATTCTACTCCATTGGAACTAAAATGATGTTTGGGAGTGTTTCAAAGCATTTCGCTAGCCTTCAGCACGTAAAAAGATGCAAAACTTGTGTTTCGGGCCTGAATGCACTATTTCGGGGTACAGAAGTTGTGAAGCATACATTCTACTCCATTGGACCCAAAATGATGTTTGGGAGTGTTTCAGAGCATTTAGCTAACCTTCGGCACGTAAAAAGATGAAAAACTTGTATTCACGCCTGAATGCAATATTTCGGGGTACCAAAGTTGTGAAGCATCCATTCTACTCCATTGGAACCAAAATGATGTTTGGGAGTGTTTCAGAGCATTTCGCTAACCTACGGCACGTAAAAAGATGCAAAACTTGTGTTTCGGGCCAGAATGCACTATTTCGGGGTACCGAAGTTGTGAAGCATCTATTCTACTCCGTTGGAATCAAAATGATGTTTGGGAGTGTTTCAGAGCATTTTGCTAACCTTCGGCACGTAAAAGATGCAAAACTTGTGTTTCTGGCCTGAATGCACTATTTCGGGGTATCGTAGTTGTAAAGCATCCATTCTACTCCATTGGACCCAAAATGATGTTTGTTAGTGTTTCAGAGCATTTCGCTAACCTTCAGCACGTAAAAAGATGCAAAACTTGTGTTTCGGGCCTGAATGCTCTATTTTGGGGTACCGAAGTTGTGAAGCATCCATTGTACTCCATTGGACCCACAATGATGTTTGACAGTGTTTCAGAGCATTTCGCTATCCTTCGGCACGTAAAAAGATGCAAAACTTGTGTTTCGGGCCTAAATGCACTATTTCGGGGTACCGAAGTTGTGGAGCATCCATTCTACTCCATTGGACTCAAAATGATGTTTGGGAGTGTTTCAGAGCATTTCGCTAACCTTCGGCACGTAAAAGATGCAAAACTTGTGTTTCGGGCCTGAATGCACTATTTCGGGGTACAGAAGTTGTGAAGCATCCATTCTACTCCATTGGACCCAAAATGATGTTTGGGAGTGTTTCAGAGCATTTAGCTAACCTTCGGCACGTAAAAAGATGAAAAACTTGTATTCACGCCTGAATGCAATATTTCGGGGTACCAAAGTTGTGAAGCATCCATTCTACTCCATTGGAACCAAAATGATGTTTGGGAGTGTTTCAGAGCATTTCGCTAACCTACGGCACGTAAAAAGATGCAAAACTTGTGTTTCGGGCCTGAATGCACTATTTCGGGGTACCGAAGTTGTGAAGCGTCTATTCTACTCCATTGGAATCAAAATGATGTTTGGGAGTGTTTCAGAGCATTTTGCTAACCTTCGGCACGTAAAATATGCAAAACTTGTGTTTCTGGCCTGAATGCACTATTTCGGGGTATCGTAGTTGTAAAGCATCCATTCTACTCCATTGGACCCAAAATGATGTTTGTTAGTGTTTCAGAGCATTTCGCTAACCTTCAGCACGTAAAAAGATGCAAAACTTGTGTTTCGGGCCTGAATGCTCTACTTTGGGGTACCGAAGTTGTGAAGCATCCATTCTACTCCATTGGACCCACAATGATGTTTGTTAGTGTTTTAGAGCATTTCGCTAACCTTCGGCACGTAAAAGATGCAAAACTTGTGTTTCTGGCCTGAATGCACTATTTCGGGGTATCGTAGTTGTAAAGCATCCATTCTACTCCATTGGACCCAAAATGATGTTTGTTAGTGTTTCAGAGCATCTCGCTAACCTTCAGCACGTAAAAAGATGCAAAACTTGTGTTTCGGGCCTGAATGCTCTATTTTGGGGAACCGAAGTTGTGAAGCATCCATTCTACTCCATTGGACCCACAATGATGTTTGACAGTGTTTCAGAGCATTTTGCTATCCTTCGGCACGTAAAAAGATGCAAAACTTGTGTTTTGGGCCTGAATGCACTATTTCGGGGTACCGAAGTTGTGGAGCATCCATTCTACTCCATTGGACTCAAAATGATGTTTGGGAGTGTTTCAGAGCATTTCGCTAACCTTCAGCACGTAAAAAGATGCAAAACTTGTGTTTCGGGCCTGAATGCTCTATTTTGGGGAACCGAAGTTGTGAAGCATCCATTCTACTCCATTGGACCCACAATGATGTTTGACAGTGTTTCAGAGCATTTCGCTATCCTTCGGCACGTAAAAAGATGCAAAACTTGTGTTTCTGGCCTGAATGCACTATTTCGGGGTGTCGTATTTGTAAAGCATCCATTCTACTCCATTGGACCCAAAATGATGTTTGTTGGTGTTTCAGAGCATTTCACTTACCTTCGGCACGTAAAAGATGCAAAACTTGTGTTCGCGCCTGAATTCACTATTTTGGGGTACCAAAGTTGTGAAGCATCCATTATAGTCCATTAGACCCAAAATGATGTTTGGGAGTGTTTCAGAGCATTTTGCTAACCTTCGGCACATAAAAAGATGAAAATCTGGTGTTTCAGGCCTGAATGCACTATTTCGGGTAACAAAGTTGCGAAGCATACATTCTACTCCATTGGAACTAAAATGATGTTTGGGAGTGTTTCAAAGCATTTCGCTAGCCTTCAGCACGTAAAAAGATGCAAAACTTGTGTTTCGGGCCTGAATGTACTATTTTGGGGTACAGAAGTTGTGAAGCATCCATTCTACTCCATTGGACCCAAAATGATGTTTGGGAGTGTTTCAGAGCATTTAGCTAACCTTCGGCACGTAAAAGATGCAAAACTTGTGTTTCTGGCCTCAATGCACTATTTCGGGGTATCGTAGTTGTAAAGCATCCATTCTACTCCATTGGACCCAAAATGATGTTTGTTAATGTTTCAGAGCATTTCGTTAACCTTCGGCACGTAAAAGATGCAAAACTTGTGTTCACGCCTAAATCCACTATTTCGGGGTACCAAAGTTGTGAAGTATCCATTATAGTCCATTGGCCCCAAAATGATGTTTGGGAGTGTTTCAGAGCATTTCGCTAACCTTCAGCATGTAAAAGATGCAAAACTTGTGTTTCAGTCCTGAATCCACTATTTCGGGGTACCGAAGTTGTGAAGCATCCATTCTACTCTATTGGACTCAAAATGATGTTTGGGAGTGTTTCAGAGCATTTCGCTAACCTTCGGCACATAAAAAGATGAAAAACTAGTGTTTCGGGCCTGAATGCACTATTTCGGGTACCAAAGTTGCGAAGCATCCATTCTACTCCATTGGAACTAAAATGATGTTTGGGAGTGTTTCAGAGCATTTAGCTAACCTTCGGCACGTAAAAGATGCAAAACTTGTGTTTCTGGCCTCAATGCACTATTTCGGGGTATCGTAGTTGTAAAGCATCCATTCTACTCCATTGGACCCAAAATGATGTTTGTTAATGTTTCAGAGCATTTCGTTAACCTTCGGCACGTAAAAGATGCAAAACTTGTGTTCACGCCTAAATCCACTATTTCGGGGTACCAAAGTTGTGAAGTATCCATTATAGTCCATTGGCCCCAAAATGATGTTTGGGAGTGTTTCAGAGCATTTCGCTAACCTTCAGCATGTAAAAGATGCAAAACTTGTGTTTCAGTCCTGAATCCACTATTTCAGGGTACCGAAGTTGTGAAGCATCCATTCTACTCTATTGGACTCAAAATGATGTTTGGGAGTGTTTCAGAGCATTTCGCTAACCTTCGGCACATAAAAAGATGAAAAACTAGTGTTTCGGGCCTGAATGCACTATTTCGGGTACCAAAGTTGCGAAGCATCCATTCTACTCCATTGGAACTAAAATGATGTTTGGGAGTGTTTCAAAGCATTTCGCTAGCCTTCAGCACGTAAAAAGATGGAAAACTTGTGTTTCGGGCCTGAATGCTCTATTTCGGGGTACCGAAGTTGTGAAGCATCCATTCTACTCCATTGGACCCACAATGATGTTTGACAGTGTTTCAGAGCATTTTGCTAACCTTCGGCACATAAAAAGATGAAAAACTAGTGTTTCGGGCCTGAATGCACTATTTCGGGTACCAAAGTTGCGAAGCATCCATTCTACTCCATTGGAACTAAAATGATGTTTGGGAGTGTTTCAAAGCATTTCGCTAGCCTTCAGCACGTAAAAAGATGGAAAACTTGTGTTTCGGGCCTGAATGCTCTATTTCGGGGTACCGAAGTTGTGAAGCATCCATTCTACTCCATTGGACCCACAATGATGTTTGACAGTGTTTCAGAGCATTTCGCTAACCTTCGGCACGTAAAAGATGCAAAACTTGTGTTTCGGGCCTAAATGCACTATTTCGGGGTATCGTAGTTGTAAAGCATTCATTCTACTCCATTGGACCCAAAATTATGTCTGGGAGTGTTTCAGAGCATTTCGCTAACCTTCGGCACGTAAAAGATGCAAAACTTTTGTTCGCGTCTGAATCCACTATTTCGGGGTACCAAAGTAGTGAAGCATCCATTATAGTCCATTGGACCCAAAATGATGTCTGGGAGTGTTTCAGAGCATTTCGCTAACCTTCAGCACGTAAAAGATGCAAAACTTGTGTTTCAGGCCTGAATCCACTATTTCGGGGTACCGAAGTTGTGAAGCATCCATTCTACTCCATTGGACTCAAAATGATGTTTGGGAGTGTTTCAGAGCATTTCGCTAACCTTCGGCACGTAAAAAGATGCAAAACTTGTGTTTCAGGCCTGGATGCACTATTTCGAGGTACCAAAGTTGTGAAGCATCCATTATAGTCCATTGGACCCTAAATGATGTTTGGGAGTGTTTCAGAGCATTTCGCTAACCTTCAGCAAGTAAAAGATGCAAAACTTGTGTTTCGAGCCTGAATCCACTATTTCGGGGTACAGAAGTTGTGAAGCATCCATTCTACTCCATTGGACCCAAAATTATGTTTGAGAGTGTTTCAGAGCATTTCGCTAACCTTCGGCATGTAAAAGATGCAAAACTTGTGTTTCGGGCCTGAATGCACTATTTCGGGGTACAGAAGTTGTGAAGCATCCATTCTACTCCATTGGACCCAAAATGATGTTTGGGAGTGTTTCATAGCATTTAGCTAACCTTCGGCACGTAAAAAGATGAAAAACTTGTATTCGCGCCTGAATGCAATATTTCGGGGTACCAAAGTTGTGAAGCATCCATTCTACTCCATTGGAACCAAAATGATGTTTGGGAGTGTTTCAGAGCATTTCGCTAACCTACGGCACGTAAAAAGATGCAAAACTTGTGTTTCGGGCCTGAATGCACTATTTCGGGGTACCGAAGTTGTGAAGCATCTATTCTACTCCATTGGAATCAAAATGATGTTTGGGAGTGTTTCAGAGCATTTTGCTAACCTTCGGCACGTAAAAGATGCAAAACTTGTGTTTCTGGCCTGAATGCACTATTTCGGGGTATCGTAGTTGTAAAGCATCCATTCTACTCCATTGGACCCAAAATGATGTTTGTTAGTGTTTCAGAGCATTTCGCTAACCTTCAGCCCGTAAAAAGATGCAAAACTTGTGTTTCGGGCCTGAATGCTCTACTTTGGGGTACCGAAGTTGTGAAGCATCCATTCTACTCCATTGGACCCACAATGATGTTTGTTAGTGTTTCAGAGCATTTCGCTAACCTTCGGCACGTAAAAGATGCAAAACTTGTGTTTCTAGCCTGAATGCACTATTCCGGGGTATCGTAGTTGTAAAGCATCCATTCTACTCCATTGGACCCAAAATGATGTTTGTTAGTGTTTCAGAGCATTTCGCTAACCTTCAGCACGTAAAAAGATGCAAAACTTGTGTTTCGGGCCTGAATGCTCTATTTTGTGGAACCGAAGTTGTGAAGCATCCATTCTACTCCATTGGACCCACAATGCTGTTTGACAGTGTTTCAGAGCATTTCGCTATCCTTCGGCACGTAAAAAGATGCAAAACTTGTGTTTCTGGCCTGAATGCACTATTTCGGGGTGTCGTATTTGTAAAGCATCCATTCTACTCCATTGGACCCAAAATGATGTTTGTTGGTGTTTCAGAGCATTTCACTTACCTTCGGCACGTAAAAGATGCAAAACTTGTGTTCGCGCCTGAATTCACTATTTTGGGGTACCAAAGTTGTGAAGCATCCATTATAGTCCATTAGACCCAAAATGATGTTTGGGAGTGTTTCAGAGCATTTTGCTAACCTTCGGCACATAAAAAGATGAAAATCTGGTGTTTCAGGCCTGAATGCACTATTTCGGGTAACAAAGTTGCGAAGCATACATTCTACTCCATTGGAACTAAAATGATGTTTGGGAGTGTTTCAAAGCATTTCGCTAGCCTTCAGCACGTAAAAAGATGCAAAACTTGTGTTTCGGGCCTGAATGTACTATTTCGGGGTACAGAAGTTGTGAAGCATCCATTCTACTCCATTGGACCCAAAATGATGTTTGGGAGTGTTTCAGAGCATTTAGCTAACCTTCGGCACGTAAAAAGATGAAAAACTTGTATTCACGCCTGAATGCAATATTTCGGGGTACCAAAGTTGTGAAGCATCCATTCTACTCCATTGGAACCAAAATGATGTTTGGGAGTGTTTCAGAGCATTTCGCTAACCTACGGCACGTAAAAAGATGCAAAACTTGTGTTTCAGGCCTGAATGCACTATTTCGGGGTACCGAAGTTGTGAAGCATCTATTCTACTCCATTGGAATCAAAATGATGTTTGGGAGTGTTTCAGAGCATTTTGCTAACCTTCGGCACGTAAAAGATGCAAAACTTGTGTTTCTGGCCTGAATGCACTATTTCGGGGTATCGTAGTTGTAAAGCATCCATTCTACTCCGTTGGACCCAAAATGATGTTTGTTAGTGTTTCAGAGCATTTCGCTAACCTTCAGCACGCAAAAGATGCAAAACTTGTGTTTCGGGCCTGAATGCTCTATTTTGGGGTACCGAAGCTGTGAAGCATCCATTCTACTCCATTGGACCCACAATGATGTTTGTTAGTGTTTCAGAGCATTTCGCTAACCTTCGGCACGTAAAAGATGCAAAACTTGTGTTTCTGGCCTGAATGCACTATTTCGGGGTATCGTAGTTGTAAAGCATCCATTCTACTCCATTGGACCCAAAATGATGTTTGTTAGTGTTTCAGAGTATTTCGCTAACCTTCAGCACGTAAAAAGATGCAAAACTTGTGTTTCGGGCCTGAATGCTCTATTTTGGGGAACCGAAGTTGTGAAGCATCCATTCTACTCCATTGGACCCACAATGATATTTGACAGTGTTTCAGAGCATTTCGCTATCCTTCGGCACGTAAAAAGATGCAAAACTTGTGTTTCGGGCCTGAATGCACTATTTCGGGGTACCGAAGTTGTGGAGCATCCATTCTACTCCATTGGACTCAAAATGATGTTTGGGAGTGTTTCAGAGCATTTCGCTAACCTTCGGCACGTAAAAAGATGCAAAACTTGTGTTTCAGGACTGGATACACTATTTCGAGGTACCGAAGTTGTGAACCATCCACTCTACTCCATTGGACCCAAAATGAAGTTTGAGAGTGTTTCAGAGGATTTCGCTAACCTTCGGCACGTAAAAGATGCAAAACTTGTGTTTCTGGCCTGAATGCACTATTTCGGGGTATCGTAGTTGTAAAGCATCCATTCTACTCCATTGGACCCAAAATGATGTTTGTTAATGTTTCAGAGCATTTCGTTAACCTTCGGCACGTAAAAGATGCAAAACTTGTGTTCACGCCTAAATCCACTATTTCGGGGTACCAAAGTTGTGAAGTATCCATTATAGTCCATTGGACCCAAAATGATGTTTGCGAGTGTTTCAGAGCATTTCGCTAACCTTCAGCATGTAAAAGATGCAAAACTTGTGTTTCAGTCCTGAATCCAATTTTTCGGGGTACCGAAGTTGTGAAGCATCCATTCTACTCCATTGGACTCAAAATGATGTTTGGGAGTGTTTCAGAGCATTTCGCTAACCTTCGGCACATAAAAAGATGAAAAACTAGTGTTTCGGGCCTGAATGCACTATTTCGGGTACCAAAGTTGCGAAGCATCCATTCTACTCCATTGGAACTAAAATGATGTTTGGGAGTGTTTCAAAGCATTTCGCTAGCCTTCAGCACGTAAAAAGATGCAAAACTTGTGTTTCGGGCCTGAATGCTCTATTTCGGGGTACCGAAGTTGTGAAGCATGCATTCTACTCCATTGGACCCACAATGATGTTTGACAGTGTTTCAGAGCATTTCGCTAACCTTCGGCACGTAAAAGATGCAAAACTTGTGTTTCGGGCCTGAATGCACTATTTTGGGGTATCGTAGTTGTAAAGCATTCATTCTACTCCATTGGACCCAAAATTATGTCTGGGAGTGTTTCAGAGCATTTCGCTAACCTTCGACACGTAAAAGATGCAAAACTTTTGTTCGCGTCTGAATCCACTATTTCGGGGTACCAAAGTAGTGAAGCATCCATTATAGTCCATTGGACCCAAAATGATGTCTGGGAGTGTTTCAGAGCATTTCGCTAACCTTCAGCGCGTAAAAGATGCAAAACTTGTGTTTCAGGCCTGAATCCACTATTTCGGGGTACCGAAGTTGTGAAGCATCCATTCTACTCCATTGGACTCAAAATGATGTTTGGGAGTGTTTCAGAGCATTTCGCTAACCTTCGGCACGTAAAAAGATGCAAAACTTGTGTTTCAGGCCTGGATGCACTATTTCGAGGTACCAAAGTTGTGAAGCATCCATTATATCCATTGGACCCTAAATGATGTTTGGGAGTGTTTCAGAGCATTTCGCTAACCTTCAGCAAGTAAAAGATGCAAAACTTGTGTTTCGAGCCTGAATCTACTATTTCGGGGTACATAAGTTGTGAAGCATCCATTCTACTCCATTGGACCCAAAATGATGTTTGGGAGTGTTTTAGAGCATTCGCTAACCTTCGGCACGTAAAAAGATGAAAAACTTGTGTTCGCGCCTGAATGCAATATTTCGGGGTACCGAAGTTGCGAAGCATCCATTCTACTCCATTGGAACCAAAATGATGTTTGGGAGTGTTTCAGAGCATTTCGCTAACCTTCGACACGTAAAAAGATGCAAAACTTGTGTTTCAGGCCTGGATGCACTATTTCGGGGTACCAAAGTTGCGAAGCATCCATTCTACTCCATTGGACCCAAAATGATGTTTGAGAGTGTTTCAGAGCATTTCGCTAACCTTCGGCACGTAAAAGATGCAAAACTTGTGTTTCTGGCCTGAATGCACTATTTCGGGGTGTCGTATTTGTAAAGCATCCATTCTACTCCATTGGACCCAAAATGATGTTTGTTGGTGTTTCAGAGCATTTCACTAACCTTCGGCATGTAAAAGATGCAAAACTTATGTTCGCGCCTGAATTCACTATTTTGGGGTACCAAAGTTGTGAAGCATCCATTATAGTCCATTGGACCCAAAATGATGTTTGGTAGTGTTTCAGAGCATTTTGCTAACCTTCGGCACATAAAAAGTTGAAAAACTGGTGTTTCAGGCTTGAATGCACTATTTCGGGTACCAAAGTTGCGAAGCATCCATTCTACTCCATTGGAACTAAAATGATGTTTGGGAGTGTTTCAAAGCATTTCGCTAGCCTTCAGCACGTAAAAAGATGCAAAACTTGTGTTTCGGGCCTGAATGCACTATTTCGGGGTACAGAAGTTGTGAAGCATCCATTCTACTCCATTGGACCCAAAATGATGTTTGGGAGTGTTTCAGAGCATTTAGCTAACCTTCGGCACGTAAAAAGATGAAAAACTTGTATTCGCGCCTGAATGCAATATTTCGGGGTACCAAAGTTGTGAAGCATCCATTCTACTCCATTGGAACCAAAATGATGTTTGGCAGTGTTTCAGAGCATTTCGCTAACCTTCGGCACGTAAAAGATGCAAAACTTGTGTTTCTGGCCTGAATGCACTATTTCGGGGTATCGTAGTTGTAAAGTATCCATTCTACTCCATTGGACCCAAAATGATGTTTGTTAGTGTTTCAGAGCATTTCGCTAACCTTCAGCACGTAAAAAGATGCAAAACTTGTGTTTCGGGCCTGAATGCTCTATTTTGGGGTACCGAAGTTGTGAAGCATCTATTCTACTCCATTGGACTCAAAATGATGTTTGGGAGTGTTTCAGAGCATTTCGCTAACCTTCGGCACGTAAAAAGATGCAAAACTTGTGTTTCAGGCCTGGATACACTATTTCGAGGTACCGAAGTTGTGAAGCATCCACTCTACTCCATTGGACCCAAAATGAAGTTTGAGAGTGTTTCAGAGCATTTCGCTAACCTTCGGCACGTAAAAGATGCAAAACTTGTGTTTCTGGCCTGAATGCACTATTTCGGGGTATCGTAGTTGTAAAGCATCCATTCTACTCCATTGGACCCAAAATGATGTTTGTTAGTGTTTCAGAGCATTTCGTTAACCTTCGGCACGTAAAAGATGCAAAACTTGTGTTCGCGCCTGAATTCACTATTTTGGGGTACCAAAGTTGTGAAGCATCCATTATAGTCCATTGGACCCAAAATGATGTTTGGGAGTGTTTCAGAGCATTTCGATAACCTTCGGCACGTAAAAGATGCAAAACTTGTGTTCACGCCTGAATCCACTATTTCGGGGTACCAAAGTTGCGAAGCATCCATTCTACTCCATTGGAACTAAAATGATGTTTGGGAGTGTTTCAGAGCATTTCGCTAGCCTTCGGCACGTAAAAAGATGCAAAACTTGTGTTTTGGGCCTGAGTGCTCTATTTCGGGGTACCGAAGTTGTGAAGCATCCATTCTACTCCATTGGACCCACAATGAAGTTTGACAATGTTTCAGAGCATTTCGCTAACCTTTGGCACGTAAAAGATGCAAAACTTGTGTTTCGGCCCTGAATGCACTATTTCGGGGTACAGAAGTTGTGAAGCATCCATTCTACTCCATTGGACCCAAAATGATGTTTGGGAGTGTTTCAGAGCATTTAGCTAACCTTCGGCACGTAAAAAGATGAAAAACTTGTATTCGCGCCTGAATGCAATATTTCGGGGTACCAAAGTTGTGAAGCATCCATTCTACTCCATTGGAACCAAAATGATGTTTGGGAGTGTTTCAGAGCATTTCGCTAACCTTCGGCACGTAAAAGATGCAAAACTTGTGTTTCCGGCCTGAATGCACTATTTCGGGGTATCGTAGTTGTAAAGTATCCATTCTACTCCATTGGACCCAAAATGATGTTTGTTAGTGTTTCAGAGCATTTCGCTAACCTTCAGCACGTAAAAAGATGCAAAACTTGTGTTTCGGGCCTGAATGCTCTATTTTGGGGTACCGAAGTTGTGAAGCATCTATTCTACTCCATTGGACTCAAAATGATGTTTGGGAGTGTTTCAGAGCATTTCGCTAACCTTCGGCACGTAAAAAGATGCAAAACTTGTGTTTCAGGCCTGGATACACTATTTCGAGGTACCGAAGTTGTGAAGCATCCACTCTACTCCATTGGACCCAAAATGAAGTTTGAGAGTGTTTCAGAGCATTTCGCTAACCTTCGGCACGTAAAAGATGCAAAACTTGTGTTTCTGGCCTGAATGCACTATTTCGGGGTATCGTAGTTGTAAAGCATCCATTCTACTCCATTGGACCCAAAATGATGTTTGTTAGTGTTTCAGAGCATTTCGTTAACCTTCGGCACGTAAAAGATGCAAAACTTGTGTTCGCGCCTGAATTCACTATTTTGGGGTACCAAAGTTGTGAAGCATCCATTATAGTCCATTGGACCCAAAATGATGTTTGGGAGTGTTTCAGAGCATTTCGATAACCTTCGGCACGTAAAAGATGCAAAACTTGTGTTCACGCCTGAATCCACTATTTCGGGGTACCAAAGTTGCGAAGCATCCATTCTACTCCATTGGAACTAAAATGATGTTTGGGAGTGTTTCAGAGCATTTCGCTAGCCTTCGGCACGTAAAAAGATGCAAAACTTGTGTTTTGGGCCTGAGTGCTCTATTTCGGGGTACCGAAGTTGTGAAGCATCCATTCTACTCCATTGGACCCACAATGAAGTTTGACAATGTTTCAGAGCATTTCGCTAACCTTTGGCACGTAAAAGATGCAAAACTTGTGTTTCGGCCCTGAATGCACTATTTCGGGGTACAGAAGTTGTGAAGCATCCATTCTACTCCATTGGACCCAAAATGATGTTTGGGAGTGTTTCAGAGCATTTAGCTAACCTTCGGCACGTAAAAAGATGAAAAACTTGTATTCGCGCCTGAATGCAATATTTCGGGGTACCAAAGTTGTGAAGCATCCATTCTACTCCATTGGAACCAAAATGATGTTTGGGAGTGTTTCAGAGCATTTCGCTAACCTTCGGCACGTAAAAGATGCAAAACTTGTGTTTCCGGCCTGAATGCACTATTTCGGGGTATCGTAGTTGTAAAGTATCCATTCTACTCCATTGGACCCAAAATGATGTTTGTTAGTGTTTCAGAGCATTTTGCTAACCTTCAGCACGTAAAAAGATGCAAAACTTGTGTTTCGGGCCTGAATGCTCTATTTTGGGGTACCGAAGTTGTGAAGCATCTATTCTACTCCATTGGACTCAAAATGATGTTTGGGAGTGTTTCAGAGCATTTCGCTAACCTTCGGCACGTAAAAAGATGCAAAACTTGTGTTTCAGGCCTGGATACACTATTTCGAGGTACCGAAGTTGTGAAGCATCCACTCTACTCCATTGGACCCAAAATGAAGTTTGAGAGTGTTTCAGAGCATTTCGCTAACCTTCGGCACGTAAAAGATGCATAACTTGTGTTTCTGGCCTGAATGCACTATTTCGGGGTATCGTAGTTGTAAAGCATCCATTCTACTCCATTGGACCCAAAATGATGTTTGTTAGTGTTTCAGAGCATTTCGTTAACCTTCGGCACGTAAAAGATGCAAAACTTGTGTTCGCGCCTGAATTCACTATTTTGGGGTACCAAAGTTGTGAAGCATCCATTATAGTCCATTGGACCCAAAATGATGTTTGGGAGTGTTTCAGAGCATTTCGATAACCTTCGGCACGTAAAAGATGCAAAACTTGTGTTCACGCCTGAATCCACTACTTTGGGGTACCAAAGTTGCGAAGCATCCATTCTACTCCATTGGAACTAAAATGATGTTTGGGAGTGTTTCAGAGCATTTCGCTAGCCTTCGGCACGTAAAAAGATGCAAAACTTGTGTTTTGGGCCTGAGTGCTCTATTTCGGGGTACCGAAGTTGTGAAGCATCCATTCTACTCCATTGGACCCACAATGAAGTTTGACAATGTTTCAGAGCATTTCGCTAACCTTTGGCACGTAAAAGATGCAAAACTTGTGTTTCGGCCCTGAATGCACTATTTCGGGGTATCGTAGTTGTAAAGCATCCATTCTACTCCATTGGACCCAAAATGATGTTTGGGAGTGTTTCAGAGCATTTCGCTAACCTTCGGCATGTAAAAGATGCAAAATTTGTGTTTCGGGCCTGAGTGCTCTATTTCGGGGTACCGAAGTTGTGAAGAGTCCATTCTACTCCATTGGACCCACAATGATGTTTGACAGTGTTTCAGAGCATTTCGCTAACCTTCGGCACGTAAAAAGATGCAAAACTTGTGTTTCGGGCCTGAGTGCTCTATTTCGGGGTACCGAAGTTGTGAAGCGTCCATTCTACTCCATTGGACCCACAATGATGTTTGACAGTGTTTCAGAGCATTTCGCTAGCCTTTGGCATGTAAAAGATGCAAAACTTGTGTTTCAGGCCTGAATGCACTATTTCGGGGTGTCGTAGTTGTAAAGCATCAATTCTACTCCATTGGACCCAAAATGATGTTTGGGAGTGTTTCAGAGCATTTCGCTAGCCTTCGGCACGTAAAAGATGCAAAACTTGTGTTTCTGGCCTGAATGCACTATTTCGGGGTATCGTTGTTGTAAAGCAGCCATTAAACTCCATTGGACCCAAAATGATGTTTGTTAGTGTTTCAGAGCATTTCGCTAACCTTCGGCACGTAAAAGATGCAAAACTTTGGTTCGCGCCTGAATTCACTATTTTGGGGTACCAAAGTTGTGAAGCATACATTATAGTCCATTGGACCCAAAATGATGTTTGGGAGTGTTTCAGAGCATTTTGCTAACCTTCGACACATAAAAAGATGAAAAACTGGTGTTTCGGGCCTGAATGCACTATTTCGGGTACCAAAGTTGCGAAGCATCCATTCTACTCCATTGGACCCAAAATGATGTTTGAGAGTATTTCAGAGCATTTCGCTAACCTTCGGCACGTAAAAGATGCAAAACTTGTGTTCGCGCCTGAATCTACTATTTCGGGGTATCGTAGTTGTAAAGCATCCATTCTACTCCATTGGACCCAAAATGATGTTTGTTAGTGTTTCAGAGCATTTCGCTAACCTTCGGCACGTAAAAGATGCAAAACTTGTGTTCGCGCCTGAATTCAATATTTTGGGGTACCAAAGTTGTGAAGCATCCATTATAGTCCGTTGGACCCTAAATGATTTTTGGGAGTGTTTCAGAGCATTTTGCTAACCTTCGGCACATAAAAAGATGAAAAACTGGTGTTTCGGGCCTGAATGCACTATTTCGGGTACCAAAGTTGCGAAGCATCCATTCTACTCCATTGGAACTAAAATGATGTTTGGGAGTGTTTCAGAGCATTTCGCTAGCCTTCGGCACGTAAAAAGATGCAAAACTTGTGTTTCGGGCCTGAGTGCTCTATTTCGGGGTACCGAAGTTGTGAAGCATCCATTCTACTCCATTGGACCCACAATGAAGTTTGACAATGTTTCAGAGCATTTCGCTAACCTTTGGCACGTAAAAGATGCAAAACTTGTGTTTCGGGCCTGAATGCACTATTTCGGGGTATCGTAGTTTTAAAGCATCCATTCTACTCCATTGGACCCAAAATGATGTTTGGGAGTGTTTCAGAGCATTTCGCTAACCTTCGGCATGTAAAAGATGCAAAATTTGTGTTCGCACCTGAATTCACTATTTTGGGGTACCAAAGTTGTGAAGCATTCATTATAGTCCATTGGACCCAAAATGATGTTTGGGAGTGTTTCAGAGCATTTTGCTAACCTTCGGCACAAAAAAAGATGAAAAACTGGTGTTTCGGGCCTGAATGCACTATTTCGGGTACCAAAGTTGCGAAGCATCCATTCTACTCCATTGGACCCAAAATGATGTTTGGGAGTGTTTCAGAGCATTTTGCTAACATTCGGCAGATAAAAAGATGAAAAACTGGTGTTTCGGGCCTGAATGCACTATTTCGGGTACCAAAGTTACGAAGCATCCATTCTACTCCATTGGACCCAAAATGATGTTTGAGAGTGTTTCAGAGCATTTCGCTAACCTTCGGCACGTAAAATGCAAAACTTGTGTTCGCGCCTAAATCCACTATTTCGGGGTATCATAGTTGTAAAGCATCCATTCAACTCCATTGGACCCAAAATGATGTTTGTTAGTGTTTCAGAGCATTTCGCTAACCTTCGGCACGTAAAAGATGCAAAACTTGTGTTCGCGCCTGAATCCACTATTTCGGGGTATCGTAGTTGTAAAGCATCCATTATACTCCATTGGACCCAAAATGATGTTTGTTAGTGTTTCAGAGCATTTCGCTAACCTTCGGCACGTAAAAGATGCAAAACTTGTGTTCGCGCCTGAATTCACTATTTTGGGGTACCAAAGTTGTGAAGCATCCATTATTGTCCATTGGACCAAAAATGATGTTTGGGAGTGTTTCAGAGCATTTTGCTAACCTCGGCACATAAAAAGATGAAAAACTGGTGTTTCGGGCCTGAATACACTATTTCGGGTACCAAAGTTGCGAAGCATCCATTCTGCTCCATTGGAACTAAAATGATGTTTGGGAGTGTTTCAGAGCATTTCGCTAGGCTTCGGCACGTAAAAAGATGCAAAACTTGTGTTTCGGGCCTGAGTGCTCTATTTCGGGGTACCGAAGTTGTGAAGCATCCATTCTACTCCATTGGACCCACAATGATGTTTGACAGTGTTTCAGAGCATTTCGCTAACCTTTGGCATGTAAAAGATGCAAAACTTGTGTTTCGGGCCTGAATGCACTATTTCGGGGTATCGTAGTTGTAAAGCATACATTCTACTCCATTGGACCCAAAATGATGTTTGGGAGTGTTTCAGAGCATTTCGCTAGCCTTCGGCACGTAAAAGATGCAAAACTTGTGTTCGCGCCTGAATCTACTATTTCGGGGTATCGTAGTTGTAAAGCATCCATTCTACTCCATTGGACCCAAAATGATGTTTGGGAGTGTTTCAGAGCATTTCGCTAGCCTTCGGCATGTAAAAGATGCAAAACTTGTGTTTCTGGCCTGAATGCACTATTTCGGGGTATCGTAGTCGTAAAGCATCCATTATACTCCATTGGACCCAAAATGATGTTTGTTAGTGTTTCAGAGCATTTCGCTAACCTTCGGCACGTAAAAGATGTAAAACATGTGTTCGCACCTGAATTCACTATTTTGGGGTACCAAAGTTGTGAAGCATCCATTATTGTCCATTGGACCCAAAATGATGTTTGGGAGTGTTTCAGAGCATTTTGCTAACATTCGGCACATAAAAAGATGAAAAACTGGTGTTTCGGGCCTGAATGCACTATTTCGGGTACCAAAGTTACGAAGCATCCATTCTACTCCATTGGACCCAGAATGATGTTTGAGAGTGTTTCAGAGCATTTCGCTAACCTTCGGCACGTAAAATGCAAAACTTGTGTTCGCGCCTAAATCCACTATTTCGGGGTATCATAGTTGTAAAGCATCCATTCAACTCCATTGGACCCAAAATGATGTTTGTTAGTGTTTCAGAGCATTTCGCTAACCTTCGGCACGTAAAAGATGCAAAACTTGTGTTCGCGCCTGAATCCACTATTTCGGGGTATCGTAGTTGTAAAGCATCCATTATACTCCATTGGACCCAAAATGATGTTTGTTAGTGTTTCAGAGCATTTCGCTAACCTTCGGCACGTAAAAGATGCAAAACTTGTGTTCGCGCCTGAATTCACTATTTTGGGGTACCAAAGTTGTGAAGCATCCATTATTGTCCATTGGACCAAAAATGATGTTTGGGAGTGTTTCAGAGCATTTTGCTAACCTTCGGCACATAAAAAGATGAAAAACTGGTGTTTCGGGCCTGAATGCACTATTTCGGGTACCAAAGTTGCGAAGCATCCATTCTGCTCCATTGGAACTAAAATGATGTTTGGGAGTGTTTCAGAGCATTTCGCTAGCCTTCGGCACGTAAAAAGATGCAAAACTTGTGTTTCGGGCCTGAGTGCTCTATTTCGGGGTACCGAAGTTGTGAAGCATCCATTCTACTCCATTGGACCCACAATGATGTTTGACAGTGTTTCAGAGCATTTCGCTAACCTTTGGCATGTAAAAGATGCAAAACTTGTGTTTCGGGCCTGGATGCACTATTTCGGGGTATCGTAGTTGTAAAGCATCCATTCTACTCCATTGGACCCAAAATGATGTTTGGGAGTGTTTCAGAGCATTTCGCTAGCCTTCGGCACGTAAAAGATGCAAAACTTGTGTTCGCGCCTGAATCTACTATTTCGGGGTATCGTAGTTGTAAAGCATCCATTCTACTCCATTGGACCCAAAATGATGTTTGGGAGTGTTTCAGAGCATTTCGCTAGCCTTCGGCATGTAAAAGATGCAAAACTTGTGTTTCTGGCCTGAATGCACTATTTCGGGGTATCGTAGTCGTAAAGCATCCATTATACTCCATTGGACCCAAAATGATGTTTGTTAGTGTTTCAGAGCATTTCGCTAACCTTCGGCACGTAAAAGATGTAAAACTTGTGTTCGCACCTGAATTCACTATTTTGGGGTACCAAAGTTGTGAAGCATCCATTATTGTCCATTGGACCCAAAATGATGTTTGGGAGTGTTTCAGAGCATTTTGCTAACCTTCGGCACATAAAAAGATGAAACACTGGTGTTTTGGGCCTGAATGCACTATTTCGGGTACCAAAGTTACGAAGCATTCATTCTACTCCATTGGAACTAAAATGATGTTTGGGAGTGTTTCAGAGCATTTCGCTAGCCTTCGGCACGTAAAAAGATGCAAAACTTGTGTTCGTGCCTGAATCTTCTATTTCGGGGTACCGAAGTTGTGAAGCATCCATTCTACTCCATTGGACCCACAATGAAGTTTGACAGCGTTTCAGAGCATTTCGCTAACCTTTGGCACGTAAAAGATGCAAAACTTGTGTTTCGGGCCTGAATGCACTATTTCAGGGTATCGTAGTTGTAAAGCATCCATTCTACTCCATTGGACACAAAATGATGTTTGGTAGTGTTTCAGAGCATTTCGCTAGCCTTCGGCACGTAAAAGATGTAAAACTTGTGTTTCTGGCCTGAATGCACTATTTAGGGGTATCGTAGTCGTAAAGCATCCATTATACTCCATTGGACCCAAAATGATGTTTGTTAGTGTTTCAGAGCATTTCGCTAACCTTCGGCACGTAAAAGATGCAAAACTTGTGTTCGCGCCTGAATCCACTATTTCGGGGTATCGTAGTTGTAAAGCATCCATTATACTCCATTGGATCCAAAATGATGTTTGTTAGTGTTTCAGAGCATTTCGCTAACCTTCGGCACGTAAAAGATGCAAAACTTGTGTTCGTGCCTGAATTCACTATTTTGGGGTACCAAAGTTGTGAAGCATCCATTATAGTCCATTGGACCCAAAATGATGTTTGGGAGTGTTTCAGAGCATTTTGCTAACATTCGGCACAAAAAAAGATGAAAAACTGGTGTTTCGGGCCTGAATGCACTATTTCGGGTACCAAAGTTACGAAGCATCCATTCTACTCCATTGGACCCAAAATGATGTTTGAGAGTGTTTCAGAGCATTTCGCTAACCTTCGGCACGTAAAAGATGCAAAACTTGTGTTCGCGCCTGAATCCACTATTTCGGGGTATCGTAGTTATAAAGCATCCATTATACTCCATTGGACCCAAAATGATGTTTGTTAGTGTTTCAGAGCATTTCGCTAACCTTCGGCACGTAAAAGATGCAAAACTTGTGTTCGCGCCTGAAACTACTATTTCAGGGTATCGTAGTTGTAAAGCATCCATTCTACTCCATCGGACCCAAAATGATGTTTGGCAGTGTTTCAGAGCATTTCGCTAGCCTTCGGCATGTAAAAGATGCAAAACTTGTGTTTCTGGCCTGAATGCACTATTTCGGGGTATCGTAGTCGTAAAGCATCCATTATACTCCATTGGACCCAAAATGATGTTTGTTAGTGTTTCAGAGCATTTCGCTAACCTTCGGCACGTAAAAGATGTAAAACTTGTGTTCGCACCTGAATTCACTATTTTGGGGTACCAAAGTTGTGAAGCATCCATTATTGTCCATTGGACCCAAAATGATGTTTGGGAGTGTTTCAGAGCATTTTGCTAACCTTCGGCACATAAAAAGATGAAACACTGGTGTTTTGGGCCTGAATGCACTATTTCGGGTACCAAAGTTACGAAGCATTCATTCTACTCCATTGGAACTAAAATGATGTTTGGGAGTGTTTCAGAGCATTTCGCTAGCCTTCGGCACGTAAAAAGATGCAAAACTTGTGTTCGTGCCTGAATCTTCTATTTCGGGGTACCGAAGTTGTGAAGCATCCATTCTACTCCATTGGACCCACAATGAAGTTTGACAGCGTTTCAGAGCATTTCGCTAACCTTTGGCACGTAAAAGATGCAAAACTTGTGTTTCGGGCCTGAATGCACTATTTCAGGGTATCGTAGTTGTAAAGCATCCATTCTACTCCATTGGACACAAAATGATGTTTGGTAGTGTTTCAGAGCATTTCGCTAGCCTTCGGCACGTAAAAGATGTAAAACTTGTGTTTCTGGCCTGAATGCACTATTTAGGGGTATCGTAGTCGTAAAGCATCCATTATACTCCATTGGACCCAAAATGATGTTTGTTAGTGTTTCAGAGCATTTCGCTAACCTTCGGCACGTAAAAGATGCAAAACTTGTGTTCGCGCCTGAATCCACTATTTCGGGGTATCGTAGTTGTAAAGCATCCATTATACTCCATTGGATCCAAAATGATGTTTGTTAGTGTTTCAGAGCATTTCGCTAACCTTCGGCACGTAAAAGATGCAAAACTTGTGTTCGTGCCTGAATTCACTATTTTGGGGTACCAAAGTTGTGAAGCATCCATTATAGTCCATTGGACCCAAAATGATGTTTGGGAGTGTTTCAGAGCATTTTGCTAACATTCGGCACAAAAAAAGATGAAAAACTGGTGTTTCGGGCCTGAATGCACTATTTCGGGTACCAAAGTTACGAAGCATCCATTCTACTCCATTGGACCCAAAATGATGTTTGAGAGTGTTTCAGAGCATTTCGCTAACCTTCGGCACGTAAAAGATGCAAAACTTGTGTTCGCGCCTGAATCCACTATTTCGGGGTATCGTAGTTATAAAGCATCCATTATACTCCATTGGACCCAAAATGATGTTTGTTAGTGTTTCAGAGCATTTCGCTAACCTTCGGCACGTAAAAGATGCAAAACTTGTGTTCGCGCCTGAAACTACTATTTCAGGGTATCGTAGTTGTAAAGCATCCATTCTACTCCATCGGACCCAAAATGATGTTTGGCAGTGTTTCAGAGCATTTCGCTAGCCTTCGGCATGTAAAAGATGCAAAACTTGTGTTTCTGGCCTGAATGCACTATTTCGGGGTATCGTAGTCGTAAAGCATCCATTATCCTCCATTGGACCCAAAATGATGTTTGTTAGTGTTTCAGAGCATTTCGCTAACCTTCGGCACGTAAAAGATGCAAAACTTGTGTTCGTGCCTGAATTCACTATTTTGGGGTACCAAAGTTGTGAAGCATCCATTATAGTCCATTGGACCCAAAATGATGTTTGGGAGTGTTTCAGAGCATTTTGCTAACATTCGGCACAAAAAAAGATGAAAAACTGGTGTTTCGGGCCTGAATGCACTATTTCGGGTACCAAAGTTACGAAGCATCCATTCTACTCAATTGGACCCAAAATGATGTTTGAGAGTGTTTCAGAGCATTTCGCTAACCTTCGGCACGTAAAAGATGCAAAACTTGTGTTCGCGCCTGAATCCACTATTTCGGGGTATCGTAGTTATAAAGCATCCATTATACTCCATTGGACCCAAAATGATGTTTGTTAGTGTTTCAGAGCATTTCGCTAACCTTCGGCACGTAAAAGATGCAAAACTTGTGTTCGCGCCTGAAACTACTATTTCAGGGTATCGTAGTTGTAAAGCATCCATTCTACTCCATCGGACCCAAAATGATGTTTGGCAGTGTTTCAGAGCATTTCGCTAGCCTTCGGCATGTAAAAGATGCAAAACTTGTGTTTCTGGCCTGAATGCACTATTTCGGGGTATCGTAGTCGTAAAGCATCCATTATCCTCCATTGGACCCAAAATGATGTTTGTTAGTGTTTCAGAGCATTTCGCTAACCTTCGGCACGTAACAGATGTAAAACTTGTGTTCGCACCTGAATTCACTATTTTGGGGTACCAAAGTTGCGAAGCATCCATTCTGCTCCATTGGAACTAAAATGATGTTTGGGAGTGTTTCAGAGCATTTCGCTAGCCTTCGGCACGTAAAAAGATGCAAAACTTGTGTTTCGGGCCTGAGTGCTCTATTTCGGGGTACCGAAGTTGTGAAGCATCCATTCTACTCCATTGGACCCACAATGATGTTTGACAGTGTTTCAGAGCATTTCGCTAACCTTTGGCATGTAAAAGATGCAAAACTTGTGTTTCGGGCCTGAATGCACTATTTCGGGGTATCGTAGTTGTAAAGCATCCATTCTACTCCATTGGACCCAAAATGATGTTTGGGAGTGTTTCAGAGCATTTCGCTAGCCTTCGGCACGTAAAAGATGCAAAACTTGTGTTCGCGCCTGAATCTACTATTTCGGGGTATCGTAGTTGTAAAGCATCCATTCTACTCCATTGGACCCAAAATGATGTTTGGGAGTGTTTCAGAGCATTTCGCTAGCCTTCGGCATGTAAAAGATGCAAAACTTGTGTTTCTGGCCTGAATGCACTATTTCGGGGTATCGTAGTCGTAAAGCATCCATTATACTCCATTGGACCCAAAATGATGTTTGTTAGTGTTTCAGAGCATTTCGCTAACCTTCGGCACGTAAAAGATGTAAAACTTGTGTTCGCACCTGAATTCACTATTTTGGGGTACCAAAGTTGTGAAGCATCCATTATTGTCCATTGGACCCAAAATGATGTTTGGGAGTGTTTCAGAGCATTTTGCTAACCTTCGGCACATAAAAAGATGAAAAACTGGTGTTTTGGGCCTGAATGCACTATTTCGGGTACCAAAGTTACGAAGCATTCATTCTACTCCATTGGAACTAAAATGATGTTTGGGAGTGTTTCAGAGCATTTCGCTAGCCTTCGGCACGTAAAAAGATGCAAAACTTGTGTTCGTGCCTGAATCTTCTATTTCGGGGTACCGAAGTTGTGAAGCATCCATTCTACTCCATTGGACCCACAATGAAGTTTGACAGCGTTTCAGAGCATTTCGCTAACCTTTGGCACGTAAAAGATGCAAAACTTGTGTTTCGGGCCTGAATGCACTATTTCAGGGTATCGTAGTTGTAAAGCATCCATTCTACTCCATTGGACACAAAATGATGTTTGGTAGTGTTTCAGAGCATTTCGCTAGCCTTCGGCACGTAAAAGATGTAAAACTTGTGTTTCTGGCCTGAATGCACTATTTAGGGGTATCGTAGTCGTAAAGCATCCATTATACTCCATTGGACCCAAAATGATGTTTGTTAGTGTTTCAGAGCATTTCGCTAACCTTCGGCACGTAAAAGATGCAAAACTTGTGTTCGCGCCTGAATCCACTATTTCGGGGTATCGTAGTTGTAAAGCATCCATTATACTCCATTGGATCCAAAATGATGTTTGTTAGTGTTTCAGAGCATTTCGCTAACCTTCGGCACGTAAAAGATGCAAAACTTGTGTTCGTGCCTGAATTCACTATTTTGGGGTACCAAAGTTGTGAAGCATCCATTATAGTCCATTGGACCCAAAATGATGTTTGGGAGTGTTTCAGAGCATTTTGCTAACATTCGGCACAAAAAAAGATGAAAAACTGGTGTTTCGGGCCTGAATGCACTATTTCGGGTACCAAAGTTACGAAGCATCCATTCTACTCCATTGGACCCAAAATGATGTTTGAGAGTGTTTCAGAGCATTTCGCTAACCTTCGGCACGTAAAAGATGCAAAACTTGTGTTCGCGCCTGAATCCACTATTTCGGGGTATCGTAGTTATAAAGCATCCATTATACTCCATTGGACCCAAAATGATGTTTGTTAGTGTTTCAGAGCATTTCGCTAACCTTCGGCACGTAAAAGATGCAAAACTTGTGTTCGCGCCTGAAACTACTATTTCAGGGTATCGTAGTTGTAAAGCATCCATTCTACTCCATCGGACCCAAAATGATGTTTGGCAGTGTTTCAGAGCATTTCGCTAGCCTTCGGCATGTAAAAGATGCAAAACTTGTGTTTCTGGCCTGAATGCACTATTTCGGGGTATCGTAGTCGTAAAGCATTCATTATCCTCCATTGGACCCAAAATGATGTTTGTTAGTGTTTCAGAGCATTTCGCTAACCTTCGGCACGTAACAGATGTAAAACTTGTGTTCGCGCCTGAATCCACTATTTCGGGGTATCGTAGTCGTAAAGCATCCATTATACTCCATTGGACCCAAAATGATGTTTGTTAGTGTTTCAGAGCATTTCGCTAACCTTCGGCACGTAAAAGATGTAAAACTTGTGTTCGCACCTGAATTCACTATTTTGGGGTACCAAAGTTGTGAAGCATCCATTATTGTCCATTGGACCCAAAATGATGTTTGGGAGTGTTTCAGAGCATTTTGCTAACCTTCGGCACATAAAAAGATGAAAAACTGGTGTTTTGGGCCTGAATGCACTATTTCGGGTACCAAAGTTACGAAGCATTCATTCTACTCCATTGGAACTAAAATGATGTTTGGGAGTGTTTCAGAGCATTTCGCTAGCCTTCGGCACGTAAAAAGATGCAAAACTTGTGTTCGTGCCTGAATCTTCTATTTCGGGGTACCGAAGTTGTGAAGCATCCATTCTACTCCATTGGACCCACAATGAAGTTTGACAGCGTTTCAGAGCATTTCGCTAACCTTTGGCACGTAAAAGATGCAAAACTTGTGTTCGCGCCTGAAACTACTATTTCAGGGTATCGTAGTTGTAAAGCATCCATTCTACTCCATCGGACCCAAAATGATGTTTGGCAGTGTTTCAGAGCGTTTCGCTAGCCTTCGGCATGTAAAAGATGCAAAACTTGTGTTTCTGGCCTGAATGCACTATTTCGGGGTATCGTAGTCGTAAAGCATCCATTATCCTCCATTGGACCCAAAATGATGTTTGTTAGTGTTTCAGAGCATTTCGCTAACCTTCGGCACGTAACAGATGTAAAACTTGTGTTCGCACCTGAATTCACTATTTTGGGGTACCAAAGTTGTGAAGCATCCATTATAGTCCATTGGACCCAAAATGATGTTTGGGAGTGTTTCAGAGCATTTTGCTAACATTCGGCACAAAAAAAGATGAAAAACTGGTGTTTCGGGCCTGAATGCACTATTTCGGGTACCAAAGTTACGAAGCATCCATTCTACTCCATTAGACCCAAAATGATGTTTGAGAGTGTTTCAGAGCATTTCGCTAACCTTCGGCACGTAAAATGCAAAACTTGTGTTCGCGCCTAAATCCACTATTTCGGGGTATCATAGTTGTAAAGCATCCATTCAACTCCATTGGACCCAAAATGATGTTTGTGAGTGTTTCAGAGCATTTCGCTAACCTTCGGCACGTAAAAGATGCAAAACTTGTGTTCGCGCCTGAATCCACTATTTCGGGGTATCGTAGTTGTAAAGCATCCATTATACTCCATTGGACCCAAAATGATGTTTGTTAGTGTTTCAGAGCATTTCGCTAACCTTCGGCACGTAAAAGATGCAAAACTTGTGTTCGCGCCTGAATTCACTATTTTGGGGTACCAAAGTTGTGAAGCATCCATTATTGTCCATTGGACCCAAAATGATGTTTGGGAGTGTTTCAGAGCATTTTGCTAACCTTCGGCACATAAAAAGATGAAAAACTAGTGTTTCGGGCCTGAATGCACTATTTCGGGTACCAAAGTTGCGAAGCATCCATTCTACTCCATTGGAACTAAAATAATGTTTGGGAGTGTTTCAGAGCATTTCGCTAGCCTTCGGCACGTAAAAAGATGCAAAACTTGTGTTTCGGGCCTGAGTGCTCTATTTCGGGGAACCGAAGTTGTGAGGCATCCATTCTACTCCATTGGACCCACAATGATGTTTGACAGTGTTTCAGAGCATTTCGCTAACCTTTGGCATGTAAAAGATGCAAAACTTGTGTTTCGGGCCTGAATGCACTATTTCGGGGTATCGTAGTTGTAAAGCATCCATTCTACTCCATTGGACCCAAAATGATGTTTGGGAGTGTTTCAGAGCATTTCGCTAGCCTTCGGCACGTAAAAGATGCAAAACTTGTGTTCGCGCCTGAATCTACTATTTCGGGGTATCGTAGTTGTAAAGCATCCATTCTACTCCATTGGACCCAAAATGATGTTTGGGAGTGTTTCAGAGCATTTCGCTAGCCTTTGGCATGTAAAAGATGCAAAACTTGTGTTTCTGGCCTGAATGCACTATTTCGGGGTATCGTAGTCGTAAAGCATCCATTATACTCCATTGGACCCAAAATGATGTTTGTTAGTGTTTCAGAGCATTTCGCTAACCTTCGGCACGTAAAAGATGTAAAACTTGTGTTCGCACCTGAATTCACTATTTTGGGGTACCAAAGTTGTGAAGCATCCATTATTGTCCATTGGACCCAAAATGATGTTTGGGAGTGTTTCAGAGCATTTTGCTAACCTTCGGCACATAAAAAGATGAAAAACTGGTGTTTTGGGCCTGAATGCACTATTTCGGGTACCAAAGTTACGAAGCATTCATTCTACTCCATTGGAACTAAAATGATGTTTGGGAGTGTTTCAGAGCATTTCGCTAGCCTTCGGCACGTAAAAAGATGCAAAACTTGTGTTCGTGCCTGAATCTTCTATTTCGGGGTACCGAAGTTGTGAAGCATCCATTCTACTCCATTGGACCCACAATGAAGTTTGACAGCGTTTCAGAGCATTTCGCTAACCTTTGGCACGTAAAAGATGCAAAACTTGTGTTTCGGGCCTGAATGCACTATTTCAGGGTATCGTAGTTGTAAAGCATCCATTCTACTCCATTGGACACAAAATGATGTTTGGTAGTGTTTCAGAGCATTTCGCTAGCCTTCGGCACGTAAAAGATGTAAAACTTGTGTTTCTGGCCTGAATGCACTATTTAGGGGTATCGTAGTCGTAAAGCATCCATTATACTCCATTGGACCCAAAATGATGTTTGTTAGTGTTTCAGAGCATTTCGCTAACCTTCGGCACGTAAAAGATGCAAAACTTGTGTTCGCGCCTGAATCCACTATTTTGGGGTATCGTAGTTGTAAAGCATCCATTATACTCCATTGGATCCAAAATGATGTTTGTTAGTGTTTCAAAGCATTTCGCTAACCTTCGGCACGTAAAAGATGCAAAACTTGTGTTCGCGCCTGAATCCACTATTTCGGGGTATCGTAGTTGTAAAGCATCCATTATACTCCATTGGATCCAAAATGATGTTTGTTAGTGTTTCAGAGCATTTCGCTAACCTTCGGCACGTAAAAGATGCAAAACTTGTGTTCGTGCCTGAATTCACTATTTTGGGGTACCAAAGTTGTGAAGCATCCATTATAGTCCATTGGACCCAAAATGATGTTTGGGAGTGTTTCAGAGCATTTTGCTAACATTCGGCACAAAAAAAGATGAAAAACTGGTGTTTCGGGCCTGAATGCACTATTTCGGGTACCAAAGTTACGAAGCATCCATTCTACTCCATTGGACCCAAAATGATGTTTGAGAGTGTTTCAGAGCATTTCGCTAACCTTCGGCACGTAAAAGATGCAAAACTTGTGTTCGCGCCTGAATCCACTATTTCGGGGTATCGTAGTTATAAAGCATCCATTATACTCCATTGGACCCAAAATGATGTTTGTTAGTGTTTCAGAGCATTTCGCTAACCTTCGGCACGTAAAAGATGCAAAACTTGTGTTCGCGCCTGAAACTACTATTTCAGGGTATCGTAGTTGTAAAGCATCCATTCTACTCCATCGGACCCAAAATGATGTTTGGCAGTGTTTCAGAGCATTTCGCTAGCCTTCGGCATGTAAAAGATGCAAAACTTGTGTTTCTGGCCTGAATGCACTATTTCGGTGTATCGTAGTCGTAAAGCATCCATTATCCTCCATTGGACCCAAAATGATGTTTGTTAGTGTTTCAGAGCATTTCGCTAACCTTCGGCACGTAACAGATGTAAAACTTGTGTTCGCACCTGAATTCACTATTTTGGGGTACCAAAGTTGTGAAGCATCCATTATAGTCCATTGGACCCAAAATGATGTTTGGGAGTGTTTCAGAGCATTTTGCTAACATTCGGCACA
Organism: Cenchrus fungigraminus; assembly: GCA_036936925.1. NCBI lineage: Eukaryota > Viridiplantae > Streptophyta > Magnoliopsida > Poales > Poaceae > Cenchrus > Cenchrus fungigraminus. The sequence goes on along the minus strand of CM072772.1, from coordinate 59,318,145 downwards.
AAAAAAGATGAAAAACTGGTGTTTCGGGCCTGAATGCACTATTTCGGGTACCAAAGTTACGAAGCATCCATTCTACTCCATTAGACCCAAAATGATGTTTGAGAGTGTTTCAGAGCATTTCGCTAACCTTCGGCACGTAAAATGCAAAACTTGTGTTCGCGCCTAAATCCACTATTTCGAGGTATCATAGTTGTAAAGCATCCATTCAACTCCATTGGACCCAAAATGATGTTTGTTAGTGTTTCAGAGCATTTCGCTAACCTTCGGCACGTAAAAGATGCAAAACTTGTGTTCGCGCCTGAATCCACTATTTCGGGGTATCGTAGTTGTAAAGCATCCATTATACTCCATTGGACCCAAAATGATGTTTGTTAGTGTTTCAGAGCATTTCGCTAACCTTCGGCACGTAAAAGATGTAAAACTTGTGTTCGCACCTGAATTCACTATTTTGGGGTACCAAAGTTGTGAAGCATCCATTATAGTCCATTGGACCCAAAATGATGTTTGGGAGTGTTTCAGAGCATTTTGCTAACATTCGGCACAAAAAAAGATGAAAAACTGGTGTTTCGGGCCTGAATGCACTATTTCGGGTACCAAAGTTACGAAGCATCCATTCTACTCCATTGGACCCAAAATGATGTTTGAGAGTGTTTCAGAGCATTTCGCTAACCTTCGGCACGTAAAATGCAAAACTTGTGTTCGCGCCTAAATCCACTATTTCGGGGTATCATAGTTGTAAAGCATCCATTCAACTCCATTGGACCTAAAATGATGTTTGTTAGTGTTTCAGAGCATTTCGCTAACCTTCGGCACGTAAAAGATGCAAAACTTGTGTTCGCGCCTGAATCCACTATTTCGGGGTATCGTAGTTGTAAAGCATCCATTATACTCCATTGGACCCAAAATGATGTTTGTTAGTGTTTCAGAGCATTTCGCTAACCTTCGGCACGTAAAAGATGCAAAACTTGTGTTCGCGCCTGAATTCACTATTTTGGGGTACCAAAGTTGTGAAGCATCCATTATTGTCCATTGGACCCAAAATGATGTTTGGGAGTGTTTCAGAGCATTTTGCTAACCTTCGGCACATAAAAAGATGAAAAACTGGTGTTTCGGGCCTGAATGCACTATTTCAGGTACCAAAGTTGCGAAGCATCCATTCTACTCCATTGGAACTAAAATAATGTTTGGGAGTGTTTCAGAGCATTTCGCTAGCCTTCGGCACGTAAAAAGATGCAAAACTTGTGTTTCGGGCCTGAGTGCTCTATTTCGGGGTACCGAAGTTGTGAAGCATCCATTCTACTCCATTGGACCCACAATGATGTTTGACAGTGTTTCAGAGCGTTTCGCTAACCTTTGGCATGTAAAAGATGCAAAACTTGTGTTTCGGGCCTGAATGCACTATTTCGGGGTATCGTAGTTGTAATGCATCCATTCTACTCCATTGGACCCAAAATGATGTTTGGGAGTGTTTCAGAGCATTTCGCTAGCCTTCGGCACGTAAAAGATGCAAAACTTGTGTTTCTGGCCTGAATGCACTATTTCGGGGTATCGTTGTTGTAAAGCAGCCATTATACTCCATTGGACCCAAAATGATGTTTGTTAGTGTTTCAGAGCATTTCGCTAACCTTCGGCACGTAAAAGATGCAAAACTTTGGTTCGCGCCTGAATTCACTATTTTGGGGTACCAAAGTTGTGAAGCATCCATTATAGTCCATTAGACCCAAAATGATGTTTGGGAGTGTTTCAGAGCACTTTGCTAACCTTCGGCACATAAAAAGATGAAAAACTGGTGTTTCGGGCCTGAATGCAGTATTTCGGGTACCAAAGTTGCGAAGCATCCATTCTACTCCATTGGACCCAAAATGATGTTTGAGAGTATTTCAGAGCATTTCGCTAACCTTCGGCAAGTAAAAGATGCAAAACTTGTGTTTGCGCCTGAATCTACTATTTCGGGGTATCGTAGTTGTAAAGCATCCATTCTACTCCATTTGACCCAAAATGATGTTTGGCAGTGTTTCAGAGCATTTCTCTAGCCTTCGGCATGTAAAAGATGCAAAACTTGTGTTTCTGGCCTGAATGCACTATTTCGGGGTATCGTAGTCGTAAAGCATCCATTATACTCCATTGGACCCAAAATGATGTTTGTTAGTGTTTCAGAGCATTTCGCTAACCTTCGGCACGTAAAAGATGTAAAACTTGTGTTCGCACCTGAATTCACTATTTTGGGGTACCAAAGTTGTGAAGCATCCATTATAGTCCATTGGACCCAAAATGATGTTTGGGAGTGTTTCAGAGCATTTTGCTAACATTCGGCACAAAAAAAGATGAAAAACTGGTGTTTCGGGCCTGAATGCACTATTTCGGGGTATCGTAGTTGTAAAGTATCCATTCTACTCCATTGGACCCAAAATGATGTTTGGGAGTGTTTCAGAGCATTTCGCTAGCCTTCGGCACGTAAAAGATGCAAAACTTGTGTTTCTGGCCTGAATGCACTATTTCGGGGTATCGTTGTTGTAAAGCAGCCATTATACTCCATTGGACCCAAAATGAGGTTTGTTAGTGTTTCAGAGCATTTCGCTAACCTTCGGCACGTAAAAGATGCAAAACTTTGGTTCGCGCCTGAATTCACTATTTTGGGGTACCAAAGTTGTGAAGCATCCATTATAGTCCATTGGACCCAAAATGATGTTTGGGAGTGTTTCAGTGCATTTTGCTAACCTTCGGCACATAAAAAGATGAAAAACTGGTGTTTCGGGCCTGAATGCAGTATTTCGGGTACCAAAGTTGCGAAGCATCCATTCTACTCCATTGGACCCAAAATGATGTTTGAGAGTATTTCAGAGCATTTCGCTAACCTTCGGCACGTAAAAGATGCAAAACTTGTGTTCGCGCCTGAATCCACTATTTCGGGGTATCGTAGTTGTAAAGCATCCATTATACTCCATTGGACCCAAAATGATGTTTGTTAGTGTTTCAGAGCATTTCGCTAACCTTCGGCACGTAAAAGATGCAAAACTTGTGTTCGCGCCTGAATTCACTATTTTGGGGTACCAAAGTTGTGAAGCATCCATTATTGTCCATTGGACCCAAAATGATGTTTGGGAGTGTTTCAGAGCATTTTGCTAACCTTCGGCACATAAAAAGATGAAAAACTGGTGTTTCGGGCCTGAATGCACTATTTCAGGTACCAAAGTTGCGAAGCATCCATTCTACTCCATTGGAACTAAAATAATGTTTGGGAGTGTTTCAGAGCATTTCGCTAGCCTTCGGCACGTAAAAAGATGCAAAACTTGTGTTTCGGGCCTGAGTGCTCTATTTCGGGGTACCGAAGTTGTGAAGCATCCATTCTACTCCATTGGACCCACAATGATGTTTGACAGTGTTTCAGAGCGTTTCGCTAACCTTTGGCATGTAAAAGATGCAAAACTTGTGTTTCGGGCTTGAATGCACTATTTCGGGGTATCGTAGTTGTAATGCATCCATTCTACTCCATTGGACCCGAAATGATGTTTGGGAGTGTTTCAGAGCATTTCGCTAGCCTTCGGCACGTAAAAGATGCAAAACTTGTGTTTCTGGCCTGAATGCACTATTTCGGGGTATCGTTGTTGTAAAGCAGCCATTATACTCCATTGGACCCAAAATGATGTTTGTTAGTGTTTCAGAGCATTTCGCTAACCTTCGGCACGTAAAAGATGCAAAACTTTGGTTCGCGCCTGAATTCACTATTTTGGGGTACCAAAGTTGTGAAGCATCCATTATAGTCCATTAGACCCAAAATGATGTTTGGGAGTGTTTCAGAGCACTTTGCTAACCTTCGGCACATAAAAAGATGAAAAACTGGTGTTTCGGGCCTGAATGCAGTATTTCGGGTACCAAAGTTGCGAAGCATCCATTCTACTCCATTGGACCCAAAATGATGTTTGAGAGTATTTCAGAGCATTTCGCTAACCTTCGGCAAGTAAAAGATGCAAAACTTGTGTTTGCGCCTGAATCTACTATTTCGGGGTATCGTAGTTGTAAAGCATCGATTCTACTCCATTTGACCCAAAATGATGTTTGGCAGTGTTTCAGAGCATTTCTCTAGCCTTCGGCATGTAAAAGATGCAAAACTTGTGTTTCTGGCCTGAATGCACTATTTCGGGGTATCGTAGTCGTAAAGCATCCATTATACTCCATTGGACCCAAAATGATGTTTGTTAGTGTTTCAGAGCATTTCGCTAACCTTCGGCACGTAAAAGATGTAAAACTTGTGTTCGCACCTGAATTCACTATTTTGGGGTACCAAAGTTGTGAAGCATCCATTATAGTCCATTGGACCCAAAATGATGTTTGGGAGTGTTTCAGAGCATTTTGCTAACATTCGGCACAAAAAAAGATGAAAAACTGGTGTTTCGGGCCTGAATGCACTATTTCGGGGTATCGTAGTTGTAAAGCATCCATTCTACTCCATTGGACCCAAAATGATGTTTGGGAGTGTTTCAGAGCATTTCGCTAGCCTTCGGCACGTAAAAGATGCAAAACTTGTGTTTCTGGCCTGAATGCACTATTTCGGGGTATCGTTGTTGTAAAGCAGCCATTATACTCCATTGGACCCAAAATGAGGTTTGTTAGTGTTTCAGAGCATTTCGCTAACCTTCGGCACGTAAAAGATGCAAAACTTTGGTTCGCGCCTGAATTCACTATTTTGGGGTACCAAAGTTGTGAAGCATCCATTATAGTCCATTGGACCCAAAATGATGTTTGGGAGTGTTTCAGTGCATTTTGCTAACCTTCGGCACATAAAAAGATGAAAAACTGGTGTTTCGGGCCTGAATGCAATATTTCGGGTACCAAAGTTGCGAAGCATCCATTCTACTCCATTGGACCCAAAATGATGTTTGAGGGTATTTCAGAGCATTTCGCTAACCTTCGGCACGTAAAAGATGCAAAACTTGTGTTCGCGCCTGAATCTACTATTTCGGGGTATCGTAGTTGTAAAGCATCCATTCTACTCCATTGGACCCAAAATGATGTTTGGCAGTGTTTCAGAGCATTTCTCTAGCCTTCGGCATGTAAAAGATGCAAAACTTGTGTTTCTGGCCTGAATGCACTATTTCGGGGTATCGTAGTCGTAAAGCATCCATTATACTCCATTAGACCCAAAATGATGTTTGTTAGTGTTTCAGAGCATTTCGCTAACCTTCGGCACGTAAAAGATGTAAAACTTGTGTTCGCACCTGAATTCACTATTTTGGGGTACCAAAGTTCCATTATAGTCCATTGGACCCAAAATGATGTTTGGGAGTGTTTCAGAGCATTTTGCTAACATTCGGCACAAAAAAAGATGAAAAACTGGTGTTTCGGGCCTGAATGCACTATTTCGGGGTATCGTAGTTCTAAAGCATCCATTCTACTCCATTGGACCCAAAATGATGTTTGGGAGTGTTTCAGAGCATTTCGCTAGCCTTCGGCACGTAAAAGATGCAAAACTTGTGTTTCTGGCCTGAATGCACTATTTCGGGGTATCGTTGTTGTAAAGCAGCCATTATACTCCATTGGACCCAAAATGATGTTTGTTAGTGTTTCAGAGCATTTCGCAAACCTTCGGCACGTAAAAGATGCAAAACTTTGGTTCGCGCCTGAATTCACTATTTTGGGGTACCAAAGTTGTGAAGCATCCATTATAGTCCATTGGACCCAAAATGATGTTTGGGAGTGTTTCAGTGCATTTTGCTAACCTTCAGCACATAAAAAGATGAAAAACTGGTGTTTCGGGCCTGAATGCAGTATTTCGGGTACCAAAGTTGCGAAGCATCCATTCTACTCCATTGGACCCAAAATGATGTTTGAGAGTATTTCAGAGCATTTCGCTATCCTTCGGCACGTAAAAGATGCAAAACTTGTGTTCGCGCCTGAATCTACTATTTCGGGGTATCGTAGTTGTAAAGCATCCATTCTACTCCATTGGACCCAAAATGATGTTTGGCAGTGTTTCAGAGCATTTCTCTACCCTTCGGCATGTAAAAGATGCAAAACTTGTGTTTCTGGCCTGAATGCACTATTTCGGGGTATCGTAGTCGTAAAGCATCCATTATACTCCATTTGACCCAAAATGATGTTTGTTAGTGTTTCAGAGCATTTCGCTAACCTTCGGCACGTAAAAGATGTAAAACTTGTGTTCGCACCTGAATTCACTATTTTGGGGTACCAAAGTTGTGAAGCATCCATTATAGTCCATTGGACCCAAAATGATGTTTGGGAGTGTTTCAGAGCATTTTGCTAACATTCGGCACAAAAAAAGATGAAAAACTGGTGTTTCGGGCCTGAATGCACTATTTCGGGTACCAAAGTTACGAAGCATCCATTCTACTCCATTGGACCCAAAATGATGTTTGAGAGTGTTTCAGAGCATTTCGCTAACCTTCGGCACGTAAAATGCAAAACTTGTGTTCGCGCCTAAATCCACTATTTCGGGGTATCATAGTTGTAAAGCATCCATTCAACTCCATTGGACCTAAAATGATGTTTGTTAGTGTTTCAGAGCATTTCGCTAACCTTCGGCACGTAAAAGATGCAAAACTTGTGTTCGCGCCTGAATCCACTATTTCGGGGTATCGTAGTTGTAAAGCATCCATTATACTCCATTGGACCCAAAATGATGTTTGTTAGTGTTTCAGAGCATTTCGCTAACCTTCGGCACGTAAAAGATGCAAAACTTGTGTTCGCGCCTGAATTCACTATTTTGGGGTACCAAAGTTGTGAAGCATCCATTATTGTCCATTGGACCCAAAATGATGTTTGGGAGTGTTTCAGAGCATTTTGCTAACCTTCGGCACATAAAAAGATGAAAAACTGGTGTTTCGGGCCTGAATGCACTATTTCAGGTACCAAAGTTGCGAAGCATCCATTCTACTCCATTGGAACTAAAATAATGTTTGGGAGTGTTTCAGAGCATTTCGCTAGCCTTCGGCACGTAAAAAGATGCAAAACTTGTATTTCGGGCCTGAGTGCTCTATTTCGGGGTACCGAAGTTGTGAAGCATCCATTCTACTCCATTGGACCCACAATGATGTTTGACAGTGTTTCAGAGCGTTTCGCTAACCTTTGGCATGTAAAAGATGCAAAACTTGTGTTTCGGGCCTGAATGCACTATTTCGGGGTATCGTAGTTGTAATGCATCCATTCTACTCCATTGGACCCGAAATGATGTTTGGGAGTGTTTCAGAGCATTTCGCTAGCCTTCGGCACGTAAAAGATGCAAAACTTGTGTTTCTGGCCTGAATGCACTATTTCGGGGTATCGTTGTTGTAAAGCAGCCATTATACTCCATTGGACCCAAAATGATGTTTGTTAGTGTTTCAGAGCATTTCGCTAACCTTCGGCACGTAAAAGATGCAAAACTTTGGTTCGCGCCTGAATTCACTATTTTGGGGTACCAAAGTTGTGAAGCATCCATTATAGTCCATTAGACCCAAAATGATGTTTGGGAGTGTTTCAGAGCACTTTGCTAACCTTCGGCACATAAAAAGATGAAAAACTGGTGTTTCGGGCCTGAATGCAGTATTTCGGGTACCAAAGTTGCGAAGCATCCATTCTACTCCATTGGACCCAAAATGATGTTTGAGAGTATTTCAGAGCATTTCGCTAACCTTCGGCAAGTAAAAGATGCAAAACTTGTGTTTGCGCCTGAATCTACTATTTCGGGGTATCGTAGTTGTAAAGCATCCATTCTACTCCATTTGACCCAAAATGATGTTTGGCAGTGTTTCAGAGCATTTCTCTAGCCTTCGGCATGTAAAAGATGCAAAACTTGTGTTTCTGGCCTGAATGCACTATTTCGGGGTATCGTAGTCGTAAAGCATCCATTATACTCCATTGGACCCAAAATGATGTTTGTTAGTGTTTCAGAGCATTTCGCTAACCTTCGGCACGTAAAAGATGTAAAACTTGTGTTCGCACCTGAATTCACTATTTTGGGGTACCAAAGTTGTGAAGCATCCATTATAGTCCATTGGACCCAAAATGATGTTTGGGAGTGTTTCAGAGCATTTTGCTAACATTCGGCACAAAAAAAGATGAAAAACTGGTGTTTCGGGCCTGAATGCACTATTTCGGGGTATCGTAGTTGTAAAGCATCCATTCTACTCCATTGGACCCAAAATGATGTTTGGGAGTGTTTCAGAGCATTTCGCTAGCCTTCGGCACGTAAAAGATGCAAAACTTGTGTTTCTGGCCTGAATGCACTATTTCGGGGTATCGTTGTTGTAAAGCAGCCATTATACTCCATTGGACCCAAAATGAGGTTTGTTAGTGTTTCAGAGCATTTCGCTAACCTTCGGCACGTAAAAGATGCAAAACTTTGGTTCGCGCCTGAATTCACTATTTTGGGGTACCAAAGTTGTGAAGCATCCATTATAGTCCATTGGACCCAAAATGATGTTTGGGAGTGTTTCAGTGCATTTTGCTAACCTTCGGCACATAAAAAGATGAAAAACTGGTGTTTCGGGCCTGAATGCAATATTTCGGGTACCAAAGTTGCGAAGCATCCATTCTACTCCATTGGACCCAAAATGATGTTTGAGGGTATTTCAGAGCATTTCGCTAACCTTCGGCACGTAAAAGATGCAAAACTTGTGTTCGCGCCTGAATCTACTATTTCGGGGTATCGTAGTTGTAAAGCATCCATTCTACTCCATTGGACCCAAAATGATGTTTGGCAGTGTTTCAGAGCATTTCTCTAGCCTTCGGCATGTAAAAGATGCAAAACTTGTGTTTCTGGCCTGAATGCACTATTTCGGGGTATCGTAGTCGTAAAGCATCCATTATACTCCATTAGACCCAAAATGATGTTTGTTAGTGTTTCAGAGCATTTCGCTAACCTTCGGCACGTAAAAGATGTAAAACTTGTGTTCGCACCTGAATTCACTATTTTGGGGTACCAAAGTTCCATTATAGTCCATTGGACCCAAAATGATGTTTGGGAGTGTTTCAGAGCATTTTGCTAACATTCGGCACAAAAAAAGATGAAAAACTGGTGTTTCGGGCCTGAATGCACTATTTCGGGGTATCGTAGTTCTAAAGCATCCATTCTACTCCATTGGACCCAAAATGATGTTTGGGAGTGTTTCAGAGCATTTCGCTAGCCTTCGGCACGTAAAAGATGCAAAACTTGTGTTTCTGGCCTGAATGCACTATTTCGGGGTATCGTTGTTGTAAAGCAGCCATTATACTCCATTGGACCCAAAATGATGTTTGTTAGTGTTTCAGAGCATTTCGCTAACCTTCGGCACGTAAAAGATGCAAAACTTTGGTTCGCGCCTGAATTCACTATTTTGGGGTACCAAAGTTGTGAAGCATCCATTATAGTCCATTGGACCCAAAATGATGTTTGGGAGTGTTTCAGTGCATTTTGCTAACCTTCAGCACATAAAAAGATGAAAAACTGGTGTTTCGGGCCTGAATGCAGTATTTCGGGTACCAAAGTTGCGAAGCATCCATTCTACTCCATTGGACCCAAAATGATGTTTGAGAGTATTTCAGAGCATTTCGCTATCCTTCGGCACGTAAAAGATGCAAAACTTGTGTTCGCGCCTGAATCTACTATTTCGGGGTATCGTAGTTGTAAAGCATCCATTCTACTCCATTGGACCCAAAATGATGTTTGGCAGTGTTTCAGAGCATTTCTCTACCCTTCGGCATGTAAAAGATGCAAAACTTGTGTTTCTGGCCTGAATGCACTATTTCGGGGTATCGTAGTCGTAAAGCATCCATTATACTCCATTTGACCCAAAATGATGTTTGTTAGTGTTTCAGAGCATTTCGCTAACCTTCGGCACGTAAAAGATGTAAAACTTGTGTTCGCACCTGAATTCACTATTTTGGGGTACCAAAGTTGTGAAGCATCCATTATAGTCCATTGGACCCAAAATGATGTTTGGGAGTGTTTCAGAGCATTTTGCTAACATTCGGCACAAAAAAAGATGAAAAACTGGTGTTTCGGGCCTGAATGCACTATTTCGGGTACCAAAGTTACGAAGCATCCATTCTACTCCATTGGACCCAAAATGATGTTTGAGAGTGTTTCAGAGCATTTCGCTAACCTTCGGCACGTAAAATGCAAAACTTGTGTTCGCGCCTAAATCCACTATTTCGGGGTATCATAGTTGTAAAGCATCCATTCAACTCCATTGGACCTAAAATGATGTTTGTTAGTGTTTCAGAGCATTTCGCTAACCTTCGGCACGTAAAAGATGCAAAACTTGTGTTCGCGCCTGAATCCACTATTTCGGGGTATCGTAGTTGTAAAGCATCCATTATACTCCATTGGACCCAAAATGATGTTTGTTAGTGTTTCAGAGCATTTCGCTAACCTTCGGCACGTAAAAGATGCAAAACTTGTGTTCGCGCCTGAATTCACTATTTTGGGGTACCAAAGTTGTGAAGCATCCATTATTGTCCATTGGACCCAAAATGATGTTTGGGAGTGTTTCAGAGCATTTTGCTAACCTTCGGCACATAAAAAGATGAAAAACTGGTGTTTCGGGCCTGAATGCACTATTTCAGGTACCAAAGTTGCGAAGCATCCATTCTACTCCATTGGAACTAAAATAATGTTTGGGAGTGTTTCAGAGCATTTCGCTAGCCTTCGGCACGTAAAAAGATGCAAAACTTGTATTTCGGGCCTGAGTGCTCTATTTCGGGGTACCGAAGTTGTGAAGCATCCATTCTACTCCATTGGACCCACAATGATGTTTGACAGTGTTTCAGAGCGTTTCGCTAACCTTTGGCATGTAAAAGATGCAAAACTTGTGTTTCGGGCCTGAATGCACTATTTCGGGGTATCGTAGTTGTAATGCATCCATTCTACTCCATTGGACCCGAAATGATGTTTGGGAGTGTTTCAGAGCATTTCGCTAGCCTTCGGCACGTAAAAGATGCAAAACTTGTGTTTCTGGCCTGAATGCACTATTTCGGGGTATCGTTGTTGTAAAGCAGCCATTATACTCCATTGGACCCAAAATGATGTTTGTTAGTGTTTCAGAGCATTTCGCTAACCTTCGGCACGTAAAAGATGCAAAACTTTGGTTCGCGCCTGAATTCACTATTTTGGGGTACCAAAGTTGTGAAGCATCCATTATAGTCCATTAGACCCAAAATGATGTTTGGGAGTGTTTCAGAGCACTTTGCTAACCTTCGGCACATAAAAAGATGAAAAACTGGTGTTTCGGGCCTGAATGCAGTATTTCGGGTACCAAAGTTGCGAAGCATCCATTCTACTCCATTGGACCCAAAATGATGTTTGAGAGTATTTCAGAGCATTTCGCTAACCTTCGGCAAGTAAAAGATGCAAAACTTGTGTTTGCGCCTGAATCTACTATTTCGGGGTATCGTAGTTGTAAAGCATCCATTCTACTCCATTTGACCCAAAATGATGTTTGGCAGTGTTTCAGAGCATTTCTCTAGCCTTCGGCATGTAAAAGATGCAAAACTTGTGTTTCTGGCCTGAATGCACTATTTCGGGGTATCGTAGTCGTAAAGCATCCATTATACTCCATTGGACCCAAAATGATGTTTGTTAGTGTTTCAGAGCATTTCGCTAACCTTCGGCACGTAAAAGATGTAAAACTTGTGTTCGCACCTGAATTCACTATTTTGGGGTACCAAAGTTGTGAAGCATCCATTATAGTCCATTGGACCCAAAATGATGTTTGGGAGTGTTTCAGAGCATTTTGCTAACATTCGGCACAAAAAAAGATGAAAAACTGGTGTTTCGGGCCTGAATGCACTATTTCGGGGTATCGTAGTTGTAAAGCATCCATTCTACTCCATTGGACCCAAAATGATGTTTGGGAGTGTTTCAGAGCATTTCGCTAGCCTTCGGCACGTAAAAGATGCAAAACTTGTGTTTCTGGCCTGAATGCACTATTTCGGGGTATCGTTGTTGCAAAGCAGCCATTATACTCCATTGGACCCAAAATGAGGTTTGTTAGTGTTTCAGAGCATTTCGCTAACCTTCGGCACGTAAAAGATGCAAAACTTTGGTTCGCGCCTGAATTCACTATTTTGGGGTACCAAAGTTGTGAAGCATCCATTATAGTCCATTGGACCCAAAATGATGTTTGGGAGTGTTTCAGTGCATTTTGCTAACCTTCGGCACATAAAAAGATGAAAAACTGGTGTTTCGGGCCTGAATGCAGTATTTCGGGTACCAAAGTTGCGAAGCATCCATTCTACTCCATTGGACCCAAAATGATGTTTGAGAGTATTTCAGAGCATTTCGCTAACCTTCGGCACGTAAAAGATGCAAAACTTGTGTTCGCGCCTGAATCTACTATTTCGGGGTATCGTAGTTGTAAAGCATCCATTCTACTCCATTGGACCCAAAATGATGTTTGGCAGTGTTTCAGAGCATTTCTCTAGCCTTCGGCATGTAAAAGATGCAAAACTTGTGTTTCTGGCCTGAATGCACTATTTCGGGGTATCGTAGTCGTAAAGCATCCATTATACTCCATTAGACCCAAAATGATGTTTGTTAGTGTTTCAGAGCATTTCGCTAACCTTCGGCACGTAAAAGATGTAAAACTTGTGTTCGCACCTGAATTCACTATTTTGGGGTACCAAAGTTCCATTATAGTCCATTGGACCCAAAATGATGTTTGGGAGTGTTTCAGAGCATTTTGCTAACATTCGGCACAAAAAAAGATGAAAAACTGGTGTTTCGGGCCTGAATGCACTATTTCGGGGTATCGTAGTTCTAAAGCATCCATTCTACTCCATTGGACCCAAAATGATGTTTGGGAGTGTTTCAGAGCATTTCGCTAGCCTTCGGCACGTAAAAGATGCAAAACTTGTGTTTCTGGCCTGAATGCACTATTTCGGGGTATCGTTGTTGTAAAGCAGCCATTATACTCCATTGGACCCAAAATGATGTTTGTTAGTGTTTCAGAGCATTTCGCTAACCTTCGGCACGTAAAAGATGCAAAACTTTGGTTCGCGCCTGAATTCACTATTTTGGGGTACCAAAGTTGTGAAGCATCCATTATAGTCCATTGGACCCAAAATGATGTTTGGGAGTGTTTCAGTGCATTTTGCTAACCTTCAGCACATAAAAAGATGAAAAACTGGTGTTTCGGGCCTGAATGCAGTATTTCGGGTACCAAAGTTGCGAAGCATCCATTCTACTCCATTGGACCCAAAATGATGTTTGAGAGTATTTCAGAGCATTTCGCTATCCTTCGGCACGTAAAAGATGCAAAACTTGTGTTCGCGCCTGAATCTACTATTTCGGGGTATCGTAGTTGTAAAGCATCCATTCTACTCCATTGGACCCAAAATGATGTTTGGCAGTGTTTCAGAGCATTTCTCTACCCTTTGGCATGTAAAAGATGCAAAACTTGTGTTTCTGGCCTGAATGCACTATTTCGGGGTATCGTAGTCGTAAAGCATCCATTATACTCCATTTGACCCAAAATGATGTTTGTTAGTGTTTCAGAGCATTTCGCTAACCTTCGGCACGTAAAAGATGTAAAACTTGTGTTCGCACCTGAATTCACTATTTTGGGGTACCAAAGTTGTGAAGCATCCATTATAGTCCATTGGACCCAAAATGATGTTTGGGAGTGTTTCAGAGCATTTTGCTAACATTCGGCACAAAAAAAGATGAAAAACTGGTGTTTCGGGCCTGAATGCACTATTTCGGGTACCAAAGTTACGAAGCATCCATTCTACTCCATTGGACCCAAAATGATGTTTGAGAGTGTTTCAGAGCATTTCGCTAACCTTCGGCACGTAAAATGCAAAACTTGTGTTCGCGCCTAAATCCACTATTTCGGGGTATCATAGTTGTAAAGCATCCATTCAACTCCATTAAACCTAAAATGATGTTTGTTAGTGTTTCAGAGCATTTCGCTAACCTTCGGCACGTAAAAGATGCAAAACTTGTGTTCGCGCCTGAATCCACTATTTCGGGGTATCGTAGTTGTAAAGCATCCATTATTCTCCATTGGACCCAAAATGATGTTTGTTAGTGTTTCAGAGCATTTCGCTAACCTTCGGCACGTAAAAGATGCAAAACTTGTGTTCGCGCCTGAATTCACTATTTTGGGGTACCAAAGTTGTGAAGCATCCATTATTGTCCATTGGACCCAAAATGATGTTTGGGAGTGTTTCAGAGCATTTTGCTAACCTTCGGCACATAAAAAGATGAAAAACTGGTGTTTCGGGCCTGAATGCACTATTTCAGGTACCAAAGTTGCGAAGCATCCATTCTACTCCATTGGAACTAAAATAATGTTTGGGAGTGTTTCAGAGCATTTCGCTAGCCTTCGGCACGTAAAAAGATGCAAAACTTGTGTTTCGGGCCTGAGTGCTCTATTTCGGGGTACCGAAGTTGTGAAGCATCCATTCTACTCCATTGGACCCACAATGATGTTTGACAGTGTTTCAGAGCGTTTCGCTAACCTTTGGCATGTAAAAGATGCAAAACTTGTGTTTCGGGCCTGAATGCACTATTTCGGGGTATCGTAGTTGTAATGCATCCATTCTACTCCATTGGACCCGAAATGATGTTTGGGAGTGTTTCAGAGCATTTCGCTAGCCTTCGGCACGTAAAAGATGCAAAACTTCTGTTTCTGGCCTGAATGCACTATTTCGGGGTATCGTTGTTGTAAAGCAGCCATTATACTCCATTGGACCCAAAATGATGTTTGTTAGTGTTTCAGAGCATTTCGCTAACCTTCGGCACGTAAAAGATGCAAAACTTTGGTTCGCGCCTGAATTCACTATTTTGGGGTACCAAAGTTGTGAAGCATCCATTATAGTCCATTAGACCCAAAATGATGTTTGGGAGTGTTTCAGAACACTTTGCTAACCTTCGGCACATAAAAAGATGAAAAACTGGTGTTTCGGGCCTGAATGCAGTATTTCGGGTACCAAAGTTGCGAAGCATCCATTCTACTCCATTGGACCCAAAATGATGTTTGAGAGTATTTCAGAGCATTTCGCTAACCTTCGGCAAGTAAAAGATGCAAAACTTGTGTTTGCGCCTGAATCTACTATTTCGGGGTATCGTAGTTGTAAAGCATCCATTCTACTCCATTTGACCCAAAATGATGTTTGGCAGTGTTTCAGAGCATTTCTCTAGCCTTCGGCATGTAAAAGATGCAAAACTTGTGTTTCTGGCCTGAATGCACTATTTCGGGGTATCGTAGTCGTAAAGCATCCATTATACTCCATTGGACCCAAAATGATGTTTGTTAGTGTTTCAGAGCATTTCGCTAACCTTCGGCACGTAAAAGATGTAAAACTTGTGTTCGCACCTGAATTCACTATTTTGGGGTACCAAAGTTGTGAAGCATCCATTATAGTCCATTGGACCCAAAATGATGTTTGGGAGTGTTTCAGAGCATTTTGCTAACATTCGGCACAAAAAAAGATGAAAAACTGGTGTTTCGGGCCTGAATGCATTATTTCGGGGTATCGTAGTTGTAAAGCATCCATTCTACTCCATTGGACCCAAAATGATGTTTGGGAGTGTTTCAGAGCATTTCGCTAGCCTTCGGCACGTAAAAGATGCAAAACTTGTGTTTCTGGCCTGAATGCACTATTTCGGGGTATCGTTGTTGTAAAGCAGCCATTATACTCCATTGGACCCAAAATGAGGTTTGTTAGTGTTTCAGAGCATTTCGCTAACCTTCGGCACGTAAAAGATGCAAAACTTTGGTTCGCGCCTGAATTCACTATTTTGGGGTACCAAAGTTGTGAAGCATCCATTATAGTCCATTGGACCCAAAATGATGTTTGGGAGTGTTTCAGTGCATTTTGCTAACCTTCGGCACATAAAAAGATGAAAAACTGGTGTTTCGGGCCTGAATGCAGTATTTCGGGTACCAAAGTTGCGAAGCATCCATTCTACTCCATTGGACCCAAAATGATGTTTGAGAGTATTTCAGAGCATTTCGCTAACCTTCGGCACGTAAAAGATGCAAAACTTGTGTTCGCGCCTGAATCTACTATTTCGGGGTATCGTAGTTGTAAAGCATCCATTCTACTCCATTGGACCCAAAATGATGTTTGGCAGTGTTTCAGAGCATTTCTCTAGCCTTCGGCATGTAAAAGATGCAAAACTTGTGTTTCTGGCCTGAATGCACTATTTCGGGGTATCGTAGTCGTAAAGCATCCATTATACTCCATTAGACCCAAAATGATGTTTGTTAGTGTTTCAGAGCATTTCGCTAACCTTCGGCACGTAAAAGATGTAAAACTTGTGTTCGCACCTGAATTCACTATTTTGGGGTACCAAAGTTGTGAAGCATCCATTATAGTCCATTGGACCCAAAATGATGTTTGGGAGTGTTTCAGAGCATTTTGCTAACATTCGGCACAAAAAAAGATGAAAAACTGGTGTTTCGGGCCTGAATGCACTATTTCGGGGTATCGTAGTTCTAAAGCATCCATTCTACTCCATTGGACCCAAAATGATGTTTGGGAGTGTTTCAGAGCATTTCGCTAGCCTTCGGCACGTAAAAGATGCAAAACTTGTGTTTCTGGCCTGAATGCACTATTTCGGGGTATCGTTGTTGTAAAGCAGCCATTATACTCCATTGGACCCAAAATGATGTTTGTTAGTGTTTCATAGCATTTCGCTAACCTTCGGCACGTAAAAGATGCAAAACTTGTGTTCGCGCCTGAATCCACTATTTCGGGGTATCGTAGTTGTAAAGCATCCATTATACTCCTTTGGACCCAAAATGATGTTTGTTAGTGTTTCAGAGCATTTCGCTAACCTTCGGCACGTAAAAGATGCAAAACTTGTGTTCGCGCCTGAATTCACTATTTTGGGGTACCAAAGTTGTGAAGCATCCATTATAGTCCATTGGACCCAAAATGATGTTTGGGAGTGTTTCAGTGCATTTTGCTAACCTTCGGCACATAAAAAGATGAAAAACTGGTGTTTCGGGCCTGAATGCAGTATTTCGGGTACCAAAGTTGCGAAGCATCCATTCTACTCCATTGGACCCAAAATGATGTTTGAGAGTATTTCAGAGCATTTCGCTATCCTTCGGCACGTAAAAGATGCAAAACTTGTGTTCGCGCATGAATCTACTATTTCGGGGTATCGTAGTTGTAAAGCATCCATTCTACTCCATTGGACCCAAAATGATGTTTGGCAGTGTTTCAGAGCATTTCTCTACCCTTCGGCATGTAAAAGATGCAAAACTTGTGTTTCTGGCCTGAATGCACTATTTCGGGGTATCGTAGTCGTAAAGCATCCATTATACTCCATTGGACCCAAAATGATGTTTGTTAGTGTTTCAGAGCATTTCGCTAACCTTCGGCACGTAAAAGATGTAAAACTTGTGTTCGCACCTGAATTCACTATTTTGGGGTACCAAAGTTGTGAAGCATCCATTATAGTCCATTGGACCCAAAATGATGTTTGGGAGTGTTTCAGAGCATTTTGCTAACATTCGGCACAAAAAAAGATGAAAAACTGGTGTTTCGGGCCTGAATGCACTATTTCGGGGTATCGTAGTTGTAAAGCATCCATTCTACTCCATTGGACCCAAAATGATGTTTGGGAGTGTTTCAGAGCATTTCGCTAGCCTTCGGCACGTAAAAGATGCAAAACTTGTGTTTCTGGCCTGAATGCACTATTTCGGGGTATCGTTGTTGTAAAGCAGCCATTATACTCCATTGGACCCAAAATGAGGTTTGTTAGTGTTTCAGAGCATTTCGCTAACCTTCGGCACGTAAAAGATGCAAAACTTTGGTTCGCGCCTGAATTCAATATTTTGGGGTACCAAAGTTGTGAAGCATCCATTATAGTCCATTGGACCCAAAATGATGTTTGGGAGTGTTTCAGTGCATTTTGCTAACCTTCGGCACATAAAAAGATGAAAAACTGGTGTTTCGGGCCTGAATGCAGTATTTCGGGTACCAAAGTTGCGAAGCATCCATTCTACTCCATTGGACCCAAAATGATGTTTGAGAGTATTTCAGAGCATTTCGCTAACCTTCGGCACGTAAAAGATGCAAAACTTGTGTTCGCGCCTGAATCTACTATTTCGGGGTATCGTAGTTGTAAAGCATCCATTCTACTCCATTGGACCCAAAATGATGTTTGGCAGTGTTTCAGAGCATTTCTCTAGCCTTCGGCATGTAAAAGATGCAAAACTTGTGTTTCTGGCCTGAATGCACTATTTCGGGGTATCGTAGTCGTAAAGCATCCATTATACTCCATTAGACCCAAAATGATGTTTGTTAGTGTTTCAGAGCATTTCGCTAACCTTCGGCACGTAAAAGATGTAAAACTTGTGTTCGCACCTGAATTCACTATTTTGGGGTACCAAAGTTGTGAAGCATCCATTATAGTCCATTGGACCCAAAATGATGTTTGGGAGTGTTTCAGAGCATTTTGCTAACATTCGGCACAAAAAAAGATGAAAAACTGGTGTTTCGGGCCTGAATGCACTATTTCGGGGTATCGTAGTTCTAAAGCATCCATTCTACTCCATTGGACCCAAAATGATGTTTGGGAGTGTTTCAGAGCATTTCGCTAGCCTTCGGCACGTAAAAGATGCAAAACTTGTGTTTCTGGCCTGAATGCACTATTTCGGGGTATCGTTGTTGTAAAGCAGCCATTATACTCCATTGGACCCAAAATGATGTTTGTTAGTGTTTCATAGCATTTCGCTAACCTTCGGCACGTAAAAGATGCAAAACTTGTGTTCGCGCCTGAATCCACTATTTCGGGGTATCGTAGTTGTAAAGCATCCATTATACTCCATTGGACCCAAAATGATGTTTGTTAGTGTTTCAGAGCATTTCGCTAACCTTCGGCACGTAAAAGATGCAAAACTTGTGTTCGCGCCTGAATTCACTATTTTGGGGTACCAAAGTTGTGAAGCATCCATTATAGTCCATTGGACCCAAAATGATGTTTGGGAGTGTTTCAGTGCATTTTGCTAACCTTCGACACATAAAAAGATGAAAAACTGGTGTTTCGGGCCTGAATGCAGTATTTCGGGTACCAAAGTTGCGAAGCATCCATTCTACTCCATTGGACCCAAAATGATGTTTGAGAGTATTTCAGAGCATTTCGCTATCCTTCGGCACGTAAAAGATGCAAAACTTGTGTTCGCGCATGAATCTACTATTTCGGGGTATCGTAGTTGTAAAGCATCCATTCTACTCCATTGGACCCAAAATGATGTTTGGCAGTGTTTCAGAGCATTTCTCTACCCTTCGGCATGTAAAAGATGCAAAACTTGTGTTTCTGGCCTGAATGCACTATTTCGGGGTATCGTAGTCGTAAAGCATCCATTATACTCCATTGGACCCAAAATGATGTTTGTTAGTGTTTCAGAGCATTTCGCTAACCTTCGGCACGTAAAAGATGTAAAACTTGTGTTCGCACCTGAATTCACTATTTTGGGGTACCAAAGTTGTGAAGCATCCATTATAGTCCATTGGACCCAAAATGATGTTTGGGAGTGTTTCAGAGCATTTTGCTAACATTCGGCACAAAAAAAGATGAAAAACTGGTGTTTCGGGCCTGAATGCACTATTTCGGGTACCAAAGTTACGAAGCATCCATTCTACTCCATTGGACCCAAAATGATGTTTGAGAGTGTTTCAGAGCATTTCGCTAACCTTCGGCACGTAAAATGCAAAACTTGTGTTCGCGCCTAAATCCACTATTTCGGGGTATCATAGTTGTAAAGCATCCATTCAACTCCATTGGACCCAAAATGATGTTTGTTAGTGTTTCAGAGCATTTCGCTAACCTTCGGCACGTAAAAGATGCAAAACTTGTGTTCGCGCCTGAATCCACTATTTCGGGGTATCGTAGTTGTAAAGCATCCATTATACTCCATTGGACCCAAAATGATGTTTGTTAGTGTTTCAGAGCATTTCGCTAACCTTCGGCACGTAAAAGATGCAAAACTTGTGTTCGCGCCTGAATTCACTATTTTGGGGTACCAAAGTTGTGAAGCATCCATTATTGTCCATTGGACCCAAAATGATGTTTGGGAGTGTTTCAGAGCATTTCGCTAACATTCGGCACATAAAAAGATGAAAAACTAGTGTTTCGGGCCTGAATGCACTATTTCGGGTACCAAAGTTGCGAAGCATCCATTCTACTCCATTGGAACTAAAATAATGTTTGGGAGTGTTTCAGAGCATTTCGCTAGCCTTCGGCACGAAAAAAGATGCAAAACTTGTGTTTCGGGCCTGAGTGCTCTATTTCGGGGTACCGAAGTTGTGAAGCATCCATTCTACCCCATTGGACCCACAATGATGTTTGACAGTGTTTCAGAGCATTTCGCTAACCTTTGACATGTAAAAGATGCAAAACTTGTGTTTCGGGCCTGAATGCACTATTTCGGGGTATCGTAGTTGTAAAGCATCCATTCTACTCCATTGGACCCAAAATGATGTTTGGGAGTGTTTCAGAGCATTTCGCTAGCCCTCGGCACGTAAAAGATGCAAAACTTGTGTTTCTGGCCTGAATGCACTATTTCAGGGTATCGTTGTTGTAAAGCAGCCATTATACTCCATTGGACCCAAAATGATGTTTGTTAGTGTTTCAGAGCATTTCGCTAACCTTTGGCATGTAAAAGATGCAAAACTTGTGTTTCGGGCCTGAATGCACTATTTCGGGGTATCGTAGTTGTAAAGCATCCATTCTACTCCATTGGACCCAAAATGATGTTTGGGAGTGTTTCAGAGCATTTCGCTAACCTTCGGCACGTAAAAGATGCAAAATTTGTGTTTCTGGCCTGAATGCACTATTTCGGGGTATCGTTGTTGTAAAGCAGCCATTATACTCCATTGGACCCAAAATGATGTTTGTTAGTGTTTCAGAGCATTTCGGGCCTGAATGCACTATTTCGGGTACCAAAGTTGCGAAGCATCCATTCTACTCCATTGGACCCAAAATGATGTTTGAGAGTATTTCAGAGCATTTCTCTAACCTTCGGCACGTAAAAGATGCAAAACTTGTGTTCGCGCCTGAATCTACTATTTCGGGGTATCGTAGTTGTAAAGCATCCATTCTACTCCATTGGACCCAAAATGTTGTTTGTTACTGTTTCAGAGCATTTCGCTAACCTTCGGCACGTAAAAGATGCAAAACTTGTGTTCGCGCCTGAATTCAATATTTTGGGGTACCAAAGTTGTGAAGCATCCATTATAGTCTGTTGGACCCTAAATGATGTTTGGGAGTGTTTCAGAGCATTTTGCTAACCTTCGGCACATAAAAAGATGAAAAACTGGTGTTTCGGGCCTGAATGCACTATTTCGGGTACCAAAGTTGCGAAGCATCCATTCTACTCCATTGGAACTAAAATGATGTTTGGGAGTGTTTCAGAGCATTTCGCTAGCCTTCGGCACGTAAAAAGATGCAAAACTTGTGTTTTGGGCCTGAGTTCTCTATTTCGGGGTACCGAAGTTGTGAAGCATCCATTCTACTCCATTGGACCCACAATGATGTTTGACAGTGTTTCAGAGCATTTCGCTAACCTTTGGCATGTAAAAGATGCGAAACTTGTGTTTCGGGCCTGAATGCACTATTTCGGGGTATCGTAGTTGTAAAGCATCCATTCTACTCCATTGGACCCAAAATGATGTTTGGGAGTGTTTCAGAGCATTTCGCTAACCTTCGGCACGTAAAAGATGCAAAATTTGTGTTCGCACCTGAATTCACTATTTTGGGGTACCAAAGTTGTGAAGCATCCATTATAGTCCATTGGACCCAAAATGATGTTTGGGAGTGTTTCAGAGCATTTTGCTAACCTTCGGCACAAAAAAAGATGAAAAACTGGTGTTTCGGGCCTGAATGCACTATTTCGGGTACCAAAGTTGCGAAGCATCCATTCTACTCCATTGGACCCAAAATGATGTTTGAGAGTGTTTCAGAGCATTTCGCTAACCTTCGGCACGTAAAAGATGCAAAACTTGTGTTCGCGCCTGAATCCACTATTTCGGGTATCGTAGTTGTAACTCCATTGGACCCAAAATGATGTTGTTTGTGTTTCAGGGCATTTCGCTAACCTTTGGCACGTGAAAGATGCAAAACTTGTGTTCGCGCCTGAATTCACTATTTTGGGGTACCAAAGTTGTGAAGCATCCATTATAGTCCATTGGACCCAAAATGATGTTTGGCAGTGTTTCAGGGCATTTTGCTAACCTTCGGCAGATAAAAAGATGAAAAACTGGTGTTTCGGGCCTGAATGCACTATTTCGGGTACCAAAGTTGCGAAGCATCCATTCTACTCCATTGGAACTAAAATGATGTTTGGGAGTGTTTCAGAGCATTTCGCTAGCCTTCGGCACGTAAAAAGATGCAAAACTTGTGTTTGGGGCCTGAGTGCTCTATTTCGGGGTACCGAAGTTGTGAAGCATCCATTATACTCCATTGGACCCACAATGATGTTTGACAGTGTTTCAGAGTATTTCGCTAACCTTTGGCATGTAAAAGATGCAAAACTTGTGTTTCGGGCCTGAATGCACTATTTCGGGGTATCGTAGTTGTAAAGCATCCATTCTACTCCATTGGACCCAAAATGATGTTTGGGAGTGTTTCAGAGCATTTCGCTAGCCTTCGGCACGGAAAAGATGCAAAACTTGTGTTTCTGGCCTGAATGCACTATTTCGGGGTATCGTAGTTGTAAAGCATCCATTATACTCCATTGGACCCAAAATGATGTTTGTTAGTGTTTCAGAGCATTTCGCTAACCTTCGGCACGTAAAAGATGCAAAACTTGTGTTCACGCCTGAATCCACTATTTCGGGGTATCGTAGTTGTAAAGCATCCATTATACTCCATTGGACCCAAAATGATGTTTGTTAGTGTTTCAGAGCATTTCGCTAACCTTCGGCACGAAAAAGATGCAAAATTTGTGTACGCACCTGAATTCACTATTTTGGGGTACCAAAGTTGTGAAGCATCCATTATAGTCCATTGGACCCAAAATGATGTTTGGGAGTGTTTCAGAGCATTTTGCTAACCTTCGGCACAAAAAAAGATGAAAAACTGGTGTTTCGGGCCTGAATGCACTATTTCGGGTACCAAAGTTGCGAAGTATCCATTCTACTCCATTGGACCCAAAATGATGTTTGAGAGTGTTTCAGAGCATTTCGCTAACCTTCGGCACGTAAAAGATGCAAAACTTGTGTTCGCGCCTGAATCCACTATTTCGGGGTATCGTAGTTGTAACTCCATTGGACCCAAAATGATGTTGTTTGTGTTTCAGGGCATTTCGCTAACCTTCGGCACGTAAAAGATGCAAAACTTGTGTTCGCGCCTGAATTCACTATTTTAGGGTACCAAAGTTGTGAATCATCCATTATAGTCCATTGGACCCAAAATGATGTTTGGCAGTGTTTCAGAGCATTTTGCTAACCTGCGGCACATAAAAAGATGAAAAACTGGTGTTTCGGGCCTGAATGCACTATTTCGGGTACCAAAGTTGCGAAGCATCCATTCTACTCCATTGGAACTAAAATGATGTTTGGGAGTGTTTCAGAGCATTTCGCTAGCCTTCGGCACGTAAAAAGATGCAAAACTTGTGTTTGGGGCCTGAGTGCTCTATTTCGGCGTACCGAAGTTGTGAAGCATCCATTATACTCCATTGGACCCACAATGATGTTTGACAGTGTTTCAGAGCATTTCGCTAACCTTTGGCATGTAAAAGATGCAAAACTTGTGTTTCGGGCCTGAATGCACTATTTCGGGGTATCGTAGTTGTAAAGCATCCATTCTACTCCATTGGACCCAAAATGATGTTTGGGAGTGTTTCAGAGCATTTTGCTAGCCTTCGGCACGTAAAAGATGCAAAACTTGTGTTTCTGGCCTGAATGCACTATTTCGAGGTATCGTAGTTGTAAAGCATCCATTATACTCCATTGGACCCAAAATGATGTTTGTTAGTGTTTCAGAGCATTTCGCTAACCTTCGGCACGTAAAAGATGCAAAACTTGTGTTCGCGCCTGAATCCACTATTTCGGGGTATCGTTGTTGTAAAGCCTCCATTATACTCCATTGGACCCAAAATGATGCTTGTTAGTGTTTCAGAGCATTTCGCTAACCTTCGGCACGTAAAAGATGCAAAACTTGTGTTCGTGCCTGAATTCACTATTTTGGGGTACCAAAGTTGTGAAGCATCCATTATTGTCCATTGGACCCAAAATGATGTTTGGGAGCGTTTCAGAGCATTTTGCTAACCTTCAGCACATAAAAAGATGAAAAACTGGTGTTTCGGGCCTGAGTGCTCTATTTCGGGGTACCGAAGTTGTGAAGCATCCATTCTACTCCATTGGATCCACAATGATGTTTGACAGTGTTTCAGAGCATTTCGCTAACCTGTGGCATGTAAAATATGCAAAACTTGTGTTTCGGGCCTGAGTGCACTATTTCGGGGTATCATAGTTGTAAAGCATCCATTCTACTCCATTGGACCCAAATTGATGTTTGGGAGTGTTTCAGAGCATTTCGCTAGCCTTCGGCACGTAAAAGATGCAAAACTTGTGTTTCTGGCCTGAATGCACTATTTCGGGGTAGCGTAGTTGTAAAGCATCCATTATACTCCATTGGACCCAAAATGATGTTTGTTAGTGTTTCAGAGCATTTCGCTAACCTTCGGCACGTAAAAGATGCAAAACTTGTGTTCGTGCCTGAATCCACTATTTCGGTGTATCGTAGTTGTAAAGCATCCATTATACTCCATTGGACCCAAAATGATGTTTGTTAGTGTTTCAGAGCATTTCGCTAACCTTCGGCACGTAAAAGATGCAAAACTTGTGTTCGCGCCTGAATTCACTATTTTGGGGTACCAAAGTTGTGAAGCATCCATTATTGTCCATTGGACCCAAAATGATGTTTGGCAGTGTTTCAGAGCATTTTGCTAACCTTCGGCACATAAAAAGATGAAAAACTGGTGTTTCGGGCCTGAATGCACTATTTCGGGTACCAAAGTTGCGAAGCATCCATCTACTCCATTGGAACTAAAATGATGTTTGGGTGTGTTTCAGAGCATTTCGCTAGCCTTCGGCACGTAAAAAGATGCAAAACTTGTGTTTCGGGCCTGAGTGCTGTATTTCGGGGTACCGAAGTTGTGAAGCATCCATTATACTCCATTGGACCCACAATGATGTTTGACAGTGTTTCAGAGTATTTCGCTAACCTTTGGCATGTAAAAGATGCAAAACTTGTGTTTCGGGCCTGAATGCACTATTTCGGGGTATCGTAGTTGTAAAGCATCCATTCTACTCCATTGGACCCAAAATGATGTTTGGGAGTGTTTCAGAGCATTTCGCTAGCCTTCGGCACGGAAAAGATGCAAAACTTGTGTTTCTGGCCTGAATGCACTATTTCGGGGTATCGTAGTTGTAAAGCATCCATTATACTCCATTGGACCCAAAATGATGTTTGTTAGTGTTTCAGAGCATTTCGCTAACCTTCGGCACGTAAAAGATGCAAAACTTGTGTTCACGCCTGAATCCACTATTTCGGGGTATCGTAGTTGTAAAGCATCCATTATACTCCATTGGACCCAAAATGATGTTTGTTAGTGTTTCAGAGCATTTCGCTAACCTTCGGCACGAAAAAGATGCAAAATTTGTGTACGCACCTGAATTCACTATTTTGGGGTACCAAAGTTGTGAAGCATCCATTATAGTCCATTGGACCCAAAATGATGTTTGGGAGTGTTTCAGAGCATTTTGCTAACCTTCGGCACAAAAAAAGATGAAAAACTGGTGTTTCGGGCCTGAATGCACTATTTCGGGTACCAAAGTTGCGAAGTATCCATTCTACTCCATTGGACCCAAAATGATGTTTGAGAGTGTTTCAGAGCATTTCGCTAACCTTCGGCACGTAAAAGATGCAAAACTTGTGTTCGCGCCTGAATCCACTATTTCGGGGTATCGTAGTTGTAACTCCATTGGACCCAAAATGATGTTGTTTGTGTTTCAGGGCATTTCGCTAACCTTCGGCACGTAAAAGATGCAAAACTTGTGTTCGCGCTTGAATTCACTATTTTAGGGTACCAAAGTTGTGAATCATCCATTATAGTCCATTGGACCCAAAATGATGTTTGGCAGTGTTTCAGAGCATTTTGCTAACCTGCGGCACATAAAAAGATGAAAAACTGGTGTTTCGGGCCTGAATGCACTATTTCGGGTACCAAAGTTGCGAAGCATCCATTCTACTCCATTGGAACTAAAATGATGTTTGGGAGTGTTTCAGAGCATTTCGCTAGCCTTCGGCACGTAAAAAGATGCAAAACTTGTGTTTGGGGCCTGAGTGCTCTATTTCGGCGTACCGAAGTTGTGAAGCATCCATTATACTCCATTGGACCCACAATGATGTTTGACAGTGTTTCAGAGCATTTCGCTAACCTTTGGCATGTAAAAGATGCAAAACTTGTGTTTCGGGCCTGAATGCACTATTTCGGGGTATCGTAGTTGTAAAGCATCCATTCTACTCCATTGGACCCAAAATGATGTTTGGGAGTGTTTCAGAGCATTTTGCTAGCCTTCGGCACGTAAAAGATGCAAAACTTGTGTTTCTGGCCTGAATGCACTATTTCGAGGTATCGTAGTTGTAAAGCATCCATTATACTCCATTGGACCCAAAATGATGTTTGTTAGTGTTTCAGAGCATTTCGCTAACCTTCGGCACGTAAAAGATGCAAAACTTGTGTTCGCGCCTGAATCCACTATTTCGGGGTATCGTTGTTGTAAAGCCTCCATTATACTCCATTGGACCCAAAATGATGCTTGTTAGTGTTTCAGAGCATTTCGCTAACCTTCGGCACGTAAAAGATGCAAAACTTGTGTTCGTGCCTGAATTCACTATTTTGGGGTACCAAAGTTGTGAAGCATCCATTATTGTCCATTGGACCCAAAATGATGTTTGGGAGCGTTTCAGAGCATTTTGCTAACCTTCAGCACATAAAAAGATGAAAAACTGGTGTTTCGGGCCTGAGTGCTCTATTTCGGGGTACCGAAGTTGT
Source organism: Cenchrus fungigraminus (assembly GCA_036936925.1). NCBI lineage: Eukaryota > Viridiplantae > Streptophyta > Magnoliopsida > Poales > Poaceae > Cenchrus > Cenchrus fungigraminus. The sequence continues at coordinate 59,291,146 of CM072772.1, read as the reverse complement.
GAAGCATCCATTCTACTCCATTGGATCCACAATGATGTTTGACAGTGTTTCAGAGCATTTCGCTAACCTGTGGCATGTAAAATATGCAAAACTTGTGTTTCGGGCCTGAGTGCACTATTTCGGGGTATCATAGTTGTAAAGCATCCATTCTACTCCATTGGACCCAAATTGATGTTTGGGAGTGTTTCAGAGCATTTCGCTAGCCTTCGGCACGTAAAAGATGCAAAACTTGTGTTTCTGGCCTGAATGCACTATTTCGGGGTAGCGTAGTTGTAAAGCATCCATTATACTCCATTGGACCCAAAATGATGTTTCTTAGTGTTTCAGAGCATTTCGCTAACCTTCGGCACGTAAAAGATGCAAAACTTGTGTTCGTGCCTGAATCCACTATTTCGGTGTATCGTAGTTGTAAAGCATCCATTATACTCCATTGGACCCAAAATGATGTTTGTTAGTGTTTCAGAGCATTTCGCTAACCTTCGGCACGTAAAAGATGCAAAACTTGTGTTCGCGCCTGAATTCACTATTTTGGGGTACCAAAGTTGTGAAGCATCCATTATTGTCCATTGGACCCAAAATGATGTTTGGCAGTGTTTCAGAGCATTTTGCTAACCTTCGGCACATAAAAAGATGAAAAACTGGTGTTTCGGGCCTGAATGCACTATTTCGGGTACCAAAGTTGCGAAGCATCCATCTACTCCATTGGAACTAAAATGATGTTTGGGTGTGTTTCAGAGCATTTCGCTAGCCTTCGGCACGTAAAAAGATGCAAAACTTGTGTTTCGGGCCTGAGTGCTGTATTTCGGGGTACCGAAGTTGTGAAGCATCCATTATACTCCATTGGACCCACAATGATGTTTGACAGTGTTTCAGAGTATTTCGCTAACCTTTGGCATGTAAAAGATGCAAAACTTGTGTTTCGGGCCTGATTGCACTATTTCGGGGTATCGTAGTTGTAAAGCATCCATTCTACTCCATTGGACCCAAAATGATGTTTGGGAGTGTTTCAGAGCATTTCGCTAGCCTTCGGCACGGAAAAGATGCAAAACTTGTGTTTCTGGCCTGAATGCACTATTTCGGGGTATCGTAGTTGTAAAGCATCCATTATACTCCATTGGACCCAAAATGATGTTTGTTAGTGTTTCAGAGCATTTCGCTAACCTTCGGCACGTAAAAGATGCAAAACTTGTGTTCACGCCTGAATCCACTATTTCGGGGTATCGTAGTTGTAAAGCATCCATTATACTCCATTGGACCCAAAATGATGTTTGTTAGTGTTTCAGAGCATTTCGCTAACCTTCGGCACGAAAAAGATGCAAAATTTGTGTACGCACCTGAATTCACTATTTTGGGGTACCAAAGTTGTGAAGCATCCATTATAGTCCATTGGACCCAAAATGATGTTTGGGAGTGTTTCAGAGCATTTTGCTAACCTTCGGCACAAAAAAAGATGAAAAACTGGTGTTTCGGGCCTGAATGCACTATTTCGGGTACCAAAGTTGCGAAGTATCCATTCTACTCCATTGGACCCAAAATGATGTTTGAGAGTGTTTCAGAGCATTTCGCTAACCTTCGGCACGTAAAAGATGCAAAACTTGTGTTCGCGCCTGAATCCACTATTTCGGGGTATCGTAGTTGTAACTCCATTGGACCCAAAATGATGTTGTTTGTGTTTCAGGGCATTTCGCTAACCTTCGGCACGTAAAAGATGCAAAACTTGTGTTCGCGCCTGAATTCACTATTTTAGGGTACCAAAGTTGTGAATCATCCATTATAGTCCATTGGACCCAAAATGATGTTTGGCAGTGTTTCAGAGCATTTTGCTAACCTGCGGCACATAAAAAGATGAAAAACTGGTGTTTCGGGCCTGAATGCACTATTTCGGGTACCAAAGTTGCGAAGCATCCATTCTACTCCATTGGAACTAAAATGATGTTTGGGAGTGTTTCAGAGCATTTCGCTAGCCTTCGGCACGTAAAAAGATGCAAAACTTGTGTTTGGGGCCTGAGTGCTCTATTTCGGCGTACCGAAGTTGTGAAGCATCCATTATACTCCATTGGACCCACAATGATGTTTGACAGTGTTTCAGAGCATTTCGCTAACCTTTGGCATGTAAAAGATGCAAAACTTGTGTTTCGGGCCTGAATGCACTATTTCGGGGTATCGTAGTTGTAAAGCATCCATTCTACTCCATTGGACCCAAAATGATGTTTGGGAGTGTTTCAGAGCATTTTGCTAGCCTTCGGCACGTAAAAGATGCAAAACTTGTGTTTCTGGCCTGAATGCACTATTTCGAGGTATCGTAGTTGTAAAGCATCCATTATACTCCATTGGACCCAAAATGATGTTTGTTAGTGTTTCAGAGCATTTCGCAAACCTTCGGCACGTAAAAGATGCAAAACTTGTGTTCGCGCCTGAATCCACTATTTCGGGGTATCGTTGTTGTAAAGCCTCCATTATACTCCATTGGACCCAAAATGATGCTTGTTAGTGTTTCAGAGCATTTCGCTAACCTTCGGCACGTAAAAGATGCAAAACTTGTGTTCGTGCCTGAATTCACTATTTTGGGGTACCAAAGTTGTGAAGCATCCATTATTGTCCATTGGACCCAAAATGATGTTTGGGAGCGTTTCAGAGCATTTTGCTAACCTTCAGCACATAAAAAGATGAAAAACTGGTGTTTCGGGCCTGAGTGCTCTATTTCGGGGTACCGAAGTTGTGAAGCATCCATTCTACTCCATTGGATCCACAATGATGTTTGACAGTGTTTCAGAGCATTTCGCTAACCTGTGGCATGTAAAATATGCAAAACTTGTGTTTCGGGCCTGAGTGCACTATTTCGGGGTATCATAGTTGTAAAGCATCCATTCTACTCCATTGGACCCAAATTGATGTTTGGGAGTGTTTCAGAGCATTTCGCTAGCCTTCGGCACGTAAAAGATGCAAAACTTGTGTTTCTGGCCTGAATGCACTATTTCGGGGTAGCGTAGTTGTAAAGCATCCATTATACTCCATTGGACCCAAAATGATGTTTGTTAGTGTTTCAGAGCATTTCGCTAACCTTCGGCACGTAAAAGATGCAAAACTTGTGTTCGTGCCTGAATCCACTATTTCGGTGTATCGTAGTTGTAAAGCATCCATTATACTCCATTGGACCCAAAATGATGTTTGTTAGTGTTTCAGAGCATTTCGCTAACCTTCGGCACGTAAAAGATGCAAAACTTGTGTTCGCGCCTGAATTCACTATTTTGGGGTACCAAAGTTGTGAAGCATCCATTATTGTCCATTGGACCCAAAATGATGTTTGGCAGTGTTTCAGAGCATTTTGCTAACCTTCGGCACATAAAAAGATGAAAAACTGGTGTTTCGGGCCTGAATGCACTATTTCGGGTACCAAAGTTGCGAAGCATCCATCTACTCCATTGGAACTAAAATGATGTTTGGGTGTGTTTCAGAGCATTTCGCTAGCCTTCGGCACGTAAAAAGATGCAAAACTTGTGTTTCGGGCCTGAGTGCTGTATTTCGGAGTACCGAAGTTGTGAAGCATCCATTCTACTCCATTGGACCCACAATGATGTTTGACAGTGTTTCAGAGCATTTCGCTAACCTTTGGCATGTAAAATATGCAAAACTTGTGTTTCGGGCCTGAATGCACTATTTCGGGGTATCACAGTTGTAAAGCATCCATTCTACTCCATTGGACCCAAATTGATGTTTGGGAGTGTTTCAGAGCATTTCGCTAACCTTCGGCACGTAAAAGATGCAAAACTTGTGTTTCTGGCCTGAATGCACTATTTCGGGGTATCGTAGTTGTAAAGCATCCATTATACTCCATTGGACCCAAAATGATGTTTGTTAGTGTTTCAGAGCATTTCGCTAACCTTCGGCACGTAAAAGATGCAAAACTTGTGTTCGTGCCTGAATCCACTATTTCGGTGTATCATAGTTGTAAAGCATCCATTATACTCCATTGGACCCAAAATGATGTTTGTTAGTGTTTCAGAGCATTTCGCTAACCTTCGACACGTAAAAGATGCAAAACTTGTGTTCGCGCCTGAATTCACTATTTTGGGGTACCAAAGTTGTGAAGCATCCATTATTGTCCATTGGACCCAAAATGATGTTTGGCAGTGTTTCAGAGCATTTTGCTAACCTTCGGCACATAAAAAGATGAAAAACTGGTGTTTCGGGCCTGAATACACTATTTCGGGGTATCGTAGTTGTAAAGCATCCATTCTACTCCATTGGACCCAAAATGATGTTTGGGAGTGTTTCAGAGCATTTTGCTAGCCTTCGGCACGTAAAAGATGCAAAACTTGTGTTTCTGGCCTGAATGCACTATTTCGGGGTATCGTAGTTGTAAAGCATCCATTATACTCCATTGGACCCACAATGATGTTTGTTAGTGTTTCAGAGCATTTCGCTAACCTTTGGCATGTAAAATATGCAAAACTTGTGTTTCGGGCCTGAGTGCACTATTTCGGGGTATCATAGTTGTAAAGCATCCATTCTACTCCATTGGACCCAAATTGATGTTTGGGAGTGTTTCAGAGCATTTCGCTAGCCTTCGGCACGTAAAAGATGCAAAACTTGTGTTTCTGGCCTGAATGCACTATTTCGGGGTAGCGTAGTTGTAAAGCATCCATTATACTCCATTGGACCCAAAATGATGTTTGTTAGTGTTTCAGAGCATTTCGCTAACCTTCGGCACGTAAAAGATGCAAAACTTGTGTTCGTGCCTGAATCCACTATTTCGGTGTATCGTAGTTGTAAAGCATCCATTATACTCCATTGGACCCAAAATGATGTTTGTTAGTGTTTCAGAGCATTTCGCTAACCTTCGGCACGTAAAAGATGCAAAACTTGTGTTCGCGCCTGAATTCACTATTTTGGGGTACCAAAGTTGTGAAGCATCCATTATTGTCCATTGGACCCAAAATGATGTTTGGCAGTGTTTCAGAGCATTTTGCTAACCTTCGGCACATAAAAAGATGAAAAACTGGTGTTTCGGGCCTGAATGCACTATTTCGGGTACCAAAGTTGCGAAGCATCCATCTACTCCATTGGAACTAAAATGATGTTTGGGTGTGTTTCAGAGCATTTCGCTAGCCTTCGGCACGTAAAAAGATGCAAAACTTGTGTTTCGGGCCTGAGTGCTGTATTTCGGGGTACCGAAGTTGTGAAGCATCCATTCTACTCCATTGGACCCACAATGATGTTTGACAGTGTTTCAGAGCATTTCGCTAACCTTTGGCATGTAAAATATGCAAAACTTGTGTTTCGGGCCTGAATGCACTATTTCGGGGTATCACAGTTGTAAAGCATCCATTCTACTCCATTGGACCCAAATTGATGTTTGGGAGTGTTTCAGAGCATTTCGCTAACCTTCGGCACGTAAAAGATGCAAAACTTGTGTTTCTGGCCTGAATGCACTATTTCGGGGTATCGTAGTTGTAAAGCATCCATTATACTCCATTGGACCCAAAATGATGTTTGTTAGTGTTTCAGAGCATTTCGCTAACCTTCGGCACGTAAAAGATGCAAAACTTGTGTTCGTGCCTGAATCCACTATTTCGGTGTATCATAGTTGTAAAGCATCCATTATACTCCATTGGACCCAAAATGATGTTTGTTAGTGTTTCAGAGCATTTCGCTAACCTTCGACACGTAAAAGATGCAAAACTTGTGTTCGCGCCTGAATTCACTATTTTGGGGTACCAAAGTTGTGAAGCATCCATTATTGTCCATTGGACCCAAAATGATGTTTGGCAGTGTTTCAGAGCATTTTGCTAACCTTCGGCACATAAAAAGATGAAAAACTGGTGTTTCGGGCCTGAATACACTATTTCGGGGTATCGTAGTTGTAAAGCATCCATTCTACTCCATTGGACCCAAAATGATGTTTGGGAGTGTTTCAGAGCATTTTGCTAGCCTTCGGCACGTAAAAGATGCAAAACTTGTGTTTCTGGCCTGAGTGCACTATTTCGGGGTATCGTAGTTGTAAAGCATCCATTATACTCCATTGGACCCACAATGATGTTTGTTAGTGTTTCAGAGCATTTCGCTAACCTTCGGCACGTAAAAGATGCAAAACTTGTGTTCGCGCCTGAATTCACTATTTTGGGGTACCAAAGTTGTGAAGCATCCATTATTGTCCATTGGACCCAAAATGATGTTTGGGAGCGTTTCAGAGCATTTTGCTAACCTTCAGCACATAAAAAGATGAAAAACTGGTGTTTCGGGCCTGAATGCACTATTTCGGGTACCAAAGTTGCGAAGCATCCATTCTACTCCATTGGAACTAAAATGATGTTTGGGAGTGTTTCAGAGCATTTCGCTAGTCTTTGGCACGTAAAAAGATGCAAAACTTGTGTTTCGGGCCTGAGTGCTCTATTTCGGGGTACCGAAGTTGTGAAGCATCCATTCTACTCCATTGGACCCACAATGATGTTTGACAGTGTTTCAGAGCATTTCGCTAACCTTTGGCATGTAAAATATGCAAAACTTGTGTTTCGGGCCTGAATGCACTATTTCGGGGTATCATAGTTGTAAAGCATCCATTCTACTCCATTGGACCCAAATTGATGTTTGGGAGTGTTTCAGAGCATTTCGCTAGCCTTCGGCACGTAAAAGATGCAAAACTTGTGTTTCTGGCCTGAATGCACTATTTCGGGGTATCGTAGTTGTAAAGCATCCATTATACTCCATTGGACCCAAAATGATGTTTGTTAGTGTTTCAGAGCATTTCGCTAACCTTCGGCACGTAAAAGATGCAAAACTTGTGTTCGTGCCTGAATCCACTATTTCGGTGTATCGTAGTTGTAAAGCATCCATTATACTCCATTGGACCCAAAATGATGTTTGTTAGTGTTTCAGAGCATTTCGCTAACCTTCGGCACGTAAAAGATGCAAAACTTGTGTTCGCGCCTGAATTCACTATTTTGGGGTACCAAAGTTGTGAAGCATCCAGTATTGTCCATTGGACCCAAAATGATGTTTGGTAGTGTTTCAGAGCATTTTGCTAACCTTCGGCACATAAAAAGATGAAAAACTGGGGTTTCGGGCCTGAATGCACTATTTCGGGTACCAAAGTTGCGAAGCATCCATCTACTCCATTGGAACTAAAATGATGTTTGGGTGTGTTTCAGAGCATTTCGCTAGCCTTCGGCACGTAAAAAGATGCAAAACTTGTGTTTCGGGCCTGAGTGCTCTATTTCGGGGTACCGAAGTTGTGAAGCATCCATTCTACTCCATTGGACCCACAATGATGTTTGACAGTGTTTCAGAGCATTTCGCTAACCTTTGGCATGTAAAATATGCAAAACTTGTGTTTCGGGCCTGAATGCACTATTTCGGGGTATCATAGTTGTAAAGCATCCATTCTACTCCATTGGACCCAAATTGATGTTTGGGAGTGTTTCAGAGCATTTCGCTAACCTTCGGCACGTAAAAGATGCAAAACTTGTGTTTCTGGCCTGAATGCACTATTTCGGGGTATCGTAGTTGTAAAGCATCCATTATACTCCATTGGACCCAAAATGATGTTTGTTAGTGTTTCAGAGCATTTCGCTAACCTTCGGCACGTAAAAGATGCAAAACTTGTGTTCGTGCCTGAATCCACTATTTCGGTGTATCATAGTTGTAAAGCATCCATTATACTCCATTGGACCCAAAATGATGTTTGTTAGTGTTTCAGAGCATTTCGCTAACCTTCGACACGTAAAAGATGCAAAACTTGTGTTCGCGCCTGAATTCACTATTTTGGGGTACCAAAGTTGTGAAGCATCCATTATTGTCCATTGGACCCAAAATGATGTTTGGCAGTGTTTCAGAGCATTTTGCTAACCTTCGGCACATAAAAAGATGAAAAACTGGTGTTTCGGGCCTGAATACACTATTTCGGGGTATCGTAGTTGTAAAGCATCCATTCTACTCCATTGGACCCAAAATGATGTTTGGGAGTGTTTCAGAGCATTTTGCTAGCCTTCGGCACATAAAAGATGCAAAACTTGTGTTTCTGGCCTGAATGCACTATTTCGGGGTATCGTAGTTGTAAAGCATCCATTATACTCCATTGGACCCACAATGATGTTTGTTAGTGTTTCAGAGCATTTCGCTAACCTTCGGCACGTAAAAGATGCAAAACTTGTGTTCGCGCCTGAATTCACTATTTTGGGGTACCAAAGTTGTGAAGCATCCATTATTGTCCATTGGACCCAAAATGATGTTTGGGAGCGTTTCAGAGCATTTTGCTAACCTTCAGCACATAAAAAGATGAAAAACTGGTGTTTCGGGCCTGAATGCACTATTTCGGGTACCAAAGTTGCGAAGCATCCATTCTACTCCATTGGAACTAAAATGATGTTTGGGAGTGTTTCAGAGCATTTCGCTAGTCTTTGGCACGTAAAAAGATGCAAAACTTGTGTTTCGGGCCTGAGTGCTCTATTTCGGGGTACCGAAGTTGTGAAGCATCCATTCTACTCCATTGGATCCACAATGATGTTTGACAGTGTTTCAGAGCATTTCGCTAACCTGTGGCATGTAAAATATGCAAAACTTGTGTTTCGGGCCTGAGTGCACTATTTCGGGGTATCATAGTTGTAAAGCATCCATTCTACTCCATTGGACCCAAATTGATGTTTGGGAGTGTTTCAGAGCATTTCGCTAGCCTTCGGCACGTAAAAGATGCAAAACTTGTGTTTCTGGCCTGAATGCACTATTTCGGGGTAGCGTAGTTGTAAAGCATCCATTATACTCCATTGGACCCAAAATGATGTTTGTTAGTGTTTCAGAGCATTTCGCTAACCTTCGGCACGTAAAAGATGCAAAACTTGTGTTCGTGCCTGAATCCACTATTTCGGTGTATCGTAGTTGTAAAGCATCCATTATACTCCATTGGACCCAAAATGATGTTTGTTAGTGTTTCAGAGCATTTCGCTAACCTTCGGCACGTAAAAGATGCAAAACTTGTGTTCGCGCCTGAATTCACTATTTTGGGGTACCAAAGTTGTGAAGCATCCATTATTGTCCATTGGACCCAAAATGATGTTTGGCAGTGTTTCAGAGCATTTTGCTAACCTTCGGCACATAAAAAGATGAAAAACTGGTGTTTCGGGCCTGAATGCACTATTTCGGGTACCAAAGTTGCGAAGCATCCATCTACTCCATTGGAACTAAAATGATGTTTGGGTGTGTTTCAGAGCATTTCGCTAGCCTTCGGCACGTAAAAAGATGCAAAACTTGTGTTTCGGGCCTGAGTGCTGTATTTCGGGGTACCGAAGTTGTGAAGCATCCATTCTACTCCATTGGACCCACAATGATGTTTGACAGTGTTTCAGAGCATTTCGCTAACCTTTGGCATGTAAAATATGCAAAACTTGTGTTTCGGGCCTGAATGCACTATTTCGGGGTATCATAGTTGTAAAGCATCCATTCTACTCCATTGGACCCAAATTGATGTTTGGGAGTGTTTCAGAGCATTTCGCTAGCCTTCGGCACGTAAAAGATGCAAAACTTGTGTTTCTGGCCTGAATGCACTATTTCGGGGTATCGTAGTTGTAAAGCATCCATTATACTCCATTGGACCCAAAATGATGTTTGTTAGTGTTTCAGAGCATTGCGCTAACCTTCGGCACGTAAAAGATGCAAAACTTGTGTTCGTGCCTGAATCCACTATTTCGGTGTATCGTAGTTGTAAAGCATCCATTATACTCCATTGGACCCAAAATGATGTTTGTTAGTGTTTTAGAGCATTTCGCTAACCTTCGGCACGTAAAAGATGCAAAACTTGTGTTCGCGCCTGAATTCACTATTTTGGGGTACCAAAGTTGTGAAGCATCCATTATTGTCCATTGGACCCAAAATGATGTTTGGCAGTGTTTCAGAGCATTTTGCTAACCTTCGGCACATAAAAAGATGAAAAACTGGTGTTTCGGGCCTGAATGCACTATTTCGAGGTATCATAGTTGTAAAGCATCCATCTACTCCATTGGAACTAAAATGATGTTTGGGTGTGTTTCAGAGCATTTCGCTAGTCTTCGGCACGTAAAAAGATGCAAAACTTGTGTTTCGGGCCTGAGTGCTCTATTTCGGGGTACCGAAGTTGTGAAGCATCCATTCTACTCCATTGGACCCACAATGATGTTTGACAGTGTTTCAGAGCATTTCGCTAACCTTTGGCATGTAAAATATGCAAAACTTGTGTTTCGGGCCTGAATGCACTATTTCGGGGTATCATAGTTGTAAAGCATCCATCTACTCCATTGGAACTAAAATGATGTTTGGGTGTGTTTCAGAGCATTTCGCTAGCCTTCGGCACGTAAAAAGATGCGAAACTTGTGTTTCGGGCCTGAGTGCTCTATTTCGGGGTACCGAAGTTGTGAAGCATCCATTCTACTCCATTGGACCCACAATGATGTTTGACAGAGTTTCAGAGCATTTCGCTAACCTTTGGCATGTAAAAGATGCAAAACTTGTGTTTCGGGCCTGAATGCACTATTTTGAGGTATCGTAGTTGTAAAGCATCCATTCTATTCCATTGGACCCAAAATGATATTTGGGAGTGTTTCAGAGCATTTCGCTAGCCTTCGGCACGTAAAAGATGCAAAACTTGTGTTTCTGGCCTGAATGCACTATTTCGGGGTATCGTAGTTGTAAAGCATCCATTATACTCCATTGGATCCAAAATGATGTTTGTTAGTGTTTCAGAGCATTTCGCTAACCTTCGGCACGTAAAAGATGCAAAACTTGTGTTCGCGCCTGAATCCACTATTTCGGGGTATCGTAGTTGTAAAGCATCCAATATACTCCATTGGACCCAAAATGATGTTTGTTAGTGTTTCAGAGCATTTCGCTAACCTTCGGCACGTAAAAGATGCAAAACTTGTGTTCACGCCTGAATTCACTATTTTGGGGTACCAAAGTTGTGAAGCATCCATTATTGTCCATTGGACCCAAAATGATGTTTGGGAGCGTTTCAGAGCATTTTGCTAACCTTCAGCACATAAAAAGATGAAAAACTGGTGTTTCGGGCCTGAATGCACTATTTCGGATACCAAAGTTGCGAAGCATCCATTCTACTCCATTGGAACTAAAATGATGTTTGGGAGTGTTTCAGAGCATTTCGCTAGCCTTCGGCACGTAAAAAGATGCAAAACTTGTGTTTCGGGCCTGAATGCACTATTTCGGGGTATCGTAGTTGTAAAGCATCCATTATACTCCATTGGACCCAAAATGATGTTTGTTAGTGTTTCAGAGCATTTCGCTAACCTTCGGCACGTAAAAGATGCAAAACTTGTGTTCGTGTCTGAATCCACTATTTCGGTGTATCGTAGTTGTAAAGCATCCATTATACTCCATTGGACCCAAAATGATGTTTGTTAGTGTTTCAGAGCATTTCGCTAACCTTCGGCACGTAAAAGATGCAAAACTTGTGTTCGTGCCTGAATCCACTATTTCGGTGTATCGTAGTTGTAAAGCATCCAATATACTCCATTGGACCCAAAATGATGTTTGTTAGTGTTTCAGAGCATTTCGCTAACCTTCGGCACGTAAAAGATGCAAAACTTGTGTTCACGCCTGAATTCACTATTTTGGGGTACCAAAGTTGTGAAGCATCCATTATTGTCCATTGGACCCAAAATGATGTTTGGGAGCGTTTCAGAGCATTTTGCTAACCTTCAGCACATAAAAAGATGAAAAACTGGTGTTTCGGGCCTGAATGCACTATTTCGGATACCAAAGTTGCGAAGCATCCATTCTACTCCATTGGAACTAAAATGATGTTTGGGAGTGTTTCAGAGCATTTCGCTAGCCTTCAGCACGTAAAAAGATGCAAAACTTGTGTTTCGGGCCTGAGTGCTCTATTTCGGGGTACCGAAGTTGTGAAGCATCCATTCTACTCCATTGGACCCACAATGATGTTTGACAGTGTTTCAGAGCATTTCGCTAACCTTTGGCATGTAAAAGATGCAAAACTTGTGTTTCTGGCCTGAATGCACTATTTCGGGGTATCGTTGTTGTAAAGCAGCCATTATACTCCATTGGACCCAAAATGATGTTTGTTAGTGTTTCAGAGCATTTCGCTAACCTTCGGCACGTAAAAGATGCAAAACTTTGGTTCGCGCCTGAATTCACTATTTTGGGGTACCAAAGTTGTGAAGCATCCATTATAGTCCATTGGACCCAAAATGATGTTTGGGAGTGTTTCAGACCATTTTGCTAACCTTCGGCACATAAAAAGATGAAAAACTGGTGTTTCGGGCCTGAATGCACTATTTCGGGTACCAAAGTTGCGAAGCATCCATTCTACTCCATTGGACCCAAAATGATGTTTGAGAGTATTTCGGAGCATTTCGCTAACCTTCGGCACGTAAAAGATGCAAAACTTGTGTTCGCGCGTGAATCTACTATTTCGGGGTATCGTAGTTGTAAAGCATCCATTCTACTCCATTGGACCCAAAATGATGTTTGTTACTGTTTCAGAGCATTTCGCTAACCTTCGGCACGTAAAAGATGCAAAACTTGTGTTCGCGCCTGAATTCAATATTTTGGGGTACCAAAGTTGTGAAGCATCCATTATAGTCCGTTGGACCCTAAATGATGTTTGGGAGTGTTTCAGAGCATTTTGCTAACCTTCGGCACAAAAAAAGATGAAAAACTGGTGTTTCGGGCCTGAATGCACTATTTCGGGTACCAAAGTTGCGAAGCATCCATTCTACTCCATTGGACCCAAAATGATGTTTGAGAGTGTTTCAGAGCATTTCGCTAACCTTCGGCACGTAAAATGCAAAACTTGTGTTCGCGCCTGAATCCACTATTTCGGGGTAGCATAGTTGTAAAGCATCCATTCTACTCCATTAGACCCAAAATGATGTTTCTTAGTGTTTCAGAGCATTTCGCTAACCTTCGGCACGTGAAAGATGCAAAACTTGTGTTCACGCCTGAATTCACTATTTTGGGGTACCAAAGTTGTGAAGCATCCATTATAGTCCATTGGACCCAAAATGATGTTTGCAGCGTTTCAGGGCATTTTGCTAACCTTCGGCAGATAAAAAGATGAAAAACTGGTGTTTCGGGCCTGAATGCACTATTTCGGGTACCAAAGTTGCGAAGCATCCATTCTACTCCATTGGAACTAAAATGATGTTTGGGAGTGTTTCAGAGCATTTCGCTAGCCTTCGGCACGTAAAAAGATGCAAAACTTGTGTTTGGGGCCTGAGTGCTCTACTTCGGGGTACCGAAGTTGTGAAGCATCCATTATACTCCATTGGACCCACAATGATGTTTGACAGTGTTTCAGAGCATTTCGCTAACCTTTGGCATGTAAAAGATGCAAAACTTGTGTTTCGGGCCTGAATGCACTATTTCGGGGTATCGTAGTTGTAAAGCATCCATTCTACTCCATTGGACCCAAAATGATGTTTGGGAGTGTTTCAAAGCATTTCGCTAGCCTTCGGCACGTAAAAAGATGCAAAACTTGTGTTTCGGGCCTGAGTGCTGTATTTCGGGGTACCGAAGTTGTGAAGCATCCATTATACTCCATTGGACCCACAATGATGTTTGACAGTGTTTCAGAGTATTTCGCTAACCTTTGGCATGTAAAAGATGCAAAACTTGTGTTTCGGGCCTGAATGCACTATTTCGGGGTATCGTAGTTGTAAAGCATCCATTCTACTCCATTGGACCCAAAATGATGTTTGGGAGTGTTTCAGAGCATTTCGCTAGCCTTCGGCACGGAAAAGATGCAAAACTTGTGTTTCTGGCCTGAATGCACTATTTCGGGGTATCGTAGTTGTAAAGCATCCATTATACTCCATTGGACCCAAAATGATGTTTGTTAGTGTTTCAGAGCATTTCGCTAACCTTCGGCACGTAAAAGATGCAAAACTTGTGTTCACGCCTGAATGCACTATTTCGGGGTATCGTAGTTGTAAAGCATCCATTCTACTCCATTGGACCCAAAATGATGTTTGGGAGTGTTTCAAAGCATTTCGCTAGCCATCGGCACGGAAAAGATGCAAAACTTGTGTTTCTGGCCTGAATGCACTATTTCGGGGTATCGTAGTTGTAAAGCATCCATTATACTCCATTGGACCCAAAATGATGTTTGTAAGTGTTTCAGAGCATTTCGCTAACCTTCGGCACGTAAAAGATGCAAAACTTGTGTTCACGCCTGAATCCACTATTTCGGGGTATCGTAGTTGTAAAGCATCCATTATACTCCATTGGACCCAAAATGATGTTTGTTAGTGTTTCAGAGCATTTCGCTAACTTTCGGCACGTAAAAGATGCAAAATTTGTGTTCGCACCTGAATTCACTATTTTGGGGTACCAAAGTTGTGAAGCATCCATTATAGTCCATTGGACCCAAAATGATGTTTGGGAGTGTTTCAGAGCATTTTGCTAACCTTCGGCACAAAAAAAGATGAAAAACTGGTGTTTCGGGCCTGAATGCACTATTTCGGGTACCAAAGTTGCGAAGCATCCATTCTACTCCATTGGAACTAAAATGATGTTTGGGAGTGTTTCAGAGCATTTTGCTAACCTTCGGCACAAAAAAAGATGAAAAACTGGTGTTTCGGGCCTGAATGCACTATTTCGGGTACCAAAGTTGCGAAGCATGCATTCTACTCCATTGGACCCAAAATGATGTTTGAGAGTGTTTCAGAGCATTTCGCTAACCTTCGGCACGTAAAAGATGCAAAACTTGTGTTCGCGCCTGAATCCACTATTTCGGGGTATCGTAGTTGTAACTCCGTTGGACCCAAAATGATGTTGTTTGTGTTTCAGGGCATTTCGCTAACCTTCGGCACGTAAAAGATGCAAAACTTGTGTTCGCACCTGAATTCACTATTTTGGGGTACCAAAGTTGTGAAGCATCCATTATAGTCCATTGGACCCAAAATGATGTTTGGCAGTGTTTCAGAGCAATTTGCTAACCTTCGGCACATAAAAAGATGAAAAACTGGTGTTTCGGGCCTGAATGCACTATTTCGGGTACCAAAGTTGCGAAGCATCCATTCTACTCCATTGGAACTAAAATGATGTTTGGGAGTGTCTCAGAGCATTTCGCTAGCCTTCGGCACGTAAAAAGATGCAAAACTTGTGTTTGGGGCCTGAGTGCTCTATTTCGGCGTACCGAAGTTGTGAAGCATCCATTATACTCCATTGTACCCACAATGATGTTTGACAGTGTTTCAGAGCATTTCGCTAACCTTTGGCATGTAAAAGATGCAAAACTTGTGTTTCGGGCCTGAATGCACTATTTCGGGGTATCGTAGTTGTAAAGCATCCATTCTACTCCATTGGACCCAAAATGATGTTTGGGAGTGTTTCAGAGCATTTTGCTAGCCTTCGGCACGTAAAAGATGCAAAACTTGTGTTTCTGGCCTGAATGCACTATTTCGGGGTATCGTAGTTGTAAAGCATCCATTATACTCCATTGGACCCAAAATGATGTTTGTTAGTGTTTCAGAGCATTTTGCTAACCTTCGGCACATAAAAAGATGAAAAACTGGTGTTTCGGGCCTGAATGCACTATTTCGGGTACCAAAGTTGCGAAGCATCCATTCTACTCCATTGGAACTAAAATAATGTTTGGGAGTGTTTCAGTGCATTTCGCTAGCCTTCGGCACGTAAAAAGATGCAAAACTTGTGTTTCGGGCCTGAGTGCTCTATTTCGGGGTATCGTAGTTGTAAAGCATCCATTCTACTCCATTGGACCCAAAATGATGTTTGGGAGTGTTTCAGAGCATTTCGCTAGCCTTCGGCACGTAAAAGATGCAAAACTTGTGTTCGCGCCTGAATCCACTATTTCGGGGTAACGTTGTTGTAAAGCATCCATTATACTCCATTGGACCCAAAATGATGTTTGTTAGTGTTTCAGAGCATTTCGCTAACCTTCGGCACGTAAAAGATGCAAAACTTGTGTTCGCGCCTGAATTCACTATTTTGGGGTACCAAAGTTGTGAAGCATCCATTATTGTCCATTGGACCCAAAATGATGTTTCGGAGCGTCTCAGAGCATTTTGCTAACCTTCAGCACATAAAAAGATGAAAAACTCGTGTTTCGGGCCAGAATGCACTATTTCGGGTACCAAAGTTGCGAAGCATCCATTCTACTCCATTGGAACTAAAATGATGTTTGGGAGTGTTTCAGAGCATTTCGCTAGCCTTCGGCACGTAAAAAGATGCAAAACTTGTGTTTCGGGCCTGAGTGCTCTATTTCGGGGTACCGAAGTTGTGAAGCATCCATTATACTCCATTGGACCCACAATGATGTTTGACAGTGTTTCAGAGCATTTCGCTAACCTTTGGCATGTAAAAGATGCAAAACTTGTGTTTCGGGCCTGAATGCACTATTTCGGGGTATCGTAGTTGTAAAGCATCCATTCTACTCCATTGGACCCAGAATGATGTTTGGGAGTGTTTCAGAGCATTTCGCTAGCCTTCGGCACGGAAAAGATGCAAAACTTGTGTTTCTGGCCTGAATGCACTATTTTGGGGTATCGTAGTTGTAAAGCATCCATTATACTCCATTGGACCCAAAATGATGTTTGTCAGTGTTTCAGAGCATTTCGCTAACCTTCGGCACGTAAAAGATGCAAAACTTGTGTTCACGCCTGAATCCACTATTTCGGGGTATCGTAGTTGTAAAGCATCCATTATACTCCATTGGACCCAAAATGATGTTTGTTAGTGTTTCAGAGCATTTCGCTAACCTTCGGCACGTAAAAGATGTAAAACTTGTGTTCGCACCTGAATTCACTATTTTGGGGTACCAATGTTGTGAAGCATCCATTATAGTCCATTGGACCCAAAATGATGTTTGGGAGTGTTTCAGAGCATTTTGCTAACATTCGGCACAAAAAAGATGAAAAACTGGTGTTTCGGGCCTGAAAGTACTATTTCGGGTACCAAAGTTACGACGCATCCATTCTAGTCCATTAGACCCAAAATGATGTTTGAGAGTGTTTCAGAGCATTTCGCTAACCTTCGGCACGTAAAATGCAAAACTTGTGTTCGCGCCTAAATCCACTATTTCGGGGTATCATAGTTGTAAAGCATCCATTCAACTCCATCGGACCCAAAATGATGTTTGTTAGTGTTTCAGAGCATTTCGCTAACCTTCGGCACGTAAAACATGCAAAACTTGTGTTCGCGCCTGAATCCACTATTTCGGGGTATCGTAGTTGTAAAGCATCCATTATACTCCATTGGACCCAAAATGATGTTTGTTAGTGTTTCAGAGCATTTCGCTAACCTTCGGCACATAAAAAGATGAAAAACTGGTGTTTCGGGCCTGAATGCACTATTTCGGGTACCAAAGTTGCGAAGCTTCCATTCTACTCCATTGGACCTAAAATAATGTTTGGGAGTGTTTCAGAGCATTTCGCTAGCCTTCGGCACGTAAAAAGATGCCAAACTTGTGTTTCGGGCCTGAGTGCTCTATTTCGGGGTACCGAAGTTGTGAAGCATCCATTCTACTCCATTGGACCCACAATGATGTTTGACAGTGTTTCAGAGCATTTCGCTAACCTTTGGCATGTAAAAGATGCAAAACTTGTGTTTCGGGCCTGAATGCACTATTTCGGGGTATCGTAGTTGTAAAGCGTCCATTCTACTCCATTGGACCCAAAATGATGTTTGGGAGTGTTTCAGAGCATTTCGCTAGCCTTCGGCACGTAAAAGATGCAAAACTTGTGTTTCTGGCCTGAATGCACTATTTCGGGGTATCGTTGTTGTAAAGCAGCCATTATACTCCATTGGATCCAAAATGATGTTTGTTAGTGTTTCAGAGCATTTCGCTAACCTTCGGCACGTAAAAGATGCAAAACTTTGGTTCGCGCCTGAATTCACTATTTTGGGGTACCAAAGTTGTGAAGCATCCATTATAGTCCATTGGACCCAAAATGATGTTTGGGAGTGTTTCAGAGCATTTTGCTAACCTTCGGCACATAAAAAGATGAAAAACTGGTGTTTCGGGCCTGAATGCACTATTTCGGGTACCAAAGTTGCGAAGCATCCATTCTACTCCATTGGACCCAAAATGATGTTTGAGAGTATTTCAGAGCATTTCGCTAACCTTCGGCACGTAAAAGATGCAAAACTTGTGTTCGCGCCTGAATCTACTATTTCGGGGTATCGTAGTTGTAAAGCATCCATTGTACTCCATTGGACCCAAAATGATGTTTGTTCGTGTTTCAGAGCATTCCGCTAACCTTGGGCACGTAAAATGCAAAACTTGTGTTCGCGCCTAAATCCACTATTTCGGGGTATCATAGTTGTAAAGCATCCATTCAACTCCATTGGACCCAAAATGATGTTTGTTAGTGTTTCAGAGCATTTCGCTAACCTTCGGCACGTAAAAGATGCAAAACTTGTGTTCGCGCCTGAATCCACTATTTCGGGGTATCGTAGTTGTAAAGCATCCATTATACTCGATTGGACCCAAAATGATGTTTGTTAGTGTTTCAGAGCATTTCGCTAACCTTCGGCACATAAAAAGATGAAAAACTGGTGTTTCGGGCCTGAATGCACTATTTCGGGTACCAAAGTTGCGAAGCATCCATTCTACTCCATTGGAACTAAAATAATGTTTGGGAGTGTTTCAGTGCATTTCGCTAGCCTTCGGCACGTAAAAAGATGCTAAACTTGTGTTTCGGGCCTGAGTGCTCTATTTCGGGGTACCGAAGTTGTGAAGCATCCATTCTACTCCATTGGACCCACAATGATGTTTGACAGTGTTTCAGAGCATTTCGCTAACCTTTGGCATGTAAAAGATGCAAAACTTGTGTTTCGGGCCTGAATGCACTATTTCGGGGTATCGTAGTTGTAAAGCGTCCATTCTACTCCATTGGACCCAAAATGATGTTTGGGAGTGTTTCAGAGCATTTCGCTAGCCTTCGGCACGTAAAAGATGCAAAAGTTGTGTTTCTGGCCTGAATGCACTATTTTGGGGTATCGTTGTTGTAAAGCAGCCATTATACTCCATTGGACCCAAAATGATGTTTGTTAGTGTTTCAGAGCATTTCGCTAACCTTCGGCACGTAAAAGATGCAAAACTTTAGTTCGCGCCTGAATTCACTATTTTGGGGTACCAAAGTTGTGAAGCATCCATTATAGTCCATTGGACCCAAAATGATGTTTGGGAGTGTTTCAGAGCATTTTGCTAACCTTCGGCACATAAAAAGATGAAAAACTGGTGTTTCAGGCCTGAATGCACTATTTCGGGTACCAAAGTTGCGAAGCATCCATTCTACTCCATTGGACCCAAAATGATGTTTGAGAGTATTTCAGAGCATTTCGCTAACCTTCGGCACGTACAAGATGCAAAACTTGTGTTCGCGCCTGAATCTACTATTTCGGGGTATTGTAGTTGTAAAGCATCCATTCTACTCCATTGGACCTAAAATGATGTTTGTTCGTGTTTCAGAGCATTTCGCTAACCTTCGGCACGTAAAAGATGCAAAACTTGTGTTCGCGCCTGAATTCAATATTTTGGGGTACCAAAGTTGTGAAGCATCCATTATAGTCCGTTGGACCCTAAATGATGTTTGGGAGTGTTTCAGAGCATTTTGCTAACCTTCGGCACATAAAAAGATGAAAAACTGGTGTTTCGGGCCTGAATGCACTATTTCGGGTACCAAAGTTGCGAAGCATCCATTCTACTCCATTGGAACTAAAATGATGTTTGGGAGTGTTTCAGAGCATTTTGCTAACCTTCGGCACAAAAAAAGATGAAAAACTGGTGTTTCGGGCCTGAATGCACTATTTCGGGTACCAAAGTTGCGAAGCATGCATTCTACTCCATTGGACCCAAAATGATGTTTGAGAGTGTTTCAGAGCATTTCGCTAACCTTCGGCACGTAAAAGATGCAAAACTTGTGTTCGCGCCTGAATCCACTATTTCGGGGTATCGTAGTTGTAACTCCGTTGGACCCAAAATGATGTTGTTTGTGTTTCAGGGCATTTCGCTAACCTTCGGCACGTAAAAGATGCAAAACTTGTGTTCGCGCCTGAATTCACTATTTTGGGGTACCAAAGTTGTGAAGCATCCATTATAGTCCATTGGACCCAAAATGATGTTTGGCAGTGTTTCAGAGCAATTTGCTAACCTTCGGCACATAAAAAGATGAAAAACTGGTGTTTCGGGCCTGAATGCACTATTTCGGGTACCAAAGTTGCGAAGCATCCATTCTACTCCATTGGAACTAAAATGATGTTTGGGAGTGTTTCAGAGCATTTCGCTAGCCTTCGGCACGTAAAAAGATGCAAAACTTGTGTTTGGGGCCTGAGTGCTCTATTTCGGCGTACCGAAGTTGTGAAGCATCCATTATACTCCATTGTACCCACAATGATGTTTGACAGTGTTTCAGAGCATTTCGCTAACCTTTGGCATGTAAAAGATGCAAAACTTGTGTTTCGGGCCTGAATGCACTATTTCGGGGTATCGTAGTTGTAAAGCATCCATTCTACTCCATTGGACCCAAAATGATGTTTGGGAGTGTTTCAGAGCATTTTGCTAGCCTTCGGCACGTAAAAGATGCAAAACTTGTGTTTCTGGCCTGAATGCACTATTTCGGGGTATCGTAGTTGTAAAGCATCCATTATACTCCATTGGACCCAAAATGATGTTTGTTAGTGTTTCAGAGCATTTTGCTAACCTTCGGCACATAAAAAGATGAAAAACTGGTGTTTCGGGCCTGAATGCACTATTTCGGGTACCAAAGTTGCGAAGCATCCATTCTACTCCATTGGAACTAAAATAATGTTTGGGAGTGTTTCAGTGCATTTCGCTAGCCTTCGGCACGTAAAAAGATGCAAAACTTGTGTTTCGGGCCTGAGTGCTCTATTTCGGGGTATCGTAGTTGTAAAGCATCCATTCTACTCCATTGGACCCAAAATGATGTTTGGGAGTGTTTCAGAGCATTTCGCTAGCCTTCGGCACGTAAAAGATGCAAAACTTGTGTTCGCGCCTGAATCCACTATTTCGGGGTAACGTTGTTGTAAAGCATCCATTATACTCCATTGGACCCAAAATGATGTTTGTTAGTGTTTCAGAGCATTTCGCTAACCTTCGGCACGTAAAAGATGCAAAACTTGTGTTCGCGCCTGAATTCACTATTTTGGGGTACCAAAGTTGTGAAGCATCCATTATTGTCCATTGGACCCAAAATGATGTTTCGGAGCGTCTCAGAGCATTTTGCTAACCTTCAGCACATAAAAAGATGAAAAACTCGTGTTTCGGGCCTGAATGCACTATTTCGGGTACCAAAGTTGCGAAGCATCCATTCTACTCCATTGGAACTAAAATGATGTTTGGGAGTGTTTCAGAGCATTTCGCTAGCCTTCGGCACGTAAAAAGATGCAAAACTTGTGTTTCGGGCCTGAGTGCTCTATTTCGGGGTACCGAAGTTGTGAAGCATCCATTATACTCCATTGGACCCACAATGATGTTTGACAGTGTTTCAGAGCATTTCGCTAACCTTTGGCATGTAAAAGATGCAAAACTTGTGTTTCGGGCCTGAATGCACTATTTCGGGGTATCGTAGTTGTAAAGCATCCATTCTACTCCATTGGACCCAGAATGATGTTTGGGAGTGTTTCAGAGCATTTCGCTAGCCTTCGGCACGGAAAAGATGCAAAACTTGTGTTTCTGGCCTGAATGCACTATTTTGGGGTATCGTAGTTGTAAAGCATCCATTATACTCCATTGGACCCAAAATGATGTTTGTCAGTGTTTCAGAGCATTTCGCTAACCTTCGGCACGTAAAAGATGCAAAACTTGTGTTCACGCCTGAATCCACTATTTCGGGGTATCGTAGTTGTAAAGCATCCATTATACTCCATTGGACCCAAAATGATGTTTGTTAGTGTTTCAGAGCATTTCGCTAACCTTCGGCATGTAAAAGATGTAAAACTTGTGTTCGCACCTGAATTCACTATTTTGGGGTACCAATGTTGTGAAGCATCCATTATAGTCCATTGGACCCAAAATGATGTTTGGGAGTGTTTCAGAGCATTTTGCTAACATTCGGCACAAAAAAGATGAAAAACTGGTGTTTCGGGCCTGAAAGTACTATTTCGGGTACCAAAGTTACGACGCATCCATTCTAGTCCATTAGACCCAAAATGATGTTTGAGAGTGTTTCAGAGCATTTCGCTAACCTTCGGCACGTAAAATGCAAAACTTGTGTTCGCGCCTAAATCCACTATTTCGGGGTATCATAGTTGTAAAGCATCCATTCAACTCCATCGGACCCAAAATGATGTTTGTTAGTGTTTCAGAGCATTTCGCTAACCTTCGGCACGTAAAACATGCAAAACTTGTGTTCGCGCCTGAATCCACTATTTCGGGGTATCGTAGTTGTAAAGCATCCATTATACTCCATTGGACCCAAAATGATGTTTGTTAGTGTTTCAGAGCATTTCGCTAACCTTCGGCACATAAAAAGATGAAAAACTGGTGTTTCGGGCCTGAATGCACTATTTCGGGTACCAAAGTTGTGAAGCATCCATTCTACTCCATTGGAACTAAAATAATGTTTGGGAGTGTTTCAGAGCATTTCGCTAGCCTTCGGCACGTAAAAAGATGCCAAACTTGTGTTTCGGGCCTGAGTGCTCTATTTCGGGGTACCGAAGTTGTGAAGCATCCATTCTACTCCATTGGACCCACAATGATGTTTGACAGTGTTTCAGAGCATTTCGCTAACCTTTGGCATGTAAAAGATGCAAAACTTGTGTTTCGGGCCTGAATGCACTATTTCGGGGTATCGTAGTTGTAAAGCGTCCATTCTACTCCATTGGACCCAAAATGATGTTTGGGAGTGTTTCAGAGCATTTCGCTAGCCTTCGGCACGTAAAAGATGCAAAACTTGTGTTTCTGGCCTGAATGCACTATTTCGGGGTATCGTTGTTGTAAAGCAGCCATTATACTCCATTGGATCCAAAATGATGTTTGTTAGTGTTTCAGAGCATTTCGCTAACCTTCGGCACGTAAAAGATGCAAAACTTTGGTTCGCGCCTGAATTCACTATTTTGGGGTACCAAAGTTGTGAAGCATCCATTATAGTCCATTGGACCCAAAATGATGTTTGGGAGTGTTTCAGAGCATTTTGCTAACCTTCGGCACATAAAAAGATGAAAAACTGGTGTTTCGGGCCTGAATGCACTATTTCGGGTACCAAAGTTGCGAAGCATCCATTCTACTCCATTGGACCCAAAATGATGTTTGAGAGTATTTCAGAGCATTTCGCTAACCTTCGGCACGTAAAAGATGCAAAACTTGTGTTCGCGCCTGAATCTACTATTTCGGGGTATCGTAGTTGTAAAGCATCCATTGTACTCCATTGGACCCAAAATGATGTTTGTTCGTGTTTCAGAGCATTCCGCTAACCTTGGGCACGTAAAATGCAAAACTTGTGTTCGCGCCTAAATCCACTATTTCGGGGTATCATAGTTGTAAAGCATCCATTCAACTCCATTGGACCCAAAATGATGTTTGTTAGTGTTTCAGAGCATTTCGCTAACCTTCGGCACGTAAAAGATGCAAAACTTGTGTTCGCGCCTGAATCCACTATTTCGGGGTATCGTAGTTGTAAAGCATCCATTATACTCCATTGGACCCAAAATGATGTTTGTTAGTGTTTCAGAGCATTTCGCTAACCTTCGGCACATAAAAAGATGAAAAACTGGTGTTTCGGGCCTGAATGCACTATTTCGGGTACCAAAGTTGCGAAGCATCCATTCTACTCCATTGGAACTAAAATAATGTTTGGGAGTGTTTCAGTGCATTTCGCTAGCCTTCGGCACGTAAAAAGATGCAAAACTTGTGTTTCGGGCCTGAGTGCTCTATTTCGGGGTACCGAAGTTGTGAAGCATCCATTCTACTCCATTGGACCCACAATGATGTTTGACAGTGTTTCAGAGCATTTCGCTAACCTTTGGCATGTAAAAGATGCAAAACTTGTGTTTCGGGCCTGAATGCACTATTTCGGGGTATCGTAGTTGTAAAGCGTCCATTCTACTCCATTGGACCCAAAATGATGTTTGGGAGTGTTTCAGAGCATTTCGCTAGCCTTCGGCACGTAAAAGATGCAAAAGTTGTGTTTCTGGCCTGAATGCACTATTTTGGGGTATCGTTGTTGTAAAGCAGCCATTATACTCCATTGGACCCAAAATGATGTTTGTTAGTGTTTCAGAGCATTTCGCTAACCTTCGGCACGTAAAAGATGCAAAACTTTAGTTCGCGCCTGAATTCACTATTTTGGGGTACCAAAGTTGTGAAGCATCCATTATAGTCCATTGGACCCAAAATGATGTTTGGGAGTGTTTCAGAGCATTTTGCTAACCTTCGGCACATAAAAAGATGAAAAACTGGTGTTTCAGGCCTGAATGCACTATTTCGGGTACCAAAGTTGCGAAGCATCCATTCTACTCCATTGGACCCAAAATGATGTTTGAGAGTATTTCAGAGCATTTCGCTAACCTTCGGCACGTACAAGATGCAAAACTTGTGTTCGCGCCTGAATCTACTATTTCGGGGTATTGTAGTTGTAAAGCATCCATTCTACTCCATTGGACCTAAAATGATGTTTGTTCGTGTTTCAGAGCATTTCGCTAACCTTCGGCACGTAAAAGATGCAAAACTTGTGTTCGCGCCTGAATTCAATATTTTGGGGTACCAAAGTTGTGAAGCATCCATTATAGTCCGTTGGACCCTAAATGATGTTTGGGAGTGTTTCAGAGCATTTTGCTAACCTTCGGCACATAAAAAGATGAAAAACTGGTGTTTCGGGCCTGAATGCACTATTTCGGGTACCAAAGTTGCGAAGCATCCATTCTACTCCATTGGAACTAAAATGATGTTTGGGAGTGTTTCAGAGCATTTCGCTAGCCTTCGGCACGTAAAAAGATGCAAAACTTGTGTTTCGGGCCTGAGTGCTCTATTTCGGGGTACCGAAGTTGTGAAGCATCCATTCTACTCCATTGGACCCACAATGAAGTTTGACAATGTTTCAGAGCATTTCGCTAACCTTTGGCACGTAAAAGATGCAAAACTTGTGTTTCGGGACTGAATGCACTATTTCGGGGTATCGTAGTTGTAAACCATCCATTCTACTCCATTGGACCCAAAATGATGTTTGGGAGTGTTTCAGAGCATTACGCTAACCTTCGGCACGTAAAAGATGCAAAATTTGTGTTCGCGCCTGAATTCACTATTTTGGGGTACCAAAGTTGTGAAGCATCCATTATTGTCCATTGGACCCAAAATGATGTTTGGGAGCGTTTCAGAGTATTGTGCTAACCTTCAGCACATAAAAAGATGAAAAACTGGTGTTTCGGGCCTGAATGCACTATTTCGGGTACCAAAGTTGCGAAGCATCCATTCTACTCCATTGGAACTAAAATGATGTTTGGGAGAGTTTCAGAGCATTTCGCTAGCCTTCGGCACGTAAAAAGATGCATAACTTGTGTTTCGGGCCTGAGTGCTCTATTTCGGGGTACCGAAGTTGTGAAGCATCCATTCTACTCCATTGGACCCACAATGATGTTTGACAGTGTTTCAGAGCATTTCGCTAACCTTTGGCATGTAGAAGATGCAAAACTTGTGTTTCGGGCCTGAATGCACTATTTCGGGGTATCGTAGTTGTAAAGCATCCATTCTACTCCATTGGACCCAAAATGATGTTTGGGAGTGTTTCAGAGCATTTCGCTAGCCTTCGGCACGTAAAAGATGCAAAACTTGTGTTTCTGGCCTGAATCCACTATTTTGGGGTATCGTAGTTGTAAAGCATCCATTATACTCCATTGGACCCAAAATGATGTTTGTTAGTGTTTCAGAGCATTTCGCTAACTTTCGGCACGTAAAAGATGCAAAACTTGTGTTCGCGCCTGAATCCACTATTTCGGTGTATCGTAGTTGTAAAGCATCCATTATACTCCATTGGACCCAAAATGATGTTTGTTAGTGTTTCAGAGCATTTCGCTAATCTTCGGCACGTAAAAGATGCAAAACTTGTGTTCGCACCTGAATTCACTATTTTGGGGTACCAAAGTTGTGAAGCATCCACTATTGTCCATTGGACCCAAAATGATGTTTGGCAGTGTTTCAGAGCATTTTGCTAACCTTCAGCACATAAAAAGATGAAAAACTGGTGTTTCGAGCCTGATTGCACTATTTCGGGTACCAAAGTTGCGAAGCATCCATTCTACTCCATTGGAACTAAAATGATGTTTGGGAGTGTTTCAGAGCATTTCGCTAGCCTTCGGCACGTAAAAATATGCAAAACTTGTGTTTCGGGCCTGAGTGCTCTATTTCGGGGTACCGAAGTTGTGAAGCATCCATTCTACTCCATTGGACCCACAATGATGTTTGACAGTGTTTCAGAGCATTTCGCTAACCTTTGGCATGTAAAAGATGCAAAACTTGTGTTTCGGGCCTGAATGCACTATTTCGGGGTATCGTAGTTGTAAAGCGTCCATTCTACTCCATTGGACCCAAAATGATGTTTGGGAGTGTTTCAGAGCATTTCTCTAGCCTTCGGCACGTAAAAGATGCAAAAGTTGTGTTTCTGGCCTGAATGCACTATTTTGGGGTATCGTTGTTGTAAAGCAGCCATTATACTCCATTGGAACCAAAATTATGTTTGTTAGTGTTTCAGAGCATTTCGCTAACCTTCGGCACGTAAAAGATGCAAAACTTTAGTTCGCGCCTGAATTCACTATTTTGGGGTACCAAAGTTGTGAAGCATCCATTATAGTCCATTGGACCCAAAATGATGTTTGGGAGTGTTTCAGAGCATTTTGCTAACCTTCGGCACATAAAAAGATGAAAAACTGGTGTTTCAGGCCTGAATGCACTATTTCGGGTACCAAAGTTGCGAAGCATCCATTCTACTCCATTGGACCCAAAATGATGTTTGAGAGTATTTCAGAGCATTTCGCTAACCTTCGGCACGTACAAGATGCAAAACTTGTGTTCGCGCCTGAATCTACTATTTCGGGGTATTGTAGTTGCGAAGCATCCATTCTACTCCATTGGACCTAAAATGATGTTTGTTCGTGTTTCAGAGCATTTCGCTAACCTTCGGCACGTAAAAGATGCAAAACTTGTGTTCGCGCCTGAATTCAATATTTTGGGGTACCAAAGTTGTGAAGCATCCATTATAGTCCGTTGGACCCTAAATGATGTTTGGGAGTGTTTCAGAGCATTTTGCTAACCTTCGGCACATAAAAAGATGAAAAACTGGTGTTTCGGGCCTGAATGCACTATTTCGGGTACCAAAGTTGCGAAGCATCCATTCTACTCCATTGGAACTAAAATGATGTTTGGGAGTGTTTCAGAGCATTTCGCTAGCCTTCGGCACGTAAAAAGATGCAAAACTTGTGTTTCGGGTCTGAGTGCTCTATTTCGGGGTACCGAAGTTGTGAAGCATCCATTCTACTCCATTGGACCCACAATGAAGTTTGACAATGTTTCAGAGCATTTCGCTAACCTTTGGCACGTAAAAGATGCAAAACTTGTGTTTCGGGACTGAATGCACTATTTCGGGGTATCGTAGTTGTAAACCATCCATTCTACTCCATTGGACCCAAAATGATGTTTGGGAGTGTTTCAGAGCATTACGCTAACCTTCGGCACGTAAAAGATGCAAAATTTGTGTTCGTGCCTGAATTCACTATTTTGGGGTACCAAAGTTGTGAAGCATCCATTATTGTCCATTGGACCCAAAATGATGTTTGGGAGCGTTTCAGAGTATTGTGCTAACCTTCAGCACATAAAAAGATGAAAAACTGGTGTTTCGGGCCTAAATGCACTATTTCGGGTACCAA
Organism: Cenchrus fungigraminus; assembly: GCA_036936925.1. NCBI lineage: Eukaryota > Viridiplantae > Streptophyta > Magnoliopsida > Poales > Poaceae > Cenchrus > Cenchrus fungigraminus. Next base: position 59,263,309 of record CM072772.1, on the reverse strand, counting down.
AGTTGCGAAGCATCCATTCTACTCCATTGGAACTAAAATGATGTTTGGGAGAGTTTCAGAGCATTTCGCTAGCCTTCGGCACGTAAAAAGATGCATAACTTGTGTTTCGGGCATGAGTGCTCTATTTCGGGGTACCGAAGTTGTGAAGCATCCATTCTACTCCATTGGACCCACAATGATGTTTGACAGTGTTTCAGAGCATTTCGCTAACCTTTGGCATGTAGAAGATGCAAAACTTGTGTTTCGGGCCTGAATGCACTATTTCGGGGTATCGTAGTTGTAAAGCATCCATTCTACTCCATTGGACCCAAAATGATGTTTGGGAGTGTTTCAGAGCATTTCGCTAGCCTTCGGCACGTAAAAGATACAAAACTTGTGTTTCTGGCCTGAATCCACTATTTTGGGGTATCGTAGTTGTAAAGCATCCATTATACTCCATTGGACCCAAAATGATGTTTGTTAGTGTTTCAGAGCATTTCGCTAACCTTCGGCACGTAAAAGATGCAAAACTTGTGTTCGTGCCTGAATCCACTATTTCGGTGTATCGTAGTTGTAAAGCATCCATTATACTCCATTGGACCCAAAATGATGTTTGTTAGTGTTTCAGAGCATTTCGCTAATCTTCGGCACGTAAAAGATGCAAAACTTGTGATCGCGCCTGAATTCACTATTTTGGGGTACCAAAGTTGTGAAGCATCCATTATTGTCCATTGGACCCAAAATGATGTTTGGCAGTGTTTCAGAGCATTTTGCTAACCTTCAGCACATAAAAAGATGAAAAACTGGTGTTTCGGGCCTGATTGCACTATTTCGGGTACCAAAGTTGCGCAGCATCCATTCTACTCCATTGGAACTAAAATGATGTTTGGGAGTGTTTCAGAGCATTTCGCTAGCCTTCGGCACGTAAAAAGATGCAAAACTTGTGTTTCGGGCCTGAGTGCTCTATTTCGGGGTACCGAAGTTGTGAAGCATCCATTCTACTCCATTGGACCCACATTGATGTTTGACAGTGTTTCAGAGCATTTCGCTAACCTTTGGCATGTAAAAGATGCAAAACTTGTGTTTCGGGCCTGAATGCACTATTTCGGGGTATCGTAGTTGTAAAGCATCCATTCTACTCCATTGGACCCAAAATGATGTTTGGGAGTGTTTCAGAGCATTTCGCTACCCTTCGGCACGTAAAAGATGCAAAACTTGTGTTTCGGGCCTGAATGCACTATTTCGGGGTATCGTAGTTGTAAAGCATCCATTATACTCCATTGTACCCAAAATGATGTTTGTTAGTGTTTCAGAGCATTTCGCTAACCTTCGGCACGTAAAAGAAGCAAAACTTGTGTTCGCGCCTGAATTCACTATTTCGGGGTACCAAAGTTGTGAAGCATCCATTATAGTCCATTGGACCCAAGATGATGTTTGGGAGTGTTTCAGAGCATTTTGCTAACCTTCGGCACATAAAAAGATGAAAAACTGGTGTTTCGAGCCTGAATGCACTATTTCGGGTACCAAAGTTGCGAAGCATCCATTCTACTCCATTGGACCCAAAATGATGTTTGTTAGTGTTTCAGAGCATTTCGCTAACCTTCGGCACGTAAAAGATGCAAAACTTGTGTTCGCGCCTGAATTCAATATTTTGGGGTACCAAAGTTGTGAAGCATCCATTATAGTCCGTTGGACCCTAAATGATGTTTGGGAGTGTTTCAGAGCATTTTGCTAACCTTCGGCACATAAAAAGATGAAAAACTGGTGTTTCGGGCCTGAATGCACTATTTCGGGTACCAAAGTTGCGAAGCATCCATTCTACTCCATTGGAACTAAAATGATGTTTGGGAGTGTTTCAGAGCATTTCGCTAGCCTTCGGCACGTAAAAAGATGCAAAACTTGTGTTTCGGGCCTGAGTGCTCTATTTCGGGGTACCGAAGTTGTGAAGCATCCATTCTACTCCATTGGACCCACAATGAAGTTTGACAATGTTTCAGAGCATTTCGCTAACCTTTGGCACGTAAAAGATGCAAAACTTGTGTTTCGGGACTGAATGCACTATTTCGGGGTATCGTAGTTGTAAACCATCCATTCTACTCCATTGGACCCAAAATGATGTTTGGGAGTGTTTCAGAGCATTACGCTAACCTTCGGCACGTAAAAGATGCAAAATTTGTGTTCGCGCCTGAATTCACTATTTTGGGGTACCAAAGTTGTGAAGCATCCATTATTGTCCATTGGACCCAAAATGATGTTTGGGAGCGTTTCAGAGTATTGTGCTAACCTTCAGCACATAAAAAGATGAAAAACTGGTGTTTCGGGCCTAAATGCACTATTTCGGGTACCAAAGTTGCGAAGCATCCATTCTACTCCATTGGAACTAAAATGATGTTTGGGAGAGTTTCAGAGCATTTCGCTAGCCTTCGGCACGTAAAAAGATGCATAACTTGTGTTTCGGGCCTGAGTGCTCTATTTCGGGGTACCGAAGTTGTGAAGCATCCATTCTACTCCATTGGACCCACAATGATGTTTGACAGTGTTTCAGAGCATTTCGCTAACCTTTGGCATGTAGAAGATGCAAAACTTGTGTTTCGGGCCTGAATGCACTATTTCGGGGTATCGTAGTTGTAAAGCATCCATTCTACTCCATTGGACCCAAAATGATGTTTGGGAGTGTTTCAGAGCATTTCGCTAGCCTTCGGCACGTAAAAGATACAAAACTTGTGTTTCTGGCCTGAATCCACTATTTTGGGGTATCGTAGTTGTACAGCATCCATTATACTCCATTGGACCCAAAATGATGTTTGTTAGTGTTTCAGAGCATTTCGCTAACCTTCGGCACGTAAAAGATGCAAAACTTGTGTTCGTGCCTGAATCCACTATTTCGGTGTATCGTAGTTGTAAAGCATCCATTATACTCCATTGGACCCAAAATGATGTTTGTTAGTGTTTCAGAGCATTTCGCTAATCTTCGGCACGTAAAAGATGCAAAACTTGTGATCGCGCCTGAATTCACTATTTTGGGGTACCAAAGTTGTGAAGCATCCATTATTGTCCATTGGACCCAAAATGATGTTTGGCAGTGTTTCAGAGCATTTTGCTAACCTTCAGCACATAAAAAGATGAAAAACTGGTGTTTCGGGCCTGATTGCACTATTTCGGGTACCAAAGTTGCGCAGCATCCATTCTACTCCATTGGAACTAAAATGATGTTTGGGAGTGTTTCAGAGCATTTCGCTAGCCTTCGGCACGTAAAAAGATGCAAAACTTGTGTTTCGGGCCTGAGTGCTCTATTTCGGGGTACCGAAGTTGTGAAGCATCCATTCTACTCCATTGGACCCACATTGATGTTTGACAGTGTTTCAGAGCATTTCGCTAACCTTTGGCATGTAAAAGATGCAAAACTTGTGTTTCGGGCCTGAATGCACTATTTCGGGGTATCGTAGTTGTAAAGCATCCATTCTACTCCATTGGACCCAAAATGATGTTTGGGAGTGTTTCAGAGCATTTCGCTACCCTTCGGCACGTAAAAGATGCAAAACTTGTGTTTCGGGCCTGAATGCACTATTTCGGGGTATCGTAGTTGTAAAGCATCCATTATACTCCATTGTACCCAAAATGATGTTTGTTAGTGTTTCAGAGCATTTCGCTAACCTTCGGCACGTAAAAGAAGCAAAACTTGTGTTCGCGCCTGAATTCACTATTTCGGGGTACCAAAGTTGTGAAGCATCCATTATAGTCCATTGGACCCAAGATGATGTTTGGGAGTGTTTCAGAGCATTTTGCTAACCTTCGGCACATAAAAAGATGAAAAACTGGTGTTTCGAGCCTGAATGCACTATTTCGGGTACCAAAGTTGCGAAGCATCCATTCTACTCCATTGGACCCAAAATGATGTTTGTTAGTGTTTCAGAGCATTTCGCTAACCTTCGGCACGTAAAAGATGCAAAACTTGTGTTCGCGCCTGAATTCAATATTTTGGGGTACCAAAGTTGTGAAGCATCCATTATAGTCCGTTGGACCCTAAATGATGTTTGGGAGTGTTTCAGAGCATTTTGCTAACCTTCGGCACATAAAAAGATGAAAAACTGGTGTTTCGGGCCTGAATGCACTATTTCGGGTACCAAAGTTGCGAAGCATCCATTCTACTCCATTGGAACTAAAATGATGTTTGGGAGTGTTTCAGAGCATTTCGCTAGCCTTCGGCACGTAAAAAGATGCAAAACTTGTGTTTCGGGCCTGAGTGCTCTATTTCGGGGTACCGAAGTTGTGAAGCATCCATTCTACTCCATTGGACCCACAATGAAGTTTGACAATGTTTCAGAGCATTTCGCTAACCTTTGGCACGTAAAAGATGCAAAACTTGTGTTTCGGGACTGAATGCACTATTTCGGGGTATCGTAGTTGTAAACCATCCATTCTACTCCATTGGACCCAAAATGATGTTTGGGAGTGTTTCAGAGCATTACGCTAACCTTCGGCACGTAAAAGATGCAAAATTTGTGTTCGCGCCTGAATTCACTATTTTGGGGTACCAAAGTTGTGAAGCATCCATTATTGTCCATTGGACCCAAAATGATGTTTGGGAGCGTTTCAGAGTATTGTGCTAACCTTCAGCACATAAAAAGATGAAAAACTGGTGTTTCGGGCCTAAATGCACTATTTCGGGTACCAAAGTTGCGAAGCATCCATTCTACTCCATTGGAACTAAAATGATGTTTGGGAGAGTTTCAGAGCATTTCGCTAGCCTTCGGCACGTAAAAAGATGCATAACTTGTGTTTCGGGCCTGAGTGCTCTATTTCGGGGTACCGAAGTTGTGAAGCATCCATTCTACTCCATTGGACCCACAATGATGTTTGACAGTGTTTCAGAGCATTTCGCTAACCTTTGTCATGTAGAAGATGCAAAACTTGTGTTTCGGGCCTGAATGCACTATTTCGGGGTATCGTAGTTGTAAAGCATCCATTCTACTCCATTGGACCCAAAATGATGTTTGGGAGTGTTTCAGAGCATTTCGCTAGCCTTCGGCACGTAAAAGATACAAAACTTGTGTTTCTGGCCTGAATCCACTATTTTGGGGTATCGTAGTTGTACAGCATCCATTATACTCCATTGGACCCAAAATGATGTTTGTTAGTGTTTCAGAGCATTTCGCTAACCTTCGGCACGTAAAAGATGCAAAACTTGTGTTCGTGCCTGAATCCACTATTTCGGTGTATCGTAGTTGTAAAGCATCCATTATACTCCATTGGACCCAAAATGATGTTTGTTAGTGTTTCAGAGCATTTCGCTAATCTTCGGCACGTAAAAGATGCAAAACTTGTGATCGCGCCTGAATTCACTATTTTGGGGTACCAAAGTTGTGAAGCATCCATTTTTGTCCATTGGACCCAAAATGATGTTTGGCAGTGTTTCAGAGCATTTTGCTAACCTTCAGCACATAAAAAGATGAAAAACTGGTGTTTCGGGCCTGATTGCACTATTTCGGGTACCAAAGTTGCGCAGCATCCATTCTACTCCATTGGAACTAAAATGATGTTTGGGAGTGTTTCAGAGCATTTCGCTAGCCTTCGGCACGTAAAAAGATGCAAAACTTGTGTTTCGGGCCTGAGTGCTCTATTTCGGGGTACCGAAGTTGTGAAGCATCCATTCTACTCCATTGGACCCACATTGATGTTTGACAGTGTTTCAGAGCATTTCGCTAACCTTTGGCATGTAAAAGATGCAAAACTTGTGTTTCGGGCCTGAATGCACTATTTCGGGGTATCGTAGTTGTAAAGCATCCATTCTACTCCGTTGGACCCAAAATGATGTTTGGGAGTGTTTCAGAGCATTTCGCTAGCCTTCGGCACGTAAAAGATGCAAAACTTGTGTTTCGGGCCTGAATGCACTATTTCGGGGTATCGTAGTTGTAAAGCATCCATTATACTCCATTGGACCCAAAATGATGTTTCTTAGTGTTTCAGAGCATTTCGCTAACCTTCGGCTCGTAAAAGATGCAAAACTTGTGTTCGCGCCTGAATTCACTATTTCGGGGTACCAAAGTTGTGAAGCATCCATTATAGTCCATTGGACCCAAAATGATGTTTGGGAGTGTTTCAGAGCATTTTGCTAACCTTCGGCACATAAAAAGATGAAAAACTGGTGTTTCGAGCCTGAATGCACTATTTCGGGTACCAAAGTTGCGAAGCATCCATTCTACTCCATTAGACCCAAAATGATGTTTGTTAGTGTTTCAGAGCATTTCGCTAACCTTCGGCACGTAAAAGATGCAAAACTTGTGTTCGCGCCTGAATCTACTATTTCGGGGTATTGTAGTTGTAAAGCATCCATTCTACTCCATTGGACCTAAAATGATGTTTGTTCGTGTTTCAGAGCATTTCGCTAACCTTCGGCACGTAAAAGATGCAAAACTTGTGTTCGCGCCTGAATTCAATATTTTGGGGTACCAAAGTTGTGAAGCATCCATTATAGTCCGTTGGACCCTAAATGATGTTTGGGAGTGTTTCAGAGCCTTTTGCTAACCTTCGGCACATAAAAAGATGAAAAACTGGTGTTTCGGGCCTGAATGCACTATTTCGGGTACCAAAGTTGCGAAGCATCCATTCTACTCCATTGGAACTAAAATGATGTTTGGGAGTGTTTCAGAGCATTTCGCTAGCCTTCGGCACGTAAAAAGATGCAAAACTTGTGTTTCGGGCCTGAGTGCTCTATTTCGGGGTACCGAAGTTGTGAAGCATCCATTCTACTCCATTGGACCCACAATGAAGTTTGACAATGTTTCAGAGCATTTCGCTAACCTTTGGCACGTAAAAGATGCAAAACTTGTGTTTCGGGACTGAATGCACTATTTCGGGGTATCGTAGTTGTAAACCATCCATTCTACTCCATTGGACCCAAAATGATGTTTGGGAGTGTTTCAGAGCATTACGCTAACCTTCGGCACGTAAAAGATGCAAAATTTGTGTTCGCGCCTGAATTCACTATTTTGGGGTACCAAAGTTGTGAAGCATCCATTATTGTCCATTGGACCCAAAATGATGTTTGGGAGCGTTTCAGAGTATTGTGCTAACCTTCAGCACATAAAAAGATGAAAAACTGGTGTTTCGGGCCTGAATGCACTATTTCGGGTACCAAAGTTGCGAAGCATCCATTCTACTCCATTGGAACTAAAATGATGTTTGGGAGAGTTTCAGAGCATTTCGCTAGCCTTCGGCACGTAAAAAGATGCATAACTTGTGTTTCGGGCCTGAGTGCTCTATTTCGGGGTACCGAAGTTGTGAAGCATCCATTCTACTCCATTGGACCCACAATGATGTTTGACAGTGTTTCAGAGCATTTCGCTAACCTTTGGCATGTAGAAGATGCAAAACTTGTGTTTCGGGCCTGAATGCACTATTTCGGGGTATCGTAGTTGTAAAGCATCCATTCTACTCCATTGGACCCAAAATGATGTTTGGGAGTGTTTCAGAGCATTTCGCTAGCCTTCGGCACGTAAAAGATGCAAAACTTGTGTTTCTGGCCTGAATCCACTATTTTGGGGTATCGTAGTTGTAAAGCATCCATTATACTCCATTGGACCCAAAATGATGTTTGTTAGTGTTTCAGAGCATTTCGCTAACTTTCGGCACGTAAAAGATGCAAAACTTGTGTTCGCGCCTGAATCCACTATTTCGGTGTATCGTAGTTGTAAAGCATCCATTATACTCCATTGGACCCAAAATGATGTTTGTTAGTGTTTCAGAGCATTTCGCTAATCTTCGGCACGTAAAAGATGCAAAACTTGTGTTCGCGCCTGAATTCACTATTTTGGGGTACCAAAGTTGTGAAGCATCCATTATTGTCCATTGGACCCAAAATGATGTTTGGCAGTGTTTCAGAGCATTTTGCTAACCTTCAGCACATAAAAAGATGAAAAACTGGTGTTTCGGGCCTGATTGCACTATTTCGGGTACCAAAGTTGCGAAGCATCCATTCTACTCCATTGGAACTAAAATGATGTTTGGGAGTGTTTCAGAGCATTTCGCTAGCCTTCGGCACGTAAAAAGATGCAAAACTTGTGTTTCGGGCCTGAGTGCTCTATTTCGGGCTACCGAAGTTGTGAAGCATCCATTCTACTCCATTGGACCCACATTGATGTTTGACAGTGTTTCAGAGCATTTCGCTAACCTTTGGCATGTAAAAGATGCAAAACTTGTGTTTCGGGCCTGAATGCACTATTTCGGGGTATCGTAGTTGTAAAGCATCCATTCTACTCCATTGGACCCAAAATGATGTTTGGGAGTGTTTCAGAGCATTTCGCTAGCCTTCGGCACGTAAAAGATGCAAAACTTGTGTTTCGGGCCTGAATGCACTATTTCGGGGTATCGTAGTTGTAAAGCATCCATTATACTCCATTGGACCCAAAATGATGTTTGTTAGTGTTTCAGAGCATTTCGCTAACTTTCGGCACGTAAAAGATGCAAAACTTGTGTTCGCGCCTGAATCCACTATTTCGGTGTATCGTAGTTGTAAAGCATCCATTATACTCCATTGGACCCAAAATGATGTTTGTTAGTGTTTCAGAGCATTTCGCTAATCTTCGGCACGTAAAAGATGCAAAACTTGTGTTCGCGCCTGAATTCACTATTTTGGGGTACCAAAGTTGTGAAGCATCCATTATTGTCCATTGGACCCAAAATGATGTTTGGCAGTGTTTCAGAGCATTTTGCTAACCTTCAGCACATAAAAAGATGAAAAACTGGTGTTTCGGGCCTGAATGCACTATTTCGGGTACCAAAGTTGCGAAGCATCCATTCTACTCCATTGGAACTAAAATGATGTTTGGGAGAGTTTCAGAGCATTTCGCTAGCCTTCGGCACGTAAAAAGATGCATAACTTGTGTTTCGGGCCTGAGTGCTCTATTTCGGGGTACCGAAGTTGTGAAGCATCCATTCTACTCCATTGGACCCACAATGATGTTTGACAGTGTTTCAGAGCATTTCGCTAACCTTTGGCATGTAGAAGATGCAAAACTTGTGTTTCGGGCCTGAATGCACTATTTCGGGGTATCGTAGTTGTAAAGCATCCATTCTACTCCATTGGACCCAAAATGATGTTTGGGAGTGTTTCAGAGCATTTCGCTAGCCTTCGGCACGTAAAAGATGCAAAACTTGTGTTTCTGGCCTGAATCCACTATTTTGGGGTATCGTAGTTGTAAAGCATCCATTATACTCCATTGGACCCAAAATGATGTTTGTTAGTGTTTCAGAGCATTTCGCTAACTTTCGGCACGTAAAAGATGCAAAACTTGTGTTCGCGCCTGAATCCACTATTTCGGTGTATCGTAGTTGTAAAGCATCCATTATACTCCATTGGACCCAAAATGATGTTTGTTAGTGTTTCAGAGCATTTCGCTAATCTTCGGCACGTAAAAGATGCAAAACTTGTGTTCGCGCCTGAATTCACTATTTTGGGGTACCAAAGTTGTGAAGCATCCATTATTGTCCATTGGACCCAAAATGATGTTTGGCAGTGTTTCAGAGCATTTTGCTAACCTTCAGCACATAAAAAGATGAAAAACTGGTGTTTCGGGCCTGATTGCACTATTTCGGGTACCAAAGTTGCGAAGCATCCATTCTACTCCATTGGAACTAAAATGATGTTTGGGAGTGTTTCAGAGCATTTCGCTAGCCTTCGGCACGTAAAAAGATGCAAAACTTGTGTTTCGGGCCTGAGTGCTCTATTTCGGGCTACCGAAGTTGTGAAGCATCCATTCTACTCCATTGGACCCACATTGATGTTTGACAGTGTTTCAGAGCATTTCGCTAACCTTTGGCATGTAAAAGATGCAAAACTTGTGTTTCGGGCCTGAATGCACTATTTCGGGGTATCGTAGTTGTAAAGCATCCATTCTACTCCATTGGACCCAAAATGATGTTTGGGAGTGTTTCAGAGCATTTCGCTAGCCTTCGGCACGTAAAAGATGCAAAACTTGTGTTTCGGGCCTGAATGCACTATTTCGGGGTATCGTAGTTGTAAAGCATCCATTATACTCCATTGGACCCAAAATGATGTTTGTTAGTGTTTCAGAGCATTTCGCTAACTTTCGGCACGTAAAAGATGCAAAACTTGTGTTCGCGCCTGAATCCACTATTTCGGTGTATCGTAGTTGTAAAGCATCCATTATACTCCATTGGACCCAAAATGATGTTTGTTAGTGTTTCAGAGCATTTCGCTAATCTTCGGCACGTAAAAGATGCAAAACTTGTGTTCGCGCCTGAATTCACTATTTTGGGGTACCAAAGTTGTGAAGCATCCATTATTGTCCATTGGACCCAAAATGATGTTTGGCAGTGTTTCAGAGCATTTTGCTAACCTTCAGCACATAAAAAGATGAAAAACTGGTGTTTCGGGCCTGATTGCACTATTTCGGGTACCAAAGTTGCGAAGCATCCATTCTACTCCATTGGAACTAAAATGATGTTTGGGAGTGTTTCAGAGCATTTCGCTAGCCTTCGGCACGTAAAAAGATGCAAAACTTGTGTTTCGGGCCTGAGTGCTCTATTTCGGGCTACCGAAGTTGTGAAGCATCCATTCTACTCCATTGGACCCACATTGATGTTTGACAGTGTTTCAGAGCATTTCGCTAACCTTTGGCATGTAAAAGATGCAAAACTTGTGTTTCGGGCCTGAATGCACTATTTCGGGGTATCGTAGTTGTAAAGCATCCATTCTACTCCATTGGACCCAAAATGATGTTTGGGAGTGTTTCAGAGCATTTCGCTAGCCTTCGGCACGTAAAAGATGCAAAACTTGTGTTTCGGGCCTGAATGCACTATTTCGGGGTATCGTAGTTGTAAAGCATCCATTATACTCCATTGGACCCAAAATGATGTTTGTTAGTGTTTCAGAGCATTTCGCTAACCTTCGGCACGTAAAAGATGCAAAACTTGTGTTCGCGCCTGAATCCACTATTTCGGGGTACCAAAGTTGTGAAGCATCCATTATAGTCCATTGGACCCAAAATGATGTTTGGGAGTGTTTCAGAGCATTTTGCTAACCTTCGGCACATAAAAAGATGAAAAACTGGTGTTTCGAGCCTGAATGCACTATTTCGGGTAACAAAGTTGCGAAGCATCCATTATACTCCATTGGACCCAAAATGATGTTTGTTAGTGTTTCAGAGCATTTCGCTAATCTTCGGCACGTAAAAGATGCAAAACTTGTGTTCGCGCCTGAATTCACTATTTTGGGGTACCAAAGTTGTGAAGCATCCATTATTGTCCATTGGACCCAAAATGATGTTTTGCAGTGTTTTAGAGCATTTTGCTAACCTTCAGCACATAAAAAGATGAAAAACTGGTGTTTCGGGCCTGATTGCACTATTTCGGGTACCAAAGTTGCGAAGCATCCATTCTACTCCATTGGAACTAAAATGATGTTTGGGAGTGTTTCAGAGCATTTCGCTAGCCTTCGGCACGTAAAAAGATGCAAAACTTGCGTTTCGGGCCTGAGTGCTCTATTTCGGGGTACCGAAGTTGTGAAGCATCCATTCTACTCCATTGGACCCACATTGATGTTTGACAGTGTTTCAGAGCATTTCGCTAACCTTTGGCATGTAAAAGATGCAAAACTTGTGTTTCGGGCCTGAATGCACTATTTCGGGGTATCGTAGTTGTAAAGCATCCATTCTACTCCATTGGACCCAAAATGATGTTTGGGAGTGTTTCAGAGCATTTCGCTAGCCTTCGGCACGTAAAAGATGCAAAACTTGTGTTTCTGGCCTGAATGCACTATTTCGGGGTATCGTAGTTGTAAAGCATCCATTATACTCCATTGGACCCAAAATGATGTTTGTTAGTGTTTCAGAGCATTTCGCTAACCTTCGGCACGTAAAAGATGCAAAACTTGTGTTCGCGCCTGAATTCACTATTTTGGGGTACCAAAGTTGTGAAGCATCCATTATAGTCCATTGGACCCAAAATGATGTTTGGGAGTGTTTCAGAGCATTTTGCTAACCTTCGGCACATAAAAAGATGAAAAACTGGTGTTTCGAGCCTGAATGCACTATTTCGGGTACCAAAGTTGCGAAGCATCCATTCTACTCCATTGGACCCAAAATGATGTTTGTTAGTGTTTCAGAGCATTTCGCTAACCTTCGGCACGTAAAAGATGCAAAACTTGTGTTCGCGCCTGAATTCACTATTTTGGGGTACCAAAGTTGTGAAGCATCCATTATTGTCCATTGGACCCAAAATGATGTTTGGGAGTGTTTCAGAGCATTTTGCTAACCTTCGGCACATAAAAAGATTAAAAACTGGTGTTTCGGGCCTGAATGCACTATTTCGGGTCCCAAAGTTGCGAAGCATCCATTCTACTCCATTGGAACTAAAATTATGTTTGGGAGTGTTTCAGTGCATTTCGCTAGCCTTCGGCACGTAAAAAGATGCAAAACTTCTGTTTCGGGCCTGAGTGCTCTATTTCGGGGTACCGAAGTTGTGAAGCATCCATTCTACTCCATTGGACCCAAAATGATGTTTGACAGTGTTTCAGAGCATTTCGCTAACCTTTGGCATGTAAAAGATGCAAAACTTGTGTTTCGAGCCTGAATGCACTATTTCGGGGTATCGTAGTTGTAAAGCATCCATTCTACTCCATTGGACCCAAAATGATGTTTGGGAGTGTTTCAGAGCATTTCGCTAGCCTTCGGCACGTAAAAGATGCAAAACTTGTGTTTCTGGCCTGAATGCACTATTTCGGGGTATCGTAGTTGTAAAGCATCCATTCTACTCCATTGGACCCAAAATGATGTTTGTTAGTGTTTCAGAGCATTTCGCTAACCTTCGGCACGTAAAAGATACAAAACTTGTGTTCGCGCCTGAATTCACTATTTTGCGGTACCAAAGTTGTGAAGCATCCATTATAGTCCGTTGGACCCTAAATGATGTTTGGGAGTGTTTCAGAGCATTTTACTAACCTTCAGGACATAAAAAGATGAAAAACTGGTGTTTCGGGCCTGAATGCACTATTTTGGGTACCAAAGTTGCGAGGCATCCATTCTACTCCATTGGAACTAAAATGATGTTTGGGAGTGTTTCAGACCATTTCGCTAGCCTTCGGCACGTAAAAAGATGCAAAACTTGTGTTTCGGGCCTGAGTGCTCTATTTCGGGGTACCGAAGTTGTGAAGCATCCATTCTACTCCATTGGACCCAAAATGATGTTTGACAGTGTTTCAGAGCATTTCGCTAACCTTTGGCACGTAAAAGATGCAAAACTTGTGTTTCGGTCCTGAATGCACTATTTCGGGGTATCGTAGTTGTAAAGCATCCATTCTACTTCATTGGACCCAAAATGATGTTTGGGAGTGTTTCAGAGCATTTCGCTAACCTTCGGCACGTAAAAAGATGCAAAACTTATGTTTCAGGCCTGGATGCACTATTGAGAGGTACCGAAGTTGTGATGCATCCATTCTACTCCATTGGACCCAAAATGATGTTTGAGAGTGTTTCAGAGCATTTCGCTAACCTTCGGCACGTAAAAGATGCAAAACTTGTGTTTCTGGCCTGAATGCACTATTTCGGGGTATCGTAGTTGTAAAGCATCCATTCTACTCCATTGGACCCAAAGTGATGTTTGTTAGTGTTTCAGAGCATTTCGCTAACCTTCGGCACGTAAAAGATGCAAAACTTGTGTTCGCGCCTGAATTCAAGATTTTGGGGTACCAAAGTTGTGAAGCATCCATTATAGGCCATTAGACCCAAAATGATGTTTGGGAGTGTTTCAGAGCATTTTGCTAACCTTCGGCACATAAAAAGATGAAAAACTGGTGTTTCGGGCCTGAATGCACTATTTCGGGTACCAAAGTTGCGAAGCATTCATTCTACTCCATTGGAACTAAAATGATGTTCGGGAGTGTTTCAGAGCATTTCGCTAGCCTTCGGCACGTAAAAAGATGCAAAACTTGTGTTTCGGGCCAGAGTGCTCTATTTCGGGGTACCGAAGTTGTGAAGCATCCATTCTACTCCATTGGACCCAAAATGATGTTTGACAGTGTTTAAGAGCATTTCGCTAACCTTTGGCACGTAAAAGATGCAAAACTTGTGTTTCGGGCCTGAATGCCCTATTTCGGGGGTATCGTAGTTGTAAAGCATCCATTCTACTCCATTGGACCCAAAATGATGTTTGGGAGTGTTTCAGAGCATTTCGCTAGCCTTCGGCACGTAAAAGATGCAAAACTTGTGTTTCTGGCCTGAATGCACTATTTCGGGGTATCGTAGTTGTAAAGCATCCATTCTACTCCATTGGACCCAAAGTGATGTTTGTTAGTGTTTCAGAGCATTTCGCTAACCTTCGGCACGTAAAAGATGCAAAACTTGTGTTCGCACCTGAATTCACTATTCTTGGGTACCAAAGTTGTGAAGCATCCATTACAGTCCATTGGACCCAAAATGATGTTTGGGAGTGTTTCAGAGCATTTTGCTAACCTTCGGCACATAAAAAGATGAAAAACTGGTGTTTCGAGCCTGAATGCACTATTTCGGGTACCAAAGTTGCGAAGCATCCATTCTACTCCATTGGACCCAAAATGATATTTGTTAGTGTTTCAGAGCATTTCGCTAACCTTCGGCACGTAAAAGATGCAAAACATGTGTTCGTGCCTGAATTCACTATTTTGGGGTACCATAGTTGTGAAGCATCCATTATTGTCCATTTGACCCAAAATGATGTTTGGGAGTGTTTCAGAGCATTTTGCTAACCTTCGGCACATAAAAAGATGAAAAACTGGTGTTTCGGGCCTGAATGCAGTATTTCGGGTACCAAAGTTGCGAAGCATCCATTCTACTCCATTGGAACTAAAATGATGTTTGGGAGTGTTTCAGAGCATTTCGCTAGCCTTCGGCACGTAAAAAGATGCAAAACTTGTGTTTCGGGCCTGAATTCACTATTTTGGGGTACCGAAGTTGTGAAGCATCCATTATAGTCCATTGGACCCAAAATGATGTTTGAGAGTGTTTCAGAGCATTTCGCTAACCTTCGGCACATAAAAAGATGAAAAACTGATGTTTCGGGCCTGAATGCACTATGTCGGGTACCAAAGTTGTGAAGCATCCATTCTACTCCATTGGACCCAAAATGATGTATGGGACTGTTTCAGAGCATTTAGCTAACCTTCGGCACGTAAAAAGATGAAAAACTTGTGTTCGCGCCTGAATGCACTATTTCGGGTACCAAAGTTGTGAAGCATCCATTCTACTCCATTGGACCCAAGATGATGTTTGGGAGTGTTTCAGAGCATTTCGCTAACCTTCAGCACGTAAAAGATGCAAAACTTGTGTTTCGGGCCTGAATCCACTATTTCGGGGTACAGAAGTTGTGAAGCATCCATTCTACTCCATTGGAACCAAAATGATGTTTGGGAGTGTTTCAGAGCATGTCGCTAACCTTCAGCACGTAAAAAGATGTAAACTTGTGTTTCGGGCCTGAATGCACTATTTCGGGGTACCAAAGTTGTGAAGCATCCATTCTACTCCATTGGACCCACAATGATGTTTGAGAGTGTTTCAGAGCATTTCGATAAACTTTGGCACGTAAAAGATGCAAAACTTGTGTTTCGGGCCTGAATGCACTATTTCGGCGTATCGTAGTTGTAAAGAATCCATTCTACTCCATTGGACCCAAAATGATGTTTGTTAGTGTTTCAGAGCATTTCGCTAACCTTCGGCACGTAATAGATGCAAAACTTGTGTTTCGGGCCTGAATGCTCTATTTCGGGGTACCGAAGTTGTGAAGCATCCTTTCTACTCCATTGGACCGACAATGATGTTTGATAGGGTTTCAGAGCATTTCGCTAACCTTCGGCACGTAAAAGATGCAAAACTTGTGTTTCGGGCCTGAATGCACTATTTTGGGGTATCGTAGTTGTAAAGCATCCATTCTACTCCATTGGACCCAAAATGATGTTTGGGAGTGTTTCAGAGCATTTTGCTAACCTTCGGCACATAAAAAGATGAAAAACTGGTGTTTCGGGCCTGAATGCACTATTTCGGGTACCAAAGTTGTGAAGCATCCATTCTACTCCATTGGACCCAAAATGATGTTTGTTAGTATTTCAGAGCATTTCGCTAACCTTCAGCACGTAAAAGATGCAAAACTTGTGTTCGCGCCTGAATTCACTATTTTGGATACCATTGTTGTGAAGCATCCATTATTGTCCATTGGACCCAAAATGATGTTTGGGAGTGTTTCAGAGTATTTTGCTAACCTTCGGCACATAAAAAGATGAAAAACTGGTGTTTCGGGCCTGAATGCTCTATTTCGGGTACCAAAGTTGCGAAGCATCTATTCTACTCCATTGGAACTAAAATGTTGTTTGGGAGTGTTTCAGAACATTTCGCTAGCCTTCGGCGCGCAAAAAGATGCAAAACTTGTGTTTCGGGCCTGAATGCTCTATTTCGGGGTACCGAAGTTGTGAAGCATCCATTCTACTCCATTGGACCGACAATGATGTTTGACAGGGTTTCAGAGCATTTCGCTAACCTTCGGCACGTAAAAGATGCAAAACTTGTGTTTCGGGCATGAATGCACTATTTCGGGGTATCGTAGTTGTAAAGCATCCATTCTACTCCATTGGACCCAAAATGTTGTTTGGGAATGTTTCAGAGCATTTCACTAACCTTCGGCATGTAAAAGATGCAAAACTTGTGTTCGCGCCTGAATCCACTATTTCGGGGTACCAAAGTTGTGAAGCATCCATTATAGTCCATTGGACCCAAGATGATGTTTGGGAGTCTTTCAGAGCATTTCGCTAACCTTCAGCACGTAAAAGATGCAAAACTTGTGTTTCGGGCCTGAATCCACTATTTCGGGGTACAGAAGTTGTGAAGCATCCATTCTACTCCATTGGAACCAAAATGATGTTTAGGACTGTTTCAGAGCATTTAGCTAACCTTCGGCACGTAAAAAGATGAAAAACTTGTGTTCGCGCCTGAATGCACTATTTCGGGGTACCAAAGTTGCGAAGCATCCATTCTACTCCGTTGGAACCAAAATGTTGTTTGGGATTGTTTCAGAGCATGTCGCTAACCTTCAGCACGTAAAAAGATGCAAACTTGTGTTTCGGGCCTGAATGCACTATTTCGGGGTACCGAAGTTGTGAAGCATCCATTCTACTCCATTGGATCCACAATGATGTTTGGCAGTGTTTTAGACCATTTCGCTAACCTTTGGCACGTAAAAGATGCGAAACTTGTGTTTCGGGCCTGATTACACTATTTCGGGGTATCGTTGTTGTAAAGCATCCATTCTACATCATTGGACCCAAAATGATGTTTGGGAGTGTTTCAGAGCATTTCGCTAGCCTTCGGCACGTAAAAGATGTAAAACTTGTGTTTCTGGCCTGAATGCACTATTTCGGGGTATCGTAGTTGTAAAGCATCCATTACACTACATTGGACCCAAAATGATGTTTGTTAGTGTTTCAGAGCATTTCGCTAACCTTCGGCACGTAAAAGATGCAAAACTTGTGTTCGCGCCTGAATTCACTATTTTGGGGTACCAAAGTTGTGAAGCATCCATTATAGTCCATTGGACCCAGAATGATGTTTGGGAGTGTTTCAGAGCATTTTGCTACCCTTCGGCACATAAAAAGATGAAAAACTGGTGTTTCGGGCCTGAATGCACTATTTCGGGTACCAAAGTTGTGAAGCATCCATTCTACTCCATTGGACCCAAAATGATGTTTGGGAGTGTTTCAGAGCATTTAGATAACCTTCGGCACGTAAAAAGATGAAAAACTTGTGTTCGCGCCTGAATGCACTATTTCGGGGTACCAAAGTTGCGAAGCATCCATTCCACTCCATTGGAACCAAAATGATGTTTGGGAGTGTTTCAGAGCATGTCGCTAACCTTCAGCACGTAAAAAGATGCAAACTTCTGTTTCGGGCCTGAATGCACTATTTCGGGGTACCGAAGTTGTGAAGCATCCATTCTACTCCATTGGACCCACAATGATGTTTGACAGTGTTTCAGAGCATTTCGCTAACCTTTGGCACGTAAAAGATGCAAAACTTGTGTTTCGGGCCTGATTGCACTATTTAGGGGTATCGTAGTTGTAAACCATCCATTACACTACATTGGACCCAAAATGATGTTTGTTAGTGTTTCAGAGCATTTCGCTAACCTTCGGCACGTAAAAGATGCAAAACTTGTGTTCGCGCCTGAATTCACTATTTTGGGGTACCAAAGTTGTGAAGCATCCATTATAGTCCATTGGACCCAGAATGATGTTTGGGAGTGTTTCAGAGCATTTTGCTAACCTTCGGCACATAAAAAGATGAAAAACTGGTGTTTCGGGCCTGAATGCACTATTTCGGGTACCAAAGTTGTGAAGCATCCATTCTACTCCATTGGACCCAAAATGATGTTTGGGAGTGTTTCAGAGCATTTAGATAACCTTCGGCACGTAAAAAGATGAAAAACTTGTGTTCGCGCCTGAATGCACTATTTCGGGGTACCAAAGTTGCGAAGCATCCATTCTACTCCATTGGAAACAAAATGATGTTTGGGAGTGTTTCAGAGCATGTCGCTAACCTTCAGCACGTAAAAAGATGCAAACTTCTGTTTCGGGCCTGAATGCACTATTTCGGGGTACCGAAGTTGTGAAGCATCCATTCTACTCCATTGGACCCACAATGATGTTTGACAGTGTTTCAGAGCATTTCGCTAACCTTTGGCACGTAGAAGATGCAAAACATGTGTTTCGGGCCTGAATGCACTATTTCGGGGTGTCGTAGTTGTAAAGCATCCATTCTACTCCATTGGACCCAAAATGATGTTTGTTAGTGTTTCAGAGCATTTCGCTAACCTTCGGCACGTAAAAGATGCAAAACTTGTGTTCGCGCCTGAATTCACTATTTTGGGGTACCAAAGTTGTGAAGCATCCATTATTGTCCATTGGACCCAAAATGATGTTTAGGAGTGTTTGAGAGCATTTTGCTAACCTTCGGCACATAAAAAGATGAAAAACTGGTGTTTCAGGCCTGAATGCACTATTTCGGGGTATCGTAGTTGTAAAGCATCCATTCTTCTCCATTGGACCCAAATGATGTTTGGGAGTGTTTCAGAGCATTTCGCTAGCCTTCGGCACGTAAAAGATGCAAAACTTGTGTTTCTGTCCTGAATGCACTATTTTGGGGTATCGTAGTTGTAAAGCATCCATTATACTCCATTGGACCCAAAATGATGTTTGTTAGTGTTTCAGAGCATTTCGCTAACCTTCGGCACGTAAAAAGATGCAAAACTTGTGTTCGCGTCTGAATTCACTATTTTGGGGTACCAAAGTTGTGAAGCATCCATTATTGTCCATTGGACCCAAAATGATGTTTGGGAGTGTTTCAGAGCATTTTGCTAACCTTCGGCACATAAAAAGATGAAAAACTGGTGTTTCGGGCCTGAATGCTCTATTTCGGGTACCAAAGTTGCGAAGCATCCATTCTACTCCATTGGAACTAAAATGATGTTTGGGAGTGTTTCAGAGCATTTCGCTAGCCTTCGGCGCGTAAAAAGATGCAAAACTTGTGTTTCGGGACTGAATGCTCTATTTCGGGGTACCGAAGTTGTGAAGCATCCATTCTACTCTATTGGACCGACAATGATGTTTGACAGGGTTTCAGAGCATTTCGCTAACCTTCAGCACGTAAAAGATGCAAAACTTGTGTTTCGGGCCTGAATGCACTATTTCGGGGTATCGTAGTTGTAAAGCATCCATTCTACTCCATTGGACCCAAAATGATGTTTGGGAGTGTTTCAGAGCATTTCGCTAACCTTCGGCACGTAAAAGATGCAAAACTTGTGTTCGCTCCTGAATCCACTATTTCGGGGTACCAAAGTTGTGAAGCATCCATTATAGTCCATTGGACCCAAGATGATGTTTGGGAGTGTTTCAGAGCATTTCGCTAACCTTCAGCACGTAAAAGATGCAAAACTTGTGTTTCGGGCCTGAATGCACTATTTCGGGGTATCGTAGTTGTAAAGCATCCATTCTACTCCATTGGACCCAAAATGATGTTTGGGAGTGTTTCAGAGCATTTCGCTAGCCTTCGGCACGTAAAAAGATGCAAAACTTGTGTTCGCGTCTGAATTCACTATTTTGGGGTACCAAAGTTGTGAAGCATCCATTATTGTCCATTGGACCCAAAATGATGTTTGGGAGTGTTTCAGAGCATTTTGCTAACCTTCGGCACATAAAAAGATGAAAAACTGGTGTTTCGGGCCTGAATGCTCTATTTCGGGTACCAAAGTTGCGAAGCATCCATTCTACTCCATTGGAACTAAAATGATGTTTGGGAGTGTTTCAGAGCATTTCGCTAGCCTTCGACGCGTAAAAAGATGCAAAACTTGTGTTTCGGGACTGAATGCTCTATTTCGGGGTACCGAAGTTGTGAAGCATCCATTCTACTCTATTGGACCGACAATGATGTTTGACAGGGTTTCAGAGCATTTCGCTAACCTTCAGCACGTAAAAGATGCAAAACTTGTGTTTCGGGCCTGAATGCACTATTTCGGGGTATCGTAGTTGTAAAGCATCCATTCTACTCCATTGGACCCAAAATGATGTTTGGTTGTGTTTCAGAGCATTTCGCTAACGTTCGGCACGTAAAAGATGCAAAACTTGTGTTCACGCCTGAATCTACTATTTCGGGGTACCAATGTTGTGAAGCATCCATTATAGTCCATTGGACCCAAGATGATGTTTGGGAGTGTTTCAGAGCATTTCGCTAACCTTCAGCACGTAAAAGATGCAAAACCTGTGTTTCGGGCCTAAATCCATTATTTCGGGGTACAGAAGTTGTGAAGCATCCATTCTACTCCATTGGAACCAAAATATTGTTTGGGACGAGCATTTAGCTAACCTGCGGCACGTAAAAAGATGAAAAACTTGTGTTCGCGCCTGAATGCACTATTTCGGGGTACCAAAGTTGCGAATCATCCATTCTACTCCATTGGAACCAAAATGATGTTTGGGATTGTTTTAGGGCATGTCGCTAACCTTCAGCACGTAAAAAGATGCAAACTTGTGTTTCGGGCCTGAATGCACTATTTCGGGGTACCGAAGTTGTGAAGCATCCATTCTACTCCATTGGACCCACAATGATGTTTGACAGTGTTTCAGAGCATTTCGCTAACCTTTGGCACGTAAAAGATGCAAAACTTGTGTTTCGGGCCTGAATGCACTATTTCGGGGTATCGTAGTTGTAAAGCATCCATTCTACTCCATTGGACCCAAAATGATGTTTGGGAGTGTTTAAGAGCATTTCGCTAGCCTTCGGCACGTAAAAGATGTAAAACCTGTGTTTCTGGCCTGAATGCACTATTTCAGGGTATCGTAGTTGTAAAGCATCCATTATACTCCATTGGACCCAAAATGATGTTTGTTAGTGTTTCATAGCATTTTGCTAACCTTCGGCACATAAAAAGATGAAAAACTGGTGTTTCAGGCCTGAATGCACTATTTCGGGGTATCGTAGTTGTAAAGCATCCATTCTTCTCCATTGGACCCAAATGATGTTTGGGAGTGTTTCAGAGCATTTCGCTAGCCTTCGGCACGTAAAAGATGCAAAACTTGTGTTTCTGTCCTGAATGCACTATTTTGGGGTATCGTAGTTGTAAAGCATCCATTATACTCCATTGGACCCAAAATGATGTTTGTTAGTGTTTCAGAGCATTTCGCTAACCTTCGGCACGTAAAAAGATGCAAAACTTGTGTTCGCGTCTGAATTCACTATTTTGGGGTACCAAAGTTGTGAAGCATCCATTATTGTCCATTGGACCCAAAATGATGTTTGGGAGTGTTTCAGAGCATTTTGCTAACCTTCGGCACATAAAAAGATGAAAAACTGGTGTTTCGGGCCTGAATGCTCTATTTCGGGTACCAAAGTTGCGAAGCATCCATTCTACTCCATTGGAACTAAAATGATGTTTGGGAGTGTTTCAGAGCATTTCGCTAGCCTTCGGCGCGTAAAAAGATGCAAAACTTGTGTTTCGGGACTGAATGCTCTATTTCGGGGTACCGAAGTTGTGAAGCATCCATTCTACTCTATTGGACCGACAATGATGTTTGACAGGGTTTCAGAGCATTTCGCTAACCTTCAGCACGTAAAAGATGCAAAACTTGTGTTTCGGGCCTGAATGCACTATTTCGGGGTATCGTAGTTGTAAAGCATCCATTCTACTCCATTGGACCCAAAATGATGTTTGGGAGTGTTTCAGAGCATTTCGCTAACCTTCGGCACGTAAAAGATGCAAAACTTGTGTTCGCTCCTGAATCCACTATTTCGGGGTACCAAAGTTGTGAAGCATCCATTATAGTCCATTGGACCCAAGATAATGTTTGGGAGTGTTTCAGAGCATTTCGCTAACCTTCAGCACGTAAAAGATGCAAAACTTGTGTTTCGGGCCTGAATGCACTATTTCGGGGTATCGTAGTTGTAAAGCATCCATTCTACTCCATTGGACCCAAAATGATGTTTGGGAGTGTTTCAGAGCATTTCGCTAGCCTTCGGCACGTAAAAAGATGCAAAACTTGTGTTCGCGTCTGAATTCACTATTTTGGGGTACCAAAGTTGTGAAGCATCCATTATTGTCCATTGGACCCAAAATGATGTTTGGGAGTGTTTCAGAGCATTTTGCTAACCTTCGGCACATAAAAAGATGAAAAACTGGTGTTTCGGGCCTGAATGCTCTATTTCGGGTACCAAAGTTGCGAAGCATCCATTCTACTCCATTGGAACTAAAATGATGTTTGGGAGTGTTTCAGAGCATTTCGCTAGCCTTCGACGCGTAAAAAGATGCAAAACTTGTGTTTCGGGACTGAATGCTCTATTTCGGGGTACCGAAGTTGTGAAGCATCCATTCTACTCTATTGGACCGACAATGATGTTTGACAGGGTTTCAGAGCATTTCGCTAACCTTCAGCACGTAAAAGATGCAAAACTTGTGTTTCGGGCCTGAATGCACTATTTCGGGGTATCGTAGTTGTAAAGCATCCATTCTACTCCATTGGACCCAAAATGATGTTTGGTTGTGTTTCAGAGCATTTCGCTAACGTTCGGCACGTAAAAGATGCAAAACTTGTGTTCACGCCTGAATCTACTATTTCGGGGTACCAATGTTGTGAAGCATCCATTATAGTCCATTGGACCCAAGATGATGTTTGGGAGTGTTTCAGAGCATTTCGCTAACCTTCAGCACGTAAAAGATGCAAAACCTGTGTTTCGGGCCTGAATCCATTATTTCGGGGTACAGAAGTTGTGAAGCATCCATTCTACTCCATTGGAACCAAAATATTGTTTGGGACGAGCATTTAGCTAACCTTCGGCACGTAAAAAGATGAAAAACTTGTGTTCGCGCCTGAATGCACTATTTCGGGGTACCAAAGTTGCGAATCATCCATTCTACTCCATTGGAACCAAAATGATGTTTGGGATTGTTTTAGGGCATGTCGCTAACCTTCAGCACGTAAAAAGATGCAAACTTGTGTTTCGGGCCTGAATGCACTATTTCGGGGTACCGAAGTTGTGAAGCATCCATTCTACTCCATTGGACCCACAATGATGTTTGACAGTGTTTCAGAGCATTTCGCTAACCTTTGGCACGTAAAAGATGCAAAACTTGTGTTTCGGGCCTGAATGCACTATTTCGGGGTATCGTAGTTGTAAAGCATCCATTCTACTCCATTGGACCCAAAATGATGTTTGGGAGTGTTTAAGAGCATTTCGCTAGCCTTCGGCACGTAAAAGATGTAAAACCTGTGTTTCTGGCCTGAATGCACTATTTCAGGGTATCGTAGTTGTAAAGCATCCATTATACTCCATTGGACCCAAAATGATGTTTGTTAGTGTTTCATAGCATTTTGCTAACCTTCGGCACATAAAAAGATGAAAAACTGGTGTTTCGGGCCTGAATGCTCTATTTCGGGTACCAAAGTTGCGAAGCATCCATTCTACTCCATTGGAACTAAAATGATGTTTGGGAGTGTTTCAGAGCATTTCGCTAGCCTTCGGCACGTAAAAGATGTAAAACCTGTGTTTCTGGCCTGAATGCACTATTTCAGGGTATCGTAGTTGTAAAGCATCCATTATACTCCATTGGACCCAAAATGATGTTTGTTAGTGTTTCATAGCATTTTGCTAACCTTCGGCACATAAAAAGATGAAAAACTGGTGTTTCAGGCCTGAATGCACTATTTCGGGGTATCGTAGTTGTAAAGCATCCATTCTTCTCCATTGGACCCAAATGATGTTTGGGAGTGTTTCAGAGCATTTCGCTAGCCTTCGGCACGTAAAAGATGCAAAACTTGTGTTTCTGTCCTGAATGCACTATTTTGGGGTATCGTAGTTGTAAAGCATCCATTATACTCCATTGGACCCAAAATGATGTTTGTTAGTGTTTCAGAGCATTTCGCTAACCTTCGGCACGTAAAAAGATGCAAAACTTGTGTTCGCGTCTGAATTCACTATTTTGGGGTACCAAAGTTGTGAAGCATCCATTATTGTCCATTGGACCCAAAATGATGTTTGGGAGTGTTTCAGAGCATTTTGCTAACCTTCGGCACATAAAAAGATGAAAAACTGGTGTTTCGGGCCTGAATGCTCTATTTCGGGTACCAAAGTTGCGAAGCATCCATTCTACTCCATTGGAACTAAAATGATGTTTGGGAGTGTTTCAGAGCATTTCGCTAGCCTTCGGCGCGTAAAAAGATGCAAAACTTGTGTTTCGGGACTGAATGCTCTATTTCGGGGTACCGAAGTTGTGAAGCATCCATTCTACTCTATTGGACCGACAATGATGTTTGACAGGGTTTCAGAGCATTTCGCTAACCTTCAGCACGTAAAAGATGCAAAACTTGTGTTTCGGGCCTGAATGCACTATTTCGGGGTATCGTAGTTGTAAAGCATCCATTCTACTCCATTGGACCCAAAATGATGTTTGGGAGTGTTTCAGAGCATTTCGCTAACCTTCGGCACGTAAAAGATGCAAAACTTGTGTTCGCTCCTGAATCCACTATTTCGGGGTACCAAAGTTGTGAAGCATCCATTATAGTCCATTGGACCCAAGATGATGTTTGGGAGTGTTTCAGAGCATTTCGCTAACCTTCAGCACGTAAAAGATGCAAAACTTGTGTTTCGGGCCTGAATGCACTATTTCGGGGTATCGTAGTTGTAAAGCATCCATTCTACTCCATTGGACCCAAAATGATGTTTGGTTGTGTTTCAGAGCATTTCGCTAACGTTCGGCACGTAAAAGATGCAAAACTTGTGTTCACGCCTGAATCTACTATTTCGGGGTACCAATGTTGTGAAGCATCCATTATAGTCCATTGGACCCAAGATGATGTTTGGGAGTGTTTCAGAGCATTTCGCTAACCTTCAGCACGTAAAAGATGCAAAACCTGTGTTTCGGGCCTGAATCCATTATTTCGGGGTACAGAAGTTGTGAAGCATCCATTCTACTCCATTGGAACCAAAATATTGTTTGGGACGAGCATTTAGCTAACCTTCGGCACGTAAAAAGATGAAAAACTTGTGTTCGCGCCTGAATGCACTATTTCGGGGTACCAAAGTTGCGAATCATCCATTCTACTCCATTGGAACCAAAATGATGTTTGGGATTGTTTTAGGGCATGTCGCTAACCTTCAGCACGTAAAAAGATGCAAACTTGTGTTTCGGGCCTGAATGCACTATTTCGGGGTACCGAAGTTGTGAAGCATCCATTCTACTCCATTGGACCCACAATGATGTTTGACAGTGTTTCAGAGCATTTCGCTAACCTTTGGCACGTAAAAGATGCAAAACTTGTGTTTCGGGCCTGAATGCACTATTTCGGGGTATCGTAGTTGTAAAGCATCCATTCTACTCCATTGGACCCAAAATGATGTTTGGGAGTGTTTAAGAGCATTTCGCTAGCCTTCGGCACGTAAAAGATGTAAAACCTGTGTTTCTGGCCTGAATGCACTATTTCAGGGTATCGTAGTTGTAAAGCATCCATTATACTCCATTGGACCCAAAATGATGTTTGTTAGTGTTTCATAGCATTTTGCTAACCTTCGGCACATAAAAAGATGAAAAACTGGTGTTTCGGGCCTGAATGCTCTATTTCGGGTACCAAAGTTGCGAAGCATCCATTCTACTCCATTGGAACTAAAATGATGTTTGGGAGTGTTTCAGAGCATTTCGCTAGCCTTCGGCACGTAAAAGATGTAAAACCTGTGTTTCTGGCCTGAATGCACTATTTCAGGGTATCGT
The DNA here is from genome assembly GCA_036936925.1 of Cenchrus fungigraminus. Classification (NCBI taxonomy): domain Eukaryota; kingdom Viridiplantae; phylum Streptophyta; class Magnoliopsida; order Poales; family Poaceae; genus Cenchrus; species Cenchrus fungigraminus. The sequence continues at coordinate 59,237,044 of CM072772.1, read as the reverse complement.
AGTTGTAAAGCATCCATTATACTCCATTGGACCCAAAATGATGTTTGTTAGTGTTTCATAGCATTTTGCTAACCTTCGGCACATAAAAAGATGAAAAACTGGTGTTTCAGGCCTGAATGCACTATTTCGGGGTATCGTAGTTGTAAAGCATCCATTCTTCTCCATTGGACCCAAATGATGTTTGGGAGTGTTTCAGAGCATTTCGCTAGCCTTCGGCACGTAAAAGATGCAAAACTTGTGTTTCTGTCCTGAATGCACTATTTTGGGGTATCGTAGTTGTAAAGCATCCATTATACTCCATTGGACCCAAAATGATGTTTGTTAGTGTTTCAGAGCATTTCGCTAACCTTCGGCACGTAAAAAGATGCAAAACTTGTGTTCGCGTCTGAATTCACTATTTTGGGGTACCAAAGTTGTGAAGCATCCATTATTGTCCATTGGACCCAAAATGATGTTTGGGAGTGTTTCAGAGCATTTTGCTAACCTTCGGCACATAAAAAGATGAAAAACTGGTGTTTCGGGCCTGAATGCTCTATTTCGGGTACCAAAGTTGCGAAGCATCCATTCTACTCCATTGGAACTAAAATGATGTTTGGGAGTGTTTCAGAGCATTTCGCTAGCCTTCGGCGCGTAAAAAGATGCAAAACTTGTGTTTCGGGACTGAATGCTCTATTTCGGGGTACCGAAGTTGTGAAGCATCCATTCTACTCTATTGGACCGACAATGATGTTTGACAGGGTTTCAGAGCATTTCGCTAACCTTCAGCACGTAAAAGATGCAAAACTTGTGTTTCGGGCCTGAATGCACTATTTCGGGGTATCGTAGTTGTAAAGCATCCATTCTACTCCATTGGACCCAAAATGATGTTTGGGAGTGTTTCAGAGCATTTCGCTAACCTTCGGCACGTAAAAGATGCAAAACTTGTGTTCGCTCCTGAATCCACTATTTCGGGGTACCAAAGTTGTGAAGCATCCATTATAGTCCATTGGACCCAAGATGATGTTTGGGAGTGTTTCAGAGCATTTCGCTAACCTTCAGCACGTAAAAGATGCAAAACTTGTGTTTCGGGCCTGAATGCACTATTTCGGGGTATCGTAGTTGTAAAGCATCCATTCTACTCCATTGGACCCAAAATGATGTTTGGGAGTGTTTCAGAGCATTTCGCTAGCCTTCGGCACGTAAAAAGATGCAAAACTTGTGTTCGCGTCTGAATTCACTATTTTGGGGTACCAAAGTTGTGAAGCATCCATTATTGTCCATTGGACCCAAAATGATGTTTGGGAGTGTTTCAGAGCATTTTGCTAACCTTCGGCACATAAAAAGATGAAAAACTGGTGTTTCGGGCCTGAATGCTCTATTTCGGGTACCAAAGTTGCGAAGCATCCATTCTACTCCATTGGAACTAAAATGATGTTTGGGAGTGTTTCAGAGCATTTCGCTAGCCTTCGACGCGTAAAAAGATGCAAAACTTGTGTTTCGGGACTGAATGCTCTATTTCGGGGTACCGAAGTTGTGAAGCATCCATTCTACTCTATTGGACCGACAATGATGTTTGACAGGGTTTCAGAGCATTTCGCTAACCTTCAGCACGTAAAAGATGCAAAACTTGTGTTTCGGGCCTGAATGCACTATTTCGGGGTATCGTAGTTGTAAAGCATCCATTCTACTCCATTGGACCCAAAATGATGTTTGGTTGTGTTTCAGAGCATTTCGCTAACGTTCGGCACGTAAAAGATGCAAAACTTGTGTTCACGCCTGAATCTACTATTTCGGGGTACCAATGTTGTGAAGCATCCATTATAGTCCATTGGACCCAAGATGATGTTTGGGAGTGTTTCAGAGCATTTCGCTAACCTTCAGCACGTAAAAGATGCAAAACCTGTGTTTCGGGCCTGAATCCATTATTTCGGGGTACAGAAGTTGTGAAGCATCCATTCTACTCCATTGGAACCAAAATATTGTTTGGGACGAGCATTTAGCTAACCTTCGGCACGTAAAAAGATGAAAAACTTGTGTTCGCGCCTGAATGCACTATTTCGGGGTACCAAAGTTGCGAATCATCCATTCTACTCCATTGGAACCAAAATGATGTTTGGGATTGTTTTAGGGCATGTCGCTAACCTTCAGCACGTAAAAAGATGCAAACTTGTGTTTCGGGCCTGAATGCACTATTTCGGGGTACCGAAGTTGTGAAGCATCCATTCTACTCCATTGGACCCACAATGATGTTTGACAGTGTTTCAGAGCATTTCGCTAACCTTTGGCACGTAAAAGATGCAAAACTTGTGTTTCGGGCCTGAATGCACTATTTCGGGGTATCGTAGTTGTAAAGCATCCATTCTACTCCATTGGACCCAAAATGATGTTTGGGAGTGTTTAAGAGCATTTCGCTAGCCTTCGGCACGTAAAAGATGTAAAACCTGTGTTTCTGGCCTGAATGCACTATTTCAGGGTATCGTAGTTGTAAAGCATCCATTATACTCCATTGGACCCAAAATGATGTTTGTTAGTGTTTCATAGCATTTTGCTAACCTTCGGCACATAAAAAGATGAAAAACTGGTGTTTCGGGCCTGAATGCACTATTTCGGGTACCAAAGTTGTGAAGCATCCATTCTACTCCATTGGACCCAAAATGATGTTTGGGAGTGTTTCAGAGCATTTAGCTAATCTTCGGCACGTAAAAAGATTAAAAACTTGTGTTCGCGCCTGAATACACTATTTCGGGGTACCAAAGTTGCGAAGCATCCATTCTACTCCATTGGAACCAAAATGATGTTTGGGAGTGTTTCAGAGCATGTCGCTAACCTTCAGCACGTAAAAAGATGCAAACTTGTGTTTCGGGCCTGAATGCACTATTTCGGGGTAGCGAAGTTGTGAAGCATCCATTCTACTCCATTGGACCCACAATGATGTTTGAGAGTGTTTCAGAGCATTTCGCTAACCTTTGGCACGTAAAAGATGCAAAACTTGTGTTTCGGGCCTGAATGCACTATTTCGGGGTAGCGTAGTTGTAAAGCATCCATTCTACTCCATAGGACCCAAAATGATGTTTGTTAGTGTTTCAGAGCATTTCGCTAACCTTCGGCCCGTAAAAGATGCAAAACTTGTGTTTCGGGCCTGAATGCTCTATTTCGGGGTACCGAAGTTGTGAAGCATCCATTCTACTCCATTGGACCGACAATGATGTTTGATAGGGTTTCAGAGCATTTCGCTAACCTTCGGCACGTAAAAGATGCAAAACTTGTGTTTCGGGCCTGAATGCACTATTTCGGGGTACCAAAGTTGCGAAGCATCCATTCTACTCCGTTGGAAACAAAATGATGTTTGGGATTGTTTCAGAGCATGTCGCTAACCTTCAGCACGTAAAAAGATGCAAACTTGTGTTTCGGGCCTGAATGCACTATTTCGGGGTACCGAAGTTGTGAAGCATCCATTCTACTCCATTGGACCCACAATGATGTTTGACAGTGTTTCAGAGCATTTCGCTAACATTTGGCACGTAAAAGATGCAAAACTTGTGTTTCGGGCCTAAATGCACTATTTCGGGGTATCGTTGTTGTAAAGCATCCATTCTACTCCATTGGACCCAAAATGATGTTTGGGAGTGTTTCAGAGCATTTCGCTAGCCTTCGACACGTAAAAGATGCAAAACTTGTGTTTCGGGCCTGAATGCACTATTTCGGGGTATCGTAGTTGTAATGCATCCATTCTACTCCATTGGAACCAAAATGATGTTTGGGAGTGTTTCAGAGCATGTCGCTAACCTTCAGCACGTAAAAAGATGCAAACTTGTGTTTCGGGCCTGAATGCACTATTTCGGGGTACCGAAGTTGTGAAGCATCCATTCTACTCCATTGGACCCACAATGATGTTTGACAGTGTTTCAGAGCATTTCGCTAACCTTTGGCACGTAAAAGATGCAAAACTTGTGTTTCGGGCCAGAATGCACTATTTCGGGGTGTCGTGGCTGTAAAGCATCCATTCTACTCCATTGGACCCAAAATGATGTTTGTTAGTGTTTCAGAGCATTTGGCTAACCTTCGGCACGTAAAAGATGCAAAACTTGTGTTCGCGCCTGAATTCACTATTTTGGGGTACCAAAGTTGTGAAGCATCCATTATAGTCAATTGGACCCAAAATGATGTTTGGGAGTGTTTGAGAGCATTTTGCTAACCTTCGGCACATAAAAAGATGAAAAACTGGTGTTTCAGGCCTGAATGCACTATTTTGGGGTATCGTAGTTGTAAAGCATCCATTCTTGTCCATTGGACCCAAATGATGTTTGGGAGTGTTTCAGAGCATTTAGCTAGCCTTCGGCACGTAAAAGATGCAAAACTTGTGTTTCTGGCCTGAATGCACTATTTTGGGGTATTGTAGTTGTAAAGCATCCATTATTTTCCATTGGACCCAAAATGATGTTTGTTAGTGTTTCAGAGCATTTCGCTAACCTTCGGCACGTAAAAGATGCAAAACTTGTGTTCGCGCCTGAATTCACTATTTTGGGGTACCAAAGTTGCGAAGCATCCATTCTACTCCATTGGAACTAAAATGATGTTTGGGAGTGTTTCAGAGCATTTCGCTAGCCTTCGGCACGTAAAAAGATGCAAAACTTGTGTTTGGGGCCTGAGTGCTCTATTTCGGGGTACCGAAGTTGTGAAGCATCCATTCTACTCCATTGGACCCAAAATGATGTTTGGGAGTGTTTCAGAGCATTTATCTAACCTTTGGCACGTAAAAAGATTAAAAACTTGTGTTCGCGCCTGAATGCACTATTTCGGGGTACCAAAGTTGCGAAGCATCCATTCTACTCCATTGGAACCAAAATGATGTTTGGGAGTGTTTCAGAGCATGTCGCTAACCTTCAGCACGTAAAAAGATGCAAACTTGTGTTTCGAGCTTGAATGCACTATTTCGGGGTACCGAAGTTGTGAAGCATCCATTCTACTCCATTGGACCCACAATGATGTTTGAGAGTGTTTCAGAGCATTTCGCTAACCTTTGGCACGTAAAAGATGCAAAACTTGTGTTTCGGGCCTGAATGCACTATTTCGGGGTATCGTAGTTGTAAAGCATCCATTCTACTCCATAGTACCCAAAATGATGTTTGTTAGTGTTTCAGAGCATTTCGCTAACCTTCGGCACGTAAAAGATGCAAAACTTGTGTTTCGGGCCTGAATGCTCTATTTCGGGGTACCGAAGTTGTGAAGCATCCATTCTACTCCATTGGACCGACAATGATGTTTGATAGGGTTTCAGAGCATTTCGCTAACCTTCGGCACGTAAAAGATGCAAAACTTGTGTTTCGGGCCTGAATGCTCTATTTCGGGGTACCGAAGTTGTGAAGCATCCATTCTACTCCATTGGACCGACAATGATGTTTGATAGGGTTTCAGAGCATTTCGCTAACCTTCGGCACGTAAAAGATGCAAAACTTGTGTTTCGGGCCTGAATGCACTATTTCGGGGTATCGTAGTTGTAGAGCATCCATTCTACTCCATTGGACCCAAAATGATGTTTGAGAGTGTTTCAGAGCATTTTGCTAACCTTCGACACATAAAAAGATGAAAAACTGGTGTTTCGGGCCTGAATGCACTATTTTGGGTACCAAAGTTGCGAAGCATCCATTCTACTCCATTAGACCCAAAAGGATGTTTGAGAGTGTTTCAGAGCATTTTGCTAACCATCGGCACGTGAAAATGCAAAACTTGTGTTCGCGCCTGAATCCACTATTTCGGGGTATCGTAGTTGTAAAGCATCCATTCTACTCCATTGGACCCAAAATGATGTTTGTTAGTGTTTCAGAGCATTTTGCTAACCTTCGGCACGTAAAAGATGCAAAACTTGTGTTTCGGGCCTGAATGCACTATTTCGGGGTATCGTAGTTGTAAAGGATCCATTATACTCCATTGGACCGAAAATGATGTTTGGGAGTGTTTCAGAGCATTTTGCTAACCTTCGACACATAAAAAGATGAAAAACTGGTGTTTCAGGCCTGAATGCACTATTTCGGGTACCAAAGTTGCGAAGCATCCATTCTACTCCATTGGATCCAAAAGGATGTTTGAGAGTGTTTCAGAGCATTTCGCTAACCTTCGGCACGTGAAAATGCATAACTTGTGTTCGCGCCTGAATCCACTATTTCGGGGTATCGTAGTTGTAAAGCATCCATTCTACTCCATTGGACCCAAAATGATGTTTGTTAGTGTTTCAGAGCATTTCGCTAACCTCCGGCACGTAAAAGATGCAAAACTTGTGTTCGCGCCTGAATCCACTATTTCGGGGTATCGTAGTTGTAAAGCATCCATTATACTCCATTGGACCCAAAATGATGTTTGGGAGTGTTTCAGAGCATTTCGCTAACCTTCGGCACGTAAAAGATGCAAAACTTGTGTTCGCGCCTGAATTCACTATTTTGGGGTACCAAAGTTGTGAAGCATCCATTATTGTCCATTGGACCCAAAATGATGTTTGGGAGTGTTTCAGAGAATTTTGCTAACCTTCGGCACATAAAAAGATGAAAAACTGGTGTTTCGGGCCTGAATGCACTATTTCGGGTACCAAAGTTGCGAAGCATCCATTCTACTCCATTGGACTCAAAATGATGTTTGAGAGTGTTTCAGAGTATTTCGCTAACCTTCGGCATGTGAAAATGCAAAACTTGTGTTCGCGCCTGAATCCATTATTTCGGGGTATCGTAGTTGTAAAGCATCCATTCTACTCCATTGGACCCAAAATGATGTTTGTTAGTGTTTCGGAGCATTTCGCTAACCTTCGGCACGTAAAAGATGCAAAACTTGTGTTCGCGCCTGAATCCACTATTTTGGGGTATCGTAGTTGTAAAGCATCCATTATACTCCATTGGACCCAAAATGATGTTTGTTAGTGTTTTAGAGCATTTCGCTAACCTTCGGCACGTAAAAGATGCAAAACTTGTGTTCGCGCCTGAATTCACTGTTTTGGGGTACCAAAGTTGTGAAGCATCCAATATTGTCCATTGGACCCAAAATGATGTTTGGGAGTGTTTCAGAGCATTTTGCTAACCTTCGGCACATAAAAAGATGAAAAACTGGTGTTTCGGGCCTGAATGCTCTATTTCGGGTACCAAAGTTGCGAAGCATCCATTCTACTCCATTGGAACTAAAATGATGTTTGGGAGTGTTTCAGAGCATTTCGCTAGCATCGGCACGTAAAAAGATGCAAAACTTGTGTTTCGGGCCTGAATGCTCTATTTCGAGGTACCGAAGTTGTGAAGCATCCATTCTTCTCCATTGGACCGACAATGATGTTTGACAGGGTTTCAGAGCATTTCGCTAACCTTCAGCACGTAAAAGATGCAAAACTTGTGTTTCGGGCCTGAATGCACTATTTCGGGGTATTGTAGTTGTAAAGCATCCATTCTACTCCATTGGACCCAAAATGATGTTTGGTTGTGTTTCAGAGCATTTCGCTAACGTTCGGCACGTAAAAGATGCAAAACTTGTGTTCACGCCTGAATCTACTATTTCGGGGTACCAATGTTGTGAAGCATCCATTATAGTCCATTGGACCCAAGATGATGTTTGGGAGTGTTTCAGAGCATTTCGCTAACCTTCAGCACGTAAAAGATGCAAAACTTGTGTTTCGGGCCTGAATCCATTATTTCGGGGTACAGAAGTTGTGAAGCATCCATTCTACTCCATTGGAACCAAAATATTGTTTGGGAGTGTTTCAGAGCATTTAGCTAACCTTCGGCACGTAAAAAGATGAAAAACTTGTGTTCGCGCCTGAATGCACTATTTCGGGGTACCAAAGTTGCGAATCATCCATTCTACTCCATTGGAACCAAAATGATGTTTGGGATTGTTTTAGGGCATGTCGCTAACCTTCAGCACGTAAAAAGATGCAAACTTGTGTTTCGGGCCTGAATGCACTATTTCGGGGTACCGAAGTTGTGAAGCATCCATTCTACTCCATTGGACCCACAATGATGTTTGATAGTGTTTCAGAGCATTTCGCTAACCTTTGGCACGTAAAAGATGCAAAACTTGTGTTTCGGGCCTGAATGCACTATTTCGGGGTATCGTAGTTGTAAAGCATCCATTCTACTCCATAGGACCCAAAATGATGTTTGTTAGTGTTTCAGAGCATTTCGCTAACCTTCGGCCCGTAAAAGATGCAAAACTTGTGTTTCGGGCCTGAATGCTCTATTTCGGGGTACCGAAGTTGTGAAGCATCCATTCTACTCCATTGGACCCAAAATGATGTTTGATAGGGTTTCAGAGCATTTCGCTAACCTTCGGCACGTAAAAGATGCAAAACTTGTGTTTCGGGCCTGAATGCACTATTTCGGGGTACCAAAGTTGCGAAGCATCCATTCTACTCCGTTGGAAACAAAATGATGTTTGGGATTGTTTCAGAGCATGTCGCTAACCTTCAGCACGTAAAAAGATGCAAACTTGTGTTTCGGGCCTGAATGCACTATTTCGGGGTACCGAAGTTGTGAAGCATCCATTCTACTCCATTGGACCCACAATGATGTTTGACAGTGTTTCAGAGCATTTCGCTAACATTTGGCACGTAAAAGATGCAAAACTTGTGTTTCGGGCCTAAATGCACTATTTCGGGGTATCGTTGTTGTAAAGCATCCATTCTACTCCATTGGACCCAAAATGATGTTTGGGAGTGTTTCAGAGCATTTCGCTAGCCTTCGACACGTAAAAGATGCAAAACTTGTGTTTCGGGCCTGAATGCACTATTTCGGGGTATCGTAGTTGTAATGCATCCATTCTACTCCATTGGAACCAAAATGATGTTTGGGAGTGTTTCAGAGCATGTCGCTAACCTTCAGCACGTAAAAAGATGCAAACTTGTGTTTCAGGCCTGAATGCACTATTTCGGGGTACCGAAGTTGTGAAGCATCCATTCTACTCCATTGGACCCACAATGATGTTTGACAGTGTTTCAGAGCATTTCGCTAACCTTTGGCACGTAAAAGATGCAAAACTTGTGTTTCGGGCCAGAATGCACTATTTCGGGGTGTCGTGGTTGTAAAGCATCCATTCTACTCCATTGGACCCAAAATGATGTTTGTTAGTGTTTCAGAGCATTTGGCTAACCTTCGGCACGTAAAAGATGCAAAACTTGTGTTCGCGCCTGAATTCACTATTTTGGGGTACCAAAGTTGTGAAGCATCCATTATAGTCAATTGGACCCAAAATGATGTTTGGGAGTGTTTGAGAGCATTTTGCTAACCTTCGGCACATAAAAAGATGAAAAACTGGTGTTTCAGGCCTGAATGCACTATTTTGGGGTATCGTAGTTGTAAAGCATCCATTCTTCTCCATTGGACCCAAATGATGTTTGGGAGTGTTTCAGAGCATTTAGCTAGCCTTCGGCACGTAAAAGATGCAAAACTTGTGTTTCTGGCCTGAATGCACTATTTTGGGGTATTGTAGTTGTAAAGCATCCATTATACTCCATTGGACCCAAAATGATGTTTGTTAGTGTTTCAGAGCATTTCGCTAACCTTCGGCACGTAAAAGATGCAAAACTTGTGTTCGCGCCTGAATTCACTATTTTGGGGTACCAAAGTTGCGAAGCATCCATTCTACTCCATTGGAACTAAAATGATGTTTGGGAGTGTTTCAGAGCATTTCGCTAGCCTTCGGCACGTAAAAAGATGCAAAACTTGTGTTTGGGGCCTGAGTGCTCTATTTCGGGGTACCGAAGTTGTGAAGCATCCATTCTACTCCATTGGACCCAAAATGATGTTTGGGAGTGTTTCAGAGCATTTATCTAACCTTTGGCACGTAAAAAGATTAAAAACTTGTGTTCGCGCCTGAATGCACTATTTCGGGGTACCAAAGTTGCGAAGCATCCATTCTACTCCATTGGAACCAAAATGATGTTTGGGAGTGTTTCAGAGCATGTCGCTAACCTTCAGCACGTAAAAAGATGCAAACTTGTGTTTCGAGCTTGAATGCACTATTTCGGGGTACCGAAGTTGTGAAGCATCCATTCTACTCCATTGGACCCACAATGATGTTTGAGAGTGTTTCAGAGCATTTCGCTAACCTTTGGCACGTAAAAGATGCAAAACTTGTGTTTCGGGCCTGAATGCACTATTTCGGGGTATCGTAGTTGTAAAGCATCCATTCTACTCCATAGTACCCAAAATGATGTTTGTTAGTGTTTCAGAGCATTTCGCTAACCTTCGGCACGTAAAAGATGCAAAACTTGTGTTTCGGGCCTGAATGCTCTATTTCGGGGTACCGAAGTTGTGAAGCATCCATTCTACTCCATTGGACCGACAATGATGTTTGATAGGGTTTCAGAGCATTTCGCTAACCTTCGGCACGTAAAAGATGCAAAACTTGTGTTTCGGGCCTGAATGCTCTATTTCGGGGTACCGAAGTTGTGAAGCATCCATTCTACTCCATTGGACCGACAATGATGTTTGATAGGGTTTCAGAGCATTTCGCTAACCTTCGGCACGTAAAAGATGCAAAACTTGTGTTTCGGGCCTGAATGCACTATTTCGGGGTATCGTAGTTGTAGAGCATCCATTCTACTCCATTGGACCCAAAATGATGTTTGAGAGTGTTTCAGAGCATTTTGCTAACCTTCGACACATAAAAAGATGAAAAACTGGTGTTTCGGGCCTGAATGCACTATTTTGGGTACCAAAGTTGCGAAGCATCCATTCTACTCCATTAGACCCAAAAGGATGTTTGAGAGTGTTTCAGAGCATTTCGCTAACCATCGGCACGTGAAAATGCAAAACTTGTGTTCGCGCCTGAATCCACTATTTCGGGGTATCGTAGTTGTAAAGCATCCATTCTACTCCATTGGACCCAAAATGATGTTTGTTAGTGTTTCAGAGCATTTTGCTAACCTTCGGCACGTAAAAGATGCAAAACTTGTGTTTCGGGCCTGAATGCACTATTTCGGGGTATCGTAGTTGTAAAGGATCCATTATACTCCATTGGACCGAAAATGATGTTTGGGAGTGTTTCAGAGCATTTTGCTAACCTTCGACACATAAAAAGATGAAAAACTGGTGTTTCAGGCCTGAATGCACTATTTCGGGTACCAAAGTTGCGAAGCATCCATTCTACTCCATTGGATCCAAAAGGATGTTTGAGAGTGTTTCAGAGCATTTCGCTAACCTTCGGCACGTGAAAATGCATAACTTGTGTTCGCGCCTGAATCCACTATTTCGGGGTATCGTAGTTGTAAAGCATCCATTCTACTCCATTGGACCCAAAATGATGTTTGTTAGTGTTTCGGAGCATTTCGCTAACCTTCGGCACGTAAAAGATGCAAAACTTGTGTTCGCGCCTGAATCCACTATTTCGGGGTATCGTAGTTGTAAAGCATCCATTCTACTCCATTGGACCCTAAATGATGTTTGGGAGTGTTTCAGAGCATTTGGCTAACCTTCGGCACGTAAAAGATGCAAAACTTGTGTTCGCGCCTGAATCCACTATTTTGGGGTATCGTAGTTGTAAAGCATCCATTATACTCCATTGGACCCAAAATGATGTTTGTTAGTGTTTTAGAGCATTTCGCTAACCTTCGGCACGTAAAAGATGCAAACCTTGTGTTCGCACCTGAATTCACTGTTTTGGGGTACCAAAGTTGTGAAGCATCCAATATTGTCCATTGGACCCAAAATGATGTTTGGGAGTGTTTCAGAGCATTTTGCTAACCTTCGGCACATAAAAAGATGAAAAACTGGTGTTTCGGGCCTGAATGCTCTATTTCGGGTACCAAAGTTGCGAAGCATCCATTCTACTCCATTGGAACTAAAATGATGTTTGGGAGTGTTTCAGAGCATTTCGCTAGCATCGGCACGTAAAAAGATGCAAAACTTGTGTTTCGGGCCTGAATGCTCTATTTCGAGGTACCGAAGTTGTGAAGCATCCATTCTTCTCCATTGGACCGACAATGATGTTTGACAGGGTTTCAGAGCATTTCGCTAACCTTCGGCACTTAAAAGATGCAAAACTTGTGTTTCGGGCCTGAATGTACTATTTTGGGGTATCGTAGTTGTAAAGCATCCATTCTACTCCATTGGACCCAAAATGATGTTTGGGAGTGTTTCAGAGCATTTTGCTAACCTTCGGCACGTAAAAGATGCAAAACTTGTGTTCGCGCCTGAATCCACTATTTCGGGGTACCAAAGTTGTGAAGCATCCATTATAGTCCATTGGACCCAAGATGATGTTTGGGGGTGTTTCAGAGCATTTTGCTAACCTTCAGCACGTAAAAGATGCAAAACTTGTGTTTCGGGCCTGAATCCACTATTTTGGGGTACAGAAGTTGTGAAGCATCCATTCTACTCCATTGGACCCAAAATGATGTTTGGGAGTGTTTCAGAGCATTTAGCTAACCTTCGGCATGTAAAAAGATGAAAAACTTGTGTTCGCGCCTGAATGCACTATTTAAGGGTACCAATGTTGCGAATCATCCATTCTACTCCATTGGAACCAAAATGATGTTTGGGAGTGTTTCAGAGCATGTCGCTAACCTTCAGCACGTAAAAAGATGCAAACTTGTATTTCGGGCCCGAATGCACTATTTCGGGGTACCGAAGTTGTGAAGCATCCATTCTACTCCATTGGACTCAAAATGATGTTTGGGAGTGTTTCAGAGCATTTCGCTAACCTTCGGCACGTAAAAGATGCAAAACTTGTGTTTCGGGCCTGAATGCACTATTTCGGGGTATCGTAGTTGTAAAGCATCCATTCTACTCCATTGGACCCAAAATGATGTTTGGGAGTGTTTCAGAGCATTTTGCTAACCTTCGGCACGTAAAAACATGCAAAACTTTTGTTTCGGACCTGAATGCACTATTTCGGGGTATCGTAGTTGTAAAGCATCCATTCTACTCCATTGGACCCAAAATGATGTTTGGGAGTGTTTCAGAGCATTTCGCTAACCTTCGGCACGTAAAAGATGCAAAACTTGTGTTCGCGCCTGAATCCACTATTACAGGGTATCGTAGTTGTGAAGCATCCATTATTGTCCATTGGACCCAAAATGATGTTTGAGAGTGTTTCAGAGCATTTCGCTAACCTTCGGCACGTAAAAAGATGCAAAACTTGTGTTTCAGGCCTGGATGCACTATTTCGAGGTACCGAAGTTGTGAAGCATCCATTCTACTCCATTGGACCCAAAATGATGTTTGAGAGTGTTTCAGAGCATTTTGATAGCCTTCGGCGCGTAAAAGATGCAAAACTTGTTTTTCTGGCCTGAATACACTATTTTGGGGTATCGTAGTTGTAAAGCATCCATTATACTCCATTGGACCCAAAATGATGTTTGTTAGTGTTTCAGAGCATTTCGCTAACCTTCGGCACGTAAAAGATGCAAAACTTGTGTTCGCGCCTGAATTCACTATTTTGGGGTACCAAAGTTGTGAAGCATCCATTATAGTCCATTGGACCCAAAATGATGTTTGGGATTGTTTCAGAGCATTTTGCTAACCTTCGGCACATAAAAAGATGAAAAACTGGTGTTTCGGGCCTGAATGCACTATTTCAGGTACCAAAGTTGCGAAGCATCCATTCTACTCCATTGGAACTAAAATGATGTTTGGTAGTGTTTCAAAGCATTTCGCTAGCCTTCGGCACGTAAAAAGAAAAAAAACTGGTGTTTCGGGCCCGAATGCACTATTTCGGGTACCAAAGTTGCGAAGCATCCATTCTACTCCATTGGAACTAAAATGATGTTTGGGAGTGTTTCAGAGCAGTTCGCTAGCCTTCGGCACGTAAAAAGATGCAAAACTTGTGTTTCGGGCCTGAATGCTCTATTTCGGGGTACCGAAGTTGTGAAGCATCCATTCTACTCCATAGGACCCAAAATGATGTTTGACAGTGTTTCAGAGCATTTCGCTAACCTTCAGCACGTAAAAGTTGCAAAACTTTTGTTTCTGGCCTGAATGCACTATTTCGGGGTATCGTAGTTGTAAAGCATCCACTGTACTCCATTGGACCCAAAATGAAGTTTGGGAGTGTTTCAGAGCATTTTGCTAACCTTCGGCACATAAAAAGATGACAAACTGGTGTTTCGGGACTGAATGCACTATTTCGGGTACCAAAGTTGCGAAGTATCCATTCTACTCCATTGGACCCAAAATGATGTTTGAGAGTGTTTCAGAGCATTTCGCTAACCTTCGGCACGTAAAAGATGCAAAACTTGTGTTCGCGCCTGAATCCACTATTTTGGGGTATCGTAGTTGTAAAGCATCCATTCTACTCCATTAGACCCAAAATGATGTTTGTTAGTGTTTCAGAGCATTTCGCTAACCTTCGGCACGTAAAAGATGCAAAACTTGTGTTCGCACCTGAATTCACTATTTTGGGGTACCAAAGTTGTGAAGCATCCATTATAATCCGTTGGACCCTAAATGATGTTTGGGAGTGTTTCAGAGCATTTTGCTAACCTTCGGCACATAAAAAGATGAAAAACTGGTGTTTCGGGCCTGAATGCACTATTTCGAGTACCAAAGTCGCGAAGCATCCATTCTACTCCATTGGAACTAAAATGATGTTTGGGAGTGTTTCAGAGCATTTCGCTAGCCTTCGGCACGTAAAAATATGCAAAACTTGTGTTTGGGGCCTGAATGCTCTATTTCGAGGTACCGAAGTTGTGAAGCATCCATTCTACTGCATTGGACCGACAATGATGTTTGACAGTGTTTCAGAGCATTTCGCTAACCTTCGGCACGTAAAAGATGCAAAACTTGTGTTTCGGGCCAGAATGCACTATTTCGGGGTATCGTAGTTGTAAAGCATCCATTTTACTCCATTGGACCCTAAATGATGTTTGGGAGTGTTTCAGAGCATTTCGCTAACCTTCGGCACGTAAAAGATGCAAAACTTGTGTTCGCGCCTGAATCCACTATTTCGGGGTACCAAAGTTGTGAAGCATCCATTATAGTCCATTGGACCCAAGATGATGTTTGGGAGTGTTTCAGAGCATTTCGCTAACCTTCAGCACGTAAAAGATGCAAAACTTGTGTTTCGGGCCTGAATGCACTATTTCGGGGTATCGTAGTTGTAAAGCATCCATTCTACTCCATTGGACCCAAAATGATGTTTGGGAGTGCTTCAGAGCATTTCGCTAACCTTCGGCACGTAAAAAGATGCAAAACTTGTGTTTCAGGCCTGGATGCACTATTTCGAGGTACCGAAGTTGTGAAGCATCCATTCTACTCCATTGGACCCAAAATGATGTATGAGAGTGTTTCAGAGCATTTCGCTAACCTTCGGCACGTAAAAGATGCAAAACTTGTGTGTCTGGCCTGAATGCACTATTTTGGGGTATCGTAGTTGTAAAGCGTCCATTCTACTCCATTGGACCCAAAATGATGTTTGTTAGTGTTTCAGAGCATTTTGCAAACCTTCGGCACGTAAAAGATGCAAAACTTGTGTTCGCACCTGAATTCACTATTTTGGGGTACCAAAGTTGTGAAGCATCCATTATAGTCCATTGGACCCAAAATGATGTTTTGGAGTGTTTCAGAGCATTTTGCTAACCTTCGGCACATAAAAAGATGAAAAACTGGTGTTTCAGGCCTGAATGCACTATTTCGGGTACCAAAGTTGCGAAGCATCCATTCTACTCCATTGGAACTAAAATGATGTTTGGGAGTGTTTCAGAGCATTTCCCTAGCCTTCGGCACGTAAAAAGATGCAAAACTTGTGTTTCGGGCCTGAATGCTCTATTTCGGGGTACCGAAGCTGTGAAGCATCCATTCTACTCCATTGGACTCAAAATGATGTTTGGGAGTGTTTCAGAGCATTTCTCTAACCTTCGGCACGTAAAAGATGCAAAACTTGTGTTTCGGGCCTGAATGCACTATTTCGGGGTATCGTAGTTGTAAAGCATCCATTCTACTCCATTGGACCCAAAATGATGTTTGGGAGTGTTTCAGAGCATTTTGCTAACCTTCGGCACGTAAAAACATGCCAAACTTTTGTTTCGGACCTGAATGCACTATTTCGGGGTATCGTAGTTGTAAAGCATCCATTCTACTCCATTGGACCCAAAATGATGTTTGGGAGTGTTTCAGAGCATTGCGCTAACCTTCGGCACGTAAAAGATGCAAAACTTGTGTTCGCGCCTGAATCCACTATTACAGGGTATCGTAGTTGTGAAGCATCCATTATTGTCCATTGGACCCAAAATGATGTTTGAGAGTGTTTCAGAGCATTTCGCTAACCTTCGGCACGTAAAAAGATGCAAAACTTGTGTTTCAGGCCTGGATGCACTATTTCGAGGTACCGAAGTTGTGAAGCATCCATTCTACTCCATTGGACCCAAAATGATGTTTGAGAGTGTTTCAGAGCATTTTGATAGCCTTCGGCGCGTAAAAAGATGAAAACTGGTGTTTCGGGCCTGAATGCACTATTTCGGGTACCAAAGTTGCGAAGCATCCATTCTACTCCATTGGAACTAAAATGATGTTTGGTAGTGTTTCAAAGCATTTCGCTTGCCTTCGGCACGTAAAAAGATAAAAAACTTGTGTTTCAGGCCTGAGTGCTCTATTTCGGGGTACCGAAGTTGTGAAGCATCCATTCTACTCCATTGGACCCAAAATGATGTTTGACAGTGTTTCAGAGCATTTCGCTAACCTTCAGCACGTAAAAGATGCAAAACTTTTGTTTCTGGCCTGAATGCACTATTTCGGGGTATCGTAGTTGTAAAGCATCCATTGTACTCCATTGGACCCAAAATGAAGTTTGGGAGTGTTTCAGAGCATTTTGCTAACCTTCGGCACATAAAAAGATTAAAAACTGGTGTTTCGGGACTGAATGCACTATTTCGGGTACCAAAGTTGCGAAGTATCCATTCTACTCCATTGGACCCAAAATGATGTTTGAGATTGTTTCAGAGCATTTCGCTAACCTTCGGCACGTAAAAGATGCAAAACTTGTGTTCGCGCCTGAATCCACTATTTTGGGGTATCGTAGTTGTAAAGCATCCATTCTACTCCATTGGACCCAAAATGATGTTTGTTAGTGTTTCAGAGCATTTCGCTAACCTTCGGCACGTAAAAGATGCAAAACTTGTGTTCGCGCCTGAATTCACTATTTTGGGGTACCAAAGTTGTGAAGCAACCATTATAGTCCGTTGGACCCTAAATGATGTTTGGGAGTGTTTCAGAGCATTTTGCTAACCTTCGGCACATAAAAAGATGAAAAACTGGTGTATCGGGCCTGAATGCACTATTTCGAGTACCAAAGTTGCGAAGCATCCATTCTACTCCATTGGAACTAAAATGATGTTTGGGAGTGTTTCAGAGCATTTCGCTAGCCTTCGGCACGTAAACAGATGAAAAACTGGTGTTTCGGGCCTGAATGCACTATTTCGGGTACCAAAGTTGCGAAGCATCCATTCTACTCCATTGGAACTAAAATGATGTTTGGTAGTGTTTCAAAGCATTTCGCTAACCTTCGGCACATAAAAAGATGAAAAACTGGTGTTTCGGGCCTGAATGCACTATTTCGGGTACCAAAGTTGCGAAGCATCCATTCTACTCCATTGGAACTAAAATGATGTTTGGTAGTGTTTCAAAGCATTTCGCTTGCCTTCGGCACGTAAAAAGATAAAAAACTTGTGTTTCAGGCCTGAGTGCTCTATTTCGGGGTACCGAAGTTGTGAAGCATCCATTCTACTCCATTGGACCCAAAATGATGTTTGACTGTGTTTCAGAGCATTTCGCTAACCTTCAGCACGTAAAAGAGGCAAAACTTTTGTTTCTGGCCTGAATGCACTATTTCGGGGTATCGTAGTTGTAAAGCATCCATTGTACTCCATTGGACCCAAAATGAAGTTTGGGAGTGTTTCAGAGCATTTTGCTAACCTTCGGCACATAAAAAGATTAAAAACTGGTGTTTCGGGACTGAATGCACTATTTCGGGTACCAAAGTTGCGAAGTATCCATTCTACTCCATTGGACCCTAAATGATGTTTGGGAGTGTTTCAGAGCATTTTGCTAACCTTCGGCACATAAAAAGATGAAAAACTGGTGTTTCGGGCCTGAATGCACTATTTCGAGTACCAAAGTTGCGAAGCATCCATTCTACTCCATTGGAACTAAAATGATGTTTGGGAGTGTTTCAGAGCATTTCGCTAGCCTTCGGCACGTAAAAAGATGAAAAACTGGTGTTTCGGGCCTGAATGCACTATTTTGGGTACCAAAGTTGCGAAGCATCCATTCTACTCCATTGGACCCTAAATGATGTTTGGGAGTGTTTCAGAGCATTTCTCTAACCTTCGGCACGTAAAAGATGCAAAACTTGTGTTCGCGCCTGAATTCACTATTTTGGGGTACCAAAGTTGTGAAGCAACCATTATAGTCCGTTGGACCCTAAATGATGTTTGGGAGTGTTTCAGAGCATTTTGCTAACCTTCGGCACATAAAAAGATGAAAAACTAGTGTTTCGGGCCTGAATGCTCTATTTCGGGGTACCGAAGTTGTGAAGCATCCATTCTACTCCATTGGACCCAAAATGATGTTTGACAGTGTTTCAGAGCATTTCGCTAACCTTCAGCACGTAAAAGATGCAAAACTTTTGTTTCTGGCCTGAATGCACTATTTCGGGGTATCGTAGTTGTAAAGCATCCATTGTACTCCATTGGACCCAAAATGAAGTTTGGGAGTGTTTCAGAGCATTTTGCTAACCTTCGGCACATAAAAAGATTAAAAACTGGTGTTTCGGGACTGAATGCACTATTTCGGGTACCAAAGTTGCGAAGTATCCATTCTACTCCATTGGACCCAAAATGATGTTTGAGATTGTTTCAGAGCATTTCGCTAACCTTCGGCACGTAAAAGATGCAAAACTTGTGTTCGCGCCTGAATCCACTATTTTGGGGTATCGTAGTTGTAAAGCATCCATTCTACTCCATTGGACCCAAAATGATGTTTGTTAGTGTTTCAGAGCATTTCGCTAACCTTCGGCACGTAAAAGATGCAAAACTTGTGTTCGCGCCTGAATTCACTATTGTGGGGGACCAAAGTTGTGAAGCAACCATTATAGTCCGTTGGACCCTAAATGATGTTTGGGAGTGTTTCAGAGCATTTTGCTAACCTTCGGCACATAAAAAGATGAAAAACTGGTGTTTCGGGCCTGAATGCTCTATTTCGGGGTACCGAAGTTGTGAAGCATCCATTCTACTCCATTGGACCCAAAATGATGTTTGACAGTGTTTCAGAGCATTTCGCTAACCTTCAGCACGTAAAAGATGCAAAACTTTTGTTTCTGGCCTGAATGCACTATTTCGGGGTATCGTAGTTGTAAAGCATCCATTGTACTCCATTGGACCCAAAATGAAGTTTGGGAGTGTTTCAGAGCATTTTGCTAACCTTCGGCACATAAAAAGATTAAAAACTGGTGTTTCGGGACTGAATGCACTATTTCGGGTACCAAAGTTGCGAAGTATCCATTCTACTCCATTGGACCCAAAATGATGTTTGAGATTGTTTCAGAGCATTTCGCTAACCTTCGGCACGTAAAAGATGCAAAACTTGTGTTCGCGCCTGAATCCACTATTTTGGGGTATCGTAGTTGTAAAGCATCCATTCTACTCCATTGGACCCAAAATGATGTTTGTTAGTGTTTCAGAGCATTTCGCTAACCTTCGGCACGTAAAAGATGCAAAACTTGTGTTCGCGCCTGAATTCACTATTTTGGGGTACCAAAGTTGTGAAGCAACCATTATAGTCCGTTGGACCCTAAATGATGTTTGGGAGTGTTTCAGAGCATTTTGCTAACCTTCGGCACATAAAAAGATGAAAAACTGGTGTTTCGGGCCTGAATGCACTATTTCGAGTACCAAAGTTGCGAAGCATCCATTCTACTCCATTGGAACTAAAATGATGTTTGGGAGTGTTTCAGAGCATTTCGCTAGCCTTCGGCACGTAAACAGATGAAAAACTGGTGTTTCGGGCCTGAATGCACTATTTCGGGTACCAAAGTTGCGAAGCATCCATTCTACTCCATTGGAACTAAAACGATGTTTGGTAGTGTTTCAAAGCATTTCGCTTGCCTTCGGCACGTAAAAAGATAAAAAACTTGTGTTTCAGGCCTGAGTGCTCTATTTCGGGGTACCGAAGTTGTGAAGCATCCATTCTACTCCATTGGACCCAAAATGATGTTTGACAGTGTTTCAGAGCATTTCGCTAACCTTCAGCACGTAAAAGATGCAAAACTTTTGTTTCTGGCCTGAATGCACTATTTCGGGGTATCGTAGTTGTAAAGCATCCATTGTACTCCATTGGACCCAAAATGAAGTTTGGGAGTGTTTCAGAGCATTTTGCTAACCTTCGGCACATAAAAAGATTAAAAACTGGTGTTTCGGGACTGAATGCACTATTTCGGGTACCAAAGTTGCGAAGTATCCATTCTACTCCATTGGACCCAAAATGATGTTTGAGATTGTTTCAGAGCATTTCGCTAACCTTCGGCACGTAAAAGATGCAAAACTTGTGTTCGCGCCTGAATCCACTATTTTGGGGTATCGTAGTTGTAAAGCATCCATTCTACTCCATTGGACCCAAAATGATGTTTGTTAGTGTTTCAGAGCATTTCGCTAACCTTCGGCACGTAAAAGATGCAAAACTTGTGTTCGCGCCTGAATTCACTATTTTGGGGTACCAAAGTTGTGAAGCAACCATTATAGTCCGTTGGACCCTAAATGATGTTTGGGAGTGTTTCAGAGCATTTTGCTAACCTTCGGCACATAAAAAGATGAAAAACTGGTGTATCGGGCCTGAATGCACTATTTCGAGTACCAAAGTTGCGAAGCATCCATTCTACTCCATTGGAACTAAAATGATGTTTGGGAGTGTTTCAGAGCATTTCGCTAGCCTTCGGCACGTAAACAGATGAAAAACTGGTGTTTCGGGCCTGAATGCACTATTTCGGGTACCAAAGTTGCGAAGCATCCATTCTACTCCATTGGAACTAAAACGATGTTTGGTAGTGTTTCAAAGCATTTCGCTTGCCTTCGGCACGTAAAAAGATAAAAAACTTGTGTTTCAGGCCTGAGTGCTCTATTTCGGGGTACCGAAGTTGTGAAGCATCCATTCTACTCCATTGGACCCAAAATGATGTTTGACAGTGTTTCAGAGCATTTCGCTAACCTTCAGCACGTAAAAGATGCAAAACTTTTGTTTCTGGCCTGAATGCACTATTTCGGGGTATCGTAGTTGTAAAGCATCCATTGTACTCCATTGGACCCAAAATGAAGTTTGGGAGTGTTTCAGAGCATTTTGCTAACCTTCGGCACATAAAAAGATTAAAAACTGGTGTTTCGGGACTGAATGCACTATTTCGGGTACCAAAGTTGCGAAGTATCCATTCTACTCCATTGGACCCAAAATGATGTTTGAGATTGTTTCAGAGCATTTCGCTAACCTTCGGCACGTAAAAGATGCAAAACTTGTGTTCGCGCCTGAATCCACTATTTTGGGGTATCGTAGTTGTAAAGCATCCATTCTACTCCATTGGACCCAAAATGATGTTTGTTAGTGTTTCAGAGCATTTCGCTAACCTTCGGCACGTAAAAGATGCAAAACTTGTGTTCGCGCCTGAATTCACTATTTTGGGGTACCAAAGTTGTGAAGCAACCATTATAGTCCGTTGGACCCTAAATGATGTTTGGGAGTGTTTCAGAGCATTTTGCTAACCTTCGGCACATAAAAAGATGAAAAACTGGTGTTTCGGGCCTGAATGCTCTATTTCGGGGTACCGAAGTTGTGAAGCATCCATTCTACTCCATTGGACCCAAAATGATGTTTGACAGTGTTTCAGAGCATTTCGCTAACCTTCAGCACGTAAAAGATGCAAAACTTTTGTTTCTGGCCTGAATGCACTATTTCGGGGTATCGTAGTTGTAAAGCATCCATTGTACTCCATTGGACCCAAAATGAAGTTTGGGAGTGTTTCAGAGCATTTTGCTAACCTTCGGCACATAAAAAGATTAAAAACTGGTGTTTCGGGACTGAATGCACTATTTCGGGTACCAAAGTTGCGAAGTATCCATTCTACTCCATTGGACCCAAAATGATGTTTGAGATTGTTTCAGAGCATTTCGCTAACCTTCGGCACGTAAAAGATGCAAAACTTGTGTTCGCGCCTGAATCCACTATTTTGGGGTATCGTAGTTGTAAAGCATCCATTCTACTCCATTGGACCCAAAATGATGTTTGTTAGTGTTTCAGAGCATTTCGCTAACCTTCGGCACGTAAAAGATGCAAAACTTGTGTTCGCGCCTGAATTCACTATTTTGGGGTACCAAAGTTGTGAAGCAACCATTATAGTCCGTTGGACCCTAAATGATGTTTGGGAGTGTTTCAGAGCATTTTGCTAACCTTCGGCACATAAAAAGATGAAAAACTGGTGTATCGGGCCTGAATGCACTATTTCGAGTACCAAAGTTGCGAAGCATCCATTCTACTCCATTGGAACTAAAATGATGTTTGGGAGTGTTTCAGAGCATTTCGCTAGCCTTCGGCACGTAAACAGATGAAAAACTGGTGTTTCGGGCCTGAATGCACTATTTCGGGTACCAAAGTTGCGAAGCATCCATTCTACTCCATTGGAACTAAAACGATGTTTGGTAGTGTTTCAAAGCATTTCGCTTGCCTTCGGCACGTAAAAAGATAAAAAACTTGTGTTTCAGGCCTGAGTGCTCTATTTCGGGGTACCGAAGTTGTGAAGCATCCATTCTACTCCATTGGACCCAAAATGATGTTTGACAGTGTTTCAGAGCATTTCGCTAACCTTCAGCACGTAAAAGATGCAAAACTTTTGTTTCTGGCCTGAATGCACTATTTCGGGGTATCGTAGTTGTAAAGCATCCATTGTACTCCATTGGACCCAAAATGAAGTTTGGGAGTGTTTCAGAGCATTTTGCTAACCTTCGGCACATAAAAAGATTAAAAACTGGTGTTTCGGGACTGAATGCACTATTTCGGGTACCAAAGTTGCGAAGTATCCATTCTACTCCATTGGACCCAAAATGATGTTTGAGATTGTTTCAGAGCATTTCGCTAACCTTCGGCACGTAAAAGATGCAAAACTTGTGTTCGCGCCTGAATCCACTATTTTGGGGTATCGTAGTTGTAAAGCATCCATTCTACTCCATTGGACCCAAAATGATGTTTGTTAGTGTTTCAGAGCATTTCGCTAACCTTCGGCACGTAAAAGATGCAAAACTTGTGTTCGCGCCTGAATTCACTATTTTGGGGTACCAAAGTTGTGAAGCAACCATTATAGTCCGTTGGACCCTAAATGATGTTTGGGAGTGTTTCAGAGCATTTTGCTAACCTTCGGCACATAAAAAGATGAAAAACTGGTGTATCGGGCCTGAATGCGATATTTCGAGTACCAAAGTTGCGAAGCATCCATTCTACTCCATTGGAACTAAAATGATGTTTGGGAGTGTTTCAGAGCATTTCGCTAGCCTTCGGCACGTAAACAGATGAAAAACTGGTGTTTCGGGCCTGAATGCACTATTTCGGGTACCAAAGTTGCGAAGCATCCATTCTACTCCATTGGAACTAAAATGATGTTTGGTAGTGTTTCAAAGCATTTCGCTAACCTTCGGCACATAAAAAGATGAAAAACTGGTGTTTCGGGCCTGAATGCACTATTTCGGGTACCAAAGTTGCGAAGCATCGATTCTACTCCATTGGAACTAAAATGATGTTTGGTAGTGTTTCAAAGCATTTCGCTTGCCTTCGGCACGTAAAAAGATAAAAAACTTGTGTTTCAGGCCTGAGTGCTCTATTTCGGGGTACCGAAGTTGTGAAGCATCCATTCTACTCCATTGGACCCAAAATGATGTTTGACAGTGTTTCAGAGCATTTCGCTAACCTTCAGCACGTAAAAGATGCAAAACTTTTGTTTCTGGCCTGAATGCACTATTTCGGGGTATCGTAGTTGTAAAGCATCCATTGTACTCCATTGGACCCAAAATGAAGTTTGGGAGTGTTTCAGAGCATTTTGCTAACCTTCGGCACATAAAAAGATTAAAAACTGGTGTTTCGGGACTGAATGCACTATTTCGGGTACCAAAGTTGCGAAGTATCCATTCTACTCCATTGGACCCAAAATAAGGTTTGAGATTGTTTCAGAGCATTTCGCTAACCTTCGGCACGTAAAAGATGCAAAACTTGTGTTCGTGCCTGAATCCACTATTTTGGGGTATCGTAGTTGTAAAGCATCCATTCTACTCCATTGGACCCAAAATGATGTTTGTTAGTGTTTCAGAGCATTTCGCTAACCTTCGGCACGTAAAAGATGCAAAACTTGTGTTCGCGCCTGAATTCACTATTTTGGGGTACCAAAGTTGTGAAGCAACCATTATAGTCCGTTGGACCCTAAATGATGTTTGGGAGTGTTTCAGAGCATTTTGCTAACCTTCGGCACATAAAAAGATGAAAAACTGGTGTTTCGGGCCTGAATGCACTATTTCGAGTACCAAAGTTGCGAAGCATCCATTCTACTCCATTGGAACTAAAATGATGTTTGGGAGTGTTTCAGAGCATTTCGCTAGCCTTCGACACGTAAAAAGATGAAAAACTGGTGTTTCGGGCCTGAATGCACTATTTCGGGTACCAAAGTTGCGAAGCATCCATTCTACTCCATTGGACCCTAAATGATGTTTGGGAGTGTTTCAGAGCATTTCGCTAACCTTCGGCACGTAAAAGATGCAAAACTTGTGTTCGCGCCTGAATTCACTATTTTGGGGTACCATAGTTGTGAAGCAACCATTATAGTCTGTTGGACCCTAAATGATGTTTGGGAGTGTTTCAGAGCATTTTGCTAACCTTCGGCACATAAAAAGATGAAAAACTGGTGTTTCGGGCCTGAATGCTCTATTTCGGGGTACCGAAGTTGTGAAGCATCCATTCTACTCCATTGGACCCAAAATGATGTTTGACAGTGTTTCAGAGCATTTCGCTAACCTTCAGCACGTAAAAGATGCAAAACTTTTGTTTCTGGCCTGAATGCACTATTTCCGGTTATCGTAGTTGTAAAGCATCCATTGTACTCCATTGGACCCAAAATGAAGTTTGGGAGTGTTTCAGAGCATTTTGCTAACCTTCGGCACATAAAAAGATTAAAAACTGGTGTTTCGGGACTGAATGCACTATTTCGGGTACCAAAGTTGCGAAGTATCCATTCTACTCCATTGGACCCAAAATGATGTTTGAGATTGTTTCAGAGCATTTCGCTAACCTTCGGCACGTAAAAGATGCAAAACTTGTGTTCGCGCCTGAATCCACTATTTTGGGGTATCGTAGTTGTAAAGCATCCATTCTACTCCATTGGACCCAAAATGATGTTTGTTAGTGTTTCAGAGCATTTCGCTAACCTTCGGCACGTAAAAGATGCAAAACTTGTGTTCGCGCCTGAATTCACTATTTTGGGGTACCAAAGTTGTGAAGCAACCATTATAGTCCGTTGGACCCTAAATGATGTTTGGGAGTGTTTCAGAGCATTTTGCTAACCTTCGGCACATAAAAAGATGAAAAACTGGTGTTTCGGGCCTGAATGCACTATTTCGAGTACCAAAGTTGCGAAGCATCCATTCTACTCCATTGGAACTAAAATGATGTTTGGGAGTGTTTCAGAGCATTTCGCTAGCCTTCGGCACGTAAACAGATGAAAAACTGGTGTTTCGGGCCTGAATGCACTATTTCGGGTACCAAAGTTGCGAAGCATCCATTCTACTCCATTGGAACTAAAACGATGTTTGGTAGTGTTTCAAAGCATTTCGCTTGCCTTCGGCACGTAAAAAGATAAAAAACTTGTGTTTCAGGCCTGAGTGCTCTATTTCGGGGTACCGAAGTTGTGAAGCATCCATTCTACTCCATTGGACCCAAAATGATGTTTGACAGTGTTTCAGAGCATTTCGCTAACCTTCAGCACGTAAAAGATGCAAAACTTTTGTTTCTGGCCTGAATGCACTATTTCGGGGTATCGTAGTTGTAAAGCATCCATTGTACTCCATTGGACCCAAAATGAAGTTTGGGAGTGTTTCAGAGCATTTTGCTAACCTTCGGCACATAAAAAGATTAAAAACTGGTGTTTCGGGACTGAATGCACTATTTCGGGTACCAAAGTTGCGAAGTATCCATTCTACTCCATTGGAACCAAAATGATGTTTGAGATTGTTTCAGAGCATTTCGCTAACCTTCGGCACGTAAAAGATGCAAAACTTGTGTTCGCGCCTGAATCCACTATTTTGGGGTATCGTAGTTGTAAAGCATCCATTCTACTCCATTGGACCCAAAATGATGTTTGTTAGTGTTTCAGAGCATTTCGCTAACCTTCGGCACGTAAAAGATGCAAAACTTGTGTTCGCGCCTGAATTCACTATTTTGGGGTACCAAAGTTGTGAAGCAACCATTATAGTCCGTTGGACCCTAAATGATGTTTGGGAGTGTTTCAGAGCATTTTGCTAACCTTCGGCACATAAAAAGATGAAAAACTGGTGTATCGGGCCTGAATGCACTATTTCGAGTACCAAAGTTGCGAAGCATCCATTCTACTCCATTGGAACTAAAATGATGTTTGGGAGTGTTTCAGAGCATTTCGCTAGCCTTCGGCACGTAAACAGATGAAAAACTGGTGTTTCGGGCCTGAATGCACTATTTCGGGTACCAAAGTTGCGAAGCATCCATTCTACTCCATTGGAACTAAAACGATGTTTGGTAGTGTTTCAAAGCATTTCGCTTGCCTTCGGCACGTAAAAAGATAAAAAACTTGTGTTTCAGGCCTGAGTGCTCTATTTCGGGGTACCGAAGTTGTGAAGCATCCATTCTTCTCCATTGGACCCAAAATGATGTTTGACAGTGTTTCAGAGCATTTCGCTAACCTTCAGCACGTAAAAGATGCAAAACTTTTGTTTCTGGCCTGAATGCACTATTTCGGGGTATCGTAGTTATAAAGCATCCATTGTACTCCATTGGACCCAAAATGAAGTTTGGGAGTGTTTCAGAGCATTTTGCTAACCTTCGGCACATAAAAAGATTAAAAACTGGTGTTTCGGGACTGAATGCACTATTTCGGGTACCAAAGTTGCGAAGTATCCATTCTACTCCATTGGACCCAAAATGATGTTTGAGATTGTTTAAGAGCATTTCGCTAACCTTCGGCACGTAAAAGATGCAAAACTTGTGTTCGCGCCTGAATCCACTATTTTGGGGTATCGTAGTTGTAAAGCATCCATTCTACTCCATTGGACCCAAAATAATGTTTGTTAGTGTTTCAGAGCATTTCGCTAACCTTCGGCACGTAAAAGATGCAAAACTTGTGTTCGCGCCTGAATTCACTATTTTGGGGTACCAAAGTTGTGAAGCAACCATTATAGTCCGTTGGACCCTAAATGATGTTTGGGAGTGTTTCAGAGCATTTTGCTAACCTTCGGCACATAAAAAGATGAAAAACTGGTGTATCGGGCCTGAATGCACTATTTCGAGTACCAAAGTTGCGAAGCATCCATTCTACTCCATTGGAACTAAAATGATGTTTGGGAGTGTTTCAGAGCATTTCGCTAGCCTTCGGCACGTAAACAGATGAAAAACTGGTGTTTCGGGCCTGAATGCACTATTTCGGATACCAAAGTTGCGAAGCATCCATTCTACTCCATTGGAACTAAAACGATGTTTGGTAGTGTTTCAAAGCATTTCGCTTGCCTTCGGCACGTAAAAAGATAAAAAACTTGTGTTTCAGGCCTGAGTGCTCTATTTCGGGGTACCGAAGTTGTGAAGCATCCATTCTACTCCATTGGACCCAAAATGATGTTTGACAGTGTTTCAGAGCATTTCGCTAACCTTCAGCACGTAAAAGATGCAAAACTTTTGTTTCTGGCCTGAATGCACTATTTCGGGGTATCGTAGTTGTAAAGCATCCATTGTACTCCATTGGACCCAAAATGAAGTTTGGGAGTGTTTCAGAGCATTTTGCTAACCTTCGGCACATAAAAAGATTAAAAACTGGTGTTTCGGGACTGAATGCACTATTTCGGGTACCAAAGTTGCGAAGTATCCATTCTACTCCATTGGACCCAAAATGATGTTTGAGATTGTTTCAGAGCATTTCGCTAACCTTCGGCACGTAAAAGATGCAAAACTTGTGTTCGCGCCTGAATCCACTATTTTGGGGTATCGTAGTTGTAAAGCATCCATTCTACTCCATTGGACCCAAAATGATGTTTGTTAGTGTTTCAGAGCATTTCGCTAACCTTCGGCACGTAAAAGATGCAAAACTTGTGTTCGCGCCTGAATTCACTATTTTGGGGTACCAAAGTTGTGAAGCAACCATTATAGTCCGTTGGACCCTAAATGATGTTTGGGAGTGTTTCAGAGCATTTTGCTAACCTTCGGCACATAAAAAGATGAAAAACTGGTGTATCGGGCCTGAATGCACTATTTCGAGTACCAAAGTTGCGAAGCATCCATTCTACTCCATTGGAACTAAAATGATGTTTGGGAGTGTTTCAGAGCATTTCGCTAGCCTTCGGCACGTAAACAGATGAAAAACTGGTGTTTCGGGCCTGAATGCACTATTTCGGGTACCAAAGTTGCGAAGCATCCATTCTACTCCATTGGAACTAAAATGATGTTTGGGAGTGTTTCAGAGCATTTCGCTAGCCTTCGGCACGTTAACAGATGAAAAACTGGTGTTTCGGGCCTGAATGCACTATTTCGGGTACCAAAGTTGCGAAGCATCCATTCTACTCCATTGGAACTAAAACGATGTTTGGTAGTGTTTCAAAGCATTTCGCTTGCCTTCGGCACGTAAAAAGATAAAAAACTTGTGTTTCAGGCCTGAGTGCTCTATTTCGGGGTACCGAAGTTGTGAAGCATCCATTCTACTCCATTGGACCCAAAATGATGTTTGACAGTGTTTCAGAGCATTTCGCTAACCTTCAGCACGTAAAAGATGCAAAACTTTTGTTTCTGGCCTGAATGCACTATTTCGGGGTATCGTAGTTGTAAAGCATCCATTGTACTCCATTGGACCCAAAATGAAGTTTGGGAGTGTTTCAGAGCATTTTGCTAACCTTCGGCACATAAAAAGATTAAAAACTGGTGTTTCGGGACTGAATGCACTATTTCGGGTACCAAAGTTGCGAAGTATCCATTCTACTCCATTGGACCCAAAATGATGTTTGAGATTGTTTCAGAGCGTTTCGCTAACCTTCGGCACGTAAAAGATGCAAAACTTGTGTTCGCGCCTGAATCCACTATTTTGGGGTATCGTAGTTGTAAAGCATCCATTCTACTCCATTGGACCCAAAATGATGTTTGTTAGTGTTTCAGAGCATTTCGCTAACCTTCGGCACGTAAAAGATGCAAAACTTGTGTTCGCGCCTGAATTCACTATTTTGGGGTACCAAAGTTGTGAAGCAACCATTATAGTCCGTTGGACCCTAAATGATGTTTGGGAGTGTTTCAGAGCATTTTGCTAACCTTCGGCACATAAAAAGATGAAAAACTGGTGTTTCGGGCCTGAATGCACTATTTCGAGTACCAAAGTTGCGAAGCATCCATTCTACTCCATTGGAACTAAAATGATGTTTGGGAGTGTTTCAGAGCATTTCGCTAGCCTTCGGCACGTAAACAGATGAAAAACTGGTGTTTCGGGCCTGAATGCACTATTTCGGGTACCAAAGTTGCGAAGCATCCATTCTACTCCATTGGAACTAAAATGATGTTTGGTAGTGTTTCAAAGCATTTCGCTTGCCTTCGGCACGTAAAAAGATAAAAAACTTGTGTTTCAGGACTGAGTGCTCTATTTCGGGGTACCGAAGTTGTGAAGCATCCATTCTACTCCATTGGACCCAAAATGATGTTTGACAGTGTTTCAGAGCATTTCGCTAACCTTCAGCACGTAAAAGATGCAAAACTTTTGTTTCTGGCCTGAATGCACTATTTCGGGGTATCGTAGTTGTAAAGCATCCATTGTACTCCATTGGACCCAAAATGAAGTTTGGGAGTGTTTCAGAGCATTTTGCTAACCTTCGGCACATAAAAAGATGCAAAACTTGTGTTTCGGGACTGAATGCACTATTTCGGGTACCAAAGTTGCGAAGTATCCATTCTACTCCATTGGACCCAAAATGAGGTTTGAGATTGTTTCAGAGCATTTCGCTAACCTTCGGCACGTAAAAGATGCAAAACTTGTGTTCGTGCCTGAATCCACTATTTTGGGGTATCGTAGTTGTAAAGCATCCATTCTACTCCATTGGACCCAAAATGATGTTTGTTAGTGTTTCAGAGCATTTCGCTAACCTTCGGCACGTAAAAGATGCAAAACTTGTGTTCGCGCCTGAATTCACTATTTTGGGGTACCAAAGTTGTGAAGCAACCATTATAGTCCGTTGGACCCTAAATGATGTTTGGGAGTGTTTCAGAGCATTTTGCTAACCTTCGGCACATAAAAAGATGAAAAACTGGTGTTTCGGGCCTGAATGCACTATTTCGAGTACCAAAGTTGCGAAGCATCCATTCTACTCCATTGGAACTAAAATGATGTTTGGGAGTGTTTCAGAGCATTTCGCTAGCCTTCGGCACGTAAAAAGATGAAAAACTGGTGTTTCGGGCCTGAATGCTCTATTTCGGGTACCAAAGTTGCGAAGCATCCATTCTACTCCATTGGACCCTAAATGATGTTTGGGAGTGTTTCAGAGCATTTCGCTAACCTTCGGCACGTAAAAGATGCAAAACTTGTGTTCGCGCCTGAATCCACTATTTCGGGGTACCAAAGTTGCGAAGCATCCATTCTACTCCATTGGAACTAAAATGATGTTTGGGAGTGTTTCAGAGCATTTTGCTAGCCTTCGGCACGTAAAAGATGCAAAACTTGTGTTTCTGGCCTGAATGCACTATTTCAGGGTATCGTAGTTGTAAAGCATCCATTGTACTCCATTGGACCCAAAATGATGTTTGTTAGTGTTTCAGAGCATTTCGCTAACCTTCGGCACGTAAAAGATGCAAAACTTGTGTTCGCGCCTGAATTCACTATTTTGGGGTACCAAAGTTGTGAAGCATCCATTATAGTCCATTGGACCCAAAATGATGTTTGGGAGTGTTTCAGAGCATTTTGCTAACCTTCGGCACATAAAAAGATGAAAAACTGGTGTTTCGGGCCTGAATGCACTATTTCGGGTACCAAAGTTGCGAAGCATCCATTCTACTCCATTGGAACTAAAATGATGTTTGGTAATGTTTCAAAGCATTTCGCTAGCCTTCAGCACGTAAAAAGATAAAAAACTTGTGTTTCGGGCCTGAGTGCTCTATTTCGGGGTACCGAAGTTGTGAAGCATCCATTCTACTCCATTGGACCCAAAATGATGTTTGACATTGTTTCAGAGCATTTCGCTAACCTTCAGCACGTAAAAGATGCAAAACTTGTGTTTCTGGCCTGAATGCACTATTTCGGGGTATCGTAGTTGTAAAGCATCCATTGTACTCCATTGGACCCAAAATGATGTTTGGGAGTGTTTCAGTGCATTTTGCTAACCTTCGGCACATAAAAAGATGAAAAACTGGTGTTTCGGGACTGAATGCACTATTTCGGGTACCAAAGTTGCGAAGTATCCATTCTACTCCATTGGACCCAAAATGATGTTTGAGAGTGTTTCAGAGCATTTCGCTAACCTTCGGCACGTAAAAGATGCAAAACTTGTGTTCGCGCCTGAATCCACTATTTTGGGGTATCGTAGTTGTAAAGCATCCATTCTACTCCATTAGACCCAAAATGATGTTTGTTAGTGTTTCAGAGCATTTCGCTAACCTTCGGCACGTAAAAGATGCAAAACTTGTGTTCGCGCCTGAATTCACTATTTTGGGGTACCAAAGTTGTGAAGCATCCATTATAGTCCGTTGGACCCTAAATGATGTTTGGGAGTGTTTTAGAGCATTTTGCTAACCTTCGGCACATAAAAAGATGAAAAACTGGTGTTTCGGGACTGAATGCACTATTTCGGGTACCAAAGTTGCAAAGTATCCATTCTACTCCATTGGACCCAAAATGATGTTTGAGATTGTTTCAGAGCATTTCGCTAACCTTCGGCACGTAAAAGATGCAAAACTTGTGTTCGCGCCTGAATCCACTATTTTGGGGTATCGTAGTTGTAAAGCATCCATTCTACTCCATTGGACCCAAAATGATGTTTGTTAGTGTTTCAGAGCATTTCGCTAACCTTCGGCACGTAAAAGATGCAAAACTTGTGTTCGCGCCTGAATTCACTATTTTGGGGTACCAAAGTTGTGAAGCAACCATTATAGTCCGTTGGACCCTAAATGATGTTTGGGAGTGTTTCAGAGCATTTTGCTAACCTTCGGCACATAAAAAGATGAAAAACTGGTGTATCGGGCCTGAATGCACTATTTCGAGTACCAAAGTTGCGAAGCATCCATTCTACTCCATTGGAACTAAAATGATGTTTGGGAGTGTTTCAGAGCATTTCGCTAGCCTTCGGCACGTAAACAGATGAAAAACTGGTGTTTCGGGCCTGAATGCACTATTTCGGATACCAAAGTTGCGAAGCATCCATTCTACTCCATTGGAACTAAAACGATGTTTGGTAGTGTTTCAAAGCATTTCGCTTGCCTTCGGCACGTAAAAAGATAAAAAACTTGTGTTTCAGGCCTGAGTGCTCTATTTCGGGGTACCGAAGTTGTGAAGCATCCATTCTACTCCATTGGACCCAAAATGATGTTTGACAGTGTTTCAGAGCATTTCGCTAACCTTCAGCACGTAAAAGATGCAAAACTTTTGTTTCTGGCCTGAATGCACTATTTCGGGGTATCGTAGTTGTAAAGCATCCATTGTACTCCATTGGACCCAAAATGAAGTTTGGGAGTGTTTCAGAGCATTTTGCTAACCTTCGGCACATAAAAAGATGAAAAACTGGTGTTTCGGGACTGAATGCACTATTTCGGGTACCAAAGTTGCGAAGTATCCATTCTACTCCATTGGACCCAAAATGATGTTTGAGATTGTTTCAGAGCATTTCGCTAACCTTCGGCACGTAAAAGATGCAAAACTTGTGTTCGCGCCTGAATCCACTATTTTGGGGTATCGTAGTTGTAAAGCATCCATTCTACTCCATTGGACCCAAAATGATGTTTGTTAGTGTTTCAGAGCATTTCGCTAACCTTCGGCACGTAAAAGATGCAAAACTTGTGTTCGCGCCTGAATTCACTATTTTGGGGTACCAAAGTTGTGAAGCAACCATTATAGTCCGTTGGACCCTAAATGATGTTTGGGAGTGTTTCAGAGCATTTTGCTAACCTTCGGCACATAAAAAGATGAAAAACTGGTGTATCGGGCCTGAATGCACTATTTCGAGTACCAAAGTTGCGAAGCATCCATTCTACTCCATTGGAACTAAAATGATGTTTGGGAGTGTTTCAGAGCATTTCGCTAGCCTTCGGCACGTAAACAGATGAA
This sequence comes from Cenchrus fungigraminus, assembly GCA_036936925.1. Taxonomy (NCBI): domain Eukaryota; kingdom Viridiplantae; phylum Streptophyta; class Magnoliopsida; order Poales; family Poaceae; genus Cenchrus; species Cenchrus fungigraminus. The sequence goes on along the minus strand of CM072772.1, from coordinate 59,203,570 downwards.
AAACTGGTGTTTCGGGCCTGAATGCACTATTTCGGGTACCAAAGTTGCGAAGCATCCATTCTACTCCATTGGAACTAAAATGATGTTTGGGAGTGTTTCAGAGCATTTCGCTAGCCTTCGGCACGTTAACAGATGAAAAACTGGTGTTTCGGGCCTGAATGCACTATTTCGGGTACCAAAGTTGCGAAGCATCCATTCTACTCCATTGGAACTAAAACGATGTTTGGTAGTGTTTCAAAGCATTTCGCTTGCCTTCGGCACGTAAAAAGATAAAAAACTTGTGTTTCAGGCCTGAGTGCTCTATTTCGGGGTACGGAAGTTGTGAAGCATCCATTCTACTCCATTGGACCCAAAATGATGTTTGACAGTGTTTCAGAGCATTTCGCTAACCTTCAGCACGTAAAAGATGCAAAACTTTTATTTCTGGCCTGAATGCACTATTTCGGGGTATCGTAGTTGTAAAGCATCCATTGTACTCCATTGGACCCAAAATGAAGTTTGGGAGTGTTTCAGAGCATTTTGCTAACCTTCGGCACATAAAAAGATTAAAAACTGGTGTTTCGGGACTGAATGCACTATTTCGGGTACCAAAGTTGCGAAGTATCCATTCTACTCCATTGGACCCAAAATGATGTTTGAGATTGTTTCAGAGCATTTCGCTAACCTTCGGCACGTAAAAGATGCAAAACTTGTGTTCGCGCCTGAATCCACTATTTTGGGGTATCGTAGTTGTAAAGCATCCATTCTACTCCATTGGACCCAAAATGATGTTTGTTAGTGTTTCAGAGCATTTCGCTAACCTTCGGCACGTAAAAGATGCAAAACTTGTGTTCGCGCCTGAATTCACTATTTTGGGGTACCAAAGTTGTGAAGCAACCATTATAGTCCGTTGGACCCTAAATGATGTTTGGGAGTGTTTCAGAGCATTTTGCTAACCTTCGGCACATAAAAAGATGAAAAACTGGTGTATCGGGCCTGAATGCACTATTTCGAGTACCAAAGTTGCGAAGCATCCATTCTACTCCATTGGAACTAAAATGATGTTTGGGAGTGTTTCAGAGCATTTCGCTAGCCTTCGGCACGTAAACAGATGAAAAACTGGTGTTTCGGGCCTGAATGCACTATTTCGGGTACCAAAGTTGCGAAGCATCCATTCTACTCCATTGGAACTAAAATGATGTTTGGGAGTGTTTCAGAGCATTTCGCTAGCCTTCGGCACGTAAACAGATGAAAAACTGGTTTTTCGGGCCTGAATGCACTATTTCGGGTACCAAAGTTGCGAAGCATCCATTCTACTCCATTGGAACTAAAATGATGTTTGGTAGTGTTTCAAAGCATTTCGCTTGCCTTCGGCACGTAAAAAGATAAAAAACTTGTGTTTCAGGACTGAGTGCTCTATTTCGGGGTACCGAAGTTGGGAAGCATCCATTCTACTCCATTGGACCCAAAATGATGTTTGACAGTGTTTCAGAGCATTTCGCTAACCTTCAGCACGTAAAAGATGCAAAACTTTTGTTTCTGGCCTGAATGCACTATTTCGGGGTATCGTAGTTGTAAAGCATCCATTGTACTCCATTGGACCCAAAATGAAGTTTGGGAGTGTTTCAGAGCATTTTGCTAACCTTCGGCACATAAAAAGATTAAAAACTGGTGTTTCGGGACTGAATGCACTATTTCGGGTACCAAAGTTGCGAAGTATCCATTCTACTCCATTGGACCCAAAATGATGTTTGAGATTGTTTCAGAGCATTTCGCTAACCTTCGGCACGTAAAAGATGCAAAACTTGTGTTCGCGCCTGAATCCACTATTTTGGGGTATCGTAGTTGTAAAGCATCCATTCTACTCCATTGGACCCAAAATGATGTTTGTTAGTGTTTCAGAGCATTTCGCTAACCTTCGGCACGTAAAAGATGCAAAACTTGTGTTCGCGCCTGAATTCACTATTTTGGGGTACCAAAGTTGTGAAGCAACCATTATAGTCCGTTGGACCCTAAATGATGTTTGGGAGTGTTTCAGAGCATTTTGCTAACCTTCGGCACATAAAAAGATGAAAAACTGGTGTTTCGGGCCTGAATGCACTATTTCGAGTACCAAAGTTGCGAAGCATCCATTCTACTCCATTGGAACTAAAATGATGTTTGGGAGTGTTTCAGAGCATTTCGCTAGCCTTCGGCACGTAAACAGATGAAAAACTGGTGTTTCGGGCCTGAATGCACTATTTCGGGTACCAAAGTTGCGAAGCATCCATTCTACTCCATTGGAACTAAAATGATGTTTGGTAGTGTTTCAAAGCATTTCGCTTGCCTTCGGCACGTAAAAAGATAAAAAACTTGTGTTTCAGGACTGAGTGCTCTATTTCGGGGTACCGAAGTTGTGAAGCATCCATTCTACTCCATTGGACCCAAAATGATGTTTGACAGTGTTTCAGAGCATTTCGCTAACCTTCAGCACGTAAAAGATGCAAAACTTTTGTTTCTGGCCTGAATGCACTATTTCGGGGTATCGTAGTTGTAAAGCATCCATTGTACTCCATTGGACCCAAAATGAAGTTTGGGAGTGTTTCAGAGCATTTTGCTAACCTTCGGCACATAAAAAGATTAAAAACTGGTGTTTCGGGACTGAATGCACTATTTCGGGTACCAAAGTTGCGAAGTATCCATTCTACTCCATTGGACCCAAAATGAGGTTTTAGATTGTTTCAGAGCATTTCGCTAACCTTCGGCACGTAAAAGATGCAAAACTTGTGTTCGTGCCTGAATCCACTATTTTGGGGTATCGTAGTTGTAAAGCATCCATTCTACTCCATTGGACCCAAAATGATGTTTGTTAGTGTTTCAGAGCATTTCGCTAACCTTCGGCACGTAAAAGATGCAAAACTTGTGTTCGCGCCTGAATTCACTATTTTGGGGTACCAAAGTTGTGAAGCAACCATTATAGTCCGTTGGACCCTAAATGATGTTTGGGAGTGTTTCAGAGCATTTTGCTAACCTTCGGCACATAAAAAGATGAAAAACTGGTGTTTCGGGCCTGAATGCACTATTTCGAGTACCAAAGTTGCGAAGCATCCATTCTACTCCATTGGAACTAAAATGATGTTTGGGAGTGTTTCAGAGCATTTCGCTAGCCTTCGGCACGTAAAAAGATGAAAAACTGGTGTTTCGGGCCTGAATGCTCTATTTCGGGTACCAAAGTTGCGAAGCATCCATTCTACTCCATTGGACCCTAAATGATGTTTGGGAGTGTTTCAGAGCATTTCGCTAACCTTCGGCACGTAAAAGATGCAAAACTTGTGTTCGCGCCTGAATCCACTATTTCGGGGTACCAAAGTTGCGAAGCATCCATTCTACTCCATTGGAACTAAAATGATGTTTGGGAGTGTTTCAGAGCATTTTGCTAGCCTTCGGCACGTAAAAGATGCAAAACTTGTGTTTCTGGCCTGAATGCACTATTTCAGGGTATCGTAGTTGTAAAGCATCCATTGTACTCCATTGGACCCAAAATGATGTTTGTTAGTGTTTCAGAGCATTTCGCTAACCTTCGGCACGTAAAAGATGCAAAACTTGTGTTCGCGCCTGAATTCACTATTTTGGGGTACCAAAGTTGTGAAGCATCCATTATAGTCCATTGGACCCAAAATGATGTTTGGGAGTGTTTCAGAGCATTTTGCTAACCTTCGGCACATAAAAAGATGAAAAACTGGTGTTTCGGGCCTGAATGCACTATTTCGGGTACCAAAGTTGCGAAGCATCCATTCTACTCCATTGGAACTAAAATGATGTTTGGTAATGTTTCAAAGCATTTCGCTAGCCTTCAGCACGTAAAAAGATAAAAAACTTGTGTTTCGGGCCTGAGTGCTCTATTTCGGGGTACCGAAGTTGTGAAGCATCCATTCTACTCCATTGGACCCAAAATGATGTTTGACAGTGTTTCAGAGCATTTCGCTAACCTTCAGCACGTAAAAGATGCAAAACTTGTGTTTCTGGCCTGAATGCACTATTTCGGGGTATCGTAGTTGTAAAGCATCCATTGTACTCCATTGGACCCAAAATGATGTTTGGGAGTGTTTCAGTGCATTTTGCTAACCTTCGGCACATAAAAAGATGAAAAACTGGTGTTTCGGGACTGAATGCACTATTTCGGGTACCAAAGTTGCGAAGTATCCATTCTACTCCATTGGACCCAAAATGATGTTTGAGAGTGTTTCAGAGCATTTCGCTAACCTTCGGCACGTAAAAGATGCAAAACTTGTGTTCGCGCCTGAATCCACTATTTTGGGGTATCGTAGTTGTAAAGCATCCATTCTACTCCATTAGACCCAAAATGATGTTTGTTAGTGTTTCAGAGCATTTCGCTAACCTTCGGCACGTAAAAGATGCAAAACTTGTGTTCGCGCCTGAATTCACTATTTTGGGGTACCAAAGTTGTGAAGCATCCATTATAGTCCGTTGGACCCTAAATGATGTTTGGGAGTGTTTTAGAGCATTTTGCTAACCTTCGGCACATAAAAAGATGAAAAACTGGTGTTTCGGGACTGAATGCACTATTTCGGGTACCAAAGTTGCGAAGTATCCATTCTACTCCATTGGACCCAAAATGATGTTTGAGATTGTTTCAGAGCATTTCGCTAACCTTCGGCACGTAAAAGATGCAAAACTTGTGTTCGCGCCTGAATCCACTATTTTGGGGTATCGTAGTTGTAAAGCATCTATTCTACTCCATTGGACCCAAAATGATGTTTGTTAGTGTTTCAGAGCATTTCGCTAACCTTCGGCACGTAAAAGATGCAAAACTTGTGTTCGCGCCTGAATTCACTATTTTGGGGTACCAAAGTTGTGAAGCAACCATTATAGTCCGTTGGACCCTAAATGATGTTTGGGAGTGTTTCAGAGCATTTTGCTAACCTTCGGCACATAAAAAGATGAAAAACTGGTGTTTCGGGCCTGAATGCACTATTTCGAGTACCAAAGTTGCGAAGCATCCATTCTACTCCATTGGAACTAAAATGATGTTTGGGAGTGTTTCAGAGAATTTCGCTAGCCTTCGGCACGTAAAAAGATGAAAAACTGGTGTTTCGGGCCTGAATGCACTATTTCGGGTACCAAAGTTGCGAAGCATCCATTCTACTCCATTGGACCCTAAATGATGTTTGGGAGTGTTTCAGAGCATTTCGCTAACCTTCGGCACGTAGAAGATGCAAAACTTGTGTTCGCGCCTGAATCCACTATTTCGGGGTACCAAAGTTATGAAGCATCCATTATAGTCCATTGGACCCAAGATGATGTTTGGGAGTGTTTCAGAGCATTTCGCTAACCTTCAGCACGTAAAAGATGCAAAACTTGTGTTTCGGGCCTGAATGCACTATTTCGGGGTATCATAGTTGTAAAGCATCCATTCTACTCCATTGGACCCAAAATGATGTTTGGGAGTGTTTCAGAGCATTTCGCTAACCTTCGGCACGTAAAAAGATGCAAAACTTGTGTTTCAGGCCTGGATGCACTATTTCGAGGTACCGAAGTTGTGAAGAATCCATTCTACTCCATTGGACCCAAAATGATGTTTCAGAGTGTTTCAGAGCATTTCGCTAACCTTCGGCACGTAAAAGATGCAAAACTTGTGTGTCTGGCCTGAATGCACTATTTCGGGGTATCGTAGTTGTAAAGCGTCCATTCTACTCCATTGGACCCAAAATGATGGTTGTTAGTGTTTCAGAGCATTTCGCAAACCTTCGGCACGTAAAAGATGCAAAACTTGTGTTCGCGCCTGAATTCACTATTTTGGGGTACCAAAGTTGTGAAGCATCCATTATAGTCCATTGGACCCAAAATGATGTTTGGGAGTGTTTCAGAGCATTTTGCTAACCTTCGGCACATAAAAAGATGAAAAACTGGTGTTTCGGGCCTGAATGCACTATTTCGGGTACCAAAGTTGCGAAGCATCCATTCTACTCCATTGGAACTAAAATGATGTTTGGGAGTGTTTCAGAGCATTTCGCTAGCCTTCGGCACGTAAAAAGATGCAAAACTTGTGTTTCGGGCCTGAATGCTCTATTTCGGGGTACCGAAGTTGTGAAGCATCCATTCTACTCCATTGGAACGACAATGATGTTTGACAGTGTTTCGGAGCATTTCGCTAACCTTCGGCACGTAAAAGATGCAAAACTTGTGTTTCGGGCCTGAATGCACTATTTCGGGGTATCGTAGTTTTAAAGCATCCATTCTACTCCATTGGACCCAAAATGATGTTTGGGAGTGTTTCAGAGCATTTTGCTAGCCTTCGGCACGTAAAAGATGCAAAACTTGTGTTTCTGGCCTGAATGCACTATTTCGGGGTATCGTAGTTGTAAAGCATCCATTGTACTCCATTGGACCCAAAATGATGTTTGTTAGTATTTCAGAGCATTTCGCTAACCTTCGGCACGTAAAAGATGCAAAACTTGTGTTCGCGCCTGAATTCACTATTTTGGGGTACCAAAGTTGTGAAGCATCCATTATAGTCCATTGGACCCAAAATGATGTTTGGGAGTGTTTCAGAGCATTTTGCTAACCTTCGGCACATAAAAAGATGAAAAACTGGTGTTTCGGGCCTGAATGCACTATTTCGGGTACCAAAGTTGCGAAGCATCCATTCTACTCCATTGGAACTAAAATGATGTTTGGTAGTGTTTCAAAGCATTTCGCTAGCCTTCAGCACGTAAAAAGATAAAAAACTTGTGTTTCGGGCCTGAGTGCTCTATTTCGGGGTACCGAAGTTGTGAAGCATCCATTCTACTCCATTGGACCCAAAATGATGTTTGACAGTGTTTCAGAGCATTTCGCTAACCTTCAGCACGTAAAAGATGCAAAACTTGTGTTTCTGGCCTGAATGCACTATTTCGGGGTATCGTAGTTGTAAAGCATCCATTGTACTCCATTGGACCCAAAATGATGTTTGGGAGTGTTTCAGTGCATTTTGCTAACCTTCGGCACATAAAAAGATGAAAAACTGGTGTTTCGGGACTGAATGCACTATTTCGGGTACCAAAGTTGCGAAGTATCCATTCTACTCCATTGGACCCAAAATGATGTTTGAGAGTGTTTCAGAGCATTTCGCTAACCTTCGGCACGTAAAAGATGCAAAACTTGTGTTCGCGCCTGAATCCACTATTTTGGGGTATCGTAGTTGTAAAGCATCCATTCTACTCCATTAGACCCAAAATGATGTTTGTTAGTGTTTCAGAGCATTTCGCTAACCTTCGGCACGTAAAAGATGCAAAACTTGTGTTCGCGCCTGAATTCACTATTTTGGGGTACCAAAGTTGTGAAGCATCCATTATAGTCCGTTGGACCCTAAATGATGTTTGGGAGTGTTTTAGACATTTTGCTAACCTTCGGCACATAAAAAGATGAAAAACTGGTGTTTCGGGACTGAATGCACTATTTCGGGTACCAAAGTTGCGAAGTATCCATTCTACTCCATTGGACCCAAAATGATGTTTGAGATTGTTTCAGAGCATTTCGCTAACCTTCGGCACGTAAAAGATGCAAAACTTGTGTTCGCGCCTGAATCCACTATTTTGGGGTATCGTAGTTGTAAAGCATCTATTCTACTCCATTGGACCCAAAATGATGTTTGTTAGTGTTTCAGAGCATTTCGCTAACCTTCGGCACGTAAAAGATGCAAAACTTGTGTTCGCGCCTGAATTCACTATTTTGGGGTACCAAAGTTGTGAAGCAACCATTATAGTCCGTTGGACCCTAAATGATGTTTGGGAGTGTTTCAGAGCATTTTGCTAACCTTCGGCACATAAAAAGATGAAAAACTGGTGTTTCGGGCCTGAATGCACTATTTCGAGTACCAAAGTTGCGAAGCATCCATTCTACTCCATTGGAACTAAAATGATGTTTGGGAGTGTTTCAGAGCATTTCGCTAGCCTTCGGCATGTAAAAAGATGAAAAACTGGTGTTTCGGGCCTGAATGCACTATTTCGGGTACCAAAGTTGCGAAGCATCCATTCTACTCCATTGGACCCTAAATGATGTTTGGGAGTGTTTCAGAGCATTTCGCTAACCTTCGGCACGTAAAAGATGCAAAACTTGTGTTCGCGCCTGAATCCACTATTTCGGGGTACCAAAGTTATGAAGCATCCATTATAGTCCATTGGACCCAAGATGATGTTTGGGAGTGTTTCAGAGCATTTCGCTAACCTTCAGCACGTAAAAGATGCAAAACTTGTGTTTCGGGCCTGAATGCACTATTTCCGGGTATCATAGTTGTAAAGCATCCATTCTACTCCATTGGACCCAAAATGATGTTTGGGAGTGTTTCAGAGCATTTCGCTAACCTTCGGCACGTAAAAAGATGCAAAACTTGTGTTTCAGGCCTGGATGCACTATTTCGAGGTACCGAAGTTATGAAGCATCCATTCTACTCCATTGGACCCAAAATGATGTTTCAGAGTGTTTCAGAGCATTTCGCTAACCTTCGGCACGTAAAAGATGCAAAACTTGTGTGTCTGGCCTGAATGCACTATTTCGGGGTATCGTAGTTGTAAAGCGTCCATTCTACTCCATTGGACCCAAAATGATGGTTGTTAGTGTTTCAGAGCATTTCGCAAACCTTCGGCACGTAAAGGATGCAAAACTTGTGTTCGCGCCTGAATTCACTATTTTGGGGTACCAAAGTTGTGAAGCATCCATTATAATCCATTGGACCCAAAATGATGTTTGGGAGTGTTTCAGAGCATTTTGCTAACCTTCGGCACATAAAAAGATGAAAAACTGGTGTTTCGGGCCTGAATGCACTATTTCGGGTACCAAAGTTGCGAAGCATCCATTCTACTCCATTGGAACTAAAATGATGTTTGGGAGTGTTTCAGAGCATTTCGCTAGCCTTCGGCACGTAAAAAGATGCAAAACTTGTGTTTCGGGCCTGAATGCTCTATTTCGGGGTACCGAAGTTGTGAAGCATCCATTCTACTCCATTGGAACGACAATGATGTTTGACAGTGTTTCGGAGCATTTCGCTAACCTTCGGCACGTAAAAGATGCAAAACTTGTGTTTCGGGCCTGAATGCACTATTTCGGGGTATCGTAGTTTTAAAGCATCCATTCTACTCCATTGGACCCAAAATGATGTTTGGGAGTGTTTCAGAGCATTTTGCTAGCCTTCGGCACGTAAAAGATGCAAAACTTGTGTTTCTGGCCTGAATGCACTATTTCGGGGTATCGTAGTTGTAAAGCATCCATTGTACTCCATTGGACCCAAAATGATGTTTGTTAGTATTTCAGAGCATTTCGCTAACCTTCGGCACGTAAAAGATGCAAAACTTGTGTTCGCGCCTGAATTCACTATTTTGGGGTACCAAAGTTGTGAAGCATCCATTATAGTCCATTGGACCCAAAATGATGTTTGGGAGTGTTTCAGAGCATTTTGCTAACCTTCGGCACATAAAAAGATGAAAAACTGGTGTTTCGGGCCTGAATGCACTATTTCGGGTACCAAAGTTGCGAAGCATCCATTCTACTCCATTGGAACTAAAATGATGTTTGGTAGTGTTTCAGAGCATTTCGCTAGCCTTCGGCACGTAAAAAGATGCAAAACTTGTGTTTCAGGCCTGGATGCACTATTTCGAGGTACCGAAGTTATGAAGCATCCATTCTACTCCATTGGACCCAAAATGATGTTTCATAGTGTTTCAGAGCATTTCGCTAACCTTCGGCACGTAAAAGATGCAAAACTTGTGTGTCTGGCCTGAATGCACTATTTCGGGGTATCGTAGTTGTAAAGCGTCCATTCTACTCCATTGGACCCAAAATGATGGTTGTTAGTGTTTCAGAGCATTTCGCAAACCTTCGGCACGTAAAGGATGCAAAACTTGTGTTCGCGCCTGAATTCACTATTTTGGGGTACCAAAGTTGTGAAGCATCCATTATAATCCATTGGACCCAAAATGATGTTTGGGAGTGTTTCAGAGCATTTTGCTAACCTTCGGCACATAAAAAGATGAAAAACTGGTGTTTCGGGCCTGAATGCACTATTTCGGGTACCAAAGTTGCGAAGCATCCATTCTACTCCATTGGAACTAAAATGATGTTTGGGAGTGTTTCAGAGCATTTCGCTAGCCTTCGGCACGTAAAAAGATGCAAAACTTGTGTTTCGGGCCTGAATGCTCTATTTCGGGGTACCGAAGTTGTGAAGCATCCATTCTACTCCATTGGAACGACAATGATGTTTGACAGTGTTTCGGAGCATTTCGCTAACCTTCGGCACGTAAAAGATGCAAAACTTGTGTTTCGGGCCTGAATGCACTATTTCGGGGTATCGTAGTTTTAAAGCATCCATTCTACTCCATTGGACCCAAAATGATGTTTGGGAGTGTTTCAGAGCATTTTGCTAGCCTTCGGCACGTAAAAGATGCAAAACTTGTGTTTCTGGCCTGAATGCACTATTTCGGGGTATCGTAGTTGTAAAGCATCCATTGTACTCCATTGGACCCAAAATGATGTTTGTTAGTATTTCAGAGCATTTCGCTAACCTTCGGCACGTAAAAGATGCAAAACTTGTGTTCGCGCCTGAATTCACTATTTTGGGGTACCAAAGTTGTGAAGCATCCATTATAGTCCATTGGACCCAAAATGATGTTTGGGAGTGTTTCAGAGCATTTTGCTAACCTTCGGCACATAAAAAGATGAAAAACTGGTGTTTCGGGCCTGAATGCACTATTTCGGGTACCAAAGTTGCGAAGCATCCATTCTACTCCATTGGAACTAAAATGATGTTTGGTAGTGTTTCAAAGCATTTCGCTAGCCTTCAGCACGTAAAAAGATAAAAAACTTGTGTTTCGGGCCTGAGTGCTCTATTTCGGGGTACCGAAGTTGTGAAGCATCCATTCTACTCCATTGGACCCAAAATGATGTTTGACAGTGTTTCAGAGCATTTCGCTAACCTAAAGCACGTAAAAGATGCAAAACTTGTGTTTCTGGCCTGAATGCACTATTTCGGGGTATCGTAGTTGTAAAGCATCCACTGTACTCCATTGGACCCAAAATGATGTTTGGGAGTGTTTCAGTGCATGTCGCTAACCTTCAGCACGTAAAAAGATGCAAACTTGTGTTTCGGGCCTGAATGCACTATTTCGGGGTACCGAAGTTGTGAAGCATCCATTCTACTCCATTGGAGTCAAAATGATGTTTGGGAGTGTTTCAGAGCATTTCGCTACCCTTCGGCACGTAAAAGATGCAAAACTTGTGTTTCGGGCTTGAATGCACTATTTCGGGGTATCGTAGTTGTAAAGCATCCATTCTACTCCATTGGACCCAAAATGATGTTTGGGAGTGTTTCAGAGCGTTTCGCTAACCTTTGGCACGTAAAAACATGCAAAACTTTTGTTTCGGACCTGAATGCTCTATTTCGGGGTACCGAAGTTGTGAAGCATCCATTCTACTCCATTGGACCCAAAATGATGTTTGGGAGTGTTTCAGAGCATTTCGCTAGCCTTCGGCACGTTAACAGATGAAAAACTGGTGTTTCGGGCCTGAATGCACTATTTCGGGTACCAAAGTTGCGAAGCATCCATTCTACTCCATTGGAACTAAAACGATGTTTGGTAGTGTTTCAAAGCATTTCGCTTGCCTTCGGCACGTAAAAAGATAAAAAACTTGTGTTTCAGGCCTGAGTGCTCTATTTCGGGGTACCGAAGTTGTGAAGCATCCATTCTACTCCATTGGACCCAAAATGATGTTTGACAGTGTTTCAGAGCATTTCGCTAACCTTCAGCACGTAAAAGATGCAAAACTTTTGTTTCTGGCCTGAATGCACTATTTCGGGGTATCGTAGTTGTAAAGCATCCATTGTACTCCATTGGACCCAAAATGAAGTTTGGGAGTGTTTCAGAGCATTTTGCTAACCTTCGGCACATAAAAAGATTAAAAACTGGTGTTTCGGGACTGAATGCACTATTTCGGGTACCAAAGTTGCGAAGTATCCATTCTACTCCATTGGACCCAAAATGATGTTTGAGATTGTTTCAGAGCATTTCGCTAACCTTCGGCACGTAAAAGATGCAAAACTTGTGTTCGCGCCTGAATCCACTATTTTGGGGTATCGTAGTTGTAAAGCATCCATTCTACTCCATTGGACCCAAAATGATGTTTGTTAGTGTTTCAGAGCATTTCGCTAACCTTCGGCACGTTAAAGATGCAAAACTTGTGTTCGCGCCTGAATCCACTATTTTGGGGTATCGTAGTTGTAAAGCATCCATTCTACTCCATTAGACCCAAAATGATGTTTGTTAGTGTTTCAGAGCATTTCGCTAACCTTCGGCACGTAAAAGATGCAAAACTTGTGTTCGCGCCTGAATTCACTATTTTGGGGTACCAAAGTTGTGAAGCATCCATTATAGTCCGTTGGACCCTAAATGATGTTTGGGAGTGTTTTAGAGCATTTTGCTAACCTTCGGCACATAAAAAGATGAAAAACTGTTGTTTCGGGCCTGAATGCACTATTTCGAGTACCAAAGTTGCGAAGCATCCATTCTACTCCATTGGAACTAAAATGATGTTTGGTAGTGTTTCAGAGCATTTCGCTAGCCTTCGGCACGTAAAAAGATGCAAAACTTGTGTTTGGGGCCTGAATGCTCCATTTCGAGGTACCGAAGTTGTGAAGCATCCATTCTACTCCATTGGACCGACAATGATGCTTGACAGTGTTTCAGAGCATTTCGCTAACCTTCGGCACGTAAAAGATGCAAAACTTGTGTTTCGGGCCAGATTGCACTATTTCGGGGTATCGTAGTTGTAAAGCATCCATTCTACTCCATTGGACCCTAAATGATGTTTGGGAGTGTTTCAGAGCATTTGGCTAACCTTCGGCACGTAAAAGACGCAAAACTTGTGTTCGCGCCTGAATCCACTATTTCGGGGTACCAAAGTTGTGAAGCATCCATTATAGTCCATTGGACCCAAGATGATGTTTGGGAGTGTTTCAGAGCATTTCGCTAACCTTCAGCACGTAAAAGATGCAAAACTTGTGTTTCGGGCCTAAATCCACTATTTCGGGGTACAGAAGTTGTGAAGCATCCATTCTACTCCATTGGACCCAAAATGATGTTTGGGAGTGTTTCAGAGCATTTAGCTAACCTTCGGCACGTAAAAAGATGAAAAACTTGTGTTCGCGCCTGAATGCACTATTTCAGGGTACCAAAGTTCGAAGCATCCATTCTACTCCATTGGAACCAAAATGATGTTTGGGAGTGTTTCAGAGCATGTCGCTAACCTTCAGCACGTAAAAAGATGCAAATTTGGGTTTCGGGCCTGAATGCACTATTTCGGGGTACCGAAGTTGTGAAGCATGCATTCTACTCCATTGGACCCAAAATGATGTTTGATAATGTTTCAGAGCATTTCGCTAACCTTCGGCACGTAAAAGATGCAAAACTAGTGTTCGCGCCAGAATTCACTATTTTGGGGTACCATAGTTGTGAAGCATCCATTATAGTCCATTGGACCCAAAATGATGTTTGGGAGTGTTTCAGAGCATTTTGATAACCTTCGGCACATAAAAAGATGAAAATCTGGTGTTTCGGGCCTGAATGCACTATTTCGGGTACCAAAGTTGCGAAGCATCCATTCTACTCCATTGGAACTAAAATGATGTTTGGGAGTGTTTCAGAGCATTTCGCTAGCCTTCGGCACGTAAAAAGATGCAAAACTTGTGTTTCGGGCCTGAATGCTCTATTTCGGGGTACCGAAGTTGTGAAGCATCCCTTCTACTCCATTGGACCGACAATGATGTTTGACAGTGTTTCAGAGCATTTCGCTAACCTTCGGCACGTAAAAGATGTAAAACTTGTGTTACGGGCCTGAGTGCTCTATTTCGGGGTACCGAAGTTGTGAAGCATCAGTTCTACTCCATTGGACCCACAATGATGTTTGACAGTGTTTCAGAGCATTTCGCTAACCTTTGGCACGTAAAAGATGCAAAACTTGTGTTTCGGGCCTGAATGCACTATTTCGGGGTATCATAGTTGTAAAGCATCCATTCTACTCCATTGGATCCAAAATGATGTTTGGGAGTGTTTCAGAGCATTTCGCTAACCTTCGGCACATAAAAAGATGCAAAACTTGTGTTTCTGGCCTGAATGCACTATTTCGGGGTATCGTAGTTGTAAAGCATCCATTGTACTCCATTGGACCCAAAATGATGTTTGTTAGTGTTTCAGAGCATTTCGCAAACCTTCGGCACGTAAAAATGCAAAACTTGTGTTCGCGCCTGAATTCACTATTTTGGGGTACCAAAGTTGTGAAGCATCCATTATAGTCCATTGGACCCAAAATGATGTTTGGGAGTGTTTCAGAGCATTTTGCTAACCTTCGGCACATAAAAAGATGAAAAACTGGTGTTTCGGGCCTGAATGCACTATTTCGGGTACCAAAGTTGCGAAGCATCCATTCTACTCCATTGGAACTAAAATGATGTTTGGGAGTGTTTCAGAGCATTTCGCTAGCCTTCGGCACGTAAAAAGATGCAAAACTTGTGTTTCGGGCCTGAATGCTCTATTTCGGGGTATCGTAGTTTTAAAGCATCCATTCTACTCCATTGGACCCAAAATGATGTTTGGGAGTGTTTCAGAGCATTTTGCTAGCCTTCGGCACGTAAAAGATGCAAAACTTGTGTTTCTGGCCTGAATGCACTATTTCGGGGTATCGTAGTTGTAAAGCATCCATTGTACTCCATTGGACCCAAAATGATGTTTGTTAGTGTTTCAGAGCATTTCGCTAACCTTCGGCACGTAAAAGATACAAAACTTGTGTTCGCGCCTGAATTCACTATTTTGGGGTACCAAAGTTGTGAAGCATCCATTATAGTCCATTGGACCCAAAATGATGTTTGGGAGTGTTTCAGAGCATTTTGCTAACCTTCGGCACATAAAAAGATGAAAAACTGGTGTTTCGGGCCTGAATGCACTATTTCGGGTACCAAAGTTGCGAAGCATCCATTCTACTCCATTGGAACTAAAATGATGTTTGGTAGTGTTTCAGAGCATTTCGCTAACCTTCGGCACATAAAAAGATGCAAAACTTGTGTTTCTGGCCTGAATGCACTATTTCGGGGTATCGTAGTTGTAAAGCATCCATTGTACTCCATTGGACCCAAAATGATGTTTGTTAGTGTTTCAGAGCATTTCGCAAACCTTCGGCACGTAAAAATGCAAAACTTGTGTTCGCGCCAGAATTCACTATTTTGGGGTACCAAAGTTGTGAAGCATCCATTATAGTCCATTGGACCCAAAATGATGTTTGGGAGTGTTTCAGAGCATTTTGCTAACCTTCGGCACATAAAAAGATGAAAAACTGGTGTTTCGGGCCTGAATGCACTATTTCGGGTACCAAAGTTGCGAAGCATCCATTCTACTCCATTGGAACTAAAATGATGTTTGGGAGTGTTTCAGAGCATTTCGCTAGCCTTCGGCACGTAAAAAGATGCAAAACTTGTGTTTCGGGCCTGAATGCTCTATTTCGGGGTACCGAAGTTGTGAAGCATCCATTCTACTCCATTGGACCGACAATGATGTTTGACAGTGTTTCGGAGCATTTCGCTAACCTTCGGCACGTAAAAGATGCAAAACTTGTGTTTCGGGCCAGAATGCACTATTTCGGGGTATCGTAGTTGTAAAGCATCCATTCTACTCCATTGGACCCTAAATGATGTTTGGGAGTGTTTCAGAGCATTTGGCTAACCTTCGGCACGTAAAAGATGCAAAACTTGTGTTCGCGCCTGAATCCACTATTTCGGGGTACCAAAGTTGTGAAGCATCCATTATAGTCCATTGGACCCAAGATGATGTTTGGGAGTGTTTCAGAGCATTTCGCTAACCTTCAGCACGTAAAAGATGCAAAACTTGTGTTTCGGGCCTAAATCCACTATTTCGGGGTACAGAAGTTGTGAAGCATCCATTCTACTCCATTGGACCCAAAATGATGTTTGGGAGTGTTTCAGAGCATTTAGCTAACCTTCGGCACGTAAAAAGATGAAAAACTTGTGTTCGCGCCTGAATGCACTATTTCAGGGTACCAAAGTTCGAAGCATCCATTCTACTCCATTGGAACCAAAATGATGTTTGGGAGTGTTTCAGAGCATGTCGCTAACATTCAGCACGTAAAAAGATGCAAATTTGTGTTTCGGGCCTGAATGCACTATTTCGGGGTACCGAAGTTGTGAAGCATGCATTCTACTCAATTGGACCCAAAATGATGTTTGATAATGTTTCAGAGCATTTCGCTAACCTTCGGCACGTAAAAGATGCAAAACTAGTGTTCGCGCCTGAATTCACTATTTTGGGGTACCATAGTTGTGAAGCATCCATTATAGTCCATTGGACCCAAAATGATGTTTGGGAGTGTTTCAGAGCATTTTGCTAACCTTCGGCACATAAAAAGATGAAAAACTGGTGTTTCGGGCCTGAATGCACTATTTCGGGTACCAAAGTTGCGAAGCATCCATTCTACTCCATTGGAACTAAAATGATGTTTGGGAGTGTTTCAGAGCATTTCGCTTGCCTTCGGCAGGTAAAAAGATGCAAAACTTGTGTTTCGGGCCTGAATGCTCTATTTCGAGGTATCGTAGTTGTAAAGCATCCATTCTACTCCGTTGGAACCAAAATGATGTTTGGGAGTGTTTCAGAGCATTTCGCTAGCCTTCGGCACGTAAAAAGATGCAAAACTTGTGTTTCGGGCCTGAATCCACTATTTCGGGGTACCAAAGTTGTGAAGCATCCATTATAGTCCATTGGACACAAAATGATGTTTGTTAGTGTTTCAGAGCATTTTGCTAACCTTCGGAACGTAAAAGATGCAAAACTTGTGTTCGCGCCTGAATTCACTATTTTGGGGTACCCAAGTTGTGAAGCATCCATTATAGTCCATTGGACCCAAAATGACGTTTTGGAGTGTTTCAGAGCATTTTGCTAACCTTCGGCACATAAAAATATGAAAAACTGGTGTTTCGGGCCCGAATGCACTATTTCGGGTACCAAAGTTGCGAAGCATCCATTCTACTCCATTGGACCCAAAATGATGTTTGTTAGTGTTTCAGAGCATTTCGCTAACCTTCGGCACGTAAAAGATGCAAAACTTGTGTTCGCGCCTGAATTCACTATTTTACGGTACCAAAGTTGTGAAGCATCCATTATAGTCCGTTGGACCCTAAATGATGTTTGGGAGTGTTTCAGAGCATTTTGCTAACCTTCGGCACATAAAAAGATGAAAAACTGGTGTTTCGGGCCTGAATGCACTATTTCGGGTACCAAAGTTGCGAAGCATCCATTCTACTCCATTGGAACTAAAATGATGTTTGCGAGTGTTTCAGAGCATTTCGCTAGCCTTCGGCAGGTAAAAAGATGCAAAACTTGTGTTTCGGGCCTGAATGCTCTATTTCGAGGTACCGAAGTTGTGAAGCATCCATTCTACTCCATTGGACCGACAATGATGTTTGACAGTGTTTCAGAGCATTTCGCTAACCTTCGGCACGTAAAAGATGCAAAACTTGTGTTTCGGGCCTGAATGCACTATTTCGGGGTATCGTAGTTGTAAAGCATCCATTCTACTCCATTGGACGCAAAATAATGTTTGGGAGTGTTTCAGAGCATTTCGCTAACCTTCGGCACGTAAAAAGATGAAAAACTTGTGTTCGCGCCTGAATGCACTATTTCAGGGTACCAAAGTTGCGAAGCATCCATTCTACTCCATTGGAACCAAAATGATGTTTGGGAGTGTTTCAGAGCATGTCGCTAACCTTCAGCACGTAAAAAGATGCAAAACTTGTGTTTCAGGCCTGGATGCACTATTTTGAGGTACCAAATTTGCGAAGCATCCATTCTACTCCGTTGGAACCAAAATGATGTTTGGGAGTGTTTCAGAGCATTTCGCTAGCCTTCGGCACGTAAAAAGATGCAAAACTTGTGTTTCGGGACTGAATGCACTATTTCGGGGTACCGAAGTTGTGAAGCATGCATTCTACTCCATTGGACCCAAAATGATGTTTGATAATGTTTCAGAGCATTTCGCTAACCTTCGGCACGTAAAAGATGCAAAACTAGTGTTCGCGCCTGAATTCACTATTTTGGGGTACCATAGTTGTGAAGCATCCATTATAGTCCATTGGACCCAAAATGATGTTTGGGAGTATTTCAGAGCATTTTGATAACCTTCGGCACATAAAAAGATGAAAAACTGGTGTTTCGGGACTGAATGCACTATTTCGGGTACCAAAGTTGCGAAGCATCCATTCTACTCCATTGGAACTAAAATGATGTTTGGGAGTGTTTCAGAGCATTTCGCTAGCCTTCGGCACGTAAAAAGATGCAAAACTTGTGTTTCGGGCCTGAATGCTCTATTTCGGGGTACCGAAGTTGTGAAGCATCCATTCTACTCCATTGGACCGACAATGATGTTTGACAGTGTTTCAGAGCATTTCGGTAACCTTCGGCACGTAAAAGATGTAAAACTTGTGTTACGGGCCTGAGTGCTCTATTTCGGGGTACCGAAGTTGTGAAGAATCCATTCTACTCCATTGGACCCACAATGATGTTTGACAGTGTTTCAGAGCATTTCGCTAACCTTTGGCACGTAAAAGATGCAAAACTTGTGTTTCGGGCCTGAATGCACTATTTCGGGGTATCGTAGTTGTAAAGCATCCATTCTACTCCATTGGACCTAAAATGATGTTTGGGAGTGTTTTAGAGCATTTCGCTAACCTTCGGCACGTAAAAAGATGCAAAACTTGTGTTTCTGGCCTGAATGCACTATTTCGGGGTATCGTAGTTGTAAAGCATCCATTGTACTCCATTGGACCCAAAATGATGTTTGTTAGTGTTTCAGAGCATTTTGCTAACCTTCGGAACGTAAAAGATGCAAAACTTGTGTTCGCGCCTGAATTCACTATTTTGGGGTACCAAAGTTGTGAAGCATCCATTATAGTCCATTGGACCCAAAATGATGTTTGGGAGTGTTTCAGAGCATTTTGCTAACCTTCGGCACATAAAAAGATGAAAAACTGGTGTTTCGGGCCTGAATGCACTATTTCGGGTACCAAAGTTGCGAAGCATCCATTCTACTCCATTGGACCCAAAATGACGTTTGAGAGTGTTTCAGAGCATTTCGCTAACCTTCGGCACGTAAAAGATCCAAAACTTGTGTTCGCGCCTGAATCCACTATTTTGGGGTATCGTAGTTGTAAAGCATCCATTCTACTCCATTGGACCCAAAATGATGTTTGTTTGTGTTTCAGAGCATTTCGCTAACCTTCGGCACGTAAAAGATGCAAAACTTGTGTTCGCGCCTGAATTCACTATTTTAGGGTACCAAAGTTGTGAAGCATCCATTATAGTCCGTTGGACCCTAAATGATGTTTGGGAGTGTTTCAGAGCATTTTTCTAACCTTCGGCACATAAAAAGATGAAAAACTGGTGTTTCGGGCCTGAATGCACTATTTTGGGTACCAAAGTTGCGAAGCATCCATTCTACTCCATTGGAACTAAAATGATGTTTGGGAGTGTTTCAGAGCATTTCGCTTGCCTTCGGCAGGTAAAAAGATGCAAAACTTGTGTTTCGGGCCTGAATGCTCTATTTCGAGGTACCGAAGTTGTGAAGCATCCATTCTACTCCATTGGACCGACAATGATGTTTGACAGTGTTTCAGAGCATTTCGCTAACCTTCGGCATGTAAAAGATGCAAAACTTGTGTTTCGGGCCTGAATGCACTATTTATGGGTATCGTAGTTGTAAAGCATCCATTATACTCCATTGGACGCAAAATAATGTTTGGGAGTGTTTCAGAGCATTTCGCTAACCTTCGGCACGTAAAAGATGCAAAACTTGTGTTCGCGCCTGAATCCACTATTTCGGGGTACCAAAGTTGTGAAGCATCCATTATAGTCCATTGGACCCAAGATGATGTTTGGGAGTGTTTCAGAGCATTTCGCTAACCTTCAGCACGTAAAAGATGCAAAACTTGTGTTTCGGGCCTGAATCCACTATTTCGGGGTACAGAAGTTGTGAAGCATCCATTCTACTCCATTGGACCCAAAATGATGTTTGGGAGTTTTTCAGAGCATTTAGCTAACCTTCGGCACGTAAAAAGATGAAAAACTTGTGTTCGCGCCTAAATGCACTATTTCGGGGTACCAAAGTTGCGAAGCATCCATTCTACTCCATTTAAACCAAAATGATGTTTGGGAGTGTTTCAGAGCATGTCGCTAACCTTCAGCACGTAAAAAGATGCAAACTTGTGTTTCGGGCCTGAATGCACTATTTCGGGGTACCGAAGTTGTGAAGCATGCATTCTACTCCATTGGACCCAAAATGATGTTTGTTAGTGTTTCAGAGCATTTCGCTAACCTTCGGCACGTAAAAGATGCAAACCTTGTGTTCGCGCCTGAATTCACAATTTTGGGGTACCATAGTTGTGAAGCATCCATTATAGTCCATTGGACACAAAATGATGTTTGGGAGTGTTTCAGAGCATTTTGCTAACCTTCGGCACATAAAAAGATGAAAAACTGGTGTTTCGGGCCTAAATGCACTATTTCGGGTACCAAAGTTGCGAAGCATCCATTCTACTCCATTGCAACTAAAATGATGTTTGGGAGTGTTTCAGAGCATTTCGCTAGCCTTCGGCATGTAAAAAGATGCAAACTTGTGTTTCGGGCCTGAATGCACTATTTCGGGGTACCGAAGTTGTGAAGCATGCATTCTACTCCATTGGACCCAAAATGATGTTTGTTAGTGTTTCAGAGCATTTCGCTAACCTACGGCACGTAAAAGATGCAAAACTTGTGTTCGCGCCTGAATCCACTATTTCGGGGTACCAAAGTTGTGAAGCATTCATTATAGTCCATTGGACCCAAGATGATGTTTGGGAGTGTTTCAGAGCATTTCGCTAACCTTCAGCACGTAAAAGATGCAAAACTTGTGTTTCGGGCCTGAATCCACTATTTCGGGGTACAGAAGTTGTGAAGCATCCATTCTACTCCATTGGACCCAAAATGGTGTTCGGGAGTGTTTCAGAGCATTTAGCTAACCTTCGGCACGTAAGAAGATGAAAAACTTGTGTTCGCGCCTGAATGCACTATTTCGGGGTACCAAAGTTGCGTAGCATCCATTCTACTCCATTGGAACCAAAATGATGTTTGGGAGTGTTTCAGAGCATGTCGCTAACCTTCAGCACGTAAAAAGATGCAAACTTGTGTTTCGGGCCTGAATGCACTATTTCGGGGTACCGAAGTTGTGAAGCATCCATTCTACTCCATGGGACTCAAAATGATGTTTGGGAGTGTTTCAGAGCATTTCGCTAACCTTCGGCACGTAAAAGATGCAAAACTTGTGTTTCGGGCCTGAATGCACTATTTCGGGGTACCAAAGTTGTAAAGCATCCATTTTATTCCATTGGACCCAAAATGATGTTTGGGAGTGTTTCAGAGCATTTCGCTAACCTTCAGCACGGGAAAACATGCAAAACTTTTGTTTCAGACCTGAATGCTCTATTTCGGGTACCGAAGTTGTGAAGCATCCATTCTACTCCATTGGACCCAAAATGATGTTTGAGAGTGTTTCAGAGCATTTCGCTAACCTTCGACACATAAAAAGATGAAAAACTGGTGTTTCGGGCCTGAATGCACTATTTCGGGTACCAAAGTTGCGAAGCATCCATTCTACTCCATTGGAACTAAAACGATGTTTGGGAGTGTTTCAGAGCATTTCGCTAACCTTCGGCACGTAAAAAGATGCAAAACTTGTGTTTCGGGCCTGAGTGCACTATTTCGGGGTATCGTAGTTGTAAAGCATCCATTGTACTCCATTGGACCCAAAATGATGTTTGTTAGTGTTTCAGAGCATTTTGCTAACCTTCGGAACGTAAAAGATGCAAAACTTGTGTTCGCGCCTGAATTCACTATTTTGGGGTACCAAAGTTGTGAAGCATCCATTATAGTCCATTGGACCCAAAATGATGTTTGGGAGTGTTTCAGAGCATTTTCCTAACCTTCGGCACATAAAAAGATGAAAAACTGGTGTTTCGGGCCTGAATGCACTATTTCGGGTACCAAAGTTGCGAAGCATCCATTCTACTCCATTGGACCCAAAATGACGTTTTAGAGTGTTTCAGAGCATTTCGCTAACCTTCGGCACGTAAAAGATGCAAAACTTGTGTTCGCGCCTGAATCCACTATTTTGGGGTATCGTAGTTGTAAAGCATCCATTCTACTCCATTGGACCCAAAATGATGTTTGTTAGTGTTTCAGAGCATTTTGCTAACCTTCGGAACGTAAAAGATGCAAAACTTGTGTTCGCGCCTGAATTCACTATTTTGGGGTACCAAAGTTGTGAAGCATCCATTATAGTCCATTGGACCCAAAATGATGTTTGGGAGTGTTTCAGAGCATTTTGCTAACCTTCGGCACATAAAAAGATGAAAAACTGGTGTTTCGGGCCTGAATGCACTATTTCGGGTACCAAAGTTGCGAAGCATCCATTCTACTCCATTGGACCCAAAATGACGTTTGAGAGTGTTTCAGAGCATTTCGCTAACCTTCGGCACGTAAAAGATCCAAAACTTGTGTTCGCGCCTGAATCCACTATTTTGGGGTATCGTAGTTGTAAAGCATCCATTCTACTCCATTGGACCCAAAATGATGTTTGTTTGTGTTTCAGAGCATTTCGCTAACCTTCGGCACGTAAAAGATGCAAAACTTGTGTTCGCGCCTGAATTCACTATTTTAGGGTACCAAAGTTGTGAAGCATCCATTATAGTCCGTTGGACCCTAAATGATGTTTGGGAGTGTTTCAGAGCATTTTTCTAACCTTCGGCACATAAAAAGATGAAAAACTGGTGTTTCGGGCCTGAATGCACTATTTCGGGTACCAAAGTTGCGAAGCATCCATTCTACTCCATTGGAACTAAAATGATGTTTGGGAGTGTTTCAGAGCATTTCGCTTGCCTTCGGCAGGTAAAAAGATGCAAAACTTGTGTTTCGGGCCTGAATGCTCTATTTCGAGGTACCGAAGTTGTGAAGCATCCATTCTACTCCATTGGACCGACAATGATGTTTGACAGTGTTTCAGAGCATTTCGCTAACCTTCGGCATGTAAAAGATGCAAAACTTGTGTTTCGGGCCTGAATGCACTATTTATGGGTATCGTAGTTGTAAAGCATCCATTATACTCCATTGGACGCAAAATAATGTTTGGGAGTGTTTCAGAGCATTTCGCTAACCTTCGGCACGTAAAAGATGCAAAACTTGTGTTCGCGCTTGAATCCACTATTTCGGGGTACCAAAGTTGTGAAGCATCCATTATAGTCCATTGGACCCAAGATGATGTTTGGGAGTGTTTCAGAGCATTTCGCTAACCTTCAGCACGTAAAAGATGCAAAACTTGTGTTTCGGGCCTGAATCCACTATTTCGGGGTACAGAAGTTGTGAAGCATCCATTCTACTCCATTGGACCCAAAATGATGTTTGGGAGTTTTTCAGAGCATTTAGCTAACCTTCGGCACGTAAAAAGATGAAAAACTTGTGTTCGCGCCTAAATGCACTATTTCGGGGTACCAAAGTTGCGAAGCATCCATTCTACTCCATTTAAACCAAAATGATGTTTGGGAGTGTTTCAGAGCATGTCGCTAACCTTCAGCACGTAAAAAGATGCAAACTTGTGTTTCGGGCCTGAATGCACTATTTCGGGGTACCGAAGTTGTGAAGCATGCATTCTACTCCATTGGACCCAAAATGATGTTTGTTAGTGTTTCAGAGCATTTCGCTAACCTTCGGCACGTAAAAGATGCAAAACTTGTGTTCGCGCCTGAATTCACAATTTTGGGGTACCATAGTTGTGAAGCATCCATTATAGTCCATTGGACACAAAATGATGTTTGGGAGTGTTTCAGAGCATTTTGCTAACCTTCGGCACATAAAAAGATGAAAAACTGGTGTTTCGGGCCTAAATGCACTATTTCGGGTACCAAAGTTGCGAAGCATCCATTCTACTCCATTGCAACTAAAATGATGTTTGGGAGTGTTTCAGAGCATTTCGCTAGCCTTCGGCATGTAAAAAGATGCAAACTTGTGTTTCGGGCCTGAATGCACTATTTCGGGGTACCGAAGTTGTGAAGCATGCATTCTACTCCATTGGACCCAAAATGATGTTTGTTAGTGTTTCAGAGCATTTCGCTAACCTACGGCACGTAAAAGATGCAAAACTTGTGTTCGCGCCTGAATCCACTATTTCGGGGTACCAAAGTTGTGAAGCATTCATTATAGTCCATTGGACCCAAGATGATGTTTGGGAGTGTTTCAGAGCATTTCGCTAACCTTCAGCACGTAAAAGATGCAAAACTTGTGTTTCGGGCCTGAATCCACTATTTCGGGGTACAGAAGTTGTGAAGCATCCATTCTACTCCATTGGACCCAAAATGGTGTTCGGGAGTGTTTCAGAGCATTTAGCTAACCTTCGGCACGTAAGAAGATGAAAAACTTGTGTTCGCGCCTGAATGCCCTATTTCGGGGTACCAAAGTTGCGTAGCATCCATTCTACTCCATTGGAACCAAAATGATGTTTGGGAGTGTTTCAGAGCATGTCGCTAACCTTCAGCACGTAAAAAGATGCAAACTTGTGTTTCGGGCCTGAATGCACTATTTCGGGGTACCGAAGTTGTGAAGCATCCATTCTACTCCATGGGACTCAAAATGATGTTTGGGAGTGTTTCAGAGCATTTCGCTAACCTTCGGCACGTAAAAGATGCAAAACTTGTGTTTCGGGCCTGAATGCACTATTTCGGGGTACCAAAGTTGTAAAGCATCCATTTTATTCCATTGGACCCAAAATGATGTTTGGGAGTGTTTCAGAGCATTTCGCTAACCTTCAGCACGGGAAAACATGCAAAACTTTTGTTTCAGACCTGAATGCTCTATTTCGGGGTACCGAAGTTGTGAAGCATCCATTCTACTCCATTGGACCCAAAATGATGTTTGAGAGTGTTTCAGAGCATTTCGCTAACCTTCGACACATAAAAAGATGAAAAACTGGTGTTTCGGGCCTGAATGCACTATTTCGGGTACCAAAGTTGCGAAGCATCCATTCTACTCCATTGGAACTAAAACGATGTTTGGGAGTGTTTCAGAGCATTTCGCTAACCTTCGGCACGTAAAAAGATGCAAAACTTGTGTTTCGGGCCTGAGTGCACTATTTCGGGGTATCGTAGTTGTAAAGCATCCATTGTACTCCATTGGACCCAAAATGATGTTTGTTAGTGTTTCAGAGCATTTTGCTAACCTTCGGAACGTAAAAGATGCAAAACTTGTGTTCGCGCCTGAATTCACTATTTTGGGGTACCAAAGTTGTGAAGCATCCATTATAGTCCATTGGACCCAAAATGATGTTTGGGAGTGTTTCAGAGCATTTTCCTAACCTTCGGCACATAAAAAGATGAAAAACTGGTGTTTCGGGCCTGAATGCACTATTTCGGGTACCAAAGTTGCGAAGCATCCATTCTACTCCATTGGACCCAAAATGACGTTTGAGAGTGTTTCAGAGCATTTCGCTAACCTTCGGCACGTAAAAGATGCAAAACTTGTGTTCGCGCCTGAATCCACTATTTTGGGGTATCGTAGTTGTAAAGCATCCATTCTACTCCATTGGACCCAAAATGATGTTTGTTAGTGTTTCAGAGAATTTCGCTAACCTTCGGCACGTAAAAGATGCAAAACTTGTGTTCGCGCCTGAATTCACTATTTTAGGGTACCAAAGTTGTGAAGCATCCATTATAGTCCGTTGGACCCTAAATGATGTTTGGGAGTGTTTCAGAGCATTTTTCTAACCTTCGGCACATAAAAAGATGAAAAACTGGTGTTTCGGGCCTGAATGCACTATTTCGGGTACCAAAGTTGCGAAGCATCCATTCTACTCCATTGGAACTAAAATGATGTTTGGGAGTGTTTCAGAGCATTTCGCTTGCCTTCGGCAGGTAAAAAGATGCAAAACTTGTGTTTCGGGCTTGAATGCTCTATTT
The DNA here is from genome assembly GCA_036936925.1 of Cenchrus fungigraminus. NCBI lineage: Eukaryota > Viridiplantae > Streptophyta > Magnoliopsida > Poales > Poaceae > Cenchrus > Cenchrus fungigraminus. Next base: position 59,177,535 of record CM072772.1, on the reverse strand, counting down.
CGAGGTACCGAAGTTGTGAAGCATCCATTCTACTCCATTGGACCGACAATGATGTTTGACAGTGTTTCAGAGCATTTCGCTAACCTTCGGCATGTAAAAGATGCAAAACTTGTGTTTCGGGCCTGAATGCACTATTTTGGGGTATCGTAGTTGTAAAGCATCCATTCTACTCCATTGGACGCAAAATAATGTTTGGGAGTGTTTCAGAGCATTTCGCTAACCTTCGGCACGTAAAAGATGCAAAACTTGTGTTCGCGCCTGAATCCACTATTTCGGGGTACCAAAGTTGTGAAGCATCCATTATAGTCCATTGGACCCAAGATGATGTTTGGGAGTGTTTCAGAGCATTTCGCTAACCTTCAGCACGTAAAAGATGCAAAACTTGTGTTTCGGGCCTGAATCCACTATTTCGGGGTACAGAAGTTGTGAAGCATCCATTCTACTCCATTGGACCCAAAATGATGTTTGGGAGTTTTTCAGAGCATTTAGCTAACCTTCGGCACGTAAAAAGATGAAAAACTTGTGTTCGCGCCTAAATGCACTATTTCGGGGTACCAAAGTTGCGAAGCATCCATTCTACTCCATTTAAACCAAAATGATGTTTGGGAGTGTTTCAGAGCATGTCGCTAACCTTCAGCACGTAAAAAGATGCAAACTTGTGTTTCGGGCCTGAATGCACTATTTCGGGGTACCGAAGTTGTGAAGCATGCATTCTACTCCATTGGACCCAAAATGATGTTTGTTAGTGTTTCAGAGCATTTCGCTAACCTTCGGCACGTAAAAGATGCAAAACTTGTGTTCGCGCCTGAATTCACAATTTTGGGGTACCATAGTTGTGAAGCATCCATTATAGTCCATTGGACACAAAATGATGTTTGGGAGTGTTTCAGAGCATTTTGCTAACCTTCGGCACATAAAAAGATGAAAAACTGGTGTTTCGGGCCTAAATGCACTATTTCGGGTACCAAAGTTGCGAAGCATCCATTCTACTCCATTGCAACTAAAATGATGTTTGGGAGTGTTTTAGAGCATTTCGCTAGCCTTCGGCACGTAAAAAGATGCAAAACTTGTGTTTCGGGCCTGAGTGCTCTATTTCGGGGTACCGAAGTTGTGAAGCATCCATTCTAGTCTATTGGACTGACAATGATGTTTGACAGTGTTTCAGAGCATTTCGCTAACCTTCGGCACGTAAAAGATGCAAAACTTGTGTTCGCGCCTGAATCCACTATTTCGGGGTACCAAAGTTGTGAAGCATTCATTATAGTCCATTGGACCCAAGATGATGTTTGGGAGTGTTTCAGAGCATTTCGCTAACCTTCAGCACGTAAAAGATGCAAAACTTGTGTTTCGGGCCTGAATGCACTATTTCGGGGTACAGAAGTTGTGAAGCATCCATTCTACTCCATGGGACTCAAAATGATGTTTGGGAGTGTTTCAGAGCATTTAGCTAACCTTCGGCACGTAAAAGATGCAAAACTTGTGTTCGGGCCTGAATGCACTATTTCGGGGTACCAAAGTTGTAAAGCATCCATTTTATTCCATTGGACCCAAAATGATGTTTGGGAGTGTTTCAGAGCATTTCGCTAACCTTCAGCACGGGAAAACATGCAAAACTTTTGTTTCAGACCTGAATGCTCTATTTCGGGGTACCGAAGTTGTGAAGCATCCATTCTACTCCATTGGACCCAAAATGATGTTTGAGAGTGTTTCAGAGCATTTCGCTAACCTTCGACACATAAAAAGATGAAAAACTGGTGTTTCGGGCCTGAATGCACTATTTCGGGTACCAAAGTTGCGAAGCATCCATTCTACTCCATTGGAACTAAAACGATGTTTGGGAGTGTTTCAGAGCATTTCGCTAACCTTCGGCACGTAAAAAGATGCAAAACTTGTGTTTCGGGCCTGAGTGCTCTATTTCGGGGTACCGAAGTTGTGAAGCATCCATTCTACTCCATTGGACCCACAATGATGTTTGACAGTGTTTCAGAGCATTTCGCTAACCTTTGGCACGTAAAAGATGCAAAACTTGTGTTCCGGGCCTGAATGCACTATTTCGGGGTATCGTAGTTGTAAAGCATCCATTCTACTCCATTGGACCCAAAACGATATTTGGGAGTGTTTCAGAGCATTTCGCTAACATTCGGCACGTAAAAGACGCAAAACTTGTGTTCGCGCTTGAATCCACTATTTCGGGGTACCAAAATTGTGAAGCATCCATTATAGTCCACTGGACCCAAAATGATGTTTGGGAGTGTTTTAGAGCATTTCGCTAACCTTCAGCACGTAAAAGATGCAAAACTTGTGTTTCGGGCCTGATTCCACTATTTCGGGGTACAGAAGTTGTGAAGCATCCATTCTAGTCTATTGGACCGACAATGATGTTTGACAGTGTTTCAGAGCATTTAGCTAACCTTCGGCACGTAAAAAGATGAAAAACCTTTGTTTCGGACCTGAATGCACTATTTCTTGGTATCGTAGTTGTAAAGCATCCATTCTACTCCATTGGACCCAAAATGATGTTTGGGAGTGTTTCAGAGCATTTAGCTAACCTTCGGCACGTAAAAAGATGAAAAACTTTTGTTTCGGACCTGAATGAACTATTTCGGGGTATCGTAGTTGTGAAGCATCCATTCTACTCCATTGGACCCAAAATGATGTTTGGGAGTGTTTCAGAGCATTTAGCTAACCTTCGGCACGTAAAAAGATGAAAAACTTGTGTTCGCGCCTGAATGCACTATTTCGGGGTACCAAAGTTGCGAAGCATCCATTCTACTCCATTGGAACCAAAATGATGTTTGGGAGTGTTTCAGAGCATGTCGCTAACCTTCAGCACGTAAAAAGATGCAAACTTGTGTTTCGGGCCTGAATGCACTATTTCGGGGTACCGAAGTTGTGAAGCATGCATTCTACTCCATTGGACCCAAAATGATGTTTGTTAGTGTTTCAGAGCATTTCGCTAACCTTCGGCACGTAAAAGATGCAAAACTTGTGTTCGCGCCTGAATTCACTATTTTGGGGTACCATAGTTGTGAAGCATCCATTATAGTCCATTGGACCCAAAATGATGTTTGGGAGTGTTTCAGAGCATTTTGATAACCTTCGGCACATAAAAAGATGAAAAACTGGTGTTTCGGGCCTGAATGCACTATTTCGGGTACCAAAGTTGCGAAGCATCCATTCTACTCCATTGGAACTAAAATGATGTTTGGGAGTGTTTCAGAGCATTTCGCTAGCCTTCGGCACGTAAAAAGATGCAAAACTTGTGTTTCGGGCCTGAGTGCTCTATTTCGGGGCACCGAAGTTGTGAAGCATCCATTCTACTCCATTGGAACTAAAATGATGTTTGGGAGTGTTTCAGAGCATTTAGCTAACCTTCGGCTCGTAAAAAGATGAAAAACTTTTGTTTCGGACTTGGATGAACTATTTCGGGGTATCGTAGTTGTGAAGCATCCATTCTACTCCATTGGACCCAAAATGATGTTTGGGAGTGTTTCAGAGCATTTAGCTAACCTTCGGCACGTAAAAAGATGAAAAACTTGTGTTCGCGCCTAAATGCACTATTTCGGGGTACCAAAGTTGCGAAGCATCCATTCTACTCCATTTAAACCAAAATGATGTTTGGGAGTGTTTCAGAGCATGTCGCTAACCTTCAGGACGTAAAAAGATGCAAACTTGTGTTTCGGGCCTGAATGCACTATTTCGAGGTACCGAAGTTGTGAAGCATGCATTCTACTCCATTGGACCCAAAATGATGTTTGGGAGTGTTTCAGAGCATTTAGCTAACCTTCGGCACGTAAAAAGATGAAAAACTTGTGTTCGCGCCTGAATGCACTATTTTGGGGTACCAAAGTTGCGAAGCATTCATTCTACTCCATTGGAACCAAAATGATGTTTGGGAGTGTTTCAGAGCATGTCGCTAACCTTCAGGACGTAAAAAGATGCAAACGTGTGTTTCGGGCCTGAATGCACTATTTCGGGGTACCGAAGTTGTGAAGCATGCATTCTACTCCATTGGACCCAAAATGATGTTTGTTAGTGTTTCAGAGCATTTCGCTAACCTTCGGCACGTAAAAGATGCAAAACTTGTGTTCGCGCCTGAATTCACTATTTTGGGTACCATAGTTGTGAAGCATCCATTATAGTCCATTGGACCCAAAATGATGTTTGGGAGTGTTTCAGAGCATTTTGATAACCTTCGGCACATAAAAAGATGAAAAACTGGTGTTTCGGGCCTGAATGCACTATTTCGGGTACCAAAGTTGCGAAGCATCCATTCTACTCCATTGGAACTAAAATGATGTTTGGGAGTGTTTCAGAGCATTTCGCTAGCCTTCGGCACGTAAAAAGATGCAAAACTTGTGTTTCGGGCCTGAGTGCTCTATTTCGGGGCACCGAAGTTGTGAAGCATCCATTCTACTCCATTGGAACTAAAATGATGTTTGGGAGTGTTTCAGAGCATTTAGCTAACCTTCGGCACGTAAAAAGATGAAAAACTTTTGTTTCGGACTTGGATGAACTATTTCGGGGTATCGTAGTTGTGAAGCATCCATTCTACTCCATTGGACCCAAAATGATGTTTGGGAGTGTTTCAGAGCATTTAGCTAACCTTCGGCACGTAAAAAGATGAAAAACTTGTGTTCGCGCCTAAATGCACTATTTCGGGGTACCAAAGTTGCGAAGCATCCATTCTACTCCATTTAAACCAAAATGATGTTTGGGAGTGTTTCAGAGCATGTCGCTAACCTTCAGGACGTAAAAAGATGCAAACTTGTGTTTCGGGCCTGAATGCACTATTTCGGGGTACCGAAGTTGTGAAGCATGCATTCTACTCCATTGGACCCAAAATGATGTTTGGGAGTGTTTCAGAGCATTTAGCTAACCTTCGGCACGTAAAAAGATGAAAAACTTGTGTTTCTGGCCTGAATGCACTATTTCGGGGTATCGTAGTTGTAAAGCATCCATTGTACTCCATTGGACCCAAAATGATGTTTGTTAGTGTTTCAGAGCATTTCGCAAACCTTCGGCACGTAAAAATGCAAAACTTGTGTTCGCGCCTGAATGCACTATTTTGGGGTACCAAAGTTGCGAAGCATTCATTCTACTCCATTGGAACCAAAATGATGTTTGGGAGTGTTTCAGAGCATGTCGCTAACCTTCAGGACGTAAAAAGATGCAAACGTGTGTTTCGGGCCTGAATGCACTATTTCGGGGTACCGAAGTTGTGAAGCATGCATTCTACTCCATTGGACCCAAAATGATGTTTGTTAGTGTTTCAGAGCATTTCGCTAACCTTCGGCACGTAAAAGATGCAAAACTTGTGTTCGCGCCTGAATTCACTATTTTGGGGTACCATAGTTGTGAAGCATCCATTATAGTCCATTGGACCCAAAATGATGTTTGGGAGTGTTTCAGAGCATTTTGATAACCTTCGGCACATAAAAAGATGAAAAACTGGTGTTTCGGGCCTGAATGCACTATTTCGGGTACTAAAGTTGCGAAGCATCCATTCTACTCCATTGGAACTAAAATGATGTTTGGGAGTGTTTCAGAGCATTTCGCTAGCCTTCGGCACGTAAAAAGATGCAAAACTTGTGTTTCGGGCCTGAGTGCTCTATTTCGGGGTACCGAAGTTGTGAAGCATCCATTCTACTCCATTGGAACTAAAATGATGTTTGGGAGTGTTTCAGAGCATTTAGCTAACCTTCGGCACGTAAAAAGATGAAAAACTTTTGTTTCGGACTTGAATGAACTATTTCGGGGTATCGTCGTTGTGAAGCATCCATTCTACTCCATTGGACCCAAAATGATGTTTGGGAGTGTTTCAGAGATTAGCTAACCTTCGGCACGTAAAAAGATGAAAAACTTGTGTTCGCGCCTAAATGCACTATTTCGGGGTACCAAAGTTGCGAAGCATCCATTCTACTCCATTTAAACCAAAATGATGTTTGGGAGTGTTTCAGAGCATGTCGCTAACCTTCAGGACGTAAAAAGATGCAAACTTGTGTTTCGGGCCTGAGTGCTCTATTTCGGGGTACCGAAGTTGTGAAGCATCCATTCTACTCCATTGGACCCACAATGATGTTTGTTAGTGTTTCAAAGCATTTCGCTAACCTTCGGCACGTAAAAGATGCAAAACTTGTGTTCGCACCTGAATTCACTATTTTGGGGTACCAAAGTTGTGAAGCATCCATTATTGTCCATTAGACCCTAAATGATGTTTGGGAATGTTTCAGAGCATTTTGCTAACCTTCGGCACATAAAAAGAGGAAAAACTAGTGTTTCGGGCCTGAATGCACTATTTCGGGTACCAAAGTTGCGAAGCATCCATTCTACTCCATTGAAACTAAAATGATGTTTGGGAGTGTTTCAGAGCATTTCGCTAGCCTTCGGCACGTAAAAAGATGCAAAACTTGTGTTTCGGGCCTGAGTGCTCTATTTCGCAGTACCGAAGTTGTGAAGCATCCATTCTAGTCTATTGGACCGACAATGATGTTTGACAGTGTTTCCGAGCATTTCGCTAACCTTCGGCACGTAAAAGATGCAAAACTTGTGTTCGCGCCTGAATCCACTAATTCGGGGTACCAAAGTTGTGAAGCATTCATTATAGTCCATTGGACCCAAGATGATGTTTGGGAGTGTTTCAGAGCATTTCGCTAACCTTCAGCACGTAAAAGATGCAAAACTTGTGTTTCGGGCCTGAATCCACTATTTTGGGGTACAGAAGTTGTGAAGCATCCATTCTACTCCATTGGACCCAAAATGGTGTTTGGGAGTGTTTCAGAGCATTTAGCTAACCTTCGGCACGTAAGAAGATGAAAAACTTGTGTTCGCGCCTGAATGCACTATTTCGGGGTACCAAAGTTGCGTAGCATCCATTCTACTCCATTGGAACCAAAATGATGTTTGGGAGTGTTTCAGAGCATGTCGCTAACCTTCAGCACGTAAAAAGATGCAAACTGGTGTTTCGGGCCTGAATGCACTATTTTGGGTACCAAAGTTGCGAAGCATCGATTCTACTCCATTGGAACTAAAATGATGTTTGGGAGTGTTTCAGAGCATTTCGCTAACCTTCGGCACGTAAAAAGATGCAAAACTTGTGTTTCGGGCCTGAGTGCTCTATTTCGGGGTACCGAAGTTGTGAATCATCCATTCTACTCCATTGGACCCACAATGATGTTTGACAGTGTTTCAGAGCATTTCGCTAACCTTTGGCACGTAAAAGATGCAAAACTTGTGTTCCGGGCCTGAATGCACTATTTCGGGGTATCGTAGTTGTAAAGCATCCATTCTACTCCAATGGACCCAAAACGATATTTGGGAGTGTTTCAGAGCATTTCGCTAACCTTCGGCACGTAAAAGACGCAAAACTTGTGTTCGCGCTTGAATCCACTATTTCGGGGTACCAAAATTGTGAAGCATCCATTATAGTCCACTGGACCCAAAATGATGTTTGGGAGTGTTTCAGAGCATTTCGCTAACCTTCAGCACGTAAAAGATGCAAAACTTGTGTTTCGGGCCTGATTCCACTATTTCGGGGTACAGAAGTTGTGAAGCATCCATTCTACTCTATTGGACCGGCAATGATGTTTGACAGTGTTTCAGAGCATTTAGCTAACCTTCGGCACGTAAAAAGATGAAAAACTTTTGTTTCGGACCTGAATGCACTATTTCGGGGTATCGTAGTTGTAAAGCATCCATTCTACTCCATTGGACCCAAAATGATGTTTGGGAGTGTTTCAGAGCATTTAGCTAACCTTCGGCACGTAAAAAGATGAAAAACTTTTGTTTCGGACCTGAATGAACTATTTCGGGGTATCGTAGTTGTGAAGCATCCATTCTACTCCATTGGACCCAAAATGATGTTTGGGAGTGTTTCAGAGCATTTAGCTAACCTTCGGCACGTAAAAAGATGAAAAACTTGTGTTCGCGCCTGAATGCACTATTTCGGGGTACCAAAGTTGCGAAGCATCCATTCTACTCCATTGGAACCAAAATGATGTTTGGGAGTGTTTCAGAGCATGTCGCTACCTTCAGCACGTAAAAAGATGCAAACTTGTGTTTCGGGCCTGAATGCACTATTTCGGGGTACCGAAGTTGTGAAGCATGCATTCTACTCCATTGGACCCAAAATGATGTTTGTTAGTGTTTCAGAGCATTTCGCTAACCTTCGGCACGTAAAAGATGCAAAACTTGTGTTCGCGCCTGAATTCACTATTTTGGGGTACCATAGTTGTGAAGCATCCATTATAGTCCATTGGACCCAAAATGATGTTTGGGAGTGTTTCAGAGCATTTTGGTAACCTTCGGCACATAAAAAGATGAAAAACTGGTGTTTTGGGCCTGAATGCACTACTTCGGGTACCAAAGTTGCGAAGCATCCATTCTACTTCATTGGAACTAAAATGATGTTTGGGAGTGTTTCAGAGCATTTCGCTAGCCTTCGGCACGTAAAAAGATGCAAAACTTGTGTTTCGGGCCTGAGTGCTCTATTTCGGGGTACCGAAGTTGTGAAGCATCCATTCTACTCCATTGGACCCACAATGATGTTTGATAGTGTTTCAGAGCATTTCGCTAACCTTTGGCACGTAAAAGATGCAAAACTAGTGTTCCGGGCCTGAATGCACTATTTCGGGGTATCGTAGTTGAAAAGCATCCATTTTACTCCAATGGACCCAAAACGATATTTGGGAGTGTTTCAGAGCATTTCGCTAACCTTCGGCACGTAAAAGACGCAAAACTTGTGTTCGCGCTTGAATCCACTATTTCGGGGTACCAAAATTGTGAAGCATCCATTATAGTCCACTGGACCCAAAATGATGTTTGGGAGTGTTTCAGAGCATTTCGCTAACCTTCAGCACGTAAAAGATGCAAAACTTGTGTTTCGGGCCTGATTCCACTATTTCGGGGTACAGAAGTTGTGAAGCATCCATTCTACTCTATTGGACCGGCAATGATGTTTGACAGTGTTTCAGAGCATTTAGCTAACCTTCGGCACGTAAAAAGATGAAAAACTTTTGTTTCGGACCTGAATGCACTATTTCGGGGTATCGTAGTTGTAAAGCATCCATTCTACTCCATTGGACCCAAAATGATGTTTGGGAGTGTTTCAGAGCATTTAGCTAACCTTCGGCACGTAAAAAGATGAAAAACTTTTGTTTCGGACCTGAATGAACTATTTCGGGGTATCGTAGTTGTGAAGCATCCATTCTACTCCATTGGACCCAAAATGATGTTTGGGAGTGTTTCAGAGCATTTAGCTAACCTTCGGCACGTAAAAAGATGAAAAACTTGTGTTCGCGCCTGAATGCACTATTTCGGGGTACCAAAGTTGCGAAGCATCCATTCTACTCCATTGGAACCAAAATGATGTTTGGGAGTGTTTCAGAGCATGTCGCTAACCTTCAGCACGTAAAAAGATGCAAACTTGTGTTTCGGGCCTGAATGCACTATTTCGGGGTACCGAAGTTGTGAAGCATGCATTCTACTCCATTGGACCCAAAATGATGTTTGTTAGTGTTTCAGAGCATTTCGCTAACCTTCGGCACGTAAAAGATGCAAAACTTGTGTTCGCGCCTGAATTCACTATTTTGGGGTACCATAGTTGTGAAGCATCCATTATAGTCCATTGGACCCAAAATGATGTTTGGGAGTGTTTCAGAGCATTTTGGTAACCTTCGGCACATAAAAAGATGAAAAACTGGTGTTTTGGGCCTGAATGCACTACTTCGGGTACCAAAGTTGCGAAGCATCCATTCTACTTCATTGGAACTAAAATGATGTTTGGGAGTGTTTCAGAGCATTTCGCTAGCCTTCGGCACGTAAAAAGATGCAAAACTTGTGTTTCGGGCCTGAGTGCTCTATTTCGGGGTACCGAAGTTGTGAAGCATCCATTCTACTCCATTGGACCCACAATGATGTTTGATAGTGTTTCAGAGCATTTCGCTAACCTTTGGCACGTAAAAGATGCAAAACTAGTGTTCCGGGCCTGAATGCACTATTTCGGGGTATCGTAGTTGTAAAGCATCCATTTTACTCCAATGGACCCAAAACGATATTTGGGAGTGTTTCAGAGCATTTCGCTAACCTTCGGCACGTAAAAGACGCAAAACTTGTGTTCGCGCTTGAATCCACTATTTCGGGGTACCAAAATTGTGAAGCATCCATTATAGTCCACTGGACCCAAAATGATGTTTGGGAGTGTTTCAGAGCATTTCGCTAACCTTCAGCACGTAAAAGATGCAAAACTTGTGTTTCGGGCCTGATTCCACTATTTCGGGGTACAGAAGTTGTGAAGCATCCATTCTACTCTATTGGACCGGCAATGATGTTTGACAGTGTTTCAGAGCATTTAGCTAACCTTCGGCACGTAAAAAGATGAAAAACTTTTGTTTCGGACCTGAATGCACTATTTCGGGGTATCGTAGTTGTAAAGCATCCATTCTACTCCATTGGACCCAAAATGATGTTTGGGAGTGTTTCAGAGCATTTAGCTAACCTTCGGCACGTAAAAAGATGAAAAACTTTTGTTTCGGACCTGAATGAACTATTTCGGGGTATCGTAGTTGTGAAGCATCCATTCTACTCCATTGGACCCAAAATGATGTTTGGGAGTGTTTCAGAGCATTTAGCTAACCTTCGGCACGTAAAAAGATGAAAAACTTGTGTTCGCGCCTGAATGCACTATTTCGGGGTACCAAAGTTGCGAAGCATCCATTCTACTCCATTGGAACCAAAATGATGTTTGGGAGTGTTTCAGAGCATGTCGCTAACCTTCAGCACGTAAAAAGATGCAAACTTGTGTTTCGGGCCTGAATGCACTATTTCGGGGTACCGAAGTTGTGAAGCATGCATTCTACTCCATTGGACCCAAAATGATGTTTGTTAGTGTTTCAGAGCATTTCGCTAACCTTCGGCACGTAAAAGATGCAAAACTTGTGTTCGCGCCTGAATTCACTATTTTGGGGTACCATAGTTGTGAAGCATCCATTATAGTCCATTGGACCCAAAATGATGTTTGGGAGTGTTTCAGAGCATTTTGATAACCTTCGGCACATAAAAAGATGAAAAACTGGTGTTTTGGGCCTGAATGCACTACTTCGGGTACCAAAGTTGCGAAGCATCCATTCTACTTCATTGGAACTAAAATGATGTTTGGGAGTGTTTCAGAGCATTTCGCTAGCCTTCGGCACGTAAAAAGATGCAAAACTTGTGTTTCGGGCCTGAGTGCTCTATTTCGGGGTACCGAAGTTGTGAAGCATCCATTCTACTCCATTGGACCCACAATGATGTTTGATAGTGTTTCAGAGCATTTCGCTAACCTTTGGCACGTAAAAGATGCAAAACTAGTGTTCCGGGCCTGAATGCACTATTTCGGGGTATCGTAGTTGTAAAGCATCCATTTTACTCCAATGGACCCAAAACGATATTTGGGAGTGTTTCAGAGCATTTCGCTAACCTTCGGCACGTAAAAGACGCAAAACTTGTGTTCGCGCTTGAATCCACTATTTCGGGGTACCAAAATTGTGAAGCATCCATTATAGTCCACTGGACCCAAAATGATGTTTGGGAGTGTTTCAGAGCATTTCGCTAACCTTCAGCACGTAAAAGATGCAAAACTTGTGTTTCGGGCCTGATTCCACTATTTCGGGGTACAGAAGTTGTGAAGCATCCATTCTACTCTATTGGACCGGCAATGATGTTTGACAGTGTTTCAGAGCATTTAGCTAACCTTCGGCACGTAAAAAGATGAAAAACTTTTGTTTCGGACCTGAATGCACTATTTCGGGGTATCGTAGTTGTAAAGCATCCATTCTACTCCATTGGACCCAAAATGATGTTTGGGAGTGTTTCAGAGCATTTAGCTAACCTTCGGCACGTAAAAAGATGAAAAACTTTTGTTTCGGACCTGAATGAACTATTTCGGGGTATCGTAGTTGTGAAGCATCCATTCTACTCCATTGGACCCAAAATGATGTTTGGGAGTGTTTCAGAGCATTTAGCTAACCTTCGGCACGTAAAAAGATGAAAAACTTGTGTTCGCGCCTGAATGCACTATTTCGGGGTACCAAAGTTGCGAAGCATCCATTCTACTCCATTGGAACCAAAATGATGTTTGGGAGTGTTTCAGAGCATGTCGCTAACCTTCAGCACGTAAAAAGATGCAAACTTGTGTTTCGGGCCTGAATGCACTATTTCGGGGTACCGAAGTTGTGAAGCATGCATTCTACTCCATTGGACCCAAAATGATGTTTGTTAGTGTTTCAGAGCATTTCGCTAACCTTCGGCACGTAAAAGATGCAAAACTTGTGTTCGCGCCTGAATTCACTATTTTGGGGTACCATAGTTGTGAAGCATCCATTATAGTCCATTGGACCCAAAATGATGTTTGGGAGTGTTTCAGAGCATTTTGATAACCTTCGGCACATAAAAAGATGAAAAACTGGTGTTTTGGGCCTGAATGCACTACTTCGGGTACCAAAGTTGCGAAGCATCCATTCTACTTCATTGGAACTAAAATGATGTTTGGGAGTGTTTCAGAGCATTTCGCTAGCCTTCGGCACGTAAAAAGATGCAAAACTTGTGTTTCGGGCCTGAGTGCTCTATTTCGGGGTACCGAAGTTGTGAAGCATCCATTCTACTCCATTGGACCCACAATGATGTTTGATAGTGTTTCAGAGCATTTCGCTAACCTTTGGCACGTAAAAGATGCAAAACTAGTGTTCCGGGCCTGAATGCACTATTTCGGGGTATCGTAGTTGTAAAGCATCCATTTTACTCCAATGGACCCAAAACGATATTTGGGAGTGTTTCAGAGCATTTCGCTAACCTTCGGCACGTAAAAGACGCAAAACTTGTGTTCGCGCTTGAATCCACTATTTCGGGGTACCAAAATTGTGAAGCATCCATTATAGTCCACTGGACCCAAAATGATGTTTGGGAGTGTTTCAGAGCATTTCGCTAACCTTCAGCACGTAAAAGATGCAAAACTTGTGTTTCGGGCCTGATTCCACTATTTCGGGGTACAGAAGTTGTGAAGCATCCATTCTACTCTATTGGACCGGCAATGATGTTTGACAGTGTTTCAGAGCATTTAGCTAACCTTCGGCACGTAAAAAGATGAAAAACTTTTGTTTCGGACCTGAATGCACTATTTCGGGGTATCGTAGTTGTAAAGCATCCATTCTACTCCATTGGACCCAAAATGATGTTTGGGAGTGTTTCAGAGCATTTAGCTAACCTTCGGCACGTAAAAAGATGAAAAACTTTTGTTTCGGACCTGAATGAACTATTTCGGGGTATCGTAGTTGTGAAGCATCCATTCTACTCCATTGGACCCAAAATGATGTTTGGGAGTGTTTCAGAGCATTTAGCTAACCTTCGGCACGTAAAAAGATGAAAAACTTGTGTTCGCGCCTGAATGCACTATTTCGGGGTACCAAAGTTGCGAAGCATCCATTCTACTCCATTGGAACCAAAATGATGTTTGGGAGTGTTTCAGAGCATGTCGCTAACCTTCAGCACGTAAAAAGATGCAAACTTGTGTTTCGGGCCTGAATGCACTATTTCGGGGTACCGAAGTTGTGAAGCATGCATTCTACTCCATTGGACCCAAAATGATGTTTGTTAGTGTTTCAGAGCATTTCGCTAACCTTCGGCACGTAAAAGATGCAAAACTTGTGTTCGCGCCTGAATTCACTATTTTGGGGTACCATAGTTGTGAAGCATCCATTATAGTCCATTGGACCCAAAATGATGTTTGGGAGTGTTTCAGAGCATTTTGATAACCTTCGGCACATAAAAAGATGAAAAACTGGTGTTTTGGGCCTGAATGCACTACTTCGGGTACCAAAGTTGCGAAGCATCCATTCTACTTCATTGGAACTAAAATGATGTTTGGGAGTGTTTCAGAGCATTTCGCTAGCCTTCGGCACGTAAAAAGATGCAAAACTTGTGTTTCGGGCCTGAGTGCTCTATTTCGGGGTACCGAAGTTGTGAAGCATCCATTCTACTCCATTGGACCCACAATGATGTTTGATAGTGTTTCAGAGCATTTCGCTAACCTTTGGCACGTAAAAGATGCAAAACTAGTGTTCCGGGCCTGAATGCACTATTTCGAGGTATCGTAGTTGTAAAGCATCCATTTTACTCCAATGGACCCAAAACGATATTTGGGAGTGTTTCAGAGCATTTCGCTAGCCTTCGGCACGTAAAAAGATGCAAAACTTGTGTTTCGGGCCTGAGTGCTCTATTTCGGGGTACCGAAGTTGTGAAGCATCCATTCTACTCCATTGGACCCACAATGATGTTTGATAGTGTTTTCAGAGCATTTCGCTAACCTTTGGCACGTAAAAGATGCAAAACTTGTGTTTCGGGCCTGAATGCACTATTTCAGGGTATCGTAGTTGTAAAGCATCCATTCTACTCCATTGGACCCAAAGTGATGTTTGGGAGTGTTTCAGAGCATTTCGCTAACCTTCAGCACGTAAAAGATGCAAAACTTGTGTTTCGGTCCTGATTCCACTATTTCGGGGTACAGAAGTTGTGAAGCATCCATTCTACTCTATTGGACCGGCAATGATGTTTGACAGTGTTTCAGAGCATTTAGCTAACCTTCGGCACGTAAAAAGATGAAAAACTTTTGTTTCGGACCTGAATGCACTATTTCGGGGTATCGTAGTTGTAAAGCATCCATTCTACTCCATTGGACCGAAAATGATGTTTGGGAGTGTTTCAGAGCATTTAGCTAACCTTCGGCACGTAAAAAGATGAAAAACTTTTGTTTCGGACCTGAATGAACTATTTCGGGGTATCGTAGTTGTGAAGCATCCATTCTACTCCATTGGACCCAAAATGATGTTTGGGAGTGTTTCAGAGCATTTAGCTAACCTTCGGCACGTAAAAAGATGAAAAACTTGTGTTCGCGCCTGAATGCACTATTTCGGGGTACCAAAGTTGCGAAGCATCCATTCTACTCCATTGGAACCAAAATGATGTTTGGGAGTGTTTCAGAGCATGTCGCTAACCTTCAGCACGTAAAAAGATGCAAACTTGTGTTTCGGGCCTGAATGCACTATTTCGGGGTACCGAAGTTGTGAAGCATGCATTCTACTCCATTGGACCCAAAATGATGTTTGTTAGTGTTTCAGAGCATTTCGCTAACCTTCGGCACGTAAAAGATGCAAAACTTGTGTTCGCGCCTGAATTCACTATTTTGGGGTACCATAGTTGTGAAGCATCCATTATAGTCCATTGGACCAAAAATGATGTTTGGGAGTGTTTCAGAGCATTTTGATAACCTTCGGCACATAAAAAGATGAAAAACTGGTGTTTTGGGCCTGAATGCACTACTTCGGGTACCAAAGTTGCGAAGCATCCATTCTACTTCATTGGAACTAAAATGATGTTTGGGAGTGTTTCAGAGCATTTCGCTAGCCTTCGGCACGTAAAAAGATGCAAAACTTGTGTTTCGGGCCTGAGTGCTCTATTTCGGGGTACCGAAGTTGTGAAGCATCCATTCTACTCCATTGGACCCACAATGATGTTTGATAGTGTTTCAGAGCATTTCGCTAACCTTTGGCACGTAAAAGATGCAAAACTTGTGTTTCGGGCCTGAATGCACTATTTCAGGGTATCGTAGTTGTAAAGCATCCATTCTACTCCATTGGACCCAAAGTGATGTTTGGGAGTGTTTCAGAGCATTTCGCTAACCTTCAGCACGTAAAAGATGCAAAACTTGTGTTTCGGGCCTGATTCCACTATTTCGGGGTACAGAAGTTGTGAAGCATCCATTCTACTCTATTGGACCGGCAATGATGTTTGACAGTGTTTCAGAGCATTTAGCTAACCTTCGGCACGTAAAAAGATGAAAAACTTTTGTTTCGGACCTGAATGCACTATTTCGGGGTATCGTAGTTGTAAAGCATCCATTCTACTCCATTGGACCGAAAATGATGTTTGGGAGTGTTTCAGAGCATTTAGCTAACCTTCGGCACGTAAAAAGATGAAAAACTTTTGTTTCGGACCTGAATGAACTATTTCGGGGTATCGTAGTTGTGAAGCATCCATTCTACTCCATTGGACCCAAAATGATGTTTGGGAGTGTTTCAGAGCATTTAGCTAACCTTCGGCACGTAAAAAGATGAAAAACTTGTGTTCGCGCCTGAATGCACTATTTCGGGGTACCAAAGTTGCGAAGCATCCATTCTACTCCATTGGAACCAATATGATGTTTGGGAGTGTTTCAGAGCATGTCGCTAACCTTCAGCACGTAAAAAGATGCAAACTTGTGTTTCGGGCCTGAATGCACTATTTCGGGGTACCGAAGTTGTGAAGCATGCATTCTACTCCATTGGACCCAAAATGATGTTTGTTAGTGTTTCAGAGCATTTCGCTAACCTTCGGCACGTAAAAGATGCAAAACTTGTGTTCGCGCCTGAATTCACTATTTTGGGGTACCATAGTTGTGAAGCATCCATTATAGTCCATTGGACCCAAAATGATGTTTGGGAGTGTTTCAGAGCATTTTGATAACCTTCGGCACATAAAAAGATGAAAAACTGGTGTTTTGGGCCTGAATGCACTACTTCGGGTACCAAAGTTGCGAAGCATCCATTCTACTTCATTGGAACTAAAATGATGTTTGGGAGTGTTTCAGAGCATTTCGCTAGCCTTCGGCACGTAAAAAGATGCAAAACTTGTGTTTCGGGCCTGAGTGCTCTATTTCGGGGTACCGAAGTTGTGAAGCATCCATTCTACTCCATTGGACCCACAATGATGTTTGATAGTGTTTCAGAGCATTTCGCTAACCTTTGGCACGTAAAAGATGCAAAACTTGTGTTTCGGGCCTGAATGCACTATTTCAGGGTATCGTAGTTGTAAAGCATCCATTCTACTCCATTGGACCCAAAGTGATGTTTGGGAGTGTTTCAGAGCATTTCGCTAACCTTCAGCACGTAAAAGATGCAAAACTTGTGTTTCGGGCCTGATTCCACTATTTCGGGGTACAGAAGTTGTGAAGCATCCATTCTACTCTATTGGACCGGCAATGATGTTTGACAGTGTTTCAGAGCATTTAGCTAACCTTCGGCACGTAAAAAGATGAAAAACTTTTGTTTCGGACCTGAATGCACTATTTCGGGGTATCGTAGTTGTAAAGCATCCATTCTACTCCATTGGACCGAAAATGATGTTTGGGAGTGTTTCAGAGCATTTAGCTAACCTTCGGCACGTAAAAAGATGAAAAACTTTTGTTTCGGACCTGAATGAACTATTTCGGGGTATCGTAGTTGTGAAGCATCCATTCTACTCCATTGGACCCAAAATGATGTTTGGGAGTGTTTCAGAGCATTTAGCTAACCTTCGGCACGTAAAAAGATGAAAAACTTGTGTTCGCGCCTGAATGCACTATTTCGGGGTACCAAAGTTGCGAAGCATCCATTCTACTCCATTGGAACCAATATGATGTTTGGGAGTGTTTCAGAGCATGTCGCTAACCTTCAGCACGTAAAAAGATGCAAACTTGTGTTTCGGGCCTGAATGCACTATTTCGGGGTACCGAAGTTGTGAAGCATGCATTCTACTCCATTGGACCCAAAATGATGTTTGTTAGTGTTTCAGAGCATTTCGCTAACCTTCGGCACGTAAAAGATGCAAAACTTGTGTTCGCGCCTGAATTCACTATTTTGGGGTACCATAGTTGTGAAGCATCCATTATAGTCCATTGGACCCAAAATGATGTTTGGGAGTGTTTCAGAGCATTTTGATAACCTTCGGCACATAAAAAGATGAAAAACTGGTGTTTTGGGCCTGAATGCACTACTTCGGGTACCAAAGTTGCGAAGCATCCATTCTACTTCATTGGAACTAAAATGATGTTTGGGAGTGTTTCAGAGCATTTCGCTAGCCTTCGGCACGTAAAAAGATGCAAAACTTGTGTTTCGGGCCTGAGTGCTCTATTTCGGGGTACCGAAGTTGTGAAGCATCCATTCTACTCCATTGGACCCACAATGATGTTTGATAGTGTTTCAGAGCATTTCGCTAACCTTTGGCACGTAAAAGATGCAAAACTTGTGTTTCGGGCCTGAATGCACTATTTCAGGGTATCGTAGTTGTAAAGCATCCATTCTACTCCATTGGACCCAAAGTGATGTTTGGGAGTGTTTCAGAGCATTTCGCTAACCTTCAGCACGTAAAAGATGCAAAACTTGTGTTTCGGGCCTGATTCCACTATTTCGGGGTACAGAAGTTGTGAAGCATCCATTCTACTCTATTGGACCGGCAATGATGTTTGACAGTGTTTCAGAGCATTTAGCTAACCTTCGGCACGTAAAAAGATGAAAAACTTTTGTTTCGGACCTGAATGCACTATTTCGGGGTATCGTAGTTGTAAAGCATCCATTCTACTCCATTGGACCGAAAATGATGTTTGGGAGTGTTTCAGAGCATTTAGCTAACCTTCGGCACGTAAAAAGATGAAAAACTTTTGTTTCGGACCTGAATGAACTATTTCGGGGTATCGTAGTTGTGAAGCATCCATTCTACTCCATTGGACCCAAAATGATGTTTGGGAGTGTTTCAGAGCATTTAGCTAACCTTCGGCACGTAAAAAGATGAAAAACTTGTGTTCGCGCCTGAATGCACTATTTCGGGGTACCAAAGTTGCGAAGCATCCATTCTACTCCATTGGAACCAATATGATGTTTGGGAGTGTTTCAGAGCATGTCGCTAACCTTCAGCACGTAAAAAGATGCAAACTTGTGTTTCGGGCCTGAATGCACTATTTCGGGGTACCGAAGTTGTGAAGCATGCATTCTACTCCATTGGACCCAAAATGATGTTTGTTAGTGTTTCAGAGCATTTCGCTAACCTTCGGCACGTAAAAGATGCAAAACTTGTGTTCGCGCCTGAATTCACTATTTTGGGGTACCATAGTTGTGAAGCATCCATTATAGTCCATTGGACCCAAAATGATGTTTGGGAGTGTTTCAGAGCATTTTGATAACCTTCGGCACATAAAAAGATGAAAAACTGGTGTTTTGGGCCTGAATGCACTACTTCGGGTACCAAAGTTGCGAAGCATCCATTCTACTTCATTGGAACTAAAATGATGTTTGGGAGTGTTTCAGAGCATTTCGCTAGCCTTCGGCACGTAAAAAGATGCAAAACTTGTGTTTCGGGCCTGAGTGCTCTATTTCGGGGTACCGAAGTTGTGAAGCATCCATTCTACTCCATTGGACCCACAATGATGTTTGATAGTGTTTCAGAGCATTTCGCTAACCTTTGGCACGTAAAAGATGCAAAACTTGTGTTTCGGGCCTGAATGCACTATTTCAGGGTATCGTAGTTGTAAAGCATCCATTCTACTCCATTGGACCCAAAGTGATGTTTGGGAGTGTTTCAGAGCATTTCGCTAACCTTCAGCACGTAAAAGATGCAAAACTTGTGTTTCGGGCCTGATTCCACTATTTCGGGGTACAGAAGTTGTGAAGCATCCATTCTACTCTATTGGACCGGCAATGATGTTTGACAGTGTTTCAGAGCATTTAGCTAACCTTCGGCACGTAAAAAGATGAAAAACTTTTGTTTCGGACCTGAATGCACTATTTCGGGGTATCGTAGTTGTAAAGCATCCATTCTACTCCATTGGACCGAAAATGATGTTTGGGAGTGTTTCAGAGCATTTAGCTAACCTTCGGCACGTAAAAAGATGAAAAACTTTTGTTTCGGACCTGAATGAACTATTTCGGGGTATCGTAGTTGTGAAGCATCCATTCTACTCCATTGGACCCAAAATGATGTTTGGGAGTGTTTCAGAGCATTTAGCTAACCTTCGGCACGTAAAAAGATGAAAAACTTGTGTTCGCGCCTGAATGCACTATTTCGGGGTACCAAAGTTGCGAAGCATCCATTCTACTCCATTGGAACCAATATGATGTTTGGGAGTGTTTCAGAGCATGTCGCTAACCTTCAGCACGTAAAAAGATGCAAACTTGTGTTTCGGGCCTGAATGCACTATTTCGGGGTACCGAAGTTGTGAAGCATGCATTCTACTCCATTGGACCCAAAATGATGTTTGTTAGTGTTTCAGAGCATTTCGCTAACCTTCGGCACGTAAAAGATGCAAAACTTGTGTTCGCGCCTGAATTCACTATTTTGGGGTACCATAGTTGTGAAGCATCCATTATAGTCCATTGGACCCAAAATGATGTTTGGGAGTGTTTCAGAGCATTTTGATAACCTTCGGCACATAAAAAGATGAAAAACTGGTGTTTTGGGCCTGAATGCACTACTTCGGGTACCAAAGTTGCGAAGCATCCATTCTACTTCATTGGAACTAAAATGATGTTTGGGAGTGTTTCAGAGCATTTCGCTAGCCTTCGGCACGTAAAAAGATGCAAAACTTGTGTTTCGGGCCTGAGTGCTCTATTTCGGGGTACCGAAGTTGTGAAGCATCCATTCTACTCCATTGGACCCACAATGATGTTTGATAGTGTTTCAGAGCATTTCGCTAACCTTTGGCACGTAAAAGATGCAAAACTAGTGTTCCGGGCCTGAATGCACTATTTCGGGGTATCGTAGTTGTAAAGCATCCATTTTACTCCAATGGACCCAAAACGATATTTGGGAGTGTTTCAGAGCATTTCGCTAGCCTTCGGCACGTAAAAAGATGCAAAACTTGTGTTTCGGGCCTGAGTGCTCTATTTCGGGGTACCGAAGTTGTGAAGCATCCATTCTACTCCATTGGACCCACAATGATGTTTGATAGTGTTTTCAGAGCATTTCGCTAACCTTTGGCACGTAAAAGATGCAAAACTTGTGTTTCGGGCCTGAATGCACTATTTCAGGGTATCGTAGTTGTAAAGCATCCATTCTACTCCATTGGACCCAAAGTGATGTTTGGGAGTGTTTCAGAGCATTTCGCTAACCTTCAGCACGTAAAAGATGCAAAACTTGTGTTTCGGGCCTGATTCCACTATTTCGGGGTACAGAAGTTGTGAAGCATCCATTCTACTCTATTGGACCGGCAATGATGTTTGACAGTGTTTCAGAGCATTTAGCTAACCTTCGGCACGTAAAAAGATGAAAAACTTTTGTTTCGGACCTGAATGCACTATTTCGGGGTATCGTAGTTGTAAAGCATCCATTCTACTCCATTGGACCGAAAATGATGTTTGGGAGTGTTTCAGAGCATTTAGCTAACCTTCGGCACGTAAAAAGATGAAAAACTTTTGTTTCGGACCTGAATGAACTATTTCGGGGTATCGTAGTTGTGAAGCATCCATTCTACTCCATTGGACCCAAAATGATGTTTGGGAGTGTTTCAGAGCATTTAGCTAACCTTCGGCACGTAAAAAGATGAAAAACTTGTGTTCGCGCCTGAATGCACTATTTCGGGGTACCAAAGTTGCGAAGCATCCATTCTACTCCATTGGAACCAAAATGATGTTTGGGAGTGTTTCAGAGCATGTCGCTAACCTTCAGCACGTAAAAAGATGCAAACTTGTGTTTCGGGCCTGAATGCACTATTTCGGGGTACCGAAGTTGTGAAGCATGCATTCTACTCCATTGGACCCAAAATGATGTTTGTTAGTGTTTCAGAGCATTTCGCTAACCTTCGGCACGTAAAAGATGCAAAACTTGTGTTCGCGCCTGAATTCACTATTTTGGGGTACCATAGTTGTGAAGCATCCATTATAGTCCATTGGACCCAAAATGATGTTTGGGAGTGTTTCAGAGCATTTTGATAACCTTCGGCACATAAAAAGATGAAAAACTGGTGTTTTGGGCCTGAATGCACTACTTCGGGTACCAAAGTTGCGAAGCATCCATTCTACTTCATTGGAACTAAAATGATGTTTGGGAGTGTTTCAGAGCATTTCGCTAGCCTTCGGCACGTAAAAAGATGCAAAACTTGTGTTTCGGGCCTGAGTGCTCTATTTCGGGGTACCGAAGTTGTGAAGCATCCATTCTACTCCATTGGACCCACAATGATGTTTGATAGTGTTTCAGAGCATTTCGCTAACCTTTGGCACGTAAAAGATGCAAAACTTGTGTTTCGGGCCTGAATGCACTATTTCAGGGTATCGTAGTTGTAAAGCATCCATTCTACTCCATTGGACCCAAAGTGATGTTTGGGAGTGTTTCAGAGCATTTCGCTAACCTTCAGCACGTAAAAGATGCAAAACTTGTGTTTCGGGCCTGATTCCACTATTTCGGGGTACAGAAGTTGTGAAGCATCCATTCTACTCTATTGGACCGGCAATGATGTTTGACAGTGTTTCAGAGCATTTAGCTAACCTTCGGCACGTAAAAAGATGAAAAACTTTTGTTTCGGACCTGAATGCACTATTTCGGGGTATCGTAGTTGTAAAGCATCCATTCTACTCCATTGGACCGAAAATGATGTTTGGGAGTGTTTCAGAGCATTTAGCTAACCTTCGGCACGTAAAAAGATGAAAAACTTTTGTTTCGGACCTGAATGAACTATTTCGGGGTATCGTAGTTGTGAAGCATCCATTCTACTCCATTGGACCCAAAATGATGTTTGGGAGTGTTTCAGAGCATTTAGCTAACCTTCGGCACGTAAAAAGATGAAAAACTTGTGTTCGCGCCTGAATGCACTATTTCGGGGTACCAAAGTTGCGAAGCATCCATTCTACTCCATTGGAACCAATATGATGTTTGGGAGTGTTTCAGAGCATGTCGCTAACCTTCAGCACGTAAAAAGATGCAAACTTGTGTTTCGGGCCTGAATGCACTATTTCGGGGTACCGAAGTTGTGAAGCATGCATTCTACTCCATTGGACCCAAAATGATGTTTGTTAGTGTTTCAGAGCATTTCGCTAACCTTCGGCACGTAAAAGATGCAAAACTTGTGTTCGCGCCTGAATTCACTATTTTGGGGTACCATAGTTGTGAAGCATCCATTATAGTCCATTGGACCCAAAATGATGTTTGGGAGTGTTTCAGAGCATTTTGATAACCTTCGGCACATAAAAAGATGAAAAACTGGTGTTTTGGGCCTGAATGCACTACTTCGGGTACCAAAGTTGCGAAGCATCCATTCTACTTCATTGGAACTAAAATGATGTTTGGGAGTGTTTCAGAGCATTTCGCTAGCCTTCGGCACGTAAAAAGATGCAAAACTTGTGTTTCGGGCCTGAGTGCTCTATTTCGGGGTACCGAAGTTGTGAAGCATCCATTCTACTCCATTGGACCCACAATGATGTTTGATAGTGTTTCAGAGCATTTCGCTAACCTTTGGCACGTAAAAGATGCAAAACTAGTGTTCCGGGCCTGAATGCACTATTTCGGGGTATCGTAGTTGTAAAGCATCCATTTTACTCCAATGGACCCAAAACGATATTTGGGAGTGTTTCAGAGCATTTCGCTAGCCTTCGGCACGTAAAAAGATGCAAAACTTGTGTTTCGGGCCTGAGTGCTCTATTTCGGGGTACCGAAGTTGTGAAGCATCCATTCTACTCCATTGGACCCACAATGATGTTTGATAGTGTTTTCAGAGCATTTCGCTAACCTTTGGCACGTAAAAGATGCAAAACTTGTGTTTCGGGCCTGAATGCACTATTTCAGGGTATCGTAGTTGTAAAGCATCCATTCTACTCCATTGGACCCAAAGTGATGTTTGGGAGTGTTTCAGAGCATTTCGCTAACCTTCAGCACGTAAAAGATGCAAAACTTGTGTTTCGGGCCTGATTCCACTATTTCGGGGTACAGAAGTTGTGAAGCATCCATTCTACTCTATTGGACCGGCAATGATGTTTGACAGTGTTTCAGAGCATTTAGCTAACCTTCGGCACGTAAAAAGATGAAAAACTTTTGTTTCGGACCTGAATGCACTATTTCGGGGTATCGTAGTTGTAAAGCATCCATTCTACTCCATTGGACCGAAAATGATGTTTGGGAGTGTTTCAGAGCATTTAGCTAACCTTCGGCACGTAAAAAGATGAAAAACTTTTGTTTCGGACCTGAATGAACTATTTCGGGGTATCGTAGTTGTGAAGCATCCATTCTACTCCATTGGACCCAAAATGATGTTTGGGAGTGTTTCAGAGCATTTAGCTAACCTTCGGCACGTAAAAAGATGAAAAACTTGTGTTCGCGCCTGAATGCACTATTTCGGGGTACCAAAGTTGCGAAGCATCCATTCTACTCCATTGGAACCAAAATGATGTTTGGGAGTGTTTCAGAGCATGTCGCTAACCTTCAGCACGTAAAAAGATGCAAACTTGTGTTTCGGGCCTGAATGCACTATTTCGGGGTACCGAAGTTGTGAAGCATGCATTCTACTCCATTGGACCCAAAATGATGTTTGTTAGTGTTTCAGAGCATTTCGCTAACCTTCGGCACGTAAAAGATGCAAAACTTGTGTTCGCGCCTGAATTCACTATTTTGGGGTACCATAGTTGTGAAGCATCCATTATAGTCCATTGGACCCAAAATGATGTTTGGGAGTGTTTCAGAGCATTTTGATAACCTTCGGCACATAAAAAGATGAAAAACTGGTGTTTTGGGCCTGAATGCACTACTTCGGGTACCAAAGTTGCGAAGCATCCATTCTACTTCATTGGAACTAAAATGATGTTTGGGAGTGTTTCAGAGCATTTCGCTAGCCTTCGGCACGTAAAAAGATGCAAAACTTGTGTTTCGGGCCTGAGTGCTCTATTTCGGGGTACCGAAGTTGTGAAGCATCCATTCTACTCCATTAGACCCACAATGATGTTTGATAGTGTTTCAGAGCATTTCGCTAACCTTTGGCACGTAAAAGATGCAAAACTAGTGTTCCGGGCCTGAATGCACTATTTCGGGGTATCGTAGTTGTAAAGCATCCATTTTACTCCAATGGACCCAAAACGATATTTGGGAGTGTTTCAGAGCATTTCGCTAACCTTCGGCACGTAAAAGACGCAAAACTTGTGTTCGCGCTTGAATCCACTATTTCGGGGTACCAAAATTGTGAAGCATCCATTATAGTCCACTGGACCCAAAATGATGTTTGGGAGTGTTTCAGAGCATTTCGCTAACCTTCAGCACGTAAAAGATGCAAAACTTGTGTTTCGGGCCTGATTCCACTATTTCGGGGTACAGAAGTTGTGAAGCATCCATTCTACTCTATTGGACCGGCAATGATGTTTGACAGTGTTTCAGAGCATTTAGCTAACCTTCGGCACGTAAAAAGATGAAAAACTTTTGTTTCGGACCTGAATGCACTATTTCGGGGTATCGTAGTTGTAAAGCATCCATTCTACTCCATTGGACCCAAAATGATGTTTGGGAGTGTTTCAGAGCATTTAGCTAACCTTCGGCACGTAAAAAGACGAAAAACTTTTGTTTCGGACCTGAATGAACTATTTCGGGGTATCGTAGTTGTGAAGCATCCATTCTACTCCATTGGACCCAAAATGATGTTTGGGAGTGTTTCAGAGCATTTAGCTAACCTTCGGCACGTAAAAAGATGAAAAACTTGTGTTCGCGCCTGAATGCACTATTTCGGGGTACCAAAGTTGCGAAGCATCCATTCTACTCCATTGGAACCAAAATGATGTTTGGGAGTGTTTCAGAGCATGTCGCTAACCTTCAGCACGTAAAAAGATGCAAACTTGTGTTTCGGGCCTGAATGCACTATTTCGGGGTACCGAAGTTGTGAAGCATGCATTCTACTCCATTGGACCCAAAATGATGTTTGTTAGTGTTTCAGAGCATTTCGCTAACCTTCGGCACGTAAAAGATGCAAAACTTGTGTTCGCGCCTGAATTCACTATTTTGGGGTACCATAGTTGTGAAGCATCCATTATAGTCCATTGGACCCAAAATGATGTTTGGGAGTGTTTCAGAGCATTTTGATAACCTTCGGCACATAAAAAGATGAAAAACTGGTGTTTTGGGCCTGAATGCACTACTTCGGGTACCAAAGTTGCGAAGCATCCATTCTACTTCATTGGAACTAAAATGATGTTTGGGAGTGTTTCAGAGCATTTCGCTAGCCTTCGGCACGTAAAAAGATGCAAAACTGGTGTTTCGGGCCTGAGTGCTCTATTTTGGGGTACCGAAGTTGTGAAGCATCCATTCTACTCCATTAGACCCACAATGATGTTTGATAGTGTTTCAGAGCATTTCGCTAACCTTTGGCACGTAAAAGATGCAAAACTAGTGTTCCGGGCCTGAATGCACTATTTCGGGGTATCGTAGTTGTAAAGCATCCATTTTACTCCAATGGACCCAAAACGATATTTGGGAGTGTTTCAGAGCATTTCGCTAACCTTCGGCACGTAAAAGACGCAAAACTTGTGTTCGCGCTTGAATCCACTATTTCGGGGTACCAAAATTGTGAAGCATCCATTATAGTCCACTGGACCCAAAATGATGTTTGGGAGTGTTTCAGAGCATTTCGCTAACCTTCAGCACGTAAAAGATGCAAAACTTGTGTTTCGGGCCTGATTCCACTATTTCGGGGTACAGAAGTTGTGAAGCATCCATTCTACTCTATTGGACCGGCAATGATGTTTGACAGTGTTTCAGAGCATTTAGCTAACCTTCGGCACGTAAAAAGATGAAAAACTTTTGTTTCGGACCTGAATGCACTATTTCGGGGTATCGTAGTTGTAAAGCATCCATTCTACTCCATTGGACCCAAAATGATGTTTGGGAGTGTTTCAGAGCATTTAGCTAACCTTCGGCACGTAAAAAGACGAAAAACTTTTGTTTCGGACCTGAATGAACTATTTCGGGGTATCGTAGTTGTGAAGCATCCATTCTACTCCATTGGACCCAAAATGATGTTTGGGAGTGTTTCAGAGCATTTAGCTAACCTTCGGCACGTAAAAAGATGAAAAACTTGTGTTCGCGCCTGAATGCACTATTTCGGGGTACCAAAGTTGCGAAGCATCCATTCTACTCCATTGGAACCAAAATGATGTTTGGGAGTGTTTCAGAGCATGTCGCTAACCTTCAGCACGTAAAAAGATGCAAACTTGTGTTTCGGGCCTGAATGCACTATTTCGGGGTACCGAAGTTGTGAAGCATGCATTCTACTCCATTGGACCCAAAATGATGTTTGTTAGTGTTTCAGAGCATTTCGCTAACCTTCGGCACGTAAAAGATGCAAAACTTGTGTTCGCGCCTGAATTCACTATTTTGGGGTACCATAGTTGTGAAGCATCCATTATAGTCCATTGGACCCAAAATGATGTTTGGGAGTGTTTCAGAGCATTTTGATAACCTTCGGCACATAAAAAGATGAAAAACTGGTGTTTTGGGCCTGAATGCACTACTTCGGGTACCAAAGTTGCGAAGCATCCATTCTACTTCATTGGAACTAAAATGATGTTTGGGAGTGTTTCAGAGCATTTCGCTAGCCTTCGGCACGTAAAAAGATGCAAAACTGGTGTTTCGGGCCTGAGTGCTCTATTTTGGGGTACCGAAGTTGTGAAGCATCCATTCTACTCCATTGGACCCACAATGATGTTTGATAGTGTTTCAGAGCATTTCGCTAACCTTTGGCACGTAAAAGATGCAAAACTAGTGTTCCGGGCCTGAATGCACTATTTCGGGGTATCGTAGTTGTAAAGCATCCATTTTACTCCAATGGACCCAAAACGATATTTGGGAGTGTTTCAGAGCATTTCGCTAACCTTCGGCACGTAAAAGACGCAAAACTTGTGTTCGCGCTTGAATCCACTATTTCGGGGTACCAAAATTGTGAAGCATCCATTATAGTCCACTGGACCCAAAATGATGTTTGGGAGTGTTTCAGAGCATTTCGCTAACCTTCAGCACGTAAAAGATGCAAAACTTGTGTTTCGGGCCTGATTCCACTATTTCGGGGTACAGAAGTTGTGAAGCATCCATTCTACTCTATTGGACCGGCAATGATGTTTGACAGTGTTTCAGAGCATTTAGCTAACCTTCGGCACGTAAAAAGATGAAAAACTTTTGTTTCGGACCTGAATGCACTATTTCGGGGTATCGTAGTTGTAAAGCATCCATTCTACTCCATTGGACCCAAAATGATGTTTGGGAGTGTTTCAGAGCATTTAGCTAACCTTCGGCACGTAAAAAGACGAAAAACTTTTGTTTCGGACCTGAATGAACTATTTCGGGGTATCGTAGTTGTGAAGCATCCATTCTACTCCATTGGACCCAAAATGATGTTTGGGAGTGTTTCAGAGCATTTAGCTAACCTTCGGCACGTAAAAAGATGAAAAACTTGTGTTCGCGCCTGAATGCACTATTTCGGGGTACCAAAGTTGCGAAGCATCCATTCTACTCCATTGGAACCAAAATGATGTTTGGGAGTGTTTCAGAGCATGTCGCTAACCTTCAGCACGTAAAAAGATGCAAACTTGTGTTTCGGGCCTGAATGCACTATTTCGGGGTACCGAAGTTGTGAAGCATGCATTCTACTCCATTGGACCCAAAATGATGTTTGTTAGTGTTTCAGAGCATTTCGCTAACCTTCGGCACGTAAAAGATGCAAAACTTGTGTTCGCGCCTGAATTCACTATTTTGGGGTACCATAGTTGTGAAGCATCCATTATAGTCCATTGGACCCAAAATGATGTTTGGGAGTGTTTCAGAGCATTTCGCTAACCTTCAGCACGTAAAAGATGCAAAACTTGTGTTTCGGGCCTGATTCCACTATTTCGGGGTACAGAAGTTGTGAAGCATCCATTCTACTCTATTGGACCGGCAATGATGTTTGACAGTGTTTCAGAGCATTTAGCTAACCTTCGGCACGTAAAAAGATGAAAAACTTTTGTTTCGGACCTGAATGCACTATTTCGGGGTATCGTAGTTGTAAAGCATCCATTCTACTCCATTGGACCCAAAATGATGTTTGGGAGTGTTTCAGAGCATTTAGCTAACCTTCGGCACGTAAAAAGACGAAAAACTTTTGTTTCGGACCTGAATGAACTATTTCGGGGTATCGTAGTTGTGAAGCATCCATTCTACTCCATTGGACCCAAAATGATGTTTGGGAGTGTTTCAGAGCATTTAGCTAACCTTCGGCACGTAAAAAGATGAAAAACTTGTGTTCGCGCCTGAATGCACTATTTCGGGGTACCAAAGTTGCGAAGCATCCATTCTACTCCATTGGAACCAAAATGATGTTTGGGAGTGTTTCAGAGCATGTCGCTAACCTTCAGCACGTAAAAAGATGCAAACTTGTGTTTCGGGCCTGAATGCACTATTTCGGGGTACCGAAGTTGTGAAGCATGCATTCTACTCCATTGGACCCAAAATGATGTTTGTTAGTGTTTCAGAGCATTTCGCTAACCTTCGGCACGTAAAAGATGCAAAACTTGTGTTCGCGCCTGAATTCACTATTTTGGGGTACCATAGTTGTGAAGCATCCATTATAGTCCATTGGACCCAAAATGATGTTTGGGAGTGTTTCAGAGCATTTTGATAACCTTCGGCACATAAAAAGATGAAAAACTGGTGTTTTGGGCCTGAATGCACTACTTCGGGTACCAAAGTTGCGAAGCATCCATTCTACTTCATTGGAACTAAAATGATGTTTGGGAGTGTTTCAGAGCATTTCGCTAGCCTTCGGCACGTAAAAAGATGCAAAACTGGTGTTTCGGGCCTGAGTGCTCTATTTTGGGGTACCGAAGTTGTGAAGCATCCATTCTACTCCATTGGACCCACAATGATGTTTGATAGTGTTTCAGAGCATTTCGCTAACCTTTGGCACGTAAAAGATGCAAAACTAGTGTTCCGGGCCTGAATGCACTATTTCGGGGTATCGTAGTTGTAAAGCATCCATTTTACTCCAATGGACCCAAAACGATATTTGGGAGTGTTTCAGAGCATTTCGCTAACCTTCGGCACGTAAAAGACGCAAAACTTGTGTTCGCGCTTGAATCCACTATTTCGGGGTACCAAAATTGTGAAGCATCCATTATAGTCCACTGGACCCAAAATGATGTTTGGGAGTGTTTCAGAGCATTTCGCTAACCTTCAGCACGTAAAAGATGCAAAACTTGTGTTTCGGGCCTGATTCCACTATTTCGGGGTACAGAAGTTGTGAAGCATCCATTCTACTCTATTGGACCGGCAATGATGTTTGACAGTGTTTCAGAGCATTTAGCTAACCTTCGGCACGTAAAAAGATGAAAAACTTTTGTTTCGGACCTGAATGCACTATTTCGGGGTATCGTAGTTGTAAAGCATCCATTCTACTCCATTGGACCCAAAATGATGTTTGGGAGTGTTTCAGAGCATTTAGCTAACCTTCGGCACGTAAAAAGACGAAAAACTTTTGTTTCGGACCTGAATGAACTATTTCGGGGTATCGTAGTTGTGAAGCATCCATTCTACTCCATTGGACCCAAAATGATGTTTGGGAGTGTTTCAGAGCATTTAGCTAACCTTCGGCACGTAAAAAGATGAAAAACTTGTGTTCGCGCCTGAATGCACTATTTCGGGGTACCAAAGTTGCGAAGCATCCATTCTACTCCATTGGAACCAAAATGATGTTTGGGAGTGTTTCAGAGCATGTCGCTAACCTTCAGCACGTAAAAAGATGCAAACTTGTGTTTCGGGCCTGAATGCACTATTTCGGGGTACCGAAGTTGTGAAGCATGCATTCTACTCCATTGGACCCAAAATGATGTTTGTTAGTGTTTCAGAGCATTTCGCTAACCTTCGGCACGTAAAAGATGCAAAACTTGTGTTCGCGCCTGAATTCACTATTTTGGGGTACCATAGTTGTGAAGCATCCATTATAGTCCATTGGACCCAAAATGATGTTTGGGAGTGTTTCAGAGCATTTTGATAACCTTCGGCACATAAAAAGATGAAAAACTGGTGTTTTGGGCCTGAATGCACTACTTCGGGTACCAAAGTTGCGAAGCATCCATTCTACTTCATTGGAACTAAAATGATGTTTGGGAGTGTTTCAGAGCATTTCGCTAGCCTTCGGCACGTAAAAAGATGCAAAACTGGTGTTTCGGGCCTGAGTGCTCTATTTTGGGGTACCGAAGTTGTGAAGCATCCATTCTACTCCATTGGACCCACAATGATGTTTGATAGTGTTTCAGAGCATTTCGCTAACCTTCAGCACGTAAAAGATGCAAAACTTGTGTTTCGGGCCTGATTCCACTATTTCGGGGTACAGAAGTTGTGAAGCATCCATTCTACTCTATTGGACCGGCAATGATGTTTGACAGTGTTTCAGAGCATTTAGCTAACCTTCGGCACGTAAAAAGATGAAAAACTTTTGTTTCGGACCTGAATGCACTATTTCGGGGTATCGTAGTTGTAAAGCATCCATTCTACTCCATTGGACCCAAAATGATGTTTGGGAGTGTTTCAGAGCATTTAGCTAACCTTCGGCACGTAAAAAGACGAAAAACTTTTGTTTCGGACCTGAATGAACTATTTCGGGGTATCGTAGTTGTGAAGCATCCATTCTACTCCATTGGACCCAAAATGATGTTTGGGAGTGTTTCAGAGCATTTAGCTAACCTTCGGCACGTAAAAAGATGAAAAACTTGTGTTCGCGCCTGAATGCACTATTTCGGGGTACCAAAGTTGCGAAGCATCCATTCTACTCCATTGGAACCAAAATGATGTTTGGGAGTGTTTCAGAGCATGTCGCTAACCTTCAGCACGTAAAAAGATGCAAACTTGTGTTTCGGGCCTGAATGCACTATTTCGGGGTACCGAAGTTGTGAAGCATGCATTCTACTCCATTGGACCCAAAATGATGTTTGTTAGTGTTTCAGAGCATTTCGCTAACCTTCGGCACGTAAAAGATGCAAAACTTGTGTTCGCGCCTGAATTCACTATTTTGGGGTACCATAGTTGTGAAGCATCCATTATAGTCCATTGGACCCAAAATGATGTTTGGGAGTGTTTCAGAGCATTTTGATAACCTTCGGCACATAAAAAGATGAAAAACTGGTGTTTTGGGCCTGAATGCACTACTTCGGGTACCAAAGTTGCGAAGCATCCATTCTACTTCATTGGAACTAAAATGATGTTTGGGAGTGTTTCAGAGCATTTCGCTAGCCTTCGGCACGTAAAAAGATGCAAAACTGGTGTTTCGGGCCTGAGTGCTCTATTTTGGGGTACCGAAGTTGTGAAGCATCCATTCTACTCCATTGGACCCACAATGATGTTTGATAGTGTTTCAGAGCATTTCGCTAACCTTTGGCACGTAAAAGATGCAAAACTAGTGTTCCGGGCCTGAATGCACTATTTCGGGGTATCGTAGTTGTAAAGCATCCATTTTACTCCAATGGACCCAAAACGATATTTGGGAGTGTTTCAGAGCATTTCGCTAACCTTCGGCACGTAAAAGACGCAAAACTTGTGTTCGCGCTTGAATCCACTATTTCGGGGTACCAAAATTGTGAAGCATCCATTATAGTCCACTGGACCCAAAATGATGTTTGGGAGTGTTTCAGAGCATTTCGCTAACCTTCAGCACGTAAAAGATGCAAAACTTGTGTTTCGGGCCTGATTCCACTATTTCGGGGTACAGAAGTTGTGAAGCATCCATTCTACTCTATTGGACCGGCAATGATGTTTGACAGTGTTTCAGAGCATTTAGCTAACCTTCGGCACGTAAAAAGATGAAAAACTTTTGTTTCGGACCTGAATGCACTATTTCGGGGTATCGTAGTTGTAAAGCATCCATTCTACTCCATTGGACCCAAAATGATGTTTGGGAGTGTTTCAGAGCA
This sequence comes from Cenchrus fungigraminus, assembly GCA_036936925.1. NCBI lineage: Eukaryota > Viridiplantae > Streptophyta > Magnoliopsida > Poales > Poaceae > Cenchrus > Cenchrus fungigraminus. The sequence goes on along the minus strand of CM072772.1, from coordinate 59,144,824 downwards.
TTTAGCTAACCTTCGGCACGTAAAAAGACGAAAAACTTTTGTTTCGGACCTGAATGAACTATTTCGGGGTATCGTAGTTGTGAAGCATCCATTCTACTCCATTGGACCCAAAATGATGTTTGGGAGTGTTTCAGAGCATTTAGCTAACCTTCGGCACGTAAAAAGATGAAAAACTTGTGTTCGCGCCTGAATGCACTATTTCGGGGTACCAAAGTTGCGAAGCATCCATTCTACTCCATTGGAACCAAAATGATGTTTGGGAGTGTTTCAGAGCATGTCGCTAACCTTCAGCACGTAAAAAGATGCAAACTTGTGTTTCGGGCCTGAATGCACTATTTCGGGGTACCGAAGTTGTGAAGCATGCATTCTACTCCATTGGACCCAAAATGATGTTTGTTAGTGTTTCAGAGCATTTCGCTAACCTTCGGCACGTAAAAGATGCAAAACTTGTGTTCGCGCCTGAATTCACTATTTTGGGGTACCATAGTTGTGAAGCATCCATTATAGTCCATTGGACCCAAAATGATGGTTGGGGGTGTTTCAGAGCATTTTGATAACCTTCGGCACATAAAAAGATGAAAAACTGGTGTTTTGGGCCTGAATGCACTACTTCGGGTACCAAAGTTGCGAAGCATCCATTCTACTTCATTGGAACTAAAATGATGTTTGGGAGTGTTTCAGAGCATTTCGCTAGCCTTCGGCACGTAAAAAGATGCAAAACTGGTGTTTCGGGCCTGAGTGCTCTATTTTGGGGTACCGAAGTTGTGAAGCATCCATTCTACTCCATTGGACCCACAATGATGTTTGATAGTGTTTCAGAGCATTTCGCTAACCTTTGGCACGTAAAAGATGCAAAACTAGTGTTCCGGGCCTGAATGCACTATTTCGGGGTATCGTAGTTGTAAAGCATCCATTTTACTCCAATGGACCCAAAACGATATTTGGGAGTGTTTCAGAGCATTTCGCTAACCTTCGGCACGTAAAAGACGCAAAACTTGTGTTCGCGCTTGAATCCACTATTTCGGGGTACCAAAATTGTGAAGCATCCATTATAGTCCACTGGACCCAAAATGATGTTTGGGAGTGTTTCAGAGCATTTCGCTAACCTTCAGCACGTAAAAGATGCAAAACTTGTGTTTCGGGCCTGATTCCACTATTTCGGGGTACAGAAGTTGTGAAGCATCCATTCTACTCTATTGGACCGGCAATGATGTTTGACAGTGTTTCAGAGCATTTAGCTAACCTTCGGCACGTAAAAAGATGAAAAACTTTTGTTTCGGACCTGAATGCACTATTTCGGGGTATCGTAGTTGTAAAGCATCCATTCTACTCCATTAGACCCAAAATGATGTTTGGGAGTGTTTCAGAGCATTTAGCTAACCTTCGGCACGTAAAAAGATGAAAAACTTTTGTTTCGGACCTGAATGAACTATTTCGGGGTATCGTAGTTGTGAAGCATCCATTCTACTCCATTGGACCCAAAATGATGTTTGGGAGTGTTTCAGAGCATTTAGCTAACCTTCGGCACGTAAAAAGATGAAAAACTTGTGTTCGCGCCTGAATGCACTATTTCGGGGTACCAAAGTTGCGAAGCATCCATTCTACTCCATTGGAACCAAAATGATGTTTGGGAGTGTTTCAGAGCATGTCGCTAACCTTCAGCACGTAAAAAGATGCAAACTTGTGTTTCGGGCCTGAATGCACTATTTCGGGGTACCGAAGTTGTGAAGCATGCATTCTACTCCATTGGACCCAAAATGATGTTTGTTAGTGTTTCAGAGCATTTCGCTAACCTTCGGCACGTAAAAGATGCAAAACTTGTGTTCGCGCCTGAATTCACTATTTTGGGGTACCATAGTTGTGAAGCATCCATTATAGTCCATTGGACCCAAAATGATGTTTGGGAGTGTTTCAGAGCATTTTGATAACCTTCGGCACATAAAAAGATGAAAAACTGGTGTTTTGGGCCTGAATGCACTACTTCGGGTACCAAAGTTGCGAAGCATCCATTCTACTTCATTGGAACTAAAATGATGTTTGGGAGTGTTTCAGAGCATTTCGCTAGCCTTCGGCACGTAAAAAGATGCAAAACTTGTGTTTCGGGCCTGAGTGCTCTATTTCGGGGTACCGAAGTTGTGAAGCATCCATTCTACTCCATTGGACCCACAATGATGTTTGATAGTGTTTCAGAGCATTTCGCTAACCTTTGGCACGTAAAAGATGCAAAACTAGTGTTCCGGGCCTGAATGCACTATTTCGGGGTATCGTAGTTGTAAAGCATCCATTTTACTCCAATGGACCCAAAACGATATTTGGGAGTGTTTCAGAGCATTTCGCTAACCTTCGGCACGTAAAAGACGCAAAACTTGTGTTCGCGGTTGAATCCACTATTTCGGGGTACCAAAATTGTGAAGCATCCATTATAGTCCACTGGACCCAAAATGATGTTTGGGAGTGTTTCAGAGCATTTCGCTAACCTTCAGCACGTAAAAGATGCAAAACTTGTGTTTCGGGCCTGATTCCACTATTTCGGGGTACAGAAGTTGTGAAGCATCCATTCTACTCTATTGGACCGGCAATGATGTTTGACAGTGTTTCAGAGCATTTAGCTAACCTTCGGCACGTAAAAAGATGAAAAACTTTTGTTTCGGACCTGAATGCACTATTTCGGGGTATCGTAGTTGTAAAGCATCCATTCTACTCCATTGGACCCAAAATGATGTTTGGGAGTGTTTCAGAGCATTTAGCTAACCTTCGGCACGTAAAAAGATGAAAAACTTTTGTTTCGGACCTGAATGAACTATTTCGGGGTATCGTAGTTGTGAAGCATCCATTCTACTCCATTGGACCCAAAATGATGTTTGGGAGTGTTTCAGAGCATTTAGCTAACCTTCGGCACGTAAAAAGATGAAAAACTTGTGTTCGCGCCTGAATGCACTATTTCGGGGTACCAAAGTTGCGAAGCATCCATTCTACTCCATTGGAACCAAAATGATGTTTGGGAGTGTTTCAGAGCATGTCGCTAACCTTCAGCACGTAAAAAGATGCAAACTTGTGTTTCGGGCCTGAATGCACTATTTCGGGGTACCGAAGTTGTGAAGCATGCATTCTACTCCATTGGACCCAAAATGATGTTTGTTAGTGTTTCAGAGCATTTCGCTAACCTTCGGCACGTAAAAGATGCAAAACTTGTGTTCACGCCTGAATTCACTATTTTGGGGTACCATAGTTGTGAAGCATCCATTATAGTCCATTGGACCCAAAATGATGTTTGGGAGTGTTTCAGAGCATTTTGATAACCTTCGGCACATAAAAAGATGAAAAACTGGTGTTTTGGGCCTGAATGCACTACTTCGGGTACCAAAGTTGCGAAGCATCCATTCTACTTCATTGGAACTAAAATGATGTTTGGGAGTGTTTCAGAGCATTTCGCTAGCCTTCGGCACGTAAAAAGATGCAAAACTTGTGTTTCGGGCCTGAGTGCTCTATTTCGGGGTACCGAAGTTGTGAAGCATCCATTCTACTCCATTGGACCCACAATGATGTTTGATAGTGTTTCAGAGCATTTCGCTAACCTTTGGCACGTAAAAGATGCAAAACTAGTGTTCCGGGCCTGAATGCACTATTTCGGGGTATCGTAGTTGTAAAGCATCCATTTTACTCCAATGGACCCAAAACGATATTTGGGAGTGTTTCAAAGCATTTCGCAAACCTTCGGCACGTAAAAGACGCAAAACTTGTGTTCGTGCTTGAATCCACTATTTCGGGGTACCAAAATTGTGAAGCATCCATTATAGTCCACTGGACCCAAAATGATGTTTGGTAGTGTTTCAGAGCATTTCGCTAACCTTCAGCACGTAAAAGATGCAAAACTTGTGTTTCGGGCCTGATTCCACTATTTCGGGGTACAGAAGTTGTGAAGCATCCATTCTACTCTATTGGACCGGCAATGATGTTTGACAGTGTTTCAGAGCATTTAGCTAACCTTCGGCACGTAAAAAGATGAAAAACTTTTGTTTCGGACCTGAATGCACTATTTCGGGGTATCGTAGTTGTAAAGCATCCATTCTACTCCATTGGACCCAAAATGATGTTTGGGAGTGTTTCAGAGCATTTAGCTAACCTTCGGCACGTAAAAAGATGAAAAACTTTTGTTTCGGACCTGAATGAACTATTTCGGGGTATCGTAGTTGTGAAGCATCCATTCTACTCCATTGGACCCAAAATGATGTTTGGGAGTGTTTCAGAGCATTTAGCTAACCTTCGGCACGTAAAAAGATGAAAAACTTGTGTTCGCGCCTGAATGCACTATTTCGGGGTACCAAAGTTGCGAAGCATCCATTCTACTCCATTGGAACCAAAATGATGTTTGGGAGTGTTTCAGAGCATGTCGCTAACCTTCAGCACGTAAAAAGATGCAAACTTGTGTTTCGGGCCTGAATGCACTATTTCGGGGTACCGAAGTTGTGAAGCATGCATTCTACTCCATTGGACCCAAAATGATGTTTGTTAGTGTTTCAGAGCATTTCGCTAACCTTCGGCACGTAAAAGATGCAAAACTTGTGTTCGCGCCTGAATTCACTATTTTGGGGTACCATAGTTGTGAAGCATCCATTATAGTCCATTGGACCCAAAATGATGTTTGGGAGTGTTTCAGAGCATTTTGATAACCTTCGGCACATAAAAAGATGAAAAACTGGTGTTTTGGGCCTGAATGCACTACTTCGGGTACCAAAGTTGCGAAGCATCCATTCTACTTCATTGGAACTAAAATGATGTTTGGGAGTGTTTCAGAGCATTTCGCTAGCCTTCGGCACGTAAAAAGATGCAAAACTTGTGTTTCGGGCCTGAGTGCTCTATTTCGGGGTACCGAAGTTGTGAAGCATCCATTCTACTCCATTGGACCCACAATGATGTTTGATAGTGTTTCAGAGCATTTCGCTAACCTTTGGCACGTAAAAGATGCAAAACTAGTGTTCCGGGCCTGAATGCACTATTTCGGGGTATCGTAGTTGTAAAGCATCCATTTTACTCCAATGGACCCAAAACGATATTTGGGAGTGTTTCAGAGCATTTCGCTAACCTTCGGCACGTAAAAGACGCAAAACTTGTGTTCGCGCTTGAATCCACTATTTCGGGGTACCAAAATTGTGAAGCATCCATTATAGTCCACTGGACCCAAAATGATGTTTGGGAGTGTTTCAGAGCATTTCGCTAACCTTCAGCACGTAAAAGATGCAAAACTTGTGTTTCGGGCCTGATTCCACTATTTCGGGGTACAGAAGTTGTGAAGCATCCATTCTACTCTATTGGACCGGCAATGATGTTTGACAGTGTTTCAGAGCATTTAGCTAACCTTCGGCACGTAAAAAGATGAAAAACTTTTGTTTCGGACCTGAATGCACTATTTCGGGGTATCGTAGTTGTAAAGCATCCATTCTACTCCATTGGACCCAAAATGATGTTTGGGAGTGTTTCAGAGCATTTAGCTAACCTTCGGCACGTAAAAAGATGAAAAACTTTTGTTTCGGACCTGAATGAACTATTTCGGGGTATCGTAGTTGTGAAGCATCCATTCTACTCCATTGGACCCAAAATGATGTTTGGGAGTGTTTCAGAGCATTTAGCTAACCTTCGGCACGTAAAAAGATGAAAAACTTGTGTTCGCGCCTGAATGCACTATTTCGGGGTACCAAAGTAGCGAAGCATCCATTCTACTCCATTGGAACCAAAATGATGTTTGGGAGTGTTTCAGAGCATGTCGCTAACCTTCAGCACGTAAAAAGATGCAAACTTGTGTTTCGGGCCTGAATGCACTATTTCGGGGTACCGAAGTTGTGAAGCATTCATTCTACTCCATTGGACCCAAAATGATGTTTGTTAGTGTTTCAGAGCATTTCGCTAACCTTCGGCACGTAAAAGATGCAAAACTTGTGTTCGCGCCTGAATTCACTATTTTGGGGTACCATAGTTGTGAAGCATCCATTATAGTCCATTGGACCCAAAATGATGTTTGGGAGTGTTTCAGAGCATTTTGATAACCTTCGGCACATAAAAAGATGAAAAACTGGTGTTTTGGGCCTGAATGCACTACTTCGGGTACCAAAGTTGCGAAGCATCCATTCTACTTCATTGGAACTAAAATGATGTTTGGGAGTGTTTCAGAGCATTTCGCTAGCCTTCGGCACGTAAAAAGATGCAAAACTTGTGTTTCGGGCCTGAGTGCTCTATTTCGGGGTACCGAAGTTGTGAAGCATCCATTCTACTCCATTGGACCCACAATGATGTTTGATAGTGTTTCAGAGCATTTCGCTAACCTTTGGCACGTAAAAGATGCAAAACTAGTGTTCCGGGCCTGAATGCACTATTTCGGGGTATCGTAGTTGTAAAGCATCCATTTTACTCCAATGGACCCAAAACGATATTTGGGAGTGTTTCAGAGCATTTCGCTAACCTTCGGCACGTAAAAGACGCAAAACTTGTGTTCGCGCTTGAATCCACTATTTCGGGGTACCAAAATTGTGAAGCATCCATTATAGTCCACTGGACCCAAAATGATGTTTGGGAGTGTTTCAGAGCATTTCGCTAACCTTCAGCACGTAAAAGATGCAAAACTTGTGTTTCGGGCCTGATTCCACTATTTCGGGGTACAGAAGTTGTGAAGCATCCATTCTACTCTATTGGACCGGCAATGATGTTTGACAGTGTTTCAGAGCATTTAGCTAACCTTCGGCACGTAAAAAGATGAAAAACTTTTGTTTCGGACCTGAATGCACTATTTCGGGGTATCGTAGTTGTAAAGCATCCATTCTACTCCATTGGACCCAAAATGATGTTTGGGAGTGTTTCAGAGCATTTAGCTAACCTTCGGCACGTAAAAAGATGAAAAACTTTTGTTTCGGACCTGAATGAACTATTTCGGGGTATCGTAGTTGTGAAGCATCCATTCTACTCCATTGGACCCAAAATGATGTTTGGGAGTGTTTCAGAGCATTTAGCTAACCTTCGGCACGTAAAAAGATGAAAAACTTGTGTTCGCGCCTGAATGCACTATTTCGGGGTACCAAAGTTGCGAAGCATCCATTCTACTCCATTGGAACCAAAATGATGTTTGGGAGTGTTTCAGAGCATGTCGCTAACCTTCAGCACGTAAAAAGATGCAAACTTGTGTTTCGGGCCTGAATGCACTATTTCGGGGTACCGAAGTTGTGAAGCATGCATTCTACTCCATTGGACCCAAAATGATGTTTGTTAGTGTTTCAGAGCATTTCGCTAACCTTCGGCACGTAAAAGATGCAAAACTTGTGTTCGCGCCTGAATTCACTATTTTGGGGTACCATAGTTGTGAAGCATCCATTATAGTCCATTGGACCCAAAATGATGTTTGGGAGTGTTTCAGAGCATTTTGATAACCTTCGGCACATAAAAAGATGAAAAACTGGTGTTTTGGGCCTGAATGCACTACTTCGGGTACCAAAGTTGCGAAGCATCCATTCTACTTCATTGGAACTAAAATGATGTTTGGGAGTGTTTCAGAGCATTTCGCTAGCCTTCGGCACGTAAAAAGATGCAAAACTTGTGTTTCGGGCCTGAGTGCTCTATTTCGGGGTACCGAAGTTGTGAAGCATCCATTCTACTCCATTGGACCCACAATGATGTTTGATAGTGTTTCAGAGCATTTCGCTAACCTTTGGCACGTAAAAGATGCAAAACTAGTGTTCCGGGCCTGAATGCACTATTTCGGGGTATCGTAGTTGTAAAGCATCCATTTTACTCCAATGGACCCAAAACGATATTTGGGAGTGTTTCAGAGCATTTCGCTAACCTTCGGCACGTAAAAGACGCAAAACTTGTGTTCGCGCTTGAATCCACTATTTCGGGGTACCAAAATTGTGAAGCATCCATTATAGTCCACTGGACCCAAAATGATGTTTGGTAGTGTTTCAGAGCATTTCGCTAACCTTCAGCACGTAAAAGATGCTAAACTTGTGTTTCGGGCCTGATTCCACTATTTCGGGGTACCGAAGTTGTGAAGCATCCATTCTACTCTATTGGACCGGCAATGATGTTTGACAGTGTTTCAGAGCATTTAGCTAACCTTCGGCACGTAAAAAGATGAAAAACTTTTGTTTCGGACCTGAATGCACTATTTCGGGGTATCGTAGTTGTAAAGCATCCATTCTACTCCATTGGACCCAAAATGATGTTTGGGAGTGTTTCAGAGCATTTAGCTAACCTTCGGCACGTAAAAAGATGAAAAACTTTTGTTTCGGACCTGAATGAACTATTTCGGGGTATCGTAGTTGTGAAGCATCCATTCTACTCCATTGGACCCAAAACGATGTTTGGGAGTGTTTCAGAGCATTTAGCTAACCTTCGGCACGTAAAAAGATGAAAAACTTGTGTTCGCGCCTGAATGCACTATTACGGGGTACCAAAGTTGCGAAGCATCCATTCTACTCCATTGGAACCAAAATGATGTTTGGGAGTGTTTCAGAGCATGTCGCTAACCTTCAGCACGTAAAAAGATGCAAACTTGTGTTTCGGGCCTGAATGCACTATTTCGGGGTACCGAAGTTGTGAAGCATGCATTCTACTCCATTGGACCCAAAATGATGTTTGTTAGTGTTTCAGAGCATTTCGCTAACCTTCGGCACGTAAAAGATGCAAAACTTGTGTTCGCGCCTGAATTCACTATTTTGGGGTACCATAGTTGTGAAGCATCCATTATAGTCCATTGGACCCAAAATGATGTTTGGGAGTGTTTCAGAGCATTTTGATAACCTTCGGCACATAAAAAGATGAAAAACTGGTGTTTTGGGCCTGAATGCACTACTTCGGGTACCAAAGTTGCGAAGCATCCATTCTACTTCATTGGAACTAAAATGATGTTTGGGAGTGTTTCAGAGCATTTCGCTAGCCTTCGGCACGTAAAAAGATGCAAAACTTGTGTTTCGGGCCTGAGTGCTCTATTTCGGGGTACCGAAGTTGTGAAGCATCCATTCTACTCCATTGGACCTACAATGATGTTTGATAGTGTTTCAGAGCATTTCGCTAACCTTTGGCACGTAAAAGATGCAAAACTTGTGTTTCGGGCCTGAATGCACTATTTCAGGGTATCGTAGTTGTAAAGCATCCATTCTACCCCATTGGACCCAAAATGATGTTTGGGAGTGTTTCAGAGCATTTGGCTAACCTTCGGCACATAAAAAGATGAAAAACTGATGTTTCGGGCCTGAATGCACTATTTCGGGTACCAAAGTTGCGAAGCATCCATTATACTCCATTGGAACTAAAATGATTTTTGGGAGTGTTTCAGAGCATTTCGCTAGCCTTCGGCACGTAAAAAGATGCAAAACTTGTGTTTCGGGCCTGAATGCTCTATTTCGGGGTACCGAAGTTGTGAAGCATCCATTCTACTCTATTGGACCGATGATGGGGACATCACCACCAGCGATACATCCACGCCTACACAAAATCGAGTTATTGCTGGTCCTATTACTCGTGCCCGTGCTCGTCAACTTAATCAACAAGTGAGTTCACTCCTGAGTTCATGTTCATCATATTTAGATTGTGGAGACACGTGCACTCTTCTTTTGATTAGGAATCATGGTCAAGACCGAAAGGGAGAAGGACTCGCGCAGGCTGGATTCGGACTGCAGAAAAACACCAACTTGTGACGGACGCCACGGTCGCATACGGAGTCGGATTGGGGCGTTCAAGTACTCCCTGGAACGAGGGTGAAGTAAACTTTCATATGGATCCAGACTCATGTCCATATCTGCTCTGCGCCGGTCGCAATTGTCAAATCAATGACCGGATGTCAATCTGTCCCAGGTGCTGCGCCACCTTATTCGGCCCAATGGGCCGTGTATCAAGTGGAGCCCCATAGGGGCGTGTCCTAGGGTTGTAGGACGACCCCCACCACGTCCAGGTCATCCTCCACCCTCTCATATAGCTCCATAGCCGCCACAAACTGATTGGGTTTTGTTTAGATCAAGTTTAGCCATTGCTACTTGCTGAAGCGCGCGTGCTGAATCAGCCGCCCGACTTCCTGTCTTCGGAACCCCACCGTATTCGTGATTGAGTTTGAGATTTAATACTTCATTCCCATCTAGTAAATTCAGTACTTGTTCTATACTTGTTCTTGCTAGTTCTTCGATTGCTTGCAGGAACGGGTGCCCTAGTGGCCGGTTGATGCGCTCCACAAGATCACGGCAGCCATAGGAGGTGGTGTATCGGTTGCTAAGGCGCATCCTTGGAAAGGTTGTAGTTGGGCCGTGAACGTCATCTCCTCCAATTGAATTATCCCCCACGCATCTCATTGAAAGATCGGGCACAAACCCTAGTGGGTTCACATCAGTTGGTAGTCAGAGCAAGGTTGTTCGGTGAGAGACTTCCACATCAATTGCTAATTTTTTTTTTCCTATAGTCCAGAAAAGCCAAAAAAAAATTATAGATTAGGTTACCCGCTGTCCCATAAACCCTTTGAGCCTTTACTAGTACTACTTAGTTAGGGCTTGTTGAGTTTTTGCTTGCATCGGTTGTGTCGAGTTGCTGGTCTTAGTGTCTAATCCTTTAGAGTTTTGAGTTCTATCACGTTTTAGTCACCACGGATCCATCTTAAGTCCGATTCAAGTGTTTAAATACAATCTGGAAAGGTTATCTTTTTATCTTTCTAACGGATTTGGCCTTGTTAGAAAATTCCCTTTGAGCACTCCACAATTGTCCTGGAGATCTGCGATCTGCAATCTGTGCAATACGCATTCTATATTGATTTGTCCTGATATTCAGCAAGAAAAGTCAAAGAAAGAAAAAAATAGAAGTGAAAGCAAAAAAAAACAGAAGAGGAAAAAAAAGAGTGAAAGAAAGATAGAAAAAAAAAGACAAGAGAAGAAGAAGAAAAAAAAGAGGGGGCTGAATTTGGTGTTTTCTTTTGTGCTGTGCTAGTTGCTCTTTGTCGGTGACTACCTTTGTGCCTAGGCTCACGTCTCTAGCATGGTTTAGCCTAGGACCAGCACAGTACCGCCGTTGAACAATTATTCAGCTTGTTTTTTAACTATTGTGGTGCTAGTCATTCCTTGTTTCAGCCCACCTATAGCTCCACATATTAGACTACAGCTTGACAGGTTTTGTTGCCGCGGCACCGATACACTTCTTCCTGTTTGCAGACTTGTTGGTGGCCGTCCCCTCCTGTCGAGCACAGTAAGAATTGGTAAGAGCTTGTATAACAGGTTGAGAGTGAGTGCCTTACAGTAGCAACATCCTAATAGTTGTAGGGCTTTTATTTCTTCACTTGTTTTCTTGTTGTTTCTGTTTGTCAAGCCATGACAGGACCAGGAGATGGTAGTGATGGATCCAACAACTCCTTTCCACAGTCTCCTCGCACCAAGAGAATCATACAATACTTTGAAAAGAAGGTGAAGGACCACAATGAAGGAATTGATAATGACTTGCTCATGACGAATGAGAAGATCGGGCAATTGGAGACCACACAGATTGACACCAACAACAAGCTTGCAGGGGTGGAGGCGACAGTTGCTCGTATGGATAGGAGTCTTTCTTCTTTTGTGCGCAGGTTTGATGAGATGTATGCTAAAATCAATGGTGGGTATGATGAGAATAGCAAGAAGACTAATAGCAAGAAGACTGATGGCAAGAAAGATGACAAGAAGGATGAGTCCTTCGAGGACAATTGGGAAGACTATGTTGCTGATACAGAACAAGAAGACCGGGATCGACGACGGCTACGTACTAATCGTAGAGGTATGGGTGGATTCCGCCGAGGACGTGAGGTACATGTTAATAATGATGCTTTTAGTAAGATTAAATTTAAGATACCTCCTTTTGCCGGTAAATATGATCCTGATGCTTACATTACTTGGGAGATTGCTGTTGATCAAAAATTTGAATGTCATGAATTTCCTGAGAAAACACGTGTTAGGGCTGCTACTAGTGAGTTTACTGATTTTGCTTCTGTTTGGTGGATAGAACATAGCAAGAAAAATCCTAATAATATACCACGAACTTGGGATGCTTTGAAATGGGTCATGCGGGCTAGATTTGTTCCTTCTTACTATGCACGTGATCTGTTACATAAGTTACAACAATTGAGACAGGGTACTAAAAGTGTAGAAGAATACTATCAGGAATTACAAATGGGCATGTTGCGTTGTTACATAGAGGAGGGAAATGAACCTGCTATTGCTAGATTTGTGGGCGGTTTGAATAGAGAAATTCGGGACATTGTTGAATACAGAGAGTATACTAACGTAACAGATTGTTTTCATATTGCTTGTAAAGCTGAAAGGGAAGTGCAGGGACGACATGCCAGTGCAAGGTCTAACATTTCTGCAGGGAAATCAACACCATGCCAGCGAACGACTACTTCTTTTAGTGGGCGTGCACCTCCCCCATCGTCCTCACCGAGTCGATTAGCACCACCACCACCTCCCTCCAGTGACAAGACATGTGGTACTCCCACAAATTCAGCAACCAAATCTGCTCCAAAACCAGCTGCTAGTGCTTCTTCAGTTGCCTCCACAGGTAGAGCAAGAGATATTCAGTGCCATCGATGCAAGGGATTAGGGCATGTGCAGCGTGATTGTCCCAACAAGCGGGTTATGGTGGTAACAAATAATGGTGGGTATTCCTCTGCTAGTGATTTTGATGAAGATACACTTGCTTTGCTTGCGACTGACGATGCAGGTAGAGAGGAGCCATTAGACGAACAGATTGGTACAGAGGATGCTGAGCATTATGAGAGCCTCATTGTGCAGCGTGTGCTTAGTGCACAAATAGAGAAGGCGGAGCAAAATCAGCGGCATACATTGTTCCAAACCAAGTGTGTGATTAAAGAGCGTTCTTGCCGCTTGATTATTGATGGAGGTAGCTGCAATAATTTGGCTAGCAGTGACATGGTGGAGAAGCTTGCACTTACAACCAAACCACACCCACATTCATATTACATTCGTTGGCTGAACAACAGTGGTAAGGTAAAGGTAACAAGGCTGGTACGAATTAATTTTTCTATTGGTTCATATCATGATGTTGTGGAGTGTGATGTTGTGCCTATGGAAGCTTGTCACAATCTATTAGGTAGACCTTGGCAATTTGATACTGATTGTTTGCATCATGGTAGATCAAATCAGTATTCTCTCATGTACCATGATAAGAAAATTGCTTTGCTTCCTATGTCTCCTGAGGCTATTGTGCGTGATGACATTGCTAAAGCTGCAAAAGCTAAAACTGAGAACAATAAAATTAGCAAATCTGTTGGTAATAATGAAGATGGGACAAAATTGAAAGGACATTGCTTGCTTGCTACTAAATCTGATATTAATGAATTAATTGCTTCCACTTCTGTTGCCTACGCTTTGGTATGCAAGGATGCTTTGTTTTCAGTTCAAGATATGCAGCATTCCTTGCCTCCTGCTATTGCTAACATTTTGCAGGAGTATTCTGATGTCTTTCCAAGTGAGATACCAGCAGGGCTGCCACCTATACGAGGGATTGAGCACCAAATTGATCTTATTCCAGGTGCTTCTTTGCCCAACCGTGCACCATACAGGACAAATCCGGAGGAAACAAAAGAAATTCAGCGACAAGTGCAAGAACTACTTGACAAAGGTTATGTGCGTGAGTCTCTTAGTCCTTGTGCTGTTCCGGTTATTTTGGTACCTAAGAAAGATGGAACATGGCGTATGTGTGTTGATTGTAGAGCTATTAATAATATCACTATCCGATATCGACATCCTATTCCATGTCTAGATGACATGCTTGATGAATTGAGTGGTGCTACTATTTTCTCTAAGGTTGATTTACGTAGTGGGTACCATCAGATTCGTATGAAATTGGGAGATGAATGGAAAACTACTTTCAAAACTAAGTTCGGTTTATATGAGTGGTTAGTCATGCATTTTGGGTTAACTAATGCACCTAGCACTTTTATGAGATTAATGAACGAAGTTTTGCGTGCTTTCATTGGAAAATTTGTTGTAGTCTACTTTGATGATATATTGATCAACAGCAAATCTATGGATGAACATATTGATCATTTACGTGCTGTTTTTAATGCCTTACGGGATGCACGTTTATTTGGTAACCTTGAGAAGTGCACCTTTTGCACCGATCGAGTGTCTTTTCTTGGCTATGTTGTGACTCCACAGGGAATTGAGGTTGATCAAGCCAAGGTTGAAGCTATACAGGGTTGGCCTGTACCGAAGACTATCACACAGGTGCGGAGTTTTCTAGGACTTGCTGGATTTTATCGCTGTTTTGTGAAGGACTTTAGCACCATTGCTGCACCGTTGAATGAGCTTACAAAGAAGGGAGTGCCTTTTAGTTGGGGTAATAAACAAGAGAACGCCTTCGTCATGTTGAAAGATAAGTTGACACATACACCTCTTCTCCAACTCCCTCATTTTAATAAAACTTTTGAACTTAAATGTGATGCTAGTGGAATTGGTTTGGGTGGTGTTTTATTACAAGAAGGTAAACCGGTTGCATATTTTAGTGAAAAATTGAGCGGGCCTATTCTGAATTATTCCACTTATGATAAAAAATTGTATGCTCTTGTTCGAACATTGGAAACATGGCAGCATTATTTGTGGCCTAAAGAATTTGTTATACATTCTGATCATGAATCTTTGAAACATATTCGTAGTCAAGGCAAACTGAACCGTAGACATGCTAAGTGGGTTGAATTTATTGAATCTTTTCCTTATGTTATTAAACACAAGAGAGGGAAAGAAAATATCATTGCTGATGCTTTGTCTAGGAGATATACTTTGCTGAACCAACTTGATTACAAGATCTTTGGATTAGAAACAATTAAAGCCCAATATGTTAACGATGCTGATTTTAAAGATGTGTTGCTGCATTGCAAGGATGGGAAAGGATGGAACAAATTCATCGTGAGTGATGGGTTTGTGTTTAGAGCTAACAAGCTATGCATTCCAGCTAGCTCCGTTCGCTTATTGTTGCTGCAGGAAGCGCATGGAGGTGGCTTGATGGGGCATTTTGGAGTTAAAAAGACAGAGGACATACTTGCTGGTCACTTCTTTTGGCCAAGGATGAGAAGAGATGTGGAGAGATTTGTTGCTCGTTGCACTACAAGTCAGAAGGCTAAGTCAAGATTGAATGCACACGATTTGAAGTCATATTTGGGAGAAGACGATGAGCTTGAGTCGAGGACGACTCAAATGCAAGAAGGGGAGGATGATGAGGACATCACCACCAGCGATACATCCACGCCTACACAAAATCGAGTTATTGCTGGTCCTATTACTCATGCCCGTGCTCGTCAACTTAATCAACAAGTGAGTTCACTCCTGAGTTCATGTTCATCATATTTAGATTGTGGAGACACGTGCACTCTTCTTTTGATTAGGAATCATGGTCAAGACCGAAAGGGAGAAGGACTCGCGCAGGCTGGATTCGGACTGCAGAAAAACACCAACTTGTGACGGACGCCACGGTCGCATACGGAGTCGGATTGGGGCGTTCAAGTACTCCCTGGAACGAGGGTGAAGTAAACTTTCATATGGATCTGGACTCATGTCCATATCTGCTCTGTGCCGGTCGCAATTGTCAAATCAATGACCGGATGTCAATCTGTCCCAGGTGCTGCGCCACCTTATTCGGCCCAATGGGCCGTGTATCAAGTGGAGCCCCATAGGGGCGCGTCCTAGGGTTGTAGGACGACCCCCACCACGTCCAGGTCATCCTCCACCCTCTCATATAGCTCCATAGCCGCCACAAACTGATTGGGTTTTGTTTAGATCAAGTTTAGCCATTGCTACTTGCTGAAGCGCGCGTGCTGAATCAGCCGCCCGACTTCCTGTCTTCGGAACCCCACCGTATTCGTGATTGAGTTTGAGATTTAATACTTCATTCCCATCTAGTAAATTCAGTACTTGTTCTATACTTGTTCTTGCTAGTTCTTCGATTGCTTGCAGGAACAGGTGCCCTAGTGGCCGGTTGACGTGCTCCACAAGATCACGGCAGCCATAGGAGGTGGTGTATCGGTTGCTAAGGCGCATCCATGGAAAGGTTGTAGTCGGGCCGTGAACGTCATCTCCTCCAATCGAATTATCCCCCACGCATCTCATCGAAAGATCGGGCACAAACCCTAGCGGGTTCACATCAACCGACAATGATGTTTGACAGTGTTTCAGAGCATTTCGCTAACCTTCGGCACGTAAAAGATGCAAAACTTGTGTTTCGGGCCTGAATGCACTATTTCGGGGTATCGTAGTTGTAAAGCATCCATTCTACTCCATTGGACCCAAAATGATGTTTGGGAGTGTTTCAAAGCATTTCGCTAACCTTCGGCACGTAAAAGATGCAAAACTTGTGTTCGCGCCTGAATCCACTATTTCGGGGTACCAATGTTGTGAAGCATCCATTATAGTCCATTGGACCCAAGATGATGTTTGGGAGTGTTTCAGAGCATTTCGCTAACCTTCAGCACGTAGAAGATGCAAAACTTGTGTTCGCGCCTGAATCCACTATTTCGGGGTACAGAAGTTGTGAAGCATCCATTCTACTCCATTGGACCCAAAATGGTGTTTGGGAGTGTTTCAGAGCATTTAGCTAACCTTCGGCACGTAAGAAGATGAAAAACTTGTGTTCGCGCCTGAATGCACTATTTCGGGGTACCAAAGTTGCGTAGCATCCATTCTACTCCATTGGAACCAAAATGATGTTTGGGAGTGTTTCAGAGCATGTCGCTAACCTTCAGCAAGTAAAAAGATGCAAACTTGTGTTTCGGGCCTGAATGCACTATTTCGGGGTACCGAAGTTGTGAAGCATCCACTCTACTCCATGGGACTCAAAATGATGTTTGGGAGTGTTTCAGAGCATTTCGCTAACCTTCGACACGTAAAAGATGCAAAACTTGTGTTCGCGCCTGAATCTACTATTTCGGGGTATCGTAGTTGTAAAGCATGCATTCTACTCCATTGGACCAAAAATGATGTTTGGGAGTGTTTCAGAGCATTTCGCTAACCTTCGGCACGGAAAAACATGCAAAACTTTTTGTTTCGGACCTGAATGCTCTATTTCGGGGTACCGAAGTTGTGAAGCATCCATTCTACTCCATTGGACCCAAAATGATGTTTGAGAGTGTTTCAGAGCATTTCGCTAACCTTCGGCACGTAAAAGATGCAAAACTTTTGTTCGCGCCTGAATCTACTATTTCGGGGTATCGTAGTTGTAAGGCATCCATTCTACTCCATTGGACCCAAAATGATGTTTGTTAGTGTTTCAGAGCATTTCGCTAACCTTCGGCACGTAAAAGATGCAAAACTTGTGTTCGCACCTGAATTCACTATTTTGGGGTACCAAAGTTGTGAAGCATCCATTATTGTCCATTAGACCCTAAATGATGTTTGGGAATGTTTCAGAGCATTTTGCTAACCTTCGGCACATAAAAAGAGGAAAAACTGGTGTTTCGGGCCTGAATGCACTATTTCGGGTACCAAAGTTGCGAAGCATCCATTCTACTCCATTGGAACTAAAATGATGTTTGGGAGTGTTTCAGAGCATTTCATTAGCCTTCGGCACGTAAAAAGATGCAAAACTTGTGTTTCGGGCCTGAGTGCTCTATTTCGGGGTACCGAAGTTGTGAAGCATCCATTCTACTCCATTGGACCCACAATGATGTTTGACAGTGTTTCAGAGCATTTCGCTAACCTTCGGCACGTAAAAGATGCAAAACTTGTGTTCCGGGCCTGAATGCACTATTTCGGGGTATCGTAGTTGTAAAGCATCCATTCTACTCCATTGGACCCAAAACGATGTTTGGGAGTGTTTCAGAGCATTTCGCTAACCTTCGGCACGTAAAAGATGCAAAACTTGTGTTCGCGCTTGAATCCACTATTTCGGGGTACCAAAATTGTGAAGCATCCATTATAGTCCACTGGACCCAAAATGATGTTTGGGACTGTTTCAGAGCATTTCGCTAACCTTTCGCACGTAAAAGATGAAAAACTTGTGTTTCGGGCCTGATTCCACTATTTCGGGGTACAGAAGTTGTGAAGCATCCATTCTACTCCATTGGACCCAAAATGATGTTTGGGAGTGTTTCAGAGCATTTAGCTAACCTTCGGCACGTAAAAAGATGAAAAACTTTTGTTTCGGACCAGAATGCACTATTTCGGGGTATCGTAGTTGTAAAGCATCCATTCTACTCCATTGGACCCAAAATGATGTTTGGGAGTGTTTCAGAGCATTTCGCTATCCTTCGGCTATTAAAACATGCAAAACTTTTATTTCGGACCCGAATGCTCTATTTCGGGGTACCGAAGTTGTGAAGCATCCATTCTACTACATTGGACCCAAAATGATGATTGATAGTGTTTCAGAGCATTTCGCTAACCTTCGGCACGTAAAAGATGCAAAACTTGTGTTTCGGGCCTGAATGCACTATTTCGGGGTATCATAGTTGTAAAGCATCCATTGTACTCCATTGGACCCAAAATGATGTTTGGGAGTGTTTCAGAGCATTTCGCTAACCTTCGGCACGTAAAAAGATGCAAAACTTGTGTTTCGGGCCTGAATGCACTATTTCAGGGTATCGAAGTTGTGAAGCATCCATTCTACTCCATTGGTCTCAAAATGATTTTTGGGAGTGTTTCAGAGCATTTCGCTAACCTTCGGCACGTAGAAGATGCAAAACTTGTGTTTCGGGCCTGAATGCACTATTTCGGGGTATCGTAGTTGTAAAGCATCCATTCTATTCCATTGGACCCAAAATGATGTTTGGGAGTGTTTCAGAGCATTTCGCTAACCTTCGGCACGGAAAAACATGCAAAACTTTTTGTTTCGGACCTGAATGCTCTATTTCGGGGTACCGAAGTTGTGAAGCATCCATTCTACTCCATTGGACCCAAAATGATGTTTGAGAGTGTTTCAGAGCATTTCGCTAACCATCGGCACGTAAAAGATGCAAAACTTGTGTTCGCGCCTGAATCTACTATTTCGGGGTATCGTAGTTGTAAAGCATCCATTCTACTCCATTGGACCCAAAATTATGTTTGTTAGTGTCTCAGAGCATTTCGCTAACCTTTGGCACGTAAAAGATGCAAAACTTGTGTTCGCGCCTGAATTCACTATTTTGGGGTACTAAAGTTGTGAAGCATCCATTATTGTCCATTAGACCCTAAATGATGTTTGGGAATGTTTCAGAGCATTTTGCTAACCTTCGGCACATAAAAAGAGGAAAAACTGGTGTTTCGGGCCTGAATGCACTATTTCGGGTACCAAAGTTGCGAAGCATCCATTCTACTCCATTGGAACTAAAATGATGTTTGGGAGTGTTTCAGAGCATTTCATTAGCCTTCGGCACGTAAAAAGATGCAAAACTTGTGTTTCGGGCCTGAGTGCTCTATTTCGGGGTACCGAAGTTGTGAAGCATCCATTCTACTCCATTGGACCCACAATGATGTTTGACAGTGTTTCAGAGCATTTCGCTAACCTTTGGCACGTAAAAGATGCAAAACTTGTGTTCCGAGCCTGAATGCTCTATTTCGGGGTATCGTAGTTGTAAAGCATCCATTCTACTCCATTGGACCCAAAACGATGTTTGGGAGTGTTTCAGAGCATTTCGCTAACCTTCGGCACGTAAAAGATGCAAAACTTGTGTTCGCGCTTGAATCCACTATTTCGGGGTACCAAAATTGTGAAGCATCCATTATAGTCCACTGGACCCAAAATGATGTTTGGGAGTGTTTCAGAGCATTTCGCTAACCTTCAGCACGTAAAAGATGCAAAACTTGTGTTTAGGGCCTGATTCCACTATTTCGGGGTACAGAAGTTGTGAAGCATCCATTCTACTCCATTGGACCCAAAATGATGTTTGGGAGTGTTTCAGAGCATTTAGCTAACCTTCGACACGTAAAAAGATGAAAAACTTTTGTTTCGGACCTGAATGCACTATTTCGGGGTATCGTAGTTGTAAAGCATCCATTCTACTCCATTGGACCAAATGATGTTTGGGAGTGTTTCAGAGCATTTCGCTATTCTTCGGCTATTAAAACATGCAAAACTTTTATTTCGGACCCGAATGCTCTATTTCGGGGTACCGAAGTTGTGAAGCATCCATTCTACTACATTGGACCCAAAATGATGATTGAGAGTGTTTCAGAGCATTTCGCTAACCTTCGGCACGTAAAAGATGCAAAACTCGTGTTTCGGGCCTGAATGCACTATTTCGGGGTATCGTAGTTGTAAAGCATCCATTGTACTCCATTGGACCCAAAATGATGTTTGGGAGTGTTTCAGAGCATTTCGCTAACCTTCGGCACGTAAAAAGATGCAAAACTTGTGTTTCGGGCCTGAATGCACTATTTCAGGGTATCGAAGTTGTGAAGCATCCATTCTACTCCATTGGACTCAAAATGATGTTTGGGAGTGTTTCAGAGCATTTCGCTAACCTTCGGCACGTAAAAAGATGCAAAACTTGTGTTTCAGGCCTGGATGCACTATTTCGAGGTACCGAAGTTGTGAAGCATCCATTCTACTCCATTGGACCCAAAATGATGTTTGAGTGTGTTTCAGAGCATTTCGCTAACCTTCGGCACGTAAAAAGATGCAAAACTTGTGTTTCAGGCCTGGATGCACTATTTCGAGGTACCGAAGTTGTGAAGCATCCATTCTACTCTATTGGACTCAAAATGATGTTTGGGAGTGTTTCAGAGCATTTCGCTAACCTTCGGCATGTAAAAAGATGCAAAACTTGTGTTTCAGGCCTGGATGCACTATTTTGAGGTACCGAAGTTGTGAAGTATCCATTCTACTCCATTGGACTCAAAATGATGTTTGGGAGTGTTTCAGAGCATTTCGCTAACCTTCGGCACGTAACAGATGCAAAACTTATGTTTCGGGCCTGAATGCACTATTTCGGGGTATCGTAGTTGTCAAGCATCCATTCTACTCCATTGGACCCAAAATGATGTTTGGGAGTGTTTCAGAGCATTTCGCTAACCTTCGGCACGTAAAAGATCCAAAACTTGTGTTTCGGGCCTGAATGCACTACTTCGGGGTATCGTAGTTGTAAAGCATCCATTCTACTCCATTGGACCCATAATGATGTCTGGGAGTGTTTCAGAGCATTTCCCTAACCTTCGACACGTAAAAAGATGCAAAACTTGTGTTTCTGGCCTGAATGCACTATTTCGGGGTATCGAAGTTGTGAAGCATCCATTCTACTTCATTGGACTCAAAATGATGTTTGGGTGTGTTTCAGAGCATTTCGCTAACCTTCGGCACGTAAAAAGATGCAAAACTCGTGTTTCAGGCCTGGATGCACTATTCGAGGTACCAAAGTTGTGAAGCATCCATTCTACTCCATTGCACCCAAAATGATGTTTGAGTGTGTTTCAGAGCATTTCGCTAACCTTCGGCACGTAGAAGATGCAAAACTTGTGTTTCAGGCCTGAATGCACTATTTCGGGGTATCGTAGTTGTAAAGCATCCATTCTATTCCATTGGACCCAAAATGATGTTTGGGAGTGTTTCAGAGCATTTCGCTAACCTTCGGCACGGAAAAACATGCAAAACTTTTTGTTTCGGACCTGAATGCTCTATTTCGGGGTACCGAAGTTGTGAAGCATCCACTCTACTCCATTGGACCCAAAATGATGTTTGAGAGTGTTTCAGAGCATTTCGCTAACCATCGGCACGTAAAAGATGCAAAACTTGTGTTCGCGCCTGAATCTACTATTTCGGGGTATCGTAGTTGTAAAGCATCCATTCTACTCCATTGGACCCAAAATTATGTTTGTTAGTGTTTCAGAGCATTTCGCTAACCTTTGGCACGTAAAAGATGCAAAACTTGTGTTCGCGCCTGATTTCACTATTTTGGGGTACTAAAGTTGTGAAGCATCCATTATTGTCCATTAGACCCTAAATGATGTTTGGGAATGTTTCAGAGCATTTTGCTAACCTTCGGCACATAAAAAGAGGAAAAACTGGTGTTTCGGGCCTGAATGCACTATTTCGGGTACCAAAGTTGCGAAGCATCCATTCTACTCCATTGGAACTAAAATGATGTTTGGGAGTGTTTCAGAGCATTTCATTAGCCTTCGGCACGTAAAAAGATGCAAAACTTGTGTTTCGGGCCTGAGTGCTCTATTTCGGGGTAATGAAGTTGTGAAGCATCCATTCTACTCCATTGGACCCACAATGATGTTTGACAGTGTTTCAGAGCCTTTCGCTAACCTTTGGCACGTAAAAGATGCAAAACTTGTGTTCCGAGCCTGAATGCACTATTTCGGGGTATCGTAGTTGTAAAGCATCCATTCTACTCCATTAGACCCAAAACGATGTTTGGGAGTGTTTCAGAGCATTTCGCTAACCTTCGGCACGTAAATGATGCAAAACTTGTGTCCGCGCTTGAATCCACTATTTCGGGGTACAAAAATTGTGAAGCATCCATTATAGTCCACTGGACCCAAAATGATGTTTGGGAGTGTTTCAGAGCATTTCGCTAACCTTCAGCACGTAAAAGATGCAAAACTTGTGTTTAGGGCCTGATTCCACTATTTCGGGGTACAGAAGTTGTGAAGCATCCATTCTACTCCATTGGACCCAAAATGATGTTTGGGAGTGTTTCAGAGCATTTAGCTAACCTTCGACACGTAAAAAGATGAAAAACTTTTGTTTCGGACCTGAATGCACTATTTCGGGGTATCGTAGTTGTAAAGCATCCATTCTACTCCATTGGACCAAATGATGTTTGGGAGTGTTTCAGAGCATTTCGCTATCCTTCGGCTATTAAAACATGCAAAACTTTTATTTCGGACCCGAATGCTCTATTTCGGGGTACCGAAGTTGTGAAGCATCCATTCTACTACTTTGGACCCAAAATGATGATTGAGAGTGTTTCAGAGCATTTCGCTAACCTTCGGCACGTAAAAGATGCAAAACTTGTGTTTCGGGCCTGAATGCACTATTTCGGGGTATCGTAGTTGTAAAGCATCCATTCTACTCCATTGGACCCAAAATGATGTTTGGGAGTGTTTCAGAGCATTTCGCTAACCTTCGGCACGTAAAAAGATGCAAAACTTGTGTTTCGGGCCTGAATGCACTATTTCAGGGTATCGAAGTTGTGAAGCATCCATTCTACTCCATTGGACTCAAAATGATGTTTGGGAGTGTTTCAGAGCATTTCGCTAACCTTCGGCACGTAAAAAGATGCAAAACTTGTGTTTCAGGCCTGGATGCACTATTTCGAGGTACCGAAGTTGTGAAGCATCCATTCTACTCCATTGGACCCAAAATGATGTTTGAGTGTGTTTCAGAGCATTTCGCTAACCTTCGGCACGTAAAAAGATGCAAAACTTGTGTTTCAGGCCTGGATGCACTATTTCGAGGTACCGAAGTTGTGAAGCATCCATTCTACTCTATTGGACTCAAAATGATGTTTGGGAGTGTTTCAGAGCATTTCGCTAACCTTCGGCATGTAAAAAGATGCAAAACTTGTGTTTCAGGCCTGGATGCACTATTTTGAGGTACCGAAGTTGTGAAGTATCCATTCTACTCCATTGGACTCAAAATGATGTTTGGGAGTGTTTCAGAGCATTTCGCTTACCTTCGGCACGTAACAGATGCAAAACTTATGTTTCGGGCCTGAATGCACTATTTCGGGGTATCGTAGTTGTCAAGCATCCATTCTACTCCATTGGACCCAAAATGATGTTTGGGAGTGTTTCAGAGCATTTCGCTAACCTTCGGCACGTAAAAGATCCAAAACTTGTGTTTCGGGCCTGAATGCACTACTTCGGGGTATCGTAGTTGTAAAGCATCCATTCTACTCCATTGGACCCATAATGATGTCTGGGAGTGTTTCAGAGCATTTCCCTAACCTTCGACACGTAAAAAGATGCAAAACTTGTGTTTCTGGCCTGAATGCACTATTTCGGGGTATCGAAGTTGTGAAGCATCCATTCTACTTCATTGGACTCAAAATGATGTTTGGGAGTGTTTCAGAGCATTTCGCTAACCTTCGGCACGTAGAAGATGCAAAACTTGTGTTTCTGGCCTGGATGCACTATTTCGAGCTACAGAAGTTGTGAAGCATCCATTCTACTCCATTGGACCCAAAATGATGTTTGAGAGTGTTTTAGAGCATTTCGCTAGCCTTCGGCACGTAGAAGATGCAAAACTTGTGTTTCTGGCCTGAATGCGCTATTTCGGGGTATCGTAGTTGTAAAGCATCCAATCTACTCCATTGGACCCAAAATGATGTTTGTTAGTGTTTCAGAGCATTTCGCTAACCTTCGGCTCGTAAATGATGCAACACTTGTGTTCGCGCCTGAATTCACTATTTTGGGGTACCAAAGTTGTGAAGCATCCATTCTACTCCATTGGAACTAAAATGATGTTTGGGAGCGTTTCAGAGCATTTCGCTAGTCTTCGGCATGTAAAAAGATGCAAAACTTGTGTTTCGGGCCTGAATGCTCTATTTCGGGGTACCGAAGTTGTGAAGCATCCATTCTACTCCATTGGACCGACAATGATGTTTGATAGTGTTTCAGAGCATTTCGCTAACCTTTGGCACGTAAAAGATGCAAAACTTGTGTTTCGGGCCTGAATGCACTATTTCGGGGTATCGTAGTTGTAAAGCATCCATTCTACTCCATTCGACCCAAAATGATGTTTGGGAGTGTTTCAGAGCATTTCACTAACATTCGGCACGTAAAAAGATGCAAAACTTGTGTTTCGGGCCTGAATGCACTATTTCGGGGTATCAAAGTTGTGAAGCATCCATTCTACTCCATTGGACTCAAAATGATCTTTGGGAGTGTTTCAGAGCATTTCGCTAACCTTCGGCATGTAGAAAGAAGCAAAACTTGTGTTTCAGGCCTGGATGCACAATTTCGAGGTACCGAAGTTGTGAAGCATCCATTCTACACCATTGGACCCAAAATGATGTTTGACAGTGTTTCAGAGCATTTCGCTAACCTTCAGCACGTAAAAGATGCAAAACTTGTGTTTCTGGCCTGAATGCACTATTTCGGGGTATCGTAGTTGTAAAGCATCCATTCTACTCCATTGGACCCAAAATGATGTTTGTTAGTGTTTCAGAGCATTTCGCTAACCTTCGGCACGTAAAAGATGCAAAACTTGTGTTCGCGCCTGAATTCACTATTTTGGGGTACCAAAGTTGTGAAGCATCCATTATAGTCCATTGGACCCAAAATGATGTTTGGGAGTGTTTCAGAGCATTTTTCAAACCTTCGGCACATAAAAAGATGAAAAACTGGTGTTTCGGGCCTGAATGCACTATTTCGGGTACCAAAGTTGCGAAGCATCCATTCTACTCCATTGGAACTAAAATGATGTTTGGGAGTGTTTCAGAGCATTTCGCTAGCCTTCGGCACGTAAAAAGATGCAAAACTTGTGTTTCGGGCCTGAATGCTCTATTTCGGGGTACCGAAGTTGTGAAGCATCCATTCTACTCCATTGGACCGACAATGATGTATGACAGTGTTTCAGAGCATTTCGCTAACCTTCGGCACGTAAAAGATGCAAAACTTGTGTTTCGGGCCTGAATGCACTATTTCAGGGTATCGTAGTTGTAAAGCATCCATTCTACTCCATTGGACCCAAAATGATGTTTGGGAGTGTTTCAGAGCATTTCGCTAACATTCGGCACGTAAAAGATGCAAAACTTGTGTTCTTGCCAGAATCCACTATTTCGGGGTACCAAAGTTGTGAAGCATCCATTATAGTCCATTGGACCCAAGATGATGTTTGGGAGTGTTTCAGAGCATTTCGCTAACCTTCAGCACGTAAAAGATGCAAAACTTGTGTTTCGGGCCTGAATCCACTATTTCAGGGTACAGAAGTTGTGAAGCATCCATTCTACTCCATTGGACCCAAAATGATGTTTGGGAGTGTTTCAGAGCGTTTAGCTAAACTTCGGCACGTAAAAGATGAAAAACTTGTGTTCGCGCCTGAATGCACTATTTCGGGGTACCAAAGTTGCGAAGCATCCTTTCTACTCCCTTGGAACCAAAATGATGTTTGGGAGTGTTTCAGAGCATGTCGCTAACCTTCAACACGTAAAAAGATGCAAACTTGTGTTTCGGGCCTGAATGCACTATTTTGGGGTACCGAAGTTGTGAAACATTCATTCTACTCCATTGGACTCAAAATGATGTTTGGGGGTGTTTTAGAGCATTTCGCTAACCTTCGGCACGTAAAAGATGCAAAACTTGTGTTTCGGGCCTGAATGCACTATTTCGGGGTATCGTAGTTGTAAAGCATCCATTCTACTCCATTTGACCCAAAATGATGTTTGGGAGTGTTTCAGAGCGTTTCGCTAACCTTCGGCACGTAAAAACATGCAAAACTTTTGTTTCGGACCTGAATGCTCTATTTCGGGGTACCGAAGTTGTGAAGCATCCATTCTACTCCATTGAACCCAATATGATGTTTGAGAGTGTTTCAGAGCAATTCGCTAACCTTCGGCACGTAAAAGATGCAAAACTTGTGTTTGCGCCTGAATCCACTGTTTCGGGGTATCGTAGTTGTAAAGCATCCATTCTACTCCATTGGACCCAAAATGATGTTTGTTAGTGTTTCAGAGCATTTCGCTAACCTTCGGCACGTAAAAGATGCAAAACTTGTGTTCGCGCCTGAATTCACTATTTTGGGGTACCAAAGTTGTGAAGCATCCATTATAGTCGATTGGACCCAAAATGATGTTCGGGAGTGTTTCAGAGCATTTTGCTAACCTTCGGCACATAAACAGATGAAAAACTGGTGTTTCGGGCCTGAATTCACTATTTTGGGGTACCAAAATTGTGAAGCATCCATTATAGTCGATGGGACCCAAAATGATGGTTGGGAGTGTTTCAGAGCATTTCGCTAACCTTCAGCACGTAAAAGATGCAAAACTTGTGTTTCAAGCCTGATTCCACTATTTCGGGGTACAAAAGTTGTGAAGCATCCATTCTACTCCATTGGACCCAAAATGATGTTTGGGAGTGTTTCAGAGCATTTAGCTAACCTTCAGCACGTAAAAAGATGAAAAACATGTGTTCACGCCTGAATGCACTATTTCGGGGTACCAAAGTTGCGAAGCATCCATTCTACTCCATTGGAACCAAAATGATGTATGGGAGTGTTTCAGATCATTTCGCTGACCTTCAGGACGTAAAAAGATGCAAAACTTGTGTTTCGGGCCTAAATGCACTATTTCGGGGTATCGAAGTTGTGAAGCATCCATTCTACTCCATTGGTCTCAAAATGATGTTTGGGAGTGTTTCAAAGCTTTTCGATAACCTTCGGCATGTAAAAAGATGCAAAACTTATGTTTCAGGCCTGGATGCACTATTTCGAGGTACCGAAGTTGTGAAGCATCCATTCTACTCCATTGGACCCAAAATGATGTTTGAGAGTGCTTCAGAGCATTTCGCTAGCCTTCGGCACGTAAAAGATGCAAAACTTGTGTTTCTGGCCTGAATGCACTATTTCGGGGTATCGTAGTTGTAAAGCATCCAATCTACTCCATTAGACCCAAAATGATGTTTGTTAGTGTTTCAGAGCATTTCGCTAACCTTCGGCACGTAAAAGATGCAAAACTTGTGTTCGCGCCTAAATTCACTATTTTGGGGTACCAAAGTTGTGAAGCATCCATTATAGTCCATTGGACCCAAAATGATGTTTGGGAGTGTTTCAGAGCATTTTGCTAACCTTCAGCACGTAAAAGAAGCAAAACTTGTGTTTCGGGCCTGAATCCACTATTTCAGGGTACAGAAGTTGTGAAGCATACATTCTACTCCATTGGACCCAAAATGATGTTTGGGAGTGTTTCAAAGCATTTAGCTAACCTTCGGCACGTAAAAAGATGAAAAACTTGTATTCGCGCCTGAATGCACTATTTTGGGGTACCAAAGTTGCGAAGCATCCTTTCTACTCCATTGGAACCAAAATGATGTTTGGGAGTGTTTCAGAGCATGTCGCTAACCTTCAGCACGTAAAAAGATGCAAACTTGTGTTTCGGGCCTGAATGCACTATTTCGGGGTACCGAAGTTGTGAAGCATCCATTCTACTCCATTGGAGTCAAAATGATGTTTGGGAGTGTTTCAGAGCATTTCGCTAACCTTCGGCACGTAAAAGATGCAAAACTTGTGTTTCGGGCCTGAATGCACTATTTCGGGGTATCGTAGTTGTAAAGCATCCATTCTACTCCATTGGACCCAAAATGATGTTTGGGAGTGTTTCAGAGCGTTTCGCTAACCTTTGGCACGTAAAAACATGCAAAACTTTTGTTTCGGACCTGAATGCTCTATTTCGGGGTACCGAAGTTGTGAAGCATCCATTCTACTCCATTGGACCCAAAATGATGTTTGAGAGTGTTTCAGAGCATTTCGCTAACCTTCGGCACGTAAAAGATATAAAACTTGTGTTCGCGCCTGAATCCACTATTTCGGGGTATCGTAGTTGTAAAGCATCCATTCTACTCCATTGGACCCAAAATGATGTTTGTTAGTGTTTCAGAGCATTTCGCTAACCTTCGGCACGTAAAAGATGCAAAACTTGTGTTTCGGGCCTGAATGCACTATTTCAGGGTATCGTAGTTGTAAAGCATCCATTCTACTCCATTGGACCCAAAATGATGTTTGGGAGTGTTTCAGAGCATTTCGCTAACATTCGGCACGTAAAAGATGCAAAACTTGTGTTCTTGCCAGAATCCACTATTTCGGGGTACCAAAGTTGTGAAGCATCCATTATAGTCCATTGGACCCAAGATGATGTTTGGGAGTGTTTCAGAGCATTTCGCTAACCTTCAGCACGTAAAAGATGCAAAACTTGTGTTTCGGGCCTGAATCCACTATTTCAGGGTACAGAAGTTTTGAAGCATCCATTCTACTCCATTGGACCCAAAATGATGTTTGGGAGTGTTTCAGAGCATTTAGCTAAACTTCGGCACGTAAAAGATGAAAAACTTGTGTTCGCGCCTGAATGCACTATTTCGGGGTACCAAAGTTGCGAAGCATCCTTTCTACTCCCTTGGAACCAAAATGATGTTTGGGAGTGTTTCAGGGCATGTCGCTAACCTTCAACACGTAAAAAGATGCAAACTTGTGTTTCGGGCCTGAATGCACTATTTCGGGGTACCGAAGTTGTGAAACATTCATTCTACTCCATTGGACTCAAAATGATGTTTGGGAGTGTTTTAGAGCATTTCGCTAACCTTCGGCACGTAAAAGATGCAAAACTTGTGTTTCGGGCCTGAATGCACTATTTCGGGGTATCGTAGTTGTAAAGCATCCATTCTACTCCATTTGACCCAAAATGATGTTTGGGAGTGTTTCAGAGCGTTTCGCTAACCTTCGGCACGTAAAAACATGCAAAACTTTTGTTTCGGACCTGAATGCTCTATTTCGGGGTACCGAAGTTGTGAAGCATCCATTCTACTCCATTGAACCCAATATGATGTTTGAGAGTGTTTCAGAGCATTACGCTAACCTTCGGCACGTAAAAGATGCAAAACTTGTGTTTGCGCCTGAATCCACTGTTTCGGGGTATCGTAGTTGTAAAGCATCCATTCTACTCCATTGGACCCAAAATGATGTTTGTTAGTGTTTCAGAGCATTTCGCTAACCTTCGGCACGTAAAAGATGCAAAACTTGTGTTTCGGGCCTGAATGCACTATTTCAGGGTATCGTAGTTGTAAAGCATCCATTCTACTCCATTGGTCTCAAAATGATGTTTGGGAGTGTTTCAAAGCTTTTCGATAACCTTCGGCATGTAAAAAGATGCAAAACTTATGTTTCAGGCCTGGATGCACTATTTCGAGGTACCGAAGTTGTGAAGCATCCATTCTACTCCATTGGACCCAAAATGATGTTTGAGAGTGCTTCAGAGCATTTCGCTAGCCTTCGGCACGTAAAAGATGCAAAACTTGTGTTTCTGGCCTGAATGCACTATTTCGGGGTATCGTAGTTGTAAAGCATCCAATCTACTCCATTAGACCCAAAATGATGTTTGTTAGTGTTTCAGAGCATTTCGCTAACCTTCGGCACGTAAAAGATGCAAAACTTGTGTTCGCGCCTAAATTCACTATTTTGGGGTACCAAAGTTGTGAAGCATCCATTATAGTCCATTGGACCCAAAATGATGTTTGGGAGTGTTTCAGAGCATTTTGCTAACCTTCAGCACGTAAAAGAAGCAAAACTTGTGTTTCGGGCCTGAATCCACTATTTCAGGGTACAGAAGTTGTGAAGCATACATTCTACTCCATTGGACCCAAAATGATGTTTGGGAGTGTTTCAGAGCATTTAGCTAACCTTCGGCACGTAAAAAGATGAAAAACTTGTATTCGCGCCTGAATGCACTATTTTGGGGTACCAAAGTTGCGAAGCATCCTTTCTACTCCATTGGAACCAAAATGATGTTTGGGAGTGTTTCAGAGCATGTCGCTAACCTTCAGCACGTAAAAAGATGCAAACTTGTGTTTCGGGCCTGAATGCACTATTTCGGGGTACCGAAGTTGTGAAGCATCCATTCTACTCCATTGGAGTCAAAATGATGTTTGGGAGTGTTTCAGAGCATTTCGCTAACCTTCGGCACGTAAAATATGCAAAACTTGTGTTTCGGGCCTGAATGCACTATTTCGGGGTATCGTAGTTGTAAAGCATCCATTCTACTCCATTGGACCCAAAATGATGTTTGGGAGTGTTTCAGAGCGTTTCGCTAACCTTTGGCACGTAAAAACATGCAAAACTTTTGTTTCGGACCTGAATGCTCTATTTCGGGTTACCGAAGTTGTGAAGCATCCATTCTACTCCATTGGACCCAAAATGATGTTTGAGAGTGTTTCAGAGCATTTCGCTAACCTTCGGCACGTAAAAGATATAAAACTTGTGTTCGCGCCTGAATCCACTATTTCGGGGTATCGTAGTTGTAAAGCATCCATTCTACTCCATTGGACCCAAAATGATGTTTGTTAGTGTTTCAGAGCATTTCGCTAACCTTCGGCACGTAAAAGATGCAAAACTTGTGTTTCGGGCCTGAATGCACTATTTCAGGGTATCGTAGTTGTAAAGCATCCATTCTACTCCATTGGACCCAAAATGATGTTTGGGAGTGTTTCAGAGCATTTCGCTAACATTCGGCACGTAAAAGATGCAAAACTTGTGTTCTTGCCAGAATCCACTATTTCGGGGTACCAAAGTTGTGAAGCATCCATTATAGTCCATTGGACCCAAGATGATGTTTGGGAGTGTTTCAGAGCATTTCGCTAACCTTCAGCACGTAAAAGATGCAAAACTTGTGTTTCGGGCCTGAATCCACTATTTCAGGGTACAGAAGTTGTGAAGCATCCATTCTACTCCATTGGACCCAAAATGATGTTTGGGAGTGTTTCAGAGCATTTAGCTAAACTTCGGCACGTAAAAGATGAAAAACTTGTGTTCGCGCCTGAATGCACTATTTCGGGGTACCAAAGTTGCGAAGCATCCTTTCTACTCCCTTGGAACCAAAATGATGTTTGGGAGTGTTTCAGGGCATGTCGCTAACCTTCAACACGTAAAAAGATGCAAACTTGTGTTTCGGGCCTGAATGCACTATTTCGGGGTACCGAAGTTGTGAAACATTCATTCTACTCCATTGGACTCAAAATGATGTTTGGGAGTGTTTTAGAGCATTTCGCTAACCTTCGGCACGTAAAAGATGCAAAACTTGTGTTTCGGGCCTGAATGCACTATTTCGGGGTATCGTAGTTGTAAAGCATCCATTCTACTCCATTTGACCCAAAATGATGTTTGGGAGTGTTTCAGAGCGTTTCGCTAACCTTCGGCACGTAAAAACATGCAAAACTTTTGTTTCGGACCTGAATGCTCTATTTCGGGGTACCGAAGTTGTGAAGCATCCATTCTACTCCATTGAACCCAATATGATGTTTGAGAGTGTTTCAGAGCATTACGCTAACCTTCGGCACGTAAAAGATGCAAAACTTGTGTTTGCGCCTGAATCCACTGTTTCGGGGTATCGTAGTTGTAAAGCATCCATTCTACTCCATTGGACCCAAAATGATGTTTGTTAGTGTTTCAGAGCATTTCGCTAACCTTCGGCATGTAAAAGATGCAAAACTTGTGTTCGCGCCTGAATTCACTATTTTGGGGTACCAAAGTTGTGAAGCATCCATTATAGTCCATTGGACCCAAAATGATGTTCGGGAGTGTTTCAGAGCATTTTGCTAACCTTTGGCACATAAAAAGATGAAAAACTGGTGTTTCGGGCCTGAATTCACTATTTTGGGGTACCAAAATTGTGAAGCATCCATTATAGTCCATGGGACCCAAAATGATGTTTGGGAGTGTTTCAGAGCATTTCGCTAACCTTCAGCACGTAAAAGATGCAAAACTTGTGTTTCAGGCCTGATTCCACTATTTCGGGGTACAAAAGTTGTGAAGCATCCATTCTACTCCATTGGACCCAAAATGATGTTTGGGAGTGTTTCAGAGCATTTAGCTAACCTTCAGCACGTAAAAAGATGAAAAACATGTGTTCACGCCTGAATGCACTATTTCGGGGTACCAAAGTTGCGAAGCATCCATTCTACTCCATTGGAACCAAAATGATGTATGGGAGTGTTTCAGATCATTTCGCTAACCTTCAGCACGTAAAAAGATGCAAAACTTGTGTTTCGGGCCTAAATGCACTATTTCGGGGTATCGAAGTTGTGAAGCATCCATTCTACTCCATTGGACTCAAAATGATGTTTGGGAGTGTTTCAAAGCATTTCGATAACCTTCGGCATGTAAAAAGATGCAAAACTTATGTTTCAGGCCTGGATGCACTATTTCGAGGTACCGAAGTTGTGAAGCATCCATTCTACTCCATTGGACCCAAAATGATGTTTGAGAGTGCTTCAGAGCATTTCGCTAGCCTTCGGCACGTAAAAGATGCAAAACTTGTGTTTCTGGCCTGAATGCACTATTTCGGGGTATCGTAGGTGTAAAGCATCCAATCTACTCCATTGGACCCAAAATGATGTTTGTTAGTGTTTCAGAGCATTTCGCTAACCTTCGGCACGTAAAAGATGCAAAACTTGTGTTCGCGCCTAAATTCAATATTTTGGGGTACCAAAGTTGTGAAGCATCCATTATAGTCCATTGGACCCAAAATGATGTTTGGGAGTGTTTCAGAGCATTTTGCTAACCTTCAGCACGTAAAAGAAGCAAAACTTGTGTTTCGGGCCTGAATCCACTATTTCGGGGTACAGAAGTTGTGAAGCATACATTCTACTCCATTGGACCCAAAATGATGTTTGGGAGTGTTTCAGAGCATTTAGCTAACCTTCGGCACGTAAAAAGATGAAAAACTTGTATTCGCGCCTGAATGCACTATTTTGGGGTACCAAAGTTGCGAAGCATCCTTTCTACTCCATTGGAACCAAAATGATGTTTGGGAGTGTTTCAGAGCATGTCGCTAACCTTCTGCACGTAAAAAGATGCAAACTTGTGTTTCGTGCCTGAATGCACTATTTCGGGGTATCGTAGTTGTAAAGCATCCATTCTACTCCATTGGACCCAAAATGATGTTTGGGAGTGTTTCAGAGCGTTTCGCTAACCTTTGGCACGTAAAAACATGCAAAACTTTTGTTTCGGACCTGAATGCTCTATTTCGGGGTACCGAAGTTGTGAAGCATCCATTCTACTCCATTGGACCCAAAATGATGTTTGAGAGTGTTTCAGAGCATTTCGCTAACCTTCGGCACGTAAAAGATATAAAACTTGTGTTCGCGCCTGAATCCACTATTTCGGGGTATCGTAGTTGTAAAGCATCCATTCTACTCCATTGGACCCAAAATGATGTTTGTTACTGTTTCAGAGCATTTCGCTAACCTTCGGCACGTAAAAGATGCAAAACTTGTGTTCGCGCCTGAACTCACTATTTTGGGGTTCCAAAGTTGTGAAGCATCCATTATAGTCCATTGGACCCAAAATGATGTTCGGGAGTGTTTCAGAGTATTTTGCTAACCTTTGGCACATAAAAAGATGAAAAACTGGTGTTTCGGGCCTGAATTCACTATTTTGGGGTACCAAAATTGTGAAGCATCCATTATAGTCCATTGGACCCAAAATGATGTTTGGGAGTGTTTCAGAGCATTTCACTAACCTTCAGCACGTAAAAGATGCAAAACTTGTGTTTCGGGCCTAATTCCACTATTTCGGGGTACAGAAGTTGTGAAGCATCCATTCTACTCCATTGGATCCAAAATGATGTTTGGGAGTGTTTCAGAGCATTTAGCTAACCTTCGGCACGTAAAAAGATGAAAAACTTGTGTTCACGCCTGAATGCACTATTTCGCGGTACCAAAGTTGCGAAGCATCCATTCTACTCCATTGGAACCAAAATGATGTTTTGGAGTGTTTCAGAGCATTTCGCTAACCTTCGGAACGTAAAAAGATGCAAAACTTGTGTTTCGGGCCTGAATGCACTATTCCAGGGTATCGAAGTTGTGAAGCATCCATTCTACTCCATTGGACCCAAGATGATGTTTGAGAGTGTTTCAGAGCATTTCGCTAACCTTCGGCACGTAAAAAGATGCAAAACTTGTGTTTCGGGCCAGAATGTACTATTTCAGGGTACCAAAGTTGCGAAGCATCCTTTCTACTCCATTGGAACCAAAATGATGTTTGGGAGTGTTTCAGAGCATGTCGCTAACCTTCAGCACGTAAAAAGATGCAAACTTGTGTTTCAGGCCTGAATGCACTATTTCGGGGTACCGAAGTTGTGAAGCATCCATTCTACTCCATTGGAGTCAAAATGATGTTTGGGAGTGTTTCAGAGCATTTCGCTAACCTTCGGCACGTAAAAGATGCAAAACTTGTGTTTCGGGCCTGAATGCACTATTTCGGGGTATCGTAGTTGTAAAGCATCCATTCTACTCCATTGGACCCAAAATGATGTTTGGGAGTGTTTCAGAGCGTTTCGCTAACCTTTGGCACGTAAAAACATGCAAAACTTTTGTTTCGGACCTGAATGCTCTATTTCGGGGTACCGAAGTTGTGAAGCATCCATTCTACTCCATTGGACCCAAAATGATGTTTGAGAGTGTTTCAGAGCATTTCGCTAACCTTCGGCACGTAAAAGATATAAAACTTGTGTTCGCGCCTGAATCCACTATTTCGGGGTATCGTAGTTGTAAAGCATCCATTCTACTCCATTGGACCCAAAATGATGTTTGTTAGTGTTTCAGAGCATTTCGCTAACCTTCGGCACGTAAAAGATGCAAAACTTGTGTTTCGGGCCTGAATGCACTATTTCAGGGTATCGTAGTTGTAAAGCATCCATTCTACTCCATTGGACCCAAAATGATGTTTGGGAGTGTTTCAGAGCATTTCGCTAACATTCGGCACGTAAAAGATGCAAAACTTGTGTTCTTGCCAGAATCCACTATTTCGGGGTACCAAAGTTGTGAAGCATCCATTATAGTCCATTGGACCCAAGATGATGTTTGGGAGTGTTTCAGAGCATTTCGCTAACCTTCAGCACGTAAAAGATGCAAAACTTGTGTTTCGGGCCTGAATCCACTATTTCAGGGTACAGAAGTTGTGAAGCATCCATTCTACTCCATTGGACCCAAAATGATGTTTGGGAGTGTTTCAGAGCATTTAGCTAAACTTCGGCACGTAAAAGATGAAAAACTTGTGTTCGCGCCTGAATGCACTATTTCGGGGTACCAAAGTTGCGAAGCATCCTTTCTACTCCCTTGGAACCAAAATGATGTTTGGGAGTGTTTCAGGGCATGTCGCTAACCTTCAACACGTAAAAAGATGCAAACTTGTGTTTCGGGCCTGAATGCACTATTTCGGGGTACCGAAGTTGTGAAACATTCATTCTACTCCATTGGACTCAAAATGATGTTTGGGAGTGTTTTAGAGCATTTCGCTAACCTTCGGCACGTAAAAGATGCAAAACTTGTGTTTCGGGCCTGAATGCACTATTTCGGGGTATCGTAGTTGTAAAGCATCCATTCTACTCCATTTGACCCAAAATGATGTTTGGGAGTGTTTCAGAGCGTTTCGCTAACCTTCGGCACGTAAAAACATGCAAAACTTTTGTTTCGGACCTGAATGCTCTATTTCGGGGTACCGAAGTTGTGAAGCATCCATTCTACTCCATTGAACCCAATATGATGTTTGAGAGTGTTTCAGAGCATTACGCTAACCTTCGGCACGTAAAAGATGCAAAACTTGTGTTTGCGCCTGAATCCACTGTTTCGGGGTATCGTAGTTGTAAAGCATCCATTCTACTCCATTGGACCCAAAATGATGTTTGTTAGTGTTTCAGAGCATTATGCTAACCTTCGGCATGTAAAAGATGCAAAACTTGTGTTCGCGCCTGAATTCACTATTTTGGGGTACCAAAGTTGTGAAGCATCCATTATAGTCCATTGGACCCAAAATGATGTTCGGGAGTGTTTCAGAGCATTTTGCTAACCTTTGGCACATAAAAAGATGAAAAACTGGTGTTTCGGGCCTGAATTCACTATTTTGGGGTACCAAAATTGTGAAGCATCCATTATAGTCCATGGGACCCAAAATGATGTTTGGGAGTGTTTCAGAGCATTTCGCTAACCTTCAGCACGTAAAAGATGCAAAACTTGTGTTTCAGGCCTGATTCCACTATTTCGGGGTACAAAAGTTGTGAAGCATCCATTCTACTCCATTGGACCCAAAATGATGTTTGGGAGTGTTTCAGAGCATTTAGCTAACCTTCAGCACGTAAAAAGATGAAAAACATGTGTTCACGCCTGAATGCACTATTTCGGGGTACCAAAGTTGCGAAGCATCCATTCTACTCCATTGGAACCAAAATGATGTATGGGAGTGTTTCAGATCATTTCGCTAACCTTCAGCACGTAAAAAGATGCAAAACTTGTGTTTCGGGCCTAAATGCACTATTTCGGGGTATCGAAGTTGTGAAGCATCCATTCTACTCCATTGGACTCAAAATGATGTTTGGGAGTGTTTCAAAGCATTTCGATAACCTTCGGCATGTAAAAAGATGCAAAACTTATGTTTCAGGCCTGGATGCACTATTTCGAGGTACCGAAGTTGTGAAGCATCCATTCTACTCCATTGGACCCAAAATGATGTTTGAGAGTGCTTCAGAGCATTTCGCTAGCCTTCGGCACGTAAAAGATGCAAAACTTGTGTTTCTGGCCTGAAAGCACTATTTCGGGGTATCGTAGGTGTAAAGCATCGAATCTACTCCATTGGACCCAAAATGATGTTTGTTAGTGTTTCAGAGCATTTCGCTAACCTTCGGCACGTAAAAGATGCAAAACTTGTGTTCGCGCCTAAATTCAATATTTTGGGGTACCAAAGTTGTGAAGCATCCATTATAGTCCATTGGACCCAAAATGATGTTTGGGAGTGTTTCAGAGCATTTTGCTAACCTTCAGCACGTAAAAGAAGCAAAACTTGTGTTTCGGGCCTGAATCCACTATTTCGGGGTACAGAAGTTGTGAAGCATACATTCTACTCCATTGGACCCAAAATGATGTTTGGGAGTGTTTCAGAGCATTTAGCTAACCTTCGGCACGTAAAAAGATGAAAAACTTGTATTCGCGCCTGAATGTACTATTTTGGGGTACCAAAGTTGCGAAGCATCCTTTCTACTCCATTGGAACCAAAATGATGTTTGGGAGTGTTTCAGAGCATGTCGCTAACCTTCTGCACGTAAAAAGATGCAAACTTGTGTTTCGTGCCTGAATGCACTATTTCGGGGTATCGTAGTTGTAAAGCATCCATTCTACTCCATTGGACCCAAAATGATGTTTGGGAGTGTTTCAGAGCGTTTCGCTAACCTTTGGCACGTAAAAACATGCAAAACTTTTGTTTCGGACCTGAATGCTCTATTTCGGGGTACCGAAGTTGTGAAGCATCCATTCTACTCCATTGGACCCAAAATGATGTTTGAGAGTGTTTCAGAGCATTTCGCTAACCTTCGGCACGTAAAAGATATAAAACTTGTGTTCGCGCCTGAATCCACTATTTCGGGGTATCGTAGTTGTAAAGCATCCATTCTACTCCATTGGACCCAAAATGATGTTTGTTACTGTTTCAGAGCATTTTGCTAACCTTCGGCACGTAAAAGATGCAAAACTTGTGTTCGCGCCTGAACTCACTATTTTGGGGTTCCAAAGTTGTGAAGCATCCATTATAGTCCATTGGACCCAAAATGATGTTCGGGAGTGTTTCAGAGTATTTTGCTAACCTTTGGCACATAAAAAGATGAAAAACTGGTGTTTCGGGCCTGAATTCACTATTTTGGGGTACCAAAATTGTGAAGCATCCATTATAGTCCATTGGACCCAAAATGATGTTTGGGAGTGTTTCAGAGCATTTCGCTAACCTTCAGCACGTAAAAGATGCAAAACTTGTGTTTCGGGCCTAATTCCACTATTTCGGGGTACAGAAGTTGTGAAGCATCCATTCTACTCCATTGGATCCAAAATGATGTTTGGGAGTGTTTCAGAGCATTTAGCTAACCTTCGGCACGTAAAAAGATGAAAAACTTGTGTTCACGCCTGAATGCACTATTTCGCGGTACCAAAGTTGCGAAGCATCCATTCTACTCCATTGGAACCAAAATGATGTTTGGGAGTGTTTCAGAGCATTTCGCTAACCTTCGGAACGTAAAAAGATGCAAAACTTGTGTTTCGGGCCTGAATGCACTATTCCAGGGTACCGAAGTTGTGAAGAATCCATTCTACTCCATTGGACCCAAGATGATGTTTGATAGTGTTTCAGAGCATTTCGCTAACCTTCGGCACGTAAAAAGATGCAAAACTTGTGTTTCGGGCCAGAATGTACTATTTCAGGGTACCAAAGTTGCGAAGCATCCTTTCTACTCCATTGGAACCAAAATGATGTTTGGGAGTGTTTCAGAGCATGTCGCTAACCTTCAGCACGTAAAAAGATGCAAACTTGTGTTTCGGGCCTGAATGCACTATTTCGGGGTACCGAAGTTGTGAAGCATCCATTCTACTCCATTGGAGTCAAAATGATGTTTGGGAGTGTTTCAGAGCATTTCGCTACCCTTCGGCACGTAAAAGATGCAAAACTTGTGTTTCGGGCTTGAATGCACTATTTCGGGGTATCGTAGTTGTAAAGCATCCATTCTACTCCATTGGACCCAAAATGATGTTTGGGAGTGTTTCAGAGCGTTTCGCTAACCTTTGGCACGTAAAAACATGCAAAACTTTTGTTTCGGACCTGAATGCTCTATTTCGGGGTACCGAAGTTGTGAAGCATCCATTCTACTCCATTGGACCCAAAATGATGTTTGAGAGTGTTTCAGAGCATTTCGCTAACCTTCGGCACGTAAAAGATATAAAACTTGTGTTCGCGCCTGAATCCACTATTTCGGGGTATCGTAGTTGTAAAGCATCCATTCTACTCCATTGGACCCAAAATGATGTTTGTTAGTGTTTCAGAGCATTTCGCTAACCTTCGGCACGTAAAAGATGCAAAACTTGTGTTTCGGGCCTGAATGCACTATTTCAGGGTATCGTAGTTGTAAAGCATCCATTCTACTCCATTGGACCCAAAATGATGTTTGGGAGTGTTTCAGAGCATTTCGCTAACATTCGGCACGTAAAAGATGCAAAACTTGTGTTCTTGCCAGAATCCACTATTTCGGGGTACCAAAGTTGTGAAGCATCCATTATAGTCCATTGAACCCAAGATGATGTTTGGGAGTGTTTCAGAGCATTTCGCTAACCTTCAGCACGTAAAAGATGCAAAACTTGTGTTTCGGGCCTGAATCCACTATTTCAGGGTACAGAAGTTGTGAAGCATCCATTCTACTCCATTGGACCCAAAATGATGTTTGGGAGTGTTTCAGAGCATTTAGCTAAACTTCGGCACGTAAAAGATGAAAAACTTGTGTTCGCGCCTGAATGCACTATTTCGGGGTACCAAAGTTGCGAAGCATCCTTTCTACTCCCTTGGAACCAAAATGATGTTTGGGAGTGTTTCAGGGCATGTCGCTAACCTTCAACACGTAAAAAGATGCAAACTTGTGTTTCGGGCCTGAATGCACTATTTCGGGGTACCGAAGTTGTGAAACATTCATTCTACTCCATTGGACTCAAAATGATGTTTGGGAGTGTTTTAGAGCATTTCGCTAACCTTCGGCACGTAAAAGATGCAAAACTTGTGTTTCGGGCCTGAATGCACTATTTCGGGGTATCGTAGTTGTAAAGCATCCATTCTACTCCATTTGACCCAAAATGATGTTTGGGAGTGTTTCAGAGCGTTTCGCTAACCTTCGGCACGTAAAAACATGCAAAACTTTTGTTTCGGACCTGAATGCTCTATTTCGGGGTACCGAAGTTGTGAAGCATCCATTCTACTCCATTGAACCCAATATGATGTTTGAGAGTGTTTCAGAGCATTACGCTAACCTTCGGCACGTAAAAGATGCAAAACTTGTGTTTGCGCCTGAATCCACTGTTTCGGGGTATCGTAGTTGTAAAGCATCCATTCTACTCCATTGGACCCAAAATGATGTTTGTTAGTGTTTCAGAGCATTATGCTAACCTTCGGCATGTAAAAGATGCAAAACTTGTGTTCGCGCCTGAATTCACTATTTTGGGGTACCAAAGTTGTGAAGCATCCATTATAGTCCATTGGACCCAAAATGATGTTCGGGAGTGTTTCAGAGCATTTTGCTAACCTTTGGCACATAAAAAGATGAAAAACTGGTGTTTCGGGCCTGAATTCACTATTTTGGGGTACCAAAATTGTGAAGCATCCATTATAGTCCATGGGACCCAAAATGATGTTTGGGAGTGTTTCAGAGCATTTCGCTAACCTTCAGCACGTAAAAGATGCAAAACTTGTGTTTCAGGCCTGATTCCACTATTTCGGGGTACAAAAGTTGTGAAGCATCCATTCTACTCCATTGGACCCAAAATGATGTTTGGGAGTGTTTCAGAGCATTTAGCTAACCTTCAGCACGTAAAAAGATGAAAAACATGTGTTCACGCCTGAATGCACTATTTCGGGGTACCAAAGTTGCGAAGCATCCATTCTACTCCATTGGACCCAAAATGATGTTTGGGAGTGTTTCAGAGCATTTAGCTAACCTTCGGCACGTAAAAAGATGAAAAACTTGTATTCGCGCCTGAATGCACTATTTTGGGGTACCAAAGTTGCGAAGCATCCTTTCTACTCCATTGGAACCAAAATGATGTTTGGGAGTGTTTCAGAGCATGTCGCTAACCTTCTGCACGTAAAAAGATGCAAACTTGTGTTTCGTGCCTGAATGCACTATTTCGGGGTATCGTAGTTGTAAAGCATCCATTCTACTCCATTGGACCCAAAATGATGTTTGGGAGTGTTTCAGAGCGTTTCGCTAACCTTTGGCACGTAAAAACATGCAAAACTTTTGTTTCGGACCTGAATGCTCTATTTCGGGGTACCGAAGTTGTGAAGCATCCATTCTACTCCATTGGACCCAAAATGATGTTTGAGAGTGTTTCAGAGCATTTCGCTAACCTTCGGCACGTAAAAGATATAAAACTTGTGTTCGCGCCTGAATCCACTATTTCGGGGTATCGTAGTTGTAAAGCATCCATTCTACTCCATTGGACCCAAAATGATGTTTGTTACTGTTTCAGAGCATTTTGCTAACCTTCGGCACGTAAAAGATGCAAAACTTGTGTTCGCGCCTGAACTCACTATTTTGGGGTTCCAAAGTTGTGAAGCATCCATTATAGTCCATTGGACCCAAAATGATGTTCGGGAGTGTTTCAGAGTATTTTGCTAACCTTTGGCACATAAAAAGATGAAAAACTGGTGTTTCGGGCCTGAATTCACTATTTTGGGGTACCAAAATTGTGAAGCATCCATTATAGTCCATTGGACCCAAAATGATGTTTGGGAGTGTTTCAGAGCATTTCGCTAACCTTCAGCACGTAAAAGATGCAAAACTTGTGTTTCGGGCCTAATTCCACTATTTCGGGGTACAGAAGTTGTGAAGCATCCATTCTACTCCATTGGATCCAAAATGATGTTTGGGAGTCTTTCAGAGCATTTAGCTAACCTTCGGCACGTAAAAAGATGAAAAACTTGTGTTCACGCCTGAATGCACTATTTCGCGGTACCAAA
Organism: Cenchrus fungigraminus; assembly: GCA_036936925.1. Lineage (NCBI taxonomy): Eukaryota > Viridiplantae > Streptophyta > Magnoliopsida > Poales > Poaceae > Cenchrus > Cenchrus fungigraminus. Next base: position 59,102,668 of record CM072772.1, on the reverse strand, counting down.
GTTGCGAAGCATCCATTCTACTCCATTGGAACCAAAATGATGTTTGGGAGTGTTTCAGAGCATTTCGCTAACCTTCGGAACGTAAAAAGATGCAAAACTTGTGTTTCGGGCCTGAATGCACTATTCCAGGGTACCGAAGTTGTGAAGAATCCATTCTACTCCATTGGACCCAAGATGATGTTTGATAGTGTTTCAGAGCATTTCGCTAACCTTCGGCACGTAAAAAGATGCAAAACTTGTGTTTCGGGCCAGAATGTACTATTTCAGGGTACCAAAGTTGCGAAGCATCCTTTCTACTCCATTGGAACCAAAATGATGTTTGGGAGTGTTTCAGAGCATGTCGCTAACCTTCAGCACGTAAAAAGATGCAAACTTGTGTTTCGGGCCTGAATGCACTATTTCGGGGTACCGAAGTTGTGAAGCATCCATTCTACTCCATTGGAGTCAAAATGATGTTTGGGAGTGTTTCAGAGCATTTCGCTACCCTTCGGCACGTAAAAGATGCAAAACTTGTGTTTCGGGCTTGAATGCACTATTTCGGGGTATCGTAGTTGTAAAGCATCCATTCTACTCCATTGGACCCAAAATGATGTTTGGGAGTGTTTCAGAGCGTTTCGCTAACCTTTGGCACGTAAAAACATGCAAAACTTTTGTTTCGGACCTGAATGCTCTATTTCGGGGTACCGAAGTTGTGAAGCATCCATTCTACTCCATTGGACCCAAAATGATGTTTGAGAGTGTTTCAGAGCATTTCGCTAACCTTCGGCACGTAAAAGATATAAAACTTGTGTTCGCGCCTGAATCCACTATTTCGGGGTATCGTAGTTGTAAAGCATCCATTCTACTCCATTGGACCCAAAATGATGTTTGTTAGTGTTTCAGAGCATTTCGCTAACCTTCGGCACGTAAAAGATGCAAAACTTGTGTTTCGGGCCTGAATGCACTATTTCAGGGTATCGTAGTTGTAAAGCATCCATTCTACTCCATTGGACCCAAAATGATGTTTGGGAGTGTTTCAGAGCATTTCGCTAACATTCGGCACGTAAAAGATGCAAAACTTGTGTTCTTGCCAGAATCCACTATTTCGGGGTACCAAAGTTGTGAAGCATCCATTATAGTCCATTGGACCCAAGATGATGTTTGGGAGTGTTTCAGAGCATTTCGCTAACCTTCAGCACGTAAAAGATGCAAAACTTGTGTTTCGGGCCTGAATCCACTATTTCAGGGTACAGAAGTTGTGAAGCATCCATTCTACTCCATTGGACCCAAAATGATGTTTGGGAGTGTTTCAGAGCATTTAGCTAAACTTCGGCACGTAAAAGATGAAAAACTTGTGTTCGCGCCTGAATGCACTATTTCGGGGTACCAAAGTTGCGAAGCATCCTTTCTACTCCCTTGGAACCAAAATGATGTTTGGGAGTGTTTCAGGGCATGTCGCTAACCTTCAACACGTAAAAAGATGCAAACTTGTGTTTCGGGCCTGAATGCACTATTTCGGGGTACCGAAGTTGTGAAACATTCATTCTACTCCATTGGACTCAAAATGATGTTTGGGAGTGTTTTAGAGCATTTCGCTAACCTTCGGCACGTAAAAGATGCAAAACTTGTGTTTCGGGCCTGAATGCACTATTTCGGGGTATCGTAGTTGTAAAGCATCCATTCTACTCCATTTGACCCAAAATGATGTTTGGGAGTGTTTCAGAGCGTTTCGCTAACCTTCGGCACGTAAAAACATGCAAAACTTTTGTTTCGGACCTGAATGCTCTATTTCGGGGTACCGAAGTTGTGAAGCATCCATTCTACTCCATTGAACCCAATATGATGTTTGAGAGTGTTTCAGAGCATTACGCTAACCTTCGGCACGTAAAAGATGCAAAACTTGTGTTTGCGCCTGAATCCACTGTTTCGGGGTATCGTAGTTGTAAAGCATCCATTCTACTCCATTGGACCCAAAATGATGTTTGTTAGTGTTTCAGAGCATTATGCTAACCTTCGGCATGTAAAAGATGCAAAACTTGTGTTCGCGCCTGAATTCACTATTTTGGGGTACCAAAGTTGTGAAGCATCCATTATAGTCCATTGGACCCAAAATGATGTTCGGGAGTGTTTCAGAGCATTTTGCTAACCTTTGGCACATAAAAAGATGAAAAACTGGTGTTTCGGGCCTGAATTCACTATTTTGGGGTACCAAAATTGTGAAGCATCCATTATAGTCCATGGGACCCAAAATGATGTTTGGGAGTGTTTCAGAGCATTTCGCTAACCTTCAGCACGTAAAAGATGCAAAACTTGTGTTTCAGGCCTGATTCCACTATTTCGGGGTACAAAAGTTGTGAAGCATCCATTCTACTCCATTGGACCCAAAATGATGTTTGGGAGTGTTTCAGAGCATTTAGCTAACCTTCAGCACGTAAAAAGATGAAAAACATGTGTTCACGCCTGAATGCACTATTTCGGGGTACCAAAGTTGCGAAGCATCCATTCTACTCCATTGGAACCAAAATGATGTATGGGAGTGTTTCAGATCATTTCGCTAACCTTCAGCACGTAAAAAGATGCAAAACTTGTGTTTCGGGCCTAAATGCACTATTTCGGGGTATCGAAGTTGTGAAGCATCCATTCTACTCCATTGGACTCAAAATGATGTTTGGGAGTGTTTCAAAGCATTTCGATAACCTTCGGCATGTAAAAAGATGCAAAACTTATGTTTCAGGCCTGGATGCACTATTTCGAGGTACCGAAGTTGTGAAGCATCCATTCTACTCCATTGGACCCAAAATGATGTTTGAGAGTGCTTCAGAGCATTTCGCTAGCCTTCGGCACGTAAAAGATGCAAAACTTGTGTTTCTGGCCTGAAAGCACTATTTCGGGGTATCGTAGGTGTAAAGCATCGAATCTACTCCATTGGACCCAAAATGATGTTTGTTAGTGTTTCAGAGCATTTCGCTAACCTTCGGCACGTAAAAGATGCAAAACTTGTGTTCGCGGCTAAATTCAATATTTTGGGGTACCAAAGTTGTGAAGCATCCATTATAGTCCATTGGACCCAAAATGATGTTTGGGAGTGTTTCAGAGCATTTTGCTAACCTTCAGCACGTAAAAGAAGCAAAACTTGTGTTTCGGGCCTGAATCCACTATTTCGGGGTACAGAAGTTGTGAAGCATACATTCTACTCCATTGGACCCAAAATGATGTTTGGGAGTGTTTCAGAGCATTTAGCTAACCTTCGGCACGTAAAAAGATGAAAAACTTGTATTCGCGCCTGAATGCACTATTTTGGGGTACCAAAGTTGCGAAGCATCCTTTCTACTCCATTGGAACCAAAATGATGTTTGGGAGTGTTTCAGAGCATGTCGCTAACCTTCTGCACGTAAAAAGATGCAAACTTGTGTTTCGTGCCTGAATGCACTATTTCGGGGTATCGTAGTTGTAAAGCATCCATTCTACTCCATTGGACCCAAAATGATGTTTGGGAGTGTTTCAGAGCGTTTCGCTAACCTTTGGCACGTAAAAACATGCAAAACTTTTGTTTCGGACCTGAATGCTCTATTTCGGGGTACCGAAGTTGTGAAGCATCCATTCTACTCCATTGGACCCAAAATGATGTTTGAGAGTGTTTCAGAGCATTTCGCTAACCTTCGGCACGTAAAAGATATAAAACTTGTGTTCGCGCCTGAATCCACTATTTCGGGGTATCGTAGTTGTAAAGCATCCATTCTACTCCATTGGACCCAAAATGATGTTTGTTACTGTTTCAGAGCATTTTGCTAACCTTCGGCACGTAAAAGATGCAAAACTTGTGTTCGCGCCTGAACTCACTATTTTGGGGTTCCAAAGTTGTGAAGCATCCATTATAGTCCATTGGACCCAAAATGATGTTCGGGAGTGTTTCAGAGTATTTTGCTAACCTTTGGCACATAAAAAGATGAAAAACTGGTGTTTCGGGCCTGAATTCACTATTTTGGGGTACCAAAATTGTGAAGCATCCATTATAGTCCATTGGACCCAAAATGATGTTTGGGAGTGTTTCAGAGCATTTCGCTAACCTTCAGCACGTAAAAGATGCAAAACTTGTGTTTCGGGCCTAATTCCACTATTTCGGGGTACAGAAGTTGTGAAGCATCCATTCTACTCCATTGGATCCAAAATGATGTTTGGGAGTGTTTCAGAGCATTTAGCTAACCTTCGGCACGTAAAAAGATGAAAAACTTGTGTTCACGCCTGAATGCACTATTTCGCGGTACCAAAGTTGCGAAGCATCCATTCTACTCCATTGGAACCAAAATGATGTTTGGGAGTGTTTCAGAGCATTTCGCTAACCTTCGGAACGTAAAAAGATGCAAAACTTGTGTTTCGGGCCTGAATGCACTATTCCAGGGTACCGAAGTTGTGAAGAATCCATTCTACTCCATTGGACCCAAGATGATGTTTGATAGTGTTTTAGAGCATTTCGCTAACCTTCGGCACGTAAAAAGATGCAAAACTTGTGTTTCGGGCCAGAATGTACTATTTCAGGGTACCAAAGTTGCGAAGCATCCTTTCTACTCCATTGGAACCAAAATGATGTTTGGGAGTGTTTCAGAGCATGTCGCTAACCTTCAGCACGTAAAAAGATGCAAACTTGTGTTTCGGGCCTGAATGCACTATTTCGGGGTACCGAAGTTGTGAAGCATCCATTCTACTCCATTGGAGTCAAAATGATGTTTGGGAGTGTTTCAGAGCATTTCGCTACCCTTCGGCACGTAAAAGATGCAAAACTTGTGTTTCGGGCTTGAATGCACTATTTCGGGGTATCGTAGTTGTAAAGCATCCATTCTACTCCATTGGACCCAAAATGATGTTTGGGAGTGTTTCAGAGCGTTTCGCTAACCTTTGGCACGTAAAAACATGCAAAACTTTTGTTTCGGACCTGAATGCTCTATTTCGGGGTACCGAAGTTGTGAAGCATCCATTCTACTCCATTGGACCCAAAATGATGTTTGAGAGTGTTTCAGAGCATTTCGCTAACCTTCGGCACGTAAAAGATATAAAACTTGTGTTCGCGCCTGAATCCACTATTTCGGGGTATCGTAGTTGTAAAGCATCCATTCTACTCCATTGGACCCAAAATGATGTTTGTTAGTGTTTCAGAGCATTTCGCTAACCTTCGGCACGTAAAAGATGCAAAACTTGTGTTTCGGGCCTGAATGCACTATTTCAGGGTATCGTAGTTGTAAAGCATCCATTCTACTCCATTGGACCCAAAATGATGTTTGGGAGTGTTTCAGAGCATTTCGCTAACATTCGGCACGTAAAAGATGCAAAACTTGTGTTCTTGCCAGAATCCACTATTTCGGGGTACCAAAGTTGTGAAGCATCCATTATAGTCCATTGGACCCAAGATGATGTTTGGGAGTGTTTCAGAGCATTTCGCTAACCTTCAGCACGTAAAAGATGCAAAACTTGTGTTTCCGGCCTGAATCCACTATTTCAGGGTACAGAAGTTGTGAAGCATCCATTCTACTCCATTGGACCCAAAATGATGTTTGGGAGTGTTTCAGAGCATTTAGCTAAACTTCGGCACGTAAAAGATGAAAAACTTGTGTTCGCGCCTGAATGCACTATTTCGGGGTACCAAAGTTGCGAAGCATCCTTTCTACTCCCTTGGAACCAAAATGATGTTTGGGAGTGTTTCAGGGCATGTCGCTAACCTTCAACACGTAAAAAGATGCAAACTTGTGTTTCGGGCCTGAATGCACTATTTCGGGGTACCGAAGTTGTGAAACATTCATTCTACTCCATTGGACTCAAAATGATGTTTGGGAGTGTTTTAGAGCATTTCGCTAACCTTCGGCACGTAAAAGATGCAAAACTTGTGTTTCGGGCCTGAATGCACTATTTCGGGGTATCGTAGTTGTAAAGCATCCATTCTACTCCATTTGACCCAAAATGATGTTTGGGAGTGTTTCAGAGCGTTTCGCTAACCTTCGGCACGTAAAAACATGCAAAACTTTTGTTTCGGACCTGAATGCTCTATTTCGGGGTACCGAAGTTGTGAAGCATCCATTCTACTCCATTGAACCCAATATGATGTTTGAGAGTGTTTCAGAGCATTACGCTAACCTTCGGCACGTAAAAGATGCAAAACTTGTGTTTGCGCCTGAATCCACTGTTTCGGGGTATCGTAGTTGTAAAGCATCCATTCTACTCCATTGGACCCAAAATGATGTTTGTTAGTGTTTCAGAGCATTATGCTAACCTTCGGCATGTAAAAGATGCAAAACTTGTGTTCGCGCCTGAATTCACTATTTTGGGGTACCAAAGTTGTGAAGCATCCATTATAGTCCATTGGACCCAAAATGATGTTCGGGAGTGTTTCAGAGCATTTTGCTAACCTTTGGCACATAAAAAGATGAAAAACTGGTGTTTCGGGCCTGAATTCACTATTTTGGGGTACCAAAATTGTGAAGCATCCATTATAGTCCATGGGACCCAAAATGATGTTTGGGAGTGTTTCAGAGCATTTCGCTAACCTTCAGCACGTAAAAGATGCAAAACTTGTGTTTCAGGCCTGATTCCACTATTTCGGGGTACAAAAGTTGTGAAGCATCCATTCTACTCCATTGGACCCAAAATGATGTTTGGGAGTGTTTCAGAGCATTTAGCTAACCTTCAGCACGTAAAAAGATGAAAAACATGTGTTCACGCCTGAATGCACTATTTCGGGGTACCAAAGTTGCGAAGCATCCATTCTACTCCATTGGAACCAAAATGATGTATGGGAGTGTTTCAGATCATTTCGCTAACCTTCAGCACGTAAAAAGATGCAAAACTTGTGTTTCGGGCCTAAATGCACTATTTCGGGGTATCGAAGTTGTGAAGCATCCATTCTACTCCATTGGACTCAAAATGATGTTTGGGAGTGTTTCAAAGCATTTCGATAACCTTCGGCATGTAAAAAGATGCAAAACTTATGTTTCAGGCCTGGATGCACTATTTCGAGGTACCGAAGTTGTGAAGCATCCATTCTACTCCATTGGACCCAAAATGATGTTTGAGAGTGCTTCAGAGCATTTCGCTAGCCTTCGGCACGTAAAAGATGCAAAACTTGTGTTTCTGGCCTGAAAGCACTATTTCGGGGTATCGTAGGTGTAAAGCATCGAATCTACTCCATTGGACCCAAAATGATGTTTGTTAGTGTTTCAGAGCATTTCGCTAACCTTCGGCACGTAAAAGATGCAAAACTTGTGTTCGCGCCTAAATTCAATATTTTGGGGTACCAAAGTTGTGAAGCATCCATTATAGTCCATTGGACCCAAAATGATGTTTGGGAGTGTTTCAGAGCATTTTGCTAACCTTCAGCACGTAAAAGAAGCAAAACTTGTGTTTCGGGCCTGAATCCACTATTTCGGGGTACAGAAGTTGTGAAGCATACATTCTACTCCATTGGACCCAAAATGATGTTTGGGAGTGTTTCAGAGCATTTAGCTAACCTTCGGCACGTAAAAAGATGAAAAACTTGTATTCGCGCCTGAATGCACTATTTTGGGGTACCAAAGTTGCGAAGCATCCTTTCTACTCCATTGGAACCAAAATGATGTTTGGGAGTGTTTCAGAGCATGTCGCTAACCTTCTGCACGTAAAAAGATGCAAACTTGTGTTTCGTGCCTGAATGCACTATTTCGGGGTATCGTAGTTGTAAAGCATCCATTCTACTCCATTGGACCCAAAATGATGTTTGGGAGTGTTTCAGAGCGTTTCGCTAACCTTTGGCACGTAAAAACATGCAAAACTTTTGTTTCGGACCTGAATGCTCTATTTCGGGGTACCGAAGTTGTGAAGCATCCATTCTACTCCATTGGACCCAAAATGATGTTTGAGAGTGTTTCAGAGCATTTCGCTAACCTTCGGCACGTAAAAGATATAAAACTTGTGTTCGCGCCTGAATCCACTATTTCGGGGTATCGTAGTTGTAAAGCATCCATTCTACTCCATTGGACCCAAAATGATGTTTGTTACTGTTTCAGAGCATTTTGCTAACCTTCGGCACGTAAAAGATGCAAAACTTGTGTTCGCACCTGAACTCACTATTTTGGGGTTCCAAAGTTGTGAAGCATCCATTATAGTCCATTGGACCCAAAATGATGTTCGGGAGTGTTTCAGAGTATTTTGCTAACCTTTGGCACAAAAAAAGATGAAAAACTGGTGTTTCGGGCCTGAATTCACTATTTTGGGGTACCAAAATTGTGAAGCATCCATTATAGTCCATTGGACCCAAAATGATGTTTGGGAGTGTTTCAGAGCATTTCGCTAACCTTCAGCACGTAAAAGATGCAAAACTTGTGTTTCGGGCCTAATTCCACTATTTCGGGGTACAGAAGTTGTGAAGCATCCATTCTACTCCATTGGATCCAAAATGATGTTTGGGAGTGTTTCAGAGCATTTAGCTAACCTTCGGCACGTAAAAAGATGAAAAACTTGTGTTCACGCCTGAATGCACTATTTCGCGGTACCAAAGTTGCGAAGCATCCATTCTACTCCATTGGAACTAAAATGATGTTTGGGAGTGTTTCAGAGCATTTCGCTAACCTTCGGAACGTAAAAAGATGCAAAACTTGTGTTTCGGGCCTGAATGCACTATTCTAGGGTACCGAAGTTGTGAAGAATCCATTCTACTCCATTGGACCCAAGATGATGTTTGATAGTGTTTTAGAGCATTTCGCTAACCTTCGGCACGTAAAAAGATGCAAAACTTGTGTTTCGGGCCAGAATGTACTATTTCAGGGTACCAAAGTTGCGAAGCATCCTTTCTACTCCATTGGAACCAAAATGATGTTTGGGAGTGTTTCAGAGCATGTCGCTAACCTTCAGCACGTAAAAAGATGCAAACTTGTGTTTCGGGCCTGAATGCACTATTTCGGGGTACCGAAGTTGTGAAGCATCCATTCTACTCCATTGGAGTCAAAATGATGTTTGGGAGTGTTTCAGAGCATTTCGCTACCCTTCGGCACGTAAAAGATGCAAAACTTGTGTTTCGGGCTTGAATGCACTATTTCGGGGTATCGTAGTTGTAAAGCATCCATTCTACTCCATTGGACCAAAAATGATGTTTGGGAGTGTTTCAGAGCGTTTCGCTAACCTTTGGCACGTAAAAACATGCAAAACTTTTGTTTCGGACCTGAATGCTCTATTTCGGGGTACCGAAGTTGTGAAGCATCCATTCTACTCCATTGGACCCAAAATGATGTTTGAGAGTGTTTCAGAGCATTTCGCTAACCTTCGGCACGTAAAAGATATAAAACTTGTGTTCGCGCCTGAATCCACTATTTCGGGGTATCGTAGTTGTAAAGCATCCATTCTACTCCATTGGACCCAAAATGATGTTTGTTAGTGTTTCAGAGCATTTCGCTAACCTTCGGCACGTAAAAGATGCAAAACTTGTGTTTCGGGCCTGAATGCACTATTTCAGGGTATCGTAGTTGTAAAGCATCCATTCTACTCCATTGGACCCAAAATGATGTTTGGGAGTGTTTCAGGGCATGTCGCTAACCTTCAACACGTAAAAAGATGCAAACTTGTGTTTCGGGCCTGAATGCACTATTTCGGGGTACCGAAGTTGTGAAACATTCATTCTACTCCATTGGACTCAAAATGATGTTTGGGAGTGTTTTAGAGCATTTCGCTAACCTTCGGCACGTAAAAGATGCAAAACTTGTGTTTCGGGCCTGAATGCACTATTTCGGGGTATCGTAGTTGTAAAGCATCCATTCTACTCCATTTGACCCAAAATGATGTTTGGGAGTGTTTCAGAGCGTTTCGCTAACCTTCGGCACGTAAAAACATGCAAAACTTTTGTTTCGGACCTGAATGCTCTATTTCGGGGTACCGAAGTTGTGAAGCATCCATTCTACTCCATTGAACCCAATATGATGTTTGAGAGTGTTTCAGAGCATTACGCTAACCTTCGGCACGTAAAAGATGCAAAACTTGTGTTTGCGCCTGAATCCACTGTTTCGGGGTATCGTAGTTGTAAAGCATCCATTCTACTCCATTGGACCCAAAATGATGTTTGTTAGTGTTTCAGAGCATTATGCTAACCTTCGGCATGTAAAAGATGCAAAACTTGTGTTCGCGCCTGAAATCACTATTTTGGGGTACCAAAGTTGTGAAGCATCCATTATAGTCCATTGGACCCAAAATGATGTTCGGGAGTGTTTCAGAGCATTTTGCTAACCTTTGGCACATAAAAAGATGAAAAACTGGTGTTTCGGGCCTGAATTCACTATTTTGGGGTACCAAAATTGTGAAGCATCCATTATAGTCCATTGGACCCAAAATGATGTTTGGGAGTGTTTCAGAGCATTTCGCTAACCTTCAGCACGTAAAAGATGCAAAACTTGTGTTTCAGGCCTGATTCCACTATTTCGGGGTACAAAAGTTGTGAAGCATCCATTCTACTCCATTGGACCCAAAATGATGTTTGGGAGTGTTTCAGAGCATTTAGCTAACCTTCAGCACGTAAAAAGATGAAAAACATGTGTTCACGCCTGAATGCACTATTTCGGGGTACCAAAGTTGCGAAGCATCCATTCTACTCCATTGGAACCAAAATGATGTATGGGAGTGTTTCAGATCATTTCGCTAACCTTCAGCACGTAAAAAGATGCAAAACTTGTGTTTCGGGCCTAAATGCACTATTTCGGGGTATCGAAGTTGTGATGCATCCATTCTACTCCATTGGACTCAAAATGATGTTTGGGAGTGTTTCAAAGCATTTCGATAACCTTCGGCATGTAAAAAGATGCAAAACTTATGTTTCAGGCCTGGATGCACTATTTCGAGGTACCGAAGTTGTGAAGCATCCATTCTACTCCATTGGACCCAAAATGATGTTTGAGAGTGCTTCAGAGCATTTCGCTAGCCTTCGGCACGTAAAAGATGCAAAACTTGTGTTTCTGGCCTGAATGCACTATTTCGGGGTATCGTAGGTGTAAAGCATCCAATCTACTCCATTGGACCCAAAATGATGTTTGTTAGTGTTTCAGAGCATTTCGCTAACCTTCGGCACGTAAAAGATGCAAAACTTGTGTTCGCGCCTAAATTCAATATTTTGGGGTACCAAAGTTGTGAAGCATCCATTATAGTCCATTGGACCCAAAATGATGTTTAGGAGTGTTTCAGAGCATTTTGCTAACCTTCAGCACGTAAAAGAAGCAAAACTTGTGTTTCGGGCCTGAATCCACTATTTCGGGGTACAGAAGTTGTGAAGCATACATTCTACTCCATTGGACCCAAAATGATGTTTGGGAGTGTTTCAGAGCATTTAGCTAACCTTCGGCACGTAAAAAGATGAAAAACTTGTATTCGCGCCTGAATGCACTATTTTGGGGTACCAAAGTTGCGAAGCATCCTTTCTACTCCATTGGAACCAAAATGATGTTTGGGAGTGTTTCAGAGCATGTCGCTAACCTTCTGCACGTAAAAAGATGCAAACTTGTGTTTCGTGCCTGAATGCACTATTTCGGGGTATCGTAGTTGTAAAGCATCCATTCTACTCCATTGGACCCAAAATGATGTTTGGGAGTGTTTCAGAGCGTTTCGCTAACCTTTGGCACGTAAAAACATGCAAAACTTTTGTTTCGGACCTGAATGCTCTATTTCGGGGTACCGAAGTTGTGAAGCATCCATTCTACTCCATTGGACCCAAAATGATGTTTGAGAGTGTTTCAGAGCATTTCGCTAACCTTCGGCACGTAAAAGATATAAAACTTGTGTTCGCGCCTGAATCCACTATTTCGGGGTATCGTAGTTGTAAAGCATCCATTCTACTCCATTGGACCCAAAATGATGTTTGTTACTGTTTCAGAGCATTTCGCTAACCTTCGGCACGTAAAAGATGCAAAACTTGTGTTCGCGCCTGAACTCACTATTTTGGGGTTCCAAAGTTGTGAAGCATCCATTATAGTCCATTGGACCCAAAATGATGTTCGGGAGTGTTTCAGAGTATTTTGCTAACCTTTGGCACATAAAAAGATGAAAAACTGGTGTTTCGGGCCTGAATTCACTATTTTGGGGTACCAAAATTGTGAAGCATCCATTATAGTCCATTGGACCCAAAATGATGTTTGGGAGTGTTTCAGAGCATTTCGCTAACCTTCAGCACGTAAAAGATGCAAAACTTGTGTTTCGGGCCTAATTCCACTATTTCGGGGTACAGAAGTTGTGAAGCATCCATTCTACTCCATTTGATCCAAAATGATGTTTGGGAGTGTTTCAGAGCATTTAGCTAACCTTCGGCACGTAAAAAGATGAAAAACTTGTGTTCACGCCTGAATGCACTATTTCGCGGTACCAAAGTTGCGAAGCATCCATTCTACTCCATTGGAACCAAAATGATGTTTGGGAGTGTTTCAGATCATTTCGCTAGCCTTCGGCACGTTAAAAGATGCAAAACTTGTGTTTCAGGCCTGAATGCACTATTTCGGGGTACCAAAGTTGCGAAGCATCCTTTCTACTCCCTTGGAACCAAAATGATGTTTGGGAGTGTTTCAGAGCATGTCGCTCACCTTCAGCACGTAAAAAGATGCAAAACTTGTGTTCGCGCCTAAATTCACTATTTTGGGGTACCAAAGTTGTGAAGCATCCATTATAGTCCATTGGACCCAAAATGATGTTTGGGAGTGTTTCAGAGCATTTTGCTAACCTTCAGCACGTAAAAGAAGCAAAACTTGTGTTTCGGGCCTGAATCCACTATTTCGGGGTACAGAAGTTGTGAAGCATCCATTCTACTCCATTGGACCCAAAATGATGTTTGGGAGTGCTTCAAAGCATTTAGCTAACCTTCGGCACGTAAAAAGATGAAAAACTTGTATTCGCGCCTGAATGCACTATTTCGGGGTACCAAAGTTGCGAAGCATCCTTTCTACTCCATTGGAACCAAAATGATGTTTGGGAGTGTTTCAGAGCATGTCGCTAACCTTCAGGACGTAAAAAGATGCAAACTTGTGTTTCGGGCCTGAATGCACTATTTCGGGGTACCGAAGTTGTGAAGCATCCATTCTACTCTTGGACTCAAAATGATGTTTGGGAGTGTTTCAGAGCATTTCGCTAACCTTCGGCAAGTAAAAGATGCAAAACTTATGTTCGCGCCTGAATTCACTATTTTGGGGTACCAAAGTTGTGAAGCATCCATTATAGTCCATTGGACCCAAAATGATGTTTGGGAGTGTTTCAGAGCATTTTGCTAACCTTCGGCACATAAAAAGATGAAAAACTAGTGTTTCGGGCCTGAATGCACTATTTCGGGTACCAAAGTTGCGAAGCATCCATTCTACTCCATTGGAACTAAAATGATGTTTGGGAGTGTTTCAGAGCATTTCGCTAGCCTTCGGCACGTAAAAAGATGCAAAACTTGTGTTTCGGGCCTGAATGCTCTATTTCGGGGTACCGAAGTTGTGAAGCATCCATTCTACTCCATTGGACCGACAATGATGTATGACAGTGTTTCAGAGCATTTCGCTAACCTTCGGCACGTAAAAGATGCAAAACTTGTGTTTCGGGCCTGAATGCACTATTTCAGGGTATCGTAGTTGTAAAGCATCCATTCTACTCCATTGGACCCAAAATGATGTTTGGGAGTGTTTCAGAGCGTTTCGCTAACCTTTGGCACGTAAAAACATGCAAAACTTTTGTTTCGGACCTGAATGCTCTATTTCGGGGTACCGAAGTTGTGAAGCATCCATTCTACTCCATTGGACCCAAAATGGTGTTTGAGAGTGTTTCAGAGCATTTCGCTAACCTTCGGAACGTAAAAGATGCAAAACTTGTGTTCGCGCCTGAATCCACTATTTCGGGGTATCGTAGTTGTAAAGCATCCATTCTACTCCATTGGAACCAAAATGATGTTTGTTACTGTTTCAGAGCATTTCGCTAACCTTCGGCACGTAAAAGATGCAAAACTTGTGTTCGCGCCTGAATTCACTATTTTGGGGTACCAAAGTTGTGAAGCATCCATTATAGTCCATTGGACCCAAAATGATGTCCGGGAGTGTTTCAGAGCATTTTGCTAACCTTCGGCACATAAAAAGATGAAAAACTGGTGTTTCGGGCCTGAATTCACTATTTTGGGGTACCAAAATTGTGAAGCATCCATTATAGTCCATTGGACCCAAAATGATGTTTGGGAGTGTTTCAGAGTATTTCGCTAACCTTCAGCACGTAAAAGATGCAAAACTTGTGTTTCGGGCCTAATTCCACTATTTCGGGGTACAGAAGTTGTGAAGCATCTATTCTACTCCATTGGATCCAAAATGATGTTTGGGAGTGTTTCAGAGCATTTAGCTAACCTTCGGCACGTAAAAAGATGAAAAACTTGTGTTCACGCCTGAATGCACTATTTCGGGGTACCAAAGTTGCGAAGCATCCATTCTACTCCATTGGAACCAAAATGATGTTTGGGAGTGTTTCAGATCATTTCGCTAGCCTTCGGCACGTTAAAAGATGCAAAACTTGTGTTTCGGGCCTGAATGCACTATTTCGGGGTACCAAAGTTGCGAAGCATCCTTTCTACTCCCTTGGAACCAAAATGATGTTTGGGAGTGTTTCAGAGCATGTCGCTCACCTTCAGCACATAAAAAGATGCAAAACTTGTGTTCGCGCCTAAATTCACTATTTTGGGGTACCAAAGTTGTGAAGCATCCATTATAGTCCATTGGACCCAAAATGATGTTTGGGAGTGTTTCAGAGCATTTTGCTAACCTTCAGCACGTAAAAGAAGCAAAACTTGTGTTTCGGGCCTGAATCCACTATTTCGGGGTACAGAAGTTGTGAAGCATCCATTCTACTCCATTGGATCCAAAATGATGTTTGGGTGTGTTTCAGAGCATTTAGCTAACCTTCGGCACGTAAAAAGATGAAAAACTTGTGTTCACGCCTGAATGCACTATTTCGGGGTACCAAAGTTGCGAAGCATCTATTCTACTCCATTGGAACCAAAATGATGTTTGGGAGTGTTTCAGATCATTTCGCTAGCCTTCGGCAAGTTAAAAGATGCAAAACTTGTGTTTCGGGCCTGAATGCACTATTTCGGGGTACCAATGTTGCGAAGCATCCTTTCCACTCCCTTGGAACCAAAATGATGTTTGGGAGTGTTTCAGAGGATGTCGCTCAGCTTCAGCACGTAAAAAGATGCAAAACTTGTGTTCGCGCCTAAATTCACTATTTTGGGGTACCAAAGTTGTGAAGCATCCATTATAGTCCATTGGACCCAAAATGATGTTTGGGAGTGTTTCAGAGCATTTTGCTAACCTTCAGCACGTAAAAGAAGCAAAACTTGTGTTTCGGGCCTGAATCCACTATTTCGGGGTACAGAAGTTGTGAAGCATACATTCTACTCCATTGGACCCAAAATGATGTTTGGGAGTGTTTCAGAGCATTTAGCTAACCTTCGGCACGTAAAAAGATGAAAAACTTGTATTCGCGCCTGAATGCACTATTTTGGGGTACCAAAGTTGCGAAGCATCCATTCTACTCCATTGGAACCAAAATGATGTTTGGGAGTGTTTCAGAGCATGTCGCTAACCTTCAGCACGTAAAAAGATGCAAACTTGTGTTTCGGGCCTTTATGCACTATTTCGGGGTACCGAAGTTGTGAAGCATCCATTCTACTCCATTGGACTCAAAATGATGTTTGGGAGTGTTTCAGAGCATTTCGCTAGCCTTCGGCACGTAAAAGAAGCAAAACTTGTGTTTCGGGCCTGAATCCACTATTTCGGGGTACAGAAGTTGTGAAGCATACATTCTACTCCATTGGACCCAAAATGATGTTTGGGAGTGTTTCAGAGCATTTAGCTAACCTTCGGCACGTAAAAAGATGAAAAACTTGTATTCGCGCCTGAATGCACTATTTTGGGGTACCAAAGTTGCGAAGCATCCATTCTACTCCATTGGAACCAAAATGATGTTTGGGAGTGTTTCAGAGCATGTCGCTAACCTTCAGCACGTAAAAAGATGCAAACTTGTGTTTCGGGCCTTTATGCACTATTTCGGGGTACCGAAGTTGTGAAGCATCCATTCTACTCCATTGGACTCAAAATGATGTTTGGGAGTGTTTCAGATCATTTCGCTAGCCTTCGGCACGTTAAAAGATGCAAAACTTGTGTTTCGGGCCTGAATGCACTATTTCGGGGTACCAAAGTTGCGAAGCATCCTTTCTACTCCCTTGGAACCAAAATGATGTTTGGGAGTGTTTCAGAGCATGTCGCTCACCTTCAGCACATAAAAAGATGCAAAACTTGTGTTCGCGCCTAAATTCACTATTTTGGGGTACCAAAGTTGTGAAGCATCCATTATAGTCCATTGGACCCAAAATGATGTTTGGGAGTGTTTCAGAGCATTTTGCTAACCTTCAGCACGTAAAAGAAGCAAAACTTGTGTTTCGGGCCTGAATCCACTATTTCGGGGTACAGAAGTTGTGAAGCATACATTCTACTCCATTGGACCCAAAATGATGTTTGGGAGTGTTTCAGAGCATTTAGCTAACCTTCGGCACGTAAAAAGATGAAAAACTTGTATTCGCGCCTGAATGCACTATTTTGGGGTACCAAAGTTGCGAAGCATCCATTCTACTCCATTGGAACCAAAATGATGTTTGGGAGTGTTTCAGAGCATGTCGCTAACCTTCAGCACGTAAAAAGATGCAAACTTGTGTTTCGGGCCTTTATGCACTATTTCGGGGTACCGAAGTTGTGAAGCATCCATTCTACTCCATTGGACTCAAAATGATGTTTGGGAGTGTTTCAGAGCATTTCGCTAACCTTCGGCACGTAAAAGATGCAAAACTTGTGTTTCGGGCCTGAATGCACTATTTCGGGGTATCGTAGTTGTAAAGCATCCATTCTACTCCATTGGACCCAAAATGATGTTTGGGAGTGTTTCAGAGCGTTTCGCTAACCTTTGGCACGTAAAAACATGCAAAACTTTTGTTTCGGACCTGAATGCTCTATTTCGGGGTACCGAAGTTGTGAAGCATCCATTCTACTCCATTGGACCCAAAATGATGTTTGAGAGTGTTTCAGAGCATTTCGCTAACCTTCGGCACGTAAAAGATATAAAACTTGTGTTCGCGCCTGAATCCACTATTTCGGGGTATCGTAGTTGTAAAGCATCCATTCTACTCCATTGGACCAAAAATGATGTTTGTTACTGTTTCAGAGCATTTCGCTAACCTTCGGCACGTAAAAGATGCAAAACTTGTGTTCGCGCCTGAACTCACTATTTTGGGGTTCCAAAGTTGTGAAGCATCCATTATAGTCCATTGGACCCAAAATGATGTTCGGGAGTGTTTCAGAGTATTTTGCTAACCTTTGGCACATAAAAAAATGAAAAACTGGTGTTTCGGGCCTGAATTCACTATTTTGGGGTACCAAAATTGTGAAGCATCCATTATAGTCCATTGGACCCAAAATGATGTTTGGGAGTGTTTCAGAGCATTTCGCTAACCTTCAGCACGTAAAAGATGCAAAACTTGTGTTTCGGGCCTAATTCCACTATTTCGGGGTACAGAAGTTGTGAAGCATCCATTCTACTCCATTGGATCCAAAATGATGTTTGGGAGTGTTTCAGAGCATTTAGCTAACCTTCGGCACGTAAAAAGATGAAAAACTTGTGTTCACGCCTGAATGCACTATTTCGCGGTACCAAAGTTGCGAAGCATCCATTCTACTCCATTGGAACCAAAATGATGTTTGGGAGTGTTTCAGAGCATTTCGCTAACCTTCGGAACGTAAAAAGATGCAAAACTTGTGTTTCGGGCCTGAATGCACTATTCTAGGGTACCGAAGTTGTGAAGCATCCATTCTACTCCATTGGACCCAAGATGATGTTTGAGAGTGTTTCAGAGCATTTCGCTAACCTTCGGCACGTAAAAAGATGCAAAACTTGTGTTTCGGGCCAGAATGTACTATTTCAGGGTACCAAAGTTGCGAAGCATCCTTTCTACTCCATTGGAACCAAAATGATGTTTGGGAGTGTTTCAGAGCATGTCGCTAACCTTCAGCACGTAAAAAGATGCAAACTTGTGTTTCGGGCCTGAATGCACTATTTCGGGGTACCGAAGTTGTGAAGCATCCATTCTACTCCATTGGAGTCAAAATGATGTTTGGGAGTGTTTCAGAGCATTTCGCTAACCTTCGGCACGTAAAAGATGCAAAACTTGTGTTTCGGGCCTGAATGCACTATTTCGGGGTATCGTAGTTGTAAAGCATCCATTCTACTCCATTGGACCCAAAATGATGTTTGGGAGTGTTTCAGAGCGTTTCGCTAACCTTTGGCACGTAAAAACATGCAAAACTTTTGTTTCGGACCTGAATGCTCTATTTCGGGGTACCGAAGTTGTGAAGCATCCATTCTACTCCATTGGACCCAAAATGATGTTTGAGAGTGTTTCAGAGCATTTCGCTAACCTTCGGCACGTAAAAGATATAAAACTTGTGTTCGCGCCTGAATCCACTATTTCGGGGTATCGTAGTTGTAAAGCATCCATTCTACTCCATTGGACCCAAAATGATGTTTGTTAGTGTTTCAGAGCATTTCACTAACCTTCGGCACGTAAAAGATGCAAAACTTGTGTTTCGGGCCTGAATGCACTATTTCGGGGTACCAAAGTTGCGAAGCATCCTTTCTACTCCCTTGGAACCAAAATGATGTTTGGGAGTGTTTCAGAGCATGTCGCTCCCCTTCAGCACGTAAAAAGATGCAAAACTTGTGTTCGCGCCTAAATTCACTATTTTGGGGTACCAAAGTTGTGAAGCATCCATTATAGTCCATTGGACCCAAAATGATGTTTGGGAGTGTTTCAGATCATTTTGCTAACCTTCAGCACGTAAAAGAAGCAAAACTTGTGTTTCGGGCCTGAATCCACTATTTCGGGGTACAGAAGTTGTGAAGCATCCATTCTACTCCATTGGACCCAAAATGATGTTTGGGAGTGCTTCAGAGCATTTAGCTAACCTTCGGCACGTAAAAAGATGAAAAACTTGTATTCGCGCCTGAATGCACTATTTCGGGGTACCAAAGTTGCGAAGCATCCTTTCTACTCCATTGGAACCAAAATGATGTTTGGGAGTGTTTCAGAGCATGTCGCTAACCTTCAGGACGTAAAAAGATGTAAACTTGTGTTTCGGGCCTGAATGCACTATTTCGGGGTACCGAAGGTGTGAAGCATCCATTCTACTCTTGGACTCAAAATGATGTTTGGGAGTGTTTCAGAGCATTTCGCTAACCTTCGGCACGTAAAAGATGCAAAACATGTGTTCGCGCCTGAATTCACTATTTTGGGGTACCAAAGTTGTGAAGCATCCATTATAGTCCATTGGACCCAAAATGATGTTTGGGAGTGTTTCAGAGCATTTTGCTAACCTTCGGCACATAAAAAGATGAAAAACTAGTGTTTCGGGCCTGAATGCACTATTTCGGGTACCAAAGTTGCGAAGCATCCATTCTCCTCCATTGGAACTAAAATGATGTTTGGGAGTGTTTCAGAGCATTTCGCTAGCCTTCGGCACGTAAAAAGATGCAAAACTTGTGTTTCGGGCCTGAATGCTCTATTTCGGGGTACCGAAGTTGTGAAGCATCCATTCTACTCCATTGGACCGACAATGATGTATGACAGTGTTTCAGAGCATTTCGCTAACCTTCGGCACGTAAAAGATGCAAAACTTGTGTTTCGGGCCTGAATGCACTATTTTGGGGTACCAAAATTGTGAAGCATCCATTATAGTCCATTGGACCCAAAATGATGTTTGGGAGTGTTTCAGAGCATTTCGCTAACCTTCAGCACGTAAAAGATGCAAAACTTGTGTTTCGGGCCTAATTCCACTATTTCGGGGTACAGAAGTTGTGAAGCATCCATTCTACTCCATTGGATCCAAAATGATGTTTGGGAGTGTTTCAGAGCATTTAGCTAACCTTCGGCACGTAAAAAGATGAAAAACTTGTGTTCACGCCTGAATGCACTATTTCGCGGTACCAAAGTTGCGAAGCATCCATTCTACTCCATTGGAACCAAAATGATGTTTGGGAGTGTTTCAGAGCATTTCGCTAACCTTCAGAACGTAAAAAGATGCAAAACTTGTGTTTCGGGCCTGAATGCACTATTCCAGGGTACCGAAGTTGTGAAGCATCCATTCTACTCCATTGGACCCAAGATGATGTTTGAGAGTGTTTCAGAGCATTTCGCTAACCTTCGGCACGTAAAAAGATGCAAAACTTGTGTTTCGGGCCAGAATGTACTATTTCAGGGTACCAAAGTTGCGAAGCATCCTTTCTACTCCATTGGAACCAAAATGATGTTTGCGAGTGTTTCAGAGCATGTCGCTAACCTTCAGCACGTAAAAAGATGCAAACTTGTGTGTTCGGGCCTGAATGCACTATTTCGGGGTACCGAAGTTGTGAAGCATCCATTCTACTCCATTGGAGTCAAAATGATGTTTGGGAGTGTTTCAGAGCATTTCGCTAACCTTCGGCACGTAAAAGATGCAAAACTTGTGTTTCGGGCCTGAATGCACTATTTCGGGGTATCGTAGTTGTAAAGCATCCATTCTACTCCATTGGACCCAAAATGATGTTTGGGAGTGTTTCAGAGCGTTTCGCTAACCTTTGGCACGTAAAAACATGCAAAACTTTTGTTTCGGACCTGAATGCTCTATTTCGGGGTACCGAAGTTGTGAAGCATCCATTCTACTCCATTGGACCCAAAATGATGTTTGAGAGTGTTTCAGAGCATTTCGCTAACCTTCGGCACGTAAAAGATATAAAACTTGTGTTCGCGCCTGAATCCACTATTTCGGGGTATCGTAGTTGTAAAGCATCCATTCTACTCCATTGGACCCAAAATGATGTTTGTTAGTGTTTCAGAGCATTTCGCTAACCTTCGGCACGTAAAAGATGCAAAACTTGTGTTTCGGGCCTGAATGCACTATTTCGGGGTACCAAAGTTGCGAAGCATCCTTTCTACTCCCTTGGAACCAAAATGATGTTTGGGAGTGTTTCAGAGCATGTCGCTCCCCTTCAGCACGTAAAAAGATGCAAAACTTGTGTTCGCGCCTAAATTCACTATTTTGGGGTACCAAAGTTGTGAAGCATCCATTATAGTCCATTGGACCCAAAATGATGTTTGGGAGTGTTTCAGATCATTTTGCTAACCTTCAGCACGTAAAAGAAGCAAAACTTGTGTTTCGGGCCTGAATCCACTATTTCGGGGTACAGAAGTTGTGAAGCATCCATTCTACTCCATTGGACCCAAAATGATGTTTGGGAGTGCTTCAGAGCATTTAGCTAACCTTCGGCACGTAAAAAGATGAAAAACTTGTATTCGCGCCTGAATGCACTATTTCGGGGTACCAAAGTTGCGAAGCATCCTTTCTACTCCATTGGAACCAAAATGATGTTTGGGAGTGTTTCAGAGCATGTCGCTAACCTTCAGGACGTAAAAAGATGCAAACTTGTGTTTCGGGCCTGAATGCACTATTTCGGGGTACCGAAGGTGTGAAGCATCCATTCTACTCTTGGACTCAAAATGATGTTTGGGAGTGTTTCAGAGCATTTCGCTAACCTTCGGCACGTAAAAGATGCAAAACTTGTGTTCGCGCCTGAATTCACTATTTTGGGGTACCAAAGTTGTGAAGCATCCATTATAGTCCATTGGACCCAAAATGATGTTTGGGAGTGTTTCAGAGCATTTTGCTAACCTTCGGCACATAAAAAGATGAAAAACTAGTGTTTCGGGCCTGAATGCACTATTTCGGGTACCAAAGTTGCGAAGCATCCATTCTACTCCATTGGAACTAAAATGATGTTTGGGAGTGTTTCAGAGCATTTCGCTAGCCTTCGGCACGTAAAAAGATGCAAAACTTGTGTTTCGGGCCTGAATGCTCTATTTCGGGGTACCGAAGTTGTGAAGCATCCATTCTACTCCATTGGACCGACAATGATGTATGACAGTGTTTCAGAGCATTTCGCTAACCTTCGGCACGTAAAAGATGCAAAACTTGTGTTTCGGGCCTGAATGCACTATTTTGGGGTACCAAAATTGTGAAGCATCCATTATAGTCCATTGGACCCAAAATGATGTTTGGGAGTGTTTCAGAGCATTTCGCTAACCTTCAGCACGTAAAAGATGCAAAACTTGTGTTTCGGGCCTAATTCCACTATTTCGGGGTACAGAAGTTGTGAAGCATCCATTCTACTCCATTGGATCCAAAATGATGTTTGGGAGTGTTTCAGAGCATTTAGCTAACCTTCGGCACGTAAAAAGATGAAAAACTTGTGTTCACGCCTGAATGCACTATTTCGCGGTACCAAAGTTGCGAAGCATCCATTCTACTCCATTGGAACCAAAATGATGTTTGGGAGTGTTTCAGAGCATTTCGCTAACCTTCGGAACGTAAAAAGATGCAAAACTTGTGTTTCGGGCCTGAATGCACTATTCCAGGGTACCGAAGTTGTGAAGCATCCATTCTACTCCATTGGACCCAAGATGATGTTTGAGAGTGTTTCAGAGCATTTCGCTAACCTTCGGCACGTAAAAAGATGCAAAACTTGTGTTTCGGGCCAGAATGTACTATTTCAGGGTACCAAAGTTGCGAAGCATCCTTTCTACTCCATTGGAACCAAAATGATGTTTGGGAGTGTTTCAGAGCATGTCGCTAACCTTCAGCACGTAAAAAGATGCAAACTTGTGTTTCGGGCCTGAATGCACTATTTCGGGGTACCGAAGTTGTGAAGCATCCATTCTACTCCATTGGAGTCAAAATGATGTTTGGGAGTGTTTCAGAGCATTTCGCTAACCTTCGGCACGTAAAAGATGCAAAACTTGTGTTTCGGGCCTGAATGCACTATTTCGGGGTATCGTAGTTGTAAAGCATCCATTCTACTCCATTGGACCCAAGATGATGTTTGAGAGTGTTTCAGAGCATTTCGCTAACCTTCGGCACGTAAAAAGATGCAAAACTTGTGTTTCGGGCCAGAATGTACTATTTCAGGGTACCAAAGTTGCGAAGCATCCTTTCTACTCCATTGGAACCAAAATGATGTTTGGGAGTGTTTCAGAGCATGTCGCTAACCTTCAGCACGTAAAAAGATGCAAACTTGTGTTTCGGGCCTGAATGCACTATTTCGGGGTACCGAAGTTGTCAAGCATCCATTCTACTCCATTGGAGTCAAAATGATGTTTGGGAGTGTTTCAGAGCATTTCGCTAACCTTCGGCACGTAAAAGATGCAAAACTTGTGTTTCGGGCCTGAATGCACTATTTCGGGGTATCGTAGTTGTAAAGCATCCATTCTACTCCATTGGACCCAAAATGATGTTTGGGAGTGTTTCAGAGCGTTTCGCTAACCTTTGGCACGTAAAAACATGCAAAACTTTTGTTTCGGACCTGAATGCTCTATTTCGGGGTACCGAAGTTGTGAAGCATCCATTCTACTCCATTGGACCCAAAATGATGTTTGAGAGTGTTTCAGAGCATTTCGCTAACCTTCGGCACGTAAAAGATATAAAACTTGTGTTCGCGCCTGAATCCACTATTTCGGGGTATCGTAGTTGTAAAGCATCCATTCTACTCCATTGGACCCAAAATGATGTTTGTTAGTGTTTCAGAGCATTTCGCTAACCTTCGGCACGTAAAAGATGCAAAACTTGTGTTTCGGGCCTGAATGCACTATTTCGGGGTACCAAAGTTGCGAAGCATCCTTTCTACTCCCTTGGAACCAAAATGATGTTTGGGAGTGTTTCAGAGCATGTCGCTCCCCTTCAGCACGTAAAAAGATGCAAAACTTGTGTTCGCGCCTAAATTCACTATTTTGGGGTACCAAAGTTGTGAAGCATCCATTATAGTCCATTGGACCCAAAATGATGTTTGGGAGTGTTTCAGATCATTTTGCTAACCTTCAGCACGTAAAAGAAGCAAAACTTGTGTTTCGGGCCTGAATCCACTATTTCGGGGTACAGAAGTTGTGAAGCATCCATTCTACTCCATTGGACCCAAAATGATGTTTGGGAGTGCTTCAGAGCATTTAGCTAACCTTCGGCACGTAAAAAGATGAAAAACTTGTATTCGCGCCTGAATGCACTATTTCGGGGTACCAAAGTTGCGAAGCATCCTTTCTACTCCATTGGAACCAAAATGATGTTTGGGAGTGTTTCAGAGCATGTCGCTAACCTTCAGGACGTAAAAAGATGCAAACTTGTGTTTCGGGCCTGAATGCACTATTTCGGGGTACCGAAGGTGTGAAGCATCCATTCTACTCTTGGACTCAAAATGATGTTTGGGAGTGTTTCAGAGCATTTCGCTAACCTTCGGCACGTAAAAGATGCAAAACTTGTGTTCGCGCCTGAATTCACTATTTTGGGGTACCAAAGTTGTGAAGCATCCATTATAGTCCATTGGACCCAAAATGATGTTTGGGAGTGTTTCAGAGCATTTTGCTAACCTTCGGCACATAAAAAGATGAAAAACTAGTGTTTCTGGCCTGAATGCACTATTTCGGGTACCAAAGTTGCGAAGCATCCATTCTACTCCATTGGAACTAAAATGATGTTTGGGAGTGTTTCAGAGCATTTCGCTAGCCTTCGGCACGTAAAAAGATGCAAAACTTGTGTTTCGGGCCTGAATGCTCTATTTCGGGGTACCGAAGTTGTGAAGCATCCATTCTACTCCATTGGACCGACAATGATGTATGACAGTGTTTCAGAGCATTTCGCTAACCTTCGGCACGTAAAAGATGCAAAACTTGTGTTTCGGGCCTGAATGCACTATTTCAGGGTATCGTAGTTGTAAAGCATCCATTCTACTCCATTGGACCCAAAATGATGTTTGGGAGTGTTTCAGAGCGTTTCGCTAGCCTTTGGCACGTAAAAACATGCAAAACTTTTGTTTCGGACCTGAATGCTCTATTTCGGGGTACCGAAGTTGTGAAGCATCCATTCTACTCCATTGGACCCAAAATGGTGTTTGAGAGTGTTTCAGAGCATTTCGCTAACCTTCGGAACGTAAAAGATGCAAAACTTGTGTTCGCGCCTGAATCCACTATTTTGGGGTATCGTAGTTGTAAAGCATCCATTCTACTCCATTGGAACCAAAATGATGTTTGTTACTGTTTCAGAGCATTTCGCTAACCTTCGGCACGTAAAAGATGCAAAACTTGTGTTCGCGCCTGAATTCACTATTTTGGGGTACCAAAGTTGTGAAGCATCCATTATAGTCCATTGGACCCAAAATGATGTTCGGGAGTGTTTCAGAGCATTTTGCTAACCTTCGGCACATAAAAAGATGAAAAACTGGTGTTTCGGGCCTGAATTCACTATTTTAGGGTACCAAAATTGTGAAGCATCCATTATAGTCCATTGGACCCAAAATGATGTTTGGGAGTGTTTCAGAGTATTTCGCTAACCTTCAGCACGTGAAAGATGCAAAACTTGTGTTTCGGGCCTAATTCCACTATTTCGGGGTACAGAAGTTGTGAAGCATCCATTCTACTCCATTGGATCCAAAATGATGTTTGGGAGTGTTTCAGAGCATTTAGCTAACCTTCGGCACGTAAAAAGATGAAAAACTTGTGTTCACGCCTGAATGCACTATTTCGGGGTACCAAAGTTGCGAAGCATCCATTCTACTCCATTGGAACCAAAATGATGTTTGGGAGTGTTTCAGATCATTTCGCTAGCCTTCGGCACGTTAAAAGATGCAAAACTTGTGTTTCGGGCCTGAATGCACTATTTCGGGGTACCGAAGTTGTGAAGCATCCATTCTACTCTTGGACTCAAAATGATGTTTGGGAGTGTTTCAGAGCATTTCGCTAACCTTCGGCACGTAAAAGATGCAAAACTTGTGTTTCGGGCCTGAATTCACTATTTTAGGGTACCAAAATTGTGAAGCATCCATTATAGTCCATTGGACCCAAAATGATGTTTGGGAGTGTTTCAGAGCATTTCGCTAACCTTCAGCACGTAAAAGATGCAAAACTTGTGTTTCGGGCCTAATTCCACTATTTCGGGGTACAGAAGTTGTGAAGCATCCATTCTACTCCATTGGATCCAAAATGATGTTTGGGAGTGTTTCAGAGCATTTAGCTAACCTTCGGCACGTAAAAAGATGAAAAACTTGTGTTCACGCCTGAATGCACTATTTCGGGCTACCAAAGTTGCGAAGCATCCATTCTACTCCATTGGAACCAAAATGATGTTTGGGAGTGTTTCAGATCATTTCGCTAGCCTTCGGCACGTTAAAAGATGCAAAACTTGTGTTTCGGGCCTGAATGCACTATTTCGGGGTACCAAAGTTGCGAAGCATCCTTTCTACTCCCTTGGAACCAAAATGATGTTTGGGAGTGTTTCAGAGCATGTCGCTAACCTTCAGGACGTAAAAAGATGCAAACTTGTGTTTCGGGCCTGAATGCACTATTTCGGGGTACCGAAGTTGTGAAGCATCCATTCTACTCTTGGACTCAAAATGATGTTTGGGAGTGTTTCAGAGCATTTTGCTAACCTTCGGCACGTAAAAGATGCAAAACTTGTGTTTCGGGCCTGAATGCACTATTTCGGGGTATCGTAGTTGTAAAGCATCCATTCTACTCCATTGGACCCAAAATGATGTTTGGGAGTGTTTCAGAGCGTTTCGCTAAACTTTGGCACGTAAAAACATGCAAAACTTTTGTTTCGGACCTGAATGCTCTATTTCGGGGTACCGAAGTTGTGAAGCATCCATTCTACTCCATTGGACCCAAAATGGTGTTTGAGAGTGTTTCAGAGCATTTCGCTAACCTTCGGAACGTAAAAGATGCAAAACTTGTGTTCGCGCCTGAATCCACTATTTCGGGGTATCGTAGTTGTAAAGCATCCATTCTACTCCATTGGAACCAAAATGATGTTTGTTACTGTTTCAGAGCATTTCGCTAACCTTCGGCACGTAAAAGATGCAAAACTTGTGTTCGCGCCTGAATTCACTATTTTGGGGTACCAAAGTTGTGAAGCATCCATTATAGTCCATTGGACCCAAAATGATGTTCGGGAGTGTTTCAGAGCATTTTGCTAACCTTCGGCACATAAAAAGATGAAAAACTGGTGTTTCGGCCTGAATTCACTATTTTGGGGTACCAAAATTGTGAAGCCTCCATTATAGTCCATTGGACCCAAAATGATGTTTGGGAGTTTCAGAGCATTTCGCTAACCTTCAGCACGTAAAAGATGCAAAACTTGTGTTTCGGGCCTAATTCCACTATTTCGGGGTACAGAAGTTGTGAAGCATCCATTCTACTCCATTGGATCCAAAATGATGTTTGGGAGTGTTTCAGAGCATTTAGCTAACCTTCGGCACGTAAAAAGATGAAAAACTTGTGTTCACGCCTGAATGCACTATTTCGGGGTACCAAAGTTGCGAAGCATCCATTCTACTCCATTGGAACCAAAATGATGTTTGGGAGTGTTTCAGATCATTTCGCTAGCCTTCGGCACGTTAAAAATGCAAAACTTGTGTTTCGGGCCTGAATGCACTATTTCGGGGTACCAAAGTTGCGAAGCATCCTTTCTACTCCCTTGGAACCAAAATGATGTTTGGGAGTGTTTCAGAGCATGTCGCTCACCTTCAGCACATAAAAAGATGCAAAACTTGTGTTCGCGCCTAAATTCACTATTTTGGGGTACCAAAGTTGTGAAGCATCCATTATAGTCCATTGGACCCAAAATGATGTTTGGGAGTGTTTTAGAGCATTTTGCTAACCTTCAGCACGTAAAAAAAGCAAAACTTGTGTTTCGGGCCTGAATCCACTATTTCGGGGTACAGAAGTTGTGAAGCATCCATTCTACTCCATTGGATCCAAAATGATGTTTGGGTGTGTTTCAGAGCATTTAGCTAACCTTCGGCACATAAAAAGATGAAAAACTTGTGTTCACGCCTGAATGCACTATTTCGGGGTACCAAAGTTGCGAAGCATCCATTCTACTCCATTGGAACCAAAATGATGTTTGGGAGTGTTTCAGATCATTTCGCTAGCCTTCGGCAAGTTAAAAGATGCAAAACTTGTGTTTCGGGCCTGAATGCACTATTTCGGGGTACCAATGTTGCGAAGCATCCTTTCTACTCCCTTGGAACCAAAATGATGTTTGGGAGTGTTTCAGAGCATGTCGCTCACCTTCAGCACGTAAAAAGATGCAAAACTTGTGTTCGCGCCTAAATTCACTATTTTGGGGTACCAAAGTTGTGAAGCATCCATTATAGTCCATTGGACCCAAAATGATGTTTGGGAGTGTTTCAGAGCATTTTGCTAACCTTCAGCACGTAAAAGAAGCAAAACTTGTGTTTCGGGCCTGAATCCACTATTTCGGGGTACAGAAGTTGTGAAGCATCCATTCTACTCCATTGGACCCAAAATGATGTTTGGGAGTGTTTCAGAGCATTTAGCTAACCTTCGGCACGTAAAAAGATGAAAAACTTGTATTCGCGCCTGAATGCACTATTTCGGGGTACCAAAGTTGTGAAGCATCCTTTCTACTCCATTGGAACCAAAATGATGTTTGGGAGTGTTTCAGAGCATGTCGCTAACCTTCAGGACGTAAAAAGATGCAAACTTGTGTTTCGGGCCTGAATGCACTATTTTGGGGTACCGAAGGTGTGAAGCATCCATTCTACTCTTGGACTCAAAATGATGTTTGGGAGTGTTTCAGAGCATGTCGCTAACCTTCGGCACATAAAAAGATGAAAAACTGGTGTTTCGGGCCTGAATTCACTATTTTGGGGTACCAAAATTGTGAAGCATCCATTATAGTCCATTGGACCCAAAATGATGTTTGGGAGTGTTTTAGAGCATTTCGCTAACCTTCAGCACGTAAAAGATGCAAAACTTGTGTTTCGGGCCTAATTCCACTATTTCGGGGTACAGAAGTTGTGAAGCATCCATTCTACTCCGTTGGATCCAAAATGATGTTTGGGAGTGTTTCTGAGCATTTAGCTAACCTTCGGCACGTAAAAAGATGAAAAACTTGTGTTCACGCCTGAATGCACTATTTTGGGGTACCAAAGTTGCGAAGCATCCATTCTACTCCATTGGAACCAAAATGATGTTTAGGAGTGTTTCAGATCATTTCGCTAGCCTTCGGCACGTTAAAAGATGCAAAACTTGTGTTTCGGGCCTGAATGCACTATTTCGGGGTACCAAAGTTGCGAGGCATCCTTTCTACTCCCTTGGAACCAAAATGATGTTTGGGAGTGTTTCAGATCATTTCGCTCGCCTTCGGCACATTAAAAGATGCAAAACTTGTGTTTCGGGCCTGAATGCACTATTTCGGGGTACCAATGTTGCGAAGCATCCTTTCTACTCCCTTGGAACCAAAATGATGTTTGGGAGTGTTTCAGAGCATGTCGCTCACCTTCAGCACGTAAAAAGATGCAAAACTTGTGTTCGCGCCTAAATTCACTATTTTGGGGTACCAAAGTTGTGAAGCATCCATTATAGTCCATTGGACCCAAAATGATGTTTGGGAGTGTTTCAGAGCATTTTGCTAACCTTCAGCACGTAAAAGAAGCAAAACTTGTGTTTCGGGCCTGAATCCACTATTTCGGGGTACAGAAGTTGTGAAGCATCCATTCTACTCCATTGGACCCAAAATGATGTTTGGGAGTGTTTCAGAGCATTTAGCTAACCTTCGGCACGTAAAAAGATGAAAAACTTGTATTCGCACCTGAATGCACTATTTCGGGGTACCAAAGTTGCGAAGCATCCTTTCTACTCCATTGGAACCAAAATGATGTTTGGGAGTGTTTCAGAGCATGTCCCTAACCTTCAGCACGTAAAAAGATGCAAATTTGTGTTTCGGGCCTGAATGCACTATTTCGGGGTACCGAAGTTGTGAAGCATCCATTCTACTCCATTGGACTCAAAATGATGTTTGGGAGTGTTTCAGAGCATTTCGCTAACCTTCGGCACGTAAAAGATGCAAAACTTGTGTTTCGGGCCTGAATGCACTATTTCGGGGTATCGTAGTTGTAAAGCATCCATTCTACTCCATTGGACCCAAAATGATGTTTGGGAGTGTTTCAGAGCGTTTCGCTAAACTTTGGCACGTAAAAACATGCAAAACTTTTGTTTCGGACCTGAATGCTCTGTTTCGGGGTACCGAAGTTGTGAAGCATCCATTCTACTCCATTGGACCCAAAATGATGTTTGAGAGTGTTTCAGAGCATTTCGCTAACCTTCGGAACGTAAAAGATGCCAAACTTGTGTTCGCGCCTGAATCCACTATTTCGGGGTATCGTAGTTGTAAAGCATCCATTCTACTCCATTGGACCCAAAATGATGTTTGTTACTGTTTCAGAGCATTTCGCTAACCTTCGGCACGTAAAAGATGCAAAACTTGTGTTCGCGCCTGAATTCACTATTTTGGGGTACCAAAGTTGTGAAGCATCCATTATAGTCCATTGGACCCAAAATGATGTTCGGGAGTGTTTCAGAGCATTTTGCTAACCTTCGGCACATAAAAAGATGAAAAACTGGTGTTTCGGGCCTGAATTCACTATTTTGGGGTACCAAAATTGTGAAGCATCCATTATAGTCCATTGGACCCAAAATGATGTTTGGGAGTGTTTCAGAGCATTTCGCTAACCTTCAGCACGTAAAAGATGCAAAACTTGTGTTTCGGGCCTAATTCCACTATTTCGGGGTACAGAAGTTGTGAAGCATCCATTCTACTCCATTGGATCCAAAATGATGTTTGGGAGTGTTTCAGAGCATTTAGCTAACCTTCGGCACGTAAAAAGATGAAAAACTTGTGTTCACGCCTGAATGCACTATTTCGGGGTACCAAAGTTGCGAAGCATCCATTCTACTCCATTGGAACCAAAATGATGTTTGGGAGTGTTTCAGATCATTTCGCTAGCCTTCGGCACGTTAAAAGATGCAAAACTTGTGTTTCGGGCCTGAATGCACTATTTCGGGGTACCAATGTTGCGAAGCATCCTTTCTACTCCCTTGGAACCAAAATGATGTTTGGGAGTGTTTCAGATCATTTCGTTAGCCTTCGGCACGTTAAAAGATGCAAAACTTGTGTTTCGGGCCTGAATGCACTATTTCGGGGTACCAATGTTGCGAAGCATCCTTTCTACTCCCTTGGAACCAAAATGATGTTTGGAAGTGTTTCAGGGCATGTCGCTCACCTTCAGCACGTAAAACGATGCAAAACTTGTGTTCGCGCCTAAATTCACTATTTTGGGGTACCAAAGTTGTGAAGCATCCATTATAGTCCATTTTACCCAAAATGATGTTTGGGAGTGTTTCAGAGCATTTTGCTAACCTTCAGCACGTAAAAGAAGCAAAACTTGTGTTTCGGGCCTGAATCCACTATTTCGGGGTACAGAAGTTGTGAAGCATCCATTCTACTCCATTGGACCCAAAATGATGTTTGGGAGTGTTTCAGAGCATTTATCTAACCTTCGGCACGTAAAAAGATGAAAAACTTGTATTCGCGCCTGAATGCACTATTTCGGGGTACCAAAGTTGCGAAGCATCCTTTCTACTCCATTGGAACCAAAATGATGTTTGGGAGTGTTTCAGAGCATGTCCCTAACCTTCAGCACGTAAAAAGATGCAAATTTGTGTTTCGGGCCTGAATGCACTATTTCGGGGTACCGAAGTTGTGGAGCATCCATTCTATGACTCAAAATGATGTGTGGGAGTGTTTCAGAGCATTTCGCTAACCTTCGGCACGTAAAAGATGCAAAACTTGTGTTTCGGGCCTGAATGCACTATTTCGGGGTATCGTAGTTGTAAAGCATCCATTCTACTCCATTGGACCCAAAATGATGTTTGGGAGTGTTTCAGAGCGTTTCGCTAACCTTTGGCACGTAAAAACATGCAAAACTTTTGTTTCGGACCTGAATGCTCTGTTTCGGGGTACCGAAGTTGTGAAGCATCCATTCTACTCCATTGGACCCAAAATGATGTTTGAGAGTGTTTCAGAGCATTTCGCTAACCTTCGGAACGTAAAAGATGCAAAACTTGTGTTCGCGCCTGAATCCACTATTTCGGGGTATCGTAGTTGTAAAGCATCCATTCTACTCCATTGGACCCAAAATGATGTTTGTTACTGTTTCAGAGCATTTCGCTAACCTTCGACACGTAAAAGATGCAAAACTTGTGTTCGCGCCTGAATTCACTATTTTGGGGTACCAAAGTTGTGAAGCATCCATTATAGTCCATTGGACCCAAAATGATGTTCGGGAGTGTTTCAGAGCATTTTGCTAACCTTCGGCACATAAAAAGATGAAAAACTGGTGTTTCGGGCCTGAATTCACTATTTTGGGTACCAAAATTGTGAAGCATCCATTATAGTCTATTGGACCCAAAATGATGTTTGGCAGTGTTTCAGAGCATTTCGCTAACCTTCAGCACGTAAAAGATGCAAAACTTGTGTTTCGGGCCTAATTCCACTATTTCGGGGTACAGAAGTTGTGAAGCATCCATTCTACTCCATTGGATCCAAAATGATGTTTGGGAGTGTTTCAGAGCATTTAGCTAACCTTCGGCACGTAAAAAGATGAAAAACTTGTGTTCACGCCTGAATGCACTATTTCGGGGTACCAAAGTTGCGAAGCATCCATTCTACTCCATTGGAACCAAAATGATGTTTGGGAGTGTTTCAAATCATTTCGCTAGCCTTCGGCACGTTAAAAGATGCAAAACTTGTGTTTCGGGCCTGAATGCACTATTTCGGGGTACCAAAGTTGCGAAGCATCCTTTCTACTCCCTTGGAACCAAAATGATGTTTGGGAGTGTTTCAGATCATTTCGTTAGCCTTCGGCACGTTAAAAGATGCAAAACTTGTGTTTCGCGCCTGAATGCACTATTTCGGTGTACCAATGTTGCGAAGCATCCTTTCTACTCCCTTGGAACCAAAATGATGTTTGGGAGTGTTTCAGAGCATGTCGCTCACCTTCAGCACGTAAAAAGATGCAAAACTTGTGTTCGCGCCTAAATTCACTATTTTGGGGTACCAAAGTTGTGAAGCATCCATTATAGTCCATTGGACCCAAAATGATGTTTGGGAGTGTTTCAGAGCATTTTGCTAACCTTCAGCACGTAAAAGAAGCAAAACTTGTGTTTCGGGTCTGAATCCACTATTTCGCGGTACAGAAGTTGTGAAGCATCCATTCTACTCCATTGGACCCAAAATGATGTTTGGGAGTGTTTCAGAGCATTTAGCTAACCTTCGGCACGTAAAAAGATGAAAAACTTGTATTCGCGCCTGAATGCACTATTTCGGGGTACCAAAGTTGCGAAGCATCCTTTCTACTCCATTGGAACCAAAATGATGTTTGGGAGTGTTTCAGAGCATGTCCCTAACCTTCAGCACGTAAAAAGATGCAAATTTGTGTTTCGGGCCTGAATGCACTATTTCGGGGTACCGAAGTTGTGAAGCATCCATTCTATGACTCAAAATGATGTTTGGGAGTGTTTCAGAGCATTTCGCTAACCTTCGGCACGTAAAAGATGCAAAACTTGTGTTTCGGGCCTGAATGCACTATTTCGGGGTATCGTAGTTGTAAAGCATCCATTCTACTCCATTGGACCCAAAATGATGTTTGGGAGTGTTTCAGAGCGTTTCGCTAACCTTTGGCACGTAAAAACATGCAAAACTTTTGTTTCGGACCTGAATGCTCTGTTTCGGGGTACCGAAGTTGTGAAGCATCCATTCTACTCCATTGGACCCAAAATGATGTTTGAGAGTGTTTCAGAGCATTTCGCTAACCTTCGGAACGTAAAAGATGCAAAACTTGTGTTCGCGCCTGAATCCACTATTTCGGGGTATCGTAGTTGTAAAGCATCCATTCTACTCCATTGGACCCAAAATGATGTTTGTTACTGTTTCAGAGCATTTCGCTAACCTTCGGCACGTAAAAGATGCAAAACTTGTGTTCGCGCCTGAATTCACTATTTTGGGGTACCAAAGTTGTGAAGCATCCATTATAGTCCATTGGACCCAAAATGATGTTCGGGAGTGTTTCAGAGCATTTTGCTAACCTTCGGCACATAAAAAGATGAAAAACTGGTGTTTCGGGCCTGAATTCACTATTTTGGGTACCAAAATTGTGAAGCATCCATTATAGTCCATTGGACCCAAAATGATGTTTGGGAGTGTTTCAGAGCATTTCGCTAACCTTCAGCACGTTAAAGATGCAAAACTTGTGTTTCGGGCCTAATTCCAATATTTCGGGGTACAGAAGTTGTGAAGCATCCATTCTACTCCATTGGATCCAAAATGATGTTTGGGAGTGTTTCAGAGCATTTAGCTAACCTTCGGCACGTAAAAAGATGAAAAACTTGTGTTCACGCCTGAATGCACTATTTCGGGGTACCAAAGTTGCGAAGCATCCATTCTACTCCATTGGAACCAAAATGATGTTTGGGAGTGTTTTAGATCATTTCGCTAGCCTTCGGCACGTTAAAAGATGCAAAACTTGTGTTTCGGGCCTGAATGCACTATTTCGGGGTACCAAAGTTGCGAAGCATCCTTTCTACCCCCTTGGAACCAAAATGATGTTTGGGAGTGTTTCAGATCATTTCGTTAGCCTTCGGCACGTTAAAAGATGCAAAACTTGTGTTTCGGGCCTGAATGCACTATTTCGGGGTACCAAAGTTGCGAAGCATCCTTTCTACCCCCTTGGAACCAAAATGATGTTTGGGAGTGTTTCAGATCATTTCGTTAGCCTTCGGCACGTAAAAAGATGCAAAACTTATGTTCGCGCCTAAATTCACTATTTTGGGGTACCAAAGTTGTGAAGCATCCATTATAGTCCATTGGACCCAAAATGATGTTTGGGAGTGTTTCAGAGCATTTTGCTAACCTTCAGCACGTAAAAGAAGCAAAACTTGTGTTTCGGGCCTGAATCCACTATTTCGGGGTACAGAAGTTGTGAAGCATCCATTCTACTCCATTGGACCCAAAATGATGTTTGGGAGTGTTTCAGAGCATTTAGCTAACCTTCGGCACGTAAAAAGATGAAAAACTTGTATTCGCGCCTGAATGCACTATTTCGGGGTACCAAAGTTGCGAAGCATCCTTTCTACTCCATTGGAACCAAAATGATGTTTGGGAGTGTTTCAGAGCATGTCCCTAACCTTCAGCACATAAAAAGATGCAAATTTGTGTTTCGGGCCTGAATGCACTATTTCGGGGTACCGAAGTTGTGAAGCATCCATTCTATGACTCAAAATGATGTTTGGGAGTGTTTCAGAGCATTTCGCTAACCTTCGGCACGTAAAAGATGCAAAACTTGTGTTTCGGGCCTGAATGCACTATTTCGGGGTATCGTAGTTGTAAAGCATCCATTCTACTCCATTGGACCCAAAATGATGTTTGGGAGTGTTTCAGAGCGTTTCGCTAACCTTTGGCACGTAAAAACATGCAAAACTTTTGTTTCGGACCTGAATGCTCTGTTTCGGGGTACCGAAGTTGTGAAGCATCCATTCTACTCCATTGGACCCAAAATGATGTTTGAGAGTGTTTCAGAGCATTTCGCTAACCTTCGGAACGTAAAAGATGCAAAACTTGTGTTCGCGCCTGAATCCACTATTTCGGGGTATCGTAGTTGTAAAGCATCTATTCTACTCCATTGGACCCAAAATGATGTTTGTTACTGTTTCAGAGCATTTCGCTAACCTTCGGCACGTAAGAGATGCAAAACTTGTGTTCGCGCCTGAATTCACTATTTTGGGGTACCAAAATTGTGAAGCATCCATTATAGTCCATTGGACCCAAAATGATGTTCGGGAGTGTTTCAGAGCATTTTGCTAACCTTCGGCACATAAAAAGATGAAAAACTGGTGTTTCGGGCCTGAATTCACTATTTTGGGTACCAAAATTGTGAAGCATCCATTATAGTCCATTGGACCCAAAATGATGTTTGGGAGTGTTTCAGAGCATTTCGCTAACCTTCATCACGTAAAAGATGCAAAACTTGTGTTTCGGGCCTAATTCCACTATTTCGGGGTACAGAAGTTGTGAAGCATCCATTCTACTCCATTGGATCCAAAATGATGTTTGGGAGTGTTTCAGAGCATTTAGCTAACCTTCGGCACGTAAAAAGATGAAAAACTTGTGTTCACGCCTGAATGCACTATTTCGGGGTACCAAAGTTGCGAAGCATCCATTCTACTCCATTGGAACCAAAATGATGTTTGGGAGTGTTTCAGATCATTTCGCTAGCCTTCGGCACGTTAAAAGATGCAAAACTTGTGTTTCGGGCCTGAATGCACTATTTCGGGGTACCAAAGTTGCGAAGCATCCTTTCTACTCCCTTGGAACCAAAATGATGTTTGGGAGTGTTTCAGATCATTTCGCTAGCCTTCGGCACGTTAAAAGATGCAAAACTTGTGTTTCGGGCCTGAATGCACTATTTCGGGATACCAAAGTTGCGAAGCATCCTTTCTACTCCCTTGGAACCAAAATGATGTTTGGGAGTGTTTCAGATCATTTCACTAGCCTTCGGAACGTTAAAAGATGCAAAACTTGTGTTTCGGGCCTGAATGCACTATTTCGGGGTACCAAAGTTGCGAAGCATCCTTTCTACTCCCTTGGAACCAAAATGATGTTTGGGAGTGTTTCAGAGCATGTCGCTCACCTTCAGCACGTAAAAAGATGCAAAACTTGTGTTCGCGCCTCAATTCACTATTTTGGGGTACCAAACTTGTGAAGCATCCATTATAGTCCATTGGACCCAAAATGATGTTTGGGAGTGTTTCAGAGCATTTTGCTAACCTTCAGCACGTAAAAGAAGCAAAACTTGTGTTTCGGGCCTGAATCCACTATTTCGGGGTACAGAAGTTGTGAAGCATCCATTCTACTCCATTGGACCCAAAATGATGTTTGGGAGTGTTTCAGAGCATTTAGCTAACCTTCGGCACGTAAAAAGATGAAAAACTTGTATTCGCGTCTGAATGCACTATTTCGGGGTACCAAAGTTGCGAAGCATCCTTTCTACTCCATTGGAACCAAAATGATGTTTGGGAGTGTTTCAGAGCATGTCGCTAACCTTCAGCACGTAAAAAGATGCAAACTTGTGTTTCGGGCCTGAATGCACTATTTCGGGGTACCGAAGTTGTGAAGCATCCATTCTACTCCATTGGACTCAAAATGATGTTTGGGAGAGTTTCAGAGCATTTCGCTAACCTTCGGCACGTAAAAGATGCAAAACTTGTGTTTCTGGCCTGAATGCACTATTTCGGGGTATCGTAGTTGTAAAGCATCCATTCTACTCCATTGGACCCAAAATGATGTTTGGGAGTGTTTCAGAGCGTTTCGCTAACCTTTGGCACGTAAAAACATGCAAAACTTTTGTTTCGGACCTGAATGCTCTGTTTCGGGGTACCGAATTTGTGAAGCATCCATTCTACTCCATTGGACCCAAAATGATGTTTGAGAGTGTTTCAGAGCATTTCGCTAACCTTCGAAACGTAAAAGATGCAAAACTTGTGTTCGCGCCTGAATCCACTATTTCGGGGTATCGTAGTTGTAAAGCATCCATTCTACTCCATTGGACCCAAAATGATGTTTGTTACTGTTTCAGAGCATTTCGCTAACCTTCGGCACGTAAAAGATGCAAAACTTGTGTTCGCGCCTGAATTCACTATTTTGGGGTACCAAAGTTGTGAAGCATTCATTATAGTCCATTGGACCCAAAATGATGTTCGGGAGTGTTTCAGAGCATTTTGCTAACCTTCGGCACATAAAAAGATGAAAAACTGGTGTTTCGGGCCTGAATTCACTATTTTGGGTACCAAAATTGTGAAGCATCCATTATAGTCCATTGGACCCAAAATGATGTTTGGGAGTGTTTCAGAGCATGTCGCTAACCTTCAACACGTAAAAAGGTGCAAACTTGTGTTTCGGGCCTGAATGCACTATTTCGGGGTACCGAAGTTGTGAAGCATCCATTCTACTCCATTGGACTCAAAATGATGTTTGGGAGTGTTTCAGAGCATTTCGCTAACCTTCGGCACGTAAAAGATGCAAAACTTGTGTTTCTGGCCTGAATGCACTATTTCGGGGTATCGTAGTTGTAAAGCATCCATTCTACTCCATTGGACCCAAAATGATGTTTGGGAGTGTTTCAGAGCGTTTCGCTAACCTTTGGCACGTAAAAACATGCAAAACTTTTGTTTCGGACCTGAATGCTCTGTTTCGGGGTACCGAATTTGTGAAGCATCCATTCTACTCCATTGGACCCAAAATGATGTTTGAGAGTGTTTCAGAGCATTTCGCTAACCTTCGAAACGTAAAAGATGCAAAACTTGTGTTCGCGCCTGAATCCACTATTTCGGGGTATCGTAGTTGTAAAGCATCCATTCTACTCCATTGGACCCAAAATGATGTTTGTTACTGTTTCAGAGCATTTCGCTAACCTTCGGCACGTAAAAGATGCAAAACTTGTGTTCGCGCCTGAATTCACTATTTTGGGGTACCAAAGTTGTGAAGCATTCATTATAGTCCATTGGACCCAAAATGATGTTCGGGAGTGTTTCAGAGCATTTTGCTAACCTTCGGCACATAAAAAGATGAAAAACTGGTGTTTCGGGCCTGAATTCACTATTTTGGGTACCAAAATTGTGAAGCATCCATTATAGTCCATTGGACCCAAAATGATGTTTGGGAGTGTTTCAGAGCATTTCGCTAACCTTCAGCACGTAAAAGATGCAAAACTTGTGTTTCGGGCCTAATTCCACTATTTCGGGGTACAGAAGTTGTGAAGCATCCATTCTACTCCATTGGATCCAAAATGATGTTTGGGAGTGTTTCAGAGCATTTAGCTAACCTTCGGCACGTAAAGAGATGAAAAACTTGTGTTCACGCCTGAATGCACTATTTCGGGGTACCAAAGTTGCGAAGCATCCATTCTACTCCATTGGAACCAAAATGATGTTTGGGAGTGTTTCAGATCATTTCGCTAGCCTTCGTCACGTTAAAAGATGCAAAACTTGTGTTTCGGGCCTGAATGCACTATTTCGGGGTACCAAAGTTGTGAAGCATCCTTTCTACTCCCTTGGAACCAAAATGATGTTTGGGAGTGTTTCAGAACATGTCGCTCACCTTCAGCACGTAAAAAGATGCAAAACTTGTATTCGCGCCTAAATTCACTATTTTGGGGTACCAAAGTTGTGAAGCATCCATTATAGTCCATTGGACCCAAAATGATGTTTGGGAGTGTTTCAGAGCATTTTGCTAACCTTCAGCACGTAAAAGAAGCAAAACTTGTGTTTCGGGCCTGAATCCACTATTTCGGGGTACAGAAGTTGTGAAGCATCCATTCTACTCCATTGGACCCAAAATGATGTTTGGGAGTGTTTCAGAGCATTTAGCTAACCTTCGGCACGTAAAAAGATGAAAAACTTGTATTCGCGCCTGAATGCACTATTTCGGGGTACCAAAGTTGCGAAGCATCCTTTCTACTCGATTGGAACCAAAATGATGTTTGGGAGTGTTTCAGAGCATGTCGCTAACCTTCAGCACGTAAAAAGATGCAAACTTGTGTTTCGGGCCTGAATGCACTATTTCGGGGTACCGAAGTTGTGAAGCATCCATTCTACTCCATTGGACCCAAAATGATGTTTGGGAGTGTTTCAGAGCATTTCGCTAACCTTCAGCACGTAAAAGATGCAAAACTTGTGTTTCGGGCCTAATTCCACTATTTCGGGGTACAGAAGTTGTGAAGCATCCATTCTACTCCATTGGATCCAAAATGATGTTTGGGAGTGTTTCAGAGCATTTAGCTAACCTTCGGCACGTAAAAAGATGAAAAACTTGGTTGACGCCTGAATGCACTATTTCGGGGTACCAAAGTTGCGAAGCATCCATTCTACTCCATTGGAACCAAAATGATGTTTGGGAGTGTTTCAGATCATTTCGCTAGCCTTCGGCACGTTAAAAGATGCAAAACTTGTGTTTCGGGCCTGAATGCACTATTTCGGGGTACCAAAGTTGCGAAGCATCCTTTCTACTCCCTTGGAACCAAAATGATGTTTGGGAGTGTTTCAGATCATGTCGCTCACCTTCAGCACGTAAAAAGATGCAAAACTTGTGTTCGCGCCTAAATTCACTATTTTGGGGTACCAAAGTTGTGAAGCATCCATTATAGTCCATTGGACCCAAAATGATGTTTGGGAGTGTTTCAGAGCATTTTGCTAACCTTCAGCACGTAAAAGAAGCAAAACTTGTGTTTCGGGCCTGAATCCACTATTTCGGGGTACAGAAGTTGTGAAGCATCCATTCTACTCCATTGGACCCAAAATGATGTTTGGGAGTGTTTCAGAGCATTTAGCTAACCTTCGGCACGTAAAAAGATGAAAAACTTGTATTCGCGCCTGAATGCACTATTTCGGGGTACCAAAGTTGCGAAGCATCCTTTCTACTCGATTGGAACCAAAATGATGTTTGGGAGTGTTTCAGAGCATGTCGCTAACCTTCAGCACGTAAAAAGATGCAAACTTGTGTTTCGGGCCTGAATGCACTATTTCGGGGTACCGAAGTTGTGAAGCATCCATTCTACTCCATTGGACTCAAAATGATGTTTGGGAGTGTTTCAGAGCATTTCGCTAACCTTCGGCACGTAAAAGATGCAAAACTTGTGTTTCTGGCCTGAATGCACTATTTCGGGGTATCGTAGTTGTAAAGCATCCATTCTACTCCATTGGACCCAAAATGATGTTTGGGAGTGTTTCAGAGCGTTTCGCTAACCTTTGGCACGTAAAAACATGCAAAACTTTTGTTTCGGACCTGAATACTCTATTTCGGGGTACCGAAGTTGTGAAGCATCCATTCTACTCCATTGGACCCAAAATGATGTTTGAGAGTGTTTCAGAGCATTTCGCTAACCTTCGGAACGTAAAAGATGCAAAACTTGTGTTTCGGGCCTAATTCCACTATTTCGGGGTACAGAAGTTGTGAAGCATCCATTCTACTCCATTGGATCCAAAATGAAGTTTGGGAGTGTTTCTGAGCATTTAGCTAACCTTCGGCACGTAAAAAGATGAAAAACTTGTGTTCACGCCTGAAGGCACTATTTTGGGGTACCAAAGTTGCGAAGCATCCATTCTACTCCATTGGAACCAAAATGATGTTTGGGAGTGTTTCAGATCATTTCGCTAGCCTTCGGCACGTTAAAAGATGCAAAACTTGTGTTTCGGGCCTGAATGCACTATTTCGGGGTACCAAAGTTGCGAGGCATCCTTTCTACTCCCTTGGAACCAAAATGATGTTTGGGAGTGTTTCAGATCATTTCGCTCGCCTTCGGCACATTAAAAGATGCAAAACTTGTGTTTCGGGCCTGAATGCACTATTTCGGGGTACCAATGTTGCGAAGCATCCTTTCTACTCCCTTGGAACCAAAATGATGTTTGGGAGTGTTTCAGAGCATGTCGCTCACCTTCAGCACGTAAAAAGATGCAAAACTTGTGTTCGCGCCTAAATTCACTATTTTGGGGTACCAAAGTTGTGAAGCATCCATTATAGTCCATTGGACCCAAAATGATGTTTGGGAGTGTTTCAGAGCATTTTGCTAACCTTCAGCACGTAAAAGAAGCAAAACTTGTGTTTCGGGCCTGAATCCACTATTTCGGGGTACAGAAGTTGTGAAGCATCCATTCTACTCCATTGGACCCAAAATGATGTTTGGGAGTGTTTCAGAGCATTTAGCTAACCTTCGGCACGTAAAAAGATGAAAAACTTGTATTCGCACCTGAATGCACTATTTCGGGGTACCAAAGTTGCGAAGCATCCTTTCTACTCCATTGGAACCAAAATGATGTTTGGGAGTGTTTCAGAGCATGTCCCTAACCTTCAGCACGTAAAAAGATGCAAATTTGTGTTTCGGGCCTGAATGCACTATTTCGGGGTACCGAAGTTGTGAAGCATCCATTCTACTCCATTGGACTCAAAATGATGTTTGGGAGTGTTTCAGAGCATTTCGCTAACCTTCGGCACGTAAAAGATGCAAAACTTGTGTTTCTGGCCTGAATGCACTATTTCGGGGTATCGTAGTTGTAAAGCATCCATTCTACTCCATTGGACCCAAAATGATGTTTGGGAGTGTTTCAGAGTGTTTCGCTAACCTTTGGCACGTAAAAACATGCAAAACTTTTGTTTCGGACCTGAATACTCTATTTCGGGGTACCGAAGTTGTGAAGCATCCATTCTACTCCATTGGACCCAAAATGATGTTTGAGAGTGTTTCAGAGCATTTCGCTAACCTTCGGAACGTAAAAGATGCAAAACTTGTGTTTCGGGCCTAATTCCACTATTTCGGGGTACA
This sequence comes from Cenchrus fungigraminus, assembly GCA_036936925.1. Classification (NCBI taxonomy): domain Eukaryota; kingdom Viridiplantae; phylum Streptophyta; class Magnoliopsida; order Poales; family Poaceae; genus Cenchrus; species Cenchrus fungigraminus. The sequence goes on along the minus strand of CM072772.1, from coordinate 59,060,344 downwards.
GAAGTTGTGAAGCATCCATTCTACTCCATTGGATCCAAAATGATGTTTGGGAGTGTTTCTGAGCATTTAGCTAACCTTCGGCACGTAAAAAGATGAAAAACTTGTGTTCACGCCTGAATGCACTATTTTGGGGTACCAAAGTTGCGAAGCATCCATTCTACTCCATTGGAACCAAAATGATGTTTGGGAGTGTTTCAGATCATTTCGCTAGCCTTCGGCACGTTAAAAGATGCAAAACTTGTGTTTCGGGCCTGAATGCACTATTTCGGGGTACCAAAGTTGCGAGGCATCCTTTCTACTCCCTTGGAACCAAAATGATGTTTGGGAGTGTTTCAGATCATTTCGCTCGCCTTCGGCACATTAAAAGATGCAAAACTTGTGTTTCGGGCCTGAATGCACTATTTCGGGGTACCAATGTTGCGAAGCATCCTTTCTACTCCCTTGGAACCAAAATGATGTTTGGGAGTGTTTCAGAGCATGTCGCTCACCTTCAGCACGTAAAAAGATGCAAAACTTGTGTTCGCGCCTAAATTCACTATTTTGGGGTACCAAAGTTGTGAAGCATCCATTATAGTCCATTGGACCCAAAATGATGTTTGGGAGTGTTTCAGAGCATTTTGCTAACCTTCAGCACGTAAAAGAAGCAAAACTTGTGTTTCGGGCCTGAATCCACTATTTCGGGGTACAGAAGTTGTGAAGCATCCATTCTACTCCATTGGACCCAAAATGATGTTTGGGAGTGTTTCAGAGCATTTAGCTAACCTTCGGCACGTAAAAAGATGAAAAACTTGTATTCGCACCTGAATGCACTATTTCGGGGTACCAAAGTTGCGAAGCATCCTTTCTACTCCATTGGAACCAAAATGATGTTTGGGAGTGTTTCAGAGCATGTCCCTAACCTTCAGCACGTAAAAAGATGCAAATTTGTGTTTCGGGCCTGAATGCACTATTTCGGGGTACCGAAGTTGTGAAGCATCCATTCTACTCCATTGGACTCAAAATGATGTTTGGGAGTGTTTCAGAGCATTTCGCTAACCTTCGGCACGTAAAAGATGCAAAACTTGTGTTTCGGGCCTGAATGCACTATTTCGGGGTATCGTAGTTGTAAAGCATCCATTCTACTCCATTGGACCCAAAATGATGTTTGGGAGTGTTTCAGAGCGTTTCGCTAAACTTTGGCACGTAAAAACATGCAAAACTTTTGTTTCGGACCTGAATGCTCTGTTTCGGGGTACCGAAGTTGTGAAGCATCCATTCTACTCCATTGGACCCAAAATGATGTTTGAGAGTGTATCAGAGCATTTCGCTAACCTTCAGCACGTAAAAGATGCAAAACTTGTGTTTCGGGCCTAATTCCACTATTTCGGGGTACAGAAGTTGTGAAGCATCCATTCTACTCCATTGGATCCAAAATGATGTTCGGGAGTGTTTCAGAGCATTTAGCTAACCTTCGGCACGTAAAAAGATGAAAAACTTGTGTTCACGCCTGAATGCACTATTTCGGGGTACCAAAGTTGCGAAGCATCCATTCTACTCCATTGGAACCAAAATGATGTTTGGGAGTGTTTCAGATCATTTCGCTAGCCTTCGGCACGTTAAAAGATGCAAAACTTGTGTTTCGGGCCTGAATGCACTATTTCGGGGTACCAAAGTTGCGAAGCATCCTTTCTACTCCTTTGGAATCAAAATGATGTTTGGGAGTGTTTCAGATCATTTCGTTAGCCTTCGGCACGTTAAAAGATGCAAAACTTGTGTTTCGGGCCTGAATGCACTATTTCGGGGTACCAATGTTGCGAAGCATCCTTTCTACTCCCTTGGAACCAAAATGATGTTTGGGAGTGTTTCAGGGCATGTCGCTCACCTTCAGCACGTAAAAAGATGCAAAACTTGTGTTCGCGCCTAAATTCACTATTTTGGGGTACCAAAGTTGTGAAGCATCCATTATAGTCCATTGGACCCAAAATGATGTTTGGGAGTGTTTCAGAGCATTTTGCTAACCTTCAGCACGTAAAAGAAGCAAAACTTGTGTTTCGGGCCTGAATCCACTATTTCGGGGTACAGAAGTTGTGAAGCATCCATTCTACTCCATTGGACCCAAAATGATGTTTGGGAGTGTTTCAGAGCATTTAGCTAACCTTCGGCACGTAAAAAGATGAAAAACTTGTATTCGCGCCTGAATGCACTATTTCGGGGTACCAAAGTTGCGAAGCAACCTTTCTACTCCATTGGAACCAAAATGATGTTTGGGAGTGTTTCAGAGCATGTCCCTAACCTTCAGCACGTAAAAAGATGCAAATTTGTGTTTCGGGCCTGAATGCACTATTTCGGGGTACCGAAGTTGTGAAGCATCCATTCTATGACTCAAAATGATGTTTGGGAGTGTTTCAGAGCATTTCGCTAACCTTCGGCACGTAAAAGATGCAAAACTTGTGTTTCGGGCCTGAATGCACTATTTCGGGGTATCGTAGTTGTAAAGCATCCATTCTACTCCATTGGACCCAAAATGATGTTTGGGAGTGTTTCAGAGCGTTTCGCTAAACTTTGGCACGTAAAAACATGCAAAACTTTTGTTTCGGACCTGAATGCTCTGTTTCGGGGTACCGAAGTTGTGAAGCATCCATTCTACTCCATTGGACCCAAAATGATGTTTGAGAGTGTTTCAGAGCATTTCGCTAACCTTCAGCACGTAAAAGATGCAAAACTTGTGTTTCGGGCCTAATTCCACTATTTCGGGGTACAGAAGTTGTGAAGCATCCATTCTACTCCATTGGATCCAAAATGATGTTCGGGAGTGTTTCAGAGCATTTAGCTAACCTTCGGCACGTAAAAAGATGAAAAACTTGTGTTCACGCCTGAATGCACTATTTCGGGGTACCAAAGTTGCGAAGCATCCATTCTACTCCATTGGAACCAAAATGATGTTTGGGAGTGTTTCAGATCATTTCGCTAGCCTTCGGCACGTTAAAAGATGCAAAACTTGTGTTTCGGGCCTGAATGCACTATTTCGGGGTACCAAAGTTGCGAAGCATCCTTTCTACTCCCTTGGAATCAAAATGATGTTTGGGAGTGTTTCAGATCATTTCGTTAGCCTTCGGCACGTTAAAAGATGCAAAACTTGTGTTTCGGGCCTGAATGCACTATTTCGGGGTACCAATGTTGCGAAGCATCCTTTCTACTCCCTTGGAACCAAAATGATGTTTGGGAGTGTTTCAGGGCATGTCGCTCACCTTCAGCACGTAAAAAGATGCAAAACTTGTGTTCGCGCCTAAATTCACTATTTTGGGGTACCAAAGTTGTGAAGCATCCATTATAGTCCATTGGACCCAAAATGATGTTTGGGAGTGTTTCAGAGCATTTTGCTAACCTTCAGCACGTAAAAGAAGCAAAACTTGTGTTTCGGGCCTGAATCCACTATTTCGGGGTACAGAAGTTGTGAAGCATCCATTCTACTCCATTGGACCCAAAATGATGTTTGGGAGTGTTTCAGAGCATTTAGCTAACCTTCGGCACGTAAAAAGATGAAAAACTTGTATTCGCGCCTGAATGCACTATTTCGGGGTACCAAAGTTGCGAAGCAACCTTTCTACTCCATTGGAACCAAAATGATGTTTGGGAGTGTTTCAGAGCATGTCCCTAACCTTCAGCACGTAAAAAGATGCAAATTTGTGTTTCGGGCCTGAATGCACTATTTCGGGGTACCGAAGTTGTGAAGCATCCATTCTATGACTCAAAATGATGTTTGGGAGTGTTTCAGAGCATTTCGCTAACCTTCGGCACGTAAAAGATGCAAAACTTGTGTTTCGGGCCTGAATGCACTATTTCGGGGTATCGTAGTTGTAAAGCATCCATTCTACTCCATTGGACCCAAAATGATGTTTGGGAGTGTTTCAGAGCGTTTCGCTAACCTTTGGCACGTAAAAACATGCAAAACTTTTGTTTCGGACCTGAATGCTCTGTTTCGGGGTACCGAAGTTGTGAAGCATCCATTCTACTCCATTGGACCCAAAATGATGTTTGAGAGTGTTTCAGAGCATTTCGCTAACCTTCGGAACGTAAAAGATGCAAAACTTGTGTTCGCGCCTGAATCCACTATTTCGGGGTATCGTAGTTGTAAAGCATCCATTCTACTCCATTGGACCCAAAATGATGTTTGTTACTGTTTCAGAGCATTTCGCTAACCTTCGACACGTAAAAGATGCAAAACTTGTGTTCGCGCCTGAATTCACTATTTTGGGGTACCAAAGTTGTGAAGCATCCATTATAGTCCATTGGACCCAAAATGATGTTCGGGAGTGTTTCAGAGCATTTTGCTAACCTTCGGCACATAAAAAGATGAAAAACTGGTGTTTCGGGCCTGAATTCACTATTTTGGGTACCAAAATTGTGAAGCATCCATTATAGTCTATTGGACCCAAAATGATGTTTGGCAGTGTTTCAGAGCATTTCGCTAACCTTCAGCACGTAAAAGATGCAAAACTTGTGTTTCGGGCCTAATTCCACTATTTCGGGGTACAGAAGTTGTGAAGCATCCATTCTACTCCATTGGATCCAAAATGATGTTTGGGAGTGTTTCAGAGCATTTAGCTAACCTTCGGCACGTAAAAAGATGAAAAACTTGTGTTCACGCCTGAATGCACTATTTCGGGGTACCAAAGTTGCGAAGCATCCATTCTACTCCATTGGAACCAAAATGATGTTTGGGAGTGTTTCAGATCATTTCGCTAGCCTTCGGCACGTTAAAAGATGCAAAACTTGTGTTTCGGGCCTGAATGCACTATTTCGGGGTACCAAAGTTGCGAAGCATCCTTTCTACTCCTTTGGAACCAAAATGATGTTTGAGAGTGTTTCAGATCATTTCGTTAGCCTTCGGCACGTTAAAAGATGCAAAACTTGTGTTTCGCGCCTGAATGCACTATTTCGGGGTACCAATGTTGCGAAGCATCCTTTCTACTCCCTTGGAACCAAAATGATGTTTGGGAGTGTTTCAGAGCATGTCGCTCACCTTCAGCACGTAAAAAGATGCAAAACTTGTGTTCGCGCCTAAATTCACTATTTTGGGGTACCAAAGTTGTGAAGCATCCATTATAGTCCATTGGACCCAAAATGATGTTTGGGAGTGTTTCAGAGCATTTTGCTAACCTTCAGCACGTAAAAGAAGCAAAACTTGTGTTTCGGGCCTGAATCCACTATTTTGGGGTACAGAAGTTGTGAAGCATCCATTCTACTCCATTGGACCCAAAATGATGTTTGGGAGTGTTTCAGAGCATTTAGCTAACCTTCGGCACGTAAAAAGATGAAAAACTTGTATTCGCGCCTGAATGCACTATTTCGGGGTACCAAAGTTGCGAAGCATCCTTTCTACTCCATTGGAACCAAAATGATGTTTGGGAGTGTTTCAGAGCATGTCCCTAACCTTCAGCACGTAAAAAGATGCAAATTTGTGTTTCGGGCCTGAATGCACTATTTCGGGGTACCAAAGTTGTGAAGCATCCATTCTATGACTCAAAATGATGTTTGGGAGTGTTTCAGAGCATTTCGCTAACCTTCGGCACGTAAAAGATGCAAAACTTGTGTTTCGGGCCTGAATGCACTATTTCGGGGTATCGTAGTTGTAAAGCATCCATTCTACTCCATTGGACCCAAAATGATGTTTGGGAGTGTTTCAGAGCGTTTCGCTAACCTTTGGCACGTAAAAACATGCAAAATTTTTGTTTCGGACCTGAATGCTCTGTTTCGGGGTACCGAAGTTGTGAAGCATCCATTCTACTCCATTGGACCCAAAATGATGTTTGAGAGTGTTTCAGAGCATTTCGCTAACCTTCAGCACGTAAAAGATGCAAAACTTGTGTTTCGGGCCTAATTCCACTATTTCGGGGTACAGAAGTTGTGAAGCATCCATTCTACTCCATTGGATCCAAAATGATGTTCGGGAGTGTTTCAGAGCATTTAGCTAACCTTCGGCACGTAAAAAGATGAAAAACTTGTGTTCACGCCTGAATGCACTATTTCGGGGTACCAAAGTTGCGAAGCATCCATTCTACTCCATTGGAACCAAAATGATGTTTGGGAGTGTTTCAGATCATTTCGCTAGCCTTCGGCACGTTAAAAGATGCAAAACTTGTGTTTCGGGCCTGAATGCACTATTTCGGGGTACCAAAGTTGCGAAGCATCCTTTCTACTCCCTTGGAATCAAAATGATGTTTGGGAGTGTTTCAGATCATTTCGTTAGCCTTCGGCACGTTAAAAGATGCAAAACTTGTGTTTCGGGCCTGAATGCACTATTTCGGGGTACCAATGTTGCGAATCATCCTTTCTACTCCCTTGGAACCAAAATGATGTTTGGGAGTGTTTCAGGGCATGTCGCTCACCTTCAGCACGTAAAAAGATGCAAAACTTGTGTTCGCGCCTAAATTCACTATTTTGGGGTACCAAAGTGGTGAAGCATCCATTATAGTCCATTGGACCCAAAATGATGTTTGGGAGTGTTTCAGAGCATTTTGCTAACCTTCAGCACGTAAAAGAAGTAAAACTTGTGTTTCGGGCCTGAATCCACTATTTCGGGGTACAGAAGTTGTGAAGCATCCATTCTACTCCATTGGACCCAAAATGATGTTTGGGAGTGTTTCAGAGCATTTAGCTAACCTTCGGCACGTAAAAAGATGAAAAACTTGTATTCGCGCCTGAATGCACTATTTCGGGGTACCAAAGTTGCGAAGCAACCTTTCTACTCCATTGGAACCAAAATGATGTTTGGGAGTGTTTCAGAGCATGTCCCTAACCTTCAGCACGTAAAAAGATGCAAATTTGTGTTTCGGGCCTGAATGCACTATTTCGGGGTACCGAAGTTGTGAAGCATCCATTCTATGACTCAAAATGATGTTTGGGAGTGTTTCAGAGCATTTCGCTAACCTTCGGCACGTAAAAGATGCAAAACTTGTGTTTCGGGCCTGAATGCACTATTTCGGGGTATCGTAGTTGTAAAGCATCCATTCTACTCCATTGGACCCAAAATGATGTTTGGGAGTGTTTCAGAGCGTTTCGCTAACCTTTGGCACGTAAAAACATGCAAAACTTTTGTTTCGGACCTGAATGCTCTGTTTCGGGGTACCGAAGTTGTGAAGCATCCATTCTACTCCATTGGACCCAAAATGATGTTTGAGAGTGTTTCAGAGCATTTCGCTAACCTTCGGAACGTAAAAGATGCAAAACTTGTGTTCGCGCCTGAATCCACTATTTCGGGGTATCGTAGTTGTAAAGCATCCATTCTACTCCATTGGACCCAAAATGATGTTTGTTACTGTTTCAGAGCATTTCGCTAACCTTCGACACGTAAAAGATGCAAAACTTGTGTTCGCGCCTGAATTCACTATTTTGGGGTACCAAAGTTGTGAAGCATCCATTATAGTCCATTGGACCCAAAATGATGTTCGGGAGTGTTTCAGAGCATTTTGCTAACCTTCGGCACATAAAAAGATGAAAAACTGGTGTTTCGGGCCTGAATTCACTATTTTGGGTACCAAAATTGTGAAGCATCCATTATAGTCTATTGGACCCAAAATGATGTTTGGCAGTGTTTCAGAGCATTTCGCTAACCTTCAGCACGTAAAAGATGCAAAACTTGTGTTTCGGGCCTAATTCCACTATTTCGGGGTACAGAAGTTGTGAAGCATCCATTCTACTCCATTGGATCCAAAATGATGTTTGGGAGTGTTTCAGAGCATTTAGCTAACCTTCGGCACGTAAAAAGATGAAAAACTTGTGTTCACGCCTGAATGCACTATTTCGGGGTACCAAAGTTGCGAAGCATCCATTCTACTCCATTGGAACCAAAATGATGTTTGGGAGTGTTTCAGATCATTTCGCTAGCCTTCGGCACGTTAAAAGATGCAAAACTTGTGTTTCGGGCCTGAATGCACTATTTCGGGGTACCAAAGTTGCGAAGCATCCTTTCTACTCCTTTGGAACCAAAATGATGTTTGAGAGTGTTTCAGATCATTTCGTTAGCCTTCGGCACGTTAAAAGATGCAAAACTTGTGTTTCGCGCCTGAATGCACTATTTCGGGGTAACAATGTTGCGAAGCATCCTTTCTACTCCCTTGGAACCAAAATGATGTTTGGGAGTGTTTCAGAGCATGTCGCTCACCTTCAGCACGTAAAAAGATGCAAAACTTGTGTTCGCGCCTAAATTCACTATTTTGGGGTACCAAAGTTGTGAAGCATCCATTATAGTCCATTGGACCCAAAATGATGTTTGGGAGTGTTTCAGAGCATTTTGCTAACCTTCAGCACGTAAAAGAAGCAAAACTTGTGTTTCGGGCCTGAATCCACTATTTCGGGGTACAGAAGTTGTGAAGCATCCATTCTACTCCATTGGACCCAAAATGATGTTTGGGAGTGTTTCAGAGCATTTAGCTAACCTTCGGCACGTAAAAAGATGAAAAACTTGTATTCGCGCCTGAATGCACTATTTCGGGGTACCAAAGTTGCGAAGCATCCTTTCTACTCCATTGGAACCAAAATGATGTTTGGGAGTGTTTCAGAGCATGTCCCTAACCTTCAGCACGTAAAAAGATGCAAATTTGTGTTTCGGGCCTGAATGCACTATTTCGGGGTACCGAAGTTGTGAAGCATCCATTCTATGACTCAAAATGATGTTTGGGAGTGTTTCAGAGCATTTCGCTAACCTTCGGCACGTAAAAGATGCAAAACTTGTGTTTCGGGCCTGAATGCACTATTTCGGGGTATCGTAGTTGTAAAGCATCCATTCTACTCCATTGGACCCAAAATGATGTTTGGGAGTGTTTCAGAGCGTTTCGCTAACCTTTGGCACGTAAAAACATGCAAAATTTTTGTTTCGGACCTGAATGCTCTGTTTCGGGGTACCGAAGTTGTGAAGCATCCATTCTACTCCATTGGACCCAAAATGATGTTCGAGAGTGTTTCAGAGCATTTCGCTAACCTTCGGAACGTAAAAGATGCAAAACTTGTGTTCGCGCCTGAATCCACTATTTCGGGGTATCGTAGTTGTAAAGCATCCATTCTACTCCATTGGACCCAAAATGATGTTTGTTACTGTTTCAGAGCATTTCGCTAACCTTCGGCACGTAAAAGATGCAAAACTTGTGTTCGCGCCTGAATTCACTATTTTGGGGTACCAAAGTTGTGAAGCATCCATTATAGTCCATTGGACCCAAAATGATGTTCGGGAGTGTTTCAGAGCATTTTGCTAACCTTCGGCACATAAAAAGATGAAAAACTGGTGTTTCGGGCCTGAATTCACTATTTTGGGTACCAAAATTGTGAAGCATCCATTATAGTCCATTGGACCCAAAATGATGTTTGGGAGTGTTTCAGAGCATTTCGCTAACCTTCAGCACGTTAAAGATGCAAAACTTGTGTTTCGGGCCTAATTCCACTATTTCGGGGTACAGAAGTTGTGAAGCATCCATTCTACTCCATTGGATCCAAAATGATGTTTGGGAGTGTTTCAGAGCATTTAGCTAACCTTCGGCACGTAAAAAGATGAAAAACTTGTGTTCACGCCTGAATGCACTATTTCGGGGTACCAAAGTTGCGAAGCATCCATTCTACTCCATTGGAACCAAAATGATGTTTGGGAGTGTTTCAGATCATTTCGCTAGCCTTCGGCACGTTAAAAGATGCAAAACTTGTGTTTCGGGCCTGAATGCACTATTTCGGGGTACCAAAGTTGCGAAGCATCCTTTCTACTCCCTTGGAACCAAAATGATGTTTGGGAGTGTTTCAGATCATTTCGTTAGCCTTCGGCACGTTAAAAGATGCAAAACTTGTGTTTCGGGCCTGAATGCACTATTTCGGGGTACCAATGTTGCGAAGCATCCTTTCTACTCCCTTAGAACCAAAATGATGTTTGGGAGTGTTTCAGAGCATGTCGCTCACCTTCAGCACGTAAAAAGATGCAAAACTTATGTTCGCGTCTAAATTCACTATTTTGGGGTACCAAAGTTGTGAAGCATCCATTATAGTCCATTGGACCCAAAATGATGTTTGGCAGTGTTTCAGAGCATTTTGCTAACCTTCAGCACGTAAAAGAAGCAAAACTTGTGTTTCGGGCCTGAAACCACTATTTCGGGGTACAGAAGTTGTGAAGCATCCATTCTACTCCATTGGACCCAAAATGATGTTTGGGAGTGTTTCAGAGCATTTAGCTAACCTTCGGCACGTAAAAAGATGAAAAACTTGTATTCGCGCCTGAATGCACTATTTCGGGGTACCAAAGTTGCGAAGCATCCTTTCTACTCCATTGGAACCAAAATGATGTTTGGGAGTGTTTCAGAGCATGTCCCTAACCTTCAGCACATAAAAAGATGCAAATTTGTGTTTCGGGCCTGAATGCACAATTTCGGGGTACCGAAGTTGTGAAGCATCCATTCTATGACTCAAAATGATGTTTGGGAGTGTTTCAGAGCATTTCGCTAACCTTCGGCACGTAAAAGATGCAAAACTTGTGTTTCGGGCCTGAATGCACTATTTCGGGGTATCGTAGTTGTAAAGCATCCATTCTACTCCATTGGACCCAAAATGATGTTTGGGAGTGTTTCAGAGCGTTTCGCTAACCTTTGGCACGTAAAAACATGCAAAACTTTTGTTTCGGACCTGAATGCTCTGTTTCGGGGTACCGAAGTTGTGAAGCATCCATTCTACTCCATTGGACCCAAAATGATGTTTGAGAGTGTTTCAGAGCATTTCGCTAACCTTCGGAACGTAAAAGATGCAAAACTTGTGTTCGCGCCTGAATCCACTATTTCGGGGTATCGTAGTTGTAAAGCATCCATTCTACTCCATTGGACCCAAAATGATGTTTGGGAGTGTTTCAGAGCATTTAGCTAACCTTCGGCACGTAAAAAGATGAAAAACTTGTGTTCACGCCTGAATGCACTATTTCGGGGTACCAAAGTTGCGAAGCATCCATTCTACTCCATTGGAACCAAAATGATGTTTGGGAGTGTTTCAGATCATTTCGCTAGCCTTCGGCACGTTAAAAGATGCAAAACTTGTGTTTCGGGCCTGAATGCACTATTTCGGGGTACCAAAGTTGCGAAGCATCCTTTCTACTCCCTTGGAACCAAAATGATGTTTGGGAGTGTTTCAGATCATTTCGCTAGCCTTCGGCACGTTAAAAGATGCAAAACTTGTGTTTCGGGCCTGAATGCACTATTTCGGGGTACCAAAGTTGCGAAGCATCCTTTCTACTCCCTTGGAACCAAAATGATGTTTGGGAGTGTTTCAGATCATTTCACTAGCCTTCGGCATGTTAAAAGATGCAAAACTTGTGTTTCGGGCCTGAATGCACTATTTCGGGGTACCAAAGTTGCGAAGCATCCTTTCTACTCCCTTGGAACCAAAATGATGTTTGGGAGTGTTTCAGAGCATGTCGCTCACCTTCAGCACGTAAAAAGATGCAAAACTTGTGTTCGCGCCTAAATTCACTATTTTGGGGTACCAAAGTTGTGAAGCATCCATTATAGTCCATTGGACCCAAAATGATGTTTGGGAGTGTTTCAGCGCATTTTGCTAACCTTCAGCACGTAAAAGAAGCAAAACTTGTGTTTCGGGCCTGAATCCACTATTTCGGGGTACAGAAGTTGTGAAGCATCCATTCTACTCCATTGGACCCAAAATGATGTTTGGGAGTGTTTCAGAGCATTTAGCTAACCTTCGGCACGTAAAAAGATGAAAAACTTGTATTCGCGCCTGAATGCACTATTTCGGGGTACCAAAGTTGCGAAGCATCCTTTCTACTCCATTGGAACCAAAATGATGTTTGGGAGTGTTTCAGAGCATGTCGCTAACCTTCAGCACGTAAAAAGATGCAAACTTGTGTTTCGGGCCTGAATGCACTATTTCGGGGTACCGAAGTTGTGAAGCATCCATTCTACTCCATTGGACTCAAAATGATGTTTGGGAGTGTTTCAGAGCATTTCGCTAACCTTCGGCACGTAAAAGATGCAAAACTTGTGTTTCTGGCCTGAATGCACTATTTCGGGGTATCGTAGTTGTAAAGCATCCATTCTACTCCATTGGACCCAAAATGATGTTTGGGAGTGTTTCAGAGCGTTTCGCTAACCTTTGGCACGTAAAAACATGCAAAACTTTTGTTTCGGACCTGAATGCTCTGTTTCGGGGTACCGAAGTTGTGAAGCATCCATTCTACTCCATTGGACCCAAAATGATGTTTGAGAGTGTTTCAGAGCATTTCGCTAACCTTCGAAACGTAAAAGATGCAAAACTTGTGTTCGCGCCTGAATCCACTATTTCGGGGTATCGTAGTTGTAAAGCATCCATTCTACTCCATTGGACCCAAAATGATGTTTGTTACTGTTTCAGAGCATTTCGCTAACCTGCGGCACGTAAAAGATGCAAAACTTGTGTTCGCGCCTGAATTCACTATTTTGGGGTACCAAAGTTGTGAAGCATTCATTATAGTCCATTGGACCCAAAATGATGTTCGGGAGTGTTTCAGAGCATTTTGCTAACCTTCGGCACATAAAAAGATGAAAAACTGGTGTTTCGGGCCTGAATTCACTATTTTGGGTACCAAAATTGTGAAGCATCCATTATAGTCCATTGGACCCAAAATGATGTTTGGGAGTGTTTCAGAGCATTTCGCTAACCTTCAGCACGTAAAAGATGCAAAACTTGTGTTTCGGGCCTAATTCCACTATTTCGGGGTACAGAAGTTGTGAAGCATCCATTCTACTCCATTGGATCCAAAATGATGTTTGGGAGTGTTTCAGAGCATTTAGCTAACCTTCGGCACGTAAAAAGATGAAAAACTTGTGTTCACGCCTGAATGCACTATTTCGGGGTACCAAAGTTGCGAAGCATCCATTCTACTCCATTGGAACCAAAATGATGTTTGGGAGTGTTTCAGATCATTTCGCTAGCCTTCGGCACGTTAAAAGATGCAAAACTTGTGTTTCGGGCCTGAATGCACTATTTCGGGGTACCAAAGTTGCGAAGCATCCTTTCTACTCCCTTGGAACCAAAATGATGTTTGGGAGTGTTTCAGAACATGTCGCTCACCTTCAGCACGTAAAAAGATGCAAAACTTGTGTTCGCGCCTAAATTCACTATTTTGGGGTACCAAAGTTGTGAAGCATCCATTATAGTCCATTGGACCCAAAATGATGTTTGGGAGTGTTTCAGAGCATTTTGCTAACCTTCAGCACGTAAAAGAAGCAAAACTTGTGTTTCGGGCCTGAATCCACTATTTCGGGGTACAGAAGTTGTGAAGCATCCATTCTACTCCATTGGACCCAAAATGATGTTTGGGAGTGTTTCAGAGCATTTAGCTAACCTTCGGCACGTAAAAAGATGAAAAACTTGTATTCGCGCCTGAATGCACTATTTCGGGGTACCAAAGTTGCGAAGCATCCTTTCTACTCGATTGGAACCAAAATGATGTTTGGGAGTGTTTCAGAGCATGTCGCTAACCTTCAGCACGTAAAAAGATGCAAACTTGTGTTTCGGGCCTGAATGCACTATTTCGGGGTACCGAAGTTGTGAAGCATCCATTCTACTCCATTGGACTCAAAATGATGTTTGGGAGTGTTTCAGAGCATTTCGCTAACCTTCGGCACGTAAAAGATGCAAAACTTGTGTTTCTGGCCTGAATGCACTATTTCGGGGTATCGTAGTTGTAAAGCATCCATTCTACTCCATTGGACCCAAAATGATGTTTGGGAGTGTTTCAGAGCGTTTCGCTAACCTTTGGCACGTAAAAACATGCAAAACTTTTGTTTCGGACCTGAATACTCTATTTCGGGGTACCGAAGTTGTGAAGCATCCATTCTACTCCATTGGACCCAAAATGATGTTTGAGAGTGTTTCAGAGCATTTCGCTAACCTTCGGAACGTAAAAGATGCAAAACTTGTGTTTCGGGCCTAATTCCACTATTTCGGGGTACAGAAGTTGTGAAGCATCCATTCTACTCCATTGGATCCAAAATGATGTTTGGGAGTGTTTCAGAGCATTTAGCTAACCTTCGGCACGTAAAAAGATGAAAAACTTGTGTTCACGCCTGAATGCACTATTTCGGGGTACCAAAGTTGCGAAGCATCCATTCTACTCCATTGGAACCAAAATGATGTTTGGGAGTGTTTCAGATCATTTCGCTAGCCTTCGGCACGTTAAAAGATGCAAAACTTGTGTTTCGGGCCTGAATGCACTATTTCGGGGTACCAAAGTTGCGAAGCATCCTTTCTACTCCCTTGGAACCAAAATGATGTTTGGGAGTGTTTCAGATCATTTCGCTAGCCTTCGGCACGTTAAAAGATGCAAAACTTGTGTTTCGGGCCTGAATGCACTATTTCGGGGTACCAAAGTTGCGAAGCATCCTTTCTACTCCCTTGGAACCAAAATGATGTTTGGGAGTGTTTCAGATCATTTCACTAGCCTTCGGCACGTTAAAAGATGCAAAACTTGTGTTTCGGGCCTGAATGCACTATTTCGGGGTACCAAAGTTGCGAAGCATCCTTTCTACTCCCTTGGAACCAAAATGATGTTTGGGAGTGTTTCAGAGCATGTCGCTCACCTTCAGCACGTAAAAAGATGCAAAACTTGTGTTCTCGCCTAAATTCACTATTTTGGGGTACCAAAGTTGTGAAGCATCCATTATAGTCCATTGGACCCAAAATGATGTTTGGGAGTGTTTCAGAGCATTTTGCTAACCTTCAGCACGTAAAAGAAGCAAAACTTGTGTTTCGGGCCTGAATCCACTATTTCGGGGTACAGAAGTTGTGAAGCATCCATTCTACTCCATTGGACCCAAAATGATGTTTGGGAGTGTTTCAGAGCATTTAGCTAACCTTCGGGACGTAAAAAGATGAAAAACTTGTATTCGCGCCTGAATGCACTATTTCGGGGTACCAAAGTTGCGAAGCATCCTTTCTACTCCATTGGAACCAAAATGATGTTTGGGAGTGTTTCAGAGCATGTCGCTAACCTTCAGCACGTAAAAAGATGCAAACTTGTGTTTCGGGCCTGAATGCACTATTTCGGGGTACCGAAGTTGTGAAGCATCCATTCTACTCCATTGGACTCAAAATGATGTTTGGGAGTGTTTCAGAGCATTTCGCTAACCTTCGGCACGTAAAAGATGCAAAACTTGTGTTTCTGGCCTGAATGCACTATTTCGGGGTATCGTAGTTGTAAAGCATCCATTCTACTCCATTGGACCCAAAATGATGTTTGGGAGTGTTTCAGAGCGTTTCGCTAACCTTTGGCACGTAAAAACATGCAAAACTTTTGTTTCGGACCTGAATGCTCTGTTTCGGGGTACCGAAGTTGTGAAGCATCCATTCTACTCCATTGGACCCAAAATGATGTTTGAGAGTGTTTCAGAGCATTTCACTAACCTTCGAAACGTAAAAGATGCAAAACTTGTGTTCGCGCCTGAATCCACTATTTCGGGGTATCGTAGTTGTAAAGCATCCATTCTACTCCATTGGACCCAAAATGATGTTTGTTACTGTTTCAGAGCATTTCGCTAACCTTCGGCACGTAAAAGATGCAAAACTTGTGTTCGCGCCTGAATTCACTATTTTGGGGTACCAAAGTTGTGAAGCATTCATTATAGTCCATTGGACCCAAAATGATGTTCGGGAGTGTTTCAGAGCATTTTGCTAACCTTCGGCACATAAAAAGATGAAAAACTGGTGTTTCGGGCCTGAATTCACTATTTTGGGTACCAAAATTGTGAAGCATCCATTATAGTCCATTGGACCCAAAATGATGTTTGGGAGTGTTTCAGAGCATTTCGCTAACCTTCAGCACGTAAAAGATGCAAAACTTGTGTTTCGGGCCTAATTCCACTATTTCGGGGTACAGAAGTTGTGAAGCATCCATTCTACTCCATTGGATCCAAAATGATGTTTGGGAGTGTTTCAGAGCATTTAGCTAACCTTCGGCACGTAAAAAGATGAAAAACTTGTGTTCACGCCTGAATGCACTATTTCGGGGTACCAAAGTTGCGAAGCATCCATTCTACTCCATTGGAACCAAAATGATGTTTGGGAGTGTTTCAGATCATTTCGCTAGCCTTCGGCACGTTAAAAGATGCAAAACTTGTGTTTCGGGCCTGAATGCACTATTTCGGGGTACCAAAGTTGCGAAGCATCCTTTCTACTCCCTTGGAACCAAAATGATGTTTGGGAGTGTTTCAGATCATTTCGCTAGCCTTCGGCACGTTAAAAGATGCAAAACTTGTGTTTCGGGCCTGAATGCACTATTTCGGGGTACCAAAGTTGCGAAGCATCCTTTCTACTCCCTTGGAACCAAAATGATGTTTGGGAGTGTTTCAGAGCATGTCGCTCACCTTCAGCACGTAAAAAGATGCAAAACTTGTGTTCGCGCCTAAATTCACTATTTTGGGGTACCAAAGTTGTGAAGCATCCATTATAGTCCATTGGACCCAAAATGATGTTTGGGAGTGTTTCAGAGCATTTTGCTAACCTTCAGCACGTAAAAGAAGCAAAACTTGTGTTTCGGGCCTGAATCCACTATTTCGGGGTACAGAAGTTGTGAAGCATCCATTCTACTCCATTGGACCCAAAATGATGTTTGGGAGTGTTTCAGAGCATTTAGCTAACCTTCGGCACGTAAAAAGATGAAAAACTTGTATTCGCGCCTGAATGCACTATTTCGGGGTACCAAAGTTGCGAAGCATCCTTTCTACTCCATTGGAACCAAAATGATGTTTGGGAGTGTTTCAGAGCATGTCGCTAACCTTCAGCACGTAAAAAGATGCAAACTTGTGTTTCGGGCCTGAATGCACTATTTCGGGGTACCGAAGTTGTGAAGCATCCATTCTACTCCATTGGACTCAAAATGATGTTTGGGAGTGTTTCAGAGCATTTCGCTAACCTTCGGCACGTAAAAGATGCAAAACTTGTGTTTCTGGCCTGAATGCACTATTTCGGGGTATCGTAGTTGTAAAGCATCCATTCTACTCCATTGGACCCAAAATGATGTTTGGGAGTGTTTCAGAGCGTTTCGCTAACCTTTGGCACGTTAAAAGATGCAAAACTTTTGTTTCGGACCTGAATGCTCTGTTTCGGGGTACCGAAGTTGTGAAGCATCCATTCTACTCCATTGGACCCAAAATGATGTTTGAGAGTGTTTCAGAGCATTTCGCTAACCTTCGAAACGTAAAAGATGCAAAACTTGTGTTCGCGCCTGAATCCACTATTTCGGGGTATCGTAGTTGTAAAGCATCCATTCTACTCCATTGGACCCAAAATGATGTTTGTTACTGTTTCAGAGCATTTCGCTAACCTTCGG
Organism: Cenchrus fungigraminus; assembly: GCA_036936925.1. NCBI lineage: Eukaryota > Viridiplantae > Streptophyta > Magnoliopsida > Poales > Poaceae > Cenchrus > Cenchrus fungigraminus. The sequence continues at coordinate 59,043,021 of CM072772.1, read as the reverse complement.
CACGTAAAAGATGCAAAACTTGTGTTCGCGCCTGAATTCACTATTTTGGGGTACCAAAGTTGTGAAGCATTCATTATAGTCCATTGGACCCAAAATGATGTTCGGGAGTGTTTCAGAGCATTTTGCTAACCTTCGGCACATAAAAAGATGAAAAACTGGTGTTTCGGGCCTGAATTCACTATTTTGGGTACCAAAATTGTGAAGCATCCATTATAGTCCATTGGACCCAAAATGATGTTTGGGAGTGTTTCAGAGCATTTCGCTAACCTTCAGCACGTAAAAGATGCAAAACTTGTGTTTCGGGCCTAATTCCACTATTTCGGGGTACAGAAGTTGGGAAGCATCCATTCTACTCCATTGGATCCAAAATGATGTTTGGGAGTGTTTCAGAGCATTTAGCTAACCTTCGGCACGTAAAAAGATGAAAAACTTGTGTTCACGCCTGAATGCACTATTTCGGGGTACCAAAGTTGCGAAGCATCCATTCTACTCCATTGGAACCAAAATGATGTTTGGGAGTGTTTCAGATCATTTCGCTAGCCTTCGGCACGTTAAAAGATGCAAAACTTGTGTTTCGGGCCTGAATGCACTATTTCGGGGTACCAAAGTTGCGAAGCATCCTTTCTACTCCCTTGGAACCAAAATGATGTTTGGGAGTGTTTCAGAACATGTCGCTCACCTTCAGCACGTAAAAAGATGCAAAACTTGTGTTCGCGCCTAAATTCACTATTTTGGGGTACCAAAGTTGTGAAGCATCCATTATAGTCCATTGGACCCAAAATGATGTTTGGGAGTGTTTCAGAGCATTTTGCTAACCTTCAGCACGTAAAAGAAGCAAAACTTGTGTTTCGGGCCTGAATCCACTATTTCGGGGTACAGAAGTTGTGAAGCATCCATTCTACTCCATTGGACCGAAAATGATGTTTGGGAGTGTTTCAGAGTATTTAGCTAACCTTCGGCACGTAAAAAGATGAAAAACTTGTATTCGCGCCTGAATGCACTATTTCGGGGTACCAAAGTTGCGAAGCATCCTTTCTACTCGATTGGAACCAAAATGATGTTTGGGAGTGTTTCAGAGCATGTCGCTAACCTTCAGCACGTAAAAAGATACAAACTTGTGTTTCGGGCCTGAATGCACTATTTCGGGGTACCGAAGTTGTGAAGCATCCATTCTACTCCATTGGACTCAAAATGATGTTTGGGAGTGTTTCAGAGCATTTCGCTAACCTTCGGCACGTAAAAGATGCAAAACTTGTGTTTCTGGCCTGAATGCACTATTTCGGGGTATCGTAGTTGTAAAGCATCCATTCTACTCCATTGGACCCAAAATGGTGTTTGGGAGTGTTTCAGAGCGTTTCGCTAACCTTTGGCACGTAAAAACATGCAAAACTTTTGTTTCGGACCTGAATACTCTATTTCGGGGTACCGAAGTTGTGAAGCATCCATTCTACTCCATTGGACCCAAAATGATGTTTGAGAGTGTTTCAGAGCATTTCGCTAACCTTCGGAACGTAAAAGATGCAAAACTTGTGTTTCGGGCCTAATTCCACTATTTCGGGGTACAGAAGTTGTGAAGCATCCATTCTACTCCATTGGATCCAAAATGATGTTTGGGAGTGTTTCAGAGCATTTAGCTAACCTTCGGCACGTAAAAAGATGAAAAACTTGTGTTCACGCCTGAATGCACTATTTCGGGGTACCAAAGTTGCGAAGCATCCTTTCTACTCCCTTGGAACCAAAATGATGTTTGGGAGTGTTTCAGATCATTTCGCTAGCCTTCGGCACGTTAAAAGATGCAAAACTTGTGTTTCGGGCCTAAATGCACTATTTCGGGGTACCAAAGTTGCGAAGCATCCTTTCTACTCCCTTGGAACCAAAATGATGTTTGGGAGTGTTTCAGATCATTTCACTAGCCTTCGGCACGTTAAAAGATGCAAAACTTGTGTTTCGGGCCTGAATGCACTATTTCGGGGTACCAAAGTTGCGAAGCATCCTTTCTACTCCCTTGGAACCAAAATGATGTTTGGGAGTGTTTCAGAGCATGTCGCTCACCTTCAGCACGTAAAAAGATGCAAAACTTGTGTTCGCGCCTAAATTCACTATTTTGGGGTACCAAAGTTGTGAAGCACCCATTATAGTCCATTGGACCCAAAATGATGTTTGGGAGTGTTTCAGAGCATTTTGCTAACCTTCAGCACGTAAAAGAAGCAAAACTTGTGTTTCGGGCCTGAATCCACTATTTCGGGGTACAGAAGTTGTGAAGCATCCATTCTACTCCATTGGACCCAAAATGATGTTTGGGAGTGTTTCAGAGCATTTTGCTAACCTTCGGCACGTAAAAAGATGAAAAACTTGTATTCGCGCCTGAATGCACTATTTCGGGGTACCAAAGTTGCGAAGCATCCTTTCTACTCCATTGGAACCAAAATGATGTTTGGGAGTGTTTCAGAGCATGTCGCTAACCTTCAGCACGTAAAAAGATGCAAACTTGTGTTTCGGGCCTGAATGCACTATTTCGGGGTACCGAAGTTGTGAAGCATCCATTCTACTCCATTGGACTCAAAATGATGTTTGGGAGTGTTTCAGAGCATTTCGCTAACCTTCGGCACGTAAAAGATGCAAAACTTGTGTTTCTGGCCTGAATGCACTATTTCGGGGTATCGTAGTTGTAAAGCATCCATTCTACTCCATTGGACCCAAAATGATGTTTGGGAGTGTTTCAGAGCGTTTCGCTAACCTTTGGCACGTTAAAAGATGCAAAACTTTTGTTTCGGACCTGAATGCTCTGTTTCGGGGTACCGAAGTTGTGAAGCATCCATTCTACTCCATTGGACCCAAAATGATGTTTGAGAGTGTTTCAGAGCATTTCGCTAACCTTCGAAACGTAAAAGATGCAAAACTTGTGTTCGCGCCTGAATCCACTATTTCGGGGTATCGTAGTTGTAAAGCATCCATTCTACTCCATTGGACCCAAAATGATGTTTGTTACTGTTTCAGAGCATTTCGCTAACCTTCGGCACGTAAAAGATGCAAAACTTGTGTTCGCGCCTGAATTCACAATTTTGGGGTACCAAAGTTGTGAAGCATTCATTATAGTCCATTGGACCCAAAATGATGTTCGGGAGTGTTTCAGAGCATTTTGCTAACCTTCGGCACATAAAAAGATGAAAAACTGGTGTTTCGGGCCTGAATTCACTATTTTGGGTACCAAAATTGTGAAGCATCCATTATAGTCCATTGGACCCAAAATGATGTTTGGGAGTGTTTCAGAGCATTTCGCTAACCTTCAGCACGTAAAAGATGCAAAACTTGTGTTTCGGGCCTAATTCCACTATTTCGGGGTACAGAAGTTGTGAAGCATCCATTCTACTCCATTGGATCCAAAATGATGTTTGGGAGTGTTTCAGAGCATTTAGCTAACCTTCGGCACGTAAAAAGATGAAAAACTTGTGTTCACGCCTGAATGCACTATTTCGGGGTACCAAAGTTGCGAAGCATCCATTCTACTCCATTGGAACCAAAATGATGTTTGGGAGTGTTTCAGATCATTTCGCTAGCCTTCGGCACGTTAAAAGATGCAAAACTTGTGTTTCGGGCCTGAATGCACTATTTCGGGGTACCAAAGTTGCGAAGCATCCTTTCTACTCCCTTGGAACCAAAATGATGTTTGGGAGTGTTTCAGAACATGTCGCTCACCTTCAGCACGTAAAAAGATGCAAAACTTGTGTTCGCGCCTAAATTCACTATTTTGGGGTACCAAAGTTGTGAAGCATCCATTATAGTCCATTGGACCCAAAATGATGTTTGGGAGTGTTTCAGAGCATTTTGCTAACCTTCAGCACGTAAAAGAAGCAAAACTTGTGTTTCGGGCCTGAATCCACTATTTCGGGGTACAGAAGTTGTGAAGCATCCATTCTACTCCATTGGACCGAAAATGATGTTTGGGAGTGTTTCAGAGTATTTAGCTAACCTTCGGCACGTAAAAAGATGAAAAACTTGTATTCGCGCCTGAATGCACTATTTCGGGGTACCAAAGTTGCGAAGCATCCTTTCTACTCGATTGGAACCAAAATGATGTTTGGGAGTGTTTCAGAGCATGTCGCTAACCTTCAGCACGTAAAAAGATACAAACTTGTGTTTCGGGCCTGAATGCACTATTTCGGGGTACCGAAGTTGTGAAGCATCCATTCTACTCCATTGGACTCAAAATGATGTTTGGGAGTGTTTCAGAGCATTTCGCTAACCTTCGGCACGTAAAAGATGCAAAACTTGTGTTTCTGGCCTGAATGCACTATTTCGGGGTATCGTAGTTGTAAAGCATCCATTCTACTCCATTGGACCCAAAATGGTGTTTGGGAGTGTTTCAGAGCGTTTCGCTAACCTTTGGCACGTAAAAACATGCAAAACTTTTGTTTCGGACCTGAATACTCTATTTCGGGGTACCGAAGTTGTGAAGCATCCATTCTACTCCATTGGACCCAAAATGATGTTTGAGAGTGTTTCAGAGCATTTCGCTAACCTTCGGAACGTAAAAGATGCAAAACTTGTGTTTCGGGCCTAATTCCACTATTTCGGGGTACAGAAGTTGTGAAGCATCCATTCTACTCCATTGGATCCAAAATGATGTTTGGGAGTGTTTCAGAGCATTTAGCTAACCTTCGGCACGTAAAAAGATGAAAAACTTGTGTTCACGCCTGAATGCACTATTTCGGGGTACCAAAGTTGCGAAGCATCCATTCTACTCCATTGGAACCAAAATGATGTTTGGGAGTGTTTCAGATCATTTCGCTAGCCTTCGGCACGTTAAAAGATGCAAAACTTGTGTTTCGGGCCTGAATGCACTATTTCGGGGTACCAAAGTTGCGAAGCATCCTTTCTACTCCCTTGGAACCAAAATGATGTTTGGGAGTGTTTCAGATCATTTCGCTAGCCTTCGGCACGTTAAAAGATGCAAAACTTGTGTTTCGGGCCTGAATGCACTATTTCGGGGTACCAAAGTTGCGAAGCATCCTTTCTACTCCCTTGGAACCAAAATGATGTTTGGGAGTGTTTCAGATCTTTTCGCTAGCCTTCGGCACGTTAAAAGATGCAAAACTTGTGTTTCGGGCCTGAATGCACTATTTCGGGGTACCAAAGTTGCGAAGCATCCTTTCTACTCCCTTGGAACCAAAATGATGTTTGGGAGTGTTTCAGAGCATGTCGCTCACCTTCAGCACGTAAAAAGATGCAAAACTTGTGTTCGCGCCTAAATTCACTATTTTGGGGTACCAAAGTTGTGAAGCATCCATTATAGTCCCTTGGACCCAAAATGATGTTTGGGAGTGTTTCAGAGCATTTTGCTAACCTTCAGCACGTAAAAGAAACAAAACTTGTGTTTCGGGCCTGAATCCACTATTTCGGGGTACAGAAGTTGTGAAGCATCCATTCTACTCCATTGGACCCAAAATGATGTTTGGGAGTGTTTCAGAGCATTTAGCTAACCTTCGGCACGTAAAAAGATGAAAAACTTGTATTCGCGCCTGAATGCACTATTTCGGGGTACCAAAGTTGCGAAGCATCCTTTCTACTCCATTGGAACCAAAATGATGTTTGGGAGTGTTTCAGAGCATGTCGCTAACCTTCAGCACGTAAAAAGATGCAAACTTGTGTTTCGGGCCTGAATGCACTATTTCGGGGTACCGAAGTTGTGAAGCATCCATTCTACTCCATTGGACTCAAAATGATGTTTGGGAGTGTTTCAGAGCATTTCGCTAACCTTCGGCACGTAAAAGATGCAAAACTTGTGTTTCTGGCCTGAATGCACTATTTCGGGGTATCGTATTTGTAAAGCATCCATTCTACTCCATTGGATCCAAAATGATGTTTGGGAGTGTTTCAGAGCGTTTCGCTAACCTTTGGCACGTAAAAACATGCAAAACTTTTGTTTCGGACCTGAATGCTCTGTTTCGGGGTACCGAAGTTGTGAAGCATCCATTCTACTCCATTGGACCCAAAATGATGTTTGAGAGTGTTTCAGAGCATTTCGCTAACCTTCGAAACGTAAAAGATGCAAAACTTGTGTTCGCGCCTGAATCCACTATTTCGGGGTATCGTAGTTGTAAAGCATCCATTCTACTCCATTGGACCCAAAATGATGTTTGTTACTGTTTCAGAGCATTTCGCTAACCTTCGGCACGTAAAAGATGCAAAACTTGTGTTCGCGCCTGAATTCACTATTTTGGGGTACCAAAGTTGTGAAGCATTCATTATAGTCCATTGGACCCAAAATGATGTTCGGGAGTGTTTCAGAGCATTTTGCTAACCTTCGGCACATAAAAAGATGAAAAACTGGTGTTTCGGGCCTGAATTCACTATTTTGGGTACCAAAATTGTGAAGCATCCATTATAGTCCATTGGACCCAAAATGATGTTTGAGAGTGTTTCAGAGCATTTCGCTAACCTTCAGCACGTAAAAGATGCAAAACTTGTGTTTCGGGCCTAATTCCACTATTTCGGGGTACAGAAGTTGTGAAGCATCCATTCTACTCCATTGGATCCAAAATGATGTTTGGGAGTGTTTCAGAGCATTTAGCTAACCTTCGGCACGTAAAAAGATGAAAAACTTGTGTTCACGCCTGAATGCACTATTTCGGGGTGCCAAAGTTGCGAAGCATCCATTCTACTCCATTGGAACCAAAATGATGTTTGGGAGTGTTTCAGATCATTTCGCTAGCCTTCGGCACGTTAAAAGATGCAAAACTTGTGTTTCGGGCCTGAATGCACTATTTCGGGGTACCAAAGTTGCGAAGCATCCTTTCTACTCCCTTGGAACCAAAATGATGTTTGGGAGTGTTTCAGAACATGTCGCTCACCTTCAGCACGTAAAAAGATGCAAAACTTGTGTTCGCGCCTAAATTCACTATTTTGGGGTACCAAAGTTGTGAAGCATCCATTATAGTCCATTGGACCCAAAATGATGTTTGGGAGTGTTTCAGAGCATTTTGCTAACCTTCAGCACGTAAAAGAAGCAAAACTTGTGTTTCGGGCCTGAATCCACTATTTCGGGGTACAGAAGTTGTGAAGCATCCATTCTACTCCATTGGACCCAAAATGATGTTTGGGAGTGTTTCAGAGCATTTAGCTAACCTTCGGCACGTAAAAAGATGAAAAACTTGTATTCGCGCCTGATTGCACTATTTCGGGGTACCAAAGTTGCGAAGCATCCTTTCTACTCGATTGGAACCAAAATGATGTTTGGGCGTGTTTCAGAGCATGTCGCTAACCTTCAGCACGTAAAAAGATGCAAACTTGTGTTTCGGGCCTGAATGCACTATTTCGGGGTACCGAAGTTGTGAAGCATCCATTCTACTCCATTGGACTCAAAATGATGTTTGGGAGTGTTTCAGAGCATTTCGCTAACCTTCGGCACGTAAAAGATGCAAAACTTGTGTTTCTGGCCTGAATGCACTATTTCGGGGTATCGTAGTTGTAAAGCATCCATTCTACTCCATTGGACCCAAAATGATGTTTGGGAGTGTTTCAGAGCGTTTCGCTAACCTTTGGCACGTAAAAACATGCAAAACTTTTGTTTCGGACCTGAATACTCTATTTCGGGGTACCAAAGTTGTGAAGCATCCATTCTACTCCATTGGACCCAAAATGATGTTTGAGAGTGTTTCAGAGCATTTCGCTAACCTTCGGAACGTAAAAGATGCAAAACTTGTGTTTCGGGCCTAATTCCACTATTTCGGGGTACAGAAGTTGTGAAGCATCCATTCTACTCCATTGGATCCAAAATGATGTTTGGGAGTGTTTCAGAGCATTTAGCTAACCTTCGGCACGTAAAAAGATGAAAAACTTGTGTTCACGCCTGAATGCACTATTTCGGGGTACCAAAGTTGCGAAGCATCCATTCTACTCCATTGGAACCAAAATGATGTTTGGGAGTGTTTCAGATCATTTCGCTAGCCTTCGGCACGTTAAAAGATGCAAAACTTCTGTTTCGGGCCTGAATGCACTATTTCGGGGTACCAAAGTTGCGAAGCATCCTTTCTACTCCCTTGGAACCAAAATGATGTTTGGGAGTGTTTCAGATCATTTCGCTAGCCTTCGGCACGTTAAAAGATGCAAAACTTGTGTTTCGGGCCTGAATGCACTATTTCGGGGTACCAAAGTTGCGAAGCATCCTTTCTACTCCCTTGGAACCAAAATGATGTTTGGGAGTGTTTCAGATCATTTCACTAGCCTTCGGCACGTTAAAAGATGCAAAACTTGTGTTTCGGGCCTGAATGCACTATTTCGGGGTACCAAAGTTGCGAAGCATCCTTTCTACTCCATTGTAACCAAAATGATGTTTGGGAGTGTTTCAGAGCATGTCGCTCACCTTCAGCACGTAAAAAGATGCAAAACTTGTGTTCGCGCCTAAATTCACTATTTTGGGGTACCAAAGTTGTGAAGCATCCATTATAGTCCATTGGACCCAAAATGATGTTTGGGAGTGTTTCAGAGCATTTTGCTAACCTTCAGCACGTAAAAGAAGCAAAACTTGTGTTTCGGGCCTGAATCCACTATTTCGGGGTACAGAAGTTGTGAAGCATCCATTCTACTCCATTGGACCCAAAATGATGTTTGGGAGTGTTTCAGAGCATTTAGCTAACCTTCGGCACGTAAAAAGATGAAAAACTTGTATTCGCGCCTGAATGCACTATTTCGGGGTACCAAAGTTGCGAAGCATCCTTTCTACTCCATTGGAACCAAAATGATGTTTGGGAGTGTTTCAGAGCATGTCGCTAACCTTCAGCACGTAAAAAGATGCAAACTTGTGTTTCGGGCCTGAATGCACTATTTCGGGGTACCGAAGTTGTGAAGCATCCATTCTACTCCATTGGACTCAAAATGATGTTTGGGAGTGTTTCAGAGCATTTCGCTAACCTTCGGCACGTAAAAGATGCAAAACTTGTGTTTCTGGCATGAATGCACTATTTCGGGGTATCGTAGTTGTAAAGCATCCATTCTACTCCATTGGACCCAAAATGATGTTTGGGAGTGTTTCAGAGCGTTTCGCTAACCTTTGGCACGTAAAAACATGCAAAACTTTTGTTTCGGACCTGAATGCTCTGTTTCGGGGTACCGAAGTTGTGAAGCATCCATTCTACTCCATTGGACCCAAAATGATGTTTGAGAGTGTTTCAGAGCATTTCGCTAACCTTCGAAACGTAAAAGATGCAAAACTTGTGTTCGCGCCTGAATCCACTATTTCGGGGTATCGTAGTTGTAAAGCATCCATTCTACTCCATTGGACCCAAAATGATGTTTGGGAGTGTTTCAGAGCGTTTCGCTAACCTTTGGCACGTAAAAACATGCAAAACTTTTGTTTCGGACCTGAATACTCTATTTCGGGGTACCGAAGTTGTGAAGCATCCATTCTACTCCATTGGACCCAAAATGATGTTTGAGAGTGTTTCAGAGCATTTCGCTAACCTTCGGAACGTAAAAGATGCAAAACTTGTGTTTCGGGCCTAATTCCACTATTTCGGGGTACAGAAGTTGTGAAGCATCCATTCTACTCCATTGGATCCAAAATGATGTTTGGGAGTGTTTCAGAGCATTTAGCTAACCTTCGGCACGTAAAAAGATGAAAAACTTGTGTTCACGCCTGAATGCACTATTTCGGGGTACCAAAGTTGCGAAGCATCCATTCTACTCCATTGGAACCAAAATGATGTTTGGGAGTGTTTCAGATCATTTCGCTAGCCTTCGGCACGTTAAAAGATGCAAAACTTGTGTTTCGGGCCTGAATGCACTATTTCGGGGTACCAAAGTTGCGAAGCATCCTTTCTACTCCCTTGGAACCAAAATGATGTTTGGGAGTGTTTCAGATCATTTCGCTAGCCTTCGGCACGTTAAAAGATGCAAAACTTGTGTTTCGGGCCTGAATGCACTATTTCGGGGTACCAAAGTTGCGAAGCATCCTTTCTACTCCCTTGGAACCAAAATGATGTTTGGGAGTGTTTCAGATCATTTCACTAGCCTTCGGCACGTTAAAAGATGCAAAACTTGTGTTTCGGGCCTGAATGCACTATTTCGGGGTACCAAAGTTGCGAAGCATCCTTTCTACTCCCTTGGAACCAAAATGATGTTTGGGAGTGTTTCAGAGCATGTCGCTCACCTTCAGCACGTAAAAAGATGCAAAACTTGTGTTCGCGCCTAAATTCACTATTTTGGGGTACCAAAGTTGTGAAGCATCCATTATAGTCCATTGGACCCAAAATGATGTTTGGGAGTGTTTCAGAGCATTTTGCTAACCTTCAGCACGTAAAAGAAGCAAAACTTGTGTTTCGGGCCTGAATCCACTATTTCGGGGTACAGAAGTTGTGAAGCATCCATTCTACTCCATTGGACCCAAAATGATGTTTGGGAGTGTTTCAGAGCATTTAGCTAACCTTCGGCACGTAAAAAGATGAAAAACTTGTATTCGCACCTGAATGCACTATTTCGGGGTACCAAAGTTGCGAAGCATCCTTTCTACTCCATTGGAACCAAAATGATGTTTGGGAGTGTTTCAGAGCATGTCGCTAACCTTCAGCACGTAAAAAGATGCAAACTTGTGTTTCGGGCCTGAATGCACTATTTCGGGGTACCGAAGTTGTGAAGCATCCATTCTACTCCATTGGACTCAAAATGATGTTTGGGAGTGTTTCAGAGCATTTCGCTAACCTTCGGCACGTAAAAGATGCAAAACTTGTGTTTCTGGCATGAATGCACTATTTCGGGGTATCGTAGTTGTAAAGCATCCATTCTACTCCATTGGACCCAAAATGATGTTTGGGAGTGTTTCAGAGCGTTTCGCTAACCTTTGGCACGTAAAAACATGCAAAACTTTTGTTTCGGACCTGAATGCTCTGTTTCGGGGTACCGAAGTTGTGAAGCATCCATTCTACTCCATTGGACCCAAAATGATGTTTGAGAGTGTTTCAGAGCATTTCGCTAACCTTCGAAACGTAAAAGATGCAAAACTTGTGTTCGCGCCTGAATCCACTATTTCGGGGTATCGTAGTTGTAAAGCATCCATTCTACTCCATTGGACCCAAAATAATGTTTGTTACTGTTTCAGAGCATTTCGCTAACCTTCGGCACGTAAAAGATGCAAAACTTGTGTTCGCGCCTGAATTCACTATTTTGGGGTACCAAAGTTGTGAAGCATTCATTATAGTCCATTGGACCCAAAATGATGTTCGGGAGTGTTTCAGAGCATTTTGCTAACCTTCGGCACATAAAAAGATGAAAAACTGGTGTTTCGTGCCTGAATTCACTATTTTGGGTACCAAAATTGTGAAGCATCCATTATAGTCCATTGGACCCAAAATGATGTTTGGGAGTGTTTCAGAGCATTTCGCTAACCTTCAGCACGTAAAAGATGCAAAACTTGTGTTTCGGGCCTAATTCCACTATTTCGGGGTACAGAAGTTGTGAAGCATCCATTCTACTCCATTGGATCCAAAATGATGTTTGGGAGTGTTTCAGAGCATTTAGCTAACCTTCGGCACGTAAAAAGATGAAAAACTTGTGTTCACGCCTGAATGCACTATTTCGGGGTACCAAAGTTGCGAAGCATCCATTCTACTCCATTGGAACCAAAATGATGTTTGGGAGTGTTTCAGATCATTTCGCTAGCCTTCGGCACGTTAAAAGATGCAAAACTTGTGTTTCGGGCCTGAATGCACTATTTCGGGGTACCAAAGTTGCGAAGCATCCTTTCTACTCCCTTGGAACCAAAATGATGTTTGGGAGTGTTTCAGAACATGTCGCTCACCTTCAGCACGTAAAAAGATGCAAAACTTGTGTTCGCGCCTAAATTCACTATTTTGGGGTACCAAAGTTGTGAAGCATCCATTATAGTCCATTGGACCCAAAATGATGTTTGGGAGTGTTTCAGAGCATTTTGCTAACCTTCAGCACGTAAAAGAAGCAAAACTTGTGTTTCGGGCCTGAATCCACTATTTCGGGGTACAGAAGTTGTGAAGCATCCATTCTACTCCATTGGACCCAAAATGATGTTTGGGAGTGTTTCAGAGCATTTAGCTAACCTTCGGCACGTAAAAAGATGAAAAACTTGTATTCGCGCCTGAATGCACTATTTCGGGGTACCAAAGTTGCGAAGCATCCTTTCTACTCGATTGGAACCAAAATGATGTTTGGGAGTGTTTCAGAGCATGTCGCTAACCTTCAGCACGTAAAAAGATGCAAACTTGTGTTTCGGGCCTGAATGCACTATTTCGGGGTACCGAAGTTGTGAAGCATCCATTCTACTCCATTGGACTCAAAATGATGTTTGGGAGTGTTTCAGAGCATTTCGCTAACCTTCGGCACGTAAAAGATGCAAAACTTGTGTTTCTGGCCTGAATGCACTATTTCGGGGTATCGTAGTTGTAAAGCATCCATTCTACTCCATTGGACCCAAAATGATGTTTGGGAGTGTTTCAGAGCGTTTCGCTAACCTTTGGCACGTAAAAACATGCAAAACTTTTGTTTCGGACCTGAATACTCTATTTCGGGGTACCGAAGTTGTGAAGCATCCATTCTACTCCATTGGACCCAAAATGATGTTTGAGAGTGTTTCAGAGCATTTCGCTAACCTTCGGAACGTAAAAGATGCAAAACTTGTGTTTCGGGCCTAATTCCACTATTTCGGGGTACAGAAGTTGTGAAGCATCCATTCTACTCCATTGGATCCAAAATGATGTTTGGGAGTGTTTCTGAGCATTTAGCTAACCTTCGGCACGTAAAAAGATGAAAAACTTGTGTTCACGGCTGAATGCACTATTTTGGGGTACCAAAGTTGCGAAGCATCCATTCTACTCCATTGGAACCAAAATGATGTTTGGGAGTGTTTCAGATCATTTCGCTAGCCTTCGGCACGTTAAAAGATGCAAAACTTGTGTTTCGGGCCTGAATGCACTATTTCGGGGTACCAAAGTTGCGAGGCATCCTTTCTACTCCCTTGGAACCAAAATGATGTTTGGGAGTGTTTCAGATCATTTCGCTCGCCTTCGGCACATTAAAAGATGCAAAACTTGTGTTTTGGGCCTGAATGCACTATTTCGGGGTACCAATGTTGCGAAGCATCCTTTCTACTCCCTTGGAACCAAAATGATGTTTGGGAGTGTTTCAGAGCATGTCGCTCACCTTCAGCACGTAAAAAGATGCAAAACTTGTGTTCGCGCCTAAATTCACTATTTTGGGGTACCAAAGTTGTGAAGCATCCATTATAGTCCATTGGACCCAAAATGATGTTTGGGAGTGTTTCAGAGCATTTTGCTAACCTTCAGCACGTAAAAGAAGCAAAACTTGTGTTTCGGGCCTGAATCCACTATTTCGGGGTACAGAAGTTGTGAAGCATCCATTCTACTCTATTGGACCCAAAATGATGTTTGGGAGTGTTTCAGAGCATTTAGCTAACCTTCGGCACGTAAAAAGATGAAAAACTTGTATTCGCACCTGAATGCACTATTTCGGGGTACCAAAGTTGCGAAGCATCCTTTCTACTCCATTGGAACCAAAATGATGTTTGGGAGTGTTTCAGAGCATGTCCCTAACCTTCAGCACGTAAAAAGATGCAAATTTGTGTTTCGGGCCTGAATGCACTATTTCGGGGTACCGAAGTTGTGAAGCATCCATTCTACTCCATTGGACTCAAAATGATGTTTGGGAGTGTTTCAGAGCATTTCGCTAACCTTCGGCACGTAAAAGATGCAAAACTTGTGTTTCGGGCCTGAATGCACTATTTCGGGGTATCGTAGTTGTAAAGCATCCATTCTACTCCATTGGACCCAAAATGATGTTTGGGAGTGTTTCAGAGCGTTTCGCTAAACTTTGGCACGTAAAAACATGCAAAACTTTTGTTTCGGACCTGAATGCTCTGTTTCGGGGTACCGAAGTTGTGAAGCATCCATTCTACTCCATTGGACCCAAAATGATGTTTGACAGTGTTTCAGAGCATTTCGCTAACCTTCGGAACGTAAAAGATGCCAAACTTGTGTTCGCGCCTGAATCCACTATTTCGGGGTATCGTTGTTGTAAAGCATCCATTCTACTCCATTGGACCCAAAATGATGTTTGGGAGTGTTTCAGAGCATTTTGCTAACCTTCAGCACGTAAAAGAAGCAAAACTTGTGTTTCGGGCCTGAATCCACTATTTCGGGGTACAGAAGTTGTGAAGCATCCATTCTACTCCATTGGACCCAAAATGATGTTTGGGAGTGTTTCAGAGCATTTAGCTAACCTTCGGCACGTAAAAAGATGAAAAACTTGTATTCGCACCTGAATGCACTATTTCGGGGCACCAAAGTTGCGAAGCATCCTTTCTACTCCATTGGAACCAAAATGATGTTTGGGAGTGTTTCAGAGCATGTCGCTAACCTTCAGCACGTAAAAAGATGCAAACTTGTGTTTCGGGCCTGAATGCACTATTTCGGGGTACCGAAGTTGTGAAGCATCCATTCTACTCCATTGGACTCAAAATGATGTTTGGGAGTGTTTCAGAGCATTTCGCTAACCTTCGGCACGTAAAAGATGCAAAACTTGTGTTTCTGGCCTGAATGCACTATTTTGGGGTATCGTAGTTGTAAAGCATCCATTCTACTCCATTGGACCCAAAATGATGTTTGGGAGTGTTTCAGAGCGTTTCGCTAACCTTTGGCACGTAAAAACATGCAAAACTTTTGTTTCGGACCTGAATACTCTATTTCGGGGTACCGAAGTTGTGAAGCATCCATTCTACTCCATTGGACCCAAAATGATGTTTGAGAGTGTTTCAGAGCATTTCGCTAACCTTCGGAACGTAAAAGATGCAAAACTTGTGTTTCGGACCTAATTCCACTATTTCGGGGTACAGAAGTTGTGAAGCATCCATTCTACTCCATTGGATCCAAAATGATGTTTGGGAGTGTTTCTGAGCATTTAGCTAACCTTCGGCACGTAAAAAGATGAAAAACTTGTGTTCACGCCTGAATGCACTATTTTGGGGTACCAAAGTTGCGAAGCATCCATTCTACTCCATTGGAACCAAAATGATGTTTGGGAGTGTTTCAGATCATTTCGCTAGCCTTCGGCACGTTAAAAGATGCAAAACTTGTGTTTCGGGCCTGAATGCACTATTTCGGGGTACCAAAGTTGCGAGGCATCCTTTCTACTCCCTTGGAACCAAAATGATGTTTGGGAGTGTTTCAGATCATTTCGCTCGCCTTCGGCACATTAAAAGATGCAAAACTTGTGTTTCGGGCCTGAATGCACTATTTCGGGGTACCAATGTTGCGAAGCATCCTTTCTACTCCCTTGGAACCAAAATGATGTTTGGGAGTGTTTCAGAGCATGTCGCTCACCTTCAGCACGTAAAAAGATGCAAAACTTGTGTTCACGCCTAAATTCACTATTTTGGGGTACCAAAGTTGTGAAGCATCCATTATAGTCCATTGGACCCAAAATGATGTTTGGGAGTGTTTCAGAGCATTTTGCTAACCTTCAGCACGTAAAAGAAGCAAAACTTGTGTTTCGGGCCTGAATCCACTATTTCGGGGTACAGAAGTTGTGAAGCATCCATTCTACTCCATTGGACCCAAAATGATGTTTGGGAGTGTTTCAGAGCATTTAGCTAACCTTCGGCACGTAAAAAGATGAAAAACTTGTATTCGCACCTGAATGCACTATTTCGGGGTACCAAAGATGCGAAGCATCCTTTCTACTCCATTGGAACCAAAATGATGTTTGGGAGTGTTTCAGAGCATGTCCCTAACCTTCAGCACGTAAAAAGATGCAAATTTGTGTTTCGGGCCTGAATGCACTATTTCGGGGTACCGAAGTTGTGAAGCATCCATTCTACTCCATTGGACTCAAAATGATGTTTGGGAGTGTTTCAGAGCATTTCGCTAACCTTCGGCACGTAAAAGATGCAAAACTTGTGTTTCGGGCCTGAATGCACTATTTCGGGGTATCGTAGTTGTAAAGCATCCATTCTACTCCATTGGACCCAAAATGATGTTTGGGAGTGTTTCAGAGCGTTTCGCTAAACTTTGGCACGTAAAAACATGCAAAACTTTTGTTTCGGACCTGAATGCTCTGTTTCGGGGTACCGAAGTTGTGAAGCATCCATTCTACTCCATTGGACCCAAAATGATGTTTGAGAGTGTTTCAGAGCATTTCGCTAACCTTCGGAACGTAAAAGATGCCAAACTTGTGTTCGCGCCTGAATCCACTATTTCGGGGTATCGTAGTTGTAAAGCATCCATTCTACTCCATTGGACCCAAAATGATGTTTGGGAGTGTTTCAGAGCATTTCGCTAACCTTCAGCACGTAAAAGATGCAAAACTTGTGTTTCGGGCCTAATTCCACTATTTCGGGGTACAGAAGTTGTGAAGCATCCATTCTACTCCATTGGATCCAAAATGATGTTTGGGAGTGTTTCAGAGCATTTAGCTAACCTTCGGCACGTAAAAAGATGAAAAACTTGTGTTCACGCCTGAATGCACTATTTCGGGGTACCAAAGTTGCGAGGCATCCTTTCTACTCCCTTGGAACCAAAATGATGTTTGGGAGTGTTTCAGATCATTTCGCTCGCCTTCGGCACATTAAAAGATGCAAAACTTGTGTTTCGGGCCTGAATGCACTATTTCGGGGTACCAATGTTGCGAAGCATCCTTTCTACTCCCTTGGAACCAAAATGATGTTTGGGAGTGTTTCAGAGCATGTCGCTCACCTTCAGCACGTAAAAAGATGCAAAACTTGTGTTCGCGCCTAAATTCACTATTTTGGGGTACCAAAGTTGTGAAGCATCCATTATAGTCCATTGGACCCAAAATGATGTTTGGGAGTGTTTCAGAGCATTTTGCTAACCTTCAGCACGTAAAAGAAGCAAAACTTGTGTTTCGGGCCTGAATCCACTATTTCGGGGTACAGAAGTTGTGAAGCATCCATTCTACTCCATTGGACCCAAAATGATGTTTGGGAGTGTTTCAGAGCATTTAGCTAACCTTCGGCACGTAAAAAGATGAAAAACTTGTATTCGCACCTGAATGCACTATTTCGGGGTACCAAAGTTGCGAAGCATCCTTTCTACTCCATTGGAACCAAAATGATGTTTGGGAGTGTTTCAGAGCATGTCCCTAACCTTCAGCACGTAAAAAGATGCAAATTTGTGTTTCGGGCCTGAATGCACTATTTCAGGGTACCGAAGTTGTGAAGCATCCATTCTACTCCATTGGACTCAAAATGATGTTTGGGAGTGTTTCAGAGCATTTCGCTAACCTTCGGCACGTAAAAGATGCAAAACTTGTGTTTCGGGCCTGAATGCACTATTTCGGGGTATCGTAGTTGTAAAGCATCCATTCTACTCCATTGGACCCAAAATGATGTTTGGGAGTGTTTCAGAGCGTTTCGCTAAACTTTGGCACGTAAAAACATGCAAAACTTTTGTTTCGGACCTGAATGCTCTGTTTCGGGGTACCGAAGTTGTGAAGCATCCATTCTACTCCATTGGACCCAAAATGATGTTTGAGAGTGTTTCAGAGCATTTCGCTAACCTTCGGAACGTAAAAGATGCCAAACTTGTGTTCGCGCCTGAATCCACTATTTCGGGGTATCGTAGTTGTAAAGCATCCATTCTACTCCATTGGACCCAAAATGATGTTTGGGAGTGTTTCAGAGCATTTCGCTAACCTTCAGCACGTAAAAGATGCAAAACTTGTGTTTCGGGCCTAATTCCACTATTTCGGGGTACAGAAGTTGTGAAGCATCCATTCTACTCCATTGGATCCAAAATGATGTTTGGGAGTGTTTCAGAGCATTTAGCTAACCTTCGGCACGTAAAAAGATGAAAAACTTGTGTTCACGCCTGAATGCACTATTTCGGGGTACCAAAGTTGCGAGGCATCCTTTCTACTCCCTTGGAACCAAAATGATGTTTGGGAGTGTTTCAGATCATTTCGCTCGCCTTCGGCACATTAAAAGATGCAAAACTTGTGTTTCGGGCCTGAATGCACTATTTCGGGGTACCAATGTTGCGAAGCATCCTTTCTACTCCCTTGGAACCAAAATGATGTTTGGGAGTGTTTCAGAGCATGTCGCTCACCTTCAGCACGTAAAAAGATGCAAAACTTGTGTTCGCGCCTAAATTCACTATTTTGGGGTACCAAAGTTGTGAAGCATCCATTATAGTCCATTGGACCCAAAATGATGTTTGGGAGTGTTTCAGAGCATTTTGCTAACCTTCAGCACGTAAAAGAAGCAAAACTTGTGTTTCGGGCCTGAATCCACTATTTCGGGGTACAGAAGTTGTGAAGCATCCATTCTACTCCATTGGACCCAAAATGATGTTTGGGAGTGTTTCAGAGCATTTAGCTAACCTTCGGCACGTAAAAAGATGAAAAACTTGTATTCGCACCTGAATGCACTATTTCGGGGTACCAAAGTTGCGAAGCATCCTTTCTACTCCATTGGAACCAAAATGATGTTTGGGAGTGTTTCAGAGCATGTCCCTAACCTTCAGCACGTAAAAAGATGCAAATTTGTGTTTCGGGCCTGAATGCACTATTTCAGGGTACCGAAGTTGTGAAGCATCCATTCTACTCCATTGGACTCAAAATGATGTTTGGGAGTGTTTCAGAGCATTTCGCTAACCTTCGGCACGTAAAAGATGCAAAACTTGTGTTTCGGGCCTGAATGCACTATTTCGGGGTATCGTAGTTGTAAAGCATCCATTCTACTCCATTGGACCCAAAATGATGTTTGGGAGTGTTTCAGAGCGTTTCGCTAAACTTTGGCACGTAAAAACATGCAAAACTTTTGTTTCGGACCTGAATGCTCTGTTTCGGGGTACCGAAGTTGTGAAGCATCCATTCTACTCCATTGGACCCAAAATGATGTTTGAGAGTGTTTCAGAGCATTTCGCTAACCTTCGGAACGTAAAAGATGCCAAACTTGTGTTCGCGCCTGAATCCACTATTTCGGGGTATCGTAGTTGTAAAGCATCCATTCTACTCCATTGGACCCAAAATGATGTTTGGGAGTGTTTCAGAGCATTTCGCTAACCTTCAGCACGTAAAAGATGCAAAACTTGTGTTTCGGGCCTAATTCCACTATTTCGGGGTATAGAAGTTGTGAAGCATCCATTCTACTCCATTGGATCCAAAATGATGTTTGGGAGTGTTTCAGAGCATTTAGCTAACCTTCGGCACGTAAAAAGATGAAAAACTTGTGTTCACGCCTGAATGCACTATTTCGGGGTACCAAAGTTGCGAAGCATCCATTCTACTCCATTGGAACCAAAATGATGTTTGGGAGTGTTTCAGATCATTTCGCTAGCCTTCGGCACGTTAAAAGATGCAAAACTTGTGTTTCGGGCCTGAATGCACTATTTCGGGGTACCAAAGTTGCGAAGCATCCTTTCTACTCCCTTGGAACCAAAATGATGTTTGGGAGTGTTTCAGATCATGTCGCTCACCTTCAGCACGTAAAAAGATGCAAAACTTGTGTTCGCGCCTAAATTCACTATTTTGGGGTACCAAAGTTGTGAAGCATCCATTATAGTCCATTGGACCCAAAATGATGTTTGGGAGTGTTTCAGAGCATTTTGCTAACCTTCAGCACGTAAAAGAAGCAAAACTTGTGTTTCGGGCCTGAATCCACTATTTCGGGGTACAGAAGTTGTGAAGCATCCATTCTACTCCATTGGACCCAAAATGATGTTTGGGAGTGTTTCAGAGCATTTAGCTAACCTTCGGCACGTAAAAAGATGAAAAACTTGTATTCGCGCCTGAATGCACTATTTCGGGGTACCAAAGTTGCGAAGCATCCTTTCTACTCGATTGGAACCAAAATGATGTTTGGGAGTGTTTCAGAGCATGTCGCTAACCTTCAGCACGTAAAAAGATGCAAACTTGTGTTTCGGGCCTGAATGCACTATTTCGGGGTACCGAAGTTGTGAAGCATCCATTCTACTCCATTGGACTCAAAATGATGTTTGGGAGTGTTTCAGAGCATTTCGCTAACCTTCGGCACGTAAAAGATGCAAAACTTGTGTTTCTGGCCTGAATGCACTATTTCGGGGTATCGTAGTTGTAAAGCATCCATTCTACTCCATTGGACCCAAAATGATGTTTGGGAGTGTTTCAGAGCGTTTCGCTAACCTTTGGCACGTAAAAACATGCAAAACTTTTGTTTCGGACCTGAATACTCTATTTCGGGGTACCGAAGTTGTGAAGCATCCATTCTACTCCATTGGACCCAAAATGATGTTTGAGAGTGTTTCAGAGCATTTCGCTAACCTTCGGAACGTAAAAGATGCAAAACTTGTGTTTCGGGCCTAATTCCACTATTTCGGGGTACAGAAGTTGTGAAGCATCCATTCTACTCCATTGGATCCAAAATGATGTTTGGGAGTGTTTCTGAGCATTTAGCTAACCTTCGGCACGTAAAAAGATGAAAAACTTGTGTTCACGCCTGAATGCACTATTTTGGGGTACCAAATGATAGAGGGGGAGTGCCCGATCTTTCGGTGAGTGGAGATAAATCCGATTTGGTGGTTGTTGACCCTCACGATCCGACTACGACGAGCAAGCCCGAAGCGCCAATGCAATCGCTGAACCAACTCCCGATGGTTACCAACCTTGCTGGCGCAAGATCAGCCTGATCACGAAGATCGTTTCCTGCACGCAATCGAAGAACGAACAAGAAAAAGAGGCGAGCAATCTTACTATCACTCGAAGGTGGAGTCTGCAATACACGAAGGCAGCGCTATGCGGCTGTTCGGATGTAGCTAAAGCTAACTTGTAAAACAAACTCAAGTCTGAAAACAAAAGAGGGGTCTATCTAAATAGAGGGGACGCAGCCCTAGCGGCGGAGGGGGCGTGAACAGTGCCGCGCTACAGTACCGCGGGTACTATTCACGCCAGCCCGTGAACAGTACCGCGGGTACTATTCGCAGCCCTAGTGCACCCGCACTTGGACCTCCTGTTGGGCCAGCTTTATTCTTCTGGGCCTTCGTTCTTTAACAGCATGATGTAATTCAATTCCTTCGCACGAGCCCGAGTAATTGGCCCAGTTGGCGGAAGTGGTGCCTGGGCCTGAAGTGGAGGCGACAATGGCGCCCGAGTCTGTGCAGGTGGCGCCTGGGGTGCTGCTAGAGGAGATATACTCGTGTCGTCGGTGATGTCCGCATCATCAAAGTTGCGAAGCATCCATTCTACTCCATTGGAACCAAAATGATGTTTGGGAGTGTTTCAGATCATTTCGCTAGCCTTCGGCACGTTAAAAGATGCAAAACTTGTGTTTCGGGCCTGAATGCACTATTTCGGGGTACCAAAGTTGCGAGGCATCCTTTCTACTCCCTTGGAACCAAAATGATGTTTGGGAGTGTTTCAGATCATTTCGCTCGCCTTCGGCACATTAAAAGATGCAAAACTTGTGTTTCGGGCCTGAATGCACTATTTCGGGGTACCAATGTTGCGAAGCATCCTTTCTACTCCCTTGGAACCAAAATGATGTTTGGGAGTGTTTCAGAGCATGTCGCTCACCTTCAGCACGTAAAAAGATGCAAAACTTGTGTTCGCGCCTAAATTCACTATTTTGGGGTACCAAAGTTGTGAAGCATCCATTATAGTCCATTGGACCCAAAATGATGTTTGGGAGTGTTTCAGAGCATTTTGCTAACCTTCAGCACGTAAAAGAAGCAAAACTTGTGTTTCGGGCCTGAATCCACTATTTCGGGGTACAGAAGTTGTGAAGCATCCATTCTACTCCATTGGACCCAAAATGATGTTTGGGAGTGTTTCAGAGCATTTAGCTAACCTTCGGCACGTAAAAAGATGAAAAACTTGTATTCGCACCTGAATGCACTATTTCGGGGTACCAAAGTTGCGAAGCATCCTTTCTACTCCATTGGAACCAAAATGATGTTTGGGAGTGTTTCAGAGCATGTCCCTAACCTTCAGCACGTAAAAAGATGCAAATTTGTGTTTCGGGCCTGAATGCACTATTTCGGGGTACCGAAGTTGTGAAGCATCCATTCTACTCCATTGGACTCAAAATGATGTTTGGGAGTGTTTCAGAGCATTTCGCTAACCTTCGGCACGTAAAAGATGCAAAACTTGTGTTTCGGGCCTGAATGCACTATTTCGGGGTATCGTAGTTGTAAAGCATCCATTCTACTCCATTGGACCCAAAATGATGTTTGGGAGTGTTTCAGAGCGTTTCGCTAAACTTTGGCACGTAAAAACATGCAAAACTTTTGTTTCGGACCTGAATGCTCTGTTTCGGGGTACCGAAGTTGTGAAGCATCCATTCTACTCCATTGGACCCAAAATGATGTTTGAGAGTGTTTCAGAGCATTTCGCTAACCTTCGGAACGTAAAAGATGCCAAACTTGTGTTCGCGCCTGAATCCACTATTTCGGGGTATCGTAGTTGTAAAGCATCCATTCTACTCCATTGGACCCAAAATGATGTTTGGGAGTGTTTCAGAGCATTTCGCTAACCTTCAGCACGTAAAAGATGCAAAACTTGTGTTTCGGGCCTAATTCCACTATTTCGGGGTATAGAAGTTGTGAAGCATCCATTCTACTCCATTGGATCCAAAATGATGTTTGGGAGTGTTTCAGAGCATTTAGCTAACCTTCGGCACGTAAAAAGATGAAAAACTTGTGTTCACGCCTGAATGCACTATTTCGGGGTACCAAAGTTGCGAAGCATCCATTCTACTCCATTGGAACCAAAATGATGTTTGGGAGTGTTTCAGATCATTTCGCTAGCCTTCGGCACGTTAAAAGATGCAAAACTTGTGTTTCGGGCCTGAATGCACTATTTCGGGGTACCAAAGTTGCGAAGCATCCTTTCTACTCCCTTGGAACCAAAATGATGTTTGGGAGTGTTTCAGATCATGTCGCTCACCTTCAGCACGTAAAAAGATGCAAAACTTGTGTTCGCGCCTAAATTCACTATTTTGGGGTACCAAAGTTGTGAAGCATCCATTATAGTCCATTGGACCCAAAATGATGTTTGGGAGTGTTTCAGAGCAGTTTGCTAACCTTCAGCACGTAAAAGAAGCAAAACTTGTGTTTCGGGCCTGAATCCACTATTTCGGGGTACAGAAGTTGTGAAGCATCCATTCTACTCCATTGGACCCAAAATGATGTTTGGGAGTGTTTCAGAGCATTTAGCTAACCTTCGGCACGTAAAAATATGAAAAACTTGTATTCGCGCCTGAATGCACTATTTCGGGGTACCAAAGTTGCGAAGCATCCTTTCTACTCGATTGGAACCAAAATGATGTTTGGGAGTGTTTCAGAGCATGTCGCTAACCTTCAGCACGTAAAAAGATGCAAACTTGTGTTTCGGGCCTGAATGCACTATTTCGGGGTACCAAAGTTGCGAAGCATCCTTTCTACTCCCTTGGAACCAAAATGATGTTTGGGAGTGTTTCAGAGCATGTCCCTAACCTTCAGCACGTAAAAAGATGCAAATTTGTGTTTCGGGCCTGAATGCACTATTTCGGGGTACCGAAGTTGTGAAGCATCCATTCTACTCCATTGGACTCAAAATGATGTTTGGGAGTGTTTCAGAGCATTTCGCTAACCTTCGGCACGTAAAAGATGCAAAACTTGTGTTTCGGGCCTGAATGCACTATTTCGGGGTATCGTAGTTGTAAAGCATCCATTCTACTCCATTGGACCCAAAATGATGTTTGGGAGTGTTTCAGAGCGTTTCGCTAAACTTTGGCACGTAAAAACATGCAAAACTTTTGTTTCGGACCTGAATGCTCTGTTTCGGGGTACCGAAGTTGTGAAGCATCCATTCTACTCCATTGGACCCAAAATGATGTTTGAGAGTGTTTCAGAGCATTTCGCTAACCTTCGGAACGTAAAAGATGCCAAACTTGTGTTCGCGCCTGAATCCACTATTTCGGGGTATCGTAGTTGTAAAGCATCCATTCTACTCCATTGGACCCAAAATGATGTTTGGGAGTGTTTCAGAGCATTTCGCTAACCTTCAGCACGTAAAAGATGCAAAACTTGTGTTTCGGGCCTAATTCCACTATTTCGGGGTACAGAAGTTGTGAAGCATCCATTCTACTCCATTGGATCCAAAATGATGTTTGGGAGTGTTTCAGAGCATTTAGCTAACCTTCGGCACGTAAAAAGATGAAAAACTTGTGTTCACGCCTGAATGCACTATTTCGGGGTACCAAAGTTGCGAGGCATCCTTTCTACTCCCTTGGAACCAAAATGATGTTTGGGAGTGTTTCAGATCATTTCGCTCGCCTTCGGCACATTAAAAGATGCAAAACTTGTGTTTCGGGCCTGAATGCACTATTTCGGGGTACCAATGTTGCGAAGCATCCTTTCTACTCCCTTGGAACCAAAATGATGTTTGGGAGTGTTTCAGAGCATGTCGCTCACCTTCAGCACGTAAAAAGATGCAAAACTTGTGTTCGCGCCTAAATTCACTATTTTGGGGTACCAAAGTTGTGAAGCATCCATTATAGTCCATTGGACCCAAAATGATGTTTGGGAGTGTTTCAGAGCATTTTGCTAACCTTCAGCACGTAAAAGAAGCAAAACTTGTGTTTCGGGCCTGAATCCACTATTTCGGGGTACAGAAGTTGTGAAGCATCCATTCTACTCCATTGGACCCAAAATGATGTTTGGGAGTGTTTCAGAGCATTTAGCTAACCTTCGGCACGTAAAAAGATGAAAAACTTGTATTCGCACCTGAATGCACTATTTCGGGGTACCAAAGTTGCGAAGCATCCTTTCTACTCCATTGGAACCAAAATGATGTTTGGGAGTGTTTCAGAGCATGTCCCTAACCTTCAGCACGTAAAAAGATGCAAATTTGTGTTTCGGGCCTGAATGCACTATTTCGGGGTACCGAAGTTGTGAAGCATCCATTCTACTCCATTGGACTCAAAATGATGTTTGGGAGTGTTTCAGAGCATTTCGCTAACCTTCGGCACGTAAAAGATGCAAAACTTGTGTTTCGGGCCTGAATGCACTATTTCGGGGTATCGTAGTTGTAAAGCATCCATTCTACTCCATTGGACCCAAAATGATGTTTGGGAGTGTTTCAGAGCGTTTCGCTAAACTTTGGCACGTAAAAACATGCAAAACTTTTGTTTCGGACCTGAATGCTCTGTTTCGGGGTACCGAAGTTGTGAAGCATCCATTCTACTCCATTGGACCCAAAATGATGTTTGAGAGTGTTTCAGAGCATTTCGCTAACCTTCGGAACGTAAAAGATGCCAAACTTGTGTTCGCGCCTCAATCCACTATTTCGGGGTATCGTAGTTGTAAAGCATCCATTCTACTCCATTGGACCCAAAATGATGTTTGGGAGTGTTTCAGAGCATTTCGCTAACCTTCAGCACGTAAAAGATGCAAAACTTGTGTTTCGGGCCTAATTCCACTATTTCGGGGTATAGAAGTTGTGAAGCATCCATTCTACTCCATTGGATCCAAAATGATGTTTGGGAGTGTTTCAGAGCATTTAGCTAACCTTCGGCACGTAAAAAGATAAAAACTTGTGTTCACGCCTGAATGCACTATTTCGGGGTACCAAAGTTGCGAAGCATCCATTCTACTCCATTGGAACCAAAATGATGTTTGGGAGTGTTTCAGATCATTTCGCTAGCCTTCGGCACGTTAAAAGATGCAAAACTTGTGTTTCCGGCCTGAATGCACTATTTCGGGGTACCAAAGTTGCGAAGCATCCTTTCTACTCCCTTGGAACCAAAATGATGTTTGGGAGTGTTTCAGATCATGTCGCTCACCTTCAGCACGTAAAAAGATGCAAAACTTGTGTTCGCGCCTAAATTCACTATTTTGGGGTACCAAAGTTGTGAAGCATCCATTATAGTCCATTGGACCCAAAATGATGTTTGGGAGTGTTTCAGAGCATTTTGCTAACCTTCAGCACGTAAAAGAAGCAAAACTTGTGTTTCGGGCCTGAATCCACTATTTCGGGGTACAGAAGTTGTGAAGCATCCATTCTACTCCATTGGACCCAAAATGATGTTTGGGAGTGTTTCAGAGCATTTAGCTAACCTTCGGCACGTAAAAAGATGAAAAACTTGTATTCGCGCCTGAATGCACTATTTCGAGGTACCAAAGTTGCGAAGCATCCTTTCTACTCGATTGGAACCAAAATGATGTTTGGGAGTGTTTCAGAGCATGTCGCTAACCTTCAGCACGTAAAAAGGTGCAAACTTGTGTTTCGGGCCTGAATGCACTATTTCGGGGTACCGAAGTTGTGAAGCATCCATTCTACTCCATTGGACTCAAAATGATGTTTGGGAGTGTTTCAGAGCATTTCGCTAACCTTCGGCACGTAAAAGATGCAAAACTTGTGTTTCTGGCCTGAATGCACTATTTCGGGGTATCGTAGTTGTAAAGCATCCATTCTACTCCATTGGACCCAAAATGATGTTTGGGAGTGTTTCAGAGCGTTTCGCTAACCTTTGGCACGTAAAAACATGCAAAACTTTTGTTTCGGACCTGAATACTCTATTTCGGGGTACCGAAGTTGTGAAGCATCCATTCTACTCCATTGGACCCAAAATGATGTTTGAGAGTGTTTCAGAGCATTTCGCTAACCTTCGGAACGTAAAAGATGCAAAACTTGTGTTTCGGGCCTAATTCCACTATTTCGGGGTACAGAAGTTGTGAAGCATCCATTCTACTCCATTGGATCCAAAATGATGTTTGGGAGTGTTTCTGAGTATTTAGCTAACCTTCGGCACGTTAAAAGATGAAAAACTTGTGTTCACGCCTGAATGCACTATTTTGGGGTACCAAAGTTGCGAAGCATCCATTCTACTCCATTGGAACCAAAATGATGTTTGGGAGTGTTTCAGATCATTTCGCTAGCCTTCGGCACGTTAAAAGATGCAAAACTTGTGTTTCGGGCCTGAATGCACTATTTCGGGGTACCAAAGTTGCGAGGCATCCTTTCTACTCCCTTGGAACCAAAATGATGTTTGGGAGTGTTTCAGATCATTTCGCTCGCCTTCGGCACATTAAAAGATGCAAAACTTGTGTTTCGGGCCTGAATGCACTATTTCGGGGTACCAAAGTTGCGAAGCATCCTTTCTACTCCCTTGGAACCAAAATGATGTTTGGGAGTGTTTCAGAGCATGTCGCTCACCTTCAGCACGTAAAAAGATGCAAAACTTGTGTTCGCGCCTAAATTCACTATTTTGGGGTACCAAAGTTGTGAAGCATCCATTATAGTCCATTGGACCCAAAATGATGTTTGGGAGTGTTTCAGAGCATTTTGCTAACCTTCAGCACGTAAAAGAAGCAAAACTTGTGTTTCGGGCCTGAATCCACTATTTCGGGGTACAGAAGTTGTGAAGCATCCATTCTACTCCATTGGACCCAAAATGATGTTTGGGAGTGTTTCAGAGCATTTAGCTAACCTTCGGCACGTAAAAAGATGAAAAACTTGTATTCGCGCCTGAATGCACTATTTCGAGGTACCAAAGTTGCGAAGCATCCTTTCTACTCGATTGGAACCAAAATGATGTTTGGGAGTGTTTCAGAGCATGTCGCTAACCTTCAGCACGTAAAAAGGTGCAAACTTGTGTTTCGGGCCTGAATGCACTATTTCGGGGTACCGAAGTTGTGAAGCATCCATTCTACTCCATTGGACTCAAAATGATGTTTGGGAGTGTTTCAGAGCATTTCGCTAACCTTCGGCACGTAAAAGATGCAAAACTTGTGTTTCTGGCCTGAATGCACTATTTCGGGGTATCGTAGTTGTAAAGCATCCATTCTACTCCATTGGACCCAAAATGATGTTTGGGAGTGTTTCAGAGCGTTTCGCTAACCTTTGGCACGTAAAAACATGCAAAACTTTTGTTTCGGACCTGAATACTCTATTTCGGGGTACCGAAGTTGTGAAGCATCCATTCTACTCCATTGGACCCAAAATGATGTTTGAGAGTGTTTCAGAGCATTTCGCTAACCTTCGGAACGTAAAAGATGCAAAACTTGTGTTTCGGGCCTAATTCCACTATTTCGGGGTACAGAAGTTGTGAAGCATCCATTCTACTCCATTGGATCCAAAATGATGTTTGGGAGTGTTTCTGAGCATTTAGCTAACCTTCGGCACGTTAAAAGATGAAAAACTTGTGTTCACGCCTGAATGCACTATTTTGGGGTACCAAAGTTGCGAAGCATCCATTCTACTCCATTGGAACCAAAATGATGTTTGGGAGTGTTTCAGATCATTTCGCTAGCCTTCGGCACGTTAAAAGATGCAAAACTTGTGTTTCGGGCCTGAATGCACTATTTCGGGGTACCAAAGTTGCGAGGCATCCTTTCTACTCCCTTGGAACCAAAATGATGTTTGGGAGTGTTTCAGATCATTTCGCTCGCCTTCGGCACATTAAAAGATGCAAAACTTGTGTTTCGGGCCTGAATGCACTATTTCGGGGTACCAAAGTTGCGAAGCATCCTTTCTACTCCCTTGGAACCAAAATGATGTTTGGGAGTGTTTCAGAGCATGTCGCTCACCTTCAGCACGTAAAAAGATGCAAAACTTGTGTTCGCGCCTAAATTCACTATTTTGGGGTACCAAAGTTGTGAAGCATCCATTATAGTCCATTGGACCCAAAATGATGTTTGGGAGTGTTTCAGAGCATTTTGCTAACCTTCAGCACGTAAAAGAAGCAAAACTTGTGTTTCGGGCCTGAATCCACTATTTCGGGGTACAGAAGTTGTGAAGCATCCATTCTACTCCATTGGACCCAAAATGATGTTTGGGAGTGTTTCAGAGCATTTAGCTAACCTTCGGCACGTAAAAAGATGAAAAACTTGTATTCGCACCTGAATGCACTATTTTGGGGTACCAAAGTTGCGAAGCATCCTTTCTACTCCATTGGAACCAAAATGATGTTTGGGAGTGTTTCAGAGCATGTCCCTAACCTTCAGCACGTAAAAAGATGCAAATTTGTGTTTCGGGCCTGAATGCACTATTTCGGGGTACCGAAGTTGTGAAGCATCCATTCTACTCCATTGGACTCAAAATGATGTTTGGGAGTGTTTCAGAGCATTTCGCTAACCTTCGGCACGTAAAAGATGCAAAACTTGTGTTTCGGGCCTGAATGCACTATTTCGGGGTATCGTAGTTGTAAAGCATCCATTCTACTCCACTGGACCCAAAATGATGTTTGGGAGTGTTTCAGAGCGTTTCGCTAAACTTTGGCACGTAAAAACATGCAAAACTTTTGTTTCGGACCTGAATGCTCTGTTTCGGGGTACCGAAGTTGTGAAGCATCCATTCTACTCCATTGGACCCAAAATGATGTTTGAGAGTGTTTCAGAGCATTTCGCTAACCTTCGGAACGTAAAAGATGCCAAACTTGTGTTCGCGCCTGAATCCACTATTTCGGGGTATCGTAGTTGTAAAGCATCCATTCTACTCCATTGGACCCAAAATGATGTTTGGGAGTGTTTCAGAGCATTTCGCTAACCTTCAGCACGTAAAAGATGCAAAACTTGTGTTTCGGGCCTAATTCCACTATTTCGGGGTATAGAAGTTGTGAAGCATCCATTCTACTCCATTGGATCCAAAATGATGTTTGGGAGTGTTTCAGAGCATTTAGCTAACCTTCGGCACGTAAAAAGATGAAAAACTTGTGTTCACGCCTGAATGCACTATTTCGGGGTACCAAAGTTGCGAAGCATCCATTCTACTCCATTGGAACCAAAATGATGTTTGGGAGTGTTTCAGATCATTTCGCTAGCCTTCGGCACGTTAAAAGATGCAAAACTTGTGTTTCGGGCCTGAATGCACTATTTCGGGGTACCAAAGTTGCGAAGCATCCTTTCTACTCCCTTGGAACCAAAATGATGTTTGGGAGTGTTTCAGATCATGTCGCTCACCTTCAGCACGTAAAAAGATGCAAAACTTGTGTTCGCGCCTAAATTCACTATTTTGGGGTACCAAAGTTGTGAAGCATCCATTATAGTCCATTGGACCCAAAATGATGTTTGGGAGTGTTTCAGAGCATTTTGCTAACCTTCAGCACGTAAAAGAAGCAAAACTTGTGTTTCGGGCCTGAATCCACTATTTCGGGGTACAGAAGTTGTGAAGCATCCATTCTACTCCATTGGACCCAAAATGATGTTTGGGAGTGTTTCAGAGCATTTAGCTAACCTTCGGCACGTAAAAAGATGAAAAACTTGTATTCGCGCCTGAATGCACTATTTCGGGGTACCAAAGTTGCGAAGCATCCTTTCTACTCGATTGGAACCAAAATGATGTTTGGGAGTGTTTCAGAGCATGTCGCTAACCTTCAGCACGTAAAAAGATGCAAACTTGTGTTTCGGGCCTGAATGCACTATTTCGGGGTACCGAAGTTGTGAAGCATCCATTCTACTCCATTGGACTCAAAATGATGTTTGGGAGTGTTTCAGAGCATTTCGCTAACCTTCGGCACGTAAAAGATGCAAAACTTGTGTTTCTGGCCTGAATGCACTATTTCGGGGTATCGTAGTTGTAAAGCATCCATTCTACTCCATTGGACCCAAAATGATGTTTGGGAGTGTTTCAGAGCGTTTCGCTAACCTTTGGCACGTAAAAACATGCAAAACTTTTGTTTCGGACCTGAATACTCTATTTCGGGGTACCGAAGTTGTGAAGCATCCATTCTACTCCATTGGACCCAAAATGATGTTTGAGAGTGTTTCAGAGCATTTCGCTAACCTTCGGAACGTAAAAGATGCAAAACTTGTGTTTCGGGCCTAATTCCACTATTTCGGGGTACAGAAGTTGTGAAGCATCCATTCTACTCCATTGGATCCAAAATGATGTTTGGGAGTGTTTCTGAGCATTTAGCTAACCTTCGGCACGTAAAAAGATGAAAAACTTGTGTTCACGCCTGAATGCACTATTTTGGGGTACCAAAGTTGCGAAGCATCCATTCTACTCCATTGGAACCAAAATGATGTTTGGGAGTGTTTCAGATCATTTCGCTAGCCTTCGGCACGTTAAAAGATGCAAAACTTGTGTTTCGGGCCTGAATGCACTATTTCGGGGTACCAAAGTTGCGAGGCATCCTTTCTACTCCCTTGGAACCAAAATGATGTTTGGGAGTGTTTCAGATCATTTCGCTCGCCTTCGGCACATTAAAAGATGCAAAACTTGTGTTTCGGGCCTGAATGCACTATTTCGGGGTACCAATGTTGCGAAGCATCCTTTCTACTCCCTTGGAACCAAAATGATGTTTGGGAGTGTTTCAGAGCATGTCGCTCACCTTCAGCACGTAAAAAGATGCAAAACTTGTGTTCGCGCCTAAATTCACTATTTTGGGGTACCAAAGTTGTGAAGCATCCATTATAGTCCATTGGACCCAAAATGATGTTTGGGAGTGTTTCAGAGCATTTTGCTAACCTTCAGCACGTAAAAGAAGCAAAACTTGTGTTTCGGGCCTGAATCCACTATTTCGGGGTACAGAAGTTGTGAAGCATCCATTCTACTCCATTGGACCCAAAATGATGTTTGGTAGTGTTTCAGAGCATTTAGCTAACCTTCGGCACGTAAAAAGATGAAAAACTTGTATTCGCGCCTGAATGCACTATTTCGGGGTACCAAAGTTGCGAAGCATCCTTTCTACTCCATTGGAACCAAAATGATGTTTGGGAGTGTTTCAGAGCATGTCCCTAACCTTCAGCACGTAAAAAGATGCAAATTTGTGTTTCGGGCCTGAATGCACTATTTCGGGGTACCGAAGTTGTGAAGCATCCATTCTATGACTCAAAATGATGTTTGGGAGTGTTTCAGAGCATTTCGCTAACCTTCGGCACGTAAAAGATGCAAAACTTGTGTTTCGGGCCTGAATGCACTATTTCGGGGTATCGTAGTTGTAAAGCATCCATTCTACTCCATTGGACCCAAAATGATGTTTGGGAGTGTTTCAGAGCGTTTCGCTAAACTTTGGCACGTAAAAACATGCAAAACTTTTGTTTCGGACCTGAATGCTCTGTTTCGGGGTACCGAAGTTGTGAAGCATCCATTCTACTCCATTGGACCCAAAATGATGTTTGAGAGTGTTTCAGAGCATTTCGCTAACCTTCGGAACGTAAAAGATGCCAAACTTGTGTTCGCGCCTGAATCCACTATTTCGGGGTATCGTAGTTGTAAAGCATCCATTCTACTCCATTGGACCCAAAATGATGTTTGTTACTGTTTCAGAGCATTTCGCTAACCTTCGGCACGTAAAAGATGCAAAACTTGTGTTCGCGCCTGAATTCACTATTTTGGGGTACCAAAGTTGTGAAGCATCCATTATAGTCCATTGGACCCAAAATGATGTTCGGGAGTGTTTCAGAGCATTTTGCTAACCTTCAGCACATAAAAAGATGAAAAACTGGTGTTTCGGGCCTGAATTCACTATTTTGGGGTACCAAAATTGTGAAGCATCCATTATAGTCCATTGGACCCAAAATGATGTTTGGGGGTGTTTCAGATCATTTCGCTAACCTTCAGCACGTAAAAGATGCAAAACTTGTGTTTCGGGCCTAATTCCACTATTTCGGGGTACAGAAGTTGTGAAGCATCCATTCTACTCCATTGGATCCAAAATGATGTTTGGGAGTGTTTCAGAGCATTTAGCTAACCTTCGGCACGTAAAAAGATGAAAAACTTGTGTTCACGCCTGAATGCACTATTTCGGGGTACCAAAGTTGCGAAGCATCCATTCTACTCCATTGGAACCAAAATGATGTTTGGGAGTGTTTCAGATCATTTCGCTAGCCTTCGGCACGTTAAAAGATGCAAAACTTGTGTTTCGGGCCTGAATGCACTATTTCGGGGTACCAAAGTTGCGAAGCATCCTTTCTACTCCCTTGGAATCAAAATGATGTTTGGGAGTGTTTCAGATCATTTCGTTAGCCTTCGGCACGTTAAAAGATGCAAAACTTGTGTTTCGGGCCTGAATGCACTATTTCGGGGTACCAATGTTGCGAAGCATCCTTTCTACTCCCTTGGAACCAAAATGATGTTTGGGAGTGTTTCAGGGCATGTCGCTCACCTTCAGCACGTAAAAAGATGCAAAACTTGTGTTCGCGCCTAAATTCACTATTTTGGGGTACCAAAGTTGTGAAGCATCCATTATAGTCCATTGGACCCAAAATGATGTTTGGGAGTGTTTCAGAGCATTTTGCTAACCTTCAGCACGTAAAAGAAGCAAAACTTGTGTTTCGGGCCTGAATCCACTATTTCGGGGTACAGAAGTTGTGAAGCATCCATTCTACTCCATTGGACCCAAAATGATGTTTGGGAGTGTTTCAGAGCCTTTAGCTAACCTTCGGCACGTAAAAAGATGAAAAACTTGTATTCGCACCTGAATGCACTATTTCGGGGTACCAAAGTTGCGAAGCATCCTTTCTACTCCATTGGAACCAAAATGATGTTTGGGAGTGTTTCAGAGCATGTCCCTAACCTTCAGCACGTAAAAAGATGCAAATTTGTGTTTCGGGCCTGAATGCACTATTTTGGGGTACCGAAGTTGTGAAGCATCCATTCTACTCCATTGGACTCAAAATGATGTTTGTGAGTGTTTCAGAGCATTTCGCTAACCTTCGGCACGTAAAAGATGCAAAACTTGTGTTTCGGGCCTGAATGCACTATTTCGGGGTATCGTAGTTGTAAAGCATCCATTCTACTCCATTGGACCCAAAATGATGTTTGGGAGTGTTTCAGAGCGTTTCGCTAAACTTTGGCACGTAAAAACATGCAAAACTTTTGTTTCGGACCTGAATGCTCTGTTTCGGGGTACCGAAGTTGTGAAGCATCCATTCTACTCCATTGGACCCAAAATGATGTTTGAGAGTGTTTCAGAGCATTTCGCTAACCTTCGGAACGTAAAAGATGCCAAACTTGTGTTCGCGCCTGAATCCACTATTTCGGGGTATCGTAGTTGTAAAGCATCCATTCTACTCCATTGGACCCAAAATGATGTTTGTTACTGTTTCAGAGCATTTCGCTAACCTTCGGCACGTAAAAGATGCAAAACTTGTGTTCGCGCCTGAATTCACTATTTTGGGGTACCAAAGTTGTGAAGCATCCATTATAGTCCATTGGACCCAAAATGATGTTCGGGAGTGTTTCAGAGCATTTTGCTAACCTTCAGCACATAAAAAGATGAAAAACTGGTGTTTCGGGCCTGAATTCACTATTTTGGGGTACCAAAATTGTGAAGCATCCATTATAGTCCATTGGACCCAAAATGATGTTTGGGGGTGTTTCAGATCATTTCGCTAACCTTCAGCACGTAAAAGATGCAAAACTTGTGTTTCGGGCCTAATTCCACTATTTCGGGGTACAGAAGTTGTGAAGCATCCATTCTACTCCATTGGATCCAAAATGATGTTTGGGAGTGTTTCAGAGCATTTAGCTAACCTTCGGCACGTAAAAAGATGAAAAACTTGTGTTCACGCCTGAATGCACTATTTCGGGGTACCAAAGTTGCGAAGCATCCATTCTACTCCATTGGAACCAAAATGATGTTTGGGAGTGTTTCAGATCATTTCGCTAGCCTTCGGCACGTTAAAAGATGCAAAACTTGTGTTTCGGGCCTGAATGCACTATTTCGGGGTACCAAAGTTGCGAAGCATCCTTTCTACTCCCTTGGAATCAAAATGATGTTTGGGAGTGTTTCAGATCATTTCGTTAGCCTTCGGCACGTTAAAAGATGCAAAACTTGTGTTTCGGGCCTGAATGCACTATTTCGGGGTACCAATGTTGCGAAGCATCCTTTCTACTCCCTTGGAACCAAAATGATGTTTGGGAGTGTTTCAGGGCATGTCGCTCACCTTCAGCACGTAAAAAGATGCAAAACTTGTGTTCGCGCCTAAATTCACTATTTTGGGGTACCAAAGTTGTGAAGCATCCATTATAGTCCATTGGACCCAAAATGATGTTTGGGAGTGTTTCAGAGCATTTTGCTAACCTTCAGCACGTAAAAGAAGCAAAACTTGTGTTTCGGGCCTGAATCCACTATTTCGGGGTACAGAAGTTGTGAAGCATCCATTCTACTCCATTGGACCCAAAATGATGTTTGGGAGTGTTTCAAAGCATTTAGCTAACCTTCGGCACGTAAAAAGATGAAAAACTTGTATTCGCGCCTGAATGCACTATTTCGGGGTACCAAAGTTGCGAAGCATCCTTTCTACTCCATTGGAACCAAAATGATGTTTGGGAGTGTTTCAGAGCATGTCCCTAACCTTCAGCACGTAAAAAGATGCAAATTTGTGTTTCGGGCCTGAATGCACTATTTCGGGGTACCGAAGTTGTGAAGCATCCATTCTATGACTCAAAATGATGTTTGGGAGTGTTTCAGAGCATTTCGCTAACCTTCGGCACGTAAAAGATGCAAAACTTGTGTTTCAGGCCTGAATGCACTATTTCGGTGTATCGTAGTTGTAAAGCATCCATTCTACTCCATTGGACCCAAAATGATGTTTGGGAGTGTTTCAGAGCGTTTCGCTAACCTTTGGCACGTAAAAAAATGCAAAACTTTTGTTTCGGACCTGAATGCTCTGTTTCGGGGTACCGAAGTTGTGAAGCATCCATTCTACTCCATTGGACCCAAAATGATGTTTGAGAGTGTTTCAGAGCATTTCGCTAACCTTCGGAACGTAAAAGATGCAAAACTTGTGTTCGCGCCTGAATCCACTATTTCGGGGTATCGTAGTTGTAAAGCATCCATTCTACTCCATTGGACCCAAAATGATGTTTGTTACTGTTTCAGAGCATTTCGCTAACCTTCGACACGTAAAAGATGCAAAACTTGTGTTCGCGCCTGAATTCACTATTTTGGGGTACCAAAGTTGTGAAGCATCCATTATAGTCCATTGGACCCAAAATGATGTTCGGGAGTGTTTCAGAGCATTTTGCTAACCTTCGGCACATAAAAAGATGAAAAACTGGTGTTTCGGGCCTGAATTCACTATTTTGGGTACCAAAATTGTGAAGCATCCATTATAGTCTATTGGACCCAAAATGATGTTTGGCAGTGTTTCAGAGCATTTCGCTAACCTTCAGCACGTAAAAGATGCAAAACTTGTGTTTCGGGCCTAATTCCACTATTTCAGGGTACAGAAGTTGTGAAGCATCCATTCTACTCCATTGGATCCAAAATGATGTTTGGGAGTGTTTCAGAGCATTTAGCTAACCTTCGGCACGTAAAAAGATGAAAAACTTGTGTTCACGCCTGAATGCACTATTTCGGGGTACCAAAGTTGCGAAGCATCCATTCTACTCCATTGGAACCAAAATGATGTTTGGGAGTGTTTCAGATCATTTCGCTAGCCTTCGGCACGTTAAAAGATGCAAAACTTGTGTTTCGGGCCTGAATGCACTATTTCGGGGTACCAAAGTTGCGAAGCATCCTTTCTACTCCCTTGGAACCAAAATGATGTTTGGGAGTGTTTCAGATCATTTCGTTAGCCTTCGGCACGTTAAAAGATGCAAAACTTGTGTTTCGCGCCTGAATGCACTATTTCGGGGTACCAATGTTGCGAAGCATCCTTTCTACTCCCTTGGAACCAAAATGATGTTTGGGAGTGTTTCAGAGCATGTCGCTCACCTTCAGCACGTAAAAAGATGCAAAACTTGTGTTCGCGCCTAAATTCACTATTTTGGGGTACCAAAGTTGTGAAGCATCCATTATAGTCCATTGGACCCAAAATGATGTTTGGGAGTGTTTCAGAGCATTTTGCTAACCTTCAGCACGTAAAAGAAGCAAAACTTGTGTTTCGGGCCTGAATCCACTATTTCGGGGTACAGAAGTTGTGAAGCATCCATTCTACTCCATTGGACCCAAAATGATGTTTGGTAGTGTTTCAGAGCATTTAGCTAACCTTCGGCACGTAAAAAGATGAAAACCTTGTATTCGCGCCTGAATGCACTATTTCGGGGTACCAAAGTTGCGAAGCATCCTTTCTACTCCATTGGAACCAAAATGATGTTTGGGAGTGTTTCAGAGCATGTCCCTAACCTTCAGCACGTAAAAAGATGCAAATTTGTGTTTCGGGCCTGAATGCACTATTTCGGGGTACCGAAGTTGTGAAGCATCCATTCTATGACTCAAAATGATGTTTGGGAGTGTTCCAGAGCATTTCGCTAACCTTTGGCACGTAAAAGATGCAAAACTTGTGTTTCGGGCCTGAATGCACTATTTCGGGGTATCGTAGTTGTAAAGCATCCATTCTACTCCATTGGACCCAAAATGATGTTTGGGAGTGTTTCAGAGCGTTTCGCTAACCTTTGGCACGTAAAAACATGCAAAACTTTTGTTTCGGACCTGAATGCTCTGTTTCGGGGTACCGAAGTTGTGAAGCATCCATTCTACTCCATTGGACCCAAAATGATGTTTGAGAGTGTTTCAGAGCATTTCGCTAACCTTCGGAACGTAAAAGATGCAAAACTTGTGTTCGCGCCTGAATCCACTATTTCGGGGTATCGTAGTTGTAAAGCATCCATTCTACTCCATTGGACCCAAAATGATGTTTGTTACTGTTTCAGAGCATTTCGCTAACCTTCGACACGTAAAAGATACAAAACTTGTGTTCGCGCCTGAATTCACTATTTTGGGGTACCAAAGTTGTGAAGCATCCATTATAGTCCATTGGACCCAAAATGATGTTCGGGAGTGTTTCAGAGCATTTTGCTAACCTTCGGCACATAAAAAGATGAAAAACTGGTGTTTCGGGCCTGAATTCACTATTTTGGGTACCAAAATTGTGAAGCATCCATTATAGTCTATTGGACCCAAAATGATGTTTGGCAGTGTTTCAGAGCATTTCGCTAACCTTCAGCACGTAAAAGATGCAAAACTTGTGTTTCGGGCCTAATTCCACTATTTCAGGGTACAGAAGTTGTGAAGCATCCATTCTACTCCATTGGATCCAAAATGATGTTTGGGAGTGTTTCAGAGCATTTAGCTAACCTTCGGCACGTAAAAAGATGAAAAACTTGTGTTCACGCCTGAATGCACTATTTCGGGGTACCAAAGTTGCGAAGCATCCATTCTACTCCATTGGAACCAAAATGATGTTTGGGAGTGTTTCAGATCATTTCGCTAGCCTTCGGCACGTTAAAAGATGCAAAACTTGTGTTTCGGGCCTGAATGCACTATTTCGGGGTACCAAAGTTGCGAAGCATCCTTTCTACTCCCTTGGAACCAAAATGATGTTTGGGAGTGTTTCAGATCATTTCGTTAGCCTTCGGCACGTTAAAAGATGCAAAACTTGTGTTTCGCGCCTGAATGCACTATTTCGGGGTACCAATGTTGCGAAGCATCCTTTCTACTCCCTTGGAACCAAAATGATGTTTGGGAGTGTTTCAGAGCATGTCGCTCACCTTCAGCACGTAAAAAGATGCAAAACTTGTGTTCGCGCCTAAATTCACTATTTTGGGGTACCAAAGTTGTGAAGCATCCATTATAGTCCATTGGACCCAAAATGATGTTTGGGAGTGTTTCAGAGCATTTTGCTAACCTTCAGCACGTAAAAGAAGCAAAACTTGTGTTTCGGGCCTGAATCCACTATTTCGGGGTACAGAAGTTGTGAAGCATCCATTATAGTCCATTGGACCCAAAATGATGTTTGGTAGTGTTTCAGAGCATTTAGCTAACCTTCGGCACGTAAAAAGATGAAAAACTTGTATTCGCGCCTGAATGCACTATTTCGGGGTACCAAAGTTGCGAAGCATCCTTTCTACTCCATTGGAACCAAAATGATGTTTGGGAGTGTTTCAGAGCATGTCCCTAACCTTCAGCACGTAAAAAGATGCAAATTTGTGTTTCGGGCCTGAATGCACTATTTCGGGGTACCGAAGTTGTGAAGCATCCATTCTATGACTCAAAATGATGTTTGGGAGTGTTTCAGAGCATTTCGCTAACCTTCGGCACGTAAAAGATGCAAAACTTGTGTTTCGGGCCTGAATGCACTATTTCGGGGTATCGTAGTTGTAAAGCATCCATTCTACTCCATTGGACCCAAAATGATGTTTGGGAGTGTTTCAGAGCGTTTCGCTAACCTTTGGCACGTAAAAACATGCAAAACTTTTGTTTCGGACCTGAATGCTCTGTTTCGGGGTACCGAAGTTGTGAAGCATCCATTCTACTCCATTGGACCCAAAATGATGTTTGAGAGTGTTTCAGAGCATTTCGCTAACCTTCGGAACGTAAAAGATGCAAAACTTGTGTTCGCGCCTGAATCCACTATTTCGGGGTATCGTAGTTGTAAAGCATCCATTCTACTCCATTGGACCCAAAATGATGTTTGTTACTGTTTCAGAGCATTTCGCTAACCTTCGGAACGTAAAAGATGCAAAACTTGTGTTCGCGCCTGAATTCACTATTTTGGGGTACCAAAGTTGTGAAGCATCCATTATAGTCCATTGGACCCAAAATGATGTTCGGGAGTGTTTCAGAGCATTTTGCTAACCTTCGGCACATAAAAAGATGAAAAACTGGTGTTTCGGGCCTGAATTCACTATTTTGGGTACCAAAATTGTGAAGCATCCATTATAGTCTATTGGACCCAAAATGATGTTTGGCAGTGTTTCAGAGCATTTCGCTAACCTTCAGCACGTAAAAGATGCAAAACTTGTGTTTCGGGCCTAATTCCACTATTTCAGGGTACAGAAGTTGTGAAGCATCCATTCTACTCCATTGGATCCAAAATGATGTTTGGGAGTGTTTCAGAGCATTTAGCTAACCTTCGGCACGTAAAAAGATGAAAAACTTGTGTTCACGCCTGAATGCACTATTTCGGGGTACCAAAGTTGCGAAGCATCCATTCTACTCCATTGGAACCAAAATGATGTTTGGGAGTGTTTCAGATCATTTCGCTAGCCTTCGGCACGTTAAAAGATGCAAAACTTGTGTTTCGGGCCTGAATGCACTATTTCGGGGTACCAAAGTTGCGAAGCATCCTTTCTACTCCCTTGGAACCAAAATGATGTTTGGGAGTGTTTCAGATCATTTCGTTAGCCTTCGGCACGTTAAAAGATGCAAAACTTGTGTTTCGCGCCTGAATGCACTATTTCGGGGTACCAATGTTGCGAAGCATCCTTTCTACTCCCTTGGAACCAAAATGATGTTTGGGAGTGTTTCAGAGCATGTCGCTCACCTTCAGCACGTAAAAAGATGCAAAACTTGTGTTCGCGCCTAAATTCACTATTTTGGGGTACCAAAGTTGTGAAGCATCCATTATAGTCCATTGGACCCAAAATGATGTTTGGGAGTGTTTCAGAGCATTTTGCTAACCTTCAGCACGTAAAAGAAGCAAAACTTGTGTTTCGGGCCTGAATCCACTATTTCGGGGTACAGAAGTTGTGAAGCATCCATTATAGTCCATTGGACCCAAAATGATGTTTGGTAGTGTTTCAGAGCATTTAGCTAACCTTCGGCACGTAAAAAGATGAAAAACTTGTATTCGCGCCTGAATGCACTATTTTGGGGTACCAAAGTTGCGAAGCATCCTTTCTACTCCATTGGAACCAAAATGATGTTTGGGAGTGTTTCAGAGCATGTCCCTAACCTTCAGCACGTAAAAAGATGCAAATTTGTGTTTCGGGCCTGAATGCACTATTTCGGGGTACCGAAGTTGTGAAGCATCCATTCTATGACTCAAAATGATGTTTGGGAGTGTTTCAGAGCATTTCGCTAACCTTCGGCACGTAAAAGATGCAAAACTTGTGTTTCGGGCCTGAATGCACTATTTCGGGGTATCGTAGTTGTAAAGCATCCATTCTACTCCATTGGACCCAAAATGATGTTTGGGAGTGTTTCAGAGCGTTTCGCTAACCTTTGGCACGTAAAAACATGCAAAACTTTTGTTTCGGACCTGAATGCTCTGTTTCGGGGTACCGAAGTTGTGAAGCATCCATTCTACTCCATTGGACCCAAAATGATGTTTGAGAGTGTTTCAGAGCATTTCGCTAACCTTCGGAACGTAAAAGATGCAAAACTTGTGTTCGCGCCTGAATCCACTATTTCGGGGTATCGTAGTTGTAAAGCATCCATTCTACTCCATTGGACCCAAAATGATGTTTGTTACTGTTTCAGAGCATTTCGCTAACCTTCGGCACGTAAAAGATGCAAAACTTGTGTTCGCGCCTGAATTCACTATTTTGGGGTACCAAAGTTGTGAAGCATCCATTATAGTCCATTGGACCCAAAATGATGTTCGGGAGTGTTTCAGAGCATTTTGCTAACCTTCGGCACATAAAAAGATGAAAAACTGGTGTTTCGGGCCTGAATTCACTATTTTGGGTACCAAAATTGTGAAGCATCCATTATAGTCCATTGGACCCAAAATGATGTTTGGGAGTGTTTCAGAGCATTTCGCTAACCTTCAGCACGTTAAAGATGCAAAACTTGTGTTTCGGGCCTAATTCCACTATTTCGGGGTACAGAAGTTGTGAAGCATCCATTCTACTCCATTGGATCCAAAATGATGTTTGGGAGTGTTTCAGAGCATTTAGCTAACCTTCGGCACGTAAAAAGATGAAAAACTTGTGTTCACGCCTGAATGTACTATTTCGGGGTACCAAAGTTGCGAAGCATCCATTCTACTCCATTGGAACCAAAATGATGTTTGGGAGTGTTTCAGATCATTTCGCTAGCCTTCGGCACGTTAAAAGATGCAAAACTTGTGTTTCGGGCCTGAATGCACTATTTCGGGGTACCAAAGTTGCGAAGCATCCTTTCTACTCCCTTGGAACCAAAATGATGTTTGGGAGTGTTTCAGATCATTTCGCTAGCCTTCGGCACGTTAAAAGATGCAAAACTTGTGTTTCGGGCCTGAATGCACTATTTCGGGGTACCAAAGTTGCGAAGCATCCTTTCTACTCCCTTGGAACCAAAATGATGTTTGGGAGTGTTTCAGATCATTTCACTAGCCTTCGGCACGTTAAAAGATGCAAAACTTGTGTTTCGGGCCTGAACGCACTATTTCGGGGTACCAAAGTTGCGAAGCATCCTTTCTACTCCCTTGGAACCAAAATGATGTTTGGGAGTGTTTCAGAGCATGTCGCTCACCTTCAGCACGTAAAAAGATGCAAAACTTGTGTTCGCGCCTAAATTCACTATTTTGGGGTACCAAAGTTGTGAAGCATCCATTATAGTCCATTGGACCCAAAATGATGTTTGGGAGTGTTTCAGAGCATTTTGCTAACCTTCAGCACGTAAAAGAAGCAAAACTTGTGTTTCGGGCCTGAATCCACTATTTCGGGGTACAGAAGTTGTGAAGCATCCATTCTACTCCATTGGACCCAAAATGATGTTTGGGAGTGTTTCAGAGCATTTAGCTAACCTTCGGCACGTAAAAAGATGAAAAACTTGTATTCGCGCCTGAATGCACTATTTCGGGGTACCAAAGTTGCGAAGCATCCTTTCTACTCCATTGGAACCAAAATGATGTTTGGGAGTGTTTCAGAGCATGTCGCTAACCTTCAGCACGTAAAAAGATGCAAACTTGTGTTTCGGGCCTGAATGCACTATTTCGGGGTACCGAAGTTGTGAAGCATCCATTCTACTCCATTGGACTCAAAATGATGTTTGGGAGTGTT
The DNA here is from genome assembly GCA_036936925.1 of Cenchrus fungigraminus. Classification (NCBI taxonomy): domain Eukaryota; kingdom Viridiplantae; phylum Streptophyta; class Magnoliopsida; order Poales; family Poaceae; genus Cenchrus; species Cenchrus fungigraminus. The sequence continues at coordinate 59,000,412 of CM072772.1, read as the reverse complement.
TCAGAGCGTTTCGCTAACCTTTGGCACGTAAAAACATGCAAAACTTTTGTTTCGGACCTGAATGCTCTGTTTCGGGGTACCGAAGTTGTGAAGCATCCATTCTACTCCATTGGACCCAAAATGATGTTTGAGATTGTTTCAGAGCATTTCGCTAACCTTCGGAACGTAAAAGATGCAAAACTTGTGTTCGCGCCTGAATCCACTATTTCGGGGTATCGTAGTTGTAAAGCATCCATTCTACTCCATTGGACCCAAAATGATGTTTGTTACTGTTTCAGAGCATTTCGCTAACCTTCGGCACGTAAAAGATGCAAAACTTGTGTTCGCGCCTGAATTCACTATTTTGGGGTACCAAAGTTGTGAAGCATCCATTATAGTCCATTGGACCCAAAATGATGTTCGGGAGTGTTTCAGAGCATTTTGCTAACCTTCGGCACATAAAAAGATGAAAAACTAGTGTTTCGGGCCTGAATTCACTATTTTGGGTACCAAAATTGTGAAGCATCCATTATAGTCCATTGGACCCAAAATGATGTTTGGGAGTGTTTCAGAGCATTTCGCTAACCTTCAGCACGTAAAAGATGCAAAACTTGTGTTTCGGGCCTAATTCCACTATTTCGGGGTACAGAAGTTGTGAAGCATCCATTCTACTCCATTGGATCCAAAATGATGTTTGGGAGTGTTTCAGAGCATTTAGCTAACCTTCGGCACGTAAAAAGATGAAAAACTTGTGTTCACGCCTGAATGCACTATTTCGGGGTACCAAAGTTGCGAAGCATCCATTCTACTCCATTGGAACCAAAATGATGTTTGGGAGTGTTTCAGAGCATGTCGCTAACCTTCAGCACGTAAAAAGATGCAAACTTGTGTTTCGGGCCTGAATGCACTATTTCGGGGTACCGAAGTTGTGAAGCATCCATTCTACTCCATTGGACTCAAAATGATGTTTGGGAGTGTTTCAGAGCATTTCGCTAACCTTCGGCACGTAAAAGATGCAAAACTTGTGTTTCTGGCCTGAATGCACTATTTCGGGGTATCGTAGTTGTAAAGCATCCATTCTACTCCATTGGACCCAAAATGATGTTTGGGAGTGTTTCAGAGCGTTTCGCTAACCTTTGGCACGTAAAAACATGCAAAACTTTTGTTTCGGACCTGAATACTCTATTTCGGGGTACCGAAGTTGTGAAGCATCCATTCTACTCCATTGGACCCAAAATGATGTTTGAGAGTGTTTCAGAGCATTTCGCTAACCTTCGGAACGTAAAAGATGCAAAACTTGTGTTTCGGGCCTAATTCCACTATTTCGGGGTACAGAAGTTGTGAAGCATCCATTCTACTCCATTGGATCCAAAATGATGTTTGGGAGTGTTTCAGAGCATTTAGCTAACCTTCGGCACGTAAAAAGATGAAAAACTTGTGTTCACGCCTGAATGCACTATTTCGGGGTACCAAAGTTGCGAAGCATCCATTCTACTCCATTGGAACCAAAATGATGTTTGGCAGTGTTTCAGATCATTTCGCTAGCCTTCGGCACGTTAAAAGATGCAAAACTTGTGTTTCGGTCCTGAATGCACTATTTCGGGGTACCAAAGTTGCGAAGCATCCTTTCTACTCCCTTGGAACCAAAATGATGTTTGGGAGTGTTTCAGAGCATGTCGCTCACCTTCAGCACGTAAAAAGATGCAAAACTTGTGTTCGCGCCTAAATTCACTATTTTGGGGTACCAAAGTTGTGAAGCATCCATTATAGTCCATTGGACCCAAAAAGATGTTTGGGAGTGTTTCAGAGCATTTTGCTAACCTTCAGCACGTAAAAGAAGCAAAACTTGTGTTTCGGGCCTGAATCCACTATTTCGGGGTACAGAAGTTGTGAAGCATCCATTCTACTCCATTGGACCCAAAATGATGTTTGGGAGTGTTTCAGAGCATTTAGCTAACCTTCGGCACGTAAAAAGATGAAAAACTTGTATTCGCGCCTGAATGCACTATTTCGGGGTACCAAAGTTGCGAAGCATCCTTTCTACTCCATTGGAACCAAAATGATGTTTGGGAGTGTTTCAGAGCATGTCGCTAACCTTCAGCACGTAAAAAGATGCAAACTTGTATTTCGGGCCTGAATGCACTATTTCGGGGTACCGAAGTTGTGAAGCATCCATTCTACTCCATTGGACTCAAAATGATGTTTGGGAGTGTTTCAGAGCATTTCGCTAACCTTCGGCACGTAAAAGATGCAAAACTTGTGTTTCTGGCCTGAATGCACTATTTTGGGGTATCGTAGTTGTAAAGCATCCATTCTACTCCATTGGACCCAAAATGATGTTTGGGAGTGTTTCAGAGCGTTTCGCTAACCTTTGGCACGTAAAAACATGCAAAACTTTTGTTTCGGACCTGAATGCTCTATTTCGGGGTACCGAAGTTGTGAAGCATCCATTCTACTCCATTGGACCCAAAATGATGTTTGAGAGTGTTTCAGAGCATTTCGCTAACCTTCGAAACGTAAAAGATGCAAAACTTGTGTTCGCGCCTGAATCCACTATTTCGGGGTATCGTAGTTGTAAAGCATCCATTCTACTCCATTGGACCCAAAATGATGTTTGTTACTGTTTCAGAGCATTTCGCTAACCTTCGGCACGTAAAAGATGCAAAACTTGTGTTCGTGCCTGAATTCACTATTTTGGGGTACCAAAGTTGTGAAGCATCCATTATAGTCCATTGGACCCAAAATGATGTTCGGGAGTGTTTCAGAGTATTTTCCTAACCTTCGGCACATAAAAAGATGAAAAACTGGTGTTTCGGGCCTGAATTCTCTATTTTGGGGTACCAAAATTGTGAAGCATACATTATAGTCCATTGAACCCAAAATGATGTTTGGGAGTGTTTCAGAGCATTTCGCTAACCTTCAGCTCGTAAAAGATGCAAAACTTGTGTTTCGGGCCTAGTTCCACTATTTCGGGGTACAGAAGTTGTGAAGCATCCATTCTACTCCATTGGATCCAAAATGATGTTTGGGAGTGTTTCAGAGCATTTAGCTAACCTTCGGCACGTAAAAAGATGAAAAACTTGTGTTCACGCCTGAATGCACTATTTCGGGGTACCAAAGTTGCGAAGCATCCATTCTACTCCATTGGAACCAAAATGATGTTTGGGAGTGTTTCAGATCATTTCGCTAGCCTTCGGCACGTTAAAAGATGCAAAACTTGTGTTTCGGGCCTGAATGCACTATTTCGGGGTACCAAAGTTGCGAAGCATCCTTTCTACTCCCTTGGAACCAAAATGATGTTTGGGAGTGTTTCAGAGCATGTCGCTCACCTTCAGCACGTAAAAAGATGCAAAACTTGTGTTCGCGCCTAAATTCACTATTTTGGGGTACCAAAGTTGTGAAGCATCCATTATAGTCCATTGGACCCAAAAAGATGTTTGGGAGTGTTTCAGAGCATTTTGCTAACCTTCAGCACGTAAAAGAAGCAAAACTTGTGTTTCGGGCCTGAATCCACTATTTCGGGGTACAGAAGTTGTGAAGCATCCATTCTACTCCATTGGACCCAAAATGATGTTTGGGAGTGTTTCAGAGCATTTAGCTAACCTTCGGCACGTAAAAAGATGAAAAACTTGTATTCGCGCCTGAATGCACTATTTCGGGGTACCAAAGTTGCGAAGCATCCTTTCTACTCCATTGGAACCAAAATGATGTTTGGGAGTGTTTCAGAGCATGTCGCTAACCTTCAGCACGTAAAAAGATGCAAACTTGTATTTCGGGCCTGAATGCACTATTTCGGGGTACCGAAGTTGTGAAGCATTCATTCTACTCCATTAGACTCAAAATGATGTTTGGGAGTGTTTCAGAGCATTTCGCTAACCTTCGGCACGTAAAAGATGCAAAACTTGTGTTTCTGGCCTGAATGCACTATTTTGGGGTATCGTAGTTGTAAAGCATCCATTCTACTCCATTGGACCCAAAATGATGTTTGGGAGTGTTTCAGAGCGTTTCGCTAACCTTTGGCACGTAAAAACATGCAAAACTTTTGTTTCGGACCTGAATGCTCTATTTCGGGGTACCGAAGTTGTGAAGCATCCATTCTACTCCATTGGACCCAAAATGATGTTTGAGAGTGTTTCAGAGCATTTCGCTAACCTTCGAAACGTAAAAGATGCAAAACTTGTGTTCGCGCCTGAATCCACTATTTCGGGGTATCGTAGTTGTAAAGCATCCATTCTACTCCATTGGACCCAAAATGATGTTTGTTACTGTTTCAGAGCATTTCGCTAACCTTCGGCACGTAAAAGATGCAAAACTTGTGTTCGTGCCTGAATTCACTATTTTGGGGTACCAAAGTTGTGAAGCATCCATTATAGTCCATTGGACCCTAAATGATGTTCGGGAGTGTTTCAGAGTATTTTCCTAACCTTCGGCACATAAAAAGATGAAAAACTGGTGTTTCGGGCCTGAATTCTCTATTTTGGGGTACCAAAATTGTGAAGCATACATTATAGTCCATTGAACCCAAAATGATGTTTGGGAGTGTTTCAGAGCATTTCGATAACCTTCAGCTCGTAAAAGATGCAAACTTGTATTTCGGGCCTGAATGCACTATTTCGGGGTACCGAAGTTGTGAAGCATCCATTCTACTCCATTGGACTCAAAATGATGTTTGGGAGTGTTTCAGAGCATTTCGCTAACCTTCGGCACGTAAAAGATGCAAAACTTGTGTTTCTGGCCTGAATGCACTATTTTGGGGTATCGTAGTTGTAAAGCATCCATTCTACTCCATTGGACCCAAAATGATGTTTGGGAGTGTTTCAGAGCGTTTCGCTAACCTTTGGCACGTAAAAACATGCAAAACTTTTGTTTCGGACCTGAATGCTCTATTTCGGGGTACCGAAGTTGTGAAGCATCCATTCTACTCCATTGGACCCAAAATGATGTTTGAGAGTGTTTCAGAGCATTTCGCTAACCTTCGAAACGTAAAAGATGCAAAACTTGTGTTCGCGCCTGAATCCACTATTTCGGGGTATCGTAGTTGTAAAGCATCCATTCTACTCCATTGGACCCAAAATGATGTTTGTTACTGTTTCAGAGCATTTCGCTAACCTTCGGCACGTAAAAGATGCAAAACTTGTGTTCGTGCCTGAATTCACTATTTTGGGGTACCAAAGTTGTGAAGCATCCATTATAGTCCATTGGACCCAAAATGATGTTCGGGAGTGTTTCAGAGTATTTTCCTAACCTTCGGCACATAAAAAGATGAAAAACTGGTGTTTCGGGCCTGAATTCTCTATTTTGGGGTACCAAAATTGTGAAGCATACATTATAGTCCATTGAACCCAAAATGATGTTTGGGAGTGTTTCAGAGCATTTCGCTAACCTTCAGCTCGTAAAAGATGCAAAACTTGTGTTTCGGGCCTAGTTCCACTATTTCGGGGTACAGAAGTTGTGAAGCATCCATTCTACTCCATTGGATCCAAAATGATGTTTGGGAGTGTTTCAGAGCATTTAGCTAACCTTCGGCACGTAAAAAGATGAAAAACTTGTGTTCACGCCTGAATGCACTATTTCGGGGTACCAAAGTTGCGAAGCATCCATTCTACTCCATTGGAACCAAAATGATGTTTGGGAGTGTTTCAGATCATTTCGCTAGCCTTCGGCACGTTAAAAGATGCAAAACTTGTGTTTCGGGCCTGAATGCACTATTTCGGGGTACCAAAGTTGCGAAGCATCCTTTCTACTCCCTTGGAACCAAAATGATGTTTGGGAGTGTTTCAGAGCATGTCGCTCACCTTCAGCACGTAAAAAGATGCAAAACTTATGTTCGCGCCTAAATTCACTATTTTGGGGTACCAAAGTTGTGAAGCATCCATTATAGTCCATTGGACCCAAAATGATGTTTGGGAGTGTTTCAGAGCATTTTCCTAACCTTCAGCACGTAAAAGAAGCAAAACTTGTGTTTCGGGCCTGAATCCACTGTTTCGCGGTACAGAAGTTGTGAAGCATCCATTCTACTCCATTGGACCCAAAATGATGTTTGGGTGTGTTTCAGAGCATTTAGCTAACCTTCGGCACATAAAAAGATGAAAAACTTGTATTCGTGCCTGAATGCACTATTTCGGGGTACCAAAGTTGCGAAGCATCCTTTCTAGTCCATTGGAACCAAAATGTTGTTTGGGAGTGTTTCAGAGCATGTCGCTAACCTTCAGCACGTAAAAAGATGCAAACTTGTGTTTCGGGCCTGAATGCACTATTTCGGGGTACCGAAGTTGTGAAGCATCCATTCTACTCCATTGGACTCAAAATGATGTTTGGGAGTGTTTCAGAGTATTTCGCTAACCTTCGGCACGTAAAAGATGCAAAACTTGTGTTTCGGGCCTGAATGCACTATTTCGGGGTATCATAGTTGTAAAGCATCCATTCTACCCCAGTGGACCCAAAATGATGTTTGGGAGTGTTTCAGAGCGTTTCGCTAACCTTTGGCACGTAAAAACATGCAAAACTTTTGTTTCGGACCTGAATGCTCTATTTCGGGGTACCGAAGTTGTGAAGCATCCATTCTAGTCCATTGGACCCAAAATGATTTTTGAGAGTGTTTCAGAGCATTTCGCTAACCTTCGGAACGTAAAAGATGCAAAACTTGTGTTCGCGCCTGAATCCACTATTTCGGGGTATCGTAGTTGTAAAGCATCCATTCGACTCCATTGGACCCAAATTGATGTTTGTTACTGTTTCAGAGCATTTCGCTAACCTTCGGCACGTAACAGATGCAAAACTTGTGTTCGCGCCTGAATTCACTATTTTGGGGTACCAAAGTTGTGAAGCATCCATTATAGTCCATTGGACCCAAATTGATGTTCGGGAGTGTTTCAGAGCATTTTGCTAACCTTCGGCACATAAAAAGATGAAAAACTGGTGTTTCGGGCCTGAATTCTCTATTTTGGGGTACGAAAATTGTGAAGCATCCATTATAGTCCATTGGACCCAAAATGATGTTTGGGAGTGTTTCAGAGCATTTCGCTAACCTTCAGCACGTAAAAGATGCAAAACTTGTGTTTCGGGCCTAATTCCACTATTTCGGGGTACAGAAGTTGTGAAGCATCCATTCTACTCCATTGGATCCAAAATGATGTTTGGGAGTGTTTCAGAGCATTTAGCTAACCTTCGGCACGTAAAAAGATGAAAAACTTGTGTTCACGCCTGAATGCACTATTTCGGGGTACCAAAGTTGCGAAGCATCCATTCTACTCCATTGGAACCAAAATGATGTTTGGGAGTGTTTCAGATCATTTCGCTAGCCTTCGGCACGTTAAAAGATGCAAAACTTGTGTTTCGGGCCTGAATGCACTATTTCGGGGTACCAAAGTTGCGAAGCATCCTTTCTACTCCCTTGGAACCAAAATGATGTTTGGGAGTGTTTCAGAGCATGTCGCTCACCTTCAGCACGTAAAAAGATGCAAAACTTGTGTTCGCGCCTAAATTCACTATTTTGGGGTACCAAAGTTGTGAAGCATCCATTATAGTCCATTGGACCCAAAATGATGTTTGGCAGTGTTTCAGAGCATTTTCCTAACCTTCAGGACGTAAAAGAAGCAAAACTTGTGTTTCGGGTCTGAATCCACTATTTCGCGGTACAGAAGTTGTGAAGCATCCATTCTACTCCATTGGACCCAAAATGATGTTTAGGTGTGTTTCAGAGCATTTAGCTAACCTTCGGCACGTAAAAAGATGAAAAACTTGTATTCGTACCTGAATGCACTATTTCGGGGTACCAAAGTTGCGAAGCATCCTTTCTACTCCATTGGAACCAAAATGATGTTTGGGAGTGTTTCAGATCATTTCGCTAGCTTTCGGCACGTTAAAAGATGCAAAACTTGTGTTTCGGGCCTGAATGCACTATTTCGGGGTACCAAAGTTGCGAAGCATCCTTTCTACTCCCTTGGAACCAAAATGATGTTTGGGAGTGTTTCAGAGCATGTCGCTCACCTTCAGCACGTAAAAAGATGCAAAACTTGTGTTCGCGCCTAAATTCACTGTTTTGGGGTACCAAAGTTGTGAAGCATCCATTATAGTCCATTGGACCCAAAATGATGTTTGGGAGTGTTTCAGAGCATTTCGCTAACCTTCGGAACGTAAAAGATGCAAAACTTGTGTTCGCGCCTGAATCCACTATTTCGGGGTATCGTAGTTGTAAAGCATCCATTCGACTCCATTGGACCCAAATTGATGTTTGTTACTGTTTCAGAGCATTTCGCTAACCTTCGGCACGTAACAGATGCAAAACTTGTGTTCGCGCCTGAATTCACTATTTTGGGGTACCAAAGTTGTGAAGCATCCATTATAGTCCATTGGACCCAAATTGATGTTCGGGAGTGTTTCAGAGCATTTTGCTAACCTTCGGCACATAAAAAGATGAAAAACTGGTGTTTCGGGCCTGAATTCTCTATTTTGGGGTACGAAAATTGTGAAGCATCCATTATAGTCCATTGGACCCAAAATGATGTTTGGGAGTGTTTCAGGGCATTTCGCTAACCTTCAGCACGTAAAAGATGCAAAACTTGTGTTTCGGGCCTAATTCCACTATTTCGGGGTACAGAAGTTGTGAAGCATCCATTCTACTCCATTGGATCCAAAATGATGTTTGGGAGTGTTTCAGAGCATTTAGCTAACCTTCGGCACGTAAAAAGATGAAAAACTTGTGTTCACGCCTGAATGCACTATTTCGGGGTACCAAAGTTGCGAAGCATCCATTCTACTCCATTGGAACCAAAATGATGTTTGGGAGTGTTTCAGATCATTTCGCTAGCCTTCGGCACGTTAAAAGATGCAAAACTTGTGTTTCGGGCCTGAATGCACTATTTCGGGGTACCAAAGTTGCGAAGCATCCTTTCTACTCCCTTGGAACCAAAATGATGTTTGGGAGTGTTTCAGAGCATGTCGCTCACCTTCAGCACGTAAAAAGATGCAAAACTTGTGTTCGCGCCTAAATTCACTATTTTGGGGTACCAAAGTTGTGAAGCATCCATTATAGTCCATTCGACCCAAAATGATGTTTGGGAGTGTTTCAGAGCATTTTCCTAACCTTCAGGACGTAAAAGAAGCAAAACTTGTGTTTCGGGTCTGAATCCACTATTTCGCGGTACAGAAGTTGTGAAGCATCCATTCTACTCCATTGGACCCAAAATGATGTTTAGGTGTGTTTCAGAGCATTTAGCTAACCTTCGGCACGTAAAAAGATGAAAAACTTGTATTCGTACCTGAATGCACTATTTCGGGGTACCAAAGTTGCGAAGCATCCTTTCTACTCCATTGGAACCAAAATGATGTTTGGGAGTGTTTCAGATCATTTCGCTAGCCTTCGGCACGTTAAAAGATGCAAAACTTGTGTTTCGGGCCTGAATGCACTATTTCGGGGTACCAAAGTTGCGAAGCATCCTTTCTACTCCCTTGGAACCAAAATGATGTTTGGGAGTGTTTCAGAGCATGTCGCTCACCTTCAGCACGTAAAAAGATGCAAAACTTGTGTTCGCGCCTAAATTCACTATTTTGGGGTACCCAAGTTGTGAAGCATCCATTATAGTCAATTGGACCCAAAATGATGTTTGGGAGTGTTTCAGAGCATTTTCCTAACCTTCAGCACGTAAAAGAAGCAAAACTTGTGTTTCGGGCCTGAATCCACTATTTCGCGGTACAGAAGTTTTGAAGCATCCATTCTACTCCATTGGACCCAAAATGATGTTTGGTGTGTTTCAGAGCATTTAGCTAACCTTCGGCACGTAAAAAGATGAAAAACTTGTATTCGCGCCTGAATGCACTATTTCGGGGTACCAAAGTTGCGAAGCATCCTTTCTACTCCATTGGAACCAAAATGATGTTTGGGAGTGTTTCAGAGCATGTCGCTAACCTTCAGCACGTAAAAAGATGAAAACATGTGTTTCGGGCCTGAATGCACTATTTCGGGGTACCGAAGTTGTGAAGCATCCATTCTACTCCATTGGACTCAAAATGATGTTTGGGAGTGTTTCAGAGCATTTCGCTAACCTTCGGCACGTAAAAGATGCAAAACTTGTGTTTCGGGCCTGAATGCACTATTTCGGGTTATCGTAGTTGTAAAGCATCCATTCTACTCCAGTGGACCCAAAATGATGTTTGGGAGTGTTTCAGAGCGTTTCGCTAACCTTTGGCATGTAAAAACATGCAAAACTTTTGTTTCGGACCTGAATGCTCTATTTCGGGGTACCGAAGTTGTGAAGCATCCATTCTACTCCATTGGACCCAAAATGAATTTGAGAGTGTTTCAGAGCATTTCGCTAACCTTCGGAACGTAAAAGATGCAAAACTTGTGTTCGCGCCTGAATCCACTATTTCCGGGTATCGTAGTTGTAAAGCATCCATTCTACTCCATTGGACCCAAATTGATGTTTGTTACTGTTTCAGAGCATTTCGCTAACCTTCGGCACGTAACAGATGCAAAACTTGTGTTCGCGCCTGAATTCACTATTTTGGGGTACCAAAGTTGTGAAGCATCCATTATAGTCCATTGGACCCAAAATTATGTTCGGGAGTGTTTCAGAGCATTTTCCTAACCTTCGGCACATAAAATGATGAAAAACTGGTGTTTCGGGCCTGAATTCTCTATTTTGGGGTACCAAAATTGTGAAGCATACATTATAGTCCATTGGACCCAAAATGATGTTTGGGAGTGTTTCAGAGCATTTCGCTAACCTTCAGCACGTAAAAGATGCAAAACTTGTGTTTCGGGCCTAATTCCACTATTTCGGGGTACAGAAGTTGTGAAGCATCCATTCTACTCCATTGGATCCAAAATGATGTTTGGGAGTGTTTCAGAGCATTTAGCTAACCTTCGGCACGTAAAAAGATGAAAAACTTGTGTTCACGCCTGAATGCACTATTTCGGGGTACCAAAGTTGCGAAGCATCCATTCTACTCCATTGGAACCAAAATGATGTTTGGGAGTGTTTCAGATCATTTCGCTAGCCTTCGGCACGTTAAAAGATGCAAAACTTGTGTTTCGGGCCTGAATGCACTATTTCGGGGTACCAAAGTTGCGAAGCATCCTTTCTACTCCCTTGGAACCAAAATGATGTTTGGGAGTGTTTCAGAGCATGTCGCTCACCTTCAGCACGTAAAAAGATGCAAAACTTGTGTTCGCGCCTAAATTCACTATTTTGGGGTACCAAAGTTGTGAAGCATCCATTATAGTCCATTGGACCCAAAATGATGTTTGGGAGTGTTTCAGAGCATTTTCCTAACCTTCAGCACGTAAAAGAAGCAAAACTTGTGTTTCGGGCCTGAATCCACTGTTTCGCGGTACAGAAGTTTTGAAGCATCCATTCTACTCCATTGGACCCAAAATGATGTTTGGGTGTGTTTCAGAGCATTTAGCTAACCTTCGGCACGTAAAAAGATGAAAAACTTGTATTCGTGCCTGAATGCACTATTTCGGGGTACCAAAGTTGCGAAGCATCCTTTCTAGTCCATTGGAAACAAAATGATGTTTGGGAGTGTTTCAGAGCATGTCGCTAACCTTCAGCACGTAAAAAGTTGCAAACTTGTGTTTCGGGCCTGAATGCACTATTTCGGGGTACCGAAGTTGTGAAGCATCCATTCTACTCCATTGGACTCAAAATGATGTTTGGGAGTGTTTCAGAGCATTTCGCTAACCTTCGGCACGTAAAAGATGCAAAACTTGTGTTTCGGGCCTGAATGCACTATTTCAGGGTATCGTAGTTGTAAAGCATCCATTCTACTCCAGTGGACCCAAAATGATGTTTGGGAGTGTTTCAGAGCGTTTCGCTAACCTTTGGCACGTAAAAACATGCAAAACTTTTGTTTCGGACCTGAATGCTCTATTTCGGGGTACCGAAGTTGTGAAGCATCCATTCTACTCCATTGGACCCAAAATGATTTTTGAGAGTGTTTCAGAGCATTTCGCTAACCTTCGGAACGTAAAAGATGCAAAACTTGTGTTCGCGCCTGAATCCACTATTTCGGGGTATCGTAGTTGTAAAGCATCCATTCGACTCCATTGGACCCAAATTGATGTTTGTTACTGTTTCAGAGCATTTCGCTAACCTTCGGCACGTAACAGATGCAAAACTTGTGTTCGCGCCTGAATTCACTATTTTGGGGTACCAAAGTTGTGAAGCATCCATTATAGTCCATTGGACCCAAATTGATGTTCGGGAGTGTTTCAAAGCATTTTGCTAAGCTTCGGCACATAAAAAGATGAAAAACTGGTGTTTCGGGCCTGAATTCTCTATTTTGGGGTACGAAAATTGTGAAGCATCCATTATAGTCCATTGGACCCAAAATGATGTTTGGGAGTGTTTCAGAGCATTTCGCTAACCTTCAGCACGTAAAAGATGCAAAACTTGTGTTTCGGGCCTAATTCCACTATTTCGGGGTACAGAAGTTGTGAAGCATCCATTCTACTCCATTGTATCCAAAATGATGTTTGGGAGTGTTTCAGAGCATTTAGCTAACCTTCGGCACGTAAAAAGATGAAAAACTTGTGTTCACGCCTGAATGCACTATTTCAGGGTACCAAAGTTGCGAAGCATCCATTCTACTCCATTGGAACCAAAATGATGTTTGGGAGTGTTTCAGATCATTTCGCTAGCCTTCGGCACGTTAAAAGATGCAAAACTTGTGTTTCGGGCCTGAATGCACTATTTCGGGGTACCAAAGTTGCGAAGCATCCTTTCTACTCCCTTGGAACCAAAATGATGTTTGGGAGTGTTTCAGAGCATGTCGCTCACCTTCAGCACGTAAAAAGATGCAAAACTTGTGTTCGCGCCTAAATTCACTATTTTGGGGTACCAAAGTTGTGAAGCATCCATTATAGTCCATTCGACCCAAAATGATGTTTGGGAGTGTTTCAGAGCATTTTCCTAACCTTCAGGACGTAAAAGAAGCAAAACTTGTGTTTCGGGTCTGAATCCACTATTTCGCGGTACAGAAGTTGTGAAGCATCCATTCTACTCCATTGGACCCAAAATGATGTTTAGGTGTGTTTCAGAGCATTTAGCTAACCTTCGGCACGTAAAAAGATGAAAAACTTGTATTCGTACCTGAATGCACTATTTCGGGGTACCAAAGTTGCGAAGCATCCTTTCTACTCCATTGGAACCAAAATGATGTTTGGGAGTGTTTCAGATCATTTCGCTAGCCTTCGGCACGTTAAAAGATGCAAAACTTGTGTTTCGGGCCTGAATGCACTATTTCGGGGTACCAAAGTTGCGAAGCATCCTTTCTACTCCCTTGGAACCAAAATGATGTTTGGGAGTGTTTCAGAGCATGTCGCTCACCTTCAGCACGTAAAAAGATGCAAAACTTGTGTTCGCGCCTAAATTCACTATTTTGGGGTACCCAAGTTGTGAAGCATCCATTATAGTCAATTGGACCCAAAATGATGTTTGGGAGTGTTTCAGAGCATTTTCCTAACCTTCAGCACGTAAAAGAAGCAAAACTTGTGTTTCGGGCCTGAATCCACTATTTCGCGGTACAGAAGTTTTGAAGCATCCATTCTACTCCATTGGACCCAAAATGATGTTTGGGTGTGTTTCAGAGCATTTAGCTAACCTTCGGCACGTAAAAAGATGAAAAACTTGTATTCGCGCCTGAATGCACTATTTCGGGGTACCAAAGTTGCGAAGCATCCTTTCTACTCCATTGGAACCAAAATGATGTTTGGGAGTGTTTCAGAGCATGTCGCTAACCTTCAGCACGTAAAAAGATGAAAACATGTGTTTCGGGCCTGAATGCACTATTTCGGGGTACCGAAGTTGTGAAGCATCCATTCTACTCCATTGGACTCAAAATGATGTTTGGGAGTGTTTCAGAGCATTTCGCTAACCTTCGGCACGTAAAAGATGCAAAACTTGTGTTTCGGGCCTGAATGCACTATTTCGGGGTATCGTAGTTGTAAAGCATCCATTCTACTCCAGTGGACCCAAAATGATGTTTGGGAGTGTTTCAGAGCGTTTCGCTAACCTTTGGCATGTAAAAACATGCAAAACTTTTGTTTCGGACCTGAATGCTCTATTTCGGGGTACCGAAGTTGTGAAGCATCCATTCTACTCCATTGGACCCAAAATGAATTTGAGAGTGTTTCAGAGCATTTCGCTAACCTTCGGAACGTAAAAGATGCAAAACTTGTGTTCGCGCCTGAATCCACTATTTCCGGGTATCGTAGTTGTAAAGCATCCATTCTACTCCATTGGACCCAAAATGATGTTTGTTACTGTTTCAGAGCATTTCGCTAACCTTCGGCACGTAACAGATGCAAAACTTGTGTTCGCGCCTGAATTCACTATTTTGGGGTACCAAAGTTGTGAAGCATCCATTATAGTCCATTGGACCCAAAATTATGTTCGGGAGTGTTTCAGAGCATTTTCCTAACCTTCGGCACATAAAATGATGAAAAACTGGTGTTTCGGGCCTGAATTCTCTATTTTGGGGTACCAAAATTGTGAAGCATACATTATAGTCCATTGGACCCAAAATGATGTTTGGGAGTGTTTCAGAGCATTTCGCTAACCTTCAGCACGTAAAAGATGCAAAACTTGTGTTTCGGGCCTAATTCCACTATTTCGGGGTACAGAAGTTGTGAAGCATCCATTCTACTCCATTGGATCCAAAATGATGTTTGGGAGTGTTTCAGAGCATTTAGCTAACCTTCGGCACGTAAAAAGATGAAAAACTTGTGTTCACGCCTGAATGCACTATTTCGGGGTACCAAAGTTGCGAAGCATCCATTCTACTCCATTGGAACCAAAATGATGTTTGGGAGTGTTTCAGATCATTTCGCTAGCCTTCGGCACGTTAAAAGATGCAAAACTTGTCTTTCGGGCCTGAATGCACTATTTCGGGGTACCAAAGTTGCGAAGCATCCTTTCTACTCCCTTGGAACCAAAATGATGTTTGGGAGTGTTTCAGAGCATGTCGCTCACCTTCAGCACGTAAAAAGATGCAAAACTTGTGTTCGCGCCTAAATTCACTATTTTGGGGTACCAAAGTTGTGAAGCATCCATTATAGTCCATTGGACCCAAAATGATGTTTGGGAGTGTTTCAGAGCATTTTCCTAACCTTCAGCACGTAAAAGAAGCAAAACTTGTGTTTCGGGCCTCAATCCACTGTTTCGCGGTACAGAAGTTTTGAAGCATCCATTCTACTCCATTGGACCCAAAATGATGTTTGGGTGTGTTTCAGAGCATTTAGCTAACCTTCGGCACGTAAAAAGATGAAAAACTTGTATTCGTGCCTGAATGCACTATTTCGGGGTACCAAAGTTGCGAAGCATCCTTTCTAGTCCGTTGGAAACAAAATGATGTTTGGGAGTGTTTCAGAGCATGTCGCTAACCTTCAGCACGTAAAAAGTTGCAAACTTGTGTTTCGGGCCTGAATGCACTATTTCGGGGTACCGAAGTTGTGAAGCATCCATTCTACTCCATTGGACTCAAAATGATGTTTGGGAGTGTTTCAGAGCATTTCGCTAACCTTCGGCACGTAAAAGATGCAAAACTTGTGTTTCGGGCCTGAATGCACTATTTCGGGGTATCGTAGTTGTAAAGCATCCATTCTACTCCAGTGGACCCAAAATGATGTTTGGGAGTGTTTCAGAGCGTTTCGCTAACCTTTGGCACGTAAAAACATGCAAAACTTTTGTTTCGGACCTGAATGCTCTATTTCGGGGTACCGAAGTTGTGAAGCATCCATTCTACTCCATTGGACCCAAAATGATTTTTGAGAGTGTTTCAGATCATTTCGCTAACCTTCGGAACGTAAAAGATGCAAAACTTGTGTTCGCGCCTGAATCCACTATTTCGGGGTATCGTAGTTGTAAAGCATCCATTCGACTCCATTGGACCCAAATTGATGTTTGTTACTGTTTCAGAGCATTTCGCTAACCTTCGGCACGTAACAGATGCAAAACTTGTGTTCGCGCCTGAATTCACTATTTTGGGGTACCAAAGTTGTGAAGCATCCATTATAGTCCATTGGACCCAAATTGATGTTTGTTACTGTTTCAGAGCATTTCGCTAACCTTCGGCACGTAACAGATGCAAAACTTGTGTTCGCGCCTGAATTCACTATTTTGGGGTACCAAAGTTGTGAAGCATCCATTATAGTCCATTGGACCCAAATTGATGTTCGGGAGTGTTTCAAAGCATTTTGCTAACCTTCGGCACATAAAAAGATGAAAAACTGGTGTTTTGGGCCTGAATTCTCTATTTTGGGGTACGAAAATTGTGAAGCATCCATTGTAGTCCATTGGACCCAAAATGATGTTTGGGAGTGTTTCAGAGCATTTCGCTAACCTTCAGCACGTAAAAGATGCAAAACTTGTGTTTCGGGCCTAATTCCACTATTTCGGGGTACAGAAGTTGTGAAGCATCCATTCTAATCCATTGGATCCAAAATGATGTTTGGGAGTGTTTCAGAGCATTTAGCTAACCTTCGGCACGTAAAAAGATGAAAAACTTGTGTTCACGCCTGAATTCACTATTTCGCGGTACCAAAGTTGCGAAGCATCCATTCTACTCCATTGGAACCAAAATGATGTTTGGGAGTGTTTCAGATCATTTCGCTAGCCTTCGGCACGTTAAAAGATGCAAAACTTGTGTTTCGGGCCTGAATGCACTATTTCGGGGTACCAAAGTTGCGAAGCATCCTTTCTACTCCCTTGGAACCAAAATGATGTTTGGGAGTGTTTCAGAGCATGTCGCTCACCTTCAGCATGTAAAAAGATGCAAAACTTGTGTTCGCGCCTAAATTCACTATTTTGGGGTACCAAAGTTGTGAAGCATCCATTATAGTCCATTGGACCCAAAATGATGTTTGGGAGTGTTTCAGAGCATTTTCCTAACCTTCAAAACGTAAAAGAAGCAAAACTTGTGTTTCGGGCCTGAATCCACTGTTTCGCGGTACAGAAGTTGTGAAGCATCCATTCTACTCCATTGGACCCAAAATGATGTTTGGGTGTGTTTCAGAGCATTTAGCTAACCTTCGGCACGTAAAAAGATGAAAAACTTGTATTCGTGCCTGAATGCACTATTTCGGGGTACCAAAGTTGCGAATCATCCTTTCTAGTCCATTGGAAACAAAATGATGTTTGGGAGTGTTTCAGAGCATGTCGCTAACCTTCAGCACGTAAAAAGATGCAAACTTGTGTTTCGGGCCTGAATGCACTATTTCGGGGTACCGAAGTTGTGAAGCATCCATTCTACTCCATTGGACTCAAAATGATGTTTGGGAGTGTTTCAGAGCATTTCGCTAACCTTCGGCACGTAAAAGATGCAAAACTTGTGTTTCGGGCCTGAATGCACTATTTCGGGGTATCGTAGTTGTAAAGCATCCATTCTACTCCAGTGGACCCAAAATGATGTTTGGGAGTGTTTCAGAGCGTTTCGCTAACCTTTGGCACGTAAAAACATGCAAAACTTTTGTTTCGGACCTGAATGCTCTATTTCGGGGTACCGAAGTTGTGAAGCATCCATTCTACTCCATTGGACCCAAAATGATTTTTGAGAGTGTTTCAGATCATTTCGCTAACCTTCGGAACGTAAAAGATGCAAAACTTGTGTTCGCGCCTGAATCCACTATTTCGGGGTATCGTAGTTGTAAAGCATCCATTCGACTCCATTGGACCCAAATTGATGTTTGTTACTGTTTCAGAGCATTTCGCTAACCTTCGGCACGTAACAGATGCAAAACTTGTGTTCGCGCCTGAATTCACTATTTTGGGGTACCAAAGTTGTGAAGCATCCATTATAGTCCATTGGACCCAAATTGATGTTTGTTACTGTTTCAGAGCATTTCGCTAACCTTCGGCACGTAACAGATGCAAAACTTGTGTTCGCGCCTGAATTCACTATTTTGGGGTACCAAAGTTGTGAAGCATCCATTATAGTCCATTGGACCCAAATTGATGTTCGGGAGTGTTTCAAAGCATTTTGCTAACCTTCGGCACATAAAAAGATGAAAAACTGGTGTTTTGGGCCTGAATTCTCTATTTTGGGGTACGAAAATTGTGAAGCATCCATTGTAGTCCATTGGACCCAAAATGATGTTTGGGAGTGTTTCAGAGCATTTCGCTAACCTTCAGCACGTAAAAGATGCAAAACTTGTGTTTCGGGCCTAATTCCACTATTTCGGGGTACAGAAGTTGTGAAGCATCCATTCTAATCCATTGGATCCAAAATGATGTTTGGGAGTGTTTCAGAGCATTTAGCTAACCTTCGGCACGTAAAAAGATGAAAAACTTGTGTTCACGCCTGAATTCACTATTTCGGGGTACCAAAGTTGCGAAGCATCCATTCTACTCCATTGGAACCAAAATGATGTTTGGGAGTGTTTCAGATCATTTCGCTAGCCTTCGGCACGTTAAAAGATGCAAAACTTGTGTTTCGGGCCTGAATGCACTATTTCGGGGTACCAAAGTTGCGAAGCATCCTTTCTACTCCCTTGGAACCAAAATGATGTTTGGGAGTGTTTCAGAGCATGTCGCTCACCTTCAGCATGTAAAAAGATGCAAAACTTGTGTTCGCGCCTAAATTCACTATTTTGGGGTACCAAAGTTGTGAAGCATCCATTATAGTCCATTGGACCCAAAATGATGTTTGGGAGTGTTTCAGAGCATTTTCCTAACCTTCAAAACGTAAAAGAAGCAAAACTTGTGTTTCGGGCCTGAATCCACTGTTTCGCGGTACAGAAGTTGTGAAGCATCCATTCTACTCCATTGGACCCAAAATGATGTTTGGGTGTGTTTCAGAGCATTTAGCTAACCTTCGGCACGTAAAAAGATGAAAAACTTGTATTCGTGCCTGAATGCACTATTTCGGGGTACCAAAGTTGCGAATCATCCTTTCTAGTCCATTGGAAACAAAATGATGTTTGGGAGTGTTTCAGAGCATGTCGCTAACCTTCAGCACGTAAAAAGATGCAAACTTGTGTTTCGGGCCTGAATGCACTATTTCGGGGTACCGAAGTTGTGAAGCATCCATTCTACTCCATTGGACTCAAAATGATGTTTGGGAGTGTTTCAGAGCATTTCGCTAACCTTCGGCACGTAAAAGATGCAAAACTTGTGTTTCGGGCCTGAATGCACTATTTCAGGGTATCGTAGTTGTAAAGCATCCATTCTACTCCAGTGGACGCAAAATGATGTTTGGGAGTGTTTCAGAGCGTTTCGCTAACCTTTGGCACGTAAAAACATGCAAAACTTTTGTTTCGGACCTGAATGCTCTATTTCGGGGTACCGAAGTTGTGAAGCATCAATTCTACTCCATTGGACCCAAAATGATTTTTGAGAGTGTTTCAAAGCATTTCGCTAACCTTCGGAACGTAAAAGATGCAAAACTTGTGTTCGCGCCTGAATCCACTATTTCGGGGTATCGTAGTTGTAAAGCATCCATTCGACTCCATTGGACCCAAATTGATGTTTGTTACTGTTTCAGAGCATTTCGCTAACCTTCGGCACGTAACAGATGCAAAACTTGTGTTCGCGCCTGAATTCACTATTTTGGGGTACCAAAGTTGTGAAGCATCCATTATAGTCCATTGGACCCAAATTGATGTTCGGGAGTGTTTCAAAGCATTTTGCTAACCTTCGGCACATAAAAAGATGAAAAACTGGTGTTTTGGGCCTGAATTCTCTATTTTGGGGTACGAAAATTGTGAAGCATCCATTGTAGTCCATTGGACCCAAAATGATGTTTGGGAGTGTTTCAGAGCATTTCGCTAACCTTCAGCACGTAAAAGATGCAAAACTTGTGTTTCGGGCCTAATTCCACTATTTCGGGGTACACAAGTTGTGAAGCATCCATTCTAATCCATTGGATCCAAAATGATGTTTGGGAGTGTTTCAGAGCATTTAGCTAACCTTCGGCACGTAAAAAGATGAAAAACTTGTGTTCACGCCTGAATTCACTATTTCGGGGTACCAAAGTTGCGAAGCATCCATTCTACTCCATTGGAACCAAAATGATGTTTGGGAGTGTTTCAGATCATTTCGCTAGCCTTCGGCACGTTAAAAGATGCAAAACTTGTGTTTTGGGCCTGAATGCACTATTTCGGGGTACCAAAGTTGCGAAGCATCCTTTCTACTCCCTTGGAACCAAAATGATGTTTGGGAGTGTTTCAGAGCATGTCGCTCACCTTCAGCATGTAAAAAGATGCAAAACTTGTGTTCGCGCCTAAATTCACTATTTTGGGGTACCAAAGTTGTGAAGCATCCATTATAGTCCATTGGACCCAAAATGATGTTTGGGAGTGTTTCAGAGCATTTTCCTAACCTTCAAAATGTAAAAGAAGCAAAACTTGTGTTTCGGGCCTGAATCCACTGTTTCGCGGTACAGAAGTTGTGAAGCATCCATTCTACTCCATTGGACCCAAAATGATGTTTGGGAGTGTTTCAGAGCATTTTCCTAACCTTCAGCACGTAAAAGAAGCAAAACTTGTGTTTCGGGCCTGAATCCACTATTTCGCGGTACAGAAGTTTTGAAGCATCCATTCTACTCCATTGGACCCAAAATGATGTTTGGGTGTGTTTCAGAGCATTTATCTAACCTTCGGCACGTAAAAAGGTGAAAAACTTGTATTCGTGCCTGAATGCACTATTTCGGGGTACCAAAGTTGCGAAGCATCCTTTCTACTCCATTGGAACCAAAATGATGTTTGGGAGTGTTTCAGAGCATGTCGCTAACCTTCAGCACGTAAAAAGATGAAAACTTGTGTTTCGGGCCTGAATGCACTATTTCGGGGTACCGAAGTTGTGAAGCATCCATTCTACTCCATTGGACTCAAAATGATGTTTGGGAGTGTTTCAGAGCATTTCGCTAACCGTCGGCACGTAAAAGATGCAAAACTTGTGTTTCGGGCCTGAATGCACTATTACGGGGTATCGTAGTTGTAAAGCATCCATTCTACTCCAGTGGACCCAAAATGATGTTTGGGAGTGTTTCAGAGCGTTTCGCTAACCTTTGGCACGTAAAAACATGCAAAACTTTTGTTTCGGACCTGAATGCTCTATTTCGGGGTACCGAAGTTGTGAAGCATCCATTCTACTCAATTGGAACCAAAATGATGTTTGAGAGTGTTTCAGAGCATTTCGCTGACCTTCGGAACGTAAAAGATGCAAAACTTGTGTTCGCGCCTGAATGCACTATTTCGGGGTACCAAAGTTGCGAAGCATCCTTTCTACTCCCTTGGAACCAAAATGATGTTTGGGAGTGTTTCAGAGCATGTCGCTCACCTTCAGCATGTAAAAAGATGCAAAACTTGTGTTCGCGCCTAAATTCACTATTTTGGGGTACCAAAGTTGTGAAGCATCCATTATAGTCCATTGGACCCAAAATGATGTTTGGGAGTGTTTCAGAGCATTTTCCTAACCTTCAAAACGTAAAAGAATCAAAACTTGTGTTTCGGGCCTGAATCCACTGTTTCGCGGTACAGAAGTTGTGAAGCATCCATTCTACTCCATTGGACCCAAAATGATGTTTGGGTGTGTTTCAGAGCATTTAGCTAACCT
This sequence comes from Cenchrus fungigraminus, assembly GCA_036936925.1. NCBI lineage: Eukaryota > Viridiplantae > Streptophyta > Magnoliopsida > Poales > Poaceae > Cenchrus > Cenchrus fungigraminus. The sequence goes on along the minus strand of CM072772.1, from coordinate 58,978,876 downwards.
TCGGCACGTAAAAAGATGAAAAACTTGTATTCGTGCCTGAATGCACTATTTCGGGGTACCAAAGTTGCGAATCATCCTTTCTAGTCCATTGGAAACAAAATGATGTTTGGGAGTGTTTCAGAGCATGTCGCTAACCTTCAGCACGTAAAAAGATGCAAACTTGTGTTTCGGGCCTGAATGCACTATTTCGGGGTACCGAAGTTGTGAAGCATCCATTCTACTCCATTGGACTCAAAATGATGTTTGGGAGTGTTTCAGAGCATTTCGCTAACCTTCGGCACGTAAAAGATGCAAAACTTGTGTTTCGGGCCTGAATGCACTATTTCGGGGTATCGTAGTTGTAAAGCATCCATTCTACTCCAGTGGACCCAAAATGATGTTTGGGAGTGTTTCAGAGCGTTTCGCTAACCTTTGGCACGTAAAAACATGCAAAACTTTTGTTTCGGACCTGAATGCTCTATTTCGGGGTACCGAAGTTGTGAAGCATCCATTCTACTCCATTGGACCCAAAATGATTTTTGAGAGTGTTTCAAAGCATTTCGCTAACCTTCGGAACGTAAAAGATGCAAAACTTGTGTTCGCGCCTGAATCCACTATTTCGGGGTATCGTAGTTGTAAAGCATCCATTCGACTCCATTGGACCCAAATTGATGTTTGTTACTGTTTCAGAGCATTTCGCTAACCTTCGGCACGTAACAGATGCAAAACTTGTGTTCGCGCCTGAATTCACTATTTTGGGGTACCAAAGTTGTGAAGCATCCATTATAATCCATTGGACCCAAATTGATGTTCGGGAGTGTTTCAAAGCATTTTGCTAACCTTCGGCACATAAAAAGATGAAAAACTGGTGTTTCGGGCCTGAATTCTCTATTTTGGGGTACGAAAATTGTGAAGCATCCATTATAGTCCATTGGACCCAAAATGATGTTTGGGAGTGTTTCAGAGCATTTCGCTAACCTTCAGCACGTAAAAGATGCAAAACTTGTGTTTCGGGCCTAATTCCACTATTTCGGGGTACAGAAGTTGTGAAGCATCCATTCTACTCCATTGGATCCAAAATGATGTTTGGGAGTGTTTCAGAGCATTTAGCTAACCTTCGGCACGTAAAAAGATGAAAAACTTGTGTTCACGCCTGAATGCACTATTTCGGGGTACCAAAGTTGCGAAGTATCCTTTCTACTCCATTGGAACCAAAATGATGTTTGGGAGTGTTTCAGATCATTTCGCTAGCCTTCGGCATGTTAAAAGATGCAAAACTTGTGTTTCGGGCCTGAATGCACTATTTCGGGGTACCAAAGTTGCGAAGCATCCTTTCTACTCCCTTGGAACCAAAATGATATTTGGGAGTGTTTCAGAGCATGTCGCTCACCTTCAGCACGTAAAAAGATGCAAAACTTGTGTTCGCGCCTAAATTCACTGTTTTGGGGTACCAAAGTTGTGAAGCATCCATTATAGTCCATTGGACCCGAAATGATGTTTGGGAGTGTTTCAGAGCATTTCGCTAACCTTCAGCACGTAAAAGATGCAAAACTTGTGTTTCGGGCCTAATTCCACTATTTCGGGGTACAGAAGTTGTGAAGCATCCTTTCTACTCCATTGGATCCAAAATGATGTTTGGGAGTGTTTCAGAGCATTTAGCTAACCTTCGGCACGTAAAAAGATGAAAAACTTGTGTTCACACCTGAATGCACTATTTCGGGGTACCAAAGTTGCGAAGCATCCATTCTACTCCATTGGAACCAAAATGATGTTTGGGAGTGTTTCAGAGCATGTCGCTAACCTTCAGCACGTAAAAAGATGAAAACTTGTGTTTCGGGCCTGAATGCACTATTTCGGGGTACCGAAGTTGTGAAGCATCCATTCTACTCAATTGGACCAAAAATGATGTTTGAGAGTGTTTCAGAGCATTTCGCTAACCTTCGGAACGTAAAAGATGCAAAACTTGTGTTCGCGCCTGAATCCACTATTTCGGGGTATCGTAGTTGTAAAGCATCCATTCTACTCCATTGGACCCAAATTGATGTTTGTTACTGTTTCAGAGCATTTCGCTAACCTTCGGCACGTAACAGATGCAAAACTTGTGTTCGCGCCTGAATTCACTATTTTGTGGTACCAAAGTTGTGAAGCATCCATTATAGTCCATTGGACCCAAATTGATGTTCGGGAGTGTTTCAGAGCATTTTGCTAACCTTCGGCACATAAAAAGATGAAAAACTGGTGTTTCGGGCCTGAATTCACTATTTTGGGGTACCAAAATTGTGAAGCATCCATTATAGTCCATTGGACCCAAAATGATGTTTGGGAGTGTTTCAGAGCATTTCGCTAACCTTCAGCACGTAAAAGATGCAAAACTTGTGTTTCGGGCCTGATTCCACTATTTCGGGGTACAGAAGTTGTGAAGCATACATTCTACTCCATTGGATCCAAAATGATGTTTGGGAGTGTTTCAGATCATTTCGCTAGCCTTCGGCACGTTAAAAGATGCAAAACTTGTGTCTCGGGCCTGAATGCACTATTTCGGGGTACCAAAGTTGCGAAGCATCCTTTCTAATCCCTTGGAACCAAAATGATGTTTGGGAGTGTTTCAGAGCATGTCGCTCACCTACAGCACGTAAAAAGATGTAAAACTTGTGTTTCGGGCCTGAGTGCTCTATTTCGGGGTACCGACGTTGTGAAGCATCCATTCTACTCCATTGGACCAACAATGATGTTTGACAGTGTTTCAGAGCATTTCGCTAACCTTTGGCACGTAAAAGATGCAAAACTTGTGTTTCGGGCCTGAATGCACTATTTCGGGGTATCGTAGTTGTAAAGCATCCATTCTACTCCATTGGACCCAAAACGATGTTTGGGAGTGTTTCAGAGCATTTCGCTAACCTTCGGCACGTAAAAGATGCAAAACTTGTGTTCGCGCTTGAATCCACTATTTCGGGGTACCAAAATTGTGAAGCATCCATTAAAGTCCACTGGACCCAAAATGATGTTTGGGAGTGTTTCAGAGCATTTCGCTAACCTTCAGCACGTAAGAGATGCAAAACTTGTGTTTCGGGCCTGATTCCACAATTTCGGGGTACAGAAGTTGTGAAGCATCCGTTCTACTCCGTTGGACCCAAAATGATGTTTGGGAGTGTTTCAGAGCATTTAGCTAACCTTCGGCACGTAAAAAGATGAAAAACTTTTGTTTCGGACCTGAATGCACTATTTCGGGGTATCGTAGTGGTAAAGCATCCATTCTACTCCATTGGACCCAAAATGATGTTTGGGAGTGTTTCAGAGCATTTCGCTATCCTTCGGCACGTAAAAACATGCAAAACTTTTGTTTCGGACCTGAATGCTCTATTTCGGGGTACCGAAGTTGTGAAGCATCCATTCTACTCCATTGGACCCAAAATGATGTTTGAGAGTGTTTCAGAGCATTTCGCTAACCTTCGGAACGTAAAAGATGCAAAACTTGTGTTCGCGCCTGAATCCACTATTTCGGGGTATCGTAGTTGTAAAGCATCCATTCTACTCCATTGGACCCAAATTGATGTTTGTTACTGTTTCAGAGCATTTCGCTAACCTTCGGCACGTAACAGATGCAAAACTTGTGTTCGCGCCTGAATTCACTATTTTGGGCTACCAAAGTTGTGAAGCATCCATTATAGTCCATTGGACCCAAATTGATGTTCGGGAGTGTTTCAGAGCATTTTGCTAACCTTCGGCACATAAAAAGATGAAAAACTGGTGTTTCGGGCCTGAATTCACTATTTTGGGGTACCAAAATTGTGAAGCAACCATTATAGTCCATTGGACCCAAAATGATGTTTGGGCGTGTTTCAGAGCATTTCGCTAACCTTCAGCACGTAAAAGATGCAAAACTTGTGTTTCGGGCCTGATTCCACTATTTCGGGGTACAGAAGTTGTGAAGCATCCATTCTACTCCATTGGATCCAAAATGATGTTTGGGAGTGTTTCAGATCATTTCGCTAGCCTTCGGCACGTTAAAAGATGCGAAACTTGTGTTTCGGGCCTGAATGCACTATTTCGGGGTACCAAAGTTGCGAAGCATCCTTTCTACTCCCTTGGCACCAAAATGATGTTTGGGAGTGTTTCAGAGCATGTCGCTCACCTACAGCACGTAAAAAGATGTAAAACTTGTGTTTCGGGCCTGAGTGCTCTATTTCGGGGTACCGAAGTTGTGAAGCATCCATTCTACTCCATTGGACCCAAAATGATGTTTGAGAGTGTTTCAGAGCATTTCGCTAACCTTCGGAACGTAAAAGATGCAAAACTTGTGTTCGCGCCTGAATCCACTATTTCGGGGTATCGTAGTTGTAAAGCATCCATTCTACTCCATTGGACCCAAATTGATGTTTGTTACTGTTTCAGAGCATTTCGCTAACCTTCGGCACGTAACAGATGCAAAACTTGTGTTCGCGCCTGAATTCACTATTTTGGGGTACCAAAGTTGTGAAGCATCCATTATAGTCCATTGGACCCAAATTGATGTTCGGGAGTGTTTCAGAGCATTTTGCTAACCTTCGGCACATAAAAAGATGAAAAACTGGTGTTTCGGGCCTGAATTCACTATTTTGGGGTACCAAAATTGTGAAGCATCCATTATAGTCCATTGGACCCAAAATGATGTTTGGGAGTGTTTCAGAGCATTTCGCTAACCTTCAGCACGTAAAAGATGCAAAACTTGTGTTTCGGGCCTGATTCCACTATTTCGGGGTACAGAAGTTGTGAAGCATCCATTCTACTCCATTGGATCCAAAATGATGTTTGGGAGTGTTTCAGATCATTTCGCTAGCCTTCGGCACGTTAAAAGATGCGAAACTTGTGTTTCGTGCCTGAATGCACTATTTCGGGGTACCAAAGTTGCGAAGCATCCTTTCTACTCCCTTGGCACCAAAATGATGTTTGGGAGTGTTTCAGAGCATGTCGCTCACCTACAGCACGTAAAAAGATGTAAAACTTGTGTTTCGGGCCTGAGTGCTCTATTTCGGGGTACCGAAGTTGTGAAGCATCCATTCTACTCCATTGGACCCAAAATGATGTTTGAGAGTGTTTCAGAGCATTTCGCTAACCTTCGGAACGTAAAAGATGCAAAACTTGTGTTCGCGCCTGAATCCACTATTTCGGGGTATCGTAGTTGTAAAGCATCCATTCGACTCCATTGGACCCAAATTGATGTTTGTTACTGTTTCAGAGCATTTCGCTAACCTTCGGCACGTAACAGATGCAAAACTTGTGTTCGCGCCTGAATTCACTATTTTGGGGTACCAAAGTTGTGAAGCATCCATTATAATCCATTGGACCCAAATTGATGTTCGGGAGTGTTTCAAAGCATTTTGCTAACCTTCGGCACATAAAAAGATGAAAAACTGGTGTTTCGGGCCTGAATTCTCTATTTTGGGGTACGAAAATTGTGAAGCATCCATTATAGTCCATTGGACCCAAAATGATGTTTGGGAGTGTTTCAGAGCATTTCGCTAACCTTCAGCACGTAAAAGATGCAAAACTTGTGTTTCGGGCCTAATTCCACTATTTCGGGGTACAGAAGTTGTGAAGCATCCATTCTACTCCATTGGATCCAAAATGATGTTTGGGAGTGTTTCAGAGCATTTAGCTAACCTTCGGCACGTAAAAAGATGAAAAACTTGTGTTCACGCCTGAATGCACTATTTCGGGGTACCAAAGTTGCGAAGTATCCTTTCTACTCCATTGGAACCAAAATGATGTTTGGGAGTGTTTCAGATCATTTCGCTAGCCTTCGGCATGTTAAAAGATGCAAAACTTGTGTTTCGGGCCTGAATGCACTATTTCGGGGTACCAAAGTTGCGAAGCATCCTTTCTACTCCCTTGGAACCAAAATGATATTTGGGAGTGTTTCAGAGCATGTCGCTCACCTTCAGCACGTAAAAAGATGCAAAACTTGTGTTCGCGCCTAAATTCACTGTTTTGGGGTACCAAAGTTGTGAAGCATCCATTATAGTCCATTGGACCCGAAATGATGTTTGGGAGTGTTTCAGAGCATTTCGCTAACCTTCAGCACGTAAAAGATGCAAAACTTGTGTTTCGGGCCTAATTCCACTATTTCGGGGTACAGAAGTTGTGAAGCATCCTTTCTACTCCATTGGATCCAAAATGATGTTTGGGAGTGTTTCAGAGCATTTAGCTAACCTTCGGCACGTAAAAAGATGAAAAACTTGTGTTCACACCTGAATGCACTATTTCGGGGTACCAAAGTTGCGAAGCATCCATTCTACTCCATTGGAACCAAAATGATGTTTGGGAGTGTTTCAGAGCATGTCGCTAACCTTCAGCACGTAAAAAGATGAAAACTTGTGTTTCGGGCCTGAATGCACTATTTCGGGGTACCGAAGTTGTGAAGCATCCATTCTACTCAATTGGACCAAAAATGATGTTTGAGAGTGTTTCAGAGCATTTCGCTAACCTTCGGAACGTAAAAGATGCAAAACTTGTGTTCGCGCCTGAATCCACTATTTCGGGGTATCGTAGTTGTAAAGCATCCATTCTACTCCATTGGACCCAAATTGATGTTTGTTACTGTTTCAGAGCATTTCGCTAACCTTCGGCACGTAACAGATGCAAAACTTGTGTTCGCGCCTGAATTCACTATTTTGTGGTACCAAAGTTGTGAAGCATCCATTATAGTCCATTGGACCCAAATTGATGTTCGGGAGTGTTTCAGAGCATTTTGCTAACCTTCGGCACATAAAAAGATGAAAAACTGGTGTTTCGGGCCTGAATTCACTATTTTGGGGTACCAAAATTGTGAAGCATCCATTATAGTCCATTGGACCCAAAATGATGTTTGGGAGTGTTTCAGAGCATTTCGCTAACCTTCAGCACGTAAAAGATGCAAAACTTGTGTTTCGGGCCTGATTCCACTATTTCGGGGTACAGAAGTTGTGAAGCATACATTCTACTCCATTGGATCCAAAATGATGTTTGGGAGTGTTTCAGATCATTTCGCTAGCCTTCGGCACGTTAAAAGATGCAAAACTTGTGTCTCGGGCCTGAATGCACTATTTCGGGGTACCAAAGTTGCGAAGCATCCTTTCTAATCCCTTGGAACCAAAATGATGTTTGGGAGTGTTTCAGAGCATGTCGCTCACCTACAGCACGTAAAAAGATGTAAAACTTGTGTTTCGGGCCTGAGTGCTCTATTTCGGGGTACCGACGTTGTGAAGCATCCATTCTACTCCATTGGACCAACAATGATGTTTGACAGTGTTTCAGAGCATTTCGCTAACCTTTGGCACGTAAAAGATGCAAAACTTGTGTTTCGGGCCTGAATGCACTATTTCGGGGTATCGTAGTTGTAAAGCATCCATTCTACTCCATTGGACCCAAAACGATGTTTGGGAGTGTTTCAGAGCATTTCGCTAACCTTCGGCACGTAAAAGATGCAAAACTTGTGTTCGCGCTTGAATCCACTATTTCGGGGTACCAAAATTGTGAAGCATCCATTAAAGTCCACTGGACCCAAAATGATGTTTGGGAGTGTTTCAGAGCATTTCGCTAACCTTCAGCACGTAAGAGATGCAAAACTTGTGTTTCGGGCCTGATTCCACAATTTCGGGGTACAGAAGTTGTGAAGCATCCGTTCTACTCCGTTGGACCCAAAATGATGTTTGGGAGTGTTTCAGAGCATTTAGCTAACCTTCGGCACGTAAAAAGATGAAAAACTTTTGTTTCGGACCTGAATGCACTATTTCGGGGTATCGTAGTGGTAAAGCATCCATTCTACTCCATTGGACCCAAAATGATGTTTGGGAGTGTTTCAGAGCATTTCGCTATCCTTCGGCACGTAAAAACATGCAAAACTTTTGTTTCGGACCTGAATGCTCTATTTCGGGGTACCGAAGTTGTGAAGCATCCATTCTACTCCATTGGACCCAAAATGATGTTTGAGAGTGTTTCAGAGCATTTCGCTAACCTTCGGAACGTAAAAGATGCAAAACTTGTGTTCGCGCCTGAATCCACTATTTCGGGGTATCGTAGTTGTAAAGCATCCATTCTACTCCATTGGACCCAAATTGATGTTTGTTACTGTTTCAGAGCATTTCGCTAACCTTCGGCACGTAACAGATGCAAAACTTGTGTTCGCGCCTGAATTCACTATTTTGGGCTACCAAAGTTGTGAAGCATCCATTATAGTCCATTGGACCCAAATTGATGTTCGGGAGTGTTTCAGAGCATTTTGCTAACCTTCGGCACATAAAAAGATGAAAAACTGGTGTTTCGGGCCTGAATTCACTATTTTGGGGTACCAAAATTGTGAAGCAACCATTATAGTCCATTGGACCCAAAATGATGTTTGGGCGTGTTTCAGAGCATTTCGCTAACCTTCAGCACGTAAAAGATGCAAAACTTGTGTTTCGGGCCTGATTCCACTATTTCGGGGTACAGAAGTTGTGAAGCATCCATTCTACTCCATTGGATCCAAAATGATGTTTGGGAGTGTTTCAGATCATTTCGCTAGCCTTCGGCACGTTAAAAGATGCGAAACTTGTGTTTCGGGCCTGAATGCACTATTTCGGGGTACCAAAGTTGCGAAGCATCCTTTCTACTCCCTTGGCACCAAAATGATGTTTGGGAGTGTTTCAGAGCATGTCGCTCACCTACAGCACGTAAAAAGATGTAAAACTTGTGTTTCGGGCCTGAGTGCTCTATTTCGGGGTACCGAAGTTGTGAAGCATCCATTCTACTCCATTGGACCCAAAATGATGTTTGAGAGTGTTTCAGAGCATTTCGCTAACCTTCGGAACGTAAAAGATGCAAAACTTGTGTTCGCGCCTGAATCCACTATTTCGGGGTATCGTAGTTGTAAAGCATCCATTCTACTCCATTGGACCCAAATTGATGTTTGTTACTGTTTCAGAGCATTTCGCTAACCTTCGGCACGTAACAGATGCAAAACTTGTGTTCGCGCCTGAATTCACTATTTTGGGGTACCAAAGTTGTGAAGCATCCATTATAGTCCATTGGACCCAAATTGATGTTCGGGAGTGTTTCAGAGCATTTTGCTAACCTTCGGCACATAAAAAGATGAAAAACTGGTGTTTCGGGCCTGAATTCACTATTTTGGGGTACCAAAATTGTGAAGCATCCATTATAGTCCATTGGACCCAAAATGATGTTTGGGAGTGTTTCAGAGCATTTCGCTAACCTTCAGCACGTAAAAGATGCAAAACTTGTGTTTCGGGCCTGATTCCACTATTTCGGGGTACAGAAGTTGTGAAGCATCCATTCTACTCCATTGGATCCAAAATGATGTTTGGGAGTGTTTCAGATCATTTCGCTAGCCTTCGGCACGTTAAAAGATGCGAAACTTGTGTTTCGTGCCTGAATGCACTATTTCGGGGTACCAAAGTTGCGAAGCATCCTTTCTACTCCCTTGGCACCAAAATGATGTTTGGGAGTGTTTCAGAGCATGTCGCTCACCTACAGCACGTAAAAAGATGTAAAACTTGTGTTTCGGGCCTGAGTGCTCTATTTCGGGGTACCGAAGTTGTGAAGCATCCATTCTACCCCATTGGACCAACAATGATGTTTGACAGTGTTTCAGAGCATTTCGCTAACCTTTGGCACGTAAAAGATGCAAAACTTGTGTTTCGGGCCTGAATGCACTATTTCGGGGTATCGTAGTTGTAAAGCATCCATTCTACTCGATTGGACCCAAAACGATGTTTGGGAGTGTTTCAGAGCATTTCGATAACCTTCGGCACGTAAAAGATGCAAAACTTGTGTTCGCGCTTAAATCCACTATTTCGGGGTACCAAAATTGTGAAGCATCCATTATAGTCCACTGGACCCAAAATGATGTTTGGGAGTGTTTCAGAGCATTTCGCTAACCTTCAGCACGTAAGAGATGCAAAACTTGTGTTTCGGGCCTGATTCCACTATTTCGGGGTACAGATGTTGTGAAGCATCCGTTCTACTCCGTTGGACCCAAAATGATGTTTGGGAATGTTTCAGAGCATTTAGCTAACCTTCGGCACGTAAAAAGATGAAAAACTTTTGTTTCAGACCTGAATGCACTATTTCGGGGTATCGTAGTTGTAAAGCATCCATTCTACTCCATTGGACCCAAAATGATGTTTGGGAGTGTTTCAGAGCATTTCGCTATCCTTCGGCACGTAAAAACATGCAAAACTTTTGTTTCGGACCTGAATGCTCTATTTCGGGGTACCGAAGTTGTGAAGCATCCATTCTACTCCATTGGACCCAAAATGATGTTAGAGAGTGTTTCAGAGCATTTCGCTAACCTTCGGAACGTAAAAGATGCAAAACTTGTGTTCGCGCCTGAATCCACTATTTCGGGGTATCGTAGTTGTAAAGCATCCATTCTACTCCATTGGACCCAAATTGATGTTTGTTACTGTTTCAGAGCATTTCGCTAACCTTCAGCACGTAACAGATGCAAAACTTGTGTTCGCGCCTGAATTCACTATTTTGGGGTACCAAAGTTGTGAAGCATCCATTATAGTCCATTGGACCCAAATTGATGTTCGGGAGTGTTTCAGAGCATTTTGCTAACCTTCGGCACATAAAAAGATGAAAAACTGGTGTTTCGGGCCTGAATTCACTATTTTGGGGTACCAAAATTGTGAAGCATCCATTATAGTCCATTGGACCCAAAATGATGTTTGGGAGTGTTTCAGAGCATTTCGCTAACCTTCAGCACGTAAAAGATGCAAAACTTGTGTTTCGGGCCTGATTCCACTATTTCGAGGTACAGAAGTTGTGAAGCATCCATTCTACTCCATTGGATCCAAAATGATGTTTGGGAGTGTTTCAGATCATTTCGCTAGCCTTCGGCACGTTAAAAGATGCAAAACTTGTGTTTCGGGCCTGAATGCACTATTTCGGGGTACCAAAGTTGCGAAGCATCCTTTCTACTCCCTTGGAACCAAAATGATGTTTGGGAGTGTTTCAGAGCATGTCGCTCACCTACAGCACGTAAAAAGATGTAAAACTTGTGTTTCGGGCCTGAGTGCTCTATTTCGGGGTACCGAAGTTGTGAAGCATCCATTCTACTCCATTGGACCAACAATGATGTTTGACAGTGTTTCAGAGCAATTCGCTAACCTTTGGCACGTAAAAGATGCAAAACTTGTGTTTCGGGCCTGAATGCACTATTTCGGGGTATCGTAGTTGTAAAGCATCCATTCTACTCCATTGGACCCAAAACGATGTTTGGGAGTGTTTCAGAGCATTTCGCTAACCTTCGGCACGTAAAAGATGCAAAACTTGTGTTCGCGCTTAAATCCACTATTTCGGGGTACCAAAATTGTGAAGCATCCATTATAGTCCACTGGACCCAAAATGATGTTTGGGAGTGTTTCAGAGCATTTCGCTAACCTTCAGCACGTAAGAGATGCAAAACTTGTGTTTCGGGCCTGATTCCACTATTTCGGGGTACAGATGTTGTGAAGCATCCGTTCTACTCCGTTGGACCCAAAATGATGTTTGGGAGTGTTTCAGAGCATTTAGCTAACCTTCGGCACGTAAAAAGATGAAAAACTTTTGTTTCGGACCTGAATGCACTATTTCGGGGTATCGTAGTTGTAAAGCATCCATTCTACTCCATTGGACCCAAAATGATGTTTGGGAGTGTTTCAGAGCATTTCGCTATCCTTCGGCACGTAAAAACATGCAAAACTTTTGTTTCGGACCTGAATGCTCTATTTCGGGGTACCGAAGTTGTGAAGCATCCATTCTACTCCATTGGACCCAAAATGATGTTTGAGAGTTTTTCAGAGCATTTCGCTAACCTTCGGAACGTAAAAGATGCAAAACTTGTGTTCGCGCCTGAATCCACTATTTCGGGGTATCGTAGTTGTAAATTATCCATTCTACTCCATTGGACCCAAATTGATGTTTGTTTCTGTTTCAGAGCATTTCGCTAACCTTCGGCACGTAATAGATGCAAAACTTGTGTTCGCGCCTGAATTCACTATTTTGGGGTACCAAAGTTGTGAAGCATCCATTATAGTCCATTGGACCCAAATTGATGTTCGGGAGTGTTTCAGAGCATTTTGCTAACCTTCGGCACATAAAAAGATGTAAAACTTGTGTTTCGGGCCTGAGTGCTCTATTTCGGGGTACCGAAGTTGTGAAGCATCCATTCTACTCCATTGGACCAACAATGATGTTTGACAGTGTTTCAGAGCATTTCGCTAACCTTTGGCACGTAAAAGATGCAAAACTTGTGTTTCGGGCTTGAATGCACTATTTCGGGGTATCGTAGTTGTAAAGCATCCATTCTACTCCATTGGACCCAAAACGATGTTTGGGAGTGTTTCAGAGCATTTCGCTAACCTTCGGCACGTAAAAGATGCAAAACTTGTGTTCGCGCTTGAATCCACTATTTCGGGGTACCAAAATTGTGAAGCATCCATTATAGTCCACTGGACCCAAAATGATGTTTGGGAGTGTTTCAGCGCATTTCGCTAACCTTCAGCACGTAAGAGATGCAAAACTTGTGTTTCGGGCCTGATTCCACTATTTCGGGGTACAGAAGTTGTGAAGCATCCGTTCTACTCCGTTGGACCCAAAATGATGTTTGGGAGTGTTTCAGAGCATTTAGCTAACCTTCGGCACGTAAAAAGATGAAAAACTTTTGTTTCGGACCTGAATGCACTATTTCGGGGTATCGTAGTTGTAAAGCATCCATTCTACTCCATTGGACCCAAAATGATGTTTGGGAGTGTTTCAGAGCATTTCGCTATCCTTCGGCACGTAAAAACATGCAAAACTTTTGTTTCGGACCTGAATGCTCTATTTCGGGGTACCGAAGTTGTGAAGCATCCATTCTACTCCATTGGACCCAAAATGATGTTTGAGAGTGTTTCAGAGCATTTCGCTAACCTTCGGAACGTAAAAGATGCAAAACTTGTGTTCGCGCCTGAATCCACTATTTCGGGGTATCGTAGTTGTAAAGCATCCATTCTACTCCATTGGACCCAAATTGATGTTTGTTACTGTTTCAGAGCATTTCGCTAACCTTCGGCACGTAACAGATGCAAAACTTGTGTTCGCGCCTGAATTCACTATTTTGGGGTACCAAAGTTGTGAAGCATCCATTATAGTCCATTGGACCCAAATTGATGTTCGAGAGTGTTTCAGAGCATTTTGCTAACCTTCGGCACATAAAAAGATGAAAAACTGGTGTTTCGGGCCTGAATTCACTATTTTGGGGTACCAAAATTGTGAAGCATCCATTATAGTCCATTGGACCCAAAATGATGTTTGGGAGTGTTTCAGAGCATTTCGCTAACCTTCAGCACGTAAAAGATGCAAAACTTGTGTTTCGGGCCTGATTCCACTATTTCGGGGTACAGAAGTTGTGAAGCATCCATTCTACTCCATTGGATCCAAAATGATGTTTGGGAGTGTTTCAGATCATTTCGCTAGCCTTCGGCACGTTAAAAGATGCAAAACTTGTGTTTCGGGCCTGAATGCACTATTTCGGGGTACCAAAGTTGCGAAGCATCCTTTCTACTCCCTTGGAACCAAAATGATGTTTGGGAGTGTTTCAGAGCATGTCGCTCACCTACAGCACGTAAAAAGATGTAAAACTTGTGTTTCGGGCCTGAGTGCTCTATTTCGGGGTACCGAAGTTGTGAAGCATCCATTCTACTCCATTGGACCAACAATGATGTTTGACAGTGTTTCAGAGCATTTCGCTAACTTTTGGCACGTAAAAGATGCAAAACTTGTGTTTCGGGCCTGAATGCACTATTTCGGGGTATCGTAGTTGTAAAGCATCCATTCTACTCCATTGGACCCAAAACGATGTTTGGGAGTGTTTCAGAGCATTTCGCTAACCTTCGGCACGTAAAAGATGCAAAACTTGTGTTCGCGCTTGAATCCACTATTTCGGGGTACCAAAATTGTGAAGCATCCATTATAGTCCACTGGACCCAAAATGATATTTGGGAGTGTTTCAGAGCATTTCGCTAACCTTCAGCACGTAAGAGATGCAAAACTTGTGTTTCGGGCCTGATTCCACTATTTCGGGGTACAGAAGTTGTGAAGCATCCGTTTTACTCCGTTGGACCCAAAATGATGTTTGGGAGTGTTTCAGAGCATTTAGCTAACCTTCGGCACGTAAAAAGATGAAAAACTTTTGTTTCGGACCTGAATGCACTATTTCGGGGTATCGTAGTTGTAAAGCATCCATTCTACTCCATTGGACCCAAAATGATGTTTGGGAGTGTTTCAGAGCATTTCGCTATCCTTCGGCATGTAAAAACATGCAAAACTTTTGTTTCGGACCTGAATGCTCTATTTCGGGGTACCGAAGTTGTGAAGCATCCATTCTACTCCATTGGACCCAAAATGATGTTTGAGAGTGTTTCAGAGCATTTCGCTAACCTTCGGAACGTAAAAGATGCAAAACTTGTGTTCGCGCCTGAATCCACTATTTCGGGGTATCGTAGTTGTAAAGCATCCATTCTACTCCATTGGACCCAAATTGATGTTTGTTACTGTTTCAGAGCATTTCGCTAACCTTCAGCACGTAACAGATGCAAAACTTGTGTTTCGGGCCTGATTCCACTATTTCGGGGTACAGAAGTTGTGAAGCATCCATTCTACTCCATTGGATCCAAAATGATGTTTGGGAGTGTTTCAGATCATTTCGCTAGCCTTCGGCACGTTAAAAGATGCGAAACTTGTGTTTCGTGCCTGAATGCACTATTTCGGGGTACCAAAGTTGCGAAGCATCCTTTCTACTCCCTTGGCACCAAAATGATGTTTGGGAGTGTTTCAGAGCATGTCGCTCACCTACAGCACGTAAAAAGATGTAAAACTTGTGTTTCGGGCCTGAGTGCTCTATTTCGGGGTACCGAAGTTGTGAAGCATCCATTCTACCCCATTGGACCAACAATGATGTTTGACAGTGTTTCAGAGCATTTCGCTAACCTTTGGCACGTAAAAGATGCAAAACTTGTGTTTCGGGCCTGAATGCACTATTTCGGGGTATCGTAGTTGTAAAGCATCCATTCTACTCGATTGGACCCAAAACGATGTTTGGGAGTGTTTCAGAGCATTTCGATAACCTTCGGCACGTAAAAGATGCAAAACTTGTGTTCGCGCTTAAATCCACTATTTCGGGGTACCAAAATTGTGAAGCATCCATTATAGTCCACTGGACCCAAAATGATGTTTGGGAGTGTTTCAGAGCATTTCGCTAACCTTCAGCACGTAAGAGATGCAAAACTTGTGTTTCGGGCCTGATTCCACTATTTCGGGGTACAGATGTTGTGAAGCATCCGTTCTACTCCGTTGGACCCAAAATGATGTTTGGGAATGTTTCAGAGCATTTAGCTAACCTTCGGCACGTAAAAAGATGAAAAACTTTTGTTTCAGACCTGAATGCACTATTTCGGGGTATCGTAGTTGTAAAGCATCCATTCTACTCCATTGGACCCAAAATGATGTTTGGGAGTGTTTCAGAGCATTTCGCTATCCTTCGGCACGTAAAAACATGCAAAACTTTTGTTTCGGACCTGAATGCTCTATTTCGGGGTACCGAAGTTGTGAAGCATCCATTCTACTCCATTGGACCCAAAATGATGTTAGAGAGTGTTTCAGAGCATTTCGCTAACCTTCGGAACGTAAAAGATGCAAAACTTGTGTTCGCGCCTGAATCCACTATTTCGGGGTATCGTAGTTGTAAAGCATCCATTCTACTCCATTGGACCCAAATTGATGTTTGTTACTGTTTCAGAGCATTTCGCTAACCTTCAGCACGTAACAGATGCAAAACTTGTGTTCGCGCCTGAATTCACTATTTTGGGGTACCAAAGTTGTGAAGCATCCATTATAGTCCATTGGACCCAAATTGATGTTCGGGAGTGTTTCAGAGCATTTTGCTAACCTTCGGCACATAAAAAGATGAAAAACTGGTGTTTCGGGCCTGAATTCACTATTTTGGGGTACCAAAATTGTGAAGCATCCATTATAGTCCATTGGACCCAAAATGATGTTTGGGAGTGTTTCAGAGCATTTCGCTAACCTTCAGCACGTAAAAGATGCAAAACTTGTGTTTCGGGCCTGATTCCACTATTTCGAGGTACAGAAGTTGTGAAGCATCCATTCTACTCCATTGGATCCAAAATGATGTTTGGGAGTGTTTCAGATCATTTCGCTAGCCTTCGGCACGTTAAAAGATGCAAAACTTGTGTTTCGGGCCTGAATGCACTATTTCGGGGTACCAAAGTTGCGAAGCATCCTTTCTACTCCCTTGGAACCAAAATGATGTTTGGGAGTGTTTCAGAGCATGTCGCTCACCTACAGCACGTAAAAAGATGTAAAACTTGTGTTTCGGGCCTGAGTGCTCTATTTCGGGGTACCGAAGTTGTGAAGCATCCATTCTACTCCATTGGACCAACAATGATGTTTGACAGTGTTTCAGAGCAATTCGCTAACCTTTGGCACGTAAAAGATGCAAAACTTGTGTTTCGGGCCTGAATGCACTATTTCGGGGTATCGTAGTTGTAAAGCATCCATTCTACTCCATTGGACCCAAAACGATGTTTGGGAGTGTTTCAGAGCATTTCGCTAACCTTCGGCACGTAAAAGATGCAAAACTTGTGTTCGCGCTTAAATCCACTATTTCGGGGTACCAAAATTGTGAAGCATCCATTATAGTCCACTGGACCCAAAATGATGTTTGGGAGTGTTTCAGAGCATTTCGCTAACCTTCAGCACGTAAGAGATGCAAAACTTGTGTTTCGGGCCTGATTCCACTATTTCGGGGTACAGATGTTGTGAAGCATCCGTTCTACTCCGTTGGACCCAAAATGATGTTTGGGAGTGTTTCAGAGCATTTAGCTAACCTTCGGCACGTAAAAAGATGAAAAACTTTTGTTTCGGACCTGAATGCACTATTTCGGGGTATCGTAGTTGTAAAGCATCCATTCTACTCCATTGGACCCAAAATGATGTTTGGGAGTGTTTCAGAGCATTTCGCTATCCTTCGGCACGTAAAAACATGCAAAACTTTTGTTTCGGACCTGAATGCTCTATTTCGGGGTACCGAAGTTGTGAAGCATCCATTCTACTCCATTGGACCCAAAATGATGTTTGAGAGTTTTTCAGAGCATTTCGCTAACCTTCGGAACGTAAAAGATGCAAAACTTGTGTTCGCGCCTGAATCCACTATTTCGGGGTATCGTAGTTGTAAATTATCCATTCTACTCCATTGGACCCAAATTGATGTTTGTTTCTGTTTCAGAGCATTTCGCTAACCTTCGGCACGTAATAGATGCAAAACTTGTGTTCGCGCCTGAATTCACTATTTTGGGGTACCAAAGTTGTGAAGCATCCATTATAGTCCATTGGACCCAAATTGATGTTCGGGAGTGTTTCAGAGCATTTTGCTAACCTTCGGCACATAAAAAGATGTAAAACTTGTGTTTCGGGCCTGAGTGCTCTATTTCGGGGTACCGAAGTTGTGAAGCATCCATTCTACTCCATTGGACCAACAATGATGTTTGACAGTGTTTCAGAGCATTTCGCTAACCTTTGGCACGTAAAAGATGCAAAACTTGTGTTTCGGGCTTGAATGCACTATTTCGGGGTATCGTAGTTGTAAAGCATCCATTCTACTCCATTGGACCCAAAACGATGTTTGGGAGTGTTTCAGAGCATTTCGCTAACCTTCGGCACGTAAAAGATGCAAAACTTGTGTTCGCGCTTGAATCCACTATTTCGGGGTACCAAAATTGTGAAGCATCCATTATAGTCCACTGGACCCAAAATGATGTTTGGGAGTGTTTCAGCGCATTTCGCTAACCTTCAGCACGTAAGAGATGCAAAACTTGTGTTTCGGGCCTGATTCCACTATTTCGGGGTACAGAAGTTGTGAAGCATCCGTTCTACTCCGTTGGACCCAAAATGATGTTTGGGAGTGTTTCAGAGCATTTAGCTAACCTTCGGCACGTAAAAAGATGAAAAACTTTTGTTTCGGACCTGAATGCACTATTTCGGGGTATCGTAGTTGTAAAGCATCCATTCTACTCCATTGGACCCAAAATGATGTTTGGGAGTGTTTCAGAGCATTTCGCTATCCTTCGGCACGTAAAAACATGCAAAACTTTTGTTTCGGACCTGAATGCTCTATTTCGGGGTACCGAAGTTGTGAAGCATCCATTCTACTCCATTGGACCCAAAATGATGTTTGAGAGTGTTTCAGAGCATTTCGCTAACCTTCGGAACGTAAAAGATGCAAAACTTGTGTTCGCGCCTGAATCCACTATTTCGGGGTATCGTAGTTGTAAAGCATCCATTCTACTCCATTGGACCCAAATTGATGTTTGTTACTGTTTCAGAGCATTTCGCTAACCTTCGGCACGTAACAGATGCAAAACTTGTGTTCGCGCCTGAATTCACTATTTTGGGGTACCAAAGTTGTGAAGCATCCATTATAGTCCATTGGACCCAAATTGATGTTCGAGAGTGTTTCAGAGCATTTTGCTAACCTTCGGCACATAAAAAGATGAAAAACTGGTGTTTCGGGCCTGAATTCACTATTTTGGGGTACCAAAATTGTGAAGCATCCATTATAGTCCATTGGACCCAAAATGATGTTTGGGAGTGTTTCAGAGCATTTCGCTAACCTTCAGCACGTAAAAGATGCAAAACTTGTGTTTCGGGCCTGATTCCACTATTTCGGGGTACAGAAGTTGTGAAGCATCCATTCTACTCCATTGGATCCAAAATGATGTTTGGGAGTGTTTCAGATCATTTCGCTAGCCTTCGGCACGTTAAAAGATGCAAAACTTGTGTTTCGGGCCTGAATGCACTATTTCGGGGTACCAAAGTTGCGAAGCATCCTTTCTACTCCCTTGGAACCAAAATGATGTTTGGGAGTGTTTCAGAGCATGTCGCTCACCTACAGCACGTAAAAAGATGTAAAACTTGTGTTTCGGGCCTGAGTGCTCTATTTCGGGGTACCGAAGTTGTGAAGCATCCATTCTACTCCATTGGACCAACAATGATGTTTGACAGTGTTTCAGAGCATTTCGCTAACTTTTGGCACGTAAAAGATGCAAAACTTGTGTTTCGGGCCTGAATGCACTATTTCGGGGTATCGTAGTTGTAAAGCATCCATTCTACTCCATTGGACCCAAAACGATGTTTGGGAGTGTTTCAGAGCATTTCGCTAACCTTCGGCACGTAAAAGATGCAAAACTTGTGTTCGCGCTTGAATCCACTATTTCGGGGTACCAAAATTGTGAAGCATCCATTATAGTCCACTGGACCCAAAATGATATTTGGGAGTGTTTCAGAGCATTTCGCTAACCTTCAGCACGTAAGAGATGCAAAACTTGTGTTTCGGGCCTGATTCCACTATTTCGGGGTACAGAAGTTGTGAAGCATCCGTTTTACTCCGTTGGACCCAAAATGATGTTTGGGAGTGTTTCAGAGCATTTAGCTAACCTTCGGCACGTAAAAAGATGAAAAACTTTTGTTTCGGACCTGAATGCACTATTTCGGGGTATCGTAGTTGTAAAGCATCCATTCTACTCCATTGGACCCAAAATGATGTTTGGGAGTGTTTCAGAGCATTTCGCTATCCTTCGGCATGTAAAAACATGCAAAACTTTTGTTTCGGACCTGAATGCTCTATTTCGGGGTACCGAAGTTGTGAAGCATCCATTCTACTCCATTGGACCCAAAATGATGTTTGAGAGTGTTTCAGAGCATTTCGCTAACCTTCGGAACGTAAAAGATGCAAAACTTGTGTTCGCGCCTGAATCCACTATTTCGGGGTATCGTAGTTGTAAATTATCCATTCTACTCCATTGGACCCAAATTGATGTTTGTTACTGTTTCAGAGCATTTCGCTAACCTTCGGCACGTAATAGATGCAAAACTTGTGTTCGCGCCTGAATTCACTATTTTGGGGTACCAAAGTTGTGAAGCATCCATTATAGTCCATTGGACCCAAATTGATGTTCGGGAGTGTTTCAGAGCATTTTGCTAACCTTCGGCACATAAAAAGATGAAAAACTGCTGTTTCGGGCCTGAATTCACTATTTTGGGGTACCAAAATTGTGAAGCATCCATTATAGTCCATTGGACCCAAAATGATGTTTGGGAGTGTTTCAGAGCATTTCGCTAACCTTCAGCACGTAAAAGATGCAAAACTTGTGTTTCGGGCCTGATTCCACTATTTCGGGGTACAGAAGTTGTGAAGCATCCATTCTACTCCATTGGATCCAAAATGATGTTTGGGAGTGTTTCAGATCATTTCGCTAGCCTTCGGCACGTTAAAAGATGCAAAACTTGTGTTTCGGGCCTGAATGCACTATTTCGGGGTACCAAAGTTGCGAAGCATCCTTTCTACTCCCTTGGAACCAAAATGATGTTTGGGAGTGTTTCAGAGCATGTCGCTCACCTACAGCACGTAAAAAGATGTAAAACTTGTGTTTCGGGCCTGAGTGCTCTATTTCGGGGTACCGAAGTTGTGAAGCATCCATTCTACTCCATTGGACCAACAATGATGTTTGACAGTGTTTCAGAGCATTTCGCTAACCTTTGGCACGTAAAAGATGCAAAACTTGTGTTTCGGGCCTGAATGCACTATTTCGGGGTATCGTAGTTGTAAAGCATCCATTCTACTCCATTGGACCCAAAACGATGTTTGGGAGTGTTTCAGAGCATTTCGCTAACCTTCGGCACGTAAAAGATGCAAAACTTGTGTTCGCGCTTGAATCCACTATTTCGGGGTACCAAAATTGTGAAGCATCCATTATAGTCCACTGGACCCAAAATGATATTTGGGAGTGTTTCAGAGCATTTCGCTAACCTTCAGCACGTAAGAGATGCAAAACTTGTGTTTCGGGCCTGATTCCACTATTTCGGGGTACAGAAGTTGTGAAGCATCCGTTTTACTCCGTTGGACCCAAAATGATGTTTGGGAGTGTTTCAGAGCATTTAGCTAACCTTCGGCACGTAAAAAGATGAAAAACTTTTGTTTCGGACCTGAATGCACTATTTCGGGGTATCGTAGTTGTAAAGCATCCATTCTACTCCATTGGACCCAAAATGATGTTTGGGAGTGTTTCAGAGCATTTCGCTATCCTTCGGCATGTAAAAACATGCAAAACTTTTGTTTCGGACCTGAATGCTCTATTTCGGGGTACCGAAGTTGTGAAGCATCCATTCTACTCCATTGGACCCAAAATGATGTTTGAGAGTGTTTCAGAGCATTTCGCTAACCTTCGGAACGTAAAAGATGCAAAACTTGTGTTCGCGCCTGAATCCACTATTTCGGGGTATCGTAGTTGTAAATTATCCATTCTACTCCATTGGACCCAAATTGATGTTTGTTACTGTTTCAGAGCATTTCGCTAACCTTCGGCACGTAATAGATGCAAAACTTGTGTTCGCGCCTGAATTCACTATTTTGGGGTACCAAAGTTGTGAAGCATCCATTATAGTCCATTGGACCCAAATTGATGTTCGGGAGTGTTTCAGAGCATTTTGCTAACCTTCGGCACATAAAAAGATGAAAAACTGCTGTTTCGGGCCTGAATTCACTATTTTGGGGTACCAAAATTGTGAAGCATCCATTATAGTCCATTGGACCCAAAATGATGTTTGGGAGTGTTTCAGAGCATTTCGCTAACCTTCAGCACGTAAAAGATGCAAAACTTGTGTTTCGGGCCTGATTCCACTATTTCGGGGTACAGAAGTTGTGAAGCATCCATTCTACTCCATTGGATCCAAAATGATGTTTGGGAGTGTTTCAGATCATTTCGCTAGCCTTCGGCACGTTAAAAGATGCAAAACTTGTGTTTCGGGCCTGAATGCACTATTTCGGGGTACCAAAGTTGCGAAGCATCCTTTCTACTCCCTTGGAACCAAAATGATGTTTGGGAGTGTTTCAGAGCATGTCGCTCACCTACAGCACGTAAAAAGATGTAAAACTTGTGTTTCGGGCCTGAGTGCTCTATTTCGGGGTACCGAAGTTGTGAAGCATCCATTCTACTCCATTGGACCAACAATGATGTTTGACAGTGTTTCAGAGCATTTCGCTAACCTTTGGCACGTAAAAGATGCAAAACTTGTGTTTCGGGCCTGAATGCACTATTTCGGGGTATCGTAGTTGTAAAGCATCCATTCTACTCTATTGGACCCAAAACGATGTTTGGGAGTGTTTCAGAGCATTTCGCTAACCTTCGGCACGTAAAAGATGCAAAACTTGTGTTCGCGCTTGAATCCACTATTTCGGGGTACCAAAATTGTGAAGCATCCATTATAGTCCACTGGACCCAAAATGATGTTTGGGAGTGTTTCAGAGCATTTCGCTAACCTTCAGCACGTAAGAGATGCAAAACTTGTGTTTCGGGCCTGATTCCACTATTTCAGGGTACAGAAGTTGTGAAGCATCCGTTCTACTCCGTTGGACCCAAAATGATGTTTGGGAGTGTTTCAGAGCATTTAGCTAAACTTCGGCACGTAAAAAGATGAAAAACTTTTGTTTCGGACCTGAATGCACTATTTCGGGGTATCGTAGTTGTAAAGCATCCATTCTACTCCATTGGACCCAAAATGATGTTTGGGAGTGTTTCAGAGCATTTCGCTATCCTTCGGCACGTAAAAACATGCAAAACTTTTGTTTCGGACCTGAATGCTCTATTTCGGGGTACCGAAGTTGTGAAGCATCCATTCTACTCCATTGGACCCAAAATGATGTTTGAGAGTGTTTCAGAGCATTTCGCTAACCTTCGGAACGTAAAAGATGCAAAACTTGTGTTCGCGCCTGAATCCACTATTTCGGGGTATCGTAGTTGTAAAGCATCCATTCTACTCCATTGGACCCAAATTGATGTTTGTTACTATTTCAGAGCATTTCGCTAACCTTCGGCACGTAATAGATGCAAAACTTGTGTTCGCGCCTGAATTCACTATTTTGGGGTACCAAAGTTGTGAAGCATCCATTATAGACCATTGGACCCAAATTGATGTTCGGGAGTGTTTCAGAGCATTTTGCTAACCTTCGGCACATAAAAAGATGAAAAACTGGTGTTTCGGGCCTGAATTCACTATTTTGGGGTACCAAAATTGTGAAGCATCCATTATAGTCCATTGGACCCAAAATGATGTTTGGGAGTGTTTCAGAGCATTTCGCTAACCTTCAGCACGTAAAAGATGCAAAACTTGTGTTTCGGGCCTGATTCCACTATTTCGGGGTACAGAAGTTGTGAAGCATCCATTCTACTCCATTGGATCCAAAATGATGTTTGGGAGTGTTTCAGATCATTTCGCTAGCCTTCGGCACGTTAAAAGAAGCAAAACTTGTGTTTCGGGCCTGAATGCACTATTTCGGGGTACCAAAGTTGCGAAGCATCCTTTCTACTCCCTTGGAACCAAAATGATGTTGGGGAGTGTTTCAGAGCATGTCGCTCACCTACAGCACGTAAAAAGATGTAAAACTTGTGTTTCGGGCCTGAGTGCTCTATTTCGGGGTACCGAAGTTGTGAAGCATCCTTTATACTCCATTGGACCAACAATGATGTTTGACAGTGTTTCAGAGCATTTCGCTAACCTTTGGCACGTAAAAGATGCAAAACTTGTGTTTCGGGCCTGAATGCACTATTTCGGGGTATCGTAGTTGTAAAGCATCCATTCTACTCCATTGGACCCAAAACGATGTTTGGGAGTGTTTCAGAGCATTTCGCTAACCTTCGGCACGTAAAAGATGCAAAACTTGTGTTCGCGCTTGAATCCACTATTTCGGGGTACCAAAATTGTGAAGCATCCATTATTGTCCACTGGACCCAAAATGATGTTTGGGAGTGTTTCACAGCATTTCGCTAACCTTCAGCACGTAAGAGATGCAAAACTTGTGTTTCGGGCCTGATTCCACTATTTCGGGGTACAGAAGTTGTGAAGCATCCGTTCTACTCCGTTGGACCCAAAATGATGTTTGGGAGTGTTTCAGAGCATTTAGCTAACCTTCGGCATGTAAAAAGATGAAAAACTTTTGTTTCGGACCTGAATGCACTATTTCGGGGTATCGTAGTTGTAAAGCATCCATTCTACTCCATTGGACCCAAAATGATGTTTGGGAGTGTTTCAGAGCATTTCGCTATCCTTCGGCACGTAAAAACATGCAAAACTTTTGTTTCGGACCTGAATGCTCTATTTCGGGGTACCGAAGTTGTGAAGCATCCATTCTACTCCATTGGACCCAAAATGATGTTTGAGAGTGTTTCAGAGCATTTCGCTAACCTTCGGAACGTAAAAGATGCAAAACTTGTGTTCGCGCCTGAATCCACTATTTCGGGGTATCGTAGTTGTAAAGCATCCATTCTACTCCATTGGACCCAAATTGATGTTTGTTACTGTTTCAGAGCATTTCGCTAACCTTCGGCACGTAACAGATGCAAAACTTGTGTTCGCGCCTGAATTCACTATTTTGGGGTACCAAAGTTGTGAAGCATCCATTATAGTCCATTGGACCCAAATTGATGTTCGGGAGTGTTTCAGAGCATTTTGCTAACCTTCGGCACATAAAAAGATGAAAAACTGCTGTTTCGGGCCTGAATTCACTATTTTGGGGTACCAAAATTGTGAAGCATCCATTATAGTCCATTGGACCCAAAATGATGTTTGGGAGTGTTTCAGAGCATTTCGCTAACCTTCAGCACGTAAAAGATGCAAAACTTGTGTTTCGGGCCTGATTCCACTATTTCGGGGTACAGAAGTTGTGAAGCATCCATTCTACTCCATTGGATCCAAAATGATGTTTGGGAGTGTTTCAGATCATTTCGCTAGCCTTCGGCACGTTAAAAGATGCAAAACTTGTGTTTCGGGCCTGAATGCACTATTTCGGGGTACCAAAGTTGCGAAGCATCCTTTCTACTCCCTTGGAACCAAAATGATGTTTGGGAGTGTTTCAGAGCATGTCGCTTACCTACAGCACGTAAAAAGATGTAAAACTTGTGTTTCGGGCCTGAGTGCTCTATTTCGGGGTACCGAAGTTGTGAAGCATCCATTCTACTCCATTGGACCAACAATGATGTTTGACAGTGTTTCAGAGCATTTCGCTAACCTTTGGCACGTAAAAGATGCAAAACTTGTGTTTCGGGCCTGAATGCACTATTTCGGGGTATCGTAGTTGTAAAGCATCCATTCTACTCCATTGGAGCCAAAACGATGTTTGGGAGTGTTTCAGAGCATTTCGCTAACCTTCGGCACGTAAAAGATGCAAAACTTGTGTTCGCGCTTGAATCCACTATTTCGGGGTACCAAAATTGTGAAGCATCCATTATAGTCCACTGGACCCAAAATGATATTTGGGAGTGTTTCAGAGCATTTCGCTAACCTTCAGCACGTAAGAGATGCAAAACTTGTGTTTCGGGCCTGATTCCACTATTTCGGGGTACAGAAGTTGTGAAGCATCCGTTCTACTCCGTTGGACCCAAAATGATGTTTGGGAGTGTTTCAGAGCATTTAGCTAACCTTCGGCACGTAAAAAGATGAAAAACTTTTGTTTCGGACCTGAATGCACTATTTCGGGGTATCGTAGTTGTA
The DNA here is from genome assembly GCA_036936925.1 of Cenchrus fungigraminus. Classification (NCBI taxonomy): domain Eukaryota; kingdom Viridiplantae; phylum Streptophyta; class Magnoliopsida; order Poales; family Poaceae; genus Cenchrus; species Cenchrus fungigraminus. The sequence goes on along the minus strand of CM072772.1, from coordinate 58,953,298 downwards.
AAGCATCCATTCTACTCCATTGGACCCAAAATGATGTTTGGGAGTGTTTCAGAGCATTTCGCTATCCTTCGGCATGTAAAAACATGCAAAACTTTTGTTTCGGACCTGAATGCTCTATTTCGGGGTACCGAAGTTGTGAAGCATCCATTCTACTCCATTGGACCCAAAATGATGTTTGAGAGTGTTTCAGAGCATTTCGCTAACCTTCGGAACGTAAAAGATGCAAAACTTGTGTTCGCGCCTGAATCCACTATTTCGGGGTATCGTAGTTGTAAATTATCCATTCTACTCCATTGGACCCAAATTGATGTTTGTTACTGTTTCAGAGCATTTCGCTAACCTTCGGCACGTAATAGATGCAAAACTTGTGTTCGCGCCTGAATTCACTATTTTGGGGTACCAAAGTTGTGAAGCATCCATTATAGTCCATTGGACCCAAATTGATGTTCGGGAGTGTTTCAGAGCATTTTGCTAACCTTCGGCACATAAAAAGATGAAAAACTGGTGTTTCGGGCCTGAATTCACTATTTTGGGGTACCAAAATTGTGAAGCATCCATTATAGTCCATTGGACCCAAAATGATGTTTGGGAGTGTTTCAGAGCATTTCGCTAACCTTCAGCACGTAAAAGATGCAAAACTTGTGTTTCGGGCCTGATTCCACTATTTCGGGGTACAGAAGTTGTGAAGCATCCATTCTACTCCATTGGATCCAAAATGATGTTTGGGAGTGTTTCAGATCATTTCGCTAGCCTTCGGCACGTTAAAAGATGCAAAACTTGTGTTTCGGGCCTGAATGCACTATTTCGGGGTACCAAAGTTGCGAAGCATCCTTTCTACTCCCTTGGAACCAAAATGATGTTTGGGAGTGTTTCAGAGCATGTCGCTCACCTACAGCACGTAAAAAGATGTAAAACTTGTGTTTCGGGCCTGAGTGCTCTATTTCGGGGTACCGAAGTTGTGAAGCATCCTTTATACTCCATTGGACCAACAATGATGTTTGACAGTGTTTCAGAGCATTTCGCTAACCTTTGGCACGTAAAAGATGCAAAACTTGTGTTTCGGGCCTGAATGCACTATTTCGGGGTATCGTAGTTGTAAAGCATCCATTCTACTCCATTGGACCCAAAACGATGTTTGGGAGTGTTTCAGAGCATTTCGCTAACCTTCGGCACGTAAAAGATGCAAAACTTGTGTTCGCGCTTGAATCCACTATTTCGGGGTACCAAAATTGTGAAGCATCCATTATAGTCCACTGGACCCAAAATGATGTTTGGGAGTGTTTCAGAGCATTTCGCTAACCTTCAGCACGTAAGAGATGCAAAACTTGTGTTTCGGGCCTGATTCCACTATTTCAGGGTACAGAAGTTGTGAAGCATCCGTTCTACTCCGTTGGACCCAAAATGATGTTTGGGAGTGTTTCAGAGCATTTAGCTAAACTTCGGCACGTAAAAAGATGAAAAACTTTTGTTTCGGACCTGAATGCACTATTTCGGGGTATCGTAGTTGTAAAGCATCCATTCTACTCCATTGGACCCAAAATGATGTTTGGGAGTGTTTCAGAGCATTTCTCTATCCTTCGGCACGTAAAAACATGCAAAACTTTTGTTTCGGACCTGAATGCTCTATTTCGGGGTACCGAAGTTGTGAAGCATCCATTCTACTCCATTGGACCCAAAATGATGTTTGAGAGTGTTTCAGAGCATTTCGCTAACCTTCGGAACGTAAAAGATGCAAAACTTGTGTTCGCGCCTGAATCCACTATTTCGGGGTATCGTAGTTGTAAAGCATCCATTCTACTCCATTGGACCCAAATTGATGTTTGTTACTATTTCAGAGCATTTCGCTAACCTTCGGCACGTAATAGATGCAAAACTTGTGTTCGCGCCTGAATTCACTATTTTGGGGTACCAAAGTTGTGAAGCATCCATTATAGACCATTGGACCCAAATTGATGTTCGGGAGTGTTTCAGAGCATTTTGCTAACCTTCGGCACATAAAAAGATGAAAAACTGGTGTTTCGGGCCTGAATTCACTATTTTGGGGTACCAAAATTGTGAAGCATCCATTATAGTCCATTGGACCCAAAATGATGTTTGGGAGTGTTTCAGAGCATTTCGCTAACCTTCAGCACGTAAAAGATGCAAAACTTGTGTTTCGGGCCTGATTCCACTATTTCGGGGTACAGAAGTTGTGAAGCATCCATTCTACTCCATTGGATCCAAAATGATGTTTGGGAGTGTTTCAGATCATTTCGCTAGCCTTCGGCACGTTAAAAGAAGCAAAACTTGTGTTTCGGGCCTGAATGCACTATTTCGGGGTACCAAAGTTGCGAAGCATCCTTTCTACTCCCTTGGAACCAAAATGATGTTTGGGAGTGTTTCAGAGCATGTCGCTCACCTACAGCACGTAAAAAGATGTAAAACTTGTGTTTCGGGCCTGAGTGCTCTATTTCGGGGTACCGAAGTTGTGAAGCATCCTTTATACTCCATTGGACCAACAATGATGTTTGACAGTGTTTCAGAGCATTTCGCTAACCTTTGGCACGTAAAAGATGCAAAACTTGTGTTTCGGGCCTGAATGCACTATTTCGGGGTATCGTAGTTGTAAAGCATCCATTCTACTCCATTGGACCCAAAACGATGTTTGGGAGTGTTTCAGAGCATTTCGCTAACCTTCGGCACGTAAAAGATGCAAAACTTGTGTTCGCGCTTGAATCCACTATTTCGGGGTACCAAAATTGTGAAGCATCCATTATTGTCCACTGGACCCAAAATGATGTTTGGGAGTGTTTCACAGCATTTCGCTAACCTTCAGCACGTAAGAGATGCAAAACTTGTGTTTCGGGCCTGATTCCACTATTTCGGGGTACAGAAGTTGTGAAGCATCCGTTCTACTCCGTTGGACCCAAAATGATGTTTGGGAGTGTTTCAGAGCATTTAGCTAACCTTCGGCATGTAAAAAGATGAAAAACTTTTGTTTCGGACCTGAATGCACTATTTCGGGGTATCGTAGTTGTAAAGCATCCATTCTACTCCATTGGACCCAAAATGATGTTTGGGAGTGTTTCAGAGCATTTCGCTATCCTTCGGCACGTAAAAACATGCAAAACTTTTGTTTCGGACCTGAATGCTCTATTTCGGGGTACCGAAGTTGTGAAGCATCCATTCTACTCCATTGGACCCAAAATGATGTTTGAGAGTGTTTCAGAGCATTTCGCTAACCTTCGGAACGTAAAAGATGCAAAACTTGTGTTCGCGCCTGAATCCACTATTTCGGGGTATCGTAGTTGTAAAGCATCCATTCTACTCCATTGGACCCAAATTGATGTTTGTTACTGTTTCAGAGCATTTCGCTAACCTTCGGCACGTAACAGATGCAAAACTTGTGTTCGCGCCTGAATTCACTATTTTGGGGTACCAAAGTTGTGAAGCATCCATTATAGTCCATTGGACCCAAATTGATGTTCGGGAGTGTTTCAGAGCATTTTGCTAACCTTCGGCACATAAAAAGATGAAAAACTGCTGTTTCGGGCCTGAATTCACTATTTTGGGGTACCAAAATTGTGAAGCATCCATTATAGTCCATTGGACCCAAAATGATGTTTGGGAGTGTTTCAGAGCATTTCGCTAACCTTCAGCACGTAAAAGATGCAAAACTTGTGTTTCGGGCCTGATTCCACTATTTCGGGGTACAGAAGTTGTGAAGCATCCATTCTACTCCATTGGATCCAAAATGATGTTTGGGAGTGTTTCAGATCATTTCGCTAGCCTTCGGCACGTTAAAAGATGCAAAACTTGTGTTTCGGGCCTGAATGCACTATTTCGGGGTACCAAAGTTGCGAAGCATCCTTTCTACTCCCTTGGAACCAAAATGATGTTTGGGAGTGTTTCAGAGCATGTCGCTTACCTACAGCACGTAAAAAGATGTAAAACTTGTGTTTCGGGCCTGAGTGCTCTATTTCGGGGTACCGAAGTTGTGAAGCATCCATTCTACTCCATTGGACCAACAATGATGTTTGACAGTGTTTCAGAGCATTTCGCTAACCTTTGGCACGTAAAAGATGCAAAACTTGTGTTTCGGGCCTGAATGCACTATTTCGGGGTATCGTAGTTGTAAAGCATCCATTCTACTCCATTGGAGCCAAAACGATGTTTGGGAGTGTTTCAGAGCATTTCGCTAACCTTCGGCACGTAAAAGATGCAAAACTTGTGTTCGCGCTTGAATCCACTATTTCGGGGTACCAAAATTGTGAAGCATCCATTATAGTCCACTGGACCCAAAATGATATTTGGGAGTGTTTCAGAGCATTTCGCTAACCTTCAGCACGTAAGAGATGCAAAACTTGTGTTTCGGGCCTGATTCCACTATTTCGGGGTACAGAAGTTGTGAAGCATCCGTTCTACTCCGTTGGACCCAAAATGATGTTTGGGAGTGTTTCAGAGCATTTAGCTAACCTTCGGCACGTAAAAAGATGAAAAACTTTTGTTTCGGACCTGAATGCACTATTTCGGGGTATCGTAGTTGTAAAGCATCCATTCTACTCCATTGGACCCAAAATGATGTTTGGGAGTGTTTCAGAGCATTTCGCTATCCTTCGGCATGTAAAAACATGCAAAACTTTTGTTTCGGACCTGAATGCTCTATTTCGGGGTACCGAAGTTGTGAAGCATCCATTCTACTCCATTGGACCCAAAATGATGTTTGAGAGTGTTTCAGAGCATTTCGCTAACCTTCGGAACGTAAAAGATGCAAAACTTGTGTTCGCGCCTGAATCCACTATTTCGGGGTATCGTAGTTGTAAATTATCCATTCTACTCCATTGGACCCAAATTGATGTTTGTTACTGTTTCAGAGCATTTCGCTAACCTTCGGCACGTAATAGATGCAAAACTTGTGTTCGCGCCTGAATTCACTATTTTGGGGTACCAAAGTTGTGAAGCATCCATTATAGTCCATTGGACCCAAATTGATGTTCGGGAGTGTTTCAGAGCATTTTGCTAACCTTCGGCACATAAAAAGATGAAAAACTGGTGTTTCGGGCCTGAATTCACTATTTTGGGGTACCAAAATTGTGAAGCATCCATTATAGTCCATTGGACCCAAAATGATGTTTGGGAGTGTTTCAGAGCATTTCGCTAACCTTCAGCACGTAAAAGATGCAAAACTTGTGTTTCGGGCCTGATTCCACTATTTCGGGGTACAGAAGTTGTGAAGCATCCATTCTACTCCATTGGATCCAAAATGATGTTTGGGAGTGTTTCAGATCATTTCGCTAGCCTTCGGCACGTTAAAAGATGCAAAACTTGTGTTTCGGGCCTGAATGCACTATTTCGGGGTACCAAAGTTGCGAAGCATCCTTTCTACTCCCTTGGAACCAAAATGATGTTTGGGAGTGTTTCAGAGCATGTCGCTCACCTACAGCACGTAAAAAGATGTAAAACTTGTGTTTCGGGCCTGAGTGCTCTATTTCGGGGTACCGAAGTTGTGAAGCATCCTTTATACTCCATTGGACCAACAATGATGTTTGACAGTGTTTCAGAGCATTTCGCTAACCTTTGGCACGTAAAAGATGCAAAACTTGTGTTTCGGGCCTGAATGCACTATTTCGGGGTATCGTAGTTGTAAAGCATCCATTCTACTCCATTGGACCCAAAACGATGTTTGGGAGTGTTTCAGAGCATTTCGCTAACCTTCGGCACGTAAAAGATGCAAAACTTGTGTTCGCGCTTGAATCCACTATTTCGGGGTACCAAAATTGTGAAGCATCCATTATAGTCCACTGGACCCAAAATGATGTTTGGGAGTGTTTCAGAGCATTTCGCTAACCTTCAGCACGTAAGAGATGCAAAACTTGTGTTTCGGGCCTGATTCCACTATTTCAGGGTACAGAAGTTGTGAAGCATCCGTTCTACTCCGTTGGACCCAAAATGATGTTTGGGAGTGTTTCAGAGCATTTAGCTAAACTTCGGCACGTAAAAAGATGAAAAACTTTTGTTTCGGACCTGAATGCACTATTTCGGGGTATCGTAGTTGTAAAGCATCCATTCTACTCCATTGGACCCAAAATGATGTTTGGGAGTGTTTCAGAGCATTTCGCTATCCTTCGGCACGTAAAAACATGCAAAACTTTTGTTTCGGACCTGAATGCTCTATTTCGGGGTACCGAAGTTGTGAAGCATCCATTCTACTCCATTGGACCCAAAATGATGTTTGAGAGTGTTTCAGAGCATTTCGCTAACCTTCGGAACGTAAAAGATGCAAAACTTGTGTTCGCGCCTGAATCCACTATTTCGGGGTATCGTAGTTGTAAAGCATCCATTCTACTCCATTGGACCCAAATTGATGTTTGTTACTATTTCAGAGCATTTCGCTAACCTTCGGCACGTAATAGATGCAAAACTTGTGTTCGCGCCTGAATTCACTATTTTGGGGTACCAAAGTTGTGAAGCATCCATTATAGACCATTGGACCCAAATTGATGTTCGGGAGTGTTTCAGAGCATTTTGCTAACCTTCGGCACATAAAAAGATGAAAAACTGGTGTTTCGGGCCTGAATTCACTATTTTGGGGTACCAAAATTGTGAAGCATCCATTATAGTCCATTGGACCCAAAATGATGTTTGGGAGTGTTTCAGAGCATTTCGCTAACCTTCAGCACGTAAAAGATGCAAAACTTGTGTTTCGGGCCTGATTCCACTATTTCGGGGTACAGAAGTTGTGAAGCATCCATTCTACTCCATTGGATCCAAAATGATGTTTGGGAGTGTTTCAGATCATTTCGCTAGCCTTCGGCACGTTAAAAGAAGCAAAACTTGTGTTTCGGGCCTGAATGCACTATTTCGGGGTACCAAAGTTGCGAAGCATCCTTTCTACTCCCTTGGAACCAAAATGATGTTTGGGAGTGTTTCAGAGCATGTCGCTCACCTACAGCACGTAAAAAGATGTAAAACTTGTGTTTCGGGCCTGAGTGCTCTATTTCGGGGTACCGAAGTTGTGAAGCATCCTTTATACTCCATTGGACCAACAATGATGTTTGACAGTGTTTCAGAGCATTTCGCTAACCTTTGGCACGTAAAAGATGCAAAACTTGTGTTTCGGGCCTGAATGCACTATTTCGGGGTATCGTAGTTGTAAAGCATCCATTCTACTCCATTGGACCCAAAACGATGTTTGGGAGTGTTTCAGAGCATTTCGCTAACCTTCGGCACGTAAAAGATGCAAAACTTGTGTTCGCGCTTGAATCCACTATTTCGGGGTACCAAAATTGTGAAGCATCCATTATTGTCCACTGGACCCAAAATGATGTTTGGGAGTGTTTCACAGCATTTCGCTAACCTTCAGCACGTAAGAGATACAAAACTTGTGTTTCGGGCCTGATTCCACTATTTCGGGGTACAGAAGTTGTGAAGCATCCGTTCTACTCCGTTGGACCCAAAATGATGTTTGGGAGTGTTTCAGAGCATTTAGCTAACCTTCGGCATGTAAAAAGATGAAAAACTTTTGTTTCGGACCTGAATGCACTATTTCGGGGTATCGTAGTTGTAAAGCATCCATTCTACTCCATTGGACCCAAAATGATGTTTGGGAGTGTTTCAGAGCATTTCACTATCCTTCGGCACGTAAAAACATGCAAAACTTTTGTTTCGGACCTGAATGCTCTATTTCGGGGTACCGAAGTTGTTAAGCATCCATTCTACTACATTGGACCCAAAATGATGATTGAGAGTGTTTCAGAGCATTTCGCTAACCTTCGGCTCGTAAAAGATGCAAAACTTGTGTTTCGGGCCTGAATGCACTATTTCAGGGTATCGTAGTTGTAAAGCATCCATTCTACTCCATTGGAGCCAAAATGATGTTTGGGAGTATTTCAGAGCATTTCACTAACCTTCGGCACGTAAAAAGATGCAAAACTTGTGTTTCGGGCCTGAATGCACGATTTCGGGGTATCGAAGTTGTGAAGCATCCATTCTACTCCATTGGACTCGAAATGATGTTTGGGAGTGTTTCAGAGCATTTCGCTAACCTTCGGCACGTAAAAAGATGCAAAACTTCTGTTTCAGGCCTGGATGCACTATTTTGAGGTACCGAAGTTGTGAAGCATCCATTCTACTCCATTGGACCCAAAATGATGTTTGAGAGTGTTTTAGAGCATTTCGCTAACCTTCGGCACGTAAAAGATGCAAAACTTGTGTTTCTGGCCTGAATGCACTATTTCGGGGTATCGTAGTTGTAAAGCATCCAATCTACTCCATTGGACCCAAAATGTTGTTTGTTAGTGTTTCAGAGCATTTCGCTAACCTTCGGCACGTAAAAGATGCAAAACTTGTGTTCGCGCCTGAATTCACTATTTTGGTGTACCAAAGTTGTGAAGCATCCGTTATAGTCCATTGGACCCAAAATGATGTTTGGGAGTGTTTCAGAGCATTTTGCTAACCTTCGGCACATAAAAAGATGAAAACTGGTGTTTCGGGCCTGAATGCACTATTTCGGGTACCAAAGTTGCGAAGCATCCATTCTACTCCATTGGAACTAAAATGATGTTTGGGAGTGTTTCAGAGCATTTCGCTAGCCTTCGGCACATAAAAAGATGCAAAAGTTGTGTTTCGGGCCTGAATGCTCTATTTCGGGGTACCGAAGTTGTGAAGCATCCATTCTACTTCATTGGACTCAAAATGATGTTTGGGAGTGTTTCAGAGCACTTCGCTAACCTTCGGCACGTAAAAGATGCAAAACTTGTGTTTCGGGACTGAATGCACTATTTCGGGGCACCGAAGTTGTGAAGCATCCATTCTACTCCATTGGACTCAAAATGATGTTTGGGAGTGTTTCAGAGCATTTCGCTAACCTTCGGCACGTAAAAGATGCAAAACTTGTGTTTCGGGCCTGAGTGCACTATTCCGGGGTATCGTAGTTGTAAAGCATCCATTCTACTCCATTGGACCCAAAATGATGTTTGGGAGTGTTTCAGACCATTTCGCTAACCTTCGGCACATAAAAGATGCAAAACTTGTGTTTCGGGCCTGAATGCACTATTTCGGGGTATCGTAGTTGTAAAGCATCCATTCTACTCCATTGGACCCAAAATGATGTTTGGGAGTGTTTCAGAGCATTTCCCTAACCTTCGGCACGTAAAAAGATGGAAAACTTGTGTTTCAGGCCTGGAGGCACTATTTCGAGCTACCGAAGTTGTGAAGCATCCATTCTACTCCATTGGACCCAAAATGATGTTTGAGAGTGTTTCAGAGCATTTCGCTAACCTTCGGAACGTAAAAGATGCAAAACTTGTGTTCGCGCCTGAATCCACTATTTCGGGGTATCGTAGTTGTAAAGCATCCATTCTACTCCATTGGACCCAAATTGATGTTTGTTACTATTTCAGAGCATTTCGCTAACCTTCGGCACGTAATAGATGCAAAACTTGTGTTCGCGCCTGAATTCACTATTTTGGGGTACCAAAGTTGTGAAGCATCCATTATAGACCATTGGACCCAAATTGATGTTCGGGAGTGTTTCAGAGCATTTTGCTAACCTTCGGCACATAAAAAGATGAAAAACTGGTGTTTCGGGCCTGAATTCACTATTTTGGGGTACCAAAATTGTGAAGCATCCATTATAGTCCATTGGACCCAAAATGATGTTTGGGAGTGTTTCAGAGCATTTCGCTAACCTTCAGCACGTAAAAGATGCAAAACTTGTGTTTCGGGCCTGATTCCACTATTTCGGGGTACAGAAGTTGTGAAGCATCCATTCTACTCCATTGGATCCAAAATGATGTTTGGGAGTGTTTCAGATCATTTCGCTAGCCTTCGGCACGTTAAAAGAAGCAAAACTTGTGTTTCGGGCCTGAATGCACTATTTCGGGGTACCAAAGTTGCGAAGCATCCTTTCTACTCCCTTGGAACCAAAATGATGTTTGGGAGTGTTTCAGAGCATGTCGCTCACCTACAGCACGTAAAAAGATGTAAAACTTGTGTTTCGGGCCTGAGTGCTCTATTTCGGGGTACCGAAGTTGTGAAGCATCCTTTATACTCCATTGGACCAACAATGATGTTTGACAGTGTTTCAGAGCATTTCGCTAACCTTTGGCACGTAAAAGATGCAAAACTTGTGTTTCGGGCCTGAATGCACTATTTCGGGGTATCGTAGTTGTAAAGCATCCATTCTACTCCATTGGACCCAAAACGATGTTTGGGAGTGTTTCAGAGCATTTCGCTAACCTTCGGCACGTAAAAGATGCAAAACTTGTGTTCGCGCTTGAATCCACTATTTCGGGGTACCAAAATTGTGAAGCATCCATTATTGTCCACTGGACCCAAAATGATGTTTGGGAGTGTTTCACAGCATTTCGCTAACCTTCAGCACGTAAGAGATGCAAAACTTGTGTTTCGGGCCTGATTCCACTATTTCGGGGTACAGAAGTTGTGAAGCATCCGTTCTACTCCGTTGGACCCAAAATGATGTTTGGGAGTGTTTCAGAGCATTTAGCTAACCTTCGGCATGTAAAAAGATGAAAAACTTTTGTTTCGGACCTGAATGCACTATTTCGGGGTATCGTAGTTGTAAAGCATCCATTCTACTCCATTGGACCCAAAATGATGTTTGGGAGTCTTTCAGAGCATTTCACTATCCTTCGGCACGTAAAAACATGCAAAACTTTTGTTTCGGACCTGAATGCTCTATTTCGGGGTACCGAAGTTGTGAAGCATCCATTCTACTACATTGGACCCAAAATGATGATTGAGAGTGTTTCAGAGCATTTCGCTAACCTTCGGCTCGTAAAAGATGCAAAACTTGTGTTTCGGGCCTGAATGCACTATTTCAGGGTATCGTAGTTGTAAAGCATCCATTCTACTCCATTGGAGCCAAAATGATGTTTGGGAGTATTTCAGAGCATTTCACTAACCTTCGGCACGTAAAAAGATGCAAAACTTGTGTTTCGGGCCTGAATGCACGATTTCGGGGTATCGAAGTTGTGAAGCATCCATTCTACTCCATTGGACTCGAAATGATGTTTGGGAGTGTTTCAGAGCATTTCGCTAACCTTCGGCACGTAAAAAGATGCAAAACTTCTGTTTCAGGCCTGGATGCACTATTTTGAGGTACCGAAGTTGTGAAGCATCCATTCTACTCCATTGGACCCAAAATGATGTTTGAGAGTGTTTTAAAGCATTTCGCTAACCTTCGGCACGTAAAAGATGCAAAACTTGTGTTTCTGGCCTGAATGCACTATTTCGGGGTATCGTAGTTGTAAAGCATCCAATCTACTCCATTGGACCCAAAATGTTGTTTGTTAGTGTTTCAGAGCATTTCGCTAACCTTCGGCACGTAAAAGATGCAAAACTTGTGTTCGCGCCTGAATTCACTATTTTGGTGTACCAAAGTTGTGAAGCATCCGTTATAGTCCATTGGACCCAAAATGATGTTTGGGAGTGTTTCAGAGCATTTTGCTAACCTTCGGCACATAAAAAGATGAAAACTGGTGTTTCGGGCCTGAATGCACTATTTCGGGTACCAAAGTTGCGAAGCATCCATTCTACTCCATTGGAACTAAAATGATGTTTGGGAGTGTTTCAGAGCATTTCGCTAGCCTTCGGCACATAAAAAGATGCAAAAGTTGTGTTTCGGGCCTGAATGCTCTATTTCGGGGTACCGAAGTTGTGAAGCATCCATTCTACTTCATTGGACTCAAAATGATGTTTGGGAGTGTTTCAGAGCACTTCGCTAACCTTCGGCACGTAAAAGATGCAAAACTTGTGTTTCGGGACTGAATGCACTATTTCGGGGCACCGAAGTTGTGAAGCATCCATTCTACTCCATTGGACTCAAAATGATGTTTGGGAGTGTTTCAGAGCATTTCGCTAACCTTCGGCACGTAAAAGATGCAAAACTTGTGTTTCGGGCCTGAGTGCACTATTCCGGGGTATCGTAGTTGTAAAGCATCCATTCTACTCCATTGGACCCAAAATGATGTTTGGGAGTGTTTCAGACCATTTCGCTAACCTTCGGCACATAAAAGATGCAAAACTTGTGTTTCGGGCCTGAATGCACTATTTCGGGGTATCGTAGTTGTAAAGCATCCATTCTACTCCATTGGACCCAAAATGATGTTTGGGAGTGTTTCAGAGCATTTCCCTAACCTTCGGCACGTAAAAAGATGGAAAACTTGTGTTTCAGGCCTGGAGGCACTATTTCGAGCTACCGAAGTTGTGAAGCATCCATTCTACTCCATTGGACCCAAAATGATGTTTGAGAGTGTTTTAGAGCATTTCGCTAGCCTTCGGCACGTAAAAGATGCAAAACTTGTGTTTCTATCCTGAATGCACTATTTCGGGGTATCGTAGTTGTAAAGCATCCAATCTACTCCATTGGACCCAAAATGATGTTTGAGAGTGTTTCAGAGCATTTCGCTAACCTTCGGAACGTAAAAGATGCAAAACTTGTGTTCGCGCCTGAATCCACTATTTCGGGGTATCGTAGTTGTAAAGCATCCATTCTACTCCATTGGACCCAAATTGATGTTTGTTACTATTTCAGAGCATTTCGCTAACCTTCGGCACGTAATAGATGCAAAACTTGTGTTCGCGCCTGAATTCACTATTTTGGGGTACCAAAGTTGTGAAGCATCCATTATAGACCATTGGACCCAAATTGATGTTCGGGAGTGTTTCAGAGCATTTTGCTAACCTTCGGCACATAAAAAGATGAAAAACTGGTGTTTCGGGCCTGAATTCACTATTTTGGGGTACCAAAATTGTGAAGCATCCATTATAGTCCATTGGACCCAAAATGATGTTTGGGAGTGTTTCAGAGCATTTCGCTAACCTTCAGCACGTAAAAGATGCAAAACTTGTGTTTCGGGCCTGATTCCACTATTTCGTGGTACAGAAGTTGTGAAGCATCCATTCTACTCCATTGGATCCAAAATGATGTTTGGGAGTGTTTCAGATCATTTCGCTAGCCTTCGGCACGTTAAAAGAAGCAAAACTTGTGTTTCGGGCCTGAATGCACTATTTCGGGGTACCAAAGTTGCGAAGCATCCTTTCTACTCCCTTGGAACCAAAATGATGTTTGGGAGTGTTTCAGAGCATGTCGCTCACCTACAGCACGTAAAAAGATGTAAAACTTGTGTTTCGGGCCTGAGTGCTCTATTTCGGGGTACTGAAGTTGTGAAGCATCCTTTATACTCCATTGGACCAACAATGATGTTTGACAGTGTTTCAGAGCATTTCGCTAACCTTTGGCACGTAAAAGATGCAAAACTTGTGTTTCGGGCCTGAATGCACTATTTCGGGGTATCGTAGTTGTAAAGCATCCATTCTACTCCATTGGACCCAAAACGATGTTTGGGAGTGTTTCAGAGCATTTCGCTAACCTTCGGCACGTAAAAGATGCAAAACTTGTGTTCGCGCTTGAATCCACTATTTCGGGGTACCAAAATTGTGAAGCATCCATTATTGTCCACTGGACCCAAAATGATGTTTGGGAGTGTTTCACAGCATTTCGCTAACCTTCAGCACGTAAGAGATGCAAAACTTGTGTTTCGGGCCTGATTCCACTATTTCGGGGTACAGAAGTTGTGAAGCATCCGTTCTACTCCGTTGGACCCAAAATGATGTTTGGGAGTGTTTCAGAGCATTTAGCTAACCTTCGGCATGTAAAAAGATGAAAAACTTTTGTTTCGGACCTGAATGCACTATTTCGGGGTATCGTAGTTGTAAAGCATCCATTCTACTCCATTGGACCCAAAATGATGTTTGGGAGTGTTTCAGAGCATTTCACTATCCTTCGGCACGTAAAAACATGCAAAACTTTTGTTTCGGACCTGAATGCTCTATTTCGGGGTACCGAAGTTGTGAAGCATCCATTCTACTACATTGGACCCAAAATGATGATTGAGAGTGTTTCAGAGCATTTCGCTAACCTTCGGCTCGTAAAAGATGCAAAACTTGTGTTTCGGGCCTGAATGCACTATTTCAGGGTATCGTAGTTGTAAAGCATCCATTCTACTCCATTGGAGCCAAAATGATGTTTGGGAGTATTTCAGAGCATTTCACTAACCTTCGGCACGTAAAAAGATGCAAAACTTGTGTTTCGGGCCTGAATGCACGATTTCGGGGTATCGAAGTTGTGAAGCATCCATTCTACTCCATTGGACTCGAAATGATGTTTGGGAGTGTTTCAGAGCATTTCGCTAACCTTCGGCACGTAAAAAGATGCAAAACTTCTGTTTCAGGCCTGGATGCACTATTTTGAGGTACCGAAGTTGTGAAGCATCCATTCTACTCCATTGGACCCAAAATGATGTTTGAGAGTGTTTTAGAGCATTTCGCTAACCTTCGGCACGTAAAAGATGCAAAACTTGTGTTTCTGGCCTGAATGCACTATTTCGGGGTATCGTAGTTGTAAAGCATCCAATCTACTCCATTGGACCCAAAATGTTGTTTGTTAGTGTTTCAGAGCATTTCGCTAACCTTCGGCACGTAAAAGATGCAAAACTTGTGTTCGCGCCTGAATTCACTATTTTGGTGTACCAAAGTTGTGAAGCATCCGTTATAGTCCATTGGACCCAAAATGATGTTTGGGAGTGTTTCAGAGCATTTTGCTAACCTTCGGCACATAAAAAGATGAAAACTGGTGTTTCGGGCCTGAATGCACTATTTCGGGTACCAAAGTTGCGAAGCATCCATTCTACTCCATTGGAACTAAAATGATGTTTGGGAGTGTTTCAGAGCATTTCGCTAGCCTTCGGCACATAAAAAGATGCAAAAGTTGTGTTTCGGGCCTGAATGCTCTATTTCGGGGTACCGAAGTTGTGAAGCATCCATTCTACTTCATTGGACTCAAAATGATGTTTGGGAGTGTTTCAGAGCACTTCGCTAACCTTCGGCACGTAAAAGATGCAAAACTTGTGTTTCGGGACTGAATGCACTATTTCGGGGCACCGAAGTTGTGAAGCATCCATTCTACTCCATTGGACTCAAAATGATGTTTGGGAGTGTTTCAGAGCATTTCGCTAACCTTCGGCACGTAAAAGATGCAAAACTTGTGTTTCGGGCCTGAGTGCACTATTCCGGGGTATCGTAGTTGTAAAGCATCCATTCTACTCCATTGGACCCAAAATGATGTTTGGGAGTGTTTCAGACCATTTCGCTAACCTT
Source organism: Cenchrus fungigraminus (assembly GCA_036936925.1). NCBI lineage: Eukaryota > Viridiplantae > Streptophyta > Magnoliopsida > Poales > Poaceae > Cenchrus > Cenchrus fungigraminus. Next base: position 58,938,139 of record CM072772.1, on the reverse strand, counting down.
CGGCACATAAAAGATGCAAAACTTGTGTTTCGGGCCTGAATGCACTATTTCGGGGTATCGTAGTTGTAAAGCATCCATTCTACTCCATTGGACCCAAAATGATGTTTGGGAGTGTTTCAGAGCATTTCCCTAACCTTCGGCACGTAAAAAGATGGAAAACTTGTGTTTCAGGCCTGGAGGCACTATTTCGAGCTACCGAAGTTGTGAAGCATCCATTCTACTCCATTGGACCCAAAATGATGTTTGAGAGTGTTTTAGAGCATTTCGCTAGCCTTCGGCACGTAAAAGATGCAAAACTTGTGTTTCTATCCTGAATGCACTATTTCGGGGTATCGTAGTTGTAAAGCATCCAATCTACTCCATTGGACCCAAAATGATGTTTGTTAGTGTTTCAGAGCATTTCGCTAACCTACGGCACATAAAAGATACAAAACTTGTGTTCGCGCCTGAATTCACTATTTTGGTGTACCAAAGTTGTAAAGCATCCATTATAGTCAATTGGACCGAAAATGATGTTTGGGAGTGTTTCAGGGCATTTTGCTAACCTTCGGCACATAAAAAGATGAAAAACTTGTGTCTCGGGCCTGAATGCACAATTTCGGGTACCAAAGTTGCGAAGCATCCATTCTACTCCATTGGAACCAAAATGATGTTTGGGAGTGTTTCAGATCATTTCCCTAGCCTTCGGCACGTAAAAAGATGCAAAACTTGTGTTTTGGGCCTGAATGCACTATTTCGGGGTACCAAAGTTGCGAAGCATCCTTTCTACTCCATTGGAACCAAAATGATGTTTTGGAGTGTTTCAGAGCATGTCGCTAACCTTCAGCATATAAAAAGATGCAAAACTTGTGTTTCGGGCCTGAGTGCTCTATTTCGGGGTACCGAAGTTGTGAAGCATCCATTATACTCCATTGGACCCAAAATGATGTTTGGGAGTGTTTCAGAGAATTTAGCTAACCTTCGACACGTAAAAGATGCAAAACTTGTGTTCGCGCTTGAATCCACTATTTCGGGGTACCAAAATTGTGAAGCATCCATTATAGTCCACTGGACCCAAAATGATGTTTGGGAGTGTTTCAGAGCATTTCGCTAACCTTCAGCGCGTAATAGATGCAAAACTTGTGTTTCGGGCCTGATTCCACTATTTCGGGGTGCAGAAGTTGTGAAGCATCCATTCTACTCCATTGGGCCCAAAATGATGTTTGGGAGTGTTTCAGAGCATTTAGCTAACCTTCGGCACGTAAAAAGATGAAAAACTTTTGTTTCGGACCTGAATGCACTATTTTGGGGTATCGTAGTTGTAAAGCATCCATTCTACTCCATTGGACCCAAAATGATGTTTGGGAGTGTTTCAGAGCATTTCGCTAACCTTCGACATGTAAAAGATGCAAAACTTGTGTTCGCGCATGAATCCACTATTTCGGGGTACCAAAATTGTGAAGCATCCATTATAGTCCACTGGACCCAAAATGATGTTTGGGAGTGTTTCAGAGCATTTCGCTAACCTTCAGCGCGTAAAAGATGCAAAACTTGTGTTTCGGGCCTGATTCCACTATTTCGGGATACAGAAGTTGTGAAGCATCCATTCTACTCCATTGGACCCAAAATGATGTTTGGGAGTGTTTCAGAGCATTTAGCTAACCTTCGGCACGTAAAAAGATGAAAAACTTTTGTTTCGGACCTGAATGCACTATTTTGGGGTATCGTAGTTGTAAAGCATCCATTCTACTTCATTGGACCCAAAATGATGTTTGGGAGTGTTTCAGAGCATTTCGCTATCCTTCGGCACGTAAAAACATGCAAAACTTTTGTTTCGAACCTGAATGCTCTATTTCGGGGTACCGAAGTTGTGAAGCATCCATTCTACTCCATTGGACTCAAAATGATGTTTGGGTGTGTTTCAGAGCATTTCACTAACCTTCGTCACGTAAAAGATGCAAAACTAGTGTTCGCGCCTGAATGCACTATTTCGGGGTACCGAAGTTGTGAATCATCCATTCTAGTCCATTGGACCCAAGATGATGTTTGGGAGTGTTTCAGAGCATTTTGCTAACCTTCGGCACGTAAAAAGATGAAAACTTGTGTTCGCGCCTGAATGCACTATTTCGGGGTACCGAAGTTGCGAAGCATCCATTCTACTCCATTGGACCCAACCTGATTTTTGGGAGTGTTTCAAAGCACTTCGCTAACCTTCGGCACGTAAAAAGATGCAAAACTTGTGTTTTGGGCCTGAATGTACTATTTCGAGGGACCAAAGTTGCGAAGCATCCATTCTACTCCATTGGAACCAAAATGATGTTTGGGAGTGTTTCAGAGAATTTAGCTAACCTTCGACACGTAAATGATGCAAAACTTGTGTTCGCGCTTGAATCCACTATTTCGGGGTACCAAAATTGTGAAGCATCCATTATAGTCCACTGGACCCAAAATGATGTTTGGGAGTGTTTCAGAGCATTTCGCTAACCTTCAGCGCGTAATAGATGCAAAACTTGTGTTTCGGGCCTGATTCCACTATTTCGGGGTGCAGAAGTTGTGAAGCATCCATTCTACTCCATTGGGCCCAAAATGATGTTTGGGAGTGTTTCAGAGCATTTAGCTAACCTTCGGCACGTAAAAAGATGAAAAACTTTTGTTTCGGACCTGAATGCACTATTTTGGGGTATCGTAGTTGTAAAGCATCCATTCTACTCCATTGGACCCAAAATGATGTTTGGGAGTGTTTCAGAGCATTTCGCTAACCTTCGACATGTAAAAGATGCAAAACTTGTGTTCGCGCTTGAATCCACTATTTCGGGGTACCAAAATTGTGAAGCATCCATTATAGTCCACTGGACCCAAAATGATGTTTGGGAGTGTTTCAGAGCATTTCGCTAACCTTCAGCGCGTAAAAGATGCAAAACTTGTGTTTCGGGCCTGATTCCACTATTTCGGGATACAGAAGTTGTGAAGCATCCATTCTACTCCATTGGACCCAAAATGATGTTTGGGAGTGTTTCAGAGCATTTAGCTAACCTTCGGCACGTAAAAAGATGAAAAACTTTTGTTTCGGACCTGAATGCACTATTTTGGGGTATCGTAGTTGTAAAGCATCCATTCTACTTCATTGGACCCAAAATGATGTTTGGGAGTGTTTCAGAGCATTTCGCTATCCTTCGGCACGTAAAAACATGCAAAACTTTTGTTTCGGACCTGAATGCTCTATTTCGGGGTACCGAAGTTGTGAAGCATCCATTCTACTCCATTGGACTCAAAATGATGTTTGGGTGTGTTTCAGAGCATTTCACTAACCTTCGTCACGTAAAAGATGCAAAACTAGTGTTCGCGCCTGAATGCACTATTTCGGGGTACCGAAGTTGTGAATCATCCATTCTAGTCCATTGGACCCAAGATGATGTTTGGGAGTGTTTCAGAGCATTTTGCTAACCTTCGGCACGTAAAAAGATGAAAACTTGTGTTCGCGCCTGAATGCACTATTTCGGGGTACCGAAGTTGCGAAGCATCCATTCTACTCCATTGGACCCAACCTGATTTTTGGGAGTGTTTCAAAGCACTTCGCTAACCTTCGGCACGTAAAAAGATGCAAAACTTGTGTTTCGGGCCTGAATGTACTATTTCGAGGGACCAAAGTTGCGAAGCATCCATTCTACTCCATTGGAACCAAAATGATGTTTGGGAGTGTTTCAGAGAATTTAGCTAACCTTCGACACGTAAAAGATGCAAAACTTGTGTTCGCGCTTGAATCCACTATTTCGGGGTACCAAAATTGTGAAGCATCCATTATAGTCCACTGGACCCAAAATGATGTTTGGGAGTGTTTCAGAGCATTTCGCTAACCTTCAGCGCGTAATAGATGCAAAACTTGTGTTTCGGGCCTGATTCCACTATTTCGGGGTGCAGAAGTTGTGAAGCATCCATTCTACTCCATTGGGCCCAAAATGATGTTTGGGAGTGTTTCAGAGCATTTAGCTAACCTTCGGCACGTAAAAAGATGAAAAACTTTTGTTTCGGACCTGAATGCACTATTTTGGGGTATCGTAGTTGTAAAGCATCCATTCTACTCCATTGGACCCAAAATGATGTTTGGGAGTGTTTCAGAGCATTTCGCTAACCTTCGACATGTAAAAGATGCAAAACTTGTGTTCGCGCTTGAATCCACTATTTCGGGGTACCAAAATTGTGAAGCATCCATTATAGTCCACTGGACCCAAAATGATGTTTGGGAGTGTTTCAGAGCATTTCGCTAACCTTCAGCGCGTAAAAGATGCAAAACTTGTGTTTCGGGCCTGATTCCACTATTTCGGGATACAGAAGTTGTGAAGCATCCATTCTACTCCATTGGACCCAAAATGATGTTTGGGAGTGTTTCAGAGCATTTAGCTAACCTTCGGCACGTAAAAAGATGAAAAACTTTTGTGTCGGACCTGAATGCACTATTTTGGGGTATCGTAGTTGTAAAGCATCCATTCTACTTCATTGGACCCAAAATGATGTTTGGGAGTGTTTCAGAGCATTTCGCTATCCTTCGGCACGTAAAAACATGCAAAACTTTTGTTTCGGACCTGAATGCTCTATTTCGGGGTACCGAAGTTGTGAAGCATCCATTCTACTCCATTGGACTCAAAATGATGTTTGGGTGTGTTTCAGAGCATTTCACTAACCTTCGTCACGTAAAAGATGCAAAACTAGTGTTCGCGCCTGAATGCACTATTTCGGGGTACCGAAGTTGTGAATCATCCATTCTAGTCCATTGGACCCAAGATGATGTTTGGGAGTGTTTCAGAGCATTTTGCTAACCTTCGGCACGTAAAAAGATGAAAACTTGTGTTCGCGCCTGAATGCACTATTTCGGGGTACCGAAGTTGCGAAGCATCCATTCTACTCCATTGGACCCAACCTGATTTTTGGGAGTGTTTCAAAGCACTTCGCTAACCTTCGGCACGTAAAAAGATGCAAAACTTGTGTTTCGGGCCTGAATGTACTATTTCGAGGGACCAAAGTTGCGAAGCATCCATTCTACTCCATTGGAACCAAAATGATGTTTGGGAGTGTTTCAGAGCATTTCGCTAACCTTCGGCACGTAAAAAGATGCAAAACTAGTGTTTCGGGCTTGAATGCCCTATTTTGGGGTACCAAAGTTGTGAAGCATCCATTCTACTCCATTGGACCCAAAATGATGTTTGAGAGTGTTTCAGAACATTTCGCTAACCTTCGGCTCGTAAAAAGATGAAAAACTTGTGTTCGCGCCTGAATGCACTATTTCGGGGTACTGAAGTTGCGAAGCATCCATTCTACTCCATTGGAACCAAAGTGATGTTTGGGAGTGTTTCATAGTATTTCGCTAAACTTCGGCACGTAAAAAGATGCAAAACTTCTGTTTCGGGCCTGAATGCACAATTTCGGGGTACCGAAGTTGTGAAGCATCCATTCTACTCCATTGGACCCAAAATAATGTTTGAGAGTGTTTCCGAGCATTTTGCTAACCTTCGGCACGTAAAAGATGCAAAACTTGTGTTTCAGGCCTGAATGCACTATTTCGGGGTATCGTAGTTGTAAAGCATCCACTATTTCAGGGTACCAAAGTTGTAAAGCATCCATTCTACTCCATTGGACCCAAAATGATGTTTGGGAGTGTTTCAAAGCATTTTGCTCACCTTCGGCGCGTAAAAAAAAATGCAAAACTTGTGTTTCGGGCCTGAATGCACTATTCCAGGGGTACCGAAGTTCTGAAGCATCCATTCTACTCCATTGGACCCAAAATGATGTTTGGGAGTGTTTCAGAGCATTTCGCTAACCTTCGGCACGTAAAAAGATGAAAACTTGTGTTTAGGGCCTGAATGCACTATTTCGAGGGATCAAAGTTGCGAAGCATCCATTCAACTCCATTTGACCCAAACTGATTTTTGGGAGTGTTTCAGAGCATTTCGCTAACCTTCGGCACGTAAAAAGATGCAAAACTTGTGTTTCGGGCCTGAATGTACTATTTCGGGGTACCGAAGTTGTGAAGCATCCATTCTACTCCATTGGACCCAATCTGATTTTTGGGAGTGTTTCAGAGCATTTCGCTAACCTTCGGCACGTAAAAAGATGCAAAATTTCTGTTTCAGGCCTAAATGCACTATTTCGGGATACCGAAGTTGTGAAGCATCCATTCTACTCCATTGGAACAAAAATGATGTTTGGGAGTGTTTCAGAGCATTTCGCTAACCTTCGGCACGTAAAAAGATGCAAAACTTGTGTTTCGGGCCTGAATGCACTATTCCAGGGTACCGAAGTTGTGAAGCATCCATTCTACTCCATTGGACCCAAGATGATGTTTGAGAGTGTTTCAGAGCATTTCGCTAACCTTCGGCACGTAAAAAGATGCAAAACTTGTGTTTCGGGCCTGAATGTACTATTTCAGGGTACCAAAGTTGTGAAGCATCCATTCTACTCCATTGGACCCAAAATGATTTTTGGGAGTGTTTCAGAGCATTTCGCTAACCTTCGGCACGTAAAAAGATGAAAACTGGTGTTTAGGGCCTGAATGCACTATTTCGAGGGATCAAAGTTGCGAAGCATCCATCCAACTCCATTAGACCCAAACTGATTTTTGGGAGTGTTTCAGAGCATTTCGCTAACCTTCGGCACGTAAAAATATGAAAACTTGTGTTTAGGACCTGAATGCACTATTTCGAGGGATCAAAGTTGCGAAGCATCCATTCAACTCCATTGGACCCAAACTGATTTTTGGGAGTGTTTCAGAGCATTTCGCTAACCTTCGGCACGTAAAAAGATGCAAAACTTGTGTTTCGGGCCTGAATGTACTATTTCGGGGTACCGAAGTTGTGAAGCATCCATACTACACCAAAGGACCAAATCTTATATATGGGAGTGAAACAGAGAGTTTCGCTAACCTTCGGCAAGTAAAAAGATGCAAAATTTGTGTATCGGGCCAGAAAGCACTCTTTCGGGATACCGAAATTGTGTAGCATCCATTCTACTCCATTGTAACAAAAATGATGTTTGGGAGTGTTTCAGAGCATTTCGCTAACCTTCGTCACGTAAAAAGATGCAAAACTTGTGTTTCGGGCGTGATTTGACTATTTCAGGGTACCGAAGTTGTGAAGTATCCATTCTACTCCATTGGAACCAAAATAATGTTTGAGAGTGTTTCAGAGCATTTCGCTAACCTTTGGCACGTAAAGGATGCAAAACTTGTGTTTCGGGCCAGAATACACTATTTCGGGGTACCGAAGTTGCGAAGCATCTATTCTACTCCATTGGAACCAAAATGATGTTTGGGAGTGTTTCAGAGCATTTCGCTAACCTTCGGCACGTAAAAAGATGCAAAACTTGTGTTTCGGGCCTGAATGCACTATTTCAAGGTATCGTAGTTGTAAAGCATCCATTCTACACCATTGGACCCAAAATGATGTTTGGGAGTGTTTCAGAGCATTTCGCTAACCTTCAGCACGTAAAAGATGCAAAACTTGTGTCCGCGCCTTAATCCACTATTTTGGGTTACCAAAGTTGTGAAACATCCATTATAGTCCTTTGGACCCAAAATGATGTTTGGGAGTGTTTCAGAGCATTTTGCTAACCTTCGGCACAAAAAAAGATGAAAAACTTGTGTTTCGGGCCTGAATGCACTATTTTGGGGAACCAAAGTTGCGACGCATCCATTCTACTCCATTGGAACCAATATGATGTTTGGGTTTGTTTCAGAGAATTTTCCTAACCTTCGGCACGTAAAAGGATGCAAAACTTGTGTTTCGGGCCTGAATGCACTATTTTGGGGTACCGAAGTTGTGAAGCATCCATTCTACTCCATTGGACCCAAAATGATGTTTTAGAGTGTTTCAGAGCATTTCGCTAACCTTCGGCACGTAAAAGATGCAAAACTTGTGTTTCGGGCCTGAATGCACTATTTCGGGGTATCGTAGTTGTAAAGCATCCATTCTACTCCATTGGAACAAAAATGATGTTTGGGAGTGTTTCAGGGCATTTCGCTAACCTTCGGCACGTAAAAATATGCAAAACTTATGTTTCGGGCCTGAATGCACTATTCCAGGGTACCGAAGTTGTGAAGCATCCATTCTACTCCATTGGACCCAAGATGATGTTTGAGAGTGTTTCAGAGCATTTCGCTAACCTTCGGCAAGTAAAAAGATGCTAAACTTGTGTTTCAGGCCTGAATGTACTATTTCAGGGTACCAAAGTTGTCAAGCATCCATTCTACTCCATTGGACCCAAAATGATTTTTGGGAGTGTTTCAGAGCATTTCGCTAACCTTCGGCACGTAAAAAGATGCAAAACTTGTGTTTCGGGCCTGAATGCACTATTTCGGGATACAGAAGTTGTGAAGCATCCATTCTACTCCATTCGAACCAAAATGATGTTTGGGACTGTTTCAGAGCATTTCGCTAACCTTCGGCACGTAAAAAGATGCAAAACATGTGTTTCGGGCGTGAATGGACTATTTCGGGGTACCGAAGTCGTGAAGCATCCATTCTACTCCATTGGAACCAAAATGATGTTTGGGAGTGTTTCAGAGCATTTCGCTAACCTTCGGAACGTAAAAAGATGCAAAACTTGTGTTTCGGGCCTGAATGCACTATTTCGAGGTACCAAAGTTGTGAAGCATCCATTCTACTCCATTGGACCCAAAATGATGTTTGAAAGTGTTTCAGAACATTTCGCTAACCTTCGGCTCGTAAAAAGATGAAAAACTTGTGTTCGCACCTGAATGCACTATTTCGGGGTACCGAAGTTGCGAAGCATCCATTCTACTCCATCGGAACCAAAGTGATGTTTGGGAGTGTTTCATAGTATTTCGCTAAACTTCGGCACGTAAAAAGATGCAAAACTTCTGTTTCGGGCCTGAATGCACAATTTCGGGGTACCGAAGTTGTGAAGCATCCATTCTACTCCATTGGACCCAAAATAATGTTTGAGAGTGTTTCAGAGCATTTTGCTAACCTTCGGCACGTAAAAGATGCAAAACTTGTGTTTCAAGCCTGAACGCACTATTTCGGGGTATCGTAGTTGTAAAGCATCTACTATTTCAGGGTACCAAAGTTGTAAAGCATCCATTCTACTCCATTGGACCCAAAATGATGTTTGGGAGTGTTTCAAAGCATTTTGCTAACCTTCGGCACGTAAAAAAAATGCAAAACTTGTGTTTCGGGCCTGAATGCACTATTCCAGGGGTACCGAAGTTCTGAAGCATCCATTCTACTCCATTGGACCCAAAATGATGTTTGGGAGTGTTTCAGAGCATTTCGCTAACCTTCGGCACGTAAAAAGATGAAAACTTGTGTTTAGGGCCTGAATGCACTATTTCGAGGGACCAAAGTTGCGAAGCATCCATTCAACTCCATTGGACCCAAACTGATTTTTGGGAGTGTTTCAGAGCATTTCGCTAACCTTCGGCACGTAAAAAGATGCAAAACTTGTGTTTCGGGCCTGAATGTACTATTTCGGTGTACTGAAGTTGTGATGCATCCATTCTACTCCATTGGACCCAATCTGATTTTTGGGAGTATTTCAGAGCATTTCGCTAACCTTCGGCACGTAAAAAGATGCAAAACTTGTGTTTCGGGCCTGAATGCACTATTTCGGGATACCGAAGTTGTGAAGGATCCATTCTACTCCATTGGAACAAAAATGATGTTTGGGAGTGTTTCAGAGCATTTTGCTAACCTTCGGAACGTAAAAAGATGCAAAACTTGTGTTTCGGGCCTGACTGCACTATTCCAGGGTACCGAAGTTGTGAAGCATCCATTCTACTCCATTGGACCCAAGATGATGTTTGAGAGTGTTTCAGAGCATTTCGCTAACCTTCGGCACGTAAAAAGATGCAAAACTTGTGTTTCGGGCCTGAATGTACTATTTCAGGGTACCAAAGTTGTGAAGCATCCATTCTACTCCATTGGACCCAAAATGATTTTTGGGAGTGTTTCAGAGCATTTCGCTAACCTTTGGCACGTAAAAAGATGCAAAACTTGTGTTTCGGGCGTGAATGGACTATTTCGGCGTACCGAAGTTGTGAAGCATCCATTCTACTCCATTGGACCCAAAATGATTTTTGGGAGTGTTTCGGAGCATTTCGCCAACCTTCGGCACGTAAAAAGATGCAAAACTTGTGTTTCGGGCCTGAATACACTATTTCGGGATACCGAAGTTGTGAAGCATCCATTCTACTCCATTCGAACCAAAATGATGTTTGGGAATGTTTCAGAGCATTTCGCTAACCTTCGGCACGTAAAAAGATGCAAAACTTGTGTTTCGGGCGTGATTGGACTATTTCGGGGTACCGAAGTTGTGAAGCATCCATTCTACTCCATTGGAACCAAAATAATGTTTGAGAGTGTTTCAGAGCATTTCGCTAACCTTTGGCACGTAAAGGATGCAAAACTTGTGTTTCAGGCCAGAATACACTATTTCGGGGTACCGAAGTTGCGAAGCATCTATTCTACTCCATTGGAACCAAAATGATGTTTGGGAGTGTTTCAGAGCATTTCGCTAACCTTCGGCACGTAAAAAGATGCAAAACTTGTGTTTCGGGCCTGAATGCACTATTTCAAGGTATCGTAGTTGTAAAGCATCCATTCTACACCATTGGACCCAAAATGATGTTTGGGAGTGTTTCAGAGCATTTCGCTAACCTTCGGCACGTAAAAGATGCAAAACTTGTGTCCGCGCCTTAATCCACTGTTTTGGGTTACCAAAGTTGTGAAGCATCCATTATAGTCCTTTTGACCCAAAATGATGTTTGGGAGTGTTTCAGAGCATTTTGCTAACCTTCGGCACAAAAAAAGATGAAAAACTTGTGTTTCGGGCCTGAATGCACTATTTTGCGGAACCAAAGTTGCGAAGCATCCATTCTACTCCATTGGAACCAATATGATGTTTGGGAGTGTTTCAGAGAATTTTGCTAACCTTCGGCACGTAAAAGGATGCAAAACTTGTGTTTCGGGCATGAATGCACTATTTTGGGGTACCAAAGTTGTGAAGCATCCATTCTACTCCATTGGACCCAAAATGAGGTTTTAGAGTGTTTCAGAGCATTTCGCTAACCTTCGGCACGTAAAAGATGCAAAACTTGTGTTTCGGGCCTGAATGCACTATTTCGGGGTATCGTAGTTGTAAAGCATCCATTCTACTCCATTGGAACAAAAATCATGTTTGGGAGTGTTTCAGAGCATTTCGCTAACCTTCGGCACGTAAAAATATGCAAAACTTGTGTTTCGGGCCTGAATGCACTATTCCAGGGTACCGAAGTTGTGAAGCATCCATTCTACTCCATTGGACCCAAGATGATGTTTGAGAGTGTTTCAGAGCATTTCGCTAACCTTCGGCACGTAAAAAGATGATAAACTTGTGTTTTGGGCCTGAATGTACTATTTCAGGGTACCAAAGTTGTGAAGCATCCATTCTACTCCATTGGACCCAAAATGATTTTTGGGAGTGTTTCAGAGCATTTCGCTAACCTTTGGCGCGTAAAGGATGCAAAACTTGTGTTTCGGGCCTGAATGCACTATTTCGGGATACCGAAGTTGTGAAGCATCCATTCTACTCCATTCGAACCAAAATGTTGTTTGGGAGTGTTTCAGAGTATTTCGCTAACCTTCGGCACGTAAAAAGATGCAAATGTGTGTTTCGGGCCTGAATGTACTATTCGGGGTACCGAAGTTGTGAAGCATCCATTCTACTCCATTGGACCCAATCTGATTTTTGGGAGTGTTTCAGAGCATTTCGCTAACCTTCGGCACGTAAAAAGATGCAAAACTTGTGTTTCGGGCCTGAATGCACTATTTCAGGATACCGAAGTTGTGAAGCATCCATTCTACTCCATTGGAACAAAAATGATGTTTGGGAGTGTTTCAGAGCATTTCGCTAACCTTCGGAACGTAAAAAGATGCAAAACTTGTGTTTCGGGCCTGAATGCACTATTCCAGGGTACCGAAGTTGTGAAGCATCCATTCTACTCCATTGGACCCAAGATGATGTTTGAGAGTGTTTCAGAGCATTTCGCTAACCTTCGGCACGTAAAAAGATGCAAAACTTGTGTTTCGGGCCTGAATGTACTATTTCAGGGTACCAAAGTTGTGAAGCATCCATGCTACTCCATTGGACCCAAAATGATTTTTGGGAGTGTTTCAGAGCATTTCGCTAACCTTCGGCACGTAAAAAGATGCAAAACTTGTGTTTCGGGCCTGAATACACTATTTCGGGATACCAAAGTTGTGAAGCATCCATTCTACACCATTCGAAGCAAAATGATGTTTGGGAGTGTTTCAGAGCATTTCGCTAACCTTCGGCACGTAAAAAGATGTAAAACTTGTGTTTCAAGCCTGAACGCACTATTTCGGGGTATCGTAGTTGTAAAGCATTCACTATTTCAGGGTACCAAAGTTGTAAAGCATCCATTCTACTCCATTGGACCCAAAATGATGTTTGGGAGTGTTTCAAAGCATTTTGCTAACCTTCAGCACGTAAAAAAAATGCAAAATTTGTGTTTCGGGCCTGAATGCACTATTCCAGGGGTATCGAAGTTCTGAAGCATCCATTCTACTCCATTGGACCCAAAATGATGTTTGGGAGTGTTTCAGAGCATTTCGCTAACCTTCGGCATGTAAAAAGATGCAAAACTTGTGTTTCGGGCGTGAATGGACTATTTCGGGGTACCGAAGTTGTGAAGCATCCATTCTACTCCATTGGAACCAAAATAATGTTTGAGAGTGTTTCAGAGCATTTCACTAACCTTCGGCACGTAAAAAGATGAAAACTTGTGTTTTGGGCCTGAATGCACTATTTCGAGGGACCAAAGTTGCGAAGCATCCATTCAACTCCATTGGACTGAAACTGATTTTTGGGAGTGTTTCAGAGCATTTCGCTAACCTTCGGCACGTAAAAAGATGCAAAACTTGTGTTCCGGGCCTGAATGTACTATTTCGGGGTACCGAAGTTGTGAAGCATCCATTCTACTCCATTGGACCCAATCTGATTTTTGGGAGTGTTTCAGAGCATTTTGCTAACATTCGGCGCGTAAAGGATGCAAAACTTGTGTTTCGGGCCTGAATGCACTATTTCGGGATACCGAAGTTGTGAAGCATCCATTCTACTCCATTCGAACCAAAATGATGTTTGGGAGTGTTTCAGAGCATTTCGCTAACCTTCGGCACGTAAAAAGATGCAAAACTTGTGTTTCGGGCGTGAATGGACTATTTCGGGGTACCGAAGTTGTGAAGCATCCATTCTACTCCATTGGAACCAAAATAATGTTTGAGAGTGTTTCAGAGCATTTCGCTAACCTTTGGCGCGTAAAGGATGCAAAACTTGTGTTTCGGGCCAGAATACACTATTTCGGGGTACCGAAGTTGCGAAGCATCCATTCTACTCCATTGGAACCAAAGTGATGTTTGGGAGTGTTTCATAGTATTTCGCTAAACTTCGGCACGTAAAAAGATGCAAAACTTCTGTTTCGGGCCTGAATGCACAATTTCGGGGTACCGAAGTTGTGAAGCATCCATTCTACTCCATTGGACCCAAAATAATGTTTGAGAGTGTTTCAGAGCATTTTGCTAACCTTTGGCACGTAAAAGATGCAAAACTTGTGTTTCAAGCCTGAACGCACTATTTCGGGGTATCGTAGTTGTAAAGCATCCACTATTTCAGGGTACCAAAGTTGTAAAGCATCCATTCTACTCCATTGGACCCAAAATGATGTTTGGGAGTGTTTCAAAGCATATTGCTAACCTTCGGCACGTAAAAAAAATGCAAAACTTGTGTTTCGGGCCTGAATGCACTATTCCAGGGGTACCGAAGTTCTGAAGCATCCATTCTACTCCATTGGACCCAAAATGATGTTTGGGAGTGTTTCAGAGCATTTCGCTAACCTTCGGCACGTAAAAAGATGCAAAACTTGTGTTTCGGGCCTGAATGCACTATTTCGGGATACCGAAGTTGTGAAGCATCCATTCTACTCCATTGGAACAAAAATGATGTTTGGGAGTGTTTCAGAGCATTTCGCTAACCTTCGGAACGTAAAAAGATGCAAAACTTGTGTTTCGGGCCTGAATGCACTATTCCATGGTACCGAAGTTGTGAAGCATCCATTCTACTCCATTGGACCCAAGATGATGTTTGAGAGTGTTTCAGAGCATTTCGCTAACCTTCGGCACGTAAAAAGATGCAAAACTTGTGTTTCGGGCCTGAATGCACTATTTCGGGGTATCGTAGTTGTAAACCATCCATTCTACTCCATTGGAACAAAAATGATGTTTGGGAGTGTTTCAGAGCATTTCGCTAACCTTCGGCACGTAAAAATATGCAAAACTTGTGTTTCGGGCCTGAATGCACTATTCCAGGGTACCGAAGTTGTGAAGCATCCATTCTACTCCATTGGACCCAAGATGATGTTTGAGAGTGTTTCAGAGTATTTCGCTAACCTTCGGCACGTAAAAAGATGCTAAACTTGTGTTTCGGGCCTGAATGTACTATTTCAGGGTACCAAAGTTGTGAAGCATCCATTCTACTCCATTGGACCCAAAATGATTTTTGGGAGTGTTTCAGAGCATTTCGCTAACCTTTGGCGCGTAAAGGATGCAAAACTTGTGTTTCGGGCCTGAATGCACTATTTCGGGATACCGAAGTTGTGAAGCATCCATTCTACTCCATTCGAACCAAAATGATGTTTGGGAGTGTTTCAGAGCATTTCGCTAACCTTCGGCACGTAAAAAGATGCAAAACTTGTGTTTCGGGCGTGAATGGACTATTTCGGGGTACCGAAGTTGTGAAGCATCCATTCTACTCCATTGGAACCAAAATAATGTTTGAGAGTGTTTCAGAGCATTTCGCTAACCTTTGGCGCGTAAAGGATGCAAAACTTGTGTTTCGGGCCAGAATACACTATTTCGGGGTACCGAAGTTGCGAAGCATCCATTCTACTCCATTGGAACCAAAGTGATGTTTGGGAGTGTTTCATAGTATTTCGCTAAACTTCGGCACGTAAAAAGATGCAAAACTTCTGTTTCGGGCCTGAATGCACAATTTCGGGGTACCGAAGTTGTGAAGCATCCATTCTACTCCATTGGACCCAAAATAATGTTTGAGAGTGTTTCAGAGCATTTTGCTAACCTTTGGCACGTAAAAGATGCAAAACTTGTGTTTCAAGCCTGAACGCACTATTTCGGGGTATCGTAGTTGTAAAGCATCCACTATTTCAGGGTACCAAAGTTGTAAAGCATCCATTCTACTCCATTTGACCCAAAATGATGTTTGGGAGTGTTTCAAAGCATATTGCTAACCTTCGGCACGTAAAAAAAATGCAAAACTTGTGTTTCGGGCCTGAATGCACTATTCCAGGGGTACCGAAGTTCTGAAGCATCCATTCTACTCCATTGGACCCAAAATGATGTTTGGGAGTGTTTCAGAGCATTTCGCTAACCTTCGGCACGTAAAAAGATGCAAAACTTGTGTTTCGGGCCTGAATGCACTATTTCGGGATACCGAAGTTGTGAAGCATCCATTCTACTCCATTGGAACAAAAATGATGTTTGGGAGTGTTTCAGAGCATTTCGCTAACCTTCGGAACGTAAAAAGATGCAAAACTTGTGTTTCGGGCCTGAATGCACTATTCCATGGTACCGAAGTTGTGAAGCATCCATTCTACTCCATTGGACCCAAGATGATGTTTGAGAGTGTTTCAGAGCATTTCGCTAACCTTCGGCACGTAAAAAGATGCAAAACTTGTGTTTCGGGCCTGAATGCACTATTTCGGGGTATCGTAGTTGTAAACCATCCATTCTACTCCATTGGAACAAAAATGATGTTTGGGAGTGTTTCAGAGCATTTCGCTAACCTTCGGCACGTAAAAATATGCAAAACTTGTGTTTCGGGCCTGAATGCACTATTCCAGGGTACTGAAGTTGTGAAGCATCCATTCTACTCCATTGGACCCAAGATGATGTTTGAGAGTGTTTCAGAGTATTTCGCTAACCTTCGGCACGTAAAAAGATGCTAAACTTGTGTTTCGGGCCTGAATGTACTATTTCAGGGTACCAAAGTTGTGAAGCATCCATTCTACTCCATTGGACCCAAAATGATTTTTGGGAGTGTTTCATAGCATTTCGCTAACCTTTGGCGCGTAAAGGATGCAAAACTTGTGTTTCGGGCCTGAATGCACTATTTCGGGATACCGAAGTTGTGAAGCATCCATTCTACTCCATTCGAACCAAAATGATGTTTGGGAGTGTTTCAGAGCATTTCGCTAACCTTCGGCATGTAAAAAGATGCAAAACTTGTGTTTCGGGCGTGAATGGACTATTTCGGGGTACCGAAGTTGTGAAGCATCCATTCTACTCCATTGGAACCAAAATAATGTTTGAGAGTGTTTCAGAGCATTTCGCTAACCTTTGGCGCGTAAAGGATGCAAAACTTGTGTTTCGGGCCAGAATACACTATTTCGGGGTACCGAAGTTGCGAAGCATCCATTCTACTCCATTGATACCAAAGTGATGTTTGGGAGTGTTTCATAGTATTTCGCTAAACTTCGGCACGTAAAAAGATGCAAAACTTCTGTTTCGGGCCTGAATGCACAATTTCGGGGTACCGAAGTTGTGAAGCATCCATTCTACTCCATTGGACCCAAAATAATGTTTGAGAGTGTTTCAGAGCATTTTGCTAACCTTCGGCACGTAAAAGATGCAAAACTTGTGTTTCAAGCCTGAACGCACTATTTCGGGGTATCGTAGTTGTAAAGCATCCACTATTTCAGGGTACCAAAGTTGTAAAGCATCCATTCTACTCCATTGGACCCAAAATGATGTTTGGGAGTGTTTCAAAGCATTTTGATAACCTTCGGCACGTAAAAAAAATGCAAAACTTGTGTTTCGGGCCTGAATGCACTATTCCAGGGGTACCGAAGTTCTGAAGCATCCATTCTACTCCATTGGACCCAAAATGATGTTTGGGAGTGTTTCAGAGCATTTCACTAACCTTCAGCACGTAAAAAGATGAAAACTTGTGTTTTGGGCCCGAATGCACTATTTCGAGGGACCAAAGTTGCGAAGCATCCATTCAACTCCATTGCACCCAAACTGATTTTTGGGAGTGTTTCAGAGCATTTCGCTAACCTTCGGCACGTAAAAAGATGCAAATGTGTGTTTCGGGCCTGAATGTACTATTCGGGGTACCGAAGTTGTGAAGCATCCATTCTACTCCATTGGACCCAATCTGATTTTTGGGAGTGTTTCAGAGCATTTCGCTAACCTTCGGCACGTAAAAAGATGCAAAACTTGTGTTTCGGGCCTGAATGCACTATTTCGGGATACCGAAGTTGTGAAGCATCCATTCTACTCCATTGGAACAAAAATGATGTTTGGGAGTGTTTCAGAGCATTTCGCTAACCTTCGGAACGTAAAAAGATGCAAAACTTGTGTTTCGGGCCTGAATGCACTATTCCAGGGTACCGAAGTTGTGAAGCATCCATTCTACTCCATTGGACCCAAGATGATGTTTGAGAGTGTTTCAGAGCATTTCGCTAACCTTCGGCACGTAAAAAGATGCAAAACTTGTGTTTCGGGCCTGAATGTACTATTTCAGGGTACCAAAGTTGTGAAGCATCCATGCTACTCCATTGGACCCAAAATGATTTTTGGGAGTGTTTCAGAGCATTTCGCTAACCTTCGGCACGTAAAAAGATGCAAAACTTGTGTTTCGGGCCTGAATACACTATTTCGGGATACCAAAGTTGTGAAGCATCCATTCTACACCATTCGAAGCAAAATGATGTTTGGGAGTGTTTCAGAGCATTTCGCTAACCTTCGGCACGTAAAAAGATGTAAAACTTGTGTTTCAAGCCTGAACGCACTATTTCGGGGTATCGTAGTTGTAAAGCATTCACTATTTCAGGGTACCAAAGTTGTAAAGCATCCATTCTACTCCATTGGACCCAAAATGATGTTTGGGAGTGTTTCAAAGCATTTTGCTAACCTTCGGCACGTAAAAAAAATGCAAAATTTGTGTTTCGGGTCTGAATGCACTATTCCAGGGGTATCGAAGTTCTGAAGCATCCATTCTACTCCATTGGACCCAAAATGATGTTTGGGAGTGTTTCAGAGCATTTCGCTAACCTTCGGCATGTAAAAAGATGCAAAACTTGTGTTTCGGGCGTGAATGGACTATTTCGGGGTACCGAAGTTGTGAAGCATCCATTCTACTCCATTGGAACCAAAATAATGTTTGAGAGTGTTTCAGAGCATTTCACTAACCTTCGGCACGTAAAAAGATGAAAACTTGTGTTTTGGGCCTGAATGCACTATTTCGAGGGACCAAAGTTGCGAAGCATCCATTCTACTCCATTGGACCCAAACTGATTTTTGGGAGTGTTTCAGAGCATTTCGCTAACCTTCGGCACGTAAAAAGATGCAAAACTTGTGTTCCGGGCCTGAATGTACTATTTCGGGGTATCGTAGTAGTAAAGCATCCACTATTTCAGGGTACCAAAGTTGTAAAGCTTCCATTCTACTCCATTGGACCCAAAATGATGTTTGGGAGTGTTTCAAAGCATTTTCCTAACCTTCGGCACGTAAAAAAAATGCAAAACTTGTGTTTCGGGCCTGAATGCACTATTCCAGGGGTACCGAAGTTCTGAAGCATCCATTCTACTCCATTGGACCCAAAATGATGTTTGGGAATGTTTCAGAGCATTTCGCTAACCTTCGGCACGTAAAAAGATGAAAACTTTTGTTTAGGGCCTGAATGCACTATTTCGAGGGACCAAAGTTGCGAAGCATCCATTCAACTCCATTGGACCCAAACTGATTTTTGGGAGTGTTTCAGAGCATTTCGCTAACCTTCGGCACGTAAAAAGATGCAAAACTTGTGTTCCGGGCCTGAATGTACTATTTCGGGGTACCGAAGTTGTGAAGCATCCATTCTACTCCATTGGACCCAATCTGATTTTTGGGAGTGTTTCAGAGCATTTTGCTAACCTTCGGCACGTAAAAAAATGCAAAATTTGTGTTTCGGGCCTGAATGCACTATTCCAGGGGTACCGAAGTTCTGAAGCATCCATTCTACTCCATTGGAACAAAAATGATGTTTGGGAGTGTTTCAGAGCATTTCGCTAACCTTCGGAACGTAAAAAGATGCAAAACTTGTGTTTCGGGCCTGAATGCACTATTCTAGGGTACCGAAGTTGTGAAGCATCCATTCTACTCCATTGGACCCAAGATGATGTTTGAGAGTGTTTCAGAGCATTTCGCTAACCTTCGGCATGTAAAAAGATGCAAAACTTGTGTTTCGGACCTGAATGTACTATTTCAGGGCACCAAAGTTGTGAAGCATCCATTCTACTCCATTGGACCCAAAATGATTTTTGGGAGTGTTTCAGAGCATTTCGCTAACCTTCGGCACGTAAAAAGATGTAAAACTTGTGTTTCGGGCGTGATTGGACTATTTCGAGGTACCGAAGTTGTGAAGCATCCATTCTACTCCATTGGAACCAAAATAATGTTTGAGAGTGTTTCAGAGCATTTCGCTAACCTTTGGCACGTAAAGGATGCAAAACTTGTGTTTCGGGCCAGAATACACTATTTCGAGGTACCGAAGTTGCGAAGCATCCATTCTACTACATTGGAACCAAAATGATGTTTGGGAGTGTTTCAGAGCATTTCGCTAACCTTCGGCACGTAAAAAGATGCAGAACTTGTGTTTCGGGCCTGAATGCTCTATTTCAAGGTATCGTAGTTGTAAAGCATCCATTCTACACCATTGGACCCAAAATGATGTTTGGGAGTGTTTTAGAGCATTTCGCTAACCTTAGGCACGTAAAAGATGCAGAACATGTGTCCGCGCCTTAATCCACTATTTCGGGTTACCAAAGTTGTGAAGCATCCATTATAGTCCTTTGGACGCAAAATGATGTTTGGGATTGTTTCAGAGCATTTTGCTAACCTTCGGCACGTAAAACTTGTGTTTCGGGCCTGAATGCACTATTTTGGAGAACCAAAGTTGCGAAGCATCCATTCTACTCCATTGGAACCAATATGATGTTTGGGAGTGTTTCAGAGAATTTCGCTAACCTTCGGCACGTAAAAGGATGCAAAACTTGTGTTTCGGGCCTGAATGCACTATTTTGGGGTACCGAAGTTGTGAAGCATCCATTCTACTCCATTGGACCCAAAATGATGTTTTAGAGTGTTTCAGAGCATTTCGCTAACCTTCGGCACGTAAAAGATGCAAAACTTGTGTTTCGGGCCTGAATGCACTATTTCGGGGTATCGTAGTTGTAAAGCATCCATTCTACTCCATTGGAACAAAAATGATGTTTGGGAGTGTTTCAGAGCATTTCGCTAACCTTCGGCACGTAAAAAGATGCAAAACTTGTGTTTCGGGCCTGAATGCACTATTCCAGGGTACCGAAGTTGTGAAGCATCCATTCTACTCCATTGGACCCAAGATGATGTTTGAGAGTGTTTCAGAGCATTTCGCTAACCTTCGGCACGTAAAAAGATGCAAAACTTGTGTTTCGGGCCTGAATGTACTATTTCAGGGTACCAAAGTTGTGAAGCATCCATTCTACTCCATTGGACCCAAAATGATTTTTGGGAGTGTTTCAGAGCATTTCGCTAACCTTCGGCACGTAAAAAGATGCAAAACTTGTGTTTCGGGCTTGAATGCACTATTTCGGGATACCGAAGTTGTGAAGCATCCATTCTACTCCATTCGAACCAAAATGATGTTTGGGAGTGTTTCAGAGCATTTCGCTAACCTTCGACACGTAAAAAGATGCAAAACTTGTGTTTCGGGCGTGAATGGACTATTTCGGGGTACCGAAGTTGTGAAGCATCCATTCTACTCCATTGGAACCAAAATAATGTTTGAGAGTGTTTCAGAGCATTTCGCTAACCTTTGGCGCGTAAAGGATGCAAAACTTGTGTTTCGGGCCAGAATACACTATTTCGGGGAACCGAAGTTGCGAAGCATCCATTCTACTCCATTGGAACCAAAATGATGTTTGGGAGTGTTTCAGAGCATTTCGCTAACCTTCGGCACGTAAAAAGATGCAAAACTTGTGTTTCGAGCCTGAATGCACTATTTCGAGGTACCAAAGTTGTGAAGCATCCATTCTACTCCATTGGACCCAAAATGATGTTTGAGAGTGTTTCAGAACATTTCGCTAACCTTCGGCTCGTAAAAAGATGAAAAACTTGTGTTCGCGCCTGAATGCACTATTTCGGGGTACCGAAGTTGCGAAGCATCCATTCTACTCCATTGGAACCAAAGTGATGTTTGGGAGTGTTTCATAGTATTTCGCTAAACTTCGGCACGTAAAAAGATGCAAAACTTCTGTTTCGGGCCTGAATGCACAATTTCGGGGTACCGAAGTTGTGAAGCATCCATTCTACTCCATTGGACCCAAAATAATGTTTGAGAGTGTTTCAGAGCATTTTGCTAACCTTCGGCACGTAAAAGATGCAAAACTGGTGTTTCAAGCCTGAACGCACTATTTCGGGGTATCGTAGTAGTAAAGCATCCACTATTTCAGGGTACCAAAGTTGTAAAGCTTCCATTCTACTCCATTGGACCCAAAATGATGTTTGGGAGTGTTTCAAAGCATTTTCCTAACCTTCGGCACGTAAAAAAAATGCAAAACTTGTGTTTCGGGCCTGAATGCACTATTCCAGGGGTACCGAAGTTCTGAAGCATCCATTCTACTCCATTGGACCCAAAATGATGTTTGGGAATGTTTCAGAGCATTTCGCTAACCTTCGGCACGTAAAAAGATGAAAACTTTTGTTTAGGGCCTGAATGCACTATTTCGAGGGACCAAAGTTGCGAAGCATCCATTCAACTCCATTGGACCCAAACTGATTTTTGGGAGTGTTTCAGAGCATTTCGCTAACCTTTGGCACGTAAAAAGATGCAAAACTTGTGTTTCGGGCCTGAATGTACTATTTCGGGGTACCGAAGTTGTGAAGCATCCATTCTACTCCATTGGACCCAATCTGATTTTTGGGAGTGTTTCAGAGCATTTCGCTAACCTTCGGCACGTAAAAAGATGCAAAACTTGTGTTTCGGGCCTGAATGCACTATTTCGGGATACCGAAGTTGTGAACCATCCTTTCTACTCCATTGGAACAAAAATGATGTTTGGGAGTGTTTCAGAGCATTTCGCTAACCTTCGGAACGTAAAAAGATGCAAAACTTGTGTTTCGGGCCTGAATGCACTATTCCAAGGTACCGAAGTTGTGAAGCATCCATTCTACTCCATTGGACCCAAGATGATGTTTGAGAGTGTTTCAGAGCATTTCGCTAACCTTCGGCACGTAAAAAGATGCAAAACTTGTGTTTCGGGCCTGAATGTACTATTTCAGGGTACCAAAGTTGTGAAGCATCCATTCTACTCCATTGGACCCAAAATGATTTTTGGGAGTGTTTCAGGGCATTTCGCTAACCTTCGGCACGTAAAAAGATGCAAAACTTGTGTTTCGGGCCTGAATACACTATTTCGGGATACCGAAGTTGTGAAGCATCCATTCTACACCATTCGAACCAAAATGATGTTTGGGAGTGTTTCAGAGCATTTCACTAACCTTCGGCACGTAAAAACATGCAAAACTTGTGTTTCGGGCGTGATTGGACTATTTCGGGGTACCGAAGTTCGGAAGCATCCATTCTACTCCATTGGAACCAAAATAATGTTCGAGAGTGTTTCAGAGCATTTCGCTAACCTTTGGCACGTAAAGGATGCAAAACTTGTGTTTCGGGCCAGAATACACTATTTCGAGGTACCGAAGTTGCGAAGCATCCATTCTACTCCATTGGAACCAAAATGATGTTTGGGAGTGTTTCAGAGCATTTCGCTAACCTTCGGCACGTAAAAAGATGCAAAACTTGTGTTTCGGGCCTGAATGCTCTATTTCAAGGTATCGTAGTTGTAAAGCATCCATTCGACACCATTGGACCCAAAATGATGTTTGGGAGTGTTTCAGAGCATTTCGCTAACCTTCGGCACGTAAAAGATGCAGAACTTGTGTCCGCGCCTTAATCCACTATTTTGGGTTACCAAAGTTGTGAAGCATCCATTATAGTCCTTTGGACCCAAAATGATGTTTGGCAGTGTTTCAGAGCATTTTGCTAACCTTCGGCACAAAAAAAGATGAAAAACTTGTGTTTCGGGCCTGAATGCACTATTTTGGGGAACCAAAGTTGCGAAGCATCCATTCTACTCCATTGGAACCAATATGATGTTTGGGAGTGTTTCAGAGAATTTCACTAACTTTCGGCACGTAAAAGGATGCAAAACTTGTGTTTCGGGCCTGAATGCACTATTTTGGGGTACCGAAGTTGTGAAGCATCCATTCTACACCATTGGACCCAAAATGATGTTTTAGAGTGTTTCAGAGCATTTCGCTAACCTTCGGCACGTAAAAGATGCAAAACTTGTGTTTCGGGCCTGAATGCACTATTTTGGGGTATCGTAGTTGTAAAGCATCCATTCTACTCCATTGGAACAAAAATGATGTTTGGGAGTGTTTCAGAGCATTTCGCTAACCTTCGGCACGTAAAAAGATGCAAAACTTGTGTTTCGGGCCTAAATGCACTAATCCAGGGTACCGAAGTTGTGAAGCATCCATTCTACTCCAATGGACCCAAGTTGATGTTTGAGAGTGTTTCAGAGCATTTCGCTAACCTTCGGCACGTAAAAAGATGCAAAACTTGTGTTTCGGGCCTGAATGTACTATTTCAGGGTACCAAAGTTGTGAAGCATCCATTCTACTCCATTGGACCCAAAATGATTTTTGGGAGTGTTTCAGAGCATTTCGCTAACCTTCGGCACGTAAAAAGATGCAAAACTTGTGTTTCGGGCCGGAGTACACTATTTCGGGATACCGAAGTTGTGAAGCATCCATTCTACACCATTCGAACCAAAATGATGTTTGGGAGTGTTTCAGAGCATTTCGCTAACCTTCGGCACGTAAAAAGATGCAAAACTTATGTTTCGGGCGTGATTGGACTATTTTGGGGTACCGAAGTTGTGAAGCATCCATTCTACTCCATTGGAACCAAAATAATGTTTTAGAGTGTTTCAGAGCATTTCGCTAACCTTCGGCACGTAAAAGATGCAAAACTTGTGTTTCGGGCCTGAATGCACTATTTCGGGGTATCGTAGTTGTAAAGCATCCATTCTACTCCATTGGAACAAAAATGATGTTTGGGAGTGTTCCAGAGCATTTCGCTAACCTTCGGCACGTAAAAATATGCAAAACTTGTGTTTCGGGCCTGAATGCACTATTCCAGGGTACCGAAGTTGTGAAGCATCCATTCTACTCCATTGGACCCAAGATGATGTTTGAGAGTGTTTCAGAGCATTTCGCTAACCTTCGGCACGTAAAAAGATGCAAAACTTGTGTTTCGAGCCTGAATGCACTATTTCGAGGTACCAAAGTTGTGAAGCATCCATTCTACTCCATTGGACCCAAAATGATGTTTGAGAGTGTTTCAGAACATTTCGCTAACCTTTGGAGCGTAAAGGATGCAAAACTTGTGTTTCGGGCCAGAATACACTATTTCGGGGAACCGAAGTTGCGAAGCATCCATTCTACTCCATTGGAACCAAAATGATGTTTGGGAGTGTTTCAGAGCATTTCGCTAACCTTCGGCACGTAAAAAGATGCAAAACTTGTGTTTCGAGCCTGAATGCACTATTTCGAGGTACCAAAGTTGTGAAGCATCCATTCTACTCCATTGGACCCAAAATGATGTTTGAGAGTGTTTCAGAACATTTCGCTAACCTTCGGCTCGTAAAAAGATGAAAAACTTGTGTTCGCGCCTGAATGCACTATTTCGGGGTACCGAAGTTGCGAAGCATCCATTCTACTCCATTGGAACCAAAGTGATGTTTGGGAGTGTTTCATAGTATTTCGCTAAACTTCGGCACGTAAAAAGATGCAAAACTTCTGTTTCGGGCCTGAATGCACAATTTCGGGGTACCGAAGTTGTGAAGCATCCATTCTACTCCATTGGACCCAAAATAATGTTTGAGAGTGTTTCAGAGCATTTTGCTAACCTTCGGCACGTAAAAGATGCAAAACTGGTGTTTCAAGCCTGAACGCACTATTTCGGGGTATCGTAGTAGTAAAGCATCCACTATTTCAGGGTACCAAAGTTGTAAAGCTTCCATTCTACTCCATTGGACCCAAAATGATGTTTGGGAGTGTTTCAAAGCATTTTCCTAACCTTCGGCACGTAAAAAAAATGCAAAACTTGTGTTTCGGGCCTGAATGCACTATTCCAGGGGTACCGAAGTTCTGAAGCATCCATTCTACTCCATTGGACCCAAAATGATGTTTGGGAATGTTTCAGAGCATTTCGCTAACCTTCGGCACGTAAAAAGATGAAAACTTTTGTTTAGGGCCTGAATGCACTATTTCGAGGGACCAAAGTTGCGAAGCATCCATTCAACTCCATTGGACCCAAACTGATTTTTGGGAGTGTTTCAGAGCATTTCGCTAACCTTTGGCACGTAAAAAGATGCAAAACTTGTGTTTCGGGCCTGAATGTACTATTTCGGGGTACCGAAGTTGTGAAGCATCCATTCTACTCCATTGGACCCAATCTGATTTTTGGGAGTGTTTCAGAGCATTTCGCTAACCTTCGGCACGTAAAAAGATGCAAAACTTGTGTTTCGGGCCTGAATGCACTATTTCGGGATACCGAAGTTGTGAACCATCCTTTCTACTCCATTGGAACAAAAATGATGTTTGGGAGTGTTTCAGAGCATTTCGCTAACCTTCGGAACGTAAAAAGATGCAAAACTTGTGTTTCGGGCCTGAATGCACTATTCCAAGGTACCGAAGTTGTGAAGCATCCATTCTACTCCATTGGACCCAAGATGATGTTTGAGAGTGTTTCAGAGCATTTCGCTAACCTTCGGCACGTAAAAAGATGCAAAACTTGTGTTTCGGGCCTGAATGTACTATTTCAGGGTACCAAAGTTGTGAAGCATCCATTCTACTCCATTGGACCCAAAATGATTTTTGGGAGTGTTTCAGGGCATTTCGCTAACCTTCGGCACGTAAAAAGATGCAAAACTTGTGTTTCGGGCCTGAATACACTATTTCGGGATACCGAAGTTGTGAAGCATCCATTCTACACCATTCGAACCAAAATGATGTTTGGGAGTGTTTCAGAGCATTTCACTAACCTTCGGCACGTAAAAACATGCAAAACTTGTGTTTCGGGCGTGATTGGACTATTTCGGGGTACCGAAGTTCGGAAGCATCCATTCTACTCCATTGGAACCAAAATAATGTTCGAGAGTGTTTCAGAGCATTTCGCTAACCTTTGGCACGTAAAGGATGCAAAACTTGTGTTTCGGGCCAGAATACACTATTTCGAGGTACCGAAGTTGCGAAGCATCCATTCTACTCCATTGGAACCAAAATGATGTTTGGGAGTGTTTCAGAGCATTTCGCTAACCTTCGGCACGTAAAAAGATGCAAAACTTGTGTTTCGGGCCTGAATGCTCTATTTCAAGGTATCGTAGTTGTAAAGCATCCATTCGACACCATTGGACCCAAAATGATGTTTGGGAGTGTTTCAGAGCATTTCGCTAACCTTCGGCACGTAAAAGATGCAGAACTTGTGTCCGCGCCTTAATCCACTATTTTGGGTTACCAAAGTTGTGAAGCATCCATTATAGTCCTTTGGACCCAAAATGATGTTTGGCAGTGTTTCAGAGCATTTTGCTAACCTTCGGCACAAAAAAAGATGAAAAACTTGTGTTTCGGGCCTGAATGCACTATTTTGGGGAACCAAAGTTGCGAAGCATCCATTCTACTCCATTGGAACCAATATGATGTTTGGGAGTGTTTCAGAGAATTTCACTAACTTTCGGCACGTAAAAGGATGCAAAACTTGTGTTTCGGACCTGAATGCACTATTTTGGGGTACCGAAGTTGTGAAGCATCCATTCTACACCATTGGACCCAAAATGATGTTTTAGAGTGTTTCAGAGCATTTCGCTAACCTTCGGCACGTAAAAGATGCAAAACTTGTGTTTCGGGCCTGAATGCACTATTTTGGGGTATCGTAGTTGTAAAGCATCCATTCTACTCCATTGGAACAAAAATGATGTTTGGGAGTGTTTCAGAGCATTTCGCTAACCTTCGGCACGTAAAAAGATGCAAAACTTGTGTTTCGGGCCTAAATGCACTAATCCAGGGTACCGAAGTTGTGAAGCATCCATTCTACTCCAATGGACCCAAGTTGATGTTTGAGAGTGTTTCAGAGCATTTCGCTAACCTTCGGCACGTAAAAAGATGCAAAACTTGTGTTTCGGGCCTGAATGTACTATTTCAGGGTACCAAAGTTGTGAAGCATCCATTCTACTCCATTGGACCCAAAATGATTTTTGGGAGTGTTTCAGAGCATTTCGCTAACCTTCGGCACGTAAAAAGATGCAAAACTTGTGTTTCGGGCCGGAGTACACTATTTCGGGATACCGAAGTTGTGAAGCATCCATTCTACACCATTCGAACCAAAATGATGTTTGGGAGTGTTTCAGAGCATTTCGCTAACCTTCGGCACGTAAAAAGATGCAAAACTTATGTTTCGGGCGTGATTGGACTATTTTGGGGTACCGAAGTTGTGAAGCATCCATTCTACTCCATTGGAACCAAAATAATGTTTTAGAGTGTTTCAGAGCATTTCGCTAACCTTCGGCACGTAAAAGATGCAAAACTTGTGTTTCGGGCCTGAATGCACTATTTCGGGGTATCGTAGTTGTAAAGCATCCATTCTACTCCATTGGAACAAAAATGATGTTTGGGAGTGTTCCAGAGCATTTCGCTAACCTTCGGCACGTAAAAATATGCAAAACTTGTGTTTCGGGCCTGAATGCACTATTCCAGGGTACCGAAGTTGTGAAGCATCCATTCTACTCCATTGGACCCAAGATGATGTTTGAGAGTGTTTCAGAGCATTTCGCTAACCTTCGGCACGTAAAAAGATGCAAAACTTGTGTTTCGAGCCTGAATGCACTATTTCGAGGTACCAAAGTTGTGAAGCATCCATTCTACTCCATTGGACCCAAAATGATGTTTGAGAGTGTTTCAGAACATTTCGCTAACCTTTGGCGCGTAAAGGATGCAAAACTTGTGTTTCGGGCCAGAATACACTATTTCGGGGAACCGAAGTTGCGAAGCATCCATTCTACTCCATTGGAACCAAAATGATGTTTGGGAGTGTTTCAGAGCATTTCGCTAACCTTCGGCACGTAAAAAGATGCAAAACTTGTGTTTCGAGCCTGAATGCACTATTTCGAGGTACCAAAGTTGTGAAGCATCCATTCTACTCCATTGGACCCAAAATGATGTTTGAGAGTGTTTCAGAACATTTCGCTAACCTTCGGCTCGTAAAAAGATGAAAAACTTGTGTTCGCGCCTGAATGCACTATTTCGGGGTACCGAAGTTGCGAAGCATCCATTCTACTCCATTGGAACCAAAGTGATGTTTGGGAGTGTTTCATAGTATTTCGCTAAACTTCGGCACGTAAAAAGATGCAAAACTTCTGTTTCGGGCCTGAATGCACAATTTCGGGGTACCGAAGTTGTGAAGCATCCATTCTACTCCATTGGACCCAAAATAATGTTTGAGAGTGTTTCAGAGCATTTTGCTAACCTTCGGCACGTAAAAGATGCAAAACTGGTGTTTCAAGCCTGAACGCACTATTTCGGGGTATCGTAGTAGTAAAGCATCCACTATTTCAGGGTACCAAAGTTGTAAAGCTTCCATTCTACTCCATTGGACCCAAAATGATGTTTGGGAGTGTTTCAAAGCATTTTCCTAACCTTCGGCACGTAAAAAAAATGCAAAACTTGTGTTTCGGGCCTGAATGCACTATTCCAGGGGTACCGAAGTTCTGAAGCATCCATTCTACTCCATTGGACCCAAAATGATGTTTGGGAATGTTTCAGAGCATTTCGCTAACCTTCGGCACGTAAAAAGATGAAAACTTTTGTTTAGGGCCTGAATGCACTATTTCGAGGGACCAAAGTTGCGAAGCATCCATTCAACTCCATTGGACCCAAACTGATTTTTGGGAGTGTTTCAGAGCATTTCGCTAACCTTTGGCACGTAAAAAGATGCAAAACTTGTGTTTCGGGCCTGAATGTACTATTTCGGGGTACCGAAGTTGTGAAGCATCCATTCTACTCCATTGGACCCAATCTGATTTTTGGGAGTGTTTCAGAGCATTTCGCTAACCTTCGGCACGTAAAAAGATGCAAAACTTGTGTTTCGGGCCTGAATGCACTATTTCGGGATACCGAAGTTGTGAACCATCCTTTCTACTCCATTGGAACAAAAATGATGTTTGGGAGTGTTTCAGAGCATTTCGCTAACCTTCGGAACGTAAAAAGATGCAAAACTTGTGTTTCGGGCCTGAATGCACTATTCCAAGGTACCGAAGTTGTGAAGCATCCATTCTACTCCATTGGACCCAAGATGATGTTTGAGAGTGTTTCAGAGCATTTCGCTAACCTTCGGCACGGTAAAAGATGCAGAACTTGTGTTTCGGGCCTGAATGTACTATTTCAGGGTACCAAAGTTGTGAAGCATCCATTCTACTCCATTGGACCCAAAATGATTTTTGGGAGTGTTTCAGGGCATTTCGCTAACCTTCGGCACGTAAAAAGATGCAAAACTTGTGTTTCGGGCCTGAATACACTATTTCGGGATACCGAAGTTGTGAAGCATCCATTCTACACCATTCGAACCAAAATGATGTTTGGGAGTGTTTCAGAGCATTTCACTAACCTTCGGCACGTAAAAACATGCAAAACTTGTGTTTCGGGCGTGATTGGACTATTTCGGGGTACCGAAGTTCTGAAGCTTCCATTCTACTCCATTGGAACCAAAATAATGTTCGAGAGTGTTTCAGAGCATTTCGCTAACCTTTGGCACGTAAAGGATGCAAAACTTGTGTTTCGGGCCAGAATACACTATTTCGAGGTACCGAAGTTGCGAAGCATCCATTCTACTCCATTGGAACCAAAATGATGTTTGGGAGTGTTTCAGAGCATTTCGCTAACCTTCGGCACGTAAAAAGATGCAAAACTTGTGTTTCGGGCCTGAATGCTCTATTTCAAGGTATCGTAGTTGTAAAGCATCCATTCGACACCATTGGACCCAAAATGATGTTTGGGAGTGTTTCAGAGCATTTCGCTAACCTTCGGCACGTAAAAGATGCAGAACTTGTGTCCGCGCCTTAATCCACTATTTTGGGTTACCAAAGTTGTGAAGCATCCATTATAGTCCTTTGGACCCAAAATGATGTTTGGCAGTGTTTCAGAGCATTTTGCTAACCTTCGGCACAAAAAAAGATGAAAAACTTGTGTTTCGGGCCTGAATGCACTATTTTGGGGAACCAAAGTTGCGAAGCATCCATTCTACTCCATTGGAACCAATATGATGTTTGGGAGTGTTTCAGAGAATTTCACTAACTTTCGGCACGTAAAAGGATGCAAAACTTGTGTTTCGGGCCTGAATGCACTATTTTGGGGTACCGAAGTTGTGAAGCATCCATTCTACACCATTGGACCCAAAATGATGTTTTAGAGTGTTTCAGAGCATTTCGCTAACCTTCGGCACGTAAAAGATGCAAAACTTGTGTTTCGGGCCTGAATGCACTATTTTGGGGTATCGTAGTTGTAAAGCATCCATTCTACTCCATTGGAACAAAAATGATGTTTGGGAGTGTTTCAGAGCATTTCGCTAACCTTCGGCACGTAAAAAGATGCAAAACTTGTGTTTCGGGCCTAAATGCACTAATCCAGGGTACCGAAGTTGTGAAGCATCCATTCTACTCCAATGGACCCAAGTTGATGTTTGAGAGTGTTTCAGAGCATTTCGCTAACCTTCGGCACGTAAAAAGATGCAAAACTTGTGTTTCGGGCCTGAATGTACTATTTCAGGGTACCAAAGTTGTGAAGCATCCATTCTACTCCATTGGACCCAAAATGATTTTTGGGAGTGTTTCAGAGCATTTCGCTAACCTTCGGCACGTAAAAAGATGCAAAACTTGTGTTTCGGGCCGGAGTACACTATTTCGGGATACCGAAGTTGTGAAGCATCCATTCTGCACCATTCGAACCAAAATGATGTTTGGGAGTGTTTCAGAGCATTTCGCTAACCTTCGGCACGTAAAAAGATGCAAAACTTATGTTTCGGGCGTGATTGGACTATTTTGGGGTACCGAAGTTGTGAAGCATCCATTCTACTCCATTGGAACCAAAATAATGTTTTAGAGTGTTTCAGAGCATTTCGCTAACCTTCGGCACGTAAAAGATGCAAAACTTGTGTTTCGGGCCTGAATGCACTATTTCGGGGTATCGTAGTTGTAAAGCATCCATTCTACTCCATTGGAACAAAAATGATGTTTGGGAGTGTTCCAGAGCATTTCGCTAACCTTCGGCACGTAAAAATATGCAAAACTTGTGTTTCGGGCCTGAATGCACTATTCCAGGGTACCGAAGTTGTGAAGCATCCATTCTACTCCATTGGACCCAAGATGATGTTTGAGAGTGTTTCAGAGCATTTCGCTAACCTTCGGCACGTAAAAAGATGCAAAACTTGTGTTTCGGGCCTGAATGTACTATTTCAGGGTACCAAAGTTGTGACGCATCCATTCTACTCCATTGGACCCAAAATGATTTTTGGGAGTGTTTCAGAGCATTTCGCTAACCTTCGGCACGTAAAAAGATGCAAAACTTGTGTTTCGGGCCTGAATACACTATTTCGGGATACCGAAGTTGTGAAGCATCCATTCTACACCATTCGAACCAAAATGATGTTTGGGAGTGTTTCAGAGCATTTCGCTAACCTTCGGCACGTAAAAAGATGCAAAACTTGTGTTTCGGGCGTGATTGGACTATTTCGGGGTACCGAAGTTGTGAAGCATCCATTCTACTCCATTGGAACCAAAATAATGTTTGAGAGTGTTTCAGAGCATTTCGCTAACCTTTGGCACGTAAAGGATGCAAAACTTGTGTTTCGGGCCAGAATACACTATTTCGAGGTACCGAAGTTGCGAAGCATCCATTCTACTCCATTGGAACCAAAATGATGATTGGGAGTGTTTCAGAGCATTTCGCTAACCTTCGGCACGTAAAAAGATGCAGAACTTGTGTTTCGGGCCTGAATGCTCTATTTCAAGGTATCGTAGTTGTAAAGCATCCATTCTACACCATTGGACCCAAAATGATGTTTGGGAGTGTTTCAGAGCATTTCGCTAACCTTCGGCACGTCAAAGATGCAGAACTTGTGTCCGCGCCTTAATCCACTATTTTGGGTTACCAAAGTTGTGAAGCATCCATTATAGTCCTTTGGACCCAAAATGATGTTTGGGAGTGTTTCAGAGCATTTTGCTAACCTTCGGCACAAAAAAAGATGAAAAACTTGTGTTTCGGGCCTGAATGCACTATTTTGGGGAACCAAAGTTGCGAAGCATCCATTCTACTCCATTGGAACCAATATGATGTTTGGGAGTGTTTCAGAGAATTTCGCTAACCTTCGGCACGTAAAAGGATGCAAAACTTGTGTTTCGGGCCTGAATGCACTATTTTGGGGTACCGAAGTTGTGAAGCATCCATTCTACACCATTGGACCCAAAATGATGTTTTAGAGTGTTTCAGAGCATTTCGCTAACCTTCGGCATGTAAAAGATGAAAAACTTGTGTTTCGGGCCTGAATGCACTATTTCGGGGTATCGTAGTTGTAAAGCATCCATTCAACTCCATTGGAACAAAAATGATGTTTGGGAGTGTTTCAGAGCATTTCGCTAACCTTCGGCACGTAAAAAGATGCAAAACTTGTGTTTCGGGCCTGAATGCACTATTCCAGGGTTCCGAAGTTGTGAAGCATCCATTCTACTCCATTGGACCCAAGATGATGTTTGAGAGTGTTTCAGAGCATTTCGCTAACCTTCGGCACGTAAAAAGATGCAAAACTTGTGTTTCGGGCCTGAATGTACTATTTCAGGGTACCAAAGTTGTGAAGCATCCATTCTACTCCATTGGAACCAAAATGATGTTTGGGAGTGTTTCAGAGCATTTCGCTAACCTTCGGCACGTAAAAAGATGCAAAACTTGTGTTTCGGGCCTGAATGCTCTATTTCAAGGTATCGTAGTTGTAAAGCATCCATTCGACACCATTGGACCCAAAATGATGTTTGGGAGTGTTTCAGAGCATTTCGCTAACCTTCGGCACGTAAAAGATGCAGAACTTGTGTCCGCGCCTTAATCCACTATTTTGGGTTACCAAAGTTGTGAAGCATCCATTATAGTCCTTTGGACCCAAAATGATGTTTGGCAGTGTTTCAGAGCATTTTGCTAACCTTCGGCACAAAAAAAGATGAAAAACTTGTGTTTCGGGCCTGAATGCACTATTTTGGGGAACCAAAGTTGCGAAGCATCCATTCTACTCCATTGGAACCAATATGATGTTTGGGAGTGTTTCAGAGAATTTCACTAACTTTCGGCACGTAAAAGGATGCAAAACTTGTGTTTCGGGCCTGAATGCACTATTTTGGGGTACCGAAGTTGTGAAGCATCCATTCTACACCATTGGACCCAAAATGATGTTTTAGAGTGTTTCAGAGCATTTCGCTAACCTTCGGCACGTAAAAGATGCAAAACTTGTGTTTCGGGCCTGAATGCACTATTTTGGGGTATCGTAGTTGTAAAGCATCCATTCTACTCCATTGGAACAAAAATGATGTTTGGGAGTGTTTCAGAGCATTTCGCTAACCTTCGGCACGTAAAAAGATGCAAAACTTGTGTTTCGGGCCTAAATGCACTAATCCAGGGTACCGAAGTTGTGAAGCATCCATTCTACTCCAATGGACCCAAGTTGATGTTTGAGAGTGTTTCAGAGCATTTCGCTAACCTTCGGCACGTAAAAAGATGCAAAACTTGTGTTTCGGGCCTGAATGTACTATTTCAGGGTACCAAAGTTGTGAAGCATCCATTCTACTCCATTGGACCCAAAATGATTTTTGGGAGTGTTTCAGAGCATTTCGCTAACCTTCGGCACGTAAAAAGATGCAAAACTTGTGTTTCGGGCGTGATTGGAATTTTGGGGTACCGAAGTTGTGAAGCATCCATTCTACTCCATTGGAACCAAAATAATGTTTTAGAGTGTTTCAGAGCATTTCGCTAACCTTCGGCACGTAAAAGATGCAAAACTTGTGTTTCGGGCCTGAATGCACTATTTCGGGGTATCGTAGTTGTAAAGCATCCATTCTACTCCATTGGAACAAAAATGATGTTTGGGAGTGTTCCAGAGCATTTCGCTAACCTTCGGCACGTAAAAATATGCAAAACTTGTGTTTCGGGCCTGAATGCACTATTCCAGGGTACCGAAGTTGTGAAGCATCCATTCTACTCCATTGGACCCAAGATGATGTTTGAGAGTGTTTCAGAGCATTTCGCTAACCTTCGGCACGTAAAAATATGCAAAACTTGTGTTTCGGGCCTGAATGTACTATTTCAGGGTACCAAAGTTGTGACGCATCCATTCTACTCCATTGGACCCAAAATGATTTTTGGGAGTGTTTCAGAGCATTTCGCTAACCTTCGGCACGTAAAAAGATGCAAAACTTGTGTTTCGGACCTGAATACACTATTTCGGGATACCGAAGTTGTGAAGCATCCATTCTACACCATTCGAACCAAAATGATGTTTGGGAGTGTTTCAGAGCATTTCGCTAACCTTCGGCACGTAAAAAGATGCAAAACTTGTGTTTCGGGCGTGATTGGACTATTTCGGGGTACCGAAGTTGTGAAGCATCCATTCTACTCCATTGGAACCAAAATAATGTTTGAGAGTGTTTCAGAGCATTTCGCTAACCTTTGGCACGTAAAGGATGCAAAACTTGTGTTTCGGGCCAGAATACACTATTTCGAGGTACCGAAGTTGCGAAGCATCCATTCTACTCCATTGGAACCAAAATGATGATTGGGAGTGTTTCAGAGCATTTCGCTAACCTTCGGCACGTAAAAAGATGCAGAACTTGTGTTTCGGGCCTGAATGCTCTATTTCAAGGTATCGTAGTTGTAAAGCATCCATTCTACACCATTGGACCCAAAATGATGTTTGGGAGTGTTTCAGAGCATTTCGCTAACCTTCGGCACGTAAAAGATGCAGAACTTGTGTCCGCGCCTTAATCCACTATTTTGGGTTACCAAAGTTGTGAAGCATCCATTATAGTCCTTTGGACCCAAAATGATGTTTGGGAGTGTTTCAGAGCATTTTGCTAACCTTCGGCACAAAAAAAGATGAAAAACTTGTGTTTCGGGCCTGAATGCACTATTTTGGGGAACCAAAGTTGCGAAGCATCCATTCTACTGCATTGGAACCAATATGATGTTTGGGAGTGTTTCAGAGAATTTCGCTAACCTTCGGCACGTAAAAGGATGCAAAACTTGTGTTTCGGGCCTGAATGCACTATTTTGGGGTACCGAAGTTGTGAAGCATCCATTCTACACCATTGGACCCAAAATGATGTTTTAGAGTGTTTCAGAGCATTTCGCTAACCTTCGGCATGTAAAAGATGAAAAACTTGTGTTTCGGGCCTGAATGCACTATTTCGGGGTATCGTAGTTGTAAAGCATCCATTCAACTCCATTGGAACAAAAATGATGTTTGGGAGTGTTTCAGAGCATTTCGCTAACCTTCGGCACGTAAAAAGATGCAAAACTTGTGTTTCGGGCCTGAATGCACTATTCCAGGGTTCCGAAGTTGTGAAGCATCCATTCTACTTCATTGGACCCAAGATGATGTTTGAGAGTGTTTCAGAGCATTTCGCTAACCTTCGGCACGTAAAAAGATGCAAAACTTGTGTTTCGGGCCTGAATGTACTATTTCAGGGTACCAAAGTTGTGAAGCATCCATTCTACTCCATTGGACCCAAAATGATTTTTGGGAGTGTTTCAGAGCATTTCGCTAACCTTCGGCACGTAAAAAGATGCAAAACTTGTGTTTCGGGCGTGATTGGACTATTTTGGGGTACCTAAGTTGTGAAGCATCCATTCTACTCCATTGGAACCAAAATAATGTTTTAGAGTGTTTCAGAGCATTTCGCTAACCTTCGGCACGTAAAAGATGCAAAACTTGTGTTTCGGGCCTGAATGCACTATTTCGGGGTATCGTAGTTGTAAAGCATCCATTCTACTCCATTGGAACCAAAATGATGATTGGGAGTGTTTCAGAGCATTTCGCTAACCTTCGGCACGTAAAAAGATGCAGAACTTGTGTTTCGGGCCTGAATGCTCTATTTCAAGGTATCGTAGTTGTAAAGCATCCATTCTACACCATTGGACCCAAAATGATGTTTGGGAGTGTTTCAGAGCATTTCGCTAACCTTCGGCACGTCAAAGATGCAGAACTTGTGTCCGCGCCTTAATCCACTATTTTGGGTTACCAAAGTTGTGAAGCATCCATTATAGTCCTTTGGACCCAAAATGATGTTTGGGAGTGTTTCAGAGCATTTTGCTAACCTTCGGCACAAAAAAAGATGAAAAACTTGTGTTTCGGGCCTGAATGCACTATTTTGGGGAACCAAAGTTGCGAAGCATCCATTCTACTGCATTGGAACCAATATGATGTTTGGGAGTGTTTCAGAGAATTTCGCTAACCTTCGGCACGTAAAAGGATGCAAAACTTGTGTTTCGGGCCTGAATGCACTATTTTGGGGTACCGAAGTTGTGAAGCATCCATTCTACACCATTGGACCCAAAATGATGTTTTAGAGTGTTTCAGAGCATTTCGCTAACCTTCGGCATGTAAAAGATGAAAAACTTGTGTTTCGGGCCTGAATGCACTATTTCGGGGTATCGTAGTTGTAAAGCATCCATTCAACTCCATTGGAACAAAAATGATGTTTGGGAGTGTTTCAGAGCATTTCGCTAACCTTCGGCACGTAAAAAGATGCAAAACTTGTGTTTCGGGCCTGAATGCACTATTCCAGGGTTCCGAAGTTGTGAAGCATCCATTCTACTTCATTGGACCCAAGATGATGTTTGAGAGTGTTTCAGAGCATTTCGCTAACCTTCGGCACGTAAAAAGATGCAAAACTTGTGTTTCGGGCCTGAATGTACTATTTCAGGGTACCAAAGTTGTGAAGCATCCATTCTACTCCATTGGACCCAAAATGATTTTTGGGAGTGTTTCAGAGCATTTCGCTAACCTTCGGCACGTAAAAAGATGCAAAACTTGTGTTTCGGGCGTGATTGGACTATTTTGGGGTACCTAAGTTGTGAAGCATCCATTCTACTCCATTGGAACCAAAATAATGTTTTAGAGTGTTTCAGAGCATTTCGCTAACCTTCGGCACGTAAAAGATGCAAAACTTGTGTTTCGGGCCTGAATGCACTATTTCGGGGTATCGTAGTTGTAAAGCATCCATTCTACTCCATTGGAACCAAAATGATGATTGGGAGTGTTTCAGAGCATTTCGCTAACCTTCGGCACGTAAAAAGATGCAGAACTTGTGTTTCGGGCCTGAATGCTCTATTTCAAGGTATCGTAGTTGTAAAGCATCCATTCTACACCATTGGACCCAAAATGATGTTTGGGAGTGTTTCAGAGCATTTCGCTAACCTTCGGCACGTCAAAGATGCAGAACTTGTGTCCGCGCCTTAATCCACTATTTTGGGTTACCAAAGTTGTGAAGCATCCATTATAGTCCTTTGGACCCAAAATGATGTTTGGGAGTGTTTCAGAGCATTTTGCTAACCTTCGGCACAAAAAAAGATGAAAAACTTGTGTTTCGGGCCTGAATGCACTATTTTGGGGAACCAAAGTTGCGAAGCATCCATTCTACTCCATTGGAACCAATATGATGTTTGGGAGTGTTTCAGAGAATTTCGCTAACCTTCGGCACGTAAAAGGATGCAAAACTTGTGTTTCGGGCCTGAATGCACTATTTTGGGGTACCGAAGTTGTGAAGCATCCATTCTACACCATTGGACCCAAAATGATGTTTTAGAGTGTTTCAGAGCATTTCGCTAACCTTCGGCATGTAAAAGATGAAAAACTTGTGTTTCGGGCCTGAATGCACTATTTCGGGGTATCGTAGTTGTAAAGCATCCATTCAACTCCATTGGAACAAAAATGATGTTTGGGAGTGTTTCAGAGCATTTCGCTAACCTTCGGCACGTAAAAAGATGCAAAACTTGTGTTTCGGGCCTGAATGCACTATTCCAGGGTTCCGAAGTTGTGAAGCATCCATTCTACTCCATTGGACCCAAGATGATGTTTGAGAGTGTTTCAGAGCATTTCGCTAACCTTCGGCACGTAAAAAGATGCAAAACTTGTGTTTCGGGC
The DNA here is from genome assembly GCA_036936925.1 of Cenchrus fungigraminus. Taxonomy (NCBI): domain Eukaryota; kingdom Viridiplantae; phylum Streptophyta; class Magnoliopsida; order Poales; family Poaceae; genus Cenchrus; species Cenchrus fungigraminus. The sequence goes on along the minus strand of CM072772.1, from coordinate 58,899,760 downwards.
CTGAATGTACTATTTCAGGGTACCAAAGTTGTGAAGCATCCATTCTACTCCATTGGAACCAAAATGATGTTTGGGAGTGTTTCAGAGCATTTCGCTAACCTTCGGCACGTAAAAAGATGCAAAACTTGTGTTTCGGGCCTGAATGCTCTATTTCAAGGTATCGTAGTTGTAAAGCATCCATTCGACACCATTGGACCCAAAATGATGTTTGGGAGTGTTTCAGAGCATTTCGCTAACCTTCGGCACGTAAAAGATGCAGAACTTGTGTCCGCGCCTTAATCCACTATTTTGGGTTACCAAAGTTGTGAAGCATCCATTATAGTCCTTTGGACCCAAAATGATGTTTGGCAGTGTTTCAGAGCATTTTGCTAACCTTCGGCACAAAAAAAGATGAAAAACTTGTGTTTCGGGCCTGAATGCACTATTTTGGGGAACCAAAGTTGCGAAGCATCCATTCTACTCCATTGGAACCAATATGATGTTTGGGAGTGTTTCAGAGAATTTCGCTAACCTTCGGCACGTAAAAGGATGCAAAACTTGTGTTTCGGGCCTGAATGCACTATTTTGGGGTACCGAAGTTGTGAAGCATCCATTCTACTCCATTGGAACCAAAATGATGATTGGGAGTGTTTCAGAGCATTTCGCTAACCTTCGGCACGTAAAAAGATGCAGAACTTGTGTTTCGGGCCTGAATGCTCTATTTCAAGGTATCGTAGTTGTAAAGCATCCATTCTACACCATTGGACCCAAAATGATGTTTGGGAGTGTTTCAGAGCATTTCGCTAACCTTCGGCACGTCAAAGATGCAGAACTTGTGTCCGCGCCTTAATCCACTATTTTGGGTTACCAAAGTTGTGAAGCATCCATTATAGTCCTTTGGACCCAAAATGATGTTTGGGAGTGTTTCAGAGCATTTTGCTAACCTTCGGCACAAAAAAAGATGAAAAACTTGTGTTTCGGGCCTGAATGCACTATTTTGGGGAACCAAAGTTGCGAAGCATCCATTCTACTCCATTGGAACCAATATGATGTTTGGGAGTGTTTCAGAGAATTTCGCTAACCTTCGGCACGTAAAAGGATGCAAAACTTGTGTTTCGGGCCTGAATGCACTATTTTGGGGTACCGAAGTTGTGAAGCATCCATTCTACACCATTGGACCCAAAATGATGTTTTAGAGTGTTTCAGAGCATTTCGCTAACCTTCGGCATGTAAAAGATGAAAAACTTGTGTTTCGGGCCTGAATGCACTATTTCGGGGTATCGTAGTTGTAAAGCATCCATTCAACTCCATTGGAACAAAAATGATGTTTGGGAGTGTTTCAGAGCATTTCGCTAACCTTCGGCACGTAAAAAGATGCAAAACTTGTGTTTCGGGCCTGAATGCACTATTCCAGGGTTCCGAAGTTGTGAAGCATCCATTCTACTCCATTGGACCCAAGATGATGTTTGAGAGTGTTTCAGAGCATTTCGCTAACCTTCGGCACGTAAAAAGATGCAAAACTTGTGTTTCGGGCCTGAATGTACTATTTCAGGGTACCAAAGTTGTGAAGCATCCATTCTACTCCATTGGAACCAAAATGATGTTTGGGAGTGTTTCAGAGCATTTCGCTAACCTTCGGCACGTAAAAAGATGCAAAACTTGTGTTTCGGGCCTGAATGCTCTATTTCAAGGTATCGTAGTTGTAAAGCATCCATTCGACACCATTGGACCCAAAATGATGTTTGGGAGTGTTTCAGAGCATTTCGCTAACCTTCGGCACGTAAAAGATGCAGAACTTGTGTCCGCGCCTTAATCCACTATTTTGGGTTACCAAAGTTGTGAAGCATCCATTATAGTCCTTTGGACCCAAAATGATGTTTGGCAGTGTTTCAGAGCATTTTGCTAACCTTCGGCACAAAAAAAGATGAAAAACTTGTGTTTCGGGCCTGAATGCACTATTTTGGGGAACCAAAGTTGCGAAGCATCCATTCTACTCCATTGGAACCAATATGATGTTTGGGAGTGTTTCAGAGAATTTCACTAACTTTCGGCACGTAAAAGGATGCAAAACTTGTGTTTCGGGCCTGAATGCACTATTTTGGGGTACCGAAGTTGTGAAGCATCCATTCTACACCATTGGACCCAAAATGATGTTTTAGAGTGTTTCAGAGCATTTCGCTAACCTTCGGCACGTAAAAGATGCAAAACTTGTGTTTCGGGCCTGAATGCACTATTTTGGGGTATCGTAGTTGTAAAGCATCCATTCTACTCCATTGGAACAAAAATGATGTTTGGGAGTGTTTCAGAGCATTTCGCTAACCTTCGGCACGTAAAAAGATGCAAAACTTGTGTTTCGGGCCTAAATGCACTAATCCAGGGTACCGAAGTTGTGAAGCATCCATTCTACTCCAATGGACCCAAGTTGATGTTTGAGAGTGTTTCAGAGCATTTCGCTAACCTTCGGCACGTAAAAAGATGCAAAACTTGTGTTTCGGGCCTGAATGTACTATTTCAGGGTACCAAAGTTGTGAAGCATCCATTCTACTCCATTGGACCCAAAATGATTTTTGGGAGTGTTTCAGAGCATTTCGCTAACCTTCGGCACGTAAAAAGATGCAGAACTTGTGTTTCGGGCGTGATTGGACTATTTTGGGGTACCGAAGTTGTGAAGCATCCATTCTACTCCATTGGAACCAAAATAATGTTTTAGAGTGTTTCAGAGCATTTCGCTAACCTTCGGCACGTAAAAGATGCAAAACTTGTGTTTCGGGCCTGAATGCACTATTTCGGGGTATCGTAGTTGTAAAGCATCCATTCTACTCCATTGGAACAAAAATGATGTTTGGGAGTGTTCCAGAGCATTTCGCTAACCTTCGGCACGTAAAAATATGCAAAACTTGTGTTTCGGGCCTGAATGCACTATTCCAGGGTACCGAAGTTGTGAAGCATCCATTCTACTCCATTGGACCCAAGATGATGTTTGAGAGTGTTTCAGAGCATTTCGCTAACCTTCGGCACGTAAAAAGATGCAAAACTTGTGTTTCGGGCCTGAATGTACTATTTCAGGGTACCAAAGTTGTGACGCATCCATTCTACTCCATTGGACCCAAAATGATTTTTGGGAGTGTTTCAGAGCATTTCGCTAACCTTCGGCACGTAAAAAGATGCAAAACTTGTGTTTCGGGCCTGAATACACTATTTCGGGATACCGAAGTTGTGAAGCATCCATTCTACACCATTCGAACCAAAATGATGTTTGGGAGTGTTTCAGAGCATTTCGCTAACCTTCGGCACGTAAAAAGATGCAAAACTTGTGTTTCGGGCGTGATTGGACTATTTCGGGGTACCGAAGTTGTGAAGCATCCATTCTACTCCATTGGAACCAAAATAATGTTTGAGAGTGTTTCAGAGCATTTCGCTAACCTTTGGCACGTAAAGGATGCAAAACTTGTGTTTCGGGCCAGAATACACTATTTCGAGGTACCGAAGTTGCGAAGCATCCATTCTACTCCATTGGAACCAAAATGATGATTGGGAGTGTTTCAGAGCATTTCGCTAACCTTCGGCACGTAAAAAGATGCAGAACTTGTGTTTCGGGCCTGAATGCTCTATTTCAAGGTATCGTAGTTGTAAAGCATCCATTCTACACCATTGGACCCAAAATGATGTTTGGGAGTGTTTCAGAGCATTTCGCTAACCTTCGGCACGTAAAAGATGCAGAACTTGTGTCCGCGCCTTAATCCACTATTTTGGGTTACCAAAGTTGTGAAGCATCCATTATAGTCCTTTGGACCCAAAATGATGTTTGGGAGTGTTTCAGAGCATTTTGCTAACCTTCGGCACAAAAAAAGATGAAAAACTTGTGTTTCGGGCCTGAATGCACTATTTTGGGGAACCAAAGTTGCGAAGCATCCATTCTACTGCATTGGAACCAATATGATGTTTGGGAGTGTTTCAGAGAATTTCGCTAACCTTCGGCACGTAAAAGGATGCAAAACTTGTGTTTCGGGACTGAATGCACTATTTTGGGGTACCGAAGTTGTGAAGCATCCATTCTACACCATTGGACCCAAAATGATGTTTTAGAGTGTTTCAGAGCATTTCGCTAACCTTCGGCATGTAAAAGATGAAAAACTTGTGTTTCGGGCCTGAATGCACTATTTCGGGGTATCGTAGTTGTAAAGCATCCATTCAACTCCATTGGAACAAAAATGATGTTTGGGAGTGTTTCAGAGCATTTCGCTAACCTTCGGCACGTAAAAAGATGCAAAACTTGTGTTTCGGGCCTGAATGCACTATTCCAGGGTTCCGAAGTTGTGAAGCATCCATTCTACTCCATTGGACCCAAGATGATGTTTGAGAGTGTTTCAGAGCATTTCGCTAACCTTCGGCACGTAAAAAGATGCAAAACTTGTGTTTCGGGCCTGAATGTACTATTTCAGGGTACCAAAGTTGTGAAGCATCCATTCTACTCCATTGGACCCAAAATGATTTTTGGGAGTGTTTCAGAGCATTTCGCTAACCTTCGGCACGTAAAAAGATGCAAAACTTGTGTTTCGGGCGTGATTGGACTATTTTGGGGTACCGAAGTTGTGAAGCATCCATTCTACTCCATTGGAACCAAAATAATGTTTTAGAGTGTTTCAGAGCATTTCGCTAACCTTCGGCACGTAAAAGATGCAAAACTTGTGTTTCGGGCCTGAATGCACTATTTCGGGGTATCGTAGTTGTAAAGCATCCATTCTACTCCATTGGAACAAAAATGATGTTTGGGAGTGTTCCAGAGCATTTCGCTAACCTTCGGCACGTAAAAATATGCAAAACTTGTGTTTCGGGCCTGAATGCACTATTCCAGGGTACCGAAGTTGTGAAGCATCCATTCTACTCCATTGGACCCAAGATGATGTTTGAGAGTGTTTCAGAGCATTTCGCTAACCTTCGGCACGTAAAAAGATGCAAAACTTGTGTTTCGGGCCTGAATGTACTATTTCAGGGTACCAAAGTTGTGACGCATCCATTCTACTCCATTGGACCCAAAATGATTTTTGGGAGTGTTTCAGAGCATTTCGCTAACCTTCGGCACGTAAAAAGATGCAAAACTTGTGTTTCGGGCCTGAATACACTATTTCGGGATACCGAAGTTGTGAAGCATCCATTCTACACCATTCGAACCAAAATGATGTTTGGGAGTGTTTCAGAGCATTTCGCTAACCTTCGGCACGTAAAAAGATGCAAAACTTGTGTTTCGGGCGTGATTGGACTATTTCGGGGTACCGAAGTTGTGAAGCATCCATTCTACTCCATTGGAACCAAAATAATGTTTGAGAGTGTTTCAGAGCATTTCGCTAACCTTTGGCACGTAAAGGATGCAAAACTTGTGTTTCGGGCCAGAATACACTATTTCGAGGTACCGAAGTTGCGAAGCATCCATTCTACTCCATTGGAACCAAAATGATGATTGGGAGTGTTTCAGAGCATTTCGCTAACCTTCGGCACGTAAAAAGATGCAGAACTTGTGTTTCGGGCCTGAATGCTCTATTTCAAGGTATCGTAGTTGTAAAGCATCCATTCTACACCATTGGACCCAAAATGATGTTTGGGAGTGTTTCAGAGCATTTCGCTAACCTTCGGCACGTAAAAGATGCAGAACTTGTGTCCGCGCCTTAATCCACTATTTTGGGTTACCAAAGTTGTGAAGCATCCATTATAGTCCTTTGGACCCAAAATGATGTTTGGGAGTGTTTCAGAGCATTTTGCTAACCTTCGGCACAAAAAAAGATGAAAAACTTGTGTTTCGGGCCTGAATGCACTATTTTGGGGAACCAAAGTTGCGAAGCATCCATTCTACTGCATTGGAACCAATATGATGTTTGGGAGTGTTTCAGAGAATTTCGCTAACCTTCGGCACGTAAAAGGATGCAAAACTTGTGTTTCGGGACTGAATGCACTATTTTGGGGTACCGAAGTTGTGAAGCATCCATTCTACACCATTGGACCCAAAATGATGTTTTAGAGTGTTTCAGAGCATTTCGCTAACCTTCGGCATGTAAAAGATGAAAAACTTGTGTTTCGGGCCTGAATGCACTATTTCGGGGTATCGTAGTTGTAAAGCATCCATTCAACTCCATTGGAACAAAAATGATGTTTGGGAGTGTTTCAGAGCATTTCGCTAACCTTCGGCACGTAAAAAGATGCAAAACTTGTGTTTCGGGCCTGAATGCACTATTCCAGGGTTCCGAAGTTGTGAAGCATCCATTCTACTCCATTGGACCCAAGATGATGTTTGAGAGTGTTTCAGAGCATTTCGCTAACCTTCGGCACGTAAAAAGATGCAAAACTTGTGTTTCGGGCCTGAATGTACTATTTCAGGGTACCAAAGTTGTGAAGCATCCATTCTACTCCATTGGACCCAAAATGATTTTTGGGAGTGTTTCAGAGCATTTCGCTAACCTTCGGCACGTAAAAAGATGCAAAACTTGTGTTTCGGGCGTGATTGGACTATTTTGGGGTACCGAAGTTGTGAAGCATCCATTCTACTCCATTGGAACCAAAATAATGTTTTAGAGTGTTTCAGAGCATTTCGCTAACCTTCGGCACGTAAAAGATGCAAAACTTGTGTTTCGGGCCTGAATGCACTATTTCGGGGTATCGTAGTTGTAAAGCATCCATTCTACTCCATTGGAACAAAAATGATGTTTGGGAGTGTTCCAGAGCATTTCGCTAACCTTCGGCACGTAAAAATATGCAAAACTTGTGTTTCGGGCCTGAATGCACTATTCCAGGGTACCGAAGTTGTGAAGCATCCATTCTACTCCATTGGACCCAAGATGATGTTTGAGAGTGTTTCAGAGCATTTCGCTAACCTTCGGCACGTAAAAAGATGCAAAACTTGTGTTTCGGGCCTGAATGTACTATTTCAGGGTACCAAAGTTGTGACGCATCCATTCTACTCCATTGGACCCAAAATGATTTTTGGGAGTGTTTCAGAGCATTTCGCTAACCTTCGGCACGTAAAAAGATGCAAAACTTGTGTTTCGGGCCTGAATACACTATTTCGGGATACCGAAGTTGTGAAGCATCCATTCTACACCATTCGAACCAAAATGATGTTTGGGAGTGTTTCAGAGCATTTCGCTAACCTTCGGCACGTAAAAAGATGCAAAACTTGTGTTTCGGGCGTGATTGGACTATTTCGGGGTACCGAAGTTGTGAAGCATCCATTCTACTCCATTGGAACCAAAATAATGTTTGAGAGTGTTTCAGAGCATTTCGCTAACCTTTGGCACGTAAAGGATGCAAAACTTGTGTTTCGGGCCAGAATACACTATTTCGAGGTACCGAAGTTGCGAAGCATCCATTCTACTCCATTGGAACCAAAATGATGATTGGGAGTGTTTCAGAGCATTTCGCTAACCTTCGGCACGTAAAAAGATGCAGAACTTGTGTTTCGGGCCTGAATGCTCTATTTCAAGGTATCGTAGTTGTAAAGCATCCATTCTACACCATTGGACCCAAAATGATGTTTGGGAGTGTTTCAGAGCATTTCGCTAACCTTCGGCACGTAAAAGATGCAGAACTTGTGTCCGCGCCTTAATCCACTATTTTGGGTTACCAAAGTTGTGAAGCATCCATTATAGTCCTTTGGACCCAAAATGATGTTTGGGAGTGTTTCAGAGCATTTTGCTAACCTTCGGCACAAAAAAAGATGAAAAACTTGTGTTTCGGGCCTGAATGCACTATTTTGGGGAACCAAAGTTGCGAAGCATCCATTCTACTGCATTGGAACCAATATGATGTTTGGGAGTGTTTCAGAGAATTTCGCTAACCTTCGGCACGTAAAAGGATGCAAAACTTGTGTTTCGGGACTGAATGCACTATTTTGGGGTACCGAAGTTGTGAAGCATCCATTCTACACCATTGGACCCAAAATGATGTTTTAGAGTGTTTCAGAGCATTTCGCTAACCTTCGGCATGTAAAAGATGAAAAACTTGTGTTTCGGGCCTGAATGCACTATTTCGGGGTATCGTAGTTGTAAAGCATCCATTCAACTCCATTGGAACAAAAATGATGTTTGGGAGTGTTTCAGAGCATTTCGCTAACCTTCGGCACGTAAAAAGATGCAAAACTTGTGTTTCGGGCCTGAATGCACTATTCCAGGGTTCCGAAGTTGTGAAGCATCCATTCTACTCCATTGGACCCAAGATGATGTTTGAGAGTGTTTCAGAGCATTTCGCTAACCTTCGGCACGTAAAAAGATGCAAAACTTGTGTTTCGGGCCTGAATGTACTATTTCAGGGTACCAAAGTTGTGAAGCATCCATTCTACTCCATTGGACCCAAAATGATTTTTGGGAGTGTTTCAGAGCATTTCGCTAACCTTCGGCACGTAAAAAGATGCAAAACTTGTGTTTCGGGCGTAATTGGACTATTTTGGGGTACCGAAGTTGTGAAGCATCCATTCTACTCCATTGGAACCAAAATAATGTTTTAGAGTGTTTCAGAGCATTTCGCTAACCTTCGGCACGTAAAAGATGCAAAACTTGTGTTTCGGGCCTGAATGCACTATTTCGGGGTATCGTAGTTGTAAAGCATCCATTCTACTCCATTGGAACAAAAATGATGTTTGGGAGTGTTCCAGAGCATTTCGCTAACCTTCGGCACGTAAAAATATGCAAAACTTGTGTTTCGGGCCTGAATGCACTATTCCAGGGTACCGAAGTTGTGAAGCATCCATTCTACTCCATTGGACCCAAGATGATGTTTGAGAGTGTTTCAGAGCATTTCGCTAACCTTCGGCACGTAAAAAGATGCAAAACTTGTGTTTCGGGCCTGAATGTACTATTTCAGGGTACCAAAGTTGTGACGCATCCATTCTACTCCATTGGACCCAAAATGATTTTTGGGAGTGTTTCAGAGCATTTCGCTAACCTTCGGCACGTAAAAAGATGCAAAACTTGTGTTTCGGGCCTGAATACACTATTTCGGGATACCGAAGTTGTGAAGCATCCATTCTACACCATTCGAACCAAAATGATGTTTGGGAGTGTTTCAGAGCATTTCGCTAACCTTCGGCACGTAAAAAGATGCAAAACTTGTGTTTCGGGCGTGATTGGACTATTTCGGGGTACCGAAGTTGTGAAGCATCCATTCTACTCCATTGGAACCAAAATAATATTTGAGAGTGTTTCAGAGCATTTCGCTAACCTTTGGCACGTAAAGGATGCAAAACTTGTGTTTCGGGCCAGAATACACTATTTCGAGGTACCGAAGTTGCGAAGCATCCATTCTACTCCATTGGAACCAAAATGATGATTGGGAGTGTTTCAGAGCATTTCGCTAACCTTCGGCACGTAAAAAGATGCAGAACTTGTGTTTCGGGCCTGAATGCTCTATTTCAAGGTATCGTAGTTGTAAAGCATCCATTCTACACCATTGGACCCAAAATGATGTTTGGGAGTGTTTCAGAGCATTTCGCTAACCTTCGGCACGTAAAAGATGCAGAACTTGTGTCCGCGCCTTAATCCACTATTTTGGGTTACCAAAGTTGTGAAGCATCCATTATAGTCCTTTGGACCCAAAATGATGTTTGGGAGTGTTTCAGAGCATTTTGCTAACCTTCGGCACAAAAAAAGATGAAAAACTTGTGTTTCGGGCCTGAATGCACTATTTTGGGGAACCAAAGTTGCGAAGCATCCATTCTACTGCATTGGAACCAATATGATGTTTGGGAGTGTTTCAGAGAATTTCGCTAACCTTCGGCACGTAAAAGGATGCAAAACTTGTGTTTCGGGACTGAATGCACTATTTTGGGGTACCGAAGTTGTGAAGCATCCATTCTACACCATTGGACCCAAAATGATGTTTTAGAGTGTTTCAGAGCATTTCGCTAACCTTCGGCATGTAAAAGATGAAAAACTTGTGTTTCGGGCCTGAATGCACTATTTCGGGGTATCGTAGTTGTAAAGCATCCATTCAACTCCATTGGAACAAAAATGATGTTTGGGAGTGTTTCAGAGCATTTCGCTAACCTTCGGCACGTAAAAAGATGCAAAACTTGTGTTTCGGGCCTGAATGCACTATTCCAGGGTTCCGAAGTTGTGAAGCATCCATTCTACTCCATTGGACCCAAGATGATGTTTGAGAGTGTTTCAGAGCATTTCGCTAACCTTCGGCACGTAAAAAGATGCAAAACTTGTGTTTCGGGCCTGAATGTACTATTTCAGGGTACCAAAGTTGTGAAGCATCCATTCTACTCCATTGGACCCAAAATGATTTTTGGGAGTGTTTCAGAGCATTTCGCTAACCTTCGGCACGTAAAAAGATGCAAAACTTGTGTTTCGGGCGTGATTGGACTATTTTGGGGTACCGAAGTTGTGAAGCATCCATTCTACTCCATTGGAACCAAAATAATGTTTTAGAGTGTTTCAGAGCATTTCGCTAACCTTCGGCACGTAAAAGATGCAAAACTTGTGTTTCGGGCCTGAATGCACTATTTCGGGGTATCGTAGTTGTAAAGCATCCATTCTACTCCATTGGAACAAAAATGATGTTTGGGAGTGTTCCAGAGCATTTCGCTAACCTTCGGCACGTAAAAATATGCAAAACTTGTGTTTCGGGCCTGAATGCACTATTCCAGGGTACCGAAGTTGTGAAGCATCCATTCTACTCCATTGGACCCTAGATGATGTTTGAGAGTGTTTCATAGCATTTCGCTAACCTTCGGCACGTAAAAAGATGCAAAACTTGTGTTTCGGGCCTGAATGTACTATTTCAGGGTACCAAAGTTGTGACGCATCCATTCTACTCCATTGGACCCAAAATGATTTTTGGGAGTGTTTCAGAGCATTTCGCTAACCTTCGGCACGTAAAAAGATGCAAAACTTGTGTTTCGGGCCTGAATACACTATTTCGGGATACCGAAGTTGTGAAGCATCCATTCTACACCATTCGAACCAAAATGATGTTTGGGAGTGTTTCAGAGCATTTCGCTAACCTTCGGCACGTAAAAAGATGCAAAACTTGTGTTTCGGGCGTGATTGGACTATTTCGGGGTACCGAAGTTGTGAAGCATCCATTCTACTCCATTTGAACCAAAATAATGTTTGAGAGTGTTTCAGAGCATTTCGCTAACCTTTGGCACGTAAAGGATGCAAAACTTGTGTTTCGGGCCAGAATACACTATTTCGAGGTACCGAAGTTGCGAAGCATCCATTCTACTCCATTGGAACCAAAATGATGATTGGGAGTGTTTCAGAGCATTTCGCTAACCTTCGGCACGTAAAAAGATGCAGAACTTGTGTTTCGGGCCTGAATGCTCTATTTCAAGGTATCGTAGTTGTAAAGCATCCATTCTACACCATTGGACCCAAAATGATGTTTGGGAGTGTTTCAGAGCATTTCGCTAACCTTCGGCACGTAAAAGATGCAGAACTTGTGTCCGCGCCTTAATCCACTATTTTGGGTTACCAAAGTTGTGAAGCATCCATTATAGTCCTTTGGACCCAAAATGATGTTTGGGAGTGTTTCAGAGCATTTTGCTAACCTTCGGCACAAAAAAAGATGAAAAACTTGTGTTTCGGGCCTGAATGCACTATTTTGGGGAACCAAAGTTGCGAAGCATCCATTCTACTGCATTGGAACCAATATGATGTTTGGGAGTGTTTCAGAGAATTTCGCTAACCTTCGGCACGTAAAAGGATGCAAAACTTGTGTTTCGGGACTGAATGCACTATTTTGGGGTACCGAAGTTGTGAAGCATCCATTCTACACCATTGGACCCAAAATGATGTTTTAGAGTGTTTCAGAGCATTTCGCTAACCTTCGGCATGTAAAAGATGAAAAACTTGTGTTTCGGGCCTGAATGCACTATTTCGGGGTATCGTAGTTGTAAAGCATCCATTCAACTCCATTGGAACAAAAATGATGTTTGGGAGTGTTTCAGAGCATTTCGCTAACCTTCGGCACGTAAAAAGATGCAAAACTTGTGTTTCGGGCCTGAATGCACTATTCCAGGGTTCCGAAGTTGTGAAGCATCCATTCTACTCCATTGGACCCAAGATGATGTTTGAGAGTGTTTCAGAGCATTTCGCTAACCTTCGGCACGTAAAAAGATGCAAAACTTGTGTTTCGGGCCTGAATGTACTATTTCAGGGTACCAAAGTTGTGAAGCATCCATTCTACTCCATTGGACCCAAAATGATTTTTGGGAGTGTTTCAGAGCATTTCGCTAACCTTCGGCACGTAAAAAGATGCAAAACTTGTGTTTCGGGCGTGATTGGACTATTTTGGGGTACCGAAGTTGTGAAGCATCCATTCTACTCCATTGGAACCAAAATAATGTTTTAGAGTGTTTCAGAGCATTTCGCTAACCTTCGGCACGTAAAAGATGCAAAACTTGTGTTTCGGGCCTGAATGCACTATTTCGGGGTATCGTAGTTGTAAAGCATCCATTCTACTCCATTGGAACAAAAATGATGTTTGGGAGTGTTCCAGAGCATTTCGCTAACCTTCGGCACGTAAAAATATGCAAAACTTGTGTTTCGGGCCTGAATGCACTATTCCAGGGTACCGAAGTTGTGAAGCATCCATTCTACTCCATTGGACCCAAGATGATGTTTGAGAGTGTTTCAGAGCATTTCGCTAACCTTCGGCACGTAAAAAGATGCAAAACTTGTGTTTCGGGCCTGAATGTACTATTTCAGGGTACCAAAGTTGTGACGCATCCATTCTACTCCATTGGACCCAAAATGATTTTTGGGAGTGTTTCAGAGCATTTCGCTAACCTTCGGCACGTAAAAAGATGCAAAACTTGTGTTTCGGGCCTGAATACACTATTTCGGGATACCGAAGTTGTGAAGCATCCATTCTACACCATTCGAACCAAAATGATGTTTGGGAGTGTTTCAGAGCATTTCGCTAACCTTCGGCACGTAAAAAGATGCAAAACTTGTGTTTCGGGCGTGATTGGACTATTTCGGGGTACCGAAGTTGTGAAGCATCCATTCTACTCCATTGGAACCAAAATAATATTTGAGAGTGTTTCAGAGCATTTCGCTAACCTTTGGCACGTAAAGGATGCAAAACTTGTGTTTCGGGCCAGAATACACTATTTCGAGGTACCGAAGTTGCGAAGCATCCATTCTACTCCATTGGAACCAAAATGATGATTGGGAGTGTTTCAGAGCATTTCGCTAACCTTCGGCACGTAAAAAGATGCAGAACTTGTGTTTCGGGCCTGAATGCTCTATTTCAAGGTATCGTAGTTGTAAAGCATCCATTCTACACCATTGGACCCAAAATGATGTTTGGGAGTGTTTCAGAGCATTTCGCTAACCTTCGGCACGTAAAAGATGCAGAACTTGTGTCCGCGCCTTAATCCACTATTTTGGGTTACCAAAGTTGTGAAGCATCCATTATAGTCCTTTGGACCCAAAATGATGTTTGGGAGTGTTTCAGAGCATTTTGCTAACCTTCGGCACAAAAAAAGATGAAAAACTTGTGTTTCGGGCCTGAATGCACTATTTTGGGGAACCAAAGTTGCGAAGCATCCATTCTACTGCATTGGAACCAATATGATGTTTGGGAGTGTTTCAGAGAATTTCGCTAACCTTCGGCACGTAAAAGGATGCAAAACTTGTGTTTCGGGACTGAATGCACTATTTTGGGGTACCGAAGTTGTGAAGCATCCATTCTACACCATTGGACCCAAAATGATGTTTTAGAGTGTTTCAGAGCATTTCGCTAACCTTCGGCATGTAAAAGATGAAAAACTTGTGTTTCGGGCCTGAATGCACTATTTCGGGGTATCGTAGTTGTAAAGCATCCATTCAACTCCATTGGAACAAAAATGATGTTTGGGAGTGTTTCAGAGCATTTCGCTAACCTTCGGCACGTAAAAAGATGCAAAACTTGTGTTTCGGGCCTGAATGCACTATTCCAGGGTTCCGAAGTTGTGAAGCATCCATTCTACTCCATTGGACCCAAGATGATGTTTGAGAGTGTTTCAGAGCATTTCGCTAACCTTCGGCACGTAAAAAGATGCAAAACTTGTGTTTCGGGCCTGAATGTACTATTTCAGGGTACCAAAGTTGTGAAGCATCCATTCTACTCCATTGGACCCAAAATGATTTTTGGGAGTGTTTCAGAGCATTTCGCTAACCTTCGGCACGTAAAAAGATGCAAAACTTGTGTTTCGGGCGTGATTGGACTATTTTGGGGTACCGAAGTTGTGAAGCATCCATTCTACTCCATTGGAACCAAAATAATGTTTTAGAGTGTTTCAGAGCATTTCGCTAACCTTCGGCACGTAAAAGATGCAAAACTTGTGTTTCGGGCCTGAATGCACTATTTCGGGGTATCGTAGTTGTAAAGCATCCATTCTACTCCATTGGAACAAAAATGATGTTTGGGAGTGTTCCAGAGCATTTCGCTAACCTTCGGCACGTAAAAATATGCAAAACTTGTGTTTCGGGCCTGAATGCACTATTCCAGGGTACCGAAGTTGTGAAGCATCCATTCTACTCCATTGGACCCTAGATGATGTTTGAGAGTGTTTCATAGCATTTCGCTAACCTTCGGCACGTAAAAAGATGCAAAACTTGTGTTTCGGGCCTGAATGTACTATTTCAGGGTACCAAAGTTGTGACGCATCCATTCTACTCCATTGGACCCAAAATGATTTTTGGGAGTGTTTCAGAGCATTTCGCTAACCTTCGGCACGTAAAAAGATGCAAAACTTGTGTTTCGGGCCTGAATACACTATTTCGGGATACCGAAGTTGTGAAGCATCCATTCTACACCATTCGAACCAAAATGATGTTTGGGAGTGTTTCAGAGCATTTCGCTAACCTTCGGCACGTAAAAAGATGCAAAACTTGTGTTTCGGGCGTGATTGGACTATTTCGGGGTACCGAAGTTGTGAAGCATCCATTCTACTCCATTTGAACCAAAATAATGTTTGAGAGTGTTTCAGAGCATTTCGCTAACCTTTGGCACGTAAAGGATGCAAAACTTGTGTTTCGGGCCAGAATACACTATTTCGAGGTACCGAAGTTGCGAAGCATCCATTCTACTCCATTGGAACCAAAATGATGATTGGGAGTGTTTCAGAGCATTTCGCTAACCTTCGGCACGTAAAAAGATGCAGAACTTGTGTTTCGGGCCTGAATGCTCTATTTCAAGGTATCGTAGTTGTAAAGCATCCATTCTACACCATTGGACCCAAAATGATGTTTGGGAGTGTTTCAGAGCATTTCGCTAACCTTCGGCACGTAAAAGATGCAGAACTTGTGTCCGCGCCTTAATCCACTATTTTGGGTTACCAAAGTTGTGAAGCATCCATTATAGTCCTTTGGACCCAAAATGATGTTTGGGAGTGTTTCAGAGCATTTTGCTAACCTTCGGCACAAAAAAAGATGAAAAACTTGTGTTTCGGGCCTGAATGCACTATTTTGGGGAACCAAAGTTGCGAAGCATCCATTCTACTCCATTGGAACCAATATGATGTTTGGGAGTGTTTCAGAGAATTTCGCTAACCTTCGGCACGTAAAAGGATGCAAAACTTGTGTTTCGGGCCTGAATGCACTATTTTGGGGTACCGAAGTTGTGAAGCATCCATTCTACACCATTGGACCCAAAATGATGTTTTAGAGTGTTTCAGAGCATTTCGCTAACCTTCGGCATGTAAAAGATGAAAAACTTGTGTTTCGGGCCTGAATGCACTATTTCGGGGTATCGTAGTTGTAAAGCATCCATTCAACTCCATTGGAACAAAAATGATGTTTGGGAGTGTTTCAGAGCATTTCGCTAACCTTCGGCACGTAAAAAGATGCAAAACTTGTGTTTCGGGCCTGAATGCACTATTCCAGGGTTCCGAAGTTGTGAAGCATCCATTCTACTCCATTGGACCCAAGATGATGTTTGAGAGTGTTTCAGAGCATTTCGCTAACCTTCGGCACGTAAAAAGATGCAAAACTTGTGTTTCGGGCCTGAATGTACTATTTCAGGGTACCAAAGTTGTGAAGCATCCATTCTACTCCATTGGACCCAAAATGATTTTTGGGAGTGTTTCAGAGCATTTCGCTAACCTTCGGCACGTAAAAAGATGCAAAACTTGTGTTTCGGGCGTGATTGGACTATTTTGGGGTACCGAAGTTGTGAAGCATCCATTCTACTCCATTGGAACCAAAATAATGTTTTAGAGTGTTTCAGAGCATTTCGCTAACCTTCGGCACGTAAAAGATGCAAAACTTGTGTTTCGGGCCTGAATGCACTATTTCGTGGTATCGTAGTTGTAAAGCATCCATTCTACTCCATTGGAACAAAAATGATGTTTGGGAGTGTTCCAGAGCATTTCGCTAACCTTCGGCACGTAAAAATATGCAAAACTTGTGTTTCGGGCCTGAATGCACTATTCCAGGGTACCGAAGTTGTGAAGCATCCATTCTACTCCATTGCACCCTAGATGATGTTTGAGAGTGTTTCAGAGCATTTCGCTAACCTTCGGCACGTAAAAAGATGCAAAACTTGTGTTTCGGGCCTGAATGTACTATTTCAGGGTACCAAAGTTGTGACGCATCCATTCTACTCCATTGGACCCAAAATGATTTTTGGGAGTGTTTCAGAGCATTTCGCTAACCTTCGGCACGTAAAAAGATGCAAAACTTGTGTTTCGGGCCTGAATACACTATTTCGGGATACCGAAGTTGTGAAGCATCCATTCTACACCATTCGAACCAAAATGATGTTTGGGAGTGTTTCAGAGCATTTCGCTAACCTTCGGCACGTAAAAAGATGCAAAACTTGTGTTTCGGGCGTGATTGGACTATTTCGGGGTACCGAAGTTGTGAAGCATCCATTCTACTCCATTGGAACCAAAATAATGTTTGAGAGTGTTTCAGAGCATTTCGCTAACCTTTGGCACGTAAAGGATGCAAAACTTGTGTTTCGGGCCAGAATACACTATTTCGAGGTACCGAAGTTGCGAAGCATCCATTCTACTCCATTGGAACCAAAATGATGATTGGGAGTGTTTCAGAGCATTTCGCTAACCTTCGGCACGTAAAAAGATGCAGAACTTGTGTTTCGGGCCTGAATGCTCTATTTCAAGGTATCGTAGTTGTAAAGCATCCATTCTACACCATTGGACCCAAAATGATGTTTGGGAGTGTTTCAGAGCATTTCGCTAACCTTCGGCACGTAAAAGATGCAGAACTTGTGTCCGCGCCTTAATCCACTATTTTGGGTTACCAAAGTTGTGAAGCATCCATTATAGTCCTTTGGACCCAAAATGATGTTTGGGAGTGTTTCAGAGCATTTTGCTAACCTTCGGCACAAAAAAAGATGAAAAACTTGTGTTTCGGGCCTGAATGCACTATTTTGGGGAACCAAAGTTGCGAAGCATCCATTCTACTCCATTGGAACCAATATGATGTTTGGGAGTGTTTCAGAGAATTTCGCTAACCTTCGGCACGTAAAAGGATGCAAAACTTGTGTTTCGGGCCTGAATGCACTATTTTGGGGTACCGAAGTTGTGAAGCATCCATTCTACACCATTGGACCCAAAATGATGTTTTAGAGTGTTTCAGAGCATTTCGCTAACCTTCGGCATGTAAAAGATGAAAAACTTGTGTTTCGGGCCTGAATGCACTATTTCGGGGTATCGTAGTTGTAAAGCATCCATTCAACTCCATTGGAACAAAAATGATGTTTGGGAGTGTTTCAGAGCATTTCGCTAACCTTCGGCACGTAAAAAGATGCAAAACTTGTGTTTCGGGCCTGAATGCACTATTCCAGGGTTCCGAAGTTGTGAAGCATCCATTCTACTCCATTGGACCCAAGATGATGTTTGAGAGTGTTTCAGAGCATTTCGCTAACCTTCGGCACGTAAAAAGATGCAAAACTTGTGTTTCGAGCCTGAATGTACTATTTCAGGGTACCAAAGTTGTGAAGCATCCATTCTACTCCATTGGACCCAAAATGATTTTTGGGAGTGTTTCAGAGCATTTCGCTAACCTTCGGCACGTAAAATGATGCAAAACTTGTGTTTCGGGCCTGAATACACTATTTCGGGATACCGAAGTTGTGAAGCATCCATTCTACACCATTCGAACCAAAATGATGTTTGGGAGTGTTTCAGAGCATTTCGCTAACCTTCGGCACGTAAAAAGATGCAAAACTTGTGTTTCGGGCGTGATTGGACTATTTTGGGGTACCGAAGTTGTGAAGCATCCATTCTACTCCATTGGAACCAAAATAATGTTTTAGAGTGTTTCAGAGCATTTCGCTAACCTTCGGCACGTAATAGATGCAAAACTTGTGTTTCGGGCCTGAATGCACTATTTCGGGGTATCGTAGTTGTAAAGCATCCATTCTACTCCATTGGAACAAAAATGATGTTTGGGAGTGTTTCATAGCATTTCGCTAACCTTCGGCACGTAAAAATATGCAAAACTTGTGTTTCGGGCCTGAATGCACTATTCCAGGGTACCGAAGTTGTGAAGCATCCATTCTACTCCATTGGACCCAAGATGATGTTTGAGAGTGTTTCAGAGCATTTCACTAACCTTTGGCGCGTAAAGGATGCAAAACTTGTGTTTCGGGCCTGAATGCACTATTTCGGGATACCGAAGTTGTGAAGCATCCATTCTACTCCATTCGAACCAAAATGATGTTTGGGAGTGTTTCAGAGCATTTCGCTAACCTTCGGCACGTAAAAAGATGCAAAACTTGTGTTTCGGGCGTGAATGGACTATTTCGGGGTACCGAAGTTGTGCAGCATCCATTCTACTCCATTGGACCCAAGATGATGTTTGAGAGTGTTTCAGAGCATTTCGCTAACCTTCGGCGCGTAAATGATGCAAAACTTGTGTTTCGGGCCAGAATACACTATTTCGGGGTACCGAAGTTGCGAAGCATCCATTCTACTCCATTGGAACCAAAGTGATGTTTGGGAGTGTTTCATAGTATTTCGCTAAACTTTGGCACGTAAAAAGATGCAAAACTTCTGTTTCGGGCCTGAATGCACAATTTCGGGGTTCCGAAGTTGTGAAGCATCCATTCTACTCCATTGGACCCAAAATAATGTTTGAGAGTGTTTCAGAGCATTTCGCTAACCTTCGGCACGTAAAAGATGCAAAACTTGTGTTTCAAGCCTGAACGCACTATTTCGGGGTATCGTAGTTGTAAAGCATCCACTATTTCTGGGTACCAAAGATGTAAAGCATCCATTCTACTCCATTGGACGCAAAATGATGTTTGGGAGTGTTTCAAAGAATTTTGCTACCCTTCGGCACGTAAAAAAAATGCAAAACTTGTGTTTCGGGCCTGAATGCACTATTCTAGGGGTACCGAAGTTCTGAAGCATCCATTCTACTCCATTGGACCCAAAATGATGTTTGGGAGTGTTTCAGAGCATTTCGCTATCCTTCGGCACGTAAAAAGATGAAAACTTGTGTTTAGGGCCTGAATGCACTATTTCGAGGGACCAAAGTTGCGAAGCATCCATTCAACTCCATTGGACCCAAACTGATTTTTGGTAGTGTTTCAGAGCATTTCGCTAACCTTCGGCACGTAAAAAGATGCAAAACTTGTGTTTCGGGCCTGAATGTACTATTTCGGGGTACCGAAGTTGTGAAGCATCCATTCTACTCCATTGGACCCAATCTGATTTTTGGGAGTGTTTCAGAGCATTTCGCTAACCTTCGGCACGTAAAAAGATGCAAAACTTGTGTTTCGGGTCTGAATGCACTATTTCGGGATAACGAAGTTGTGAAGCATCCATTCTACTCCATTGGAACAAAAATGATGTTTGGGAGTGTTTCAGAGCATTTCGCTAACCTTCGGAACGTAAAAAGATGCAAAACTTGTGTTTCGGGCCTGAATGCACTATTCCAGGGTACCGAAGTTGTGAAGCATCCATTCTACTCCATTGGACCCAAGATGATGTTTGAGAGTGTTTCAGAGCATTTCGCTAACCTTCGGCACGTAAAAAGATGCAAAACTTGTGTTTCGGGCCTGAATGTACTATTTCAGGGTACCAAAGTTGTGAAGCATCCATTCTACTCCATTGGACCCAAAATGATTTTTGGGAGTGTTTCAGAGAATTTCGCTAACCTTCGGCACGTGAAAGGATGCAAAACTTGTGTTTCGGGCCTGAATGCACTATTTTGGGGTACCGAAGTTGTGAAGCATCCATTCTACACCATTGGACCCAAAATGATGTTTTAGAGTGTTTCAGAGCATTTCGCTAACCTTCGGCACGTAAAAGATGCAAAACTTGTGTTTCGGGCCTGAATGCACTATTTCGGGGTATCGTAGTTGTAAAGCATCCATTCTACTCTATTGGAACAAAAATGATGTTTGGGAGTGTTTCAGAGCATTTCGCTAACCTTCGGCACGTAAAAAGATGCAAAACTTGTGTTTCGGGCCTGAATGCACTATTCCAGGGTACCGAAGTTGTGAAGCATCCATTCTACTCCATTGGACCCAAGATGATGTTTGAGAGTGTTTCAGAGCATTTCGCTAACCTTCGGCACGTAAAAAGATGCAAAACTTGTGTTTCGGGCCTGAATGTACTATTTCAGGGTACCAAAGTTGTGAAGCATCCATTCTACTCCATTGGACCCAAAATGATTTTTGGGAGTGTTTCAGAGCATTTCGCTAACCTTCGGCACGTAAAAAGATGCAAAACTTGTGTTTCGGGCCCGAATACACTATTTCGGGATAACGAAGTTGTGAAGCATCCATTCTACACCATTCGAACCAAAATGATGTTTGGGAGTGTTTCAGAGCATTTCGCTAACCTTCGGCACGTAAAAAGATGCAAAACTTGTGTTTCGGGCGTGATTGGACTATTTTGGGGTACCGAAGTTGTGAAGCATCCATTCTACTCCATTGGAACCAAAATAATGTTTTAGAGTGTTTCAGAGCATTTCGCTAACCTTCGGCACGTAAAAGATGCAAAACTTGTGTTTCGGGCCTGAATGCACTATTTCGGGGTATCGTAGTTGTAAAGCATCCATTCTACTCCATTGGAACAAAAATGATGTTTGGGAGTGTTTCAGAGCATTTCGCTAACCTTCGGCACATAAAAATATGCAAAACTTGTGTTTCGGGCCTGAATGCACTATTCCAGGGTACCGAAGTTGTGAAGCATCCATTCTACTCCATTGGACCCAAGATGATGTTTGAGAGTGTTTCAGAAAATTTCGCTAACCTTCGGCACGTAAAAAGATGCTAAACTTGTGTTTCGGGCCTGAATGTACTATTTCAGGGTACCAAAGTTGTGAAGCATCCATTCTACTCCATTGGACCCAAAATGATTTTTGGGAGTGTTTCAGAGCATTTCGCTAACCTTTGGCGCGTAAAGGATGCAAAACTTGTGTTTCGGGCCTGAATGCACTATTTCGGGATACCGAAGTTGTGAAGCATCCATTCTACTCCATTCGAACCAAAATGATGTTTGGGAGTGTTTCAGAGCATTTCGCTAACCTTCGGCACGTAAAAAGATGCAAAACTTGTGTTTCGGGCGTGAATGGACTATTTCGGGGTACCGAAGTTGTGAAGCATCCATTCTACTCCATTGGAACAAAAATAATGTTTGAGAGTGTTTCAGAGCATTTCGCTAACCTTTGGCACGTAAAGGATGCAAAACTTGTGTTTCGGGCCAGAATACACTATTTCGGGGTACCGAAGTTGCGAAGCATCCATTCTACTCCATTGGAACCAAAGTGATGTTTGGGAGTGTTTCATAGTATTTTGCTAAACTTCGGCACGTAAAAACATGCAAAACTTCTGTTTCGGGCCTGAATGCACAATTTCGGGGTACCGAAGTTGTGAAGCATCCATTCTACTCCATTGGACCCAAAATAATGTTTGAGAGTGTTTCAGAGCATTTTGCTAACCTTCGGCACGTAAAAGATGCAAAACTTGTGTTTCAAGCCTGAACGCACTATTTTGGGGTATCGTAGTTGTAAAGCATCCACTATTTCAGGGTACCAAAGTTGTAAAGCATCCATTCTACTCCATTGGACCCAAAATGATGTTTGGGAGTGTTTCAAAGCATTTTGCTAACCTTCGGCACGTAAAAAAATGCAAATATTGTGTTTCGGGCCTGAATGCACTATTCCAGGGGTACCGAAGTTGTGAAGCATCCATTCTACTCCATTGGACCCAAAATGATGTTTGGGAGTGTTTCAGAGCATGTCGCTAACCTTCGGCACGTAAAAAGATGAAAACTTGTGTTTCGGGCCTGAATGCACTATTTCGAGGGACCAAAGTTGCGAAGCATCCATTCAACTCCATTGGACCCAAACTGATTTTTGGAAATGTTTCAGAAAATTTCGCTAACCTTCGGCACGTAAAAAGATGCTAAACTTGTGTTTCGGGCCTGAATGTACTATTTCAGGGTACCAAAGTTGTGAAGCATCCATTCTACTCCATTGGACCCAATCTGATTTTTGGGAGTGTTTCAGAGCATTTCGCTAACCTTCGGCACGTAAAAAGATGCAAAACTTGTGTTTCGGGCCTGAATGCACTATTTCGGGATACCGAAGTTGTGAAGCATCCATTCTACTCCATTGGAACAAAAATGATGTTTGGGAGTGTTTCAGAGCATTTCGCTAACCTTCGGAACGTAAAAAGATGCAAAACTTGTGTTTCGGGCCTGAATGCACTATTCCAGGGTACCGAAGTTCTGAAGCATCCATTCTACTCCATTGGACCCAAGATGATGTTTGAGAGTGTTTCAGAGCATTTCGCTAACCTTCGGCACGTAAAAAGATGCAAAACTTGTGTTTCGGGCCAGAATGTACTATTTCAGGGAACCAAAGTTGTGACGCATCCATTCTACTCCATTGGACCCAAAATGATTTTTGGGAGTGTTTCAGAGCATTTCGCTAACCTTCGGCACGTAAAAAGATGAAAAACTTGTGTTTCGGGCCTGAATGCACTATTTCGGGATACCGAAGTTGTGAAGCATCCATTCTACACCATTCGAACCAAAATGATGTTTGGGAGTGTTTCAGAGCATTTCGCTAACCTTCGGCACGTAAAAAGATGCAAAACTTGTGTTTCGGGCGTGATTGGACTATTTCGGGGTACCGAAGTTGTGAAGCATCCATTCTACTCCATTGGAACCAAAATAATGTTTGAGAGTGTTTCAGAGCATTTCGCTAACCTTTGGCACGTAAAGGATACAAAACTTGTGTTTCGGGCCAGAATACACTATTTCGAGGTACCGAAGTTGCGAAGCATCCATTCTACTCCATTGGAACCAAAATGATGTTTGGGAGTGTTTCAGAGCATTTCGCTAACCTTCGGCACGTAAAAAGATGCAGAACTTGTGTTTCGGGCCTGAATGCTCTATTTCAAGGTATCGTAGTTGTAAAGCATCCATTCTACACCATTGGACCCAAAATGATGTTTGGGAGTGTTTCAGAGCATTTCGCTAACCTTCGGCACGTAAAAGATGCAGAACTTGTGTCCGCGCCTTAATCCACTATTTTGGGTTACCAAAGTTGTGAAGCATCCATTATAGTCCTTTGGACCCAAAATGATGTTTGGGAGTGTTTCAGAGCATTTTGCTAACCTTCGGCACAAAAAAAGATGAAAAACTTGTGTTTCGGGCCTGAATGCACTATTTTGGGGAACCAAAGTTGCGAAGCATCCATTCTACTCCATTGGAACCAATATGATGTTTGGGAGTGTTTCAGAGAATTTCGCTAACCTTCGGCACGTAAAAGGATGCAAAACTTGTGTTTCGGGCCTAAATGCACTATTTTGGGGTACCGAAGTTGTGAAGCATCCATTCTACACCATTGGACCCAAAATGATGTTTTAGAGTGTTTCAGAGCATTTCGCTAACCTTCGGCACGTAAAAGATGCAAAACTTGTGTTTCGGGCCTGAATGCACTATTTCGGGGTATCGTAGTTGTAAAGCATCCATTCTACTCCATTGGAACAAAAATGATGTTTGGGAGTGTTTCAGAGCATTTCGCTAACCATCAGCACATAAAAAGATGCAAAACTTGTGTTTCGGGCCTGAATGCACTATTCCAGGGTACCGAAGTTGTGAAGCATCCATTCTACTCCATTGGACCCAAGATGATGTTTGATAGTGTTTCAGAGCATTTCGCTAACCTTCGGCACGTAAAAAGATGCAAAACTTGTGTTTCGGGCCTGAATGTACTATTTCAGGGTACCAAAGTTGTGAAGCATCCATTCTACTCCATTGGACCCAAAATGATTTTTGGGAGTGTTTCAGAGCATTTCGCTAACCTTCGGCACGTAAAAAGATGCAAAACTTGTGTTTCGGGCCTGAATACACTATTTCGGGATACCGATGTTGTGAAGCATCCATTCTACACCATTCGAACCAAAATGATGTTTGGGAGTGTTTCAGAGCATTTCGCTAACCTTCGGCACGTAAAAAGATGCAAAACTTGTGTTTCGGGCGTGATTGAACTATTTCGGGGTACCGAAGTTGTGAAGCATCCATTGTACTCCATTGGAACCAAAATAATGTTTGAGAGTGTTTCAGAGCATTTTGCTAACCTTTGGCACGTAAAGGATGCAAAACTTGTGTTTCGGGCCAGAATACACTATTTCGAGGTACCGAAGTTGCGAAGCATCCATTCTACTCCATTGGAACCAAAATGATGTTTGGGAGTGTTTCAGAGCATTTCGCTAACCTTCGGCACGTAAAAAGATGCAGAACTTGTGTTTCGGGCCTGAATGCTCTATTTCAAGGTATCGTAGTTGTAAAGCATCCATTCTACACCATTGGACCCAAAATGATGTTTGGGAGTGTTTCAAAGCATTTTGCTAACCTTCGGCACAAAAAAAGATGAAAAACTTGTGTTTCGGGCCTGAATGCAGTATTTTGGGGAACCAAAGTTGCGAAGTATCCATTCTACTCCATTGGAACCAATATGATGTTTGGGAGTGTTTCAGAGAATTTCGCTAACCTTCGGCACGTAAAAGGATGCAAAACTTGTGTTTCGGGCCTAAATGCACTATTTTGGGGTACCGAAGTTGTGAAGCATCCATTCTACACCATTGGACCCAAAATGATGTTTTAGAGTGTTTCAGAGCATTTCGCTAACCTTCGGCACGTAAAAGATGCAAAACTTGTGTTTCGGGCCTGAATGCACTATTTCGGGGTATCGTAGTTGTAAAGCATCCATTCTACTCCATTGGAACAAAAATGATGTTTGGGAGTGTTTCAGAGCATTTCGCTAACCTTCGGCACGTAAAAAGATGCAAAACTTGTGTTTCGGGACTGAATGCACTATTCCAGGGTACCGAAGTTGTGAAGCATCCATTCTACTCCATTGGACCCAAGATGATGTTTGATAGTGTTTCAGAGCATTTCGCTAACCTTCGGCACGTAAAAAGATGCAAAACTTGTGTTTCGGGCCTGAATGTACTATTTTAGGGTACCAAAGTTGTGAAGCATCCATTCTACTCCATTGGACCCAAGATGATGTTTGAGAGTGTTTCAGAGCATTTCGCTAACCTTCGGCACGTAAAAAGATGCAAAACTTGTGTTTCGGGCCTGAATGTACTATTTCAGGGTACCAAAGTTGTGAAGCATCCATTCTACTCCATTGGACCCAAAATGATTTTTGGGAGTGTTTCAGAGCATTTCGCTAACCTTCGGCACGTAAAAAGATGCAAAACTTGTGTTTCGGGCCTGAATACACTATTTCGGGATACCGATGTTGTGAAGCATCCATTCTACACCATTCGAACCAAAATGATGTTTGGGAGTGTTTCAGAGCATTTCGCTAACCTTCGGCACGTAAAAAGATGCAAAACTTGTGTTTCGGGCGTGATTGGACTATTTCGGGGTACCGAAGTTGTGAAGCATCCATTCTACTCCATTGGAACCAAAATAATGTTTGAGAGAGTTTCAGAGCATTTCGCTAACCTTTGGCACGTAAAGGATGCAAAACTTGTGTTTCGGGCCAGAATACACTATTTCGAGGTACCGAAGTTGCGAAGCATCCATTCTACTCCATTGGAACCAAAATGATGTTTGGGAGTGTTTCAGAGCATTTCGCTAACCTTCGGCACGTAAAAGATGCAGAACTTGTGTCCGCGCCTTAATCCACTATTTTGGGTTACCAAAGTTGTGAAGCATCCATTATAGTCCTTTGGACCCAAAATGATGTTTGGGAGTGTTTCAGAGCATTTTGCTAACCTTCGGCACAAAAAAAGATGAAAAACTTGTGTTTCGGGCCCGAATGCACTATTTTGGGGAACCAAAGTTGCGAAGTATCCATTCTACTCCATTGGAACCAATATGATGTTTGGGAGTGTTTCAGAGAATTTCGCTAACCTTCGGCACGTAAAAGGATGCAAAACTTGTGTTTCGGGCCTAAATGCACTATTTTGGGGTACCGAAGTTGTGAAGCATCCATTCTACACCATTGGACCCAAAATGATGTTTTAGAGTGTTTCAGAGCATTTCGCTAACCTTCGGCACGTAAAAGATGCAAAACTTGTGTTTCGGGCCTGAATGCACTATTTCGGGGTATCGTAGTTGTAAAGCATCCATTCTACTCCATTGGAACAAAAATGATGTTTGGGAGTGTTTCAGAGCATTTCGCTAACCTTCGGCACGTAAAAAGATGCAAAACTTGTGTTTCGGGCCTGAATGCACTATTCCAGGGTACCGAAGTTGTGAAGCAACCATTCTACTCCATTGGACCCAAGATGATGTTTGAGAGTGTTTCAGAGCATTTCGCTAACCTTCGGCACGTAAAAAGATGCAAAACTTGTGTTTCGGGCCTGAATGTACTATTTCAGGGTACCAAAGTTGTGAAGCATCCATTCTACTCCATTGGACCCAAAATGATTTTTGGGAGTGTTTCAGAGCATTTCGCTAACCTTCGGCACGTAAAAAGATGCAAAACTTGTGTTTCGGGCCTGAATACACTATTTCGGGATACCGATGTTGTGAAGCATCCATTCTACACCATTGGACCCAAAATGATGTTTGGGAGTGTTTCAGAGCATTTCGCTAACCTTCGGCACGTAAAAAGATGCAAAACTTGTGTTTCGGGCGTGATTGGACTATTTCGGGGTACCGAAGTTGTGAAGCATCCATTCTACTCCATTGGAACCAAAATAATGTTTAAGAGTGTTTCACAGCATTTTGCTAACCTTTGGCACGTAAAGGATGCAAAACTTGTGTTTCGGGCCAGAATACACTATTTCGAGGTACCGAAGTTGCGAAGCATCCATTCTACTCCATTGGAACCAAAATGATGTTTGGGAGTGTTTCAGAGCATTTCGCTAACCTTCGGCACGTAAAAAGATGCAGAACTTGTGTTTCGGGCCTGAATGCTCTATTTCAAGGTATCGTAGTTGTAAAGCATCCATTCTACACCATTGGACCCAAAATGATGTTTGGGAGTGTTTCAGAGCATTTCGCTAACCTTCGGCACGTAAAAGATGCAGAACTTGTGTCCGCGCCTTAATCCACTATTTTGGGTTACCAAAGTTGTGAAGCATCCATTATAGTCCTTTGGACCCAAAATGATGTTTGGGAGTGTTTCAGAGCATTTTGCTAACCTTCGGCACAAAAAAAGATGAAAAACTTGTGTTTCGGGCCTGAATGCACTATTTTGGGGAACCAAAGTTGCGAAGTATCCATTCTACTCCATTGGAACCAATATGATGTTTGGGAGTGTTTCAGAGAATTTCGCTAACCTTCGGCACGTAAAAGGATGCAAAACTTGTGTTTCGGGCCTAAATGCACTATTTTGGGGTACCGAAGTTGTGAAGCATCCATTCTACACCATTGGACCCAAAATGATGTTTTAGAGTGTTTCAGAGCATTTCGCTAACCTTCGGCACGTAAAAGATGCAAAACATGTGTTTCGGGCCTGAATGCACTATTTCGGGGTATCGTAGTTGTAAAGCATCCATTCTACTCCATTGGAACAAAAATGATGTTTGGGAGTGTTTCAGAGCATTTCGCTAACCTTCGGCACGTAAAAAGATGCAAAACTTGTGTTTCGGGCCTGAATGCACTATTCCAGGGTACCAAAGTTGTGAAGCATCCATTCTACTCCATTGGACCCAAGAGGATGTTTGAGAGTGTTTCATAGCATTTCGCTAACCTTCGGCACGTAAAAAGATGCAAAACTTGTGTTTCGGGCCTGAATGTACTATTTCAGGGTACCAAAGTTGTGAAGCATCCATTCTACTCCATTGGACCCAAAATGATTTTTGGGAGTGTTTCAGAGCAATTCGCTAACCTTCGGCACGTAAAAAGATGCAAAACTTGTGTTTCGGGCCTGAATACACTATTTCGGGATACCGATGTTGTGAAGCATCCATTCTACACCATTCGAACCAAAATGATGTTTGGGAGTGTTTCAGAGCATTTCGCTAACATTCGGCACGTAAAAAGATGCAAAACTTGTGTTTCGGGCGTGATTGGACTATTTCGGGGTACCGAAGTTGTGAAGCATCCATTCTACTCCATTGGAACCAAAATAATGTTTGAGAGAGTTTCAGAGCATTTCGCTAACCTTTGGCACGTAAAGGATGCAAAACTTGTGTTTCGGGCCAGAATACACTATTTCGAGGTACCGAAGTTGCGAAGCATCCATTCTACTCCATTGGAACCAAAATGATGTTTGGGAGTGTTTCAGAGCATTTCGCTAACCTTCGGCACGTAAAAAGATGCAGAACTTGTGTTTCGGGCCTGAATGCTCTATTTCAAGGTATCGTAGTTGTAAAGCATCCATTCTACACCATTGGACCCAAAATGATGTTTGGGAGTGTTTCAGAGCATTTCGCTAACCTTCGGCACGTAAAAGATGCAGAACTTGTGTCCGCGCCTTAATCCACTATTTTGGGTTACCAAAGTTGTGAAGCATCCATTATAGTCCTTTGGACCCAAAATGATGTTTGGGAGTGTTTCAGAGCATTTTGCTAACCTTCGGCACAAAAAAAGATGAAAAACTTGTGTTTCGGGCCTGAATGCACTATTTTGGGGAACCAAAGTTGCGAAGTATCCATTCTACTCCATTGGAACCAATATGATGTTTGGGAGTGTTTCAGAGAATTTCGCTAAGCTTCGGCACGTAAAAGGATGCAAAACTTGTGTTTCGGGCCTAAATGCACTATTTTGGGGTACCGAAGTTGTGAAGCATCCATTCTACACCATTGGACCCAAAATGATGTTTTAGAGTGTTTCAGAGCATTTCGCTAACCTTCGGCACGTAAAAGATGCAAAACTTGTGTTTCGGGCGTGATTGGACTATTTCGGGGTACCGAAGTTGTGAAGCATCCATTCTACTCCATTGGAACCAAAATAATGTTTGAGAGTGTTTCAGAGCATTTTGCTAACCTTTGGCACGTAAAGGATGCAAAACTTGTGTTTCGGGACAGAATACACTATTTCGAGGTACCGAAGTTGCGAAGCATCCATTCTACTCCATTGGAACCAAAATGATGTTTGGGAGTGTTTCAGAGCATTTCGCTAACCTTCGGCACGTAAAAAGATGCAGAACTTGTGTTTCGGGCCTGAATGCTCTATTTCAAGGTATCGTAGTTGTAAAGCATCCATTCTACACCATTGGACCCAAAATGATGTTTGGGAGTGTTTCAAAGCATTTTGCTAACCTTCGGCACAAAAAAAGATGAAAAACTTGTGTTTCGGGCCTGAATGCAGTATTTTGGGGAACCAAAGTTGCGAAGTATCCATTCTACTCCATTGGAACCAATATGATGTTTGGGAGTGTTTCAGAGAATTTCGCTAACCTTCGGCACGTAAAAGGATGCAAAACTTGTGTTTCGGGCCTAAATGCACTATTTTGGGGTACCGAAGTTGTGAAGCATCCATTCTACACCATTGGACCCAAAATGATGTTTTAGAGTGTTTCAGAGCATTTCGCTAACCTTCGGCACGTAAAAGATGCAAAACTTGTGTTTCGGGCCTGAATGCACTATTTCGGGGTATCGTAGTTGTAAAGCATCCATTCTACTCCATTGGAACAAAAATGATGTTTGGGAGTGTTTCAGAGCATTTCGCTAACCTTCGGCACGTAAAAAGATGCAAAACTTGTGTTTCGGGACTGAATGCACTATTCCAGGGTACCGAAGTTGTGAAGCATCCATTCTACTCCATTGGACCCAAGATGATGTTTGATAGTGTTTCAGAGCATTTCGCTAACCTTCGGCACGTAAAAAGATGCAAAACTTGTGTTTCGGGCCTGAATGTACTATTTTAGGGTACCAAAGTTGTGAAGCATCCATTCTACTCCATTGGACCCAAGATGATGTTTGAGAGTGTTTCAGAGCATTTCGCTAACCTTCGGCACGTAAAAAGATGCAAAACTTGTGTTTCGGGCCTGAATGTACTATTTCAGGGTACCAAAGTTGTGAAGCATCCATTCTACTCCATTGGACCCAAAATGATTTTTGGGAGTGTTTCAGAGCATTTCGCTAACCTTCGGCACGTAAAAAGATGCAAAACTTGTGTTTCGGGCCTGAATACACTATTTCGGGATACCGATGTTGTGAAGCATCCATTCTACACCATTCGAACCAAAATGATGTTTGGGAGTGTTTCAGAGCATTTCGCTAACCTTCGGCACGTAAAAAGATGCAAAACTTGTGTTTCGGGCGTGATTGGACTATTTCGGGGTACCGAAGTTGTGAAGCATCCATTCTACTCCATTGGAACCAAAATAATGTTTGAGAGAGTTTCAGAGCATTTCGCTAACCTTTGGCACGTAAAGGATGCAAAACTTGTGTTTCGGGCCAGAATACACTATTTCGAGGTACCGAAGTTGCGAAGCATCCATTCTACTCCATTGGAACCAAAATGATGTTTGGGAGTGTTTCAGAGCATTTCACTAACCTTCGGCACGTAAAAAGATGCAGAACTTGTGTTTCGGGCCTGAATGCTCTATTTCAAGGTATCGTAGTTGTAAAGCATCCATTCTACACCATTGGACCCAAAATGATGTTTGGGAGTGTTTCAGAGCATTTCGCTAACCTTCGGCACGTAAAAGATGCAGAACTTGTGTCCGCGCCTTAATCCACTATTTTGGGTTACCAAAGTTGTGAAGCATCCATTATAGTCCTTTGGACCCAAAATGATGTTTGGGAGTGTTTCAGAGCATTTTGCTAACCTTCGGCACAAAAAAAGATGAAAAACTTGTGTTTCGGGCCTGAATGCACTATTTTGGGGAACCAAAGTTGCGAAGTATCCATTCTACTCCATTGGAACCAATATGATGTTTGGGAGTGTTTCAGAGAATTTCGCTAACCTTCGGCACGTAAAAGGATGCAAAACTTGTGTTTCGGGCCTAAATGCACTATTTTGGGGTACCGAAGTTGTGAAGCATCCATTCTACACCATTGGACCCAAAATGATGTTTTAGAGTGTTTCAGAGCATTTCGCTAACCTTCGGCACGTAAAAGATGCAAAACATGTGTTTCGGGCCTGAATGCACTATTTCGGGGTATCGTAGTTGTAAAGCATCCATTCTACTCCATTGGAACAAAAATGATGTTTGGGAGTGTTTCAGAGCATTTCGCTAACCTTCGGCACGTAAAAAGATGCAAAACTTGTGTTTCGGGCCTGAATGCACTATTCCAGGGTACCAAAGTTGTGAAGCATCCATTCTACTCCATTGGACCCAAGATGATGTTTGAGAGTGTTTCATAGCATTTCGCTAACCTTCGGCACGTAAAAAGATGCAAAACTTGTGTTTCGGGCCTGAATGTACTATTTCAGGGTACCAAAGTTGTGAAGCATCCATTCTACTCCATTGGACCCAAAATGATTTTTGGGAGTGTTTCAGAGCAATTCGCTAACCTTCGGCACGTAAAAAGATGCAAAACTTGTGTTTCGGGCCTGAATACACTATTTCGGGATACCGATGTTGTGAAGCATCCATTCTACACCATTCGAACCAAAATGATGTTTGGGAGTGTTTCAGAGCATTTCGCTAACATTCGGCACGTAAAAAGATGCAAAACTTGTGTTTCGGGCGTGATTGGACTATTTCGGGGTACCGAAGTTGTGAAGCATCCATTCTACTCCATTGGAACCAAAATAATGTTTGAGAGAGTTTCAGAGCATTTCGCTAACCTTTGGCACGTAAAGGATGCAAAACTTGTGTTTCGGGCCAGAATACACTATTTCGAGGTACCGAAGTTGCGAAGCATCCATTCTACTCCATTGGAACCAAAATGATGTTTGGGAGTGTTTCAGAGCATTTCGCTAACCTTCGGCACGTAAAAAGATGCAGAACTTGTGTTTCGGGCCTGAATGCTCTATTTCAAGGTATCGTAGTTGTAAAGCATCCATTCTACACCATTGGACCCAAAATGATGTTTGGGAGTGTTTCAGAGCATTTCGCTAACCTTCGGCACGTAAAAGATGCAGAACTTGTGTCCGCGCCTTAATCCACTATTTTGGGTTACCAAAGTTGTGAAGCATCCATTATAGTCCTTTGGACCCAAAATGATGTTTGGGAGTGTTTCAGAGCATTTTGCTAACCTTCGGCACAAAAAAAGATGAAAAACTTGTGTTTCGGGCCTGAATGCACTATTTTGGGGAACCAAAGTTGCGAAGTATCCATTCTACTCCATTGGAACCAATATGATGTTTGGGAGTGTTTCAGAGAATTTCGCTAAGCTTCGGCACGTAAAAGGATGCAAAACTTGTGTTTCGGGCCTAAATGCACTATTTTGGGGTACCGAAGTTGTGAAGCATCCATTCTACACCATTGGACCCAAAATGATGTTTTAGAGTGTTTCAGAGCATTTCGCTAACCTTCGGCACGTAAAAGATGCAAAACTTGTGTTTCGGGCGTGATTGGACTATTTCGGGGTACCGAAGTTGTGAAGCATCCATTCTACTCCATTGGAACCAAAATAATGTTTGAGAGTGTTTCAGAGCATTTTGCTAACCTTTGGCACGTAAAGGATGCAAAACTTGTGTTTCGGGACAGAATACACTATTTCGAGGTACCGAAGTTGCGAAGCATCCATTCTACTCCATTGGAACCAAAATGATGTTTGGGAGTGTTTCAGAGCATTTCGCTAACCTTCGGCACGTAAAAAGATGCAGAACTTGTGTTTCGGGCCTGAATGCTCTATTTCAAGGTATCGTAGTTGTAAAGCATCCATTCTACACCATTGGACCCAAAATGATGTTTGGGAGTGTTTCAGAGCATTTCGCTAACCTTCGGCACGTAAAAGATGCAGAACTTGTGTCCGCGCCTTAATCCACTATTTTGGGTTACCAAAGTTGTGAAGCATCCATTATAGTCCTTTGGACCCAAAATGATGTTTGGGAGTGTTTCAGAGCATTTTGCTAACCTTCGGCACAAAAAAAGATGAAAAACTTGTGTTTCGGGCCTGAATGCACTATTTTGGGGAACCAAAGTTGCGAAGTATCCATTCTACTCCATTGGAACCAATATGATGTTTGGGAGTGTTTCAGAGAATTTCGCTAACCTTCGGCACGTAAAAGGATGCAAAACTTGTGTTTCGGGCCTAAATGCACTATTTTGGGGTACCGAAGTTGTGAAGCATCCATTCTACACCATTGGACCCAAAATGATGTTTTAGAGTGTTTCAGAGCATTTCGCTAACCTTCGGCACGTAAAAGATGCAAAACTTGTGTTTCGGCCCTGAATGCACTATTTCGGGGTATCGTAGTTGTAAAGCATCCATTCTACTCCATTGGAACAAAAATGATGTTTGGGAGTGTTTCAGAGCATTTCGCTAACCTTCGGCACGTAAAAAGATGCAAAACTTGTGTTTCGGGCCTGAATGCACTATTCCAGGGTACCGAAGTTGTGAAGCATCCATTCTACTCCATTGGACCCAAGATGATGTTTGAGAGTGTTTCAGAGCATTTCGCTAACCTTCGGCACGTAAAAAGATGCAAAACTTGTGTTTCGGGCCTGAATGTACTATTTCAGGGTACCAAAGTTGTGAAGCATCCATTCTACTCCATTGGACCCAAAATGATTTTTGGGAGTGTTTCAGAGCATTTCGCTAACCTTCGGCACGTAAAAAGATGCAAAACTTGTGTTTCGGGCCTGAATACACTATTTCGGGATACCGATGTTGTGAAGCATCCATTCTACACCATTGGACCCAAAATGATGTTTGGGAGTGTTTCAGAGCATTTCGCTAACCTTCGGCACGTAAAAAGATGCAAAACTTGTGTTTCGGGCGTGATTGGACTATTTCGGGGTACCGAAGTTGTGAAGCATCCATTCTACTCCATTGGAACCAAAATAATGTTTAAGAGTGTTTCAGAGCATTTTGCTAACCTTTGGCACGTAAAGGATGCAAAACTTGTGTTTCGGGCCAGAATACACTATTTCGAGGTACCGAAGTTGCGAAGCATCCATTCTACTCCATTGGAACCAAAATGATGTTAGAGAGTGTTTCAGAGCATTTCGCTAACCTTCGGCACGTAAAAAGATGCAGAACTTGTGTTTCGGGCCTGAATGCTCTATTTCAAGGTATCGTAGTTGTAAAGCATCCATTCTACACCATTGGACCCAAAATGATGTTTGGGAGTGTTTCAAAGCATTTCGCTAACCTTCGGCACGTAAAAGATGCAGAACTTGTGTCCGCGCCTTAATCCACTATTTTGGGTTACCAAAGTTGTGAAGCATCCATTATAGTCCTTTGGACCCAAAATGATGTTTGGGAGTGTTTCAGAGCATTTTGCTAACCTTCGGCACAAAAAAAGATGAAAAACTTGTGTTTCGGGCCTGAATGCACTATTTTGGGGAACCAAAGTTGCGAAGTATCCATTCTACTCCATTGGAACCAATATGATGTTTGGGAGTGTTTCAGAGAATTTCGCTAACCTTCGGCACGTAAAAGGATGCAAAACATGTGTTTCGGGCCTAAATGCACTATTTTGGGGTACCGAAGTTGTGAAGCATCCATTCTACACCATTGGACCCAAAATGATGTTTTAGAGTGTTTCAGAGCATTTCGCTAACCTTCGGCACGTAAAAGATGCAAAACTTGTGTTTCGGGCCTGAATGCACTATTTCGGGGTATCGTAGTTGTAAAGCATCCATTCTACTCCATTGGAACAAAAATGATGTTTGGGAGTGTTTCAGAGCATTTCGCTAACCTTCGGCACGTAAAAAGATGCAAAACTTGTGTTTCGGGCCTGAATGCACTATTCCAGGGTACCGAAGTTGTGAAGCATCCATTCTACTCCATTGGACCCAAGATGATGTTTGAGAGTGTTTCAGAGCATTTCGCTAACCTTCGGCACGTAAAAAGATGCAAAACTTGTGTTTCGGGCCTGAATGTACTATTTCAGGGTGCCAAAGTTGTGAAGCATCCATTCTACTCCATTGGACCCAAAATGATTTTTGGGAGTGTTTCAGAGCATTTCGCTAACCTTCGGCACGTAAAAAGATGCAAAACTTGTGTTTCGGGCCTGAATACACTATTTCGGGATACCGATGTTGTGAAGCATCCATTCTACACCATTCGAACCAAAATGATGTTTGGGAGTGTTTCAGAGCATTTCGCTAACCTTCGGCACGTAAAAAGATGCAAAACTTGTGTTTCGGGCGTGATTGGACTATTTCGGGGTACCGAAGTTGTGAAGCATCCATTCTACTCCATTGGAACCAAAATAATGTTTGAGAGAGTTTCAGAGCATTTCGCTAACCTTTGGCACGTAAAGGATGCAAAACTTGTGTTTCGGGCCAGAATACACTATTTCGAGGTACCGAAGTTGCGAAGCATCCATTCTACTCCATTGGAACCAAAATGATGTTTGGGAGTGTTTCAGAGCATTTCGCTAACCTTCGGCACGTAAAAAGATGCAGAACTTGTGTTTCGGGCCTGAATGCTCTATTTCAAGGTATCGTAGTTGTAAAGCATCCATTCTACACCATTGGACCCAAAATGATGT
Organism: Cenchrus fungigraminus; assembly: GCA_036936925.1. Lineage (NCBI taxonomy): Eukaryota > Viridiplantae > Streptophyta > Magnoliopsida > Poales > Poaceae > Cenchrus > Cenchrus fungigraminus. Next base: position 58,863,837 of record CM072772.1, on the reverse strand, counting down.
TTGGGAGTGTTTCAGAGCATTTCGCTAACCTTCGGCACGTAAAAAGATGCAAAACTTGTGTTTCGGGCGTGATTGGACTATTTCGGGGTACCGAAGTTGTGAAGCATCCATTCTACTCCATTGGAACCAAAATAATGTTTGAGAGAGTTTCAGAGCATTTCGCTAACCTTTGGCACGTAAAGGATGCAAAACTTGTGTTTCGGGCCAGAATACACTATTTCGAGGTACCGAAGTTGCGAAGCATCCATTCTACTCCATTGGAACCAAAATGATGTTTGGGAGTGTTTCAGAGCATTTCGCTAACCTTCGGCACGTAAAAAGATGCAGAACTTGTGTTTCGGGCCTGAATGCTCTATTTCAAGGTATCGTAGTTGTAAAGCATCCATTCTACACCATTGGACCCAAAATGATGTTTGGGAGTGTTTCAGAGCATTTCGCTAACCTTCGGCACGTAAAAGATGCAGAACTTGTGTCCGCGCCTTAATCCACTATTTTGGGTTACCAAAGTTGTGAAGCATCCATTATAGTCCTTTGGACCCAAAATGATGTTTGGGAGTGTTTCAGAGCATTTTGCTAACCTTCGGCACAAAAAAAGATGAAAAACTTGTGTTTCGGGCCTGAATGCACTATTTTGGGGAACCAAAGTTGCGAAGTATCCATTCTACTCCATTGGAACCAATATGATGTTTGGGAGTGTTTCAGAGAATTTCGCTAACCTTCGGCACGTAAAAGGATGCAAAACTTGTGTTTCGGGCCTAAATGCACTATTTTGGGGTACCGAAGTTGTGAAGCATCCATTCTACACCATTGGACCCAAAATGATGTTTTAGAGTGTTTCAGAGCATTTCGCTAACCTTCGGCACGTAAAAGATGCAAAACTTGTGTTTCGGGCGTGATTGGACTATTTCGGGGTACCGAAGTTGTGAAGCATCCATTCTACTCCATTGGAACCAAAATAATGTTTGAGAGTGTTTCAGAGCATTTTGCTAACCTTTGGCACGTAAAGGATGCAAAACTTGTGTTTCGGGCCAGAATACACTATTTCGAGGTACCGAAGTTGCGAAGCATCCATTCTACTCCATTGGAACCAAAATGATGTTTGGGAGTGTTTCAGAGCATTTCGCTAACCTTCGGCACGTAAAAAGATGCAGAACTTGTGTTTCGGGCCTGAATGCTCTATTTCAAGGTATCGTAGTTGTAAAGCATCCATTCTACACCATTGGACCCAAAATGATGTTTGGGAGTGTTTCAGAGCATTTCGCTAACCTTCGGCACGTAAAAGATGCAGAACTTGTGTCCGCGCCTTAATCCACTATTTTGGGTTACCAAAGTTGTGAAGCATCCATTATAGTCCTTTGGACCCAAAATGATGTTTGGGAGTGTTTCAGAGCATTTTGCTAACCTTCGGCACAAAAAAAGATGAAAAACTTGTGTTTCGGGCCTGAATGCACTATTTTGGGGAACCAAAGTTGCGAAGTATCCATTCTACTCCATTGGAACCAATATGATGTTTGGGAGTGTTTCAGAGAATTTCGCTAACCTTCGGCACGTAAAAGGATGCAAAACTTGTGTTTCGGGCCTAAATGCACTATTTTGGGGTACCGAAGTTGTGAAGCATCCATTCTACACCATTGGACCCAAAATGATGTTTTAGAGTGTTTCAGAGCATTTCGCTAACCTTCGGCACGTAAAAGATGCAAAACTTGTGTTTCGGGCCTGAATGCACTATTTCGGGGTATCGTAGTTGTAAAGCATCCATTCTACTCCATTGGAACAAAAATGATGTTTGGGAGTGTTTCAGAGCATTTCGCTAACCTTCGGCACGTAAAAAGATGCAAAACTTGTGTTTCGGGCCTGAATGCACTATTCCAGGGTACCGAAGTTGTGAAGCATCCATTCTACTCCATTGGACCCAAGATGATGTTTGAGAGTGTTTCAGAGCATTTCGCTAACCTTCGGCACGTAAAAAGATGCAAAACTTGTGTTTCGGGCCTGAATGTACTATTTCAGGGTACCAAAGTTGTGAAGCATCCATTCTACTCCATTGGACCCAAAATGATTTTTGGGAGTGTTTCAGAGCATTTCGCTAACCTTCGGCACGTAAAAAGATGCAAAACTTGTGTTTCGGGCCTGAATACACTATTTTGGGATACCGATGTTGTGAAGCATCCATTCTACACCATTCGAACCAAAATGATGTTTGGGAGTGTTTCAGAGCATTTCGCTAACCTTCGGCACGTAAAAAGATGCAAAACTTGTGTTTCGGGCGTGATTGGACTATTTCGGGGTACCGAAGTTGTGAAGCATCCATTCTACTCCATTGGAACCAAAATAATGTTTGAGAGAGTTTCAGAGCATTTCGCTAACCTTTGGCACGTAAAGGATGCAAAACTTGTGTTTCGGGCCAGAATACACTATTTCGAGGTACCGAAGTTGCGAAGCATCCATTCTACTCCATTGGAACCAAAATGATGTTTGGGAGTGTTTCAGAGCATTTCGCTAACCTTCGGCACGTAAAAAGATGCAGAACTTGTGTTTCGGGCCTGAATGCTCTATTTCAAGGTATCGTAGTTGTAAAGCATCCATTCTACACCATTGGACCCAAAATGATGTTTGGGAGTGTTTCAGAGCATTTCGCTAACCTTCGGCACGTAAAAGATGCAGAACTTGTGTCCGCACCTTAATCCACTATTTTGGGTTACCAAAGTTGTGAAGCATCCATTATAGTCCTTTGGACCCAAAATGATGTTTGGGAGTGTTTAAGAGCATTTTGCTAACCTTCGGCACAAAAAAAGATGAAAAACTTGTGTTTCGGGCCTGAATGCACTATTTTGGGGAACCAAAGTTGCGAAGTATCCATTCTACTCCATTGGAACAAAAATGCACTATTTTGGGGAACCGAAGTTGTGAAGCATCCATTCTACTCCATTGGACCCAAGATGATGTTTGAGAGTGTTTCAGAGCATTTCGCTAACCTTCGGCACGTAAAAAGATGCAAAACTTGTGTTTCGGGCCTGAATGCACTATTCCAGGGTACCGAAGTTGTGAAGCATCCATTCTACTCCATTGGACCCAAGATGATGTTTGAGAGTGTTTCAGAGCATTTCGCTAACCTTCGGCACGTAAAAAGATGCAAAACTTGTGTTTCGGGCCTGAATACACTATTTCGGGATACCGATGTTGTGAAGCATCCATTCTACACCATTCGAACCAAAATGATGTTTGGGAGTGTTTCAGAGCATTTCGCTAACCTTCGGCACGTAAAAAGATGCAAAACTTGTGTTTCGGGCGTGATTGGACTATTTCGGGGTACCGAAGTTGTGAAGCATCCATTCTACTCCATTGGAACCAAAATAATGTTTGAGAGAGTTTCAGAGCATTTCGCTAACCTTTGGCACGTAAAGGATGCAAAACTTGTGTTTCGGGCCAGAATACACTATTTCGAGGTACCGAAGTTGCGAAGCATCCATTCTACTCCATTGGAACCAAAATGATGTTTGGGAGTGTTTCAGAGCATTTCGCTAACCTTCGGCACGTAAAAAGATGCAGAACTTGTGTTTCGGGCCTGAATGCTCTATTTCAATGTATCGTAGTTGTAAAGCATCCATTCTACACCATTGGACCCAAAATGATGTTTGGGAGTGTTTCAGAGCATTTCGCTAACCTTCGGCACGTAAAAGATGCAGAACTTGTGTCCGCGCCTTAATCCACTATTTTGGGTTACCAAAGTTGTGAAGCATCCATTATAGTCCTTTGGACCCAAAATGATGTTTGGGAGTGTTTCAGAGCATTTTGCTAACCTTCGGCACAAAAAAAGATGAAAAACTTGTGTTTCGGGCCTGAATGCACTATTTTGGGGAACCAAAGTTGCGAAGTATCCATTCTACTCCATTGGAACCAATATGATGTTTGGGAGTGTTTCAGAGAATTTCGCTAACCTTCGGCACGTAAAAGGATGCAAAACTTGTGTTTCGGGCCTAAATGCACTATTTTGGGGTACCGAAGTTGTGAAGCATCCATTCTACACCATTGGACCCAAAATGATGTTTTAGAGTGTTTCAGAGCATTTCGCTAACCTTCGGCACGTAAAAGATGCAAAACTTGTGTTTCGGGCCTGAATGCACTATTTCGGGGTATCGTAGTTGTAAAGCATCCATTCTACTCCATTGGAACAAAAATGATGTTTGGGAGTGTTTCAGAGCATTTCGCTAACCTTCGGCACGTAAAAAGATGCAAAACTTGTGTTTCGGGCCTGAATGCACTATTCCAGGGTACCGAAGTTGTGAAGCATCCATTCTACTCCATTGGACCCAAGATGATGTTTGAGAGTGTTTCAGAGCATTTCGCTAACCTTCGGCACGTAAAAAGATGCAAAACTTGTGTTTCGGGCCTGAATGTACTATTTCAGGGTACCAAAGTTGTGAAGCATCCATTCTACTCCATTGGACCCAAAATGATTTTTGGGAGTGTTTCAGAGCATTTCGCTAACCTTCGGCACGTAAAAAGATGCAAAACTTGTGTTTCGGGCCTGAATACACTATTTCGGGATACCGATGTTGTGAAGCATCCATTCTACACCATTCGAACCAAAATGATGTTTGGGAGTGTTTCAGAGCATTTCGCTAACCTTCGGCACGTAAAAAGATGCAAAACTTGTGTTTCGGGCGTGATTGGACTATTTCGGGGTACCGAAGTTGTGAAGCATCCATTCTACTCCATTGGAACCAAAATAATGTTTGAGAGAGTTTCAGAGCATTTCGCTAACCTTTGGCACGTAAAGGATGCAAAACTTGTGTTTCGGGCCAGAATACACTATTTCGAGGTACCGAAGTTGCGAAGCATCCATTCTACTCCATTGGAACCAAAATGATGTTTGGGAGTGTTTCAGAGCATTTCGCTAACCTTCGGCACGTAAAAAGATGCAGAACTTGTGTTTCGGGCCTGAATGCTCTATTTCAATGTATCGTAGTTGTAAAGCATCCATTCTACACCATTGGACCCAAAATGATGTTTGGGAGTGTTTCAGAGCATTTCGCTAACCTTCGGCACGTAAAAGATGCAGAACTTGTGTCCGCGCCTTAATCCACTATTTTGGGTTACCAAAGTTGTGAAGCATCCATTATAGTCCTTTGGACCCAAAATGATGTTTGGGAGTGTTTCAGAGCATTTTGCTAACCTTCGGCACAAAAAAAGATGAAAAACTTGTGTTTCGGGCCTGAATGCACTATTTTGGGGAACCAAAGTTGCGAAGTATCCATTCTACTCCATTGGAACCAATATGATGTTTGGGAGTGTTTCAGAGAATTTCGCTAACCTTCGGCACGTAAAAGGATGCAAAACTTGTGTTTCGGGCCTAAATGCACTATTTTGGGGTACCGAAGTTGTGAAGCATCCATTCTACACCATTGGACCCAAAATGATGTTTTAGAGTGTTTCAGAGCATTTCGCTAACCTTCGGCACGTAAAAGATGCAAAACTTGTGTTTCGGGCCTGAATGCACTATTTCGGGGTATCGTAGTTGTAAAGCATCCATTCTACTCCATTGGAACAAAAATGATGTTTGGGAGTGTTTCAGAGCATTTCGCTAACCTTCGGCACGTAAAAAGATGCAAAACTTGTGTTTCGGGCCTGAATGCACTATTCCAGGGTACCGAAGTTGTGAAGCATCCATTCTACTCCATTGGACCCAAGATGATGTTTGAGAGTGTTTCAGAGCATTTCGCTAACCTTCGGCACGTAAAAAGATGCAAAACTTGTGTTTCGGGCCTGAATGTACTATTTCAGGGTACCAAAGTTGTGAAGCATCCATTCTACTCCATTGGACCCAAAATGATTTTTGGGAGTGTTTCAGAGCATTTCGCTAACCTTCGGCACGTAAAAAGATGCAAAACTTGTGTTTCGGGCCTGAATACACTATTTCGGGATACCGATGTTGTGAAGCATCCATTCTACACCATTCGAACCAAAATGATGTTTGGGAGTGTTTCAGAGCATTTCGCTAACCTTCGGCACGTAAAAAGATGCAAAACTTGTGTTTCGGGCGTGATTGGACTATTTCGGGGTACCGAAGTTGTGAAGCATCCATTCTACTCCATTGGAACCAAAATAATGTTTGAGAGAGTTTCAGAGCATTTCGCTAACCTTTGGCACGTAAAGGATGCAAAACTTGTGTTTCGGGCCAGAATACACTATTTCGAGGTACCGAAGTTGCGAAGCATCCATTCTACTCCATTGGAACCAAAATGATGTTTGGGAGTGTTTCAGAGCATTTCGCTAACCTTCGGCACGTAAAAAGATGCAGAACTTGTGTTTCGGGCCTGAATGCTCTATTTCAATGTATCGTAGTTGTAAAGCACCCATTCTACACCATTGGACCCAAAATGATGTTTGGGAGTGTTTCAGAGCATTTCGCTAACCTTCGGCACGTAAAAGATGCAGAACTTGTGTCCGCGCCTTAATCCACTATTTTGGGTTACCAAAGTTGTGAAGCATCCATTATAGTCCTTTGGACCCAAAATGATGTTTGGGAGTGTTTCAGAGCATTTTGCTAACCTTCGGCACAAAAAAAGATGAAAAACTTGTGTTTCGGGCCTGAATGCACTATTTTGGGGAACCAAAGTTGCGAAGTATCCATTCTACTCCATTGGAACCAATATGATGTTTGGGAGTGTTTCAGAGAATTTCGCTAACCTTCGGCACGTAAAAGGATGCAAAACTTGTGTTTCGGGCCTAAATGCACTATTTTGGGGTACCGAAGTTGTGAAGCATCCATTCTACACCATTGGACCCAAAATGATGTTTTAGAGTGTTTCAGAGCATTTCGCTAACCTTCGGCACGTAAAAGATGCAAAACTTGTGTTTCGGGCCTGAATGCACTATTTCGGGGTATCGTAGTTGTAAAGCATCCATTCTACTCCATTGGAACAAAAATGATGTTTGGGAGTGTTTCAGAGCATTTCGCTAACCTTCGGCACGTAAAAAGATGCAAAACTTGTGTTTCGGGCCTGAATGCACTATTCCAGGGTACCGAAGTTGTGAAGCATCCATTCTACTCCATTGGACCCAAGATGATGTTTGAGAGTGTTTCAGAGCATTTCGCTAACCTTCGGCACGTAAAAAGATGCAAAACTTGTGTTTCGGGCCTGAATGTACTATTTCAGGGTACCAAAGTTGTGAAGCATCCATTCTACTCCATTGGACCCAAAATGATTTTTGGGAGTGTTTCAGAGCATTTCGCTAACCTTCGGCACGTAAAAAGATGCAAAACTTGTGTTTCGGGCCTGAATACACTATTTTGGGATACCGATGTTGTGAAGCATCCATTCTACACCATTCGAACCAAAATGATGTTTGGGAGTGTTTCAGAGCATTTCGCTAACCTTCGGCACGTAAAAAGATGCAAAACTTGTGTTTCGGGCGTGATTGGACTATTTCGGGGTACCGAAGTTGTGAAGCATCCATTCTACTCCATTGGAACCAAAATAATGTTTGAGAGAGTTTCAGAGCATTTCGCTAACCTTTGGCACGTAAAGGATGCAAAACTTGTGTTTCGGGCCAGAATACACTATTTCGAGGTACCGAAGTTGCGAAGCATCCATTCTACTCCATTGGAACCAAAATGATGTTTGGGAGTGTTTCAGAGCATTTCGCTAACCTTCGGCACGTAAAAAGATGCAGAACTTGTGTTTCGGGCCTGAATGCTCTATTTCAATGTATCGTAGTTGTAAAGCATCCATTCTACACCATTGGACCCAAAATGATGTTTGGGAGTGTTTCAGAGCATTTCGCTAACCTTCGGCACGTAAAAGATGCAGAACTTGTGTCCGCGCCTTAATCCACTATTTTGGGTTACCAAAGTTGTGAAGCATCCATTATAGTCCTTTGGACCCAAAATGATGTTTGGGAGTGTTTCAGAGCATTTTGCTACCTTCGGCACAAAAAAAGATGAAAAACTTGTGTTTCGGGCCTGAATGCACTATTTTGGGGAACCAAAGTTGCGAAGTATCCATTCTACTCCATTGGAACCAATATGATGTTTGGGAGTGTTTCAGAGAATTTCGCTAACCTTCGGCACGTAAAAGGATGCAAAACTTGTGTTTCGGGCCTAAATGCACTATTTTGGGGTACCGAAGTTGTGAAGCATCCATTCTACACCATTGGACCCAAAATGATGTTTTAGAGTGTTTCAGAGCATTTCGCTAACCTTCGGCACGTAAAAGATGCAAAACTTGTGTTTCGGGCCTGAATGCACTATTTCGGGGTATCGTAGTTGTAAAGCATCCATTCTACTCCATTGGAACAAAAATGATGTTTGGGAGTGTTTCAGAGCATTTCGCTAACCTTCGGCACGTAAAAAGATGCAAAACTTGTGTTTCGGGCCTGAATGCACTATTCCAGGGTACCGAAGTTGTGAAGCATCCATTCTACTCCATTGGACCCAAGATGATGTTTGAGAGTGTTTCAGAGCATTTCGCTAACCTTCGGCACGTAAAAAGATGCAGAACTTGTGTTTCGGGCCTGAATGCTCTATTTCAATGTATCGTAGTTGTAAAGCATCCATTCTACACCATTGGACCCAAAATGATGTTTGGGAGTGTTTCAGAGCATTTCGCTAACCTTCGGCACGTAAAAGATGCAGAACTTGTGTCCGCGCCTTAATCCACTATTTTGGGTTACCAAAGTTGTGAAGCATCCATTATAGTCCTTTGGACCCAAAATGATGTTTGGGAGTGTTTCAGAGCATTTTGCTAACCTTCGGCACAAAAAAAGATGAAAAACTTGTGTTTCGGGCCTGAATGCACTATTTTGGGGAACCAAAGTTGCGAAGTATCCATTCTACTCCATTGGAACCAATATGATGTTTGGGAGTGTTTCAGAGAATTTCGCTAACCTTCGGCACGTAAAAGGATGCAAAACTTGTGTTTCGGGCCTAAATGCACTATTTTGGGGTACCGAAGTTGTGAAGCATCCATTCTACACCATTGGACCCAAAATGATGTTTTAGAGTGTTTCAGAGCATTTCGCTAACCTTCGGCACGTAAAAGATGCAAAACTTGTGTTTCGGGCCTGAATGCACTATTTCGGGGTATCGTAGTTGTAAAGCATCCATTCTACTCCATTGGAACAAAAATGATGTTTGGGAGTGTTTCAGAGCATTTCGCTAACCTTCGGCACGTAAAAAGATGCAAAACTTGTGTTTCGGGCCTGAATGCACTATTCCAGGGTACCGAAGTTGTGAAGCATCCATTCTACTCCATTGGACCGAAGATGATGTTTGAGAGTGTTTCAGAGCATTTCGCTAACCTTCGGCACGTAAAAAGATGCAAAACTTGTGTTTCGGGCCTGAATGTACTATTTCAGGGTACCAAAGTTGTGAAGCATCCATTCTACTCCATTGGACCCAAAATGATTTTTGGGAGTGTTTCAGAGCATTTCGCTAACCTTCGGCACGTAAAAAGATGCAAAACTTGTGTTTCGGGCCTGAATACACTATTTCGGGATACCGATGTTGTGAAGCATCCATTCTACACCATTCGAACCAAAATGATGTTTGGGAGTGTTTCAGAGCATTTCGCTAACCTTCGGCACGTAAAAAGATGCAAAACTTGTGTTTCGGGCGTGATTGGACTATTTCGGGGTACCGAAGTTGTGAAGCATCCATTCTACTCCATTGGAACCAAAATAATGTTTGAGAGAGTTTCAGAGCATTTCGCTAACCTTTGGCACGTAAAGGATGCAAAACTTGTGTTTCGGGCCAGAATACACTATTTCGAGGTACCGAAGTTGCGAAGCATCCATTCTACTCCATTGGAACCAAAATGATGTTTGGGAGTGTTTCAGAGCATTTCGCTAACCTTCGGCACGTAAAAAGATGCAGAACTTGTGTTTCGGGCCTGAATGCTCTATTTCAATGTATCGTAGTTGTAAAGCATCCATTCTACACCATTGGACCCAAAATGATGTTTGGGAGTGTTTCAGAGCATTTCGCTAACCTTCGGCACGTAAAAGATGCAGAACTTGTGTCCGCGCCTTAATCCACTATTTTGGGTTACCAAAGTTGTGAAGCATCCATTATAGTCCTTTGGACCCAAAATGATGTTTGGGAGTGTTTCAGAGCATTTTGCTAACCTTCGGCACAAAAAAAGATGAAAAACTTGTGTTTCGGGCCTGAATGCACTATTTTGGGGAACCAAAGTTGCGAAGTATCCATTCTACTCCATTGGAACCAATATGATGTTTGGGAGTGTTTCAGAGAATTTCGCTAACCTTCGGCACGTAAAAGGATGCAAAACTTGTGTTTCGGGCCTAAATGCACTATTTTGGGGTACCGAAGTTGTGAAGCATCCATTCTACACCATTGGACCCAAAATGATGTTTTAGAGTGTTTCAGAGCATTTCGCTAACCTTCGGCACGTAAAAGATGCAAAACTTGTGTTTCGGGCGTGATTGGACTATTTCGGGGTACCGAAGTTGTGAAGCATCCATTCTACTCCATTGGAACCAAAATAATGTTTGAGAGGGTTTCAGAGCATTTTGCTAACCTTTGGCACGTAAAGGATGCAAAACTTGTGTTTCGGGCCAGAATACACTATTTCGAGGTACCGAAGTTGCGAAGCATCCATTCTACTCCATTGGAACCAAAATGATGTTTGGGAGTGTTTCAGAGCATTTCGCTAACCTTCGGCACGTAAAAAGATGCAGAACTTGTGTTTCGGGCCTGAATGCTCTATTTCAAGGTATCGTAGTTGTAAAGCATCCATTCTACACCATTGGACCCAAAATGATGTTTGGGAGTGTTTCAGAGCATTTCGCTAACCTTCGGCACGTAAAAGATGCAGAACTTGTGTCCGCGCCTTAATCCACTATTTTGGGTTACCAAAGTTGTGAAGCATCCATTATAGTCCTTTGGACCCAAAATGATGTTTGGGAGTGTTTCAGAGCATTTTGCTAACCTTCGGCACACAAAAAGATGAAAAACTTGTGTTTCGGGCCTGAATGCACTATTTTGGGGAACCAAAGTTGCGAAGTATCCATTCTACTCCATTGGAACCAATATGATGTTTGGGAGTGTTTCAGAGAATTTCGCTAACCTTCGGCACGTAAAAGGATGCAAAACTTGTGTTTCGGGCCTAAATGCACTATTTTGGGGTACCGAAGTTGTGAAGCATCCATTCTACACCATTGGACCCAAAATGATGTTTTAGAGTGTTTCAGAGCATTTCGCTAACCTTCGGCACGTAAAAGATGCAAAACTTGTGTTTCGGGCCTGAATGCACTATTTCGGGGTACCGTAGTTGTGACGCATCCATTCTCCTCCATTGGAACAAAAATGATGTTTGGGAGTGTTTCAGAGCATTTCGCTTCCCTTCGGCACGTAAAAAGATGCAAAACTTGTGTTTCGGGCCTGAATGCACTATTCCAGGGTACCGAAGTTGTGAAGCATCCATTCTACTCCATTGGACCCAAGATGATGTTTGAGAGTGTTTCAGAGCATTTCGCTAACCTTCGGCACGTAAAAAGATGCAAAACTTGTGTTTCGGGCCTGAATGTACTATTTCAGGGTACCAAAGTTGTGAAGCATCCATTCTACTCCATTGGACCCAAAATGATTTTTGGGAGTGTTTCAGAGCATTTCGCTAACCTTCGGCACGTAAAAAGATGCAAAACTTGTGTTTCGGGCCTGAATACACTATTTCGGGATACCGATGTTGTGAAGCATCCATTCTACACCATTGGACCCAAAATGATGTTTGGGAGTGTTTCAGAGCATTTCGCTAACCTTCGGCACGTAAAAAGATGCAAAACTTGTGTTTCGGGCGTGATTGGACTATTTCGGGGTACCGAAGTTGTGAAGCATCCATTCTACTCCATTGGAACCAAAATAATGTTTGAGAGAGTTTCAGAGCATTTCGCTAACCTTTGGCACGTAAAGGATGCAAAACTTGTGTTTCGGGCCAGAATACACTATTTCGAGGTACCGAAGTTGCGAAGCATCCATTCTACTCCATTGGAACCAAAATGATGTTTGGGAGTGTTTCAGAGCATTTCGCTAACCTTCGGCACGTAAAAAGATGCAGAACTTGTGTTTCGGGCCTGAATGCTCTATTTCAAGGTATCGTAGTTGTAAAGCATCCATTCTACACCATTGGACCCAAAATGATGTTTGGGAGTGTTTCAGAGCATTTCGCTAACCTTCGGCACGTAAAAGATGCAGAACTTGTGTCCGCGCCTTAATCCACTATTTTGGGTTACCAAAGTTGTGAAGCATCCATTATAGTCCTTTGGACCCAAAATGATGTTTGGGAGTGTTTCAGAGCATTTTGCTAACCTTCGGCACAAAAAAAGATGAAAAACTTGTGTTTCGGGCCTGAATGCACTATTTTGGGGAACCAAAGTTGCGAAGTATCCATTCTACTCCATTGGAACCAATATGATGTTTGGGAGTGTTTCAGAGAATTTCGCTAACCTTCGGCACGTAAAAGGATGCAAAACTTGTGTTTCGGGCCTAAATGCACTATTTTGGGGTACCGAAGTTGTGAAGCATCCATTCTACACCATTGGACCCAAAATGATGTTTTAGAGTGTTTCAGAGCATTTCGCTAACCTTCGGCACGTAAAAGATGCAAAACTTGTGTTTCGGGCGTGATTGGACTATTTCGGGGTACCGAAGTTGTGAAGCATCCATTCTACTCCATTGGAACCAAAATAATGTTTGAGAGTGTTTCAGAGCATTTTGCTAACCTTTGGCACGTAAAGGATGCAAAACTTGTGTTTCGGGCCAGAATACACTATTTCGAGGTACCGAAGTTGCGAAGCATCCATTCTACTCCATTGGAACCAAAATGATGTTTGGGAGTGTTTCAGAGCATTTCGCTAACCTTCGGCACGTAAAAAGATGCAGAACTTGTGTTTCGGGCCTGAATGCTCTATTTCAAGGTATCGTAGTTGTAAAGCATCCATTCTACACCATTGGACCCAAAATGATGTTTGGGAGTGTTTCAGAGCATTTCGCTAACCTTCGGCACGTAAAAGATGCAGAACTTGTGTCCGCGCCTTAATCCACTATTTTGGGTTACCAAAGTTGTGAAGCATCCATTATAGTCCTTTGGACCCAAAATGATGTTTGGGAGTGTTTCAGAGCATTTTGCTAACCTTCGGCACAAAAAAAGATGAAAAACTTGTGTTTCGGGCCTGAATGCACTATTTTGGGGAACCAAAGTTGCGAAGTATCCATTCTACTCCATTGGAACCAATATGATGTTTGGGAGTGTTTCAGAGAATTTCGCTAACCTTCGGCACGTAAAAGGATGCAAAACTTGTGTTTCGGGCCTAAATGCACTATTTTGGGGTACCGAAGTTGTGAAGCATCCATTCTACACCATTGGACCCAAAATGATGTTTTAGAGTGTTTCAGAGCATTTCGCTAACCTTCGGCACGTAAAAGATGCAAAACTTGTGTTTCGGGCCTGAATGCACTATTTCGGGGTATCGTAGTTGTAAAGCATCCATTCTACTCCATTGGAACAAAAATGATGTTTGGGAGTGTTTCAGAGCATTTCGCTAACCTTCGGCACGTAAAAAGATGCAAAACTTGTGTTTCGGGCCTGAATGCACTATTCCAGGGTACCGTAGTTGTGAAGCATCCATTCTACTCCATTGGACCCAAGATGATGTTTGAGAGTGTTTCAGAGCATTTCGCTAACCTTCGGCACGTAAAAAGATGCAAAACTTGTGTTTCGGGCCTGAATGTACTATTTCAGGGTACCAAAGTTGTGAAGCATCCATTCTACTCCATTGGACCCAAAATGATTTTTGGGAGTGTTTCAGAGCATTTCGCTAACCTTCGGCACGTAAAAAGATGCAAAACTTGTGTTTCGGGCCTGAATACACTATTTCGGGATACCGATGTTGTGAAGCATCCATTCTACACCATTGGACCCAAAATGATGTTTGGGAGTGTTTCAGAGCATTTCGCTAACCTTCGGCACGTAAAAAGATGCAAAACTTGTGTTTCGGGCGTGATTGGACTATTTCGGGGTACCGAAGTTGTGCAGCATCCATTCTACTCCATTGGAACCAAAATAATGTTTAAGAGTGTTTCAGAGCATTTTGCTAACCTTTGGCACGTAAAGGATGCAAAACTTGTGTTTCGGGCCAGAATACACTATTTCGAGGTACCGAAGTTGCGAAGCATCCATTCTACTCCATTGGAACCAAAATGATGTTTGGGAGTGTTTCAGAGCATTTCGCTAACCTTCGGCACGTAAAAAGATGCAGAACTTGTGTTTCGGGCCTGAATGCTCTATTTCAAGGTATCGTAGTTGTAAAGCATCCATTCTACACCATTGGACCCAAAATGATGTTTGGGAGTGTTTCAGAGCATTTCGCTAACCTTCGGCACGTAAAAGATGCAGAACTTGTGTCCGCGCCTTAATCCACTATTTTGGGTTACCAAAGTTGTGAAGCATCCATTATAGTCCTTTGGACCCAAAATGATGTTTGGGAGTGTTTCAGAGCATTTTGCTAACCTTCGGCACAAAAAAAGATGAAAAACTTGTGTTTCGGGCCTGAATGCACTATTTTGGGGAACCAAAGTTGCGAAGTATCCATTCTACTCCATTGGAACCAATATGATGTTTGGGAGTGTTTCAGAGAATTTCGCTAACCTTCGGCACGTAAAAGGATGCAAAACTTGTGTTTCGGGCCTAAATGCACTATTTTGGGGTACCGAAGTTGTGAAGCATCCATTCTACACCATTGGACCCAAAATGCTGTTTTAGAGTGTTTCAGAGCATTTCGCTAACCTTCGGCACGTAAAAGATGCAAAACTTGTGTTTCGGGCCTGAATGCACTATTTCGGGGTATCGTAGTTGTAAAGCATCCATTCTACTCCATTGGAACAAAAATGATGTTTGGGAGTGTTTCAGAGCATTTCGCTAACCTTCGGCACGTAAAAAGATGCAAAACTTCTGTTTCGGGCCTGAATGCACTATTCCAGGGTACCGAAGTTGTGAAGCATCCATTCTACTCCATTGGACCCAAGATGATGTTTGAGAGTGTTTCAGAGCATTTCTCTAAGCTTCGGCACGTAAAAAGATGCAAAACTTGTGTTTCGGGCCTGAATGTACTATTTCAGGGTACCAAAGTTGTGAAGCATCCATTCTACTCCATTGGACCCAAAATGATTTTTGGGAGTGTTAAAGAGCATTTCGCTAACCTTCGGCACGTAAAAAGATGCAAAACTTGTGTTTCGGGCCTGAATACACTATTTCGGGATACCGATGTTGTGAAGCATCCATTCTACACCATTCGAACCAAAATGATGTTTGGGAGTGTTTCAGAGCATTTCGCTAACCTTCGGCACGTAAAAAGATGCAAAACTTGTGTTTCGGGCGTGATTGGACTATTTCGGGGTACCGAAGTTGTGAAGCATCCATTCTACTCCATTGGAACCAAAATAATGTTTGAGAGAGTTTCAGAGCATTTCGCTAACCTTTGGCACGTAAAGGATGCAAAACTTGTGTTTCGGGCCAGAATACACTATTTCGAGGTACCGAAGTTGCGAAGCATCCATTCTACTCCATTGGAACCAAAATGATGTTTGGGAGTGTTTCAGAGCATTTCGCTAACCTTCGGCACGTAAAAAGATGCAGAACTTGTGTTTCGGGCCTGAATGCTCTATTTCAAGGTATCGTAGTTGTAAAGCATCCATTCTACACCATTGGACCCAAAATGATGTTTGGGAGTGTTTCAGAGCATTTCGCTAACCTTCGGCACGTAAAAGATGCAGAACTTGTGTCCGCGCCTTAATCCACTATTTTGGGTTACCAAAGTTGTGAAGCATCCATTATAGTCCTTTGGACCCAAAATGATGTTTGGGAGTGTTTCAGAGCATTTTGCTAACCTTCGGCACAAAAAAAGATGAAAAACTTGTGTTTCGGGCCTGAATGCACTATTTTGGGGAACCAAAGTTGCGAAGTATCCATTCTACTCCATTGGAACCAATATGATGTTTGGGAGTGTTTCAGAGAATTTCGCTAACCTTCGGCACGTAAAAGGATGCAAAACTTGTGTTTCGGGCCTAAATGCACTATTTTGGGGTACCGAAGTTGTGAAGCATCCATTCTACACCATTGGACCCAAAATGATGTTTTAGAGTGTTTCAGAGCATTTCGCTAACCTTCGGCACGTAAAAGATGCAAAACTTGTGTTTCGGGCGTGATTGGACTATTTCGGGGTACCGAAGTTGTGAAGCATCCATTCTACTCCATTGGAACCAAAATAATGTTTGAGAGTGTTTCAGAGCATTTTGCTAACCTTTGGCACGTAAAGGATGCAAAACTTGTGTTTCGGGCCAGAATACACTATTTCGAGGTACCGAAGTTGCGAAGCATCCATTCTACTCCATTGGAACCAAAATGATGTTTGGGAGTGTTTCAGAGCATTTCGCTAACCTTCGGCACGTAAAAAGATGCAGAACTTGTGTTTCGGGCCTGAATGCTCTATTTCAAGGTATCGTAGTTGTAAAGCATCCATTCTACACCATTGGACCCAAAATGATGTTTGGGAGTGTTTCAGAGCATTTCGCTAACCTTCGGCACGTAAAAGATGCAGAACTTGTGTCCGCGCCTTAATCCACTATTTTGGGTTACCAAAGTTGTGAAGCATCCATTATAGTCCTTTGGACCCAAAATGATGTTTGGGAGTGTTTCAGAGCATTTTGCTAACCTTCGGCACAAAAAAAGATGAAAAACTTGTGTTTCGGGCCTGAATGCACTATTTTGGGGAACCAAAGTTGCGAAGTATCCATTCTACTCCATTGGAACCAATATGATGTTTGGGAGTGTTTCAGAGAATTTCGCTAACCTTCGGCACGTAAAAGGATGCAAAACTTGTGTTTCGGGCCTAAATGCACTATTTTGGGGTACCGAAGTTGTGAAGCATCCATTCTACACCATTGGACCCAAAATGATGTTTTAGAGTGTTTCAGAGCATTTCGCTAACCTTCGGCACGTAAAAGATGCAAAACTTGTGTTTCGGGCCTGAATGCACTATTTCGGGGTATCGTAGTTGTAAAGCATCCATTCTACTCCATTGGAACAAAAATGATGTTTGGGAGTGTTTCAGAGCATTTCGCTAACCTTCGGCACGTAAAAAGATGCAAAACTTGTGTTTCGGGCCTGAATGCACTATTCCAGGGTACCGAAGTTGTGAAGCATCCATTCTACTCCATTGGACCCAAGATGATGTTTGAGAGTGTTTCAGAGCATTTCGCTAACCTTCGGCACGTAAAAAGATGCAAAACTTGTGTTTCGGGCCTGAATGTACTATTTCAGGGTACCAAAGTTGTGAAGCATCCATTCTACTCCATTGGACCCAAAATGATTTTTGGGAGTGTTTCAGAGCATTTCGCTAACCTTCGGCACGTAAAAAGATGCAAAACTTGTGTTTCGGGCCTGAATACACTATTTCGGGATACCGATGTTGTGAAGCATCCATTCTACACCATTGGACCCAAAATGATGTTTGGGAGTGTTTCAGAGCATTTCGCTAACCTTCGGCACGTAAAAAGATGCAAAACTTGTGTTTCGGGCGTGATTGGACTATTTCGGGGTACCGAAGTTGTGCAGCATCCATTCTACTCCATTGGAACCAAAATAATGTTTAAGAGTGTTTCAGAGCATTTTGCTAACCTTTGGCACGTAAAGGATGCAAAACTTGTGTTTCGGGCCAGAATACACTATTTCGAGGTACCGAAGTTGCGAAGCATCCATTCTACTCCATTGGAACCAAAATGATGTTTGGGAGTGTTTCAGAGCATTTCGCTAACCTTCGGCACGTAAAAAGATGCAGAACTTGTGTTTCGGGCCTGAATGCTCTATTTCAAGGTATCGTAGTTGTAAAGCATCCATTCTACACCATTGGACCCAAAATGATGTTTGGGAGTGTTTCAGAGCATTTCGCTAACCTTCGGCACGTAAAAGATGCAGAACTTGTGTCCGCGCCTTAATCCACTATTTTGGGTTACCAAAGTTGTGAAGCATCCATTATAGTCCTTTGGACCCAAAATGATGTTTGGGAGTGTTTCAGAGCATTTTGCTAACCTTCGGCACAAAAAAAGATGAAAAACTTGTGTTTCGGGCCTGAATGCACTATTTTGGGGAACCAAAGTTGCGAAGTATCCATTCTACTCCATTGGAACCAATATGATGTTTGGGAGTGTTTCAGAGAATTTCGCTAACCTTCGGCACGTAAAAGGATGCAAAACTTGTGTTTCGGGCCTAAATGCACTATTTTGGGGTACCGAAGTTGTGAAGCATCCATTCTACACCATTGGACCCAAAATGATGTTTTAGAGTGTTTCAGAGCATTTCGCTAACCTTCGGCACGTAAAAGATGCAAAACTTGTGTTTCGGGCCTGAATGCACTATTTCGGGGTATCGTAGTTGTAAAGCATCCATTCTACTCCATTGGAACAAAAATGATGTTTGGGAGTGTTTCAGAGCATTTCGCTAACCTTCGGCACGTAAAAAGATGCAAAACTTCTGTTTCGGGCCTGAATGCACTATTCCAGGGTACCGAAGTTGTGAAGCATCCATTCTACTCCATTGGACCCAAGATGATGTTTGAGAGTGTTTCAGAGCATTTCTCTAAGCTTCGGCACGTAAAAAGATGCAAAACTTGTGTTTCGGGCCTGAATGTACTATTTCAGGGTACCAAAGTTGTGAAGCATCCATTCTACTCCATTGGACCCAAAATGATTTTTGGGAGTGTTAAAGAGCATTTCGCTAACCTTCGGCACGTAAAAAGATGCAAAACTTGTGTTTCGGGCCTGAATACACTATTTCGGGATACCGATGTTGTGAAGCATCCATTCTACACCATTCGAACCAAAATGATGTTTGGGAGTGTTTCAGAGCATTTCGCTAACCTTCGGCACGTAAAAAGATGCAAAACTTGTGTTTCGGGCGTGATTGGACTATTTCGGGGTACCGAAGTTGTGAAGCATCCATTCTACTCCATTGGAACCAAAATAATGTTTGAGAGAGTTTCAGAGCATTTCGCTAACCTTTGGCACGTAAAGGATGCAAAACTTGTGTTTCGGGCCAGAATACACTATTTCGAGGTACCGAAGTTGCGAAGCATCCATTCTACTCCATTGGAACCAAAATGATGTTTGGGAGTGTTTCAGAGCATTTCGCTAACCTTCGGCACGTAAAAAGATGCAGAACTTGTGTTTCGGGCCTGAATGCTCTATTTCAAGGTATCGTAGTTGTAAAGCATCCATTCGACACCATTGGACCCAAAATGATGTTTGGGAGTGTTTCAGAGCATTTCGCTAACCTTCGGCACGTAAAAGATGCAGAACTTGTGTCCGCGCCTTAATCCACTATTTTGGGTTACCAAAGTTGTGAAGCATCCATTATAGTCCTTTGGACCCAAAATGATGTTTGGGAGTGTTTCAGAGCATTTTGCTAACCTTCGGCACAAAAAAAGATGAAAAACTTGTGTTTCGGGCCTGAATGCACTATTTTGGGGAACCAAAGTTGCGAAGTATCCATTCTACTCCATTGGAACCAATATGATGTTTGGGAGTGTTTCAGAGAATTTCGCTAACCTTCGGCACGTAAAAGGATGCAAAACTTGTGTTTCGGGCCTAAATGCACTATTTTGGGGTACCGAAGTTGTGAAGCATCCATTCTACACCATTGGACCCAAAATGATGTTTTAGAGTGTTTCAGAGCATTTCGCTAACCTTCGGCACGTAAAAGATGCAAAACTTGTGTTTCGGGCCTGAATGCACTATTTCGGGGTAACGTAGTTGTGAAGCATCCATTCTACTCCATTGGAACAAAAATGATGTTTGGGAGTGTTTCAGAGCATTTCGCTAACCTTCGGCACGTAAAAAGATGCAAAACTTGTGTTTCGGGCCTGAATGCACTATTCCAGGGTACCGAAGTTGTGAAGCATCCATTCTACTCCATTGGACCCAAGATGATGTTTGAGAGTGTTTCAGAGCATTTCGCTAACCTTCGGCACGTAAAAAGATGCAAAACTTGTGTTTCGGGCCTGAATGTACTATTTCAGGGTACCAAAGTTGTGAAGCATCCATTCTACTCCATTGGACCCAAAATGATTTTTCGTAGTGTTTCAGAGCATTTCGCTAACCTTCGGCACGTAAAAAGATGCAAAACTTGTGTTTCGGGCCTGAATACACTATTTCGGGATACCGATGTTGTGAAGCATCCATTCTACACCATTCGAACCAAAATGATGTTTGGGAGTGTTTCAGAGCATTTCGCTAACCTTCGGCACGTAGAAAGATGCAAAACTTGTGTTTCGGGCGTGATTGGACTATTTCGGGGTACCGAAGTTGTGAAGCATCCATTCTACTCCATTGGAACCAAAATAATGTTTGAGAGAGTTTCAGAGCATTTCGCTAACCTTTGGCACGTAAAGGATGCAAAACTTGTGTTTCGGGCCAGAATACACTATTTCGAGGTACCGAAGTTGCGAAGCATCCATTCTACTCCATTGGAACCAAAATGATGTTTGGGAGTGTTTCAGAGCATTTCGCTAACCTTCGGCACGTAAAAAGATGCAGAACTTGTGTTTCGGGCCTGAATGCTCTATTTCAATGTATCGTAGTTGTAAAGCATCCATTCTACACCATTGGACCCAAAATGATGTTTGGGAGTGTTTCAGAGCATTTCGCTAACCTTCGGCACGTAAAAGATGCAGAACTTGTGTCCGCGCCTTAATCCACTATTTTGGGTTACCAAAGTTGTGAAGCATCCATTATAGTCCTTTGGACCCAAAATGATGTTTGGGAGTGTTTCAGAGCATTTTGCTAACCTTCGGCACAAAAAAAGATGAAAAACTTGTGTTTCGGGCCTGAATGCACTATTTTGGGGAACCAAAGTTGCGAAGTATCCATTCTACTCCATTGGAACCAATATGATGTTTGGGAGTGTTTCAGAGAATTTCGCTAACCTTCGGCACGTAAAAGGATGCAAAACTTGTGTTTCGGGCCTAAATGCACTATTTTGGGGTACCGAAGTTGTGAAGCATCCATTCTACACCATTGGACCCAAAATGATGTTTTAGAGTGTTTCAGAGCATTTCGCTAACCTTCGGCACGTAAAAGATGCAAAACTTGTGTTTCGGGCCTGAATGCACTATTTCGGGGTATCGTAGTTGTAAAGCATCCATTCTACTCCATTGGAACAAAAATGATGTTTGGGAGTGTTTCAGAGCATTTCGCTAACCTTCGGCACGTAAAAAGATGCAAAACTTGTGTTTCGGGCCTGAATGCACTATTCCAGGGTACCGAAGTTGTGAAGCATCCATTCTACTCCATTGGACCCAAGATGATGTTTGAGAGTGTTTCAGAGCATTTCGCTAACCTTCGGCACGTAAAAAGATGCAAAACTTGTGTTTCGGGCCTGAATGTACTATTTCAGGGTACCAAAGTTGAGAAGCATCCATTCGACTCCATTGGACCCAAAATGATTTTTGGGAGTGTTTCAGAGCATTTCGCTAACCTTCGGCACGTAAAAAGATGCAAAACTTGTGTTTCGGGCCTGAATACACTATTTCGGGATACCGATGTTGTGAAGCATCCATTCTACACCATTCGAACCAAAATGATGTTTGGGAGTGTTTCAGAGCATTTCGCTAACCTTCGGCACGTAAAAAGATGCAAAACTTGTGTTTCGGGCGTGATTGGACTATTTCGGGGTACCGAAGTTGTGAAGCATCCATTCTACTCCATTGGAACCAAAATAATGTTTGAGAGAGTTTCAGAGCATTTCGCTAACCTTTGGCACGTAAAGGATGCAAAACTTGTGTTTCGGGCCAGAATACACTATTTCGAGGTACCGAAGTTGCGAAGCATCCATTCTACTCCATTGGAACCAAAATGATGTTTGGGAGTGTTTCAGAGCATTTCGCTAACCTTCGGCACGTAAAAAGATGCAGAACTTGTGTTTCGGGCCTGAATGCTCTATTTCAATGTATCGTAGTTGTAAAGCATCCATTCTACACCATTGGACCCAAAATGATGTTTGGGAGTGTTTCAGAGCATTTCGCTAACCTTCGGCACGTAAAAGATGCAGAACTTGTGTCCGCGCCTTAATCCACTATTTTGGGTTACCAAAGTTGTGAAGCATCCATTATAGTCCTTTGGACCCAAAATGATGTTTGGGAGTGTTTCAGAGCATTTTGCTAACCTTCGGCACAAAAAAAGATGAAAAACTTGTGTTTCGGGCCTGAATGCACTATTTTGGGGAACCAAAGTTGCGAAGTATCCATTCTACTCCATTGGAACCAATATGATGTTTGGGAGTGTTTCAGAGAATTTCGCTAACCTTCGGCACGTAAAAGGATGCAAAACTTGTGTTTCGGGCCTAAATGCACTATTTTGGGGTACCGAAGTTGTGAAGCATCCATTCTACACCATTGGACCCAAAATGATGTTTTAGAGTGTTTCAGAGCATTTCGCTAACCTTCGGCATGTAAAAGATGCAAAACTTGTGTTTCGGGCCTGAATGCACTATTTCGGGGTATCGTAGTTGTAAAGCATCCATTCTAATCCATTGGAACAAAAATGATGTTTGGGAGTGTTTCAGAGCATTTCGCTAACCTTCGGCACGTAAAAAGATGCAAAACTTGTGTTTCGAGCCTGAATGCACTATTCCAGGGTACCGAAGTTGTGAAGCATCCATTCTACTCCATTGGACCCAAGATGACGTTTGAGAGTGTTTCAGAGCATTTCGCTAACCTTCGGCACGTAAAAAGATGCAAAACTTGTGTTTCGGGCCTGAATGTACTATTTCAGGGTACCAAAGTTGTGAAGCATCCATTCTACTCCATTGGACCCAAAATGATTTTTGGGAGTGTTTCAGAGCATTTCGCTAACCTTCGGCACGTAAAAAGATGCAAAACTTGTGTTTCGGGCCTGAATACACTATTTCGGGATACCGATGTTGTGAAGCATCCATTCTACACCATTCGAACCAAAATGATGTTTGGGAGTGTTTCAGAGCATTTCGCTAACCTTCGGCACGTAAAAAGATGCAAAACTTGTGTTTCGGGCGTGATTGGACTATTTCGGGGTACCGAAGTTGTGAAGCATCCATTCTACTCCATTGGAACCAAAATAATGTTTGAGAGAGTTTCAGAGCATTTCGCTAACCTTTGGCACGTAAAGGATGCAAAACTTGTGTTTCGGGCCAGAATACACTATTTCGAGGTACCGAAGTTGCGAAGCATCCATTCTACTCCATTGGAACCAAAATGATGTTTGGGAGTGTTTCAGAGCATTTCGCTAACCTTCGGCACGTAAAAAGATGCAGAACTTGTGTTTCGGGCCTGAATGCTCTATTTCAATGTATCGTAGTTGTAAAGCATCCATTCTACACCATTGGACCCAAAATGATGTTTGGGAGTGTTTCAGAGCATTTCGCTAACCTTCGGCACGTAAAAGATGCAGAACTTGTGTCCGCGCCTTAATCCACTATTTTGGGTTACCAAAGTTGTGAAGCATCCATTATAGTCCTTTGGACCCAAAATGATGTTTGGGAGTGTTTCAGAGCATTTTGCTAACCTTCGGCACAAAAAAAGATGAAAAACTTGTGTTTCGGGCCTGAATGCACTATTTTGGGGAACCAAAGTTGCGAAGTATCCATTCTACTCCATTGGAACCAATATGATGTTTGGGAGTGTTTCAGAGAATTTCGCTAACCTTCGGCACGTAAAAGGATGCAAAACTTGTGTTTCGGTCCTAAATGCACTATTTTGGGGTACCGAAGTTGTGAAGCATCCATTCTACACCATTGGACCCAAAATGATGTTTTAGAGTGTTTCAGAGCATTTCGCTAACCTTCGGCACGTAAAAGATGCAAAACTTGTGTTTCGGGCCTGAATGCACTATTTCGGGGTATCGTAGTTGTAAAGCATCCATTCTACTCCATTGGAACAAAAATGATGTTTGGGAGTGTTTCAGAGCATTTCGCTAACCTTCGGCACGTAAAAAGATGCAAAACTTGTGTTTCGGGCCTGAATGCACTATTCCAGGGTACCGAAGTTGTGAAGCATCCATTCTACTCCATTGGACCCAAGATGATGTTTGAGAGTGTTTCAGAGCATTTCGCTAACCTTCGGCACGTAAAAAGATGCAAAACTTGTGTTTCGGGCCTGAATGTACTATTTCAGGGTACCAAAGTTGTGAAGCATCCATTCTACTCCATTGGACCCAAAATGATTTTTGGGAGTGTTTCAGAGCATTTCGCTAACCTTCGGCACGTAAAAAGATGCAAAACTTGTGTTTCGGGCCTGAATACACTATTTCGGGATACCGATGTTGTGAAGCATCCATTCTACACCATTCGAACCAAAATGATGTTTGGGAGTGTTTCAGAGCATTTCGCTAACCTTCGGCACGTAAAAAGATGCAAAACTTGTGTTTCGGGCGTGATTGGACTATTTCGGGGTACCGAAGTTGTGAAGCATCCATTCTACTCCATTGGAACCAAAATAATGTTTGAGAGAGTTTCAGAGCATTTCGCTAACCTTTGGCACGTAAAGGATGCAAAACTTGTGTTTCGGGCCAGAATACACTATTTCGAGGTACCGAAGTTGCGAAGCATCCATTCTACTCCATTGGAACCAAAATGATGTTTGGGAGTGTTTCAGAGCATTTCGCTAACCTTCGGCACGTAAAAAGATGCAGAACTTGTGTTTCGGGCCTGAATGCTCTATTTCAATGTATCGTAGTTGTAAAGCATCCATTCTACACCATTGGACCCAAAATGATGTTTGGGAGTGTTTCAGAGCATTTCGCTAACCTTCGGCACGTAAAAGATGCAGAACTTGTGTCCGCGCCTTAATCCACTATTTTGGGTTACCAAAGTTGTGAAGCATCCATTATAGTCCTTTGGACCCAAAATGATGTTTGGGAGTGTTTCAGAGCATTTTGCTAACCTTCGGCACAAAAAAAGATGAAAAACTTGTGTTTCGGGCCTGAATGCACTATTTTGGGGAACCAAAGTTGCGAAGTATCCATTCTACTCCATTGGAACCAATATGATGTTTGGGAGTGTTTCAGAGAATTTCGCTAACCTTCGGCACGTAAAAGGATGCAAAACTTGTGTTTCGGGCCTAAATGCACTATTTTGGGGTACCGAAGTTGTGAAGCATCCATTCTACACCATTGGACCCAAAATGATGTTTTAGAGTGTTTCAGAGCATTTCGCTAACCTTCGGCACGTAAAAGATGCAAAACTTGTGTTTCGGGCCTGAATGCACTATTTCGGGGTATCGTAGTTGTAAAGCATCCATTCTACTCCATTGGAACAAAAATGATGTTTGGGAGTGTTTCAGAGCATTTCGCTAACCTTCGGCACGTAAAAAGATGCAAAACTTGTGTTTCGGGCCTGAATGCACTATTCCAGGGTACCGAAGTTGTGAAGCATCCATTCTACTCCATTGGACCCAAGATGATGTTTGAGAGTGTTTCAGAGCATTTCGCTAACCTTCGGCACGTAAAAAGATGCAAAACTTGTGTTTCGGGCCTGAATGTACTATTTCAGGGTACCAAAGTTGTGAAGCATCCATTCTACTCCATTGGACCCAAAATGATTTTTGGGAGTGTTTCAGAGCATTTCGCTAACCTTCGGCACGTAAAAAGATGCAAAACTTGTGTTTCGGGCCTGAATACACTATTTTGGGATACCGATGTTGTGAAGCATCCATTCTACACCATTCGAACCAAAATGATGTTTGGGAGTGTTTCAGAGCATTTCGCTAACCTTCGGCACGTAAAAAGATGCAAAACTTGTGTTTCGGGCGTGATTGGACTATTTCGGGGTACCGAAGTTGTGAAGCATCCATTCTACTCCATTGGAACCAAAATAATGTTTGAGAGAGTTTCAGAGCATTTCGCTAACCTTTGGCAAGTAAAGGATGCAAAACTTGTGTTTCGGGCCAGAATACACTATTTCGAGGTACCGAAGTTGCGAAGCATCCATTCTACTCCATTGGAACCAAAATGATGTTTGGGAGTGTTTCAGAGCATTTCGCTAACCTTCGGCACGTAAAAAGATGCAGAACTTGTGTTTCGGGCCTGAATGCTCTATTTCAAGGTATCGTAGTTGTAAAGCATCCATTCTACACCATTGGACCCAAAATGATGTTTGGGAGTGTTTCAGAGCATTTCGCTAACCTTCGGCACGTAAAAGATGCAGAACTTGTGTCCGCACCTTAATCCACTATTTTGGGTTACCAAAGTTGTGAAGCATCCATTATAGTCCTTTGGACCCAAAATGATGTTTGGGAGTGTTTCAGAGCATTTTGCTAACCTTCGGCACAAAATAAGATGAAAAACTTGTGTTTCGGGCCTGAATGCACTATTTTGGGGAACCAAAGTTGCGAAGTATCCATTCTACTCCATTGGAACAAAAATGCACTATTTTGGGGAACCGAAGTTGTGAAGCATCTATTCTACTCCATTGGACCCAAGATGATGTTTGAGAGTGTTTCAGAGCATTTCGCTAACCTTCGGCACGTAAAAAGATGCAAAACTTGTGTTTCGGGCCTGAATGCACTATTCCAGGGTACCGAAGTTGTGAAGCATCCATTCTACTCCATTGGACCCAAGATGATGTTTGAGAGTGTTTCAGAGCATTTCGCTAACCTTCGGCACGTAAAAAGATGCAAAACTTGTGTTTCGGGCCTAAATGCACTATTTTGGGGTACCGAAGTTGTGAAGCATCCATTCTACTCCATTGGACCCAAGATGATGTTTGAGAGTGTTTCAGAGCATTTCGCTAACCTTCGGCACGTAAAAAGATGCAAAACTTGTGTTTCGGGCCTGAATGCACTATTCCAGGGTACCGAAGTTGTGAAGCATCCATTCTACTCCATTGGACCCAAGATGATGTTTGAGAGTGTTTCAGAGCATTTCGCTAACCTTCGGCACGTAAAAAGATGCAAAACTTGTGTTTCGGGCCTAAATGCACTATTTTGGCGTACCGAAGTTGTGAAGCATCCATTCTACACCATTGGACCCAAAATGATGTTTTAGAGTGTTTCAGAGCATTTCGCTAACCTTCGGCACGTAAAAGATGCAAAACTTGTGTTTCGGGCCTGAATGCACTATTTCGGGGTATCGTAGTTGTAAAGCATCCATTCTACTCCATTGGAACAAAAATGATGTTTGGGAGTGTTTCAGAGCATTTCGCTAACCTTCGGCACGTAAAAAGATGCAAAACTTGTGTTTCGGGCCTGAATGCACTATTCCAGGGTACCGAAGTTGTGAAGCATCCATTCTACTCCATTGGACCCAAGATGATGTTTGAGAGTGTTTTAGAGCATTTCGCTAACCTTCGGCACGTAAAAAGATGCAAAACTTGTGTTTCGGGCCCAAATGTACTATTTCAGGGTACCAAAGTTGTGAAGCATCCATTCTACTCCATTGGACCCAAAATGATTTTTGGGAGTGTTTCAGAGCATTTCGCTAACCTTCGGCACGTAAAAAGATGCAAAACTTGTGTTTCGGGCCTGAATACACTATTTTGGGATACCGATGTTGTGAAGCATCCATTCTACACCATTCGAACCAAAATGATGTTTGGGAGTGTTTCAGAGCATTTCGCTAACCTTCGGCACGTAAAAAGATGCAAAACTTGTGTTTCGGGCGTGATTGGACTATTTCGGGGTACCGAAGTTGTGAAGCATCCATTCTACTCCATTGGAACCAAAATAATGTTTGAGAGAGTTTCAGAGCATTTCGCTAACCTTTGGCACGTAAAGGATGCAAAACTTGTGTTTCGGGCCAGAATACACTATTTCGAGGTACCGAAGTTGCGAAGCATCCATTCTACTCCATTGGAACCAAAATGATGTTTGGGAGTGTTTCAGAGCATTTCGCTAACCTTCGGCACGTAAAAAGATGCAGAACTTGTGTTTCGGGCCTGAATGCTCTATTTCAAGGTATCGTAGTTGTAAAGCATCCATTCTACACCATTGGACCCAAAATGATGTTTGGGAGTGTTTCAGAGCATTTCGCTAACCTTCGGCACGTAAAAGATGCAGAACTTGTGTCCGCACCTTAATCCACTATTTTGGGTTACCAAAGTTGTGAAGCATCCATTATAGTCCTTTGGACCCAAAATGATGTTTGGGAGTGTTTCAGAGCATTTTGCTAACCTTCGGCACAAAAAAAGATGAAAAACTTGTGTTTCGGGCCTGAATGCACTATTTTGGGGAACCAAAGTTGCGAAGTATCCATTCTACTCCATTGGAACCAATATGATGTTTGGGAGTGTTTCAGAGAATTTCGCTAACCTTCGGCACGTAAAAGGATGCAAAACTTGTGTTTCGGGCCTAAATGCACTATTTTGGGGTACCGAAGTTGTGAAGCATCCATTCTACACCATTGGACCCAAAATGATGTTTTAGAGTGTTTCAGAGCATTTCGCTAACCTTCGGCACGTAAAAGATGCAAAACTTGTGTTTCGGGCCTGAATGCACTATTTCGGGGTATCGTAGTTGTAAAGCATCCATTCTACTCCATTGGAACAAAAATGATGTTTGGGAGTGTTTCAGAGCATTTCGCTAACCTTCGGCACGTAAAAAGATGCAAAACTTGTGTTTCGGGCCTGAATGCACTATTCCAGGGTACCGAAGTTGTGAAGCATCCATTCTACTCCATTGGACCCAAGATGATGTTTGAGAGTGTTTCAGAGCATTTCGCTAACCTTCGGCACGTAAAAAGATGCAAAACTTGTGTTTCGGGCCTAAATGCACTATTTTGGCGTACCGAAGTTGTGAAGCATCCATTCTACACCATTGGACCCAAAATGATGTTTTAGAGTGTTTCAGAGCATTTCGCTAACCTTCGGCACGTAAAAGATGCAAAACTTGTGTTTCGGGCCTGAATGCACTATTTCGGGGTATCGTAGTTGTAAAGCATCCATTCTACTCCATTGGAACAAAAATGATGTTTGGGAGTGTTTCAGAGCATTTCGCTAACCTTCGGCACGTAAAAAGATGCAAAACTTGTGTTTCGGGCCTGAATGCACTATTCCAGGGTACCGAAGTTGTGAAGCATCCATTCTACTCCATTGGACCCAAGATGATGTTTGAGAGTGTTTTAGAGCATTTCGCTAACCTTCGGCACGTAAAAAGATGCAAAACTTGTGTTTCGGGCCCAAATGTACTATTTCAGGGTACCAAAGTTGTGAAGCATCCATTCTACTCCATTGGACCCAAAATGATTTTTGGGAGTGTTTCAGAGCATTTCGCTAACCTTCGGCACGTAAAAAGATGCAAAACTTGTGTTTCGGGCCTGAATACACTATTTTGGGATACCGATGTTGTGAAGCATCCATTCTACACCATTCGAACCAAAATGATGTTTGGGAGTGTTTCAGAGCATTTCGCTAACCTTCGGCACGTAAAAAGATGCAAAACTTGTGTTTCGGGCGTGATTGGACTATTTCGGGGTACCGAAGTTGTGAAGCATCCATTCTACTCCATTGGAACCAAAATAATGTTTGAGAGAGTTTCAGAGCATTTCGCTAACCTTTGGCACGTAAAGGATGCAAAACTTGTGTTTCGGGCCAGAATACACTATTTCGAGGTACCGAAGTTGCGAAGCATCCATTCTACTCCATTGGAACCAAAATGATGTTTGGGAGTGTTTCAGAGCATTTCGCTAACCTTCGGCACGTAAAAAGATGCAGAACTTGTGTTTCGGGCCTGAATGCTCTATTTCAAGGTATCGTAGTTGTAAAGCATCCATTCTACACCATTGGACCCAAAATGATGTTTGGGAGTGTTTCAGAGCATTTCGCTAACCTTCGGCACGTAAAAGATGCAGAACTTGTGTCCGCACCTTAATCCACTATTTTGGGTTACCAAAGTTGTGAAGCATCCATTATAGTCCTTTGGACCCAAAATGATGTTTGGGAGTGTTTCAGAGCATTTTGCTAACCTTCGGCACAAAAAAAGATGAAAAACTTGTGTTTCGGGCCTGAATGCACTATTTTGGGGAACCAAAGTTGCGAAGTATCCATTCTACTCCATTGGAACCAATATGATGTTTGGGAGTGTTTCAGAGAATTTCGCTAACCTTCGGCACGTAAAAGGATGCAAAACTTGTGTTTCGGGCCTAAATGCACTATTTTGGGGTACCGAAGTTGTGAAGCATCCATTCTACACCATTGGACCCAAAATGATGTTTTAGAGTGTTTCAGAGCATTTCGCTAACCTTCGGCACGTAAAAGATGCAAAACTTGTGTTTCGGGCCTGAATGCACTATTTCGGGGTATCGTAGTTGTAAAGCATCCATTCTACTCCATTGGAACAAAAATGATGTTTGGGAGTGTTTCAGAGCATTTCGCTAACCTTCGGCACGTAAAAAGATGCAAAACTTGTGTTTCGGGCCTGAATGCACTATTCCAGGGTACCGAAGTTGTGAAGCATCCATTCTACTCCATTGGACCCAAGATGATGTTTGAGAGTGTTTCAGAGCATTTCGCTAACCTTCGGCACGTAAAAAGATGCAAAACTTGTGTTTCGGGCCTGAATGTACTATTTCAGGGTACCAAAGTTGTGAAGCATCCATTCTACTCCATTGGACCCAAAATGATTTTTGGGAGTGTTTCAGAGCATTTCGCTAACCTTCGGCACGTAAAAAGATGCAAAACTTGTGTTTCGGGCCTGAATACACTATTTCGGGATACCGATGTTGTGAAGCATCCATTCTACACCATTCGAACCAAAATGATGTTTGGGAGTGTTTCAGAGCATTTCGCTAACCTTCGGCACGTAAAAAGATGCAAAACTTGTGTTTCGGGCGTGATTGGACTATTTCGGGGTACCGAAGTTGTGAAGCATCCATTCTACTCCATTGGAACCAAAATAATGTTTGAGAGAGTTTCAGAGCATTTCGCTAACCTTTGGCACGTAAAGGATGCAAAACTTGTGTTTCGGGCCAGAATACACTATTTCGAGGTACCGAAGTTGCGAAGCATCCATTCTACTCCATTGGAACCAAAATGATGTTTGGGAGTGTTTCAGAGCATTTCGCTAACCTTCGGCACGTAAAAAGATGCAGAACTTGTGTTTCGGGCCTGAATGCTCTATTTCAAGGTATCGTAGTTGTAAAGCATCCATTCTACACCATTGGACCCAAAATGATGTTTGGGAGTGTTTCAGAGCATTTCGCTAACCTTCGGCACGTAAAAGATGCAGAACTTGTGTCCGCACCTTAATCCACTATTTTGGGTTACCAAAGTTGTGAAGCATCCATTATAGTCCTTTGGACCCAAAATGATGTTTGGGAGTGTTTCAGAGCATTTTGCTAACCTTCGGCACAAAAAAAGATGAAAAACTTGTGTTTCGGGCCTGAATGCACTATTTTGGGGAACCAAAGTTGCGAAGTATCCATTCTACTCCATTGGAACCAATATGATGTTTGGGAGTGTTTCAGAGAATTTCGCTAACCTTCGGCACGTAAAAGGATGCAAAACTTATGTTTCGGGCCTAAATGCACTATTTTGGGGTACCGAAGTTGTGAAGCATCCATTCTACTCCATTGGACCCAAGATGATGTTTGAGAGTGTTTCAGAGCATTTCGCTAACCTTCGGCACGTAAAAAGATGCAAAACTTGTGTTTCGGGACTAAATGCACTATTTTGGGGTGCCGAAGTTGTGAAGCATCCATTCTACACCATTGGACCCAAAATGATGTTTTAGAGTGTTTCAGAGCATTTCGCTAACCTTCGGCACGTAAAAGATGCAAAACTTGTGTTTCGGGCCTGAATGCACTATTTCGGGGTATCGTAGTTGTAAAGCATCCATTCTACTCCATTGGAACAAAAATGATGTTTGGGAGTGTTTCAGAGCATTTCGCTAACCTTCGGCACGTAAAAAGATGCAAAACTTGTGTTTCGGGCCTGAATGCACTATTCCAGGGTACCGAAGTTGTGAAGCATCCATTCTACTCCATTGGACCCAAGATGATGTTTGAGAGTGTTTCAGAGCATTTCGCTAACCTTCGGCACGTAAAAACATGCAAAACTTGTGTTTCGGGCCTGAATGTACTATTTCAGGGTACCAAAGTTGTGAAGCATCCATTCTACTCCATTGGACCCAAGATGATGTTTGAGAGTGTTTCAGAGCATTTCGCTAACCTTCGGCACGTAAAAAGATGCAAAACTTGTGTTTCGGGCCTGAATGCACTATTCTAGGGTACCGAAGTTGTGAAGCATCCATTCTACTCCATTGGACCCAAGATGATGTTTGAGAGTGTTTCAGAGCATTTCGCTAACCTTCGGCACGTAAAAAGATGCAAAACTTGTGTTTCGGGCCTAAATGCACTATTTTGGGGTACCGAAGTTGTGAAGCATCCATTCTACACCATTGGACCCAAAATGATGTTTTAGAGTGTTTCAGAGCATTTCGCTAACCTTCGGCACGTAAAAGATGCAAAACTTGTGTTTCGGGCCTGAATGCACTATTTCGGGGTATCGTAGTTGTAAAGCATCCATTCTACTCCATTGGAACAAAAATGATGTTTGGGAGTGTTTCAGAGCATTTCGCTAACCTTCGGCACGTAAAAAGATGCAAAACTTGTGTTTCGGGCCTGAATGCACTATTCCAGGGTACCGAAGTTGTGAAGCATCCATTCTACTCCATTGGACCCAAGATGATGTTTGAGAGTGTTTCAGAGCATTTCGCTAACCTTCGGCACGTAAAAAGATGCAAAACTTGTGTTTCGGGCCTGAATGCACTATTCCAGGGTACCGAAGTTGTGAAGCATCCATTATACTCCATTGGACCCAAGATGATGTTTGAGAGTGTTTCAGAGCATTTCGCTAACCTTCGGCACGTAAAAAGATGCAAAACTTGTGTTTCGGGCCTGAATGCACTATTCCAGGGTACCGAAGTTGTGAAGCATCCATTCTACTCCATTGGACCCAAGATGATGTTTCTGAGTGTTTCAGAGCATTTCGCTAACCTTCGGCACGTAAAAAGATGCAAAACTTGTGTTTCGGGCCTGAATGTACTATTTCAGGGTACCAAAGTTGTGAAGCATCCATTCTACTCCATTGGACCCAAGATAATGTTTGAGAGTGTTTCAGAGCATTTCGCTAACCTTCGGCACGTAAAAAGATGCAAAACTTGTGTTTCGGGCCTGAATGCACTATTCCAGGGTACCGAAGTTGTGAAGCATCCATTCTACTCCATTGGACCCAAGATGATGTTTGAGAGTGTTTCAGAGCATTTCGCTAACATTCGGCACGTAAAAAGATGCAAAACTTGTGTTTCGGGCCTGAATGTACTATTTCAGGGTACCAAAGTTGTGAAGCATCCATTCTACTCCATTGGACCCAAGATGATGTTTGAGAGTGTTTCAGAGCATTTCGCTAACCTTCGGCACGTAAAAAGATGCAAAACTTGTGTTTCGGGCCTGAATGCACTATTCCAGGGTACCGAAGTTGTGAACCATCCATTCTACTCCATTGGACCCAAGATGTTGTTTGAGAGTGTTTCAGAGCATTTCGCTAACCTTCGGCACGTAAAAAGATGCAAAACTTGTGTTTCGGGCCTAAATGCACTATTTTGGGGTACCGAAGTTGTGAAGCATCCATTCTACACCATTGGACCCAAAATGATGTTTTAGAGTGTTTCAGAGCATTTCGCTAACCTTCGGCACGTAAAAGATGCAAAACTTGTGTTTCGGGCCTGAATGCACTATTTCGGGGTATCATAGTTGTAAAGCATCCATTCTACTCCATTGGAACAAAAATGATGTTTGGGAGTGATTCAGAGCATTTCGCTAACCTTCGGCACGTAAAAAGATGCAAAACTTGTGTTTCGGGCCTGAATGCACTATTCCAGGGTACCGAAGTTGTGAAGCATCCATTCTACTCCATTGGACCCAAGATGATGTTTGAGAGTGTTTCAGAGCATTTCGCTAACCTTCGGCACGTAAAAAGATGCAAAACTTGTGTTTCGGGCCTGAATGTACTATTTCAGGGTACCAAAGTTGTGAAGCATCCATTCTACTCCATTGGACCCAAGATAATGTTTGAGAGTGTTTCAGAGCATTTCGCTAACCTTCGGCACGTAAAAAGATGCAAAACTTGTGTTTCGGGCCTGAATGCACTATTCCAGGGTACCGAAGTTGTGAAGCATCCATTCTACTCCATTGGACCCAAGATGATGTTTGAGAGTGTTTCAGAGCATTTCGCTAACATTCGGCACGTAAAAAGATGCAAAACTTGTGTTTCGGGCCTGAATGTACTATTTCAGGGTACCAAAGTTGTGAAGCATCCATTCTACTCCATTGGACCCAAGATGATGTTTGAGAGTGTTTCAGAGCATTTCGCTAACCTTCGGCACGTAAAAAGATGCAAAACTTGTGTTTCGGGCCTGAATGCACTATTCCAGGGTACCGAAGTTGTGAAGCATCCATTCTACTCCATTGGACCCAAGATGATGTTTGAGAGTGTTTCAGAGCATTTCGCTAACCTTCGGCACGTAAAAAGATGCAAAACTTGTGTTTCGGGCCTAAATGCACTATTTTGGGGTACCGAAGTTGTGAAGCATCCATTCTACACCATTGGACCCAAAATGATGTTTTAGAGTGTTTCAGAGCATTTCGCTAACCTTCGGCACGTAAAAGATGCAAAACTTGTGTTTCGGGACTGAATGCACTATTTCGGGGTATCATAGTTGTAAAGCATCCATTCTACTCCATTGGAACAAAAATGATGTTTGGGAGTGTTTCAGAGCATTTCGCTAACCTTCGGCACGTAAAAAGATGCAAAACTTGTGTTTCGGGCCTGAATGCACTATTCCAGGGTACCGAAGTTGTGAAGCATCTATTCTACTCCATTGGACCCAAGATGATGTTTGAGAGTGTTTCAGAGCATTTCGCTAACCTTCGGCACGTAAAAAGATGCAAAACTTGTGTTTCGGGCCTGAATGTACTATTTCAGGGTACCAAAGTTGTGAAGCATCCATTCTACTCCATTGGACCCAAGATGATGTTTGAGAGTGTTTCAGAGCATTTCGCTAACCTTCGGCACGTAAAAAGATGCAAAACTTGTGTTTCGGGCCTGAATGCACTATTCCAGGGTACCGAAGTTGTGAAGCATCCATTCTACTCCATTGGACCCAAGATGATGTTTGAGAGTGTTTCAAAGCATTTCGCTAACCTTCGGCACGTAAAAAGATGCAAAACTTGTGTTTCGGGCCTGAATGCACTATTCCAGGGTACCGAAGTTGTGAAGCATCCATTCTACTCCATTGGACCCAAGATGATGTTTCTGAGTGTTTCAGAGCATTTCGCTAACCTTCGGCACGTAAAAAGATGCAAAACTTGTGTTTCGGGCCTGAATTTCAGTGTACCAAAGTTGTGAAGCATCCATTCTACTCCATTGGACCCAAGATGATGTTTGATAGTGTTTCAGAGCATTTCGCTAACCTTCGGCACGTAAAAAGATGCAAAACTTGTGTTTCGGGCCTGAATGCACTATTCCAGGGTACCGAAGTTGTGAAGCATCCATTCTACTCCATTGGACCCAAGATGATGTTTGAGAGTGTTTCAGAGCATTTCGCTAACCTTCGGCACCTAAAAAGATGCAAAACTTGTGTTTCGGGCCTGAATGCACTATTCCAGGGTACCGAAGTTGTGAAGCATCCATTCTACTCCATTGGACCCAAGATGATGTTTGAGAGTGTTTCAGAGCATTTCGCTAACCTTCGGCACGTAAAAAGATGCAAAACTTATGTTTCGGGCCTGAATGTACTATTTCAGGGTACCAAAGTTGTGAAGCATCCATTCTACTCCATTGGACCCAAGATAATGTTTGAGAGTGTTTCAGAGCATTTCACTAACCTTCGGCACGTAAAAAGATGCAAAACTTGTGTTTCGGGCCTGAATGCACTATTCCAGGGTACCGAAGTTGTGAAGCATCCATTCTACTCCATTGGACCAAAGATGATGTTTGAGAGTGTTTCAGAGCATTTCGCTAACCTTCGGCACGTAAAAAGATGCAAAACTTGTGTTTCGGGCCTGAATGCACTATTCCAGGGTACCGAAGTTGTGAAGCATCCATTCTACTCCATTGGACCCAAGATAATGTTTGAGAGTGTTTCAGAGCATTTCACTAACCTTCGGCACGTAAAAAGATGCAAAACTTGTGTTTCGGGCCTGAATGCACTATTCCAGGGTACCGAAGTTGTGAAGCATCAATTCTACTCCATTGGACCCAAGATGATGTTTGAGAGTGTTTCAGAGCATTTCGCTAACCTTCGGCACGTAAAAAGATGCAAAACTTGTGTTTCGGGCCTGAATGTACTATTTCAGGGTACCGAAGTTGTGAAGCATCCATTCTACTCCATTGGACCCAAGATTTAAGCATCCATTCTACTCCATTGGACCCAAGATAATGTTTGAGAGTGTTTCAGAGCATTTCACTAACCTTCGGCACGTAAAAAGATGCAAAACTTGTGTTTCGGGCCTGAATGCACTATTCCAGGGTACCGAAGTTGTGAAGCATCCATTCTACTCCATTGGACCCAAGATGATGTTTGAGAGTGTTTCAGAGCATTTCGCTAACCTTCGGCACGTAAAAAGATGCAAAACTTGTGTTTCGGGCCTGAATGCACTATTCCAGGGTACCGAAGTTGTGAAGCATCCATTCTACTCCATTGGACCCAAGATGATGTTTGAGAGTGTTTCAGAGCATTTCGCTAACCTTCGGCACCTAAAAAGATGCAAAACTTGTGTTTCGGGCCTGAATGCACTATTCCAGGGTACCGAAGTTGTGAAGCATCCATTCTACTCCATTGGACCCAAGATGATGTTTGAGAGTGTTTCAGAGCATTTCGCTAACCTTCGGCACGTAAAAAGATGCAAAACTTATGTTTCGGGCCTGAATGTACTATTTCAGGGTACCAAAGTTGTGAAGCATCCATTCTACTCCATTGGACCCAAGATAATGTTTGAGAGTGTTTCAGAGCATTTCACTAACCTTCGGCACGTAAAAAGATGCAAAACTTGTGTTTCGGGCCTGAATGCACTATTCCAGGGTACCGAAGTTGTGAAGCATCCATTCTACTCCATTGGACCAAAGATGATGTTTGAGAGTGTTTCAGAGCATTTCGCTAACCTTCGGCACGTAAAAAGATGCAAAACTTGTGTTTCGGGCCTGAATGCACTATTCCAGGGTACCGAAGTTGTGAAGCATCCATTCTACTCCATTGGACCCAAGATAATGTTTGAGAGTGTTTCAGAGCATTTCACTAACCTTCGGCACGTAAAAAGATGCAAAACTTGTGTTTCGGGCCTGAATGCACTATTCCAGGGTACCGAAGTTGTGAAGCATCCATTCTACTCCATTGGACCCAAGATGATGTTTGAGAGTGTTTCAGAGCATTTCGCTAACCTTCGGCACGTAAAAAGATGCAAAACTTGTGTTTCGGGCCTGAATGTACTATTTCAGGGTATCGAAGTTGTGAAGCATCCATTCTACTCCATTGGACCCAAGATTTAAGCATCCATTCTACTCCATTGGACCCAAGATAATGTTTGAGAGTGTTTCAGAGCATTTCACTAACCTTCGGCACGTAAAAAGATGCAAAACTTGTGTTTCGGGCCTGAATGCACTATTCCAGGGTACCGAAGTTGTGAAGCATCCATTCTACTCCATTGGACCCAAGATGATGTTTGAGAGTGTTTCAGAGCATTTCGCTAACCTTCGACACGTAAAAAGATGCAAAACTTGTGTTTCGGGCCTGAATGTACTATTTCAGGGTACCAAAGTTGTGAAGCATCCATTCTACTCCATTGGACCCAAGATGATGTTTGAGAGTGTTTCAGAGCATTTCGCTAACCTTCGGCACGTAAAAAGATGCAAAACTTGTGTTTCGGGCCTGAATGCACTATTCCAGGGTACCGAAGTTGAGAAGCATCCATTCTACTCCATTGGACCCAAGATGATGTTTGAGAGTGTTTCAAAGCATTTCGCTAACCTTCGGCACGTAAAAAGATGCAAAACTTGTGTTTCGGGCCTGAATGCACTATTCCAGGGTACCGAAGTTGTGAAGCATCCATTCTACTCCATTGGACCCAAGA
The DNA here is from genome assembly GCA_036936925.1 of Cenchrus fungigraminus. Taxonomy (NCBI): domain Eukaryota; kingdom Viridiplantae; phylum Streptophyta; class Magnoliopsida; order Poales; family Poaceae; genus Cenchrus; species Cenchrus fungigraminus. The sequence continues at coordinate 58,825,679 of CM072772.1, read as the reverse complement.
TGATGTTTCTGAGTGTTTCAGAGCATTTCGCTAACCTTCGGCACGTAAAAAGATGCAAAACTTGTGTTTCGGGCCTGAATTTCAGTGTACCAAAGTTGTGAAGCATCCATTCTACTCCATTGGACCCAAGATGATGTTTGATAGTGTTTCAGAGCATTTCGCTAACCTTCGGCACGTAAAAAGATGCAAAACTTGTGTTTCGGGCCTGAATGCACTATTCCAGGGTACCGAAGTTGTGAAGCATCCATTCTACTCCATTGGACCCAAGATGATGTTTGAGAGTGTTTCAGAGCATTTCGCTAACCTTCGGCACGTAAAAAGATGCAAAACTTGTGTTTCGGGCCTGAATGCACTATTCCAGGGTACCGAAGTTGTGAAGCATCCATTCTACTCCATTGGACCCAAGATGATGTTTGAGAGTGTTTCAGAGCATTTCGCTAACCTTCGGCACGTAAAAAGATGCAAAACTTGTGTTTCGGGCCTAAATGCACTATTTTGGGGTACCGAAGTTGTGAAGCATCCATTCTACACCATTGGACCCAAAATGATGTTTTAGAGTGTTTCAGAGCATTTCGCTAACCTTCGGCACGTAAAAGATGCAAAACTTGTGTTTCGGGCCTGAATGCACTATTTCGGGGTATCGTAGTTGTAAAGCATCCATTCTACTCCATTGGAACAAAAATGATGTTTGGGAGTGTTTCAGAGCATTTCGCTAACCTTCGGCACGTAAAAAGATGCAAAACTTGTGTTTCAGGCCTGAATGCACTATTCCAGGGTACCGAAGTTGTGAAGCATCCATTCTACTCCATTGGACCCAAGATGATGTTTGAGAGTGTTTCAGAGCATTTCGCTAACCTTCGGCACGTAAAAAGATGCAAAACTTGTGTTTCGGGCCTGAATGTACTATTTCAGGGTACCAAAGTTGTGAAGCATCCATTCTACTCCATTGGACCCAAGATGATGTTTGAGAGTGTTTCAGAGCATTTCGCTAACCTTCGGCACGTAAAAAGATGCAAAACTTGTGTTTCGGGCCTGAATGCACTATTCCAGGGTACCGAAGTTGTGAAGCATCCATTCTACTCCATTGGACCCAAGATGATGTTTGAGAGTGTTTCAGAGCATTTCGCTAACCTTCGGCACGTAAAAAGATGCAAAACTTGTGTTTCGGGCCTGAATGCACTATTCCAGGGTACCGAAGTTGTGAAGCATCCATTCTACTCCATTGGACCCAAGATGATGTTTGAGAGTGTTTCAGAGCATTTCGCTAACCTTCGGCACGTAAAAAGATGCAAAACTTGTGTTTCGGGCCTGAATGTACTATTTCAGGGTACCAAAGTTGTGAAGCATCCATTCTACTCCATTGGACCCAAGATAATGTTTGAGAGTGTTTCAGAGCATTTCACTAACCTTCGGCACGTAAAAAGATGCAAAACTTGTGTTTCGGGCCTGAATGCACTATTCCAGGGTACCGAAGTTGTGAAGCATCCATTCTACTCCATTGGACCCAAGATGATGTTAGAGAGTGTTTCAGAGCATTTCGCTAACCTTCGGCACGTAAAAAGATGCAAAACTTGTGTTTCGGGCCTGAATGCACTATTCCAGGGTACCGAAGTTGTGAAGCATCCATTCTACTCCATTTGACCCAAAATGATGTTTTAGAGTGTTTCAGAGCATTTCGCTAACCTTCGGCACGTAAAAGATGCAAAACTTGTGTTTCGGGCCTGAATGCACTATTTCGGGGTATCGTAGTTGTAAAGCATCCATTCTACTCCATTGGAACAAAAATGATGTTTGGGAGTGTTTCAGAGCATTTCGCTAACCTTCGGCACGTAAAAAGATGCAAAACTTGTGTTTCGGGCATGAATGCACTATTCCAGGGTACCGAAGTTGTGAAGCATCCATTCTACTCCATTGGACCCAAGATGATGTTTGAGAGTGTTTCAGAGCATTTCGCTAACCTTCGGCACCTAAAAAGATGCAAAACTTGTGTTTCGGGCCTGAATGCACTATTCCAGGGTACCGAAGTTGTGAAGCATCCATTCTACTCCATTGGACCCAAGATGATGTTTGAGAGTGTTTCAGAGCATTTCGCTAACCTTCGGCACGTAAAAAGATGCAAAACTTATGTTTCGGGCCTGAATGTACTATTTCAGGGTACCAAAGTTGTGAAGCATCCATTCTACTCCATTGGACCCAAGATAATGTTTGAGAGTGTTTCAGAGCATTTCACTAACCTTCGGCACGTAAAAAGATGCAAAACTTGTGTTTCGGGCCTGAATGCACTATTCCAGGGTACCGAAGTTGTGAAGCATCCATTCTACTCCATTGGACCAAAGATGATGTTTGAGAGTGTTTCAGAGCATTTCGCTAACCTTCGGCACGCAAAAAGATGCAAAACTTGTGTTTCGGGCCTGAATGCACTATTCCAGGGTACCGAAGTTGTGAAGCATCCATTCTACTCCATTGGACCCAAGATAATGTTTGAGAGTGTTTCAGAGCATTTCACTAACCTTCGGCACGTAAAAAGATGCAAAACTTGTGTTTCGGGCCTGAATGCACTATTCCAGGGTACCGAAGTTGTGAAGCATCCATTCTACTCCATTGGACCCAAGATGATGTTTGAGAGTGTTTCAGAGCATTTCGCTAACCTTCGGCACGTAAAAAGATGCAAAACTTGTGTTTCGGGCCTGAATGTACTATTTCAGGGTACCGAAGTTGTGAAGCATCCATTCTACTCCATTGGACCCAAGATTTAAGCATCCATTCTACTCCATTGGACCCAAGATAATGTTTGAGAGTGTTTCAGAGCATTTCACTAACCTTCGGCACGTAAAAAGATGCAAAACTTGTGTTTCGGGCCTGAATGCACTATTCCAGGGTACCGAAGTTGTGAAGCATCCATTCTACTCCATTGGACCCAAGATGATGTTTGAGAGTGTTTCAGAGCATTTCGCTAACCTTCGGCACGTAAAAAGATGCAAAACTTGTGTTTCGGGCCTGAATGCACTATTCCAGGGTACCAAAGTTGTGAAGCATCCATTCTACTCCATTGGACCCAAGATGATGTTTGAGAGTGTTTCAGAGCATTTCGCTAACCTTCGGCACGTAAAAAGATGCAAAACTTGTGTTTCGGGCCTGAATGCACTATTCCAGGGTACCGAAGTTGTGAAGCATCCATTCTACTCCATTGGACCCAAGATGATGTTTGAGAGTGTTTCAGAGCATTTCGCTAACCTTCGGCACGTAAAAAGATGCAAAACTTGTGTTTCGGGCCAGAATGCACTATTCCAGGGTACCGAAGTTGTGAATCATCCATTCTACTCCATTGGACCCAAGATGATGTTTGAGAGTGTTTCAGAGCATTTCGCTAACCTTCGGCACGTAAAAAGATGCAAAACTTGTGTTTCAGGCCTGAATGTACTATTTCAGGGTACCAAAGTTGTGAAGCATCGATTCTACTCCATTGGACCCAAGATGATGTTTGAGAGTGTTTCAGAGCATTTCGCTAACCTTCGGCACGTAAAAAGATGCAAAACTTGTGTTTCGGGCCTGAATGCACTATTCCAGGGTACCGAAGTTGTGAAGCATCCATTCTACTCCATTGGACCCAAGATGATGTTTGAGAGTGTTTCAGAGCATTTCGCTAACCTTCGGCACCTAAAAAGATGCAAAACTTGTGTTTCGGGCCTGAATGCACTATTCCAGGGTACCGAAGTTGTGAAGCATCCATTCTACTCCATTGGACCCAAGATGATGTTTGAGAGTGTTTCAGAGCATTTCGCTAACCTTCGGCACGTAAAAAGATGCAAAACTTATGTTTCGGGCCTGAATGTACTATTTCAGGGTACCAAAGTTGTGAAGCATCCATTCTACTCCATTGAACCCAAGATAATGTTTGAGAGTGTTTCAGAGCATTTCACTAACCTTCGGCACGTAAAAAGATGCAAAACTTGTGTTTCGGGCCTGAATGCACTATTCCAGGGTACCGAAGTTGTGAAGCATCCATTCTACTCCATTGGACCAAAGATGATGTTTGAGAGTGTTTCAGAGCATTTCGCTAACCTTCGGCACGTAAAAAGATGCAAAACTTGTGTTTCGGGCCTGAATGCACTATTCCAGGGTACCGAAGTTGTGAAGCATCCATTCTACTCCATTGGACCCAAGATAATGTTTGAGAGTGTTTCAGAGCATTTCACTAACCTTCGGCACGTAAAAAGATGCAAAACTTGTGTTTCGGGCCTGAATGCACTATTCCAGGGTACCGAAGTTGTGAAGCATCCATTCTACTCCATTGGACCCAAGATGATGTTTGAGAGTGTTTTAGAGCATTTCGCTAACCTTCGGCACGTAAAAAGATGCAAAACTTGTGTTTCGGGCCTGAATGTACTATTTCAGGGTACCGAAGTTGTGAAGCATCCATTCTACTCCATTGGACCCAAGATGATGTTTGAGAGTGTTTCAGAGCATTTCGCTAACCTTCGGCACGTAAAAAGATGCAAAACTTGTGTTTCGGGCCTGAATGCACTATTCCAGGGTACCGAAGTTGTGAAGCATCCATTCTACTCCATTGGACCCAAGATGATGTTTGAGAGTGTTTCAGAGCATTTCGCTAACCTTCGGCACGTAAAAAGATGCAAAACTTGTGTTTCGGGCCTGAATGCACTATTCCAGGGTACCGAAGTTGTGAAGCATCCATTCTACTCCATTGGACCCAAGATGATGTTTGAGAGTGTTTCAGAGCATTTCGCTAACCTTCGGCACGTAAAAAGATGCAAAACTTGTGTTTCGGGCCTGAATGCACTATTTCAGGGTACCGAAGTTGTGAAGCATCCATTCTACTCCATTGGACCCAAGATGATGTTTGAGAGTGTTTCAGAGCATTTCGCTAACCTTCGGCACGTAAAAAGATGCAAAACTTGTGTTTCGGGCCTGAATGCACTATTCCAGGGTACCGAAGTTGTGAAGCATCCATTCTACTCCATTGGACCCAAGATGATGTTTGAGAGTGTTTCAGAGCATTTCGCTAACCTTCGGCACGTAAAAAGATGCAAAACTTGTGTTTCGGGCCTAAATGCACTATTTTGGGGTACCGAAGTTGTGAAGCATCCATTCTACACCATTGGACCCAAAATGATGTTTTAGAGTGTTTCAGAGCATTTCGCTAACCTTCGGCACGTAAAAGATGCAAAACTTGTGTTTCGGGCCTGAATGCACTATTTCGGGGTATCGTAGTTGTAAAGCATCCATTCTACTCCATTGGAACAAAAATGATGTTTGGGAGTGTTTCAGAGCATTTCGCTAACCTTCGGCACGTAAAAAGATGCAAAACTTGTGTTTCAGGCCTGAATGCACTATTCCAGGGTACCGAAGTTGTGAAGCATCCATTCTACTCCATTGGACCCAAGATGATGTTTGAGAGTGTTTCAGAGCATTTCGCTAACCTTCGGCACGTAAAAAGATGCAAAACTTGTGTTTCGGGCCTGAATGCACTATTCCAGGGTACCGAAGTTGTGAAGCATCCATTCTACTCCATTGGACCCAAGATGATGTTTGAGAGTGTTTCAGAGCATTTCGCTAACCTTCGGCACCTAAAAAGATGCAAAACTTGTGTTTCGGGCCTGAATGCACTATTCCAGGGTACCGAAGTTGTGAAGCATCCATTCTACTCCATTGGACCCAAGATGATGTTTGAGAGTGTTTCAGAGCATTTCGCTAACCTTCGGCACGTAAAAAGATGCAAAACTTATGTTTCGGGCCTGAATGTACTATTTCAGGGTACCAAAGTTGTGAAGCATCCATTCTACTCCATTGGACCCAAGATAATGTTTGAGAGTGTTTCAGAGCATTTCACTAACCTTCGGCACGTAAAAAGATGCAAAACTTGTGTTTCAGGCCTGAATGCACTATTCCAGGGTATCGTAGTTGTGAAGCATCCATTCTACTCCATTGGACCCAAGATGATGTTTGAGAGTGTTTCAGAGCATTTCGCTAACCTTCGGCACGTAAAAAGATGCAAAACTTGTGTTTCGGGCCTGAATGCACTATTCCAGGGTACCGAAGTTGTGAAGCATCCATTCTACTCCATTGGACCCAAGATGATGTTTGAGAGTGTTTCAGAGCATTTCGCTAACCTTCGGCACCTAAAAAGATGCAAAACTTGTGTTTCGGGCCTGAATGCACTATTCCAGGGTACCGAAGTTGTGAAGCATCCATTCTACTCCATTGGACCCAAGATGATGTTTGAGAGTGTTTCAGAGCATTTCGCTAACCTTCGGCACGTAAAAAGATGCAAAACTTATGTTTCGGGCCTGAATGTACTATTTCAGGGTACCAAAGTTGTGAAGCATCCATTCTACTCCATTGGACCCAAGATAATGTTTGAGAGTGTTTCAGAGCATTTCACTAACCTTCGGCACGTAAAAAGATGCAAAACTTGTGTTTCGGGCCTAAATGCACTATTTTGGGGTACCGAAGTTGTGAAGCATCCATTCTACACCATTGGACCCAAAATGATGTTTTAGAGTGTTTCAGAGCATTTCGCTAACCTTCGGCACGTAAAAGATGCAAAACTTGTGTTTCGGGCCTGAATGCACTATTTCGGGGTATCGTAGTTGTAAAGCATCCATTCTACTCCATTGGAACAAAAATGATGTTTGGGAGTGTTTCAGAGCATTTCGCTAACCTTCGGCACGTAAAAAGATGCAAAACTTGTGTTTCAGGCCTGAATGCACTATTCCAGGGTACCGAAGTTGTGAAGCATCCATTCTACTCCATTGGACCCAAGATGATGTTTGAGAGTGTTTCAGAGCATTTCGCTAACCTTCGGCACGTAAAAAGATGCAAAACTTGTGTTTCGGGCCTGAATGCACTATTCCAGGGTACCGAAGTTGTGAAGCATCCATTCTACTCCATTGGACCCAAGATGATGTTTGAGAGTGTTTCAGAGCATTTCGCTAACCTTCGGCACCTAAAAAGATGCAAAACTTGTGTTTCGGGCCTGAATGCACTATTCCAGGGTACCGAAGTTGTGAAGCATCCATTCTACTCCATTGGACCCAAGATGATGTTTGAGAGTGTTTCAGAGCATTTCGCTAACCTTCGGCACGTAAAAAGATGCAAAACTTGTGTTTCGGGCCTGAATGTACTATTTCAGGGTACCAAAGTTGTGAAGCATCCATTCTACTCCATTGGACCCAAGATGATGTTTGAGAGTGTTTCAGAGCATTTCGCTAACCTTCGGCACGTAAAAAGATGCAAAACTTGTGTTTCGGGCCTGAATGTACTATTTCAGGGTACCAAAGTTGTGAAGCATCCATTCTACTCCATTGGACCCAAGATGATGTTTGAGAGTGTTTCAGAGCATTTCGCTAACCTTCGGCACATAAAAAGATGCAAAACTTGTGTTTCGGGCCTGAATGCACTATTCCAGGGTACCGAAGTTGTGAAGCATCCATTCTACTCCATTGGACCCAAGATGATGTTTGAGAGTGTTTCAGAGCATTTCGCTAACCTTCGGCACGTAAAAAGATGCAAAACTTGTGTTTCGGGCCTGAATGCACTATTCCAGGGTACCGAAGTTGTGAAGCATCCATTCTACTCCATTGGACCCAAGATGATGTTTCTGAGTGTTTCAGAGCATTTCGCTAACCTTCGGCACGTAAAAAGATGCAAAACTTGTGTTTCGGGCCTGAATGTACTATTTCAGGGTACCAAAGTTGTGAAGCATCCATTCTACTCCATTGGACCCAAGATAATGTTTGAGAGTGTTTCAGAGCATTTCGCTAACCTTCGGCACGTAAAAAGATGCAAAACTTGTGTTTCGGGCCTGAATGCACTATTCCAGGGTACCGAAGTTGTGAAGCATCCATTCTACTCCATTGGACCCAAGATGATGTTTGAGAGTGTTTCAGAGCATTTCGCTAACCTTCGGCACGTAAAAAGATGCAAAACTTGTGTTTCGGGCCTGAATGTACTATTTCAGGGTACCAAAGTTGTGAAGCATCCATTCTACTCCATTGGACCCAAGATGATGTTTGAGAGTGTTTCAGAGCATTTCGCTAACCTTCGGCACGTAAAAAGATGCAAAACTTGTGTTTCGGGCCTGAATGCACTATTCCAGGGTACCGAAGTTGTGAAGCATCCATTCTACTCCATTGGACCCAAGATGATGTTTGAGAGTGTTTCAGAGCATTTCGCTAACCTTCGGCACGTAAAAAGATGCAAAACTTGTGTTTCGGGCCTGAATGTACTATTTCAGGGTACCAAAGTTGTGAAGCATCCATTCTACTCCATTGGACCCAAGATGATGTTTGAGAGTGTTTCAGAGCATTTCGCTAACCTTCGGCACGTAAAAAGATGCAAAACTTGTGTTTCGGGCCTGAATGCACTATTCCAGGGTACCGAAGTTGTGAAGCATCCATTCTACTCCATTGGAACCAAGATGATGTTTGAGAGTGTTTCAGAGCATTTCGCTAACCTTCGGCATGTAAAAAGATGCAAAACTTGTGTTTCGGGCCTGAATGCACTATTCCAGGGTACCGAAGTTGTGAAGCATCCATTCTACTCCATTGGACCCAAGATGATGTTTGAGAGTGTTTCAGAGCATTTCGCTAACCTTCGGCACGTAAAAAGATGCAAAACTTGTGTTTCGGGCCTGAATGTACTATTTCAGGGTACCAAAGTTGTGAAGCATCCATTCTACTCCATTGGACCCAAGATGATGTTTGAGAGTGTTTCAGAGCATTTCGCTAACCTTCGGCACGTAAAAAGATGCAAAACTTGTGTTTCGGGCCTGAATGTACTATTTCAGGGTACCAAAGTTGTGAAGCATCCATTCTACTCCATTGGACCCAAGATGATGTTTGAGAGTGTTTCAAAGCATTTCGCTAACCTTCGGCACGTAAAAAGATGCAAAACTTGTGTTTCGGGCCTGAATGCACTATTCCAGGGTACCGAAGTTGTGAAGCATCCATTCTACTCCATTGGACCCAAGATAATGTTTGAGAGTGTTTCAGAGCATTTCGCTAACCTTCGGCATGTAAAAAGATGCAAAACTTGTGTTTCGGGCCTAAATGCACTATTTTGGGGTACCGAAGTTGTGAAGCATCCATTCTACACCATTGGACCCAAAATGATGTTTTAGAGTGTTTCAGAGCATTTCGCTAACCTTCGGCACGTAAAAGATGCAAAACTTGTGTTTCGGGCCTGAATGCACTATTTCGGGGTATCGTAGTTGTAAAGCATCCATTCTACTCCATTGGAACAAAAATGATGTTTGGGAGTGTTTCAGAGCATTTCGCTAACCTTCGGCACGTAAAAAGATGCAAAACTTGTGTTTCGGGCCTGAATGCACTATTCCAGGGTACCGAAGTTGTGAAGCATCCATTCTACTCCATTGGACCCAAGATGATGTTTGAGAGTGTTTCAGAGCATTTCGCTAACCTTCGGCACGTAAAAAGATGCAAAACTTGTGTTTCGGGCCTAAATGCACTATTCCAGGGTACCGAAGTTGTGAAGCATCCATTCTACTCCATTGGACCCAAGATGATGTTTGAGAGTGTTTCAGAGCATTTCGCTAACCTTCGGCACGTAAAAAGATGCAAAACTTGTGTTTCGGGCCTGAATGTACTATTTCAGGGTACCAAAGTTGTGAAGCATCCATTCTACTCCATTGGACCCAAGATGATGTTTGAGAGTGTTTCAGAGCATTTCGCTAACCTTCGGCACGTAAAAAGATGCAAAACTTGTGTTTCGGGCCTGAATGTACTATTTTAGGGTACCAAAGTTGTGAAGCATCCATTCTACTCCATTGGACCCAAGATGATGTTTGAGAGTGTTTCAGAGCATTTCGCTAACCTTCGGCACGTAAAAAGATGCAAAACTTGTGTTTCGGGCCTGAATGCACTATTCCAGGGTACCGAAGTTGTGAAGCATCCATTCTACTCCATTGGACCCAAGATGATGTTTCTGAGTGTTTCAGAGCATTTCGCTAACCTTCGGCACGTAAAAGATGCAAAACTTGTGTTTCGGGCCTGAATGCACTATTTCGGGGTATCGTAGTTGTAAAGCATCCATTCTACTCCATTGGAACAAAAATGATGTTTGGGAGTGTTTCAGAGCATTTCGCTAACCTTCGGCACGTAAAAAGATGCAAAACTTGTGTTTCAGGCCTGAATGCACTATTCCAGGGTACCGAAGTTGTGAAGCATCCATTCTACTCCATTGGACCCAAGATGATGTTTGAGAGTGTTTCAGAGCATTTCGCTAACCTTCGGCACGTAAAAAGATGCAAAACTTGTGTTTCGGGCCTGAATGCACTATTCCAGGGTACCGAAGTTGTGAAGCATCCATTCTACTCCATTGGACCCAAGATGATGTTTGAGAGTGTTTCAGAGCATTTCGCTAACCTTCGGCACCTAAAAAGATGCAAAACTTGTGTTTCGGGCCTGAATGCACTATTCCAGGGTACCGAAGTTGTGAAGCATCCATTCTACTCCATTGGACCCAAGATGATGTTTGAGAGTGTTTCAGAGCATTTCGCTAACCTTCGGCACGTAAAAAGATGCAAAACTTGTGTTTCGGGCCTGAATGTACTATTTCAGGGTACCAAAGTTGTGAAGCATCCATTCTACTCCATTGGACCCAAGATGATGTTTGAGAGTGTTTCAGAGCATTTCGCTAACCTTCGGCACGTAAAAAGATGCAAAACTTGTGTTTCGGGCCTGAATGTACTATTTCAGGGTACCAAAGTTGTGAAGCATCCATTCTACTCCATTGGACCCAAGATGATGTTTGAGAGTGTTTCAGAGCATTTCGCTAACCTTCGGCACATAAAAAGATGCAAAACTTGTGTTTCGGGCCTGAATGCACTATTCCAGGGTACCGAAGTTGTGAAGCATCCATTCTACTCCATTGGACCCAAGATGATGTTTGAGAGTGTTTCAGAGCATTTCGCTAACCTTCGGCACGTAAAAAGATGCAAAACTTGTGTTTCGGGCCTGAATGCACTATTCCAGGGTACCGAAGTTGTGAAGCATCCATTCTACTCCATTGGACCCAAGATGATGTTTCTGAGTGTTTCAGAGCATTTCGCTAACCTTCGGCACGTAAAAAGATGCAAAACTTGTGTTTCGGGCCTGAATGTACTATTTCAGGGTACCAAAGTTGTGAAGCATCCATTCTACTCCATTGGACCCAAGATAATGTTTGAGAGTGTTTCAGAGCATTTCGCTAACCTTCGGCACGTAAAAAGATGCAAAACTTGTGTTTCGGGCCTGAATGCACTATTCCAGGGTACCGAAGTTGTGAAGCATCCATTCTACTCCATTGGACCCAAGATGATGTTTGAGAGTGTTTCAGAGCATTTCGCTAACCTTCGGCACGTAAAAAGATGCAAAACTTGTGTTTCGGGCCTGAATGTACTATTTCAGGGTACCAAAGTTGTGAAGCATCCATTCTACTCCATTGGACCCAAGATGATGTTTGAGAGTGTTTCAGAGCATTTCGCTAACCTTCGGCACGTAAAAAGATGCAAAACTTGTGTTTCGGGCCTGAATGCACTATTCCAGGGTACCGAAGTTGTGAAGCATCCATTCTACTCCATTGGACCCAAGATGATGTTTGAGAGTGTTTCAGAGCATTTCGCTAACCTTCGGCACGTAAAAAGATGCAAAACTTGTGTTTCGGGCCTGAATGTACTATTTCAGGGTACCAAAGTTGTGAAGCATCCATTCTACTCCATTGGACCCAAGATGATGTTTGAGAGTGTTTCAGAGCATTTCGCTAACCTTCGGCACGTAAAAAGATGCAAAACTTGTGTTTCGGGCCTGAATGCACTATTCCAGGGTACCGAAGTTGTGAAGCATCCATTCTACTCCATTGGAACCAAGATGATGTTTGAGAGTGTTTCAGAGCATTTCGCTAACCTTCGGCATGTAAAAAGATGCAAAACTTGTGTTTCGGGCCTGAATGCACTATTCCAGGGTACCGAAGTTGTGAAGCATCCATTCTACTCCATTGGACCCAAGATGATGTTTGAGAGTGTTTCAGAGCATTTCGCTAACCTTCGGCACGTAAAAAGATGCAAAACTTGTGTTTCGGGCCTGAATGTACTATTTCAGGGTACCAAAGTTATGAAGCATCCATTCTACTCCATTGGACCCAAGATGATGTTTGAGAGTGTTTCAGAGCATTTCGCTAACCTTCGGCACGTAAAAAGATGCAAAACTTGTGTTTCGGGCCTGAATGTACTATTTCAGGGTACCAAAGTTGTGAAGCATCCATTCTACTCCATTGGACCCAAGATGATGTTTGAGAGTGTTTCAAAGCATTTCGCTAACCTTCGGCACGTAAAAAGATGCAAAACTTGTGTTTCGGGCCTGAATGCACTATTCCAGGGTACCGAAGTTGTGAAGCATCCATTCTACTCCATTGGACCCAAGATAATGTTTGAGAGTGTTTCAGAGCATTTCGCTAACCTTCGGCATGTAAAAAGATGCAAAACTTGTGTTTCGGGCCTAAATGCACTATTTTGGGGTACCGAAGTTGTGAAGCATCCATTCTACACCATTGGACCCAAAATGATGTTTTAGAGTGTTTCAGAGCATTTCGCTAACCTTCGGCACGTAAAAGATGCAAAACTTGTGTTTCGGGCCTGAATGCACTATTTCGGGGTATCGTAGTTGTAAAGCATCCATTCTACTCCATTGGAACAAAAATGATGTTTGGGAGTGTTTCAGAGCATTTCGCTAACCTTCGGCACGTAAAAAGATGCAAAACTTGTGTTTCGGGCCTGAATGCACTATTCCAGGGTACCGAAGTTGTGAAGCATCCATTCTACTCCATTGGACCCAAGATGATGTTTGAGAGTGTTTCAGAGCATTTCGCTAACCTTCGGCACGTAAAAAGATGCAAAACTTGTGTTTCGGGCCTAAATGCACTATTCCAGGGTACCGAAGTTGTGAAGCATCCATTCTACTCCATTGGACCCAAGATGATGTTTGAGAGTGTTTCAGAGCATTTCGCTAACCTTCGGCACGTAAAAAGATGCAAAACTTGTGTTTCGGGCCTGAATGTACTATTTCAGGGTACCAAAGTTGTGAAGCATCCATTCTACTCCATTGGACCCAAGATGATGTTTGAGAGTGTTTCAGAGCATTTCGCTAACCTTCGGCACGTAAAAAGATGCAAAACTTGTGTTTCGGGCCTGAATGTACTATTTTAGGGTACCAAAGTTGTGAAGCATCCATTCTACTCCATTGGACCCAAGATGATGTTTGAGAGTGTTTCAGAGCATTTCGCTAACCTTCGGCACGTAAAAAGATGCAAAACTTGTGTTTCGGGCCTGAATGCACTATTCCAGGGTACCGAAGTTGTGAAGCATCCATTCTACTCCATTGGACCCAAGATAATGTGTGAGAGTGTTTCAGAGCATTTCGCTAACCTTCGGCACGTAAAAAGATGCAAAACTTGTGTTTCGGGCCTAAATGCACTATTTTGGGGTACCGAAGTTGTGAAGCATCCATTCTACACCATTGGACCCAAAATGATGTTTTAGAGTGTTTCAGAGCATTTCGCTAACCTTCGGCACGTAAAAGATGCAAAACTTGTGTTTCGGGCCTGAATGCACTATTTCGGGGTAGCGTAGTTGTAAAGCATCCATTCTACTCCATTGGACCCAAGATAACGTTTGAGAGTGTTTCAGAGCATTTCGCTAACCTTCGGCACGTAAAAAGATGCAAAACTTGTGTTTCGGGCCTGAATGCACTATTCCAGGGTACCGAAGTTGTGAAGCATCCATTCTACTCCATTGGACCCAAGATGATGTTTGAGAGTGTTTCAGAGCATTTCGCTAACCTTCGGCACGTAAAAAGATGCAAAACATGTGTTTCGGGCCTGAATGTACTATTCCAGGGTACCAAAGTTGTGAAGCATCCATTCTACTCCATTGGACCCAAGATGATGTTTGAGAGTGTTTCAGAGCATTTCGCTAACCTTCGGCACGTAAAAAGATGCAAAACTTGTGTTTCGGGCCTGAATGCACTATTCCAGGGTACCGAAGTTGTGAAGCATCCATTCTACTCCATTGGACCCAAGATGATGTTTGAGAGTGTTTCAGAGCATTTCGCTAACCTTCGGCACGTAAAAAGATGCAAAACTTGTGTTTCGGGCCTGAATGTACTATTCCAGGGTACCAAAGTTGTGAAGCATCCATTCTACTCCATTGGACCCAAGATGATGTTTGAGAGTGTTTCAGAGCATTTCGCTAACCTTCGGCACGTAAAAAGATGCAAAACTTGTGTTTCGGGCCTGAATGCACTATTCCAGGGTACCGAAGTTGTGAAGCATCCATTCTACTCCATTGGACCCAAGATGATGTTTGAGAGTGTTTCAGAGCATTTCGCTAACCTTCGGCACGTAAAAAGATGCAAAACTTGTGTTTCGGGCCTGAATGCACTATTCCAGGGTACCGAAGTTGTGAAGCATCCATTCTACTCCATTGGACCCAAGATGATGTTTAAGAGTGTTTCAGAGCATTTCGCTAACCTTCGGCACGTAAAAAGATGCAAAACTTGTGTTTCGGGCCTGAATGCACTATTCCAGGGTACCGAAGTTGTGAAGCATCCATTCTACTCCATTGGACCCAAGATGATGTTTGAGAGTGTTTCAGAGCATTTCGCTAACCTTCGGCACGTAAAAAGATGCAAAACTTGTGTTTCGGGCCTGAATGTACTATTCCAGGGTACCAAAGTTGTGAAGCATCCATTCTACTCCATTGGACCCAAGATGATGTTTGAGAGTGTTTCAGAGCATTTCGCTAACCTTCGGCACGTAAAAAGATGCAAAACTTGTGTTTCGGGCCTGAATGCACTATTCCAGGGTACCGAAGTTGTGAAGCATCCATTCTACTCCATTGGACCCAAGATGATGTTTAAGAGTGTTTCAGAGCATTTCGCTAACCTTCGGCACGTAAAAAGATGCAAAACTTGTGTTTCGGGCCTGAATGTACTATTTCAGGGTACCAAAGTTGTGAAGCATCCATTCTACTCCATTGGACCCAAGATGATGTTTGAGAGTGTTTCAGAGCATTTCGCTAACCTTCGGCACGTAAAAAGATGCAAAACTTGTGTTTCGGGCCTGAATGCACTATTCCAGGGTACCGAAGTTGTGAAGCATCCATTCTACTCCATTGGACCCAAGATAATGTTTGAGAGTGTTTCAGAGCATTTCGCTAACCTTCGGCACGTAAAAAGATGCAAAACTTGTGTTTCGGGCCTGAATGCACTATTCCAGGGTACCGAAGTTGTGAAGCATCCATTCTACTCCATTGGACCCAAGATGATGTTTGAGAGTGTTTCAGAGCATTTCGCTAACCTTCGGCACGTAAAAAGATGCAAAACTTGTGTTTCGGGCCTGAATGTACTATTCCAGGGTACCAAAGTTGTGAAGCATCCATTCTACTCCATTGGACCCAAGATGATGTTTGAGAGTGTTTCAGAGCATTTCGCTAACCTTCGGCACGTAAAAAGATGCAAAACTTGTGTTTCGGGCCTGAATGCACTATTCCAGGGTACCGAAGTTGTGAAGCATCCATTCTACTCCATTGGACCCAAGATGATGTTTGAGAGTGTTTCAGAGCATTTCGCTAACCTTCGGCACGTAAAAAGATGCAAAACTTGTGTTTCGGGCCTGAATGTACTATTTCAGGGTACCAAAGTTGTGAAGCATCCATTCTACTCCATTGGACCCAAGATGATGTTTGAGAGTGTTTCAGAGCATTTCGCTAACCTTCGGCACGTAAAAAGATGCAAAACTTGTGTTTCGGGCCTGAATGCACTATTCCAGGGTACCGAAGTTGTGAAGCATCCATTCTACTCCATTGGACCCAAGATGATGTTTGAGAGTGTTTCAGAGCATTTCGCTAACCTTCGGCACGTAAAAAGATGCAAAACTTGTGTTTCGGGCCTGAATGCACTATTCCAGGGTACCGAAGTTGTGAAGCATCCATTCTACTCCATTGGACCCAAGATGATGTTTAAGAGTGTTTCAGAGCATTTCGCTAACCTTCGGCACGTAAAAAGATGCAAAACTTGTGTTTCGGGCCTGAATGCACTATTCCAGGGTACCGAAGTTGTGAAGCATCCATTCTACTCCATTGGACCCAAGATGATGTTTGAGAGTGTTTCAGAGCATTTCGCTAACCTTCGGCACGTAAAAAGATGCAAAACTTGTGTTTCGGGCCTGAATGTACTATTCCAGGGTACCAAAGTTGTGAAGCATCCATTCTACTCCATTGGACCCAAGATGATGTTTGAGAGTGTTTCAGAGCATTTCGCTAACCTTCGGCACGTAAAAAGATGCAAAACTTGTGTTTCGGGCCTGAATGCACTATTCCAGGGTACCGAAGTTGTGAAGCATCCATTCTACTCCATTGGACCCAAGATGATGTTTGAGAGTGTTTCAGAGCATTTCGCTAACCTTCGGCACGTAAAAAGATGCAAAACTTGTGTTTCGGGCCTGAATGTACTATTTCAGGGTACCAAAGTTGTGAAGCATCCATTCTACTCCATTGGACCCAAGATGATGTTTGAGAGTGTTTCAGAGCATTTCGCTAACCTTCGGCACGTAAAAAGATGCAAAACTTGTGTTTCGGGCCTGAATGCACTATTCCAGGGTACCGAAGTTGTGAAGCATCCATTCTACTCCATTGGACCCAAGATGATGTTTGAGAGTGTTTCAGATCATTTCGCTAACCTTCGGCACGTAAAAAGATGCAAAACTTGTGTTTCGGGCCTGAATGCACTATTCCAGGGTACCGAAGTTGTGAAGCATCCATTCTACTCCATTGGACCCAAGATGATGTTTGAGAGTGTTTCAGAGCATTTCGCTAACCTTCGGCACGTAAAAAGATGCAAAACTTGTGTTTCGGGCCTGAATGTACTATTTCAGGGTACCAAAGTTGTGAAGCATCCATTCTACTCCATTGGACCCAAGATGATGTTTGAGAGTGTTTCAGAGCATTTCGCTAACCTTCGGCACGTAAAAAGATGCAAAACTTGTGTTTCGGGCCTGAATGCACTATTCCAGGGTACCGAAGTTGTGAAGCATCCATTCTACTCCATTGGACCCAAGATGATGTTTGAGAGTGTTTCAGAGCATTTCGCTAACCTTCGGCACGTAAAAAGATGCAAAACTTGTGTTTCGGGCCTGAATGTACTATTTCAGGGTACCAAAGTTGTGAAGCATCCATTCTACTCCATTGGACCCAAGATGATGTTTGAGAGTGTTTCAGAGCATTTCGCTAACCTTCGGCACGTAAAAAGATGCAAAACTTGTGTTTCGGGCCTGAATGCACTATTCCAGGGTACCGAAGTTGTGAAGCATCCATTCTACTCCATTGGACCCAAGATGATGTTTGAGAGTGTTTCAGAGCATTTCGCTAACCTTCAGCACGTAAAAAGATGCAAAACTTGTGTTTCGGGCCTAAATGCACTATTTTGGGGTACCGAAGTTGTGAAGCATCCATTCTACACCATTGGACCCAAAATGATGTTTTAGAGTGTTTCAGAGCATTTCGCTAACCTTCGGCACGTAAAAGATGCAAAACTTGTGTTTCGGGCCTGAATGCACTATTTCGGGGTATCGTAGTTGTAAAGCATCCATTCTACTCCATTGAAACAAAAATGATGTTTGGGAGTGTTTCAGAGCATTTCGCTAACCTTCGGCACGTAAAAAGATGCAAAACTTGTGTTTCGGGCCTGAATGCACTATTCCGGGTACCGAAGTTGTGAAGCATCCATTCTACTCCATTGGACCCAAGATGATGTTTGAGAGTGTTTCAGAGCATTTCGCTAACCTTCGGCACGTAAAAAGATGCAAAACTTGTGTTTCGGGCCTGAATGTACTATTTCAGGGTACCAAAGTTGTGAAGCATCCATTCTACTCCATTGGACACAAGATGATGTTTGAGAGTGTTTCAGAGCATTTCGCTAACCTTCGGCACGTAAAAAGATGCAAAACTTGTGTTTCGGGCCTGAATGCACTATTCCAGGGTACCGAAGTTGTGAAGCATCCATTCTACTCCATTGGACCCAAGATGATGTTTGAGAGTGTTTCAGAGCATTTCGCTAACCTTCGGCACGTAAAAAGATGCAAAACTTGTGTTTCGGGCCTGAATGCACTATTCCAGGGTACCGAAGTTCTGAAGCATCCATTCTACTCCATTGGACCCAAGATGATGTTTCTGAGTGTTTCAGAGCATTTCGCTAACCTTCGGCACGTAAAAAGATGCAAAACTTGTGTTTCGGGCCTGAATGCACTATTCCAGGGTACCGAAGTTGTGAAGCATCCATTCTACTCCATTGGACCCAAGATGATGTTTGAGAGTGTTTCAGAGCATTTCGCTAACCTTCGGCACGTAAAAAGATGCAAAACTTGTGTTTCGGGCCTGAATGCACTATTCCAGGGTACCGAAGTTGTGAAGCATCCATTCTACTCCATTGGACCCAAGATGATGTTTGAGAGTGTTTCAGAGCATTTCGCTAACCTTCGGCACGTAAAAAGATGCAAAACTTGTGTTTCGGGCCTGAATGCACTATTCCAGGGTACCGAAGTTGTGAAGCATCCATTCTACTCCATTGGACCCAAGATGATGTTTGAGAGTGTTTCAGAGCATTTCGCTAACCTTCGGCACGTAAAAAGATGCAAAACTTGTGTTTCGGGCCTGAATGCACTATTCCAGGGTACCGAAGTTGTGAAGCATCCATTCTACTCCATTGGACCCAAGATGATGTTTGAGAGTGTTTCAGAGCATTTCGCTAACCTTCGGCACGTAAAAAGATGCAAAACTTGTGTTTCGGGCCTGAATGCACTATTCCAGGGTACCGAAGTTGTGAAGCATCCATTCTACTCCATTGGACCCAAGATGATGTTTGAGAGTGTTTCAGAGCATTTCGCTAACCTTCGGCACGTAAAAAGATGCAAAACTTGTGTTTCGGGCCTGAATGCACTATTCCAGGGTACCGAAGTTGTGAAGCATCCATTCTACTCCATTGGACCCAAGATGATGTTTAAGAGTGTTTCAGAGCATTTCGCTAACCTTCGGCACGTAAAAAGATGCAAAACTTGTGTTTCGGGCCTGAATGCACTATTCCAGGGTACCGAAGTTGTGAAGCATCCATTCTACTCCATTGGACCCAAGATGATGTTTGAGAGTGTTTCAGAGCATTTCGCTAACCTTCGGCACGTAAAAAGATGCAAAACTTGTGTTTCGGGCCTGAATGTACTATTCCAGGGTACCAAAGTTGTGAAGCATCCATTCTACTCCATTGGACCCAAGATGATGTTTGAGAGTGTTTCAGAGCATTTCGCTAACCTTCGGCACGTAAAAAGATGCAAAACTTGTGTTTCGGGCCTGAATGCACTATTCCAGGGTACCGAAGTTGTGAAGCATCCATTCTACTCCATTGGACCCAAGATGATGTTTAAGAGTGTTTCAGAGCATTTCGCTAACCTTCGGCACGTAAAAAGATGCAAAACTTGTGTTTCGGGCCTGAATGTACTATTTCAGGGTACCAAAGTTGTGAAGCATCCATTCTACTCCATTGGACCCAAGATGATGTTTGAGAGTGTTTCAGAGCATTTCGCTAACCTTCGGCACGTAAAAAGATGCAAAACTTGTGTTTCGGGCCTGAATGCACTATTCCAGGGTACCGAAGTTGTGAAGCATCCATTCTACTCCATTGGACCCAAGATAATGTTTGAGAGTGTTTCAGAGCATTTCGCTAACCTTCGGCACGTAAAAAGATGCAAAACTTGTGTTTCGGGCCTGAATGCACTATTCCAGGGTACCGAAGTTGTGAAGCATCCATTCTACTCCATTGGACCCAAGATGATGTTTGAGAGTGTTTCAGAGCATTTCGCTAACCTTCGGCACGTAAAAAGATGCAAAACTTGTGTTTCGGGCCTGAATGTACTATTCCAGGGTACCAAAGTTGTGAAGCATCCATTCTACTCCATTGGACCCAAGATGATGTTTGAGAGTGTTTCAGAGCATTTCGCTAACCTTCGGCACGTAAAAAGATGCAAAACTTGTGTTTCGGGCCTGAATGCACTATTCCAGGGTACCGAAGTTGTGAAGCATCCATTCTACTCCATTGGACCCAAGATGATGTTTGAGAGTGTTTCAGAGCATTTCGCTAACCTTCGGCACGTAAAAAGATGCAAAACTTGTGTTTCGGGCCTGAATGTACTATTTCAGGGTACCAAAGTTGTGAAGCATCCATTCTACTCCATTGGACCCAAGATGATGTTTGAGAGTGTTTCAGAGCATTTCGCTAACCTTCGGCACGTAAAAAGATGCAAAACTTGTGTTTCGGGCCTGAATGCACTATTCCAGGGTACCGAAGTTGTGAAGCATCCATTCTACTCCATTGGACCCAAGATGATGTTTGAGAGTGTTTCAGAGCATTTCGCTAACCTTCGGCACGTAAAAAGATGCAAAACTTGTGTTTCGGGCCTGAATGCACTATTCCAGGGTACCGAAGTTGTGAAGCATCCATTCTACTCCATTGGACCCAAGATGATGTTTAAGAGTGTTTCAGAGCATTTCGCTAACCTTCGGCACGTAAAAAGATGCAAAACTTGTGTTTCGGGCCTGAATGCACTATTCCAGGGTACCGAAGTTGTGAAGCATCCATTCTACTCCATTGGACCCAAGATGATGTTTGAGAGTGTTTCAGAGCATTTCGCTAACCTTCGGCACGTAAAAAGATGCAAAACTTGTGTTTCGGGCCTGAATGTACTATTCCAGGGTACCAAAGTTGTGAAGCATCCATTCTACTCCATTGGACCCAAGATGATGTTTGAGAGTGTTTCAGAGCATTTCGCTAACCTTCGGCACGTAAAAAGATGCAAAACTTGTGTTTCGGGCCTGAATGCACTATTCCAGGGTACCGAAGTTGTGAAGCATCCATTCTACTCCATTGGACCCAAGATGATGTTTGAGAGTGTTTCAGAGCATTTCGCTAACCTTCGGCACGTAAAAAGATGCAAAACTTGTGTTTCGGGCCTGAATGTACTATTTCAGGGTACCAAAGTTGTGAAGCATCCATTCTACTCCATTGGACCCAAGATGATGTTTGAGAGTGTTTCAGAGCATTTCGCTAACCTTCGGCACGTAAAAAGATGCAAAACTTGTGTTTCGGGCCTGAATGCACTATTCCAGGGTACCGAAGTTGTGAAGCATCCATTCTACTCCATTGGACCCAAGATGATGTTTGAGAGTGTTTCAGATCATTTCGCTAACCTTCGGCACGTAAAAAGATGCAAAACTTGTGTTTCGGGCCTGAATGCACTATTCCAGGGTACCGAAGTTGTGAAGCATCCATTCTACTCCATTGGACCCAAGATGATGTTTGAGAGTGTTTCAGAGCATTTCGCTAACCTTCGGCACGTAAAAAGATGCAAAACTTGTGTTTCGGGCCTGAATGTACTATTTCAGGGTACCAAAGTTGTGAAGCATCCATTCTACTCCATTGGACCCAAGATGATGTTTGAGAGTGTTTCAGAGCATTTCGCTAACCTTCGGCACGTAAAAAGATGCAAAACTTGTGTTTCGGGCCTGAATGCACTATTCCAGGGTACCGAAGTTGTGAAGCATCCATTCTACTCCATTGGACCCAAGATGATGTTTGAGAGTGTTTCAGAGCATTTCGCTAACCTTCGGCACGTAAAAAGATGCAAAACTTGTGTTTCGGGCCTGAATGTACTATTTCAGGGTACCAAAGTTGTGAAGCATCCATTCTACTCCATTGGACCCAAGATGATGTTTGAGAGTGTTTCAGAGCATTTCGCTAACCTTCGGCACGTAAAAAGATGCAAAACTTGTGTTTCGGGCCTGAATGCACTATTCCAGGGTACCGAAGTTGTGAAGCATCCATTCTACTCCATTGGACCCAAGATGATGTTTGAGAGTGTTTCAGAGCATTTCGCTAACCTTCAGCACGTAAAAAGATGCAAAACTTGTGTTTCGGGCCTAAATGCACTATTTTGGGGTACCGAAGTTGTGAAGCATCCATTCTACACCATTGGACCCAAAATGATGTTTTAGAGTGTTTCAGAGCATTTCGCTAACCTTCGGCACGTAAAAGATGCAAAACTTGTGTTTCGGGCCTGAATGCACTATTTCGGGGTATCGTAGTTGTAAAGCATCCATTCTACTCCATTGAAACAAAAATGATGTTTGGGAGTGTTTCAGAGCATTTCGCTAACCTTCGGCACGTAAAAAGATGCAAAACTTGTGTTTCGGGCCTGAATGCACTATTCCGGGTACCGAAGTTGTGAAGCATCCATTCTACTCCATTGGACCCAAGATGATGTTTGAGAGTGTTTCAGAGCATTTCGCTAACCTTCGGCACGTAAAAAGATGCAAAACTTGTGTTTCGGGCCTGAATGTACTATTTCAGGGTACCAAAGTTGTGAAGCATCCATTCTACTCCATTGGACACAAGATGATGTTTGAGAGTGTTTCAGAGCATTTCGCTAACCTTCGGCACGTAAAAAGATGCAAAACTTGTGTTTCGGGCCTGAATGCACTATTCCAGGGTACCGAAGTTGTGAAGCATCCATTCTACTCCATTGGACCCAAGATGATGTTTGAGAGTGTTTCAGAGCATTTCGCTAACCTTCGGCACGTAAAAAGATGCAAAACTTGTGTTTCGGGCCTGAATGCACTATTCCAGGGTACCGAAGTTCTGAAGCATCCATTCTACTCCATTGGACCCAAGATGATGTTTCTGAGTGTTTCAGAGCATTTCGCTAACCTTCGGCACGTAAAAAGATGCAAAACTTGTGTTTCGGGCCTGAATGCACTATTCCAGGGTACCGAAGTTGTGAAGCATCCATTCTACTCCATTGGACCCAAGATGATGTTTGAGAGTGTTTCAGAGCATTTCGCTAACCTTCGGCACGTAAAAAGATGCAAAACTTGTGTTTCGGGCCTGAATGCACTATTCCAGGGTACCGAAGTTGTGAAGCATCCATTCTACTCCATTGGACCCAAGATGATGTTTGAGAGTGTTTCAGAGCATTTCGCTAACCTTCAGCACGTAAAAAGATGCAAAACTTGTGTTTCGGGCCTAAATGCACTATTTTGGGGTACCGAAGTTGTGAAGCATCCATTCTACACCATTGGACCCAAAATGATGTTTTAGAGTGTTTCAGAGCATTTCGCTAACCTTCGGCACGTAAAAGATGCAAAACTTGTGTTTCGGGCCTGAATGCACTATTTCGGGGTATCGTAGTTGTAAAGCATCCATTCTACTCCATTGAAACAAAAATGATGTTTGGGAGTGTTTCAGAGCATTTCGCTAACCTTCGGCACGTAAAAAGATGCAAAACTTGTGTTTCGGGCCTGAATGCACTATTCCGGGTACCGAAGTTGTGAAGCATCCATTCTACTCCATTGGACCCAAGATGATGTTTGAGAGTGTTTCAGAGCATTTCGCTAACCTTCGGCACGTAAAAAGATGCAAAACTTGTGTTTCGGGCCTGAATGTACTATTTCAGGGTACCAAAGTTGTGAAGCATCCATTCTACTCCATTGGACACAAGATGATGTTTGAGAGTGTTTCAGAGCATTTCGCTAACCTTCGGCACGTAAAAAGATGCAAAACTTGTGTTTCGGGCCTGAATGCACTATTCCAGGGTACCGAAGTTGTGAAGCATCCATTCTACTCCATTGGACCCAAGATGATGTTTGAGAGTGTTTCAGAGCATTTCGCTAACCTTCGGCACGTAAAAAGATGCAAAACTTGTGTTTCGGGCCTGAATGCACTATTCCAGGGTACCGAAGTTCTGAAGCATCCATTCTACTCCATTGGACCCAAGATGATGTTTCTGAGTGTTTCAGAGCATTTCGCTAACCTTCGGCACGTAAAAAGATGCAAAACTTGTGTTTCGGGCCTGAATGCACTATTCCAGGGTACCGAAGTTGTGAAGCATCCATTCTACTCCATTGGACCCAAGATGATGTTTGAGAGTGTTTCAGAGCATTTCGCTAACCTTCGGCACGTAAAAAGATGCAAAACTTGTGTTTCGGGCCTGAATGCACTATTCCAGGGTACCGAAGTTGTGAAGCATCCATTCTACTCCATTGGACCCAAGATGATGTTTGAGAGTGTTTCAGAGCATTTCGCTAACCTTCGGCACGTAAAAAGATGCAAAACTTGTGTTTCGGGCCTGAATGCACTATTCCAGGGTACCGAAGTTGTGAAGCATCCATTCTACTCCATTGGACCCAAGATGATGTTTGAGAGTGTTTCAGAGCATTTCGCTAACCTTCGGCACGTAAAAAGATGCAAAACTTGTGTTTCGGGCCTGAATGCACTATTCCAGGGTACCGAAGTTGTGAAGCATCCATTCTACTCCATTGGACCCAAGATGATGTTTGAGAGTGTTTCAGAGCATTTCGCTAACCTTCGGCACGTAAAAAGATGCAAAACTTGTGTTTCGGGCCTGAATGTACTATTTCAGGGTACCAAAGTTGTGAAGCATCCATTCTACTCCATTGGACCCAAGATGATGTTTGAGAGTGTTTCAGAGCATTTCGCTAACCTTCGGCACGTAAAAAGATGCAAAACTTGTGTTTCGGGCCTGAATGCACTATTCCAGGGTACCGAAGTTGTGAAGCATCCATTCTACTCCATTGGACCCAAGATGATGTTTGAGAGTGTTTCAGAGCATTTCGCTAACCTTCGGCACGTAAAAAGATGCAAAACTTGTGTTTCGGGCCTGAATGCACTATTCCAGGGTACCGAAGTTGTGAAGCATCCATTCTACTCCATTGGACCCAAGATGATGTTTGAGAGTGTTTCAGAGCATTTCGCTAACCTTCGGCACGTAAAAAGATGCAAAACTTGTGTTTCGGGCCTGAATGCACTATTCCAGGGTACCGAAGTTGTGAAGCATCCATTCTACTCCATTGGACCCAAGATGATGTTTGAGAGTGTTTCAGAGCATTTCGCTAACCTTCGGCACGTAAAAAGATGCAAAACTTGTGTTTCGGGCCTGAATGCACTATTCCAGGGTACCGAAGTTGTGAAGCATCCATTCTACTCCATTGGACCCAAGATGATGTTTGAGAGTGTTTCAGAGCATTTCGCTAACCTTCGGCACGTAAAAAGATGCAAAACTTGTGTTTCGGGCCTGAATGTACTATTTCAGGGTACCAAAGTTGTGAAGCATCCATTCTACTCCATTGGACCCAAGATGATGTTTGAGAGTGTTTCAGAGCATTTCGCTAACCTTCGGCACGTAAAAAGATGCAAAACTTGTGTTTCGGGCCTGAATGCACTATTCCAGGGTACCGAAGTTGTGAAGCATCCATTCTACTCCATTGGACCCAAGATGATGTTTGAGAGTGTTTCAGAGCATTTCGCTAACCTTCGGCACGTAAAAAGATGCAAAACTTGTGTTTCGGGCCTGAATGCACTATTCCAGGGTACCGAAGTTGTGAAGCATCCATTCTACTCCATTGGACCCAAGATGATGTTTGAGAGTGTTTCAGAGCATTTCGCTAACCTTCGGCACGTAAAAAGATGCAAAACTTGTGTTTCGGGCCTGAATGTACTATTTCAGGGTACCAAAGTTGTGAAGCATCCATTCTACTCCATTGGACCCAAGATGATGTTTGAGAGTGTTTCAGAGCATTTCGCTAACCTTCGGCACGTAAAAAGATGCAAAACTTGTGTTTCGGGCCTGAATGCACTATTCCAGGGTACCGAAGTTGTGAAGCATCCATTCTACTCCATTGGACCCAAGATGATGTTTGAGAGTGTTTCAGAGCATTTCGCTAACCTTCGGCACGTAAAAAGATGCAAAACTTGTGTTTCGGGCCTGAATGTACTATTTCAGGGTACCAAAGTTGTGAAGCATCCATTCTACTCCATTGGACCCAAGATGATGTTTGAGAGTGTTTCAGAGCATTTCGCTAACCTTCGGCACGTAAAAAGATGCAAAACTTGTGTTTCGGGCCTGAATGCACTATTCCAGGGTACCGAAGTTGTGAAGCATCCATTCTACTCCATTGGACCCAAGATGATGTTTGAGAGTGTTTCAGAGCATTTCGCTAACCTTCAGCACGTAAAAAGATGCAAAACTTGTGTTTCGGGCCTAAATGCACTATTTTGGGGTACCGAAGTTGTGAAGCATCCATTCTACACCATTGGACCCAAAATGATGTTTTAGAGTGTTTCAGAGCATTTCGCTAACCTTCGGCACGTAAAAGATGCAAAACTTGTGTTTCGGGCCTGAATGCACTATTTCGGGGTATCGTAGTTGTAAAGCATCCATTCTACTCCATTGAAACAAAAATGATGTTTGGGAGTGTTTCAGAGCATTTCGCTAACCTTCGGCACGTAAAAAGATGCAAAACTTGTGTTTCGGGCCTGAATGCACTATTCCGGGTACCGAAGTTGTGAAGCATCCATTCTACTCCATTGGACCCAAGATGATGTTTGAGAGTGTTTCAGAGCATTTCGCTAACCTTCGGCACGTAAAAAGATGCAAAACTTGTGTTTCGGGCCTGAATGTACTATTTCAGGGTACCAAAGTTGTGAAGCATCCATTCTACTCCATTGGACCCAAGATGATGTTTGAGAGTGTTTCAGAGCATTTCGCTAACCTTCGGCACGTAAAAAGATGCAAAACTTGTGTTTCGGGCCTGAATGCACTATTCCAGGGTACCGAAGTTGTGAAGCATCCATTCTACTCCATTGGACCCAAGATGATGTTTGAGAGTGTTTCAGAGCATTTCGCTAACCTTCGGCACGTAAAAAGATGCAAAACTTGTGTTTCGGGCCTGAATGCACTATTCCAGGGTACCGAAGTTCTGAAGCATCCATTCTACTCCATTGGACCCAAGATGATGTTTCTGAGTGTTTCAGAGCATTTCGCTAACCTTCGGCACGTAAAAAGATGCAAAACTTGTGTTTCGGGCCTGAATGCACTATTCCAGGGTACCGAAGTTGTGAAGCATCCATTCTACTCCATTGGACCCAAGATGATGTTTGAGAGTGTTTCAGAGCATTTCGCTAACCTTCGGCACGTAAAAAGATGCAAAACTTGTGTTTCGGGCCTGAATGCACTATTCCAGGGTACCGAAGTTGTGAAGCATCCATTCTACTCCATTGGACCCAAGATGATGTTTGAGAGTGTTTCAGAGCATTTCGCTAACCTTCGGCACGTAAAAAGATGCAAAACTTGTGTTTCGGGCCTGAATGTACTATTTTAGGGTACCAAAGTTGTGAAGCATCCATTCTACTCCATTGGACCCAAGATGATGTTTGAGAGTGTTTCAGAGCATTTCGCTAACCTTCGGCACGTAAAAAGATGCAAAACTTGTGTTTCGGGCCTGAATGCACTATTCCGGGTACCGAAGTTGTGAAGCATCCATTCTACTCCATTGGACCCAAGATGATGTTTGAGAGTGTTTCAGAGCATTTCGCTAACCTTCGGCACGTAAAAAGATGCAAAACTTGTGTTTCGGGCCTGAATGTACTATTTCAGGGTACCAAAGTTGTGAAGCATCCATTCTACTCCATTGGACCCAAGATGATGTTTGAGAGTGTTTCAGAGCATTTCGCTAACCTTCGGCACGTAAAAAGATGCAAAACTTGTGTTTCGGGCCTGAATGCACTATTCCAGGGTACCGAAGTTGTGAAGCATCCATTCTACTCCATTGGACCCAAGATGATGTTTGAGAGTGTTTCAGAGCATTTCGCTAACCTTCGGCACGTAAAAAGATGCAAAACTTGTGTTTCGGGCCTGAATGCACTATTCCAGGGTACCGAAGTTCTGAAGCATCCATTCTACTCCATTGGACCCAAGATGATGTTTCTGAGTGTTTCAGAGCATTTCGCTAACCTTCGGCACGTAAAAAGATGCAAAACTTGTGTTTCGGGCCTGAATGCACTATTCCAGGGTACCGAAGTTGTGAAGCATCCATTCTACTCCATTGGACCCAAGATGATGTTTGAGAGTGTTTCAGAGCATTTCGCTAACCTTCGGCACGTAAAAAGATGCAAAACTTGTGTTTCGGGCCTGAATGCACTATTCCAGGGTACCGAAGTTGTGAAGCATCCATTCTACTCCATTGGACCCAAGATGATGTTTGAGAGTGTTTCAGAGCATTTCGCTAACCTTCGGCACGTAAAAAGATGCAAAACTTGTGTTTCGGGCCTGAATGCACTATTCCAGGGTACCGAAGTTGTGAAGCATCCATTCTACTCCATTGGACCCAAGATGATGTTTGAGAGTGTTTCAGAGCATTTCGCTAACCTTCGGCACGTAAAAAGATGCAAAACTTGTGTTTCGGGCCTGAATGCACTATTCCAGGGTACCGAAGTTGTGAAGCATCCATTCTACTCCATTGGACCCAAGATGATGTTTGAGAGTGTTTCAGAGCATTTCGCTAACCTTCGGCACGTAAAAAGATGCAAAACTTGTGTTTCGGGCCTGAATGTACTATTTCAGGGTACCAAAGTTGTGAAGCATCCATTCTACTCCATTGGACCCAAGATGATGTTTGAGAGTGTTTCAGAGCATTTCGCTAACCTTCGGCACGTAAAAAGATGCAAAACTTGTGTTTCGGGCCTGAATGCACTATTCCAGGGTACCGAAGTTGTGAAGCATCCATTCTACTCCATTGGACCCAAGATGATGTTTGAGAGTGTTTCAGAGCATTTCGCTAACCTTCGGCACGTAAAAAGATGCAAAACTTGTGTTTCGGGCCTGAATGCACTATTCCAGGGTACCGAAGTTGTGAAGCATCCATTCTACTCCATTGGACCCAAGATGATGTTTGAGAGTGTTTCAGAGCATTTCGCTAACCTTCGGCACGTAAAAAGATGCAAAACTTGTGTTTCGGGCCTGAATGTACTATTTCAGGGTACCAAAGTTGTGAAGCATCCATTCTACTCCATTGGACCCAAGATGATGTTTGAGAGTGTTTCAGAGCATTTCGCTAACCTTCGGCACGTAAAAAGATGCAAAACTTGTGTTTCGGGCCTGAATGCACTATTCCAGGGTACCGAAGTTGTGAAGCATCCATTCTACTCCATTGGACCCAAGATGATGTTTGAGAGTGTTTCAGAGCATTTCGCTAACCTTCGGCACGTAAAAAGATGCAAAACTTGTGTTTCGGGCCTGAATGTACTATTTCAGGGTACCAAAGTTGTGAAGCATCCATTCTACTCCATTGGACCCAAGATGATGTTTGAGAGTGTTTCAGAGCATTTCGCTAACCTTCGGCACGTAAAAAGATGCAAAACTTGTGTTTCGGGCCTGAATGCACTATTCCAGGGTACCGAAGTTGTGAAGCATCCATTCTACTCCATTGGACCCAAGATGATGTTTGAGAGTGTTTCAGAGCATTTCGCTAACCTTCAGCACGTAAAAAGATGCAAAACTTGTGTTTCGGGCCTAAATGCACTATTTTGGGGTACCGAAGTTGTGAAGCATCCATTCTACACCATTGGACCCAAAATGATGTTTTAGAGTGTTTCAGAGCATTTCGCTAACCTTCGGCACGTAAAAGATGCAAAACTTGTGTTTCGGGCCTGAATGCACTATTTCGGGGTATCGTAGTTGTAAAGCATCCATTCTACTCCATTGAAACAAAAATGATGTTTGGGAGTGTTTCAGAGCATTTCGCTAACCTTCGGCACGTAAAAAGATGCAAAACTTGTGTTTCGGGCCTGAATGCACTATTCCGGGTACCGAAGTTGTGAAGCATCCATTCTACTCCATTGGACCCAAGATGATGTTTGAGAGTGTTTCAGAGCATTTCGCTAACCTTCGGCACGTAAAAAGATGCAAAACTTGTGTTTCGGGCCTGAATGTACTATTTCAGGGTACGAAAGTTGTGAAGCATCCATTCTACTCCATTGGACCCAAGATGATGTTTGAGAGTGTTTCAGAGCATTTCGCTAACCTTCGGCACGTAAAAAGATGCAAAACTTGTGTTTCGGGCCTGAATGCACTATTCCAGGGTACCGAAGTTGTGAAGCATCCATTCTACTCCATTGGACCCAAGATGATGTTTGAGAGTGTTTCAGAGCATTTCGCTAACCTTCGGCACGTAAAAAGATGCAAAACTTGTGTTTCGGGCCTGAATGCACTATTCCAGGGTACCGAAGTTCTGAAGCATCCATTCTACTCCATTGGACCCAAGATGATGTTTCTGAGTGTTTCAGAGCATTTCGCTAACCTTCGGCACGTAAAAAGATGCAAAACTTGTGTTTCGGGCCTGAATGCACTATTCCAGGGTACCGAAGTTGTGAAGCATCCATTCTACTCCATTGGACCCAAGATGATGTTTGAGAGTGTTTCAGAGCATTTCGCTAACCTTCGGCACGTAAAAAGATGCAAAACTTGTGTTTCGGGCCTGAATGCACTATTCCAGGGTACCGAAGTTGTGAAGCATCCATTCTACTCCATTGGACCCAAGATGATGTTTGAGAGTGTTTCAGAGCATTTCGCTAACCTTCGGCACGTAAAAAGATGCAAAACTTGTGTTTCGGGCCTGAATGTACTATTTTAGGGTACCAAAGTTGTGAAGCATCCATTCTACTCCATTGGACCCAAGATGATGTTTGAGAGTGTTTCAGAGCATTTCGCTAACCTTCGGCACGTAAAAAGATGCAAAACTTGTGTTTCGGGCCTGAATGCACTATTCCAGGGTACCGAAGTTGTGAAGCATCCATTCTACTCCATTGGACCCAAGATGATGTTTGAGAGTGTTTCAGAGCATTTCGCTAACCTTCGGCACGTAAAAAGATGCAAAACTTGTGTTTCGTGCCTGAATGCACTATTCCAGGGTACCGAAGTTGTGAAGCATCCATTCTACTCCATTGGACCCAAGATGATGTTTCTGAGTGTTTCAGAGCATTTCGCTAACCTTCGGCACGTAAAAAGATGCAAAACTTGTGTTTCGGGCCTGAATGTACTATTTCAGGGTACCCAAGTTGTGAAGCATCCATTCTACTCCATTGGACCCAAGATGATGTTTGAGAGTGTTTCAGAGCATTTCGCTAACCTTCAGCACGTAAAAAGATGCAAAACTTGTGTTTCGGGCCTGAATGCACTATTCCAGGGTACCGAAGTTGTGAAGCATCCATTCTACTCCATTGGACCCAAGATGATGTTTGAGAGTGTTTCAGAGCATTTCGCTAACCTTCGGCACGTAAAAAGATGCAAAACTTGTGTTTCGGGCCTGAATGTACTATTTCAGGGTACCAAAGTTGTGAAGCATCCATTCTACTCCATTGGACCCAAGATGATGTTTGAGAGTGTTTCAGAGCATTTCGCTAACCTTCGGCACGTAAAAAGATGCAAAACTTGTGTTTCGGGCCTGAATGCACTATTCCAGGGTACCGAAGTTGTGAAGCATCCATTCTACTCCATTGGACCCAAGATAATGTTTGAGAGTGTTTCAGAGCATTTCGCTAACCTTCGGCACGTAAAAAGATGCAAAACTTGTGTTTCGGGCCTGAATGCACTATTCCAGGGTACCGAAGTTGTGAAGCATCCATTCTACTCCATTGGACCCAAGATGATGTTTGAGAGTGTTTCAGAGCATTTCGCTAACCTTCGGCACGTAAAAAGATGCAAAACTTGTGTTTCGGGCCTGAATGTACTATTTCAGGGTACCAAAGTTGTGAAGCATCCATTCTACTCCATTGGACCCAAGATGATGTTTGAGAGTGTTTCAGAGCATTTCGCTAACCTTCGGCACGTAAAAAGATGCAAAACTTGTGTTTCGGGCCTGAATGCACTATTCCAGGGTACCGAAGTTGTGAAGCATCCATTCTACTCCATTGGACCCAAGATGATGTTTGAGAGTGTTTCAGAGCATTTCGCTAACCTTCGGCACGTAAAAAGATGCAAAACTTGTGTTTCGGGCCTGAATGCACTATTCCAGGGTACCGAAGTTGTGAAGCATCCATTCTACTCCATTGGACCCAAGATGATGTTTGAGAGTGTTTCAGAGCATTTCGCTAACCTTCGGCACGTAAAAAGATGCAAAACTTGTGTTTCGGGCCTGAATGCACTATTCCAGGGTACCGAAGTTGTGAAGCATCCATTCTACTCCATTGGACCCAAGATGATGTTTGAGAGTGTTTCAGAGCATTTCGCTAACCTTCGGCACGTAAAAAGATGCAAAACTTGTGTTTCGGGCCTGAATGCACTATTCCAGGGTACCGAAGTTGTGAAGCATCCATTCTACTCCAATGGACCCAAGATGATGTTTCTGAGTGTTTCAGAGCATTTCGCTAACCTTCGGCACGTAAAAAGATGCAAAACTTGTGTTTCGGGCCTGAATGTACTATTTCAGGGTACCGAAGTTGTGAAGCATCCATTCTACTCCATTGGACCCAAGATGATGTTTGAGAGTGTTTCAGAGCATTTCGCTAACCTTCGGCACGTAAAAAGATGCAAAACTTGTGTTTCGGGCCTGAATGCACTATTCCAGGGTACCGAAGTTGTGAAGCATCCATTCTACTCCATTGGACCCAAGATGATGTTTGAGAGTGTTTCAGAGCATTTCGCTAACCTTCGGCATGTAAAAAGATGCAAAACTTGTGTTTCGGGCCTGAATGCACTATTCCAGGGTACCGAAGTTGTGAAGCATCCATTCTACTCCATTGGACCCAAGATGATGTTTCTGAGTGTTTCAGAGCATTTCGCTAACCTTCGGCACGTAAAAAGATGCAAAACTTGTGTTTCGGGCCTGAATGCACTATTCCAGGGTACCGAAGTTGTGAAGCATCCATTCTACTCCATTGGACCCAAGATGATGTTTGAGAGTGTTTCAGAGCATTTCGCTAACCTTCGGCACGTAAAAAGATGCAAAACTTGTGTTTCGGGCCTGAATGCACTATTCCAGGGTACCGAAGTTGTGAAGCATCCATTCTACTCCATTGGACCCAAGATGATGTTTGAGAGTGTTTCAGAGCATTTCGCTAACCTTCGGCACGTAAAAAGATGCAAAACTTGTGTTTCGGGCCTGAATGTACTATTTTAGGGTACCAAAGTTGTGAAGCATCCATTCTACTCCATTGGACCCAAGATGATGTTTGAGAGTGTTTCAGAGCATTTCGCTAACCTTCGGCACGTAAAAAGATGCAAAACTTGTGTTTCGGGCCTGAATGCACTATTCCAGGGTACCGAAGTTGTGAAGCATCCATTCTACTCCATTGGACCCAAGATGATGTTTGAGAGTGTTTCAGAGCATTTCGCTAACCTTCGGCACGTAAAAAGATGCAAAACTTGTGTTTCGGGCCTGAATGCACTATTCCAGGGTACCGAAGTTGTGAAGCATCCATTCTACTCCATTGGACCCAAGATGATGTTTCTGAGTGTTTCAGAGCATTTCGCTAACCTTCGGCACGTAAAAAGATGCAAAACTTGTGTTTCGGGCCTGAATGTACTATTTCAGGGTACCCAAGTTGTGAAGCATCCATTCTACTCCATTGGACCCAAGATGATGTTTGAGAGTGTTTCAGAGCATTTCGCTAACCTTCAGCACGTAAAAAGATGCAAAACTTGTGTTTCGGGCCTGAATGCACTATTCCAGGGTACCGAAGTTGTGAAGCATCCATTCTACTCCATTGGACCCAAGATGATGTTTGAGAGTGTTTCAGAGCATTTCGCTAACCTTCGGCACGTAAAAAGATGCAAAACTTGTGTTTCGGGCCTGAATGTACTATTTCAGGTACCAAAGTTGTGAAGCATCCATTCTACTCCATTGGACCCAAGATGATGTTTGAGAGTGTTTCAGAGCATTTCGCTAACCTTCGGCACGTAAAAAGATGCAAAACTTGTGTTTCGGGCCTGAATGCACTATTCCAGGGTACCGAAGTTGTGAAGCATCCATTCTACTCCATTGGACCCAAGATAATGTTTGAGAGTGTTTCAGAGCATTTCGCTAACCTTCGGCACGTAAAAAGATGCAAAACTTGTGTTTCGGGCCTGAATGCACTATTCCAGGGTACCGAAGTTGTGAAGCATCCATTCTACTCCATTGGACCCAAGATGATGTTTGAGAGTGTTTCAGAGCATTTCGCTAACCTTCGGCACGTAAAAAGATGCAAAACTTGTGTTTCGGGCCTGAATGTACTATTTCAGGGTACCAAAGTTGTGAAGCATCCATTCTACTCCATTGGACCCAAGATGATGTTTGAGAGTGTTTCAGAGCATTTCGCTAACCTTCGGCACGTAAAAAGATGCAAAACTTGTGTTTCGGGCCTGAATGTACTATTCCAGGGTACCGAAGTTGTGAAGCATCCATTCTACTCCATTGGACCCAAGATGATGTTTGAGAGTGTTTCAGAGCATTTCGCTAACCTTCGGCACGTAAAAAGATGCAAAACTTGTGTTTCGGGCCTGAATGCACTATTCCAGGGTACCGAAGTTGTGAAGCATCCATTCTACTCCATTGGACCCAAGATGATGTTTCTGAGTGTTTCAGAGCATTTCGCTAACCTTCGGCACGTAAAAAGATGCAAAACTTGTGTTTCGGGCCTGAATGCACTATTCCAGGGTACCGAAGTTGTGAAGCATCCATTCTACTCCATTGGACCCAAGATGATGTTTGAGAGTGTTTCAGAGCATTTCGCTAACCTTCGGCACGTAAAAAGATGCAAAACTTGTGTTTCGGGCCTGAATGCACTATTCCAGGGTACCGAAGTTGTGAAGCATCCATTCTACTCCATTGGACCCAAGATGATGTTTGAGAGTGTTTCAGAGCATTTCGCTAACCTTCGGCACGTAAAAAGATGCAAAACTTGTGTTTCGGGCCTGAATGCACTATTTCAGGGTACCAAAGTTGTGAAGCATCCATTCTACTCCATTGGACCCAAGATGATGTTTCTGAGTGTTTCAGAGCATTTCGCTAACCTTCGGCACGTAAAAAGATGCAAAACTTGTGTTTCGGGCCTGAATGCACTATTCCAGGGTACCGAAGTTGTGAAGCATCCATTCTACTCCATTGGACCCAAGATGATGTTTGAGAGTGTTTCAGAGCATTTCGCTAACCTTCGGCACGTAAAAAGATGCAAAACTTGTGTTTCGGGCCTGAATGCACTATTCCAGGGTACCGAAGTTGTGAAGCATCCATTCTACTCCATTGGACCCAAGATGATGTTTCTGAGTGTTTCAGAGCATTTCGCTAACCTTCGGCACGTAAAAAGATGCAAAACTTGTGTTTCGGGCCTGAATGCACTATTTCAGGGTACCCAAGTTGTGAAGCATCCATTCTACTCCATTGGACCCAAGATGATGTTTCTGAGTGTTTCAGAGCATTTCGCTAACCTTCGGCACGTAAAAAGATGCAAAACTTGTGTTTCGGGCCTGAATGCACTATTCCAGGGTACCGAAGTTGTGAAGCATCCATTCTACTCCATTGGACCCAAGATGATGTTTGAGAGTGTTTCAGAGCATTTCGCTAACCTTCGGCACGTAAAAAGATGCAAAACTTGTGTTTCGGGCCTGAATGCACTATTCCAGGGTACCGAAGTTGTGAAGCATCCATTCTACTCCATTGGACCCAAGATGATGTTTCTGAGTGTTTCAGAGCATTTCGCTAACCTTCGGCACGTAAAAAGATGCAAAACTTGTGTTTCGGGCCTGAATGTACTATTTCAGGGTACCCAAGTTGTGAAGCATCCATTCTACTCCATTGGACCCAAGATGATGTTTGAGAGTGTTTCAGAGCATTTCGCTAACCTTCAGCACGTAAAAAGATGCAAAACTTGTGTTTCGGGCCTGAATGCACTATTCCAGGGTACCGAAGTTGTGAAGCATCCATTCTACTCCATTGGGCCCAAGATGATGTTTGAGAGTGTTTCAGAGCATTTCGCTAACCTTCGGCACGTAAAAAGATGCAAAACTTGTGTTTCGGGCCTGAATGTACTATTTCAGGGTACCAAAGTTGTGAAGCATCCATTCTACTCTATTGGACCCAAGATGATGTTTGAGAGTGTTTCAGAGCATTTCGCTAACCTTCGGCACGTAAAAAGATGCAAAACTTGTGTTTCGGGCCTGAATGCACTATTCCAGGGTACCGAAGTTGTGAAGCATCCATTCTACTCCATTGGACCCAAGATAATGTTTGAGAGTGTTTCAGAGCATTTCGCTAACCTTCGGCACGTAAAAAGATGCAAAACTTGTGTTTCGGGCCTAAATGCACTATTTTGGGGTACCGAAGTTGTGAAGCATCCATTCTACACCATTGGACCCAAAATGATGTTTTAGAGTGTTTCAGAGCATTTCGCTAACCTTCGGCACGTAAAAGATGCAAAACTTGTGTTTCGGGCCTGAATGCACTATTCCAGGGTACCGAAGTTGTGAAGCATCCATTCTACTCCATTGGACCCAAGATGATGTTTGAGAGTGTTTCAGAGCATTTCGCTAACCTTCGGCACGTAAAAAGATGCAAAACTTGTGTTTCGGGCCTGAATGCACTATTCCAGGGTACCGAAGTTGTGAAGCATCCATTCTACTCCATTGGACCCAAGATGATGTTTGAGAGTGTTTCAGAGCATTTCGCTAACCTTCGGCACGTAAAAAGATGCAAAACTTGTGTTTCGGGCCTGAATGTACTATTTCAGGGTACCAAAGTTGTGAAGCATCCATTCTACTCCATTGGACCCAAGATGATGTTTGAGAGTGTTTCAGAGCATTTCGCTAACCTTCGGCACGTAAAAAGATGCAAAACTTGTGTTTCGGGCCTGAATGCACTATTCCAGGGTACCGAAGTTGTGAAGCATCCATTCTACTCCATTGGACCCAAGATGATGTTTGAGAGTGTTTCAGAGCATTTCGCTAACCTTCGGCACGTAAAAAGATGCAAAACTTGTGTTTCGGGCCTGAATGCACTATTCCAGGGTACCGAAGTTGTGAAGCATCCATTCTACTCCATTGGACCCAAGATGATGTTTCTGAGTGTTTCAGAGCATTTCGCTAACCTTCGGCACGTAAAAAGATGCAAAACTTGTGTTTCGGGCCTGAATGTACTATTTCAGGGTACCCAAGTTGTGAAGCATCCATTCTACTCCATTGGACCCAAGATGATGTTTGAGAGTGTTTCAGAGCATTTCGCTAACCTTCGGCACGTAAAAAGATGCAAAACTTGTGTTTCGGGCCTGAATGCACTATTCCAGGGTACCGAAGTTGTGAAGCATCCATTCTACTCCATTGGACCCAAGATGATGTTTGAGAGTGTTTCAGAGCATTTCGCTAACCTTCGGCACGTAAAAAGATGCAAAACTTGTGTTTCGGGCCTGAATGCACTATTCCAGGGTACCGAAGTTGTGAAGCATCCATTCTACTCCATTGGACCCAAGATGATGTTTGAGAGTGTTACCTTCGGCACGTAAAAAGATGCAAAACTTGTGTTTCGGGCCTGAATGTACTATTTCAGGGTACCAAAGTTGTGAAGCATCCATTCTACTCCATTGGACCCAAGATGATGTTTGAGAGTGTTTCAGAGCATTTCGCTAACCTTCGGCACGTAAAAAGATGCAAAACTTGTGTTTCGGGCCTGAATGCACTATTCCAGGGTACCGAAGTTGTGAAGCATCCATTCTACTCCATTGGACCCAAGATAATGTTTGAGAGTGTTTCAGAGCATTTCGCTAACCTTCGGCACGTAAAAAGATGCAAAACTTGTGTTTCGGGCCTAAATGCACTATTTCGGGGTACCGAAGTTGTGAAGCATCCATTCTACACCATTGGACCCAAAATGATGTTTTAGAGTGTTTCAGAGCATTTCGCTAACCTTCGGCACGTAAAAGATGCAAAACTTGTGTTTCGGGCCTGAATGCACTATTTCGGGGTATCGTAGTTGTAAAGCATCCATTCTACTCCATTGGAACAAAAATGATGTTTGGGAGTGTTTCAGAGCATTTCGCTAACCTTCGGCACGTAAAAAGATGCAAAACTTGTGTTTCGGGCCTGAATGCACTATTCCAGGGTACCGAAGTTGTGAAGCATCCATTCTACTCCATTGGACCCAAGATGATGTTTGAGAGTGTTTCAGAGCATTTCGCTAACCTTCGGCACGTAAAAAGATGCAAAACTTGTGTTTCGGGCCTGAATGCACTATTCCAGGGTACCGAAGTTGTGAAGCATCCATTCTACTCCATTGGACCCAAGATGATGTTTGAGAGTGTTTCAGAGCATTTCGCTAACCTTCGGCACGTAAAAAGATGCAAAACTTGTGTTTCGGGCCTGAATGTACTATTTCAGGGTACCAAAGTTGTGAAGCATCCATTCTACTCCATTGGACCCAAGATGATGTTTGAGAGTGTTTCAGAGCATTTCGCTAACCTTCGGCACGTAAAAAGATGCAAAACTTGTGTTTCGGGCCTGAATGCACTATTCCAGGGTACCGAAGTTGTGAAGCATCCATTCTACTCCATTGGACCCAAGATGATGTTTGAGAGTGTTTCAGAGCATTTCGCTAACCTTCGGCACGTAAAAAGATGCAAAACTTGTGTTTCGGGCCTGAATGCACTATTCCAGGGTACCGAAGTTGTGAAGCATCCATTCTACTCCATTGGACCCAAGATGATGTTTCTGAGTGTTTCAGAGCATTTCGCTAACCTTCGGCACGTAAAAAGATGCAAAACTTGTGTTTCGGGCCTGAATGTACTATTTCAGGGTACCCAAGTTGTGAAGCATCCATTCTACTCCATTGGACCCAAGATGATGTTTGAGAGTGTTTCAGAGCATTTCGCTAACCTTCGGCACGTAAAAAGATGCAAAACTTGTGTTTCGGGCCTGAATGCACTATTCCAGGGTACCGAAGTTGTGAAGCATCCATTCTACTCCATTGGACCCAAGATGATGTTTGAGAGTGTTTCAGAGCATTTCGCTAACCTTCGGCACGTAAAAAGATGCAAAACTTGTGTTTCGGGCCTGAATGCACTATTCCAGGGTACCGAAGTTGTGAAGCATCCATTCTACTCCATTGGACCCAAGATGATGTTTGAGAGTGTTACCTTCGGCACGTAAAAAGATGCAAAACTTGTGTTTCGGGCCTGAATGTACTATTTCAGGGTACCAAAGTTGTGAAGCATCCATTCTACTCCATTGGACCCAAGATGATGTTTGAGAGTGTTTCAGAGCATTTCGCTAACCTTCGGCACGTAAAAAGATGCAAAACTTGTGTTTCGGGCCTGAATGCACTATTCCAGGGTACCGAAGTTGTGAAGCATCCATTCTACTCCATTGGACCCAAGATAATGTTTGAGAGTGTTTCAGAGCATTTCGCTAACCTTCGGCACGTAAAAAGATGCAAAACTTGTGTTTCGGGCCTAAATGCACTATTTCGGGGTACCGAAGTTGTGAAGCATCCATTCTACACCATTGGACCCAAAATGATGTTTTAGAGTGTTTCAGAGCATTTCGCTAACCTTCGGCACGTAAAAGATGCAAAACTTGTGTTTCGGGCCTGAATGCACTATTTCGGGGTATCGTAGTTGTAAAGCATCCATTCTACTCCATTGGAACAAAAATGATGTTTGGGAGTGTTTCAGAGCATTTCGCTAACCTTCGGCACGTAAAAAGATGCAAAACTTGTGTTTCGGGCCTGAATGCACTATTCCAGGGTACCGAAGTTGTGAAGCATCCATTCTACTCCATTGGACCCAAGATGATGTTTGAGAGTGTTTCAGAGCATTTCGCTAACCTTCGGCACGTAAAAAGATGCAAAACTTGTGTTTCGGGCCTGAATGTACTATTTCAGGGTACCAAAGTTGTGAAGCATCCATTCTACTCCATTGGACCCAAGATGATGTTTGAGAGTGTTTCAGAGCATTTCGCTAACCTTCGGCACGTAAAAAGATGCAAAACTTGTGTTTCGGGCCTGAATGCACTATTCCAGGGTACCGAAGTTGTGAAGCATCCATTCTACTCCATTGGACCCAAGATAATGTTTGAGAGTGTTTCAGAGCATTTCGCTAACCTTCGGCACGTAAAAAGATGCAAAACTTGTGTTTCGGGCCTGAATGCACTATTCCAGGGTACCGAAGTTGTGAAGCATCCATTCTACTCCATTGGACCCAAGATGATGTTTGAGAGTGTTTCAGAGCATTTCGCTAACCTTCGGCACGTAAAAAGATGCAAAACTTGTGTTTCGGGCCTGAATGCACTATTCCAGGGTACCGAAGTTGTGAAGCATCCATTCTACTCCATTGGACCCAAGATGATGTTTGAGAGTGTTTCAGAGCATTTCGCTAACCTTCGGCACGTAAAAAGATGCAAAACTTGTGTTTCGGGCCTGAATGTACTATTTCAGGGTACCAAAGTTGTGAAGCATCCATTCTACTCCATTGGACCCAAAATGATTTTTGGGAGTGTTTCAGAGCATTTCGCTAACCTTCGGCACGTAAAAAGATGCAAAACTTGTGTTTCGGGCCTGAATACACTATTTCGGGATACCGATGTTGTGAAGCATCCATTCTACACCATTCGAACCAAAATGATGTTTGGGAGTGTTTCAGAGCATTTCGCTAACCTTCGGCACGTAAAAAGATGCAAAACTTGTGTTTCGGGCGTGATTGGACTATTTCGGGGTACCGAAGTTGTGAAGCATCCATTCTACTCCATTGGAACCAAAATAATGTTTGAGAGTGTTTCAGAGCATTTCGCTAACCTTTGGCACGTAAAGGATGCAAAACTTGTGTTTCGGGCTAGAATACACTATTTCGAGGTACCGAAGTTGCGAAGCATCCATTCTACTCCATTGGAACCAAAATGATGTTTGGAAGTGTTTCAGAGCATTTCGCTAACCTTCGGCACGTAAAAAGATGCAGAACTTGTGTTTCGGGCCTGAATGCTCTATTTCAAGGTATCGTAGTTGTAAAGCATCCATTCTACACCATTGGACCCAAAATGATGTTTGGGAGTGTTTCAGAGCATTTCGCTAACCTTCGGCACGTAAAAGATGCAGAACTTGTGTCCGCGCCTTAATCCACTATTTTGGGTTACCAAAGTTGTGAAGCATCCAATATAGTCCTTTGGACCCAAAATGATGTTTGGGAGTGTTTCAGAGCATTTTGCTAACCTTCGGCACAAAAAAAGATGAAAAACTTGTGTTTCGGGCCTGAATGCACTATTTTGGGGAACCAAAGTTGCGAAGCATCCATTCTACTCCATTGGAACCAATATTATGTTTGGGAGTGTTTCAGAGAATTTCGCTAACCGTCGGCGCGTAAAAGGATGCAAAACTTGTGTTTCGGGCCTAAATGCACTA
The DNA here is from genome assembly GCA_036936925.1 of Cenchrus fungigraminus. Lineage (NCBI taxonomy): Eukaryota > Viridiplantae > Streptophyta > Magnoliopsida > Poales > Poaceae > Cenchrus > Cenchrus fungigraminus. The sequence continues at coordinate 58,784,362 of CM072772.1, read as the reverse complement.
TTTTGGGGTACCGAAGTTGTGAAGCATCCATTCTACACCATTGGACCCAAAATGATGTTTTAGAGTGTTTCAGAGCATTTCGCTAACCTTCGGCACGTAAAAGATGCAAAACTTGTGTTTCGGGCCTGAATGCACTATTTCGGGGTATCGTAGTTGTAAAGCATCCATTCTACTCCATTGGAACAAAAATGATGTTTGGGAGTGTTTCAGAGCATTTCGCTAACCTTCGGCACGTAAAAAGATGCAAAACTTGTGTTTCGGGCCTGAATGCACTATTCCAGGGTACCGAAGTTGTGAAGCATCCATTCTACTCCATTGGACCCAAGATGATGTTTGAGAGTGTTTCAGAGCATTTCGCTAACCTTCGGCACGTAAAAAGATGCAAAACTTGTGTTTCGGGCCTGAATGTACTATTTCAGGGTACCAAAGTTGTGAAGCATCCATTCTACTCCATTGGACCCAAAATGATTTTTGGGAGTGTTTCAGAGCATTTCGCTAACCTTCGGCACGTAAAAAGATGCAAAACTTGTGTTTCGGGCCTGAATACACTATTTCGGGATACCGATGTTGTGAAGCATCCATTCTACACCATTCGAACCAAAATGATGTTTGGGAGTGTTTCAGAGCATTTCGCTAACCTTCGGCACGTAAAAAGATGCAAAACTTGTGTTTCGGGCGTGATTGGACTATTTCGGGGTACCAAAGTTGTGAAGCATCCATTCTACTCCATTGGAACCAAAATAATGTTTGAGAGTGTTTCAGAGCATTTTGCTAACCTTTGGCACGTAAAGGATGCAAAACTTGTGTTTCGGGCCAGAATACACTATTTCGAGGTACCGAAGTTGCGAAGCATCCATTCTACTCCATTGGAACCAAAATGATGTTTGGAAGTGTTTCAGAGCATTTCGCTAACCTTCGGCACGTAAAAAGATGCAGAACTTGTGTTTCGGGCCTGAATGCTCTATTTCAAGGTATCGTAGTTGTAAAGCATCCATTCTACACCATTGGACCCAAAATGATGTTTGGGAGTGTTTCAGAGCATTTCGCTAACCTTCGGCACGTAAAAGATGCAGAACTTGTGTCCGCGCCTTAATCCACTATTTTGGGTTACCAAAGTTGTGAAGCATCCAATATAGTCCTTTGGACCCAAAATGATGTTTGGGAGTGTTTCAGAGCATTTTGCTAACCTTCGGCACAAAAAAAGATGAAAAACTTGTGTTTCGGGCCTGAATGCACTATTTTGGGGAACCAAAGTTGCGAAGCATCCATTCTACTCCATTGGAACCAATATGATGTTTGGGAGTGTTTCAGAGAATTTCGCTAACCGTCGGCGCGTAAAAGGATGCAAAACATGTGTTTCGGGCCTAAATGCACTATTTTGGGGTACCGAAGTTGTGAAGCATCCATTCTACACCATTGGAACCAAAATGATGTTTTAGAGTGTTTCAGAGCATTTCGCTAACCTTCGGCACGTAAAAGATGCAAAACTTGTGTTTCGGGCCTGAATGCACTATTTCGGGGTATCGTAGTTGTAAAGCATCCATTCTACTCCATTGGAACAAAAATGATGTTTGGAAGTGTTTCAGAGCATTTCGCTAACCTTCGGCACGTAAAAAGATGCAAAACTTGTGTTTCGGGCCTGAATGCACTATTCCAGGGTACCGAAGTTGTGAAGCATCCATTCTACTCCATTGGACCCAAGATGATGTTTGAGAGTGTTTCAGAGCATTTCGCTAACCTTCGGCACGTAAAAAGAGGCAAAACTTGTGTTTCGGGCCTGAATGTACTATTTCAGGGTACCAAAGTTGTGAAGCATCCATTCTACTCCATTGGACCCAAAATGATTTTTGGGAGTGTTTCAGAGCATTTCGCTAACCTTCGGCACGTAAAAAGATGCAAAACTTGTGTTTCGGGCCTGAATACACTATTTCGGGATACCGATGTTGTGAAGCATCCATTCTACACCATTCGAACCAAAATGATGTTTGGGAGTGTTTCAGAGCATTTCGCTAACCTTCGGCACGTAAAAAGATGCAAAACTTGTGTTTCGGGCGTGATTGGACTATTTCGGGGTACCGAAGTTGTGAAGCATCCATTCTACTCCATTGGAACCAAAATAATGTTTGAGAGTGTTTCAGAGCATTTCGCTAACCTTTGGCACGTAAAGGATGCAAAACTTGTGTTTCGGGCCAGAATACACTATTTCGAGGTACCGAAGTTGCGAAGCATCCATTCTACTCCATTGGAACCAAAATGATGTTTGGAAGTGTTTCAGAGCATTTCGCTAACCTTCGGCACGTAAAAAGTTGCAGAACTTGTGTTTCGGGCCTGAATGCTCTATTTCAAGTTATCGTAGTTGTAAAGCATCCATTCTACACCATTGGACCCAAAATGATGTTTGGGAGTGTTTCAGAGCATTTCGCTAACCTTCGGCACGTAAAAGATGCAGAACTTGTGTCCGCGCCTTAATCCACTATTTTGGGTTACCAAAGTTGTGAAGCATCCATTATAGTCCTTTGGACCCAAAATGATGTTTGGGAGTGTTTCAGAGCATTTTGCTAACCTTCGGCACAAAAAAAGATGAAAAACTTGTATTTCGGGCCTGAATGCACTATTTTGGGGAACCAAAGTTGCGAAGCATCCATTCTACTCCATTGGAACCAATAAGATGTTTGGGAGTGTTTCAGAGAATTTCGCTAACCGTCGGTGCGTAAAAGGATGCAAAACTTGTGTTTCGGGCCTAAATGCACTATTTTGGGGTACCGAAGTTGTGAAGCATCCATTCTACACCATTGGACCCAAAATGATGTTTTAGAGTGTTTCAGAGCATTTCGCTAACCTTCGGCACGTAAAAGATGCAAAACTTGTGTTTCGGGCCTGAATGCACTATTTCGGGGTATCGTAGTTGTAAAGCATCCATTCTACTCCATTGGAACAAAAATGATGTTTGGGAGTGTTTCAGAGCATTTCGCTAACCTTCGGCACGTAAAAAGATGCAAAACTTGTGTTTCGGGCCTGAATGCACTATTCCAGGGTACCGAAGTTGTGAAGCATCCATTCTACTCCATTGGACCCAAGATGATGTTTGAGAGTGTTTCAGAGCATTTCGCTAACCTTCAGCACGTAAAAAGATGCAAAACTTGTGTTTCGGGCCTGAATGTACTATTTCAGGGTACCAAAGTTGTGAAGCATCCATTCTACTCCATTGGACCCAAAATGATTTTTGGGAGTGTTTCAGAGCATTTCGCTAACCTTCGGCACGTAAAAAGATGAAAAACTTGTGTTTCGGGCCTGAATGCACTATTTCGGGATACCGAAGTCGTGAAGCATCCATTCTACTCCATTCGAACCAAAATGATGTTTGGGAGTGTTTCAGAGCGTTTCGCTAACCTTCGGCACGTAAAAAGATGCAAAACTTGTGTTTCGGGCGTGAATGGACTATTTCGGGGTACCGAAGTTGTGAAGCATCCATTCTACTCCATTGGAACCAAAATAATGTTTGAGAGTGTTTCAGAGCATTTCGCTAACCTTTGGCGCGTAAAGGATGCAAAACTTGTGTTTCGGGCCAGAATACACTATTTCGGGGAACCGAAGTTGCGAAGCATCCATTCTACTCCATTGGAACCAAAATGATGTTTCGGAGTGTTTCAGAGCATTTCGCTAACCTTCGGCACGTAAAAAGATGCAAAACTTGTGTTTCGGGCCTGAATGCACTATTTCGAGGTACCAAAGTTGTGAAGCATCCATTCTACTCCACTGGACCCAAAATGATGTTTGAGAGTGTTTCAGAACATTTCGCTAACCTTCGGCTCGTAAAAAGATGAAAAACTTGTGTTCGCGCCTGAATGCACTATTTCGGGGTACCGAAGTTGCGAAGCATCCATTCTACTCCATTGGAACCAAAGTGATGTTTCGGAGTGTTTCATAGTATTTCGCTAAACTTCGGCACGTAAAAAGATGCAAAACTTCTGTTTCGGGCCTGAATGCACAATTTCGGGGTACCGAAGTTGTGAAGCATCCATTCTACTCCATTGGACCCAAAATAATGTTTGAGAGTGTATCAGAGCATTTTGCTAACATTCGGCACGTAAAAGATGCAAAACTTGTGTTTCAAGCCTGAACGCACTATTTCGGGGTATCGTAGTTGTAAAGCATCCACTATTTCAGGGTACGAAAGTTGTGAAGCATCCATTCTACTCCATTGGACCCAAAATGATTTTTGGGAGTGTTTCAGAGCATTTCGCTAACCTTCGGCACGTAAAAAGATGCAAAACTTGTGTTTCGGGCCTGAATACACTATTTCGGGATACCGATGTTGTGAAGCATCCATTCTACACCATTCGAACCAAAATGATGTTTGGGAGTGTTTCAGAGCATTTCGCTATCCTTCGGCACGTAAAAAGATGCAAAACTTGTGTTTCGGGCGTGATTGGACTATTTCGGGGTACCGAAGTTGTGAAGCATCCATTCTACTCCATTGGAACCAAAATAATGTTTGAGAGTGTTTCAGAGCATTTCGCTAACCTTTGGCATGTAAAGGATGCAAAACTTGTGTTTCGGGCCAGAATACACTATTTCGAGGTACCGAAGTTGCGAAGCATCCATTCTACTCCATTGGAACCAAAATGATGTTTGGAAGTGTTATAGAGCATTTCGCTAACCTTCGGCACGTAAAAAGATGCAGAACTTGTGTTTCGGGCCTGAATGCTCTATTTCAAGGTATCGTAGTTGTAAAGCATCCATTCTACACCATTGGACCCAAAATGATGTTTGGGAGTGTTTCAGAGCATTTCGCTAACCTTCGGCACGTAAAAGATGCAGAACTTGTGTCCGCGCCTTAATCCACTATTTTGGGTTACCAAAGTTGTGAAGCATCCATTATAGTCCTTTGGACCCAAAATGATGTTTGGGAGTGTTTCAGAGCATTTTGCTAACCTTCGGCACAAAAAAAGATGAAAAACTTGTGTTTCGGGCCTGAATGCACTATTTTGGGGAACCAAAGTTGCGAAGCATCCATTCTACTCCATTGGAACCAATAAGATGTTTGGGAGTGTTTCAGAGAATTTCGCTAACCGTCGGTGCGTAAAAGGATGCAAAACTTGTGTTTCGGGCCTAAATGCACTATTTTGGGGTACCGAAGTTGTGAAGCATCCATTCTACACCATTGGACCCAAAATGATGTTTTAGAGTGTTTCAGAGCATTTCGCTAACCTTCGGCACGTAAAAGATGCAAAACTTGTGTTTCGGGCCTGAATGCACTATTTCGGGGTATCGTAGTTGTAAAGCATCCATTCTACTCCATTGGAACAAAAATGATGTTTGGGAGTGTTTCAGAGCATTTCGCTAACCTTCGGCACGTAAAAAGATGCAAAACTTGTGTTTCGGGCCTGAATGCACTATTCTAGGGTACCGAAGTTGTGAAGCATCCATTCTACTCCATTGGACCCAAGATGATGTTTGAGAGTGTTTCAGAGCATTTCGCTAACCTTCGGCACGTAAAAAGATGCAAAACTTGTGTTTCGGGCCTGAATGTACTATTTCAGGGTACCAAAGTTGTGAAGCATCCATTCTACTCCATTGGACCCAAAATGATTTTTGGGAGTGTTTCAGAGCATTTCGCTAACCTTCGGCACGTAAAAAGATGAAAAACTTGTGTTTCGGGCCTGAATGCACTATTTCGGGATACCGAAGTCGTGAAGCATCCATTCTACTCCATTCGAACCAAAATGATGTTTGGGAGTGTTTCAGAGCATTTCGCTAACCTTCGGCACGTAAAAAGATGCAAAACTTGTGTTTCGGGCGTGAATGGACTATTTCGGGGTACCGAAGTTGTGAAGCATCCATTCTACTCCATTGGAACCAAAATAATGTTTGAGAGTGTTTCAGAGCATTTCGCTAACCTTTGGCGCGTAAAGGATGCAAAACTTGTGTTTCGGGCCAGAATACACTATTTCGGGGAACCGAAGTTGCGAAGCATCCATTCTACTCCATTGGAACCAAAATGATGTTTGGGAGTGTTTCAGAGCATTTCGCTAACCTTCGGCACGTAAAAAGATGCAAAACTTGTGTTTCGGGCCTGAATGCACTATTTCGAGGTACCAAAGTTGTGAAGCATCCATTCTACTCCACTGGACCCAAAATGATGTTTGAGAGTGTTTCAGAACATTTCGCTAACCTTCGGCTCGTAAAAAGATGAAAAACTTGTGTTCGCGCCTGAATGCACTATTTCGGGGTACCGAAGTTGCGAAGCATCCATTCTACTCCATTGGAACCAAAGTGATGTTTCGGAGTGTTTCATAGTATTTCGCTAAACTTCGGCACGTAGAAAGATGCAAAACTTCTGTTTCGGGCCTGAATGCACAATTTCGGGGTACCGAAGTTGTGAAGCATCCATTCTACTCCATTGGACCCAAAATAATGTTTGAGAGTGTATCAGAGCATTTTGCTAACCTTCGCCACGTAAAAGATGCAAAACTTGTGTGTTCAAGCCTGAACGCACTATTTCGGGGTATCGTAGTTGTAAAGCATCCACTATTTCAGGGTACCAAAGTTGTAAAGCATCCATTCTACTCCATTGGACCCAAAATGATGTTTGGGAGTGTTTCAAAGCATTTTGCTAACCTTCGGCACGTTAAAAAAATGCAAAACTTGTGTTTCGGGCCTGAATGCACTATTCCAGGGGTACCGAAGTTCTGAAGCATCCATTCTACTCAAGGACCCAAAATGATGTTTGGGAGTGTTTCAGAGCATTTCGCTAACCTTCGGCACGTAAAAAGATGAAAACTTGTGTTTAGGGCCTGAATGCACTATTTCGAGGGACCAAAGTTGCGAAGCATCCATTCAACTCCATTTGACCCAAACTGATTTTTGGGAGTGTTTCAGAGCATTTCGCTAACCTTCGGCACGTAAAAAGATGCAAAACTTGTGTTTCGGGCCTGAATGTACTATTTCGGGGTACCGAAGTTGTGAAGCATCCATTCTACTCCATTGGACCCAATCTGATTTGTGGGAGTGTTTCAGAGCATTTCGCTAACCTTCGTTACGTAAAAAGATGCAAAACTTGTGTTTCGGGCCTGAATGAACTATTTCGGGATACCGAAGTTGTGAAGCATCCATTCTACTCCATTGGAACAAAAATGATGTTTGGGAGTGTTTTAGAGCATTTCGCTAACCTTCGGAACGTAAAAAGATGCAAAACTTGTGTTTCGGGCCTGAATGCACTATTCCAGGGTACCGAAGTTGTGAAGCATCCATTCTACTCCATTGGACCCAAGATGATGTTTGAGAGTGTTTCAGAGCATTTCGCTAACCTTCGGCACGTAAAAAGATGCAAAACTTGTGTTTCGGGCCTGAATGTACTATTTCAGGGTACCAAAGTTGTGAAGCATCCATTCTACTCCATTGGACTCAAAATGATTTTTGGGAGTGTTTCAGAGCATTTCGCTAACCTTCGGCACGTAAAAAGATGCAAAACTTGTGTTTCGGGCCTGAATACACTATTTCGGGATACCGAAGTTGTGAAGCATCCATTCTACTCCATTCGAACCAAAATGATGTTTGGGAGTGTTTCAGAGCATTTCGCTAACTTTCGGCACGTAAAAAGATGCAAAACTTGTGTTTCGGCCGTGATTGGACTATTTCGGGGTACCGAAGTTGTGAAGCATCCACTCTACTCCATTGGAACCAAAATAATGTTTAAGAGTGTTTCAGAGCATTTCGCTAACCTTTGGCACGTAAAGGATGCAAAACTTGTGTTTCGGGCCAGAATACACTATTTCGGGGTACCGAAGTTGGGAAGCATCTATTCTACTCCATTGGAACCAAAATGATGTTTTAGAGTGTTTCAGAGCATTTCGCTAACCTTCGGCACGTAAAAGATGCAAAACTTCTGTTTCGGGCCTGAATGCACTATTTCGGGGTATCGTAGTTGTAAAGCATCCATTCTACTCCATTGGAACAAAAATGATGTTTGGGAGTGTTTCAGAGCATTTCGCTAACCTTCGGCACGTAAAAGATGCATAACTTGTGTCCGCGCCTTAAACCACTATTTTGGGTTACCAAAGTTGCGAAGCATCGATTCTACTCCATTGGAACCAAAATGATGTTTGGGAGTGTTTAAGAGCATTTCGCTAACCTTCGGCACGTAAAAAGATGCAAAACTTGTGTTTCGGGCCTGAATGCACTATTTCGAGGTACCAAAGTTGTGAAGCATCCATTCTACTCCATTGGACCCAAAATGATGTTTGAGAGTGTTTCAGAACATTTCGCTAACCTTCGGCTCGTAAAAAGATGAAAAACTTGTGTTCGCGCCTGAATGCACTATTTCGGGGTACCGAAGTTGCAAAGCATCCATTCTACTCCATTGGAACCAAAGTGATGTTTGGGAGTGTTTCATAGTATTTCGCTAAACTTCGACACGTAAAAAGATGCAAAACTTCTGTTTCGGGCCTGAATGCACAATTTCGGGGTACCGAAGTTGTGAAGCATCCATTCTACTCCATTGGACCCAAAATAATGTTTGAGAGTGTTTCAGAGCATTTTGCTAACCTTCGGCACGTAAAAGATGCAAAACTTGTGTTTCAAGCCTGAACGCACTATTTTGGGGTATCGTAGTTGTAAAGCATCCACTATTTCAGGGTACCAAAGTTGTAAAGCATCCCTTCTACTCCATTGGACCCAAAATGATGTTTGGGAGTGTTTCAAAGCATTTTGCTAACCTTCGGCACGTAAAAAAAATTCAAAACTTGTGTTTCGGGCCTGAATGCACTATTTTGGGGTACCGAAGTTGTGAAGCATCCATTCTAGTTCACTGGACCCAAAATGATGTTTGGGAGTGTTTCAAAATATTTTGCTAACCTTCGGCACGTAAAAAAAATGCAAAACTTGTGTTTCGGGCCTAAATGCACTATTTTGGGGTACCGAAGTTGTGAAGCATCCATTCTAGTTCACTGGACCCAAACTGATTTTTGGGAGTGTTTCAGAGCATTTCGCTAACCTTCGGCACGTAAAATGATGCAAAACTTGTGTTTCGGGCCTGAATGTACTATTTCGGGGTACCGAAGTTGTGAAGCATCCATTCTACTCCATTGGACCCAATCTGATTTTTGGGAGTGTTTCAGAGCATTTCGCTAACCTTCGGCACGTAAAATGATGCAAAACTTGTGTTTCGGGCCTAAATGTACTATTTCAGGGTACCAAAGTTGTGAAGCATCCATTCTACTCCATTGGACCCAAAATGATGTTTGGGAATGTTTCAGAGCATTTCGCTAACCTTCGGCACGTAAAAAGATGAAAACTTGTGTTTAGGGCCTGAATGCACTATTTCGAGGGACCAAAGTTGCGAAGCATCCATTCAACTCCATTGGACCCAAACTGATTTTTGGGAGTGTTTCAGAGCATTTCGCTAACCTTCGGCACGTAAAAAGATGCAAAACTTGTGTTTCGGGCCTGAATGTACTATTTCGGGGTACCGAAGTTGTGAAGCATCCATTCTACTCCATTGGACCCAATCTGATTTTTGGGAGTGTTTCAGAGCATTTTGCTAACCTTCGGCACGTAAAAGATGCAAAACTTGTGTTTCAAGCCTAAACGCACTATTTCGGGGTATCGTAGTTGTAAAGCATCCACTATTTCAGGGTACCAAAGTTGTAAAGCATCCATTCTACTCCATTGGACCCAAAATGATGTTTGGGAGTGTTTCAAAGCATTTTGCTAACCTTCGGCACGTAAAAAAAATGCAAAACTTGTGTTTCGGGCCTGAATGCACTATTTTGGGGTACCGAAGTTGTGAAGCATCCATTCTAGTTCACTGGACCCAAAATGATGTTTGGGAGTGTTTCAAAATATTTTGCTAACCTTCGGCAAGTAAAAAAAATGCAAAACTTGTGTTTCGGGCCTGAATGCACTATTTTGGGGTACCGAAGTTGTGAAGCATCCATTCTAGTTCACTGGACCCAAACTGATTTTTGGGAGTGTTTCAGAGCATTTCGCTAACCTTCGGCATGTAAAAAGATGCAAAACTTGTGTTTCGGGCCTGAATGTACTATTTCGGGGTACCGAAGTTGTGAAGCATCCATTCTACTCCATTGGACCCAATCTGATTTTTGGGAGTGTTTCAGAGCATTTCGCTAACCTTCGGCACGTAAAAAGATGCAAAACTTGTGTTTCGGGCCTGAATGTACTATTTCAGGGTACCAAAGTTGTGAAGCATCCATTCTACTCCATTGGACCCAAAATGATGTTTGGGAATGTTTCAAAGCATTTCGCTAACCTTCGGCACGTAAAAAGATGAAAACTTGTGTTTAGGGCCTGAATGCACTATTTCGAGGGACCAATGTTGCGAAGCATCCATTCAACTCCATTGGACCCAAACTGATTTTTGGGAGTGTTTCAGAGCATTTCGCTAACCTTCGGCACGTAAAAAGATGCAAAACTTGTGTTTCGGGCCTGAATGTACTATTTCGGGGTACCGAAGTTGTGAAGCATCCATTCTACTCCATTGGACCCAATCTGATTTTTGGGAGTGTTTCAGAGCATTTCGCTAACCTTCGGCACGTAAAAAGATGCAAAACTTGTGTTTCGGGCCTGAATGCACAATTTCGGGGTACCGAAGTTGTGAAGCATCCATTCTACTCCATTGGACCCAAAATAATGTTTGAGAGTGTTTCAGAGCATTTTGCTAACCTTCGGCACGTAAAAGATGCAAAACTTGTGTTTCAAGCCTGAACGCACTATTTCGAGGGACCAAAGTTGCGAAGCATCCATTCAACTCCATTGGACCCAAACTGATTTTTGGGAGTGTTTCAGAGCATTTCGCTAACCTTCGGCACGTAAAAAGATGCAAAACTTGTGTTTCGGGCCTGAATGTACTATTTCAGGGTACCAAAGTTGTGAAGCATCCATTCTACTCCATTGGACCCAAAATGATGTTTGGGAATGTTTCAGAGCATTTCGCTAACCTTCGGCACGTAAAAAGATGAAAACTTGTGTTTAGGGCCTGAATGCACTATTTCGAGGGACCAAAGTTGCGAAGCATCCATTCAACTCCATTGGACCCAAACTGATTTTTGGGAGTGTTTCAGAGCATTTCGCTAACCTTCGCCACGTAAAAAGATGCAAAACTTGTGTTTCGGGCCTGAATGTACTATTTCGGGGTACCGAAGTTGTGAAGCATCCATTCTACTCCATTGGACCCAATCTGATTTTTGGGAGTGTTTCAGAGCATTTTGCTAACCTTCGGCACGTAAAAGATGCAAAACTTGTGTTTCAAGCCTAAACGCACTATTTCGGGGTATCGTAGTTGTAAAGCATGCACTATTTCAGGGTACCAAAGTTGTAAAGCATCCATTCTACTCCATTGGACCCAAAATGATGTTTGGGAGTGTTTCAAAGCATTTTGCTAACCTTCGGCACGTAAAAAAAATGCAAAACTTGTGTTTCGGGCCTGAATGCACTATTTTGGGGTACCGAAGTTGTGAAGCATCCATTCTAGTTCACTGGACCCAAAATGATGTTTGGGAGTGTTTCAAAATATTTTGCTAACCTTCGGCACGTAAAAAAAATGCAAAACTTGTGTTTCGGGCCTAAATGCACTATTTTGGGGTACCGAAGTTGTGAAGCATCCATTCTAGTTCACTGGACCCAAACTGATTTTTGGGAGTGTTTCAGAGCATTTCGCTAACCTTCGGCACGTAAAAAGATGCAAAACTTGTGTTTCGGGCCTGAATGTACTATTTCGGGGTACCGAAGTTGTGAAGCATCCATTCTACTCCATTGGACCCAATCTGATTTTTGGGAGTGTTTCAGAGCATTTCGCTAACCTTCGGCACGTAAAAAGATGCAAAACTTGTGTTTCGGGCCTGAATGTACTATTTCAGGGTACCAAAGTTGTGAAGCATCCATTCTACTCCATTGGACCCAAAATGATGTTTGGGAATGTTTCAAAGCATTTCGCTAACCTTCTGCACGTAAAAAGATGATAACTTGTGTTTAGGGCCTGAATGCACTATTTCGAGGGACCAAAGTTGCGAAGCATCCATTCAACTCCATTGGACCCAAACTGATTTTTGGGAGTGTTTCAGAGCATTTCGCTAACCTTCGGCACGTAAAAAGATGCAAAACTTGTGTTTCGGGCCTGAATGTACTATTTCGGGGTACCGAAGTTGTGAAGCATCCATTCTACTCCATTGGACCCAATCTGATTTTTGGGAGTGTTTCAGAGCATTTCGCTAACCTTCGGCACGTAAAAAGATGCAAAACTTGTGTTTCGGGCCTGAATGCACAATTTCGGGGTACCGAAGTTGTGAAGCATCCATTCTACTCCATTGGACCCAAAATAATGTTTGAGAGTGTTTCAGAGCATTTTGCTAACCTTCGGCACGTAAAAGATGCAAAACTTGTGTTTCAAGCCTGAACGCACTATTTCGAGGGACCAAAGTTGCGAAGCATCCATTCAACTCCATTGGACCCAAACTGATTTTTGGTAGTGTTTCAGAGCATTTCGCTAACCTTCGGCACGTAAAAAGATGCAAAACTTGTGTTTCGGGCCTGAATGTACTATTTCAGGGTACCGAAGTTGTGAAGCATCCATTCTACTCCATTGGACCCTATCTGATTTTTGGGAGTGTTTCAGAGCATTTCGCTAACCTTCGGCACGTAAAAAGATGCAAAACTTGTGTTTCGGGCCTGAATGCACTATTTCGGGATACCGAAGTTGTGAAGCATCCATTCTACTCCATTGGAACAAAAATGATGTTTGGGAGTGTTTCAGAGCATTTCGCTAACCTTCAGCACGTAAAAAGATGAAAACTTGTGTTTTGGGCCTGAATGCACTATTTCGAAGGACCAAAGTTGCGAAGCATCCATTCAACTCCATTGGACCCAAACTGATTTTTGGGAGTGTTTTAGAGCATTTCGCTAACCTTCGGCACGTAAAAAGATGCAAATGTGTGTTTCGGGCCTGAATGTACTATTTCGGGGTACCGAAGTTGTGAAGCATCCATTCTACTCCATTGTACCCAATCTGATTTTTGGGAGTGTTTCAGAGCATTTCGCTAACCTTCGGCACGTAAAAAGATGCAAAACTTTTGTTTCGGGCCTGAATGCACTATTTCGGGATACCGAAGTTGTGAAGCATCCATTCTACTCCATTGGAACAAAAATGATGTTTGGGAGTGTTTCAGAGCATTTCGCTAACCTTCGGAACGTAAAAAGATGCAAAACTTGTGTTTCGGGCCTGAATGCACTATTCCAGGGTACCGAAGTTGTGAAGCATCCATTCTACTCCATTGGACCCAACATGATGTTTGAGAGTGTTTCAGAGCATTTCGCTAACCTTCGGCACGTAAAAAGATGCAAAACTTGTGTTTCGGGCCTGAATGTACTCTTTCAGGGTACCAAAGTTGTGAAGCATCCATTCTACTCCATTGGACCCAAAATGATTTTTGGGAGTGTTTCAGAGCATTTCGCTAACCTTCGACACGTAAAAAGATGCAAAACTTGTGTTTCAGGCCTGAATATACTATTTCGGGATACCGAAGTTGTGAAGCATCCATTCTACACCATTCGAACCAAAATGATGTTTGGGAGTGTTTCAGAGCATTTCGCTAACATTCGGCACGTAAAAAGATGCAAAACTTGTGTTTCGGGCGTGATTGGACTATTTCGGGGTACCGAAGTTGTGAAGTATCCATTCTACTCCATTAGAACCAAAATAATGTTTGAGAGTGTTTCAGAGCATTTCGCTAACCTTTGGCACGTAAAGGATGCAAAACTTGTGTTTCGGGCCAGAATACACTATTTTGAGGTACCGAAGTTGCGAAGCATCCATTCTACTCCATTGGAACCAAAATGATGTTTGGGAGTGTTTCAGAGCATTTCGCTAACCTTCGGCACGTAAAAAGATGCAGAACTTGTGTTTCAGGCCTGAATGCTCTATTTCAAGGTATCGTAGTTGTAAAGCATCCATTCTACACCATTGGACCCAAAATGATGTTTGGGAGTGTTTCAGAGCATTTCGCTAACCTTCGGCACGTAAAAGATGCAGAACTTGTGTCCGCGCCTTAATCCACTATTTCGGGTTACCAAAGTTGTGAAGCATCCATTATAGTCCTTTGGACCCAAAATGATGTTTGGGAGTGTTTCAGAGCATTTTGCTAACCTTCGGCACAAAAAAAGAAGAAAAACTTGTGTTTCGGGCCTGAATGCACTATTTTGGGGAACCAAAGTTGCGAAGCATCCATTCTACTCCATTGGAACCAATATGATGTTTGGGAGTGTTTCAGAGAATTTCGCTAACCTTCAACACGTAAAAGGATGCAAAACTTGTGTGTTTGGGCCTGAATGCACTATTTTGGGGTACCGAAGCTGTGAAGCATCCATTCTACTCCATTGGACCCAAAATGATGTTTTAGAGTGTTTCAGAGCATTTCGCTAACCTTCGGCACGTAAAAGATGCAAAACTTGTGTTTCGGGCCTGAATGCACTATTTCGGGGTATCGTAGTTGTAAAGCATCCATTCTACTCCATTGGAACAAAAATGATGTTTGGGAGTGTTTCAGAGCATTTTGCTAACCTTCGGCACGTAAAAAGATGCAAAACTTGTGTTTCGGGCCTGAATGCACTATTCTAGGGTACCGAAGTTGTGAAGCATCCATTCTACTCCATTGGACCCAAGATGATGTTTGAGAGTGTTTCAGATCATTTCGCTAACCTTCGGCACGTAAAAAGATGCAAAACTTGTGTTTCGGGCCTGAATGTACTATTTCAGGGTACCAAAGTTGTGAAGCATCCATTCTACTCCATTGGACCCAAAATGATTTTTGGGAGTGTTTCAGAGCATTTCGCTAACCTTCGGCACGTAAAAAGATGCAAAACTTGTGTTTCGGGCCTGAATGCACTATTTTGGGATACCGAAGTTGTGAAGTATCCATTCTACTCCATTCGAACCAAAATGATGTTTGGGAGTGTTTCAGAGCATTTCGCTAACCTTCGGCACGTAAAAAGATGCAAAACTTGTGTTTCGGGCGTGAATGGACTATTTCGGGGTACCGAAGTTGTGAAGCATCCATTCTACTCCATTGGAACCAAAATAATGTTTGAGAGTGTTTCAGAGCATTTCGCTAACCTTTGGCGTGTAAAAGATGCAAAACTTGTGTTTCGGGCCAGAATACACTATTTCGGGGAACCGAAGTTGCGAAGCATCCATTCTACTCCATTGGAACCAAAATGATGTTTGGGAGTGTTTCAGAGCATTTCGCTAACCTTCGTCACGTAAAAAGATGCAAAACTTGTGTTTCGGGCCTGAATGCACTATTTCGAGGTACCAAAGTTGTGAAGCATCCATTCTACTCCATTGGACCCAAAATGATGTTTGAGAGTGTTTCAGAACATTTCGCTAACCTTCGGCTCGTAAAAAGATGAAAAACTTGTGTTCGCGCCTGAATGCACTATTTCGGGGTACCGAAGTTGCGAAGCATCCATTCTACTCCATTGGAACCAAAGTGATGTTTGGGAGTGTTTCATAGTATTTCGCTAAACTTTGGCACGTAAAAAGATGCAAAACTTCTGTTTCGGGCCTGAATGCACAATTTCGGGGTACCGAAGTTGTGAAGCATCCATTCTACTCCATTGGACCCAAAACAATGTTTGAGAGTGTTTCAGAGCATTTTGCTAACCTTCGGCACGTAAAAGATGCAAAACTTGTGTTTCAAGCCTGAACGCACTATTTCGGGGTATCGTAGTTGTAAAGCATCCACTATTTCAGGGTACCAAAGTTGTAAAGCATCCATTCTACTCCATTGGACCCAAAATGATGTTTGGGAGTTTCAAAGCATTTTGCTAACCTTCGGCATGTAAAAAAAATGCAAAACTTGTGTTTCGGGCCTGAATGCACTATTCCAGGGGTACCGAAGTTCTGAAGCATCCATTCTACTCCATTGGACCCAAAATGATGTTTGGGAATGTTTCAGAGCATTTCGCTAACCTTCGGCACGTAAAAAGATGAAAACTTGTGTTTAGGGCCTGAATGCACTATTTCGAGGGACCAAAGTTGCGAAGCATCCATTCAACTCCATTGGACCCAAACTGATTTTTGGGAGTGTTTCAGAGCATTTCGCTAACCTTCGGCACGTAAAAAGATGCAAAACTTGTGTTTCGGGCCTGAATGCACTATTTCGGGATACCGAAGTTGTGAAGCATCCATTCTACTCCATTGGAACAAAAATGATGTTTGGGAGTGTTTCAGAGCATTTCGCTAACCTTCGGAACGTAAAAAGATGCAAAACTTGTGTTTCGGGCCTGAATGCACTATTCCAGGGTACCGAAGTTGTGAAGCATCCATTCTACTCCATTGGACCCAAGATGATGTTTGAGAGTGTTTCAGAGCATTTCGCTAACCTTCGGCACGTAAAAAGATGCAAAACTTGTGTTTCGGGCCTGAATGTACTATTTCAGGGTACCAAAGTTGTGAAGCAACCATTCTACTCCATTGGACCCAAAATGATTTTTGGGAGTGTTTCAGAGCATTTCGCTAACCTTCGGCACGTAAAAAGATGCAAAACTTGTGTTTCGGTCCTGAATACACTATTTCGGGATACCGAAGTTGTGAAGCATCCATTCTACACCATTCGAACCAAAATGATGTTTGGGAGTGTTTCAGAGCATTTCGCTAACCTTCGGCACGTAAAAAGATGCAAAACTTGTGTTTCGGGGGTGATTGGACTATTTCGGGGTACCGAAGTTGTGAAGCATCCATTCTACTCCATTGGAACCAAAATAATGTTTGAGAGTGTTTCAGAGCATTTCTCTAACCTTTGGCATGTAAAGGATGCAAAACTTGTGTTTCGGGCCAGAATACACTATTTCGAGGTACCGAAGTTGCGAAGCATCCATTCTACTCCATTGGAACCAAAATGATGTTTGGGAGTGTTTCAGAGCATTTCGCTAACCTTCGGCACGTAAAAAGATGCAGAACTTGTGTTTCGGGCCTGAATGCTCTATTTCAAGGTATCGTAGTTGTAAAGCATCCATTCTACACCATTGGACCCAAAATGATGTTTGGGAGTGTTTCAGAGCATTTCGCTTACCTTCGGCACGTAAAAGATGCAGAACTTGTGTCCGCGCCTTAATCCACTATTTCGAGTTACCAAAGTTGTAAAGCATCCATTATAGTCCTTTGGACCCAAAATGATGTTTGGGAGTGTTTCAGAGCATTTTGCTAACCTTCGGCACAAAAAAAGATGAAAAACTTGTGTTTCGGGCCTGAATGCACTATTTTGGGGAACCAAAGTTGCGAAGCATCCATTCTACTCCATTGGAACCAATATGATGTTTGGGAGTGTTTCAGAGAATTTCGCTAACCTTCGGCACGTAAAAGGATGCAAAACTTGTGTTTCGGGCCTGAATGCACTATTTTGGGGTACCGAAGTTGTGAAGCATCCATTCTACACCATTGCACCCAAAATGATGTTTTAGAGTGTTTCAGAGCATTTCGCTAATCTTCGGCACGTAAAAGATGCAAAACTTGTGTTTCGGGCCTGAATGCACTATTTCGGGGTATCGTAGTTGTAAAGCATCCATTCTACTCCATTGGAACAAAAATGATGTTTGGGAGTGTTTCAGAGCATTTAGCTAACCTTCGGCACGTAAAAGATGCAAAACTTGTGTTTCGGGCCTGAATGCACTATTTCGGGGTATCGTAGTTGTAAAGCATCCATTCTACTCCATTGGAACAAAAATGATGTTTGGGAGTGTTTCAGAGCATTTTGCTAACCTTCGGCACGTAAAAATATGCAAAACTTGTGTTTCGGGCCTGAATGCACTATTCTAGGGTACCGAAGTTGTGAAGCATCCATTCTACTCCCTTGGACCCAAGATGATGTTTGAGAGTGTTTCAGATCATTTCGCTAACCTTCGGCACGTAAAAAGATGCTAAACTTGTGTTTCGGGCCTGAATGTACTATTTCAGGGTACCAAAGTTGTGAAGCATCCATTCTACTCCATTGGACCCAAAATGATTTTTGGGAGTGTTTCAGAGCATTTCGCTAACCTTCGGCACGTAAAAAGATGCAAAACTTGTGTTTCGGGCCTGAATGCACTATTTTGGGATACCGAAGTTGTGAAGTATCCATTCTACTCCATTCGAACCAAAATGATGTTTGGGAGTGTTTCAGAGCATTTCGCTAACCTTCGGCACGTAAAAAGATGCAAAACTTGTGTTTCGGGCGTGAATGGACTATTTCGGGGTACCGAAGTTGTGAAGCATCCATTCTGCTCCATTGGAACCAAAATAATGTTTGAGTGTTTCAGAGCATTTCGCTAACCTTTGGCGCGTAAAGGATGCAAAACTTGTGTTTCGGGCCAGAATACACTATTTCGGGGAACCGAAGTTGCGAAGCATCCATTCTACTCCATTGGAACCAAAATGATGTTTGGGAGTGTTTCAGAGCATTTCGCTAACCTTCGTCACGTAAAAAGATGCAAAACTTGTGTT
This sequence comes from Cenchrus fungigraminus, assembly GCA_036936925.1. NCBI lineage: Eukaryota > Viridiplantae > Streptophyta > Magnoliopsida > Poales > Poaceae > Cenchrus > Cenchrus fungigraminus. The sequence goes on along the minus strand of CM072772.1, from coordinate 58,765,872 downwards.
TCGGGCCTGAATGCACTATTTCGAGGTACCAAAGTTGTGAAGCATCCATTCTACTCCATTGGACCCAAAATGATGTTTGAGAGTGTTTCAGAACATTTCGCTAACCTTCGGCTCGTAAAAAGATGAAAAACTTGTGTTCGCGCCTGAATGCACTATTTCGGGGTACCGAAGTTGCGAAGCATCCATTCTACTCCATTGGAACCAAAGTGATGTTTGGGAGTGTTTCATAGTATTTCGCTAAACTTCGGCACGTAAAAAGATGCAAAACTTCTGTTTCGGGCCTGAATGCACAATTTCGGGGTACCGAAGTTGTGAAGCATCCATTCTACTCCATTGGACCCAAAACAATGTTTGAGAGTGTTTCAGAGCATTTTGCTAACCTTCGGCACGTAAAAGATGCAAAACTTGTGTTTCAAGCCTGAACGCACTATTTCGGGGTATCGTAGTTGTAAAGCATCCACTATTTCAGGGTACCAAAGTTGTAAAGCATCCATTCTACTCCATTGGACCCAAAATGATGTTTGGGAGTTTCAAAGCATTTTGCTAACCTTCGGCATGTAAAAAAAATGCAAAACTTGTGTTTCGGGCCTGAATGCACTATTCCAGGGGTACCGAAGTTCTGAAGCATCCATTCTACTCCATTGGACCCAAAATGATGTTTGGGAATGTTTCAGAGCATTTCGCTAACCTTCGGCACGTAAAAGATGCAAAACTTGTGTTTCGGGCCTGAATGTACTATTTCAGGGTACCAAAGTTGTGATGCAACCATTCTACTCCATTGGACCCAAAATGATTTTTGGGAGTGTTTCAGAGCATTTCGCTAACCTTCGGCACGTAAAAAGATGCAAAACTTGTGTTTCGGGCCTGAATACACTATTTCGGGATACCGAAGTTGTGAAGCATCCATTCTACACCATTCGAACCAAAATGATGTTTGGGAGTGTTTCAGAGCATTTCGCTAACCTTCGGCACGTAAAAGATGCAGAACTTGTGTCCGCGCCTTAATCCACTATTTCGGGTTACCAAAGTTGTGAAGCATCCATTATAGTCCTTTGGACCCAAAATGATGTTTGGGAGTGTTTCAGAGCATTTTGCTAACCTTCGGCACAAAAAAAGATGAAAAACTTGTGTTTCGGGCCTGAATGCACTATTTTGGGGAACCAAAGTTGCGAAGCATCCATTCTACTCCATTGGAACCAATATGATGTTTGGGAGTGTTTCAGAGAATTTCGCTAACCTTCGGCACGTAAAAGGATGCAAAACTTGTGTTTCGGGCCTGAATGCACTATTTTGGGGTACCGAAGTTGTGAAGCATCCATTCTACACCATTGGACCCAAAATGAAGTTTTAGAGTGTTTCAGAGCATTTCGCTAATCTTCGGCACGTAAAAGATGCAAAACTTGTGTTTCGGGCCTGAATGCACTATTTCGGGGTATCGTAGTTGTAAAGCATCCATTCTACTCCATTGGAACAAAAATGATGTTTGGGAGTGTTTCAGAGCATTTCGCTAACCTTCGGCACGTAAAAAGATGCAAAACTTGTGTTTCGGGCCTGAATGCACTATTCCAGGGTACCGAAGTTGTGAAGCATCCATTCTACTCCATTGGACCCAAGATGATGTTTGAGAGTGTTTCAGAGCATTTCGCTAACCTTCGGCACGTAAAAAGATGCAAAACTTGTGTTTCGGGCCTGAATGTACTATTTCAGGGTACCAAAGTTGTGAAGCATCCGTTCTACTCCATTGGACCCAAAATGATTTTTGGGTGTGTTTCAGAGCATTTCGCTAACCTTCGGCACGTAAAAAGATGCAAAACTTGTGTTTCGGGCCTGAATGCACTATTTCGGGATACCGAAGTTGTGAAGCATCCATTCTACTCCATTCGAACCAAAATGATGTTTGGGAGTGTTTCAGAGCATTTCGCTAACCTTCGACACGTAAAAAGATGCAAAACTTGTGTTTCGGGCGTGAATGGACTATTTTGGGGTATCGAACTTGTGAAGCATCCATTCTACTCCATTGGAACAAAAATGATGTTTGGGAGTGTTTCAGAGCATTTCGCTAACCTTCGGCACGTAAAAAGATGCAAAACTTGTGTTTCGGGCCTGAATGCACTATTCTAGGGTACCGAAGTTGTGAAGCATCCATTCTACTCCATTGGACCCAAGATGATGTTTGAGAGTGTTTCAGAGCATTTCGCTAACCTTCGGCACGTAAAAAGATGCAAAACTTGTGTTCGCGCCTGAATGCACTATTTCGGGGTACCGAAGTTGCGAAGCATCCATTCTACTCCATTGGAACCAAAGTGATGTTTCGGAGTGTTTCATAGTATTTCGCTAAACTTCGGCACGTAAAAAGATGCAAAACTTCTGTTTCGGGCCTGAATGCACAATTTCGGGGTACCGAAGTTGTGAAGCATCCATTCTACACCATTGGACCCAAAATGAAGTTTTAGAGTGTTTCAGAGCATTTCGCTAATCTTCGGCACGTAAAAGATGCAAAACTTGTGTTTCGGGCCTGAATGCACTATTTCGGGGTATCGTAGTTGTAAAGCATCCATTCTACTCCATTGGAACAAAAATGATGTTTGGGAGTGTTTCAGAGCATTTCGCTAACCTTCGGCACGTAAAAAGATGCAAAACTTGTGTTTCGGGCCTGAATGCACTATTCCAGGGTACCGAAGTTGTGAAGCATCCATTCTACTCCATTGGACCCAAGATGATGTTTGAGAGTGTTTCAGAGCATTTCGCTAACCTTCGGCACGTAAAAAGATGCAAAACTTGTGTTTCGGGCCTGAATGTACTATTTCAGGGTACCAAAGTTGTGAAGCATCCGTTCTACTCCATTGGACCCAAAATGATTTTTGGGTGTGTTTCAGAGCATTTCGCTAACCTTCGGCACGTAAAAAGATGCAAAACTTGTGTTTCGGGCCTGAATGCACTATTTCGGGATACCGAAGTTGTGAAGCATCCATTCTACTCCATTCGAACCAAAATGATGTTTGGGAGTGTTTCAGAGCATTTCGCTAACCTTCGACACGTAAAAAGATGCAAAACTTGTGTTTCGGGCGTGAATGGACTATTTTGGGGTATCGAACTTGTGAAGCATCCATTCTACTCCATTGGAACAAAAATGATGTTTGGGAGTGTTTCAGAGCATTTCGCTAACCTTCGGCACGTAAAAAGATGCAAAACTTGTGTTTCGGGCCTGAATGCACTATTCTAGGGTACCGAAGTTGTGAAGCATCCATTCTACTCCATTGGACCCAAGATGATGTTTGAGAGTGTTTCAGAGCATTTCGCTAACCTTCGGCACGTAAAAAGATGCAAAACTTGTGTTTCGGGCCTGAATGCACTATTTCGAGGTACCAAAGTTGTGAAGCATCCATTCTACTCCATTGGACCCAAAATGATGTTTGAGAGTGTTTCAGAACATTTCGCTAACCTTCGGCTCGTAAAAAGATGAAAAACTTGTGTTCGCATCTGAATGCACTATTTCGGGGTACCGAAGTTGCGAAGCATCCATTCTACTCCATTGGAACCAAAGTGATGTTTGGGAGTGTTTCATAGTATTTCGCTAAACTTCGGCACGTAAAAAGATGCAAAACTTCTGTTTCGGGCCTGAATGCACAATTTCGGGGTACCGAAGTTGTGAAGCATCCATTCTACTCCATTGGACCCAAAATAATGTTTGAGAGTGTTTCAGAGTATTTTGCTAACCTTCGGCACGTAAAAGATGCAAAACTTGTGTTTCACGCCTGAACGCACTATTTCGGGGTATCGTAGTTGTAAAGGATCCATTATTTCAGGGTACCAAAGTTGTAAAGCATCCATTCTACTCCATTGGACCCAAAATGATGTTTGGGAGTGTTTCAAAGCATTTTGCTAACCTTCGGCACGTTAAAAAATGCAAAACTTGTGTTTCGGGCCTGAATGCACTATTCCAGGGGTACCGAAGTTCTGAAGCATCCATTCTACTCCATTGGACCCAAAATGATGTTTGGGAGTGTTTCAGAGCATTTCGCTAACCTTCGGCACGTAAAAAGATGAAAACTTGTGTTTAGGGCCTGAATGCACTATTTCGAGGGACCAAAGTTGCGAAGCATCCATTCAACTCCATTGGACCCAAACTGATTTTTGGGAGTGTTTCAGAGCATTTCGCTAACCTTCGGCACGTAAAAAGATGCAAAACTTGTGTTTCGGGCCTGAATGTACTATTTCGGGGTACCGAAGTTGTGAAGCATCCATTCTACTCCATTGGACCCAATCTGATTTTTGGGAGTGTTTCAGAGCATTTCGCTAACCTTCGGCACGTAAAAAGATGCAAAACTTGTATTTCGGGCCTGAATGCACTATTTCGGGATACCGAAGTTGTGAAGCATCCATTCTACTCCATTGGAACAAAAATGATGTTTGGGAGTGTTTCAGAGCATTTCGCTAACCTTCGGAACGTAAAAAGATGCAAAACTTGTGTTTCGGGCCTGACTGCACTATTCCAGGGTACCGAAGTTGTGAAGCATCCAATCTACTCCATTGGACCCAAGATGATGTTTGAGAGTGTTTCAGAGCATTTCGCTAACCTTTGGCACGTAGAAAGATGCAAAACTTGTGTTTCGGGCCTGAATGTACTATTTCAGGGTACCAAAGTTGTGAAGCATCCATTTTACTCCATTGGACCCAAAATGATTTTTGGGAGTGTTTCAGAGCATTTCGCTAACCTTCGGCACGTAAAAAGATGCAAAACTTGTGTTTCGGGCCTGAATACACTATTTCGGGATATCGAAGTTGTGAAGCATCCATTCTACTCCATTCGAACCAAAATGATGTTCGGGAGTGTTTCAGAGCATTTCGCTAACCTTCGGCACGTAAAAAGATGCAAAATTTGTGTTTCGGGCGTGATTGGACTATTTCGGGGTACCGAAGTTGTGAAGCATCCATTCTACTCCATTGGAACCAAAATAATGTTTGAGAGTGTTTCAGAGCATTTCGCTAACCTTTGGCACGTAAAGGATGCAAAACTTGTGTTTCGGGCCAGAATACACTATTTCGGGGTACCGAAGTTGCGAAGCATCTATTCTACTCCATTGGAACCAAAATGATGTTTGGGAGTGTTTCAGAGCATTTCGCTAACTTTCGGCACGTAAAAAGATGCAAAACTTGTGTTTCGGGCCTGAATGCACTATTTCAAGGTATCGTAGATGTAAAGCATCCATTCTACACCATTGGACCCAAAATGATGTTTGGGAGTGTTTCAGAGCATTTCGCTAACCTTCGGCACGTACAAGATGCAAAACTTGTGTCCGCGCCTTAATCCACTACTTTGGGTTACCAAAGTTGTGAAGCATCCATTATAGTCCTTTGGACCCAAAATGATGTTTGGGAGTGTTTCAGAGCATTTTGCTAACCTTCGGCACAAAAAAAGATGAAAAACTTGTGTTTCGGACCTGAATGCACTATTTTGGGGAACCAAAGTTGCGAAGCATCCATTCTACTCCATTGGAACCAATATGATGTTTGGGAGTGTTTCAGAGAATTTTGCTAACCTTCAGCACGTAAAAGGATGCAAAACTTGTGTTCCGGGCCTGAATGCACTATTTTGGGGTACCGAAGTTGTGATGCATCCATTCTACTCCATTGGACCCAAAATGATGTTTTAGAGTGTTTCCGAGCATTTCGCTAACCTTCGGCACGTAAAAGATGCAAAACTCGTGTTCGCGCCTGAATCCACTATTTCGGGTTACAAAAGTTGTGAAGCAACCATTATAGTCCATTGCACCCAAAATGATGTTTGGGAGTGTTTCAGAGTATTTTGCTAACCTTCGGCATACAAAAAGATGAAAAACTTGTGTTTCGGGCCTGAATGCACTATTTCAGGGTACCAAAGTTGCGAAGCATCCATTCTACTCCATTGGAACCAAATGATGTTTGGGAGTGTTTCAGAGCATTCGCTAACCTTCAGCACGTAAAAAGATGCAAAACTTGTGTTTCGGGCCTGAATGCACTATTTTGGGGTACCGAAGTTGTGAAGCATCCATTCTAGTTCACTGGACCCAAAATGATGTTTGGGAGTGTTTCAAAGCATTTTACTAACCTTCGGCACGTAAAAAGATGCAAAATTTGGGTTTCGGGCCTGAATGCACTATTTCGGGGTACCGAAGTTGTGAAGCATCTATTCTACTCCATTGGACCCAAAATGATGTTTGGGAGTGTTTCAGAGCATTTCGCTAACCTTCGGCATGTAAAAAGATGAAAACTTGTGTTTCGGGCCAGAATGCACTATTTCGAGGGACCAAAGTTGCGAAGCATCCATTCAACTCCATTGGACCCAAACTTATTTTTTGGAGTGTTTCAGAGCATTTCGCTAACCTAAGTCACGTAAAAAGATGCAAAACTTGTGTTTCGGGCCTGAATGTACTGTTTCGGGGTACCGAAGTTGTGAAGCATCCATTCTACTCCATTGGACCCAAACTGATTTTTGGGAGTGTTTTAGAGCATTTCGCTAACCTTCGGCACGTAAAAAGATGCAAAACTTGTGTTTCGGGCCTGAATGCACTATTTCGGGGTACCGAAGTTGTGAAGCATCCATTCTACTCCATTGGACCCAAAATGATTTTTGGGAGTGTTTCAGAGCATTTAGCTAACCTTCAGCACGTAAAAGATGAAAACTTGTGTTCGCGCCTGAATGCACTATTTCGGGGTACCGAAGTTGTGAAGCATCCATTCTACTCCATTGGAACAAAAATGATGTTTGGGAGTGTTTCAGAGCATTTCGCTAACCTTCGGAACGTAAAAAGATGCAAAACTTGTGTTTCGGGCCTGAATACACTATTTCGGGATACCGAAGTTGTGAAGCATCCATTCTACACCATTCGAACCAAAATGATGTTTGGGAGTGTTTCAGAGCATTTCGCTAACCTTCGGCACGTAAAAGATGCAGAACTTGTGTCCGCGCCTTAATCCACTATTTCGGGTTACCAAAGTTGTGAAGCATCCATTATAGTCCTTTGGACCCAAAATGATGTTTGGGAGTGTTTCAGAGCATTTTGCTAACCTTCGGCACAAAAAAAGATGAAAAACTTGTGTTTCGGGCCTGAATGCACTATTTTGGGGAACCAAAGTTGCGAAGCATCCATTCTACTCCATTGGAACCAATATGATGTTTGGGAGTGTTTCAGAGAATTTCGCTAACCTTCGGCACGTAAAAGGATGCAAAACTTGTGTTTCGGGCCTGAATGCACTATTTTGGGGTACCGAAGTTGTGAAGCATCCATTCTACACCATTGGACCCAAAATGATGTTTTAGAGTGTTTCAGAGCATTTCGCTAATCTTCGGCACGTAAAAGATGCAAAACTTGTGTTTCGGGCCTGAATGCACTATTTCGGGGTATCGTAGTTGTAAAGCATCCATTCTACTCCATTGGAAAAAAAATGATGTTTGGGAGTGTTTCAGAGCATTTCGCTAAACTTCGGCACGTAAAAAGATGCAAAACTTGTGTTTCGGGCCTGAATGCACCATTCCAGGGTACCGAAGTTGTGAAGCATCCATTCTACTCCATTGGACCCAAGATGATGTTTGAGAGTGTTTCAGAGCATTTCGCTAACCTTCGGCACGTAAAAAGATGCAAAACTTGTGTTTCGGGCCTGAATGTACTATTTCAGGGTACCAAAGTTGTGAAGCATCCATTCTACTCCATTGGACCCAAAATGATTTTTGGGTGTGTTTCAGAGCATTTCGCTAACCTTCGGCACGTAAGAAGATGCAAAACTTGTGTTTCGGGCCTGAATGCACTATTTCGGGATACCGAAGTTGTGAAGCATCCATTCTACTCCATTCGAACCAAAATGATGTTTGGGAGTGTTTCAGAGCATTTCGCTAACCTTCGGCACGTAAAAAGATGCAAAACTTGTGTTTCGGGCGTGAATGGACTATTTTGGGGTACCGAAGTTGTGAAGCATCCATTCTACTCCATTGGAACCAAAATAATGTTTGAGAGTGTTTCAGAGCATTTCGCTAACCTTTGGCGCGTAAGAAGATGCAAAACTTGTGTTTCGGGCCTGAATGCACTATTTCGGGATACCGAAGTTGTGAAGCATCCATTCTACTCCATTCGAACCAAAATGATGTTTGGGAGTGTTTCAGAGCATTTCGCTAACCTTCGGCACGTAAAAAGATGCAAAACTTGTGTTTCGGGCGTGAATGCACTATTTCGGGGAACCGAAGTTGCGAAGCATCCATTCTACTCCATTGGAACCAAAATGATGTTTGGGAGTGTTTCAGAGAATTTCGCTAACCTTCGGCACGTAAAAGGATGCAAAACTTGTGTTTCGGGCCTGAATGCACTATTTTGGGGTACCGAAGTTGTGAAGCATCCATTCTACACCATTGGACCCAAAATGAAGTTTTAGAGTGTTTCAGAGCATTTCGCTAATCTTCGGCACGTAAAAGATGCAAAACTTGTGTTTCGGGCCTGAATGCACTATTTCGGGGTATCATAGTTGTAAAGCATCCATTCTACTCCATTGGAACAAAAATGATGTTTGGGAGTGTTTCAGAGCATTTCTCTAACCTTTGGCATGTAAAGGATGCAAAACTTGTGTTTCGGGCCAGAATACACTATTTCGAGGTACCGAAGTTGCGAAGCATCCATTCTACTCCATTGGAACCAAAATGATGTTTGGGAGTGTTTCAGAGCATTTCGCTAACCTTCGGCACGTAAAAAGATGCAGAACTTGTGTTTCGGGCCTGAATGCTCTATTTCAAGGTATCGTAGTTGTAAAGCATCCATTCTACACCATTGGACCCAAAATGATGTTTGGGAGTGTTTCAGAGCATTTCGCTTACCTTCGGCACGTAAAAGATGCAGAACTTGTGTCCGCGCCTTAATCCACTATTTCGGGTTACCAAAGTTGTGAAGCATCCATTATAGTCCTTTGGACCCAAAATGATGTTTGGGAGTGTTTCAGAGCATTTTGCTAACCTTCGGCACAAAAAAAAATGAAAAACTTGTGTTTCGGGCCTGAATGCACTATTTTGGGGAACCAAAGTTGCGAAGCATCCATTCTACTCCATTGGAACCAATATGATGTTTGGGAGTGTTTCAGAGAATTTCGCTAACCTTCGGCACGTAAAAGGATGCAAAACTTGTGTTTCGGGCCTGAATGCACTATTTTGGGGTACCAAAGTTGTGAAGCATCCATTCTACACCATTGCACGCAAAATGATGTTTTAGAGTGTTTCAGAGCATTTCGCTAATCTTCGGCACGTAAAAGATGCAAAACTTGTGTTTCGGGCCTGAATGCACTATTTCGGGGTATCGTAGTTGTAAAGCATCCATTCTACTCCATTGGAACAAAAATGATGTTTGGGAGTGTTTCAGAGCATTTCGCTAACCTTCGGCACGTAAAAGATGCAAAACTTGTGTTTCGGGCCTGAATGCACTATTTCGGGGTATCGTAGTTGTAAAGCATCCATTCTACTCCATTGGAACAAAAATGATGTTTGGGAGTGTTTCAGAGCATTTTGCTAACCTTCGGCACGTAAAAATATGCAAAACTTGTGTTTCGGGCCTGAATGCACTATTCTAGCGTACCGAAGTTGTGAAGCATCCATTCTACTCCATTGGACCCAAGATGATGTTTGAGAGTGTTTCAGATCATTTCGCTAACCTTCGGCACGTAAAAAGATGCTAAACTTGTGTTTCGGGCCTGAATGTACTATTTCAGGGTACCAAAGTTGTGAAGCATCCATTCTACTCCATTGGACCCAAAATGATTTTTGGGAGTGTTTCAGAGCATTTCGCTAACCTTCGGCACGTAAAAAGATGCAAAACTTGTGTTTCGGGCCTGAATGCACTATTTTGGGATACCGAAGTTGTGAAGTATCCATTCTACTCCATTCGAACCAAAATGATGTTTGGGAGTGTTTCAGAGCATTTCGCTAACCTTCGGCATGTAAAAAGATGCAAAACTTGTGTTTCGGGCGTGAATGGACTATTTCGGGGTACCGAAGTTGTGAAGCATCCATTCTGCTCCATTGGAACCAAAATAATGTTTGAGAGTGTTTCAGAGCATTTCGCTAACCTTTGGCGCGTAAAGGATGCAAAACTTGTGTTTCGGGCCAGAATACACTATTTCGGGGAACCGAAGTTGCGAAGCATCCATTCTACTCCATTGGAACCAAAATGATGTTTGGGAGTGTTTCAGAGCATTTCGCTAACCTTCGTCACGTAAAAAGATGCAAAACTTGTGTTTCGGGCCTGAATGCACTATTTCGAGGTACCAAAGTTGTGAAGCATCCATTCTACTCCATTGGACCCAAAATGATGTTTGAGAGTGTTTCAGAACATTTCGCTAACCTTCGGCTCGTAAAAAGATGAAAAACTTGTGTTCGCGCCTGAATGCACTATTTCGGGGTACCGAAGTTGCGAAGCATCCATTCTACTCCATTGGAACCAAAGTGATGTTTGGGAGTGTTTCATAGTATTTCGCTAAACTTCGGCACGTAAAAAGATGCAAAACTTCTGTTTCGGGCCTGAATGCACAATTTCGGGGTACCGAAGTTGTGAAGCATCCATTCTACTCCATTGGACCCAAAACAATGTTTGAGAGTGTTTCAGAGCATTTTGCTAACCTTCGGCACGTAAAAGATGCAAAACTTGTGTTTCAAGCCTGAACGCACTATTTCGGGGTATCGTAGTTGTAAAGCATCCACTATTTCAGGGTACCAAAGTTGTAAAGCATCCATTCTACTCCATTGGACCCAAAATGATGTTTGGGAGTTTCAAAGCATTTTGCTAACCTTCGGCATGTAAAAAAAATGCAAAATTTGTGTTTCGGGCCTGAATGCACTATTCCAGGGGTACCGAAGTTCTGAAGCATCCATTCTACTCCATTGGACCCAAAATGATGTTTGGGAATGTTTCAGAGCATTTCGCTAACCTTCGGCACGTAAAAGATGCAAAACTTGTGTTTCGGGCCTGAATGTACTATTTCAGGGTACCAAAGTTGTGAAGCAACCATTCTACTCCATTGGACCCAAAATGATTTTTGGGAGTGTTTCAGAGCATTTCGCTAACCTTCGGCACGTAAAAAGATGCAAAACTTGTGTTTCGGGCCTGAATACACTATTTCGGGATACCGAAGTTGTGAAGCATCCATTCTACACCATTCGAACCAAAATGATGTTTGGGAGTGTTTCAGAGCATTTCGCTAACCTTCGGCACGTAAAAGATGCAGAACTTGTGTCCGCGCCTTAATCCACTATTTCGGGTTACCAAAGTTGTAAAGCATCCATTATAGTCCTTTGGACCCAAAATGATGTTTGGGAGTGTTTCAGAGCATTTTGCTAACCTTCGGCACAAAAAAAGATGAAAAACTTGTGTTTCGGGCCTGAATGCACTATTTTGGGGAACCAAAGTTGCGAAGCATCCATTCTACTCCATTGGAACCAATATGATGTTTGGGAGTGTTTCAGAGAATTTCGCTAACCTTCGGCACGTAAAAGGATGCAAAACTTGTGTTTCGGGCCTGAATGCACTATTTTGGGGTACCGAAGTTGTGAAGCATCCATTCTACACCATTGGACCCAAAATGAAGTTTTAGAGTGTTTCAGAGCATTTCGCTAATCTTCGGCACGTAAAAGATGCAAAACTTGTGTTTCGGGCCTGAATGCACTATTTCGGGGTATCGTAGTTGTAAAGCATCCATTCTACTCCATTGGAACAAAAATGATGTTTGGGAGTGTTTCAGAGCATTTCGCTAACCTTCGGCACGTAAAAAGATGCAAAACTTGTGTTTCGGGCCTGAATGCACTATTCCAGGGTACCGAAGTTGTGAAGCATCCATTCTACTCCATTGGACCCAAGATGATGTTTGAGAGTGTTTCAGAGCATTTCGCTAACCTTCGGCACGTAAAAAGATGCAAAACTTGTGTTTCGGGCCTGAATGTACTATTTCAGGGTACCAAAGTTGTGAAGCATCCGTTCTACTCCATTGGACCCAAAATGATTTTTGGGTGTGTTTCAGAGCATTTCGCTAACCTTCGGCACGTAAAAAGATGCAAAACTTGTGTTTCGGGCCTGAATGCACTATTTCGGGATACCGAAGTTGTGAAGCATCCATTCTACTCCATTCGAACCAAAATGATGTTTGGGAGTGTTTCAGAGCATTTCGCTAACCTTCGACACGTAAAAAGATGCAAAACTTGTGTTTCGGGCGTGAATGGACTATTTTGGGGTACCGAACTTGTGAAGCATCCATTCTACTCCATTGGAACCAAAATAATGTTTGAGAGTGTTTCAGAGCATTTCGCTAACCTTTGGAGCGTAAAGGATGCAAAACTTGTGTTTCGGGCCAGAATACACTATTTCGGGGAACAGAAGTTGCGAAGCATCCATTCTACTCCATTGGAACCAAAATGATGTTTGGGAGTGTTTCAGAGCATTTCGCTAACCTTCGGCACGTAAAAAGATGCAAAACTTGTGTTTCGGGCCTGAATGCACTATTTCGAGGTACCAAAGTTGTGAAGCATCCATTCTACTCCATTGGACCCAAAATGATGTTTGAGAGTGTTTCAGAACATTTCGCTAACCTTCGGCTCGTAAAAAGATGAAAAACTTGTGTTCGCATCTGAATGCACTATTTCGGGGTACCGAAGTTGCGAAGCATCCATTCTACTCCATTGGAACCAAAGTGATGTTTGGGAGTGTTTCATAGTATTTCGCTAAACTTCGGCACGTAAAAAGATGCAAAACTTCTGTTTCGGGCCTGAATGCACAATTTCGGGGTACCGAAGTTGTGAAGCATCCATTCTACTCCATTGGACCCAAAATAATGTTTGAGAGTGTTTCAGAGCATTTTGCTAACCTTCGGCACGTAAAAGATGCAAAACTTGTGTTTCAAGCCTGAACGCACTATTTCGGGGTATCGTAGTTGTAAAGCATCCATTATTTCAGGGTACCAAAGTTGTAAAGCATCCATTCTACTCCATTGGAACAAAAATGATGTTTGGGAGTGTTTCAGAGCATTTCGCTAACCTTCGGCACGTAAAAAGATGCAAAACTTGTGTTTCGGGCCTGAATACACTATTTCGGGATACCGAAGTTGTGAAGCATCCATTCTACACCATTCGAACCAAAATGATGTTTGGGAGTGTTTCAGAGCATTTCGCTAACCTTCGGCACGTAAAAGATGCAGAACTTGTGTCCGCGCCTTAATCCACTATTTCGGGTTACCAAAGTTGTGAAGCATCCATTATAGTCCTTTGGACCCAAAATGATGTTTGGGAGTGTTTCAGAGCATTTTGCTAACCTTCGGCACAAAAAAAGATGAAAAACTTGTGTTTCGGGCCTGAATGCACTATTTTGGGGAACCAAAGTTGCGAAGCATCCATTCTACTCCATTGGAACCAATATGATGTTTGGGAGTGTTTCAGAGAATTTCGCTAACCTTCGGCACGTAAAAGGATGCAAAACTTGTGTTTCGGGCCTGAATGCACTATTTTGGGGTACCGAAGTTGTGAAGCATCCATTCTACACCATTGGACCCAAAATGAAGTTTTAGAGTGTTTCAGAGCATTTCGCTAATCTTCGGCACGTAAAAGATGCAAAACTTGTGTTTCGGGCCTGAATGCACTATTTCGGGGTATCGTAGTTGTAAAGCATCCATTCTACTCCATTGGAACAAAAATGATGTTTGGGAGTGTTTCAGAGCATTTCGCTAACCTTCGGCACGTAAAAAGATGCAAAACTTGTGTTTCGGGCCTGAATGCACTATTCTAGGGTACCGAAGTTGTGAAGCATCCATTCTACTCCATTGGACCCAAGATGATGTTTGAGAGTGTTTCAGAGCATTTCGCTAACCTTCGGCACGTAAAAAGATGCAAAACTTGTGTTTCGGGCCTGAATGTACTATTTCAGGGTACCAAAGTTGTGAAGCATCCGTTCTACTCCATTGGACCCAAAATGATTTTTGGGTGTGTTTCAGAGCATTTCGCTAACCTTCGGCACGTAAAAAGATGCAAAACTTGTGTTTCGGGCCTGAATGCACTATTTCGGGATACCGAAGTTGTGAAGCATCCATTCTACTCCATTCGAACCAAAATGATGTTTGGGAGTGTTTCAGAGCATTTCGCTAACCTTCGACACGTAAAAAGATGCAAAACTTGTGTTTCGGGCGTGAATGGACTATTTTGGGGTACCGAACTTGTGAAGCATCCATTCTACTCCATTGGAACCAAAATAATGTTTGAGAGTGTTTCAGAGCATTTCGCTAACCTTTGGAGCGTAAAGGATGCAAAACTTGTGTTTCGGGCCAGAATACACTATTTCGGGGAACAGAAGTTGCGAAGCATCCATTCTACTCCATTGGAACCAAAATGATGTTTGGGAGTGTTTCAGAGCATTTCGCTAACCTTCGGCACGTAAAAAGATGCAAAACTTGTGTTTCGGGCCTGAATGCACTATTTCGAGGTACCAAAGTTGTGAAGCATCCATTCTACTCCATTGGACCCAAAATGATGTTTGAGAGTGTTTCAGAACATTTCGCTAACCTTCGGCTCGTAAAAAGATGAAAAACTTGTGTTCGCATCTGAATGCACTATTTCGGGGTACCGAAGTTGCGAAGCATCCATTCTACTCCATTGGAACCAAAGTGATGTTTGGGAGTGTTTCATAGTATTTCGCTAAACTTCGGCACGTAAAAAGATGCAAAACTTCTGTTTCGGGCCTGAATGCACAATTTCGGGGTACCGAAGTTGTGAAGCATCCATTCTACTCCATTGGACCCAAAATAATGTTTGAGAGTGTTTCAGAGCATTTTGCTAACCTTCGGCACGTAAAAGATGCAAAACTTGTGTTTCAAGCCTGAACGCACTATTTCGGGGTATCGTAGTTGTAAAGCATCCATTATTTCAGGGTACCAAAGTTGTAAAGCATCCATTCTACTCCATTGGACCCAAAATGATGTTTGGGAGTGTTTCAAAGCATTTTGCTAACCTTCGGCACGTTAAAAAAATGCAAAACTTGTGTTTCGGGCCTGAATGCACTATTCCAGGGGTACCGAAGTTCTGAAGCATCCATTCTACTCCATTGGACCCAAAATGATGTTTGGGAGTGTTTCAGAGAATTTCGCTAACCTTCGGCACGTAAAAAGATGAAAACTTGTGTTTAGGGCCTGAATGCACTATTTCGAGGGACCAAAGTTGCGAAGCATCCATTCAACTCCATTGGACCCAAACTGATTTTTGGGAGTGTTTCAGAGCATTTCGCTAACCTTCGGCACGTAAAAAGATGCAAAACATGTGTTTCGGGCCTGAATGTACTATTTCGGGGTACCGAAGTTGTGAAGCATCCATTCTACTCCATTGGACCCAATCTGATTTTTGGGAGTGTTTCAGAGCATTTCGCTAACCTTCGGCACGTAAAAAGATGCAAAACTTGTGTTTCGGGCCTGAATGCACTATTTCGGGATACCGAAGTTGTGAAGCATCCATTCTACTCCATTGGAACAAAAATGATGTTTGGGAGTGTTTCAGAGCATTTCGCTAACCTTCGGAACGTAAAAAGATGCAAAACTTGTGTTTCGGGCCTGACTGCACTATTCCAGGGTACCGAAGTTGTGAAGCATCCAATCTACTCCATTGGACCCAAGATGATGTTTGAGAGTGTTTCAGAGCATTTCGCTAACCTTCGGCACGTAAAAAGATGCAAAACTTGTGTTTCGGGCCTGAATGTACTATTTCAGGGTACCAAAGTTGTGAAGCAACCATTCTACTCCATTGGACCCAAAATGATTTTTGGGAGTGTTTCAGAGCATTTCGCTAACCTTCGGCACGTAAAAAGATGCAAAACTTGTGTTTCGGGCCTGAATACACTATTTCGGGATACCGAAGTTGTGAAGCATCCATTCTACACCATTCGAACCAAAATGATGTTTGGGAGTATTTCAGAGCATTTCGCTAACCTTCGGCACGTAAAAGATGCAGAACTTGTGTCCGCGCCTTAATCCACTATTTCGGGTTTCCAAAGATGTGAAGCATCCATTATAGTCCTTTGGACCCAAAATGATGTTTGGGAGTGTTTCAGAGCATTTTGCTAACCTTCGGCACAAAAAAAGATGAAAAACTTGTGTTTCGGGCCTTAATGCACTATTTTGGGGAACCAAAGTTGCGAAGCATCCATTCTACTCCATTGGAACCAATATGATGTTTGGGAGTGTTTCAGAGAATTTCGCTAACCTTCGGCACGTAAAAGGATGCAAAACTTGTGTTTCGGGCCTGAATGCACTATTTTGGGGTACCGAAGTTGTGAAGCATCCATTCTACACCATTGGACCCAAAATGATGTTTTAGAGTGTTTCAGAGCATTTCGCTAATCTTCGGCACGTAAAAGATGCAAAACTTGTGTTTCGGGCCTGAATGCACTATTTTGGGGTATCGTAGTTGTAAAGCATCCATTCTACTCCATTGGAACAAAAATGATGTTTGGGAGTGTTTCAGAGCATTTCGCTAACCTTCGGCACGTAAAAAGATGCAAAACTTGTGTTTCGGGCCTGAATGCACTATTCTAGGGTACCGAAGTTGTGAAGCATCCA
Source organism: Cenchrus fungigraminus (assembly GCA_036936925.1). Taxonomy (NCBI): domain Eukaryota; kingdom Viridiplantae; phylum Streptophyta; class Magnoliopsida; order Poales; family Poaceae; genus Cenchrus; species Cenchrus fungigraminus. The sequence continues at coordinate 58,749,285 of CM072772.1, read as the reverse complement.
TTCTACTCCATTGGACCCAAGATGATGTTTGAGAGTGTTTCAGAGCATTTCGCTAACCTTCGGCACGTAAAAAGATGCAAAACTTGTGTTTCGGGCCTGAATGCACTATTTCGAGGTACCAAAGTTGTGAAGCATCCATTCTACTCCATTGGACCCAAAATGATGTTTGAGAGTGTTTCAGAACATTTCGCTAACCTTCGGCTCGTAAAAAGATGAAAAACTTGTGTTCGCATCTGAATGCACTATTTCGGGGTACCGAAGTTGCGAAGCATCCATTCTACTCCATTGGAACCAAAGTGATGTTTGGGAGTGTTTCATAGTATTTCGCTAAACTTCGGCACGTAAAAAGATGCAAAACTTCTGTTTCGGGCCTGAATGCACAATTTCGGGGTATCGAAGTTGTGAAGCATCCATTCTACTCCATTGGACCCAAAATAATGTTTGAGAGTGTTTCAGAGCATTTTGCTAACCTTCGGCACGTAAAAGATGCAAAACTTGTGTTTCACGCCTGAACGCACTATTTCGGGGTATCGTAGTTGTAAAGGATCCATTATTTCAGGGTACCAAAGTTGTAAAGCATCCATTCTACTCCATTGGACCCAAAATGATGTTTGGGAGTGTTTCAAAGCATTTTGCTAACCTTCGGCACGTTAAAAAAATGCAAAACTTGTGTTTCGGGCCTGAATGCACTATTCCAGGGGTACCGAAGTTCTGAAGCATCCATTCTACTCCATTGGACCCAAAATGATGTTTGGGAGTGTTTCAGAGCATTTCGCTAACCTTCAGCACGTAAAAAGATGAAAACTTGTGTTTAGGGCCTGAATGCACTATTTCGAGGGACCAAAGTTGCGAAGCATCCATTCAACTCCATTGGACCCAAACTGATTTTTGGGAGTGTTTCAGAGCATTTCGCTAACCTTCGGCACGTAAAAAGATGCAAAACTTGTGTTTCGGGCCTGAATGTACTATTTCGGGGTACCGAAGTTGTGAAGCATCCATTCTACTCCATTGGACCCAATCTGATTTTTGGGAGTGTTTCAGAGCATTTCGCTAACCTTCGGCACGTAAAAAGATGCAAAACTTGTATTTCGGGCCTGAATGCACTATTTCGGGATACCGAAGTTGTGAAGCATCCATTCTACTCCATTGGAACAAAAATGATGTTTGGGAGTGTTTCAGAGCATTTCGCTAACCTTCGGAACGTAAAAAGATGCAAAACTTGTGTTTCGGGCCTGACTGCACTATTCCAGGGTACCGAAGTTGTGAAGCATCCAATCTACTCCATTGGACCCAAGATGATGTTTGAGAGTGTTTCAGAGCATTTCGCTAACCTTTGGCACGTAAAAAGATGCAAAACTTGTGTTTCGGGCCTGAATGTACTATTTCAGGGTACCAAAGTTGTGAAGCATCCATTTTACTCCATTGGACCCAAAATGATTTTTGGGAGTGTTTCAGAGCATTTCGCTAACCTTCGGCACGTAAAAAGATGCAAAACTTGTGTTTCGGGCCTGAATACACTATTTCGGGATATCGAAGTTGTGAAGCATCCATTCTACTCCATTCGAACCAAAATGATGTTCGGGAGTGTTTCAGAGCATTTCGCTAACCTTCGGCACGTAAAAAGATGCAAAATTTGTGTTTCGGGCGTGATTGGACTATTTCGGGGTACCGAAGTTGTGAAGCATCCATTCTACTCCATTGGAACCAAAATAATGTTTGAGAGTGTTTCAGAGCATTTCGCTAACCTTCGGCACGTAAAAGGATGCAAAACTTGTGTTTCGGGCCAGAATACACTATTTCGGGGTACCGAAGTTGCGAAGCATCTATTCTACTCCATTGGAACCAAAATGATGTTTGGGAGTGTTTCAGAGCATTTCGCTAACTTTCGGCACGTAAAAAGATGCAAAACTTGTGTTTCGGGCCTGAATGCACTATTTCAAGGTATCGTAGATGTAAAGCATCCATTCTACACCATTGGACCCAAAATGATGTTTGGGAGTGTTTCAGAGCATTTCGCTAACTTTCGGCACGTAAAAAGATGCAAAACTTGTGTTTCGGGCCTGAATGCACTATTTCAAGGTATCGTAGATGTAAAGCATCCATTCTACACCATTGGACCCAAAATGATGTTTGGGAGTGTTTCAGAGCATTTCGCTAACCTTCGGCACGTAAAAGATGCAAAACTTGTGTCCGCGCCTTAATCCACTACTTTGGGTTACCAAAGTTGTGAAGCATCCATTATAGTCCTTTGGACCCAAAATGATGTTTGGGAGTGTTTCAGAGCATTTTGCTAACCTTCGGCACAAAAAAAGATGAAAAACTTGTGTTTCGGACCTGAATGCACTATTTTGGGGAACCAAAGTTGCGAAGCATCCATTCTACTCCATTGGAACCAATATGATGTTTGGGAGTGTTTCAGAGAATTTTGCTAACCTTCAGCACGTAAAAGGATGCAAAACTTGTGTTCCGGGCCTGAATGCACTATTTTGGGGTACCGAAGTTGTGATGCATCCATTCTACTCCATTGGACCCAAAATGATGTTTTAGAGTGTTTCAGAGCATTTCGCTAACCTTCGGCACGTAAAAGATGCAAAACTCGTGTTCGCGCCTGAATCCACTATTTCGGGTTACAAAAGTTGTGAAGCAACCATTATAGTCCATTGCACCCAAAATGATGTTTGGGAGTGTTTCAGAGTATTTTGCTAACCTTCGGCATATAAAAAGATGAAAAACTTGTGTTTCGGGCCTGAATGCACTATTTCAGGGTACCAAAGTTGCGAAGCATCCATTCTACTCCATTGGAACCAAATGATGTTTGGGAGTGTTTCAGAGCATTCGCTAACCTTCAGCACGTAAAAAGATGCAAAACTTGTGTTTCGGGCCTGAATGCACTATTTTGGGGTACCGAAGTTGTGAAGCATCCATTCTAGTTCACTGGACCCAAAATGATGTTTGGGAGTGTTTCAAAGCATTTTACTAACCTTCAGCACGTAAAAAGATGCAAAATTTGGGTTTCGGGCCTGAATGCACTATTTCGGGGTACCGAAGTTGTGAAGCATCTATTCTACTCCATTGGACCCAAAATGATGTTTGGGAGTGTTTCAGAGCATTTCGCTAACCTTCGGCATGTAAAAAGATGAAAACTTGTGTTTCGGGCCTGAATGCACTATTTCGAGGGACCAAAGTTGCGAAGCATCCATTCAACTCCATTGGACCCAAACTTATTTTTTGGAGTGTTTCAGAGCATTTCGCTAACCTAAGTCACGTAAAAAGATGCAAAACTTGTGTTTCGGGCCTGAATGTACTGTTTCGGGGTACCGAAGTTGTGAAGCATCCATTCTACTCCATTGGACCCAAACTGATTTTTGGGAGTGTTTTAGAGCATTTCGCTAACCTTCGGCACGTAAAAAGATGCAAAACTTGTGTTTCGGGCCTGAATGCACTATTTCGGGGTACCGAAGTTGTGAAGCATCCATTCTACTCCATTGGACCCAAAATGATTTTTGGGAGTGTTTCAGAGCATTTAGCTAACCTTCAGCACGTAAAAGATGAAAACTTGTGTTCGCGCCTGAATGCACTATTTCGGGGTACCGAAGTTGTGAAGCATCCATTCTACTCCATTGGAACAAAAATGATGTTTGGGAGTGTTTCAGAGCATTTCGCTAACCTTCGGCACGTAAAAAGATGCAAAACTTGTGTTTCGGGCCTGAATACACTATTTCGGGATACCGAAGTTGTGAAGCATCCATTCTACACCATTCGAACCAAAATGATGTTTGGGAGTGTTTCAGAGCATTTCGCTAACCTTCGGCACGTAAAAGATGCAGAACTTGTGTCCGCGCCTTAATCCACTATTTCGGGTTACCAAAGTTGTGAAGCATCCATTATAGTCCTTTGGACCCAAAATGATGTTTGGGAGTGTTTCAGAGCATTTTGCTAACCTTCGGCACAAAAAAAGATGAAAAACTTGTGTTTCGGGCCTGAATGCACTATTTTGGGGAACCAAAGTTGCGAAGCATCCATTCTACTCCATTGGAACCAATATGATGTTTGGGAGTGTTTCAGAGAATTTCGCTAACCTTCGGCACGTAAAAGGATGCAAAACTTGTGTTTCGGGCCTGAATGCACTATTTTGGGGTACCGAAGTTGTGAAGCATCCATTCTACACCATTGGACCCAAAATGATGTTTTAGAGTGTTTCAGAGCATTTCGCTAATCTTCGGCACGTAAAAGATGCAAAACTTGTGTTTCGGGCCTGAATGCACTATTTCAGGGTATCGTAGTTGTAAAGCATCCATTCTACTCCATTGGAACAAAAATGATGTTTGGGAGTGTTTCAGAGCATTTCGCTAACCTTCGGCACGTAAAAAGATGCAAAACTTGTGTTTCGGGCCTGAATGCACTATTCCAGGGTACCGAAGTTGTGAAGCATCCATTCTACTCCATTGGACCCAAGATGATGTTTGAGAGTGTTTCAGAGCATTTCGCTAACCTTCGGCACGTAAAAAGATGCAAAACTTGTGTTTTGGGCCTGAATGTACTATTTCAGGGTACCAAAGTTGTGAAGCATCCATTCTACTCCATTGGACCCAAACTGATTTTTGGGTGTGTTTCAGAGCATTTCGCTAACCTTCGGCACGTAAAAAGATGCAAAACTTGTATTTCGGGCCTGAATGCACTATTTCGGGATACCGAAGTTGTGAAGCATCCATTCTACTCCATTCGAACCAAAATGATGTTTGGGAGTGTTTCAGAGCATTTCGCTAACCTTCGGCACGTAAAAAGATGCAAAACTTGTGTTTCGGGCGTGAATGGACTATTTTGGGGTACCGAAGTTGTGAAGCATCCATTCTACTCCATTGGAACCAAAATAATGTTTGAGAGTGTTTCAGAGCATTTCGCTAACCTTTGGCGCGTAAAGGATGCAAAACTTGTGTTTCGGGCCAGAATACACTATTTCGGGGAACCGAAGTTGCGAAGCATCCATTCTACTCCATTGGAACCAAAATGATGTTTGGGAGTGTTTCAGAGAATTTCGATAACCTTCGGCACGTAAAAGGATGCAAAACTTGTGTTTCGGGCCTGAATGCACTATTTTGGGGTACCGAAGTTGTGAAGCATCCATTCTACACCATTGGACCCAAAATGAAGTTTTAGAGTGTTTCAGAGCATTTCGCTAATCTTCGGCACGTAAAAGATGCAAAACTTGTGTTTCGGGCCTGAATGCACTATTTCGGGGTATCGTAGTTGTAAAGCATCCATTCTACTCCATTGGAACAAAAATGATGTTTGGGAGTGTTTCAGAGCATTTCGCTAACCTTCGGCACGTAAAAAGATGCAAAACTTGTGTTTCGGGCCTGAATGCACTATTCCAGGGTACCGAAGTTGTGAAGCATCCATTCTACTCCATTGGACCCAAGATGATGTTTGAGAGTGTTTCAGAGCATTTCGCTAACCTTCGGCACGTAAAAAGATGCAAAACTTGTGTTTCGGGCCTGAATGCACTATTTCGGGATACCGAAGTTGTGAAGCATCCATTCTACTCCATTCGAACCAAAATGATGTTTGGGAGTGTTTCAGAGCATTTCGCTAACCTTCGGCACGTAAAAAGATGCAAAACTTGTGTTTCGGGCCTGAATACACTATTTCGGGATATCGAAGTTGTGAAGCATCCATTCTACTCCATTCGAACCAAAATGATGTTCGGGAGTGTTTCAGAGCATTTCGCTAACCTTCGGCACGTAAAAAGATGCAAAATTTGTGTTTCGGGCGTGATTGGACTATTTCGGGGTACCGAAGTTGTGAAGCATCCATTCTACTCCATTGGAACCAAAATAATGTTTGAGAGTGTTTCAGAGCATTTCGCTAACCTTTGGCACGTAAAGGATGCAAAACTTGTGTTTCGGGCCAGAATACACTATTTCGAGGTACCGAAGTTGCGAAGCATCTATTCTACTCCATTGGAACCAAAATGATGTTTGGGAGTGTTTCAGAGCATTTCGCTAACTTTCGGCACGTAAAAAGATGCAAAACTTGTGTTTCGGGCCTGAATGCACTATTTCAAGGTATCGTAGATGTAAAGCATCCATTCTACACCATTGGACCCAAAATGATGTTTGGGAGTGTTTCAGAGCATTTCGCTAACCTTCGGCACGTAAAAGATGCAAAACTTGTGTCCGCGCCTTAATCCACTACTTTGGGTTACCAAAGTTGTGAAGCATCCATTATAGTCCTTTGGACCCAAAATGATGTTTGGGAGTGTTTCAGAGCATTTTGCTAACCTTCGGCACAAAAAAAGATGAAAAACTTGTGTTTCGGACCTGAATGCACTATTTTGGGGAACCAAAGTTGCGAAGCATCCATTCTACTCCATTGGAACCAATATGATGTTTGGGAGTGTTTCAGAGAATTTTGCTAACCTTCAGCACGTAAAAGGATGCAAAACTTGTGTTCCGGGCCTGAATGCACTATTTTGGGGTACCGAAGTTGTGATGCATCCATTCTACTCCATTGGACCCAAAATGATGTTTTAGAGTGTTTCAGAGCATTTCGCTAACCTTCGGCACGTAAAAGATGCAAAACTCGTGTTCGCGCCTGAATCCACTGTTTCGGGTTACAAAAGTTGTGAAGCAACCATTATAGTCCATTGCACCCAAAATGATGTTTGGGAGTGTTTCAGAGTATTTTGCTAACCTTCGGCATATAAAAAGATGAAAAACTTGTGTTTCGGGCCTGAATGCACTATTTCAGGGTACCAAAGTTGCGAAGCATCCATTCTACTCCATTGGAACCAAATGATGTTTGGGAGTGTTTCAGAGCATTCGCTAACCTTCAGCACGTAAAAAGATGCAAAACTTGTGTTTCGGGCCTGAATGCACTATTTTGGGGTACCGAAGTTGTGAAGCATCCATTCTAGTTCACTGGACCCAAAATGATGTTTGGGAGTGTTTCAAAGCATTTTACTAACCTTCAGCACGTAAAAAGATGCAAAATTTGGGTTTCGGGCCTGAATGCACTATTTCGGGGTACCGAAGTTGTGAAGCATCTATTCTACTCCATTGGACCCAAAATGATGTTTGGGAGTGTTTCAGAGCATTTCGCTAACCTTCGGCATGTAAAAAGATGAAAACTTGTGTTTCGGGCCTGAATGCACTATTTCGAGGGACCAAAGTTGCGAAGCATCCATTCAACTCCATTGGACCCAAACTTATTTTTTGGAGTGTTTCAGAGCATTTCGCTAACCTAAGTCACGTAAAAAGATGCAAAACTTGTGTTTCGGGCCTGAATGTACTGTTTCGGGGTACCGAAGTTGTGAAGCATCCATTCTACTCCATTGGACCCAAACTGATTTTTGGGAGTGTTTTAGAGCATTTCGCTAACCTTCGGCACGTAAAAAGATGCAAAACTTGTGTTTCGGGCCTGAATGCACTATTTCGGGGTACCGAAGTTGTGAAGCATCCATTCTACTCCATTGGACCCAAAATGATTTTTGGGAGTGTTTCAGAGCATTTAGCTAACCTTCAGCACGTAAAAGATGAAAACTTGTGTTCGCGCCTGAATGCACTATTTCGGGGTACCGAAGTTGTGAAGCATCCATTCTACTCCATTGGAACAAAAATGATGTTTGGGAGTGTTTCAGAGCATTTCGCTAACCTTCGGCACGTAAAAAGATGCAAAACTTGTGTTTCGGGCCTGAATACACTATTTCGGGATACCGAAGTTGTGAAGCATCCATTCTACACCATTCGAACCAAAATGATGTTTGGGAGTGTTTCAGAGCATTTCGCTAACCTTCGGCACGTAAAAGATGCAGAACTTGTGTCCGCGCCTTAATCCACTATTTCGGGTTACCAAAGTTGTGAAGCATCCATTATAGTCCTTTGGACCCAAAATGATGTTTGGGAGTGTTTCAGAGCATTTTGCTAACCTTCGGCACAAAAAAAGATGAAAAACTTGTGTTTCGGGCCTGAATGCACTATTTTGGGGAACCAAAGTTGCGAAGCATCCATTCTACTCCATTGGAACCAATATGATGTTTGGGAGTGTTTCAGAGAATTTCGCTAACCTTCGGCACGTAAAAGGATGCAAAACTTGTGTTTCGGGCCTGAATGCACTATTTTGGGGTACCGAAGTTGTGAAGCATCCATTCTACACCATTGGACCCAAAATGATGTTTTAGAGTGTTTCAGAGCATTTCGCTAATCTTCGGCACGTAAAAGATGCAAAACTTGTGTTTCGGGCCTGAATGCACTATTTCAGGGTATCGTAGTTGTAAAGCATCCATTCTACTCCATTGGAACAAAAATGATGTTTGGGAGTGTTTCAGAGCATTTCGCTAACCTTCGGCACGTAAAAAGATGCAAAACTTGTGTTTCGGGCCTGAATGCACTATTCCAGGGTACCGAAGTTGTGAAGCATCCATTCTACTCCATTGGACCCAAGATGATGTTTGAGAGTGTTTCAGAGCATTTCGCTAACCTTCGGCACGTAAAAAGATGCAAAACTTGTGTTTCGGGCCTGAATGTACTATTTCAGGGTACCAAAGTTGTGAAGCATCCATTCTACTCCATTGGACCCAAAATGATTTTTGGGTGTGCTTCAGAGCATTTCGCTAACCTTCGGCACGTAAAAAGATGCAAAACTTGTGTTTCGGGCCTGAATGCACTATTTCGGGATACCGAAGTTGTGAAGCATCCATTCTACTCCATTCGAACCAAAATGATGTTTGGGAGTGTTTCAGAGCATTTCGCTAACCTTCGGCACGTAAAAAGATGCAAAACTTGTGTTTCGGGCGTGAATGGACTATTTTGGGGTACCGAAGTTGTGAAGCATCCATTCTACTACATTGGAACCAAAATAATGTTTGAGAGTGTTTCAGAGCATTTCGCTAACCTTTGGCGCGTAAAGGATGCAAAACTTGTGTTTCGGGCCAGAATACACTATTTCGGGGAACCGAAGTTGCGAAGCATCCATTCTACTCCATTGGAACCAAAATGATGTTTGGGAGTGTTTCAGAGAATTTCGCTAACCTTCGGCACGTAAAAGGATGCAAAACTTGTGTTTCGGGCCTGAATGCACTATTTTGGGGTACCGAAGTTGTGAAGCATCCATTCTACACCATTGGACCCAAAATGAAGTTTTAGAGTGTTTCAGAGCATTTCGCTAATCTTCGGCACGTAAAAGATGCAAAACTTGTGTTTCGGGCCTGAATGCACTATTTCGGGGTATCGTAGTTGTAAAGCATCCATTCTACTCCATTGGAACAAAAATGATGTTTGGGAGTGTTTCAGAGCATTTCGCTAACCTTCGGCACGTAAAAAGATGCAAAACTTGTGTTTCGGGCCTGAATGCACTATTCCAGGGTACCGAAGTTGTGAAGCATCCATTCTACTCCATTGGACCCAAGATGATGTTTGAGAGTGTTTCAGAGCATTTCGCTAACCTTCGGCACGTAAAAAGATGCAAAACTTGTGTTTCGGGCCTGAATGTACTATTTCAGGGTACCAAAGTTGTGAAGCATCCGTTCTACTCCATTGGACCCAAAATGATTTTTGGGTGTGTTTCAGAGCATTTCGCTAACCTTCGGCACGTAAAAAGATGCAAAACTTGTGTTTCGGGCCTGAATGCACTATTTCGGGATACCGAAGTTGTGAAGCATCCATTCTACTCCATTGGAACAAAAATGATGTTTGGGAGTGTTTCAGAGCATTTCGCTAACCTTCGGCACGTAAAAAGATGCAAAACTTGTGTTTCGGGCCTGAATGCACTATTCCAGGGTACCGAAGTTGTGAAGCATCCATTCTACTCCATTGGACCCAAGATGATGTTTGAGAGTGTTTCAGAGCATTTCGCTAACCTTCGGCACGTAAAAAGATGCAAAACTTGTGTTTCGGGCCTGAATGTACTATTTCAGGGTACCAAAGTTGTGAAGCATCCATTCTACTCCATTGGACCCAAAATGATTTTTGGGTGTGTTTCAGAGCATTTCGCTAACCTTCGGCACGTAAAAAGATGCAAAACTTGTGTTTCGGGCCTGAATGCACTATTTCGGGATACCGAAGTTGTGAAGCATCCATTCTACTCCATTGGAACAAAAATGATGTTTGGGAGTGTTTCAGAGCATTTCGCTAACCTTCGGAACGTAAAAAGATGCAAAACTTGTGTTTCGGGCCTGACTGCACTATTCCAGGGTACCGAAGTTGTGAAGCATCCAATCTACTCCATTGGAGCCAAGATGATGTTTGAGAGTGTTTCAGAGCATTTCGCTAACCTTCGGCACGTAAAAAGATGCAAAACTTGTGTTTCGGGCCTGAATGTACTATTTCAGGGTACCAAAGTTGTGAAGCAACCATTCTACTCCATTGGACCCAAAATGATTTTTGGGAGTGTTTCAGAGCATTTCGCTAACCTTCGGCACGTAAAAAGATGCAAAACTTGTGTTTCGGGCCTGAATACACTATTTCGGGATACCGAAGTTGTGAAGCATCCATTCTACACCATTCGAACCAAAATGATGTTTGGGAGTATTTCAGAGCATTTCGCTAACCTTCGGCACGTAAAAGATGCAGAACTTGTGTCCGCGCCTTAATCCACTATTTCGGGTTACCAAAGATGTGAAGCATCCATTATAGTCCTTTGGACCCAAAATGATGTTTGGGAGTGTTTCAGAGCATTTTGCTAACCTTCGGCACAAAAAAAGATGAAAAACTTGTGTTTCGGGCCTGAATGCACTATTTTGGGGAACCAAAGTTGCGAAGCATCCATTCTACTCCATTGGAACCAATATGATGTTTGGGAGTGTTTCAGAGAATTTCGCTAACCTTCGGCACGTAAAAGGATGCAAAACTTGTGTTTCGGGCCTGAATGCACTATTTTGGGGTACCGAAGTTGTGAAGCATCCATTCTACACCATTGGACCCAAAATGATGTTTTAGAGTGTTTCAGAGCATTTCGCTAATCTTCAGCACGTAAAAGATGCAAAACTTGTGTTTCGGGCCTGAATGCACTATTTTGGGGTATCGTAGTTGTAAAGCATCCATTCTACTCCATTGGAACAAAAATGATGTTTGGGAGTGTTTCAGAGCATTTCGCTAACCTTCGGCACGTAAAAAGATGCAAAACTTGTGTTTCGGGCCTGAATGCACTATTCTAGGGTACCGAAGTTGTGAAGCATCCATTCTACTCCATTGGACCCAAGATGATGTTTGAGAGTGTTTCAGAGCATTTCGCTAACCTTCGGCACGTAAAAAGATGCAAAACTTGTGTTTCGGGCCTGAATGCACTATTTCGAGGTACCAAAGTTGTGAAGCATCCATTCTACTCCATTGGACCCAAAATGATGTTTGAGAGTGTTTCAGAACATTTCGCTAACCTTCGGCTCGTAAAAAGATGAAAAACTTGTGTTCGCATCTGAATGCACTATTTCGGGGTACCGAAGTTGCGAAGCATCCATTCTACTCCATTGGAACCAAAGTGATGTTTGGGAGTGTTTCATAGTATTTCGCTAAACTTCGGCACGTAAAAAGATGCAAAACTTCTGTTTCGGGCCTGAATGCACAATTTCGGGGTACCGAAGTTGTGAAGCATCCATTCTACTCCATTGGACCCAAAATAATGTTTGAGAGTGTTTCAGAGCATTTTGCTAACCTTCGGCACGTAAAAGATGCAAAACTTGTGTTTCACGCCTGAACGCACTATTTCGGGGTATCGTAGTTGTAAAGGATCCATTATTTCAGGGTACCAAAGTTGTAAAGCATCAATTCTACTCCATTGGACCCAAAATGATGTTTGGGAGTGTTTCAAAGCATTTTGCTAACCTTCGCCACGTTAAAAAAATGCAAAACTTGTGTTTCGGGCCTGAATGCACTATTCCAGGGGTACCGAAGTTCTGAAGCATCCATTCTACTCCATTGGACCCAAAATGATGTTTGGGAGTGTTTCAGAGCATTTCGCTAACCTTCGGCACGTAAAAAGATGAAAACTTGTGTTTAGGGCCTGAATGCACTATTTCGAGGGACCAAAGTTGCGAAGCATCCATTCAACTCCATTGGACCCAAACTGATTTTTGGGAGTGTTTCAGAGCATTTCGCTAACCTTCGGCACGTAAAAAGATGCAAAACTTGTGTTTCGGGCTTGAATGTACTATTTCGGGGTACCGAAGTTGTGAAGCATCCATTCTACTCCATTGGACCCAATCTGATTTTTGGGAGTGTTTCAGAGCATTTCGCTAACCTTCGGCACGTAAAAAGATGCAAAACTTGTATTTCGGGCCTGAATGCACTATTTCGGGATACCGAAGTTGTGAAGCATCCATTCTACTCCATTGGAACAAAAATGATGTTTGGGAGTGTTTCAGAGCATTTCGCTAACCTTCGGAACGTAAAAAGATGCAAAACTTGTGTTTCGGGCCTGACTGCACTATTCCAGGGTACCGAAGTTGTGAAGCATCCAATCTACTCCATTGGACCCAAGATGATGTTTGAGAGTGTTTCAGAGCATTTCGCTAACCTTTGGCACGTAAAAAGATGCAAAACTTGTGTTTTGGGCCTGAATGTACTATTTCAGGGTACCAAAGTTGTGAAGCATCCATTTTACTCCATTGGACCCAAAATGATTTTTGGGAGTGTTTCAGAGCATTTCGCTAACCTTCGGCACGTAAAAAGATGCAAAACTTGTGTTTCGGGCCTGAATACACTATTTCGGGATATCGAAGTTGTGAAGCATCCATTCTACTCCATTCGAACCAAAATGATGTTCGGGAGTGTTTCAGAGCATTTCGCTAACCTTCGGCACGTAAAAAGATGCAAAATTTGTGTTTCGGGCGCGATTGGACTATTTCGGGGTACCGAAGTTGTGAAGCATCCATTCTACTCCATTGGAACCAAAATAATGTTTGAGAGTGTTTCAGAGCATTTCGCTAACCTTTGGCACGTAAAGGATGCAAAACTTGTGTTTCGGGCCAGAATACACTATTTCGGGGTACCGAAGTTGCGAAGCATCTATTCTACTCCATTGGAACCAAAATGATGTTTGGGAGTGTTTCAGAGCATTTCGCTAACTTTCGGCACGTAAAAAGATGCAAAACTTGTGTTTCGGGCCTGAATGCACTATTTCAAGGTATCGTAGATGTAAAGCATCCATTCTACACCATTGGACCCAAAATGATGTTTGGGAGTGTTTCAGAGCATTTCGCTAACCTTCGGCACGTAAAAGATGCAAAACTTGTGTCCGCGCCTTAATCCACTACTTTGGGTTACCAAAGTTGTGAAGCATCCATTATAGTCCTTTGGACCCAAAATGATGTTTGGGAGTGTTTCAGAGCATTTTGCTAACCTTCGGCACAAAAAAAAATGAAAAACTTGTGTTTCGGACCTGAATGCACTATTTTGGGGAACCAAAGTTGCGAAGCATCCATTCTACTCCATTGGAACCAATATGATGTTTGGGAGTGTTTCAGAGAATTTTGCTAACCTTCAGCACGTAAAAGGATGCAAAACTTGTGTTCCGGGCCTGAATGCACTATTTTGGGGTACCGAAGTTGTAATGCATCCATTCTACTCCATTGGACCCAAAATGATGTTTTAGAGTGTTTCAGAGCATTTCGCTAACCTTCGGCACGTAAAAGATGCAAAACTCGTGTTCGCGCCTGAATCCACTATTTCGGGTTACAAAAGTTGTGAAGCAACCATTATAGTCCATTGCACCCAAAATGATGTTTGGGAGTGTTTCAGAGTATTTTGCTAACCTTCGGCATATAAAAAGATGAAAAACTTGTGTTTCGGGCCTGAATGCACTATTTCGGGGTACCAAAGTTGCGAAGCATCCATTCTACGCCATTGGAACCAAATGATGTTTGGGAGTGTTTTTGGGAGTGTTTCAAAGCATTTTACTAACCTTCAGCACGTAAAAAGATGCAAAATTTGGGTTTCGGGCCAGAATGCACTATTTCGGGGTACCGAAGTTGTGAAGCATCTATTCTACTCCATTGGACCCAAAATGATGTTTGGGAGTGTTTCAGAGCATTTCGCTAACCTTCGGCATGTAAAAAGATGAAAACTTGTGTTTCGGGCCTGAATGCACTATTTCGAGGGACCAAAGTTGCGAAGCATCCATTCAACTCCATTGGACCCAAACTTATTTTTTGGAGTGTTTCAGAGCATTTCGCTAACCTAAGTCACGTAAAAAGATGCAAAACTTGTGTTTCGGGCCTGAATGTACTGTTTCGGGGTACCGAAGTTGTGAAGCATCCATTCTACTCCATTGGACCCAAACTGATTTTTGGGAGTGTTTTAGAGCATTTCGCTAACCTTCGGCACGTAAAAAGATGCAAAACTTGTGTTTCGGGCCTGAATGCACTATTTCGGGGTACCGAAGTTGTGAAGCATCCATTCTACTCCATTGGACCCAAAATGATTTTTGGGAGTGTTTCAGAGCATTTAGCTAACCTTCAGCACGTAAAAGATGAAAACTTGTGTTCGCGCCTGAATGCACTATTTCGGGGTACCGAAGTTGTGAAGCATCCATTCTACTCCATTGGAACAAAAATGATGTTTGGGAGTGTTTCAGAGCATTTCGCTAACCTTCGGCACGTAAAAGATGCAGAACTTGTGTCCGCGCCTTAATCCACTATTTCGGGTTACCAAAGTTGTGAAGCATCCATTATAGTCCTTTGGACCCAAAATGATGTTTGGGAGTGTTTCAGAGCATTTTGCTAACCTTCGGCACAAAAAAAGATGAAAAACTTGTGTTTCGGGCCTAAATGCACTATTTTGGGGAACCAAAGTTGCGAAGCATCCATTCTACTCCATTGGAACCAATATGATGTTTGGGAGTGTTTCAGAGAATTTCGCTAACCTTCGGCACGTAAAAGGATGCAAAACTTGTGTTTCGGGCCTGAATGCACTATTTTGGGGTACCGAAGTTGTGAAGCATCCATTCTACACCACTGGACCCAAAATGATGTTTTAGAGTGTTTCAGAGCATTTCGCTAATCTTCGGCACGTAAAAGATGCAAAACTTGTGTTTCGGGCCTGAATGCACTATTTCGGGGTATCGTAGTTGTAAAGCATCCATTCTACTCCATTGGAACAAAAATGATGTTTGGGAGTGTTTCAGAGCATTTCGCTAACCTTCGGCACGTAAAAAGATGCAAAACTTGTGTTTCGGGCCTGAATGCACTATTCCAGGGTACCGAAGTTGTGAAGCATCCATTCTACTCCATTGGACCCAAGATGATGTTTGAGAGTGTTTCAGAGCATTTCGCTAACCTTCGGCACGTAAAAAGATGCAAAACTTGTGTTTCGGGCCTGAATGTACTATTTCAGGGTACCAAAGTTGTGAAGCATCCATTCTACTCCATTGGACCCAAAATGATTTTTGGGTGTGTTTCAGAGCATTTCGCTAACCTTCGGCACGTAAAAAGATGCAAAACTTGTGTTTCGGGCCTGAATGCACTATTTCGGGATACCGAAGTTGTGAAGCATCCATTCTACTCCATTCGAACCAAAATGATGTTTGGGAGTGTTTCAGAGCATTTCGCTAACCTTCGGCACGTAAAAAGATGCAAAACTTGTGTTTCGGGCGTGAATGGACTATTTTGGGGTACCGAAGTTGTGAAGCATCCATTCTACTCCATTGGAACCAAAATAATGTTTGAGAGTGTTTCAGAGCATTTCGCTAACCTTTGGCGCGTAAAGGATGCAAAACTTGTGTTTCGGGCCAGAATACACTATTTCGGGGAACCGAAGTTGCGAAGCATCCATTCTACTCCATTGGAACCAAAATGATGTTTGGGAGTGTTTCAGAGCATTTCGCTAACCTTCGGCACGTAAAAAGATGCAAAACTTGTGTTTCGGGCCTGAATGCACTATTTCGAGGTACCAAAGTTGTGAAGCATCCATTCTACTCCATTGGACCCAAAATGATGTTTGAGAGTGTTTCAGAACATTTCGCTAACCTTCGGCTCGTAAAAAGATGAAAAACTTGTGTTCGCATCTGAATGCACTATTTCGGGGTACCGAAGTTGCGAAGCATTCATTCTACTCCATTGGAACCAAAGTGATGTTTGGGAGTGTTTCATAGTATTTCGCTAAACTTTGGCACGTAAAAAGATGCAAAACTTCTGTTTCGGGCCTGAATGCACAATTTCGGGGTACCGAAGTTGTGAAGCATCCATTCTACTCCGTTGGACCCAAAATAATGTTTGAGAGTGTTTCAGAGCATTTTGCTAACCTTCGGCACGTAAAAGATGCAAAACTTGTGTTTCAAGCCTGAACGCACTATTTCGGGGTATCGTAGTTGTAAAGCATCCATTATTTCAGGGTACCAAAGTTGTAAAGCATCCATTCTACTCCATTGGACCCAAAATGATGTTTGGGAGTGTTTCAAAGCATTTTGCTAACCTTCGGCACGTTAAAAAAATGCAAAACTTGTGTTTCGGGCCTGAATGCACTATTCCAGGGGTACCGAAGTTCTGAAGCATCCATTCTACTCCATTGGACCCAAAATGATGTTTGGGAGTGTTTCAGAGCATTTCGCTAACCTTCGGCACGTAAAAAGATGAAAACTTGTGTTTAGGGCCTGAATGCACTATTTCGAGGGACCAAAGTTGCGAAGCATCCATTCAACTCAATTGGACCCAAACTGATTTTTGGGAGTGTTTCAGAGCATTTCGCTATCCTTCGGCACGTAAAAAGATGCAAAACTTGTGTTTCGGGCCTGAATGTACTATTTCGGGGTACCGAAGTTGTGAAGCATCCATTCTACTCCATTGGACCCAATCTGATTTTTGGGAGTGTTTCAGAGCATTTCGCTAACCTTCGGCACGTAAAAAGATGCAAAACTTGTGCTTCGGGCCTGAATGCACTATTTCGGGATACCGAAGTTGTGAAGCATCCATTCTACTCCATTGGAACAAAAATGATGTTTGGGAGTGTTTCAGAGCATTTCGCTAACCTTCGGAACGTAAAAAGATGCAAAACTTGTGTTTCGGGCCTGACTGCACTATTCCAGGGTACCGAAGTTGTGAAGCATCCAATCTACTCCATTGGACCCAAGATGATGTTTGAGAGTGTTTCAGAGCATTTCGCTAACCTTTGGCACGTAAAAAGATGCAAAACTTGTGTTTCGGGCCTGAATGTACTATTTCAGGGTACCAAAGTTGTGAAGCATCCATTCTACTCCATTGGACCCAAAATGATTTTTGGGAGTGTTTCAGAGCATTTCGCTAACCTTCGGCACGTAAAAAGATGCAAAACTTGTGTTTCGGGCCTGAATACACTATTTCGGGATACCGAAGTTGTGAAGCATCCATTCTACTCCATTCGAACCAAAATGATGTTCGGGAGTGTTTCAGAGCATTTCGCTAACCTTCAGCACGTAAAAAGATGCAAAACTTGTGTTTCGGGCCTGAATGCACTATTTCGAGGTACCAAAGTTGTGAAGCATCCATTCTACGACATTGGACCCAAAATGATGTTTGAGAGTGTTTCGGAACATTTCGCTAACCTTCGGCTCGTAAAAAGATGAAAAACTTGTGTTCGCATCTGAATGCACTATTTCGGGGTACCGAAGTTGCGAAGCATTCATTCTACTCCATTGGAACCAAAGTGATGTTTGGGAGTGTTTCATAGTATTTCGCTAAACTTTGGCACGTAAAAAGATGCAAAACTTCTGTTTCGGGCCTGAATGCACAATTTCGGGGTACCGAAGTTGTGAAGCATCCATTCTACTCCATTGGACCCAAAATAATGTTTGAGAGTGTTTCAGAGCATTTTGCTAACCTTCGGAACGTAAAAGATGCAAAACTTGTGTTTCAAGCCTGAACGCACTATTTCGGGGTATCGTAGTTGTAAAGCATCCATTATTTCAGGGTACCAAAGTTGTAAAGCATCCATTCTACTCCATTGGACCCAAAATGATGTTTGGGAGTGTTTCAAAGCATTTTGCTAACCTTCGGCACGTTAAAAAAATGCAAAACTTGTGTTTCGGGCCTGAATGCACTATTCCAGGGGTACCGAAGTTCTGAAGCATCCATTCTACTCCATTGGACCCAAAATGATGTTTGGGAGTGTTTCAGAGCATTTCGCTAACCTTCGGCACGTAAAAAGATGAAAACTTGTGTTTAGGGCCTGAATGCACTATTTCGAGGGACCAAAGTTGCGAAGCATCCATTCAACTCAATTGGACCCAAACTGATTTTTGGGAGTGTTTCAGAGCATTTCGCTATCCTTCGGCACGTAAAAAGATGCAAAACTTGTGTTTCGGGCCTGAATGTACTATTTCGGGGTACCGAAGTTGTGAAGCATCCATTCTACTCCATTGGACCCAATCTGATTTTTGGGAGTGTTTCAGAGCATTTCGCTAACCTTCGGCACGTAAAAAGATGCAAAACTTGTGCTTCGGGCCTGAATGCACTATTTCGGGATACCGAACTTGTGAAGCATCCATTCTACTCCATTGGAACAAAAATGATGTTTGGGAGTGTTTCAGAGCATTTCGCTAACCTTCGGAACGTAAAAAGATGCAAAACTTGTGTTTCGGGCCTGACTGCACTATTCCAGGGTACCGAAGTTGTGAAGCATCCAATCTACTCCATTGGACCCAAGATGATGTTTGAGAGTGTTTCAGAGCATTTCGCTAACCTTTGGCACGTAAAAAGATGCAAAACTTGTGTTTCGGGCCTGAATGTACTATTTCAGGGTACCAAAGTTGTGAAGCATCCATTCTACTCCATTGGACCCAAAATGATTTTTGGGAGTGTTTCAGAGCATTTCGCTAACCTTCGGCACGTAAAAAGATGCAAAACTTGTGTTTCGGGCCTGAATACACTATTTCGGGATACCGAAGTTGTGAAGCATCCATTCTACTCCATTCGAACCAAAATGATGTTCGGGAGTGTTTCAGAGCATTTCGCTAACCTTCGGCACGTAAAAAGATGCAAAACTTGTGTTTCGGGCCTGAATGCACTATTTCGAGGTACCAAAGTTGTGAAGCATCCATTCTACTCCATTGGACCCAAAATGATGTTTGAGAGTGTTTCGGAACATTTCGCTAACCTTCGGCTCGTAAAAAGATGAAAAACTTGTGTTCGCATCTGAATGCACTATTTCGGGGTACCGAAGTTGCGAAGCATTCATTCTACTCCATTGGAACCAAAGTGATGTTTGGGAGTGTTTCATAGTATTTCGCTAAACTTTGGCACGTAAAAAGATGCAAAACTTCTGTTTCGGGCCTGAATGCACAATTTCGGGGTACCGAAGTTGTGAAGCATCCATTCTACTCCATTGGACCCAAAATAATGTTTGAGAGTGTTTCAGAGCATTTTGCTAACCTTCGGAACGTAAAAGATGCAAAACTTGTGTTTCAAGCCTGAACGCACTATTTCGGGGTATCGTAGTTGTAAAGCATCCATTATTTCAGGGTACCAAAGTTGTAAAGCATCCATTCTACTCCATTGGACCCAAAATGATGTTTGGGAGTGTTTCAAAGCATTTTGCTAACCTTCGGCACGTTAAAAAAATGCAAAACTTGTGTTTCGGGCCTGAATGCACTATTCCAGGGGTACCGAAGTTCTGAAGCATCCATTCTACTCCATTGGACCCAAAATGATGTTTGGGAGTGTTTCAGAGCATTTCGCTAACCTTCGGCACGTAAAAAGATGAAAACTTGTGTTTAGGGCCTGAATGCACTATTTCGAGGGACCAAAGTTGCGAAGCATCCATTCAACTCAATTGGACCCAAACTGATTTTTGGGAGTGTTTCAGAGCATTTCGCTATCCTTCGGCACGTAAAAAGATGCAAAACTTGTGTTTCGGGCCTGAATGTACTATTTCAGGGTACCAAAGTTGTGAAGCATCCATTCTACTCCATTGGACCCAAAATGATTTTTGGGAGTGTTTCAGAGCATTTCGCTAACCTTCGGCACGTAAAAAGATGCAAAACTTGTGTTTCGGGCCTGAATACACTATTTCGGGATACCGAAGTTGTGAAGCATCCATTCTACTCCATTCGAACCAAAATGATGTTCGGGAGTGTTTCAGAGCATTTCGCTAACCTTCGGCACGTAAAAAGATGCAAAACTTGTGTTTCGGGCCTGAATGCACTATTTCGAGGTACCAAAGTTGTGAAGCATCCATTCTACTCCATTGGACCCAAAATGATGTTTGAGAGTGTTTCGGAACATTTCGCTAACCTTCGGCTCGTAAAAAGATGAAAAACTTGTGTTTGCATCTGAATGCACTATTTCGGGGTACCGAAGTTGCGAAGCATTCATTCTACTCCATTGGAACCAAAGTGATGTTTGGGAGTGTTTCATAGTATTTCGCTAAACTTTGGCACGTAAAAAGATGCAAAACTTCTGTTTCGGGCCTGAATGCACAATTTCGGGGTACCGAAGTTGTGAAGCATCCATTCTACTCCATTGGACCCAAAATAATGTTTGAGAGTGTTTCAGAGCATTTTGCTAACCTTCGGAACGTAAAAGATGCAAAACTTGTGTTTCAAGCCTGAACGCACTATTTCGGGGTATCGTAGTTGTAAAGCATCCATTATTTCAGGGTACCAAAGTTGTAAAGCATCCATTCTACTCCATTGGACCCAAAATGATGTTTGGGAGTGTTTCAAAGCATTTTGCTAACCTTCGGCACGTTAAAAAAATGCAAAACTTGTGTTTCGGGCCTGAATGCACTATTCCAGGGGTACCGAAGTTCTGAAGCATCCATTCTACTCCATTGGACCCAAAATGATGTTTGGGAGTGTTTCAGAGCATTTCGCTAACCTTCGGCACGTAAAAAGATGAAAACTTGTGTTTAGGGCCTGAATGCACTATTTCGAGGGACCAAAGTTGCGAAGCATCCATTCAACTCAATTGGACCCAAACTGATTTTTGGGAGTGTTTCAGAGCATTTCGCTATCCTTCGGCACGTAAAAAGATGCAAAACTTGTGTTTCGGGCCTGAATGTACTATTTCAGGGTACCAAAGTTGTGAAGCATCCATTCTACTCCATTGGACCCAAAATGATTTTTGGGAGTGTTTCAGAGCATTTCGCTAACCTTCGGCACGTAAAAAGATGCAAAACTTGTGTTTCGGGCCAGAATACACTATTTCGGGGAACCGAAGTTGCGAAGCATCCATTCTACTCCATTGGAACCAAAATGATGTTTGGGAGTGTTTCAGAGCATTTCGCTAACCTTCGGCACGTAAAAAGATGCAAAACTTGTGTTTCGGGCCTGAATGCACTATTTCGAGGTACCAAAGTTGTGAAGCATCCATTCTACTCCATTGGACCCAAAATGATGTTTGAGAGTGTTTCAGAACATTTCGCTAACCTTCGGCTCGTAAAAAGATGAAAAACTTTTGTTCGCATCTGAATGCACTATTTCGGGGTACCGAAGTTGCGAAGCATTCATTCTACTCCATTGGAACCAAAGTGATGTTTGGGAGTGTTTCATAGTATTTCGCTAAACTTTGGCACGTAAAAAGATGCAAAACTTCTGTTTCGGGCCTGAATGCACAATTTCGGGGTACCGAAGTTGTGAAGCATCCATTCTACTCCATTGGACCCAAAATAATGTTTGAGAGTGTTTCAGAGCATTTTGCTAACCTTCGGCACGTAAAAGATGCAAAACTTGTGTTTCAAGCCTGAACGCACTATTTCGGGGTATCGTAGTTGTAAAGCATCCATTATTTCAGGGTACCAAAGTTGTAAAGCATCCATTCTACTCCATTGGACCCAAAATGATGTTTGGGAGTGTTTCAAAGCATTTTGCTAACCTTCGGCACGTTAAAAAAATGCAAAACTTGTGTTTCGGGCCTGAATGCACTATTCCAGGGGTACCGAAGTTCTGAAGCATCCATTCTACTCCATTGGACCCAAAATGATGTTTGGGAGTGTTTCAGAGCATTTCGCTAACCTTCGGCACGTAAAAAGATGAAAACTTGTGTTTAGGGCCTGAATGCACTATTTCGAGGGACCAAAGTTGCGAAGCATCCATTCAACTCAATTGGACCCAAACTGATTTTTGGGAGTGTTTCAGAGCATTTCGCTAACCTTCGGCACGTAAAAAGATGCAAAACTTGTGTTTCGGGCCAGAATACACTATTTCGGGGAACCGAAGTTGCGAAGCATCCATTCTACTCCATTGGAACCAAAATGATGTTTGGGAGTGTTTCAGAGCATTTCGCTAACCTTCGGCACGTAAAAAGATGCAAAACTTGTGTTTCGGGCCTGAATGCACTATTTCGAGGTACCAAAGTTGTGAAGCATCCATTCTACTCCATTGGACCCAAAATGATGTTTGAGAGTGTTTCAGAACATTTCGCTAACCTTCGGCTCGTAAAAAGATGAAAAACTTGTGTTCGCATCTGAATGCACTATTTCGGGGTACCGAAGTTGCGAAGCATTCATTCTACTCCATTGGAACCAAAGTGATGTTTGGGAGTGTTTCATAGTATTTCGCTAAACTTTGGCACGTAAAAAGATGCAAAACTTCTGTTTCGGGCCTGAATGCACAATTTCGGGGTACCGAAGTTGTGAAGCATCCATTCTACTCCATTGGACCCAAAATAATGTTTGAGAGTGTTTCAGAGCATTTTGCTAACCTTCGGCACGTAAAAGATGCAAAACTTGTGTTTCAAGCCTGAACGCACTATTTCGGGGTATCGTAGTTGTAAAGCATCCATTATTTCAGGGTACCAAAGTTGTAAAGCATCCATTCTACTCCATTGGACCCAAAATGATGTTTGGGAGTGTTTCAAAGCATTTTGCTAACCTTCGGCACGTTAAAAAAATGCAAAACTTGTGTTTCGGGCCTGAATGCACTATTCCAGGGGTACCGAAGTTCTGAAGCATCCATTCTACTCCATTGGACCCAAAATGATGTTTGGGAGTGTTTCAGAGCATTTCGCTAACCTTCGGCACGTAAAAAGATGAAAACTTGTGTTTAGGGCCTGAATGCACAATTTCGAGGGACCAAAGTTGCGAAGCATCCATTCAACTCAATTGGACCCAAACTGATTTTTGGGAGTGTTTCAGAGCATTTCGCTATCCTTCGGCACGTAAAAAGATGCAAAACTTGTGTTTCGGGCCTGAATGTACTATTTCGGGGTACCGAAGTTGTGAAGCATCCATTCTACTCCATTGGACCCAATCTGATTTTTGGGAGTGTTTCAGAGCATTTCGCTAACCTTCGGCACGTAAAAAGATGCAAAACTTGTGCTTCGGGCCTGAATGCACTATTTCGGGATACCGAAGTTGTGAAGCATCCATTCTACTCCATTGGAACAAAAATGATGTTTGGGAGTGTTTCAGAGCATTTCGCTAACCTTCGGAACGTAAAAAGATGCAAAACTTGTGTTTCGGGCCTGACTGCACTATTCCAGGGTACCGAAGTTGTGAAGCATCCAATCTACTCCATTGGACCCAAGATGATGTTTGAGAGTGTTTCAGAGCATTTCGCTAACCTTTGGCACGTAAAAAGATGCAAAACTTGTGTTTCGGGCCTGAATGTACTATTTCAGGGTACCAAAGTTGTGAAGCATCCATTCTACTCCATTGGACCCAAAATGATTTTTGGGAGTGTTTCAGAGCATTTCGCTAACCTTCGGCACGTAAAAAGATGCAAAACTTGTGTTTCGGGCCTGAATACACTATTTCGGGATACCGAAGTTGTGAAGCATCCATTCTACTCCATTCGAACCAAAATGATGTTCGGGAGTGTTTCAGAGCATTTCGCTAACCTTCAGCACGTAAAAAGATGCAAAACTTGTGTTTCGGGCCTGAATGCACTATTTCGAGGTACCAAAGTTGTGAAGCATCCATTCTACGACATTGGACCCAAAATGATGTTTGAGAGTGTTTCGGAACATTTCGCTAACCTTCGGCTCGTAAAAAGATGAAAAACTTGTGTTCGCATCTGAATGCACTATTTCGGGGTACCGAAGTTGCGAAGCATTCATTCTACTCCATTGGAACCAAAGTGATGTTTGGGAGTGTTTCATAGTATTTCGCTAAACTTTGGCACGTAAAAAGATGCAAAACTTCTGTTTCGGGCCTGAATGCACAATTTCGGGGTACCGAAGTTGTGAAGCATCCATTCTACTCCATTGGACCCAAAATAATGTTTGAGAGTGTTTCAGAGCATTTTGCTAACCTTCGGAACGTAAAAGATGCAAAACTTGTGTTTCAAGCCTGAACGCACTATTTCGGGGTATCGTAGTTGTAAAGCATACATTATTTCAGGGTACCAAAGTTGTAAAGCATCCATTCTACTCCATTGGACCCAAAATGATGTTTGGGAGTGTTTCAAAGCATTTTGCTAACCTTCGGCACGTTAAAAAAATGCAAAACTTGTGTTTCGGGCCTGAATGCACTATTCCAGGGGTACCGAAGTTCTGAAGCATCCATTCTACTCCATTGGACCCAAAATGATGTTTGGGAGTGTTTCAGAGCATTTCGCTAACCTTCGGCACGTAAAAAGATGAAAACTTGTGTTTAGGGCCTGAATGCACTATTTCGAGGGACCAAAGTTGCGAAGCATCCATTCAACTCAATTGGACCCAAACTGATTTTTGGGAGTGTTTCAGAGCATTTCGCTATCCTTCGGCACGTAAAAAGATGCAAAACTTGTGTTTCGGGCCTGAATGTACTATTTCGGGGTACCGAAGTTGTGAAGCATCCATTCTACTCCATTGGACCCAATCTGATTTTTGGGAGTGTTTCAGAGCATTTCGCTAACCTTCGGCACGTAAAAAGATGCAAAACTTGTGCTTCGGGCCTGAATGCACTATTTCGGGATACCGAAGTTGTGAAGCATCCATTCTACTCCATTGGAACAAAAATGATGTTTGGGAGTGTTTCAGAGCATTTCGCTAACCTTCGGAACGTAAAAAGATGCAAAACTTGTGTTTCGGGCCTGACTGCACTATTCCAGGGTACCGAAGTTGTGAAGCATCCAATCTACTCCATTGGACCCAAGATGATGTTTGAGAGTGTTTCAGAGCATTTCGCTAACCTTTGGCACGTAAAAAGATGCAAAACTTGTGTTTCGGGCCTGAATGTACTATTTCAGGGTACCAAAGTTGTGAAGCATCCATTCTACTCCATTGGACCCAAAATGATTTTTGGGAGTGTTTCAGAGCATTTCGCTAACCTTCGGCACGTAAAAAGATGCAAAACTTGTGTTTCGGGCCTGAATACACTATTTCGGGATACCGAAGTTGTGAAGCATCCATTCTACTCCATTCGAACCAAAATGATGTTCGGGAGTGTTTCAGAGCATTTCGCTAACCTTCGGCACGTAAAAAGATGCAAAACTTGTGTTTCGGGCCTGAATGCACTATTTCGAGGTACCAAAGTTGTGAAGCATCCATTCTACTCCATTGGACCCAAAATGATGTTTGAGAGTGTTTCGGAACATTTCGCTAACCTTCGGCTCGTAAAAAGATGAAAAACTTGTGTTCGCATCTGAATGCACTATTTCGGGGTACCGAAGTTGCGAAGCATTCATTCTACTCCATTGGAACCAAAGTGATGTTTGGGAGTGTTTCATAGTATTTCGCTAAACTTTGGCACGTAAAAAGATGCAAAACTTCTGTTTCGGGCCTGAATGCACAATTTCGGGGTACCGAAGTTGTGAAGCATCCATTCTACTCCATTGGACCCAAAATAATGTTTGAGAGTGTTTCAGAGCATTTTGCTAACCTTCGGAACGTAAAAGATGCAAAACTTGTGTTTCAAGCCTGAACGCACTATTTCGGGGTATCGTAGTTGTAAAGCATCCATTATTTCAGGGTACCAAAGTTGTAAAGCATCCATTCTACTCCATTGGACCCAAAATGATGTTTGGGAGTGTTTCAAAGCATTTTGCTAACCTTCGGCACGTTAAAAAAATGCAAAACTTGTGTTTCGGGCCTGAATGCACTATTCCAGGGGTACCGAAGTTCTGAAGCATCCATTCTACTCCATTGGACCCAAAATGATGTTTGGGAGTGTTTCAGAGCATTTCGCTAACCTTCGGCACGTAAAAAGATGAAAACTTGTGTTTAGGGCCTGAATGCACTATTTCGAGGGACCAAAGTTGCGAAGCATCCATTCAACTCAATTGGACCCAAACTGATTTTTGGGAGTGTTTCAGAGCATTTCGCTATCCTTCGGCACGTAAAAAGATGCAAAACTTGTGTTTCGGGCCTGAATGTACTATTTCAGGGTACCAAAGTTGTGAAGCATCCATTCTACTCCATTGGACCCAAAATGATTTTTGGGAGTGTTTCAGAGCATTTCGCTAACCTTCGGCACGTAAAAAGATGCAAAACTTGTGTTTCGGGCCTGAATACACTATTTCGGGATACCGAAGTTGTGAAGCATCCATTCTACTCCATTCGAACCAAAATGATGTTCGGGAGTGTTTCAGAGCATTTCGCTAACCTTCGGCACGTAAAAAGATGCAAAACTTGTGTTTCGGGCCTGAATGCACTATTTCGAGGTACCAAAGTTGTGAAGCATCCATTCTACTCCATTGGACCCAAAATGATGTTTGAGAGTGTTTCGGAACATTTCGCTAACCTTCGGCTCGTAAAAAGATGAAAAACTTGTGTTCGCATCTGAATGCACTATTTCGGGGTACCGAAGTTGCGAAGCATTCATTCTACTCCATTGGAACCAAAGTGATGTTTGGGAGTGTTTCATAGTATTTCGCTAAACTTTGGCACGTAAAAAGATGCAAAACTTCTGTTTCGGGCCTGAATGCACAATTTCGGGGTACCGAAGTTGTGAAGCATCCATTCTACTCCATTGGACCCAAAATAATGTTTGAGAGTGTTTCAGAGCATTTTGCTAACCTTCGGAACGTAAAAGATGCAAAACTTGTGTTTCAAGCCTGAACGCACTATTTCGGGGTATCGTAGTTGTAAAGCATCCATTATTTCAGGGTACCAAAGTTGTAAAGCATCCATTCTACTCCATTGGACCCAAAATGATGTTTGGGAGTGTTTCAAAGCATTTTGCTAACCTTCGGCACGTTAAAAAAATGCAAAACTTGTGTTTCGGGCCTGAATGCACTATTCCAGGGGTACCGAAGTTCTGAAGCATCCATTCTACTCCATTGGACCCAAAATGATGTTTGGGAGTGTTTCAGAGCATTTCGCTAACCTTCGGCACGTAAAAAGATGAAAACTTGTGTTTAGGGCCTGAATGCACTATTTCGAGGGACCAAAGTTGCGAAGCATCCATTCAACTCAATTGGACCCAAACTGATTTTTGGGAGTGTTTCAGAGCATTTCGCTATCCTTCGGCACGTAAAAAGATGCAAAACTTGTGTTTCGGGCCTGAATGTACTATTTCGGGGTACCGAAGTTGTGAAGCATCCATTCTACTCCATTGGACCCAATCTGATTTTTGGGAGTGTTTCAGAGCATTTCGCTAACCTTCGGCACGTAAAAAGATGCAAAACTTGTGCTTCGGGCCTGAATGCACTATTTCGGGATACCGAAGTTGTGAAGCATCCATTCTACTCCATTGGAACAAAAATGATGTTTGGGAGTGTTTCAGAGCATTTCGCTAACCTTCGGAACGTAAAAAGATGCAAAACTTGTGTTTCGGGCCTGACTGCACTATTCCAGGGTACCGAAGTTGTGAAGCATCCAATCTACTCCATTGGACCCAAGATGATGTTTGAGAGTGTTTCAGAGCATTTCGCTAACCTTTGGCACGTAAAAAGATGCAAAACTTGTGTTTCGGGCCTGAATGTACTATTTCAGGGTACCAAAGTTGGGAAGCATCCATTCTACTCCATTGGACCCAAAATGATTTTTGGGAGTGTTTCAGAGCATTTCGCTAACCTTCGGCACGTAAAAAGATGCAAAACTTGTGTTTCGGGCCTGAATACACTATTTCGGGATACCGAAGTTGTGAAGCATCCATTCTACTCCATTAGAACCAAAATGATGTTCGGGAGTGTTTCAGAGCATTTCGCTAACCTTCGGCACGTAAAAAGATGCAAAATTTGTGTTTCGGGCGTGATTCGACTATTTCGGGGTACCGAAGTTGTGAAGCATCCATTCTACTCCATTGGAACCAAAATAATGTTTGAGAGTGTTTCAGAGCATTTCGCTAACCTTTGGCACGTAAAGGATGCAAAACTTGTGTTTCGGGCCAGAATACACTATTTCGGGGTACCGAAGTTGCGAAGCATCTATTCTACTCCATTGGAACCAAAATGATGTTTGGGAGTGTTTCAGAGCATTTCGCTAACCTTCGGCACGTAAAAAGATGCAAAACTTGTGTTTCGGGCCTGAATGCACTATTTCAAGGTATCGTAGATGTAAAGCATCCATTCTACACCATTGGACCCAAAATGATGTTTGGGAGTGTTTCAGAGCATTTCGCTAACCTTCGGCACGTAAAAGATGCAAAACTTGTGTCCGCGCCTTAATCCACTACTTTGGGTTACCAAAGTTGTGAAGCATCCATTATAGTCCTTTGGACCCAAAATGATGTTTGGGAGTGTTTCAGAGCATTTTGCTAACCTTCGGCACAAAAAAAGATGAAAAACTTGTGTTTCGGACCTGAATGCACTATTTTGGGGAACCAAAGTTGCGAAGCATCCATTCTACTCCATTGGAACCAATATGATGTTTGGGAGTGTTTCAGAGAATTTTGCTAACCTTCAGCACGTAAAAGGATGCAAAACTTGTGTTCCGGGCCTGAATGCACTATTTTGGGGTACCGAAGTTGTGATGCATCCATTCTACTCCATTGGACCCAAAATGATGTTTTAGAGTGTTTCAGAGCATTTCGCTAACCTTTGGCGAGTAAAGGATGCAAAACTTGTGTTTCGGGCCAGAATACACTATTTCGGGGAACCGAAGTTGCGAAGCATCCATTCTACTCCATTGGAACCAAAATGATGTTTGGGAGTGTTTCAGAGCATTTCGCTAACCTTCGGCACGTAAAAAGATGCAAAACTTGTGTTTCGGGCCTGAATGCACTATTTCGAGGTACCAAAGTTGTGAAGCATCCATTCTACTCCATTGGACCCAAAATGATGTTTGAGAGTGTTTCAGAACATTTCGCTAACCTTCGGCTCGTAAAAAGATGAAAAACTTGTGTTCGCATCTGAATGCACTATTTCGGGGTACCGAAGTTGCGAAGCATCCATTCTACTCCATTGGAACCAAAGTGATGTTTGGGAGTATTTCATAGTATTTCGCTAAACTTCGGCACGTAAAAAGATGCAAAACTTTTGTTTCGGGCTTGAATGCACAATTTCGGGGTACTGAAGTTGTGAAGCATCCATTCTACTCCATTGGACCCAAAATAATGTTTGAGAGTGTTTCAGAGCATTTTGCTAACCTTCGGCACGTAAAAGATGCAAAACTTGTGTTTCAAGCCTGAACGCACTATTCCGGTGTATCGTAGTTGTAAAGCATCCATTATTTCAGGGTACCAAAGTTGTAAAGCATCCATTCTACTCCATTGGACCCAAAATGATGTTTGGGAGTGTTTCAAAGCATTTTGCTAACCTTCGGCACGTTAAAAAAATGCAAAACTTGTGTTTCGGGCCTGAATGCACTATTCCAGGGGTACCGAAGTTCTGAAGCATCCATTCTACTCCATTGGACCCAAAATGATGTTTGGGAGTGTTTCAGAGCATTTCGCTAACCTTCGGCACGTAAAAAGATGAAAACTTGTGTTTAGGGCCTGAATGCACTATTTCGAGGGACCAAAGTTGCGAAGCATCCATTCAACTCCATTGGACCCAAACTGATTTTTGGGAGTGTTTCAGAGCATTTCGCTAACCTTCGGCACGTAAAAAGATGCAAAACTTGTGTTTCGGGCCTGAATGTACTATTTCGGGGTACCGAAGTTGTGAAGCATCCATTCTACTCCATTGGACCCAATCTGATTTTTGGGAGTGTTTCAGAGCATTTCGCTAACCTTCGGCACGTAAAAAGATGCAAAACTTGTGTTTCGGGCCTGAATGCACTATTTCGGGATACCGAAGTTGTGAAGCATCCATTCTACTCCATTGGAACAAAAATGATGTTTGGGAGTGTTTCAGAGCATTTTGCTAACCTTCGGAACGTAAAAAGATGCAAAACTTGTGTTTCGGGCCTGACTGCACTATTCCAGGGTACCGAAGTTGTGAAGCATCCAATCTACTCCATTGGACCCAAGATGATGTTTGAGAGTGTTTCAGAGCATTTCGCTAACCTTTGGCACGTAAAAAGATGCAAAACTTGTGTTTCGGGCCTGAATGTACTATTTCAGGGTACCAAAGTTGTGAAGCATCCATTCTACTCCATTGGACCCAAAATGATTTTTGGGAGTGTTTCAGAGCATTTCGCTAACCTTCGGCACGTAAAAAGATGCAAAACTTGTGTTTCGGGCCTGAATACACTATTTCGGGATACCGAAGTTGTGAAGCATCCATTCTACTCCATTCGAACCAAAATGATGTTCGGGAGTGTTTCAGAGCATTTCGCTAACCTTCGGCACGTAAAAAGATGCAAAATTTGTGTTTCGGGCGTGATTGGACTATTTCGGGGTACCGAAGTTGTGAAGCATCCATTCTACTCCATTGGAACCAAAATAATGTTTGAGAGTGTTTCAGAGCATTTCGCTAACCTTTGGCACGTAAAGGATGCAAAACTTGTGTTTCGGGCCAGAATACACTATTTCGGGGTACCGAAGTTGCGAAGCATCTATTCTACTCCATTGGAACCAAAATGATGTTTGGGAGTGTTTCAGAGCATTTCGCTAACCTTCGGCACGTAAAAAGATGCAAAACTTGTGTTTCGGGCCTGAATGCACTATTTCAAGGTATCGTAGATGTAAAGCATCCATTCTACACCATTGGACCCAAAATGATGTTTGGGAGTGTTTCAGAGCATTTCGCTAACCTTCGGCACGTAAAAGATGCAAAACTTGTGTCCGCGCCTTAATCCACTACTTTGGGTTACCAAAGTTGTGAAGCATCCATTATAGTCCTTTGGACCCAAAATGATGTTTGGGAGTGTTTCAGAGCATTTTGCTAACCTTCGGCACAAAAAAAGATGAAAAACTTGTGTTTCGGACCTGAATGCACTATTTTGGGGAACCAAAGTTGCGAAGCATCCATTCTACTCCATTGGAACCAATATGATGTTTGGGAGTGTTTCAGAGAATTTTGCTAACCTTCAGCACGTAAAAGGATGCAAAACTTGTGTTCCGGGCCTGAATGCACTATTTTGGGGTACCGAAGTTGTGATGCATCCATTCTACTCCATTGGACCCAAAATGATGTTTTAGAGTGTTTCAGAGCATTTCGCTAACCTTTGGCGCGTAAAGGATGCAAAACTTGTGTTTCGGGCCAGAATACACTATTTCGGGGAAGCGAAGTTGCGAAGCATCCATTCTACTCCATTGGAACCAAAATGATGTTTGGGAGTGTTTCAGAGCATTTCGCTAACCTTCGGCACGTAAAAAGATGCAAAACTTGTGTTTCGGGCCTGAATGCACTATTTCGAGGTACCAAAGTTGTGAAGCATCCATTCTACTCCATTGGACCCAAAATGATGTTTGAGAGTGTTTCAGAACATTTCGCTAACCTTCGGCTCGTAAAAAGATGAAAAACTTGTGTTCGCATCTGAATGCACTATTTCGGCGTACCGAAGTTGCGAAGCATCCATTCTACTCCATTGGAACCAAAGTGATGTTTGGGAGTGTTTCATAGTATTTCGCTAAACCTCGGCACGTAAAAAGATGCAAAACTTCTATTTCGGGCCTGAATGCACAATTTCGGGGTACCGAAGTTGTGAAGCATCCATTCTACTCCATTGGACCCAAAATAATGTTTGAGAGTGTTTCAGAGCATTTTGCTAACCTTCGGCACGTAAAAGATGCAAAACTTGTGTTTCAAGCCTGAACGCACTATTTCGGGGTATCGTAGTTGTAAAGCATCCATTATTTCAGGGTACCAAAGTTGTAAAGCATCCATTCTACTCCATTGGACCCAAAATGATGTTTGGGAGTGTTTCAAAGCATTTTGCTAACCTTCGGCACGTTAAAAAAATGCAAAACTTGTGTTTCGGGCCTGAATGCACTATTCCAGGGGTACCGAAGTTCTGAAGCATCCATTCTACTCCATTGGACCCAAAATGATGTTTGGGAGTGTTTCAGAGCATTTCGCTAACCTTCGGCACGTAAAAAGATGAAAACTTGTGTTTAGGGCCTGAATGCACTATTTCGAGGGACCAAAGTTGCGAAGCATCCATTCAACTCCATTGGACCCAAACTGATTTTTGGGAGTGTTTCAGAGCATTTCGCTAACCTTCGGCACGTAAAAAGATGCAAAACTTGTGTTTCGGGCCTGAATGTACTATTTCGGGGTACCGAAGTTGTGAAGCATCCATTCTACTCCATTGGACCCAATCTGATTTTTGGGAGTGTTTCAGAGCATTTCGCTAACCTTCGGCACGTAAAAAGATGCAAAACTTGTGTTTCGGGCCTGAATGCACTATTTCGGGATACCGAAGTTGTGAAGCATCCATTCTACTCCATTGGAACAAAAATGATGTTTGGGAGTGTTTCAGAGCATTTTGCTAACCTTCGGAACGTAAAAAGATGCAAAACTTGTGTTTCGGGCCTGACTGCACTATTCCAGGGTACCGAAGTTGTGAAGCATCCAATCTACTCCATTGGACCCAAGATGATGTTTGAGAGTGTTTCAGAGCATTTCGCTAACCTTTGGCACGTAAAAAGATGCAAAACTTGTGTTTCGGGCCTGAATGTACTATTTCAGGGTACCAAAGTTGTGAAGCATCCATTCTACTCCATTGGACCCAAAATGATTTTTGGTAGTGTTTCTGAGCATTTCGCTAACCTTCGGCACGTAAAAAGATGCAAAACTTGTGTTTCGGGCCTGAATACACTATTTCGGGATACCGAAGTTGTGAAGCATCCATTCTACTCCATTCGAACCAAAATGATGTTCGGGAGTGTTTCAGAGCATTTCGCTAACCTTCGGCACGTAAAAAGATGCAAAATTTGTGTTTCGGGCGTGATTGGACTATTTCGGGGTACCGAAGTTGTGAAGCATCCATTCTACTCCATTGGAACCAAAATAATGTTTGAGAGTGTTTCAGAGCATTTCGCTAACCTTTGGCACGTAAAGGATGCAAAACTTGTGTTTCGGGCCAGAATACACTATTTCGGGGTACCGAAGTTGCGAAGCATCTATTCTACTCCATTGGAACCAAAATGATGTTTGGGAGTGTTTCAGAGCATTTCGCTAACCTTCGGCACGTAAAAAGATGCAAAACTTGTGTTTCGGGCCTGAATGCACTATTTCAAGGTATCGTAGATGTAAAGCATCCATTCTACACCATTGGACCCAAAATGATGTTTGGGAGTGTTTCAGAGCATTTCGCTAACCTTCGGCACGTAAAAGATGCAAAACTTGTGTCCGCGCCTTAATCCACAACTTTGGGTTACCAAAGTTGTGAAGCATCCATTATAGTCCTTTGGACCCAAAATGATGTTTGGGAGTGTTTCAGAGAATTTTGCTAACCTTCAGCACGTAAAAGGATGCAAAACTTGTGTTCCGGGCCTGAATGCACTATTTTGGGGTACCGAAGTTGTGATGCATCCATTCTACTCCATTGGACCCAAAATGATGTTTTAGAGTGTTTCAGAGCATTTCGCTAACCTTTGGCGCGTAAAGGATGCAAAACTTGTGTTTCGGGCCAGAATACACTATTTCGGGGAAGCGAAGTTGCGAAGCATCCATTCTACTCCATTGGAACCAAAATGATGTTTGGGAGTGTTTCAGAGCATTTCGCTAACCTTCGGCACGTAAAAAGATGCAAAACTTGTGTTTCGGGCCTGAATGCACTATTTCGAGGTACCAAAGTTGTGAAGCATCCATTCTACTCCATTGGACCCAAAATGATGTTTGAGAGTGTTTCAGAACATTTCGCTAACCTTCGGCTCGTAAAAAGATGAAAAACTTGTGTTCGCATCTCAATGCACTATTTCGGGGTACCGAAGTTGCGAAGCATCCATTCTACTCCATTGGAACCAAAGTGATGTTTGGGAGTGTTTCATAGTATTTCGCTAAACCTCGGCACGTAAAAAGATGCAAAACTTCTGTTTCGGGCCTGAATGCACAATTTTGGGGTACCGAAGTTGTGAAGCATCCATTCTACTCCATTGGACCCAAAATAATGTTTGAGAGTGTTTCAGAGCATTTTGCTAACCTTCGGCACGTAAAAGATGCAAAACTTGTGTTTCAAGCCTGAACGCACTATTTCGGGGTATCGTAGTTGTAAAGCATCCATTATTTCAGGGTACCAAAGTTGTAAAGCATCCATTCTACTCCATTGGACCCAAAATGATGTTTGGGAGTGTTTCAAAGCATTTTGCTAACCTTCGGCACGTTAAAAAAATGCAAAACTTGTGTTTCGGGCCTGAATGCACTATTCCAGGGGTACCGAAGTTCTGAAGCATCCATTCTACTCCATTGGACCCAAAATGATGTTTGGGTGTGTTTCAGAGCATTTCGCTAACCTTCGGCACGTAAAAAGATGAAAACTTGTGTTTAGGGCCTGAATGCACTATTTCGAGGGACCAAAGTTGCGAAGCATCCATTCAACTCCATTGGACCCAAACTGATTTTTGGGAGTGTTTCAGAGCATTTCGCTAACCTTCGGCACGTAAAAAGATGCAAAACTTGTGTTTCGGGCCTGAATGTACTATTTCGGGGTACCGAAGTTGTGAAGCATCCATTCTACTCCATTGGACCCAATCTGATTTTTGGGAGTGTTTCAGAGCATTTCGCTAACCTTCGGCACGTAAAAAGATGCAAAACTAGTGTTTCGGGCCTGAATGCACTATTTCGGGATACCGAAGTTGTGAAGCATCCATTCTACTCCATTGGAACAAAAATGATGTTTGGGAGTGTTTCAGAGCATTTTGCTAACCTTCGGAACGTAAAAAGATGCAAAACTTGTGTTTCGGGCCTGACTGCACTATTCCAGGGTACCGAAGTTGTGAATCATCCAATCTACTCCATTGGACCCAAGATGATGTTTGAGAGTGTTTCAGAGCATTTCGCTAACCTTTGGCACGTAAAAAGATGCAAAACTTGTGTTTCGGGCCTGAATGTACTATTTCAGGGTACCAAAGTTGTGAAGCATCCATTCTACTCCATTGGACCCAAAATGATTTTTGGGAGTGTTTCAGAGCATTTCGCTAACCTTCGGCACGTAAAAAGATGCAAAACTTGTGTTTCGGGCCTGAATACACTATTTCGGGATACCGAAGTTGTGAAGCATCCATTCTACTCCATTCGAACCAAAATGATGTTCGGGAGTGTTCCAGAGCATTTCGCTAACCTTCGGCACGTAAAAAGATGCAAAATTTGTGTTTCGGGCGTGATTGGACTATTTCGGGGTACCGAAGTTGTGAAGCATCCATTCTACTCCATTGGAACCAAAATAATGTTTGAGAGTGTTTCAGAGCATTTCGCTAACCTTTGGCACGTAAAGGATGCAAAACTTGTGTTTCGGGCCAGAATACACTATTTCAGGGTACCGAAGTTGCGAAGCATCTATTCTACTCCATTGGAACCAAAATGATGTTTGGGAGTGTTTCAGAGCATTTCGCTAACCTTCGGCACGTAAAAAGATGCAAAACTTGTGTTTCGGGCCTGAATGCACTATTTCAAGGTATCGTAGATGTAAAGCATCCATTCTACACCATTGGACCCAAAATGATGTTTGGGAGTGTTTCAGAGCATTTCGCTAACCTTCGGCACGTAAAAGATGCAAAACTTGTGTCCGCGCCTTAATCCACTACTTTGGGTTACCAAAGTTGTGAAGCATCCATTATAGTCCTTTGGACCCAAAATGATGTTTGGGAGTGTTTCAGAGCATTTTGCTAACCTTCGGCACAAAAAAAGATGAAAAACTTGTGTTTCGGACCTGAATGCACTATTTTGGGGAACCAAAGTTGCGAAGCATCCATTCTACTCCATTGGAACCAATATGATGTTTGGGAGTGTTTCAGAGAATTTTGCTAACCTTCAGCACGTAAAAGGATGCAAAACTTGTGTTCCGGGCCTGAATGCACTATTTTGGGGTACCGAAGTTGTGATGCATCCATTCTACTCCATTGGACCCAAAATGATGTTTTAGAGTGTTTCAGAGCATTTCGCTAACCTTTGGCGCGTAAAGGATGCAAAACTTGTGTTTCAGGCCAGAATACACTATTTCGGGGAAGCGAAGTTGCGAAGCATCCATTCTACTCCATTGGAACCAAAATGATGTTTGGGAGTGTTTCAGAGCATTTCGCTAACCTTCGGCACGTAAAAAGATGCAAAACTTGTGTTTCGGGCCTGAATGCACTATTTCGAGGTACCAAAGTTGTGAAGCATCCATTCTACTCCATTGGACCCAAAATGATGTTTGAGAGTGTTTCAGAACATTTCGCTAACCTTCGGCTCGTAAAAAGATGAAAAACTTGTGTTCGCATCTGAATGCACTATTTCGGGGTACCGAAGTTGCGAAGCATCCATTCTACTCCATTGGAACCAAAGTGATGTTTGGGAGTGTTTCATAGTATTTCGCTAAACCTCGGCACGTAAAAAGATGCAAAACTTCTGTTTCGGGCCTGAATGCACAATTTCGGGGTACCGAAGTTGTGAAGCATCCATTCTACTCCATTGGACCCAAAATAATGTTTGAGAGTGTTTCAGAGCATTTTGCTAACCTTCGGCACGTAAAAGATGCAAAACTTGTGTTTCAAGCCTGAACGCACTATTTCGGGGTATCGTAGTTGTAAAGCATCCATTATTTCAGGGTACCGAAGTTGTAAAGCATCCATTCTACTCCATTGGACCCAAAATGATGTTTGGGAGTGTTTCAAAGCATTTTGCTAACCTTCGGCACGTTAAAAAATGCAAAACTTGTGTTTCGGGCCTGAATGCACTATTCCAGGGGTATCGAAGTTCTGAAGCATCCATTCTACTCCATTGGACCCAAAATGATGTTTGGGAGTGTTTCAGAGCATTTCGCTAACCTTCGGCACGTAAAAAGATGAAAACTTGTGTTTAGGGCCTGAATGCACTATTTCGAGGGACCAAAGTTGCGAAGCATCCATTCAACTCCATTGGACCCAAACTGATTTTTGGGAGTGTTTCAGAGCATTTCGCTAACCTTCGGCACGTAAAAAGATGCAAAACTTGTGTTTCGGGCCTGAATGTACTATTTCGGGGTACCGAAGTTGTGAAGCATCCATTCTACTCCATTGGACCCAATCTGATTTTTGGGAGTGTTTCAGAGCATTTCGCTAACCTTCGGCACGTAAAAAGATGCAAAACTTGTGTTTCGGGCCTGAATGCACTATTTCGGGATACCGAAGTTGTGAAGCATCCATTCTACTCCATTGGAACAAAAATGATGTTTGGGAGTGTTTCAGAGCATTTCGCTAACCTTCGGAACGTAAAAAGATGCAAAACTTGTGTTTCGGGCCTGACTGCACTATTCCAGGGTACCGAAGTTGTGAAGCATCCAATCTACTCCATTGGACCCAAGATGATGTTTGAGAGTGTTTCAGAGCATTTCGCTAACCTTTGGCACGTAAAAAGATGCAAAACTTGTGTTTCGGGCCTGAATGTACTATTTCAGGGTACCAAAGTTGTGAAGCATCCATTCTACTCCATTGGACCCAAAATGATTTTTGGGAGTGTTTCAGAGCATTTCGCTAACCTTCGGCACGTAAAAAGATGCAAAACTTGTGTTTCGGGCCTGAATACACTATTTCGGGATACCGAAGTTGTGAAGCATCCATTCTACTCCATTCGAACCAAAATGATGTTCGGGAGTGTTTCAGAGCATTTCGCTAACCTTCGGCACGTAAAAAGATGCAAATTTTGTGTTTCGGGCGTGATTGGACTATTTCGGGGTACCGAAGTTGTGAAGCATCCATTCTACTCCATTGGAACCAAAATAATGTTTGAGAGTGTTTCAGAGCATTTCGCTAACCTTTGGCACGTAAAGGATGCAAAACTTGTGTTTCGGGCCAGAATACACTATTTCGGGGTACCGAAGTTGCGAAGCATCTATTCTACTCCATTGGAACCAAAATGATGTTTGGGAGTGTTTCAGAGCATTTCGCTAACCTTCGGCACGTAAAAAGATGCAAAACTTGTGTTTCGGGCCTGAATGCACTATTTCAAGGTATCGTAGATGTAAAGCATCCATTCTACACCATTGGACCCAAAATGATGTTTGGGAGTGTTTCAGAGCATTTCGCTAACCTTCGGCACGTAAAAGATGCAAAACTTGTGTCCGCGCCTTAATCCACTACTTTGGGTTACCAAAGTTGTGAAGCATCCATTATAGTCCTTTGGACCCAAAATGATGTTTGGGAGTGTTTCAGAGCATTTTGCTAACCTTCGGCACAAAAAAAGATGAAAAACTTGTGTTTCGGACCTGAATGCACTATTTTGGGGAACCAAAGTTGCGAAGCATCCATTCTACTCCATTGGAACCAATATGATGTTTGGGAGTGTTTCAGAGAATTTTGCTAACCTTCAGCACGTAAAAGGATGCAAAACTTGTGTTCCGGGCCTGAATGCACTATTTTGGGGTACCGAAGTTGTGATGCATCCATTCTACTCCATTGGACCCAAAATGATGTTTTAGAGTGTTTCAGAGCATTTCGCTAACCTTTGGCGCGTAAAGGATGCAAAACTTGTGTTTCGGGCCAGAATACACTATTTCGGGGAAGCGAAGTTGCGAAGCATCCATTCTACTCCATTGGAACCAAAATGATGTTTGGGAGTGTTTCAGAGCATTTCGCTAACCTTCGGCACGTAAAAAGATGCAAAACTTGTGTTTCGGGCCTGAATGCACTATTTCGAGGTACCAAAGTTGTGAAGCATCCATTCTACTCCATTGGACCCAAAATGATGTTTGAGAGTGTTTCAGAACATTTCGCTAACCTTCGGCTCGTAAAAAGATGAAAAACTTGTGTTCGCATCTGAATGCACTATTTCGGGGTACCGAAGTTGCGAAGCATCCATTCTACTCCATTGGAACCAAAGTGATGTTTGGGAGTGTTTCATAGTATTTCGCTAAACCTCGGCACGTAAAAAGATGCAAAACTTCTGTTTCGGGCCTGAATCCACAATTTCGGGGTACCGAAGTTGTGAAGCATCCATTCTACTCCATTGGACCCAAAATAATGTTTGAGAGTGTTTCAGAGCATTTTGCTAACCTTCGGCACGTAAAAGATGCAAAACTTGTGTTTCAAGCCTGAACGCACTATTTCGGGGTATCGTAGTTGTAAAGCATCCATTATTTCAGGGTACCAAAGTTGTAAAGCATCCATTCTACTCCATTGGACCCAAAATGATGTTTGGGAGTGTTTCAAAGCATTTTGCTAACCTTCGGCACGTTAAAAAAATGCAAAACTTGTGTTTCGGGCCTGAATGCACTATTCCAGGGGTACCGAAGTTCTGAAGCATCCATTCTACTCCATTGGACCCAAAATGATGTTTGGGAGTGTTTCAGAGCATTTCGCTAACCTTCGGCACGTAAAAAGATGAAAACTTGTGTTTAGGGTCTGAATGCACTATTTCGAGGGACCAAAGTTGCGAAGCATCCATTCAACTCCATTGGACCCAAACTGATTTTTGGGAGTGTTTCAGAGCATTTCGCTAACCTTCGGCACGTAAAAAGATGCAAAACTTGTGTTTCGGGCCTGAATGTACTATTTCGGGGTACCGAAGTTGTGAAGCATCCATTCTACTCCATTGGACCCAATCTGATTTTTGGGAGTGTTTCAGAGCATTTTGCTAACCTTCGGCACGTAAAAAGATGCAAAACTTGTGTTTCGGGCCTGAATGCACTATTTCGGGATACCGAAGTTGTGAAGCATCCATTCTACTCCATTGGAACAAAAATGATGTTTGGGAGTGTTTCAGAGCATTTCGCTAACCTTCGGAACGTAAAAAGATGCAAAACTTGTGTTTCGGGCCTGACTGCACTATTCCAGGGTACCGAAGTTGTGAAGCATCCAATCTACTCCATTGGACCCAAGATGATGTTTGAGAGTGTTTCAGAGCATTTCGCTAACCTTTGGCACGTAAAAAGATGCAAAACTTGTGTTTCGGGCCTGAATGTACTATTTCAGGGTACCAAAGTTGTGAAGCATCCATTGTACTCCATTGGACCCAAAATGATTTTTGGGAGTGTTTCAGAGCATTTCGCTAACCTTCGGCACGTAAAAAGATGCAAAACTTGTGTTTCGGGCCTGAATACACTATTTCGGGATACCGAAGTTGTGAAGCATCCATTCTACTCCATTCGAACCAAAATGATGTTCGGGAGTGTTTCAGAGCATTTCGCTAACCTTCGGCACGTAAAAAGATGCAGAATTTGTGTTTCGGGCGTGATTGGACTATTTCGGGGTACCGAAGTTGTGAACCATCCATTCTACTCCATTGGAACCAAAATAATGTTTGAGAGTGTTTCAGAGCATTTCGCTAACCTTTGGCACGTAAAGGATGCAAAACTTGTGTTTCGGGCCAGAATACACTATTTCGGGGTACCGAAGTTGCGAAGCATCTATTCTACTCCATTGGAACCAAAATGATGTTTGGGAGTGTTTCAGAGCATTTCGCTAACCTTCGGCACGTAAAAAGATGCAAAACTTGTGTTTCGGGCCTGAATGCACTATTTCAAGGTATCGTAGATGTAAAGCATCCATTCTACACCATTGGACCCAAAATGATGTTTGGGAGTGTTTCAGAGCATTTCGCTAACCTTCGGCACGTAAAAGATGCAAAACTTGTGTCCGCGCCTTAATCCACTACTTTGGGTTACCAAAGTTGTGAAGCATCCATTATAGTCCTTTGGACCCAAAATGATGTTTGGGAGTGTTTCAGAGCATTTTGCTAACCTTCGGCACAAAAAAAGATGAAAAACTTGTGTTTCGGACCTGAATGCACTATTTTGGGGAACCAAAGTTGCGAAGCATCCATTCTACTCCATTGGAACCAATATGATGTTTGGGAGTGTTTCAGAGAATTTTGCTAACCTTCAGCACGTAAAAGGATGCAAAACTTGTGTTCCGGGCCTGAATGCACTATTTTGGGGTACCGAAGTTGTGATGCATCCATTCTACTCCATTGGACCCAAAATGATGTTTTAGAGTGTTTCAGAGCATTTCGCTAACCTTTGGCGCGTAAAGGATGCAAAACTTGTGTTTCGGGCCAGAATACACTATTTCGGGGAAGCGAAGTTGCGAAGCATCCATTCTACTCCATTGGAACCAAAATGATGTTTGGGAGTGTTTCAGAGCATTTCGCTAACCTTCGGCACGTAAAAAGATGCAAAACTTGTGTTTCGGGCCTGAATGCACTATTTCGAGGTACCAAAGTTGTGAAGCATCCATTCTACTCCATTGGACCCAAAATGATGTTTGAGAGTGTTTCAGAACATTTCGCTAACCTTCGGCTCGTAAAAAGATGAAAAACTTGTGTTCGCATCTGAATGCACTATTTCGGGGTACCGAAGTTGCGAAGCATCCATTCTACTCCATTGGAACCAAAGTGATGTTTGGGAGTGTTTCATAGTATTTCGCTAAACCTCGGCACGTAAAAAGATGCAAAACTTCTGTTTCGGGCCTGAATGCACAATTTCGGGGTACCGAAGTTGTGAAGCATCCATTCTACTCCATTGGACCCAAAATAATGTTTGAGAGTGTTTCAGAGCATTTTGCTAACCTTCGGCACGTAAAAGATGCAAAACTTGTGTTTCAAGCCTGAACGCACTATTTCGGGGTATCGTAGTTGTAAAGCATCCATTATTTCAGGGTACCAAAGTTGTAAAGCATCCATTCTACTCCATTGGACCCAAAATGATGTTTGGGAGTGTTTCAAAGCATTTTGCTAACCTTCGGCACGTTAAAAAAATGCAAAACTTGTGTTTCGGGCCTGAATGCACTATTCCAGGGGTACCGAAGTTCTGAAGCATCCATTCTACTCCATTGGACCCAAAATGATGTTTGGGAGTGTTTCAGAGCATTTCGCTAACCTTCGGCACGTAAAAAGATGAAAACTTGTGTTTAGGGCCTGAATGCACTATTTCGAGGGACCAAAGTTGCGAAGCATCCATTCAACTCCATTGGACCCAAACTGATTTTTGGGAGTGTTTCAGAGCATTTCGCTAACCTTCGGCACGTAAAAAGATGCAAAACTTGTGTTTCGGGCCTGAATGTACTATTTCGGGGTACCGAAGTTGTGAAGCATCCATTCTACTCCATTGGACCCAATCTGATTTTTGGGAGTGTTTCAGAGCATTTCGCTAACCTTCGGCACGTAAAAAGATGCAAAACTTGTGTTTCGGGCCTGAATGCACTATTTCGGGATACCGAAGTTGTGAAGCATCCATTCTACTCCATTGGACCCAAAATGATTTTTGGGAGTGTTTCAGAGTATTTCGCTAACCTTTGGCACGTAAAAAGATGCAAAACTTGTGTTTCGGGCCTGAATGTACTATTTCGGGATACCGAAGTTGTGAAGCATCCATTCTACTCCATTGGACCCAAAATGATTTTTGGGAGTGTTTCAGAGTATTTCGCTAACCTTTGGCACGTAAAAAGATTCAAAACTTGTGTTTCGGGCCTGAATGTACTATTTCAGGGTACCAAAGTTGTGAAGCATCCATTCTACTCCATTGGACCCAAAATGATTTTTGGGAGTGTTTCAGAGTATTTCGCTAACCTTCGGCACGTAAAAAGATGCAAAACTTGTGTTTCGGGCCTGAATACACTATTTCGAGATACCGAAGTTGTGAAGCATCCATTCTACTCCATTCGAACCAAAATGATGTTCGGGAGTGTTCCAGAGCATTTCGCTAACCTTCGGCACGTAAAAAGATGCAAAATTTGTGTTTCGGGCGTGATTGGACTATTTCGGGGTACCGAAGTTGTGAAGCATCCATTCTACTCCATTGGAACCAAAATAATGTTTGAGAGTGTTTCAGAGCATTTCGCTAACCTTTGGCACGTAAAGGATGCAAAACTTGTGTTTCGGGCCAGAATACACTATTTCGGGGTACCGAAGTTGCGAAGCATCTATTCTACTCCATTGGAACCAAAATGATGTTTGGGAGTGTTTCAGAGCATTTCGCTAACCTTCGGCACGTAAAAAGATGCAAAACTTGTGTTTCGGGCCTGAATGCACTATTTCAAGGTATCGTAGATGTAAAGCATCCATTCTACACCATTGGACCCAAAATGATGTTTGGGAGTGTTTCAGAGCATTTCGCTAACATTCGGCACGTAAAAGATGCAAAACTTGTGTCCGCGCCTTAATCCACTACTTTGGGTTACCAAAGTTGTGAAGCATCCATTATAGTCCTTTGGACCCAAAATGATGTTTGGGAGTGTTTCAGAGCATTTTGCTAACCTTCGGCACAAAAAAAGATGAAAAACTTGTGTTTCAGACCTGAATGCACTATTTTGGGGAACCAAAGTTGCGAAGCATCCATTCTACTCCATTGGAACCAATATGATGTTTGGGAGTGTTTCAGAGAATTTTGCTAACCTTCAGCACGTAAAAGGATGCAAAACTTGTGTTCCGGGCCTGAATGCACTATTTTGGGGTACCGAAGTTGTGATGCATCCATTCTACTCCATTGGACCCAAAATGATGTTTTAGAGTGTTTCAGAGCATTTCGCTAACCTTCGGCACGTAAAAAGATGCAAAACTTGTGTTTCGGGCCTGAATGCACTATTTCGGGGAAGCGAAGTTGCGAAGCATCCATTCTACTCCATTGGAACCAATCTGATTTTTGGGAGTGTTTCAGAGCATTTTGCTAACCTTCGGCACGTAAAAAGATGCAAAACTTGTGTTTCGGGCCTGAATGCACTATTTCGGGGTACCGAAGTTGTGAAGCATCCATTCTACTCCATTGGACCCAATCTGATTTTTGGGAGTGTTTCAGAGCATTTTGCTAACCTTCGGCACGTAAAAAGATGCAAAACTTGTGTTTCGGGCCTGAATGCACTATTTCGGGATACCGAAGTTGTGAAGCATCCATTCTACTCCATTGGAACAAAAATGATGTTTGGGAGTGTTTCAGAGCATTTCGCTAACCTTCGGAACGTAAAAAGATGCAAAACTTGTGTTTCGGGCCTGACTGCACTATTCCAGGGTACCGAAGTTGTGAAGCATCCAATCTACTCCATTGGACCCAAGATGATGTTTGAGAGTGTTTCAGAGCATTTCGCTAACCTTTGGCACGTAAAAAGATTCAAAACTTGTGTTTCGGGCCTGAATGTACTATTTCAGGGTACCAAAGTTGTGAAGCATCCATTCTACTCCATTGGACCCAAAATGATTTTTGGGAGTGTTTCAGAGCATTTCGCTAACCTTCGGCACGTAAAAAGATGCAAAACTTGTGTTTCGAGCCTGAATACACTATTTCGGGATACCGAAGTTGTGAAGCATCCATTCTACTCCATTCGAACCAAAATGATGTTCGGGAGTGTTTCAGAGCATTTCGCTAACCTTCGGCACGTAAAAAGATGCAAAATTTGTGTTTCGAGCGTGATTGGACTATTTCGGGGTACCGAAGTTGTGAAGCATCCATTCTACTCCATTGGAACCAAAATAATGTTTGAGAGTGTTTCAGAGCATTTCGCTAACCTTTGGCACGTAAAGGATGCAAAACTTGTGTTTCGGGCCAGAATACACTATTTCGGGGTACCGAAGTTGCG
Source organism: Cenchrus fungigraminus (assembly GCA_036936925.1). Lineage (NCBI taxonomy): Eukaryota > Viridiplantae > Streptophyta > Magnoliopsida > Poales > Poaceae > Cenchrus > Cenchrus fungigraminus. The sequence continues at coordinate 58,704,517 of CM072772.1, read as the reverse complement.
AAGCATCTATTCTACTCCATTGGAACCAAAATGATGTTTGGGAGTGTTTCAGAGCATTTCGCTAACCTTCGGCACGTAAAAAGATGCAAAACTTGTGTTTCGGGCCTGAATGCACTATTTCAAGGTATCGTAGATGTAAAGCATCCATTCTACACCATTGGACCCAAAATGATGTTTGGGAGTGTTTCAGAGCATTTCGCTAACATTCGGCACGTAAAAGATGCAAAACTTGTGTCCGCGCCTTAATCCACTACTTTGGGTTACCAAAGTTGTGAAGCATCCATTATAGTCCTTTGGACCCAAAATGATGTTTGGGAGTGTTTCAGAGCATTTTGCTAACCTTCGGCACAAAAAAAGATGAAAAACTTGTGTTTCAGACCTGAATGCACTATTTTGGGGAACCAAAGTTGCGAAGCATCCATTCTACTCCATTGGAACCAATATGATGTTTGGGAGTGTTTCAGAGAATTTTGCTAACCTTCAGCACGTAAAAGGATGCAAAACTTGTGTTCCGGGCCTGAATGCACTATTTTGGGGTACCGAAGTTGTGATGCATCCATTCTACTCCATTGGACCCAAAATGATGTTTTAGAGTGTTTCAGAGCATTTCGCTAACCTTTGGCGCGTAAAGGATGCAAAACTTGTGTTTCGGGCCAGAATACACTATTTGGGGGAAGCGAAGTTGCGAAGCATCCATTCTACTCCATTGGAACCAAAATGATGTTTGGGAGTGTTTCAGAGCATTTCGCTAACCTTCGGCACGTAAAAAGATGCAAAACTTGTGTTTCGGGCCTGAATGCACTATTTCGAGGTACCAAAGTTGTGAAGCATCCATTCTACTCCATTGGACCCAAAATGATGTTTGAGAGTGTTTCAGAACATTTCGCTAACCTTCGGCTCGTAAAAAGATGAAAAACTTGTGTTCGCATCTGAATGCACTATTTCGGGGTACCGAAGTTGCGAAGCATCCATTCTACTCCATTGGAACCAAAGTGATGTTTGGGAGTGTTTCATAGTATTTCGCTAAACCTCGGCACGTAAAAAGATGCAAAACTTCTGTTTCGGGCCTGAATCCACAATTTCGGGGTACCGAAGTTGTGAAGCATCCATTCTACTCCATTGGACCCAAAATAATGTTTGAGAGTGTTTCAGAGCATTTTGCTAACCTTCGGCACGTAAAAGATGCAAAACTTGTGTTTCAAGCCTGAACGCACTATTTCGGGGTATCGTAGTTGTAAAGCATCCATTATTTCAGGGTACCAAAGTTGTAAAGCATCCATTCTACTCCATTGGACCCAAAATGATGTTTGGGAGTGTTTCAAAGCATTTTGCTAACCTTCGGCACGTTAAAAAAATGCAAAACTTGTGTTTCGGGCCTGAATGCACTATTCCAGGGGTACCGAAGTTCTGAAGCATCCATTCTACTCCATTGGACCCAAAATGATGTTTGGGAGTGTTTTAGAGCATTTCGCTAACCTTCGGCACGTAAAAAGATGAAAACTTGTGTTTAGGGTCTGAATGCACTATTTCGAGGGACCAAAGTTGCGAAGCATCCATTCAACTCCATTGGACCCAAATTGATTTTTGGGAGTGTTTCAGAGCATTTCGCTAACCTTCGGCACGTAAAAAGATGCAAAACTTGTGTTTCGGGCCTGAATGTACTATTTCGGGGTACCGAAGTTGTGAAGCATCCATTCTACTCCATTGGACCCAATCTGATTTTTGGGAGTGTTTCAGAGCATTTTGCTAACCTTCGGCACGTAAAAAGATGCAAAACTTGTGTTTCGGGCCTGAATGCACTATTTCGGGATACCGAAGTTGTGAAGCATCCATTCTACTCCATTGGAACAAAAATGATGTTTGGGAGTGTTTCAGAGCATTTCGCTAACCTTCGGAACGTAAAAAGATGCAAAACTTGTGTTTCGGGCCTGACTGCACTATTCCAGGGTACCGAAGTTGTGAAGCATCCAATCTACTCCATTGGACCCAAGATGATGTTTGAGAGTGTTTCAGAGCATTTCGCTAACCTTTGGCACGTAAAAAGATTCAAAACTTGTGTTTCGGGCCTGAATGTACTATTTCAGGGTACCAAAGTTGTGAAGCATCCATTCTACTCCATTGGACCCAAAATGATTTTTGGGAGTGTTTCAGAGCATTTCGCTAACCTTCGGCACGTAAAAAGATGCAAAACTTGTGTTTCGAGCCTGAATACACTATTTCGGGATACCGAAGTTGTGAAGCATCCATTCTACTCCATTCGAACCAAAATCATGTTCGGGAGTGTTTCAGAGCATTTCGCTAACCTTCGGCACGTAAAAAGATGCAAAATTTGTGTTTCGGGCGTGATTGGACTATTTCGGGGTACCGAAGTTGTGAAGCATCCATTCTACTCCATTGGAACCAAAATAATGTTTGAGAGTGTTTCAGAGCATTTCGCTAACCTTTGGCACGTAAAGGATGCAAAACTTGTGTTTCGGGCCAGAATACACTATTTCGGGGTACCGAAGTTGCGAAGCATCTATTCTACTCCATTGGAACCAAAATGATGTTTGGGAGTGTTTCAGAGCATTTCGCTAACCTTCGGCACGTAAAAAGATGCAAAACTTGTGTTTCGGGCCTGAATGCACTATTTCAAGGTATCGTAGATGTAAAGCATCCATTCTACACCATTGGACCCAAAATGATGTTTGGGAGTGTTTCAGAGCATTTCGCTAACCTTCGGCACGTAAAAGATGCAAAACTTGTGTCCGCGCCTTAATCCACTACTTTGGGTTACCAAAGTTGTGAAGCATCCATTATAGTCCTTTGGACCCAAAATGATGTTTGGGAGTGTTTCAGAGCATTTTGCTAACCTTCGGCACAAAAAAAGATGAAAAACTTGTGTTTCGGACCTGAATGCACTATTTTGGGGAACCAAAGTTGCGAAGCATCCATTCTACTCCATTGGAACCAATATGATGTTTGGGAGTGTTTCAGAGAATTTTGCTAACCTTCAGCACGTAAAAGGATGCAAAACTTGTGTTCCGGGCCTGAATGCACTATTTTGGGGTACCGAAGTTGTGATGCATCCATTCTACTCCATTGGACCCAAAATGATGTTTTAGAGTGTTTCAGAGCATTTCGCTAACCTTTGGCGCGTAAAGGATGCAAAACTTGTGTTTCGGGCCAGAATACACTATTTGGGGGAAGCGAAGTTGCGAAGCATCCATTCTACTCCATTGGAACCAAAATGATGTTTGGGAGTGTTTCAGAGCATTTCGCTAACCTTCGGCACGTAAAAAGATGCAAAACTTGTGTTTCGGGCCTGAATGCACTATTTCGAGGTACCAAAGTTGTGAAGCATCCATTCTACTCCATTGGACCCAAAATGATGTTTGAGAGTGTTTCAGAACATTTCGCTAACCTTCGGCTCGTAAAAAGATGAAAAACTTGTGTTCGCATCTGAATGCACTATTTCGGGGTACCGAAGTTGCGAAGCATCCATTCTACTCCATTGGAACCAAAGTGATGTTTGGGAGTGTTTCATAGTATTTCGCTAAACCTCGGCACGTAAAAAGATGCAAAACTTCTGTTTCGGGCCTGAATCCACAATTTCGGGGTACCGAAGTTGTGAAGCATCCATTCTACTCCATTGGACCCAAAATAATGTTTGAGAGTGTTTCAGAGCATTTTGCTAACCTTCGGCACGTAAAAGATGCAAAACTTGTGTTTCAAGCCTGAACGCACTATCGGGGTATCGTAGTTGTAAAGCATCCATTATTTCAGGGTACCAAAGTTGTAAAGCATCCATTCTACTCCATTGGACCCAAAATGATGTTTGGGAGTGTTTCAAAGCATTTTGCTAACCTTCGGCACGTTAAAAAAATGCAAAACTTGTGTTTCGGGCCTGAATGCACTATTCCAGGGGTACCGAAGTTCTGAAGCATCCATTCTACTCCATTGGACCCAAAATGATGTTTGGGAGTGTTTCAGAGCATTTCGCTAACCTTCGGCACGTAAAAAGATGAAAACTTGTGTTTAGGGTCTGAATGCACTATTTCGAGGGACCAAAGTTGCGAAGCATCCATTCAACTCCATTGGACCCAAACTGATTTTTGGCAGTGTTTCAGAGCATTTCGCTAACCTTCGGCACGTAAAAAGATGCAAAACTTGTGTTTCGGGCCTGAATGTACTATTTCGGGGTACCGAAGTTGTGAAGCATCCATTCTACTCCATTGGACCCAATCTGATTTTTGGGAGTGTTTCAGAGCATTTTGCTAACCTTCGGCACGTAAAAAGATGCAAAACTTGTGTTCCGGGCCTGAATGCACTATTTTGGGGTACCGAAGTTGTGATGCATCCATTCTACTCCATTGGACCCAAAATGATGTTTTAGAGTGTTTCAGAGCATTTCGCTAACCTTTGGCGCGTAAAGGATGCAAAACTTGTGTTTCGGGCCAGAATACACTATTTGGGGGAAGCGAAGTTGCGAAGCATCCATTCTACTCCATTGGAACCAAAATGATGTTTGGGAGTGTTTCAGAGCATTTCGCTAACCTTCGGCACGTAAAAAGATGCAAAACTTGTGTTTCGGGCCTGAATGCACTATTTCAAGGTATCGTAGATGTAAAGCATCCATTCTACACCATTGGACCCAAAATGATGTTTGGGAGTGTTTCAGAGCATTTCGCTAACCTTCGGCACGTAAAAGATGCAAAACTTGTGTCCGCGCCTTAATCCACTACTTTGGGTTACCAAAGTTGTGAAGCATCCATTATAGTCCTTTGGACCCAAAATGATGTTTGGGAGTGTTTCAGAGCATTTTGCTAACCTTCGGCACAAAAAAAGATGAAAAACTTGTGTTTCGGACCTGAATGCACTATTTTGGGGAACCAAAGTTGCGAAGCATCCATTCTACTCCATTGGAACCAATATGATGTTTGGGAGTGTTTCAGAGAATTTTGCTAACCTTCAGCACGTAAAAGGATGCAAAACTTGTGTTCCGGGCCTGAATGCACTATTTTGGGGTACCGAAGTTGTGATGCATCCATTCTACTCCATTGGACCCAAAATGATGTTTTAGAGTGTTTCAGAGCATTTCGCTAACCTTTGGCGCGTAAAGGATGCAAAACTTGTGTTTCGGGCCAGAATACACTATTTGGGGGAAGCGAAGTTGCGAAGCATCCATTCTACTCCATTGGAACCAAAATGATGTTTGGGAGTGTTTCAGAGCATTTCGCTAACCTTCGGCACGTAAAAAGATGCAAAACTTGTGTTTCGGGCCTGAATGCACTATTTCAAGGTATCGTAGATGTAAAGCATCCATTCTACACCATTGGACCCAAAATGATGTTTGGGAGTGTTTCAGAGCATTTCGCTAACCTTCGGCACGTAAAAGATGCAAAACTTGTGTCCGCGCCTTAATCCACTACTTTGGGTTACCAAAGTTGTGAAGCATCCATTATAGTCCTTTGGACCCAAAATGATGTTTGGGAGTGTTTCAGAGCATTTTGCTAACCTTCGGCACAAAAAAAGATGAAAAACTTGTGTTTCGGACCTGAATGCACTATTTTGGGGAACCAAAGTTGCGAAGCATCCATTCTACTCCATTGGAACCAATATGATGTTTGGGAGTGTTTCAGAGAATTTTGCTAACCTTCAGCACGTAAAAGGATGCAAAACTTGTGTTCCGGGCCTGAATGCACTATTTTGGGGTACCGAAGTTGTGATGCATCCATTCTACTCCATTGGACCCAAAATGATGTTTTAGAGTGTTTCAGAGCATTTCGCTAACCTTTGGCGCGTAAAGGATGCAAAACTTGTGTTTCGGGCCAGAATACACTATTTGGGGGAAGCGAAGTTGCGAAGCATCCATTCTACTCCATTGGAACCAAAATGATGTTTGGGAGTGTTTCAGAGCATTTCGCTAACCTTCGGCACGTAAAAAGATGCAAAACTTGTGTTTCGGGCCTGAATGCACTATTTCGAGGTACCAAAGTTGTGAAGCATCCATTCTACTCCATTGGACCCAAAATGATGTTTGAGAGTGTTTCAGAACATTTCGCTAACCTTCGGCTCGTAAAAAGATGAAAAACTTGTGTTCGCATCTGAATGCACTATTTCGGGGTACCGAAGTTGCGAAGCATCCATTCTACTCCATTGGAACCAAAGTGATGTTTGGGAGTGTTTCATAGTATTTCGCTAAACCTCGGCACGTAAAAAGATGCAAAACTTCTGTTTCGGGCCTGAATCCACAATTTCGGGGTACCGAAGTTGTGAAGCATCCATTCTACTCCATTGGACCCAAAATAATGTTTGAGAGTGTTTCAGAGCATTTTGCTAACCTTCGGCACGTAAAAGATGCAAAACTTGTGTTTCAAGCCTGAACGCACTATCGGGGTATCGTAGTTGTAAAGCATCCATTATTTCAGGGTACCAAAGTTGTAAAGCATCCATTCTACTCCATTGGACCCAAAATGATGTTTGGGAGTGTTTCAAAGCATTTTGCTAACCTTCGGCACGTTAAAAAAATGCAAAACTTGTGTTTCGGGCCTGAATGCACTATTCCAGGGGTACCGAAGTTCTGAAGCATCCATTCTACTCCATTGGACCCAAAATGATGTTTGGGAGTGTTTCAGAGCATTTCGCTAACCTTCGGCACGTAAAAAGATGAAAACTTGTGTTTAGGGTCTGAATGCACTATTTCGAGGGACCAAAGTTGCGAAGCATCCATTCAACTCCATTGGACCCAAACTGATTTTTGGGAGTGTTTCAGAGCATTTCGCTAACCTTCGGCACGTAAAAAGATGCAAAACTTGTGTTTCGGGCCTGAATGTACTATTTCGGGGTACCGAAGTTGTGAAGCATCCATTCTACTCCATTGGACCCAATCTGATTTTTGGGAGTGTTTCAGAGCATTTTGCTAACCTTCGGCACGTAAAAAGATGCAAAACTTGTGTTTCGGGCCTGAATGCACTATTTCGGGATACCGAAGTTGTGAAGCATCCATTCTACTCCATTGGAACAAAAATGATGTTTGGGAGTGTTTCAGAGCATTTCGCTAATCTTCGGAACGTAAAAAGATGCAAAACTTGTGTTTCGGGCCTGACTGCACTATTCCAGGGTACCGAAGTTGTGAAGCATCCAATCTACTCCATTGGACCCAAGATGATGTTTGAGAGTGTTTCAGAGCATTTCGCTAACCTTTGGCACGTAAAAAGATGCAAAACTTGTGTTTCGGGCCTGAATGTACTATTTCAGGGTACCAAAGTTGTGAAGCATCCATTCTACTCCATTGGACCCAAAATGATTTTTGGGAGTGTTTCAGAGCATTTCGCTAACCTTCGGCACGTAAAAAGATGCAAAACTTGTGTTTCGGGCCTGAATACACTATTTCGAGATACCGAAGTTGTGAAGCATCCATTCTACTCCATTCGAACCAAAATGATGTTCGGGAGTGTTCCAGAGCATTTCGCTAACCTTCGGCACGTAAAAAGATGCAAAATTTGTGTTTCGGGCGTGATTGGACTATTTCGGGGTACCGAAGTTGTGAAGCATCCATTCTACTCCATTGGAACCAAAATAATGTTTGAGAGTGTTTCAGAGCATTTCGCTAACCTTTGGCACGTAAAGGATGCAAAACTTGTGTTTCGGGCCAGAATACACTATTTCGGGGTACCGAAGTTGCGAAGCATCTATTCTACTCCATTGGAACCAAAATGATGTTTGGGAGTGTTTCAGAGCATTTCGCTAACCTTCGGCACGTAAAAAGATGCAAAACTTGTGTTTCGGGCCTGAATGCACTATTTCAAGGTATCGTAGATGTAAAGCATCCATTCTACACCATTGGACCCAAAATGATGTTTGGGAGTGTTTCAGAGCATTTCGCTAACCTTCGGCACGTAAAAGATGCAAAACTTGTGTCCGCGCCTTAATCCACTACTTTGGGTTACCAAAGTTGTGAAGCATCCATTATAGTCCTTTGGACCCAAAATGATGTTTGGGAGTGTTTCAGAGCATTTTGCTAACCTTCGGCACAAAAAAAGATGAAAAACTTGTGTTTCGGACCTGAATGCACTATTTTGGGGAACCAAAGTTGCGAAGCATCCATTCTACTCCATTGGAACCAATATGATGTTTGGGAGTGTTTCAGAGAATTTTGCTAACCTTCAGCACGTAAAAGGATGCAAAACTTGTGTTCCGGGCCTGAATGCACTATTTTGGGGTACCGAAGTTGTGATGCATCCATTCTACTCCATTGGACCCAAAATGATGTTTTAGAGTGTTTCAGAGCATTTCGCTAACCTTTGGCGCGTAAAGGATGCAAAACTTGTGTTTCGGGCCAGAATACACTATTTGGGGGAAGCGAAGTTGCGAAGCATCCATTCTACTCCATTGGAACCAAAATGATGTTTGGGAGTGTTTCAGAGCATTTCGCTAACCTTCGGCACGTAAAAAGATGCAAAACTTGTGTTTCGGGCCTGAATGCACTATTTCAAGGTATCGTAGATGTAAAGCATCCATTCTACACCATTGGACCCAAAATGATGTTTGGGAGTGTTTCAGAGCATTTCGCTAACCTTCGGCACGTAAAAGATGCAAAACTTGTGTCCGCGCCTTAATCCACTACTTTGGGTTACCAAAGTTGTGAAGCATCCATTATAGTCCTTTGGACCCAAAATGATGTTTGGGAGTGTTTCAGAGCATTTTGCTAACCTTCGGCACAAAAAAAGATGAAAAACTTGTGTTTCGGACCTGAATGCACTATTTTGGGGAACCAAAGTTGCGAAGCATCCATTCTACTCCATTGGAACCAATATGATGTTTGGGAGTGTTTCAGAGAATTTTGCTAACCTTCAGCACGTAAAAGGATGCAAAACTTGTGTTCCGGGCCTGAATGCACTATTTTGGGGTACCGAAGTTGTGATGCATCCATTCTACTCCATTGGACCCAAAATGATGTTTTAGAGTGTTTCAGAGCATTTCGCTAACCTTTGGCGCGTAAAGGATGCAAAACTTGTGTTTCGGGCCAGAATACACTATTTCGGGGAAGCGAAGTTGCGAAGCATCCATTCTACTCCATTGGAACCAAAATGATGTTTGGGAGTGTTTCAGAGCATTTCGCTAACCTTCGGCACGTAAAAAGATGCAAAACTTGTGTTTCGGGCCTGAATGCACTATTTCGAGGTACCAAAGTTGTGAAGCATCCATTCTACTCCATTGGACCCAAAATGATGTTTGAGAGTGTTTCAGAACATTTCGCTAACCTTCGGCTCGTAAAAAGATGAAAAACTTGTGTTCGCATCTCAATGCACTATTTCGGGGTACCGAAGTTGCGAAGCATCCATTCTACTCCATTGGAACCAAAGTGATGTTTGGGAGTGTTTCATAGTATTTCGCTAAACCTCGGCACGTAAAAAGATGCAAAACTTCTGTTTCGGGCCTGAATGCACAATTTCGGGGTACCGAAGTTGTGAAGCATCCATTCTACTCCATTGGACCCAAAATAATGTTTGAGAGTGTTTCAGAGCATTTTGCTAACCTTCGGCACGTAAAAGATGCAAAACTTGTGTTTCAAGCCTGAACGCACTATTTCGGGGTATCGTAGTTGTAAAGCATCCATTATTTCAGGGTACCAAAGTTGTAAAGCATCCATTCTACTCCATTGGACCCAAAATGATGTTTGGGAGTGTTTCAAAGCATTTTGCTAACCTTCGGCACGTTAAAAAAATGCAAAACTTGTGTTTCGGGCCTTAATGCACTATTCCAGGGGTACCGAAGTTCTGAAGCATCCATTCTACTCCATTGGACCCAAAATGATGTTTGGGAGTGTTTCATAGCATTTCGCTAACCTTCGGCACGTAAAAAGATGAAAACTTGTGTTTAGGGCCTGAATGCACTATTTCGAGGGACCAAAGTTGCGAAGCATCCATTCAACTCCATTGGACCCAAACTGATTTTTGGGAGTGTTTCAGAGCATTTCGCTAACCTTCGGCACGTAAAAAGATGCAAAACTTGTGTTTCGGGCCTGAATGTACTATTTCGGGGTACCGAAGTTGTGAAGCATCCATTCTACTCCATTGGACCCAATCTGATTTTTGGGAGTGTTTCAGAGCATTTCGCTAACCTTCGGCACGTAAAAAGATGCAAAACTTGTGTTTCGGGCCTGAATGCACTATTTCGGGATACCGAAGTTGTGAAGCATCCATTCTACTCCATTGGAACAAAAATGATGTTTGGGAGTGTTTCAGAGCATTTCGCTAACCTTCGGAACGTAAAAAGATGCAAAACTTGTGTTTCGGGCCTGACTGCACTATTCCAGGGTACCGAAGTTGTGAAGCATCCAATCTACTCCATTGGACCCAAGATGATGTTTGAGAGTGTTTCAGAGCATTTCGCTAACCTTTGGCACGTAAAAAGATGCAAAACTTGTGTTTCGGGCCTGAATGTACTATTTCAGGGTACCAAAGTTGTGAAGCATCCATTCTACTCCATTGGACCCAAAATGATTTTTGGGAGTGTTTCAGAGCATTTCGCTAACCTTCGGCACGTAAAAAGATGCAAAACTTGTGTTTCGGGCCTGAATACACTATTTCGAGATACCGAAGTTGTGAAGCATCCATTCTACTCCATTCGAACCAAAATGATGTTCGGGAGTGTTCCAGAGCATTTCGCTAACCTTCGGCACGTAAAAAGATGCAAAATTTGTGTTTCCGGCGTGATTGGACTATTTCGGGGTACCGAAGTTGTGAAGCATCCATTCTACTCCATTGGAACCAAAATAATGTTTGAGAGTGTTTCAGAGCATTTCGCTAACCTTTGGCACGTAAAGGATGCAAAACTTGTGTTTCGGGCCAGAATACACTATTTCGGGGTACCGAAGTTGCGAAGCATCTATTCTACTCCATTGGAACCAAAATGATGTTTGGGAGTGTTTCAGAGCATTTCGCTAACCTTCGGCACGTAAAAAGATGCAAAACTTGTGTTTCGGGCCTGAATGCACTATTTCAAGGTATCGTAGATGTAAAGCATCCATTCTACACCATTGGACCCAAAATGATGTTTGGGAGTGTTTCAGAGCATTTCGCTAACATTCGGCACGTAAAAGATGCAAAACTTGTGTCCGCGCCTTAATCCACTACTTTGGGTTACCAAAGTTGTGAAGCATCCATTATAGTCCTTTGGACCCAAAATGATGTTTGGGAGTGTTTCAGAGTATTTTGCTAACCTTCGGCACAAAAAAAGATGAAAAACTTGTGTTTCGGACCTGAATGCACTATTTTGGGGAACCAAAGTTGCGAAGCATCCATTCTACTCCATTGGACCCAAAATGATGTTTGGGAGTGTTTCAAAGCATTTTGCTAACCTTCGGCACGTTAAAAAAATGCAAAACTTGTGTTTCGGGCCTGAATGCACTATTCCAGGGGTACCGAAGTTCTGAAGCATCCATTCTACTCCATTGGACCCAAAATGATGTTTGGGAGTGTTTCAGAGCATTTCGCTAACCTTCGGCACGTAAAAAGATGAAAACTTGTGTTTAGGGCCTGAATGCACTATTTCGAGGGACCAAAGTTGCGAAGCATCCATTCAACTCCATTGGACCCAAACTGATTTTTGGGAGTGTTTCAGAGCATTTCGCTAACCTTCGGCACGTAAAAAGATGCAAAACTTGTGTTTCGGGCCTGAATGTACTATTTCGGGGTACCGAAGTTGTGAAGCATCCATTCTACTCCATTGGACCCAATCTGATTTTTGGGAGTGTTTCAGAGCATTTCGCTAACCTTCGGCACGTAAAAAGATGCAAAACTTGTGTTTCGGGCCTGAATGCACTATTTCGGGATACCGAAGTTGTGAAGCATCCATTCTACTCCATTGGAACAAAAATGATGTTTGGGAGTGTTTCAGAGCATTTCGCTAACCTTCGGAACGTAAAAAGATGCAAAACTTGTGTTTCGGGCCTGACTGCACTATTCCAGGGTACCAAAGTTGTGAAGCATCCAATCTACTCCATTGGACCCAAGATGATGTTTGAGAGTGTTTCAGAGCATTTCGCTAACCTTTGGCACGTAAAAAGATGCAAAACTTGTGTTTCGGGCCTGAATGTACTATTTCAGGGTACCAAAGTTGTGAAGCATCCATTCTACTCCATTGGACCCAAAATGATTTTTGGGAGTGTTTCAGAGCATTTCGCTAACCTTCGGCACGTAAAAAGATGCAAAACTTGTGTTTCGGGCCTGAATACACTATTTCGAGATACCGAAGTTGTGAAGCATCCATTCTACTCCATTCGAACCAAAATGATGTTCGGGAGTGTTCCAGAGCATTTCGCTAACCTTCGGCACGTAAAAAGATGCAAAATTTGTGTTTCGGGCGTGATTGGACTATTTCGGGGTACCGAAGTTGTGAAGCATCCATTCTACTCCATTGGAACCAAAATAATGTTTGAGAGTGTTTCAGAGCATTTCGCTAACCTTTGGCACGTAAAGGATGCAAAACTTGTGTTTCGGGCCAGAATACACTATTTCGGGGTACCGAAGTTGCGAAGCATCTATTCTACTCCATTGGAACCAAAATGATGTTTGGGAGTGTTTCAGAGCATTTCGCTAACCTTCGGCACGTAAAAAGATGCAAAACTTGTGTTTCGGGCCTGAATGCACTATTTCAAGGTATCGTAGATGTAAAGCATCCATTCTACACCATTGGACCCAAAATGATGTTTGGGAGTGTTTCAGAGCATTTCGCTAACATTCGGCACGTAAAAGATGCAAAACTTGTGTCCGCGCCTTAATCCACTACTTTGGGTTACCAAAGTTGTGAAGCATCCATTATAGTCCTTTGGACCCAAAATGATGTTTGGGAGTGTTTCAGAGTATTTTGCTAACCTTCGGCACAAAAAAAGATGAAAAACTTGTGTTTCGGACCTGAATGCACTATTTTGGGGAACCAAAGTTGCGAAGCATCCATTCTACTCCATTGGACCCAAAATGATGTTTGGGAGTGTTTCAAAGCATTTTGCTAACCTTCGGCACGTTAAAAAAATGCAAAACTTGTGTTTCGGGCCTGAATGCACTATTCCAGGGGTACCGAAGTTCTGAAGCATCCATTCTACTCCATTGGACCCAAAATGATGTTTGGGAGTGTTTCAGAGCATTTCGCTAACCTTCGGCACGTAAAAAGATGAAAACTTGTGTTTAGGGCCTGAATGCACTATTTCGAGGGACCAAAGTTGCGAAGCATCCATTCAACTCCATTGGACCCAAACTGATTTTTGGGAGTGTTTCAGAGCATTTCGCTAACCTTCGGCACGTAAAAAGATGCAAAACTTGTGTTTCGGGCCTGAATGTACTATTTCGGGGTACCGAAGTTGTGAAGCATCCATTCTACTCCATTGGACCCAATCTGATTTTTGGGAGTGTTTCAGAGCATTTCGCTAACCTTCGGCACGTAAAAAGATGCAAAACTTGTGTTTCGGGCCTGAATGCACTATTTCGGGATACCGAAGTTGTGAAGCATCCATTCTACTCCATTGGAACAAAAATGATGTTTGGGAGTGTTTCAGAGCATTTCGCTAACCTTCGGAACGTAAAAAGATGCAAAACTTGTGTTTCGGGCCTGACTGCACTATTCCAGGGTACCGAAGTTGTGAAGCATCCAATCTACTCCATTGGACCCAAGATGATGTTTGAGAGTGTTTCAGAGCATTTCGCTAACCTTTGGCACGTAAAAAGATGCAAAACTTGTGTTTCGGGCCTGAATGTACTATTTCAGGGTACCAAAGTTGTGAAGCATCCATTCTACTCCATTGGACCCAAAATGATTTTTGGGAGTGTTTCAGAGCATTTCGCTAACCTTCGGCACGTAAAAAGATGCAAAACTTGTGTTTCGGGCCTGAATACACTATTTCGAGATACCGAAGTTGTGAAGCATCCATTCTACTCCATTCGAACCAAAATGATGTTCGGGAGTGTTCCAGAGCATTTCGCTAACCTTCGGCACGTAAAAAGATGCAAAATTTGTGTTTCCGGCGTGATTGGACTATTTCGGGGTACCGAAGTTGTGAAGCATCCATTCTACTCCATTGGAACCAAAATAATGTTTGAGAGTGTTTCAGAGCATTTCGCTAACCTTTGGCACGTAAAGGATGCAAAACTTGTGTTTCGGGCCAGAATACACTATTTCGGGGTACCGAAGTTGCGAAGCATCTATTCTACTCCATTGGAACCAAAATGATGTTTGGGAGTGTTTCAGAGCATTTCGCTAACCTTCGGCACGTAAAAAGATGCAAAACTTGTGTTTCGGGCCTGAATGCACTATTTCAAGGTATCGTAGATGTAAAGCATCCATTCTACACCATTGGACCCAAAATGATGTTTGGGAGTGTTTCAGAGCATTTCGCTAACATTCGGCACGTAAAAGATGCAAAACTTGTGTCCGCGCCTTAATCCACTACTTTGGGTTACCAAAGTTGTGAAGCATCCATTATAGTCCTTTGGACCCAAAATGATGTTTGGGAGTGTTTCAGAGTATTTTGCTAACCTTCGGCACAAAAAAAGATGAAAAACTTGTGTTTCGGACCTGAATGCACTATTTTGGGGAACCAAAATTGCGAAGCATCCATTCTACTCCATTGGACCCAAAATGATGTTTGGGAGTGTTTCAAAGCATTTTGCTAACCTTCGGCACGTTAAAAAAATGCAAAACTTGTGTTTCGTGCCTGAATGCACTATTCCAGGGGTACCGAAGTTCTGAAGCATCCATTCTACTCCATTGGACCCAAAATGATGTTTGGGAGTGTTTCAGAGCATTTCGCTAACCTTCGGCACGTAAAAAGATGAAAACTTGTGTTTAGGGCCTGAATGCACTATTTCGAGGGACCAAAGTTGCGAAGCATCCATTCAACTCCATTGGACCCAAACTGATTTTTGGGAGTGTTTCAGAGCATTTCGCTAACCTTCGGCACGTAAAAAGATGCAAAACTTGTGTTTCGGGCCTGAATGTACTATTTCGGGGTACCGAAGTTGTGAAGCATCCATTCTACTCCATTGGACCCAATCTGATTTTTGGGAGTGTTTCAGAGCATTTCGCTAACCTTCGGCACGTAAAAAGATGCAAAACTTGTGTTTCGGGCCTGAATGCACTATTTCGGGATACCGAAGTTGTGAAGCATCCATTCTACTCCATTGGAACAAAAATGATGTTTGGGAGTGTTTCAGAGCATTTCGCTAACCTTCGGAACGTAAAAAGATGCAAAACTTGTGTTTCGGGCCTGACTGCACTATTCCAGGGTACCGAAGTTGTGAAGCATCCAATCTACTCCATTGGACCCAAGATGATGTTTGAGAGTGTTTCAGAGCATTTCGCTAACCTTTGGCACGTAAAAAGATGCAAAACTTGTGTTTCGGGCCTGAATGTACTATTTCAGGGTACCAAAGTTGTGAAGCATCCATTCTACTCCATTGGACCCAAAATGATTTTTGGGAGTGTTTCAGAGCATTTCGCTAACCTTCGGCACGTAAAAAGATGCAAAACTTGTGTTTCGGGCCTGAATACACTATTTCGAGATACCGAAGTTGTGAAGCATCCATTCTACTCCATTCGAACCAAAATGATGTTCGGGAGTGTTCCAGAGCATTTCGCTAACCTTCGGCACGTAAAAAGATGCAAAATTTGTGTTTCCGGCGTGATTGGACTATTTCGGGGTACCGAAGTTGTGAAGCATCCATTCTACTCCATTGGAACCAAAATAATGTTTGAGAGTGTTTCAGAGCATTTCGCTAACCTTTGGCACGTAAAGGATGCAAAACTTGTGTTTCGGGCCAGAATACACTATTTCGGGGTACCGAAGTTGCGAAGCATCTATTCTACTCCATTGGAACCAAAATGATGTTTGGGAGTGTTTCAGAGCATTTCGCTAACCTTCGGCACGTAAAAAGATGCAAAACTTGTGTTTCGGGCCTGAATGCACTATTTCAAGGTATCGTAGATGTAAAGCATCCATTCTACACCATTGGACCCAAAATGATGTTTGGGAGTGTTTCAGAGCATTTCGCTAACATTCGGCACGTAAAAGATGCAAAACTTGTGTCCGCGCCTTAATCCACTACTTTGGGTTACCAAAGTTGTGAAGCATCCATTATAGTCCTTTGGACCCAAAATGATGTTTGGGAGTGTTTCAGAGTATTTTGCTAACCTTCGGCACAAAAAAAGATGAAAAACTTGTGTTTCGGACCTGAATGCACTATTTTGGGGAACCAAAGTTGCGAAGCATCCATTCTACTCCATTGGACCCAAAATGATGTTTGGGAGTGTTTCAAAGCATTTTGCTAACCTTCGGCACGTTAAAAAAATGCAAAACTTGTGTTTCGGGCCTGAATGCACTATTCCAGGGGTACCGAAGTTCTGAAGCATCCATTCTACTCCATTGGACCCAAAATGATGTTTGGGAGTGTTTCAGAGCATTTCGCTAACCTTCGGCACGTAAAAAGATGAAAACTTGTGTTTAGGGCCTGAATGCACTATTTCGAGGGACCAAAGTTGCGAAGCATCCATTCAACTCCATTGGACCCAAACTGATTTTTGGGAGTGTTTCAGAGCATTTCGCTAACCTTCGGCACGTAAAAAGATGCAAAACTTGTGTTTCGGGCCTGAATGTACTATTTCGGGGTACCGAAGTTGTGAAGCATCCATTCTACTCCATTGGACCCAATCTGATTTTTGGGAGTGTTTCAGAGCATTTCGCTAACCTTCGGCACGTAAAAAGATGCAAAACTTGTGTTTCGGGCCTGAATGCACTATTTCGGGATACCGAAGTTGTGAAGCATCCATTCTACTCCATTGGAACAAAAATGATGTTTGGGAGTGTTTCAGAGCATTTCGCTAACCTTCGGAACGTAAAAAGATGCAAAACTTGTGTTTCGGGCCTGACTGCACTATTCCAGGGTACCGAAGTTGTGAAGCATCCAATCTACTCCATTGGACCCAAGATGATGTTTGAGAGTGTTTCAGAGCATTTCGCTAACCTTTGGCACGTAAAAAGATGCAAAACTTGTGTTTCGGGCCTGAATGTACTATTTCAGGGTACCAAAGTTGTGAAGCATCCATTCTACTCCATTGGACCCAAAATGATTTTTGGGAGTGTTTCAGAGCATTTCGCTAACCTTCGGCACGTAAAAAGATGCAAAACTTGTGTTTCGGGCCTGAATACACTATTTCGAGATACCGAAGTTGTGAAGCATCCATTCTACTCCATTCGAACCAAAATGATGTTCGGGAGTGTTCCAGAGCATTTCGCTAACCTTCGGCACGTAAAAAGATGCAAAATTTGTGTTTCCGGCGTGATTGGACTATTTCGGGGTACCGAAGTTGTGAAGCATCCATTCTACTCCATTGGAACCAAAATAATGTTTGAGAGTGTTTCAGAGCATTTCGCTAACCTTTGGCACGTAAAGGATGCAAAACTTGTGTTTCGGGCCAGAATACACTATTTCGGGGTACCGAAGTTGCGAAGCATCTATTCTACTCCATTGGAACCAAAATGATGTTTGGGAGTGTTTCAGAGCATTTCGCTAACCTTCGGCACGTAAAAAGATGCAAAACTTGTGTTTCGGGCCTGAATGCACTATTTCAAGGTATCGTAGATGTAAAGCATCCATTCTACACCATTGGACCCAAAATGATGTTTGGGAGTGTTTCAGAGCATTTCGCTAACATTCGGCACGTAAAAGATGCAAAACTTGTGTCCGCGCCTTAATCCACTACTTTGGGTTACCAAAGTTGTGAAGCATCCATTATAGTCCTTTGGACCCAAAATGATGTTTGGGAGTGTTTCAGAGCATTTTGCTAACCTTCGGCACAAAAAAAGATGAAAAACTTGTGTTTCGGACCTGAATGCACTATTTTGGGGAACCAAAGTTACGAAGCATCCATTCTACTCCATTGGACCCAAAATGATGTTTGGGAGTGTTTCAAAGCATTTTGCTAACCTTCGGCACGTTAAAAAAATGCAAAACTTGTGTTTCGGGCCTGAATGCACTATTCCAGGGGTACCGAAGTTCTGAAGCATCCATTCTACTCCATTGGACCCAAAATGATGTTTGGGAGTGTTTCAGAGCATTTCGCTAACCTTCGGCACGTAAAAAGATGAAAACTTGTGTTTAGGGCCTGAATGCACTATTTCGAGGGACCAAAGTTGCGAAGCATCCATTCAACTCCATTGGACCCAAACTGATTTTTGGGAGTGTTTCAGAGCATTTCGCTAACCTTCGGCACGTAAAAAGATGCAAAACTTGTGTTTCGGGCCTGAATGTACTATTTCGGGGTACCGAAGTTGTGAAGCATCCATTCTACTCCATTGGACCCAATCTGATTTTTGGGAGTGTTTCAGAGCATTTCGCTAACCTTCAGCACGTAAAAAGATGCAAAACTTGTGTTTCGGGCCTGAATGCACTATTTCGGGATACCGAAGTTGTGAAGCATCCATTCTACTCCATTGGAACAAAAATGATGTTTGGGAGTGTTTCAGAGCATTTCGCTAACCTTCGGAACGTAAAAAGATGCAAAACTTGTGTTTCGGGCCTGACTGCACTATTCCAGGGTACCGAAGTTGTGAAGCATCCAATCTACTCCATTGGACCCAAGATGATGTTTGAGAGTGTTTCAGAGCATTTCGCTAACCTTTGGCACGTAAAAAGATGCAAAACTTGTGTTTCGGGCCTGAATGTACTATTTCAGGGTACCAAAGTTGTGAAGCATCCATTCTACTCCATTGGACCCAAAATGATTTTTGGGAGTGTTTCAGAGCATTTCGCTAACCTTCGGCACGTAAAAAGATGCAAAACTTGTGTTTCGGGCCTGAATACACTATTTCGAGATACCGAAGTTGTGAAGCATCCATTCTACTCCATTCGAACCAAAATGATGTTCGGGAGTGTTCCAGAGCATTTCGCTAACCTTCGGCACGTAAAAAGATGCAAAATTTGTGTTTCGGGCGTGATTGGACTATTTCGGGGTACCGAAGTTGTGAAGCATCCATTCTGCTCCATTGGAACCAAAATAATGTTTGAGAGTGTTTCAGAGCATTTCGCTAACCTTTGGCACGTAAAGGATGCAAAACTTGTGTTTCGGGCCAGAATACACTATTTCGGGGTACCGAAGTTGCGAAGCATCTATTCTACTCCATTGGAACCAAAATGATGTTTGGGAGTGTTTCAGAGCATTTCGCTAACCTTCGGCACGTAAAAAGATGCAAAACTTGTGTTTCGGGCCTGAATGCACTATTTCAAGGTATCGTAGATGTAAAGCATCCATTCTACACCATTGGACCCAAAATGATGTTTGGGAGTGTTTCAGAGCATTTCGCTAACATTCGGCACGTAAAAGATGCAAAACTTGTGTCCGCGCCTTAATCCACTACTTTGGGTTACCAAAGTTGTGAAGCATCCATTATAGTCCTTTGGACCCAAAATGATGTTTGGGAGTGTTTCAGAGCATTTTGCTAACCTTCGGCACAAAAAAAGATGAAAAACTTGTGTTTCGGACCTGAATGCACTATTTTGGGGAACCAAAGTTGCGAAGCATCCATTCTACTCCATTGGAACCAATATGATGTTTGGGAGTGTTTCAGAGAATTTTGCTAACCTTCAGCACGTAAAAGGATGCAAAACTTGTGTTCCGGGCCTGAATGCACTATTTTGGGGTACCGAAGTTGTGATGCATCCATTCTACTCCATTGGACCCAAAATGATGTTTTAGAGTGTTTCAGAGCATTTCGCTAACCTTTGGCGCGTAAAGGATGCAAAACTTGTGTTTCGGGCCAGAATACACTATTTCGGGGAAGCGAAGTTGCGAAGCATCCATTCTACTCCATTGGAACCAAAATGATGTTTGGGAGTGTTTCAGAGCATTTCGCTAACCTTCGGCACGTAAAAAGATGCAAAACTTGTGTTTCGGGCCTGAATGCACTATTTCGAGGTACCAAAGTTGTGAAGCATCCATTCTACTCCATTGGACCCAAAATGATGTTTGAGAGTGTTTCAGAACATTTCGCTAACCTTCGGCTCGTAAAAAGATGAAAAACTTGTGTTCGCATCTCAATGCACTATTTCGGGGTACCGAAGTTGCGAAGCATCCATTCTACTCCATTGGAACCAAAGTGATGTTTGGGAGTGTTTCATAGTATTTCGCTAAACCTCGGCACGTAAAAAGATGCAAAACTTCTGTTTCGGGCCTGAATGCACAATTTCGGGGTACCGAAGTTGTGAAGCATCCATTCTACTCCATTGGACCCAAAATAATGTTTGAGAGTGTTTCAGAGCATTTTGCTAACCGTCGGCACGTAAAAGATGCAAAACTTGTGTTTCAAGCCTGAACGCACTATTTCGGGGTATCGTAGTTGTAAAGCATCCATTATTTCAGGGTACCAAAGTTGTAAAGCATCCATTCTACTCCATTGGACCCAAAATGATGTTTGGGAGTGTTTCAAAGCATTTTGCTAACCTTCGGCACGTTAAAAAAATGCAAAACTTGTGTTTCGGGCCTGAATGCACTATTCCAGGGGTACTGAAGTTCTGAAGCATCCATTCTACTCCATTGGACCCAAAATGATGTTTGGGAGTGTTTCAGAGCATTTCGCTAACCTTCGGCACGTAAAAAGATGAAAACTTGTGTTTAGGGCCTGAATGCACTATTTCGAGGGACCAAAGTTGCGAAGCATCCATTCAACTCCATTGGACCCAAACTGATTTTTGGGAGTGTTTCAGAGCATTTCGCTAACCTTCGGCACGTAAAAAGATGCAAAACTTGTGTTTCGGGCCTGAATGTACTATTTCGGGGTACCGAAGTTGTGAAGCATCCATTCTACTCCATTGGACCCAATCTGATTTTTGGGAGTGTTTCAGAGCATTTCGCTAACCTTCGGCACGTAAAAAGATGCAAAACTTGTGTTTCGGGCCTGAATGCACTATTTCGGGATACCGAAGTTGTGAAGCATCCATTCTACTCCATTGGAACAAAAATGATGTTTGGGAGTGTTTCAGAGCATTTCGCTAACCTTCGGAACGTAAAAAGATGCAAAACTTGTGTTTCGGGCCTGACTGCACTATTCCAGGGTACCGAAGTTGTGAAGCATCCAATCTACTCCATTGGACCCAAGATGATGTTTGAGAGTGTTTCAGAGCATTTCGCTAACCTTTGGCACGTAAAAAGATGCAAAACTTGTGTTTCGGGCCTGAATGTACTATTTCAGGGTACCAAAGTTGTGAAGCATCCATTCTACTCCATTGGACCCAAAATGATTTTTGGGAGTGTTTCAGAGCATTTCGCTAACCTTCGGCACGTAAAAAGATGCAAAACTTGTGTTTCGGGCCTGAATACACTATTTCGAGATACCGAAGTTGTGAAGCATCCATTCTACTCCATTCGAACCAAAATGATGTTCGGGAGTGTTCCAGAGCATTTCGCTAACCTTCGGCACGTAAAAAGATGCAAAATTTGTGTTTCGGGCGTGATTGGACTATTTCGGGGTACCGAAGTTGTGAAGCATCCATTCTACTCCATTGGAACCAAAATAATGTTTGAGAGTGTTTCAGAGCATTTCGCTAACCTTTGGCACGTAAAGGATGCAAAACTTGTGTTTCGGGCCAGAATACACTATTTCGGGGTACCGAAGTTGCGAAGCATCTATTCTACTCCATTGGAACCAAAATGATGTTTGGGAGTGTTTCAGAGCATTTCGCTAACCTTCGGCACGTAAAAAGATGCAAAACTTGTGTTTCGGGCCTGAATGCACTATTTCAAGGTATCGTAGATGTAAAGCATCCATTCTACACCATTGGACCCAAAATGATGTTTGGGAGTGTTTCAGAGCATTTCGCTAACATTCGGCACGTAAAAGATGCAAAACTTGTGTCCGCGCCTTAATCCACTACTTTGGGTTACCAAAGTTGTGAAGCATCCATTATAGTCCTTTGGACCCAAAATGATGTTTGGGAGTGTTTCAGAGTATTTTGCTAACCTTCGGCACAAAAAAAGATGAAAAACTTGTGTTTCGGACCTGAATGCACTATTTTGGGGAACCAAAGTTGCGAAGCATCCATTCTACTCCATTGGACCCAAAATGATGTTTGGGAGTGTTTCAAAGCATTTTGCTAACCTTCGGCACGTTAAAAAAATGCAAAACTTGTGTTTCGGGCCTGAATGCACTATTCCAGGGGTACCGAAGTTCTGAAGCATCCATTCTACTCCATTGGACCCAAAATGATGTTTGGGAGTGTTTCAGAGCATTTCGCTAACCTTCGGCACGTAAAAAGATGAAAACTTGTGTTTAGGGCCTGAATGCACTATTTCGAGGGACCAAAGTTGCGAAGCATCCATTCAACTCCATTGGACCCAAACTGATTTTTGGGAGTGTTTCAGAGCATTTCGCTAACCTTCGGCACGTAAAAAGATGCAAAACTTGTGTTTCGGGCCTGAATGTACTATTTCGGGGTACCGAAGTTGTGAAGCATCCATTCTACTCCATTGGACCCAATCTGATTTTTGGGAGTGTTTCAGAGCATTTCGCTAACCTTCGGCACGTAAAAAGATGCAAAACTTGTGTTTCGGGCCTGAATGCACTATTTCGGGATACCGAAGTTGTGAAGCATCCATTCTACTCCATTGGAACAAAAATGATGTTTGGGAGTGTTTCAGAGCATTTCGCTAACCTTCGGAACGTAAAAAGATGCAAAACTTGTGTTTCGGGCCTGACTGCACTATTGCAGGGTACCGAAGTTGTGAAGCATCCAATCTACTCCATTGGACCCAAGATGATGTTTGAGAGTGTTTCAGAGCATTTCGCTAACCTTTGGCACGTAAAAAGATGCAAAACTTGTGTTTCGGGCCTGAATGTACTATTTCAGGGTACCAAAGTTGTGAAGCATCCATTCTACTCCATTGGACCCAAAATGATTTTTGGGAGTGTTTCAGAGCATTTCGCTAACCTTCGGCACGTAAAAAGATGCAAAACTTGTGTTTCGGGCCTGAATACACTATTTCGAGATACCGAAGTTGTGAAGCATCCATTCTACTCCATTCGAACCAAAATGATGTTCGGGAGTGTTCCAGAGCATTTCGCTAACCTTCGGCACGTAAAAAGATGCAAAATTTGTGTTTCGGGCGTGATTGGACTATTTCGGGGTACCGAAGTTGTGAAGCATCCATTCTACTCCATTGGAACCAAAATAATGTTTGAGAGTGTTTCAGAGCATTTCGCTAACCTTTGGCACGTAAAGGATGCAAAACTTGTGTTTCGGGCCAGAATACACTATTTCGGGGTACCGAAGTTGCGAAGCATCTATTCTACTCCATTGGAACCAAAATGATGTTTGGGAGTGTTTCAGAGCATTTCGCTAACCTTCGGCATGTAAAAAGATGCAAAACTTGTGTTTCGGGCCTGAATGCACTATTTCAAGGTATCGTAGATGTAAAGCATCCATTCTACACCATTGGACCCAAAATGATGTTTGGGAGTGTTTCAGAGCATTTCGCTAACATTCGGCACGTAAAAGATGCAAAACTTGTGTCCGCGCCTTAATCCACTACTTTGGGTTACCAAAGTTGTGAAGCATCCATTATAGTCCTTTGGACCCAAAATGATGTTTGGGAGTGTTTCAGAGCATTTTGCTAACCTTCGGCACAAAAAAAGATGAAAAACTTGTGTTTCGGACCTGAATGCACTATTTTGGGGAACCAAAGTTGCGAAGCATCCATTCTACTCCATTGGAACCAATATGATGTTTGGGAGTGTTTCAGAGAATTTTGCTAACCTTCAGCACGTAAAAGGATGCAAAACTTGTGTTCCGGGCCTGAATGCACTATTTTGGGGTACCGAAGTTGTGATGCATCCATTCTACTCCATTGGACCCAAAATGATGTTTTAGAGTGTTTCAGAGCATTTCGCTAACCTTTGGCGCGTAAAGGATGCAAAACTTGTGTTTCGGGCCAGAATACACTATTTTGGGGAAGCGAAGTTGCGAAGCATCCATTCTACTCCATTGGAACCAAAATGATGTTTGGGAGTGTTTCAGAGCATTTCGCTAACCTTCGGCACGTAAAAAGATGCAAAACTTGTGTTTCGGGCCTGAATGCACTATTTCGAGGTACCAAAGTTGTGAAGCATCCATTCTACTCCATTGGACCCAAAATGATGTTTGAGAGTGTTTCAGAACATTTCGCTAACCTTCGGCTCGTAAAAAGATGAAAAACTTGTGTTCGCATCTCAATGCACTATTTCGGGGTACCGAAGTTGCGAAGCATCCATTCTACTCCATTGGAACCAAAGTGATGTTTGGGAGTGTTTCATAGTATTTCGCTAAACCTCGGCACGTAAAAAGATGCAAAACTTCTGTTTCGGGCCTGAATGCACAATTTCGGGGTACCGAAGTTGTGAAGCATCCATTCTACTCCATTGGACCCAAAATAATGTTTGAGAGTGTTTCAGAGCATTTTGCTAACCTTCGGCACGTAAAAGATGCAAAACTTGTGTTTCAAGCCTGAACACACTATTTCGGGGTATCGTAGTTGTAAAGCATCCATTATTTCAGGGTACCAAAGTTGTAAAGCATCCATTCTACTCCATTGGACCCAAAATGATGTTTGGGAGTGTTTCAAAGCATTTTGCTAACCTTCGGCACGTTAAAAAAATGCAAAACTTGTGTTTCGGGCCTGAATGCACTATTCCAGGGGTACCGAAGTTCTGAAGCATCCATTCTACTCCATTGGACCCAAAATGATGTTTGGGAGTGTTTCAGAGCATTTCGCTAACCTTCGGCACGTAAAAAGATGCAAAACTTGTGTTTCGGGCCTGAATGCACTATTTCAAGGTATCGTAGATGTAAAGCATCCATTCTACACCATTGGACCCAAAATGATGTTTGGGAGTGTTTCAGAGCATTTCGCTAACATTCGGCACGTAAAAGATGCAAAACTTGTGTCCGCGCCTTAATCCACTACTTTGGGTTACCAAAGTTGTGAAGCATCCATTATAGTCCTTTGGACCCAAAATGATGTTTGGGAGTGTTTCAGAGCATTTTGCTAACCTTCGGCACAAAAAAAGATGAAAAACTTGTGTTTCGGACCTGAATGCACTATTTTGGGGAACCAAAGTTGCGAAGCATCCATTCTACTCCATTGGAACCAATATGATGTTTGGGAGTGTTTCAGAGAATTTTGCTAACCTTCAGCACGTAAAAGGATGCAAAACTTGTGTTCCGGGCCTGAATGCACTATTTTGGGGTACCGAAGTTGTGATGCATCCATTCTACTCCATTGGACCCAAAATGATGTTTTAGAGTGTTTCAGAGCATTTCGCTAACCTTTGGCGCGTAAAGGATGCAAAACTTGTGTTTCGGGCCAGAATACACTATTTCGGGGAAGCGAAGTTGCGAAGCATCCATTCTACTCCATTGGAACCAAAATGATGTTTGGGAGTGTTTCAGAGCATTTCGCTAACCTTCGGCACGTAAAAAGATGCAAAACTTGTGTTTCGGGCCTGAATGCACTATTTCGAGGTACCAAAGTTGTGAAGCATCCATTCTACTCCATTGGACCCAAAATGATGTTTGAGAGTGTTTCAGAACATTTCGCTAACCTTCGGCTCGTAAAAAGATGAAAAACTTGTGTTCGCATCTCAATGCACTATTTCGGGGTACCGAAGTTGCGAAGCATCCATTCTACTCCATTGGAACCAAAGTGATGTTTGGGAGTGTTTCATAGTATTTCGCTACACCTCGGCACGTAAAAAGATGCAAAACTTCTGTTTCGGGCCTGAATGCACAATTTCGGGGTACCGAAGTTGTGAAGCATCCATTCTACTCCATTGGACCCAAAATAATGTTTGAGAGTGTTTCAGAGCATTTTGCTAACCTTCGGCACGTAAAAGATGCAAAACTTGTGTTTCAAGCCTGAACGCACTATTTCGGGGTATCGTAGTTGTAAAGCATCCATTATTTCAGGGTACCAAAGTTGTAAAGCATCCATTCTACTCCATTGGACCCAAAATGATGTTTGGGAGTGTTTCAAAGCATTTTGCTAACCTTCGGCACGTTAAAAAAATGCAAAACTTGTGTTTCGGGCCTGAATGCACTATTCCAGGGGTACCGAAGTTCTGAAGCATCCATTCTACTCCATTGGACCCAAAATGATGTTTGGGAGTGTTTCAGAGCATTTCGCTAACCTTCGGCACGTAAAAAGATGAAAACTTGTGTTTAGGGCCTGAATGCACTATTTCGAGGGACCAAAGTTGCGAAGCATCCATTCAACTCCATTGGACCCAAACTGATTTTTGGGAGTGTTTCAGAGCATTTCGCTAACCTTCGGCACGTAAAAAGATGGAAAACTTGTGTTTCGGGCCTGAATGTACTATTTCGGGGTACCGAAGTTGTGAAGCATCCATTCTACTCCATTGGACCCAATCTGATTTTTGGGAGTGTTTCAGAGCATTTCGCTAACCTTCGGCACGTAAAAAGATGCAAAACTTGTGTTTCGGGCCTGAATGCACTATTTCGGGATACCGAAGTTGTGAAGCATCCATTCTACTCCATTGGAACAAAAATGATGTTTGGGAGTGTTTCAGAGCATTTCGCTAACCTTCGGAACGTAAAAAGATGCAAAACTTGTGTTTCGGGCCTGACTGCACTATTCCAGGGTACCGAAGTTGTGAAGCATCCAATCTACTCCATTGGACCCAAGATGATGTTTGAGAGTGTTTCAGAGCATTTCGCTAACCTTTGGCACGTAAAAAGATGCAAAACTTGTGTTTCGGGCCTGAATGTACTATTTCAGGGTACCAAAGTTGTGAAGCATCCATTCTACTCCATTGGACCCAAAATGATGTTTGGGAGTGTTTCAGAGCATTTCGCTAACCTTCGGCACGTAAAAAGATGAAAACTTGTGTTTAGGGCCTGAATGCACTATTTCGAGGGACCAAAGTTGCGAAGCATCCATTCAACTCCATTGGACCCAAACTGATTTTTGGGAGTGTTTCAGAGCATTTCGCTAACCTTCGGCACGTAAAAAGATGGAAAACTTGTGTTTCGGGCCTGAATGTACTATTTCGGGGTACCGAAGTTGTGAAGCATCCATTCTACTCCATTGGACCCAATCTGATTTTTGGGAGTGTTTCAGAGCATTTCGCTAACCTTCGGCACGTAAAAAGATGCAAAACTTGTGTTTCGGGCCTGAATGCACTATTTCGGGATACCGAAGTTGTGAAGCATCCATTCTACTCCATTGGAACAAAAATGATGTTTGGGAGTGTTTCAGAGCATTTCGCTAACCTTCGGAACGTAAAAAGATGCAAAACTTGTGTTTCGGGCCTGACTGCACTATTCCAGGGTACCGAAGTTGTGAAGCATCCAATCTACTCCATTGGACCCAAGATGATGTTTGAGAGTGTTTCAGAGCATTTCGCTAACCTTTGGCACGTAAAAAGATGCAAAACTTGTGTTTCGGGCCTGAATGTACTATTTCAGGGTACCAAAGTTGTGAAGCATCCATTCTACTCCATTGGACCCAAAATGATTTTTGGGAGTGTTTCAGAGCATTTCGCTAACCTTCGGCACGTAAAAAGATGCAAAACTTGTGTTTCGGGCCTGAATACACTATTTCGAGATACCGAAGTTGTGAAGCATCCATTCTACTCCATTCGAACCAAAATGATGTTCGGGAGTGTTCCAGAGCATTTCGCTAACCTTCGCCACGTAAAAAGATGCAAAATTTGTGTTTCGGGCGTGATTGGACTATTTCGGGGTACCGAAGTTGTGAAGCATCCATTCTACTCCATTGGAACCAAAATAATGTTTGAGAGTGTTTCAGAGCATTTCGCTAACCTTTGGCACGTAAAGGATGCAAAACTTGTGTTTCGGGCCAGAATACACTATTTCGGGATACCGAAGTTGCGAAGCATCTATTCTACTCCATTGGAACCAAAATGATGTTTGGGAGTGTTTCAGAGCATTTCGCTAACCTTCGGCACGTAAAAAGATGCAAAACTTGTGTTTCGGGCCTGAATGCACTATTTCAAGGTATCGTAGATGTAAAGCATCCATTCTACACCATTGGACCCAAAATGATGTTTGGGAGTGTTTCAGAGCATTTCGCTAACATTCGGCACGTAAAAGATGCAAAACTTGTGTCCGCGCCTTAATCCACTACTTTGGGTTACCAAAGTTGTGAAGCATCCATTATAGTCCTTTGGACCCAAAATGATGTTTGGGAGTGTTTCAGAGCATTTTGCTAACCTTCGGCACAAAAAAAGATGAAAAACTTGTGTTTCGGACCTGAATGCACTATTTTGGGGAACCAAAGTTGCGAAGCATCCATTCTACTCCATTGGAACCAATATGATGTTTGGGAGTGTTTCAGAGAATTTTGCTAACCTTCAGCACGTAAAAGGATGCAAAACTTGTGTTCCGGGCCTGAATGCACTTTTTTGGGGTACCGAAGTTGTGATGCATCCATTCTACTCCATTGGACCCAAAATGATGTTTTAGAGTGTTTCAGAGCATTTCGCTAACCTTCGGCACGTAAAAGATGCAAAACTCGTGTTCGCGCCTGAATCCACTATTTCGGGTTACAAAAGTTGTGAAGCAACCATTATAGTCCATTGCACCCAAAATGATGTTTGGGAGTGTTTCAGAGTATTTTGCTAACCTTCGGCACATAAAAAGATGAAAAACTTGTGTTTCGGGCCTGAATGCACTATTTCGGGGTACCAAAGTTGCGAAGCATCCATTCTACTCCATTGGAACCAAAATGATGTTTGGGAGTGTTTCAGAGCATTCGCTAACCTTCAGCACGTAAAAAGATGCAAAACTTGTGTTTCGGGCCTGAATGCACTATTTTGGGGTACCGAAGTTGTGAAGCATCCATTCTACACCATTGCACCCAAAATGACGTTTTAGAGTGTTTCAGAGCATTTCGCTAACCTTCGGCACGTAAAAGATGCAAAACTTGTGTTTCGGGCCTGAATGCACTATTTCGGGGTATCGTAGTTGTAAAGCATCCATTCTACTCCATTGGAACCAAAATGATGTTTGGGAGTGTTTTAGAGTATTTTGCTAACCTTCGGCACATAAAAAGATGAAAAACTTGTGTTTCGGGCCTGAATGCACTATTTCGGGGTACCAAAGTTGCGAAGCATCCATTCTACTCCATTGGAACCAAAATGATGTTTGGGAGTGTTTCAGAGCATTCGCTAACCTTCAGCACGTAAAAAGATGCAAAACTTGTGTTTCGGGCCTGAATGCACTATTTTGGGGTACCGAAGTTGTGAAGCATCCATTCTACACCATTGCACCCAAAATGACGTTTTAGAGTGTTTCAGAGCATTTCGCTAACCTTCGGCACGTAAAAGATGCAAAACTTGTGTTTCTGGCCTGAATGCACTATTTCGGGGTATCGTAGTTGTAAAGCATCCATTCTACTCCATTGGAACCAAAATGATGTTTGGGAGTGTTTTAGAGTATTTTGCTAACCTTCGGCACATAAAAAGATGAAAAACTTGTGTTTCGGGCCTGAATGGACTATTTCGGGGTACCAAAGTTGCGAAGCATCCATTCTACTCCATTGGAACCAAAATGATGTTTGGGAGTGTTTCAGAGCATTCGCTAACCTTCAGCACGTAAAAAGATGCAAAACTTGTGTTTCGGGCCTGAATGCACTATTTTGGGGTACCGAAGTTGTGAAGCATCCATTCTAGTTCACTGGACCCAAAATGATGTTTGGGAGTGTTTCAAACCATTTTGCTAACCTTCAGCACGTAAAAAGATGCAAAATTTGTGTTTCGGGCCTGAATGCACTATTTCGGGGTACCGAAGTTGTGAAGCATCTATTCTACTCCATTGGACCCAAAATGATGTTTGGGAGTGTTTCAGAGCATTTCGCTAACCTTCGGCATGTAAAAAGATGAAAACTTGTGTTTCGGGCCTGAATGCACTATTTCGAGGGACCAAAGTTGCGAAGCATCCATTCAACTCCATTGGACCCAAACTTATTTTTGGGAGTGTTTCAGAGCATTTCGCTAACCTAAGTCACGTAAAAAGATGCAAAACTTGTGTTTCGGGCCTGAATGCACTATTTCAAGGTATCGTAGATGTAAAGCATCCATTCTACACCATTGGACCCAAAATGATGTTTGGGAGTGTTTCAGAGCATTTCGCTAACCTTCGGCACGTAAAAGATGCAAAACTTGTGTCCGCGCCTTAATCCACTACTTTGGGTTACCAAAGTTGTGAAGCATC
Source organism: Cenchrus fungigraminus (assembly GCA_036936925.1). NCBI lineage: Eukaryota > Viridiplantae > Streptophyta > Magnoliopsida > Poales > Poaceae > Cenchrus > Cenchrus fungigraminus. The sequence continues at coordinate 58,674,263 of CM072772.1, read as the reverse complement.
CATTATAGTCCTTTGGACCCAAAATGATGTTTGGGAGTGTTTCAGAGCATTTTGCTAACCTTCGGCACAAAAAAAGATGAAAAACTTGTGTTTCGGGCCTGAATGCACTATTTTGGGGAACCAAAGTTGCGAAGCATCCATTCTACTCCATTGGAACCAATATGATGTTTGGGAGTGTTTCAGAGAATTTCGCTAACCTTCGGCACGTAAAAGGATGCAAAACTTGTGTTTCGGGCCAGAATGCACTATTTTGGGGTTCCGAAGTTGTGAAGCATCCATTCTACACCATTGCACCCAAAATGACGTTTTAGAGTGTTTCAGAGCATTTCGCTAACCTTCGGCACGTAAAAGATGCAAAACTTGTGTTTCGGGCCTGAATGCACTATTTCAAGGTATCGTAGATGTAAAGCATCCATTCTACACCATTGGACCCAAAATGATGTTTGGTAGTGTTTCAGAGCATTTCGCTAACCTTCGGCACGTAAAAGATGCAAAACTTGTGTCCGCGCCTTAATCCACTACTTTGGGTTACCAAAGTTGTGAAGCATCCATTATAGTCCTTTGGACCCAAAATGATGTTTGGGAGTGTTTCAGAGCATTTTGCTAACCTTCGGCACAAAAAAAGATGAAAAACTTGTGTTTCAGGCCTGAATGCACTATTTTGGGGAACCAAAGTTGCGAAGCATCCATTCTACTCCATTGGAACCAATATGATGTTTGGGAGTGTTTCAGAGAATTTCGCTAACCTTCGGCACGTAAAAGGATGCAAAACTTGTGTTTCGGGCCTGAATGCACTATTTTGGGGTTCCGAAGTTGTGAAGCATCCATTCTACACCATTGCACCCAAAATGACGTTTTAGAGTGTTTCAGAGCATTTCGCTAACCTTCGGCACGTAAAAGATGCAAAACTTGTGTTTCGGGCCTGAATGCACTATTTCGGGGTATCGTAGTTGTAAAGCATCCATTCTACTCCATTGGAACCAAAATGATGTTTGGGAGTGTTTTAGAGTATTTTGCTAACCTTCGGCACATAAAAAGATGAAAAACTTGTGTTTCGGGCCTGAATGCACTATTTCGGGGTACCAAAGTTGCGAAGCATCCATTCTACTCCATTGGAACCAAAATGATGTTTGGGAGTGTTTCAGAGCATTCGCTAACCTTCAGCACGTAAAAAGATGCAAAACTTGTGTTTCGGGCCTGAATGCACTATTTTGGGGTACCGAAGTTGTGAAGCATCCATTCTAGTTCACTGGACCCAAAATGATGTTTGGGAGTGTTTCAAAGCATTTTGCTAACCTTCAGCACGTAAAAAGATGCAAAATTTGTGTTTCGGGCCTGAATGCACTATTTCGGGGTACCGAAGTTGTGAAGCATCTATTCTACTCCATTGGACCCAAAATGATGTTTGGGAGTGTTTCAGAGCATTTCGCTAACCTTCGGCATGTAAAAAGATGAAAACTTGTGTTTCGGGCCTGAATGCACTATTTCGAGGGACCAAAGTTGCGAAGCATCCATTCAACTCCATTGGACCCAAACTTATTTTTGGGAGTGTTTCAGAGCATTTCGCTAACCTAAGTCACGTAAAAAGATGCAAAACTTGTGTTTCGGGCCTGAATGTACTGTTTCGGGGTACCGAAGTTGTGAAGCATCCATTCTACTCCATTGGACGCAAACTGATTTTTGGGAGTGTTTTAGAGCATTTCGCTAACCTTCGGCACGTAAAAAGATGCAAAACTTGTGTTTCGGGCCTGAATGCACTATTTCGGGGTACCGAAGTTGTGAAGCATCCATTCTACTCCATTGGACCCAAAATGATTTTTGGGAGTGTTTCAGAGCATTTAGCTAACCTTCAGCACGTAAAAGATGAAAACTTGTGTTCGCGCCTGAATGCACTATTTCGGGGTACCGAAGTTGTGAAGCATCCATTCTAGTCCATTGGACCCAAAATGTTGTTTGGGGGTGTTTCAGAGCATTTCGCTAACCTTCGGCATGTAAAAAGATGAAAACTTGTGCTCGCGCCTGAATGCACTATTTCGGGGTACCGAAGTTGTGAAGCATCCATTCTAGTTCACTGGACCCAAAATGATGTTTGGGAGTGTTTCAAAGCATTTTGCTAACCTTCGGCACGTAAAAAGATGCAAAATTTGTTTTTCGGGCCTGAATGCACTATTTCGGTGTACCGAAGTTGTGAAGCATCCATTCTACTCCATTGGACCCAAAATGATGTTTGGGGTGTTTCAGAGCATTTCGCTAACCTTCGGTACGTAAAAAGATGAAAACTTGTGTTTCGGGCCTGAATGCACTATTTCGAGGGACCAAAGTTGCGAAGCATCCATTCAACTCCATTGGACCCAAACTGATTTTTGGGAGTGTTTCAGAGCATTTCGCTAACCTTCGTCACGTAAAAAGATGCAAAACTTGTGTTTCGGGCCTGAATGTACTGTTTCGGGGTACCGAAGTTGTGAAGCATCCATTCTACTCCATTGGACCCAAACTGATTTTTGGGAGTGTTTCAGAGCATTTCACTAACCTTCGGCACGTAAAAAGATGCAAAACTTGTGTTTCGGGCCTGAATGCACTATTTCGGGGTACCGAAGTTGTGAAGCATCCATTCTACTCCATTGGACCCAAACTGATTTTTGGGAGTGTTTCAGAGCATTTCGCTAACCTTCAGCACGTAAAAAGATGAAAACTTGTGTTCGCGCCTGAATGCACTATTTCCGGGTACCGAAGTTGTGAAGCATCTATTCTAGTCCATTGGACCCAAAATGATGTTTGGGGGTGTTTCAGAGCATTTCGCTAACCTTCGGCATGTAAAAAGATGCAAAACTTGTGTTTCGGGCCTGAATGCACTATTTCAAGGTATCGTAGATGTAAAGCATCCATTCTACACCATTGGACCCAAAATGATGTTTGGGAGTGTTTCAGAGCATTTCGCTAACCTTCGGCACGTAAAAGATGCAAAACTTGTGTCCGCGCCTTAATCCACTACTTTGGGTTACCAAAGTTGTGAAGCATCCGTTATAGTCCTTTGGACCCAAAATGATGTTTGGGAGTGTTTCAGAGCATTTTGCTAACCTTCGGCACAAAAAAAGATGAAAAACTTGTGTTTCGGGCCTGAATGCACTATTTTGGGGAACCAAAGTTGCGAAGCATCCATTCTACTCCATTGGAACCAATATGATGTTTGGGAGTGTTTCAGAGAATTTCGCTAACCTTCGGCACGTAAAAGGATGCAAAACTTGTGTTTCGGGCCTGAATGCACTATTTTGGGGTTCCGAAGTTGTGAAGCATCCATTCTACACCATTGCACCCAAAATGACGTTTTAGAGTGTTTCAGAGCATTTCGCTAACCTTCGGCACGTAAAAGATGCAAAACTTGTGTTTCGGGCCTGAATGCACTATTTCAAGGTATCGTAGATGTAAAGCATCCATTCTACACCATTGGACCCAAAATGATGTTTGGGAGTGTTTCAGAGCATTTCGCTAACCTTCGGCACGTAAAAGATGCAAAACTTGTGTCCGCGCCTTAATCCACTACTTTGGGTTACCAAAGTTGTGAAGCATCCATTATAGTCCTTTGGACCCAAAATGATGTTTGGGAGTGTTTCAGAGCATTTTGCTAACCTTCGGCACAAAAAAAGATGAAAAACTTGTGTTTCAGGCCTGAATGCACTATTTTGGGGAACCAAAGTTGCGAAGCATCCATTCTACTCCATTGGAACCAATATGATGTTTGGGAGTGTTTCAGAGAATTTCGCTAACCTTCGGCACGTAAAAGGATGCAAAACTTGTGTTTCGGGCCTGAATGCACTATTTTGGGGTTCCGAAGTTGTGAAGCATCCATTCTACACCATTGCACCCAAAATGACGTTTTAGAGTGTTTCAGAGCATTTCGCTAACCTTCGGCACGTAAAAGATGCAAAACTTGTGTTTCGGGCCTGAATGCACTATTTCGGGGTATCGTAGTTGTAAAGCATCCATTCTACTCCATTGGAACCAAAATGATGTTTGGGAGTGTTTTAGAGTATTTTGCTAACCTTCGGCACATAAAAAGATGAAAAACTTGTGTTTCGGGCCTGAATGCACTATTTCGGGGTACCAAAGTTGCGAAGCATCCATTCTACTCCATTGGAACCAAAATGATGTTTGGGAGTGTTTCAGAGCATTCGCTAACCTTCAGCACGTAAAAAGATGCAAAACTTGTGTTTCGGGCCTGAATGCACTATTTTGGGGTACCGAAGTTGTGAAGCATCCATTCTAGTTCACTGGACCCAAAATGATGTTTGGGAGTGTTTCAAAGCATTTTGCTAACCTTCAGCACGTAAAAAGATGCAAAATTTGTGTTTCGGGCCTGAATGCACTATTTCGGGGTACCGAAGTTGTGAAGCATCTATTCTACTCCATTGGACCCAAAATGATGTTTGGGAGTGTTTCAGAGCATTTCGCTAACCTTCGGCATGTAAAAAGATGAAAACTTGTGTTTCGGGCCTGAATGCACTATTTCGAGGGACCAAAGATGCGAAGCATCCATTCAACTCCATTGGACCCAAACTTATTTTTGGGAGTGTTTCAGAGCATTTCGCTAACCTAAGTCACGTAAAAAGATGCAAAACTTGTGTTTCGGGCCTGAATGTACTGTTTCGGGGTACCGAAGTTGTGAAGCATCCATTCTACTCCATTGGACGCAAACTGATTTTTGGGAGTGTTTTAGAGCATTTCGCTAACCTTCGGCACGTAAAAAGATGCAAAACTTGTGTTTCGAGCCTGAATGCACTATTTCGGGGTACCGAAGTTGTGAAGCATCCATTCTACTCCATTGGACCCAAAATGATTTTTGGGAGTGTTTCAGAGCATTTAGCTAACCTTCAGCACGTAAAAGATGAAAACTTGTGTTCGCGCCTGAATGCACTATTTCGGGGTACCGAAGTTGTGAAGCATCCATTCTAGTCCATTGGACCCAAAATGTTGTTTGGGGGTGTTTCAGAGCATTTCGCTAACCTTCGGCATGTAAAAAGATGAAAACTTGTGCTCGCGCCTGAATGCACTATTTCGGGGTACCGAAGTTGTGAAGCATCCATTCTAGTTCACTGGACCCAAAATGATGTTTGGGAGTGTTTCAAAGCATTTTGCTAACCTTCGGCACGTAAAAAGATGCAAAATTTGTTTTTCGGGCCTGAATGCACTATTTCGGTGTACCGAAGTTGTGAAGCATCCATTCTACTCCATTGGACCCAAAATGATGTTTGGGGGTGTTTCAGAGCATTTCGCTAACCTTCGGCACGTAAAAAGATGAAAACTTGTGTTGCGGGCCTGAATGCACTATTTCGAGGGACCAAAGTTGCGAAGCATCCATTCAACTCCATTGGACCCAAACTGATTTTTGGGAGTGTTTCAGAGCATTTCGCTAACCTTCGTCACGTAAAAAGATGCAAAACTTGTGTTTCGGGCCTGAATGTACTGTTTCGGGGTACCGAAGTTGTGAAGCATCCATTCTACTCCATTGGACCCAAACTGATTTTTGGGAGTGTTTCAGAGCATTTCACTAACCTTCGGCACGTAAAAAGATGCAAAACTTGTGTTTCGGGCCTGAATGCACTATTTCGGGGTACCGAAGTTGTGAAGCATCCATTCTACTCCATTGGACCCAAACTGATTTTTGGGAGTGTTTCAGAGCATTTCGCTAACCTTCAGCACGTAAAAAGATGAAAACTTGTGTTCGCGCCTGAATGCACTATTTCCGGGTACCGAAGTTGTGAAGCATCTATTCTAGTCCATTGGACCCAAAATGATGTTCGGGGGTGTTTCAGAGCATTTCGCTAACCTTCGGCATGTAAAAAGATGCAAAACTTGTGTTTCGGGCCTGAATGCACTATTTCAAGGTATCGTAGATGTAAAGCATCCATTCTACACCATTGGACCCAAAATGATGTTTGGGAGTGTTTCAGAGCATTTCGCTAACCTTCGGCACGTAAAAGATGCAAAACTTGTGTCCGCGCCTTAATCCACTACTTTGGGTTACCAAAGTTGTGAAGCATCCGTTATAGTCCTTTGGACCCAAAATGATGTTTGGGAGTGTTTCAGAGCATTTTGCTAACCTTCGGCACAAAAAAAGATGAAAAACTTGTGTTTCGGGCCTGAATGCACTATTTTGGGGAACCAAAGTTGCGAAGCATCCATTCTACTCCATTGGAACCAATATGATGTTTGGGAGTGTTTCAGAGAATTTCGCTAACCTTCGGCACGTAAAAGGATGCAAAACTTGTGTTTCGGGCCTGAATGCACTATTTTCGGGTTCCGAAGTTGTGAAGCATCCATTCTACACCATTGCACCCAAAATGACGTTTTAGAGTGTTTCAGAGCATTTCGCTAACCTTCGGCACGTAAAAGATGCAAAACTTGTGTTTCGGGCCTGAATGCACTATTTCGGGGTATCGTAGTTGTAAAGCATCCATTCTACTCCATTGGAACCAAAATGATGTTTGGGAGTGTTTTAGAGTATTTTGCTAACCTTCGGCACATAAAAAGATGAAAAACTTGTGTTTCGGGCCTGAATGCACTATTTCGTGGTACCAAAGTTGCGAAGCATCCATTCTACTCCATTGGAACCAAAATGATGTTTGGGAGTGTTTCAGAGCATTCGCTAACCTTCAGCACGTAAAAAGATGCAAAACTTGTGTTTCGGGCCTGAATGCACTATTTTGGGATACCGAAGTTGTGAAGCATCCATTCTAGTTCACTGGACCCAAAATGATGTTTGGGAGTGTTTCAAAGCATTTTGCTAACCTTCAGCACGTAAAAAGATGCAAAATTTGTGTTTCGGGCCTGAATGCACTATTTCGGGGTACCGAAGTTGTGAAGCATCTATTCTACTCCATTGGACCCAAAATGATGTTTGGGAGTGTTTCAGAGCATTTCGCTGACCTTCGGCATGTAAAAAGATGAAAACTTGTGTTTCGGGCCTGAATGCACTATTTCGAGGGACCAAAGATTCGAAGAATCCATTCAACTCCATTGGACCCAAACTGATTTTTGGGAGTGTTTCAGAGCATTTCGCTAACCTTCGTCACGTAAAAAGATGCAAAACTTGTGTTTCGGGCCTGAATGTACTGTTTCGGGGTACCGAAGTTGTGAAGCATCCATTCTACTCCATTCGACCCAAACTGATTTTTGGGAGTGTTTCAGAGCATTTCACTAACCTTCGGCACGTAAAAAGATGCAAAACTTGTGTTTCGGGCCTGAATGCACTATTTCGGGGTACCGAAGTTGTGAAGCATACATTCTACTCCATTGGACCCAAACTGATTTTTGGGAGTGTTTCAGAGCATTTCGCTAACCTTCAGCACGTAAAAAGATGAAAACTTGTGTTCGCGCCTGAATGCACTATTTCCGGGTACCGAAGTTGTGAAGCATCTATTCTAGTCCATTGGACCCAAAATGATGTTTGGGGGTGTTTCAGAGCATTTCGCTAACCTTCGGCATGTAAAAAGATGCAAAACTTGTGTTTCGGGCCTGAATGCACTATTTCAAGGTATCGTAGATGTAAAGCATCCATTCTACACCATTGGACCCAAAATGATGTTTGGGAGTGTTTCAGAGCATTTCGCTAACCTTCGGCACGTAAAAGATGCAAAACTTGTGTCCGCGCCTTAATCCACTACTTTGGGTTACCAAAGTTGTGAAGCATCCGTTATAGTCCTTTGGACCCAAAATGATGTTTGGGAGTGTTTCTGAGCATTTTGCTAACCTTCGGCACAAAAAAAGATGAAAAACTTGTGTTTCGGGCCTGAATGCACTATTTTGGGGAACCAAAGTTGCGAAGCATCCATTCTACTCCATTGGAACCAATATGATGTTTGGGAGTGTTTCAGAGAATTTCGCTAACCTTCGGCACGTAAAAGGATGCAAAACTTGTGTTTCGGGCCTGAATGCACTATTTTGGGGTTCCGAAGTTGTGAAGCATCCATTCTACACCATTGCACCCAAAATGACGTTTTAGAGTGTTTCAGAGCATTTCGCTAACCTTCGGCACGTAAAAGATGCAAAACTTGTGTTCGCGCCTGAATCTACTATTTCGGGTTACAAAAGTTGTGAAGCAACCATTATAGTCCATTGCACCCAAAATGATGTTTGGGTGTGTTTCAGAGCATTTTGCTAACCTTCGGCACATAAAAAGATGAAAAACTTGTGTTTCGGGCCTGAATGCACTATTTCGGGGTACCAAAGTTGCGAAGCATCCATTCTACTCCATTGGAACCAAAATTATGTTTGGGAGTGTTTCAGAGCATTTGCTAACCTTCGGCACGTAAAAAGATGCAAAACTTTTGTTTCGGGCGTGATTGGACTATTTCGGGGTACCGAAGTTGTGAAGCATCCATTCTACTCCATTGGAACCAAAATAATGTTTGAGAGTGTTTCAGAGCATTTCGCTAACCTTTGGCACGTAAAGGATGCAAAACTTGTGTTTCGGGCCAGAATACACTATTTCGGGGTACCGAAGTTGCGAAGCATCTATTCTACTCCATTGGAACCAAAATGATGTTTGGGAGTGTTTCAGAGCATTTCGCTAACCTTCGGCACGTAAAAAGATGCAAAACTTGTGTTTCGGGCCTGAATGCACTATTTCAAGGTATCGTATATGTAAAGCATCCATTCTACACCATTGGACCCAAAATGATGTTTGGGAGTGTTTCAGAGCATTTCGCTAACCTTCGGCACGTAAAAGATGCAAAACTTGTGTCCGCGCCTTAATCCACTACTTTGGGTTACCAAAGTTGTGAAGCATCCATTATAGTCCTTTGGACCCAAAATGATGTTTGGGAGTGTTTCAGAGCATTTTGCTAACCTTCGGCACAAAAAAAGATGAAAAACTTGTGTTTCGGACCTGAATGCACTATTTTGGGGAACCAAAGTTGCGAAGCATCCATTCTACTCCATTGGAACCAATATGATGTTTGGGAGTGTTTCAGAGAATTTTGCTAACCTTCAGCACGTAAAAGGATGCAAAACTTGTGTTCCGGGCCTGAATGCACTATTTTGGGGTACCGAAGTTGTGATGCATCCATTCTACTCCATTGGACCCAAAATGATGTTTTAGAGTGTTTCAGAGCATTTCGCTAACCTTCGGCACGTAAAAGATGCAAAACTCGTGTTCGCGCCTGAATCCACTATTTCGGGTTACAAAAGTTGTGAAGCAACCATTATAGTCCATTGCACCCAAAATGATGTTTGGGAGTGTTTCAGAGTATTTTGCTAACCTTCGACACATAAAAAGATGAAAAACTTGTGTTTCGGGCCTGAATGCACTATTTCGGGGTACCAAAGTTGCGAAGCATCCATTCTACTCCACTGGAACCAAAATGATGTTTGGGAGTGTTTCAGAGCATTCGCTAACCTTCAGCACGTAAAAAGATGCAAAACTTGTGTTTCGAGCCTGAATGCACTATTTTGGGGTACCGAAGTTGTGAAGCATCCATTCTAGTTCACTGGACCCAAAATGATGTTTGGGAGTGTTTCAAAGCATTTTGCTAACCTTCAGCACGTAAAAAGATGCAAAATTTGTGTTTCGGGCCTGAATGCACTATTTCGGGGTACCGAAGTTGTGAAGCATCTATTCTACTCCATTGGACCCAAAATGATGTTTGGGAGTGTTTCAGAGCATTTCGCTAACCTTCGGCATGTAAAAAGATGAAAACTTGTGTTTCGGGCCTGAATGCACTATTTCGAGGGACCAAAGTTGCGAAGCATCCATTCAACTCCATTGGACCCAAACTTATTTTTGGGAGTGTTTCAGAGCATTTCGCTAACCTAAGTCACGTAAAAAGATGCAAAACTTGTGTTTCGGGCCTGAATGTACTGTTTCGGGGTACCGAAGTTGTGAAGCATCCATTCTACTCCATTGGACCCAAACTGGTTTTTGGGAGTGTTTTAGAGCATTTCGCTAACCTTCGGCACGTAAAAAGATGCAAAACTTGTGTTTCGGGCCTGAATGTACTATTTCGGGGTACCGAAGTTGTGAAGCATCCATTCTACTCCATTGGACCCAAAATGATTTTTGGGAGTGTTTCAGAGCATTTAGCTAACCTTCAGCACGTAAAAGATGAAAACTTGTGTTCGCGCCTGAATGCACTATTTCTGGGTACCGAAGTTGTGAAGCATCCATTCTAGTCCATTGGACCCAAAATGTTGTTTGGGGGTGTTTCAGAGCATTTCGCTAACCTTCGGCATGTAAAAAGATGAAAACTTGTGCTCGCGCCTGAATGCACTATTTCGGGGTACCGAAGTTGTGAAGCATCCATTCTAGTTCACTGGACCCAAAATGATGTTTGGGAGTGTTTCAAAGCATTTTGCTAACCTTCGGCACGTAAAAAGATGCAAAATTTGTTTTTCGGGCCTGAATGCACTATTTCGGTGTACCGAAGTTGTGAAGGATCCATTCTACTCCATTGGACCCAAAATGATGTTTGGCGGTGTTTCAGAGCATTTCGCTAACCTTCGGCACGTAAAAAGATGAAAACTTGTGTTTCGGGCCTGAATGCACTATTTCGAGGGACCAAAGTTGCGAAGCATCCATTCAACTCCATTGGACCCAAACTGATTTTTGGGAGTGTTTCAGAGCATTTCGCTAACCTTCGTCACGTAAAAAGATGCAAAACTTGTGTTTCGGGCCTGAATGTACTGTTTCGGGGTACCGAAGTTGTGAAGCATCCATTCTACTCCATTGGACCCAAACTGATTTTTGGGAGTGTTTCAGAGCATTTCACTAATCTTCGGCACGTAAAAAGATGCAAAACTTGTGTTTCGGGCCTGAATGCACTATTTCGGGGTACTGAAGTTGTGAAGCATCCATTCTACTCCATTGGACCCAAAATGATGTTTGGGAGTGTTTCAGAGCATTTCGCTAACCTTCGTCATGTAAAAAGATGAAAACTTGTGTTTCGGGCCTGAATGCACTATTTCGAGGGACCAAAGTTGCGAAGCATCCATTCAACTCCATTGGACCCAAATTGATTTTTGGGAGTGTTTCAGAGCATTTCGCTAACCTTCGGCACGTAAAAGATGCAAAACTTGTGTTCGCGCCTGAATCTACTATTTCGGGTTACAAAAGTTGTGAAGCAACCATTATAGTCCATTGCACCCAAAATGATGTTTGGGTGTGTTTCAGAGCATTTTGCTAACCTTCGGCACATAAAAAGATGAAAAACTTGTGTTTCGGGCCTGAATGCACTATTTCGGGGTACCAAAGTTGCGAAGCATCCATTCTACTCCATTGGAACCAAAATTATGTTTGGGAGTGTTTCAGAGCATTCGCTAACTTTCGGCACGTAAAAAGATGCAAAACTTTTGTTTCGGGCGTGATTGGACTATTTCGGGGTACCGAAGTTGTGAAGCATCCATTCTACTCCATTGGAACCAAAATAATGTTTGAGAGTGTTTCAGAGCATTTCGCTAACCTTTGGCACGTAAAGGATGCAAAACTTGCGTTTCGGGCCAGAATACACTATTTCGGGGTACCGAAGTTGCGAAGCATCTATTCTACTCCATTGGAACCAAAATGATGTTTGGCAGTGTTTCAGAGCATTTCGCTAACCTTCGGCACGTAAAAAGATGCAAAACTTGTGTTTCGGGCCTGAATGCACTATTTCAAGGTATCGTAGATGTAAAGCATCCATTCTACACCATTGGACCCAAAATGATGTTTGGGAGTGTTTCAGAGCATTTCGCTAACCTTCGGCACGTAAAAGATGCAAAACTTGTGTCCGCGCCTTAATCCACTACTTTGGGTTACCAAAGTTGTGAAGCATCCATTATAGTCCTTTGGACCCAAAATGATGTTTGGGAGTGTTTCAGAGCATTTTGCTAACCTTCGGCACAAAAAAAGATGAAAAACTTGTGTTTCGGACCTGAATGCACTATTTTGGGGAACCAAAGTTGCGAAGCATCCATTCTACTCCATTGGAACCAATATGATGTTTGGGAGTGTTTCAGAGAATTTTGCTAACCTTCAGCACGTAAAAGGATGCAAAACTTGTGTTCCGGGCCTGAATGCACTATTTTGGGGTACCGAAGTTGTGATGCATCCATTCTACTCCATTGGACCCAAAATGATGTTTTAGAGTGTTTCAGAGCATTTCGCTAACCTTCGGCACGTAAAAGATGCAAAACTCGTGTTCGCGCCTGAATCCACTATTTCGGGTTACAAAAGTTGTGAAGCAACCATTATAGTCCATTGCACCAAAAATGATGTTTGGGAGTGTTTCAGAGTATTTTGCTAACCTTCGGCACATAAAAAGATGAAAAACTTGTGTTTCGGGCCTGAATGCACTATTTCGGGGTACCAAAGTTGCGAAGCATCCATTCTACTCCATTGGAACCAAAATGATGTTTGGGAGTGTTTCAGAGCATTCGCTAACCTTCAGCACGTAAAAAGATGCAAAACTTGTGTTTCGGGCCTGAATGCACTATTTTGGGGTACCGAAGTTGTGAAGCATCTATTCTACTCCATTGGACCCAAAATGATGTTTGGGAGTGTTTCAGAGCATTTCGCTAACCTTCGGCATGTAAAAAGATGAAAACTTGTGTTTCGGGCCTGAATGCACTATTTCGAGGGACCAAAGTTGCGAAGCATCCATTCAACTCCATTGGACCCAAACTTATTTTTGGGAGTGTTTCAGAGCATTTCGCTAACCTAAGTCACGTAAAAAGATGCAAAACTTGTGTTTCGGGCCTGAATGTACTGTTTCGGGGTACCGAAGTTGTGAAGCATCCATTCTACTCCATTGGACCCAAACTGATTTTTGGGAGTGTTTTAGAGCATTTCGCTAACCTTCGGCACGTAAACAGATGCAAAACTTGTGTTTCGGGCCTTAATGCACTATTTCGGGGTACCGAAGTTGTGAAGCATCCATTCTACTCCATTGGACCCAAAATGATTTTTGGGAGTGTTTCAGAGCATTTAGCTAACCTTCAGCACGTAAAAGATGAAAACTTGTGTTCGCGCCTGAATGCACTATTTCGGGGTACCGAAGTTGTGAAGCATCCATTCTAGTCCATTGGACCCAAAATGTTGTTTGGGGGTGTTTCAGAGCATTTCGCTAACCTTCGGCATGTAAAAAGATGAAAACTTGTGCTCGCGCCTGAATGCACTATTTCGGGGTACCGAAGTTGTGAAGCATCCATTCTAGTCCATTGGACCCAAAATGTTGTTTGGGGGTGTTTCAGAGCATTTCGCTAACCTTCGTCACGTAAAAAGATGCAAAACTTGTGTTTCGGGCCTGAATGTACTGTTTCGGGGTACTGAAGTTGTGAAGCATCCATTCTACTCCATTGGACCCAAACTGATTTTTGGGAGTGTTTTAGAGCATTTCGCTAACCTTCGGCACGTAAAAAGATGCAAAACTTGTGTTTCGGGCCTGAATGCACTATTTCGGGGTACCGAAGTTGTGAAGCATCCATTCTACTCCATTGGACCCAAAATGATTTTTGGGAGTGTTTCAGAGCATTTAGCTAACCTTCAGCACGTAAAAGATGAAAACTTGTGTTCGCGCCTGAATGCACTATTTCTGGGTACCGAAGTTGTGAAGCATCCATTCTAGTCCATTGGACCCAAAATGTTGTTTGGGGGTGTTTCAGAGCATTTCGCTAACATTCGGCATGTAAAAAGATGAAAACTTGTGCTCGCGCCTGAATGCACTATTTCGGGGTACCGAAGTTGTGAAGCATCCATTCTAGTTCACTGGACCCAAAATGATGTTTGGGAGTGTTTCAAAGCATTTTGCTAACCTTCGGCACGTAAAAAGATGCAAAATTTGTTTTTCGGGCCTGAATGCACTATTTCGGTGTACCGAAGTTGTGAAGCATCCATTCTACTCCATTGGACCCAAAATGATGTTTGGGGGTGTTTCAGAGCATTTCGCTAACCTTCGGCACGTAAAAAGATGAAAACTTGTGTTTCGGGCCTGAATGCACTATTTCGAGGGACCAAAGTTGCGAAGCATCCATTCAACTCCATTGGACCCAAACTGATTTTTGGGAGTGTTTCAGAGCATTTCGCTAACCTTCGTCACGTAAAAAGATGCAAAACTTGTGTTTCGGGCCTGAATGTACTGTTTCGGGGTACCGAAGTTGTGAAGCATCCATTCTACTCCATTGGACCCAAACTGATTTTTGGGAGTGTTTCAGAGCATTTCACTAACCTTCGGCACGTAAAAAGATGCAAAACTTGTGTTTCGGGCCTGAATGCACTATTTCGGGGTACCGAAGTTGTGAAGCATCCATTCTACTCCATTGGACCCAAAATGATGTTTGGGAGTGTTTCAGAGCATTTCGCTAACCTTCGTCATGTAAAAAGATGAAAACTTCTGTTTCGGGCCTGAATGCACTATTTCGAGGGACCAAAGTTGCGAAGCATCCATTCAACTCCATTGGACCCAAACTTATTTTTGGGAGTGTTTCAGAGCATTTCGCTAACCTAAGTCACGTAAAAAGATGCAAAACTTGTGTTTCGGGCCTGAATGTACTGTTTCGGGGTACCGAAGTTGTGAAGCATCCATTCTACTCCATTGGACCCAAACTTATTTTTGGGAGTGTTTCAGAGTATTTTGCTAACCTTCGGCACATAAAAAGATGAAAAACTTGTGTTTCGGGCCTGAATGCACTATTTCGGGGTACCAAAGTTGCGAAGCATCCATTCTACTCCATTGGAACCAAAATGATGTTTGGGAGTGTTTCAGAGCATTCGCTAACCTTCAGCACGTAAAAAGATGCAAAACTTGTGTTTCGGGCCTGAATGCACTATTTTGGGGTACCGAAGTTGTGAAGCATCTATTCTACTCCATTGGACCCAAAATGATGTTTGGGAGTGTTTCAGAGCATTTCGCTAACCTTCGGCATGTAAAAAGATGAAAACTTGTGTTTCGGGCCTGAATGCACTATTTCGAGGGACCAAAGTTGCGAAGCATCCATTCAACTCCATTGGACCCAAACTTATTTTTGGGAGTGTTTCAGAGCATTTCTCTAACCTAAGTCACGTAAAAAGATGCAAAACTTGTGTTTCGGGCCTGAATGTACTGTTTCGGGGTACCGAAGTTGTGAAGCATCCATTCTACTCCATTGGACCCAAACTGATTTTTGGGAGTGTTTTAGAGCATTTCGCTAACCTTCGGCACGTAAAAAGATGCAAAACTTGTGTTTCGGGCCTTAATGCACTATTTCGGGGTACCGAAGTTGTGAAGCATCCATTCTACTCCATTGGACCCAAAATGATTTTTGGGAGTGTTTCAGAGCATTTAGCTAACCTTCAGCACGTAAAAGATGATAACTTGTGTTCGCGCCTGAATGCACTATTTCGGGGTACCGAAGTTGTGAAGCATCCATTCTAGTCCATTGGACCCAAAATGTTGTTTGGGGGTGTTTCAGAGCATTTCGCTAACCTTCGGCATGTAAAAAGATGAAAACTTGTGCTCGCGCCTGAATGCACTATTTCGGGGTACCGAAGTTGTGAAGCATCCATTCTAGTCCATTGGACCCAAAATGTTGTTTGGGGGTGTTTCAGAGCATTTCGCTAACCTTCGTCACGTAAAAAGATGCAAAACTTGTGTTTCGGGCCTGAATGTACTGTTTCGGGGTACCGAAGTTGTGAAGCATCCATTCTACTCCATTGGACCCAAACTGATTTTTGGGAGTGTTTTAGAGCATTTCGCTAACCTTCGGCACGTAAAAAGATGCAAAACTTTTGTTTCGGGCCTGAATGCACTATTTCGGGGTACCGAAGTTGTGAAGCATCCACTCTACTCCATTGGACCCAAACTGATTTTTGGGAGTGTTTCAGAGCATTTCGCTAACCATCAGCACGTAAAAAGATGAAAACTTGTGTTCGCGCCTGAATGCACTATTTCCGGGTACCGAAGTTGTGAAGCATCTATTCTAGTCCATTGGACCCAAAATGATGTTTGGGGGTGTTTCAGAGTATTTCGCTAACCTTCGGCATGTAAAAAGATGCAAAACTTCTGTTTCGGGCCTGAATGCACTATTTCGGGGTACCAAAGTTGTGAAGCATCCATTCTAGTCCATTGGACCCAAAATGTTGTTTGGGGGTGTTTCAGAGCATTTCGCTAACCTTCGGCACGTAAACAGATGCAAAACTTGTGTTTCGGGCCTGAATGCACTATTTTGGGGTACCGAAGTTGTGAAGCATCCATTCTACTCCATTGGAACCAAAGTGATGTTTGGGAGTGTTTCAGAGTATTTCGCTAACCTTCGGCACGTAAAAAGATGCAAAACTTCTGTTTCGGTCCTGAATGCACTATTTCGGGGTACCGAAGTTGTGAAGCATCCATTCTACTCCATTGGACCCAAAATGATGTTTGGGAGTGTTTCAAAGCATTTTGCTAACCTTCGGCACGTAAACAGATGCAAAATTTGTGTTTCGGGCCTGAATGCACTATTTTGGGGTACCGAAGTTGCGAAGCATCCATTCTACTCCATTGGACCCAAAATGATGCTTGGGAGTGTTTCAGAGCATTTTGCTAACCTTCGGCATGTAAAAAGATGAAAACTTGTGTTTCGGTACTGAATGCACTATTTCGAGGGACCAAAGTTGCGAAGCATCCATTCAACTCCATTGGACTCAAACTGATTTTTGGGAGTGTTTCAGAGCATTTCGCTAACCTTCGGCACGTAAAAGATGCAAAACTTGTGTTCGCGCCTGAATCCACTATTTCGGGTTACAAAAGTTGTGAAGCAACCATTATAGTCCATTGCACCCAAAATGATGTTTGGGAGTGTTTCAGAGCATTTTGCTAACCATCGGCACATAAAAAGATGAAAAACTTGTGTTTCGGGCCTGAATGCACTATTTCGGGGTACCAAAGTTGCGAAGCATCCATTCTACTCCATTGGAACCAAAATTATGTTTGGGAGTGTTTCAGAGCATTCGCTAACCTTCGGCACGTAAAAAGATGCAAAACTTGTGTTTCGGGCCTGAATGCACTATTTTGGGGTACCGAAGTTGTGAAGCATCCATTCTAGTTCACTGGACCCAAAATGATGTTTGGGAGTGTTTCAAAGCATTTTGCTAACCTTCGGCACGTAAAAAGATGAAAAATTTGTGTTTCAGGCCTGAATGCACTATTTCGGGGTACCAAAGTTGTGAAGCATCCATTCTACTTCATTGGACCCAAAATGATGTTTGGGGGTGTTTCAGAGCATTTCGCTAACCTTCGGCATGTAAAAAGATGAAAACTTGTGTTTCGGGCCTGAATGCACTATTTCGAGGGACCAAAGTTGCGAAGCATCCATTCAACTCCATTGGACCCAAACTAATTTTTGGGAGCGTTTCAGAGCATTTCGCTAACCTTCGTCACGTAAAAAGATGCAAAACTTGTGTTTCGGGCCTGAATGTACTGTTTCGGGGTACCGAAGTTGTGAAGCATCCATTCTACTCCATTGGACCCAAACTGATTTTTGGGAGTGTTTCAGAGCATTTCGCTAACCTTCGGCACGTAAAAAGATGCAAAACTTTTATTTCGGGCCTGAATGCACTATTTCGGGGTACCGAAGTTGTGAAGCATCCATTCTACTCCATTGGACCCAAACTGATTTTTGGGAGTGTTTCAGAGCATTTCGCTAACCTTCAGCACGTAAAAAGATGAAAACTTGTGTTCGCGCCTGAATGCACTATTTCCGGGTACCGAAGTTGTGAAGCATCTATTCTAGTCCATTGGACCCAAACTGATTTTTGGGAGTGTTTCAGAGCATTTCGCTAACCTTCGGAACGTAAAAAGATGCAAAACTTGTGTTTCGGGCCTGAACGCACTATTTCGGGGTACCGAAGTTGTGAAGCATCCATTCTACTCCATTGGACCCAAAATGATGTTTGGGAGTGTTTCAGAGCATTTCGCTAACCTTCGTCATGTAAAAAGATGAAAACTTGTGTTTCGGGCCTGAATGCACTATTTCGAGGGACCAAAGTTGCGAAGCATCCATTCAACTCCATTGGACCCAAACTTATTTTTGGGAGTGTTTCAGAGCATTTCGCTAACCTAAGTCACGTAAAAAGATGCAAAACTTGTGTTTCGGGCCTGAATGTACTGTTTCGGGGTACCGAAGTTGTGAAGCATCCATTCTACTCCATTGGACCCAAACTTATTTTTGGGAGTGTTTCAGAGTATTTTGCTAACCTTCGGCACATAAAAAGATGAAAAACTTGTGTTTCGGGCCTGAATGCACTATTTCGGGGTACCAAAGTTGCGAAGCATCCATTCTACTCCATTGGAACCAAAATGATGTTTGGGAGTGTTTCAGAGCATTCGCTAACCTTCAGCACGTAAAAAGATGCAAAACTTGTGTTTCGGGCCTGAATGCACTATTTTGGGGTACCAAAGTTGTGAAGCATCTATTCTACTCCATTGGACCCAAAATGATGTTTGGGAGTGTTTCAGAGCATTTCGCTAACCTTCGGCATGTAAAAAGATGAAAACTTGTGTTTCGGGCCTGAATGCACTATTTCGAGGGACCAAAGTTGCGAAGCATCCATTCAACTCCATTGGACCCAAACTTATTTTTGGGAGTGTTTCAGAGCATTTCTCTAACCTAAGTCACGTAAAAAGATGCAAAACTTGTGTTTCGGGCCTGAATGTACTGTTTCGGGGTACCGAAGTTGTGAAGCATCCATTCTACTCCATTGGACCCAAACTGATTTTTGGGAGTGTTTTAGAGCATTTCGCTAACCTTCGGCACGTAAAAAGATGCAAAACTTGTGTTTCGGGCCTTAATGCACTATTTCGGGGTACCGAAGTTGTGAAGCATCCATTCTACTCCATTGGACCCAAAATGATTTTTGGGAGTGTTTCAGAGCATTTAGCTAACCTTCAGCACGTAAAAGATGAAAACTTGTGTTCGCGCCTGAATGCACTATTTCGGGGTACCGAAGTTGTGAAGCATCCATTCTAGTCCATTGGACCCAAAATGTTGTTTGGGGGTGTTTCAGAGCATTTCGCTAACCTTCGGCATGTAAAAAGATGAAAACTTGTGCTCGCGCCTGAATGCACTATTTCGGGGTACCGAAGTTGTGAAGCATCCATTCTAGTCCATTGGACCCAAAATGTTGTTTGGGGGTGTTTCAGAGCATTTCGCTAACCTTCGTCACGTAAAAAGATGCAAAACTTGTGTTTCGGGCCTGAATGTACTGTTTCGGGGTACCGAAGTTGTGAAGCATCCATTCTACTCCATTGGACCCAAACTGATTTTTGGGAGTGTTTTAGAGCATTTCGCTAACCTTCGGCACGTAAAAAGATGCAAAACTTTTGTTTCGGGCCTGAATGAACTATTTCGGGGTACCGAAGTTGTGAAGCATCCACTCTACTCCATTGGACCCAAACTGATTTTTGGGAGTGTTTCAGAGCATTTCGCTAACCTTCAGCACGTAAAAAGATGAAAACTTGTGTTCGCGCCTGAATGCACTATTTCCGGGTACCGAAGTTGTGAAGCATCTATTCTAGTCCATTGGACCCAAAATGATGTTTGGGGGTGTTTCAGAGTATTTCGCTAACCTTCGGCATGTAAAAAGATGCAAAACTTCTGTTTCGGGCCTGAATGCACTATTTCGGGGTACCAAAGTTGTGAAGCATCCATTCTAGTCCATTGGACCCAAAATGTTGTTTGGGGGTGTTTCAGAGCATTTCGCTAACCTTCGGCACGTAAACAGATGCAAAACTTGTGTTTCGGGCCTGAATGCACTATTTTGGGGTACCGAAGTTGCAAAGCATCCATTCTACTCCATTGGAACCAAAGTGATGTTTGGGAGTGTTTCAGAGTATTTCGCTAACCTTCGGCACGTAAAAAGATGCAAAACTTCTGTTTCGGTCCTAAATGCACTATTTCGGGGTACCGAAGTTGTGAAGCATCCATTCTACTCCATTGGACCCAAAATGATGTTTGGGAGTGTTTCAAAGCATTTTGCTAACCTTCGGCACGTAAACAGATGCAAAATTTGTGTTTCGGGCCTGAATGCACTATTTTGGGGTACCGAAGTTGCGAAGCATCCATTCTACTCCATTGGACCCAAAATGATGCTTGGGAGTGTTTCAGAGCATTTTGCTAACCTTCGGCATGTAAAAAGATGAAAACTTGTGTTTCGGTACTGAATGCACTATTTCGAGGGACCAAAGTTGCGAAGCATCCATTCAACTCCATTGGACTCAAACTGATTTTTGGGAGTGTTTCAGAGCATTTCGCTAACCTTCGGCACGTAAAAGATGCAAAACTTGTGTTCGCGCCTGAATCCACTATTTCGGGTTACAAAAGTTGTGAAGCAACCATTATAGTCCATTGCACCCAAAATGATGTTTGGGAGTGTTTCAGAGCATTTTGCTAACCATCGGCACATAAAAAGATGAAAAACTTGTGTTTCGGGCCTGAATGCACTATTTCGGGGTACCAAAGTTGCGAAGCATCCATTCTACTCCATTGGAACCAAAATTATGTTTGGGAGTGTTTCAGAGCATTCGCTAACCTTCGGCACGTAAAAAGATGCAAAACTTGTGTTTCGGGCCTGAATGCACTATTTTGGGGTACTGAAGTTGTGAAGCATCCATTCTAGTTCACTGGACCCAAAATGATGTTTGGGAGTGTTTCAAAGCATTTTGCTAACCTTCGGCACGTAAAAAGATGAAAAAATTGTGTTTCAGGCCTGAATGCACTATTTCGGGGTACCAAAGTTGTGAAGCATCCATTCTACTTCATTGGACCCAAAATGATGTTTGGGGGTGTTTCAGAGCATTTCGCTAACCTTCGGCATGTAAAAAGATGAAAACTTGTGTTTCGGGCCTGAATGCACTATTTCGAGGGACCAAAGTTGCGAAGCATCCATTCAACTCCATTGGACCCAAACTAATTTTTGGGAGCGTTTCAGAGCATTTCGCTAACCTTCGTCACGTAAAAAGATGCAAAACTTGTGTTTCGGGCCTGAATGTACTGTTTCGGGGTACCGAAGTTGTGAAGCATCCATTCTACTCCATTGGACCCAAACTGATTTTTGGGAGTGTTTCAGAGCATTTCGCTAACCTTCGGCACGTAAAAAGATGCAAAACTTTTATTTCGGGCCTGAATGCACTATTTCGGGGTACCGAAGTTGTGAAGCATCCATTCTACTCCATTGGACCCAAACTGATTTTTGGGAGTGTTTCAGAGCATTTCGCTAACCTTCAGCACGTAAAAAGATGAAAACTTGTGTTCGCGCCTGAATGCACTATTTCCGGGTACCGAAGTTGTGAAGCATCTATTCTAGTCCATTGGACCCAAAATGATGTTTGGGGGTGTTTCAGAGCATTTCGCTAACCTTCGGCATGTAAAAAGATGAAAAACTTGTGTTCGCGCCTGAATGCACTATTTCGGGGTACCGAAGTTGCGAAGCATCCATTCTACTCCATTGGAACCAAAGTGATGTTTGGGAGTGTTTCAGAGTATTTCGCTAACCTTCGGCACGTAAAAAGATGCAAAACTTTTATTTCGGACCTGAATGCACTATTTCGGGGTACCGAAGTTGTGAAGCATCCATTCTACTCCATTGGACCCAAAATGATGTTTGGGTGTGTTTCAGAGCATTTTGCTAACCTTCGGCATGTAAAAAGATGAAAACTTGTGTTTCGGTACTGAATGCACTATTTCGAGGGACCAAAGTTGCGAAGCATCCATTCAACTCCATTGGACTCAAACTGATTTTTGGGAGTGTTTCAGAGCATTTCGCTAACCTTCGGCACGTAAAAGATGCAAAACTTGTGTTCGCGCCTGAATCCACTATTTCGGGTTACAAAAGTTGTGAAGCAACCATTATAGTCCATTGCACCCAAAATGATGTTTGGGAGTGTTTCAGAGCATTTTGCTAACCATCGGCACATAAAAAGATGAAAAACTTGTGTTTCGGGCCTGAATGCACTATTTCGGGGTACCAAAGTTGCGAAGCATCCATTCTACTCCATTGGAACCAAAATTATGTTTGGGAGTGTTTCAGAGCATTCGCTAACCTTCGGCACGTAAAAAGATGCAAAACTTGTGTTTCGGGCCTGAATGCACTATTTTGGGGTACTGAAGTTGTGAAGCATCCATTCTAGTTCACTGGACCCAAAATGATGTTTGGGAGTGTTTCAAAGCATTTTGCTAACCTTCGGCACGTAAAAAGATGAAAAAATTGTGTTTCAGGCCTGAATGCACTATTTCGGGGTACCAAAGTTGTGAAGCATCCATTCTACTTCATTGGACCCAAAATGATGTTTGGGGGTGTTTCAGAGCATTTCGCTAACCTTCGGCATGTAAAAAGATGAAAACTTGTGTTTCGGGCCTGAATGCACTATTTCGAGGGACCAAAGTTGCGAAGCATCCATTCAACTCCATTGGACCCAAACTAATTTTTGGGAGCGTTTCAGAGCATTTCGCTAACCTTCGTCACGTAAAAAGATGCAAAACTTGTGTTTCGGGCCTGAATGTACTGTTTCGGGGTACCGAAGTTGTGAAGCATCCATTCTACTCCATTGGACCCAAACTGATTTTTGGGAGTGTTTCAGAGCATTTCGCTAACCTTCGGCACGTAAAAAGATGCAAAACTTTTATTTCGGGCCTGAATGCACTATTTCGGGGTACCGAAGTTGTGAAGCATCCATTCTACTCCATTGGACCCAAACTGATTTTTGGGAGTGTTTCAGAGCATTTCGCTAACCTTCAGCACGTAAAAAGATGAAAACTTGTGTTCGCGCCTGAATGCACTATTTCCGGGTACCGAAGTTGTGAAGCATCTATTCTAGTCCATTGGACCCAAAATGATGTTTGGGGGTGTTTCAGAGCATTTCGCTAACCTTCGGCATGTAAAAAGATGAAAAACTTGTGTTCGCGCCTGAATGCACTATTTCGGGGTACCGAAGTTGCGAAGCATCCATTCTACTCCATTGGAACCAAAGTGATGTTTGGGAGTGTTTCAGAGTATTTCGCTAACCTTCGGCACGTAAAAAGATGCAAAACTTTTATTTCGGACCTGAATGCACTATTTCGGGGTACCGAAGTTGTGAAGCATCCATTCTACTCCATTGGACCCAAAATGATGTTTGGGTGTGTTTCAAAGCATTTTGCTAACCTTCGGCACGTAAAAAGATGCAAAATTTTGTTTCGGGCCTGAATGCACTATTTCGGGGTACCGAAGTTGCGAATTATCCATTCTACTCCATTGGAACCAAAGTGATGTTTGGGAGTGTTTCAGAGTATTTCGCTAACCTTCGGCATGTAAAAAGATGCAAAACTTCTGTTTCGGGCCTGAATGCACTATTTCGGGGTACCGAAGTTGTGAAGCATCCATTCTAGTCCATTGGACCCAAAATGTTGTTTGGGGGTGTTTCAGAGCATTTCGCTAACCTTCGGCATGTAAAAAGATGAAAAACTTGTGTTCGCGCCTGAATGCACTATTTTGGGGTACCGAAGGTACGAAGCATCCATTCTACTCCATTGGAACCAAAGTGATGTTTGGGAGTGTTTCAGAGTATTTCGCTAACCTTCGGCACATAAATAGATGCAAAACTTCTGTTTCGGGCCTGAATGCACTATTTCGGGGTACCGAAGTTGTGAAGCATCCATTCTACTCCATTGGACCCAAAATGATGTTTGGGAGTGTTTCAAAGCATTTTGCTAACCTTCGGCACGTAAACAGATGCAAAATTTGTGTTTCGGGCCTGAATGCACTATTTTAGGGTACCGAAGTTGCGAAGCATCCATTCTACTCCATTGGACCCAAAATGATGTTTGGGAGTGTTTCAGAGCATTTCGCTAACCTTCAGCACGTAAAAAGATGAAAACTTGTGTTCGCGCCTGAATGCACTATTTCCGGGTACCGAAGTTGTGAAGCATCTATTCTAGTCCATTGGACCCAAAATGATGTTTGGGGGTGTTTCAGAGCATTTCGCTAACCTTCGGCATGTAAAAAGATGAAAAACTTGTGTTCGCGCCTGAATGCACTATTTCGGGGTACCGAAGTTGCGAAGCATCCATTCTACTCCATTGGAACCAAAGTGATGTTTGGGAGTGTTTCAGAGTATTTCGCTAACCTTCGGCACGTAAAAAGATGCAAAACTTCTGTTTCAGGCCTGAATGCACTATTTCGGGGTACCGAAGTTGTGAAGCATCCATTCTACTCCATTGGACCCAAAATGATGTTTGGGAGTGTTTCAAAGCATTTTGCTAACCTTCGGCACGTAAAAAGATGCAAAATTTGTGTTTCGGGCCTGAATGCACTATTTCGGGGTACCGAAGTTGCGAAGCATCCATTCTACTCCATTGGACCCAAAATGATGTTTGGGAGTGTTTCAGAGCATTTCGCTAACCTTCGGCATGTAAAAAGATGAAAACTTGTGTTTCGGTATTGAATGCACTATGTCGAGGGACCAAAGTTGCGAAGCATCCATTCAACTCCATTGGACCCAAACTGATTTTTGGGAGTGTTTCAGAGCATTTCGCTAACCTTCGGCACGTAAAAGATGAAAAACTTGTGTTCGCGCCTGAATCCACTATTTCGGGTTACAAAAGTTGTGAAGCAACCATTATAGTCCATTGCACCCAAAATGATGTTTGGGAGTGTTTCAGAGCATTTTGCTAACCTTCGGCACATAAAAAGATGACAAACTTGTGTTTCGGGCCTGAATGCATTATTTCGGGGTACCAAAGTTGCGAAGCATCCATTCTACTCCATTGGAACCAAAATGATGTTTGGGAGTGTTTCAGAGCATTCGCAAACCTTCGGCACGTAAAAAGATGCAAAACTTGTGTTTCGGGCCTGAATGCACTATTTTGGGGTACCGAAGTTGTGAAGCATCCATTCTAGTTCACTGGACCCAAAATGATGTTTGGGAGTGTTTCAAAATATTTTGCTAACCTTCGGCACGTAAAAAGATGCAAAATTTGTGTTTCGGGCCTGAATGCACTATTTCGGGGTACCGAAGTTGTGAAGCATCCAATCTACTCCATTGGACCCAAAATGATGTTTGGGAGTGTTTCAGAGCATTTCGCTAACCTTCGGCATGTAAAAAGATGAAAACTTGTGTTTCGGGCCTGAATGCACTATTTCGAGGGACCAAAGTTGCGAAGCATCCATTCAACTCCATTGGACCCAAACTGATTTTTGGGAGTGTTTCAGAGCATTTCGCTAACCTTCGTTACGTAAAAAGATGCAAAACTTGTGTTTCGGGCCTGAATGTACTGTTTCGGAGTACCGAAGTTGTGAAGCATCCATTCTACTCCGTTGGACCCAAACTGATTTTTGGGAGTGTTTTAGAGCATTTCGCTAACCTTCGGCACGTAAAAAGATGCAAAACTTGTGTTTCAGGCCAGAATGCACTATTTCGGGGTACCGAAGTTGTGAAGCATCCATTCTACTCCATTGGACCCAAAATGATTTTTGGGAGTGTTTCAGAGCATTTAGCTAACCTTCAGCACGTAAAAGATGAAAAACTTGTGTTCGCGCCTGAATGCACTATTTCGGGGTACCGAAGTTGCGAATTATCCATTCTACTCCATTGGAACCAAAGTGATGTTTGGGAGTGTTTCAAAGTATTTCGCTAACCTTCGGCACGTAAAAAGATGCAAAACTTGTGTTTCGGGCCAGGATGCACTATTTCGGGGTACCGAAGTTGTGAAGCATCCATTCTACTCCATTGGACCCAAAATGATTTTTGGGAGTGTTTCAGAGCATTTTGCTAACCTTCGGCACATAAAAAGATGAAAAACTTGTGTTTCGGCCTGAATGCACTATTTCGGGGTACCAAAGTTGCGAAGCATCCATTCTACTCCATTGGAACCAAAATGATGTTTGGGAGTGTTTCAGAGCATTCGCAAACCTTCGGCACGTAAAAAGATGCAAAACTTGTGTTTCGGGCCTGAATGCACTATTTTGGGGTACCGAAGTTGTGAAGCATCCATTCTAGTTCACTGGACCCAAAATGATGTTTGGGAGTGTTTCAAAATATTTTGCTAACCTTCGGCACGTAAAAAGATGCAAAATTTGTGTTTCGGGCCTGAATGCACTATTTCGGGGTACCGAAGTTGTGAAGCATCCATTCTACTCCATTGGACCCAAAATGATGTTTGGGAGTGTTTCAGAGCATTTCGCTAACCTTCGGCATGTTAAAAGATGAAAACTTGTGTTTCGGGCCTGAATGCACTATTTCGAGGGACCAAAGTTGCGAAGCATCCATTCAACTCCATTGGACCCAAACTGATTTTTGGGAGTGTTTCAGAGCATTTCGCTAACCTTCGTTACGTAAAAAGATGCAAAACTTGTGTTTCGGGCCTGAATGTACTGTTTCGGAGTACCGAAGTTGTGAAGCATCCATTCTACTCCATTGGACCCAAACTGATTTTTGGGAGTGTTTTAGAGCATTTCGCTAACCTTCGGCACGTAAAAAGATGCAAAACTTGTGTTTCGGGCCAGAATGCACTATTTCGGGGTACCGAAGTTGTGAAGCATCCATTCTACTCCATTGGACCCAAAATGATTTTTGGGAGTGTTTCAGAGCATTTAGCTAACCTTCAGCACGTAAAAGATGAAAACTTGTGTTCGCGCCTGAATGCACTATTTCAGGGTATCGAAGTTGTGAAGCATCCATTCTAGTCCATTGGACCCAAAATGTTGTTTGGGGGTGTTTCAGAGCATTTCGTTAACCTTCGGCATGTAAAAAGATGAAAAACTTGTGTTCGCGCCTGAATGCACTATTTCGGGGTACCGAAGTTGCGAAGCATCCATTCTACTCCATTGGAACCAAAGTGATGTTTGGGAGTGTTTCAGAGTATTTCGCTAACCTTCGGCATGTAAAAAGATGCAAAACTTCTGTTTCGGGCCTGAATGCACTATTTCGGGGTACCGAAGTTGTGAAGCATCCATTCTAGTCCATTGGACCCAAAATGTTGTTTGGGGGTGTTTCAGAGCATTTCGCTAACCATCGGCATGTAAAAAGATGAAAAACTTGTGTTCGTGCCTGAATGCACTATTTTGGGGTACCGCAGTTGCGAAGCATCCATTCTACTCCATTGGAACCAAAGTGATGTTTGGGAGTGTTTCAGAGTATTTCGCTAACCTTCGGCACGTAAAAAGATGCAAAACTTCTGTTTCGGGCCTGAATGCACTATTTCGGGGTACCGAAGTTGTGAAGCATCCATTCTACTCCATTGGACCCAAAATGATGTTTGGGAGTGTTTCAAAGCATTTTGCTAACCTTCGGCACGTAAAAAGATGAAAAATTTGTGTTTCAGGCCTGAATGCACTATTTCGGGGTACCGAAGTTGTGAAGCATCCATTCTACTCCATTGGACCCAAAATGATGTTTGGGGGTGTTTCAGAGCATTTCGCTAACCTTCGGCATGTAAAAAGATGAAAACTTGTGTTTCGGGCCTGAATGCACTATTTCGAGGGACCAAAGTTGCGAAGCATCCATTCAACTCCATTGGACCCAAACTAATTTTTGGGAGTGTTTCAGAGCATTTTGATAACCTTCGTCACGTAAAAAGATGCAAAACTTGTGTTTCGGGCCTGAATGTACTGTTTCGGGGTACCGAAGTTGTGAAGCGTCCATTCTACTCCATTGGACCCAAACTGATTTTTGGGAGTGTTTCAGAGCATTTCGCTAACCTTCGGCACGTAAAAAGATGCAAAACTTTTGTTTCGGGCCTGAATGCACTATTTCGGGGTACCGAAGTTGTGAAGCATCCATTCTACTCCATTGGACCCAAACTGATTTTTGGGAGTGTTTCAGAGCATTTCGCTAACCTTCAGCACGTAAAAAGATGAAAACTTGTGTTCGTGCCTGAATGCACTATTTTCGGGTACCGAAGTTGTGAAGCATCTATTCTAGTCCACTGGACCCAAAATGATGTTTGGGGGTGTTTCAGAGCATTTCGCTAACCTTCGGCATGTAAAAAGATGAAAAACTTGTGTTCGCGCCTGAATGCACTATTTCGGGGTACCGAAGTTGCGAAGCATCCATTTAACTCCATTGGAACCAAAGTGATGTTTGGGAGTGTTTCAGAGTATTTCGCTAACCTTCGGCACGTAAAAAGATGCAAAACTTCTGTTTCAGGCCTGAATGCACTATTTCGGGGTACCGAAGTTGTGAAGCATCCATTCTACTCCATTGGACCCAAAATGATGTTTGGGAGTGTTTCAAAGCATTTTGCTAACCTTCGGCACGTAAAAAGATGCAGAATTTGTGTTTCGGGCCAGAATGCACTATTTTGGGGTTCCGAAGTTGCGAAGCATCCATTCTACTCCATTGGTCCCAAAATGATGTTTGGGAGTGTTTCAGAGCATTTCGCTAACCTTCGGCATGTAAAAAGATGAAAACTTGTGTTTCGGTACTGAATGCACTATTTCGAGGGACCAAAGTTGCGAAGCATCCATTCAACTCCATTGGACCCAAACTGATTTTTGGGAGTGTTTCAGAGCATTTCGCTAACCTTCGGCACGTAAAAGATGCAAAACTTGTGTTCGCGCCTGAATCCACTATTTCGGGTTACAAAAGTTGTGAAGCAACCATTATAGTCCATTGCACCCAAAATGATTTTTGGGAGTGTTTCAGAGCATTTTGCTAACCTTCGGCACATAAAAAGATGAAAAACTTGTGTTTCGGGCCTGAATGCACTATTTCGGGGTACCAAAGTTGCGAAGCATCCATTCTACTCCATTGGAACCAAAATGATGTTTCGGAGTGTTTCAGAGCATTCGCAAACCTTCGGCACGTAAAAAGATGCAAAACTTGTGTTTCGGGCCTGAATGCACTATTTTGGGGTACCGAAGTTGTGAAGCATCCATTCTAGTTCACTGGACCCAAAATGATGTTTGGGAGTGTTTCAAAATATTTTGCTAACCTTCGGCACGTAAAAAGATGCAAAATTTGTGTTTCGGGCCAGAATGAACTATTTCGGGGTACCGAAGTTGTGAAGCATCCATTCTACTCCATTGGACCCAAAATGATTTTTGGGAGTGTTTCAGAGCATTTAGCTAACCTTCAGCACGTAAAAGATGAAAACTTGTGTTCGCGCCTGAATGCACTATTTCAGGGTATCGAAGTTGTGAAGCATCCATTCTAGTCCATTGGACCCAAAATGTTGTTTGGGGGTGTTTCAGAGCATTTCGTTAACCTTCGGCATGTAAAAAGATGAAAAACTTGTGTTCGCGCCTGAATGCACTATTTCGGGGTACCGAAGTTGCGAAGCATCCATTCTACTCCATTGGAACCAAAGTGATGTTTGGGAGTGTTTCAGAGTATTTCGCTAACCTTCGGCATGTAAAAAGATGCAAAACTTCTGTTTCGGGCCTGAATGCACTATTTCGGGGTACCGAAGTTGTGAAGCATCCATTCTAGTCCATTGGACCCAAAATGTTGTTTCGGGGTGTTTCAGAGCATTTCGCTAACCATCGGCATGTAAAAAGATGAAAAACTTGTGTTCGCGCCTGAATGCACTATTTTGGGGTACCGCAGTTGCGAAGCATCCATTCTACACAATTGGAACCAAAGTGATGTTTGGGAGTGTTTCAGAGTATTTCGCTAACCTTCGGCACGTAAAAAGATGCAAAACTTCTGTTTCGGGCCTGAATGCACTATTTCGGGGTACCGAAGTTGTGAAGCATCCATTCTACTCCATTGGACCCAAAATGATGTTTGGGAGTGTTTCAAAGCATTTTGCTAACCTTCGGCACGTAAAAAGATGAAAAATTTGTGTTTCAGGCCTGAATGCACTATTTCGGGGTACCGAAGTTGTGAAGCATCCATTCTACTCCATTGGACCCAAAATGATGTTTGGGGGTGTTTCAGAGCATTTCGCTAACCTTCGGCATGTAAAAAGATGAAAACTTGTGTTTCGGGCCTGAATGCACTATTTCGAGGGACCAAAGTTGCGAAGCATCCATTCAACTCCATTGGACCCAAACTGATTTTTGGGAGTGTTTCAGAGCATTTCGCTAACCTTCGTCACGTAAAAAGATGCAAAACTTGTGTTTCGGGCCTGAATGTACTGTTTCGGGGTACCGAAGTTGTGAAGCATCCATTCTACTCCATTGGACCCAAACTGATTTTTCTGAGTGTTTCAGAGCATTTCGCTAACCTTCGGCATGTAAAAAGATGCAAAACTTTTGTTTCGGGCCTGAATGCACTATTTCGCGGTACCGAAGTTGTGAAGCATCCATTCTACTCCATTGGACCCAAACTGATTTTTGGGAGTGTTTCAGAGCATTTCGCTAACCTTCAGCACGTAAAAAGATGAAAACTTGTGTTCGCGCCTGAATGCACTATTTTCGGGTACCGAAGTTGTGAAGCATCTATTCTAGTCCATTGGACCCAAAATGATGTTTGGGGGTGTTTCAGAGCATTTCGCTAACCTTCGGCATGTAAAAAGATGAAAAACTTGTGTTCGCGCCTGAATGCACTATTTCGGGGTACCGAAGTTGTGAAGCATCCATTTAACTCCATTGGACCCAAAGTGATGTTTGGGAGTGTTTCAGAGCATTTCGCTAACCTTCGGCACGTAAAAAGATGCAAAACTTCTGTTTCGGGCCTGAATGCACTATTTCGGGGTACCGAAGTTGTGAAGCATCCATTCTACTCCATTGGACCCAAAATGATGTTTGGGAGTGTTTCAAAGCATTTTGCTAACCTTCGGCACGTAAAAAGATGAAAAATTTGTGTTTCAGGCCTGAATGCACTATTTCGGGGTACCGAAGTTGTGAAGCATCCATTCTACTCCATTGGACCCAAAATGATGTTTGGGGGTGTTTCAGAGCATTTCGCTAACCTTCGGCATGTAAAAAGATGAAAACTTGTGTTTCGGGCCTGAATGCACTATTTCGAGGGACCAAAGTTGCGAAGCATCCATTCAACTCCATTGGACCCAAACTGATTTTTGGGAGTGTTTCAGAGCATTTCGCTAACCTTCGTCACGTAAAAAGATGCAAAACTTGTGTTTCGGGCCTGAATGTACTGTTTCGGGGTACCGAAGTTGTGAAGCATCCATTCTACTCCATTGGACCCAAACTGATTTTTCTGAGTGTTTCAGAGCATTTCGCTAACCTTCGGCACGTAAAAAGATGCAAAACTTTTGTTTCGGGCCTGAATGCACTATTTCGCGGTACCGAAGTTGTGAAGCATCCATTCTACTCCATTGGACCCAAACTGATTTTTGGGAGTGTTTCAGAGCATTTCGCTAACCTTCAGCACGTAAAAAGATGAAAACTTGTGTTCGCGCCTGAATGCACTATTTTCGGGTACCGAAGTTGTGAAGCATCTATTCTAGTCCATTGGACCCAAAATGATGTTTGGGGGTGTTTCAGAGCATTTCGCTAACCTTCGGCATGTAAAAAGATGAAAAACTTGTGTTCGCGCCTGAATGCACTATTTCGGGGTACCGAAGTTGCGAAGCATCCATTTAACTCCATTGGAACCAAAGTGATGTTTGGGAGTGTTTCAGAGTATTTCGCTAACCTTCGGCACGTAAAAAGATGCAAAACTTCTGTTTCAGGCCTGAATGCACTATTTCGGGGTACCGAAGTTGTGAAGCATCCATTCTACTCCATTGGACCCAAAATGATGTTTGGGAGTGTTTCAAAGCATTTTGCTAACCTTCGGCACGTAAAAAGATGCAGAATTTGTGTTTCGGGCCTGAATGCACTATTTTGGGGTTCCGAAGTTGCGAAGCATCCATTCTACTCCATTGGTCCCAAAATGATGTTTGGGAGTGTTTCAGAGCATTTCGCTAACCTTCGGCATGTAAAAAGATGAAAACTTGTGTTTCGGTACTGAATGCACTATTTCGAGGGACCAAAGTTGCGAAGCATCCATTCAACTCCATTGGACCCAAACTGATTTTTGGGAGTGTTTCAGAGCATTTCGCTAACCTTCGGCACGTAAAAGATGCAAAACTTGTGTTCGCGCCTGAATCCACTATTTCGGGTTACAAAAGTTGTGAAGCAACCATTATAGTCCATTGCACCCAAAATGATTTTTGGGAGTGTTTCAGAGCATTTTGCTAACCTTCGGCACATAAAAAGATGAAAAACTTGTGTTTCGGGCCTGAATGCACTATTTCGGGGTACCAAAGTTGCGAAGCATCCATTCTACTCCATTGGAACCAAAATGATGTTTCGGAGTGTTTCAGAGCATTCGCAAACCTTCGGAACGTAAAAAGATGCAAAACTTGTGTTTCGGGCCTGAATGCACTATTTTGGGGTACCGAAGTTGTGAAGCATCCATTCTAGTTCACTGGACCCAAAATGATGTTTGGGAGTGTTTCAAAATATTTTGCTAACCTTCGGCACGTAAAAAGATGCAAAATTTGTGTTTCGGGCCAGAATGAACTATTTCGGGGTACCGAAGTTGTGAAGCATCCATTCTACTCCATTGGACCCAAAATGATTTTTGGGAGTGTTTCAGAGCATTTAGCTAACCTTCAGCACGTAAAAGATGAAAACTTGTGTTCGCGCCTGAATGCACTATTTCAGGGTATCGAAGTTGTGAAGCATCCATTCTAGTCCATTGGACCCAAAATGTTGTTTGGGGGTGTTTCAGAGCATTTCGTTAACCTTCGGCATGTAAAAAGATGAAAAACTTGTGTTCGCGCCTGAATGCACTATTTCGGGGTACCGAAGTTGCGAAGCATCCATTCTACTCCATTGGAACCAAAGTGATGTTTGGGAGTGTTTCAGAGTATTTCGCTAACCTTCGGCATGTAAAAAGATGCAAAACTTCTGTTTCGGGCCTGAATGCACTATTTCGGGGTACCGAAGTTGTGAAGCATCCATTCTAGTCCATTGGACCCAAAATGTTGTTTCGGGGTGTTTCAGAGCATTTCGCTAACCATCGGCATGTAAAAAGATGAAAAACTTGTGTTCGCGCCTGAATGCACTATTTTGGGGTACCGCAGTTGCGAAGCATCCATTCTACACAATTGGAACCAAAGTGATGTTTGGGAGTGTTTCAGAGTATTTCGCTAACCTTCGGCACGTAAAAAGATGCAAAACTTCTGTTTCGGGCCTGAATGCACTATTTCGGGGTACCGAAGTTGTGAAGCATCCATTCTACTCCATTGGACCCAAAATGATGTTTGGGAGTGTTTCAAAGCATTTTGCTAACCTTCGGCACGTAAAAAGATGAAAAATTTGTGTTTCAGGCCTGAATGCACTATTTCGGGGTACCGAAGTTGTGAAGCATCCATTCTACTCCATTGGACCCAAAATGATGTTTGGGGGTGTTTCAGAGCATTTCGCTAACCTTCGGCATGTAAAAAGATGAAAACTTGTGTTTCGGGCCTGAATGCACTATTTCGAGGGACCAAAGTTGCGAAGCATCCATTCAACTCCATTGGACCCAAACTGATTTTTGGGAGTGTTTCAGAGCATTTCGCTAACCTTCGTCACGTAAAAAGATGCAAAACTTGTGTTTCGGGCCTGAATGTACTGTTTCGGGGTACCGAAGTTGTGAAGCATCCATTCTACTCCATTGGACCCAAACTGATTTTTCTGAGTGTTTCAGAGCATTTCGCTAACCTTCGGCATGTAAAAAGATGCAAAACTTTTGTTTCGGGCCTGAATGCACTATTTCGCGGTACCGAAGTTGTGAAGCATCCATTCTACTCCATTGGACCCAAACTGATTTTTGGGAGTGTTTCAGAGCATTTCGCTAACCTTCAGCACGTAAAAAGATGAAAACTTGTGTTCGCGCCTGAATGCACTATTTTCGGGTACCGAAGTTGTGAAGCATCTATTCTAGTCCATTGGACCCAAAATGATGTTTGGGGGTGTTTCAGAGCATTTCGCTAACCTTCGGCATGTAAAAAGATGAAAAACTTGTGTTCGCGCCTGAATGCACTATTTCGGGGTACCGAAGTTGTGAAGCATCCATTTAACTCCATTGGACCCAAAGTGATGTTTGGGAGTGTTTCAGAGCATTTCGCTAACCTTCGGCACGTAAAAAGATGCAAAACTTCTGTTTCGGGCCTGAATGCACTATTTCGGGGTACCGAAGTTGTGAAGCATCCATTCTACTCCATTGGACCCAAAATGATGTTTGGGAGTGTTTCAAAGCATTTTGCTAACCTTCGGCACGTAAAAAGATGAAAAATTTGTGTTTCAGGCCTGAATGCACTATTTCGGGGTACCGAAGTTGTGAAGCATCCATTCTACTCCATTGGACCCAAAATGATGTTTGGGGGTGTTTCAGAGCATTTCGCTAACCTTCGGCATGTAAAAAGATGAAAACTTGTGTTTCGGGCCTGAATGCACTATTTCGAGGGACCAAAGTTGCGAAGCATCCATTCAACTCCATTGGACCCAAACTGATTTTTGGGAGTGTTTCAGAGCATTTCGCTAACCTTCGTCACGTAAAAAGATGCAAAACTTGTGTTTCGGGCCTGAATGTACTGTTTCGGGGTACCGAAGTTGTGAAGCATCCATTCTACTCCATTGGACCCAAACTGATTTTTCTGAGTGTTTCAGAGCATTTCGCTAACCTTCGGCACGTAAAAAGATGCAAAACTTTTGTTTCGGGCCTGAATGCACTATTTCGCGGTACCGAAGTTGTGAAGCATCCATTCTACTCCATTGGACCCAAACTGATTTTTGGGAGTGTTTCAGAGCATTTCGCTAACCTTCAGCACGTAAAAAGATGAAAACTTGTGTTCGCGCCTGAATGCACTATTTTCGGGTACCGAAGTTGTGAAGCATCTATTCTAGTCCATTGGACCCAAAATGATGTTTGGGGGTGTTTCAGAGCATTTCGCTAACCTTCGGCATGTAAAAAGATGAAAAACTTGTGTTCGCGCCTGAATGCACTATTTCGGGGTACCGAAGTTGCGAAGCATCCATTTAACTCCATTGGAACCAAAGTGATGTTTGGGAGTGTTTCAGAGTATTTCGCTAACCTTCGGCACGTAAAAAGATGCAAAACTTCTGTTTCAGGCCTGAATGCACTATTTCGGGGTACCGAAGTTGTGAAGCATCCATTCTACTCCATTGGACCCAAAATGATGTTTGGGAGTGTTTCAAAGCATTTTGCTAACCTTCGGCACGTAAAAAGATGCAGAATTTGTGTTTCGGGCCTGAATGCACTATTTTGGGGTTCCGAAGTTGCGAAGCATCCATTCTACTCCATTGGTCCCAAAATGATGTTTGGGAGTGTTTCAGAGCATTTCGCTAACCTTCGGCATGTAAAAAGATGAAAACTTGTGTTTCGGTACTGAATGCACTATTTCGAGGGACCAAAGTTGCGAAGCATCCATTCAACTCCATTGGACCCAAACTGATTTTTGGGAGTGTTTCAGAGCATTTCGCTAACCTTCGGCACGTAAAAGATGCAAAACTTGTGTTCGCGCCTGAATCCACTATTTCGGGTTACAAAAGTTGTGAAGCAACCATTATAGTCCATTGCACCCAAAATGATTTTTGGTAGTGTTTCAGAGCATTTTGCTAACCTTCGGCACATAAAAAGATGAAAAACTTGTGTTTCGGGCCTGAATGCACTATTTCGGGGTACCAAAGTTGCGAAGCATCCATTCTACTCCATTGGAACCAAAATGATGTTTGGGAGTGTTTCAGAGCATTCGCAAACCTTCGGCACGTAAAAAGATGCAAAACTTGTGTTTCGGGCCTGAATGCACTATTTTGGGGTACCGAAGTTGTGAAGCATCCATTCTAGTTCACTGGACCCAAAATGATGTTTGGGAGTGTTTCAAAATATTTTGCTAACCTTCGGCACGTAAAAAGATGCAAAAATTGTGTTTCGGGCCTGAATGCACTATTTCGGGGTACCGAAGTTGTGAAGCATCCATTCTACTCCATTGGACCCAAAATGATGTTTGGGAGTGTTTCAGAGCATTTCGCTAACCTTCGGCATGTAAAAAGATGAAAACTTGTGTTTCGGGCCTGAATGCACTATTTCGAGGGACCAAAGTTGCGAAGCATCCATTCAACTCCATTGGACCCAAACTGATTTTTGGGAGTGTTTCAGAGCATTTCGCTAACCTTCGTTACGTAAAAAGATGCAAAACTTGTGTTTCGGGCCTGAATGTACTGTTTCGGAGTACCGAAGTTGTGAAGCATCCATTCTACTCCATTGGACCCAAACTGATTTTTGGGAGTGTTTTAGAGCATTTCGCTAACCTTCGGCACGTAAAAAGATGCAAAACTTGTGTTTCGGGCCAGAATGCACTATTTCGGGGTACCGAAGTTGTGAAGCATCCATTCTACTCCATTGGACCCAAAATGATTTTTGGGAGTGTTTCAGAGCATTTAGCTAACCTTCAGCACGTAAAAGATGAAAACTTGTGTTCGCGCCTGAATGCACTATTTCAGGGTATCGAAGTTGTGAAGCATCCATTCTAGTCCATTGGACCCAAAATGTTGTTTGGGGGTGTTTCAGAGCATTTCGTTAACCTTCGGCATGTAAAAAGATGAAAAACTTGTGTTCGCGCCTGAATGCACTATTTCGGGGTACCGAAGTTGCGAAGCATCCATTCTACTCCATTGGAACCAAAGTGATGTTTGGGAGTGTTTCAGAGTATTTCGCTAACCTTCGGCATGTAAAAAGATGCAAAACTTCTGTTTCGGGCCTGAATGCACTATTTTGGGGTACCGAAGTTGTGAAGCTTCCATTCTAGTCCATTGGACCCAAAATGTTGTTTCGGGGTGTTTCAGAGCATTTCGCTAACCATCGGCATGTAAAAAGATGAAAAACTTGTGTTCGCGCCTGAATGCACTATTTTGGGATACCGCAGTTGCGAAGCATCCATTCTACTCCATTGGAACCAAAGTGATGTTTGGGAGTGTTTCAGAGTATTTCGCTAACCTTCGGCACGTAAAAAGATGCAAAACTTCTGTTTCGGGCCTGAATGCACTATTTCGGGGTACCGAAGTTGTGAAGCATCCATTCTACTCCATTGGACCCAAAATGATGTTTGGGAGTGTTTCAAAGCATTTTGCTAACCTTCGGCACGTAAAAAGAAGAAAAATTTGTGTTTCAGGCCTGAATGCACTATTTCGGGGTACCGAAGTTGTGAAGCATCCATTCTACTCCATTGGACCCAAAATGATGTTTGGGGGTGTTTCAGAGCATTTCGCTAACCTTCGGCATGTAAAAAGATGAAAACTTGTGTTTCGGGCCTGAATGCACTATTTCGAGGGACCAAAGTTGCGAAGCATCCATTCAACTCCATTGGACCCAAACTGATTTTTGGGAGTGTTTCAGAGCATTTCGCTAACCTTCGTCACGTAAAAAGATGCAAAACTTGTGTTTCGGGCCTGAATGTACTGTTTCGGGGTACCAAAGTTTTGAAGCATCCATTCTACTCCATTGGACCCAAACTGATTTTTGGGAGTGTTTCAGAGCATTTCGCTAACCTTCGGCACGTAAAAAGATGCAAAATTTGTGTTTCGGGCCTGAATGCATTATTTTGGGGTACCGAAGTTGCGAAGCATCCATTCAACTCC
Organism: Cenchrus fungigraminus; assembly: GCA_036936925.1. NCBI lineage: Eukaryota > Viridiplantae > Streptophyta > Magnoliopsida > Poales > Poaceae > Cenchrus > Cenchrus fungigraminus. Next base: position 58,636,768 of record CM072772.1, on the reverse strand, counting down.
ATTGGACCCAAACTGATTTTTGGGAGTGTTTCAGAGCATTTCGCTAACCTTCGTTACGTAAAAAGATGCAAAACTTGTGTTTCGGGCCTGAATGTACTGTTTCGGAGTACCGAAGTTGTGAAGCATCCATTCTACTCCATTGGACCCAAACTGATTTTTGGGAGTGTTTTAGAGCATTTCGCTAACCTTCGGCACGTAAAAAGATGCAAAACTTGTGTTTCGGGCCAGAATGCACTATTTCGGGGTACCGAAGTTGTGAAGCATCCATTCTACTCCATTGGACCCAAAATGATTTTTGGGAGTGTTTCAGAGCATTTAGCTAACCTTCAGCACGTAAAAGATGAAAACTTGTGTTCGCGCCTGAATGCACTATTTCAGGGTATCGAAGTTGTGAAGCATCCATTCTAGTCCATTGGACCCAAAATGTTGTTTGGGGGTGTTTCAGAGCATTTCGTTAACCTTCGGCATGTAAAAAGATGAAAAACTTGTGTTCGCGCCTGAATGCACTATTTCGGGGTACCGAAGTTGCGAAGCATCCATTCTACTCCATTGGAACCAAAGTGATGTTTGGGAGTGTTTCAGAGTATTTCGCTAACCTTCGGCATGTAAAAAGATGCAAAACTTCTGTTTCGGGCCTGAATGCACTATTTCGGGGTACCGAAGTTGTGAAGCATCCATTCTAGTCCATTGGACCCAAAATGTTGTTTGGGGGTGTTTCAGAGCATTTCGCTAACCTTCGGCATGTAAAATGATGAAAAACTTGTGTTCGCGCCTGAATGCACTATTTTGGGGTACCGAAGTTGCGAAGCATCCATTCTACTCCATTGGAACCAAAGTGATGTTTGGGAGTGTTTCAGAGTATTTCGCTAACCTTCGGCACGTAAAAAGATGCAAAACTTCTGTTTCGGGCCTGAATGCACTATTTCGGGGTACCGAAGTTGTGAAGCATCCATTCTACTCCATTGGACCCAAAATGATGTTTGGGAGTGTTTCAAAGCATTTTGCTAACCTTCGGCACGTAAAAAGATGCAAAATTTGTGTTTCGGGCCTGAATGCACTATTTTGGGGTACCGAAGTTGCGAAGCATCCATTCTACTCCATTGGACCCAAAATGATGTTTGGGAGTGTTTCAGAGCATTTCGCTAACCTTCGGCATGTAAAAAGATGAAAACTTGTGTTTCAGTACTGAATGCACTATTTCGAGGGACCAAAGTTGCGAAGCATCCATTCAACTCCATTGGACCCAAACTGATTTTTGGGAGTGTTTCAGAGCATTTCGCTAACCTTCGGCACGTAAAAGATGCAAAACTTGTGTTCGCGCCTGAATCCACTATTTCGGGTTACAAAAGTTGTGAAGCAACCATTATAGTCCATTGCACCCAAAATGATGTTTGGGAGTGTTTCAGAGCATTTTGCTAACCTTCGGCACATAAAAAGATGAAAAACTTGTGTTTCGGGCCTGAATGCACTATTTCGGGGTACCAAAGTTGCGAAGCATCCATTCTACTCCATTGGAACCAAAATTATGTTTGGGAGTGTTTCAGAGCATTCGCTAACCTTCGGCACGTAAAAAGATGCAAAACTTGTGTTTCAGGCCTGAATGCACTATTTTGGGGTACCGAAGTTGTGAAGCATGCATTCTAGTTCACTGGACCCAAAATTATGTTTGGGGGTGTTTCAGAGCATTTCGCTAACCTTCGGCATGTAAAAAGATGAAAACTTGTGTTTCGGGCCTGAATGCACTATTTCGAGGGACCAAAGTTGCGAAGCATCCATTCAACTCCATTGGACCCAAACTGATTTTTGGGAGTCTTTCAGAGCATTTCGCTAACCTTCGTCACGTAAAAAGATGCAAAACTTGTGTTTCGGGCCTGAATGTACTGTTTCTTGGTACCGAAGTTGTGAAGCATCCATTCTACTCCATTGGACCCAAACTGATTTTTGGGTGTGTTTTAGAGCATTTCGCTAACCTTCGGCACGTAAAAAGATGCAAAACTTTTGTTTCGGGCCTGAATGCACTATTTCGGGGTACCGAAGTTGTGAAGCATCCATTCTACTCCATTGGACCCAAACTGATTTTTGGGAGTGTTTTATAGCATTTCGCTAACCTTCGGCACGTAAAAAGATGCAAAACTTGTGTTTCGGGCCAGAATGCACTATTTCGGGGTACCGAAGTTGCGAAGCATCCATTCTACTCCATTGGAACCAAAGTGATGTTTGGGAGTGTTTCAGAGTATTTCGCTAACCTTCGGCACGTAAAAAGATGCAAAACTTCTGTTTCAGGCCTGAATGCACTATTTCGGGGTACCGAAGTTGTGAAGCATCCATTCTACTCCATTGGACCCAAAATGATGTTTGGGAGTGTTTCAAAGCATTTTGCTAACCTTCGGCACGTAAAAAGATGCAAAATTTGTGTTTCGGGCCTGAATACACTATTTTGGGGTTCCGAAGTTGCGAAGCATCCATTCTACTCCATTGGTCCCAAAATGATGTTTGGGAGTGTTTCAGAGCATTTCGCTAACCTTCGGCATGTAAAAAGATGAAAACTTGTGTTTCGGTACTGAATGCACTATTTCGAGGGACCAAAGTTGCGAAGCATCCATTCAACTCCATTGGACCCAAACTGATTTTTGGGAGTGTTTCAGAGCATTTCGCTAACCTTCGGCACGTAAAAGATGCAAAACTTGTGTTCGCGCCTGAATGCACTATTTCGGGTTACAAAAGTTGTGAAGCAACCATTATAGTCCATTGCACCCAAAATGATTTTTGGGAGTGTTTCAGAGCATTTTGCTAACCTTCGGCACATAAAAAGATGAAAAACTTGTGTTTCGGGCCTGAATGCACTATTTCGGGGTACCAAAGTTGCGAAGCATCCATTCTACTCCATTGGAACCAAAATGATGTTTGGGAGTGTTTCAGAGCATTCGCAAACCTTCGGCACGTAAAAAGATGCAAAACTTGTGTTTCGGGCCTGAATGCACTATTTTGGGGTACCGAAGTTGTGAAGCATCCATTCTAGTTCACTGGACCCAAAATGATGTTTGGGAGTGTTTCAAAATATTTTGCTAACCTTCGGCACGTAAAAAGATGCAAAATTTGTGTTTCGGGCCTGAATGCACTATTTCGGGGTACCGAAGTTGTGAAGCATCCATTCTACTCCATTGGACCCAAAATGATGTTTGGGAGTGTTTCAGAGCATTTCGCTAACCTTCGGCATGTAAAAAGATGAAAACTTGTGTTTCGGGCCTGAATGCACTATTTCGAGGGACCAAAGTTGCGAAGCATCCATTCAACTCCATTGGACCCAAACTGATTTTTGGGAGTGTTTCAGAGCATTTCGCTAACCTTCGTTACGTAAAAAGATGCAAAACTTGTGTTTCGGGCCTGAATGTACTGTTTCGGAGTACCGAAGTTGTGAAGCATCCATTCTACTCCATTGGACCCAAACTGATTTTTGGGAGTGTTTTAGAGCATTTCGCTAACCTTCGGCACGTAAAAAGATGCAAAACTTGTGTTTCGGGCCAGAATGCACTATTTCGGGGTACCGAAGTTGTGAAGCATCCATTCTACTCCATTGGACCCAAAATGATTTTTGGGAGTGTTTCAGAGCATTTAGCTAACCTTCAGCACGTAAAAGATGAAAACTTGTGTTCGCACCTGAATGCACTATTTCAGGGTATCGAAGTTGTGAAGCATCCATTCTAGTCCATTGGACCCAAAATGTTGTTTGGGGGTGTTTCAGAGCATTTCGTTAACCTTCGGCATGTAAAAAGATGAAAAACTTGTGTTCGCGCCTGAATGCACTATTTCGGGGTACCGAAGTTGCGAAGCATCCATTCTACTCCATTGGAACCAAAGTGATGTTTGGGAGTGTTTCAGAGTATTTCGCTAACCTTCGGCATGTAAAAAGATGCAAAACTTCTGTTTCGGGCCTGAATGCACTATTTTGGGGTACCGAAGTTGTGAAGCTTCCATTCTAGTCCATTGGACCCAAAATGTTGTTTCGGGGTGTTTCAGAGCATTTCGCTAACCATCGGCATGTAAAAAGATGAAAAACTTGTGTTCGCGCCTGAATGCACTATTTTGGGATACCGCAGTTGCGAAGCATCCATTCTACTCCATTGGAACCAAAGTGATGTTTGGGAGTGTTTCAGAGTATTTCGCTAACCTTCGGCACGTAAAAAGATGCAAACTTCTGTTTCGGGCCTGAATGCACTATTTCGGGGTACCGAAGTTGTGAAGCATCCATTCTACTCCATTGGACCCAAAATGATGTTTGGGAGTGTTTCAAAGCATTTTGCTAACCTTCGGCACGTAAAAAGAAGAAAAATTTGTGTTTCAGGCCTGAATGCACTATTTCGGGGTACCGAAGTTGTGAAGCATCCATTCTACTCCATTGGACCCAAAATGATGTTTGGGGGTGTTTCAGAGCATTTCGCTAACCTTCGGCATGTAAAAAGATGAAAACTTGTGTTTCGGGCCTGAATGCACTATTTCGAGGGACCAAAGTTGCGAAGCATCCATTCAACTCCATTGGACCCAAACTGATTTTTGGGAGTGTTTCAGAGCATTTCGCTAACCTTCGTCACGTAAAAAGATGCAAAACTTGTGTTTCGGGCCTGAATGTACTGTTTCGGGGTACCGAAGTTGTGAAGCATCCATTCTACTCCATTGGACCCAAACTGATTTTTGGGAGTGTTTCAGAGCATTTCGCTAACCTTCGGCACGTAAAAAGATGCAAAATTTGTGTTTCGGGCCTGAATGCATTATTTTGGGGTACCGAAGTTGCGAAGCATCCATTCAACTCCATTGGACCCAAACTGATTTTTGGGAGTGTTTCAGAGCATTTCGCTAACCTTCGTTACGTAAAAAGATGCAAAACTTGTGTTTCGGGCCTGAATGTACTGTTTCGGAGTACCGAAGTTGTGAAGCATCCATTCTACTCCATTGGACCCAAACTGATTTTTGGGAGTGTTTTAGAGCATTTCGCTAACCTTCGGCACGTAAAAAGATGCAAAACTTGTGTTTCGGGCCAGAATGCACTATTTCGGGGTACCGAAGTTGTGAAGCATCCATTCTACTCCATTGGACCCAAAATGATTTTTGGGAGTGTTTCAGAGCATTTAGCTAACCTTCAGCACGTAAAAGATGAAAACTTGTGTTCGCGCCTGAATGCACTATTTCAGGGTATCGAAGTTGTGAAGCATCCATTCTAGTCCATTGGACCCAAAATGTTGTTTGGGGGTGTTTCAGAGCATTTCGTTAACCTTCGGCATGTAAAAAGATGAAAAACTTGTGTTCGCGCCTGAATGCACTATTTCGGGGTACCGAAGTTGCGAAGCATCCATTCTACTCCATTGGAACCAAAGTGATGTTTGGGAGTGTTTCAGAGTATTTCGCTAACCTTCGGCATGTAAAAAGATGCAAAACTTCTGTTTCGGGCCTGAATGCACTATTTCGGGGTACCGAAGTTGTGAAGCATCCATTCTAGTCCATTGGACCCAAAATGTTGTTTGGGGGTGTTTCAGAGCATTTCGCTAACCTTCGGCATGTAAAAAGATGAAAAACTTGTGTTCGCGCCTGAATGCACTATTTTGGGGTACCGAAGTTGCGAAGCATCCATTCTACTCCATTGGAACCAAAGTGATGTTTGGGAGTGTTTCAGAGTATTTCGCTAACCTTCGGCACGTAAAAAGATGCAAAACTTCTGTTTCGGGCCTGAATGCACTATTTCGGGGTACCGAAGTTGTGAAGCATCCATTCTACTCCATTGGACCCAAAATGATGTTTGGGAGTGTTTCAAAGCATTTTGCTAACCTTCGGCACGTAAAAAGATGCAAAATTTGTGTTTCGGGCCTGAATGCACTATTTTGGGGTACCGAAGTTGCGAAGCATCCATTCTACTCCATTGGACCCAAAATGATGTTTGGGAGTGTTTCAGAGCATTTCGCTAACCTTCGGCATGTAAAAAGATGAAAACTTGTGTTTCAGTACTGAATGCACTATTTCGAGGGACCAAAGTTGCGAAGCATCCATTCAACTCCATTGGACCCAAACTGATTTTTGGGAGTGTTTCAGAGCATTTCGCTAACCTTCGGCACGTAAAAGATGCAAAACTTGTGTTCGCGCCTGAATCCACTATTTCGGGTTACAAAAGTTGTGAAGCAACCATTATAGTCCATTGCACCCAAAATGATGTTTGGGAGTGTTTCAGAGCATTTTGCTAACCTTCGGCACATAAAAAGATGAAAAACTTGTGTTTCGGGCCTGAATGCACTATTTCGGGGTACCAAAGTTGCGAAGCATCCATTCTACTCCATTGGAACCAAAATTATGTTTGGGAGTGTTTCAGAGCATTCGCTAACCTTCGGCACGTAAAAAGATGCAAAACTTGTGTTTCAGGCCTGAATGCACTATTTTGGGGTACCGAAGTTGTGAAGCATGCATTCTAGTTCACTGGACCCAAAATTATGTTTGGGGGTGTTTCAGAGCATTTCGCTAACCTTCGGCATGTAAAAAGATGAAAACTTGTGTTTCGGGCCTGAATGCACTATTTCGAGGGACCAAAGTTGCGAAGCATCCATTCAACTCCATTGGACCCAAACTGATTTTTGGGAGTCTTTCAGAGCATTTCGCTAACCTTCGTCACGTAAAAAGATGCAAAACTTGTGTTTCGGGCCTGAATGTACTGTTTCGGGGTACCGAAGTTGTGAAGCATCCATTCTACTCCATTGGACCCAAACTGATTTTTGGGTGTGTTTTAGAGCATTTCGCTAACCTTCGGCACGTAAAAAGATGCAAAACTTTTGTTTCGGGCCTGAATGCACTATTTCGGGGTACCGAAGTTGTGAAGCATCCATTCTACTCCATTGGACCCAAACTGATTTTTGGGAGTGTTTTAGAGCATTTCGCTAACCTTCGGCACGTAAAAAGATGCAAAACTTGTGTTTCGGGCCAGAATGCACTATTTCGGGGTACCGAAGTTGCGAAGCATCCATTCTACTCCATTGGAACCAAAGTGATGTTTGGGAGTGTTTCAGAGTATGTCGCTAACCTTCGGCACGTAAAAAGATGCAAAACATCTGTTTCAGGCCTGAATGCACTATTTCGGGGTACCGAAGTTGTGAAGCATCCATTCTACTCCATTGGACCCAAAATGATGTTTGGGAGTGTTTCAAAGCATTTTGCTAACCTTCGGCACGTAAAAAGATGCAAAATTTGTGTTTCGGGCCTGAATACACTATTTTGGGGTTCCGAAGTTGCGAAGCATCCATTCTACTCCATTGGTCCCAAAATGATGTTTGGGAGTGTTTCAGAGCATTTCGCTAACCTTCGGCATGTAAAAAGATGAAAACTTGTGTTTCGGTACTGAATGCACTATTTCGAGGGACCAAAGTTGCGAAGCATCCATTCAACTCCATTGGACCCAAACTGATTTTTGGGAGTGTTTCAGAGCATTTCGCTAACCTTCGGCACGTAAAAGATGCAAAACTTGTGTTCGCGCCTGAATGCACTATTTCGGGTTACAAAAGTTGTGAAGCAACCATTATAGTCCATTGCACCCAAAATGATTTTTGGGAGTGTTTCAGAGCATTTTGCTAACCTTCGGCACATAAAAAGATGAAAAACTTGTGTTTCGGGCCTGAATGCACTATTTCGGGGTACCAAAGTTGCGAAGCATCCATTCTACTCCATTGGAACCAAAATGATGTTTGGGAGTGTTTCAGAGCATTCGCAAACCTTCGGCACGTAAAAAGATGCAAAACTTGTGTTTCGGGCCTGAATGCACTATTTTGGGGTACCGAAGTTGTGAAGCATCCATTCTAGTTCACTGGACCCAAAATGATGTTTGGGAGTGTTTCAAAATATTTTGCTAACCTTCGGCACGTAAAAAGATGCAAAATTTGTGTTTCGGGCCTGAATGCACTATTTCGGGGTACCGAAGTTGTGAAGCATCCATTCTACTCCATTGGACCCAAAATGATGTTTGGGAGTGTTTCAGAGCATTTCGCTAACCTTCGGCATGTAAAAAGATGAAAACTTGTGTTTCGGGCCTGAATGCACTATTTCGAGGGACCAAAGTTGCGAAGCATCCATTCAACTCCATTGGACCCAAACTGATTTTTGGGAGTGTTTCAGAGCATTTCGCTAACCTTCGTTACGTAAAAAGATGCAAAACTTGTGTTTCGGGCCTGAATGTACTGTTTCGGAGTACCGATGTTGTGAAGCATCCATTCTACTCCATTGGACCCAAACTGATTTTTGGGAGTGTTTTAGAGCATTTCGCTAACCTTCGGCACGTAAAAAGATGCAAAACTTGTGTTTCGGGCCAGAATGCACTATTTCGGGGTACCGAAGTTGTGAAGCATCCATTCTACTCCATTGGACCCAAAATGATTTTTGGGAGTGTTTCAGAGCATTTAGCTAACCTTCAGCACGTAAAAGATGAAAACTTGTGTTCGCGCCTGAATGCACTATTTCAGGGTATCGAAGTTGTGAAGCATCCATTCTAGTCCATTGGACCCAAAATGTTGTTTGGGGGTGTTTCAGAGCATTTCGTTAACCTTCGGCATGTAAAAAGATGAAAAACTTGTGTTCGCGCCTGAATGCACTATTTCGGGGTACCGAAGTTGCGAAGCATCCATTCTACTCCATTGGAACCAAAGTGATGTTTGGGAGTGTTTCAGAGTATTTCGCTAACCTTCGGCATGTAAAAAGATGCAAAACTTCTGTTTCGGGCCTGAATGCACTATTTCGGGGTACCGAAGTTGTGAAGCATCCATTCTAGTCCATTGGACCCAAAATGTTGTTTGGGGGTGTTTCAGAGCATTTCGCTAACCTTCGGCATGTAAAAAGATGAAAAACTTGTGTTCGCGCCTGAAAGCACTATTTTGGGGTACCGAAGTTGCGAAGCATCCATTCTACTCCATTGGAACCAAAGTGATGTTTGGGAGTGTTTCAGAGTATTTCGCTAACCTTCGGCACGTAAAAAGATGCAAAACTTCTTTTTCGGGCCTGAATGCACTATTTCGGGGTACCGAAGTTGTGAAGCATCCATTCTACTCCATTGGACCCAAAATGATGTTTGGGAGTGTTTCAAAGCATTTTGCTAACCTTCGGCACGTAAAAAGATGCAAAATTTGTGTTTCGGGCCTGAATGCACTATTTTGGGGTACCGAAGTTGCGAAGCATCCATTCTACTCCATTGGACCCAAAATGATGTTTGGGAGTGTTTCAGAGCATTTCGCTAACCTTCGGCATGTAAAAAGATGAAAACTTGTGTTTCCGGCCTGAATGCACTATTTCGAGGGACCAAAGTTGCGAAGCATCCATTCAACTCCATTGGACCCAAACTGATTTTTGGGAGTGTTTCAGAGCATTTCGCTAACCTTCGTTACGTAAAAAGATGCAAAACTTGTGTTTCGGGCCTGAATGTACTGTTTCGGGGTACCGAAGTTGTGAAGCATCCATTCTACTCCATTGGACCCAAACTGATTTTTGGGAGTGTTTCAGAGCATTTCGCTAACCTTCGGCACGTAAAAAGATGCAAAACTTGTGTTTCGGGCCAGAATGCACTATTTCGGGGTACCGAAGTTGTGAAGCATCCATTCTACTCCATTGGACCCAAAATGATTTTTGGGAGTGTTTCAGAGCATTTAGCTAACCTTCAGCACGTAAAAGATGAAAACTTGTGTTCGCGCCTGAATGCACTATTTCAGGGTATCGAAGTTGTGAAGCATCCATTCTAGTCCATTGGACCCAAAATGTTGTTTGGGGGTGTTTCAGAGCATTTCGTTAACCTTCGGCATGTAAAAAGATGAAAAACTTGTGTTCGCGCCTGAATGCACTATTTCGGGGTACCGAAGTTGCGAAGCATCCATTCTACTCCATTGGAACCAAAGTGATGTTTGGGAGTGTTTCAGAGTATTTCGCTAACCTTCGGCATGTAAAAAGATGCAAAACTTCTGTTTCGGGCCTGAATGCACTATTTCGGGGTACCGAAGTTGTGAAGCATCCATTCTAGTCCATTGGACCCAAAATGTTGTTTGGGGGTGTTTCAGAGCATTTCGCTAACCTTCGGCATGTAAAAAGATGAAAAACTTGTGTTCGCGCCTGAAAGCACTATTTTGGGGTACCGAAGTTGCGAAGCATCCATTCTACTCCATTGGAACCAAAGTGATGTTTGGGAGTGTTTCAGAGTATTTCGCTAACCTTCGGCACGTAAAAAGATGCAAAACTTCTGTTTCGGGCCTGAATGCACTATTTCGGGGTACCGAAGTTGTGAAGCATCCATTCTACTCCATTGGACCCAAAATGATGTTTGGGAGTGTTTCAAAGCATTTTGCTAACCTTCGGCACGTAAAAAGATGCAAAATTTGTGTTTCGGGCCTGAATGCACTATTTTGGGGTACCGAAGTTGCGAAGCATCCATTCTACTCCATTGGACCCAAAATGATGTTTGGGAGTGTTTCAGAGCATTTCGCTAACCTTCGGCATGTAAAAAGATGAAAACTTGTGTTTCAGTACTGAATGCACTATTTCGAGGGACCAAAGTTGCGAAGCATCCATTCAACTCCATTGGACCCAAACTGATTTTTGGGAGTGTTTCAGAGCATTTCGCTAACCTTCGGCACGTAAAAGATGCAAAACTTGTGTTCGCGCCTGAATCCACTATTTCGGGTTACAAAAGTTGTGAAGCAACCATTATAGTCCATTGCACCCAAAATGATGTTTGGGAGTGTTTCAGAGCATTTTGCTAACCTTCGGCACATAAAAAGATGAAAAACTTGTGTTTCGGGCCTGAATGCACTATTTCGGGGTACCAAAGTTGCGAAGCATCCATTCTACTCCATTGGACCCAAAATGATGTTTGGGAGTGTTTCAAAGCATTTTGCTAACCTTCGGCACGTAAAAAGATGCAAAATTTGTGTTTCGGGCCTGAATGCACTATTTTGGGGTACCGAAGTTGCGAAGCATCCATTCTACTCCATTGGACCCAAAATGATGTTTGGGAGTGTTTCAGAGCATTTCGCTAACCTTCGGCATGTAAAAAGATGAAAACTTGTGTTTCGGTACTGAATGCACTATTTCGAGGGACCAAAGTTGCGAAGCATCCATTCAACTCCATTGGACCCAAACTGATTTTTGGGAGTGTTTCAGAGCATTTCGCTAACCTTCGGCACGTAAAAGATGCAAAACTTGTGTTCGCGCCTGAATGCACTATTTCGGGTTACAAAAGTTGTGAAGCAACCATTATAGTCCATTGCACCCAAAATGATTTTTGGGAGTGTTTCAGAGCATTTTGCTAACCTTCGGCACATAAAAAGATGAAAAACTTGTGTTTCGGGCCTGAATGCACTATTTCGGGGTACCAAAGTTGCGAAGCATCCATTCTACTCCATTGGAACCAAAATGATGTTTGGGAGTGTTTCAGAGCATTCGCAAACCTTCGGCACGTAAAAAGATGCAAAACTTGTGTTTCGGGCCTGAATGCACTATTTTGGGGTACCGAAGTTGTGAAGCATCCATTCTAGTTCACTGGACCCAAAATGATGTTTGGGAGTGTTTCAAAATATTTTGCTAACCTTCGGCACGTAAAAAGATGCAAAATTTGTGTTTCGGGCCTGAATGCACTATTTCGGGGTACCGAAGTTGTGAAGCATCCATTCTACTCCATTGGACCCAAAATGATGTTTGGGAGTGTTTCAGAGCATTTCGCTAACCTTCGGCATGTAAAAAGATGAAAACTTGTGTTTCGGGCCTGAATGCACTATTTCGAGGGACCAAAGTTGCGAAGCATCCATTCAACTCCATTGGACCCAAACTGATTTTTGGGAGTGTTTCAGAGCATTTCGCTAACCTTCGTTACGTAAAAAGATGCAAAACTTGTGTTTCGGGCCTGAATGTACTGTTTCGGAGTACCGATGTTGTGAAGCATCCATTCTACTCCATTGGACCCAAACTGATTTTTGGGAGTGTTTTAGAGCATTTCGCTAACCTTCGGCACGTAAAAAGATGCAAAACTTGTGTTTCGGGCCAGAATGCACTATTTCGGGGTACCGAAGTTGTGAAGCATCCATTCTACTCCATTGGACCCAAAATGATTTTTGGGAGTGTTTCAGAGCATTTAGCTAACCTTCAGCACGTAAAAGATGAAAACTTGTGTTCGCGCCTGAATGCACTATTTCAGGGTATCGAAGTTGTGAAGCATCCATTCTAGTCCATTGGACCCAAAATGTTGTTTGGGGGTGTTTCAGAGCATTTCGTTAACCTTCGGCATGTAAAAAGATGAAAAACTTGTGTTCGCGCCTGAATGCACTATTTCGGGGTACCGAAGTTGCGAAGCATCCATTCTACTCCATTGGAACCAAAGTGATGTTTGGGAGTGTTTCAGAGTATTTCGCTAACCTTCGGCATGTAAAAAGATGCAAAACTTCTGTTTCGGGCCTGAATGCACTATTTCGGGGTACCGAAGTTGTGAAGCATCCATTCTAGTCCATTGGACCCAAAATGTTGTTTGGGGGTGTTTCAGAGCATTTCGCTAACCTTCGGCATGTAAAAAGATGAAAAACTTGTGTTCGCGCCTGAAAGCACTATTTTGGGGTACCGAAGTTGCGAAGCATCCATTCTACTCCATTGGAACCAAAGTGATGTTTGGGAGTGTTTCAGAGTATTTCGCTAACCTTCGGCACGTAAAAAGATGCAAAACTTCTGTTTCGGGCCTGAATGCACTATTTCGGGGTACCGAAGTTGTGAAGCATCCATTCTACTCCATTGGACCCAAAATGATGTTTGGGAGTGTTTCAAAGCATTTTGCTAACCTTCGGCACGTAAAAATATGCAAAATTTGTGTTTCGGGCCTGAATGCACTATTTTGGGGTACCGAAGTTGCGAAGCATCCATTCTACTCCATTGGACCCAAAATGATGTTTGGGAGTGTTTCAGAGCATTTCGCTAACCTTCGGCATGTAAAAAGATGAAAACTTGTGTTTCAGTACTGAATGCACTATTTCGAGGGACCAAAGTTGCGAAGCATCCATTCAACTCCATTGGACCCAAACTGATTTTTGGGAGTGTTTCAGAGCATTTCGCTAACCTTCGGCACGTAAAAGATGCAAAACTTGTGTTCGCGCCTGAATCCACTATTTCGGGTTACAAAAGTTGTGAAGCAACCATTATAGTCCATTGCACCCAAAATGATGTTTGGGAGTGTTTCAGAGCATTTTGCTAACCTTCGGCACATAAAAAGATGAAAAACTTGTGTTTCGGGCCTGAATGCACTATTTCGGGGTACCAAAGTTGCGAAGCATCCATTCTACTCCATTGGAACCAAAATTATGTTTGGGAGTGTTTCAGAGCATTCGCTAACCTTCGGCACGTAAAAAGATGCAAAACTTGTGTTTCAGGCCTGAATGCACTATTTTGGGGTACCGAAGTTGTGAAGCATGCATTCTAGTTCACTGGACCCAAAATGATGTTTGGGAGTGTTTCAAAGCATTTTGCTAACCTTCGGCACGTAAAAAGATGAAAAATTTGTGTTTCAGGCATGAATGCACTATTTCGGGGTACCGAAGTTGTGAAGCATCCATTCTACTCCATTGGACCCAAAATGATGTTTGGGGGTGTTTCAGAGCATTTCGCTAACCTTCGGCATGTAAAAAGATGAAAACTTGTGTTTCGGGCCTGAATGCACTATTTCGAGGGACCAAAGTTGCGAAGCATCCATTCAACTCCATTGGACCCAAACTGATTTTTGGGAGTCTTTCAGAGCATTTCGCTAACCTTCGTCACGTAAAAAGATGCAAAACTTGTGTTTCGGGCCTGAATGTACTGTTTCGGGGTACCGAAGTTGTGAAGCATCCATTCTACTCCATTGGACCCAAACTGATTTTTGGGAGTGTTTCAGAGCATTTCGCTAACCTTCGGCACGTAAAAAGATGCAAAACTTTTGTTTCGGGCCTGAATGCACTATTTCGGGGTACCGAAGTTGTGAAGCATCCATTCTACTCCATTGGACCCAAACTGATTTTTGGGAGTGTTTTAGAGCATTTCGCTAACCTTCGGCACGTAAAAAGATGCAAAACTTGTGTTTCGGGCCAGAATGCACTATTTCGGGGTACCGAAGTTGCGAAGCATCCATTCTACTCCATTGGAACCAAAGTGATGTTTGGGAGTGTTTCAGAGTATTTCGCTAACCTTCGGCACGTAAAAAGATGCAAAACTTCTGTTTCAGGCCTGAATGCACTATTTCGGGGTACCGAAGTTGTGAAGCATCCATTCTACTCCATTGGACCCAAAATGATGTTTGGGAGTGTTTCAAAGCATTTTGCTAACCTTCGGCACGTAAAAAGATGCAAAATTTGTGTTTCGGGCCTGAATACACTATTTTGGGGTTCCGAAGTTGCGAAGCATCCATTCTACTCCATTGGTCCCAAAATGATGTTTGGGAGTGTTTCAGAGCATTTCGCTAACCTTCGGCATGTAAAAAGATGAAAACTTGTGTTTCGGTACTGAATGCACTATTTCGAGGGACCAAAGTTGCGAAGCATCCATTCAACTCCATTGGACCCAAACTGATTTTTGGGAGTGTTTCAGAGCATTTCGCTAACCTTCGGCACGTAAAAGATGCAAAACTTGTGTTCGCGCCTGAATCCACTATTTCGCGTTACAAAAGTTGTGAAGCAACCATTATAGTCCATTGCACCCAAAATGATTTTTGGGAGTGTTTCAGAGCATTTTGCTAACCTTCGGCACATAAAAAGATGAAAAACTTGTGTTTCGGGCCTGAATGCACTATTTCGGGGTACCAAAGTTGCGAAGCATCCATTCTACTCCATTGGAACCAAAATGATGTTTGGGAGTGTTTCAGAGCATTTGCAAACCTTCGGCACGTAAAAAGATGCAAAACTTGTGTTTCGGGCCTGAATGCACTATTTTGGGGAACCGAAGTTGTGAAGCATCCATTGTAGTTCACTGGACCCAAAATGATGTTTGGGAGTGTTTCAAAATATTTTGCTAACCTTCGGCACGTAAAAAGATGCAAAATTTGTGTTTCGGGCCTGAATGCACTATTTCGGGGTACCGAAGTTGTGAAGCATCCATTCTACTCCATTGGACCCAAAATGATGTTTGGGAGTGTTTCAGAGCATTTCGCTAACCTTCGGCATGTAAAAAGATGAAAACTTGTGTTTCGGGCCTGAATGCACTATTTCGAGGGACCAAAGTTGCGAAGCATCCATTCAACTCCATTGGACCCAAACTGATTTTTGGGAGTGTTTCAGAGCATTTCGCTAACCTTCGTTACGTAAAAAGATGCAAAACTTGTGTTTCGGGCCTGAATGTACTGTTTCGGAGTACCGAAGTTGTGAAGCATCCATTCTACTCCATTGGACCCAAACTGATTTTTGGGAGTGTTTTAGAGCATTTCGCTAACCTTCGGCACGTAAAAAGATGCAAAACTTGTGTTTCGGGCCAGAATGCACTATTTCGGGGTACCGAAGTTGTGAAGCATCCATTCTACTCCATTGGACCCAAAATGATTTTTGGGAGTGTTTCAGAGCATTTAGCTAACCTTCAGCACGTAAAAGATGAAAACTTGTGTTCGCGCCTGAATGCACTATTTCAGGGTATCGAAGTTGTGAAGCATCCATTCTAGTCCATTGGACCCAAAATGTTGTTTGGGGGTGTTTCAGAGCATTTCGTTAACCTTCGGCATGTAAAAAGATGAAAAACTTGTGTTCGCGCCTGAATGCACTATTTCGGGGTACCGAAGTTGCGAAGCATCCATTCTACTCCATTGGAACCAAAGTGATGTTTGGGAGTGTTTCAGAGTATTTCGCTAACCTTCGGCATGTAAAAAGATGCAAAACTTCTGTTTCGGGCCTGAATGCACTATTTCGGGGTACCGAAGTTGTGAAGCATCCATTCTAGTCCATTGGACCCAAAATATTGTTTGGGGGTGTTTCAGAGCATTTCGCTAACCTTCGGCATGTAAAAAGATGAAAAACTTGTGTTCGCGCCTGAATGCACTATTTTGGGGTACCGAAGTTGCGAAGCATCCATTCTACTCCATTGGAACCAAAGTGATGTTTGGGAGTGTTTCAGAGTATTTCGCTAACCTTCGGCACGTAAAAAGATGCAAAACTTCTGTTTCGGGCCTGAATGCACTATTTCGGCGTACCGAAGTTGTGAAGCATCCATTCTACTCCATTGGACCCAAAATGATGTTTGGGAGTGTTTCAAAGCATTTTGCTAACCTTCGGCACGTAAAAAGATGCAAAATTTGTGTTTCGGGCCTGAATGCATTATTTTGGGGTACCGAAGTTGCGAAGCATCCATTCTACTCCATTGGACCCAAAATGATGTTTGGGAGTGTTTCAGAGCATTTCGCTAACCTTCGGCATGTAAAAAGATGAAAACTTGTGTTTCGGTACTGAATGCACTATTTCGAGGGACTAAAGTTGCGAAGCATCCATTCAACTCCATTGGACCCAAACTGATTTTTGGGAGTGTTTCAGAGCATTTCGCTAACCTTCGGCACGTAAAAGATGCAAAACTTGTGTTCGCGCCTGAATCCACTATTTCGGGTTACAAAAGTTGTGAAGCAACCATTATAGTCCATTGCACCCAAAATGATGGTTGGGAGTGTTTCAGAGCATTTTGCTAACCTTCGGCACAT
Source organism: Cenchrus fungigraminus (assembly GCA_036936925.1). Classification (NCBI taxonomy): domain Eukaryota; kingdom Viridiplantae; phylum Streptophyta; class Magnoliopsida; order Poales; family Poaceae; genus Cenchrus; species Cenchrus fungigraminus. The sequence goes on along the minus strand of CM072772.1, from coordinate 58,620,090 downwards.
GAAAAGATGAAAAACTTGTGTTTCGGGCCTGAATGCACTATTTCGGGGTACCAAAGTTGCGAAGCATCCATTCTACTCCATTGGAACCAAAATTATGTTTGGGAGTGTTTCAGAGCATTCGCTAACCTTCGGCACGTAAAAAGTTGCAAAACTTGTGTTTCGGGCCTGAATGCACTATTTTGGGGTACCGAAGTTGTGAAGCATGCATTCTAGTTCACTGGACCCAAAATGATGTTTGGGAGTGTTTCAAAGCATTTTGCTAACCTTCGGCACGTAAAAAGATGAAAAATTTGTGTTTCAGGCCTGAATGCACTATTTCGGGGTACCGAAGTTGTGAAGCATCCATTCTACTCCATTGGACCCAAAATGATGTTTGGGGGTGTTTCAGAGCATTTCGCTAACTTTCGGCATGTAAAAAGATGAAAACTTGTGTTTCGGGCCTGAATGCACTATTTCGAGGGACCAAAGTTGCGAAGCATCCATTCAACTCCATTGGACCCAAACTGATTTTTGGGAGTCTTTCAGAGCATTTCGCTAACCTTCGTTACGTAAAAAGATGCAAAACTTGTGTTTCGGGCCTGAATGTACTGTTTCGGAGTACCGAAGTTGTGAAGCATCCATTCTACTCCATTGGACCCAAACTGATTTTTGGGAGTGTTTTAGAGCATTTCGCTAACCTTCGGCACGTAAAAAGATGCAAAACTTGTGTTTCGGGCCAGAATGCACTATTTCGGGGTACCGAAGTTGTGAAGCATCCATTCTACTCCATTGGACCCAAAATGATTTTTGGGAGTGTTTCAGAGCATTTAGCTAACCTTCAGCACGTAAAAGATGAAAACTTGTGTTCGCGCCTGAATGCACTATTTCAGGGTATCGAAGTTGTGAAGCATCCATTCTAGTCCATTGGACCCAAAATGTTGTTTGGGGGTGTTTCAGAGCATTTCGTTAACCTTCGGCATGTAAAAAGATGAAAAACTTGTGTTCGCGCCTGAATGCACTATTTCGGGGTACCGAAGTTGCGAAGCATCCATTCTACTCCATTGGAACCAAAGTGATGTTTGGGAGTGTTTCAGAGTATTTCGCTAACCTTCGGCATGTAAAAAGATGCAAAACTTCTGTTTCGGGCCTGAATGCACTATTTCGGGGTACCGAAGTTGTGAAGCATCCATTCTAGTCCATTGGACCCAAAATGTTGTTTGGGGGTGTTTCAGAGCATTTCACTAACCTTCGGCATGTAAAAAGATGAAAAACTTGTGTTCGCGCCTGAATGCACTATTTTGGGGTACCGAAGTTGCGAAGCATCCATTCTACTCCATTGGAACCAAAGTGATGTTTGGGAGTGTTTCAGAGTATTTCGCTAACCTTCGGCACGTAAAAAGATGCAAAACTTCTGTTTCGGGCCTCAATGCACTATTTCGGCGTACCGAAGTTGTGAAGCATCCATTCTACTCCATTGGACCCAAAATGATGTTTGGGAGTGTTTCAAAGCATTTTGCTAACCTTCGGCACGTAAAAAGATGCAAAATTTGTGTTTCGGGCCTGAATGCATTATTTTGGGGTACCGAAGTTGCGAAGCATCCATTCTACTCCATTGGACCCAAAATGATGTTTGGGAGTGTTTCAGAGCATTTCGCTAACCTTCGGCATGTAAAAAGATGAAAACTTGTGTTTCGGTACTGAATGCACTATTTCGAGGGACCAAAGTTGCGAAGCATCCATTCAACTCCATTGGACCCAAACTGATTTTTGGGAGTGTTTCAGAGCATTTCGCTAACCTTCGGCACGTAAAAGATGCAAAACTTGTGTTCGCGCCTGAATCCACTATTTCGGGTTACAAAAGTTGTGAAGCAACCATTATAGTCCATTGCACCCAAAATGATGGTTGGGAGTGTTTCAGAGCATTTTGCTAACCTTCGGCACATAAAAAGATGAAAAACTTGTGTTTCGGGCCTGAATGCACTATTTCGGGGTACCAAAGTTGCGAAGCATCCATTCTACTCCATTGGAACCAAAATTATGTTTGGGAGTGTTTCAGAGCATTCGCTAACCTTCGGCACGTAAAAAGTTGCAAAACTTGTGTTTCGGGCCTGAATGCACTATTTTGGGGTACCGAAGTTGTGAAGCATGCATTCTAGTTCACTGGACCCAAAATGATGTTTGGGAGTGTTTCAAAGCATTTTGCTAACCTTCGGCACGTAAAAAGATGAAAAATTTGTGTTTCAGGCCTGAATGCACTATTTCGGGGTACCGAAGTTGTGAAGCATCCATTCTACTCCATTGGACCCAAAATGATGTTTGGGGGTGTTTCAGAGCATTTCGCTAACTTTCGGCATGTAAAAAGATGAAAACTTGTGTTTCGGGCCTGAATGCACTATTTCGAGGGACCAAAGTTGCGAAGCATCCATTCAACTCCATTGGACCCAAACTGATTTTTGGGAGTCTTTCAGAGCATTTCGCTAACCTTCGTTACGTAAAAAGATCCAAAACTTGTGTTTCGGGCCTGAATGTACTGTTTCGGAGTACCGAAGTTGTGAAGCATCCATTCTACTCCATTGGACCCAAACTGATTTTTGGGAGTGTTTTAGAGCATTTCGCTAACCTTCGGCACGTAAAAAGATGCAAAACTTGTGTTTCGGGCCAGAATGCACTATTTCGGGGTACCGAAGTTGTGAAGCATCCATTCTACTCCATTGGACCCAAAATGATTTTTGGGAGTGTTTCAGAGCATTTAGCTAACCTTCAGCACGTAAAAGATGAAAACTTGTGTTCGCGCCTGAATGCACTATTTCAGGGAATCGAAGTTGTGAAGCATCCATTCTAGTCCATTGGACCCAAAATGTTGTTTGGGGGTGTTTCAGAGCATTTCGTTAACCTTCGGCATGTAAAAAGATGAAAAACTTGTGTTCGCGCCTGAATGCACTATTTCGGGGTACCGAAGTTGCGAAGCATCCATTCTACTCCATTGGAACCAAAGTGATGTTTGGGAGTGTTTCAGAGTATTTCGCTAACCTTCGGCATGTAAAAAGATGCAAAACTTCTGTTTCGGGCCTGAATGCACTATTTCGGGGTACCGAAGTTGTGAAGCATCCATTCTAGTCCATTGGACCCAAAATGTTGTTTGGGGGTGTTTCAGAGCATTTCGCTAACCTTCGGCATGTAAAAAGATGAAAAACTTGTGTTCGCGCCTGAATGCACTATTTTGGGGTACCGAAGTTGCGAAGCATCCATTCTACTCCATTGGAACCAAAGTGATGTTTGGGAGTGTTTCAGAGTATTTCGCTAACCTTCGCCACGTAAAAAGATGCAAAACTTCTGTTTCAGGCCTGAATGCACTATTTTGGGGTACCGAAGTTGTGAAGCATCCATTCTACTCCATTGGACCCAAAATGATGTTTGGGAGTGTTTCAAAGCATTTTGCTAACCTTCGGCACGTAAAAAGATGCAAAATTTGTGTTTCGGGCCTGAATGCACTATTTTGGGGTACCGAAGTTGCGAAGCATCCATTCTACTCCATTGGACCCAAAATGATGTTTGGGAGTGTTTCAGAGCATTTCGCTAACCTTCGGCATGTAAAAAGATGAAAACTTGTGTTTCAGTACTGAATGCACTATTTCGAGGGACCAAAGTTGCGAAGCATCCATTCAACTCCATTGGACCCAAACTGATTTTTGGGAGTGTTTCAGAGCATTTCGCTAACCTTCGGCACGTAAAAGATGCAAAACTTGTGTTCGCGCCTGAATCCACTATTTCGGGTTACAAAAGTTGTGAAGCAACCATTATAGTCCATTGCACCCAAAATGATGTTTGGGAGTGTTTCAGAGCATTTTGCTAACCTTCGGCACATAAAAAGATGAAAAACTTGTGTTTCGGGCCTGAATGCACTATTTCGGGGTACCAAAGTTGCGAAGCATCCATTCTACTCCATTGGAACCAAAATTATGTTTGGGAGTGTTTCAGAGCATTCGCTAACCTTCGGCACGTAAAAAGATGCAAAACTTGTGTTTCGGGCCTGAATGCACTATTTTGGGGTACCGAAGTTGTGAAGCATGCATTCTAGTTCACTGGACCCAAAATGATGTTTGGGAGTGTTTCAAAGCATTTTGCTAACCTTCGGCACGTAAAAAGATGAAAAATTTGTGTTTCAGGCATGAATGCACTATTTCGGGGTACCGAAGTTGTGAAGCATCCATTCTACTCCATTGGACCCAAAATGATGTTTGGGGGTGTTTCAGAGCATTTCGCTAACCTTCGGCATGTAAAAAGATGAAAACTTGTGTTTCAGTACTGAATGCACTATTTCGAGGGACCAAAGTTGCGAAGCATCCATTCAACTCCATTGGACCCAAACTGATTTTTGGGAGTCTTTCAGAGCATTTCGCTAACCTTCGTCACGTAAAAAGATGCAAAACTTGTGTTTCGGGCCTGAATGTACTGTTTCGGGGTACCGAAGTTGTGAAGCATCCATTCTACTCCATTGGACCCAAACTGATTTTTGGGAGTGTTTCAGAGCATTTCGCTAACCTTCGGCACGTAAAAAGATGCAAAACTTTTGTTTCGGGCCTGAATGCACTATTTCGGGGTACCGAAGTTGTGAAGCATCCATTCTACTCCATTGGACCCAAACTGATTTTTGGGAGTGTTTCAGAGCATTTCGCTAACCTTCAGCACGTAAAAAGATGAAAACTTGTGTTCGCGCCTGAATGCACTATTTTCGGGTACTGAAGTTGTGAAGCATCTATTCTAGTCCATTGGACCCAAAATGATGTTTGGGGGTGTTTCAGAGCATTTCGCTAACCTTCGGCATGTAAAAAGATGAAAAACTTGTGTTCGCGCCTGAATGCACTATTTCGGGGTACCGAAGTTGCGAAGCATCCATTCTACTCCATTGGAACCAAAGTGATGTTTGGGAGTGTTTCAGAGTATTTCGCTAACCTTCGGCACGTAAAAAGATGCAAAACTTCTGTTTCAGGCCTGAATGCACTATTTCGGGGTACCGAAGTTGTGAAGCATCCATTCTACTCCATTGGACCCAAAATGATGTTTGGGAGTGTTTCAAAGCATTTTGCTAACCTTCGGCACGTAAAAAGATGCAAAATTTGTGTTTCGGGCCTGAATACACTATTTTGGGGTTCCGAAGTTGCGAAGCATCCATTCTACTCCATTGGTCCCAAAATGATGTTTGGGAGTGTTTCAGAGCATTTCGCTAACCTTCGGCATGTAAAAAGATGAAAACTTGTGTTTCGGTACTGAATGCACTATTTCGAGGGACCAAAGTTGCGAAGCATCCATTCAACTCCATTGGACCCAAACTGATTTTTGGGAGTGTTTCAGAGCATTTCGCTAACCTTCGGCACGTAAAAGATGCAAAACTTGTGTTCGCGCCTGAATCCACTATTTCGGGTTACAAAACTTGTGAAGCAACCATTATAGTCCATTGCACCCAAAATGATTTTTGGGAGTGTTTCAGAGCATTTTGCTAACCTTCGGCACATAAAAAGATGAAAAACTTGTGTTTCGGGCCTGAATGCACTATTTCGGGGTACCAAAGTTGCGAAGCATCCATTCTACTCCATTGGAACCAAAATGATGTTTGGGAGTGTTTCAGAGCATTCGCAAACCTTCGGCACGTAAAAAGATGCAAAACTTGTGTTTCGGGCCTGAATGCACTATTTTGGGGTACCGAAGTTGTGAAGCATCCATTCTAGTTCACTGGACCCAAAATGATGTTTGGGAGTGTTTCAAAATATTTTGCTAACCTTCGGCACGTAAAAAGATGCAAAATTTGTGTTTCGGGCCTGAATGCACTATTTCGGGGTACCGAAGTTGTGAAGCATCCATTCTACTCCATTGGACCCAAAATGATGTTTGGGAGTGTTTCAGAGCATTTCGCTAACCTTCGGCATGTAAAAAGATGAAAACTTGTGTTTCGGGCCTGAATGCACTATTTCGAGGGACTAAAGTTGCGAAGCATCCATTCAACTCCATTGGACCCAAACTGATTTTTGGGAGTGTTTCAGAGCATTTCGCTAACCTTCGTTACGTAAAAAGATGCAAAACTTGTGTTTCGGGCCTGAATGTACTGTTTCGGAGTACCGAAGTTGTGAAGCATCCATTCTACTCCATTGGACCCAAACTGATTTTTGGGAGTGTTTTAGAGCATTTCTCTAACCTTCGGCACGTAAAAAGATGCAAAACTTGTGTTTCGGGCCAGAATGCACTATTTCGGGGTACCGAAGTTGTGAAGCATCCATTCTACTCCATTGGACCCAAAATGATTTTTGGGAGTGTTTCAGAGCATTTAGCTAACCTTCAGCACGTAAAAGATGAAAACTTGTGTTCGCGCCTGAATGCACTATTTCAGGGTATCGAAGTTGTGAAGCATCCATTCTAGTCCATTGGACCCAAAATGTTGTTTGGGGGTGTTTCAGAGCATTTCGTTAACCTTCGGCATGTAAAAAGATTAAAAACTTGTGTTCGCGCCTGAATGCACTATTTCGGGGTACCGAAGTTGCGAAGCATCCATTCTACTCCATTGGAACCAAAGTGATGTTTGGGAGTGTTTCAGAGTATTTCGCTAACCTTCGGCATGTAAAAAGATGCAAAACTTCTGTTTCGGGCCTGAATGCACTATTTCGGGGTACCGAAGTTGTGAAGCATCCATTCTAGTCCATTGGACCCAAAATGTTGTTTGGGGGTGTTTCAGAGCATTTCGCTAACCTTCGGCATGTAAAAAGATGAAAAACTTGTGTTCGCGCCTGAATGCACTATTTTGGGGTACCGAAGTTGCGAAGCATCCATTCTACTCCATTGGAACCAAAGTGATGTTTGGGAGTGTTTCAGAGTATTTCGCTAACCTTCGGCACGTAAAAAGATGCAAAACTTCTGTTTCGGGCCTGAATGCACTATTTCGGCGTACCGAAGTTGTGAAGCATCCATTCTACTCCATTGGACCCAAAATGATGTTTGGGAGTGTTTCAAAGCATTTTGCTAACCTTCGGCACGTAAAAAGATGCAAAATTTGTGTTTCGGGCCTGAATGCACTATTTTGGGGTACCGAAGTTGCGAAGCATCCATTCTACTCCATTGGACCCAAAATGATGTTTGGGAGTGTTTCAGAGCATTTCGCTAACCTTCGGCATGTAAAAGGATGAAAACTTGTATTTCGGTACTGAATGCACTATTTCGTGGGACCAAAGTTGCGAAGCATCCATTCAACTCCATTGGACCCAAACTGATTTTTGGGAGTGTTTCAGAGCATTTCGCTAACCTTCGGCACGTAAAAGATGCAAAACTTGTGTTCGCGCCTGAATCCACTATTTCGGGTTACAAAAGTTGTGAAGCAACCATTATAGTCCATTGCACCCAAAATGATGGTTGGGAGTGTTTCAGAGCATTTTGCTAACCTTCGGCACATAAAAAGATGAAAAACTTGTGTTTCGGGCCTGAATGCACTATTTCGGGGTACCAAAGTTGCGAAGCATCCATTCTACTCCATTGGAACCAAAATTATGTTTGGGAGTGTTTCAGTGCATTCGCTAACCTTCGGCACGTAAAAAGTTGCAAAACTTGTGTTTCGGGCCTGAATGCACTATTTTGGGGTACCGAAGTTGTGAAGCATGCATTCTAGTTCACTGGACCCAAAATGATGTTTGGGAGTGTTTCAAAGCATTTTGCTAACCTTCGGCACGTAAAAAGATGAAAAATTTGTGTTTCAGGCCTGAATGCACTATTTCGGGGTACCGAAGTTGTGAAGCATCCATTCTACTCCATTGGACCCAAAATGATGTTTGGGGGTGTTTCAGAGCATTTCGCTAACCTTCGGCATGTAAAAAGATGAAAACTTGTGTTTCGGGCCTGAATGCACTATTTCGAGGGACCAAAGTTGCGAAGCATCCATTCAACTCCATTGGACCCAAACTGATTTTTGGGAGTCTTTCAGAGCATTTCGCTAACCTTCGTCACGTAAAAAGATGCAAAACTTGTGTTTCGGGCCTGAATGTACTGTTTCGGGGTACCGAAGTTGTGAAGCATCCATTCTACTCCATTGGACCCAAACTGATTTTTGGGTGTGTTTCAGAGCATTTCGCTAACCTTCGGCACGTAAAAAGATGCAAAACTTTTGTTTCGGGCCTGAATGCACTATTTCGAGGTACCGAAGTTGTGAAGCATCCATTCTACTCCATTGGACCCAAACTGATTTTTGGGAGTGTTTCAGAGCATTTCGCTAACCTTCAGGACGTAAAAAGATGAAAACTTGTGTTCGCGCCTGAATGCACTATTTCCGGGTACCGAAGTTGTGAAGCATCTATTCTAGTCCATTGGACCCAAAATGATGTTTGGGGGTGTTTCAGAGCATTTCGCTAACCTTCGGCATGTAAAAAGATGAAAAACTTGTGTTCGCGCCTGAATGCACTATTTCGGGGTACCGAAGTTGCGAAGCATCCATTCTACTCCATTGGAACCAAAGTGATGTTTGGGTGTGTTTCAGAGTATTTCGCTAACCTTCGGCACGTAAAAAGATGCAAAACTTCTGTTTCAGGCCTGAATGCACTATTTCGGGGTACCGAAGTTGTGAAGCATCCATTCTACTCCATTGGACCCAAAATGATGTTTGGGAGTGTTTGAAAGCATTTTGCTAACCTTCGGCACGTAAAAAGATGCAAAATTTGTGTTTCGGGCCTGAATGCACTATTTTGGGGTACCGAAGTTGCGAAGCATCCATTCTACTCCATTGGACCCAAAATGATGTTTGGGAGTGTTTCAGAGTATTTCGCTAACCTTCGGCATGTAAAAAGATGAAAACTTGTGTTTCGGTACTGAATGCACTATTTCGAGGGACCAAAGTTGCGAAGCATCCATTCAACTCCATTGGACCCAAACTGATTTTTGGGAGTGTTTCAGAGCATTTCGCAAACCTTCGGCACGTAAAAGATGCAAAACTTGTGTTCGCGCCTGAATCCACTATTTCGGGTTACAAAAGTTGTGAAGCAACCATTATAGTCCATTGCACCCAAAATGACGTTTGGGAATGTTTCAGAGCATTTTGCTAACCTTCGGCACATAAAAAGATGAAAAACTTGTGTTTCGGGCCTGAATGCACTATTTCGGGGTACCATAGTTGTGAAGCATCCATTCTAGTTCACTGGACCCAAAATGATGTTTGGGAGTGTTTCAAAGCATTCGCAAACCTTCGGCACGTAAAAAGATGCAAAACTTGTGTTTCGGGCCTGAATGCACTATTTTGGGGTACCGAAGTTGTGAAGCATCCATTCTAGTTCACTGGACCCAAAATGATGTTTGGGAGTGTTTCAAAGCATTTTGCTAACCTTCGGCACGTAAAAAGATGAAAAATTTGTGTTTCAGGCCTGAATGCACTATTTCGGGGTACCGAAGTTGTGAAGCATCCATTCTACTCCATTGGACCCAAAATGATGTTTGGGGGTGTTTCAGAGCATTTCGCTAACCTTCGGCATGTAAAAAGATGAAAACTTGTGTTTCGGGCCTGAATGCACTATTTCGAGGGACCAAAGTTGCGAAGCATCCATTCAACTCCATTGGACCCAAACTGATTTTTGGGAGTGTTTCAGAGCATTTCGCTAACCTTCGTCACGTAAAAAGATGCAAAACTTGTGTTTCGGGCTTGAATGTACTGTTTCGGGGTACCGAAGTTGTGAAGCATCCATTCTACTCCATTGGACCCAAACTGATTTTTGGGAGTGTTTCAGAGCATTTTGCTAACCTTCGGCACGTAAAAAGATGAAAAACTTGTGTTTCAGGCCTGAATGCACTATTTCGGGGTACCGAAGTTGTGAAGCATCCATTCTACTCCATTGGACCCAAAATGATGTTTGGGAGTGTTTTAAAGCATTTTGCTAACCTTCGGCACGTAAAAAGATGCAAAATTTGTGTTTCGGGCCTGAATGCACTATTTCGGGGTACCGAAGTTGCGAAGCATCCATTCTACTCCATTGGACCCAAAATGATGTTTGGGAGTGTTTCAGAGCATTTCGCTAACCTTCGGCATGTAAAAAGATGAAAAACTTGTGTTCGCGCCTGAATGCACTATTTTGGGGTACCGAAGTTGCGAAGCATCCATTCTACTCCTTTGGAACCAAAGTGATGTTTGGGAGTGTTTCAGAGTATTTCGCTAACCTTCGGCACGTAAAAAGATGCAAAACTTCTGTTTCGGGCCTGAATGCACTATTTCGGGGTACCGAAGTTGTGAAGCATCCATTCTACTCCATTGGACCCAAAATGATGTTTGGGAGTGTTTCAAAGCATTTTGCTAACCTTCGGCACGTAAAAAGATACAAAATTTGTGTTTCGGGCCTGAATGCACTATTTTGGGGTACCGAAGTTGCGAAGCATCCATTCTACTCCATTGGACCCAAAATGATGTTTGGGAGTGTTTCAGAGCATTTCGCTAACCTTCGGCATGTAAAAAGATGAAAACTTGTGTTTCGGTACTGAATGCACTATTTCGAGGGACCAAAGTTGCGAAGCATCCATTCAACTCCATTGGACCCAAACTGATTTTTGGGAGTGTTTCAGAGCATTTCGCAAACCTTCGGCACGTAAAAGATGCAAAACTTGTGTTCGCGCCTGAATCCACTATTTCGGGTTACAAAAGTTGTGAAGCAACCATTATAGTCCATTGCACCCAAAATGACGTTTGGGAGTGTTTCAGAGCATTTTGCTAACCTTCGGCACATAAAAAGATGAAAAACTTGTGTTTCGGGCCTGAATGCACTATTTCGGGGTACCAAAGTTGCGAAGCATCCATTCTACTCCATTGGAACCAAAATGATGTTTGGGAGTGTTTCAGAGCATTCGCAAACCTTCGGCACGTAAAAAGATGCAAAACTTGTGTTTCGGGCCTGAATGCACTATTTTGGGGTACCGAAGTTGTGAAGCATCCATTCTAGTTCACTGGACCCAAAATGATGTTTGGGAGTGTTTCAAAATATTTTGCTAACCTTCGTCACGTAAAAAGATGCAAAATTTGTGTTTCGGGCCTGAATGCACTATTTCGGGGTACCGAAGTTGTGAAGCATCCATTCTACTCCATTGGACCCAAAATGATGTTTGGGAGTGTTTCAGAGCATTTCGCTAACCTTCAGCATGTAAAAAGATGAAAACTTGTGTTTTGGGCCTGAATGCACTATTTCGAGGGACCAAAGTTGCGAAGCATCCATTCAACTCCATTGGACCCAAACTAATTTTTGGGAGTGTTTCAGAGCATTTCGCTAACCTTCGTCACGTAAAAAGATGCAAAACTTGTGTTTCGGGCTTGAATGTACTGTTTCGGGGTACCGAAGTTGTGAAGCATCCATTCTACTCCATTGGACCCAAACTGATTTTTGGGAGTGTTTTAGAGCATTTCACTAACCTTCGTCACGTAAAAAGATGCAAAACTTGTGTTTCGGGCCTGAATGCACTATTTCGGGTACCGAAGTTGTGTAGCATCCATTCTACTCCATTGGACCCAAAATGATTTTTGGGAGTGTTTCAGAGCATTTAGGTAACCTTCAGCACGTAAAAGATGAAAACTTGTGTTCGCGCCTGAATGCACTATTTCGGGGTACCGAAGTTGTGAAGCATCCATTCTAGTCCATTGGACCCAAAATGTTGTTTGGGGGTGTTTCAGAGCATTTCGCTAACCTTCGGCATGTAAAAAGATGAAAAACTTGTGTTCGCACCTGAATGCACTATTTCGGGGTACCGAAGTTGCAAAGCATCCATTCCACTCCATTGGAACCAAAGTGATGTTTGGGAGTGTTTCAGAGTATTTTGCTAACCTTCGGCACGTAAAAAGATGCAAAACTTCTGTTTCGGGCCTGAATGCACTATTTCAGGGTACCGAAGTTGTGAAGCATCCATTCTACTCCATTGGACCCAAAATGATGTTTGGGAGTGTTTCAAAGCATTTTGCTAACCTTCGGCACGTAAAAAGATGCAAAATTTGTGTTTCGGGCCTGAATGCACTATTTCGGGGTACCGAAGTTGTGAAGCATCCATTCTTCTCCATTGGACCCAAACTGATTTTTGGGAGTGTTTTAGAGCATTTCGCTAACCTTCGGCACGTAAAAAGATGCAAAACTTGTGTTTCGGGCCTGAATGTACTGTTTCGGGGTACCGAAGTTGTGAAGCATCCATTCTACTCCATTGCACCCACACTGATTTTTGGGAGTGTTTCAGAGCATTTCGCTAACCTTCAGCACGTAAAAAGATGAAAACTTGTGTTCGCGCCTGAATGCACTATTTCCGGGTACCGAAGTTGTGAAGCATCTATTCTAGTCCTTTAGACCCAAAATGAAGTTTGGGGGTGTTTCAGAGCATTTCGCTAACCTTCGACATGTAAAAAGATGAAAAACTTGTGTTCGCGCCTGAATGCACTATTTCGTGGTACCGAAGTTGCGAAGCATCCATTCTACTCCATTGGAACCAAAGTGATGTTTGGGAGTGTTTCAGAGTATTTCGCTAACCTTCGGCACGTAAAAAGATGCAAAACTTCTGTTTTGGGCCTGAATGCACTATTTCGGGGTACCGAAGTTGTGAAGCATCCATTCTACTCCATTGGACCCAAAGTGATGTTTGGGAGTGTTTCAAAGCATTTTGCTAACCTTCGGCACGTAAAAAGATGCAAAATTTGTGTTTCGGGCCTGAATGCACTATTTCAGGGTACCGAAGTTGCGAAGATCCATTCTACTCCATTGGACCCAAAATGATGTTTGGGAGTGTTTCAGAGCATTTCGCTAACCTTCGGCATGTAAAAAGATGAAAACTTGTGTTTTGGTACTGAATGCACTATTTCAAGGGACCAAAGTTGCGAAGCATCCATTCAACTCCATTGGACCCAAACTGATTTTTGGGAGTGTTTCAGAGCATTTTGCTAACCTTCGGCACGTAAAAGATGCAAAACTTGTGTTCGCGCCTGAATCCACTATTTCGCGTTACAAAAGTTGTGAAGCAACCATTATTGTCCATTGCACCCAAAATGATGTTTGGGAGTGTTTCAGAGCATTTTGCTAACCTTCGGCACATAAAAAGATGAAAAACTTGTGTTTCGGGCCTGAATGCACTATTTCGGGGTACCAAAGTTGCGAAGCATCCATTCTACTCCATTGGAACCAAAATGATGTTTGGGAGTGTTTCAGAGCATTCGCAAACCTTCGGCACGTAAAAAGATGCAAAACTTGTGTTTCGGGCCTGAATGCACTATTTTGGGGTACCGAAGTTGTGAAGCATCCATTCTAGTTCACTGGACCCAAAATGATGTATGGGAGTGTTTCAAAATATTTTGCTAACCTTCGGCACGTAAAAAGATGCAAAATTTGTGTTTCGGGCCTGAATGCACTATTTCGGGGTACCGAAGTTGTGAAGCATCCATTCTACTCCATTGGACCCAAAATGATGTTTGGGAGTGTTTCAGAGCATTTCGCTAACCTTCGGCATGTAAAAAGAGGAAAACTTGTGTTTCGGGCCTGAATGCACTATTTCGAGGGACCAAAGTTGCGAAGCATCCATTCAACTCCATTGGACCCAAACTGATTTTTGGGAGTGTTTCAGAGCATTTCGCTAACCTTCGTCACGTAAAAAGATGCAAAACTTGTGTTTCGGGCCTGAATGTACAGTTTCGGGGTACCAAAGTTGCGAAGCATCCATTCTACTCCATTGGACCCAAACTGATTTTTGGGAGTGTTTCAGAGCATTTCGCTAACCTTCGTCACGTAAAAAGATGCAAAACTTGTGTTTCGGGCCTGAATGTACAGTTTCGGGGTACCGAAGTTGTGAAGCATCCATTCTACTCCATTGGACCCAAACTGATTTTTGGGAGTGTTTCAGAGCATTTCGCTAACCTTCGGCACGTAAAAAGATGCAAAACTTGTGTTTCAGGCCTGAATGCACTATTTCGGGGTACCGAAGTTGTGAAGCATCCATTCTACTCCATTGGACCCAAACTGATTTTTGGGAGTGTTTCAGAGCATTTCGCTAACCTTCAGCACGTAAAAAGATGAAAACTTGTGTTCGCGCCTGAATGCACTATTTCCGGGTACCGAAGTTGTGAAGCATCTATTCTAGTCCATTGGACCCAAAATGATGTTTGGGGGTGTTTCAGAGCATTTCGCTAACCTTCGGCATGTAAAAAGATGAAAAACTTGTGTTTGCGCCTGAATTCACTATTTCGGGGTACCGAAGTTGCGAAGCATCCATTCTACTCCATTGGAACCAAAGTGATGTTAGGGAGTGTTTCAGAGTATTTCGCTAACCTTCGGCACGTAAAAAGATGCAAAACTTCTGTTTCGGGCCTGAATGCACTATTTCGGGGTACCGAAGTTGTGAAGCATCCATTCTACTCCATTGGACCCAAAATGATGTTTGGGAGTGTTTCAAAGCATTTTGCTAACCTTCGGCACGTAAAAAGATGCAAAATTTGTGTTTCGGGCCTGAAAGCACTATTTTGGGGTACCGAAGTTGCGAAGCATCCATTCTACTCCATTGGACCCAAAATGATGTTTGGGAGCGTTTCAGAGCATTTCGCTAACCTTCGGCATGTAAAAAGATGAAAACTTGTGTTTCGGGACTGAATGCACTATTTCGAGGGACCAAAGTTGCGAAGCATCCATTCAACTCCATTGGACCCAAACTGATTTTTGGGAGTGTTTCAGAGCATTTCGCTAACCTTCGGCACGTAAAAGATGCAAAACTTGTGTTCGCGCCTGAATCCACTATTTCGGGTTACAAAAGTTGTGAAGCAACCATTATAGTCCATTGCACCCAAAATGATGTTTGGGAGTGTTTCAGAGCATTTTGCTAACCTTCGGCACATAAAAAGATGAAAAACTTGTGTTTCGGGCCTGAATGCACTATTTCGGGGTACCAAAGTTGCGAAGCATCCATTCTACTCCATTGGAACCAAAATGATGTTTGGGAGTGTTTCAGAGCATTCGCTAACCTTCGGCACGTAAAAAGATGCAAAACTTGTGTTTCGGGCCTGAATGCACTATTTTGGGGTACCGAAGTTGTGAAGCATCCATTCTAGTTCACTGGACCCAAAATGATGTTTGGGAGTGTTTCAAAATATTTTGCTAACCTTCGGCACGTAAAAAGATGCAAAATTTGTGTTTCGGGCCTGAATGCACTATTTCGGGGTACCGAAGTTGTGAAGCATTTATTCTACTCCATTGGACCCAAAATGATGTTTGGGAGTGTTTCAGAGCATTTCGCTAACCTTCGGCATGTAAAAAGATGAAAACTTGTGTTTCGGGCCTGAATGCACTATTTCGAGGGACCAAAGTTGCGAAGCATCCATTCAACTCCATTGGACCCAAACTGATTTTTGGGAGTGTTTCAGAGCATTTCGCTAACCTTCGTCACGTAAAAAGATGCAAAACTTGTGTTTCGGGCCTGAATGTACTGTTTCGGGGTACCGAAGTTGTGAAGCATCCATTCTACTCCATTGGACCCAAACCGATTTTTGGGAGTGTTTCAGAGCATTTCGCTAACCTTCGGCACGTAAAAAGATGCAAAACTTGTGTTTCGGGCCTGAATGCACTATTTCGGGGTACCGAAGTTGTGAAGCATCCATTCTACTCCATTGGACCCAAACTGATTTTTGGGAGTGTTTCAAAGCAATTCGCTAACCTTCAGCACGTAAAAAGATGAAAACTTGTGTTCGCGCCTGAATGCACTATTTTTGGGTACCGAAGTTGTGAAGCATCTATTCTAGTCCATTGGACCCAAAATGATGTTTGGGGGTGTTTCAGAGCATTTCGCTAACCTTCGGCATGTAAAAAGATGAAAAACTTGTGTTCGCACCTTAATGCACTATTTCGGGGTACCGAAGTTGCGAAGCATCCATTCTACTCCATTGGAACCAAAGTAATGTTTGGGAGTGTTTCAGAGTATTTTGCTAACCTTCGGCACGTAAAAAGATGCAAAACTTCTGTTTCGGGCCTGAATGCACTATTTCGGGGTACCGAAGTTGTGAAGCATCCATTCTACTCCATTGGACCCAAAATGATGTTTGGGAGTGTTTCAAAGCATTTTGCTAACCTTCGGCACGTAAAAAGATGCAAAATTTGTGTTTCGGGCCTGAATGCACTATTTCGAGGTACCGAAGTTGCGAAGCATCCATTCTACTCCATTGGACCCAAAATGATGTTTGGGAGTGTTTCAGAGCATTTCGCTAACCTTCGGCATGTAAAAAGATGAAAACTTGTGTTTCGGGACTGAATGCACTATTTCGAGGGACCAAAGTTGCAAAGCATCCATTCAACTCCATTGGACCCAAACTGATTTTTGGGAGTGTTTCAGAGCATTTCGCTAACCTTCGGCACGTAAAAGATGCAAAACTTGTGTTCGCGCCTGAATCCACTATTTCGGGTTACAAAAGTTGTGAAGCAACCATTATAGTCCATTGCACCCAAAATGATGTTTGGGAGTGTTTCAGAGCATTTTGCTAACCTTCGGCACATAAAAAGATGAAAAACTTGTGTTTCGGGCCTGAATGCACTATTTCGGGGTACTAAAGTTGCGAAGCATCCATTCTACTCCATTGGAACCAAAATGATGTTTGGGAGTGTTTCAGAGCATTCGCTAACCTTCGGCACGTAAAAAGATGCAAAACTTGTGCTTCGGGCCTGAATGCACTATTTTGGGGTACCGAAGTTGTGAAGCGTCCATTCTAGTTCACTGGACCCAAAATGATGTTTGGGAGTGTTTCAAAGCATTTTGCTAACCTTCGGCACGTAAAAGGATGGAAAATTTGTGTTTCGGGCCTGAATGCACTATTTCGGGGTACCGAAGTTGTGAAGCATGCATTCTACTCCATTGGACCCAAAATGATGTTTGAGAGTGTTTCAGAGCATTTCGCTAACCTTCGGCATGTAAAAAGATGAAAACTTGTGTTTCGGGCCTGAATGCACTATTTTGAGGGACCAAAGTTGCGAAGCATCCATCAACTCCATTGGACCCAAACTGATTTTTGGGAGTGTTTCAGAGCATTTCGCTAACCTTCGTCACGTAAAAAGATGCAAAACTTGTGTTTCGGGCCTGAATGTACTGTTTCGGGGTACCGAAGTTGTGAAGCATCCATTCTACTCCATTGGACCCAAACCGATTTTTGGGAGTGTTTCAGAGCATTTCGCTAACCTTCGGCACGTAAAAAGATGCAAAACTTGTGTTTCGGGCCTGAATGCACTATTTCGGGGTACCGAAGTTGTGAAGCATCCATTCTACTCCATTGGACCCAAACTGATTTTTGGGAGTGTTTCAAAGCAATTCGCTAACCTTCAGCACGTAAAAAGATGAAAACTTGTGTTCGCGCCTGAATGCACTATTTTCGGGTACCGAAGTTGTGAAGCATCTATTCTAGTCCATTGGACCCAAAATGATGTTTGGGGGTGTTTCAGAGCATTTCGCTAACCTTCGGTATGTAAAAAGATGAAAAACTTGTGTTCGCACCTTAATGCACTATTTCGGGGTACCGAAGTTGCGAAGCATCCATTCTACTCCATTGGAACCAAAGTGATGTTTGGGAGTGTTTCAGAGTATTTCGCTAACCTTCGGCACGTAAAAAGATGCAAAACTTCTGTTTCGGGCCTGAATGCACTATTTCGGGGTACCGAAGTTGTGAAGCATCCATTCTACTCCATTGGACCCAAAATGATGTTTGGGAGTGTTTCAAAGCATTTTGCTAACCTTCGGCACGTAAAAAGATGCAAAATTTGTGTTTCGGGCCTGAATGCACTATTTCGAGGTACCGAAGTTGCGAAGCATCCATTCTACTCCATTGGACCCAAAATGATGTTTGGGAGTGTTTCAGAGCATTTCGCTAACCTTCGGCATGTAAAAAGATGAAAACTTGTGTTTCGGGACTGAATGCACTATTTCGAGGGACCAAAGTTGAAAAGCATCCATTCAACTCCATTGGACCCAAACTGATTTTTGGGAGTGTTTCAGAGCATTTCGCTAACCTTCGGCACGTAAAAGATGCAAAACTTCTGTTCGCGCCTGAATCCACTATTTCCGGTTACAAAAGTTGTGAAGCAACCATTATAGTCCATTGCACCCAAAATGATGTTTGGGAGTGTTTCAGAGCATTTTGCTAACCTTCGGCACATAAAAAGATGAAAAACTTGTGTTTCGGGCCTGAATGCACTATTTCGGGGTACCAAAGTTGCGAAGCATCCATTCTACTCCGTTGGAACCAAAATGATGTTTGGGAGTGTTTCAGAGCATTCGCTAACCTTCGGCACGTAAAAAGATGCAAAACTTGTGTTTCGGGCCTGAATGCACTATTTTGGGGTACCGAAGTTGTGAAGCATCCATTCTAGTTCACTGGACCCAAAATGATGTTTGGGAGTGTTTCAAAATATTTTGCTAACCTTCGGCACGTAAAAAGATGCAAAATTTGTGTTTCGGGCCTGAATGCACTATTTCGGGGTACCGAAGTTGTGAAGCATCCATTCTACTCCATTGGACCCAAAATGATGTTTGGGAGTGTTTCAGAGCATTTCGCTAACCTTCGGCATGTAAAAAGATGAAAACTTGTGTTTCGGGCCTGAATGCACTATTTCGAGGGACCAAAGTTGCGAAGCATCCATTCAACTCCATTGGACCCAAACTGATTTTTGGGAGTGTTTCAGAGCATTTCGCTAACCTTCGTCACGTAAAAAGATGCAAAACTTGTGTTTCGGGCCTGAATGTACTGTTTCGGGGTACCGAAGTTGTGAAGCATCCATTCTACTCCATTGGACCCAAACCGATTTTTGGGAGTGTTTCAGAGCATTTCGCTAACCTTCGGCACGTAAAAAGATGCAAAACTTGTGTTTCGGGCCTGAATGCACTATTTCGGGGTACCGAAGTTGTGAAGCATCCATTCTACTCCATTAGACCCAAACTGATTTTTGGGAGTGTTTCAAAGCAATTCGCTAACCTTCAGCACGTAAAAAGATGAAAACTTGTGTTCGCGCCTGAATGCACTATTTTCGGGTACCGAAGTTGTGAAGCATCTATTCTAGTCCATTGGACCCAAAATGATGTTTGGGGGTGTTTCAGAGCATTTCGCTAACCTTCGGCATGTAAAAAGATGAAAAACTTGTGTTCGCACCTTAATGCACTATTTCGGGGTACCGAAGTTGCGAAGCATCCATTCTACTCCATTGGAACCAAAGTGATGTTTGGGAGTGTTTCAGAGTATTTTGCTAACCTTCGGCACGTAAAAAGATGCAAAACTTCTGTTTCGGGCCTGAATGCACTATTTCGGGGTACCGAAGTTGTGAAGCATCCATTCTACTCCATTGGACCCAAAATGATGTTTGGGAGTGTTTCAAAGCATTTTGCTAACCTTCGGCACGTAAAAAGATGCAAAATTTGTGTTTCGGGCCTGAATGCACTATTTCGAGGTACCGAAGTTGCGAAGCATCCATTCTACTCCATTGGACCCAAAATGATGTTTGGGAGTGTTTCAGAGCATTTCGCTAACCTTCGGCATGTAAAAAGATGAAAACTTGTGTTTCGGGACTGAATGCACTATTTCGAGGGACCAAAGTTGCAAAGCATCCATTCAACTCCATTGGACCCAAACTGATTTTTGGGAGTGTTTCAGAGCATTTCGCTAACCTTCGGCACGTAAAAGATGCAAAACTTGTGTTCGCGCCTGAATCCACTATTTCGGGTTACAAAAGTTGTGAAGCAACCATTATAGTCCATTGCACCCAAAATGATGTTTGGGAGTGTTTCAGAGCATTTTGCTAACCTTCGGCACATAAAAAGATGAAAAACTTGTGTTTCGGGCCTGAATGCACTATTTCGGGGTACTAAAGTTGCGAAGCATCCATTCTACTCCATTGGAACCAAAATGATGTTTGGGAGTGTTTCAGAGCATTCGCTAACCTTCGGCACGTAAAAAGATGCAAAACTTGTGCTTCGGGCCTGAATGCACTATTTTGGGGTACCGAAGTTGTGAAGCGTCCATTCTAGTTCACTGGACCCAAAATGATGTTTGGGAGTGTTTCAAAGCATTTTGCTAACCTTCGGCACGTAAAAGGATGGAAAATTTGTGTTTCGGGCCTGAATGCACTATTTCGGGGTACCGAAGTTGTGAAGCATGCATTCTACTCCATTGGACCCAAAATGATGTTTGAGAGTGTTTCAGAGCATTTCGCTAACCTTCGGCATGTAAAAAGATGAAAACTTGTGTTTCGGGCCTGAATGCACTATTTCGAGGGACCAAAGTTGCGAAGCATCCATCAACTCCATTGGACCCAAACTGATTTTTGGGAGTGTTTCAGAGCATTTCGCTAACCTTCGTCACGTAAAAAGATGCAAAACTTGTGTTTCGGGCCTGAATGTACTGTTTCGGGGTACCGAAGTTGTGAAGCATCCATTCTACTCCATTGGACCCAAACTGATTTTTGGGAGTGTTTCAGAGCATTTCGCTAACCTTCGGCACGTAAAAAGATGCAAAACTTCTGTTTCGGGCCCGAATGCACTATTTCGGGGTGCCGAAGTAGTGAAGCATCCATTGTACTCCATTGGACCCAAAATGATTTTTGGGAGTGTTTCAAAGCAATTCGCTAACCTTCAGCACGTAAAAAGATGAAAACTTATGTTCGCGCCTGAATGCACTATTTCGGGGTACCGAAGTTGTGAAGCATCCATTCTACTCCATTGGACCCAAAATGATGTTTGGGAGTGTTTCAGAGCATTTCGCTAACCTTCGGCTTGTAAAAAGATGAAAACTTGTGTTTCGGGCCTGAATGCACTATTTTGAGGGACCAAAGTTGCGAAGCATCCATTCAACTCCATTGGACCCAAACTAATTTTTGGGAGTGTTTCAGAGCATTTCGCTAACCTTCGTCACGTAAAAAGATGCAAAACTTGTGTTTCGGGCCTGAATGTACTGTTTCGGGGTATCGAAGTTGTGAAGCATCCATTCTACTCCATTGGACCCAAACTGATTTTTGGGAGTGTTTCAGAGCATTTCGCTAACCTTCGGCACGTAAAAAGATGCAAAACTTGTGTTTCGGGCCTGAATGCAGTATTTTGCGATACCGAAGTTGTGAAGCATCCATTCTACTCCATTGGACGCAAACTGATTTTTGGGAGTGTTTCAGAGCATTTCGCTAACCTTCAGCACGTAAAAAGATGAAAACTTGTGTTCGCGCCTGAATGCACTATTTCGGGGTACCGAAGTTGTGAAGCATCCATTCTAGTCCATTAGACCCAAAATGATGTTTGGGGGTGTTTCAGAGCATTTAGCTAACCTTCGGCATGTAAAAAGATGAAAAACTTATGTTCGCGCCTGAATGCACTATTTCGGGGTACCGAAGTTGCGAAGCATCCATTCTACTCCATTGGAACCAAAGTGATGTTTGGGAGTGTTTCAGAGTATTTCGCTAACCTTCGGCACGTAAAAAGATGCAAAACTTCTGTTTCAGGCCTGAATGCACTATTTCGGGGTACCGAAGTTGTGAAGCATCCATTCTACTCCATTGGACCCAAACTGATTTTTGGGAGTGTTTCAGAGCATTTCGCTAACCTTCAGCACGTAAAAAGATGCAAAACTTCTGTTTCGGGCTTGAATGCACTATTTCGGGGTACCGAAGTTGTCAAGCATCCATTCTACTCCATTGCACCCAAAATGATTTTTGGGAGTGTTTCAGAGCATTTCGCTAACCTTCAGCACGTAAAAAGATGAAAACTTGTGTTCGCGCCTGAATGCACTATTTCGGGGTACCGAAGTTGTGAAGCATCCATTCTAGTCCATTAGACCCAAAATGATGTTTGGGGGTGTTTCAGAGCATTTCGCTAACCTTCGGCATGTAAAAAGATGAAAAACTTGTGTTCGCACCTTAATGCACTATTTCGGGGTACCGAAGTTGCGAAGCATCCATTCTACTCCATTGGAACCAAAGTGATGTTTGGGAGTGTTTCAGAGTATTTTGCTAACCTTCGGCACGTAAAAAGATGCAAAACTTCTGTTTCGGGCCTGAATGCACTATTTCGGGGTACCGAAGTTGTGAAGCATCCATTCTACTCCATTGGACCCAAAATGATGTTTGGGAGTGTTTCAAAGCATTTTGCTAACCTTCGGCACGTAAAAAGATGCAAAATTTGTGTTTCGGGCCTGAATGCACTATTTCGAGGTACCGAAGTTGCGAAGCATCCATTCTACTCCATTGGACCCAAAATGATGTTTGGGAGTGTTTCAGAGCATTTCGCTAACCTTCGGCATGTAAAAAGATGAAAACTTGTGTTTCGGGACTGAATGCACTATTTCGAGGGACCAAAGTTGCAAAGCATCCATTCAACTCCATTGGACCCAAACTGATTTTTGGGAGTGTTTCAGAGCATTTCGCTAACCTTCGGCACGTAAAAGATGCAAAACTTGTGTTCGCGCCTGAATCCACTATTTCGGGTTACAAAAGTTGTGAAGCAACCATTATAGTCCATTGCACCCAAAATGATGTTTGGGAGTGTTTCAGAGCATTTTGCTAACCTTCGGCACATAAAAAGATGAAAAACTTGTGTTTCGGGCCTGAATGCACTATTTCGGGGTACTAAAGTTGCGAAGCATCCATTCTACTCCATTGGAACCAAAATGATGTTTGGGAGTGTTTCAGAGCATTCGCTAACCTTCGGCACGTAAAAAGATGCAAAACTTGTGCTTCGGGCCTGAATGCACTATTTTGGGGTACCGAAGTTGTGCAGCGTCCATTCTAGTTCACTGGAACCAAAACGATGTTTGGGAGTGTTTCAAAGCATTTTGCTAACCTTCGGCACGTAAAAGGATGGAAAATTTGTGTTTCGGGCCTGAATGCACTATTTCGGGGTACCGAAGTTGTGAAGCATGCATTCTACTCCATTGGACCCAAAATGATGTTTGAGAGTGTTTCAGAGCATTTCGCTAACCTTCGGCATGTAAAAAGATGAAAACTTGTGTTTCGGGCCTGAATGCACTATTTCGAGGGACCAAAGTTGCGAAGCATCCATCAACTCCATTGGACCCAAACTGATTTTTGGGAGTGTTTCAGAGCATTTCGCTAACCTTCGTCACGTAAAAAGATGCAAAACTTGTGTTTCGGGCCTGAATGTACTGTTTCGGGGTACCGAAGTTGTGAAGCATCCATTCTACTCCATTGGACCCAAACTGATTTTTGGGAGTGTTTCAGAGCATTTCGCTAACCTTCGGCACGTAAAAAGATGCAAAACTTCTGTTTCGGGCCCGAATGCACTATTTCGGGGTGCCGAAGTAGTGAAGCATCCATTGTACTCCATTGGACCCAAAATGATTTTTGGGAGTGTTTCAAAGCAATTCGCTAACCTTCAGCACGTAAAAAGATGAAAACTTATGTTCGCGCCTGAATGCACTATTTCGGGGTACCGAAGTTGTGAAGCATCCATTCTACTCCATTGGACCCAAAATGATGTTTGGGAGTGTTTCAGAGCATTTCGCTAACCTTCGGCTTGTAAAAAGATGAAAACTTGTGTTTCGGGCCTGAATGCACTATTTTGAGGGACCAAAGTTGCGAAGCATCCATTCAACTCCATTGGACCCAAACTAATTTTTGGGAGTGTTTCAGAGCATTTCGCTAACCTTCGTCACGTAAAAAGATGCAAAACTTGTGTTTCGGGCCTGAATGTACTGTTTCGGGGTATCGAAGTTGTGAAGCATCCATTCTACTCCATTGGACCCAAACTGATTTTTGGGAGTGTTTCAGAGCATTTCGCTAACCTTCGGCACGTAAAAAGATGCAAAACTTGTGTTTCGGGCCTGAATGCAGTATTTTGCGATACCGAAGTTGTGAAGCATCCATTCTACTCCATTGGACGCAAACTGATTTTTGGGAGTGTTTCAGAGCATTTCGCTAACCTTCAGCACGTAAAAAGATGAAAACTTGTGTTCGCGCCTGAATGCACTATTTCGGGGTACCGAAGTTGTGAAGCATCCATTCTAGTCCATTAGACCCAAAATGATGTTTGGGGGTGTTTCAGAGCATTTAGCTAACCTTCGGCATGTAAAAAGATGAAAAACTTATGTTCGCGCCTGAATGCACTATTTCGGGGTACCGAAGTTGCGAAGCATCCATTCTACTCCATTGGAACCAAAGTGATGTTTGGGAGTGTTTCAGAGTATTTCGCTAACCTTCGGCACGTAAAAAGATGCAAAACTTCTGTTTCAGGCCTGAATGCACTATTTCGGGGTACCGAAGTTGTGAAGCATCCATTCTACTCCATTGGACCCAAACTGATTTTTGGGAGTGTTTCAGAGCATTTCGCTAACCTTCAGCACGTAAAAAGATGCAAAACTTCTGTTTCGGGCTTGAATGCACTATTTCGGGGTACCGAAGTTGTCAAGCATCCATTCTACTCCATTGCACCCAAAATGATTTTTGGGAGTGTTTCAGAGCATTTCGCTAACCTTCAGCACGTAAAAAGATGAAAACTTGTGTTCGCGCCTGAATGCACTATTTCGGGGTACCGAAGTTGTGAAGCATCCATTCTAGTCCATTAGACCCAAAATGATGTTTGGGGGTGTTTCAGAGCATTTAGCTAACCTTCGGCATGTAAAAAGATGAAAAACTTATGTTCGCGCCTGAATGCACTATTTCGAGGGACCAAAGTTGCGAAGCATCCATTCAACTCCATTGGACCCAAACTGATTTTTGGGAGTGTTTCAGAGCAATTCGCTAACCTTCGTCACGTAAAAAGATGCAAAACTTGTGTTTCGGGCCTGAATGTACTGTTTCGGGGTACCGAAGTTGTGAAGCATCCATTCTACTCCTTTGGACCCAAACTGATTTTTGGGAGTGTTTCAGAGCATTTCGCTAACCTTCGGCACGTAAAAAGATGCAAAACTTCTGTTTCGGGCCTGAATGCACTATTTCGGGGTACCGAAGTTGTGAAGCATCCATTCTACTCCATTGGACCCAAAATGATTTTTGGGTGTGTTTCGGAGCATTTCACTAACCTTCAGCACATAAAAAGATGAAAACTTGTGTTCGCGCCTGAATGCACTATTTCGGGGTACCGAAGTTGTGAAGCATCCATTCTACTCCATTCGACCCAAAATGATGTTTGGGAGTGTTTCAGAGCATTTCGCTAACCTTCGGCATGTAAAAAGATGAAAACTTGTGTTCGCGCCTGAATGCACTATTTCGGGGTACCGAAGTTGTGAAGCATCCATTCTACTCCATTGGCCCCAAAATGATGTTTGGGAGTGTTTCAGAGCATTTCGCTAACCTTCGACATGTAAAAAGATGAAAACTTGTGTTTCGGGCCTGAATGCACTGTTTCGTGGGACCAAAGTTGCGAAGCATCCATTCAACTCCATTGGACCCAAACTGATTTTTGGGAGTGTTTCAGAGCATTTCGCTAACCTTCGTCACGTAAAAAGATGCAAAACTTGTGTTTCGGGCCTGAATGTACTGTTTCGGGGTACCGAAGTTGTGAAGCATCCATTCTACTCCGTTGGACCCAAACTTATTTTTGGGAGTGTTTTAGAGCATTTCGCTAACCTTCGGCACGTAAAAAGATGCAAAACTTGTGTTTCGGGCCTGAATGCACTATTTTGGGGGTACCGAAGTTGTGAAGCATCCATTCTACTCCATTGGACCCAAAATGATTTTTGGGAGTGTTTCAGAGCATTTCGCTAACCTTCAGCACGTAAAAAGATGAAAACTTGTGTTCGCGCCTGAATGCACTATTTCGGGGTACCGAAGTTGTGAAGCATCCATTCTAGTCCATTGGACCTAAACTGATTTTCGGGAGTGTTTCAGAGCATTTCGCTAACCTTCGGCACGTAAAAGATGCAAAACTAGTGTTCGCGCCTGAATCCACTATTTCGGGTTACAAAAGTTGTGAAGCAACCATTATAGTCCATTGCACCCAAAATGATGTTTGGGAGTGTTTCAGAGCATTTTGCTAACCTTCGGCACATAAAAAGATGAAAAACTTGTGTTTCGGGCCTGAATGCACTATTTCGGGCTACCAAAGTTGCGAAGCATCCATTCTACTCCATTGGAACCAAAATGATGTTTGGGAGTGTTTCAGAGCATTCGCTAACCTTCGGCACGTAAAAAGATGCAAAATTTGTGTTTCGGGCCTGAATGCACTATTTCGGGGTACCGAAGTTGTGAAGCATCCTTTCTACTCCATTGGACCCAAAATGATGTTTGGGAGTGTTTCAGAGCATTTCGCTAACCTTCAGCATGTAAAAAGATGAAAACTTGTGTTTCGGGCCTGAATGCACTATTTCGAGGGACCAAAGTTGCGAAGCATCCATTCAACTCCATTGGACCCAAACTGATTTTTGGGAGTGTTTCAGAGTATTTCGCTAACCTTCGGCACGTAAAAAGATGCAAAACTTGTGTTTCGGGCCTGAATGCACTATTTTGGGGTACCGAAGTTGTGAAGTATTCATTCTAGTTCATTGGACCCAAAATGATGTTTGGGAGTGTTTCAATGCATTTTGCTAACCTTCGGCACGTAAAAAGATGCAAAATTTGTGTTTCGGGCCTGAATGCACTACTTCGGGGTACCGAAGTTGTCAAGCATCCATTCTACTCCATTGGACCCAAAATGATGTTTGGGAGTGTTTCAGAGCATTTCGCTAACCTTCGGCATGTAAAAAGATGAAAACTTGTGTTTCAGGCCAGAATGCACTATTTCGAGGGACCAAAGTTGCGAAGCATCCATTCAACTCCATTGGACCCAAACTGATTTTTGGGAGTGTTTCAGAGCAATTCGCTAACCTTCGTCACGTAAAAAGATGCAAAACTTGTGTTTCGGCCCTGAATGTACTGTTTCGGGGTACCGAAGTTGTGAAGCATCCATTCTACTCCTTTGGACCCAAACTGATTTTTGGGAGTGTTTCAGAGCATTTCGCTAACCTTCGGCACGTAAAAAGATGCAAAACTTCTGTTTCGGGCTTGAATGCACTATTTCGGGGTACCGAAGTTGTCAAGCATCCATTCTACTCCATTGCACCCAAAATGATTTTTGGGAGTGTTTCAGAGCATTTCGCTAACCTTCAGCACGTAAAAAGATGAAAACTTGTGTTCGCGCCTGAATGCACTATTTCGGGGTACCGAAGTTGTGAAGCATCCATTGTAGTCCATTGGACCCAAAATGATGTTTGGGGGTGTTTCAGAGCATTTCGCTAACCTTCGGCATGTAAAAAGATGAAAAACTTGTGTTCGCGCCTGAATGCACTATTTCGGGGTACCGAAGTTGCGAAGCATCCATTCTACTCCATTGGCCCCAAAATGATGTTTGGGAGTGTTTCAGAGCATTTCGCTAACCTTCGGCATGTAAAAAGATGAAAACTTGTGTTTCGGGCCTGAATGCACTGTTTCGTGGGACCAAAGTTGCGAAGCATCCATTCAACTCCATTGGACCCAAACTGATTTTTGGGAGTGTTTCAGAGCATTTCGCTAACCTTCGTCACGTAAAAAGATGCAAAACTTGTGTTTCGGGCCTGAATGTACTGTTTCGGGGTACCGAAGTTGTGAAGCATCCATTCTACTCCGTTGGACCCAAACTTATTTTTGGGAGTGTTTTAGAGCATTTCGCTAACCTTCGGCACGTAAAAAGATGCAAAACTTGTGTTTCGGGCCTGAATGCACTATTTTGGGGGTACCGAAGTTGTGAAGCATCCATTCTACTCCATTGGACCCAAAATGATTTTTGGGAGTGTTTCAGAGCATTTCGCTAACCTTCAGCACGTAAAAAGATGAAAACTTGTGTTCGCGCCTGAATGCACTATTTCGGGGTACCGAAGTTGTGAAGCATCCATTCTAGTCCATTGGACCTAAACTGATTTTCGGGAGTGTTTCAGAGCATTTCGCTAACCTTCGGCACGTAAAAGATGCAAAACTAGTGTTCGCGCCTGAATCCACTATTTCGGGTTACAAAAGTTGTGAAGCAACCATTATAGTCCATTGCACCCAAAATGATGTTTGGGAGTGTTTCAGAGCATTTTGCTAACCTTCGGCACATAAAAAGATGAAAAACTTGTGTTTCGGGCCTGAATGCACTATTTCGGGGTACCAAAGTTGCGAAGCATCCATTCTACTCCATTGGAACCAAAATGATGTTTGGGAGTGTTTCAGAGCATTCGCTAACCTTCGGCACGTAAAAAGATGCAAAACTTGTGTTTCGGGCCTGAATGCACTATTTTGGGGTACCGAAGTTGTGAAGCATCCATCCTACTCCATTGGATCCAAACTGATTTTTGGGAGTGTTTCAGAGCATTTCGCTAACCTTCAGCACGTAAAAAGATGAAAACTTGTGTTCGCGCCTGAATGCACTATTTCGGGGTACCGAAGTTGTGAAGCATCCATTGTAGTCCATTGGACCCAAAATGATGTTTGGGGGTGTTTCAGAGCATTTCGCTAACCTTCGGCATGTAAAAAGATGAAAAACTTGTGTTCGCGCCTGAATGCACTATTTCGGGGTACCGAAGTTGCGAAGCATCCATTCTACTCCATTGGAACCAAAGTGATGTTTGGGAGTGTTTCAGAGTATTTCGCTAACCTTCGGCACGTAAAAAGATGCAAAACTTGTGTTCGCGCCTGAATCCACTATTTCGGGTTACAAAAGTTGTGAAGCAACCATTATAGTCCATTGCACCCAAAATGATGTTTGGGAGTGTTTCAGAGCATTTTGCTAACCTTGGGCACATAAAAAGATGAAAAACTTGTGTTTCGGGCCTGAATGCACTATTTCGGGGTACCAAAGTTGCGAACCATCCATTCTACTCCATTGGAACCAAAATGATGTTTCGGAGTGTTTCAGAGCATTCGCTAACCTTCGGCACGTAAACAGATGCAAAACTTGTGTTTCGGGCCTGAATGCACTATTTTGGGGTACCGAAGTTGTGAAGCATCCATTCTAGTTCACTGGACCCAAAATGATGTTTGGGAGTGTTTCAAAGCATTTTGCTAACCTTCGGCACGTAAAAAGATGCAAAATTTGTGTTTCGGGCCTTAATGCACTATTTCAGGGTACCAAAGTTGTGAAGCATCCATTCTACTCCATTGGACCCAAACTGATTTTTGGGAGTGTTTCAGAGCATTTCGGTAACCTTCGGCACGTAAAAAGATGCAAAACTTGTGTTTCGGGCCTGAATGCACTATTTTGGGGTACTGAAGTTGTGAAGCATCCATTCTACTCCATTGGACCCAAACTGATTTTTGGGAGTGTTTCAGAGCATTTAGCTAACCTTCAGCACGTAAAAAGATGAAAACTTGTGTTCGCGCCTGAATGCACTATTTCGGGGTACCGAAGTTGTGAAGCATCCATTCTAGTCCATTGGACCCCAAATGATGTTTGGGGGTGTTTCAGAGCATTTCGCCAACCTTCTGCATGTAAAAAGATGAAAAACTTGTTTTCGCGCCTGAATGCACTATTTCGGGGTACCGAAGTTGCGAAGCATCCATTCTACTCCATTGGAACCAAAGTGATGTTTGGGAGTGTTTCAGAGTATTTCGCTAACCTTCGGCACGTAAAAAGATGCAAAACTTCTGTTTCGGGCCTGAATGCACTATTTTGGGGTACCGAAGTTGTGAAGCATCCACTCTACTCCATTGGACCCAAAATGATGTTTGGGAGTGTTTCAAAGCATTTTGCTAACCTTCGGCACGTAAAAAGATGCAAAATTTGTGTTTCGGGGCTGAATGCACTATTTCGGGGTACCGAAGTTGTGAAGCATCCATTCTACTCCATTGGACCCAAAATGATGTTTGGGAGTGTTTCAGAGCATTTCGCTAACCTTCGGCATGTAAAAAGATGAAAACTTGTGTTTCGGGCCTGAATGCACTATTTCGAGGGACCAAAGTTGCGAAGCATCCATTCCACTCCATTGGACCCAAACTGATTTTTGGGAGTGTTTCAGAGTATTTCGCTAACCTTCGGCACGTATAAGATGCAAAACTTTTGTTCGCGCCTGAATCCACTATTTCGGGTTACAAAAGTTGTGAAGCATCCATTCTACTCCATTGCACCAAAAATGATGTTTGGGAGTGTTTCAGAGCATTTTGCTAACCTTCGGCACATAAAAAGATGAAAAACTTGTGTTTCGGGCCTGAATGCACTATTTCGAGGTACCAAAGTTGCGAAGCATCTATTCTACTCCATTGGAACCAAAATGATGTTTGGGAGTGTTTCAGAGCATTCGCTAACCTTCGGCACCTAAAAAGATGCAAAACTTGTGTTTCGGGCCAGAATGCACTATTTTGGGGTACCGAAGTTGTGAAGCATCCATTCTAGTTCACTGGACCCAAAATGATGTTTGGGAGTGTTTCAAAGCATTTTGCTAACCTTCGGCACGAAAAAGATGCAAAATTTGTGTTTCGAGCCTGAATGCACTATTTCGTGGTACCGAAGTTGTGAAGCATCCATTCTACTCCATTGGACCCAAAATGATGTTTGGGAGTGTTTCAGAGCATTTCGCTAACCTTCGGCATGTAAAAAGATGAAAACTTGTGTTTCGGGCCAGAATGCACTATTTCGAGGGAACAAAGTTGCGAAGCATCCATTCAACTCCATTGGACCCAAACTGATTTTTGGGAGTGTTTCAGAGCATTTCGCTAACCTTCGGCACGTAAAAAGATGCAAAACTTCTGTTTCGGGCCTGAATGCACTATTTCGGGGTACCGAAGTTGTGAAGCATCCATTCTACTCCATTGGACCCAAAATGATTTTTGGGTGTGTTTCGGAGCATTTCACTAACCTTCAGCACATAAAAAGATGAAAACTTGTGTTCGCGCCTGAATGCACTATTTCGGGGTACCGAAGTTGTGAAGCATCCATTCTACTCCATTCGACCCAAAATGATGTTTGGGAGTGTTTCAGAGCATTTCGCTAACCTTCGGCATGTAAAAAGATAAAAACTTGTGTTCGCGCCTGAATGCACTATTTCGGGGTACCGAAGTTGTGAAGCATCCATTCTACTCCATTGGACCCAAAATGATGTTTGGGAGTGTTTCAGAGCATTTCGCTAACCTTCGGCATGCAAAAAGATGAAAACTTGTGTTTCGGGCCTGAATGCACTATTTCGAGGGACTAAAGTTGCGAAGCATCCATTCAACTCCATTGGACCCAAACTGATGTTTGGGAGTGTTTCAGAGCATTTCGCTAACCTTCGTCACGTAAAAAGATGCAAAACTTGTGTTTCGGGCCTGAATGTACTGTTTCGGGGTACCGAAGTTGTGAAGCATCCATTCTACTCCATTGGACCCAAACTGATTTTTGGGAGTGTTTCAGAGCATTTCGCTAACCTTCGGCACGTAAAAGATGCAAAACTAGTGTTCGCGCCTGAATCCACTATTTCGGGTTACAAAAGTTGTGAAGCAACCATTATAGTCCATTGCACCCAAAATGATGTTTGGGAGTGTTTCAGAGCATTTCGCTAACCTTCAGCACGTAAAAAGATGAAAACTTGTGTTCGCGCCTGAATGCACTATTTCGGGGTACCGAAGTTGTGAAGCATCCATTCTAGTCCATTGGACCCAAACTGATTTTTGGGAGTGTTTTAGAGCATTTCGCTAACCTTCGGCACGTAAAAAGATGCAAAACTTCTGTTTCGGGCCTGAATGCACTATTTCGGGGTACCGAAGTTGTGAAGCATCCATTCTACTCCATTGGACCCAAAATGATTTTTGGGTGTGTTTCAGAGCATTTCACTAACCTTCAGCACGTAAAAAGATGAAAACTTGTGTTCGCGCCTGAATGCACTATTTCGGGGTAACGAAGTTGTGAAGCATCCATTCTACTCCATTCGACCCAAAATGCAGTTTGGGAGTGTTTCAGAGCATTTCGTTAACCTTCGGCATGTAAAAAGATGAAAACTTGTGTTTCGGGCCTGAATGCACTATTTCGAGGGACCAAAGTTGCGAAGCATCCATTCAACTCCATTGGACCCAAACTGATTTTTGGGAGTGTTTCAGAGCATTTTGCTAACCTTCGTCACGTAAAAAGATGCAAAACTTGTGTTTCGGGCGTGAATGTACTGTTTCGGGGTACCGAAGTTGTGAAGCATGCATTCTACTCCATTGGACCCAAACTGATTTTTGGGAGTGTTTCAGAGCATTTCGCTAACCTTCGGCACGTAAAAAGATGCAAAACTTGTGTTTCGGGCCTGAATGCACTATTTTGGGGTACCGAAGTTGTGAAGCATCCATTCTACTCCATTGGACCCAAAATGATTTTTGGGAGTGTTTCAGAGCATTTCGCTAACCTTCAGCACGTAAAAAGATGAAAACTTGTGTTCGCGACTGAATGCACTATTTCGGGGTACCGAAGTTGTGAAGCATCCATTCTAGTCCATTGGACCCAAACTGATTTTTGGGAGTGTTTCAGAGCATTTCGCTAACCTTCGTCACGTAAAAAGATGCAAAACTTGTGTTCGCGCCTGAATCCACTATTTCGGGTTACAAAAGTTGTGAAGCAACCATTATAGTCCATTGCACCCAAAATGATGTTTGGGAGTGTTTCAGAGCATTTTGCTAACCTTCGGCACATAAAAAGATGAAAAACTTGTGTTTCGGGCCTGAATGCACTATTTCGAGGTACAAAGTTGCGAAGCATCCATTCTACTCCATTGGAACCAAAATGATGTTTGGGAGTGTTTCAGAGCATTCGCTAACCTTCGGCACGTAAAAAGATGCAAAACTTGTGTTTCGGGCCTGAATGCACTATTTTGGGGTACCGAAGTTGTGAAGCATCCATTCTAGTTCACTGGACCCAAAATGATGTTTGGGAGTGTTTCAAAGCATTTTGCTAACCTTCGGCACGTAAAAAGATGCAAAATTTGTGGTTCAGGCCTGAATGCACTATTTCGGGGTACCGAAGTTGTGAAGCATCCATTCTACTCCATTGGACCCAAAATGATGTTTGGGAGTGTTTCAGAGCATTTCGGTAACCTTCGGCATGTAAAAAGATGAAAACTTGTGTTTCGGGCCAGAATGCACTATTTCGAGGGACCAAAGTTGCGAAGCATCCATTCAACTCCATTGGACCCAAACTGATTTTTGGGAGTGTTTCAGAGCATTTCGCTAACCTTCGGCACGTAAAAAGATGTAAAACTTCTGTTTCGGGCATGAATACACTATTTCGGGGTACCGAAGTTGTGAAGCATCCATTCTACTCCATTGGACCCAAAATGATTTTTGGGTGTGTTTCAGAGCATTTCGCTAACCTTCAGCACGTAAAAAGATGAAAACTTGTGTTCGCGCCTGAATGCACTATTTCGGGGTACCGAAGTTGTGAAGCATCCATTCTACTCCATTGGACCCAAAATGATGTTTGAGAGTGTTTCAGAACATTTCGCTAACCTTCGGCTCGTAAAAAGATGAAAAACTTGTGTTTCGGGCCTGAATGCACTATTTCGGGGTACCAAAGTTGCGAAGCATCCTTTCTACTCCATTGGAACCAAAATGATGTTTGGGAGTGTTTCAGAGCATTCGCTAACCTTCGGCACGTAAAAAGATGCAAAACTTGTGTTTCGGGCCTGAATGCACTATTTTGGGGCACCGAAGTTGTGAAGCGTCCATTCTAGTTCACTGGACCCAAAATGATGTTTGGGAGTGTTTCAAAGCATTTTGCTAACCTTCGGCACGTAAAAGGATGGAAAATTTGTGTTTCGGGCCTGAATGCACTATTTCGGGGTACCGAAGTTGTGAAGCATCCATTCTACTCCATTGGACCCAAAGTGATGTTTGAGAGTGTTTCAGAGCATTTCGCTAACCTTCGGCATGTAAAAAGATGAAAACTTGTGTTTCGGGCCTGAATGCACTATTTCGAGGGACCAAAGTTGCGAAGCATCCATCAACTCCATTGGACCCAAACTGATTTTTGGGAGTGTTTCAAAGCATTTCGCTAACCTTCGTCACGTAAAAAGATGCAAAACTTGTGTTTCGGGCCTGAATGTACTGTTTCGGGGTACCGAAGTTGTGAAGCATCCATTCTACTCCATTGGACCCAAACTGATTTTTGGGAGTGTTTCAGAGCATTTCGCTAACCTTCGGCACGTAAAAAGATGCAAAACTTCTGTTTCGGGCCCGAATGCACTATTTCGGGGTGCCGAAGTAGTGAAGCATCCATTGTACTCCATTGGACCCAAAATGATTTTTGGGAGTGTTTCAGAGCATTTCGCTAACCTTCAGCACATAAAAAGATGAAAACTTGTGTTCGCGCCTGAATGCACTATTTCGGGGTACCGAAGTTGTGAAGCATCCATTCTACTCCATTGGACCCAAAATGATGTTTGGGAGTGTTTCAGAGCATTTCGCTAACCTTCGGCTTGTAAAAAGATGAAAACTTGTGTTTCGGGCCTGAATGCACTATTTTGAGGGACCAAAGTTGCGAAGCATCCATTCAACTCCATTGGACCCAAACTGATTTTTGGGAGTGTTTCAGAACATTTTGCTAACCTTCGTCACGTAAAAAGATGCAAAACTTGTGTTTCGGGCCTGAATGTACTGTTTCGGGGTATCGAAGTTGTGAAGCATCCATTCTACTCCATTGGACCCAAACTGATTTTTGGGAGTGTTTCAGAGCATTTCGCTAACCTTCGGCACGTAAAAAGATGCAAAACTTGTGTTTCGGGCCTGAATGTACTGTTTCGGGGTATCGAAGTTGTGAAGCATCCATTCTACTCCATTGGACGCAAACTGATTTTTGGGAGTGTTTCAGAGCATTTCGCTAACCTTCAGCACGTAAAAAGATGAAAACTTGTGTTCGCGCCTGAATGCACTATTTCGGGGTACCGAAGTTGTGAAGCATCCATTCTAGTCCATTAGACCCAAAATGATGTTTGGGGGTGTTTCAGAGCATTTAGCTAACCTTCGGCATGTAAAAAGATGAAAAACTTATGTTCGCGCCTGAATGCACTATTTCGGGGTACCGAAGTTGCGAAGCATCCATTCTACTCCATTGGAACCAAAGTGATGTTTGGGAGTGTTTCAGAGTATTTCGCTAACCTTCGGCACGTAAAAAGATGCAAAACTTCTGTTTCAGGCCTGAATGCACTATTTCGGGGTACCGAAGTTGTGAAGCATCCATTCTACTCCATTGGACCCAAAATGATGTTTGGGAGTGTTTCAAAGCATTTTGCTAACCTTCGGCACGTAAAAAGATGCAAAATTTGTGTTTCGGGCATGAATGCACTATTTCGGGGTACCGAAGTTGTGAAGCATCCATTCTACTCCATTGGACCCAAAAATGATGTTTGGGAGTGTTTCAGAGCATTTCGCTAACCTTCAGCATGTAAAAAGATGAAAACTTGTGTTTCGGGCCTGAATGCACTATTTCGAGGGACCAAAGTTGCGAAGCATCCATTCAACTCCATTGGACCCAAACTGATTTTTGGGAGTGTTTCAGAGTATTTCACTAACCTTCGGCACGTAAAAGATGCAAAACTTGTGTTCGCGCCTGAAGCCACTATTTCGGGTTACAAAAGTTGTGATGCAACCATTATAGTCCATTGCACCCAAAATGATGTTTGGGAGTGTTTCAGAGCATTTTGCTAACCTTCGGCACATAAAAAGATGAAAAACTTGTGTTTCGGGCTCGAATGCACTATTTCGAGGTACGAAAGATGCGAAGCATCCATTCTACTCCATTGGAACCAAAATGTTGTTTGGGAGTGTTTCAGAGCATTCGCTAACCTTCGGCACGTGAAAAGATGCAAAACTTGTGTTTCGGGCCTGAATGCACTATTTTGGGGTACCGAAGTTGTGAAGCATTCATTCTAGTTCATTGGACCCAAAATGATGTTTGGGAGTGTTTCAAAGCATTTCGCTAACCTTCGTCACGTAAAAAGATGCAAAACTTGTGTTTCGGGCCTGAATGTACTGTTTCGGGGTACCGAAGTTGTGAAGCATCCATTCTACTCCATTGGACCCAAACTGATTTTTGGGAGTGTTTCAGAGCATTTCGCTAACCTTCGGCACGTAAAAAGATGCAAAACTTCTGTTTCGGGCCCGAATGCACTATTTCGGGGTGCCGAAGTAGTGAAGCATCCATTGTACTCCATTGGACCCAAAATGATTTTTGGGAGTGTTTCAGAGCATTTCGCTAACCTTCAGCACATAAAAAGATGAAAACTTGTGTTCGCGCCTGAATGCACTATTTCGGGGTACCGAAGTTGTGAAGCATCCATTCTACTCCATTGGACCCAAAATGATGTTTGGGAGTGTTTCAGAGCATTTCGCTAACCTTCGGCTTGTAAAAAGATGAAAACTTGTGTTTCGGGCCTGAATGCACTATTTTGAGGGACCAAAGTTGCGAAGCATCCATTCAACTCCATTGGACCCAAACTGATTTTTGGGAGTGTTTCAGAACATTTTGCTTACCTTCGTCACGTAAAAAGATGCAAAACTTGTGTTTCGGGCCTGAATGCACTATTTTGGGGTACCGAAGTTGTGAAGCATTCATTCTAGTTCATTGGACCCAAAATGATGTTTGGGAGTGTTTCAATGCATTTTGCTAACCTTCGGCACGTAAAAAGATGCAAAATTTGTGTTTCGGGCCTGAATGCACTATTTCGGGGTACCGAAGTTGTCAAGCATCCATTCTACTCCATTGGACCCAAAATGATGTTTGGGAGTGTTTCAGAGCATTTCGCTAACCTTCGGCATGTAAAAAGATGAAAACTTGTGTTTCGGGCCAGAATGCACTATTTCGAGGGACCAAAGTTGCGAAGCATCCATTCAACTCCATTGGACCCAAACTGATTTTTGGGAGTGTTTCAGAGCAATTCGCTAACCTTCGTCACGTAAAAAGATGCAAAACTTGTGTTTCGGGCCTGAATGTACTGTTTCGGGGTACCGAAGTTGTGAAGCATCCATTCTACTCCATTGGACCCAAACTGATTTTTGGGAGTGTTTCAAATCATTTCGCTAACCTTCGGCACGTAAAAAGATGCAAAACTTCTGTTTCGGGCCTGAATGCACTATTTCGGGGTACCGAAGTTGTCAAGCATCCATTCTACTCCATTGCACCCAAAATGATTTTTGGGAGTGTTTCAGAGCATTTCGCTAACCTTCAGCACGTAAAAAGATGAAAACTTGTGTTCGCGCCTGAATGCACTATTTCGGGGTACCGAAGTTGTGAAGCATCCATTCTACTCCATTGGACCCAAAATGATGTTTGGGAGTGTTTCAGAGCATTTCGCTAACCTTCGGCATGTAAAAAGATGAAAACTTGTGTTTCGGGCCTGAATGCACTGTTTCGTGGGACCAAAGTTGCGAAGCATCCATTCAACTCCATTGGACCCAAACTGATTTTTGGGAGTGTTTCAGAGCATTTCGCTAACCTTCAGCACGTAAAAAGATTAAAACTTGTGTTCGCGCCTGAATGCACTATTTCGGGGTACCGAAGTTGTGAAGCATCCATTCTACTCCGTTGGACCCAAACTTATTTTTGGGAGTGTTTTAGAGCATTTCGCTAACCTTCGGCACGTAAAAAGATGCAAAACTTGTGTTTCGGGCCTGAATGCACTATTTTGGGGGTACCGAAGTTGTGAAGCATCCATTCTACTCCATTGGACCCAAAATGATTTTTGGGAGTGTTTCAGAGCATTTCGCTAACCTTCAGCACGTAAAAAGATGAAAACTTGTGTTCGCGCCTGAATGCACTATTTCGGGGTACCGAAGTTGTGAAGCATCCATTCTAGTCCATTGGACCTAAACTGATTTTCGGGAGTGTTTCAGAGCATTTCGCTAACCTTCGGCACGTAAAAAGATGCAAAACTTGTGTTTCGGGCCTGAATGCACTATTTTGGGGTACTGAAGTTGTGAAGCATCCATTCTACTCCATTGGACCCAAAATGATTTTTGGGTGTGTTTCAGAGCATTTCGCTAACCTTCAGCACGTAAAAAGATTAAAACTTGTGTTCGCGCCTGAATGCACTATTTCGGGGTACCGAAGTTGTGAAGCATCCATTCTACTCCATTGGACCCAAAATGATGTTTGGGAGTGTGTCAGAGCATTTCGCTAACCTTCGGCATGTAAAAAGATGAAAACTTGTGTTTCGGGCCTGAATGCACTATTTCGAGGGACTAAAGTTGCGAAGCATCCATTCAACTCCATTCGACCCAAACTGATGTTTGGGAGTGTTTCAGAGCATTTCGCTAACCTTCGTCACGTAAAAAGATGCAAAACTTGTGTTTCGGGCCTGAATGTACTGTTTCGGGGTACCGAAGTTGTGAAGCATCCATTCTACTCCATTGGACCCAAACTGATTTTTGGGAGTGTTTCAGAGCATTTCGCTAACCTTCGGCACGTAAAAAGATGCAAAACTTGTGTTTCGGGCCTGAATGCACTATTTTGGGGTACCGAAGTTGTGAAGCATCCATTCTACTCCATTGGACCCAAAATGATTTTTGGGAGTGTTTCAGAGCATTTCGCTAACCTTCAGCACGTAAAAAAATGAAAACTTGTGTTCACGCCTGAATGCACTATTTCGGGGTACCGAAGTTGTGAAGCATCCATTCTAGTACATTGGACCCAAACTGATTTTTGGGAGTGTTTCAGAGCATTTCGCTAACCTTCGGCACGTAAAAAGATGCAAAACTTCTGTTTCGGGCCTGAATACACTATTTCGGGGTACCGAAGTTGTGAAGCATCCATTCTACTCCATTGGACCCAAAATGATTTTTGGGTGTGTTTCAGAGCATTTCACTAACCTTCAGCACGTAAAAAGATGAAAACTTGTGTTCGCGCCTGAATGCACTATTTCGGGGTACCGAAGTTGTGAAGCATCCATTCTACTCCATTCGACCCAAAATGATGTTTGGGAGTGTTTAAGAGCATTTCGCTAACCTTCGGCATGTAAAAAGATGAAAACTTGTGTTCGCGCCTGAATGCACTATTTCGGGGTACCGAAGTTGTGAAGCATCCATTCTACTCCATTGGACCCAAAATGATGTTTGGGAGTGTTTCAGAGCATTTCGCTAACCTTCGGCATGTAAAAAGATGAAAACTTGTGTTTCGGGTCTGAATGCAATATTTCGAGGGACTAAAGTTGCGAAGCATCCATTCAACTCCATTGGACCCAAACTGATGTTTGGGAGTGTTTCAGAGCATTTCGCTAACCTTCGTCACGTAAAAAGATGCAAAACTTGTGTTTCGGGCCTGAATGTACTGTTTCGGGGTACCGAAGTTGTGAAGCATCCATTCTACTCCATTGGACCCAAACTGATTTTTGGGAGTGTTTCAGAGCATTTCGCTAACCTTCGGCACGTAAAAAGATGCAAAACTTGTGTTTCGGGCATGAATGCACTATTTTGGGGTACCGAAGTTGTGAAGCATCCATTCTACTCCATTGGACCCAAAATGATTTTTGGGAGTGTTTCAGAGCATTTCGCTAACCTTCAGCACGTAAAAAGATGAAAACTTGTGTTCGCGCCTGAATGCACTATTTCGGGGTACCGAAGTTGTGAAGCATCCATTCTAGTACATTGGACCCAAACTGATTTTTGGGAGTGTTTCAGAGCATTTCGCTAACCTTCGGCACGTAAAAAGATGCAAAACTTCTGTTTCGGGCCTGAATGCACTATTTCGGGGTACCGAAGTTGTGAAGCATCCATTCTACTCCATTGGACCCAAAATGATGTTTGGGAGTGTTTCAGAGCATTTCGCTAACCTTCGGCATGTAAAAAGATGAAAACTTGTGTTTCGGGTCTGAATGCAATATTTCGAGGGACTAAAGTTGCGAAGCATCCATTCAACTCCATTGGACCCAAAATGATGTTTGGGAGTGTTTCAGAGCATTTCGCTAACCTTCGGCATGTAAAAAGATGAAAACTTGTGTTTCGGGCCTGAATGCACTGTTTCGTGGGACCAAAGTTGCGAAGCATCCATTCAACTCCATTGGACCCAAACTGATTTTTGGGAGTGTTTCAGAGCATTTCGCTAACCTTCAGCACGTAAAAAGATTAAAACTTGTGTTCGCGCCTGAATGCACTATTTCGGGGTACCGAAGTTGTGAAGCATCCATTCTACTCCGTTGGACCCAAACTTATTTTTGGGAGTGTTTTAGAGCATTTCGCTAACCTTCGGCACGTAAAAAGATGCAAAACTTGTGTTTCGGGCCTGAATGCACTATTTTGGGGGTACCGAAGTTGTGAAGCATCCATTCTACTCCATTGGACCCAAAATGATTTTTGGGAGTGTTTCAGAGCATTTCGCTAACCTTCAGCACGTAAAAAGATGAAAACTTGTGTTCGCGCCTGAATGCACTATTTCGGGGTACCGAAGTTGTGAAGCATCCATTCTAGTCCATTGGACCTAAACTGATTTTCGGGAGTGTTTCAGAGCATTTCGCTAACCTTCGGCACGTAAAAAGATGCAAAACTTGTGTTTCGGGCCTGAATGCACTATTTTGGGGTACTGAAGTTGTGAAGCATCCATTCTACTCCATTGGACCCAAAATGATTTTTGGGTGTGTTTCAGAGCATTTCGCTAACCTTCAGCACGTAAAAAGATTAAAACTTGTGTTCGCGCCTGAATGCACTATTTCGGGGTACCGAAGTTGTGAAGCATCCATTCTACTCCATTGGACCCAAAATGATGTTTGGGAGTGTGTCAGAGCATTTCGCTAACCTTCGGCATGTAAAAAGATGAAAACTTGTGTTTCGGGCCTGAATGCACTATTTCGAGGGACTAAAGTTGCGAAGCATCCATTCAACTCCATTCGACCCAAACTGATGTTTGGGAGTGTTTCAGAGCATTTCGCTAACCTTCGTCACGTAAAAAGATGCAAAACTTGTGTTTCGGGCCTGAATGTACTGTTTCGGGGTACCGAAGTTGTGAAGCATCCATTCTACTCCATTGGACCCAAACTGATTTTTGGGAGTGTTTCAGAGCATTTCGCTAACCTTCGGCACGTAAAAAGATGCAAAACTTGTGTTTCGGGCCTGAATGCACTATTTTGGGGTACCGAAGTTGTGAAGCATCCATTCTACTCCATTGGACCCAAAATGATTTTTGGGAGTGTTTCAGAGCATTTCGCTAACCTTCAGCACGTAAAAAAATGAAAACTTGTGTTCGCGCCTGAATGCACTATTTCGGGGTACCGAAGTTGTGAAGCATCCATTCTAGTACATTGGACCCAAACTGATTTTTGGGAGTGTTTCAGAGCATTTCGCTAACCTTCGGCACGTAAAAAGATGCAAAACTTCTGTTTCGGGCCTGAATGCACTATTTCGGGGTACCGAAGTTGTGAAGCATCCATTCTACTCCATTGGACCCAAAATGATTTTTGGGTGTGTTTCAGAGCATTTCACTAACCTTCAGCACGTAAAAAGATGAAAACTTGTGTTCGCGCCTGAATGCACTATTTCGGGGTACCGAAGTTGTGAAGCATCCATTCTACTCCATTCGACCCAAAATGATGTTTGGGAGTGTTTCAGAGCATTTCGCTAACCTTCGGCATGTAAAAAGATGAAAACTTGTGTTCGCGCCTGAATGCACTATTTCGGGGTACCGAAGTTGTGAAGCATCCATTCTACTCCATTGGACCCAAAATGATGTTTGGGAGTGTTTCAGAGCATTTCGCTAACCTTCGGCATGTAAAAAGATGAAAACTTGTGTTTCGGGTCTGAATGCAATATTTCGAGGGACTAAAGTTGCGAAGCATCCATTCAACTCCATTGGACCCAAACTGATGTTTGGGAGTGTTTCAGAGCATTTCGCTAACCTTCGTCACGTAAAAAGATGCAAAACTTGTGTTTCGGGCCTGAATGTACTGTTTCGGGGTACCGAAGTTGTGAAGCATCCATTCTACTCCATTGGACCCAAACTGATTTTTGGTAGTGTTTCAGAGCATTTCGCTAACCTTCGGCACGTAAAAAGATGCAAAACTTGTGTTTCGGGCCTGAATGCACTATTTTGGGGTACCGAAGTTGTGAAGCATCCATTCTACTCCATTGGACCCAAAATG
The DNA here is from genome assembly GCA_036936925.1 of Cenchrus fungigraminus. NCBI lineage: Eukaryota > Viridiplantae > Streptophyta > Magnoliopsida > Poales > Poaceae > Cenchrus > Cenchrus fungigraminus. The sequence continues at coordinate 58,578,134 of CM072772.1, read as the reverse complement.
ATTTTTGGGAGTGTTTCAGAGCATTTCGCTAACCTTCAGCACGTAAAAAGATGAAAACTTGTGTTCGCGCCTGAATGCACTATTTCGGGGTACCGAAGTTGTGAAGCATCCATTCTAGTCCATTAGACCCAAACTGATTTTTGGGAGTGTTTCAGAGCATTTCGCTAACCTTCGGCATGTAAAAAGATGCAAAACTTCTGTTTCGGGCCTGAATGCACTATTTCGGGGTACCGAAGTTGTGAAGCATCCATTCTACTTCATTGGACCCAAAATGATTTTTGGGTGTGTTTCAGAGCATTTCACTAACCTTCAGCACGTAAAAAGATGAAAACTTGTGTTCGCGCCTGAATGCACTATTTCGGGGTACCGAAGTTGTGAAGCATCCATTCTACTCCATTCGACCCAAAATGATGTTTGGGAGTGTTTCAGAGCATTTCGCTAACCTTCGGCATGTAAAAAGATGAAAACTTGTGTTTCGGGCCTGAATGCACTATTTCGAGGGACCAAAGTTGCGAAGCATCCATTCAACTCCATTGGACCCAAACTGATTTTTGGGAGTGTTTCAGAGCATTTCGCTAACCTTCGTCACGTAAAAAGATGCAAAACTTGTGTTTCGGGCGTGAATGTACTGTTTCGGGGTACCGAAGTTGTGAAGCATCCATTCTACTCCATTGGACCCAAACTGATTTTTGGGAGTGTTTCAGAGCATTTCACTAACCTTCGGCACGTAAAAAGATGCAAAACTTGTGTTTCGGGCCTGAATGCACTATTTTGGGGTACCGAAGTTGTGAAGCATCCATTCTACTCCATTGGACCCAAAATGATTTTTGGGAGTGTTTCAGAGCATTTCGCTAACCTTCAGCACGTAAAAAGATGAAAACTTGTGTTCGCGCCTGAATGCACTATTTCGGGGTACCGAAGTTGTGAAGCATCCATTCTAGTCCATTGGACCCAAACTGATTTTTGGGAGTGTTTCAGAGCATTTCGCTAACCTTCGGCACGTAAAAGATGCAAAACTTGTGTTCGCGCCTGAATCCACTATTTCGGGTTACAAAAGTTGTGAAGCAACCATTATAGTCCATTGCACCCAAAATGATGTTTGGGAGTGTTTCAGAGCATTTTGCTAACCTTCGGCACATAAAAAGATGAAAAACTTGTGTTTCGGGCCTGAATGCACTATTTCGAGGTACAAAGTTTCGAAGCATCCATTCTACTCCATTGGAACCAAAATGATGTTTGGGAGTGTTTCAGAGCATTCGCTAACCTTCGGCACGTAAAAAGATGCAAAACTTGTGTTTCGGGCCTGAATGCACTATTTTGGGGTACCGAAGTTGTGAAGCATCCATTCTAGTTCACTGGACCCAAAATGATGTTTGGGAGTGTTTCAAAGCATTTGGCTAACCTTCGGCACGTAAAAAGATGCAAAATTTGTGGTTCAGGCCTGAATGCACTATTTCGGGGTACCGAAGTTGTGAAGCATCCATTCTACTCCATTGGACCCAAAATGATGTTTGGGAGTGTTTCAGAGCATTTCGCTAACCTTCGGCATGTAAAAAGATGAAAACTTGTTTTTCGGGCCAGAATGCACTATTTCGAGGGACCAAAGTTGCGAAGCATCCATTCAACTCCATTGGACCCAAACTGATTTTTGGGAGTGTTTCAGAGCATTTCGCTAACCTTCGGCACGTAAAAAGATGTAAAACTTCTGTTTCGGGCATGAATACACTATTTCGCGTTACCGAAGTTGTGAAGCATCCATTCTACTCCATTGGACCCAAAATGATTTTTGGGTGTGTTTCAGAGCATTTCGCTAACCTTCAGGACGTAAAAAGATGAAAACTTGTGTTCGCGCCTGAATGCACTATTTCGGGGTACCGAAGTTGTGAAGCATCCATTCAACTCCATTGGACCCAAACTGATTTTTGGGAGTGTTTCAGAGCATTTCGCTAACCTTCGGCATGTAAAAAGATGAAAACTTGTGTTTCGGGCCAGAATGCACTATTTCGAGGGACCAAAGTTGCGAAGCATCCATTCAACTCCATTGGACCCAAACTGATTTTTGGGAGTGTTTCAGAGCATTTCGCTAACCTTCGGCATGTAAAAAGATGCAAAACTTCTGTTTCGGGCCTGAATGCACTATTTCGGGGTACCGAAGTTGTGAAGCATCCATTCTACTTCATTGGACCCAAAATGATTTTTGGGTGTGTTTCAGAGCATTTCACTAACCTTCAGCACGTAAAAAGATGAAAACTTGTGTTCGCGCCTGAATGCACTATTTCGGGGTACCGAAGTTGTGAAGCATCCATTCTACTCCATTCGACCCAAAATGATGTTTGGGAGTGTTTCAGAGCATTTCGCTAACCTTCGGCATGTAAAAAGATGAAAACTTGTGTTTCGGGCCTGAATGCACTATTTCGAGGGACCAAAGTTGCGAAGCATCCATTCAACTCCATTGGACCCAAACTGATTTTTGGGAGTGTTTCAGAGCATTTCGCTAACCTTCGTCACGTAAAAAGATGCAAAACTTGTGTTTCGGGCGTGAATGTACTGTTTCGGGGTACCGAAGTTGTGAAGCATCCATTCTACTCCATTGGACCCAAACTGATTTTTGGGAGTGTTTCAGAGCATTTCACTAACCTTCGGCACGTAAAAAGATGCAAAACTTGTGTTTCGGGCCTGAATGCACTATTTTGGGGTACCGAAGTTGTGAAGCATCCATTCTACTCCATTGGACCCAAAATGATTTTTGGGAGTGTTTCAGAGCATTTCGCTAACCTTCAGCACGTAAAAAGATGAAAACTTGTGTTCGCGCCTGAATGCACTATTTCGGGGTACCGAAGTTGTGAAGCATCCATTCTAGTCCATTGGACCCAAACTGATTTTTGGGAGTGTTTCAGAGCATTTCGCTAACCTTCGGCACGTAAAAGATGCAAAACTTGTGTTCGCGCCTGAATCTACTATTTCGGGTTACAAAAGTTGTGAAGCAACCATTATAGTCCATTGCACCCAAAATGATGTTTGGGAGTGTTTCAGAGCATTTTGCTAACCTTCGGCACATAAAAAGATGAAAAACTTGTGTTTCGGGCCTGAATGCACTATTTCGAGGTACAAAGTTTCGAAGCATCCATTCTACTCCATTGGAACCAAAATGATGTTTGGGAGTGTTTCAGAGCATTCGCTAACCTTCGGCACGTAAAAAGATGCAAAACTTGTGTTTCGGGCCTGAATGCACTATTTTGGGGTACCGAAGTTGTGAAGCATCCATTCTAGTTCACTGGACCCAAAATGATGTTTGGGAGTGTTTCAAAGCATTTGGCTAACCTTCGGCACGTAAAAAGATGCAAAATTTGTGGTTCAGGCCTGAATGCACTATTTCGGGGTACCGAAGTTGTGAAGCATCCATTCTACTCCATTGGACCCAAAATGATGTTTGGGAGTGTTTCAGAGCATTTCGCTAACCTTCGGCATGTAAAAAGATGAAAACTTGTGTTTCGGGCCAGAATGCACTATTTCGAGGGACCAAAGTTGCGAAGCATCCATTCAACTCCATTGGACCCAAACTGATTTTTGGGAGTGTTTCAGAGCATTTCGCTAACCTTCGGCACGTAAAAAGATGTAAAACTTCTGTTTCGGGCATGAATACACTATTTCGCGTTACCGAAGTTGTGAAGCATCCATTCTACTCCATTGGACCCAAAATGATTTTTGGGTGTGTTTCAGAGCATTTCGCTAACCTTCAGGACGTAAAAAGATGAAAACTTGTGTTCGCGCCTGAATGCACTATTTCGGGGTACCGAAGTTGTGAAGCATCCATTCAACTCCATTGGACCCAAACTGATTTTTGGGAGTGTTTCAGAGCATTTCGCTAACCTTCGGCATGTAAAAAGATGAAAACTTGTGTTTCGGGCCAGAATGCACTATTTCGAGGGACCAAAGTTGCGAAGCATCCATTCAACTACATTGGACCCAAACTGATTTTTGGTAGTGTTTCAGAGCATTTCGCTAACCTTCGGCACGTAAAAAGATGCAAAACTTGTGTTTCGGGCCTGAATGCACTATTTTGGGGTACCGAAGTTGTGAAGCATCCATTCTACTCCATTGGACCCAAAATGATTTTTGGGAGTGTTTCAGAGCATTTCGCTAACCTTCAGCACGTAAAAAGATGAAAACTTGTGTTCGCGCCTGAATGCACTATTTCGGGGTACCGAAGTTGTGAAGCATCCATTCTAGTCCATTAGACCCAAACTGATTTTTGGGAGTGTTTCAGAGCATTTCGCTAACCTTCGGCATGTAAAAAGATGCAAAACTTCTGTTTCGGGCCTGAATGCACTATTTCGGGGTACCGAAGTTGTGAAGCATCCATTCTACTTCATTGGACCCAAAATGATTTTTGGGTGTGTTTCAGAGCATTTCACTAACCTTCAGCACGTAAAAAGATGAAAACTTGTGTTCGCGCCTGAATGCACTATTTCGGGGTACCGAAGTTGTGAAGCATCCATTCTACTCCATTCGACCCAAAATGATGTTTGGGAGTGTTTCAGAGCATTTCGCTAACCTTCGGCATGTAAAAAGATGAAAACTTGTGTTTCGGGCCTGAATGCACTATTTCGAGGGACCAAAGTTGCGAAGCATCCATTCAACTCCATTGGACCCAAACCGATTTTTGGGAGTGTTTCAGAGCATTTCGCTAACCTTCGTCACGTAAAAAGATGCAAAACTTGTGTTTCGGGCGTGAATGTACTGTTTCGGGGTACCGAAGTTGTGAAGCATCCATTCTACTCCATTGGACCCAAACTGATTTTTGGGAGTGTTTCAGAGCATTTCACTAACCTTCGGCACGTAAAAAGATGCAAAACTTGTGTTTCGGGCCTGAATGCACTATTTTGGGGTACCGAAGTTGTGAAGCATCCATTCTACTCCATTGGACCCAAAATGATTTTTGGGAGTGTTTCAGAGCATTTCGCTAACCTTCAGCACGTAAAAAGATGAAAACTTGTGTTCGCGCCTGAATGCACTATTTCGGGGTACCGAAGTTGTGAAGCATCCATTCTAGTCCATTGGACCCAAACTGATTTTTGGGAGTGTTTCAGAGCATTTCGCTAACCTTCGGCACGTAAAAGATGCAAAACTTGTGTTCGCGCCTGAATCCACTATTTCGGGTTACAAAAGTTGTGAAGCAACCATTATAGTCCATTGCACCCAAAATGATGTTTGGGAGTGTTTCAGAGCATTTTGCTAACCTTCGGCACATAAAAAGATGAAAAACTTGTGTTTCGGGCCTGAATGCACTATTTCGAGGTACAAAGTTTCGAAGCATCCATTCTACTCCATTGGAACCAAAATGATGTTTGGGAGTGTTTCAGAGCATTCGCTAACCTTCGGCACGTAAAAAGATGCAAAACTTGTGTTTCGGGCCTGAATGCACTATTTTGGGGTACCGAAGTTGTGAAGCATCCATTCTAGTTCACTGGACCCAAAATGATGTTTGGGAGTGTTTCAAAGCATTTGGCTAACCTTCGGCACGTAAAAAGATGCAAAATTTGTGGTTCAGGCCTGAATGCACTATTTCGGGGTACCGAAGTTGTGAAGCATCCATTCTACTCCATTGGACCCAAAATGATGTTTGGGAGTGTTTCAGAGCATTTCGCTAACCTTCGGCATGTAAAAAGATGAAAACTTGTTTTTCGGGCCAGAATGCACTATTTCGAGGGACCAAAGTTGCGAAGCATCCATTCAACTCCATTGGACCCAAACTGATTTTTGGGAGTGTTTCAGAGCATTTCGCTAACCTTCGGCACGTAAAAAGATGTAAAACTTCTGTTTCGGGCATGAATACACTATTTCGCGTTACCGAAGTTGTGAAGCATCCATTCTACTCCATTGGACCCAAAATGATTTTTGGGTGTGTTTCAGAGCATTTCGCTAACCTTCAGGACGTAAAAAGATGAAAACTTGTGTTCGCGCCTGAATGCACTATTTCGGGGTACCGAAGTTGTGAAGCATCCATTCAACTCCATTGGACCCAAACTGATTTTTGGGAGTGTTTCAGAGCATTTCGCTAACCTTCGGCATGTAAAAAGATGAAAACTTGTGTTTCGGGCCAGAATGCACTATTTCGAGGGACCAAAGTTGCGAAGCATCCATTCAACTCCATTGGACCCAAACTGATTTTTGGGAGTGTTTCAGAGCATTTCGCTAACCTTCGGCATGTAAAAAGATGCAAAACTTCTGTTTCGGGCCTGAATGCACTATTTCGGGGTACCGAAGTTGTGAAGCATCCATTCTACTTCATTGGACCCAAAATGATTTTTGGGTGTGTTTCAGAGCATTTCACTAACCTTCAGCACGTAAAAAGATGAAAACTTGTGTTCGCGCCTGAATGCACTATTTCGGGGTACCGAAGTTGTGAAGCATCCATTCTACTCCATTCGACCCAAAATGATTTTTGGGAGTGTTTCAGAGCATTTCGCTAACCTTCGGCATGTAAAAAGATGAAAACTTGTGTTTCGGGCCTGAATGCACTATTTCGAGGGACCAAAGTTGCGAAGCATCCATTCAACTCCATTGGACCCAAACTGATTTTTGGGAGTGTTTCAGAGCATTTCGCTAACCTTCGTCACGTAAAAAGATGCAAAACTTGTGTTTCGGGCGTGAATGTACTGTTTCGGGGTACCGAAGTTGTGAAGCATCCATTCTACTCCATTGGACCCAAACTGATTTTTGGGAGTGTTTCAGAGCATTTCACTAACCTTCGGCACGTAAAAAGATGCAAAACTTGTGTTTCGGGCCTGAATGCACTATTTTGGGGTACCGAAGTTGTGAAGCATCCATTCTACTCCATTGGACCCAAAATGATTTTTGGGAGTGTTTCAGAGCATTTCGCTAACCTTCAGCACGTAAAAAGATGAAAACTTGTGTTCGCGCCTGAATGCACTATTTCGGGGTACCGAAGTTGTGAAGCATCCATTCTAGTCCATTGGACCCAAACTGATTTTTGGGAGTGTTTCAGAGCATTTCGCTAACCTTCGGCACGTAAAAGATGCAAAACTTGTGTTCGCGCCTGAATCCACTATTTCGGGTTACAAAAGTTGTGAAGCAACCATTATAGTCCATTGCACCCAAAATGATGTTTGGGAGTGTTTCAGAGCATTTTGCTAACCTTCGGCACATAAAAAGATGAAAAACTTGTGTTTCGGGCCTGAATGCACTATTTCGAGGTACAAAGTTTCGAAGCATCCATTCTACTCCATTGGAACCAAAATGATGTTTGGGAGTGTTTCAGAGCATTCGCTAACCTTCGGCACGTAAAAAGATGCAAAACTTGTGTTTCGGGCCTGAATGCACTATTTTTGGGTACCGAAGTTGTGAAGCATCCATTCTAGTTCACTGGACCCAAAATGATGTTTGGGAGTGTTTCAAAGCATTTGGCTAACCTTCGGCACGTAAAAAGATGCAAAATTTGTGGTTCAGGCCTGAATGCACTATTTCGGGGTACCGAAGTTGTGAAGCATCCATTCTACTCCATTGGACCCAAAATGATGTTTGGGAGTGTTTCAGAGCATTTCGCTAACCTTCGGCATGTAAAAAGATGAAAACTTGTGTTTCGGGCCAGAATGCACTATTTCGAGGGACCAAAGTTGCGAAGCATCCATTCAACTCCATTGGACCCAAACTGATTTTTGGGAGTGTTTCAGAGCATTTCGCTAACCTTCGGCACGTAAAAAGATGTAAAACTTCTGTTTCGGGCATGAATACACTATTTCGCGTTACCGAAGTTGTGAAGCATCCATTCTACTCCATTGGACCCAAAATGATTTTTGGGTGTGTTTCAGAGCATTTCGCTAACCTTCAGGACGTAAAAAGATGAAAACTTGTGTTCGCGCCTGAATGCACTATTTCGGGGTACCGAAGTTGTGAAGCATCCATTCAACTCCATTGGACCCAAACTGATTTTTGGGAGTGTTTCAGAGCATTTCGCTAACCTTCGGCATGTAAAAAGATGAAAACTTGTGTTTCGGGCCAGAATGCACTATTTCGAGGGACCAAAGTTGCGAAGCATCCATTCAACTCCATTGGACCCAAACTGATTTTTGGGAGTGTTTCAGAGCATTTCGCTAACCTTCGGCACGTAAAAAGATGCAAAACTTGTGTTTCGGGCCTGAATGCACTATTTTGGGGTACCGAAGTTGTGAAGCATCCATTCTACTCCATTGGACCCAAAATGATTTTTGGGAGTGTTTCAGAGCATTTCGCTAACCTTCAGCACGTAAAAAGATGAAAACTTGTGTTCGCGCCTGAATGCACTATTTCGGGGTACCGAAGTTGTGAAGCATCCATTCTAGTCCATTGGACCCAAACTGATTTTTGGGAGTGTTTCAGAGCATTTCGCTAACCTTCGGCACGTAAAAGATGCAAAACTTGTGTTCGCGCCTGAATCCACTATTTCGGGTTACAAAAGTTGTGAAGCAACCATTATAGTCCATTGCACCCAAAATGATGTTTGGGAGTGTTTCAGAGCATTTTGCTAACCTTCGGCACATAAAAAGATGAAAAACTTGTGTTTCGGGCCTGAATGCACTATTTCGAGGTACAAAGTTTCGAAGCATCCATTCTACTCCATTGGAACCAAAATGATGTTTGGGAGTGTTTCAGAGCATTCGCTAACCTTCGGCACGTAAAAAGATGCAAAACTTGTGTTTCGGGCCTGAATGCACTATTTTTGGGTACCGAAGTTGTGAAGCATCCATTCTAGTTCACTGGACCCAAAATGATGTTTGGGAGTGTTTCAAAGCATTTGGCTAACCTTCGGCACGTAAAAAGATGCAAAATTTGTGGTTCAGGCCTGAATGCACTATTTCGGGGTACCGAAGTTGTGAAGCATCCATTCTACTCCATTGGACCCAAAATGATGTTTGGGAGTGTTTCAGAGCATTTCGCTAACCTTCGGCATGTAAAAAGATGAAAACTTGTGTTTCGGGCCAGAATGCACTATTTCGAGGGACCAAAGTTGCGAAGCATCCATTCAACTCCATTGGACCCAAACTGATTTTTGGGAGTGTTTCAGAGCATTTCGCTAACCTTCGGCACGTAAAAAGATGTAAAACTTCTGTTTCGGGCATGAATACACTATTTCGCGTTACCGAAGTTGTGAAGCATCCATTCTACTCCATTGGACCCAAAATGATTTTTGGGTGTGTTTCAGAGCATTTCGCTAACCTTCAGGACGTAAAAAGATGAAAACTTGTGTTCGCGCCTGAATGCACTATTTCGGGGTACCGAAGTTGTGAAGCATCCATTCAACTCCATTGGACCCAAACTGATTTTTGGGAGTGTTTCAGAGCATTTCGCTAACCTTCGGCATGTAAAAAGATGAAAACTTGTGTTTCGGGCCAGAATGCACTATTTCGAGGGACCAAAGTTGCGAAGCATCCATTCAACTCCATTGGACCCAAACTGATTTTTGGGAGTGTTTCAGAGCATTTCGCTAACCTTCGGCACGTAAAAAGATGCAAAACTTGTGTTTCGGGCCTGAATGCACTATTTTGGGGTACCGAAGTTGTGAAGCATCCATTCTACTCCATTGGACCCAAAATGATTTTTGGGAGTGTTTCAGAGCATTTCGCTAACCTTCAGCACGTAAAAAGATGAAAACTTGTGTTCGCGCCTGAATGCACTATTTCGGGGTACCGAAGTTGTGAAGCATCCATTCTAGTCCATTAGACCCAAACTGATTTTTGGGAGTGTTTCAGAGCATTTCGCTAACCTTCGGCATGTAAAAAGATGCAAAACTTCTGTTTCGGGCCTGAATGCACTATTTCGGGGTACCGAAGTTGTGAAGCATCCATTCTACTTCATTGGACCCAAAATGATTTTTGGGTGTGTTTCAGAGCATTTCACTAACCTTCAGCACGTAAAAAGATGAAAACTTGTGTTCGCGCCTGAATGCACTATTTCGGGGTACCGAAGTTGTGAAGCATCCATTCTACTCCATTCGACCCAAAATGATGTTTGGGAGTGTTTCAGAGCATTTCGCTAACCTTCGGCATGTAAAAAGATGAAAACTTGTGTTTCGGGCCTGAATGCACTATTTCGAGGGACCAAAGTTGCGAAGCATCCATTCAACTCCATTGGACCCAAACTGATTTTTGGGAGTGTTTCAGAGCATTTCGCTAACCTTCGTCACGTAAAAAGATGCAAAACTTGTGTTTCGGGCGTGAATGTACTGTTTCGGGGTACCGAAGTTGTGAAGCATCCATTCTACTCCATTGGACCCAAACTGATTTTTGGGAGTGTTTCAGAGCATTTCACTAACCTTCGGCACGTAAAAAGATGCAAAACTTGTGTTTCGGGCCTGAATGCACTATTTTGGGGTACCGAAGTTGTGAAGCATCCATTCTACTCCATTGGACCCAAAATGATTTTTGGGAGTGTTTCAGAGCATTTCGCTAACCTTCAGCACGTAAAAAGATGAAAACTTGTGTTCGCGCCTGAATGCACTATTTCGGGGTACCGAAGTTGTGAAGCATCCATTCTAGTCCATTGGACCCAAACTGATTTTTGGGAGTGTTTCAGAGCATTTCGCTAACCTTCGGCACGTAAAAGATGCAAAACTTGTGTTCGCGCCTGAATCCACTATTTCGGGTTACAAAAGTTGTGAAGCAACCATTATAGTCCATTGCACCCAAAATGATGTTTGGGAGTGTTTCAGAGCATTTTGCTAACCTTCGGCACATAAAAAGATGAAAAACTTGTGTTTCGGGCCTGAATGCACTATTTCGAGGTACAAAGTTTCGAAGCATCCATTCTACTCCATTGGAACCAAAATGATGTTTGGGAGTGTTTCAGAGCATTCGCTAACCTTCGGCACGTAAAAAGATGCAAAACTTGTGTTTCGGGCCTGAATGCACTATTTTGGGGTACCGAAGTTGTGAAGCATCCATTCTAGTTCACTGGACCCAAAATGATGTTTGGGAGTGTTTCAAAGCATTTGGCTAACCTTCGGCACGTAAAAAGATGCAAAATTTGTGGTTTAGGCCTGAATGCACTATTTCGGGGTACCGAAGTTGTGAAGCATCCATTCTACTCCATTGGACCCAAAATGATGTTTGGGAGTGTTTCAGAGCATTTCGCTAACCTTCGGCATGTAAAAAGATGAAAACTTGTGTTCGCGCCTGAATGCACTATTTCGGGGTACCGAAGTTGTGAAGCATCCATTCTAGTCCATTAGACCCAAACTGATTTTTGGGAGTGTTTCAGAGCATTTCGCTAACCTTCGGCATGTAAAAAGATGCAAAACTTCTGTTTCGGGCCTGAATGCACTATTTCGGGGTACCGAAGTTGTGAAGCATCCATTCTACTTCATTGGACCCAAAATGATTTTTGGGTGTGTTTCAGAGCATTTCACTAACCTTCAGCACGTAAAAAGATGAAAACTTGTGTTCGCGCCTGAATGCACTATTTCGGGGTACCGAAGTTGTGAAGCATCCATTCTACTCCATTCGACCCAAAATGATGTTTGGGAGTGTTTCAGAGCATTTCGCTAACCTTCGGCATGTAAAAAGATGAAAACTTGTGTTTCGGGCCTGAATGCACTATTTCGAGGGACCAAAGTTGCGAAGCATCCATTCAACTCCATTGGACCCAAACTGATTTTTGGGAGTGTTTCAGAGCATTTCGCTAACCTTCGTCACGTAAAAAGATGCAAAACTTGTGTTTCGGGCGTGAATGTACTGTTTCGGGGTACCGAAGTTGTGAAGCATCCATTCTACTCCATTGGACCCAAACTGATTTTTGGGAGTGTTTCAGAGCATTTCACTAACCTTCGGCACGTAAAAAGATGCAAAACTTGTGTTTCGGGCCTGAATGCACTATTTTGGGGTACCGAAGTTGTGAAGCATCCATTCTACTCCATTGGACCCAAAATGATTTTTGGGAGTGTTTCAGAGCATTTCGCTAACCTTCAGCATGTAAAAAGATGAAAACTTGTGTTCGCGCCTGAATGCACTATTTCGGGGTACCGAAGTTGTGAAGCATCCATTCTAGTCCATTGGACCCAAACTGATTTTTGGGAGTGTTTCAGAGCATTTCGCTAACCTTCGGCACGTAAAAGATGCAAAACTTGTGTTCGCGCCTGAATCCACTATTTCGGGTTACAAAAGTTGTGAAGCAACCATTATAGTCCATTGCACCCAAAATGATGTTTGGGAGTGTTTCAGAGCATTTTGCTAACCTTCGGCACATAAAAAGATGAAAAACTTGTGTTTCGGGCCTGAATGCACTATTTCGAGGTACAAAGTTTCGAAGCATCCATTCTACTCCATTGGAACCAAAATGATGTTTGGGAGTGTTTCAGAGCATTCGCTAACCTTCGGCACGTAAAAAGATGCAAAACTTGTGTTTCGGGCCTGAATGCACTATTTTGGGGTACCGAAGTTGTGAAGCATCCATTCTAGTTCACTGGACCCAAAATGATGTTTGGGAGTGTTTCAAAGCATTTGGCTAACCTTCGGCACGTAAAAAGATGCAAAATTTGTGGTTTAGGCCTGAATGCACTATTTCGGGGTACCGAAGTTGTGAAGCATCCATTCTACTCCATTGGACCCAAAATGATGTTTGGGAGTGTTTCAGAGCATTTCGCTAACCTTCGGCATGTAAAAAGATGAAAACTTGTGTTTCGGGCCAGAATGCACTATTTCGAGGGACCAAAGTTGCGAAGCATCCATTCAACTCCATTGGACCCAAACTGATTTTTGGGAGTGTTTCAGAGCATTTCGCTAACCTTCGGCACGTAAAAAGATGTAAAACTTCTGTTTCGGGCATGAATACACTATTTCGGGGTACCGAAGTTGTGAAGCATCCATTCTACTCCATTGGACCCAAAATGATTTTTGGGTGTGTTTCAGAGCATTTCGCTAACCTTCAGGACGTAAAAAGATGAAAACTTGTATTCGCGCCTGAATGCACTATTTCGGGGTACCGAAGTTGTGAAGCATCCATTCTACTCCATTGGACCCAAAATGATGTTTGAGAGTGTTTCAGAACATTTCGCTAACCTTCGGCTCGTAAAAAGATGAAAAACTTGTGTTCGCGCCTGAATGCACTATTTCGGGGTACCGAAGTTGTGAAGCATCCATTCTAGTCCATTGGACCCAAACTGATTTTTGGGAGTGTTTCAGAGCATTTCGCTAACCTTCGGCACGTAAAAGATGCAAAACTTGTGTTCGCGCCTGAATCCACTATTTCGGGTTACAAAAGTTGTGAAGCAACCATTATAGTCCATTGCACCCAAAATGATGTTTGGGAGTGTTTCAGAGCATTTTGCTAACCTTCGGCACATAAAAAGATGAAAAACTTGTGTTTCGGGCCTGAATGCACTATTTCGTGGTACAAAGTTGCGAAGCATCCATTCTACTCCATTGGAAGCAAAATGATGTTTGGGAGTGTTTCAGAGCATTCGCTAACCTTCGGCACGTAAAAAGATGCAAAACTTGTGTTTCGGGCCTGAATGCACTATTTTGGGGTACCGAAGTTGTGAAGCATCCATTCTAGTTCACTAGACCCAAAATGATGTTTGGGAGTGTTTCAAATCATTTTGCTAACCTTCGGCACGTAAAAAGATGCAAAATTTGTGGTTCGGGCCTGAATGCACTATTTCGGGGTACCGAAGTTGTGAAGCATCCATTCTACTCCATTGGACCCAAAATGATGTTTGGGAGTGTTTCAGAGCATTTCGCGAACCTTCGGCATGTAAAAAGATGAAAACTTGTGTTTCGGGCCAGAATGCACTATTTCGAGGGACCAAAGTTGCGAAGCATCCATTCAACTCCATTGGACCCAAACTGATTTTTGGGAGTGTTTCAGAGCATTTCGCTAACCTTCGGCACGTAAAAAGATGTAAAACTTCTGTTTCGGGCCTGAATGCACTATTTCGGGGTACCGAAGTTGTGAAGCATCCATTCTACTCCATTGGACCCAAAATGATTTTTGGGTGTGTTTCAGAGCATTTCGCTAACCTTCAGCACGTAAAAAGATGAAAACTTGTGTTCGCGCCTGAATGCACTATTTCGGGGTACCGAAGTTGTGAAGCATCCATTCTAGTACATTGGACCCAAACTGATTTTTGGGAGTGTTTCAGAGCATTTCGCTAACCTTCGGCACGTAAAAAGATGCAAAACTTCTGTTTCGGGCCTGATTGCACTATTTCGGGGTACCGAAGTTGTGAAGCATCCATTCTACTCCATTGGACCCAAAATGATTTTTGGGTGTGTTTCAGAGCATTTCACTAACCTTCAGCACGTAAAAAGATGAAAACTTGTGTTCGCGCCTGAATGCACTATTTCGGGGTACCGAAGTTGTGAAGCATCCATTCTACTCCATTCGACCCAAAATGATGTTTGGGAGTGTTTCAGAGCATTTCGCTAACCTTCGGCATGTAAAAAGATGAAAACTTGTGTTCGCGCCTGAATGCACTATTTCGGGGTACCGAAGTTGTGAAGCATCCATTCTACTCCATTGGACCCAAAATGATGTTTGGGAGTGTTTCAGAGCATTTCGCTAACCTTCGGCATGTAAAAAGATGAAAACTTGTGTTTCCGGCCTGAATGCACTATTTCGAGGGACCAAAGTTGCGAAGCATCCATTCAACTCCATTGGACCCAAACTGATTTTTGGGAGTGTTTCAGAGCATTTCGCTAACCTTCGTTACGTAAAAAGATGCAAAACTTGTGTTTCGGGCCTGAATGTACTGTTTCGGGGTACCGAAGTTGTGAAGCATCCATTCTACTCCATTGGACCCAAACTGATTTTTGGGAGTGTTTCAGAGCATTTCGCTAACCTTCGGCACGTAAAAAGATGCAAAACTTGTGTTTCGGGCCTGAATGCACTATTTTGGGGTACCGAAGTTGTGAAGCATCCATTCTACTCCATTGGACCCAAAATGATTTTTGGGAGTGTTTCAGAGCATTTCGCTAACCTTCAGCACGTAAAAAGATGAAAACTTGTGTTTGCGCCTGAATGCACTATTTCAGGGTACCGAAGTTGTGAAGCATCCATTCTAGTCCATTGGGCCCAAACTGATTTTTGGGAGTCTTTCAGAGCATTTCGCTAACCTCCGGCACGTAAAAAGATGCAAAACTTCTGTTTCGGGCCTGAATGCACTATTTCGGGGTACCGAAGTTGTGAAGCATCCATTCTACTCCATTGGACCCAAAATGATTTTTGGGTGTGTTTCAGAGCATTTCGCTAACCTTCAGCACGTAAAAAGATGAAAACTTGTGTTCGCACCTGAATGCACTATTTCGGGGTACCGAAGTTGTGAAGCATCCATTCTACTCCATTGGACCCAAACTGATTTTTGGGAGTGTTCGAGAGCATTTCGCTAACCTTCGTCACGTAAAAAGATGCAAAACTTGTGTTTCGGGCCTAAATGTACTGTTTCGGGGTACCGAAGTTGTGAAGCATCCATTCTACTCCATTGGACCCAAACTGATTTTTGGGAGTGTTTCAGAGCATTTCGCTAACCTTCGGCACGTAAAAACATGCAAAACTTGTGTTTCGGTCCTGAATGCACTATTTTGGGGTACCGAAGTTGTGAAGCATCCATTCTACTCCATTGGACCCAAAATGATTTTTGGGAGTGTTTCAGAGCATTTCGCTAACCTTCAGCACGTAAAAAGATGAAAACATGTGTTCGCGCCTGAATGCACTATTTCAGGGTACCGAAGTTGTGAAGCATCCATTCTAGTCCATTGGGCCCAAACTGATTTTTGGGAGTGTTTCAGAGCATTTCGCTAACCTTCGGCACGTAAAAAGATGCAAAACTTCTGTTTCGGGCCTGAATGCACTATTTCGGGGTACCGAAGTTGTGAAGCATCCATTCTACTCCATTGGACCCAAAATGATTTTTGGGTGTGTTTCAGAGCATTTCGCTAACCTTCAGCACGTAAAAAGATGAAAACTTGTGTTCGCGCCTAAAAGCACTATTTCGGGGTACCGAAGTTGTGAAGCATCCATTCTACTCCATTGGACCCAAAATAATGTTTGGGAGTGTTTCAGAGCATTTCGCTAACCTTCGGCATGTAAAAAGATGAAAACTTGTGTTTCGGGCCTGAATGCACTATTTCGAGGGACCAAAGTTGCGAAGCATCCATTCAACTCCATTGGACCCAAACTGATTTTTGGGAGTGTTTCAGAGCATTTCGCTAACCTTCGTCACGTAAAAAGATGCAAAACTTGTGTTTCGGGCGTGAATGTACTGTTTCGGGGTACCGAAGTTGTGAAGCATCCATTCTACTCCATTGGACCCAAACTGATTTTTGGGAGTGTTTCAGAGCATTTCGCTAACCTTCAGCACGTAAAAAGATGAAAACTTGTGTTCGCGCCTGAATGCACTATTTCGGGGTACCGAAGTTGTGAAGCATCCATTCTAGTCCATTGGACCCAAACTGATTTTTGGGAGTGTTTCAGAGCATTTCGCTAACCTTCGGCACGTAAAAGATGCAAAACTTGTGTTCGCGCCTGAATCCACTATTTCGGGTTACAAAAGTTGTGAAGCAACCATTATAGTCCATTGCACCCAAAATGATGTTTGGGAGTGTTTCAGAGCATTTTGCTAACCTTCGGCACATAAAAAGATGAAAAACTTGTGTTTCGGGCCTGAATGCACTATTTCGAGGTACAAAGTTTCGAAGCATCCATTCTACTCCATTGGAACCAAAATGATGTTTGGGAGTGTTTCAGAGCATTTCGCTAACCTTCGGCATGTAAAAAGATGAAAACTTGTGTTTCGGGCCAGAATGCACTATTTCGAGGGACCAAAGTTGCGAAGCATCCATTCAACTCCATTGGACCCAAACTGATTTTTGGGAGTGTTTCAGAGCATTTCGCTAACCTTCGGCACGTAAAAAGATGTAAAACTTCTGTTTCGGGCATGAATACACTATTTCGGGGTACCGAAGTTGTGAAGCATCCATTCTACTCCATTGGACCCAAAATGATTTTTGGGTGTGTTTCAGAGCATTTCGCTAACCTTCAGGACGTAAAAAGATGAAAACTTGTATTCGCGCCTGAATGCACTATTTCGGGGTACCGAAGTTGTGAAGCATCCATTCTACTCCATTGGACCCAAAATGATGTTTGAGAGTGTTTCAGAACATTTCGCTAACCTTCGGCTCGTAAAAAGATGAAAAACTTGTGTTCGCGCCTGAATGCACTATTTCGGGGTACCGAAGTTGTGAAGCATCCATTCTAGTCCATTGGACCCAAACTGATTTTTGGGAGTGTTTCAGAGCATTTCGCTAACCTTCGGCACGTAAAAGATGCAAAACTTGTGTTCGCGCCTGAATCCACTATTTCGGGTTACAAAAGTTGTGAAGCAACCATTATAGTCCATTGCACCCAAAATAATGTTTGGGAGTGTTTCAGAGCATTTTGCTAACCTTCGGCACATAAAAAGATGAAAAACTTGTGTTTCGGGCCTGAATGCACTATTTCGTGGTACAAAGTTGCGAAGCATCCATTCTACTCCATTGGAAGCAAAATGATGTTTGGGAGTGTTTCAGAGCATTCGCTAACCTTCGGCACGTAAAAAGATGCAAAACTTGTGTTTCGGGCCTGAATGCACTATTTTGGGGTACCGAAGTTGTGAAGCATCCATTCTAGTTCACTAGACCCAAAATGATGTTTGGGAGTGTTTCAAATCATTTTGCTAACCTTCGGCACGTAAAAAGATGCAAAATTTGTGGTTCGGGCCTGAATGCACTATTTCGGGGTACCGAAGTTGTGAAGCATCCATTCTACTCCATTGGACCCAAAATGATGTTTGGGAGTGTTTCAGAGCATTTCGCGAACCTTCGGCATGTAAAAAGATGAAAACTTGTGTTTCGGGCCAGAATGCACTATTTCGAGGGACCAAAGTTGCGAAGCATCCATTCAACTCCATTGGACCCAAACTGATTTTTGGGAGTGTTTCAGAGCATTTCGCTAACCTTCGGCACGTAAAAAGATGTAAAACTTCTGTTTCGGGCCTGAATGCACTATTTCGGGGTACCGAAGTTGTGAAGCATCCATTCTACTCCATTGGACCCAAAATGATTTTTGGGTGTGTTTCAGAGCATTTCGCTAACCTTCAGCACGTAAAAAGATGAAAACTTGTGTTCGCGCCTGAATGCACTATTTCGGGGTACCGAAGTTGTGAAGCATCCATTCTAGTACATTGGACCCAAACTGATTTTTGGGAGTGTTTCAGAGCATTTCGCTAACCTTCGGCACGTAAAAAGATGCAAAACTTCTGTTTCGGGCCTGATTGCACTATTTCGGGGTACCGAAGTTGTGAAGCATCCATTCTACTCCATTGGACCCAAAATGATTTTTGGGTGTGTTTCAGAGCATTTCACTAACCTTCAGCACGTAAAAAGATGAAAACTTGTGTTCGCGCCTGAATGCACTATTTCGGGGTACCGAAGTTGTGAAGCATCCATTCTACTCCATTCGACCCAAAATGATGTTTGGGAGTGTTTCAGAGCATTTCGCTAACCTTCGGCATGTAAAAAGATGAAAACTTGTGTTCGCACCTGAATGCACTATTTCGGGGTACCGAAGTTGTGAAGCATCCATTCTACTCCATTGGACCCAAAATGATGTTTGGGAGTGTTTCAGAGCATTTCGCTAACCTTCGGCATGTAAAAAGATGAAAACTTGTGTTTCCGGCCTGAATGCACTATTTCGAGGGACCAAAGTTGCGAAGCATCCATTCAACTCCATTGGACCCAAACTGATTTTTGGGAGTGTTTCAGAGCATTTCGCTAACCTTCGTTACGTAAAAAGATGCAAAACTTGTGTTTCGGGCCTGAATGTACTGTTTCGGGGTACCGAAGTTGTGAAGCATCCATTCTACTCCATTGGACCCAAACTGATTTTTGGGAGTGTTTCAGAGCATTTCGCTAACCTTCGGCACGTAAAAAGATGCAAAACTTGTGTTTCGGGCCTGAATGCACTATTTTGGGGTACCGAAGTTGTGAAGCATCCATTCTACTCCATTGGACCCAAAATGATTTTTGGGAGTGTTTCAGAGCATTTCGCTAACCTTCAGCACGTAAAAAGATGAAAACTTGTGTTTGCGCCTGAATGCACTATTTCAGGGTACCGAAGTTGTGAAGCATCCATTCTAGTCCATTGGGCCCAAACTGATTTTTGGGAGTCTTTCAGAGCATTTCGCTAACCTCCGGCACGTAAAAAGATGCAAAACTTCTGTTTCGGGCCTGAATGCACTATTTCGGGGTACCGAAGTTGTGAAGCATCCATTCTACTCCATTGGACCCAAAATGATTTTTGGGTGTGTTTCAGAGCATTTCGCTAACCTTCAGCACGTAAAAAGATGAAAACTTGTGTTCGCACCTGAATGCACTATTTCGGGGTACCGAAGTTGTGAAGCATCCATTCTACTCCATTGGACCCAAACTGA
Source organism: Cenchrus fungigraminus (assembly GCA_036936925.1). NCBI lineage: Eukaryota > Viridiplantae > Streptophyta > Magnoliopsida > Poales > Poaceae > Cenchrus > Cenchrus fungigraminus. The sequence continues at coordinate 58,558,675 of CM072772.1, read as the reverse complement.
TTTTTGGGAGTGTTCGAGAGCATTTCGCTAACCTTCGTCACGTAAAAAGATGCAAAACTTGTGTTTCGGGCCTAAATGTACTGTTTCGGGGTACCGAAGTTGTGAAGCATCCATTCTACTCCATTGGACCCAAACTGATTTTTGGGAGTGTTTCAGAGCATTTCGCTAACCTTCGGCACGTAAAAACATGCAAAACTTGTGTTTCGGTCCTGAATGCACTATTTTGGGGTACCGAAGTTGTGAAGCATCCATTCTACTCCATTGGACCCAAAATGATTTTTGGGAGTGTTTCAGAGCATTTCGCTAACCTTCAGCACGTAAAAAGATGAAAACATGTGTTCGCGCCTGAATGCACTATTTCAGGGTACCGAAGTTGTGAAGCATCCATTCTAGTCCATTGGGCCCAAACTGATTTTTGGGAGTGTTTCAGAGCATTTCGCTAACCTTCGGCACGTAAAAAGATGCAAAACTTCTGTTTCGGGCCTGAATGCACTATTTCGGGGTACCGAAGTTGTGAAGCATCCATTCTACTCCATTGGACCCAAAATGATTTTTGGGTGTGTTTCAGAGCATTTCGCTAACCTTCAGCACGTAAAAAGATGAAAACTTGTGTTCGCGCCTAAAAGCACTATTTCGGGGTACCGAAGTTGTGAAGCATCCATTCTACTCCATTGGACCCAAAATAATGTTTGGGAGTGTTTCAGAGCATTTCGCTAACCTTCGGCATGTAAAAAGATGAAAACTTGTGTTTCGGGCCTGAATGCACTATTTCGAGGGACCAAAGTTGCGAAGCATCCATTCAACTCCATTGGACCCAAACTGATTTTTGGGAGTGTTTCAGAGCATTTCGCTAACCTTCGTCACGTAAAAAGATGCAAAACTTGTGTTTCGGGCGTGAATGTACTGTTTCGGGGTACCGAAGTTGTGAAGCATCCATTCTACTCCATTGGACCCAAACTGATTTTTGGGAGTGTTTCAGAGCATTTCGCTAACCTTCGGCACGTAAAAAGATGCAAAACTTGTGTTTCTGGCCTGAATGCACTATTTTGGGGTACCGAAGTTGTGAAGCATCCATTCTACTCCATTGGACCCAAAATGATTTTTGGGAGTGTTTCAGAGCATTTCGCTAACCTTCAGCACGTAAAAAGATGAAAACTTGTGTTCGCGCCTGAATGCACTATTTCGGGGTAATGAAGTTGTGAAGCATCCATTCTAGTCCATTGGACCCAAACTGATTTTTGGGAGTGTTTCAGAGCATTTCGCTAACCTTCGGCACGTAAAAGATGCAAAACTTGTGTTCGCGCCTGAATCCACTATTTCGGGTTACAAAAGTTGTGAAGCAACCATTATAGTCCATTGCACCCAAAATGATGTTTGGGAGTGTTTCAGAGCATTTTGCTAACCTTCGGCACATAAAAAGATGAAAAACTTGTGTTTCGGGCCTGAATGCACTATTTCGAGGTACAAAGTTGCGAAGCATCCATTCTACTCCATTGGAACCAAAATGATGTTTGGGAGTGTTTCAGAGCATTCGCTAACCTTCGGCACGTAAAAAGATGCAAAACTTGTGTTTCGGGCCTGAATGCACTATTTTGGGGTACCGGAGTTGTGAAGCATCCATTCTAGTTCACTGGACCCAAAATGATGTTTGGGAGTGTTTCAAAGCATTTGGCTAACCTTCGGCACGTAAAAAGATGCAAAATTTGTGGTTCAGGCCTGCATGCACTATTTCGGGGTACCGAAGTTGTGAAGCATCCATTCTACTCCATTGGACCCAAAATGATGTTTGGGAGTGTTTCAGAGCATTTCGCTAACCTTCGGCATGTAAAAAGATGAAAACTTGTGTTTCGGGCCAGAATGCACTATTTCGAGGGACCAAAGTTGCGAAGCATCCATTCAACTCCATTGGACCCAAACTGATTTTTGGGAGTGTTTCAGAGCATTTCGCTAACCTTCGGCACGTAAAAAGATGTAAAACTTCTGTTTCTGGCATGAATACACTATTTCGGGGTACCGAAGTTGTGAAGCATCCATTCTACTCCATTGGACCCAAAATGATTTTTGGGTGTGTTTCAGAGCATTTCGCTAACCTTCAGCACGTAAAAAGATGAAAACTTGTGTTCGCGCCTGAATGCACTATTTCGGGGTACCGAAGTTGTGAAGCATCCATTCTACTCCATTGGACCCAAAATGATGTTTGAGAGTGTTTCAGAACATTTCGCTAACCTTCGGCTCGTAAAAAGATGAAAAACTTGTGTTCGCGCCTGAATGCACTATTTCGGGGTACCGAAGTTGTGAAGCATCCATTCTAGTCCATTGGACCCAAACTGATTTTTGGGAGTGTTTCAGAGCATTTCGCTAACCTTCGGCACGTAAAAGATGCAAAACTTGTGTTCGCGCCTGAATCCACTATTTCGGGTTACAAAAGTTGTGAAGCAACCATTATAGTCCATTGCACCCAAAATGATGTTTGGGAGTGTTTCAGAGCATTTTGCTAACCTTCGGCACATAAAAAGATGAAAAACTTGTGTTTCGGGCCTGAATGCACTATTTCGTGGTACAAAGTTGCGAAGCATCCATTCTACTCCATTGGAACCAAAATGATGTTTGGGAGTGTTTCAGAGCATTCGCTAACCTTCGGCATGTAAAAAGATGCAAAACTTGTGTTTCGGGCCTGAATGCACTATTTTGGGGTACCGAAGTTGTGAAGCATCCATTCTAGTTCACTAGACCCAAAATGATGTTTGGGAGTGTTTCAAATCATTTTGCTAACCTTCGGCACGTAAAAAGATGCAAAATTTGTGGTTCGGGCCTGAATGCACTATTTCGGGGTACCGAAGTTGTGAAGCATCCATTCTACTCCATTGGACCCAAAATGATGTTTGGGAGTGTTTCAAAGCATTTCGCTAACCTTCGGCATGTAAAAAGATGAAAACTTGTGTTTCGGGCCAGAATGCACTATTTCGAGGGACCAAAGTTGCGAAGCATCCATTCAACTCCATTGGACCCAAACTGATTTTTGGGAGTGTTTCAGAGCATTTCGCTAACCTTCGGCACGTAAAAAGATGTAAAACTTCTGTTTCGGGCCTGAATGCACTATTTCGGGGTACCGAAGTTGTGAAGCATCCATTCTACTCCATTGGACCCAAAATGATTTTTGGGTGTGTTTCAGAGCATTTCGATAACCTTCAGCACGTAAAAAGATGAAAACTTGTGTTCGCGCCTGAATGCACTATTTCGGGGTACCGAAGTTGTGAAGCATCCATTCTACTCCATTGGACCCAAAATGATGTTTGGGAGTGTTTCAGAGCATTTCGCTAACCTTCGGCATGTAAAAAGATGAAAACTTGTGTTTCGGGCCTGAATGCACTATTTCGAGGGACCAAAGTTGCGAAGCATCCATTCAACTCCATTGGACCCAAACTGATTTTTGGGAGTGTTTCAGAGCATTTCGCTAACCTTCGTTACGTAAAAAGATGCAAAACTTGTGTTTCGGGCCTGAATGTACTGTTTCGGGGTACCGAAGTTGTGAAGCATCCATTCTACTCCATTGGACCCAAACTGATTTTTGGGAGTGTTTCAGAGCATTTCGCTAACCTACGGCACGTAAAAAGATGCAAAACTTCTGTTTCGGGCCTGAATGCACTATTTCTGGGTACCGAAGTTGTGAAGCATCCATTCTACTCCATTGGACCCAAAATGATTTTTGGGTGTGTTTCAGAGCATTTCACTAACCTTCAGCACGTAAAAAGATGAAAACTTGTGTTCGCGCCTGAATGCACTATTTCGGGGTACCGAAGTTGTGAAGCATCCATTCTACTCCATTCGACCCAAAATGATGTTTGGGAGTGTTTCAGAGCATTTCGCTAACCTTCGGCATGTAAAAAGATGAAAACTTGTGTTCGCGCCTGAATGCACTATTTCGGGGTACCGAAGTTGTGAAGCATCCATTCTACTCCATTGGACCCAAAATGATGTTTGGGAGTGTTTCAGAGCATTTCGCTAACCTTCGGCATGTAAAAAGATGAAAACTTGTGTTTCCGGCCTGAATGCACTATTTCGAGGGACCAAAGTTGCGAAGCATCCATTCAACTCCATTGGACCCAAACTGATTTTTGGGAGTGTTTCAGAGCATTTCGCTAACCTTCGTTACGTAAAAAGATGCAAAACTTGTGTTTCGGGCCTGAATGTACTGTTTCGGGGTACCGAAGTTGTGAAGCATCCATTCTACTCCATTGGACCCAAACTGATTTTAGGGAGTGTTTCAGAGCATTTCGCTAACCTTCGGCACGTAAAAAGATGCAAAACTTGTGTTTCGGGCCTGAATGCACTATTTTGGGGTACCGAAGTTGTGAAGCATCCATTCTCCTCCATTGGACCCAAAATGATTTTTGGGAGTGTTTCAGAGCATTTCGCTAACCTTCAGCACGTAAAAAGATGAAAACTTGTGTTCGCGCCTGAATGCACTATTTCAGGGTACCGAAGTTGTGAAGCATCCATTCTAGTCCATTGGGCCCAAACTGATTTTTGGGAGTCTTTCAGAGCATTTCGCTAACCTTCGGCACGTAAAAAGATGCAAAACTTCTGTTTCGGGCCTGAATGCACTATTTCGGGGTACCGAAGTTGTGAAGCATCCATTCTACTCCATTGGACCCAAAATGATTTTTGGGTGTGTTTCAGAGCATTTCGCTAACCTTCAGCACGTAAAAAGATGAAAACTTGTGTTCGCACCTGAATGCACTATTTCGGGGTACCGAAGTTGTGAAGCATCCATTCTACTCCATTGGACCCAAACTGATTTTTGGGAGTGTTCGAGAGCATTTCGCTAACCTTCGTCACGTAAAAAGATGCAAAACTTGTGTTTCGGGCCTAAATGTACTGTTTCGGGGTACCGAAGTTGTGAAGCATCCATTCTACTCCATTGGACCCAAACTGATTTTTGGGAGTGTTTCAGAGCATTTCGCTAACCTTCGGCACGTAAAAACATGCAAAACTTGTGTTTCGGTCCTGAATGCACTATTTTGGGGTACCGAAGTTGTGAAGCATCCATTCTACTCCATTGGACCCAAAATGATTTTTGGGAGTGTTTCAGAGCATTTCGCTAACCTTCAGCACGTAAAAAGATGAAAACATGTGTTCGCGCCTGAATGCACTATTTCAGGGTACCGAAGTTGTGAAGCATCCATTCTAGTCCATTGGGCCCAAACTGATTTTTGGGAGTGTTTCAGAGCATTTCGCTAACCTTCGGCACGTAAAAAGATGCAAAACTTCTGTTTCGGGCCTGAATGCACTATTTCGGGGTACCGAAGTTGTGAAGCATCCATTCTACTCCATTGGACCCAAAATGATTTTTGGGTGTGTTTCAGAGCATTTCGCTAACCTTCAGCACGTAAAAAGATGAAAACTTGTGTTCGCGCCTAAAAGCACTATTTCGAGGTACCGAAGTTGTGAAGCATCCATTCTACTCCATTGGACCCAAAATAATGTTTGGGAGTGTTTCAGAGCATTTCGCTAACCTTCGGCATGTAAAAAGATGAAAACTTGTGTTTCGGGCCTGAATGCACTATTTCGAGGGACCAAAGTTGCGAAGCATCCATTCAACTCCATTGGACCCAAACTGATTTTTGGGAGTGTTTCAGAGCATTTCGCTAACCTTCGTCACGTAAAAAGATGCAAAACTTCTGTTTCGGGCGTGAATGTACTGTTTCGGGGTACCGAAGATGTGAAGCATCCATTCTACTCCATTGGACCCAAACTGATTTTTGGGAGTGTTTCAGAGCATTTCGCTAACCTTCGGCACGTAAAAAGATGCAAAACTTGTGTTTCGGGCCTGAATGCACTATTTTGGGGTACCGAAGTTGTGAAGCATCCATTCTACTCCATTGGACCCAAAATGATTTTTGGGAGTGTTTCAGAGCATTTCGCTAACCTTCAGCACGTAAAAAGATGAAAACTTGTGTTCGCGCCTGAATGCACTATTTCGGGGTAATGAAGTTGTGAAGCATCCATTCTAGTCCATTGGACCCAAACTGATTTTTGGGAGTGTTTCAGAGCATTTCGCTAACCTTCGGCACGTAAAAGATGCAAAACTTGTGTTCGCGCCTGAATCCACTATTTCGGGTTACAAAAGTTGTGAAGCAACCATTATAGTCCATTGCACCCAAAATGATGTTTGGGAGTGTTTCAGAGCATTTTGCTAACCTTCGGCACATAAAAAGATGAAAAACTTGTGTTTCGGGCCTGAATGCACTATTTCGAGGTACAAAGTTGCGAAGCATCCATTCTACTCCATTGGAACCAAAATGATGTTTGGGAGTGTTTCAGAGCATTCGCTAACCTTCGGCACGTAAAAAGATGCAAAACTTGTGTTTCGGGCCTGAATGCACTATTTTGGGGTACCGAAGTTGTGAAGCATCCATTCTAGTTCACTGGACCCAAAATGATGTTTGGGAGTGTTTCAAAGTATTTGGCTAACCTTCGGCACGTAAAAAGATGCAAAATTTGTGGTTCAGGCCTGCATGCACTATTTCGGGGTACCGAAGTTGTGAAGCATCCATTCTACTCCATTGGACCCAAAATGATGTTTGGGAGTGTTTCAGAGCATTTCGCTAACCTTCGGCATGTAAAAAGATGAAAACTTGTGTTTCGGGCCAGAATGCACTATTTCGAGGGACCAAAGTTGCGAAGCATCCATTCAACTCCATTGGACCCAAACTGATTTTTGGGAGTGTTTCAGAGCATTTCGCTAACCTTCGGCACGTAAAAAGATGTAAAACTTCTGTTTCGGGCATGAATACACTATTTCGGGGTACCGAAGTTGTGAAGCATCCATTCTACTCCATTGGACCCAAAATGATTTTTGGGTGTGTTTCAGAGCATTTCGCTAACCTTCAGCACGTAAAAAGATGAAAACTTGTGTTCGCGCCTGAATGCACTATTTCGGGGTACCGAAGTTGTGAAGCATCCATTCTACTCCATTGGACCCAAAATGATGTTTGAGAGTGTTTCAGAACATTTCGCTAACCTTCGGCTCGTAAAAAGATGAAAAACTTGTGTTCGCGCCTGAATGCACTATTTCGGGGTACCGAAGTTGTGAAGCATCCATTCTAGTCCATTGGACCCAAACTGATTTTTGGGAGTGTTTCAGAGCATTTCGCTAACCTTCGGCACGTAAAAGATGCAAAACTTGTGTTCGCGCCTGAATCCACTATTTCGGGTTACAAAAGTTGTGAAGCAACCATTATAGTCCATTGCACCCAAAATGATGCTTGGGAGTGTTTCAGAGCATTTTGCTAACCTTCGGCACATAAAAAGATGAAAAACTTGTGTTTCGGGCCTGAATGCACTATTTCGTGGTACAAAGTTGCGAAGCATCCATTCTACTCCATTGGAACCAAAATGATGTTTGGGAGTGTTTCAGAGCATTCGCTAACCTTCGGCACGTAAAAAGATGCAAAACTTGTGTTTCGGGCCTGAATGCACTATTTTGGGGTACCGAAGTTGTGAAGCATCCATTCTAGTTCACTAGACCCAAAATGATGTTTGGGAGTGTTTCAAATCATTTTGCTAACCTTCGGCACGTAAAAAGATGCAAAATTTGTGGTTCGGGCCTGAATGCACTATTTCGGGGTACCGAAGTTGTGAAGCATCCATTCTACTCCATTGGACCCAAAATGATGTTTGGGAGTGTTTCAAAGCATTTCGCTAACCTTCGGCATGTAAAAAGATGAAAACTTGTGTTTCGGGCCAGAATGCACTATTTCGAGGGACCAAAGTTGCGAAGCATCCATTCAACTCCATTGGACCCAAACTGATTTTTGGGAGTGTTTCAGAGCATTTCGCTAACCTTCGGCACGTAAAAAGATGTAAAACTTCTGTTTCGGGCCTGAATGCACTATTTCGGGGTACCGAAGTTGTGAAGCATCCATTCTACTCCATTGGACCCAAAATGATTTTTGGGTGTGTTTCAGAGCATTTCGCTAACCTTCAGCACGTAAAAAGATGAAAACTTGTGTTCGCGCCTGAATGCACTATTTCGGGGTACCGAAGTTGTGAAGCATCCATTCTACTCCATTGGACCCAAAATGATGTTTGGGAGTGTTTCAGAGCATTTCGCTAACCTTCGGCATGTAAAAAGATGAAAACTTGTGTTTCGGGCCTGAATGCACTATTTCGAGGGACCAAAGTTGCGAAGCATCCATTCAACTCCATTGGACCCAAACTGATTTTTGGGAGTGTTTCAGAGCATTTCGCTAACCTTCGTTACGTAAAAAGATGCAAAACTTGTGTTTCGGGCCTGAATGTACTGTTTCGGGGTACCGAAGTTGTGAAGCATCCATTCTACTCCATTGGACCCAAACTGATTTTTGGGAGTGTTTCAGAGCATTTCGCTAACCTTCGGCACGTAAAAAGATGCAAAACTTGTGTTTCGGAACTGAATGCACTATTTTGGGGAACCGAAATTGTGAAGCATCCATTCTACTCCATTGGACCCAAAATGATTTTTGGGAGTGTTTCAGAGCATTTCGCTAACCTTCAGCACGTAAAAAGATGAAAACTTGTGTTCGCGCCTGAATGCACTATTTCAGGGTACCGAAGTTGTGAAGCATCCATTCTAGTCCATTGGGCCCAAACTGATTTTTGGGAGTCTTTCAGAGCATTTCGCTAACCTTCGGCACGTAAAAAGATGCAAAACTTCTGTTTCGGGCCTGAATGCACTATTTCGGGGTACCGAAGTTGTGAAGCATCCATTCTACTCCATTGGACCCAAAATGATTTTTGGGTGTGTTTCAGAGCATTTCGCTAACCTTCAGCACGTAAAAAGATGAAAACTTGTGTTCGCACCTGAATGCACTATTTCGGGGTACCGAAGTTGTGAAGCATCCATTCTACTCCATTGGACCCAAACTGATTTTTGGGAGTGTTCGAGAGCATTTCGCTAACCTTCGTCACGTAAAAAGATGCAAAACTTGTGTTTCGGGCCTAAATGTACTGTTTCGGGGTACCGAAGTTGTGAAGCATCCATTCTACTCCATTGGACCCAAACTGATTTTTGGGAGTGTTTCAGAGCATTTCGCTAACCTTCGGCACGTAAAAACATGCAAAACTTGTGTTTCGGTCCTGAATGCACTATTTTGGGGTACCGAAGTTGTGAAGCATCCATTCTACTCCATTGGACCCAAAATGATTTTTGGGAGTGTTTCAGAGCATTTCGCTAACCTTCAGCACGTAAAAAGATGAAAACATGTGTTCGCGCCTGAATGCACTATTTCAGGGTACCGAAGTTGTGAAGCATCCATTCTAGTCCATTGGGCCCAAACTGATTTTTGGGAGTGTTTCAGAGCATTTCGCTAACCTTCGGCACGTAAAAAGATGCAAAACTTCTGTTTCGGGCCTGAATGCACTATTTCGGGGTACCGATGTTGTGAAGCATCCATTCTACTCCATTGGACCCAAAATGATTTTTGGGTGTGTTTCAGAGCATTTCGCTAACCTTCAGCACGTAAAAAGATGAAAACTTGTGTTCGCGCCTAAAAGCACTATTTCGGGGTACCGAAGTTGTGAAGCATCCATTCTACTCCATTGGACCCAAAATAATGTTTGGGAGTGTTTCAGAGCATTTCGCTAACCTTCGGCATGTAAAAAGATGAAAACTTGTGTTTCGGGCCTGAATGCACTATTTCGAGGGACCAAAGTTGCGAAGCATCCATTCAACTCCATTGGACCCAAACTGATTTTTGGGAGTGTTTCAGAGCATTTCGCTAACCTTCATCACGTAAAAAGATGCAAAACTTGTGTTTCGGGCCTGAATGTACTGTTTCGGAGTACCGAAGTTGTGAAGCATCCATTCTACTCCATTGGACCCAAACTGATTTTTGGGAGTGTTTCAGAGCATTTCGCTAACCTTCGGCACGTAAAAAGATGCAAAACTTGTATTTTGGGCCTGAATGCACTATTTTGGGGTACCGAAGTTGTGAAGCATCCATTCTACTCCATTGGACCCAAAATGATTTTTGGGAGTGTTTCAGAGCATTACGCTAACCTTCAGCACGTAAAAAGATGAAAACTTGTGTTCGCGCCTGAATGCACTATTTCGGGGTACCGAAGTTGTGAAGCATCCATCTAGTCCATTGGACGCAAACTGATTTTTGGGAGTGTTTCAGAGCATTTCGCTAACCTTCGGCACGTAAAAGATGCAAAACTTGTGTTCGCGCCTGAATCCACTATTTCGGGTTACAAAAGTTGTGAAGCAACCATTATAGTCCATTGCACCCAAAATGATGTTTGGGAGTGTTTCAGAGCATTTTGCTAACCTTCGGCACATAAAAAGATGAAAAACTTGTGTTTCGGGCCTGAATGCACTATTTCGAGGTACCAAAGTTGCGAAGCATCCATTCTACTCCATTGGAACCAAAATGATGTTTGGGAGTGTTTCAGAGCATTCGCTAACCTTCGGCACGTAAAAAGATGCAAAACTTGTGTTTCGGGCCTGAATGCACTATTTTGGGGTACCGAAGTTGTGAAGCATCCATTGTAGTGCACTGGACCCAAAATGATGTTTGGGAGTGTTTCAAAGCATTTTGCTAACCTTCGGCACGAAAAAGATGCAAAATTTGTGTTTCGGGCCTGAATGCACTATTTCGGGGTACCGAAGTTGTGAAGCATCCATTCTACTCCATTGGACCCAAAATGATGTTTGGGAGTGTTTCAGAGCATTTCGCTAACCTTCGGCATGTAAAACGATGAAAACTTGTGTTTCGGGCCTGAATGCACTATTTCGAGGGACCAAACTTGCGAAGCATCCATTCAACTCCATTGGACCCAAACTGATTTTTGGGAGTGTTTCAGAGCATTTCGCTAACCTTCGTTACGTAAAAAGATGCAAAACTTGTGTTTCGGGCCTGAATGTACTGTTTCGGGGTACCGAAGTTGTGAAGCATCCATTCTACTCCATTGGACCCAAACTGATTTTTGGGAGTGTTTCAGAGCATTTCGCTAACATTCGGCACGTAAAAAGATGCAAAACTTGTGTTTCGGAACTGAATGCACTATTTTGGGGTCCCTTGGACCCAAAATGATTTTTGGGAGTGTTTCAGAGCATTTCGCTAACCTTCAGCACGTAAAAAGATGAAAACTTTTGTTCGCGCCTGAATGCACTATTTCAGGGTACCGAAATTGTGAAGCATCCATTCTAGTCCATTAGGCCCAAACTGATTTTTGGGAGTGTTTCAGAGCATTTCACTAACCTTCGGCACGTAAAAAGATGAAAAACTTGTGTTTCGGGCCTGAATGCAATATTTCGCGGTACCAAAGTTGCGAAGCATCCATTCTACTCCATTGGAACCAAAATGATGTTTGGGAGTGTTTCAGAGCATTCGCTAACCTTCGGCACGTAAAAAGATGCAAAACTTGTGTTTCGGGCCTGAATGCACTATTTTGGGGTACCGAAGTTGTGAAGCATCCATTCTAGTTCACTGGACCCAAAATGATGTTTGGGAGTGTTTCAAAGCATTTTGCTAACCTTCGGCACGTAAAAAGATGCAAAATTTGTGTTTCGGGCCTGAATGCACTATTTCGGGGTACCGAAGTTGTGAAGCATCCATTCTACTCCATTGGACCCAAAATGATGTTTGGGAGTGTTTCAGAGCATTTCGCTAACCTTCAGCACGTAAAAAGATGAAAACATGTCTTCGCGCCTGAATGCACTATTTCAGGGTACCGAAGTTGTGAAGCATCCATTCTAGTCCATTGGGCCCAAACTGATTTTTGGGAGTGTTTCAGAGCATTTCGCTAACCTTCGGCACGTAAAAAGATGCAAAACTTCTGTTTCGGGCCTGAATGCACTATTTCGAGGTACCGAAGTTGTGAAGCATCCATTCTACTCCATTGGACCCAAAATGATTTTTGGGTGTGTTTCAGAGCATTTCGCTAACCTTCAGCACGTAAAAAGATGAAAACTTGTGTTCGCGCCTGAATGCACTATTTCGGGGTACCGAAGTTGTGAAGCATCCATTCTACTCCATTGGACCCAAAATGATGTTTGGGAGTGTTTCAGAGCATTTCGCTAACCTTCGGCGTGTAAAAAGATGAAAACTTGTGTTTCGGGCCTGAATGCACTATTTCGAGGCACCAAAGTTGCGAAGCATCCATTCAACTCCATTGGACCCAAACTGATTTTTGGGAGTGTTTCAGAGCATTTCGCTAACCTTCGTCACGTAAAAAGATGCAAAACTTGTGTTTCGGGCCTGAATGTACTGTTTCGGAGTACCGAAGTTGTGAAGCATCCATTCTACTCCATTGGACCCAAACTGATTTTTGGGAGTGTTTCAGAGCATTTCGCTAACCTTCGGCACGTAAAAAGATGCAAAACTTGTATTTCGGGCCTGAATGCACTATTTTGGGGTACCGAAGTTGTGAAGCATCCATTCTACTCCATTGGACCCAAAATGATTTTTGGGAGTGTTTCAGAGCATTTCGCTAACCTTCAGCACGTAAAAAGATGAAAACTTGTGTTCGCGCCTGAATGCACTATTTCGGGGTACCGAAGTTGTGAAGCATCCATGTAGTCCATTGGACCCAAACTGATTTTTGGGAGTGTTTCAGAGCATTTCGCTAACCTTCGGCACGTAAAAGATGCAAAACTTGTGTTCGCGCCTGAATCCACAATTTCGGGTTACAAAAGTTGTGAAGCAACCATTATAGTCCATTGCACCCAAAATGATGTTTGGGAGTGTTTCAGAGCATTTTGCTAACCTTCGGCACATAAAAAGATGAAAAACTTGTGTTTCGGGCCTGAATGCACTATTTCGAGGTACAAAAGTTGCGAAGCATCCATTCTACTCCATTGGAACCAAAATGATGTTTGGGAGTGTTTCAGAGCATTCTCTAACCTTCGGCACGTAAAAAGATGCAAAACTTGTGTTTCGGGCCTGAATGCACTATTTTGGGGTACCGAAGTTGTGAAGCATCCATTCTAGTGCACTGGACCCAAAATGATGTTTGGGAGTGTTTCAAAGCATTTTGCTAACCTTCGGCACGAAAAAGATGCAAAATTTGTGTTTCGGGCCTGAATGCATTATTTCGGGGTACCGAAGTTGTGAAGCATCCATTCTACTCCATTGGACCCAAAATGATGTTTGGGAGTGTTTCAGAGCATTTCACTAACCTTCGGCATGTAAAACGATGAAAACTTGTGTTTCGGGCCTGAATGCACTATTTCGAGGGACCAAACTTGCGAAGCATCCATTCAACTCCATTGGACCCAAACTGATTTTTGGGAGTGTTTCAGAGCATTTCGCTAACCTTCGTTACGTAAAAAGATGCAAAAGTTGTGTTTCGGGCCTGAATGTACTGTTTCGGGGTACCGAAGTTGTGAAGCATCCATTCTACTCCATTGGACCCAAACTGATTTTTGGGAGTGTTTCAGAGCATTTCGCTAACATTCGGCACGTAAAAAGATGCAAAACTTGTGTTTCGGAACTGAATGCACTATTTTGGGGTCCATTGGACCCAAAATGGTTTTTGGGAGTGTTTCAGAGCATTTCGCTAACCTTCAGCACGTAAAAAGATGAAAACTTGTGTTCGCGCCTGAATGCACTATTTCAGGGTACCGAAGTTGTGAAGCATCCATTCTAGTCCATTGGGCCCAAACTGATTTTTGGGAGTGTTTCAGAGCATTTCACTAACCTTCGGCACATAAAAAGATGAAAAACTTGTGTTTCGGGCCTGAATGCAATATTTCGCGGTACCAAAGTTGCGAAGCATCCATTCTACTCCATTGGAACCAAAATGATGTTTGGGAGTGTTTCAGAGCATTCGCTAACCTTCGGCACGTAAAAAGATGCAAAACTTCTGTTTCGGGCCTGAATGCACTATTTCGGGGTACCGAAGTTGTGAAGCATCCATTCTACTCCATTGGACCCAAAATGATGTTTGGGAGTGTTTCAGAGCATTTCGCTAACCTTCAGCACGTAAAAAGATGAAAACATGTCTTCGCGCCTGAATGCACTATTTCAGGGTACCGAAGTTGTGAAGCATCCATTCTAGTCCATTGGGCCCAAACTGATTTTTGGGAGTGTTTCAGAGCATTTCGCTAACCTTCGGCACGTAAAAAGATGCAAAACTTCTGTTTCGGGCCTGAATGCACTATTTCGGGGTACCGAAGTTGTGAAGCATCCATTCTACTCCATTGGACCCAAAATGATTTTTGGGTGTGTTTCAGAGCATTTCGCTAACCTTCAGCACGTAAAAAGATGAAAACTTGTGTTCGCGCCTGAATGCACTATTTCGGGGTACCGAAGTTGTGAAGCATCCATTCTACTCCATTGGACCCAAAATGATGTTTGGGAGTGTTTCAGAGCATTTCGCTAACCTTCGGCGTGTAAAAAGATGAAAACTTGTGTTTCGGGCCTGAATGCACTATTTCGAGGGACCAAAGTTGCGAAGCATCCATTCAACTCCATTGGACCCAAACTGATTTTTGGGAGTGTTTCAGAGCATTTCGCTAACCTTCGTCACGTAAAAAGATGCAAAACTTGTGTTTCGGGCCTGAATGTACTGTTTCGGAGTACCGAAGTTGTGAAGCATCCATTCTACTCCATTGGACCCAATCTGATTTTTGGGAGTGTTTCAGAGCATTTCGCTAACCTTCGGCACGTAAAAAGATGCAAAACTTGTGTTTCGGGCCTGAATGCACTATTTTGGGGTACCGAAGTTGTGAAGCATCCATTCTACTCCATTGGACCCAAAATGATTTTTGGGAGTGTTTCAGAGCATTTCGCTAACCTTCAGCACGTAAAAAGATGAAAACTTGTGTTCGCGCCTGAATGCACTATTTCGGGGTACCGAAGTTGTGAAGCATCCATTCTACTCCATTGGACCCAAACTGATTTTTGGGAGTGTTTCAGAGCATTTCACTAGCCTTCGGCACGTAAAAAGATGCAAAACTTGTGTTTCGGTCCTGAATGCACTATTTTGGGGTACCGAAGTTGTGAAGCATCCATTCTACTCCATTGGACCCAAAATGATTTTTGGGAGTGTTTCAGAGCATTTCGCTAACCTTCAGCACGTAAAAAGATGAAAACATGTGTTCGCGCCTGAATGCACTATTTCAGGGTACCGAAGTTGTGAAGCATCCATTCTAGTCCATTGGGCCCAAACTGATTTTTGGGAGTGTTTCAGAGCATTTCGCTAACCTTCGGCACGTAAAAAGATGCAAAACTTCTGTTTCGGGCCTGAATGCACTATTTCGGGGTACCGAAGTTGTGAAGCATCCATTCTACTCCATTGGACCCAAAATGATTTTTGGGTGTGTTTCAGAGCATTTCGCTAACCTTCAGCACGTAAAAAGATGAAAACTTGTGTTCGCGCCTGAATGCACTATTTCGGGGTACCGAAGTTGTGAAGCATCCATTCTACTCCATTGGACCCAAAATGATGTTTGGGAGTGTTTCAGAGCATTTCGCTAACCTTCGGCGTGTAAAAAGATGAAAACTTGTGTTTCGGGCCTGAATGCACTATTTCGAGGGACAAAAGTTGCGAAGCATCCATTCAACTCCATTGGACCGAAACTGATTTTTGGGAGTGTTTCAGAGCATTTCGCTAACCTTCGTCACGTAAAAAGATGCAAAACTTGTGTTTCGGGCCTGAATGTACTGTTTCGGAGTACCGAAGTTGTGAAGCATCCATTCTACTCCATTGGACCCAATCTGATTTTTGGGAGTGTTTCAGAGCATTTCGCTAACCTTCGGCACGTAAAAAGATGCAAAACTTGTGTTTCGGGCCTGAATGCACTATTTTGGGGTACCGAAGTTGTGAAGCATCCATTCTACTCCATTGGACCCAAACTGATTTTTGGGAGTGTTTCAGAGCATTTCGCTAACCTTCGGCACGTAAAAAGATGCAAAACTTGTGTTTCGGTCCTGAATGCACTATTTTGGGGTACCGAAGTTGTGAAGCATCCATTCTACTCCATTGGACCCAAAATGATTTTTGGGAGTGTTTCAGAGCATTTCGCTAACCTTCAGCACGTAAAAAGATGAAAACATGTGTTCGCGCCTGAATGCACTATTTCAGGGTACCGAAGTTGTGAAGCATCCATTCTAGTCCATTGGGCCCAAACTGATTTTTGGGAGTGTTTCAGAGCATTTCGCTAACCTTCAGCACGTAAAAGATGCAAAACTTGTGTTCGCGCCTGAATCCACTATTTCGGGTTACAAAAGTTGTGAAGCAACCATTATAGTCCATTGCACCCAAAATGATGTTTGGGAGTGTTTCAGAGCATTTTGCTAACCTTCGGCACATAAAAAGATGAAAAACTTGTGTTTCGGGCCTGAATGCACTATTTCGAGGTACCAAAGTTGCGAAGCATCCATTCTACTCCATTGGAACCAAAATGATGTTTGGGAGTGTTTCAGAGCATTCGCTAACCTTCGGCACGTAAAAAGATGCAAAACTTGTGTTTCGGGCCTGAATGCACTATTTTGGGGTACCGAAGTTGTGAAGCATCCATTATAGTTCACTGGACCCAAAATGATGTTTGGGAGTGTTTCAAAGCATTTTGCTAACCTTCGGCACGTAAAAAGATGCAAAATTTGTGTTTCGGGCCTGAATGCACTATTTCGGGGTACCGAAGTTGTGAAGCATCCATTCTACTCCATTGGACCCAAAATGATGTTTGGGAGTGTTTCAGAGCATTTCGCTAACCTTCAGCACGTAAAAAGATGAAAACATGTCTTCGCGCCTGAATGCACTATTTCAGGGTACCGAAGTTGTGAAGCATCCATTCTAGTCCATTGGGCCCAAACTGATTTTTGGGAGTGTTTCAGAGCATTTCGCTAACCTTCGGCACGTAAAAAGATGCAAAACTTCTGTTTCGGGCCTGAATGCACTATTTCGGGGTACCGAAGTTGTGAAGCATCCATTCTACTCCATTGGACCCAAAATGATTTTTGGGTGTGTTTCAGAGCATTTCGCTAACCTTCAGCACGTAAAAAGATGAAAACTTGTGTTCGCGCCTGAATGCACTATTTCGGGGTACCGAAGTTGTGAAGCATCCATTCTACTCCATTGGACCCAAAATGATGTTTGGGAGTGTTTCAGAGCATTTCGCTAACCTTCGGCATGTAAAAAGATGAAAACTTGTGTTTCGGGCCTGAATGCACTATTTCGAGGGACCAAAGTTGCGAAGCATCCATTCAACTCCATTGGACCCAAACTGATTTTTGGGAGTGTTTCAGAGCATTTCGCTAACCTTCGTCACGTAAAAAGATGCAAAACTTGTGTTTCGGGCCTGAATGTACTGTTTCGGGGTACCGAAGTTGTGAAGCATCCATTCTACTCCATTGGACCCAAACTGATTTTTGGGAGTGTTTCGGAGCATTTCGCTAACCTTCGGCACGTAAAAAGATGCAAAACTTGTGTTTCGGGCGTGAATGCACTATTTCGGGGTACCGAAGTTGTGAAGCATCTATTCTACTCCATTGGACCCAAAATGATTTTTGGGTGTGTTTCAGAGCATTTCGCTAACCTTCAGCACGTAAAAAGATGAAAACTTGTGTTCGCACCTGAATGCACTATTTCGGGGTACCGAAGTTGTGAAGCATCCATTCTACTCCATTGGACCCAAAATGATGTTTGGGAGTGTTTCAGAGCATTTCGCTAACCTTCGGCATGTAAAAAGATGAAAACTTGTGTTTCGGGCCTGAATGCACTATTTTGAGGGACCAAAGTTGCGAAGCATCCATTCAACTCCATTGGACCCAAACTGATTTTTGGGAGTGTTTCAGAGCATTTCGCTAACCTTCGTCACGTAAAAAGATGCAAAATTTGTGTTTCGGGCCTGAATGTACTGTTTCGGAGTACCGAAGTTGTGAAGCATCCATTCTACTCCATTGGACCCAAACTGATTTTTGGGAGTGTTTCAGAGCATTTCGCTAACCTTCGGCACGTAAAAAGATGCAAAACTTGTGTTTCGGGCCTGAATGCACTATTTTGGGGTACCGAAGTTGTGAAGCATCCATTCTACTCCATTAGACCCAAAATGATTTTTGGGAGTGTTTCAGAGCATTTCGCTAACCTTCAGCACGTAAAAAGATGAAAACTTATGTTCGCGCCTGAATGCACTATTTCGGGGTACCGAAGTTGTGAAGCATCCATTCTAGTCCATTGGACCCAAACTGATTTTTGGGAGTGTTTCAGAGCATTTCGCTAACCTTCGGCACGTAAAAGATGCAAAACTTGTGTTCGCGCCTGAATCCACTATTTCGGGTTACAAAAGTTGTGAAGCAACCATTATAGTCCATTGCACCCAAAATGATGTTTGGGAGTGTTTCAGAGCATTTTGCTAACCTTCGGCACATAAAAAGATGAAAAACTTGTGTTTCGGGCCTGAATGCAGTATTTCGAGGTACCAAAGTTGCGAAGCATCCATCCTACTCCATTGGAACCAAAATGATGTTTGGGAGTGTTTCAGAGCATTCGCTAACCTTCGGCACGTAAAAAGATGCAAAACTTGTGTTTCGGGCCTGAATGCACTATTTTGGGGTACCGAAGTTGTGAAGCATCCATTCTAGTTCACTGGACCCAAAATGATGTTTGGGAGTGTTTCAGAGCATTTCGCTAACCTTCAGCACGTAAAAAGATGAAAACATGTCTTCGCGCCTGAATGCACTATTTCAGGGTACCGAAGTTGTGAAGCATCCATTCTAGTCCATTGGGCCCAAACTGATTTTTGGGAGTGTTTCAGAGCATTTCGCTAACCTTCGGCACGTAAAAAGATGCAAAACTTCTGTTTCGGGCCTGAATGCACTATTTCGGGGTACCGAAGTTGTGAAGCATCCATTCTACTCCATTGGACCCAAAATGATTTTTGGGTGTGTTTCAGAGCATTTCGCTAACCTTCAGCACGTAAAAAGATGAAAACTTGTGTTCGCGCCTGAATGCACTATTTCGGGGTACCGAAGTTGTGAAGCATCCAATCTACTCCATTGGACCCAAAATGATGTTTGGGAGTGTTTCAGAGCATTTCGCTAACCTTCGGCGTGTAAAAAGATGAAAACTTGTGTTTCGGGCCTGAATGCACTATTTCGAGGCACCAAAGTTGCGAAGCATCCATTCAACTCCATTGGACCCAAACTGATTTTTGGGAGTGTTTCAGAGCATTTCGCTAACCTTCGTCACGTAAAAAGATGCAAAACTTGTGTTTCGGGCCTGAATGTACTGTTTCGGAGTACCGAAGTTGTGAAGCATCCATTCTACTCCATTGGACCCAAACTGATTTTTGGGAGTGTTTCAGAGCATTTCGCTAACCTTCGGCACGTAAAAAGATGCAAAACTTCTGTTTCGGGCCTGAATGCACTATTTTGGGGTACCGAAGTTGTGAAGCATCCATTCTACTCCATTGGACCCAAAATGATTTTTGGGAGTGTTTCAGAGCATTTCGCTAACCTTCAGCACGTAAAAAGATGAAAACTTGTGTTCGCGCCTGAATGCACTATTTCGGGGTACCGAAGTTGTGAAGCATCCATGTAGTCCATTGGACCCAAACTGATTTTTGGGAGTGTTTCAGAGCATTTCGCTAACCTTCGGCACGTAAAAGATGCAAAACTTGTGTTCGCGCCTGAATCCACAATTTCGGGTTACAAAAGTTGTGAAGCAACCATTATAGTCCATTGCACCCAAAATGATGTTTGGGAGTGTTTCAGAGCATTTTGCTAACCTTCGGCACATAAAAAGATGAAAAACTTGTGTTTCGGGCCTGAATGCACTATTTCGAGGTACCAAAGTTGCGAAGCATCCATTCTACTCCATTGGAACCAAAATGATGTTTGGGAGTGTTTCAGAGCATTCTCTAACCTTCGGCACGTAAAAAGATGCAAAACTTGTGTTTCGGGCCTGAATGCACTATTTTGGGGTACCGAAGTTGTGAAGCATCCATTCTAGTGCACTGGACCCAAAATGATGTTTGGGAGTGTTTCAAAGCATTTTGCTAACCTTCGGCACGAAAAAGATGCAAAATTTGTGTTTCGGGCCTGAATGCACTATTTCGGGGTACCGAAGTTGTGAAGCATCCATTCTACTCCATTGGACCCAAAATGATGTTTGGGAGTGTTTCAGAGCATTTCGCTAACCTTCGGCATGTAAAACGATGAAAACTTGTGTTTCGGGCCTGAATGCACTATTTCGAGGGACCAAACTTGCGAAGCATCCATTCAACTCCATTGGACCCAAACTGATTTTTGGGAGTGTTTCAGAGCATTTCGCTAACCTTCGTTACGTAAAAAGATGCAAAAGTTGTGTTTCGGGCCTGAATGTACTGTTTCGGGGTACCGAAGTTGTGAAGCATCCATTCTACTCCATTGGACCCAAACTGATTTTTGGGAGTGTTTCAGAGCATTTCGCTAACATTCGGCACGTAAAAAGATGCAAAACTTGTGTTTCGGAACTGAATGCACTATTTTGGGGTCCATTGGACCCAAAATGGTTTTTGGGAGTGTTTCAGAGCATTTCGCTAACCTTCAGCACGTAAAAAGATGAAAACTTGTGTTCGCGCCTGAATGCACTATTTCAGGGTACCGAAGTTGTGAAGCATCCATTCTAGTCCATTGGGCCCAAACTGATTTTTGGGAGTGTTTCAGAGCATTTCACTAACCTTCGGCACATAAAAAGATGAAAAACTTGTGTTTCGGGCCTGAATGCAATATTTCGCGGTACCAAAGTTGCGAAGCATCCATTCTACTCCATTGGAACCAAAATGATGTTTGGGAGTGTTTCAGAGCATTCGCTAACCTTCGGCACGTAAAAAGATGCAAAACTTGTGTTTCGGGCCTGAATGCACTATTTTGGGGTACCGAAGTTGTGAACCATCCATTCTAGTTCACTGGACCCAAAATGATGTTTGGGAGTGTTTCAAAGCATTTTGCTAACCTTCGGCACGTAAAAAGATGCAAAATTTGTGTTTCGGGCCTGAATGCACTATTTCGGGGTACCGAAGTTGTGAAGCATCCATTCTACTCCATTGGACCCAAAATGATGTTTGGGAGTGTTTCAGAGCATTTCGCTAACCTTCAGCACGTAAAAAGATGAAAACATGTCTTCGCGCCTGAATGCACTATTTCAGGGTACCGAAGTTGTGAAGCATCCATTCTAGTCCATTGGGCCCAAACTGATTTTTGGGAGTGTTTCAGAGCATTTCGCTAACCTTCGGCACGTAAAAAGATGCAAAACTTCTGTTTCGGGCCTGAATGCACTATTTCGGGGTACCGAAGTTGTGAAGCATCCATTCTACTCCATTGGACCCAAAATGATTTTTGGGTGTGTTTCAGAGCATTTCGCTAACCTTCAGCACGTAAAAAGATGAAAACTTGTGTTCGCGCATGAATGCACTATTTCGGGGTACCGAAGTTGTGAAGCATCCATTCTACTCCATTGGACCCAAAATGATGTTTGGGAGTGGTTCAGAGCATTTCGCTAACCTTCGGTGTGTAAAAAGATGAAAACTTGTGTTTCGGGCCTGAATGCACTATTTCGAGGGACCAAAGTTGCGAAGCATCCATTCAACTCCATTGGACCCAAACTGATTTTTGGGAGTGTTTCAGAGCATTTCGCTAACCTTCGTCACGTAAAAAGATGCAAAACATGTGTTTCGGGCCTGAATGTACTGTTTCGGAGTACCGAAGTTGTGAAGCATCCATTCTACTCCATTGGACCCAATCTGATTTTTGGGAGTGTTTCAGAGCATTTCGCTAACCTTCGGCACGTAAAAAGATGCAAAACTTGTGTTTCGGGCCTGAATGCACTATTTTGGGGTACCGAAGTTGTGAAGCATCCATTCTACTCCATTGGACCCAAAATGATTTTTGGGAGTGTTTCAGAGCATTTCGCTAACCTTCAGCACGTAAAAAGATGAAAACTTGTGTTCGCGCCTGAATGCACTATTTCGGGGTACCGAAGTTGTGAAGCATCCATTCTACTCCATTGGACCCAAACTGATTTTTGGGAGTGTTTCAGAGCATTTCACTAACCTTCGGCACGTAAAAAGATGCAAAACTTGTGTTTCGGTCCTGAATGCACTATTTTGGGGTACCGAAGTTGTGAAGCATCCATTCTACTCCATTGGACCCAAAATGATTTTTGGGAGTGTTTCAGAGCATTTCGCTAACCTTCAGCACGTAAAAAGATGAAAACATGTGTTCGCGCCTGAATGCACTATTTCAGGGTACCGAAGTTGTGAAGCATCCATTCTAGTCCATTGGGCCCAAACTGATTTTTGGGAGTGTTTCAGAGCATTTCGCTAACCTTCGGCACGTAAAAAGATGCAAAACTTCTGTTTCGGGCCTGAATGCACTATTTCGGGGTACCGAAGTTGTGAAGCATCCATTCTACTCCATTGGACCCAAAATGATTTTTGGGTGTGTTTCAGAGCATTTCGCTAACCTTCAGCACGTAAAAAGATGAAAACTTGTGTTCGCGCCTGAATGCACTATTTCGGGGTACCGAAGTTGTGAAGCATCCATTCTACTCCATTGGACCCAAAATGATGTTTGGGAGTGTTTCAGAGCATTTCGCTAACCTTCGGCATGTAAAACGATGAAAACTTGTGTTTCGGGCCTGAATGCACTATTTCGAGGGACCAAACTTGCGAAGCATCCATTCAACTCCATTGGACCCAAACTGATTTTTGGGAGTGTTTCAGAGCATTTCGCTAACCTTCGTTACGTAAAAAGATGCAAAAGTTGTGTTTCGGGCCTGAATGTACTGTTTCGGGGTACCGAAGTTGTGAAGCATCCATTCTACTCCATTGGACCCAAACTGATTTTTGGGAGTGTTTCAGAGCATTTCGCTAACATTCGGCACGTAAAAAGATGCAAAACTTGTGTTTCGGAACTGAATGCACTATTTTGGGGTCCATTGGACCCAAAATGGTTTTTGGGAGTGTTTCAGAGCATTTCGCTAACCTTCAGCACGTAAAAAGATGAAAACTTGTGTTCGCGCCTGAATGCACTATTTCAGGGTACCGAAGTTGTGAAGCATCCATTCTAGTCCATTGGGCCCAAACTGATTTTTGGGAGTGTTTCAGAGCATTTCACTAACCTTCGGCACATAAAAAGATGAAAAACTTGTGTTTCGGGCCTGAATGCAATATTTCGCGGTACCAAAGTTGCGAAGCATCCATTCTACTCCATTGGAACCAAAATGATGTTTGGGAGTGTTTCAGAGCATTCGCTAACCTTCGGCACGTAAAAAGATGCAAAACTTGTGTTTCGGGCCTGAATGCACTATTTTGGGGTACCGAAGTTGTGAACCATCCATTCTAGTTCACTGGACCCAAAATGATGTTTGGGAGTGTTTCAAAGCATTTTGCTAACCTTCGGCACGTAAAAAGATGCAAAATTTGTGTTTCGGGCCTGAATGCACTATTTCGGGGTACCGAAGTTGTGAAGCATCCATTCTACTCCATTGGACCCAAAATGATGTTTGGGAGTGTTTCAGAGCATTTCGCTAACCTTCAGCACGTAAAAAGATGAAAACATGTCTTCGCGCCTGAATGCACTATTTCAGGGTACCGAAGTTGTGAAGCATCCATTCTAGTCCATTGGGCCCAAACTGATTTTTGGGAGTGTTTCAGAGCATTTCGCTAACCTTCGGCACGTAAAAAGATGCAAAACTTCTGTTTCGGGCCTGAATGCACTATTTCGGGGTACCGAAGTTGTGAAGCATCCATTCTACTCCATTGGACCCAAAATGATTTTTGGGTGTGTTTCAGAGCATTTCGCTAACCTTCAGCACGTAAAAAGATGAAAACTTGTGTTCGCGCATGAATGCACTATTTCGGGGTACCGAAGTTGTGAAGCATCCATTCTACTCCATTGGACCCAAAATGATGTTTGGGAGTGGTTCAGAGCATTTCGCTAACCTTCGGCGTGTAAAAAGATGAAAACTTGTGTTTCGGGCCTGAATGCACTATTTCGAGGGACCAAAGTTGCGAAGCATCCATTCAACTCCATTGGACCCAAACTGATTTTTGGGAGTGTTTCAGAGCATTTCGCTAACCTTCGTCACGTAAAAAGATGCAAAACTTGTGTTTCGGGCCTGAATGTACTGTTTCGGAGTACCGAAGTTGTGAAGCATCCATTCTACTCCATTGGACCCAATCTGATTTTTGGGAGTGTTTCAGAGCATTTCGCTAACCTTCGGCACGTAAAAAGATGCAAAACTTGTGTTTCGGGCCTGAATGCACTATTTTGGGGTACCGAAGTTGTGAAGCATCCATTCTACTCCATTGGACCCAAAATGATTTTTGGGAGTGTTTCAGAGCATTTCGCTAACCTTCAGCACGTAAAAAGATGAAAACTTGTGTTCGCGCCTGAATGCACTATTTCGGGGTACCGAAGTTGTGAAGCATCCATTCTACTCCATTGGACCCAAACTGATTTTTGGGAGTGTTTCAGAGCATTTCACTAACCTTCGGCACGTAAAAAGATGCAAAACTTGTGTTTCGGTCCTGAATGCACTATTTTGGGGTACCGAAGTTGTGAAGCATCCATTCTACTCCATTGAACCCAAAATGATTTTTGGGAGTGTTTCAGAGCATTTCGCTAACCTTCAGCACGTAAAAAGATGAAAACATGTGTTCGCGCCTGAATGCACTATTTCAGGGTACCGAAGTTGTGAAGCATCCATTCTAGTCCATTGGGCCCAAACTGATTTTTGGGAGTGTTTCAGAGCATTTCGCTAACCTTCGGCACGTAAAAAGATGCAAAACTTCTGTTTCGGGCCTGAATGCACTATTTCGGGGTACCGAAGTTGTGAAGCATCCATTCTACTCCATTGGACCCAAAATGATTTTTGGGTGTGTTTCAGAGCATTTCGCTAACCTTCAGCACGTAAAAAGATGAAAACTTGTGTTCGCGCATGAATGCACTATTTCGGGGTACCGAAGTTGTGAAGCATCCATTCTACTCCATTGGACCCAAAATGATGTTTGGGAGTGGTTCAGAGCATTTCGCTAACCTTCGGCGTGTAAAAAGATGAAAACTTGTGTTTCGGGCCTGAATGCACTATTTCGAGGGACAAAAGTTGCGAAGCATCCATTCAACTCCATTGGACCCAAACTGATTTTTGGGAGTGTTTCAGAGCATTTCGCTAACCTTCGTCACGTAAAAAGATGCAAAACTTGTGTTTCGGGCCTGAATGTACTGTTTCGGAGTACCGAAGTTGTGAAGCATCCATTCTACTCCATTGGACCCAATCTGATTTTTGGGAGTGTTTCAGAGCATTTCGCTAACCTTCGGCACGTAAAAAGATGCAAAACTTGTGTTTCGGGCCTGAATGCACTATTTTGGGGTACCGAAGTTGTGAAGCATCCATTCTACTCCATTGGACCCAAACTGATTTTTGGGAGTGTTTCAGAGCATTTCGCTAACCTTCGGCACGTAAAAAGATGCAAAACTTGTGTTTCGGTCCTGAATGCACTATTTTGGGGTACCGAAGTTGTGAAGCATCCATTCTACTCCATTGGACCCAAAATGATTTTTGGGAGTGTTTCAGAGCATTTCGCTAACCTTCAGCACGTAAAAAGATGAAAACATGTGTTCGCGCCTGAATGCACTATTTCAGGGTACCGAAGTTGTGAAGCATCCATTCTAGTCCATTGGGCCCAAACTGATTTTTGGGAGTGTTTCAGAGCATTTCGCTAACCTTCAGCACGTAAAAGATGCAAAACTTGTGTTCGCGCCTGAATCCACTATTTCGGGTTACAAAAGTTGTGAAGCAACCATTATAGTCCATTGCACCCAAAATGATGTTTGGGAGTGTTTCAGAGCATTTTGCTAACCTTCGGCACATAAAAAGATGAAAAACTTGTGTTTCGGGCCTGAATGCACTATTTCGAGGTACCAAAGTTGCGAAGCATCCATTCTACTCCATTGGAACCAAAATGATGTTTGGTAGTGTTTCAGAGCATTCGCTAACCTTCGGCACGTAAAAAGATGCAAAACTTGTGTTTCGGGCCTGAATGCACTATTTTGGGGTACCGAAGTTGTGAAGCATCCATTCTAGTTCACTGGACCCAAAATGATGTTTGGGAGTGTTTCAAAGCATTTTGCTAACCTTCGGCACGTAAAAAGATGCAAAATTTGTGTTTCGGGCCTGAATGCACTATTTCGGGGTACCGAAGTTGTGAAGCATCCATTCTACTCCATTGGACCCAAAATGATGTTTGGGAGTGTTTCAGAGCATTTCGCTAACCTTCAGCACGTAAAAAGATGAAAACATGTCTTCGCGCCTGAATGCACTATTTCAGGGTACCGAAGTTGTGAAGCATCCATTCTAGTCCATTGGGCCCAAACTGATTTTTGGGAGTGTTTCAGAGCATTTCGCTAACCTTCGGCACGTAAAAAGATGCAAAACTTCTGTTTCGGGCCTGAATGCACTATTTCGGGGTACCGAAGTTGTGAAGCATCCATTCTACTCCATTGGACCCAAAATGATTTTTGGGTGTGTTTCAGAGCATTTCGCTAACCTTCAGCACGTAAAAAGATGAAAACTTGTGTTCGCGCCTGAATGCACTATTTCGGGGTACCGAAGTTGTGAAGCATCCATTCTACTCCATTGGACCCAAAATGATGTTTGGGAGTGTTTCAGAGCATTTCGCTAACCTTCGGCATGTAAAAAGATGAAAACTTGTGTTTCGGGCCTGAATGCACTATTTCGAGGGACCAAAGTTGCGAAGCATCCATTCAACTCCATTGGACCCAAACTGATTTTTGGGAGTGTTTCAGAGCATTTCGCTAACCTTCGTCACGTAAAAAGATGCAAAACTTGTGTTTCGGGCCTGAATGTACTGTTTCGGGGTACCGAAGTTGTGAAGCATCCATTCTAGTCCATTGGACCCAAACTGATTTTTGGGAGTGTTTCGGAGCATTTCGCTAACCTTCGGCACGTAAAAAGATGCAAAACTTGTGTTTCGGGCGTGAATGCACTATTTCGGGGTACCGAAGTTGTGAAGCATCTATTCTACTCCATTGGACCCAAAATGATTTTTGGGTGTGTTTCAGAGCATTTCGCTAACCTTCAGCACCTAAAAAGATGAAAACTTGTGTTCGCGCATGAATGCACTATTTCGGGGTACCGAAGTTGTGAAGCATCCATTCTACTCCATTGGACCCAAAATGATGTTTGGGAGTGGTTCAGAGCATTTCGCTAACCTTCGGCGTGTAAAAAGATGAAAACTTGTGTTTCGGGCCTGAATGCACTATTTCGAGGGACCAAAGTTGCGAAGCATCCATTCAACTCCATTGGACCCAAACTGATTTTTGGGAGTGTTTCAGAGCATTTCGCTAACCTTCGTCACGTAAAAAGATGCAAAACTTGTGTTTCGGGCCTGAATGTACTGTTTCGGAGTACCGAAGTTGTGAAGCATCCATTCTACTCCATTGGACCCAATCTGATTTTTGGGAGTGTATCAGAGCATTTCGCTAACCTTCGGCACGTAAAAAGATGCAAAACTTGTGTTTCGGGCCTGAATGCACTATTTTGGGGTACCGAAGTTGTGAAGCATCCATTCTACTCCATTGGACCCAAAATGATTTTTGGGAGTGTTTCAGAGCATTTCGCTAACCTTCAGCACGTAAAAAGATGAAAACTTGTGTTCGCGCCTGAATGCACTATTTCGGGGTACCGAAGTTGTGAAGCATCCATTCTACTCCATTGGACCCAAACTGATTTTTGGGAGTGTTTCAGAGCATTTCACTAACCTTCGGCACGTAAAAAGATGCAAAACTTGTGTTTCGGTCCTGAATGCACTATTTTGGGGTACCGAAGTTGTGAAGCATCCATTCTACTCCATTGAACCCAAAATGATTTTTGGGAGTGTTTCAGAGCATTTCGCTAACCTTCAGCACGTAAAAAGATGAAAACATGTGTTCGCGCCTGAATGCACTATTTCAGGGTACCGAAGTTGTGAAGCATCCATTCTAGTCCATTGGGCCCAAACTGATTTTTGGGAGTGTTTCAGAGCATTTCGCTAACCTTCGGCACGTAAAAAGATGCAAAACTTCTGTTTCGGGCCTGAATGCACTATTTCGGGGTACCGAAGTTGTGAAGCATCCATTCTACTCCATTGGACCCAAAATGATTTTTGGGTGTGTTTCAGAGCATTTCGCTAACCTTCAGCACGTAAAAAGATGAAAACTTGTGTTCGCGCATGAATGCACTATTTCGGGGTACCGAAGTTGTGAAGCATCCATTCTACTCCATTGGACCCAAAATGATGTTTGGGAGTGGTTCAGAGCATTTCGCTAACCTTCGGCGTGTAAAAAGATGAAAACTTGTGTTTCGGGCCTGAATGCACTATTTCGAGGGACAAAAGTTGCGAAGCATCCATTCAACTCCATTGGACCCAAACTGATTTTTGGGAGTGTTTCAGAGCATTTCGCTAACCTTCGTCACGTAAAAAGATGCAAAACTTGTGTTTCGGGCCTGAATGTACTGTTTCGGAGTACCGAAGTTGTGAAGCATCCATTCTACTCCATTGGACCCAATCTGATTTTTGGGAGTGTTTCAGAGCATTTCGCTAACCTTCGGCACGTAAAAAGATGCAAAACTTGTGTTTCGGGCCTGAATGCACTATTTTGGGGTACCGAAGTTGTGAAGCATCCATTCTACTCCATTGGACCCAAACTGATTTTTGGGAGTGTTTCAGAGCATTTCGCTAACCTTCGGCACGTAAAAAGATGCAAAACTTGTGTTTCGGTCCTGAATGCACTATTTTGGGGTACCGAAGTTGTGAAGCATCCATTCTACTCCATTGGACCCAAAATGATTTTTGGGAGTGTTTCAGAGCATTTCGCTAACCTTCAGCACGTAAAAAGATGAAAACATGTGTTCGCGCCTGAATGCACTATTTCAGGGTACCGAAGTTGTGAAGCATCCATTCTAGTCCATTGGGCCCAAACTGATTTTTGGGAGTGTTTCAGAGCATTTCGCTAACCTTCAGCACGTAAAAGATGCAAAACTTGTGTTCGCGCCTGAATCCACTATTTCGGGTTACAAAAGTTGTGAAGCAACCATTATAGTCCATTGCACCCAAAATGATGTTTGGGAGTGTTTCAGAGCATTTTGCTAACCTTCGGCACATAAAAAGATGAAAAACTTGTGTTTCGGGCCTGAATGCACTATTTCGAGGTACCAAAGTTGCGAAGCATCCATTCTACTCCATTGGAACCAAAATGATGTTTGGGAGTGTTTCAGAGCATTCGCTAACCTTCGGCACGTAAAAAGATGCTAAACTTGTGTTTCGGTCCTGAATGCACTATTTTTGGGTACCGAAGTTGTGAAGCATCCATTCTAGTTCACTGGACCCAAAATGATGTTTGGGAGTGTTTCAAAGCATTTTGCTAACCTTCGGCACGTAAAAAGATGCAAAATTTGTGTTTCGGGCCTGAATGCACTATTTCGGGGTACCGAAGTTGTGAAGCATCCATTCTACTCCATTGGACCCAAAATGATGTTTGGGAGTGTTTCAAAGCATTTCGCTAACCTTCAGCACGTAAAAAGATGAAAACATGTCTTCGCGCCTGAATGCACTATTTCAGGGTACCGAAGTTGTGAAGCATCCATTCTAGTCCATTGGGCCCAAACTGATTTTTGGGAGTGTTTCAGAGCATTTCGCTAACCTTCGGCACGTAAAAAGATGCAAAACTTCTGTTTCGGGCCTGAATGCACTATTTCGGGGTACCGAAGTTGTGAAGCATCCATTCTACTCCATTGGACCCAAAATGATTTTTGGGTGTGTTTCAGAGCATTTCGCTAACCTTCAGCACGTAAAAAGATGAAAACTTGTGTTCGCGCCTGAATGCACTATTTCGGGGTACCGAAGTTGTGAAGCATCCATTCTACTCCATTGGACCCAAAATGATGTTTGGGAGTGTTTCAGAGCATTTCGCTAACCTTCGGCATGTAAAAAGATGAAAACTTGTGTTTCGGGCCTGAATGCACTATTTCGAGGGACCAAAGTTGCGAAGCATCCATTCAACTCCATTGGACCCAAACTGATTTTTGGGAGTGTTTCAGAGCATTTCGCTAACCTTCGTCACGTAAAAAGATGCAAAACTTGTGTTTCGGGCCTGAATGCACTATTTCGAGGGACCAAAGTTGCGAAGCATCCATTCTACTCCATTGGACCCAAACTGATTTTTGGGAGTGTTTCGGAGCATTTCGCTAACCTTCGGCACGTAAAAAGATGCAAAACTTGTGTTTCGGGCGTGAATGCACTATTTCGGGGTACCGAAGTTGTGAAGCATCTATTCTACTCCATTGGACCCAAAATGATTTTTGGGTGTGTTTCAGAGCATTTCGCTAACCTTCAGCACCTAAAAAGATGAAAACTTGTGTTCGCACCTGAATGCACTATTTCGGGGTACCGAAGTTGTGAAGCATCCATTCTACTCCATTGGACCCAAAATGATGTTTGGGAGTGTTTCAGAGCATTTCGCTAACCTTCGGCATGTAAAAAGATGAAAACTTGTGTTTCGGGCCTGAATGCACTATTTCGAGGGACCAAAGTTGCGAAGCATCCATTCAACTCCATTGGACCCAAACTGATTTTTGGGAGTGTTTCAGAGCATTTCGCTAACCTTCGTCACGTAAAAAGATGCAAAATTTGTGTTTCGGGCCTGAATGTACTGTTTCGGAGTACCGAAGTTGTGAAGCATCCATTCTACTCCATTGGACCCAAACTGATTTTTGGGAGTGTTTCAGAGCATTTCGCTAACCTTCGGCACGTAAAAAGATGCAAAACTTGTGTTTCGGGCCTGAATGCACTATTTTGGGGTACCGAAGTTGTGAAGCATCCATTCTACTCCATTAGACCCAAAATGATTTTTGGGAGTGTTTCAGAGCATTTCGCTAACCTTCAGCACGTAAAAAGATGAAAACTTATGTTCGCGCCTGAATGCACTATTTCGGGGTACCGAAGTTGTGAAGCATCCATTCTAGTCCATTGGACCCAAACTGATTTTTGGGAGTGTTTCAGAGCATTTCGCTAACCTTCGGCACGTAAAAGATGCAAAACTTGTGTTCGCGCCTGAATCCACTATTTCGGGTTACAAAAGTTGTGAAGCAACCATTATAGTCCATTGCACCCAAAATGATGTTTGGGAGTGTTTCAGAGCATTTTGCTAACCTTCGGCACATAAAAAGATGAAAAACTTGTGTTTCGGGCCTGAATGCAGTATTTCGAGGTACCAAAGTTGCGAAGCATCCATCCTACTCCATTGGAACCAAAATGATGTTTGGGAGTGTTTCAGAGCATTCGCTAACCTTCGGCACGTAAAAAGATGCAAAACTTGTGTTTCGGGCCTGAATGCACTATTTTGGGGTACCGAAGTTGTGAAGCATCCATTCTACTCCATTGGACCCAAAATGATTTTTGGGAGTGTTTCAGAGCATTTCGCTAACCTTCGGCACGTAAAAAGATGCAAAACTTCTGTTTCGGGCCAGAATGCACTATTTCGAGGGACCAAAGTGGCGAAGCATCCATTCAACTCCATTGGACCCAAACTGATTTTTGGGAGTGTTTCAGAGCATTTCTCTATCCTTCATCACGTAAAAAGATGCAAAACTTGTGTTTCGGGCTTGAATGTACTGTTTCTGGGTACCGAAGTTGTGAAGCATCCATTCTACTCCATTGGACCCAAACTGATTTTTGGGAGTGTTTCAGAGCATTTCGCTAACCTTCGGCACGTAAAAAGATGCAAAACTTCTGTTTCGGGCCTGAATGCACTATTTCGGGGTACCGAAGTTGTGAAGCATCCATTCTACTCCATTGGACCCAAAATGATTTTTGGGAGTGTTTCAGAGCATTTCGCTAACCTTCGGCACGTAAAAAGATGCAAAACTTCTGTTTCGGGCCTGAATGCACTATTTCGGGGTACCGAAGTTGTGAAGCATCCATTCTACTCCATTGGACCCAAACTGATTTTTGGGAGTGTTTCGGAGCATTTCGGTAACCTTCGGCACGTAAAAAGATGCAAAACTTGTGTTTCGGGCGTGAATGCACTATTTCGGGGTACCGAAGTTATGAAGCATCTATTCTACTCCATTGGACCCAAAATGATTTTTGGGTGTGTTTCAGAGCATTTCGCTAACCTTCAGCACGTAAAAAGATGAAAACTTGTGTTCGCACCTGAATGCACTATTTCCGGGTACCGAAGTTGTGAAGCATCCATTCTACTCCATTGGACCCAAAATGATGTTTGGGAGTGTTTCAGAGCATTTCGCTAACCTTCGGCATGTAAAAAGATGAAAACTTGTGTTTCGGGCCTGAATGCACTATTTCGAGGGACCAAAGTTGCGAAGCATCCATTCAACTCCATTGGACCCAAACTGATTTTTGGGAGTGTTTCAGAGCATTTCGCTAACCTTCGTCACGTAAAAAGATGCAAAACTTGTGTTTCGGGCCTGAATGTACTGTTTCGGAGTACCGAAGTTGTGAAGCATCCATTCTACTCCATTGGACCCAATCTGATTTTTGGGAGTGTTTCAGAGCATTTCGCTAACCTTCGGCACGTAAAAAGATGCAAAACTTGTGTTTCGGGCCTGAATGCACTATTTTGGGGTACCGAAGTTGTGAAGCATCCATTCTACTCCATTGGACCCAAACTGATTTTTGGGAGTGTTTCAGAGCATTTCGCTAACCTTCGGCACGTAAAAAGATGCAAAACTTGTGTTTCGGTCCTGAATGCACTATTTTGGGGTACCGAAGTTGTGAAGCATCCATTCTACTCCATTGGACCCAAAATGATTTTTGGGAGTGTTTCAGAGCATTTCGCTAACCTTCAGCACGTAAAAAGATGAAAACATGTGTTCGCGCCTGAATGCACTATTTCAGGGTACCGAAGTTGTGAAGCATCCATTCTAGTCCATTGGGCCCAAACTGATTTTTGGGAGTGTTTCAGAGCATTTCGCTAACCTTCAGCACGTAAAAGATGCAAAACTTGTGTTCGCGCCTGAATCCACTATTTCGGGTTACAAAAGTTGTGAAGCAACCATTATAGTCCATTGCACCCAAAATGATGTTTGGGAGTGTTTCAGAGCATTTTGCTAACCTTCGGCACATAAAAAGATGAAAAACTTGTGTTTCGGGCCTGAATGCACTATTTCGAGGTACCAAAGTTGCGAAGCATCCATTCTACTCCATTGGAACCAAAATGATGTTTGGGAGTGTTTCAGAGCATTCGCTAACCTTCGGCACGTAAAAAGATGCAAAACTTGTGTTTCGGGCCTGAATGCACTATTTTGGGGTACCGAAGTTGTGAAGCATCCATTCTAGTTCACTGGACCCAAAATGATGTTTGGGAGTGTTTCAAAGCATTTTGCTAACCTTCGGCACGTAAAAAGATGCAAAATTTGTGTTTCGGGCCTGAATGCACTATTTCGAGGTACCGAAGTTGTGAAGCATCCATTCTACTCCATTGGACCCAAAATGATGTTTGGGAGTGTTTCAGAGCATTTCGCTAACCTTCAGCACGTAAAAAGATGAAAACATGTCTTCGCACCTGAATGCACTATTTCAGGGTACCGAAGTTGTGAAGCATCCATTCTAGTCCATTGGGCCCAAACTGATTTTTGGGAGTGTTTCAGAGCATTTCGCTAACCTTCGGCATGTAAAAAGATGCAAAACTTCTGTTTCGGGCCTGAATGCACTATTTCGGGGTACCGAAGTTGTGAAGCATCCATTCTACTCCATTGGACCCAAAATGATTTTTGGGTGTGTTTCAGAGCATTTCGCTAACCTTCAGCACGTAAAAAGATGAAAACTTGTGTTCGCGCCTGAATGCACTATTTCGGGGTACCGAAGTTGTGAAGCATCCATTCTACTCCATTGGACCCAAAATGATGTTTGGGAGTGTTTCAGAGCATTTCGCTAACCTTCGGCATGTAAAAAGATGAAAACTTGTGTTTCGGGCCTGAATGCACTATTTCGAGGGACCAAAGTTGCGAAGCATCCATTCAACTCCATTGGACCCAAACTGATTTTTGGGAGTGTTTCAGAGCATTTCGCTAACCTTCGTCACGTAAAAAGATGCAAAACTTGTGTTTCGGGCCTGAATGTACTGTTTCGGGGTACCGAAGTTGTGAAGCATCCATTCTACTCCATTGGACCCAAACTGATTTTTGGGAGTGTTTCGGAGCATTTCGCTAACCTTCGGCACGTAAAAAGATGCAAAACTTGTGTTTCGGGCGTGAATGCACTATTTCGGGGTACCGAAGTTGTGAAGCATCTATTCTACTCCATTGGACCCAAAATGATTTTTGGGTGTGTTTCAGAGCATTTCGCTAACCTTCAGCACCTAAAAAGATGAAAACTTGTGTTCGCACCTGAATGCACTATTTCGGGGTACCGAAGTTGTGAAGCATCCATTCTACTCCATTGGACCCAAAATGATGTTTGGGAGTGTTTCAGAGCATTTCGCTAACCTTCGGCATGTAAAAAGATGAAAACTTGTGTTTCGGGCCTGAATGCACTATTTCGAGGGACCAAAGTTGCGAAGCATCCATTCAACTCCATTGGACCCAAACTGATTTTTGGGAGTGTTTCAGAGCATTTCGCTAACCTTCGTCACGTAAAAAGATGCAAAATTTGTGTTTCGGGCCTGAATGTACTGTTTCGGAGTACCGAAGTTGTGAAGCATCCATTCTACTCCATTGGACCCAAACTGATTTTTGGGAGTGTTTCAGAGCATTTCGCTAACCTTCGGCACGTAAAAAGATGCAAAACTTGTGTTTCGGGCCTGAATGCACTATTTTGGGGTACCGAAGTTGTGAAGCATCCATTCTACTCCATTAGACCCAAAATGATTTTTGGGAGTGTTTCAGAGCATTTCGCTAACCTTCAGCACGTAAAAAGATGAAAACTTATGTTCGCGCCTGAATGCACTATTTCGGGGTACCGAAGTTGTGAAGCATCCATTCTAGTCCATTGGACCCAAACTGATTTTTGGGAGTGTTTCAGAGCATTTCGCTAACCTTCGGCACGTAAAAGATGCAAAACTTGTGTTCGCGCCTGAATCCACTATTTCGGGTTACAAAAGTTGTGAAGCAACCATTATAGTCCATTGCACCCAAAATGATGTTTGGGAGTGTTTCAGAGCATTTTGCTAACCTTCGGCACATAAAAAGATGAAAAACTTGTGTTTCGGGCCTGAATGCAGTATTTCGAGGTACCAAAGTTGCGAAGCATCCATCCTACTCCATTGGAACCAAAATGATGTTTGGGAGTGTTTCAGAGCATTCGCTAACCTTCGGCACGTAAAAAGATGCAAAACTTGTGTTTCGGGCCTGAATGCACTATTTTGGGGTACCGAAGTTGTGAAGCATCCATTCTAGTTCACTGGACCCAAAATGATGTTTGGGAGTGTTTCAAAGCATTTTGCTAACCTTCGGCACGTAAAAAGATGCAAAATTTGTGTTTCGGGCCTGAATGCACTATTTCGGGGTACCGAAGTTGTGAAGCATCCATTCTACTCCATTGGACCCAAAATGATGTTTGGGAGTGTTTCAGAGCATTTCGCTAACCTTTGGCACGTAAAAAGATGAAAACTTGTGTTTCGGGCCAGAATGCACTATTTCGAGGGACCAAAGTGGCGAAGCATCCATTCAACTCCATTGGACCCAAACTGATTTTTGGGAGTGTTTCAGAGCATTTCTCTATCCTTCATCACGTAAAAAGATGCAAAACTTGTGTTTCGGGCTTGAATGTACTGTTTCTGGGTACCGAAGTTGTGAAGCATCCATTCTACTCCATTGGACCCAAACTGATTTTTGGGAGTGTTTCAGAGCATTTCGCTAACCTTCGGCACGTAAAAAGATGCAAAACTTCTGTTTCGGGCCTGAATGCACTATTTCGGGGTACCGAAGTTGTGAAGCATCCATTCTACTCCATTGGACCCAAAATGATTTTTGGGAGTGTTTCAGAGCATTTCGCTAACCTTCGGCACGTAAAAAGATGCAAAACTTCTGTTTCGGGCCTGAATGCACTATTTCGGGGTACCGAAGTTGTGAAGCATCCATTCTACTCCATTGGACCCAAACTGATTTTTGGGAGTGTTTCGGAGCATTTCGGTAACCTTCGGCACGTAAAAAGATGCAAAACTTGTGTTTCGGGCGTGAATGCACTATTTCGGGGTACCGAAGTTGTGAAGCATCTATTCTACTCCATTGGACCCAAAATGATTTTTGGGTGTGTTTCAGAGCATTTCGCTAACCTTCAGCACGTAAAAAGATGAAAACTTGTGTTCGCACCTGAATGCACTATTTCGGGGTACCGAAGTTGTGAAGCATCCATTCTACTCCATTGGACCCAAAATGATGTTTGGGAGTGTTTCAGAGCATTTCGCTAACCTTCGGCATGTAAAAAGATGAAAACTTGTGTTTCGGGCCTGAATGCACTATTTCGAGGGACCAAAGTTGCGAAGCATCCATTCAACTCCATTGGACCCAAACTGATTTTTGGGAGTGTTTCAGAGCATTTCGCTAACCTTCGTCACGTAAAAAGATGCAAAACTTGTGTTTCGGGCCTGAATGTACTGTTTCGGAGTACCGAAGTTGTGAAGCATCCATTCTACTCCATTGGACCCAATCTGATTTTTGGGAGTGTTTCAGAGCATTTCGCTAACCTTCAGCACGTAAAAAGATGCAAAACTTGTGTTTCGGGCCTGAATGCACTATTTTGGGGTACCGAAGTTGTGAAGCATCCATTCTACTCCATTGGACCCAAACTGATTTTTGGGAGTGTTTCAGAGCATTTCGCTAACCTTCGGCACGTAAAAAGATGCAAAACTTGTGTTTCGGTCCTGAATGCACTATTTTGGGGTACCGAAGTTGTGAAGCATCCATTCTACTCCATTGGACCCAAAATGATTTTTGGGAGTGTTTCAGAGCATTTCGCTAACCTTCAGCACGTAAAAAGATGAAAACATGTGTTCGCGCCTGAATGCACTATTTCAGGGTACCGAAGTTGTGAAGCATCCATTCTAGTCCATTGGGCCCAAACTGATTTTTGGGAGTGTTTCAGAGCATTTCGCTAACCTTCAGCACGTAAAAGATGCAAAACTTGTGTTCGCGCCTGAATCCACTATTTCGGGTTACAAAAGTTGTGAAGCAACCATTATAGTCCATTGCACCCAAAATGATGTTTGGGAGTGTTTCAGAGCATTTTGCTAACCTTCGGCACATAAAAAGATGAAAAACTTGTGTTTCGGGCCTGAATGCACTATTTCGAGGTACCAAAGTTGCGAAGCATCCATTCTACTCCATTGGAACCAAAATGATGTTTGGGAGTGTTTCAGAGCATTCGCTAACCTTCGGCACGTAAAAAGATGCAAAACTTGTGTTTCGGGCCTGAATGCACTATTTTGGGGTACCGAAGTTGTGAAGCATCCATTCTAGTTCACTGGACCCAAAATGATGTTTGGGAGTGTTTCAAAGCATTTTGCTAACCTTCGGCACGTAAAAAGATGCAAAATTTGTGTTTCGGGCCTGAATGCACTATTTCGGGGTACCGAAGTTGTGAAGCATCCATTCTACTCCATTGGACCCAAAATGATGTTTGGGAGTGTTTCAGAGCATTTCGCTAACCTTCAGCACGTAAAAAGATGAAAACATGTCTTCGCGCCTGAATGCACTATTTCAGGGTACCGAAGTTGTGAAGCATCCATTCTAGTCCATTGGGCCCAAACTGATTTTTGGGAGTGTTTCAGAGCATTTCGCTAACCTTCGGCACGTAAAAAGATGCAAAACTTCTGTTTCGGGCCTGAATGCACTATTTCGGGGTACCGAAGTTGTGAAGCATCCATTCTACTCCATTGGACCCAAAATGATTTTTGGGTGTGTTTCAGAGCATTTCGCTAACCTTCAGCACGTAAAAAGATGAAAACTTGTGTTCGCGCCTGAATGCACTATTTCGGGGTACCGAAGTTGTGAAGCATCCATTCTACTCCATTGGACCCAAAATGATGTTTGGGAGTGTTTCAGAGCATTTCGCTAACCTTCGGCATGTAAAAAGATGAAAACTTGTGTTTCGGGCCTGAATGCACTATTTCGAGGGACCAAAGTTGCGAAGCATCCATTCAACTCCATTGGACCCAAACTGATTTTTGGGAGTGTTTCAGAGCATTTCGCTAACCTTCGTCACGTAAAAAGATGCAAAACTTGTGTTTCGGGCCTGAATGTACTGTTTCGGGGTACCGAAGTTGTGAAGCATCCATTCTACTCCATTGGACCCAAACTGATTTTTGGGAGTGTTTCGGAGCATTTCGCTAACCTTCGGCACGTAAAAAGATGCAAAACTTGTGTTTCGGGCGTGAATGCACTATTTCGGGGTACCGAAGTTGTGAAGCATCTATTCTACTCCATTGGACCCAAAATGATTTTTGGGTGTGTTTCAGAGCATTTCGCTAACCTTCAGCACCTAAAAAGATGAAAACTTGTGTTCGCACCTGAATGCACTATTTCGGGGTACCGAAGTTGTGAAGCATCCATTCTACTCCATTGGACCCAAAATGATGTTTGGGAGTGTTTCAGAGCATTTCGCTAACCTTCGGCATGTAAAAAGATGAAAACTTGTGTTTCGGGCCTGAATGCACTATTTCGAGGGACCAAAGTTGCGAAGCATCCATTCAACTCCATTGGACCCAAACTGATTTTTGGGAGTGTTTCAGAGCATTTCGCTAACCTTCGTCACGTAAAAAGATGCAAAATTTGTGTTTCGGGCCTGAATGTACTGTTTCGGAGTACCGAAGTTGTGAAGCATCCATTCTACTCCATTGGACCCAAACTGATTTTTGGGAGTGTTTCAGAGCATTTCGCTAACCTTCGGCACGTAAAAAGATGCAAAACTTGTGTTTCGGGCCTGAATGCACTATTTTGGGGTACCGAAGTTGTGAAGCATCCATTCTACTCCATTAGACCCAAAATGATTTTTGGGAGTGTTTCAGAGCATTTCGCTAACCTTCAGCACGTAAAAAGATGAAAACTTATGTTCGCGCCTGAATGCACTATTTCGGGGTACCGAAGTTGTGAAGCATCCATTCTACTCCATTGGACCCAAAATGATGTTTGGGAGTGTTTCAGAGCATTTCGCTAACCTTCGGCACGTAAAAGATGCAAAACTTGTGTTCGCGCCTGAATCCACTATTTCGGGTTACAAAAGTTGTGAAGCAACCATTATAGTCCATTGCACCCAAAATGATGTTTGGGAGTGTTTCAGAGCATTTTGCTAACCTTCGGCACATAAAAAGATGAAAAACTTGTGTTTCGGGCCTGAATGCAGTATTTCGAGGTACCAAAGTTGCGAAGCATCCATCCTACTCCATTGGAACCAAAATGATGTTTGGGAGTGTTTCAGAGCATTCGCTAACCTTCGGCACGTAAAAAGATGCAAAACTTGTGTTTCGGGCCTGAATGCACTATTTTGGGGTACCGAAGTTGTGAAGCATCCATTCTAGTTCACTGGACCCAAAATGATGTTTGGGAGTGTTTCAAAGCATTTTGCTAACCTTCGGCACGTAAAAAGATGCAAAATTTGTGTTTCGGGCCTGAATGCACTATTTCGGGGTACCGAAGTTGTGAAGCATCCATTCTACTCCATTGGACCCAAAATGATGTTTGGGAGTGTTTCAGAGCATTTCGCTAACCTTTGGCACG
Source organism: Cenchrus fungigraminus (assembly GCA_036936925.1). Lineage (NCBI taxonomy): Eukaryota > Viridiplantae > Streptophyta > Magnoliopsida > Poales > Poaceae > Cenchrus > Cenchrus fungigraminus. The sequence continues at coordinate 58,518,970 of CM072772.1, read as the reverse complement.
TAAAAAGATGAAAACTTGTGTTTCGGGCCAGAATGCACTATTTCGAGGGACCAAAGTGGCGAAGCATCCATTCAACTCCATTGGACCCAAACTGATTTTTGGGAGTGTTTCAGAGCATTTCTCTAGCCTTCATCACGTAAAAAGATGCAAAACTTGTGTTTCGGGCTTGAATGTACTGTTTCTGGGTACCGAAGTTGTGAAGCATCCATTCTACTCCATTGGACCCAAACTGATTTTTGGGAGTGTTTCAGAGCATTTCGCTAACCTTCGGCACGTAAAAAGATGCAAAACTTCTGTTTCGGGCCTGAATGCACTATTTCGGGGTACCGAAGTTGTGAAGCATCCATTCTACTCCATTGGACCCAAAATGATTTTTGGGAGTGTTTCAGAGCATTTCGCTAACCTTCGGCACGTAAAAAGATGCAAAACTTCTGTTTCGGGCCGGAATGCACTATTTCGGGGTACCGAAGTTGTGAAGCATCCATTCTACTCCATTGGACCCAAACTGATTTTTGGGAGTGTTTCGGAGCAGTACGGTAACCTTCGGCACGTAAAAAGTTGCAAAAATTGTGTTTCGGGCGGGAATGCACTATATCGGGGTACCGAAGTTGTGAAGCATCTATTCTACTCCATTGGACCCAAAATGATTTTTGGGTGTGTTTCAGAGCATTTCGCTAACCTTCAGCACGTAAAAAGATGAAAACTTGTGTTCGCACCTGAATGCACTATTTCGGGGTACCGAAGTTGTGAAGCATCCATTCTACTCCATTGGACCCAAAATGATGTTTGGGAGTGTTTCAGAGCATTTCGCTAACCTTCGGCATGTAAAAAGATGAAAACTTGTGTTTCGGGCCTGAATGCACTATTTCGAGGGACCAAAGTTGCGAAGCATCCATTCAACTCCATTGGACCCAAACTGATTTTTGGGAGTGTTTCAGAGCATTTCGCTAACCTTCGACACGTAAAAAGATGCAAAACTTGTGTTTCGGGCCTGAATGCACTATTTTGGGGTACCGAAGTTGTGAAGCATCCATTCTACTCCATTGGACCCAAAATGATTTTTGGGAGTGTTTCAGAGCATTTCGCTAACCTTCAGCACGTAAAAAGATGAAAACTTGTGTTCGCGCCTGAATGCACTATTTTGGGGTACCGAAGTTGTGAAGCATCCATTCTAGTCCATTGGACCCAAACTGATTTTTGGGAGTGTTTCAGAGCATTTCGCTAACCTTCGGCACGTAAAAGATGCAAAACTTGTGTTCGCGCCTGAATGTACTGTTTCGGAGTACCGAAGTTGTGAAGCATCCATTCTACTCCATTGGACCCAAACTGATTTTTGGGAGTGTTTCAGAGCATTTCGCTAACCTTCGGCACGTAAAAAGATGCAAAACTTGTGTTTCGGGCCTGAATGCACTATTTTGGGGTACCGAAGTTGTGAAGCATCCATTCTACTCCATTGGACCCAAAATGATTTTTGGGAGTGTTTCAGAGCATTTCGCTAACCTTCAGCACGTAAAAAGATGAAAACTTGTGTTCGCGCCTGAATGCACTATTTTGGGGTACCGAAGTTGTGAAGCATCCATTCTAGTCCATTGGACCCAAACTGATTTTTGGGAGTGTTTCAGAGCATTTCGCTAACCTTCGGCACGTAAAAGATGCAAAACTTGTGTTCGCGCCTGAATCCACTATTTCGGGTTACAAAAGTTGTGAAGCAACCATTATAGTCCATTGCACCCAAAATGATGTTTGGGAGTGTTTCAGAGCATTTTGCTAACCTTCGGCACATAAAAAGATGAAAAACTTGTGTTTCGGGCCTGAATGCACTATTTCGAGGTACCAAAGTTGCGAAGCATCCATTCTACTCCATTGGAACCAAAATGATGTTTGGGAGTGTTTCAGAGCATTCAATTAACCTTCGGCACGTAAAAAGATGCAAAACTTGTGTTTCGGGCCTGAATGCACTATTTTGGGGTACCGAAGTTGTGAAGCATCCATTCTAGTTCACTGGACCCAAAATGATGTTTGGGAGTGTTTCAAAGCATTTTGCTAACCTTCGGCACGTAAAAAGATGCAAAATTTGTGTTTCGGGCCTGAATGCACTATTTCGGGGTACCGAAGTTGTGAAGCATCCATTCTACTCCATTGGACCCAAAATGATGTTTGGGAGTGTTTCAGAGCATTTCGCTAACCTTCGGCATGTAAAAAGATGAAAACTTGTGTTTCGAGCCAGAATGCACTCTTTCGGGGGACCAAAGTTGCGAAGCATCCATTCAACTCCATTGGACCCAAACTGATTTTTGGGAGTGTTTCAGAGCATTTCGCCAACCTTCGTCACGTAAAAAGATGCAAAACTTGTGTTTCGGGCCTGAATGTACTGTTTCGGGGTACCGAAGTTGTGAAGCATCCATTCTACTCCATTGGACCCAAACTGATTTTTGGGAGTGTTTCGGAGCATTTCGGTAACCTTCGGCACGTAAAAAGATGCAAAACTTGTGTTTCGGGCGTGAATGCACTATTTCGGGGTACCGAAGTTGTGAAGCATCCATTCTACTCCATTGGACCCAAAATGATTTTTGGGTGTGTTTCAGAGCATTTCGCTAACCTTCAGCACGTAAAAAGATGAAAACTTGTGTTCGCGCCTGAATGCACTATTTCGGGGTACCGAAGTTGTGAAGCATCCATTCTACTCCATTGGACCCAAAATGATGTTTGGGAGTGTTTCAGAGCATTTCGCTAACCTTCGGCATGTAAAAAGATGAAAACTTGTGTTTCGGGCCTGAATGCACTATTTCGAGGGACCAAAGTTGCGAAGCATCCATTCAACTCCATTGGACCCAAACTGATTTTTGGGAGTGTTTCAGAGCATTTCGCTAACCTTCGTCACGTAAAAAGATGCAAAACTTGTGTTTCGGGCCTGAATGTACTGTTTCGGAGTACCGAAGTTGTGAAGCATCCATTCTACTCCATTGGACCCAAACTGATTTTTGGGAGTGTTTCAGAGGATTTCGCTAACCTTCGGCACGTAAAAAGATGCAAAACTTGTGTTTCGGGCCTGAATGCACTATTTTGGGGTACCGAAGTTGTGAAGCATCCATTCTACTCCATTGGACCCAAAATGATTTTTGGGAGTGTTTCAGAGCATTTCGCTAACCTTCAGCACGTAAAAAGATGAAAACTTATGTTCGCGCCTGAATGCACTATTTCGGGGTACCGAAGTTGTGAAGCATCCATTCTAGTCCATTGGACCCAAACTGATTTTTGGGAGTGTTTCAGAGCATTTCGCTAACCTTCGGCACGTAAAAGATGCAAAACTTGTGTTCGCGCCTGAATCCACTATTTCGGGTTACAAAAGTTGTGAAGCAACCATTATAGTCCATTGCACCCAAAATGATGTTTGGGAGTGTTTCAGAGCATTTTACTAACCTTCGGCACATAAAAAGATGAAAAACTTGTGTTTCGGGCCTGAATGCAGTATTTCGAGGTACCAAAGTTGCGAAGCATCCATCCTACTCCATTGGAACCAAAATGATGTTTGGGAGTGTTTCAGAGCATTCGCTAAGCTTCGGCACGTAAAAAGATGCAAAACTTGTGTTTCGGGCCTGAATGCACTATTTTGGGGTACCGAAGTTGTGAAGCATCCATTCTAGTTCACTAGACCCAAAATGATGTTTGGGAGTGTTTCAAAGCATTTTGCTAACTTTCGGCACGTAAAAAGATGCAAAATTTGTGTTTCGGGCCTGAATGCACTATTTCGGGGTACCGAAGTTGTGAAGCATCCATTCTACTCCATTGGACCCAAAATGATGTTTGGGAGTGTTTCAGAGCATTTCGCTAACCTTCGGCATGTAAAAAGATGAAAACTTGTGTTTCGAGCCAGAATGCACTATTTCGAGGGACCAAAGTTGCGAAGCATCCATTCAACTCCATTGGACCCAAACTGATTTTTGGGAGTGTTTCAGAGCATTTCGCTAACCTTCGTCACGTAAAAAGATGAAAAACTTGTGTTTCGGGCCTGAATGTACTGTTTCGGGGTACCGAAGTTGTGAAGCATCCATTCTACTCCATTGGACCCAAACTGATTTTTTGGAGTGTTTCGGAGCATTTCGGTAACCTTCGGCACGTAAAAAGATGCAAAACTTGTGTTTCGGGCGTGAATGCACTATTTCGGGGTACCGAAGTTGTGAAGCATCCATTCTACTCCATTGGACCCACAATGATGTTTGGGAGTGTTTCAGAGCATTCGCTAACCTTCGGCACGTAAAAAGATGCAAAACTTGTGTTTCGGGCCTGAATGCACTATTTTGGGGTACCGAAGTTGTGAAGCATCCATTCTAGTTCACTGGACCCAAAATGATGTTTGGGAGTGTTTCAAAGCATTTTGCTAACCTTCGGCACGTAAAAAGATGCAAAATTTGTGTTTCGGGCCTGAATGCACTATTTCGGGGTACCGAAGTTGTGAAGCATCCATTCTACTCCATTGGACCCAAAATGATGTTTGGGAGTGTTTCAGAGCATTTCGCTAACCTTCGGCATGTAAAAAGATGAAAACTTGTGTTTCGAGCCAGAATGCACTCTTTCGGGAGACCAAAGTTGCGAAGCATCCATTCAACTCCATTGGACCCAAACTGATTTTTGGGAGTGTTTCAGAGCATTTCGCTAACCTTCGTCACGTAAAAAGATGCAAAACTTGTGTTTCGGGCCTGAATGTACTGTTTCGGGGCACCGAAGTTGTGAAGCATCCATTCTACTCCATTGGACCCAAACTGATTTTTGGGAGTGTTTCGGAGCATTTCGGTAACTTTCGGCACGTAAAAAGATGCAAAACTTGTGTTTCGGGCGTGAATGCACTATTTCGGGGTACCGAAGTTGTGAACATCCATTCTACTCCATTGGACCCAAAATGATTTTTGGGTGTGTTTCAGAGCATTTCGCTAACCTTCAGCACGTAAAAAGATGAAAACTTGTGTTCGCACCTGAATGCACTATTTCGGGGTACCGAAGTTGTGAAGCATCCATTCTACTCCATTGGACCCAAAATGATGTTTGGGAGTGTTTCAGAGCATTTCGCTAACCTTCGGCATGTAAAAAGATGAAAACTTGTGTTTCGGGCCTGAATGCACTATTTCGAGGGACCAAAGTTGCGAAGCATCCATTCAACTCCATTGGACCCAAACTGATTTTTGGGAGTGTTTCAGAGCATTTCGCTAACCTTCGTCACGTAAAAAGATGCAAAACTTGTGTTTCGGGCCTGAATGTACTGTTTCGGAGTACCGAAGTTGTGAAGCATCCATTCTACTCCATTGGACCCAAACTGATTTTTGTTAGTGTTTCAGAGCATTTCGCTAACCTTCGGCACGTAAAAAGATGCAAAACTTGTGTTTCGGGCCTGAATGCACTATTTTGGGGTACCGAAGTTGTGAAGCATCCATTCTACTCCATTGGACCCAAAATGATTTTTGGGAGTGTTTCAGAGCATTTCGCTAACCTTCAGCACGTAAAAAGATGAAAACTTATGTTCGCGCCTGAATGCACTATTTCGGGGTACCGAAGTTGTGAAGCATCCATTCTAGTCCATTGGACCCAAACTGATTTTTGGGAGTGTTTCAGAGCATTTCGCTAACCTTCGGCACGTAAAAGATGCAAAACTTGTGTTTCGGGCCTGAATGCACTATTTTGGGGTACCGAAGTTGTGAAGCATCCATTCTAGTTCACTAGACCCAAAATGATGTTTGGGAGTGTTTCAAAGCATTTTGCTAACTTTCGGCACATAAAAAGATGAAAAACTTGTGTTTCGGGCCTGAATGCAGTATTTCGAGGTACCAAAGTTGCGAAGCATCCATCCTACTCCATTGGAACCAAAATGATGTTTGGCAGTGTTTCAGAGCATTCGCTAACCTTCGGCACGTAAAAAGATGCAAAACTTGTGTTTCGGGCCTGAATGCACTATTTTGGGGTACCGAAGTTGTGAAGCATCCATTCTAGTTCACTGGACCCAAAATAATGTTTGGGAGTGTTTCAAAGCATTTTGCTAACCTTCGGCACGTAAAAAGATGCAAAATTTGTGTTTCGGGCCTGAATGCACTATTTCGGGGTACCGAAGTTGTGAAGCATCCATTCTACTCCATCGGACCCAAAATGATGTTTGGGAGTGTTTCAGAGCATTTCGCTAACCTTCGATATGAAAAAAGATGAAAACATGTGTTTAGGGACAGAATGCACTATTTCGAGGGACCAAAGTGGCGAAGCATCCATTCAACTCCATTGGACCCAAACTGATTTTTGGGAGTGTTTCAGAGCATTTCGCTAACCTTCATCACGTAAAAAGATGCAAAACTTGTGTTTCGGGCCTGAATGTACTGTTTCTGGGTACCGAAGTTGTGAAGCATCCATTCTACTCCACTGGACCCAAACTGATTTTTGGGAGTGTTTCAGAGCATTTCGCTAACCTTCGGCACGTAAAAAGATGCAAAACTTCTGTTTCGGGCCTGAATGCACTATTTCGGGGTACCGAAGTTGTGAAGCATCCATTCTACTCCATTGGACCCAAAATTATTTTTGGGAGTGTTTCAGAGCATTTCGCTAACCTTCAGCACGTAAAAAGATGAAAACTTGTGTTTGCGCCTGAATGCACTATTTCGGGGTACCGAAGTTGTGAAGCATCCATTCTACTCCATTGGAACCAAAATGATTTTTGGGAGTGTTTCAGAGCATTTCGCTAACCTTCAGCACGTAAAAAGATGAAAACTTGTGTTCGCGCCTGAATGCACTATTTCAGGGTACCGAAGTTGTGAAGCATCCATTCTACTCCATTGGACCCAAAATGATGTTTGGGAGTGTTTCAGAGCATTTCGCTAACCTTCGGCATGTAAAAAGATGAAAACTTGTGTTTCGGGCCTGAATGCACTATTTCGAGGGACCAAAGTCGCGAAGCATCCATTCAACTCCATTGGACCCAAACTGATTTTTGGGAGTGTTTCAGAGCATTTCGCTAACCTTCGTCACGTAAAAAGATGCAAAACTTGTGTTTCGGGCCTGAATGTACTGTTTCGGGGTACCGAAGTTGTGAAGCATCCATTCTACTACATTGGACCCAAAATTATTTTTGGGAGTGTTTCAGAGCATTTCGCTAACCTTCAGCACGTAAAATGATGAAAACTTGTGTTTGCGCCTGAATGTACTATTTCGGGGTACCGAAGTTGTGAAGCATCCATTCTACTCCATTGGACCCAAAATGATTTTTGGGAGTGTTTCAGACCATTTCGCTAACCTTCAGCACGTAAAAAGATGAAAACTTGTGTTCGCGCCTGAATGCACTATTTCAGGGTACCGAAGTTGTGAAGCATCCATTCTACTCCATTGGACCCAAAATGATGTTTGGGAGTGTTTCAGAGCATTTCGCTAACCTTCGGCATGTAAAAAGATGAAAACTTGTGTTTCGGGCCTGAATGTACTGTTTCGGGGTACCGAAGTTGTGAAGCATCCATTCTACTCCATTGGACCCAAACTGATTTTTGGGAGTGTTTCAGAGCATTTCGCTAACCTTCGGCACGTAAAAGATGCAAAACTTGTGTTCGCGCCTGAATCCACTATTTCGGGTTACAAAAGTTGTGAAGCAACCATTATAGTCCATTGCACCCAAAATGATGTTTGGGAGTGTTTCAGAGCATTTTGCTAACCATCGGCACATAAAAAGATGAAAAACTTGTGTTTCGGGCCTGAATGCAGTATTTCGAGGTACCAAAGTTGCGAAGCATCCATCCTACTCCATTGGTACCAAAATGATGTTTGGGAGTGTTTCAGAGCATTCGCTAACCTTCGGCACGTAAAAAGATGCAAAACTTGTGTTTCGGGCCTGAATGCACTATTTTGGGGTACCGAAGTTGTGAAGCATCCATTCTAGTTCACTGGACCCAAAATGATGTTTGGGAGTGTTTCAAAGCATTTTGCTAACCTTCGGCACGTAAAAAGATGAAAACTTGTGTTCGCGCCTGAATGCACTATTTCAGGGTACCGAAGTTGTGAAGCATCCATTCTACTCCATTGGACCCAAAATGATGTTTGGGAGTGTTTCAGAGCATTTCGCTAACCTTCGGCATGTAAAAAGATGAAAACTTGTGTTTCGGGCCAGAATGCACTATTTCGAGGGACCAAAGTCACGAAGCATCCATTCAACTCCATTGGACCCAAATTGATTTTTGGGAGTGTTTCAGAGCATTTCGCTAACCTTCGGCACGTAAAAAGATGCAAAACTTGTGTTTCGGGCCTGAATGCACTATTTTGGGGTACCGAAGTTGTGAAGCATCCATTCTACTCCATTGGACCCAAACTGATTTTTGGGAGTGTTTCAGAGCATTTCGCTAACCTTCGGCACGTAAAAAGATGCAAAACTTCTGTTTCGGGCCTGAATGCACTATTTCGGGGTACCGAAGTTGTGAAGCATCCATTCTACTCCATTGGACCCAAAATGATTTTTGGGAGTGTTTCAGAGCATTTCGCTAACCTTCAGCACGTAAAAAGATGAAAACTTGTGTTCGCGCCTGAATGCACTATTTCGGGGTACCGAAGTTGTGAAGCATCCATTCTACTCCATTGGACCCAAAATGATGTTTGGGAGTGTTTCAGAGCATTTCGCTAACCTTCGGCACGAAAAAGATGCAAAACTTCTGTTTCGGGCCTGAATGCACTATTTCGGGGTACCGAAGTTGTGAAGCATCCATTCTACTCCATTGGACCCAAAATGATTTTTGGGAGTGTTTCAGAGCATTTCGCTAACCTTCAGCACGTAAAAAGATGAAAACTTGTGTTCGCGCCTGAATGCACTATTTCAGGGTACCGAAGTTGTGAAGCATCCATTCTACTCCATTGGACCCAAAATGATGTTTGGGAGTGTTTCAGAGCATTTCGCTAACCTTCGGCATGTAAAAAGATGAAAACTTGTGTTTCGGGCCTGAATGCACTATTTCGAGGGACCAAAGTCGCGAAGCATCCATTCAACTCCATTGGACCCAAACTGATTTTTGGGAGTGTTTCAGAGCATTTCGCTAACCTTCGTCACGTAAAAAGATGCAAAACTTGTGTTTCGGGCCTGAATGTACTGTTTCGGGGTACCGAAGTTGTGAAGCATCCATTCTACTCCATTAGACCCAAACTGATTTTTGGGAGTGTTTCAGAGCATTTCGTTAACCTTCTGCACGTAAAAAGATGGAAAACTTGTGTTTCGGGCCTGAATGCACTATTTTGGGGTACCGAAGTTGTGAAGCATCCATTCTACTCCATTGGACCCAAAATGATTTTTGGGAGTGTTTCAGAGCATTTCGCTAACCTTCAGCACGTAAAAAGATGAAAACTTGTGTTCGCGCCTGAATGCACTATTTCGGGGTACTGAAGTTGTGAAGCATCCATTCTAGTCCATTGGACCCAAACTGATTTTTGGGAGTCTTTCAGAGCATTTCTCTAACCTTCGGCATGTAAAAGATGCAAAACTTGTGTTCGCGCCTGAATCCACTATTTCGGGTTACAAAAGTTGTGAAGCAACCATTATAGTCCATTGCACCCAAAATGATGTTTGGGAGTGTTTCAGAGCATTTTGCTAACCTTCGGCACATAAAAAGATGAAAAACTTGTGTTTCAGTCCTGAATGCAGTATTTCGAGGTACCAAAGTTGCGAAGCATCCATCCTACTCCATTGGAACCAAAATGATGTTTGGGAGTGTTTCAGAGCATTCGCTAACCTTCGGCACGTAAAAAGATGCAAAACTTGTGTTTCGGGCCTGAATGCACTATTTTGGGGTACCGAAGTTGTGAAGCATCCATTCTAGTTCACTGGACCCAAAATGATGTTTCGGAGTGTTTCAAAGCATTTTGCTAACCTTCGGCACGTAAAAAGATGCAAAATTTGTGTTTCGGGCCTGAATGCACTATTTCGGGGTACCGAAGTTGTGAAGCATCCATTCTACTCCATTGGACCCAAAATGATGTTTGGGAGTGTTTCAGAGCATTTCGCTAACCTTCGGCATGTAAAAAGATGAAAACTTGTGTTTCGGGCCAGAATGCACTATTTCGAGGGACCAAAGTTGCGAAGCATCCATTCAACTCCATTGGACCCAAACTGATTTTTGGGAGTGTTTCAGAGCATTTCGCTAACCTTCGTCACGTAAAAAGATGCAAAACTTGTGTTTCGGGCCTGAATGTACTGTTTCGGAGTACCGAAGTTGTGAAGCATCCATTCTACTCCATTGGACCCAATCTGATTTTTGGGAGTGTTTCAGAGCATTTCGCTAACCTTCGGCACGTAAAAAGATGCAAAACTTGTGTTTCGGGCCTGAATGCACTATTTTGGGGTACCGAAGTTGTGAAGCATCCATTCTACTCCATTGGACCCAAACTGATTTTTGGGAGTGTTTCAGAGCATTTCGCTAACCTTCGGCACGTAAAAAGATGCAAAACTTGTGTTTCGGTCCTGAATGCACTATTTTGGGGTACCGAAGTTGTGAAGCATCCATTCTACTCCATTGGACCCAAAATTATTTTTGGGAGTGTTTCAGAGCATTTCGCTAACCTTCAGCACGTAAAAAGATGAAAACTTGTGTTTGCGCCTGAATGCACTATTTCGGGGTACCGAAGTTGTGAAGCATCCATTCTACTCCATTGGACCCAAAATGATTTTTGGGAGTGTTTCAGAGCATTTCGCTAACCTTCAGCACGTAAAAAGATGAAAACTTGTGTTCGCGCCTGAATGCACTATTTCAGGGTACCGAAGTTGTGAAGCATCCATTCTACTCCATTGGACCCAAAATGATGTTTGGGAGTGTTTCAGAGCATTTCGCTAACCTTCGGCATGTAAAAAGATGAAAACTTGTGTTTCAGGCCTGAATGCACTATTTCGAGGGACCAAAGTCGCGAAGCATCCATTCAACTCCATTGGACCCAAACTGATTTTTGGGAGTGTTTCAGAGCATTTCGCTAACCTTCGTCACGTAAAAAGATGCAAAACTTGTGTTTCGGGCCTGAATGTACTGTTTCGGGGTACCGAAGTTGTGAAGCATCCATTCTACTCCATTGGACCCAAACTGATTTTTGGGAGTGTTTCAGAGCATTTCGCTAACCTTCGGCACGTAAAAAGATGCAAAACTTCTGTTTCGGGCCTGAATGCACTATTTCGGAGTACCGAAGTTGTGAAGCATCCATTCTACTCCATTGGACCCAAAATGATTTTTGGGAGTGTTTCAGAGCATTTCGCTAACCTTCAGCACGTAAAAAGATGAAAACTTGTGTTCGCGCCTGAATGCACTATTTCGGGGTACCGAAGTTGTGAAGCATCCATTCTACTCCATTGGACCCAAAATGATGTTTGGGAGTGTTTCAGAGCATTTCGCTAACCTTCGGCACGAAAAAGATGCAAAACTTCTGTTTCGGGCCTGAATGCACTATTTCGGGGTACCGAAGTTGTGAAGCATCCATTCTACTCCATTGGACCCAAAATGATTTTTGGGAGTGTTTCAGAGCATTTCGCTAACCTTCAGCACGTAAAAAGATGAAAACTTGTGTTCGCGCCTGAATGCACTATTTCAGGGTACCGAAGTTGTGAAGCATCCATTCTACTCCATTGGACCCAAAATGATGTTTGGGAGTGTTTCAGAGCATTTCGCTAACCTTCGGCATGTAAAAAGATGAAAACTTGTGTTTCGGGCCAGAATGCACTATTTCGAGGGACCAAAGTCGCGAAGCATCCATTCAACTCCATTGTACCCAAACTGATTTTTGGCAGTGTTTCAGAGCATTTCGCTAACCTTCGTCACGTAAAAAGATGCAAAACTTGTGTTTCGGGCCTGAATGTACTGTTTCGGGGTACCGAAGTTGTGAAGCATCCATTCTACTCCATTGGACCCAAACTGATTTTTGGGAGTGTTTCAGAGCATTTCGTTAACCTTCGGCACGTAAAAAGATGGAAAACTTGTGTTTCGGGCCTGAATGCACTATTTTGGGGTACCGAAGTTGTGAAGCATCCATTCTACTCCATTGGACACAAAATGATTTTTGGGAGTGTTTCAGAGCATTTCGCTAACCTTCAGCACGTAAAAAGATGAAAACTTGTGTTCGCGCCTGAATGCACTATTTCGGGGTACTGAAGTTGTGAAGCATCCATTCTAGTCCATTGGACCCAAACTGATTTTTGGGAGTGTTTCAGAGTATTTCTCTAACCTTCGGCACGTAAAAGATGCAAAACTTGTGTTCGCGCCTGAATCCACTATTTCGGGTTACAAAAGTTGTGAAGCAACCATTATAGTCCATTGCACCCAAAATGATGTTTGGGAGTGTTTCAGAGCATTTTGCTAACCTTCAGCACATAAAAAGATGAAAAACTTGTGCTTCAGTCCTGAATGCTGTATTTCGAGGTACCAAAGTTGCGAAGCATCCATCCTACTCCATTGGAACCAAAATGATGTTTGGGAGTGTTTCAGAGCATTCGCTAACCTTCGGCACGTAAAAAGATGCAAAACTTGTGTTTCGGGCCTGAATGCACTATTTTGGGGTACCGAAGTTGTGAAGCATCCATTCTAGTTCACTGGACCCAAAATGATGTTTGGGAGTGTTTCAAAGCATTTTGCTAACCTTCGGCACGTAAAAAGATGCAAAATTTGTGTTTCGGGCCTGAATGCACTATTTCGGGGAACCGAAGTTGTGAAGCATCCATTCTACTCCATTGGACCCAAAATGATGTTTGGGAGTGTTTCAGAGCATTTCGCTAACCTTCATCACGTAAAAAGATGCAAAACTTGTGTTTCGGGCCTGAATGTACTGTTTCTGGGTACCGAAGTTGTGAAGCATCCATTCTACTCCATTGGACCCAAACTGATTTTTGGGAGTGTTTCAGAGCATTTCGCTAACCTTCGGCACGTAAAAAGATGCAAAACTTCTGTTTCGGGCCTGAATGCACTATTTCGGGGTACCGAAGTTGTGAAGCATCCATTCTACTCCATTGGACCCAAAATTATTTTTGGGAGTGTTTCAGAGCATTTCGCTAACCTTCAGCACGTAAAAAGATGAAAACTTGTGTTTGCGCCTGAATGCACTATTTCGGGGTACCGAAGTTGTGAAGCATCCATTCTACTCCATTGGACCCAAAATGATTTTTGGGAGTGTTTCAGAGCATTTCGCTAACCTTCAGCACGTAAAAAGATGAAAACTTGTGTTCGCGCCTGAATGCACTATTTCAGGGTACCGAAGTTGTGAAGCATCCATTCTACTCCATTGGACCCAAAATGATGTTTGGGAGTGTTTCAGAGCATTTCGCTAACCTTCGGCATGTAAAAAGATGAAAACTTGTGTTTCGGGCCTGAATGCACTATTTCGAGGGACCAAAGTCGCGAAGCATCCATTCTAGTTCACTGGACCCAAAATGATGTTTGGGAGTGTTTCAAAGCATTTTGCTAACCTTCGGCACGTAAAAAGATGCAAAATTTGTGTTTGGGGCCTGAATGCACTATTTCGGGGTACCGAAGTTGTGAAGCATCCATTCTACTCCATTGGACCCAAAATGATGTTTGGGAGTGTTTCAGAGCATTTCGCTAACCTTCGGCATGTAAAAAGATGAAAACTTGTGTTTCGGGCCAGAATGCACTATTTCGAGGGACCAAAGTTGCGAAGCATCCATTCAACTAAATTGGACCCAAACTGATTTTTGGGAGTGTTTCAGAGCATTTCGCTAACCTTCATCACGTAAAAAGAAGCAAAACTTGTGTTTCGGGCCTGAATGTACTGTTTCTGGGTACCGAAGTTGTGAAGCATCCATTCTACTCCATTGGACCCAAACTGATTTTTGGGAGTGTTTCAGAGCATTTCGCTAACCTTCGGCACGTAAAAAGATGCAAAACTTCTGTTTCGGGCCTGAATGCACTATTTCGGGGTACCGATGTTGTGAAGCATCCATTCTACTCCATTCGACCCAAAATGATTTTTGGGAGTGTTTCAGAGCATTTCGCTAACCTTCAGCACGTAAAAAGATGAAAACTTGTGTTCGCGCCTGAATGCACTATTTCGGGGTACCGAAGTTGTGAAGCATCCATTCTACTCCATTGGACCCAAAATGATGTTTGGGAGTGTTTCAGAGCATTTCGCTAACCTTCGGCACGTAAAAGATGAAAAACTTCTGTTTCGGGCCTGAATGCACTATTTCAGGGTACCGAAGTTGTGAAGCATCCATTCTACTCCATTGGACCCAAAATGATTTTTGGGAGTGTTTCAGAGCATTTCGCTAACCTTCAGCACGTAAAAAGATGAAAACTTGTGTTCGCGCCTGAATGCACTATTTCGGGGTACTGAAGTTGTGAAGCATCCATTCTACTCCATTGGACCCAAAATGATGTTTGGGAGTGTTTCAGAGCATTTCGCTAACCTTCGGCATGTAAAAAGATGAAAACTTGTGTTTCGGGCCAGAATGCACTTTTTCGAGGGACCAAAGTTGCGAAGCATCCATTCAACTCCATTGGACCCAAACTGATTTTTGGGAGTGTTTCAGAGCATTTCGCTAACCTTTGTCACGTAAAAAGATGCAAAACTTGTGTTTCGGGCCTGAATGTACTGTTTCTGGGTACCGAAGTTGTGAAGCATCCATTCTACTCCGTTGGACCCAAACTGATTTTTGGGAGTGTTTCAGAGCATTTCGCTAACCTTCGGCACGTAAAAAGATGCAAAACTTCTGTTTCGGGCCTGAATGCACTATTTCGGGGTACCGAAGTTGTGAAGCATCCATTCTACTCCATTGGACCCAAAATGATTTTTGGGAGTGTTTCAGATCATTTCGCTAACCTTCAGCACGTAAAAAGATGAAAACTTGTGTTCGCGCCTGAATGCACTATTTCAGGGTACCGAAGTTGTGAAGCATCCATTCTACTCCATTGGACCCAAAATGATGTTTGGGAGTGTTTCAGAGCATTTCGCTAACCTTCGGCATGTAAAAAGATGAAAACTTGTGTTTCGGGCCTGAATGCACTATTTCGAGGGACCAAAGTCGCGAAGCATCCATTCAACTCCATTGGACCCAAACTGATTTTTGGGAGTGTTTCAGAGCATTTCGCTAACCTTCGTCACGTAAAAAGATGCAAAACTTGTGTTTCGGGCCTGAATGTACTGTTTCGGGGTACCGAAGTTGTGAAGCATCCATTCTACTCCATTGGACCCAAACTGATTTTTGGGAGTGTTTCAGAGCATTTCGTTAACCTTCGGCACGTAAAAAGATGGAAAACTTGTGTTTCGGGACTGAATGCACTATTTTGGGGTACCGAAGTTGTGAAGCATCCATTCTACTCCATTGGACCCAAAATGATTTTTGGGAGTGTTTCAGAGCATTTCGCTAACCTTCAGCACGTAAAAAGATGAAAACTTGTGTTCACGCCTGAATGCACTATTTCGGGGTACTGAAGTTGTGAAGCATCCATTCTAGTCCATTGGACCCAAACTGATTTTTGGGAGTGTTTCAGAGCATTTCTTTAACCTTCGGCACGTAAAAGATGCAAAACTTGTGTTCGCGCCTGAATCCACTATTTCGAGTTACAAAAGTTGTGAAGCAACCATTATAGTCCATTGCACCCAAAATGATGTTTGGGAGTGTTTCAGAGCATTTTGCTAACCTTCGGCACATAAAAAGATGAAAAACTTGTGTTTCGGGCCTGAATGCAGTATTTCGAGGTACCAAAGTTGCGAAGCATCCATCCTACTCCATTGGAACCAAAATGATGTTTGAGAGTGTTTCAGAGCATTCGCTAACCTTCGGCACGTAAAAAGATGCAAAACTTGTGTTTCGGGCCTGAATGCACTATTTTGGGGTACCGAAGTTGTGAAGCATCCATTCTAGTTCACTGGACCCAAAATGATGTTTGGGAGTGTTTCAAAGCATTTTGCTAACCTTCGGCACGTAAAAAGATGCAAAATTTGTGTTTCGGGCCTGAATGCACTATTTCAGGGTACCGAAGTTGTGAAGCATCCATTCTACTCCATTGGACCCAAAATGATGTTTGGGAGTGTTTCAGAGCATTTCGCTAACCTTCGGCATGTAAAAAGATGAAAACTTGTGTTTCGGGCCAGAATGCACTTTTTCGAGGGACCAAAGTTGCGAAGCATCCATTCAACTCCATTGGACCCAAACTGATTTTTGGGACTGTTTCAGAGCATTTTGCTAACCTTCGTCACGTAAAAAGATGCAAAACTTGTGTTTCGGGCCTGAATGTACTGTTTCTGGGTACCGAAGTTGTGAAGCATCCATTCTACTCCATTGGACCCAAACTGATTTTTGGGAGTGTTTCAGAGCATTTCGCTAACCTTCGGCACGTAAAAAGATGCAAAACTTCTGTTTCGGGCCTGAATGCACTCTTTCGGGGTACCGAAGTTGTGAAGAATCCATTCTACTCCATTGGACCCAAAATGATTTTTGGGAGTGTTTCAGAGCATTTCGCTAACCTTCAGCACGTAAAAAGATGCAAACTTTGTGTTTCGGGCCTGAATGCACTATTTCGGGGTACCGAAGTTGTGAAGCATCCATTCTACTCCATTGGACCCAAAATGATTTTTGGGAGTGTTTCAGAGCATTTCGCTAACCTTCAGGACGTAAAAAGATGCAAAATTTGTGTTTCGGGCCTGAATGCACTATTTCAGGGTACCGAAGTTGTGAAGCATCCATTCTACTCCATTGGACCCAAAATGATGTTTTGGAGTGTTTCAGAGCATTTCGCTAACCTTCGTCACGTAAAAAGATGCAAAACTTGTGTTTCGGGCCTGAATGTACTGTTTCGGGGTACCGAAGTTGTGAAGCATACATTCTACTTCGTTGGACCCAAACTGATTTTTGGGAGTGTTTCAGAGCATTTCGCTAACCTTCGGCACGTAAAAAGATGCAAAACTTGTGTTTCGGGCCTGAATGCACTATTTTGGGGTACCGAAGTTGTGAAGCATCCATTCTACTCCATTGGAACCAAAATGATTTTTGGGAGTGTTTCAGAGCATTCGCTAACCTTCAGCACGTAAAAAGATGAAAACTTGTGTTCGCGCCTGAATGCACTATTTCAGGGTACCGAAGTTGTGAAGCATCCATTCTACTCCATTGGACCCAAAATGATGTTTGGGAGTGTTTCAGAGCATTTCGCTAACCTTCGGCATGTAAAAAGATGAAAACTTGTGTTTCGGGCCTGAATGCACTATTTCGAGGGACCAAAGTCGCGAAGCATCCATTCAACTCCATTGGACCCAAACTGATTTTTGGGAGTGTTTCAGAGCATTTCGCTAACCTTCATCACGTAAAAAGATGCAAAACTTGTGTTTCGGGCCTGAATGTACTGTTTCTGGGTACCGAAGTTGTGAAGCATCCATTCTACTCCATTGGACCCAAACTGATTTTTGGGAGTGTTTCAGAGCATTTCGCTAACCTTCGGCACGTAAAAAGATGCAAAACTTCTGTTTCGGGCCTGAATGCACTATTTCGGGGTACCGAAGTTGTGAAGCATCCATTCTACTCCATTGTACCCAAAATTATTTTTGGGAGTGTTTCAGAGCATTTCGCTAACCTTCAGCACGTAAAAAGATGAAAACTTGTGTTTGCGCCTGAATGCACTATTTCGGGGTACCGAAGTTGTGAAGCATCCATTCTACTCCATTGGACCCAAAATGATTTTTGGGAGTGTTTCAGAGCATTTCGCTAACCTTCAGCACGTAAAAAGATGAAAACTTGTGTTCGCGCCTGAATGCACTATTTCAGGGTACCGAAGTTGTGAAGCATCCATTCTACTCCATTGGACCCAAAATGATGTTTGGGAGTGTTTCAGAGCATTTCGCTAACCTTCGGCATGTAAAAAGATGAAAACTTGTGTTTCGGGCCTGAATGCACTATTTCGAGGGACCAAAGTTGCGAAGCATCCATTCAACTCCATTGGACCCAAACTGATTTTTGGGAGTGTTTCAGAGCATTTCGCTAACCTTCGTCACGTAAAAAGATGCAAAACTTGTGTTTCGGGCCTGAATGTACTGTTTCGGGGTACCGAAGTTGTGAAGCATACATTCTACTTCGTTGGACCCAAACTGATTTTTGGGAGTGTTTCAGAGCATTTCGCTAACCTTCGGCACGTAAAAAGATGCAAAACTTGTGTTTCGGGCCTGAATGCACTATTTTGGGGTACCGAAGTTGTGAAGCATCCATTCTACTCCATTGGACCCAAAATGATTTTTGGGAGTGTTTCAGAGCATTTTGCTAACCTTCAGCACGTAAAAAGATGAAAACTTGTGTTCGCGCCTGAATGCACTATTTCGGGGTACCGAAGTTGTGAAGCATCCATTCTAGTCCATTGGACCCAAACTGATTTTTGGGAGTGTTTCAGAGCATTTCGCTAACCTTCAGCACGTAAAAGATGCAAAACTTGTGTTCGCGCCTGAATCCACTATTTCGGGTTACAAAAGTTGTGAAGCAACCATTATAGTCCATTGCACCCAAAATGATGTTTCGGAGTGTTTCAGAGCATTTTGCTAACCTTCGGCACATAAAAAGATGAAAAACTTGTGTTTCGGGCCTGAATGCACTATTTCGAGGTACCAAAGTTGCGAAGCATCCATCCTACTCCATTGGAACCAAAATGATGTTTGGGAGTGTTTCAGAGCATTCGCTAACCTTCGGCACGTAAAAAGATGCAAAACTTGTGTTTCGGGCCTGAATGCACTATTTTGGGGTACCGAAGTTGTGAAGCATCCATTCTAGTTCACTGGACCCAAAATGATGTTTGGGAGTGTTTCAAAGCATTTTGCTAACCTTCGGCACGTAAAAAGATGCAAAATTTGTGTTTGGGGCCTGAATGCACTATTTCAGGGTACCGAAGTTGTGAAGCATCCATTCTACTCCATTGGACCCAAAATGATGTTTGGGAGTGTTTCAGAGCATTTCGCTAACCTTCGGCATGTAAAAAGATGAAAACTTGTGTTTCGGGCCAGAATGCACTATTTCGAGGGACCAAAGTTGCGAAGCATCCATTCAACTCCATTGGACCCAAACTGATTTTTGGGAGTGTTTCAGAGCATTTCGCTAACCTTCATCACGTAAAAAGATGCAAAACTTGTGTTTCGGGCCTGAATGTACTGTTTCTGGGTACCGAAGTTGTGAAGCATCCATTCTACTCCATTGGACCCAAACTGATTTTTGGGAGTGTTTCAGAGCATTTCGCTAACCTTCGGCACGTAAAAAGATGCAAAACTTCTGTTTCGGGCCTGAATGCACTATTTCGGGGTACCGAAGTTGTGAAGCATCCATTCTACTCCATTGGACCCAAAATTATTTTTGGGAGTGTTTCAGAGCATTTCGCTAACCTTCAGCACGTAAAAAGATGAAAACTTGTGTTTGCGCCTGAATGCACTATTTCGGGGTACCGAAGTTGTGAAGCATCCATTCTACTCCATTGGACCCAAAATGATTTTTGGGAGTGTTTCAGAGCATTTCGCTAACCTTCAGCACGTAAAAAGATGAAAACTTGTGTTCGCGCCTGAATGCACTATTTCAGGGTACCGAAGTTGTGAAGCATCCATTCTACTCCATTGGACCCAAAATGATGTTTGGGAGTGTTTCAGAGCATTTCGCTAACCTTCGGCATGTAAAAAGATGAAAACTTGTGTTTCGGGCCTGAATGCACTATTTCGAGGGACCAAAGTCGCGAAGCATCCATTCAACTCCATTGGACCCAAACTGATTTTTGGGAGTGTTTCAGAGCATTTCGCTAACCTTCGTCACGTAAAAAGATGCAAAACTTGTGTTTCGGGCCTGAATGTACTGTTTCGGGGTACCGAAGTTGTGAAGCATCCATTCTACTCCATTGGACCCAAACTGATTTTTGGGAGTGTTTCAGAGCATTTCTCTAACCTTCGGCACGTAAAAGATGCAAAACTTGTGTTCGCGCCTGAATCCACTATTTCGGGTTACAAAAGTTGTGAAGCAACCATTATAGTCCATTGCACCCAAAATGATGTTTGGGAGTGTTTCAGAGCATTTTGCTAACCTTCGGCACATAAAAAGATGAAAAACTTGTGCTTCAGTCCTGAATGCAGTATTTCGAGGTACCAAAGTTGCGAAGCATCCATCCTACTCCATTGGAACCAAAATGATGTTTGGGAGTGTTTCACAGCATTCGCTAACCTTCGGCACGTAAAAAGATGCAAAACTTGTGTTTCGGGCCTGAATGCACTATTTTGGGGTACCGAAGTTGTGAAGCATCCATTCTAGTTCACTGGACCCAAAATGATGTTTGGGAGTGTTTCAAAGCATTTTGCTAACCTTCGGCACGTAAAAAGATGCAAAATTTGTGTTTGGGGCCTGAATGCACTATTTCGGGGTACCGAAGTTGTGAAGCATCCATTCTACTCCATTGGACCCAAAATGATGTTTGGGAGTGTTTCAGAGCATTTCGCTAACCTTCGGCATGTAAAAAGATGAAAACTTGTGTTTCGGGCCAGAATGCACTATTTCGAGGGACCAAAGTTGCGAAGCATCCATTCAACTCCATTGGACCCAAACTGATTTTTGGGAGTGTTTCAGAGCATTTCGCTAACCTTCATCACGTAAAAAGATGCAAAACTTGTGTTTCGGGCCTGAATGTACTGTTTCTGGGTACCGAAGTTGTGAAGCATCCATTCTACTCCATTGGACCCAAACTGATTTTTGGGAGTGTTTCAGAGCATTTCGCTAACCTTCGGCACGTAAAAAGATGCAAAACTTCTGTTTCGGGCCTGAATGCACTATTTCGGGGTACCGAAGTTGTGAAGCATCCATTCTACTCCATTGGACCCAAAATGATTTTTGGGAGTGTTTCAGATCATTTCGCTAACCTTCAGCACGTAAAAAGATGAAAACTTGTGTTCGCGCCTGAATGCACTATTTCGGGGTACCGAAGTTGTGAAGCATCCATTCTACTCCATTGGACCCAAAATGATGTTTGGGAGTGTTTCAGAGCATTTCGCTAACCTTCGGCACGTAAAAGATGCAAAACTTCTGTTTCGGGCCTGAATGCACTATTTCGGGGTACCGAAGTTGTGAAGCATCCATTCTACTCCATTGGACCCAAAATGATTTTTGGGAGTGTTTCAGAGCATTTCGCTAACCTTCAGCACGTAAAAAGATGAAAACTTGTGTTCGCGCCTGAATGCACTATTTCGGGGTACTGAAGTTGTGAAGCATCCATTCTACTCCATTGGACCCAAAATGATGTTTGGGAGTGTTTCAGAGCATTTCGCTAACCTTCGGCATGTAAAAAGATGAAAACTTGTGTTTCGGGCCAGAATGCACTTTTTCGAGGGACCAAAGTTGCGAAGCATCCATTCAACTCCATTGGACCCAAACTGATTTTTGGGAGTGTTTCAGAGCATTTCGCTAACCTTCGTCACGTAAAAAGATGCAAAACTTGTGTTTCGGGCCTGAATGTACTGTTTCTGGGTACCGAAGTTGTGAAGCATCCATTCTACTCCATTGGACCCAAACTGATTTTTGGGAGTGTTTCAGAGCATTTCGCTAACCTTCGGCACGTAAAAAGATGCAAAACTTCTGTTTCGGGCCTGAATGCACTATTTCGGGGTACCGAAGTTGTGAAGCATCCATTCTACTCCATTGGACCCAAAATGATTTTTGGGAGTGTTTCAGAGCATTTCGCTAACCTTCAGCATGTAAAAAGATGAAAACTTGTGTTCGCGCCTGAATGCACTATTTCAGGGTACCGAAGTTGTGAAGCATCCATTCTACGCCATTGGACCCAAAATGATGTTTGGGAGTGTTTCAGAGCATTTCGCTAACCTTCGGCATGTAAAAAGATGAAAACTTGTGTTTCGGGCCTGAATGCACTATTTCGAGGGACCAAAGTCGCGAAGCATCCATTCAACTCCATTGGACCCAAACTGATTTTTGGGAGTGTTTCAGAGCATTTCGCTAACGTTCGTCACGTAAAAAGATGCAAAACTTGTGTTTCGGGCCTGAATGTACTGTTTCAGGGTACCGAAGTTGTGAAGCATCCATTCTACTCCATTGGACCCAAACTGATTTTTGGGAGTGTTTCAGAGCATTTCGTTAACCTTCGGCACGTAAAAAGATGGAAAACTTGTGTTTCGGGCCTGAATGCACTATTTTGGGGTACCGAAGTTGTGAAGCATCCATTCTACTCCATTGGACCCAAAATGATTTTTGGGAGTGTTTCAGAGCATTTCGCTAACCTTCAGCACGTAAAAAGATGAAAACTTGTGTTCGCGCCTGAATGCACTATTTCGGGGTACTGAAGTTGTGAAGCATCCATTCTAGTCCATTGGACCCAAACTGATTTTTGGGAGTGTTTCAGAGCATTTCTCTAACCTTCGGCACGTAAAAGATGCAAAACTTGTGTTCGCGCCTGAATCAACTATTTCGGGTTACAAAAGTTGTGAAGCAACCATTATAGTCCATTGCACCCAAAATGATGTTTGGGAGTGTTTCAGAGCATTTTGCTAACCTTCGGCACATAAAAAGATGAAAAACTTGTGTTTCGGTCCTGAATGCAGTATTTCGAGGTACCAAAGTTGCGAAGCATCCATCCTACTCCATGGGAACCAAAATGATGTTTGGGAGTGTTTCAGAGCATTTTGCTAACCTTCGGCACGTAAAAAGATGCAAAATTTGTGTTTCGGGCCTGAATGCACTATTTCAGGGTACCGAAGTTGTGAAGCATCCATTCTACTCCATTGGACCCAAAATGATGTTTGGGAGTGTTTCAGAGCATTTCGCTAACCTTCGGCATGTAAAAAGATGAAAACTTGTGTTTCGGGCCAGAATGCACTTTTTCGAGGGACCAAAGTTGCGAAGCATCCATTCAACTCCATTGGACCCAAACTGATTTTTGGGAGTGTTTCAGAGCATTTCGCTAACCTTCGTCACGTAAAAAGATGCAAAACTTGTGTTTCGGGCCTGAATGTACTGTTTCTGGGTACCGAAGTTGTGAAGCATCCATTCTACTCCATTGGACCCAAACTGATTTTTGGGAGTGTTTCAGAGCATTTCGCTAACCTTCGGCACGTAAAAAGATGCAAAACTTCTGTTTCGGGCCTGAATGCACTATTTCGGGGTACCGAAGTTGTGAAGCATCCATTCTACTCCATTGGACCCAAAATGATTTTTGGGAGTGTTTCAGAGCATTTCGTTAACCTTCAGCACGTAAAAAGATGCAAACTTTGTGTTTCGGGCCTGAATGCACTATTTCGGGGTACCGAAGTTGTGAAGCATCCATTCTACTCCATTGGACCCAAAATGATTTTTGGGAGTGTTTCAGAGCATTTCGCTAACCTTCAGCACGTAAAAAGATGCAAAATTTGTGTTTCGGGCCTGAATGCACTATTTCAGGGTACCGAAGTTGTGAAGCATCCATTCTACTCCATTGGACCCAAAATGATGTTTGGGAGTGTTTCAGAGCATTTCGCTAACCTTCGGCATGTAAAAAGATGAAAACTTGTGTTTCGGGCCTGAATGCACTATTTCGAGGGACCAAAGTTGCGAAGCATCCATTCAACTCCATTGGACCCAAACTGATTTTTGGGAGTGTTTCAGAGCATTTCGCTAACCTTCGTCACGTAAAAAGATGCAAAACTTGTGTTTCGGGCCTGAATGTACTGTTTCGGGGTACCGAAGTTGTGAAGCATACATTCTACTTCGTTGGACCCAAACTGATTTTTGGGAGTGTTTCAGAGCATTTCGCTAACCTTCGGCACGTAAAAAGATGCAAAACTTGTGTTTCGGGCCTGAATGCACTATTTTGGGGTACCGAAGTTGTGAAGCATCCATTCTACTCCATTGGACCCAAAATGATTTTTGGGAGTGTTTCAGAGCATTTTGCTAACCTTCAGCACGTAAAAAGATGAAAACTTGTGTTCGCGCCTGAATGCACTATTTCGGGGTACCGAAGTTGTGAAGCATCCATTCTAGTCCATTGGACCCAAACTGATTTTTGGGAGTGTTTCAGAGCATTTCGCTAACCTTCAGCACGTAAAAGATGCAAAACTTGTGTTCGCGCCTGAATCCACTATTTCGGGTTACAAAAGTTGTGAAGCAACCATTATAGTCCATTGCACCCAAAATGATGTTTGGGAGTGTTTCAGAGCATTTTGCTAACCTTCGGCACATAAAAAGATGAAAAACTTGTGTTTCGGGCCTGAATGCACTATTTCGAAGTACCAAAGTTGCGAAGCATCCATTCTACTCCATTGGAACCAAAATGATGTTTGGGAGTGTTTCAGAGCATTTCGCTAACCTTCGGCACGTAAAAAGATGCAAAACTTGTGTTTCGGTCCTGAATGCACTATTTTGGGGTACCGAAGTTGTGAAGCATCCATTCTAGTTCACTGGACCCAAATTGATGTTTGGGACTGTTTCAAAGCATTTTGCTAACCTTCGGCACGTAAAAAGATGCAAAACTTGTGTTCGCGCATGAATCCACTATTTCGGGTTACAAAAGTTGTGAAGCAACCATTATAGTCCATTGCACCCAAAATGATGTTTGTGAGTGTTTCAGAGCATTTTGCTAACCTTCGGCACGTAAAAAGATGCAAAACTTGTGTTTCGGTCCTGAATGCACTATTTTGGGGTACCGAAGTTGTGAAGCATCCATTCTAGTTCACTGGACCCAAAATGATGTTTGGGAGTGTTTCAAAGCATTTTGCTAACCTTCGGCACGTAAAAAGATGCAAAATTTGTGTTTCGGGCTTGAATGCACTATTTCGGGGTACCGAAGTTGTGAAGCATCCATTCTACTCCATTGGACCCAAAATGATGTTTGGGAGTGTTTCAGAGCATTTCGCTAACCTTCGGCATGTAAAAAGATGAAAACTTGTGTTTCGGGCCAGAATGCACTATTTCGAGGGACCAAAGTTGCGAAGCATCCATTCAACTCCATTGGACCCAAACTGATTTTTGGGTGTGTTTCAGAGAATTTTGCTAACCTTCGTCACGTAAAAAGATGCAAAACTTGTGTTTCGGGCCTGAATGTACAGTTTCGGGGTACCGAAGTTGTGAAGCATCCATTCTACTCCATTGGACCCAAACTAATTTTTGGGAGTGTTTCAGAGCATTTCGCTAACCTTCGGCACGTAAAAAGATGCAAAACTTGTGTTTCAGGCCTGAATGCAGTATTTTGGGGTACCGAAGTTGTGAAGCATCCATTCTACTCCATTGGACCCAAAATGATTTTTGGGAGTGTTTCAGAGCATTTCGCTAACCTTCAGCACGTAAAAAGATGAAAACTTGTGTTCGCGCCTGAATGCACTATTTCGGGGTACCGAAGTTGTGAAGCATCCATTCTAGTCCATTGGACCCAAACTGATTTTGGGAGTATTTCAGAGCATTTCACTAACCTTCGGCACGTAAAAGATGCAAAACTTGTGTTCGCGCCTGAATCCACTATTTCGGGTTACAAAAGTTGTGAAGCAACCATTATAGTCCATTGCACCCAAAATGATGTTTGGGAGTGTTTCAGAGCATTTTGCTAACCTTCGGCACATAAAAAGATGAAAAACTTGTGTTTCGAGCCTGAATGCACTATTTCGAGGTACCAAAGTTGCGAAGCATCCATTCTACTCCATTGGAACCAAAATGATGTTTAGGAGTGTTTCAGAGCACTCGCTAACCTTCGGCACGTAAAAAGATGCAAAACTTGTGTTTCGGGCCTGAGTGCACTATTTTGGGGTACCGAAGTTGTGAAGCATCCATTCTAGTTCACTGGACCCAAAATGATGTTTGGGAGTGTTTCAAAGCATTTTGCTAACCTTCGGCACGTAAAAAGATGCAAAATTTGTGTTTTGGGCCTGAATGCACTATTTCGGGGTACCGAAGTTGTGAAGCATCCATTATACTCCATTGGACCCAAACCGATGTTTGGGAGTGTTTCAGAGCATTTCGCTAACCTTCGGCATGTAAAAAGATGAAAACTTGTGTTTCGGGCCAGAATGCACTATTTCGAGGGACCAAAGTTGCGAAGCATCCATTCAACTCCATTGGACCCAAACTGATTTTTGGGAGTGTTTCAGAGCATTTCGCTAACCTTCACCACGTAAAAAGATGAAAACTTGTGTTCGCGCCTGAATGCACTATTTCGGGGTACCGAAGTTGTGAAGCATCCATTCTAGTCCATTGGACCCAAACTGATTTTTGGGAGTGTTTCGGAGCATTTCGCTAACCTTCGGCACGTAAAAGATGCAAAACTTGTGTTCACGCCTGAATCCACTATTTCGGGTTACAAAAGTTGTGAAGCAACCATTATAGTCCATTGCACCCAAAATGATGTTTGGGAGTGTTTCAGAGCATTTCGCTAACCTTCGGCACGTAAAAGATGCAAAACTTGTGTTCGCGCCCGAATCCACTATTTCCGGTTACAAAAGTTGTGAAGCAACCATTATAGTCCATTGCACCAAAAATGATGTTTGGGAGTGTTTCAGAGCATTTTGCTAACCTTCGGCACATAAAAAGATGAAAAACTTGTGTTTCGGGCCTGAATGCACTATTTCGGGGTACCAAAGTTGCGAAGCATCCATTCTACTCCATTGGAACCAAAATGATGTTTGGGAGTGTTTCAGAGCATTCGCTAACCTTCGGCACGTAAAAAGATGCAAAACTTGTGTTTCGTGCCTGAATGCACTATTTTGGGGTACCGAAGTTGTGAAGCATCCATTCTACTCCATTGGACCCAAAATAATTTTTGGGAGTGTTTCAGAGCATTTCGCTAACCTTCGGCACGTAAAAGATGCAAAACTTCTGTTTCGGGCCTGAATGCACTATTTCGGGGTACCGAAGTTGTGAAGCATCCATTCTACTCCATTGGACCCAAAATGATTTTTGGGAGTGTTTCAGAGCATTTCGCTAACCTTCAGCACGTAAAAAGATGAAAACTTGTGTTCGCGCCTGAATGCACTATTTCGGGGTACTGAAGTTGTGAAGCATCCATTCTACTCCATTGGACCCAAAATGATGTTTGGGAGTGTTTCAGAGCATTTCGCTAACCTTCGGCATGTAAAAAGATGAAAACTTGTGTTTCGGGCCAGAATGCACTTTTTCGAGGGACCAAAGTTGCGAAGCATCCATTCAACTCCATTGGACCCAAACTGATTTTTGGGAGTGTTTCAGAGCATTTCGCTAACCTTCGTCACGTAAAAAGATGCAAAACTTGTGTTTCGGGCCTGAATGTACTGTTTCTGGGTACCGAAGTTGTGAAGCATCCATTCTACTCCATTGGACCCAAACTGATTTTTGGGAGTGTTTCCGAGCATTTCGCTAACCTTCGGCACGTAAAAAGATGCAAAACTTCTGTTTCGGGCCTGAATGCACTATTTCGGGGTACCGAAGTTGTGAAGCATCCATTCTACTCCATTGGACCCAAAATGATTTTTGGGAGTGTTTCAGAGCATTTCGCTAACCTTCAGCACGTAAAAAGATGAAAACTTGTGTTCGCGCCTGAATGCACTATTTCAGGGTACCGAAGTTGTGAAGCATCCATTCTACTCCATTGGACCCAAAATGATGTTTGGGAGTGTTTCAGAGCATTTCGCTAACCTTCGGCATGTAAAAAGATGAAAACTTGTGTTTCGGGCCTGAATGCACTATTTCGAGGGACCAAAGTCGCGAAGCATCCATTCAACTCCATTGGACCCAAACTGATTTTTGGGAGTGTTTCAGAGCATTTCGCTAACGTTCGTCACGTAAAAAGATGCAAAACTTGTGTTTCGGGCCTGAATGTACTGTTTCAGGGTACCGAAGTTGTGAAGCATCCATTCTACTCCATTGGACCCAAACTGATTTTTGGGAGTGTTTCAGAGCATTTCGTTAACCTTCGGCACGTAAAAAGATGGAAAACTTGTGTTTCGGGCCTGAATGCACTATTTTGGGGTACCGAAGTTGTGAAGCATCCATTCTACTCCATTGGACCCAAAATGATTTTTGGGAGTGTTTCAGAGCATTTCGCTAACCTTCAGCACGTAAAAAGATGAAAACTTGTGTTCGCGCCTGAATGCACTATTTCGGGGTACTGAAGTTGTGAAGCATCCATTCTAGTCCATTGGACCCAAACTGATTTTTGGGAGTGTTTCAGAGCATTTCTCTAACCTTCGGCACGTAAAAGATGCAAAACTTGTGTTCGCGCCTGAATCAACTATTTCGGGTTACAAAAGTTGTGAAGCAACCATTATAGTCCATTGCACCCAAAATGATGTTTGGGAGTGTTTCAGAGCATTTTGCTAACCTTCGGCACATAAAAAGATGAAAAACTTGTGTTTCGGTCCTGAATGCAGCATTTCGAGGTACCAAAGTTGCGAAGCATCCATCCTACTCCATGGGAACCAAAATGATGTTTGGGAGTGTTTCAGAGCATTTTGCTAACCTTCGGCACGTAAAAAGATGCAAAATTTGTGTTTCGGGCCTGAATGCACTATTTCAGGGTACCGAAGTTGTGAAGCATGCATTCTACTCCATTGGACCCAAAATGATGTTTGGGAGTGTTTCAGAGCATTTCGCTAACCTTCGGCATGTAAAAAGATGAAAACTTGTGTTTCGGGCCAGAATGCACTTTTTCGAGGGACCAAAGTTGCGAAGCATCCATTCAACTCCATTGGACCCAAACTGATTTTTGGGAGTGTTTCAGAGCATTTCGCTAACCTTCGTCACGTAAAAAGATGCAAAACTTGTGTTTCGGGCCTGAATGTACTGTTTCTGGGTACCGAAGTTGTGAAGCATCCATTCTACTCCATTGGACCCAAACTGATTTTTGGGAGTGTTTCAGAGCATTTCGCTAACCTTCGGCACGTAAAAAGATGCAAAACTTCTGTTTCGGGCCTGAATGCACTATTTCGGGGTACCGAAGTTGTGAAGCATCCATTCTACTCCATTGGACCCAAAATGATTTTTGGGAGTGTTTCAGAGCATTTCGTTAACCTTCAGCACGTAAAAAGATGCAAACTTTGTGTTTCGGGCCTGAATGCACTATTTCGGGGTACCGAAGTTGTGAAGCATCCATTCTACTCCATTGGACCCAAAATGATTTTTGGGAGTGTTTCAGAGCATTTCGCTAACCTTCAGCACGTAAAAAGATGCAAAATTTGTGTTTCGGGCCTGAATGCACTATTTCAGGGTACCGAAGTTGTGAAGCATCCATTCTACTCCATTGGACCCAAAATGATGTTTGGGAGTGTTTCAGAGCATTTCGCTAACCTTCGGCATGTAAAAAGATGAAAACTTGTGTTTCGGGCCTGAATGCACTATTTCGAGGGACCAAAGTTGCGAAGCATCCATTCAACTCCATTGGACCCAAACTGATTTTTGGGAGTGTTTCAGAGCATTTCGCTAACCTTCGTCACGTAAAAAGATGCAAAACTTGTGTTTCGGGCCTGAATGTACTGTTTCGGGGTACCGAAGTTGTGAAGCATACATTCTACTTCGTTGGACCCAAACTGATTTCTGGGAGTGTTTCAGAGCATTTCGCTAACCTTCGGCACGTAAAAAGATGCAAAACTTGTGTTTCGGGCCTGAATGCACTATTTTGGGGTACCGAAGTTGTGAAGCATCCATTCTACTCCATTGGACCCAAAATGATTTTTGGGAGTGTTTCAGAGCATTTTGCTAACCTTCAGCACGTAAAAAGATGAAAACTTGTGTTCGCGCCTGAATGCACTATTTCGGGGTACCGAAGTTGTGAAGCATCCATTCTAGTCCATTGGACCCAAACTGATTTTTGGGAGTGTTTCAGAGCATTTCGCTAACCTTCAGAACGTAAAAGATGCAAAACTTGTGTTCGCGCCTGAATCCACTATTTCGGGTTACAAAAGTTGTGAAGCAACCATTATAGTCCATTGCACCCAAAATGATGTTTGGGAGTGTTTCAGAGCATTTTGCTAACCTTCGGCACATAAAAAGAAGAAAAACTTGTGTTTCGGGCCTGAATGCACTATTTCGAAGTACCAAAGTTGCGAAGCATCCATTCTACTCCATTGGAACCAAAATGATGTTTGGGAGTGTTTCAGAGCATTTCGCTAACCTTCGGCACGTAAAAAGATGCAAAACTTGTGTTTCGGTCCTGAATGCACTATTTTGGGGTACCGAAGTTGTGAAGCATCCATTCTAGTTCACTGGACCCAAATTGATGTTTGGGACTGTTTCAAAGCATTTTGCTAACCTTCGGCACGTAAAAAGATGCAAAACTTGTGTTCGCGCATGAATCCACTATTTCGGGTTACAAAAGTTGTGAAGCAACCATTATAGTCCATTGCACCCAAAATGATGTTTGTGAGTGTTTCAGAGCATTTTGCTAACCTTCGGCACGTAAAAAGATGCAAAACTTGTGTTTCGGTCCTGAATGCACTATTTTGGGGTACCGAAGTTGTGAAGCATCCATTCTAGTTCACTGGACCCAAAATGATGTTTGGGAGTGTTTCAAAGCATTTTGCTAACCTTCGGCACGTAAAAAGATGCAAAATTTGTGATTCGGGCTTGAATGCACTATTTCGGGGTACCGAAGTTGTGAAGCATCCATTCTACTCCATTGGACCCAAAATGAAACATTTCGCTAACCTTCGGCATGTAAAAAGATGAAAACTTGTGTTTCAAGCCAGAATGCACTATTTCGAGGGACCAAAGTTGCGAAGCATCCATTCAACTCCATTGGACCCAAACTGATTTTTGGGTGTGTTTCAGAGAATTTTGCTAACCTTCGTCACGTAAAAAGATGCAAAACTTGTGTTTCGGGCCTGAATGTACAGTTTCGGGGTACCGAAGTTGTGAAGCATCCATTCTACTCCATTGGACCCAAACTAATTTTTGGGAGTGTTTCAGAGCATTTCGCTAACCTTCGGCACGTAAAAAGATGCAAAACTTGTGTTTCAGGCCTGAATGCAGTATTTTGGGGTACCGAAGTTGTGAAGCATCCATTCTACTCCATTGGACCCAAAATGATGTTTGGGAGTGTTTCAGAGCATTTTGCTAACCTTCGGCACATAAAAAGATGAAAAACTTGTGTTTCGAGCCTGAATGCAATATTTCGAGGTACCAAAGTTGCGAAGCATCCATTCTACTCCATTGGAACCAAAATGATGTTTAGGAGTGTTTCAGAGCACTCGCTAACCTTCGGCACGTAAAAAGATGCAAAACTTGTGTTTCGGGCCTGAGTGCACTATTTTGGGGTACCGAAGTTGTGAAGCATCCATTCTAGTTCACTGGACCCAAAATGATGTTTGGGAGTGTTTCAAAGCATTTTGCTAACCTTCGGCACGTAAAAAGATGCAAAATTTGTGTTTTGGGCCTGAATGCACTATTTCGGGGTACCGAAGTTGTGAAGCATCCATTATACTCCATTGGACCCAAACCGATGTTTGGGAGTGTTTCAGAGCATTTCGCTAACCTTCGGCATGTAAAAAGATGAAAACTTGTGTTTCGGGCCAGAATGCACTATTTCGAGGGACCAAAGTTGCGAAGCATCCATTCAACTCCATTGGACCCAAAATGATTTTTGGGAGTGTTTCAGAGCATTTCGCTAACCTTCACCACGTAAAAAGATGAAAACTTGTGTTCGCGCCTGAATGCACTATTTCGGGGTACCGAAGTTGTGAAGCATCCATTCTAGTCCATTGGACCCAAACTGATTTTTTGGAGTGTTTCGGAGCATTTCGCTAACCTCCGGCACGTAAAAGATGCAAAACTTGTGTTCACGCCTGAATCCACTATTTCGGGTTACAAAAGTTGTGAAGCAACCATTATAGTCCATTGCACCCAAAATGATGTTTGGGAGTGTTTCAGAGCATTTCGCTAACCTTCGGCACGTAAAAGATGCAAAACTTGTGTTCGCGCCCGAATCCACTATTTCCGGTTACAAAAGTTGTGAAGCAACCATTATAGTCCATTGCACCAAAAATGATGTTTGGGAGTGTTTCAGAGCATTTTGCTAACCTTCGGCACATAAAAAGATGAAAAACTTGTGTTTCGGGCCTGAATGCACTATTTCGGGGTACCAAAGTTGCGAAGCATCCATTCTACTCCATTGGAACCAAAATGATGTTTGGGAGTGTTTCAGAGCATTCGCTAACCTTCGGCACGTAAAAAGATGCAAAACTTGTGTTTCGGGCCTGAATGCACTATTTTGGGGTACCGAAGTTGTGAAGCATCCATTCTAGTTCACTGGACCCAAAATGATGTTTGGGAGTGTTTCAAAGCATTTTGCTAACCTTCGGCACGTAAAAAGATGCAAAATTTGTGTTTCTGGCCTGAATGCACTATTTCAGGGTACCGAAGTTGTGAAGCATCCATTCTACTCCATTGGACCCAAAATGATGTTTGGGAGTGTTTCAGAGCATTTCGCTAACCTTCGGCACGTAAAAAGATGAAAACTTGTGTTTCGGGCCTGAATGCACTATTTCGAAGGACCAAAGTTGCGAAGCATCCATTCAACTCCATTGGACCCAAACTGATTTTTGGGAGTGTTTCAGAGCATTTCACTAACCTTCGTCACGTAAAAAGATGCAAAACTTGTGTTTCGGGCCTGAATGTACTGTTTCGGGGTACCGAAGTTGTGAAGCATCCATTCTACTCCATTGGACCCAAACTGATTTTTGGGGGTGTTTCAGAGCATTTCGCTAACCTTCGGCACGTAAAAAGATGCAAAACTTGTGTTTCGGGCCTGAATGCACTATTTCGGGGTACCGAAGTTGTGAAACATCCATTCTACTCCATTGGACCCAAACTGATTTTTGGGAGTGTTTCAGAGCATTTCGCTAACCTTCAGCACGTAAAAAGATGAAAACTTGTGTTCGCGCCTGAATGCACTATTTCGAGGTACCGAAGTTGTGAAGCATCCATTCTACTCCATTGGACCCAAAATGATGTTTGGGAGTGTTTCAGAGCATTTCGCTAACCTTCGGCATGTAAAAAGATGAAAACTTGTGTTTCGGGCCTGAATGCACTATTTCGAGGGACCAAAGTTGCGATGCATCCATTCAACTCCATTGGACCCAAACTGATTTTTAGGAGTGTTTCAGAGCATTTCGCTAACCTTCGGCATGTAAAAGATGCAAAACTTGTGTTCGCGCCTGAATCCACTATTTCTGGTTACAAAAGTTGTGAAGCAACCATTATAGTCCATTGCACCCAAAATGATGTTTGGGAGTGTTTCAGAGAATTTCGCTAACCTTCAGCACGTAAAAAGATGCAAAACTTGTGTTTCGGGCCTGAATGCACTATTTCAGGGTACCGAAGTTGTGAAGCATCCATTCTACTCTATTGGACCCAAAATAATGTTTGAAAGTGTTTCAGAGCATTTCGCTAACCTTTGGCACGTAAAGGATGCAAAACTTGTGTTTCGGGCATGAATGCACTATTCGGGGTACCGAAGTTGCGAAGCATCCATTCTACTCCAATGGAACCAAAATGACGTTTGGGAGTGTTTCAGAGCATTTCGCTAACCTTCGGCACGTAAAAAGATGCAAAACTTGTGTTTCGGGCCTGAATGTACTATTTCAAGGTATCGTTGTTGTAAAGCATCCATTCTAGACCATTGGACCATAAATGATGTTTGGGAGTGTTTCAGAGCATTTTGCTAACCTTCGGCACGTAAAAGATGCAAAACTTGTGTTCGCGCCTGAATACACTATTTCGGGTTACAAAAGTTGTGAAGCAACAATTATAGTCCATTGCACCCAAAATGTTGTTTGGGAGTGTTTCAGAGCATTTTGCTAACCTTCGGCACATAAAATGATGAAAAACTTGTGTTTCGGGCCTGAATGCACTATTTCGGGGTACCAAAGTTGCGAAGCGTCCATTCTACTCCATTGGAACCAAAATGATGTTTGGGAGTGTTTCAGAGCATTCGCTAACCTTCGGCACGTAAAAAGATGCAAAACTTGTGTTTCGGGCCTGAATGCACTATTTTGGGGTACCGAAGTTGTGAAGCATCCATTCTAGTTCACTGGACCCAAAATGATGTTTGGGAGTGTTTCAAAGCATTTTGCTAACCTTCGGCACGTAAAAAGATGCAAAATTTGTGTTTCGGGCCTGAATGCACTATTTCAGGGTACCGAAGTTGTGAAGCATCCATTCTACTCCATTGGACCCAAAATGATGTTTGGGAGTGTTTCAGAGCATTTCGCTAACCTTCGGCATGTAAAAAGATGAAAACTTGTGTTTCGGGCCTGAATGCACTATTTCGAGGGACCAAAGTTGCGAAGCATCCATTCAACTCCATTGGACCCAAACTGATTTTTGGTAGTGTTTCAGAGCATTTCGCTAACCTTCGTCACGTAAAAAGATGCAAAACTTGTGTTTCGGGCCTGAATGCACTATTTCGGGGTACCGAAGTTGTGAAACATCCATTCTACTCCATTGGACCCAAACTGATTTTTGGGAGTGTTTCAGAGCATTTCGCTAACCTTCAGCACGTAAAAAGATGAAAACTTGTGTTCGCGCCTGAATGCACTATTTCGAGGTACCGAAGTTGTGAAGCATCCATTCTACTCCATTGGACCCAAAATGATGTTTGGGAGTGTTTCAGAGCATTTCGCTAACCTTCGGCATGTAAAAAGATGAAAACTTGTGTTTCGGGCCTGAATGCACTATTTCGAGGGACCAAAGTTGCGATGCATCCATTCAACTCCATTGGACCCAAACTGATTTTTAGGAGTGTTTCAGAGCATTTCGCTAACCTTCGGCATGTAAAAGATGCAAAACTTGTGTTCGCGCCTGAATCCACTATTTCTGGTTACAAAAGTTGTGAAGCAACCATTATAGTCCATTGCACCCAAAATGATGTTTGGGAGTGTTTCAGAGAATTTCGCTAACCTTCAGCACGTAAAAAGATGCAAAACTTGTGTTTCGGGCCTGAATGCACTATTTCAGGGTACCGAAGTTGTGAAGCATCCATTCTACTCTATTGGACCCAAAATAATGTTTGAAAGTGTTTCAGAGCATTTCGCTAACCTTTGGCACGTAAAGGATGCAAAACTTGTGTTTCGGGCATGAATGCACTATTCGGGGTACCGAAGTTGCGAAGCATCCATTCTACTCCAATGGAACCAAAATGACGTTTGGGAGTGTTTCAGAGCATTTCGCTAACCTTCGGCACGTAAAAAGATGCAAAACTTGTGTTTCGGGCCTGAATGTACTATTTCAAGGTATCGTTGTTGTAAAGCATCCATTCTAGACCATTGGACCATAAATGATGTTTGGGAGTGTTTCAGAGCATTTTGCTAACCTTCGGCACGTAAAAGATGCAAAACTTGTGTTCGCGCCTGAATACACTATTTCGGGTTACAAAAGTTGTGAAGCAACAATTATAGTCCATTGCACCCAAAATGTTGTTTGGGAGTGTTTCAGAGCATTTTGCTAACCTTCGGCACATAAAATGATGAAAAACTTGTGTTTCGGGCCTGAATGCACTATTTCGGGGTACCAAAGTTGCGAAGCGTCCATTCTACTCCATTGGAACCAAAATGATGTTTGGGAGTGTTTCAGAGCATTCGCTAACCTTCGGCACGTAAAAAGATGCAAAACTTGTGTTTCGGGCCTGAATGCACTATTTTGGGGTACCGAAGTTGTGAAGCATCCATTCTAGTTCACTGGACCCAAAATGATGTTTGGGAGTGTTTCAAAGCATTTTGCTAACCTTCGGCACGTAAAAAGATGCAAAATTTGTGTTTCGGGCCTGAATGCACTATTTCAGGGTACCGAAGTTGTGAAGCATCCATTCTACTCCATTGGACCCAAAATGATGTTTGGGAGTGTTTCAGAGCATTTCGCTAACCTTCGGCATGTAAAAAGATGAAAACTTGTGTTTCGGGCCTGAATGCACTATTTCGAGGGACCAAAGTTGCGAAGCATCCATTCAACTCCATTGGACCCAAACTGATTTTTGGTAGTGTTTCAGAGCATTTCGCTAACCTTCGTCACGTAAAAAGATGCAAAACTTGTGTTTCGGGCCTGAATGCACTATTTCGGGGTACCGAAGTTGTGAAACATCCATTCTACTCCATTGGACCCAAACTGATTTTTGGGAGTGTTTCAGAGCATTTCGCTAACCTTCAGCACGTAAAAAGATGAAAACTTGTGTTCGCGCCTGAATGCACTATTTCGAGGTACCGAAGTTGTGAAGCATCCATTCTACTCCATTGGACCCAAAATGATGTTTGGGAGTGTTTCAGAGCATTTCGCTAACCTTCGGCATGTAAAAAGATGAAAACTTGTGTTTCGGGCCTGAATGCACTATTTCGAGGGACCAAAGTTGCGATGCATCCATTCAACTCCATTGGACCCAAACTGATTTTTAGGAGTGTTTCAGAGCATTTCGCTAACCTTCGGCATGTAAAAGATGCAAAACTTGTGTTCGCGCCTGAATCCACTATTTCGGGTTACAAAAGTTGTGAAGCAACCATTATAGTCCATTGCACCCAAAATGATGTTTGGGAGTGTTTCAGAGAATTTCGCTAACCTTCAGCACGTAAAAAGATGCAAAACTTGTGTTTCGGGCCTGAATGCACTATTTCAGGGTACCGAAGTTGTGAAGCATCCATTCTACTCTATTGGACCCAAAATAATGTTTGAAAGTGTTTCAGAGCATTTGGCTAACCTTTGGCACGTAAAGGATGCAAAACTTGTGTTTCGGGCATGAATGCACTATTCGGGGTACCGAAGTTGTGAAGCATCCATTCTACTCCAATGGAACCAAAATGACGTTTGGGAGTGTTTCAGAGCATTTCGCTAACCTTCGGCACGTAAAAAGATGCAAAACTTGTGTTTCGGGCCTGAATGTACTATTTCAAGGTATCGTTGTTGTAAAGCATCCATTCTAGACCATTGGACCATAAAAGATGTTTGGGAGTGTTTCAGAGCATTTTGCTAACCTTCGGCACGTAAAAGATGCAAAACTTGTGTTCGCGCCTGAATACACTATTTCGGGTTACAAAAGTTGTGAAGCAACAATTATAGTCCATTGCACCCAAAATGTTGTTTGGGAGTGTTTCAGAGCATTTTGCTAACCTTCGGCACATAAAATGATGAAAAACTTGTGTTTCGGGCCTGAAAGCACTATTTCGGGGTACCAAAGTTGCGAAGCGTCCATTCTACTCCATTGGAACCAAAATGATGTTTGGGAGTGTTTCAGAGCATTCGCTAAACTTCGGCACGTAAAAAGATGCAAAACTTGTGTTTCGGGCCTGAATGCACTATTTTGGGGTACCGAAGCTGTGAAGCATCCATTCTAGTTCACTGGACCCAAAATGATGTTTGGGAGTGTTTCAAAGCATTTTGCTAACCTTCGGCACGTAAAAAGATGAAAACTTGTGTTTCGGGCCTGAATGCACTATTTCGAGGGACCAAAGTTGCGAAGCATCCATTCAACTCCATTGGACCCAAACTGATTTTTGGTAGTGTTTCAGAGCATTTCGCTAACCTTCGTCACGTAAAAAGATGCAAAACTTGTGTTTCGGGCCTGAATGTACTGTTTTGGGGTACCGAAGTTGTGAAGCATCCATTCTACTCCATTGGACCCAAACTGATTTTTTGGAGTGTTTCAGAGCATTTCGCTAACCTTCGGCACGTAAAAAGATGCAAAACTTGTGTTTCGGGCCTAAATGCACTATTTCGGGGTTCCGAAGTTGTGAAGCATCCATTCTACTCCATTGGACCCAAACTGATTTTTGAGAGTGTTCCAGAGCATTTCGCTAACCTTCAGCACGTAAAAAGATGAAAACTTGTGTTCGCGCCTGAATGCACTATTTCGGGGTACCGAAGTTGTGAAGCATCCATTCTAGTCCATTGGACCCAAAATGATGTTTGGGGGTGTTTCAGAGCATTTCGCTAACCTTCGGCATGTAAAAAGATGAAAAACTTGTGTTCGCGCCTGAATGCACTATTTCGGGGTACCGAACTTGCGAAGCATCCATTCTACTCCATTGGAACCAAAGTGATGTTTGGGAGTGTTTCAGAGTATTTCGCTAACCTTCGGCACGTAAAAAGATGCAAAACTTCTGTTTCGGGCCTGAATGCAATATTTCGGGGTACCGAAGTTGTGAAGCATCCATTCTACTCCATTGGACCCAAACTGATTTTTGGGAGTGTTTCAGAGCATTTCGCTAACCTTCGGCACGTAAAAGATGCAAAACTTGTGTTCGCGCCTGAATCCACTATTTTGGGTTACAAAAGTTGTGAAGCAACCATTATAGTCCATTGCACCCAAAATGATGTTTGGGAGTGTTTCAGAGAATTTCGCTAACCTTCGGCATGTAAAAAGATGCAAAACTTGTGTTTCGGGCCTAAATGCACTATTTCAGGGTACCGAAGTTGTGAAGCATCCAAAATAATGTTTGAAAGTGTTTCAGAGCGTTTCGCTAACCTTTGGCACGTAAAGGATGCAAAACTTTTGTTTCGGGCCCGAATGCACTATTTCGGGGTACCGAAGTTGCGAAGCATCCATTCTACTCCATTGGAACAAAAATGATGTTTGGGAGTGTTTCAGAGCATTTCGCTAACCTTCGGCACGTAAAAAGATGCAAAACTTGTGTTTCGGGCCTGAATGCACTATTTTAGGGTACCGAAGTTGTGAAGCATCCATTCTACTCCATTGGACCCAAAATGATGTTTGGGAGTGTTTCAGAGCATTTCGCTAACCTGCGGCATGTAAAAAGATGAAAACTTGTGTTTCGGGCCTGAATGCACTATTTCGAGGGACCAAAGTTGCGAAGCATCCATTCAACTCCATTGGACCCAAACTGATTTTTGGGAGTGTTTCAGAGCATTTCGCTAACCTTCGGCACGTAAAAGATGCAAAACTTGTGTTCGCGCCTGAATCCACTATTTCGGGTTACAAAAGTTGTGAAGCAACCATTATAGTCCATTGCACCCAAAATGATGTTTGGGAGTGTTTCAGAAAATTTCGCTAACCTTCAGCACGTAAAAAGATGCAAAACTTGTGTTTCGGGCCTGAATGCACTATTTCAGGGTACCGAAGTTGTGAAGCATCCATTCTACTCTATTGGACCCAAAATAATGTTTGAAAGTGTTTCAGAGCATTTCACTAACCTTTGGCACGTAAAGGATGCAAAACTTGTGTTTCGGGCATGAATGCACTATTCGGGGTACCGAAGTTGCGAAGCATCCATTCTACTCCAATGGAACCAAAATGACGTTTGGGAGTGTTTCAGAGCATTTCGCTAACCTTCGGCACGTAAAAAGATGCAAAACTTGTGTTTCGGGCCTGAATGTACTATTTCAAGGTATCGTTATTGTAAAGCATCCATTCTACACCATTGGACCCAAAATGATGTTTGGGAGTGTTTCAGACCATTTCGCTAACCTTCGGCACGTAAAAGATGCAAAACTTGTGTTCGCGCCTGAATACACTATTTCGGGTTACAAAAGTTGTGAAGCAACCATTATAGTCCATTGCACCCAAAATGTTGTTTGGGAGTGTTTCAGAGCATTTTGCTAACCTTCGGCACATAAAAAGATGAAAAACTTGTGTTTCGGGCCTGAATGCACTATTTCGGGGTACCAAAGTTGCGAAGCGTCCATTCTACTCCATTGGAACCAAAATTATGTTTGGGAGTGATTCAGAGCATTCGCTAACCTTCGGCACGTAAAAAGATGCAAAACTTGTGTTTCGGGCCTGAATGCACTATTTTGGGGTACCGAAGTTGTGAAGCATCCATTCTAGTTCACTGGACCCAAAATGATGGTTGGGAGTGTTTCAAAGCATTTTGCTAACCTTCAGCACGTAAAAAGATGCAAAATTTGTGTTTCGGGCCTGAATGCACTATTTCGGGGTACCGAAGTTGTGAAGCATCCATTCTACTCCATTGGACCCAAAATGATGTTTGGGAGTGTTTCAGAGCATTTCGCTAACCTTCGGCATGTAAAAAGATGAAAACTTGTGTTTCGGGCCTGAATGCACTATTTCGAGGGACCAAAGTTGCGAAGCATCCATTCAACTCCATTGGACCCAAACTGATTTTTGGGAGTGTTTCAGAGCATTTCGCTAACCTTCGTCACATAAAAAGATGCAAAACTTGTGTTTCGGGCCTGAATGTACTGTTTCGGGGTACTGAAGTTGTGAAGCATCCATTCTACTCCATTGGACCCAAAATGATTTTTGGGAGTGTTTCATAGCATTTCGCTAACCTTCGGCACGTAAAAGATGCAAAACTTGTGTTCGCGCCTGAATCCACTATTTTGGGTTACAAAAGTTGTGAAGCAACCATTATAGTCCATTGCACCCAAAATGATGTTTGGGAGTGTTTCAGAGAATTTCGCTAACCTTCAGCACGTAAAAAGATGCAAAACTTGTGTTTCGGGCCTGAATGCACTATTTCAGGGTACCGAAGTTGTGAAGCATCCATTCTACTCTATTGGACCCAAAATAATGATTGAAAGTGTTTCAGAGCATTTCGCTAACCTTTGGCACGTAAAGGATGCAAAACTTGTGTTTCGGGCATGAATGCACTATTCGGGGTACCGAAGTTGCGAAGCATCCATTCTACTCCAATGGAACCAAAATGACGTTTGGGAGTGTTTCAGAGCATTTCGCTAACCTTCGGCACGTAAAAATATGCAAAACTTGTGTTTCGGGCCTGAATGTACTATTTCAAGGTATCGTTATTGTAAAGCATCCATTCTACACCATTGGACCCAAAATGATGTTTGGGAGTGTTTCAGACCATTTCGCTAACCTTCGGCACGTAAAAGATGCAAAACTTGTGTTCGCGCCTGAATACACTATTTCGGGTTACAAAAGTTGTGAAGCAACCATTATAGTCCATTGCACCCAAAATGTTGTTTGGGAGTGTTTCAGAGCATTTTGCTAACCTTCGGCACATAAAAAGATGAAAAACTTGTGTTTCGGGCCTGAATGCACTATTTCGGGGTACCAAAGTTGCGAAGCGTCCATTCTACTCCATTGGAACCAAAATTATGTTTGGGAGTGATTCAGAGCATTCGCTAACCTTCGGCACGTAAAAAGATGCAAAACTTGTGTTTCGGGCCTGAATGCACTATTTTGGGGTACCGAAGTTGTGAAGCATCCATTCTAGTTCACTGGACCCAAAATGATGGTTGGGAGTGTTTCAAAGCATTTTGCTAACCTTCAGCACGTAAAAAGATGCAAAATTTGTGTTTCGGGCCTGAATGCACTATTTCGGGGTACCGAAGTTGTGAAGCATCCATTCTACTCCATTGGACCCAAAATGATGTTTGGGAGTGTTTCAGAGCATTTCGCTAACCTTCGGCATGTAAAAAGATGAAAACTTGTGTTTCGGGCCTGAATGCACTATTTCGAGGGACCAAAGTTGCGATGCATCCATTCAACTCCATTGGACCAAACTGATTTTTGGGAGTGTTTCAGAGCATTTCGCTAACCTTCGTCACGTAAAAAGATGCAAAACTTGTGTTTCGGGCCTGAATGTACTGTTTCGGGGTACTGAAGTTGTGAAGCATCCATTCTACTCCATTGGACCCAAAATGATTTTTGGGAGTGTTTTAGAGCATTTCGCTAACCTTCGGCACGTAAAAGATGCAAAACTTGTGTTCGCGCCTGAATCCACTATTTCGGGTTACAAAAGTTGTGAAGCAACCATTATAGTCCATTGCACCCAAAATGATGTTTGGGAGTGTTTCAGAGAATTTCGCTAACCTTCAGCACGTAAAAAGATGCAAAACTTGTGTTTCGGGCCTGAATGCACTATTTCAGGGTACCGAAGTTGTGAAGCATCCATTCTACTCTATTGGACCCAAAATAATGATTGAAAGTGTTTCAGAGCATTTCGCTAACCTTTGGCACGTAAAGGATGCAAAACTTGTGTTTCGGGCATGAATGCACTATTCGGGGTACCGAAGTTGCGAAGCATCCATTCTACTCCAATGGAACCAAAATGACGTTTGGGAGTGTTTCAGAGCATTTCGCTAACCTTCGGCACGTAAAAATATGCAAAACTTGTGTGTCGGGACTGAATGTACTATTTCAAGGTATCGTTATTGTAAAGCATCCATTCTACACCATTGGACCCAAAATGATGTTTGGGAGTGTTTCAGACCATTTCGCTAACCTTCGGCATGTAAAAGATGCAAAACTTGTGTTCGCGCCTGAATACACTATTTCGGGTTACAAAAGTTGTGAAGCAACCATTATAGTCCATTGCACCCAAAATGTTGTTTGGGAGTGTTTCAGAGCATTTTGCTAACCTTCGGCACATAAAAAGATGAAAACTTGTGTTTCGGGCCTGAATGCACTATTTCGGGGTACCAAAGTTGCGAAGCGTCCATTCTACTCCATTGGAACCAAAATTATGTTTGGGAGTGATTCAGAGCATTCGCTAACCTTCGGCACGTAAAAAGATGCAAAACTTGTGTTTCGGGCCTGAATGCACTATTTTGGGGTACCGAAGTTGTGAAGCATCCATTCTAGTTCACTGGACCCAAAATGATGGTTGGGAGTGTTTCAAAGCATTTTGCTAACCTTCAGCACGTAAAAAGATGCAAAATTTGTGTTTCGGGCCTGAATGCACTATTTCGGGGTACCGAAGTTGTGAAGCATCCATTCTACTCCATTGGACCCAAAATGATGTTTGGGAGTGTTTTAGAGCATTTCGCTAACCTTCGGCATGTAAAAAGATGAAAACTTGTGTTTCGGGCCTGAATGCACTATTTCGAGGGACCAAAGTTGCGATGCATCCATTCAACTCCATTGGACCAAACTGATTTTTGGGAGTGTTTCAGAGCATTTCGCTAACCTTCGTCACGTAAAAAGATGCAAAACTTGTGTTTCGGGCCTGAATGTACTGTTTCGGGGTACTGAAGTTGTGAAGCATCCATTCTACTCCATTGGACCCAAAATGATTTTTGGGAG
Source organism: Cenchrus fungigraminus (assembly GCA_036936925.1). NCBI lineage: Eukaryota > Viridiplantae > Streptophyta > Magnoliopsida > Poales > Poaceae > Cenchrus > Cenchrus fungigraminus. The sequence continues at coordinate 58,476,098 of CM072772.1, read as the reverse complement.
TGTTTCAGAGCATTTCGCTAACCTTCGGCACGTAAAAGATGCAAAACTTGTGTTCGCGCCTGAATCCACTATTTCGGGTTACAAAAGTTGTGAAGCAACCATTATAGTCCATTGCACCCAAAATGATGTTTGGGAGTGTTTCAGAGAATTTCGCTAACCTTCAGCACGTAAAAAGATGCAAAACTTGTGTTTCGGGCCTGAATGCACTATTTCAGGGTACCGAAGTTGTGAAGCATCCATTCTACTCTATTGGACCCAAAATAATGATTGAAAGTGTTTCAGAGCATTTCGCTAACCTTTGGCACGTAAAGGATGCAAAACTTGTGTTTCGGGCATGAATGCACTATTCGGGGTACCGAAGTTGCGAAGCATCCATTCTACTCCAATGGAACCAAAATGACGTTTGGGAGTGTTTCAGAGCATTTCGCTAACCTTCGGCACGTAAAAATATGCAAAACTTGTGTTTCGGGCCTGAATGTACTATTTCAAGGTATCGTTATTGTAAAGCATCCATTCTACACCATTGGACCCAAAATGATGTTTGGGAGTGTTTCAGACCATTTCGCTAACCTTCGGCACGTAAAAGATGCAAAACTTGTGTTCGCGCCTGAATACACTATTTCGGGTTACAAAAGTTGTGAAGCAACCATTATAGTCCATTGCACCCAAAATGTTGTTTGGGAGTGTTTCAGAGCATTTTGCTAACCTTCGGCACATAAAAAGATGAAAAACTTGTGTTTCGGGCCTGAATGCACTATTTCGGGGTACCAAAGTTGCGAAGCGTCCATTCTACTCCATTGGAACCAAAATTATGTTTGGGAGTGATTCAGAGCATTCGCTAACCTTCGGCACGTAAAAAGATGCAAAACTTGTGTTTCGGGCCTGAATGCACTATTTTGGGGTACCGAAGTTGTGAAGCATCCATTCTAGTTCACTGGACCCAAAATGATGGTTGGGAGTGTTTCAAAGCATTTTGCTAACCTTCAGCACGTAAAAAGATGCAAAATTTGTGTTTCGGGCCTGAATGCACTATTTCGGGGTACCGAAGTTGTGAAGCATCCATTCTACTCCATTGGACCCAAAATGATGTTTGGGAGTGTTTCAGAGCATTTCGCTAACCTTCGGCATGTAAAAAGATGAAAACTTGTGTTTCGGGCCTGAATGCACTATTTCGAGGGACCAAAGTTGCGATGCATCCATTCAACTCCATTGGACCAAACTGATTTTTGGGAGTGTTTCAGAGCATTTCGCTAACCTTCGTCACGTAAAAAGATGCAAAACTTGTGTTTCGGGCCTGAATGTACTGTTTCGGGGTACTGAAGTTGTGAAGCATCCATTCTACTCCATTGGACCCAAAATGATTTTTGGGAGTGTTTTAGAGCATTTCGCTAACCTTCGGCACGTAAAAGATGCAAAACTTGTGTTCGCGCCTGAATCCACTATTTCGGGTTACAAAAGTTGTGAAGCAACCATTATAGTCCATTGCACCCAAAATGATGTTTGGGAGTGTTTCAGAGAATTTCGCTAACCTTCAGGACGTAAAAAGATGCAAAACTTGTGTTTCGGGCCTGAATGCACTATTTCAGGGTACCGAAGTTGTGAAGCATCCATTCTACTCTATTGGACCCAAAATAATGATTGAAAGTGTTTCAGAGCATTTCGCTAACCTTTGGCACGTAAAGGATGCAAAACTTGTGTTTCGGGCATGAATGCACTATTCGGGGTACCGAAGTTGCGAAGCATCCATTCTACTCCAATGGAACCAAAATGACGTTTGGGAGTGTTTCAGAGCATTTCGCTAACCTTCGGCACGTAAAAATATGCAAAACTTGTGTGTCGGGACTGAATGTACTATTTCAAGGTATCGTTATTGTAAAGCATCCATTCTACACCATTGGACCCAAAATGATGTTTGGGAGTGTTTCAGACCATTTCGCTAACCTTCGGCATGTAAAAGATGCAAAACTTGTGTTCGCGCCTGAATACACTATTTCGGGTTACAAAAGTTGTGAAGCAACCATTATAGTCCATTGCACCCAAAATGTTGTTTGGGAGTGTTTCAGAGCATTTTGCTAACCTTCGGCACATAAAAAGATGAAAACTTGTGTTTCGGGCCTGAATGCACTATTTCGGGGTACCAAAGTTGCGAAGCGTCCATTCTACTCCATTGGAACCAAAATTATGTTTGGGAGTGATTCAGAGCATTCGCTAACCTTCGGCACGTAAAAAGATGCAAAACTTGTGTTTCGGGCCTGAATGCACTATTTTGGGGTACCGAAGTTGTGAAGCATCCATTCTAGTTCACTGGACCCAAAATGATGGTTGGGAGTGTTTCAAAGCATTTTGCTAACCTTCAGCACGTAAAAAGATGCAAAATTTGTGTTTCGGGCCTGAATGCACTATTTCGGGGTACCGAAGTTGTGAAGCATCCATTCTACTCCATTGGACCCAAAATGATGTTTGGGAGTGTTTTAGAGCATTTCGCTAACCTTCGGCATGTAAAAAGATGAAAACTTGTGTTTCGGGCCTGAATGCACTATTTCGAGGGACCAAAGTTGCGATGCATCCATTCAACTCCATTGGACCAAACTGATTTTTGGGAGTGTTTCAGAGCATTTCGCTAACCTTCGTCACGTAAAAAGATGCAAAACTTGTGTTTCGGGCCTGAATGTACTGTTTCGGGGTACTGAAGTTGTGAAGCATCCATTCTACTCCATTGGACCCAAAATGATTTTTGGGAGTGTTTCAGAGCATTTCGCTAACCTTCGGCACGTAAAAGATGCAAAACTTGTGTTCGCGCCTGAATCCACTATTTCGGGTTACAAAAGTTGTGAAGCAACCATTATAGTCCATTGCACCCAAAATGATGTTTGGGAGTGTTTCAGAGAATTTCGCTAACCTTCAGCACGTAAAAAGATGCAAAACTTGTGTTTCGGGCCTGAATGCACTATTTCAGGGTACCGAAGTTGTGAAGCATCCATTCTACTCTATTGGACCCAAAATAATGATTGAAAGTGTTTCAGAGCATTTCGCTAACCTTTGGCACGTAAAGGATGCAAAACTTGTGTTTCGGGCATGAATGCACTATTCGGGGTACCGAAGTTGCGAAGCATCCATTCTACTCCAATGGAACCAAAATGACGTTTGGGAGTGTTTCAGAGCATTTCGCTAACCTTCGGCACGTAAAAATATGCAAAACTTGTGTTTCGGGCCTGAATGTACTATTTCAAGGTATCGTTGTTGTAAAGCATCCATTCTACACCATTGGACCCAAAATGATGTTTGGGAGTGTTTCAGAGCATTTCGCTAAACTTCGGCAGGTAAAAAGATGATAAACTTGTGTTTCGGGCCTGAATGCACTATTTCGAGGTACCAAAGTTGCGAAGCATCCATTCTACTCCGTTGGAACCAAAATGATGTTTGGGAGTGTTTCAGAGCATTTCGCTAACCTGCGGCATGTAAAAAGATGAAAACTTGTGTTTCGGGCCTGAATGCACTATTTCGAGGGACCAAAGTTGCGAAGCATCCATTCAACTCCATTGGACACAAACTGATTATTGGGAGTGTTTCAGAGCATTTCGCTAACCTTCAGCACGTAAAAAGATGCAAAACTTCTGTTTCGGGTGTGAATGCACTATTTCGGGGTACCGAAGTTGTGAAGCATCCATTCTACTCCATTGGACCCAAAATGATGTTTGCGAGTGTTTCAGAGCATTTCGCTAACCTTCGGCATGTAAAAAGATGAAAACTTATGTTTCGGACCAGAATGCACTATTTCGAGGGACCAAAGTTGCGAAGCATCCATTCAACTCCATTGGACCCAAACTGATTTTTGGGAGTGTTTCAGAGCATTTCGCTAACCTTCGTCACGTAAAAATATACAAAACTTGTGTTTCGGGCCTGAATGTACTGTTTCGGGGTACCGAAGTTGTGAAGCATCCATTCTACTCCATTGGACCCAAACTGATTTTTGGGAGTGTTTCAGAGCATTTCGCTAACCTTCGGCATGTAAAAAGATGCAAAACTTGTGTTTCGGGCCTAAATGCACTATTTCGGGGTTCCGAAGTTGTGAAGCATCCATTCTACTCCATTGGACCCAAACTGATTTTTTAGAGTGTTTCAGAGCATTTCGCTAACCTTCAGCACGTAAAAAGATGAAAACTTGTGTTTCGGGCCTGAATGCACTATTTCGGGGTACCGAAGTTGTGAAGCATCCATTCTACTCCATTGGACCCAAAATGATTTTTGGGGGTGTTTCAGAGCATTTCGCTAACCTTCGGCATGTAAAAAGATGAAAAACTTGTGTTCGCGCCTGAATGCACTATTTCGGGGTACCGAATTTGCGAAGCATCCATTCTACTCCATTGGAACCAAAGTGATGTTTGGGAGTGTTTCAGAGTATTTCGCTAACCTTCGGCACGTAAAAAGATGCAAAACTTCTGTTTCGGGCCTGAATGCACTATTTCAGGGCACCGAAGTTGTGAAGCATCCATTCTACTCCAGTGGACCCAAAATGATGTTTGGGAGTGTTTCAAAGCATTTTGCTAACCTTCGGCACGTAAAAAGATGCAAAATTTGTGTTTTGGGCCTGAATGCACTATTTCGGGGTACCGAAGTTGTGAAGCATCCATTCTACTCCATTGGACCCAAAATGATGTTTGGGAGTGTTTCAGAGCATTTCGCTAACCTTCGGCATGTAAAATGATGAAAACTTGTGTTTCTGGCCTGAATGCACTATTTCGAGGGACCAAAGTTGCGAAGCATCCATTCAACTCCATTGGACCCAAACTGATGTTTGGGAGTGGTTCAGAGTATTTCGCTAACCTTCGGCACGTAAAAAGATGCAAAACTTCTGTTTCGGGCCTGAATGCACTATTTCAGGGCACCGAAGTTGTGAAGCATCCATTCTACTCCAGTGGACCCAAAATGATGTTTGGGAGTGTTTCAGAGAATTTCGCTAACCTTCGGCACGTAAAAAGATGCAAAACTTGTGTTTCGGGCCTAAATGCACTATTTCAGGGTACCGAAGTTGTGAAGCATCCATTCTACTCTATTGGATCCAAAATAATGTTTGAAAGTGTTTCAGAGCGTTTCGCTAACCTTTGGCACGTAAAGGATGCAAAACTTGTGTTTCGGGCCCGAATGCACTATTTCGGGGTACCGAAGTTGCGAAGCATCCATTCTACTCCATTGGAACCAAAATGATGTTTGGGAGTGTTTCAGAGCATTTCGCTAACCTTCGGCACGTAAAAAGATGCAAAACTTGTGTTTCGGGCCTGAATGTACTATTTCAAGGTATCGTTGTTGTAAAGCATCCATTCTACACCATTGGACCCAAAATGATGTTTGGGAGTGTTTCAGAGCATTTCGCTAACCTTCGGCATGTAAAAAGATGCAAAACTTGTGTTTCGGGCCTAAATGCACTATTTCGGGGTTCCGAAGTTGTGAAGCATCCATTCTACTCCGTTGGAACCAAAATGATGTTTGGGAGTGTTTCAGAGCATTTCGCTAACCTGCGGCATGTAAAAAGATGAAAACTTGTGTTTCGGGCCTGAATGCACTATTTCGAGGGACCAAAGTTGCGAAGCATCCATTCAACTCCATTGGACACAAACTGATTATTGGGAGTGTTTCAGAGCATTTCGCTAACCTTCGGCACGTAAAAAGATGCAAAACTTCTGTTTCGGGTGTGAATGCACTATTTCGGGGTACCGAAGTTGTGAAGCATCCATTCTACTCCATTGGACCCAAAATGATGTTTGCGAGTGTTTCAGAGCATTTCGCTAACCTTCGGCATGTAAAAAGATGAAAACTTATGTTTCGGACCAGAATGCACTATTTCGAGGGACCAAAGTTGCGAAGCATCCATTCAACTCCATTGGACCCAAACTGATTTTTGGGAGTGTTTCAGAGCATTTCGCTAACCTTCGTCACGTAAAAATATACAAAACTTGTGTTTCGGGCCTGAATGTACTGTTTCGGGGTACCGAAGTTGTGAAGCATCCATTCTACTCCAGTGGACCCAAAATGATGTTTGGGAGTGTTTCAGAGAATTTCGCTAACCTTCGGCACGTAAAAAGATGCAAAACTTGTGTTTCGGGCCTAAATGCACTATTTCAGGGTACCGAAGTTGTGAAGCATCCATTCTACTCTATTGGATCCAAAATAATGTTTGAAAGTGTTTCAGAGCGTTTCGCTAACCTTTGGCACGTAAAGGATGCAAAACTTGTGTTTCGGGCCCGAATGCACTATTTCGGGGTACCGAAGTTGCGAAGCATCCATTCTACTCCATTGGAACCAAAATGATGTTTGGGAGTGTTTCAGAGCATTTCGCTAACCTTCGGCACGTAAAAAGATGCAAAACTTGTGTTTCGGGCCTGAATGTACTATTTCAAGGTATCGTTGTTGTAAAGCATCCATTCTACACCATTGGACCCAAAATGATGTTTGGGAGTGTTTCAGAGCATTTCGCTAACCTTCGGCATGTAAAAAGATGCAAAACTTGTGTTTCGGGCCTAAATGCACTATTTCGGGGTTCCGAAGTTGTGAAGCATCCATTCTACTCCGTTGGAACCAAAATGATGTTTGGGAGTGTTTCAGAGCATTTCGCTAACCTGCGGCATGTAAAAAGATGAAAACTTGTGTTTCGGGCCTGAATGCACTATTTCGAGGGACCAAAGTTGCGAAGCATCCATTCAACTCCATTGGACACAAACTGATTATTGGGAGTGTTTCAGAGCATTTCGCTAACCTTCGGCACGTAAAAAGATGCAAAACTTCTGTTTCGGGTGTGAATGCACTATTTCGGGGTACCGAAGTTGTGAAGCATCCATTCTACTCCATTGGACCCAAAATGATGTTTGCGAGTGTTTCAGAGCATTTCGCTAACCTTCGGCATGTAAAAAGATGAAAACTTATGTTTCGGACCAGAATGCACTATTTCGAGGGACCAAAGTTGCGAAGCATCCATTCAACTCCATTGGACCCAAACTGATTTTTGGGAGTGTTTCAGAGCATTTCGCTAACCTTCGTCACGTAAAAATATACAAAACTTGTGTTTCGGGCCTGAATGTACTGTTTCGGGGTACCGAAGTTGTGAAGCATCCATTCTACTCCATTGGACCCAAACTGATTTTTGGGAGTGTTTCAGAGCATTTCGCTAACCTTCGGCATGTAAAAAGATGCAAAACTTGTGTTTCGGGCCTGAATGTACTGTTTCGGGGTACCGAACTTGTGCAGCATCCATTGTACCCCATTGGACCCAAACTGATTTTTGGGAGTGTTTCAGAGCATTTCGCTAACCTTCGGCACGTAAAAAGATGCAAAACTTGTGTTTCGAGCCTGAATGCACTATTTCGGGGTACCGAAGTTGTGAAGCATCCATTCTACTCCATTGGAACAAAAGTGATGGTTGGGACTGTTTCAGAGTATTTCGCTAACCTTCGGCACGTAAAAAGACGCAAAACTTCTGTTTCGGGCCTGAATGCACTATTTCGGGGTACCGATGTTGTGAAGCATCCATTCTACTCCATTGGAACAAAAGTGATGGTTGGGAGTGTTTCAGAGTATTTCGCTAACCTTCGGCACATAAAAGATGCAAAACTTGTGTTCCGGCCTGAATGCACTATTTCGGGGTATCGTAGTTGTAAAGCAAAAGCATCCATTCTACTTCATTGGACCCAAAATGATGTTTGGGAGTGTTTCAGAGCATTTCGCTAACCTTCGGCAGGTAAAAAGATGATAAACTTGAGTTTCGGTCCTGAATGCACTATTTCGAGGTACCAAAGTTGCGAAGCATCCATTCTACTCCGTTGGAACCAAAATGATGTTTGGGAGTGTTTCAGAGCATTCGCTAACCTTCAGCACGTAAAAAGATGCAAAACTTGTGTTTCGGACCTGAATGCACTATTTTGCTGTACCGAAGTTGTGAAGCATCCATTCTAGTTCACTGGACCCAAAATGATGTTTGGGAGTGTTTCAAAGCATTTTGCTAACCTTCGGCACGTAAAAAGATGCAAAATTTGTGTTTCGGGCCTGAATGCACTATTTCGGGGTACCGAAGTTGTGAAGCATCCATTCTACTCCATTGGACCCAAAATGATGTTTGGGAGTGTTTCAGAGCATTTCGCTAACCTTCGGCATGTAAAAAGATGAAAACTTGTGTTTCGGGCCAGAATGCACAATTTCGAGGGACCAAAGTTGCGAAGCATCCATTCAACTCCATTGGACCCAAACTGATTTTTGGGAGTGTTTCAGAGCATTTCGCTAACCTTCGTCACGTAAAAAGATACAAAACTTGTGTTTCGGGCCTGAATGTACTGTTTCTGGGTACCGAAGTTGTGAAGCATCCATTCTACTGCATTGGACCCAAACTGATTTTTGGGAGTGTTTCAGAGCATTTCGCTAACCTTCGGCACGTAAAAAGATGCAAAACTTGTGTTTCGGGCCTGAATGTACTGTTTCGGGGTACCGAAGTTGTGCAGCATCCATTGTACCCCATTGGACCCAAACTGATTTTTGGGAGTGTTTCAGAGCATTTCGCTAACCTTCGGCACGTAAAAAGATGCAAAACTTGTGTTTCGGGCCTGAATGCACTATTTCGGGGTACCGAAGTTGTGAAGCATCCATTCTACTCCATTGGACCCAAAATGATTTTTGGGAGTGTTTCAGAGCATTTTGCTAACCTTCGGCACGTAAAAAGATGAAAAACTTGTGTTCGCGCCTGAATGCACTATTTCGGGGTACTGAAGTTGCGAAGCATCCATTCTACTCCATTGGAACAAAAGTGATGGTTGGGAGTGTTTCAGAGTATTTCGCTAACCTTCGGCACGTAAAAAGACGCAAAACTTTTGTTTCGGTCCTGAATGCACTATTTCGGGGTACCGAAGTTGTGAAGCATCCATTCTACTCCATTGGAACAAAAGTGATGGTTGGGAGTGTTTCAGAGTATTTCGCTAACCTTCGGCACATAAAAGAAGCAAAACTTGTGTTCCGGGCCTGAATGCACTATTTCGGGGTATCGTAGTTGTAAAGCAAAAGCATCCATTCTACTTCATTGGACCCAAAATGATGTTTGGGAGTGTTTCAGAGCATTTCGCTAACCTTCGGCACATAAATAGATGGAAAACTTGTGTTTCGGGCCTGAATGCACTATTTCGGGGTACCAAAGTTGCGAAGCATCCATTCTACACCATTGGAACCAAAATGATGTTTGGGAGTGCTTCAGAGCACTTCGCTAACCTTCGGCACGTAAAAAGATGCAAAACTTGTGTTTCGGGCCTGAATGTACTATTTCGGGGTACCGAAGTTGTGAAGCATCCATTCTACTCCATTAGACCCAAAATGATTTTTGGGAGTGTTTCAGAGCATTTCGCTAACTTTCGGCACGTAAAAAGATGCAAAACTTGTGTTTCGGGCCTGAATGCACTAAGCATCCATTCTACTCCATTGGAACCAAAATGATGTTTGGGAGTGTTTCAGAGCATTTCGCTAACCTTCGGCATGTAAAAAGATGCAAAACTTCTGTTTCGGGCCTGAATGCACTATTTCGGGGTACCGAAGTTGTGAAGCATCCATTCTACACCATTGGACCCAAAATAATGTTTGACAGTATTTCAGAGCATTTCGCTAAACTTCGGCACGTAAAAGATGCAAAACTTGTGATTCGGGCCTGAATGCACTATTTCGGGGTATCGTAGTTGTAAAGCAAAAGCATCCATTCTACTCCATTGGACCCAAAATGATGTTTGGGAGTGTTTCAGAGTATTTCTCTAACCTTCGGCACATAAATAGATGGAAAACTTGTGTTTCGGGCCTGAATGCACTATTTCGGGTTACCAAAGTTGTGAAGCATCCATTCTACTCCATTGGAAGCAAAATGATGTTTGGGAGTGTTTCATAGCACTTCGCTAACCTTCGGCACGTAAAAAGATGCAACATTTGTGTTTCGGGCCTGAATGTACTATTTCGGGGTACCGAAGTTGTGAAGCATCCATTCTACTCCATTGGACCCAAAATGATTTTTGGGAGTGTTTCAGAGCATTTCGCTAACCTTCGGCACGTAAAAAGATGCAAAACTTGTGTTTCGGGCCTGAATGCACTATTTTGGGATACCGAAGTTGTGAAGCATCCATTCTACTCCATTGGAACCAAAATGATGTTTGGGAGTGTTTCAGAGCATTTCGCTAACCTTCGGCACATAAAAAGATGCAAAACTTGTGTTTCGGGCCTGAATGTACTGTTTCGGGGTACCGAAGTTGTGAAGCATCCATTCGACCCCATTGGACCCAAACTGATTTTTGGGAGTGTTTCAGAGCATTTCGCTAACCTTCGGCACGTAAAAAGATGCAAAACTTGTGTTTCGGGCCTGAATGTACAATTTCGGGGTACCGAAGTTGTGAAGCATCCATTCTACTCCATTGGACCCAAAATGATTTTTGGGAGTGTTTCAGAGCATTTTGCTAACCTTCGGCACGTAAAAAGATGAAAAACTTGTGTTCGCGCCTGGATGCACTATTTCGGGGTACCGAAGTTGTGAAGCATCCATTCTACTGCATTGGACCCAAACTGATTTTTGGGAGTGTTTCAGAGCATTTCGCTAACCTTCGGCACGTAAAAAGATGCAAAACTTCTGTTTCGGGCCTGAATGCACTTTTTCGGGGTACCGAAGTTGTGAAGCATCCATTCTACTCCATTGGAACAAAAGTGATGGTTGGGAGTGTTTCAGAGTATTTCGCTAACCTTCGGCACATAAAAGATGCAAAACTTGTGTTCCGGGCCTGAATGCACTATTTCGGGGTATCGTAGTTGTAAAGCAAAAGCATCCATTCTACTTCATTGGACCCAAAATGATGTTTGGGAGTGTTTCAGAGCATTTCGCTAACCTTCGGCAGGTAAAAAGATGATAAACTTGAGTTTCGGTCCTGAATGCACTATTTCGAGGTACCAAAGTTGCGAAGCATCCATTCTACTCCGTTGGAACCAAAATGATGTTTGGGAGTGTTTCAGAGCATTCGCTAACCTTCGGCACGTAAAAAGATGCAAAACTTGTGTTTCGGACCTGAATGCACTATTTTGGGGTACCGAAGTTGTGAAGCATCCATTCTAGTTCACTGGACCCAAAATGATGTTTGGGAGTGTTTCAAAGCATTTTGCTAACCTTCGGCACGTAAAAAGATGCAAAATTTGTGTTTCGGGCCTGAATGCACTATTTCGGGGTACCGAAGTTGTGAAGCATCCATTCTACTCCATTGGACCCAAAATGATGTTTGGGAGTGTTTCAGAGCATTTCGCTAACCTTCGGCATGTAAAAAGATGAAAACTTGTGTTTCGGGCCAGAATGCACAATTTCGAGGGACCAAAGTTGCGAAGCATCCATTCAACTCCATTGGACCCAAACTGATTTTTGGGAGTGTTTCAGAGCATTTCGCTAACCTTCGTCACGTAAAAAGATACAAAACTTGTGTTTCGGGCCTGAATGTACTGTTTCGGGGTACCGAAGTTGTGAAGCATCCATTCTACTGCATTGGACCCAAACTGATTTTTGGGAGTGTTTCAGAGCATTTCGCTAAACTTCGGCACGTAAAAAGATGCAAAACAGGTGTTTCGGGCCTGAATGTACTGTTTCGGGGTACCGAAGTTGTGCAGCATCCATTGTACCCCATTGGACCCAAACTGATTTTTGGGAGTGTTTCAGAGCATTTCGCTAACCTTCGGCACGTAAAAAGATGCAAAACTTGTGTTTCGGGCCTGAATGCACTATTTCGGGGTACCGAAGTTGTGAAGCATCCATTCTACACCATTGGACCCAAAATAATGTTTGACAGTATTTCAGAGCATTTCGCTAAACTTCGGCACGTAAAAGATGCAAAACTTGTGATTCGGGCCTGAATGCACTATTTCGGGGTATCGTAGTTGTAAAGCAAAAGCATCCATTCTACTCCATTGGACCCAAAATGATGTTTGGGAGTGTTTCAGAGTATTTCTCTAACCTTCGGCACATAAATAGATGGAAAACTTGTGTTTCGGGCCTGAATGCACTATTTCGGGTTACCAAAGTTGTGAAGCATCCATTCTACTCCATTGGAAGCAAAATGATGTTTGGGAGTGTTTCATAGCACTTCGCTAACCTTCGGCACGTAAAAAGATGCAACATTTGTGTTTCGGGCCTGAATGTACTATTTCGGGGTACCGAAGTTGTGAAGCATCCATTCTACTCCATTGGACCCAAAATGATTTTTGGGAGTGTTTCAGAGCATTTCGCTAACCTTCGGCACGTAAAAAGATGCAAAACTTGTGTTTCGGGCCTGAATGCACTATTTTGGGATACCGAAGTTGTGAAGCATCCATTCTACTCCATTGGAACCAAAATGATGTTTGGGAGTGTTTCAGAGCATTTCGCTAACCTTCGGCACATAAAAAGATGCAAAACTTGTGTTTCGCGCCTGAATGTACTGTTTCGGGGTACCGAAGTTGTGAAGCATCCATTCGACCCCATTGGACCCAAACTGATTTTTGGGAGTGTTTCAGAGCATTTCGCTAACCTTCGGCACGTAAAAAGATGCAAAACTTGTGTTTCGGGCCTGAATGTACAATTTCGGGGTACCGAAGTTGTGAAGCATCCATTCTACTCCATTGGACCCAAAATGATTTTTGGGAGTGTTTCAGAGCATTTTGCTAACCTTCGGCACGTAAAAAGATGAAAAACTTGTGTTCGCGCCTGGATGCACTATTTCGGGGTACCGAAGTTGTGAAGCATCCATTCTACTGCATTGGACCCAAACTGATTTTTGGGAGTGTTTCAGAGCATTTCGCTAACCTTCGGCACGTAAAAAGATGCAAAACTTCTGTTTCGGGCCTGAATGCACTTTTTCGGGGTACCGAAGTTGTGAAGCATCCATTCTACTCCATTGGAACAAAAGTGATGGTTGGGAGTGTTTCAGAGTATTTCGCTAACCTTCGGCACATAAAAGATGCAAAACTTGTGTTCCGGGCCTGAATGCACTATTTCGGGGTATCGTAGTTGTAAAGCAAAAGCATCCATTCTACTTCATTGGACCCAAAATGATGTTTGGGAGTGTTTCAGAGCATTTCGCTAACCTTCGGCAGGTAAAAAGATGATAAACTTGAGTTTCGGTCCTGAATGCACTATTTCGAGGTACCAAAGTTGCGAAGCATCCATTCTACTCCGTTGGAACCAAAATGATGTTTGGGAGTGTTTCAGAGCATTCGCTAACCTTCGGCACGTAAAAAGATGCAAAACTTGTGTTTCGGACCTGAATGCACTATTTTGGGGTACCGAAGTTGTGAAGCATCCATTCTAGTTCACTGGACCCAAAATGATGTTTGGGAGTGTTTCAAAGCATTTTGCTAACCTTCGGCACGTAAAAAGATGCAAAATTTGTGTTTCGGGCCTGAATGCACTATTTCGGGGTACCGAAGTTGTGAAGCATCCATTCTACTCCATTGGACCCAAAATGATGTTTGGGAGTGTTTCAGAGCATTTCGCTAACCTTCGGCATGTAAAAAGATGAAAACTTGTGTTTCGGGCCAGAATGCACAATTTCGAGGGACCAAAGTTGCGAAGCATCCATTCAACTCCATTGGACCCAAACTGATTTTTGGGAGTGTTTCAGAGCATTTCGCTAACCTTCGTCACGTAAAAAGATACAAAACTTGTGTTTCGGGCCTGAATGTACTGTTTCGGGGTACCGAAGTTGTGAAGCATCCATTCTACTGCATTGGACCCAAACTGATTTTTGGGAGTGTTTCAGAGCATTTCGCTAAACTTCGGCACGTAAAAAGATGCAAAACAGGTGTTTCGGGCCTGAATGTACTGTTTCGGGGTACCGAAGTTGTGCAGCATCCATTGTACCCCATTGGACCCAAACTGATTTTTGGGAGTGTTTCAGAGCATTTCGCTAACCTTCGGCACGTAAAAAGATGCAAAACTTGTGTTTCGGGCCTGAATGCACTATTTCGGGGTACCGAAGTTGTGAAGCATCCATTCTACTCCATTGGACCCAAAATGATTTTTGGGAGTGTTTCAGAGCATTTCGCTAACCTTCGGCACATAAATAGATGGAAAACTTGTGTTTCGGGCCTAAATGCACTATTTCGGGGTACCAAAGTTGCGAAGCATCCATTCTACTCCATTGGAACCAAAATGATGTTTGGGAGTGCTTCAGAGAACTTCGCTAACCTTCGGCACGTAAAAAGATGCAAAACTTGTGTTTCGGGCCTGAATGTACTATTTCGGGGTACCGAAGTTGTGAAGCATCCATTCTACTCCATTAGACCCAAAATGATTTTTGGGAGTGTTTCAGAGCATTTCGCTAACTTTCGGCACGTAAAAAGATGCAAAACTTGTGTTTCGGGCCTGAATGCACTAAGCATCCATTCTACTCCATTGGAACCAAAATGATGTTTGGGAGTGTTTCAGAGCATTTCGCTAACCTTCGGCATGTAAAAAGATGCAAAACTTCTGTTTCGGGCCTGAATGCACTATTTCGGGGTACCGAAGTTGTGAAGCATCCATTCTACACCATTGGACCCAAAATAATGTTTGACAGTATTTCAGAGCATTTCGCTAAACTTCGGCACGTAAAAGATGCAAAACTTGTGATTCGGGCCTGAATGCACTATTTCGGGGTATCGTAGTTGTAAAGCAAAAGCATCCATTCTACTCCATTGGACCCAAAATGATGTTTGGGAGTGTTTCAGAGTATTTCTCTAACCTTCAGCACATAAATAGATGGAAAACTTGTGTTTCGGGCCTGAATGCACTATTTCGGGTTACCAAAGTTGCGAAGCATCCATTCTACTCCATTGGAAGCAAAATGATGTTTGGGAGTGTTTCATAGCACTTCGCTAACCTTCGGCACGTAAAAAGATGCAAAACTTGTGTTTCGGGCCTGAATGCACTATTTCGGGGTACCGAAGTTGTGAAGCATCCATTCTACTCCATTGGACCCAAAATGATTTTTGGGAGTGTTTCAGAGCATTTTGCTAACCTTCGGCACGTAAAAAGATGAAAAACTTGTGTTCGCGCCTGAATGCACTATTTCGGGGTACTGAAGTTGCGAAGCATCCATTCTACTCCATTGGAACAAAAGTGATGGTTGGGAGTGTTTCAGAGTATTTCGCTAACCTTCGGCACGTAAAAAGACGCAAAACTTTTGTTTCGGTCCTGAATGCACTATTTCGGGGTACCGAAGTTGTGAAGCATCCATTCTACTCCATTGGAACAAAAGTGATGGTTGGGAGTGTTTCAGAGTATTTCGCTAACCTTCGGCACATAAAAGAAGCAAAACTTGTGTTCCGGGCCTGAATGCACTATTTCGGGGTATCGTAGTTGTAAAGCAAAAGCATCCATTCTACTTCATTGGACCCAAAATGATGTTTGGGAGTGTTTCAGAGCATTTCGCTAACCTTCGGCACATAAATAGATGGAAAACTTGTGTTTCGGGCCTGAATGCACTATTTCGGGGTACCAAAGTTGCGAAGCATCCATTCTACACCATTGGAACCAAAATGATGTTTGGGAGTGCTTCAGAGCACTTCGCTAACCTTCGGCACGTAAAAAGATGCAAAACTTGTGTTTCGGGCCTGAATGTACTATTTCGGGGTACCGAAGTTGTGAAGCATCCATTCTACTCCATTAGACCCAAAATGATTTTTGGGAGTGTTTCAGAGCATTTCGCTAACTTTCGGCACGTAAAAAGATGCAAAACTTGTGTTTCGGGCCTGAATGCACTAAGCATCCATTCTACTCCATTGGAACCAAAATGATGTTTGGGAGTGTTTCAGAGCATTTCGCTAACCTTCGGCATGTAAAAAGATGCAAAACTTCTGTTTCGGGCCTGAATGCACTATTTCGGGGTACCGAAGTTGTGAAGCATCCATTCTACACCATTGGACCCAAAATAATGTTTGACAGTATTTCAGAGCATTTCGCTAAACTTCGGCACGTAAAAGATGCAAAACTTGTGATTCGGGCCTGAATGCACTATTTCGGGGTATCGTAGTTGTAAAGCAAAAGCATCCATTCTACTCCATTGGACCCAAAATGATGTTTGGGAGTGTTTCAGAGTATTTCTCTAACCTTCGGCACATAAATAGATGGAAAACTTGTGTTTCGGGCCTGAATGCACTATTTCGGGTTACCAAAGTTGCGAAGCATCCATTCTACTCCATTGGAAGCAAAATGATGTTTGGGAGTGTTTCATAGCACTTCGCTAACCTTCGGCACGTAAAAAGATGCAACATTTGTGTTTCGGGCCTGAATGTACTATTTCGGGGTACCGAAGTTGTGAAGCATCCATTCTACTCCATTGGACCCAAAATGATTTTTGGGAGTGTTTCAGAGCATTTCGCTAACCTTCGGCACGTAAAAAGATGCAAAACTTGTGTTTCGGGCCTGAATGCACTATTTTGGGATACCGAAGTTGTGAAGCATCCATTCTACTCCATTGGAACCAAAATGATGTTTGGGAGTGTTTCAGAGCATTTCGCTAACCTTCGGCACATAAAAAGATGCAAAACTTGTGTTTCGGGCCTGAATGTACTGTTTCGGGGTACC
Source organism: Cenchrus fungigraminus (assembly GCA_036936925.1). Lineage (NCBI taxonomy): Eukaryota > Viridiplantae > Streptophyta > Magnoliopsida > Poales > Poaceae > Cenchrus > Cenchrus fungigraminus. The sequence continues at coordinate 58,459,519 of CM072772.1, read as the reverse complement.
GAAGTTGTGAAGCATCCATTCGACCCCATTGGACCCAAACTGATTTTTGGGAGTGTTTCAGAGCATTTCGCTAACCTTCGGCACGTAAAAAGATGCAAAACTTGTGTTTCGGGCCTGAATGTACAATTTCGGGGTACCGAAGTTGTGAAGCATCCATTCTACTCCATTGGACCCAAAATGATTTTTGGGAGTGTTTCAGAGCATTTTGCTAACCTTCGGCACGTAAAAAGATGAAAAACTTGTGTTCGCGCCTGGATGCACTATTTCGGGGTACCGAAGTTGTGAAGCATCCATTCTACTGCATTGGACCCAAACTGATTTTTGGGAGTGTTTCAGAGCATTTCGCTAACCTTCGGCACGTAAAAAGATGCAAAACTTCTGTTTCGGGCCTGAATGCACTTTTTCGGGGTACCGAAGTTGTGAAGCATCCATTCTACTCCATTGGAACAAAAGTGATGGTTGGGAGTGTTTCAGAGTATTTCGCTAACCTTCGGCACATAAAAGATGCAAAACTTGTGTTCCGGGCCTGAATGCACTATTTCGGGGTATCGTAGTTGTAAAGCAAAAGCATCCATTCTACTTCATTGGACCCAAAATGATGTTTGGGAGTGTTTCAGAGCATTTCGCTAACCTTCGGCAGGTAAAAAGATGATAAACTTGAGTTTCGGTCCTGAATGCACTATTTCGAGGTACCAAAGTTGCGAAGCATCCATTCTACTCCGTTGGAACCAAAATGATGTTTGGGAGTGTTTCAGAGCATTCGCTAACCTTCGGCACGTAAAAAGATGCAAAACTTGTGTTTCGGACCTGAATGCACTATTTTGGGGTACCGAAGTTGTGAAGCATCCATTCTAGTTCACTGGACCCAAAATGATGTTTGGGAGTGTTTCAAAGCATTTTGCTAACCTTCGGCACGTAAAAAGATGCAAAATTTGTGTTTCGGGCCTGAATGCACTATTTCGGGGTACCGAAGTTGTGAAGCATCCATTCTACTCCATTGGACCCAAAATGATGTTTGGGAGTGTTTCAGAGCATTTCGCTAACCTTCGGCATGTAAAAAGATGAAAACTTGTGTTTCGGGCCAGAATGCACAATTTCGAGGGACCAAAGTTGCGAAGCATCCATTCAACTCCATTGGACCCAAACTGATTTTTGGGAGTGTTTCAGAGCATTTCGCTAACCTTCGTCACGTAAAAAGATACAAAACTTGTGTTTCGGGCCTGAATGTACTGTTTCGGGGTACCGAAGTTGTGAAGCATCCATTCTACTGCATTGGACCCAAACTGATTTTTGGGAGTGTTTCAGAGCATTTCGCTAAACTTCGGCACGTAAAAAGATGCAAAACAGGTGTTTCGGGCCTGAATGTACTGTTTCGGGGTACCGAAGTTGTGCAGCATCCATTGTACCCCATTGGACCCAAACTGATTTTTGGGAGTGTTTCAGAGCATTTCGCTAACCTTCGGCACGTAAAAAGATGCAAAACTTGTGTTTCGGGCCTGAATGCACTATTTCGGGGTACCGAAGTTGTGAAGCATCCATTCTACTCCATTGGACCCAAAATGATTTTTGGGAGTGTTTCAGAGCATTTCGCTAACCTTCGGCACATAAATAGATGGAAAACTTGTGTTTCGGGCCTAAATGCACTATTTCGGGGTACCAAAGTTGCGAAGCATCCATTCTACTCCATTGGAACCAAAATGATGTTTGGGAGTGCTTCAGAGAACTTCGCTAACCTTCGGCACGTAAAAAGATGCAAAACTTGTGTTTCGGGCCTGAATGTACTATTTCGGGGTACCGAAGTTGTGAAGCATCCATTCTACTCCATTAGACCCAAAATGATTTTTGGGAGTGTTTCAGAGCATTTCGCTAACTTTCGGCACGTAAAAAGATGCAAAACTTGTGTTTCGGGCCTGAATGCACTAAGCATCCATTCTACTCCATTGGAACCAAAATGATGTTTGGGAGTGTTTCAGAGCATTTCGCTAACCTTCGGCATGTAAAAAGATGCAAAACTTCTGTTTCGGGCCTGAATGCACTATTTCGGGGTACCGAAGTTGTGAAGCATCCATTCTACACCATTGGACCCAAAATAATGTTTGACAGTATTTCAGAGCATTTCGCTAAACTTCGGCACGTAAAAGATGCAAAACTTGTGATTCGGGCCTGAATGCACTATTTCGGGGTATCGTAGTTGTAAAGCAAAAGCATCCATTCTACTCCATTGGACCCAAAATGATGTTTGGGAGTGTTTCAGAGTATTTCTCTAACCTTCAGCACATAAATAGATGGAAAACTTGTGTTTCGGGCCTGAATGCACTATTTCGGGTTACCAAAGTTGCGAAGCATCCATTCTACTCCATTGGAAGCAAAATGATGTTTGGGAGTGTTTCATAGCACTTCGCTAACCTTCGGCACGTAAAAAGATGGAACATTTGTGTTTCGGGCCTGAATGTACTATTTCGGGGTACCGAAGTTGTGAAGCATCCATTCTACTCCATTGGACCCAAAATGATTTTTGGGAGTGTTTCAGAGCATTTCGCTAACCTTCGGCACGTAAAAAGATGCAAAACTTGTGTTTCGGGCCTGAATGCACTATTTTGGGATACCGAAGTTGTGAAGCATCCATTCTACTCCATTGGAACAAAAATGATGTTTGGGAGTGTTTCAGAGCATTTCGCTAACCTTCGGCAGGTAAAAAGATGATAAACTTGAGTTTCGGGCCTGAATGTACTATTTCGAGGTACCAAAGTTGCGAAGCATCCATTCTACTCCGTTGGAACCAAAATGATGTTTGGGAGTGTTTCAGAGCATTCGCTAACCTTCGGCACGTAAAAAGATGCAAACCTTGTGTTTCGGACCTGAATGCACTATTTTGGGGTACCGAAGTTGTGAAGCATCCATTCTAGTTCACTGGACCCAAAATGATGTTTGGGAGTGTTTCAAAGCATTTTGCTAACCTTCGGCACGTAAAAAGATGCAAAATTTGTGTTTCGGGCCTGAATGCACTATTTCGGGGTACCGAAGTTGTGAAGCATCCATTCTACTCCATTGGACCCAAAATGATGTTTGGGAGTGTTTCAGAGCATTTCGCTAACCTTCGGCATGTAAAAAGATGAAAACTTGTGTTTCGGGCCAGAATGCACAATTTCGAGGGACCAAAGTTGCGAAGCATCCATTCAACTCCATTGGACCCAAACTGATTTTTGGGAGTGTTTCAGAGCATTTCGCTAACCTTCGTCACGTAAAAAGATACAAAACTTGTGTTTCGGGCCTGAATGTACTGTTTCGGGGTACCGAAGTTGTGAAGCATCCATTCTACTGCATTGGACCCAAACTGATTTTTGGGAGTGTTTCAGAGCATTTCGCTAACCTTCGGCACGTAAAAAGATGCAAAACAGGTGTTTCGGGCCTGAATGTACTGTTTCGGGGTACCGAAGTTGTGCAGCATCCATTGTACCCCATTGGACCCAAACTGATTTTTGGGAGTGTTTCAGAGCATTTCGCTAACCTTCGGCACGTAAAAAGATGCAAAACTTGTGTTTCGGGCCTGAATGCACTATTTCGGGGTACCGAAGTTGTGAAGCATCCATTCTACTCCATTGGACCCAAAATGATTTTTGGGAGTGTTTCAGAGCATTTTGCTAACCTTCGGCACGTAAAAAGATGAAAAACTTGTGTTCGCGCCTGAATGCACTATTTCGAGGTACCGAAGTTGCGAAGCATCCATTCTACTCCATTGGAACAAAAGTGATGGTTGGGAGTGTTTCAGAGTATTTCGCTAACCTTCGGCACGTAAAAAGACGCAAAACTTTTGTTTCGGGCCTGAATGCACTATTTCGGGGTACCGAAGTTGTGAAGCATCCATTCTACTCCATTGGAACAAAAGTGATGGTTGGGAGTGTTTCAGAGTATTTCGCTAACCTTCGGCACATAAAAGAAGCAAAACTTGTGTTCCGGGCCTGAATGCACTATTTCGGGGTATCGTAGTTGTAAAGCAAAAGCATCCATTCTACTTCATTGGACCCAAAATGATGTTTGGGAGTGTTTCAGAGCACTTCGCTAACCTTCGGCACGTAAAAAGATGCAAAACTTGTGTTTCGGGCCTGAATGTACTATTTCGGGGTACCGAAGTTGTGAAGCATCCATTCTACTCCATTAGACCCAAAATGATTTTTGGGAGTGTTTCAGAGCATTTCGCTAACTTTCGGCACGTAAAAAGATGCAAAACTTGTGTTTCGGGCCTGAATGCACTAAGCATCCATTCTACTCCATTGGAACCAAAATGATGTTTGGGAGTGTTTCAGAGCATTTCGCTAACCTTCGGCATGTAAAAAGATGCAAAACTTCTGTTTCGGGCCTGAATGCACTATTTCGGGGTACCGAAGTTGTGAAGCATCCATTCTACACCATTGGACCCAAAATAATGTTTGACAGTATTTCAGAGCATTTCGCTAAACTTCGGCACGTAAAAGATGCAAAACTTGTGATTCGGGCCTGAATGCACTATTTCGGGGTATCGTAGTTGTAAAGCAAAAGCATCCATTCTACTCCATTAGACCCAAAATGATGTTTGGGAGTGTTTCAGAGTATTTCTCTAACCTTCGGCACATAAATAGATGGAAAACTTGTGTTTCGGGCCTGAATGCACTATTTCGGGTTACCAAAGTTGCGAAGCATCCATTCTACTCCATTGGAACCAAAATGATGTTTGGGAGTGTTTCATAGCACTTCGCTAACCTTCGCCACGTAAAAAGATGGAACATTTGTGTTTCGGGCCTGAATGTACTATTTCGGGGTACCGAAGTTGTGAAGCATCCATTCTACTCCATTGGACCCAAAATGATTTTTGGGTGTGTTTTAGAGCATTTCGCTAACCTTCGGCACGTAAAAAGATGCAAAACTTCTGTTTCGGGCCTGAATGCACTATTTCGGGATACCGAAGTTGTGAAGCATCCATTCTACTCCATTGGAACCAAAATGATGTTTGGGAGTGTTTCAGAGCATTTCGCTAACCTTCGGCACATAAAAAGATGCAAAACTTGTGTTTCGGGCCTGAATGTACTGTTTCGGGGTACCGAAGTTGTGAAGCATCCATTCGACCCCATTGGACCCAAACTGATTTTTGGGAGTGTTTCAGAGCATTTCGCTAACCTTCGGCACGAAAAAAGATGCAAAACTTGTGTTTCGGGCCTGAATGTACAATTTCGGGGTACCGAAGTTGTGAAAAATCCATTCTACTCCATTGGACCCAAAATGATTTTTGGGAGTGTTTCAGAGCGTTTTGCTAACCTTCGGCACGTAAAAAGATGAAAAACTTGTGTTCGCGCCTGAATGCACTATTTCGGGGTACCGAAGTTGCGAAGCATCCATTCTACTCCATTGGAACAAAAGTGATGGTTGGGAGCGTTTCAGAGTATTTCGCTAACCTTCGGCACGTAAAAAGATGCAAAACTTCTGTTTCGGGCCTGAATGCACTCTTTCGGGGTACCGAAGTTGTGAAGCATCCATTCTACTCCATTGGAACAAAAGTGTTGGTTGGGAGTGTTTAAGAGTATTTCGCTAACCTTCGGCACATAAAAGATGCAAAACTTGTGTTCCGGGCCTGAATGCACTATTTCGGGGTATCGTAGTTGTAAAGCAAAAGCATCCATTCTACTTCATTGGACCCAAAATGATGTTTGGGTGTGTTTCAGAGCATTTCGCTAACCTTCGGCACATAAAAAGATGGAAAACTTGTGTTTCGGGCCTGAATGCACTATTTCGGGGTACCAAAGTTGCGAAACATCCATTCTACTCCATTGGAACCAAAATGATGTTTGGGAGTGCTTCAGAGAAATTCGCTAACCTTCGGCACGTAAAAAGATGCAAAACTTGTGTTTCGGGCCTGAATGTACAATTTTGGGGTACCGAAGTTGTGAAGCATCCATTCTACTCCATTAGACCCAAAATGATTTTTGGGAGTGTTTCAGAGCATTTCGCTAACTTTCGGCACGTAAAAAGATGCAAAACTTGTGTTTCGGGCCTGAATACACTAAGCATCCATTCTACTCCATTGGAACGAAAATGATGTTTGGGAGTGTTTCAGAGCATTTCGCTAACCTTCGGCATGTAAAAAGATGCAAAACTTCTGTTTCGGGCCTGAATGCACTATTTCGGGGTACCGAAGTTGTGAAGCATCCATTCTACACCATTGGACCCAAAATAATGTTTGACAGTATTTCAGAGCATTTCGCTAAACTTCGGCACGTAAAAGATGCAAAACTTGTGATTCGGGCCTGAATGCACTATTTCGGGGTATCGTAGTTGTAAAGCAAAAGCATCCATTCTACTCCATTGGACCCGAAATGATGTTTGGGAGTGTTTCAGAGTATTTCTCTAACCTTCGGCACATAAATAGATGGAAAACTTGTGTTTCGGGCCTGAATGCACTATTTCGGGTTACCAAAGTTGCGAAGAATCCAATCAACTCACAAGGAAACAAAATGATGTTGGGGAGTGTGTCATAGCACTTCGCTAACCTTCGGCACGTAAAAAGATGGAACATTTGTGTTTCGGGCCTGAATGTACTATTTCGGGGTACCGAAGTTGTGAAGCACCCATTCTACTCCATTGGACCCAAAATGATTTTTGGGAGTGTTTCAGAGCATTTCGCTAACCTTCGGCACGTAAAAAGATGCAAAACTTGTGTTTCAGGCCTGAATGTACTATTTCGGGGTACCGAAGTTGTGAAGCATCCATTCTACTCCATTGGACCCAAAATGATTTTTGGGAGTGTTTTAGAGCATTTTGCTAACCTTCGGCACGTAAAAAGATGAAAAACTTGTGTTTGCGCCTGAATGCACTATTTCGGGGTACCGAAGTTGCGAAGCATCCATTCTACTCCATTGGAACAAAAGTGATGGTTGGGAGTGTTTCAGAGTATTTCGCTAACCTTCGGCACGTAAAAAGATGCAAAACTTTTGTTTCGGGCCTGAATGCACTATTTCGGGGTACCGAAGTTGTGAAGCATCCATTCTACTCCATTGGAACAAAAGTGATGGTTGGGAGTGTTTCAGAGTATTTCGCTAACCTTCGGCACATAAAAGATGCAAAACTTGTGTTTCGGGCTTGAATGCACTATTTCGGGGTATCGTAGTTGTAAAGCAAAAGCATCCATTCTACTTCATTGGACCCAAAATGATGTTTGGGAGTGTTTCAGAGCATTTCGCTAACCTTCGGCACATAAATAGATGGAAAACTTGTGTTTCGGGCCTGAATGCACTATTTCGGGGTACCAAAGTTGCGAAGCATCCATTCTACTCCATTGGAACCAAAATGATGTTTGGGAGTGCTTCAGAGCACTTCGCTAACCTTCGGCACGTAAAAAGATGCAAAACTTGTGTTTCGGGCCTGAATGTACTATTTCGGGGTACCGAAGTTGTGAAGCATCCATTCTACTCCATTAGACCCAAAATGATTTTTGGGAGTGTTTCAGAGCATTTTGCTAACCTTCGGCACGTAAAAAGATGAAAAACTTGTGTTCGCGCCTGGATGCACTATTTCGGGGTACCGAAGTTGTGAAGCATCCATTCTACTGCATTGGACCCAAACTGATTTTTGGGAGTGTTTCAGAGCATTTCGCTAACCTTCGGCACGTAAAAAGATGCAAAACTTCTGTTTCGGGCCTGAATGCACTTTTTCGGGGTACCGAAGTTGTGAAGCATCCATTCTACTCCATTGGAACAAAAGTGATGGTTGGGAGTGTTTCAGAGTATTTCGCTAACCTTCGGCACATAAAAGATGCAAAACTTGTGTTCCGAGCCTGAATGCACTATTTCGGGGTATCGTAGTTGTAAAGCAAAAGCATCCATTCTACTTCATTGGACCCAAAATGATGTTTGGGAGTGTTTCAGAGCATTTCGCTAACCTTCGGCAGGTAAAAAGATGATAAACTTGAGTTTCGGTCCTGAATGCACTATTTCGAGGTACCAAAGTTGCGAAGCATCCATTCTACTCCGTTGGAACCAAAATGATGTTTGGGAGTGTTTCAGAGCATTCGCTAACCTTCGGCACGTAAAAAGATGCAAACCTTGTGTTTCGGACCTGAATGCACTATTTTGGGGTACCGAAGTTGTGAAGCATCCATTCTAGTTCACTGGACCCAAAATGATGTTTGGGAGTGTTTCAAAGCATTTTGCTAACCTTCGGCACGTAAAAAGATGCAAAATTTGTGTTTCGGGCCTGAATGCACTATTTCGGGGTACCGAAGTTGTGAAGCATCCATTCTACTCCATTGGACCCAAAATGATGTTTGGGAGTGTTTCAGAGCATTTCGCTAACCTTCGGCATGTAAAAAGATGAAAACTTGTGTTTCGGGCCAGAATGCACAATTTCGAGGGACCAAAGTTGCGAAGCATCCATTCAACTCCATTGGACCCAAACTGATTTTTGGGAGTGTTTCAGAGCATTTCGCTAACCTTCGTCACGTAAAAAGATACAAAACTTGTGTTTCGGGCCTGAATGTACTGTTTCGGGGTACCGAAGTTGTGAAGCATCCATTCTACTGCATTGGACCCAAACTGATTTTTGGGAGTGTTTCAGAGCATTTCGCTAACCTTCGGCACGTAAAAAGATGCAAAACAGGTGTTTCGGGCCTGAATGTACTGTTTCGGGGTACCGAAGTTGTGCAGCATCCATTGTACCCCATTGGACCCAAACTGATTTTTGGGAGTGTTTCAGAGCATTTCGCTAACCTTCGGCACGTAAAAAGATGCAAAACTTGTGTTTCGGGCCTGAATGCACTATTTCGGGGTACCGAAGTTGTGAAGCATCCATTCTACTCCATTGGACCCAAAATGATTTTTGGGAGTGTTTCAGAGCATTTTGCTAACCTTCGGCACGTAAAAAGATGAAAAACTTGTGTTCGCGCCTGAATGCACTATTTCGAGGTACCGAAGTTGCGAAGCATCCATTCTACTCCATTGGAACAAAAGTGATGGTTGGGAGTGTTTCAGAGTATTTCGCTAACCTTCGGCACGTAAAAAGACGCAAAACTTTTGTTTCGGGCCTGAATGCACTATTTCGGGGTACCGAAGTTGTGAAGCATCCATTCTACTCCATTGGAACAAAAGTGATGGTTGGGAGTGTTTCAGAGTATTTCGCTAACCTTCGGCACATAAAAGAAGCAAAACTTGTGTTCCGGGCCTGAATGCACTATTTCGGGGTATCGTAGTTGTAAAGCAAAAGCATCCATTCTACTTCATTGGACCCAAAATGATGTTTGGGAGTGTTTCAGAGCATTTCGCTAACCTTCGGCACATAAATAGATGGAAAACTTGTGTTTCGGGCCTGAATGCACTATTTCGGGGTACCAAAGTTGCGAAGCATCCATTCTACTCCATTGGAACCAAAATGATGTTTGGGAGTGCTTCAGAGCACTTCGCTAACCTTCGGCACGTAAAAAGATGCAAAACTTGTGTTTCGGGCCTGAATGTACTATTTCGGGGTACCGAAGTTATGAAGCATCCATTCTACTCCATTAGACCCAAAATGATTTTTGGGAGTGTTTCAGAGCATTTCGCTAACTTTCGGCACGTAAAAAGATGCAAAACTTGTGTTTCGGGCCTGAATGCACTAAGCATCCATTCTACTCCATTGGAACCAAAATGATGTTTGGGAGTGTTTCAGAGCATTTCGCTAACCTTCGGCATGTAAAAAGATGCAAAACTTCTGTTTCGGGCCTGAATGCACTATTTCGGGGTACCGAAGTTGTGAAGCATCCATTCTACACCATTGGACCCAAAATAATGTTTGACAGTATTTCAGAGCATTTCGCTAAACTTCGGCACGTAAAAGATGCAAAACTTGTGATTCGGGCCTGAATGCACTATTTCGGGGTATCGTAGTTGTAAAGCAAAAGCATCCATTCTACTCCATTAGACCCAAAATGATGTTTGGGAGTGTTTCAGAGTATTTCTCTAACCTTCGGCACATAAATAGATGGAAAACTTGTGTTTCGGGCCTGAATGCACTATTTCGGGTTACCAAAGTTGCGAAGCATCCATTCTACTCCATTGGAACCAAAATGATGTTTGGGAGTGTTTCATAGCACTTCGCTAACCTTCGCCACGTAAAAAGATGGAACATTTGTGTTTCGGGCCTGAATGTACTATTTCGGGGTACCGAAGTTGTGAAGCATCCATTCTACTCCATTGGACCCAAAATGATTTTTGGGTGTGTTTTAGAGCATTTCGCTAACCTTCGGCACGTAAAAAGATGCAAAACTTCTGTTTCGGGCCTGAATGCACTATTTCGGGATACCGAAGTTGTGAAGCATCCATTCTACTCCATTGGAACCAAAATGATGTTTGGGAGTGTTTCAGAGCATTTCGCTAACCTTCGGCACATAAAAAGATGCAAAACTTGTGTTTCGGGCCTGAATGTACTGTTTCGGGGTACCGAAGTTGTGAAGCATCCATTCGACCCCATTGGACCCAAACTGATTTTTGGGAGTGTTTCAGAGCATTTCGCTAACCTTCGGCACGTAAAAAGATGCAAAACTTGTGTTTCGGGCCTGAATGTACAATTTCGGGGTACCGAAGTTGTGAAAAATCCATTCTACTCCATTGGACCCAAAATGATTTTTGGGAGTGTTTCAGAGCATTTTGCTAACCTTCGGCACGTAAAAAGATGAAAAACTTGTGTTCGCGCCTGAATGCACTATTTCGGGGTACCGAAGTTGCGAAGCATCCATTCTACTCCATTGGAACAAAAGTGATGGTTGGGAGCGTTTCAGAGTATTTCGCTAACCTTCGGCACGTAAAAAGATGCAAAACTTCTGTTTCGGGCCTGAATGCACTCTTTCGGGGTACCGAAGTTGTGAAGCATCCATTCTACTCCATTGGAACAAAAGTGTTGGTTGGGAGTGTTTAAGAGTATTTCGCTAACCTTCGGCACATAAAAGATGCAAAACTTGTGTTCCGGGCCTGAATGCACTATTTCGGGGTATCGTAGTTGTAAAGCAAAAGCATCCATTCTACTTCATTGGACCCAAAATGATGTTTGGGTGTGTTTCAGAGCATTTCGCTAACCTTCGGCACATAAAAAGATGGAAAACTTGTGTTTCGGGCCTGAATGCACTATTTCGGGGTACCAAAGTTGCGAAACATCCATTCTACTCCATTGGAACCAAAATGATGTTTGGGAGTGCTTCAGAGAACTTCGCTAACCTTCGGCACGTAAAAAGATGCAAAACTTGTGTTTCGGGCCTGAATGTACAATTTTGGGGTACCGAAGTTGTGAAGCATCCATTCTACTCCATTAGACCCAAAATGATTTTTGGGAGTGTTTCAGAGCATTTCGCTAACTTTCGGCACGTAAAAAGATGCAAAACTTGTGTTTCGGGCCTGAATACACTAAGCATCCATTCTACTCCATTGGAACGAAAATGATGTTTGGGAGTGTTTCAGAGCATTTCGCTAACCTTCGGCATGTAAAAAGATGCAAAACTTCTGTTTCGGGCCTGAATGCACTATTTCGGGGTACCGAAGTTGTGAAGCATCCATTCTACACCATTGGACCCAAAATAATGTTTGACAGTATTTCAGAGCATTTCGCTAAACTTCGGCACGTAAAAGATGCAAAACTTGTGATTCGGGCCTGAATGCACTATTTCGGGGTATCGTAGTTGTAAAGCAAAAGCATCCATTCTACTCCATTGGACCCGAAATGATGTTTGGGAGTGTTTCAGAGTATTTCTCTAACCTTCGGCACATAAATAGATGGAAAACTTGTGTTTCGGGCCTGAATGCACTATTTCGGGTTACCAAAGTTGCGAAGCATCCATTCTACTCCATTGGAACCAAAATGATGTTTGGGAGTGTTTCATAGCACTTCGCTAACCTTCGGCACGTAAAAAGATGGAACATTTGTGTTTCGGGCCTGAATGTACTATTTCGGGGTACCGAAGTTGTGAAGCACCCATTCTACTCCATTGGACCCAAAATGATTTTTGGGAGTGTTTCAGAGCATTTCGCTAACCTTCGGCACGTAAAAAGATGCAAAACTTGTGTTTCAGGCCTGAATGTACTATTTCGGGGTACCGAAGTTGTGAAGCATCCATTCTACTCCATTGGACCCAAAATGATTTTTGGGAGTGTTTTAGAGCATTTTGCTAACCTTCGGCACGTAAAAAGATGAAAAACTTGTGTTTGCGCCTGAATGCACTATTTCGGGGTACCGAAGTTGCGAAGCATCCATTCTACTCCATTGGAACAAAAGTGATGGTTGGGAGTGTTTCAGAGTATTTCGCTAACCTTCGGCACGTAAAAAGATGCAAAACTTTTGTTTCGGGCCTGAATGCACTATTTCGGGATACCGAAGTTGTGAAGCATCCATTCTACTCCATTGGAACAAAAGTGATGGTTGGGAGTGTTTCAGAGTATTTCGCTAACCTTCGGCACATAAAAGATGCAAAACTTGTGTTTCGGGCTTGAATGCACTATTTCGGGGTATCGTAGTTGTAAAGCAAAAGCATCCATTCTACTTCATTGGACCCAAAATGATGTTTGGGAGTGTTTCAGAGCATTTCGCTAACCTTCGGCACATAAATAGATGGAAAACTTGTGTTTCGGGCCTGAATGCACTATTTCGGGGTACCAAAGTTGCGAAGCATCCATTCTACTCCATTGGAACCAAAATGATGTTTGGGAGTGCTTCAGAGCACTTCGCTAACCTTCGGCACGTAAAAAGATGCAAAACTTGTGTTTCGGGCCTGAATGTACTATTTCGGGGTACCGAAGTTGTGAAGCATCCATTCTACTCCATTAGACCCAAAATGATTTTTGGGAGTGTTTCAGAGCATTTCGCTAACTTTCGGCACGTAAAAAGATGCAAAACTTGTGTTTCGGTCCTGAATGCACTAAGCATCCATTCTACTCCATTGGAACGAAAATGATGTTTGGGAGTGTTTCAGAGCATTTCGCTAACCTTCGGCATGTAAAAAGATGCAAAACTTCTGTTTCGGGCCTGAATGCACTATTTCGGGGTACCGAAGTTGTGAAGCATCCATTCTACACCATTGGACCCAAAATAATGTTTGACACTATTTCAGAGCATTTCGCTAAACTTCGGCACGTAAAAGATGCAAAACTTGTGATTCGGGCCTGAATGCACTATTTCGGGGTATCGTAGTTGTAAAGCAAAAGCATCCATTCTACTCCATTAGACCCAAAATGATGTTTGGGAGTGTTTCAGAGTATTTCTCTAACCTTCGGCACATAAATAGATGGAAAACTTGTGTTTCGGGCCTGAATGCACTATTTCGGGTTACCAAAGTTGCGAAGCATCCATTCTACTCCATTGGAACCAAAATGATGTTTGGGAGTGTTTCATAGCACTTCGCTAACCTTCGGCACGTAAAAAGATGGAACATTTGTGTTTCGGGCCTGAATGTACTATTTCGGGGTACCGAAGTTGTGAAGCATCCATTCTACTCCATTGGACCCAAAATGATTTTTGGGTGTGTTTTAGAGCATTTCGCTAACCTTCGGCAGGTAAAAAGATGCAAAACTTGTGTTTCGGGCCTGAATGCACTATTTCAGGATACCGAAGTTGTGAAGCATCCATTCTACTCCATTGGAACCAAAATGATGTTTGGGAGTGTTTCAGAGCATTTCGCTAACCTTCGGCACATAAAAAGATGCAAAACTTGTGTTTCGGGCCTGAATGTACTGTTTCGGGGTACCGAAGTTGTGAAGCATCCATTCGACCCCATTGGACCCAAACTGATTTTTGGGAGTGTTTCAGAGCATTTCGCTAACCTTCGGCACGTAAAAAGATGCAAAACTTGTGTTTCGGGCCTGAATGTACAATTTCGGGGTACCGAAGTTGTGAAAAATCCATTCTACTCCATTGGACCCAAAATGATTTTTGGGAGTGTTTCAGAGCATTTTGCTAACCTTCGGCACGTAAAAAGATGAAAAACTTGTGTTCGCGCCTGAATGCACTATTTCGGGGTACCGAAGTTGCGAAGCATCCATTCTACTCCATTGGAACAAAAGTGATGGTTGGGAGCGTTTCAGAGTATTTCGCTAACCTTCGGCACGTAAAAAGATGCAAAACTTCTGTTTCGGGCCTGAATGCACTCTTTCGGGGTACCGAAGTTGTGAAGCATCCATTCTACTCCATTGGAACAAAAGTGTTGGTTGGGAGTGTTTAAGAGTATTTCGCTAACCTTCGGCACATAAAAGATGCAAAACTTGTGTTCCGGGCCTGAATGCACTATTTCGGGGTATCGTAGTTGTAAAGCAAAAGCATCCATTCTACTTCATTGGACCCAAAATGATGTTTGGGAGTGTTTCAGAGCATTTCGCTAACCTTCGGCACATAAAAAGATGGAAAACTTATGTTTCGGGCCTGAATGCACTATTTCGGGGTACCAAAGTTGCGAAACATCCATTCTACTCCATTGGAACCAAAATGATGTTTGGGAGTGCTTCAGAGCACTTCGCTAACCTTCGGCACGTAAAAAGATGCAAAACTTGTGTTTCGGGCCTGAATGTACAATTTTGGGGTACCGAAGTTGTGAAGCATCCATTCTACTCCATTAGACCCAAAATGATTTTTGGGAGTGTTTCAGAGCATTTCGCTAACTTTCGGCACGTAAAAAGATGCAAAACTTGTGTTTCGGGCCTGAATACACTAAGCATCCATTCTACTCCATTGGAACCAAAATGATGTTTGGGAGTGTTTCAGAGCATTTCGCTAACCTTCGGCATGTAAAAAGATGCAAAACTTCTGTTTCGGGCCAGAATGCACTATTTCGGGGTACCGAAGTTGTGAAGCATCCATTCTACACCATTGGACCCAAAATAATGTTTGACAGTATTTCAGAGCATTTCGCTAAACTTCGGCACGTAAAAGATGCAAAACTTGTGATTCGGGCCTGAATGCACTATTTCAGGGTATCGTAGTTGTAAAGCAAAAGCATCCATTCTACTCCATTGGACCCGAAATGATGTTTGGGAGTGTTTCAGAGTATTTCTCTAACCTTCGGCACATAAATAGATGGAAAACTTGTGTTTCGGGCCTGAATGCACTATTTCGGGTTACCAAAGTTGCGAAGCATCCATTCTACTCCATTGGAACCAAAATGATGTTTGGGAGTGTTTCATAGCACTTCGCTAACCTTCGGCACGTAAAAAGATGGAACATTTGTGTTTCGGGCCTGAATGTACTATTTCGGGGTACCGAAGTTGTGAAGCATCCATTCTACTCCATTGGACCCAAAATGATTTTTGGGAGTGTTTCAGAGCATTTCGCTAACCTTCGGCACGTAAAAAGATGCAAAACTTGTGTTTCAGGCCTGAATGTACTATTTCGGGGTACCGAAGTTGTGAAGCATCCATTCTACTCCATTGGACCCAAAATGATTTTTGGGAGTGTTTTAGAGCATTTTGCTAACCTTCGGCACGTAAAAAGATGAAAAACTTGTGTTTGCGCCTGAATGCACTATTTCGGGGTACCGAAGTTGCGAAGCATCCATTCTACTCCATTGGAACAAAAGTGATGGTTGGGAGTGTTTCAGAGTATTTCGCTAACCTTCGGCACGTAAAAAGATGCAAAACTTTTGTTTCGGTCCTGAATGCACTCTTTCGGGGTACCGAAGTTGTGAAGCATCCATTCTACTCCATTGGAACAAAAGTGATGGTTGGGAGTGTTTCAGAGTATTTCGCTAACCTTCGGCACATAAAAGATGCAAAACTTGTGTTCCGGGCTTGAATGCACTATTTCGGGGTATCGTAGTTGTAAAGCAAAAGCATCCATTCTACTTCATTGGACCCAAAATGATGTTTGGGAGTGTTTCAGAGCATTTCGCTAACCTTCGGCACATAAATAGATGGAAAACTTGTGTTTCGGGCCTAAATGCACTATTTCGGGGTACCAAAGTTGCGAAGCATCCATTCTACTCCATTGGAACCAAAATGATGTTTGGGAGTGCTTCAGAGAACTTCGCTAACCTTCGGCACGTAAAAAGATGCAAAACTTGTGTTTCGGGCCTGAATGTACTATTTCGGGGTACCGAAGTTGTGAAGCATCCATTCTACTCCATTAGACCCAAAATGTTTTTTGGGAGTGTTTCAGAGCATTTCGCTAACTTTCGGCACGTAAAAAGATGCAAAACTTGTGTTTCGGGCCTGAATGCACTAAGCATCCATTCTACTCCATTGGAACCAAAATGATGTTTGGGAGTGTTTCAGAGCATTTCGCTAACCTTCGGCATGTAAAAAGATGCAAAACTTCTGTTTCGGGCCTGAATGCACTATTTCGGGGTACCGAAGTTGTGAAGCATCCATTCTACACCATTGGACCCAAAATAATGTTTGACAGTATTTCAGAGCATTTCGCTAAACTTCGGCACGTAAAAGATGCAAAACTTGTGATTCGGGCCTGAATGCACTATTTCGGGGTATCGTAGTTGTAAAGCAAAAGCATCCATTCTACTCCATTGGACCCAAAATGATGTTTGGGAGTGTTTCAGAGTATTTCTCTAACCTTCGGCACATAAATAGATGGAAAACTTGTGTTTCGGGCCTGAATGCACTATTTCGGGTTACCAAAGTTGCGAAGCATCCATTCTACTCCATTGGAACCAAAATGATATTTGGGAGTGTTTCATAGCACTTCGCTAACCTTCGGCACGTAAAAAGATGGAACATTTGTGTTTCGGGCCTGAATGTACTATTTCGGGGTACCGAAGTTGTGAAGCATCCATTCTACTCCATTGGACCCAAAATGATTTTTGGGAGTGTTTCAGAGCATTTCGCTAACCTTCGGCACGTAAAAAGATGCAAAACTTGTGTTTCAGGCCTGAATGCACTATTTCGGGATACCGAAGTTGTGAAGCATCCATTCTACTCCATTGGAACCAAAATGATGTTTGGGAGTGTTTCAGAGCATTTCGCTAACCTTCGGCACATAAAAAGATGCAAAACTTGTGTTTCGGGCCTGAATGTACTGTTTCGGGGTACTGAAGTTGTGAAGCATCCATTCGACCCCATTGGACCCAAACTGATTTTTGGGAGTGTTTCAGAGCATTTCGCTAACCTTCGGCACGTAAAAAGATGCAAAACTTGTGTTTCGGGCCTGAATGCACTATTTCGGGGTACCGAAGTTGCGAAGCATCCATTCTACTCCATTGGAACAAAAGTGATGGTTGGGAGCGTTTCAGAGTATTTCGCTAACCTTCGGCACGTAAAAAGATGCAAAACTTCTGTTTCGGGCCTGAATGCACTCTTTCGGGGTACCGAAGTTGTGAAGCATCCATTCTACTCCATTGGAACAAAAGTGTTGGTTGGGAGTGTTTAAGAGTATTTCGCTAACCTTCGGCACATAAAAGATGCAAAACTTGTGTTCCGGGCCTGAATGCACTATTTCGGGGTATCGTAGTTGTAAAGCAAAAGCATCCATTCTACTTCATTGGACCCAAAATGATGTTTGGGAGTGTTTCAGAGCATTTCGCTAACCTTCGGCACATAAAAAGATGGAAAACTTATGTTTCGGGCCTGAATGCACTATTTCGGGGTACCAAAGTTGCGAAACATCCATTCTACTCCATTGGAACCAAAATGATGTTTGGGAGTGCTTCAGAGCACTTCGCTAACCTTCGGCACGTAAAAAGATGCAAAACTTGTGTTTCGGGCCTGAATGTACAATTTTGGGGTACCGAAGTTGTGAAGCATCCATTCTACTCCATTAGACCCAAAATGATTTTTGGGAGTGTTTCAGAGCATTTCGCTAACTTTCGGCACGTAAAAAGATGCAAAACTTGTGTTTCGGGCCTGAATACACTAAGCATCCATTCTACTCCATTGGAACCAAAATGATGTTTGGGAGTGTTTCAGAGCATTTCGCTAACCTTCGGCATGTAAAAAGATGCAAAACTTCTGTTTCGGGCCTGAATGCACTATTTCGGGGTACCGAAGTTGTGAAGCATCCATTCTACACCATTGGACCCAAAATAATGTTTGACAGTCTTTCAGAGCATTTCGCTAAACTTCGGCACGTAAAAGATGCAAAACTTGTGATTCGGGCCTGAATGCACTATTTCGGGGTATCGTAGTTGTAAAGCAAAAGCATCCATTCTACTCCATTGGACCCAAAATGATGTTTGGGAGTGTTTCAGAGTATTTCTCTAACCTTCGGCACATAAATAGATGGAAAACTTGTGTTTCGGGCCTGAATGCACTATTTCGGGTTACCAAAGTTGCGAAGCATCCATTCTACTCCATTGGAACCAAAATGATATTTGGGAGTGTTTCATAGCACTTCGCTAACCTTCGGCACGTAAAAAGATGGAACATTTGTGTTTCGGGCCTGAATGTACTATTTCGGGGTACCGAAGTTGTGAAGCATCCATTCTACTCCATTGGACCCAAAATGATTTTTGGGAGTGTTTCAGAGCATTTCGCTAACCTTCGGCACGTAAAAAGATGCAAAACTTGTGTTTCAGGCCTGAATGCACTATTTCGGGATACCGAAGTTGTGAAGCATCCATTCTACTCCATTGGAACCAAAATGATGTTTGGGAGTGTTTCAGAGCATTTCGCTAACCTTCGGCACATAAAAAGATGCAAAACTTGTGTTTCGGGCCTGAATGTACTGTTTCGGGGTACTGAAGTTGTGAAGCATCCATTCGACCCCATTGGACCCAAACTGATTTTTGGGAGTGTTTCAGAGCATTTCGCTAACCTTCGGCACGTAAAAAGATGCAAAACTTGTGTTTCGGGCCTGAATGTACTATTTTGGGGTACCGAAGTTGTGAAGCATCCATTCTACTCCATTGGACCCAAAATGATTTTTGGGAGTGTTTCAGAGCATTTCGCTAACCTTCGGCACGTAAAAAGATGAAAAACATGTGTTCGCGCCTGGATGCACTATTTCGGGGTACCGAAGTTGTGAAGCATCCATTCTACTGCATTGGACCCAAACTGATTTTTGGGAGTGTTTCAGAGCATTTCGCTAACCTTCGGCACATAAAAAGATGTAAAACTTGTGTTTCGGGCCTGAATGTACTGTTTCGGGGTACCGAAGTTGTGAAGCATCCATTCGACCCCATTGGACCCAAACTGATTTTTTGGAGTGTTTCAGAGCATTTCGCTAACCTTCGGCACGTAAAAAGATGCAAAACTTGTGTTTCAGGCCTGAATGTACTATTTCGGGGTACCGAAGTTGTGAAGCATCCATTCTACTCCATTGGACCCAAAATGATTTTTGGGAGTGTTTTAGAGCATTTTGCTAACCTTCGGCACGTAAAAAGATGAAAAACTTGTGTTTGCGCCTGAATGCACTATTTCGGGGTACCGAAGTTGCGAAGCATCCATTCTACTCCATTGGAACAAAAGTGATGGTTGGGAGTGTTTCAGAGTATTTCGCTAACCTTCGGCACGTAAAAAGATGCAAAACTTTTGTTTCGGTCCTGAATGCACTCTTTCGGGGTACCGAAGTTGTGAAGCATCCATTCTACTCCATTGGAACAAAAGTGATGGTTGGGAGTGTTTCAGAGTATTTCGCTAACCTTCGGCACATAAAAGATGCAAAACTTGTGTTCCGGGCTTGAATGCACTATTTCGGGGTATCGTAGTTGTAAAGCAAAAGCATCCATTCTACTTCATTGGACCCAAAATGATGTTTGGGAGTGTTTCAGAGCATTTCGCTAACCTTCGGCACATAAATAGATGGAAAACTTGTGTTTCGGGCCTAAATGCACTATTTCGGGGTACCAAAGTTGCGAAGCATCCATTCTACTCCATTGGAACCAAAATGATGTTTGGGAGTGCTTCAGAGAACTTCGCTAACCTTCGGCACGTAAAAAGATGCAAAACTTGTGTTTCGGGCCTGAATGTACTATTTCGGGGTACCGAAGTTGTGAAGCATCCATTCTACTCCATTAGACCCAAAATGTTTTTTGGGAGTGTTTCAGAGCATTTCGCTAACTTTCGGCACGTAAAAAGATGCAAAACTTGTGTTTCGGGCCTGAATGCACTAAGCATCCATTCTACTCCATTGGAACCAAAATGATGTTTGGGAGTGTTTCAGAGCATTTCGCTAACCTTCGGCATGTAAAAAGATGCAAAACTTCTGTTTCGGGCCTGAATGCACTATTTCGGGGTACCGAAGTTGTGAAGCATCCATTCTACACCATTGGACCCAAAATAATGTTTGACAGTATTTCAGAGCATTTCGCTAAACTTCGGCACGTAAAAGATGCAAAACTTGTGATTCGGGCCTGAATGCACTATTTCGGGGTATCGTAGTTGTAAAGCAAAAGCATCCATTCTACTCCATTGGACCCAAAATGATGTTTGGGAGTGTTTCAGAGTATTTCTCTAACCTTCGGCACATAAATAGATGGAAAACTTGTGTTTCGGGCCTGAATGCACTATTTCGGGTTACCAAAGTTGCGAAGCATCCATTCTACTCCATTGGAACTAAAATGATGTTTGGGAGTGTTTCATAGCACTTCGCTAACCTTCGGCACGTAAAAAGATGGAACATTTGTGTTTCGGGCCTGAATGTACTATTTCGGGGTACCGAAGTTGTGAAGCATCCATTCTACTCCATTGGACCCAAAATGATTTTTGGGAGTGTTTCAGAGCATTTCGCTAACCTTCGGCACGTAAAAAGATGCAAAACTTGTGTTTCAGGCCTGAATGCACTATTTCGGGATACCGAAGTTGTGAAGCATCCATTCTACTCCATTGGAACCAAAATGATGTTTGGGAGTGTTTCAGAGCATTTCGCTAACCTTCGGCACATAAAAAGATGCAAAACTTGTGTTTCGGGCCTGAATGTACTGTTTCGGGGTACTGAAGTTGTGAAGCATCCATTCGACCCCATTGGACCCAAACTGATTTTTGGGAGTGTTTCAGAGCATTTCGCTAACCTTCGGCACGTAAAAAGATGCAAAACTTGTGTTTCGGGCCTGAATGTACTATTTTGGGGTACCGAAGTTGTGAAGCATCCATTCTACTCCATTGGACCCAAAATGATTTTTGGGAGTGTTTCAGAGCATTTCGCTAACCTTCGGCACGTAAAAAGATGAAAAACTTGTGTTCGCGCCTGGATGCACTATTTCGGGGTACCGAAGTTGTGAAGCATCCATTCTACTGCATTGGACCCAAACTGATTTTTGGGAGTGTTTCAGAGCATTTCGCTAACCTTCGGCACATAAAAAGATGTAAAACTTGTGTTTCAGACCTGAATGTACTGTTTCGGGGTACCGAAGTTGTGAAGCATCCATTCGACCCCATTGGACCCAAACTGATTTTTGGGAGTGTTTCAGAGCATTTCGCTAACCTTCGGCACGTAAAAAGATGCAAAACTTGTGTTTCAGGCCTGAATGTACTATTTCGGGGTACCGAAGTTGTGAAGCATCCATTCTACTCCATTGGACCCAAAATGATTTTTGGGAGTGTTTTAGAGCATTTTGCTAACCTTCGGCACGTAAAAAGATGAAAAACTTGTGTTTGCGCCTGAATGCACTATTTCGGGGTACCGAAGTTGCGAAGCATCCATTCTACTCCATTGGAACAAAAGTGATGGTTGGGAGTGTTTCAGAGTATTTATCTGACCTTCGGCACGTAAAAAGATGCAAAACTTTTGTTTCGGTCCTGAATGCACTCTTTCGGGGTACCGAAGTTGTGAAGCATCCATTCTACTCCATTGGAACAAAAGTGATGGTTGGGAGTGTTTCAGAGTATTTCGCTAACCTTCGGCACATAAAAGATGCAAAACTTGTGTTCCGGGCTTGAATGCACTATTTCGGGGTATCGTAGTTGTAAAGCAAAAGCATCCATTCTACTTCATTGGACCCAAAATGATGTTTGGGAGTGTTTCAGAGCATTTCGCTAACCTTCGGCACATAAATAGATGGAAAACTTGTGTTTCGGGCCTAAATGCACTATTTCGGGGTACCAAAGTTGCGAAGCATCCATTCTACTCCATTGGAACCAAAATGATGTTTGGGAGTGCTTCAGAGAACTTCGCTAACCTTCGGCACGTAAAAAGATGCAAAACTTGTGTTTCGGGCCTGAATGTACTATTTCGGGGTACCGAAGTTGTGAAGCATCCATTCTACTCCATTAGACCCAAAATGTTTTTTGGGAGTGTTTCAGAGCATTTCGCTAACTTTCGGCACGTAAAAAGATTCAAAACTTGTGTTTCGGGCCTGAATGCACTAAGCATCCATTCTACTCCATTGGAACCAAAATGATGTTTGGGAGTGTTTCAGAGCATTTCGCTAACCTTCGGCATGTAAAAAGATGCAAAACTTCTGTTTCGGGCCTGAATGCACTATTTCGGGGTACCGAAGTTGTGAAGCATCCATTCTACACCATTGGACCCAAAATAATGTTTGACAGTATTTCAGAGCATTTCGCTAAACTTCGGCACGTAAAAGATGCAAAACTTGTGATTGGGGCCTGAATGCACTATTTCGGGGTATCGTAGTTGTAAAGCAAAAGCATCCATTCTACTCCATTGGACCCAAAATGATGTTTGGGAGTGTTTCAGAGTATTTCTCTAACCTTCGGCACATAAATAGATGGAAAACTTGTGTTTCGGGCCTGAATGCACTATTTCGGGTTACCAAAGTTGCGAAGCATCCATTCTACTCCATTGGAACCAAAATGATGTTTGGGAGTGTTTCATAGCACTTCGCTAACCTTCGGCACGTAAAAAGATGGAACATTTGTGTTTCGGGCCTGAATGTACTATTTCGGGGTACCGAAGTTGTGAAGCATCCATTCTACTCCATTGGACCCAAAATGATTTTTGGGAGTGTTTCAGAGCATTTTGCTAACCTTCGGCACGTAAAAAGATGCAAAACTTGTGTTTCAGGCCTGAATGCACTATTTCGGGATACCGAAGTTGTGAAGCATCCATTCTACTCCATTGGAACCAAAATGATGTTTGGGAGTGTTTCAGAGCATTTCGCTAACATTCGGCACATAAAAAGATGCAAAACTTGTGTTTCGGGCCTGAATGTACTGTTTCGGGGTACTGAAGTTGTGAAGCATCCATTCGACCCCATTGGACCCAAACTGATTTTTGGGAGTGTTTCAGAGCATTTCGCTAACCTTCGGCACGTAAAAAGATGCAAAACTTGTGTTTCGGGCCTGAATGTACTATTTTGGGGTACCGAAGTTGTGAAGCATCCATTCTACTCCATTGGACCCAAAATGATTTTTGGGAGTGTTTCAGAGCATTTCGCTAACCTTCGGCACGTAAAAAGATGAAAAACTTGTGTTCGCGCTTGAATGCACTATTTCGGGGTATCGAAGTTGCGAAGCATCCATTCTACTCCATTGGAAGAAAAGTGATGGCTGGGAGTGTTTCAGAGTATTTCGCTAACCTTCGGCACGTAAAAAGATGCAAAACTTCTGTTTCGGGCCTGAATGCACTCTTTCGGGGTACCGAAGTTGTGAAGCATCCATTCTACTCCATTGGAACAAAAGTGATGGTTGGGAGTGTTTCAGAGTATTTCGCTAACCTTCGGCACATAAAAGATGCAAAACTTGTGTTCCGGGCCTGAATGCACTATTTCGGGGTATCGTAGTTGTAAAGCAAAAGCATCCATTCTACTTCATTGGACCCAAAATTATGTTTGGGAGTGTTTCAGAGCATTTCGCTAACCTTTGGCACATAAAAAGATGGAAAACTTGTGTTTCGGGCCTGAATGCACTATTTCGGGGTACCAAAGTTGCGAAGCATCCATTCGACTCCATTGGAACCAAAATGATGTTTGGGAGTGCTTCAGAGCACTTCGCTAACCTTCGGCACGTAAAAAGATGCAAAACTTGTGTTTCGGGCCTGAATGTACTATTTTGGGGTACCGAAGTTGTGAAGCATCCATTCTACTCCATTAGACCCAAAATGATTTTTGGGAGTGTTTCAGAGCATTTCGCTAACTTTCGGCACATAAAAAGATGCAAAACTTGTGTTTCGGGCCTGAATGCACTAAGCATCCATTCTACTCCATTGGAACCAAAATGATGTTTGGGAGTGTTTCAGAGCATTTCGCTAACCTTCGACATGTAAAAAGATGCAAAACTTCTGTTTCGCGCCTGAATGCACTATTTCGGGGTACCGAAGTTGTGAAGCATCCATTCTACACCATTGGACCCAAAATAATGTTTGACAGTATTTCAGAGCATTTCGCTAAACTTCGGCACGTAAAAGATGCAAAACTTGTGATTCGGGCCTGAATGCACTATTTCGGGGTATCGTAGTTGTAAAGCAAAAGCATCCATTCTACTCCATTGGACCCAAAATGATGTTTGGGAGTGTTTCAGAGTATTTCTCTAACCTTCGGCACATAAATAGATGGAAAACTTGTGTTTCGGGTCTGAATGCACTATTTCGGGTTACCAAAGTTGCGAAGCATCCATTCTACTCCATTGGAACCAAAATGATGTTTGGGAGTGTTTCATAGCACTTCGCTAACCTTCGGCACGTAAAAAGATGGAACATTTGTGTTTCGGGCCTGAATGTACTATTTCGGGGTACCGAAGTTGTGAAGCATCCATTCTACTCCATTGGACCCAAAATGATTTTTGGGAGTGTTTCAGAGCATTTCGCTAACCTTCGGCACGTAAAAAGATGCAAAACTTGTGTTTCGGGCTTGAATGCACTATTTCGGGATACCGAAGTTGTGAAGCATCCATTCTACTCCATTGGAACCAAAATGATGTTTGGGAGTGTTTCAGAGCATTTCGCTAACCTTCGGCACATAAAAAGATGCAAAACTTGTGTTTCGGGCCTGAATGTACTGTTTCGGGGTACCGAAGTTGTGAAGCATCCATTCGACCCCATTGGACCCAAACTGATTTTTGGGAGTGTTTCAGAGCATTTCGCTAACCTTCGGCACGTAAAAAGATGCAAAACTTGTGTTTCGGGCCTGAATGTACTATTTCGGGGTACCGAAGTTGTGAAGCATCCATTCTACTCCATTGGACCCAAAATGATTTTTGGGAGTGTTTCAGAGCATTTTGCTAACCTTCGGCACGTAAAAAGATGAAAAACTTGTGTTCGCGCCTGAATGCACTTTTCGGGGTCCCAAAGTTGCGAAGCATCCATTCTACTCCATTGGAACAAAAGTGATGGTTGGGAGTGTTTCAGAGTATTTCGCTAACCTTCGGCACGTAAAAAGATGCAAAACTTCTGTTTCGGGCCTGAATGCACTCTTTCGGTGTACCGAAGTTGTGAAGCATCCATTCTACTCCATTGGAACAAAAGTGATGGTTGGGAGTGTTTCAGAGTATTTCGCTAACCTTCGGCACATAAAAGATGCAAAACTTGTGTTCCGGGCCTGAATGCACTATTTCGGGGTATCGTAGTTGTAAAGCAAAAGCATCCATTCTACTTCATTGGACCCAAAATGATGTTTGGGAGTGTTTCAGAGCATTTCGCTAACCTTCGGCACATAAAAAGATGGAAAACTTGTGTTTCGGGCCTGAATGCACTATTTCGGGGTACCAAAGTTGCGAAGCATCCATTCTACTCCATTGGATCAAAATGATGTTTGGGAGTGCTTCAGAGCACTTCGCTAACCTTCGGCACGTAAAAAGATGCAAAACTTGTGTTTCGGGCCCGAATGTACTATTTTGGGGTACCGAAGTTGTGAAGCATCCATTCTACTACATTAGACCCAAAATGATTTTTGGGAGTGTTTCAGAGCATTTCGCTAACTTTCGGCACGTAAAAAGATGCAAAACTTGTGTTTCGGGCCTGAATACACTAAGCATCCATTCTACTCCATTGGAACCAAAATGATGTTTGGGAGTGTTTCAGAGCATTTCGCTAACCTTCGGCATGTAAAAAGATGCAAAACTTCTGTTTCGGGCCTGAATGCACTATTTCGGGGTACCGAAGTTGTGAAGCATCCATTCTACACCATTAGACCAAAAATAATGTTTGACAGTATTTCAGAGCATTTCGCTAAACTTCGGCACGTAAAAGATGCAAAACTTGTGATTCGGGCCTGAATGCACTATTTCGGGGTATCGTAGTTGTAAAGCAAAAGCATCCATTCTACTCCATTGGACCCAAAATGATGTTTGGGAGTGTTTCAGAGTACTTCTCTAACCTTCGGCACATAAATAGATGGAAAACTTGTGTTTCGGGCCTGAATGCACTATTTCGGGTTACCAAAGTTGCGAAGCATCCATTCTACTCCATTGGAACCAAAATGATGTTTGGGAGTGTTTCATAGCACTTCGCTAACCTTCGGCACGTAAAAAGATGGAACAATTGTGTTTCGGGCCTGAATGTACTATTTCGGGGTACCGAAGTTGTGAAGCATCCATTCTACTCCATTGGACCCAAAATGATTTTTGGGAGTGTTTCAGAGCATTTCGCTAACCTTCGGCACGTAAAAAGATGCAAAACTTGTGTTTCGGGCCTGAATGCACTATTTCAGGATACCGAAGTTGTGAAGCATCCATTCTACTCCATTGGAACCAAAATGATGTTTGGGAGTGTTTCAGAGCATTTCGCTAACCTTCGGCACATAAAAAGATGCAAAACTTGTGTTTCGGGCCTGAATGTACTGTTTCGGGGTACCGAAGTTGTGAAGCATCCATTCGACCCCATTGGACCCAAACTGATTTTTAGGAGTGTTTCAGAGCATTTCGCTAACCTTCGGCACGTAAAAAGATGCAAAACTTGTGTTTCGGGCCTGAATGTACTATTTCGGGGTACCGAAGTTGGGAAGCATCCATTCTACTCCATTGGACCCAAAATGATTTTTGGGAGTGTTTCAGAGCATTTTGCTAACCTTCGGCACGTAAAAAGATGAAAAACTTCTGTTTAGGGCCTGAATGCACTATTTCGGGGTACCGAAGTTGTGAAGCATCCATTCTACACCATTGGACCCAAAATAATGTTTGACAGTATTTCAGAGCATTTCGCTAAACTTCGGCACGTAAAAGATGCAAAACTTGTGATTCGGGCCTGAATGCACTATTTCGGGGTATCGTAGCTGTAAAGCAAAAGCATCCATTCTACTCCATTGGACCCAAAATGATGTTTGGGAGTGTTTCAGAGTATTTCTCTAACCTTCGGCACATAAATAGATGGAAAACTTGTGTTTCGGGCCTGAATGCACTATTTCGGGGTGCCAAAGTTGCGAATCATCCATTCTACTCTATTGGAACCAAAATGATGTTTGGGAGTGTTTCATAGCACTTCGCTAACCTTCGGCACGTAAAAAGATGCAACATTTGTGTTTCGGGCCTGAATGTACTATTTCGGGGTACCGAAGTTGTGAAGCATCCATTCTACTCCATTGGACCCAAAATGATTTTTGGGAGTGTTTCAGAGCATTTCGCTAACCTTCGGCACGTAAAAAGATGCAAAATTTGTGTTTCGGGCCTGAATGCACTATTTCGGGATACCGAAGTTGTGAAGCATCCATTCTACTCCATTGGAACCAAAATGATGTTTGGGAGTGTTTCAGAGCATTTCGCTAACCTTCGGCACGTAAAAAGATGCAAAACTTGTGTTTCGGGCCAGAATGTACTGTTTCGGGGTACCGAAGTTGTGAAGCATCCATTCGACCCCATTGGACCCAAACTGATTTTTGGGAGTGTTTCAGAGCATTTCGCTAACCTTCGGCACGTAAAAAGAAGCAAAACTTGTGTTTCGGGCCTGAATGTACTATTTCGGGGTACCGAAGTTGTCAAGCATCCATTCTACTCCATTGGACCCAAAATGATTTTTGGGAGTGTTTCAGAGCATTTCGCTAACCTTCGGCACGTAAAAAGATGCAAAACTTGTGTTTCGGGCCTGAATGCACTATTTTGGGGTACCGAAGTTGTGAAGCATCCATTCTACTCCATTGGACCCAAAATGATTTTTGGGAGTGTTTCAGAGCATTTCGCTAACCTTCAGCACGTAAAAAGATGAAAACTTGTGTTCGCGCCTGAATGCACTATTTCGGGGTACCGAAGTTGTGAAGCATCCATTCTAGTCCATTCGACCCAAACTGATTTTTGGGAGTGTTTCAGAGCATTTCGCTAACCTTCGGCACGTAAAAGATGCAAAACTTGTGTTCGCGCCTGAATCCACTATTTCGGGTTACAAAAGTTGTGAAGCAACCATTATAGTCCATTGCACCCAAAATGATGTTTGGGAGTGTTTCAGAGGATTTTGCTAACCTTCGGCACATAAAAAGATGAAAAACTTGTGTTTCGGGCCTGAATGCACTATTTTAGGGTACCGAAGTTGTGAAGCATCCATTCTAGTTCACTAGACCCAAAATGATGTTTGGGAGTGTTTCAAAGCATTTTGCTAACCTTCGGCACGTAAAAAGATGCAAAACTTGTGTTTCGGGCCTGAATGCACTATTTTGGGGTACCGAAGTGTGAAGCATCCATTCTACTTCATTGGACCCAAAATGATGTTTGGGAGTGTTTCAGAGCATTTCGCTAACCTTCGGCACATAAATAGATGGAAAACTTGTGTTTCGGGCCTGAATGCACTATTTCGGGGTACCAATGTTGCGAAGCATCCATTCTACTCCATTGGAACCAAAATGATGTTTGGGACTGTTTCAGAGCACTTCGCTAACCTTCGGCACGTAAAAAGATGCAAAACTTCTGTTTCGGGCCTGAATGCACTATTTTGGGGTACCAAAGTTGTGAAGCATCCATTCTACTCCATTGGATCCAAAATAATGTTTGACAGTGTTTCAGAGCATTTCGCTAAACTTCGTTACGTAAAAGATGCAAAACTTGTGATTCGGGCCTGAATGCACTATTTCGGGGTATCGTAGTTGTGAAGCATCCATTCTACTCCATTGGAACCAAAATGATGTTTGGGAGTGTTTTAGAGCATTTCGCTAACCTTCGGCACGTAAAAAGATGCAAAACTTGTGTTTCAGGCCTGAATGCACTATTTCGGGATACCGAAGTTGTGAAGCATCCATTCTACTCCATTGGAACCAAAATGATGTTTGGGAGTGTTTTAGAGCATTTCGCTAACCTTCGGCACGTAAAAAGATGCAAAACTTCTGTTTCGGGACTGAAAGCACTATTTCAGGGTACCGAAGTTGTGAAGCATCCATTCTACTCCATTGGACCCAAAATAATGTTTGACAGTGTTTTATAGCATTTTGCTAAATTTCGGCACGTAAAAGATGCAAAACTTGTGTTTCGGGCCTGAATGCACTATTTCGGGGTATCGTAGTTGTAAAGCAAAAGCATCCATTCTACTCCACTGGACCCAAAATGATGTTTGGGAGTGTGTCAGAGCATTTCGCTAACCTTCGGCACGTAAAAAGATGCAAAACTTGTGTTTCGGGCCTGAATGTACTGTTTCGGGGTACCGAAGTTGTGAAGCATCCATTCTACCCCATTGGACCCAAACTGATTTTTGGGAGTGTTTTAGAGCATTTTGTTAACCTTCGGCACGTAAAAAGATGCAAAACTTGTGTTTCGGGCCTGAATGCACTATTTCGGGGTACCGAAGTTGTGAAGCATCCATTCTACTCCATTGGACCCAAAATGATTGTTGGGTTTTTTCAGAGCATTTCGCTAACCTTCAGCACGTAAAAAGATGAAAACTTGTGTTCGCGCCTGAATGCACTATTTCGGGGTACCGAAGTTGTGAAGCATCCATTCTAGTCCATTGGACCCAAAATGCTGTTTGGGGGTGTTTCAGAGCATTTCGCTAACCTTCAGCACGTAAAAAGATGAAAAACTTGTGTTCGCGCCTGAATGCACTATTTCGGGGTACCGAAGTTGCGAAGCATCCATTCTACTCCATTGGAGCCAAACTGATTTTTGGGAGTGTTTCAGAGCACTTCGCTAACCTTCGGCACGTAAAAAGATGCAAAACTTGTTTTTCGGGCCTGAATGTAACATTTCGGGGTACCGAAGTTGTGAAGCATCCATTCTACTCCATTGGAACCAAAATGATGTTTGGGAGTGTTTCAGAGCATTTCGCTAACCTTCGGCATGTAAAAAGATGCAAAACTCCTGTTTCGGGCCTGAATGCACTATTTCGGGGTACCGAAGTTGTGAAGCATCCATTCTACCCCATTGGACCCAAAATAATGTTTGACAGTGTTTCAGACCATTTCGCTAAACTTCGGCACGTAAAAGATGCAAAACTTGTGTTTCGGGCCTGAATGGACTATTTCGGGGTATCGTTGTTGTAAAGCAAAAGCATCCATTCTACTCTATTGGGTCCAAAATGATGTTTGGGAGTGTTTCAGAGCTTTTCGCTAACCTTCGGCACGTAAAAAGATGCAAAACTTGTGTTTCGGGCCTGAATGTACTATTTCGGGTTACCAAAGTTGTGAAGCATCCATTTTACTCCATTGGACCCAAAATGATTTTTGGGAGTGTTTCAGAGCATTTCGCTAACCTTCGGCACATAAATAGATGGAAAACTTGTGTTTCGGTCCTGAATGCACTATTTCGGGGTACCAAAGTTGCAAAGCATCCATTCTACTCCATTGGAACCAAAATGATGTTTGGGAGTGTTTCAGAGCACTTCGCTAACCTTCGGCACGTAAAAAGATGCAAAACTTGTGTTTCGGGCCTGAATGTACTATTTCGGGGTACCGAAGTTGTGAAGCATCCATTCTACTCCATTGGACCCAAAATGATTTTTGGGAGTGTTTCAGAGCATTTCGCTAACCTTCGGCACGTAAAAAGATGCAAAACTTGTGTTTTGGGCCTGAATGCACTATTTCAGGATACCGAAGTTGTGAAGCATCCATTCTACTCCATTGGAACCAAAATGATGTTTGCGAGTGTTTCAGAGCATTTCGCTAACCTTCGGCACGTAAAAAGATGCAAAACTTCTGTTTCGGGCCTGAATGCACTATTTCAGGGTACCGAAGTTGTGAAGCATCCATTCTACTCCATTGGACCCAAAATAATGTTTGACAGTGTTTTAGAGCATTTCGCTAAATTTTGGCACGTAAAAGATGCAAAACTTGTGTTTCGGGCCTGAATGCACTATTTCAGGGTACCGAAGTTGTGAAGCATCCATTCTACTCCATTGGACCCAAAATAATGTTTGACAGTGTTTTATAGCATTTTGCTAAATTTCGGCACGTAAAAGATGCAAAACTTGTGTTTCGGGCCTGAATGCACTATTTCGGGGTATCGTAGTTGTAAAGCAAAAGCATCCATTCTACTCCACTGGACCCAAAATGATGTTTGGGAGTGTGTCAGAGCATTTCGCTAACCTTCAGCACATAAATAGATGGAAAACTTGTCTTTCGGGCCTGAATGCAATATTTCGGGATACCGAAGGTATGAAGCATCCATTCTACTCCATTGGAACATAAATGATGTTTGGGAGTGTTTCAGAGCATTTCGCTAACCTTCGGCACGTAAAAAGATGCAAAACTTGTGTTTCGGGCCTGAATGTACTGTTTCGGGGTACCGAAGTTGTGAAGCATCCATTCTACCCCATTGGACCCAAACTGATTTTTGGGAGTGTTTTAGAGAATTTTCGCTAACCTTCGGCACGTAAAAAGATGCAAAACTTGTCTTTCGGGCCTGAATGCAATATTTCGGGATACCGAAGGTATGAAGCATCCATTCTACCCCATTGGACCCAAACTGATGTTTGACAGTGTTTCAGACCATTTCGCTTAACTTCGGCACGTAAAAGATGCAAAACTTGTGTTTCGGGCCTGAATGGACTATTTCGGGGTATCGTAGTAGTAAAGCAAAAGCATCCATTCTACTCTATTGGATCCAAAATGATGTTTGGGAGTGTTTCAGAGCTTTTCGCTATCCTTCGGCACGTAAAAAGATGCAAAACTTGTGTTTCGGGCCTGAATGTACTATTTCGGGTTACCAAAGTTGTGAAGCATCCATTCTACTCCATTGGACCCAAAATGATTTTTGGGAGTGTTTCAGAGCATTTCGCTAACCTTCGGCACATAAATAGATGGAAAACTTGTGTTTCGGTCCTGAATGCACTATTTCGGGGTACCAAAGTTGCAAAGCATCCATTCTACTCCATTGGAACCAAAATGATGTTTGGGAGTGTTTCAGAGCACTTCGCTAACCTTCGGCACGTAAAAAGATGCAAAACTTGTGTTTCGGGCCTAAATGTACTATTTCGGGTTACCAAAGTTGTGAAGCATCCATTCTACTCCATTGGACCCAAAATGATTTTTGGGAGTGTTTCAGAGCATTTCGCTAACCTTTGGCACGTAAAAAGATGCAAAACTTGTGTTTTGGGCCTGAATGCACTATTTCGGGATACCGAAGTTGTGAAGCATCCATTCTACTCCATTGGAACCAAAATGATGTTTGCGAGTGTTTCAGAGCATTTCGCTAACCTTCGGCACGTAAAAAGATGCAAAACTTCTGTTTCGGGCCTGAATGCACTATTTCAGGGTACCGAAGTTGTGAAGCATCCATTCTACTCCATTGGACCCAAAATAATGTTTGACAGTGTTTTAGAGCATTTCGCTAAATTTTGGCACGTAAAAGATGCAAAACTTGTGTTTCGGGCCTGAATGCACTATTTCAGGGTACCGAAGTTGTGAAGCATCCATTCTACTCCATTGGACCCAAAATAATGTTTGACAGTGTTTTAGAGCATTTCGCTAAATTTTGGCACGTAAAAGATGCAAAACTTGTGTTTCGGGCCTGAATGCACTATTTCAGGGTACCGAAGTTGTGAAGCATCCATTCTACTCCATTGGACCCAAAATAATGTTTGACAGTGTTTTATAGCATTTTGCTAAATTTCGGCACGTAAAAGATGCAAAACTTGTGTTTCGGGCCTGAATGCACTATTTCGGGGTATCGTAGTTGTAAAGCAAAAGCATCCATTCTACTCCACTGGACCCAAAATGATGTTTGGGAGTGTGTCAGAGCATTTCGCTAACCTTCAGCACATAAATAGATGGAAAACTTGTCTTTCGGGCCTGAATGCAATATTTCGGGATACCGAAGTTATGAAGCATCCATTCTACTCCATTGGAACCAAAATGATGTTTGGGAGTGTTTCAGAGCATTTCGCTAACCTTCGGCACGTAAAAAGATGCAAAACTTGTGTTTCGGGCCTGAATGTACTGTTTCGGGGTACCGAAGTTGTGAAGCATCCATTCTACCCCATTGGACCCAAACTGATTTTTGGGAGTGTTTTAGAGAATTTTGTTAACCTTCGGCACGTAAAAAGATGCAAAACTTGTGTTTCGGGCCTGAATGCACTATTTCGGGGTACCGAAGTTGTGAAGCATCCATTCTACTCCATTGGACCCAAAATGATTGTTGGGTTTTTTCAGAGCATTTCGCTAACCTTCAGCACGTAAAAAGATGAAAACTTGTGTTCGCGCCTGAATGCACTATTTCGGGGTACCGAAGTTGTGAAGCATCCATTCTAGTCCATTGGACCCAAAATGCTGTTTGGGGGTGTTTCAGAGCATTTCGCTAACCTTCAGCACGTAAAAAGATGAAAAACTTGTGTTCGCGCCTGAATGCACTATTTCGGGGTACCGAAGTTGCGAAGCATCCATTCTACTCCATTGGAGCCAAACTGATTTTTGGGAGTGTTTCAGAGCACTTCGCTAACCTTCGGCACGTAAAAAGATGCAAAACTTGTTTTTCGGGCCTGAATGTACTATTTCGGGGTACCGAAGTTGTGAAGCATCCATTCTACTCCATTGGAACAAAAATGATGTTTGGGAGTGTTTCAGAGCATATCGCTAACCTTCGGCATATAAAAAGATGCAAAACTCCTGTTTCGGGCCTGAATGCACTATTTCGGGGTACCGAAGTTGTGAAGCATCCATTCTACCCCATTGGACCCAAAATAATGTTTGACAGTGTTTCAGACCATTTCGCTAAACTTCGGCACGTAAAAGATGCAAAACTTGTGTTTCGGGCCTGAATGGACTATTTCGGGGTATCGTAGTTGTAAAGCAAAAGCATCCATTCTACTCTATTGGATCCAAAATGATGTTTGGGAGTGTTTCAGAGCTTTTCGCTAACCTTCGGCACGTAAAAAGATGCAAAACTTGTGTTTCGGGCCTGAATGTACTATTTCGGGTTACCAAAGTTGTGAAGCATCCATTCTACTCCATTGGACCCAAAATGATTTTTGGGAGTGTTTCAGAGCATTTCGCTAACCTTCGGCACATAAATAGATGGAAAACTTGTGTTTCGTTCCTAAATGCACTATTTCGGGGTACCAAAGTTGCAA
Organism: Cenchrus fungigraminus; assembly: GCA_036936925.1. Lineage (NCBI taxonomy): Eukaryota > Viridiplantae > Streptophyta > Magnoliopsida > Poales > Poaceae > Cenchrus > Cenchrus fungigraminus. The sequence continues at coordinate 58,425,298 of CM072772.1, read as the reverse complement.
AGCATCCATTCTACTCCATTGGAACCAAAATGATGTTTGGGAGTGTTTCAGAGCACTTCGCTAACCTTCGGCACGTAAAAAGATGCAAAACTTGTGTTTCGGGCCTGAATGTACTATTTCGGGGTACCGAAGTTGTGAAGCATCCATTCTACTCCATTGGACCCAAAATGATTTTTGGGAGTGTTTCAGAGCATTTCGCTAACCATCGGCACGTAAAAAGATGCAAAACTTGTGTTTCGGGCCTGAATGCACTATTTCGGGATACCGAAGTTGTGAAGCATCCATTCTACTCCATTGGAACCAAAATGATGTTTGCGAGTGTTTCAGAGCATTTCGCTAACCTTCGGCACGTAAAAAGATGCAAAACTTCTGTTTCGGGCCTGAATGCACTATTTCAGGGTACCGAAGTTGTGAAGCATCAATTCTACTCCATTGGACCCAAAATAATGTTTGACAGTGTTTTAGAGCATTTCGCTAAATTTTGGCACGTAAAAGATGCAAAACTTGTGTTTCGGGCCTGAATGCACTATTTCGGGGTATCATAGTTGTAAAGCAAAAGCATCCATTCTACTCCACTGGACCCAAAATGATGTTTGGGAGTGTTTCAGAGCATTTCGCTAACCTTCAGCACATAAATAGATGGCAAACTTGTCTTTCGGGCCTGAATGCACTATTTCGGGATACCGAAGTTATGAAGCATCCATTCTACTCCATTGGAACCAAAATGATGTTTGGGAGTGTTTCAGAGCATTTCGCTAACCTTCGGCACGTAAAAAGATGCAAAACTTGTGTTTCGGGCCTGAATGTACTGTTTCGGGGTACCGAAGTTGTGAAGCATCCATTCTACCCCATTGGACCCAAAATAATGTTTGACAGTGTTTCAGACCATTTCGCTAAACTTCGGCTCGTAAAAGACGCAAAACTAATGTTTCGGGCCTGAATGCACTATTTCGGGGTATCGTAGTTGTAAAGCAAATGCATCCATTCTACTTCATTGGACCCAAAATGATGTTTGGGAGTGTTTCAGAGCATTTCGCTAACCTTCAGCACATAAATAGATGGAAAACTTGTGTTTCGGGCCTGAATGCACTATTTCGGGGTACCAAAGTTGCGAAGCATCCATTCTACTCCATTGGAACCAAAATGATGTTTGGGAGTGTTTCATTGCACTTCGCTAACCTTCGGCACATAAAAAGATGCAAAACTTGTGTTCGCGCCTGAATCCACTATTTCGGGGTACCAAAGTTGTGAAGCATCCATTATAGTCCATAGGACCCAAAATGCTGTTTGGGAGTGTTTCAGAGCATTTTGCTAACCTTCGGCACATAAATAGATGAAAAACTTGTGTTTCGGGCCTGAATGCACTATTTCGGGGTACCAAAGTTGTGAAGCATCCATTCTACTCTATTGGAACCAAAATGATGTTTGGGAGTGTTTCAGAGCATTTCGCTAACCTTCGGCATGTAAAAAGATGCAAAACTTGTGTTTCGGGCCTGAATGGACTATTTCGGGATACCGAAGATGTGAAGCATCCATTCTAGTCCATTGGACCCAAAATGCTGTTTGGGGGTGTTTCAGAGCATTTCGCTAACCTTCAGCACGTAAAAAGATGAAAAACTTGTGTTCGCGCCTGAATGCACTATTTCGGGGTACCGAAGTTGCGAAGCATCCATTCTACTCCATTGGAGCCAAACTGATTTTTGGGAGTGTTTCAGAGCACTTCGCTAGCCTTCGGCACGTAAAAAGATGCAAAACTTGTGTTTCGGGCCTGAATGCACTATTTTGGGATACCGAAGTTATGAAGCATCCATTCTACTCCATTGGAACCAATATGATGTTTGGGAGTGTTTCAGAGCATTTCGCTAACCTTCGGCACGTAAAAAGATGCAAAACTTGTGTTTCGGGCCTGAATGTACTGTTTCGGGGTACCGAAGTTGTGAAGCATCCATTCTACCCCATTGGACCCAAACTGATTTTTGGGAGTGTTTTAGAGCATTTCGTTAACCATCGGCACGTAAAAAGATGCAAAACTTGTTTTTCGGGCCTGAATGCACTATTTTGGAGTACTGAAGTTGTGAAGCATCCATTCTACTCCATTGGACCCAAAATGATTTTTGGGGTTTTTCAGAGCATTTCGCTAACCTTCAGCACGTAAAAAGATGAAAACTTGTGTTCACGCCAGAATGCACTATTTCGGGGTACCGAAGTTGTGAAGCATCCATTCTAGTCCGTTGGACCCAAAATGGTGTTTGGGGGTGTTTCAGAGCATTTCGCTAACCTTCAGCACGTAAAAAGATGAAAAACTTGTGTTCGCGCCTGAATGCACTATTTCGGGGTACCGAAGTTGCGAAGCATCCATTCTACTCCATTGGAGCCAAACTGATTTTTGGGAGTGTTTTAGAGCACTTCGCTAACCTTCGGCACATAAAAAGATGCAAAACTTGTTTTTCGGGCCTGAATGTACTATTTTGGGGTACCGAAGTTGTGAAGCATCCATTCTACTCCATTGGACCCAAAATGATTTTTGGGGTTTTTCAGAGCATTTCGCTAACCTTCAGCACGTAAAAAGATGAAAACTTGTGTTCACGCCTGAATGCACTATTTCGGGGTACCGAAGTTGTGAAGCATCCATTCTAGTCCGTTGGACCCAAAATGGTGTTTGGGGGTGTTTCAGAGCATTTCGCTAACCTTCAGCACGTAAAAAGATGAAAAACTTGTGTTCGCGCCTGAATGCACTATTTCGGGGTACCGAAGTTGCGAAGCATCCATTCTACTCCATTGGAGCCAAACTGATTTTTGGGAGTGTTTCAGAGCACATCGCTAACCTTCGGCACGTAAAAAGATGCAAAACTTGTTTTTCGGGCCTGAATATACTATTTTGGGGTACCGAAGTTGTGAAGCATCCATTCTACTCCATTGGAACCAAAATGATGTTTGGGAGTGTTTCAGAGCATTTCGCTAACCTTCGGCACGGAAAAAGATGCAAAACTCCTGTTTCGGGCCTGAATGCACTATTTCGGGGTACGAAGTTGTGAAGCATCCATTCTACCCCATTGGACCCAAAATAATGTTTGACAGTGTTTCAGACCATTTCGCTAAACTTCGGCACGTAAAAGATGCAAAACTTTTGTTTCGGGCCTAAATGCACTATTTCGGGGTATCGTAGTTGTGAAGTAAAAGCATCCATTCTACTCTATTGGAACCAAAATGATGTTTGGAAGTGTTTCAGAGCACTTCGCTAACCTTCGGCACGTAAAAAGATGCAAAACTTGTGTTTCGGGCCTGAATATACTATTTCGGGGTACCGAAGTTGTGAAGCATACATTCTACTCCACTGGACCCAAAATGATTTTTGGGAGTGTTTCAGAGCATTTCGCTAACCTTCGGCTCGTAAAAAGATGCAAAACTTGTGTTTCGGGCCTGAATGCACTATTTCGGGATACCGAAGTTGTGAAGCATCCATTCTACTCCATTGGAACCATAATGATGTTTGGGAGTGTTTCAGAGCATTTCGCTAACCTTCGGCACGTAAAAAGATGCAAAACTTGTGTTTCGGGCCTGAATGCACTATTTCGGTATACCGAAGTTATGAAGCATCCATTCTACTCAATTGGAACCAAAATGATGTTTGGGAGTGTTTCAGAGCATTTCGCTAACCTTCGGCACGTAAAAAGATGCAAAACTTGTGTTTCGGGCCTGAATGTACTGTTTCGGGGTACCGAAGTTGTGAAGCATCCATTCTACCCCATTGGACCCAAACTGATTTTTGGGAGTGTTTTAGAGCATTTCGTTAACCATCGGCACGTAAAAAGATGCAAAACTTGTGTTTCGGGCCTGAATGCACTATTTTGGAGTACTGATGTTGTGAAGCATCCATTCTACTCCATTGGACCCAAAATGATTTTTGGGTTTTTTCAGAGCATTTCGCTAACCTTCAGCACGTAAAAATATGAAAACTTGTGTTCACGCCTGAATGCACTATTTCGGGGTACCGAAGTTGTGAAGCATCCATTCTAGTCCATTGGACCCAAAATGGTGTTTGGGGGTGTTTCAGAGCATTTCGCTAACCTTCAGCACGTAAAAAGATGAAAAACTTGTGTTCGCGCCTGAATGCACTATTTCGGGGTACCGAAGTTGCGAAGCATCCATTCTACTCCATTGGAGCCAAACTGATTTTTGGGAGTGTTTCAGAGCACTTCGCTAACCTTCGGCACGTAAAAAGATGCAAAACTTGTTTTTCGGGCCTGAATGTACTATTTTGGGGTACCGAAGTTGTGAAGCATCCATTCTACTCCATTGGAACCAAAATGATGTTTGGGAGTGTTTCAGAGCATTTCGCTAACCTTCGGCACGCAAAAAGATGCAAAACTCCTGTTTCGGGCCTGAATGCACTATTTCGGGGTACGAAGTTGTGAAGCATCCATTCTACCCCATTGGACCCAAAATAATGTTTGACAGTGTTTCAGACCATTTCGCTAAACTTCGGCACGTAAAAGATGCAAAACTTGTGTTTCGGGCCTAAATGCACTATTTCGGGGTATCGTAGTTGTGAAGTAAAAGCATCCATTCTACTCTATTGGAACCAAAATGATGTTTGGGAGTGTTTCAGAGCACTTCGCTAACCTTCGGCACGTAAAAAGATGCAAAACTTGTGTTTCGGGCCTGAATATACTATTTCGGGGTACCGAAGTTGTGAAGCATACATTCTACTCCACTGGACCCAAAATGATTTTTGGGAGTGTTTCAGAGCATTTCGCTAACCTTCGGCTCGTAAAAAGATGCAAAACTTGTGTTTCGGGCCTGAATGCACTATTTCGGGATACCGAAGTTGTGAAGCATCCATTCTACTCCATTGGAACCATAATGATGTTTGGGAGTGTTTCAGAGCATTTCGCTAACCTTCGGCACGTAAAAAGATGCAAAACTTGTGTTTCGGGCCTGAATGCACTATTTCGGTATACCGAAGTTATGAAGCATCCATTCTACTCAATTGGAACCAAAATGATGTTTGGGAGTGTTTCAGAGCATTTCGCTAACCTTCGGCACGTAAAAAGATGCAAAACTTGTGTTTCGGGCCTGAATGTACTGTTTCGGGGTACCGAAGTTGTGAAGCATCCATTCTACCCCATTGGACCCAAACTGATTTTTGGGAGTGTTTTAGAGCATTTCGTTAACCATCGGCACGTAAAAAGATGCAAAACTTGTCTTTCGGGCCTGAATGCACTATTTTGGAGTACTGAAGTTGTGAAGCATCCATTCTACTCCATTGGACCCAAAATGATTTTTGGGTTTTTTCAGAGCATTTCGCTAACCTTCAGCACGTAAAAAGATGAAAACTTGTGTTCACGCCTGAATGCACTATTTCGGGGTACCGAAGTTGTGAAGCATCCATTCTAGTCCATTGGACCCAAAATGGTGTTTGGGGGTGTTTCAGAGCATTTCGCTAACCTTCAGCACGTAAAAAGATGAAAAACTTGTGTTCACGCCTGAATGCACTATTTCGGGGTACCGAAGTTGCGAAGCATCCATTCTACTCCATTGGAGCCAAACTGATTTTTGGGAGTGTTTTAGAGCACTTCGCTAACCTTCGGCACGTAAAAAGATGCAAAACTTGTTTTTCGGGCCTGAATGTACTATTTTGGGGTACCGAAGTTGTGAAGCATCCATTCTACTCCATTGGAACCAAAATGATGTTTGGGAGTGTTTCAGAGCATTTCGCTAACCTTCGGCACGCAAAAAGATGCAAAACTCCTGTTTCGGGCCTGAATGCACTATTTCGGGGTACGAAGTTGTGAAGCATCCATTCTACCCCATTGGACCCAAAATAATGTTTGACAGTGTTTCAGAGCACTTCGCTAACCTTCGGCACGTAAAAAGATGCAAAACTTGTGTTTCGGGCCTGAATATACTATTTCGGGGTACCGAAGTTGTGAAGCATACATTCTACTCCACTGGACCCAAAATGATTTTTGGGAGTGTTTCAGAGCATTTCGCTAACCTTCGGCACGCAAAAAGATGCAAAACTCCTGTTTCGGGCCTGAATGCACTATTTCGGGGTACGAAGTTGTGAAGCATCCATTCTACCCCATTGGACCCAAAATAATGTTTGACAGTGTTTCAGACCATTTCGCTAAACTTCGGCACGTAAAAGATGCAAAACTTTTGTTTCGGGCCTAAATGCACTATTTCGGGGTATCGTAGTTGTGAAGTAAAAGCATCCATTCTACTCTATTGGAACCAAAATGATGTTTGGGAGTGTTTCAGAGCATTTCGCTAACCTTCGGCACGTAAAAAGATGCAAAACTTGTGTTTCGGGCCTGAATGCACTATTTCGGTATACCGAAGTTATGAAGCATCCATTCTACTCAATTGGAACCAAAATGATGTTTGGGAGTGTTTCAGAGCATTTCGCTAACCTTCGGCACGTAAAAAGATGCAAAACTTGTGTTTCGGGCCTGAATGTACTGTTTCGGGGTACCGAAGTTGTGAAGCATCCATTCTACCCCATTGGACCCAAACTGATTTTTGGGAGTGTTTTAGAGCATTTCGTTAACCATCGGCACGTAAAAAGATGCAAAACTTGTCTTTCGGGCCTGAATGCACTATTTTGGAGTACTGAAGTTGTGAAGCATCCATTCTACTCCATTGGACCCAAAATGATTTTTGGGTTTTTTCAGAGCATTTCGCTAACCTTCAGCACGTAAAAAGATGAAAACTTGTGTTCACGCCTGAATGCACTATTTCGGGGTACCGAAGTTGTGAAGCATCCATTCTAGTCCATTGGACCCAAAATGGTGTTTGGGGGTGTTTCAGAGCATTTCGCTAACCTTCAGCACGTAAAAAGATGAAAAACTTGTGTTCACGCCTGAATGCACTATTTCGGGGTACCGAAGTTGCGAAGCATCCATTCTACTCCATTGGAGCCAAACTGATTTTTGGGAGTGTTTTAGAGCACTTCGCTAACCTTCGGCACGTAAAAAGATGCAAAACTTGTTTTTCGGGCCTGAATGTACTATTTTGGGGTACCGAAGTTGTGAAGCATCCATTCTACTCCATTGGAACCAAAATGATGTTTGGGAGTGTTTCAGAGCATTTCGCTAACCTTCGGCACGCAAAAAGATGCAAAACTCCTGTTTCGGGCCTGAATGCACTATTTCGGGGTACGAAGTTGTGAAGCATCCATTCTACCCCATTGGACCCAAAATAATGTTTGACAGTGTTTCAGAGCACTTCGCTAACCTTCGGCACGTAAAAAGATGCAAAACTTGTGTTTCGGGCCTGAATATACTATTTCGGGGTACCGAAGTTGTGAAGCATACATTCTACTCCACTGGACCCAAAATGATTTTTGGGAGTGTTTCAGAGCATTTCGCTAACCTTCGGCTCGTAAAAAGATGCAAAACTTGTGTTTCGGGCCTGAATGCACTATTTCGGGATACCGAAGTTGTGAAGCATACATTCTACTCAATTGGAACCAAAATGATGTTTGGGAGTGTTTCAGAGCATTTCGCTAACCTTCGGCACGTAAAAAGATGCAAAACTTGTGTTTCGGGCCTGAATGTACTGTTTCGGGGTACCGAAGTTGTGAAGCATCCATTCTACCCCATTGGACCCAAACTGATTTTTGGGAGTGTTTTAGAGCATTTCGTTAACCATCGGCACGTAAAAAGATGCAAAACTTGTGTTTCGGGCCTGAATGCACTATTTTGGAGTACTGAAGTTGTGAAGCATCCATTCTACTCCATTGGACCCAAAATGATTTTTGGGTTTTTTCAGAGCATTTCGCTCACCTTCAGCACGTAAAAAGATGAAAACTTGTGTTCACGCCTGAATGCACTATTTCGGGGTACCGAAGTTGTGAAGCATCCATTCTAGTCCATTGGACCCAAAATGGTGTTTGGGGGTGTTTCAGAGCATTTCGCTAACCTTCAGCACGTAAAAAGATGAAAAACTTGTGTTCGCGCCTGAATGCACTATTTCGGGGTACCGAAGTTGCGAAGCATCCATTCTACTCCATTGGAGCCAAACTGATTTTTGGGAGTGTTTCAGAGCACTTCGCTAACCTTCGGCACGTAAAAAGATGCAAAACTTGTTTTTCGGGCCTGAATGTACTATTTTGGGGTACCGAAGTTGTGAAGCATCCATTCTACTCCATTGGAACCAAAATGATGTTTGGGAGTGTTTCAGAGCATTTCGCTAACCTTCGGCACGCAAAAAGATGCAAAACTCCTGTTTCGGGCCTGAATGCACTATTTCGGGGTACGAAGTTGTGAAGCATCCATTCTACCCCATTGGACCCAAAATAATGTTTGACAGTGTTTCAGACCATTTCGCTAAACTTCGGCACGTAAAAGATGCAAAACTTGTGTTTCGGGCCTAAATGCACTATTTCGGGGTATCGTAGTTGTGAAGTAAAAGCATCCATTCTACTCTATTGGAACCAAAATGATGTTTGGGAGTGTTTCAGAGCACTTCGCTAACCTTCGGCACGTAAAAAGATGCAAAACTTGTGTTTCGGGCCTGAATATACTATTTCGGGGTACCGAAGTTGTGAAGCATACATTCTACTCCACTGGACCCAAAATGATTTTTGGGAGTGTTTCAGAGCATTTCGCTAACCTTCGGCTCGTAAAAAGATGCAAAACTTGTGTTTCGGGCCTGAATGCACTATTTCGGGATACCGAAGTTGTGAAGCATCCATTCTACTCCATTGGAACCATAATGATGTTTGGGAGTGTTTCAGAGCATTTCGCTAACCTTCGGCACGTAAAAAGATGCAAAACTTGTGTTTCGGGCCTGAATGCACTATTTCGGTATGCCGAAGTTATGAAGCATCCATTCTACTCAATTGGAACCAAAATGATGTTTGGGAGTGTTTCAGAGCATTTCGCTAACCTTCGGCACGTAAAAAGATGCAAAACTTGTGTTTCGGGCCTGAATGTACTGTTTCGGGGTACCGAAGTTGTGAAGCATCCATTCTACCCCATTGGACCCAAACTGATTTTTGGGAGTGTTTTAGAGCATTTCGTTAACCATCGGCACGTAAAAAGGTGCAAAACTTGTGTTTCGGGCCTGAATGCACTATTTTGGAGTACTGAAGTTGTGAAGCATCCATTCTACTCCATTGGACCCAAAATGATTTTTGGGTTTTTTCAGAGCATTTCGCTAACCTTCAGCATGTAAAAAGATGAAAACTTGTGTTCACGCCTGAATGCACTATTTCGGGGTACCGAAGTTGTGAAGCATCCATTCTAGTCCATTGGACCCAAAATGGTGTTTGGGGGTGTTTCAGAGCATTTCGCTAACCTTCAGCACGTAAAAAGATGAAAAACTTGTGTTCGCGCCTGAATGCACTATTTCGGGGTACCGAAGTTGCGAAGCATCCATTCTACTCCATCGGAGCCAAACTGATTTTTGGGAGTGTTTCAGAGCACTTCGCTAACCTTCGGCACGTAAAAAGATGCAAAACTTGTTTTTCGGGCCTGAATGTACTATTTTGGGGTACCGAAGTTGTGAAGCATCCATTCTACTCCATTGGAACCAAAATGATGTTTGGGAGTGTTTCAGAGCATTTCGCTAACCTTCGGCACGCAAAAAGATGCAAAACTCCTGTTTCGGGCCTGAATGCACTATTTCGGGGTACGAAGTTGTGAAGCATCCATTCTACCCCATTGGACCCAAAATAATGTTTGACAGTGTTTCAGACCATTTCGCTAAACTTCGGCACGTAAAAGATGCAAAACTTGTGTTTCGGGCCTAAATGCACTATTTCGGGGTATCGTAGTTGTGAAGTAAAAGCATCCATTCTACTCTATTGGAACCAAAATGATGTTTGGGAGTGTTTCAGAGCACTTCGCTAACCTTCGGCACGTAAAAAGATGCAAAACTTGTGTTTCGGGCCTGAATATACTATTTCGGGGTACCGAAGTTGTGAAGCATACATTCTACTCCACTGGACCCAAAATGATTTTTGGGAGTGTTTCAGAGCATTTCGCTAACCTTCGGCTCGTAAAAAGATGCAAAACTTGTGTTTCGGGCCTGAATGCACTATTTCGGGATACCGAAGTTGTGAAGCATCCATTCTACTCCATTGGAACCATAATGATGTTTGGGAGTGTTTCAGAGCATTTCGCTAACCTTCGGCACGTAAAAAGATGCAAAACTTGTGTTTCGGGCCTGAATGCACTATTTCGGTATGCCGAAGTTATGAAGCATCCATTCTACTCAATTGGAACCAAAATGATGTTTGGGAGTGTTTCAGAGCATTTCGCTAACCTTCGGCACGTAAAAAGATGCAAAACTTGTGTTTCGGGCCTGAATGTACTGTTTCGGGGTACCGAAGTTGTGAAGCATCCATTCTACCCCATTGGACCCAAACTGATTTTTGGGAGTGTTTTAGAGCATTTCGTTAACCATCGGCACGTAAAAAGGTGCAAAACTTGTGTTTCGGGCCTGAATGCACTATTTTGGAGTACTGAAGTTGTGAAGCATCCATTCTACTCCATTGGACCCAAAATGATTTTTGGGTTTTTTCAGAGCATTTCGCTAACCTTCAGCACGTAAAAAGATGAAAACTTGTGTTCACGCCTGAATGCACTATTTCGGGGTACCGAAGTTGTGAAGCATCCATTCTAGTCCATTGGACCCAAAATGGTGTTTGGGGGTGTTTCAGAGCATTTCGCTAACCTTCAGCACGTAAAAAGATGAAAAACTTGTGTTCGCGCCTGAATGCACTATTTCGGGGTACCGAAGTTGCGAAGCATCCATTCTACTCCATTGGAGCCAAACTGATTTTTGGGAGTGTTTCAGAGCACTTCGCTAACCTTCGGCACGTAAAAAGATGCAAAACTTGTTTTTCGGGCCTGAATGTACTATTTTGGGGTACCGAAGTTGTGAAGCATCCATTCTACTCCATTGGAACCAAAATGATGTTTGGGAGTGTTTCAGAGCATTTCGCTAACCTTCGGCACGCAAAAAGATGCAAAACTCCTGTTTCGGGCCTGAATGCACTATTTCGGGGTACGAAGTTGTGAAGCATCCATTCTACCCCATTGGACCCAAAATAATGTTTGACAGTGTTTCAGACCATTTCGCTAAACTTCGGCACGTAAAAGATGCAAAACTTGTGTTTCGGGCCTAAATGCACTATTTCGGGGTATCGTAGTTGTGAAGTAAAAGCATCCATTCTACTCTATTGGAACCAAAATGATGTTTGGGAGTGTTTCAGAGCACTTCGCTAACCTTCGGCACGTAAAAAGATGCAAAACTTGTGTTTCGGGCCTGAATATACTATTTCGGGGTACCGAAGTTGTGAAGCATACATTCTACTCCACTGGACCCAAAATGATTTTTGGGAGTGTTTCAGAGCATTTCGCTAACCTTCGGCTCGTAAAAAGATGCAAAACTTGTGTTTCGGGCCTGAATGCACTATTTCGGGATACCGAAGTTGTGAAGCATCCATTCTACTCCATTGGAACCATAATGATGTTTGGGAGTGTTTCAGAGCATTTCGCTAACCTTCGGCACGTAAAAAGATGCAAAACTTGTGTTTCGGGCCTGAATGCACTATTTCGGTATACCGAAGTTATGAAGCATCCATTCTACTCAATTGGAACCAAAATGATGTTTGGGAGTGTTTCAGAGCATTTCGCTAACCTTCGGCACGTAAAAAGATGCAAAACTTGTGTTTCGGGCCTGAATGTACTGTTTCGGGGTACCGAAGTTGTGAAGCATCCATTCTACCCCATTGGACCCAAACTGATTTTTGGGAGTGTTTTAGAGCATTTCGTTAACCATCGGCACGTAAAAAGATGCAAAACTTGTGTTTCGGGCCTGAATGCACTATTTTTGAGTACTGAAGTTGTGAAGCATCCATTCTACTCCATTGGACCCAAAATGATTTTTGGGTTTTTTCAGAGCATTTCGCTAACCTTCAGCACGTAAAAAGATGAAAACTTGTGTTCACGCCTGAATGCACTATTTCGGGGTACCGAAGTTGTGAAGCATCCATTCTAGTCCATTGGACCCAAAATGGTGTTTGGGGGTGTTTCAGAGCATTTCGCTAACCTTCAGCACGTAAAAAGATGAAAAACTTGTGTTCGCGCCTGAATGCACTATTTCGGGGTACCGAAGTTGCGAAGCATCCATTCTACTCCATTGGAGCCAAACTGATTTTTGGGAGTGTTTCAGAGCACTTCGCTAACCTTCGGCACATAAAAAGATGCAAAACTTGTTTTTCGGGCCTGAATGTACTATTTTGGGGTACCGAAGTTGTGAAGCATCCATTCTACTCCATTGGAACCAAAATGATGTTTGGGAGTGTTTCAGAGCATTTCGCTAACCTTCGGCACGCAAAAAGATGCAAAACTCCTGTTTCGGGCCTGAATGCACTATTTCGGGGTACGAAGTTGTGAAGCATCCATTCTACCCCATTGGACCCAAAATAATGTTTGACAGTGTTTCAGACCATTTCGCTAAACTTCGGCACGTAAAAGATGCAAAACTTGTGTTTCGGGCCTAAATGCACTATTTCGGGGTATCGTAGTTGTGAAGTAAAAGCATCCATTCTACTCTATTGGAACCAAAATGATGTTTGGGAGTGTTTCAGAGCACTTCGCTAACCTTCGGCACGTAAAAAGATGCAAAACTTGTGTTTCGGGCCTGAATATACTATTTCGGGGTACCGAAGTTGTGAAGCATACATTCTACTCCACTGGACCCAAAATGATTTTTGGGAGTGTTTCAGAGCATTTCGCTAACCTTCGGCTCGTAAAAAGATGCAAAACTTGTGTTTCGGGCCTGAATGCACTATTTCGGGATACCGAAGTTGTGAAGCAGCCATTCTACTCCATTGGAACCATAATGATGTTTGGGAGTGTTTCAGAGCATTTCGCTAACCTTCGGCACGTAAAAAGATGCAAAACTTGTGTTTCGGGCCTGAATGCACTATTTCGGTATACCGAAGTTATGAAGCATCCATTCTACTCAATTGGAACCAAAATGATGTTTGGGAGTGTTTCAGAGCATTTCGCTAACCTTCGGCACGTAAAAAGATGCAAAACTTGTGTTTCGGGCCTGAATGTACTGTTTCGGGGTACCGAAGTTGTGAAGCATCCATTCTACCCCATTGGACCCAAACTGATTTTTGGGAGTGTTTTAGAGCATTTCGTTAACCATCGGCACGTAAAAAGATGCAAAACTTGTGTTTCGGGCCTGAATGCACTATTTTGGAGTACTGAAGTTGTGAAGCATCCATTCTACTCCATTGGACCCAAAATGATTTTTGGGTTTTTTCAGAGCATTTCGCTAACCTTCAGCACGTAAAAAGATGAAAACTTGTGTTCACGCCTGAATGCACTATTTCGGGGTACCGAAGTTGTGAAGCATCCATTCTAGTCCATTGGACCCAAAATGGTGTTTGGGGGTGTTTCAGAGAATTTCGCTAACCTTCAGCACGTAAAAAGATGAAAAACTTGTGTTCGCGTCTGAATGCACTATTTCGGGGTACCGAAGTTGCGAAGCATCCATTCTACTCCATTGGAGCCAAACTGATTTTTGGGAGTGTTTCAGAGCACTTCGCTAACCTTCGGCACGTAAAAAGATGCAAAACTTGTTTTTCGGGCCTGAATGTACTATTTTGGGGTACCGAAGTTGTGAAGCATCCATTCTACTCCATTGGAACCAAAATGATGTTTGGGAGTGTTTCAGAGCATTTCGCTAACCTTCGGCACGCAAAAAGATGCAAAACTTGTGTTTCGGGCCTGAATGCACTATTTCGGTATGCCGAAGTTATGAAGCATCCATTCTACTCAATTGGAACCAAAATGATGTTTGGGAGTGTTTCAGAGCATTTCGCTAACCTTCGGCACGTAAAAAGATGCAAAACTTGTGTTTCGGGCCTGAATGTACTGTTTCGGGGTACCGAAGTTGTGAAGCATCCATTCTACCCCATTGGACCCAAACTGATTTTTGGGAGTGTTTTAGAGCATTTCGTTAACCATCGGCACGTAAAAAGATGCAAAACTTGTGTTTCGGGCCTGAATGCACTATTTTGGAGTACTGAAGTTGTGAAGCATCCATTCTACTCCATTGGACCCAAAATGATTTTTGGGTTTTTTCAGAGCATTTCGCTAACCTTCAGCACGTAAAAAGATGAAAACTTGTGTTCACGCCTGAATGCACTATTTCGGGGTACCGAAGTTGTGAAGCATCCATTCTAGTCCATTGGACCCAAAATGGTGTTTGGGGGTGTTTCAGAGCATTTCGCTAACCTTCAGCACGTAAAAAGATGAAAAACTTGTGTTCGCGCCTGAATGCACTATTTCGGGGTACCGAAGTTGCGAAGCATCCATTCTACTCCATTGGAGCCAAACTGATTTTTGGGAGTGTTTCAGAGCACTTCGCTAACCTTCGGCACGTAAAAAGATGCAAAACTTGTTTTTCGGGCCTGAATGTACTATTTTGGGGTACCGAAGTTGTGAAGCATCCATTCTACTCCATTGGAACCAAAATGATGTTTGGGAGTGTTTCAGAGCATTTCGCTAACCTTCGGCACGCAAAAAGATGCAAAACTCCTGTTTCGGGCCTGAATGCACTATTTCGGGGTACGAAGTTGTGAAGCATCCATTCTACCCCATTGGACCCAAAATAATGTTTGACAGTGTTTCAGACCATTTCGCTAAACTTCGGCACGTAAAAGATGCAAAACTTGTGTTTCGGGCCTAAATGCACTATTTCGGGGTATCGTAGTTGTGAAGTAAAAGCATCCATTCTACTCTATTGGAACCAAAATGATGTTTGGGAGTGTTTCAGAGCACTTTGCTAACCTTCGGCACGTAAAAAGATGCAAAATTTGTGTTTCGGGCCTGAATATACTATTTCGGGGTACCGAAGTTGTGAAGCATACATTCTACTCCACTGGACCCAAAATGATTTTTGGGAGTGTTTCAGAGCATTTCGCTAACCTTCGGCTCGTAAAAAGATGCAAAACTTGTGTTTCGGGCCTGAATGCACTATTTCGGGATACCGAAGTTGTGAAGCAGCCATTCTACTCCATTGGAACCATAATGATGTTTGGGAGTGTTTCAGAGCATTTCGCTAACCTTCGGCACGTAAAAAGATGCAAAACTTGTGTTTCGGGCCTGAATGCACTATTTCGGTATACCGAAGTTATGAAGCATCCATTCTACTCAATTGGAACCAAAATGATGTTTGGGAGTGTTTCAGAGCATTTCGCTAACCTTCGGCACGTAAAAAGATGCAAAACTTGTGTTTCGGGCCTGAATGTACTGTTTCGGGGTACCGAAGTTGTGAAGCATCCATTCTACCCCATTTGACCCAAACTGATTTTTGGGAGTGTTTTAGAGCATTTCGTTAACCATCAGCACGTAAAAAGATGCAAAACTTGTGTTTCGGGCCTGAATGCACTATTTTGGAGTACTGAAGTTGTGAAGCATCCATTCTACTCCATTGGACCCAAAATGATTTTTGGGTTTTTTCAGAGCATTTCGCTAACCTTCAGCACGTAAAAAGATGAAAACTTGTGTTCACGCCTGAATGCACTATTTCGGGGTACCGAAGTTGTGAAGCATCCATTCTAGTCCATTGGACCCAAAATGGTGTTTTGGGGTGTTTCAGAGCATTTCGCTAACCTTCAGCACGTAAAAAGATGAAAAACTTGTGTTCGCGCCTGAATGCACTATTTCGGGGTACCGACGTTGCGAAGCATCCATTCTACTCCATTGGAGCCAAACTGATTTTTGGGAGTGTTTCAGAGCACTTCGCTAACCTTCGGCACGTAAAAAGATGCAAAACTTGTTTTTCGGGCCTGAATGTACTATTTTGGGGTACCGAAGTTGTGAAGCATCCATTCTACTCCATTGGAACCAAAATGATGTTTGGGAGTGTTTCAGAGCATTTCGCTAACCTTCGGCACGCAAAAAGATGCAAAACTCCTGTTTCGGGCCTGAATGCACTATTTCGGGGTACGAAGTTGTGAAGCATCCATTCTACCCCATTGGACCCAAAATAATGTTTGACAGTGTTTCAGACCATTTCGCTAAACTTCGGCACGTAAAAGATGCAAAACTTGTGTTTCGGGCCTAAATGCACTATTTCGGGGTATCGTAGTTGTGAAGTAAAAGCATCCATTCTACTCTATTGGAACCAAAATGATGTTTGGGAGTGTTTCAGAGCACTTTGCTAACCTTCGGCACGTAAAAAGATGCAAAATTTGTGTTTCGGGCCTGAATATACTATTTCGGGGTACCGAAGTTGTGAAGCATACATTCTACTCCACTGGACCCAAAATGATTTTTGGGAGTGTTTCAGAGCATTTCGCTAACCTTCGGCTCGTAAAAAGATGCAAAACTTGTGTTTCGGGCCTGAATGCACTATTTCGGGATACCGAAGTTGTGAAGCATCCATTCTACTCCATTGGAACCATAATGATGTTTGGGAGTGTTTCAGAGCATTTCGCTAACCTTCGGCACGTAAAAAGATGCAAAACTTGTGTTTCGGGCCTGAATGCACTATTTCGGTATACCGAAGTTATGAAGCATCCA
Source organism: Cenchrus fungigraminus (assembly GCA_036936925.1). Lineage (NCBI taxonomy): Eukaryota > Viridiplantae > Streptophyta > Magnoliopsida > Poales > Poaceae > Cenchrus > Cenchrus fungigraminus. Next base: position 58,408,736 of record CM072772.1, on the reverse strand, counting down.
TTCTACTCAATTGGAACCAAAATGATGTTTGGGAGTGTTTCAGAGCATTTCGCTAACCTTCGGCACGTAAAAAGATGCAAAACTTGTGTTTCGGGCCTGAATGTACTGTTTCGGGGTACCGAAGTTGTGAAGCATCCATTCTACCCCATTGGACCCAAACTGATTTTTGGGAGTGTTTTAGAGCATTTCGTTAACCATCGGCACGTAAAAAGATGCAAAACTTGTGTTTCGGGCCTGAATGCACTATTTTGGAGTACTGAAGTTGTGAAGCATCCATTCTACTCCATTGGACCCAAAATGATTTTTGGGTTTTTTCAGAGCATTTCGCTAACCTTCAGCACGTAAAAAGATGAAAACTTGTGTTCACGCCTGAATGCACTATTTCGGGGTACCGAAGTTGTGAAGCATCCATTCTAGTCCATTGGACCCAAAATGGTGTTTGGGGGTGTTTCAGAGCATTTCGCTAACCTTCAGCACGTAAAAAGATGAAAAACTTGTGTTCGCGCCTGAATGCACTATTTCGGGGTACCGAAGTTGCGAAGCATCCATTCTACTCCATTGGAGCCAAACTGATTTTTGGGAGTGTTTCAGAGCACTTCGCTAACCTTCGGCACGTAAAAAGATGCAAAACTTGTTTTTCGGGCCTGAATGTACTATTTTGGGGTACCGAAGTTGTGAAGCATCCATTCTACTCCATTGGAACCAAAATGATGTTTGGGAGTGTTTCAGAGCATTTCGCTAACCTTCGGCACGCAAAAAGATGCAAAACTCCTGTTTCGGGCCTGAATGCACTATTTCGGGGTACGAAGTTGTGAAGCATCCATTCTACCCCATTGGACCCAAAATAATGTTTGACAGTGTTTCAGACCATTTCGCTAAACTTCGGCATGTAAAAGATGCAAAACTTGTGTTTCGGGCCTAAATGCACTATTTCGGGGTATCGTAGTTGTGAAGTAAAAGCATCCATTCTACTCTATTAGAACCAAAATGATGTTTGGGAGTGTTTCAGAGCACTTCGCTAACCTTCGGCACGTAAAAAGATGCAAAACTTGTGTTTCGGGCCTGAATGTACTATTTCGGGGTACCGAAGTTGTGAAGCATACATTCTACTCCACTGGAACCAAAATGATTTTTGGGAGTGTTTCAGAGCATTTCGCTAACCTTCGGCTCGTAAAAAGATGCAAAACTTGTGTTTCGGGCCTGAATGCACTATTTCGGGATACCGAAGTTGTGAAGCATCCATTCTACTCCATTGGAACCATAATGATGTTTGGGAGTGTTTCAGAGCATTTCGCTAACCTTCGGCACGGAAAAAGATGCAAAACTTGTGTTTCGGGCCTGAATGCACTATTTCGGTATACCGAAGTTGTGAAGCATCCATTCTACTCCATTGGAACCAAAATGATGTTTGGGAGTGTTTTAGAGCATTTCGCTAACCTTCGGCACGTAAAAAGATGCAAAACTTCTGTTTCGGGCCTCAATGCACTATTTCAGGGTACCGAAATTGTGAAGCATCCATTCTCCTCCATTGGACCCAAAATAATGTTTGACAGTGTTTTAGAGCATTTTGCTAAATTTCGGCACGTAAAAGATGCAAAACTTGTGTTTCGGGCCTGAATGCACTATTTCGGGGTATCGTAGTTGTAAAGCAAAAGCATCCATTCTACTCCACTGGACCCAAAATGATGTTTGGGAGTGTGTCAGAGCATTTCGCTAACCTTCAGCACATAAATAGATGGAAAACTTGTCTTTCGGGCCTGAATGCACTATTTCGGGATACCGAAGTTATGAAGCATCCATTCTACTCAATTGGAACCAAAATGATGTTTGGGAGTGTTTCAGAGCATTTCGCTAACCTTCGGCACGTAAAAAGATGCAAAACTTGTGTTTCGGGCCTGAATGTACTGTTTCGGGGTACCGAAGTTGTGAAGCATCCATTCTACCCCATTGGACCCAAACTGATTTTTGGGATTGTTTTAGAGCATTTCGTTAACCATCGGCACGTAAAAAGATGCAAAACTTGTGTTTCGGGCCTGAATGCACTATTTCGGAGTACTGAAGTTGTGAAGCATCCATTCTACTCCATTGGACCCAAAATGATTTTTGGGTTTTTTCAGAGCATTTCGCTAACCTTCAGCACGTAAAAAGATGAAAACTTGTGTTCGCGCCTGAATGCACTATTTCGGGGTACCGAAGTTGTGAAGCATCCATTCTAGTCCATTGGACCCAAAATGGTGTTTGGGGGTGTTTCAGAGCATTTCGCTAACCTTCAGGACGTAAAAAGATGAAAAACTTGTGTTCGCGCCTGAATGCACTATTTCGGGGTACCGAAGTTGCGAAGCATCCATTCTACTCCATTGGATCAAACTGATTTTTGGGACTGTTTCAGAGCACTTCGCTAACCTTCGGCACGTAAAAAGATGCAAAACTTGTTTTTCGGGCCTGAATGTACTATTTTGGGGTACCGAAGTTGTGAAGCATCCATTCTACTCCATTGGAACCAAAATGATGTTTGGGAGTGTTTCAGAGCATTTCGCTAACCTTCGGCACGTAAAAAGATGCAAAACTCCTGTTTCGGGCCTGAATGCACTATTTCGGGGTACGAAGTTGTGAAGCATCCATTCTACCCCATTGGACCCAAAATAATGTTTGACAGTGTTTCAGACCATTTCGCTAAACTTCGGCACGTAAAAGATGCAGAACTTGTGTTGCGGTCCTAAATGCACTATTTCGGGGTATCGTAGTTGTGAAGTAAAATCATCCATTCTACTCTATTGGAACCAAAATGATGTTTGGGAGTGTTTCAGAGCTTTTCGCTAACCTTCGGCACGTAAAAATATGCAAAACTTGTGTTTCGGGCCTGAATGTACTATTTCGGGTTACCAAAGATGTGAAGCATCCATTCTACTCCATTGGACCCAAAATGATTTTTGGGAGTGTTTCAGAGCATTTCGCTAACCTTCGGCACATAAATAGATGGAAAACTTGTGTTTCAGGCCTAAATGCACTATTTCGGGGTACCAAAGTTGCAAAGCATCCATTCTACTCCATTGGAACCAAAATGATGTTTGGGAGTGTTTCAGAGCACTTCGCTAACCTTCGGCACGTAAAAAGATGCAAAACTTGTGTTTCGGGCCTGAATGTACTATTTCGGGGTACCGAAGTTGTGAAGCATCCATTCTACTCCATTGGACCCAAAATGATTTTTGGGAGTGTTTCAGAGCATTTCGTTAACCTTCGGCACGTAAAAAGATGCAAAACTTGTGTTTCGGGCCTGAATGCACTATTTCGGGATACCGAATTTGTGAAGCATCCATTCTACTCCATTGGAACCAAAATGATGTTTGCGAGTGTTTCAGAGCATTTCGCTAACCTTCGGAACGTAAAAAGATGCAAAACTTCTGTTTCGGGCCTGAATGCACTATTTCAGGGTACCAAAGTTGTGAAGCATCCATTCTACTCCATTGGACCCAAAATAATGTTTGACAGTGTTTTAGAGCATTTCGCTAAATTTTGGCACGTAAAAGATGCAAAACTTGTGTTTCGGGCCTGAATGCTCTATTTCGGGGTATCATAGTTGTAAAGCAAAAGCATCCATTCTACTCCACTGGACCCAAAATGATGTTTGGGAGTGTTTCAGAGCATTTCGCTAACCTTCAGCACATAAATAGATGGAAAACTTGTCTTTCGGGCCTGAATGCACTATTTCAGGGGTACCGAAGTTATGAAGCATCCATTCTACTCCATTGGAACCAAAATGATGTTTGGGAGTGTTTCAGAGCATTTCGCTAACTTTCGGCACGTAAAAAGATGCAAAACTTGTGTTTCGGGCCTGAATGTACTGTTTCGGGGTACCGAAGTTGTGAAGCATCCATTCTACCCCATTGGACCCAAACTGATTTTTGGGAGTGTTTCAGAGCATTTCGCTAACCTTAGGCACGTAAAAAGATGCAAAACTTGTGTTTCGGGCCTGAATGTACTGTTTCGGGGTACCGAAGTTGTGAAGCATCCATTCTACCCCATTGGACCCAAACTGATTTTTGGGAGTGTTTCAGAGAATTTCGCTAACCTTAGGCACGTAAAAAGATGCAAAACTTGTGTTTCGGGCCTGAATGCACTATTTCGGGGTACCGAAGTTGTGAAGCATCCATTCTACTCCATTGGACCCAAAATGATTTTTGGGAGTGTTTCAGAGCATTTCACTAACCTTCAGCACGTAAAAAGATGAAAACTTGTGTTCGCGCCTGAATGCACTATTTCGGGGTACCGAAGTTGTGAAGCATCCATTCTAGTCCATTGGACCCAAAAGATGTTTGGGGGTGTTTCAGAGCATTTCGCTAACCTTCGGCACGTAAAAAGATGAAAAACTTGTGTTCGCGCCTGAATGCACTATTTCGGGGTACCGAAGTTGCGAAGCATCCATTCTACTCCATTGGACCCAAACTGATTTTTGGGAGTGTTTCAGAGCACTTCGCTAACCTTCGGCACGTAAAAAGATGCAAAACTTGTTTTTCGGGCCTGAATGTACTATTTCGGGGTACCGAAGTTGTGAAGCATCCATTCTACTCCATTGGAACCAAAATGATGTTTGGGAGTGTTTCAGAGCATTTCGCTAACCTTCGGCATGAAACAGATGCAAAACTTCTGTTTCGGGCCTAAATGCACTATTTCGGGGTACCGAAGTTGTGAAGCATCCATTCTACCCCATTGGACCCAAAATAATGTTTGACAGTGTTTCAGACCATTTCGCTAAACTTCGGCACGTAAAAGATGCAACACTTGTGTTTCGGGCCTGAATGCACAATTTCGGGGTATCGTAGTTGTAAAGCAAAAGCATCCATTCTACTTCATTGGACCCAAAATGATGTTTGGGAGTGTTTCAGAGCATTTCGCTAACCTTCGGCACATAAATAGATGGAAAACTTGTGTTTCGGGCCTGAATGCACTATTTCGGGGTACCAAAGTTGCGAAGCATCCATTCTACTCCATTGGAACCAAAATGATGTTTGGGAGTGTTTCATAGCACTTCGCTAACCTTCGGCACGTAAAAATATGCAAAACTTGTGTTCGCGCCTGAATCCACTATTTCGGGGTACGAAAGTTGTGAAGCATCTATTATAGTCCATTGGACCCAAAATGATGTTTGGGAGTGTTTCAGAGCATTTTGCTAACCTTCAGCACATAAATAGATGAAAAACTTGTGTTTCGGGCCTGAATGCACTATTTTGGGGTACCAAAGTTGTGAAGCATCCATTCTACTCCATTGGAACCAAAATGATGTTTGGGAGTGTTTCAGAGCACTTCGCTAACCTTCGGCACGTAAAAAGATGCAAAACTTGTGTTTCGGGCCTGAATGTACTATTTTGGGGTACCGAAGTTGTGAAGCATCCATTCTACTCCATTGGACCCAAAATGATTTTTGGGTGTGTTTCAGAGCATTTCGCTAACCTTCAGCACGTAAAAAGATGAAAACTTGTGTTCGCGCCTGAATGCACTATTTCGGGGTACCGAAGTTGTGAAGCATCCATTCTACTCCATTGGACCCAAAATGATGTTTGGGAGTGTTTCAGAGCATTTTGCTAACCTTCGGCATGTAAAAAGATGCAAAACTTGTGTTTCGGGCCTGAATGCACTATTTCGGGATACCGAAGTTGTGAAGCATCCATTCTACTCCATTCGAACAAAAATGATGTTTGGGAGTGTTTCAGAGCATTTCGCTAACGTTCGACACGTAAAAAGAGGCAAAACTTGTGTTTCGGGCCTGAATGCACTATTTCGGGATACCGAAGTTGTGAAGCATCCATTCTACTCCATTGGAACCAAAAAGATGTTTGGGAGTGTTTCAGAGCACTTCGCTAACCTTCAGCACGTAAAAAGATGCAAAACTTGTGTTTCGGGCCTGAATGTACTATTTCGGGGTACCGAAGTTGTAAAGCATCCATTCTACTCCATTGGACCCAAAATGATTTTTGGGAGTGTTTCAGAGCATTTCGCTAACCTTCGGCACGTAAAAAGATGCAAAACTTGTGTTTCGGGCCTGAATATACTGTTTCGGGGTACTGAAGTTGTGAAGCATCCATTCTACCCCATTGGACCCAAACTGATTTTTGGGAGTGTTTCAGAGCATTTCGCTAACCTTAGGCACGTAAAAAGATGCAAACTTGTGTTTCGAGCCTGAATGCACTATTTCGGGGTACCGAAGTTGTGAAGCATCCATTCTACTCCATTGGACCCAATATGATTTTTGGGAGTGTTTCAGAGCATTTCACTAACCTTCAGCACGTAAAAAGATGAAAACTTGTGTTCGCGCCTGAATGCACTATTTCGGGGTACCGAAGTTGTGAAGCATCCATTCTAGTCCATTGGACCCAAAATGATGTTTGGGTGTGTTTCAGAGCATTTCGCTAACCTTCGGCACGTACAAAGATGAAAAACTTGTGCTCGCACTTGAATGCACTATTTCAGGGTACCGAAGTTGCGAAGCATCCATTCTACTCCATTGGACCCAAACTAATTTTTGGGAGTGTTTCAGAGCACTTCGCTAACCTTCGGCACGTAAAAAGATGCAAAACATGTTTTTCGGGCCTGAATGTACTATTTCGGGGTCCGAAGTTGTGAAGCATCCATTCTACTCCATTGGAACCAAAATGATGTTTGGGAGTGTTTTAGAGCATTTCGCTAACCTTCGGCATGAAAAAGATGCAAAACTTCTGTTTCGGGCCTAAATGCACTATTTCAGGGTACCGAAGTTGTGAAGCATCCATTCTACCCCATTGGACCCAAAATAATGTTTGACAGTGTTTCAGACCATTTCGCTAAACTTCGGCACGTAAAAGATGCAAAACTTGTGTTTCGGGCCTGAATGCACTATTTCGGGGAATCGTAGTTGTAAAGCAAAAGCATCCATTCTACTTCATTGGACCCAAAATGGTGTTTGGGAGTGTTTCAGAGCATTTCGCTAACCTTCGGCACATAAATAGATGGAAAACTTGTGTTTCGGGCCTGAATGCACTATTTCGGGGTACCAAAGTTGCGAAGCATCCATTCTACTCCATTGGAACCAAAATGATGTTTGGGAGTGTTTCATAGCACTTCGCTAACCTTCGGCACGTAAAAAGATGCAAAACTTGTGTTTGCGCCTGAATCCACTATTTCGGGGTACCAAAGTTGTGAAGCATCCATTATAGTCCATTGGACCCAAAATGATGTTTGGGAGTGTTTCAGAGCATTTTGCTAACCTTCGGCACATAAATAGATGAAAAACTTGTGTTTCGGGCCTGAATGCACTATTTCGGGGTACCAAAGTTGTGAAGCATCCATTCTACTCCATTGGAACCAAAATGATATTTGGGAGTGTTTCAGAGCATTTCGCTAACCTTCGGCATGTAAAAAGATGCAAAACTTGTATTTCGGGCCTGAATGCACTATTTCGGGATACCGAAGTTGTGAAGCATCCATTCTACTCCATTGGAACCAAAATGATGTTTGCGAGTGTTTCAGAGCATTTCGCTAACCTTCGGAACGTAAAAAGATGCAAAACTTCTGTTTCGGGCCTGAATGCACTATTTCAGGGTACCGAAGTTGTGAAGCATCCATTCTACTCCATTGGACCCAAAATAATGTTTGACAGTGTTTTAGAGCATTTCGCTAAATTTTGGCACGTAAAAGATGCAAAACTTGTGTTTCGGGCCTGAATGCTCTATTTCGGGGTATCATAGTTGTAAAGCAAAAGCATCCATTCTACTCCACTGGACCCAAAATGATGTTTGGGAGTGTTTCAGAGCATTTCGCTAACCTTCAGCACATAAATAGATGGAAAACTTGTCTTTCGGGCCTGAATGCACTATTTCAGGATACCGAAGTTATGAAGCATCCATTCTACTCCATTGGAACCAAAATGATGTTTGGGAGTGTTTCAGAGCATTTCGCTAACTTTCGGCACGTAAAAAGATGCAAAACTTGTGTTTCGGGCCTGAATGTACTGTTTCGGGGTACCGAAGTTGTGAAGCATCCATTCTACCCCATTGGACCCAAACTGATTTTTGGGAGTGTTTCAGAGCATTTCGCTAACCTTAGGCACGTAAAAAGATGCAAAACTTGTGTTTCGGGCCTGAATGCACTATTTCGGGGTACCGAAGTTGTGAAGCATCCATTCTACTCCATTGGACCCAAAATGATTTTTGGGAGTGTTTCAGAGCATTTCACTAACCTTCAGCACGTAAAAAGATGAAAACTTGTGTTCGCGCCTGAATGCACTATTTCGGGGTACCGAAGTTGTGAAGCATCCATTCTAGTCCATTGGACCCAAAATGATGTTTGGGGGTGTTTCAGAGCATTTCGCTAACCTTCGGCACGTAAAAAGATGAAAAACTTGTGTTCGCGCCTGAATGCACTATTTCGGGGTACCGAAGTTGCGAAGCATCCATTCTACTCCATTGGACCCAAACTGATTTTTGGGAGTGTTTCAGAGCACTTCGCTAACCTTCGGCACGTAAAAAGATGCAAAACTTGTTTTTCGGGCCTGAATGTACTATTTCGGGGTACCGAAGTTGTGAAGCATCCATTCTACTCCATTGGAACCAAAATGATGTTTGGGAGTGTTTCAGAGCATTTCGCTAACCTTCGGCATGAAACAGATGCAAAACTTCTGTTTCGGGCCTGAATGCACTATTTCGGGGTACCGAAGTTGTGAAGCATCCATTCTACCCCATTGGACCCAAAATAATGTTTGACAGTGTTTCAGACCATTTCGCTAAACTTCGGCACGTAAAAGATGCAACACTTGTGTTTCGGGCCTGAATGCACAATTTCGGGGTATCGTAGTTGTAAAGCAAAAGCATCCATTCTACTTCATTGGACCCAAAATGATGTTTGGGAGTGTTTCAGAGCATTTCGCTAACCTTCGGCACATAAATAGATGGAAAACTTGTTTTTCAGGCCTGAATGCACTATTTCGGGGTACCAAAGTTGCGAAGCATCCATTCTACTCCATTGGAACCAAAATGATGTTTGGGAGTGTTTCATAGCACTTCGCTAACCTTCGGCACGTAAAAAGATGCAAAACTTGTGTTCGCGCCTGAATCCACTATTTCGGGGTACGAAAGTTGTGAAGCATACATTATAGTCTATTGGACCCAAAATGATGTTTGGGAGTGTTTCAGAGCATTTTGCTAACCTTCGGCACATAAATAGATGAAAAACTTGTGTTTCGGGCCTGAATGCACTATTTTGGGGTACCAAAGTTGTGAAGCATCCATTCTACTCCATTGGAATCAAAATGATGTTTGGGAGTGTTTCAGAGCATCTCGCTAACCTTCGGCATGTAAAAAGATGCAAAACTTGTGTTTCGGGCCTGAATGCACTATTTCGGGATACCGAAGTTGTGAAGCATCCATTCTACTCCATTGGAACCAAAATGATGTTTGGGAGTGTTTCAGAGCACTTCGCTAACCTTCGGCACGTAAAAAGATGCAAAACTTGTGTTTCGGGCCTGAATGTACTATTTCGAGGTACCGAAGTTGTGAAGCATCCATTCTACTCCATTGGACCCAAAATGATTTTTGGGAGTGTTTCAGAGCATTTCGCTAACCTTCGGCACGTAAAAAGATGCAAAACTTGTGTTTCGGGCCAGAATATACTGTTTCGGGGTACTGAAGTTGTGAAGCATCCATTCTACCCCATTGGACCCAAACTGATTTTTGGGAGTGTTTCAGAGCATTTCGCTAACCTTAGGCACGTAAAAAGATGCAAACTTGTGTTTCGGGCCTGAATGCACTATTTCGGGGTACCGAAGTTGTGAAGCATCCATTCTACTCCATTGGACCCAATATGATTTTTGGAAGTGTTTCAGAGCATTTCACTAACCTTCAGCACGTAAAAAGATGAAAACTTGTGTTCGCGCCTGAATGCACTATTTCGGGGTACCGAAGTTGTGAAGCATCCATTCTAGTCCATTGGACCCAAAATGATGTTTGGGGGTGTTTCAGAGCATTTCGCTAACCTTCGGCACGTACAAAGATGAAAAACTTGTGTTCGCACCTGAATGCACTATTTCAGGGTACCGAAGTTGCGAAGCATCCATTCTACTCCATTGGACCCAAACTAATTTTTGGCAGTGTTTCAGAGCACTTCGCTAACCTTCGGCACGTAAAAAGATGCAAAACTTGTTTTTCGGGCCTGAATGTACTATTTCGTGGTCCGAAGTTGTGAAGCATCCATTCTACTCCATTGGAACCAAAATGATGTTTGGGAGTGTTTTAGAGCATTTCGCTAACCTTCGGCATGAAAAAGATGCAAAACTTCTGTTTCGGGCCTAAATGCAACATTTTCGGGGTACCGAACTTGTGAAGCATCCATTCTACCCCATTGGACCCAAAATAATGTTTGACAGTGTTTCAGACCATTTCGCTAAACTTCGGCACGTAAAAGATGCAAAACTTGTGTTTCGGGCCTGAATGCACTATTTCGGGGTATCGTAGTTGTAAAGCAAAAGCATCCATTCTACTTCATTGGACCCAAAATGATGTTTGGGAGTGTTTCAGTGCATTTCGCTAACCTTCGGCACATAAATAGATGGAAAACTTGTGTTTCGGGCCTGAATGCACTATTTCGGGGTACCAAAGTTGCGAAGCATCCATTCTACTCCATTGGAACCAAAATGATGTTTGGGAGTGTTTCATAGCACTTCGCTAACCTTCGGCACGTAAAATGATGCAAAACTTGTGTTCGCGCCTGAATCCACTATTTCGGGGTACCAAAGTTGTGAAGCATCCATTATTGTCCATTGGACCCAAAATGATGTTTGGGAGTGTTTCAGAGCATTTTGCTAACCTTCGGCACATAAATAGATGAAAAACTTGTGTTTCGGGCCTGAATGCACTATTTCGGGGTACCAAAGTTGTGAAGCATCCATTCTACTCCATTGGAACCAAAATGATGTTTGGGAGTGTTTCAGAGCATTTCGCTAACCTTCGGCATGTAAAAAGATGCAAAACTTGTGTTTCGGGCCTGAATGCACTATTTCGGGATACCGAAGTTGTGAAGCATCCATTCTACTCCATTGGAACCAAAATGATGTTTGGGAGTGTTTCAGAGCACTTCGCTAACCTTCGGCACGTAAAAAGATGCAAAACTTGTGTTTCGGGCCTGAATGTACTATTTCGGGGTACCGAAGTTGTGAAGCATCCGTTCTACTCCATTGGACCCAAAATGATTTTTGGGAGTGTTTCAGAGCATTTCGCTAACCTTCGGCACGTAAAAAGATGCAAAACTTGTGTTTCGGGTCTGAATGCACTATTTCGGGATACCGAAGTTGTGAAGCATCCATTCTACTCCATTGGAACCAAAATGATGTTTGGGAGTGTTTCAGAGCATTTCGCTAACCTTCGGCACGTAAAAAGATGCAAAACTTCTGTTTCGGGCCTGAATGCACAATTTCAGGATACCGAAGTTGTGAAGCATCCATTCTACTCCATTGGACCCAAAATAATGTTTGACAGTGTTTCAGAGTATTTCGCTAAACTTCGGCACGTAAAAGATGCAAAACTTGTGTTTCGGGCCTGAATGCACTATTTCGGGGTATCGTAGTTGTAAAGCAAAAGCATCCATTCTACTCCATTGGACCCAAAATGATGTTTGGGAGTGTTTCAGAGCATTTCGCTAACCTTCAGCACATAAATAGATGGAAAACTTGTCTTTCGGGCCTGAATGCACTATTTCGGGGTACCAAAGTTGCGAAGCATCCATTCTACTCCATTGGAACCAAAATGATGTTTGGGAGTGTTTCAGAGCACTTCGCTAACCTTCGGCACGTAAAAAGATGCAAAACTTGTGTTTCGGGCCTGAATGTACTATTTCGGGGTACCGAAGTTGTGAAGCATACATTCTACTCCATTGGACCCAAAATGATTTTTGGGAGTGTTTCAGAGCATTTCGCTAACCTTCGGCTCGTAAAAAGATGCAAAACTTGTGTTTCGGGCCTGAATGCACTATTTCGGGATACCGAAGTTGTGAAGCATCCATTCTACTCCATTGGAACCAAAATGATGTTTGGGAGTGTTTCAGAGCATTTCGCTAACCTTCGGCATGTAAAAAGATGCAAAACTTGTGTTTCGGGCCTGAATGTACTATTTCGGGGTACCAAAGTAGTGAAGCATCCATTCTACTCCATTGGACCCAAAATGATTTTTGGGAGTGTTTTAGAGCATTTCGCTAACCTTCGGCACGTGAATAGTTGCAAAACTTGTGTTTCGGGCCTGAATGCACTATTTCGGGATACCGAAGTTGTGAAGCATTCATTCTACTCCATTGGAACCAAAATGATGTTTGGGAGTGTTTCAGAGCATTTCGCCAACCTTCGGCACGTAAAAAGATGCAAAACTTGTGTTTCGGGCCTGAATGCACTATTTCGGGGTACCGAAGTTGTGAAGCAACCATTCTACTCCATTGGACCCAAAATGATGTTTGAGAGTGTTTCAGAGCATTTCGCTAACCTTCGGCACGTAAAAAGATGAAAAATTGTGTTCGCGCCTGAATGCACTATTTCGCGGTACCGATTTTGCAAAGCATCCAATCTACTCCATTGGAACCAAAGTGATGTTTGGGAGTGTTTCAGAGCATTTCGCTAACCTTCGGCACGTAAAAAGATGCAAAACTTCTGTTTCGGGCCTGAATGCACTATTTCGGGGCACCGAAGTTGTGAAGCATCCATTCTACTCCATTGGACCCAAAATGATGTTTGGGAATGTTTCAGAGCATTTCGCTAACCTTCGGCACGTAAAAGATGCAAAACTTTTGTTTCGGGCCTGAATGCACTATTTCGGGGTATCGTAGTTGTAAAGCATCCACTATTTCAGGGTAACAAAGTTGTAAAGCATCCATTCTACTCCATTGGACCCAAAATGATGTTTGGGAGTGTTTCAAAGCATTTTGTTAACCTTCGGCACGTAAAAAAATGCAAAACTTGTGTTTCGGGCCTGAATGCACTATTTCAGGGTACCGAAGTTGTGAAGCATCCATTCTACTCCATTGGACCCAAAATGATGTTTGGGAGTGTTTCAGAGCATTTCGCTAACCTTCGGCACGTAAAAAGATGAAAACTTGTGTTTCGGGCCGGAATGCACTATTTCGAGGGAGCAAAGTTGCGAAGCACCCATTCAACTCCATTGGACCCAAACTGATTTTTGGGAGTGTCTCAGAGCATTTCGCTAACCTTCGGCACGTAAAAATATGCAAAACTTGTGTTTCGGGCCTGAATGTACTATTTCGGGGTACCGAAGTTGTGAAGCATCCATTCTACTCCATTGGACCCAAACTGATTTTTGGGAGTGTTTTAGAGCATTTCGCTAACCTTCGACATGTAAAAAGATGCAAAACTTGTGCTTCGGGCCTGAATGCACTATTTCGGGGTACCGAAGTTGTGAAGCATCCATTCTAGTCCATTGGACCCAAAATGATGTTTGGGAATGTTTCAGAGCATTTCGCTAACCTTCGGCATGTAAAAAGATGAAAAACTTGTGTTCGCGCCTGAATGCACTATTTTGGGGTACCAAAGTTGCGAAGCATCCATTCTACTCCATTGGAACAAAAATGATGGTTGGGAGTGTTTCAGAGCATTTCGCTAACCTTCGGCACGTAAAAAGATGCAAAACTTCTGTTTCGGGCCTAAATGCACTATTTCAGGGTACCGAAGTTGTGAAGCATCCATTCTACTCCATTGGACCCAAAATAATGTTTGAAAGTGTTTCAGAGCATTTCGCTAAACTTCGGCACGTAAAAGATGCAAAACTTGTGTTTTGGGCCTGAATGCACTATTTTGGGGTACCGTAGTTGTGAAGCATACATTCTACTCCATTGGACCCAAAATGATTTTTGGGAGTGTTTCAGAGCATTTCGCTAACCTTCGGCTCGTAAAAAGATGCAAAACTTGTGTTTCGGGCCTGAATGTACTATTTCGGGGTACCGAAGTTGTGAAGCATACATTCTACTCCATTGGACCCAAAATGAATTTTGGGAGTGTTTCAGAGCATTTCGCTAACCTTCGGCTCGTAAAAAGATGCAAAACTTGTGTTTCGGGCCTGAATGCACTATTTCGGGATACCGAAGTTGTGAAGCATCCATTCTACTCCATTGGAACCAAAATGATGTTTGGGAGTGTTTCATAGCATTTCGCTAACCTTCGGCACGTAAAAAGATGCAAAACTTGTGTTTCGGGCCTGAATGTACTATTTCGGGGTACCAAAGTAGTGAAGCATCCATTCTACTCCATTGGACCCAAAATGATTTTTGGGAGTGTTTTAGAGCATTTCGCTAACCTTCGGCACGTGAAAAGTTGCAAAACTTGTGTTTCGGGCCTGGATGCACTATTTCGGGATACCGAAGTTGTGAAGCATTCATTCTACTCCATTGGAACCAAAATGATGTTTGGGAGTGTTTCAGAGCATTTCGCCAATCTTCGGCACGTAAAAAGATGCAAAACTTGTGTTTCGGGCCTGAATGCACTATTTCGGGGTACCGAAGTTGTGAAGCATCCATTCTACTCCATTGGACCCAAAATGATGTTTGAGAGTGTTTCAGAGCATTTCGCTAACCTTCGGCACGTAAAAAGATGAAAAATTGTGTTCGCGCCTGAATGCACTATTTCGCGGTACCGATATTGCAAAGCATCCAATCTACTCCATTGGAACCAAAGTGATGTTTGGGAGTGTTTCAGAGCATTTCGCTAACCTTCGGCAGGTAGAAAGATGCAAAACTTCTGTTTCGGGCCTGAATGCACTATTTCGGAGCACCGAAGTTGTGAAGCATCCATTCTACTCCATTGGATGCAAAATAATGTTTGAGAGTGATTCAGAGCATTTCGCTAACCTTCGGCACGTAAAAGATGCAAAACTTGTGTTTCGGGCCTGAATGCACTATTTCGGGGTATCGTAGTTGTAAAGCATCCACTATTTCAGGGTAACAAAGTTGTAAAGCATCCATTCTACTCCATTGGACCCAAAATGATGTTTGGGAGTGTTTCGAAGCATTTTGTTAACCTTCGGCACGTAAAAAAATACAAAACTTGTGTTTCGGGCCTGAATGCACTATTTCAGGGTACCGAAGTTGTGAAGCATCCATTCTACTCCATTGGACCCAAAATGATGTTTGGGAGTGTTTCAGAGCATTTCGCTAACCTTCGGCACGTAAAAAGATGAAAACTAGTGTTTCGGGCCTGAATGCACTATTTCGAGGGAGCAAAGTTGCGAAGCACCCATTCAACTCCATTGGACCCAAACTGATTTTTGGGAGTGTCTCAGAGCATTTCGCTAACCTTCGGCACGTAAAAATATGCAAAACTTGTGTTTCGGGCCTGAATGTACTATTTCGGGGTACCGAAGTTGTGAAGCATCCATTCTACTCCATTGGACCCAAACTGATTTTTGGGAGTGTTTTAGAGCATTTCGCTAACCTTCGACATGTAAAAAGATGCAAAACTTGTGTTTCGGGCCTGAATGCACTATTTCGGGGTACCGAAGTTGTGAAGCATCCATTCTAGTCCATTGGACCCAAAATGATGTTTGGGAATGTTTCAGAGCATTTCGCTAACCTTCGGCATGTAAAAAGATGAAAAACTTGTGTTCGCGCCTGAATGCACTATTTTGGGGTACCAAAGTTGCGAAGCATCCATTCTACTCCATTGGAACCAAAATGATGGTTGGGAGTGTTTCAGAGCATTTCGCTAACCTTCGGCACGTAAAAAGATGCAAAACTTCTGTTTCGGGCCTAAATGCACTATTTCAGGGTACCGAAGTTGTGAAGCATCCATTCTACTCCATTGGACCCAAAATAATGTTTGAAAGTGTTTCAGAGCATTTCGCTAAACTTCGGCACGTAAAAGATGCAAAACTTGTGTTTCGGGCCTGAATGCACTATTTCGGAGCACCGAAGTTGTGAAGCATCCATTCTACTCCATTGGATGCAAAATAATGTTTGAGAGTGATTCAGAGCATTTCGCTAACCTTCGGCACGTAAAAGATGCAAAACTTGTGTTTCGGGCCTGAATGCACTATTTCGGGGTATCGTAGTTGTAAAGCATCCACTATTTCAGGGTAACAAAGTTGTAAAGCATCCATTCTACTCCATTGGACCCAAAATGATGTTTGGGAGTGTTTCGAAGCATTTTGTTAACCTTCGGCACGTAAAAAAATACAAAACTTGTGTTTCGGGCCTGAATGCACTATTTCAGGGTACCGAAGTTGTGAAGCATCCATTCTACTCCATTGGACCCAAAATGATGTTTGGGAGTGTTTCAGAGCATTTCGCTAACCTTCGGCACGTAAAAAGATGAAAACTAGTGTTTCGGGCCTGAATGCACTATTTCGAGGGAGCAAAGTTGCGAAGCACCCATTCAACTCCATTGGACCCAAACTGATTTTTGGGAGTGTCTCAGAGCATTTCGCTAACCTTCGGCACGTAAAAATATGCAAAACTTGTGTTTCGGGCCTGAATGTACTATTTCGGGGTACCGAAGTTGTGAAGCATCCATTCTACTCCATTGGACCCAAACTGATTTTTGGGAGTGTTTTAGAGCATTTCGCTAACCTTCGACATGTAAAAAGATGCAAAACTTGTGTTTCGGGCCTGAATGCACTATTTCGGGGTACCGAAGTTGTGAAGCATCCATTCTAGTCCATTGGACCCAAAATGATGTTTGGGAATGTTTCAGAGCATTTCGCTAACCTTCGGCATGTAAAAAGATGAAAAACTTGTGTTCGCGCCTGAATGCACTATTTTGGGGTACCAAAGTTGCGAAGCATCCATTCTACTCCATTGGAACCAAAATGATGGTTGGGAGTGTTTCAGAGCATTTCGCTAACCTTCGGCACGTAAAAAGATGCAAAACTTCTGTTTCGGGCCTAAATGCACTATTTCAGGGTACCGAAGTTGTGAAGCATCCATTCTACTCCATTGGACCCAAAATAATGTTTGAAAGTGTTTCAGAGCATTTCGCTAAACTTCGGCACGTAAAAGATGCAAAACTTGTGTTTCGGGCCTGAATGCACTATTTCGGGGTATCGTAGTTGTAAAGCAAAAGCATCCATTCTACTCCATTGGACCCAAAATGATGTTTGGGAGTGTTTCAGAGCATTTCGCTAACCTTCAGCACATAAATAGATGGAAAACTTGTCTTTCGGGCCTGAATGCACTATTTTGGGGTACCAAAGTTGCGAAGCATCCATTCTACTCCATTGGAACCAAAATGATGTTTGGGAGTGTTTCAGAGCACTTCGCTAACCTTCGGCACGTAAAAAGATGCAAAACTTGTGTTTCGGGCCTGAATGTACTATTTCGGGTTACCAAAGTTGTGAAGCATCCATTCTACTCCCTTGGACCCAAAATGATGTTTGGGAGTGTTTCAGAGCATTTCGATAACCTTCGGCACGTAAAAAGATGCAAAACTTGTGTTTCGGGGCTGAATGCACTATTTCGGGATACCGAAGTTGTGAAGCATCCATTCTACTCCATTGGAACCAAAATGATGTTTGGGGGTGTTTCAGAGCTTTTCGCTAACCTTCGGCACGTAAAAAGATGCAAAACTTATGTTTCGGGCCTGAATGTACTATTTCGGGTTACCAAAGTTGTGAAGCATCCATTCTACTCCATTGGACCCAAAATGATTTTTGGGAGTGTTTTAGAGCATTTCGCTAACCTTCGGCACGTGAAAAGATGCAAAACTTGTGTTTCGGGCCTGAATGCACTATTTCGGGATACCGAAGTTGTGAAGCATCCATTCTACTCCATTGGAACAAAAATGATGTTTGAGAGTGTTTCAGAGCATTTCGCTAACCTTCGGCACGTCAAAAGATGCAAAACTTGTGTTTCGTGCCTGAATGTACTATTTCGGGGTACCAAAGTTGTGAAGCATCCATTCTACTCCATTGGACCCAAAATGATTTTTGGGAGTGTTTTAGAGCATTTCGCTAACCTTCGGCATGTGAAAAGATGCAAAACTTGTGTTTCGGGCCTGAATGCACTATTTTGAGATACCGAAGTTGTGAAGCATTCATTCTACTCCATTGGAACCAAAATGATGTTTGGGAGTGTTTCAGAGCATTTCGCTAACCTTCGGCACGTAAAAAGATGCAAAACTTGTGTTTCGGTCCTGAATGTACTATTTCGGGGTACCGAAGTTGTGAAGCATCCATTCTACTCCATTGGACCCAAACTGATTTTTGGGAGTGTTTCAGAGTATTTTGCTAACCTTCGGTATGTAAAAAGATGCAAAACTTGTGTTTCGGGCCTAAATGCACTATTTCGGGATACCGAAGTTGTGAAGCATCCATTCTACTCCATTGGAACCAAAATGATGTTTGGGAGTGTTTCAGAGCATTTCGCTAACCTTCGGCACGTAAAAAGATGTAAAACTTGTGTTTCGGGCCTAATGTACTATTTCGGGGTACCAAAGTCGTAAAGCATCCATTCTACTCCATTGGACCCAAAATGATTTTTGGGAGTGTTTCAGAGCATTTCGCTAACCTTCGGCATGTAAAAAGATGCAAAACTTGTGTTTCGCGCTTGAATGCACTATTTCGGGATAACGAAGTTGTGAAGCATCCATTCTACTCCCTTGGAACCAAATGATGTTTGGGAGTGTTTCAGAGCATTTCGATAACCTTCGGCACGTAAAAAGATGCAAAACTTGTGTTTCGGGGCTGAATGCACTATTTCGGGATACCGAAGTTGTGAAGCATCCATTCTACTCCATTGGAACCAAAATGATGTTTGGGAGTGGTTCAGAGCTTTTCGCTAACCTTCGGCACGTAAAAAGATGCAAAACTTGTGTTTCGGGCCTGAATGTACTATTTCGGGTTACCAAAGTTGTGAAGCATCCATTCTACTCCATTGGACCCAAAATGATTTTTGGGAGTGTTTTAGAGCATTTCGCTAACCTTCGGCACGTGAAAAGATGCAAAACTTGTGTTTCGGGCCTGAATGCACTATTTCGGGATACCGAAGTTGTGAAGCATCCATTCTACTCCATTGGAACCAAAATGATGTTTGAGAGTGTTTCAGAGCATTTCGCTAACCTTCGGCACGTCAAAAGATGCAAAACTTGTGTTTCGGGCCTGAATGTACTATTTCGGGGTACCAAAGCTGTGAAGCATCCATTCTACTCCATTGGACCCAAAATGATTTTTGGGAGTGTTTTAGAGCATTTCGCTAACCTTCGGCATGTGAAAAGATGCAAAACTTGTGTTTCGGGCCTGAATGCACTATTTTGAGATACCGAAGTTGTGAAGCATTCATTCTACTCCATTGGAACCAAAATGATGTTTGGGAGTGTTTCAGAGCATTTCGCTAACCTTCGGCACGTAAAAAGATGCAAAACTTGTGTTTCGGGCCTGAATGTACTATTTCGGGTTACCAAAGTTGTGAAGCATCCATTCTACTCCATTGGACCCAAAATGATTTTTGGGAGTGTTTTAGAGCATTTCGCTAACCTTCGGCACGTGAAAAGATGCAAAACTTGTGTTTCGGGCCTGAATGCACTATTTCGGGATACCGAAGTTGTGAAGCATCCATTCTACTCCATTGGAACCAAAATGATGTTTGAGAGTGTTTCAGAGCATTTCGCTAACCTTCGGCACGTCAAAAGATGCAAAACTTGTGTTTCGGGCCTGAATGTACTATTTCGGGGTACCAAAGCTGTGAAGCATCCATTCTACTCCATTGGACCCAAAATGATTTTTGGGAGTGTTTTAGAGCATTTCGCTAACCTTCGGCATGTGAAAAGATGCAAAACTTGTGTTTCGGGCCTGAATGCACTATTTTGAGATACCGAAGTTGTGAAGCATTCATTCTACTCCATTGGAACCAAAATGATGTTTGGGAGTGTTTCAGAGCATTTCGCTAACCTTCGGCACGTAAAAAGATGCAAAACTTGTGTTTCGGGCCTGAATGTACTATTTCGGGGTACCGAAGTTGTGAAGCATCCATTCTACTCCATTGGACCCAAACTGATTTTTGGGAGTGTTTCAGAGCATTTTGCTAACCTTCGGCATGTAAAAAAATGCAAAACTTGTGTTTCGGGCCTGAATGCACTATTTCGGGATACCGAAGTTGTGAAGCATCCATTCTACTCCATTGGAACCAAAATGATGTTTGAGAGTGTTTCAGAGCTTTTCGCTAACCTTCGGCACGTAAAAAGATGCAAAACTTGTGTTTCGGGCCTGAATGTACTATTTCGGGGTACCGAAGTTGTGAAGCATCCATTCTACTCCATTGGACCCAAACTGATTTTTGGGAGTGTTTCAGAGCATTTTGCTAACCTTCGGCATGTAAAAAAATGCAAAACTTGTGTTTCGGGCCTGAATGCACTATTTCGGGATACCGAAGTTGTGAAGCATCCATTCTACTCCATTCGAACAAAAATGATGTTTGGGAGTGTTTCAGAGCATTTCGCTAACCTTCGGCACGCAAAAAGAGGCAAAACTTGTGTTTCGGGCCTGAATGTACTATTTCGGGGTACCGAAGTTGTGAAGCATCCATTCTACTCCATTGGACCCAAACTGATTTTTGGGAGTGTTTCAGAGCATTTTGCTAACCTTCGGCACGTAAAAAGATGCAAAACTTGTGTTTCGGGGCTGAATGCACTATTTCGGGATACCGAAGTTGTGAAGCATCCATTCTACTCCATTGGAACCAAAATGATGTTTGGGAGTGTTTCAGAGCTTTTCGCTAACCTTCGGCACGTAAAAAGATGCAAAACTTGTGTTTCGGGCCTGAATGTACTATTTCGGGTTACCAAAGTTGTGAAGCATCCATTCTACTCCATTGGACCCAAAATGATTTTTGGGAGTGTTTTAGAGCATTTCGCTAACCTTCGGCACGTGAAAAGATGCAAAACTTGTGTTTCGGGCCTGAATGCACTATTTCGGGATACCGAAGTTGTGAAGCATCCATTCTACTCCATTGGAACCAAAATGATGTTTGAGAGTGTTTCAGAGCATTTCGCTAACCTTCGGCACGTCAAAAGATGCAAAACTTGTGTTTCGGGCCTGAATGTACTATTTCGGGGTACCAAAGCTGTGAAGCATCCATTCTACTCCATTGGACCCAAAATGATTTTTGGGAGTGTTTTAGAGCATTTCGCTAACCTTCGGCATGTGAAAAGATGCAAAACTTGTGTTTCGGGCCTGAATGCACTATTTTGAGATACCGAAGTTGTGAAGCATTCATTCTACTCCATTGGAACCAAAATGATGTTTGGGAGTGTTTCAGAGCTTTTCGCTAACCTTCGGCACGTAAAAAGATGCAAAACTTGTGTTTCGGGCCTGAATGTACTATTTCGGGGTACCGAAGTTGTGAAGCATCCATTCTACTCCATTGGACCCAAACTGATTTTTGGGAGTGTTTCAGAGCATTTTGCTAACCTTCGGCATGTAAAAAAATGCAAAACTTGTGTTTCGGGCCTGAATGCACTATTTCGGGATACCGAAGTTGTGAAGCATCCATTCTACTCCATTCGAACAAAAATGATGTTTGGGAGTGTTTCAGAGCATTTCGCTAACCTTCGGCACGCAAAAAGAGGCAAAACTTGTGTTTCGGGCCTGAATGCACTATTCCGGGGTACCGAAGTTGTGAAGCATCCATTCTACTCCATTGGACCCAAGATGATGTTTGAGAGTGTTTCAGAGCATTTCGCTAACCTTCGGCACGTAAAAAGATGTAAAACTTGTGTTTCGGGCCTAATGTACTATTTCGAGGTAGCAAAGTCGTGAAGCATCCATTCTACTCCATTGGACCCAAACTGATTTTTGGGAGTGTTTCAGAGCATTTTGCTAACCTTCGGTATGTAAAAAGATGCAAAACTTGTGTTTCGGGCCTGAATGCACTATTTTGGGATACCGAAGTTGTGAAGCATTCATTCTACTCCATTGGAACCAAAATGATGTTTGGGAGTGTTTCAGGGCATTTCGCTAACCTTCGGCACGTAAAAAGATGCAAAACTTGTGTTTCGGGCCTGAATGTACTATTTCGGGGTACCGAAGTTGTGAAGCATCCATTCTACTCCATTGGACCCAAACTGATTTTTGGGAGTGTTTCAGAGCATTTTGCTAACCTTCGGCATGTAAAAAGATGCAAAACTTGTGTTTCGGGCCTGAATGCACTATTTCGGGATACCGAAGTTGTGAAGCATCCATTCTACTCCATTGGAACCAAAATGATGTTTGTGAGTGTTTCAGAGCATTTCGCTAACCTTCGGCACGTAAAAAGATGTAAAACTTGTGTTTCGGGCCTAATATACTATTTCGGGGTACCAAAGTCGTAAAGCATCCATTCTACTCCATTGGACCCAAAATGATTTTTGGGAGTGTTTCAGAGCATTTCGCTAACCTTCGGCACGTAAAAAGATGCAAAACTTGTGTTTCGCGCTTGAATGCACTATTTCGGGATAACGAAGTTGTGAAGCATCCATTCTACTCCCTTGGAACCAAATGATGTTTGGGAGTGTTTCAGAGCATTTCGATAACCTTCGGCACGTAAAAAGATGCAAAACTTGTGTTTCGGGGCTGAATGCACTATTTCGGGATACCGAAGTTGTGAAGCATCCATTCTACTCCATTGGAACCAAAATGATGTTTGGGAGTGTTTCAGAGCTTTTCGCTAACCTTCGGCACGTAAAAAGATGCAAAACCTGTGTTTCGGGCCTGAATGTACTATTTCGGGTTACCAAAGTTGTGAAGCATCCATTCTACTCCATTGGACCCAAAATGATTTTTGGGAGTGTTTTAGAGCATTTCGCTAACCTTCGGCACGTGAAAAGATGCAAAACTTGTGTTTCGGGCCTGAATGCACTATTTCGGGATACCGAAGTTGTGAAGCATCCATTCTACTCCATTGGAACCAAAATGATGTTTGAGAGTGTTTCAGAGCATTTCGCTAACCTTCGGCACGTCAAAAGATGCAAAACTTGTGTTTCGGGCCTGAATGTACTATTTCGGGGTACCAAAGCTGTGAAGCATCCATTCTACTCCATTGGACCCAAAATGATTTTTGGGAGTGTTTTAGAGCATTTCGCTAACCTTCGGCATGTGAAAAGATGCAAAACTTGTGTTTCGGGCCTGAATGCACTATTTTGAGATACCGAAGTTGTGAAGCATTCATTCTACTCCATTGGAACCAAAATGATGTTTGGGAGTGTTTCAGAGCATTTCGCTAACCTTCGGCACGTAAAAAGATGCAAAACTTGTGTTTCGGGCCTGAATGTACTATTTCGGGGTACCGAAGTTGTGAAGCATCCATTCTACTCCATTGGACCCAAACTGATTTTTGGGAGTGTTTCAGAGCATTTTGCTAACCTTCGGCATGTAAAAAAATGCAAAACTTGTGTTTCGGGCCTGAATGCACTATTTCGGGATACCGAAGTTGTGAAGCATCCATTCTACTCCATTCGAACAAAAATGATGTTTGGGAGTGTTTCAGAGCATTTCGCTAACCTTCGGCACGCAAAAAGAGGCAAAACTTGTGTTTCGGGCCTGAATGCACTATTCCGGGGTACCGAAGTTGTGAAGCATCCATTCTACTCCATTGGACCCAAGATGATGTTTGAGAGTGTTTCAGAGCATTTCGCTAACCTTCGGCACGTAAAAAGATGTAAAACTTGTGTTTCGGGCCTAATGTACTATTTCGAGGTAGCAAAGTCGTGAAGCATCCATTCTACTCCATTGGACCCAAACTGATTTTTGGGAGTGTTTCAGAGCATTTTGCTAACCTTCGGTATGTAAAAAGATGCAAAACTTGTGTTTCGGGCCTGAATGCACTATTTTGGGATACCGAAGTTGTGAAGCATTCATTCTACTCCATTGGAACCAAAATGATGTTTGGGAGTGTTTCAGGGCATTTCGCTAACCTTCGGCACGTAAAAAGATGCAAAACTTGTGTTTCGGGCCTGAATGTACTATTTCGGGGTACCGAAGTTGTGAAGCAACCATTCTACTCCATTGGACCCAAACTGATTTTTGGGAGTGTTTCAGAGCATTTTGCTAACCTTCGGCATGTAAAAAGATGCAAAACTTGTGTTTCGGGCCTGAATGCACTATTTCGGGATACCGAAGTTGTGAAGCATCCATTCTACTCCATTGGAACCAAAATGATGTTTGGGAGTGTTTCAGAGCATTTCGCTAACCTTCGGCACGTAAAAAGATGTAAAACTTGTGTTTCGGGCCTAATATACTATTTCGGGGTACCAAAGTCGTAAAGCATCCATTCTACTCCATTGGACCCAAAATGATTTTTGGGAGTGTTTCAGAGCATTTCGCTAACCTTCGGCACGTAAAAAGATGCAAAACTTGTGTTTCGCGCTTGAATGCACTATTTCGGGATAACGAAGTTGTGAAGCATTCATTGTACTCCATTGGAACCAAAATGATGTTTGGGAGTGTTTCAGAGCATTTCGCGAACCTTCGGCACGTAAAAAGATGCAAAACTTGTGTTTCGGGCCTGAATGTACTATTTCGGGGTACCGAAGCTGTGAAGCATCCATTCTACTCCATTGGACCCAAAATGATTTTTGGGAGTGTTTTAGAGCATTTCGCTAACCTTCGGCATGTGAAAAGATGCAAAACTTGTGTTTCGGGCCTGAATGCACTATTTTGAGATACCGAAGTTGTGAAGCATTCATTCTACTCCATTGGAACCAAAATGATGTTTGGGAGTGTTTCAGAGCATTTCGCTAACCTTCGGCACGTAAAAAGATGCAAAACTTGTGTTTCGGGCCTGAATGTACTATTTCGGGGTACCGAAGTTGTGAAGCATCCATTCTACTCCATTGGACCCAAACTGATTTTTGGGAGTGTTTCAGAGCATTTTGCTAACCTTCGGCATGTAAAAAGATGCAAAACTTGTGTTTCGGGCCTGAATGCACTATTTCGGGATACCGAAGTTGTGAAGCATCCATTCTACTCCATTCGAACAAAAATGATGTTTGGGAGTGTTTCAGAGCATTTCGCTAACCTTCGGCACGCAAAAAGAGGCAAAACTTGTGTTTCGGGCCTGAATGCACTATTCCGGGGTACCGAAGTTGTGAAGCATCCATTCTACTCCATTGGACCCAAGATGATGTTTGAGAGTGTTTCAGAGCATTTCGCTAACCTTCGGCACGTAAAAAGATGTAAAACTTGTGTTTCGGGCCTAATGTACTATTTCGAGGTAGCAAAGTCGTGAAGCATCCATTCTACTCCATTGGACCCAAACTGATTTTTGGGAGTGTTTCAGAGCATTTTGCTAACCTTCGGTATGTAAAAAGATGCAAAACTTGTGTTTCGGGCCTGAATGCACTATTTTGGGATACCGAAGTTGTGAAGCATTCATTCTACTCCATTGGAACCAAAATGATGTTTGGGAGTGTTTCAGGGCATTTCGCTAACCTTCGGCACGTAAAAAGATGCAAAACTTGTGTTTCGGGCCTGAATGTACTATTTCGGGGTACCGAAGTTGTGAAGCATCCATTCTACTCCATTGGACCCAAACTGATTTTTGGGAGTGTTTCAGAGCATTTTGCTAACCTTCGGCATGTAAAAAGATGCAAAACTTGTGTTTCGGGCCTGAATGCACTATTTTGGGATACCGAAGTTGTGAAGCATCCATTCTACTCCATTGGAACCAAAATGATGTTTGGGAGTGTTTCAGAGCATTTCGCTAACCTTCGGCACGTAAAAAGATGTAAAACTTGTGTTTCGGGCCTAATATACTATTTCGGGGTACCAAAGTCGTAAAGCATCCATTCTACTCCATTGGACCCAAAATGATTTTTGGGAGTGTTTCAGAGCATTTCGCTAACCTTCGGCACGTAAAAAGATGCAAAACTTGTGTTTCGCGCTTGAATGCACTATTTCGGGATAACGAAGTTGTGAAGCATCCATTCTACTCCCTTGGAACCAAATGATGTTTGGGAGTGTTTCAGAGCATTTCGATAACCTTCGGCACGTAAAAAGATGCAAAACTTGTGTTTCGGGGCTGAATGCACTATTTCGGGATACCGAACTTGTGAAGCATCCATTCTACTCCATTGGAACCAAAATGATGTTTGAGAGTGTTTCAGAGCTTTTCGCTAACCTTCGGCACGTAAAAAGATGCAAAACTTGTGTTTCGGGCCTGAATGTACTATTTCGGGTTACCAAAGTTGTGAAGCATCCATTCTACTCCATTGGACCCAAAATGATTTTTGGGAGTGTTTTAGAGCATTTCGCTAACCTTCGGCACGTGAAAAGATGCAAAACTTGTGTTTCGGGCCTGAATGCACTATTTCGGGATACCGAAGTTGTGAAGCATTCATTCTACTCCATTGGAACCAAAATGATGTTTGGGAGTGTTTCTGAGCATTTCGCTAACCTTCGGCCGGTAAAAAGATGCAAAACTTGTGTTTCGGGCCTGAAGGTACGATTTTGGGGTACCGAAGTTGTGAAGCATCCATTCTACTCCATTGGACCCAAACTGATTTTTGGGAGTGTTTCAGAGCATTTTGCTAACCTTCGGCATGTAAAAAGATGCAAAACTTGTGTTTCAGGCCTGAATGCACTATTTCGGGATACCGAAGTTGTGAAGCATCCATTCTACTCCATTGGAACCAAAATGATGTTTGAGAGTGTTTCAGAGCATTTCGCTAACCTTCGGCACGTCAAAAGATGCAAAACTTGTGTTTCGGGCCTGAATGTACTATTTCGGGGTACCAAAGCTGTGAAGCATCCATTCTACTCCATTGGACCCAAAATGATTTTTGGGAGTGTTTTAGAGCATTTCGCTAACCTTCGGCATGTGAAAAGATGCAAAACTTGTGTTTCGGGCCTGAATGCACTATTTTGAGATACCGAAGTTGTGAAGCATTCATTCTACTCCATTGGAACCAAAATGATGTTTGGGAGTGTTTCAGAGCATTTCGCTAACCTTCGGCACGTAAAAAGATGCAAAACTTGTGTTTCGGGCCTGAATGTACTATTTCGGGGTACCGAAGTTGTGAAGCATCCATTCTACTCCATTGGACCCAAACTGATTTTTGGGAGTGTTTCAGAGCATTTTGCTAACCTTCGGCATGTAAAAAGATGCAAAACTTGTGTTTCGGGCCTGAATGCACTATTTCGGGATACCGAAGTTGTGAAGCATCCATTCTACTCCATTCGAACAAAAATGATGTTTGGGAGTGTTTCAGAGCATTTCGCTAACCTTCGGCACGCAAAAAGAGGCAAAACTTGTGTTTCGGGCCTGAATGCACTATTCCGGGGTACCGAAGTTGTGAAGCATCCATTCTACTCCATTGGACCCAAGATGATGTTTGAGAGTGTTTCAGAGCATTTCGCTAACCTTCGGCACGTAAAAAGATGTAAAACTTGTGTTTCGGGCCTAATGTACTATTTCGAGGTAGCAAAGTCGTGAAGCATCCATTCTACTCCATTGGACCCAAACTGATTTTTGGGAGTGTTTCAGAGCATTTTGCTAACCTTCGGTATGTAAAAAGATGCAAAACTTGTGTTTCGGGCCTGAATGCACTATTTTGGGATACCGAAGTTGTGAAGCATTCATTCTACTCCATTGGAACCAAAATGATGTTTGGGAGTGTTTCAGGGCATTTCGCTAACCTTCGGCACGTAAAAAGATGCAAAACTTGTGTTTCGGGCCTGAATGTACTATTTCGGGGTACCGAAGTTGTGAAGCATCCATTCTACTCCATTGGACCCAAACTGATTTTTGGGAGTGTTTCAGAGCATTTTGCTAACCTTCGGCATGTAAAAAGATGCAAAACTTGTGTTTCGGGCCTGAATGCACTATTTCGGGATACCGAAGTTGTGAAGCATCCATTCTACTCCATTGGAACCAAAATGATGTTTGTGAGTGTTTCAGAGCATTTCGCTAACCTTCGGCACGTAAAAAGATGTAAAACTTGTGTTTCGGGCCTAATATACTATTTCGGGGTACCAAAGTCGTAAAGCATCCATTCTACTCCATTGGACCCAAAATGATTTTTGGGAGTGTTTCAGAGCATTTCGCTAACCTTCGGCACGTAAAAAGATGCAAAACTTGTGTTTCGCGCTTGAATGCACTATTTCGGGATAACGAAGTTGTGAAGCATCCATTCTACTCCCTTGGAACCAAATGATGTTTGGGAGTGTTTCAGAGCATTTCGATAACCTTCGGCACGTAAAAAGATGCAAAACTTGTGTTTCGGGGCTGAATGCACTATTTCGGGATACCGAAGTTGTGAAGCATCCATTCTACTCCATTGGAACCAAAATGATGTTTGGGAGTGTTTCAGAGCTTTTCGCTAACCTTCGGCACGTAAAAAGATGCAAAACCTGTGTTTCGGGCCTGAATGTACTATTTCGGGTTACCAAAGTTGTGAAGCATCCATTCTACTCCATTGGACCCAAAATGATTTTTGGGAGTGTTTTAGAGCATTTCGCTAACCTTCGGCACGTGAAAAGATGCAAAACTTGTGTTTCGGGCCTGAATGCACTATTTCGGGATACCGAAGTTGTGAAGCATCCATTCTACTCCATTGGAACCAAAATGATGTTTGAGAGTGTTTCAGAGCATTTCGCTAACCTTCGGCACGTCAAAAGATGCAAAACTTGTGTTTCGGGCCTGAATGTACTATTTCGGGGTACCAAAGCTGTGAAGCATCCATTCTACTCCATTGGACCCAAAATGATTTTTGGGAGTGTTTTAGAGCATTTCGCTAACCTTCGGCATGTGAAAAGATGCAAAACTTGTGTTTCGGGCCTGAATGCACTATTTTGAGATACCGAAGTTGTGAAGCATTCATTCTACTCCATTGGAACCAAAATGATGTTTGGGAGTGTTTCAGAGCATTTCGCTAACCTTCGGCACGTAAAAAGATGCAAAACTTGTGTTTCGGGCCTGAATGTACTATTTCGGGGTACCGAAGTTGTGAAGCATCCATTCTACTCCATTGGACCCAAACTGATTTTTGGGAGTGTTTCAGAGCATTTTGCTAACCTTCGGCATGTAAAAAAATGCAAAACTTGTGTTTCGGGCCTGAATGCACTATTTCGGGATACCGAAGTTGTGAAGCATCCATTCTACTCCATTCGAACAAAAATGATGTTTGGGAGTGTTTCAGAGCATTTCGCTAACCTTCGGCACGCAAAAAGAGGCAAAACTTGTGTTTCGGGCCTGAATGCACTATTCCGGGGTACCGAAGTTGTGAAGCATCCATTCTACTCCATTGGACCCAAGATGATGTTTGAGAGTGTTTCAGAGCATTTCGCTAACCTTCGGCACGTAAAAAGATGTAAAACTTGTGTTTCGGGCCTAATGTACTATTTCGAGGTAGCAAAGTCGTGAAGCATCCATTCTACTCCATTGGACCCAAACTGATTTTTGGGAGTGTTTCAGAGCATTTTGCTAACCTTCGGTATGTAAAAAGATGCAAAACTTGTGTTTCGGGCCTGAATGCACTATTTTGGGATACCGAAGTTGTGAAGCATTCATTCTACTCCATTGGAACCAAAATGATGTTTGGGAGTGTTTCAGGGCATTTCGCTAACCTTCGGCACGTAAAAAGATGCAAAACTTGTGTTTCGGGCCTGAATGTACTATTTCGGGGTACCGAAGTTGTGAAGCAACCATTCTACTCCATTGGACCCAAACTGATTTTTGGGAGTGTTTCAGAGCATTTTGCTAACCTTCGGCATGTAAAAAGATGCAAAACTTGTGTTTCGGGCCTGAATGCACTATTTCGGGATACCGAAGTTGTGAAGCATCCATTCTACTCCATTGGAACCAAAATGATGTTTGGGAGTGTTTCAGAGCATTTCGCTAACCTTCGGCACGTAAAAAGATGTAAAACTTGTGTTTCGGGCCTAATATACTATTTCGGGGTACCAAAGTCGTAAAGCATCCATTCTACTCCATTGGACCCAAAATGATTTTTGGGAGTGTTTCAGAGCATTTCGCTAACCTTCGGCACGTAAAAAGATGCAAAACTTGTGTTTCGCGCTTGAATGCACTATTTCGGGATAACGAAGTTGTGAAGCATTCATTGTACTCCATTGGAACCAAAATGATGTTTGGGAGTGTTTCAGAGCATTTCGCGAACCTTCGGCACGTAAAAAGATGCAAAACTTGTGTTTCGGGCCTGAATGTACTATTTCGGGGTACCGAAGCTGTGAAGCATCCATTCTACTCCATTGGACCCAAAATGATTTTTGGGAGTGTTTTAGAGCATTTCGCTAACCTTCGGCATGTGAAAAGATGCAAAACTTGTGTTTCGGGCCTGAATGCACTATTTTGAGATACCGAAGTTGTGAAGCATTCATTCTACTCCATTGGAACCAAAATGATGTTTGGGAGTGTTTCAGAGCATTTCGCTAACCTTCGGCACGTAAAAAGATGCAAAACTTGTGTTTCGAGCCTGAATGTACTATTTCGGGGTACCGAAGTTGTGAAGCATCCATTCTACTCCATTGGACCCAAACTGATTTTTGGGAGTGTTTCAGAGCATTTTGCTAACCTTCGGCATGTAAAAAGATGCAAAACTTGTGTTTCGGGCCTGAATGCACTATTTCGGGATACCGAAGTTGTGAAGCATCCATTCTACTCCATTCGAACAAAAATGATGTTTGGGAGTGTTTCAGAGCATTTCGCTAACCTTCGGCACGCAAAAAGAGGCAAAACTTGTGTTTCGGGCCTGAATGCACTATTCCGGGGTACCGAAGTTGTGAAGCATCCATTCTACTCCATTGGACCCAAGATGATGTTTGAGAGTGTTTCAGAGCATTTCGCTAACCTTCGGCACGTAAAAAGATGTAAAACTTGTGTTTCGGGCCTAATGTACTATTTCGAGGTAGCAAAGTCGTGAAGCATTCATTCTACTCCATTGGACCCAAACTGATTTTTGGGAGTGTTTCAGAGCATTTTGCTAACCTTCGGTATGTAAAAAGATGCAAAACTTGTGTTTCGGGCCTGAATGCACTATTTTGGGATACCGAAGTTGTGAAGCATTCATTCTACTCCATTGGAACCAAAATGATGTTTGGGAGTGTTTCAGGGCATTTCGCTAACCTTCGGCACGTAAAAAGATGCAAAACTTGTGTTTCGGGCCTGAATGTACTATTTCGGGGTACCGAAGTTGTGAAGCATCCATTCTACTCCATTGGACCCAAACTGATTTTTGGGAGTGTTTCAGAGCATTTTGCTAACCTTCGGCATGTAAAAAGATGCAAAACTTGTGTTTCGGGCCTGAATGCACTATTTTGGGATACCGAAGTTGTGAAGCATCCATTCTACTCCATTGGAACCAAAATGATGTTTGGGAGTGTTTCAGAGCATTTCGCTAACCTTCGGCACGTAAAAAGATGTAAAACTTGTGTTTCGGGCCTAATATACTATTTCGGGGTACCAAAGTCGTAAAGCATCCATTCTACTCCATTGGACCCAAAATGATTTTTGGGAGTGTTTCAGAGCATTTCGCTAACCTTCGGCACGTAAAAAGATGCAAAACTTGTGTTTCGCGCTTGAATGCACTATTTCGGGATAACGAAGTTGTGAAGCATCCATTCTACTCCCTTGGAACCAAATGATGTTTGGGAGTGTTTCAGAGCATTTCGATAACCTTCGGCACGTAAAAAGATGCAAAACTTGTGTTTCGGGGCTGAATGCACTATTTCGGGATACCGAACTTGTGAAGCATCCATTCTACTCCATTGGAACCAAAATGATGTTTGGGAGTGTTTCAGAGCTTTTCGCTAACCTTCGGCACGTAAAAAGATGCAAAACTTGTGTTTCGGGCCTGAATGTACTATTTCGGGTTACCAAAGTTGTGAAGCATCCATTCTACTCCATTGGACCCAAAATGATTTTTGGGAGTGTTTTAGAGCATTTCGCTAACCTTCGGCACGTGAAAAGATGCAAAACTTGTGTTTCGGGCCTGAATGCACTATTTCGGGATACCGAAGTTGTGAAGCATTCATTCTACTCCATTGGAACCAAAATGATGTTTGGGAGTGTTTCTGAGCATTTCGCTAACCTTCGGCCGGTAAAAAGATGCAAAACTTGTGTTTCGGGCCTGAAGGTACGATTTTGGGGTACCGAAGTTGTGAAGCATCCATTCTACTCCATTGGACCCAAACTGATTTTTGGGAGTGTTTCAGAGCATTTTGCTAACCTTCGGCATGTAAAAAGATGCAAAACTTGTGTTTCAGGCCTGAATGCACTATTTCGGGATACCGAAGTTGTGAAGCATCCATTCTACTCCATTGGAACCAAAATGATGTTTGAGAGTGTTTCAGAGCATTTCGCTAACCTTCGGCACGTCAAAAGATGCAAAACTTGTGTTTCGGGCCTGAATGTACTATTTCGGGGTACCAAAGCTGTGAAGCATCCATTCTACTCCATTGGACCCAAAATGATTTTTGGGAGTGTTTTAGAGCATTTCGCTAACCTTCGGCATGTGAAAAGATGCAAAACTTGTGTTTCGGGCCTGAATGCACTATTTTGAGATACCGAAGTTGTGAAGCATTCATTCTACTCCATTGGAACCAAAATGATGTTTGGGAGTGTTTCAGAGCATTTCGCTAACCTTCGGCACGTAAAAAGATGCAAAACTTGTGTTTCGGGCCTGAATGTACTATTTCGGGGTACCGAAGTTGTGAAGCATCCATTCTACTCCATTGGACCCAAACTGATTTTTGGGAGTGTTTCAGAGCATTTTGCTAACCTTCGGCATGTAAAAAGATGCAAAACTTGTGTTTCGGGCCTGAATGCACTATTTCGGGATACCGAAGTTGTGAAGCATCCATTCTACTCCATTCGAACAAAAATGATGTTTGGGAGTGTTTCAGAGCATTTCGCTAACCTTCGGCACGCAAAAAGAGGCAAAACTTGTGTTTCGGGCCTGAATGCACTATTCCGGGGTACCGAAGTTGTGAAGCATCCATTCTACTCCATTGGACCCAAGATGATGTTTGAGAGTGTTTCAGAGCATTTCGCTAACATTCGGCACGTAAAAAGATGTAAAACTTGTGTTTCGGGCCTAATGTACTATTTCGAGGTAGCAAAGTCATGAAGCATCCATTCTACTCCATTGGACCCAAAATGATTTTTGGGAGTGTTTTAGAGCATTTCGCTAACCTTCGGCATGTGAAAAGATGCAAAACTTGTGTTTCGGGCCTGAATGCACTATTTTGAGATACCGAAGTTGTGAAGCATTCATTCTACTCCATTGGAACCAAACTGATGTTTGGGAGTGTTTCAGAGCATTTCGCTAACCTTCGGCACGTAAAAAGATGCAAAACTTGTGTTTCGGGCCTGAATGTACTATTTCGGGGTACCGAAGTTGTGAAGCATCCATTCTACTCCATTGGACCCAAACTGATTTTTGGGAGTGTTTCAGAGCATTTTGCTAACCTTCGGTATGTAAAAAGATGCAAAACTTGTGTTTCGGGCCTGACTGCACTATTTTGGGATACTGAAGTTGTGAAGCATTCATTCTACTCCATTGGAACCAAAATGATGTTTGGGAGTGTTTCAGGGCATTTCGCTAACCTTCGGCACGTAAAAAGATGCAAAACTTGTGTTTCGGGCCTGAATGTACTATTTCGGGGTACCGAAGTTGTGAAGCATCCATTCTACTCCATTGGACCCAAACTGATTTTTGGGAGTGTTTCAGAGGATTTTGCTAACCTTCGGCATGTAAAAAGATGCAAAACTTGTGTTTCGGGCCTGAATGCACTATTTCGGGATACCGAAGTTGTGAAGCATCCATTCTACTCCATTGGAACCAAAATGATGTTTGGGAGTGTTTCAGAGCATTTCGCTAACCTTCGGCACGTAAAAAGATGTAAAACTTGTGTTTCGGGCCTAATATACTATTTCGGGGTACCAAAGTCGTAAAGCATCCATTCTACTCCATTGGACCCAAAATGATTTTTGGGAGTGTTTCAGAGCATTTCGCTAACCTTCGGCACGTAAAAAGATGCAAAACTAGTGTTTCGCGCTTGAATGCACTATTTCGGGATAACGAAGTTGTGAAGCATCCATTCTACTCCCTTGGAACCAAATGATGTTTGGGAGTGTTTCAGAGCATTTCGATAACCTTCGGCACGTAAAAAGATGCAAAACTTGTGTTTCGGGGCTGAATGCACTATTTCGGGATACCGAACTTGTGAAGCATCCATTCTACTCCATTGGAACCAAAATGATGTTTGGGAGTGTTTCAGAGCTTTTCGCTAACCTTCGGCACGTAAAAAGATGCAAAACTTGTGTTTCGGGCCTGAATGTACTATTTCGGGTTACCAAAGTTGTGAAGCATCCATTCTACTCCATTGGACCCAAAATGATTTTTGGGAGTGTTTTAGAGCATTTCGCTAACCTTCGGCACGTGAAAAGATGCAAAACTTGTGTTTCGGGCCTGAATGCACTATTTCGGGATACCGAAGTTGTGAAGCATCCATTCTACGCCATTGGAACCAAAATGATGTTTGAGAGTGTTTCAGAGCATTTCGCTAACCTTCGGCACGTCAAAAGATGCAAAACTTGTGTTTCGGGCCTGAATGTACTATTTCGGGGTACCAAAGTTGTGAAGCATCCATTCTACTCCATTGGACCCAAAATGATTTTTGGGAGTGCTTTAGAGCATTTCGCTAACCTTCGGCATGTGAAAAGATGCAAAACTTGTGTTTCGGACCTGAATGCACTATTTTGAGATACCGAAGTTGTGAAGCATTCATTCTACTCCATTGGAACCAAAATGATGTTTGGGAGTGTTTCTGAGCATTTCGCTAACCTTCGGCCGGTAAAAAGATGCAAAACTTGTGTTTCGGGCCTGAAGGTACTATTTTGGGGTACCGAAGTTGTGAAGCATCCATTCTACTCCATTGGACCCAAACTGATTTTTGGGAGTGTTTCAGAGCATTTTGCTAACCTTCGGCATGTAAAAAGATGCAAAACTTGTGTTTCAGGCCTGAATGCACTATTTCGGGATACCGAAGTTGTGAAGCATCCATTCTACTCCATTCGAACAAAAATGATGTTTGGGAGTGTTTCAGAGCATTTCGCTAACTTTCGGCACGTAAAAAGAGGCAAAACTTGTGTTTCGGGCCTGAATGCACTATTCTGGGGTACCGAAGTTGTGAAGCATCCATTCTACTCCATTGGACCCAAGATGATGTTTGAGAGTGTTTCAGAGCATTTCGCTAACCTTCGGCACGTAAAAAGATGTAAAACTTGGGTTTCGGGCCTAATGTACTATTTCGGGGTAGCAAAGTCGTGAAGCATCCAATCTACTCCACTGGACCCAAAATGATGTTTGGGAGTGTTTCAGAGCATTTCGCTAACCTTCGGCACGTAAAAAGATGCAAAACTTGTGTTTCGGGCCTGAATGTACTATTTCGGGGTACCGAAGTTGTGAAGCATCCATTCTACTCCATTGGTCCCAAACTGATTTTTGGGAGTGTTTCAGAGCATTTTGCTAACCTTCGGATTGTAAAAAGATGCAAAACATGTGTTTCGGGCCTGAATGCACTATTTCAGGATACCGAAGTTGTGAAGCATCCATTCTACTCCATTCGAACAAAAATGATGTTTGGGAGTGTTTCAGAGCATTTCGCTAACCTTCGACACGCAAAAAGAGGCAAAACTTGTGTTTCGGGCCTGAATGCACTATTCCGGGGTACCGAAGTTGTGAAGCATCCATTCTACTCCATTGGACCCAAGATGATGTTTGAGAGTGTTTCAGAGCATTTCGCTAACCTTCGGCACGTAAAAAGATGTAAAACTTGTGTTTCGGGCCTAATGTACTATTTCGAGGTAGCAAAGTCGTGAAGCATCCATTCTACTCCATTGGACCCAAACTGATTTTTGGGAGTGTTTCAGAGCATTTTGCTAACCTTCGGTATGTAAAAAGATGCAAAAATTGTGTTTCGGGCCTGAATGCACTATTTTTGGATTAAGAAGTAGTGAAGAATTCATTTAACTCCATTGGAACCAAAATGATGTTTGGTAGTGTTTCAGGGCATTTCGCTAACCTTCGGCACGTAAAAAGATGCAAAACTTGTGTTTCGGGCCTGAATGTACTATTTCGGGGTACCGAAGTTGTGAAGCATCCATTCTACTCCATTGGACCCAAACTGATTTTTGGGAGTGTTTCAGAGCATTTTGCTAACCTTCGGTATGTAAAAAGATGCAAAACTTGTGTTTCGGGCCTGAATGCACTATTTTGGGATTCCGAAGTTGTGAAGCATTCATTGTACTCCATTGGAACCAAAATGATGTTTGGGAGTGTTTCAGGGCATTTCGATAACCTTCGGCACGTAAAAAGATGCAAAACTTGTGTTTCGGGCCTGAATGTACTATTTCGGGGTACCGAAGTCGTGAAGCATCCATTCTACTCCATTGGACCCAAACTGATTTTTGGGAGTGTTTCAGAGCATTTTGCTAACCTTCGGTATGTAAAAAGATGCAAAACTTGTGTTTCGGGCCTGAATGCACTATTTTGGGATACCGAAGTTGTGAAGCATTCATTCTACTCCATTGGAACCAAAATGATGTTTGGGAGTGTTTCAGGGCATTTCGCTAACCTTCGGCACGTAAAAAGATGCAAAACTTGTGTTTCGGGCCTGAATGTACTATTTCGGGGTACCGAAGTTGTGAAGCATCCATTCTACTCCATTGGACCCAAACTGATTTTTGGGAGTGTTTCAGAGCATTTTGCTAACCTTCGGCATGTAAAAAGATGCAAAACTTGTGTTTCGGGCCTGAATGCACTATTTCGGGATACCGAAGTTGTGAAGCATCCATTCTACTCCATTGGAACCAAAATGATGTTTGGGAGTGTTTCAGAGCATTTCGCTAACCTTCGGCACGTAAAAAGATGTAAAACTTGTGTTTCGGGCCTAATATACTATTTCGGGGTACCAAAGTCGTAAAGCATCCATTCTACTCCATTGGACCCAAAATGATTTTTGGGAGTGTTTCAGAGCATTTCGCTAACCTTCGGCACGTAAAAAGATGCAAAACTTGTGTTTCGCGCTTGAATGCACTATTTCGGGATAACGAAGTTGTGAAGCATCCATTCTACTCCCTTGGAACCAAATGATGTTTGGGAGTGTTTCAGAGCATTTCGATAACCTTCGGCACGTAAAAAGATGCAAAACTTGTGTTTCGGGGTTGAATGCACTATTTCGGGATACCGAACTTGTGAAGCATCCATTCTACTCCATTGGAACCAAAATGATGTTTGGGAGTGTTTCAGAGCTTTTCGCTAACCTTCGGCACGTAAAAAGATGCAAAACTTGTGTTTCGGGCCTGAATGTACTATTTCGGGTTACCAAAGTTGTGAAGCATCCATTCTACTCCATTGGACCCAAAATGATTTTTGGGAGTGTTTTAGAGCATTTCGCTAACCTTCGGCACGTGAAAAGATGCAAAACTTGTGTTTCGGGCCTGAATGCACTATTTCGGGATACCGAAGTTGTGAAGCATCCATTCTACGCCATTGGAACCAAAATGATGTTTGAGAGTGTTTCAGAGCATTTCGCTAACCTTCGGCACGTCAAAAGATGCAAAACTTGTGTTTCGGGCCTGAATGTACTATTTCGGGGTACCAAAGTTGTGAAGCATCCATTCTACTCCATTGGACCCAAAATGATTTTTGGGAGTGCTTTAGAGCATTTCGCTAACCTTCGGCATGTGAAAAGATGCAAAACTTGTGTTTCGGACCTGAATGCACTATTTTGAGATACCGAAGTTGTGAAGCATTCATTCTACTCCATTGGAACCAAAATGATGTTTGGGAGTGTTTCTGAGCATTTCGCTAACCTTCGGCCGGTAAAAAGATGCAAAACTTGTGTTTCGGGCCTGAAGGTACTATTTTGGGGTACCGAAGTTGTGAAGCATCCATTCTACTCCATTGGACCCAAACTGATTTTTGGGAGTGTTTCAGAGCATTTTGCTAACCTTCGGCATGTAAAAAGATGCAAAACTTGTGTTTCAGGCCTGAATGCACTATTTCGGGATACCGAAGTTGTGAAGCATCCATTCTACTCCATTCGAACAAAAATGATGTTTGGGAGTGTTTCAGAGCATTTCGCTAACTTTCGGCACGTAAAAAGAGGCAAAACTTGTGTTTCGGGCCTGAATGCACTATTCTGGGGTACCGAAGTTGTGAAGCATCCATTCTACTCCATTGGACCCAAGATGATGTTTGAGAGTGTTTCAGAGCATTTCGCTAACCTTCGGCACGTAAAAAGATGTAAAACTTGGGTTTCGGGCCTAATGTACTATTTCGGGGTAGCAAAGTCGTGAAGCATCCAATCTACTCCACTGGACCCAAAATGATGTTTGGGAGTGTTTCAGAGCATTTCGCTAACCTTCGGCACGTAAAAAGATTCAAAACTTGTGTTTCGGGCCTGAATGTACTATTTCGGGGTACCGAAGTTGTGAAGCATCCATTCTACTCCATTGGTCCCAAACTGATTTTTGGGAGTGTTTCAGAGCATTTTGCTAACCTTCGGATTGTAAAAAGATGCAAAACATGTGTTTCGGGCCTGAATGCACTATTTCAGGATACCGAAGTTGTGAAGCATCCATTCTACTCCATTCGAACAAAAATGATGTTTGGGAGTGTTTCAGAGCATTTCGCTAACCTTCGGCACTCAAAAAGAGGCAAAACTTGTGTTTCGGGCCTGAATGCACTATTTCGGGGTACCGAAGTTGTGAAGCATCCATTCTACTCCATTGGACCCAAGATGATGTTTGAGAGTGTTTCAGAGCATTTCGCTAACCTTCGGCACGTAAAAAGATGTAAAACTTGTGTTTCGGGCCTAATGTACTATTTCGAGGTAGCAAAGTCGTGAAGCATCCATTCTACTCCATTGGACCCAAACTGATTTTTGGGAGTGTTTCAGAGCATTTTGCTAACCTTCGGTATGTAAAAAGATGCAAAACTTGTGTTTCGGGCCTGAATGCACTATTTTGGGATTCCGAAGTTGTGAAGCATTCATTCTACTCCATTGGAACCAAAATGATGTTTGGGAGTGTTTCAGGGCATTTCGCTAACCTTCGGCACGTAAAAAGATGCAAAACTTGTGTTTCGGGCCTGAATGTACTATTTCAGGGTACCGAAGTTGTGAAGCATCCATTCTACTCCATTGGACCCAAACTGATTTTTGGGAGTGTTTCAGAGCATTTTGCTAACCTTCGGCATGTAAAAAGATGCAAAACTTGTGTTTCGGGCCTGAATGCACTATTTCGGGATACCGAAGTTGTGAAGCATCCATTCTACTCCATTGGAACCAAAATGATGTTTGGGAGTGTTTCAGAGCATTTCGCTAACCTTCGGCACGTAAAAAGATGTAAAACTTGTGTTTCGGGCCTAATATACTATTTCGGGGTACCAAAGTCGTAAAGCATCCATTCTACTCCATTGGACCCAAATTGATTTTTGGGAGTGTTTCAGAGCATTTCGCTAACCTTCGGCACGTAAAAAGATGCAAAACTTGTGTTTCGCGCTTGAATGCACTATTTCGGGATAACGAAGTTGTGAAGCATCCATTCTACTCCCTTGGAACCAAATGATGTTTGGGAGTGTTTCAGAGCATTTCGATAACCTTCGGCACGTAAAAAGATGCAAAACTTGTGTTTCGGGGCTGAATGCACTATTTCGGGATACCGAACTTGTGAAGCATCCATTCTACTCCATTGGAACCAAAATGATGTTTGGGAGTGTTTCAGAGCTTTTCGCTAACCTTCGGCACGTAAAAAGATGCAAAACTTGTGTTTCGGGCCTGAATGTACTATTTCGGGTTACCAAAGTTGTGAAGCATCCATTCTACTCCATTGGACCCAAAATGATTTTAGGGAGTGTTTTAGAGCATTTCGCTAACCTTCGGCACGTGAAAAGATGCAAAACTTGTGTTTCGGGCCTGAATGCACTATTTCGGGATACCGAAGTTGTGAAGCATTCATTCTACTCCATTGGAACCAAAATGATGTTTGGGAGTGTTTCTGAGCATTTCGCTAACCTTCGGCCGGTAAAAAGATGCAAAACTTGTGTTTCGGGCCTGAAGGTACGATTTTGGGGTACCGAAGTTGTGAAGCATCCATTCTACTCCATTGGACCCAAACTGATTTTTGGGAGTGTTTCAGAGCATTTTGCTAACCTTCGGCATGTAAAAAGATGCAAAACTTGTGTTTCAGGCCTGAATGCACTATTTCGGGATACCGAAGTTGTGAAGCATCCATTCTACTCCATTGGAACCAAAATGATGTTTGAGAGTGTTTCAGAGCATTTCGCTAACCTTCGGTACGTAAAAAGATGCAAAACTTGTGTTTCGGGCCTGAATGCACTATTCCGGGGTACCGAAGTTGTGAAGCATCCATTCTACTCCATTGGACACAAGATGATGTTTGAGAGTGTTTCAGAGCATTTCGCTAACCTTCGGCACGTAAAAAGATGTAAAACTTGTGTTTCGGGCCTAATGTACTATTTCGAGGTAGCAAAGTCATGAAGCATCCATTCTACTCCATTGGACCCAAACTGATTTTTGGGAGTGTTTCAGAGCATTTTGCTAACCTTCGGTATGTAAAAAGATGCAAAACTTGTGTTTCGGGCCTGACTGCACTATTTTGGGATACCGAAGTTGTGAAGCATTCATTCTACTCCATTGGAACCAAAATGATGTTTGGGAGTGTTTCAGGGCATTTCGCTAACCTTCGGCACGTAAAAAGATGCAAAACTTGTGTTTCGGGCCTGAATGTACTATTTCGGGGTACCGAAGTTGTGAAGCATCCATTCTACTCCATTGGACCCAAACTGATTTTTGGGAGTGTTTCAGAGCATTTTGCTAACCTTCGGCATGTAAAAAGATGCAAAACTTGTGTTTCGGGCCTGAATGCACTATTTCGGGATACCGAAGTTGTGAAGCATCCATTCTACTCCATTGGAACCAAAATGATGTTTGGGAGTGTTTCAGAGCATTTCGCTAACCTTCGGCACGTAAAAAGATGTAAAACTTGTGTTTCGGGCCTAATATACTATTTCAGGGTACCAAAGTCGTAAAGCATCCATTCTACTCCATTGGACCCAAAATGATTTTTGGGAGTGTTTCAGAGCATTTCGCTAACCTTCGGCACGTAAAAAGATGCAAAACTTGTGTTTCGCGCTTGAATGCACTATTTCGGGATAACGAAGTTGTGAAGCATCCATTCTACTCCCTTGGAACCAAATGATGTTTGGGAGTGTTTCAGAGCATTTCGATAACCTTCGGCACGTAAAAAGATGCAAAACTTGTGTTTCGGGGCTGAATGCACTATTTCGGGATACCGAACTTGTGAAGCATCCATTCTACTCCATTGGAACCAAAATGATGTTTGGGAGTGTTTCAGAGCTTTTCGCTAACCTTCGGCACGTAAAAAGATGCAAAACTTGTGTTTCGGGCCTGAATGTACTATTTCGGGTTACCAAAGTTGTGAAGCATCCATTCTACTCCATTGGACCCAAAATGATTTTTGGGAGTGTTTTAGAGCATTTCGCTAACCTTCGGCACGTGAAAAGATGCAAAACTTGTGTTTCGGGCCTGAATGCACTATTTCGGGATACCGAAGTTGTGAAGCATCCATTCTACGCCATTGGAACCAAAATGATGTTTGAGAGTGTTTCAGAGCATTTCGCTAACCTTCGGCACGTCAAAAGATGCAAAACTTGTGTTTCGGGCCTGAATGTACTATTTCGGGGTACCAAAGTTGTGAAGCATCCATTCTACTCCATTGGACCCAAAATGATTTTTGGGAGTGCTTTAGAGCATTTCGCTAACCTTCGGCATGTGAAAAGATGCAAAACTTGTGTTTCGGACCTGAATGCACTATTTTGAGATACCGAAGTTGTGAAGCATTCATTCTACTCCATTGGAACCAAAATGATGTTTGGGAGTGTTTCTGAGCATTTCGCTAACCTTCGGCCGGTAAAAAGATGCAAAACTTGTGTTTCGGGCCTGAAGGTACTATTTTGGGGTACCGAAGTTGTGAAGCATCCATTCTACTCCATTGGACCCAAACTGATTTTTGGGAGTGTTTCAGAGCATTTTGCTAACCTTCGGCATGTAAAAAGATGCAAAACTTGTGTTTCAGGCCTGAATGCACTATTTCGGGATACCGAAGTTGTGAAGCATCCATTCTACTCCATTCGAACAAAAATGATGTTTGGGAGTGTTTCAGAGCATTTCGCTAACTTTCGGCACGTAAAAAGAGGCAAAACTTGTGTTTCGGGCCTGAATGCACTATTCTGGGGTACCGAAGTTGTGAAGCATCCATTCTACTCCATTGGACCCAAGATGATGTTTGAGAGTGTTTCAGAGCATTTCGCTAACCTTCGGCACGTAAAAAGATGTAAAACTTGGGTTTCGGGCCTAATGTACTATTTCGGGGTAGCAAAGTCGTGAAGCATCCAATCTACTCCACTGGACCCAAAATGATGTTTGGGAGTGTTTCAGAGCATTTCGCTAACCTTCGGCACGTAAAAAGATGCAAAACTTGTGTTTCGGGCCTGAATGTACTATTTCGGGGTACCGAAGTTGTGAAGCATCCATTCTACTCCATTGGTCCCAAACTGATTTTTGGGAGTGTTTCAGAGCATTTTGCTAACCTTCGGATTGTAAAAAGATGCAAAACTTGTGTTTCGGGCCTGAATGCACTATTTCGGGATACCGAAGTTGTGAAGCATCCATTCTACTCCATTCGAACCAAAATGATGTTTGGGAGTGTTTCAGAGCATTTCGCTAACCTTCGGCACGTAAAAAGATGTAAAACTTGTGTTTCGGGCCTAATATACTATTTCGGGGTACCAAAGTCGTAAAGCATCCATTCTACTCCATTGGACCCAAATTGATTTTTGGGAGTGTTTCAGAGCATTTCGCTAACCTTCGGCACGTAAAAAGATGCAAAACTTGTGTTTCGCGCTTGAATGCACTATTTCGGGATAACGAAGTTGTGAAGCATCCATTCTACTCCCTTGGAACCAAATGATGTTTGGGAGTGTTTCAGAGCATTTCGATAACCTTCGGCACGTAAAAAGATGCAAAACTTGTGTGTCGGGGCTGAATGCACTATTTCGGGATACCGAACTTGTGAAGCATCCATTCTACTCCATTGGAACCAAAATGATGTTTGGGAGTGTTTCAGAGCTTTTCGCTAACCTTCGGCACGTAAAAAGATGCAAAACTTGTGTTTCGGGCCTGAATGTACTATTTCGGGTTACCAAAGTTGTGAAGCATCCATTCTACTCCATTGGACCCAAAATGATTTTTGGGAGTGTTTTAGAGCATTTCGCTAACCTTCGGCACGTGAAAAGATGCAAAACTTGTGTTTCGGGCCTGAATGCACTATTTCGGGATACCGAAGTTGTGAAGCATTCATTCTACTCCATTGGAACCAAAATGATGTTTGGGAGTGTTTCTGAGCATTTCGCTAACCTTCGGCCGGTAAAAAGATGCAAAACTTGTGTTTCGGGCCTGAAGGTACGATTTTGGGGTACCGAAGTTGTGAAGCATCCATTCTACTCCATTGGACCCAAACTGATTTTTGGGAGTGTTTCAGAGCATTTTGCTAACCTTCGGCATGTAAAAAGATGCAAAACTTGTGTTTCAGGCCTGAATGCACTATTTCGGGATACCGAAGTTGTGAAGCATCCATTCTACTCCATTGGAACCAAAATGATGTTTGAGAGTGTTTCAGAGCATTTCGCTAACCTTCGGTACGTAAAAAGATGCAAAACTTGTGTTTCGGGCCTGAATGCACTATTCCGGGGTACCGAAGTTGTGAAGCATCCATTCTACTCCATTGGACCCAAGATGATGTTTGAGAGTGTTTCAGAGCATTTCGCTAACCTTCGGCACGTAAAAAGATGTAAAACTTGTGTTTCGGGCCTAATGTACTATTTCGAGGTAGCAAAGTCATGAAGCATCCATTCTACTCCATTGGACCCAAACTGATTTTTGGGAGTGTTTCAGAGCATTTTGCTAACCTTCGGTATGTAAAAAGATGCAAAACTTGTGTTTCGGGCCTGACTGCACTATTTTGGGATACCGAAGTTGTGAAGCATTCATTCTACTCCATTGGAACCAAAATGATGTTTGGGAGTGTTTCAGGGCATTTCGCTAACCTTCGGCACGTAAAAAGATGCAAAACTTGTGTTTCGGGCCTGAATGTACTATTTCGGGGTACCGAAGTTGTGAAGCATCCATTCTACTCCATTGGACCCAAACTGATTTTTGGGAGTGTTTCAGAGCATTTTG
Source organism: Cenchrus fungigraminus (assembly GCA_036936925.1). Classification (NCBI taxonomy): domain Eukaryota; kingdom Viridiplantae; phylum Streptophyta; class Magnoliopsida; order Poales; family Poaceae; genus Cenchrus; species Cenchrus fungigraminus. The sequence goes on along the minus strand of CM072772.1, from coordinate 58,364,457 downwards.
CTAACCTTCGGCATGTAAAAAGATGCAAAACTTGTGTTTCGGGCCTGAATGCACTATTTCGGGATACCGAAGTTGTGAAGCATCCATTCTACTCCATTGGAACCAAAATGATGTTTGGGAGTGTTTCAGAGCATTTCGCTAACCTTCGGCACGTAAAAAGATGTAAAACTTGTGTTTCGGGCCTAATATACTATTTCAGGGTACCAAAGTCGTAAAGCATCCATTCTACTCCATTGGACCCAAAATGATTTTTGGGAGTGTTTCAGAGCATTTCGCTAACCTTCGGCACGTAAAAAGATGCAAAACTTGTGTTTCGCGCTTGAATGCACTATTTCGGGATAACGAAGTTGTGAAGCATCCATTCTACTCCCTTGGAACCAAATGATGTTTGGGAGTGTTTCAGAGCATTTCGATAACCTTCGGCACGTAAAAAGATGCAAAACTTGTGTTTCGGGGCTGAATGCACTATTTCGGGATACCGAACTTGTGAAGCATCCATTCTACTCCATTGGAACCAAAATGATGTTTGGGAGTGTTTCAGAGCTTTTCGCTAACCTTCGGCACGTAAAAAGATGCAAAACTTGTGTTTCGGGCCTGAATGTACTATTTCGGGTTACCAAAGTTGTGAAGCATCCATTCTACTCCATTGGACCCAAAATGATTTTTGGGAGTGTTTTAGAGCATTTCGCTAACCTTCGGCACGTGAAAAGATGCAAAACTTGTGTTTCGGGCCTGAATGCACTATTTCGGGATACCGAAGTTGTGAAGCATCCATTCTACGCCATTGGAACCAAAATGATGTTTGAGAGTGTTTCAGAGCATTTCGCTAACCTTCGGCACGTCAAAAGATGCAAAACTTGTGTTTCGGGCCTGAATGTACTATTTCGGGGTACCAAAGTTGTGAAGCATCCATTCTACTCCATTGGACCCAAAATGATTTTTGGGAGTGCTTTAGAGCATTTCGCTAACCTTCGGCATGTGAAAAGATGCAAAACTTGTGTTTCGGACCTGAATGCACTATTTTGAGATACCGAAGTTGTGAAGCATTCATTCTACTCCATTGGAACCAAAATGATGTTTGGGAGTGTTTCTGAGCATTTCGCTAACCTTCGGCCGGTAAAAAGATGCAAAACTTGTGTTTCGGGCCTGAAGGTACTATTTTGGGGTACCGAAGTTGTGAAGCATCCATTCTACTCCATTGGACCCAAACTGATTTTTGGGAGTGTTTCAGAGCATTTTGCTAACCTTCGGCATGTAAAAAGATGCAAAACTTGTGTTTCAGGCCTGAATGCACTATTTCGGGATACCGAAGTTGTGAAGCATCCATTCTACTCCATTCGAACAAAAATGATGTTTGGGAGTGTTTCAGAGCATTTCGCTAACTTTCGGCACGTAAAAAGAGGCAAAACTTGTGTTTCGGGCCTGAATGCACTATTCTGGGGTACCGAAGTTGTGAAGCATCCATTCTACTCCATTGGACCCAAGATGATGTTTGAGAGTGTTTCAGAGCATTTCGCTAACCTTCGGCACGTAAAAAGATGTAAAACTTGGGTTTCGGGCCTAATGTACTATTTCGGGGTAGCAAAGTCGTGAAGCATCCAATCTACTCCACTGGACCCAAAATGATGTTTGGGAGTGTTTCAGAGCATTTCGCTAACCTTCGGCACGTAAAAAGATGCAAAACTTGTGTTTCGGGCCTGAATGTACTATTTCGGGGTACCGAAGTTGTGAAGCATCCATTCTACTCCATTGGTCCCAAACTGATTTTTGGGAGTGTTTCAGAGCATTTTGCTAACCTTCGGATTGTAAAAAGATGCAAAACTTGTGTTTCAGGCCTGAATGCACTATTTCGGGATACCGAAGTTGTGAAGCATCCATTCTACTCCATTCGAACAAAAATGATGTTTGGGAGTGTTTCAGAGCATTTCGCTAACCTTCGGCACGCAAAAAGAGGCAAAACTTGTGTTTCGGGCCTGAATGCACTATTCCGGGGTACCGAAGTTGTGAAGCATCCATTCTACTCCATTGGACCCAAGATGATGTTTGAGAGTGTTTCAGAGCATTTCGCTAACCTTCGGCACGTAAAAAGATGTAAAACTTGTGTTTCGGGCCTAATGTACTATTTCGAGGTAGCAAAGTCGTGAAGCATCCATTCTACTCCATTGGACCCAAACTGATTTTTGGGAGTGTTTCAGAGCATTTTGCTAACCTTCGGTATGTAAAAAGATGCAAAACTTGTGTTTCGGGCCTGAATGCACTATTTTGGGATTCCGAAGTTGTGAAGCATTCATTCTACTCCATTGGAACCAAAATGATGTTTGGGAGTGTTTCAGGGCATTTCGCTAACCTTCGGCACGTAAAAAGATGCAAAACTTGTGTTTCGGGCCTGAATGTACTATTTCGGGGTACCGAAGTTGTGAAGCATCCATTCTACTCCATTGGACCCAAACTGATTTTTGGGAGTGTTTCAGAGCATTTTGCTAACCTTCGGCATGTAAAAAGATGCAAAACTTGTGTTTCGGGCCTGAATGCACTATTTCGGGATACCGAAGTTGTGAAGCATCCATTCTACTCCATTGGAACCAAAATGATGTTTGGGAGTGTTTCAGAGCATTTCGCTAACCTTCGGCACGTAAAAAGATGTAAAACTTGTGTTTCGGGCCTAATATACTATTTCGGGGTACCAAAGTCGTAAAGCATCCATTCTACTCCATTGGACCCAAAATGATTTTTGGGAGTGTTTCAGAGCATTTCGCTAACCTTCGGCACGTAAAAAGATGCAAAACTTGTGTTTCGCGCTTGAATGCACTATTTCGGGATAACGAAGTTGTGAAGCATCCATTCTACTCCCTTGGAACCAAATGATGTTTGGGAGTGTTTCAGAGCATTTCGATAACCTTCGGCACGTAAAAAGATGCAAAACTTGTGTTTCGGGGCTGAATGCACTATTTCGGGATACCGAACTTGTGAAGCATCCATTCTACTCCATTGGAACCAAAATGATGTTTGGGAGTGTTTCAGAGCTTTTCGCTAACCTTCGGCACGTAAAAAGATGCAAAACTTGTGTTTCGGGCCTGAATGTACTATTTCGGGTTACCAAAGTTGTGAAGCATCCATTCTACTCCATTGGACCCAAAATGATTTTTGGGAGTGTTTTAGAGCATTTCGCTAACCTTCGGCACGTGAAAAGATGCAAAACTTGTGTTTCGGGCCTGAATGCACTATTTCGGGATACCGAAGTTGTGAAGCATTCATTCTACTCCATTGGAACCAAAATGATGTTTGGGAGTGTTTCTGAGCATTTCGCTAACCTTCGGCCGGTAAAAAGATGCAAAACTTGTGTTTCGGGCCTGAAGGTACGATTTTGGGGTACCGAAGTTGTGAAGCATCCATTCTACTCCATTGGACCCAAACTGATTTTTGGGAGTGTTTCAGAGCATTTTGCTAACCTTCGGCATGTAAAAAGACGCAAAACTTGTGTTTCAGGCCTGAATGCACTATTTCGGGATACCGAAGTTGTGAAGCATCCATTCTACTCCATTGGAACCAAAATGATGTTTGAGAGTGTTTCAGAGCATTTCGCTAACCTTCGGCACGTAAAAAGATGCAAAACTTGTGTTTCGGGCCTGAATGCACTATTCCGGGGTACCGAAGTTGTGAAGCATCCATTCTACTCCATTGGACCCAAGATGATGTTTGAGAGTGTTTCAGAGTATTTCGCTAACCTTCGGCACGTAAAAAGATGTAAAACTTGTGTTTCGGGCCTAATGTACTATTTCGAGGTAGCAAAGTCATGAAGCATCCATTCTACTCCATTGGACCCAAACTGATTTTTGGGAGTGTTTCAGAGCATTTTGCTAACCTTCGGTATGTAAAAAGATGCAAAACTTGTGTTTCGGGCCTGACTGCACTATTTTGGGATACCGAAGTTGTGAAGCATTCATTCTACTCCATTGGAACCAAAATGATGTTTGGGAGTGTTTCAGGGCATTTCGCTAACCTTCGGCACGTAAAAAGATGCAAAACTTGTGTTTCGGGCCTGAATGTACTATTTCGGGGTACCGAAGTTGTGAAGCATCCATTCTACTCCATTGGACCCAAACTGATTTTTGGGAGTGTTTCAGAGCATTTTGCTAACCTTCGGCATGTAAAAAGATGCAAAACTTGTGTTTCGGGCCTGAATGCACTATTTCGGGATACCGAAGTTGTGAAGCATCCATTCTACTCCATTGGAACCAAAATGATGTTTGGGAGTGTTTCAGAGCATTTCGCTAACCTTCGGCACGTAAAAAGATGTAAAACTTGTGTTTCGGGCCTAATATACTATTTCGGGGTACCAAAGTCGTAAAGCATCCATTCTACTCCATTGGACCCAAAATGATTTTTGGGAGTGTTTCAGAGCATTTCGCTAACCTTCGGCACGTAAAAAGATGCAAAACTTGTGTTTCGCGCTTGAATGCACTATTTCGGGATAACGAAGTTGTGAAGCATCCATTCTACTCCCTTGGAACCAAATGATGTTTGGGAGTGTTTCAGAGCATTTCGATAACCTTCGGCACGTAAAAAGATGCAAAACTTGTGTTTCGGGGCTGAATGCACTATTTCGGGATACCGAACTTGTGAAGCATCCATTCTACTCCGTTGGAACCAAAATGATGTTTGGGAGTGTTTCAGAGCTTTTCGCTAACCTTCGGCACGTAAAAAGATGCAAAACTTGTGTTTCGGGCCTGAATGTACTATTTCGGGTTACCAAAGTTGTGAAGCATCCATTCTACTCCATTGGACCCAAAATGATTTTTGGGAGTGTTTTAGAGCATTTCGCTAACCTTCGGCACGTGAAAAGATGCAAAACTTGTGTTTCGGGCCTGAATGCACTATTTCGGGATACCGAAGTTGTGAAGCATCCATTCTACGCCATTGGAACCAAAATGATGTTTGAGAGTGTTTCAGAGCATTTCGCTAACCTTCGGCACGTCAAAAGATGCAAAACTTGTGTTTCGGGCCTGAATGTACTATTTCGGGGTACCAAAGTTGTGAAGCATCCATTCTACTCCATTGGACCCAAAATGATTTTTGGGAGTGCTTTAGAGCATTTCGCTAACCTTCGGCATGTGAAAAGATGCAAAACTTGTGTTTCGGACCTGAATGCACTATTTTGAGATACCGAAGTTGTGAAGCATTCATTCTACTCCATTGGAACCAAAATGATGTTTGGGAGTGTTTCTGAGCATTTCGCTAACCTTCGGCCGGTAAAAAGATGCAAAACTTGTGTTTCGGGCCTGAAGGTACTATTTTGGGGTACCGAAGTTGTGAAGCATCCATTCTACTCCATTGGACCCAAACTGATTTTTGGGAGTGTTTCAGAGCATTTTGCTAACCTTCGGCATGTAAAAAGATGCAAAACTTGTGTTTCAGGCCTGAATGCACTATTTCGGGATACCGAAGTTGTGAAGCATCCATTCTACTCCATTCGAACAAAAATGATGTTTGGGAGTGTTTCAGAGCATTTCGCTAACTTTCGGCACGTAAAAAGAGGCAAAACTTGTGTTTCGGGCCTGAATGCACTATTCTGGGGTACCGAAGTTGTGAAGCATCCATTCTACTCCATTGGACCCAAGATGATGTTTGAGAGTGTTTCAGAGCATTTCGCTAACCTTCGGCACGTAAAAAGATGTAAAACTTGGGTTTCGGGCCTAATGTACTATTTCGGGGTAGCAAAGTCGTGAAGCATCCAATCTACTCCACTGGACCCAAAATGATGTTTGGGAGTGTTTCAGAGCATTTCGCTAACCTTCGGCACGTAAAAAGATGCAAAACTTGTGTTTCGGGCCTGAATGTACTATTTCGGGGTACCGAAGTTGTGAAGCATCCATTCTACTCCATTGGTCCCAAACTGATTTTTGGGAGTGTTTCAGAGCATTTTGCTAACCTTCGGATTGTAAAAAGATGCAAAACTTGTGTTTCGGGCTTGAATGCACTATTTCGGGATACCGAAGTTGTGAAGCATCCATTCTACTCCATTCGAACAAAAATGATGTTTGGGAGTGTTTCAGAGCATTTCGCTAACCTTCGGCACGCAAAAAGAGGCAAAACTTGTGTTTCGGGCCTGAATGCACTATTCCGGGGTACCGAAGTTGTGAAGCATCCATTCTACTCCATTGGACCCAAGATGATGTTTGAGAGTGTTTCAGAGCATTTCGCTAACCTTCGGCACGTAAAAAGATGTAAAACTTGTGTTTCGGGCCTAATGTACTATTTCGAGGTAGCAAAGTCGTGAAGCATCCATTCTACTCCATTGGACCCAAACTGATTTTTGGGAGTGTTTCAGAGCATTTTGCTAACCTTCGGTATGTAAAAAGATGCAAAACTTGTGTTTCGGGCCTGAATGCACTATTTTGGGATTCCGAAGTTGTGAAGCATTCATTCTACTCCATTGGAACCAAAATGATGTTTGGGAGTGTTTCAGGGCATTTCGCTAACCTTCGGCACGTAAAAAGATGCAAAACTTGTGTTTCGGGCCTGAATGTACTATTTCGGGGTACCGAAGTTGTGAAGCATCTATTCTACTCCATTGGACCCAAACTGATTTTTGGGAGTGTTTCAGAGCATTTTGCTAACCTTCGGCATGTAAAAAGATGCAAAACTTGTGTTTCGGGCCTGAATGCACTATTTCGGGATACCGAAGTTGTGAAGCATCCATTCTACTCCATTGGAACCAAAATGATGTTTGGGAGTGTTTCAGAGCATTTCGCTAACCTTCGGCACGTAAAAAGATGTAAAACTTGTGTTTCGGGCCTAATATACTATTTCGGGGTACCAAAGTCGTAAAGCATCCATTCTACTCCATTGGACCCAAAATGATTTTTGGGAGTGTTTCAGAGCATTTCGCTAACCTTCGGCACGTAAAAAGATGCAAAACTTGTGTTTCGCGCTTGAATGCACTATTTCGGGATAACGAAGTTGTGAAGCATCCATTCTACTCCCTTGGAACCAAATGATGTTTGGGAGTGTTTCAGAGCATTTCGATAACCTTCGGCACGTAAAAAGATGCAAAACTTGTGTTTCGGGGCTGAATGCACTATTTCGGGATACCGAACTTGTGAAGCATCCATTCTACTCCATTGGAACCAAAATGATGTTTGGGAGTGTTTCAGAGCTTTTCACTAACCTTCGGCACGTAAAAAGATGCAAAACTTGTGTTTCGGGCCTGAATGTACTATTTCGGGTTACCAAAGTTGTGAAGCATCCATTCTACTCCATTGGACCCAAAATGATTTTTGGGAGTGTTTTAGAGCATTTCGCTAACCTTCGGCACGTGAAAAGATGCAAAACTTGTGTTTCGGGCCTGAATGCACTATTTCGGGATACCGAAGTTGTGAAGCATCCATTCTACGCCATTGGAACCAAAATGATGTTTGAGAGTGTTTCAGAGCATTTCGCTAACCTTCGGCACGTCAAAAGATGCAAAACTTGTGTTTCGGGCCTGAATGTACTATTTCGGGGTACCAAAGTTGTGAAGCATCCATTCTACTCCATTGGACCCAAAATGATTTTTGGGAGTGCTTTAGAGCATTTCGCTAACCTTCGGCATGTGAAAAGATGCAAAACTTGTGTTTCGGACCTGAATGCACTATTTTGAGATACCGAAGTTGTGAAGCATTCATTCTACTCCATTGGAACCAAAATGATGTTTGGGAGTGTTTCTGAGCATTTCGCTAACCTTCGGCCGGTAAAAAGATGCAAAACTTGTGTTTCGGGCCTGAAGGTACTATTTTGGGGTACCGAAGTTGTGAAGCATCCATTCTACTCCATTGGACCCAAACTGATTTTTGGGAGTGTTTCAGAGCATTTTGCTAACCTTCGGCATGTAAAAAGATGCAAAACTTGTGTTTCAGGCCTGAATGCACTATTTCGGGATACCGAAGTTGTGAAGCATCCATTCTACTCCATTCGAACAAAAATGATGTTTGGGAGTGTTTCAGAGCATTTCGCTAACTTTCGGCACGTAAAAAGAGGCAAAACTTGTGTTTCGGGCCTGAATGCACTATTCTGGGGTACCGAAGTTGTGAAGCATCCATTCTACTCCATTGGACCCAAGATGATGTTTGAGAGTGTTTCAGAGCATTTCGCTAACCTTCGGCACGTAAAAAGATGTAAAACTTGGGTTTCGGGCCTAATGTACTATTTCGGGGTAGCAAAGTCGTGAAGCATCCAATCTACTCCACTGGACCCAAAATGATGTTTGGGAGTGTTTCAGAGCATTTCGCTAACCTTCGGCACGTAAAAAGATGCAAAACTTGTGTTTCGGGCCTGAATGTACTATTTCGGGGTACCGAAGTTGTGAAGCATCCATTCTACTCCATTGGTCCCAAACTGATTTTTGGGAGTGTTTCAGAGCATTTTGCTAACCTTCGGATTGTAAAAAGATGCAAAACTTGTGTTTCGGGCCTGAATGCACTATTTCGGGATACCGAAGTTGTGAAGCATCCATTCTACTCCATTCGAACAAAAATGATGTTTGGGAGTGTTTCAGAGCATTTCGCTAACCTTCGGCACGCAAAAAGAGGCAAAACTTGTGTTTCGGGCCTGAATGCACTATTCCGGGGTACCGAAGTTGTGAAGCATCCATTCTACTCCATTGGACCCAAGATGATGTTTGAGAGTGTTTCAGAGCATTTCGCTAACCTTCGGCACGTAAAAAGATGTAAAACTTGTGTTTCGGGCCTAATGTACTATTTCGAGGTAGCAAAGTCGTGAAGCATCCATTCTACTCCATTGGACCCAAACTGATTTTTGGGAGTGTTTCAGAGCATTTTGCTAACCTTCGGTATGTAAAAAGATGCAAAACTTGTGTTTCGGGCCTGAATGCACTATTTTGGGATTCCGAAGTTGTGAAGCATTCATTCTACTCCATTGGAACCAAAATGATGTTTGGGAGTGTTTCAGGGCATTTCGCTAACCTTCGGCACGTAAAAAGATGCAAAACTTGTGTTTCGGGCCTGAATGTACTATTTCGGGGTACCGAAGTTGTGAAGCATCTATTCTACTCCATTGGACCCAAACTGATTTTTGGGAGTGTTTCAGAGCATTTTGCTAACCTTCGGCATGTAAAAAGATGCAAAACTTGTGTTTCGGGCCTGAATGCACTATTTCGGGATACCGAAGTTGTGAAGCATCCATTCTACTCCATTGGAACCAAAATGATGTTTGGGAGTGTTTCAGAGCATTTCGCTAACCTTCGGCACGTAAAAAGATGTAAAACTTGTGTTTCGGGCCTAATATACTATTTCGGGGTACCAAAGTCGTAAAGCATCCATTCTACTCCATTGGACCCAAAATGATTTTTGGGAGTGTTTCAGAGCATTTCGCTAACCTTCGGCACGTAAAAAGATGCAAAACTTGTGTTTCGCGCTTGAATGCACTATTTCGGGATAACGAAGTTGTGAAGCATCCATTCTACTCCCTTGGAACCAAATGATGTTTGGGAGTGTTTCAGAGCATTTCGATAACCTTCGGCACGTAAAAAGATGCAAAACTTGTGTTTCGGGGCTGAATGCACTATTTCGGGATACCGAACTTGTGAAGCATCCATTCTACTCCATTGGAACCAAAATGATGTTTGGGAGTGTTTCAGAGCTTTTCACTAACCTTCGGCACGTAAAAAGATGCAAAACTTGTGTTTCGGGCCTGAATGTACTATTTCGGGTTACCAAAGTTGTGAAGCATCCATTCTACTCCATTGGACCCAAAATGATTTTTGGGAGTGTTTTAGAGCATTTCGCTAACCTTCGGCACGTGAAAAGATGCAAAACTTGTGTTTCGGGCCTGAATGCACTATTTCGGGATACCGAAGTTGTGAAGCATCCATTCTACGCCATTGGAACCAAAATGATGTTTGAGAGTGTTTCAGAGCATTTCGCTAACCTTCGGCACGTCAAAAGATGCAAAACTTGTGTTTCGGGCCTGAATGTACTATTTCGGGGTACCAAAGTTGTGAAGCATCCATTCTACTCCATTGGACCCAAAATGATTTTTGGGAGTGCTTTAGAGCATTTCGCTAACCTTCGGCATGTGAAAAGATGCAAAACTTGTGTTTCGGACCTGAATGCACTATTTTGAGATACCGAAGTTGTGAAGCATTCATTCTACTCCATTGGAACCAAAATGATGTTTGGGAGTGTTTCTGAGCATTTCGCTAACCTTCGGCCGGTAAAAAGATGCAAAACTTGTGTTTCAGGCCTGAAGGTACTATTTTGGGGTACCGAAGTTGTGAAGCATCCATTCTACTCCATTCGAACAAAAATGATGTTTGGGAGTGTTTCAGAGCATTTCGCTAACCTTCGGCACGTAAAAAGAGGCAAAACTTGTGTTTCGGGCCTGAATGCACTATTCTGGGGTACCGAAGTTGTGAAGCATCCATTCTACTCCATTGGACCCAAGATGATGTTTGAGAGTGTTTCAGAGCATTTCGCTAACCTTCGGCACGTAAAAAGATGTAAAACTTGGGTTTCGGGCCTAATGTACTATTTCGGGGTAGCAAAGTCGTGAAGCATCCAATCTACTCCACTGGACCCAAAATGATGTTTGGGAGTGTTTCAGAGCTTTTCGCTAACCTTCGGCATGTAAAAAGATGCAAAACTTGTGTTTCAGGCCTGAATGCACTATTTCGGGATACCGAAGTTGTGAAGCATCCATTCTACTCCATTCGAACAAAAATGATGTTTGGGAGTGTTTCAGAGCATTTCGCTAACCTTCGGCACGTAAAAAGAGGCAAAACTTGTGTTTCGGGCCTGAATGCACTATTCTGGGGTACCGAAGTTGTGAAGCATCCATTCTACTCCATTGGACCCAAGATGATGTTTGAGAGTGTTTCAGAGCATTTCGCTAACCTTCGGCACGTAAAAAGATGTAAAACTTGGGTTTCGGGCCTAATGTACTATTTCGGGGTAGCAAAGTCGTGAAGCATCCAATCTACTCCACTGGACCCAAAATGATGTTTGGGAGTGTTTCAGAGCTTTTCGCTAACCTTCGGCACGTAAAAAGATGCAAAACTTGTGTTTCGGGCTTGAATGCACTATTTCGGGATACCGAAGTTGTGAAGCATCCTTTCTACTCCTTTGGAACCAAAATGATGTATGGGAGTGTTTTAGAGAATTTCGATAACCTTCGGCACGTAAAAAGATGCAAAACTTGTGTTTCGGGCCTGAATGCACTATTTTGGGATACCAAAGTTGTGAAGCATTCATTCTACTCCATTGGAACCAAAATGATGTTTGGGAGTGTTTCAGAGCATTTCGCTAACCTTCGGCACGTAAAAAGATGCAAAACTTGTGTTTCGGGCCTGAATGTACTATTTCGGGGTACCGAAGTTGTGAAGCATCCATTCTACTCCATTGGACCCAAACTGATTTTTGGGAGTGTTTCAGAGCATTTTGCTAACCTTCGGCATGTAAAAAGATGCAAAACTTGTGTTTCGGGCCTGAATGCACTATTTCGGGATACCGAAGTTGTGAAGCATCCATTCTACTCCATTGGAACCAAAATGATGTTTGGGAGTGTTTCAGAGCATTTTGCTAACCTTCGGCACATAAAAAGATGAAAAACTGGTGTTTCGGGCCTGAATGCACTATTTCGGGTACCAAAGTTGCGAAGCATCCATTCTACTCCATTGGACCGAAAATGATTTTTGGGAGTGTTTTAGAGCATTTCGCTAACCTTCGGCATGTGAAAAGATGCAAAACTTGTGTTTCGGGCCTGAATGCACTATTTCGAGATACCGAAGTTGTGAAGCATTCATTCTACTCCATTGGAACCAAAATGATGTTTGGGAGTGTTTCAGAGCATTTCGCTATCCTTCGGCAGGTAAAAAGATGCAACACTTGTGTTTCGGGCCTGAAGGTACTATTTTGGGGTACCGAAGTTGTGAAGCATCCATTCTACTCCATTGGACCCAAGATGATTTTTGGGAGTGTTTCAGAGCATTTCGCTAACCTTCGGCACGTAAAAAGATGCAAAACTTGTGTTTCGCGCTTGAATGCACTATTTCGGGATAACGAAGTTGTGAAGCATCCATTCTACTCCCTTGGAACCAAATGATGTTTGGGAGTGTTTCAGAGCATTTCGATAACCTTCGGCACGTAAAAAGATGCAAAACTTGTGTTTCGGGGCTGAATGCACTATTTCGGGATACCGAAGTTGTGAAGCATCCATTCTACTCCATTGGAACCAAAATGATGTTTGGGAGTGTTTCAGAGCTTTTCGCTAACCTTCGGCACGTAAAAAGATGCAAAACTTGTGTTTCGGGCCTGAATGTACTATTTCGGGTTACCAAAGTTGTGAAGCATCCATTCTACTCCATTGGACCCAAAATGATTTTTGGGAGTGTTTTAGAGCATTTCGCTAACCTTCGGCACGTGAAAAGATGCAAAACTTGTGTTTCGGGCCTGAATGCACTATTTCGGGATACCGAAGTTGTGAAGCATCCATTCTACTCCATTGGAACCAAAATGATGTTTGAGAGTGTTTCAGAGCATTTCGCTAACCTTCGGCACGTCAAAAGATGCAAAACTTGTGTTTCGGGCCTGAATGTACTATTTCGGGGTACCAAAGTTGTGAAGCATCCATTCTACTCCATTGGACCCAAAATGATTTTTGGGAGTGTTTTAGAGCATTTCACTAACCTTCGGCTTGTGAAAAGATGCAAAACTTGTGTTTCGGGCCTGAATGCACTATTTCGAGATACCGAAGTTGTGAAGCATTCATTCTACTCCATTGGAACCAAAATGATGTTTGGGAGTGTTTCAGAGCATTTCGCTAACCTTCGGCAGGTAAAAAGATGCAAAACTTGTGTTTCGGGCCTGAAGGTACTATTTTGGGGTACCGAAGTTGTGAAGCATCCATTCTACTCCATTGGACCCAAACTGATTTTTGGGAGTGTTTCAGAGCATTTCGCTAACCTTCGGCACGTAAAAAGATGCAAAACTTGTGTTTCGCGCTTGAATGCACTATTTCGGGATAACGAAGTTGTGAAGCATCCATTCTACTCCCTTGGAACCAAATGATGTTTGGGAGTGTTTCAGAGCATTTCGATAACCTTCGGCACGTAAAAAGATGCAAAACTTGTGTTTCGGGGCTGAATGCACTATTTCGGGATACCGAAGTTATGAAGCATCCATTCTACTCCATTGGAACCAAAATGATGTTTGGGAGTGTTTCAGAGCTTTTCGCTAACCTTCGGCACGTAAAAAGATGCAAAACTTGTGTTTCGGGCCTGAATGTACTATTTCGGGTTACCAAAGTTGTGAAGCATCCATTCTACTCCATTGGACCCAAAATGATTGTTGGGAGTGTTTTAGAGCATTTCGCTAACCTTCGGCACGTCAAAAGATGCAAAACTTGTGTTTCGGGCCTGAATGCACTATTTCGGGATACCGAAGTTGTGAAGCATCCATTCTACTCCATTGGAACCAAAATGATGTTTGAGAGTGTTTCAGAGCATTTCGCTAACCTTCGGCACGTCAAAAGATGCAAAACTTGTGTTTCGGGCCTGAATGTACTATTTCGGGGTACCAAAGTTGTGAACCATCCATTCTACTCCATTGGACCCAAAATGATTTTTGGGAGTGTTTTAGAGCATTTCGCTAACCTTCGGCATGTGAAAAGATGCAAAACTTGTGTTTCGGGCCTGAATGCACTATTTCGAGATACCGAAGTTGTGAAGCATTCATTCTACTCCATTGGAACCAAAATGATGTTTGGGAGTGTTTTAGAGCATTTCGCTAACCTTCGGCACGTAAAAAGATGCAAAACTTGTGTTTCGGGCCTGAAGGTACTATTTTGGGGTACCGAAGTTGTGAAGCATCCATTCTACTCCATTGGACCCAAACTGATTTTTGGGAGTGTTTCAGAGCATTTTGCTAACCTTCGGCATGTAAAAAGATGCAAAACTTGTGTTTCAGGCCTGAATGCACTATTTCGGGATACCGAAGTTGTGAAGCATCCATTCTACTCCATTCGAACAAAAATGATGTTTGGGAGTGTTTCAGAGCATTTCGCTAACCTTCGGCACGTAAAAAGAGGCAAAACTTGTGTTTCGGGCCTGAATGCACTATTCTGGGGTACCGAAGTTGTGAAGCATCCATTCTACGCCATTGGAACCAAAATGATGTTTGAGAGTGTTTCAGAGCATTTCGCTAACCTTCGGCACGTCAAAAGATGCAAAACTTGTGTTTCGGGCCTGAATGTACTATTTCGGGATACCGAAGTTGTGAAGCATCCATTCTACGCCATTGGAACCAAAATGATGTTTGAGAGTGTTTCAGAGCATTTCGCTAACCTTCGGCACGTCAAAAGATGCAAAACTTGTGTTTCGGGCCTGAATGTACTATTTCGGGGTACCAAAGTTGTGAAGCATCCATTCTACTCCATTGGACCCAAAATGATTTTTGGGAGTGCTTTAGAGCATTTCGCTAACCTTCGGCATGTGAAAAGATGCAAAACTTGTGTTTCGGACCTGAATGCACTATTTTGAGATACCGAAGTTGTGAAGCATTCATTCTACTCCATTGGAACCAAAATGATGTTTGGGAGTGTTTCTGAGCATTTCGCTAACCTTCGGCCGGTAAAAAGATGCAAAACTTGTGTTTCAGGCCTGAAGGTACTATTTTGGGGTACCGAAGTTGTGAAGCATCCATTCTACTCCATTCGAACAAAAATGATGTTTGGGAGTGTTTCAGAGCATTTCGCTAACCTTCGGCACGTAAAAAGAGGCAAAACTTGTGTTTCGGGCCTGAATGCACTATTCTGGGGTACCGAAGTTGTGAAGCATCCATTCTACTCCATTGGACCCAAGATGATGTTTGAGAGTGTTTCAGAGCATTTCGCTAACCTTCGGCACGTAAAAAGATGTAAAACTTGGGTTTCGGGCCTAATGTACTATTTCGGGGTAGCAAAGTCGTGAAGCATCCAATCTACTCCACTGGACCCAAAATGATGTTTGGGAGTGTTTCAGAGCTTTTCGCTAACCTTCGGCATGTAAAAAGATGCAAAACTTGTGTTTCAGGCCTGAATGCACTATTTCGGGATACCGAAGTTGTGAAGCATCCATTCTACTCCATTCGAACAAAAATGATGTTTGGGAGTGTTTCAGAGCATTTCGCTAACCTTCGGCACGTAAAAAGAGGCAAAACTTGTGTTTCGGGCCTGAATGCACTATTCTGGGGTACCGAAGTTGTGAAGCATCCATTCTACTCCATTGGACCCAAGATGATGTTTGAGAGTGTTTCAGAGCATTTCGCTAACCTTCGGCACGTAAAAAGATGTAAAACTTGGGTTTCGGGCCTAATGTACTATTTCGGGGTAGCAAAGTCGTGAAGCATCCAATCTACTCCACTGGACCCAAAATGATGTTTGGGAGTGTTTCAGAGCTTTTCGCTAACCTTCGGCACGTAAAAAGATGCAAAACTTGTGTTTCGGGCTTGAATGCACTATTTCGGGATACCGAAGTTGTGAAGCATCCTTTCTACTCCTTTGGAACCAAAATGATGTATGGGAGTGTTTTAGAGAATTTCGATAACCTTCGGCACGTAAAAAGATGCAAAACTTGTGTTTCGGGCCTGAATGCACTATTTTGGGATACCAAAGTTGTGAAGCATTCATTCTACTCCATTGGAACCAAAATGATGTTTGGGAGTGTTTCAGAGCATTTCGCTAACCTTCGGCACGTAAAAAGATGCAAAACTTGTGTTTCGGGCCTGAATGTACTATTTCGGGGTACCGAAGTTGTGAAGCATCCATTCTACTCCATTGGACCCAAACTGATTTTTGGGAGTGTTTCAGAGCATTTTGCTAACCTTCGGCATGTAAAAAGATGCAAAACTTGTGTTTCGGGCCTGAATGCACTATTTCGGGATACCCAAGTTGTGAAGCATCCATTCTACTCCATTGGAACCAAAATGATGTTTGGGAGTGTTTCAGAGCATTTTGCTAACCTTCGGCACATAAAAAGATGAAAAACTGGTGTTTCGGGCCTGAATGCACTATTTCGGGTACCAAAGTTGCGAAGCATCCATTCTACTCCATTGGACCGAAAATGATTTTTGGGAGTGTTTTAGAGCATTTCGCTAACCTTCGGCATGTGAAAAGATGCAAAACTTGTGTTTCGGGCCTGAATGCACTATTTCGAGATACCGAAGTTGTGAAGCATTCATTCTACTCCATTGGAACCAAAATGATGTTTGGGAGTGTTTCAGAGCATTTCGCTATCCTTCGGCAGGTAAAAAGATGCAACACTTGTGTTTCGGGCCTGAAGGTACTATTTTGGGGTACCGAAGTTGTGAAGCATCCATTCTACTCCATTGGACCCAAGATGATTTTTGGGAGTGTTTCAGAGCATTTCGCTAACCTTCGGCACGTAAAAAGATGCAAAACTTGTGTTTCGCGCTTGAATGCACTATTTCGGGATAACGAAGTTGTGAAGCATCCATTCTACTCCCTTGGAACCAAATGATGTTTGGGAGTGTTTCAGAGCATTTCGATAACCTTCGGCACGTAAAAAGATGCAAAACTTGTGTTTCGGGGCTGAATGCACTATTTCGGGATACCGAAGTTGTGAAGCATCCATTCTACTCCATTGGAACCAAAATGATGTTTGGGAGTGTTTCAGAGCTTTTCGCTAACCTTCGGCACGTAAAAAGATGCAAAACTTGTGTTTCGGGCCTGAATGTACTATTTCGGGTTACCAAAGTTGTGAAGCATCCATTCTACTCCATTGGACCCAAAATGATTTTTGGGAGTGTTTTAGAGCATTTCGCTAACCTTCGGCACGTGAAAAGATGCAAAACTTGTGTTTCGGGCCTGAATGCACTATTTCGGGATACCGAAGTTGTGAAGCATCCATTCTACTCCATTGGAACCAAAATGATGTTTGAGAGTGTTTCAGAGCATTTCGCTAACCTTCGGCACGTCAAAAGATGCAAAACTTGTGTTTCGGGCCTGAATGTACTATTTCGGGGTACCAAAGTTGTGAAGCATCCATTCTACTCCATTGGACCCAAAATGATTTTTGGGAGTGTTTTAGAGCATTTCACTAACCTTCGGCTTGTGAAAAGATGCAAAACTTGTGTTTCGGGCCTGAATGCACTATTTCGAGATACCGAAGTTGTGAAGCATTCATTCTACTCCATTGGAACCAAAATGATGTTTGGGAGTGTTTCAGAGCATTTCGCTAACCTTCGGCAGGTAAAAAGATGCAAAACTTGTGTTTCGGGCCTGAAGGTACTATTTTGGGGTACCGAAGTTGTGAAGCATCCATTCTACTCCATTGGACCCAAACTGATTTTTGGGAGTGTTTCAGAGCATTTCGCTAACCTTCGGCACGTAAAAAGATGCAAAACTTGTGTTTCGCGCTTGAATGCACTATTTCGGGATAACGAAGTTGTGAAGCATCCATTCTACTCCCTTGGAACCAAATGATGTTTGGGAGTGTTTCAGAGCATTTCGATAACCTTCGGCACGTAAAAAGATGCAAAACTTGTGTTTCGGGGCTGAATGCACTATTTCGGGATACCGAAGTTATGAAGCATCCATTCTACTCCATTGGAACCAAAATGATGTTTGGGAGTGTTTCAGAGCTTTTCGCTAACCTTCGGCACGTAAAAAGATGCAAAACTTGTGTTTCGGGCCTGAATGTACTATTTCGGGTTACCAAAGTTGTGAAGCATCCATTCTACTCCATTGGACCCAAAATGATTGTTGGGAGTGTTTTAGAGCATTTCGCTAACCTTCGGCACGTCAAAAGATGCAAAACTTGTGTTTCGGGCCTGAATGCACTATTTCGGGATACCGAAGTTGTGAAGCATCCATTCTACTCCATTGGAACCAAAATGATGTTTGAGAGTGTTTCAGAGCATTTCGCTAACCTTCGGCACGTCAAAAGATGCAAAACTTGTGTTTCGGGCCTGAATGTACTATTTCGGGGTACCAAAGTTGTGAACCATCCATTCTACTCCATTGGACCCAAAATGATTTTTGGGAGTGTTTTAGAGCATTTCGCTAACCTTCGGCATGTGAAAAGATGCAAAACTTGTGTTTCGGGCCTGAATGCACTATTTCGAGATACCGAAGTTGTGAAGCATTCATTCTACTCCATTGGAACCAAAATGATGTTTGGGAGTGTTTTAGAGCATTTCGCTAACCTTCGGCACGTAAAAAGATGCAAAACTTGTGTTTCGGGCCTGAAGGTACTATTTTGGGGTACCGAAGTTGTGAAGCATCCATTCTACTCCATTGGACCCAAACTGATTTTTGGGAGTGTTTCAGAGCATTTTGCTAACCTTCGGCATGTAAAAAGATGCAAAACTTGTGTTTCAGGCCTGAATGCACTATTTCGGGATACCGAAGTTGTGAAGCATCCATTCTACTCCATTCGAACAAAAATGATGTTTGGGAGTGTTTCAGAGCATTTCGCTAACCTTCGGCACGTAAAAAGAGGCAAAACTTGTGTTTCGGGCCTGAATGCACTATTCTGGGGTACCGAAGTTGTGAAGCATCCATTCTACTCTATTGGACCCAAGATGATGTTTGAGAGTGTTTCAGAGCATTTCGCTAACCTTTGGCACGTAAAAAGATGTAAAACTTGTGTTTCGGGCCTAATGTACTATTTCGGAGTAGCAAAGTCGTGAAGCATCCAATCTACTCCACTGGACCCAAAATGATTTTTGGGAGTGTTTCAGAGCTTTTCGCTAACCTTCGGCACGTAAAAAGATGCAAAACTTGTGTTTCGGGCTTGAATGCACTATTTCGGGATACCGAAGTTGTGAAGCATCCTTTCTACTCCTTTGGAACTAAAATGATGTTTGGGAGTGTTTTAGAGAATTTCGATAACCTTCGGCACGTAAAAAGATGCAAAACTTGTGTTTCGGGCCTGAATGCACTATTTTGGGATACCGAAGTTGTGAAGCATTCATTCTACTCCATTCGAACCAAAATGATGTTTGGGAGTGTTTCAGGGCATTTCGCTAACCTTCGGCACGTAAAAAGATGCAAAACTTGTGTTTCGGGCCTGAATGTACTATTTCGGGGTACCGAAGTTGTGAAGCATCCATTCTACTCCATTGGACCCAAACTGATTTTTGGGAGTGTTTCAGAGCATTTTGCTAACCTTCGGCATGTAAAAAGATGCAAAACTTGTGTTTAGGGCCTGAATCCACTATTTCGGGATACCGAAGTTGTGAAGCATCCATTCTACTCCATTGGAACCAAAATGATGTTTGGGAGTGTTTCAGAGCATTTCGCTAACCTTCAGCACGTAAAAAGATGTAAAACTTGTGTTTCGGGCCTAATGTACTATTTCGGGGTACCAAAGTCGTAAAGCATCCATTCTACTCCATTGGACCCAAAATGATTTTTGGGAGTGTTTCAGAGCATTTCGCTAACCTTCGGCACGTAAAAAGATGCAAAACTTGTGTTTCGCGCTTGAATGCACTATTTCGGGATAACGAAGTTGTGAAGCATCCATTCTACTCCCTTGGAACCAAATGATGTTTGGGAGTGTTTCAGAGCATTTCGATAACCTTCGGCACGTAAAAAGATGCAAAACTTGTGTTTCGGGGCTGAATGCACTATTTCGGGATACCGAAGTTGTGAATCATCCATTCTACTCCATTGGAACCAAAATGATGTTTGGGAGTGTTTCAGAGCTTTTCGCTAACCTTCGGCACGTAAAAAGATGCAAAACTTGTGTTTCGGGCCTGAATGTACTATTTCGGGTTACCAAAGTTGTGAAGCATCCATTCTACTCCATTGGACCCAAAATGATTTTTGGGAGTGTTTTAGAGCATTTCGCTAACCTTCGGCACGTGAAAAGATGCAAAACTTGTGTTTCGGGCCTGAATGCACTATTTCGGGATACCGAAGTTGTGAAGCATCCATTCTACTCCATTGGAACCAAAATGATGTTTGAGAGTGTTTCAGAGCATTTCGCTAACCTTCGGCACGTCAAAATATGCAAAACTTGTGTTTCGGGCCTGAATGTACTATTTCGGGGTACCAAAGTTGTGAAGCATCCATTCTACTCCATTGGACCCAAAATGATTTTTGGGAGTGTTTTAGAGCATTTCGCTAACCTTCGGCATGTGAAAAGATGCAAAACTTGTGTTTCGGGCCTGAATGCACTATTTCGGGATACCGAAGTTGTGAAGCATTCATTCTACTCCATTGGAACCAAAATGATGTTTGGGAGTGTTTCAGAGCATTTCGCTAACCTTCGGCAGGTAAAAAGATGCAAAACTTGTGTTTCGGGCCTGAATGAACTATTTCGGGTTACCGAAGTTGTGAAGCATGCATTCTACTCCATTGGACCCAAAATGATTTTTGGGTGTGTTTCAGTGCATTTCGCTAACCTTCAGCACGTAAAAAGATGAAAACTTGTGTTCGCGCCTGAATGCACTATTTCGGGGTACCGAAGTTGTGAAGCATCCATTCTACTCCATTGGACCCAAAATGATGTTTGGGAGTGTTTCAGAGCATTTTGCTAACCTTCGGCATGTAAAAAGATGCAAAACTTGTGTTTCGGGCCTGAATGCACTATTTCGGGATACCGAAGTTGTGAAGCATCCATTCTACTCCATTCGAACAAAAATGATGTTTGGGAGTGTTTCAGAGCATTTCGCTAACCTTCGGCACGTAAAAAGATGTAAAACTTGTGTTTCGGGCCTAATGTACTATTTCAGGGTACCAAAGTCGTAAATCATCCATTCTACTCCATTGGACCCAAAATGATTTTTGGGAGTGTTTCAGAGCATTTCGCTAACCTTCGGCACGTAAAAAGATGCAAAACTTGTGTTTCGCGCTTGAATGCACTATTTCGGGATAACGAAGTTGTGAAGCATCCATTCTACTCCCTTGGAACCAAATGATGTTTGGGAGTGTTTCAGAGCATTTCGATAACGTTCGGCATGTAAAAAGATGCAAAACTTGTGTTTCAGGCCTGAATGCACTATTTCGGGATACCGAAGTTGTGAAGCATCCATTCTACTCCATTCGAACAAAAATGATGTTTGGGAGTGTTTCAGAGCTTTTCGCTAACCTTCGGCACGTAAAAAGAGGCAAAACTTGTGTTTAGGGCCTGAATCCACTATTTCGGGATACCGAAGTTGTGAAGCATCCATTCTACTCCATTGGAACCAAAATGATGTTTGGGAGTGTTTCAGAGCATTTCGCTAACCTTCAGCACGTAAAAAGATGTAAAACTTGTGTTTCGGGCCTAATGTACTATTTCGGGGTACCAAAGTCGTAAAGCATCCATTCTACTCCATTGGACCCAAAATGATTTTTGGGAGTGTTTCAGAGCATTTCGCTAACCTTCGGCACGTAAAAAGATGCAAAACTTGTGTTTCGCGCTTGAATGCACTATTTCGGGATAACGAAGTTGTGAAGCATCCATTCTACTCCCTTGGAACCAAATGATGTTTGGGAGTGTTTCAGAGCATTTCGATAACCTTCGGCACGTAAAAAGATGCAAAACTTGTGTTTCGGGGCTGAATGCACTATTTCGGGATACCGAAGTTGTGAATCATCCATTCTACTCCATTGGAACCAAAATGATGTTTGGGAGTGTTTCAGAGCTTTTCGCTAACCTTCGGCACGTAAAAAGATGCAAAACTTGTGTTTCGGGCCTGAATGTACTATTTCGGGTTACCAAAGTTGTGAAGCATCCATTCTACTCCATTGGACCCAAAATGATTTTTGGGAGTGTTTTAGAGCATTTCGCTAACCTTCGGCACGTGAAAAGATGCAAAACTTGTGTTTCGGGCCTGAATGCACTATTTCGGGATACCGAAGTTGTGAAGCATCCATTCTACTCCATTGGAACCAAAATGATGTTTGAGAGTGTTTCAGAGCATTTCGCTAACCTTCGGCACGTCAAAATATGCAAAACTTGTGTTTCGGGCCTGAATGTACTATTTCGGGGTACCAAAGTTGTGAAGCATCCATTCTACTCCATTGGACCCAAAATGATTTTTGGGAGTGTTTTAGAGCATTTCGCTAACCTTCGGCATGTGAAAAGATGCAAAACTTGTGTTTCGGGCCTGAATGCACTATTTCGGGATACCGAAGTTGTGAAGCATTCATTCTACTCCATTGGAACCAAAATGATGTTTGGGAGTGTTTCAGAGCATTTCGCTAACCTTCGGCAGGTAAAAAGATGCAAAACTTGTGTTTCGGGCCTGAATGAACTATTTCGGGTTACCGAAGTTGTGAAGCATGCATTCTACTCCATTGGACCCAAAATGATTTTTGGGTGTGTTTCAGTGCATTTCGCTAACCTTCAGCACGTAAAAAGATGAAAACTTGTGTTCGCGCCTGAATGCACTATTTCGGGGTACCGAAGTTGTGAAGCATCCATTCTACTCCATTGGACCCAAAATGATGTTTGGGAGTGTTTCAGAGCATTTTGCTAACCTTCGGCATGTAAAAAGATGCAAAACTTGTGTTTCGGGCCTGAATGCACTATTTCGGGATACCGAAGTTGTGAAGCATCCATTCTACTCCATTCGAACAAAAATGATGTTTGGGAGTGTTTCAGAGCATTTCGCTAACCTTCGGCACGTAAAAAGATGTAAAACTTGTGTTTCGGGCCTAATGTACTATTTCAGGGTACCAAAGTCGTAAATCATCCATTCTACTCCATTGGACCCAAAATGATTTTTGGGAGTGTTTCAGAGCATTTCGCTAACCTTCGGCACGTAAAAAGATGCAAAACTTGTGTTTCGCGCTTGAATGCACTATTTCGGGATAACGAAGTTGTGAAGCATCCATTCTACTCCCTTGGAACCAAATGATGTTTGGGAGTGTTTCAGAGCATTTCGATAACGTTCGGCATGTAAAAAGATGCAAAACTTGTGTTTCAGGCCTGAATGCACTATTTCGGGATACCGAAGTTGTGAAGCATCCATTCTACTCCATTCGAACAAAAATGATGTTTGGGAGTGTTTCAGAGCTTTTCGCTAACCTTCGGCACGTAAAAAGAGGCAAAACTTGTGTTTCGGGCCTGAATGCACTATTCTGGGGTACCGAAGTTGTGAAGCATCCATTCTACTCCATTGGACCCAAGATGATGTTTGAGAGTGTTTCAGAGAATTTCGCTAACCTTCGGCACGTAAAAAGATGTAAAACTTGTGTTTCGGGCCTAATGTACTATTTCGGGGTAGCAAAGTCGTGAAGCATCCAATCTACTCCACTGGACCCAAAATGATTTTTGGGAGTGTTTCAGAGCTTTTCGCTAACCTTCGGCACGTAAAAAGATGCAAAACTTGTGTTTCGGGCTTGAATGCACTATTTCGGGATACCGAAGTTGTGAAGCATCCTTTCTACTCCTTTGGAACCAAAATGATGTTTGGGAGTGTTTTAGAGAATTTCGATAACCTTCGGCACGTAAAAAGATGCAAAACTTGTGTTTCGGGCCTGAATGCACTATTTTGGGATACCGAAGTTGTGAAGCATTCATTCTACTCCATTGGAACCAAAATGATGTTTGGGAGTGTTTCAGGGCATTTCGCTAACCTTCGGCACGTAAAAAGATGCAAAACTTGTGTTTCGGGCCTGAATGTACTATTTCGGGGTACCGAAGTTGTGAAGCATCCATTCTACTCCATTGGACCCAAACTGATTTTTGGGAGTGTTTCAGAGCATTTTGCTAACCTTCGGCATGTAAAAAGATGCAAAACTTGTGTTTCGGGCCTGAATGCACTATTTCGGGATACCGAAGTTGTGAAGCATCCATTCTACTCCATTGGAACCAAAATGATGTTTGGGAGTGTTTCAGAGCATTTCGCTAACCTTCGGCACGTAAAAAGATGTAAAACTTGTGTTTCGGGCCTAATATACTATTTCGGGGTACCAAAGTCGTAAAGCATCCATTCTACTCCATTGGACCCAAAATGATTTTTGGGAGTGTTTCAGAGCATTTCGCTAACCTTCGGCACGTAAAAAGATGCAAAACTTGTGTTTCGCGCTTGAATGCACTATTTCGGGATAACGAAGTTGTGAAGCATCCATTCTACTCCCTTGGAACCAAATGATGTTTGGGAGTGTTTCAGAGCATTTCGATAACCTTCGGCACGTAAAAAGATGCAAAACTTGTGTTTCGGGGCTGAATGCACTATTTCGGGATACCGAACTTGTGAAGCATCCATTCTACTCCATTGGAACCAAAATGATGTTTGGGAGTGTTTCAGAGCTTTTCGCTAACCTTCGGCACGTAAAAAGATGCAAAACTTGTGTTTCGGGCCTGAATCTACTATTTCGGGTTACCAAAGTTGTGAAGCATCCATTCTACTCCATTGGACCCAAAATGATTTTTGGGAGTGTTTTAGAGCATTTCGCTAACCTTCGGCACGTGAAAAGATGCAAAACTTGTGTTTCGGGCCTGAATGCACTATTTCGGGATACCGAAGTTGTGAAGCATCCATTCTACTCCATTGGAACCAAAATGATGTTTGAGAGTGTTTCAGAGCATTTCGCTAACCTTCGGCACGTCAAAATATGCAAAACTTGTGTTTCGGGCCTGAATGTACTATTTCGGGGTACCAAAGTTGTGAAGCATCCATTCTACTCCATTGGACCCAAAATGATTTTTGGGAGTGTTTTAGAGCATTTCGCTAACCTTCGGCATGTGAAAAGATGCAAAACTTGTGTTTCGGGCCTGAATGCACTATTTCGGGATACCGAAGTTGTGAAGCATTCATTCTACTCCATTGGAACCAAAATGATGTTTGGGAGTGTTTCAGAGCATTTCGCTAACCTTCGGCAGGTAAAAAGATGCAAAACTTGTGTTTCGGGCCTGAATGAACTATTTCGGGTTACCGAAGTTGTGAAGCATGCATTCTACTCCATTGGACCCAAAATGATTTTTGGGTGTGTTTCAGAGCATTTCGCTAACCTTCAGCACGTAAAAAGATGAAAACTTGTGTTCGCGCCTGAATGCACTATTTCGGGGTACCGAAGTTGTGAAGCATCCATTCTACTCCATTGGACCCAAAATGATGTTTGGGAGTGTTTCAGAGCATTTTGCTAACCTTCGGCATGTAAAAAGATGCAAAACTTGTGTTTCGGGCCTGAATGCACTATTTCGGGATACCGAAGTTGTGAAGCATCCATTCTACTCCATTCGAACAAAAATGATGTTTGGGAGTGTTTCAGAGCATTTCGCTAACCTTCGGCACGTAAAAAGATGTAAAACTTGTGTTTCGGGCCTAATGTACTATTTCAGGGTACCAAAGTCGTAAAGCATCCATTCTACTCCATTGGACCCAAAATGATTTTTGGGAGTGTTTCAGAGCATTTCGCTAACCTTCGGCACGTAAAAAGATGCAAAACTTGTGTTTCGCGCTTGAATGCACTATTTCGGGATAACGAAGTTGTGAAGCATCCATTCTACTCCCTTGGAACCAAATGATGTTTGGGAGTGTTTCAGAGCATTTCAATAACGTTCGGCATGTAAAAAGATGCAAAACTTGTGTTTCAGGCCTGAATGCACTATTTCGGGATACCGAAGTTGTGAAGCATCCATTCTACTCCATTCGAACAAAAATGATGTTTGGGAGTGTTTCAGAGCTTTTCGCTAACCTTCGGCACGTAAAAAGAGGCAAAACTTGTGTTTCGGGCCTGAATGCACTATTCTGGGGTACCGAAGTTGTGAAGCATCCATTCTACTCCTTTGGACCCAAGATGATGTTTGAGAGTGTTTCAGAGAATTTCGCTAACCTTCGGCACGTAAAAAGATGTAAAACTTGTGTTTCGGGCCTAATGTACTATTTCGGGGTAGCAAAGTCGTGAAGCATCCAATCTACTCCACTGGACCCAAAATGATTTTTGGGAGTGTTTCAGAGCTTTTCGCTAACCTTCGGCACGTAAAAAGATGCAAAACTTGTGTTTCGGGCTTGAATGCACTATTTCGGGATACCGAAGTTGTGAAGCATCCTTTCTACTCCTTTGGAACCAAAATGATGTTTGGGAGTGTTTTAGAGAATTTCGATAACCTTCGGCACGTAAAAAGATGCAAAACTTGTGTTTCGGGCCTGAATGCACTATTTTGGGATACCGAAGTTGTGAAGCATTCATTCTACTCCATTGGAACCAAAATGATGTTTGGGAGTGTTTCAGGGCATTTCGCTAACCTTCGGCACGTAAAAAGATGCAAAACTTGTGTTTCGGGCCTGAATGTACTATTTCGGGGTACCGAAGTTGTGAAGCATCCATTCTACTCCATTGGACCCAAACTGATTTTTGGGAGTGTTTCAGAGCATTTTGCTAACCTTCGGCATGTAAAAAGATGCAAAACTTGTGTTTCGGGCCTGAATGCACTATTTCGGGATACCGAAGTTGTGAAGCATCCATTCTACTCCATTGGAACCAAAATGATGTTTGGGAGTGTTTCAGAGCATTTCGCTAACCTTCGGCACGTAAAAAGATGTAAAACTTGTGTTTCGGGCCTAATGTACTATTTCGGGGTACCAAAGTCGTAAAGCATCCATTCTACTCCATTGGACCCAAAATGATTTTTGGGAGTGTTTAAGAGCATTTCGCTAACCTTCGGCACGTAAAAAGATGCAAAACTTGTGTTTCGCGCTTGAATGCACTATTTCGGGATAACGAAGTTGTGAAGCATCCATTCTACTCCCTTGGAACCAAATGATGTTTGGGAGTGTTTCAGAGCATTTCGATAACCTTCGGCACGTAAAAAGATGCAAAACTTGTGTTTCGGGGCTGAATGCACTATTTCGGGATACCGAAGTTGTGAAGCATCCATTCTACTCCATTGGAACAAAAATGATGTTTGGGAGTGTTTCAGAGCTTTTCGCTAACCTTCGGCACGTAAAAAGATGCAAAACTTGTGTTTCGGGCCTGAATCTACTATTTCGGGTTACCAAAGTTGTGAAGCATCCATTCTACTCCATTGGACCCAAAATGATTTTTGGGAGTGTTTTAGAGCATTTCGCTAACCTTCGGCACGTGAAAAGATGCAAAACTTGTGTTTCGGGCCTGAATGCACTATTTCGGGATACCGAAGTTGTGAAGCATCCATTCTACTCCATTGGAACCAAAATGATGTTTGAGAGTGTTTCAGAGCATTTCGCTAACCTTCGGCACGTCAAAAGATGCAAAACTTGTGTTTCGGGCCTGAATGTACTATTTCGGGGAACCAAAGTTGTGAAGCATCCATTCTACTCCATTGGACCCAAAATGATTTTTGGGAGTGTTTTAGAGCATTTCGCTAACCTTCGGCATGTGAAAAGATGCAAAACTTGTGTTTCGGGCCTGAATGCACTATTTCGGGATACCGAAGTTGTGAACCATTCATTCTATCCATTGGAACCAAAATGATGTTTGGGAGTGTTTCAGAGCATTTCGCTAACCTTCGGCAGGTAAAAAGATGCAAAACTTGTGTTCCGGGCCTGAATGTACTATTTTGGGGTACCGAAGTTGTGAAGCATCCATTCTACTCCATTGGACCCAAAATGATTTCTGGGTGTGTTTCAGAGCATTTTGCTAACCTTCAGCACGTAAAAAGATGAAAACTTGTGTTCGCGCCTGAATGCACTATTTCGGGGTACCGAAGTTGTGAAGCATCCATTCTACTCCATTGGACCCAAAATGTTGTTTGGGAGTGTTTCAGAGCATTTTGCTAACCTTCGGCATGTAAAAAGATGCAAAACTTGTGTTTCGGGCCTGAATGCACTATTTCGGGATACCGAAGTTGTGAAGCATCCATTCTACTCCATTCGTAGAAAAATGATGTTTGGGAGTGTTTCAGAGCATTTCGCTAACCTTCGGCACGTAAAAAGAGGCAAAACTTGTGTTTCGGGCCTGAATGCACTATTCCGGGGTACCGAAGTTGTGAAGCATCCATTCTACTCCATTGGACCCAAGATGATGTTTGAGAGTGTTTCAGAGCATTTCGCTAACCTTCGGCACGTAAAAAGACGTAAAACTTGTGTTTCGGGCCTAATGTACTATTTCGGGGTAGCAAAGTCGTGAAGCATCCATTCTACTCCACTGGACCCAAAATGATTTTTGGGAGTGTTTCAGAGCTTTTCGCTAACCTTCGGCACGTAAAAAGATGGAAAACTTGTGTTTCGGGCTTGAATGCACTATTTCAGGATACCGAAGTTGTGAAGCATCCTTTCTACTCCTTTGGAACCAAAATGATGTTTGGGAGTGTTTCAGGGCATTTCGCTAATCTTCGGCACGTAAAAAGATGCAAAACTTGTGTTTCGGGCCTGAATGAACTATTTCGGGGTACCGAAGTTGTGAAGCATCCATTCTACTCCATTGGAACCAAAATGATGTTTGGGAGTGTTTCAGAGCATTTCGCTAACCTTCGGCACGTAAAAAGATGTAAAACTTGTGTTTCGGGCCTAATGTACTATTTCAGGGTACCAAAGTCGTAAAGCATCATTCTACTCCATTGGACCCAAAATGATTTTTGGGAGTGTTTCAGAGCATTTCGCTAACCTTCGGCACGTAAAAAGATGCAAAACTTGTGTTTCGCGCTTGAATGCACTATTTCGGGATAACGAAGTTGTGAAGCATCCATTCTACTCCCTTGGAACCAAATGATGTTTGGGAGTGTTTCAGAGCATTTCGATAACCTTCGGCACGTAAAAAGATGCAAAACTTGTGTTTCGGGGCGGAATGCACTATTTTGGGATACCGAAGTTGTGAAGCATCCATTCTACTCCATTGGAACCAAAATGATGTTTGGGAGTGTTTCAGAGCTTTTCGCTAACCTTCGGCACGTAAAAAGATGCAAAACTTGTGTTTCGGGCCTGAATGTACTATTTCGGGTTACCAAAGTTGTGAAGCATCCATTCTACTCCATTGGACCCAAAATGATTTTTGGGAGTGTTTTAGAGCATTTCGCTAACCTTCGGCACGTGAAAAGATGCAAAACTTGTGTTTCGGGCCTGAATGCACTATTTCGGGATACCGAAGTTGTGAAGCATCCATTCTACTCCATTGGAACCAAAATGATGTTTGAGAGTGTTTCAGAGCATTTCGCTAACCTTCGGCACGTCAAAAGATGCAAAACTTGTGTTTCGGGCCTGAATGTACTATTTCGGGGAACCAAAGTTGTGAAGCATCCATTCTACTCCATTGGACCCAAAATGATTTTTGGGAGTGTTTTAGAGCATTTCGCTAACCTTCGGCATGTGAAAAGATGCAAAACTTGTGTTTCGGGCCTGAATGCACTATTTCGGGATACCGAAGTTGTGAAGCATTCATTCTACTCCATTGGAACCAAAATGATGTTTGGGAGTGTTTCAGAGCATTTCGCTAACCTTCGGCAGGTAAAAAGATGCAAAACTTGTGTTTCGGGCCTGAATGTACTATTTTGGGGTACCGAAGTTGTGAAGCATCCATTCTACTCCATTGGACCCAAAATGATTTCTGGGTGTGTTTCAGAGCATTTCGCTAACCTTCAGCACGTAAAAAGATGAAAACTTGTGTTCGCGCCTGAATGCACTATTTCGGGGTACCGAAGTTGTGAAGCATCCATTCTACTCCATTGGACCCAAAATGATGTTTGGGAGTGTTTCAGAGCATTTTGCTAACCTTCGGCATGTAAAAAGATGCAAAACTTGTGTTTCGGGCCTGAATGCACTATTTCGGGATACCGAAGTTGTGAAGCATCCATTCTACTCCATTCGTAGAAAAATGATGTTTGGGAGTGTTTCAGAGCATTTCGCTAACCTTCGGCACGTAAAAAGAGGCAAAACTTGTGTTTCGGGCCTGAATGCACTATTCCGGGGTACCGAAGTTGTGAAGCATCCATTCTACTCCATTGGACCCAAGATGATGTTTGAGAGTGTTTCAGAGCATTTCGCTAACCTTCGGCACGTAAAAAGATGTAAAACTTGTGTTTCGGGCCTAATGTACTATTTCGGGGTAGCAAAGTCGTGAAGCATCCATTCTACTCCACTGGACCCAAAATGATTTTTGGGAGTGTTTCAGAGCTTTTCGCTAACCTTCGGCACGTAAAAAGATGGAAAACTTGTGTTTCGGGCTTGAATGCACTATTTCAGGATACCGAAGTTGTGAAGCATCCTTTCTACTCCTTTGGAACCAAAATGATGTTTGGGAGTGTTTCAGGGCATTTCGCTAACCTTCGGCACGTAAAAAGATGCAAAACTTGTGTTTCGGGCCTGAATGAACTATTTCGGGGTACCGAAGTTGTGAAGCATCCATTCTACTCCATTGGAACCAAAATGATGTTTGGGAGTGTTTCAGAGCATTTCGCTAACCTTCGGCACGTAAAAAGATGTAAAACTTGTGTTTCGGGCCTAATGTACTATTTCAGGGTACCAAAGTCGTAAAGCATCATTCTACTCCATTGGACCCAAAATGATTTTTGGGAGTGTTTCAGAGCATTTCGCTAACCTTCGGCACGTAAAAAGATGCAAAACTTGTGTTTCGCGCTTGAATGCACTATTTCGGGATAACGAAGTTGTGAAGCATCCATTCTACTCCCTTGGAACCAAATGATGTTTGGGAGTGTTTCAGAGCATTTCGATAACCTTCGGCACGTAAAAAGATGCAAAACTTGTGTTTCGGGGCTGAATGCACTATTTCGGGATACCGAAGTTGTGAAGCATCCATTCTACTCCATTGGAACCAAAATGATGTTTGGGAGTGTTTCAGAGCTTTTCGCTAACCTTCGGCACGTAAAAAGATGCAAAACTTGTGTTTCGGGCCTGAATGTACTATTTCGGGTTACCAAAGTTGTGAAGCATCCATTCTACTCCATTGGACCCAAAATGATTTTTGGGAGTGTTTTAGAGCATTTCGCTAACCTTCGGCACGTGAAAAGATGCAAAACTTGTGTTTCGGGCCTGAATGCACTATTTCGGGATACCGAAGTTGTGAAGCATCCATTCTACTCCATTGGAACCAAAATGATGTTTGAGAGTGTTTCAGAGCATTTCGCTAACCTTCGGCACGTCAAAAGATGCAAAACTTGTGTTTCGGGCCTGAATGTACTATTTCGGGGAACCAAAGTTGTGAAGCATCCATTCTACTCCATTGGACCCAAAATGATTTTTGGGAGTGTTTTAGAGCATTTCGCTAACCTTCGGCATGTGAAAAGATGCAAAACTTGTGTTTCGGGCCTGAATGCACTATTTCGGGATACCGAAGTTGTGAAGCATTCATTCTACTCCATTGGAACCAAAATGATGTTTGGGAGTGTTTCAGAGCATTTCGCTAACCTTCGGCAGGTAAAAAGATGCAAAACTTGTGTTTCGGGCCTGAATGTACTATTTTGGGGTACCGAAGTTGTGAAGCATCCATTCTACTCCATTGGACCCAAAATGATTTCTGGGTGTGTTTCAGAGCATTTCGCTAACCTTCAGCACGTAAAAAGATGAAAACTTGTGTTCGCGCCTGAATGCACTATTTCGGGGTACCGAAGTTGTGAAGCATCCATTCTACTCCATTGGACCCAAAATGATGTTTGGGAGTGTTTCAGAGCATTTTGCTAACCTTCGGCATGTAAAAAGATGCAAAACTTGTGTTTCGGGCCTGAATGCACTATTTCGGGATACCGAAGTTGTGAAGCATCCATTCTACTCCATTCGAACAAAAATGATGTTTGAGAGTGTTTCAGAGCATTTCGCTAACCTTCGGCACGTAAAAAGATGTAAAACTTGTGTTTCGGGCCTAATGTACTATTTCGGGGTAGCAAAGTCGTGAAGCATCCATTCTACTCCACTGGACCCAAAATGATTTTTGGGAGTGTTTCAGAGCTTTTCGCTAACCTTCGGCACGTAAAAAGATGGAAAACTTGTGTTTCGGGCTTGAATGCACTATTTCAGGATACCGAAGTTGTGAAGCATCCTTTCTACTCCTTTGGAACCAAAATGATGTTTGGGAGTGTTTTAGAGAATTTCGATAACCTTCGGCACGTAAAAAGATTCAAAACTTGTGTTTCGGGCCTGAATGCACTATTTTGGGATACCGAAGTTGTGAAGCATTCATTCTACTCCATTGGAACCAAAATGATGTTTGGGAGTATTTCAGGGCATTTCGCTAACCTTCAGCACGTAAAAAGATGCAAAATTTGTGTTCGCACCTGAATTCACAATTTTGGGGTACCAAAGTTGTGAAGCATCCATTATAGTCCATTGGACCCAAAATGATGTTTGGGAGTGTTTCAGAGCATTTTGCTAACCTTCGGCACGTAAAAAGATGCAAAACTTGTGTTTCGGGCCTGAATGCACTATTTCGGGATACCGAAGTTGTGAAGCATCCATTCTACTCCATTGGAACCAAAATGATGTTTGGGAGTGTTTCAGAGCATTTCGCTAACCTTCGGCACGTAAAAAGATGTAAAACTTGTGTTTCGGGCCTAATGTACTCTTTCGGGGTACCAAAGTCGTAAAGCATCCATTCTACTCCATTGGACCCAAAATGATTTTTGGGAGTGTTTCAGAGCATTTCGCTAACCTTCGGCACGTAAAAAGATGCAAAACTTGTGTTTCGCGCTTGAATGCACTATTTCGGGATAACGAAGTTGTGAAGCATCCATTCTACTCCCTTGGAACCAAATGATGTTTGGGAGTGTTTCAGAGCATTTCGATAACCTTCGGCACGTAAAAAGATGCAAAACTTGTGTTTCGGGGCTGAATGCACTATTTCGGGATACCGAAGTTGTGAAGCATCCATTCTACTCCATTGGATCCAAAATGATGTTTGGGAGTGTTTCAGAGCTTTTCGCTAACCTTCGGCACGTAAAAAGATGCAAAACTTGTGTTTCGGGCCTGAATGTACTATTTCAGGTTACCAAAGTTGTGAAGCATCCATTCTACTCCATTAGACCCAAAATGATTTTTGGGAGTGTTTTAGAGCATTTCGCTAACCTTCGGCACGTGAAAAGATGCAAAACTTGTGTTTCAGGCTTGAATGCACTATTTCGGGATACCGAAGTTGTGAAGCATCCATTCTACTCCATTGGAACCAAAATGATGTTTGAGAGTGTTTCAGAGCATTTCGCTAACCTTCGGCACGTCAAAAGATGCAAAACTTGTGTTTCGGGCCTGAATGTACTATTTCGGGGTACCAAAGTTGTGAAGCATTCATTCTACTCCATTGGACCCAAAATGATTTTTGGGAGTGTTTTAGAGCATTTCGCTAACCTTCGGCATGTGAAAAGATGCAAAACTTGTGTTTCGGGCCTGAATGCACTATTTCGGGATACCGAAGTTGTGAAGCATTCATTCTACTCCATTGGAACCAAAATGATGTTTGGGAGTGTTTCAGAACATTTCGCTAACCTTCGGCAGGTAAAAAGATGCAAAACTTGTGTTTCGGGCCTGAATGTACTATTTTGGGGTACCGAAGTTGTGAAGCATCCATTCTACTCCATTGGACCCAAACTGATTTTTGGGAGTGTTTCAGAGCATTTTGCTAACCTTCGGCACGTAAAAAGATGTAAAACTTGTGTTTCGGGCCTAATGTACTATTTCGGGGTAGCAAAGTCGTGAAGCATCCATTCTACTCCACTGGACCCAAAATGATTTTTGGGAGTGTTTCAGAGCTTTTCGCTAACCTTCGGCACGTAAAAAGATGCAAAACTTGTGTTTCGGGCTTGAATGCACTATTTCAGGATACCGAAGTTGTGAAGCATCCTTTCTACTCCTTTGGAACCAAAATGATGTTTGGGAGTGTTTTAGAGCATTTCGATAACCTTCGGCACGTAAAAAGATGCAAAACTTGTGTTTCGGGCCTGAATGCACTATTTTGGGATACCGAAGTTGTGAAGCATTCATTCTACTCCATTGGAACCAAAATGATGTTTGGGAGTGTTTCAGAGCATTTCGCTAACCTTCGGCACGTAAAAAGATGCAAAACTTGTGTTTCGAGCCTGAATGTACTATTTCGAGGTACCGAAGTTGTGAAGCATCCATTCTACTCCATTGGACCCAAACTGATTTTTGGGAGTGTTTCAGAGCATTTTGCTAACCTTCGGCATGTAAAAAGATGCAAAAATTGTGTTTCGGGCCTGAATGCACTATTTCGGGATACCGAAGTTGTGAAGCATTCATTCTACTCCATTGGAACCAAAATGATGTTTGGGAGTGTTTCAGAGCATTTCGCTAACCTTCGGCAGGTAAAAAATGCAAAACTTGTGTTTCGGGCCTGAATGTACTATTTTGGGGTACCGAAGTTGTGAAGCATCCATTCTACTCCATTGGACCCAAAATGATTTTTGGGTGTGTTTCAGAGCATTTCGCTAACCTTCAGCACGTAAAAAGATGAAAACTTGTGTTCGCGCCTGAATGCACTATTTCGGGGTACCGAAGTTGTGAAGCATCCATTCTACTCCATTGGACCCAAAATGATGTTTGGGAGTGTTTCAGAGCATTTTGCTAACCTTCGGCATGTAAAAAGATGCAAAACTTGTGTTTCGGGCCTGAATGCACTATTTCGGGATACCAAAGTCGTGAAGCATCCATTCTACTCCATTCGAACAAAATTGATGTTTGGGAGTGTTTCAGAGCATTTCGCTAACCTTCGGCACGTAAAAAGAGGCAAAACTTGTGTTTCGGGCCTGAATGCACTATTCCGGGGTACCGAAGTTGTGAAGCATCGATTCTACTCCATTGGACCCAAGATGATGTTTGAGAGTGTTTCAGAGCATTTCGCTAACCTTCGGCACGTAAAAAGATGTAAAACTTGTGTTTCGGGCCTAATGTACTATTTCGGGGTAGCAAAGTCGTGAAGCATCCATTCTACTCCACTGGACCCAAAATGATTTTTGGGAGTGTTTCAGAGCTTTTCGCTAACCTTCGGCACGTAAAAAGATGGAAAACTTGTGTTTCGGACTTGAATGCACTATTTCGGGATACCGAAGTTGTGAAGCATCCTTTCTACTCCTTTGGAACCAAAATGATGTTTGGGAGTGTTTTAGAGGATTTCGATAACCTTCGGCACGTAAAAAGATGCAAAAGTTGTGTTTCGGGCCTGAATGCACTATTTTGGGATACCGAAGTTGTGAAGCATTCATTCTACTCCATTTGAACCAAAATGATGTTTGGGAGTGTTTCAGGGCATTTCACTAACCTTCGGCACGTAAAAAGATGCAAAATTTGTGTTCGCACCTGAATTCACTATTTTGGGGTACCAAAGTTGTGAAGCATCCATTATAGTCCATTGGACCCAAAATGATGTTTGGGAGTGTTTCAGAGCATTTTGCTAACCTTCGGCACGTAAAAAGATGCAAAACTTGTGTTTCGGGCCTGAATGCACTATTTCGGGATACCGAAGTTGTGAAGCATCCATTCTACTCCATTGGAACCAAAATGATGTTTGGGAGTGTTTCAGAGCATTTCGCTAACCTTCGGCACGTAAAAAGATGTAAAACTTGTGTTTCGGGCCTAATGTACTCTTTCGGGGTACCAAAGTCGTAAAGCATCCATTCTACTCCATTGGACCCAAAATGATTTTTGGGAGTGTTTCAGAGCATTTCGCTAACCTTCGGCACGTAAAAAGATGCAAAACTTGTGTTTCGCGCTTGAATGCACTATTTCGGGATAACGAAGTTGTGAAGCATCCATTCTACTCCCTTGGAACCAAATGATGTTAGGGAGTGTTTCAGAGCATTTCGATAACCTTCGGCACGTAAAAAGATGCAAAACTTGTGTTTCGGGGCTGAATGCACTATTTCGGGATACCGAAGTTGTGAAGCATCCATTCTACTCCATTGGATCCAAAATGATGTTTGGGAGTGTTTCAGAGCTTTTCGCTAACCTTCGGCACGTAAAAAGATGCAAAACTTGTGTTTCGGGCCTGAATGTACTATTTCAGGTTACCAAAGTTGTGAAGCATCCATTCTACTCCATTAGACCCAAAATGATTTTTGGGAGTGTTTTAGAGCATTTCGCTAACCTTCGGCACGTGAAAAGATGCAAAACTTGTGTTTCAGGCTTGAATGCACTATTTCGGGATACCGAAGTTGTGAAGCATCCATTCTACTCCATTGGAACCAAAATGATGTTTGAGAGTGTTTCAGAGCATTTCGCTAACCTTCGGCACGTCAAAAGATGCAAAACTTGTGTTTCGGGCCTGAATGTACTATTTCGGGGTACCAAAGTTGTGAAGCATTCATTCTACTCCATTGGACCCAAAATGATTTTTGGGAGTGTTTTAGAGCATTTCGCTAACCTTCGGCATGTGAAAAGATGCAAAACTTGTGTTTCGGGCCTGAATGCACTATTTCGGGATACCGAAGTTGTGAAGCATTCATTCTACTCCATTGGAACCAAAATGATGTTTGGGAGTGTTTCAGAACATTTCGCTAACCTTCGGCAGGTAAAAAGATGCAAAACTTGTGTTTCGGGCCTGAATGTACTATTTTGGGGTACCGAAGTTGTGAAGCATCCATTCTACTCCATTGGACCCAAACTGATTTTTGGGAGTGTTTCAGAGCATTTTGCTAACCTTCGGCACGTAAAAAGATGTAAAACTTGTGTTTCGGGCCTAATGTACTATTTCGGGGTAGCAAAGTCGTGAAGCATCCATTCTACTCCACTGGACCCAAAATGATTTTTGGGAGTGTTTCAGAGCTTTTCGCTAACCTTCGGCACGTAAAAAGATGCAAAACTTGTGTTTCGGGCTTGAATGCACTATTTCAGGATACCGAAGTTGTGAAGCATCCTTTCTACTCCTTTGGAACCAAAATGATGTTTGGGAGTGTTTTAGAGCATTTCGCTAACCTTCGGCACGTAAAAAGATGCAAAACTTGTGTTTCGGGCCTGAATGCACTATTTTGGGATACCGAAGTTGTGAAGCATTCATTCTACTCCATTGGAACCAAAATGATGTTTGGGAGTGTTTCAGAGCATTTCGCTAACCTTCGGCACGTAAAAAGATGCAAAACTTGTGTTTCGAGCCTGAATGTACTATTTCGAGGTACCGAAGTTGTGAAGCATCCATTCTACTCCATTGGACCCAAACTGATTTTTGGGAGTGTTTCAGAGCATTTTGCTAACCTTCGGCATGTAAAAAGATGCAAAAATTGTGTTTCGGGCCTGAATGCACTATTTCGGGATACCGAAGTTGTGAAGCATTCATTCTACTCCATTGGAACCAAAATGATGTTTGGGAGTGTTTCAGAGCATTTCGCTAACCTTCGGCAGGTAAAAAATGCAAAACTTGTGTTTCGGGCCTGAATGTACTATTTTGGGGTACCGAAGTTGTGAAGCATCCATTCTACTCCATTGGACCCAAAATGATTTTTGGGTGTGTTTCAGAGCATTTCGCTAACCTTCAGCACGTAAAAAGATGAAAACTTGTGTTCGCGCCTGAATGCACTATTTCGGGGTACCGAAGTTGTGAAGCATCCATTCTACTCCATTGGACCCAAAATGATGTTTGGGAGTGTTTCAGAGCATTTTGCTAACCTTCGGCATGTAAAAAGATGCAAAACTTGTGTTTCGGGCCTGAATGCACTATTTCGGGATACCAAAGTCGTGAAGCATCCATTCTACTCCATTCGAACAAAATTGATGTTTGGGAGTGTTTCAGAGCATTTCGCTAACCTTCGGCACGTAAAAAGAGGCAAAACTTGTGTTTCGGGCCTGAATGCACTATTCCGGGGTACCGAAGTTGTGAAGCATCCATTCTACTCCATTGGACCCAAGATGATGTTTGAGAGTGTTTCAGAGCATTTCGCTAACCTTCGGCACGTAAAAAGATGTAAAACTTGTGTTTCGGGCCTAATGTACTATTTCGGGGTAGCAAAGTCGTGAAGCATCCATTCTACTCCACTGGACCCAAAATGATTTTTGGGAGTGTTTCAGAGCTTTTCGCTAACCTTCGGCACGTAAAAAGATGGAAAACTTGTGTTTCGGACTTGAATGCACTATTTCGGGATACCGAAGTTGTGAAGCATCCTTTCTACTCCTTTGGAACCAAAATGATGTTTGGGAGTGTTTTAGAGGATTTCGATAACCTTCGGCACGTAAAAAGATGCAAAAGTTGTGTTTCGGGCCTGAATGCACTATTTTGGGATACCGAAGTTGTGAAGCATTCATTCTACTCCATTTGAACCAAAATGATGTTTGGGAGTGTTTCAGGGCATTTCACTAACCTTCGGCACGTAAAAAGATGCAAAATTTGTGTTCGCACCTGAATTCACTATTTTGGGGTACCAAAGTTGTGAAGCATCCATTATAGTCCATTGGACCCAAAATGATGTTTGGGAGTGTTTCAGAGCATTTTGCTAACCTTCGGCACGTAAAAAGATGCAAAACTTGTGTTTCGGGCCTGAATGCACTATTTCGGGATACCGAAGTTGTGAAGCATCCATTCTACTCCATTGGAACCAAAATGATGTTTGGGAGTGTTTCAGAGCATTTCGCTAACCTTCGGCACGTAAAAAGATGTAAAACTTGTGTTTCGGGCCTAATGTACTCTTTTGGGGTACCAAAGTCGTAAAGCATCCATTCTACTCCATTGGACCCAAAATGATTTTTGGGAGTGTTTCAGAGCATTTCGCTAACCTTCGGCACGTAAAAAGATGCAGAACTTGTGTTTCGCGCTTGAATGCACTATTTCGGGATAACGAAGTTGTGAAGCATCCATTCTACTCCCTTGGAACCAAATGATGTTTGGGAGTGTTTCAGAGCATTTCGATAACCTTCGGCACGTAAAAAGATGCAAAACTTGTGTTTCGGGGATGAATGCACTATTTCGGGATACCGAAGTTGTGAAGCATCCATTCTACTCCATTGGAACCAAAATGATGTTTGGGAGTGTTTCAGAGTATTTCGCTAACCTTCGGCACGTAAAAAGATGCAAAACTTGTGTTTCGGGCCTGAATGCACTATTTCGGGATACCGAAGTTGTGAAGCATCCATTCTACTCCATTGGAACCAAAATGATGTTTGGGAGTGTTTCAGAGCTTTTCGCTAACCTTCGGCACGTAAAAAGATGCAAAACTTGTGTTTCGGGCCTGAATGTACTATTTCGGGTTACCAAAGTTGTGAAGCATCCATTCTACTCCATTAGACCCAAAATGATTTTTGGGAGTGTTTTAGAGCATTTCGCTAACCTTCGGCACGTGAAAAGATGCAAAACTTATGTTTCGGGCCTGAATGCACTATTTCGGGATACCGAAGTTGTGAAGCATCCATTCTACTCCATTGGAACCAAAATGATGTTTGAGAGTGTTTCAGAGCATTTCGCTAACCTTCGGCACGTCAAAAGATGCAAAACTTGTGTTTCGGGCCTGAATGTACTATTTCGGGGTACCAAAGTTGTGAAGCATTAATTCTACTCCATTGGACCCAAAATGATTTTTGGGAGTGTTTTAGAGCATTTCGCTAACCTTCGGCATGTGAAAAGATGCAAAACTTGTGTTTCGGGCCTGAATGAACTATTTCGGGATACCGAAGTTGTGATGCATTCATTCTACTCCATTGGAACCAAAATGATGTTTGGGAGTGTTTCAGAGCATTTCGCTAACCTTCGGCATGTAAAAAGATGCAAAACTTGTGTTCGCACCTGAATTCACTATTTTGGGGTACCAAAGTTGTGAAGCATCCATTATAGTCCATTGGACCCAAAATGATGTTTGGGAGTGTTTCAGAGTATTTTGCTAACCTTCGGCACGTAAAAAGATGCAAAACTTGTGTTTCGGGCCTGAATGCACTATTTCGGGATACCGAAGTTGTGAAGCATCCATTCTACTCCATTGGAACCAAAATGATGTTTGGGAGTGTTTCGGAGCATTTCGCTAACCTTCGGCACGTAAAAAGATGTAAAACTTGTGTTTCGGGCCTAATGTACTCTTTCGGGGTACCAAAGTCGTAAAGCATCCATTCTACTCCATTGGACCCAAAATGATTTTTGGGAGTGTTTCAGAGCTTTTCGCTAACCTTCGGCACGTAAAAAGATGGAAAACTTGTGTTTCGGGCTTGAATGCACTATTTCGGGATACCGAAGTTGTGAAGCATCCTTTCTACTCCTTTGGAACCAAAATGATGTTTGGGAGTGTTTTAGAGAATTTCGATAACCTTCGGCACGTAAAAAGATGCAAAACTTGTGTTTCGGGCCTGAATGCACTATTTTGGGATACCGAAGTTGTGAAGCATTCATTCTACTCCATTGGAACCAAAATGATGTTTGGGAGTGTTTCAGGGCATTTCGCTAACCTTCGGCACGTAAAAAGATGCAAAATTTGTGTTCGCACCTGAATTCACTATTTTGGGGTACCAAAGTTGTGAAGCATCCATTATAGTCCATTAGACCCAAAATGATGTTTGGGAGTGTTTCAGAGTATTTTGCTAACCTTCGGCACGTAAAAAGATGCAAAACTTGTGTTTCGGGCCTGAATGCACTATTTCGGGATACCGAAGTTGTGAAGCATCCATTCTACTCCATTGGAACCAAAATGATGTTTGGGAGTGTTTCAGAGCTTTTCGCTAACCTTCGGCACGTAAAAAGATGCAAAACTTGTGTTTCGGGCCTGAATGTACTATTTCGGGTTACCAAAGTTGTGAAGCATCCATTCTACTCCATTAGACCCAAAATGATTTTTGGGAGTGTTTTAGAGCATTTCGCTAACCTTCGGCACGTGAAAAGATGCAAAACTTATGTTTCGGGCCTGAATGCACTATTTCGGGATACCGAAGTTGTGAAGCATCCATTCTACTCCATTGGAACCAAAATGATGTTTGAGAGTGTTTCAGAGCATTTCGCTATCCTTCGGCACGTCAAAAGATGCAAAACTTGTGTTTCGTGCCTGAATGTACTATTTCGGGGTACCAAAGTTGTGAAGCATTCATTCTACTCCATTGGACCCAAAATGATTTTTGGGAGTGTTTTAGAGCATTTCGCTAACCTTCGGCATGTGAAAAGATGCAAAACTTGTGTTTCGGGCCTGAATGCACTATTTCGGGATACCGAAGTTGTGATGCATTCATTCTACTCCATTGGAACCAAAATGATGTTTGGGAGTGTTTCAGAGCATTTCGCTAACCTTCGGCATGTAAAAAGATGCAAAACTTGTGTTTCGGGCCTGAATGCACTATTTCGGGATACCGAAGTTGTGAAGCATCCATTCTACTCCATTCGAACAAAAATGATGTTTGGGAGTGTTTCAGAGCATTTCGCTAACCTTCGGCACGTAAAAAGAGGCAAAACTTGTGTTTCGGGCCTGAATGCACTATTCCGGGGTACCGAAGTTGTGAAGCATCCATTCTACTCCATTGGACCCAAGATGATGTTTGAGAGTGTTTCAGAGCATTTCGCTAACCTTCGGCACGTAAAAAGATGTAAAACTTGTGTTTCGGGCCTAATGTACTATTTCGGGGTAGCAAAGTCGTGAAGCATCCATTCTACTCCACTGGACCCAAAATGATTTTTGGGAGTGTTTCAGAGCTTTTCGCTAACCTTCGGCACGTAAAAAGATGGAAAACTTGTGTTTCGGGCTTGAATGCACTATTTCGGGATACCGAAGTTGTGAAGCATCCTTTCTACTCCTTTGGAACCAAAATGATGTTTGGGAGTGTTTTAGAGAATTTCGATAACCTTCGGCACGTAAAAAGATGCAAAACTTGTGTTTCGGGCCTGAATGCACTATTTTGGGATACCGAAGTTGTGAAGCATTCATTCTACTCCATTGGAACCAAAATGATGTTTGGGAGTGTTTCAGGGCATTTCGCTAACCTTCGGCACGTAAAAAGATGCAAAATTTGTGTTCGCACCTGAATTCACTATTTTGGGGTACCAAAGTTGTGAAGCATCCATTATAGTCCATTGGACCCAAAATGATGTTTGGGAGTGTTTCAGAGCATTTTGCTAACCTTCGGCACGTAAAAAGATGCAAAACTTGTGTTTCGGGCCTGAATGCACTATTTCGGGATACCGAAGTTGTGAAGCATCCATTCTACTCCATTGGAACCAAAATGATGTTTGGGAGTGTTTCAGAGCATTTCGCTAACCTTCGGCACGTAAAAAGATGTAAAACTTGTGTTTCGGGCCTAATG
This sequence comes from Cenchrus fungigraminus, assembly GCA_036936925.1. Lineage (NCBI taxonomy): Eukaryota > Viridiplantae > Streptophyta > Magnoliopsida > Poales > Poaceae > Cenchrus > Cenchrus fungigraminus. The sequence continues at coordinate 58,322,407 of CM072772.1, read as the reverse complement.
TACTCTTTCGGGGTACCAAAGTCGTAAAGCATCCATTCTACTCCATTGGACCCAAAATGATTTTTGGGAGTGTTTCAGAGCATTTCGCTAACCTTCGGCACGTAAAAAGATGCAGAACTTGTGTTTCGCGCTTGAATGCACTATTTCGGGATAACGAAGTTGTGAAGCATCCATTCTACTCCCTTGGAACCAAATGATGTTTGGGAGTGTTTCAGAGCATTTCGATAACCTTCGGCACGTAAAAAGATGCAAAACTTGTGTTTCGGGGCTGAATGCACTATTTCGGGATACCGAAGTTGTGAAGCATCCATTCTACTCCATTGGATCCAAAATGATGTTTGGGAGTGTTTCAGTGCTTTTCGCTAACCTTCGGCACGTAAAAAGATGCAAAACTTGTGTTTCGGGCCTGAATGTACTATTTCGGGTTACCAAAGTTGTGAAGCATCCATTCTACTCCATTAGACCCAAAATGATTTTTGGGAGTGTTTTAGAGCATTTCGCTAACCTTCGGCACGTGAAAAGATGCAAAACTTGTGTTTCGGGCCTGAATGCACTATTTCGGGATACCGAAGTTGTGAAGCATCCATTCTACTCCATTGGAACCAAAATGATGTTTGAGAGTGTTTCAGAGCATTTCGCTAACCTTCGGCACGTCAAAAGATGCAAAACTTGTGTTTCGGGCCTGAATGTACTATTTCGGGGTACCAAAGTTGTGAAGCATTCATTCTACTCCATTGGACCCAAAATGATTTTTGGGAGTGTTTTAGAGCATTTCGCTAACCTTCGGCATGTGAAAAGATGCAAAACTTGTGTTTCGGGCCTGAATGCACTATTTCAGGATACCGAAGTTGTGAAGCATCCATTCTACTCCATTCGAACAAAAATGATGTTTGGGAGTGTTTCAGAGCATTTCGCTAACCTTCGGCACGTAAAAAGAGGCAAAACTTGTGTTTCGGGCCTGAATGCACTATTCCGGGGTACCGAAGTTGTGAAGCATCCATTCTACTCCATTGGACCCAAGATGATGTTTGAGAGTGTTTCAGAGCATTTCGCTAACCTTCGGCACGTAAAAAGATGTAAAACTTGTGTTTCGGGCCTAATGTACTATTTCGGGGTAGCAAAGTCGTGAAGCATCCATTCTACTCCACTGGACCCAAAATGATTTTTGGGAGTGTTTCAGAGCTTTTCGCTAACCTTCGGCACGTAAAAAGATGGAAAACTTGTGTTTCGGGCTTGAATGCACTATTTCGGGATACCGAAGTTGTGAAGCATCGTTTCTACTCCTTTGGAACCAAAATGATGTTTGGGAGTGTTTTAGAGAATTTCGATAACCTTCGGCACGTAAAAAGATGCAAAACTTGTGTTTCGGGCCTGAATGCACTATTTTGGGATACCGAAGTTGTGAAGCATTCATTCTACTCCATTGGAACCAAAATGATGTTTGGGAGTGTTTCAGGGCATTTCGCTAACCTTCGGCACGTAAAAAGATGCAAAATTTGTGTTCGCACCTGAATTCACTATTTTGGGGTACCAAAGTTGTGAAGCATCCATTATAGTCCATTGGACCCAAAATGATGTTTGGGAGTGTTTCAGAGTATTTTGCTAACCTTCGGCACGTAAAAAGATGCAAAACTTATGTTTCGGGCCTGAATGCACTATTTCGGGATACCGAAGTTGTGAAGCATCCATTCTACTCCATTGGAACCAAAATGATGTTTGGGAGTGTTTCAGAGCTTTTCGCTAACCTTCGGCACGTAAAAAGATGCAAAACTTGTGTTTCGGGCCTGAATGTACTATTTCGGGTTACCAAAGTTGTGAAGCATCCATTCTACTCCATTAGACCCAAAATGATTTTTGGGAGTGTTTTAGAGCATTTCGCTAACCTTCGGCACGTGAAAAGATGCAAAACTTATGTTTCGGGCCTGAATGCACTATTTCGGGATACCGAAGTTGTGAAGCATCCATTCTACTCCATTGGAACCAAAATGATGTTTGAGAGTGTTTCAGAGCATTTCGCTAACCTTCGGCACGTCAAAAGATGCAAAACTTGTGTTTCGGGCCTGAATGTACTATTTCGGGGTACCAAAGTTGTGAAGCATTCATTCTACTCCATTGGACCCAAAATGATTTTTGGGAGTGTTTTAGAGCATTTCGCTAACCTTCGGCATGTGAAAAGATGCAAAACTTGTGTTTCGGGCCTGAATGCACTATTTCGGGATACCGAAGTTGTGATGCATTCATTCTACTCCATTGGAACCAAAATGATGTTTGGGAGTGTTTCAGAGCATTTCGCTAACCTTCGGCATGTAAAAAGATGCAAAACTTGTGTTTCGGGCCTGAATGCACTATTTCGGGATACCGAAGTTGTGAAGCATCCATTCTACTCCATTCGAACAAAAATGATGTTTGGGAGTGTTTCAGAGCATTTCGCTAACCTTCGGCACGTAAAAAGAGGCAAAACTTGTGTTTCGGGCCTGAATGCACTATTCCGGGGTACCGAAGTTGTGAAGCATCCATTCTACTCCATTGGACCCAAGATGATGTTTGAGAGTGTTTCAAAGCATTTCGCTAACCTTCGGCACGTAAAAAGATGTAAAACTTGTGTTTCGGGCCTAATGTACTATTTCGGGGTAGCAAAGTCGTGAAGCATCCATTCTACTCCACTGGACCCAAAATGATTTTTGGGAGTGTTTCAGAGCTTTTCGCTAACCTTCGGCACGTAAAAAGATGCAAAACTTGTGTTTCGGGCTTGAATGCACTATTTCGGGATACCGAAGTTGTGAAGCATCCTTTCTACTCCTTTGGAACCAAAATGATGTTTGGGAGTGTTTTAGAGCATTTCGATAACCTTCGGCACGTAAAAAGATGCAAAACTTGTGTTTCGGGCCTGAATGCACTATTTTGGGATACCGAAGTTGTGAAGCATTCATTCTACTCCATTGGAACCAAAATGATGTTTGGGAGTGTTTCAGAGCATTTCGCTAACCTTCGGCACGTAAAAAGATGCAAAACTTGTGTTTCGGGCCTGAATGTACTATTTCGAGGTACCGAAGTTGTGAAGCATCCATTCTACTCCATCGGACCCAAACTGATTTTTGGGAGTGTTTCAGAGCATTTTGCTAACCTTCGGCATGTAAAAAGATGCAAAACTTGTGTTTCGGGCCTGAATGTACTATTTCGGGATACCGAAGTTGTGAAGCATCCATTCTACTCCATTGGAACCAAATTGATGTTTGGGGGTGTTTCAGAGCATTTCGCTAACCTTCGGCACGTAAAAAGATGTAAAACTTGTGTTTCGGGCCTAATGTACTATTTCGGGGTACCAAAGTCGTGAAGCATCCATTCTACTCCATTGGACCCAACATGATTTTTGGGAGTGTTTCAGAGCATTTCGCTAACCTTCGGCACGTAAAAAGATGCAAAACTTGTGTTTCGCGCTTGAATGCACTATTTCGGGATACCGAAGTTGTGAAGCATCCATTCTACTCCATTGGAACCAAAATGATGTTTGGGAGTGTTTCAGAGCTTTTCGCTAACCTTCGGCACGTAAAAAGATGCAAAACTTGTGTTTCGGGCCTGAATGTACTATTTCGGGGTACCAAAGTTTTGAAGCATCCATTCTACTCCATTGGACCCAAAATAATTTTTGGGAGTGTTCTAGAGCATTTCGCTAACCTTCGGCAAGTAAAAAGATGCAAAACTTGTGTTTCGGACCTGAATGCACTATTTCGGGATACCGAAGTTGTGAAGCATCCATTCTACTCCATTGGAACCAAAATCATGTTTGGGAGTGTTTCAGAGCATTTCGCTAACCTTCGGCACGTCAAAAGATGCAAAACTTGTGTTTCGGGCCTGAATGTACTATTTCGGGGTACCAAAGTTGTGAAGCATCCATTCTACTCCATTGGACCCAAAATGATTTTTGGGAGTGTTTTAGAGCATTTCGCTAACCTTCGGCACGTGAAAAGAGGCAAAACTTGTGTTTCGGGCCTGAATGCACTATTTCGGGATACCGAGGTTGTGAAGCATCCATTCTACTCCTTTGGAACCAAATGATGTTTGGGAGTGTTTCAGAGCATTTCGATAACCTTCGGCACGTAAAAAGATGCAAAACTTGTGTTTCGGGGCTGAATGCACTATTTCGGGATACCGAAGTTGTGAAGCATCCATTCTACTCCATTGGAACCAAAATGATGTTTGGGAGTGTTTCAGAGCTTTTCGCTAACCTTCGGCACGTAAAAAGATGCAAAACTTGTGTTTCAGGCCTGAATGTACTATTTCGAGGTACCAAAGTTGTGAAGCATCCGTTCTACTCCATTGGACCCAAAATGATTTTTGGGAGTGTTCTAGAGCATTTCGCTAACCTTCGGCAAGTAAAAAGATGCAAAACTTGTGTTTCGGGCCTGAATGCACTATTTTGGCATACCGAAGTTGTGTAGCATTCATTCTACTCCATTGGAACCAAAATGATGTTTGGGAGTGTTTCAGGGCATTTCGCTAACCTTCGGCACGTAAAAAGATGCAAAATTTGTGTTCGCACCTGAATTCACTATTTTGGGGTACCAAAGTTGTGAAGCATCCATTATAGTCCATTGGACCCAAAATGATGTTTGGGAGTGTTTCAGAGCATTTTGCTAACCTTCGGCACGTAAAAAGATGCAAAACTTGTGTTTCGGGCCTGAATGCACTATTTCGGGATACCGAAGTTGTGAAGCATCCATTCTACTCCATTGGAACCAAAATGATGTTTGGGAGTGTTTCAGAGCATTTCGCTAACCTTCGGCACGTAAAAAGATGTAAAACTTGTGTTTCGGGCCTAATGTACTCTTTCGGGGTACCAATGTCGTAAAGCATCCATTCTACTCCATTGGACCCAAAATGATTTTTGGGAGTGTTTCAGAGCATTTCGCTAACCTTCGGCACGTAAAAAGATGCAAAACTTGTGTTTCGCGCTTGAATGCACTATTTCGGGATAACGAAGTTGTGAAGCATCCATTCTACTCCCTTGGAACCAAATGATGTTTGGGAGTGTTTCAGAGCATTTCGATAACCTTCGGCACGTAAAAAGATGCAAAACTTGTGTTTCGGGGCTGAATGCACTATTTCGGGATACCGAAGTTGTGAAGCATCCATTCTACTCCATTGGATCCAAAATGATGTTTGGGAGTGTTTCAGTGCTTTTCGCTAACCTTCGGCACGTAAAAAGATGCAAAACTTGTGTTTCGGGCCTGAATGTACTATTTCGGGTTACCAAAGTTGTGAAGCATCCATTCTACTCCATTAGACCCAAAATGATTTTTGGGAGTGTTTTAGAGCATTTCGCTAACCTTCGGCACGTGAAAAGATGCAAAACTTGTGTTTCGGGCCTGAATGCACTATTTCGGGATACCGAAGTTGTGAAGCATCCATTCTACTCCATTGGAACCAAAATGATGTTTGAGAGTGTTTCAGAGCATTTCGCTAACCTTCGGCACGTCAAAAGATGCAAAACTTATGTTTCGGGCCTGAATGTACTATTTCGGGGTACCAAAGTTGTGAAGCATTCATTCTACTCCATTGGACCCAAAATGATTTTTGGTGTGTTTTAGAGCATTTCGCTAACCTTCGGCATGTGAAAAGATGCAAAACTTGTGTTTCGGGCCTGAATGCACTATTTCGGGATACCGATGTTGTGAAGCATTCATTCTACTCCATTGGAACCAAAATGATGTTTGGGAGTGTTTCAGAGCATTTCGCTAACCTTCGGCAGGTAAAAAGATGCAAAACTTGTGTTTCGGGCCTGAATGTACTATTTTGGGGTACCGAAGTTGTGAAGCATCCATTCTACTCCATTGGACCCAAACTGATTTTTGGGAGTGTTTCAGAGCATTTTGCTAACCTTCGGCATGTAAAAAGATGCAAAACTTGTGTTTCGGGCCTGAATGCACTATTTCGGGATACCGAAGTTGTGAAGCATCCATTCTACTCCATTCGAACAAAAAAGATGTTTGGGAGTGTTTCAGAGCATTTCGCTAACCTTCGGCACGTAAAAAGAGGCAAAACTTGTGTTTCGGGCCTGAATGCACTATTCCGGGGTACCGAAGTTGTGAAGCATCCATTCTACTCCATTGGACCCAAGATGATGTTTGAGAGTGTTTCAAAGCATTTCGCTAACCTTCGGCACGTAAAAAGATGTAAAACTTGTGTTTCGGGCCTAATGTACTATTTCGGGGTAGCAAAGTCGTGAAGCATCCATTCTACTCCACTGGACCCAAAATGATTTTTGGGAGTGTTTCAGAGCTTTTCGCTAACCTTCGGCACGTAAAAAGATGCAAAACTTGTGTTTCGGGCTTGAATGCACTATTTCGGGATACCGAAGTTGTGAAGCATCCTTTCTACTCCTTTGGAACCAAAATGATGTTTGGGAGTGTTTTAGAGCATTTCGATAACCTTCGGCACGTAAAAAGATGCAAAACTTGTGTTTCGGGCCTGAATGCACTATTTTGGGATACCGAAGTTGTGAAGCATTCATTCTACTCCATTGGAACCAAAATGATGTTTGGGAGTGTTTCAGAGCATTTCGCTAACCTTCGGCACGTAAAAAGATGCAAAACTTGTGTTTCGGGCCTGAATGTACTATTTCGAGGTACCGAAGTTGTGAAGCATCCATTCTACTCCATCGGACCCAAACTGATTTTTGGGAGTGTTTCAGAGCATTTTGCTAACCTTCGGCATGTAAAAAGATGCAAAACTTGTGTTTCGGGCCTGAATGTACTATTTCGGGATACCGAAGTTGTGAAGCATCCATTCTACTCCATTGGAACCAAATTGATGTTTGGGGGTGTTTCAGAGCATTTCGCTAACCTTCGGCACGTAAAAAGATGTAAAACTTGTGTTTCGGGCCTAATGTACTATTTCGGGGTACCAAAGTCGTGAAGCATCCATTCTACTCCATTGGACCCAACATGATTTTTGGGAGTGTTTCAGAGCATTTCGCTAACCTTCGGCACGTAAAAAGATGCAAAACTTGTGTTTCGCGCTTGAATGCACTATTTCGGGATAACGAAGTTGTGAAGCATCCATTCTACTCTCTTGGAACCAAATGATGTTTGGGAGTGTTTCAGAGCATTTCGATAACCTTCGGCACGTAAAAAGATGCAAAACTTGTGTTTCGGGGCTGAATGCACTATTTCGGGATACCGAAGTTGTGAAGCATCCATTCTACTCCATTGGAACCAAAATGATGTTTGGGAGTGTTTCAGAGCTTTTCGCTAACCTTCGGCACGTAAAAAGATGCAAAACTTGTGTTTCGGGCCTGAATGTACTATTTCGGGGTACCAAAGTTTTGAAGCATCCATTCTACTCCATTGGACCCAAAATAATTTTTGGGAGTGTTCTAGAGCATTTCGCTAACCTTCGGCAAGTAAAAAGATGCAAAACTTGTGTTTCGGACCTGAATGCACTATTTCGGGATACCAAAGTTGTGAAGCATCCATTCTACTCCATTGGAACCAAAATGATGTTTGGGAGTGTTTCAGAGCATTTCGCTAACCTTCGGCACGTCAAAAGATGCAAAACTTGTGTTTCGGGCCTGAATGTACTATTTCGGGGTACCAAAGTTGTGAAGCATCCATTCTACTCCATTGGACCCAAAATGATTTTTGGGAGTGTTTTAGAGCATTTCGCTAACCTTCGGCAAGTAAAAAGATGCAAAACTTGTGTTTCGGGCCTGAATGCACTATTTTGGGATACCGAAGTTGTGAAGCATTCATTCTACTCCATTGGAACCAAAATGATGTTTGGGAGTGTTTCAGGGCATTTCGCTAACCTTCGGCACGTAAAAAGATGCAAAATTTGTGTTCGCACCTGAATTCACTATTTTGGGGTACCAAAGTTGTGAAGCATCCATTATAGTCCATTGGACCCAAAATGATGTTTGGGAGTGTTTCAGAGCATTTTGCTAACCTTCGGCACGTAAAAAGATGCAAAACTTGTGTTTCGGGCCTGAATGCACTATTTCGGGATACCGAAGTTGTGAAGCATCCATTCTACTCCATTGGAACCAAAATGATGTTTGGGAGTGTTTCAGAGCATTTCGCTAACCTTCGGCACGTAAAAAGATGTAAAACTTGTGTTTCGGGCCTAATGTACTCTTTCGGGGTACCAAAGTCGTAAAGCATCCATTCTACTCCATTGGACCCAAAATGATTTTTGGGAGTGTTTCAGAGCATTTCGCTAACCTTCGGCACGTAAAAAGATGCAAAACTTGTGTTTCGGGCCTGAATGCACTATTTCGGGATACCGAAGTTGTGAAGCATCCATTCTACTCCATTGGAACCAAAATGATGTTTGGGAGTGTTTCAGAGCATTTCGCTAACCTTCGGCACGTAAAAAGATGTAAAACTTGTGTTTCGGGCCTAATGTACTCTTTCGGGGTACCAATGTCGTAAAGCATCCATTCTACTCCATTGGACCCAAAATGATTTTTGGGAGTGTTTCAGAGCATTTCGCTAACCTTCGGCACGTAAAAAGATGCAAAACTTGTGTTTCGCGCTTGAATGCACTATTTCGGGATAACGAAGTTGTGAAGCATCCATTCTACTCCCTTGGAACCAAATGATGTTTGGGAGTGTTTCAGAGCATTTCGATAACCTTCGGCACGTAAAAAGATGCAAAACTTGTGTTTCGGGGCTGAATGCACTATTTCGGGATACCGAAGTTGTGAAGCATCCATTCTACTCCATTGGATCCAAAATGATGTTTGGGAGTGTTTCAGTGCTTTTCGCTAACCTTCGGCACGTAAAAAGATGCAAAACTTGTGTTTCGGGCCTGAATGTACTATTTCGGGTTACCAAAGTTGTGAAGCATCCATTCTACTCCATTAGACCCAAAATGATTTTTGGGAGTGTTTTAGAGCATTTCGCTAACCTTCGGCACGTGAAAAGATGCAAAACTTGTGTTTCGGGCCTGAATGCACTATTTCGGGATACCGAAGTTGTGAAGCATCCATTCTACTCCATTGGAACCAAAATGATGTTTGAGAGTGTTTCAGAGCATTTCGCTAACCTTCGGCACGTCAAAAGATGCAAAACTTATGTTTCGGGCCTGAATGTACTATTTCGGGGTACCAAAGTTGTGAAGCATTCATTCTACTCCATTGGACCCAAAATGATTTTTGGTGTGTTTTAGAGCATTACGCTAACCTTCGACATGTGAAAAGATGCAAAACTTGTGTTTCGGGCCTGAATGCACTATTTCGGGATACCGATGTTGTGAAGCATTCATTCTACTCCATTGGAACCAAAATGATGTTTGGGAGTGTTTCAGAGCATTTCGCTAACCTTCGGCAGGTAAAAAGATGCAAAACTTGTGTTTCGGGCCTGAATGTACTATTTTGGGGTACCGAAGTTGTGAAGCATCCATTCTACTCCATTGGACCCAAACTGATTTTTGGGAGTGTTTCAGAGCATTTTGCTAACCTTCGGCATGTAAAAAGATGCAAAACTTGTGTTTCGGGCCTGAATGCACTATTTCGGGATACCGAAGTTGTGAAGCATCCATTCTACTCCATTCGAACAAAAAAGATGTTTGGGAGTGTTTCAGAGCATTTCGCTAACCTTCGGCACGTAAAAAGAGGCAAAACTTGTGTTTCGGGCCTGAATGCACTATTCCGGGGTACCGAAGTTGTGAAGCATCCATTCTACTCCATTGGACCCAAGATGATGTTTGAGAGTGTTTCAAAGCATTTCGCTAACCTTCGGCACGTAAAAAGATGTAAAACTTGTGTTTCGGGCCTAATGTACTATTTCGGGGTAGCAAAGTCGTGAAGCATCCATTCTACTCCACTGGACCCAAAATGATTTTTGGGAGTGTTTCAGAGCTTTTCGCTAACCTTCGGCACGTAAAAAGATGCAAAACTTGTGTTTCGGGCTTGAATGCACTATTTCGGGATACCGAAGTTGTGAAGCATCCTTTCTACTCCTTTGGAACCAAAATGATGTTTGGGAGTGTTTTAGAGCATTTCGATAACCTTCGGCACGTAAAAAGATGCAAAACTTGTGTTTCGGGCCTGAATGCACTATTTTGGGATACCGAAGTTGTGAAGCATTCATTCTACTCCATTGGAACCAAAATGATGTTTGGGAGTGTTTCAGAGCATTTCGCTAACCTTCGGCACGTAAAAAGATGCAAAACTTGTGTTTCGGGCCTGAATGTACTATTTCGAGGTACCGAAGTTGTGAAGCATCCATTCTACTCCATCGGACCCAAACTGATTTTTGGGAGTGTTTCAGAGCATTTTGCTAACCTTCGGCATGTAAAAAGATGCAAAACTTGTGTTTCGGGCCTGAATGTACTATTTCGGGATACCGAAGTTGTGAAGCATCCATTCTACTCCATTGGAACCAAATTGATGTTTGGGGGTGTTTCAGAGCATTTCGCTAACCTTCGGCACGTAAAAAGATGTAAAACTTGTGTTTCGGGCCTAATGTACTATTTCGGGGTACCAAAGTCGTGAAGCATCCATTCTACTCCATTGGACCCAACATGATTTTTGGGAGTGTTTCAGAGCATTTCGCTAACCTTCGGCACGTAAAAAGATGCAAAACTTGTGTTTCGCGCTTGAATGCACTATTTCGGGATAACGAAGTTGTGAAGCATCCATTCTACTCTCTTGGAACCAAATGATGTTTGGGAGTGTTTCAGAGCATTTCGATAACCTTCGGCACGTAAAAAGATGCAAAACTTGTGTTTCGGGGCTGAATGCACTATTTCGGGATACCGAAGTTGTGAAGCATCCATTCTACTCCATTGGAACCAAAATGATGTTTGGGAGTGTTTCAGAGCTTTTCGCTAACCTTCGGCACGTAAAAAGATGCAAAACTTGTGTTTCGGGCCTGAATGTACTATTTCGGGGTACCAAAGTTTTGAAGCATCCATTCTACTCCATTGGACCCAAAATAATTTTTGGGAGTGTTCTAGAGCATTTCGCTAACCTTCGGCAAGTAAAAAGATGCAAAACTTGTGTTTCGGACCTGAATGCACTATTTCGGGATACCGAAGTTGTGAAGCATCCATTCTACTCCATTGGAACCAAAATGATGTTTGGGAGTGTTTGAGAGCATTTCGCTAACCTTCGGCACGTCAAAAGATGCAAAACTTGTGTTTCGGGCCTGAATATACTATTTCGGGGTACCAAAGTTGTGAAGCATCCATTCTACTCCATTGGACCCAAAATGATTTTTGGGAGTGTTTTAGAGCATTTCGCTAACCTTCGGCACGTGAAAAGAGGCAAAACTTGTGTTTCGGGCCTGAATGCACTATTTCGGGATACCGAGGTTGTGAAGCATCCATTCTACTCCTTTGGAACCAAATGATGTTTGGGAGTGTTTCAGAGCATTTCGATAACCTTCGGCACGTAAAAAGATGCAAAACTTGTGTTTCGGGGCTGAATGCACTATTTCGGGATACCGAAGTTGTGAAGCATCAATTCTACTCCATTGGAACCAAAATGATGTTTGGGAGTGTTTCAGAGCATTTCGCGAACCTTCGGCACGTCAAAAGATGCAAATCTTGTGTTTCGGGCCTGAATGTACTATTTTCGGGTACCAAAGTTGTGAAGCATCCATTCTACTCCATTGGACCCAAAATGATTTTTGGGAGTGTTTTAGAGCATTTCGCTAACCTTCGGCACATGAAAAGAGGCAAAACTTGTGTTTCGGGCCTGAATGCACTATTTCGGGATACCGAGGTTGTGAAGCATCCATTCTACTCCTTTGGAACCAAATGATGTTTGGGAGTGTTTCAGAGCATTTCGATAACCTTCGGCACGTAAAAAGATGCAAAACTTGTGTTTCGGGGCTGAATGCACTATTTCGGGATACCGAAGTTGTGAAGCATCCATTCTACTCCATTGGAACCAAAATGATGTTTGGGAGTGTTTCAGAGCTTTTCACTAACCTTCGGCACGTAAAAAGATGCAAAACTTGTGTTTCGGGCCTGAATGTACTATTTCGGGGTACCAAAGTTGTGAAGCATTCGTTCTACTCCATTGGTCCCAAAATGATTTTTGGGTGTGTTCTAGAGCATTTCGCTAACCTTCGGCAAGTAAAAAGATGCAAAACTTGTGTTTCGGGCCTGAATGCACTATTTCGGGATACCGAAGTTGTGAAGCATCCATTCTACTCCATTGGAACCAAAATGATGTTTGGGAGTGTTTCAGAGCATTTCGCTAACCTTCGGCACGTCAAAAGATGCAAAACTTGTGTTTCGGGCCTGAATGTACTATTTCAGGGTAGCAAAGTTGTGAAGCGTCCATTCTACTCCATTGGACCCAAAATGATTTTTGGGAGTGTTTTAGAGCATTTCGCTAACCTTCGGCACGTGAAAAGAGGCAAAACTTGTGTTTCAGGCCTGAATGCACTATTTCGGGATACCGAGGTTGTGAAGCATCCATTCTACTCCTTTGGAACCAAATGGTGTTTGGGAGTGTTTCAGAGCATTTCGATAACCTTCGGCACGTAAAAAGATGCAAAACTTGTGTTTCGGGGCTGAATGTACTATTTTGGGATACCGAAGTTGTGAAGCATCCATTCTACTCCATTGGATCCAAAATGATGTTTGGGAGTGTTTCAGAGCTTTTCGCTAACCTTCGGCACGTAAAAAGATGCAAAACTTGTGTTTCGGGCCTGAATGTACTATTTCGGGGTACCAAAGTTGTGAAGCATCCGTTCTACTCCATTGGTCCCAAAATGATTTTTGGGAGTGTTCTAGAGCATTTTGCTAACCTTCGGCAAGTAAAAAGATGCAAAACTTGTGTTTCGGGCCTGAATGCACAATTTCGGGATACCGAAGTTGTGAAACATCCATTCTACTCCATTGGAACCAAAATGATGTTTGGGAGTGTTTCAGAGCATTTCGCTAACCTTCGGCACGTCAAAAGATGCAAAACTTGTGTTTCGGGCCTGAATGTACTATTTCGGGGTAGCAAAGTTGTGAAGCATTCATTCTACTCCATTGGACCCAAAATGATTTTTGGGAGTGTTTTAGAGCATTTCGCTAACCTTCGGCACGTGAAAAGAGGCAAAACTTGTGTTTCGGGCCTGAATGCACTATTTCGGGATACCGAGGTTGTGAAGCATCCATTCTACTCCATTGGACCCAAGATGATGTTTGAGAGAGTTTCAGAGCATTTCGCTAACCTTCGGCACGTAAAAAGATGTAAAACTTGTGTTTCGGGCTTGAATGCACTATTTCGGGGTACCAAAGTCGTGAAGCATCCATTCTACTCCATTGGACCCAAAATGATTTTTGGGAGTGTTTCAGAGCATTTCGCTAACCTTCGGCACGTAAAAAGATGCAAAACTTGTGTTTCGGGCTTGAATGCACTATTTCGGGATACCGAAGTTGTGAAGCATCCATTCTACTCCTTTGGAACCAAATGATGTTTGGGTGTGTTTCAGAGCATTTCGATAACCTTCGTCACGTAAAGAGATGCAAAACTTGTGTTTCGGGGCTGAATGCACTATTTCGGGATACCGAAGTTGTGAAGCATCCATTCTACTCCATTGGAACCAAAATGATGTTTGGGAGTGTTTCAGAGCTTTTCGCTATCCTTCGGCACGTAAAAAGATGCAAAACTTGTGTTTCGGGCCTGAATGTACTATTTCGGGGTACCAAAGTTGTGAAGCATCCGTTCTACTCCATTGGACCCAAAATGATTTTTGGGAGTGTTCTAGAGCATTTCGCTAACCTTCGGCAAGTAAAAAGATGCAAAACTTGTGTTTCGGGCCTGAATGCACTATTTCGGGATACCGAAGTTGTGAAGCATCCATTCTACTCTATTGGAACCAAAATGATGTTTGGGAGTGTTTCTGAGCATTTCGCTAACCTTCGGCATGTCAAAAGATGCAAAACTTGTGTTTCGGGCCTGAATGTACTATTTCGGGGTACCAAAGTTGTGAAGCATCCATTCTACTCCATTGGACCCAAGATGATGTTTGAGAGTGTTTCAGAGCATTTCGCTAACCTTCGGCACGTAAAAAGATGCAAAACTTGTGTTTCAGGCCTAATGTACTATTTCGGGGTACTAAAGTCGTGAAGCATCCATTCTACTCCATTGGACCCAAAATGATTTTTGGGAGTGTTTCAGAGCATTTCGCTAACCTTCGGCACGTAAAAAGATGCAAAACTTGTGTTTCGGGCTTGAATGCACTATTTCGGGATACCGAAGTTGTGAAGCATCCATTCTACTCCTTTGGAACCAAAATGATGTTTGGGAGTGTTTCGGAGCATTTCGATAACCTTCAGCACGTGAAAAGATGCAAAACTTGTGTTTCGGGCCTGAATGCACTATTTCGGGATACCGAAGTTGTGAAGCATCCATTCTACTCCATTGGAACCAAAATGATGTTTGGGAGTGTTTCAGAGCTTTTCGCTAACCTTCGGCACGTAAAAAGATGCAAAACTTGTGTTTCGGGCCTGAATGTACTATTTTGGGTTACCAAAGTTGTGAAGCATCCATTCTGCTCCATTCGACCCAAAATGATTTTTGGGAGTGTTTTAGAGCATTTCGCTAACCTTCGGCACGTGAAAAGATGCAAAACTTGTGTTTCGGGCCTGAATGCACTATTTCGGGATACCGAAGTTGTGAAGCATCCATTCTACTCCATTGGAACCAAAATGATGTTTGAGAGTGTTTCAGAGCATTTCGCTAACCTTCGGCACGTCAAAAGATGCAAATCTTGTGTTTCGGGCCTGAATGTACTATTTCGGGGTACCAACGTTGTGAAGCATCCATTCTACTCCATTGGAACCAAAATGATTTTTGGGAGTGTTTCAGAGCATTTCGATAACCTTCGGCACGTAAAAAGATGCAAAGCTTGTGTTTCGGGCCTGAATGCACTATTTCGGGTTACCGAAATTGTGAAGCATTAATTCTACTCCATTGGAACCAAAATGATGTTTGGGAGTGTTTCAGAGCATTTCGCTAACCATCGGCACGTAAAAAGAGGCAAAACTTGTGTTTCGGGCCTGAATGTACTATTTCGGGATACCGAAGTTGTGAAGCATCCATTCTACTCCATTGGACCCAAGATGATATTTGAGAGTGTTTCAGAGCATTTCGCTAACCTTCGGCACGTAAAAAGATGCAAAACTTGTGTTTCGGGCCTGAATGCACTATTTCGGGATACCGAAGTTGTGAAGCATCCATTCTACTCCATTGGAACCAAAATGATGTTTGGGAGTGTTTCAGAGCATTTCGCTAACCATCGGCACGTAAAAAGAGGCAAAACTTGTGTTTCGGGCCTGAATGTACTATTTCGGGATACCGAAGTTGTGAAGCATCCATTCTACTCCATTGGAACCAAAATGATGTTTGGGAGTGTTTCTGAGCATTTCGCTAACCTTCGGCATGTCAAAAGATGCAAAACTTGTGTTTCGGGCCTGAATGTACTATTTCGGGGTACCAAAGTTGTGAAGCATCCATTCTACTCCATTGGACCCAAGATGATGTTTGAGAGTGTTTCAGAGCATTTCGCTAACCTTCGGCACGTAAAAAGATGTAAAACTTGTGTTTCAGGCCTAATGTACTATTTCGGGGTACTAAAGTCGTGAAGCATCCATTCTACTCCATTGGACCCAAAATGATTTTTGGGAGTGTTTCAGAGCATTTCGCTAACCTTCGGCACGTAAAAAGATGCAAAACTTGTGTTTCGGGCTTGAATGCACTATTTCGGGATACCGAAGTTGTGAAGCATCCATTCTACTCCTTTGGAACCAAAATGATGTTTGGGAGTGTTTCAGAGCATTTCGATAACCTTCAGCACGTAAAAAGATGCAAAACTTGTGTTTCGGGCCTGAATGCACTATTTCGGGATACCGAAGTTGTGAAGCATCCATTCTACTCCATTGGAACCAAAATGATGTTTGGGAGTGTTTCAGAGCTTTTCGCTAACCTTCGGCACGTAAAAAGATGCAAAACTTGTGTTTCGGGCCTGAATGTACTATTTTGGGTTACCAAAGTTGTGAAGCATCCATTCTGCTCCATTCGACCCAAAATGATTTTTGGGAGTGTTTTAGAGCATTTCGCTAACCTTCGGCACGTGAAAAGATGCAAAACTTGTGTTTCGGGCCTGAATGCACTATTTCGGGATACCGAAGTTGTGAAGCATCCTTTCTACTCCATTGGAACCAAAATGATGTTTGAGAGTGTTTCAGAGCATTTCGCTAACCTTCGGCACGTCAAAAGATGCAAAACTTGTGTTTCGGGCCTGAATGTACTATTTCGGGGTACCAACGTTGTGAAGCATCCATTCTACTCCATTGGAACCAAAATGATTTTTGGGAGTGTTTCAGAGCATTTCGATAACCTTCGGCACGTAAAAAGATGCAAAGCTTGTGTTTCGGGCCTGAATGCACTATTTCGGGTTACCGAAATTGTGAAGCATTAATTCTACTCCATTGGAACCAAAATGATGTTTGGGAGTGTTTCAGAGCATTTCGCTAACCTTCGGCACGTAAAAAGAGGCAAAACTTGTGTTTCGGTTCTGAATGCACTATTTCGGGATACCGAAGTTGTGAAGCATCCATTCTACTCCATTGGAACCAAAATGATGTTTGGGAGTGTTTCAGAGCATTTCGCTAACCTTCGGCACGTAAAAAGATGCAAAACTTGTGTTTCGGGCCTGAATGCACTATTTCGGGATACCGAAGTTGTGAAGCATCCATTCTACTCCATTGGAACAAAAATGATGTTTGGGAGTGTTTCAGAGCATTTCTCTAACCTTCGGCACGTAAAAAGAGGCAAAACTTGTGTTTCGGGCCTGAATGCACTATTCCGAGATACCGAAGTTGTGAAGCATCCATTCTACTCCATTGGACCCAAGATGATATTTGAGAGTGTTTCAGAGCATTTCGCTAACCTTCGGCACGTAAAAAGATGCAAAACTTGTGTTTCGGGCCTGAATGCACTATTTCGGGATACCGAAGTTGTGAAGCATCCATTCTACTCCATTGGAACCAAAATGATATTTGGGAGTGTTTCAGGGCATTTCGCTAACCTTCGGCACGTAAAAAGATGCAAAACTTGTGTTTCGGGCCTGAATGAACTATTTCGGGGTACCAAAGTTGTGAAGCATCCATTCTACTCCATTGGACCCAAAATGATTTTTGGGAGTGTTTCGGAGCATTTCGCTAACCTTCGGCACGTGAAAAGATGCAAAACTTGTGTTTCGGGCCTGAATGCACTATTTCGGGATACCGAAGTTGTGAAGCATCCATTCTACTCCATTGGAATCAAAATGATGTTTGGGAGTGTTTCAGAGCATTTCGCTAACCTTCGGCACGTCAAAAGATGCAAAACTTGTGTTTCTGGCCTGAATGTACTATTTCGGGGTACCAAAGTTGTGAAGCATCCATTCTACTCCATTGGACCCAAAATGATTTTTGGGAGTGTTTTAGAGCATTTCGCTAACCTTCGGCATGTGAAAAGATGCAAAACTTGTGTTTCGGGCCTGAATGCACTATTTCGGGATACCGAAGTTGTGACGCATTCATTCTACTCCATTGGAACCAAAATGATGTTTGGGAGTGTTTCAGAGCATTTCGCTAACCTTCGGAATGTAAAAAGATGCAAATCTTGTGTTTCGGGCCTAAATGTACTATTTCGGGGAACCGAAGTTGTGAAGCATCCATTCTACTCCATTGGACCCAAACTGATGTTTGGGAGTATTTCGGAGCATTTTGCTAACTTTCGGCATGTAAAAAGATGCAAAACTTGTGTTTCGGGCCTGAATGCACTATTTCGGGATACTGAAGTTGTGAAGCATCCATTCTACTCCATTGGAACAAAAATGATGTTTGGGAGTGTTTCAGAGCATTTCGCTAACCTTCGGCACGTAAAAAGAGGCAAAACTTGTGTTTCGGGCCTGAATGCACTATTCAGGGGTACCGAAGTTGTGAAGCATCCATTCTACTCCATTGGAACAAAAATGATGTTTGGGAGTGTTTCAGAGCATTTCGCTAACCTTCGGCACGTAAAAAGAGGCAAAACTTGTGTTTCGGGCCTGAATGCACTATTCCGGGGTACCGAAGTTATGAAGCATCCATTCTACTCCATTGGACCCAAGATGATATTTGAGAGTGTTTCAGAGCATTTCGCTAACCTTCGGCACGTAAAAAGATGCAAAACTTGTGTTTCGGGCCTGAATGTACTATTTCGGGGTACCAAAGTTGTGAAGCATCCGTTCTACTCCATTGGTCCCAAAATGATTTTTGGGAGTGTTCTAGAGCATTTTGCTAACCTTCGGCAAGTAAAAAGATGCAAAACTTGTGTTTCGGGCCTGAATGCACAATTTCGGGATACCGAAGTTGTGAAACATCCATTCTACTCCATTGGAACCAAAATGATGTTTGGGAGTGTTTCAGAGCATTTCGCTAACCTTCGGCACGTCAAAAGATGCAAAACTTGTGTTTCGGGCCTGAATGTACTATTTCGGGGTAGCAAAGTTGTGAAGCATCCATTCTACTCCATTGGACCCAAAATGATTTTTGGGAGTGTTTTATAGCATTTCGCTAACCTTCGGCACGTGAAAAGAGGCAAAACTTGTGTTTCGGGCCTGAATGCACTATTTCGGGATACCGAGGTTGTGAAGCATCCATTCTACTCCATTGGACCCAAGATGATGTTTGAAAGAGTTTCAGAGCATTTCGCTAACCTTCGGCACGTAAAAAGATGTAAAACTTGTGTTTCGGGCTTGAATGCACTATTTCGGGGTACCAAAGTCGTGAAGCATCCATTCTACTCCATTGGACCCAAAATGATTTTTGGGAGTGTTTCAGAGCATTTCGCTAACCTTCGGCACGTAAAAAGATGCAAAACTTGTTTTTCGGGCTTGAATGCACTATTTCGGGATACCGAAGTTGTGAAGCATCCATTCTACTCCTTTGGAACCAAATGATGTTTGGGAGTGTTTCAGAGCATTTCGATAACCTTCGTCACGTAAAGAGATGCAAAACTTGTGTTTCGGGGCTGAATGCACTATTTCGGGATACCGAAGTTGTGAAGCATCCATTCTACTCCATTGGAACCAAAATGATGTTTGGGAGTGTTTCAGAGCTTTTCGCTATCCTTCGGCACGTAAAAAGATGCAAAACTTGTGTTTCGGGCCTGAATGTACTATTTCGGGGTACCAAAGTTGTGAAGCATCCGTTCTACTCCATTGGACCCAAAATGATTTTTGGGAGTGTTCTAGAGCATTTCGCTATCCTTCGGCAAGTAAAAAGATGCAAAACTTGTGTTTCGGGCCTGAATGCACTATTTTGGGATACCGAAGTTGTGAAGCATCCATTCTACTCCATTGGAACCAAAATGATGTTTGGGAGTGTTTCAGAGCATTTCGCTAACCTTCGGCATGTCAAAAGATGCAAAACTTGTGTTTCGGGCCTGAATGTACTATTTCGGGGTACCAAAGTTGTGAAGCATCCATTCTACTCCATTGGACCCAAGATGATGTTTGAGAGTGTTTCAGAGCATTTCGCTAACCTTCGGCACGTAAAAAGATGTAAAACTTGTGTTTCAGGCCTAATGTACTATTTCGGGGTACTAAAGTCGTGAAGCATCCATTCTACTCCATTGGACCCAAAATGATTTTTGGGAGTGTTTCAGAGCATTTCGCTAACCTTCGGCACGTAAAAAGATGCAAAACTTGTGTTTCGGGCTTGAATGCACTATTTCGGGATACCGAAGTTGTGAAGCATCCATTCTACTCCTTTGGAACCAAAATGATGTTTGGGAGTGTTTCAGAGCATTTCGATAACTTTCAGCACGTAAAAAGATGCACAACTTGTGTTTCGGGCCTGAATGCACTATTTCGGGATACCGAAGTTGTGAAGCATCCATTCTACTCCATTGGAACCAAAATGATGTTTGGGAGTGTTTCAGAGCATTTCGATAACCTTCAGCACGTAAAAAGATGCAAAACTTGTGTTTCGGGCCTGAATGCACTATTTCGGGATACCAACGTTGTGAAGCATCCATTCTACTCCATTGGAACCAAAATGATTTTTGGGAGTGTTTCAGAGCATATCGATAACCTTCGGCACGTAAAAAGATGCAAAACTTGTGTTTCGGGCCTGAATGCACTA
Organism: Cenchrus fungigraminus; assembly: GCA_036936925.1. Classification (NCBI taxonomy): domain Eukaryota; kingdom Viridiplantae; phylum Streptophyta; class Magnoliopsida; order Poales; family Poaceae; genus Cenchrus; species Cenchrus fungigraminus. Next base: position 58,302,283 of record CM072772.1, on the reverse strand, counting down.
TTTCGGGTTACCGAAATTGTGAAGCATTAATTCTACTCCATTGGAACCAAAATGATGTTTGGGAGTGTTTCAGAGCATTTCGCTAACCATCGGCACGTAAAAAGAGGCAAAACTTGTGTTTCGGGCCTGAATGTACTATTTCGGGATACCAAAGTTGTGAAGCATCCATTCTACTCCATTGGACCTAAGATGATTTTTGGGAGTGTTTCAGAGTATTTCGCTAACCATCGGCACGTAAAAAGAGGCAAAACTTGTGTTTCGGGCCTGAATGTACTATTTCGGGTTACCGAAGTTGTGAAGCATCCATTCTACTCCATTGGACCCAAGATGATTTTTGGGAGTGTTTCAGAGTATTTCGCTAACCTTCGGCACGTAAAAAGATGCAAAACTTGTGTTTCGGGCCTGAATGCACTATTTCGGGATACCGAAGTTGTGAAGCATCCATTCTACTCCATTGGAACCAAAATGATGTTTGGGAGTGTTTCAGAGCATTTCGCTAACCTTCGTCACGTAAAAAGATGCAAAACTTGTGTTTCGGGCCTGAATGCACTATTTCGGGATATCGAAGTTGTGAAGCATCCATTCTACTCCATTGGAACAAAAATGATGTTTGGGTGTGTTTCAGAGCATTTCTCTAACCTTCGGCACGTAAAAAGAGGCAAAACTTGTGTTTCGGGCCTGAATGCACTATTCCGAGGTACCGAAGTTGTGAAGCATCCATTCTACTCCATTGGACCCAAGATGATATTTGAGAGTGTTTCAGAGCATTTCGCTAACCTTCGGCACGTAAAAAGATGCAAAACTTGTGTTTCGGGCCTGAATGCACTATTTCGGGATACCGAAGTTGTGAAGCATCCATTCTACTCCATTGGAACCAAAATGATATTTGGGAGTGTTTCAGGGCATTTCGCTAACCTTCGGCACGTAAAAAGATGCAAAACTTGTGTTTCGGGCCTGAATGCACTATTTCAGGATACCGAAGTTGTGAAGCATCCATTCTACTCCATTGGAATCAAAATGATGTTTGGGAGTGTTTCAGAGCATTTCGCTAACCTTCGGCACGTCAAAAGATGCAAAACTTGTGTTTCTGGCCTGAATGTACTATTTCGGGGTACCAAAGTTGTGAAGCATCCATTCTACTCCATTGGACCCAAAATGATTTTTGGGAGTGTTTCGGAGCATTTCGCTAACCTTCGGCACGTGAAAAGATGCAAAACTTGTGTTTCGGGCCTGAATGCACTATTTCAGGATACCGAAGTTGTGAAGCATCCATTCTACTCCATTGGAATCAAAATGATGTTTGGGAGTGTTTCAGAGCATTTCGCTAACCTTCGGCACGTCAAAAGATGCAAAACTTGTGTTTCTGGCCTGAATGTACTATTTCGGGGTACCAAAGTTGTGAAGCATCCATTCTACTCCATTGGACCCAAAATGATTTTTGGGAGTGTTTTAGAGCATTTCGCTAACCTTCGGCATGTGAAAAGATGCAAAACTTGTGTTTCGGGCCTGAATGCACTATTTCGGGATACCGAAGTTGTGACGCATTCATTCTACTCCATTGGAACCAAAATGATGTTTGGGAGTGTTTCAGAGCATTTCGCTAACCTTCGGAATGTAAAAAGATGCAAAACTTGTGTTTCGGGCCTGAATGTACTATTTCGGGGAACCGAAGTTGTGAAGCATCCATTCTACTCCATTGGACCCAAACTGATGTTTGGGAGTGTTTCGGAGCATTTTGCTAACTTTCGGCATGTAAAAAGATGCAAAACTTGTGTTTCGGGCCTGAATGCACTATTTCGGGATACTGAAGTTGTGAAGCATCCATTCTACTCCATTGGAACAAAAATGATGTTTGGGAGTGTTTCAGAGCATTTCGCTAACCTTCGGCACGTAAAAAGAGGCAAAACTTGTGTTTCGGGCCTGAATGCACTATTCAGGGGTACCGAAGTTGTGAAGCATCCATTCTACTCCATTGGAACAAAAATGATGTTTGGGAGTGTTTCAGAGCATTTCGCTAACCTTCGGCACGTAAAAAGAGGCAAAACTTGTGTTTCGGGCCTGAATGCACTATTCCGGGGTACCGAAGTTATGAAGCATCCATTCTACTCCATTGGACCCAAGATGATATTTGAGAGTGTTTCAGAGCATTTCGCTAACCTTCGGCACGTAAAAAGATGCAAAACTTGTGTTTCGGGCCTGAATGTACTATTTCGGGGTACCAAAGTTGTGAAGCATCCGTTCTACTCCATTGGTCCCAAAATGATTTTTGGGAGTGTTCTAGAGCATTTTGCTAACCTTCGGCAAGTAAAAAGATGCAAAACTTGTGTTTCGGGCCTGAATGCACAATTTCGGGATACCGAAGTTGTGAAACATCCATTCTACTCCATTGGAACCAAAATGATGTTTGGGAGTGTTTCAGAGCATTTCGCTAACCTTCGGCACGTCAAAAGATGCAAAACTTGTGTTTCGGGCCTGAATGTACTATTTCGGGGTAGCAAAGTTGTGAAGCATCCATTCTACTCCATTGGACCCAAAATGATTTTTGGGAGTGTTTTAGAGCATTTCGCTAACCTTCGGCACGTGAAAAGAGGCAAAACTTGTGTTTCGGGCCTGAATGCACTATTTCGGGATACCGAGGTTGTGAAGCATCCATTCTACTCCATTGGACCCAAGATGATGTTTGAGAGAGTTTCAGAGCATTTCGCTAACCTTCGGCACGTAAAAAGATGTAAAACTTGTGTTTCGGGCTTGAATGCACTATTTCGGGGTACCAAAGTCGTGAAGCATCCATTCTACTCCATTGGACCCAAAATGATTTTTGGGAGTGTTTCAGAGCATTTCGCTAACCTTCGGCACGTAAAAAGATGCAAAACTTGTGTTTCGGGCTTGAATGCACTATTTCGGGATACCGAAGTTGTGAAGCATCCATTCTACTCCTTTGGAACCAAATGATGTTTGGGAGTGTTTCAGAGCATTTCGATAACCTTCGTCACGTAAAGAGATGCAAAACTTGTGTTTCGGGGCTGAATGCACTATTTCGGGATACCGAAGTTGTGAAGCATCCATTCTACTCCATTGGAACCAAAATGATGTTTGGGAGTGTTTCAGAGCTTTTCGCTATCCTTCGGCACGTAAAAAGATGCAAAACTTGTGTTTCGGGCCTGAATGTACTATTTCGGGGTACCAAAGTTGTGAAGCATCCGTTCTACTCCATTGGACCCAAAATGATTTTTGGGAGTGTTCTAGAGCATTTCGCTATCCTTCGGCAAGTAAAAAGATGCAAAACTTGTGTTTCGGGCCTGAATGCACTATTTCGGGATACCGAAGTTCTGAAGCATCCATTCTACTCCATTGGAACCAAAATGATGTTTGGGAGTGTTTCAGAGCATTTCGCTAACCTTCGGCATGTCAAAAGATGCAAAACTTGTGTTTCGGGCCTGAATGTACTATTTCGGGGTACCAAAGTTGTGAAGCATCCATTCTACTCCATTGGACCCAAGATGATGTTTGAGAGTGTTTCAGAGCATTTCGCTAACCTTCGGCACGTAAAAAGATGTAAAACTTGTGTTTCAGGCCTAATGTACTATTTCGGGGTACTAAAGTCGTGAAGCATCCATTCTACTCCATTGGACCCAAAATGATTTTTGGGAGTGTTTCAGAGCATTTCGCTAACCTTCGGCACGTAAAAAGATGCAAAACTTGTGTTTCGGGCCTGAATGTACTATTTCGGGGAACCGAAGTTGTGAAGCATCCATTCTACTCCATTGGACCCAAACTGATGTTTGGGAGTGTTTCGGAGCATTTTGCTAACTTTCGGCATGTAAAAAGATGCAAAACTTGTGTTTCGGGCCTGAATGCACTATTTCGGGATACTGAAGTTGTGAAGCATCCATTCTACTCCATTGGAACAAAAATGATGTTTGGGAGTGTTTCAGAGCATTTCGCTAACCTTCGGCACGTAAAAAGAGGCAAAACTTGTGTTTCGGGCCTGAATGCACTATTCAGGGGTACCGAAGTTGTGAAGCATCCATTCTACTCCATTGGAACAAAAATGATGTTTGGGAGTGTTTCAGAGCATTTCGCTAACCTTCGGCACGTAAAAAGAGGCAAAACTTGTGTTTCGGGCCTGAATGCACTATTCCGGGGTACCGAAGTTATGAAGCATCCATTCTACTCCATTGGACCCAAGATGATTTTTGGGAGTGTTTCAGAGTATTTCGCTAACCATCGGCACGTAAAAAGAGGCAAAACTTGTGTTTCGGGCCTGAATGTACTATTTCGGGTTACCGAAGTTGTGAAGCATCCATTCTACTCCATTGGACCCAAGATGATTTTTGGGAGTGTTTCAGAGTATTTCGCTAACCTTCGGCACGTAAAAAGATGCAAAACTTGTGTTTCGGGCCTGAATGCATTATTTCGGGATACCGAAGTTGTGAAGCATCCATTCTACTCCATTGGAACCAAAATGATGTTTGGGAGTGTTTCAGAGCATTTCGCTAACCTTCGTCACGTAAAAAGATGCAAAACTTGTGTTTCGGGCCTGAATGCACTATTTCGGGATATCGAAGTTGTGAAGCATCCATTCTACTCCATTGGAACAAAAATGATGTTTGGGTGTGTTTCAGAGCATTTCTCTAACCTTCGGCACGTAAAAAGAGGCAAAACTTGTGTTTCGGGCCTGAATGCACTATTCCGAGGTACCGAAGTTGTGAAGCATCCATTCTACTCCATTGGACCCAAGATGATATTTGAGAGTGTTTCAGAGCATTTCGCTAACCTTCGGCACGTAAAAAGATGCAAAACTTGTGTTTCGGGCCTGAATGCACTATTTCGGGATACCGAAGTTGTGAAGTATCCATTCTACTCCATTGGAACCAAAATGATATTTGGGAGTGTTTCAGGGCATTTCGCTAACCTTCGGCACGTAAAAAGATGCAAAACTTGTGTTTCGGGCCTGAATGCACTATTTCAGGATACCGAAGTTGTGAAGCATCCATTCTACTCCATTGGAATCAAAATGATGTTTGGGAGTGTTTCAGAGCATTTCGCTAACCTTCGGCACGTCAAAAGATGCAAAACTTGTGTTTCTGGCCTGAATGTACTATTTCGGGGTACCAAAGTTGTGAAGCATCCATTCTACTCCATTGGACCCAAAATGATTTTTGGGAGTGTTTCGGAGCATTTCGCTAACCTTCGGCACGTGAAAAGATGCAAAACTTGTGTTTCGGGCCTGAATGCACTATTTCAGGATACCGAAGTTGTGAAGCATCCATTCTACTCCATTGGAATCAAAATGATGTTTGGGAGTGTTTCAGAGCATTTCGCTAACCTTCGGCACGTCAAAAGATGCAAAACTTGTGTTTCTGGCCTGAATGTACTATTTCGGGGTACCAAAGTTGTGAAGCATCCATTCTACTCCATTGGACCCAAAATGATTTTTGAGAGTGTTTTAGAGCATTTCGCTAACCTTCGGCATGTGAAAAGATGCAAAACTTGTGTTTCGGGCCTGAATGCACTATTTCGGGATACCGAAGTTGTGACGCATTCATTCTACTCCATTGGAACCAAAATGATGTTTGGGAGTGTTTCAGAGCATTTCGCTAACCTTCGGAATGTAAAAAGATGCAAAACTTGTGTTTCGGGCCTGAATGTACTATTTCGGGGAACCGAAGTTGTGAAGCATCCATTCTACTCCATTGGACCCAAACTGATGTTTGGGAGTGTTTCGGAGCATTTTGCTAACTTTCGGCATGTAAAAAGATGCAAAACTTGTGTTTCGGGCCTGAATGCACTATTTCGGGATACTGAAGTTGTGAAGCATCCATTCTACTCCATTGGAACAAAAATGATGTTTGGGAGTGTTTCAGAGCATTTCGCTAACCTTCGGCACGTAAAAAGAGGCAAAACTTGTGTTTCGGGCCTGAATGCACTATTCAGGGGTACCGAAGTTGTGAAGCATCCATTCTACTCCATTGGAACAAAAATGATGTTTGGGAGTGTTTCAGAGCATTTCGCTAACCTTCGGCACGTAAAAAGAGGCAAAACTTGTGTTTCGGGCCTGAATGCACTATTCCGGGGTACCGAAGTTATGAAGCATCCATTCTACTCCATTGGACCCAAGATGATATTTGAGAGTGTTTCAGAGCATTTCGCTAACCTTCGGCACGTAAAAAGATGCAAAACTTGTGTTTCGGGCCTGAATGTACTATTTCGGGGTACCAAAGTTGTGAAGCATCCGTTCTACTCCATTGGTCCCAAAATGATTTTTGGGAGTGTTCTAGAGCATTTTGCTAACCTTCGGCAAGTAAAAAGATGCAAAACTTGTGTTTCGGGCCTGAATGCACAATTTCGGGATACCGAAGTTGTGAAACATCCATTCTACTCCATTGGAACCAAAATGATGTTTGGGAGTGTTTCAGAGCATTTCGCTAACCTTCGGCACGTCAAAAGATGCAAAACTTGTGTTTCGGGCCTGAATGTACTATTTCGGGGTAGCAAAGTTGTGAAGCATCCATTCTACTCCATTGGACCCAAAATGATTTTTGGGAGTGTTTTAGAGCATTTCGCTAACCTTCGGCACGTGAAAAGAGGCAAAACTTGTGTTTCGGGCCTGAATGCACTATTTCGGGATACCGAGGTTGTGAAGCATCCATTCTACTCCATTGGACGCAAGATGATGTTTGAGAGAGTTTCAGAGCATTTCGCTAACCTTCGGCACGTAAAAAGATGTAAAACTTGTGTTTCGGGCTTGAATGCACTATTTCGGGGTACCAAAGTCGTGAAGCATCCATTCTACTCCATTGGACCCAAAATGATTTTTGGGAGTGTTTCAGAGCATTTCGCTAACCTTCGGCACGTAAAAAGATGCAAAACTTGTGTTTCGGGCTTGAATGCACTATTTCGGGATACCGAAGTTGTGAAGCATCCATTCTACTCCTTTGGAACCAAATGATGTTTGGGAGTGTTTCAGAGCATTTCGATAACCTTCGTCACGTAAAGAGATGCAAAACTTGTGTTTCGGGGCTGAATGCACTATTTCGGGATACCGAAGTTGTGAAGCATCCATTCTACTCCATTGGAACCAAAATGATGTTTGGGAGTGTTTCAGAGCTTTTCGCTATCCTTCGGCACGTAAAAAGATGCAAAACTTGTGTTTCGGGCCTGAATGTACTATTTCGGGGTACCAAAGTTGTGAAGCATCCGTTCTACTCCATTGGACCCAAAATGATTTTTGGGAGTGTTCTAGAGCATTTCGCTATCCTTCGGCAAGTAAAAAGATGCAAAACTTGTGTTTCGGGCCTGAATGCACTATTTCGGGATACCGAAGTTGTGAAGCATCCATTCTACTCCATTGGAACCAAAATGATGTTTGGGAGTGTTTCAGAGCATTTCGCTAACCTTCGGCATGTCAAAAGATGCAAAACTTGTGTTTCGGGCCTGAATGTACTATTTCGGGGTACCAAAGTTGTGAAGCATCCATTCTACTCCATTGGACCCAAGATGATGTTTGAGAGTGTTTCAGAGCATTTCGCTAACCTTCGGCACGTAAAAAGATGTAAAACTTGTGTTTCAGGCCTAATGTACTATTTCGGGGTACTAAAGTCGTGAAGCATCCATTCTACTCCATTGGACCCAAAATGATTTTTGGGAGTGTTTCAGAGCATTTCGCTAACCTTCGGCACGTAAAAAGATGCAAAACTTGTGTTTCGGGCTTGAATGCACTATTTCGGGATACCGAAGTTGTGAAGCATCCATTCTACTCCTTTGGAACCAAAATGATGTTTGGGAGTGTTTCAGAGCATTTCGATAACCTTCAGCACGTAAAAAGATGCACAACTTGTGTTTCGGGCCTGAATGCACTATTTCGGGATACCGAAGTTGTGAAGCATCCATTCTACTCCATTGGAACCAAAATGATGTTTGGGAGTGTTTCAGAGCATTTCGATAACCTTCAGCACGTAAAAAGATGCAAAACTTGTGTTTCGGGCCTGAATGCACTATTTCGGGATACCAACGTTGTGAAGCATCCATTCTACTCCATTGGAACCAAAATGATTTTTGGGAGTGTTTCAGAGCATTTCGATAACCTTCGGCACGTAAAAAGATGCAAAACTTGTGTTTCGGGCCTGAATGCACTATTTCGGGTTACCGAAATTGTGAAGCATTAATTCTACTCCATTGGAACCAAAATGATGTTTGGGAGTGTTTCAGAGCATTTCGCTAACCATCGGCACGTAAAAAGAGGCAAAACTTGTGTTTCGGGCCTGAATGTACTATTTCGGGATACCAAAGTTGTGAAGCATCCATTCTACTCCATTGGACCCAAGATGATTTTTGGGAGTGTTTCAGAGTATTTCGCTAACCATCGGCACGTAAAAAGAGGCAAAACTTGTGTTTCGGGCCTGAATGTACTATTTCGGGTTACCGAAGTTGTGAAGCATCCATTCTACTCCATTGGACCCAAGATGATTTTTGGGAGTGTTTCAGAGTATTTCGCTAACCTTCGGCACGTAAAAAGATGCAAAACTTGTGTTTCGGGCCTGAATGCACTATTTCGGGATACCGAAGTTGTGAAGCATCCATTCTACTCCATTGGAACCAAAATGATGTTTGGGAGTGTTTCAGAGCATTTCGCTAACCTTCGTCACGTAAAAAGATGCAAAACTTGTGTTTCGGGCCTGAATGCACTATTTCGGGATATCGAAGTTGTGAAGCATCCATTCTACTCCATTGGAACAAAAATGATGTTTGGGTGTGTTTCAGAGAATTTCTCTAACCTTCGGCACGTAAAAAGAGGCAAAACTTGTGTTTCGGGCCTGAATGCACTATTCCGAGGTACCGAAGTTGTGAAGCATCCATTCTACTCCATTGGACCCAAGATGATATTTGAGAGTGTTTCAGAGCATTTCGCTAACCTTCGGCACGTAAAAAGATGCAAAACTTGTGTTTCGGGCCTGAATGCACTATTTCGGGATACCGAAGTTGTGAAGCATCCATTCTACTCCATTGGAACCAAAATGATATTTGGGAGTGTTTCAGGGCATTTCGCTAACCTTCGGCACGTAAAAAGATGCAAAACTTGTGTTTCGGGCCTGAATGCACTATTTCAGGATACCGAAGTTGTGAAGCATCCATTCTACTCCATTGGAATCAAAATGATGTTTGGGAGTGTTTCAGAGCATTTCGCTAACCTTCGGCACGTCAAAAGATGCAAAACTTGTGTTTCTGGCCTGAATGTACTATTTCGGGGTACCAAAGTTGTGAAGCATCCATTCTACTCCATTGGACCCAAAATGATTTTTGGGAGTGTTTCGGAGCATTTCGCTAACCTTCGGCACGTGAAAAGATGCAAAACTTGTGTTTCGGGCCTGAATGCACTATTTTAGGATACCGAAGTTGTGAAGCATCCATTCTACTCCATTGGAATCAAAATGATGTTTGGGAGTGTTTCAGAGCATTTCGCTAACCTTCGGCACGTCAAAAGATGCAAAACTTGTGTTTCTGGCCTGAATGTACTATTTCGGGGTACCAAAGTTGTGAAGCATCCATTCTACTCCATTGGACCCAAAATGATTTTTGGGAGTGTTTTAGAGCATTTCGCTAACCTTCGGCATGTGAAAAGATGCAAAACTTGTGTTTCGGGCCTGAATGCACTATTTCGGGATACCGAAGTTGTGACGCATTCATTCTACTCCATTGGAACCAAAATGATGTTTGGGAGTGTTTCAGAGCATTTCGCTAACCTTCGGAATGTAAAAAGATGCAAAACTTGTGTTTCGGGCCTGAATGTACTATTTCGGGGAACCGAAGTTGTGAAGCATCCATTCTACTCCATTAGACCCAAACTGATGTTTGGGAGTGTTTCGGAGCATTTTGCTAACTTTCGGCATGTAAAAAGATGCAAAACTTGTGTTTCGGGCCTGAATGCACTACTTCGGGATACTGAAGTTGTGAAGCATCCATTCTACTCCATTGGAACAAAAATGATGTTTGGGAGTGTTTCAGAGCATTTCGCTAACCTTCGGCACGTAAAAAGAGGCAAAACTTGTGTTTCGGGCCTGAATGCACTATTCAGGGGTACCGAAGTTGTGAAGCATCCATTCTACTCCATTGGAACAAAAATGATGTTTGGGAGTGTTTCAGAGCATTTCGCTAACCTTCGGCACGTAAAAAGAGGCAAAACTTGTGTTTCGGGCCTGAATGCACTATTCCGGGGTACCGAAGTTATGAAGCATCCATTCTACTCCATTGGACCCAAGATGATATTTGAGAGTGTTTCAGAGCATTTCGCTAACCTTCGGCACGTAAAAAGATGCAAAACTTGTGTTTCGGGCCTGAATGTACTATTTCGGGGTACCAAAGTTGTGAAGCATCCGTTCTACTCCATTGGTCCCAAAATGATTTTTGGGAGTGTTCTAGAGCATTTTGCTAACCTTCGGCAAGTAAAAAGATGCAAAACTTGTGTTTCGGGCCTGAATGCACAATTTCGGGATACCGAAGTTGTGAAACATCCATTCTACTCCATTGGAACCAAAATGATGTTTGGGAGTGTTTCAGAGCATTTCGCTAACCTTCGGCACGTCAAAAGATGCAAAACTTGTGTTTCGGGCCTGAATGTACTATTTCGGGGTAGCAAAGTTGTGAAGCATCCATTCTACTCCATTGGACCCAAAATGATTTTTGGGAGTGTTTTAGAGCATTTCGCTAACCTTCGGCACGTGAAAAGAGGCAAAACTTGTGTTTCGGGCCTGAATGCACTATTTCGGGATACCGAGGTTGTGAAGCATCCATTCTACTCCATTGGACCCAAGATGATGTTTGAGAGAGTTTCAGAGCATTTCGCAAACCTTCGGCACGTAAAAAGATGTAAAACTTGTGTTTCGGGCTTGAATGCACTATTTCGGGGTACCAAAGTCGTGAAGCATCCATTCTACTCCATTGGACCCAAAATGATTTTTGGGAGTGTTTCAGAGCATTTCGCTAACCTTCGGCACGTAAAAAGATGCAAAACTTGTGTTTCGGGCTTGAATGCACTATTTCGGGATACCGAAGTTGTGAAGCATCCATTCTACTCCTTTGGAACCAAATGATGTTTGGGAGTGTTTCAGAGCATTTCGATAACCTTCGTCACGTAAAGAGATGCAAAACTTGTGTTTCGGGGCTGAATGCACTATTTCGGGATACCGAAGTTGTGAAGCATCCATTCTACTCCATTGGAACCAAAATGATGTTTGGGAGTGTTTCAGAGCTTTTCGCTATCCTTCGGCACGTAAAAAGATGCAAAACTTGTGTTTCGGGCCTGAATGTACTATTTCGGGGTACCAAAGTTGTGAAGCATCCGTTCTACTCCATTGGACCCAAAATGATTTTTGGGAGTGTTCTAGAGCATTTCGCTATCCTTCGGCAAGTAAAAAGATGCAAAACTTGTGTTTCGGGCCTGAATGCACTATTTCGGGATACCGAAGTTGTGAAGCATCCATTCTACTCCATTGGAACCAAAATGATGTTTGAGAGTGTTTCAGAGCATTTCGCTAACCTTCGGCACGTAAAAAGATGTAAAACTTGTGTTTCAGGCCTAATGTACTATTTCGGGGTACTAAAGTCGTGAAGCATCCATTCTACTCCATTGGACCCAAAATGATTTTTGGGAGTGTTTCAGAGCATTTCGCTAACCTTCGGCACGTAAAAAGATGCAAAACTTGTGTTTCGGGCTTGAATGCACTATTTCGGGATACCGAAGTTGTGAACCATCCATTCTACTCCTTTGGAACCAAAATGATGTTTGGGAGTGTTTCAGAGCATTTCGATAACCTTCAGCACGTAAAAAGATGCACAACTTGTGTTTCGGGCCTGAATGCACTATTTCGGGATACCGAAGTTGTGAAGCATCCATTCTACTCCATTGGAACCAAAATGATGTTTGGGAGTGTTTCAGAGCATTTCGATAACCTTCAGCACGTAAAAAGATGCAAAACTTGTGTTTCGGGCCTGAATGCACTATTTCGGGATACCAACGTTGTGAAGCATCCATTCTACTCCATTGGAACCAAAATGATTTTTGGGAGTGTTTCAGAGCATTTCGATAACCTTCGGCACGTAAAAAGATGCAAAACTTGTGTTTCGGGCCTGAATGCACTATTTCGGGTTACCGAAATTGTGAAGCATTAATTCTACTCCATTGGAACCAAAATGATGTTTGGGAGTGTTTCAGAGCATTTCGCTAACCATCGGCACGTAAAAATAGGCAAAACTTGTGTTTCGGGCCTGAATGTACTATTTCGGGATACCAAAGTTGTGAAGCATCCATTCTACTCCATTGGACCCAAGATGATTTTTGGGAGTGTTTCAGAGTATTTCGCTAACCATCGGCACGTAAAAAGAGGCAAAACTTGTGTTTCGGGCCTGAATGCACTATTTCGGGATACCGAAGTTGTGAAGCATCCATTCTACTCCTTTGGAACCAAATGATGTTTGGGAGTGTTTCAGAGCATTTCGATAACCTTCGTCACGTAAAGAGATGCAAAACTTGTGTTTCGGGGCTGAATGCACTATTTCGGGATACCGAAGTTGTGAAGCATCCATTCTACTCCATTGGAACCAAAATGATGTTTCGGAGTGTTTCAGAGCTTTTCGCTATCCTTCGGCACGTAAAAAGATGCAAAACTTGTGTTTCGGGCCTGAATGTACTATTTCGGGGTACCAAAGTTGTGAAGCATCCGTTCTACTCCATTGGACCCAAAATGATTTTTGGGAGTGTTCTAGAGCATTTCGCTATCCTTCGGCAAGTAAAAAGATGCAAAACTTGTGTTTCGGGCCTGAATGCACTATTTCAGGATACCGAAGTTGTGAAGCATCCATTCTACTCCATTGGAACCAAAATGATGTTTGAGAGTGTTTCAGAGCATTTCGCTAACCTTCGGCACGTAAAAAGATGTAAAACTTGTGTTTCAGGCCTAATGTACTATTTCGGGGTACTAAAGTCGTGAAGCATCCATTCTACTCCATTGGACCCAAAATGATTTTTGGGAGTGTTTCAGAGCATTTCGCTAACCTTCGGCACGTAAAAAGATGCAAAACTTGTGTTTCGGGCTTGAATGCACTATTTCGGGATACCGAAGTTGTGAACCATCCATTCTACTCCTTTGGAACCAAAATGATGTTTGGGAGTGTTTCAGAGCATTTCGATAACCTTCAGCACGTAAAAAGATGCACAACTTGTGTTTCGGGCCTGAATGCACTATTTCGGGATACCGAAGTTGTGAAGCATCCATTCTACTCCATTGGAACCAAAATGATGTTTGGGAGTGTTTCAGAGCATTTCGATAACCTTCAGCATGTAAAAAGATGCAAAACTTGTGTTTCGGGCCTGAATGCACTATTTCGGGATACCAACGTTGTGAAGCATCCATTCTACTCCATTGGAACCAAAATGATTTTTGGGAGTGTTTCAGAGCATTTCGATAACCTTCGGCACGTAAAAAGATGCAAAACTTGTGTTTCGGGCCTGAATGCACTATTTCGGGTTACCGAAATTGTGAAGCATTAATTCTACTCCATTGGAACCAAAATGATGTTTGGGAGTGTTTCAGAGCATTTCGCTAACCATCGGCACGTAAAAAGAGGCAAAACTTGTGTTTCGGGCCTGAATGTACTATTTCGGGATACCAAAGTTGTGAAGCATCCATTCTACTCCATTGGACCCAAGATGATTTTTGGGAGTGTTTCAGAGTATTTCGCTAACCATCGGCACGTAAAAAGAGGCAAAACTTGTGTTTCGGGCCTGAATGTACTATTTCGGGTTACCGAAGTTGTGAAGCATCCATTCTACTCCATTGGACCCAAGATGATTTTTGGGAGTGTTTTAGAGCATTTCGCTAACCTTCGGCACGTAAAAAGATGCAAAACTTGTGTTTCGGGCCTGAATGCACTATTTCGGGATACCGAAGTTGTGAAGCATCCATTCTACTCCATTGGAACCAAAATGATGTTTGGGAGTGTTTCAGAGCATTTCGCTAACCTTCGTCACGTAAAAAGATGCAAAACTTGTGTTTCGGGCCTGAATGCACTATTTCGGGATATCGAAGTTGTGAAGCATCCATTCTACTCCATTGGAACAAAAATGATGTTTGGGTGTGTTTCAGAGCATTTCTCTAACCTTCGGCACGTAAAAAGAGGCAAAACTTGTGTTTCGGGCCTGAATGCACTATTCCGAGGTACCGAAGTTGTGAAGCATCCATTCTACTCCATTGGACCCAAGATGATATTTGAGAGTGTTTCAGAGCATTTCGCTAACCTTCGGCACGTAAAAAGATGCAAAACTTGTGTTTCGGGCCTGAATGCACTATTTCGGGATACCGAAGTTGTGAAGCATCCATTCTACTCCATTGGAACCAAAATGATATTTGGGAGTGTTTCAGGGCATTTCGCTAACCTTCGGCACGTAAAAAGATGCAAAACTTGTGTTTCGGGCCTGAATGCACTATTTCAGGATACCGAAGTTGTGAAGCATCCATTCTACTCCATTGGAATCAAAATGATGTTTGGGAGTGTTTCAGAGCATTTCGCTAACCTTCGGCACGTCAAAAGATGCAAAACTTGTGTTTCTGGCCTGAATGTACTATTTCGGGGTACCAAAGTTGTGAAGCATCCATTCTACTCCATTGGACCCAAAATGATTTTTGGGAGTGTTTCGGAGCATTTCGCTAACCTTCGGCACGTGAAAAGATGCAAAACTTGTGTTTCGGGCCTGAATGCACTATTTCGGGATACCGAAGTTGTGAAGCATCCATTCTACTCCATTGGAACCAAAATGATGTTTGGGAGTGTTTCAGAGCATTTCGCTAACCTTCGTCACGTAAAAAGATGCAAAACTTGTGTTTCGGGCCTGAATGCACTATTTCGGGATATCGAAGTTGTGAAGCATCCATTCTACTCCATTGGAACAAAAATGATGTTTGGGTGTGTTTCAGAGCATTTCTCTAACCTTCGGCACGTAAAAATAGGCAAAACTTGTGTTTCGGGCCTGAATGTACTATTTCGGGATACCAAAGTTGTGAAGCATCCATTCTACTCCATTGGACCCAAGATGATTTTTGGGAGTGTTTCAGAGTATTTCGCTAACCATCGGCACGTAAAAAGAGGCAAAACTTGTGTTTCGGGCCTGAATGCACTATTTCGGGATACCGAAGTTGTGAAGCATCCATTCTACTCCTTTGGAACCAAATGATGTTTGGGAGTGTTTCAGAGCATTTCGATAACCTTCGTCACGTAAAGAGATGCAAAACTTGTGTTTCGGGGCTGAATGCACTATTTCGGGATACCGAAGTTGTGAAGCATCCATTCTACTCCATTGGAACCAAAATGATGTTTCGGAGTGTTTCAGAGCTTTTCGCTATCCTTCGGCACGTAAAAAGATGCAAAACTTGTGTTTCGGGCCTGAATGTACTATTTCGGGGTACCAAAGTTGTGAAGCATCCGTTCTACTCCATTGGACCCAAAATGATTTTTGGGAGTGTTCTAGAGCATTTCGCTATCCTTCGGCAAGTAAAAAGATGCAAAACTTGTGTTTCGGGCCTGAATGCACTATTTCAGGATACCGAAGTTGTGAAGCATCCATTCTACTCCATTGGAACCAAAATGATGTTTGAGAGTGTTTCAGAGCATTTCGCTAACCTTCGGCACGTAAAAAGATGTAAAACTTGTGTTTCAGGCCTAATGTACTATTTCGGGGTACTAAAGTCGTGAAGCATCCATTCTACTCCATTGGACCCAAAATGATTTTTGGGAGTGTTTCAGAGCATTTCGCTAACCTTCGGCACGTAAAAAGATGCAAAACTTGTGTTTCGGGCTTGAATGCACTATTTCGGGATACCGAAGTTGTGAACCATCCATTCTACTCCTTTGGAACCAAAATGATGTTTGGGAGTGTTTCAGAGCATTTCGATAACCTTCAGCACGTAAAAAGATGCACAACTTGTGTTTCGGGCCTGAATGCACTATTTCGGGATACCGAAGTTGTGAAGCATCCATTCTACTCCATTGGAACCAAAATGATGTTTGGGAGTGTTTCAGAGCATTTCGATAACCTTCAGCATGTAAAAAGATGCAAAACTTGTGTTTCGGGCCTGAATGCACTATTTCGGGATACCAACGTTGTGAAGCATCCATTCTACTCCATTGGAACCAAAATGATTTTTGGGAGTGTTTCAGAGCATTTCGATAACCTTCGGCACGTAAAAAGATGCAAAACTTGTGTTTCGGGCCTGAATGCACTATTTCGGGTTACCGAAATTGTGAAGCATTAATTCTACTCCATTGGAACCAAAATGATGTTTGGGAGTGTTTCAGAGCATTTCGCTAACCATCGGCACGTAAAAAGAGGCAAAACTTGTGTTTCGGGCCTGAATGTACTATTTCGGGATACCAAAGTTGTGAAGCATCCATTCTACTCCATTGGACCCAAGATGATTTTTGGGAGTGTTTCAGAGTATTTCGCTAACCATCGGCACGTAAAAAGAGGCAAAACTTGTGTTTCGGGCCTGAATGTACTATTTCGGGTTACCGAAGTTGTGAAGCATCCATTCTACTCCATTGGACCCAAGATGATTTTTGGGAGTGTTTTAGAGCATTTCGCTAACCTTCGGCACGTAAAAAGATGCAAAACTTGTGTTTCGGGCCTGAATGCACTATTTCGGGATACCGAAGTTGTGAAGCATCCATTCTACTCCATTGGAACCAAAATGATGTTTGGGAGTGTTTCAGAGCATTTCGCTAACCTTCGTCACGTAAAAAGATGCAAAACTTGTGTTTCGGGCCTGAATGCACTATTTCGGGATATCGAAGTTGTGAAGCATCCATTCTACTCCATTGGAACAAAAATGATGTTTGGGTGTGTTTCAGAGCATTTCTCTAACCTTCGGCACGTAAAAAGAGGCAAAACTTGTGTTTCGGGCCTGAATGCACTATTCCGAGGTACCGAAGTTGTGAAGCATCCATTCTACTCCATTGGACCCAAGATGATATTTGAGAGTGTTTCAGAGCATTTCGCTAACCTTCGGCACGTAAAAAGATGCAAAACTTGTGTTTCGGGCCTGAATGCACTATTTCGGGATACCGAAGTTGTGAAGCATCCATTCTACTCCATTGGAACCAAAATGATATTTGGGAGTGTTTCAGGGCATTTCGCTAACCTTCGGCACGTAAAAAGATGCAAAACTTGTGTTTCGGGCCTGAATGCACTATTTCAGGATACCGAAGTTGTGAAGCATCCATTCTACTCCATTGGAATCAAAATGATGTTTGGGAGTGTTTCAGAGCATTTCGCTAACCTTCGGCACGTCAAAAGATGCAAAACTTGTGTTTCTGGCCTGAATGTACTATTTCGGGGTACCAAAGTTGTGAAGCATCCATTCTACTCCATTGGACCCAAAATGATTTTTGGGAGTGTTTCGGAGCATTTCGCTAACCTTCGGCACGTGAAAAGATGCAAAACTTGTGTTTCGGGCCTGAATGCACTATTTCGGGATACCGAAGTTGTGAAGCATCCATTCTACTCCATTGGAACCAAAATGATGTTTGGGAGTGTTTCAGAGCATTTCGCTAACCTTCGTCACGTAAAAAGATGCAAAACTTGTGTTTCGGGCCTGAATGCACTATTTCGGGATATCGAAGTTGTGAAGCATCCATTCTACTCCATTGGAACAAAAATGATGTTTGGGTGTGTTTCAGAGCATTTCTCTAACCTTCGGCACGTAAAAAGAGGCAAAACTTGTGTTTCGGGCCTGAATGCACTATTCCGAGGTACCGAAGTTGTGAAGCATCCATTCTACTCCATTGGACCCAAGATGATATTTGAGAGTGTTTCAGAGCATTTCGCTAACCTTCGGCACGTAAAAAGATGCAAAACTTGTGTTTCGGGCCTGAATGCACTATTTCGGGATACCGAAGTTGTGAAGCATCCATTCTACTCCATTGGAACCAAAATGATATTTGGGAGTGTTTCAGGGCATTTCGCTAACCTTCGGCACGTAAAAAGATGCAAAACTTGTGTTTCGGGCCTGAATGCACTATTTCAGGATACCGAAGTTGTGAAGCATCCATTCTACTCCATTGGAATCAAAATGATGTTTGGGAGTGTTTCAGAGCATTTCGCTAACCTTCGGCACGTCAAAAGATGCAAAACTTGTGTTTCTGGCCTGAATGTACTATTTCGGGGTACCAAAGTTGTGAAGCATCCGTTCTACTCCATTGGACCCAAAATGATTTTTGGGAGTGTTCTAGAGCATTTCGCTATCCTTCGGCAAGTAAAAAGATGCAAAACTTGTGTTTCGGGCCTGAATGCACTATTTCGGGATACCGAAGTTGTGAAGCATCCATTCTACTCCATTGGAACCAAAATGATGTTTGAGAGTGTTTCAGAGCATTTCGCTAACCTTCGGCACGTAAAAAGATGTAAAACTTGTGTTTCAGGCCTAATGTACTATTTCGGGGTACTAAAGTCGTGAAGCATCCATTCTACTCCATTGGACCCAAAATGATTTTTGGGAGTGTTTCAGAGCATTTCGCTAACCTTCGGCACGTAAAAAGATGCAAAACTTGTGTTTCGGGCTTGAATGCACTATTTCGGGATACCGAAGTTGTGAACCATCCATTCTACTCCTTTGGAACCAAAATGATGTTTGGGAGTGTTTCAGAGCATTTCGATAACCTTCAGCACGTAAAAAGATGCACAACTTGTGTTTCGGGCCTGAATGCACTATTTCGGGATACCGAAGTTGTGAAGCATCCATTCTACTCCATTGGAACCAAAATGATGTTTGGGAGTGTTTCAGAGCATTTCGATAACCTTCAGCACGTAAAAAGATGCAAAACTTGTGTTTCGGGCCTGAATGCACTATTTCGGGATACCAACGTTGTGAAGCATCCATTCTACTCCATTGGAACCAAAATGATTTTTGGGAGTGTTTCAGAGCATTTCGATAACCTTCGGCACGTAAAAAGATGCAAAACTTGTGTTTCGGGCCTGAATGCACTATTTCGGGTTACCGAAATTGTGAAGCATTAATTCTACTCCATTGGAACCAAAATGATGTTTGGGAGTGTTTCAGAGCATTTCGCTAACCATCGGCACGTAAAAAGAGGCAAAACTTGTGTTTCGGGCCTGAATGTACTATTTCGGGATACCAAAGTTGTGAAGCATCCATTCTACTCCATTGGACCCAAGATGATTTTTGGGAGTGTTTCAGAGTATTTCGCTAACCATCGGCACGTAAAAAGAGGCAAAACTTGTGTTTCGGGCCTGAATGTACTATTTCGGGTTACCGAAGTTGTGAAGCATCCATTCTACTCCATTGGACCCAAGATGATTTTTGGGAGTGTTTCAGAGTATTTCGCTAACCTTCGGCACGTAAAAAGATGCAAAACTTGTGTTTCGGGCCTGAATGCACTATTTCGGGATACCGAAGTTGTGAAGCATCCATTCTACTCCATTGGAACCAAAATGATATTTGGGAGTGTTTCAGGGCATTTCGCTAACCTTCGGCACGTAAAAAGATGCAAAACTTGTGTTTCGGGCCTGAATGCACTATTTCGGGATACCGAAGTTGTGAAGCATCCATTCTACTCCATTGGAACCAAAATGATATTTGGGAGTGTTTCAGGGCATTTCGCTAACCTTCGGCACGTAAAAAGATGCAAAACTTGTGTTTCGGGCCTGAATGCACTATTTCAGGATACCGAAGTTGTGAAGCATCCATTCTACTCCATTGGAATCAAAATGATGTTTGGGAGTGTTTCAGAGCATTTCGCTAACCTTCGGCACGTCAAAAGATGCAAAACTTGTGTTTCTGGCCTGAATGTACTATTTCGGGGTACCAAAGTTGTGAAGCATCCATTCTACTCCATTGGACCCAAAATGATTTTTGGGAGTGTTTCGGAGCATTTCGCTAACCTTCGGCACGTGAAAAGATGCAAAACTTATGTTTCGGGCCTGAATGCACTATTTCGGGATACCGAAGTTGTGAAGCATCCATTCTACTCCATTGGAACCAAAATGATGTTTGGGAGTGTTTCAGAGCATTTCGCTAACCTTCGTCACGTAAAAAGATGCAAAACTTGTGTTTCGGGCCTGAATGCACTATTTCGGGATATCGAAGTTGTGAAGCATCCATTCTACTCCATTGGAACAAAAATGATGTTTGGGTGTGTTTCAGAGCATTTCTCTAACCTTCGGCACGTAAAAAGAGGCAAAACTTGTGTTTCGGGCCTGAATGCACTATTCCGAGGTACCGAAGTTGTGAAGCATCCATTCTACTCCATTGGACCCAAGATGATATTTGAGAGTGTTTCAGAGCATTTCGCTAACCTTCGGCACGTAAAAAGATGCAAAACTTGTGTTTCGGGCCTGAATGCACTATTTCGGGATACCGAAGTTGTGAAGCATCCATTCTACTCCATTGGAACCAAAATGATATTTGGGAGTGTTTCAGGGCATTTCGCTAACCTTCGGCACGTAAAAAGATGCAAAACTTGTGTTTCGGGCCTGAATGCACTATTTCAGGATACCGAAGTTGTGAAGCATCCATTCTACTCCATTGGAATCAAAATGATGTTTGGGAGTGTTTCAGAGCATTTCGCTAACCTTCGGCACGTCAAAAGATGCAAAACTTGTGTTTCTGGCCTGAATGTACTATTTCGGGGTACCAAAGTTGTGAAGCATCCATTCTACTCCATTGGACCCAAAATGATTTTTGGGAGTGTTTCGGAGCATTTCGCTAACCTTCGGCACGTGAAAAGATGCAAAACTTGTGTTTCGGGCCTGAATGCACTATTTCGGGATACCGAAGTTGTGAAGCATCCATTCTACTCCATTGGAACCAAAATGATGTTTGGGAGTGTTTCAGAGCATTTCGCTAACCTTCGTCACGTAAAAAGATGCAAAACTTGTGTTTCGGGCCTGAATGCACTATTTCGGGATATCGAAGTTGTGAAGCATCCATTCTACTCCATTGGAACAAAAATGATGTTTGGGTGTGTTTCAGAGCATTTCTCTAACCTTCGGCACGTAAAAAGAGGCAAAACTTGTGTTTCGGGCCTGAATGCACTATTCCGAGGTACCGAAGTTGTGAAGCATCCATTCTACTCCATTGGACCCAAGATGATATTTGAGAGTGTTTCAGAGCATTTCGCTAACCTTCGGCACGTAAAAAGATGCAAAACTTGTGTTTCGGGCCTGAATGCACTATTTCGGGATACCGAAGTTGTGAAGCATCCATTCTACTCCATTGGAACCAAAATGATATTTGGGAGTGTTTCAGGGCATTTCGCTAACCTTCGGCACGTAAAAAGATGCAAAACTTGTGTTTCGGGCCTGAATGCACTATTTCAGGATACCGAAGTTGTGAAGCATCCATTCTACTCCATTGGAATCAAAATGATGTTTGGGAGTGTTTCAGAGCATTTCGCTAACCTTCGGCACGTCAAAAGATGCAAAACTTGTGTTTCTGGCCTGAATGTACTATTTCGGGGTACCAAAGTTGTGAAGCATCCATTCTACTCCATTGGACCCAAAATGATTTTTGGGAGTGTTTCGGAGCATTTCGCTAACCTTCGGCACGTGAAAAGATGCAAAACTTGTGTTTCGGGCCTGAATGCACTATTTCGGGATACCGAAGTTGTGAAGCATCCATTCTACTCCATTGGAACCAAAATGATGTTTGGGAGTGTTTCAGAGCATTTCGCTAACCTTCGTCACGTAAAAAGATGCAAAACTTGTGTTTCGGGCCTGAATGCACTATTTCGGGATATCGAAGTTGTGAAGCATCCATTCTACTCCATTGGAACAAAAATGATGTTTGGGTGTGTTTCAGAGCATTTCTCTAACCTTCGGCACGTAAAAAGAGGCAAAACTTGTGTTTCGGGCCTGAATGCACTATTCCGAGGTACCGAAGTTGTGAAGCATCCATTCTACTCCATTGGACCCAAGATGATATTTGAGAGTGTTTCAGAGCATTTCGCTAACCTTCGGCACGTAAAAAGATGCAAAACTTGTGTTTCGGGCCTGAATGCACTATTTCGGGATACCGAAGTTGTGAAGCATCCATTCTACTCCATTGGAACCAAAATGATATTTGGGAGTGTTTCAGGGCATTTCGCTAACCTTCGGCACGTAAAAAGATGCAAAACTTGTGTTTCGGGCCTGAATGCACTATTTCAGGATACCGAAGTTGTGAAGCATCCATTCTACTCCATTGGAATCAAAATGATGTTTGGGAGTGTTTCAGAGCATTTCGCTAACCTTCGGCACGTCAAAAGATGCAAAACTTGTGTTTCTGGCCTGAATGTACTATTTCGGGGTACCAAAGTTGTGAAGCATCCGTTCTACTCCATTGGACCCAAAATGATTTTTGGGAGTGTTCTAGAGCATTTCGCTATCCTTCGGCAAGTAAAAAGATGCAAAACTTGTGTTTCGGGCCTGAATGCACTATTTCGGGATACCGAAGTTGTGAAGCATCCATTCTACTCCATTGGAACCAAAATGATGTTTGAGAGTGTTTCAGAGCATTTCGCTAACCTTCGGCACGTAAAAAGATGTAAAACTTGTGTTTCAGGCCTAATGTACTATTTCGGGGTACTAAAGTCGTGAAGCATCCATTCTACTCCATTGGACCCAAAATGATTTTTGGGAGTGTTTCAGAGCATTTCGCTAACCTTCGGCACGTAAAAAGATGCAAAACTTGTGTTTCGGGCTTGAATGCACTATTTCGGGATACCGAAGTTGTGAACCATCCATTCTACTCCTTTGGAACCAAAATGATGTTTGGGAGTGTTTCAGAGCATTTCGATAACCTTCAGCACGTAAAAAGATGCACAACTTGTGTTTCGGGCCTGAATGCACTATTTCGGGATACCGAAGTTGTGAAGCATCCATTCTACTCCATTGGAACCAAAATGATGTTTGGGAGTGTTTCAGAGCATTTCGATAACCTTCAGCACGTAAAAAGATGCAAAACTTGTGTTTCGGGCCTGAATGCACTATTTCGGGATACCAACGTTGTGAAGCATCCATTCTACTCCATTGGAACCAAAATGATTTTTGGGAGTGTTTCAGAGCATTTCGATAACCTTCGGCACGTAAAAAGATGCAAAACTTGTGTTTCGGGCCTGAATGCACTATTTCGGGTTACCGAAATTGTGAAGCATTAATTCTACTCCATTGGAACCAAAATGATGTTTGGGAGTGTTTCAGAGCATTTCGCTAACCATCGGCACGTAAAAAGAGGCAAAACTTGTGTTTCGGGCCTGAATGTACTATTTCGGGATACCAAAGTTGTGAAGCATCCATTCTACTCCATTGGACCCAAGATGATTTTTGGGAGTGTTTCAGAGTATTTCGCTAACCATCGGCACGTAAAAAGAGGCAAAACTTGTGTTTCGGGCCTGAATGTACTATTTCGGGTTACCGAAGTTGTGAAGCATCCATTCTACTCCATTGGACCCAAGATGATTTTTGGGAGTGTTTCAGAGTATTTCGCTAACCTTCGGCACGTAAAAAGATGCAAAACTTGTGTTTCGGGCCTGAATGCACTATTTCGGGATACCGAAGTTGTGAAGCATCCATTCTACTCCATTGGAACCAAAATGATATTTGGGAGTGTTTCAGGGCATTTCGCTAACCTTCGGCACGTAAAAAGATGCAAAACTTGTGTTTCGGGCCTGAATGCACTATTTCGGGATACCGAAGTTGTGAAGCATCCATTCTACTCCATTGGAACCAAAATGATATTTGGGAGTGTTTCAGGGCATTTCGCTAACCTTCGGCACGTAAAAAGATGCAAAACTTGTGTTTCGGGCCTGAATGCACTATTTCAGGATACCGAAGTTGTGAAGCATCCATTCTACTCCATTGGAATCAAAATGATGTTTGGGAGTGTTTCAGAGCATTTCGCTAACCTTCGGCACGTCAAAAGATGCAAAACTTGTGTTTCTGGCCTGAATGTACTATTTCGGGGTACCAAAGTTGTGAAGCATCCATTCTACTCCATTGGACCCAAAATGATTTTTGGGAGTGTTTCGGAGCATTTCGCTAACCTTCGGCACGTGAAAAGATCCAAAACTTATGTTTCGGGCCTGAATGCACTATTTCGGGATACCGAAGTTGTGAAGCATCCATTCTACTCCATTGGAACCAAAATGATGTTTGGGAGTGTTTCAGAGCATTTCGCTAACCTTCGTCACGTAAAAAGATGCAAAACTTGTGTTTCGGGCCTGAATGCACTATTTCGGGATATCGAAGTTGTGAAGCATCCATTCTACTCCATTGGAACAAAAATGATGTTTGGGTGTGTTTCAGAGCATTTCTCTAACCTTCGGCACGTAAAAAGAGGCAAAACTTGTGTTTCGGGCCTGAATGCACTATTCCGAGGTACCGAAGTTGTGAAGCATCCATTCTACTCCATTGGACCCAAGATGATATTTGAGAGTGTTTCAGAGCATTTCGCTAACCTTCGGCACGTAAAAAGATGCAAAACTTGTGTTTCGGGCCTGAATGCACTATTTCGGGATACCGAAGTTGTGAAGCATCCATTCTACTCCATTGGAACCAAAATGATATTTGGGAGTGTTTCAGGGCATTTCGCTAACCTTCGGCACGTAAAAAGATGCAAAACTTGTGTTTCGGGCCTGAATGCACTATTTCAGGATACCGAAGTTGTGAAGCATCCATTCTACTCCATTGGAATCAAAATGATGTTTGGGAGTGTTTCAGAGCATTTCGCTAACCTTCGGCACGTCAAAAGATGCAAAACTTGTGTTTCTGGCCTGAATGTACTATTTCGGGGTACCAAAGTTGTGAAGCATCCATTCTACTCCATTGGACCCAAAATGATTTTTGGGAGTGTTTCGGAGCATTTCGCTAACCTTCGGCACGTGAAAAGATGCAAAACTTGTGTTTCGGGCCTGAATGCACTATTTCGGGATACCGAAGTTGTGAAGCATCCATTCTACTCCATTGGAACCAAAATGATGTTTGGGAGTGTTTCAGAGCATTTCGCTAACCTTCGTCACGTAAAAAGATGCAAAACTTGTGTTTCGGGCCTGAATGCACTATTTCGGGATATCGAAGTTGTGAAGCATCCATTCTACTCCATTGGAACAAAAATGATGTTTGGGTGTGTTTCAGAGCATTTCTCTAACCTTCGGCACGTAAAAAGAGGCAAAACTTGTGTTTCGGGCCTGAATGCACTATTCCGAGGTACCGAAGTTGTGAAGCATCCATTCTACTCCATTGGACCCAAGATGATATTTGAGAGTGTTTCAGAGCATTTCGCTAACCTTCGGCACGTAAAAAGATGCAAAACTTGTGTTTCGGGCCTGAATGCACTATTTCGGGATACCGAAGTTGTGAAGCATCCATTCTACTCCATTGGAACCAAAATGATATTTGGGAGTGTTTCAGGGCATTTCGCTAACCTTCGGCACGTAAAAAGATGCAAAACTTGTGTTTCGGGCCTGAATGCACTATTTCAGGATACCGAAGTTGTGAAGCATCCATTCTACTCCATTGGAATCAAAATGATGTTTGGGAGTGTTTCAGAGCATTTCGCTAACCTTCGGCACTTCAAAAGATGCAAAACTTGTGTTTCTGGCCTGAATGTACTATTTCGGGGTACCAAAGTTGTGAAGCATCCGTTCTACTCCATTGGACCCAAAATGATTTTTGGGAGTGTTCTAGAGCATTTCGCTATCCTTCGGCAAGTAAAAAGATGCAAAACTTGTGTTTCGGGCCTGAATGCACTATTTCGGGATACCGAAGTTGTGAAGCATCCATTCTACTCCATTGGAACCAAAATGATGTTTGAGAGTGTTTCAGAGCATTTCGCTAACCTTCGGCACGTAAAAAGATGTAAAACTTGTGTTTCAGGCCTAATGTACTATTTCGGGGTACTAAAGTCGTGAAGCATCCATTCTACTCCATTGGACCCAAAATGATTTTTGGGAGTGTTTCAGAGCATTTCGCTAACCTTCGGCACGTAAAAAGATGCAAAACTTGTGTTTCGGGCTTGAATGCACTATTTCGGGATACCGAAGTTGTGAACCATCCATTCTACTCCTTTGGAACCAAAATGATGTTTGGGAGTGTTTCAGAGCATTTCGATAACCTTCAGCACGTAAAAAGATGCACAACTTGTGTTTCGGGCCTGAATGCACTATTTCGGGATACCGAAGTTGTGAAGCATCCATTCTACTCCATTGGAACCAAAATGATGTTTGGGAGTGTTTCAGAGCATTTCGATAACCTTCAGCACGTAAAAAGATGCAAAACTTGTGTTTCGGGCCTGAATGCACTATTTCGGGATACCAACGTTGTGAAGCATCCATTCTACTCCATTGGAACCAAAATGATTTTTGGGAGTGTTTCAGAGCATTTCGATAACCTTCGGCACGTAAAAAGATGCAAAACTTGTGTTTCGGGCCTGAATGCACTATTTCGGGTTACCGAAATTGTGAAGCATTAATTCTACTCCATTGGAACCAAAATGATGTTTGGGAGTGTTTCAGAGCATTTCGCTAACCATCGGCACGTAAAAAGAGGCAAAACTTGTGTTTCGGGCCTGAATGTACTATTTCGGGATACCAAAGTTGTGAAGCATCCATTCTACTCCATTGGACCCAAGATGATTTTTGGGAGTGTTTCAGAGTATTTCGCTAACCATCGGCACGTAAAAAGAGGCAAAACTTGTGTTTCGGGCCTGAATGTACTATTTCGGGTTACCGAAGTTGTGAAGCATCTATTCTACTCCATTGGACCCAAGATGATTTTTGGGAGTGTTTCAGAGTATTTCGCTAACCTTCGGCACGTAAAAAGATGCAAAACTTGTGTTTCGGGCCTGAATGCACTATTTCGGGATACCGAAGTTGTGAAGCATCCATTCTACTCCATTGGAACCAAAATGATGTTTGGGAGTGTTTCAGAGCATTTCGCTAACCTTCGTCACGTAAAAAGATGCAAAACTTGTGTTTCGGGCCTGAATGCACTATTTCGGGATATCGAAGTTGTGAAGCATCCATTCTACTCCATTGGAACAAAAATGATGTTTGGGTGTGTTTCAGAGCATTTCTCTAACCTTCGGCACGTAAAAAGAGGCAAAACTTGTGTTTCGGGCCTGAATGCACTATTCCGAGGTACCGAAGTTGTGAAGCATCCATTCTACTCCATTGGACCCAAGATGATATTTGAGAGTGTTTCAGAGCATTTCGCTAACCTTCGGCACGTAAAAAGATGCAAAACTTGTGTTTCGGGCCTGAATGCACTATTTCGGGATACCGAAGTTGTGAAGCATCCATTCTACTCCATTGGAACCAAAATGATATTTGGGAGTGTTTCAGGGCATTTCGCTAACCTTCGGCACGTAAAAAGATGCAAAACTTGTGTTTCGGGCCTGAATGCACTATTTCAGGATACCGAAGTTGTGAAGCATTCATTCTACTCCATTGGAATCAAAATGATGTTTGGGAGTGTTTCAGAGCATTTCGCTAACCTTCGGCACGTCAAAAGATGCAAAACTTGTGTTTCTGGCCTGAATGTACTATTTCGGGGTACCAAAGTTGTGAAGCATCCATTCTACTCCATTGGACCCAAAATGATTTTTGGGAGTGTTTCGGAGCATTTCGCTAACCTTCGGCACGTGAAAAGATGCAAAACTTGTGTTTCGGGCCTGAATGCACTATTTCGGGATACCGAAGTTGTGAAGCATCCATTCTACTCCATTGGAACCAAAATGATGTTTGGGAGTGTTTCAGAGCATTTCGCTAACCTTCGTCACGTAAAAAGATGCAAAACTTGTGTTTCGGGCCTGAATGCACTATTTCGGGATATCGAAGTTGTGAAGCATCCATTCTACTCCATTGGAACAAAAATGATGTTTGGGTGTGTTTCAGAGCATTTCTCTAACCTTCGGCACGTAAAAAGAGGCAAAACTTGTGTTTCGGGCCTGAATGCACTATTCCGAGGTACCGAAGTTGTGAAGCATCCATTCTACTCCATTGGACCCAAGATGATATTTGAGAGTGTTTCAGAGCATTTCGCTAACCTTCGGCACGTAAAAAGATGCAAAACTTGTGTTTCGGGCCTGAATGCACTATTTCGGGATACCGAAGTTGTGAAGCATCCATTCTACTCCATTGGAACCAAAATGATATTTGGGAGTGTTTCAGGGCATTTCGCTAACCTTCGGCACGTAAAAAGATGCAAAACTTGTGTTTCGGGCCTGAATGCACTATTTCAGGATACCGAAGTTGTGAAGCATCCATTCTACTCCATTGGAATCAAAATGATGTTTGGGAGTGTTTCAGAGCATTTCGCTAACCTTCGGCACGTCAAAAGATGCAAAACTTGTGTTTCTGGCCTGAATGTACTATTTCGGGGTACCAAAGTTGTGAAGCATCCATTCTACTCCATTGGACCCAAAATGATTTTTGGGAGTGTTTCGGAGCATTTCGCTAACCTTCGGCACGTGAAAAGATGCAAAACTTGTGTTTCGGGCCTGAATGCACTATTTCAGGATACCGAAGTTGTGAAGCATCCATTCTACTCCATTGGAATCAAAATGATGTTTGGGAGTGTTTCAGAGCATTTCGCTAACCTTCGGCACGTCAAAAGATGCAAAACTTGTGTTTCTGGCCTGAATGTACTATTTCGGGGTACCAAAGTTGTGAAGCATCCATTCTACTCCATTGGACCCAAAATGATTTTTGGGAGTGTTTTAGAGCATTTCGCTAACCTTCGGCATGTGAAAAGATGCAAAACTTGTGTTTCGGGCCTGAATGCACTATTTCGGGATACCGAAGTTGTGACGCATTCATTCTACTCCATTGGAACCAAAATGATGTTTGGGAGTGTTTCAGAGCATTTCGCTAACCTTCGGAATGTAAAAAGATGCAAAACTTGTGTTTCGGGCCTGAATGTACTATTTCGGGGAACCGAAGTTGTGAAGCATCCATTCTACTCCATTGGACCCAAACTGATGTTTGGGAGTGTTTCGGAGCATTTTGCTAACTTTCGGCATGTAAAAAGATGCAAAACTTGTGTTTCGGGCCTGAATGCACTATTTCGGGATACTGAAGTTGTGAAGCATCCATTCTACTCCATTGGAACAAAAATGATGTTTGGGAGTGTTTCAGAGCATTTCGCTAACCTTCGGCACGTAAAAAGAGGCAAAACTTGTGTTTCGGGCCTGAATGCAGTATTCAGGGGTACCGAAGTTGTGAAGCATCCATTC
The DNA here is from genome assembly GCA_036936925.1 of Cenchrus fungigraminus. Classification (NCBI taxonomy): domain Eukaryota; kingdom Viridiplantae; phylum Streptophyta; class Magnoliopsida; order Poales; family Poaceae; genus Cenchrus; species Cenchrus fungigraminus. The sequence continues at coordinate 58,273,007 of CM072772.1, read as the reverse complement.
TACTCCATTGGAACAAAAATGATGTTTGGGAGTGTTTCAGAGCATTTCGCTAACCTTCGGCACGTAAAAAGAGGCAAAACTTGTGTTTCGGGCCTGAATGCACTATTCCGGGGTACCGAAGTTATGAAGCATCCATTCTACTCCATTGGACCCAAGATGATATTTGAGAGTGTTTCAGGGCATTTCGCTAACCTTCGGCACGTAAAAAGATGCAAAACTTGTGTTTCGGGCCTGAATGCACTACTTCGGGATACCGAAGTTGTGAAGCATCCTTTCTACTCTATTGGAACCAAAATGATGTTTGAGAGTGTTTCAGAGCATGTCGCTAACCTTCGGCACGTCAAAAGATGCAAAACTTGTGTTTCGGGCCTGAATGTACTATTTCGGGGTACCAACGTTGTGAAGCATCCATTCTACTCCATTGGAACCAAAATGATTTTTGGGAGTGTTTCAGAGCATTTCGATAACCTTCGGCACGTAAAAAGATGCAAAACTTGTGTTTCGGGCCTGAATGCACTATTTCGGGTTACCGAAATTGTGAAGCATTAATTCTACTCCATTGGAACCAAAATGATGTTTGGGAGTGTTTCAGAGCATTTCGCTAACCATCGGCACGTAAAAAGAGGCAAAACTTGTGTTTCGGGCCTGAATGTACTATTTCGGGATACCAAAGTTGTGAAGCATCCATTCTACTCCATTGGACCCAAGATGATTTTTGGGAGTGTTTCAGAGTATTTCGCTAACCATCAGCACGTAAAAAGAGGCAAAACTTGTGTTTCGGGCCTGAATGTACTATTTCGGGTTACCGAAGTTGTGAAGCATCCATTCTACTCCATTGGACCCAAGATGATTTTTGGGAGTGTTTCAGAGTATTTCGCTAACCTTCGGCACGTAAAAAGATGCAAAACTTGTGTTTCGGGCCTGAATGCACTATTTCGGGATACCGAAGTTGTGAAGCATCCATTCTACTCCATTGGAACCAAAATGATGTTTGGGAGTGTTTCAGAGCATTTCGCTAACCTTCGTCACGTAAAAAGATGCAAAACTTGTGTTTCGGGCCTGAATGCACTATTTCGGGATATCGAAGTTGTGAAGCATCCATTCTACTCCATTGGAACAAAAATGATGTTTGGGTGTGTTTCAGAGCATTTCTCTAACCTTCGGCACGTAAAAAGAGGCAAAACTTGTGTTTCGGGCCTGAATGCACTATTCCGAGGTACCGAAGTTGTGAAGCATCCATTCTACTCCATTGGACCCAAGATGATATTTGAGAGTGTTTCAGAGCATTTCGCTAACCTTCGGCACGTAAAAAGATGCAAAACTTGTGTTTCGGGCCTGAATGCACTATTTCGGGATACCGAAGTTGTGAAGCATCCATTCTACTCCATTGGAACCAAAATGATATTTGGGAGTGTTTCAGGGCATTTCGCTAACCTTCGGCACGTAAAAAGATGCAAAACTTGTGTTTTGGGCCTGAATGCACTATTTCAGGATACCGAAGTTGTGAAGCATCCATTCTACTCCATTGGAATCAAAATGATGTTTGGGAGTGTTTCAGAGCATTTCGCTAACCTTCGGCACGTCAAAAGATGCAAAACTTGTGTTTCTGGCCTGAATGTACTATTTCGGGGTACCAAAGTTGTGAAGCATCCATTCTACTCCATTGGACCCAAAATGATTTTTGGGAGTGTTTCGGAGCATTTCGCTAACCTTCGGCACGTGAAAAGATGCAAAACTTGTGTTTCGGGCCTGAATGCACTATTTCAGGATACCGAAGTTGTGAAGCATCCATTCTACACCATTGGAATCAAAATGATGTTTGGGAGTGTTTCAGAGCATTTCGCTAACCTTCGGCACGTCAAAAGATGCAAAACTTGTGTTTCTGGCCTGAATGTACTATTTCGGGGTACCAAAGTTGTGAAGCATCCATTCTACTCCATTGGACCCAAAATGATTTTTGGGAGTGTTTTAGAGCATTTCGCTAACCTTCGGCATGTGAAAAGATGCAAAACTTGTGTTTCGGGCCTGAATGCACTATTTCGGGATACCGAAGTTGTGACGCATTCATTCTACTCCATTGGAACCAAAATGATGTTTGGGAGTGTTTCAGAGCATTTCGCTAACCTTCGGAATGTAAAAAGATGCAAAACTTGTGTTTCGGGCCGGAATGTACTATTTCGGGGAACCGAAGTTGTGAAGCATCCATTCTACTCCATTGGACCCAAACTGATGTTTGGGAGTGTTTCGGAGCATTTTGCTAACTTTCGGCATGTAAAAAGATGCAAAACTTGTGTTTCGGGCCTGAATGCACTATTTCGGGATACTGAAGTTGTGAAGCATCCATTCTACTCCATTGGAACAAAAATGATGTTTGGGAGTGTTTCAGAGCATTTCGCTAACCTTCGGCACGTAAAAAGAGGCAAAACTTGTGTTTCGGGCCTGAATGCACTATTCAGGGGTACCGAAGTTGTGAAGCATCCATTCTACTCCATTGGAACAAAAATGATGTTTGGGAGTGTTTCAGAGCATTTCGCTAACCTTCGGCACGTAAAAAGAGGCAAAACTTGTGTTTCGGGCCTGAATGCACTATTCCGGGGTACCGAAGTTATGAAGCATCCATTCTACTCCATTGGACCCAAGATGATATTTGAGAGTGTTTCAGGGCATTTCGCTAACCTTCGGCACGTAAAAAGATGCAAAACTTGTGTTTCGGGCCTGAATGCACTATTTCGAGATACCGAAGTTGTGAAGCATCCTTTCTACTCTATTGGAACCAAAATGATGTTTGAGAGTGTTTCAGAGCATTTCGCTAACCTTCGGCACGTCAAAAGATGCAAAACTTGTGTTTCGGGCCTGAATGTACTATTTCGGGGTACCAACATTGTGAAGCATCCATTCTACTCCATTGGAACCAAAATGATTTTTGGGAGTGTTTCAGAGCATTTCGCTAACCTTCGGAACGTAAAAAGATGCAAAACTTGTGTTTCGGGCCTGAATGCACTATTTCGGGATACCGAAGTTGTGACGCATTAATTCTACTCCATTGGAACCAAAATGATGTTTGGGAGTGTTTCAGAGCATTTCGCTAACCTTCGGAACGTAAAAAGATGCAAAACTTGTGTTTCGGGCCTGAATGTACTATTTTGGGGTACCAACGTTGTGAAGCATCCATTCTACTCTATTGGAACCAAAATGATTTTTGGGAGTGTTTCAGAGCATTTCGCTAACCTTCGGCACGTAAAAAGATGCAAAACTTGTGTTTCGGGCCTGAATGCACTATTTCAGGATACCGAAGTTGTGAAGCATCCATTCTACTCCATTGGAACCAAAATGATGTTTGGGAGTGTTTCAGAGCATTTCGCTAACCTTCGTCACGTAAAAAGATGCAAAACTTGTGTTTCGGGCCTGAATGCACTATTTCGGGATACCGAAGTTGTGAAGCATCCATTCTACTCCATTGGACCCAAGATGATATTTGAGAGTGTTTCAGAGCATTTCGCTAACCTTCGGCACGTAAAAAGATGCAAAACTTGTGTTTCGGGCCTGAATGCACTATTTCGGGATACCGAAGTTGTGAAGCATCCATTCTACTCCATTGGAACCAAAATGATATTTGGGAGTGTTTCAGGGCATTTCGCTAACCTTCGGCACGTAAAAAGATGCAAAACTTGTGTTTCGGGCCTGAATGAACTATTTCGGGGTACCAAAGTTGTGAAGCATCCATTCTACTCCATTGGACCCAAAATGATTTTTGGGAGTGTTTCGGAGCATTTCGCTAACCTTCGGCACGTGAAAAGATGCAAAACTTGTGTTTCGGGCCTGAATGCACTATTTCAGGATACCGAAGTTGTGAAGCATCCATTCTACTCCATTGGAATCAAAATGATTTTGGGAGTGTTTCAGAGCATTTCGCTAACCTTCGGCACGTGAAAAGATGCAAAACTTGTGTTTCGGGCCTGAATGCACTATTTCAGGATACCGAAGTTGTGAAGCATCCATTCTACTCCATTGGAATCAAAATGATGTTTGGGAGTGTTTCAGAGCATTTCGCTAACCTTCGGCACGTCAAAAGATGCAAAACTTGTGTTTCGGGCCTGAATGTACTATTTCGGGGTACCAAAGTTGTGAAGCATCCATTCTACTCCATTGGACCCAAAATGATTTTTGGGAGTGTTTTAGAGCATTTCGCTAACCTTCGGCATGTGAAAAGATGCAAAACTTGTGTTTCGGGCCTGAATGCACTATTTCAGGATACCGAAGTTGTGACGCATTCATTCTACTCCATTGGAACCAAAATGATGTTTGGGAGTGTTTCAGAGCATTTCGCTAACCTTCGGCACGTAAAAAGAGGCAAAACTTGTGTTTCGGGCCTGAATGCACTATTCCGGGGTACCGAAGTTGTGAAGCATCCATTCTACTCCATTGGACCCAAGATGATATTTGAGAGTGTTTCAGAGCATTTCGCTAACCTTCGGCTCGTAAAAAGATGCAAAACTTGTGTTTCGGGCCTGAATGCAGTATTTCGGGATACCGAAGTTGTGAAGCATCCATTCTACTCCATTGGAACCAAAATGATATTTGGGAGTGTTTCAGGGCATTTCTCTAACCTTCGGCACGTAAAAAAATGCAAAACTTGTGTTTCGGGCCTGAATGAACTATTTCGGGGTACCAAAGTTGTGAAGCATCCATTCTACTCCATTGGACCCAAAATGATTTTTGGGAGTGTTTCGGAGCATTTCGCTAACCTTCGGCAGGTGAAAAGATGCAAAACTTGTGTTTCGGGCCTGAATGCACTATTTTAGGATACCGAAGTTGTGAAGCATCCATTCTACTCCATTGGAATCAAAATGATGTTTGGGAGTGTTTCAGAGCATTTCGCTAACCTTCGGCACGTCAAAAGATGCAAAACTTGTGTTTCGGGCCTGAATGTACTATTTCGGGGTACCAAAGTTGTGAAGCATCCATTCTACTCCATTGGACCCAAAATGATTTTTGGGAGTGTTTTAGAGCATTTCGCTAACCTTCGGCATGTGAAAAGATGCAAAACTTGTGTTTCGGGCCTGAATGCACAATTTCGGGATACCGAAGTTGTGACGCATTCATTCTACTCCATTGGAACCAAAATGATGTTTGGGAGTGTTTCAGAGCATTTCGCTAACCTTCGGCACGTAAAAAGATGCAAAACTTGTGTTTCGGGCCTGAATGTACAATTTCGGGGAACCGAAGTTGTGAAGCATCCATTCTACTCCATTGGACCCAAACTGATGTCTGGGAGTGTTTCGGAGCATTTTGCTAACTTTCGGCATGTAAAAAGATGCAAAACTTGTGTTTCGGGCCTGAATGCACTATTTCGGGATACTGAAGTTGTGAAGCATCCATTCTACTCCATTGGAACAAAAATGATGTTTGGGAGTGTTTCAGAGCATTTCGCTAACCTTCGGCACGTAAAAAGAGGCAAAACTTGTGTTTCGGTCCTGAATGCACTATTCCGGGGTACCGAAGTTGTGAAGCATCCATTCTACTCCATTGGAACAAAAATGATGTTTGGGAGTGTTTCAGAGCATTTCGCTAACCTTCGGCACGTAAAAAGAGGCAAAACTTGTGTTTCGGGCCTGAATGCACTATTCCAGGGTACCGAAGTTGTGAAGCATCCATTCTACTCCAATGGAATCAAAATGATGTTTGGGAGTGTTTCAGAGCATTTCGCTAACCTTCGGCACGTCAAAAGATGCAAAACTTGTGTTTCGGGCCTGAATGTACTATTTCGGGGTACCAAAGTTGTGAAGCATCCATTCTACTCCAATGGACCCAAAATGATTTTTGGGAGTGTTTTAGAGCATTTCGCTAACCTTCGGCATGTGAAAAGATGCAAAACTTGTGTTTCGGGCCTGAATGCACTATTTCGGGATACCGAAGTTGTGAAGCATCCATTCTACTCCACTGGAACAAAAATGATGTTTGGGAGTGTTTCAGAGCATTTCGCTAACCTTCGGCACGTAAAAAGAGGCAAAACTTGTGTTTCAGGCCTGAATGCACTATTCCGCGGTACCGAAGTTGTGAAGCATCCATTCTACTCCATTGGACCCAAGATGATATTTGAGAGTGTTTCAGAGCATTTCGCCAACCTTCGGCACGTAAAAAGATGCAAAACTTGTGTTTCGGGCCTGAATGCACTATTTCGGGATACCGAAGTTGTGAAGCATCCATTCTACTCCATTGGAACCAAAATGATATTTGGGAGTGTTTCAGGGCATTTCGCTAACCTTCGGCACGTAAAAAGATGCAAAACTTGTGTTTCGGGCCTGAATGAACTATTTCGGGGTACCAAAGTTGTGAAGCATCCATTCTACTCCATTGGACCCAAAATGATTTTTGGGAGTGTTTCGGAGCATTTCGCTAACCTTCGGCACGTGAAAAGATGCAAACCTTGTGTTTCGGGCCTGAATGCACTATTTCAGGATACCGAAATTGTGAAGCATCCATTCTATTCCAATGGAATCAAAATGATGTTTGGGAGTGTTTCAGAGCATTTCGCTAACCTTCGGCACGTCAAAAGATGCAAAACTTGTGTTTCGGGCCTGAATGTACTATTTCGGGGTACCAAAGTTGTGAAGCATCCATTCTACTCCAATGGACCCAAAATGATTTTTGGGAGTGTTTTAGAGCATTTCGCTAACCTTCGGCATGTGAAAAGATGCAAAACTTGTGTTTCGGGCCTGAATGCACAATTTCGGGATACCGAAGTTGTGACGCATTCATTCTACTCCATTGGAACCAAAATGATGTTTGGGAGTGTTTCAGAGCATTTCGCTAACCTTCGGCACGTAAAAAGATGCAAACCTTGTGTTTCGGGCCTGAATGTACTATTTCGGGGAACCGAAGTTGTGAAGCATCCATTCTACTCCATTGGACCCAAACTGATGTCTGGGAGTGTTTCGGAGCATTTTGCTAACTTTCGGCATGTAAAAAGATGCAAAACTTGTGTTTCGGGCCTGAATGCACTATTTCAGGATACTGAAGTTGTGAAGCATCCATTCTACTCCATTGGAACAAAAATGATGTTTGGGAGTGTTTCAGAGCATTTCGCTAACCTTCGGTACGTAAAAAGAGGCAAAACTTGAGTTTCGGTCCTGAATGCACTATTCCGGGGTACCGAAGTTGTGAAGCATCCATTCTACTCCATTGGAACAAAAATGATGTTTGGGAGTGTTTCAGAGCATTTCGCTAACCTTCGGCACGTAAAAAGAGGCAAAACTTGTGTTTCGGGCCTGAATGCACTATTCCAGGGTACCGAAGTTGTGAAGCATCCATTCTACTCCATTGGACCCAAGATGATATTTGAGAGTGTTTCAGATCATTTCGCTAACCCTCGGCACGTAAAAAGATGCAAAACATGTGTTTCGGGCCAGAATGCACTATTTCAGGATACCGAAGTTGTGAAGCATCCATTCTACTCCATTGGAACCAAAATGATATTTGGGAGTGTTTCAGGGCATTTCGCTAACCTTCGGCACGTAAAAAGATGCAAAACTTGTGTTTCGGGCCTGAATGAACTATTTCGGGGTACCAAAGTTGTGAAGCATCCATTCTACTCCATTGGACCCAAAATGATTTTTGGGAGTGTTTCGGAGCATTTCGCTAACCTTCGGCACGTGAAAAGATGCAAAACTTGTGTTTCGGGCCTGAATGCACTATTTCAGGATACCGAAGTTGTGAAGCATCCATTCTACTCCATTGGAATCAAAATGATTTTGGGAGTGTTTCAGAGCATTTCGCTAACCTTCGGCACGTGAAAAGATGCAAAACTTGTGTTTCGGGCCTGAATGCACTATTTCAGGATACCGAAGTTGTGAAGCATCCATTCTACTCCATTGGAATCAAAATGATGTTTGGGAGTGTTTCAGAGCATTTCGCTAACCTTCGGCACGTCAAAAGATGCAAAACTTGTGTTTCGGGCCTGAATGTACTATTTCGGGGTACCAAAGTTGTGAAGCATCCATTCTACTCCATTGGACCCAAAATGATTTTTGGGAGTGTTTTAGAGCATTTCGCTAACCTTCGGCATGTGAAAAGATGCAAAACTTGTGTTTCGGGCCTGAATGCACTATTTCAGGATACCGAAGTTGTGACGCATTCATTCTACTCCATTGGAACCAAAATGATGTTTGGGAGTGTTTCAGAGCATTTCGCTAACCTTCGGCACGTAAAAAGATGCAAACCTTGTGTTTCGGGCCTGAATGTACTATTTCGGGGAACCGAAGTTGTGAAGCATCCATTCTACTCCATTGGACCCAAACTGATGTCTGGGAGTGTTTCGGAGCATTTTGCTAACTTTCGGCATGTAAAAAGATGCAAAACTTGTGTTTCGGGCCTGAATGCACTATTTCAGGATACTGAAGTTGTGAAGCATCCATTCTACTCCATTGGAACAAAAATGATGTTTGGGAGTGTTTCAGAGCATTTCGCTAACCTTCGGTACGTAAAAAGAGGCAAAACTTGAGTTTCGGTCCTGAATGCACTATTCCGGGGTACCGAAGTTGTGAAGCATCCATTCTACTCCATTGGAACAAAAATGATGTTTGGGAGTGTTTCAGAGCATTTCGCTAACCTTCGGCACGTAAAAAGAGGCAAAACTTGTGTTTCGGGCCTGAATGCACTATTCCAGGGTACCGAAGTTGTGAAGCATCCATTCTACTCCATTGGACCCAAGATGATATTTGAGAGTGTTTCAGATCATTTCGCTAACCCTCGGCACGTAAAAAGATGCAAAACATGTGTTTCGGGCCTGAATGCACTATTTCAGGATACCGAAGTTGTGAAGCATCCATTCTACTCCATTGGAACCAAAATGATATTTGGGAGTGTTTCAGGGCATTTCGCTAACCTTCGGCACGTAAAAAGATGCAAAACTTGTGTTTCGGGCCTGAATGAACTATTTCGGGGTACCAAAGTTGTGAAGCATCCATTCTACTCCATTGGACCCAAAATGATTTTTGGGAGTGTTTCGGAGCATTTTGCTAACCTTCGGCACGTGAAAAGATGCAAAACTTGTGTTTCGGGCCTGAATGCACTATTTCAGGATACCGAAGTTGTGAAGCATCCATTCTACTCCATTGGAATCAAAATGATTTTGGGAGTGTTTCAGAGCATTTCGCTAACCTTCGGCACGTGAAAAGATGCAAAACTTGTGTTTCGGGCCTGAATGCACTATTTCAGGATACCGAAGTTGTGAAGCATCCATTCTACTCCATTGGAATCAAAATGATGTTTGGGAGTGTTTCAGAGCATTTCGCTAACCTTCGGCACGTCAAAAGATGCAAAACTTGTGTTTCGGGCCTGAATGTACTATTTCGGGGTACCAAAGTTGTGAAGCATCCATTCTACTCCATTGGACCCAAAATGATTTTTGGGAGTGTTTTAGAGCATTTCGCTAACCTTCGGCATGTGAAAAGATGCAAAACTTGTGTTTCGGTCCTGAATGCACTATTTCAGGATACTGAAGTTGTGACGCATTCATTCTACTCCATTGGAACCAAAATGATGTTTGGGAGTGTTTCAGAGCATTTCGCTAACCTTCGGCACGTAAAAAGAGGCAAAACTTGTGTTTCGGGCCTGAATGCACTATTCCGGGGTACCGAAGTTGTGAAGCATCCATTCTACTCCATTGGACCCAAGATGATATTTGAGAGTGTTTCAGAGCATTTCGCTAACCTTCGGCTCGTAAAAAGATGCAAAACTTGTGTTTCGGGCCTGAATGCAGTATTTCGGGATACCGAAGTTGTGAAGCATCCATTCTACTCCATTGGAACCAAAATGATATTTGGGAGTGTTTCAGGGCATTTCTCTAACCTTCGGCACGTAAAAAAATGCAAAACTTGTGTTTCGGGCCTGAATGAACTATTTCGGGGTACCAAAGTTGTGAAGCATCCATTCTACTCCATTGGACCCAAAATGATTTTTGGGAGTGTTTCGGAGCATTTCGCTAACCTTCGGCAGGTGAAAAGATGCAAAACTTGTGTTTCGGGCCTGAATGCACTATTTTAGGATACCGAAGTTGTGAAGCATCCATTCTACTCCATTGGAATCAAAATGATGTTTGGGAGTGTTTCAGAGCATTTCGCTAACCTTCGGCACGTCAAAAGATGCAAAACTTGTGTTTCGGGCCTGAATGTACTATTTCGGGGTACCAAAGTTGTGAAGCATCCATTCTACTCCATTGGACCCAAAATGATTTTTGGGAGTGTTTTAGAGCATTTCGCTAACCTTCGGCATGTGAAAAGATGCAAAACTTGTGTTTCGGGCCTGAATGCACAATTTCGGGATACCGAAGTTGTGACGCATTCATTCTACTCCATTGGAACCAAAATGATGTTTGGGAGTGTTTCAGAGCATTTCGCTAACCTTCGGCACGTAAAAAGATGCAAAACTTGTGTTTCGGGCCTGAATGTACAATTTCGGGGAACCGAAGTTGTGAAGCATCCATTCTACTCCATTGGACCCAAACTGATGTCTGGGAGTGTTTCGGAGCATTTTGCTAACTTTCGGCATGTAAAAAGATGCAAAACTTGTGTTTCGGGCCTGAATGCACTATTTCGGGATACTGAAGTTGTGAAGCATCCATTCTACTCCATTGGAACAAAAATGATGTTTGGGAGTGTTTCAGAGCATTTCGCTAACCTTCGGCACGTAAAAAGAGGCAAAACTTGTGTTTCGGGCCTGAATGCACTATTCCAGGGTACCGAAGTTGTGAAGCATCCATTCTACTCCAATGGAATCAAAATGATGTTTGGGAGTGTTTCAGAGCATTTCGCTAACCTTCGGCACGTCAAAAGATGCAAAACTTGTGTTTCGGGCCTGAATGTACTATTTCGGGGTACCAAAGTTGTGAAGCATCCATTCTACTCCAATGGACCCAAAATGATTTTTGGGAGTGTTTTAGAGCATTTCGCTAACCTTCGGCATGTGAAAAGATGCAAAACTTGTGTTTCGGGCCTGAATGCACTATTTCGGGATACCGAAGTTGTGAAGCATCCATTCTACTCCATTGGAACAAAAATGATGTTTGGGAGTGTTTCAGAGCATTTCGCTAACCTTCGGCACGTAAAAAGAGGCAAAACTTGTGTTTCAGGCCTGAATGCACTATTCCGCGGTACCGAAGTTGTGAAGCATCCATTCTACTCCATTGGACCCAAGATGATATTTGAGAGTGTTTCAGAGCATTTCGCCAACCTTCGGCACGTAAAAAGATGCAAAACTTGTGTTTCGGGCCTGAATGCACTATTTCGGGATACCGAAGTTGTGAAGCATCCATTCTACTCCATTGGAACCAAAATGATATTTGGGAGTGTTTCAGGGCATTTCGCTAACCTTCGGCACGTAAAAAGATGCAAAACTTGTGTTTCGGGCCTGAATGAACTATTTCGGGGTACCAAAGTTGTGAAGCATCCATTCTACTCCATTGGACCCAAAATGATTTTTGGGAGTGTTTCGGAGCATTTCGCTAACCTTCGGCACGTGAAAAGATGCAAAACTTGTGTTTCGGGCCTGAATGCACTATTTCAGGATACCGAAGTTGTGAAGCATCCATTCTACTCCATTGGAATCAAAATGATGTTTGGGAGTGTTTCAGAGCATTTCGCTAACCTTCGGCACGTCAAAAGATGCAAAACTTGTGTTTCGGGACTGAATGTACTATTTCGGGGTACCAAAGTTGTGAAGCATCCATTCTACTCCATTGGACCCAAAATGATTTTTGGGAGTGTTTTAGAGCATTTCGCTAACCTTCGGCACGTAAAAAGATGCAAAACTTGTGTTTCGGGCCTGAATGCACAATTTCGGGATACCGAAGTTGTGACGCATTCATTCTACTCCATTGGAACCAAAATGATGTTTGGGAGTGTTTCAGAGCATTTCGCTAACCTTCGGCACGTAAAAAGATGCAAAACTTGTGTTTCGGGCCTGAATGTACTATTTCGGGGAACCGAAGTTGTGAAGCATCCATTCTACTCCATTGGACCCAAACTGATGTCTGGGAGTGTTTCGGAGCATTTTGCTAACTTTCGGCATGTAAAAAGATGCAAAACTTGTGTTTCGGGCCTGAATGCACTATTTCAGGATACTGAAGTTGTGAAGCATCCATTCTACTCCATTGGAACAAAAATGATGTTTGGGAGTGTTTCAGAGCATTTCGCTAACCTTCGGTACGTAAAAAGAGGCAAAACTTGAGTTTCGGTCCTGAATGCACTATTCCGGGGTACCGAAGTTGTGAAGCATCCATTCTACTCCATTGGAACAAAAATGATGTTTGGGAGTGTTTCAGAGCATTTCGCTAACCTTCGGCACGTAAAAAGAGGCAAAACTTGTGTTTCGGGCCTGAATGCACTATTCCAGGGTACCGAAGTTGTGAAGCATCCATTCTACTCCATTGGACCCAAGATGATATTTGAGAGTGTTTCAGATCATTTCGCTAACCCTCGGCACGTAAAAAGATGCAAAACTTGTGTTTCGGGCCTGAATGAACTATTTCGGGGTACCAACGTTGTGAAGCATCCATTCTACTCCATTGGAACCAAAATGATATTTGGGAGTGTTTCAGGGCATTTCGCTAACCTTCGGCACGTAAAAAGATGCAAAACTTGTGTTTCGGGCCTGAATGAACTATTTCGGGGTACCAAAGTTGTGAAGCATCCATTCTACTCCATTGGACCCAAAATGATTTTTGGGAGTGTTTCGGAGCATTTCGCTAACCTTCGGCACATGAAAAGATGCAAAACTTGTGTTTCGGGCCTGAATGCACTATTTCAGGATACCAAAGTTGTGAAGCATCCATTCTACTCCATTGGAATCAAAATGATGTTTGGGAGTGTTTCAGAGCATTTCGCTAACCTTCGGCACGTCAAAAGATGCAAAACTTGTGTTTCGGGCCTGAATGTACTATTTCGGGGTACCAAAGTTGTGAAGCATCCATTCTACTCCATTGGACCCAAAATGATTTTTGGGAGTGTTTTAGAGCATTTCGCTAACCTTCGGCATGTGAAAAGATGCAAAACTTGTGTTTTGGGCCTGAATGCACTATTTCGGGATACCGAAGTTGTGACGCATTCATTCTACTCCATTGGAACCAAAATGATGTTTGGGAGTGTTTCAGAGCATTTCGCTAACCTTCGGAACGTAAAAAGATGCAAAACTTGTGTTTCGGGCCTGAATGTACTATTTCGGGGAACCGAAGTTGTGAAGCATCCATTCTACTCCATTGGACCCAAACTGATGTTTGGGAGTGTTTCGGAGCATTTTGCTAACTTTCGGCATGTAAAAAGATGCAAAACTTGTGTTTCGGGCCTGAATGCACTATTTCGGGATACTGAAGTTGTGAAGCATCCATTCTACTCCATTGGAACGAAAATGATGTTTGGGAGTGTTTCAGAGCATTTCGCTAACCTTCGGCACGTAAAAAGAGGCAAAACTTTTGTTTCGGGCCTGAATGCACTATTCCGGGGTACCGAAGTTGTGAAGCATCCATTCTACTCCATTGGACCCAAGATGATATTTGAGAGTGTTTCAGAGCATTTCGCTAACCTTCGGCACGTAAAAAGATGCAAAACTTGTGTTTCGGGCCTGAATGCACTATTTCGGGATACCGAAGTTGTGAAGCATCCATTCTACTCCATTGGAACCAAAATGATATTTGGGAGTGTTTCAGGGCATTTCGCTAACCTTCGGCACGTAAAAATATGCAAAACTTGTGTTTCGGGCCTGAATGAACTATTTCGGGGTACCAAAGTTGTGAAGCATCCATTCTACTCCATTGGACCCAAAATGATTTTTGGGAGTGTTTCGGAGCATTTCGCTAACCTTCGGCACGTGAAAAGATGCAAAACTTGTGTTTCGGGCCTGAATGCACTATTTCAGGATACCGAAGTTGTGAAGCATCCATTCTACTCCATTGGAATCAAAATGATTTTGGGAGTGTTTCAGAGCATTTCTCTAACCTTCGGCACGTCAAAAGATGCAAAACTTGTGTTTCTGGCCTGAATGTACTATTTCGGGGTACCAAAGTTGTGAAGCATCCATTCTACTCCATTGGAGCCAAAATGATTTTTGGCAGTGTTTTAGAGCATTTCGCTAACCTTCGGCATGTGAAAAGATGCAAAACTTGTGTTTCGGGCCTGAATGCACTATTTCGGGATACCGAAGTTGTGACGCATTCATTCTACTCCATTGGAACCAAAATGATGTTTGGGAGTGTTTCAGAGCATTTCGCTAACCTTCGGAACGTAAAAAGATGCAAAACTTGTGTTTCGGGCCTGAATGTACTATTTCGGGGAACCGAAGTTGTGAAGCATCCATTCTACTCCATTGGACCCAAACTGATGTCTGGGAGTGTTTCGGAGCATTTTGCTAACTTTCGGCATGTAAAAAGATGCAAAACTTGTATTTCGGGCCTGAATGCACTATTTTGGGATACTGAAGTTGTGAAGCATCCATTCTACTCCATTGGAACAAAAATGTTGTTTGGGAGTGTTTCAGAGCATTTCGCTAACCTTCGGCACGTAAAAAGAGGCAAAACTTGTGTTTCGGGCCTGAATGCACTATTCCGTGGTACCGAAGTTGTGAAGCATCCATTCTACTCCATTGGAACAAAAATGATGTTTGGGAGTGTTTCAGAGCATTTCGCTAACCTTCGGCACGTAAAAAGAGGCAAAACTTGTGTTTCGGGCCTGAATGCACTATTCTAGGGTACCGAAGTTGTGAAGCATCCATTCTACTCCATTGGACCCAAGATGATATTTGAGAGTGTTTCAGAGCATTTCGCTAACCTTCGGCACGTAAAAAGATGCAAAACTTGTGTTTCGGGCCTGAATGCACTATTTCGGGATACCGAAGTTGTGAAGCATCCATTCTACTCCATTGGAACCAAAATGATATTTGGGAGTGTTTCAGGGCATTTCGCTAACCTTCGGCACGTAAAAAGATGCAAAACTTGTGTTTCGGGCCTGAATGCACTATTCCGGGGTACCGAAGTTGTGAAGCATCCACTCTACTCCATTGGAACAAAAATGATGTTTTGGAGTGTTTCAGAGCATTTCGCTAACCTTCGGCACGTAAAAAGAGGCAAAACTTGTGTTTCGGGCCTGAATGCACTATTCCGGGGTACCGAAGTTGTGAAGCATCCATTCTACTCTATTGGACCCAAGATGATATTTGAGAGTGTTTCAGAGCATTTCGCTAACCTTCGGCACGTAAAAAGATGCAAAACTTGTGTTTCGGGCCTGAATGCACTATTTCAGGATACCGAAGTTGTGAAGCATCCATTCTACTCCATTGGAACCAAAATGATATTTGGGAGAGTTTCAGGGCATTTCGCTAACCTTAGGCACGTAAAAAAATGCAAAACTTGTGTTTCGGGCCTGAATGAACTATTTCGGGGTACCAAAGTTGTGAAGCATCCATTCTACTCCATTGGACCCAAAATGATTTTTGGGAGTGTTTCGGAGCATTTCGCTAACCTTCGGCACGTGAAAAGATGCAAAACTTGTGTTTCGGGCCTGAATGCACTATTTCAGGATACCGAAGTTGTGAAGCATCCATTCTACTCCATTGGAATCAAAATGATTTTGGGAGTGTTTCAGAGCATTTCGCTAACCTTCGGCACGTCAAAAGATGCAAAACTTGTGTTTCTGGCCTGAATGTACTATTTCGGGGTACCAAAGTTGTGAAGCATCCATTCTACTCCATTGGACCCAAAATAATTTTTGGGAGTGTTTTAGAGCATTTCGCTAACCTTCGGCATGTGAAAAGATTCAAAACTTGTGTTTCGGGCCTGAATGCACTATTTCGGGATACCGAAGTTGTGACGCATTCATTCTACTCCATTGGAACCAAAATGATGTTTGGGAGTGTTTCAGAGCATTTCGCTAACCTTCGGAACGTAAAAAGATGCAAAACTTGTGTTTCGGGCCTGAATGTACTATTTCGGGGAACCGAAGTTGTGAAGCATCCATTCTACTCCATTGGACCCAAACTGATGTCTGGGAGTGTTTCGGAGCATTTTGCTAACTTTCGGCATGTAAAAAGATGCAAAACTTGTATTTCGGGCCTGAATGCACTATTTCGGGATACTGAAGTTGTGAAGCATCCATTCTACTCCATTGGAACAAAAATGTTGTTTGGGAGTGTTTCAGAGCATTTCGCTAACCTTCGGCACGTAAAAAGAGGCAAAACTTGTGTTTCGGGCCTGAATGCACTATTCCGTGGTACCGAAGTTGTGAAGCATCCATTCTACTCCATTGGAACAAAAATGATGTTTGGGAGTGTTTCAGAGCATTTCGCTAACCTTCGGCACGTAAAAAGAGGCAAAACTTGTGTTTCGGGCCTGAATGCACTATTCTAGGGTACCGAAGTTGTGAAGCATCCATTCTACTCCATTGGACCCAAGATGATATTTGAGAGTGTTTCAGAGCATTTCGCTAACCTTCGGCACGTAAAAAGATGCAAAACTTGTGTTTCGGGCTTGAATGCACTATTTCGGGATACCGAAGTTGTGAAGCATCCATTCTACTCCATTGGAACCAAAATGATATTTGGGAGTGTTTCAGGGCATTTCGCTAACCTTCGGCACGTAAAAAGATGCAAAACTTGTGTTTCGGGCCTGAATGCACTATTCCGGGGTACCGAAGTTGTGAAGCATCCACTCTACTCCATTGGAACAAAAATGATGTTTGGGAGTGTTTCAGAGCATTTCGCTAACCTTCGGCACGTAAAAAGAGGCAAAACTTGTGTTTCGGGCCTGAATGCACTATTCCGGGGTACCGAAGTTGTGAAGCATCCATTCTACTCTATTGGACCCAAGATGATATTTGAGAGTGTTTCAGAGCATTTCGCTAACCTTCGGCACGTAAAAAGATGCAAAACTTGTGTTTCGGGCCTGAATGCACTATTTCAGGATACCGAAGTTGTGAAGCATCCATTCTACTCCATTGGAACCAAAATGATATTTGGGAGTGTTTCAGGGCATTTCGCTAACCTTAGGCACGTAAAAAAATGCAAAACTTGTGTTTCGGGCCTGAATGAACTATTTCGGGGTACCAACGTTGTGAAGCATCCATTCTACTCCATTGGACCCAAAATGATTTTTGGGAGTGTTTCGGAGCATTTCGCTAACCTTCGGCACGTGAAAAGATGCAAAACTTGTGTTTCGGGCCTGAATGCACTATTTCAGGATACCGAAGTTGTGAAGCATCCATTCTACTCCATTGGAATCAAAATGATTTTGGGAGTGTTTCAGAGCATTTCGCTAACCTTCGGCACGTCAAAAGATGCAAAACTTGTGTTTCTGGCCTGAATGTACTATTTCGGGGTACCAAAGTTGTGAAGCATCCATTCTACTCCATTGGACCCAAAATAATTTTTGGGAGTGTTTTAGAGCATTTCGCTAACCTTCGGCATGTGAAAAGATGCAAAACTTGTGTTTCGGGCCTGAATGCACTATTTCGGGATACCGAAGTTGTGACGCATTCATTCTACTCCATTGGAACCAAAATGATGTTTGGAAGTGTTTCAGAGCATTTCGCTAACCTTCGGAACGTAAAAAGATGCAAAACTTGTGTTTCGGGCCTGAATGTACTATTTCGGGGAACCGAAGTTGTGAAGCTTCCATTCTACTCCATTGGACCCAAACTGATGTCTGGGAGTGTTTCGGAGCATTTTGCTAACTTTCGGCATGTAAAAAGATGCAAAACTTGTATTTCGGGCCTGAATGCACTATTTCGGGATACTGAAGTTGTGAAGCATCCATTCTACTCCATTGGAACAAAAATGTTGTTTGGGAGTGTTTCAGAGCATTTCGCTAACCTTCGGCACGTAAAAAGAGGCAAAACTTGTGTTTCGGGCCTGAATGCACTATTCCGTGGTACCGAAGTTGTGAAGCATCCATTCTACTCCATTGGAACAAAAATGATGTTTGGGAGTGTTTCAGAGCATTTCGCTAACCTTCGGCACGTAAAAAGAGGCAAAACTTGTGTTTCGGGCCTGAATGCACTATTCTAGGGTACCGAAGTTGTGAAGCATCCATTCTACTCCATTGGACCCAAGATGATATTTGAGAGTGTTTCAGAGCATTTCGCTAACCTTCGGCACGTAAAAAGATGCAAAACTTGTGTTTCGGGCTTGAATGCACTATTTCGGGATACCGAAGTTGTGAAGCATCCATTCTACTCCATTGGAACCAAAATGATATTTGGGAGTGTTTCAGGGCATTTCGCTAACCTTCGGCACGTAAAAAGATGCAAAACTTGTGTTTCGGGCCTGAATGCACTATTCCGGGGTACCGAAGTTGTGAAGCATCCACTCTACTCCATTGGAACAAAAATGATGTTTGGGAGTGTTTCAGAGCATTTCGCTAACCTTCGGCACGTAAAAAGAGGCAAAACTTGTGTTTCGGGCCTGAATGCACTATTCCGGGGTACCGAAGTTGTGAAGCATCCATTCTACTCTATTGGACCCAAGATGATATTTGAGAGTGTTTCAGAGCATTTCGCTAACCTTCGGCACGTAAAAAGATGCAAAACTTGTGTTTCGGGCCTGAATGCACTATTTCAGGATACCGAAGTTGTGAAGCATCCATTCTACTCCATTGGAACCAAAATGATATTTGGGAGTGTTTCAGGGCATTTCGCTAACCTTAGGCACGTAAAAAAATGCAAAACTTGTGTTTCGGGCCTGAATGAACTATTTCGGGGTACCAACGTTGTGAAGCATCCATTCTACTCCATTGGACCCAAAATGATTTTTGGGAGTGTTTTAGAGCATTTCGCTAACCTTCGGCATGTGAAAAGATGCAAAACTTGTGTTTCGGGCCTGAATGCACTATTTCGGGATACCGAAGTTGTGACGCATTCATTCTACTCCATTGGAACCAAAATGATGTTTGGGAGTGTTTCAGAGCATTTCGCTAACCTTCGGAACGTAAAAAGATGCAAAACTTGTGTTTCGGGGCAGAATGTACTATTTCGGGGAACCGAAGTTGTGAAGCATCCATTCTACTCCATTGGACCCAAACTGATGTCTGGGAGTGTTTCGGAGCATTTTGCTAACTTTCGGCATGTAAAAAGATGCAAAACTTGTGTTTCGGGCCTGAATGCACTATTTCGGGATACTGAAGTTGTGAAGCATCCATTCTACTCCATTGGAACAAAAATGATGTTTGGGAGTGTTTCAGAGCATTTCGCTAACCTTCGGCACGTAAAAAGAGGCAAAACTTGTGTTTCGGGCCTGAATGCACTATTCCAGGGTACCAAAGTTGTGAAGCATCCATTCTACTCCATTGGAACAAAAATGATGTTTGGGAGTGTTTCAGAGCATTTCGCTAACCTTCGGCACGTAAAAAGAGGCAAAACTTGTGTTTCGGGCCTGAATGCACTATTCCGGGGTACCGAAGTTGTGAAGCATCCATTCTACTCCATTGGACCCAAGATGATATTTGAGAGTGTTTCAGAGCATTTCGCTAACCTTCGGCACGTAAAAAGATGCAAAACTTGTGTTTCGGGCCTGAATGCACTATTTCGGGATACCGAAGTTGTGAAGCATCCATTCTACTCCATTGGAACCAAAATGATATTTGGGAGTGTTTCAGGGCATTTCGCTAACCTTCGGCACGTAAAATGATGCAAAACTTGTGTTTCGGGCCTGAATGAACTATTTCGGGGTACCAAAGTTGTGAAGCATCCATTCTACTCCATTGGACCCAAAATGATTTTTGGGAGTGTTTCGGAGGATTTCGCTAACCTTCGGCACGTGAAAAGATGCAAAACTTGTGTTTCGGGCCTGAATGCACTATTTCAGGATACCGAAGTTGTGAAGCATCCATTCTACTCCATTGGAATCAAAATGATGTTTGGGAGTGTTTCAGAGCATTTCGCTAACCTTCGGCACGTCAAAAGATGCAAAACTTGTGTTTCGGGCCTGAATGTACTATTTCGGGGTACCAAAGTTGTGAAGCATCCATTCTACTCCATTGGACCAAAATGATTTTTGGGAGTGTTTTAGAGCATTTCGCTAACCTTCGGCATGTGAAAAGATGCAAAACTTGTGTTTCGGGCCTGAATGCACTATTTCGGGATACCGAAGTTGTGACGCATTCATTCTACTCCATTGGAACCAAAATGATGTTTGGGAGTGTTTCAGAGCATTTCGCTAACCTTCGGAACGTAAAAAGATGCAAAACTTGTGTTTCGGGCCTGAATGTACAATTTCGGGGAACCGAAGTTGTGAAGCATCCATTCTACTCCATTGGACCCAAACTGATGTTTGGGAGTGTTTCGGAGCATTTTGCTTACTTTCGGCATGTAAAAAGATGCAAAACTTGTGTTTCAGTCCTGAATGCACTATTTCGGGATACTGAAGTTGTGAAGCATCCATTCTACTCCATTGGAACAAAAATGATGTTTGGGAGTGTTTCAGAGCATTTCGCTAACCTTCGGTACGTAAAAAGAGGCAAAACTTGTGTTTCGGGCCTGAATGCACTATTCCCGGGTACCGAAGTTGTGAAGCATCCATTCTACTCCATTGGAACAAAAATGATGTTTGGGAGTGTTTCAGAGCATTTCGCTAACCTTCGGCACGTAAAAAGAGGCAAAACTTGTGTTTCGGGCCTGAATGCACTATTCCGGGGTACCGAAGTTGTGAAGCATCCATTCTACTCCATTGGACCCAAGATGATATTTGAGAGTGTTTCAGAGCATTTCGCTAACCTTCGGCACGTAAAAAGATGCAAAACTTGTGTTTCGGGCCTGAATGCACTATTTTGGGATACCGAAGTTGCGAAGCATCCATTCTACTCCATTGGAACCAAAATGATATTTGGGAGTGTTTCAGTGCATTTCGCTAACCTTCGGCACGTAAAAAGATGCAAAACTTGTGTTTCGGGCCTGAATGAACTATTTCGGGGTACCAAAGTTGTGAAGCATCCATTCTACTCCATTGGACCCAAAATGATTTTTGGGAGTGTTTCGGAGCATTTCGCTAACCTTCGGCACGTGAAAAGATGCAAAACTTGTGTTTCGGGCCTGAATGCACTATTTCAGGATACCGAAGTTGTGAAGCATCCATTCTACTCCATTGGAATCAAAATGATGTGTGGGAGTGTTTCAGAGCATTTCGCTAACCTTCGGCACGTCAAAAGGTGCAAAACTTGTGTTTCGGGCCTGAATGTACTATTTTGGGGTACCAAAGTTGTGAAGCATCCATTCTACTCCATTGGACCCAAAATGATTTTTGGGAGTGTTTTAGAGCATTTTGCTAACATTCGGCATGTGAAAAGATGCAAAACTTGTGTTTCGGGCCTGAATGCACTATTTCGGGATACCGAAGTTGTGACGCATTCATTCTACTCCATTGGAACCAAAATGATGTTTGGGAGTGTTTCAGAGCATTTCGCTAACCTTCGGAACGTAAAAAGATGCAAAACTTGTGTTTCGGGCCTGAATGTACTATTCCGGGGAACCGAAGTTGTGAAGCATCCATTCTACTCCATTGGAGCCAAACTGATGTTTGGGATTGTTTCGGAGCATTTTGCTAACTTTCGGCATGTAAAAAGCTGCAAAACTTGTGTTTCGGGCCTGAATGCACTATTTCGGGATACTGAAGTTGTGAAGCATCCATTCTACTCCATTGGAACAAAAATGATGTTTGGGAGTGTTTCAGAGCATTTCGCTAACCTTCGGCACGTAAAAAGAGGCAAAACTTGTGTTTCGGGCCTGAATGCACTATTTCGGGGAACCGAAGTTGTGAAGCATCCATTCTACTCCATTGGACCCAAACTGATGTCTGGGAGTGTTTCGGAGCATTTTGCTAACTTTCGGCATGTAAAAAGATGCAAAACTTGTGTTTCGGGCCTGAATGCACTATTTCGGGATACTGAAGTTGTGAAGCATCCATTCTACTCCATTGGAACAAAAATGATGTTTGGGAGTGTTTCAGAGCATTTCGCTAACCTTCGGCACGTAAAAAGAGGCAAAACTTGTGTTTCGGGCCTGAATGCACTATTCCAGGGTACCAAAGTTGTGAAGCATCCATTCTACTCCATTGGAACAAAAATGATGTTTGGGAGTGTTTCAGAGCATTTCGCTAACCTTCGGCACGTAAAAAGAGGCAAAACTTGTGTTTCGGGCCTGAATGCACTATTCCGGGGTACCGAAGTTGTGAAGCATCCATTCTACTCCATTGGAACCAAAATGATATTTGGGAGTGTTTCAGGGCATTTCGCTAACCTTCGGCACGTAAAAAGATGCAAAACTTGTGTTTCGGGCCTGAATGAACTATTTCGGGGTACCAAAGTTGTGAAGCATCCATTCTACTCCATTGGACCCAAAATGATTTTTGGGAGTGTTTCGGAGGATTTCGCTAACCTTCGGCACGTGAAAAGATGCAAAACTTGTGTTTCGGGCCTGAATGCACTATTTCAGGATACCGAAGTTGTGAAGCATCCATTCTACTCCATTGGAATCAAAATGATGTTTGGGAGTGTTTCAGAGCATTTCGCTAACCTTCGGCACGTCAAAAGATGCAAAACTTGTGTTTCGGGCCTGAATGTACTATTTCGGGGTACCAAAGTTGTGAAGCATCCATTCTACTCCATTGGACCCAAAATGATTTTTGGGAGTGTTTTAGAGCATTTCGCTAACCTTCGCCATGTGAAAAGATGCAGAACTTGTGTTTCGGGCCTGAATGCACTATTTCGGGATACCAAAGTTGTGACGCATTCATTCTACTCCATTGGAACCAAAATGATGTTTGGGAGTGTTTCAGAGCATTTCGCTAACCTTCGGAACGTAAAAAGATGCAAAACTTGTGTTTCGGGCCTGAATGTACAATTTCGGGGAACCGAAGTTGTGAAGCATCCATTCTACTCCATTGGACCCAAACTGATGTTTGGGAGTGTTTCGGAGCATTTTGCTAACTTTCGGCATGTAAAAAGATGCAAAACTTGTGTTTCAGTCCTGAATGCACTATTTCGGGATACTGAAGTTGTGAAGCATCCATTCTACTCCATTGGAACAAAAATGATGTTTGGGAGTGTTTCAGAGCATTTCGCTAACCTTCGGTACGTAAAAAGAGGCAAAACTTGTGTTTCGGGCCTGAATGCACTATTCCCGGGTACCGAAGTTGTGAAGCATCCATTCTACTCCATTGGAACAAAAATGATGTTTGGGAGTGTTTCAGAGCATTTCGCTAACCTTCGGCACGTAAAAAGAGGCAAAACTTGTGTTTCGGGCCTGAATGCACTATTCCGGGGTACCGAAGTTGTGAAGCATCCATTCTACTCCATTGGACCCAAGATGATATTTGAGAGTGTTTCAGAGCATTTCGCTAACCTTCGGCACGTAAAAAGATGCAAAACTTGTGTTTCGGGCCTGAATGCACTATTTTGGGATACCGAAGTTGCGAAGCATCCATTCTACTCCATTGGAACCAAAATGATATTTGGGAGTGTTTCAGTGCATTTCGCTAACCTTCGGCACGTAAAAAGATGCAAAACTTGTGTTTCGGGCCTGAATGAACTATTTCGGGGTACCAAAGTTGTGAAGCATCCATTCTACTCCATTGGACCCAAAATGATTTTTGGGAGTGTTTCGGAGCATTTCGCTAACCTTCGGCACGTGAAAAGATGCAAAACTTGTGTTTCGGGCCTGAATGCACTATTTCAGGATACCGAAGTTGTGAAGCATCCATTCTACTCCATTGGAATCAAAATGATGTGTGGGAGTGTTTCAGAGCATTTCGCTAACCTTCGGCACGTCAAAAGGTGCAAAACTTGTGTTTCGGGCCTGAATGTACTATTTTGGGGTACCAAAGTTGTGAAGCATCCATTCTACTCCATTGGACCCAAAATGATTTTTGGGAGTGTTTTAGAGCATTTCGCTAACATTCGGCATGTGAAAAGATGCAAAACTTGTGTTTCGGGCCTGAATGCACTATTTCGGGATACCGAAGTTGTGACGCATTCATTCTACTCCATTGGAACCAAAATGATGTTTGGGAGTGTTTCAGAGCATTTCGCTAACCTTCGGAACGTAAAAAGATGCAAAACTTGTGTTTCGGGCCTGAATGTACTATTCCGGGGAACCGAAGTTGTGAAGCATCCATTCTACTCCATTGGAGCCAAACTGATGTTTGGGATTGTTTCGGAGCATTTTGCTAACTTTCGGCATGTAAAAAGCTGCAAAACTTGTGTTTCGGGCCTGAATGCACTATTTCGGGATACTGAAGTTGTGAAGCATCCATTCTACTCCATTGGAACAAAAATGATGTTTGGGAGTGTTTCAGAGCATTTCGCTAACCTTCGGCACGTAAAAAGAGGCAAAACTTGTGTTTCGGGCCTGAATGCACTATTCCGGGGTACCGAAGTTGTGAAGCATCCATTCTACTCCATTGGACCCAAGATGATATTTGAGAGTGTTTCAGAGCATTTCGCTAAGCTTCGGCACGTAAAAAGATGCAAAACTTGTGTTTCGGGCCTGAATGCACTATTTCGGGATACCGAAGTTGTGAAGCATCCATTCTACTCCATTGGAACCAAAATGATATTTGGGAGTGTTTCAGGGCATTTCGCTAACCTTCGGCACGTAAAAAGATGCAAAACTTGTGTTTCGGGCCTGAATGAACTATTTCGGGGTACCAAAGTTGTGAAGCATCCATTCTACTCCATTGGACCCAAAATGATTTTTGGGAGTGTTTCGGAGGATTTCGCTAACCTTCGGCACGTGAAAAGATGCAAAACTAGTGTTTCGGGCCTGAATGCACTATTTCAGGATACCGAAGTTGTGAAGCATCCATTCTACTCCATTGGAATCAAAATGATGTTTGGGAGTGTTTCAGAGCATTTCGCTAACCTTCGGCACGTCAAAAGATGCAAAACTTGTGTTTCGGGCCTGAATGTACTATTTCGGGGTACCAAAGTTGTGAAGCATCCATTCTACTCCATTGGACCCAAAATGATTTTTGGGAGTGTTTTAGAGCATTTCGCTAACCTTCGGCATGTGAAAAGATGCAGAACTTGTGTTTCGGGCCTGAATGCACTATTTCGGGATACCAAAGTTGTGACGCATTCATTCTACTCCATTGGAACCAAAATGATGTTTGGGAGTGTTTCAGAGCATTTCGCTAACCTTCGGAACGTAAAAAGATGCAAAACTTGTGTTTCGGGCCTGAATGTACAATTTCGGGGAACCGAAGTTGTGAAGCATCCATTCTACTCCATTGGACCCAAACTGATGTTTGGGAGTGTTTCGGAGCATTTTGCTAACTTTCGGCATGTAAAAAGATGCAAAACTTGTGTTTCAGTCCTGAATGCACTATTTCGGGATACTGAAGTTGTGAAGCATCCATTCTACTCCATTGGAACAAAAATGATGTTTGGGAGTGTTTCAGAGCATTTCGCTAACCTTCGGTACGTAAAAAGAGGCAAAACTTGTGTTTCGGGCCTGAATGCACTATTCCCGGGTACCGAAGTTGTGAAGCATCCATTCTACTCCATTGGAACAAAAATGATGTTTGGGAGTGTTTCAGAGCATTTCGCTAACCTTCGGCACGTAAAAAGAGGCAAAACTTGTGTTTCGGGCCTGAATGCACTATTCCGGGGTACCGAAGTTGTGAAGCATCCATTCTACTCCATTGGACCCAAGATGATATTTGAGAGTGTTTCAGAGCATTTCGCTAACCTTCGGCACGTAAAAAGATGCAAAACTTGTGTTTCGGGACTGAATGCACTATTTTGGGATACCGAAGTTGCGAAGCATCCATTCTACTCCATTGGAACCAAAATGATATTTGGGAGTGTTTCAGTGCATTTCGCTAACCTTCGGCACGTAAAAAGATGCAAAACTTGTGTTTCGGGCCTGAATGAACTATTTCGGGGTACCAAAGTTGTGAAGCATCCATTCTACTCCATTGGACCCAAAATGATTTTTGGGAGTGTTTCGGAGCATTTCGCTAACCTTCGGCACGTGAAAAGATGCAAAACTTGTGTTTCGGGCCTGAATGCACTATTTCAGGATACCGAAGTTGTGAAGCATCCATTCTACTCCATTGGAATCAAAATGATGTGTGGGAGTGTTTCAGAGCATTTCGCTAACCTTCGGCACGTCAAAAGGTGCAAAACTTGTGTTTCGGGCCTGAATGTACTATTTTGGGGTACCAAAGTTGTGAAGCATCCATTCTACTCCATTGGACCCAAAATGATTTTTGGGAGTGTTTTAGAGCATTTCGCTAACATTCGGCATGTGAAAAGATGCAAAACTTGTGTTTCGGGCCTGAATGCACTATTTCGGGATACCGAAGTTGTGACGCATTCATTCTACTCCATTGGAACCAAAATGATGTTTGGGAGTGTTTCAGAGCATTTCGCTAACCTTCGGAACGTAAAAAGATGCAAAACTTGTGTTTCGGGCCTGAATGTACTATTCCGGGGAACCGAAGTTGTGAAGCATCCATTCTACTCCATTGGAGCCAAACTGATGTTTGGGATTGTTTCGGAGCATTTTGCTAACTTTCGGCATGTAAAAAGCTGCAAAACTTGTGTTTCGGGCCTGAATGCACTATTTCGGGATACTGAAGTTGTGAAGCATCCATTCTACTCCATTGGAACAAAAATGATGTTTGGGAGTGTTTCAGAGCATTTCGCTAACCTTCGGCACGTAAAAAGAGGCAAAACTTGTGTTTCGGGCCTGAATGCACTATTCCGGGGTACCGAAGTTGTGAAGCATCCATTCTACTCCATTGGACCCAAGATGATATTTGAGAGTGTTTCAGAGCATTTCGCTAAGCTTCGGCACGTAAAAAGATGCAAAACTTGTGTTTCGGGCCTGAATGCACTATTTCGGGATACCGAAGTTGTGAAGCATCCATTCTACTCCATTGGAACCAAAATGATATTTGGGAGTGTTTCAGGGCATTTCGCTAACCTTCGGCACGTAAAAAGATGCAAAACTTGTGTTTCGGGCCTGAATGAACTATTTCGGGGTACCAAAGTTGTGAAGCATCCATTCTACTCCATTGGACCCAAAATGATTTTTGGGAGTGTTTCGGAGGATTTCGCTAACCTTCGGCACGTGAAAAGATGCAAAACTAGTGTTTCGGGCCTGAATGCACTATTTCAGGATACCGAAGTTGTGAAGCATCCATTCTACTCCATTGGAATCAAAATGATGTTTGGGAGTGTTTCAGAGCATTTCGCTAACCTTCGGCACGTCAAAAGATGCAAAACTTGTGTTTCGGGCCTGAATGTACTATTTCGGGGTACCAAAGTTGTGAAGCATCCATTCTACTCCATTGGACCCAAAATGATTTTTGGGAGTGTTTTAGAGCATTTCGCTAACCTTCGGCATGTGAAAAGATGCAGAACTTGTGTTTCGGGCCTGAATGCACTATTTCGGGATACCAAAGTTGTGACGCATTCATTCTACTCCATTGGAACCAAAATGATGTTTGGGAGTGTTTCAGAGCATTTCGCTAACCTTCGGAACGTAAAAAGATGCAAAACTTGTGTTTCGGGCCTGAATGTACAATTTCGGGGAACCGAAGTTGTGAAGCATCCATTCTACTCCATTGGACCCAAACTGATGTTTGGGAGTGTTTCGGAGCATTTTGCTAACTTTCGGCATGTAAAAAGATGCAAAACTTGTGTTTCAGTCCTGAATGCACTATTTCGGGATACTGAAGTTGTGAAGCATCCATTCTACTCCATTGGAACAAAAATGATGTTTGGGAGTGTTTCAGAGCATTTCGCTAACCTTCGGTACGTAAAAAGAGGCAAAACTTGTGTTTCGGGCCTGAATGCACTATTCCCGGGTACCGAAGTTGTGAAGCATCCATTCTACTCCATTGGAACAAAAATGATGTTTGGGAGTGTTTCAGAGCATTTCGCTAACCTTCGGCACGTAAAAAGAGGCAAAACTTGTGTTTCGGGCCTGAATGCACTATTCCGGGGTACCGAAGTTGTGAAGCATCCATTCTACTCCATTGGACCCAAGATGATATTTGAGAGTGTTTCAGAGCATTTCGCTAACCTTCGGCACGTAAAAAGATGCAAAACTTGTGTTTCGGGCCTGAATGCACTATTTTGGGATACCGAAGTTGCGAAGCATCCATTCTACTCCATTGGAACCAAAATGATATTTGGGAGTGTTCCAGTGCATTTCGCTAACCTTCGGCACGTAAAAAGATGCAAAACTTGTGTTTCGGGCCTGAATGAACTATTTCGGGGTACCAAAGTTGTGAAGCATCCATTCCACTCCATTGGACCCAAAATGATTTTTGGGAGTGTTTCGGAGCATTTCGCTAACCTTCGGCACGTGAAAAGATGCAAAACTTGTGTTTCGGGCCTGAATGCACTATTTCAGGATACCGAAGTTGTGAAGCATCCATTCTACTCCATTGGAATCAAAATGATGTGTGGGAGTGTTTCAGAGCATTTCGCTAACCTTCGGCACGTCAAAAGGTGCAAAACTTGTGTTTCGGGCCTAAATGTACTATTTTGGGGTACCAAAGTTGTGAAGCATCCATTCTACTCCATTGGACCCAAAATGATTTTTGGGAGTGTTTTAGAGCATTTCGCTAACATTCGGCATGTGAAAAGATGCAAAACTTGTGTTTCGGGCCTGAATGCACTATTTCGGGATACCGAAGTTGTGACGCATTCATTCTACTCCATTGGAACCAAAATGATGTTTGGGAGTGTTTCAGAGCATTTCGCTAACCTTCGGAACGTAAAAAGATGCAAAACTTGTGTTTCGGGCCTGAATGTACTATTCCGGGGAACCGAAGTTGTGAAGCATCCATTCTACTCCATTGGAGCCAAACTGATGTTTGGGATTGTTTCGGAGCATTTTGCTAACTTTCGGCATGTAAAAAGCTGCAAAACTTGTGTTTCGGGCCTGAATGCACTATTTCGGGATACTGAAGTTGTGAAGCATCCATTCTACTCCATTGGAACAAAAATGATGTTTGGGAGTGTTTCAGAGCATTTCGCTAACCTTCGGCACGTAAAAAGAGGCAAAACTTGTGTTTCGGGCCTGAATGCACTATTCCGGGGTACCGAAGTTGTGAAGCATCCATTCTACTCCATTGGACCCAAGATGATATTTGAGAGTGTTTCAGAGCATTTCGCTAAGCTTCGGCACGTAAAAAGATGCAAAACTTGTGTTTCGGGCCTGAATGCACTATTTCGGGATACCGAAGTTGTGAAGCATCCATTCTACTCCATTGGAACCAAAATGATATTTGGGAGTGTTTCAGGGCATTTCGCTAACCTTCGGCACGTAAAAAGATGCAAAACTTGTGTTTCGGGCCTGAATGAACTATTTCGGGGTACCAAAGTTGTGAAGCATCCATTCTACTCCATTGGACCCAAAATGATTTTTGGGAGTGTTTCGGAGGATTTCGCTAACCTTCGGCACGTGAAAAGATGCAAAACTAGTGTTTCGGGCCTGAATGCACTATTTCAGGATACCGAAGTTGTGAAGCATCCATTCTACTCCATTGGAATCAAAATGATGTTTGGGAGTGTTTCAGAGCATTTCGCTAACCTTCGGCACGTCAAAAGATGCAAAACTTGTGTTTCGGGCCTGAATGTACTATTTCGGGGTACCAAAGTTGTGAAGCATCCATTCTACTCCATTGGACCCAAAATGATTTTTGGGAGTGTTTTAGAGCATTTCGCTAACCTTCGGCATGTGAAAAGATGCAGAACTTGTGTTTCGGGCCTGAATGCACTATTTCGGGATACCAAAGTTGTGACGCATTCATTCTACTCCATTGGAACCAAAATGATGTTTGGGAGTGTTTCAGAGCATTTCGCTAACCTTCGGAACGTAAAAAGATGCAAAACTTGTGTTTCGGGCCTGAATGTACAATTTCGGGGAACCGAAGTTGTGAAGCATCCATTCTACTCCATTGGACCCAAACTGATGTTTGGGAGTGTTTCGGAGCATTTTGCTAACTTTCGGCATGTAAAAAGATGCAAAACTTGTGTTTCAGTCCTGAATGCACTATTTCGGGATACTGAAGTTGTGAAGCATCCATTCTACTCCATTGGAACAAAAATGATGTTTGGGAGTGTTTCAGAGCATTTCGCTAACCTTCGGTACGTAAAAAGAGGCAAAACTTGTGTTTCGGGCCTGAATGCACTATTCCCGGGTACCGAAGTTGTGAAGCATCCATTCTACTCCATTGGAACAAAAATGATGTTTGGGAGTGTTTCAGAGCATTTCGCTAACCTTCGGCACGTAAAAAGAGGCAAAACTTGTGTTTCGGGCCTGAATGCACTATTCCGGGGTACCGAAGTTGTGAAGCATCCATTCTACTCCATTGGACCCAAAATGATGTTTGATAGTGTTCAGAGCATTTCGCTAACCTTCGGCACGTAAAAAGATGCAAAACTTGTGTTTCGGGCCTGAATGCACTATTTTGGGATACCGAAGTTGCGAAGCATCCATTCTACTCCATTGGAACCAAAATGATATTTGGGAGTGTTTCAGTGCATTTCGCTAACCTTCGGCACGTAAAAAGATGCAAAACTTGTGTTTCGGGCCTGAATGAACTATTTCGGGGTACCAAAGTTGTGAAGCATCCATTCTACTCCATTGGACCCAAAATGATTTTTGGGAGTGTTTCGGAGCATTTCGCTAACCTTCGGCACGTGAAAAGATGCAAAACTTGTGTTTCGGGCCTGAATGCACTATTTCAGGATACCGAAGTTGTGAAGCATCCATTCTACTCCATTGGAATCAAAATGATGTGTGGGAGTGTTTCAGAGCATTTCGCTAACCTTCGGCACGTCAAAAGGTGCAAAACTTGTGTTTCGGGCCTGAATGTACTATTTTGGGGTACCAAAGTTGTGAAGCATCCATTCTACTCCATTGGACCCAAAATGATTTTTGGGAGTGTTTTAGAGCATTTCGCTAACATTCGGCATGTGAAAAGATGCAAAACTTGTGTTTCGGGCCTGAATGCACTATTTCGGGATACCGAAGTTGTGACGCATTCATTCTACTCCATTGGAACCAAAATGATGTTTGGGAGTGTTTCAAAGCATTTCGCTAACCTTCGGAACGTAAAAAGATGCAAAACTTGTGTTTCGGGCCTGAATGTACTATTCCGGGGAACCGAAGTTGTGAAGCATCCATTCTACTCCATTGGAGCCAAACTGATGTTTGGGATTGTTTCGGAGCATTTTGCTAACTTTCGGCATGTAAAAAGCTGCAAAACTTGTGTTTCGGGCCTGAATGCACTATTTCGGGATACTGAAGTTGTGAAGCATCCATTCTACTCCATTGGAACAAAAATGATGTTTGGGAGTGTTTCAGAGCATTTCGCTAACCTTCGGCACGTAAAAAGAGGCAAAACTTGTGTTTCGGGCCTGAATGCACTATTCCGGGGTACCGAAGTTGTGAAGCATCCATTCTACTCCATTGGACCCAAGATGATATTTGAGAGTGTTTCAGAGCATTTCGCTAAGCTTCGGCACGTAAAAAGATGCAAAACTTGTGTTTTGGGCCTGAATGCACTATTTCGGGATACCGAAGTTGTGAAGCATCCATTCTACTCCATTGGAACCAAAATGATATTTGGGAGTGTTTCAGGGCATTTCGCTAACCTTCGGCACGTAAAAAGATGCAAAACTTGTGTTTCGGGCCTGAATGAACTATTTCGGGGTACCAAAGTTGTGAAGCATCCATTCTACTCCATTGGACCCAAAATGATTTTTGGGAGTGTTTCGGAGGATTTCGCTAACCTTCGGCACGTGAAAAGATGCAAAACTAGTGTTTCGGGCCTGAATGCACTATTTCAGGATACCGAAGTTGTGAAGCATCCATTCTACTCCATTGGAATCAAAATGATGTTTGGGAGTGTTTCAGAGCATTTCGCTAACCTTCGGCACGTCAAAAGATGCAAAACTTGTGTTTCGGGCCTGAATGTACTATTTCGGGGTACCAAAGTTGTGAAGCATCCATTCTACTCCATTGGACCCAAAATGATTTTTGGGAGTGTTTTAGAGCATTTCGCTAACCTTCGGCATGTGAAAAGATGCAGAACTTGTGTTTCGGGCCTGAATGCACTATTTCGGGATACCAAAGTTGTGACGCATTCATTCTACTCCATTGGAACCAAAATGATGTTTGGGAGTGTTTCAGAGCATTTCGCTAACCTTCGGAACGTAAAAAGATGCAAAACTTGTGTTTCGGGCCTGAATGTACAATTTCGGGGAACCGAAGTTGTGAAGCATCCATTCTACTCCATTGGACCCAAACTGATGTTTGGGAGTGTTTCGGAGCATTTTGCTAACTTTCGGCATGTAAAAAGATGCAAAACTTGTGTTTCAGTCCTGAATGCACTATTTCGGGATACTGAAGTTGTGAAGCATCCATTCTACTCCATTGGAACAAAAATGATGTTTGGGAGTGTTTCAGAGCATTTCGCTAACCTTCGGTACGTAAAAAGAGGCAAAACTTGTGTTTCGGGCCTGAATGCACTATTCCCGGGTACCGAATTTGTGAAGCATCCATTCTACTCCATTGGAACAAAAATGATGTTTGGGAGTGTTTCAGAGCATTTCGCTAACCTTCGGCACGTAAAAAGAGGCAAAACTTGTGTTTCGGGCCTGAATGCACTATTCCGGGGTACCGAAGTTGTGAAGCATCCATTCTACTCCATTGGACCCAAGATGATATTTGAGAGTGTTTCAGAGCATTTCGCTAACCTTCGGCACGTAAAAAGATGCAAAACTTGTGTTTCGGGCCTGAATGCACTATTTTGGGATACCGAAGTTGCGAAGCATCCATTCTACTCCATTGGAACCAAAATGATATTTGGGAGTGTTTCAGTGCATTTCGCTAACCTTCGGCACGTAAAAAGATGCAAAACTTGTGTTTCGGGCCTGAATGAACTATTTCGGGGTACCAAAGTTGTGAAGCATCCATTCTACTCCATTGGACCCAAAATGATTTTTGGGAGTGTTTCGGAGCATTTCGCTAACCTTCGGCACGTGAAAAGATGCAAAACTTGTGTTTCGGGCCTGAATGCACTATTTCAGGATACCGAAGTTGTGAAGCATCCATTCTACTCCATTGGAATCAAAATGATGTGTGGGAGTGTTTCAGAGCATTTCGCTAACCTTCGGCACGTCAAAAGGTGCAAAACTTGTGTTTCGGGCCTGAATGTACTATTTTGGGGTACCAAAGTTGTGAAGCATCCATTCTACTCCATTGGACCCAAAATGATTTTTGGGAGTGTTTTAGAGCATTTCGCTAACATTCGGCATGTGAAAAGATGCAAAACTTGTGTTTCGGGCCTGAATGCACTATTTCGGGATACCGAAGTTGTGACGCATTCATTCTACTCCATTGGAACCAAAATGATGTTTGGGAGTGTTTCAGAGCATTTCGCTAACCTTCGGAACGTAAAAAGATGCAAAACTTGTGTTTCGGGCCTGAATGTACTATTCCGGGGAACCGAAGTTGTGAAGCATCCATTCTACTCCATTGGAGCCAAACTGATGTTTGGGATTGTTTCGGAGCATTTTGCTAACTTTCGGCATGTAAAAAGCTGCAAAACTTGTGTTTCGGGCCTGAATGCACTATTTCGGGATACTGAAGTTGTGAAGCATCCATTCTACTCCATTGGAACAAAAATGATGTTTGGGAGTGTTTCAGAGCATTTCGCTAACCTTCGGCACGTAAAAAGAGGCAAAACTTGTGTTTCGGGCCTGAATGCACTATTCCGGGGTACCGAAGTTGTGAAGCATCCATTCTACTCCATTGGACCCAAGATGATATTTGAGAGTGTTTCAGAGCATTTCGCTAAGCTTCGGCACGTAAAAAGATGCAAAACTTGTGTTTCGGGCCTGAATGCACTATTTCGGGATACCGAAGTTGTGAAGCATCCATTCTACTCCATTGGAACCAAAATGATATTTGGGAGTGTTTCAGGGCATTTCGCTAACCTTCGGCACGTAAAAAGATGCAAAACTTGTGTTTCGGGCCTGAATGAACTATTTCGGGGTACCAAAGTTGTGAAGCATCCATTCTACTCCATTGGACCCAAAATGATTTTTGGGAGTGTTTCGGAGGATTTCGCTAACCTTCGGCACGTGAAAAGATGCAAAACTAGTGTTTCGGGCCTGAATGCACTATTTCAGGATACCGAAGTTGTGAAGCATCCATTCTACTCCATTGGAATCAAAATGATGTTTGGGAGTGTTTCAGAGCATTTCGCTAACCTTCGGCACGTCAAAAGATGCAAAACTTGTGTTTCGGGCCTGAATGTACTATTTCGGGGTACCAAAGTTGTGAAGCATCCATTCTACTCCATTGGACCCAAAATGATTTTTGGGAGTGTTTTAGAGCATTTCGCTAACCTTCGGCATGTGAAAAGATGCAGAACTTGTGTTTCGGGCCTGAATGCACTATTTCGGGATACCAAAGTTGTGACGCATTCATTCTACTCCATTGGAACCAAAATGATGTTTGGGAGTGTTTCAGAGCATTTCGCTAACCTTCGGAACGTAAAAAGATGCAAAACTTGTGTTTCGGGCCTGAATGTACTATTTCGGGGAACCGAAGTTGTGAAGCATCCATTCTACTCCATTGGACCCAAACTGATGTTTGGGAGTGTTTCGGAGCATTTTGCTAACTTTCGGCATGTAAAAAGATGCAAAACTTGTGTTTCGGGCCTGAATGCACTATTTCGGGATACTGAAGTTGTGAAGCATCCATTCTACTCCATTGGAACAAAAATGATGTTTGGGAGTGTTTCAGAGCATTTCGCTAACCTTCGGCACGTAAAAAGAGGCAAAACTTGTGTTTCGGGCCTGAATGCACTATTCCGGGGTACCGAAGTTGTGAAGCATCCATTCTACTCCATTGGAACAAAAATGATGTTTGGGAGTGTTTCAGAGCATTTCGCTAACCTTCGGCACGTGAAAAGAGGCAAAACTTGTGTTTCGGGCCTGAATGCACTATTCCGGGGTACCGAAGTTGTGAAGCATCCATTCTACTCCATTGGACCCAAGATGATATTTGAGAGTGTTTCAGAGCATTTCGCTAACCTTCAGCACGTAAAAAGATGCAAAACTTGTGTTTCGGGCCTGAATGCACTATTTTGGGATACCGAAGTTGTGAAGCATCCATTATACTCCATTGGAACCAAAATGATATTTGGGAGTGTTTCAGGGCATTTCGCTAACCTTCGGCACGTAGAAAGATGCAAAACTTGTGTTTCGGGCCTAAATGAACTATTTCGGGGTACCAAAGTTGTGAAGCATCCATTCTACTCCATTGGACCCAAAATGATTTTTGGGAGTGTTTCGGAGCATTTCGCTAACCTTCGGCACGTGAAAAGATGCAAAACTTGTGTTTCGGGCCTGAATGCACTATTTCAGGATACCGAAGTTGTGAAGCATCCATTCTACTCCATTGGAATCAAAATGATGTGTGGGAGTGTTTCAGAGCATTTCGCTAACCTTCGGCACGTCAAAAGGTGCAAAACTTGTGTTTCGGGCCTGAATGTACTATTTTGGGGTACCAAAGTTGTGAAGCATCCATTCTACTCCATTGGACCCAAAATGATTTTTGGGAGTGTTTTAGAGCATTTCGCTAACATTCGGCATGTGAAAAGATGCAAAACTTGTGTTTCGGGCCTGAATGCACTATTTCGGGATACCGAAGTTGTGACGCATTCATTCTACTCCATTGGAACCAAAATGATGTTTGGGAGTGTTTCAGAGCATTTCGCTAACCTTCGGAACGTAAAAAGATGCAAAACTTGTGTTTCGGGCCTGAATGTACTATTCCGGGGAACCGAAGTTGTGAAGCATCCATTCTACTCCATTGGAGCCAAACTGATGTTTGGGATTGTTTCGGAGCATTTTGCTAACTTTCGGCATGTAAAAAGCTGCAAAACTTGTGTTTCGGGCCTGAATGCACTATTTCGGGATACTGAAGTTGTGAAGCATCCATTCTACTCCATTGGAACAAAAATGATGTTTGGGAGTGTTTCAGAGCATTTCGCTAACCTTCGGCACGTAAAAAGAGGCAAAACTTGTGTTTCGGGCCTGAATGCACTATTCCGGGGTACCGAAGTTGTGAAGCATCCATTCTACTCCATTGGACCCAAGATGATATTTGAGAGTGTTTCAGAGCATTTCGCTAAGCTTCGGCACGTAAAAAGATGCAAAACTTGTGTTTCGGGCCTGAATGCACTATTTCGGGATACCGAAGTTGTGAAGCATCCATTCTACTCCATTGGAACCAAAATGATATTTGGGAGTGTTTCAGGGCATTTCGCTAACCTTCGGCACGTAAAAAGATGCAAAACTTGTGTTTCGGGCCTGAATGAACTATTTCGGGGTACCAAAGTTGTGAAGCATCCATTCTACTCCATTGGACCCAAAATGATTTTTGGGAGTGTTTCGGAGGATTTCGCTAACCTTCGGCACGTGAAAAGATGCAAAACTAGTGTTTCGGGCCTGAATGCACTATTTCAGGATACCGAAGTTGTGAAGCATCCATTCTACTCCATTGGAATCAAAATGATGTTTGGGAGTGTTTCAGAGCATTTCGCTAACCTTCGGCACGTCAAAAGATGCAAAACTTGTGTTTCGGGCCTGAATGTACTATTTCGGGGTACCAAAGTTGTGAAGCATCCATTCTACTCCATTGGACCCAAAATGATTTTTGGGAGTGTTTTAGAGCATTTCGCTAACCTTCGGCATGTGAAAAGATGCAGAACTTGTGTTTCGGGCCTGAATGCACTATTTCGGGATACCAAAGTTGTGACGCATTCATTCTACTCCATTGGAACCAAAATGATGTTTGGGAGTGTTTCAGAGCATTTCGCTAACCTTCGGAACGTAAAAAGATGCAAAACTTGTGTTTCGGGCCTGAATGTACTATTTCGGGGAACCGAAGTTGTGAAGCATCCATTCTACTCCATTGGACCCAAACTGATGTTTGGGAGTGTTTCGGAGCATTTTGCTAACTTTCGGCATGTAAAAAGATGCAAAACTTGTGTTTCGGGCCTGAATGCACTATTTCGGGATACTGAAGTTGTGAAGCATCCATTCTACTCCATTGGAACAAAAATGATGTTTGGGAGTGTTTCAGAGCATTTCGCTAACCTTCGGCACGTAAAAAGAGGCAAAACTTGTGTTTCGGGCCTGAATGCACTATTCCGGGGTACCGAAGTTGTGAAGCATCCATTCTACTCCATTGGAACAAAAATGATGTTTGGGAGTGTTTCAGAGCATTTCGCTAACCTTCGGCACGTGAAAAGAGGCAAAACTTGTGTTTCGGGCCTGAATGCACTATTCCGGGGTACCGAAGTTGTGAAGCATCCATTCTACTCCATTGGACCCAAGATGATATTTGAGAGTGTTTCAGAGCATTTCGCTAACCTTCAGCACGTAAAAAGATGCAAAACTTGTGTTTCGGGCCTGAATGCACTATTTTGGGATACCGAAGTTGTGAAGCATCCATTATACTCCATTGGAACCAAAATGATATTTGGGAGTGTTTCAGGGC
This sequence comes from Cenchrus fungigraminus, assembly GCA_036936925.1. Classification (NCBI taxonomy): domain Eukaryota; kingdom Viridiplantae; phylum Streptophyta; class Magnoliopsida; order Poales; family Poaceae; genus Cenchrus; species Cenchrus fungigraminus. The sequence goes on along the minus strand of CM072772.1, from coordinate 58,235,436 downwards.
ATTTCGCTAACCTTCGGCACGTAGAAAGATGCAAAACTTGTGTTTCGGGCCTAAATGAACTATTTCGGGGTACCAAAGTTGTGAAGCATCCATTCTACTCCATTGGACCCAAAATGATTTTTGGGAGTGTTTCGGAGCATTAAGCTAACCTTCGGCACGTGAAAAGATGCAAAACTTGTGTTTCGGGCCTGAATGCACTATTTCAGGATACCGAAGTTGTGAAGCATCCATTCTACTCCATTGGAATCAAAATGATGTTTGGGAGTGTTTCAGAGCATTTCGCTAACCTTCGGCACGTCAAAAGGTGCAAAACTTGTGTTTCGGGCCTGAATGTACTATTTTGGGGTACCAAAGTTGTGAAGCATCCATTCTACTCCATTGGACCCAAAATGATTTTTGGGAGTGTTTTAGAGCATTTCACTAACCTTCGGCATGTGAAAAGATGCAAAACTTGTGTTTCGGGCCTGAATGCACTATTTCGGGATACCGAAGTTGTGACGCATTCATTCTACTCCATTGGAACCAAAATGATGTTTGGGAGTGTTTCAGAGCATTTCGCTAACCTTCGGAACGTAAAAAGATGCAAAACTTGTGTTTCGGGCCTGAATGTACTATTTCGGGGAACCGAAGTTGTGAAGCATCCATTCTACTCCATTGGACCCAAACTGATGTTTGGGAGTGTTTCGGAGCATTTTGCTAACTTTCGGCATGTAAAAAGATGCAAAACTTGTGTTTCGGGCCTGAATGCACTATTTCGGGATACTGAAGTTGTGAAGCATCCATTCTACTCCATTGGAACAAAAATGATGTTTGGGAGTGTTTCAGAGCATTTCGCTAACCTTCGGCACGTAAAAAGAGGCAAAACTTGTGTTTCGGGCCTGAATGCACTATTCCCGGGTACCGAAGTTGTGAAGCATCCATTCTACTCCATTGGAACAAGAATGATGTTTGGGAGTGTTTCAGAGCATTTCGCTAACCTTCGGCACGTAAAAAGAGGCAAAACTTGTGTTTCGGGCCTGAATGCACTATTCTGGGGTACCGAAGTTGTGAAGCATCCATTCTACTCCATTGGACCCAAGATGATATTTGAGAGTGTTTCAGAGCATTTCGCTAACCTTCGGCACGTAAAAAGATGCAAAACTTGTGTTTCGGGCCTGAATGCACTATTTTGGGATACCGAAGTTGTGAAGCATCCATTCTACTCCATTGGAACCAAAATGATATTTGGGAGAGTTTCAGGGCATTTCGCTAACCTTCGGCACGTAAAAAGATGCAAAACTTGTGTTTCGGGCCTGAATGAACTATTTCGGGGTACCAAAGTTGTGAAGCATCCATTCTACTCCATTGGACCCAAAATGATTTTTGGGAGTGTTTCGGAGCATTTCGCTAACCTTCGGCACGTGAAAAGATGCAAAACTTGTGTTTCGGGCCTGAATGCACTATTTCAGGATACCGAAGTTGTGAAGCATCCATTCTACTCCATTGGAATCAAAATGATGTTTGGGAGTGTTTCAGAGCATTTCGCTAACCTTCGGCACGTCAAAAGGTGCAAAACTTGTGTTTCGGGCCAGAATGTACTATTTTGGGGTACTAAAGTTGTGAAGCATCCATTCTACTCCATTGGATCCAAAATGATTTTTGGGAGTGTTTTAGAGCATTTCGCTAACATTCGGCATGTGAAAAGATGCAAAACTTGTGTTTCGGGCCTGAATGCACTATTTCAGGATACCGAAGTTGTGACGCATTCATTCTACTCCATTGGAACCAAAATGATGTTTGGGAGTGTTTCAGAGCATTTCGCTAACCTTCGGAACGTAAAAAGATGCAAAACTTGTGTTTCGGGCCTGAATGTACTATTTCGGGGAACCGAAGTTGTGAAGCATCCATTCTACTCCATTGGAGCCAAACTGATGTTTGGGAGTGTTTCGGAGCATTTTGCTAACTTAAAAAGATTCAAAACTTGTGTTTCGGGCCTGAATGCACTATTTCGGGATACTGAAGTTGTGAAGCATCCATTCTACTCCATTGGAACAAAAATGATGTTTGGAAGTGTTTCAAAGCATTTCGCTAACCTTCGGCACGTAAAAAGAGGCAAAACTTGTGTTTCGGGCCTGAATGCACTATTCCGGGGTACCGAAGTTGTGAAGCATCCATTCTACTCCATTGGGGCAAAACTTGTGTTTCGAGCCTGAATGCACTATTCCGGGGTACCGAAGTTGTGAAGCATCCATTCTACTCCATTGGACCGAAGATGATTTTTGGGAGTGTTTCAGAGCTTTTCGCTAACCTTCGGCACGTAAAAAGATGCAAAACTTGTGTTTCGGGCTTGAATGCACTATTTCGGGATACCGAAGTTGTGAAGCATCCTTTCTACTCCTTTGGAACCAAAATGTTGTTTGGGAGTGTTTTAGAGAATTTCGATAACCTTCGGCACGTAAAAAGATGCAAAACTTGTGTTTCGGGCCTGAATGCACTATTTCGGGATACCGAAGTTGTGAAGCATCCATTCTACTCCATTGGAACCAAAATGATGTTTGGGAGTGTTTCAGAGCATTTCGCTAACCTTCGTCACGTAAAAAGATGCAAAACTTGTGTTTCGGGCCTGAATGCACTATTCCAGGGTACCAAAGTTGTGAAGCATCCATTCTACTCCATTGGAACAAAAATGATGTTTGGGAGTGTTTCAGAGCATTTCGCTAACCTTCGGCACGTAAAAAGAGGCAAAACTTGTGTTTCGGGCCTGAATGCACTATTCCGGGGTACCGAAGTTGTGAAGCATCCATTCTACTCCATTGGACCCAAGATGATATTTGAGAGTGTTTCAGAGCATTTCGCTAACCTTCGGCACGTAAAAAGATGCAAAACTTGTGTTTCGGGCCTGAATGCACTATTTCGGGATACCGAAGTTGTGAAGCATCCATTCTACTCCATTGGAACCAAAATGATATTTGGGAGTGTTTCAGGGCATTTCGCTAACCTTCGGCACGTAAAAAGATGCAAAACTTGTGTTTCGGGCCTGAATGAACTATTTCGGGGTACCAAAGTTGTGAAGCATCCATTCTACTCCATTGGACCCAAAATGATTTTTGGGAGTGTTTCGGAGGATTTCGCTAACCTTCGGCACGTGAAAAGATGCAAAACTAGTGTTTCGGGCCTGAATGCACTATTTCAGGATACCGAAGTTGTGAAGCATCCATTCTACTCCATTGGAATCAAAATGATGTTTGGGAGTGTTTCAGAGCATTTCGCTAACCTTCGGCACGTCAAAAGATGCAAAACTTGTGTTTCGGGCCTGAATGTACTATTTCGGGGTACCAAAGTTGTGAAGCATCCATTCTACTCCATTGGACCCAAAATGATTTTTGGGAGTGTTTTAGAGCATTTCGCTAACCTTCGGCATGTGAAAAGATGCAGAACTTGTGTTTCGGGCCTGAATGCACTATTTCGGGATACCAAAGTTGTGACGCATTCATTCTACTCCATTGGAACCAAAATGATGTTTGGGAGTGTTTCAGAGCATTTCGCTAACCTTCGGAACGTAAAAAGATGCAAAACTTGTGTTTCGGGCCTGAATGTACTATTTCGGGGAACCGAAGTTGTGAAGCATCCATTCTACTCCATTGGACCCAAACTGATGTTTGGGAGTGTTTCGGAGCATTTTGCTAACTTTCGGCATGTAAAAAGATGCAAAACTTGTGTTTCGGGCCTGAATGCACTATTTCGGGATACTGAAGTTGTGAAGCATCCATTCTACTCCATTGGAACAAAAATGATGTTTGGGAGTGTTTCAGAGCATTTCGCTAACCTTCGGCACGTAAAAAGAGGCAAAACTTGTGTTTCGGGCCTGAATGCACTATTCCGGGGTACCGAAGTTGTGAAGCATCCATTCTACTCCATTGGAACAAAAATGATGTTTGGGAGTGTTTCAGAGCATTTCGCTAACCTTCGGCACGTAAAAAGAGGCAAAACTTGTGTTTCGGGCCTGAATGCACTATTCCGGGGTACCGAAGTTGTGAAGCATCCATTCTACTCCATTGGACCCAAGATGATATTTGAGAGTGTTTCAGAGCATTTCGCTAACCTTCAGCACGTAAAATGATGCAAAGCTTGTGTTTCGGGCCTGAATGCACTATTTTGGGATACCGAAGTTGTGAAGCATCCATTATACTCCATTGGAACCAAAATGATATTTGGGAGTGTTTCAGGGCATTTCGCTAACCTTCGGCACGTAGAAAGATGCAAAACTTGTGTTTCGGGCCTAAATGAACTATTTCGGGGTACCAAAGTTGTGAAGCATCCATTCTACTCCATTGGACCCAAAATGATTTTTGGGAGTGTTTCGGAGCCTTTCGCTAACCTTCGGCACGTGAAAAGATGCAAAACTTGTGTTTCGGGCCTGAATGCACTATTTCAGGATACCGAAGTTGTGAAGCATCCATTCTACTCCATTGGAATCAAAATGATGTTTGGGAGTGTTTCAGAGCATTTCGCTAACCTTCGGCACGTCAAAAGGTGCAAAACTTGTGTTTCGGGCCTGAATGTACTATTTTGGGGTACCAAAGTTGTGAAGCATCCATTCTACTCCATTGGACCCAAAATGATTTTTGGGAGTGTTTTAGAGCATTTCACTAACCTTCGGCATGTGAAAAGATGCAAAACTTGTGTTTCGGGCCTGAATGCACTATTTCGGTATACCGAAGTTGTGACGCATTCATTCTACTCCATTGGAACCAAAATGATGTTTGGGAGTGTTTCAGAGCATTTCGCTAACCTTCGGAACGTAAAAAGATGCAAAACTTGTGTTTCGGGCCTGAATGTACTATTTCGGGGAACCGAAGTTGTGAAGCATCCATTCTACTCCATTGGACCCAAACTGATGTTTGGGAGTGTTTCGGAGCATTTTGCTAACTTTCGGCATGTAAAAAGATGCAAAACTTGTGTTTCGGGCCTGAATGCACTATTTCGGGATACTGAAGTTGTGAAGCATCCATTCTACTCCATTGGAACAAAAATGATGTTTGGGAGTGTTTCAGAGCATTTCGCTAACCTTCGGCACGTAAAAAGAGGCAAAACTTGTGTTTCGGGCCTGAATGCACTATTCCCGGGTACCGAAGTTGTGAAGCATCCATTCTACTCCATTGGAACAAGAATGATGTTTGGGAGTGTTTCAGAGCATTTCGCTAACCTTCGGCACGTAAAAAGAGGCAAAACTTGTGTTTCGGGCCTGAATGCACTATTCCGGGGTACCGAAGTTGTGAAGCATCCATTCTACTCCATTGGACCCAAGATGATATTTGAGAGTGTTTCAGAGCATTTCGCTAACCTTCGGCACGTAAAAAGATGCAAAACTTGTGTTTCGGGCCTGAATGCACTATTTTGGGATACCGAAGTTGTGAAGCATCCATTCTACTCCATTGGAACCAAAATGATATTTGGGAGAGTTTCATGGCATTTCGCTAACCTTCGGCACGTAAAAAGATGCAAAACTTGTGTTTCGGGCCTGAATGAACTATTTCGGGGTACCAAAGTTGTGAAGCATCCATTCTACTCCATTGGACCCAAAATGATTTTTGTGATTGTTTCGGAGCATTTCGCTAACCTTCGGCACGTGAAAAGATGCAAAACTTGTGTTTCGGGCCTGAATGCACTATTTCAGGATACCGAAGTTGTGAAGCATCCATTCTACTCCATTGGAATCAAAATGATGTTTGGGAGTGTTTCAGAGCATTTCGCTAACCTTCGGCACGTCAAAAGGTGCAAAACTTGTGTTTCGGGCCAGAATGTACTATTTTGGGGTACTAAAGTTGTGAAGCATCCATTCTACTCCATTGGATCCAAAATGATTTTTGGGAGTGTTTTAGAGCATTTCGCTAACATTCGGCATGTGAAAAGATGCAAAACTTGTGTTTCGGGCCTGAATGCACTATTTCAGGATACCGAAGTTGTGACGCATTCATTCTACTCCATTGGAACCAAAATGATGTTTGGGAGTGTTTCAGAGCATTTCGCTAACCTTCGGAACGTAAAAAGATGCAAAACTTGTGTTTCGGGCCTGAATGTACTATTTCGGGGAACCGAAGTTGTGAAGCATCCATTCTACTCCATTGGAGCCAAACTGATGTTTGGGAGTGTTTCGGAGCATTTTGCTAACTTAAAAAGATGCAAAATTTGTGTTTCGGGCCTGAATGCACTATTTCGGGATACTGAAGTTGTGAAGCATCCATTCTACTCCATTGGAACAAAAATGATGTTTGGAAGTGTTTCAAAGCATTTCGCTAACCTTCGGCACGTAAAAAGAGGCAAAACTTGTGTTTCGGGCCTGAATGCACTATTCCGGGGTACCGAAGTTGTGAAGCATCCATTCTACTCCATTGGGGCAAAACTTGTGTTTCGAGCCTGAATGCACTATTCCGGGGTACCGAAGTTGTGAAGCATCCATTCTACTCCATTGGACCGAAGATGATTTTTGGGAGTGTTTCAGAGCTTTTCGCTAACCTTCGGCACGTAAAAAGATGCAAAACTTGTGTTTCGGGCTTGAATGCACTATTTTGGGATACCGAAGTTGTGAAGCATCCTTTCTACTCCTTTGGAACCAAAATGTTGTTTGGGAGTGTTTTAGAGAATTTCGATAACCTTCGGCACGTAAAAAGATGCAAAACTTGTGTTTCGGGCCTGAATGCACTATTTCGGGATACCGAAGTTGTGAAGCATCCATTCTACTCCATTGGAACCAAAATGATGTTTGGGAGTGTTTCAGAGCATTTCGCTAACCTTCGTCACGTAAAAAGATGCAAAACTTGTGTTTCGGGCCTGAATGCACTATTTCGGCATACCGAAGTTGTGAAGCATCCATTCTACTCCATTGGACCCAAAATGATGTTTGAGAGTGTTTCAGAGCATTTCGCTAACCTTCAGCACGTAAAAGATGCAAAACTTGTGTTTCGGGCCTGAATGTACTATTTCGGGGAACCGAAGTTGTGAAGCATCAATTCTACTCCATTGGACCCAAACTGATTTTTGGGAGTGTTTCAGAGCATTTCGCTAACCTTCGGCACGTAAAAAGATGCAAAACTTGTGTTTCGGGCCTGAATGCACTATTTCGGGATACCAAAGTTGTGAAGCTTCCATTCTACTTCATTGGAACAAAAATGATGTTTGGGAGTGTTTCAGAGCATTTCGCTAACCTTCGGCACGTAAAAAGAGGCAAAACTTGTGTTTCGGGCCTGAATGCACTATTCCGGGGTACCGAAGTTGTGAAGCATCCATTCTACTCCATTGGACCCAAGATGATATTTGAGAGTGTTTCAGAGCATTTCGCTAACCTTCGGCACGTAAAAAGATGCAAAACTTGTGTTTCGGGCCTGAATGTACTATTTCGGGGTACCAAAGTTGTGAAGCATCCATTCTACTCCATTGGACCCAAGATGATTTTTGGGAGCGTTTCAGAGCATTTCGCTAACCTTCGGCACGTAAAAAGATGCAAAACTTGTGTTTCGGGCCTGAATGCACTATTTCGGGATACCGAAGTTGTGAAGCATCCATTCTACTCCATTGGAACCAAAATGATGTTTGGGTGTGTTTCAGTGCATTTCGCTAACCTTCGTCACGTAAAAAGATGCAAAACTTGTGTTTCGGGCCTGAATGCACTATTTGGGCATACCGAAGTTGTGAAGCATCCATTCTACTCCATTGGACCCAAAATGATGTTTTAGAGTGTTTCAGAGCATTTCGCTAACCTTCAGCACGTAAAAGATGCAAAACGTGTGTTCGCGCCAGAATGCACTATTTCGGGTTACCAAAGTTGTGAAGCATCCATTCTACTCCATTGGAACAAAAATGATGTTTGGGAGTGTTTGAGAGCATTCGCTAACCTTCGACACGTAAAAAGATGCAAAACTTGTGTTTCGGGCCTGAATGCACTATTTCGGGATACCAAAGTTGTGAAGCATCCATTCTACTCCATTGGACCCAAAATGATTTTTGGGAGTGTTTCAGAGCATTTCGCTAACCTTCGGCACATAAAAAGATGCAAAACTTGTGTTTCGGGCCTGAATGCACTATTTCGGGATACCGAAGTTGTGAAGCATCCAGTCTACTCCTTTGGAACCAAAATGATGTTTGGGAGTGTTTCAGAGCATTTCGCTAACCTTCGGCACGTAAAAAGATGCAAAACTTGTTTTTCGGGCCTGAATGCACTATTTCGGGATACCGAAGTTGTGAAGCATCCATTCTACTCCATTGGACCCAAACTGATTTTTGGGAGTGTTTCAGAGCATTTTGCTAACCTTCGGCATGTAAAAAGATGCAAAACTTGTGTTTCGGGCCTGAATGTACTATTTTGGGATACCGAAGTTGTGAAGCATCCATTCTACTCCATTGGAACAAAAATTATGTTTGGGAGTGTTTCAGAGCATTTCGCTAACCTTCGGCACGTAAAAAGAGGCAAAACTTGTGCTTCGGGCCTGAATGCACTATTCCGCGGTACCGAAGTGGTGAAGCATCCATTCTACTCCATTGGACCCAAGATGATGTTTGAGAGTGTTTCAGAGCATTTCGCTAACCTTCGGCACGTAAAAGATGCAAAACTTGTGTTCGCGGCCTGAATGCACTATTTCGGGATACCGAAGTTGTGAAGCATCCAGTCTACTCCTTTGGAACCAAAATGATGTTTGGGAGTGTTTTAGAGAATTTCGATAACCTTCGGCACATAAAAAGATGCAAAAGTTGTGTTTCGGGCCTGAATGCACTATTTCGGGATACCGAAGTTGTGAAGCATCCATTCTACTCCATTGGAACCAAAATGATGTTTGGGAGTGTTTCAGAGCATTTCGCTAACCTTCGTCACGTAAAAAGATGCAAAACTTGTGTTTCGGGCCTGAATGCACTATTTCGGCATACCGAAGTTGTGAAGCATCCATTCTACTCCATTGGACCCAAAATGATGTTTGAGAGTGTTTCAGAGCATTTCGCTAACCTTCAGCACGTAAAAGATGCAAAACTTGTGTTTCGGGCCTGAATGTACTATTTCGGGGAACCGAAGTTGTGAAGCATCCATTCTACTCCATTGGACCCAAACTGATTTTTGGGAGTGTTTCAGAGCATTTCGCTAACCTTCGGCACGTAAAAAGATGCAAAACTTGTGTTTCGGGCCTGAATGTACTATTTTGGGGAACCGAAGTTGTGAAGCATCCATTCTACTCCATTGGACTCAAACTGATTTTTGGGAGTGTTTCAGAGCATTTTGCTCACTTTCGGCATGTAAAAAGATGCAAAACTTGTGTTTCGGGCCTGAATGCACTATTTCGGGATACCGAAGTTGTGAAGCATCCATTCTACTCCATTGGAACAAAAATGATGTTTGGGAGCGTTTCAGAGCATTTCGCTAACCTTCGGCACGTAAAAAGATGCAAAACTTGTGTTTCGGGCCTGAATGCACTATTTCGGGATACCGAAGTTGTGAAGCATCCATTCTACTCCATTGGAACCAAAATGATGTTTGGGTGTGTTTCAGTGCATTTCGCTAGCCTTCGTCACGTAAAAAGATGCAAAACTTGTGTTTCGGGCCTGAATGCACTATTTGGGCATACCGAAGTTGTGAAGCATCCATTCTACTCCATTGGACCCAAAATGATGTTTTAGAGTGTTTCAGAGCATTTCGCTAACCTTCAGCACGTAAAAGATGCAAAACGTGTGTTCGCACCAGAATCCACTATTTCGGTTTACCAAAGTTGTGAAGCATCCATTATAGTCCATTGCACCCAAAATGATGATTGGGAGTGTTTCAGAACATTTTGCTAACCTTCGGCACATAAAAAGATGAAAAACTTGTGTTTCGGGCCTGAATGCACTATTTCGGGTTACCAAAGTTGTGAAGCATCCATTCTACTCCATTGGAACAAAAATGATGTTTGGGAGTGTTTGAGAGCATTCGCTAACCTTCGACACGTAAAAAGATGCAAAACTTGTGTTTCGGGCCTGAATGCACTATTTCGGGATACCAAAGTTGTGAAGCATCCATTCTACTCCATTGGACCCAAAATGATTTTTGGGAGTGTTTCAGAGCATTTCGCTAACCTTCGGCACATAAAAAGATGCAAAACTTGTGTTTCGGGCCTGAATGCACTATTTCGGGATACCGAAGTTGTGAAGCATCCAGTCTACTCCTTTGGAACCAAAATGATGTTTGGGAGTGTTTCAGAGCATTTCGCTAACCTTCGGCACGTAAAAAGATGCAAAACTTGTTTTTCGGGCCTGAATGCACTATTTCGGGATACCGAAGTTGTGAAGCATCCATTCTACTCCATTGGACCCAAACTGATTTTTGGGAGTGTTTCAGAGCATTTTGCTAAACTTCGGCATGTAAAAAGATGCAAAACTTGTGTTTCGGGCCTGAATGTACTATTTTGGGATACCGAAGTTGTGAAGCATCCATTCTACTCCATTGGAACAAAAATTATGTTTGGGAGTGTTTCAGAGCATTTCGCTAACCTTCGGCACGTAAAAAGAGGCAAAACTTGTGCTTCGGGCCTGAATGCACTATTCCGCGGTACCGAAGTGGTGAAGCATCCATTCTACTCCATTGGACCCAAGATGATGTTTGAGAGTGTTTCAGAGCATTTCGCTAACCTTCGGCACGTAAAAGATGCAAAACTTGTGTTCGCGGCCTGAATGCACTATTTCGGGATACCGAAGTTGTGAAGCATCCAGTCTACTCCTTTGGAACCAAAATGATGTTTGGGAGTGTTTTAGAGAATTTCGATAACCTTCGGCACATAAAAAGATGCAAAAGTTGTGTTTCGGGCCTGAATGCACTATTTCGGGATACCGAAGTTGTGAAGCATCCATTCTACTCCATTGGAACCAAAATGATGTTTGGGAGTGTTTCAGAGCATTTCGCTAACCTTCGTCACGTAAAAAGATGCAAAACTTGTGTTTCGGGCCTGAATGCACTATTTCGGCATACCGAAGTTGTGAAGCATCCATTCTACTCCATTGGACCCAAAATGATGTTTGAGAGTGTTTCAGAGCATTTCGCTAACCTTCAGCACGTAAAAGATGCAAAACTTGTGTTTCGGGCCTGAATGTACTATTTCGGGGAACCGAAGTTGTGAAGCATCCATTCTACTCCATTGGACCCAAACTGATTTTTGGGAGTGTTTCAGAGCATTTCGCTAACCTTCGGCACGTAAAAAGATGCAAAACTTGTGTTTCGGGCCTGAATGTACTATTTTGGGGAACCGAAGTTGTGAAGCATCCATTCTACTCCATTGGACTCAAACTGATTTTTGGGAGTGTTTCAGAGCATTTTGCTCACTTTCGGCATGTAAAAAGAGGCAAAACTTGTGTTTCGGGCCTGAATGCACTATTTTGGGATACCGAAGTTGTGAAGCATCCATTCTACTCCATTGGAACAAAAATGATGTTTGGGAGTGTTTCAGAGCATTTCGCTAACCTTCGGCACGTAAAAAGAGGCAAAACTTGTGTTTCGGGCCTGAATGCACTATTCTGGGGTACCGAAGTTGTGAAGCATCCATTCTACTCCATTGGACCCAAGATGATATTTGAGAGTGTTTCAGAGCATTTTGCTAACCTTCGGCATGTAAAAAGATGCAAAACTTGTGTTTCGGGCCTGAATGTACTATTTCGGGGTACCAATGTTGTGAAGCATCCATTCTACTCCATTGGACCCAAAATGATTTTTGGGAGTGTTTCAGAGTATTTCGCTAACCTTCGGCACGTAAAAGATGCAAAACTTGTGTTCGCGGCCTGAATGCACTATTTCGGGATACCGAAGTTGTGAAGCATCCAGTCTACTCCTTTGGAACCAAAATGATGTTTGGGAGTGTTTCAGAGCATTTCGCTAACCTTCGGCATGTAAAAAGATGCAAAAGTTGTGTTTCGGGCCTGAATGCACTATTTCAGGATACCGAAGTTGTGAAGCATCCATTCTACTCCATTGGAACCAAAATGATGTTTGGGAGTGTTTCAGAGCATTTTGCTAACCTTCGTCACGTAAAAAGATGCAAAACTTGTGTTTCGGGCCTGAATGCACTATTTCGGCATACCGAAGTTGTGAAGCATCCATTCTACTCCATTGGACCCAAAATGATGTTTGAGAGTGTTTCAGAGCATTTCGCTAACCTTCAGCACGTAAAAGATGCAAAACTTGTGTTTCGGGCCTGAATGTACTATTTCGGGGAACCGAAGTTGTGAAGCATCCATTCTACTCCATTGGACCCAAACTGATTTTTGGGAGTGTTTCAGAGCATTTCGCTAACCTTCGGCACGTAAAAAGATGCAAAACTTGTGTTTCGGGCCTGAATGTACTATTTTGGGGAACCGAAGTTGTGAAGCATCCATTCTACTCCATTGGACTCAAACTGATTTTTGGGAGTGTTTCAGAGCATTTTGCTCACTTTCGGCATGTAAAAAGATGCAAAACTTGTGTTTCGGGCCTGAATGCACTATTTCGGGATACCGAAGTTGTGAAGCATCCATTCTACTCCATTGGAACAAAAATGATGTTTGGGAGTGTTTCAGAGCATTTCGCTAACCTTCGGCACGTAAAAAGAGGCAAAACTTGTGTTTCGTGCCTGAATGCACTATTCTGGGGTACCAAAGTTGTGAAGCATCCATTCTACTCCATTGGACCCAAGATGATATTTGAGAGTGTTTCAGAGCATTTTGCTAACCTTCGGCATGTAAAAAGATGCAAAACTTGTGTTTCGGGCCTGAATGTACTATTTCGGGGTACCAATGTTGTGAAGCATCCATTCTACTCCATTGGACCCAAAATGATTTTTGGGAGTGTTTCAGAGCATTTCGCTAACCTTCGGCACGTAAAAGATGCAAAACTTGTGTTCGCGGCCTGAATGCACTATTTCGGGATACCGAAGTTGTGAAGCATCCAGTCTACTCCTTTGGAACCAAAATGATGTTTGGGAGTGTTTCAGAGCATTTCGCTAACCTTCGGCATGTAAAAAGATGCAAAAGTTGTGTTTCGGGCCTGAATGCACTATTTCAGGATACCGAAGTTGTGAAGCATCCATTCTACTCCATTGGAACCAAAATGATGTTTGGGAGTGTTTCAGAGCATTTCGCTAACCTTCGTCACGTAAAAAGATGCAAAACTTGTGTTTCGGGCCTGAATGCACTATTTCGGCATACCGAAGTTGTGAAGCATCCATTCTACTCCATTGGATCCAAAATGATTTTTGGGAGTGTTTTAGAGCATTTCGCTAACATTCGGCATGTGAAAAGATGCAAAACTTGTGTTTCGGGCCTGAATGCACTATTTCAGGATACCGAAGTTGTGACGCATTCATTCTACTCCATTGGAACAAAAATGATGTTTGGGAGTGTTTCAGAGCATTTCGCTAACCTTCGGCACGTAAAAAGATGCAAAACTTGTGTTTCGGGCCTGAATGTACTATTTTGGGGAACCGAAGTTGTGAAGCATCCATTCTACTCCATTGGACTCAAACTGATTTTTGGGAGTGTTTCAGAGCATTTTGCTCACTTTCGGCATGTAAAAAGATGCAAAACTTGTGTTTCGGGCCTGAATGCACTATTTCGGGATACCGAAGTTGTGAAGCATCCATTCTACTCCATTGGAACAAAAATGATGTTTGGGAGTGTTTCAGAGCATTTCGCTAACCTTCGGCACGTAAAAAGAGGCAAAACTTGTGTTTCGGGCCTGAATGCACTATTCTGGGGTACCGAAGTTGTGAAGCATCCATTCTACTCCATTGGACCCAAGATGATATTTGAGAGTGTTTCAGAGCATTTTGCTAACCTTCGGCATGTAAAAAGATGCAAAACTTGTGTTTCGGGCCTGAATGTACTATTTCGGGGTACCAATGTTGTGAAGCATCCATTCTACTCCATTGGACCCAAAATGATTTTTGGGAGTGTTTCAGAGCATTTCGCTAACCTTCGGCACGTAAAAGATGCAAAACTTGTGTTCGCGGCCTGAATGCACTATTTCGGGATACCGAAGTTGTGAAGCATCCAGTCTACTCCTTTGGAATCAAAATGATGTTTGGGAGTGTTTCAGAGCATTTCGCTAACCTTCGGCACGTAAAAGATGCAAAACTTGTGTTCGCGGCCTGAATGCACTATTTCGGGATACCGAAGTTGTGAAGCATCCAGTCTACTCCTTTGGAACCAAAATGATGTTTGGGAGTGTTTTAGAGAATTTCGATAACCTTCGCCACATAAAAAGATGCAAAAGTTGTGTTTCGGGCCTGAATGCACTATTTCGGGATACCGAAGTTGTGAAGCATCCATTCTACTCCATTGGAACCAAAATGATGTTTGGGAGTGTTTCAGAGCATTTCGCTAACCTTCGTCACGTAAAAAGATGCAAAACTTGTGTTTCGGGCCTGAATGCACTATTTCGGCATACCGAAGTTGTGAAGCATCCATTCTACTCCATTGGACCCAAAATGATGTTTGAGAGTGTTTCAGAGCATTTCGCTAACCTTCGGCACGTAAAAGATGCAAAACTTGTGTTTCGGGCCTGAATGTACTATTTCGGGGAACCGAAGTTGTGAAGCATCCATTCTACTCCATTGGACCCAAACTGATTTTTGGGAGTGTTTCAGAGCATTTCGCTAACCTTCGGCACGTAAAAAGATGCAAAACTTGTGTTTCGGGCCTGAATGTACTATTTTGGGGAACCGAAGTTGTGAAGCATCCATTCTACTCCATTGGACTCAAACTGATTTTTGGGAGTGTTTCAGAGCATTTTGCTCACTTTCGGCATGTAAAAAGATGCAAAACTTGTGTTTCGGGCCTGAATGCACTATTTCGGGATACCGAAGTTGTGAAGCATCCATTCTACTCCATTGGAACAAAAATGATGTTTGGGAGTGTTTCAGAGCATTTCGCTAACCTTCGGCACGTAAAAAGAGGCAAAACTTGTGTTTCGGGCCTGAATGCACTATTCTGGTGTACCGAAGTTGTGAAGCATCCATTCTACTCCATTGGAGCCAAGATGATATTTGAGAGTGTTTCAGAGCATTTTGCTAACCTTCGGCATGTAAAAAGATGCAAAACTTGTGTTTCGGGCCTGAATGTACTATTTCGGGGTACCAATGTTGTGAAGCATCCATTCTACTCCATTGGACCCAAAATGATTTTTGGGAGTGTTTCAGAGCATTTCGCTAACCTTCGGCACGTAAAAGATGCAAAACTTGTGTTCGCGGCCTGAATGCACTATTTCGGGATACCGAAGTTGTGAAGCATCCAGTCTACTCCTTTGGAACCAAAATGATGTTTGGGAGTGTTTCAGAGCATTTCGCTAACCTTCGGCACGTAAAAAGATGCAAAAGTTGTGTTTCGGGCCTGAATGCACTATTTCAGGATACCGAAGTTGTGAAGCATCCATTCTACTCCATTGGAACCAAAATGATGTTTGGGAGTGTTTCAGAGCATTTCGCTAACCTTCGTCACGTAAAAAGATGCAAAACTTGTGTTTCGGGCCTGAATGCACTATTTCGGCATACCGAAGTTGTGAAGCATCCATTCTACTCCATTGGACCCAAAATGATGTTTGAGAGTGTTTCAGAGCATTTCGCTAACCTTCAGCACGTAAAAGATGCAAAACTTGTGTTTCGGGCCTGAATGTACTATTTCGGGGAACCGAAGTTGTGAAGCATCCATTCTACTCCATTGGACCCAAACTGATTTTTGGGAGTGTTTCAGAGCATTTCGCTAACCTTCGGCACGTAAAAAGATGCAAAACTTGTGTTTCGGGCCTGAATGTACTATTTTGGGGAACCGAAGTTGTGAAGCATCCATTCTACTCCATTGGACTCAAACTGATTTTTGGGAGTGTTTCAGAGCATTTTGCTCACTTTCGGCATGTAAAAAGATGCAAAACTTGTGTTTCGGGCCTGAATGCACTATTTCGGGATACCGAAGTTGTGAAACATCCATTCTACTCCATTGGAACAAAAATGATGTTTGGGAGTGTTTCAGAGCATTTCGCTAACCTTCGGCACGTAAAAAGAGGCAAAACTTGTGTTTCGGGCCTGAATGCACTATTCTGGGGTACCGAAGTTGTGAAGCATCCATTCTACTCCATTGGACCCAAGATGATATTTGAGAGTGTTTCAGAGCATTTTGCTAACCTTCGGCATGTAAAAAGATGCAAAACTTGTGTTTCGGGCCTGAATGTACTATTTCGGGGTACCAATGTTGTGAAGCATCCATTCTACTCCATTGGACCCAAAATGATTTTTGGGAGTGTTTCAGAGCATTTCGCTAACCTTCGGCACGTAAAAGATGCAAAACTTGTGTTCGCGGCCTGAATGCACTATTTCGGGATACCGAAGTTGTGAAGCATCCAGTCTACTCCTTTGGAACCAAAATGATGTTTGGGAGTGTTTCAGAGCATTTCGCTAACCTTCGGCACGTAAAAAGATGCAAAAGTTGTGTTTCGGGCCTGAATGCACTATTTCGGGATACCGAAGTTGTGAAGCATCCATTCTACTCCATTGGAACCAAAATGATGTTTGGGAGTGTTTCAGAGCATTTCGCTAACCTTCGTCACGTAAAAAGATGCAAAACTTGTGTTTCGGGCCTGAATGCACTATTTCGGCATACCGAAGTTGTGAAGCATCCATTCTACTCCATTGGACCCAAAATGATGTTTGAGAGTGTTTCAGAGCATTTCGCTAACCTTCAGCACGTAAAAGATGCAAAACTTGTGTTTCGGGCCTGAATGTACTATTTCGGGGAACCGAAGTTGTGAAGCATCCATTCTACTCCATTGGACCCAAACTGATTTTTGGGAGTGTTTCAGAGCATTTCGCTAACCTTCGGCACGTAAAAAGATGCAAAACTTGTGTTTCGGGCCTGAATGTACTATTTTGGGGAACCGAAGTTGTGAAGCATCCATTCTACTCCATTGGACTCAAACTGATTTTTGGGAGTGTTTCAGAGCATTTTGCTCACTTTCGGCATGTAAAAAGATGCAAAACTTGTGTTTCGGGCCTGAATGCACTATTTCGGGATACCGAAGTTGTGAAGCATCCATTCTACTCCATTGGAACAAAAATGATGTTTGGGAGTGTTTCAGAGCATTTCGCTAACCTTCGGCACGTAAAAAGAGGCAAAACTTGTGTTTCGGGCCTGAATGCACTATTCTGGTGTACCGAAGTTGTGAAGCATCCATTCTACTCCATTGGACCCAAGATGATATTTGAGAGTGTTTCAGAGCATTTTGCTAACCTTCGGCATGTAAAAAGATGCAAAACTTGTGTTTCGGGCCTGAATGTACTATTTCGGGGTACCAATGTTGTGAAGCATCCATTCTACTCCATTGGACCCAAAATGATTTTTGGGAGTGTTTCAGAGCATTTCGCTAACCTTCGGCACGTAAAAGATGCAAAACTTGTGTTCGCGGCCTGAATGCACTATTTCGGGATACCGAAGTTGTGAAGCATCCAGTCTACTCCTTTGGAACCAAAATGATGTTTGGGAGTGTTTCAGAGCATTTCGCTAACCTTCGGCACGTAAAAAGATGCAAAAGTTGTGTTTCGGGCCTGAATGCACTATTTCAGGATACCGAAGTTGTGAAGCATCCATTCTACTCCATTGGAACCAAAATGATGTTTGTGAGTGTTTCAGAGCATTTCGCTAACCTTCGTCACGTAAAAAGATGCAAAACTTGTGTTTCGGGCCTGAATGCACTATTTCGGCATACCGAAGTTGTGAAGCATCCATTCTACTCCATTGGACCCAAAATGATGTTTGAGAGTGTTTCAGAGCATTTCGCTAACCTTCAGCACGTAAAAGATGCAAAACTTGTGTTTCGGGCCTGAATGTACTATTTCGGGGAACCGAAGTTGTGAAGCATCCATTCTACTCCATTGGACCCAAACTGATTTTTGGGAGTGTTTCAGAGCATTTCGCTAACCTTCGGCACGTAAAAAGATGCAAAACTTGTGTTTCGGGCCTGAATGTACTATTTTGGGGAACCGAAGTTGTGAAGCATCCATTCTACTCCATTGGACTCAAACTGATTTTTGGGAGTGTTTCAGAGCATTTTGCTCACTTTCGGCATGTAAAAAGATGCAAAACTTGTGTTTCGGGCCTGAATGCACTATTTCGGGATACCGAAGTTGTGAAACATCCATTCTACTCCATTGGAACAAAAATGATGTTTGGGAGTGTTTCAGAGCATTTCGCTAACCTTCGGCACGTAAAAAGAGGCAAAACTTGTGTTTCGGGCCTGAATGCACTATTCTGGGGTACCGAAGTTGTGAAGCATCCATTCTACTCCATTGGACCCAAGATGATATTTGAGAGTGTTTCAGAGCATTTTGCTAACCTTCGGCATGTAAAAAGATGCAAAACTTGTGTTTCGGGCCTGAATGTACTATTTCGGGGTACCAATGTTGTGAAGCATCCATTCTACTCCATTGGACCCAAAATGATTTTTGGGAGTGTTTCAGAGCATTTCGCTAACCTTCGGCACGTAAAAGATGCAAAACTTGTGTTCGCGGCCTGAATGCACTATTTCGGGATACCGAAGTTGTGAAGCATCCAGTCTACTCCTTTGGAACCAAAATGATGTTTGGGAGTGTTTCAGAGCATTTCGCTAACCTTCGGCACGTAAAAAGATGCAAAAGTTGTGTTTCGGGCCTGAATGCACTATTTCGGGATACCGAAGTTGTGAAGCATCCATTCTACTCCATTGGAACCAAAATGATGTTTGGGAGTGTTTCAGAGCATTTCGCTAACCTTCGTCACGTAAAAAGATGCAAAACTTGTGTTTCGGGCCTGAATGCACTATTTCGGCATACCGAAGTTGTGAAGCATCCATTCTACTCCATTGGACCCAAAATGATGTTTGAGAGTGTTTCAGAGCATTTCGCTAACCTTCAGCACGTAAAAGATGCAAAACTTGTGTTTCGGGCCTGAATGTACTATTTCGGGGAACCGAAGTTGTGAAGCATCCATTCTACTCCATTGGACCCAAACTGATTTTTGGGAGTGTTTCAGAGCATTTCGCTAACCTTCGGCACGTAAAAAGATGCAAAACTTGTGTTTCGGGCCTGAATGTACTATTTTGGGGAACCGAAGTTGTGAAGCATCCATTCTACTCCATTGGACTCAAACTGATTTTTGGGAGTGTTTCAGAGCATTTTGCTCACTTTCGGCATGTAAAAAGATGCAAAACTTGTGTTTCGGGCCTGAATGCACTATTTCGGGATACCGAAGTTGTGAAGCATCCATTCTACTCCATTGGAACAAAAATGATGTTTGGGAGTGTTTCAGAGCATTTCGCTAACCTTCGGCACGTAAAAAGAGGCAAAACTTGTGTTTCGGGCCTGAATGCACTATTCCGGGGTACCGAAGTTGTGAAGCATCCATTCTACTCCATTGGACCCAAGATGATATTTGAGAGTGTTTCAGAGCATTTTGCTAACCTTCAGCATGTAAAAAGATGCAAAACTTGTGTTTCGGGCCCGAATGTACTATTTCGGGGTACCAATGTTGTGAAGCATCCTTTCTACTCCATTGGACCCAAAATGATTTTTGGGAGTGTTTCAGAGCATTTCGCTAACCTTCGACACGTAAAAGATGCAAAACTTGTGTTCGCGGCCTGAATGCACTATTTCGGGATACCGAAGTTGTGAAGCATCCAGTCTACTCCTTTGGAACCAAAATGATGTTTGGGAGTGTTTCAGAGCATTTCGCTAACCTTCGACACGTAAAAAGATGCAAAACTTATGTTTCGGGCCTGAATGCACTATTTCGGGATACCGAAGTTGTGAAGCATCCATTCTACTCCATTGGAACCAAAATGATATTTGGGAGTGTTTCAGGGCATTTCGCTAACCTTCGGCACGTAAAAAGATGCAAAACTTGTCTTTCGGGCCTGAATGTACTATTTCGGGGTACCAAAGTTGTGAAGCATCTATTCTACTCCATTGGACCCAAAATGATTTTTGGGAGTGTTTTGGAGCATTTCGCTAACCTTCGGCACGTGAAAAGATGCAAAACTTGTGTTTCGGGCCTGAATGCACTATTTCGGGATACCGAAGTTGTGAAGCATTCATTCTACTCCATTGGAACCAAAATGATGATTGGGAGTGTTTCAGATTATTTCGCTAACCTTTGGCACGTCAAAACATGCAAAACTTGTGTTTCGGGCCTGAATGTACTATTTTGGGGTACCAAAGTTGTGAAGCATCCATTCTACTCCATTGGACCCAAAATGATTTTTGGGATTGTTTTAGAGCATTTCGCTAACCTTCGGCATGTGAAAAGATGCAAAACTTGTGTTTCGGGCCTGAATGCACTATTTCGGGATACCGAAGTTGTGAAGCATTCATTCTACTACATTGGAACCAAAATGATGTTTGGGAGTGTTTCAGAGCATTTCGCTAACCTTCGGCACGTAAAAAGATGCAAAACTTGTGTTTCGGGCCTGAATGTACTATTTTGGGGTACCGAAGTTGTGAAGCATCCATTCTACTCCATTGGACCCAAACTGATTTTTGGGAGTGTTTCAGAGCATTTCGCTAACCTTCGGCATGCAAAAAGATGCAAAACTTGTGTTTCGGGCCTGAATGCACTATTTCGGGATACCGAAGTTGTGAAGCATCCATTCTACTCCATTGGAACCAAAATGATGTTTAGGAGTGTTTCAGAGCATTTCGCTAACCTTCGTCACGTAAAAAGATGCAAAACTTGTGTTTCGGGCCTGAATGCACTATTTCGGCATACCGAAGTTGTGAAGCATCCATTCTACTCCATTGGACCCAAAATGATGTTTGAGAGTGTTTCAGAGCATTTCGCTAACCTTCAGCACGTAAAAGATGCAAAACTTGTGTTTCGGGCCTGAATGTACTATTTCGGGGAACCGAAGTTGTGAAGCATCCATTCTACTCCATTGGACCCAAACTGATTTTTGGGAGTGTTTCAGAGCATTTCGCTAACCTTCGGCACGTAAAAAGATGCAAAACTTGTGTTTCGGGCCTGAATGTACTATTTCGGGGTACCAATGTTGTGAAGCATCCATTCTACTCCATTGGACCCAAAATGATTTTTGGGAGTGTTTCAGAGCATTTCGCTAACCTTCGGCATGTAAAAGATGCAAAACTTGTGTTCGCGGCCTGAATGCACTATTTCGGGATACCGAAGTTGTGAAGCATCCAGTCTACTCCTTTGGAACCAAAATGATGTTTGGGAGTGTTTTAGAGCATTTCGCTAACCTTCGGCACGTAAAAAGATGCAAAACTTATGTTTCGGGCCTGAATGCACTATTTCGGGATACCGAAGTTGTGAAGCATCCATTCTACTCCATTGGAACCAAAATGATATTTGGGAGTGTTTCAGGGCATTTCGCTAACCTTCGGCACGTAAAAATATGCAAAACTTGTCTTTCGGGCCTGAATGTACTATTTCGGGGTACCAAAGTTGTGAAGCATCCATTCTACTCCATTGGACCCAAAATGATTTTTGGGAGTGTTTTGGAGCATTTCGCTAACCTTCGGCACGTGAAAAGATGCAAAACTTGTGTTTCGGGCCTGAATGCACTATTTCGGGATACCAAAGTTGTGAAGCATTCATTCTACTCCATTGGAACCAAAATGATGTTTGGGAGTGTTTCAGATTATTTCGCTAACCTTCGGCACGTCAAAAGATGCAAAACTTGTGTTTCGGGCCTGAATGTACTATTTCGGGGTACCAAAGTTGTGAAGCATCCATTCTACTCCATTGGACCCAAAATGATTTTTGGGATTGTTTTAGAGCATTTCGCTAACCTTCGGCATGTGAAAAGATGCAAAACTATTGTTTCGGGCCTGAATGCACTATTTCGGGATACCGAAGTTGTGAAGCATTCATTCTACTCCATTGGAACCAAAATGATGTTTGGGAGTGTTTCAGAGCATTTCGCTAACCTTCGGCACGTAAAAAGATGCAAAACTTGTGTTTCGGGCCTGAATGTACTATTTTGGGGTACCGAAGTTGTGAAGCATCCATTCTACTCCATTGGACCCAAACTGATTTTTGGGAGTGTTTCAGAGCATTTTGCTAACCTTCGGCATGTAAAAAGATGCAAAACTTGTGTTTCGGGCCTGAATGCACTATTTCGGGATACCGAAGTTGTGAAGCATCCATTCTACTCCATTGGAACCAAAATGATGTTTGGGAGTGTTTCAGAGCATTTCGCTAACCTTCGTCACGTAAAAAGATGCAAAACTTGTGTTTCGGGCCTGAATGAACTATTTCGGCATACCGAAGTTGTGAAGCATCCATTATACTCCATTGGACCCAAAATGATGTTTGAGAGTGTTTCAGAGCATTTCGCTAACCTTCAGCACGTAAAAGATGCAAAACTTGTGTTTCGGGCCTGAATGTACTATTTCGGGGAACCGAAGTTGTGAACCATCCATTCTACTCCATTGGACCCAAGCTGATTTTTGGGAGTGTTTCAGAGCATTTCGCTAACCTTCGGTACGTAAAAAGATGCAAAACTTGTGTTTCGGGCCTGAATGTACTATTTCGGGGAACCGAAGTTGTGAAGCATCCATTCTACTCCATTGGACCCAAACTGATTTTTGGGAGTGTTTCAGAGCATTTTACTCACTTTCGGCATGTAAAAAGATGCAAAACTTGTGTTTCGGGCCTGAATGCACTATTTCGGGATACCGAAGTTGTGAAGCATCCATTCTACTCCATTGGAACAAAAATGATGTTTGGGAGTGTTTCAGAGCATTTCGCTAACCTTCGGCACGTAAAAAGAGGCAAAACTTGTGTTTCGGGCCTGAATGCACTATTCCGGGGTACCGAAGTTGTGAAGCATCCATTCTACTCCATTGGACCCAAGATGATATTTGAGAGTGTTTCAGAGCATTTCGCTAACCTTCGGCACGTAAAATGATGCAAAACTTGTGTTTCGGGCCTGAATGTACTATTTCGGGGTACCAAAGTTGTGAAGCATCCAGTCTACTCCATTGGACCCAAGATGATTTTTGGGAGTGTTTCAGAGCATTTCGCTAACCTTCGGCACGTAAAAAGATGCAAAACTTGTGTTTCGGGCCTGAATGCACTATTTTGGGATACCGAAGTTGTGAAGCAACCATTCTACTCCGTTGGAACCAAAATGATGTTTGGGAGTGTTTCAGAGCATTTCGCTAACCTTCGTCACGTAAAAAGATGCAAAACTTGTGTTTCGGGCCTGAATGCACTATTTCGGCATACCGAAGTTGTGAAGCATCCATTCTACTCCATTGGACCCAAAATGATGTTTGAGAGTGTTTCAGAGCATTTCGCTAACCTTCAGCACGTAAAAGATGCAAAACTTGTGTTCGCGCCTGAATGTACTATTTCGGGGAACCGAAGTTGTGAAGCATCCATTCTACTCCATTGGACCCAAACTGATTTTTGGGAGTGTTTCAGAGCATTTCGCTAACCTTCGGCACGTAAAAAGATGCAAAACTTGTGTTTCGGGCCTGAATGTACTATTTTGGGGAACCGAAGTTGTGAAGCATCCATTCTACTCCATTGGACTCAAACTGATTTTTGGGAGTGTTTCAGAGCATTTTGCTCACTTTCGGCATGTAAAAAGATGCAAAACTTGTGTTTCGGGCCTGAATGCACTATTTCGGGATACCGAAGTTGTGAAGCATCCATTCTACTCCATTGGAACAAAAATGATGTTTGGGAGTGTTTCAGAGCATTTCGCTAACCTTCGGCACGTAAAAAGAGGCAAAACTTGTGTTTCGGGCCTGAATGCACTATTCCGGGGTACCGAAGTTGTGAAGCATCCATTCTACTCCATTGGACCCAAGATGATATTTGAGAGTGTTTCAGAGCATTTTGCTAACCTTCAGCATGTAAAAAGATGCAAAACTTGTGTTTCGGGCCCGAATGTACTATTTCGGGGTACCAATGTTGTGAAGCATCCTTTCTACTCCATTGGACCCAAAATGATTTTTGGGAGTGTTTCAGAGCATTTCGCTAACCTTCGGCACGTAAAAGATGCAAAACTTGTGTTCGCGGCCTGAATGCACTATTTCGGGATACCGAAGTTGTGAAGCATCCAGTCTACTCCTTTGGAACCAAAATGATGTTTGGGAGTGTTTCAGAGCATTTCGCTAACCTTCGACACGTAAAAAGATGCAAAACTTATGTTTCGGGCCTGAATGCACTATTTCGGGATACCGAAGTTGTGAAGCATCCATTCTACTCCATTGGAACCAAAATGATATTTGGGAGTGTTTCAGGGCATTTCGCTAACCTTCGGCACGTAAAAAGATGCAAAACTTGTCTTTCGGGCCTGAATGTACTATTTCGGGGTACCAAAGTTGTGAAGCATCTATTCTACTCCATTGGACCCAAAATGATTTTTGGGAGTGTTTTGGAGCATTTCGCTAACCTTCGGCACGTGAAAAGATGCAAAACTTGTGTTTCGGGCCTGAATGCACTATTTCGGGATACCGAAGTTGTGAAGCATTCATTCTACTCCATTGGAACCAAAATGATGATTGGGAGTGTTTCAGATTATTTCGCTAACCTTTGGCACGTCAAAACATGCAAAACTTGTGTTTCGGGCCTGAATGTACTATTTTGGGGTACCAAAGTTGTGAAGCATCCATTCTACTCCATTGGACCCAAAATGATTTTTGGGATTGTTTTAGAGCATTTCGCTAACCTTCGGCATGTGAAAAGATGCAAAACTTGTGTTTCGGGCCTGAATGCACTATTTCGGGATACCGAAGTTGTGAAGCATTCATTCTACTCCATTGGAACCAAAATGATGTTTGGGAGTGTTTCAGAGCATTTCGCTAACCTTCGGCACGTAAAAAGATGCAAAACTTGTGTTTCGGGCCTGAATGTACTATTTTGGGGTACCGAAGTTGTGAAGCATCCATTCTACTCCATTGGACCCAAACTGATTTTTGGGAGTGTTTCAGAGCATTTCGCTAACCTTCGGCATGCAAAAAGATGCAAAACTTGTGTTTCGGGCCTGAATGCACTATTTCGGGATACCGAAGTTGTGAAGCATCCATTCTACTCCATTGGAACCAAAATGATGTTTAGGAGTGTTTCAGAGCATTTCGCTAACCTTCGTCACGTAAAAAGATGCAAAACTTGTGTTTCGGGCCTGAATGCACTATTTCGGCATACCGAAGTTGTGAAGCATCCATTCTACTCCATTGGACCCAAAATGATGTTTGAGAGTGTTTCAGAGCATTTCGCTAACCTTCAGCACGTAAAAGATGCAAAACTTGTGTTTCGGGCCTGAATGTACTATTTCGGGGAACCGAAGTTGTGAAGCATCCATTCTACTCCATTGGACCCAAACTGATTTTTGGGAGTGTTTCAGAGCATTTCGCTAACCTTCGGCACGTAAAAAGATGCAAAACTTGTGTTTCGGGCCTGAATGTACTATTTTGGGGTACCAATGTTGTGAAGCATCCATTCTACTCCATTGGACCCAAAATGATTTTTGGGAGTGTTTCAGAGCATTTCGCTAACCTTCGGCATGTAAAAGATGCAAAACTTGTGTTCGCGGCCTGAATGCACTATTTCGGGATACCGAAGTTGTGAAGCATCCAGTCTACTCCTTTGGAACCAAAATGATGTTTGGGAGTGTTTTAGGGCATTTCGCTAACCTTCGGCACGTAAAAAGATGCAAAACTTGTGTTTCGGGCCTGAATGCACTATTTCGGGATACCGAAGTTGTGAAGCAACCATTCTACTCCGTTGGAACCAAAATGATGTTTGGGAGTGTTTCAGAGCATTTCGCTAACCTTCGTCACGTAAAAAGATGCAAAACTTGTGTTTCGGGCCTGAATGAACTATTTCGGCATACCGAAGTTGTGAAGCATCCATTATACTCCATTGGACCCAAAATGATGTTTGAGAGTGTTTCAGAGCATTTCGCTAACCTTCAGCACGTAAAAGATGCAAAACTTGTGTTTCGGGCCTGAATGTACTATTTTGGGGTACCGAAGTTGTGAAGCATCCATTCTACTCCATTGGACCCAAACTGATTTTTGGGAGTGTTTCAGAGCATTTCGCTAACCTTCGGCATGCAAAAAGATGCAAAACTTGTGTTTCGGGCCTGAATGCACTATTTCGGGATACCGAAGTTGTGAAGCATCCATTCTACTCCATTGGAACCAAAATGATGTTTAGGAGTGTTTCAGAGCATTTCGCTAACCTTCGTCACGTAAAAAGATGCAAAACTTGTGTTTCGGGCCTGAATGCACTATTTCGGCATACCGAAGTTGTGAAGCATCCATTCTACTCCATTGGACCCAAAATGATGTTTGAGAGTGTTTCAGAGCATTTCGCTAACCTTCAGCACGTAAAAGATGCAAAACTTGTGTTTCGGGCCTGAATGTACTATTTCGGGGAACCGAAGTTGTGAAGCATCCATTCTACTCCATTGGACCCAAACTGATTTTTGGGAGTGTTTCAGAGCATTTCGCTAACCTTCGGCACGTAAAAAGATGCAAAACTTGTGTTTCGGGCCTGAATGTACTATTTTGGGGTACCAATGTTGTGAAGCATCCATTCTACTCCATTGGACCCAAAATGATTTTTGGGAGTGTTTCAGAGCATTTCGCTAACCTTCGGCATGTAAAAGATGCAAAACTTGTGTTCGCGGCCTGAATGCACTATTTCGGGATACCGAAGTTGTGAAGCATCCAGTCTACTCCTTTGGAACCAAAATGATGTTTGGGAGTGTTTTAGAGCATTTCGCTAACCTTCGGCACGTAAAAAGATGCAAAACTTGTGTTTCGGGCCTGAATGCACTATTTCGGGATACCGAAGTTGTGAAGCAACCATTCTACTCCGTTGGAACCAAAATGATGTTTGGGAGTGTTTCAGAGCATTTCGCTAACCTTCGTCACGTAAAAAGATGCAAAACTTGTGTTTCGGGCCTGAATGAACTATTTCGGCATACCGAAGTTGTGAAGCATCCATTATACTCCATTGGACCCAAAATGATGTTTGAGAGTGTTTCAGAGCATTTCGCTAACCTTCAGCACGTAAAAGATGCAAAACTTGTGTTTCGGGCCTGAATCTACTATTTCGGGGAACCGAAGTTGTGAACCATCCATTCTACTCCATTGGACCCAAGCTGATTTTTGGGAGTGTTTCAGAGCATTTCGCTAACCTTCGGTACGTAAAAAGATGCAAAACTTGTGTTTCGGGCCTGAATGTACTATTTCGGGGAACCGAAGTTGTGAAGCATCCATTCTACTCCATTGGACCCAAACTGATTTTTGGGAGTGTTTCAGAGCATTTTACTCACTTTCGGCATGTAAAAAGATGCAAAACTTGTGTTTCGGGCCTGAATGCACTATTTCGGGATACCGAAGTTGTGAAGCATCCATTCTACTCCATTGGAACAAAAATGATGTTTGGGAGTGTTTCAGAGCATTTCGCTAACCTTCGGCACGTAAAAAGAGGCAAAACTTGTGTTTCGGGCCTGAATGCACTATTCCGGGGTACCGAAGTTGTGAAGCATCCATTCTACTCCATTGGACCCAAGATGATATTTGAGAGTGTTTCAGAGCATTTCGCTAACCTTCGGCACGTAAAATGATGCAAAACTTGTGTTTCGGGCCTGAATGTACTATTTCGGGGTACCAAAGTTGTGAAGCATCCATTCTACTCCATTGGACCCAAGATGATTTTTGGGAGTGTTTCAGAGCATTTCGCTAACCTTCGGCACGTAAAAAGATGCAAAACTTGTGTTTCGGGCCTGAATGCACTATTTCGGGATACCGAAGTTGTGAAGCAACCATTCTACTCCGTTGGAACCAAAATGATGTTTGGGAGTGTTTCAGAGCATTTCGCTAACCTTCGTCACGTAAAAAGATGCAAAACTTGTGTTTCGGGCCTGAATGCACTATTTCGACATACCGAAGTTGTGAAGCATCCATTCTACTCCATTGGACCCAAAATGATGTTTGAGAGTGTTTCAGAGCATTTCGCTAACCTTCAGCACGTAAAAGATGCAAAACTTGTGTTCGCGCCTGAATCCACTATTTCGGGTTACCAAAGTTGTGAAGCATCCATTATAGTCCATTGCACCCAAAATGATGTTTGGGAGTGTTTCAGAACATTTTGCTAACCTTCGGCACATAAAAAGATGAAAAACTTGTGTTTCGGGCCTGAAAGCACTATTTCGGGTTACCAAAGTTGTGAAGCATCCATTCTACTCCATTGGAACAAAAATGATGTTAGGGAGTGTTTTAGAGCATTCGCTAACCTTCGACACGTAAAAAGATGCAAAACTTGTGTTTCGGGCCTGAATGCACTATTTCGGATACCAAAGTTGTGAAGCATCCATTCTACTCCATTGGACCCAAAATGATTTTTGGGAGTGTTTCAGAGCATTTCGCTAACCTTCGGCACATAAAAAGATGCAAAACTTGTGTTTCGGGCGTGAATGTACTATTTCGGGATACCGAAGTTGTGAAGCATCCAGTCTACTCCTTTGGAACCAAAATGATGTTTGGGAGTGTTTCAGAGCATTTCGCTAACCTTCGGCACGTAAAAAGATGCAAAACTTGTTTTTCGGGCCTGAATGCACTATTTCGGGATACCGAAGTTGTGAAGCATCCATTCTACTCCATTGGACCCAAACTGATTTTTGGGAGTGTTTCAGAGCATTTTGCTAACCTTCGGCATGTAAAAAGATGCAAAACTTCTGTTTCAGGCCTGAATGTACTATTTTGGGATACCGAAGTTGTGAAGCATCCATTCTACTCCATTGGAACAAAAATGATGTTTGGGAGTGTTTCAGAGCATTTCGCTAACCTTCAGCACGTAAAAAGAGGCAAAACTTGTGTTTCGGGCCTGAATGCACTATTCCGGGGTACCGAAGTGGTGAAGCATCCATTCTACTCCATTGGACCCAAGATGATGTTTGAGAGTGTTTCAGAGCATTTCGCTAACCTTCGGCACGTAAAAAGATGCAAAACTTGTGTTTCGGGCCTAAATGTACTATTTCGGGGTACCAATGTTGTGAAGCATCCATTCTACTCCATTGGACCCAAAATGATTTTTGGGAGTGTTTCAGAGCATTTCGCTAACCTTCGGCACGTAAAAGATGCAAAACTTGTGTTCGCGGCCTGAATGCACTATTTCGGGATACCGAAGTTGTGAAGCATCCAGTCTACTCCTTTGGAACCAAAATGATGTTTGGGAGTGTTTCAGATTATTTCGCTAACCTTCGGCACGTCAAAAGATGCAAAACTTATGTTTCGGGCCTGAATGCACTATTTCGGGATACCGAAGTTGTGAAGCATCCATTCTACTCCATTGGAACCAAAATGATATTTGGGAGTGTTTCAGGGCATTTCGCTAACCTTCGGCACGTAAAAAGATGCAAAACTTGTCTTTCGGGCCTGAATGTACTATTTCGGGGTACCAAACTTGTGAAGCATCCATTCTACTCCATTGGACCCAAAATGATTTTTGGGAGTGTTTTGGAGCATTTCGCTAACCTTCGGCACGTGAAAAGATGCAAAACTTGTGTTTCGGGCCTGAATGCACTATTTCGGGATACCAAAGTTGTGAAGCATTCATTCTACTCCATTGGAACCAAAATGATGTTTGGGAGTGTTTCAGATTATTTCGCTAACCTTCGGCACGTCAAAAGATGCAAAACTTGTGTTTCGGGCCTGAATGTACTATTTCGGGGTACCAAAGTTGTGAAGCATCCATTCTACTCAATTGGACCCAAAATGATTTTTGGGATTGTTTTAGAGCATTTCGCTAACCTTCGGCATGTGAAAAGATGCAAAACTTGTGTTTCGGGCCTGAATGCACTATTTCGGGATACCGAAGTTGTGAAGCATTCATTCTACTCCATTGGAACCAAAATGATGTTTGGGAGTGTTTCAGAGCATTTCGCTAACCTTCGGCACGTAAAAAGATGCAAAACTTGTGTTTCGGGCCTGAATGTACTATTTTGGGGTACCGAAGTTGTGAAGCATCCATTCTACTCCATTGGACCCAAACTGATTTTTGGGAGTGTTTCAGAGCATTTTGCTAACCTTCGGCATGTAAAAAGATGCAAAACTTGTGTTTCGGGCCTGAATGCACTATTTCGGGATACCGAAGTTGTGAAGCATCCATTCTACTCCATTGGAACCAAAATGATGTTTGGGAGTGTTTCAGAGCATTTCGCTAACCTTCGTCACGTAAAAAGATGCAAAACTTGTGTTTCGGGCCTGAATGAACTATTTCGGCATACCGAAGTTGTGAAGCATCCATTATACTCCATTGGACCCAAAATGATGTTTGAGAGTGTTTCAGAGCATTTCGCTAACCTTCAGCACGTAAAAGATGCAAAACTTGTGTTTCGGGCCTGAATGTACTATTTCGGGGAACCGAAGTTGTGAACCATCCATTCTACTCCATTGGACCCAAGCTGATTTTTGGGAGTGTTTCAGAGCATTTCGCTAACCTTCGGTACGTAAAAAGATGCAAAACTTGTGTTTCGGGCCTGAATGTACTATTTCGGGGAACCGAAGTTGTGAAGCATCCATTCTACTCCATTGGACCCAAACTGATTTTTGGGAGTGTTTCAGAGCATTTTACTCACTTTCGGCATGTAAAAAGATGCAAAACTTGTGTTTCGGGCCTGAATGCACTATTTCGGGATACCGAAGTTGTGAAGCATCCATTCTACTCCATTGGAACAAAAATGATGTTTGGGAGTGTTTCAGAGCATTTCGCTAACCTTCGGCACGTAAAAAGAGGCAAAACTTGTGTTTCGGGCCTGAATGCACTATTCCGGGGTACCGAAGTTGTGAAGCATCCATTCTACTCCATTGGAACCAAGATGATATTTGAGAGTGTTTCAGAGCATTTCGCTATCCTTCGGCACGTAAAATGATGCAAAACTTGTGTTTCGGGCCTGAATGTACTATTTCGGGGTACCAAAGTTGTGAAGCATCCATTCTACTCCATTGGACCCAAGATGATTTTTGGGAGTGTTTCAGAGCATTTCGCTAACCTTCGGCACGTAAAAAGATGCAAAACTTGTGTTTCGGGCCTGAATGCACTATTTCGGGATACCGAAGTTGTGAAGCAACCATTCTACTCCGTTGGAACCAAAATGATGTTTTGGAGTGTTTCAAATCATTTCGCTAACCTTCGTCACGTAAAAAGATGCAAAACTTGTGTTTCGGGCCTGAATGCACTATTTCGACATACCGAAGTTGTGAAGCATCCATTCTACTCCATTGGACCCAAAATGATGTTTGAGAGTGTTTCAGAGCATTTCGCTAACCTTCAGCACGTAAAAGATGCAAAACTTGTGTTCGCGCCTGAATCCACTATTTCAGGTTACCAAAGTTGTGAAGCATCCATTATAGTCCATTGCACCCAAAATGATGTTTGGGAGTGTTTCAGAACATTTTGCTAACCTTCGGCACATAAAAAGATGAAAAACTTGTGTTTCGGGCCTGAAAGCACTATTTCGGGTTACCAAAGTTGTGAAGCATCCATTCTACTCCATTGGAACAAAAATGATGTTAGGGAGTGTTTTAGAGCATTCGCTAACCTTCGACACGTAAAAAGATGCAAAACTTGTGTTTCGGGCCTGAATGCACTATTTCGGATACCAAAGTTGTGAAGCATCCATTCTACTCCATTGGACCCAAAATGATTTTTGGGAGTGTTTCAGAGCATTTCGCTAACCTTCGGCACATAAAAAGATGCAAAACTTGTGTTTCGGGCGTGAATGTACTATTTCGGGATACCGAAGTTGTGAAGCATCCAGTCTACTCCTTTGGAACCAAAATGATGTTTGGGAGTGTTTCAGAGCATTTCGCTAACCTTCGGCACGTAAAAAGATGCAAAACTTGTTTTTCGGGCCTGAATGCACTATTTCGGGATACCGAAGTTGTGAAGCATCCATTCTACTCCATTGGACCCAAACTGATTTTTAGGAGTGTTTCAGAGCATTTTGCTAACCTTCGGCATGTAAAAAGATGCAAAACTTCTGTTTCAGGCCTGAATGTACTATTTTGGGATACCGAAGTTGTGAAGCATCCATTCTACTCCATTGGAACAAAAATGATGTTTGGGAGTGTTTCAGAGCATTTCGCTAACCTTCAGCACGTAAAAAGAGGCAAAACTTGTGTTTCGGGCCTGAATGCACTATTCCGGGGTACCGAAGTGGTGAAGCATCCATTCTACTCCATTGGACCCAAGATGATGTTTGAGAGTGTTTCAGAGCATTTCGCTAACCTTCGGCACGTAAAAAGATGCAAAACTTGTGTTTCGGGCCTAAATGTACTATTTCGGGGTACCAATGTTGTGAAGCATCCATTCTACTCCATTGGACCCAAAATGATTTTTGGGAGTGTTTCAGAGCATTTCGCTAACCTTCGGCACGTAAAAGATGCAAAACTTGTGTTCGCGGCCTGAATGCACTATTTCGGGATACCGAAGTTGTGAAGCATCCAGTCTACTCCTTTGGAACCAAAATGATGTTTGGGAGTGTTTCAGATTATTTCGCTAACCTTCGGCACGTCAAAAGATGCAAAACTTATGTTTCGGGCCTGAATGCACTATTTCGGGATACCGAAGTTGTGAAGCATCCATTCTACTCCACTGGAACCAAAATGATATTTGGGAGTGTTTCAGGGCATTTCGCTAACCTTCGGCACGTAAAAAGATGCAAAACTTGTCTTTCGGGCCTGAATGTACTATTTCGGGGTACCAAAGTTGTGAAGCATCCATTCTACTCCATTGGACCCAAAATGATTTTTGGGAGTGTTTTGGAGCATTTCGCTAACCTTCGGCACGTGAAAAGATGCAAAACTTGTGTTTCGGGCCTGAATGCACTATTTCGGGATACCGAAGTTGTGAAGCTTTCATTCTACTCCATTGGAACCAAAATGATGTTTGGGAGTGTTTCAGATTATTTCGCTAACCTTCGGCACGTCAAAAGATGCAAAACTTGTGTTTCGGGCCTGAATGTACTATTTCGGGGTACCAAAGTTGTGAAGCATCCATTCTACTCCATTGGACCCAAAATGATTTTTGGGAGTGTTTTAGAGCATTTTGCTAACCTTCGGCATGTGAAAAGATGCAAAACTTGTGTTTCGGGCCTGAATGCACTATTTCGGGATACCGAAGTTGTGAAGCATTCATTCTACTCCATTGGAACCAAAATGATGTTTGGGAGTGTTTCAGAGCATTTCGCTAACCTTCGGCACGTAAAAAGATGCAAAACTTGTGTTTCGGGCCTGAATGTACTATTTCGGGGTACCGAAGTTGTGAAGCATCCATTCTACTCCATTGGACCCAAACTGATTTTTGGGAGTGTTTCAGAGCATTTTGCTAACCTTCGGCATGTAAAAAGATGCAAAACTTGTGTTTCGGGCCTGAATGCACTATTTCGGGATACCGAAGTTGTGAAGCATCCATTCTAGTCCATTGGAACCAAAATGATGTTTGGGAGTGTTTCAGAGCATTTCGCTAACCTTCATCCCGTAAAAAGATGCAAAACTTGTGTTTCGGGCCTGAATGCACTATTTCGGCATACCGAAATTGTGAAGCATCCATTCTACTCCATTGGACCCAAAATCATGTTTGAGAGTGTTTCAGAGCATTTCGCTAACCTTCAGCACGTAAAAGATGCAAAACTTGTGTTTCGGGCCTGAATGTACTATTTCGGGGAATCGAAGTTGTGAAGCATCCATTCTACTCCATTGGACCCAAACTGATTTTTGGGAGTGTTTCAGAGCA
Source organism: Cenchrus fungigraminus (assembly GCA_036936925.1). Lineage (NCBI taxonomy): Eukaryota > Viridiplantae > Streptophyta > Magnoliopsida > Poales > Poaceae > Cenchrus > Cenchrus fungigraminus. The sequence continues at coordinate 58,201,677 of CM072772.1, read as the reverse complement.
TTTCGCTAACCTTCGGCACGTAAAAAGATGCAAAACTTGTGTTTCGGGCCTGAATGTACTATTTCGGGGAACCGAAGTTGTGAAGCATCCATTCTACTCCATTGGACCCAAACTGATTTTTGGGAGTGTTTCAGAGCATTTTGCTCACTTTCGGCATGTAAAAAGATGCAAAACTTGTGTTTCGGGCCTGAATGCACTATTTCGGGATACCGAAGTTGTGAAGCATCCATTCTACTCCATTGGAACAAAAATGATGTTTGGGAGTGTTTCAGAGAATTTCGCTAACCTTTGGCACGTAAAAAGAGGCAAAACTTGTGTTTCGGGCCTGAATGCACTATTTCGGGGTACCGAAGTTGTGAAGCATCCATTCTACTCCACTGGACCCAAGAAGATATTTGAGAGTGATTCAGAGCATTTCGCTAATCTTCGGCACGTAAAAAGATGCAAAACTTGTGTTTCGGGCCTGAATGTACTATTTCGGGGTACCAAAGTTGTGAAGCATCCATTCTACTCCATTGGACCCAAGATGATTTTTGGGAGTGTTTCAGAGCATTTCGCTAACCTTCGGCACGTAAAAAGATGCAAAACTTGTGTTTCGGGCCTGAATGCACTATTTCGGGATACCGAAGTTGTGAAGCATCCATTCTACTCCGTTGGAACCAAAATGATGTTTGGGAGTGTTTCAGAGCATTTCGCTAACCTTCGTCACGTAAAAAGATGCAAAACTTGTGTTTCGGGCCTGAATGCACTATTTCGGCATACCGAAGTTGTGAAGCATCCATTCTACTCCATTGGACCCAAAATGATGTTTGAGAGTGTTTCAGAGCATTTCACTAACCTTCGGCACGTAAAAGATGCAAAACTTGTGTTCGCGGCCTGAATGCACTATTTCGGGATACCGAAGTTGTGAAGCATCCAGTCTACTCCTTTGGAACCAAAATGATGTTTGGGAGTGTTTCAGATTATTTCGCTAACCTTCGGCACGTCAAAAGATGCAAAACTTATGTTTCGGGCCTGAATGCACTATTTCGGGATACCGAAGTTGTGAAGCATCCATTCTACTCCATTGGAACCAAAATGATATTTGGGAGTGTTTCAGGGCATTTCGCTAACCTTCGGCACGTAAAAAGATGCAAAACTTGTCTTTCTGGCCTGAATGTACTATTTCGGGGTACCAAAGTTGTGAAGCATCCATTCTACTCCATTGGACCCAAAATGATTTTTGGGATTGTTTTAGAGCATTTCGCTAACCTTCGGCATGTGAAAAGATGCAAAACTTGTGTTTTGGGCCTGAATGCACTATTTCGGGATACCGAAGTTGTGAAGCATTCATTCTACTCCATTGGAACCAAAATGATGTTTGGGAGTGTTTCAGAGCATTTCGCTAACCTTCGGCATGTAAAAAGATGCAAAACTTGTGTTTCGGGCCTGAATGTACTATTTTGGGGTACCGAAGTTGTGAAGCATCCATTCTACTCCATTGGACCCAAACTGATTTTTGGGAGTGTTTCAGAGCATTTTGCTAACCTTCGGCATGTAAAAAGATGCAAAACTTGTGTTTCGGGCCTGAATGCACTATTTCGGGATACCGAAGTTGTGAAGCATCCATTCTACTCCATTGGAACCAAAATGATGTTTGGGAGTGTTTCAGAGCATTTCGCTAACCTTCGTCACGTAAAAAGATGCAAAACTTGTGTTTCGGGCCTGAATAAACTATTTCGGCATAACGAAGTTGTGAAGCATCCATTCTACTCCATTGGACCCAAAATGATGTTTGAGAGTGTTTCAGAGCATTTCGCTAACCTTCAGCACGTAAAAGATGCAAAACTTGTGTTTCGGGCCTGAATGTACTATTTCGGGGAACCGAAGTTGTGAAGCATCCATTCTACTCCATTGGACCCAAACTGATTTTTGGGAGTGTTTCAGAGCATTTCGCTAACCTTCGGTACGTAAAAAGATGCAAAACTTGTGTTTCGGGCCTGAATGTACTATTTCGGGGAACCGAAGTTGTGAAGCATCCATTCTACTCCATTGGACCCAAACTGATTTTTGGGAGTGTTTCAGAGCATTTTACTCACTTTCGGCATGTAAAAAGATGCAAAACTTGTGTTTCGGGCCTGAATGCACTATTTCGGGATACCGAAGTTGTGAAGCATCCATTCTACTCCATTGGAACAAAAATGATGTTTGGGAGTGTTTCAGAGCATTTCGCTATCCTTCGGCACGTAAAAAGAGGCAAAACTTGTGTTTCGGGCCTGAATGCACTATTCCGGGGTACCGAAGTTGTGAAGCATCCATTCTACTCCATTGGACCCAAGATGATATTTGAGAGTGTTTCAGAGCATTTCGCTAACCTTCGGCACGTAAAATGATGCAAAACTTGTGTTTCGGGCCTGAATGTACTATTTCGGGGTACCAAAGTTGTGAAGCATCCATTCTACTCCATTGGACCCAAGATGATTTTTGGGAGTGTTTCAGAGCATTTCGCTAACCTTCGGCACGTAAAAAGATGCAAAACTTGTGTTTCGGGCCTGAATGCACTATTTCAGGATACCGAAGTTGTGAAGCAACCATTCTACTCCGTTGGAACCAAAATGATATTTGAGAGTGTTTCAGAGCATTTCGCTAACCTTCGGCACGTAAAATGATGCAAAACTTGTGTTTCGGGCCTGAATGTACTATTTCGGGGTACCAAAGTTGTGAAGCATCCATTCTACTCCATTGGACCAAAGATGATTTTTGGGAGTGTTTCAGAGCATTTCGCTAACCTTCGGCACGTAAAAAGATGCAAAACTTGTGTTTCGGGCCTGAATGCACTATTTCAGGATACCGAAGTTGTGAAGCAACCATTCTACTCCGTTGGAACCAAAATGATGTTTGGGAGTGTTTCAGAGCATTTCGCTAACCTTCGTCACGTAAAAAGATGCAAAACTTGTGTTTCGGGCCTGAATGCACTATTTCGACATACCGAAGTTGTGAAGCATCCATTCTACTCCATTGGACCCAAAATGATGTTTGAGAGTGTTTCAGAGCATTTCGCTAACCTTCAGCACGTAAAAGATGCAAAACTTGTGTTCGCGCCTGAATCCACTATTTCGGGTTACCAAAGTTGTGAAGCATCCATTATAGTCCATTGCACCCAAAATGATGTTTGGGAGTGTTTCAGAACATTTTGCTAACCTTCGGCACATAAAAAGATGAAAAACTTGTGTTTCGGGCCTGAAAGCACTATTTCGGGTTACCAAAGTTGTGAAGCATCCATTCTACTCCATTGGAACAAAAATGATGTTAGGGAGTGTTTTAGAGCATTCGCTAACCTTCGACACGTAAAAAGATGCAAAACTTGTGTTTCGGGCCTGAATGCACTATTTCGGGATACCAAAGTTGTGAAGCATCCATTCTACTCCATTGGACCCAAAATGATTTTTGGGAGTGTTTCAGAGCATTTCGCTAACCTTCGGCACATAAAAAGATGCAAAACTTGTGTTTCGGGCGTGAATGCACTATTTCGGGATACCGAAGTTGTGAAGCATCCAGTCTACTCCTTTGGAACGAAAATGATGTTTGGGAGTGTTTCAGAGCATTTCGCTAACCTTCGGCACGTAAAAAGATGCAAAACTTGTTTTTCGGGCCTGAATGCACTATTTCGGGATACCGAAGTTGTGAAGCATCCATTCTACTCCATTGGACCCAAACTGATTTTTGGGAGTGTTTCAGAGCATTTTGCTAACCTTTGGCATGTAAAAAGATGCAAAACTTCTGTTTCAGGCCTGAATGTACTATTTTGGGATACCGAAGTTGTGAAGCATCCATTCTACTCCATTGGAACAAAAATGATGTTTGGGAGTGTTTCAGAGCATTTCGCTAACCTTCAGCACGTACAAAGAGGCAAAACTTGTGTTTCGGGCCTGAATGCACTATTCCGGGGTACCGAAGTGGTGAAGCATCCATTCTACTCCATTGGACCCAAGATGATGTTTGAGAGTGTTTCAGAGCATTTCGCTAACCTTCGGCACGTAAAAAGATGCAAAACTTGTGTTTCGGGCCTAAATGTACTATTTCGGGGTACCAATGTTGTGAAGCATCCATTCTACTCCATTGGACCCAAAATGATTTTTGGGAGTGTTTCAGAGCATTTCGCTAACCTTCGGCACGTAAAAGATGCAAAACTTGTGTTCGCGGCCTGAATGCACTATTTCGGGATACCGAAGTTGTGAAGCATCCAGTCTACTCCTTTGGAACCAAAATGATGTTTGGGAGTGTTTCAGATTATTTCGCTAACCTTCGGCACGTCAAAAGATGCAAAACTTATGTTTCGGGCCTGAATGCACTATTTCGGGATACCGAAGTTGTGAAGCATCCATTCTACTCCATTGGAACCAAAATGATATTTGGGAGTGTTTCAGGGCATTTCGCTAACCTTCGGCACGTAAAAAGATGCAAAACTTGTCTTTCGGGCCTGAATGTACTATTTCGGGGTACCAAAGTTGTGAAGCATCCATTCTACTCCATTGGACCCAAAATGATTTTTGGGAGTGTTTTGGAGCATTTCGCTAACCTTCGGCACGTGAAAAGATGCAAAACTTGTGTTTCGGGCCTGAATGCACTATTTCGGGATACCGAAGTTGTGAAGCTTTCATTCTACTCCATTGGAACCAAAATGATGTTTGGGAGTGTTTCAGATTATTTCGCTAACCTTCGGCACGTCAAAAGATGCAAAACTTGTGTTTCGGGCCTGAATGTACTATTTCGGGGTACCAAAGTTGTGAAGCATCCATTCTACTCCATTGGACCCAAAATGATTTTTGGGAGTGTTTAGAGCATTTTGCTAACCTTCGGCATGTGAAAAGATGCAAAACTTGTGTTTCGGGCCTGAATGCACTATTTCGGGATACCGAAGTTGTGAAGCATTCATTCTACTCCATTGGAACCAAAATGATGTTTGGGAGTGTTTCAGAGCATTTCGCTAACCTTCGGCACGTAAAAAGATGCAAAACTTGTGTTTCGGGCCTGAATGTACTATTTCGGGGTACCGAAGTTGTGAAGCATCCATTCTACTCCATTGGACCCAAACTGATTTTTGGGAGTGTTTCAGAGCATTTTGCTAACCTTCGGCATGTAAAAAGATGCAAAACTTGTGTTTCGGGCCTGAATGCACTATTTCGGGATACCGAAGTTGTGAAGCATCCATTCTACTCCATTGGAACCAAAATGATGTTTGGGAGTGTTTCAGAGCATTTCGCTAACCTTCATCACGTAAAAAGATGCAAAACTTGTGTTTCGGGCCTGAATGCACTATTTCGGCATACCGAAATTGTGAAGCATCCATTCTACTCCATTGGACCCAAGATGATTTTTGGGAGTGTTTCAGAGCATTTCGCTAACCTACGGCACGTAAAAAGATGCAAAACTTGTGTTTCGGGCCTGAATGCACTATTTCGGGATACCGAAGTTGTGAAGCAACCATTCTACTCCGTTGGAACCAAAATGATGTTTGGGAGTGTTTCAGAGCATTTCGCTAACCTTCGGTACGTAAAAAGATGCAAAACTTGTGTTTCGGGCCTGAATGTACTATTTCGGGGAACCGAAGTTCTGAAGCATCCATTCTACTCCATTGGACCCAAACTGATTTTTGGGAGTGTTTCAGAGCATTTTGCTAACCTTCGGCACATAAAAAGATGAAAAACTTGTGTTTCGGGCCTGAAAGCACTATTTCGGGTTACCAAAGTTGTGAAGCATCCATTCTACTCCATTGGAACAAAAATGATGTTAGGGAGTGTTTTAGAGCATTCGCTAACCTTCGACACGTAAAAAGATGCAAAACTTGTGTTTCGGGCCTGAATGCACTATTTCGGGATACCAAAGTTGTGAAGCATCCATTCTACTCCATTGGACCCAAACTGATTTTTGGGAGTGTTTCAGAGCATTTTGCAAACCTTCGGCATGTAAAAAGATGCAAAACTTGTGTTTCGGGCCTGAATGCACTATTTCGGGATACCGAAGTTGTGAAGCATCCATTCTACTCCATTGGAACCAAAATGATGTTTGGGAGTGTTTCAGAGCATTTCGCTAACCTTCGTCACGTAAAAAGATGCAAAACTTGTGTTTCGGGCCTGAATGAACTATTTCGGCATACCGAAGTTGTGAAGCATCCATTCTACTCCATTGGACCCAAAATGATGTTTGAGAGTGTTTCAGAGCATTTCGCTAACCTTCAGCACGTAAAAGATGCAAAACTTGTGTTTCGGGCCTGAATGTACTATTTCGGGGAACCGAAGTTGTGAAGCATCCATTCTACTCCATTGGACCCAAACTGATTTTTGGGAGTGTTTCAGAGCATTTCGCTAACCTTCGGTACGTAAAAAGATGCAAAACTTGTGTTTCGGGCCTGAATGTACTATTTCGGGGAACCGAAGTTGTGAAGCATCCATTCTACTCCATTGGACCCAAACTGATTTTTGGGAGTGTTTCAGAGCATTTTACTCACTTTCGGCATGTAAAAAGATGCAAAACTTGTGTTTCGGGCCTGAATGCACTATTTCGGGATACCGAAGTTGTGAAGCATCCATTCTACTCCATTGGAACAAAAATGATGTTTGGGAGTGTTTCAGAGCATTTCGCTATCCTTCGGCACGTAAAAAGAGGCAAAACTTGTGTTTCGGGCCTGAATGCACTATTCCGGGGTACCGAAGTTGTGAAGCATCCATTCTACTCCATTGGACCCAAGATGATATTTGAGAGTGTTTCAGAGCATTTCGCTAACCTTCGGCACGTAAAATGATGCAAAACTTGTGTTTCGGGCCTGAATGTACTATTTCGGGGTACCAAAGTTGTGAAGCATCCATTCTACTCCATTGGACCAAAGATGATTTTTGGGAGTGTTTCAGAGCATTTCGCTAACCTTCGGCACGTAAAAAGATGCAAAACTTGTGTTTCGGGCCTGAATGCACTATTTCAGGATACCGAAGTTGTGAAGCAACCATTCTACTCCGTTGGAACCAAAATGATGTTTGGGAGTGTTTCAGAGCATTTCGCTAACCTTCGTCACGTAAAAAGATGCAAAACTTGTGTTTCGGGCCTGAATGCACTATTTCGACATACCGAAGTTGTGAAGCATCCATTCTACTCCATTGGACCCAAAATGATGTTTGAGAGTGTTTCAGAGCATTTCGCTAACCTTCAGCACGTAAAAGATGCAAAACTTGTGTTCGCGCCTGAATCCACTATTTCGGGTTACCAAAGTTGTGAAGCATCCATTATAGTCCATTGCACCCAAAATGATGTTTGGGAGTGTTTCAGAACATTTTGCTAACCTTCGGCACATAAAAAGATGACAAACTTGTGTTTCGGGCCTGAAAGCACTATTTCGGGTTACCAAAGTTGTGAAGCATCCATTCTACTCCATTGGAACAAAAATGATGTTAGGGAGTGTTTTAGAGCATTCGCTAACCTTCGACACGTAAAAAGATGCAAAACTTGTGTTTCGGGCCTGAATGCACTATTTCGGGATACCAAAGTTGTGAAGCATCCATTCTACTCCATTGGACCCAAAATGATTTTTGGGAGTGTTTCAGAGCATTTCGCTAACCTTCGGCACATAAAAAGATGCAAAACTTGTGTTTCGGGCGTGAATGCACTATTTCGGGATACCGAAGTTGTGAAGCATCCAGTCTACTCCTTTGGAACCAAAATGATGTTTGGGAGTGTTTCAGAGCATTTCGCTAACCTTCGGCACGTAAAAAGATGCAAAACTTGTTTTTCGGGCCTGAATGCACTATTTCGGGATACCGAAGTTGTGAAGCATCCATTCTACTCCATTGGACCCAAACTGATTTTTGGGAGTGTTTCAGAGCATTTTGCTAACCTTTGGCATGTAAAAAGATGCAAAACTTCTGTTTCAGGCCTGAATGTACTATTTTGGGATACCGAAGTTGTGAAGCATCCATTCTACTCCATTGGAACAAAAATGATATTTGGGAGTGTTTCAGAGCATTTCGCTAACCTTCAGCACGTAAAAAGAGGCAAAACTTGTGTTTCGGGCCTGAATGCACTATTCCGGGGTACCGAAGTGGTGAAGCATCCATTCTACTCCATTGGACCCAAGATGATGTTTGAGAGTGTTTCAGAGCATTTCGCTAACCTTCGGCACGTAAAAAGATGCAAAACTTGTGTTTCGGGCCTAAATGTACTATTTCGGGGTACCAATGTTGTGAAGCATCCATTCTACTCCATTGGACCCAAAATGATTTTTGGGAGTGTTTCAGAGCATTTCGCTAACCTTCGGCACGTAAAAGATGCAAAACTTGTGTTCGCGGCCTGAATGCACTATTTCGGGATACCGAAGTTGTGAAGCATCCAGTCTACTCCTTTGGAACCAAAATGATGTTTGGGAGTGTTTCAGATTATTTCGCTAACCATCGGCACGTCAAAAGATGCAAAACTTATGTTTCGGGCCTGAATGCACTATTTCGGGATACCGAAGTTGTGAAGCATCCATTCTACTCCATTGGAACCAAAATGATATTTGGGAGTGTTTCAGGGCATTTCGCTAACCTTCGGCACGTAAAAAGATGCAAAACTTGTCTTTCGGGCCTGAATGTACTATTTCGGGGTACCAAAGTTGTGAAGCATCCATTCTACTCCATTGGACCCAAAATGATTTTTGGGAGTGTTTTGGAGCATTTCGCTAACCTTCGGCACGTGAAAAGATGCAAAACTTGTGTTTCGGGCCTGAATGCACTATTTCGGGATACCGAAGTTGTGAAGCTTTCATTCTACTCCATTGGAACCAAAATGATGTTTGGGAGTGTTTCAGATTATTTCGCTAACCTTCGGCACGTCAAAAGATGCAAAACTTGTGTTTCGGGCCTGAATGTACTATTTCGGGGTACCAAAGTTGTGAAGCATCCATTCTACTCCATTGGACCCAAAATGATTTTTGGGAGTGTTTAGAGCATTTTGCTAACCTTCGGCATGTGAAAAGATGCAAAACTTGTGTTTCGGGCCTGAATGCACTATTTCGGGATACCGAAGTTGTGAAGCATTCATTCTACTCCATTGGAACCAAAATGATGTTTGGGAGTGTTTCAGAGCATTTCGCTAACCTTCGGCACGTAAAAAGATGCAAAACTTGTGTTTCGGGCCTGAATGTACTATTTCGGGGTACCGAAGTTGTGAAGCATCCATTCTACTCCATTGGACCCAAACTGATTTTTGGGAGTGTTTCAGAGCATTTTGCTAACCTTCGGCATGTAAAAAGATGCAAAACTTGTGTTTCGGGCCCGAATGCACTATTTCGGGATACCGAAGTTGTGAAGCATCCATTCTACTCCATTGGAACCAAAATGATGTTTGGGAGTGTTTCAGAGCATTTCGCTAACCTTCATCACGTAAAAAGATGCAAAACTTGTGTTTCGGGCCTGAATGCACTATTTCGGCATACCGAAATTGTGAAGCATCCATTCTACTCCATTGGACCCAAGATGATTTTTGGGAGTGTTTCAGAGCATTTCGCTAACCTACGGCACGTAAAAAGATGCAAAACTTGTGTTTCGGGCCTGAATGCACTATTTCGGGATACCGAAGTTGTGAAGCAACCATTCTACTCCGTTGGAACCAAAATGATGTTTGGGAGTGTTTCAGAGCATTTCGCTAACCTTCGGTACGTAAAAAGATGCAAAACTTGTGTTTCGGGCCTGAATGTACTATTTCGGGGAACCGAAGTTGTGAAGCATCCATTCTACTCCATTGGACCCAAACTGATTTTTGGGAGTGTTTCAGAGCATTTTGCTAACCTTCGGCACATAAAAAGATGAAAAACTTGTGTTTCGGGCCTGAAAGCACTATTTCGGGTTACCAAAGTTGTGAAGCATCCATTCTACTCCATTGGAACAAAAATGATGTTAGGGAGTGTTTTAGAGCATTCGCTAACCTTCGACACGTAAAAAGATGCAAAACTTGTGTTTCGGGCCTGAATGCACTATTTCGGGATACCAAAGTTGTGAAGCATCCATTCTACTCGATTGGACCCAAAATGATTTTTGGGAGTGTTTCAGAGCATTTCGCTAACCTTCGGCACATAAAAAGATGCAAAACTTGTGTTTCGGGCGTGAATGCACTATTTCGGGATACCGAAGTTGTGAAGCATCCATTCTACTCCGTTGGAACCAAAATGATGTTTGGGAGTGTTTCAGAGCATTTCGCTAACCTTCGTCACGTAAAAAGATGCAAAACTTGTGTTTCGGGCCTGAATGCACTATTTCGGCATACCGAAGTTGTGAAGCATCCATTCTACTCCATTGGACCCAAAATGATTTTTGAGAGTGTTTCAGAGCATTTCGCTAACCTTCGGCACGTAAAAGATGCAAAACTTGTGTTCGCGGCCTGAATGCACTATTTCGGGATACCGAAGTTGTGAAGCATCCAGTCTACTCCTTTGGAACCAAAATGACGTTTGGGAGTGTTTCAGATTATTTCGCTAACCTTCGGCACGTCAAAAGATGCAAAACTTATGTTTCGGGCCTGAATGCACTATTTCGGGATACCGAAGTTGTGAAGCATCCATTCTACTCCATTGGAACCAAAATGATATTTGGGAGTGTTTCAGGGCATTTCGCTAACCTTCGGCACGTAAAAAGATGCAAAACTTGTCTTTCGGGCCTGAATGTACTATTTCGGGGTACCAAAGTTGTGAAGCATCCATTCTACTCCATTGGACCCAAAATGATTTTTGGGGGTGTTTTGGAGCATTTCGCTAACCTTCGGCACGTGAAAAGATGCAAAACTTGTGTTTCGGGCCTGAATGCACTATTTCGGGATACCGAAGTTGTGAAGCTTTCATTCTACTCCATTGGAACCAAAATGATGTTTGGGAGTGTTTCAGATTATTTCGCTAACCTTCGGCACGTCAAAAGATGCAAAACTTGTGTTTCGGGCCTGAATGTACTATTTCGGGGTACCAAAGTTGTGAAGCATCCATTCTACTCCATTGGACCCAAAATGATTTTTGGGAGTGTTTTAGAGCATTTCGCTAACCTTCGGCATGTGAAAAGATGCAAAACTTGTGTTTCGGGCCTGAATGCACTATTTCGGGATACCGAAGTTGTGAAGCATTCATTCTACTCCATTGGAACCAAAATGATGTTTGGGAGTGTTTCAGAGCATTTCGCTAACCTTCGGCACGTAAAAAGATGCAAAACTTGTGTTTCGGGCCTGAATGTACTATTTCGGGGTACCGAAGTTGTGAAGCATCCATTCTACTCCATTGGACACAAACTGATTTTTGGGAGTGTTTCAGAGCATTTTGCTAACCTTCGGCATGTAAAAAGATGCAAAACTTGTGTTTCGGGCCTGAATGCACTATTTCGGGATACCGAAGTTGTGAAGCATCCATTCTACTCCATTGGAACCAAAATGATGTTTGGGAGTGTTTCAGAGCATTTCGCTAACCTTCATCACGTAAAAAGATGCAAAACTTGTGTTTCGGGCCTGAATGCACTATTTCGGCATACCGAAATTGTGAAGCATCCATTCTACTCCATTGGACCCAAAATCATGTTTGAGAGTGTTTCAGAGCATTTCGCTAACCTTCAGCACGTAAAAGATGCAAAACTTGTGTTTCGGGCCTGAATGTACTATTTCGGGGAACCGAAGTTGTGAAGCATCCATTCTACTCCATTGCACCCAAACTGATTTTTGGGAGTGTTTCAGAGCATTTCGCTAACCTTCGGCACGTAAAAAGATGCAAAACTTGTGTTTCGGGCCTGAATGTACTATTTCGGGGAACCGAAGTTGTGAAGCATCCATTCTACTCCATTGGACCCAAACTGATTTTTGGGAGTGTTTCAGAGCATTTTGCTCACTTTCGGCATGTAAAAAGATGCAAAACTTGTGTTTCGGGCCTGAATGCACTATTTCGGGATACCGAAGTTGTGAAGCATCCTTTCTACTCCATTGGAACAAAAATGATGTTTGGGAGTGTTTCAGAGAATTTCGCTAACCTTCGGCACGTAAAAAGAGGCAAAACTTGTGTTTCGGGCCTGAATGCACTATTCCGGGGTACCGAAGTTGTGAAGCATCCATTCTACTCCACTGGACCCAAGATGATATTTGAGAGTGATTCAGAGCATTTCGCTAACCTTCGGCACGTAAAAAGATGCAAAACTTGTGTTTCGGGCCTGAATGTACTATTTCGGGGTACCAAAGTTGTGAAGCATCCATTCTACTCCATTGGACCCAAGATGATTTTTGGGAGTGTTTCAGAGCATTTCGCTAACCTTCGGCACGTAAAAAGATGCAAAACTTGTGTTTCGGGCCTGAATGCACTATTTCGGGATACCGAAGTTGTGAAGCATTCATTCTACTCCATTGGAACCAAAATGATGTTTGGGAGTGTTTCAGAGCATTTCGCTAACCTTCGGCACGTAAAAAGATGCAAAACTTGTGTTTCGGGCCTGAATGTACTATTTCGGGGTACCGAAGTTGTGAAGCATCCATTCTACTCCATTGGACCCAAACTGATTTTTGGGAGTGTTTCAGAGCATTTTGCTAACCTTCGGCATGTAAAAAGATGCAAAACTTGTGTTTCGGGCCTGAATGCACTATTTCGGGATACCGAAGTTGTGAAGCATCCATTCTACTCCATTGGAACCAAAATGATGTTTGGGAGTGTTTCAGAGCATTTCGCTAACCTTCATCACGTAAAAAGATGCAAAACTTGTGTTTCGGGCCTGAATGCACTATTTCGGCATACCGAAATTGTGAAGCATCCATTCTACTCCATTGGACCCAAGATGATTTTTGGGAGTGTTTCAGAGTATTTCGCTAACCTACGGCACGTAAAAAGATGCAAAACTTGTGTTTCGGGCCTGAATGCACTATTTCGGGATACCGAAGTTGTGAAGCAACCATTCTACTCCGTTGGAACCAAAATGATGTTTGGGAGTGTTTCAGAGCATTTCGCTAACCTTCGGTACGTAAAAAGATGCAAAACTTGTGTTTCGGGCCTGAATGTACTATTTCGGGGAACCGAAGTTGTGAAGCATCCATTCTACTCCATTGGACCCAAACTGATTTTTGGGAGTGTTTCAGAGCATTTTGCTAACCTTCGGCACATAAAAAGATGAAAAACTTGTGTTTCGGGCCTGAAAGCACTATTTCGGGTTACCAAAGTTGTGAAGCATCCATTCTACTCCATTGGAACAAAAATGATGTTAGGGAGTGTTTTAGAGCATTCGCTAACCTTCGACACGTAAAAAGATGCAAAACTTGTGTTTCGGGCCTGAATGCACTATTTCGGGATACCAAAGTTGTGAAGCATCCATTCTACTCGATTGGACCCAAAATGATTTTTGGGAGTGTTTCAGAGCATTTCGCTAACCTTCGGCACATAAAAAGATGCAAAACTTGTGTTTCGGGCGTGAATGCACTATTTCGGGATACCGAAGTTGTGAAGCATCCATTCTACTCCGTTGGAACCAAAATGATGTTTGGGAGTGTTTCAGAGCATTTCGCTAACCTTCGTCACGTAAAAAGATGCAAAACTTGTGTTTCGGGCCTGAATGCACTATTTCGGCATACCGAAGTTGTGAAGCATCCATTCTACTCCATTGGACCCAAAATGATGTTTGAGAGTGTTTCAGAGCATTTCGCTAACCTTCGGCACGTAAAAGATGCAAAACTTGTGTTCGCGGCCTGAATGCACTATTTCGGGATACCGAAGTTGTGAAGCATCCAGTCTACTCCTTTGGAACCAAAATGACGTTTGGGAGTGTTTCAGATTATTTCGCTAACCTTCGGCACGTCAAAAGATGCAAAACTTATGTTTCGGGCCTGAATGCACTATTTCGGGATACCGAAGTTGTGAAGCATCCATTCTACTCCATTGGAACCAAAATGATATTTGGGAGTGTTTCAGGGCATTTCGCTAACCTTCGGCACGTAAAAAGATGCAAAACTTGTCTTTCGGGCCTGAATGTACTATTTCGGGGTACCAAAGTTGTGAAGCATCCATTCTACTCCATTGGACCCAAAATGATTTTTGGGGGTGTTTTGGAGCATTTCGCTAACCTTCGGCACGTGAAAAGATGCAAAACTTGTGTTTCGGGCCTGAATGCACTATTTCGGGATACCGAAGTTGTGAAGCTTTCATTCTACTCCATTGGAACCAAAATGATGTTTGGGAGTGTTTCAGATTATTTCGCTAACCTTCGGCACGTCAAAAGATGCAAAACTTGTGTTTCGGGCCTGAATGTACTATTTCGGGGTACCAAAGTTGTGAAGCATCCATTCTACTCCATTGGACCCAAAATGATTTTTGGGAGTGTTTTAGAGCATTTCGCTAACCTTCGGCATGTGAAAAGATGCAAAACTTGTGTTTCGGGCCTGAATGCACTATTTCGGGATACCGAAGTTGTGAAGCATTCATTCTACTCCATTGGAACCAAAATGATGTTTGGGAGTGTTTCAGAGCATTTCGCTAACCTTCGGCACGTAAAAAGATGCAAAACTTGTGTTTCGGGCCTGAATGTACTATTTCGGGGTACCGAAGTTGTGAAGCATCCATTCTACTCCATTGGACACAAACTGATTTTTGGGAGTGTTTCAGAGCATTTTGCTAACCTTCGGCATGTAAAAAGATGCAAAACATGTGTTTCGGGCCTGAATGCACTATTTCGGGATACCGAAGTTGTGAAGCATCCATTCTACTCCATTGGAACCAAAATGATGTTTGGGAGTGTTTCAGAGCATTTCGCTAACCTTCATCACGTAAAAAGATGCAAAAGTTGTGTTTCGGGCCTGAATGCACTATTTCGGCATACCGAAATTGTGAAGCATCCATTCTACTCCATTGGACCCAAAATCATGTTTGAGAGTGTTTCAGAGCATTTCGCTAACCTTCAGCACGTAAAAGATGCAAAACTTGTGTTTCGGGCCTGAATGTACTATTTCGGGGAACCGAAGTTGTGAAGCATCCATTCTACTCCATTGCACCCAAACTGATTTTTGGGAGTGTTTCAGAGCATTTCGCTAACCTTCGGCACGTAAAAAGATGCAAAACTTGTGTTTCGGGCCTGAATGTACTATTTCGGGGAACCGAAGTTGTGAAGCATCCATTCTACTCCATTGGACCCAAACTGATTTTTGGGAGTGTTTCAGAGCATTTTGCTCACTTTCGGCATGTAAAAAGATGCAAAACTTGTGTTTCGGGCCTGAATGCACTATTTCGGGATACCGAAGTTGTGAAGCATCCATTCTACTCCATTGGAACAAAAATGATGTTTGGGAGTGTTTCAGAGAATTTCGCTAACCTTCGGCACGTAAAAAGAGGCAAAACTTGTGTTTCGGGCCTGAATGCACTATTCCGGGGTACCGAAGTTGTGAAGCATCCATTCTACTCCACTGGACCCAAGATGATATTTGAGAGTGATTCAGAGCATTTCGCTAACCTTCGGCACGTAAAAAGATGCAAAACTTGTGTTTCGGGCCTGAATGTACTATTTCGGGGTACCAAAGTTGTGAAGCATCCATTCTACTCCATTGGACCCAAGATGATTTTTGGGAGTGTTTCAGAGCATTTCGCTAACCTTCGGCACCTAAAAAGATGCAAAACTTGTGTTTCGGGCCTGAATGCACTATTTCGGGATACCGAAGTTGTGAAGCATCCATTCTACTCCGTTGGAACCAAAATGATGTTTGGGAGTGTTTCAGAGCATTTCGCTAACCTTCGTCACGTAAAAAGATGCAAAACTTGTGTTTCGGGCCTGAATGCACTATTTCGGCATACCGAAGTTGTGAAGCATCCATTCTACTCCATTGGACCCAAAATGATGTTTGAGAGTGTTTCAGAGCATTTCGCTAACCTTCGGCACGTAAAAGATGCAAAACTTGTGTTCGCGGCCTGAATGCACTATTTCGGGATACCGAAGTTGTGAAGCATCCAGTCTACTCCTTTGGAACCAAAATGATGTTTGGGAGTGTTTCAGATTATTTCGCTAACCTTCGGCACGTCAAAAGATGCAAAACTTATGTTTCGGGCCTGAATGCACTATTTCGGGATACCGAAGTTGTGAAGCATCCATTCTACTCCATTGGAACCAAAATGATATTTGGGAGTGTTTCAGGGCATTTCGCTAACCTTCGGCACGTAAAAAGATGCAAAACTTGTCATTCGGGCCTGAATGTACTATTTCGGGGTACCAAAGTTGTGAAGCATCCATTCTACTCCATTGGACCCAAAATGATTTTTGGGAGTGTTTTGGAGCATTTCGCTAACCTTCGGCACGTGAAAAGATGCAAAACTTGTGTTTCGGGCCTAAATGCACTATTTCGGGATACCGAAGTTGTGAAGCTTTCATTCTACTCCATTGGAACCAAAATGATGTTTGGGAGTGTTTCAGATTATTTCGCTAACCTTCGGCACGTCAAAAGATGCAAAACTTGTGTTTCGGGCCGGAATGTACTATTTCGGGGTAACAAAGTTGTGAAGCATCCATTCTACTCCATTGGACCCAAAATGTTTTTTGGGAGTGTTTTAGAGCATTTCGCTAACCTTCGGCATGTGAAAAGATGCAAAACTTGTGTTTCGGGCCTGAATGCACTATTTCGGGATACCGAAGTTGTGAAGCATTCATTCTACTCCATTGGAACCAAAATGATGTTTGGGAGTGTTTCAGAGCATTTCGCTAACCTTCGGCACGTAAAAAGATGCAAAACTTGTGTTTCGGGCCTGAATGTACTATTTCGGGGTACCGAAGTTGTGAAGCATCCATTCTACTCCATTGGACCCAAACTGATTTTTGGGATTGTTTCAGAGCATTTTGCTAACCTTAGGCATGTAAAAAGATGCAAAACTTGTGTTTCGGGCCTGAATGCACTATTTCGGGATACCGAAGTTGTGAAGCATCCATTCTACTCCATTGGAACCAAAATGATGTTTGGGAGTGTTTCAGAGCATTTCGCTAACCTTCATCACGTAAAAAGATGCAAAACTTGTGTTTCGGGCCTGAATGCACTATTTCGGCATACCGAAATTGTGAAGCATTCATTCTACTCCATTGGACCCAAAATCATGTTTGAGAGTGTTTCAGAGCATTTCGCTAACCTTCAGCACGTAAATGATGCAAAACTTGTGTTTCGGGCCTGAATGTACTATTTCGGGGAACCGAAGTTGTGAAGCATCCATTCTACTCCATTGGACCCAAACTGATTTTTGGGAGTGTTTCAGAGCATTTCGCTAACCTTCGGCACGTAAAAAGATGCAAAACTTGTGTTTCGGGCCTGAATGTACTATTTCGGGGAACCGAAGTTGTGAAGCATCCATTCTACTCCATTGGACCCAAACTGATTTTTGGGAGTGTTTCAGAGCATTTTGCTCACTTTCGGCATGTAAAAAGATGCAAAACTTGTGTTTCGGGCCTGAATGCACTATTTCGGGATACCGAAGTTGTGAAGCATCCATTCTACTCCATTGGAACAAAAATGATGTTTGGGAGTGTTTCAGAGAATTTCGCTAACCTTCGGCACGTAAAAAGAGGCAAAACTTGTGTTTCGGGCCTGAATGCACTATTCCGGGGTACCGAAGTTGTGAAGCATCCATTCTACTCCACTGGACCCAAGATGATATTTCAGAGTGATTCAGAGCATTTCGCTAACCTTCGGCACGTAAAAAGATGCAAAACTTGTGTTTCGGGCCTGAATGTACTATTTCGGGGTACCAAAGTTGTGAAGCATCCATTCTACTCCATTGGACCCAAGATGATTTTTGGGAGTGTTTCAGAGCATTTCGCTAACCTTCGGCACGTAAAAAGATGCAAAACTTGTGTTTCGGGCCTGAATGCACTATTTCGGGATACCGAAGTTGTGAAGCATCCATTCTACTCCGTTGGAACCAAAATGATGTTTGGGAGTTTTTCAGAGCATTTCGCTAACCTTCGCCACGTAAAAAGATGCAAAACTTGTGTTTCGGGCCTGAATGCACTATTTCGGCATACCGAAGTTGTGAAGCATCCATTCTACTCCATTGGACCCAAAATGATGTTTGAGAGTGTTTCAGAGCATTTCGCTAACCTTCGGCACGTAAAAGATGCAAAACTTGTGTTCGCGGCCTGAATGCACTATTTCGGGATACCGAAGTTGTGAAGCATCCAGTCTACTCCTTTGGAACCAAAATGATGTTTGGGAGTGTTTCAGATTATTTCGCTAACCTTCGGCACGTCAAAAGATGCAAAACTTATGTTTCGGGCCTGAATGCACTATTTCGGGATACCGAAGTTGTGAAGCATCCATTCTACTCCATTGGAACCAAAATGATATTTGGGAGTGTTTCAGGGCATTTCGCTAACCTTCGGCACGTAAAAAGATGCAAAACTTGTCTTTCGGGCCTGAATGTACTATTTCGGGGTACCAAAGTTGTGAAGCATCCATTCTACTCCATTGGACCCAAAATGATTTTTGGGAGTGTTTTGGAGCATTTCGCTAACCTTCGGCACGTGAAAAGATGCAAAACTTGTGTTTCGGGCCTGAATGCACTATTTCGGGATACCGAAGTTGTGAAGCTTTCATTCTACTCCATTGGAACCAAAATGATGTTTGGGAGTGTTTCAGATTATTTCGCTAACCTTCGGCACGTCAAAAGATGCAAAACTTGTGTTTCGGGCCGGAATGTACTATTTCGGGGTAACAAAGTTGTGAAGCATCCATTCTACTCCATTGGACCCAAAATGTTTTTTGGGAGTGTTTTAGAGCATTTCGCTAACCTTCGGCATGTGAAAAGATGCAAAACTTGTGTTTCGGGCCTGAATGCACTATTTCGGGATACCGAAGTTGTGAAGCATTCATTCTACTCCATTGGAACCAAAATGATGTTTGGGAGTGTTTCAGAGCATTTCGCTAACCTTCGGCACGTAAAAAGATGCAAAACTTGTGTTTCGGGCCTGAATGTACTATTTCGGGGTACCGAAGTTGTGAAGCATCCATTCTACTCCATTGGACCCAAACTGATTTTTGGGATTGTTTCAGAGCATTTTGCTAACCTTAGGCATGTAAAAAGATGCAAAACTTGTGTTTCGGGCCTGAATGCACTATTTCGGGATACCGAAGTTGTGAAGCATCCATTCTACTCCATTGGAACCAAAATGATGTTTGGGAGTGTTTCAGAGCATTTCGCTAACCTTCATCACGTAAAAAGATGCAAAACTTGTGTTTCGGGCCTGAATGCACTATTTCGGCATACCGAAATTGTGAAGCATCCATTCTACTCCATTGGACCCAAAATCATGTTTGAGAGTGTTTCAGAGCATTTCGCTAACCTTCAGCACGTCAATGATGCAAAACTTGTGTTTCGGGCCTGAATGTACTATTTCGGGGAACCGAAGTTGTGAAGCATCCATTCTACTCCATTGGACCCAAACTGATTTTTGGGAGTGTTTCAGAGCATTTCGCTAACCTTCGGCACGTAAAAAGATGCAAAACTTGTGTTTCGGGCCTGAATGTACTATTTCGGGGAACCGAAGTTGTGAAGCATCCATTCTACTCCATTGGACCCAAACTGATTTTTGGGAGTGTTTCAGAGCATTTTGCTCACTTTCGGCATGCAAAAAGATGCAAAACTTGTGTTTCGGGCCTGAATGCACTATTTCGGGATACCGAAGTTGTGAAGCATCCATTCTACTCCATTGGAACAAAAATGATGTTTGGGAGTGTTTCAGAGAATTTCGCTAACCTTCGGCACGTAAAAAGAGGCAAAACTTGTGTTTCGGGCCTGAATGCACTATTCCGGGGTACCGAAGTTGTGAAGCATCCATTCTACTCCACTGGACCCAAGATGATATTTGAGAGTGATTCAGAGCATTTCGCTAACCTTCGGCACGTAAAAAGATGCAAAACTTGTGTTTCGGGCCTGAATGTACTATTTCGGGGTACCAAAGTTGTGAAGCATCCATTCTACTCCATTGGACCCAAGATGATTTTTGGGAGTGTTTCAGAGCATTTTGCTAACCTTCGGCATGTAAAAAGATGCAAAACTTGTGTTTCGGGCCTGAATGTACTATTTTGGGATACCGAAGTTGTGAAGCATCCATTCTACTCCATTGGAACAAAAATGATGTTTGGGAGTGTTTCAGAGCATTTCGCTAACCTTCGGCATGTAAAAAGATGCAAAACTTGTGTTTCGGGCCTGAATGCACTATTTCGGGGTACCGAAGTTGTGAAGCATCCATTCTACTCCATTGGACCCAAAATAATGTTTGAGAGTGTTTCAGAGCATTTCGCTAACCTTCGGCACGTAAAAGATGCAAAACTTGTGTTTCGGGCCCGAATGCACTATTTCGGGGTACCGAAGTTGTGAAGCATCCATTCTACTCCATTGGACCCAAAATAATGTTTGATAGTGTTTCAGAGCATTTCGCTAACCTTCGGCACGTAAAAGATGCAAAACTTGTGTTTCGGGCCTGAATGTACTATTCGGGGTACCAAAGTTGTGAAGCATCCATTCTACTCCATTGGACCCAAGATGATTTTTGGGAGTGTTTCAGAGCATTTCGCTAACCTTCGGCACATAAAAAGATGCAAAACATGTGTTTCGGGCCTGAATGCACTATTTCGGGATACCAAAGTTGTGAAGCATCCAGTCTACTCCTTTGGAACCAAAATGATGTTTGGGAGTGTTTCAGAGCATTTGCTAACCTTCGGCACGTAAAAAGATGCAAACTTGTGTTTCGGGCCTCAATGCACTATTTCGGGATACCGAAGTTGTGAAGCTTTCATTCTACTCCATTGGAACCAAAATGATGTTTGGGAGTGTTTCAGATTATTTCGCTAACCTTCGGCACGTCAAAAGATGCAAAACTTGTGTTTCGGGCCGGAATGTACTATTTCGGGGTAACAAAGTTGTGAAGCATCCATTCTACTCCATTGGACCCAAAATGTTTTTTGGGAGTGTTTTAGAGCATTTCGCTAACCTTAGGCATGTAAAAAGATGCAAAACTTGTGTTTCGGGCCTGAATGCACTATTTCGGGATACCGAAGTTGTGAAGCATCCATTCTACTCCATTGGAACCAAAATGATGTTTGGGAGTGTTTCAGAGCATTTCGCTAACCTTCATCACGTAAAAAGATGCAAAACTTGTGTTTCGGGCCTGAATGCACTATTTCGGCATACCGAAATTGTGAAGCATCCATTCTACTCCATTGGACCCAAAATCATGTTTGAGAGTGTTTCAGAGCATTTCGCTAACCTTCAGCACGTAAATGATGCAAAACTTGTGTTTCGGGCCTGAATGTACTATTTCGGGGAACCGAAGTTGTGAAGCATCCATTCTACTCCATTGGACCCAAACTGATTTTTGGGAGTGTTTCAGAGCATTTCGCTAACCTTCGGCACGTAAAAAGATGCAAAACTTGTGTTTCGGGCCTGAATGTACTATTTCGGGGAACCGAAGTTGTGAAGCATCCATTCTACTCCATTGGACCCAAACTGATTTTTGGGAGTGTTTCAGAGCATTTTGCTCACTTTCGGCATGTAAAAAGATGCAAAACTTGTGTTTCGGGCCTGAATGCACTATTTCGGGATACCGAAGTTGTGAAGCATCCATTCTACTCCATTGGAACAAAAATGATGTTTGGGAGTGTTTCAGAGAATTTCGCTAACCTTCGGCACGTAAAAAGAGGCAAAACTTGTGTTTCGGGCCTGAATGCACTATTCCGGGGTACCGAAGTTGTGAAGCATCCATTCTACTCCACTGGACCCAAGATGATATTTGAGAGTGATTCAGAGCATTTCGCTAACCTTCGGCACGTAAAAAGATGCAAAACTTGTGTTTCGGGCCTGAATGTACTATTTCGGGGTACCAAAGTTGTGAAGCATCCATTCTACTCCATTGGACCCAAGATG
Organism: Cenchrus fungigraminus; assembly: GCA_036936925.1. Taxonomy (NCBI): domain Eukaryota; kingdom Viridiplantae; phylum Streptophyta; class Magnoliopsida; order Poales; family Poaceae; genus Cenchrus; species Cenchrus fungigraminus. Next base: position 58,179,788 of record CM072772.1, on the reverse strand, counting down.
ATTTTTGGGAGTGTTTCAGAGCATTTCGCTAACCTTCGGCACGTAAAAAGATGCAAAACTTGTGTTTCGGGCCTGAATGCACTATTTCGGGATACCGAAGTTGTGAAGCATCCATTCTACTCCGTTGGAACCAAAATGATGTTTGGGAGTGTTTCAGAGCATTTCGCTAACCTTCGTCACGTAAAAAGATGCAAAACTTGTGTTTCGGGCCTGAATGCACTATTTCGGCATACCGAAGTTGTGAAGCATCCATTCTACTCCATTGGACCCAAAATGATGTTTGAGAGTGTTTCGGAGCATTTCGCTAACCTTCAGCACGTAAAAGATGCAAAACTTGTGTTCGCGCCTGAATCCACTATTTCGGGTTACCAAAGTTGTGAAGCATCCATTATAGTCCATTGCACCCAAAATGATGTTTGGGAGTGTTTCAGAACATTTTGCTAACCTTCGGCACATAAAAAGATGAAAAACTTGTGTTTCGGGCCTGAATGCACTATTTCGGGTTACCAAAGTTGTGAAGCATCCATTCTACTCCATTGGAACAAAAATGATGTTTGAGAGTGTTTTAGAGCATTCGCTAACCTTCGACACGTAAAAAGATGCAAAACTTGTGTTTCGGGCCTGAATGCACTATTTCGGGATACCAAAGTTGTGAAGCATCCATTCTACTCCATTGGACCCAAAATGATTTTTGGGAGTGTTTCAGAGCATTTCGCTAACCTTCGGCACATAAAAAGATGCAAAACTTGTGTTTCGGGACTGAATGCACTATTTCGGGATACCGAAGTTGTGAAGCATCCAGTCTACTCCTTTGGAACCAAAATGATGTTTGGGAGTGTTTCAGAGCATTTCGCTAACCTTCGGCACGTAAAAAGATGCAAAACTTGTTTTTCGGGCCTGAATGCACTATTTCGGGATACCGAAGTTGTGAAGCATCCATTCTACTCCATTGGACCCAAACTGATTTTTGGGAGTGTTTCAGAGCATTTTGCTAACCTTCGGCATGTAAAAAGATGCAAAACTTCTGTTTCAGGCCTGAATGTACTATTTTGGGATACCGAAGTTGTGAAGCATCCATTCTACTCCATTGGAACAAAAATGATGTTTGGGAGTGTTTCAGAGCATTTCGCTAACCTTCAGCACGTAAAAAGAGGCAAAACTTGTGTTTCGGGCCTGAATGCACTATTCCGGGGTACCGAAGTGGTGAAGCATCCATTCTACTCCATTGGACCCAAGATGATGTTTGAGAGTGTTTCAGAGCATTTCGCTAACCTTCGGCACGTAAAAAGATGCAAAACTTGTGTTTCGGGCCTAAATGTACTATTTCGGGGTACCAATGTTGTGAAGCATCCATTCTACTCCATTGGACCCAAAATGATTTTTGGGAGTGTTTCAGAGCATTTCGCTAACCTTCGGCACGTAAAAAGATGCAAAACTTGTCTTTCGGGCCTGAATGTACTATTTCGGGGTACCAAAGTTGTGAAGCATCCATTCTACTCCATTGGACCCAAAATGATTTTTGGGAGTGTTTCAGAGCATTTCGCCAACCTTCGGCACGTAAAAAGATGCAAAACTTGTGTTTCGGGCCTGAATGCACTATTTCGGGATACCGAAGTTGTGAAGCTTTCATTCTACTCCATTGGAACCAAAATGATGTTTGGTAGTGTTTCAGATTATTTCGCTAACCTTCGGCACGTCAAAAGATGCAAAACTTATGTTTCGGGCCTGAATGCACTATTTCGGGATACCGAAGTTGTGAAGCTTTCATTCTACTCCATTGGAACAAAAATGATGTTTGGGAGTGTTTCAGAGCATTTCGCTAACCTTCAGCACGTAAAAAGAGGCAAAACTTGTGTTTCGGGCCTGAATGCACTATTCCGGGGTACCGAAGTGGTGAAGCATCCATTCTACTCCATTGGACCCAAGATGATGTTTGAGAGTGTTTCAGAGCATTTCGCTAACCTTCGGCACGTAAAAAGATGCAAAACTTCTGTTTCGGGCCTGAATGTACTATTTCGGGGTACCAATGTTGTGAAGCATCCATTCTACTCCATTGGACCCAAAATGATTTTTGGGAGTGTTTCAGAGCATTTCGCTAACCTTCGGCACGTAAAAGATGCAAAACTTGTGTTCGCGGCCTGAATGCACTATTTCGGGATACCGAAGTTGTGAAGCATCCAGTCTACTCCTTTGGAACCAAAATGATGTTTGGGAGTGTTTCAGAGCATTTCGCTAACCTTCGGCACGTAAAAAGAAGCAAAACTTATGTTTCGGGCCTGAATGCACTATTTCGGGATACCGAAGTTGTGAAGCATCCATTCTACTCCATTGGAACCAAAATGATATTTGGGAGTGTTTCAGGGCATTTCGCTAACCTTCGGCATGTAAAAAGATGCAAAACTTGTCTTTCGGGCCTGAATGTACTATTTCGGGGTACCAAAGTTGTGAAGCATCCATTCTACTCCATTGGACCCAAAATGATTTTTGGGAGTGTTTTGGAGCATTTCGCTAACTTTCGGCACGTGAAAAGATGCAAAACTTATGTTTCGGGCCTGAATGCACTATTTCGGGATACCGAAGTTATGAAGCATTCATTCTACTCCATTGGAACCAAAATGATGTTTGGGAGTGTTTCAGATTATTTCGCTAACCTTCGGCACGTCAAAAGATGCAAAACTTGTGTTTCGGGCCTCAATGCACTATTTCGGGATACCGAAGTTGTGAAGCATCCATTCTACTCCATTGGAACCAAAATGATGTTTGGGAGTGTTTCAGAGCATTTCGCTAACCTTCGGCACGTAAAAAGATGCAAAACTTGTTTTTCGGGCCTGAATGCACTATATCGGGATACCGAAGTTGTGAAGCATCCATTCTACTACATTGGACCCAAACTGATTTTTGGGAGTGATTCAGAGCATTTTGCTAACCTTCGGCATGTAAAAAGATGCAAAACTTGTGTTTCGGGCCTGAATGTACTATTTTGGGATACCGAAGTTGTGAAGCTTCCATTCTACTCCATTGGAACAAAAATGATGTTTGGGAGTGTTTCAGAGCATTTCGCTAACCTTCGGCACGTAAAAAGAGGCAAAACTTGTGTTTCGAGCCTGAATGCACTATTCCAGGGTACCGAAGTGGTGAAGCATCCATTCTACTCCATTGGACCCAAGATGATGTTTGAGAGTGTTTCAGAGCATTTCGCTAACCTTCGGCACGTAAAAAGATGCAAAACTTGTGTTTCGGGCCTGAATGTACTATTTCGGGGTACCAATGTTGTGAAGCATCCATTCTACTCCATTGGACCCAAAATGATTTTTGGGAGTGTTTCAGAGCATTTCGCTAACCTTCGGCACGTAAAAAGATGCAAAACTTATGTTTCGGGCCTGAATGCACTATTTCGGGATACCGAAGTTGTGAAGCATCCATTCTACTCCATTGGAACCAAAATGATATTTGGGAGTGTTTCAGGGCATTTCGCTAACCTTCGGCACATAAAAAGATGCAAAACTTGTCTTTCGGGCCTGAATGTACTATTTCGGGGTACCAAAGTTGTGAAGCATCCATTCTACTCCATTGGACCCAAAATGATTTTTGGGAGTGTTTTGGAGGATTTCGCTAACCTTCGGCACGTGAAAAGATGCAAAACTTGTGTTTCGGCCCTGAATGCACTATTTCGGGATACCGAAGTTGTGAAGCATTCATTCTACTCCATTGGAACCAAAATGATGTTTGGGAGTGTTTTAGAGCATTTCGCTAACCTTCGGCACGTCAAAAGATGCAAAACTTGTGTTTCGGGCCTGAATGTACTATTTGGGGGTACCAAAGTTGTGAAGCATCCATTCTACTCCATTGGACCCAAAATGGTTTTTGGGAGTGTTTTAGAGCATTTCGCTAACCTTCGGCATGTGAAAAGATGCAAAACTTGTGTTTCGGGCCTGAATGCACTATTTCGGGATACCGAAGTTGTGAAGCATTCATTCTACTCCATTGGAACCAAAATGATGTTTGGGAGTGTTTCAGAGCATATCGCTAACCTTCGGCACGTAAAAAGATGCAAAACTTGTGTTTCGGGCCTGAATGTACTATTTTGGGGTACCGAAGTTGTGAAGCATCAATTCTACTCCATTGGACCCAAACTGATTTTTGGGAGTGTTTCAGAGCATTTTGCTAACCTTCGGCATGTAAAAAGATGCAAAACTTGTGTTTCGGGCCTGAATGCACTATTTCGGGATACCGAAGTTGTGAAGCATTCATTCTACTCCATTGGAACCAAAATGATGTTTGGGAGTGTTTCAGAGCATATCGCTAACCTTCGGCACGTAAAAAGATGCAAAACTTGTGTTTCGGGCCTGAATGTACTATTTTGGGGTACCGAAGTTGTGAAGCATCAATTCTACTCCATTGGACCCAAACTGATTTTTGGGAGTGTTTCAGAGCATTTTGCTAACCTTCGGCATGTAAAAAGATGCAAAACTTGTGTTTCGGGCCTGAATGCACTATTTCGGGATACCGAAGTTGTGAAGCATCCATTCTACTCCATTGGAACAAAAATGATGTTTGGGAGTGTTTCAGAGCATTTCGCTAACCTTCGGCACGTAAAAAGAGGCAAAACTTTTGTTTCGGGCCTGAATGCACTATTCCGAGGTACCGAAGTTGTGAAGCATCCATTCTACTCCATTGGACCCAAGATGATATTTGAGAGTGTTTCAGAGCATTTCGCTAACTTTCGGCACGTAAAAAGAAGCAAAACTTGTGTTTCGGGCCTGAATGTACAATTTCGGGGTACCAAAGTTGTGAAGCATCCATTCTACTCCATTGGACCCAAGATGATTTTTGGGAGTGTTTCAGAGCATTTCGCTAACCTTCGGCACGTAAAAAGATGCAAAACTTGTGTTTCGGGCCTGAATGCACTATTTCGGGATACCGAAGTTGTGAAGCATCCATTCTACTCCATTGGACCCAAACTGATTTTTGGGAGTGTTTCAGAGCATTTTGCTAACCTTCGGCATGTAAAAAGATGCAAAACTTGTGTTTCGGGCCTGAATGTACTATTTTGGGATACCGAAGTTGTGAAGCATCCATTCTACTCCATTGGAACAAAAATGATGTTTGGGAGTGTTTCAGAGCATTTCGCTAACCTTCGGCATGTAAAAAGATGCAAAACTTGTGTTTCGGGCCTGAATGCACTATTTCGGGGTACCGAAGTTGTGAAGCATCCATTCTACTCCATTGGACCCAAAATAATGTTTGAGAGTGTTTCAGAGCATTTCGCTAACCTTCGGCACGTAAAAGATGCAAAACTTGTGTTTCGGGCCCGAATGCACTATTTCGGGGTACCGAAGTTGTGAAGCATCCATTCTACTCCATTGGACCCAAAATAATGTTTGATAGTGTTTCAGAGCATTTCGCTAACCTTCGGCACGTAAAAGATGCAAAACTTGTGTTTCGGGCCTGAATGTACTATTCGGGGTACCAAAGTTGTGAAGCATCCATTCTACTCCATTGGACCCAAGATGATTTTTGGGAGTGTTTCAGAGCATTTCGCTAACCTTCGGCACATAAAAAGATGCAAAACATGTGTTTCGGGCCTGAATGCACTATTTCGGGATACCAAAGTTGTGAAGCATCCAGTCTACTCCTTTGGAACCAAAATGATGTTTGGGAGTGTTTCAGAGCATTTGCTAACCTTCGGCACGTAAAAAGATGCAAACTTGTGTTTCGGGCCTCAATGCACTATTTCGGGATACCGAAGTTGTGAAGCTTTCATTCTACTCCATTGGAACCAAAATGATGTTTGGGAGTGTTTCAGATTATTTCGCTAACCTTCGGCACGTCAAAAGATGCAAAACTTGTGTTTCGGGCCGGAATGTACTATTTCGGGGTAACAAAGTTGTGAAGCATCCATTCTACTCCATTGGACCCAAAATGTTTTTTGGGAGTGTTTTAGAGCATTTCGCTAACCTTAGGCATGTAAAAAGATGCAAAACTTGTGTTTCGGGCCTGAATGCACTATTTCGGGATACCGAAGTTGTGAAGCATCCATTCTACTCCATTGGAACCAAAATGATGTTTGGGAGTGTTTCAGAGCATTTCGCTAACCTTCATCACGTAAAAAGATGCAAAACTTGTGTTTCGGGCCTGAATGCACTATTTCGGCATACCGAAATTGTGAAGCATCCATTCTACTCCATTGGACCCAAAATCATGTTTGAGAGTGTTTCAGAGCATTTCGCTAACCTTCAGCACGTAAATGATGCAAAACTTGTGTTTCGGGCCTGAATGTACTATTTCGGGGAACCGAAGTTGTGAAGCATCCATTCTACTCCATTGGAACAAAAATGATGTTTGGGAGTGTTTCAGAGAATTTCGCTAACCTTCGGCACGTAAAAAGAGGCAAAACTTGTGTTTCGGGCCTGAATGCACTATTCCGGGGTACCGAAGTTGTGAAGCATCCATTCTACTCCACTGGACCCAAGATGATATTTGAGAGTGATTCAGAGCATTTCGCTAACCTTCGGCACGTAAAAAGATGCAAAACTTGTGTTTCGGGCCTGAATGTACTATTTCGGGGTACCAAAGTTGTGAAGCATCCATTCTACTCCATTGGACCCAAGATGATTTTTGCGAGTGTTTCAGAGCATTTCGCTAACCTTCGGCACGTAAAAAGATGCAAAACTTGTGTTTCGGGCCTGAATGCACTATTTCGGGATACCGAAGTTGTGAAGCATCCATTCTACTCCGTTGGAACCAAAATGATGTTTGGGAGTGTTTCAGAGCATTTCGCTAACCTTCGTCACGTAAAAAGATGCAAAACTTGTGTTTCGGGCCTAAATGCACTATTTCGGCATACCGAAGTTGTGAAGCATCCATTCTACTCCATTGGACCCAAAATGATGTTTGAGAGTGTTTCGGAGCATTTCGCTAACCTTCAGCACGTAAAAGATGCAAAACTTGTGTTCGCGCCTGAATCCACTATTTCGGGTTACCAAAGTTGTGAAGCATCCATTATAGTCCATTGCACCCAAAATGATGTTTGGGAGTGTTTCAGAACATTTTGCTAACCTTCGGCACATAAAAAGATGAAAAACTTGTGTTTCGGGCCTGAATGCACTATTTCGGGTTACCAAAGTTGTGAAGCATCCATTCTACTCCATTGGAACAAAAATGATGTTTGAGAGTGTTTTAGAGCATTCGCTAACCTTCGACACGTAAAAAGATGCAAAACTTGTGTTTCGGGCCTGAATGCACTATTTCGGGATACCAAAGTTGTGAAGCATCCATTCTACTCCATTGGACCCAAAATGATTTTTGGGAGTGTTTCAGAGCATTTCGCTAACCTTCGGCACATAAAAAGATGCAAAACTTGTGTTTCGGGACTGAATGCACTATTTCGGGATACCGAAGTTGTGAAGCATCCAGTCTACTCCTTTGGAACCAAAATGATGTTTGGGAGTGTTTCAGAGCATTTCGCTAACCTTCGGCACGTAAAAAGATGCAAAACTTGTTTTTCGGGCCTGAATGCACTATTTCGGGATACCGAAGTTGTGAAGCATCCATTCTACTCCATTGGACCCAAACTGATTTTTGGGAGTGTTTCAGAGCATTTTGCTAACCTTCGGCATGTAAAAAGATGCAAAACTTCTGTTTCAGGCCTGAATGTACTATTTTGGGATACCGAAGTTGTGAAGCATCCATTCTACTCCATTGGAACAAAAATGATGTTTGGGAGTGTTTCAGAGCATTTCGCTAACCTTCAGCTCGTAAAAAGAGGCAAAACTTGTGTTTCGGGCCTGAATGCACTATTCCGGGGTACCGAAGTGGTGAAGCATCCATTCTACTCCATTGGACCCAAGATGATGTTTGAGAGTGTTTCAGAGCATTTCGCTAACCTTCGGCACGTAAAAAGATGCAAAACTTGTGTTTCGGGCCTAAATGTACTATTTCGGGGTACCAATGTTGTGAAGCATCCATTCTACTCCATTGGACCCAAAATGATTTTTGGGAGTGTTTCAGAGCATTTCGCTAACCTTCGGCACGTAAAAAGATGCAAAACTTGTCTTTCGGGCCTGAATGTACTATTTCGGGGTACCAAAGTTGTGAAGCATCCATTCTACTCCATTGGACCCAAAATGATTTTTGGGAGTGTTTCAGAGCATTTCGCCAACCTTCGGCACGTAAAAAGATGCAAAACTTGTGTTTCGGGCCTGAATGCACTATTTCGGGATACCGAAGTTGTGAAGCTTTCATTCTACTCCATTGGAACCAAAATGATGTTTGGGAGTGTTTCAGATTATTTCGCTAACCTTCGGCACGTCAAAAGATGCAAAACTTATGTTTCGGGCCTGAATGCACTATTTCGGGATACCGAAGTTGTGAAGCTTTCATTCTACTCCATTGGAACAAAAATGATGTTTGGGAGTGTTTCAGAGCATTTCGCTAACCTTCAGCACGTAAAAAGAGGCAAAACTTGTGTTTCGGGCCTGAATGCACTATTCCGGGGTACCGAAGTGGTGAAGCATCCATTCTACTCCATTGGACCCAAGATGATGTTTGAGAGTGTTTCAGAGCATTTCGCTAACCTTCGGCACGTAAAAAGATGCAAAACTTCTGTTTCGGGCCTGAATGTACTATTTCGGGGTACCAATGTTGTGAAGCATCCATTCTACTCCATTGGACCCAAAATGATTTTTGGCAGTGTTTCAGAGCATTTCGCTAACCTTCGGCACGTAAAAGATGCAAAACTTGTGTTCGCGGCCTGAATGCACTATTTCGGGATACCGAAGTTGTGAAGCATCCAGTCTACTCCTTTGGAACCAAAATGATGTTTGGGAGTGTTTCAGAGCATTTCGCTAACCTTCGGCACGTAAAAAGAAGCAAAACTTATGTTTCGGGCCTGAATGCACTATTTCGGGATACCGAAGTTGTGAAGCATCCATTCTACTCCATTGGAACCAAAATGATATTTGGGAGTGTTTCAGGGCATTTCGCTAACCTTCGGCATGTAAAAAGATGCAAAACTTGTCTTTCGGGCCTGAATGTACTATTTCGGGGTACCAAAGTTGTGAAGCATCCATTCTACTCCATTGGACCCAAAATGATTTTTGGGAGTGTTTTGGAGCATTTCGCTAACTTTCGGCACGTGAAAAGATGCAAAACTTATGTTTCGGGCCTGAATGCACTATTTCGGGATACCGAAGTTATGAAGCATTCATTCTACTCCATTGGAACCAAAATGATGTTTGGGAGTGTTTCAGATTATTTCGCTAACCTTCGGCACGTCAAAAGATGCAAAACTTGTGTTTCGGGCCTCAATGCACTATTTCGGGATACCGAAGTTGTGAAGCATCCATTCTACTCCATTGGAACCAAAATGATGTTTGGGAGTGTTTCAGAGCATTTCGCTAACCTTCGGCACGTAAAAAGATGCAAAACTTCTGTTTCGGGCCTGAATGTACTATTTCGGGGTACCAATGTTGTGAAGCATCCATTCTACTCCATTGGACCCAAAATGATTTTTGGGAGTGTTTCAGAGCATTTCGCTAACCTTCGGCACGTAAAAGATGCAAAACTTGTGTTCGCGGCCTGAATGCACTATTTCGGGATACCGAAGTTGTGAAGCATCCAGTCTACTCCTTTGGAACCAAAATGATGTTTGGGAGTGTTTCAGAGCATTTCGCTAACCTTCGGCACGTAAAAAGAAGCAAAACTTATGTTTCGGGCCTGAATGCACTATTTCGGGATACCGAAGTTGTGAAGCATCCATTCTACTCCATTGGAACCAAAATGATATTTGGGAGTGTTTCAGGGCATTTCGCTAACCTTCGGCATGTAAAAAGATGCAAAACTTGTCTTTCGGGCCTGAATGTACTATTTCGGGGTACCAAAGTTGTGAAGCATCCATTCTACTCCATTGGACCCAAAATGATTTTTGGGAGTGTTTTGGAGCATTTCGCTAACTTTCGGCACGTGAAAAGATGCAAAACTTATGTTTCGGGCCTGAATGCACTATTTCGGGATACCGAAGTTATGAAGCATTCATTCTACTCCATTGGAACCAAAATGATGTTTGGGAGTGTTTCAGATTATTTCGCTAACCTTCGGCACGTCAAAAGATGCAAAACTTGTGTTTCGGGCCTCAATGCACTATTTCGGGATACCGAAGTTGTGAAGCATCCATTCTACTCCATTGGAACCAAAATGATGTTTGGGAGTGTTTCAGAGCATTTCGCTAACCTTCGGCACGTAAAAAGATGCAAAACTTGTTTTTCGGGCCTGAATGCACTATATCGGGATACCGAAGTTGTGAAGCATCCATTCTACTACATTGGACCCAAACTGATTTTTGGGAGTGATTCAGAGCATTTTGCTAACCTTCGGCATGTAAAAAGATGCAAAACTTGTGTTTCGGGCCTGAATGTACTATTTTGGGATACCGAAGTTGTGAAGCTTCCATTCTACTCCATTGGAACAAAAATGATGTTTGGGAGTGTTTCAGAGCATTTCGCTAACCTTCGGCACGTAAAAAGAGGCAAAACTTGTGTTTCGAGCCTGAATGCACTATTCCAGGGTACCGAAGTGGTGAAGCATCCATTCTACTCCATTGGACCCAAGATGATGTTTGAGAGTGTTTCAGAGCATTTCGCTAACCTTCGGCACGTAAAAAGATGCAAAACTTGTGTTTCGGGCCTGAATGTACTATTTCGGGGTACCAATGTTGTGAAGCATCCATTCTACTCCATTGGACCCAAAATGATTTTTGGGAGTATTTCAGAGCATTTCGCTAACCTTCGGCACGTAAAAAGATGCAAAACTTATGTTTCGGGCCTGAATGCACTATTTCGGGATACCGAAGTTGTGAAGCATCCATTCTACTCCATTGGAACCAAAATGATATTTGGGAGTGTTTCAGGGCATTTCGCTAACCTTCGGCACATAAAAAGATGCAAAACTTGTCTTTCGGGCCTGAATGTACTATTTCGGGGTACCAAAGTTGTGAAGCATCCATTCTACTCCATTGGACCCAAAATGATTTTTGGGAGTGTTTTGGAGGATTTCGCTAACCTTCGGCACGTGAAAAGATGCAAAACTTGTGTTTCGGCCCTGAATGCACTATTTCGGGATACCGAAGTTGTGAAGCATTCATTCTACTCCATTGGAACCAAAATGATGTTTGGGAGTGTTTTAGAGCATTTCGCTAACCTTCGGCACGTCAAAAGATGCAAAACTTGTGTTTCGGGCCTGAATGTACTATTTGGGGGTACCAAAGTTGTGAAGCATCCATTCTACTCCATTGGACCCAAAATGGTTTTTGGGAGTGTTTTAGAGCATTTCGCTAACCTTCGGCATGTGAAAAGATGCAAAACTTGTGTTTCGGGCCTGAATGCACTATTTCGGGATACCGAAGTTGTGAAGCATTCATTCTACTCCATTGGAACCAAAATGATGTTTGGGAGTGTTTCAGAGCATATCGCTAACCTTCGGCACGTAAAAAGATGCAAAACTTGTGTTTCGGGCCTGAATGTACTATTTTGGGGTACCGAAGTTGTGAAGCATCAATTCTACTCCATTGGACCCAAACTGATTTTTGGGAGTGTTTCAGAGCATTTTGCTAACCTTCGGCATGTAAAAAGATGCAAAACTTGTGTTTCGGGCCTGAATGCACTATTTCGGGATACCGAAGTTGTGAAGCATCCATTCTACTCCATTGGAACAAAAATGATGTTTGGGAGTGTTTCAGAGCATTTCGCTTACCTTCGGCACGTAAAAAGAGGCAAAACTTTTGTTTCGGGCCTGAATGCACTATTCCGAGGTACCGAAGTTGTGAAGCATCCATTCTACTCCATTGGACCCAAGATGATATTTGAGAGTGTTTCAGAGCATTTCGCTAACCTTCGGCACGTAAAAAGAAGCAAAACTTGTGTTTCGGGCCTGAATGTACAATTTCGGGGTACCAAAGTTGTGAAGCATCCATTCTACTCCATTGGACCCAAGATGATTTTTGGGAGTGTTTCAGAGCATTTCGCTAACCTTCGGCACGTAAAAAGATGCAAAACTTGTGTTTCGGGCCTGAATGCACTATTTCGGGATACCGAAGTTGTGAAGCATCCATTCTACTCCATTGGACCCAAACTGATTTTTGGGAGTGTTTCAGAGCATTTTGCTAACCTTCGGCATGTAAAAAGATGCAAAACTTGTGTTTCGGGCCTGAATGTACTATTTTGGGATACCGAAGTTGTGAAGCATCCATTCTACTCCATTGGAACAAAAATGATGTTTGGGAGTGTTTCAGAGCATTTCGCTAACCTTCGGCATGTAAAAAGATGCAAAACTTGTGTTTCGGGCCTGAATGCACTATTTCGGGGTACCGAAGTTGTGAAGCATCCATTCTACTCCATTGGACCCAAAATAATGTTTGAGAGTGTTTCAGAGCATTTCGCTAACCTTCGGCACGTAAAAGATGCAAAACTTGTGTTTCGGGCCCGAATGCACTATTTCGGGGTACCGAAGTTGTGAAGCATCCATTCTACTCCATTGGACCCAAAATAATGTTTTATAGTGTTTCAGAGCATTTCGCTAACCTTCGGCACGTAAAAGATGCAAAACTTGTGTTTCGGGCCTGAATGTACTATTCGGGGTACCAAAGTTGTGAAGCATCCATTCTACTCCATTGGACCCAAGATGATTTTTGGGAGTGTTTCAGAGCATTTCGCTAACCTTCGGCACATAAAAAGATGCAAAACATGTGTTTCGGGCCTGAATGCACTATTTCGGGATACCAAAGTTGTGAAGCATCCAGTCTACTCCTTTGGAACCAAAATGATGTTTGGGAGTGTTTCAGAGCATTTGCTAACCTTCGGCACGTAAAAAGATGCAAACTTGTGTTTCGGGCCTCAATGCACTATTTCGGGATACCGAAGTTGTGAAGCATCCATTCTACTCCATTGGAACCAAAATGATGTTTGGGAGTGTTTCAGAGCATTTCGCTAACCTTCGGCACATAAAAAGAAGCAAAACTTGTGTTTCGAGCCTGAATGTACTATTTCGGGGTACCAAAGTTGTGAAGCATCCATTCTACTCCATTGGACCGAAAATGATTTTTGGGAGTGTTTTGGAGCATTTCGCTTACCTTCGGCACGTGAAAAGATGCAAAACTTGTGTTTCGGGCCCGAATGCACTATTTCGGGATACCGAAGTTGTGAAGCATCCATTCTACTCCATTGGAACCAAAATGATGTTTGGGAGTGTTTCAGAGCATTTCGCTAACCTTCGGCACGTAAAAAGATGCAAAACTTGTGTTTCGGGCCTGAATGCACTATTTCGGGGTACCGAAGTTGTGAAGCATCCATTCTACTCCATTGGACCCAAAATGATGTTTGAGAGTGTTTCAGAGCATTTCGCTAACCTTCGGCACGTAAAAAGATGAAAAACTTGTGTTCGCGCCTGTTGCACTATTTCGGGGTACCGAAGTTGCGAAGCATCCAATCTACTCCATTGGAACCAAAGTGATGTTTGGGAGTGTTTCAGAGTATTTCGCTAACCTTCGGCACGTAAAAAGATGCAAAACTTCTATTTCGGGCCTGAATGCACTATTTCAGGGTACCGAAGTTGTGAAGCGTCCATTCTACTCCAATGGACCCAAAATAATGTTTGAGAGTGTTTCAGAGCATTTCGCTAACCTTCGGCACGTAAAAGATGCAAAACTTGTGTTTCGGGCCTGAATGCACTATTTCGGGGTATCGTAGTTGTAAAGCATCCACTATTTCAGGGTACCAAAGTTGTAAATCATCCATTCTACTCCATTGGACCCAAAATGATGTTTGGGAGTGTTTCAAATCATTTTGCTAACCTTCGGCACGTAAAAAAAATGCAAAACTTGTGTTTCGGGCCTGAATGCACTATTTCAGGGTACCGAAGTTGTGAAGCATCCATTCTACTCCATTGGACCCAAAATGATGTTTGGGAGTGTTTCAGAGCATTTCGCTAACCTTCGGCACGTAAAAAGATGAAAACTTGTGTTTCGGGCCTGAATGCACTATTTCGAGGGACCAAAGTTGCGAAGCATCCATTCAACTCCATTTGACCCAAACTGATTTTTGTGAGTGTTTCAGAGCATTTCGCTAACCTTCGGCACGTAAAAAGATGCAAAACTTGTGTTTCGGGACTGAATGTACTATTTCGGGGTACCGAAGTTGTGAAGCATCCATTCTACTCCATTGGATCCAAACTGATTTTTGGGAGTGTTTCAGAGCATTTCGCTAACCTTCGGCATGTAAAAAGATGCAAAACTTGTGTTTCGGGCCTGAATACACTATTTCGGGATACCGATGTTGTGAAGCATCCATTCTACTCCATTGGAACAAAAATGATGTTTGGGAGTGTTTCAGAGTATTTCGCTAACCTTCGACACGTAAAAAGAGGCAAAACTTGTGTTTCGGGCCTGAATACACTATTTCGGGATACCGAAGTTGTGAAGCATCCATTCTACTCCATTGGAACAAAAATGATGTTTGGGAGTGTTTCAGAGCATTTCGCTAACCTTGGACACGTAAAAAGAGGCAAAACTTGTGTTTCGGGCCTGAATGCACTATTCCGGGGTACCGAAGTTGTGAAGCATCCATTCTACTCCATTGGACCCAAGATAATGTTTGAGAGTGTTTCAGAGCATTTTGCTAACCTTCGGCACGTAAAAAGATGCAAAACTTGTGTTTCGGGCCTGAATGTACTATTTCGAGGGACCAAAGTTGCGAAGCATCCATTCAACTCCATTAGACCCAAACTGATTTTTGGGAGTGTTTCAGAGCATTTCGCTAACCTTCGGCACGTAAAAAGATGCAAACTTGTGTTTCAAGACTGAATGTACTATTTCGTGGTACCGAAGTTGTGAAGCATCCATTCTACTCCATTGGATCCAAACTGATTTTTGGGAGTGTTTCAGAGCATTTCGCTAACCTTCGGCAAGTAAAAAGGTGCAAAACTTGTGTTTCGGGCCTGAATGCACTATTTCGGGATACCGAAGTTGTGAAGCATCCATTCTACTCCATTGGAACAAAAATGATGTTTGGGTGTGTTTCAGAGCATTTCGCTAACCTTCGACACGTAAAAAGAGGCAAAACTTGTGTTTCATACCATTTTGCTAACCTTCGGCACATAAAAAGATGAAAAACTTGTGTTTCGGGCCTGAATGCACTATTTCGGGGTACGGAAGTTGTGAAGCATCCATTCTACTCCATTGGACCCAAAATGTTGTTTGAGAGTGTTTCAGAGCATTTCGCTAACCTTCGGCACGTAAAAGATGCAAATCTTGTGTTTCGGGCCTGAATGCACTATTTCAGGGTATCGTAGTTGTAAAGCATCCATTCTACTCCATTGGACCCAAAATGATGTTTCGGAGTGTTTTAGAGCATTTCGCTAACCTTCGGCACGTAAAAGATGCAAAACTTGTGTTCGCGCCGTAATCCACTATTTCGGGTTACCAAAGTTGTGAAGCATCCATTATAGTCCATTAGACCCAAAATGATGTTTGCGAGTGTTTCAGAGCATTTTGCTAACCTTCGGAACATAAAAAGATGAAAAACTTGTGTTTCGGGCCTGAATGCACTATTTTGGGGTATCATAGTTGTAAAGCATCCATTCTACTCCATTGGAACCAAAATGATGTTTGGGAGTGTTTCAGAGCATTTCGCTAACCTTCGGCACGTAAAAGATGCAAAACTTGTGTTTCATACCATTTTGCTAACCTTCGGCACATAAAAAGATGCAAAACTTGTGTTTCGGGCCTGAATGCACTATTTCGGGGTACCGAAGTTGTGAAGCATCCATTCTACTCCATTGGACCAAAAATGATTTTGGGAGTGTTTCAGAGCGTTTCGTTATCCTTCAGCACATAAAAAGATGAAAAACTTGTGTTCGCGCCTGAATGCACTATTTCGGGGGACCAAAGTTGTGAAGCATCCATTCTACTACCTTGGAACTAAAATGATGTTTGGGACTGTTTCAGAGCATTTCGCTAACCTTCGGCATGTCAAAAGATGCAAAACTTGTGTTTTGGGCCTAAATGCACTATTTTTGGGTACCGAAGTTGTGAAGCATCCATTCTACTCCATTGGACTCAAAATGATGTTTGGGAGTGTTTCAGAGCATTTCGCTAACCTTCGGCACGTAAAAGATGCAAAACTTGTGTTCGCGCCAGAATGCACTATTTTGAGGGACCAAAGTTGCGAAGCATCCATTCTACTCCATTGGAACCAAAGTGATGTTTGGGAGTGTTTCAGAGCATTTCGCTAACCTTCGGCACGTAAAAACATGCAAAACTTGGGTTTTGGGCCTAAATGCACTATTTCGGGGTACCGAAGTTGTGAAGCATCCATTCTACTCCATTGGACCCAAAATGATGTTTTAGAGTGTTTCAGAGCATTTTGCTAACCTTCGGCACGTAAAAGATGCAAAACTTGTGTTTCATACCATTTTGCTAACCTTCGGCACATAAAAAGATGAAAAACTTGTGTTTCGGGCCTGAATGCACTATTTCGGGGTACTGAAGTTGTGAAGCATCCATTCTACTCCATTGGACCCAAAATGTTGTTTGAGAGTGTTTCAGAGCATTTCGCTAACCTTCGGCACGTAAAAGATGCAAATCTTGTGTTTCGGGCCTGAATGCACTATTTCAGGGTATCGTAGTTGTAAAGCATCCATTCTACTCCATTGGACCCAAAATGATGTTTCGGAGTGTTTTAGAGCATTTCGCTAACCTTCGGCACGTAAAAGATGCAAAACTTGTGTTCGCGCCGTAATCCAGTATTTCGGGTTACCAAAGTTGTGAAGCATCCATTATAGTCCATTAGACCCAAAATGATGTTTGCGAGTGTTTCAGAGCATTTTGCTAACCTTCGGAACATAAAAAGATGAAAAACTTGTGTTTCGGGCCTGAATGCACTATTTTGGGGTATCATAGTTGTAAAGCATCCATTCTACTCCATTGGAACCAAAATGATGTTTGGGAGTGTTTCAGAGCATTTCGCTAACCTTCGGCACGTAAAAGATGCAAAACTTGTGTTTCATACCATTTTGCTAACCTTCGGCACATAAAAAGATGCAAAACTTGTGTTTCGGGCCTGAATGCACTATTTTGGGGTACCGAAGTTGTGAAGCATCCATTCTACTCCATTGGACCAAAAATGATTTTGGGAGTGTTTCAGAGCGTTTCGTTATCCTTCAGCACATAAAAAGATGAAAAACTTGTGTTCGCGCCTAAATGCACTATTTCGGGGGACCAAAGTTGTGAAGCATCCATTCTACTACCTTGGAACTAAAATGATGTTTGGGACTGTTTCAGAGCATTTCGCTAACCTTCGGCATGTCAAAAGATGCAAAACTTGTGTTTCGGGCCTAAATGCACTATTTTTGGGTACCGAAGTTGTGAAGCATCCATTCTACTCCATTGGACTCAAAATGATGTTTGGGAGTGTTTCAGAGCATTTCGCTAACCTTCGGCACGTAAAAGATGCAAAACTTGTGTTCGCGCCAGAATGCACTATTTTGAGGGACCAAAGTTGCGAAGCATCCATTCTACTCCATTGGAACCAAAGTGATGTTTGGGAGTGTTTCAGAGCATTTCGCTAACCTTCGGCACGTAAAAACATGCAAAACTTGGGTTTTGGGCCTAAATGCACTATTTCGGGGTACCGAAGTTGTGAAGCATCCATTCTACTCCATTGGACCCAAAATGATGTTTTAGAGTGTTTCAGAGCATTTTGCTAACCTTCGGCACGTAAAAGATGCAAAACTTGTGTTTCATACCATTTTGCTAACCTTCGGCACATAAAAAGATGAAAAACTTGTGTTTCGGGCCTGAATGCACTATTTTGGGGTACCAAAGTTGCGAAGCATCCATTCTACTCCATTGGAACCAACATGATGTTTGGGAGTGTGTCAGAGCATTTCGCTAACCTTCGACACGTAAAAAGATGCAAAACTTGTGTTTCGGGCCTGAATGCACTATTTCGGGGTACCGAAGTTGTGAAGCATCCATTCTACTCCATTGGACCCAAAATGATGTTTTAGAGTGTTTCAGAGCATTTCGCTAACCTTCGGCACGTAAAAGATGCAAAACTTGTGTTTCGGGCCTGAATGCACTATTTCGGGGTATCGTAGTTGTAAAGCATCCATTCTACTCCATTGGACCCAAAATGATGTTGGGGAGTGTTTCAGAGCATTTCGCGAACCTTCGACACGTAAAAGATGCAAAACTTGTGTTCGCACCTTAATCCACTATTTCGAGTTACCAAAGTTGTGAAGCATCCATTATAGTCCATAGGACCCAAAATGATGTTCGCGAGTGTTTTAGAGCATTTTGTTAACCTTCGGCACATAAAAAGATGAAAAACTTGTGTTTCGGGCCTGAATGCACTATTTTGGGGTACCAAAGTTGCGAAGCATCCATTCTACTCCATTGGACCCAAAATGATGTTTGGGAGTGTTTCAGAGCATTTCGCTAACCTTCGGCACGTAAAAAGATGCGAAACTTCTGTTTCGTGCCTGAATGCACTATTTCGGGGTATCGTAGTTGTAAAGCATCCATTCTACTCTATTGGACCCAAAATGATGTTTGGGAGTGTTTCAGAGCATTTCGCTAACCTTCGGCGCGTAAAAGATGCAAAACTTGTGTTCGCGCCTTAATCCACTATTTCGAGTTACCAAAGTTGTGAAGCATCCATTATAGTCCATTGTTTGCGAGTGTTTCAGAGCATTTTGCTAACCTTCGGCACATAAAAAGATGAAAAACTTGTGTTTCGGGCCTGAATGCACTATTTTGGGGTACCAAAGTTGCGAAGCATCCATTCTACTCCATTGGAACCAAAATGATGTTTGGGAGTGTTTCAGAGCATTTCGCTAACCTTCGGCACGTAAAAAGATGCAAAACTGGTGTTTCGGGCCCGAATGCACTATTTTGGGGTACCGAAGTTGTGAAGCATCCATTCTACTCCATTGGACCCAAAATGATGTTTGGGAGTGTTTCAGAGCATTTCGCTAACCTTCGGCACGTAAAAAGATGCGAAACTTGTGTTTCGGGCCTGAATGCACTATTTCGGGGTATCGTAGTTGTAAAGCATCCATTCTACTCTATTGGACCCAAAATGATGTTTGGGAGTGTTTCAGAGCATTTCGCTAACCTTCGGCGCGTAAAAGATGCAAAACTTGTGTTCACGCCTTAATCCACTATTTCGGATTACCAAAGTTGTGAAGCATCCATTATAGTCCATTGCACCCAAAATGATGTTTGCGAGTGTTTCAGAGCATTTTGCTAACCTTCGGCACATAAAAAGATGAAAAACTTGTGTTTCGGGCCTGAATGCACTATTTTGGGTTACCAAAGCTGCGATGCATCCATTCTACTCCATTGGAACCAAAATGATGTTTGGGAGTGTTTCAGAGCATTTCGCTAACCTTCGGCACGTAAAAAGATGCAAAACTTGTGTTTCGGGCCTGAATGCACTATTTCGGGGTACTGAAGTTGTGAAGCATCCATTCTACTCCATTGGACACAAAATGATGTTTGAGAGTGTTTCAGAGCATTTCGCTAACCTTCGGCACGTAAAAGATGCAAAACTTGTGTTTCGGGCCTGAATGCACTATTTCGGGGTATCGTAGTTGTAAAGGATCCATTCTACTCCATTGGACCCAAAATGATGTTGGGGAGTGTTTCAGAGCATTTCGCGAACCTTCGGCACGTAAAAGATGCAAAACTTGTGTTCGCGCCTTAATCCACTATTTCGAGTTACCAAAGTTGTGAAGCATCCATTATAGTCCATAGGACCCAAAATGATGTTCGCGAGTGTTTTAGAGCATTTTGCTAACCTTCGGCACATAAAAAGATGAAAAACTTGTGTTTCGGGCCTGAATGCACTATTTTGGGGTACCAAAGTTGCGAAGCATCCATTCTACTCCATTGGAACCAAAATGATGTTTGGGAGTGTTTCAGAGCATTTCGCTAACCTTCGGCACGTAAAAGATGCAAAACTTGTGTTTCGGGCCTGAATGCACTATTTCGGGGTATCGTAGTTGTAAATCATCCATTCTACTCCATTGGACCCAAAATGATGTTGGGGAGTGTTTCAGAGCATTTCGCTAACCTTCGGCACGTAAAAGATGCAAAACTTGTGTTCGCGCCTTAATCCACTATTTCGAGTTACCAAAGTTGTGAAGCATCCATTATAGTCCATAGGACCCAAAATGATGTTTGCGAATGTTTCAAAGCATTTTGCTAACCTTCGGAACATAAAAAGATGAAAAACTTGTGTTTCGGGCCTGAATGCACTATTTTGGGGTACCAAAGTTGCGAAGCATCCATTCTACTCCATTGGAACCAAAATGATGTTTGGGAGTGTTTCAGAGCATTTCGCTAACCTTCGGCACGTAAAAAGATGCAAAACTTGTGTTTCGGTCCTGAATGCACTATTTTGGGGTACCGAAGTTGTGAAGCATCCATTCTACTCCATTGGACCCAAAATGATGTTTGGGAGTGTTTCAGAGGATTTCGCTAACCTTCAGCACGTAAAAAGATGCAAAACTTGTGTTTCGGGCCTGAATGCACTATTTCGGGGTACCGAAGTTGTGAAGCATCCATTCTACTCCATTGTATCCAAAATGATTTTAGGAGTGTTTCAGAGCGTTTCGTTAACCTTCGGCACATAAAAAGATGAAAAACTTGTGTTCGCGCCTGAATGCACTATTTCGGGGGACCAAAGTTGTGAAGCATCCATTCTACTCCATTGGAACTAAAATGATGTTTGGGAGTGTTTCAGAGCATTTCGCTAAGCTTCGGCATGTCAAAAGATGCAAAACTTGTGTTTTGGGCCTAAATGCACTATTTTTGGGTACCGAAGTTGTGAAGCATCCATTCTACTCCATTGGACTCAAAATGATGTTTGGGAGTGTTTCAGAGCATTTCGCTAACCTTCGGCACATAAAAGATGCAAAACTTGTGTTTCGGACCTGAAAGCACTATTTCGGGGTATCGTAGTTGTAAAGCATCCATTCTACTCCATTGGACCCAAAATGATGTTTGGGAGTGTTTCAGAGCATTTCGCTAACCTTCGGCGTGTAAAAGATGCAAAACTTGTGTTCGTGCCTTAATCCACTATTTCGGGTTACCAAAGTTGTGAAGCATCCATTATAGTCCATTGCACCCAAAATGATGTTTGCGAGTGTTTCAGAGCATTTTGCTAACCTTCGGCACATAAAAAGATGAAAAACTTGTGTTTCGGGCCTGAATGCACTATTTTGGGTTACCAAAGCTGCGAAGCATCCATTCTACTCCATTGGAACCAAAATGATGTTTGGGAGTGTTTCAGAGCATTTCGCTAACCTTCGGCACGTAAAAAGATGCAAAACTTGTGTTTCGAGCCTGAATGCACTATTTCGGGGTACTGAAGTTGTGAAGTATCCATTCTACTCCATTGGACCAAAATGATGTTTGAGAGTGTTTCAGAGCATTTCGCTAACCTTCGGCACGTAAAAGATGCAAAACTTGTGTTTCGGGCCTGAATGCACTATTTCGGGGTATCGTAGTTGTAAAGCATCCATTCTACTCCATTGGACCCAAAATGATGTTGGGGAGTGTTTCAGAGCATTTCGCGAACCTTCGGCACGTAAAAGATGCAAAACTTGTGTTCGCGCCTTAATCCACTATTACGAGTTACCAAAGTTGTGAAGCATCCATTATAGTCCATTGCACCCAAATTGATGGTTGCGAGTGTTTTAGAGCATTTTGCTAACCTTCGGCACATAAAAAGATGAAAAACTTGTGTTTCGGGCCTGAATGCACTATTTTGGGTTACCAAAGCTGCGAAGCATCCATTCTACTCCATTGGAACCAAAATGATGTTTGGGAGTGTTTCAGAGCATTTCGCTAACCTTCGGCACGTAAAAAGATGCAAAACTTGTGTTTCGAGCCTGAATGCACTATTTCGGAGTACTGAAGTTGTGAAGTATCCATTCTACTCC
Organism: Cenchrus fungigraminus; assembly: GCA_036936925.1. Taxonomy (NCBI): domain Eukaryota; kingdom Viridiplantae; phylum Streptophyta; class Magnoliopsida; order Poales; family Poaceae; genus Cenchrus; species Cenchrus fungigraminus. Next base: position 58,157,789 of record CM072772.1, on the reverse strand, counting down.
ATTGGACCAAAATGATGTTTGAGAGTGTTTCAGAGCATTTCGCTAACCTTCGGCACGTAAAAGATGCAAAACTTGTGTTTCGGGCCTGAATGCACTATTTCGAGGTATCGTAGTTGTAAAGCATCCATTCTACTCCATTGGACCCAAAATGATGTTGGGGAGTGTTTCAGAGCATTTCGCGAACCTTCGGCACGTAAAAGATGCAAAACTTGTGTTCGCGCCTTAATCCACTATTTTGAGTTACCAAAGTTGTGAAGCATCCATTATAGTCCATAGGACCCAAAATGATGTTTGCGAGTGTTTCAGAGCATTTTGCTAACCTTCGGAACATAAAAAGATGAAAAACTTGTGTTTCGGGCCTGAATGCACTATTTTGGGGTACCAAAGTTGCGAAGCATCCATTCTACTACATTGGAACCAAAATGGTGTTTGGGAGTGTTTCAAAGCATTTCTCTAACCTTCGGCACGTAAAAAGATGCAAAACTTGTTTCGGGCCTGAATGCACTATTTTGGGGTACCGAAGTTGTGAAGCATCCATTCTACTCCATTGGACCCAAAATGATGTTTGGGAGTGTTTCAGAGGATTTCGCTAACCTTCGGCACGTAAAAAGATGCAAAACTTGTGTTTCGGGCCTGAATGCACTATTTCGGGGTACCGAAGTTGTGAAGCATCCATTCTACTCCATTGGACCCAAAATGATTTTGGGAGTGTTTCAGAGTGTTTCGTTAACCTTCGGCACATAAAAAGATGAAAAACTTGTGTTCGCGCCTGAATGCACTATTTCGGGGGACCAAAGTTGTGAAGCATCCATTCTACTCCATTGGAACTAAAATGATGTTTGGGAGTGTTTCAGAGCATTTCGCTAAGCTTCGGCATGTCAAAAGATGCAAAACTTGTGTTTTGGGCCTAAATGCACTATTTTTGGGTACCGAAGTTGTGAAGCATCCATTCTACTCCATTGGACTCAAAATGATGTTTGGGAGTGTTTCAGAGCATTTCGCTAACCTTCGGCACGTAAAAGATGCAAAACTTGTGTTTCGGACCTGAAAGCACTATTTCGGGGTATCGTAGTTGTAAAGCATCCATTCTACTCCATTGGACCCGAAATGATGTTTGGGAGTGTTTCAGAGCATTTCGCTAACCTTCGGCACGTAAAAAGATGCAAAACTTGTGTTTCGAGCCTGAATGCACTATTTCGGGGTACTGAAGTTGTGAAGTATCCATTCTACTCCATTGGACCAAAATGATGTTTGAGAGTGTTTCAGAGCATTTCGCTAACCTTCGGCACGTAAAAGATGCAAAACTTGTGTTTCGGGCCTGAATGCACTATTTCGGGGTATCGTAGTTGTAAAGCATCCATTCTACTCCATTGGACCCAAAATGATGTTGGGGAGTGTTTCAGAGCATTTCGCGAACCTTCGGCACGTAAAAGATGCAAAACTTGTGTTCGCGCCTTAATCCACTATTACGAGTTACCAAAGTTGTGAAGCATCCATTATAGTCCATTGCACCCAAATTGATGGTTGCGAGTGTTTTAGAGCATTTTGCTAACCTTCGGCACATAAAAAGATGAAAAACTTGTGTTTCGGGCCTGAATGCACTATTTTGGGTTACCAAAGCTGCGAAGCATCCATTCTGCTCCATTGGAACCAAAATGATGTTTGGGAGTGTTTCAGAGCATTTCGCTAACCTTCGGCACGTAAAAAGATGCAAAACTTGTGTTTCGGGCCTGAATGCACTATTTCAGGGTACAGTAGTTGTGAAGCATCCATTCTACTCCATTGGACCCAAAATGATGTTTGAGAGTGTTTCAGAGCATTTCGCTAACCTTCGGCACGTAAAAGATGCAAAACTTGTGTTTCGGGCCTGAATGCACTATTTCGAGGTATCGTAGTTGTAAAGCATCCATTCTACTCCATTGGACCCAAAATGATGTTTGGGAGTGTTTCAGAGCATTTCGCGAACCTTCGGCACGTAAAAGATGCAAAACTTGTGTTCGCGCCTTAATCCACTATTTCGAGTTACCAAAGTTGTGAAGCATCCATTATAGTCCATAGGACCCAAAATGATGTTTGCGAGTGTTTCAGAGCATTTTGCTAACCTTCGGAACATAAAAAGATGAAAAACTTGTGTTTCGGGCCTGAATGCACTATTTTGGGGCACCAAAGTTGCGAAGCATCCATTCTACTCCATTGGAACCAAAATGGTGTTTGGGAGTGTTTCAAAGCATTTCGCTAACCTTCGGCACGTAAAAAATGCAAAACTTGTTTCGGGCCTGAATGCACTATTTTGGGGTACCGAAGTTGTGAAGCATCCATTCTACTCCATTGGACCCAAAATGATGTTTGGGAGTGTTTCAGAGGATTTCGCTAACCTTCGGCACGTAAAAAGATGCAAAACTTGTGTTTCGGGCCTGAATGCACTATTTCGGGGTACCGAAGTTGTGAAGCATCCATTCTACTCCATTGGACCCAAAATGATTTTGGGAGTGTTTCAGAGTGTTTCGTTAACCTTCGGCACATAAAAAGATGAAAAACTTGTGTTCGCGCCTGAATGCACTATTTCGGGGGACCAAAGTTGTGAAGCATCCATTCTACTCCATTGGAACTAAAATGATGTTTGGGAGTGTTTCAGAGCATTTCGCTAAGCTTCGGCATGTCAAAAGATGCAAAACTTGTGTTTCGGGCCTAAATGCACTATTTTTGGGTACCGAAGTTGTGAAGCATCCATTCTACTCCATTGGACTCAAAATGATGTTTGGGAGTGTTTCAGAGCATTTCGCTAACCTTCGGCACGTAAAAAATGCAAAACTTGTGTTTCGGACCTGAAAGCACTATTTCGGGGTATCGTAGTTGTAAAGCATCCATTCTACTCCATTGGACCCAAAATGATGTTTGGGAGTGTTTCAGAGCATTTCGCTAACCTTCGGCGCGTAAAAGATGCAAAACTTGTGTTCGCGCCTTAATCCACTATTTCGGGTTACCAAAGTTGTGAAGCATCGATTATAGTCCATTGCACCCAAAATGATGTTTGCGAGTGTTTCAGAGCATTTTGCTAACCTTCGGCACATAAAAAGATGAAAAACTTGTGTTTCGGGCCTGAATGCACTATTTTGGGTTACCAAAGTTGCGAAGCATCCATTCTACTCCATTGGAACCAAAATGATGTTTGGGAGTGTTTCAGAGCATTTCGCAAACCTTCGGCACGTAAAAAGATGCAAAACTTGTGTTTCAGGCCTGAATGCACAATTTCGGGGTACCGAAGTTTTGAAGCATCCATTCTACTCCATTGGACCCAAAATGATGTTTGAGAGTGTTTCAGAGCATTTCGCTAACCTTCGGCACGTAAAAGATGCAAAACTTGTGTTTCGGACCTGAAAGCACTATTTCGGGGTATCGTAGTTGTAAAGCATCCATTCTACTCCATTGGACCCAAAATGATGTTTGGGAGTGTTTCAGAGCATTTCGCGAACCTTCGGCACGTAAAAGATGCAAAACTTGTGTTCGCGCCTTAATCCACTATTACGAGTTACCAAAGTTGTGAAGCATCCATTATAGTCCATAGGACCCAAAATGATGTTCGCGGGTGTTTTAGAGCATTTTGCTAACCTTCGGCACATAAAAAGATGAAAAACTTGTGTTTCGGGCCTGAATGCACTATTTTGGGGTACCAAAGTTGCGAAGCATCCATTCTACTCCATTGGAACCAAAATGATGTTTGGGTGTGTTTTAGAGGATTTCGCTAACCTTCGGCACGTAAAAAGATGCAAAACTTGTGTTTCGGGCCTGAATGCACTATTTCGGGGTATCGTAGTTGTAAAGCATCCATTCTACTCTATTGGACCCAAAATGATGTTTGGAAGTGTTTCAGAGCATTTCGCTAACCTTCGGCGCGTAAAAGATGCAAAACTTGTGTTCGCGCCTTAATCCACTATTTCGGGTTACCAAAGTTGTGAAGCATCCATTATAGTCCATTGCACCCAAATTGATGGTTGCGAGTGTTTCAGAGCATTTTGCTAACCTTCGGCACATAAAAAGATGAAAAACTTGTGTTTCGGGCCTGAATGCACTATTTTGGGTTACCAAAGCTGCGAAGCATCCATTCTACTCCATTGGAACCAAAATGATGTTTGGGAGTGTTTCAGAGCATTTCGCTAACCTTCGGCACGTAAAAGATGCAAAACTTGTGTTTCGGGCCTGAATGCACTATTTCGAGGTATCGTAGTTGTAAAGCATCCATTCTACTCCATTGGACCCAAAATGATGTTGGGGAGTGTTTCAGAGCATTTCGCGAACCTTCGGCACGTAAAAGATGCAAAACTTGTGTTCGCGCCTTATTCCACTATTTCGAGTTACCAAAGTTGTGAAGCATCCATTATAGTCCATAGGACCCAAAATGATGTTTGCGAGTGTTTCAGAGCATTTTGCTAACCTTCGGAACATAAAAAGATGAAAAACTTGTGTTTCGGGCCTGAATGCACTATTTTGGGGCACCAAAGTTGCGAAGCATCCATTCTACTCCATTGGAACCAAAATGGTGTTTGGGAGTGTTTCAAAGCATTTCGCTAACCTTCGGCACGTAAAAAATGCAAAACTTGTTCGGGCCTGAATGCACTATTTTGGGGTACCGAAGTTGTGAAGCATCCATTCTACTCCATTGGACCCAAAATGATGTTTGGGAGTGTTTCAGAGGATTTCGCTAACCTTCGGCACGTAAAAAGATGCAAAACTTGTGTTTCGGGCCTGAATGCACTATTTCGGGGTACCGAAGTTGTGAAGCATCCATTCTACTCCATTGGACCGAAAATGATTTTGGGAGTGTTTCAGAGTGTTTCGTTAACCTTCGGCACATAAAAAGATGAAAAACCTGTGTTCGCGCCTGAATGCACTATTTCGGGGGACCAAAGTTGTGAAGCATCCATTCTACTCCATTGGAACTAAAATGATGTTTGGGAGTGTTTCAGAGCATTTCGCTAAGCTTCGGCATGTCAAAAGATGCAAAACTTGTGTTTCGGGCCTAAATGCACTATTTTTGGGTACCGAAGTTGTGAAGCATCCATTCTACTCCATTGGACTCAAAATGATGTTTGGGAGTGTTTCAGAGCATTTCGCTAACCTTCGGCACGTAAAAGATGCAAAACTTGTGTTTCGGACCTGAAAGCACTATTTCGGGGTATCGTAGTTGTAAAGCATCCATTCTACTCCATTGGACCCAAAATGATGTTTGGGAGTGTTTCAGAGCATTTCGCTAACCTTCGGCGCGTAAAAGATGCAAAACTTGTGTTCGCGCCTTAATCCACTATTTCGGGTTACCAAAGTTGTGAAGCATCGATTATAGTCCATTGCACCCAAAATGATGTTTGCGAGTGTTTCAGAGCATTTTGCTAACCTTCGGCACATAAAAAGATGAAAAACTTGTGTTTCGGGCCTGAATGCACTATTTTGGGTTACCAAAGTTGCGAAGCATCCATTCTACTCCATTGGAACCAAAATGATGTTTGGGAGTGTTTCAGAGCATTTCGCAAACCTTCGGCACGTAAAAAGATGCAAAACTTGTGTTTCAGGCCTGAATGCACAATTTCGGGGTACCGAAGTTTTGAAGCATCCATTCTACTCCATTGGACCCAAAATGATGTTTGAGAGTGTTTCAGAGCATTTCGCTAACCTTCGGCACGTAAAAGATGCAAAACTTGTGTTTCGGACCTGAAAGCACTATTTCGGGGTATCGTAGTTGTAAAGCATCCATTCTACTCCATTGGACCCAAAATGATGTTGGGGAGTGTTTCAGAGCATTTCGCGAACCTTCGGCACGTAAAAGATGCAAAACTTGTGTTCGCGCCTTAATCCACTATTACGAGTTACCAAAGTTGTGAAGCATCCATTATAGTCCATAGGACCCAAAATGATGTTCGCGGGTGTTTTAGAGCATTTTGCTAACCTTCGGCACATAAAAAGATGAAAAACTTGTGTTTCGGGCCTGAATGCACTATTTTGGGGTACCAAAGTTGCGAAGCATCCATTCTACTCCATTGGAACCAAAATGATGTTTGGGTGTGTTTCAGAGGATTTCGCTAACCTTCGGCACGTAAAAAGATGCAAAACTTGTGTTTCGGGCCTGAATGCACTATTTCGGGGTATCGTAGTTGTAAAGCATCCATTCTACTCTATTGGACCCAAAATGATGTTTGGGAGTGTTTCAGAGCATTTCGCTAACCTTCGGCGCGTAAAAGATGCAAAACTTGTGTTCGCGCCTTAATCCACTATTTCGGGTTACCAAAGTTGTGAAGCATCCATTATAGTCCATTGCACCCAAATTGATGGTTGCGAGTGTTTCAGAGCATTTTGCTAACCTTCGGCACATAAAAAGATGAAAAACTTGTGTTTCGGGCCTGAATGCACTATTTTGGGTTACCAAAGCTGCGAAGCATCCATTCTACTCCATTGGAACCAAAATGATGTTTGGGAGTGTTTCAGAGCATTTCGCTAACCTTCGGCACGTAAAAAGATGCAAAACTTGTGTTTCGGGCCTGAATGCACTATTTCGGGGTACAGTAGTTGTGAAGCATCCATTCTACTCCATTGGACCCAAAATGATGTTTGAGAGTGTTTCAGAGCATTTCGCTAACCTTCGGCACGTAAAAGATGCAAAACTTGTGTTTCGGGCCTGAATGCACTATTTCGAGGTATCGTAGTTGTAAAGCATCCATTCTACTCCATTGGACCCAAAATGATGTTGGGGAGTGTTTCAGAGCATTTCGCGAACCTTCGGCACGTAAAAGATGCAAAACTTGTGTTCGCGCCTTATTCCACTATTTCGAGTTACCAAAGTTGTGAAGCATCCATTATAGTCCATAGGACCCAAAATGATGTTTGCGAGTGTTTCAGAGCATTTTGCTAACCTTCGGAACATAAAAAGATGAAAAACTTGTGTTTCGGGCCTGAATGCACTATTTTGGGGCACCAAAGTTGCGAAGCATCCATTCTACTCCATTGGAACCAAAATGGTGTTTGGGAGTGTTTCAAAGCATTTCGCTAACCTTCGGCACGTAAAAAATGCAAAACTTGTTCGGGCCTGAATGCACTATTTTGGGGTACCGAAGTTGTGAAGCATCCATTCTACTCCATTGGACCCAAAATGATGTTTGGGAGTGTTTCAGAGGATTTCGCTAACCTTCGGCACGTAAAAAGATGCAAAACTTGTGTTTCGGGCCTGAATGCACTATTTCGGGGTACCGAAGTTGTGAAGCATCCATTCTACTCCATTGGACCGAAAATGATTTTGGGAGTGTTTCAGAGTGTTTCGTTAACCTTCGGCACATAAAAAGATGAAAAACCTGTGTTCGCGCCTGAATGCACTATTTCGGGGGACCAAAGTTGTGAAGCATCCATTCTACTCCATTGGAACTAAAATGATGTTTGGGAGTGTTTCAGAGCATTTCGCTAAGCTTCGGCATGTCAAAAGATGCAAAACTTGTGTTTCGGGCCTAAATGCACTATTTTTGGGTACCGAAGTTGTGAAGCATCCATTCTACTCCATTGGACTCAAAATGATGTTTGGGAGTGTTTCAGAGCATTTCGCTAACCTTCGGCACGTAAAAGATGCAAAACTTGTGTTTCGGACCTGAAAGCACTATTTCGGGGTATCGTAGTTGTAAAGCATCCATTCTACTCCATTGGACCCAAAATGATGTTTGGGAGTGTTTCAGAGCATTTCGCTAACCTTCGGCGCGTAAAAGATGCAAAACTTGTGTTCGCGCCTTAATCCACTATTTCGGGTTACCAAAGTTGTGAAGCATCGATTATAGTCCATTGCACCCAAAATGATGTTTGCGAGTGTTTCAGAGCATTTTGCTAACCTTCGGCACATAAAAAGATGAAAAACTTGTGTTTCGGGCCTGAATGCACTATTTTGGGTTACCAAAGTTGCGAAGCATCCATTCTACTCCATTGGAACCAAAATGATGTTTGGGAGTGTTTCAGAGCATTTCGCAAACCTTCGGCACGTAAAAAGATGCAAAACTTGTGTTTCAGGCCTGAATGCACAATTTCGGGGTACCGAAGTTTTGAAGCATCCATTCTACTCCATTGGACCCAAAATGATGTTTGAGAGTGTTTCAGAGCATTTCGCTAACCTTCGGCACGTAAAAGATGCAAAACTTGTGTTTCGGACCTGAAAGCACTATTTCGGGGTATCGTAGTTGTAAAGCATCCATTCTACTCCATTGGACCCAAAATGATGTTGGGGAGTGTTTCAGAGCATTTCGCGAACCTTCGGCACGTAAAAGATGCAAAACTTGTGTTCGCGCCTTAATCCACTATTACGAGTTACCAAAGTTGTGAAGCATCCATTATAGTCCATAGGACCCAAAATGATGTTCGCGGGTGTTTTAGAGCATTTTGCTAACCTTCGGCACATAAAAAGATGAAAAACTTGTGTTTCGGGCCTGAATGCACTATTTTGGGGTACCAAAGTTGCGAAGCATCCATTCTACTCCATTGGAACCAAAATGATGTTTGGGTGTGTTTCAGAGGATTTCGCTAACCTTCGGCACGTAAAAAGATGCAAAACTTGTGTTTCGGGCCTGAATGCACTATTTCGGGGTATCGTAGTTGTAAAGCATCCATTCTACTCTATTGGACCCAAAATGATGTTTGGGAGTGTTTCAGAGCATTTCGCTAACCTTCGGCGCGTAAAAGATGCAAAACTTGTGTTCGCGCCTTAATCCACTATTTCGGGTTACCAAAGTTGTGAAGCATCCATTATAGTCCATTGCACCCAAATTGATGGTTGCGAGTGTTTCAGAGCATTTTGCTAACCTTCGGCACATAAAAAGATGAAAAACTTGTGTTTCGGGCCTGAATGCACTATTTTGGGTTACCAAAGCTGCGAAGCATCCATTCTACTCCATTGGAACCAAAATGATGTTTGGGAGTGTTTCAGAGCATTTCGCTAACCTTCGGCACGTAAAAAGATGCAAAACTTGTGTTTCGGGCCTGAATGCACTATTTCGGGGTACAGTAGTTGTGAAGCATCCATTCTACTCCATTGGACCCAAAATGATGTTTGAGAGTGTTTCAGAGCATTTCGCTAACCTTCGGCACGTAAAAGATGCAAAACTTGTGTTTCGGGCCTGAATGCACTATTTCGAGGTATCGTAGTTGTAAAGCATCCATTCTACTCCATTGGACCCAAAATGATGTTGGGGAGTGTTTCAGAGCATTTCGCGAACCTTCGGCACGTAAAAGATGCAAAACTTGTGTTCGCGCCTTGATCCACTATTTCGAGTTACCAAAGTTGTGAAGCATCCATTATAGTCCATAGGACCCAAAATGATGTTTGCGAGTGTTTCAGAGCATTTTGCTAACCTTCGGAACATAAAAAGATGAAAAACTTGTGTTTCGGGCCTGAATGCACTATTTTGGGGCACCAAAGTTGCGAAGCATCCATTCTACTCCATTGGAACCAAAATGGTGTTTGGGAGTGTTTCAAAGCATTTCGCTAACCTTCGGCACGTAAAAAATGCAAAACTTGTTTCGGGCCTGAATGCACTATTTTGGGGTACCGAAGTTGTGAAGCATCCATTCTACTCCATTGGACCCAAAATGATGTTTGGGAGTGTTTCAGAGGATTTCGCTAACCTTCGGCACGTAAAAAGATACAAAACTTGTGTTTCGGGCCTGAATGCACTATTTCGGGGTACCGAAGTTGTGAAGCATCCATTCTACTCCATTGGACCCAAAATGATTTTGGGAGTGTTTCAGAGTGTTTCGTTAACCTTCGGCACATAAAAAGATGAAAAACTTGTGTTCGCGCCTGAATGCACTATTTCGGGGGACCAAAGTTGTGAAGCATCCATTCTACTCCATTGGAACTAAAATGATGTTTGGGAGTGTTTCAGAGCATTTCGCTAAGCTTCGGCATGTCAAAAGATGCAAAACTTGTGTTTCGGGCCTAAATGCACTATTTTTGGGTACCGAAGTTGTGAAGCATCCATTCTACTCCATTGGACTCAAAATGATGTTTGGGAGTGTTTCAGAGCATTTCGCTAACCTTCGGCACGTAAAAGATGCAAAACTTGTGTTTCGGACCTGAAAGCACTATTTCGGGGTATCGTAGTTGTAAAGCATCCATTCTACTCCATTGGACCCAAAATGATGTTTGGGAGTGTTTCAGAGCATTTCGCTAACCTTCGGCGCGTAAAAGATGCAAAACTTGTGTTCGCGCCTTAATCCACTATTTCGGGTTACCAAAGTTGTGAAGCATCGATTATAGTCCATTGCACCCAAAATGATGTTTGCGAGTGTTTCAGAGCATTTTGCTAACCTTCGGCACATAAAAAGATGAAAAACTTGTGTTTCGGGCCTGAATGCACTATTTTGGGTTACCAAAGTTGCGAAGCATCCATTCTACTCCATTGGAACCAAAATGATGTTTGGGAGTGTTTCAGAGCATTTCGCAAACCTTCGGCACGTAAAAAGATGCAAAACTTGTGTTTCAGGCCTGAATGCACAATTTCGGGGTACCGAAGTTTTGAAGCATCCATTCTACTCCATTGGACCCAAAATGATGTTTGAGAGTGTTTCAGAGCATTTCGCTAACCTTCGGCACGTAAAAGATGCAAAACTTGTGTTTCGGACCTGAAAGCACTATTTCGGGGTATCGTAGTTGTAAAGCATCCATTCTACTCCATTGGACCCAAAATGATGTTGGGGAGTGTTTCAGAGCATTTCGCGAACCTTCGGCACGTAAAAGATGCAAAACTTGTGTTCGCGCCTTAATCCACTATTACGAGTTACCAAAGTTGTGAAGCATCCATTATAGTCCATAGGACCCAAAATGATGTTCGCGGGTGTTTTAGAGCATTTTGCTAACCTTCGGCACATAAAAAGATGAAAAACTTGTGTTTCGGGCCTGAATGCACTATTTTGGGGTACCAAAGTTGCGAAGCATCCATTCTACTCCATTGGAACCAAAATGATGTTTGGGTGTGTTTCAGAGGATTTCGCTAACCTTCGGCACGTAAAAAGATGCAAAACTTGTGTTTCGGGCCTGAATGCACTATTTCGGGGTATCGTAGTTGTAAAGCATCCATTCTACTCTATTGGACCCAAAATGATGTTTGGGAGTGTTTCAGAGCATTTCGCTAACCTTCGGCGCGTAAAAGATGCAAAACTTGTGTTCGCGCCTTAATCCACTATTTCGGGTTACCAAAGTTGTGAAGCATCCATTATAGTCCATTGCACCCAAATTGATGGTTGCGAGTGTTTCAGAGCATTTTGCTAACCTTCGGCACATAAAAAGATGAAAAACTTGTGTTTCGGGCCTGAATGCACTATTTTGGGTTACCAAAGCTGCGAAGCATCCATTCTACTCCATTGGAACCAAAATGATGTTTGGGAGTGTTTCAGAGCATTTCGCTAACCTTCGGCACGTAAAAAGATGCAAAACTTGTGTTTCGGGCCTGAATGCACTATTTCGGGGTACAGTAGTTGTGAAGCATCCATTCTACTCCATTGGACCCAAAATGATGTTTGAGAGTGTTTCAGAGCATTTCGCTAACCTTCGGCACGTAAAAGATGCAAAACTTGTGTTTCGGGCCTGAATGCACTATTTCGAGGTATCGTAGTTGTAAAGCATCCATTCTACTCCATTGGACCCAAAATGATGTTGGGGAGTGTTTCAGAGCATTTCGCGAACCTTCGGCACGTAAAAGATGCAAAACTTGTGTTCGCGCCTTAATCCACTATTTCGAGTTACCAAAGTTGTGAAGCATCCATTATAGTCCATAGGACCCAAAATGATGTTTGCGAGTGTTTCAGAGCATTTTGCTAACCTTCGGAACATAAAAAGATGAAAAACTTGTGTTTCGGGCCTGAATGCACTATTTTGGGGCACCAAAGTTGCGAAGCATCCATTCTACTCCATTGGAACCAAAATGGTGTTTGGGAGTGTTTCAAAGCATTTCGCTAACCTTCGGCACGTAAAAAATGCAAAACTTGTTTCGGGCCTGAATGCACTATTTTGGGGTACCGAAGTTGTGAAGCATCCATTCTACTCCATTGGACCCAAAATGATGTTTGGGAGTGTTTCAGAGGATTTCGCTAACCTTCGGCACGTAAAAAGATACAAAACTTGTGTTTCGGGCCTGAATGCACTATTTCGGGGTACCGAAGTTGTGAAGCATCCATTCTACTCCATTGGACCCAAAATGATTTTGGGAGTGTTTCAGAGTGTTTCGTTAACCTTCGGCACATAAAAAGATGAAAAACTTGTGTTCGCGCCTGAATGCACTATTTCGGGGGACCAAAGTTGTGAAGCATCCATTCTACTCCATTGGAACTAAAATGATGTTTGGGAGTGTTTCAGAGCATTTCGCTAAGCTTCGGCATGTCAAAAGATGCAAAACTTGTGTTTCGGGCCTAAATGCACTATTTTTGGGTACCGAAGTTGTGAAGCATCCATTCTACTCCATTGGACTCAAAATGATGTTTGGGAGTGTTTCAGAGCATTTCGCTAACCTTCGGCACGTAAAAGATGCAAAACTTGTGTTTCGGACCTGAAAGCACTATTTCGGGGTATCGTAGTTGTAAAGCATCCATTCTACTCCATTGGACCCAAAATGATGTTTGGGAGTGTTTCAGAGCATTTCGCTAACCTTCGGCGCGTAAAAGATGCAAAACTTGTGTTCGCGCCTTAATCCACTATTTCGGGTTACCAAAGTTGTGAAGCATCGATTATAGTCCATTGCACCCAAAATGATGTTTGCGAGTGTTTCAGAGCATTTTGCTAACCTTCGGCACATAAAAAGATGAAAAACTTGTGTTTCGGGCCTGAATGCACTATTTTGGGTTACCAAAGTTGCGAAGCATCCATTCTACTCCATTGGAACCAAAATGATGTTTGGGAGTGTTTCAGAGCATTTCGCAAACCTTCGGCACGTAAAAAGATGCAAAACTTGTGTTTCAGGCCTGAATGCACAATTTCGGGGTACCGAAGTTTTGAAGCATCCATTCTACTCCATTGGACCCAAAATGATGTTTGAGAGTGTTTCAGAGCATTTCGCTAACCTTCGGCACGTAAAAGATGCAAAACTTGTGTTTCGGACCTGAAAGCACTATTTCGGGGTATCGTAGTTGTAAAGCATCCATTCTACTCCATTGGACCCAAAATGATGTTGGGGAGTGTTTCAGAGCATTTCGCGAACCTTCGGCACGTAAAAGATGCAAAACTTGTGTTCGCGCCTTAATCCACTATTACGAGTTACCAAAGTTGTGAAGCATCCATTATAGTCCATAGGACCCAAAATGATGTTCGCGGGTGTTTTAGAGCATTTTGCTAACCTTCGGCACATAAAAAGATGAAAAACTTGTGTTTCGGGCCTGAATGCACTATTTTGGGGTACCAAAGTTGCGAAGCATCCATTCTACTCCATTGGAACCAAAATGATGTTTGGGTGTGTTTCAGAGGATTTCGCTAACCTTCGGCACGTAAAAAGATGCAAAACTTGTGTTTCGGGCCTGAATGCACTATTTCGGGGTATCGTAGTTGTAAAGCATCCATTCTACTCTATTGGACCCAAAATGATGTTTGGGAGTGTTTCAGAGCATTTCGCTAACCTTCGGCGCGTAAAAGATGCAAAACTTGTGTTTCGGACCTGAAAGCATTATTTCGGGGTATCGTAGTTGTAAAGCATCCATTCTACTCCATTGGACCCAAAATGATGTTTGGGAGTGTCTCAGAGCATTTCGCTAACCTTCGGCGCGTAAAAGATGCAAAACTTGTGTTTCGGACCTGAAAGCACTATTTCGGGGTATCGTAGTTGTAAAGCATCCATTCTACTCCATTGGACCCAAAATGATGTTTGGGAGTGTTTCAGAGCATTTCGCTAACCTTCGGCGCGTAAAAGATGCAAAACTTGTGTTCGCGCCTTAATCCACTATTTCGGGTTACCAAAGTTGTGAAGCATCCATTATAGTCCATTGCACCCAAAATGATGTTTGTGAGTGTTTTAGAGCATTTTGCTAACCTTCGGCACATAAAAAGATGAAAAACTTGTGTTTCGGGCCTGAATGCACTATTTCGGGATACCAAAGTTGCGAAGCATCCATTCTAATCCATTGGAACCAAAATGATGTCTGGGAGTGTTTCAGAGCATTCGCTAACCTTCGGCGCGTAAAAAGATGCAAAACTTGTGTTTCGGGCCTGAATGCACTATTTCGGGATACCAAAGTTGCGAAGCATCCATTCTAATCCATTGGAACCAAAATGATGTCTGGGAGTGTTTCAGAGCATTCGCTAACCTTCGGCACGTAAAAAGATGCAAAACTTGTGTTTCGGGCCTGAATGCACTATTTCGGGGTACCGAAGTTGTGAAGCAGCCATTCTACTCCATTGGACCCAAAATGATGTATGGGAGTGTTTCAGAGCATTTCGCTAACCTTCGGCACGTATAAAGATGAAAAACATGTGTTCGCGCCTGAATGCACTATTTTGGGGTACCAAAGTTGCGAAGCATCCATTCTACTCCATTGGAACTAAAATGTTGTTTGGGAGTGTTTCAGAGCATTTCGCTAACCTTCGGCACGTATAAAGATGAAAAACATGTGTTCGCGCCTGAATGCACTATTTTGGGGTACCGAAGTTGTGAAGCATCCATTCTACTCCATTGGACTCAAAATGATGTTTGGGAGTGTTCCAGAGCATTTCGGTAAACTTAGGCACGTAAAAGATGCAAAACTTGTGTTCGCGCCTGAATGCACTATTTCGGGGTACCGAAGTTGTGAAGCATCCATTCTAGTCCATTGGACCCAAGATGATGTTTGGGACTGTTTCAGAGCATTTTGCTAACCTTCGGCACGTAAAAATAAGAAACTTGTGTTTCGGGCCTGAATGCACTATTTCGAGGGACCAAAGTTGCGAAGCATCCATTCTACTCCATTGGAACCAAAATGATGTTTGGGAGTGTTTCAGAGCATTTCGCTAACCTTCGGCACGTAAAAGATGCAAAACTTGTGTTTCGGACCTGAAAGCACTATTTCGGGGTATCGTAGTTGTAAAGCATCCATTCTACTCCATTGGACCCAAAATGATGTTTGGGAGTGTTTCAGAGCATTTCGCTAACCTTCGGCGCGTAAAAGATGCAAAACTTGTGTTCGCGCCTTAATCCACTATTTCGGGTTACCAAAGTTGTGAAGCATCGATTATAGTCCATCGCACCCAAAATGATGTTTGCGAGTGTTTCAGAGCATTTTGCTAACCTTCGGCACAGAAAAAGATGAAAAACTTGTGTTTCGGGCCTGAATGCACTATTTTGGGTTACCAAAGTTGCGAAGCATCCATTCTACTCCATTGGAACCAAAATGATGTTTGGGAGTGTTTCAAAGCATTTTGCTAACCTTCGGCACGTAAAAAGATGCAAAACTTGTGTTTCGAGCCTGAATGCACAATTTCGGGGTACCAAAGTTTTGAAGCATCCATTCTACTCCATTGTACCCAAAATTATGTTTGAGAGTGTTTCAGAGCATTTCGCTAACCTTCGGCACGTAAAAGATGCAAAACTTGTGTTTCGGACCTGAAAGCATTATTTCGGGGTATCGTAGTTGTAAAGCATCCATTCTACTCCATTGGACCCAAAATGATGTTTGGGAGTGTCTCAGAGCATTTCGCTAACCTTCGGCGCGTAAAAGATGCAAAACTTGTGTTCGCGCCTTAATCCACTATTTCGGGTTACCAAAGTTGTGAAGCATCGATTATAGTCCATCGCACCCAAAATGATGTTTGCGAGTGTTTCAGAGCATTTTGCTAACCTTCGGCACAGAAAAAGATGAAAAACTTGTGTTTCGGGCCTGAATGCACTATTTTGGGGCACCGAAGTTGTGAAGCATCCATTCTACTCCATTGGACCCACAATGATTTTTGGGAGTGTTTCAGAGCATTTCGCTAACCTTCGGCACGTAAAAAGATGAAAAACTTGTGTTCGTGCCTGAATGCACTATTCTGGGATACCAAAGTTCCGAAGCATCCATTCTACTCAATTGGAACTAAAATGATTTTTGGGAGTGTTTCAGAGCATTTCGCTAACCTTCGGCATGTAAAAAGATGCAAAACTTGTGTTTCGGGCCTGAATGCACTATTTTGGGGTACCGAAGTTTTGAAGCATCCATTCTACTCCATTGGACTTAAAATGATGTTTGGGAGTGTTTCAGAGCATTTCGCTAACCTTCAGCACGTAAAAGATGCAAAACTAGTGTTCGCGCCTGAATGCACTATTTCGGGGTACCGAAGTTGTGAAGCATCCATTCTAGTCCATTGGACCCAAGATGATGTTTGGGAGTCTTTCAGAGCATTTTGCTAACCTTCGGCACGTAAAAAGATGAAAACTTGTGTTTCGGGCCTGAATGCACTATTTCGCGGGACCAAAGTTGCAAAGCATCCATTCTACTCCATTGGAACCAAAATGATGTTTAGGAGTGTTTCAGAGCATTTCGCTAACCTTCGGCACGTAAAAAGATGCAAAACTTGTGTTTCGGGCCTGAATGCACTATTTCGGGGTACCGAAGTTGTGAAGCATCCATTCTACTCCATTGGACGCTAAATGTTTTTTGGGAGGGTTTCAGAGCATTTCGCTAACCTTCGGCACGTAAAAAGATGAAAACTTGTGTTCGCGCCTGAATGCACTATTTCGGGGTATCAAAGTTGCGAAGCATCCATTCTACTCCATTGGAACCAAAGTGATGTTTGGGAGTGTTTCATAGCATTTCGCTAACCTTTAGCACGTAACAAGATGAAAACTTGTGTTTTGGGACTGAATGCACTATTTCGGGGTATCGAAGTTGTGAAGCATCCATTCTACTCCATTGGACCCAAAATAATGTTTGAGAGTGTTTCAGAGCATTTCGCTAACCTTCAACACGTAAAAGATGCAAAACTTGTGTTTCGGGCCTGAATGCACTATTTTGGGGTATCGTAGTTGTAAAGCATCCATTCTACTCCATTGGACCCAAAATGATGTTTGGGAGTGTTTCAGAGCATTTCGCTAACATTCGACACGTAAAAGATGCAAAACTTGTGTTCGCGCCTTAATCCACTATTTCGGGTTACCAAAGTTATGAAGCATCCATTATAGTCCATTACACCCAAAATGATGTTTGCGAGTGATTCAGAGCATTTTGCTAACCTTCGGCACATAAAAAGATGAAACACTTGTGATTCGGGCCTGAATGAACTATTTTTGGGTACCAAAGTTGCGAAGCATCCATTCTACTCCATTGGAACCAAAATCATATTTGGGAGTGTTTCAGATCATTTCGCTAACCTTCGGCACGTAAAAAGATGCAAAACTTGTGTTTCGGGCCTGAATGCACTATTTCGGGGTACCGAAGTTGTGAAGCATCCATTCTACTCCATTGAACCCAAAATGATGTTTTAGAGTGTGTCAGAGTATTTCGCTAACCTTCGGCACGTAAAAGATGCATAACTTGTGTTTCAGGCATGAAAGCACTATTTCGGGGTATCGTAGTTGTAAAGCATCCATTCTACTCCATTGGACCCAAAATGATGTTTGGGACTGTTTCAGAGCATTTCGCTAACCTTCGGCACGTAAAAGATGCTAAACTTTTGTTCGTGCCTTAATCCACTATTTCCGGTTACCAAAGTTGTGAAGCATCCATTATAGTCCATTGCACCCAAAATGATGTTTGCGAGTGTTTCAGAGCATTTTGCTAACCTTCGGCACATAAAAAGATGAAAAACTTGTGTTTCGGGCCTGAATGCACTATTTCAGGGTACCAAAGGTGCGAAGCATCCATTCTACTCCATTGGAACCAAAATGATGTTTGCGAGTGTTTCAGAGCATTCGCTAACCTTCGGAACGTAAAAAGATGCAAAACTTGTGTTTCGGACCTGAATGCACTATTTCGGGGTACCGAAGTTGTGAAGCATCCATTCTACTCCATAGGAACTAAAATGTTATTTGGGAGTGTTTCAGAGCATTTCGCTAACCTACGGCATGTAAAAAGATGCAAAACTTGTGTTTCGGGCCTGAATGCACTATTTTGGGGAACCGAAGTTGTGAAGCATCCATTCTACTCCATTGGACTCAAAATGATGTTTGGGAGTGTTTCAGAGCATTTTGCTAACCTTCGGCACGTAAAAGATGCAAAACTTGTGTTTCAGACCTGAGTGCACTATTTCGGGGTATCGTAGTTGTAAAGTATCCATACTACTCCATTGGACCCAAAATGATGTTTGGGAGTGTTTCAGAGCATTTCGCTAACCTTCAGCACATAAAAAGATGCAAAATTTGTGTTTTGGGACTGAATGCACTATTTCGTGGTACCGAAGTTGTGAAGCATCCATTCTACTCCATTGGACCCAAAATGATTTTTGGGAGGGTTTCAGAGCATTTCGCTAACCTTCGGCACGTAAAAGATGCAAAACTTGTGTTCGCACCTGAATGCACTATTTTGGGGTACCGAAGTTGTGAAGCATCCATTCTAGTCCATTGGACCCAAGATGATGTTTGGGAGTGTTTCAGAGCATTTTGCTAACCTTCGGCACGTAAAAAGATGAAAACTTGTGTTTCGGGCCTGAATGCACTATTTCGAGGGACCAAAGTTGCGAAGCATCCATTCTACTCCATTGGAACCAAAATGATGTTTGGGAGTGTTTCAGAGCATTTCGCTAACCTTCGGCACGTAAAAAGATGCAAAACTTGTGTTTCGGGCCTGAATGCACTATTTCGGGGTACCGAAGTTGTGAAGCATCCATTATACTCCATTGGACCGAAAATGATTTTTGGGAGTGTTTCAGAGCATTTCGCTAACCTTCGGCACGTGAAAAGATGAAAAACTTGTGTTCGCGCCTGAATGCACTATTCTGGGGTACCAAAGTTGCGAAGCATCCATTCTACTCCATTGGAACTAAAATGATGTTTGGGAGTGTTTCAGAGCATTTCGCTAACCTTCGGTGATGAAAAACCCGCTAGGGTTTATGCCCGATCTTTCGATGAGAGGTGTGGGGGATAACTCGATTGGAGGAGATGACGTTCACGACCCAACTACAACCTTTCCAAGGATGCGCCTTAGCAACCGATACACCACCTCCTATGGCTGCTGCGATCTTGTGGAGCACGTCAACCGCCACTCGGACACCCGTTCCTGCAAGCAATCGAAGAACAAGCAAGAACAAGTATAACAAGCAACTAAATTGCAAATATGGAGATGGAAACGATTCTGATATCTCAAAGTTGGGGTTCCGAATCAGGTAGAACGGGTGGTCTAGCCGACACACGCGTCTACAAGGACGTAGCAATGGCTAAACTTACAACGAAACAAAACCCGATCTGTTTGTGGTGGCTATGGGGGTATATGAGAGGGTAGGGGCACGACCAGGACCTAGTGGGGGTCGTGCTCTAACCCTAGGTTGCGCTCCCATGGGCTCCGACACGATACACGGGCCGATGGCCCAAAAGACGGTGACACAGCACCCTGACAGATTCTAGACGTCTACTTGTTTCAACGATTCCCGTCGCCTCAGATATGATTTTGACATGAGACCTATTCCATTGGAAGCTCTATGAAATTTCCTTTCCAACCATATAAAGAACGTCCCAAACGGAGTCCGTATGAGGTCATGGCGTCCATTGCAAGTTGGCCCAGTCATGCAGTCCGAATCCAGCGCCCAAAACGTGTTGGTCTTGATCTCTTTCGATCTTTGGGCCAAAAGTGACGTGGTGGCCTGGTGGAGGGCATGGGGATTACTTGGATTTGGTCCCCAATCAACTTCTTTGGTCCTCCATGGCTTCCATATGTGTTGAGCACCCTTTTTGATCCACGTAAATATTTCTGAATATGACAACCAACAAACATCGTAGTGTGGCAACAATTCATCAAATGTATTGAATACAATGATGATAAAGAATCGGTTCACCTTGGAATAAAAATATGCTATTGTGGTCGTATCCGAGACGGTGATGCCCTCATCATTCTCCCCTTGGCTGCAAGTCGTCCTCAACTTGGTCCGGTGGCATCCAATGGTCCTTGCCTTGATATTCGAACACGGAGCGAATAGTATGCTGCAAAGTGACAACCAACAATACTCCCCTTCTTTGGGCTGATCCTGTTGCTTAAGAGAAAAACTAGAAGAACTTTGCAAAGCATTATTAGCGTTAGTGCAGCCCCCTATTTGATCATGATATTGTAGCTCAAATGGATATTTCAGATTAGAGCAAACATAAACTCTATGCACCAAATACTCTCCTTTGCAATTATAATTGCCAATAAAGTGATATGTATGATTAAACAAGCATGCAAATTCAGAATATGCAAAAAGTTTCTCCTCTAAACATTTTAGATCACAAAGAATATCAAATTCAATATAACCCAAAGTATTTAGAGAAGACATCAGTTTCAGTTCATCTTGAGCACAAGTAATAGGATGAAAAAGCTTTGCTTTAGCACATGTGGATGGTTCCAAACAAAAAGTATCACTCTTATTCACTACTTGTGGCATAGAAGTAAAAGAAGCATCAACACACAAGTTCTCTTTATCACAAGGAACAACAAGCAATTCATCTTGTGACAAACTAAAATCAGCAATAAGTTCTACAATTTCTTGCTCTTGTATAGCATTTACAGCAGTCAAATTTTCAACATTATGGGCCTAATCATTCTTGTAGGTATTCACAGACAATAAAATTTCCTTTTCAGCACTCACAGCAAGCCAAAATAATGAAACAATATTATCGTATGATTTGCCAACTAACATGGTTTGAATTTCAGAATTGAGCCCTTTCTTAAACCTACTCATAACATTCTCCATGCATTCACTATCCACCAAACATGACACAAATCTTGAAGGTATGATAGTATTGCTTGACAGTCCTACTACCTTGCTTCAAGTTGTCTAATTTTGCAAGTAAACAATCAGCATAATACTCGGGGACATATTCATCTCGAAAAAGCATTTTAAAATCTTTCCAAGTTTGTGGAATGTTGTTGTGCCTACAAATATGCTTCCATGTAGTCAAAGCATATTTCGTTAAAGCACTAGAAGCAGCAAAAATCATTTGATGTTCAGTCAAGTCATGATTATCAAATTCTACATCTACCTTAAGCTCCCAATCAATGTAAGCATGAGGATCAAACATACCAGCATATAATGGTAAGTGTTGAATGATATCTTGAATGTGAGGGTCTTGCTTCCACTGCTCAAAAATCTTTGTATCACCTGCCATGATTAGTAGAAAACAAGAAACACAAGAATAATATGTTTTCTCCTGTCAACTACTAGGATGGATTGGGTGTAATTCTCTCAAACTGAACTTGTTCAAACAAGCTCTTACAAGTTCTTACCTTGCTCAACAGGAGGGGACGGCCACCAACAAGTCTGCAAGCCTGTAATGAAGTGTATCGGTGCCGCAGCAACAAACCCTGTCAAGCTGTAGTCGAATATGTGGAGCTATAGGTGGGATGAAACAAGGAATGGACTAGCACCACGTTAGTTATAAAGCAAGCTGAATAATCGTTCAACGGTGGTACTGTGCTGGTCCTAGGCTAAACCATGCTAGAGACGTGAGCCTAGGCACAAAGGTAGGCACCAACAAAGAGCAACCAGTACAACATAAAGAACACAAAGGATTCAGCCCCAATTTTTTTCTTCCTCTTCTTGTCTTTTTTTCCTCTTTTTTCTCTTCTTTCCTTTCACACAAATGCTGCAGCAAGATCAAACTCTTTTCTCTCTTTTTTTCTTCCTTTTCTCTATTTCTTTCTTTCACTTTTTTTTACTCCTTTACTAACACAAACTAGCACAAAAAGATTTGCAACACAGATTACAGATCACCAATCTCTAGGACAAATGCAGAATGCTCAAAACGAATTTTGCAACAAGGCTAGATCCGTTGGAAAGAGATAAAGATAAGCTCTTCAGATTGTATTTAAACACTTGAATCGGACTTAAGATGTATCCGTGGTGGCAAAAACGCCGCAGCGATGTATATGATGGTAATGGACCTCGTGGTGACCAAACATGATAGAACTCAAAACTCTAAAGGATTAGACACTAAGACCAGCAACTCGACACAAACCGATGAAACCGAAAACTCAACAAGCCCTAACTAAGTAGTACTAGTAAAGGCTCAAAAAAGTTTATAGGACTGCAGATAAACTAATCCACTATTTTTTTGGCTTTTCTAGACTATAGGAAAATAAAAAAAGCAAAAGAATTGGATAACTCTCACCAATTAACCTCGCTCTGATACCAACTAATGCAAAACCCGCTAGGGTTTATGCCCGATCTTTCGATGAGAGGTGTGGGGGATAACTCGATTGGAGGAGATGACGTTCACGGCCCGACTACAACCGGTCCAAGGATGCGCCTTAACAACCGATACACCACCTCCTATGGCTGCTGCGATCTTGTGGAGCACGTCAACCGCCACTAGGGCACCCGTTCCTGCAAGCAATCGAAGAACAAGTAAGAACAAGTATAACAAGCAACTAAATTGCAAATATGGAGATGGAAACGAATCTGATATCTCAAAGTCGGGGTTCCGAATCAGGTAGAACGGGTGGTCTAGCCGACACACGCGTCTACAAGGACGTAGCAATGGCTAAACTTACAACGAAACAAAACCTGATCTCTTTGTGGTGGCAATGGGGGTATATGAGAGGGTAGGGGCATGACCAGGACCTGGTGGGGGTCATGCTCTAACCCTAGGTCGCGCTCCCATGGGCTCCGACACGATACACGGGCCGATGGCCCAAAAGACGGTGACGCAGCACCCTAACAGATTCTGGACGTCTACTTGTTTTGACGATTCCCGTCGCGTCAGATATGCTTTTGACATGACACCTATTCCATTGGAAGCTCTATGAAATTTCCTTTCCAACCATATAAAGAACGTCCCAAACGGAGTCCGTATGAGGTCATGACGTCCGTTGCAAGTTGGCCCAGTCATGCAGTCCGAATCCATCGCGCAAAACGTGTTGGTCTTGATCTCTTTCGATCTTTGGGCCAAAAGTGACGTGGTGGCCAGGTGGAGGGTGCGGGGATTACTTGGATTTGGTCCCCAATCAACTTCTTTGGTCCTCCATGGCTTCCATATGTGTTGAGCACCCTTTTTGATCCACGTAAGTATTTCTGAATATGACAACCAACAAATATCATAGTGTGGCAACAATTCATCAAATGTATTGAATACAATGATGGTAAAGAATCGGTTCACCTTGGAATAAAAACATGCTATTGTGGTCGTATCCGAGACGGTGATGCCCTCATCATTTGGCATGTAAAAAGATGCAAAACTTGTGTTTCGGGCCTGAATGCACTATTTTGGGGTACCGAAGTTGTGAAGCATCCATTCTACTCCATTGGACTCAAAATGATGTTTGGGAGTGTTTCAGAGCATTTTGCCAACCTTCAGCACGTAAAAGATACAAAACTAGTGTTCGCGCCTGAATGCACTATTTCAGGGTACCGAAGTTGTGAAGCATCCATTCTAGTCCATTGGACCCAAGATGATGTTTGGGAGTGTTTCAGAGCATTTCGCTAACCTTCGGCACGTAAAAAGTTGCGAAGCATCCATTATAGTCCATTCGAACCAAAATGATGTTTTGGATTGTGTCAGAGCATTTTGCTAACCTTCGGCACGTAAATAGATGAAAAACTTGTATTTCAGGTCTGAATGCACTATTTTGGGGTACCAAAGTTGCGAAGCATCCATTCTACTCCATTGGAACCAAAATGATGTTTGGGAGTGTTTCCGAGCATTTCGCTAACCTTCGGCACGTAAAAGATGCAAAACTTGTGTTTCGGACCTGAATGCATTATTTCGGGGTATCGTAGTTGCAAAGCATCCATTCTACTCCATTGGACCCAAAATGATGTTTGGGAGTGTTTCAGAGCATTTCGCTAACCTTCGGCATGTAATAAGATGCAAAACTTGTGTTTCGGGCCTGAATGCACTATTTTGAGGTACCGAAGTTGTGAAGCATCCATTCTACTCCATTGGACCCAAAATGATGTTTGAGAGTGTTTCAGAGCATTTCGCTAACCTTCGGCACGTAAAAGATGAAAACTTGTGTTTCGGACCTGAATGCACGATTTCGGGGTATCGTAGTTGTAAAGCATCCATTCTACTCCATTGGACCCAAAATGATGTTTGGGAGTGTTTCAGAGCATTTCGCTAACCTTCGGCACATAAAAAGATGCAAAACTTGTGTTTCGGGCCTGAATGCACTATTTCAGGTTACCGAAGTAGTGAAGCATCCATTCTACTCCATTGGACCCAAAATGATTTTTGGGATGGTTTCAGAGCATTTCGCTAACCTTCGGCACGTAAAAAGATGAAAACTTGTGTTCGCGCCTGAATGCACTATTTCGGGGTACCAAAGTTGCGAAGCATCCATTCTACTCCATTGGAACCAAAGTGATGTTTGGGAGTGTTTCAGAGCATTTCGCTAACCTTCGGCACGTAAAAAGATGCAAAACTTGTGTTTTGGGCCTGAATGCACTATTTCGGGGTACCGAAGTTGTGAAGCATCCATTCTACTCCATTGGACCCAAAATGATGTTTGGGAGTGTTTCAGAGCATTTCGCTAACCTTCAGCACGTAAAAGATGCAAAACTTGTGTTTCGAGCCTGAATGCACTATTTCGAGGGACCAAAGTTGAGAAGCATCCATTCTACTCCATTGGACCCAAAATGATGTTTGGGGGTGTTTCAGAGCATTTCGCTAACCTTCGGCACATAAAAAGATGAAAACTTGTGTTCGCGCCTGAATGCACTATTTCGGGGTACCAAAGTTGCGAAGCATCCATTCTACTCCATTGGAACCAAAGTGATGTTTGGGAGTGTTTCAGAGCATTTCGCTAACCTTCGTCACGTAAAAGATGCAAAACTTGTGTTCGCGCCTGAATGCACTATTTCGGGGTACCGAAGTTGTGAAGCATCTATTCTACTCCATTGGACCGACAATGATGTTTGAGAGTGTTTCGGAGCATTTCGCTAACCTTCGGCACGTAAAAGATGCAAAACTTGTGTTTCGGGCCTGAATGTACTATTTCGGGGTATCGTAGTTGTAAAGCATCCATTCTACTCCATTGGACCCAAAATGATGTTTGGGAGTGTTTCAGAGCATTTCGCTAACCTTCGGCATGTAATAAGATGCAAAACTTGTGTTTCGGGCCTGAATGCACTATTTTGAGGTACCGAAGTTGTGAAGCATCCATTCTACTCCATTGGACCCAAAATGATGTTTGAGAGTGTTTCAGAGCATTTCGCTAACGTTCGGTACGTAAAAGATGCAAAACTTGTGTTCGCGCCTTAATCCACTATTTCAGGTTAACAAAGTTGTGAAGCATCCATTATAGTCCATTGCACCCAAAATGATGTTTGCGAGTGTTTCAGAGTATTTTGCTAACCTTCGCCACGTAAAAAGATGCAAATCTTGTGTTTGGGGCCTAAATGCACTATTTCGGGGTACCAAAGTTGCGAGGCATCCATTCTACTCCATTGGAACCAAAATGAGATCTGGGAGTGTTTCAGAGCATTCGCTAACCTTCGGCACGTAAAAAGATGCAAAACTTGTGTTTCGGGCCTGAATGCACTATTTCGGGGTACCGAAGTTGTGAAGCATCCATTCTACTCCATTGGACCCAAAATGATGTTTGGGAGTGTTTCATAGCATTTCGCTAACCTTCGGCACGTATAAAGATGAAAAACTTGTGTTCGCGCCTGAATGCACTATTTTGGGGTACCAAAGTTGCGAAGCATCCATTCTACTCCATTGGAACTAAAATGTTGTTTGGGAGTGTTTCAGAGCATTTCGCTAACCTTCGGCACGTAAAAGATGCTAAACTAGTGTTCGCGCCTGAATGCACTATTTCAGGGTACTGAAGTTGTGAAGCATCCATTCTAGTCCATTGGACCCAAGATGATGTTTGGGAGTGTTTCAGAGCATTTTGCTAACCTTCGGCACGTAAAAGATGAAAACTTGTGTTTCGGGCCTGAATGCACAATTTCAAGGGACCAAAGTTGCGAAGCATCCATTCTACTCCATTGGAACCAAAATGATGTTTGGGAGTGTTTCAGAGCATTTCGCTAACCTTCGGCATGTAAAAAGATGCAAAACTTGTGTTTCGGGCCTCAATGCACCATTTCGGGGTACCGAAGTTGTGAAGCATCCATTCTACTCCATTGGACCCAAAATGATTTTTGGGAGGGTTAAAGAGCATTTCGCTAACCTTCGGCACGTAAAAAGATGAAAACTTGTGTTCGCGCGTGAATGCACTATTTCATGGTACCAAAGTTGCGAAGCATCCATTCTACACCATTGGAACCAAAGTGATGTTTGGGAGTGTTTCAGAGCATTTCGCTAACCTTCGGCACGTAAAAAGATGCAAAACTTGTGTTTGGGGCCTGAATGCACTATTTCGGGGTACCGAAGTTGTGAAACATCCATTCTACTCCATTGGACCCAAAATGATGTTTGAGAGTGTTTCAGAGCATTTCGCTAACCTTCGGCACGTAAAAGATGCAAAACTTGTGTTTCGGACCAGAATGCACTATTTCGAGGTATCGTAGTAGTAAAGCATCCATTCTACTCCATTAGACCCAAAATGATGTTTGGGAGTATTTCAGAGCATTTCGCTAACCTTCGGTACGTAAAAGATGCAAAACTTGTGTTCGCGCCTGAATCCACTATTTCGGGGTACCAAAGTTGTGAAGCATCCATTATACTCCATTGGACCCAAAATGATGTTTGGGAGTGTTTCAGAGCATTTCGCTAACCTTCGGCACGTAAAAGATGCAAAACTTGTGTTTCGGACCTGTATGCACTATTTTGGGGTACCAAAGTTGCGAGGCATCCATTCTACTCCATTGGAACCAAAATGTGATCTGGGAGTGTTTCAGAGCATTCGCTAACCTTCGGCTCGTAAAAAGATGCAAAACTTGTGTTTCGGGCCTGAATGCACTATTTCGGGGTACCGAAGTTGTGAAGCATCCATTCTACTCCATTGGACCCAAAATGATGTTTGGGAGTGTTTCATAGCATTTCGCTAACCTTCGGCACGTATAAAGATGAAAAACTTGTGTTCGCGCCTGAATGCACTATTTTGGGGTACCAAAGTTGCGAAGCATCCATTCTACTCCATTGGAACTAAAATGTTGTTTGGGAGTGTTTCAGAGCATTTCGCTAACCTTCGGCACGTAAAAGATGCTAAACTAGTGTTCGCGCCTGAATGCACTATTTCGGGGTACTGAAGTTGTGAAGCATCCATTCTAGTCCATTGGACCCAAGATGATGTTTGGGAGTGTTTCAGAGCATTTTGCTAACCTTCGGCACATAAAAGATGAAAACTTGTGTTTCGGGCCTGAATGCACAATTTCGAGGGACCAAAGTTGCGAAGCATCCATTCTACTCCATTGGAACCAAAATGATGTTTGGGAGTGTTTCAGAGCATTTCGCTAACCTTCGGCTTGTAAAAAGATGCAAAACTTGTGTTTCGGGCCTGAATGCACCATTTCGGGGTACCGAAGTTGTGAAGCATCCATTCTACTCCATTGGACCCAAAATGATTTTTGGGAGGGTTTCAGAGCATTTCGCTAACCTTCGGCACGTAAAAAGATGAAAACTTGTGTTCGCGCGTGAATGCACTATTTCATGGTACCAAAGTTGCGAAGCATCCATTCTACACCATTGGAACCAAAGTGATGTTTGGGAGTGTTTCAGAGCATTTCGCTAACCTTCGGCACGTAAAAAGATGTAAAACTTGTGTTTGGGGCCTGAATGCACTATTTTGGGGTACCGAAGTTGTATAGCATCCATTCTACTCCATTGGACCCAAAATGATGTTTGAGAGTGTTTCAGAGCATTTCGCTAACCTTCGGCACGTAAAAGATGCAAAACTTGTGTTTCGGACCTGAATGCACTATTTCGAGGTATCGTAGTAGTAAAGCATCCATTCTACTCCATTGGACCCAAAATGATGTTTGGGAGTGTGTCAGAGCATTTCGCTAACCTTCGGTACGTAAAAGATGCAAAACTTGTGTTCGCGCCTGAATCCACTATTTCGGGGTACCAAAGTTGTGAAGCATCCATTATACTCCATTGGACCCAAAATGATGTTTGGGAGTGTTTCAGAGCATTTCGCTAACCTTCGGTACATAAAAGATGCAAAACTTGTGTTCGCGCCTGAATCCACTATTTCAGGGTACCAAAGTTGTGAAGCATCCATTATACTCCATTGGACCCAAAATGATGTTTGGGAGTGTTTCATAGCATTTCGCTAACCTTCGGCACGTATAAAGATGAAAAACTTGTGTTCGCGCCTGAATGCACTATTTTGGGGTACCAAAGTTGCGAAGCATCCATTCTACTCCATTGGAACTAAAATGTTGTTTGGGAGTGTTTCGGAGCATTTCGCTAACCTTCGGCACGTAAAAGATGCTAAACTAGTGTTCGCGCCTGAATGCACTATTTCGGGGTACTGAAGTTGTGAAGCATCCATTCTAGTCCATTGGACCCAAGATGATGTTTGGGAGTGTTTCAGAGCATTTTGCTAACCTTCGGCACATAAAAGATGAAAACTTGTGTTTCGGGCCTGAATGCACAATTTCGAGGGACCAAAGTTGCGAAGCATCCATTCTACTCCATTGGAACCAAAATGATGTTTGGGAGTGTTTCCGAGCATTTCGCTAACCTTCGGCTTGTAAAAAGATACAAAACTTGTGTTTCGGGCCTGAATGCACCATTTCGGGGTACCGAAGTTGTGAAGCATCCATTCTACTCCATTGGACCCAAAATGATTTTTGGGAGGGTTTCAGAGCATTTCGCTAACCTTCGGCACGTAAAAAGATGAAAACTTGTGTTCGCGCGTGAATGCACTATTTCATGGTACCAAAGTTGCGAAGCATCCATTCTACACCATTGGAACCAAAGTGATGTTTGGGAGTGTTTCAGAGCATTTCGCTAACCTTCGGCACGTAAAAAGATGTAAAACTTGTGTTTGGGGCCTGAATGCACTATTTTGGGGTACCGAAGTTGTATAGCATCCATTCTACTCCATTGGACCCAAAATGATGTTTGAGAGTGTTTCAGAGCATTTCGCTAACCTTCGGCACGTAAAAGATGCAAAACTTGTGTTTCGGACCTGAATGCACTATTTCGAGGTATCGTAGTAGTAAAGCATCCATTCTACTCCATTGGACCCAAAATGATGTTTGGGAGTGTTTCAGAGCATTTCGCTAACCTTCGGTACGTAAAAGATGCAAAACTTGTGTTCGCGCCTGAATCCACTATTTCGGGGTACCAAAGTTGTGAAGCATCCATTATACTCCATTGGACCCAAAATGATGTTTGGGAGTGTTTCAGAGCATTTCGCTAACCTTCGGCACGTAAAAGATGCAAAACTTGTGTTTCGGACTTGAATGCACTATTTTGGGGTATCGTAGTTGGAAAGCATCCATTCTACTCCATTGGACCCAAAATGTTGTTTGGGAGTGTTTCAGAGCATTTCGCTAACCTTCGTCACGTAAAAAGATGCAAAACTTGTGTTTCGGGCCTGAATGCACCATTTCGGGGTACCGAAGTTGTGAAGCATCCATTCTACTCCATTGGACCCAAAATGAATTTTGGGAGGGTTTCAAAGCATTTCGCTAACCTTCGGCACGTAAAAAGATGAAAACTTGTGTTCGCGCCTGAATGCACTATTTCATGGTACCAAAGTTGCGAAGCATCCATTCTACTCCATTCGAACCAAAGTGATGTTTGGGAGTGTTTCAGAGCATTTCGCTAACCTTCGGCACGTAAAAAGATGCAAAACTTGTGTTTGGGGCCTGAATGCACTATTTCGGGGTACCGAAGTTGTGAAGCATCCATTCTACTCCATTGGACACAAAATGATGTTTGAGAGTGTTTCAGAGCATTTCGCTAACCTTCGGCACGTAAAAGATGCAAAACTTGTGTTTCGGGCCTGAATGCACTATTTCGGGGTATCGTAGTAGTAAAGCATCCATTCTACTCCATTGGACCCAAAATGATGTTTGGGAGTGTTTCAGAGCATTTCGCTAACCTTCGGCATGTAAAAAGATGCAAAACTTGTGTTTCGGGCCTGAATGTACTATTTTGGGATACCGAAGTTGTGAAGCTTCCATTCTACTCCATTGGAACAAAAATGATGTTTGGGAGTGTTTCAGAGCATTTCGCTAACCTTCGGCACGTAAAAGATGCAAAACTTGTGTTCGCGCTTGAATCCACTATTTCGGGGTACCAAAGTTGTGAAGCATCCATTATACTCCGTTGGACCCAAAATGATGTTTGGGAGTGTTTCAGAGCATTTCGCTAACCTTCGGCACGTAAAAAGATGAAAACTTGTGTTCGCGCCTGAATGCACTATTTCATGGTACCAAAGTTGCGAAGCATCCATTCTACTCCATTCGAACCAAAGTGATGTTTGGGAGTGTTTCAGAGCATTTCGCTAACCTTCTGCACGTAAAAAGATGCAAAACTTGTGTTTGGGGCCTGAATGCACTATTTCGGGGTACCGAAGTTGTATAGCATCCATTCTACTCCATTGGACCCAAAATGATGTTTGAGAGTGTTTCAGAGCATTTCGCTAACCTTCGCACGTAAAAGATGCAAAACTTGTGTTTCGGGCCTGAATGCACTATTTCGGGGTATCGTAGTAGTAAAGCATCCATTCTACTCCTTTGGACCCAAAATGATGTTTGGGAGTGTTTCAGAGCATTTCGCTAACCTTCGGTACATAAAAGATGCAAAACTTGTGTTCGCGCCTGAATCCACTATTTCAGGGTACCAAAGTTGTGAAGCATCCATTATACTCCATTGGACCCAAAATGATGTTTGGGAGTGTTTCAGAGCATTTCGCTAACCTTCGGCACGTAAAAGATACAAAACTTGTGTTTCGGACCCGAATGCACAATTTCGGGGTATCGTAGTTGGAAAGCATCCATTCTACTCCATTGGACCCAAAATGATGTTTGGGAGTGTTTCAGAGCATTTCGCTAACCTTCGGCACCTAAAAAGATGCAAAACTTGTGTTTCGAGCCTGAATGCACTATTTCGGGGTACCGAAGTTGTGAAGCATCCATTCTACTCCATTGCACCCAAAATGATGTTTGAGAGTGTTTCAGAGCATTTCGCTAACCTTCGGCACGTAAAAGATGCAAAACGTGTGTTTCGGGCCTGAATGCACTATTTCAGGGTATCGTAGTAGTAAAGCATCCATTCTACTCCATTGGACCCAAAATGATGTTTGGGAGTGTTTCAGAGCATTTCGCTAACCTTCGGCATGTAAAAAGATGCAAAACTTGTGTTTCGGGCCTGAATGTACTATTTTGGGATACCGAAGTTGTGAAGCTTCCATTCTACTCCATTGGAACAAAAATGATGTATGGGAGTGTTTCAGAGCATTTCGCTAACCTTCGGCACGTAAAAGATGCAAAACTTGTGTTCGCGCTTGAATCCACTATTTCGGGGTACCAAAGTTGTGAAGCATCCATTATACTCCGTTGGACCCAAAATGATGTTTGGGAGTGTTTCAGAGCATTTCGCTAACCTTCGGCACGTAAAAAGATGAAAACTTGTGTTCGCGCCTGAATGCACTATTTCATGGTACCAAAGTTGCGAAGCATCCATTCTACTCCATTCGAACCAAAGTGATGTTTGGGAGTGTTTCAGAGCATTTCGCTAACCTTCTGCACGTAAAAAGATGCAAAACTTGTGTTTGGGGCCTGAATGCACTATTTCGGGGCACCGAAGTTGTGAAGCATCCATTCTACTCCATTGGACCCAAAATGATGTTTGAGAGTGTTTCAGAGCATTTCGCTAACCTTCGGCACGTAAAAGATGCAAAACTTGTGTTTCGGGCCTGAATGCACTATTTCGGGGTATCGTAGTAGTAAAGCATCCATTCTACTCCATTGGACCCAAAATGATGTTTGGGAGTGTTTCAGAGCATTTCGCTAACCTTCGGTACATAAAAGATGCAAAACTTGTGTTCGCGCCTGAATCCACTATTTCAGGGTACCAAAGTTGTGAAGCATCCATTATACTCCATTGGACCCAAAATGATGTTTGGGAGTGTTTCAGAGCATTTCGCTAACCTTCGGCACGTAAAAGATACAAAACTTGTGTTTCGGACCCGAATGCACAATTTCGGGGTATCGTAGTTGGAAAGCATCCATTCTACTCCATTGGACCCAAAATGATGTTTGGGAGTGTTTCAGAGCATTTCGCTAACCTTCGGCACCTAAAAAGATGCAAAACTTGTGTTTCGAGCCTGAATGCACTATTTCGGGGTACCGAAGTTGTGAAGCATCCATTCTACTCCATTGCACCCAAAATGATGTTTGAGAGTGTTTCAGAGCATTTCGCTAACCTTCGGCACGTAAAAGATGCAAAACGTGTGTTTCGGGCCTGAATGCACTATTTCGGGGTATCGTAGTAGTAAAGCATCCATTCTACTCCATTGGACCCAAAATGATGTTTGGGAGTGTTTCAGAGCATTTCGCTAACCTTCGGCATGTAAAAAGATGCAAAACTTGTGTTTCGGGCCTGAATGTACTATTTTGGGATACCGAAGTTGTGAAGCTTCCATTCTACTCCATTGGAACAAAAATGATGTTTGGGAGTGTTTCAGAGCATTTCGCTAACCTTCGGCACGTAAAAGATGCAAAACTTGTGTTCGCGCTTGAATCCACTATTTCGGGGTACCAAAGTTGTGAAGCATCCATTATACTCCGTTGGACCCAAAATGATGTTTGGGAGTGTTTCAGAGCATTTCGCTAACCTTCGGCACGTAAAAAGATGAAAACTTGTGTTCGCGCCTGAATGCACTATTTCATGGTACCAAAGTTGCGAAGCATCCATTCTACTCCATTCGAACCAAAGTGATGTTTGGGAGTGTTTCAGAGCATTTCGCTAACCTTCTGCACGTAAAAAGATGCAAAACTTGTGTTTGGGGCCTGAATGCACTATTTCGGGGCACCGAAGTTGTGAAGCATCCATTCTACTCCATTGGACCCAAAATGATGTTTGAGAGTGTTTCAGAGCATTTCGCTAACCTTCGGCACGTAAAAGATGCAAAACTTGTGTTTCGGGCCTGAATGCACTATTTCGGGGTATCGTAGTAGTAAAGCATCCATTCTACTCCATTGGACCCAAAATGATGTTTGGGAGTGTTTCAGAGCATTTCGCTAACCTTCGGTACATAAAAGATGCAAAACTTGTGTTCGCGCCTGAATCCACTATTTCAGGGTACCAAAGTTGTGAAGCATCCATTATACTCCATTGGACCCAAAATGATGTTTGGGAGTGTTTCAGAGCATTTCGCTAACCTTCGGCACGTAAAAGATACAAAACTTGTGTTTCGGACCCGAATGCACAATTTCGAGGTATCGTAGTTGGAAAGCATCCATTCTACTCCATTGGACCCAAAATGATGTTTGGGAGTGTTTCAGAGCATTTCGCTAACCTTCGGCACCTAAAAAGATGCAAAACTTGTGTTTCGAGCCTGAATGCACTATTTCGGGGTACCGAAGTTGTGAAGCATCCATTCTACTCCATTGCACCCAAAATGATGTTTGAGAGTGTTTCAGAGCATTTCGCTAACCTTCGGCACGTAAAAGATGCAAAACATGTGTTTCGGGCCTGAATGCACTATTTCGGGGTATCGTAGTAGTAAAGCATCCATTCTACTCCATTGGACCCAAAATGATGTTTGGGAGTGTTTCAGAGCATTTCGCTAACCTTCGGTACGTAAAAGATGCAAAACTTGTGTTCGCGCCTGAATCCACTTTTTCGGGGTACCAAAGTTGTGAAGCATCCATTATACTCCATTGGACCCAAAATGATGTTTGGGAGTGTTTCAGAGCATTTCGCTAACCTTCGACACGTAAAAAGATGAAAACATGTGTTCGCGCCTGAATGCACTATTTCATGGTACCAAAGTTGCGAAGCATCCATTCTACTCCATTCGAACCAAATTGATGTTTGGGAGTGTTTCAGAGCATTTCGCTTACCTTCGGCACGTAAAAAGATGCAAAACTTGTGTTTGGGGCCTGAATGCACTATTTCGGGGTACCGAAGTTGTGAAGCATCCATTCTACTCCATTGGACCCAAAATGATGTTTGAGAGTGTTTCAGAGCATTCCGCTAACCTTCGGTACGTAAAAGATGAAAAACTTGTGTTCGCGCCTGAATCCACTATTTCGGGGTACCAAAGTTGTGAAGCATCCATTATACTCCATTGGACCCAAAATGATGTTTGGGAGTGTTTCAGAGCATTTCGCTATCCTTCGGCACGTAAAAGATGCAAAACTTGTGTTTCGGACCCGAATGCACAATTTCGGGGTATCGTAGTTGGAAAGCATCCATTCTACTCCATTGGACCCAAAATGATGTTTGGGAGTGTTTCAGAGCATTTTGCTAACCTTCGGCACCTAAAAAGATGCAAAACTTGTGTTTCGAGCCTGAATGCACTATTTCGGGGTACCGAAGTTGTGAAGCATCCATTCTACTCCATTGCACCCAAAATGATGTTTCAGAGTGTTTCAGAGCATTTTGCTAACCTTCGGCACGTAAAAGATGCAAAACTTGTGTTTCAGACCTGAGTGCACTATTTCGGGGTATCGTAGTTGTAAAGTATCCATACTACTCCATTGGACCCAAAATGATGTTTGGGAGTGTTTCAAAGCATTTCGCTAACCTTCGGCACATAAAAAGATGCAAAATTTGTGTTTCGGGACTGAATGCACTATTTCGTGGTAACGAAGTTGTGAAGCATCCATTCTACTCCATTGGACCCAAAATGATTTCTGGGACGGTTTCAGAGCATTTCGCTAACCTTCGGCACGTAAAAAGATGAAAACTTGTGTTTCGGGCCTGAATGCACAATTTCGAGGGACCAACGTTGCGAAGCATACATTCTACTCCATTGGAACCAAAATGATGTTTGGGAGTGTTTCAGAGCATTTCGCTAACCTTCTGCATGTAAAAAGATGCAAAACTTGTGTTTCGGGCCTGAATGCACTATTTCGGGGTACCGAAGTTGTGAAGCATCCATTCTACTCCATTGGACCCAAAATGACTTTTGGGAGGGTTTCAGAGTATTTCGCTAACCTTCGGCACGTAAAAAGATGAAAACTTGTGTTCGCGCCTGAATGCACTATTTCATGGTACCAAAGTTGCGAAGCATCCATTCTACTTCATTGGAACCAAAGTGATGTTTGGGAGTGTTTCAGAGCATTTCGCTAACGTTCGGCACGTAAAAAGATGCAAAACTTGTGTTTGGGGCCTGAATGCACTATTTCGGGGTACCGAAGTTGTGAAGCATCCATTCTACTCCATTGGACCCAAAATGATGTTTGAGAGTGTTTCAGAGCATTTCGCTAACCTTCGGCACGTAAAAGATGCAAAACTTGTGTTTCGGGCCTGAATGCACTATTTCGGGGTATCATAGTAGTAAAGCATCCATTCTACTCCATTGGACCCAAAATGATGTTTGGGAGTGTTCAGAGCATTTCGCTAACCTTCGGTAAGTAAAAGATGCAAAACTTGTGTTCGCGCCTGAATCCACTATTTCGGGGTACCAAAGTTGTGAAGCATCCATTATAGTCCATTGGACCCAAAATGATGTTTGGGAGTGTTTCAGAGCATTTCGCTAACCTTCGGTAATTAAAAGATGCAAAACTTGTGTTCGCGCCTGAATCCACTATTTCGGGGTACCAAAGTTGTGAAGCATCCATTATAGTCCATTGGACCCAAAATGATGTTTGGGAGTGTTTCAGAGCATTTCGCTAACCTTCGGCACGTAAAAGATCCAAAACTTGTGTTCGCGCCTGAATGCACTATTTTGGGGTAACGTAGTTGGAAAGCATCCATTCTACTCCATTAGACCGAAAATGATGTTTGGGAGTGTTTCAGAGCATTTCGCTAACCTTCGGCACGTAAAAAATGCAAAACTTGTGTTTCGGGCCTGAATGCACTATTTCGGGGTGCCGAAGTTGTGAAGCATCCATTCTACTCCATTGGACCCAAAATGATGTTTGGGAGTGTTTCATAGCATTTCGCTAACCTTCGGCACGTATAAAGATGAAAAACTTGTGTTCGCGCCTGAATGCACTATTTTGGGGTACCAAAGTTGCGAAGCATCCATTCTTCTACATTGGAACTAAAATGTTGTTTGGGAGTGTTTCAGAGCATTTCGCTAACCTTCGGCACATGAAAGATGCTAAACAAGTGTTTGCGCCTGAATGCACTATTTCGGGGTACCGAAGTTGTGAAGCATCCAGTCTAGTCCATTGGACCCAAGATGATGTTTGGGAGTGTTTCAGAGCATTTTGCTAACCTTCGGCACGTAAAAAGATGAAAACTTGTGTTTCGGGCCTGAATGCACAATTTCGAGGGACCAAAGTTGCGAAGCATCCATTCTACTCCATTGGAACCAAAATGATGTTTGGGAGTGTTTCAGAGCATTTCGCTAACCTTCGGCATGTAAAAAGATGCAAAACTTGTGTTTCGGGCCTGAATGCACTATTTCGGGGTACCGAAGTTGTGAAGCATCCATTCTACCCCATTGGACCCAAAATGATTTTTGGGCGGGTTTCAGAGCATTTCGCTAACCTTCGGCACGTAAAAAGATGAAAACTTGTGTCCGCGCCTGAATGCACTATTTCATGGTACCAATGTTGCGAAGCATCCATTCTACTCCATTGGAACCAAAGTGATGTTTGGGTGTGTTTCAGAGCATTTTGCTAACCTTCGGCACGTAAAAAGATGAAAACTTGTGTTTGGGGCCTGAATGCACTATTTCGGGGTACTGAAGTTGTGAAGCATCCATTCTACTCCATTGGACCCAAAATGATGTTTGAGAGTGTTTCAGAGCAGTTCGCTAACCTTCGGCACGTAAAAAGATGCAAAACTTGTGTTTTTGGCTTGAATACACTATTTCGGGGTACCGAAGTTGTGAAGCATCCATTCTACTCCATTGGACCCAAAATGATGTTTGAGAGTGTTTCAGAGCATTTCGCTAACCTTCAGCACGTAAAAGATGCAAAACTTGTGTTTCGGGCCTGAATGCACTATTTCGGGGTATCATAGTAGTAAAGCATCCATTGTACTCCATTGGACCCAAAATGATGTTTGGGAGTGTTTCAGAGCATTTCGCTAACCTTCGGTACGTAAAAGATGCAAAACTTGTGTTCGCGCCTGAATCCACTATTTCGGGGTACCAAAGTTGTGAAGCATCCATTATAGTCCATTGGACCCAAAATGATGTTTGGGAGTGTTTCAGAGCATTTCGCTAACCTTCAGCACGTAAAAGATGCAAAACTTGTGTTCGCGCCTGAATGCACTATTTTGGGGTATCGTAGTTGGAAAGCATCCATTCTACTCCATTGGACCGAAAATGATGTTTCGGACTGTTTCAGAGCATTTCGCTAACCTTCGGCACGTAAAAAATGCAAAACTTGAGTTTCGGGCCTGAATGCACTATTTCGGGGGACCGAAGTTGTGAAACATCCATTCTACTCCATTGGACCCAAAATGATGTTTGGGAGTGTTTCATAGCATTTCGCTAACCTTCGGCACGTATAAAAATGAAAAACTTGTGTTCGCGCCTGAATGCACTATTTTGGGGTACCAAAGTTGCGAAGCATCCATTCTACTACATTGGAACTAAAATGTTGTTTGGGAGTGTTTCAGAGCATTTCGCTAACCTTCGGCACATAAAAGATGCTAAACTAGTGTTCGCGCCTGAATGCACTATTTCGGGGTACCGAAGTTGTGAAGCATCCATTCTAGTCCACTGGACCCAAGATGATGTTTGGGAGTGTTTCAGAGCATTTTGCTAACCTTCGGCACGTAAAAAGATGAAAACTTGTGTTTCGGGCCTAAATGCACAATTTCGAGGGACCAAAGTTGCGAAGAATCCATTCTACTCCATTGGAACCAAAATGATGTTTGGGAGTGTTTCAGAGCATTTCGCTATGCAAAACATGTGTTTCGGGCCTGAATGCACTATTTCGGGGTACCGAAGTTGTGAAGCATCCATTCTACCCGATTGGACCCAAAATGATTTTTGGGAGGGTTTCAGAGCATTTCGCTAACCTTCGGCACGTAAAAAGATGAAAACTTGTGTCCGCGCCTGAATGCACTATTTCACGGTACCAAAGTTGCGAAGCATCCATTCTACTCCATTGGAACCAAAGTGATGTTTGGGAGTGTTTCAGAGCATTTTGCTAACCTTCGGCACGTAAAAAGATGAAAACTTGTGTTTGGGGCCTGAATGCACTATTTCGGGGTACTGAAATTGTGAAGCATCCATTCTACTCCATTGGACCCAAAATGATGTTTGAGAGTGTTTCAGAGCATTTCGCTAACCTTCGGCATGTAAAAAGATGCAAAACTTGTGTTTCGGGCCTGAATGCACTATTTCGGGGTACCGAAGTTGTGAAGCATCCATTCTACTCCATTGGACCCAAAATGACTTTTGGGAGGGTTTCAGAGTATTTCGCTAACCTTCGGCACGTAAAAAGATGAAAACTTGTGTTCGCGCGTGAATGCACTATTTCATGGTACCAAAGTTGCGAAGCATCCATTCTACACCATTGGAACCAAAGTGATGTTTGGGAGTGTTTCAGAGCATTTCGCTAACCTTCGGCACGTAAAAAGATGCAAAACTTGTGTTTGGGGCCTGAATGCACTATTTCGGGGTACCGAAGTTGTGAAGCATCCATTCTACTCCATTGGACCCAAAATGATGTTTGAGAGTGTTTCAGAGCATTTCGCTAACCTTCGGCACGTAAAAGATGCAAAACTTGTGTTTCGGGACTGAATGCACTATTTCGGGGTATCATAGTAGTAAAGCATCCATTCTACTCCATTGGACCCAAAATGATGTTTGGGAGTGTTTCAGAGCATTTCGCTAACCTTCGGTACGTAAAAGATGCAAAACTTGTGTTCGCGCCTGAATCCACTATTTCGGGGTACCAAAGTTGTGAAGCATCCATTATAGTCCATTGGACCCAAAATGATGTTTGGGAGTGTTTCAGAGCATTTCGCTAACCTTCGGCACGTAAAAGATGCAAAACTTGTGTTCGCGCCTGAATGCACTATTTTGGGGTATCGTAGTTGGAAAGCATCCATTCTACTCCATTGGACCGAAAATGATGTTTCGGAGTGTTTCAGAGCATTTCGCTAACCTTCGGCACGTAAAAAATGCAAAACTTGTGTTTCGGGCCTGAATGCACTATTTCGGGGTACCGAAGTTGTGAAGCATCCATTCTACTCCATTGGACCCAAAATGATGTTTGGGAGTGTTTCATAGCATTTCGCTAACCTTCGGCACGTATAAAAATGAAAAACTTGTGTTCGCGCCTGAATGCACTATTTTGGGGTGCCAAAGTTGCGAAGCATCCATTCTACTACATTGGAACTAAAATGTTGTTTGGGAGTGTTTCAGAGCATTTCGCTAACCTTCGGCACATAAAAGATGCTAAACTAGTGTTCGCGCCTGAATGCACTATTTCGGGGTACCGAAGTTGTGAAGCATCCATTCTAGTCCATTGGACCCAAGATGATGTTTGGGAGTGTTTCAGAGCATTTTGCTAACCTTCGGCACGTAAAAAGATGAAAACTTGTGTTTCGGGCCTAAATGCACAATTTCGAGGGACCAAAGTTGCGAAGAATCCATTCTACTCCATTGGAACCAAAATGATGTTTGGGAGTGTTTCAGAGCATTTCGCTAACCTTCGGCATGTAAAAAGATGCAAAACATGTGTTTCGGGCCTGAATGCACTATTTCGGGGTACCGAAGTTGTGAAGCATCCATTCTACCCGATTGGACCCAAAATGATTTTTGGGAGGGTTTCAGAGCATTTCGCTAACCTTCGGCACGTAAAAAGATGAAAACTTGTGTCCGCGCCTGAATGCACTATTTCACGGTACCAAAGTTGCGAAGCATCCATTCTACTCCATTGGAAGCAAAGTGATGTTTGGGAGTGTTTCAGAGCATTTTGCTAACCTTCGGCACGTAAAAAGATGAAAACTTGTGTTTGGGGCCTGAATGCACTATTTCGGGGTACTGAAATTGTGAAGCATCCATTCTACTCCATTGGACCCAAAATGATGTTTGAGAGTGTTTCAGAGCATTTCGCTAACCTTCGGCACGTAAAAAGATGCAAAACTTGTGTTTTTGGCTTGAATGCACTATTTCGGGGTATCGAAGTTGTGAAGCATCCATTCTACTCCATTGGACCCAAAATGATGTTTGAGAGTGTTTCAGAGCATTTCGCTAACCTTCGGCATGTAAAAGATGCAAAACTTGTGTTTCGGGCCTGAATGCACTATTTCGGGGTACCGAAGTTGTGAAGCATCCATTCTACTCCATTGGACCCAAAATGACTTTTTGGAGGGTTTCAGAGTATTTCGCTAACCTTCGGCACGTAAAAAGATGAAAACTTGTGTTCGCGCCTGAATGCACTATTTCATGGTACCAAAGTTGTGAAGCATCCATTCTACTCCATTGGAACCAAAGTGATGTTTGGGAGTGTTTCAGAGCATTTCACTAACGTTCGGCACGTAAAAAGATGCAAAACTTGTGTTTGGGGCCTGAATGCACTATTTCGGGGTATCATAGTAGTAAAGCATCCATTCTACTCCATTGGAACCAAAATGATGTTTGGGAGTGTTTCAGAGCATTTCGCTAACCTTCGGTACGTAAAAGATGCAAAACTTGTGTTCGCGCCTGAATCCACTATTTCGGGGTACCAAAGTTGTGAAGCATCCATTATAGTCCATTGGACCCAAAATGATGTTTGGGAGTGTTTCAGAGCATTTCGCTAACCTTCGGCACGTAAAAGATGCAAAACTTGTGTTCGCGCCTGAATGCACTATTTTGGGGTATCGTAGTTGGAAAGCATCCATTCTACTCCATTAGACCGAAAATGATGTTTGGGAGTGTTTCAGAGCATTTCGCTAACCTTCGGCACGTAAAAAATGCAAAACTTGTGTTTCGGGCCTGAATGCACTATTTCGGGGTACCGAAGTTGTGAAGCATCCATTCTACTCCATTGGACCCAAAATGATGTTTGGGAGTGTTTCATAGCATTTCGCTAACCTTCGGCACGTATGAAGATGAAAAACTTGTGTTCGCGCCTGAATGCACTATTTTGGGGTACCAAAGTTGCGAAGCATCCATTCTACTACATTGGAACTAAAATGTTGTTTGGGAGTGTTTCAGAGCATTTCGCTAACCTTCGGCACATAAAAGATGCTAAACAAGTGTTTGCGCCTGAATGCACTATTTCGGGGTACCGAAGTTGTGAAGCATCCATTCTAGTCCATTGGACCCAAGATGATGTTTGGGAGTGTTTCAGAGCATTTTGCTAACCTTCGGCACGTAAAAAGATGAAAACTTGTGTTTCGGGCCTGAATGCACAATTTCGAGGGACCAAAGTTGCGAAGCATCCATTCTACTCCATTGGAACCAAAATGATGTTTGGGAGTGTTTCAGAGCATTTCGCTAACATTCGGCATGTAAAAAGATGCAAAACTTGTGTTTCGGGCCTGAATGCACTATTTCGGGGTACCGAAGTTGTGAAGCATCCATTCTACCCCATTGGACCCAAAATGATTTTTGGGAGGGTTTCAGAGCATTTCGCTAACCTTCGGCACGTAAAAAGATGAAAACTTGTGTCCGCGCCTGAATGCACTATTTCATGGTACCAATGTTGCGAAGCATCCATTCTACTCCATTGGAACCAAAGTGATGTTTGGGAGTGTTTCAGAGGATTTTGCTAACCTTCGGCACGTAAAAAGATGAAAACTTGTGTTTGGGGCCTGAATGCACTATTTCGGGGTACTGAAGTTGTGAAGCATCCATTCTACTCCATTGGACCCAAAATGATGTTTGAGACTGTTTCAGAGCATTTCGCTAACCTTCGGCACGTAAAAAGATGCAAAACTTGTGTTTTTGGCTTGAATGCACTATTTCGGGGTACCGAAGTTGTGAAGCATCCATTCTACTCCATTGGACCCAAAATGATGTTTGAGAGTGTTTCAGAGCATTTCGCTAACCTTCAGCACGTAAAAGATGCAAAACTTGTGTTTCGGGGCTGAATGCACTATTTCGGGGTATCATAGTAGTAAAGCATCCATTCTACTCCATTGGACCCAAAATGATGTTTGGGAGTGTTTCAGAGCATTTCGCTAACCTTCGGTACGTAAAAGATGCAAAACTTGTGTTCGCGCCTGAATCCACTATTTCGGGGTACCAAAGTTGTGAAGCATCCATTATAGTCCATTGGACCCAAAATGATGTTTGGGAGTGTTTCAGAGCATTTCGCTAACCTTCGGCACGTAAAAGATGCAAAACTTGTGTTCGCGCCTGAATGCACTATTTTGGGGTATCGTAGTTGGAAAGCATCCATTCTACTCCATTGGACCGAAAATGATGTTTCGGAGTGTTTCAGAGCATTTCGCTATCCTTCGGCACGTAAAAAATGCAAAATTTGTGTTTCGGGCCTGAATGCACTATTTCGGGGTACCGAAGTTGTGAAGCATCCATTCTACTCCATTGGACCCAAAATGATGTTTGGGAGTGTTTCATAGCATTTCGCTAACCTTCGGCACGTATAAAAATGAAAAACTTGTGTTCGCGCCTGAATGCAATATTTTGGGGTACCAAAGTTGCGAAGCATCCATTCTACTACATTGGAACTAAAATGTTGTTTGGGAGTGTTTCAGAGCATTTCGCTAACCTTCGGCACATAAAAGATGCTAAACTAGTGTTCGCGCCTGAATGCACTATTTCGGGGTACCGAAGTTGTGAAGCATCCATTCTAGTCCATTGGACCCAAGATGATGTTTGGGAGTGTTTCAGAGCATTTTGCTAACCTTCGGCACGTAAAAAGATGAAAACTTGTGTTTCGGGCCTAAATGCACAATTTCGAGGGACCAAAGTTGCGAAGAATCCATTCTACTCCATTGGAACCAAAATGATGTTTGGGAGTGTTTCAGAGCATTTCGCTAACCTTCGGCATGTAAAAAGATGCAAAACATGTGTTTCGGGCCTGAATGCACTATTTCGGGGTACCGAAGTTGTGAAGCATCCATTCTACCCGATTGGACCCAAAATGATTTTTGGGAGGGTTTCAGAGCATTTCGCTAACCTTCGGCACGTAAAAAGATGAAAACTTGTGTCCGCGCCTGAATGCACTATTTCATGGTACCAAAGTTGCGAAGCATCCATTCTACTCCATTGGAACCAAATAGATGTTTGGGAGTGTTTCAGAGCATTTTGCTAACCTTCGGCACGTAAAAAGATGAAAACTTATGTTTGGGGCCTGAATGCACTATTTCGGGGTACTGAAGTTGTGAAGCATCCATTCTACTCCATTGGACCCAAAATGATGTTTGAGAGTGTTTCAGAGCATTTCGCTAACCTTCGGCACGTAAAAAGATGCAAAACTTGTGTTTTTGGCTTGAATGCACTATTTCGGGGTACCGAAGTTGTGAAGCATCCATTCTACTCCATTGGACCCAAAATGATGTTTGAGAGTGTTTCAGAGCATTTCGCTAACCTTCGGCACGTAAGAGATGCAAAACTTGTGTTTCGGGCCTGAATGCACTATTTCAGGGTATCGTATTTGTAAAGCATCCATTCTACTCCATTGGACCCAAAATGATGTTTGGGAGTGTTTCAGAGCATTTCGCTAACCTTCGGCACGTAAAAGATGCAAAACTTGTGTTCGCGCCTTAATCCAATATTTCGGGTTTCCAAAGTTGTGAAGCATCCATTATAGTCCATTGCACCCAAAATGATGTTTGCGAGTGTTTCAGAGCAT
The DNA here is from genome assembly GCA_036936925.1 of Cenchrus fungigraminus. Lineage (NCBI taxonomy): Eukaryota > Viridiplantae > Streptophyta > Magnoliopsida > Poales > Poaceae > Cenchrus > Cenchrus fungigraminus. The sequence continues at coordinate 58,113,919 of CM072772.1, read as the reverse complement.
TTTGCAAACCTTCGGCACATAAAAAGATGAAAAACTTATGTTTCGGGCCTGAATGCACTATTTCGGGGTACCAAAGTTGCGAAGCATCCATTCTACTCCATTGGAACCAAAATGAGGTTTGGGAGTGTTTCAGAGCATTCGCTAACCTTCGGCACGTAAAAAGATGCAAAACTTGTGTTTCGGGCCTGAATGCACTATTACGGGGTATCGTAGTAGTAAAGCATTCATTCTACTCCATTGGACCCAAAATGATGTTTGGGAGTGTTTCAGAGCATTTCGCTAACCTTCGGTACGTAAAAGATGCAAAACTTGTGTTCGCGCCTGAATCCACTATTTCGAGGTACCAAAGTTGTGAAGCATCCATTATAGTCCATTGGACCCAAGATGATGTTTGGGAGTGTTTCAGAGCATTTTGCTAACCTTCAGCACGTAAAAAGATGAAAACTTGTGTTTCGGGCCTGAATGCACAATTTCGAGGGACCAAAGTTGCGAAGCATCCATTCAACTCCATTGGAACCAAAATGATGTTTGGGAGTGTTTCAGAGCATTTCGCTAACCTTCGGCATGTAAAAAGATGCAAAACTTGTGTTTCGGGCCTGAATGCACTATTTCGGGGTACCGAAATTGTGAAGCATCCATTCTACTTCATTGGAACCAAAATGATTTTTGGGAGGGTTTCAGAGCATTTCCATAACCTTCGGCACGTAAAAAGATGAAAACTTGTGTTCGCGCCTGAATGCACTATTTCATGGTACCGAAGTTGCGAAGCATCCATTCTACTCCATTGGAACCAAAGTGATGTTTGGGAGTGTTTCAGAGCATTTCGCTAACGTTCGGCCCGTAAAAAGATGCAAAACTTGTGTTTGGGGCCTGAATGCACTATTTCGGGGTACCGAAGTTGTGAAGCATCCATTCTACTCCATTGGAACCAAAGTGATGTTTGGGAGTGTTTCAGAGCATTTCGCTAACCTTCGGCACGTAAAAAATGCAAAACTTGTGTTTCGGGCCTGAATGCACTATTTCGGGGTACCGAAGTTGTGAAGCATCCATTCTACTCCATTGGACCCAAAATGATGTTTGGGAGTGTTTCATAGCATTTCTCTAACCTTCGGCACGTATAAAAATGAAAAACTTGTGTTCGCGCCTGAATGCAATATTTTGGGGTACCAAAGTTGCGAAGCATCCATTCTACTACATTGGAACTAAAATGTTGTTTGGGAGTGTTCAGAGCATTTCGCTAACCTTCGGCACATAAAAGATGCTAAACTAGTGTTCGCGCCTGAATGCACTATTTCGGGGTACCGAAGTTGTGAAGCATCCATTCTAGTCCATTGGACCCAAGATGATGTTTGGGAGTGTTTCAGAGCATTTTGCTAACCTTCGGCACGTAAAAAGATGAAAACTTGTGTTTCGGGCCTAAATGCACAATTTCGAGGGACCAAAGTTGCGAAGAATCCATTCTACTCCATTGGAACCAAAATGATGTTTGGGAGTGTTTCAGAGCATTTCGCTAACCTTCGGCACGTAAAAAGATGCAAAACTTGTGTTTTTGGCTTGAATGCACTATTTCGGGGTACCGAAGTTGTGAAGCATCCATTCTACTCCATTGGACCCAAAATGATGTTTGAGAGTGTTTCAGAGCATTTCGCTAACCTTCGGCACGTAAAAAGATGCAAAACTTGTGTTTTTGGCTTGAATGCACTATTTCGGGGTACCGAAGTTGTGAAGCATCCATTCTACTCCATTGGACCCAAAATGATGTTTGAGAGTGTTTCAGAGCATTTCGCTAACCTTCGGCACGTAAGAGATGCAAAACTTGTGTTTCGGGCCTGAATGCACTATTTCAGGGTATCGTAGTTGTAAAGCATCCATTCTACTCCATTGGACCCAAAATGATGTTTGGGAGTGTTTCAGAGCATTTCGCTAACCTTCGGCACGTAAAAGATGCAAAACTTGTGTTCGCGCCTTAATCCAATATTTCGGGTTACCAAAGTTGTGAAGCATCCATTATAGTCCATTGCACCCAAAATGATGTTTGCGAGTGTTTCAGAGCATTTTGCAAACCTTCGGCACATAAAAAGATGAAAAACTTATGTTTCGGGCCTGAATGCACTATTTCGGGGTACCAAAGTTGCGAAGCATCCATTCTACTCCATTGGAACCAAAATGAGGTTTGGGAGTGTTTCAGAGCATTCGCTAACCTTCGGCACGTAAAAAGATGCAAAACTTGTGTTTCGGGCCTGAATGCACTATTTCGGGGTATCGTAGTAGTAAAGCATCCATTCTACACCATTGGACCCAAAATGATGTTTGGGAGTGTTTCAGAGCATTTCGCTAACCTTCGGTACGTAAAAGATGCAAAACTTGTGTTCGCGCCTGAATCCACTATTTCGAGGTACCAAAGTTGTGAAGCATCCATTATAGTCCATTGGACCCAAGATGATGTTTGGGAGTGTTTCAGAGCATTTTGCTAACCTTCGGCACGTAAAAAGATGAAAACTTGTGTTTCGGGCCTGAATGCACAATTTCGAGGGACCAAAGTTGCGAAGCATCCATTCAACTCCATTGGAACCAAAATGATGTTTGGGAGTGTTTCAGAGCATTTCGCTAACCTTCGGCATGTAAAAAGATGCAAAACTTGTGTTTCGGGCCTGAATGCACTATTTCGGGGTACCGAAATTGTGAAGCATCCATTCTACTTCATTGGAACCAAAATGATTTTTGGGAGGGTTTCAGAGCATTTCCATAACCTTCGGCACGTAAAAAGATGAAAACTTGTGTTCGCGCCTGAATGCACTATTTCATGGTACCGAAGTTGCGAAGCATCCATTCTACTCCATTGGAACCAAAGTGATGTTTGGGAGTGTTTCAGAGCATTTCGCTAACGTTCGGCCCGTAAAAAGATGCAAAACTTGTGTTTGGGGCCTGAATGCACTATTTCGGGGTACCGAAGTTGTGAAGCATCCATTCTACTCCATTGGAACCAAAGTGATGTTTGGGAGTGTTTCAGAGCATTTCGCTAACCTTCGGCACGTAAAAAATGCAAAACTTGTGTTTCGGGCCTGAATGCACTATTTCGGGGTACCGAAGTTGTGAAGCATCCATTCTACTCCATTGGACCCAAAATGATGTTTGGGAGTGTTTCATAGCATTTCTCTAACCTTCGGCACGTATAAAAATGAAAAACTTGTGTTCGCGCCTGAATGCAATATTTTGGGGTACCAAAGTTGCGAAGCATCCATTCTACTACATTGGAACTAAAATGTTGTTTGGGAGTGTTCAGAGCATTTCGCTAACCTTCGGCACATAAAAGATGCTAAACTAGTGTTCGCGCCTGAATGCACTATTTCGGGGTACCGAAGTTGTGAAGCATCCATTCTAGTCCATTGGACCCAAGATGATGTTTGGGAGTGTTTCAGAGCATTTTGCTAACCTTCGGCACGTAAAAAGATGAAAACTTGTGTTTCGGGCCTAAATGCACAATTTCGAGGGACCAAAGTTGCGAAGAATCCATTCTACTCCATTGGAACCAAAATGATGTTTGGGAGTGTTTCAGAGCATTTCGCTAACCTTCGGCACGTAAAAAGATGCAAAACTTGTGTTTTTGGCTTGAATGCACTATTTCGGGGTACCGAAGTTGTGAAGCATCCATTCTACTCCATTGGACCCAAAATGATGTTTGAGAGTGTTTCAGAGCATTTCGCTAACCTTCGGCACGTAAAAAGATGCAAAACTTGTGTTTTTGGCTTGAATGCACTATTTCGGGGTACCGAAGTTGTGAAGCATCCATTCTACTCCATTGGACCCAAAATGATGTTTGAGAGTGTTTCAGAGCATTTCGCTAACCTTCGGCACGTAAGAGATGCAAAACTTGTGTTTCGGGCCTGAATGCACTATTTCAGGGTATCGTAGTTGTAAAGCATCCATTCTACTCCATTGGACCCAAAATGATGTTTGGGAGTGTTTCAGAGCATTTCGCTAACCTTCGGCACGTAAAAGATGCAAAACTTGTGTTCGCGCCTTAATCCAATATTTCGGGTTACCAAAGTTGTGAAGCATCCATTATAGTCCATTGCACCCAAAATGATGTTTGCGAGTGTTTCAGAGCATTTTGCAAACCTTCGGCACATAAAAAGATGAAAAACTTATGTTTCGGGCCTGAATGCACTATTTCGGGGTACCAAAGTTGCGAAGCATCCATTCTACTCCATTGGAACCAAAATGAGGTTTGGGAGTGTTTCAGAGCATTCGCTAACCTTCGGCACGTAAAAAGATGCAAAACTTGTGTTTCGGGCCTGAATGCACTATTTCGGGGTATCGTAGTAGTAAAGCATCCATTCTACACCATTGGACCCAAAATGATGTTTGGGAGTGTTTCAGAGCATTTCGCTAACCTTCGGTACGTAAAAGATGCAAAACTTGTGTTCGCGCCTGAATCCACTATTTCGAGGTACCAAAGTTGTGAAGCATCCATTATAGTCCATTGGACCCAAGATGATGTTTGGGAGTGTTTCAGAGCATTTTGCTAACCTTCGGCACGTAAAAAGATGAAAACTTGTGTTTCGGGCCTGAATGCACAATTTCGAGGGACCAAAGTTGCGAAGCATCCATTCTACTCCATTGGAACCAAAATGATGTTTGGGAGTGTTTCAGAGCATTTCGCTAACCTTCGGCATGTAAAAAGATGCAAAACTTGTGTTTCGGGCCTGAATGCACTATTTCGGGGTACCGAAATTGTGAAGCATCCATTCTACTTCATTGGAACCAAAATGATTTTTGGGAGGGTTTCAGAGCATTTCCATAACCTTCGGCACGTAAAAAGATGAAAACTTGTGTTCGCGCCTGAATGCACTATTTCATGGTACCGAAGTTGCGAAGCATCCATTCTACTCCATTGGAACCAAAGTGATGTTTGGGAGTGTTTCAGAGCATTTCGCTAACGTTCGGCCCGTAAAAAGATGCAAAACTTGTGTTTGGGGCCTGAATGCAATATTTCGGGGTACCGAAGTTGTGAAGCATCCATTCTACTCCATTGGACCCAAAATGATGTTTGAGAGTATTTCAGAGCATTTCGATAACCTTCGGCACGTAAAAGATGCAAAACTTGTGTTTCGGGCCTGAATGCACTATTTCGGGGTATCATAGTAGTAAAGCATCCATTCTACTCCATTGGACCCAAAATGATGTTTGGGAGTGTCTCAGAGCATTTCGCTAACCTTCGGTACGTAAAAGATGCAAAACTTGAGTTCGCGCCTGAATCCACTATTTCGGGGTAATAAAGTTGTGAAGCATCCATTATAGTCCATTGGACCCAAAATGATGTTTGGGAGTGTTTCAGAGCATTTCGCTAACCTTCGGCACGTAAAAGATGCAAAACTTGTGTTTCGGACATGAATGCACTATTTCGGGGTATCGTAGTTGGAAAGCATCCATTCTACTCCATTGGACCCAAAATGATGTTTGGGAGTGTTTCAGAGCATTTCGCTAACCTTCGGCACGTAAAAGATGCAAAACTTGTGTTCGCGCCTTAATCCAATATTTCGGGTTACCAAAGTTGTGAAGCATCCATTATAGTCCATTGCACCCAAAATGATGTTTGCGAGTGTTTCAGAGCATTTTGCAAACCTTCGGCACATAAAAAGATGAAAAACTTATGTTTCGGGCCTGAATGCACTATTTCGGGGTACCAAAGTTGCGAAGCATCCATTCTACTCCATTGGAACCAAAATGAGGTTTGGGAGTGTTTCAGAGCAATCGCTAACCTTCGGCACGTAAAAAGATGCAAAACTTGTGTTTCGGGCCTGAATGCACTATTTCGGGGTATCGTAGTAGAAAAGCATCCATTCTACTCCATTGGACCCAAAATGTTGTTTGGGAGTGTTTCAGAGCATTTCGCTAACCTTCGGTACGTAAAAGATGCAAAACTTGTGTTCGCGCCTGAATCCACTATTTCGAGGTACCAAAGTTGTGAAGCATCCATTATAGTCCATTGGACCCAAGATGATGTTTGGGAGTGTTTCAGAGCATTTTGCTAACCTTCGGCACGTAAAAAGATGAAAAGTTGTGTTTCGGGCCTGAATGCACAATTTCGAGGGACCAAAGTTGCGAAGCATCCATTCTACTCCATTGGAACCAAAATGTTGTTTGGGAGTGTTTCAGAGCATTTCGCTAACCTTCGGCATGTAAAAAGATGCAAAACTTGTGTTTCGGGCCTGAATGCACTATTTTGGGGTACCGAAATTGTGAAGCATCCATTCTACTCCATTGGAACCAAAATGATTTTTGGGAGGGTTTCAGAGCATTTCCATAACCTTCGGCACGTAAAAAGATGAAAACTTGTGTTCGCGCCTGAATGCACTATTTCATGGTACCGAAGTTGCGAAGCATCCATTCTACTCCATTGGAACCAAAGTGATGTTTGGGAGTGTTTCAGAGCATTTCGCTAACGTTCGGCCCGTAAAAAGATGCAAAACTTGTGTTTGGGGCCTGAATGCACTATTTCAGGGTACCAAAGTTGTGAAGCATCCATTCTACTCCATTGGACCCAAAATGATGTTTGAGAGTATTTCAGAGCATTTCGCTAACCTTCGGCACGTAAAAGATGCAAAACTTGTGTTTCGGGCCTGAATGCACTATTTTGGGGTATCGTAGTTGCGAAGCATCCATTCTACTCCATTGGAACCAAAATGAGGTTTGGGAGTGTTTCAGAGCATTCGCTAACCATCGGCACGTAAAAAGATGCAAAACTTGTGTTTTGGGCCAGAATGCACTATTTCGGGGTACCGAAGTTGTGAAGTATCCATTCTACTCCATTGGAACCAAAATGATGTTTGGCAGTGTTTCAGAGCATTTTGCTAACCTTCAGCACGTAAAAAGATGAAAACTTGTGTTTCGGGCCTGAATGCACAATTTCGAGGGACCAAAGTTGCGAAGCATGCATTCTACTCCATTGGAACCAAAATGATTTTGGGAGTATTTCAGAGCATTTCGCTAACCTTCAGCATGTAAAAAGATGCAAAACTTGTGTTTCGGGCCTGAATGCACTATTTCGGGGTACCGAAGATGTGAAGCATCCATTCTACTCCATTGGACCCAAAATGATGTTTGGAGTGTTTCAGAGCATTTCGCTAACCTTCGGCATGTAAAAAGATGCAAAACTTGTGTTTCGGGCCTGAATGCACTATTTCGGGGTACCGAAGTTGTGAAACATCCATTCTACTCCATTGGACCCAAAATGATGTTTGGGAGTGTTTCAGAGCATTTCTTTAACATTCGGCACGTAAAAAGATGCAAAACTTGTGTTTCGGGCCTGAATGCACTATTTCGGGGTACCGAAGTTGTGAAGCATCCATTTTACTCCATTGGACCCAAAATGATGTTTGGGAGAGTTTCAGAGCATTTCGCTAACCTTCGGCACGTAAAAAGATGAAAACTTGTGTTCGCGCCTGAATGCACTATTTCATGGTACCAAAGTTGCGAAGCATCCATTCTACTCCATTGGAACCAAAGTGATGTTTGGGAGTGTTTCAGACCATTTTGCTAACCTTCGGCACGTAAAAAGATGAAAACTTGTGTTTGGGGCCTGAATGCACTATTTCGGGGTACTGAAGTTGTGAAGCATCCATTCTACTCCATTGGACCCAAAATGATGTTTGAGAGTGTTTCAGAGCATTTCGCTAACCTTCGGCACGTAAAAAGATGCAAAACTTGTGTTTTTGGCTTGAATGCACTATTTCGGGGTACCGAAGTTGTGAAGCATCCATTCTAGTCCATTGGACCCAAAATTATGTTTGAGAGTGTTTCAGAGCATTTCGCTAACCTTCGGCACGTAAAAGATGCAAAACTTGTGTTTCGGGCCTGAATGCACTATTTCAGGGTATCGTAGTTGTAAAGCATCCATTCTACTCCATTGGACCCAAAATGATGTTTGGGAGTGTTTCAGAGCATTTCGCTAACCTTCGGCACGTAAAAGATGCAAAACATGTGTTCGCGCCTTAATCCAATATTTCGGGTTACCAAAGTTGTGAAGCATCCATTATAGTCCATTGCACCCAAAATGATGTTTGCGAGTGTTTCAGAGCATTTTGCAAACCTTCGGCACATAAAAAGTTGAAAAACTTATGTTTCGGGCCTGAATGCACTATTTCGGGGTACTAAAGTTGCGAAGCATCCATTCTACTCCATTGGAACAAAAATGAGGTTTGGGATTGTTTCAGAGCATTCGCTAACCTTCAGCACGTAAAAAGATGCAAAACTTGTGTTTCGGGCCTGAATGCACTATTTCGGGGTACCGAAGTTGTGAAGCATCCATTCTACTCCATTGGAACCAAAATGATGTTTGGCAGTGTTTCAGAGCATTTTGCTAACCTTCAGCACGTAAAAAGATGAAAACTTGTGTTTCTGACCTGAATGCACAATTTCGAGGGACCAAACTTGCGAAGCATGCATTCTACTCCATTGGAACCAAAATGATGTTTGGGAGTGTTTCAGAGCATTTCGCTAACCTTCAGCATGTAAAAAGATGCAAAACTTGTGTTTCGGGCCTGAATGCACTATTTCGGGGTACCGAAGATGTGAAGCATCCATTCTACTCCATTGGACCCAAAATGATTTTTGGGAGGGTTTCAGAGCATTTTGCTAACCTTCGACACGTAAAAAGATGAAAACTTGTGTTCGCGCCTCAATGCACTATTTCATGGTACAAAAGTTGCGAAGCATCCATTCTTCTCCATTGGAACCAAAGTGATGTTTGGGAGTGTTTCAGAGCATTTCGCTAACGTTCGGCCCGTAAAAAGATGCAAAACTTGTGTTTGGGGCCTGAATGCACTATTTCGGGGTACCGAAGTTGTGAAGCATCCATTCTACTCCATTGGACCCAAAATGATATTTGAGAGTATTTCAGAGCATTTCGCTAACCTTCGGCACGTAAAAGATGCAAAACTTGTGTTTCGGGCCTGAATGCACTATTTCGGGGTATCATAGTAGTAAAGCATCCATTCTACTCCATTGGACCCAAAATGATGTTTGGGAGTGTCTCAGAGCATTTCGCTAACCTTCGGTACGTAAAAGATGCAAAACTTGTGTTTGCGCCTGAATCCACTATTTCGGGGTACCAAAGTTCTGAAGCATCCATTATAGTCCATTGGACCCAAAATGATGTTTGGGAGTGTTTCAGAGCATTTCGCTAACATTCGGCACGTAAAAAGATGCAAAACTTGTGTTTCGGGCCTGAATGCACTATTTCGGGGTACCGAAGTTGTGAAGGATCCATTCTACTCCATTGGACCTAAAATGATGTTTGGGAGTGTTTCAGAGCATTTCGCTAACCTTCGGCATGTAAAAAGATGCAAAACTTGTGTTTCGGGCCTGAATGCACTATTTCGGGGTACCGAAGTTGTGAAACATCCATTCTACTCCATTGGACCAAAAATGATGTTTGGGAGTGTTTCAGAGCATTTCGCTAACATTCGGCACGTAAAAAGATGCAAAACTTGTGTTTCGGGCCTGAATGCACTATTTCGGGGTACCGAAGTTGTGAAGCATCCATTCTACTCCATTGGACCCAAAATGATGTTTGGGAGTGTTTCAGAGCATTTCGCTAACCTTCAGCACGTAAAAAGATGAAAACTTGTGTTCGCGCCTGAATGCACTATTTCATGGTACCAAAGTTGCGAAGCATCCATTCTACGCCATTGGAACCAAAGTGATGTTTGGGAGTGTGTCAGAGCATTTTGCTAACCTTTGGCACGTAAAAAGATGAAAACTTGTGTTTGGGGCCTGAATGCACTATTTCGGGGTACTGAAGTTGTGAAGCATCCATTCTACTCCATTGGACCCAAAATGATGTTTGAGAGTGTTTCAGAGCATTTCGCTAACCTTCGGCACGTAAAAAGATGCAAAACTTGTGTTTTTGGCTTGAATGCACTATTTCGGGGTACCGAAGTTGTGAAGCATCCATTCTAGTCCATTGGACCCAAAATTATGTTTGAGAGTGTTTCAGAGCATTTCGCTAACCTTCGGCATGTAAAAGATGCAAAACTTGTGTTTCGGGCCTGAATGCACTATTTCAGGGTATCGTAGTTGTAAAGCATCCATTCTACTCCATTGGACCCAAAATGATGTTTGGGAGTGTTTCAGAGCATTTCGCTAACCTTCGGCACGTAAAAGATGCAAAACTTGTGTTCGCGCCTTAATCCACTATTTCGGGTTACCAAAGTTGTGAAACATCCATTATAGTCCATTGCACCCAAAATGATGTTTGCGAGTGTTTCAGAGCATTTTGCAAACCTTCGGCACATAAAAAGATGAAAAACTTATGTTTCGGGCCTGAATGCACTATTTCGGGGTACTAAAGTTGCGAAGCATTCATTCTACTCCATTGGAACCAAAATGAGGTTTGGGAGTGTTTCAGAGCATTCGCTAACCTTCGGCACGTAAAAAGATGCAAAACTTGTGTTTCGGGCCTGAATGCACTATTTCGGGGTACCGAAGTTGTGAAGCATCGATTCTACTCCATTGGAACCAAAATGATGTTTGGCAGTGTTTCAGAGCATTTTGCTAACCTTCAGCACGTAAAAAGATGAAAACTTGTGTTTCGGGCCTGAATGCACAATTTCGAGGGACCAAAGTTGCGACGCATGCATTCTACTCCATTGGAACCAAAATGATGTTTGGGAGTGTTTCAGAGCATTTCGCTAACCTTCGGCATGTAAAAAGATGCAAAACTTGTGTTTCGGGCCTGAATGCACTATTTCGGGGTACCGAAGTTGTGAAGCATCCATTCTACTCCATTGGACCCAAAATGATTTTTGGGAGGGTTTCAGAGCATTTCGCTAACCTTCGACACGTAAAAAGATGAAAACTTGTGTTCGCGCCTGAATGCACTATTTCATGGTACCGAAGTTGCGAAGCATCCATTCTACTCCATTGGAACCAAAATGATGTTTGAGAGTATTTTAGAGCATTTCGCTAACCTTCGGCACGTAAAAGATGCAAAACTTGTGTTTCGGGCCTGAATGCACTATTTCGGGGTATCGTAGTAGTAAAGCATCCATTCTACTCCATTGGACCCAAAATGATGTTTGGGAGTGTCTCAGAGCATTTCGCTAACCTTCGGTACGTAAAAGATGCAAAACTTGTGTTCGCGCCTGAATCCACTATTTCGGGGTACCAAAGTTGTGAAGCATCCATTACAGTCCATTGGACCCAAAATGATGTTTGGGAGTGTTTCAGAGCATTTCGCTAACCTTCGGCACGTAAAAGATGCAAAACTTGTGTTTCGGACCTGAATGCACTATTTCGGGGTATCGTAGTTGGAAAGCATCCATTCTACTCCATTGGACCGAAAATGATGTTTGGGAGTGTTTCAGAGCATTTCGCTAACCTTCGGCACGTAAAAAGATGCAAAACTTGTGTTTCGGGCCTGATTGCACTATTTCGGGGTACCGAAGTTGTGAAGCATCCATTCTACTCCATTGGACCCAAAATGATGTTTGGGAGTGTTTCATAGCATTTCGCTAACCTTCGGCACGTATAAAGATGAAAAACTTGTGTTCGCGCCTGAATGCACTATTTTGGGGTACCAAACTTGCGAAGCATCCATTCTACTCCATTGGAACTAAAATGTTGTTTGGGAGTGTTTCAGAGCATTTCGCTAACCTTCGGCACGTAAAAGATGTTAAACTAGTGTTCGCGCTTGAATGCACTATTTCGGGGTACCGAAGTTGTGAAGCATCCATTCTAGTCCATTGGACCCAAGATGATGTTTGGGAGTGTTTCAGAGCATTTTGCTAACCTTCGGCACGTAAAAAGATGAAAACTTGTGTTTCGGGCCTGAATGCACAATTTCGAGGGACCAAAGTTGCGAAGCATCCATTCTACTCCATTGGAACCAAAATGATGTTTGGGAGTGTTTCAGAGCATTTCGCTAACCTTCGGCATGTAAAAAGATGCAAAACTTGTGTTTCGGGCCTGAATGCACTATTTCGGGGTACCGAAGTTGTGAAGCATCCATTCTACTCCATTGGACCCAAAATGATTTTTGGGAGGGTTTCAGAGCATTTCGCTAACCTTCGGCAGGTAAAAAGATGAAAACTTGTGTTCGCGCCTGAATGCACTATTTCATGGAACCAAAGTGATGTTTGGGAGTGTTTCAGAGCATTTCGCTAACCTTCGGCACGTAAAAAGATGAAAAACTTGTGTTTGGGGCCTAAATGCACTATTTCGGGGTATCGTAGTTGGAAAGCATCCATTCTACTCTATTGGACCCAAAATGATGTTTGGGAGTGTTTCAGAGCATTTCGCTAACCTTCGGCACGTAAAAAGATGCAAAACTTGTGTTTCGGGCCTGAATGCACTATTTCGGGGTACCGAAGTTGTGAAGCATCCATTCTACTCCATTGGACCCAAAATGATGTTTGAGAGTGTTTCAGAGCATTTTGCTAACCTTCGGCACGTAAAAGATGCAAAACTTGTGTTTCAGACCTGAGTGCACTATTTCGGGTTATCGTAGTTGTAAAGCATCCATACTACTCCATTGGACCCAAAATTATGTTTGGGAGTGTTTCAGAGCATTTCGCTAACCTTCGGCACATAAAAAGATACAAAATTTGTGTTTCGGGACTAAATGCACTATTTCGGGGTACCGAAGTTGTGAAGCATCCATTCTACTCCATTGGACCCAAAATGATTTTTGGGTGGGTTTCAGAGCATTTCGCTAACATTCGGCACGTAAAAAGATGAAAACTTGTGTTCGCGCCTGAATGCACTATTTCGGGGTACTAAAGTTGCGAAGCATCCATTCTACTCCATTGGAACCAAAGTGATGTTTGGGAATGTTTCAGAGCATTTCGCTAAACTTCGGCACGTAAAAAGATGCAAAACTTGTGTTTTGGGCTTGAATGCACTATTTCGGGGTACCGAAGTTGTGAAGCATCCATTCTACTCCATTGGACCCAAAATGATTTTTGGGAGGGTTTCAGAGCATTTCGCTAACCTTCGGCAGGTAAAAAGATGAAAACTTGTGTTCGCGCCTGAATGCACTATTTCATGGAACCAAAGTGATGTTTGGGAGTGTTTCAGAGCATTTCGCTAACCTTCGGCACGTAAAAAGATGAAAAACTTGTGTTTGGGGCCTAAATGCACTATTTCGGGGTATCGTAGTTGGAAAGCATCCATTCTACTCTATTGGACCCAAAATGATGTTTGGGAGTGTTTCAGAGCATTTCGCTAACCTTCGGCACGTAAAAAGATGCAAAACTTGTGTTTCGGGCCTGAATGCACTATTTCGGGGTACCGAAGTTGTGAAGCATCCATTCTACTCCATTGGACCCAAAATGATGTTTGAGAGTGTTTCAGAGCATTTTGCTAACCTTCGGCACGTAAAAGATGCAAAACTTGTGTTTCAGACCTGAGTGCACTATTTCGGGGTATCGTAGTTGTAAAGCATCCATACTACTCCATTGGACCCAAAATTATGTTTGGGAGTGTTTCAGAGCATTTCGCTAACCTTCGGCACATAAAAAGATACAAAATTTGTGTTTCGGGACTAAATGCACTATTTCGGGTTACCAAAGTTGTGAAACATCCATTATAGTCCATTGCACCCAAAATGATGTTTGCGAGTGTTTCAGAGCATTTTGCAAACCTTCGGCACATAAAAAGATGAAAAACTTATGTTTCGGGCCTGAATGCACTATTTCGGGGTACCAAAGTTGCGAAGCATCCATTCTACTCCATTGGAACCAAAATGAGGTTTGGGAGTGTTTCAGAGCATTCGCTAACCTTCGGCACGTAAAAAGATGCAAAACTTGTGTTTCGGGCCTGAATGCACTATTTCGGGGTATCGTAGTAGTAAAGCATCCATTCTACACCATTGGACCCAAAATGATGTTTGGGAGTGTTTCAGAGCATTTCGCTAACCTTCGGTACGTAAAAGATGCAAAACTTGTGTTCGCGCCTGAATCCACTATTTCGAGGTACCAAAGTTGTGAAGCATCCATTATAGTCCATTGGACCCAAGATGATGTTTGGGAGTGTTTCAGAGCATTTTGCTAACCTTCGGCACGTAAAAAGATGAAAACTTGTGTTTCGGGCCTGAATGCACAATTTCGAGGGACCAAAGTTGCGAAGCATCCATTCTACTCCATTGGAACCAAAATGATGTTTGGGAGTGTTTCAGAGCATTTCGCTAACCTTCGGCATGTAAAAAGATGCAAAACTTGTGTTTCGGGCCTGAATGCACTATTTCGGGGTACCGAAATTGTGAAGCATCCATTCTACTTCATTGGAACCAAAATGATTTTTGGGAGGGTTTCAGAGCATTTCCATAACCTTCGGCACGTAAAAAGATGAAAACTTGTGTTCGCGCCTGAATGCACTATTTCATGGTACCGAAGTTGCGAAGCATCCATTCTACTCCATTGGAACCAAAGTGATGTTTGGGAGTGTTTCAGAGCATTTCGCTAACGTTCGGCCCGTAAAAAGATGCAAAACTTGTGTTTGGGGCCTGAATGCAATATTTCGGGGTACCGAAGTTGTGAAGCATCCATTCTACTCCATTGGACCCAAAATGATGTTTGAGAGTATTTCAGAGCATTTCGATAACCTTCGGCACGTAAAAGATGCAAAACTTGTGTTTCGGGCCTGAATGCACTATTTCGGGGTATCATAGTAGTAAAGCATCCATTCTACTCCATTGGACCCAAAATGATGTTTGGGAGTGTCTCAGAGCATTTCGCTAACCTTCGGTACGTAAAAGATGCAAAACTTGAGTTCGCGCCTGAATCCACTATTTCGGGGTAATAAAGTTGTGAAGCATCCATTATAGTCCATTGGACCCAAAATGATGTTTGGGAGTGTTTCAGAGCATTTCGCTAACCTTCGGCACGTAAAAGATGCAAAACTTGTGTTTCGGACATGAATGCACTATTTCGGGGTATCGTAGTTGGAAAGCATCCATTCTACTCCATTGGACCCAAAATGATGTTTGGGAGTGTTTCAGAGCATTTCGCTAACCTTCGGCACGTAAAAGATGCAAAACTTGTGTTCGCGCCTTAATCCAATATTTCGGGTTACCAAAGTTGTGAAGCATCCATTATAGTCCATTGCACCCAAAATGATGTTTGCGAGTGTTTCAGAGCATTTTGCAAACCTTCGGCACATAAAAAGATGAAAAACTTATGTTTCGGGCCTGAATGCACTATTTCGGGGTACCAAAGTTGCGAAGCATCCATTCTACTCCATTGGAACCAAAATGAGGTTTGGGAGTGTTTCAGAGCAATCGCTAACCTTCGGCACGTAAAAAGATGCAAAACTTGTGTTTCGGGCCTGAATGCACTATTTCGGGGTATCGTAGTAGAAAAGCATCCATTCTACTCCATTGGACCCAAAATGTTGTTTGGGAGTGTTTCAGAGCATTTCGCTAACCTTCGGTACGTAAAAGATGCAAAACTTGTGTTCGCGCCTGAATCCACTATTTCGAGGTACCAAAGTTGTGAAGCATCCATTATAGTCCATTGGACCCAAGATGATGTTTGGGAGTGTTTCAGAGCATTTTGCTAACCTTCGGCACGTAAAAAGATGAAAAGTTGTGTTTCGGGCCTGAATGCACAATTTCGAGGGACCAAAGTTGCGAAGCATCCATTCTACTCCATTGGAACCAAAATGTTGTTTGGGAGTGTTTCAGAGCATTTCGCTAACCTTCGGCATGTAAAAAGATGCAAAACTTGTGTTTCGGGCCTGAATGCACTATTTTGGGGTACCGAAATTGTGAAGCATCCATTCTACTCCATTGGAACCAAAATGATTTTTGGGAGGGTTTCAGAGCATTTCCATAACCTTCGGCACGTAAAAAGATGAAAACTTGTGTTCGCGCCTGAATGCACTATTTCATGGTACCGAAGTTGCGAAGCATCCATTCTACTCCATTGGAACCAAAGTGATGTTTGGGAGTGTTTCAGAGCATTTCGCTAACGTTCGGCCCGTAAAAAGATGCAAAACTTGTGTTTGGGGCCTGAATGCACTATTTCAGGGTACCAAAGTTGTGAAGCATCCATTCTACTCCATTGGACCCAAAATGATGTTTGAGAGTATTTCAGAGCATTTCGCTAACCTTCGGCACGTAAAAGATGCAAAACTTGTGTTTCGGGCCTGAATGCACTATTTTGGGGTATCGTAGTTGCGAAGCATCCATTCTACTCCATTGGAACCAAAATGAGGTTTGGGAGTGTTTCAGAGCATTCGCTAACCATCGGCACGTAAAAAGATGCAAAACTTGTGTTTTGGGCCAGAATGCACTATTTCGGGGTACCGAAGTTGTGAAGTATCCATTCTACTCCATTGGAACCAAAATGATGTTTGGCAGTGTTTCAGAGCATTTTGCTAACCTTCAGCACGTAAAAAGATGAAAACTTGTGTTTCGGGCCTGAATGCACAATTTCGAGGGACCAAAGTTGCGAAGCATGCATTCTACTCCATTGGAACCAAAATGATGTTTGGGAGTATTTCAGAGCATTTCGCTAACCTTCAGCATGTAAAAAGATGCAAAACTTGTGTTTCGGGCCTGAATGCACTATTTCGGGGTACCGAAGATGTGAAGCATCCATTCTACTCCATTGGACCCAAAATGATGTTTGGAGTGTTTCAGAGCATTTCGCTAACCTTCGGCATGTAAAAAGATGCAAAACTTGTGTTTCGGGCCTGAATGCACTATTTCGGGGTACCGAAGTTGTGAAACATCCATTCTACTCCATTGGACCCAAAATGATGTTTGGGAGTGTTTCAGAGCATTTCTTTAACATTCGGCACGTAAAAAGATGCAAAACTTGTGTTTCGGGCCTGAATGCACTATTTCGGGGTACCGAAGTTGTGAAGCATCCATTTTACTCCATTGGACCCAAAATGATGTTTGGGAGAGTTTCAGAGCATTTCGCTAACCTTCGGCACGTAAAAAGATGAAAACTTGTGTTCGCGCCTGAATGCACTATTTCATGGTACCAAAGTTGCGAAGCATCCATTCTACTCCATTGGAACCAAAGTGATGTTTGGGAGTGTTTCAGACCATTTTGCTAACCTTCGGCACGTAAAAAGATGAAAACTTGTGTTTGGGGCCTGAATGCACTATTTCGGGGTACTGAAGTTGTGAAGCATCCATTCTACTCCATTGGACCCAAAATGATGTTTGAGAGTGTTTCAGAGCATTTCGCTAACCTTCGGCACGTAAAAAGATGCAAAACTTGTGTTTTTGGCTTGAATGCACTATTTCGGGGTACCGAAGTTGTGAAGCATCCATTCTAGTCCATTGGACCCAAAATTATGTTTTAGAGTGTTTCAGAGCATTTCGCTAACCTTCGGCACGTAAAAGATGCAAAACTTGTGTTTCGGGCCTGAATGCACTATTTCAGGGTATCGTAGTTGTAAAGCATCCATTCTACTCCATTGGACCCAAAATGATGTTTGGGAGTGTTTCAGAGCATTTCGCTAACCTTCGGCACGTAAAAGATGCAAAACATGTGTTCGCGCCTTAATCCAATATTTCGGGTTACCAAAGTTGTGAAGCATCCATTATAGTCCATTGCACCCAAAATGATGTTTGCGAGTGTTTCAGAGCATTTTGCAAACCTTCGGCACATAAAAAGATGAAAAACTTATGTTTCGGGCCTGAATGCACTATTTCGGGGTACTAAAGTTGCGAAGCATCCATTCTACTCCATTGGAACAAAAATGAGGTTTGGGATTGTTTCAGAGCATTCGCTAACCTTCAGCACGTAAAAAGATGCAAAACTTGGGTTTCGGGCCTGAATGCACTATTTCGGGGTACCGAAGTTGTGAAGCATCCATTCTACTCCATTGGAACCAAAATGATGTTTGGCAGTGTTTCAGAGCATTTTGCTAACCTTCAGCACGTAAAAAGATGAAAACTTGTGTTTCTGACCTGAATGCACAATTTCGAGGGACCAAACTTGCGAAGCATGCATTCTACTCCATTGGAACCAAAATGATGTTTGGGAGTGTTTCAGAGCATTTCGCTAACCTTCAGCATGTAAAAAGATGCAAAACTTGTGTTTCGGGCCTGAATGCACTATTTCGGGGTACCGAAGATGTGAAGCATCCATTCTACTCCATTGGACCCAAAATGATTTTTGGGAGGGTTTCAGAGCATTTTGCTAACCTTCGACACGTAAAAAGATGAAAACTTGTGTTCGCGCCTCAATGCACTATTTCATGGTACAAAAGTTGCGAAGCATCCATTCTTCTCCATTGGAACCAAAGTGATGTTTGGGAGTGTTTCAGAGCATTTCGCTAACGTTCGGCCCGTAAAAAGATGCAAAACTTGTGTTTGGGGCCTGAATGCACTATTTCGGGGTACCGAAGTTGTGAAGCATCCATTCTACTCCATTGGACCCAAAATGATATTTGAGAGTATTTCAGAGCATTTCGCTAACCTTCGGCACGTAAAAGATGCAAAACTTGTGTTTCGGGCCTGAATGCACTATTTCGGGGTATCATAGTAGTAAAGCATCCATTCTACTCCATTGGACCCAAAATGATGTTTGGGAGTGTCTCAGAGCATTTCGCTAACCTTCGGTACGTAAAAGATGCAAAACTTGTGTTCGCGCCTGAATCCACTATTTCGGGGTACCAAAGTTCTGAAGCATCCATTATAGTCCATTGGACCCAAAATGATGTTTGGGAGTGTTTCAGAGCATTTCGCTAACATTCGGCACGTAAAAAGATGCAAAACTTGTGTTTCGGGCCTGAATGCACTATTTCGGGGTACCGAAGTTGTGAAGGATCCATTCTACTCCATTGGACCTAAAATGATGTTTGGGAGTGTTTCAGAGCATTTCGCTAACCTTCGGCATGTAAAAAGATGCAAAACTTGTGTTTCGGGCCTGAATGCACTATTTCGGGGTACCGAAGTTGTGAAACATCCATTCTACTCCATTGGACCAAAAATGATGTTTGGGAGTGTTTCAGAGCATTTCGCTAACATTCGGCACGTAAAAAGATGCAAAACTTGTGTTTCGGGCCTGAATGCACTATTTCGGGGTACCGAAGTTGTGAAGCATCCATTCTACTCCATTGGACCCAAAATGATGTTTGGGAGTGTTTCAGAGCATTTCGCTAACCTTCAGCACGTAAAAAGATGAAAACTTGTGTTCGCGCCTGAATGCACTATTTCATGGTACCAAAGTTGCGAAGCATCCATTCTACTCCATTGGAACCAAAGTGATGTTTGGGAGTGTGTCAGAGCATTTTGCTAACCTTTGGCACGTAAAAAGATGAAAACTTGTGTTTGGGGCCTGAATGCACTATTTCGGGGTACTGAAGTTGTGAAGCATCCATTCTACTCCATTGGACCCAAAATGATGTTTGAGAGTGTTTCAGAGCATTTCGCTAACCTTCGGCACGTAAAAAGATGCAAAACTTGTGTTTTTGGCTTGAATGCACTATTTCGGGGTACCGAAGTTGTGAAGCATCCATTCTAGTCCATTGGACCCAAAATTATGTTTGAGAGTGTTTCAGAGCATTTCGCTAACCTTCGGCATGTAAAAGATGCAAAACTTGTGTTTCGGGCCTGAATGCACTATTTCAGGGTATCGTAGTTGTAAAGCATCCATTCTACTCCATTGGACCCAAAATGATGTTTGGGAGTGTTTCAGAGCATTTCGCTAACCTTCGGCACGTAAAAGATGCAAAACTTGTGTTCGCGCCTTAATCCACTATTTCGGGTTACCAAAGTTGTGAAACATCCATTATAGTCCATTGCACCCAAAATGATGTTTGCGAGTGTTTCAGAGCATTTTGCAAACCTTCGGCACATAAAAAGATGAAAAACTTATGTTTCGGGCCTGAATGCACTATTTCGGGGTACTAAAGTTGCGAAGCATTCATTCTACTCCATTGGAACCAAAATGAGGTTTGGGAGTGTTTCAGAGCATTCGCTAACCTTCGGCACGTAAAAAGATGCAAAACTTGTGTTTCGGGCCTGAATGCACTATTTCGGGGTACCGAAGTTGTGAAGCATCGATTCTACTCCATTGGAACCAAAATGATGTTTGGCAGTGTTTCAGAGCATTTTGCTAACCTTCAGCACGTAAAAAGATGAAAACTTGTGTTTCGGGCCTGAATGCACAATTTCGAGGGACCAAAGTTGCGACGCATGCATTCTACTCCATTGGAACCAAAATGATGTTTGGGAGTGTTTCAGAGCATTTCGCTAACCTTCGGCATGTAAAAAGATGCAAAACTTGTGTTTCGGGCCTGAATGCACTATTTCGGGGTACCGAAGTTGTGAAGCATCCATTCTACTCCATTGGACCCAAAATGATTTTTGGGAGGGTTTCAGAGCATTTCGCTAACCTTCGACACGTAAAAAGATGAAAACTTGTGTTCGCGCCTGAATGCACTATTTCATGGTACCGAAGTTGCGAAGCATCCATTCTACTCCATTGGAACCAAAATGATGTTTGAGAGTATTTTAGAGCATTTCGCTAACCTTCGGCACGTAAAAGATGCAAAACTTGTGTTTCGGGCCTGAATGCACTATTTCGGGGTATCGTAGTAGTAAAGCATCCATTCTACTCCATTGGACCCAAAATGATGTTTGGGAGTGTCTCAGAGCATTTCGCTAACCTTCGGTACGTAAAAGATGCAAAACTTGTGTTCGCGCCTGAATCCACTATTTCGGGGTACCAAAGTTGTGAAGCATCCATTACAGTCCATTGGACCCAAAATGATGTTTGGGAGTGTTTCAGAGCATTTCGCTAACCTTCGGCACGTAAAAGATGCAAAACTTGTGTTTCGGACCTGAATGCACTATTTCGGGGTATCGTAGTTGGAAAGCATCCATTCTACTCCATTGGACCGAAAATGATGTTTGGGAGTGTTTCAGAGCATTTCGCTAACCTTCGGCACGTAAAAAGATGCAAAACTTGTGTTTCGAGCCTGATTGCACTATTTCGGGGTACCGAAGTTGTGAAGCATCCATTCTACTCCATTGGACCCAAAATGATGTTTGGGAGTGTTTCATAGCATTTCGCTAACCTTCGGCACGTATAAAGATGAAAAACTTGTGTTCGCGCCTGAATGCACTATTTTGGGGTACCAAACTTGCGAAGCATCCATTCTACTCCATTGGAACTAAAATGTTGTTTGGGAGTGTTTCAGAGCATTTCGCTAACCTTCGGCACGTAAAAGATGTTAAACTAGTGTTCGCGCTTGAATGCACTATTTCGGGGTACCGAAGTTGTGAAGCATCCATTCTAGTCCATTGGACCCAAGATGATGTTTGGGAGTGTTTCAGAGCATTTTGCTAACCTTCGGCACGTAAAAAGATGAAAACTTGTGTTTCGGGCCTGAATGCACAATTTCGAGGGACCAAAGTTGCGAAGCATCCATTCTACTCCATTGGAACCAAAATGATGTTTGGGAGTGTTTCAGAGCATTTCGCTAACCTTCGGCATGTAAAAAGATGCAAAACTTGTGTTTCGGGCCTGAATGCACTATTTCGGGGTACCGAAGTTGTGAAGCATCCATTCTACTCCATTGGACCCAAAATGATTTTTGGGAGGGTTTCAGAGCATTTCGCTAACCTTCGGCAGGTAAAAAGATGAAAACTTGTGTTCGCGCCTGAATGCACTATTTCATGGAACCAAAGTGATGTTTGGGAGTGTTTCAGAGCATTTCGCTAACCTTCGGCACGTAAAAAGATGAAAAACTTGTGTTTGGGGCCTAAATGCACTATTTCGGGGTATCGTAGTTGGAAAGCATCCATTCTACTCTATTGGACCCAAAATGATGTTTGGGAGTGTTTCAGAGCATTTCGCTAACCTTCGGCACGTAAAAAGATGCAAAACTTGTGTTTCGGGCCTGAATGCACTATTTCGGGGTACCGAAGTTGTGAAGCATCCATTCTACTCCATTGGACCCAAAATGATGTTTGAGAGTGTTTCAGAGCATTTTGCTAACCTTCGGCACGTAAAAGATGCAAAACTTGTGTTTCAGACCTGAGTGCACTATTTCGGGTTATCGTAGTTGTAAAGCATCCATACTACTCCATTGGACCCAAAATTATGTTTGGGAGTGTTTCAGAGCATTTCGCTAACCTTCGGCACATAAAAAGATACAAAATTTGTGTTTCGAGACTAAATGCACTATTTCGGGGTACCGAAGTTGTGAAGCATCCATTCTACTCCATTGGACCCAAAATGATTTTTGGGTGGGTTTCAGAGCATTTCGCTAACATTCGGCACGTAAAAAGATGAAAACTTGTGTTCGCGCCTGAATGCACTATTTCGGGGTACTAAAGTTGCGAAGCATCCATTCTACTCCATTGGAACCAAAGTGATGTTTGGGAATGTTTCAGAGCATTTCGCTAAACTTCGGCACGTAAAAAGATGCAAAACTTGTGTTTTGGGCTTGAATGCACTATTTCGGGGTACCGAAGTTGTGAAGCATCCATTCTACTCCATTGGACCCAAAATGATTTTTGGGAGGGTTTCAGAGCATTTCGCTAACCTTCGGCAGGTAAAAAGATGAAAACTTGTGTTCGCGCCTGAATGCACTATTTCATGGAACCAAAGTGATGTTTGGGAGTGTTTCAGAGCATTTCGCTAACCTTCGGCACGTAAAAAGATGAAAAACTTGTGTTTGGGGCCTAAATGCACTATTTCGGGGTATCGTAGTTGGAAAGCATCCATTCTACTCTATTGGACCCAAAATGATGTTTGGGAGTGTTTCAGAGCATTTCGCTAACCTTCGGCACGTAAAAAGATGCAAAACTTGTGTTTCGGGCCAGAATGCACTATTTCGGGGTACCGAAGTTGTGAAGCATCCATTCTACTCCATTGGACCCAAAATGATGTTTGAGAGTGTTTCGGAGCATTTTGCTAACCTTCGGCACGTAAAAGATGCAAAACTTGTGTTTCAGACCTGAGTGCACTATTTCGGGGTATCGTAGTTGTAAAGCATCCATACTACTCCATTGGACCCAAAATTATGTTTGGGAGTGTTTCAGAGCATTTCGCTAACCTTCGGCACATAAAAAGATACAAAATTTGTGTTTCGGGACTAAATGCACTATTTCGGGGTACCGAAGTTGTGAAGCATCCATTCTACTCCATTGGACCCAAAATGATTTTTGGGTGGGTTTCAGAGCATTTCGCTAACATTCGGCACGTAAAAAGATGAAAACTTGTGTTCGCGCCTGAATGCACTATTTCGGGGTACTAAAGTTGCGAAGCATCCATTCTACTCCATTGGAACCAAAGTGATGTTTGGGAATGTTTCAGAGCATTTCGCTAAACTTCGGCACGTAAAAAGATGCAAAACTTGTGTTTTGGGCTTGAATGCACTATTTCGGGGTACCGAAGTTGTGAAGCATCCATTCTACTCCATTGGACCCAAAATGATGTTTGAGAATGTTTCAGAGCATTTCGCTAACCTTCGGCACGTAAAAGTTGCAAAACTTGTGTTTTGGGCCTGAATGCACTATTTCAGGGTATCGTAGTTGTAAAGCATCCATTCTACTCCATTGGACCCAAAATGATGTTTGGGAGTGTTTCAGAGCATTTCGCTAACCTTCGGTACGTTAAAGATGCAAAACTTGTGTTCGCGCCTGAATCCACTATTTTGGGGTACCAAAGTTGTGAAGCATCCATTATAGTCCATTGGACCCAAAATGATGTTTGGGAGTGTTTTAGAGCATTTCGCTAACCTTCGGCACGTAAAAGATGTAAAACTTGTGTTTCGGACCTGAATGCACTATTTCGGGGTATCGTAGTTGGAAAGCATCCATTCTACTCCATTGGACCCAAAATGATGTTTGGGAGTGTTTCAGAGCATTTCGCTAACCTTCGGCACGTAAAAAGATGCAAAACTTGTGTTTCGGGCCTGAATGCACTATTTCGGGGTATCGTAGTTGGAAAGCATCCATTCTACTCCATTGGACCCAAAATGATGTTTGGGAGTGTTTCAGAGCATTTCGCCAACCTTCGGCACGTAAAAAGATGCAAAACTTGTGTTTCGGGCCTGAATGCACTATTTCGGGGTACCGAAGTTGTGAAGCATCCATTCTACTCCATTGGACCCAAAATGATGTTTGAGAGTGTTTCAGAGCATTTTGCTAACCTTCGGCACGTAAAAGATGCAAAACTTGTGTTTGAGACCTGAGTGCACTATTTCGGGGTATCGTAGTCGTAAAGCATCCATACTACTCCATTGGACCCAAAATGATGTTTGGGAGTGTTTCAGAGCATTTCGCTAACCTTCGGCACATAAAAAGATACAAAATTTGTGTTTCGGGACTGAATGCACTATTTCGGGGTACCGAAGTTGTGAAGCATCCATTCTACTCCATTGGACCCAAAATGATTTTTGGGAGGGTTTCAGAGCATTTCGCTAACATTCGGCACGTAAAAAGATGAAAACTTGTGTTCGCGCCTGAATGCACTATTTCGGGGTACCAAAGTTGCGAAGCATCCATTCTACTCCATTGGAACCAAAGTGATGTTTGGGAGTGTTTCAGAGCATTTCGCTAACCTTCGGCACGTAAAAAGATGCAAAACTTGTGTTTCGGGCCTGAATGTACTATTTCGGGGTACCAAAGTTGTGAAGCATCCATTCTACTCCATTGGACCCAAAATGATTTTTGGGAGGGTTTCAGAGCATTTCGCTAACATTCGGCACGTAAAAAGATGAAAACTTGTGTTCGCGCCTGAATGCACTATTTCGGGGTACCAAAGTTGCGAAGCATCCATTCTACTCCATTGGAACCAAAGTGATGTTTGGGAATGTTTCAGAGCATTTCGCTAACCTTCGGCACGTAAAAAGATGCAAAACTTGTGTTTTGGGCTTGAATGCACTATTTCGGGGTACCGAAGTTGTGAAGCATCCATTCTACTCCATTGGACCCAAAATGATGTTTGAGAGTGTTTCAGAGCATTTCGCTAACCTTCGGCACGTAAAAGATGCAAAACTTGTGTTTCGGGCCTGAATGCACTATTTCAGGGTATCGTAGTTGTAAAGCATCCATACTACTCTATTGGACCCAAAATGATGTTTGGGAGTGTTTCAGAGCATTTCGTAACCTTCGGCACATAAAAAGATACAAAATTTGTGTTTCGGGACTGAATGCACTATTTCGGGGTACCGAAGTTGTGAAGCATCCATTCTACTCCATTGGACCCAAAATGATTTTTGGGGGGGTTTCAGAGCATTTCGCTAACATTCGGCACGTAAAAAGATGAAAACTTGTGTTCGCGCCTGAATGCACTATTTCGGGGTACCAAAGTTGCGAAGCATCCATTCTACTCCATTGGAACCAAAGTGATGTTTGGGAGTGTTTCAGAGCATTTCGCTAACCTTCGACACGTAAAAAGATGCAAAACTTGTGTTTTGGGCTTGAATGCACTATTTCGGGGTACCGAAGTTGTGAAGCATCCATTCTACTCCATTGGACCCAAAATGATGTTTGAGAGTGTTTCAGAGCATTTCGCTAACCTTCGGCACGTAAAAGATGCAAAACTTGTGTTTCGGGCCTGAATGCACTATTTCAGGGAATCGTAGTTGTAAAGCATCCATTCTACTCCATTGGACCCAAAATGATGTTTGGGAGTGTTTCAGAGCATTTCGCTAACCTTCGGTACGTAAAAGATGAAAACTTGTGTTCGCGCCTGAATGCACTATTTCGGGGTACCAAAGTTGCGAAGCATCCATTCTACTCCATTGGAACCAAAGTGATGTTTGGGAGTGTTTCAGAGCATTTCGCTAACCTTCGGCACGTAAAAAGATGCAAAACTTGTGTTTCGGGCCTGAATGTACTATTTCGGGGTACCAAAGTTGTGAAGCATCCATTCTACTCCATTGGACCCAAAATGATTTTTGGGAGGGTTTCAGAGCATTTTGCTAACATTCGGCACGTAAAAAGATGAAAACTTGTGTTCGCGCCTGAATGCACTATTTCGGGGTACCAAAGTTGCGAAGCATCCATTCTACTCCATTGGAACCAAAGTGATGTTTGGGAATGTTTCAGAGCATTTCGCTAACCTTCGGCACGTAAAAAGATGCAAAACTTGTGTTTTGGGCTTGAATGCACTATTTCGGGGTACCGAAGTTGTGAAGCATCCATTCTACTCCATTGGACCCAAAATGATGTTTGAGAGTGTTTCAGAGCATTTCGCTAACCTTCGGCACGTAAAAGATGCAAAACTTGTGTTTCGGGCCTGAATGCACTATTTCAGGGTATCGTAGTTGTAAAGCATCCATACTACTCTATTGGACCCAAAATGATGTTTGGGAGTGTTTCAGAGCATTTCGTAACCTTCGGCACATAAAAAGATACAAAATTTGTGTTTCGGGACTGAATGCACTATTTCGGGGTACCGAAGTTGTGAAGCATCCATTCTACTCCATTGGACCCAAAATGATTTTTGGGGGGGTTTCAGAGCATTTCGCTAACATTCGGCACGTAAAAAGATGAAAACTTGTGTTCGCGCCTGAATGCACTATTTCGGGGTACCAAAGTTGCGAAGCATCCATTCTACTCCATTGGAACCAAAGTGATGTTTGGGAGTGTTTCAGAGCATTTCGCTAACCTTCGACACGTAAAAAGATGCAAAACTTGTGTTTTGGGCTTGAATGCACTATTTCGGGGTACCGAAGTTGTGAAGCATCCATTCTACTCCATTGGACCCAAAATGATGTTTGAGAGTGTTTCAGAGCATTTCGCTAACCTTCGGCACGTAAAAGATGCAAAACTTGTGTTTCGGGCCTGAATGCACTATTTCAGGGTATCGTAGTTGTAAAGCATCCATTCTACTCCATTGGACCCAAAATGATGTTTGGGAGTGTTTCAGAGCATTTCGCTAACCTTCGGTACGTAAAAGATGCAAAACTTGTGTTCGCGCCTAAATCCACTATTTCGGGGTACCATAGTTGTGAAACATCCATTATAGTCCATTGGACCCAAAATGATGTTTGGGAGTGTTTCAGAGCATTTCGCTAAACTTCGGCACGTAAAAGATGCAAAACTTGTGTTTCGGACCTGAATGCACTATTTCGGGGTATCGTAGTTGGAAAGCATCCATTCTACTCCATTGGACCCAAAATGATGTTTGGGAGTGTTTCAGAGCATTTCGCTAACCTTCGGCACGTAAAAAGATGCAAAACTTGTGTTTCAGGCCTGAATGCACTATTTCGGGGTGCCGAAGTTGTGAAGCATCCATTCTACTCCGTTGGACCCAAAATGATGTTTGGAAGTGTTTCATCGCATTTCTCTAACCTTCGGCACATATAAAGATGAAAAACTTGTGTTCGCGCCTGAATGCACTATTTTGGGGTACCAAAGTTGCGAAGCATCCATTCTACTCCATTGGAACTAAAATGTTGTTTGGGAGTGTTTCAGAGCATTTCGCTAACCTTCGGCACGTAAAAGATGCTAAACAAGTGTTCGCGCCTGAATGCACTATTTCAGTCCATTGGACCCAAGATGATGTTTGGGAGTGTTTCAGAGCATTTTGCTAACCTTCGGCACGTAAAAAGATGAAAACTTGTGTTTCGGGCCTGAATGCACAATTTCGAGGGACCAAACTTGCGAAGCATCCATTCTACTCCATTGGAACCAAAATGATGTTTGGGAGTGTTTCAGAGCATTTCGCTAACCTTCGGCACATAAAAAGATACAAAATTTGTGTTTCGGGACTAAATGCACTATTTCAGGGTACCGAAGTTGTGAAGCATCCATTCTACTCCATTGGACCCAAAATGATTTTTGGGTGGGTTTCAGAGCATTTCGCTAACATTCGGCACGTAAAAAGATGAAAACTTGTGTTCGCGCCTGAATGCACTATTTCGGGGAACTAAAGTTGCGAAGCATCCATTCTACTCCATTGGAACCAAAGTGATGTTTGGGATTGTTTCAGAGCATTTCGCTAACCTTCGGCACGTAAAAAGATGCAAAACTTGTGTTTTGGGCTTGAATGCACTATTTCGGGGTACCGAAGTTGTGAAGCATCCATTCTACTCCATTGGACCCAAAATGATGTTTGAGAATGTTTCAGAGCATTTCGCTAACCTTCGGCACGTAAAAGTTGCAAAACTTGTGTTTTGGGCCTGAATGCACTATTTCAGGGTATCGTAGTTGTAAAGCATCCATTCTACTCCATTGGACCCAAAATGATGTTTGGGAGTGTTTCAGAGCATTTCGCTAACCTTCGGTACGTTAAAGATGCAAAACTTGTGTTCGCGCCTGAATCCACTATTTTGGGGTACCAAAGTTGTGAAGCATCCATTATAGTCCATTGGACCCAAAATGATGTTTGGGAGTGTTTTAGAGCATTTCGCTAACCTTCGGCACGTAAAAGATGTAAAACTTGTGTTTCGGACCTGAATGCACTATTTCGGGGTATCGTAGTTGGAAAGCATCCATTCTACTCCATTGGACCCAAAATGATGTTTGGGAGTGTTTCAGAGCATTTCGCTAACCTTCGGCACGTAAAAAGATGCAAAACTTGTGTTTCGGGCCTGAATGCACTATTTCGGGGTATCGTAGTTGGAAAGCATCCATTCTACTCCATTGGACCCAAAATGATGTTTGGGAGTGTTTCAGAGCATTTCGCCAACCTTCGGCACGTAAAAAGATGCAAAACTTGTGTTTCGGGCCTGAATGCACTATTTCGGGGTACCGAAGTTGTGAAGCATCCATTCTACTCCATTGGACCCAAAATGATGTTTGAGAGTGTTTCAGAGCATTTTGCTAACCTTCGGCACGTAAAAGATGCAAAACTTGTGTTTGAGACCTGAGTGCACTATTTCGGGGTATCGTAGTCGTAAAGCATCCATACTACTCCATTGGACCCAAAATGATGTTTGGGAGTGTTTCAGAGCATTTCGCTAACCTTCGGCACATAAAAAGATACAAAATTTGTGTTTCGGGACTGAATGCACTATTTCGGGGTACCGAAGTTGAGAAGCATCCATTCTACTCCATTGGACCCAAAATGATTTTTGGGAGGGTTTCAGAGCATTTCGCTAACATTCGGCACGTAAAAAGATGAAAACTTGTGTTCGCGCCTGAATGCACTATTTCGGGGTACCAAAGTTGCGAAGCATCCATTCTACTCCATTGGAACCAAAGTGATGTTTGGGAGTGTTTCAGAGCATTTCGCTAACCTTCGGCACGTAAAAAGATGCAAAACTTGTGTTTCGGGCCTGAATGTACTATTTCGGGGTACCAAAGTTGTGAAGCATCCATTCTACTCCATTGGACCCAAAATGATTTTTGGGAGGGTTTCAGAGCATTTCGCTAACATTCGGCACGTAAAAAGATGAAAACTTGTGTTCGCGCCTGAATGCACTATTTCGGGGTACCAAAGTTGCGAAGCATCCATTCTACTCCATTGGAACCAAAGTGATGTTTGGGAATGTTTCAGAGCATTTCGCTAACCTTCGGCACGTAAAAAGATGCAAAACTTGTGTTTTGGGCTTGAATGCACTATTTCGGGGTACCGAAGTTGTGAAGCATCCATTCTACTCCATTGGACCCAAAATGATGTTTGAGAGTGTTTCAGAGCATTTCGCTAACCTTCGGCACGTAAAAGATGCAAAACTTGTGTTTCGGGCCTGAATGCACTATTTCAGGGTATCGTAGTTGTAAAGCATCCATACTACTCTATTGGACCAAAAATGATGTTTGGGAGTGTTTCAGAGCATTTCGTAACCTTCGGCACATAAAAAGATACAAAATTTGTGTTTCGGGACTGAATGCACTATTTCGGGGTACCGAAGTTGTGAAGCATCCATTCTACTCCATTGGACCCAAAATGATTTTTGGGAGGGTTTCAGAGCATTTCACTAACATTCGGCACGTAAAAAGATGAAAACTTGTGTTCGCGCCTGAATGCACTATTTCGGGGTACCAAAGTTTCGAAGCATCCATTCTACTCCATTGGAACCAAAGTGATGTTTGGGAGTGTTTCAGAGCATTTCGCTAACCTTCGACACGTAAAAAGATGCAAAACTTGTGTTTTGGGCTTGAATGCACTATTTTGGGGTACCGAAGTTGTGAAGCATCCATTCTACTCCATTGGACCCAAAATGATGTTTGAGAGTGTTTCAGAGCATTTCGCTAACCTTCGGCACGTAAAAGATGCAAAACTTGTGTTTCGGGCCTGAATGCACTATTTCAGGGTATCGTAGTTGTAAAGCATCCATTCTACTCCATTGGACCCAAAATGATGTTTGGGAGTGTTTCAGAGCATTTCGCTAACCTTCGGTACGTAAAAGATGCAAAACTTGTGTTCGCGCCTGAATCCACTATTTCGGGGTACCATAGTTGTGAAACATCCATTATAGTCCATTGGACCCAAAATGATGTTTGGGAGTGTTTCAGAGCATTTCGCTAACATTCGGCACGTAAAAGATGCTAAACAAGTGTTCGCGCCTGAATGCACTATTTCGGGGTACCGAAGTTGTGAAGCATCCATTCTAGTCTATTGGACCCAAGCTGATGTTTGGGAGTGTTTCAGAGCATTTTGCTAACCTTCGGCACGTAAAAAGATGAAAACTTGTGTTTCGGGCCTGAATGCACAATTTCGTGGGACCAAAGTTGCGAAGCATCCATTCTACTCCATTGGAACCAAAATGATGTTTGGTAGTGTTTCAGAGCATTTCGCTAACCTTCGGCATGTAAAAAGATGCAAAACTTGTGTTTCGGGACTGAATGCACTATTTCGGGGTACCGAAGTTGTGAAGCATCCATTCTACTCCATTGGACCCAAAATGATTTTTGGGAGGGTTTCAGAGCATTTCGCTAACCTTCGGCACATAAAAAGATGAAAACTTGTGTTCGCGCCTGAATGCACTATTTCATGGTACCAAAGTTCCGAAGCATCCATTCTACTCCATTGGAACCAAAGTGATGTTTGGGAGTGTTTCAGAGCATTTCGCTAAACTTCGGCATGTAAAAAGATGAAAAACTTGTGTTTCTGGCCTGAAAGCACTATTTCGGGGTATCGTAGTTGGAAAGCATCCATTCTACCCCATTGGACCCAAAATGATGTTTGGGAGTGTTTCAGAGCATTTCGCTAACCTTCGGCACGTAAAAAGATGCAAAACTTGTGTTTCGGGCCTGAATGCACTATTTCGGGGTACCGAAGTTGTGAAGCATCCATTCTACTCCATTGGACCCAAAATGATTTTTGGGAGGGTTTCAGAGCATTTCGCTAACCTTCGGCACATAAAAAGATGAAAACTTGTGTTCGCGCCTGAATGCACTATTTCATGGTACCAAAGTTCCGAAGCATCCATTCTACTCCATTGGAACCAAAGTGATGTTTGGGAGTGTTTCAGAGCATTTCGCTAAACTTCGGCATGTAAAAAGATGAAAAACTTGTGTTTCTGGCCTGAAAGCACTATTTCGGGGTATCGTAGTTGGAAAGCATCCATTCTACCCCATTGGACCCAAAATGATGTTTGGGAGTGTTTCAGAGCATTTCGCTAACCTTCGGCACGTAAAAAGATGCAAAACTTGTGTTTTGGGCTTGAATGCACTATTTCGGGGTACCGAAGTTGTGAAGCATCCATTCTACTCCATTGGACCCAAAATGATGTTTGAGAGTGTTTCAGAGCATTTCGCTAACCTTCGGCACGTAAAAGATGCAAAACTTGTGTTTCGGGCCTGAATGCACTATTTCAGGGTATCGTAGTTGTAAAGCATCCATACTACTCTATTGGACCCAAAATGATGTTTGGGAGTGTTTCAGAGCATTTCGTAACCTTCGGCACATAAAAAGATACAAAATTTGTGTTTCGGGACTGAATGCACTATTTTGGGGTACCGAAGTTGTGAAGCATCCATTCTACTCCATTGGACCCAAAATGATTTTTGGGGGGGTTTCAGAGCATTTCGCTAACATTCGGCACGTAAAAAGATGAAAACTTGTGTTCGCGCCTGAATGCACTATTTCGGGGTACCAAAGTTGCGAAGCATCCATTCTACTCCATTGGAACCAAAGTGATGTTTGGAAGTGTTTCAGAGCATTTCGCTAACCTTCGACACGTAAAAAGATGCAAAACTTGTGTTTTGGGCTTGAATGCACTATTTCGGGGTACCGAAGTTGTGAAGCATCCATTCTACTCCATTGGACCCAAAATGATGTTTGAGAGTGTTTCAGAGCATTTCGCTAACCTTCGGCACGTAAAAGATGCAAAACTTGTGTTTCGGGCCTGAATGCACTATTTCAGGGTATCGTAGTTGTAAAGCATCCATTCTACTCCATTGGACCCAAAATGATGTTTGGGAGTGTTTCAGAGCATTTCGCTAACCTTCGGTACGTAAAAGATGCAAAACTTGTGTTCGCGCCTAAATCCACTATTTCGGGGTACCATAGTTGTGAAACATCCATTATAGTCCATTGGACCCAAAATGATGTTTGGGAGTGTTTCAGAGCATTTCGCTAAACTTCGGCACGTAAAAGATGCAAAACTTGTGTTTCGGACCTGAATGCACTATTTCGGGGTATCGTAGTTGGAAAGCATCCATTCTACTCCATTGGACCCAAAATGATGTTTGGGAGTGTTTCAGAGCATTTCGCTAACCTTCGGCACGTAAAAAGATGCAAAACTTGTGTTTCAGGCCTGAATGCACTATTTCGGGGTGCCGAAGTTGTGAAGCATCCATTCTACTCCGTTGGACCCAAAATGATGTTTGGAAGTGTTTCATCGCATTTCTCTAACCTTCGGCACATATAAAGATGAAAAACTTGTGTTCGCGCCTGAATGCACTATTTTGGGGTACCAAAGTTGCGAAGCATCCATTCTACTCCATTGGAACTAAAATGTTGTTTGGGAGTGTTTCAGAGCATTTCGCTAACCTTCGGCACGTACAAGATGCTAAACAAGTGTTCGCGCCTGAATGCACTATTTCAGTCCATTGGACCCAAGATGATGTTTGGGAGTGTTTCAGAGCATTTTGTTAACCTTCGGCACGTAAAAAGATGAAAACTTGTGTTTCGGGCCTGAATGCACAATTTCGAGGGACCAAAGTTGCGAAGCATCCATTCTACTCCATTGGAACCAAAATGATGTTTGGGAGTGTTTCAGAGCATTTCGCTAACCTTTGGCATGTAAAAAGATGCAAAACTTGTGTTTCGGGCCTGAATGCACTATTTCGGGGTACCGAAGTTATGAAGCATCCATTCTACTCCATTGGACCCAAAATGATGTTTGATAGTGTTTCAGAGCATTTTGCTAACCTTCGGCACGTAAAAGATGCAAAACTTGTGTTTGAGACCTGAGTGCACTACTTCGGGGTATCGTAGTCGTAAAGCATCCATACTACTCCATTGGACCCAAAATTATGTTTGGGAGTGTTTCAGAGCATTTCGCTAACCTTCGGCACATAAAAAGATACAAAATTTGTGTTTCGGGACTGAATGCACTATTTCGGGGTACCGAAGTTGTGAAGCATCCATTCTACTCCATTGGACCCAAAATGATTTTTGGGAGGGTTTCAGAGCATTTCGCTAACATTCGGCACGTAAAAAGATGAAAACTTGTGTTCGCGCCTGAATGCACTATTTCGGGGTACCAAAGTTTCGAAGCATCCATTCTACTCCATTGGAACCAAAGTGATGTTTGGGAGTGTTTCAGAGCATTTCGCTAACCTTCGACACGTAAAAAGATGCAAAACTTGTGTTTTGGGCTTGAATGCACTATTTTGGGGTACCGAAGTTGTGAAGCATCCATTCTACTCCATTGGACCCAAAATGATGTTTGAGAGTGTTTCAGAGCATTTCGCTAACCTTCGGCACGTAAAAGATGCAAAACTTGTGTTTCGGGCCTGAATGCACTATTTCAGGGTATCGTAGTTGTAAAGCATCCATTCTACTCCATTGGACCCAAAATGATGTTTGGGAGTGTTTCAGAGCATTTCGCTAACCTTCGGTACGTAAAAGATGCAAAACTTGTGTTCGCGCCTGAATCCACTATTTCGGGGTACCATAGTTGTGAAACATCCATTATAGTCCATTGGACCCAAAATGATGTTTGGGAGTGTTTCAGAGCATTTCGCTAACATTCGGCACGTAAAAGATGCTAAACAAGTGTTCGCGCCTGAATGCACTATTTCGGGGTACCGAAGTTGTGAAGCATCCATTCTAGTCTATTGGACCCAAGCTGATGTTTGGGAGTGTTTCAGAGCATTTTGCTAACCTTCGGCACGTAAAAAGATGAAAACTTGTGTTTCGGGCCTGAATGCACAATTTCGTGGGACCAAAGTTGCGAAGCATCCATTCTACTCCATTGGAACCAAAATGATGTTTGGTAGTGTTTCAGAGCATTTCGCTAACCTTCGGCATGTAAAAAGATGCAAAACTTGTGTTTCGGGACTGAATGCACTATTTCGGGGTACCGAAGTTGTGAAGCATCCATTCTACTCCATTGGACCCAAAATGATTTTTGGGAGGGTTTCAGAGCATTTCGCTAACCTTCGGCACATAAAAAGATGAAAACTTGTGTTCGCGCCTGAATGCACTATTTCATGGTACCAAAGTTCCGAAGCATCCATTCTACTCCATTGGAACCAAAGTGATGTTTGGGAGTGTTTCAGAGCATTTCGCTAAACTTCGGCATGTAAAAAGATGAAAAACTTGTGTTTCTGGCCTGAAAGCACTATTTCGGGGTATCGTAGTTGGAAAGCATCCATTCTACCCCATTGGACCCAAAATGATGTTTGGGAGTGTTTCAGAGCATTTCGCTAACCTTCGGCACGTAAAAAGATGCAAAACTTGTGTTTCGGGCCTGAATGCACTATTTCGGGGTACCGAAGTTGTGAAGCATCCATTCTACTCCATTGGACCCAAAATGATTTTTGGGAGGGTTTCAGAGCATTTCGCTAACCTTCGGCACATAAAAAGATGAAAACTTGTGTTCGCGCCTGAATGCACTATTTCATGGTACCAAAGTTCCGAAGCATCCATTCTACTCCATTGGAACCAAAGTGATGTTTGGGAGTGTTTCAGAGCATTTCGCTAAACTTCGGCATGTAAAAAGATGAAAAACTTGTGTTTCTGGCCTGAAAGCACTATTTCGGGGTATCGTAGTTGGAAAGCATCCATTCTACCCCATTGGACCCAAAATGATGTTTGGGAGTGTTTCAGAGCATTTCGCTAACCTTCGGCACGTAAAAAGATGCAAAACTTGTGTTTTGGGCTTGAATGCAATATTTCGGGGTACCGAAGTTGTGAAGCATCCATTCTACTCCATTGGACCCAAAATGATGTTTGAGAGTGTTTCAGAGCATTTCGCTAACCTTCGGCACGTAAAAGATGCAAAACTTGTGTTTCGGGCCTGAATGCACTATTTCAGGGTATCGTAGTTGTAAAGCATCCATACTACTCTATTGGACCCAAAATGATGTTTGGGAGTGTTTCAGAGCATTTCGTAACCTTCGGCACATAAAAAGATACAAAATTTGTGTTTCGGGACTGAATGCACTATTTCGGGGTACCGAAGTTGTGAAGCATCCATTCTACTCCATTGGACCCAAAATGATTTTTGGGGGGGTTTCAGAGCATTTCGCTAACATTCGGCACGTAAAAAGATGAAAACTTGTGTTCGCGCCTGAATGCACTATTTCGGGGTACCAAAGTTGCGAAGCATCCATTCTACTCCATTGGAACCAAAGTGATGTTTGGGAGTGTTTCAGAGCATTTCGCTAACCTTCGGCACGTAAAAAGATGCAAAACTTGTGTTTTGGGCTTGAATGCACTATTTCGGGGTACCGAAGTTGTGAAGCATCCATTCTACTCCATTGGACCCAAAATGATGTTTGAGAGTGTTTCAGAGCATTTCGGTAACCTTCGGCACGTAAAAGATGCAAAACTTGTGTTTCGAGCCTGAATGCACTATTTCAGGGTATCGTAGTTGTAAAGCATCCATTCTACTCCGTTGGACCCAAAATGATGTTTGGGAGTGTTTCAGAGCATTTCGCTAACCTTCGGTACGTAAAAGATGCAAAACTTGTGTTCGCGCCTAAATCCACTATTTCGGGGTACCATAGTTGTGAAACATCCATTATAGTCCATTGGACCCAAAATGATGTTTGGGAGTGTTTCAGAGCATTTCGCTAACCTTCGGCATGTAAAAGATGCAAAACTTGTGTTTCGAACCTGAATGCACTATTTCGGGGTATCGTAGTTGGAAAGCATCCATTCTACTCCATTGGACCCAAAATGATGTTTGGGAGTGTTTCAGAGCATTTCGCTAACCTTCGGCACGTAAAAAGATGCAAAACTTGTGTTTCGGGCCTGAATGCACTATTTCGGGGTACCGAAGTTGTGAAGCATCCATTCTACTCCGTTGGACCCAAAATGATGTTTGGGAGTGTTTCATCGCATTTCTGTAACCTTCGGCACATATAAAGATGAAAAACTTGTGTTCGCGCCTGAATGCACTATT
The DNA here is from genome assembly GCA_036936925.1 of Cenchrus fungigraminus. Lineage (NCBI taxonomy): Eukaryota > Viridiplantae > Streptophyta > Magnoliopsida > Poales > Poaceae > Cenchrus > Cenchrus fungigraminus. Next base: position 58,077,460 of record CM072772.1, on the reverse strand, counting down.
TTGGGGTACCAAAGTTGCGAAGCATCCATTCTACTCCATTGGAACTAAAATGTTGTTTGGGAGTGTTTCAGAGCATTTCGCTAACCTTCGGCACGTAAAAGATGCTAAACAAGTGTTCGCGCCTGAATGCACTATTTCAGGGTACCGAAGTTGTGAAGCATCCATTCTAGTCCATTGGACCCAAGATGATGTGTGGGAGTGTTTCAGAGCATTTTGCTAACCTTCGGCACGTAAAAAGATGAAAACTTGTGTTTCGGGCCTGAATGCACAATTTCGAGGGACCAAAGTTGCGAAGCATCCATTCTACTCCATTGGAACCAAAATGATGTTTGGGAGTGTTTCAGAGCATTTCGCTAACCTTCGGCATGTAAAAAGATGCTAAACTTGTGTTTCGGGCCTGAATGCACTATTTCGGGGTACCGAAGTTATGAAGCATCCATTCTACTCCATTGGACCCAAAATGATGTTTGAGAGTGTTTCAGAGCATTTTGCTAACCTTCGGCACGTAAAAGATGCAAAACTTGTGTTTGAGACCTGAGTGCACTATTTCGGGGTATCGTAGTCGTAAAGCATCCATACTACTCCATTGGACCCAAAATGATGTTTGGGAGTGTTTCAGAGCATTTCGCAAACCTTCGGCACATAAAAAGATACAAAATTTGTGTTTCGGGACTGAATGCACTATTTCGGGGTACCGAAGTTGTGAAGCATCCATTCTACTCCATTGGACCCAAAATGATTTTTGGGAGGGTTTCAGAGCATTTCGCTAACATTCGGCACGTAAAAAGATGAAAACTTGTGTTCGCGCCTGAATGCACTATTTCGGGGTACCAAAGTTGCGAAGCATCCATTCTACTCCATTGGAACCAAAGTGATGTTTGGGAGTGTTTCAGAGCATTTCGCTAACCTTCGGCACGTAAAAAGATGCAAAACTTGTGTTTCGGGCCTGAATGTACTATTTCGGGGTACCAAAGTTGTGAAGCATCCATTCTACTCCATTGGACCCAAAATGATTTTTGGGAGGGTTTCAGAGCATTTCGCTAACATTCGGCACGTAAAAAGATGAAAACTTGTGTTCGCGCCTGAATGCACTATTTCGGGGTACCAAAGTTGCGAAGCATCCATTCTACTCCATTGGAACCAAAGTGATGTTTGGGAGTGTTTCAGAGCATTTCGCTAACCTTCGGCATGTAAAAAGATGCAAAACTTGTGTTTTGGGCTTGAATGCACTATTTCGGGGTACCGAAGTTGTGAAGCATCCATTCTACTCCATTGGACCCAAAATGATGTTTGAGAGTGTTTCAGAGCATTTCGCTAACCTTCGGCACGTAAAAGATGCAAAACTTGTGTTTCGGGCCTGAATGCACTATTTCAGGGTATCGTAGTTGTAAAGCATCCATACTACTCTATTGGACCCAAAATGATGTTTGGGAGTGTTTCAGAGCATTTCGTAACCTTCGGCACATAAAAAGATACAAAATTTGTGTTTCGGGACTGAATGCACTATTTCGGGGTACCGAAGTTGTGAAGCATCCATTCTACTCCATTGGACCCAAAATGATTTTTGGGGGGGTTTCAGAGCATTTCGCTAACATTCGGCACGTAAAAAGATGAAAACTTGTGTTCGCGCCTGAATGCACTATTTCGGGGTACCAAAGTTGCGAAGCATCCATTCTACTCCATTGGAACCAAAGTGATGTTTGGGAGTGTTTCAGAGCATTTCGCTAACCTTCGGCACGTAAAAAGATGCAAAACTTGTGTGTTTGGGCTTGAATGCACTATTTCGGGGTACCGAAGTTGTGAAGCATCCATTCTACTCCATTGGACCCAAAATGATGTTTGAGAGTGTTTCAGAGCATTTCGCTAACCTTCGGCACGTAAAAGATGCAAAACTTGTGTTTCGGGCCTGAATGCACTATTTCAGGGTATCGTAGTTGTAAAGCATCTATTCTACTCCATTGGACCCAAAATGATGTTTGGGAGTGTTTCAGAGCATTTCGCTAACCTTCGGCACGTAAAAAGATGCAAAACTTGTGTTTCGGGCCTGAATGTACTATTTCAGGGTATCGTAGTTGTAAAGCATCCATTCTACTCCATTGGACCCAAAATGATGTTTGGGAGTGTTTCAGAGCATTTCGCTAACCTTCGGTACGTAAAAGATGCAAAACTTGTGTTTCGGGCCTGAATGCACTATTTCAGGGTATCGTAGTTGTAAAGCATCCATTCTACTCCATTGGACCCAAAATGATGTTTGGGAGTGTTTCAGAGCATTTCGCTAACCTTCGGCACGTAAAAAGATGCAAAACTTGTGTTTCGGGCCTGAATGTACTATTTCAGGGTATCGTAGTTGTAAAGCATCCATTCTAGTCCATTGGACCCAAAATGATGTTTGGGAGTGTTTCAGAGCATTTCGCTAACCTTCGGTACGTAAAAGATGCAAAACTTGTGTTCGCGCCTAAATCCACTATTTCGGGGTACCATAGTTGTGAAACATCCATTATAGTCCATTGGACCCAAAATGATGTTTGGGAGTGTTTCAGAGCATTTCGCTAACCTTCGGCATGTAAAAGATGCAAAACTTGTGTTTCGGACCTGAATGCACTATTTCGGGGTATCGTAGTTGGAAAGCATCCATTCTACTCCATTGGACCCAAAATGATGTTTGGGAGTGTTTCAGAGCATTTCGCTAACCTTCGGCACGTAAAAAGATGCAAAACTTGTGTTTCGGGCCTGAATGCACTATTTCGGGGTACCGAAGTTGTGAAGCATCCATTCTACTCCGTTGGACCCAAAATGATGTTTGGGAGTGTTTCATCGCATTTCTCTATCCTTCGGCACATATAAAGATGAAAAACTTGTGTTCGCGCCTGAATGCACTATTTTGGGGTACCAAAGTTGCGAAGCATCCATTCTACTCCATTGGAACTAAAATGTTGTTTGGGAGTGTTTCAGAGCATTTCGCTAACCTTCGGCACGTAAAAGATGCTAAACAAGTGTTCGCGCCTGAATGCACTATTTCAGGGTACCGAAGTTGTGAAGCATCCATTCTAGTCCATTGGACCCAATATGATGTGTGGGAGTGTTTCAGAGCATTTTGCTAACCTTCGGCACGTAAAAAGATGAAAACTTGTGTTTCGGGCCTGAATGCACAATTTCGAGGGACCAAAGTTGCGAAGCATCCATTCTACTCCATTGGAACCAAAATGATGTTTGGGAGTGTTTCAGAGCATTTCGCTAACCTTCGGCATGTAAAAAGATGCAAAACTTGTGTTTCGGGCCTGAATGCACTATTTCGGGGTACCGAAGTTATGAAGCATCCATTCTACTCCATTGGACCCAAAATGATGTTTGAGAGTGTTTCAGAGCATTTTGCTAACCTTCGGCACGTAAAAGATGCAAAACTTGTGTTTGAGACCTGAGTGCACTATTTCGGGGTATCGTAGTCGTAAAGCATCCATACTACTCCATTGGACCCAAAATGATGTTTGGGAGTGTTTCAGAGCATTTCGCAAACCTTCGGCACATAAAAAGATACAAAATTTGTGTTTCGGGACTGAATGCACTATTTCGGGGTACCGAAGTTGTGAAGCATCCATTCTACTCCATTGGACCCAAAATGATTTTTGGGAGGGTTTCAGAGCATTTCGCTAACATTCGGCACGTAAAAAGATGAAAACTTGTGTTCGCGCCTGAATGCACTATTTCGGGGTACCAAAGTTGCGAAGCATCCATTCTACTCCATTGGAACCAAAGTGATGTTTGGGAGTGTTTCAGAGCATTTCGCTAACCTTCGGCACGTAAAAAGATGCAAAACTTGTGTTTCGGGCCTGAATGTACTATTTCGGGGTACCAAAGTTGTGAAGCATCCATTCTACTCCATTGGACCCAAAATGATTTTTGGGAGGGTTTCAGAGCATTTCGCTAACATTCGGCACGTAAAAAGATGAAAACTTGTGTTTGCGCCTGAATGCACTATTTCGGGGTACCAAAGTTGCGAAGCATCCATTCTACTCCATTGGAACCAAAGTGATGTTTGGGAGTGTTTCAGAGCATTTCGCTAACCTTCGGCACGTAAAAAGATGCAAAACTTGTGTTTCGGGCCTGAATGTACTATTTCGGGGTACCAAAGTTGTGAAGCATCCATTCTACTCCATTGGACCCAAAATGATTTTTGGGAGGGTTTCAGAGCATTTCGCTAACTTTCGGCACGTAAAAAGATGAAAACTTGTGTTCGCGCCTGAATGCACTATTTCGGGGTACCAAAGTTGCGAAGCATCCATTCTACTCCATTGGAACCAAAGTGATGTTTGGGAGTGTTTCAGAGCATTTCGCTAACCTTCGGCACGTAAAAAGATGCAAAACTTGTGTTTCGGGCCTGAATGTACTATTTCGGGGTACCAAAGTTGTGAAGCATCCATTCTACTCCATTGGACCCAAAATGATTTTTGGGAGGGTTTCAGAGCATTTCGCTAACATTCGGCACGTAAAAAGATGAAAACTTGTGTTCGCGCCTGAATGCACTATTTCGGGGTACCAAAGTTGCGAAGCATCCATTCTACTCCATTGGAACCAAAGTGATGTTTGGGAGTGTTTCAGAGCATTTCGCTAACCTTCGGCACGTAAAAAGATGCAAAACTTGTGTTTTGGGCTTGAATGCACTATTTCGGGGTACCGAAGTTGTGAAGCATCCATTCTACTCCATTGGACCCAAAATGATGTTTGAGAGTGTTTCAGAGCATTTTGCTAACCTTCGGCACGTAAAAGATGCAAAACTTGTGTTTCGGGCCTGAATGCACTATTTCAGGGTATCGTAGTTGTAAAGCATCCATACTACTCTATTGGACCCAAAATGATGTTTGGGAGTGTTTCAGAGCATTTCGTAACCTTCGGCACATAAAAAGATACAAAATTTGTGTTTCGGGACTGAATGCACTATTTCGGGGTACCGAAGTTGTGAAGCATCCATTCTACTCCATTGGACCCAAAATGATTTTTGGGGGGGTTTCAGAGCATTTCGCTAACATTCGGCACGTAAAAAGATGAAAACTTGTGTTCGCGCCTGAATGCACTATTTCGGGGTACCAAAGTTGTGAAGCATCCATTCTACTCCATTCTACCCAAAATGATGTTTGAGAGTGTTTCAGAGCATTTCGCTAACCTTCGGCACGTAAAAGATGCAAAACTTGTGTTTCGGGCCTGAATGCACTATTTCAGGGTATCGTAGTTGTAAAGCATCCATTCTACTCCATTGGACCCAAAATGATGTTTGGGAGTGTTTCAGAGCATTTCGCTAACCTTCGGTACGTAAAAGATGCAAAACTTGTGTTCGCGCCTGAATCCACTATTTCGGGGTACCAAAGTTGTGAAGCATCCATTATAGTCCATTGGACCAAAAATGATGTTTGGGAGTGTTTCAGAGCATTTCGCAAACCTTCGGCACGTAAATGATGCAAAACCTGTGTTTCGGACCTGAATGCACTATTTCGGGGTATCGTAGTTGGAAAGCATCCATTCTACTCCATTGGACCCAAAATGATGTTTGGGAGTGTTTCAGAGCATTTCGCTAACCTTCGGCATGTAAAAAGATGCAAAACTTCTGTTTCGGGCCTGAATGCACTATTTCGGGGTACCGAAGTTGTGAAGCATCCATTCTACTCCATTGGACCCAAAATGATTTTTGGGAGGGTTTCAGAGCATTTCGCTAACCTTCGGCACGTAAAAAGATGCAAAACTTGTGTTTTGGGCTTGAATGCACTATTTCGGGGTACCGAAGTTGTGAAGCATCCATTCTACTCCATTGGACCCAAAATGATGTTTGAGAGTGTTTCAGAGCATTTCGCTAACCTTCGGCACGTAAAAGATGCAAAACTTGTGTTTCGGGCCTGAATGCACTATTTCAGGGTATCGTAGTTGTAAAGCATCCATTCTACTCCATTGGACCCAAAATGATGTTTGGGAGTGTTTCAGAGCATTTCGCTAACCTTCGGTACGTAAAAGATGCAAAACTTGTGTTCGCGCCTGAATCCACAATTTCGGGGTACCATAGTTCTGAAACATCCATTATAGTCCATTGGACCCAAAATGATGTTTGGGAGTGTTTCAGAGCATTTCGCTAACCTTCGGCACGTAAAAGATGCAAAACTTGTGTTTCGGACCTGAATGCACTATTTCGGGGTATCGTAGTTGGAAAGCATCCATTCTACTCCATTGGACCCAAAATGATGTTTGGGAGTGTTTCAGAGCATTTCGCTAACCTTCGGCATGTAAAAAGATGCAAAACTTCTGTTTCGGGCCTGAATGCACTATTTCGGGGTACCGAAGTTGTGAAGCATCCATTCTACTCCATTGGACCCAAAATGATTTTTGGGAGGGTTTCAGAGCATTTCGCTAACCTTCGGCACGTAAAAAGATGCAAAACTTGTGTTTTGGGCTTGAATGCACTATTTCGGGGTACCGAAGTTGTGAAGCATCCATTCTACTCCATTGGACCCAAAATGATGTTTGAGAGTGTTTCAGAGCATTTCGCTAACCTTCGGCACGTAAAAGATGCAAAACTTGTGTTTCGGGCCTGAATGCACTATTTCAGGGTATCGTAGTTGTAAAGCATCCATTCTACTCCATTGGACCCAAAATGATGTTTGGGAGTGTTTCAGAGCATTTCGCTAACCTTCGGTACGTAAAAGATGCAAAACTTGTGTTCGCGCCTGAATCCACAATTTCGGGGTACCATAGTTGTGAAACATCCATTATAGTCCATTGGACCCAAAATGATGTTTGGGAGTGTTTCAGAGCATTTCGCTAACCTTCGGCACGTAAAAGATGCAAAACTTGTGTTTCGGACCTGAATGCACTATTTCGGGGTATCGTAGTTGGAAAGCATCCATTCTACTCCATTGGACCCAAAATGATGTTTGGGAGTGTTTCAGAGCATTTCGCTAACCTTCGACATGTAAAAAGATGCAAAACTTCTGTTTCGGGCCTGAATGCACTATTTCGGGGTACCGAAGTTGTGAAGCATCCATTCTACTCCATTGGACCCAAAATGATTTTTGGGAGGGTTTCAGAGCGTTTCGCTAACCTTCGGCACGTAAAAAGATGCAAAACTTGTGTTTTGGGCTTGAATGCACTATTTCGGGGTACCGAAGTTGTGAAGCATCCATTCTACTCCATTGGACCCAAAATGATGTTTGAGAGTGTTTCAGAGCATTTCGCTAACCTTCGGCACGTAAAAGATGCAAAACTTGTGTTTCGGGCCTGAATGCACTATTTCAGGGTATCGTAGTTGTAAAGCATCCATTCTACTCCATTGGACCCAAAATGATGTTTGGGAGTGTTTCAGAGCATTTCGCTAACCTTCGGTACGTAAAAGATGCAAAACTTGTGTTCGCGCCTGAATCCACAATTTCGGGGTACCATAGTTGTGAAACATCCATTATAGTCCATTGGACCCAAAATGAAGTTTGGGAGTGTTTCAGAGCATTTCGCTAACCTTCGGCACGTAAAAAGATGCAAAACTTGTGTTTCGGGCTTGAATGCACTATTTCGGGGTACCGAAGTTGTGAAGCATCCATTCTACTCCGTTGGACCCAAAATGATGTTTGGGAGTGTTTCATAGCATTTCGCTAACCTTCGGCACGTATAAAGATGAAAAACTTGTGTTCGCGCCTGAATGCACTATTTTGGGGTACCAATGTTGCGAAGCATCCATTCTACTCCATTGGAACTAAAATCTTGTTTGGGAGTGTTTCAGAGCATTTCGCAAACCTTCGGCATGTAAAAAGATGCAAAACTTGTGTTTCGGGCCTGAATGCACTATTTCGGGGTACCGAAGTTGTGAAGCATCCATTCTACTCCATTGGACCCAAAATGATTTTTGGGAGGGTTTCAGAGCATTTCGCTAACCTTCGGCACGTAAAAAGATGAAAACTTGTGTTCGCACCTGAATGCACTATTTCATGGTACCAAAGTTGCGAAGCATCCATTCTACTCCATTGGAACCAAAGTGATGTTTGGGAGTGTTTCAGAGCATTTCGCTAAACTTCGGCACGTAAAAAGATGAAAAACTTGTGATTGGGGCCTGAATGCACTATTTCGGGGTATCGTAGTTGGAAAGCATCCATTCTACTCCGTTGGACCCAAAATGATGTTTGGGAGTGTTTCAGAGCATTTCGCTAACCTTCGGCACGTAAAAAGATGCAAAACTTGTGTTTCGGGCCTGAATGCACTATTTCGGGGTATCGTAGTTGGAAAGCATCCATTCTACTCCATTGGACCCAAAATGATGTTTGGGAGTGTTTCAGAGCATTTCGCTGACCTTCGGCACGTAAAAAGATGCAAAACTTGTGATTCGGGCTTGAATTCACTATTTCGGGGTACCGAAGTTGTGAAGCATCCATTCTACTCCATTGGACCCAAAATGATGTTTGGGAGTGTTTCAGAGCATTTCGCTAACCTTCGGCACGTAAAAGATGCAAAACTTGTGTTTGAGACCTGAGTGCACTATTTCGGGGTATCGTAGTTGTAAAGCATCCATACTACTCCATTGGACCCAAAATGATGTTTGGGAGTGTTTCAGAGCATTTCGTAACCTTCGGCACATAAAAAGATACAAAATTTTTGTTTCGGGACTGAATGCACTATTTCGGGGTACCGAAGTTGTGAAGCATCCATTCTACTCCATTGGACCCAAAATGATTTTTGGGGGGGTTTCAGAGCATTTCGCTAACATTCGGCACGTAAAAAGATGAAAACTTGTGTTCGCGCCTGAATGCACTATTTCAAGGTACCAAAGTTGCGAAGCATCCATTCTACTCCATTGGAACCAAAGTGATGTTTGGGAGTGTTTCAGGGCATTTCGCTAACCTTCGGCACGTAAAAAGATGCAAAACTTGTGTTTTGGGCTTGAATGCACTATTTCGGGGTACCGAAGTTGTGAAGCATCCATTATACTCCATTGGACCCAAAATGATGTTTGAGAGTGTTTCAGAGCATTTCGCTAACCTTCGGCACGTAAAAGATGCAAAACTTTTGTTTCGGGCCTGAATGCACTATTTCGGGGTACCGTAGTTTTAAAGCATCCATTCTACTCCATTGGACCCAAAATGATGTTTGAGAGTGTTTCAGAGCATTTCGCTAACCTTCGGCACGTAAAAGATGCAAAACTTCTGTTTCGGGCCTGAATGCACTATTTCAGGGTATCGTAGTTGTAAAGCATCCATTCTACTCCATTGGACCCAAAATGAAGTTTGGGAGTGTTTCAGAGCATTTCGCTAACCTTCGGCACGTAAAAAGATGCAAAACTTGTGTTTCGGGCTTGAATGCACTATTTCGGGGTACCGAAGTTGTGAAGCATCCATTCTACTCTGTTGGACCCAAAATGATGTTTGGGAGTGTTTCATAGCATTTCGCTAACCTTCGGCACGTATAAAGATGAAAAACTTGTGTTCGCGCCTGAATGCACTATTTTGGGGTACCAAAGTTGCGAAGCATCCATTCTACTCCATTGGAACTAAAATCTTGTTTGGGAGTGTTTCAGAGCATTTCGCAAACCTTCGGCATGTAAAAAGATGCAAAACTTGTGTTTCGGGCCTGAATGCACTATTTCGGGGTACCGAAGTTGTGAAGCATCCATTCTACTCCAATGGACCCAAAATGATTTTTGGGAGGGTTTCAGAGCATTTCGCTAACCTTCGGCACGTAAAAAGATGAAAACTTGTGTTCGCACCTGAATGCACTATTTCATGGTACCAAAGTTGCGAAGCATCCATTCTACTCCATTGGAACCAAAGTGATGTTTGGGAGTGTTTCAGAGCATTTCGCTAAACTTCGGCACGTAAAAAGATGAAAAACTTGTGTTTGGGGCCTGAATGCACTATTTCAGGGTATCGTAGTTGGAAAGCATCCATTCTACTCCGTTGGACCCAAATTGATGTTTGGGAGTGTTTCAGAGCATTTCGCTAACCTTCGGCACGTAAAAAGATGCAAAACTTGTGTTTCGGGCCTGAATGCACTATTTCGGGGTATCGTAGTTGGAAAGCATCCATTCTACTCCATTGTACCCAAAATGATGTTTGGGAGTGTTTCAGAGCATTTCGCTGACCTTCGGCACGTAAAAAGATGCAAAACTTGTGATTCGGGCTTGAATGCACTATTTCGGGGTACCGAAGTTGTGAAGCATCCATTCTACTCCATTGGACCCAAAATGATGTTTGGGAGTGTTTCAGAGCATTTCGCTAACCTTCGGCACGTAAAAGATGCAAAACTTGTGTTTGAGACCTAAGTGCACTATTTCGGGGTATCGTAGTTGTAAAGCATCCATACTACTCCATTGGACCCAAAATGATGTTTGGGAGTGTTTCAGAGCATTTCGTAACCTTCGGCACATAAAAAGATACAAAATTTTTGTTTCGGGACTGAATGCACTATTTCGGGGTACCGAAGTTGTGAAGCATCCATTCTACTCCATTGGACCCAAAATGATTTTTGGGGGGGTTTCAGAGCATTTCGCTAACATTCGGCACGTAAAAAGATGAAAACTTGTGTTCGCGCCTGAATGCACTATTTCGGGGTACCAAAGTTGCGAAGCATCCATTCTACTCCATTGGAACCAAAGTGATGTTTGGGAGTGTTTCAGGGCATTTCGCTAACCTTCGGCACGTAAAAAGATGCAAAACTTGTGTTTTGGGCTTGAATGCACTATTTCGGGGTACCGAAGTTGTGAAGCATCCATTATACTCCATTGGACCCAAAATGATGTTTGAGAGTGTTTCAGAGCATTTCGCTAACCTTCGGCACGTAAAAGATGCAAAACTTTTGTTTCGGGCCTGAATGCACTATTTCGGGGTACCGTAGTTGTAAAGCATCCATTCTACTCCATTGGACCCAAAATGATGTTTGGGAGTGTTTCAGAGCATTTCGCTAACCTTCGGTACGTAAAAGATGCAAAACTTGTGTTCGCGCCTGAATCCACTATTTCGGGGTACCAAAGTTGTGAAGCATCCATTATAGTCCATTGGACCCAAAATGATGTTTGGGAGTGTTTCAGAGCATTTCGCTAACCTTCGGCACGTAAAAGATGCAAAACTTGTGTTTCGGACCTGAATGCACTATTTCGGGGTATCGTAGTTGGAAAGCATCCATTCTACTCCATTGGACCCAAAATGATGTTTGGGAGTCTTTCAGAGCATTTCGCTAACCTTCGGCACGTAAAAAGATGCAAAACTTGTGTTTCGGGCTTGAATGCACTATTTCGGGGTACCGAAGTTGTGAAGCATCCATTCTAGTCCGTTGGACCCAAAATGATGTTTGGGAGTGTTTCATAGCATTTCGCTAACCTTCGGCACGTATAAAGATGAAAAACTTGTGTTCGCGCCTGAATGCACTATTTAGGGGTACCAAAGTTGCGAAGCATCCATTCTACTCCATTGGAACTAAAATGTTGTTTGGGAGTGTTTCAGAGCATTTCGCTAACCTTCGGCACGTAAAAGATGCTAAACAAGTGTTCGCGCCTGAATGCACTATTTCGGGGTACCGAAGTTGTGAAGCATCCATTCTAGTCCATTGGACCCAAGATGATGTTTGGGAGTGTTTCAGAGCATTTTGCTAACCTTCGGCACGTAAAAAGATGAAAACTTGTGTTTCGGGCCTGAATGCACAATTTCGAGGGACCAAACTTGCGAAGCATCCATTCTACTCCATTGGAACCAAAATGATGTTTGGGAGTGTTTCAGAGCATTTCGCTAACCTTCGGCATGTAAAAAGATGCAAAACTTGTGTTTCGGGCCTGAATGCACTATTTCGGGGTATCGTAGTTGTGAAGCATCCATTCTACTCCATTGGACCCAAAATGATTTTTGGGAGGGTTTCAGAGCATTTCGCTAACATTCGGCACGTAAAAAGATGAAAACTTGTGTTCGCGCCTGAATGCACTATTTCGGGGTACCAAAGTTGCGAAGCATCCATTCTACTCCATTGGAACCAAAGTGATGTTTGGGAGTGTTTCAGAGCATTTCGCTAAACTTCGGCACGTAAAAAGATGAAAAACTTGTGTTTGGGGCCTGAATGCACTATTTCGGGGTATCGTAGTTGGAAAGCATCCATTCTACTCCGTTGGACCCAAATTGATGTTTGGGAGTGTTTCAGAGCATTTCGCTAACCTTCGGCACGTAAAAAGATGCAAAACTTGTGTTTCGGGCCTGAATGCACTATTTCGGGGTATCGTAGTTGGAAAGCATCCATTCTACTCCATTGGACCCAAAATGATGTTTGGGAGTGTTTCAGAGCATTTCGCTGACCTTCGGCACGTAAAAAGATGCAAAACTTGTGATTCGGGCTTGAATGCACTATTTCGGGGTACCGAAGTTGTGAAGCATCCATTCTACTCCATTGGACCCAAAATGATGTTTGGGAGTGTTTCAGAGCATTTCGCTAACCTTCGGCACGTAAAAGATGCAAAACTTGTGTTTGAGACCTGAGTGCACTATTTCGGGGTATCGTAGTTGTAAAGCATCCATACTACTCCATTGGACCCAAAATAATGTTTGGGAGTGTTTCAGAGCATTTCGTAACCTTCGGCACATAAAAAGATACAAAATTTTTGTTTCAGGACTGAATGCACTATTTCGGGGTACCGAAGTTGTGAAGCATCCATTCTACTCCATTGGACCCAAAATGATTTTTGGGGGGGTTTCAGAGCATTTCGCTAACATTCGGCACGTAAAAAGATGAAAACTTGTGTTCGCGCCTGAATGCACTATTTCGGGGTACCAAAGTTGCGAAGCATCCATTCTACTCCATTGGAACCAAAGTGATGTTTGGGAGTGTTTCAGGGCATTTCGCTAACCTTCGGCACGTAAAAAGATGCAAAACTTGTGTTTTGGGCTTGAATGCACTATTTCGGGGTACCGAAGTTGTGAAGCATCCATTATACTCCATTGGACCCAAAATGATGTTTGAGAGTGTTTCAGAGCATTTCGCTAACCTTCGGCACGTAAAAGATGCAAAACTTTTGTTTCGGGCCTGAATGCACTATTTCGGGGTACCGTAGTTGTAAAGCATCCATTCTACTCCATTGGACCCAAAATGATGTTTGGGAGTGTTTCAGAGCATTTCGCTAACCTTCGGTACGTAAAAGATGCAAAACTTGTGTTCGCGCCTGAATCCACTATTTCGGGGTACCAAAGTTGTGAAGCATCCATTATAGTCCATTGGACCCAAAATGATGTTTGGGAGTGTTTCAGAGCATTTCGCTAACCTTCGGCACGTAAAAGATGCAAAACTTGTGTTTCGAACCTGAATGCACTATTTCGGGGTATCGTAGTTGGAAAGCATCCATTCTACTCCATTGGACCCAAAATGATGTTTGGGAGTCTTTCAGAGCATTTCGCTAACCTTCGGCACGTAAAAAGATGCAAAACTTGTGTTTCGGGCTTGAATGCACTATTTCGGGGTACCGAAGTTGTGAAGCATCCATTCTAGTCCGTTGGACCCAAAATGATGTTTGGGAGTGTTTCATAGCATTTCGCTAACCTTCGGCACGTATAAAGATGAAAAACTTGTGTTCGCGCCTGAATGCACTATTTAGGGGTACCAAAGTTGCGAAGCATCCATTCTACTCCATTGGAACTAAAATGTTGTTTGGGAGTGTTTCAGAGCATTTCGCTAACCTTCGGCACGTAAAAGATGCTAAACAAGTGTTCGCGCCTGAATGCACTATTTCGGGGTACCGAAGTTGTGAAGCATCCATTCTAGTCCATTGGACCCAAGATGATGTTTGGGAGTGTTTCAGAGCATTTTGCTAACCTTCGGCACGTAAAAAGATGAAAACTTGTGTTTCGGGCCTGAATGCACAATTTCGAGGGACCAAACTTGCGAAGCATCCATTCTACTCCATTGGAACCAAAATGATGTTTGGGAGTGTTTCAGAGCATTTCGCTAACCTTCGGCATGTAAAAAGATGCAAAACTTGTGTTTCGGGCCTGAATGCACTATTTCGGGGTATCGTAGTTGTGAAGCATCCATTCTACTCCATTGGACCCAAAATGATTTTTGGGAGGGTTTCAGAGCATTTCGCTAACATTCGGCACGTAAAAAGATGAAAACTTGTGTTCGCGCCTGAATGCACTATTTCGGGGTACCAACGTTGCGAAGCATCCATTCTACTCCATTGGAACCAAAGTGATGTTTGGGAGTGTTTCAGAGCATTTCGCTAACCTTCGGCACGTAAAAAGATGCAAAACTTGTGTTTTGGGCTTGAATGCACTATTTCGGGGTACCGAAGTTGTGAAGCATCCATTATACTCTATTGGACCCAAAATGATGTTTGAGAGTGTTTCAGAGCATTTCGCTAACCTTCGGCACGTAAAAGATGCAAAACTTTTGTTTCGGGCCTGAATGCACTATTTCAGGGTCCCGTAGTTGTAAAGCATCCATTCTACTCCATTGGACCCAAAATGATGTTTGGGAGTGTTTCAGAGCATTTCGCTAACCTTCGGTACGTAAAAGATGCAAAACTTGTGTTCGCGCCTGAATCCACTATTTCGGGGTACCAAAGTTGTGAAGCATCCATTATAGTCCATTGGACCCAAAATGATGTTTGGGAGTGTTTCAGAGCATTTCGCTAACCTTCGGCACGTAAAAGATGCAAAACTTGTGTTTCGGACCTGAATGCACTATTTCGGGGTATCGTAGTTGGAAAGCATCCATTCTACACCATTGGACCCAAAATGATGTTTGGGAGTCTTTCAGAGCATTTCGCTAACCTTCGGCATGTAAAAAGATGCAAAACTTGTGTTTCGGGCTTGAATGCACTATTTCGGGGTACCGAAGTTGTGAAGCATCCATTCTACTCCGTTGGACCCAAAATGATGTTTGGGAGTGTTTCATAGCATTTCGCTAACCTTCGGCACGTATAAAGATGAAAAACTTGTGTTCGCGCCTGAATGCACTATTTAGGGGTAACAAAGTTGCGAAGCATCCATTCTACTCCATTGGAACTAAAATGTTGTTTGGGAGTGTTTCAGAGCATTTCGCTAACCTTCGGCACGTAAAAGATGCTAAACAAGTG
The DNA here is from genome assembly GCA_036936925.1 of Cenchrus fungigraminus. Lineage (NCBI taxonomy): Eukaryota > Viridiplantae > Streptophyta > Magnoliopsida > Poales > Poaceae > Cenchrus > Cenchrus fungigraminus. Next base: position 58,062,396 of record CM072772.1, on the reverse strand, counting down.
TTCGCGCCTGAATGCACTATTTCGGGGTACCGAAGTTGTGAAGCATCCATTCTACTCCATTGGACCCAAAATGATTTTTGGGAGGGTTTCAGAGCATTTCGCTAACCTTCGGCACGTAAAAAGATGAAAACTTGTGTTCGCACCTGAATGCACTATTTCATGGTACCAAAGTTGCGAAGCATCCATTCTACTCCATTGGAACCAAAGTGATGTTTGGGAGTGTTTCAGAGCATTTCGATAAACTTCGGCACGTAAAAAGATGAAAAACTTGTGTTTGGGGCCTGAATGCACTATTTCGGGGTATCGTAGTTGGAAAGCATCCATTCTACTCCGTTGGACCCAAATTGATGTTTGGGAGTGTTTCAGAGCATTTCGCTAACCTTCGGCACGTAAAAAGATGCAAAACTTGTGTTTCGGGCCTGAATGCACTATTTCGGGGTATCGTAGTTGGAAAGCATCCATTCTACTCCATTGGACCCAAAATGATGTTTGGGAGTGTTTCAGAGCATTTCGCTGACCTTCGGCACGTAAAAAGATGCAAAACTTGTGATTCGGGCTTGAATGCACTATTTCGGGGTACCGAAGTTGTGAAGCATCCATTCTACTCCATTGGACCCAAAATGATGTTTGGGAGTGTTTCAGAGCATTTCGCTAACCTTCGGCACGTAAAAGATGCAAAACTTGTGTTTGAGACCTGAGTGCACTATTTCGGGGTATCGTAGTTGTAAAGCATCCATACTACTCCATTGGACCCAAAATAATGTTTGGGAGTGTTTCAGAGCATTTCGTAACCTTCGGCACATAAAAAGATACAAAATTTTTGTTTCGGGACTGAATGCACTATTTCGGGGTACCGAAGTTGTGAAGCATCCATTCTACTCCATTGGACCCAAAATGATTTTTGGGGGGGTTTCAGAGCATTTCGCTAACATTCGGCACGTAAAAAGATGAAAACTTGTGTTCGCGCCTGAATGCACTATTTCGGGGTACCAAAGTTGCGAAGCATCCATTCTACTCCATTGGAACCAAAGTGATGTTTGGGAGTGTTTCAGGGCATTTCGCTAACCTTCGGCACGTAAAAAGATGCAAAACTTGTGTTTTGGGCTTGAATGCACTATTTCGGGGTACCGAAGTTGTGAAGCATCCATTATACTCCATTGGACCCAAAATGATGTTTGAGAGTGTTTCAGAGCATTTCGCTAACCTTCGGCACGTAAAAGATGCAAAACTTTTGTTTCGGGCCTGAATGCACTATTTCGGGGTACCGTAGTTGTAAAGCATCCATTCTACTCCATTGGACCCAAAATGATGTTTGGGAGTGTTTCAGAGCATTTCGCTAACCTTCGGTACGTAAAAGATGCAAAACTTGTGTACGCGCCTGAATCCACTATTTCGGGGTACCAAAGTTGTGAAGCATCCATTATAGTCCATTGGACCCAAAATGATGTTTGGGAGTGTTTCAGAGCATTTCGCTAACCTTCGGCACGTAAAAGATGCAAAACTTGTGTTTCGGACCTGAATGCACTATTTCGGGGTATCGTAGTTGGAAAGCATCCATTCTACTCCATTGGACCCAAAATGATGTTTGGGAGTCTTTCAGAGCATTTCGCTAACCTTCGGCACGTAAAAAGATGCAAAACTTGTGTTTCGGGCTTGAATGCACTATTTCGGGGTACCGAAGTTGTGAAGCATCCATTCTAGTCCGTTGGACCCAAAATGATGTTTGGGAGTGTTTCATAGCATTTCGCTAACCTTCGGCACGTATAAAGATGAAAAACTTGTGTTCGCGCCTGAATGCACTATTTAGGGGTACCAAAGTTGCGAAGCATCCATTCTACTCCATTGGAACTAAAATGTTGTTTGGGAGTGTTTCAGAGCATTTCGCTAACCTTCGGCACGTAAAAGATGCTAAACAAGTGTTCGCGCCTGAATGCACTATTTCGGGGTACCGAAGTTGTGAAGCATCCATTCTAGTCCATTGGACCCAAGATGATGTTTGGGAGTGTTTCAGAGCATTTTGCTAACCTTCGGCACGTAAAAAGATGAAAACTTGTGTTTCGGGCCTGAATGCACAATTTCGAGGGACCAAACTTGCGAAGCATCCATTCTACTCCATTGGAACCAAAATGATGTTTGGGAGTGTTTCAGAGCATTTCGCTAACCTTCGGCATGTAAAAAGATGCAAAACTTGTGTTTCGGGCCTGAATGCACTATTTCGGGGTATCGTAGTTGTGAAGCATCCATTCTACTCCATTGGACCCAAAATGATTTTTGGGAGGGTTTCAGAGCATTTCGCTAACATTCGGCACGTAAAAAGATGAAAACTTGTGTTCGCGCCTGAATGCACTATTTCGGGGTACCAACGTTGCGAAGCATCCATTCTACTCCATTGGAACCAAAGTGATGTTTGGGAGTGTTTCAGAGCATTTCGCTAACCTTCGGCACGTAAAAAGATGCAAAACTTGTGTTTTGGGCTTGAATGCACTATTTCGGGGTACCGAAGTTGTGAAGCATCCATTATACTCTATTGGACCCAAAATGATGTTTGAGAGTGTTTCAGAGCATTTCGCTAACCTTCGGCACGTAAAAGATGCAAAACTTTTGTTTCGGGCCTGAATGCACTATTTCAGGGTCCCGTAGTTGTAAAGCATCCATTCTACTCCATTGGACCCAAAATGATGTTTGGGAGTGTTTCAGAGCATTTCGCTAACCTTCGGTACGTAAAAGATGCAAAACTTGTGTTCGCGCCTGAATCCACTATTTCGGGGTACCAAAGTTGTGAAGCATCCATTATAGTCCATTGGACCCAAAATGATGTTTGGGAGTGTTTCAGAGCATTTCGCTAACCTTCGGCACGTAAAAGATGCAAAACTTGTGTTTCGGACCTGAATGCACTATTTCGGGGTATCGTAGTTGGAAAGCGTCCATTCTACACCATTGGACCCAAAATGATGTTTGGGAGTCTTTCAGAGCATTTCGCTAACCTTCGGCATGTAAAAAGATGCAAAACTTGTGTTTCGGGCTTGAATGCACTATTTCGGGGTACCGAAGTTGTGAAGCATCCATTCTACTCCGTTGGACCCAAAATGATGTTTGGGAGTGTTTCATAGCATTTCGCTAACCTTCGGCACGTATAAAGATGAAAAACTTGTGTTCGCGCCTGAATGCACTATTTAGGGGTAACAAAGTTGCGAAGCATCCATTCTACTCCATTGGAACTAAAATGTTGTTTGGGAGTGTTTCAGAGCATTTCGCTAACCTTCGGCACGTAAAAGATGCTAAACAAGTGTTCGCGCCTGAATGCACTATTTCGGGGTACCGAAGTTGTGAAGCATCCATTCTACTCCATTGGACCCAAAATGATTTTTGGGAGGGTTTCAGAGCATTTCGCTAACCTTCGGCACGTAAAAAGATGAAAACTTGTGTTCGCACCTGAATGCACTATTTCATGGTACCAAAGTTGCGAAGCATCCATTCTACTCCATTGGAACCAAAGTGATGTTTGGGAGTGTTTCAGAGCATTTCGATAAACTTCGGCACGTAAAAAGATGAAAAACTTGTGTTTGGGGCCTGAATGCACTATTTCGGGGTATCGTAGTTGGAAAGCATCCATTCTACTCCGTTGGACCCAAAATGATGTTTGGGAGTGTTTTAGAGCATTTCGCTAACCTTCGGCACGTAAAAGATGCAAAACTTGTGTTTGAGACCTGAGTGCACTATTTCGGGGTATCGTAGTTGTAAAGCATCCATACTACTCCATTGGACCCAAAATGATGTTTGGGAGTGTTTCAGAGCATTTCGCTAACCTTCGGCACGTAAAAGATGCAAAACTTGTGTTTCGGACCTGAATGCACTATTTCGGGGTATCGTAGTTGGAAAGCATCCATTCTACTCCATTGGACCCAAAATGATGTTTGGGAGTCTTTCAGAGCATTTCGCTAACCTTCGGCACGTAAAAAGATGCAAAACTTGTGTTTCGGGCTTGAATGCACTATTTCGGGGTACCGAAGTTGTGAAGCATCCATTCTAGTCCGTTGGACCCAAAATGATGTTTGGGAGTGTTTCATAGCATTTCGCTAACCTTCGGCACGTATAAAGATGAAAAACTTGTGTTCGCGCCTGAATGCACTATTTAGGGGTACCAAAGTTATCAAGCATCCATTCGACTCCATTGGAACTAAAATGTTGTTTGGGAGTGTTTCAGAGCATTTCGCTAACCTTCGGCACGTAAAAGATGCTAAACAAGTGTTCGCGCCTGAATGCACTATTTCGGGGTACCGAAGTTGTGAAGCATCCATTCTAGTCCATTGGACCCAAGATGATGTTTGGGAGTGTTTCAGAGCATTTTGCTAACCTTCGGCACGTAAAAAGATGAAAACTTGTGTTTCGGGCCTGAATGCACAATTTCGAGGGACCAAACTTGCGAAGCATCCATTCTACTCCATTGGAACCAAAATGATGTTTGGGAGTGTTTCAGAGCATTTCGCTAACCTTCGGCATGTAAAAAGATGCAAAACTTGTGTTTCGGGCCTGAATGCACTATTTCGGGGTACCGAAGTTGTGAAGCATCCATTCTACTCCATTGGACCCAAAATGATTTTTGGGAGGGTTTCAGAGCATTTCGCTAACCTTCGGCACGTAAAAAGATGAAAACTTGTGTTCGCACCTGAATGCACTATTTCATGGTACCAAAGTTGCGAAGCATCCATTCTACTCAATTGGAACCAAAGTGATGTTTGGGAGTGTTTCAGAGCATTTCGCTAAACTTCGGCACGTAAAAAGATGAAAAACTTGTGTTTGGGGCCTGAGTGCACTATTTCGGGGTATCGTAGTTGGAAAGCATCCATTCTACTCCGTTGGACCCAAAATGATGTTTGGGAGTGTTTCAGAGCATTTCGCTAACCTTCGGCACGTAAAAAGATGCAAAACTTGTGTTTCGGGCCTGAATGCACTATTTCGGGGTATCGTAGTTGGAAAGCATCCATTCTACTCCATTGGACCCAAAATGATGTTTGGGAGTGTTTCAGAGCATTTCGCTGACCTTCGACACGTAAAAAGATGCAAAACTTGTGTTTCGGGCCTGAATGCACTATTTCGGGGTACCGAAGTTGTGAAGCATCCATTCTACTCCATTGGACCCAAAATGTTGTTTGAGTGTTTCAGAGCATTTTGCTAATCTTCGGCACGTAAAAGATGCAAAACTTGTGTTTGAGACCTGAGTGCACTATTTCGGGGTATCGTAGTTGTAAAGCATCCATACTACTCCATTGGACCCAAAATGATGTTTGGGAGTGTTTCAGAGCATTTCGTAACCTTCGGCACATAAAAAGATACAAAATTTGTGTTTCGGGACTGAATGCACAATTTCGGGGTACCGAAGTTGTGAAGCATCCATTCTACTCCATTGGACCCAAAATGATTTTTGGGGGGGTTTCAGAGCATTTCGCTAACATTCGGCACGTAAAAAGATGAAAACTTGTGTTCGCGCCTGAATGCACTATTTCGGGGTACCAAAGTTCCGAAGCATCCATTCTACTCCATTGGAACCAAAGTGATGTTTGGGAGTGTTTCAGAGCATTTCGCTAACCTTCGGGTTGTAAAAAGATGCAAAACTTGTGTTTTGGGCATGAATGCACTATTTCGGGGTACCGAAGTTGTGAAGCATCCATTATACTCCATTGGACCCAAAATGTTGTTTGAGAGTGTTTCAGAGCATTTCGCTAACCTTCGGCACGTAAAAGATGCAAAACTTTTGTTTCGGGCCTGAATGCACTATTTCAGGGTACCGTAGTTGTAAAGCATCCATTCTACTCCATTGGACCCAAAATGATGTTTGGGAGTGTTTCAGAGCATTTCGCTAACCTTCGGTACGTAAAAGATGCAAAACTTGTGTTCGCGCCTGAATCCACTATTTCGGGGTACCAAAGTTGTGAAGTATCCATTATAGTCCATTGGAACCAAAATGATGTTTGGGAGTGTTTCAGAGCATTTCGCTAACCTTCGGCACGTAAAAGATGCAAAACTTGTGTTTCGGACCTGAATGCACTATTTCGGGGTATCGTAGTTGGAAAGCATCCATTCTACTCCATTGGACCCAAAATGATGTTTGGGAGTCTTTCAGAGCATTTCGCTAACCTTCGTCATGTAAAAAGATGCAAAACTTGTGTTTCGGGCTTGAATGCACTATTTCGGGGTACCGAAGTTGTGAAGCATCCATTCTACTCCGTTGGACCCAAAATGATGTTTGGGAGTGTTTCATAGCATTTCGCTAACCTTCGGCACGTATAAAGATGAAAAACTTGTGTTCGCGCCTGAATGCACTATTTAGGGGTACCAAAGTTGCGAAGCATCCATTCTACTCCATTGGAACTAAAATGTTGTTTGGGAGTGTTTCAGAGCATTTTGCTAACCTTCGGCACGTAAAAGATGCTAAACAAGTGTTCGCGCCTGAATGCACTATTTCGGGGTACCGAAGTTGTGAAGCATCCATTCTAGTCCATTGGACCCAAGATGATGTTTGGGAGTGTTTCAGAGCATTTTGCTAACCTTCGGCACGTAAAAAGATGAAAACTTGTGTTTCGGGCTTGAATGCACAATTTCGAGGGACCAAACTTGCGAAGCATCCATTCTACTCCATTGGAACCAAAATGATGTTTGGGAGTGTTTCAGAGCATTTCGCTAATCTTCGGCATGTAAAAAGATGCAAAACTTGTGTTTCGGGCCTGAATGCACTATTTCGGGGTACCGAAGTTGTGAAGCATCCATTCTACTCCATTGGACCCAAAATGATTTTTGGGAGGGTTTCAGAGCATTTCGCTAACCTTCGGCACGTAAAAAGATGAATACTTGTGTTCGCACCTAAATGCACTATTTCATGGTACCAAAGTTGCGAAGCATCCATTCTACTCCATTAGAACCAAAGTGATGTTTGGGAGTGTTTCAGAGCATTTCGCTAAACTTCGGCACGTAAAAAGATGAAAAACTTGTGTTTGGGGCCTGAATGCACTATTTCGGGGTATCGTAGTTGGAAAGCATCCATTCTACTCCGTTGGACCCAAAATGATGTTTGGGAGTGTTTCAGAGCATTTCGCTAACCTTCGGCACGTAAAAAGATGCAAAACTTGTGTTTCGGGCCTGAATGCACTATTTCGGGGTATCGTAGTTGGAAAGCATCCATTCTACTCCATTGGACCCAAAATGATGTTTGGGAGTGTTTCAGAGCATTTCGCTGACCTCCGGCACGTAAAAAGATGCAAAACTTGTGTTTCGGGCCTGAATGCACTATTTCGGGGTACCGAAGTTGTGAAGCATCCATTCTACTCCATTGAGCCCAAAATGTTGTTTGAGTGTTTCAGAGCATTTTGCTAATCATCGGCACGTAAAAGATGCAAAACTTGTGTTTGAGACCTGAGTGCACTATTTCGGGATATCGTAGTTGTAAAGCATCCATACTACTCCATTGGACCCAAAATGATGTTTGGGAGTGTTTCAGAGCATTTCGTAACCTTCGGCACATAAAAAGATACAAAATTTGTGTTTCGGGACTGAATGCACTATTTCGTGGTACCGAAGTTGTGAAGCATCCATTCTACTCCATTGGACCCAAAATGATTTTTGGCGGGGTTTCAGAGCATTTCGCTAACATTCGGCACGTAAAAAGATGAAAACTTGTGTTCGCGCCTGAATGCACTATTTCGGGGTACCAAAGTTCCGAAGCATCCATTCTACTCCATTGGAACCAAAGTGATGTTTGGGAGTGTTTCAGAGCATTTTGCTAACCTTCGGCACGTAAAAAGATGCAAAACTTGTGTTTTGGGCTTGAATGCACTATTTCGGGGTACAGAAGTTGTGAAGCATCCATTATACTCCATTGGACCCAAAATGTTGTTTGAGAGTGTTTCAGAGCATTTCGCTAACCTTCGGCACGTAAAAGATGCAAAACTTTTGTTTCGGGCCTGAATGCACTATTTCAGGGTACCGTAGTTGTAAAGCATCCATTCTACTCCATTGGACCCAAAATGATGTTTGGGAGTGTTTCAGAGCATTTCGCTAACCTTCGGTACGTAAAAGATGCAAAACTTGTGTTCGCGCCTGAATCCACTATTTCGGGGTACCAAAGTTGTGAAGCATCCATTATAGTCCATTGGACCCAAAATGATGTTTGGGAGTGTTTCAGAGCATTTCGCTAACCTTCGGCACGTAAAAGATGCAAAACTTGTGTTTCGGACCTGAATGCACTATTTCGGGGTATCGTAGTTGGAAAGCATCCATTCTACTCCATTGGACCCAAAATGATGTTTGGGAGTCTTTCAGAGCATTTCGCTAACCTTCGGCATGTAAAAAGATGCAAAACTTGTGTTTCGGGCTTGAATGCACTATTTCGGGGTACCGAAGTTGTGAAGCATCCATTCTACTCCGTTGGACCCAAAATGATGTTTGGGAGTGTTTCATAGCATTTCGCTAACCTTCGGCACGTATAAAGATGAAAAACTTGTGTTCGCGCCTGAATGCACTATTTAGGGGTACCAAAGTTGCGAAGCATCCATTCTACTCCATTGGAACTAAAATGTTGTTTGGGAGTGTTTCAGAGCATTTTGCTAACCTTCGGCACGTAAAAGATGCTAAACAAGTGTTCGCGCCTGAATGTACTATTTCGGGGTACCGAAGTTGTGAAGCATCCATTCTAGTCCATTGGACCCAAGATGATGTTTGGGAGTGTTTCAGAGCATTTTGCTAACCTTCGGCACGTAAAAAGATGAAAACTTATGTTTCGGGCCTGAATGCACAATTTCGAGGGACCAAACTTGCGAAGCATCCATTCTACTCCATTGGAACCAAAATGATGTTTGGGAGTGTTTCAGAGCATTTCGCTAACCTTCGGCATGTAAAAAGATGCAAAACTTGTGTTTCGGGCCTGAATGCACTATTTCGGGGTACCGAAGTTGTGAAGCATCCATTCTACTCCATTGGACCCAAAATGATTTTTGGGAGGGTTTCAGAGCATTTCGCTAACCTTCGGCACGTAAAAAGATGAAAACTTGTGTTCGCACCTGAAGGCACTATTTCATGGTACCAAAGTTGCGAAGCATCCATTCTACTCCATTGGAACCAAAGTGATGTTTGGGAGTGTTTCAGAGCATTTCGCTAAACTTCGGCACGTAAAAAGATGAAAAACTTGTGTTTGGGGCCTGAATGCACTATTTCGGGGTATCGTAGTTGGAAAGCATCCATTGTACTCCGTTGGACCCAAAATGATGTTTGGGAGTGTTTCAGAGCATTTCGCTAACCTTCGGCACGTAAAAAGATGCAAAACTTGTGTTTCGGGCCTGAATGCACTATTTCGGGGTATCGTAGTTGGAAAGCATCCATTCTACTCCATTGGACCCAAAATGATGTTTGGGAGTGTTTCAGAGCATTTCGCTGACCTTCGGCACGTAAAAAGATGCAAAACTTGTGTTTCGGGCCTGAATGCACTATTTCGGGGTACCGAAGTTGTGAAGCATCCATTCTACTCCATTGGACCCAAAATGATGTTTGAGAGTGTTTCAGAGCATTTTGCTAACCTTCGGCACGTAAAAGATGCAAAACTTGTGTTTGAGACCTGAGTGCACTATTTCGGGGTATCGTAGTTGTAAAGCATCCATACTACTCCATTGGACCCAAAATGATGTTTGGGAGTGTTTCAGAGCATTTCGTAACCTTCGGCACATAAAAAGATACAAAATTTGTGTTTCGGGACTGAATGCACTATTTCGGGGTACCGAAGTTGTGAAGCATCCATTCTACTCCATTGGACCCAAAATGATTTTTGGGGGGGTTTCAGAGCATTTCGCTAACATTCGGCACGTAAAAAGATGAAAACTTGTGTTCGCGCCTGAATGCACTATTTCGGGGTACCAAAGTTGCGAAGCATCCATTCTACTCCATTTGAACCAAAGTGATGTTTGGGAGTGTTTCAGAGCATTTCGCTAACCTTCGGCACGTAAAAAGATGAAAACTTGTGTTCGCGCCTGAATGCACTATTTCGGGGTACCAAAGTTGCGAAGCATCCATTCTACTCCATTGGACCCAAAATGATGTTTGAGAGTGTTTCAGAGCATTTCGCTAACCTTCGGCACGTAAAAGATGCAAAACTTTTGTTTCAGGCCTGAATGCACTATTTCAGGGTATCGTAGTTGTAAAGCATCCATTCTACTCCATTGGACCCAAAATGATGTTTGGGAGTGTTTCAGAGCATTTCGCTAACCTTCGGTACGTAAAAGATGCAAAACTTGTGTTCGCGCCTGAATCCACTATTTCGGGGTACCATAGTTGTGAAGCATCCATTATAGTCCATTGGACCCAAAATGATGTTTGGGAGTGTTTCAGAGCATTTCGCTAACCTTCGGCACGTAAAAGATGCAAAACTTGTGTTTCGGACCTGAATGCACTATTTCGGGGTATCGTAGTTGGAAAGCATCCATTCTACTCCATTGGACCCAAAATGATGTTTGGCAGTGTTTCAGAGCATTTCGCTAACCTTCGGCACGTAAAAAGATGCAAAACTTGTGTTTCGGGCTTGAATGCACTATTTCGGGGTACCGAAGTTGTGAAGCATCCATTCTACTCCGTTGGACCCAAAATGATGTTTGGGTGTGTTTCATCGCTTTTCTCTAACCTTCGGCACGTATAAAGATGAAAAACTTGTGTTCGCGCCTGAATGCACTATTTTGGGTTACCAAAGTTGCGAAGCATCCATTCTACTCCATTTGAACTAAAATGTTGTTTGGGAGTGTTTCAGAGCATTTCGCTAACCTTCGGCACGTAAAAGATGCTAAACAAGTGTTCGCGCCTGAATGCACTATTTCGGTGTACCGAAGTTGTGAAGCAACCATTCTTGTCCATTGGACCCAAGATGATGTTTGGGAGTGTTTCAGAGCATTTTGCTAACCTTCGGCACGTAAAAAGATGAAAACTTGTGTTTCGAGCCTGAATGCACAATTTCGAGGGACCAAAGTTGCGAAGCATCCATTCTACTCCATAGGAACAAAAATGATGTTTGGGAGTGTTTCAGAGCATTTCGCTAACCTTTGGCATGTAAAAAGATGCAAAACTTGTGTTTCGGGCCTGAATGCACTATTTCGGGGTACCGAAGTTGTGAATCATCCATTCTACTCCATTGGACCCAAAATGATTTTTGGGAGGGTTTCAGAGCATTTCGCTAACCTTCGGCACGTAAAAAGATGAAAACTTGTGCTCGCGCCTGAATGCACTATTTCATGGTACCAAAGTTGCGAAGCATCCATTCTACTCCATTGGAACCAAAGTGATGTTTGGGAGTGTTTCAGAGCATTTCGCTAAACTTCGGCACGTAAAAAGATGAAAAACTTGTGTTTGGGGCCTGAATGCACTATTTCGGGGTATCGTAGTTGGAAAGCATCCATTCTACTCCATTGGACCCAAAATGATGTTTGGGAGTGTTTCAGAGCATTTCGCTAACCTTCGGCACGTAAAAAGATGCAAAACTTGTGTTTCGGGCCTGAATGCACTATTTCAGGGTATCGTAGTTGGAAACCATCCATTCTACTCCATTGGACCCAAAATGATGTTTGGGAGTGTTTCAGAGCATTTCGCTAACCTTCGGCATGTAAAAAGATGCAAAACTTGTGTTTCAGACCTGAGTGCACTATTTCGGGGTATCGTAGTTGTAAAGCATCCATACTACTCCATTGGACCCAAAATGATGTTTGGGAGTGTTTCAGAGCATTTCGCTAACCTTCGGCATATAAAAAGATACAAAATTTGTGTTTCGGGACTGAATGCACTATTTCGGGGTACCGAAGTTGTGAAGCATCCATTCTACTCCATTGGACCCAAAATTATTTTTGGGAGGGTTTCAGAGCATTTCGCTAACATTCGGCACGTAAAAAGATGAAAACTTGTGTTCGCACCTGAATGCACAAAAGTTGCGAAGCATCCATTCTACTCCATTGGATCCAAAGTGATGTTTGGTAGTGTTTCAGACCATTTCGCTAACCTTCGGCACGTAAAAGATGCAAAACTTGTGTTTCGGACCTGAATGCACTATTTCGGGGTATCGTAGTTGGAAAGCATCCATTCTACTCCATTGGACCCAAAATGATGTTTGGCAGTGTTTCAGAGCATTTCGCTAACCTTCGGCACGTAAAAAGATGCAAAACTTGTGTTTCGGGCTTGAATGCACTATTTCGGGGTACCGAAGTTGTGAAGCATCCATTCTACTCCGTTGGACCCAAAATGATGTTTGGGAGTGTTTCATCGCATTTCTCTAACCTTCGGCACGTATAAAGATGAAAAACTTGTGTTCGCGCCTGAATGCACTATTTTGGGGTACCAAAGTTGCGAAGCATCCATTCTACTCCATTTGAACTAAAATGTTGTTTGGGAGTGTTTCAGAGCATTTCGCTAACCTTCAGCACGTAAAAGATGCTAAGCAAGTGTTCGCGCCTGAATGCACTATTTCGGTGTACCGAAGTTGTGAAGCATCCATTCTTGTCCATTGGACCCAAGATGATGTTTGGGAGTGTTTCAGAGCATTTTGCTAACCTTCGGCACGTAAAAAGATGAAAACTTGTGTTTCGAGCCTGAATGCACAATTTCGAGGGACCAAAGTTGCGAAGCATCCATTCTACTCCATAGGAACCAAAATGATGTTTGGGAGTGTTTCAGAGCATTTCGCTAACCTTTGGCATGTAAAAAGATGCAAAACTTGTGTTTCGGGCCTGAATGCACTATTTCGGGGTACCGAAGTTGTGAATCATCCATTCTACTCCATTGGACCCAAAATGATTTTTGGGAGGGTTTCAGAGCATTTCGCTAACCTTCGGCAAGTAAAAAGAGGAAAACTTGTGTTCGCGCCTGAATGCACTATTTCGTGGTACCAAAGTTGCGAAGCATCCATTCTACTCCATTGGAACCAAAGTGATGTTTGGGAGTGTTTCAGAGCATTTCGCTAAACTTCGGCACGTAAAAAGATGAAAAACTTGTGTTTGGGGCCTGAATGCACTATTTCGGGGTATCGTAGTTGGAAAGCATCCATTCTACTCCATTGGACCCAAAATGATGTTTGGGAGTGTTTCAGAGCATTTCGCTAACCTTCGGCACGTAAAAAGATGCAAAACTTGTGTTTCGGGCCTGAATGCACTATTTCGGGGTATCGTAGTTGGAAACCATCCATTGTACTCCATTGGACCCAAAATGATGTTTGGGAGTGTTTCAGAGCATTTCGCTAACCTTCGGCATGTAAAAAGATGCAAAACTTGTGTTTCAGACCTGAGTGCACTATTTCGGGGTATCGTAGTTGTAAAGCATCCATACTACTCCATTGGACCCAAAATGATGTTTGGGAGTGTTTCAGGGCATTTCGCTAACCTTCGGCATATAAAAAGATACAAAATTTGTGTTTCGGGACTGAATGCACTATTTCGGGGTACCGAAGTTGTGAAGCATCCATTCTACTCCATTGGATCCAAAATTATTTTTGGCAGGGTTTCAGAGCATTTCGCTAACATTCGGAACGTAAAAAGATGAAAACTTGTGTTCGCACCTGAATGCACAAAAGTTGCGAAGCATCCATTCTACTCCATTGGATCCAAAGTGATGTTTGGGAGTGTTTCAGAGCATTTCGCTAACCTTCGGTACGTAAAAAGATGCAAAACTTGTGTTTTGGGCTTGAATGCACTATTTCGGGGTACCGAAGTTGTGAAGCATCCATTCTACTCCATTGGACCCAAAATGATGTTTGAGAGTGTATCAGAGCATTTCGCTAACCTTCGGCACGTAAAAGATGCAAAACTTGTGTTTCAGACCTGAGTGCACTATTTCGGGGTATCGTAGTTGTAAAGCATCCATACTACTCCATTGGACCCAAAATGATGTTTCGGAGTGTTTCAGAGCATTTCGCTAACCTTCGGCACATAAAAAGATACAAAATTTGTGTTTCAGGACTGAATGCACTATTTCGGGGTACCGAAGTTGTGAAGCATCCATTCTACTCCATTGGACCCAAAATGATTTTTGGCAGGGTTTCAGAGCATTTCGCTAACATTCGGCACCTAAAAAGATGAAAACTTGTGTTCGCGCCTGAATGCACTATTTCGGGGTACCAAAGTTGCGAAGCATCCATTCTACTCCATTGGAACCAAAGTGATGTTTCGGAATGTTTCGGAGCATTTCGCTAACCTTCGGCACGTAAAAGATGCAAAACTTGTGTTTCGGACCTGAATGCACTATTTCGGGGTATCGTAGTTGGAAAGCATCCATTCTACTCCATTGGACCCAAAATGATGTTTGGGAGTGTTTCAGAGCATTTCGCTAACCTTCGGCATGTAAATAGATGCAAAACTTGTGTTTCGGGCCTAAATGCACTATTTCAGGGTACCGAAGTTGTGAAGCATCCGTTCTACTCCATTGGACCCAAAATGATGTTTGGGAGTGTTTCAGAGCATTTCGCTAACCTTCGGTACGTAAAAGATGCAAAACTTGTGTTCGCGCCTGAATCCACTATTTCGGGGTACCAAAGTTGTGAAGCATCCATTATAGTCCATTGGACCCAAAATGATGTTTGGGAGTGTTTCAGAGCATTTCGCTAACCTTCGGCACGTAAAAGATGCAAAACCTGTGTTTCGGACCTGAATGCACTATTTCGGGGTATCGTAGTTGGAAAGCAACCATTCTACTCCATTGGACCCAAAATTATGTTTGGGAGTGTTTCAGAGCATTTCACTAACCTTCGGCATGTAAAAAGATGCAAAACTTGTGTTTCGGGCCTGATTGCACTATTTGGAGGTACCGAAGTTGTGAAGCATCCATTCTACTCCATTGGACCCAAAATGATGTTTGGGAGTGTTTCAGAGCATTTCGCTAACCTTCGGCACGTAAAAAGATGCAAAACTTGTGTTTCGGGCCTGAATGCACTATTTCGAGGTACCGAAGTTGTGAAGCATCCATTCTACTCCATTGGACCCAAAATGATGTTTGAGAGTGTTTCAGAGCATTTTGCTAACCTTCGGCACGTAAAAGATGCAAAACTTGTGTTTCAGACCTGAGTGCACTATTTCGGGGTATCGTAGTTGTAAAGCATCCATACTAGTCCATTGGACCCCAAATGATGTTTGGGAGTGTTTCAGAGCATTTCGCTAACCTTCGGCACATAAAAAGATACAAAATTTGTGTTTCGGGACTGAATGCACCATTTCGGGGTACCGAAGTTGTGAAGCATCCATTCTACTCCATTGGACCCAAAATGATTTTTGGGAGGGTTTCAGAGCATTTCGCTAACATTCGGCACATAAAAAGATGAAAACTTGTGTTCGCGCCAGAATGCACTATTTCGGGGTACCAAAGTTGCGAAGCATCCATTCTACTCCATTGGAACCAAAGTGATGTTTGGGAGTGTTTCATAGCATTTCGCTAACCTTCGGCACGTAAAAAGATGCAAAACTTGTGTTTTGGGCTTGAATGCACTATTTCGGGGTACCGAAGTTGTGAAGAATCCATTCTACTCCATTGGACCCAAAATGATGTTTGAGAGTGTTTCAGAGCATTTCGCTAACCTTCGGCACGTAAAAGATGCAAAACTTGTGTTTCGAGCCTGAATGCACTATTTCAGGGTATCGTAGTTGTAAAGCATCCATTCTACTCCATTGGACCCAAAATGTTGTTTGGGAGTGTTTCAGAGCATTTTGCTAACCTTCGGTACGTAAAAGATGCAAAACTTGTGTTCGCGCCTGAATCCACTATTTTGGGCTACCAAAGTTGTGAAGCATCCATTATAGTCCATTGGACCCAAAATGATGTTTGGGAGTGTTTCAGAGCATTTCGCTAACCTTCGGCACGTAAAAGATGCAAAACTTGTGTTTCGGACCTGAATGCACTATTTTGGGGTACCGAAGTTGTGAAGCATCCATTCTACTCCATTGGACCCAAAATGATTTTTGGGAGGGTTTCAGAGCATTTCGCTAACCTTCGGCACGTAAAAAGATGAAAACTTGTGTTCGCGCCTGAATGCACTATTTCATGGTACCAAAGTTGCGAAGCATCCATTCTACTCCATTGGAACCAAAGTGATGTTTGGGGCCTGAATGCACTATTTCGGGGTACCGAAGTTGTGAAGCATCCATTCTACTCCATTGGACCCAAAATGATGTTTGAGAGTGTTTCAGAGCATTTCGCTAACCTTCGGCACGTAAAAGATGCAAAACTTGTGTTTCGGGCCTGAATGCACTATTTCGGGGTATCGTAGTAGTAAAGCATCCATTTTACTCCATTGGACCCAAAATGATGTTTGGGAGTGTTTCAGAGCATTTCGCTAACCTTCGGTACGTAAAAGATGCAAAACTTGTGTTCGCGCCTGAATCCACTATTTCGGGTACCAAAGTTGTGAAGCATCCATTATAGTCCATTGGACCCAAAATGATGTTTGGGAGTGTTTCAGAGCATTTCGCTAACCTTCGGCATGTAAAAGATGCGAAACTTTTGTTTCGGACCTGAATGCACTATTTCGAGGTATCGTAGTTGGAAAGCATCCATTCTACTCCATTGGACCCAAAATGATGTTTGGGAGTGTTTCAGAGCATTTCGCTAACCTTCGGCACGTAAAAAGATGAAAACTTGTGTTTCAGACCTGAGTGCACTATTTCGTGGTATCGTAGTTGTAAAGCATCCATACTACTCCATTGGACCCAAAATGATGTTTGGGAGTGTTTCAGAGCATTTTTCTAACCTTCGGCACATAAAAAGATGCAAAATTTGTGTTTCGGGACTGAATGCACTATATCGGGGTACCGAAGTTGTGAAGCATCCATTCTACTCCATTGGACCCAAAATGATTTTTGGGAGGGTTTCAGAGCATTTCGCTAACCTTCGGCACGTAAAAAGATGAAAACTTGTGTTCGTGCCTGAATGCACTATTTCGGGGTACCAAAGTTGCGAAGCATCCATTCTACTCCATTGGAACCAAAGTGATGTTTGGGAGTGTTTCAGAGCATTTCGCTAACCTTCGGCACGTAAAAGATGCGAAACTTTTGTTTCGGACCTGAATGCACTATTTCGGGGTATCGTAGTTGGAAAGCATCCATTCTACTCCCTTGGACCCAAAATGATGTTTGGGAGTGTTTCAGAGCATTTTGCTAACCTTCGGCACGTAAAAAGATGCAAAACTTGTGTTTCGGGCCTGAATGCACTATTTCGGGGTACCGAAGTTGTGAAGCATCCATTCTACTCCATTGGACCCAAAATGATGTTTGAGAGTGTTTCAGAGCATTTCGCTAACCTTCGGCACGTAAAAGATGCAAAACTTGTGTTTCGGGCCTGAATGCACTATTTCAGGGTATCGTAGTTGTAAAGCATCCATTCTACTCCATTGGACCCAAAATGATGTTTGGGAGTGTTTCAGAGCATAACGCTAACCTTCGGCACGTAAAAGATGCAAAACTTGTGTTCGCGCCTTAATCCACTTTTTCGGGTTACCAAAGTTGTGAAGCATCCATTATAGTCCATTGCACCCAAAATGATGTTTGCGAGTGTTTCAGAGCATTTTGCAAACCTTCAGCACATAAAAAGATGAAAAATTTATGTTTCGGGCCTGAATGCACTATTTCGGGGTACCAAAGTTGCGAAGAATCCATTCTACTCCATTGGAACCAAAATGAGGTTTGGGAGTGTTTCAGAGCATTCGCTAACCTTCGTCACGTAAAAAGATGCAAAACTTGTGTTTCGGGCCTGAATGCACTATTTCGGGGTATCGTAGTTGGAAACCATCCATTCTACTCCATTGGACCCAAAATGATGTTTGGGAGTGTTTCAGAGCATTTCGCTAACCTTCGGCATGTAAAAAGATGCAAAACTTCTGTTTCAGACCTGAGTGCACTATTTTGGGGTATCGTAGTTGTAAAGCATCCATACTACTCCATTGGACCCAAAATGATGTTTGGGAGTGATTCAGAGCATTTCGCTAACCTTCGGCATATAAAAAGATACAAAATTTGTGTTTCGGGACTGAATGCACTATTTCGGGGTACCGAAGTTGTGAAGCATCCATTCTACTCCATTGGACCCAAAATTATTTTTGGGAGGGTTTCAGAGCATTTTGCTAACATTCGGCACGTAAAAAGATGAAAACTTGTGTTCGCACTTGAATGCACAAAAGTTGCGAAGCATCCATTCTACTCCATTGGATCCAAAGTGATGTTTCGGAGTGTTTCAGAGCATTTCGCTAACCTTCGGCTCGTAAAAAGATGCAAAACTTGTGTTTTGGGCTTGAATGCACTATTTCGGGGTACCAAAGTTGTGAAGCATCCATTCTACTCCATTGGACCCAAAATGATGTTTGAGAGTGTTTCAGAACATTTCGCTAACCTTCGGCACGTAAAAGATGCAAAACTTGTGTTTCGGGCCTGAATGCACTATTTCAGGGTATCGTAGTTGTAAAGCATCCATTCTACTCCATTGGACCCAAAATGATGTTTGGGAGTGTTTCAGAGCATAACGCTAACCTTCGGCACGTAAAAGATGCAAAACTTGTGTTCGCGCCTTAATCCACTTTTTCGGGTTACCAAAGTTGTGAAGCATCCATTATAGTCCATTGCACCCAAAATGATGTTTGCGAGTGTTTCAGAGCATTTTGCAAACCTTCAGCACATAAAAAGATGAAAAATTTATGTTTCGGGCCTGAATGCACTATTTCGGGGTACCAAAGTTGCGAAGAATCCATTCTACTCCATTGGAACCAAAATGAGGTTTGGGAGTGTTTCAGAGCATTCGCTAACCTTCGGCACGTAAAAAGATGCAAAACTTGTGTTTCGGGCCTGAATGCACTATTTCGGGGTATCGTAGTTGGAAACCATCCATTCTACTCCATTGGACCCAAAATGATGTTTGGGAGTGTTTCAGAGCATTTCGCTAACCTTCGGCATGTAAAAAGATGCAAAACTTGTGTTTCAGACCTGAGTGCGCTATTTTGGGGTATCGTAGTTGTAAAGCATCCATACTACTCCATTGGACCCAAAATGATGTTTGGGAGTGATTCAGAGCATTTCGCTAACCTTCGGCATATAAAAAGATACAAAATTTGTGTTTCGGGACTGAATGCACTATTTCGGGGTACCGAAGTTGTGAAGCATCCATTCTACTCCATTGGACCCAAAATTATTTTTGGGAGGGTTTCAGAGCATTTTGCTAACATTCGGCACGTAAAAAGATGAAAACTTGTGTTCGCACTTGAATGCACAAAAGTTGCGAAGCATCCATTCTACTCCATTGGATCCAAAGTGATGTTTCGGAGTGTTTCAGAGCATTTCGCTAACCTTCGCCACGTAAAAAGATGCAAAACTTGTGTTTTGGGCTTGAATGCACTATTTCGGGGTACCGAAGTTGTGAAGCATCCATTCTACTCCATTAGACCCAAAATGATGTTTGAGAGTGTTTCAGAACATTTCGCTAACCTTCGGCACGTAAAAGATGCAAAACTTATGTTTCGGGCCTGAATGCACTATTTCAGGGTATCGTAGTTGTAAAGCATCCATTCTACTCCATTGGACCCAAAATGATGTTTGGGAGTGTTTCAGAGCATTTCGCTAACCTTCGGTACGTAAAAGATGCAAAACTTGTGTTCGCGCCTGAATCCACTATTTCGGGGTACCAAAGTTGTGAAGCATCCATTATAGTCCATTGGACCCAAAATGATGTTTGGGAGTGTTTCAGAGCATTTCGCTAACCTTCGGCACGTAAAAGATGCAAAACTTGTGTTTCGGACCTGAATGCACTATTTCGGGGTATCGTAGTTGGAAAGCATCCATTCTACTCCATTGGACCCAAAATGATGTTTGGGAGTGTTTCAGAGCATTTCGCTAACCTTCGGCATGTAAAAAGATGCAAAACTTGTGTTTCGGGCCTGAATGCACTATTTCGGGGTACCGAAGTTGTGAAGCATCCGTTCTACTCCATTGGACCCAAAATGATATTTGGGAGTGTTTCAGAGCATTTCGCAAACCTTCGGCACATAAAAAGATGAAAAATTTATGTTTCGGCCATGAATGCACTATTTCGGGGTACCAAAGTTGCGAAGCATCCATTCTACTCCATTGGAACCAAAATGAGGTTTGGGAGTGTTTCAGAGCATTCGTTAACCTTCGGCATCTAAAAAGATGCAAAACTTGTGTTTCGGGCCTGAATGCACTATTTCGGGGTACCGAAGTTGTGAAGCATCCATTCTACTCCATTGGACCCAAAATGATGTTTGAGAGTGTTTCAGAACATTTCGCTAACCTTCGGCACGTAAAAGATGCAAAACTTGTGTTTCGGGCCTGAATGCACTATTTCAGGGTATCGTAGTTGTAAAGCATCCATTCTACTCCATTGGACCCAAAATGATGTTTGGGAGTGTTTCAGAGCATTTCGCTAACCTTCGGTACGTAAAAGATGCAAAACTTGTGTTCGCGCCTGAATCCACTATTTCGGGGTACCAAAGTTGTGAAGCATCCATTATAGTCCATTGGACCCAAAATGATGTTTGGGAGTGTTTCAGAGCATTTCGCTAACCTTCGGCACGTAAAAGATGCAAAACTTGTGTTTCGGACCTGAATGCACTATTTCGGAGTATCGTAGTTGGAAAGCATCCATTCTACTCCATTGGACCCAAAATGATGTTTGGGAGTGTTTCAGAGCATTTCGCTAACCTTCGGCATGTAAAAAGATGCAAAACTTGTGTTTCGGGCCTGAATGCACTATTTCGGGGTACCGAAGTTGTGAAGCATCCGTTCTACTCCATTGGACCCAAAATGATGTTTGGGAGTGTTTCAGAGCATTTCGCAAACCTTCGGCACGTAAAAGATGCAAAACTTGTGTTTCGGGCCTGAATGCACTATTTCGGGGTACCAAAGTTGCGAAGCATCCATTCTACTCCATTGGAACCAAAATGAGGTTTGGGAGTGTTTCAGAGCATTCGTTAACCTTCGGCATCTAAAAAGATGCAAAACTTGTGTTTCGGGCCTGAATGCACTATTTCGGGGTACCGAAGTTGTGAAGCATCCATTCTACTCCATTGGACCCAAAATGATGTTTGGGAGTGTTTCAGAGCATTTCGCTAACCTTCGGTACGTAAAAGATGCAAAACTTGTGTTCGCGCCTGAATCCACTATTTCGGGGTACCAAAGTTGTGAAGCATCCATTATAGTCCATTGGACACAAAATGATGTTTGGGAGTGTTTCAGAGCATTTCGCTAACCTTCGGCACGTAAAAGATGCAAAACCTGTGTTTCGGACCTGAATGCACTATTTCGGGGTATCGTAGTTGGAAAGCATCCATTCTACTCCATTGGACCCAAAATGATGTTTGGGAGTGTTTCAGAGCATTTCTCTAACCTTCGGCATGTAAAAAGATGCAAAACTTGTGTTTCGGGCCTGAATGCACTATTTCGGGGTACCGAAGTTGTGAAGCATCCAATCTACTCCATTGGACCCAAAATGATTTTTGGGAGGGTTTCAGAGCATTTCGCTAACCTTCGGCACGTAAAAAGATGAAAACTTGTGTTCGCACCTGAATGCACTATTTCATGGTACCCAAGTTGCGAAGCATCCATTCTACTCCATTGGAACCAAAGTGATGTTTGGGAGTGTTTCAGAGCATTTCGCTAACCTTCGGCACGTAAAAAGATGAAAAACTTGTGTTTGGGGCCTGAATGCACTATTTCGGGGTATCGTAGTTGGAAAGCATCCATTCTACTCCATTGGACCCAAAATGATGTTTGGGAGTGTTTCAGAGCATTTCGCTAACCTTCGGCATGTAAAAAGATGCAAAACTTGTGTTTCGGGCCTGAATGCACTATTTCGGGGTACCGAAGTTGTGAAGCATCCGTTCTACTCCATTGGACCCAAAATGATATTTGGGAGTGTTTCAGAGCATTTCGCAAACCTTCGGCACATAAAAAGATGAAAAATTTATGTTTCGGCCCTGAATGCACTATTTCGGGGTACCAAAGTTGCGAAGCATCCATTCTACTCCATTGGAACCAAAATGAGGTTTGGGAGTGTTTCAGAGCATTCGTTAACCTTCGGCATCTAAAAAGATGCAAAACTTGTGTTTCGGGCCTGAATGCACTATTTCGGGGTACCGAAGTTGTGAAGCATCCATTCTACTCCATTGGACCCAAAATGATGTTTGAGAGTGTTTCAGAACATTTCGCTAACCTTCGGCACGTAAAAGATGCAAAACTTGTGTTTCGGGCCTGAATGCACTATTTCAGGGTATCGTAGTTGTAAAGCATCCATTCTACTCCATTGGACCCAAAATGATGTTTGGGAGTGTTTCAGAGCATTTCGCTAACCTTCGGTACGTAAAAGATGCAAAACTTGTGTTCGCGCCTGAATCCACTATTTCGGGGTACCAAAGTTGTGAAGCATCCATTATAGTCCATTGGACCCAAAATGATGTTTGGGAGTGTTTCAGAGCATTTCGCTAACCTTCGGCACGTAAAAGATGCAAAACTTGTGTTTCGGACCTGAATGCACTATTTCGGGGTATCGTAGTTGGAAAGCATCCATTCTACTCCATTGGACCCAAAATGATGTTTGGGAGTGTTTCAGAGCATTTCGCTAACCTTCGGCATGTAAAAAGATGCAAAACTTGTGTTTCGGGCCTGAATGCACTATTTCGGGGTACCGAAGTTGTGAAGCATCCGTTCTACTCCATTGGACCCAAAATGATGTTTGGGAGTGTTTCAGAGCATTTCGCAAACCTTCGGCACGTAAAAGATGCAAAACTTGTGTTTCGGGCCTGAATGCACTATTTCGGGGTACCAAAGTTGCGAAGCATCCATTCTACTCCATTGGAACCAAAATGAGGTTTGGGAGTGTTTCAGAGCATTCGTTAACCTTCGGCATCTAAAAAGATGCAAAACTTGTGTTT
Source organism: Cenchrus fungigraminus (assembly GCA_036936925.1). Classification (NCBI taxonomy): domain Eukaryota; kingdom Viridiplantae; phylum Streptophyta; class Magnoliopsida; order Poales; family Poaceae; genus Cenchrus; species Cenchrus fungigraminus. The sequence continues at coordinate 58,039,475 of CM072772.1, read as the reverse complement.
CGGGCCTGAATGCACTATTTCGGGGTACCGAAGTTGTGAAGCATCCATTCTACTCCATTGGACCCAAAATGATGTTTGGGAGTGTTTCAGAGCATTTCGCTAACCTTCGGTACGTAAAAGATGCAAAACTTGTGTTCGCGCCTGAATCCACTATTTCGGGGTACCAAAGTTGTGAAGCATCCATTATAGTCCATTGGACACAAAATGATGTTTGGGAGTGTTTCAGAGCATTTCGCTAACCTTCGGCACGTAAAAAGATGAAAACTTGTGTTCGCACCTGAATGCACTATTTCATGGTACCCAAGTTGCGAAGCATCCATTCTACTCCATTGGAACCAAAGTGATGTTTGGGAGTGTTTCAGAGCATTTCGCTAACCTTCGGCACGTAAAAAGATGAAAAACTTGTGTTTGGGGCCTGAATGCACTATTTCGGGGTATCGTAGTTGGAAAGCATCCATTCTACTCCATTGGACCCAAAATGATGTTTGGGAGTTTTTCAGAGCATTTCGCTAACCTTCGGCATGTAAAAATATGCAAAACTTGTGTTTCGGGCCTGAATGCACTATTTCGGGGTATCGTAGTTGGAAAGCATCCATTCTACTCCATTGGACCCAAAATGATGTTTGGGAGTGTTTCAGAGCATTTCGCTAACCTTCGGCACGTAAAAAGATGCAAAACTTGTGTTTCGGGCCTGAATGCACTATTTCGAGGTACCGAAGTTGTGAAGCATCCATTCTACTCCATTGGACCCAAAATGATGTTTGAGAGTGTTTCAGAGCATTTTGCTAACCTTCGGCACGTAAAAGATGCAAAACTTGTGTTTCAGACCTGAGTGCACTATTTCGGGGTATCGTAGTTGTAAAGCATCCATACTAGTCCATTGGACCCAAAATGATGTTTGGGAGTGTTTCAGAGCATTTCGCTAACCTTCGGCACATAAAAAGATACAAAATTTGTGTTTCGGGACTGAATGCACTTTTTCGGGGTACCGAAGTTGTGAAGCATCCATTCTACTCCATTGGACCCAAAATGATTTTTGGGAGGGTTTCAGAGCATTTCGCTAACATTCGGCACATAAAAAGATGAAAACTTGTGTTCGCGCCTGAATGCACTATTTCAGGGTACCAAAGTTGCGAAGCATCCATTCTACTCCATTGGAACCAAAGTGATGTTTGGGAGTGTTTCATAGCATTTCGCTAACCTTCGGCACGTAAAAAGATGCAAAACTTGTGTTTTGGGCTTGAATGCACTATTTCGGGGTACCGAAGTTGGGAAGAATCCATTCTACTCCATTGGACCCAAAATGATGTTTGAGAGTGTTTCAGAGCATTTTGCTAACCTTCGGCACGTAAAAGATGCAAAACTTGTGTTTCGGGCCTGAATGCACTATTTCAGGGTATCGTAGTTGTAAAGCATCCATTCTACTCCATTGGACCCAAAATGATGTTTGGGAGTGTTTCAGAGCATTTCGCTAACCTTCGGTACGTAAAAGATGCAAAACTTGTGTTCGCGCCTGAATCCACTATTTCGGGGTACCAAAGTTGTGAAGCATCCATTATAGTCCATTGGACCCAAAATGATGTTTGGGAGTGTTTCAGAGCATTTCGCTAACCTTCGGCACGTAAAAGATGCAAAACTTGTGTTTCGGACCTGAATGCACTATTTCGGGGTATCGTAGTTGGAAAGCATCCATTCTACTCCATTGGACCCAAAATGATGTTTGGGAGTGTTTCAGAGCATTTCGCTAACCTTCGGCAAGTAAAAAGATGCAAAACTTGTGTTTCGGGCCTGAATGCACTATTTCGGGGTACCGAAGTTGTGAAGCATCCATTCTACTCCGTTGGACCCAAAATGATGTTTGGGAGTGTTTCATAGCATTTCGCTAACCTTCGGCACGTATAAAGATGAAAAACTTGTGTTCGCGCCTGAATGCACTATTTTGGGGTACCAATGTTGCGAAGCATCCATTCTACTCCATTGGAACTAAAATGTTGTTTCGGAGTATTTCAGAGCATTTCGCTAACCTTCGGCACGTAAAAGATGCTAAACAAGTGTTCGCGCCTGAATGCACTATTTCGGGGTACCGAAGTTGTGAAGCATCCATTCTAGTCCATTGGACCCAAGATGATGTTTGGGAGTGTTTCAGAACATTTTGCTAACCTTCGGCACGTAAAAAGATGAAAACTTGTGTTTCGGGCCTGAATGCACAATTTCGAGGGACCAAAGTTGCGAAGCATCCATTCTACTCCATTGGAACGAAAATGATGTTTGGGAGTGTTTCTGAGCATTTCGCTAACCTTCGGCATGTAAAAAGATGCAAAACTTGTGTTTCGGGCCTGAATGCACTATTTTGGGGTACCGAAGTTGTGAAGCATCCATTCTACTCCATTGGACCCAAAATGATTTTTGGGAGGGTTTCAGAGCATTTCGCTAATATTCGGCACGTAAAAAGATGAAAACTTGTGTTCGCGCCTGAATGCACTATTTCATGGTACCAAAGATGCGAAGCATCCATTCTACTCCATTGGAACCAAAGTGATGTTTGGGAGTGTTTCAGAGCATTTCGCTAACCTTCGGCATGTAAAAAGATGCAAAACTTGTGTTTGGGGCCTGAATGCACTATTTCGGGGTACCGAAGTTGTGAAGCATCCATTCTACTCCATTGGACCAAAAATGATGTTTGAGAGTGTTTCAGAGCATTTCGCTAACCTTCGGCACGTAAAAGATGCAAAACTTGTGTTTCGGGCCTGAATGCACTATTTCGGGGTATCGTAGTAGTAAAGCATCCATTTTACTCCATCGGACCCAAAATGATGTTTGGGAGTGTTTCAGAGCATTTCGCTAACCTTCGGTACGTAAAAGATGCAAAGCTTGTGTTCGCGCCTGAATCCACTATTTCGGGTACCAAAGTTGTGAAGCATCCATTATAGTCCAATGGACCCAAAATGGTGTTTGGGAGTGTTTCAGAGCATTTCGCTAACCTTCAGCACGTAAAAGATGCGAAACTTTTGTTTCGGACCTGAATGCACTATTTCGGGGTATCGTAGTTGGAAAGCATCCATTCTACTCCATTGGACCCAAAATGATGTTTGGGAGTGTTTCAGAGCATTTCGCTAACCTTCGGCACGTAAAAAGATGCAAAACTTGTGTTTCGGGCCTGAATGCACTATTTCGGGGTACCGAAGTTGTGAAGCATCCATTCTACTCCATTGGACCCAAAATGATGTTTGAGAGTGTTTCAGAGCATTTCGCTAACCTTCGGCACGTAAAAGATGCAAAACTTCTGTTTCGGGCCTGAATGCACTATTTCAGGGTATCGTAGTTGTAAAGCATCCATTCTACTCCATTGGACCCAAAATGATGTTTGGGAGTGTTTCAGAGCATATCGCTAACCTTCGACACGTAAAAGATGCAAAACTTGTGTTCGCTCCTTAATCCACTTTTTCGGGTTACCAAAGTTGTGAAGCATCCATACTACTCCATTGGACCCAAAATGATGTTTGGGAGTGTTTCAGAGCATTTCGCTAACCTTCGGCACATAAAAAGATACAAAATTTGTGTTTCGGGACTGAATGCACTATTTCAGGGTATCGTAGTTGTAAAGCATCCATTCTACTCCATTGGACCCAAAATGATGTTTGGGAGTGTTTCAGAGCATTTTTCTAACCTTCGGCACATAAAAAGATACAAAATTTGTGTTTCAGGACTGAATGCACTATTTCGGGGTACCGAAGTTGTGAAGCATCCATTCTACTCCATTGGACCCAAAATGATGTTTGAGAGTGTTTCAGAGCATTTCGCTAACCTTCGGCACGTAAAAGATGCAAAACTTGTGTTCGCGCCTGAATGCACTATTTCAGGGTATCGTAGTTGTAAAGCATCCATTCTACTCCATTGGACCCAAAATGATGTTTGGGAGTGTTTCAGAGCATTTCGCTAACCTTCGGCACATAAAAAGATACAAAATTTGTGTTTCAGGACTGAATGCACTATTTCGGGGAACCGAAGTTGTGAAGCATCCATTCTACTCCATTGGACCCAAAAAGATTTTTGGGAGGGTTTCAGAGCATTTCACTAACATTCGGCACGTAAAAAGATGAAAACTTGTGTTCGCGCCTGAATGCACTATTTCGGGGTACCAAAGTTGCGAAGCATCCATCCTACTCCATTGGAACCAAAGTGATGTTTGGGAGTGTTTCAGAGCATTTCGCTAACCTTCAGCACGTAAAAAGGTGCAAAACTTGTGTTTTGGGCTTGAATGCACTATTTCGGGGTACCGAAGTTGTGAAGCATCCATTCTACTCCATTGGACCCAAAATGATGTTTGAGAGTGTTTCAGAGCATTTTGCTAACCTTCGGCACGTAAAAGATGCAAAACTAGTGTTTCAGACCTGAGTGCACTATTCCGGGGTATCGTTGTTGTAAAGCATTCATACTACTCCATTGGACCCAAAATGATGTTTGGGAGTGTTTCAGAGCATTTCGCTAACCTTCGGCACATAAAAAGATACAAAATTTGTGTTTCGGGACTGAATGCAGTATTTCGGGGTACCGAAGTTGTGAAGCATCCATTCTACTCCATTGGACCCAAAATGATTTTTGGGAGGGTTTCAGAGCATTTCGCTAACATTCGGCATGTAAAAAGATGAAAACTAGTGTTCGCGCCTGAATGCACTATTTCGGGGTACCAAAGTTGCGAAGCATCCATTCTACTCCATTGGAACCAAAGTGATGTTTGGGAGTGTTTCAGAGCATTTCGCTAACCTTCGGCACATAAAAAGATACAAAATTTGTGTTTCGGGACTGAATGCACTATTTCAGGGTATCGTAGTTGTAAAGCATCCATTCTACTCCATTGGACCCAAAATGATGTTTGGGAGTGTTTCAGAGCATTTTTCTAACATTCGGCACATAAAAAGATACAAAATTTGTGTTTCAGGACTGAATGCACTATTTCGGGGTACCGAAGTTGTGAAGCATCCATTCTACTCCATTGGACCCAAAATGATGTTTGAGAGTGTTTCAGAGCATTACGCTAACCTTCGGCACGTAAAAGATGCAAAACTTGTGTTCGCGCCTGAATGCACTATTTCAGGGTATCGTAGTTGTAAAGCATCCATTCTACTCCATTGGACCCAAAATGATGTTTGGGAGTGTTTCAGAGCATTTCGCTAACCTTCGGCACATAAAAAGATACAAAATTTGTGTTTCAGGACTGAATGCACTATTTCGGGGAACCGAAGTTGTGAAGCATCCATTCTACTCCATTGGACCCAAAAAGATTTTTGGGAGGGTTTCAGAGCATTTCACTAACATTCGGCACGTAAAAAGATGAAAACTTGTGTTCGCGCCTGAATGCACTATTTCGGGGTACCAAAGTTGCGAAGCATCCATTCTACTCCATTGGAACCAAAGTGATGTTTGGGAGTGTTTCAGAGCATTTCGCTAACCTTCGGCACGTAAAAAGATGCAAAACTTGTGTTTTGGGCTTGAATGCACTATTTCAGGGTATCGTAGTTGTAAAGCATCCATTCTACTCCATTGGACCCAAAATGATGTTTGGGAGTGTTTCAGAACATTTCGCTAACCTTCGGCACATAAAAAGATACAAAATTTGTGTTTCGGGTCTGAATGCAGTATTTCGGGGTACCGAAGTTGTGAAGCATCCATTCTACTCCATTGGACCCAAAATGATTTTTGGGAGGGTTTCAGAGCATTTCGCTAACATTCGGCACGTAAAAAGATGAAAACTAGTGTTCGCGCCTGAATGCACTATTTCGGGGTACCAAAGTTGCGAAGCATCCATTCTACTCCATTGGAACCAAAGTGATGTTTGGGAGTGTTTCAGAGCATTTCGCTAACCTTCGGCACGTAAAAAGATGAAAACTAGTGTTCGCGCCTGAATGCACTATTTCGGGGTACCAAAGTTGCAAAACTTGTGTTTTGGGCTTGAATGCACTATTTCTGGGAACCGAAGTTGTGAAGCATCCATTCTACTCCATTGGACCCAAAATGATGTTTGAGAGTGTTTCAGAGCATTTCGCTAACCTTCGGCACGTAAAAGATGCAAAACTTGTGTTTCGGGCCTGAATGCACTATTTCAGGGTATCGTAGTTGTAAAGCATCCATTCTACTCCATTGGACCCAAAATGATGTTTGGGAGTGTTTCAGAGCATTTCGCTAACCTTCGGCACATAAAAAGATACAAAATTTGTGTTTCGGGACTGAATGCACTTTTTCGGGGTACCGAAGTTGTGAAGCATCCATTCTACTCCATTGGACCCAAAATTATTTTTGGGAGGGTTTCAGAGCATTTCGCTAACATTCGGCACGTAAAAAGATGAAAACTTGTGTTCGCGCCTGAATGCACTATTTCGGGGTACCAAAGTTGCGAAGCATCCATTTTACTCCATTGGATCCAAAGTGATGTTTGGGAGTGTTTCAGAGCATTTCGCTAACCTTCGGCACGTAAAAAGATGCAAAACTTGTGTTTTGGGCTTGAATGCACTATTTCGGGGTACCGAAGTTGTGAAGCATCCATTCTACTCCATTGGACCCAAAATGATGTTTGAGAGTGTTTCAGAACATTTCGCTAACCTTCGGCACGTAAAAGATGCAAAACTTGTGTTTTGGGCCTGAATGCACTATTTCAGGGTATCGTAGTAGTAAAGCATCCATTCTACTCCATTGGACCCAAAATGATGTTTGGGAGTGTTTCAGAGCATTTCGCTAACCTTCGGTACGTAAAAGATGCAAAACTTGTGTTCGCGCCTGAAACCACTATTTCGGGGTACCAAAGTTGTGAAGCATCCATTATAGTCCATTGGACCCAAAATGATGTTTGGGAGTGTTTCAGAGCATTTCGCTAACCTTCGGCACGTAAAAAGATGCAAAACTTGTGTTTCAGGCCTGAATGCACTATTTCGGGGTATCGTAGTTGGAAAGCATCCATTCTACTCCATTGGACCCATAATGATGTTTGGGAGTGTTTCAGAGCATTTCGCTAACCTTCGGCACGTAAAAAGATGCAAAACTTGTGTTTCGGGCCTGAATGCACTATTTCGGGGTACCGAAGTTGTGAAGCATCCATTCTACTCCATTGGACCCAAAATGATGTTTGAGAGTGTTTCAGAGCATTTTGCTAACCTTCGGCACGTAAAAGATGCAAAACTTGTGTTTCAGACCTGAGTCCACTATTTCGGGGTATCGTAGTTGTAAAGCATCCATACTACTCCATTGGACCCAAAATGATGTTTGGGAGTGTTTCAGAGCATTTCGCTAACCTTCGGCACATAAAAAGATACAAAATTTGTGTTTCAGGACTGAATGCAGTATTTCGGGGTACCGAAGTTGTGAAGCATCCATTCTACTCCATTGGACCCAAAATGATTTTTGGGAGGGTTTCAGAGCATTTCGCTAACATTCGGCACGTAAAAAGATGAAAACTAGTGTTCGCGCCTGAATGCACTATTTCGGGGTACCAAAGTTGCGAAGCATCCATTCTACTCCATTGGAACCAAAGTGATGTTTGGGAGTGTTTCAGAGCATTTCGCTAACCTTCGGCACGTAAAAAGATGCAAAACTTGTGTTTTGGGCTTGAATGCACTATTTCTGGGAACCGAAGTTGTGAAGCATCCATTCTACTCCATTGGACCCAAAATGATGTTTGAGAGTGTTTCAGAGCATTTCGCTAACCTTCGGCACGTAAAAGATGCAAAACTTGTGTTTCGGGCCTGAATGCACTATTTCAGGGTATCGTAGTTGTAAAGCATCCATTCTACTCCATTGGACCCAAAATGATGTTTGGGAGTGTTTCAGAGCATTTCGCTAACCTTCGGCACATAAAAAGATACAAAATTTGTGTTTCGGGACTGAATGCACTTTTTCGGGGTACCGAAGTTGTGAAGCATCCATTCTACTCCATTGGACCCAAAATTATTTTTGGGAGGGTTTCAGAGCATTTCGCTAACATTCGGCACGTAAAAAGATGAAAACTTGTGTTCGCGCCTGAATGCACTATTTCGGGGTACCAAAGTTGCGAAGCATCCATTCTACTCCATTGGATCCAAAGTGATGTTTGGGAGTGTTTCAGAGCATTTCGCTAACCTTCGGCACGTAAAAAGATGCAAAACTTGTGTTTTGGGCTTGAATGCACTATTTCGGGGTACCGAAGTTGTGAAGCATCCATTCTACTCCATTGGACCCAAAATGATGTTTGAGAGTGTTTCAGAACATTTCGCTAACCTTCGGCACGTAAAAGATGCAAAACTTGTGTTTTGGGCCTGAATGCACTATTTCAGGGTATCGTAGTAGTAAAGCATCCATTCTACTCCATTGGACCCAAAATGATGTTTGGGAGTGTTTCAGAGCATTTCGCTAACCTTCGGTACGTAAAAGATGCAAAACTTGTGTTCGCGCCTGAAACCACTATTTCGGGGTACCAAAGTTGTGAAGCATCCATTATAGTCCATTGGACCCAAAATGATGTTTGGGAGTGTTTCAGAGCATTTCGCTAACCTTCGGCACGTAAAAAGATGCAAAACTTGTGTTTCAGGCCTGAATGCACTATTTCGGGGTATCGTAGTTGGAAAGCATCCATTCTACTCCATTGGACCCATAATGATGTTTGGGAGTGTTTCAGAGCATTTCGCTAACCTTCGGCACGTAAAAAGATGCAAAACTTGTGTTTCGGGCCTGAATGCACTATTTCGGGGTACCGAAGTTGTGAAGCATCCATTCTACTCCATTGGACCCAAAATGATGTTTGAGAGTGTTTCAGAGCATTTTGCTAACCTTCGGCACGTAAAAGATGCAAAACTTGTGTTTCAGACCTGAGTCCACTATTTCGGGGTATCGTAGTTGTAAAGCATCCATACTACTCCATTGGACCCAAAATGATGTTTGGGAGTGTTTCAGAGCATTTCGCTAACCTTCGGCACATAAAAAGATACAAAATTTGTGTTTCAGGACTGAATGCAGTATTTCGGGGTACCGAAGTTGTGAAGCATCCATTCTACTCCATTGGACCCAAAATGATTTTTGGGAGGGTTTCAGAGCATTTCGCTAACATTCGGCACGTAAAAAGATGAAAACTAGTGTTCGCGCCTGAATGCACTATTTCGGGGTACCAAAGTTGCGAAGCATCCATTCTACTCCATTGGAACCAAAGTGATGTTTGGGAGTGTTTCAGAGCATTTCGCTAACCTTCGGCACGTAAAAAGATGCAAAACTTGTGTTTTGGGCTTGAATGCACTATTTCTGGGAACCGAAGTTGTGAAGCATCCATTCTACTCCATTGGACCCAAAATGATGTTTGAGAGTGTTTCAGAGCATTTCGCTAACCTTCGGCACGTAAAAGATGCAAAACTTGTGTTTCGGGCCTGAATGCACTATTTCAGGGTATCGTAGTTGTAAAGCATCCATTCTACTCCATTGGACCCAAAATGATGTTTGGGAGTGTTTCAGAGCATTTCGCTAACCTTCGGCACATAAAAAGATACAAAATTTGTGTTTCGGGACTGAATGCACTTTTTCGGGGTACCGAAGTTGTGAAGCATCCATTCTACTCCATTGGACCCAAAATTATTTTTGGGAGGGTTTCAGAGCATTTCGCTAACATTCGGCACGTAAAAAGATGAAAACTTGTGTTCGCGCCTGAATGCACTATTTCGGGGTACCAAAGTTGCGAAGCATCCATTCTACTCCATTGGATCCAAAGTGATGTTTGGGAGTGTTTCAGAGCATTTCGCTAACCTTCGGCACGTAAAAAGATGCAAAACTTGTGTTTTGGGCTTGAATGCACTATTTCGGGGTACCGAAGTTGTGAAGCATCCATTCTACTCCATTGGACCCAAAATGATGTTTGAGAGTGTTTCAGAACATTTCGCTAACCTTCGGCACGTAAAAGATGCAAAACTTGTGTTTTGGGCCTGAATGCACTATTTCAGGGTATCGTAGTAGTAAAGCATCCATTCTACTCCATTGGACCCAAAATGATGTTTGGGAGTGTTTCAGAGCATTTCGCTAACCTTCGGTACGTAAAAGATGCAAAACTTGTGTTCGCGCCTGAAACCACTATTTCGGGGTACCAAAGTTGTGAAGCATCCATTATAGTCCATTGGACCCAAAATGATGTTTGGGAGTGTTTCAGAGCATTTCGCTAACCTTCGGCACGTAAAAAGATGCAAAACTTGTGTTTCAGGCCTGAATGCACTATTTCGGGGTATCGTAGTTGGAAAGCATCCATTCTACTCCATTGGACCCATAATGATGTTTGGGAGTGTTTCAGAGCATTTCGCTAACCTTCGGCACGTAAAAAGATGCAAAACTTGTGTTTCGGGCCTGAATGCACTATTTCGGGGTACCGAAGTTGTGAAGCATCCATTCTACTCCATTGGACCCAAAATGATGTTTGAGAGTGTTTCAGAGCATTTTGCTAACCTTCGGCACGTAAAAGATGCAAAACTTGTGTTTCAGACCTGAGTCCACTATTTCGGGGTATCGTAGTTGTAAAGCATCCATACTACTCCATTGGACCCAAAATGATGTTTGGGAGTGTTTCAGAGCATTTCGCTAACCTTCGGCACATAAAAAGATACAAAATTTGTGTTTCAGGACTGAATGCAGTATTTCGGGGTACCGAAGTTGTGAAGCATCCATTCTACTCCATTGGACCCAAAATGATTTTTGGGAGGGTTTCAGAGCATTTCGCTAACATTCGGCACGTAAAAAGATGAAAACTAGTGTTCGCGCCTGAATGCACTATTTCGGGGTACCAAAGTTGCGAAGCATCCATTCTACTCCATTGGAACCAAAGTGATGTTTGGGAGTGTTTCAGAGCATTTCGCTAACCTTCGGCACGTAAAAAGATGCAAAACTTGTGTTTTGGGCTTGAATGCACTATTTCTGGGAACCGAAGTTGTGAAGCATCCATTCTACTCCATTGGACCCAAAATGATGTTTGAGAGTGTTTCAGAGCATTTCGCTAACCTTCGGCACGTAAAAGATGCAAAACTTGTGTTTCGGGCCTGAATGCACTATTTCAGGGTATCGTAGTTGTAAAGCATCCATTCTACTCCATTGGACCCAAAATGATGTTTGGGAGTGTTTCAGAGCATTTCGCTAACCTTCGGCACATAAAAAGATACAAAATTTGTGTTTCGGGACTGAATGCACTTTTTCGGGGTACCGAAGTTGTGAAGCATCCATTCTACTCCATTGGACCCAAAATTATTTTTGGGAGGGTTTCAGAGCATTTCGCTAACATTCGGCACGTAAAAAGATGAAAACTTGTGTTCGCGCCTGAATGCACTATTTCGGGGTACCAAAGTTGCGAAGCATCCATTCTACTCCATTGGATCCAAAGTGATGTTTGGGAGTGTTTCAGAGCATTTCGCTAACCTTCGGCACGTAAAAAGATGCAAAACTTGTGTTTTGGGCTTGAATGCACTATTTCGGGGTACCGAAGTTGTGAAGCATCCATTCTACTCCATTGGACCCAAAATGATGTTTGAGAGTGTTTCAGAACATTTCGCTAACCTTCGGCACGTAAAAGATGCAAAACTTGTGTTTTGGGCCTGAATGCACTATTTCAGGGTATCGTAGTAGTAAAGCATCCATTCTACTCCATTGGACCCAAAATGATGTTTGGGAGTGTTTCAGTGCATTTTGCTAACATTCGGCACGTAAAAAGATGCAAAACTTGTGTTTTGGGCTTGAATGCACTATTTCTGGGAACCGAAGTTGTGAAGCATCCATTCTACTCCATTGGACCCAAAATGATGTTTGAGAGTGTTTCAGAGCATTTCGCTAACCTTCGGCACGTAAAAGATGCAAAACTTGTGTTTCGGGCCTGAATGCACTATTTCAGGGTATCGTAGTTGTAAAGCATCCATTCTACTCCATTGGACCCAAAATGATGTTTGGGAGTGTTTCAGAGCATTTCGCTAACCTTCGGCACATAAAAAGATACAAAATTTGTGTTTCGGGACTGAATGCACTTTTTCGGGGTACCGAAGTTGTGAAGCATCCATTCTACTCCATTGGACCCAAAATTATTTTTGGGAGGGTTTCAGAGCATTTCGCTAACATTCGGCACGTAAAAAGATGAAAACTTGTGTTCGCGCCTGAATGCACTATTTCGGGGTACCAAAGTTGCGAAGCATCCATTCTACTCCATTGGATCCAAAGTGATGTTTGGGAGTGTTTCAGAGCATTTCGCTAACCTTCGGCACGTAAAAAGATGCAAAACTTGTGTTTTGGGCTTGAATGCACTATTTCGGGGTACCGAAGTTGTGAAGCATCCATTCTACTCCATTGGACCCAAAATGATGTTTGAGAGTGTTTCAGAACATTTCGCTAACCTTCGGCACGTAAAAGATGCAAAACTTGTGTTTTGGGCCTGAATGCACTATTTCAGGGTATCGTAGTAGTAAAGCATCCATTCTACTCCATTGGACCCAAAATGATGTTTGGGAGTGTTTCAGAGCATTTCGCTAACCTTCGGTACGTAAAAGATGCAAAACTTGTGTTCGCGCCTGAAACCACTATTTCGGGGTACCAAAGTTGTGAAGCATCCATTATAGTCCATTGGACCCAAAATGATGTTTGGGAGTGTTTCAGAGCATTTCGCTAACCTTCGGCACGTAAAAAGATGCAAAACTTGTGTTTCAGGCCTGAATGAACTATTTCGGGGTATCGTAGTTGGAAAGCATCCATTCTACTCCATTGGACCCATAATGATGTTTGGGAGTGTTTCAGAGCATTTCGCTAACCTTCGGCACGTAAAAAGATGCAAAACTTGTGTTTCGGGCCTGAATGCACTATTTCGGGGTACCGAAGTTGTGAAGCATCCATTCTACTCCATTGGACCCAAAATGATGTTTGAGAGTGTTTCAGAGCATTTTGCTAACCTTCGGCACGTAAAAGATGCAAAACTTGTGTTTCAGACCTGAGTCCACTATTTCGGGGTATCGTAGTTGTAAAGCATCCATACTACTCCATTGGACCCAAAATGATGTTTGGGAGTGTTTCAGAGCATTTCGCTAACCTTCGGCACATAAAAAGATACAAAATTTGTGTTTCAGGACTGAATGCAGTATTTCGGGGTACCGAAGTTGTGAAGCATCCATTCTACTCCATTGGACCCAAAATGATTTTTGGGAGGGTTTCAGAGCATTTCGCTAACATTCGGCACGTAAAAAGATGAAAACTAGTGTTCGCGCCTGAATGCACTATTTCGGGGTACCAAAGTTGCGAAGCATCCATTCTACTCCATTGGAACCAAAGTGATGTTTGGGAGTGTTTCAGAGCATTTCGCTAACCTTCGGCACGTAAAAAGATGCAAAACTTGTGTTTTGGGCTTGAATGCACTATTTCTGGGAACCGAAGTTGTGAAGCATCCATTCTACTCCATTGGACCCAAAATGATGTTTGAGAGTGTTTCAGAGCATTTCGCTAACCTTCGGCACGTAAAAGATGCAAAACTTGTGTTTCGGGCCTGAATGCACTATTTCAGGGTATCGTAGTTGTAAAGCATCCATTCTACTCCATTGGACCCAAAATGATGTTTGGGAGTGTTTCAGAGCATTTCGCTAACCTTCGGCACATAAAAAGATACAAAATTTGTGTTTCGGGACTGAATGCACTTTTTCGGGGTACCGAAGTTGTGAAGCATCCATTCTACTCCATTGGACCCAAAATTATTTTTGGGAGGGTTTCAGAGCATTTCGCTAACATTCGGCACGTAAAAAGATGAAAACTTGTGTTCGCGCCTGAATGCACTATTTCAGGGTACCAAAGTTGCGAAGCATCCATTCTACTCCATTGGATCCAAAGTGATGTTTGGGAGTGTTTCAGAGCATTTCGCTAACCTTCGGCACGTAAAAAGATGCAAAACTTGTGTTTTGGGCTTGAATGCACTATTTCGGGGTACCGAAGTTGTGAAGCATCCATTCTACTCCATTGGACCCAAAATGATGTTTGAGAGTGTTTCAGAACATTTCGCTAACCTTCGGCACGTAAAAGATGCAAAACTTGTGTTTTGGGCCTGAATGCACTATTTCAGGGTATCGTAGTAGTAAAGCATCCATTCTACTCCATTGGACCCAAAATGATGTTTGGGAGTGTTTCAGAGCATTTCGCTAACCTTCGGTACGTAAAAGATGCAAAACTTGTGTTCGCGCCTGAAACCACTATTTCGGGGTACCAAAGTTGTGAAGCATCCATTATAGTCCATTGGACCCAAAATGATGTTTGGGAGTGTTTCAGAGCATTTCGCTAACCTTCGGCACGTAAAAAGATGCAAAACTTGTGTTTCAGGCCTGAATGCACTATTTCGGGGTATCGTAGTTGGAAAGCATCCATTCTACTCCATTGGACCCATAATGATGTTTGGGAGTGTTTCAGAGCATTTCGCTAACCTTCGGCACGTAAAAAGATGCAAAACTTGTGTTTCGGGCCTGAATGCACTATTTCGGGGTACCGAAGTTGTGAAGCATCCATTCTACTCCATTGGACCCAAAATGATGTTTGAGAGTGTTTCAGAGCATTTTGCTAACCTTCGGCACGTAAAAGATGCAAAACTTGTGTTTCAGACCTGAGTCCACTATTTCGGGGTATCGTAGTTGTAAAGCATCCATACTACTCCATTGGACCCAAAATGATGTTTGGGAGTGTTTCAGAGCATTTCGCTAACCTTCGGCACATAAAAAGATACAAAATTTGTGTTTCAGGACTGAATGCAGTATTTCGGGGTACCGAAGTTGTGAAGCATCCATTCTACTCCATTGGACCCAAAATGATTTTTGGGAGGGTTTCAGAGCATTTCGCTAACATTCGGCACGTAAAAAGATGAAAACTAGTGTTCGCGCCTGAATGCACTATTTCGGGGTACCAAAGTTGCGAAGCATCCATTCTACTCCATTGGAACCAAAGTGATGTTTGGGAGTGTTTCAGAGCATTTCGCTAACCTTCGGCACGTAAAAAGATGCAAAACTTGTGTTTTGGGCTTGAATGCACTATTTCTGGGAACCGAAGTTGTGAAGCATCCATTCTACTCCATTGGACCCAAAATGATGTTTGAGAGTGTTTCAGAGCATTTCGCTAACCTTCGGCACGTAAAAGATGCAAAACTTGTGTTTCGGGCCTGAATGCACTATTTCAGGGTATCGTAGTTGTAAAGCATCCATTCTACTCCATTGGACCCAAAATGATGTTTGGGAGTGTTTCAGAGCATTTCGCTAACCTTCGGCACATAAAAAGATACAAAATTTGTGTTTCGGGACTGAATGCACTTTTTCGGGGTACCGAAGTTGTGAAGCATCCATTCTACTCCATTGGACCCAAAATTATTTTTGGGAGGGTTTCAGAGCATTTCGCTAACATTCGGCACGTAAAAAGATGAAAACTTGTGTTCGCGCCTGAATGCACTATTTCGGGGTACCAAAGTTGCGAAGCATCCATTCTACTCCATTGGATCCAAAGTGATGTTTGGGAGTGTTTCAGAGCATTTCGCTAACCTTCGGCACGTAAAAAGATGCAAAACTTGTGTTTTGGGCTTGAATGCACTATTTCGGGGTACCGAAGTTGTGAAGCATCCATTCTACTCCATTGGACCCAAAATGATGTTTGAGAGTGTTTCAGAACATTTCGCTAACCTTCGGCACGTAAAAGATGCAAAACTTGTGTTTTGGGCCTGAATGCACTATTTCAGGGTATCGTAGTAGTAAAGCATCCATTCTACTCCATTGGACCCAAAATGATGTTTGGGAGTGTTTCAGAGCATTTCGCTAACCTTCGGTACGTAAAAGATGCAAAACTTGTGTTCGCGCCTGAAACCACTATTTCGGGGTACCAAAGTTGTGAAGCATCCATTATAGTCCATTGGACCCAAAATGATGTTTGGGAGTGTTTCAGAGCATTTCGCTAACCTTCGGCATGTAAGAAGATGCAAAACTTGTGTTTCAGGCCTGAATGCACTATTTCGGGGTATCGTAGTTGGAAAGCATCCATTCTACTCCATTGGACCCATAATGATGTTTGGGAGTGTTTCAGAGCATTTCGCTAACCTTCGGCACGTAAAAAGATGCAAAACTTCTGTTTCGGGCCTGAATGCACTATTTCGGGGTACCGAAGTTGTGAAGCATCCATTCTACTCCATTGGACCCAAAATGATGTTTGAGAGTGTTTCAGAGCATTTTGCTAACCTTCGGCACGTAAAAGATGCAAAACTTGTGTTTCAGACCTGAGTGCACTATTTCGGGGTATCGTAGTTGTAAAGCATCCATACTACTCCATTGGACCCAAAATGATGTTTGGGAGTGTTTCAGAGCATTTCGCTAACCTTCGGCACATAAAAAGATACAAAATTTGTGTTTCAGGACTGAATGCACTATTTCGGGGTACCGAAGTTGTGAAGCATCCATTCTACTCCATTGGACCCAAAATGATTTTTGGGAGGGTTTCAGAGCATTTCGCTAACATTCGGCACGTAAAAAGATGAAAACTAGTGTTCGCGCCTGAATGCACTATTTCGGGGTACCAAAGTTGCGAAGCATCCATTCTACTCCATTGGAACCAAAGTGATGTTTGGGAGTGTTTCAGAGCATTTCGCTAACCTTCGGCACGTAAAAAGATGCAAAACTTGTGTTTTGGGCTTGAATGCACTATTTCTGGGAACCGAAGTTGTGAAGCATCCATTCTACTCCATTGGACCCAAAATGATGTTTGAGAGTGTTTCAGAGCATTTCGCTAACCTTCGGCACGTAAAAGATGCAAAACTTGTGTTTCGGGCCTGAATGCACTATTTCAGGGTATCGTAGTTGTAAAGCATCCATTCTACTCCATTGGACCCAAAATGATGTTTGGGAGTGTTTCAGAGCATTTCGCTAACCTTCGGCACATAAAAAGATACAAAATTTGTGTTTCGGGACTGAATGCACTTTTTCGGGGTACCGAAGTTGTGAAGCATCCATTCTACTCCATTGGACCCAAAATTATTTTTGGGAGGGTTTCAGAGCATTTCGCTAACATTCGGCACGTAAAAAGATGAAAACTTGTGTTCGCGCCTGAATGCACTATTTCGGGGTACCAAAGTTGCGAAGCATCCATTCTACTCCATTGGATCCAAAGTGATGTTTGGGAGTGTTTCAGAGCATTTCGCTAACCTTCGGCACGTAAAAAGATGCAAAACTTGTGTTTTGGGCTTGAATGCACTATTTCGGGGTACCGAAGTTGTGAAGCATCCATTCTACTCCATTGGACCCAAAATGATGTTTGAGAGTGTTTCAGAACATTTCGCTAACCTTCGGCACGTAAAAGATGCAAAACTTGTGTTTTGGGCCTGAATGCACTATTTCAGGGTATCGTAGTAGTAAAGCATCCATTCTACTCCATTGGACCCAAAATGATGTTTGGGAGTGTTTCAGAGCATTTCGCTAACCTTCGGTACGTAAAAGATGCAAAACTTGTGTTCGCGCCTGAAACCACTATTTCGGGGTACCAAAGTTGTGAAGCATCCATTATAGTCCATTGGACCCAAAATGATGTTTGGGAGTGTTTCAGAGCATTTCGCTAACCTTCGGCATGTAAGAAGATGCAAAACTTGTGTTTCAGGCCTGAATGCACTATTTCGGGGTATCGTAGTTGGAAAGCATCCATTCTACTCCATTGGACCCATAATGATGTTTGGGAGTGTTTCAGAGCATTTCGCTAACCTTCGGCACGTAAAAAGATGCAAAACTTGTGTTTCGGGCCTGAATGCACTATTTCGGGGTACCGAAGTTGTGAAGCATCCATTCTACTCCATTGGAACCAAAGTGTTGTTTGGGAGTGTTTCAGAGCATTTCGCTAACCTTCGGCACGTAAAAGATGCAAAACTTGTATTTTGGGCTTGAATGCACTATTTCGGGGAACCGAAGTTGTGAAGCATCCATTCTACTCCATTGGACCCAAAATGATGTTTGAGAGTGTTTCAGAGCATTTTGCTAACCTTCGGCACGTAAAAGATGCAAAACTTGTGTTTCAGACCTGAGTGCACTATTTCGGGGTATCGTAGTTGTAAAGCATTCATACTACTCCATTGGACCCAAAATGATGTTTGGGAGTGTTTCAGAGCATTTCGCTAACCTTCGGCACATAAAAAGATACAAAATTTGTGTTTCGGGACTGAATGCAGTATTTCGGGGTACCGAAGTTGTGAAGCATCCATTCTACTCCATTGGACCCAAAATGATTTTTGGGAGGGTTTCAGAGCATTTCGCTAACATTCGGCACGTAAAAAGATGAAAACTAGTGTTCGCGCCTGAATGCACTATTTCGGGGTACCAAAGTTGCGAAGCATCCATTCTACTCCATTGGAACCAAAGTGATGTTTGGGAGTGTTTCAGAGCATTTCGGTAACCTTCGGCACGTAAAAAGATGCAAAACTTGTGTTTTGGGCTTGAATGCACTATTTTCTGGGAACCGAAGTTGTGAAGCATCCATTCTACTCCATTGGACCCAAAATGATGTTTGAGAGTGTTTCAGAGCATTTCGCTAACCTTCGGCACGTAAAAGATGCAAAACTTGTGTTTCGGGCCTGAATGCACTATTTCAGGGTATCGTAGTTGTAAAGCATCCATTCTACTCCATTGGACCCAAAATGATGTTTGGGAGTGTTTCAGAGCATTTCGCTAACCTTCGGCACATAAAAAGTTACAAAATTTGTGTTTCGGGACTGAATGCACTTTTTCGGGGTACCGAAGTTGTGAAGCATCCATTCTACTCCATTGGACCCAAAATTATTTTTGGGAGGGTTTCAGAGCATTTCGCTAACATTCGGCACGTAAAAAGATGAAAACTTGTGTTCGCGCCTGAATGCACTATTTCGGGGTACCAAAGTTGCGAAGCATCCATTCTACTCCATTGGATCCAAAGTGATGTTTGGGAGTGTTTCAGAGCATTTCGCTAACCTTCGGCACGTAAAAAGATGCAAAACTTGTGTTTTGGGCTTGAATGCACTATTTCGGGGTACCGAAGTTGTGAAGCATCCATTCTACTCCATTGGACCCAAAATGATGTTTGAGAGTGTTTCAGAACATTTCGCTAACCTTCGGCACGTAAAAGATGCAAAACTTGTGTTTTGGGCCTGAATGCACTATTTCAGGGTATCGTAGTAGTAAAGCATCCATTCTACTCCATTGGACCCAAAATGATGTTTGGGAGTGTTTCAGAGCATTTCGCTAACCTTCGGTACGTAAAAGATGCAAAACTTGTGTTCGCGCCTGAAACTACTATTTCGGGGTACCAAAGTTGTGAAGCATCCATTATAGTCCATTGGACCCAAAATGATGTTTGGGAGTGTTTCAGAGCATTTCGCTAACCTTCGGCATGTAAGAAGATGCAAAACTTGTGTTTCAGGCCTGAATGCACTATTTCGGGGTATCGTAGTTGGAAAGCATCCATTCTACTCCATTGGACCCATAATGATGTTTGGGAGTGTTTCAGAGCATTTCGCTAACCTTCGGCACGTAAAAAGATGCAAAACTTGTGTTTCGGGCCTGAATGCACTATTTCGGGGTACCGAAGTTGTGAAGCATCCATTCTACTCCATTGGACACAAAATGATGTTTGAGAGTGTTTCAGAGCATTTTGCTAACCTTCGGCACGTAAAAGATGCAAAACTTGTGTTTCAGACCTGAGTGCACTATTTCGGGGTATCGTAGTTGTAAAGCATCCATACTACTCCATTGGACCCAAAATGATGTTTGGGAGTGTTTCAGAGCATTTCGCTAACCTTCGGCACATAAAAAGATACAAAATTTGTGTTTCAGGACTGAATGCACTATTTCGGGGTACCGAAGTTGTGAAGCATCCATTCTACTCCATTGGACCCAAAATGATTTTTGGGAGGGTTTCAGAGCATTTCGCTAACATTCGGCACGTAAAAAGATGAAAACTTGTGTTCGCGCCTGAATGCACTATTTTGGGGTACCAAAGTTGCGAAGCATCCATTCTACTCCATTGGAACCAAAGTGTTGTTTGGGAGTGTTTCAGAGCATTTCGCTAACCTTCGGCACGTAAAAAGATGCAAAACTTGTATTTTGGGCTTGAATGCACTATTTCGGGGAACCGAAGTTGTGAAGCATCCATTCTACTCCATTGGACCCAAAATGATGTTTGAGAGTGTTTCAGAGCATTTTGCTAACCTTCGGCACGTAAAAGATGCAAAACTTGTGTTTCAGACCTGAGTGCACTATTTCGGGGTATCGTAGTTGTAAAGCATTCATACTACTCCATTGGACCCAAAATGATGTTTGGGAGTGTTTCAGAGCATTTCGCTAACCTTCGGCACATAAAAAGATACAAAATTTGTGTTTCGGGACTGAATGCAGTATTTGGGGGTACCGAAGTTGTGAAGCATCCATTCTACTCCATTGGACCCAAAATGATTTTTGGGAGGGTTTCAGAGCATTTCGCTAACATTCGGCACGTAAAAAGATGAAAACTAGTGTTCGCGCCTGAATGCACTATTTCAGGGTACCAAAGTTGCGAAGCATCCATTCTACTCCATTGGAACCAAAGTGATGTTTGGGAGTGTTTCAGAGCATTTCGGTAACCTTCGGCACGTAAAAAGATGCAAAACTTGTGTTTTGGGCTTGAATGCACTATTTTCTGGGAACCGAAGTTGTGAAGCATCCATTCTACTCCATTGGACCCAAAATGATGTTTGAGAGTGTTTCAGAGCATTTCGCTAACCTTCGGCACGTAAAAGATGCAAAACTTGTGTTTCGGGCCTGAATGCACTATTTCAGGGTATCGTAGTTGTAAAGCATCCATTCTACTCCATTGGACCCAAAATGATGTTTGGGAGTGTTTCAGAGCATTTCGCTAACCTTCGGCACATAAAAAGATACAAAATTTGTGTTTCGGGACTGAATGCACTTTTTCGGGGTACCGAAGTTGTGAAGCATCCATTCTACTCCATTGGACCCAAAATTGTTTTTGGGAGGGTTTCAGAGCATTTCGCTAACATTCGGCACGTAAAAAGATGAAAACTTGTGTTCGCGCCTGAATGCACTATTTCGGGGTACCAAAGTTGCGAAGCATCCATTCTACTCCATTGGATCCAAAGTGATGTTTGGGAGTGTTTCAGAGCATTTCGCTAACCTTCGGCACGTAAAAAGATGCAAAACTTGTGTTTTGGGCTTGAATGCACTATTTCGGGGTACCGAAGTTGTGAAGCATCCATTCTACTCCATTGGACCCAAAATGATGTTTGAGAGTGTTTCAGAACATTTCGCTAACCTTCGGCACGTAAAAGATGCAAAACTTGTGTTTTGGGCCTGAATGCACTATTTCAGGGTATCGTAGTAGTAAAGCATCCATTCTACTCCATTGGACCCAAAATGATGTTTGGGAGTGTTTCAGAGCATTTCGCTAACCTTCGGTACGTAAAAGATGCAAAACTTGTGTTCGCGCCTGAAACCACTATTTCGGGGTACCAAAGTTGTGAAGCATCCATTATAGTCCATTGGACCCAAAATGCTGTTTGGGAGTGTTTCAGAGCATTTCGCTAACCTTCGGCATGTAAGAAGATGCAAAACTTGTGTTTCAGGCCTGAATGCACTATTTCGGGGTATCGTAGTTGGAAAGCATCCATTCTACTCCATTGGACCCATAATGATGTTTGGGAGTGTTTCAGAGCATTTCGCTAACCTTCGGCACGTAAAAAGATGCAAAACTTGTGTTTCGGGCCTGAATGCACTATTTCGGGGTACCGAAGTTGTGAAGCATCCATTCTACTCCATTGGACCCAAAATGATGTTTGAGAGTGTTTCAGAGCATTTTGCTAACCTTCGGCACGTAAAAGATGCAAAACTTGTGTTTCAGACCTGAGTGCACTATTTCGGGGTATCGTAGTTGTAAAGCATCCATACTACTCCATTGGACCCAAAATGATGTTTGGGAGTGTTTCAGAGCATTTCGCTAACCTTCGGCACATAAAAAGATACAAAATTTGTGTTTCAGGACTGAATGCACTATTTCGGGGTACCGAAGTTGTGAAGCATCCATTCTACTCCATTGGACCCAAAATGATTTTTGGGAGGGTTTCAGAGCATTTCGCTAACATTCGGCACGTAAAAAGATGAAAACTTGTGTTCGCGCCTGAATGCACTATTTTGGGGTACCAAAGTTGCGAAGCATCCATTCTACTCCATTGGAACCAAAGTGTTGTTTGGGAGTGTTTCAGAGCATTTCGCTAACCTTCGGCACGTAAAAAGATGCAAAACTTGTATTTTGGGCTTGAATGCACTATTTCGGGGAACCGAAGTTGTGAAGCATCCATTCTACTCCATTGGACCCAAAATGATGTTTGAGAGTGTTTCAGAGCATTTTGCTAACCTTCGGCACCTAAAAGATGCAAAACTTGTGTTTCAGACCTGAGTGCACTATTTCGGGGTATCGTAGTTGTAAAGCATTCATACTACTCCATTGGACCCAAAATGATGTTTGGGAGTGTTTCAGAGCATTTCGCTAACCTTCGGCACATAAAAAGATACAAAATTTGTGTTTCGGGACTGAATGCAGTATTTCGGGGTACCGAAGTTGTGAAGCATCCATTCTACTCCATTGGACCCAAAATGATTTTTGGGAGGGTTTCAGAGCATTTCGCTAACATTCGGCACGTAAAAAGATGAAAACTAGTGTTCGCGCCTGAATGCACTATTTCGGGGTACCAAAGTTGCGAAGCATCCATTCTACTCCATTGGAACCAAAGTGATGTTTGGGAGTGTTTCAGAGCATTTCGGTAACCTTCGGCACGTAAAAAGATGCAAAACTTGTGTTTTGGGCTTGAATGCACTATTTTCTGGGAACCGAAGTTGTGAAGCATCCATTCTACTCCATTGGACCCAAAATGATGTTTGAGAGTGTTTCAGAGCATTTCGCTAACCTTCGGCACGTAAAAGATGCAAAACTTGTGTTTCGGGCCTGAATGCACTATTTCAGGGTATCGTAGTTGTAAAGCATCCATTCTACTCCATTGGACCCAAAATGATGTTTGGGAGTGTTTCAGAGCATTTCGCTAACCTTCGGCACATAAAAAGATACAAAATTTGTGTTTCGGGACTGAATGCACTTTTTCGGGGTACCGAAGTTGTGAAGCATCCATTCTACTCCATTGGACCCAAAATTATTTTTGGGAGGGTTTCAGAGCATTTCGCTAACATACGGCACGTAAAAAGATGAAAACTTGTGTTCGCGCCTGAATGCACTATTTCGGGGTACCAAAGTTGCGAAGCATCCATTCTACTCCATTGGATCCAAAGTGATGTTTGGGAGTGTTTCAGAGCATTTCGCTAACCTTCGGCACGTAAAAAGATGCAAAACTTGAGTTTTGGGCTTGAATGCACTATTTCGGGGTACCGAAGTTGTGAAGCATCCATTCTACTCCATTGGACCCAAAATGATGTTTGAGAGTGTTTCAGAGCATTTCGCTAACCTTCGGCACGTAAAAGATGCAAAACTTGTGTTTCGGGCCTGAATGCACTATTTCAGGGTATCGTAGTTGTAAAGCATCCATTCTACTCCATTGGACCCAAAATGATGTTTGGGAGTGTTTCAGAGCATATCGCTAACCTTCGGCACGTAAAAGATGTAAAACTTGTGTTCGCGCCTTAATCCACTTTTTCTTGTTACCAAAGTTGTGAAGCATCCATTATAGTCCATTGCACCCAAAATGATGTTTGCGAGTGTTTCAGAGCATTTTGCAAACCTTCGGCACATAAAAAGATGAAAAATTTATGTTTCGGGCCTAAATGCACTATTTCGGGGTACTGAAGTTGTGTAGCATCCATTCTACTCCATTGGACCCAAAATGATGTTTGGGAGTGTTTCAGAGCATTTCGCTAACCTTCGGTACGTAAAAGATGCAAAACTTGTGTTCGCGCCTGAATCCACTATTTCGGGGTACCAAAGTTGTGAAGCATCCATTATAGTCCATTGGACCAAAAATGATGTTTGGGAGTGTTTCAGAGCATTTCGCTAACCTTCGGCACGTAAATGATGCAAAACCTGTGTTTCGGACCTGAATGCACTATTTCGGGGTATCGTAGTTGGAAAGCATCCATTCTACTCCATTGGACCCAAAATGATGTTTGGGAGTGTTTCAGAGCATTTCGCTAACCTTCGGCATGTAAAAAGATGCAAAACTTGTGTTTCGGGCCTGAATGCACTATTTCGGGGTACCGAAGTTGTGAAGCATCCATTCTACTCCATTGGACCCAAAATGATTTTTGGGAGGGTTTCAGAGCATTTCGCTAACCTTCGGCACGTAAAAAGATGAAAACTTGTGTTCGCGCCTGAATTCACTATTTCATGGTACCCAAGTTGCGAAGCATCCATTCTACTCCATTGGAACCAAAGTGATGTTTGGGAGTGTTTCAGAGCATTTCGCTAACCTTCGGCACATAAAAAGATGAAAACCTTGTGTTTGGGGCCTGAATGCACTATTTCGGGGTATCGTAGTTGGAAAGCATCCATTCTACTCCATTGGACCCAAAATGATGTTTGGGAGTGTTTCAGAGCATTTCGCTAACCTTCGGCATGTAAGAAGATGCAAAACTTGTGTTTCAGGCCTGAATGCACTATTTCGGGGTATCGTAGTTGGAAAGCATCCATTCTACTCCATTGGACCCATAATGATGTTTGGGAGTGTTTCAGAGCATTTCGCTAACCTTCGGCACGTAAAAAGATGCAAAACTTGTGTTTCGGGCCTGAATGCACTATTTCGGGGTACCGAAGTTGTGAAGCATCCATTCTACTCCATTGGACCCAAAATGATGTTTGAGAGTGTTTCAGAGCATTTTGCTAACCTTCGGCACGTAAAAGATGCAAAACTTGTGTTTCAGACCTGAGTGCACTATTTCGGGGTATCGTAGTTGTAAAGCATTCATACTACTCCATTGGACCCAAAATGATGTTTGGGAGTGTTTCAGAGCATTTCGCTAACCTTCGGCACATAAAAAGATACAAAATTTGTGTTTCGGGACTGAATGCAGTATTTCGGGGTACCGAAGTTGTGAAGCATCCATTCTACTCCATTGGACCCAAAATGATTTTTGGGAGGGTTTCAGAGCATTTCGCTAACATTCGGCACGTAAAAAGATGAAAACTTGTGTTCGCGCCTGAATGCACTATTTCGGGGTACCAAAGTTGCGAAGCATCCATTCTACTCCATTGGAACCAAAGTGATGTTTGGGAGTGTTTCAGAGCATTTCGCTAACCTTCGGCACGTAAAAAGATGCAAAAGTTGTGTTTTGGGCTTGAATGCACTATTTCTGGGAACCGAAGTTGTGAAGCATCCATTCTACTCCATTGGACCCAAAATGATGTTTGAGAGTGTTTCAGAGCATTTCGCTAACCTTCGGCACGTAAAAGATGCAAAACTTGTGTTTCGGGCCTGAATGCACTATTTCAGGGTATCGTAGTTGTAAAGCATCCATTCTACTCCATTGGACCCAAAATGATGTTTGGGAGTGTTTCAGAGCATTTCGCTAACCTTCGGTACGTAAAAGATGCAAACCTTGTGTTCGCGCCTGAATCCACTATTTCGGGGTACCAAAGTTGTGAAGCATCCATTATAGTCCATTGGACCCAAAATGATGTTTGGGAGTGTTTCAGAGCATTTCACTAACCTTCGGCATGTAAAAGATGCAAAACTTGTGTTTCAGACCTGAATGCACTATTTCGGGGTATCGTAGTTGGAAAGCATCCATTCTACTCCATTGGACCCAAAATGATGTTTGGGAGTGTTTCAGAGCATTTCGCTAACCTTCGGCATGTAAAAAGATGCAAAACTTGTGTTTCGGGCCTGAATGCACTATTTCGGGGTACCGAAGTTGTGAAGCATCCATTCTACTCCATTGGACCCAAAATTATTTTTGGGAGGGTTTCAGAGCATTTCGCTAACCTTCGGCACGTAAAAAGATGAAAACTTGTGTTCGCGCCTGAATGCACTATTTCATGGTACCAAAGTTGCGAAGCATCCATTCTACTTCATTGGAACCAAAGTAATGTTTGGGAGGGTTTCAGAGCATTTCGCTAACATTCGGCACGTAAAAAGATGAAAACTTGTGTTCGCGCCTTAATGCACTATTTCGGGGTACCAAAGTTGCGAAGCATCCATTCTACTCCATTGGAACCAAAGTGATGTTTGGGAGTGTTTCAGAGCATTTCGCTAACCTTCGGCACGTAAAAAGATGCAAAACTTGAGTTTTGGGATTGAATGCACTATTTCGGGGTACCGAAGTTGTGAAGCATCCATTCTACTCCATTGGACCCAAAATGATGTTTGAGAGTGTTTCAGAGCATTTCGCTAACCTTCGGCACGTAAAAGATGCAAAACTTGTGTTTCGGGCCTGAATGCACTATTTCAGGGTATCATAGTTGTAAAGCATCCATTCTACTCCATTGGACCCAAAATGATGTTTGGGAGTGTTTCAGAGCATATCGCTAACCTTCGGCACGTAAAAGATGCAAAACTTGTGTTTCGGGCCTGAATGCACTATTTCGGGGTATCGTAGTTGGAAAGCATCCATTCTACTCCATTGGACCCATAATGATGTTTGGGAGTGTTTCAGAGCATTTCGCTAACCTTCGGCACGTAAAAAGATGCAAAACTTGTGTTTCGGGCCTGAATGCACTATTTCGGGGTACCGAAGTTGTGAAGCATCCATTCTACTCCATTGGACCCAAAATGATGTTTGAGAGTGTTTCAGAGCATTTTGCTAACCTTCGGCACGTAAAAGATGCAAAACTTGTGTTTCAGACCTGAGTGCACTATTTCGGGGTATCGTAGTTGTAAAGCATCCATACTACTCCATTGGACCCAAAATGATGTTTGGGAGTGTTTCAGAGCATTTCGCTAACCTTCGGCACATAAAAAGATGCAAAACTTGAGTTTTGGGACTGAATGCACTATTTCGGGGTACCGAAGTTGTGAAGCATCCATTCTACTCCATTGGATCCAAAATGATTTTTGGGAGGGTTTCAGAGCATTTCGCTAACATTCGGCACGTAAAAAGATGAAAACTTGTGTTCGCGCCTGAATGCACTATTTCGGGGTACCAAAGTTGCGAAGCATCCATTCTACTCCATTGGAACCAAAGTGTTGTTTGGGAGTGTTTCAGAGCATTTCGCTAACCTTCGGCAAGTAAAAAGATGCAAAACTTGTGTTTTGGGCTTGAATGCACTATTTCGGGGAACCGAAGTTGTGAAGCATCCATTCTACTCCATTGGACCCAAAATGATGTTTGAGAGTGTTTCAGAGCATTTTGCTAACCTTCGGCACGTAAAAGATGCAAAACTTGTGTTTCAGACCTGAGTGCACTATTTCGGGGTATCGTAGTTGTAAAGCATTCATACTACTCCATTGGACCCAAAATGATGTTTGGGAGTGTTTCAGAGCATTTCGCTAACCTTCGGCACATAAAAAGATACAAAATTTGTGTTTCGGGACTGAATGCAGTATTTCGGGGTACCGAAGTTGTGAAGCATCCATTCTACTCCATTGGACCCAAAATGATTTTTGGGAGGGTTTCAGAGCATTTCGCTAACATTCGGCACGTAAAAAGATGAAAACTTGTGTTCGCGCCTGAATGCACTATTTCGGTGTACCAAAGTTGTGAAGCATCCATTCTACTCCATTGGAACCAAAGTGATGTTTGGGAGTGTTTCAGAGCATTTCGCTAACCTTCGGCACGTAAAAAGATGCAAAACTTGTGTTTTGGGCTTGAATGCACTATTTCTGGGAACCGAAGTTGTGAAGCATCCATTCTACTCCATTGGACCCAAAATGATGTTTGAGAGTGTTTCAGAGCATTTCGCTAACCTTCGGCACGTAAAAAGATGCAAAACTTGTGTTTCGGGCCTGAATGCACTATTTCGGGGTACCGAAGTTGTGAAGCATCCATTCTACTCCATTGGACCCAAAATGATGTTTGAGAGTGTTTCAGAGCATTTTGCTAACCTTCGGCACGTAAAAGATGCAAAACTTGTGTTTCAGACCTGAGTGCACTATTTCGGGGTATCGTAGTTGTAAAGCATCCATACTACTCCATTGGACCCAAAATGATGTTTGGGAGTGTTTCAGAGCATTTCGCTAACCTTCGGCACATAAAAAGATGCAAAACTTGAGTTTTGGGACTGAATGCACTATTTCGGGGTACCGAAGTTGTGAAGCATCCATTCTACTCCATTGGATCCAAAATGATTTTTGGGAGGGTTTCAGAGCATTTCGCTAACATTCGGCACGTAAAAAGATGAAAACTTGTGTTCGCGCCTGAATGCACTATTTCGGGGTACCAAAGTTGCGAAGCATCCATTCTACTCCATTGGAACCAAAGTGTTGTTTGGGAGTGTTTCAGAGCATTTCGCTAACCTTCGGCAAGTAAAAAGATGCAAAACTTGTGTTTTGGGCTTGAATGCACTATTTCGGGGAACCGAAGTTGTGAAGCATCCATTCTACTCCATTGGACCCAAAATGATGTTTGAGAGTGTTTCAGAGCATTTTGCTAACCTTCGGCACGTAAAAGATGCAAAACTTGTGTTTCAGACCTGAGTGCACTATTTCGGGGTATCGTAGTTGTAAAGCATTCATACTACTCCATTGGACCCAAAATGATGTTTGGGAGTGTTTCAGAGCATTTCGCTAACCTTCGGCACATAAAAAGATACAAAATTTGTGTTTCGGGACTGAATGCAGTATTTCGGGGTACCGAAGTTGTGAAGCATCCATTCTACTCCATTGGACCCAAAATGATTTTTGGGAGGGTTTCAGAGCATTTCGCTAACATTCGGCACGTAAAAAGATGAAAACTTGTGTTCGCGCCTGAATGCACTATTTCGGTGTACCAAAGTTGTGAAGCATCCATTCTACTCCATTGGAACCAAAGTGATGTTTGGGAGTGTTTCAGAGCATTTCGCTAACCTTCGGCACGTAAAAAGATGCAAAACTTGTGTTTTGGGCTTGAATGCACTATTTCTGGGAACCGAAGTTGTGAAGCATCCATTCTACTCCATTGGACCCAAAATGATGTTTGAGAGTGTTTCAGAGCATTTCGCTAACCTTCGGCACGTAAAAGATGCAAAACTTCTGTTTCGGGCCTGAATGCACTATTTCAGGGTATCGTAGTTGTAAACATCCATTCTACTCCATTGGACCCAAAATGATGTTTGGGAGTGTTTCAGAGCATTTCCCTAACCTTCGGTACGTAAAAGATGCAAAACTTGTGTTCGCGCCTGAATCCACTATTTCGGGGTCCCAAAGTTGTGAAGCATCCATTATAGTCCATTGGACCCAAAATGATGTTTGGGAGTGTTTCAGAGCATTTCGCTAACCTTTGGCACGTAAAAGATGCAAAACTTGTGTTTCGGACCTGAATGCACTATTTCGGGGAATCGTAGTTGGAAAGCATCCATTCTACTCCATTGGACCCAAAATGATGTTTGGGAGTGTTTCAGAGCATTTCGCTAACCTTCGGCACGAAAAAAGATGCAAAACTTGTGTTTTGGGCCTGAATGCACTATTTGGGGTTACCGAAGTTGTGAAGCATCCATTCTACTCCGTTGGACCCAAAATGATGTTTGGGAGTGTTTCAGAGCATATCGCTAACCTTCGGCACGTAAAAGATGCAAAACTTGTGTTCGCGCCTTAATCCACTTTTTCGTGTTACCAAAGTTGTGAAGCATCCATTATAGTCCATTGCACCCAAAATGATGTTTGCGAGTGTTTCAGAGCATTTTGCAAACCTTCGGCACATAAAAAGATGAAAAATTTATGTTTCGGGCCTGAATGCACTATTTCGGGGTACCAAAGTTGCGAAGCATCCATTCTACTCCATTGGAACCAAAATGAGGTTTGGGAGTGTTTCAGAGCATTCGCTAACCTTCGGCACGTAAAAAGATGCAAAACTTGTGTTTCGGGCCTGAATGCACTATTTCGGGGTACCGAAGTTGTGAAGCATCCGTTCTACTCCATTGGACCCAAAATGATGTTTGGGAGTGTTTCAGAGCATATCGCTAACCTTCGGCACGTAAAAGATGCAAAACTTGTGTTCGCTCCTTAATCCACTTTTTCGTGTTACCAATGTTGTGAAGCATCCATTATAGTCCATTGCACCCAAAATGATGTTTGCGAGTGTTTCAGAGCATTTTGCAAACCTTCGGCACATAAAAGATGAAAAATTTATGTTTCGGGCCTGAATGCACTATTTCAGGGTACCAAAGTTGCGAAGCATCCATTCTACTCCATTGGAACCAAAATGATGTTTGGGAGTGTTTCAGAGCATTTCGCTAACCTTCGGCACGTAAAAAGATGCAAAACTTGTGTTTTGGGCTTGAATGCACTATTTCGGGGAACCGAAGTTGTGAAGCATCCATTCTACTCCATTGGACCCAAAATGATGTTTGAGAGTGTTTCAGAGCATTTCGCTAACCTTCGGCACGTAAGAGATGCAAAACTTGTGTTTCGGGCCTGAATGCACTATTTCAGGGTATCGTAGTTGTAAAGCATCCATTCTACTCCATTGGACCCAAAATGATGTTTGGGAGTGTTTCAGAGCATTTCGCTAACCTTCGGTACGTAAAAGATGCAAAACTTGTGTTCGCGCCTGAATCCACTATTTCGGGGTACCAAAGTTGTGAAGCATCCATTATAGTCCATTGGACCCAAAATGATGTTTGGGAGTGTTTCAGAGCATTTCGCTAACCTTTGGCACGTAAAAGATGCAAAACTTGTGTTTCGGACCTAAATGCACTATTTCAGCGAATCGTAGTTGGAAAGCATCCATTCTACTCCATTGGACCCAAAATGATGTTTGGGACTGTTTCAGAGCATTTCGCTAACCTTCGGCACGTAAAAAGATGCAAAACTTGTGTTTCGGGCCTGAATGCACTATTTCGGGGTACCGAAGTTGTGAAGCATCCATTCTACTCCGTTGGACCCAAAATGATGTTTGGGAGTGTTTCAGAGCATATCGCTAACCTTCGGCACGTAAAAGATGCAAAACTTGTGTTCGCGCCTTAATCCACTTTTTCGTGTTACCAAAGTTGTGAAGCATCCATTATAGTCCATTGCACCCAAAATGATGTTTGCGAGTGTTTCAGAGCATTTTGCAAACCTTCGGCACATAAAAAGATGAAAATTTTATGTTTCGGGCCTGAATGCACTATTTCAGGGTACCAAAGTTGCGAAGCATCCATTCTACTCCATTGGAACCAAAATAAGGTTTGGGAGTGTTTCAGAGCATTCGCTAACCTTCGGCACGTAAAAAGATGCAAAACTTGTGTTTCGGGCCTGAATGCACTATTTCGGGGTACCGAAGTTGTGAAGCATCCGTTCTACTCCATTGGACCCAAAATGATGTTTGGGAGTGTTTCAGAGCATATCGCTAACCTTCGGCACGTAAAAGATGCAAAACTTGTGTTCGCGCCTTAATCCACTTTTTCGTGTTACCAAAGTTGTGAAGCATCCATTATAGTCCATTGCACCCAAAATGATGTTTGCGAGTGTTTCAGAGCATTTTGCAAACCTTCGGCACATAAAAAGATGAAAAATTTATGTTTCGGGCCTGAATGCACTATTTCAGGGTACCAAAGTTGCGAAGCATCCATTCTACTCCATTGGAACCAAAATGAGGTTTGGGAGTGTTTCAGAGCATTCGCTAACCTTCGGCACGTAAAAAGATGCAAAACTTGTGTTTCGGGCCTGAATGCACTATTTCGGGGTACCGAAGTTGTGAAGCATCCATTCTACTCCATTGGACCCAAAATGATGTTTGGGAGTGTTTCAGAGCATTTCGCTAACCTTCGGTACGTAAAAGATGCAAAACTTGTGTTCGCGCCTGAATCCACTATTTCGTGGTACCAAAGTTGTGAAGCATCCATTATAGTCCATTGGACCCAAAATGATGTTTGGGAGTGTTTCAGAGCATTTCGCTAACCTTCGGCACGTAAAAGATGCAAAACCTGTGTTTCGGACCTGAATGCACTATTTCGGGGTATCGTAGTTGGAAAGCATCCATTCTACTCCATTGGAACCAAAATGATGTTTGGGAGTGTTTCAGAGCATTTCGCTAACCTTTGGCACGTAAAAGATGCAAAACCTGTGTTTCGGACTTGAATGCACTATTTCGGGGTATCGTAGTTGGAAAGCATCCATTCTACTCCATTGGACCCAAAATGATGTTTGGGAGTGTTTCAGAGCATTTCGCTAACATTCGGCATGTAAAAAGATGCAAAACTTGTGTTTCGGGCCTGAATGCACTATTTTGGGGTACCGAAGTTGTGAAGCATCCATTCTACTCCATTGGACCCAAAATGATTTTTGGGAGGGTTCCAGAGCATTTCGCTAACCTTCGGCACGTAAAATGATGAAAACTTGTGTTCGCGCCTGATTGCACTATTTCATGGTACCCAAGTTGCGAAGCATCCATTCTACTCCATTGGAACCAAAGTGATGTTTGGGAGTGTTTCAGAGCATTTCGCTAACCTTCGGCACGTAAAAAGATGAAAAACTTGTGTTTGGGGCCTGAATGCACTATTTCGGGGTATCGTAGTTGGGAAGCATCCATTCTACTCCATTGGACCCAAAATGATGTTTGGGAGTGTTTCAGAGCATTTCGCTAACCTTCAGCATGTAAAAAGATGCAAAACTTGTGTTTCGGGCCTGAATGCACTATTTTGGGGTATCGTAGTTGGAAAGCATCCATTCTACTCCATTGGACCCAAAATGATGTTTGGGAGTGTTTCAGAGCATTTCGCTAACCTTCGGCAAGTAAAAAGATGTAAAACTTGTGTTTCAGGCCTGAATGCACTATTTCGGGGTACCGAAGTTGTGAAGCATCAATTCTACTCCATTGGACCCAAAATGATGTTTGAGAGTGTTTCAGAGCATTTTGCTAACCTTCGGCACGTAAAAGATGCAAAACTTGTGTTTCAGACCTGAGTGCACTATTTCGGGGTATTGTAGTTGTAAAGCATCCATACTACTCCATTGGACCCAAAATGATGTTTGGGAGTGTTTCAGAGCATTTCGCTAACCTTCGGCACATAAAAAGATACAAAATTTGTGTTTCGGGACTGAATGCACTATTTCGGGGTACCGAAGTTGTGAAGCATCCATTCTACTCCGTTGGACCCAAAATGATATTTGGGAGTGTTTCAGAGCATATCGCTAACCTTCGGCACGTAAAAGATGCAAAACTTGTGTTCGCGCCTTAATCCACTTTTTCGTGTTACCAAAGTTGTGAAGCATCCATTATAGTCCATTGCACCCAAAATGATGTTTGCGAGTGTTTCAGAGCATTTTGCAAACCTTCGGCACATAAAAAGATGAAAAATTTATGTTTCGGGCCTGAATGCACTATTTCAGGGTACCAAAGTTGCGAAGCATCCATTCTACTCCATTGGAACCAAAATGAGGTTTGGGAGTGTTTCAGAGCATTCGCTAACCTTCGGCACGTAAAAAGATGCAAAACTTGTGTTTCGGGCCTGAATGCACTATTTCGGGGTACCGAAGTTGTGAAGCATCCATTCTGCTCCATTGGACCCAAAATGATGTTTGGGAGTGTTTCAGAGCATTTCGCTAACCTTCGGTACGTAAAAGATGCAAAACTTGTTTTCGCGCCTGAATCCACTATTTCGAGGTACCAAAGTTGTGAAGCATCCATTATAGTCCATTGGACCCAAAATGATGTTTGGGAGTGTTTCAGAGCATTTCGCTAACCTTCGGCACGTAAAAGATGCAAAACCTGTGTTTCGGACCTGAATGCACTATTTCGGGGTATCGTAGTTGGAAAGCATCCATTCTACTCCATTGGAACCAAAATGATGTTTGGGAGTGTTTCAGAGCATTTCGCTAACCTTTGGCACGTAAAAGATGCAAAACCTGTGTTTCGGACCTGAATGCACTATTTCGGGGTATCGTAGTTGGAAAGCATCCATTCTACTCCATTGGACCCAAAATGATGTTTGGGAGTGTTTCAGAGCATTTCGCTAACATTCGGCATGTAAAAAGATGCAAAACTTGTGTTTCGGGCCTGAATGCACTATTTTGGGGTACCGAAGTTGTGAAGCATCCATTCTACTCCATTGGACCCAAAATGATTTTTGGGAGGGTTCCAGAGCATTTCGCTAACCTTCGGCACGTAAAATGATGAAAACTTGTGTTCGCGCCTGATTGCACTATTTCATGGTACCCAAGTTGCGAAGCATCCATTCTACTCCATTGGAACCAAAGTGATGTTTGGGAGTGTTTCAGAGCATTTCGCTAACCTTCGGCACGTAAAAAGATGAAAAACTTGTGTTTGGGGCCTGAATGCACTATTTCGGGGTATCGTAGTTGGGAAGCATCCATTCTACTCCATTGGACCCAAAATGATGTTTGGGAGTGTTTCAGAGCATTTCGCTAACCTTCAGCATGTAAAAAGATGCAAAACTTGTGTTTCGGGCCTGAATGCACTATTTTGGGGTATCGTAGTTGGAAAGCATCCATTCTACTCCATTGGACCCAAAATGATGTTTGGGAGTGTTTCAGAGCATTTCGCTAACCTTCGGCACGTAAAAAGATGTAAAACTTGTGTTTCGGGCCTGAATGCACTATTTCGGGGTACCGAAGTTGTGAAGCATCAATTCTACTCCATTGGACCCAAAATGATGTTTGAGAGTGTTTCAGAGCATTTTGCTAACCTTCGGCACGTAAAAGATGCAAAACTTGTGTTTCAGACCTGAGTGCACTATTTCGGGGTATTGTAGTTGTAAAGCATCCATACTACTCCATTGGACCCAAAATGATGTTTGGGAGTGTTTCAGAGCATTTCGCTAACCTTCGGCACATAAAAAGATACAAAATTTGTGTTTCGGGACTGAATGCACTATTTCGGGGTACTGAAGTTGTGAAGCATCCATTCTACTCCGTTGGACCCAAAATGATGTTTGGGAGTGTTTCAGAGCATATCGCTAACCTTCGGCACGTAAAAGATGCAAAACTTGTGTTCGCGCCTTAATCCACTTTTTCGTGTTACCAAAGTTGTGAAGCATCCATTATAGTCCATTGCACCCAAAATGATGTTTGCGAGTGTTTCAGAGCATTTTGCAAACCTTCGGCACATAAAAAGATGAAAAATTTATGTTTCCGGCCTG
Organism: Cenchrus fungigraminus; assembly: GCA_036936925.1. Classification (NCBI taxonomy): domain Eukaryota; kingdom Viridiplantae; phylum Streptophyta; class Magnoliopsida; order Poales; family Poaceae; genus Cenchrus; species Cenchrus fungigraminus. The sequence continues at coordinate 58,004,294 of CM072772.1, read as the reverse complement.
AATGCACTATTTCGGGGTACCAAAGTTGCGAAGCATCCATTCTACTCCATTGGAACCAAAATGATGTTTGGGAGTGTTTCAGAGCATTTCGCTAACCTTCGGCATGAAAAAAGATGCAAAACTTGTGTTTCGGGCCTGAATGCACTATTTCGGGGTATCGTAGTTGGAAAGCATCCATTCTACTCCATTGGACCCAAAATGATGTTTGGGAGTGTTTCAGAGCATTTCGCTAACCTTCGGCACGTAAAAAGATGTAAAACTTGTGTTTCGGGCCTGAATGCACTATTTCGGGGTACCGAAGTTGTGAAGCATCCTTTCTACTCCATTGGACCCAAAATGATATTTGAGAGTGTTTCAGAGCATTTTGCTAACCTTCGGCACGTAAAAGATGCAAAACTTGTGTTTCAGACCTGAGTGCACTATTTCGGGGTATTGTAGTTGTAAAGCATCCATACTACTCCATTGGACCCAAAATGATGTTTGGGAGTGTTTCAGAGCATTTCGCTAACCTTCGGCACATAAAAAGATACAAAATTTGTGTTTCGGGCCTGAGTGCACTATTTCGGGGTACCGAAGTTGTGAAGCATCCATTCTACTCTGTTGGACCCAAAATGATGTTTGGGAGTGTTTCAGAGCATTTCGCTAACCTTCGGCACGTAAAAGATGCAAAACTTGTGTTTCGGGCCTGAATGCATTATTTCAGGGTATTGTAGTTGTAAAGCATCCATTCTACTCCATTGGACCCAAAATGATGTTTGGGTGTGTTTCAGAGCATTTCGCTAACCTTCGGTACGTAAAAGATGCAAAACTTGTGTTCGCGCCTGAATCCACTATTTCGGGGTAACAAAGTTGTGAAGCATCCATTCTAGTCCATTGGAACCAAAATGAGGTTTGGGAGTGTTTCAGAGCTTTTCGCTAACCTTCGGCACGTAAAAAGATGCAAAACTTGTGTTCGCGCCTGAATGCACTATTTCGGCGTATCGTGGTTGGGAAGCATCCATTCTACACCATTGGACCCAAAATGATGTTTGGGAGTGTTTCAGAGCATTTCGCTAACCTTCGGCATGTAAAAAGATGCAAAACTTGTGTTTCGGGCCTGAATGCACTATTTCGGGGTATCGTAGTTGGAAAGCATCCATTCTACTCCATTGGACCCAAAATGATGTTTGGGAGTGTTTCAGAGCATTTCGCTAACCTTCGGCACGTAAAAAGATGCAAAACTTGTGTTTCGGGCCTGAATGCACTATTTCGGGGTATCGTAGTTGGAAAGCATCCATTCTACACCATTGGACCCAAAATGATGTTTGGGAGTGTTTCAGAGCATTTCGCTAACCTTCGGCATGTAAAAAGATGCAAAACTTGTGTTTCGGGCCTGAATGCACTATTTCGGGGTATCATAGTTGGAAAGCATCCATTCTACTCCATTGGACCCAAAATGATGTTTGGGAGTGTTTCAGAGCATTTCGCTAACCTTCGGCACGTAAAAAGATGCAAAACTTGTGTTTCGGGCCTGAATGCACTATTTCGGGGTACCAAAGTTGCGAAGCATCCATTCTACTCCATTGGAACCAAAATGATGTTTGGGAGTGTTTCAGAGCATTTCGCTAACCTTCGGCATGTAAAAAGATGCAAAACTTGTGTTTCGGGCCTGAATGCACTATTTCGGGGTATCATAGTTGGAAAGCATCCATTCTAGTCCATTGGACCCAAAATGATGTTTGGGAGTGTTTCAGAGCATTTCGCTAACCTTCGGCACGTAAAAAGATGAAAAACTTGTGTTTGGGGCCTGAATGCACTATTTCGGCGTATCGTGGTTGGGAAGCATCCATTCTACACCATTGGACCCAAAATGATGTTTGGGAGTGTTTCAGAGCATTTCGCTAACCTTCGGCATGTAAAAAGATGCAAAACTTGTGTTTCGGGCCTGAATGCACTATTTCGGGGTATCGTAGTTGGAAAGCATCCATTCTACTCCATTGGACCCAAAATGATGTTTGGGAGTGTTTCAGAGCATTTCGCTAACCTTCGGCACGTAAAAAGATGCAAAACTTGTGTTTCGGGCCTGAATGCACTATTTCGGGGTATCGTAGTTGGAAAGCATCCATTCTACACCATTGGACCCAAAATGATATTTGGGAGTGTTTCAGAGCATTTCGCTAACCTTCGGCATGTAAAAAGATGCAAAACTTGTGTTTCGGGCCTGAATGCACTATTTCGGGGTATCATAGTTGGAAAGCATCCATTCTACTCCATTGGACCCAAAATGATGTTTGGGAGTGTTTCAGAGCATTTCGCTAACCTTCGGCACGTAAAAAGATGCAAAACTTGTGTTTCGGGCCTGAATGCACTATTTCGGGGTACCAAAGTTGCGAAGCATCCATTCTACTCCATTGGAACCAAAATGATGTTTGGGAGTGTTTCAGAGCATTTCGCTAACCTTCGGCATGAAAAAAGATGCAAAACTTGTGTTTCGGGCATGAATGCACTATTTCGGGGTATCGTAGTTGGAAAGCATCCATTCTACTCCATTGGACCCAAAATGATGTTTGGGAGTGTTTCAGAGCATTTCGCTAACCTTCGGCACGTAAAAAGATGTAAAACTTGTGTTTCGGGCCTGAATGCACTATTTCGGGGTACCGAAGTTGTGAAGCATCCATTCTACTCCATTGGACCCAAAATGATGTTTGAGAGTGTTTCAGAGCATTCTGCTAACCTTCGGCACGTAAAAGATGTAAAACTTGTGTTTCAGACCTGAGTGCACTATTTCGGGGTATTGTAGTTGTAAAGCATCCATACTACTCCATTGGACCCAAAATGATGTTTGGGAGTGTTTCAGAGCATTTCGCTAACCTTCGGCACATAAAAAGATACCAAATTTGTGTTTCGGGCCTGAGTGCACTATTTCGGGGTACCGAAGTTGTGAAGCATCCATTCTACTCCGTTGGACCCAAAATGATGTTTGGGAGTGTTTCAGAGCATTTCGCTAACCTTCGGCACGTAAAAGATGCAAAACTTGTGTTTCGGGCCTGAATGCATTATTTCAGGGTATCGTAGTTGTAAAGCATCCATTCTACTCCATTGGACCCAAAATGATGTTTGGGTGTGTTTCAGAGCATTTCGCTAACCTTCGGTACGTAAAAGATGCAAAACTTGTGTTCGCGCCTGAATCCACTATTTCGGGGTACCAAAGTTGTGAAGCATCCATTCTAGTCCATTGGAACCAAAATGAGGTTTGGGAGTGTTTCAGAGCTTTTCGCTAACCTTCGGCACGTAAAAAGATGAAAAACTTGTGTTTGGGGCCTGAATGCACTATTTCGGCGTATCGTGGTTGGGAAGCATCCATTCTACACCATTGGACCCAAAATGATGTTTGGGAGTGTTTCAGAGCATTTCGCTAACCTTCGGCATGTAAAAAGATGCAAAACTTGTGTTTCGGGCCTGAATGCACTATTTCGGGGTATCGTAGTTGGAAAGCATCCATTCTACTCCATTGGACCCAAAATGATGTTTGGGAGTGTTTCAGAGCATTTCGCTAACCTTCGGCACGTAAAAAGATGCAAAACTTGTGTTTCGGGCCTGAATGCACTATTTCGGGGTATCGTAGTTGGAAAGCATCCATTCTACACCATTGGACCCAAAATGATGTTTGGGAGTGTTTCAGAGCATTTCGCTAACCTTCGGCATGTAAAAAGATGCAAAACTTGTGTTTCGGGCCTGAATGCACTATTTCGGGGTATCATAGTTGGAAAGCATCCATTCTACTCCATTCGACCCAAAATGATGTTTGGGAGTGTTTCAGAGCATTTCGCTAACCTTCGGCACGTAAAAAGATGCAAAACTTGTGTTTCGGGCCTGAATGCACTATTTCGGGGTACCGAAGTTGTGAAGCATCCATTCTACTCCGTTGGACCCAAAATGATGTTTGGGAGTGTTTCAGAGCATATCGCTAACCTTCGGCACGTAAAAGATGCACAACTTGTGTTCGCGCCTTAATCCACTTTTTCGTGTTACCAAAGTTGTGAAGCATCCATTATAGTCCATTGCACCCAAAATGATGTTTGCGAGTGTTTCAGAGCATTTTGCAAACCTTCGGCACATAAAAAGATGAAAAATTTATGTTTCCGGCCTGAATGCACTATTTCGGGGTACCAAAGTTGCGAAGCATCCATTCTACTCCATTGGAACCAAAATGATGTTTGGGAGTGTTTCAGAGCATTTCGCTAACCTTCGGCATGAAAAAAGATGCAAAACTTGTGTTTCGGGCCTGAATGCACTATTTCGGGGTATCGTAGTTGGAAAGCATCCATTCTACTCCATTGGACCCAAAATGATGTTTGGGAGTGTTTCAGAGCATTTCGCTAACCTTCGGCACGTAAAAAGATGTAAAACTTGTGTTTCGGGCCTGAATGCACTATTTCGGGGTACCGAAGTTGTGAAGCATCCATTCTACTCCATTGGACCCAAAATGATGTTTGAGAGTGTTTCAGAGCATTTTGCTAACCTTCGGCACGTAAAAGATGCAAAACTTGTGTTTCAGACCTGAGTGCACTATTTCGGGGTATTGTAGTTGTAAAGCATCCATACTACTCCATTGGACCCAAAATGATGTTTGGGAGTGTTTCAGAGCATTTCGCTAACCTTCGGCACATAAAAAGATACAAAATTTGTGTTTCGGGCCTGAGTGCACTATTTCGGGGTACCGAAGTTGTGAAGCATCCATTCTACTCCGTTGGACCCAAAATGATGTTTGGGAGTGTTTCAGAGCATTTCGCTAACCTTCGGCACGTAAAAGATGCAAAACTTGTGTTTCGGGCCTGAATGCATTATTTCAGGGTATCGTAGTTGTAAAGCATCCATTCTACTCCATTGGACCCAAAATGATGTTTGGGTGTGTTTCAGAGCATTTCGCTAACCTTCGGTACGTAAAAGATGCAAAACTTGTGTTCGCGCCTGAATCCACTATTTCGGGGTACCAAAGTTGTGAAGCATCCATTCTAGTCCATTGGAACCAAAATGAGGTTTGGGAGTGTTTCAGAGCTTTTCGCTAACCTTCGGCACGTAAAAAGATGAAAAACTTGTGTTTGGGGCCTGAATGCACTATTTCGGCGTATCGTGGTTGGGAAGCATCCATTCTACACCATTGGAACCAAAATGATGTTTGGGAGTGTTTCAGAGCATTTCGCTATCCTTCGGCATGTAAAAAGATGCAAAACTTGTGTTTCGGGCCTGAATGCACTATTTCGGGGTATCGTAGTTGGAAAGCATCCATTCTACTCCATTGGACCCAAAATGATGTTTGGGAGTGTTTCAGAGCATTTCGCTAACCTTCGGCACGTAAAAAGATGCAAAACTTGTGTTTCGGGACTGAATGCACTATTTCGGGGTATCGTAGTTGGAAAGCATCCATTCTACTCCATTGGACCCAAAATGATGTTTGGGAGTGTTTCAGAGCATTTCGCTAACCTTCGGCACGTAAAAAGATGTAAAACTTGTGTTTCGGGCCTGAATGCACTATTTCGGGGTACCGAAGTTGTGAAGCATCCATTCTACTCCATTGGACCCAAAATGATGTTTGAGAGTGTTTCAGAGCATTTTGCTAACCTTCGGCACGTAAAAGATGCAAAACTTGTGTTTCAGACCTGAGTGCACTATTTCGGGGTATTGTAGTTGTAAAGCATCCACACTACTCCATTGGACCCAAAATGATGTTTGGGAGTGTTTCAGAGCATTTCGCTAACCTTCGGCACATAAAAAGATACAAAATTTGTGTTTCGGGCCTGAGTGCACTATTTCGGGGTACCGAAGTTGTGAAGCATCCATTCTACTCCGTTGGACCCAAAATGATGTTTGGGAGTGTTTCAGAGCATTTCGCTAACCTTCGGCACGTAAAAGATGCAAAACTTGTGTTTCGGGCCTGAATGCATTATTTCAGGGTATCGTAGTTGTAAAGCATCCATTCTACTCCATTGGACCCAAAATGATGTTTGGGTGTGTTTCAGAGCATTTCGCTAACCTTCGGTACGTAAAAGATGCAAAACTTGTGTTCGCGCCTGAATCCACTATTTCGGGGTACCAAAGTTGTGAAGCATCCATTCTAGTCCATTGGAACCAAAATGAGGTTTGGGAGTGTTTCAGAGCTTTTCGCTAACCTTCGGCACGTAAAAAGATGAAAAACTTGTGTTTGGGGCCTGAATGCACTATTTCGGCGTATCGTGGTTGGGAAGCATCCATTCTACACCATTGGACCCAAAATGATGTTTGGGAGTGTTTCAGAGCATTTCGCTAACCTTCGGCATGTAAAAAGATGCAAAACTTGTGTTTCGGGCCTGAATGCACTATTTCGGGGTATCGTAGTTGGAAAGCATCCATTCTACTCCATTGGACCCAAAATGATGTTTGGGAGTGTTTCAGAGCATTTCGCTAACCTTCGGCACGTAAAAAGATGCAAAACTTGTGTTTCGGGACTGAATGCACTATTTCGGGGTATCGTAGTTGGAAAGCATCCATTCTACACCATTGGACCCAAAATGATGTTTGGGAGTGTTTCAGAGCATTTCGCTAACCTTCGGCATGTAAAAAGATGCAAAACTTGTGTTTCGGGCCTGAATGCACTATTTCGGGGTATCATAGTTGGAAAGCATCCATTCTACTCCATTGGACCCAAAATGATGTTTGGGAGTGTTTCAGAGCATTTCGCTAACCTTCGGCACGTAAAAAGATGCAAAACTTGTGTTTCGGGCCTGAATGCACTATTTCGGGGTACCGAAGTTGTGAAGCATCCATTCTACTCCGTTGGACCCAAAATGATGTTTGGGAGTGTTTCAGAGCATATCGCTAACCTTCGGCACGTAAAAGATGCACAACTTGTGTTCGTGCCTTAATCCACTTTTTCGTGTTACCAAAGTTGTGAAGCATCCATTATAGTCCATTGCACCCAAAATGATGTTTGCGAGTGTTTCAGAGCATTTTGCAAACCTTCGGCACATAAAAAGATGAAAAATTTATGTTTCCGGCCTGAATGCACTATTTCGGGGTACCAAAGTTGCGAAGCATCCATTCTACTCCGTTGGAACCAAAATGATGTTTGGGAGTGTTTCAGAGCATTTCGCTAACCTTCGGCATGAAAAAAGATGCAAAACTTGTGTTTCGGGCCTGAATGCACTATTTCGGGGTATCGTAGTTGGAAAGCATCCATTCTACTCCATTGGACCCAAAATGATGTTTGGGAGTGTTTCAGAGCATTTCGCTAACCTTCGGTACGTAAAAAGATGTAAAACTTGTGTTTCGGGCCTGAATGCACTATTTCGGGGTACCGAAGTTGTGAAGCATCCATTCTACTCCATTGGACCCAAAATGATGTTTGAGAGTGTTTCAGAGCATTTTGCTAACCTTCGGCACGTAAAAGATGCAAAACTTGTGTTTCAGACCTGAGTGCACTATTTCGGGGTATTGTAGTTGTAAAGCATCCATACTACTCCATTGGACCCAAAATGATGTTTGGGAGTGTTTCAGAGCATTTCGCTAACCTTCGGCACATAAAAAGATACAAAATTTGTGTTTCGGGACTGAATGCCCTATTTCGGGGTACCGAAGTTGTGAAGCATCCATTCTACTCCATTGGACCCAAAATGATTTTTGGGAGGGTTTCAGAGCATTTCGCTAACATTCGGCACGTAAAAAGATGAAAACTTGTGTTCGCGCCTGAATGCACTATTTCGGGATACCAAAGTTGCGAGGCATCCATTCTACTCCATTGGAACCAAAGTGATGTTTGGGAGTGTTTCAGAGCATTTCGCTAACCTTCGGCACGTAAAAGATGCAAAACCTGTGTTTCGGACCTGAATGCACTATTTCGGGGTATCGTAGTTGGAAAGCATCCATTCTACTCCATTGGACCCAAAATGATGTTTGGGAGTGTTTCAGAGCATTTCGCTAACCTTCGGCATGTAAAAAGATGCAAAACTTGTGTTTCGGGCCTGAATGCACTATTTCGGGGTACCGAAGTTGTGAAGCATCCATTCTACTCCATTGGACCCAAAATGATTTTTGGGAGGGTTTCAGAGCATTTCGCTAACCTTCGGCACGTAAAAAGATGAAAACTTGTGTTCGTGCCTGAATGCACTATTTCATGGTACCCAAGTTGCGAAGCATCCATTCTACTCCATTGGAACCAAAGTGATGTTTGGGAGTGTTTCAGAGCATTTCGCTAACCTTCGGCACGTAAAAAGATGAAAAACTTGTGTTTGGGGCCTGAATGCACTATTTCGGGGTATCGTAGTTGGAAAGCATCCATTCTACTCCATTGGACCCAAAATGATGTTTGGGAGTGTTTCAGAGCATTTCGCTAACCTTCGGTACGTAAAAAGATGTAAAACTTGTGTTTCGGGCCTGAATGCACTATTTCGGGGTACCGAAGTTGTGAAGCATCCATTCTACTCCATTGGACCCAAAATGATGTTTGAGAGTGTTTCAGAGCATTTTGCTAACCTTCGGCACGTAAAAGATGCAAAACTTGTGTTTCAGACCTGAGTGCACTATTTCGGGGTATTGTAGTTGTAAAGCATCCATACTACTCCATTGGACCCAAAATGATGTTTGGGAGTGTTTCAGAGCATTTCGCTAACCTTCGGCACATAAAAAGATACAAAATTTGTGTTTCGGGACTGAATGCCCTATTTCGGGGTACCGAAGTTGTGAAGCATCCATTCTACTCCATTGGACCCAAAATGATTTTTGGGAGGGTTTCAGAGCATTTCGCTAACATTCGGCACGTAAAAAGATGAAAACTTGTGTTCGCGCCTGAATGCACTATTTCGGGATACCAAAGTTGCGAGGCATCCATTCTACTCCATTGGAACCAAAGTGATGTTTGGGAGTGTTTCAGAGCATTTCGCTAACCTTCGGCATGTAAAAAGATGCAAAACCTGTGTTTCGGACCTGAATGCACTATTTCGGGGTATCGTAGTTGGAAAGCATCCATTCTACTCCATTGGACCCAAAATGATGTTTGGGAGTGTTTCAGAGCATTTCGCTAACCTTCGGCATGTAAAAAGATGCAAAACTTGTGTTTCGGGCCTGAATGCACTATTTCGGGGTACCGAAGTTGTGAAGCATCCATTCTACTCCATTGGACCCAAAATGATTTTTGGGAGGGTTTCAGAGCATTTCGCTAACCTTCGGCACGTAAAAAGATGAAAACTTGTGTTCGTGCCTGAATGCACTATTTCATGGTACCCAAGTTGCGAAGCATCCATTCTACTCCATTGGAACCAAAGTGATGTTTGGGAGTGTTTCAGAGCATTTCGCTAACCTTCGGCACGTAAAAAGATGAAAAACTTGTGTTTGGGGCCTGAATGCACTATTTCGGGGTATCGTAGTTGGAAAGCATCCATTCTACTCCATTGGACCCAAAATGATGTTTGGGAGTGTTTCAGAGCATTTCGCTAACCTTCGGCATATAAAAAGATGCAAAACTTGTGTTCCGGGCCTGAATGCACTATTTCGGGGTATCGTAGTTGGAAAGCATCCATTCTACTCCATTGGACCCAAAATGATGTTTGGGAGTGTTTCAGAGCATTTCGCTAACCTTCGGCACGTAAAAAGATGTAAAACTTGTGTTTCGGGCCTGAATGCACTATTTCGGGGTACCGAAGTTGTGAAGCATCCATTCTACTCCATTGGACCCAAAATGATGTTTGAGAGTGTTTCAGAGCATTTTGCTAACCTTCGGCACGTAAAAGATGCAAAACTTGTGTTTCAGACCTGAGTGCACTATTTCGGGGTATCGTAGTTGTAAAGCATCCATACGACTCCATTGGACCCAAAATGATGTTTGGGAGTGTTTCAGAGCATTTCGCTAACCTTCGGCACATAAAAAGATACAAAATTTGTGTTTCGGGACTGAATGCACTATTTCGGGGTACCTAAGTTGTGAAGCATCCATTCTACTCCATTGGACCCAAAATGATTTTTGGGAGGGTTTCAGAGCATTTCGCTAACCTTCGGCATGTAAAAAGATGCAAAACTTGTGTTTCGGGCCTGAATGCACTATTTCGGGGTACCGAAGTTGTGAAGCATCCATTCTACTCCATTGGACCCAAAATGATTTTTGGGAGGGTTTCAGAGCATTTCGCTAACATTCGGCACGTAAAAAGATGAAAACTTGTGTTCGCGCCTGAATGCACTATTTCGGGATACCAAAGTTGCGAGGCATCCATTCTACTCCATTGGAACCAAAGTGATGTTTGGGAGTGTTTCAGAGCATTTCGCTAACCTTCGGCACGTAAAAAGATGCAAAACTTGTGTTTTGGGCTTGAATGCACTATTTCGGGGTACCGAAGTTGTGAAGCATCCATTCTACTCCATTGGGCCCAAAATGATGTTTGAGAGTGTTTCAGAGCATTTCGCTAACCTTCGGCACGTAAAAGATGCAAAACTTGTGTTTCGGGCCTGAATGCACTATTTCAGGGTATCCTAGTTGTAAAGCATCCATTCTACTCCATTGGACCCAAAATGATGTTTGGGAGTGTTTCAGAGAATTTCGCTATCCTTCGGTACGTAAAAGATGCAAAACTTGTGTTCGCGCCTGAATCCACTATTTCGGAGTACCAAAGTTGCGAAGCATCCATTCTACTCCATTGGAACGAAAATGATGTTTGGGAGTGTTTCAGAGCATTTCGCTAACCTTCGGCACGTAAAAGATGCAAAACTTTTGTTTCGGACCTGAATGCACTATTTCGGGGTATCGTAGTTGGAAAGCATCCATTCTACTCCATTGGACCCAAAATGATGTTTGGGAGTGTTTCAGAGCATTTCGCTAACCTTCGGCACGTAAAAAGATGCAAAACTTGTGTTTCGGGCCTGAATGCACTATTTCGGGGTACCGAAGTTGTGAAGCATCCATTCTACTCCGTTGGACCCAAAATGATGTTTGGGAGTGTTTCAGAGCATATCGCTAACCTTCGGCACGTAAAAGATGCAAAACTTGTGTTCGCGCCTTAATCCACTTTTTCGTGTTACCAAAGTTGTGAAGCATCCATTATAGTCCATTGCACCCAAAATGATGTTTGCGAGTGTTTCAGAGCATTTTGCAAACCTTCGGCACATAAAAAGATGAAAAATTTATGTTTCAGGCCTGAATGCACTATTTCGAGGTACCAAAGTTGCGAAGCATCCATTCTAGTCCATTGGAACCAAAATGAGGTTTGGGAGTGTTTCAGAGCATTCGCTAACCTTCGGCACGTAAAAAGATGCAAAACTTGTGTTTCGGGCCTGAATGCACTATTTCGGGGTACCGAAGTTGTGAAGCACCCGTTCTACTCCATTGGACCCAAAATGATGTTTGGGAGTGTTTCAGAGCATATCGCTAACCTTCGGCACGTAAAAGATGCAAAACTTGTGTTCGCGCCTTAATCCACTTTTTCGTGTTACCAAAGTTGTGAAGCATTCATTATAGTCCATTGCACCCAAAATGATGTTTGCGAGTGTTTCAGAGCATTTTGCAAACCTTCGGCACATAAAAAGATGAAAAATTTATGTTTCGGGCCTGAATGCACTATTTCAGGGTACCAAAGTTGCGAAGCATCCATTCTACTCCTTTGGAACCAAAATGAGGTTTGGGAGTGTTTCAGAGCATTCGCTAACCTTCGGCACGTAAAAAGATGCAAAACTTGTGTTTCGGGCCTGAATGCACTATTTCGGGGTACCGAAGTTGTGAAGCATCCATTCTACTCCATTGGACCCAAAATGATGTTTGGCAGTGTTTCAGAGCATTTCGCTAACCTTCGGTACGTAAAAGATGCAAAACTTGTGTTCGCGCCTGAATCCACTATTTCGGGGTACCAAAGTTGTGAAGCATCCATTATAGTCCATTGGACCCAAAATGATGTTTGGGAGTGTTTCAGAGCATTTCGCTAACCTTCGGCATGTAAAAAGATGCAAAACTTGTGTTTCGGGCTTGAATGCACTATTTCGGGGTACCGAAGTTGTGAAGCATCCATTCTACTCCATTGGACCCAAAATGATTTTTGGGAGGGTTTCAGAGCATTTCGCTAACCTTCGGCACGTAAAAAGATGAAAACTTGTGTTCGTGCCTGAATGCACTATTTCATGGTACCCAAGTTGCGAAGCATCCATTCTACTCCATTGGAACCAAAGTGATGTTTGGGAGTGTTTCAGAGCATTTCGCTAACCTTCGGCACGTAAAAAGATGAAAAACTTGTGTTTGGGGCCTGAATGCACTATTTCGGGGTATCGTAGTTGGAAAGCATCCATTCTACTCCATTGGACCCAAAATGATGTTTGGGAGTGTTTCAGAGCATTTCGCTAACCTTCGGCATGTAAAAAGATGCAAAACTTGTGTTTCGGGCCTGAATGCACTATTTCGGGGTATCGTAGTTGGAAAGCATCCATTCTACTCCATTGGACCCAAAATGATGTTTGGGAGTGTTTCAGAGCATTTCGCTAACCTTCGGCACGTAAAAAGATGTAAAACTTGTGTTTCGGGCCTGAATGCACTATTTCGGGGTACCGAAGTTGTGAAGCATCCATTCTACTCCATTGGACCCAAAATGATGTTTGAGAGTGTTTCAGAGCATTTTGCTAACCTTCGGCACGTAAAAGATGCAAAACTTGTGTTTCAGACCTGAGTGCACTATTTCGGGGTATCGTAGTTGTAAAGCATCCATACGACTCCATTGGACCCAAAATGATGTTTGGGAGTGTTTCAGAGCATTTCGCTAACCTTCGGCACATAAAAAGATACAAAATTTGTGTTTCGGGACTGAATGCACTATTTCGGGGTACCTAAGTTGTGAAGCATCCATTCTACTCCATTGGACCCAAAATGATTTTTGGGAGGGTTTCAGAGCATTTCGCTTACATTCGGCACGTAAAAAGATGAAAACTTGTGTTCGCGCCTGAATGCACTATTTCGAGGTACCAAAGTTGCGAAGCATCCATTCTAGTCCATTGGAACCAAAATGAGATTTGGGAGTGTTTCAGAGCATTCGCTAACCTTCGGCACGTAAAAAGATGCAAAACTTGTGTTTCGGGCCTGAGTGCACTATTTCGGGGTACCGAAGTTGTGAAGCATCCGTTCTACTCCATTGGACCCAAAATGATGTTTGGGAGTGTTTCAGAGCATTTCGCTAACCTTCGGCACATAAAAAGATACAAAATTTGTGTTTCGGGACTGAATGCACTATTTCGGGGTACCTAAGTTGTGAAGCATCCATTCTACTCCATTGGACCCAAAATGATTTTTGGGAGGGTTTCAGAGCATTTCGCTAACCTTCGGCATGTAAAAAGATGCAAAACTTGTGTTTCGGGCCTGAATGCACTATTTCGGGGTACCGAAGTTGTGAAGCATCCATTCTACTCCATTGGACCCAAAATGATTTTTGGGAGGGTTTCAGAGCATTTCGCTAACATTCGGCACGTAAAAAGATGAAAACTTGTGTTCGCGCCTGAATGCACTATTTCGGGATACCAAAGTTGCGAGGCATCCATTCTACTCCATTGGAACCAAAGTGATGTTTGGGAGTGTTTCAGAGCATTTCGCTAACCTTCGGCACGTAAAAAGATGCAAAACTTGTGTTTTGGGCTTGAATGCACTATTTCGGGGTACCGAAGTTGTGAAGCATCCATTCTACTCCATTGGACCCAAAATGATGTTTGAGAGTGTTTCAGAGCATTTCGCTAACCTTCGGCACGTAAAAGATGCAAAACTTGTGTTTCGGGCCTGAATGCACTATTTCAGGGTATCCTAGTTGTAAAGCATCCATTCTACTCCATTGGACCCAAAATGATGTTTGGGAGTGTTTCAGAGAATTTCGCTATCCTTCGGTACGTAAAAGATGCAAAACTTGTGTTCGCGCCTGAATCCACTATTTCGGAGTACCAAAGTTGTGAAGCATCCATTATAGTCCATTGGACCCAAAATGATGTTTGGGAGTGTTTCAGAGCATTTCGCTAACCTTCGGCACGTAAAAGATGCAAAACTTGTGTTTTGGACCTGAATGCACTATTTCGGGGTATCGTAGTTGGAAAGCATCCATTCTACTCCATTGGACCCAAAATGATGTTTGGGAGTGTTTCAGAGCATTTCGCTAACCTTCGGCACGTAAAAAGATGCAAAACTTGTGTTTCGGGCCTGAATGCACTATTTCGGGGTACCGAAGTTGTGAAGCATCCATTCTACTCCGTTGGACCCAAAATGATGTTTGGGAGTGTTTCAGAGCATATCGCTAACCTTCGGCACGTAAATGATGCAAAACTTGTGTTCGCGCCTTAATCCACTTTTTCGTGTTACCAAAGTTGTGAAGCATCCATTATAGTCCATTGCACCCAAAATGATGTTTGCGAGTGTTTCAGAGCATTTTGCAAACCTTCGGCACATAAAAAGATGAAAAATTTATGTTTCGGGCCTGAATGCACTATTTCGAGGTACCAAAGTTGCGAAGCATCCATTCTAGTCCATTGGAACCAAAATGAGGTTTGGGAGTGTTTCAGAGCATTCGCTAACCTTCGGCACGTAAAAAGATGCAAAACTTGTGTTTCGGGCCTGAATGCACTATTTCGGGGTACCGAAGTTGTGAAGCATCCGTTCTACTCCATTGGACCCAAAATGATGTTTGGGAGTGTTTCAGAGCATATCGCTAACCTTCGGCACGTAAAAGATGCAAAACTTGTGTTCGCGCCTTAATCCACTTTTTCGTGTTACCAAAGTTGTGAAGCATCCATTATAGTCCATTGCACCCAAAATGATGTTTGCGAGTGTTTCAGAGCATTTTGCAAACCTTCGGCACATAAAAAGATGAAAAATTTATGTTTCGGGCCTGAATGCACTATTTCGGGGTACCAAAGTTGCGAAGCATGCATTCTAGTCCATTGGAACCAAAATGAGGTTTGGGAGTGTTTCACAGCATTCGCTAACCTTCGGCACGTAAAAAGATGCAAAACTTGTGTTTCGAGCCTGAATGCACTATTTCGGGGTACCGAAGTTGTGAAGCATCCGTTCTACTCCATTGGACCCAAAATGATGTTTGGGAGTGTTTCAGAGCATATCGCTAACCTTCGGCACGTAAAAGATGCAAAACTTGTGTTCGCGCCTTAATCCACTTTTTCGTGTTACCAAAGTTGTGAAGCATCCATTATAGTCCATTGCACCCAAAATGATGTTTGCGAGTGTTTCAGAGCAATTTGCAAACCTTCGGCACATAAAAAGATGAAAAATTTATGTTTCGGGCCTGAATGCACTATTTCAGGGTACCAAAGTTGCGAAGCATCCATTCTACTCCATTGGAACCAAAATGAGGTTTGGGAGTGTTTCAGAGCATTCGCTAACCTTCGGCACGTAAAAAGATGCAAAACTTGTGTTTCGGGCCTGAATGCACTATTTCAGGGTACCGAAGTTGTGAAGCATCCATTCTACTCCATTGGACCCAAAATGATGTTTGGGAGTGTTTCAGAGCATTTCGCTAACCTTCGGTACGTAAAAGATGCAAAACTTGTGTTCGCGCCTGAATCCACTATTTCGGGGTACCAAAGTTGTGAAGCATCCATTATAGTCCATTGGTCCCAAAATGATGTTTGGGAGTGTTTCAGAGCATTTCGCTAACCTTCGGCACGTGAAAGATGCAAAACCTGTGTTTCGGACCTGAATGCATTATTTCGGGGTATCATAGTTGGAAAGCATCCATTCTACTCCATTGGGCCCAAAATGATGTTTGGGAGTGTTTCAGAGCATTTCGCTAACCTTCGGCATGTAAAAAGATGCAAAACTTGGTTTCAGGCCTGAATGCACTATTTCGGGGTACCGAAGTTGTGAAGCATCCATTCTACTCCATTGGACCCAAAATGATTTTTGGGAGGGTTTCAGAGCATTTCGCTAACCTTCGGCACGTAAAAAGATGAAAACTTGTGTTCGCGCCTGAATGCACTATTTCATTGTACCTAAGTTGCGAAGCATCCATTCTACTCCATTGGAACCAAAGTGATGTTTGGGAGTGTTTCAGAGCATTTCGCTAACCTTCGGCACGTAAAAAGATGAAAAACTTGTGTTTGGGGCCTGAATGCACTATTTCGGGGTATCGTAGTTGGAAAGCATCCATTCTACTCCATTGGACCCAAAATGATGTTTGGGAGTGTTTCAGAGCATTTCGCTAACCTTCGGCATGTAAAAAGATGCAAAACTTGTGTTTCGGGCCTGAATGCACTATTTCGGGGTATCGTAGTTGGAAAGCATCCATTCTACTCCATTGGACGCAAAATGATGTTTGGGAGTGTTTCAGAGCATTTCGCTAACCTTCGGCACGTAAAAAGATGTAAAACTTGTGTTTCGGGCCTGAATGCACTATTTTGGGGTACCGAAGTTGTGAAGCATCCATTCTACTCCATTGGACCCAAAATGATGTTTGAGAGTGTTTCAGAGCATTTTGCTAACCTTCGGCACGTAAAAGATGCAAAACTTGTGTTTCAGACCTGAGTGCACTATTTCGGGGTATCATAGTTGTAAAGCATCCATACTACTCCATTGGACCCAAAATTATGTTTGGGAGTGTTTCAGAGCATTTCGCTAACCTTCGGCACGTAAAAGATGCAAAACTTGTGTTTCGGGCCTGAATGCACTATTTCGGGGTACCTAAGTTGTGAAGCATCCATTCTACTCCATTGGACCCAAAATGATTTTTGGGACGGTTTCAGAGCATTTCGCTAACATTCGGCACGTAAAAAGATGAAAACTTGTGTTCGCGCCTGAATGCACTATTTCGGGGTACCAAAGTTGCGAAGCATCCATTCTACTCCATTGGAACCAAAGTGATGTTTGGGAGTGTTTCAGAGCATTTCGCTAACCTTCGGCACGTAAAAAGATGCAAAACTTGTGTTTTGGGCTTGAATGCACTATTTCGGGGTACCGAAGTTGTGAAGCATCCATTCTACTCCATTGGACCCAAAATGATGTTTGAGAGTGTTTCAGAGCATTTCGCTAACCTTCGGCACGTAAAAGATGCAAAACTTGTGTTTCGGGCCTGAATGCACTATTTTAGGGTATCGTAGTTGTAAAGCATACATTCTACTCCATTGGACCCAAAATGATGTTTGGGAGTGTTTCAGAGCATTTTGCTAACCTTCGGTACGTAAAAGATGCAAAACTTGTGTTCGCGCCTGAATCCACTATTTCGGGGTACCAAAGTTGTGAAGCATCCATTATAGTCCATTGGACCCAAAATGATGTTTGGGAGTGTTTCAGAGCATTTCGCTAACCTTCGGCACATAAAAAGATACAAAATTTGTGTTTCGGGACTGAATGCACTATTTCGGGGTACCTAAGTTGTGAAGCATCCATTCTACTCCATTGGACCCAAAATGATTTTTGGGAGGGTTTCAGAGCATTTCGCTAACATTCGGCACGTAAAAAGATGAAAACTTGTGTTCGCGCCTAAATGCACTATTTCGGGGTACCAAAGTTGCGAAGCATCCATTCTACTCCATTGGAACCAAAGTGATGTTTGGGAGTGTTTCAGAGCATTTCGCTAACCTTCGGCACGTAAAAAGATGCAAAACTTATATTTTGGGCTTGAATGCACTATTTCGGGGTACCGAAGTTGTGAAGCATCCATTCTACTCCATTGGACCCAAAATGATGTTTGAGAGTGTTTCAGAGCATTTCGCTAACCTTCGGCACGTAAAAGATGCAAAACTTGTGTTTCGGGCCTGAATGCACTATTTCAGGGTATCGTAGTTGTAAAGCATCCATTCTACTCCATTGGACCCAAAATGATGTTTGGGTGTGTTTCAGAGCATTTCGCTAACCTTCGGTACGTAAAAGATGCAAAACTTGTGTTCGCGCCTGAATCCACTATTTCGGGGTACCAAAGTTGTGAAGCATCCATTATAGTCCATTGGACCCAAAATGATGTTTGGGAGTGTTTCAGAGCATTTCGCTAACCTTCGGCACGTAAAAGATGCAAAACTTGTGTTTCGGACCTGAATGCACTATTTCGGGGTATCGTAGTTGGAAAGATCCATTCTACTCCATTGGACCCAAAATGATGTTTGGGAGTGTTTCAGAGCATTTCGCTAACCTTCGGCACGTAAAAAGATGCAAAACTTGTGTTTCGGGCCTGAATGCACTATTTCGGGGTACCGAAGTTGTGAAGCATCCATTCTACTCCGTTGGACCCAAAATGATGTTTGGGAGTGTTTCAGAGCATATCGCTAACCTTCGGCACGTAAAAGATGCAAAACTTGTGTTTTGGGCTTAAATGCACTATTTCGGGGTACCAAAGTTGTGAAGCATCCATTCTACTCCATTGGACCCAAAATGATGTTTGAGAGTGTTTCAGAGCATTTCGCTAACCTTCGGCACGTAAAAGATGCAAAACTTGTGTTTCGGGCCTGAATGCACTATTTCAGGGTATCGTAGTTGTAAAGCATCCATTCTACTCCATTGGACCCAAAATGATGTTTGGGAGTGTTTCAGAGCATATCGCTAACCTTCGGCACGTAAAAGATGCAAAACTTGTGTTCGCGCCTTAATCCACTTTTTCGTGTTACCAAAGTTGTGAAGCATCCATTATAGTCCATTGCACCCAAAATGATGTTTGCGAGTGTTTCAGAGCATTTTGCAAACCTTCGGCACATAAAAAGATGAAAAATTTATGTTTCGGGCCTGAATGCACTATTTCGGGGTACCAAAGTTGCGAAGCATGCATTCTAGTCCATTGGAACCAAAATGAGGTTTGGGAGTGTTTCAGAGCATTCGCTAACCTTCGGCACGTAAAAAGATGCAAAACTTGTGTTTCGGGCCTGAATGCACTATTTCGGGGTACCGAAGTTGTGAAGCATCCGTTCTACTCCATTGGACCCAAAATGAAGTTTGGGAGTGTTTCAGAGCATATCGCTAACCTTCGGCACGTAAAAGATGCAAAACTTGTGTTCGCACCTTAATCCACTTTTTCGTGTTACCAAAGTTGTGAAGCATCCGTTCTACTCCATTGGACCCAAAATGATGTTTGCGAGTGTTTCAGAGCATTTTGCAAACCTGCGGCACATAAAAAGATGAAAAATTTATGTTTCGGGCCTGAATGCACTATTTCAGGGTACCAAAATTGCGAAGCATCCATTCTACTCCATTGGAACCAAAATGAGGTTTGGGAGTGTTTCAGAGCATTCGCTAACCTTCGGCACGTAAAAAGATGCAAAACTTGTGTTTCGGGCCTGAATGCACTATTTCAGGGTACCGAAGTTGTGAAGCATCCATTCTACTCCATTGGACCCAAAATGATGTTTGGGAGTGTTTCAGAGCATTTCGCTAACCTTCGGTACGTAAAAGATGCAAAACTTGTGTTCGCGCCTGAATCCACTATTTCGGGGTACCAAACTTGTGAAGCATCCATTATAGTCCATTGGTCCCAAAATGATGTTTGGGAGCGTTTCAGAGCATTTCGCTAACCTTCGGCACGTGAAAGATGCAAAACCTGTGTTTCGGACCTGAATGCACTATTTCGGGGTATCATAGTTGGAAAGCATCCATTCTACTCCATTGTACCCAAAATGATGTTTGGGAGTGTTTCAGAGCATTTCGCTAACCTTCGGCATGTAAAAAGATGCAAAACTTGTGTTTCTGGCCTGAATGCACTATTTCGGGGTACCGAAGTTGTGAAGCATCCATTCTACTCCATTGGACCCAAAATGATTTTTGGGAGGGTTTCAGAGCATTTCGCTAACCTTCGGCACGTAAATAGATGAAAAATTGTGTTCGCGCCTGAATGCACTATTTCATTGTACCTAAGTTGCGAAGCATCCATTCTACTCCATTGGAACCAAAGTGATGTTTGGGAGTGTTTCAGAGCATTTCGCTAACCTTCGGCACGTAAAAAGATGAAAAACTTGTGTTTGGGGCCTGAATGCACTATTTCGGGGTATCGTAGTTGGAAAGCATCCATTCTACTCCATTGGACCCAAAATGATGTTTGGGAGTGTTTCAGAGCATTTCGCTAACCTTCGGCATGTAAAAAGATGCAAAACTTGTGTTTCGGGCCTGAATGCACTATTTCGGGGTATCGTAGTTGGAAAGCATCCATTCTACTCCATTGGACCCAAAATGATGTTTGGGAGTGTTTCAGAGCATTTCGCTAACCTTCGGCACGTAAAAAGATGTAAAACTTGTGTTTCGGGCCTGAATGCACTATTTTTGGGTACCGAAGTTGTGAAGCATCCATTCTACTCCATTGGACCCAAAATGATGTTTGAGAGTGTTTCAGAGCATTTTGCTAACCTTCGGCACGTAAAAGATGCAAAACTTGTGTTTCAGACCTGAGTGCACTATTTCGGGGTATCGTAGTTGTAAAGCATCCATACTACTCCATTGGACCGAAAATGATGTTTGGGAGTGTTTCAGAGCATTTCGCTAACCTTCGGCACATAAAAAGATGCAAAATTTGTGTTTCGGGACTGAATGCACTATTTCGGGGTACCGAAGTTGTGAAGCATCCATTCTACTCCATTGGACCCAAAATGATTTTTGGGAGGGTTTCAGAGCATTTCGCTAACCTTCAGCACGTAAAAAGATGAAAACTTGTGTTCGCGCCTGAATGCACTATTTCGGGGTACCAAAGTTGCGAAGCATCCATTCTACTCCATTGGAACCAAAGTGATGTTTGGGAGTGTTTCAGAGCATTTCGCTTACCTTCGGCACGTAAAAAGATGCAAAACTTGTGTTTTGGGCTTAAATGGACTATTTCGGGGTACCAAAGTTGTGAAGCATCCATTCTACTCCATTGGACCCAAAATGATGTTTGAGAGTGTTTCAGAGCATTTCGCTAACCTTCGGCACGTAAAAGATGCAAAACTTGTGTTTCGGGCCTGAATGCACTATTTCAGGGTATCGTAGTTGTAAAGCATCCATTCTACTCCATTGTACCCAAAATGATGTTTGGGAGTGTTTCAGAGCATATCGCTAACCTTCGGCACGTAAAAGATGCAAAACTTGTGTTCGCGCCTTAATCCACTTTTTCGGGTTTCCAAAGTTGTGAAGCATCCATTCTACTCCATTGGACCCAAAATGATGTTTGCGAGTGTTTCAGAGCATTTTGCTAACCTTCGGCCCGTAAAAAATGAAAACTTGTGTTTCGGGCCTGAATGCACAATTTCGAGGTACCAAAGTTGCGAAGCATCCATTCTACTCCATTGGAACCAAAGTGATGTTTGGGAGTGTTTCAGAGCATTTCGCTAACCTTCGGCACATAAAAAGATGCAAAACTTGTGTTTCGGGCCTGAATGCACTATTTCGGGGTACCAAAGTTGTGAAGCATCCATTCTACTCAATTGGACTCAAAATGATGTTTGGGAGTGTTTCAGAGCATTTTGCTAACCTTCGGCACGTAAAAAGATGAAAACTTGTGTTCGAGCCTGAATGCACTATTTCGGGGTACAAAAGTTGCGAAGCATCCATTCTACTCCATTGGAACCAAAGTGATGTTTAGGAGTGTTTCAGAGTATTTCGCTAACCTTCGGCACGTAAAAAGATGCAAAACTTGTGTTTGGGGCCTGAATGCACTATTTCGGGGTACCGAAGTTGTGAAGCATCCATTCTACTCCATTGGACCCAAAATGATTCTTGGGAGTGTTTTAGAGCATTTTGCTAATCTTCGGCAAGTAAAAAAATGAAAACTTGTGTTCGCGCCTGAATGCACTATTTCGGGGTACCAAAGTTGCGAAGCATCCATTCTAGTCCATTGGACCCAAAATGATGTTTGGGGGTGTTTCAGAGCATTTCGCTAACCTTCGGCACGTAAAAACATGAAAAACTTGTGTTCGTGCCTGAATGCACTATTTCGGGGTACCGAAGTTGTGAAGCATCCATTCTACTCCATTGGACCCAAAATGATGTTTGAGAGTGTTTCAGAGCATTTCGCTAACCTTCGGCACGTAAAAGATGCAAAACTTGTGTTTCGGGCCTGAATGCACTATTTCAGGGTATCGTAGTTGTAAAGCATCCATTCTACTCCATTGGACCCAAAATGATGTTTGGGAGTGTTTCAGAGCATATCGCTAACCTTCGGCACGTAAAAGATGCAAAACTTGTGTTCGCGCCTTAATCCGCTTTTTCGGGTTACCAAAGTTGTGAAGCATCCATTATAGTCCATTGCAGCCAAAATGATGTTTGCGAGTGTTTCAGAGCATTTTGCAAACCTTCGGCACATAAAAAGATGAAAAATTTATGTTTCGGGCCTAAATGCACTATTTCGGGGAACCAAAGTTGCGAAGCATCCATTCTACTCCATTGGAACCAAAATGAGGTTTGGGAGTGTTTCAGAGCATTCGCTAACGTTGGCACGTAAAAAGATGCAAAACTTGTGTTTCAGGCCTGAATGCACTATTTCGGGGTACCGAAGTTGTGAAGCATCCATTCTACTCCATTGGATCCAAAATGATGTTTGGGAGTGTTTCAGAGCATTTTGCTAACCTTCGGCCCGTAAAAAGATGAAAACTTGTGTTTCGGGCCTGAATGCACAATTTCGAGGGACCAAAGTTGCGAAGCATCCATTCTACTCCATTGGAACCAAAATGATGTTTCAGAGCATTTCGCTAACATTCGGCATGTAAAAAGATGCAAAACTTGTGTTTCGGGCCTGAATGCACTATTTCGGGGTACCGAAGTTGTGAAGCTTCCATTCTACTCCATTGGACCCAAAATGATTTTTGGGAGGGTTTCAGAGCATTTCGCTAACCTTCGCCACGTAAAAAGATGAAAACTTGTGTTCGCGCCTAAATGCACTATTTCATGGTACCAAAGTTGCGAAGCATCCATTCTACTCCATTGGAACCAAAGTGATGTTTGGGAGTGTTTCAGAGCATTTCGCTAACCTTCGGCACGTAAAAAGATGCAAAACTTGTGTTTTGGGCTTAAATGCACTATTTCGGGGTACCAAAGTTGTGAAGCATCCATTCTACTCCATTGGACCCAAAATGATGTTTGAGAGTGTTTCAGAGCATTTCGCTAACCTTCGGCACGTAAAAGATGCAAAACTTGTGTTTCGGGCCTGAATGCACTATTTCAGGGTATCGTAGTTGTAAAGCATCCATTCTACTCCATTGGACCCAAAATGATGTTTGGGAGTGTTTCAGAGCATATCGCTAACCTTCGGCACGTAAAAGATGCAAAACTTGTGTTCGCGCCTTAATCCACTTTTTCGGGTTTCCAAAGTTGTGAAGCATCCATTATAGTCCATTGCACCCAAAATGATGTTTGCGAGTGTTTCAGAGCATTTTGCAAACCTTCGGCACATAAAAAGATGAAAAATTTATGTTTCGGGCCTGAATGCACTATTTCGGGGTACCAAAGTTGCGAAGCATCCATTCTACTCCATTGGAACCAAAATGAGGTTTGGGAGTGTTTCAGAGCATTCGCTAACGTTCGGCACGTAAAAAGATGCAAAACTTGTGTTTCGGGCCTGAATGCACTATTTCGGGGTACCGAAGTTGTGAAGCATCCATTCTACTCCATTGGACCCAAAATGATGTTTGGGAGTGTTTCAGAGCATTTTGCTAACCTTCGGCCCGTAAAAAATGAAAACTTGTGTTTCGGGCCTGAATGCACAATTTCGAGGTACCAAAGATGCGAAGCATCCATTCTACTCCATTGGAACCAAAGTGATGTTTGGGAGTGTTTCAGAGCATTTCGCTAACCTTCGGCACATAAAAAGATGCAAAACTTGTGTTTCGGGCCTGAATGCACTATTTCGGGGTACCAAAGTTGTGAAGCATCCATTCTACTCAATTGGACTCAAAATGATGTTTGGGAGTGTTTCAGAGCATTTTGCTAACCTTCGGCACGTAAAAAGATGAAAACTTGTGTTCGCGCCTGAATGCACTATTTCGGGGTACAAAAGTTGCGAAGCATCCATTCTACTCCATTGGAACCAAAGTGATGTTTAGGAGTGTTTCAGAGTATTTCGCTAACCTTCGGCACGTAAAAAGATGCAAAACTTGTGTTTGGGGCCTGAATGCACTATTTCGGGGTACCGAAGTTGTGAAGCATCCATTCTACTCCATTGGACCCAAAATGATTCTTGGGAGTGTTTTAGAGCATTTTGCTAATCTTCGGCAAGTAAAAAAATGAAAACTTGTGTTCGCGCCTGAATGCACTATTTCGGGGTACCAAAGTTGCGAAGCATCCATTCTAGTCCATTGGACCCAAAATGATGTTTGGGGGTGTTTCAGAGCATTTCGCTAACCTTCGGCACGTAAAAACATGAAAAACTTGTGTTCGTGCCTGAATGCACTATTTCGGGGTACCGAAGTTGTGAAGCATCCATTCTACTCCATTGGACCCAAAATGATGTTTGAGAGTGTTTCAGAGCATTTCGCTAACCTTCGGCACGTAAAAGATGCAAAACTTGTGTTTCGGGCCTGAATGCACTATTTCAGGGTATCGTAGTTGTAAAGCATCCATTCTACTCCATTGGACCCAAAATGATGTTTGGGAGTGTTTCAGAGCATATCGCTAACCTTCGGCACGTAAAAGATGCAAAACTTGTGTTCGCGCCTTAATCCGCTTTTTCGGGTTACCAAAGTTGTGAAGCATCCATTATAGTCCATTGCACCCAAAATGATGTTTGCGAGTGTTTCAGAGCATTTTGCAAACCTTCGGCACATAAAAAGATGAAAAATTTATGTTTCGGGCCTGAATGCACTATTTCGGGGAACCAAAGTTGCGAAGCATCCATTCTACTCCATTGGAACCAAAATGAGGTTTGGGAGTGTTTCAGAGCATTCGCTAACGTTGGCACGTAAAAAGATGCAAAACTTGTGTTTCAGGCCTGAATGCACTATTTCGGGGTACCGAAGTTGTGAAGCATCCATTCTACTCCATTGGATCCAAAATGATGTTTGGGAGTGTTTCAGAGCATTTTGCTAACCTTCGGCCCGTAAAAAGATGAAAACTTGTGTTTCGGGCCTGAATGCACAATTTCGAGGGACCAAAGTTGCGAAGCATCCATTCTACTCCATTGGAACCAAAATGATGTTTCAGAGCATTTCGCTAACATTCGGCATGTAAAAAGATGCAAAACTTGTGTTTCGGGCCTGAATGCACTATTTCGGGGTACCGAAGTTGTGAAGCTTCCATTCTACTCCATTGGACCCAAAATTATTTTTGGGAGGGTTTCAGAGCATTTCGCTAACCTTCGCCACGTAAAAAGATGAAAACTTGTGTTCGCGCCTAAATGCACTATTTCATGGTACCAAAGTTGCGAAGCATCCATTCTACTCCATTGGAACCAAAGTGATGTTTGGGAGTGTTTCAGAGCATTTCGCTAACCTTCGGCACGTAAAAAGATGCAAAACTTGTGTTTTGGGCTTAAATGCACTATTTCGGGGTACCAAAGTTGTGAAGCATCCATTCTACTCCATTGGACCCAAAATGATGTTTGAGAGTGTTTCAGAGCATTTCGCTAACCTTCGGCACGTAAAAGATGCAAAACTTGTGTTTCGGGCCTGAATGCACTATTTCAGGGTATCGTAGTTGTAAAGCATCCATTCTACTCCATTGGACCCAAAATGATGTTAGGGATTGTTTCAGAGCATATCGCTAACCTTCGGCACGTAAAAGATGCAAAACTTGTGTTCGCGCCTTAATCCACTTTTTCGGGTTTCCAAAGTTGTGAAGCATCCATTATAGTCCATTGCACCCAAAATGATGTTTGCGAGTGTTTCAGAGCATTTTGCAAACCTTCGGCACATAAAAAGATGAAAAATTTATGTTTCGGGCCTGAATGCACTATTTCGGGGTACCAAAGTTGCGAAGCATCCATTCTACTCCATTGGAACCAAAATGAGGTTTGGGAGTGTTTCAGAGCATTCGCTAACGTTCGGCACGTAAAAAGATGCAAAACTTGTGTTTCGGGCCTGAATGCACTATTTCGGGGTACCGAAGTTGTGAAGCATCCATTCTACTCCATTGGACCCAAAATGATGTTTGGGAGTGTTTCAGAGCATTTTGCTAACCTTCGGCCCGTAAAAAATGAAAACTTGTGTTTCGGGCCTGAATGCACAATTTCGAGGTACCAAAGATGCGAAGCATCCATTCTACTCCATTGGAACCAAAGTGATGTTTGGGAGTGTTTCAGAGCATTTCGCTAACCTTCGGCACATAAAAAGATGCAAAACTTGTGTTTCGGGCCTGAATGCACTATTTCGGGGTACCAAAGTTGTGAAGCATCCATTCTACTCAATTGGACTCAAAATGATGTTTGGGAGTGTTTCAGAGCATTTTGCTAACCTTCGGCACGTAAAAAGATGAAAACTTGTGTTCGCGCCTGAATGCACTATTTCGGGGTACAAAAGTTGCGAAGCATCCATTCTACTCCATTGGAACCAAAGTGATGTTTAGGAGTGTTTCAGAGTATTTCGCTAACCTTCGGCACGTAAAAAGATGCAAAACTTGTGTTTGGGGCCTGAATGCACTATTTCGGGGTACCGAAGTTGTGAAGCATCCATTCTACTCCATTGGACCCAAAATGATTCTTGGGAGTGTTTTAGAGCATTTTGCTAATCTTCGGCAAGTAAAAAAATGAAAACTTGTGTTCGCGCCTGAATGCACTATTTCGGGGTACCAAAGTTGCGAAGCATCCATTCTAGTCCATTGGACCCAAAATGATGTTTGGGGGTGTTTCAGAGCATTTCGCTAACCTTCGGCACGTAAAAACATGAAAAACTTGTGTTCGTGCCTGAATGCACTATTTCGGGGTACCGAAGTTGTGAAGCATCCATTCTACTCCATTGGACCCAAAATGATGTTTGAGAGTGTTTCAGAGCATTTCGCTAACCTTCGGCACGTAAAAGATGCAAAACTTGTGTTCGCACCTGAATCCACTATTTCAGGGTACCAAAGTTGTGAAGCATCCATTATAGTCCATTGGACCGAAAATGATGTTTGGGAGTGTTTCAGAGAATTTTGCTAACCTTCGGCACATAAATAGATGAAAAACTTGTGTTTCGTGCCTGAATGCACTATTTCGGGGTACCAAAGTTGCGAAGCATCCATTCTACTTCATTGGAACCAAAATGATGTTTGGGAGTGTTTCAGAGCATTTCGCTAAACTTCGGCACGTAAAAAGATGCAAAACTTGTGTTTCGGGCCTGAACGCACTATTTCAGGGTACCGAAGTTGTGAAGCATCCATTCTACTCCATTGGACCCAAAATGATTCTTGGGAGTGTTTTAGAGCATTTCGCTAACCTTCGGCAAGTAAAAAAATGAAAACTTGTGTTCGTGCCTGAATGCACTATTTCGGGGTACCAAAGTTGCGAAGCATCCATTCTACTCCATTGGAACTAAAGTGATGTTTGGGAGTGTTTCAGAGCATTTCGCTAACCTTCGGCACATAAAAAGATGCAAAACTTGTGTTTCGGGCCTGAATACACTATTTTGGGGTACCGAAGTTGTGAAGCATCCATTCTACTCCATTGGACCCAAAATGATTTTTGGGAGGGTTTCATAGCACGTCGCTAACCTTCGGCACGTAAAAAGATAAAAACTTGTGTTTGCGCCTGAATGCACTATTTCGGGGTACCAAAGTTGCGAATCATCCATTCTACTCCATTGGGACCAAAGTGATGTTTGGGAGTGTTTCAGAGCATTTTGCTAACCTTCGGCACATAAAAAGATGCAAAACTTGTGTTTCGGGCCAGAATGCACTATTTCGGGGTACCGAAGTTGTGAAGCATCCATTCTACTCCATTGGACCCAAAATGATTTTTGGGACGGTTTCAGAGCATTTCGCTAACCTTCGGCACGTTAAAAGATGAAAACTTGTGTTTGCGCCTGAATGCACTATTTCGGGGTACCAAAGATGCGAAGCATCCATTCTACTCCATTGGAACCAAAGTGATGTTTGGGAGTGTTTCAGAGCATTTCGCTAACCTTCGGCACATAAAAAGATGCAAAACTTGTGTTTCGGGCCTGAATGCACTATTTCGGGGTACCAAAGTTGTGAAGCATCCATTCTACTCAATTGGACTCAAAATGATGTTTGGGAGTGTTTCAGAGCATTTCGCTAACCTTCGGCACGTAAAAAGATGAAAACTTGTGTTCGCGCCTGAATGCACTATTTCGGGGTACAAAAGTTGCGAAGCATCCATTCTACTCCATTGGAACCAAAGTGATGTTTAGGAGTGTTTCAGAGTATTTCGCTAACCTTCGGCACGTAAAAAGATGCAAAACTTGTGTTTGGGGCCTGAATGCACTATTTCGGGGTACCGAAGTTGTGAAGCATCCATTCTACTCCATTGGACCCAAAATGATTCTTGGGAGTGTTTTAGAGCATTTTGCTAATCTTCGGCAAGTAAAAAAATGAAAACTTGTGTTCGCGCCTGAATGCACTATTTCGGGGTACCAAAGTTGCGAAGCATCCATTCTAGTCCATTGGACCCAAAATGATGTTTGGGGGTGTTTCAGAGCATTTCGCTAACCTTCGGCACGTAAAAACATGAAAAACTTGTGTTCGTGCCTGAATGCACTATTTCGGGGTACCGAAGTTGTGAAGCATCCATTCTACTCCATTGGACCCAAAATGATGTTTGAGAGTGTTTCAGAGCATTTCGCTAACCTTCGGCACGTAAAAGATGCAAAACTTGTGTTCGCACCTGAATCCACTATTTCAGGGTACCAAAGTTGTGAAGCATCTATTATAGTCCATTGGACCGAAAATAATGTTTGGGAGTGTTTCAGAGAATTTTGCTAACCTTCGGCACATAAATAGATGAAAAACTTGTGTTTCGTGCCTGAATGCACTATTTCGGGGTACCAAAGTTGCGAAGCATCCATTCTACTTCATTGGAACCAAAATGATGTTTGGGAGTGTTTCAGAGCATTTCGCCAACCTTCGGCACGTAAAAAGATGCAAAACTTGTGTTTCGGGCCTGAACGCACTATTTCAGGGTACCGAAGTTGTGAAGCATCCATTCTACTCCATTGGACCCAAAATGATTCTTGGGAGTGTTTTAGAGCATTTCGCTAACCTTCGGCAAGTAAAAAAATGAAAACTTGTGTTCGTGCCTGAATGCACTATTTCGGGGTACCAAAGTTGCGAAGCATCCATTCTACTCCATTGGAACTAAAGTGATGTTTGGGAGTGTTTCAGAGCATTTCGCTAACCTTCGGCACATAAAAAGATGCAAAACTTGTGTTTCGGGCCTGAATACACTATTTTGGGGTACCGAAGTTGTGAAGCATCCATTCTACTCCATTGGACCCAAAATGATTTTTGGGAGGGTTTCATAGCACGTCGCTAACCTTCGGCACGTAAAAAGATAAAAACTTGTGTTTGCGCCTGAATGCACTATTTCGGGGTACCAAAGTTGCGAATCATCCATTCTACTCCATTGGGACCAAAGTGATGTTTGGGAGTGTTTCAGAGCATTTTGCTAACCTTCGGCACATAAAAAGATGCAAAACTTGTGTTTCGGGCCAGAATGCACTATTTCGGGGTACCGAAGTTGTGAAGCATCCATTCTACTCCATTGGACCCAAAATGATTTTTGGGACGGTTTCAGAGCATTTCGCTAACCTTCGGCACGTTAAAAGATGAAAACTTGTGTTTGCGCCTGAATGCACTATTTCGGGGTACCAAAGATGCGAAGCATCCATTCTACTCCATTGGAACCAAAGTGATGTTTGGGAGTGTTTCAGAGCATTTCGCTAACCTTCGGCACATAAAAAGATGCAAAACTTGTGTTTCGGGCCTGAATGCACTATTTCGGGGTACCAAAGTTGTGAAGCATCCATTCTACTCAATTGGACTCAAAATGATGTTTGGGAGTGTTTCAGAGCATTTCGCTAACCTTCGGCACGTAAAAAGATGAAAACTTGTGTTCGCGCCTGAATGCACTATTTCGGGGTACAAAAGTTGCGAAGCATCCATTCTACTCCATTGGAACCAAAGTGATGTTTAGGAGTGTTTCAGAGTATTTCGCTAACCTTCGGCACGTAAAAAGATGCAAAACTTGTGTTTGGGGCCTGAATGCACTATTTCGGGGTACCGAAGTTGTGAAGCATCCATTCTACTCCATTGGACCCAAAATGATTCTTGGGAGTGTTTTAGAGCATTTTGCTAATCTTCGACAAGTAAAAAAATGAAAACTTGTGTTCGCGCCTGAATGCACTATTTC
This sequence comes from Cenchrus fungigraminus, assembly GCA_036936925.1. Classification (NCBI taxonomy): domain Eukaryota; kingdom Viridiplantae; phylum Streptophyta; class Magnoliopsida; order Poales; family Poaceae; genus Cenchrus; species Cenchrus fungigraminus. The sequence continues at coordinate 57,974,118 of CM072772.1, read as the reverse complement.
GGGGTACCAAAGTTGCGAAGCATCCATTCTAGTCCATTGGACCCAAAATGATGTTTGGGGGTGTTTCAGAGCATTTCGCTAACCTTCGGCACGTAAAAACATGAAAAACTTGTGTTCGTGCCTGAATGCACTATTTCGGGGTACCGAAGTTGTGAAGCATCCATTCTACTCCATTGGACCCAAAATGATGTTTGAGAGTGTTTCAGAGCATTTCGCTAACCTTCGGCACGTAAAAGATGCAAAACTTGTGTTCGCACCTGAATCCACTATTTCAGGGTACCAAAGTTGTGAAGCATCCATTATAGTCCATTGGACCGAAAATGATGTTTGGGAGTGTTTCAGAGAATTTTGCTAACCTTCGGCACATAAATAGATGAAAAACTTGTGTTTCGTGCCTGAATGCACTATTTCGGGGTACCAAAGTTGCGAAGCATCCATTCTACTTCATTGGAACCAAAATGATGTTTGGGAGTGTTTCAGAGCATTTCGCTAACCTTCGGCACGTAAAAAGATGCAAAACTTGTGTTTCGGGCCTGAACGCACTATTTCAGGGTACCGAAGTTGTGAAGCATCCATTCTACTCCATTGGACCCAAAATGATTCTTGGGAGTGTTTTAGAGCATTTCGCTAACCTTCGGCAAGTAAAAAAATGAAAACTTGTGTTCGCGCCTGAATGCACTATTTCAGGGTACCGAAGTTGTGAAGCATCCATTCTAGTCCATTGGACCCAAAATGATGTTTGGGGGTGTTTCAGAGCATTTCGCTAACCTTCAGCACGTAAAAACATGAAAAACTTGTGTTCGTGCCTGAATGCACTATTTCGGGGTACCAAAGTTGCGAAGCATCCATTCTACTCCATTGGAACTAAAGTGATGTTTGGGAGTGTTTCAGAGCATTTCGCTAACCTTCGGCACATAAAAAGATGCAAAACTTGTGTTTCGGGCCTGAATACACTATTTTGGGGTACCGAAGTTGTGAAGCATCCATTCTACTCCATTGGACCCAAAATGATTTTTGGGAGGGTTTCATAGCACGTCGCTAACCTTCGGCACGTAAAAAGATAAAAACTTGTGTTTGCGCCTGAATGCACTATTTCGGGGTACCAAAGTTGCGAATCATCCATTCTACTCCATTGGGACCAAAGTGATGTTTGGGAGTGTTTCAGAGCATTTTGCTAACCTTCGGCACATAAAAAGATGCAAAACTTGTGTTTCGGGCCAGAATGCACTATTTCGGGGTACCGAAGTTGTGAAGCATCCATTCTACTCCATTGGACCCAAAATGATTTTTGGGACGGTTTCAGAGCATTTCGCTAACCTTCGGCACGTTAAAAGATGAAAACTTGTGTTTGCGCCTGAATGCACTATTTCGGGGTACCAAAGATGCGAAGCATCCATTCTACTCCATTGTAACCAAAGTGATGTTTGGGAGTGTTTCAGAGCATTTCGCTAACCTTAGGCACATAAAAAGATGCAAAACTTGTGTTTCGGGCCTGAATGCACTATTTCGGGGTACCAAAGTTGTGAAGCATCCATTCTACTCAATTGGACTCAAAATGATGTTTGGGAGTGTTTCAGAGCATTTCGCTAACCTTCGGCACGTAAAAAGATGAAAACTTGTGTTCGCGCCTGAATGCACTATTTCGGGGTACAAAAGTTGCGAAGCATCCATTCTACTCCATTGGAACCAAAGTGATGTTTAGGAGTGTTTCAGAGTATTTCGCTAACCTTCGGCACGTAAAAAGATGCAAAACTTGTGTTTGGGGCCTGAATGCACTATTTCGGGGTACCGAAGTTGTGAAGCATCCATTCTACTCCATTGGACCCAAAATGATTCTTGGGAGTGTTTTAGAGCATTTTGCTAATCTTCGGCAAGTAAAAAAATGAAAACTTGTGTTCGCGCCTGAATGCACTATTTCGGGGTACCAAAGTTGCGAAGCATCAATTCTAGTCCATTGGACCCAAAATGATGTTTGGGGGTGTTTCAGAGCATTTCGCTAACCTTCGGCACGTAAAAACATGAAAAACTTGTGTTCGTGCCTGAATGCACTATTTCGGGGTACCGAAGTTGTGAAGCATCCATTCTACTCCATTGGACCCAAAATGATGTTTGAGAGTGTTTCAGAGCATTTCGCTAACCTTCGGCACGTAAAAGATGCAAATCTTGTGTTCGCACCTGAATCCACTATTTCAGGGTACCAAAGTTGTGAAGCATCCATTATAGTCCATTGGACCGAAAATGATGTTTGGGAGTGTTTCAGAGAATTTTGCTAACCTTCGGCACATAAATAGATGAAAAACTTGTGTTTCGTGCCTGAATGCACTATTTCGGGGTACCAAAGTTGCGAAGCATCCATTCTACTTCATTGGAACCAAAATGATGTTTGGGAGTGTTTCAGAGCATTTCGCTAACCTTCGGCACGTAAAAAGATGCAAAACTTGTGTTTCGGGCCTGAACGCACTATTTCAGGGTACCGAAGTTGTGAAGCATCCATTCTACTCCATTGGACCCAAAATGATTCTTGGGAGTGTTTTAGAGCATTTCGCTAACCTTCGGCAAGTAAAAAAATGAAAACTTGTGTTCGCGCCTGAATGCACTATTTCAGGGTACCGAAGTTGTGAAGCATCCATTCTAGTCCATTGGACCCAAAATGATGTTTGGGGGTGTTTCAGAGCATTTCGCTAACCTTCAGCACGTAAAAACATGAAAAACTTGTGTTCGTGCCTGAATGCACTATTTCGGGGTACCAAAGTTGCGAAGCATCCATTCTACTCCATTGGAACTAAAGTGATGTTTGGGAGTGTTTCAGAGCATTTCGCTAACCTTCGGCACGTAAAAAGATGCAAAACTTGTGTTTCGGGCCTGAACGCACTATTTCAGGGTACCGAAGTTGTGAAGCATCCATTCTACTCAATTGGACCCAAAATGATTCTTGGAAGTGTTTTAGAGCATTTCGCTAACCTTCGGCAAGTAAAAAAATGAAAACTTGTGTTCGCGCCTGAATGCACTATTTCGGGGTACCGAAGTTGTGAAGCATCCATTCTAGTCCATTGGACCCAAAGTGATGTTTGGGAGTGTTTCAGAGCATTTCGCTATCCTTCGGCACGTAAAAAGATGCAAAACTTGTGTTTGGGGCCTGAATGCACTATTTCGGGGAACCGAAGTTGTGAAGCTTCCATTCTACTCCATTGGACCCAAAATGATGTTTGAGAGTGTTTCAGAGCATTTCGCTAACCTTCGGCACGTAAACGATGCAAAACTTGTGTTCGCGCCTGAATCCACTATTTCGGGGTACCAAAGTTGTGAAGCATCCATTATAGTCCATTGGACCCAAAATGATGTTTGGGAGTGTTTCAGAGTATTTTGCTAACGTTCGGCACATAAATAGATGAAAAACTTGTGTTTCGGGCCTGAAGTCACTATTTCGGGGTACCAAAGTTGCGAAGCATCCATTCTACTCCATTGGAACCAAAATGATGTTTGGGAGTGTTTCAGAGCTTTTCGCTAACCTTCGGCACGTAAAAAGATGCAAAACTTGTGTTTCGGGCCTGAACGCACTATTTCAGGGTACCGAAGTTGTGAAGCATCCATTCTACTCCATTGGACCCAAAATGATTCTTGGGAGTGTTTTAGAGCATTTCGCTAACCTTCGGCAAGTAAAAAAATGAAAACTTGTGGTCGCGCCTGAATGCACTATTTCGGGGTACCGAAGTTGTGAAGCATCCATTCTACTCCATTGGACTCAAACTGATGTTTGGGAGTGTTTCAGAGCATTTCGCTAACCTTCGGCACATAAATAGATGAAAAACTTGTGTTTCGGGCCTGAATGCACTATTTCGGGGTACCAAAGTTGCGAAGCATCCATTCTACTCCATTGGAACCAAAATGATGTTTGGGTGTGTTTCAGAGCATTTCGCTAACCTTCGGCACGTAAAAAGATGCAAAACTTGTGTTTCGGGCCTGAACGCACTATTTCAGGGTACCGAAGTTGTGAAGCATCCATTCTACTCCATTGGACCCAAAATGATTCTTGGGAGTGTTTTAGAGCATTTCGCAACCTTCGGCAAGTAAAAAAATGAAAACTTGTGTTCGTGCCTGAATGCACTATTTTGGGGTACCAAAGTTGCGAAGCATCCATTCTACTCCATTGGAACCAAAATGATGTTTGGGAGTATTTCAGAGCATTTCGCTAACCTTCGGCACGTAAAAAGATGAAAACTTGTGTTCGCGCCTGAATGCACTATTTCGGGGTACCAAAGTTGCGAAGCATCCATTCTACTCCATTGGAACCAAAATGATGTTTGGGAGTATTTCAGAGCATTTCGCTAACCTTCGGCACGTAAAAAGATGAAAACTTGTGTTCGCGCCTGAATGCACTATTTCGGGGTACCAAAGTTGCGAAGCATCCATTCTACTCCATTGGAACCAAAGTGATGCTTGGGAGTGTTTTAGAGCATTTCGCTAACCTTCGGCACATAAATAAATGAAAAACTTGTGTTTCGGGCCTGAATGCACTATTTCGGGGTACCAAAGTTGCGAAGCATCCATTCTACTCCATTGGAACCAAAATGATGTTTGGGAGTGTTACAGAGCATTTCGCTAACCTTCGGCACGTAAAAAGATGCAAAACTTGTGTTTCGGGCCTGAACGCACTATTTCAGGGTACCGAAGTTGTGAATCATCCATTCTACTCCATTGGACCCAAAATGATTCTTGGGAGTGTTTTAGAGCATTTCGCTAACCTTCGGCAAGTAAAAAAATGAAAACTTGTGTTCGCGCCTGAATGCACTATTTCAGGGTACCGAAGTTGTGAAGCATCCATTCTAGTCCATTGGAACTAAAGTGATGTTTGGGAGTGTTTCAGAGCATTTCGCTAACCTTCGGCACATAAAAAGATGCAAAACTTGTGTTTCGGGCCTGAATACACTATTTCGGGGTACCGAAGTTGTGAAGCATCCATTCTACTCCATTGGACCCAAAATGATTTTTGGGAGGGTTTCATAGCACGTCGCTAACCTTCGGCACGTAAAAACATAAAAACTTGTGTTTGCGCCTAAATGCACTATTTCGGGGTACCAAAGTTGCGAAGCATCCATTCTACTCCATTGGGACCAAAGTGATGTTTGGGAGTGTTTCAGAGCATTTCGCTAACCTTCGGCACATAAAAAGATGCAAAACTTGTGTTTCGGGCCTGAATGCACTATTTCGGGGTACCAAAGTTGTGAAGCATCCATTCTACTCAATTGGACTCAAAATGATGTTTGGGAGTGTTTCAGAGCATTTCGCTAACCTTCGGCACGTAAAAAGATGAAAACTTGTGTTCGCGCCTAAATGCACTATTTCGGGGTACAAAAGTTGCGAAGCATCCATTCTACTCCATTGGAACCAAAGTGATGTTTAGGAGTGTTTCAGAGTATTTCGCTAACCTTCGGCACGTAAAAAGATGCAAAACTTGTGTTTGGGGCCTGAATGCACTATTTCGGGGTACCGAAGTTGTGAAGCATCCATTCTACTCCATTGGACCCAAAATGATTCTTGGGAGTGTTTTAGAGCATTTCGCTAACCTTCGGCAAGTAAAAAAATGAAAATTTGTGTTCGCGCCTGAATGCACTATTTCGGGGTACCAAAGTTGTGAAGCATCCATTCTAGTCCATTGGACCCAAAATGATGTTTGGGGGTGTTTCAGAGCATTTCGCTAACCTTCAGCACGTAAAAAGATGAAAAACATGTGTTTCGGGCCTGAATGCACTATTTCGGGGTACCGAAGTTGTGAAGCATCCATTCTACTCCATTGGACCCAAAATGATTCTTGGGAGTGTTTTAGAGCATTTCGCTAACCTTCGGCAAGTAAAAAAATGAAAACTTGTGTTCGCGCCTGAATGCACTATTTCGGGGTACCAAAGTTGTGAAGCATCCATTCTACTCCATTGGAACCAAAATGATGTTTGGGAGTGTTTCAGAGCATTTTGCTAACCTTCGGCACATAAATAGATGAAAAACTTGTGTTTCGGGCCTGAATGCACTATTTTGGGGTACTGAAGTTGTGAAGCATCCATTCTACTCCATTGGACCCAAAATGATGTTTGGGGGTGTTTCAGAGCATTTCGCTAACCTTCAGCACGGAAAAAGATGAAAAACTTGTGTTCGCGCCTGAATGCACTATTTCGGTGTACCAAAGTTGCGAAGCATCCATTCTACTCCATTGGAACCAAAGTGATGTTTGGGAGTGTTTCAGAGCATTTCGCTAAGCTTCGGCACATAAAAAGATGTAAAACTTGTGTTTCGGGCCTGAATGCACTATTTCAGGGTACCGAAGTTGTGAAGCATCCATTCTACTCCATTGGACCCAAAATGATGTTTGAGAGTGTGTCAGAGCATTTCGCTAACCTTCGGCACGTAAAAGATGCAAAACTTGTGTTCGCACCTGAATCCACTATTTCAGGGTACCAAAGTTGTGAAGCATCCATTATAGTCCATTGGACCGAAAATGATGTTTGGGAGTGTTTCAGAGAATTTTGCTAACCTTCGGCACATAAATAGATGAAAAACTTGTGTTTCGTGCCTGAATGCACTATTTCGGGGTACCAAAGTTGCGAAGCATCCATTCTACTTCATTGGAACCAAAATGATGTTTGGGAGTGTTTCAGATCATTTCGCTAACCTTCGGCACATAAATAGATGAAAAACTTGTGTTTCGGGCCTGAATGCACTATTTCGGGGTACCAAAGTTGCGAAGCATCCATTCTACTCCATTAGAACCAAAATGATGTTTGGGAGTGTTTCAGATCATTTCGCTAACCTTCGGCACGTAAAAAGATGCAAAACTTGTGTTTCGGGCCTGAACGCACTATTTCAGGGTACCGAAGTTGTGAAGCATCCATTCTACTCCGTTGGACCCAAAATGATTCTTGGGAGTGTTTTAGAGCATTTCGCTAACCTTCGGCAAGTAAAAAATATGAAAACTTGTGTTCGTGCCTGAATGCACTATTTCGGGGTACCGAAGTTGTGAAGCATCCATTCTAGTCCATTGGACCCAAAATGATGTTTGGGAGGGTTTCAGAGCATTTCGCTAACATTCGGCACGTAAAAAGATGAAAACTTGTGTTCGCGCCTGAATGCACTATTTCGGGGTACCAAAGTTGCGAAGCATCCATTCTACTCCATTGGAACCAATGTGATGTTTGGGAGTGTTTCAGAGCATTTCGCTAACCTTCGGCACATAAAAAGATGCAAAACTTGTGTTTCGGGCCTGAATGCACTATTTCGAGGTACCGAAGTTGTGAAGCATCCATTCTACTCCATTGGACTCAAAATGATATTTGGGAGTGTTTCAGAGCATTTCGCTAACCTTCGGCACGTAAAAAGATGAAAACTTGTGTTCGCGCCTGAGTGCACTATTTCGGGGTACCAAAGTTGCGAAGCATCCATTCTACTCCATTGGAATCAAAGTGATGTTTGGGAGTGTTTCAGAGCATTTCGCTATCCTTCGGCACGTAAAAAGATGCAAAACTTGTGTTTGGGGCCTGAATGCACTATTTCGGGGAACCGAAGTTGTGAAGCATCCATTCTACTCCATTGGAACCAAAATGATGTTTGGGAGTGTTTCAGATCATTTCGCTAACCTTCGGCACGTAAAAAGATGCAAAACTTGTGTTTCGGGCCTGAACGCACTATTTCAGGGTACCGAAGTTGTGAAGCATCCATTCTACTCCGTTGGACCCAAAATGATTCTTGGGAGTGTTTTAGAGCATTTCGCTAACCTTCGGCAAGTAAAAAAATGAAAACTTGTGTTCGCGCCTGAATGCACTATTTCGGGGTACCGAAGTTGTTAAGCATCCATTCTAGTCCATTGGACCCAAAATGATGTTTGGGGGAGCTTAAGAGCATTTCGCTAACCTTCAACACGGAAAAAGGTGAAAAACTTGTGTTCGCGCCTGAATGCACTATTTCGGGGTACCAAAGTTGCGAAGCATCTATTCTACTCCATTGGAACCAATGTGATGTTTGGGAGTGTTTCAGAGCATTTCGCTAACCTTCGGCACATAAAAAGATGCAAAACTTGTGTTTCGGGCCTGAATGCACTATTTCGAGGTACCGAAGTTGTGAAGCATCCATTCTACTCCATTGGACTCAAAATGATGTTTGGGAGTGTTTCAGAGCATTTCGCTAACCTTCGGCACGTCAAAAGATGAAAACTTGTGTTCGCGCCTGAGTGCACTATTTCGGGGTACCAAAGTTGCGAAGCATCCATTCTACTCCATTGGAACCAAAGTGATGTTTGGGAGTGTTTCAGAGCATTTCGCTATCCTTCGGCACGTAAAAAGATGCAAAACTTGTGTTTGGGGCCTGAATGCACTATTTCGGGGAACCGAAGTTGTGAAGCATCCATTCTAGTCCATTGGACCCAAAATGATGTTTGGGGGTGTTTAAGAGCATTTCGCTAACCTTCAACACGGAAAAAGGTGAAAAACTTGTGTTCGCGCCTGAATGCACTATTTCGGGGAACCGAAGTTGTGAAGCATCCATTCTACTCCATTGGACCAAAATGATGTTTGGGAGTGTTTCAGAGCATTTCGCTAACCTTCGGCACGTAAAAAGATGCAAAACTTGTGTTTCGGGCCTGAACGCACTATTTCAGGGTACCGAAGTTGTGAAGCATCCATTCTACTCCGTTGGACCCAAAATGATTCTTGGGAGTGTTTTAGAGCATTTCGCTAACCTTCGGCAAGTAAAAAAATGAAAACTTGTGTTCGCGCCTGAATGCACTATTTCGGGGTACCGAAGTTGTTAAGCATCCATTCTAGTCCATTGGACCCAAAATGATGTTTGGGGGAGTTTAAGAGCATTTCGATAACCTTCAACACGGAAAAAGGTGAAAAACTTGTGTTCGCGCCTGAATGCACTATTTCGGGGTACCAAAGTTGCGAAGCATCCATTCTACTCCATTGGAACCAATGTGATGTTTGGGAGTGTTTCAGAGCATTTCGCTAACCTTCGGCACATAAAAAGATGCAAAACTTGTGTTTCGGGCCTGAATGCACTATTTCGAGGTACCGAAGTTGTGAAGCATCCATTCTACTCCATTGGACTCAAAATGATATTTGGGAGTGTTTCAGAGCATTTCGCTAACCTTCGGCACGTAAAAAGATGAAAACTTGTGTTCGCTCCTGAGTGCACTATTTCAGGGTACCAAAGTTGCGAAGCATCCATTATACTCCATTGGAACCAAAGTGATGTTTGGGAGTGTTTCAGAGCATTTCGCTATCCTTCGGCACGTAAAAAGATGCAAAACTTGTGTTTGGGGCCTGAATGCACTATTTCGGGGAACCGAAGTTGTGAAGCATCCATTCTACTCCATTGGAACCAAAATGATGTTTGGGAGTGTTTCAGATCATTTCGCTAACCTTCGGCACGTAAAAAGATGCAAAACTTGTGTTTCGGGCATGAACGCACTATTTCAGGGTACCGAAGTTGTGAAGCATCCATTCTACTCCGTTGGACCCAAAATGATTCTTGGGAGTGTTTTAGAGCATTTCGCTAACCTTCGGCAAGTAATAAAATGAAAACTTGTGTTCGCGCCTGAATGCACTATTTCGGGGTACCGAAGTTGTTAAGCATCCATTCTAGTCCATTGGACCCAAAATGATATTTGGGGGAGTTTAAGAGCATTTCGCTAACCTTCAACACGGAAAAAGGTGAAAAACTTGTGTTCGCGCCTGAATGCACTATTTCGGGGTACCAAAGTTGCGAAGCATCCATTCTACTCCATTGGAACCAATGTGATGTTTGGGAGTGTTTCAGAGCATTTCGCTAACCTTCGGCACATAAAAAGATGCAAAACTTGTGTTTCGGGCCTGAATGCACTATTTCGAGGTACCGAAGTTGTGAAGCATCCATTCTACTCCATTGGACTCAAAATGATATTTGGGAGTGTTTCAGAGCATTTCGCTAACCTTCGGCACGTAAAAAGATGAAAACTTGTGTTCGCTCCTGAGTGCACTATTTCAGGGTACCAAAGTTGCGAAGCATCCATTATACTCCATTGGAACCAAAGTGATGTTTGGGAGTGTTTCAGAGCATTTCGCTATCCTTCGGCACGTAAAAAGATGCAAAACTTGTGTTTGGGGCCTGAATGCACTATTTCGGGGAACCGAAGTTGTGAAGCATCCATTCTACTCCATTGGAACCAAAATGATGTTTGGGAGTGTTTCAGATCATTTCGCTAACCTTCGGCACGTAAAAAGATGCAAAACTTGTGTTTCGGGCATGAACGCACTATTTCAGGGTACCGAAGTTGTGAAGCATCCATTCTACTCCGTTGGACCCAAAATGATTCTTGGGAGTGTTTTAGAGCATTTCGCTAACCTTCGGCAAGTAATAAAATGAAAACTTGTGTTCGCGCCTGAATGCACTATTTCGGGGTACCGAAGTTGTTAAGCATCCATTCTAGTCCATTGGACCCAAAATGATATTTGGGGGAGTTTAAGAGCATTTCGCTAACCTTCAACACGGAAAAAGGTGAAAAACTTGTGTTCGCGCCTGAATGCACTATTTCGGGGTACCAAAGTTGCGAAGCATCCATTCTACTCCATTGGAACCAATGTGATGTTTGGGAGTGTTTCAGAGCATTTCGCTAACCTTCGGCACATAAAAAGATGCAAAACTTGTGTTTCGGGCCTGAATGCACTATTTCGAGGTACCGAAGTTGTGAAGCATCCATTCTACTCCATTGGACTCAAAATGATGTTTGGGAGTGTTTCAGAGCATTTCGCTAACCTTCGGCACGTAAAAAGATGAAAACTTGTGTTCGCGCCTGAGTGCACTATTTCGGGGTACCAAAGTTGCGAAGCATCCATTCTACTCCATTGGAATCAAAGTGATGTTTGGGAGTGTTTCAGAGCATTTCGCTATCCTTCGGCACGTAAAAAGATGCAAAACTTGTGTTTGGGGCCTGAATGCACTATTTCGGGGAACCGAAGTTGTGAAGCATCCATTCTACTCCATTGGAACCAAAATGATGTTTGGGAGTGTTTCAGATCATTTCGCTAACCTTCGGCACGTAAAAAGATGCAAAACTTGTGTTTCGGGCCTGAACGCACTATTTCAGGGTACCGAAGTTGTGAAGCATCCATTCTACTCCGTTGGACCCAAAATGATTCTTGGGAGTGTTTTAGAGCATTTCGCTAACCTTCGGCAAGTAAAAAAATGAAAACTTGTGTTCGCGCCTGAATGCACTATTTCGGGGTACCGAAGTTGTTAAGCATCCATTCTAGTCCATTGGACCCAAAATGATGTTTGGGGGAGCTTAAGAGCATTTCGCTAACCTTCAACACGGAAAAAGGTGAAAAACTTGTGTTCGCGCCTGAATGCACTATTTCGGGGTACCAAAGTTGCGAAGCATCTATTCTACTCCATTGGAACCAATGTGATGTTTGGGAGTGTTTCAGAGCATTTCGCTAACCTTCGGCACATAAAAAGATGCAAAACTTGTGTTTCGGGCCTGAATGCACTATTTCGAGGTACCGAAGTTGTGAAGCATCCATTCTACTCCATTGGACTCAAAATGATGTTTGGGAGTGTTTCAGAGAATTTCGCTAACCTTCGGCACGTAAAAAGATGAAAACTTGTGTTCGCGCCTGAGTGCACTATTTCGGGGTACCAAAGTTGCGAAGCATCCATTCTACTCCATTGGAACCAAAGTGATGTTTGGGAGTGTTTCAGAGCATTTCGCTATCCTTCGGCACGTAAAAAGATGCAAAACTTGTGTTTGGGGCCTGAATGCACTATTTCGGGGAACCGAAGTTGTGAAGCATCCATTCTAGTCCATTGGACCCAAAATGATGTTTGGGGGTGTTTAAGAGCATTTCGCTAACCTTCAACACGGAAAAAGGTGAAAAACTTGTGTTCGCGCCTGAATGCACTATTTCGGGGAACCGAAGTTGTGAAGCATCCATTCTACTCCATTGGACCAAAATGATGTTTGGGAGTGTTTCAGAGCATTTCGCTAACCTTCGGCACGTAAAAAGATGCAAAACTTGTGTTTCGGGCCTGAACGCACTATTTCAGGGTACCGAAGTTGTGAAGCATCCATTCTACTCCGTTGGACCCAAAATGATTCTTGGGAGTGTTTTAGAGCATTTCGCTAACCTTCGGCAAGTAAAAAAATGAAAACTTGTGTTCGCGCCTGAATGCACTATTTCGGGGTACCGAAGTTGTTAAGCATCCATTCTAGTCCATTGGACCCAAAATGATGTTTGGGGGAGTTTAAGAGCATTTCGATAACCTTCAACACGGAAAAAGGTGAAAAACTTGTGTTCGCGCCTGAATGCACTATTTCGGGGTACCAAAGTTGCGAAGCATCCATTCTACTCCATTGGAACCAATGTGATGTTTGGGAGTGTTTCAGAGCATTTCGCTAACCTTCGGCACATAAAAAGATGCAAAACTTGTGTTTCGGGCCTGAATGCACTATTTCGAGGTACCGAAGTTGTGAAGCATCCATTCTACTCCATTGGACTCAAAATGATATTTGGGAGTGTTTCAGAGCATTTCGCTAACCTTCGGCACGTAAAAAGATGAAAACTTGTGTTCGCTCCTGAGTGCACTATTTCAGGGTACCAAAGTTGCGAAGCATCCATTATACTCCATTGGAACCAAAGTGATGTTTGGGAGTGTTTCAGAGCATTTCGCTATCCTTCGGCACGTAAAAAGATGCAAAACTTGTGTTTGGGGCCTGAATGCACTATTTCGGGGAACCGAAGTTGTGAAGCATCCATTCTACTCCATTGGAACCAAAATGATGTTTGGGAGTGTTTCAGATCATTTCGCTAACCTTCGGCACGTAAAAAGATGCAAAACTTGTGTTTCGGGCATGAACGCACTATTTCAGGGTACCGAAGTTGTGAAGCATCCATTCTACTCCGTTGGACCCAAAATGATTCTTGGGAGTGTTTTAGAGCATTTCGCTAACCTTCGGCAAGTAATAAAATGAAAACTTGTGTTCGCGCCTGAATGCACTATTTCGGGGTACCGAAGTTGTTAAGCATCCATTCTAGTCCATTGGACCCAAAATGATATTTGGGGGAGTTTAAGAGCATTTCGCTAACCTTCAACACGGAAAAAGGTGAAAAACTTGTGTTCGCGCCTGAATGCACTATTTCGGGGTACCAAAGTTGCGAAGCATCCATTCTACTCCATTGGAACCAATGTGATGTTTGGGAGTGTTTCAGAGCATTTCGCTAACCTTCGGCACATAAAAAGATGCAAAACTTGTGTTTCGGGCCTGAATGCACTATTTCGAGGTACCGAAGTTGTGAAGCATCCATTCTACTCCATTGGACTCAAAATGATATTTGGGAGTGTTTCAGAGCATTTCGCTAACCTTCGGCACGTAAAAAGATGAAAACTTGTGTTCGCTCCTGAGTGCACTATTTCAGGGTACCAAAGTTGCGAAGCATCCATTATACTCCATTGGAACCAAAGTGATGTTTGGGAGTGTTTCAGAGCATTTCGCTATCCTTCGGCACGTAAAAAGATGCAAAACTTGTGTTTGGGGCCTGAATGCACTATTTCGGGGAACCGAAGTTGTGAAGCATCCATTCTACTCCATTGGAACCAAAATGATGTTTGGGAGTGTTTCAGATCATTTCGCTAACCTTCGGCACGTAAAAAGATGCAAAACTTGTGTTTCGGGCATGAACGCACTATTTCAGGGTACCGAAGTTGTGAAGCATCCATTCTACTCCGTTGGACCCAAAATGATTCTTGGGAGTGTTTTAGAGCATTTCGCTAACCTTCGGCAAGTAATAAAATGAAAACTTGTGTTCGCGCCTGAATGCACTATTTCGGGGTACCGAAGTTGTTAAGCATCCATTCTAGTCCATTGGACCCAAAATGATATTTGGGGGAGTTTAAGAGCATTTCGCTAACCTTCAACACGGAAAAAGGTGAAAAACTTGTGTTCGCGCCTGAATGCACTATTTCGGGGTACCAAAGTTGCGAAGCATCCATTCTACTCCATTGGAACCAATGTGATGTTTGGGAGTGTTTCAGAGCATTTCGCTAACCTTCGGCACATAAAAAGATGCAAAACTTGTGTTTCGGGCCTGAATGCACTATTTCGAGGTACCGAAGTTGTGAAGCATCCTTTCTACTCCATTGGACTCAAAATGATGTTTGGGAGTGTATCAGAGCATTTCGCTAACCTTCGGCACGTAAAAAGATGAAAACTTGTGTTCGCGCCTGAGTGCACTATTTCGGGGTACCAAAGTTGCGAAGCATCCATTCTACTCCATTGGAACCAAAGTGATGTTTGGGAGTGTTTCAGAGCATTTCGCTATCCTTCGGCACGTAAAAAGATGCAAAACTTGTGTTTGGGGCCTGAATGCACTATTTCGGGGAACCGAAGTTGTGAAGCATCCATTCTACTCCATTGGACCCAAAATGATGTTTGCGAGTGTTTCAGAGCATTTCGCTAACCTTCGGCACGTAAACGATGCAAAACTTGTGTTCGCGCCTGAATCCACTATTTCGGGGTACCAAAGTTGTGAAGCATCCATTATAGTCCATTGGACCCAAAATGATGTTTGGGAGTGTTTCAGAGCATTTTGCTAACCTTCGGCACATAAATAGATGAAAAACTTGTGTTTCGGGCCTGAAGTCACTATTTCGGGGTACCAAAGTTGCGAAGCATCCATTCTACCCCATTGGAACCAAAATGATGTTTGGGAGTGTTTCAGAGCATTTCGCTAACCTTCGGCACGTAAAAAGATGCAAAACTTGTGTTTCGGGCCTGAACGCACTATTTTAGGGTACCGAAGTTGTGAAGCATCCATTCTACTCCATTGGACCCAAAATGATTCTTGGGAGTGTTTTAGAGCATTTCGCTAACCTTCGGCAAGTAAAAAAATGAAAACTTGTGTTCGCGCCTGAATGCACTATTTCGGGGTACCGAAGTTGTGAAGCATCCATTCTAGTCCATTGGACCCAAAATGATATTTGGGGGTGTTTCAGAGCATTTCGCTAACCTTCGGCACATAAAAAGATGCAAAACTTGTGTTTCGGGCCTGAATGCACTATTACGGGGTACCGAAGTTGTGAAGCATCCATTCTACTCCATTGGACTCAAACTGATGTTTGGCAGTGTTTCAGAGTATTTCGCTAACCTTCGGCACATAAATAGATGAAAAACTTGTGTTTCGGGCCTGAATGCACTATTTCGGGGTACCAAAGTTGCGAAGCATCCATTCTACTCCATTGGAACCAAAATGATGTTTGGGTGTGTTTCAGAGCATTTCGCTAACCTTCGGCACGTAAAAAGATGCAAAACTTGTGTTTCGGGCCTGAACGCACTATTTCAGGGTACCGAAGTTGTGAAGCATCCATTCTACTCCATTGGACCCAAAATGATTCTTGGGAGTGTTTTAGAGCATTTCGCTAACCTTCGGCAAGTAAAAAAATGAAAACTTGTGTTCGTGCCTGAATGCACTATTTTGGGGTACCAAAGTTGCGAAGCATCCATTCTACTCCATTGGAACCAAAATGATGTTTGGGAGTATTTCAGAGCATTTCGCTAACCTTCGGCACGTAAAAAGATGAAAACTTGTGTTCACGCCTGAATGCACTATTTCGGGGTACCAAAGTTGCGAAGCATCCATTCTACTCCATTGGAACCAAAATGATGTTTGGGAGTATTGCAGAGCATTTCGCTAACCTTCGGCACGTAAAAAGATGAAAACTTGTGTTCGCGCCTGAATGCACTATTTCGGGGTACCAAAGTTGCGAATCATCCATTCTATTCCATTGGAACCAAAGTGATGCTTGGGAGTGTTTTAGAGCATTTCGCTAACCTTCGGCAAGTAAAAAAATGAAAACTTGTGTTCGCGCCTGAATGCACTATTTCGGGGTACCGAAGTTGTGAAGCATCCATTATAGTCCATTGGACCCAAAATGATATTTGGGGGTGTTTCTGAGCATTTCGCTAACCTTCGGCACATAAATAAATGAAAAACTTGTGTTTCGGGCCTGAATGCACTATTTCGGGGTACCAAAGTTGCGAAGCATCCATTCTACTCCATTGGAACCAAAATGATGTTTGGGAGTGTTTCAGAGCATTTCGCTAACCTTCGGCACGTAAAAAGATGCAAAACTTGTGTTTCGGGCCTGAACGCACTATTTCAGGGTACCGAAGTTGTGAAGCATCCATTCTACTCCATTGGAACCAAAGTGATGTTTGGGAGTGTTTCACAGCATTTCGCTAACCTTCGGCACGTAAAAAGATGCAAAACTTGTGTTTCGAGACTGAATGCACTATTTCGGGGTATCGTAGTTGTAAAGCATCCATTCTACTCCATTGGACCCAAAATGATGTTTGGGAGTGTTTCAGAGCATTTCGCTAACCTTCAGCACGTAAAAGATGCAAAACTTGTGTTCGCGCCTTAATCCACTATTTCGGGTTACCAAAGTTGTGAAGCATCCATTATAGTCCCTTGGACCCAAAATGATGTTTGGGAGTGTTTCAGAGCATTTTGCTAACCTTCGGCACATAAATAGATGAAAAACTTGTGTTTCGGGCCTGAAGTCACTATTTCGGGGTACCAAAGTTGCGAAGCATCCATTCTACTCCATTGGAACCAAAATGATGTTTGGGAGTGTTTCAGAGCATTTCGCTAACCTTCGGCACGTAAAAGATGCAAAACTTGTGTTTCGGGCCTGAACGCACTATTTCAGGGTACCGAAGTTGTGAAGCATCCATTCTACTCCATTGGACCCAAAATGATTCTTGGGAGTGTTTTAGAGCATTTCGCTAACCTTCGGCAAGTAAAAAAATGAAAACTTGTGTTCGCGCCTGAATGCACTATTTCTGGGTACCGAAGTTGTGAAGCATCCATTCTAGTCCATTGGACCCAAAATGATATTTGGGGGTGTTTCAGAGCATTTCGCTAACCTTCGGCACATAAAAAGATGCAAAACTTGTGTTTCGGGCCTGAATGCACTATTACGGGGTACCGAAGTTGTGAAGCATCCATTCTACTCCATTGGACTCAAAATGATGTTTGGGAGTGTTTCAGAGCATTTCGCTAACCTTCGGCACATAAAAAGATGAAAAACTTGTGTTTCGGGCCTGAATGCACTATTTCGGGGTACCAAAGTTGCGAAGCATCCATTCTACTCCATTGGAACCAAAATGATGTTTGGGAGTGTTTCAGAGCATTTCACTAACCTTCGGCACGTAAAAAGATGCAAAACTTGTGTTTCGGGCCTGAACGCACTATTTCAGGGTACCGAAGTTGTGAAGCATCCATTCTATTCCATTGGACCTAAAATGATTCTTGGGAGTGTTTTAGAGCATTTCGCTAACCTTCGGCAAGTAAAAAAATGAAAACTTGTGTTCGTGCCTGAATGCACTATTTCGGGGTACCAAAGTTGCGAAGCATCCATTCTACTCCATTGGAACGAAAATGATGTTTGGGAGTATTTCAGAGCATTTCGCTAACCTTCGGCACGTAAAAAGATGAAAACTTGTGTTCGCGCCTGAATGCACTATTTCGGGGTACCAAAGTTGTGAAGCATCCATTCTACTCCATTGGAACCAAAGTGATGCTTGGGAGTGTTTTAGAGCATTTCGCTAACCTTCGGCAAGTAAAAAAATGAAAACTTGTGTTCGCGCCTGAATGCACTATTTCGGGGTACCGAAGTTGTGAAGCATCCATTATAGTCCATTGGACCCAAAATGATATTTGGCGGTGTTTCTGAGCATTTCGCTAACCTTCGGCACATAAATAAATGAAAAACTTGTGTTTCGGGCCTGAATGCACTATTTCGGGGTACCAAAGTTGCGAAGCATCCATTCTACTCCATTGGAACCAAAATGATGTTTGGGAGTGTTTCAGAGCATTTCGCTAACCTTCGGCACGTAAAAAGATGCAAAACTTGTGTTTCGGGCCTGAACGCACTATTTCAGGGTACCGAAGTTGTGAAGCATCCATTCTACTCCATTGGACCCAAAATGATTCTTGGGAGTGTTTTAGAGCATTTCGCTAACCTTCGGCAAGTAAAAAAATGAAAACTTGTGTTCGTGCCTGAATGCACTATTTCGGGGTACCAAAGTTGCGAAGCATCCATTCTACTCCATTGGAACCAAAATGATGTTTGGGAGTATTTCAGTGCATTTCGCTAACCTTCGGCATGTAAAAAGATGAAAACTTGTGTTCGCGCCTGAATGCACTATTTCGGGGTACCAAAGTTGCGAAGCATCCATTCTACTCCATTGGAACCAAAGTGATGTTTGGGAGTGTTTCACAGCATTTCGCTAACCTTCGGCACGTAAAAAGATGCAAAACTTGTGTTTCGAGACCGAATGCACTATTTTGGGGTATCGTAGTTGTAAAGCATCCATTCTACTCCATTGGACCCAAAATGATGTTTGGGAGTGTTTCAAAGCATTTCGCTAACCTTCAGCACGTAAAAGATGCAAAACTTGTGTTCCCGCCTTAATCCACTATTTCGGGTTACCAAAGTTGTGAAGCATCCGTTATTGTCCATTGCACCCAAAATGATGTTTGCGAGTGTTTCAGACCATTTTCTAACCTTCAGCACATAAAAAGATGAAAAACTTGTGTTTCGGGCCTGAATGCACTATTTCGGGGTACCGAAGTTGTGAAGCATCCATTCTACTCCATTGGAACCAAAATGATGTTTGGGAGTGTTTCAGAGCATTTCGCTAACCTTCGGCACGTAAAAAGATGAAAACTTGTGTTCGCGCCTGAATGCATTATTTCGGGGTACCAAAGTTGCGAAGCATCCATTCTACTCCATTGGAACTAAAGTGATGTTTGGGAGTGTTTTAGAGCATTTCGCTAACCTTCGGCAAGTAAAAAAATGAAAACTTGTGTTCGCGCCTGAATGCACTATTTCGGGGTACCGAAGTTGTGAAGCATCCATTATAGTCCATTGGACCCAAAATGATATTTGGGGGTGTTTCTGAGCATTTCGCTAACCTTCGGCACATAAATAAATGAAAAACTTGTGTTTCGGGCCTGAATGCACTATTTCGGGGTACCAAAGTTGCGAAGCATCCATTCTACTCCATTGGAACCAAAATGATGTTTATGAGTGTTTCAGAGCATTTCGCTAACCTTCAGCACGTAAAAAGATGCAAAACTTGTGTTTCGGGCCTGAACGCACTATTTCAGGGTACCGAAGTTGTGAAGCATCCATTCTACTCCATTGGAACCAAAGTGATGTTTGGGAGTGTTTCACAGCATTTCACTAACCTTCGGCACGTAAAAAGATGCAAAACTTGTGTTTCGAGACTGAATGCACTATTTCGGGGTATCGTAGTTGTAAAGCATCCATTCTACTCCATTGGACCCAAAATGATGTTTGGGAGTGTTTCAGAGCATTTCGCTAACCTTCAGCACGTAAAAGATGGAAAACTTTTGTTCGCGCCTTAATCCACTATTTCGGGTTACCAAAGTTGTGAAGCATCCGTTATTGTCCATTGCACCCAAAATGATGTTTGCGAGTGTTTCAGAGCATTTTCTAACCTTCAGCACATAAAAAGATGAAAAACTTGTGTTTCGGGCCTGAATGCACTATTTCGGGGTACCGAAGTTGTGAAGCATCCATTCTACTCCATTGGACCCAAAATGATGTTTGGGAGTGTTTCAGAGCATTTCGCTATCCTTCGGCACGTATAAATGAAAAACTTGTGTTCGCGCCTGAATGCACTATTTTGGGGTACCCAAGTTGCGAAGCATCCATTCTACTCCATTGGAACTAAAATGTTGTTTGGGAGTATTTCAGAGCATTTCGCTAACCTTCGGCATGTAAAAAGATGCAAAACTTATGTTTCGGGCCTGAATGCACTATTTTTGGGTACCGAAGTTGTGAAGCATCCATTCTACTCCATTGGACTCAAAATGATGTTTGGGAGTGTTTTAGAGCATTTCGCTAACCTTCGACACGTAAAAGATGCAAAACTAGTGTTCGCGCCTGAATGCACTATTTCGGAGTACCGAAGTTGTGAAGCATCCATTCTAGTCCATTGGACCCAACATGATGTTTGGGAGTGTTTCAGAGCATTTTGCTAACCTTCGGCACGTAAAAAGATGAAAACTTGTGTTTCGGGCCTGAATGCACTATTTCGAGGGATCAAAGTTGCGAAGCATCCATTCTACTCCATTGGAACCAAAATGATGTTTGGGAGTGTTTTAGAGCATTTCGCTAACCTTCGGCACGTAAAAAGATGCAAAACTTGTGTTTCGGGCCTGAATGCACTATTTCGGGGTACCGAAGTTGTGAAGCATCCATTCTACTCCATTGGACCCAAAATGATTTTTGGGAGGGTTTCATAGCATTTCGCTAACCTTCGGCACGTAAAAAGATGAAAACTTGTGTTCGTGCCTGAATGCACTATTTCGGGGTACCAAAGTTGCGAAGCATCCATTCTACTCCATTGGATCGAAAGTGATGTTTGGGAGTGTTTCAGAACATTTCGCTAACCTTCGGTACGTAAAAAGATGCAAAACTTGTGTTTCGGGCCTGAATGCACTATTTCGGGGTACCGAAGTTGTGAAGCATCCATTCTACTCCATTGGACCCAAAATGATGTTTGAGAGTGTTTCAGAGCATTTCGCTAACCTTCGGCACATAAAAGATGCAAAACTTGTGTTTCGGGCCTGAATGCACTATTTCGGGGTATCGTAGTTGTAAAGCATCCATTCTACTCCATTGGACCCAAAATGATGTTTGGGAGTGTTTCAGAGCATTTCGCTAACCTTCGGCACGTAAAAGATGCAAAACTTGTGTTCGCGCCTGAATCCACTATTTCGGGGTACCCAAGTTGTGAAGCATCCATTATAGTCCATTGGACCCAAAATGATGTTTGGGAGTGTTTCAGAGCATTTTGCTAACCTTCGGCACATAAATAGATGAAAAACTTGTGTCCGGGCCTGAATGCACTATTTTGGGGTACCAAAGTTGCGAAGCATCCATTCTACTCCATTTGAACCAAAATGATGTTTGGGAGTGTTTCAGAGCATTTCGCTAACCTTCGGCACGTAAAAGATGCAAAACTTGTGTTCGCGCCTGAATCCACTATTTCGGGGTACCCAAGTTGTGAAGCATCCATTATAGTCCATTGGACCCAAAATGATGTTTGGGAGTGTTTCAGAGCATTTTGCTAACCTTCGGCACATAAATAGATGAAAAACTTGTGTCCGGGCCGGAATGCACTATTTTGGGGTACCAAAGTTGCGAAGCATCCATTCTACTCCATTTGAACCAAAATGATGTTTGGGAGTGTTTCAGAGCATTTCGCTAACCTTCGGCACGTAAAAAGATGCAAAACTTGTGTTTTGGGCCTGAACGCACTATTTCGGGGTACCGAAGTTGTGAAGCATCCACTCTAATCCTTTGGACCCAAAATGATTCTTGGGAGTGTTTTAGAGCATTTTGCTAACCTTCGCCAAGTAAAAAAAAATGAAAACTTGTGTTCGTGCCTGAATGCACTATTTCGTGGTACCGAAGTTGTGAAGCATCCATTCTACTCCATTGGACTCAAAATGATGTTTGGGAGTGTTTCAGAGCATTTCGCTAACCTTCGACACGTAAAAGATGCAAAACTAGTGTTCGCGCCTGAATGCACTATTTCGGGGTACCGAAGTTGTGAAGCATCCATTCTAGTCCATTGGACCCAAGATGATGTTTGGGAGTGTTTCAGAGCATTTTGCTAACCTTCGGCACGTAAAAAGATGAAAACTTGTGTTTCGGGCCTGAATGCACTATTTCGAAGGATCAAAGTTGCGAAGCATCCATTCTACTCCATTGGAACCAAAATGATGTTTGGGAGTGTTTTAGAGCATTTCGCTAACCTTCGGCACGTAAAAAGATGCAAAACTTGTGTTTCGGACCTGAATGCACTATTTCGGGGTACCGAAGTTGTGAAGCGTCCATTCTACTCCATTGGACCCAAAATGATTTTTGGGAGGGTTTCAGAGCATTTCGCTAACCTTCGGCACGTAAAAAGATGAAAACTTGTGTTCGCGCCTGAATGCACTATTTCGAAGGATCAAAGTTGCGAAGCATCCATTCTACTCCATTGGAACCAAAATGATGTTTGGGAGTGTTTTAGAGCATTTCGCTAACCTTCGGCACGTAAAAAGATGCAAAACTTGTGTTTCGGACCTGAATGCACTATTTCGGGGTACCGAAGTTGTGAAGCATCCATTCTACTCCATTGGACTCAAAATGATGTTTGGGAGTGTTTCAGAGCATTTCGCTAACCTTCGACACGTAAAGGATGCAAAACTAGTGTTCGCGCCTGAATGCACTATTTCGGGGTACCGAAGTTGTGAAGCATCCATTCTAGTCCATTGGACCCAAGATGATGTTTGGGAGTGTTTCAGAGCATTTTGCTAACCTTCGGCACGTAAAAAGATGAAAACTTGTGTTTCGGGCCTGAATGCACTATTTCGAAGGATCAAAGTTGCGAAGCATCCATTCTACTCCATTGGAACCAAAATGATGTTTGGGAGTGTTTTAGAGCATTTCGCTAACCTTCGGAACGTAAAAAGATGCAAAACTTGTGTTTCGGACCTGAATGCACTATTTCGGGGTACCGAAGTTGTGAAGCGTCCATTCTACTCCATTGGACCCAAAATGATTTTTGGGAGGGTTTCAGAGCATTTCGCTAACCTTCGGCACGTAAAAAGATGAAAACTTGTGTTCGCGCCTGAATGCACTATTTCGAAGGATCAAAGTTGCGAAGCATCCATTCTACTCCATTGGAACCAAAATGATGTTTGGGAGTGTTTTAGAGCATTTCGCTAACCTTCGGCACGTAAAAAGATGCAAAACTTGTGTTTCGGACCTGAATGCACTATTTCGGGGTACCGAAGTTGTGAAGCATCCATTCTACTCCATTGGACTCAAAATGATGTTTGGGAGTGTTTCAGAGCATTTCGCTAACCTTCGACACGTAAAAGATGCAAAACTAGTGTTCGCGCCTGAATGCACTATTTTGGGGTACCGAAGTTGTGAAGCATCCATTCTAGTCCATTGGACCCAAGATGATGTTGGGAGTGTTTCAGAGCATTTTGCTAACCTTCGGCACGTAAAAAGATGAAAACTTGTGTTTCGGGCCTGAATGCACTATTTCGAAGGATCAAAGTTGCGAAGCATCCATTCTACTCCATTGGAACGAAAATGATGTTTGGGAGTGTTTCAGAGCATTTTGCTAACCTTCGGCACATAAATAGATGAAAAACTTGTGTTTCGGGCCTGAAGTCACTATTTCGGGGTACCAAAGTTGCGAAGCATCCATTGTACTCCATTGGAACCAAAATGATGTTTGGGAGTGTTTCAGAGCATTTCGCTAACCTTCGGCACGTAAAAAGATGCAAAACTTGTGTTTCGGGCCTGAACGCACTATTTCAGGGTACCGAAGTTGTGAAGCATCCATTCTACTCTATTGGACCCAAAATGATTCTTGGGAGTGTTTTAGAGCATTTCGCTAACCTTCGGCAAGTAAAAAAAATGAAAACTTGTGTTCGCGCCTGAATGCACTATTTCGGGGTACCGAAGTTGTGAAGCATCCATTCTAGTCCATTGGACCCAAAATGATATTTGGGGGTGTTTCAGAGCATTTCGCTAACCTTCGGCACATAAAAAGATGCAAAACTTGTGTTTCGGGCCTGAATGCACTATTACGGGGTACCGAAGTTGTGAAGCATCCATTCTACTCCATTGGACTCAAAATGATGTTTGGGAGTGTTTCAGAGCATTTCGCTAACCTTCGGCACATAAATAGATGAAAAACTTGTGTTTCGGGCCTGAATGCACTATTTCGGGGTACCAAAGTTGCGAAGCATCCATTCTACTCCATTGGAACCAAAATGATGTTTGGGAGTGTTTCAGAGCATTTCGCTAACCTTCGGCACGTAAAAAGATGCAAAACTTGTGTTTCGGGCCTGAACGCACTATTTCAGGGTACTGAAGTTGTGAAGCATCCATTCTACTCCATTGGACCCAAAATGATTCTTGGGAGTGTTTTTAGAGCATTTCGCTAACCTTCGGCAAGTAAAAAAATGAAAACTTGTTTTCGTGCCTGAATGCACTATTTCGGGGTACCAAAGTTGCGAAGCATCCATTCTACTCCATTGGAACCAAAATCATGTTTGGGAGTGTTTCAGAGCATTTCGCTAACCTTCGGCACGTAAAAAGATGAAAACTTGTGTTCGCGCCTGAATGCACTATTTCGGGGTACCAAAGTTGCGAAGCATCCATTCTACTCCATTGGAACCAAAGTGATGTTTGGGAGTGTTTTAGAGCATTTCGCTAACCTTCGGCAAGTAAAAAAATGAAAACTTGTGTTCGCGCCTGAATGCACTATTTCGGGGTACCGAAGTTGTGAAGCATCCATTATAGTCCATTGGACCCAAAATGATATTTGGGGGTGTTTCTGAGCATTTCGCTAACCTTCGGCACATAAATAAATGAAAAACTTGTGTTTCGGGCATGAATGCACTATTTCGGGGTACCAAAGTTGCGAAGCATCCATTCTACTCCATTGGAACCAAAATGATGTTTGGGAGTGTTTCAGAGCATTTCGCTAACCTTCGGCACGTAAAAAGATGCAAAACTTGTGTTTCGGGGCTGAACGCACTATTTCAGGGTACCGAAGTTGTGAAGCATCCATTCTACTCCATTGGAACCAAAGTGATGTTTGGGAGTGTTTCACAGCATTTCGCTAACCTTCGGCACGTAAAAAGATGCAAAACTTGTGTTTCGAGACTGAATGCACTATTTCGGGGTATCGTAGTTGTAAAGCATCCATTCTACTCCATTGGACCCAAAATGATGTTTGGGAGTGTTTCAGAGCATTTCGCTAACCTTCAGCACGTAAAATATGCAAAACTTGTGTTCGCGCCTTAATCCACTATTTCGGGTTACCAAAGTTGTGAAGCATCCGTTATTGTCCATTGCACCCAAAATGATGTTTGCGAGTGTTTCAGAGCATTTTCTAACCTTCAGCACATAAAAAGATGAAAAACTTGTGTTTCGGGCCTGAATGCACTATTTCGGGGTACCGAAGTTGTGAAGCATCCATTCTACTCCATTGGAACTAAAATGTTGTTTGGGAGTATTTCAGAGCATTTCGCTAACCTTCGGCATGTAAAAAGATGCAAAACTTATGTTTCGGGCCTGAATGCACTATTTTTGGGTACCGAAGTTGTGAAGCATCCATTCTACTCCATTGGACTCAAAATGATGTTTGGGAGTGTTTTAGAGCATTTCGCTAACCTTCGACACGTAAAAGATGCAAAACTAGTGTTCGCGCCTGAATGCACTATTTCGGAGTACCGAAGTTGTGAAGCATCCATTCTAGTCCATTGGACCCAAGATGATGTTTGGGAGTGTTTCAGAGCATTTTGCTAACCTTCGGCACGTAAAAAGATGAAAACTTGTGTTTCGGGCCTGAATGCACTATTTCGAGGGATCAAAGTTGCGAAGCATCCATTCTACTCCATTGGAACCAAAATGATGTTTGGGAGTGTTTTAGAGCATTTCGCTAACCTTCGGCACGTAAAAAGATGCAAAACTTGTGTTTCGGGCCTGAATGCACTATTTCGGGGTACCGAAGTTGTGAAGCATCCATTCTACTCCATTGGACCCAAAATGATTTTTGGGAGGGTTTCAGAGCATTTCGCTAACCTTCGGCACGTAAAAAGATGAAAACTTGTGTTCGTGCCTGAATGCACTATTTCGGGGTACCAAAGTTGCGAAGCATCCATTCTACTCCATTGGATCCAAAGTGATGTTTGGGAGTGTTTCAGAACATTTCGCTAACCTTCGGTACGTAAAAAGATGCAAAACTTGTGTTTCGGGCCTGAATGCACTATTTCGGGGTACCGAAGTTGTGAAGCATCCATTCTACTCCATTGGACCCAAAATGATGTTTGAGAGTGTTTCAGAGCATTTCGCTAACCTTCGGCACATAAAAGATGCAAAACTTGTGTTTCGGGCCTGAATGCACTATTTCGGGGTATCGTAGTTGTAAAGCATCCATTTTACTCCATTGGACCCAAAATGATGTTTGGGAGTGTTTCAGAGCATTTCGCTAACCTTTGGCACGTAAAAGATGCAAAACTTGTGTTCGCGCCTGAATCCACTATTTCAGGGTACCCAAGTTGTGAAGCATCCATTATAGTCCATTGGACCCAAAATGATGTTTGGGAGTGTTTCAGAGCATTTTGCTAACCTTCGGCACATAAATAGATGAAAAACTTGTGTCCGGGCCTGAATGCACTATTTCGGGGTACCAAAGTTGCGAAGCATACATTCTACGCCATTTGAACCAAAATGATGTTTGGGAGTGTTTCAGAGCATTTCGCTAACCTTCGGCACGTAAAAAGATGCAAAACTTGTGTTTTGGGCCTGAACGCACTATTTCGGGGTACCGAAGTTGTGAAGCATCCTCTCTAATCCTTTGGACAAAAAATGATTCTTGGGAGTGTTTTAGAGCATTTCGCTAACCTTCGCCAAGTAAAAAAAAATGAAAACTTGTGTTCGTGCCTGAATGCACTATTTCGTGGTACCGAAGTAGTGAAGCATCCATTCTACTCCATTGGACTCAAAATGATGTTTGGGAGTGTTTCAGAGCATTTCGCTAACCTTCGACACGTAAAAGATGCAAAACTAGTGTTCGCGCCTGAATGCACTATTTCGGGGTACCGAAGTTGTGAAGCATCCATTCTAGTCCATTGGACCCAAGATGATGTTTGGGAGTGTTTCAGAGCATTTTGCTAACCTTCGGCATGTAAAAAGATGAAAACTTGTGTTTCGGGCCTGAATGCACTATTTCGAAGGATCAAAGTTGCGAAGCATCCATTCTACTCCATTGGAACCAAAATGATGTTTGGGAGTGTTTTAGAGCATTTCGCTAACCTTCGGCACGTAAAAAGATGCAAAACTTGTGTTTCGGACCTGAATGCACTATTTCGGGGTACCGAAGTTGTGAAGCGTCCATTCTACTCCATTGGACCCAAAATGATTTTTGGGAGGGTTTCAGAGCATTTCGCTAACTTTCGGCACGTAAAAAGATGAAAACTTGTGTTCGTGCCTGAATGCACTATTTCGGGGTACCAAAGTTACGAAGCATCCATTCTACTCCATTGGAACCAAAGTGATGTTTGGGAGTGTTTCAGAACATTTCGCTAACCTTCGGTACGTAAAAAGATGCAAAACTTGTGTTTCGGGCCTGAATGCACTATTTCGGGGTACCGAAGTTGTGAAGCATCCATTCTACTCCATTGGACTCAAAATGATGTTTGAGAGTGTTTCAGAGCATTTCGCTAACCTTCGGCACGTAAAAGATGCAAAACTTGTGTTTCGGGCCTGAATGCACTATTTCGGGGTATCGTAGTTGTAAAGCATCCATTCTACTCCATTGGACCCAAAATGATGTTTGGGAGTGTTTCAGAGCATTTCGCTAACCTTCGGCACGTAAAAGATGCAAAACTTGTGTTCGCGCCTGAATCCACTATTTTGGGGTACCAAGGTTGTGAAGCATCCATTATAGTCAATTGGACCCAAAATGATGTTTGGGAGTGTTTCAGAGCATTTTGCTAACCTTCGGCACATAAATAGATGAAAAACTTGTGTTCCGGGCCTGAATGGACTATTTCAGGGTACCAAAGTTGCGAAGCATCCATTCTACTCCATTGGAACCAAAATGATGTTTGGGAGTGTTTCAGAGCATTTCGCTAACCTTCGGCACGTAAAAAGATGCAAAACTTGTGTTTTGGGCCTGAACGCACTATTTCGGGGTACCGAAGTTGTGAAGCATCCATTCTACTCCATTGGACCCAAAATGATTCTTGGGAGTGTTTTAGAGCATTTCGCTAACCTTCGCCAAGTAAAAAAAATGAAAACTTGTGTTCGTGCCTGAATGCACTATTTCGTGGTACCGAAGTTGTGAAGCATCCATTTTACACCATTGAACTCAAAATGATGTTTGGGGGTGTTTCAGAGCATTTCGCTAACCTTCGAGACGTAAAAAGATGAAAACTTGTGTTCGCGCCTGAATGCACTATTTCGGGGTACCGAAGTTGTGAAGCATCCATTCTAGTCCATTGGACCCAAGATGATGTTTGGGAGTGTTTCAGAGCATTTTGCTAACCTTCGGCACGTAAAAAGATGAAAACTTGTGTTTCGGGCCTGAATGCACTATTTCAAGGGATCAAAGTTGCGAAGCATCCATTCTACTCCATTGGAACCAAAATGATGTTTGGGAGTGTTTTAGAGCATTTCGCTAACCTTCGGCACGTAAAAAAAATGCAAAACTTGTGTTTCGGGCCTGAATAATTTCGGGGTACCGAAGTTGTGAAGCATCCATTCTACTCCATTGGACCAAAAATGATGTTTGAGAGTGTTTCAGAGCATTTCGCTAACCTTCGGCACGTAAAAGATGCAAAACTTGTGTTTCGGGCCTGAATGCACTATTTCGGGGTATCGTAGTTTTAAAGCATCCATTCTACTCCATTGGACCCAAAATGATGTTTGGGAGTGTTTCAGAGGATTTCGCTAACCTTCGGCACGTAAAAGATGCAAAACTTGTGTTCGCGCCTGAATCCACTATTTCGGGGTACCAAAGTTGTGAAGCATCCATTATAGTCCATTGGACCCAAAATGATGTTTGGGAGTGTTTCAGAGCATTTTGCTAACCTTCGGCACATAAATAGATGAAAACTTGTGTTCCGGGCCTGAATGGACTATTTCGGGGTACCAAAGTTGCGAAGCATCCATTCTACTCCATTGGAACCAAAATGATGTTTGGGGGTGTTTCAGAGCATTTCGCTAACCTTCGGCACGTAAAAAGATGCAAAACTTGTGTTTTGGGCCTGAACGCACTATTTTGGGGTACCGAAGTTGTGAAGCATCCATTCTACTCCATTGGACGCAAAATGATTCTTGGGAGTGTTTTAGAGCATTTCGCTAACCTTCGCCAAGTAAAAAAAATGAAAACTTGTGTTCGTGCCTGAATGCACTATTTCGTGGTACCGAAGTTGTGAAGCATCCATTCTAGTCCATTGGACCCAAAATGATGTTTGGGGGTGTTTCAGAGCATTTCGCTAACCTTTGGGACGTAAAAAGATGAAAACTTGTGTTCGCGCCTGAATGCACTATTTCGGGGTACCAAAGTTGCGAAGCATCCATTCTACTCCATTGGAACCAAAGTGATGTTTGGGATTGTTTCAGAACATTTCGCTAACATCCGGTACGTAAAAAGATGCAAAACTTGTGTTTCGGGCCTGAATGCACTATTTCAGGGTACCGAAGTTGTGAAGCATCCATTCTACTCCATTGGACCCAAAATGATGTTTGAGAGTGTTTCAGAGCATTTCGCTAACCTTCGGCACGTAAAAAGATGCAAAACTTGTGTTTTGGGCCTGAACGCACTATTTCGGGGTACCGAAGTTGTGAAGCATCCATTCTACTCCATTGGACGCAAAATGATTCTTGGGAGTGTTCTAGAGCATTTCGCTATCCTTCGCCAAGTAAAAAAAATGAAAACTTGTGTTCGTGCCTGAATGCACTATTTCGTGGTATCGAAGTTGTGAAGCATCCATTCTAGTCCATTGGACCCAAAGTGATGTTTGGGAGTGTTTCACAGCAATTCGCTAACCTTCGGCCCGTAAAAAGATGATAAACTTGTGTTTCGGGCCTAAATGCACTATTTCAGGTTACCGAAGTTGTGAAGCATCCATTCTACTCCATTGGACCCAAAATGATGTTTGAGAGTGTTTCAGAGCATTTCGCTAACCTTCAACACGAAAAATGATGAAAAACTTGTGTTTCGGGACTGAATGCACTATTTCGGGATACCAAAGTTACGAAGCATCCATTCTACTCCATTGGAACCAAAACGATGTTTGGGAGTGTTTCAGAGCATTTCGCTAAACTTCGGGACGTAAAAAGATAAAAGCTTGTGTTCGGGTCTGAATGCACTATTTCGGGGCACCGAAGTTGTGAAGCATCCATTCTAGTCCATTGGACCCAAAATGATGTTTGTGGGTGTTTCAGAGCATTTCGCTAACCCTTGGCACGTAAAAACATGAAAAACTTGTGTTCGCGCCTGAATGCACTATTTCGGGGTACCAAAGTTGCGAAGCATCCATTATACTCCATTGGAACCAAAATGATGTTTGGGAGTGTTTCAGAGCATTTCGCTAACCTTCGGCACGTAAAAAGATGCAAAACTTGTGTTTCTGGCTTGAATGCACTATTTCGGGGTACCGAAGTTGTGAAGCATCCATTCTACTCCATTGGACCCAAAATGATGTTTGAGAGTGTTTTAGAGCATTTCGCTAACCTTCGGCACGTAAAAGATGCAAAACTTGTGTTTCGGGCCTGAATGCACTATTTCGGGGTATCGTAGTTGTAAAGCATCCATTCTACTCCATTGGACCCAAAATGATGTTTGGGAGTGTTTCAAAGCATTTCGCTAACCTTCGGCACGTAAAAGATGCAAAACTTGTGTTCGCGCCTGAATCCACTATTTCGCGGTACCGAAGTTGTGAAGCATCCATTATAGTCCATTGGACCCAAAATGATGTTTGGGAGTGTTTCAGAGCATTTTGCAAACCATCAGCACATAAATAGATGAAAAACTTGTGTTTTGGGCCTAAACGCACTATTTCGGGGTACCAAAGTTGTGAAGCATCCATTCTACTCCATTGGAACCAAAATGATGTTTGGGAGTGTTTCAGAGCATTTCGCTAACCTTCGGCATGTAAAAAGATGCAAAACTTGTGTTTCGGGCCTGAATGCACTATTTTGGGGTACCGAAGTTGTGAAGCATCCATTCTACTCCATTGGACTCAAAATGATGTTTGGGATTGTTTCAGAACATTTCGCTAACCTTCGGCACGTAAAAGATGGCAAATTTGTGTTCGCGCCTGAATGCACTATTTTGTGGTACCGAAGTTGTGAAGCATCCATTATAGTCCATTGGACCCAAAATGATATTTGGGGGTGTTTCTGAGCATTTCGCTAACCTTCGGCACATAAATAAATGAAAAACTTGTGTTTCGGGCCTGAATGCACTATTTCGGGGTACCAAAGTTGCGAAGCATCCATTCTACTCCATTGGAACCAAAATGATGTTTATGAGTGTTTCAGAGCATTTCGCTAACCTTCAGCACGTAAAAAGATGCAAAACTTGTGTTTCGGGCCTGAACGCACTATTTCAGGGTACCGAAGTTGTGAAGCATCCATTCTACTCCATTGGAACCAAAGTGATGTTTGGGAGTGTTTCACAGCATTTCGCTAACCTTCGGCACGTAAAAAGATGCAAAACTTGTGTTTCGAGACTGAATGCACTATTTCGGGGTATCGTAGTTGTAAAGCATCCATTCTACTCCATTGGACCCAAAATGATGTTTGGGAGTGTTTCAGAGCATTTCGCTAACCTTCAGCACGTAAAAGATGGAAAACTTTTGTTCGCGCCTTAATCCACTATTTCGGGTTACCAAAGTTGTGAAGCATCCGTTATTGTCCATTGCACCCAAAATGATGTTTGCGAGTGTTTCAGAGCATTTTCTAACCTTCAGCACATAAAAAGATGAAAAACTTGTGTTTCGGGCCTGAATGCACTATTTCGGGGTACCGAAGTTGTGAAGCATCCATTCTACTCCATTGGACCCAAAATGATGTTTGGGAGTGTTTCAGAGCATTTCGCTATCCTTCGGCACGTATAAATGAAAAACTTGTGTTCGCGCCTGAATGCACTATTTTGGGGTACCCAAGTTGCGAAGCATCCATTCTACTCCATTGGAACTAAAATGTTGTTTGGGAGTATTTCAGAGCATTTCGCTAACCTTCGGCATGTAAAAAGATGCAAAACTTATGTTTCGGGCCTGAATGCACTATTTTTGGGTACCGAAGTTGTGAAGCATCCATTCTACTCCATTGGACTCAAAATGATGTTTGGGAGTGTTTTAGAGCATTTCGCTAACCTTCGACACGTAAAAGATGCAAAACTAGTGTTCGCGCCTGAATGCACTATTTCGGAGTACCGAAGTTGTGAAGCATCCATTCTAGTCCATTGGACCCAACATGATGTTTGGGAGTGTTTCAGAGCATTTTGCTAACCTTCGGCACGTAAAAAGATGAAAACTTGTGTTTCGGGCCTGAATGCACTATTTCGAGGGATCAAAGTTGCGAAGCATCCATTCTACTCCATTGGAACCAAAATGATGTTTGGGAGTGTTTTAGAGCATTTCGCTAACCTTCGGCACGTAAAAAGATGCAAAACTTGTGTTTCGGGCCTGAATGCACTATTTCGGGGTACCGAAGTTGTGAAGCATCCATTCTACTCCATTGGACCCAAAATGATTTTTGGGAGGGTTTCATAGCATTTCGCTAACCTTCGGCACGTAAAAAGATGAAAACTTGTGTTCGTGCCTGAATGCACTATTTCGGGGTACCAAAGTTGCGAAGCATCCATTCTACACCATTGGATCCAAAGTGATGTTTGGGAGTGTTTCAGAACATTTCGCTAACCTTCGGTACGTAAAAAGATGCAAAACTTGTGTTTCGGGCCTGAATGCACTATTTCGGGGTACCGAAGTTGTGAAGCATCCATTCTACTCCATTGGACCCAAAATGATGTTTGAGAGTGTTTCAGAGCATTTCGCTAACCTTCGGCACATAAAAGATGCAAAACTTGTGTTTCGGGCCTGAATGCACTATTTCGGGGTATCGTAGTTGTAAAGCATCCATTCTACTCCATTGGACCCAAAATGATGTTTGGGAGTGTTTCAGAGCATTTCGCTAACCTTCGGCACGTAAAAGATGCAAAACTTGTGTTCGCGCCTGAATCCACTATTTCGGGGTACCCAAGTTGTGAAGCATCCATTATAGTCCATTGGACCCAAAATGATGTTTGGGAGTGTTTCAGAGCATTTTGCTAACCTTCGGCACATAAATAGATGAAAAACTTGTGTCCGGGCCTGAATGCACTATTTTGGGGTACCAAAGTTGCGAAGCATCCATTCTACTCCATTTGAACCAAAATGATGTTTGGGAGTGTTTCAGAGCATTTCGCTAACCTTCGGCACGTAAAAGATGCAAAACTTGTGTTCGCGCCTGAATCCACTATTTCGGGGTACCCAAGTTGTGAAGCATCCATTATAGTCCATTGGACCCAAAATGATGTTTGGGAGTGTTTCAGAGCATTTTGCTAACCTTCGGCACATAAATAGATGAAAAACTTGTGTCCGGGCCGGAATGCACTATTTTGGGGTACCAAAGTTGCGAAGCATCCATTCTACTCCATTTGAACCAAAATGATGTTTGGGAGTGTTTCAGAGCATTTCGCTAACCTTCGGCACGTAAAAAGATGCAAAACTTGTGTTTTGGGCCTGAACGCACTATTTCGGGGTACCGAAGTTGTGAAGCATCCACTCTAATCCTTTGGACCCAAAATGATTCTTGGGAGTGTTTTAGAGCATTTTGCTAACCTTCGCCAAGTAAAAAAAATGAAAACTTGTGTTCGTGCCTGAATGCACTATTTCGTGGTACCGAAGTTGTGAAGCATCCATTCTACTCCATTGGACTCAAAATGATGTTTGGGAGTGTTTCAGAGCATTTCGCTAACCTTCGACACGTAAAAGATGCAAAACTAGTGTTCGCGCCTGAATGCACTATTTCGGGGTACCGAAGTTGTGAAGCATCCATTCTAGTCCATTGGACCCAAGATGATGTTTGGGAGTGTTTCAGAGCATTTTGCTAACCTTCGGCACGTAAAAAGATGAAAACTTGTGTTTCGGGCCTGAATGCACTATTTCGAAGGATCAAAGTTGCGAAGCATCCATTCTACTCCATTGGAACCAAAATGATGTTTGGGAGTGTTTTAGAGCATTTCGCTAACCTTCGGCACGTAAAAAGATGCAAAACTTGTGTTTCGGACCTGAATGCACTATTTCGGGGTACCGAAGTTGTGAAGCGTCCATTCTACTCCATTGGACCCAAAATGATTTTTGGGAGGGTTTCAGAGCATTTCGCTAACCTTCGGCACGTAAAAAGATGAAAACTTGTGTTCGCGCCTGAATGCACTATTTCGAAGGATCAAAGTTGCGAAGCATCCATTCTACTCCATTGGAACCAAAATGATGTTTGGGAGTGTTTTAGAGCATTTCGCTAACCTTCGGCACGTAAAAAGATGCAAAACTTGTGTTTCGGACCTGAATGCACTATTTCGGGGTACCGAAGTTGTGAAGCATCCATTCTACTCCATTGTACTCAAAATGATGTTTGGGAGTGTTTCAGAGCATTTCGCTAACTTTCGACACGTAAAAGATGCAAAACTAGTGTTCGCGCCTGAATGCACTATTTCGGGGTACCGAAGTTGTGAAGCATCCATTCTAGTCCATTGGACCCAAGATGATGTTTGGGAGTGTTTCAGAGCATTTTGCTAACCTTCGGCACGTAAAAAGATGAAAACTTGTGTTTCGGGCCTGAATGCACTATTTCGAAGGATCAAAGTTGCGAAGCATCCATTCTACTCCATTGGAACCAAAATGATGTTTGGGAGTGTTTTAGAGCATTTCGCTAACCTTCGGAACGTAAAAAGATGCAAAACTTGTGTTTCGGACCTGAATGCACTATTTCGGGGTACCGAAGTTGTGAAGCGTCCATTCTACTCCATTGGACCCAAAATGATTTTTGGGAGGGTTTCAGAGCATTTCGCTAACCTTCGGCACGTAAAAAGATGAAAACTTGTGTTCGCGCCTGAATGCACTATTTCGAAGGATCAAAGTTGCGAAGCATCCATTCTACTCCATTGGAACCAAAATGATGTTTGGGAGTGTTTTAGAGCATTTCGCTAACCTTCGGCACGTAAAAAGATGCAAAACTTGTGTTTCGGACCTGAATGCACTATTTCGGGGTACCGAAGTTGTGAAGCATCCATTCTACTCCATTGGACTCAAAATGATGTTTGGGAGTGTTTCAGAGCATTTCGCTAACCTTCGACACGTAAAAGATGCAAAACTAGTGTTCGCGCCTGAATGCACTATTTCGGGGTACCGAAGTTGTGAAGCATCCATTCTAGTCCATTGGACCCAAGATGATGTTGGGAGTGTTTCAGAGCATTTTGCTAACCTTCGGCACGTAAAAAGATGAAAACTTGTGTTTCGGGCCTGAATGCACTATTTCGAAGGATCAAAGTTGCGAAGCATCCATTCTACTCCATTGGAACGAAAATGATGTTTGGGAGTGTTTCAGAGCATTTTGCTAACCTTCGGCACATAAATAGATGAAAAACTTGTGTTTCGGGCCTGAAGTCACTATTTCGGGGTACCAAAGTTGCGAAGCATCCATTGTACTCCATTGGAACCAAAATGATGTTTGGGAGTGTTTCAGAGCATTTCGCTAACCTTCGGCACGTAAAAAGATGCAAAACTTGTGTTTCGGGCCTGAACGCACTATTTCAGGGTACCGAAGTTGTGAAGCATCCATTCTACTCTATTGGACCCAAAATGATTCTTGGGAGTGTATTAGAGCATTTCGCTAACCTTCGGCAAGTAAAAAAAATGAAAACTTGTGTTCGCGCCTGAATGCACTATTTCGGGGTACCGAAGTTGTGAAGCATCCATTCTAGTCCATTGGACCCAAAATGATATTTGGGGGTGTTTCAGAGCATTTCGCTAACCTTCGGCACATAAAAAGATGCAAAACTTGTGTTTCGGGCCTGAATGCACTATTACGGGGTACCGAAGTTGTGAAGCATCCATTCTACTCCATTGGACTCAAAATGATGTTTGGGAGTGTTTCAGAGCATTTCGCTAACCTTCGGCACATAAATAGATGAAAAACTTGTGTTTCGGGCCTGAATGCACTATTTCGGGGTACCAAAGTTGCGAAGCATCCATTCTACTCCATTGGAACCAAAATGATGTTTGGGAGTGTTTCAGAGCATTTCGCTAATCTTCGGCACGTAAAAAGATGCAAAACTTGTGTTTCGGGCCTGAACGCACTATTTCAGGGTACCGAAGTTGTGAAGCATCCATTCTACTCCATTGGACCCAAAATGATTCTTGGGAGTGTTTTTAGAGCATTTCGCTAACCTTCGGCAAGTAAAAAAATGAAAACTTGTTTTCGTGCCTGAATGCACTATTTCGGGGTACCAAAGTTGCGAAGCATCCATTCTACTCCATTGGAACCAAAATCATGTTTGGGAGTGTTTCAGAGCATTTCGCTAACCTTCGGCACGTAAAAAGATGAAAACTTGTGTTCGCGCCTGAATGCACTATTTCGGGGTACCAAAGTTGCGAAGCATCCATTCTACTCCATTGGAACCAAAGTGATGTTTGGGAGTGTTTTAGAGCATTTCGCTAACCTTCGGCAAGTAAAAAAATGAAAACTTGTGTTCGCGCCTGAATGCACTATTTCGGGGTACCGAAGTTGTGAAGCATCCATTATAGTCCATTGGACCCAAAATGATATTTGGGGGTGTTTCTGAGCATTTCGCTAACCTTCGGCACATAAATAAATGAAAAACTTGTGTTTCGGGCATGAATGCACTATTTCGGGGTACCAAAGTTGCGAAGCATCCATTCTACTCCATTGGAACCAAAATGATGTTTGGGAGTGTTTCAGAGCATTTCGCTAACCTTCGGCACGTAAAAAGATGCAAAACTTGTGTTTCGGGGCTGAACGCACTATTTCAGGGTACCGAAGTTGTGAAGCATCCATTCTACTCCATTGGAACCAAAGTGATGTTTGGGAGTGTTTCACAGCATTTCGCTAACCTTCGGCACGTAAAAAGATGCAAAACTTGTGTTTCGAGACTGAATGCACTATTTCGGGGTATCGTAGTTGTAAAGCATCCATTCTACTCCATTGGACCCAAAATGATGTTTGGGAGTGTTTCAGAGCATTTCGCTAACCTTCAGCACGTAAAAGATGCAAAACTTGTGTTCGCGCCTTAATCCACTATTTCGGGTTACCAAAGTTGTGAAGCATCCGTTATTGTCCATTGCACCCAAAATGATGTTTGCGAGTGTTTCAGAGCATTTTCTAACCTTCAGCACATAAAAAGATGAAAAACTTGTGTTTCGGGCCTGAATGCACTATTTCGGGGTACCGAAGTTGTGAAGCATCCATTCTACTCCATTGGAACTAAAATGTTGTTTGGGAGTATTTCAGAGCATTTCGCTAACCTTCGGCATGTAAAAAGATGCAAAACTTATGTTTCGGGCCTGAATGCACTATTTTTGGGTACCGAAGTTGTGAAGCATCCATTCTACTCCATTGGACTCAAAATGATGTTTGGGAGTGTTTTAGAGCATTTCGCTAACCTTCGACACGTAAAAGATGCAAAACTAGTGTTCGCGCCTGAATGCACTATTTCGGAGTACCGAAGTTGTGAAGCATCCATTCTAGTCCATTGGACCCAACATGATGTTTGGGAGTGTTTCAGAGCATTTTGCTAACCTTCGGCACGTAAAAAGATGAAAACTTGTGTTTCGGGCCTGAATGCACTATTTCGAGGGATCAAAGTTGCGAAGCATCCATTCTACTCCATTGGAACCAAAATGATGTTTGGGAGTGTTTTAGAGCATTTCGCTAACCTTCGGCACGTAAAAAGATGCAAAACTTGTGTTTCGGGCCTGAATGCACTATTTCGGGGTACCGAAGTTGTGAAGCATCCATTCTACTCCATTGGACCCAAAATGATTTTTGGGAGGGTTTCATAGCATTTCGCTAACCTTCGGCACGTAAAAAGATGAAAACTTGTGTTCGTGCCTGAATGCACTATTTCGGGGTACCAAAGTTGCGAAGCATCCATTCTACACCATTGGATCCAAAGTGATGTTTGGGAGTGTTTCAGAACATTTCGCTAACCTTCGGTACGTAAAAAGATGCAAAACTTGTGTTTCGGGCCTGAATGCACTATTTCGGGGTACCGAAGTTGTGAAGCATCCATTCTACTCCATTGGACCCAAAATGATGTTTGAGAGTGTTTCAGAGCATTTCGCTAACCTTCGGCACATAAAAGATGCAAAACTTGTGTTTCGGGCCTGAATGCACTATTTCGGGGTATCGTAGTTGTAAAGCATCCATTCTACTCCATTGGACCCAAAATGATGTTTGGGAGTGTTTCAGAGCATTTCGCTAACCTTCGGCACGTAAAAGATGCAAAACTTGTGTTCGCGCCTGAATCCACTATTTCGGGGTACCCAAGTTGTGAAGCATCCATTATAGTCCATTGGACCCAAAATGATGTTTGGGAGTGTTTCAGAGCATTTTGCTAACCTTCGGCACATAAATAGATGAAAAACTTGTGTCCGGGCCTGAATGCACTATTTTGGGGTACCAAAGTTGCGAAGCATCCATTCTACTCCATTTGAACCAAAATGATGTTTGGGAGTGTTTCAGAGCATTTCGCTAACCTTCGGCACGTAAAAGATGCAAAACTTGTGTTCGCGCCTGAATCCACTATTTCGGGGTACCCAAGTTGTGAAGCATCCATTATAGTCCATTGGACCCAAAATGATGTTTGGGAGTGTTTCAGAGCATTTTGCTAACCTTCGGCACATAAATAGATGAAAAACTTGTGTCCGGGCCGGAATGCACTATTTTGGGGTACCAAAGTTGCGAAGCATCCATTCTACTCCATTTGAACCAAAATGATGTTTGGGAGTGTTTCAGAGCATTTCGCTAACCTTCGGCACGTAAAAAGATGCAAAACTTGTGTTTTGGGCCTGAACGCACTATTTCGGGGTACCGAAGTTGTGAAGCATCCACTCTAATCCTTTGGACCCAAAATGATTCTTGGGAGTGTTTTAGAGCATTTTGCTAACCTTCGCCAAGTAAAAAAAATGAAAACTTGTGTTCGTGCCTGAATGCACTATTTCGTGGTACCGAAGTTGTGAAGCATCCATTCTACTCCATTGGACTCAAAATGATGTTTGGGAGTGTTTCAGAGCATTTCGCTAACCTTCGACACGTAAAAGATGCAAAACTAGTGTTCGCGCCTGAATGCACTATTTCGGGGTACCGAAGTTGTGAAGCATCCATTCTAGTCCATTGGACCCAAGATGATGTTTGGGAGTGTTTCAGAGCATTTTGCTAACCTTCGGCACGTAAAAAGATGAAAACTTGTGTTTCGGGCCTGAATGCACTATTTCGAAGGATCAAAGTTGCGAAGCATCCATTCTACTCCATTGGAACCAAAATGATGTTTGGGAGTGTTTTAGAGCATTTCGCTAACCTTCGGCACGTAAAAAGATGCAAAACTTGTGTTTCGGACCTGAATGCACTATTTCGGGGTACCGAAGTTGTGAAGCGTCCATTCTACTCCATTGGACCCAAAATGATTTTTGGGAGGGTTTCAGAGCATTTCGCTAACCTTCGGCACGTAAAAAGATGAAAACTTGTGTTCGCGCCTGAATGCACTATTTCGAAGGATCAAAGTTGCGAAGCATCCATTCTACTCCATTGGAACCAAAATGATGTTTGGGAGTGTTTTAGAGCATTTCGCTAACCTTCGGCACGTAAAAAGATGCAAAACTTGTGTTTCGGACCTGAATGCACTATTTCGGGGTACCGAAGTTGTGAAGCATCCATTCTACTCCATTGGACTCAAAATGATGTTTGGGAGTGTTTCAGAGCATTTCGCTAACCTTCGACACGTAAAAGATGCAAAACTAGTGTTCGCGCCTGAATGCACTATTTCGGGGTACCGAAGTTGTGAAGCATCCATTCTAGTCCATTGGACCCAAGATGATGTTTGGGAGTGTTTCAGAGCATTTTGCTAACCTTCGGCACGTAAAAAGATGAAAACTTGTGTTTCGGGCCTGAATGCACTATTTCGAAGGATCAAAGTTGCGAAGCATCCATTCTACTCCATTGGAACCAAAATGATGTTTGGGAGTGTTTTAGAGCATTTCGCTAACCTTCGGAACGTAAAAAGATGCAAAACTTGTGTTTCGGACCTGAATGCACTATTTCGGGGTACCGAAGTTGTGAAGCGTCCATTCTACTCCATTGGACCCAAAATGATTTTTGGGAGGGTTTCAGAGCATTTCGCTAACCTTCGGCACGTAAAAAGATGAAAACTTGTGTTCGCGCCTGAATGCACTATTTCGAAGGATCAAAGTTGCGAAGCATCCATTCTACTCCATTGGAACCAAAATGATGTTTGGGAGTGTTTTAGAGCATTTCGCTAACCTTCGGCACGTAAAAAGATGCAAAACTTGTGTTTCGGACCTGAATGCACTATTTCGGGGTACCGAAGTTGTGAAGCATCCATTCTACTCCATTGGACTCAAAATGATGTTTGGGAGTGTTTCAGAGCATTTCGCTAACCTTCGACACGTAAAAGATGCAAAACTAGTGTTCGCGCCTGAATGCACTATTTCGGGGTACCGAAGTTGTGAAGCATCCATTCTAGTCCATTGGACCCAAGATGATGTTGGGAGTGTTTCAGAGCATTTTGCTAACCTTCGGCACGTAAAAAGATGAAAACTTGTGTTTCGGGCCTGAATGCACTATTTCGAAGGATCAAAGTTGCGAAGCATCCATTCTACTCCATTGGAACGAAAATGATGTTTGGGAGTGTTTCAGAGCATTTTGCTAACCTTCGGCACATAAATAGATGAAAAACTTGTGTTTCGGGCCTGAAGTCACTATTTCGGGGTACCAAAGTTGCGAAGCATCCATTGTACTCCATTGGAACCAAAATGATGTTTGGGAGTGTTTCAGAGCATTTCGCTAACCTTCGGCACGTAAAAAGATGCAAAACTTGTGTTTCGGGCCTGAACGCACTATTTCAGGGTACCGAAGTTGTGAAGCATCCATTCTACTCTATTGGACCCAAAATGATTCTTGGGAGTGTTTTAGAGCATTTCGCTAACCTTCGGCAAGTAAAAAAAATGAAAACTTGTGTTCGCGCCTGAATGCACTATTTCGGGGTACCGAAGTTGTGAAGCATCCATTCTAGTCCATTGGACCCAAAATGATATTTGGGGGTGTTTCAGAGCATTTCGCTAACCTTCGGCACATAAAAAGATGCAAAACTTGTGTTTCGGGCCTGAATGCACTATTACGGGGTACCGAAGTTGTGAAGCATCCATTCTACTCCATTGGACTCAAAATGATGTTTGGGAGTGTTTCAGAGCATTTCGCTAACCTTCGGCACATAAATAGATGAAAAACTTGTGTTTCGGGCCTGAATACACTATTTCGGGGTACCAAAGTTGCGAAGCATCCATTCTACTCCATTGGAACCAAAATGATGTTTGGGAGTGTTTCAGAGCATTTCGCTAATCTTCGGCACGTAAAAAGATGCAAAACTTGTGTTTCGGGCCTGAACGCACTATTTCAGGGTACCGAAGTTGTGAAGCATCCATTCTACTCCATTGGACCCAAAATGATTCTTGGGAGTGTTTTTAGAGCATTTCGCTAACCTTCGGCAAGTAAAAAAATGAAAACTTGTTTTCGTGCCTGAATGCACTATTTCGGGGTACCAAAGTTGCGAAGCATCCATTCTACTCCATTGGAACCAAAATCATGTTTGGGAGTGTTTCAGAGCATTTCGCTAACCTTCGGCACGTAAAAAGATGAAAACTTGTGTTCGCGCCTGAATGCACTATTTCGGGGTACCAAAGTTGCGAAGCATCCATTCTACTCCATTGGAACCAAAGTGATGTTTGGGAGTGTTTTAGAGCATTTCGCTAACCTTCGGCAAGTAAAAAAATGAAAACTTGTGTTCGCGCCTGAATGCACTATTTCGGGGTACCGAAGTTGTGAAGCATCCATTATAGTCCATTGGACCCAAAATGATATTTGGGGGTGTTTCTGAGCATTTCGCTAACCTTCGGCACATAAATAAATGAAAAACTTGTGTTTCGGGCATGAATGCACTATTTCGGGGTACCAAAGTTGCGAAGCATCCATTCTACTCCATTGGAACCAAAATGATGTTTGGGAGTGTTTCAGAGCATTTCGCTAACCTTCGGCACGTAAAAAGATGCAAAACTTGTGTTTCGGGGCTGAACGCACTATTTCAGGGTACCGAAGTTGTGAAGCATCCATTCTACTCCATTGGAACCAAAGTGATGTTTGGGAGTGTTTCACAGCATTTCGCTAACCTTCGGCACGTAAAAAGATGCAAAACTTGTGTT
Source organism: Cenchrus fungigraminus (assembly GCA_036936925.1). Taxonomy (NCBI): domain Eukaryota; kingdom Viridiplantae; phylum Streptophyta; class Magnoliopsida; order Poales; family Poaceae; genus Cenchrus; species Cenchrus fungigraminus. Next base: position 57,931,921 of record CM072772.1, on the reverse strand, counting down.
TCGAGACTGAATGCACTATTTCGGGGTATCGTAGTTGTAAAGCATCCATTCTACTCCATTGGACCCAAAATGATGTTTGGGAGTGTTTCAGAGCATTTCGCTAACCTTCAGCACGTAAAAGATGCAAAACTTGTGTTCGCGCCTTAATCCACTATTTCGGGTTACCAAAGTTGTGAAGCATCCGTTATTGTCCATTGCACCCAAAATGATGTTTGCGAGTGTTTCAGAGCATTTTCTAACCTTCAGCACATAAAAAGATGAAAAACTTGTGTTTCGGGCCTGAATGCACTATTTCGGGGTACCGAAGTTGTGAAGCATCCATTCTACTCCATTGGAACTAAAATGTTGTTTGGGAGTATTTCAGAGCATTTCGCTAACCTTCGGCATGTAAAAAGATGCAAAACTTATGTTTCGGGCCTGAATGCACTATTTTTGGGTACCGAAGTTGTGAAGCATCCATTCTACTCCATTGGACTCAAAATGATGTTTGGGAGTGTTTTAGAGCATTTCGCTAACCTTCGACACGTAAAAGATGCAAAACTAGTGTTCGCGCCTGAATGCACTATTTCGGAGTACCGAAGTTGTGAAGCATCCATTCTAGTCCATTGGACCCAAGATGATGTTTGGGAGTGTTTCAGAGCATTTTGCTAACCTTCGGCACGTAAAAAGATGAAAACTTGTGTTTCGGGCCTGAATGCACTATTTCGAGGGATCAAAGTTGCGAAGCATCCATTCTACTCCATTGGAACCAAAATGATGTTTGGGAGTGTTTTAGAGCATTTCGCTAAACTTCGGCACGTAAAAAGATGCAAAACTTGTGTTTCGGTCCTGAATGCACTATTTCGGGGTACCGAAGTTGTGAAGCGTCCATTCTACTCCATTGGACCCAAAATGATTTTTGGGAGGGTTTCAGAGCATTTCGCTAACCTTCGGCACGTAAAAAGATGAAAACTTGTGTTCGTGCCTGAATGCACTATTTCGGGGTACCAAAGTTGCGAAGCATCCATTCTACTCCATTGGATCCAAAGTGATGTTTGGGAGTGTTTCAGAACATTTCGCTAACCTTCGGTACGTAAAAAGATGCAAAACTTGTGTTTCGTCCTGAATGCACTATTTCGGGGTACCGAAGTTGTGAAGCATCCATTCTACTCCATTGGACCCAAAATGATGTTTGAGAGTGTTTCAGAGCATTTCGCTAACCTTCGGCACATAAAAGATGCAAAACTTGTGTTTCGGGCCTGAATGCACTATTTCGGGGTATCGTAGTTGTAAAGCATCCATTTTACTCCATTGGACCCAAAATGATGTTTGGGAGTGTTTCAGAGCATTTCGCTAACCTTCGCACGTAAAAGATGCAAAACTTGTGTTCGCGCCTGAATCCACTATTTCAGGGTACCCAAGTTGTGAAGCATCCATTATAGTCCATTGGACCCAAAATGATGTTTGGGAGTGTTTCAGAGCATTTTGCTAACCTTCGGCACATAAATAGATGAAAAACTTGTGTCCGGGCCTGAATGCACTATTTCGGGGTACCAAAGTTGCGAAGCATACATTCTACGCCATTTGAACCAAAATGATGTTTGGGAGTGTTTCAGAGCATTTCGCTAACCTTCGGCACGTAAAAAGATGCAAAACTTGTGTTTTGGGCCTGAACGCACTATTTCGGGGTACCGAAGTTGTGAAGCATCCTCTCTAATCCTTTGGACAAAAAATGATTCTTGGGAGTGTTTTAGAGCATTTCGCTAACCTTCGCCAAGTAAAAAAAAATGAAAACTTGTGTTCGTGCCTGAATGCACTATTTCGTGGTACCGAAGTAGTGAAGCATCCATTCTACTCCATTGGACTCAAAATGATGTTTGGGAGTGTTTCAGAGCATTTCGCTAACCTTCGACACGTAAAAGATGCAAAACTAGTGTTCGCGCCTGAATGCACTATTTCGGGGTACCGAAGTTGTGAAGCATCCATTCTAGTCCATTGGACCCAAGATGATGTTTGGGAGTGTTTCAGAGCATTTTGCTAACCTTCGGCATGTAAAAAGATGAAAACTTGTGTTTCGGGCCTGAATGCACTATTTCGAAGGATCAAAGTTGCGAAGCATCCATTCTACTCCATTGGAACCAAAATGATGTTTGGGAGTGTTTTAGAGCATTTCGCTAACCTTCGGCACGTAAAAAGATGCAAAACTTGTGTTTCGGACCTGAATGCACTATTTCGGGGTACCGAAGTTGTGAAGCGTCCATTCTACTCCATTGGACCCAAAATGATTTTTGGGAGGGTTTCAGAGCATTTCGCTAACTTTCGGCACGTAAAAAGATGAAAACTTGTGTTCGTGCCTGAATGCACTATTTCGGGGTACCAAAGTTACGAAGCATCCATTCTACTCCATTGGAACCAAAGTGATGTTTGGGAGTGTTTCAGAACATTTCGCTAACCTTCGGTACGTAAAAAGATGCAAAACTTGTGTTTCGGGCCTGAATGCACTATTTTGGGGTACCGAAGTTGTGAAGCATCCATTCTACTCCATTGGACTCAAAATGATGTTTCAGAGTGTTTCAGAGCATTTCGCTAACCTTCGGCACGTAAAAGATGCAAAACTTGTGTTTCGGGCCTGAATGCACTATTTCGGGGTATCGTAGTTGTAAAGCATCCATTCTACTCCATTGGACCCAAAATGATGTTTGGGAGTGTTTCAGAGCATTTCGCTAACCTTCGGCACGTAAAAGATGCAAAACTTGTGTTCGCGCCTGAATCCACTATTTTGGGGTACCAAGGTTGTGAAGCATCCATTATAGTCAATTGGACCCAAAATGATGTTTGGGAGTGTTTCAGAGCATTTTGCTAACCTTCGGCACATAAATAGATGAAAAACTTGTGTTCCGGGCCTGAATGGACTATTTCAGGGTACCAAAGTTGCGAAGCATCCATTCTACTCCATTGGAACCAAAATGATGTTTGGGAGTGTTTCAGAGCATTTCGCTAACCTTCGGCACGTAAAAAGATGCAAAACTTGTGTTTTGGGCCTGAACGCACTATTTCGGGGTACCGAAGTTGTGAAGCATCCATTCTACTCCATTGGACCCAAAATGATTCTTGGGAGTGTTTTAGAGCATTTCGCTAACCTTCGCCAAGTAAAAAAAATGAAAACTTGTGTTCGTGCCTGAATGCACTATTTCGTGGTACCGAAGTTGTGAAGCATCCATTTTACACCATTGAACTCAAAATGATGTTTGGGGGTGTTTCAGAGCATTTCGCTAACCTTCGAGACGTAAAAAGATGAAAACTTGTGTTCGCGCCTGAATGCACTATTTCGGGGTACCGAAGTTGTGAAGCATCCATTCTAGTCCATTGGACCCAAGATGATGTTTGGGAGTGTTTCAGAGCATTTTGCTAACCTTCGGCACGTAAAAAGATGAAAACTTGTGTTTCGGGCCTTAATGCACTATTTCAAGGGATCAAAGTTGCGAAGCATCCATTCTACTCCATTGGAACCAAAATGATGTTTGGGAGTGTTTTAGAGCATTTCGCTAACCTTCGGCACGTAAAAAAAATGCAAAACTTGTGTTTCGGGCCTGAATAATTTCGGGGTACCGAAGTTGTGAAGCATCCATTCTACTCCATTGGACCCAAAATGATGTTTGAGAGTGTTTCAGAGCATTTCGCTAACCTTCGGCACGTAAAAGATGCAAAACTTGTGTTTCGGGCCTGAATGCACTATTTCGGGGTATCGTAGTTTTAAAGCATCCATTCTACTCCATTGGACCCAAAATGATGTTTGGGAGTGTTTCAGAGGATTTCGCTAACCTTCGGCACGTAAAAGATGCAAAACTTGTGTTCGCGCCTGAATCCACTATTTCGGGGTACCAAAGTTGTGAAGCATCCATTATAGTCCATTGGACCCAAAATGATGTTTGGGAGTGTTTCAGAGCATTTTGCTAACCTTCGGCACATAAATAGATGAAAACTTGTGTTCCGGGCCTGAATGGACTATTTCGGGGTACCAAAGTTGCGAAGCATCCATTCTACTCCATTGGAACCAAAATGATGTTTGGGGGTGTTTCAGAGCATTTCGCTAACCTTCGGCACGTAAAAAGATGCAAAACTTGTGTTTTGGGCCTGAACGCACTATTTTGGGGTACCGAAGTTGTGAAGCATCCATTCTACTCCATTGGACGCAAAATGATTCTTGGGAGTGTTTTAGAGCATTTCGCTAACCTTCGCCAAGTAAAAAAAATGAAAACTTGTGTTCGTGCCTGAATGCACTATTTCGTGGTACCGAAGTTGTGAAGCATCCATTCTAGTCCATTGGACCCAAAATGATGTTTGGGGGTGTTTCAGAGCATTTCGCTAACCTTTGGGACGTAAAAAGATGAAAACTTGTGTTCGCGCCTGAATGCACTATTTCGGGGTACCAAAGTTGCGAAGCATCCATTCTACTCCATTGGAACCAAAGTGATGTTTGGGAGTGTTTCAGAACATTTCGCTAACATCCGGTACGTAAAAAGATGCAAAACTTGTGTTTCGGGCCTGAATGCACTATTTCAGGGTACCGAAGTTGTGAAGCATCCATTCTACTCCATTGGACCCAAAATGATGTTTGAGAGTGTTTCAGAGCATTTCGCTAACCTTCGGCACGTAAAAAGATGCAAAACTTGTGTTTTGGGCCTGAACGCACTATTTCGGGGTACCGAAGTTGTGAAGCATCCATTCTACTCCATTGGACGCAAAATGATTCTTGGGAGTGTTCTAGAGCATTTCGCTAACCTTCGCCAAGTAAAAAAAATGAAAACTTGTGTTCGTGCCTGAATGCACTATTTCGTGGTATCGAAGTTGTGAAGCATCCATTCTAGTCCATTGGACCCAAAGTGATGTTTGGGAGTGTTTCACAGCAATTCGCTAACCTTCGGCCCGTAAAAAGATGATAAACTTGTGTTTCGGGCCTAAATGCACTATTTCAGGTTACCGAAGTTGTGAAGCATCCATTCTACTCCATTGGACCCAAAATGATGTTTGAGAGTGTTTCAGAGCATTTCGCTAACCTTCAACACGAAAAATGATGAAAAACTTGTGTTTCGGGACTGAATGCACTATTTCGGGATACCAAAGTTACGAAGCATCCATTCTACTCCATTGGAACCAAAACGATGTTTGGGAGTGTTTCAGAGCATTTCGCTAAACTTCGGGACGTAAAAAGATAAAAGCTTGTGTTCGGGTCTGAATGCACTATTTCGGGGCACCGAAGTTGTGAAGCATCCATTCTAGTCCATTGGACCCAAAATGATGTTTGTGGGTGTTTCAGAGCATTTCGCTAACCCTTGGCACGTAAAAACATGAAAAACTTGTGTTCGCGCCTGAATGCACTATTTCGGGGTACCAAAGTTGCGAAGCATCCATTATACTCCATTGGAACCAAAATGATGTTTGGGAGTGTTTCAGAGCATTTCGCTAACCTTCGGCACGTAAAAAGATGCAAAACTTGTGTTTCTGGCTTGAATGCACTATTTCGGGGTACCGAAGTTGTGAAGCATCCATTCTACTCCATTGGACCCAAAATGATGTTTGAGAGTGTTTTAGAGCATTTCGCTAACCTTCGGCACGTAAAAGATGCAAAACTTGTGTTTCGGGCCTGAATGCACTATTTCGGGGTATCGTAGTTGTAAAGCATCCATTCTACTCCATTGGACCCAAAATGATGTTTGGGAGTGTTTCAAAGCATTTCGCTAACCTTCGGCACGTAAAAGATGCAAAACTTGTGTTCGCGCCTGAATCCACTATTTCGCGGTACCGAAGTTGTGAAGCATCCATTATAGTCCATTGGACCCAAAATGATGTTTGGGAGTGTTTCAGAGCATTTTGCAAACCATCAGCACATAAATAGATGAAAAACTTGTGTTTTGGGCCTAAACGCACTATTTCGGGGTACCAAAGTTGTGAAGCATCCATTCTACTCCATTGGAACCAAAATGATGTTTGGGAGTGTTTCAGAGCATTTCGCTAACCTTCGGCATGTAAAAAGATGCAAAACTTGTGTTTCGGGCCTGAATGCACTATTTTGGGGTACCGAAGTTGTGAAGCATCCATTCTACTCCATTGGACTCAAAATGATGTTTGGGATTGTTTCAGAACATTTCGCTAACCTTCGGCACGTAAAAGATGGCAAATTTGTGTTCGCGCCTGAATGCATTATTTTGTGGTACCGAAGTTGTGAAGCATCGATTATAGTCCATTGGACCCAAAATGATGTTTGGGAGTGTTACAGAGCATTTCGGTAACCTTCGGCATGTAATAAGATGCAAAACTTGTGTTTCGGGCCTGAATGCACTATTTCGGGGTATAGAAGTTGTGAAGCATCCATTCTACTCCATTGGACTCAAAATGATGTTTGGGAGTGTTTCAGAACATTTTGCTAACCTTCGGCACGTAAAAGATGCAAAATTTGTGTTCGTGCCTGAATGCACTATTTCGGGGTACCGAAGTTGTGAAGCATCCATTCTAGTCCATTGGACCCAAGATGATGTGGGAGTGTTTCAGAGCACTTTGCTAACCTTCGGCACGTAAAAAGATGAAAACTTGTGTTTCGGTCCTGGATGCACTATTTCGAGGGACCAAAGTTGCGAAGCATCCATTCTACTCCATTGGAACCAAAGTGATGTTTGGGAGTGTTTCAGAGCATTTCGCTAACCTTCGGCATGTAAAAAGATGCAAAACTTGTGTTTCGGGCCTGAATGCACTATTTTGGGGTACCGAAGTTGTGAAGCATCCATTCTACTCCATTGGACTCAAAATGATGTTTGGGAGTGTTTCAGAGCATTTCGCTAACCTTCGGCACGTAAAAGATGCAAAATTTATGTTCGCGCCTGAATGCACTATTTCGGGGTACCGAAGTTGTGAAGCATCCATTCTAGTCCATTGGACCCAAGATGATGTGGGAGTGTTTCAGAGCATTTTGCTAAACTTCGGCACGTAAAAAGATGAAAACTTGTGTTTCGGTCCTGGATGCACTATTTCGAGGGACCAAAGTTGCGAAGCATCCATTCTACTCCATTGGAACCAAAATGATGTTTGGGAGTGTTTCAGAGCATTTCGCTAACCTTCGGCATGTAAAAAGATGCAAAAGTTGTGTTTCGGGCCTGAATGCACTATTTCGGGGTACCGAAGTTGTGAAGCATCCATTCTACTCCATTGGACCCAAAATGATGTTTGGGAGTGTTTCAGAGCATTTCGCTAACCTTCGACACGTAAAAAGATGCAAAACTTGTGTTTCGGGCCTGAACGCACTATTTTGGGTACCGAAGTTGTGAAGCATCCATTCTACTCCATTGGACCCAAAATGATTCTTGTGAGTGTTATAGAGCATTTCGCTAACCTTCGGCAAGTAAAAAAAATGAAAACTTGTGTTCGCGCCTGAATGCACTATTTCGGGGTACCGAAGTTGTGAAGCATCCATTCTAGTCCATTGGACCCAAAATGATGTTTGGGGGTGTTTCAGAGCATTTCGCTAACCTTCAGCACGTAAAAAGATGAAAAACTTGTGTTTCGGTCCTGGATGCACTATTTCGAGGGACCAAAGTTGTGAAGTATCCATTCTACTCCATTGGAACCAAAATGATGTTTGGGAGTGTTTCAGAGCATTTCGCTAACCTTCGGCACGTAAAAAGATGCAAAAGTTGTGTTTCGGGCCTGAATGCACTATTTCGGGGTACCGAAGTTGTGAAGCATCCATTCTACTCCATTGGACCCAAAATGATGTTTGGGAGTGTTTCAGAGCATTTCGCTAACCTTCGACACGTAAAAAGATGCAAAACTTGTGTTTCGGGCCTGAACGCACTATTTTGGGGTACCGAAGTTGTGAAGCATCCATTCTACTCCATTGGACCCAAAATGATTCTTGTGAGTGTTATAGAGCATTTCGCTAACCTTCGGCAAGTAAAAAAAATGAAAACTTGTGTTCGCGCCTGAATGCACTATTTCGGTGTACCGAAGTTGTGAAGCATCCATTCTAGTCCATTGGACCCAAAATGATGTTTGGGGGTGTTTCAGAGCATTTCGCTAACCTTCAGCACGTAAAAAGATGAAAAACTTGTGTTCGCACCTGAATGCACTATTTCAGGGTACCAAAGTTGCGAAGCATCCATTCTACTCCATTGGAACCAAAGTGATGTTTGGGAGTGTTTCAGAGCATTTCGCTAACCTTCGGCACGTGAAAAGATGCAAAACTTGTGTTTTGGGCCTGAATGCACTATTTTGGGGTACCGAAGTTGTGAAGCATCCATTCTACTCCATTGGACCCAAAATAATGTTTGGGAGTGTTTCAGAGCATTTCGCTAACCTTCAGCACGTAAAAGATGCAAAACTTGTGTTCGCGCCTGAATCCACTATTTCGTGGTACCGAAGTTGTGAAGCATCCATTATAGTCCATTGGACCCAAAATGATGTTTGGGAGTGTTTCAGAGCATTTTGCTAGCCTTCGGCACACAAATAGATGAAAAACTTGTGTTTCGGGCCTGAATGCACTATTTCGGGGTACCAAAGTTGTGAAGCATCCATTCTACTCCATTGGAACCAAAATGATGTTTGGGAGTGTTTCAGAGCATTTCGCTAACCTTCGGCATGTAAAAAGATGCAAAACTTGTGTTTCGGGCCTGAATGCACTATTTTGGGGTACCGAAGTTGTGAAGCATCCATTCTACTCCATTGGACTCAAAATGATGTTTGGGAGTGTTTCAGAGCATTTCGCTAACCTTCGGCACGTAAAAGATGCAAAATTTATGTTCGCGCCTGAATGCACTACTTCGGGGTACCGAAGTTGTGAAGCATCCATTCTAGTCCATTGGACCCAAGATGATGTGGGAGTGTTTCAGAGCATTTTGCTAAACTTCGGCACGTAAAAAGATGAAAACTTGTGTTTCGGTCCTGGATGCACTATTTCGAGGGACCAAAGTTGCGAAGCATCCATTCTACTCCATTGGAACCAAAATGATGTTTGGGAGTGTTTCAGAGCATTTCGCTAACCTTCGGCATGTAAAAAGATGCAAAAGTTGTGTTTCGGGCCTGAGTGCACTATTTCGGGGTACCGAAGTTGTGAAGCATCCATTCTACTCCATTGGACCCAAAATGATGTTTGGGAGTGTTTCAGAGCATTTCGCTAACCTTCGACACGTAAAAAGATGCAAAACTTGTGTTTCGGGCCTGAACACACTATTTTGGGGTACCGAAGTTGTGAAGCATCCATTCTACTCCATTGGACCCAAAATGATTCTTGTGAGTGTTATAGAGCATTTCGCTAACCTTCGGCAAGTAAAAAAAATGAAAACTTGTGTTCGCGCCTGAATGCACTATTTCGGTGTACCGAAGTTGTGAAGCATCCATTCTAGTCCATTGGACCCAAAATGATGTTTGGGAGTGTTTCAGAGCATTTCGCTAACCTTCGGCATGTAAAAAGATGCAAAAGTTGTGTTTCGGGCCTGAGTGCACTATTTCGGGGTACCGAAGTTGTGAAGCATCCATTCTACTCCATTGGACCCAAAATGATGTTTGGGAGTGTTTCAGAGCATTTCGCTAACCTTCGACACGTAAAAAGATGCAAAACTTGTGTTTCGGGCCTGAACGCACTATTTTGGGGTACCGAAGTTGTGAAGCATCCATTCTACTCCATTGGACCCAAAATGATTCTTGTGAGTGTTATAGAGCATTTCGCTAACCTTCGGCAAGTAAAAAAAATGAAAACTTGTGTTCGCGCCTGAATGCACTATTTCGGTGTACCGAAGTTGTGAAGCATCCATTCTAGTCCATTAGACCCAAAATGATGTTTGGGGGTGTTTCAGAGCATTTCGCTAACCTTCAGCACGTAAAAAGATGAAAAACTTGTGTTCGCACCTGAATGCACTATTTCAGGGTACCAAAGTTGCGAAGCATCCATTCTACTCCATTGGAACCAAAGTGATGTTTGGGAGTGTTTCAGAGCATTTCGCTAACCTTCGGCACGTTAAAAGATGCAAAACTTGTGTTTTGGGCCTGAATGCACTATTTTGGGGTACCGAAGTTGTGAAGCATCCATTCTACTCCATTGGAACCAAAATGATGTTTGGGAGTGTTTCAGAGCATTTCGCTAACCTTCGGCATGTAAAAAGATGCAAAAGTTGTGTTTCGGGCCTGAGTGCACTATTTCGGGGTACCGAAGTTGTGAAGCATCCATTCTACTCCATTGGACCCAAAATGATGTTTGGGAGTGTTTCAGAGCATTTCGCTAACCTTCGACACGTAAAAAGATGCAAAACTTGTGTTTCGGGCCTGAACACACTATTTTGGGGTACCGAAGTTGTGAAGCATCCATTCTACTCCATTGGACCCAAAATGATTCTTGTGAGTGTTATAGAGCATTTCGCTAACCTTCGGCAAGTAAAAAAAATGAAAACTTGTGTTCGCGCCTGAATGCACTATTTCGGTGTACCGAAGTTGTGAAGCATCCATTCTAGTCCATTGGACCCAAAATGATGTTTGGGAGTGTTTCAGAGCATTTCGCTAACCTTCGGCATGTAAAAAGATGCAAAAGTTGTGTTTCGGGCCTGAGTGCACTATTTCGGGGTACCGAAGTTGTGAAGCATCCATTCTACTCCATTGGACCCAAAATGATGTTTGGGAGTGTTTCAGAGCATTTCGCTAACCTTCGACACGTAAAAAGATGCAAAACTTGTGTTTCGGGCCTGAACGCACTATTTTGGGGTACCGAAGTTGTGAAGCATCCATTCTACTCCATTGGACCCAAAATGATTCTTGTGAGTGTTATAGAGCATTTCGCTAACCTTCGGCAAGTAAAAAAAATGAAAACTTGTGTTCGCGCCTGAATGCACTATTTCGGTGTACCGAAGTTGTGAAGCATCCATTCTAGTCCATTAGACCCAAAATGATGTTTGGGGGTGTTTCAGAGCATTTCGCTAACCTTCAGCACGTAAAAAGATGAAAAACTTGTGTTCGCACCTGAATGCACTATTTCAGGGTACCAAAGTTGCGAAGCATCCATTCTACTCCATTGGAACCAAAGTGATGTTTGGGAGTGTTTCAGAGCATTTCGCTAACCTTCGGCACGTTAAAAGATGCAAAACTTGTGTTTTGGGCCTGAATGCACTATTTTGGGGTACCGAAGTTGTGAAGCATCCATTCTACTCCATTGGACCCAAAATAATGTTTGGGAGTGTTTCAGAGCATTTCGCTAACCTTCGGCACGTAAAAGATGCAAAACTTGTGTTCGCGCCTGAATCCACTATTTCGTGGTACCGAAGTTGTGAAGCATCCATTATAGTCCATTGGACCCAAAATGATGTTTGGGAGTGTTTCAGAGCATTTTGCTAGCCTTCGGCACACAAATAGATGAAAAACTTGTGTTTCGGGCCTGAATGCACTATTTCGGGGTACCAAAGTTGTGAAGCATCCATTCTACTCCATTGGAACCAAAATGATGTTTGGGAGTGTTTCAGAGCATTTCGCTAACATTCGGCATGTAAAAAGATGCAAAACTTGTGTTTCGGGCCTGAATGCACTATTTTGGGGTACCGAAGTTGTGAAGCATCCATTCTACTCCATTGAACTCAAAATGATGTTTGGGAGTGTTTCAGAGCATTTCGCTAACCTTCGGCACGTAAAAGATGCAAAATTTATGTTCGCGCCTGAATCTACTATTTCGGGGTACCGAAGTTGTGAAGCATCCATTCTAGTCCATTGGACCCAAGATGATGTGGGAGTGTTTCAGAGCATTTTGCTAAACTTCGGCACGTAAAAAGATGAAAACTTGTGTTTCGGTCCTGGATGCACTATTTCGAGGGACCAAAGTTGCGAAGCATCCATTCTACTCCATTGGAACCAAAATGATGTTTGGGAGTGTTTCAGAGCATTTCGCTAACCTTCGGCATGTAAAAAGATGCAAAAGTTGTGTTTCGGGCCTGAATGCACTATTTCGGGGTACCGAAGTTGTGAAGCATCCATTCTACTCCATTGGACCCAAAATGATGTTTGGGAGTGTTTCAGAGCATTTCGCTAACCTTCGACACGTAAAAAGATGCAAAACTTGTGTTTCGGGCCTGAACGCACTATTTTGGGTACCGAAGTTGTGAAGCATCCATTCTACTCCATTGGACCCAAAATGATTCTTGTGAGTGTTATAGAGCATTTCGCTAACCTTCGGCAAGTAAAAAAAATGAAAACTTGTGTTCGCGCCTGAATGCACTATTTCGGGGTACCGAAGTTGTGAAGCATCCATTCTAGTCCATTGGACCCAAAATGATGTTTGGGGGTGTTTCAGAGCATTTCGCTAACCTTCAGCACGTAAAAAGATGAAAAACTTGTGTTTCGGTCCTGGATGCACTATTTCGAGGGACCAAAGTTGTGAAGTATCCATTCTACTCCATTGGAACCAAAATGATGTTTGGGAGTGTTTCAGAGCATTTCGCTAACCTTCGGCACGTAAAAAGATGCAAAAGTTGTGTTTCGGGCCTGAATGCACTATTTCGGGGTACCGAAGTTGTGAAGCATCCATTCTACTCCATTGGACCCAAAATGATGTTTGGGAGTGTTTCAGAGCATTTCGCTAACCTTCGACACGTAAAAAGATGCAAAACTTGTGTTTCGGGCCTGAACGCACTATTTTGGGGTACCGAAGTTGTGAAGCATCCATTCTACTCCATTGGACCCAAAATGATTCTTGTGAGTGTTATAGAGCATTTCGCTAACCTTCGGCAAGTAAAAAAAATGAAAACTTGTGTTCGCGCCTGAATGCACTATTTCGGTGTACCGAAGTTGTGAAGCATCCATTCTAGTCCATTGGACCCAAAATGATGTTTGGGGGTGTTTCAGAGCATTTCGCTAACCTTCAGCACGTAAAAAGATGAAAAACTTGTGTTCGCACCTGAATGCACTATTTCAGGGTACCAAAGTTGCGAAGCATCCATTCTACTCCATTGGAACCAAAGTGATGTTTGGGAGTGTTTCAGAGCATTTCGCTAACCTTCGGCACGTGAAAAGATGCAAAACTTGTGTTTTGGGCCTGAATGCACTATTTTGGGGTACCGAAGTTGTGAAGCATCCATTCTACTCCATTGGACCCAAAATAATGTTTGGGAGTGTTTCAGAGCATTTCGCTAACCTTCGGCACGTAAAAGATGCAAAACTTGTGTTCGCGCCTGAATCCACTATTTCGTGGTACCGAAGTTGTGAAGCATCCATTATAGTCCATTGGACCCAAAATGATGTTTGGGAGTGTTTCAGAGCATTTTGCTAGCCTTCGGCACACAAATAGATGAAAAACTTGTGTTTCGGGCCTGAATGCACTATTTCGGGGTACCAAAGTTGTGAAGCATCCATTCTACTCCATTGGAACCAAAATGATGTTTGGGAGTGTTTCAGAGCATTTCGCTAACCTTCGGCATGTAAAAAGATGCAAAACTTGTGTTTCGGGCCTGAATGCACTATTTTGGGGTACCGAAGTTGTGAAGCATCCATTCTACTCCATTGGACTCAAAATGATGTTTGGGAGTGTTTCAGAGCATTTCGCTAACCTTCGGCACGTAAAAGATGCAAAATTTATGTTCGCGCCTGAATGCACTATTTCGGGGTACCGAAGTTGTGAAGCATCCATTCTAGTCCATTGGACCCAAGATGATGTGGGAGTGTTTCAGAGCATTTTGCTAAACTTCGGCACGTAAAAAGATGAAAACTTGTGTTTCGGTCCTGGATGCACTATTTCGAGGGACCAAAGTTGCGAAGCATCCATTCTACTCCATTGGAACCAAAATGATGTTTGGGAGTGTTTCAGAGCATTTCGCTAACCTTCGGCATGTAAAAAGATGCAAAAGTTGTGTTTCGGGCCTGAGTGCACTATTTCGGGGTACCGAAGTTGTGAAGCATCCATTCTACTCCATTGGACCCAAAATGATGTTTGGGAGTGTTTCAGAGCATTTCGCTAACCTTCGACACGTAAAAAGATGCAAAACTTGTGTTTCGGGCCTGAACGCACTATTTTGGGGTACCGAAGTTGTGAAGCATCCATTCTACTCCATTGGACCCAAAATGATTCTTGTGAGTGTTATAGAGCATTTCGCTAACCTTCGGCAAGTAAAAAAAATGAAAACTTGTGTTCGCGCCTGAATGCACTATTTCGGTGTACCGAAGTTGTGAAGCATCCATTCTAGTCCATTGGACCCAAAATGATGTTTGGGAGTGTTTCAGAGCATTTCGCTAACCTTCGGCATGTAAAAAGATGCAAAAGTTGTGTTTCGGGCCTGAGTGCACTATTTCGGGGTACCGAAGTTGTGAAGCATCCATTCTACTCCATTGGACCCAAAATGATGTTTGGGAGTGTTTCAGAGCATTTCGCTAACCTTCGACACGTAAAAAGATGCAAAACTTGTGTTTCGGGCCTGAACGCACTATTTTGGGGTACCGAAGTTGTGAAGCATCCATTCTACTCCATTGGACCCAAAATGATTCTTGTGAGTGTTATAGAGCATTTCGCTAACCTTCGGCAAGTAAAAAAAATGAAAACTTGTGTTCGCGCCTGAATGCACTATTTCGGTGTACCGAAGTTGTGAAGCATCCATTCTAGTCCATTGGACCCAAAATGATGTTTGGGGGTGTTTCAGAGCATTTCGCTAACCTTCAGCACGTAAAAAGATGAAAAACTTGTGTTCGCACCTGAATGCACTATTTCAGGGTACCAAAGTTGCGAAGCATCCATTCTACTCCATTGGAACCAAAGTGATGTTTGGGAGTGTTTCAGAGCATTTCGCTAACCTTCGGCACGTTAAAAGATGCAAAACTTGTGTTTTGGGCCTGAATGCACTATTTTGGGGTACCGAAGTTGTGAAGCATCCATTCTACTCCATTGGACCCAAAATAATGTTTGGGAGTGTTTCAGAGCATTTCGCTAACCTTCGGCACGTAAAAGATGCAAAACTTGTGTTCGCGCCTGAATCCACTATTTCGTGGTACCGAAGTTGTGAAGCATCCATTATAGTCCATTGGACCCAAAATGATGTTTGGGAGTGTTTCAGAGCATTTTGCTAGCCTTCGGCACACAAATAGATGAAAAACTTGTGTTTCGGACCTGAATGCACTATTTCGGGGTACCAAAGTTGTGAAGCATCCATTCTACTCCATTGGAACCAAAATGATGTTTGGGAGTGTTTCAGAGCATTTCGCTAACCTTCGGCATGTAAAAAGATGCAAAACTGGTGTTTCGGGCCTGAATGCACTATTTTGGGGTACCGAAGTTGTGAAGCATCCATTCTACTCCATTGGACTCAAAATGATGTTTGGGAGTGTTTCAGAGCATTTCGCTAACCTTCGGCACGTAAAAGATGCAAAATTTATGTTCGCGCCTGAATGCACTATTTCGGGGTACCGAAGTTGTGAAGCATCCATTCTAGTCCATTGGACCCAAGATGATGTGGGAGTGTTTCAGAGCATTTTGCTAAACTTCGGCACGTAAAAAGATGAAAACTTGTGTTTCGGTCCTGGATGCACTATTTCGAGGGACCAAAGTTGCGAAGCATCCATTCTACTCCATTGGAACCAAAATGATGTTTGGGAGTGTTTCAGAGCATTTCGCTAACCTTCGGCATGTAAAAAGATGCAAAAGTTGTGTTTCGGGCCTGAATGCACTATTTCGGGGTACCGAAGTTGTGAAGCATCCATTCTACTCCATTGGACCCAAAATGATGTTTGGGAGTGTTTCAGAGCATTTCGCTAACCTTCGACACGTAAAAAGATGCAAAACTTGTGTTTCGGGCCTGAACGCACTATTTTGGGTACCGAAGTTGTGAAGCATCCATTCTACTCCATTGGACCCAAAATGATTCTTGTGAGTGTTATAGAGCATTTCGCTAACCTTCGGCAAGTAAAAAAAATGAAAACTTGTGTTCGCGCCTGAATGCACTATTTCGGGGTACCGAAGTTGTGAAGCATCCATTCTAGTCCATTGGACCCAAAATGATGTTTGGGGGTGTTTCAGAGCATTTCGCTAACCTTCAGCACGTAAAAAGATGAAAAACTTGTGTTTCGGTCCTGGATGCACTATTTCGAGGGACCAAAGTTGTGAAGTATCCATTCTACTCCATTGGAACCAAAATGATGTTTGGGAGTATTTCAGAGCATTTCGCTAACCTTCGGCACGTAAAAAGATGAAAAAGTTGTGTTTCGGGCCTGAATGCACTATTTCGGGGTACCGAAGTTGTGAAGCATCCATTCTACTCCATTGGACCCAAAATGATGTTTGGGAGTGTTTCAGAGCATTTCGCTAACCTTCGACACGTAAAAAGATGCAAAACTTGTGTTTCGGGCCTGAACGCACTATTTTGGGGTACCGAAGTTGTGAAGCATCCATTCTACTCCATTGGACCCAAAATGATTCTTGTGAGTGTTATAGAGCATTTCGCTAACCTTCGGCAAGTAAAAAAAATGAAAACTTGTGTTCGCGCCTGAATGCACTATTTCGGTGTACCGAAGTTGTGAAGCATCCATTCTAGTCCATTGGACCCAAAATGATGTTTGGGGGTGTTTCAGAGCATTTCGCTAACCTTCAGCACGTAAAAAGATGAAAAACTTGTGTTCGCACCTGAATGCACTATTTCAGGGTACCAAAGTTGCGAAGCATCCATTCTACTCCATTGGAACCAAAGTGATGTTTGGGAGTGTTTCAGAGCATTTCGCTAACCTTCGGCACGTTAAAAGATGCAAAACTTGTGTTTTGGGCCTGAATGCACTATTTTGGGGTACCGAAGTTGTGAAGCATCCATTCTACTCCATTGGACCCAAAATAATGTTTGGGAGTGTTTCAGAGCATTTCGCTAACCTTCGGCACGTAAAAGATGCAAAACTTGTGTTCGCGCCTGAATCCACTATTTCGTGGTACCGAAGTTGTGAAGCATCCATTATAGTCCATTGGACCCAAAATGATGTTTGGGAGTGTTTCAGAGCATTTTGCTAGCCTTCGGCACACAAATAGATGAAAAACTTGTGTTTCGGGCCTGAATGCACTATTTCGGGGTACCAAAGTTGTGAAGCATCCATTCTACTCCATTGGAACCAAAATGATGTTTGGGAGTGTTTCAGAGCATTTCGCTAACCTTCGGCATGTAAAAAGATGCAAAACTGGTGTTTCGGGCCTGAATGCACTATTTTGGGGTACCGAAGTTGTGAAGCATCCATTCTACTCCATTGGACTCAAAATGATGTTTGGGAGTGTTTCAGAGCATTTCGCTAACCTTCGGCACGTAAAAGATGCAAAATTTATGTTCGCGCCTGAATGCACTATTTCGGGGTACCGAAGTTGTGAAGCATCCATTCTAGTCCATTGGACCCAAGATGATGTGGGAGTGTTTCAGAGCATTTTGCTAAACTTCGGCACGTAAAAAGATGAAAACTTGTGTTTCGGTCCTGGATGCACTATTTCGAGGGACCAAAGTTGCGAAGCATCCATTCTACTCCATTGGAACCAAAATGATGTTTGGGAGTGTTTCAGAGCATTTCGCTAACCTTCGGCATGTAAAAAGATGCAAAAGTTGTGTTTCGGGCCTGAATGCACTATTTCGGGGTACCGAAGTTGTGAAGCATCCATTCTACTCCATTGGACCCAAAATGATGTTTGGGAGTGTTTCAGAGCATTTCGCTAACCTTCGACACGTAAAAAGATGCAAAACTTGTGTTTCGGGCCTGAACGCACTATTTTGGGTACCGAAGTTGTGAAGCATCCATTCTACTCCATTGGACCCAAAATGATTCTTGTGAGTGTTATAGAGCATTTCGCTAACCTTCGGCAAGTAAAAAAAATGAAAACTTGTGTTCGCGCCTGAATGCACTATTTCGGGGTACCGAAGTTGTGAAGCATCCATTCTAGTCCATTGGACCCAAAATGATGTTTGGGGGTGTTTCAGAGCATTTCGCTAACCTTCAGCACGTAAAAAGATGAAAAACTTGTGTTTCGGTCCTGGATGCACTATTTCGAGGGACCAAAGTTGTGAAGTATCCATTCTACTCCATTGGAACCAAAATGATGTTTGGGAGTATTTCAGAGCATTTCGCTAACCTTCGGCACGTAAAAAGATGAAAAAGTTGTGTTTCGGGCCTGAATGCACTATTTCGGGGTACCGAAGTTGTGAAGCATCCATTCTACTCCATTGGACCCAAAATGATGTTTGGGAGTGTTTCAGAGCATTTCGCTAACCTTCGACACGTAAAAAGATGCAAAACTTGTGTTTCGGGCCTGAACGCACTATTTTGGGGTACCGAAGTTGTGAAGCATCCATTCTACTCCATTGGACCCAAAATGATTCTTGTGAGTGTTATAGAGCATTTCGCTAACCTTCGGCAAGTAAAAAAAATGAAAACTTGTGTTCGCGCCTGAATGCACTATTTCGGTGTACCGAAGTTGTGAAGCATCCATTCTAGTCCATTGGACCCAAAATGATGTTTGGGGGTGTTTCAGAGCATTTCGCTAACCTTCAGCACGTAAAAAGATGAAAAACTTGTGTTCGCACCTGAATGCACTATTTCAGGGTACCAAAGTTGCGAAGCATCCATTCTACTCCATTGGAACCAAAGTGATGTTTGGGAGTGTTTCAGAGCATTTCGCTAACCTTCGGCACGTGAAAAGATGCAAAACTTGTGTTTTGGGCCTGAATGCACTATTTTGGGGTACCGAAGTTGTGAAGCATCCATTCTACTCCATTGGACCCAAAATAATGTTTGGGAGTGTTTCAGAGCATTTCGCTAACCTTCGGCACGTAAAAGATGCAAAACTTGTGTTCGCGCCTGAATCCACTATTTCGTGGTACCAAAGTTGTGAAGCATCCATTATAGTCCATTGGACCCAAAATGATGTTTGGGAGTGTTTCAGAGCATTTTGCTAGCCTTCGGCACACAAATAGATGAAAAACTTGTGTTTCGGGCCTGAATGCACTATTTCGGGGTACCAAAGTTGTGAAGCATCCATTCTACTCCATTGGAACCAAAATGATGTTTGGGAGTGTTTCAGAGCATTTCGCTAACCTTCGGCATGTAAAAAGATGCAAAACTTGTGTTTCGGGCCTGAATGCACTATTTTGGGGTACCGAAGTTGTGAAGCATCCATTCTACTCCATTGGACTCAAAATGATGTTTGGGAGTGTTTCAGAGCATTTCGCTAACCTTCGGCACGTAAAAGATGCAAAATTTATGTTCGCGCCTGAATGCACTATTTCGGGGTACCGAAGTTGTGAAGCATCCATTCTAGTCCATTGGACCCAAGATGATGTGGGAGTGTTTCAGAGCATTTTGCTAAACTTCGGCACGTAAAAAGATGAAAACTTGTGTTTCGGTCCTGGATGCACTATTTCGAGGGACCAAAGTTGCGAAGCATCCATTCTACTCCATTGGAACCAAAATGATGTTTGGGAGTGTTTCAGAGCATTTCGCTAACCTTCAGCATGTAAAAAGATGCAAAAGTTGTGTTTCGGGCCTGAATGCACTATTTCGGGGTACCGAAGTTGTGAAGCATCCATTCTACTCCATTGGACCCAAAATGATGTTTGGGAGTGTTTTAGAGCATTTCGCTAACCTTCGACACGTAAAAAGATGCAAAACTTGTGTTTCGGGCCTGAACGCACTATTTTGGGTACCGAAGTTGTGAAGCATCCATTCTACTCCATTGGACCCAAAATGATTCTTGTGAGTGTTATAGAGCATTTCGCTAACCTTCGGCAAGTAAAAAAAATGAAAACTTGTGTTCGCGCCTGAATGCACTATTTCGGGGTACCGAAGTTGTGAAGCATCCATTCTAGTCCATTGGACCCAAAATGATGTTTGCGGGTGTTTCAGAGCATTTCGCTAACCTTCAGCACGTAAAAAGATGAAAAACTTGTGTTTCGGTCCTGGATGCACTATTTCGAGGGACCAAAGTTGTGAAGTATCCATTCTACTCCATTGGAACCAAAATGATGTTTGGGAGTATTTCAGAGCATTTCGCTAACCTTCGGCACGTAAAAAGATGCAAAAGTTGTGTTTCGGGCCTGAATGCACTATTTCGGGGTACCGAAGTTGTGAAGCATCCATTCTACTCCATTGGACCCAAAATGATGTTTGGGAGTGTTTCAGAGCATTTCGCTAACCTTCGACACGTAAAAAGATGCAAAACTTGTGTTTCGGGCCTGAACGCACTATTTTGGGGTACCGAAGTTGTGAAGCATCCATTCTACTCCATTGGACCCAAAATGATTCTTGTGAGTGTTATAGAGCATTTCGCTAACCTTCGGCAAGTAAAAAAAATGAAAACTTGTGTTCGCGCCTGAATGCACTATTTCGGTGTACCGAAGTTGTGAAGCATCCATTCTAGTCCATTGGACCCAAAATGATGTTTGGGGGTGTTTCAGAGCATTTCGCTAACCTTCAGCACGTAAAAAGATGAAAAACTTGTGTTCGCACCTGAATGCACTATTTCAGGGTACCAAAGTTGCGAAGCATCCATTCTACTCCATTGGAACCAAAGTGATGTTTGGGAGTGTTTCAGAGCATTTCGCTAACCTTCGGCACGTGAAAAGATGCAAAACTTGTGTTTTGGGCCTGAATGCACTATTTTGGGGTACCGAAGTTGTGAAGCATCCATTCTACTCCATTGGACCCAAAATAATGTTTGGGAGTGTTTCAGAGCATTTCGCTAACCTTCGGCACGTAAAAGATGCAAAACTTGTGTTCGCGCCTGAATCCACTATTTCGTGGTACCGAAGTTGTGAAGCATCCATTATAGTCCATTGGACCCAAAATGATGTTTGGGAGTGTTTCAGAGCATTTTGCTAGCCTTCGGCACACAAATAGATGAAAAACTTGTGTTTCGGGCCTGAATGCACTATTTCGGGGTACCAAAGTTTGAAGCATCCATTCTACTCCATTGGAACCAAAATGATGTTTGGGAGTGTTTCAGAGCATTTCGCTAACCTTCGGCATGTAAAAAGATGCAAAACTTGTGTTTCGGGCCTGAATGCACTATTTTGGGGTACCGAAGTTGTGAAGCATCCATTCTACTCCATTGGACTCAAAATGATGTTTGGGAGTGTTTCAGAGCATTTCGCTAACCTTCGGCACGTAAAAGATGCAAAATTTATGTTCGCGCCTGAATGCACTATTTCGGGGTACCGAAGTTGTGAAGCATCCATTCTAGTCCATTGGACCCAAGATGATGTGGGAGTGTTTCAGAGCATTTTGCTAAACTTCGGCACGTAAAAAGATGAAAACTTGTGTTTCGGTCCTGGATGCACTATTTCGAGGGACCAAAGTTGCGAAGCATCCATTCTACTCCATTGGAACCAAAATGATGTTTGGGAGTGTTTCAGAGCATTTCGCTAACCTTCGGCATGTAAAAAGATGCAAAAGTTGTGTTTCGGGCCTGAGTGCACTATTTCGGGGTACCGAAGTTGTGAAGCATCCATTCTACCCCATTGGACCCAAAATGATGTTTGGGAGTGTTTCAGAGCATTTCGCTAACCTTCGACACGTAAAAAGATGCAAAACTTGTGTTTCGGGCCTGAACGCACTATTTTGGGGTACCGAAGTTGTGAAGCATCCATTCTACTCCATTGGACCCAAAATGATTCTTGTGAGTGTTATAGAGCATTTCGCTAACCTTCGGCAAGTAAAAAAAATGAAAACTTGTGTTCGCGCCTGAATGCACTATTTCGGTGTACCGAAGTTGTGAAGCATCCATTCTAGTCCATTGGACCCAAAATGATGTTTGGGGGTGTTTCAGAGCATTTCGCTAACCTTCAGCACGTAAAAAGATGAAAAACTTGTGTTCGCACCTGAATGCACTATTTCAGGGTACCAAAGTTGCGAAGCATCCATTCTACTCCATTGGAACCAAAGTGATGTTTGGGAGTGTTTCAGAGCATTTCGCTAACCTTCGGCACGTGAAAAGATGCAAAACTTGTGTTTTGGGCCTGAATGCACTATTTTGGGGTACCGAAGTTGTGAAGCATCCATTCTACTCCATTGGACCCAAAATAATGTTTGGGAGTGTTTCAGAGCATTTCGCTAACCTTCGGCACGTAAAAGATGCAAAACTTGTGTTCGCGCCTGAATCCACTATTTCGTGGTACCGAAGTTGTGAAGCATCCATTATAGTCCATTGGACCCAAAATGATGTTTGGGAGTGTTTCAGAGCATTTTGCTAGCCTTCGGCACACAAATAGATGAAAAACTTGTGTTTCGGGCCTGAATGCACTATTTCGGGGTACCAAAGTTGTGAAGCATCCATTCTACTCCATTGGAACCAAAATGATGTTTGGGAGTGTTTCAGAGCATTTCGCTAACCTTCGGCATGTAAAAAGATGCAAAACTTGTGTTTCGGGCCTGAATGCACTATTTTGGGGTACCGAAGTTGTGAAGCATCCATTCTACTCCATTGGACTCAAAATGATGTTTGGGAGTGTTTCAGAGCATTTCGCTAACCTTCGGCACGTAAAAGATGCAAAATTTATGTTCGCGCCTGAATGCACTATTTCGGGGTACCGAAGTTGTGAAGCATCCATTCTAGTCCATTGGACCCAAGATGATGTGGGAGTGTTTCAGAGCATTTTGCTAAACTTCGGCACGTAAAAAGATGAAAACTTGTGTTTCGGTCCTGGATGCACTATTTCGAGGGACCAAAGTTGCGAAGCATCCATTCTACTCCATTGGAACCAAAATGATGTTTGGGAGTGTTTCAGAGCATTTCGCTAACCTTCGGCATGTAAAAAGATGCAAAAGTTGTGTTTCGGGCCTGAGTGCACTATTTCGGGGTACCGAAGTTGTGAAGCATCCATTCTACTCCATTGGACCCAAAATGATGTTTGGGAGTGTTTCAGAGCATTTCGCTAACCTTCGACACGTAAAAAGATGCAAAACTTGTGTTTCGGGCCTGAACGCACTATTTTGGGGTACCGAAGTTGTGAAGCATCCATTCTACTCCATTGGACCCAAAATGATTCTTGTGAGTGTTATAGAGCATTTCGCTAACCTTCGGCAAGTAAAAAAAATGAAAACTTGTGTTCGCGCCTGAATGCACTATTTCGGTGTACCGAAGTTGTGAAGCATCCATTCTAGTCCATTGGACCCAAAATGATGTTTGGGGGTGTTTCAGAGCATTTCGCTAACCTTCAGCACGTAAAAAGATGAAAAACTTGTGTTCGCACCTGAATGCACTATTTCAGGGTACCAAAGTTGCGAAGCATCCATTCTACTCCATTGGAACCAAAGTGATGTTTGGGAGTGTTTCAGAGCATTTCGCTAACCTTCGGCACGTTAAAAGATGCAAAACTTGTGTTTTGGGCCTGAATGCACTATTTTGGGGTACCGAAGTTGTGAAGCATCCATTCTACTCCATTGGACCCAAAATAATGTTTGGGAGTGTTTCAGAGCATTTCGCTAACCTTCGGCACGTAAAAGATGCAAAACTTGTGTTCGCGCCTGAATCCACTATTTCGTTGTACCGAAGTTGTGAAGCATCCATTATAGTCCATTGGACCCAAAATGATGTTTGGGAGTGTTTCAGAGCATTTTGCTAGCCTTCGGCACACAAATAGATGAAAAACTTGTGTTTCGGGCCTGAATGCACTATTTCGGGGTACCAAAGTTGTGAAGCATCCATTCTACTCCATTGGAACCAAAATGATGTTTGGGAGTGTTTCAGAGCATTTCGCTAACCTTCGGCATGTAAAAAGATGCAAAACTTGTGTTTCGGGCCTGAATGCACTATTTTGGGGTACCGAAGTTGTGAAGCATCCATTCTACTCCATTGGACTCAAAATGATGTTTGGGAGTGTTTCAGAGCATTTCGCTAACCTTCGGCACGTAAAAGATGCAAAATTTATGTTCGCGCCTGAATGCACTATTTCGGGGTACCGAAGTTGTGAAGCATCCATTCTAGTCCATTGGACCCAAGATGATGTGGGAGTGTTTCAGAGCATTTTGCTAAACTTCGGCACGTAAAAAGATGAAAACTTGTGTTTCGGTCCTGGATGCACTATTTCGAGGGACCAAAGTTGCGAAGCATCCATTCTACTCCATTGGAACCAAAATGATGTTTGGGAGTGTTTCAGAGCATTTCGCTAACCTTCGGCATGTAAAAAGATGCAAAAGTTGTGTTTCGGGCCTGAATGCACTATTTCGGGGTACCGAAGTTGTGAAGCATCCATTCTACTCCATTGGACCCAAAATGATGTTTGGGAGTGTTTCAGAGCATTTCGCTAACCTTCGACACGTAAAAAGATGCAAAACTTGTGTTTCGGGCCTGAACGCACTATTTTGGGGTACCGAAGTTGTGAAGCATCCATTCTACTCCATTGGACCCAAAATGATTCTTGTGAGTGTTATAGAGCATTTCGCTAACCTTCGGCAAGTAAAAAAAATGAAAACTTGTGTTCGCGCCTGAATGCACTATTTCGGTGTACCGAAGTTGTGAAGCATCCATTCTAGTCCATTGGACCCAAAATGATGTTTGGGGGTGTTTCAGAGCATTTCGCTAACCTTCAGCACGTAAAAAGATGAAAAACTTGTGTTCGCACCTGAATGCACTATTTCAGGGTACCAAAGTTGCGAAGCATCCATTCTACTCCATTGGAACCAAAGTGATGTTTGGGAGTGTTTCAGAGCATTTCGCTAACCTTCGGCACGTTAAAAGATGCAAAACTTGTGTTTTGGGCCTGAATGCACTATTTTGGGGTACCGAAGTTGTGAAGCATCCATTCTACTCCATTGGACCCAAAATAATGTTTGGGAGTGTTTCAGAGCATTTCGCTAACCTTCGGCACGTAAAAGATGCAAAACTTGTGTTCGCGCCTGAATCCACTATTTCGTGGTACCGAAGTTGTGAAGCATCCATTATAGTCCATTGGACCCAAAATGATGTTTGGGAGTGTTTCAGAGCATTTTGCTAGCCTTCGGCACACAAATAGATGAAAAACTTGTGTTTCGGGCCTGAATGCACTATTTCGGGGTACCAAAGTTGTGAAGCATCCATTCTACTCCATTGGAACCAAAATGATGTTTGGGAGTGTTTCAGAGCATTTCGCTAACCTTCGGCATGTAAAAAGATGCAAAACTTGTGTTTCGGGCCTGAATGCACTATTTTGGGGTACCGAAGTTGTGAAGCATCCATTCTACTCCATTGGACTCAAAATGATGTTTGGGAGTGTTTCAGAGCATTTCGCTAACCTTCGGCACGTAAAAGATGCAAAATTTATGTTCGCGCCTGAATGCACTATTTCGGGGTACCGAAGTTGTGAAGCATCCATTCTAGTCCATTGGACCCAAGATGATGTGGGAGTGTTTCAGAGCATTTTGCTAAACTTCGGCACGTAAAAAGATGAAAACTTGTGTTTCGGTCCTGGATGCACTATTTCGAGGGACCAAAGTTGCGAAGCATCCATTCTACTCCATTGGAACCAAAATGATGTTTGGGAGTGTTTCAGAGCATTTCGCTAACCTTCGGCATGTAAAAAGATGCAAAAGTTGTGTTTCGGGCCTGAATGCACTATTTCGGGGTACCGAAGTTGTGAAGCATCCATTCTACTCCATTGGACCCAAAATGATGTTTGGGAGTGTTTCAGAGCATTTCGCTAACCTTCGACACGTAAAAAGATGCAAAACTTGTGTTTCGGGCCTGAACGCACTATTTTGGGGTACCGAAGTTGTGAAGCATCCATTCTACTCCATTGGACCCAAAATGATTCTTGTGAGTGTTATAGAGCATTTCGCTAACCTTCGGCAAGTAAAAAAAATGAAAACTTGTGTTCGCGCCTGAATGCACTATTTCGGTGTACCGAAGTTGTGAAGCATCCATTCTAGTCCATTGGACCCAAAATGATGTTTGGGGGTGTTTCAGAGCATTTCGCTAACCTTCAGCACGTAAAAAGATGAAAAACTTGTGTTCGCACCTGAATGCACTATTTCAGGGTACCAAAGTTGCGAAGCATCCATTCTACTCCATTGGAACCAAAGTGATGTTTGGGAGTGTTTCAGAGCATTTCGCTAACCTTCGGCACGTTAAAAGATGCAAAACTTGTGTTTTGGGCCTGAATGCACTATTTTGGGGTACCGAAGTTGTGAAGCATCCATTCTACTCCATTGGACCCAAAATAATGTTTGGGAGTGTTTCAGAGCATTTCGCTAACCTTCGGCACGTAAAAGATGCAAAACTTGTGTTCGCGCCTGAATCCACTATTTCGTGGTACCGAAGTTGTGAAGCATCCATTATAGTCCATTGGACCCAAAATGATGTTTGGGAGTGTTTCAGAGCATTTTGCTAGCCTTCGGCACACAAATAGATGAAAAACTTGTGTTTCGGGCCTGAATGCACTATTTCGGGGTACCAAAGTTGTGAAGCATCCATTCTACTCCATTGGAACCAAAATGATGTTTGGGAGTGTTTCAGAGCATTTCGCTAACCTTCGGCATGTAAAAAGATGCAAAACTTGTGTTTCGGGCCTGAATGCACTATTTTGGGGTACCGAAGTTGTGAAGCATCCATTCTACTCCATTGGACTCAAAATGATGTTTGGGAGTGTTTCAGAGCATTTCGCTAACCTTCGGCACGTAAAAGATGCAAAATTTATGTTCGCGCCTGAATGCACTATTTCGGGGTACCGAAGTTGTGAAGCATCCATTCTAGTCCATTGGACCCAAGATGATGTGGGAGTGTTTCAGAGCATTTTGCTAAACTTCGGCACGTAAAAAGATGAAAACTTGTGTTTCGGTCCTGGATGCACTATTTCGAGGGACCAAAGTTGCGAAGCATCCATTCTACTCCATTGGAACCAAAATGATGTTTGGGAGTGTTTCAGAGCATTTCGCTAACCTTCGGCATGTAAAAAGATGCAAAAGTTGTGTTTCGGGCCTGAATGCACTATTTCGGGGTACCGAAGTTGTGAAGCATCCATTCTACTCCATTGGACCCAAAATGATGTTTGGGAGTGTTTCAGAGCATTTCGCTAACCTTCGACACGTAAAAAGATGCAAAACTTGTGTTTCGGGCCTGAACGCACTATTTTGGGTACCGAAGTTGTGAAGCATCCATTCTACTCCATTGGACCCAAAATGATTCTTGTGAGTGTTATAGAGCATTTCGCTAACCTTCGGCAAGTAAAAAAAATGAAAACTTGTGTTCGCGCCTGAATGCACTATTTCGGGGTACCGAAGTTGTGAAGCATCCATTCTAGTCCATTGGACCCAAAATGATGTTTGGGGGTGTTTCAGAGCATTTCGCTAACCTTCAGCACGTAAAAAGATGAAAAACTTGTGTTCGCACCTGAATGCACTATTTCGAGGGACCAAAGTTGTGAAGTATCCATTCTACTCCATTGGAACCAAAATGATGTTTGGGAGTGTTTCAGAGCATTTCGCTAACCTTCGGCACGTAAAAAGATGCAAAAGTTGTGTTTCGGGCCTGAATGCACTATTTCGGGGTACCGAAGTTGTGAAGCATCCATTCTACTCCATTGGACCCAAAATGATGTTTGGGAGTGTTTCAGAGCATTTCGCTAACCTTCGACACGTAAAAAGATGCAAAACTTGTGTTTCGGGCCTGAACGCACTATTTTGGGGTACCGAAGTTGTGAAGCATCCATTCTACTCCATTGGACCCAAAATGATTCTTGTGAGTGTTATAGAGCATTTCGCTAACGTTCGGCAAGTAAAAAAAATGAAAACTTGTGTTCGCGCCTGAATGCACTATTTCGGTGTACCGAAGTTGTGAAGCATCCATTCTAGTCCATTGGATCCAAAATGATGTTTGGGGGTGTTTCAGAGCATTTCGCTAACCTTCAGCACGTAAAAAGATGAAAAACTTGTGTTCGCACCTGAATGCACTATTTCAGGGTACCAAAGTTGCGAAGCATCCATTCTACTCCATTGGAACCAAAGTGATGTTTGGGAGTGTTTCAGAGCATTTCGCTAACCTTCGGCACGTGAAAAGATGCAAAACTTGTGTTTTGGGCCTGAATGCACTATTTTGGGGTACCGAAGTTGTGAAGCATCCATTCTACTCCATTGGACCCAAAATAATGTTTGGGAGTGTTTCAGAGCATTTCGCTAACCTTCGGCACGTAAAAAGATGCAAAAGTTGTGTTTCGGGCCTGAATGCGCTATTTCGGGGTACCGAAGTTGTGAAGCATCCATTCTACTCCATTGGACCCAAAATGATGTTTGGGAGTGTTTCAGAGCATTTCGCTAACCTTCGGCACGTAAAAGATGCAAAACTTGTGTTCGCACCTGAATCCACTATTTCGTGGTACCGAAGTTGTGAAGCATCCATTATAGTCCATTGGACCCAAAATGATGTTTGGTAGTGTTTCAGAGCATTTTGCTAACCTTCGGCACATAAATAGATGAAAAACATGTGTTTCAGGCCTGAATGTACTATTTCGGGGTACCAAAGTTGTGAAGCATCCATTCTACTCCATTGGACCCAAAATAATGTTTGGGA
This sequence comes from Cenchrus fungigraminus, assembly GCA_036936925.1. Classification (NCBI taxonomy): domain Eukaryota; kingdom Viridiplantae; phylum Streptophyta; class Magnoliopsida; order Poales; family Poaceae; genus Cenchrus; species Cenchrus fungigraminus. Next base: position 57,903,450 of record CM072772.1, on the reverse strand, counting down.
GTGTTTCAGAGCATTTCGTTAACCTTCGGCATGTAAAAAGATGCAAAACTTGTGTTTCGGGCCTGAATGCACTATTTTGGGGTACCGAAGTGGTGAAGCATCCATTCTACTCCATTGGATTCAAAAAGATGTTTGGGAGTGTTTCAGAGCATTTCGCTAACCTTCGGCACGTAAAAGATGCAAAATTTATGTTCGCGCCTGAATGCACTATTTCGGGGTACCGAAGTTGTGAAGCATCCATTCTAGTCCGTTGGACCCAAGATGATGTGGGAGTGTTTCAGAGCATTTTGCTAAACTTCGGCACGTAAAAAGATGAAAACTTGTGTTTCGGTCCTGGATGCACTATTTCGAGGGACCAAAGTGGCGAAGCATCCATTCTACTCCATTTGAACCAAAATGATGTTTGGGAGTGTTTCAGAGCATTTCGCTAACCTTCGGCATGAAAAAGATGCAAAAGTTGTGTTTCGGGCCTGAATGCACTATTTCGGGGTACCGAAGTTGTGAAGCATCCATTCTACTCCATTGGACCCAAAATGATTCTTGTGAGTGTTATAGAGCATTTCGCTAACCTTCGGCAAGTAAAAAAAATGAAAACTTGTGTTCGCGCCTGAATGCACTATTTCGGTGTACCGAAGTTGTGAAGCATCCATTCTAGGCCATTGGACCCAAAATGATGTTTGGGGGTGTTTCAGAGCATTTCGCTAACCTTCAGCACGTAAAAAGATGAAAAACTTGTGTTCGCACCTGAATGCACTATTTCAGGGTACCAAAGTTGCGAAGCATCCATTCTACTCCATTGGAACCAAAGTGATGTTTGGGAGTGTTTCAGAGCATTTCGCTAACCTTCGGCACGTAAAAATATGCAAAACTTGTGTTTTGGGCCTGAATGCACTATTTTGGGGTACCGAAGTTGTGAAGCATGCATTCTACTCCATTGGACTCAAAATGATGTTTGGGAGTGTTTCAGAGCATTTCGCTAACCTTCGGCACGTAAAAGTTGCAAAACTTGTGTTCGCGCCTGAATCCACTATTTCGTGGTACCGAAGTTGTGAAGCATCCATTCTACTCCATTGGACCCAAAATGATTTTTGGGAGGGTATCAGAGCATTTCGCTAACCTTCGGCACGTAAAAAGATAGAAACTTGTGTTCGCGCCTGAATGCACTATTTCGGGGTACCAAAGTTGCGAAGCATCCATTCTACTCCATTGGAACCAAAGTGATGTTTGGGAGTGTTTCAGAACATTTCGCTAACCTTTGGCACGTAAAAGATGCAAAATTTGTGTTCGTGCCTGAATGCACTATTTCGGGGTACCGAAGTTGTGAAGCATCCATTCTAGTCCATTGGAATCAAAATGATGTTTGGAAGTGTTTCAGAGCATTTCGCTAACCTTCGGCACGTAAAAAGATGCAAAAGTTGTGTTTCTGGCCTGAATGCGCTATTTCGGGGTACCGAAGTTGTGAAGCATCCATTCTACTCCATTCGACCCAAAATGATGTTTGGGAGTGTTTCAGAGCATTTCGCTAACCTTCGGCACGTAAAAGATGCAAAACTTGTGTTCGCACCTGAATCCACTATTTCGTGGTACCGAAGTTGTGAAGCATCCATTATAGTCCATTGGACCCAAAATGATGTTTGGTAGTGTTTCAGAGCATTTTGCTAACCTTCGGCACATAAATAGATGAAAAACATGTGTTTCGGGCCCGAATATACTATTTCGGGGTACCAAAGTTGTGAAGCATCCATTCTACTCCATTGGAACCAAAATGATGTTTGGGAGTGTTTCAGAGCATTTCGTTAACCTTCGGCGTGTAAAAAGATGCAAAACTTGTGTTTCGGGCCTGAATGCACTATTTTGGGGTACCGAAGTGGTGAAGCATCCTTCTACTCCATTGGACTCAAAAAGATGTTTGGGAGTGTTTCAGAGCATTTCGCTAACCTTCGGCACGTAAAAGATGCAAAATTTATGTTCGCGCCTGAATGCACTATTTCGGGGTACCGAAGTTGTGAAGCATCCATTCTAGTCCGTTGGACCCAAGATGATGTGGGAGTGTTTCAGAGCATTTTGCTAAACTTCGGCACGTAAAAAGATGAAAACTTGTGTTTCGGTCCTGGATGCACTATTTCGAGGGACCAAAGTGGCGAAGCATCCATTCTACTCCATTTGAACCAAAATGATGTTTGGGAGTGTTTCAGAGCATTTCGCTAACCTTCGGCATGAAAAAGATGCAAAAGTTGTGTTTCGGGCCTGAATGCACTATTTCGGGGTACCGAAGTTGTGAAGCATCCATTCTACTCCATTGGACCCAAAATGATTCTTGTGAGTGTTATAGAGCATTTCGCTAACCTTCGGCAAGTAAAAAAAATGAAAACTTGTGTTCGCGCCTGAATGCACTATTTCGGTGTACCGAAGTTGTGAAGCATCCATTCTAGGCCATTGGACCCAAAATGATGTTTGGGGGTGTTTCAGAGCATTTCGCTAACCTTCAGCACGTAAAAAGATGAAAAACTTGTGTTCGCACCTGAATGCACTATTTCAGGGTACCAAAGTTGCGAAGCATCCATTCTACTCCATTGGAACCAAAGTGATGTTTGGGAGTGTTTCAGAGCATTTCGCTAACCTTCGGCACGTAAAAATATGCAAAACTTGTGTTTTGGGCCTGAATGCACTATTTTGGGGTACCGAAGTTGTGAAGCATGCATTCTACTCCATTGGACTCAAAATGATGTTTGGGAGTGTTTCAGAGCATTTCGCTAACCTTCGGCACGTAAAAGTTGCAAAACTTGTGTTCGCGCCTGAATCCACTATTTCGTGGTACCGAAGTTGTGAAGCATCCATTCTACTCCATTGGACCCAAAATGATTTTTGGGAGGGTATCAGAGCATTTCGCTAACCTTCGGCACGTAAAAAGATAGAAACTTGTGTTCGCGCCTGAATGCACTATTTCGGGGTACCAAAGTTGCGAAGCATCCATTCTACTCCATTGGAACCAAAGTGATGTTTGGGAGTGTTTCAGAACATTTCGCTAACCTTTGGCACGTAAAAGATGCAAAATTTGTGTTCGTGCCTGAATGCACTATTTCGGGGTACCGAAGTTGTGAAGCATCCATTCTAGTCCATTGGAATCAAAATGATGTTTGGAAGTGTTTCAGAGCATTTCGCTAACCTTCGGCACGTAAAAAGATGCAAAAGTTGTGTTTCTGGCCTGAATGCGCTATTTCGGGGTACCGAAGTTGTGAAGCATCCATTCTACTCCATTCGACCCAAAATGATGTTTGGGAGTGTTTCAGAGCATTTCGCTAACCTTCGGCACGTAAAAGATGCAAAACTTGTGTTCGCACCTGAATCCACTATTTCGTGGTACCGAAGTTGTGAAGCATCCATTATAGTCCATTGGACCCAAAATGATGTTTGGTAGTGTTTCAGAGCATTTTGCTAACCTTCGGCACATAAATAGATGAAAAACATGTGTTTCGGGCCCGAATATACTATTTCGGGGTACCAAAGTTGTGAAGCATCCATTCTACTCCATTGGAACCAAAATGATGTTTGGGAGTGTTTCAGAGCATTTCGTTAACCTTCGGCGTGTAAAAAGATGCAAAACTTGTGTTTCGGGCCTGAATGCACTATTTTGGGGTACCGAAGTGGTGAAGCATCCTTCTACTCCATTGGACTCAAAAAGATGTTTGGGAGTGTTTCAGAGCATTTCGCTAACCTTCGGCACGTAAAAGATGCAAAATTTATGTTCGCGCCTGAATGCACTATTTCGGGGTACCGAAGTTGTGAAGCATCCATTCTAGTCCGTTGGACCCAAGATGATGTGGGAGTGTTTCAGAGCATTTTGCTAAACTTCGGCACGTAAAAAGATGAAAACTTGTGTTTCGGTCCTGGATGCACTATTTCGAGGGACCAAAGTTGCGAAGCATCCATTCTACTCCATTTGAACCAAAATGATGTTTGGGAGTGTTTCAGAGCATTTCGCTAACCTTCGGCATGAAAAAGATGCAAAAGTTGTGTTTCGGGCCTGAATGCACTATTTCGGGGTACCGAAGTTGTGAAGCATCCATTCTACTCCATTGGACCCAAAATGATGTTTGGGAGTGTTTCAGAGCATTTCGCTAACCTTCGACACGTAAAAAGATGCAAAACCTGTGTTTCGGGCCTGAACGCGCTATTTTGGGGTACCGAAGTTGTGAAGCATCCATTCTACTCCATTGGACCCAAAATGATTCTTGTGAGTGTTATAGAGCATTTCGCTAACCTTCGGCAAGTAAAAAAAATGAAAACTTGTGTTCGCGCCTGAATGCACTATTTCGGGGTACCGAAGTTGTGAAGCATCCATTCTAGTCCGTTGGACCCAAGATGATGTGGGAGTGTTTCAGAGCATTTTGCTAAACTTCGGCACGTAAAAAGATGAAAACTTGTGTTTCGGTCCTGGATGCACTATTTCGAGGGACCAAAGTTGCGAAGCATCCATTCTACTCCATTTGAACCAAAATGATGTTTGGGAGTGTTTCAGAGCATTTCGCTAACCTTCGGCACGTAAAAATATGCAAAACTTGTGTTTTGGGCCTGAATGCACTATTTTGGGGTACCGAAGTTGTGAAGCATGCATTCTACTCCATTGGACTCAAAATGATGTTTGGGAGTGTTTCAGAGCATTTCGCTAACCTTCGGCACGTAAAAGTTGCAAAACTTGTGTTCGCGCCTGAATCCACTATTTCGTGGTACCGAAGTTGTGAAGCATCCATTCTACTACATTGGACCCAAAATGATTTTTGGGAGGGTTTCAGAGCATTTCGCTAACCTTCGGCACGTAAAAAGATAGAAACTTGTGTTCGCGCCTGAATGCACTATTTCGGGGTACCAAAGTTGCGAAGCATCCATTCTACTCCATTGGAACCAAAGTGATGTTTGGGAGTGTTTCAGAACATTTCGCTAACCTTTGGCACGTAAAAGATGCAAAATTTGTGTTCGTGCCTGAATGCACTATTTCGGGGTACCGAAGTTGTGAAGCATCCATTCTAGTCCATTGGACCCAAGATGATGTGGGAGTGTTTCAGAGCATTTTGCTAACCTTCGGCACGTAAAAAGATGAAAACTTGTGTTTCGGTCCAGGATGCACTATTTCGAGGGACCAAAGTTGCGAAGCATCCATTCTACTCCATTGGAATCAAAATGATGTTTGGAAGTGTTTCAGAGCATTTCGCTAACCTTCGGCACGTAAAAAGATGCAAAAGTTGTGTTTCAGGCCTGAATGCGCTATTTCGGGGTACCGAAGTTGTGAAGCATCCATTCTACTCCATTGGACCCAAAATGATGTTTGGGAGTGTTTCAGAGCATTTCGCTAACCTTCGGCACGTAAAAGATGCAAAACTTGTGTTCGCACCTGAATCCACTATTTCGTGGTACCGAAGTTGTGAAGCATCCATTATAGTCCATTGGACCCAAAATGATGTTTGGTAGTGTTTCAGAGCATTTTGCTAACCTTCGGCACATAAATAGATGAAAAACATGTGTTTCGGGCCTGAATATACTATTTCGGGGTACCAAAGTTGTGAAGCATCCATTCTACTCCATTGGAACCAAAATGATGTTTGGGAGTGTTTCAGAGCATTTCGTTAACCTTCGGCATGTAAAAAGATGCAAAACTTGTGTTTCGGGCCTGAATGCACTATTTTGGGGTACCGAAGTGGTGAAGCATCCATTCTACTCCATTGGTCTCAAAAAGATGTTTGGGAGTGTTTCAGAGCATTTCGCTAACCTTCGGCACGTAAAAGATGCAAAATTTATGTTCGCGCCTGAATGCACTATTTCGGGGTACCGAAGTTGTGAAGCATCCATTCTAGTCCGTTGGACCCAAGATGATGTGGGAGTGTTTCAGAGCATTTTGCTAAACTTCAGCACGTAAAAAGATGAAAACTTGTGTTTCGGTCCTGGATGCACTATTTCGAGGGACCAAAGTTGCGAAGCATCCATTCTACTCCATTGGAACCAAAATGATGTTTGGGAGTGTTTCAGAGCATTTCGCTAACCTTCGGCACGTAAAAAGATGCAAAAGTTGTGTTTCGGGCCTGAACGCACTATTTTGAGGTACCGAAGTTGTGAAGCATCCATTCTACTCCATTGGACCCAAAATGATTCTTGGGAGTGTTTTAGAGCATTTCGCTAACCTTCGGCAAGTAAAAAAAATGAAAAATTGTGTTCGCGCCTGAATGCACTATTTCGGGGTACCGAAGTTGTGAAGCATCCATTCTAATCCATTGGACCCAAAATGATGTTTGGGGGTGTTTCAGAGCATTTCGCTAACCTTCAGCACGTAAAAAGATGAAAAACTTGTGTTCGCGCCTGAATGCACTATTTCAGGGTACCAAATTTGCGAAGCATCCATTCTACTCCATTGGAACCAAAGTGATGTTTGGGAGTGTTTCAGAGCATTTCGCTAACCTTCGGCACGTAAAAAGATGCAAAACTTGTGTTTCGGGCCTGAATGCACTATTTCGGGGTACCGAAGTTGTGAAGCATCCATTCTAGTCCATTGGAATCAAAATGATGTTTGGAAGTGTTTCAGAGCATTTCGCTAACCTTCGGCACGTAAAAAGATGCAAAAGTTGTGTTTCTGGCCTGAATGCGCTATTTCGGGGTACCGAAGTTGTGAAGCATCCATTCTACTCCATTCGACCCAAAATGATGTTTGGGAGTGTTTCAGAGCATTTCGCTAACCTTCGGCACGTAAAAGATGCAAAACTTGTGTTCGCACCTGAATCCACTATTTCGTGGTACCGAAGTTGTGAAGCATCCATTATAGTCCATTGGACCCAAAATGATGTTTGGTAGTGTTTCAGAGCATTTTGCTAACCTTCGGCACATAAATAGATGAAAAACATGTGTTTCGGGCCCGAATATACTATTTCGGGGTACCAAAGTTGTGAAGCATCCATTCTACTCCATTGGAACCAAAATGATGTTTGGGAGTGTTTCAGAGCATTTCGTTAACCTTCGGCGTGTAAAAAGATGCAAAACTTGTGTTTCGGGCCTGAATGCACTATTTTGGGGTACCGAAGTGGTGAAGCATCCTTCTACTCCATTGGACTCAAAAAGATGTTTGGGAGTGTTTCAGAGCATTTCGCTAACCTTCGGCACGTAAAAGATGCAAAATTTATGTTCGCGCCTGAATGCACTATTTCGGGGTACCGAAGTTGTGAAGCATCCATTCTAGTCCGTTGGACCCAAGATGATGTGGGAGTGTTTCAGAGCATTTTGCTAAACTTCGGCACGTAAAAAGATGAAAACTTGTGTTTCGGTCCTGGATGCACTATTTCGAGGGACCAAAGTTGCGAAGCATCCATTCTACTCCATTTGAACCAAAATGATGTTTGGGAGTGTTTCAGAGCATTTCGCTAACCTTCGGCATGAAAAAGATGCAAAAGTTGTGTTTCGGGCCTGAATGCACTATTTCGGGGTACCGAAGTTGTGAAGCATCCATTCTACTCCATTGGACCCAAAATGATGTTTGGGAGTGTTTCAGAGCATTTCGCTAACCTTCGACACGTAAAAAGATGCAAAACTTGTGTTTCGGGCCTGAACGCGCTATTTTGGGGTACCGAAGTTGTGAAGCATCCATTCTACTCCATTGGACCCAAAATGATTCTTGTGAGTGTTATAGAGCATTTCGCTAACCTTCGGCAAGTAAAAAAAATGAAAACTTGTGTTCGCGCCTGAATGCACTATTTCGGGGTACCGAAGTTGTGAAGCATCCATTCTAGTCCGTTGGACCCAAGATGATGTGGGAGTGTTTCCGAGCATTTTGCTAAACTTCGGCACGTAAAAAGATGAAAACTTGTGTTTCGGTCCTGGATGCACTATTTCGAGGGACCAAAGTTGCGAAGCATCCATTCTACTCCATTTGAACCAAAATGATGTTTGGGAGTGTTTCAGAGCATTTCGCTAACCTTCGGCACGTAAAAAGATGCAAAACTTGTGTTTTGGGCCTGAATGCACTATTTTGGGGTACCGAAGTTGTGAAGCATGCATTCTACTCCATTGGACTCAAAATGATGTTTGGGAGTGTTTCAGAGCATTTCGCTAACCTTCGGCACGTAAAAGTTGCAAAACTTGTGTTCGCGCCTGAATCCACTATTTCGTGGTACCGAAGTTGTGAAGCATCCATTCTACTACATTGGACCCAAAATGATTTTTGGGAGGGTTTCAGAGCATTTCGCTAACCTTCGGCACGTAAAAAGATAGAAACTTGTGTTCGCGCCTGAATGCACTATTTCGGGGTACCAAAGTTGCGAAGCATCCATTCTACTCCATTGGAACCAAAGTGATGTTTGGGAGTGTTTCAGAACATTTCGCTAACCTTTGGCACGTAAAAGATGCAAAATTTGTGTTCGTGCCTGAATGCACTATTTCGGGGTACCGAAGTTGTGAAGCATCCATTCTAGTCCATTGGACCCAAGATGATGTGGGAGTGTTTCAGAGCATTTTGCTAACCTTCGGCACGTAAAAAGATGAAAACTTGTGTTTCGGTCCAGGATGCACTATTTCGAGGGACCAAAGTTGCGAAGCATCCATTCTACTCCATTGGAATCAAAATGATGTTTGGAAGTGTTTCAGAGCATTTCGCTAACCTTCGGCACGTAAAAAGATGCAAAAGTTGTGTTTCAGGCCTGAATGCGCTATTTCGGGGTACCGAAGTTGTGAAGCATCCATTCTACTCCATTGGACCCAAAATGATGTTTGGGAGTGTTTCAGAGCATTTCGCTAACCTTCGGCACGTAAAAGATGCAAAACTTGTGTTCGCACCTGAATCCACTATTTCGTGGTACCGAAGTTGTGAAGCATCCATTATAGTCCATTGGACCCAAAATGATGTTTGGTAGTGTTTCAGAGCATTTTGCTAACCTTCGGCACATAAATAGATGAAAAACATGTGTTTCGGGCCTGAATATACTATTTCGGGGTACCAAAGTTGTGAAGCATCCATTCTACTCCATTGGAACCAAAATGATGTTTGGGAGTGTTTCAGAGCATTTCGTTAACCTTCGGCATGTAAAAAGATGCAAAACTTGTGTTTCGGGCCTGAATGCACTATTTTGGGGTACCGAAGTGGTGAAGCATCCATTCTACTCCATTGGACTCAAAAAGATGTTTGGGAGTGTTTCAGAGCATTTCGCTAACCTTCGGCACGTAAAAGATGCAAAATTTATGTTCGCGCCTGAATGCACTATTTCGGGGTACCGAAGTTGTGAAGCATCCATTCTAGTCCGTTGGACCCAAGATGATGTGGGAGTGTTTCAGAGCATTTTGCTAAACTTCAGCACGTAAAAAGATGAAAACTTGTGTTTCGGTCCTGGATGCACTATTTCGAGGGACCAAAGTTGCGAAGCATCCATTCTACTCCATTGGAACCAAAATGATGTTTGGGAGTGTTTCAGAGCATTTCGCTAACCTTCGGCACGTAAAAAGATGCAAAAGTTGTGTTTCGGGCTTGAACGCACTATTTTGAGGTACCGAAGTTGTGAAGCATCCATTCTACTCCATTGGACCCAAAATGATTCTTGGGAGTGTTTTAGAGCATTTCGCTAACCTTCGGCAAGTAAAAAAAATGAAAAATTGTGTTCGCGCCTGAATGCACTATTTCGGGGTACCGAAGTTGTGAAGCATCCATTCTAATCCATTGGACCCAAAATGATGTTTGGGGGTGTTTCAGAGCATTTCGCTAACCTTCAGCACGTAAAAAGATGAAAAACTTGTGTTCGCGCCTGAATGCACTATTTCAGGGTACCAAATTTGCGAAGCATCCATTCTACTCCATTGGAACCAAAGTGATGTTTGGGAGTGTTTCAGAGCATTTCGCTAACCTTCGGCACGTAAAAAGATGCAAAACTTGTGTTTCGGGCCTGAATGCACTATTTTGGGGTACCGAAGTTGTGAAGCATCCATTCTACTCCATTGGACTCTAAATGATGTGATAGAGGGGGAGTGCCCGATCTTTCGGTGAGTGGAGATAACTTCGATTTGGTGGTTGTTGACCCTCACGATCCGACTACGACGAGCGAGACTCGAAGCGCCAATGCAATCGCTGAACCAACTCCCGATGGTTACCGACCTTGCTAGCGCAAGATCAGCCTGATCACGAAGATCGTTTCCTGCACGCAATCGAAGAACGAACAAGAAAAAGAGGCGAGCAATCTTACTATCACTCGAAGGTGGAGTCTGCAATACACGAAGGCAGCGCTATGCGGCTGTTCTGTTGTAGCTAAAGCTAACTTGTAAAACAAACTCCAAGTCTGAAAATAAACGAGGGGTCTATCTAAATAGGGGGCGCAGCCCCTGGCGGCCACGACGGGCGGCGCTACAGTACCCTAGGCCCACATGGGCCTCCTGTTGGGCCAACAGCCCAAAGGTATTGGTGCAGCGCCCTAGTAGATTCTGGACGTCCACTTCTTTCGATGATTCCCGTTGACTCAGGACGAATTTTGGCATGAGACCGGTGCCATTGGAAGCTCTATGAAATTGTGCTTCCAACCATATATAGAACATCCAAAACCGACTCCGTATGCGACTTGGGCGTCCGTTTTATTGCGCACTGCTCCTGGACTCCGAACTGGGCTCGAACTTGAATTGCTTTTGGCCTCCACCTTGGGGACTCGAACCGGATTAGCCTCGTGCCTCCTCTTCGACTTGGACACCCTTGTTGAACTTCTTCTACTCCATTCCATGCACCAATCATGGTCGTATGCATGGGTGTCATGTCCTCATCATTCTCCCCTTCTTGACGAAAAGCCGTCCTCGGCGTCGATTTTACTCGGAACCGATCCTGCACAACACAAGAGAAAACGGGGTTTCGAAAACAAAGGAAATCAAAATTATTGTGAGGAGGAATGTCACCATGTTTCCAATTGGTGAATATGTCATCTTGCATAGAAAAGTTAGCAAGCATGTAAGCATCTTGATCAGACGACACATAATGTTTGGCAACACTATCCTGCAAAAGATTAAGACCAACAAAAGACAAAGCAGGGATAGGTAGCGAGCAGCATTGCTCCCCTTCTTGGGATGAAACTTGGTTCACCAAAACAGAGCTAGGGGAATGTGGAATAACATCTGTCGCATGGCTGCCCTCTAGTGGATCAAAATTGCGCACAACAAAAGGATAATTCAGATTGTCACAAATGTACACTCGATGTATCACATAATGTCCGTCATTGTTATATTTGCCAATAGCATGATATGTGTGCTTAGAAAACCGTGGCAAATTAACATATTTAGAAATTATATCTTCCAAACAATCTAGATTACACAAAACATCAAATTCAATGTAACCCAAAGTATGTAAGGAAGATGACAGTTCAAGCTCATCAGTCGTGTTTGAAATATGAATGGTATGTTTAATTTCAGCACAAGTGTGTTGTTTTAAAGCATGTACAATAGAAGCATTGTCACACAAGGCATCTTTATCACAAGGAACATCAAGCAAATCAACTTGTGACAAAGATAAATCAAGAACAGGGGCCACTAGCAATTGATCTATGTTATCATGAGTTGTGGAAAAATTCAGCACATCAGAAGAAGTCTCACCAGCCGTGAGTGGAGCACCTGGAGCAGTACCGTTGCTCTCAATATCAAAAGGAGTAGGTGCATTGTCAAGTGATGGTTCTGAATTTGTATGTGAGGATGCGCCTGCAGGTTTGGTCGTCCTCTCACGCGGTGTAGTGCTAGTCGTGGATGATGTGGGAAGAGGAGGAGCTGCGCTGGATGACAGGCTGCGTCCTGCAAAAGAATTAGTATATGTCTTCGAGCGGCGTCCCTGCACTTCACGTTCAGCGTTGCGAGCATAATATGAAGGCACAAATCTACGTCGCATAGCAGCTTTTAATTCAGCCCAAGTGGTGGGAGTGGTAATGGGATTTTTTTGTTCATAACGCCACCAATGTAAAGCAAGATCAGTAAAAGTACTAATAGCAACTTTAACTTGAGAACTAGCAGGAAGATCATGGCATGAAAATTTCTGTTCGACCGCTAACTCCCAATCAAAATATGTAGCTAGATCATATTTGCCATTGTAAGGTGGAATTGTAAATGGAAGCTTAGCAAAAGAATCATTACCACCATGGTTGCACGCACGACGGGCGCGTCCACTGAAGTCTCCAGCATCCAACTCCTTCTGTAAACTTGTGATCAACGTTTTCATTGCATCGAGGTGTGACACAATGGTGTCGAGCTTGGTCTTAGTGGCCTGCGGCTGTTCATCCTCCTTGTCTACGTCTGCTGCCATGGTTAGCGCAAACACAAAATAAAACGAGACCAAAAACAGGGTGGGACAGCTCACAAGGCACTCACACTAGTGCTGTTATCAAATTCTTATCTGTTCGTACCACGCACACAGGGGCGACCTACAACCAACCGGTGGAACTCGCGAAAGATTGGAGGAGCGATTGCCTGGAGAAACGAAACCTGCTCGTCGGAGAACTTTGTGGAGTTCTGGGAAGGCTGCACTCAATTGAAGGATTAGCACAATCAAACAATAATTGCAAAGTTGAATTATAGTGCTAAACACGATCAAACGTTGCTGATTACAAGTGCAAAAGCGGAGGAGAGTAGAGAGGAGAAAAAAAAACGGTGGGAGAGGTGAGTGCAGTGCGGCACTAGGAGTAACCGCGAGCAGGGGGCGGTGCGTGGGAAAAGAAAGTCCTCCTGATCAAGTCCGTTACCCCTCTTTTCCTTTTTTATTGCCTTTTTTTATGGCCTTTTTTTTATAACCTGCAAAAAAAAGACAGGAGGAGAACCGCCGGAGGCAAACCGCGCGGCACGGCGCTACACACAGCGCGAGTCGCGTGCAGCGCGAATGGGAGTTTGCGGCGTGTGGATTGCTTGCTTTCTTTTTTTTTCACTTTCCTCTTTTTTTCCTCTATTTTTTGTTGGACTTGCCAAAACAGGGAGGGAGATCACGGTGGGGAAGGGTCGCGCGTGCTAGCCGGAGTCGCGACGGTGTGAGCACGCTATGGTGTGAGGGAAAAAAAGGAACGTGGGAGTCCCTGTTGCCCACGAAGGAGAGTCCGAACCGTGGACTTCTTTGTCTTTTTTTTTGTTATTTTGCCTGCCAATCACGGGAGGGAGGGAGGGGGCGATCGTGAGTGGGTTTTTTTTTCGGCGTGGGGAGAGTTCGGCTTCGCGTGCGCGATACTAGGCCGGCGCGGGGGAAAACGCGCGAGGGGGCTGGCTCGGTGTCGTGGGTTGGATGGGGAGACCGAACCGCAAGGGGAAAGTTTGGTCTGGTTTTGGCGTGGGGAAAGAGCAGCGGGGAAAAAAGGAAAAAACGGCGGCTAGGGTTAGAAAAACAAGAAAAACAAGAACATGGCTAGAACACGAGAAACCAGCAACGATTGAACGAACAAGCACACAAACTCAACAAAGCAAATTATTGAATGAAAGTGCGAGGCTAAAACAGGTTGCTGGGACAAGGATCTAACCTAGAACAAATTTTTGTATGGTTTTGTGGACTATAGGAATTAAAAAAACACTGGATAAACTCACCGATCAACCTGGAAAGCTGATACCACTTGATAGAGGGGGAGTGCCCGATCTTTCGGTGAGTGGAGATAACTTCGATTTGGTGGTTGTTGACCCTCACGATCCGACTACGACGAGAGATACTCGAAGCGCCAATGCAATCGCTGAACCAACTCCCGATGGTTACCGACCTTGCTGGCGCAAGATCAGCCTGATCACGAAGATCGTTTCCTGCACGCAATCGAAGAACGAACAAGAAAAAGAGGCGAGCAATCTTACTATCACTCGAAGGTGGAGTCTGCAATACACGAAGGCAGCGCTATGCGGCTGTTCGGTTGTAGCTAAAGGTAACTTGTAAAACAAACTCCAAGTCTGAAAATAAACGAGGGGTCTATCTAAATAGGGGGCGCAGCCCCTGGCGGCCACGACGGGCGGCGCTATAGTACCCTAGGCCCACATGGGCCTCCTGTTGGGCCAACAGCCCAAAGGTATTGGTGCAGCACCCTGGTAGATTCTGGACGTCCAATTCTTTCGATGATTCCCGTTGACTCAAGACCAATTTTGGCATGAGACCGGTGCCATTGGAAGCTCTATGAAATTGTGCTTCCAACCATATATAGAACGTCCAAAACCGACTCCGTATGCGACTTGGGCGTCCGTTTTATTGCGCACTGCTCTTGGACTCCGAACTGGGCTCGAACTTGAATTGCTTTTGGCCTCCACCTTGGGGACTCGAACCGGATTAGCCTCGTGCCACCTCATCGACTTGGACACCCTTGTTGGACTTCTTATACTCCATTCCATGCACCAATCATGGTCGTATGCATGGGTGTCATGTCCTCATCATGATGTTTGGGAGTGTTTCAGAGCATTTCGCTAACCTTCGGCACGTAAAAGATGCAAAACTTGTGTTCGCGCCTGAATCCACTATTTCGTGGTACTGAATTTGTGAAGCATCCATTCTACTCCATTGGACCCAAAATGATTTTTGGGAGGGTTTCAGAGCATTTCGCTAACCTTCGGCACGTAAAAAGATGAAAACTTGTGTTCGCACCTGAATGCACTATTTCGGGGTACCAAAGTTGCGAAGCATCCGTTCTACTCCATTTGAACCAAAGTGATGTTTGGGAGTGTTTCAGAACATTTCGCTAACCTTCGGCACGTAAAAAGATGCAAAACTTGTGTTTCGGGCCTGAATGCACTATTTCGGGGTACCGAAGTTGTGAAGCATCCATTCTACTCCATTGGACCCAAAATGATGTTTGAGAGTGTTTCAGAGCATTTCGCAAACCTTCGGCACGTAAAAGATGCAAAACTTCTGTTTCGGGCCTGAATGCACTATTTTGGGGTATCGTAGTTGTAAAGCATCCATTCTACTCCATTGGACCCAAAATGATGTTTGGGAATGTTTCAGAGCATTTGGCTAACCTTCGGCACCTAAAAGATGCAAAACTTGTGTTCGCGCCTGAATCCATTATTTCGGGGTACCAAAGTTGTGATGCATCCATTATAGTCCATTGGACCCAAAATGATGTTTGGGTGTGTTTCAGAGCATTTTGCTAACCTTCAGCACATAAATAGATGAAAAACTTGTGTTCCGGGCCTGAATGCACTATTTCGGGGTACCAAAGTTGTGAAGCATCCATTCTACTCCATTGGAACCAAAATGATTCTTGGGTGTGTTTTAGAGGATTTCGCTAACCTTCGGCAAGTAAAAAAAATGAAAACTTGTGTTCGTGCCTGAATGCACTATTTCGTGGTACCGAAGTTGTGAAGCATCCATTCTAGTCCATTGGACCCAAAATGATGTTTGGGGGTGTTTCAGAGGATTTCGCTAACCTTCAGCACGTAAAAAGATGAAAAACTTGTGTTCGCGCCTGAATGCACCATTTCGGTGTACCAAAGTTCTGAACCATCCATTCTACTCCATTGGAACCAAAGTGATGTTTGGGAGTGTTTCAGAGCATTTCGCTAACCTTCGGCACGTAAAAAGATGCAAAACTTGTGTTTCGGGCCTGAATGCACTATTTCGGGGTACCGAAGTTGTGAAGCATCCATTCTACTCCATTGGACCCAAAATGATGTTTGAGAGTGTTTCAGATCATTTCGCAAACCTTCGGCACGTAAAAGATGCAAAACTTGTGTTTCGGGCCTGAATGCACTATTTTGGGGTATCGTAGTTGTAAAGCATCCATTCTACTCCATTGGACCCAAAATGATGTTTGGGAGTGTTTCAGAGCATTTGGCTAACCTTCGGCACGTAAAAGATGCAAAACTTGTGTTCGCGCCTGAATCCATTATTTCGGGGTACCAAAGTTGTGATGCATCCATTATAGTCCATTGGACCCAAAATTATGTTTTGGAGTGTTTCAGAGCATTTCGCTTACCTTCGCCACGTAAAAACATGCATAACTTTTGTTTCAGACCTGAATGCTCTATTTCGGGGTACCGAAGTTGTGAAGCATCCATTCTACTCCATTGGACCCAAAATGATTCTTGGGAGTGTTTTAGAGGATTTCGCTAACCTTCGGCAAGTAAAAAAAATGAAAACTTGTGTTCGTGCCTGAATGCACTATTTCGTGGTACCGAAGTTGTGAAGCATCCATTCTAGTCCATTGGACCCAAAATGATGTTTGGGGGTGTTTCAGAGGATTTCGCTAACCTTCAGCACGTAAAAAGATGAAAAACTTGTGTTCGCGCCTGAATGCACCATTTCGGTGTACCAGAGTTCTGAACCATCCATTCTACTCCATTGGAACCAAAGTGATGTTTGGGAGTGTTTCAGAGCATTTCGCTAACCTTCGGCACGTAAAAAGATGCAAAACTTGTGTTTTGGGCCTGAATGCACTATTTTGGGGTACCGAAATTGTGAAGCATCCATTCTACTCCATTGGAATCAAAATGATGTTTGGGAGTGTTTTAGAGCATTTCACTAACCTTCGGCACGTAAATGATGCAAAACTTGTGTTCGCGCCTGAATCCACTATTTCATGGTACCGAAGTTGTGAAGCATCCATTCTAGTCCATTGGACCCAAAATGATGTTTGGGGGTGTTTCAGAGCATTTCGCTAACCTTCAGCACGTAAAAAGATGATAAAATTGTGTTTCGGGCCTGAATGCACTATTTCAGGGTACCGAAGTTGTGAAGCATCCATTCTACTCCATTGGACCCAAAATGATGTTTGAGAGTGTTTCAGAGCATTTCACTAACCTTCGGCACGTAAAAGATGCAAAACTTGTGTTCGCACCTGAATCCACTATTTCGGGGTACCAAAGTTGTGAAGCATCCATTATAGTCCATTGGACCCAAAATGATGTTTTGGAGTGTTTCAGAGCATTTCGCTAACATTCGGCACATAAATACATGAAAATTTGTGTTTCGGGCCTGAATGCACTATTTCGGGGTACAAAAGTTGTGAAGCATCCTTTCTACTCCATTGGAACCAAAACGATGTTTGGGAGTGTTTCAGAATATTTCGCTAAACTTCGGCACGTAAAAAGATAAAAGCTTGTGTTCGGGTCTGAATGCACTATTTCGGGGCACCGAAGTTGTGAAGCATCCATTCTAGTCCATTGGACCCAAAATGATGTTTGGGAGTGTTTCAGAGCATTTCGCTAACCTTCGGCACATAAATAGATGAAAAACTTGTGTTTCGGGCCTGAATGCACTATTTCGGGGTACCAAAGTTGCGAAGCATCCATTATACTCCATTGGAACCAAAATGATGTTTGCGAGTGTTTCAGAGCATTTCGCTAACCTTCAGCACATAAAAAGATGCAAAACTTGTGTTTCTGGCCTGAATGCACTATTTCGGGGTATCGTAGTTGTAAAGCATCCATTCTACTCCATTAGACCCAAAATGATGTTTGGGAGTGTATCAGAGCATTTCGCTAACCTTCGGCACGTAAAAGATGCAAAATTTGTGTTCACGCTTGAATGCACTATTTCGAGGTACCGAAGTTGTGAAGCATCCATTCTACTCCATTGGACCCAAAATGATGTTTGAGAGTGTTTTAGAGTATTTCGCTAACCTTCGGCACGTAAAAGATGCAAAACTTGTGTTTCGGGCCTGAATGCACTATTTCGGGGTATCGTATTTGTAAAGCATCCATTCTACTCCATTGGACCCAAAATGATGTTTGGGAGTGTTTCAGAGCATTTCGGTAACCTTCGGCACGTAAAAGAAGCAAAACTTGTGTCCGCGCCTGAATCCACTATTTCGTGGTACCGAAGTTGTGAAGCATCCATTCTACTCCATTGGACCCAAAATGATGTTTGGGAGTGTTTCAGAGCATTTTGCTAACCTTCGGCACATAAATAGATGAAAAACTTGTGTTTCGGGCCTGAATGCACTATTTCGGGGTAGCAAAGTTGTGAAGCATCCATTCTACTCCATTGGAACCAAAATGATGTTTGGGAGTGTTTCAGAGTATTTCGTTAACCTTCGGCATGTAAAAAGATGCAAAACTTGTGTTTCGGGCCTGAATGCACTATTTTGGGGTGCCGAAGTTGTGAAGCATCCATTCTACTCCATTGGACTCAAAATGATGTTTGGGAGTGTTTTAGAGCATTTCGCTAACCTTCGGCACGTAAAAGATGCAAAATTTGTGTTCGCGCCTGAATGCACTATTTCGGGGTACCGAAGTTGTGAAGCATCCATTCTAGTCCATTGGACCCAAGATGATGTGGGAGTGTTACAGAGCATTTTACTAACCTTCGGCACATAAAAAGATGAAAACTTGTGTTTCGGTCCTGGATGCACTATTTCGAGGGACCAAAGTTGCGAAGCATCCATTCTACTCCATTGGAACCAAAATGATGTGTGGGAGTGTTTCAGAGCCTTTCGCTAACCTTCGGCACGTAAAAAGATGTAAAAGTTGTGTTTCGGGCCTGAATGCACTATTTTGGGGTACCGAAGTTGTGAAGCATCCATTCTACTCCATTGGACTCAAAATGATGTTTGCGAGTGTTTTAGAGCATTTCGCTAACCTTCGGCAAGTAAAAAAAATTAAAACTTGTGTTCGCGCATGAATGCACTATTTCGGGGTATCGAAGTTGTGAAGCATCCATTCTAGTCCATTGGACCCAAAATGATGTTTGGGGGTGTTTCAGAGCATTTCGCTAACCTTCAGCACGTAAAAAGATGAAAAACTTGTGTTCGTGCCTGAATGCACTATTTCAGGGTACCAAAGTTGCGAAGCATCCATTCTACTCCATTGGAACCAAAGTGATGTTTGGGAGTGTTTCAGAGCATTTCGCTAACCTTCAGCACGTAAAAAGATGCAAAACTTGTGTTTTGGGCCTGAATGCACTATTTTGGTGTACCGAAGTTGTGAAGCATCCATTCTACTCCATTGGACCCAAAATGATGTTTGCGAGTGTTTCAGAGCATTTCGCTAACCTTCGGCACGTAAAAGATGCAAAACTTGTGTTCGCACCTGAATCCACTATTTCGGGGTACCAAAGTTGTGAAGCATCCATTATAGTCCATTGGACCCAAAATGATGTTTGGGAGTGTTTCAGAGCATTTCGCTAACATTCGGCACATAAATACATGAAAATTTGTGTTTCGGGCCTGAATGCACTATTTCGGGGTACCAAAGTTGTGAAGCATTAATTCTACTCCATTGGAACCAAAACGATGTTTGGGAGTGTTTCAGAGCATTTCGCTAAACTTCGGCACGTAAAAAGATAAAAGCTTGTGTTCGGGTCTGAATGCACTATTTCGGGGCACCGAAGTTGTGAAGCATCCATTCTAGTCCATTGGACCCAAAATGATGTTTGGGAGTGTTTCAGAGCATTTCGCTAACCTTCGGCACATAAATAGATGAAAAACTTGTGTTTCGGGCCTGAATGCACTATTTCGGGGTACCAAAGTTGCGAAGCATCCATTATACTCCATTGGAACCAAAATGATGTTTGCGAGTGTTTCAGAGCATTTCGCTAACCTTCAGCACATAAAAAGATGCAAAACTTGTGTTTCTGGCCTGAATGCACTATTTCGGGGTATCGTAGTTGTAAAGCATCCATTCTACTCCATTGGACCCAAAATGATGTTTGGGAGTGTATCAGAGCATTTCGCTAACCTTCGGCACGTAAAAGATGCAAAATTTGTGTTCACGCCTGAATGCACTATTTCGAGGTACCGAAGTTGTGAAGCATCCATTCTACTCCATTGGACCCAAAATGATGTTTGAGAGTGTTTTAGAGTATTTCGCTAACCTTCGGCACGTAAAAGATGCAAAACTTGTGTTTCGGGCCTGAATGCACTATTTCGGGGTATCGTATTTGTAAAGCATCCATTCTACTCCATTGGACCCAAAATGATGTTTGGGAGTGTTTCAGAGCATTTCGGTAACCTTCGGCATGTAAAAGATGCAAAACTTGTGTTCGCGCCTGAATCCACTATTTCATGGTACCGAAGTTGTGAAGCATCCATTATAGTCCATTAGACCCAAAATGATGTTTGGGAGTGTTTCAGAGCATTTTGCTAACCTTCGGCACATAAATAGATGAAAAACTTGTGTTTCGGGCCTGAATGCACTATTTCGGGGTAGCAAAGTTGTGAAGCATCCATTCTACTCCATTGGAACCAAAATGATGTTTGGGAGTGTTTCAGAGTATTTCGTTAACCTTCGGCATGTAAAAAGATGCAAATCTTGTGTTTCGGGCCTGAATGCACTATTTTGGGGTGCCGAAGTTGTGAAGCATCCATTCTACTCCATTGGACTCAAAATGATGTTTGGGAGTGTTTTAGAGCATTTCGCTAACCTTCGGCACGTAAAAGATGCAAAATTTGTGTTCGCGCCTGAATGCACTATTTCGGGGTACCGAAGTTGTGAAGCATCCATTCTAGTCCATTGGACCCAAGATGATGTGGGAGTGTTACAGAGCATTTTACTAACCTTCGGCACATAAAAAGATGAAAACTTGTGTTTCGGTCCTGGATGCACTATTTCGAGGGACCAAAGTTGCGAAGCATCCATTCTACTCCATTGGAACCAAAATGATGTGTGGGAGTGTTTCAGAGCCTTTCGCTAACCTTCCGCACGTAAAAAGATGTAAAAGTTGTGTTTCGGGCCTGAATGCACTATTTTGGGGTACCGAAGTTGTGAAGCATCCATTCTACTCCATTGGACTCAAAATGATGTTTGGGAGTGTTTTAGAGCATTTCGCTAACCTTCGGCAAGTAAAAAAAATTAAAACTTGTGTTCGCGCATGAATGCACTATTTCGGGGTATCGAAGTTGTGAAGCATCCATTCTAGTCCATTGGACCCAAAATGATGATTGGGGGTGTTTCAGAGCATTTCGCTAACCTTCAGCACGTAAAAAGATGAAAAACTTGTGTTCGTGCCTGAATGCACTATTTCAGGGTACCAAAGTTGCGAAGCATCCATTCTACTCCATTGGAACCAAAGTGATGTTTGGGAGTGTTTCAGAGCATTTCGCTAACCTTCAGCACGTAAAAAGATGCAAAACTTGTGTTTTGGGCCTGAATGCACTATTTTGGTGTACCGAAGTTGTGAAGCATCCATTCTACTCCATTGGACCCAAAATTATGTTTGCGAGTGTTTCAGAGCATTTCGCTAACCTTCGGCACGTAAAAGATGCAAAACTTGTGTTCGCACCTGAATCCACTATTTCGGGGTACCAAAGTTGTGAAGCATCCATTATAGTCCATTGGACCCAAAATGATGTTTGGGAGTGTTTCAGAGCATTTCGCTAACATTCGGCACATAAATACATGAAAATTTGTGTTTCGGGCCTGAATGCACTATTTCGGGGTACCAAAGTTGTGAAGCATTAATTCTACTCCATTGGAACCAAAACGATGTTTGGGAGTGTTTCAGAGCATTTCGCTAAACTTCGGCACGTAAAAAGATAAAAGCTTCTGTTCGGGTCTGAATGCACTATTTCGGGGCACCGAAGTTGTGAAACATCCATTCTAGTCCATTGGACCCAAAATGATGTTTGGGGGTGTTTCAGAGCATTTCGCTAACCCTTGGCACGTAAAAAGATGAAAAACTTGTGTTCGCACCTGAATGCACTATTTCAGGGTACCAAAGTTGCGAAGCATCCATTATACTCCATTGGAACCAAAATGATGTTTGGGAGTGTTTCAGAGCATTTCGCTAACCATCAGCACGTAAAAAGATGCAAAACTTGTGTTTCTGGCCTGAATGCACTATTTCGGGGTATCGTAGTTGTAAAGCATCCATTCTACTCCATTGGACCCAAAATGATGTTTGGGAGTGTATCAGAGCATTTCGCTAACCTTCGGCACGTAAAAGATGCAAAATTTGTGTTCACGCCTGAATGCACTATTTCGAGGTACCGAAGTTGTGAAGCATCCATTCTACTCCATTGGACCCAAAATGATGTTTGAGAGTGTTTTAGAGCATTTCGCTAACCTTCGGCACGTAAAAGATGCAAAACTTGTGTTTCGGGCCTGAATGCACTATTTCGGGGTATCATAGTTGTAAAGCATCCATTCTACTCCATTGGACCCAAAATGATGTTTGGGAGTGTTTCAGAGCATTTCGGTAATCTTCGGCATGTAAAAGATGCAAAACTTGTGTTCGCGCTTGAATCCACTATTTCGTGGTACCGAAGTTGTGAAGCATCCATTATAGTCCATTGGACCCAAAATGACGTTTGGGAGTGTTTCAGAGCATTTCGCTAACCTTCGCCACGTAAAAGATGCAAAATTTGTGTTCGCGCCTGAATGCACTATTTCGGGGTACCGAAGTTGTGAAGCATCCATTCTAGACCATTGGACCCAAGATGATGTGGGAGTGTTACAGAGCATTTTGCTAACCTTCGGCACGTAAAAAGATGAAAACTTGTGTTTCGGTCCTGGATGCACTATTTTGAGGGACCAAAGTTGCGAAGCATCCATTCTACTCCATTGGAACCAAAATGATGTGTGGGAGTGTTTCACAGCATTTCGCTAACCTTCGGCACGTAGAAAGATGTAAAAGTTGTGTTTCGGGCCAGAATGCACTATTTTGGGGTACCGAAGTTGTGAAGCATCCATTCTACTCCATTAGACTCAAAATGATGTTTGGGAGTGTTTTGGAGCATTTCGCTAACCTTCGGCAAGTAAAAAAATGAAAACTTGTGTTCGCGCCTGAATGCACTATTTCGGGGTATCGAAGTTGTGAAGCATCCATTCTAGTCCATTGGACCCAAAATGATGTTTGGGGGTGTTTCAGAGCATTTCGCTAACCTTTAGCACGTAAAAAGATGAAAAACTTGTGTTCGTGCCTGAATGCACTATTTCAGGGTACCAAAGTTGCGAAGCTTCCATTCTACTCCACTGGAACCAAAGTGATGTTTGGGAGTGTTTCAGAGCATTTCGATAACCTTCGGCACGTAAAAAGATGCAAAACTTGTGTTTTGGGCCTGAATGCACTATTTTGGTGTACCGAAGTTGTGAAGCATCCATTCTACTCCATTGGACTCAAAATGATGTTTGGGAGTGTTTCAGAGCATTTCACTAACCTTCGGCACGTAAAAGATGCAAAACTTGTGTTCGCACCTGAATCCACTATTTCGGGGTACCAAAGTTGTGAAGCATCCATTATAGTCCATTGGACCCAAAATGATGTTTGGAAGTGTTTCAGAGCATTTCGCTAACCTTCGGCATGTAAAAAGATGCAAAACTTGTGTTTCGGTCCTGAATGCACTATTTTGGGGTACCGAAGTTGTGAAGCATCCATTCTACTCCATTGGACTCAAAATGATGTTTGGGAGTGTTTTAGAGCATTTCGCTATCCTTCGGCAAGTAAAAAAAATGAAAACTTGTGTTCGCGCCTGAATGCACTATTTCGGGGTATCGAAGTTGTGAAGCATCCATTCTAGTCCATTGGACCCAAAATGATGTTTGGGGGTGTTTCAGAGCATTTCGCTAACCTTCAGCACGTACAAAGATCAAAAACTTGTGTTCGTGCCTGAATGCACTATTTCAGGGTACCAAAGTTGCGAAGCATCCATTCTACTCCATTGGAACCAAAGTGATGTTTGGGAGTGTTTCAGAGCATTTCGCTAACCTTCGGCACGTAAAAAGATGCAAAACTTGTGTTTTGGGCCTGAACGTACTATTTTGCGGTACCGAAGTTGTGAAGCATCCATTCTACTCCATTGGACTCAAAATGATGTTTGGGAGTGTTTTATAGCATTTCACTAACCTTCGGCACGTAAAAGATGCAAAACTTGTGTTCGCGCCTGAATCCACTATTTCGTGGTACCGAAGTGGTGAAGCATCCATTCTACTCCGTTGGACCCAAAATGATTCTTGGGAGTGTTTGAGAGCATTTCGCTAACGTTCAGCAAGTAAAAAAATGAAAACTTGTGTTCGCACCTGAATGCACTATTTTGGGGTACCGAAGTTGTGAAGCATCCATTCTACTCCATTGGACTCAAAATGATGTTTGGGAGTGTTTCAGAGGATTTCGCTAACCTTCGGCACGTAAAATTTGTGTTCGCGCCTGAATGCACTATTTCAGGGTACCGAAGTTGTGAAGCATCCATTCTAGTCCATTGGACCCAAGATGATGTGGGAGTGTTTCAGAGCATTTTACTAACCTTCGGCACATAAAAAGATGAAAACTTGTGTTTCGGTCCTGGATGCACTATTTCGAGGGACCAAAGTTGCGAAGCATCCATTCTACTCCATTGGAACGAAAATGATGTTTGGGAGTGTTTCAGAGCATTTCGCTAACCTTCGGCACGTAAAAAGATGCAAAACTTGTGTTTTGGGCCTGAATGCACTATTTTGGGGTACCGATGTTGTGAAGCATCCATTCTACTCCATTGGACTCAAAATGATGTTTGGGAGTGTTTTAGAGCATTTCGCTAACCTTCGGCAAGTAAAAAAAATGAAAACTTGTGTTCGCGCCTGAATGCACTATTTCGGGGTATCGAAGTTGTGAAGCATCGATTCTAGTCCATTGGACCCAAAATGATGTTTGGGGATGTTTCAGAGCATTTCGCTAACCTTCAGCACGTAAAAAGATGAAAAACTTGTGTTCGTGCCTGAATGCACTATTTCGGGGTACCAAAGTTACGAAGCATCCATTCTACTCCATTGGAACCAAAGTGATGTTTGGGAGTGTTTCAGAGCATTTCGCTAACCTTCGGCACGTAAAAAGATGCAAAACTTGTGTTTTAGAGCATTTCGCTAACCTTCGGCAAGTAAAAAAAATGAAAACTTGTGTTCGCGCCTGAATGCACTATTTCGGGGTATCGAAGTTGTGAAGCATCGATTCTAGTCCATTGGACTCAAAATGATGTTTTGGAGTGTTTTAGAGCATTTCGCTAACCTTCGGCAAGTAAAAAAAATGAACACTTGTGTTCGCGCCTGAATGCACTATTTCGGGGTATCGAAGTTGTGACGCATCGATTCTAGTCCATTGGACCCAAAATGATGTTTGGGGATGTTTCAGAGCATTTCGCTAACCTTCAGCACGTAAAAAGATGAAAAACTTGTGTTCGTGCCTGAATGCACTATTTCAGGGTACCAAAGTTACGAAGCATCCATTCTACTCCATTGGAACCAAAGTGATGTTTGGGAGTGTTTCAGAGCATTTCGCTAACCTTCGGCACGTAAAAAGATGCAAAACTTGTGTTTTGGGCCTGAATGCACTATTTTGGGGTACCGATGTTGTGAAGCATCCATTCTACTCCATTGGACTCAAAATGATGTTTGGGAGTGTTTTAGAGCATTTCACTAACCTTCGGCACGTAACAGATGCAAAACTTGTGTTCGCGCCTGAATCCACTATTTCGTGGTACCGAATTTGTGAAGCATCCATTCTACTCCATTGGACTCAAAATGATGTTTGGGAGTGTTTTAGAGCATTTCGCTAACCTTCGGCAAGTAAAAAAAATGAAAACTTGTGTTCGCGCCTGAATGCACTATTTCGGGGTATCGAAGTTGTGAAGCATCCATTCTAGTCCATTGGACCCAAAATGATGTTTGGGGGTGTTTCAGAGCATTTCGCTAACCTTCAGCACGTAAAAATATGAAAAACTTGTGTTCGTGCCTGAATGCACTATTTCAGGGTACCAAAGTTACGAAGCATCCATTCTACTCCATTGGAACCAAAGTGATGTTCGGGAGTGTTTCAGAGCATTTCGCTAAACTTCGGCACGTAAAAAGATGCAAAACTTTTGTTTTGGGCCTGAATGCACTATTTTGGTGTACCGAAGTTGTGAAGCATCCATTCTATTCCATTGGACTCAAAATGATGTTTGGGAGTGTTTCAGAGCATTTCACTAACCTTCGGCACGTAAAAGATGCAAAACTTGTGTTCGCACCTGAATCCACTATTTCGGGGTACCAAAGTTGTGAAGCATCCATTATAGTCCATTGGACCAAAAATGATGTTTGGGAGTGTTTCAGAGCATTTCGCTAACCTTCGGCATGTAAAAAGATGCAAAACTTGTGTTTCGGGCCTGAATGCACTATTTTGGGGTACCGAAGTTGTGAAGCATCCATTCTACTCCATTGGACTCAAAATGATGTTTGGGAGTGTTTTAGAGCATTTCGCTAACCTTCGGCAAGTAAAAAAAATGAAAACTTGTGTTCGCGCCTGAATGCACTATTTCGGGGTATCGAAGTTGTGAAGCATCGATTCTAGTCCATTGGACCCAAAATGATGTTTGGGGATGTTTCAGAGCATTTCGCTAACCTTCAGCACGTAAAAAGATGAAAAACTTATGTTCGTGCCTGAATGCACTATTTCAGGGTACCAAAGTTACGAAGCATCCATTCTACTCCATTGGAACCAAAGTGATGTTTGGGAGTGTTTCAGAGCATTTCGCTAACCTTCGGCACGTACAAAGATGCAAAACTTGTGTTTTGGGCCTGAATGCACTATTTTGGGTTACCGATGTTGTGAAGCATCCATTCTACTCCATTGGACTCAAAATGATGTTTGGGAGTGTTTTAGAGCATTTCACTAACCTTCGGCACGTAACAGATGCAAAACTTGTGTTCGCGCCTGAATCCACTATTTCGTGGTACCGAATTTGTGAAGCATCCATTCTACTCCATTGGACTCAAAATGATGTTTGGGAGTGTTTTAGAGCATTTCGCTAACCTTCGGCAAGTAAAAAAAATGAAAACTTGTGTTCGCGCCTGAATGCACTATTTTGGGGTATCGAAGTTGTGAAGCATCCATTCTAGTCCATTGGACCCAAAATGATGTTTGGGGGTGTTTCAGAGCATTTCGCTAACCTTCAGCACGAAAAAATATGAAAAACTTGTGTTCGTGCCTGAATGCACTATTTCAGGGTACCAATGTTACGAAGCATCCATTCTACTCCATTGGAACCAAAGTGATGTTCGGGAGTGTTTCAGAGCATTTCGCTAAACTTCGGCACGTAAAAAGATGCAAAACTTTTGTTTTGGGCCTGAATGCACTATTTTGGTGTACCGAAGTTGTGAAGCATCCATTCTATTCCATTGGACTCAAAATGATGTTTGGGAGTGTTTCAGAGCATTTCACTAACCTTCGGCACGTAAAAGATGCAAAACTTGTGTTCGCACCTGAATCCACTATTTCGGGGTACCAAAGTTGTGAAGCATCCATTATAGTCCATTGGACCCAAAATGATGTTTGGGAGTGTTTCAGAGCATTTCGCTAACCTTCGGCATGTAAAAAGATGCAAAACTTGTGTTTCGGGCCTGAATGCACTATTTTGGGGTACCGAAGTTGTGAAGCATCCATTCTACTCCATTGGACTCAAAATGATGTTTGGGAGTGTTTTAGAGCATTTCGCTAACCTTCGGCAAGTAAAAAAAATGAAAACTTGTGTTCGCGCCTGAATGCACTATTTCGGGGTATCGAAGTTGTGAAGCATCGATTCTAGTCCATTGGACCCAAAATGATGTTTGGGGATGTTTCAGAGCATTTCGCTAACCTTCAGCACGTAAAAAGATGAAAAACTTGTGTTCGTGCCTGAATGCACTATTTCAGGGTACCAAAGTTACGAAGCATCCATTCTACTCCATTGGAACCAAAGTGATGTTTGGGAGTGTTTCAGAGCATTTCGCTAACCTTCGGCACGTACAAAGATGCAAAACTTGTGTTTTGGGCCTGAATGCACTATTTTGGGGTACCGATGTTGTGAAGCATCCATTCTACTCCATTGGACTCAAAATGATGTTTGGGAGTGTTTTAGAGCATTTCACTAACCTTCGGCACGTAACAGATGCAAAACTTGTGTTCGCGCCTGAATCCACTATTTCGTGGTACCGAATTTGTGAAGCATCCATTCTACTCCATTGGACTCAAAATGATGTTTGGGAGTGTTTTAGAGCATTTCGCTAACCTTCGGCAAGTAAAAAAAATGAAAACTTGTGTTCGCGCCTGAATGCACTATTTCGGGGTATCGAAGTTGTGAAGCATCCATTCTAGTCCATTGGACCCAAAATGATGTTTGGGGGTGTTTCAGAGCATTTCGCTAACCTTCAGCACGTAAAAATATGAAAAACTTGTGTTCGTGCCTGAATGCACTATTTCAGGGTACCAAAGTTACGAAGCATCCATTCTACTCCATTGGAACCAAAGTGATGTTCGGGAGTGTTTCAGAGCATTTCGCTAAACTTCGGCACGTAAAAAGATGCAAAACTTTTGTTTTGGGCCTGAATGCACTATTTTGGTGTACCGAAGTTGTGAAGCATCCATTCTATTCCATTGGACTCAAAATGATGTTTGGGAGTGTTTCAGAGCATTTCACTAACCTTCGGCACGTAAAAGATGCAAAACTTGTGTTCGCACCTGAATCCACTATTTCGGGGTACCAAAGTTGTGAAGCATCCATTATAGTCCATTGGACCAAAAATGATGTTTGGGAGTGTTTCAGAGCATTTCGCTAACCTTCGGCATGTAAAAAGATGCAAAACTTGTGTTTCGGGCCTGAATGCACTATTTTGGGGTACCGAAGTTGTGAAGCATCCATTCTACTCCATTGGACTCAAAATGATGTTTGGGAGTGTTTTAGAGCATTTCGCTAACCTTCGGCAAGTAAAAAAAATGAAAACTTGTGTTCGCGCCTGAATGCACTATTTCGGGGTATCGAAGTTGTGAAGCATCGATTCTAGTCCATTGGACCCAAAATGATGTTTGGGGATGTTTCAGAGCATTTCGCTAACCTTCAGCACGTAAAAAGATGAAAAACTTGTGTTCGTGCCTGAATGCACTATTTCAGGGTACCAAAGTTACGAAGCATCCATTCTACTCCATTGGAACCAAAGTGATGTTTGGGAGTGTTTCAGAGCATTTCGCTAACCTTCGGCACGTACAAAGATGCAAAACTTGTGTTTTGGGCCTGAATGCACTATTTTGGGTTACCGATGTTGTGAAGCATCCATTCTACTCCATTGGACTCAAAATGATGTTTGGGAGTGTTTTAGAGCATTTCACTAACCTTCGGCACGTAACAGATGCAAAACTTGTGTTCGCGCCTGAATCCACTATTTCGTGGTACCGAATTTGTGAAGCATCCATTCTACTCCATTGGACTCAAAATGATGTTTGGGAGTGTTTTAGAGCATTTCGCTAACCTTCGGCAAGTAAAAAAAATGAAAACTTGTGTTCGCGCCTGAATGCACTATTTCGGGGTATCGAAGTTGTGAAGCATCCATTCTAGTCCATTGGACCCAAAATGATGTTTGGGGGTGTTTCAGAGCATTTCGCTAACCTTCAGCACGTAAAAATATGAAAAACTTGTGTTCGTGCCTGAATGCACTATTTCAGGGTACCAAAGTTACAAAGCATCCATTCTACTCCATTGGAACCAAAGTGATGTTCGGGAGTGTTTCAGAGCATTTCGCTAAACTTCGGCACGTAAAAAGATGCAAAACTTTTGTTTTGGGCCTGAATGCACTATTTTGGTGTACCGAAGTTGTGAAGCATCCATTCTATTCCATTGGACTCAAAATGATGTTTGGGAGTGTTTCAGAGCATTTCACTAACCTTCGGCACGTAAAAGATGCAAAACTTGTGTTCGCACCTGAATCCACTATTTCGGGGTACCAAAGTTGTGAAGCATCCATTATAGTCCATTGGACCCAAAATGATGTTTGGGAGTGTTTCAGAGCATTTCGCTAACCTTCGGCATGTAAAAAGATGCAAAACTTGTGTTTCGGGCCTGAATGCACTATTTTGGGGTACCGAAGTTGTGAAGCATCCATTCTACTCCATTGGACTCAAAATGATGTTTGGGAGTGTTTTAGAGCATTTCGCTAACCTTCGGCAAGTAAAAAAAATGAAAACTTGTGTTCGCGCCTGAATGCACTATTTCGGGGTATCGAAGTTGTGAAGCATCGATTCTAGTCCATTGGACCCAAAATGATGTTTGGGGATGTTTCAGAGCATTTCGCTTATCTTCAGCACGTAAAAAGATGAAAAACTTGTGTTCGTGCCTGAATGCACTATTTCAGGGTACCAAAGTTACGAAGCATCCATTCTACTCCATTGGAACCAAAGTGATGTTTGGGAGTGTTTCAGAGCATTTCGCTAACCTTCGGCACGTACAAAGATGCAAAACTTGTGTTTTGGGCCTGAATGCACTATTTTGGGGTACCGATGTTGTGAAGCATCCATTCTACTCCATTGGACTCAAAATGATGTTTGGGAGTGTTTTAGAGCATTTCACTAACCTTCGGCACGTAACAGATGCAAAACTTGTGTTCGCGCCTGAATCCACTATTTCGTGGTACCGAATTTGTGAAGCATCCATTCTACTCCATTGGACTCAAAATGATGTTTGGGAGTGTTTTAGAGCATTTCGCTAACCTTCGGCAAGTAAAAAAAATGAAAACTTGTGTTCGCGCCTGAATGCACTATTTCGGGGTATCGAAGTTGTGAAGCATCCATTCTAGTCCATTGGACCCAAAATGATGTTTGGGGGTGTTTCAGAGCATTTCGCTAACCTTCAGCACGTAAAAATATGAAAAACTTGTGTTCGTGCCTGAATGCACTATTTCAGGGTACCAAAGTTACGAAGCATCCATTCTACTCCATTGGAACCAAAGTGATGTTCGGGAGTGTTTCAGAGCATTTCGCTAAACTTCGGCACGTAAAAAGATGCAAAACTTTTGTTTTGGGCCTGAATGCACTATTTTGGTGTACCGAAGTTGTGAAGCATCCATTCTATTCCATTGGACTCAAAATGATGTTTGGGAGTGTTTCAGAGCATTTCACTAACCTTCGGCACGTAAAAGATGCAAAACTTGTGTTCGCACCTGAATCCACTATTTCGGGGTACCAAAGTTGTGAAGCATCCATTATAGTCCATTGGACCCAAAATGATGTTTGGGAGTGTTTCAGAGCATTTCGCTAACCTTCGGCATGTAAAAAGATGCAAAACTTGTGTTTCGGGCCTGAATGCACTATTTTGGGGTACCGAAGTTGTGAAGCATCCATTCTACTCCATTGGACTCAAAATGATGTTTGGGAGTGTTTTAGAGCATTTCGCTAACCTTCGGCAAGTAAAAAAAATGAAAACTTGTGTTCGCGCCTGAATGCACTATTTCGGGGTATCGAAGTTGTGATGCATCCATTCTAGTCCATTGGACCCAAAATGATGTTTGGGGGTGTTTCAGAGCATTTCGCTAACCTTCACCACGTAAAAAGATGAAAAACTTGTGTTCGTGCCTGAATGCACTATTTCAGGGTACCAAAGTTACGAAGCATCCATTCTACTCCATTGGAACCAAAGTGATGTTCGGGAGTGTTTCAGAGCATTTCACTAAACTTCGGCACGTAAAAAGATGCAAAACTTGTGTTTTGGGCCGGAATGCACTATTTTGGGGTACCGATGTTGTGAAGCATCCATTCTACTCCATTGGACTCAAAATGATGTTTGGGAGTGTTTTAGAGCATTTCACTAACCTTCGGCACGTGAAAGATGCAAAACATGTGTTCGCGCCTGAATCCACTATTTTGTGGTACCGAAGTTGTGAAGCATCCATTCTACTCCATTGGACCCAAAATGATTCTTGGGAGTGTTTTAGAGCATTTCGCTAACCTTCGACAAGTAAAAAAATGAAAACTTGTGTTCGCGCCTGAATGCACTATTTTGGGGTACCGAAGTTGTGAAGCATCCATTCTACTCCATTGGACTCAAAATGATGTTTGGGAGTGTTTCAGAGCATTTCGCTAACCTTCGGCACGTAAAAGATGCAAAATTTGTGTTCGCGCCTGAATGCACTATTTCAGGGTACCGAAGTTGTGAAGCATCCATTCTAGTCCATTGGACCCAAGATGATGTGGGAGTGTTTCAGAGCATTTTACTAACCTTCGGCACATAACAAGATGAAAACTTGTGTTTCGGTCCTGGATGCACTATTTCGAGGGACCAAAGTTGCGAAGCATCCATTCTACTCCATTGGAACGAAAATGATGTTTGGGAGTGTTTCAGAGTATTTCGCTAACCTTCGGCACGTAAAAAGATGTAAAAGTTGTGTTTCGGGCCTGAATGCACTATTTTGGGGTACCGAAGTTGTGAAGCATCCATTCTACTCCATTGGACTCAAAATGATGTTTGGGAGTGTTTTAGAGCATTTCGCTAACCTTCGGCAAGTAAAAAAAATGAAAACTTGTGTTCGAGCCTGAATGCACTATTTCGGGGTATCGAAGTTGTGAAGCATCCATTCTAGTCCATTGGACCCAAAATGATGTTTGGGGATGTTTCAGAGCATTTCGCTAACCTTCAGCACGTAAAAAGATGAAAAACTTGTGTTCGTGCCTAAATGCACTATTTCAGGGTACCAAAGTTACGAAGCATCCATTCTACTCCATTGGAACCAAAGTGATGTTTGGGAGTGTTTCAGAGCATTTCGCTAACCTTCGGCACGTAAAAAGATGCAAAACTTGTGTTTCTGGCCTGAATGCACTATTTCGGGGTATCGTAGTTGTAAAGCATCCATTCTACTCCATTGGACCCAAAATGATGTTTGGGAGTGTATCAGAGCATTTCGCTAACCTTCGGCACGTAAAAGATGCAAAATTTGTGTTCACGCCTGAATGCACTATTTCGAGGTACCGAAGTTGTGAAGCATCCATTCTACTCCATTGGACCCAAAATGATGTTTGAGAGTGTTTTAGAGCATTTCGCTAACCTTCGGCACGTAAAAGATGCAAAACTTGTGTTTCGGGCCTGAATGCACTATTTCGGGGTATCATAGTTGTAAAGCATCCATTCTACTCCATTGGACCCAAAATGATGTTTGGGAGTGTTTCAGAGCATTTCGGTAATCTTCGGCATGTAAAAGATGCAAAACTTGTGTTCGCGCTTGAATCCACTATTTCGTGGTACCGAAGTTGTGAAGCATCCATTATAGTCCATTGGACCGAAAATGACGTTTGGGAGTGTTTCAGAGCATTTTGCTAACCTTCGGCACATAAATAGACGAAAAACTTGTGTTTCGGGCCTGAATGCACTATTTCGGGGTAGCAAAGTTGTGAAGCATCCATTCTACTCCATTGGAACCAAAATGATGTTTGGGAGTGTTTCAGAGCATTTCGCTAACCTTCGGCACGTAAAAGATGCAAAATTTGTGTTCGCGCCTGAATGCACTATTTCGGGGTATCGAAGTTGTGAAGCATCCATTCTAGTCCATTGGACCCAAGATGATGTGGGAGCGTTACAGAGCATTTTGCTAACCTTCGGCACGTAAAAAGATGAAAACTTGTGTTCGCGCCTGAATGCACTATTTCGGGGTATCGAAGTTGTGAAGCATCCATTCTAGTCCATTGGACCCAAAATGATGTTTGGGGGTGTTTCAGAGCATTTCGCTAACCTTCAGCACGTAAAAAGATGAAAAACTTGTGTTCGTGCCTGAATGCACTATTTCAGGGTACCAAAGTTACGAAGCATCCATTCTACTCCATTGGAACCAAAGTGATGTTCGTGAGTGTTTCAGAGCATTTCGCTAAACTTCGGCACGTAAAAAGATGCAAAACTTATGTTTTGGGCCTGAATGCACTATTTTGGTGTACCGAAGTTGTGAAGCATCCATTCTATTCCATTGGACTCCAAATGATGTTTGGGAGTGTTTCAGAGCATTTCACTAACCTTCGGCACGTAAAAGATGCAAAACTTGTGTTCGCACCTGAATACACTATTTCGGGGTACCAAAGTTGTGAAGCATCCATTATAGTCCATTGGACCCAAAATGATGTTTGGGAGTGTTTCAGAGCATTTCGCTAACCTTCGGCATGTAAAAAGATGCAAAACTTGTGTTTCGGGCTTGAATGCACTATTTTGGGGTACCGAAGTTGTGAAGCATCCATTCTACTCCATTAGACTCAAAATGATGTTTGGGAGTGTTTTAGAGCATTTCGCTAACCTTCGGCAAGTAAAAAAAATGAAAACTTGTGTTCGCGCCTGAATGCACTATTTTGGGGTATCGAAGTTGTGAAGCATCGATTCTAGTCCATTGGACCCAAAATGATGTTTGGGGATGTTTCAGAGCATTTCGCTAACCTTCAGCACGTAAAAAGATTAAAAACTTGTGTTCGTGCCTGAATGCACTATTTCAGGGTACCAAAGTAACGAAGCATCCATTCTACTCCATTGGAACCAAAGTGATGTTTGGGAGTGTTTCAGAGCATTTCGCTAACCTTCGGCATGTAAAAAGATGTAAACTTGTGTTTCGGGCCTGAATGCACTATTTTGGGGTACCGATGTTGTGAAGCATCCATTCTACTCCATTGGACTCAAAATGATGTTTGGGAGTGTTTTAGAGCATTTCGCTAACCTTCGGCAAGTAAGAAAAATGAAAACTTGTGTTCGCGCCTGAATGCACTATTTCGGGGTATCGAAGTTGTGAAGCATCCATTCTAGTCCATTGGACCCAAAATGATGTTTGGGGATGTTTCAGAGCATTTCGCTAACCTTCAGCACGTAAAAAGATGAAAAACTTGTGTTCGTGCCTGAATGCACTATTTCAGGGTACCAAAGTTACGAAGCATCCATTCTACTCCATTGGAACCAAAGTGATGTTTGGGAGTGTTTCAGAGCATTTCGCTAACCTTCGGCACGTAAAAATATGCAAAACTTGTGTTTTGGGCCTGAATGCACTATTTTGGGGTACCAAAGTTGTGAAGCATCCATTCTACTCCATTGGACTCAAAATGATGTTTGGGAGTGTTTCAGAGCATTTCGCTAACCTTCGGCACGTAAAAGATGCAAAATTTGTGTTCGCGCCTGAATGCACTATTTCAGGGTACCGAAGTTGTGAAGCATCCATTCTAGTCCATTGGACCCAAGATGATGTGGGAGTGTTTCAGAGCATTTTACTAACCTTCGGCACATAAAAAGATGAAAACTTGTGTTTCGGTCCTGGATGCACTATTTCGAGGGACCAAAGTTGCGAAGCATCCATTCTACTCCATTGGAACGAAAATGATGTTTGGGAGTGTTTCAGAGTATTTCGCTAACCTTCGGCACGTAAAAAGATGTAAAAGTTGTGTTTCGGGCCTGAATGCACTATTTTGGGGTACCGAAGTTGTGAAGCATCCATTCTACTCCATTGGACTCAAAATGATGTTTGGGAGTGTTTTAGAGCATTTCGCTAACCTTCGGCAAGTAAAAAAAATGAAAACTTGTGTTCGAGCCTGAATGCACTATTTCGGGGTATCGAAGTTGTGAAGCATCCATTCTAGTCCATTGGACCCAAAATGATGTTTGGGGATGTTTCAGAGCATTTCGCTAACCTTCAGCACGTAAAAAGATGAAAAACTTGTGTTCGTGCCTAAATGCACTATTTCAGGGTACCAAAGTTACGAAGCATCCATTCTACTCCATTGGAACCAAAGTGATGTTTGGGAGTGTTTCAGAGCATTTCGCTAACCTTCGGCACGTAAAAAGATGCAAAACTTGTGTTTCTGGCCTGAATGCACTATTTCGGGGTATCGTAGTTGTAAAGCATCCATTCTACTCCATTGGACCCAAAATGATGTTTGGGAGTGTATCAGAGCATTTCGCTAACCTTCGGCACGTAAAAGATGCAAAATTTGTGTTCACGCCTGAATGCACTATTTCGAGGTACCGAAGTTGTGAAGCATCCATTCTACTCCATTGGACCCAAAATGATGTTTGAGAGTGTTTTAGAGCATTTCGCTAACCTTCGGCACGTAAAAGATGCAAAACTTGTGTTTCGGGCCTGAATGCACTATTTCGGGGTATCATAGTTGTAAAGCATCCATTCTACTCCATTGGACCCAAAATGATGTTTGGGAGTGTTTCAGAGCATTTCGGTAATCTTCGGCATGTAAAAGATGCAAAACTTGTGTTCGCGCTTGAATCCACTATTTCGTGGTACCGAAGTTGTGAAGCATCCATTATAGTCCATTGGACCAAAAATGACGTTTGGGAGTGTTTCAGAGCATTTTGCTAACCTTCGGCACATAAATAGACGAAAAACTTGTGTTTCGGGCCTGAATGCACTATTTCGGGGTAGCAAAGTTGTGAAGCATCCATTCTACTCCATTGGAACCAAAATGATGTTTGGGAGTGTTTCAGAGCATTTCGCTAACCTTCGGCACGTAAAAGATGCAAAATTTGTGTTCGCGCCTGAATGCACTATTTCGGGGTACCGAAGTTGTGAAGCATCCATTCTAGTCCATTGGACCCAAGATGATGTGGGAGTGTTACAGAGCATTTTGCTAACCTTCGGCACGTAAAAAGATGAAAACTTGTGTTCGCGCCTGAATGCACTATTTCGGGGTATCGAAGTTGTGAAGCATCCATTCTAGTCCATTGGACCCAAAATGATGTTTGGGGGTGTTTCAGAGCATTTCGCTAACCTTCAGCATGTAAAAAGATGAAAAACTTGTGTTCGTGCCTGAATGCACTATTTCAGGGTACCAATGTTACGAAGCATCCATTCTACTCCATTGGAACCAAAGTGATGTTCGGGAGTGTTTCAGAGCATTTCGCTAAACTTCGGCACGTAAAAAGATGCAAAACTTATGTTTTGGGCCTGAATGCACTATTTTGGTGTACCGAAGTTGTGAAGCATCCATTCTATTCCATTGGACTCAAAATGATGTTTGGGAGTGTTTCAGAGCATTTCACTAACCTTCGGCACGTAAAAGATGCAAAACTTGTGTTCGCACCTGAATCCACTATTTCGGGGTACCAAAGTTGTGAAGCATCCATTATAGTCCATTGGACCCAAAATGATGTTTGGGAGTGTTTCAGAGCATTTCGCTAACCTTCGGCATGTAAAAAGATGCAAAACTTGTGTTTCGGGCCTGAATGCACTATTTTGGGGTACCGATGTTGTGAAGCATCCATTCTACTCCATTGGACTCAAAATGATGTTTGGGAGTGTTTTAGAGCATTTCACTAACCTTCGGCACGTAACAGATGCAAAACTTGTGTTCGCGCCTGAATCCACTATTTCGTGGTACCGAAGTTGTGAAGCATCCATTCTACTCCATTGGACTCAAAATGATGTTTGGGAGTGTTTTAGAGCATTTCGGTAACCTTCGGCAAGTAAAAAAAATGAAAACTTGTGTTCGCGCCTGAATGCACTATTTCGGGGTATCGAAGTTGTGAAGCATCCATTCTAGTCCATTGGACCCAAAATGATGTTTGGGGGTGTTTCAGAGCATTTCGCTAACCTTCAGCACGTAAAAAGATGAAAAACTTGTGTTCGTGCCTGAATGCACTATTTCAGGGTACCAAAGTTACGAAGCATCCATTCTACTCCATTGGAACCAAAGTGATGTTTGGGAGTGTTTCAGAGCATTTCGCTAACCTTCAGCACGTAAAAAGATGCAAAACTTGTGTTTTGGGCCTGAATGCACTATTTTGGGGTACCGATGTTGTGAAGCATCCATTCTACTCCATTGGACTCAAAATGATGTTTGGGAGTGGTTTAGAGCATTTCACTAACCTTCGGCACGTAACAGATGCAAAACTTGTGTTCGCGCCTGAATCCACTATTTCGTGGTACCGAAGTTGTGAAGCATCCATTCTACTCCATTGGACCCAAAATGATTCTTGGGAGTGTTTTAGAGCATTTCGCTAACCTTCGGCAAGTAAAAAAATGAAAACTTGTGTTCGCGCCTGAATGCACTATTTTGGGGTACCGAATTTGTGAAGCATCCATTCTACTCCATTGGACTCAAAATGATGTTTGGGAGTGTTTTAGAGCATTTCGCTAACCTTCGGCAAGTAAAAAAAAATGAAAACTTGTGTTCGCGTCTGAATGCACTATTTTGGGGTACCGAAGTTGTGAAGCATCCATTCTACTCCATTGGACTCAAAATGATGTTTGGGAGTGTTTCAGAGCATTTCGCTAACCTTCGGCACGTAAAAGATGCAAAATTTGTGTTCGCGCCTGAATGCACTATTTCAGGGTACCGAAGTTGTGAAGCATCCATTCTAGTCCATTGGACCCAAGATGATGTGGGAGTGTTTCAGAGCATTTTACTAACCTTCGGCACATAAAAAGATGAAAACTTGTGTTTCGGTCCTGGATGCACTATTTCGAGGGACCAAAGTTGCGAAGCATCCATTCTACTCCATTGGAACGAAAATGATGTTTGGGAGTGTTTCAGAGTATTTCGCTAACCTTCGGCACGTAAAAAGATGTAAAAGTTGTGTTTCGGGCCTGAATGCACTATTTTGGGGTACCGAAGTTGTGAAGCATCCATTCTACTCCATTGGACTCAAAATGATGTTTGGGAGTGTTTTAGAGCATTTCGCTAACCTTCGGCAAGTAAAAAAAATGAAAACTTGTGTTCGCGCCTGAATGCACTATTTCGGGGTATAGAAGTTGTGATGCATCCATTCTAGTCCATTGGACCCAAAATGATGTTTGGGGATGTTTCAGAGCATTTCGCTAACCTTCAGCACGTAAAAAGATGAAAAACTTGTGTTCGTGCCTGAATGCACTATTTCAGGGTACCAAAGTTACGAAGCATCCATTCTACTCCATTGGAACCAAAGTGATGTTTGGGAGTGTTTCAGAGCATTTCGCTAACCTTCGGCACGTAAAAAGATGCAAAACTTGTGTGTTTGGGCCTGAATGCACTATTTTGGGGTACCGATGTTGTGAAGCATCCATTCTACTCCATTGGACTCAAAATGATGTTTGGGAGTGTTTTAGAGCATTTCACTAACCTTCGGCACGTAACAGATGCAAAACTTGTGTTCGCGCCTGAATCCACTATTTCGTGGTACCGAAGTTGTGAAGCATCCATTCTACTCCATTGGACTCAAAATGATGTTTGGGAGTGTTTTAGAGCATTTCGCTAACCTTCGGCACGTAAAAGATGCAAAACTTGTGTTTCGGGCCTGAATGCACTATTTCGGGGTATCATAGTTGTAAAGCATCCATTCTACTCCATTGGACCCAAAATGATGTTTGGGAGTGTTTCAGAGCATTTCGGTAATCTTCGGCATGTAAAAGATGCAAAACTTGTGTTCGCGCTTGAATCCACTATTTCGTGGTACCGAAGTTGTGAAGCATCCATTATAGTCCATTGGACCAAAAATGACGTTTGGGAGTGTTTCAGAGCATTTTGCTAACCTTCGGCACATAAATAGACGAAAAACTTGTGTTTCGGGCCTGAATGCACTATTTCGGGGTAGCAAAGTTGTGAAGCATCCATTCTACTCCATTGGAACCAAAATGATGTTTGGGAGTGTTTCAGAGCATTTCGCTAACCTTCGGCACGTAAAAGATGCAAAATTTGTGTTCGCGCCTGAATGCACTATTTCGGGGTACCGAAGTTGTGAAGCATCCATTCTAGTCCATTGGACCCAAGATGATGTGGGAGTGTTACAGAGCATTTTGCTAACCTTCGGCACGTAAAAAGATGAAAACTTGTGTTCGCGCCTGAATGCACTATTTCGGGGTATCGAAGTTGTGAAGCATCCATTCTAGTCCATTGGACCCAAAATGATGTTTGGGGGTGTTTCAGAGCATTTCGCTAACCTTCAGCATGTAAAAAGATGAAAAACTTGTGTTCGTGCCTGAATGCACTATTTCAGGGTACCAATGTTACGAAGCATCCATTCTACTCCATTGGAACCAAAGTGATGTTCGGGAGTGTTTCAGAGCATTTCGCTAAACTTCGGCACGTAAAAAGATGCAAAACTTATGTTTTGGGCCTGAATGCACTATTTTGGTGTACCGAAGTTGTGAAGCATCCATTCTATTCCATTGGACTCAAAATGATGTTTGGGAGTGTTTCAGAGCATTTCACTAACCTTCGGCACGTAAAAGATGCAAAACTTGTGTTCGCACCTGAATCCACTATTTCGGGGTACCAAAGTTGTGAAGCATCCATTATAGTCCATTGGACCCAAAATGATGTTTGGGAGTGTTTCAGAGCATTTCGCTAACCTTCGGCATGTAAAAAGATGCAAAACTTGTGTTTCGGGCCTGAATGCACTATTTTGGGGTACCGATGTTGTGAAGCATCCATTCTACTCCATTGGACTCAAAATGATGTTTGGGAGTGTTTTAGAGCATTTCACTAACCTTCGGCACGTAACAGATGCAAAACTTGTGTTCGCGCCTGAATCCACTATTTCGTGGTACCGAAGTTGTGAAGCATCCATTCTACTCCATTGGACTCAAAATGATGTTTGGGAGTGTTTTAGAGCATTTCGCTAACCTTCGGCAAGTAAAAAAAATGAAAACTTGTGTTCGCGCCTGAATGCACTATTTCGGGGTATAGAAGTTGTGATGCATCCATTCTAGTCCATTGGACCCAAAATGATGTTTGGGGATGTTTCAGAGCATTTCGCTAACCTTCAGCACGTAAAAAGATGAAAAACTTGTGTTCGTGCCTGAATGCACTATTTCAGGGTAC
Source organism: Cenchrus fungigraminus (assembly GCA_036936925.1). Lineage (NCBI taxonomy): Eukaryota > Viridiplantae > Streptophyta > Magnoliopsida > Poales > Poaceae > Cenchrus > Cenchrus fungigraminus. The sequence goes on along the minus strand of CM072772.1, from coordinate 57,863,075 downwards.
CAAAGTTACGAAGCATCCATTCTACTCCATTGGAACCAAAGTGATGTTTGGGAGTGTTTCAGAGCATTTCGCTAACCTTCGGCACGTAAAAAGATGCAAAACTTGTGTGTTTGGGCCTGAATGCACTATTTTGGGGTACCGATGTTGTGAAGCATCCATTCTACTCCATTGGACTCAAAATGATGTTTGGGAGTGTTTTAGAGCATTTCACTAACCTTCGGCACGTAACAGATGCAAAACTTGTGTTCGCGCCTGAATCCACTATTTCGTGGTACCGAAGTTGTGAAGCATCCATTCTACTCCATTGGACTCAAAATGATGTTTGGGAGTGTTTTAGAGCATTTCGCTAACCTTCGGCAAGTAAAAAAAATGAAAACTTGTGTTCGCGCCTGAATGCACTATTTCGGGGTATCGAAGTTGTGAAGCATCCATTCTAGTCCATTGGACCCGAAATGATGTTTGGGGGTGTTTCAGAGCATTTCGCTAACCTTCAGCACGTAAAAAGATGAAAAACTTGTGTTCGTGCCTGAATGCACTATTTCAGGGTACCAAAGTTACGAAGCATCCATTCTACTCCATTGGAACCAAAGTGATGTTCGGGAGTGTTTCAGAGCATTTCGCTAAACTTCGGCACGTAAAAAGATGCAAAACTTGTGTTTTGGGCCTGAATGCACTATTTTGGGGTACCGATGTTGTGAAGCATCCATTCTACTCCATTGGACTCAAAATGATGTTTGGGAGTGTTTTAGAGCATTTCACTAACCTTCGGCACGTAAAAGATGCAAAACTTGTGTTCGCGCCTGAATCCACTATTTCGTGGTACCGAAGTTGTGAAGCATCCATTCTACTCCATTGGACCCAAAATGATTCTTGGGAGTGTTTTAGAGCATTTCGCTAACCTTCGGCAAGGAAAAAAATGAAAACTTGTGTTCGCGCCTGAATGCACTATTTTGGGGTACCGAAGTTGTGAAGCATCCATTCTACTCCATTGGACTCAAAATGATGTTTGGGAGTGTTTCAGAGCATTTCGCTAACCTTCGGCACGTAAAAGATGCGAAATTTGTGTTCGCGCCTGAATGCACTATTTCAGGGGACCGAAGTTGTGAAGCATCCATTCTAGTCCATTGGACCCAAGATGATGTGGGAGTGTTTCAGAGCATTTTACTAACCTTCGGCACATAAAAAGATGAAAACTTGTGTTTCGGTCCTGGATGCACTATTTCGAGGGACCAAAGTTGCGAAGCATCCATTCTACTCTTTTGGAACGAAAATGATGTTTGGGAGTGTTTCAGAGCATTTCGCTAACCTTCGGCACGTAAAAAGATGTAAAAGTTGTGTTTCGGGCATGAATGCACTATTTTGGGGTACCGAAGTTGTGAAGCATCCATTCTACTCCGTTGGACTCAAAATGATGTTTGGGAGTGTTTCAGAGCATTTCGCTAACCTTCGGCAAGTAAAAAAAATGAAAACTTGTGTTCGCGCCTGAATGCACTATTTCGGGGTATCGAAGTTGTGAAGCATCCATTCTAGTCCATTGGACCCAAAATGATGTTTGGGGATGTTTCAGAGCATTTCGCTAACCTTCAGCACGTAAAAAGATGAAAAACTTGTGTTCGTGCCAGAATGCACTATTTCAGGGTACCAAAGTTACGAAGCATCCATTCTACTCCATTGGAACCAAAGTGATGTTTGGGAGTGTTTCAGAGCATTTCGCTAACCTTCGGCACGTAAAAAGATGCAAAACTTGTGTTTTGGGCCTGAATGCACTATTTTGGGGTACCGATGTTGCGAAGCATCCATTCTACTCCATTGGACTCAAAATGATGTTTGGGAGTGTTTTAGAGCATTTCACTAACCTTCGGCACGTAACAGATGCAAAACTTGTGTTCGCGCCTGAATCCACAATTTCGTGGTACCGAAGTTGTGAAGCATCCATTCTACTCCATTGGACTCAAAATGATGTTTGGGAGTGTTTTAGAGCATTTCGCTAACCTTCGGCAAGTAAAAAAAATGAAAACTTGTGTTCGCGCCTGAATGCACTATTTCGGGGTATCGAAGTTGTGAAGCATCCATTCTAGTCCATTGGACCCAAAATGATGTTTGGGGGTGTTTCAGAGCATTTCGCTAACCTTCAGCACGTAAAAAGATGAAAAACTTGTGTTCGTGCCTGAATGCACTATTTCAGGGTACCAAAGTTACGAAGCATCCATTCTACTCCATTGGAACCAAAGTGATGTTCGGGAGTGTTTCAGAGCATTTCGCTAAACTTCGGCACGTAAAAAGATGCAAAACTTGTGTTTTGGGCCTGAATGCACTATTTTGGGGTACCGATGTTGTGAAGCATCCATTCTACTCCATTGGACTCAAAATGATGTTTGGGAGTGTTTTAGAGCATTTCACTAACCTTCGGCACGTAAAAGATGCAAAACTTGTGTTCGCGCCTGAATCCACTATTTCGTGGTACCGAAGTTGTGAAGCATCCATTCTACTCCATTGGACCCAAAATGATTCTTGGGAGTGTTTTAGAGCATTTCGCTAACCTTCGGCAAGTAAAAAAATGAAAACTTGTGTTCGCGCCTGAATGCACTATTTTGGGGTACCGAAGTTGTGAAGCATCCATTCTACTCCATTGGACTCAAAATGATGTTTGGGAGTGTTTCAGAGCATTTCGCTAACCTTCGGCACGTAAAAGATGCGAAATTTGTGTTCGCGCCTGAATGCACTATTTCAGGGGACCGAAGTTGTGAAGCATCCATTCTAGTCCATTGGACCCAAGATGATGTGGGAGTGTTTCAGAGCATTTTACTAACCTTCGGCACATAAAAAGATGAAAACTTGTGTTTCGGTCCTGGATGCACTATTTCGAGGGACCAAAGTTGCGAAGCATCCATTCTACTCTTTTGGAACGAAAATGATGTTTGGGAGTGTTTCAGAGCATTTCGCTAACCTTCGGCACGTAAAAAGATGTAAAAGTTGTGTTTCGGGCATGAATGCACTATTTTGGGGTACCGAAGTTGTGAAGCATCCATTCTACTCCATTGGACTCAAAATGATGTTTGGGAGTGTTTCAGAGCATTTCGCTAACCTTCGGCAAGTAAAAAAAATGAAAACTTGTGTTCGCGCCTGAATGCACTATTTCGGGGTATCGAAGTTGTGAAGCATCCATTCTAGTCCATTGGACCCAAAATGATGTTTGGGGATGTTTCAGAGCATTTCGCTAACCTTCAGCACGTAAAAAGATGAAAAACTTGTGTTCGTGCCAGAATGCACTATTTCAGGGTACCAAAGTTACGAAGCATCCATTCTACTCCATTGGAACCAAAGTGATGTTTGGGAGTGTTTCAGAGCATTTCGCTAACCTTCGGCACGTAAAAAGATGCAAAACTTGTGTTTTGGGCCTGAATGCACTATTTTGGGGTACCGATGTTGTGAAGCATCCATTCTACTCCATTGGACTCAAAATGATGTTTGGGAGTGTTTTAGAGCATTTCACTAACCTTCGGCACGTAACAGATGCAAAACTTGTGTTCGCGCCTGAATCCACAATTTTGTGGTACCGAAGTTGTGAAGCATCCATTCTACTCCATTGGACTCAAAATGATGTTTGGGAGTGTTTTAGAGCATTTCGCTAACCTTCGGCAAGTAAAAAAAATGAAAACTTGTGTTCGCGCCTGAATGCACTATTTCGGGGTATCGAAGTTGTGAAGCATCCATTCTAGTCCATTGGACCCAAAATGATGTTTGGGGGTGTTTCAGAGCATTTCGCTAACCTTCAGCACGTAAAAAGATGAAAAACTTGTGTTCGTGCCTGAATGCACTATTTCAGGGTACCAAAGTTACGAAGCATCCATTCTACTCCATTGGAACCAAAGTGATGTTCGGGAGTGTTTCAGAGCATTTCGCTAAACTTCGGCACGTAAAAAGATGCAAAACTTGTGTTTTGGGCCTGAATGCACTATTTTGGGGTACCGATGTTGTGAAGCATCCATTCTACTCCATTGGACTCAAAATGATGTTTGGGAGTGTTTTAGAGCATTTCACTAACCTTCGGCACGTAAAAGATGCAAAACTTGTGTTCGCGCCTGAATCCACTATTTCGTGGTACCGAAGTTGTGAAGCATCCATTCTACTCCATTGGACCCAAAATGATTCTTGGGAGTGTTTTAGACCATTTCGCTAACCTTCGGCTAGTAAAAAAATGAAAACTTGTGTTCACGCCTGAATGCACTATTTTGGGGTACCGAAGTTGTGAAGCATCCATTCTACTCCATTGGACTCGAAATGTTGTTTGGGAGTGTTTCAGAGCATTTTGCTAACCTTCGGCACGTAAAAGATGCAAAATTTGTGTTCGCGCCTGAATGCACTATTTCAGGGGACCGAAGTTGTGAAGCATCCATTCTAGTCCATTGGACCCAAGATGATGTGGGAGTGTTTCAGAGCATTTTACTAACCTTCGGCACATAAAAAGATGAAAACTTGTGTTTCGGTCCTGGATGCACTATTTCGAGGGACCAAAGTTGCGAAGCATCCATTCTACTCTATTGGAACGAAAATGATGTTTGGGAGTGTTTCAGAGCATTTCGCTAACCTTCGGCACGTAAAAAGATGTAAAAGTTGTGTTTCGGGCATGAATGCACTATTTTGGGGTACCGAAGTTGTGAAGCATCCATTCTACTCCATTGGACTCAAAATGATGTTTGGGAGTGTTTCAGAGCATTTCGCTAACCTTCGGCAAGTAAAAAAAATGAAAACTTGTGTTCGCGCCTGAATGCACTATTTCGGGGTATCGAAGTTGTGAAGCATCCATTCTAGTCCATTGGACCCAAAATGATGTTTGGGGATGTTTCAGAGCATTTCGCTAACCTTCAGCACGTAAAAAGATGAAAAACTTGTGTTCGTGCCTGAATGCACTATTTCAGGGTACCAAAGTTACGAAGCATCCATTCTACTCCATTGGAACCAAAGTGATGTTTGGGAGTGTTTCAGAGCATTTAGCTAACCTTCGGCACGTAAAAAGATGCAAAACTTGTGTTTTGGGCCTGAATGCACTATTTTGGGGTACCGATGTTGTGAAGCATCCATTCTACTCCATTGGACTCAAAATGATGTTTAGGAGTGTTTTAGAGCATTTCACTAACCTTCGGCACGTAACAGATGCAAAACTTGTGTTCGCGCCTGAATCCACAATTTCGTGGTACCGAAGTTGTGAAGCATCCATTCTACTCCATTGGACTCAAAATGATGTTTGGGAGTGTTTTAGAGCATTTCGCTAACCTTCGGCAAGTAAAAAAAATGAAAACTTGTGTTCGCGCCTGAATGCACTATTTCGGGGTATCGAAGTTGTGAAGCATCCATTCTAGTCCATTGGACCCAAAATGATGTTTGGGGGTGTTTCAGAGCATTTCGCTAACCTTCAGCACGTAAAAAGATGAAAAACTTGTGTTCGTGCCTGAATGCACTATTTCAGGGTACCAAAGTTACGAAGCATCCATTCTACTCCATTGGAACCAAAGTGATGTTCGGGAGTGTTTCAGAGCATTTCGCTAAACTTCGGCACGTAAAAAGATGCAAAACTTGTGTTTGGGGCCTGAATGCACTATTTTGGGGTACCGATGTTGTGAAGCATCCATTCTACTCCATTGGACTCAAAATGATGTTTGGGAGTGTTTTAGAGCATTTCACTAACCTTCGGCACGTAAAAGATGCAAAACTTGTGTTCGCGCCTGAATCCACTATTTCGTGGTACCGAAGTTGTGAAGCATCCATTCTACTCCATTGGACCCAAAATGATTCTTGGGAGTGTTTTAGAGCATTTCGCTAACCTTCGGCAAGTAAAAAAAATGAAAACTTGTGTTCACGCCTGAATGCACTATTTTGGGGTACCGAAGTTGTGAAGCATCCATTCTACTCCATTGGACTCGAAATGTTGTTTGGGAGTGTTTCAGAGCATTTTGCTAACCTTCGGCACGTAAAAGATGCAAAATTTGTGTTCGCGCCTGAATGCACTATTTCAGGGGACCGAAGTTGTGAAGCATCCATTCTAGTCCATTGGACCCAAGATGATGTGGGAGTGTTTCAGAGCATTTTACTAACCTTCGGCACATAAAAAGATGAAAACTTGTGTTTCGGTCCTGGATGCACTATTTCGAGGGACCAAAGTTGCGAAGCATCCATTCTACTCCATTGGAACTAAAATGATGTTTGGGAGTGTTTCAGAGCATTTCGCTAACCTTCGGCACGTAAAAAGATGCAAAAGTTGTGTTTCATGCCTGAATGCACTATTTTGGGGTACCGAAGTTATGAAGCATCCATTCTACCCCATTGGACCCAAAATGATGTTTGGGAGTGTTTCAGAGCATTTCGCTAACCTTCGGCACGTAAAAGATGCAAAACTTGTGTTCGCGCCTGAATCCACTATTTTGTGGTACCGAAGTTGTGAAGCATCCAATATAGTCCATTGGACCCAAAATGATGTTTGGGAGTGTTTTTCAGAGCATTTTGCTAACCTTTGGCACATAAATAGATGTAAAACTTGTGTTTCGGGCCTGAATGCACTATTTCGGGGTACCAAAGTTGTGAAGCATCCATTCTACTCCATTGGAACCAAAATGATGTTTGGGAGTATTTCAGAGCATTTCGCTAACCTTCAGCACGTAAAAAGATGCAAAATTTGTGTTTTGGGCCTGAATGCACTATTTTGGGGTACCGAAGTTGTGAAGCATCCATTCTACTCCATTGGACTCAAAATGATGTTTGGGAGTGTTTCAGAGCATTTCGCTAACCTTCGGCACGTAAAAGATGCAAAACTTGTGTTCGCGTCTGAATCCACTATTTCGTGGTACCAAAGTTGTGAAGCATCCATTCTACTCCATTGGACCCAAAATGATTCTTGGGAGTGTTTTAGAGCATTTCGCTAGCCTTCGGCAAGTAAAAAAATGAAAACTTGTGTTCGCGCCTAAATGCACTATTTTGGGGTACCGAAGTTGTGAAGCAACCATTCTACTCCATTAGACTCAAAATGATGTTTGGGAGTGTTTCAGAGCATTTCGCTAACCTTCGGCACGTAAAAGATGCAAAATTTGTGTTCGCGCCTGAATGCACTATTTCGGGGTACCGAAGTTGTGAAGCATCCATTCTAGTCCATTGGACCCAAGATGATGTGGGTGTGTTTCAGAGCATTTTACTAACCTTCAGCACGTAAAAAGATGAAAACTTGTGTTTCGGTCCTGGATGCGCTATTTCGAGGGTCCAAAGTTGCGAAGCATCCATTCTACTCCATTTGAACCAAAATGATGTTTGGGAGTGTTTCAGAGCATTTCGCTAACCTTCGGCACGTAAAAAGATGCAAAAGTGGTGTTTCGGGCCTGAATGCACTATTTCGGGGTACCGAAGTTGTGAAGCATCCATTCTACTCCATTGGACCCAAAATGATGTTTGGGAGTGTTTCAGAGCATTTCGCTAACCTTCGGCACGTAAAAGATGCGAAACTTGTGTTCGCGCCTGAATCCACTGTTTCGTGGTACCGAAGTTGTGAAGCATCCATTATAGTCCATTGGACCCAAAATGATGTTTGGGAGTGTTTCAGAGCATTTTGCTAACCTTCGGCACTTAAATAGATGAAAAACTTGTGTTTCGGGCCTGAATGCACTATTTCGGGGTACCAAAGTTGTGAAGCATCCATTCTACTCCATTGGAACCAAAATGATGTTTGGGAGTGTTTCAGAGCATTTCGCTAACCTTCGGCATGTAAAAAGATGCAAAACTTGTGTTTCGGGCCTGAATGCACTATTTTGGGGTACCGAAGTTGTGAAGCATCCATTCTACTCCATTGGACTCAAAATGATGTTTGGGAGTATTTCAGAGCATTTCGCTAACCTTCGGCACGTAAAAGATGCAAAATTTGTGTTCGCGCCTGAATGCATTATATCGGGGTACCGAAGTTGTGAAGCATCCATTCTAGTCCATTGGACCCAAGATGATGTGGGAGTGTTTCAGAGCATTTTTCTAAACTTTGGCACGTAAAAAGATGAAAACTTGTGTTTCGGTCCTGGATGCACTATTTCCAGGGACCAAAGTTAAGAAGCATCCATTCTACTCCATTGGAACCAAAATGATGTTTGGGAGTGTTTCAGAGCATTTCGCTAACCTTCGGCACGTAAAAAGATGCAAAAGTTGTGTTTCGGGCCTGAATGCACTATTTCGGGGTACCGAAGTTGTGAAGCATCCATTCTACTCCATTGGACCCAAAATGATGTTTGGGAGTGTTTCAGAGCATTTCGCTAACCTTCAGCACGTAAAAAGATGCAAAACTTGTGTTTCGGGCCTGAACGCACTATTTTGGGTACCGAAGTTGTGAAGCATCCATTCTACTCCATTGGACCCAAAATGATTCTTGGGAGTGTTTTAGAGCATTTCGCTAACCTTCGGAAAGTAAAAAAAATGAAAACTTGTGTTCGCGCCTGAATGCACTATTTCGGGGTACCGAAGTTGTGAAGCATCCATTCTAGTCCATTGGACCCAAAATGATGTTTGGGGGTGTTTCAGAGCATTTCGCTAACCTTCGGCACGTAAAAGATGCGAAATTTGTGTTCGCGCCTGAATGCACTATTTCAGGGGACCGAAGTTGTGAAGCATCCATTCTAGTCCATTGGACCCAAGATGATGTGGGAGTGTTTCAGAGCATTTTACTAACCTTCGGCACATAAAAAGATGAAAACTTGTGTTTCGGTCCTGGATGCACTATTTCGAGGGACCAAAGTTGCGAAGCATCCATTCTACTCTATTGGAACGAAAATGATGTTTGGGAGTGTTTCAGAGCATTTCGCTAACCTTCGGCACGTAAAAAGATGTAAAAGTTGTGTTTCGGGCATGAATGCACTATTTTGGGGTACCGAAGTTGTGAAGCATCCATTCTACTCCATTGGACTCAAAATGATGTTTGGGAGTGTTTCAGAGCATTTCGCTAACCTTCGGCAAGTAAAAAAAATGAAAACTTGTGTTCGCGCCTGAATGCACTATTTCGGGGTATCGAAGTTGTGAAGCATCCATTCTAGTCCATTGGACCCAAAATGATGTTTGGGGATGTTTCAGAGCATTTCGCTAACCTTCAGCACGTAAAAAGATGAAAAACTTGTGTTCGTGCCTGAATGCACTATTTCAGGGTACCAAAGTTACGAAGCATCCATTCTACTCCATTGGAACCAAAGTGATGTTTGGGAGTGTTTCAGAGCATTTCGCTAACCTTCGGCACGTAAAAAGATGCAAAACTTGTGTTTTGGGCCTGAATGCACTATTTTGGGGTACCGATGTTGTGAAGCATCCATTCTACTCCATTGGACTCAAAATGATGTTTGGGAGTGTTTTAGAGCATTTCACTAACCTTCGGCACGTAACAGATGCAAAACTTGTGTTCGCGCCTGAATCCACAATTTCGTGGTACCGAAGTTGTGAAGCATCCATTCTACTCCATTGGACTCAAAATGATGTTTGGGAGTGTTTTAGAGCATTTCGCTAACCTTCGGCAAGTAAAAAAAATGAAAACTTGTGTTCGCGCCTGAATGCACTATTTCGGGGTATCGAAGTTGTGAAGCATCCATTCTAGTCCATTGGACCCAAAATGATGTTTGGGGGTGTTTCAGAGCATTTCGCTAACCTTCAGCACGTAAAAAGATGAAAAACTTGTGTTCGTGCCTGAATGCACTATTTCAGGGTACCAAAGTTACGAAGCATCCATTCTACTCCATTGGAACCAAAGTGATGTTCGGGAGTGTTTCAGAGCATTTCGCTAAACTTCGGCACGTAAAAAGATGCAAAACTTGTGTTTTGGGCCTGAATGCACTATTTTGGGGTACCGATGTTGTGAAGCATCCATTCTACTCCATTGGACTCAAAATGATGTTTGGGAGTGTTTTAGAGCATTTCACTAACCTTCGGCACGTAAAAGATGCAAAACTTGTGTTCGCGCCTGAATCCACTATTTCGTGGTACCGAAGTTGTGAAGCATCCATTCTACTCCATTGGACCCAAAATGATTCTTGGGAGTGTTTTAGAGCATTTCGCTAACCTTCGGCAAGTAAAAAAATGAAAACTTGTGTTCACGCCTGAATGCACTATTTTGGGGTACCGAAGTTGTGAAGCATCCATTCTACTCCATTGGACTCGAAATGTTGTTTGGGAGTGTTTCAGAGCATTTTGCTAACCTTCAGCACATAAAAGATGCAAAATTTGTGTTCGCGCCTGAATGCACTATTTCAGGGGACCGAAGTTGTGAAGCATCCATTCTAGTCCATTGGACCCAAGATGATGTGGGAGTGTTTCAGAGCATTTTACTAACCTTCGGCACATAAAAAAATGAAAACTTGTGTTTCGGTCCTGGATGCACTATTTCGAGGGACCAAAGTTGCGAAGCATCCATTCTACTCTACTAGAACGAAAATGATGTTTGGGAGTGTTTCAGAGCATTTCACTAACCTTCGGCACGTAAAAAGATGTAAAAGTTGTGTTTCGGGCATGAATGCACTATTTTGGGGTACCAAAGTTGTGAAGCATCCATTCTACTCCATTGGACTCAAAATGATGTTTGGGAGTGTTTCAGAGCATTTCGCTAACCTTCGGCAAGTAAAAAAAATGAAAACTTGTGTTCGCGCCTGAATGCACTATTTCGGGGTATCGAAGTTGTGAAGCATCCATTCTAGTCCATTGGACCCAAAATGATGTTTGGGGATGTTTCAGAGCATTTCGCTAACCTTCAGCACGTAAAAAGATGAAAAACTTGTGTTCGTGCCTGAATGCACTATTTCAGGGTACCAAAGTTACGAAGCATCCATTCTACTCCATTGGAACCAAAGTGATGTTTGGGAGTGTTTCAGAGCATTTCGCTAACCTTCAGCACGTAAAAAGATGCAAAACTTGTGTTTTGGGCCTGAATGCACTATTTTGGGGTACCGATGTTGTGAAGCATCCATTCTACTCCATTGGACTCAAAATGATGTTTGGGAGTGTTTTAGAGCATTTCACTAACCTTCGGCACGTAACAGATGCAAAACTTGTGTTCGCGCCTGAATCCACAATTTCGTGGTACCGAAGTTGTGAAGCATCCATTCTACTCCATTGGACTCAAAATGATGTTTGGGAGTGTTTTAGAGCATTTCGCTAACCTTCGGCAACTAAAAAAAATGAAAACTTGTGTTCGCGCCTGAATGCACTATTTCGGGGTATCGAAGTTGTGAAGCATCCATTCTAGTCCATTGGACCCAAAATGATGTTTGGGGGTGTTTCAGAGCATTTCGCTAACCTTCAGCACGTAAAAAGATGAAAAACTTGTGTTCGTGCCTGAATGCACTATTTCAGGGTACCAAAGTTACGAAGCATCCATTCTACTCCATTGGAACCAAAGTGATGTTCGGGAGTGTTTCAGAGCATTTCGCTAAACTTCGGCACGTAAAAAGATGCAAAACTTGTGTTTTGGGCCTGAATGCACTATTTTGGGGTACCGATGTTGTGAAGCATCCATTCTACTCCATTGGACTCAAAATGATGTTTGGGAGTGTTTTAGAGCATTTCACTAACCTTCGGCACGTAAAAGATGCAAAACTTGTGTTCGCGCCTGAATCCACTATTTCGTGGTACCGAAGTTGTGAAGCATCCATTCTACTCCATTGGACCCAAAATGATTCTTGGGAGTGTTTTAGAGCATTTCGCTAACCTTCGGCAAGTAAAAAAAATGAAAACTTGTGTTCACGCCTGAATGCACTATTTTGGGGTACCGAAGTTGTGAAGCATCCATTCTACTCCATTGGACTCGAAATGTTGTTTGGGAGTGTTTCAAGGCATTTTGCTAACCTTCAGCACGTAAAGGATGCAAAATTTGTGTTCGCGCCTGAATGCACTATTTCAGGGGACCGAAGTTGTGAAGCATCCATTCTAGTCCATTGGACCCAAGATGATGTGGGAGTGTTTCAGAGCATTTTACTAACCTTCGGCACATAAAAAAATGAAAACTTGTGTTTCGGTCCTGGATGCACTATTTCGAGGGACCAAAGTTGCGAAGCATCCATTCTACTCTATTGGAACGAAAATGATGTTTGGGAGTGTTTCAGAGCATTTCGCTAACCTTCGGCACGTAAAAAGATGTAAAAGTTGTGTTTCGGGCATGAATGCACTATTTTGGGGTACCGAAGTTGTGAAGCATCCATTCTACTCCATTGGACTCAAAATGATGTTTGGGAGTGTTTCAGAGCATTTCGCTAACCTTCGGCAAGTAAAAAAAATGAAAACTTGTGTTCGCGCCTGAATGCACTATTTCGGGGTATCGAAGTTGTGAAGCATCCATTCTAGTCCATTGGACCCAAAATGATGTTTGGGGATGTTTCAGAGCATTTCGCTAACCTTCAGCACGTAAAAAGATGAAAAACTTGTGTTCATGCCTGAATGCACTATTTCAGGGTACCAAAGTTACGAAGCATCCATTCTACTCCATTGGAACCAAAGTGATGTTTGGGAGTGTTTCAGAGCATTTCGCTAACCTTCAGCACGTAAAAAGATGCAAAACTTGTGTTTTGGGCCTGAATGCACTATTTTGGGGTACCGATGTTGTGAAGCATCCATTCTACTCCATTGGACTCAAAATGATGTTTGGGAGTGTTTTAGAGCATTTCACTAACCTTCGGCACGTAACAGATGCAAAACTTGTGTTCGCGCCTGAATCCACAATTTCGTGGTACCGAAGTTGTGAAGCATCCATTCTACTCCATTGGACTCAAAATGATGTTTGGGAGTGTTTTAGAGCATTTCGCTAACCTTCGGCAAGTAAAAAAAATGAAAATTTGTGTTCGCGCCTGAATGCACTATTTCGGGGTATCGAAGTTGTGAAGCATCCATTCTAGTCCATTGGACCCAAAATGATGTTTGGGGGTGTTTCAGAGCATTTCGCTAACCTTCAGCACGTAAAAAGATGAAAAACTTGTGTTCGTGCCTGAATGCACTATTTCAGGGTACCAAAGTTACGAAGCATCCATTCTACTCCATTGGAACCAAAGTGATGTTCGGGAGTGTTTCAGAGCATTTCGCTAAACTTCGGCACGTAAAAAGATGCAAAACTTGTGTTTGGGGCCTGAATGCACTATTTTGGGGTACCGATGTTGTGAAGCATCCATTCTACTCCATTGGACTCAAAATGATGTTTGGGAGTGTTTTAGAGCATTTCACTAACCTTTGGCACGAAAAAGATGCAAAACTTGTGTTCGCGCCTGAATCCACTATTTCGTGGTACCGAAGTTGTGAAGCATCCATTCTACTCCATTGGACCCAAAATGATTCTTGGGAGTGTTTTAGAGCATTTCGCTAACCTTCGGCAAGTAAAAAAAATGAAAACTTGTGTTCACGCCTGAATGCACTATTTTGGGGTACCGAAGTTGTGAAGCATCCATTCTACTCCATTGGACTCGAAATGTTGTTTGGGAGTGTTTCAGAGCATTTTGCTAACCTTCGGCACGTAAAAGATGCAAAACTTGTGTTCGCGCCTGAATGCACTATTTCAGGGGACCGAAGTTGTGAAGCATCCATTCTAGTCCATTGGACCCAAGATGATGTGGGAGTGTTTCAGAGCATTTTACTAACCTTCGGCACATAAAAAGATGAAAACTTGTGTTTCGGTCCTGGATGCACTATTTCGAGGGACCAAAGTTGCGAAGCATCCATTCTACTCCATTGGAACTAAAATGATGTTTGGGAGTGTTTCAGAGCATTTCGCTAACCTTCGGCACGTAAAAAGATCCAAAAGTTGTGTTTCATGCCTGAATGCACTATTTTGGGGTACCGAAGTTATGAAGCATCCATTCTACCCCATTGGACCCAAAATGATGTTTGGGAGTGTTTCAGAGTATTTCGCTAACCTTCGGCACGTAAAAGATGCAAAACTTGTGTTCGCGCCTGAATCCACTATTTTGTGGTACCGAAGTTGTGAAGCATCCAATATAGTCCATTGGACCCAAAATGATGTTTGGGAGTGTTTTTCAGAGCATTTTGCTAACCTTTGGCACATAAATAGATGTAAAACTTGTGTTTCGGGCCTGAATGCACTATTTCGGGGTACCAAAGTTGTGAAGCATCCATTCTACTCCATTGGAACCAAAATGATGTTTGGGAGTATTTCAGAGCATTTCGCTAACCTTCAGCACGTAAAAAGATGCAAAATTTGTGTTTTGGGCCTGAATGCACTATTTTGGGGTACCGAAGTTGTGAAGCATCCATTCTACTCCATTGGACTCAAAATGATGTTTGGGAGTGTTTCAGAGCATTTCGCTAACCTTCGGCACGTAAAAGATGCAAAACTTGTGTTCGCGTCTGAATCCACTATTTCGTGGTACCAAAGTTGTGAAGCATCCATTCTACTCCATTGGACCCAAAATGATTCTTGGGAGTGTTTTAGAGCATTTCGCTAGCCTTCGGCAAGTAAAAAAATGAAAACTTGTGTTCGCGCCTAAATGCACTATTTTGGGGTACCGAAGTTGTGAAGCAACCATTCTACTCCATTAGACTCAAAATGATGTTTGGGAGTGTTTCAGAGCATTTCGCTAACCTTCGGCACGTAAAAGATGCAAAATTTGTGTTCGCGCCTGAATGCACTATTTCGGGGTACCGAAGTTGTGAAGCATCCATTCTAGTCCATTGGACCCAAGATGATGTGGGTGTGTTTCAGAGCATTTTACTAACCTTCAGCACGTAAAAAGATGAAAACTTGTGTTTCGGTCCTGGATGCGCTATTTCGAGGGTCCAAAGTTGCGAAGCATCCATTCTACTCCATTTGAACCAAAATGATGTTTGGGAGTGTTTCAGAGCATTTCGCTAACCTTCGGCACGTAAAAAGATGCAAAAGTGGTGTTTCGGGCCTGAATGCACTATTTCGGGGTACCGAAGTTGTGAAGCATCCATTCTACTCCATTGGACCCAAAATGATGTTTGGGAGTGTTTCAGAGCATTTCGCTAACCTTCGGCACGTAAAAGATGCGAAACTTGTGTTCGCGCCTGAATCCACTGTTTCGTGGTACCGAAGTTGTGAAGCATCCATTATAGTCCATTGGACCCAAAATGATGTTTGGGAGTGTTTCAGAGCATTTTGCTAACCTTCGGCACTTAAATAGATGAAAAACTTGTGTTTCGGGCCTGAATGCACTATTTCGGGGTACCAAAGTTGTGAAGCATCCATTCTACTCCATTGGAACCAAAATGATGTTTGGGAGTGTTTCAGAGCATTTCGCTAACCTTCGGCATGTAAAAAGATGCAAAACTTGTGTTTCGGGCCTGAATGCACTATTTTGGGGTACCGAAGTTGTGAAGCATCCATTCTACTCCATTGGACTCAAAATGATGTTTGGGAGTATTTCAGAGCATTTCGCTAACCTTCGGCACGTAAAAGAT
The DNA here is from genome assembly GCA_036936925.1 of Cenchrus fungigraminus. Taxonomy (NCBI): domain Eukaryota; kingdom Viridiplantae; phylum Streptophyta; class Magnoliopsida; order Poales; family Poaceae; genus Cenchrus; species Cenchrus fungigraminus. The sequence continues at coordinate 57,847,658 of CM072772.1, read as the reverse complement.
GCAAAATTTGTGTTCGCGCCTGAATGCATTATATCGGGGTACCGAAGTTGTGAAGCATCCATTCTAGTCCATTGGACCCAAGATGATGTGGGAGTGTTTCAGAGCATTTTTCTAAACTTTGGCACGTAAAAAGATGAAAACTTGTGTTTCGGTCCTGGATGCACTATTTCCAGGGACCAAAGTTAAGAAGCATCCATTCTACTCCATTGGAACCAAAATGATGTTTGGGAGTGTTTCAGAGCATTTCGCTAACCTTCGGCACGTAAAAAGATGCAAAAGTTGTGTTTCGGGCCTGAATGCACTATTTCGGGGTACCGAAGTTGTGAAGCATCCATTCTACTCCATTGGACCCAAAATGATGTTTGGGAGTGTTTCAGAGCATTTCGCTAACCTTCAGCACGTAAAAAGATGCAAAACTTGTGTTTCGGGCCTGAACGCACTATTTTGGGTACCGAAGTTGTGAAGCATCCATTCTACTCCATTGGACCCAAAATGATTCTTGGGAGTGTTTTAGAGCATTTCGCTAACCTTCGGAAAGTAAAAAAAATGAAAACTTGTGTTCGCGCCTGAATGCACTATTTCGGGGTACCGAAGTTGTGAAGCATCCATTCTAGTCCATTGGACCCAAAATGATGTTTGGGGGTGTTTCAGAGCATTTCGCTAACCTTCGGCACGTAAAAGATGCGAAATTTGTGTTCGCGCCTGAATGCACTATTTCAGGGGACCGAAGTTGTGAAGCATCCATTCTAGTCCATTGGACCCAAGATGATGTGGGAGTGTTTCAGAGCATTTTACTAAACTTCGGCACATAAAAAGATGAAAACGTGTGTTTCGGTCCTGGATGCACTATTTCGAGGGACCAAAGTTGCGAAGCATCCATTCTACTCTATTGGAACGAAAATGATGTTTGGGAGTGTTTCAGAGCATTTCGCTAACCTTCGGCACGTAAAAAGATGTAAAAGTTGTGTTTCGGGCATGAATGCACTATTTTGGGGTACCGAAGTTGTGAAGCATCCATTCTACTCCATTGGACTCAAAATGATGTTTGGGAGTGTTTCAGAGCATTTCGCTAACCTTCGGCAAGTAAAAAAAATGAAAACTTGTGTTCGCGCCTGAATGCACTATTTCGGGGTATCGAAGTTGTGAAGCATCCATTCTAGTCCATTGGACCCAAAATGATGTTTGGGGATGTTTCAGAGCATTTCGCTAACCTTCAGCACGTAAAAAGATGAAAAACTTGTGTTCGTGCCTGAATGCACTATTTCAGGGTACCAAAGTTACGAAGCATCCATTCTACTCCGTTGGAACCAAAGTGATGTTTGGGAGTGTTTCAGAGCATTTCGCTAACCGTCGGCACGTAAAAAGATGCAAAACTTGTGTTTTGGGCCTGAATGCACTATTTTGGGGTACCGAAGTTGTGAAGCATCCATTCTACTCCATTGGACCCAAAATGATTCTTGGGAGTGTTTTAGAGCATTTCGCTAACCTTCGGAAAGTAAAAAAAAATGAAAACTTGTGTTCGTGCCTGAATGCACTATTTCGGGGTACCGAAGTTGTGAAGCATCCATTCTAGTCCATTGGACCCAAAATGATGTTTGGGGGTGTTTCAGTGCATTTCGCTAACCTTCGGCACGTAAAAAGATGAAAAACTTGTGTTCGCGCCTGAATGCACTATTTCAGGGTACCAAAGTTGCGAAGCACCCATTCTACTCCATTGGAACCAAAGTGATGTTTGGGAGTGTTTCAGAGCATTTCGCTAACCGTCGGCACGTAAAAAGATGCAAAACTTGTGTTTTGGGCCTGAATGCACTATTTTGGGGTACCGAAGTTGTGAAGCATCCTTTCTACTCCATTGGACTCAAAATGATGTTTGGGAATGTTTCAGAGCATTTCGCTAACCTTCGGCACGTAAAAGATGGAAAACTTGTGTTCGCGCCTGAATCCACTATTTCGTGGTACCGAAGTTGTGAAGCATCCATTCTACTCCATTGGACCCAAAATGATTCTTGGGAGTGTTTTAGAGCATTTCGCTAAGCTTCGGCAAGTAAAAAAATGAAAACTTGTGTTCGCGCCTGAATGCACTATTTCGGGGTACCGAAGTTGTGAAGCATCCAATCTAGTCCATTGGACCCAAAATGATGTTTGGGGGTGTTTCAGAGCATTTCGCTAACCTTCAGCACGTAAAAAGATGATAAACTTGTGTTTCGGGCCTGAATGCACTATTTTAGGGTACCGAAGTTGTGAAGCATCCATTCTACTCCGTTGGACCCAAAATGATGTATGAGAGTGTTTCAGAGCATTTCGCTAACCTTCGGAAAGTAAAAAAAATGAAAACTTGTGTTCGCGCCTGAATGCACTATTTCGGGGTACCGAAGTTGTGAAGCATCCATTATAGTCCATTGGACCCAAAATGTTGTTTGGGAGTGTTTCAGAGCATTTGGCTAACCTTCGGCACATAAATCCATGAAAATTTGTATTTCGGGCCTGAATGCACTATTTCGGGGTACCAAACTAGCGAAGCATCAATTCTACTCCATTGGAACCAAAACGATGTTTGGGAGTGTTTCTGAGGATTTCGCTAAACTTCGGCACGTAAAAAGATAAAAGCTTGTGTTCGGGCCTGAATGCACTATTTCAGGGTACCGAAGTTGTGAAGCATCCATTCTAGTCCATTGGACCCAAAATGATGTTTGGGGGTGTTTCAGAGCATTTCGCTAACCCTTGGCACGTAAAAAGATCAAAAACATGTGTTCGTGCCTAAATGCACTATTTCGGGGTACCAAAGTTGCGAAGCATCCATTATACTCCATTGGAACCAAAGTGATATTTGGGAGTGTTTCAGAGCATTTCGCTAATCTTCGGCACGTAAAAAGATGATAAACTTGTGTTTCAGGCCTGAATGCACTATTTCGGGGTACCGAAGTTGTGAAGCATCCATTCTACTCCACTGGACCCAAAATAATGTTTGAGAGTGTTTCAGAGCATTTCGCTAACCTTCGGCATGTAAAAGATGCAAAACTTGTGTTTCAGGCCTTAATGCACTATTTCGGGGTATCGTAGTTGTAAAGCATCCATTCTACTCCATTGGACCCAAAATGATGTTTGGGAGTGTTTCAGAGCATTTCGCTAACCTTCGGCACGTAAAAGATGCAAAACTTATGTTCGCGCCTGAATCCACTATTTCGGGGTACCAAAATTGTGAAGCATCCATTATAGTCCATTGGACCCAAAATGATGTTTGGGAGTGTTTCAGAGCATTTCGCTAACCTTCGGCACGTAAAAGATGCAAAACTTGTGTTTCGGGCCTAAATGCACTATTTCGGGGTATCGTAGTTGTATAGCATCCATTCTACTCCATTGGACCCAAAATGATGTTTGGGAGTGTTTCAGAGCATTTTGCTAACCTTCGGCACGTAAAAGATGCAAAACTTGTGTTCGCGCCTGAATCCACTTTCTCAGGGTATCGTAGTTGTAAAGCATCCATTCTACTCCATTGCACCCAAAATGATGTTTCGGAGTGTTTCAGAGCATTTCGCTAACCTTCGGCACGTAATAGATGCAAAACTTGTGTTCGCGCTTGAATCCACTATTTCGGGGTACCAAAGTTGTGAAGCATCCATTATAGTCCATTCGACCCAAAATGATGTTTGGGAGTGTTTCAAAGCATTTCGGTAACCTTCGGCACATAAATACATGAAAATTTGTGTTTCGGGCTTGAATTCACTATTTCGGGGTACCAAACTTGCGAAGAATCCATTCTACTCCATTGGAACCAAAACGATGTTTGGGAGTGTTTCAGAGCATTTCGCTAAACTTCGGCACGTAAAAAGATAAAAGCTTGTGTTCGGGCCTGAATGCACTATTTCGGGGTACCGAAGTTGTGAAGCATCCATTCTAGTCCATTAGACCCAAAATGATGTTTGGGGGTGTTTCAGAGCATTTCGCTAACCCTTAGAACGTAAAAAGATGAAAAACTTGTGTTCGCGCCTGAATGCACTATTTCGGGGTACCAAAGTTGCGAAGCATCCATCATACTCCATTGGAACCAAAATGATGTTTGGGAGTGTTTCAGAGCATTTCGCTAACCTTCGGCACGTAAAAAGATGCAAAACTTGTGTTTCTGGCCTGAATGCACTATTTCGGGGTACCAAAGTTGTGAAGCATCCATTGTACTCCATTGGACCCAAAATAATGTTTGAGAGTGTTTTAGAGCATTTCGCTAAACTTCGGCACGTAAAAGATTTAAAACTTGTGTTTCGGGCCTGAATGCACTATTTCGGGTTATCGTAGTTGTAAAGCATCCATTCTACCCCATTGAACCCAAAATGATGTTTGGGAGTGTTTCAGAGCATTTCGCTAACCTTCGGCACGTAAAAGATGCAAAACTTATGTTCGCGCCTAAATCCACTATTTCAGGGTACCAAAGTTGCGAAGCACCCATTCTACTCCATTGGAACCAAAGTGATGTTTGGGAGTGTTTCAGAGCATTTCGCTAACCTTCGGCACGTAAAAAGATGCAAAACTTGTGTTTTGGGCCTGAATGCACTATTTTGGGGTACCGAAGTTGTGAAGCATCCTTTCTACTCCATTGGACTCAAAATGATGTTTGGGAATGTTTCAGAGCATTTCGCTAACCTTCGGCACGTAAAAGATGGAAAACTTGTGTTCGCGCCTGAATCCACTATTTCGTGGTACCGAAGTTGTGAAGCATCCATTCTACTCCATTGGACCCAAAATGATTCTTGGGAGTGTTTTAGAGCATTTCGCTAAGCTTCGGCAAGTAAAAAAATGAAAACTTGTGTTCGCGCCTGAATGCACTATTTCGGGGTACCGAAGTTGTGAAGCATCCAATCTAGTCCATTGGACCCAAAATGATGTTTGGGGGTGTTTCAGAGCATTTCGCTAACCTTCAGCACGTAAAAAGATGATAAACTTGTGTTTCGGGCCTGAATGCACTATTTTAGGGTACCGAAGTTGTGAAGCATCCATTCTACTCCGTTGGACCCAAAATGATGTTTGAGAGTGTTTCAGAGCATTTCGCTAACCTTCGGAAAGTAAAAAAAATGAAAACTTGTGTTCGCGCCTGAATGCACTATTTCGGGGTACCGAAGTTGTGAAGCATCCATTATAGTCCATTGGACCCAAAATGTTGTTTGGGAGTGTTTCAGAGCATTTCGCTAACCTTCGGCACATAAATCCATGAAAATTTGTATTTCGGGCCTGAATGCACTATTTCGGGGTACCAAACTAGCGAAGCATCAATTCTACTCCATTGGAACCAAAACGATGTTTGGGAGTGTTTCTGAGGATTTCGCTAAACTTCGGCACGTAAAAAGATAAAAGCTTGTGTTCGGGCCTGAATGCACTATTTCAGGGTACCGAAGTTGTGAAGCATCCATTCTAGTCCATTGGACCCAAAATGATGTTTGGGGGTGTTTCAGAGCATTTCGCTAACCCTTGGCACGTAAAAAGATCAAAAACTTGTGTTCGTGCCTAAATGCACTATTTCGGGGTACCAAAGTTGCGAAGCATCCATTATACTCCATTGGAACCAAAGTGATATTTGGGAGTGTTTCAGAGCATTTCGCTAATCTTCGGCACGTAAAAAGATGATAAACTTGTGTTTCAGGCCTGAATGCAATATTTCGGGGTACCGAAGTTGTGAAGCATCCATTCTACTCCACTGGACCCAAAATAATGTTTGAGAGTGTTTCAGAGCATTTCGCTAACCTTCGGCATGTAAAAGATGCAAAACTTGTGTTTCGGGCCTTAATGCACTATTTCGGGGTATCGTAGTTGTAAAGCATCCATTCTACTCCATTGGACCCAAAATGATGTTTGGGAGTGTTTCAGAGCATTTCGCTAACCTTCGACACGTAAAAGATGCAAAACTTATGTTCGCGCCTGAATCCACTATTTCGGGGTACCAAAATTGTGAAGCATCCATTATAGTCCATTGGACCCAAAATGATGTTTGGGAGTGTTTCAGAGCATTTCGCTAACCTTCGGCACGTAAAAGATGCAAAACTTGTGTTTCGGGCCTAAATGCACTATTTCGGGGTATCGTAGTTGTATAGCATCCATTCTACTCCATTGGACCCAAAATGATGTTTGGGAGTGTTTCAGAGCATTTTGCTAACCTTCGGCACGTAAAAGATGCAAAACTTGTGTTCGCGCCTGAATCCACTTTCTCAGGGTATCGTAGTTGTAAAGCATCCATTCTACTCCATTGCACCCAAAATGATGTTTCGGAGTGTTTCAGAGCATTTCGCTAACCTTCGGCACGTAATAGATGCAAAACTTGTGTTCGCGCTTGAATCCACTATTTCGGGGTACCAAAGTTGTGAAGCATCCATTATAGTCCATTCGACCCAAAATGATGTTTGGGAGTGTTTCAGAGCATTTCGCTAACCTTCGGCACATAAATACATGAAAATTTGTGTTTCGGGCTTGAATGCACTATTTCGGGGTACCAAACTTGCGAAGAATCCATTCTACTCCATTGGAACCAAAACGATGTTTGGGAGTGTTTCAGAGCATTTCGCTAAACTTCGGCACGTAAAAAGATAAAAGCTTGTGTTCGGGCCTGAATGCACTATTTCGGGGTACCGAAGTTGTGAAGCATCCATTCTACTCCACTGGACCCAAAATGATGTTTGAGAGTGTTTCAGAGCATTTCGCTAACCTTCGGCACGTAAAAAGATAAAAACTTGTGTTTCGGGCCTTAATGCACTATTTCGGGGTACCGAAGTTGTGAAGCATCCATTCTAGTCCATTAGACCCAAAATGATGTTTGGGGGTGTTTCAGAGCATTTCGCTAACCCTTGGCACGTAAAAAGATGAAAAACTTGTGTTCGCGCCTGAATGCACTATTTCGGGGTACCAAAGTTGCGAAGCATCCATCATACTCCATTGGAACCAAAATGATGTTTGGGAGTGTTTCAGAGCATTTCGCTAACCTTCGGCACGTAAAAAGATGCAAAACTTGTGTTTCTGGCCTGAATGCACTATTTCGGGGAACCAAAGTTGTGAAGCATCCATTGTACTCCATTGGACCCAAAATGATGTTTGAGAGTGTTTTAGAGCATTTCGCTAAACTTCGGCACGTAAAAGATTTAAAACTTGTGTTTCGGGCCTGAATGCACTATTTCGGGTTATCGTAGTTGTAAAGCATCCATTCTACCCCATTGGACCCAAAATGATGTTTGGGAGTGTTTCAGAGCATTTCGCTAACCTTCGGCACGTAAAAGATGCAAAACTTGTGTTCGCGCCTAAATCCACTATTTCGTGGTACCGAAGTTGTGAAGCATCCATTATAGTCCTTTGGACCCAAAATGATGTTTGGTAGTGTTTCAGTGCATTTTGCTAACCTTCGGCACATAAATTAATGAAAAACTTGTGTTTCGGGCCTGAATGCCCTATTTCGGGGTACCAAAGTTGTGAAGCATCCATTCTACTCCATTGGAACCAAAATGATGTTTGGGAGTGTTTCAGAGCATTTCGCTAACCTTCAGCATGTAAAAAGATGCAAAACTTGTGTTTCGGGCCTGAATGCACTATTTTGGGGTACCGAAGTTGTGAAGCATCCATTCTACTCCATTGGACTCAAAATTATGTTCGGGAGTGTTTCAGAGCATTTCGCTAACCTTCGGCGCGTAAAAGATGCAAAATTTGCGTTCGCGCCTGAATGCACTATTTCGGGGTACCGAAGTTGTGAAGCATCCATTCTAGTCCATTGGACCCAAGATGATGTGGGAGTGTTTCAGAGCATATTGCTAACCTTCGGCACGTAAAAATATGAAAACTTGTGTTTCGGGCCTGGATGCACTATTTCGACGGACCAAAGTTGCGAAGCTTCCATTCTACTCCATTGGAACCAAAATGATGTTTGGGTGTGTTTCAGAGCATTTCGCTAACCTTCGGCACGTAAAAAGATGCAAAACTTGTGTTTCGGGCCTGAATGCACTATTTCGGGGTACCGAAGTTGTGAAGCATCCATTCTACTCCATTGGACCCAAAATGATTTTTGGGAGTGTTTCAGAGCATTTCGCTAACCTTCGGCACGTAAAAAGATGAAAACTTGTGCTCGCGCCTGAATGCACTATTTCGGGGTACCAAAGCTGCGTTGCATCCATTCTACTCCATTGGAACCAAAGTGATATTTGGGAGTGTTTCAGAGCATTTCGCTAATCTTCAGCACGTAAAAAGATGATAAACTTGTGTTTTGGGCCTGAATGCACTATTTCGGGGTACCGAAGTTGTGAAGCATCCATTCTACTCCACTGGACCCAAAATGATGTTTGAGAGTGTTTCAGAGCATTTCGCTAACCTTCGGCATGTAAAAGATGCAAAACTTGTGTTTCGGGCCTTAATGCACTATTTCGGGGTATCGTAGTTGTAAAGCATCCATTGTACTCCATTGGACCCAAAATGATGTTTGGGAGTGTTTTAGAGCATTTCGCTAACCTTCGGCACGTAAAAGATGCAAAACTTATGTTCGCGCCTAAATCCACTATTTCGGGGTACCAAAATTGCGAAGCATCCATTATAGTCCATTGGACCCAAAATGATGTTTGGGAGTGTTTCAGAGCATTTTGCTAACCTTCGGCACGTAAAAGATGCAAAACTTGTCTTCGCGCGTGAATCCACTTTTTCGGGGTATCGTAGTTGTAAAGCATCCATTCTACTCCATTGGACCCAAAATGATGTTTCGGAGTGTTTCAGAGCATTTCGCTAACCTTCGGCACGTAATAGATGCAAAACTTGTGTTCGCGCTTGAATCCACTATTTCGGGGTACCAAAGTTGTGAAGCATCCATTATAGTCCATTCAACCCAAAATGATGTTTGGGAGTGTTTCAAAGCATTTTGCTAACCTTCGAAACATAAATAGATGAAAAACTTGTGTTTCGGGCCTGAATGCACTATTTCGGGATACCAAAGTTGCGAAGCATCCATTCTACTCCATTGGAACCAAAATGATGTTTTGGAGTGTTTCAGAGCATTTCGCTAACCTTCGGCACGTAAAAAGATGCACAATTTGTGTTTCGGGCCTGAACACACTATTTCGGGGTACCGAAGTTGTGAAGCATCCATTCTACACCATTGGACCCAAAATGATTTTTAGGGGTGTTTCAGAGCATTTCGCTAACCTTCGGCACGTAAAAAGATGATAAACTTGTGTTTCGGGCCTGAATGCACTATTTCGGGCTACCGAAGTTGTGAAGCATCCATTCTACTCCATTGGACCCAAAATAATGTTTGAGAGTGTTTCAGAGCATTTCGCTAACCCTTGGCACGTAAAAAGATGAAAAACTTGTGTTCGCGCCTGAATGCACTATTTCGAGGTACCAAAGTTGTGAAGCATCCATTGTACTCCATTGGACCCAAAATGATGTTTGAGAGTGTTTTAGAGCATTTCGCAAAACTTCGGCACGTCAAAGATTTAAAACTTGTGTTTCGAGCCTGAATGCACTATTTCGGGGTATCGTAGTTGTAAAGCATTCATTCTACTTCATTGGACCGAAAATGATGTTTGGGAGTGTTTCAGAGCATTTCGCTAACCTTCGGAATGTAAAAGATGCAAAACTTGTGTTCGCGCCTGAATCCACTATTTCGTGGTACCGAAGTTGTGAAGCATCCATTATAGTCCATTGGACCCAAAATGATGTTTGGGAGTGTTTCAGTGCATTTTGCTAACCTTCGGCACATAAATTGATGAAAAACTTGTGTTTCGGGCCTGAATGCACTATTTCGGGGTACCAAAGTTATGAAGCATCGATTCTACTCCATTGGAACCAAAATGATGTTTGGGAGTGTTTCAGAGCATTTCGCTAACCTTCGGCATGTAAAAAGATGCAAAACTTGTGTTTCGGGCCTGAATGCACTATTTTGGGGTACCGAAGTTGTGAAGCATCCATTCTACTCCATTGGACTCAAAATTTATTTTGGGAGTGTTTCAGAGGATTTCGCTAACCTTCGGCGCGTAAAAGATGCAAAATTTGCGTTCCCGCCTGAATGCACTATTTCGGGGTACCGAAGTTGTGAAGCATCCATTCTAGTCCATTGGACCCAAGATGATGTGGGAGTGTTTCAGAGTATATTGCTAACCTTCGGCACGTAAAAAGATGAAAACTTGTGTTTCGGGCATGGATGCACTATTTCGACGGACCAAAGTTGCGAAGCATCCATTCTACTCCATTGGAACCAAAATGATGTTTGGGAGTGTTTCAGAGCATTTCGCTAACCTTCGGCACGTAAAAAGATGCAAAACTTGTGTTTCGGGCCTGAATGCATTATTTCGGGGTACCGAAGTTGTGAAGCATCCATTCTACTCCATTGGACCAAAAATGATTTTTGGGAGTGTTTCAGAGCATTTCGCTAACCTTCGGCACGTAAAAAGATGAAAACTTGTGCTCGTGCCTGAATGCACTATTTCGGGGTACCAAAGCTGCGATGCTTCCATTCTACTCCATTGGAACCAAAGTGATATTTGGGAGTGTTTCAGAGCATTTCGCTAATCTTCAGCACGTAAAAAGATGATAAACTTGTGTTTCGGGCCTGAATCCACTTTTTCGGGGTATCGTAGTTGTAAAGCATCCATTCTACTCCATTGGACCCAAAATGATGTTTCGGAGTGTTTCAGAGCATTTCGCTAACCTTCGGCACATAATAGATGCAAAACTTGTGTTCGCGCTTGAAGCCACCATTTCGGGGTACCAAAGTTGTGAAGCATCCATTATAGTCCATTCGACCCAAAATGATGTTTGGGAGTGTTTTAGAGCATTTTGCTAACCTTCGAAACATAAATAGATGAAAAACTTGTGTTTCGGGCCTGAATACACTATTTTGGGGTACCAAAGTTGCGAAGCATCCATTCTACTCCATTGGAACCAAAATGATGTTTTGAGTGTTTCAGAGCATTTCGCTAACCTTCGGCACGTAAAAAGATGCACAATTTGTGTTTCGGGCCTGAACACACTATTTCGGGGTACCGAAGTTGTGAAGCATTTATTCTACTCCATTGGACCCAAAATGATTTTTGGGGGTGTTTCAGAGCATTTCGCTAACCTTCGGCACGTAAAAAGATGATAAACTTGTGTTTCGGGCCTGAATGCACTATTTCGGGTTACCGAAGTTGTGAAGCATCCATTCTACTCCATTGGCCCCAAAATAATGTTTGAGAGTGTTTCAGAGCATTTCGCTAACCCTTGGCACGTAAAAAGATGAAAAACTTGTGTTCGCGCCTGAATGCACTATTTCGGGGTACCAAAGTTGCGAAGCATCCATTCTACTCCATTGGAACCAAAATGATATTTGGGAGTGTTTCAGAGCTTTTCGCTAACCTTCGGCACGTAAAAGATGCAAAACTTGTGTTCGCGCCTGAATCCACTATTTCGGGGTACCAAAGTTGTGAAGCATCCATTATAGTCCATTGGACCCAAAATGATGTTTGGGAGTGTTTCAGAGCATTTCGCTAACCTTTAGCACGTAAAAGATGCAAAACTTGTGTTTCGGAACTGAATGCACTATTTTGGGGGTACCGAAGTTGTGAAGCATCTATTCTACTCCATTGGACCCAAAATGATGTTTGAGAGTGTTTCAGAGCATTTCGCTAACCTTCGGCACGTAAAAGATGCAAAACTTGTGTTCGCGCCTGAATCCACTATTTCGGGGTACCAAAGTTGTGAAGCATCCATTATAGTCCATTGGACCCAAAATGATGTTCGGGAGTGTTTCAGAGCATTTTGCTAACCTTCGGGTCATAAATAGATGAAAAACTTGTGTTTCGGGCCTGAATGCACCATTTCGGGGTACCAAAGTTGTGAAGCATCCATTCTACTCCATTGTAACCAAAATGATGTTTGGGAGTGTTTCAGAGCATTTCGGTAACCTTCGGCACGTAAAAAGATACAAAACTTGTGTTCGCGCCTGAATGCATTATTTCGGGGAACCAAAGCTGCGAAGCATCCATTCTACTCCATTGGAACCAAAGTGATGTTTGGGAGTGTTTCAGAGCATTTTGCTAATCTTCGGCAGGTAAAAAGAAGATAAACTTGTGTTTCGGGCCTGAATGCACTATTTCGGGGTACCGAAGTTGTGAAGCATCCATTCTACTCCATTGGACCCAAAATGATGTTTGAGAGTGTTTCAGAGCATTTCGCTAACCTTCGGCTCGTAAAAGATGCAAAGCTTGGGTTTCGAGCCTGAATGCACTATTTCGGGGTATCGTAGTTGTAAAGCATCCATTCTACTCCATTGGACCCAAAATGATGTTTGGGAGTGTATCAGAGCATTTCGCTAACCTTCGGCACGTAAAAGATGCAAAACTTGTGTTCGCGCCTGAATCCACTATTTCGGGGTACCAAAGTTGTGAAGCATCCATTCTACTCCATTGGACCCAAAATGATGTTTGGGAGTGTTTCAGAGCATTTCTCTAACCTTCGACGCGTAGAAGATGCAAAACTTGTGTTTCGGGCCTGAATGCACTATTTCGGGAAATCGTAGTTGTAAAGCATCCATTCTACTCCATTGGACCCAAAATGATGTTTGGGAGTGTTTCAGAGCATTTCCCTAACCTTCGGCACGTAAAAGATGCAAAACTTGTGTTCGCGCCTGAATCCACTATTTCGGGGTACCAAAGTTGTGAAGCATCCATTATAGTCCATTGGACCCAAAATGATGTTTAGGAGTGTTTCAGAGCATTTTGCTAACCTTCGGCACATAAATAGATGAAAAACTTGTGTTTCGGGCCAGAATGCACTATTTCGGGGAACCAAAGTTGCGAAGCATCCATTCTACTCCATTGGAACCAAAATGATGTTTGGGTGTGTTTCAGAGCATTTTGCTAACCTTCGGCACGTAAAAAGATACAAAACTTGTGTTTCGGGCCTGAATGCACTATTTCGGGGTGCCGAAGTTGTGAAGCATCCATTCTACTCCATTGGACCCAAAATGATTTTTTGGAGTGTTTCAGAGCATTTCGCTAACCTTCGGCACGTAAAAAGATGAAAACTTGTGTTCGCGCCTGAATGCACTATTTTGGGGTACCGAAGTTGTGAAGCATCCATTCTAGTCCATTGGACCCAAAATGATGTTTGGGGGTGTTTCAGAGCGTTTCGCTAACCTTCGGCACATAAAAAGATGAAAAACTTGTGTTCGCGCCTGAATGCACTATTTCGGGGTACCAAAGCTGCAAAGCATCCATTCTACTCCATTGGAACCAAAGTGATGATTGGGAGTGTTTCAGAGCATTTCGCTAACCTTCGGCACGTAAAAGATGCAAAACTTGTGTTTCGGGCCTGAATGCACTATTTCGGGTATCGTAGTTGTAAAACATCCATTCTACTCCATTTGACCCAAAATGATGTTTGGGAGTGTTTCAGAGCATTTCGCTAACCTTCGGCGCATAAATAGATGAAAAACTTGTGTTTCGGGCCTCAATGCACTATTTCGGGGTACCAAAGTTGCGAAGCATCCATTCTACTCCATTGGAACCAAATTGATGTTTGGGAGTGTTTCAGAGCATTTCGCTAACCTTCGGCACGTAAAAGATGCAAAACTTGTGTTCGTGCCTGAATCCACTGTTTCGGGGTACCAAAGTTGTGAAGCATCCATTATAGTCCATTTGACCCAAAATGATGTTTGGGCGTGTTTCAGAGTATTTTGCTAACCTTCGGCACATAAATAGATGAAAAACTTGTGTTTCGGGCCTGAATGCACTATTTCGGGGTACCAAAGTTGCGAAGCATCCATTCTACTCCATTGGAACAAAAATGATGTTTGGGAGTGTTTCAGAGCATTTCGCTTACCTTCGGCACGTAAAAAGATGCACAACTTGTGTTCGCGCTTGAATCCACTATTTCGGGGTACCAAAGTTGTGAAGCATCCATTATACTCCATTGGACCCAAAATGATGTTTAGGAGTGTTTCAGAGCATTTTGCTAACCTTCGGCACATAAATAGATGAAAAACTTGTGTTTCGGACCAGAATGCACTATTTAGGGGTACCAAAGTTGCGAAGCATCCATTCTACTCCATTGGAACCAAAATGATGTTTGGGAGTGTTTCAGAGCATTTCGCTAACCTTCGGCACGTAAAAAGATGAAAAACTTGTGTTCGCGCCTGAATGCACTATTTCGGGGTACCAAAGCTGCAAAGCATCCATTCTACTCCATTGGAACCAAAGTGATGATTGGGAGTGTTTCAGAGCATTTCGCTAACCTTCGGCACGTAAAAGATGCAAAACTTGTGTTTCGGGCCTGAATGCACTATTTCGGGTATCGTAGTTGTAAAACATCCATTCTACTCCATTTGACCCAAAATGATGTTTGGGAGTGTTTCAGTGCATTTCGCTAACCTTCGGCGCATAAATAGATGAAAAACTTGTGTTTCGGGCCTCAATGCACTATTTCGGGGTACCAAAGTTGCGAAGCATCCATTCTACTCCACTGGAACAAAAATGATGTTTGGGAGTGTTTCAGAGCATTTCGCTAACCTTCGGCACGTAAAAAGATGCACAACTTGTGTTCGCGCCTGAATCCACTATTTCGGGGTACCAAAGTTGTGAAGCATCCATTATAGTCCATTGGACCCAAAATGATGTTTGGAAGTGTTTCAGAGCATTTTGCTAACCTTCGGCACATAAATAGATGAAAAACTTGTGTTTCGGGCCTGAATGCAATATTTCGGGGTACCAAATTGCGAAGCATCCATTCTACTCCATTGGAACCAAAATGATGTTTGGGAGTGTTTCAGAGCATTTCGCTAACCTTCGGCACGTAAAAAGATGAAAACTTGTGTTCGCTCCTGAATGCACTATTTTGGGGTACCGAAGTTGTGAAGCATCCATTCTAGTCCATTGGACCCAAAATGATGTTTGGGGGTGTTTCAGAGCATTTCGCTAACCTTCGGCACGTAAAAAGATGAAAAACTTGTGTTCGCGCCTGAATGCACTATTTCGGGGTACCAAAGCTGCGAAGCATCCATTCTACTCCATTGGAACCAAAATGATGTTTGGCAGTGTTTCAGAGCATTTCGCTAACCTTCAGCTCGTAAAAAGATGATAAACTTTTGTTTCGGGCCTGAATGCACTATTTCGGGAAATCGTAGTTGTAAAGCATCCATTCTACTCCATTGGACCCAAAATGATGTTTGGGAGTGTTTCAGAGCATTTCGCTAACCTTCGGCACGTAAAAAGATGCACAACTTGTGTTCGCGCCTGAATCCACTATTTCGGGGTACCAAAGTTGTGAAGCATCCATTATAGTCCATTGGACCCAAAATGATGTTTGGGAGTGTTTCAGAGCATTTTGCTAACCTTCGGCACATAAATAGATGAAAAACTTGTGTTTCGGGCCTGAATGCACTATTTCGGGGTACCAAAGTTGCGAAGCATCCATTCTACTCCATTGGAACCAAAATGATGTTTGGGAGTGTTTCAGAGCATTTCGCTAACCTTCGGCACGTAAAAAGATACAAAACTTATGTTTCGGGCCTGAATGCACTATTTCGGGGTGCCGAAGTTGTGAAGCATCGATTCTACTCCATCGGACCCAAAATGATTTTTTGGAGTGTTTCAGCGCATTTCGCTAACCTTCGGCACGTAAAAAGATGAAAACTTGTGTTCGCGCCTGAATGCACTATTTTGGGGTACCGAAGTTGTGAAGCATCCATTCTAGTCCATTGGACCCAAAATGAAGTTTGGGGGTGTTTCAGAGCATTTCGCTAACCTTCGGCACGTAAAAAGAGGAAAAACTTGTGTTCGCGCCTGAATGCACTATTTCGGGGTACCAAAGCTGCAAAGCATCCATTCTACTCCATTGGAACCAAAGTGATGATTGGGAGTGTGTCAGAGCATTTCGCTAACTTTCGGCACGTAAAAGATGCAAAACTTGTGTTTCGGGCCTGAATGCACTATTTCGGGGTATCGTAGTTGTATAACATCCATTCTACTCCATTTGACCCAAAATGATGTTTGGGAGTGTTTCAGAGCATTTCGCTAACCTTCGGCACGTAAAAGATGCAAAACTTGTGTTCGCGCCTGAATGCACTATTTTGGGGTACCAAAGCTGCAAAGCATCCATTCTACTCCATTGGAACCAAAGTGATGATTGGGAGTGTTTCAGAGCATTTCGCTAACCTTCGGCACGTAAAAGATGCAAAACTTGTGTTTCGGGCCTGAATGCATTATTTCGGGGTATCGTAGTTGTAAAACATCCATTCTACTCCATTTGACCCAAAATGATGTTTGGGATTGTTTCAGAGCATTTCGCTAACCTTCAGCACATAAATAGATGAAAAACTTGTGTTTCGGGCCTGAATGCACTATTTCGGGGTACCAAAGCTGCAAAGCATCCATTCTACTCCATTGGAACCAAAGTGATGATTGGGAGTGTTTCAGAGCATTTCGCTAACCTTCGGCACGTAAAAGATGCAAAACTTGTGTTTCGGGCCTGAATGCACTATTTCGGGTATCGTAGTTGTAAAACATCCATTCTACTCCATTTGACCCAAAATGATGTTTGGGAGTGTTTCAGAGCATTTCGCTTACCTTCGGCGCATAAATAGATGAAAAACTTGTGTTTCGGGCCTCAATGCACTATTTCGGGGTACCAAAGTTGCGAAGCGTCCATTCTACTCCATTGGAACAAAAATGATGTTTGGGAGTGTTTCAGAGCATTTCGCTTACCTTCGGCACGTAAAAAGATGCACAACTTGTGTTCGCGCTTGAATCCACTATTTCGGGGTACCAAAGTTGTGAAGCATCCATTATACTCCATTGGACCCAAAATGATGTTTAGGAGTGTTTCAGAGCATTTTACTAACCTTCGGCACATAAATAGATGAAAAACTTGTGTTTCGGGCCAGAATGCACTATTTAGGGGTACCAAAGTTGCGAAGCATCCATTCTACTCCATTGGAACCAAAATGATGTTTGGGAGTGTTTCAGAGCATTTCGCTAACCTTCGGCACGTAAAAAGATACAAAACTTATGTTTCGGGCCTGAATGCACTATTTCGGGGTGCCGAAGTTGTGAAGCATCCATTCTACTCCATCGGACCCAAAATGATTTTTTGGAGTGTTTCAGAGCATTTCGCTAACCTTCGGCACGTAAAAAGATGAAAACTTGTGTTCGCGCCTGAA
Source organism: Cenchrus fungigraminus (assembly GCA_036936925.1). Lineage (NCBI taxonomy): Eukaryota > Viridiplantae > Streptophyta > Magnoliopsida > Poales > Poaceae > Cenchrus > Cenchrus fungigraminus. Next base: position 57,830,515 of record CM072772.1, on the reverse strand, counting down.
TGCACTATTTTGGGGTACCGAAGTTGTGAAGCATCCATTCTAGTCCATTGGACCCAAAATGAAGTTTGGGGGTGTTTCAGAGCATTTCGCTAACCTTCGGCACGTAAAAAGAGGAAAAACTTGTGTTCGCGCCTGAATGCACTATTTCGGGGTACCAAAGCTGCAAAGCATCCATTCTACTCCATTGGAACCAAAGTGATGATTGGGAGTGTGTCAGAGCATTTCGCTAACTTTCGGCACGTAAAAGATGCAAAACTTGTGTTTCGGGCCTGAATGCACTATTTCGGGGTATCGTAGTTGTATAACATCCATTCTACTCCATTTGACCCAAAATGATGTTTGGGAGTGTTTCAGAGCATTTCGCTAACCTTCGGCACGTAAAAGATGCAAAACTTGTGTTCGCCCCTGAATGCACTATTTTGGGGTACCAAAGCTGCAAAGCATCCATTCTACTCCATTGGAACCAAAGTGATGATTGGGAGTGTTTCAGAGCATTTCGCTAACCTTCGGCACGTAAAAGATGCAAAACTTGTGTTTCGGGCCTGAATGCATTATTTCGGGGTATCGTAGTTGTAAAACATCCATTCTACTCCATTTTACCCAAAATGATGTTTGGGAGTGTTTCAGAGCATTTCGCTAACCTTCAGCACATAAATAGATGAAAAACTTGTGTTTCGGGCCTGAATGCACTATTTCGGGGTACCAAAGCTGCAAAGCATCCATTCTACTCCATTGGAACCAAAGTGATGATTGGGAGTGTTTCAGAGCATTTCGCTAACCTTCGGCACGTAAAAGATGCAAAACTTGTGTTTCGGGCCTGAATGCACTATTTCGGGTATCGTAGTTGTAAAACATCCATTCTACTCCATTTGACCCAAAATGATGTTTGGGAGTGTTTCAGAGCATTTCGCTTACCTTCGGCGCATAAATAGATGAAAAACTTGTGTTTCGGGCCTCAATGCACTATTTCGGGGTACCAAAGTTGCGAAGCATCCATTCTACTCCATTGGAACCAAATTGATGTTTGGGAGTGTTTCAGAGCATTTCGCTAACCTTCGGCACGTAAAAGATGCAAAACTTGTGTTCGCGCCTGAATCCACTGTTTCGGGGTACCAAAGTTGTAAAGCATCCATTATAGTCCATTTGACCCAAAATGATGTTTGGGAGTGTTTCAGAGTATTTTGCTAACCTTCGGCACATAAATAGATGAAAAACTTGTGTTTCGGGCCTGAATGCACTATTTCGGGGTACCAAAGTTACGAAGCATCCATTCTACTCCATTGGAACAAAAATGATGTTTGGGAGTGTTTCAGAGCATTTCGCTTACCTTCGGCACGTAAAAAGATGCACAACTTGTGTTCGCGCTTGAATCCACTATTTCGGGGTACCAAAGTTGTGAAGCATCCATTATACTCCATTGGACCCAAAATGATGTTTAGGAGTGTTTCAGAGCATTTTACTAACCTTCGGCACATAAATAGATGAAAAACTTGTGTTTCGGGCCAGAATGCACTATTTAGGGGTACCAAAGTTGCGAAGCATCCATTCTACTCCATTGGAACCAAAATGATGTTTGGGAGTGTTTCAGAGCATTTCGCTAACCTTCGGCACGTAAAAAGATGAAAAACTTGTGTTCGCGCCTGAATGCACTATTTCGGGGTACCAAAGCTGCAAAGCATCCATTCTACTCCATTGGAACCAAAGTGATGATTGGGAGTGTTTCAGAGCATTTCGCTAACCTTCGGCACGTAAAAGATACAAAACTTGTGTTTCGGGCCTGAATGCACTATTTCGGGTATCGTAGTTGTAAAACATCCATTCTACTCCATTTGACCCAAAATGATGTTTGGGAGTGTTTCAGTGCATTTCGCTAACCTTCGGCGCATAAATAGATGAAAAACTTGTGTTTCGGGCCTCAATGCACTATTTCGGGGTACCAAAGTTGCGAAGCATCCATTCTACTCCACTGGAACAAAAATGATGTTTGGGAGTGTTTCAGAGCATTTCGCTAACCTTCGGCACGTAAAAAGATGCACAACTTGTGTTCGCGCCTGAATCCACTATTTCGGGGTACCAAAGTTGTGAAGCATCCATTATAGTCCATTGGACCCAAAATGATGTTTGGAAGTGTTTCAGAGCATTTTGCTAACCTTCGGCACATAAATAGATGAAAAACTTGTGTTTCGGGCCTGAATGCAATATTTCGGGGTACCAAATTGCGAAGCATCCATTCTACTCCATTGGAACCAAAATGATGTTTGGGAGTGTTTCAGAGCATTTCGCTAACCTTCGACACGTAAACGATGCAAAACTTGTGTTTCGGGCCTGAATGCACTATTTCGGGAAATCGTAGTTGTAAAGCATCCATTCTACTCCATTGGACCCAAAATGATGTTTGGGAGTGTTTCAGAACATTTCCCTAACCTTCGGCACGTAAAAGATGCAAAACTTGTGTTCGCGCCTGAATCCACTATTTCGGGGTACCAAAGTTGTGAAGCATCCATTATAGTCCATTGGACCCAAAATGATGTTTGGGAGTGTTTCAGAGCATTTTGCTAACCTTCGGCACATAAATAGATGAAAAACTTGTGTTTCGGGCCTGAATGCACTATTTCGGGGTACCAAAGTTGCGAAGCATCCATTCTACTCCATTGGAACCAAAATGATGTTTGGGAGTGTTTCAGAGCATTTCGCTAACCTTCGGCACGTAAAAAGATACAAAACTTATGTTTCGGGCCTGAATGCACTATTTCGGGGTGCCGAAGTTGTGAAGCATCCATTCTACTCCATCGGACCCAAAATGATTTTTTGGAGTGTTTCAGAGCATTTCGCTAACCTTCGGCACGTAAAAAGATGAAAACTTGTGTTCGCGCCTGAATGCACTATTTTGGGGTACCGAAGTTGTGAAGCATCCATTCTAGTCCATTGGACCCAAAATGAAGTTTGGGGGTGTTTCAGAGCATTTCGCTAGACTTCGGCACGTAAAAAGAGGAAAAACTTGTGTTCGCGCCTGAATGCACTATTTCGGGGTACCAAAGCTGCAAAGCATCCATTCTACTCCATTGGAACCAAAGTGATGATTGGGAGTGTGTCAGAGCATTTCGCTAACTTTCGGCACGTAAAAGATGCAAAACTTGTGTTTCGGGCCTGAATGCACTATTTCGGGGTATCGTAGTTGTATAACATCCATTCTACTCCATTTGACCCAAAATGATGTTTGGGAGTGTTTCAGAGCATTTCGCTAACCTTCGGCACGTAAAAGATGCAAAACTTGTGTTCGCGCCTGAATGCACTATTTTGGGGTACCAAAGCTGCAAAGCATCCATTCTACTCCATTGGAACCAAAGTGATGATTGGGAGTGTTTCAGAGCATTTCGCTAACCTTCGGCACGTAAAAGATGCAAAACTTCTGTTTCGGGCCTGAATGCATTATTTCGGGGTATCGTAGTTGTAAAACATCCATTCTACTCCATTTGACCCAAAATGATGTTTGGGAGTGTTTCAGAGCATTTCGCTAACCTTCAGCACATAAATAGATGAAAAACTTGTGTTTCGGGCCTGAATGCACTATTTCGGGGTACCAAAGCTGCAAAGCATCCATTCTACTCCATTGGAACCAAAGTGATGATTGGGAGTGTTTCAGAGCATTTCGCTAACCTTCGGCACGTAAAAGATGCAAAACTTGTGTTTCGGGCCTGAATGCACTATTTCGGGTATCGTAGTTGTAAAACATCCATTCTACTCCATTTGACCCAAAATGATGTTTGGGAGTGTTTCAGAGCATTTCGCTTACCTTCGGCGCATAAATAGATGAAAAACTTGTGTTTCGGGCCTCAATGCACTATTTCGGGGTACCAAAGTTGCGAAGCATCCATTCTACTCCATTGGAACCAAATTGATGTTTGGGAGTGTTTCAGAGCATTTCGCTAACCTTCGGCACGTAAAAGATGCAAAACTTGTGTTCGCGCCTGAATCCACTGTTTCGGGGTACCAAAGTTGTAAAGCATCCATTATAGTCCATTTGACCCAAAATGATGTTTGGGAGTGTTTCAGAGTATTTTGCTAACCTTCGGCACATAAATAGATGAAAAACTTGTGTTTCGGGCCTGAATGCACTATTTCGGGGTACCAAAGTTGCGAAGCATCCATTCTACTCCATTGGAACAAAAATGATGTTTGGGAGTGTTTCAGAGCATTTCGCTTACCTTCGGCACGTAAAAAGATGCACAACTTGTGTTCGCGCTTGAATCCACTATTTCGGGGTACCAAAGTTGTGAAGCATCCATTATACTCCATTGGACCCAAAATGATGTTTAGGAGTGTTTCAGAGCATTTTACTAACCTTCGGCACATAAATAGATGAAAAACTTGTGTTTCGGGCCAGAATGCACTATTTAGGGGTACCAAAGTTGCGAAGCATCCATTCTACTCCATTGGAACCAAAATGATGTTTGGGAGTGTTTCAGAGCATTTCGCTAACCTTCGGCACGTAAAAAGATGAAAAACTTGTGTTTCGGGCCTGAATGCACTATTTCGGGGTACCAAAGCTGCAAAGCATCCATTCTACTCCATTGGAACCAAAGTGATGATTGGGAGTGTTTCAGAGCATTTCGCTAACCTTCGGCACGTAAAAGATGCAAAACTTGTGTTTCGGGCCTGAATGCACTATTTCGGGTATCGTAGTTGTAAAACATCCATTCTACTCCATTTGACCCAAAATGATGTTTGGGAGTGTTTCAGAGCATTTCGCTTACCTTCGGCGCATAAATAGATGAAAAACTTGTGTTTCGGGCCTCAATGCACTATTTCGGGGTACCAAAGTTGCGAAGCATCCATTCTACTCCATTGGAACCAAATTGATGTTTGGGAGTGTTTCAGAGCATTTCGCTAACCTTCGGCACGTAAAAGATGCAAAACTTGTGTTCGCGCCTGAATCCACTGTTTCGGGGTACCAAAGTTGTAAAGCATCCATTATAGTCCATTTGACCCAAAATGATGTTTGGGAGTGTTTCAGAGTATTTTGCTAACCTTCGGCACATAAATAGATGAAAAACTTGTGTTTCGGGCCTGAATGCACTATTTCGGGGTACCAAAGTTGCGAAGCATCCATTCTACTCCATTGGAACAAAAATGATGTTTGGGAGTGTTTCAGAGCATTTCGCTTACCTTCGGCACGTAAAAAGATGCACAACTTGTGTTCGCGCTTGAATCCACTATTTCGGGGTACCAAAGTTGTGAAGCATCCATTATACTCCATTGGACCCAAAATAATGTTTAGGAGTGTTTCAGAGCATTTTACTAACCTTCGGCACATAAATAGATGAAAAACTTGTGTTTCGGGCCAGAATGCACTATTTAGGGGTACCAAAGTTGCGAAGCATCCATTCTACTCCATTGGAACCAAAATGATGTTTGGGAGTGTTTCAGAGCATTTCGCTAACCTTCGGCACGTAAAAAGATGAAAAACTTGTGTTCGCGCCTGAATGCACTATTTCGGGGTACCAAAGCTGCAAAGCATCCATTCTACTCCATTGGAACCAAAGTGATGATTGGGAGTGTTTCAGAGCATTTCGCTAACCTTCGGCACGTAAAAGATACAAAACTTGTGTTTCGGGCCTGAATGCACTATTTCGGGTATCGTAGTTGTAAAACATCCATTCTACTCCATTTGACCCAAAATGATGTTTGGGAGTGTTTCAGTGCATTTCGCTAACCTTCGGCGCATAAATAGATGAAAAACTTGTGTTTCGGGCCTCAATGCACTATTTCGGGGTACCAAAGTTGCGAAGCATCCATTCTACTCCACTGGAACAAAAATGATGTTTGGGAGTGTTTCAGAGCATTTCGCTAACCTTCGGCACGTAAAAAGATGCACAACTTGTGTTCGCGCCTGAATCCACTATTTCGGGGTACCAAAGTTGTGAAGCATCCATTATAGTCCATTGGACCCAAAATGATGTTTGGAAGTGTTTCAGAGCATTTTGCTAACCTTCGGCACATAAATAGATGAAAAACTTGTGTTTCGGGCCTGAATGCAATATTTCGGGGTACCAAATTGCGAAGCATCCATTCTACTCCATTGGAACCAAAATGATGTTTGGGAGTGTTTCAGAGCATTTCGCTAACCTTCGACACGTAAACGATGCAAAACTTGTGTTTCGGGCCTGAATGCACTATTTCGGGAAATCGTAGTTGTAAAGCATCCATTCTACTCCATTGGACCCAAAATGATGTTTGGGAGTGTTTCAGAACATTTCCCTAACCTTCGGCACGTAAAAGATGCAAAACTTGTGTTCGCGCCTGAATCCACTATTTCGGGGTACCAAAGTTGTGAAGCATCCATTATAGTCCATTGGACCCAAAATGATGTTTGGGAGTGTTTCAGAGCATTTTGCTAACCTTCGGCACATAAATAGATGAAAAACTTGTGTTTCGGGCCTGAATGCACTATTTCGGGGTACCAAAGTTGCGAAGCATCCATTCTACTCCATTGGAACCAAAATGATGTTTGGGAGTGTTTCAGAGCATTTCGCTAACCTTCGGCACGTAAAAAGATACAAAACTTATGTTTCGGGCCTGAATGCACTATTTCGGGGTGCCGAAGTTGTGAAGCATCCATTCTACTCCATCGGACCCAAAATGATTTTTTGGAGTGTTTCAGAGCATTTCGCTAACCTTCGGCACGTAAAAAGATGAAAACTTGTGTTCGCGCCTGAATGCACTATTTTGGGGTACCGAAGTTGTGAAGCATCCATTCTAGTCCATTGGACCCAAAATGAAGTTTGGGGGTGTTTCAGAGCATTTCGCTAGACTTCGGCACGTAAAAAGAGGAAAAACTTGTGTTCGTGCCTGAATGCACTATTTCGGGGTACCAAAGCTGCAAAGCATCCATTCTACTCCATTGGAACCAAAGTGATGATTGGGAGTGTGTCAGAGCATTTCGCTAACTTTCGGCACGTAAAAGATGCAAAACTTGTGTTTCGGGCCTGAATGCACTATTTCGGGGTATCGTAGTTGTATAACATCCATTCTACTCCATTTGACCCAAAATGATGTTTGGGAGTGTTTCAGAGCATTTCGCTAACCTTCGGCACGTAAAAGATGCAAAACTTGTGTTCGCGCCTGAATGCACTATTTTGGGGTACCAAAGCTGCAAAGCATCCATTCTACTCCATTGGAACCAAAGTGATGATTGGGAGTGTTTCAGAGCATTTCGCTAACCTTCGGCACGTAAAAGATGCAAAACTTCTGTTTCGGGCCTGAATGCATTATTTCGGGGTATCGTAGTTGTAAAACATCCATTCTACTCCATTTGACCCAAAATGATGTTTGGGAGTGTTTCAGAGCATTTCGCTAACCTTCAGCACATAAATAGATGAAAAACTTGTGTTTCGGGCCTGAATGCACTATTTCGGGGTACCAAAGCTGCAAAGCATCCATTCTACTCCATTGGAACCAAAGTGATGATTGGGAGTGTTTCAGAGCATTTCGCTAACCTTCGGCACGTAAAAGATGCAAAACTTGTGTTTCGGGCCTGAATGCACTATTTCGGGTATCGTAGTTGTAAAACATCCATTCTACTCCATTTGACCCAAAATGATGTTTGGGAGTGTTTCAGAGCATTTCGCTTACCTTCGGCGCATAAATAGATGAAAAACTTGTGTTTCGGGCCTCAATGCACTATTTCGGGGTACCAAAGTTGCGAAGCATCCATTCTACTCCATTGGAACCAAATTGATGTTTGGGAGTGTTTCAGAGCATTTCGCTAACCTTCGGCACGTAAAAGATGCAAAACTTGTGTTCGCGCCTGAATCCACTGTTTCGGGGTACCAAAGTTGTAAAGCATCCATTATAGTCCATTTGACCCAAAATGATGTTTGGGAGTGTTTCAGAGTATTTTGCTAACCTTCGGCACATAAATAGATGAAAAACTTGTGTTTCGGGCCTGAATGCACTATTTCGGGGTACCAAAGTTGCGAAGCATCCATTCTACTCCATTGGAACAAAAATGATGTTTGGGAGTGTTTCAGAGCATTTCGCTTACCTTCGGCACGTAAAAAGATGCACAACTTGTGTTCGCGCTTGAATCCACTATTTCGGGGTACCAAAGTTGTGAAGCATCCATTATACTCCATTGGACACAAAATGATGTTTAGGAGTGTTTCAGAGCATTTTACTAACCTTCGGCACATAAATAGATGAAAAACTTGTGTTTCGGGCCAGAATGCACTATTTAGGGGTACCAAAGTTGCGAAGCATCCATTCTACTCCATTGGAACCAAAATGATGTTTGGGAGTGTTTCAGAGCATTTCGCTAACCTTCGGCACGTAAAAAGATGAAAAACTTGTGTTCGCGCCTGAATGCACTATTTCGGGGTACCAAAGCTGCAAAGCATCCATTCTACTCCATTGGAACCAAAGTGATGATTGGGAGTGTTTCAGAGCATTTCGCTAACCTTCGGCACGTAAAAGATGCAAAACTTGTGTTTCGGGCCTGAATGCACTATTTTGGGTATTGTAGTTGTAAAACATCCATTCTACTCCATTTGACCCAAAATGATGTTTGGGAGTGTTTCAGTGCATTTCGCTAACCTTCGGCGCATAAATAGATGAAAAACTTGTGTTTCGGGCCTCAATGCACTATTTCGGGGTACCAAAGTTGCGAAGCATCCATTCTACTCCACTGGAACAAAAATGATGTTTGGGAGTGTTTCAGAGCATTTCGCTAACCTTCGGCACGTAAAAAGATGCACAACTTGTGTTCGCGCCTGAATCCACTATTTCGGGGTACCAAAGTTGTGAAGCATCCATTATAGTCCATTGGACCCAAAATGATGTTTGGAAGTGTTTCAGAGCATTTTGCTGACCTTCGGCACATAAATAGATGAAAAACTTGTGTTTCGGGCCTGAATGCACTATTTCGGGGTACCAAATTGCGAAGCATCCATTCTACTCCATTGGAACCAAAATGATGTTTAGGAGTGTTTCAGAGCATTTCGCTAACCTTCGACACGTAAACGATGCAAAACTTGTGTTTCGGGCCTGAATGCACTATTTCGGGAAATCGTAGTTGTAAAGCATCCATTCTACTCCATTGGACCCAAAATGATGTTTGGGAGTGTTTCAGAACATTTCCCTAACCTTCGGCACGTAAAAGATGCAAAACTTGTGTTCGCGCCTGAATCCACTATTTCGGGGTACCAAAGTTGTGAAGCATCCATTATAGTCCATTGGACCCAAAATGATGTTTGGGAGTGTTTCAGAGCATTTTGCTAACCTTCGGCACATAAATAGATGAAAAACTTGTGTTTCGGGCCTGAATGCACTATTTCGGGGTACCAAAGTTGCGAAGCATCCATTCTACTCCATTGGAACCAAAATGATGTTTGGGAGTGTTTCAGAGCATTTCGCTAACCTTCGGCACGTAAAAAGATACAAAACTTATGTTTCGGGCCTGAATGCACTATTTCGGGGTGCCGAAGTTGTGAAGCATCCATTCTACTCCATCGGACCCAAAATGATTTTTTGGAGTGTTTCAGAGCATTTCGCTAACCTTCGGCACGTAAAAAGATGAAAACTTGTTGATAAAGGGGGAGTGCCCGATCTTTCGGTGAGTTGGATAAATCTCGATTTGGTGGTGGTTCGACCCTCACGATCCGACTACGACGAGCGAACCCGTTGCGCCAATGCAATCGCTGAACCGTACCTCCAATGGTTACCAACCTCGCGGTGCGAGATCAGCCTGATCACGAAGATCGTTTTTCCTGCACGCAATCGATAGAACGAACAAGAAAAATACAACGAGCAATTTATTAATCACTCACAAGGTGGAGCTTGAATTCACGACGGCGGCGTAGAATACGCGGCGGTTCGGAAAGTAGCAAAAGCTAACAATGAAAACAAACTCAAGTTCTAATCTAGATGGGTCTCTCTAATATAGATGGAAAAAAAAAACAACTCGGACTCCCGACGGCCACCAGGGTAGGCGGCGGCGGACCCTAGGGCTGCATGCGCTGCCCCTGGCGCACGCATTGACCCTGACGCGTCAGGCAGCAGGCAGCAAGCCAGCCACGCGCGGTCAGGCCCCCCTCACGCGCAGCAAGCCAGCCACGCGTGGTCAGGCCCCCCTCACGCGATGCGTCCTGTGCAGTACTGCGACCCGATGGATGGTGCATGATGGCTGATAGCGACGTGATGAATGGATGCATGGTTGCTGGCGACGCGTTGGACGGTAGCCCAGCCTCCTGACGCGAAACTTCTTCACGTACAAAAACTTGACTGTGGCCCGTTATTCTTCAGCAGCAACACAAAGTTTAATTCTCGTGCACGAGCCCGGGTGAGTGGTCCTGAAGGTGGCGCCTGAAGTGTTTCTGGTGATGACGATGTAGACGGTGCTGCTGTTGTAGATGTACCCGTATCAGTAGAGATGTCCTCATCATCCTCCCCGTCTTGAACTGAAGTCGTCCTCGACGGCAGCTCCTCATCCTCACCCGCATACAGCTTTAAATCTGCAACATTAAAACTAGTGGAAACACCAAACTCCGCAGGTAGGTCAAGAACATAAGCATTATCGTTAATTTTGGTGAGTATCTTAAAAGGACCAGCAGCACGAGGCATTAATTTCGAACGTCGCAAGGTTGGAAACCGATCCTTTCGCAAATGCAACCAAACCAAATCACCAGGTTCAAAAGTAACATGTTTGCGCCCTTTACTACCCTGAACCTGATACTTAGCATTAGCAGCAGCAATATTATGTTTGGTCTGGTCATGTAAACTAATCATGTGATCTACATGAGAAACAGCATCTATATGCGGAACATCCACAGCATCAAGCGTAAATAAATCAATAGGTGCCCGAGGAATATAGCCATAAACAATCTGAAAAGGACACATTTTCGTTGACGAGTGTGTGGCATGATTATAAGCAAACTCAACATGAGGCAAGCAATCCTCCCAACGTTTTAAATTTTTGTCTAAGGCAGCCCTAAGCATGGTAGATAAGGTTCGATTAACTACCTCAGTTTGCCCATCAGTTTGAGGATGACAAGTGGTGCTAAACAATAATTTAGTGCCCAATTTTTTCCAAAGCGATCGCCAAAAATGACTCACAAACCTTACATCCCGATCAGAAACTATGGTATTTGGAATACCATGCAAACGAATAACCTCTCGGAAAAACAATTCAGCAATATGGCGAGCATCATCAGTCTTATGACAAGGTATAAAATGAGCCATTTTAGAAAAACGGTCAACAACCACAAAAATGCTGTCCCTCCCCTTCTGAGTTCTAGGCAAACCCAAAACAAAATCCATAGATATATCAAGCCAAGGAGAAGTAGGAACAGGCAGAGGCATATACAAACCATGGTTGTGCAATCGCGACTTAGCCTTCTGACAAGTAGTGCAACGTGCAACAAGTCGCTCAACATCAAAACGCATCCGTGGCCAAAAGAAGTGGGCAGCCAATACCTCATGCGTCTTGAAAACGCCAAAATGCCCCATTAGACCACCACCATGTGCTTCCTGTAACAACAAAAGCCGAATCGAACTTGCAGGAACACACAACTTGTTAGCGCGAAACAGAAACCCATCCTGCATGTGAAATTTTCCCCATGGTTTCCCATTAACACAATGAGCAAAAGCATCTTTAAAATCCGCATCGTCGACATATTGTGCCTTTAAGGTTTGTAAACCAAAGATTTTAAAATCTAACTGAGACAGCATAGTATATCGACGAGACAACGCATCCGCAATAACATTTTCCTTCCCATTCTTATGTTTAATAATATACGGAAAAGACTCAATGAATTCTACCCATTTAGCATGACGGCGGTTCAGATTTGTTTGGGTACGAATATGTTTGAAAGCCTCATGATCAGAATGAATAATGAATTCGCGATGCCAAAGATAATGTTGCCATGTTTGCAAAGTACGCACTAAAGCATAAAGTTCCTTATCATAAGTCGAATAACGCAGGCTAGCACCGCTTAATTTCTCACTAAAATAAGCAACAGGTTTGCCTTCTTGTAACAAAACAGCACCGATCCCAATACCACTAGCATCACATTCCAACTCAAACATCTTATCAAAATCAGGCAATTGCAGGAGAGGAGCATGTGTTAACTTATCTTTTAACGTGTTGAATGCCTCCTCTTGGGAACCACGCCAATCAAACAGCACACCCTTTTTTGTAAGTTCGTGGAGAGGTGCAGCGATGGAACTGAAATCACGGACAAACCTGCGATAGAAACCTGCAAGCCCGAGAAAACTTCGAATCTGTGTAACCGTCGAGGGTGTAGGCCACTCGCGAATGGCATCAACCTTGCTGTTATCCACCTCAATGCCCTGCGGAGTAACAACATAGCCAAGAAACGAAACACGTTGCGTACAAAAAATACATTTATCCATATTACCAAACAGCTTAGCAGCACGCAATGCGTCAAAAACAGCACGCAAATGTTCTAAATGTGCGTCCATGGATTTGCTATAAATCAGAATATCATCAAAGTAGACAACAACAAATAATCCAATGAACGGTCGAAGAACTTCATTCATTAAGCGCATAAAGGTGCTGGGAGCATTAGTTAATCCAAACGGCATAACCAACCATTCATATAAACCAAATTTCGTTTTAAAGGCAGTTTTCCATTCATCGCCTAGTTTCATTCGAATCTGATGGTAACCACTACGCAAATCAATCTTTGTAAAAAAAATGGCACCACTAAGCTCATCTAGCATATCATCAAGACGTGGAATAGGATAACGATAACGAATAGGGATGTTATTAATAGCTCTACAATCGACACACATACGCCAGGATCCATCCTTCTTGGGAACAAGTAACACAGGAACTGAACAAGGGCTGAGAGACTCACGAATGTAACCCTTATCAAGTAATGCTTGGACCTGACGCTGGATTTCCTTTGTTTCCTCTGGATTTGTACGGTAAGGTGCGCGATTCGGAAGCTGTGCGCCTGGAATCAGATCAATCTGATGCTCAATGCCACGGAGGGGTGGGAGACCCGGTGGAAGATCGTCGGGAAAAACATCAGCATACTCCTGCAAAAGGTTAGCAACCACAGGGGGAATATCCAACGACGGTGCACCATCAAGAGAAACGAACATACTAGAGCATACCAGTGCATAGCAAGGCAAGTGGGCATCACACAACTCGTCAAAATCAGCACGAGTAGCAATAAGCACAGGAGTATTCAATTTAATTTCAGAATTGACCGATGGGGACGGGTCGATTGTTCTAGCACTTTTAGCAGCTCTAGCAACATCATCTTTAACAATTTGTTCAGGTGTCATGGGGTGGATAATTATTTTCTGACCTTTAAACATGAAAGAATAATGATTCGAACGACCATGATGTAAACTATCAGTATCATATTGCCAAGGTCGACCAAGTAATAAAGAACATGCTTCCATGGGAACAACATCACAATCCACAAAATCAGAATAAGCACCCATGGAGAAAGGGACACGGACTGTCTGTGTTATTTTAATTTTACCACCATCATTAAGCCATTGAATATAATATGGATGCGGATGCTTACGAGTGGGTAAAGAAAGCTTGTCGACCATCGTAGTACTTGCCAAATTGTTGCAGCTGCCACTGTCGATGATGACGCGAATCGACCGTTCCTGCACAACACCCTTCGTGTGGAACAGGGTGTGGCGCTGATTCTGTTCCGGCGAGGCGACCTGTGTACTGAGAACACGCTGCACAACAAGAGTTTCATACCTATCGGCGTCATCTGGCTTGACATGGACATCCGTCTGTGCTGCAAGGTCAGTGGCTAGCAGAGTATGTTGAGTATCTTCAGAATCACTAGCAGAAGAGTACTCACCATCGTCACGAATGATCAAAGTGCGTGTGTTGGGACAGTCTCGAGCCATGTGACCACGTCCACTGCAGCGAAAACAAGTGATATCCCGCGTACGACCTGTGGGAGGAGTGGCGCCTGTGGACGTAGTAGTGCTTGCGGCTTTGGCCGCCTTATCACGAGATGTAGACGTGGCGACAGGTGGTGTAGAAGGAACATTCCCGGAGCCGGAAGTGGAGCTTCGCCCTGCAGAAGAGTTAAAAAATGGCTTCGAGCGGCGTCCCTGCACTTCACGTTCAGCTTTGCAAGCATATGAAAACAATGTAGTCATGTCATCATATTCTTTATAATCAAGTATATCCTGTATGTCCCGGTTTAAACCACCACGAAAACGTGCCATAGCAGCGTCATTTTCCTCGAATAACCCGCACCGAATCATACCTTTTTGTAGCTCCTGGTAATAGTCCTCAACAGACTGAGAACCTTGTTGAAAACACTGCATTTTGTTAAGCAAATCACGAGCATAATATGATGGTACAAAACGATGTCGCATGGCAGCTTTTAGTTCATCCCAAGTAGTCGGAACGGTGGTTGGATGTTTAGTTTTATACTCACGCCACCAAATTAAAGCAAACTCGGTAAATTCACTAATAGCAGCTTTAACTTGAGAATTTGCAGCAATATCATGGCATGAAAATTTTTGTTCAACCTCTAATTCCCAATCAAGGTATGCAGCAGGATCATATTTACCACTGAACGATGGAATTTTAAATTTAATCTTAGAAAAAGAATCATTACCGGAGCGGCGTGGTACACGGCGAGCTTTGCCGCGGCGGTCAGCATCCTCTGGCTCATCATCACCAACACATCCTTGGGCCACCAAATCAGTGACCACTGTGTTCAATGCATCAAGGCGTGACAAGATGGTGTCGAGTGTCGTCTTGGTAGTCGTCTGCGCGAGGTCGAGCTGGTCAAACCGCTCGTTGGCCGTAGTGACCGTGGAGTCCATCCGCTCATGGATCGTCGTAATGTCCGTGACCAGACCGTCAAGCTCTGTGCGCAAGGCCTGCAGCTGTGTCTTGTCGTCGTCTCCTGCCATAGTTAGTGCAAACACAAAACAAACACAGATGCAAGAATAGGATGGGACAGCTCACAAAGGCGCTCAAACTAATGCCGTTATAAAATTCTTATCCGATCTTACCAATCACACAGGGGCGACCTGCAACCGACTCGGTGGAACTTCTCGAAAGCAAGGCGCAACGACTGATCGGAAACAAGGTCAGCTCGAAGTAGAATTTTGTGGAGTTCTGGGTAGGCTGCACTCAGATGAAGGAGTAGCACAAACAAACAATAATGCAGAGTTAAATAAGCGTGCTAAGCTCGTCACACACGCTGCTGATCACAAGTGCGGATAAGAACAGAGAAAGGAAAAATAAAGACAAAGGAGGAAAAAGGCACGCTGCGAGCCCGAGACGGGTGCTAACAGAAGTTGTCGAACCGATCGTCCCTCTTCCCTGTCTCTTTTTTTTTGCTCTTTTGTTTTTTTTTTCTTCCTGGATTCTTTGCTATATTTTTTTTTCTCAGGGGAAAACGAACCGGGGCAACCTCTGTAGACCGATAGAGATGGGGGCCACAAAACGAAGCGGGGACAGCGGAGTACGGGACGCGCGGCGCCGCACAGCGGAGTACGGGACGCGTACAGCGGTGCAGCGGTCCGCCTGACAAGCTTGTCACGTCAGGCCGGCAACGCAGACCGCTCGCAGAAGAAGGAATCGCTGTCGAGCAGGCCTGCAGCAGAAACGAGAATAGAAAACAAGGAACGACGGAAAAAATTTATGGCGGCTAGGGTTAGGGGAAAACAAGAGAAAAAAAAACACCGAGATCAGCAACGAAAATAACGATGTTAGCACGCCAATTTAACCCCAACACTTATCGGATGAAAGTGCGAGGCTAAAACGGTTGATGGGACACGGTAATTTTTTGTTTGGTTTTGTGGACTATAGGAATTAAAAAAAAATACTCGGTAAACTCACCGATCAACCTGGAAAGCTGATACCACTTGATAAAGGGGGAGTGCCCGATCTTTCGGTGAGTTGGATAAATCTCGATTTGGTGGTGGTTCGACCCTCACGATCCGACTACGACGAGCGAACCCGTTGCGCCAATGCAATCGCTGAACCGTACCTCCAATGGTTACCAACCTCGCGGTGCGAGATCAGCCTGATCACGAAGATCGTTTTTCCTGCACGCAATCGATAGAACGAACAAGAAAAATACAACGAGCAATTTATTAATCACTCACAAGGTGGAGCTTGAATTCACGACGGCGGCGTAGAATACGCGGCGGTTCGGAAAGTAGCAAAAGCTAACAATGAAAACAAACTCAAGTTCTAATCTAGATGGGTCTCTCTAATATAGATGGAAAAAAAAACAACTCGGACTCCTGACGGCCACCAGGGTAGGCGGCGGCGGACCCTAGGGCTGCATGCGCTGCCCCTGGCGCACGCATTGACCCTGACGCATCAGGCAGCAGGCAGCAAGCCAGCCACGCGCGGTCAGGCCCCCCTCACGCGCAGCAAGCCAGCCACGCGCGGTCAGGCCCCCCTCACACGATGCGTCCTGTGCAGTACTGCGACCCGATGGATGGTGCATGATGGCTGATAGCGACGTGATGAATGGATGCATGGTTGCTGGCGACGCGTTGGACGGTAGCCCAGCCTCCTGACGCGAACCAACTTCTTCACGTACAAAAACTTGACTGTGGCCCGTTATTCTTCAGCAGCAACACAAAGTTTAATTCTCGTGCACGAGCCCGGGTGAGTGGTCCTGAAGGTGGCGCCTGAAGTGTTTCTGGTGATGACGATGTAGACGGTGCTGCTGTTGTAGATGTACCCGTATCAGTAGAGATGTCCTCATCACTTGTGTTCGCGCCTGAATGCACTATTTTGGGGTACCGAAGTTGTGAAGCATCCATTCTAGTCCATTGGACCCAAAATGAAGTTTGGGGGTGTTTCAGAGCATTTCGCTAACCTTCGGCACGTAAAAAGAGGAAAAACTTGTGTTCGCGCCTGAATGCACTATTTCGGGGTACCAAAGCTGCAAAGCATCCATTCTACTCCATTGGAACCAAAGTGATGATTGGGAGTGTGTCAGAGCATTTCGCTAACTTTCGGCACGTAAAAGATGCAAAACTTGTGTTTCGGGTCTGAATGCACTATTTCGGGGTATCGTAGTTGTATAACATCCATTCTACTCCATTTGACCCAAAATGATGTTTGGGAGTGTTTCAGAGCATTTCGCTAACCTTCGGCACGTAAAAGATGCAAAACTTGTGTTCGCGCCTGAATGCACTATTTTGGGGTACCAAAGCTGCAAAGCATCCATTCTACTCCATTGGAACCAAAGTGATGATTGGGAGTGTTTCAGAGCATTTCGCTAACCTTCGGCACGTAAAAGATGCAAAACTTGTGTTTCGGGCCTGAATGCATTATTTCGGGGTATCGTAGTTGTAAAACATCCATTCTACTCCATTTGACCCAAAATGATGTTTGGGAGTGTTTCAGAGCATTTCGCTAACCTTCAGCACATAAATAGATGAAAAACTTGTGTTTCGGGCCTGAATGCACTATTTCGGGGTACCAAAGCTGCAAAGCATCCATTCTACTCCATTGGAACCAAAGTGATGATTGGGAGTGTTTCAGAGCATTTCGCTAACCTTCGGCAAGTAAAAGATGCAAAACTTGTGTTTCGGGCCTGAATGCACTATTTCGGGTATCGTAGTTGTAAAACATCCATTCTACTCCATTTGACCCAAAATGATGTTTGGGAGTGTTTCAGAGCATTTCGCTTACCTTCGGCGCATAAATAGATGAAAAACTTGTGTTTCGGGCCTCAATGCACTATTTCGGGGTACCAAAGTTGCGAAGCATCCATTCTACTCCATTGGAACCAAATTGATGTTTGGGAGTGTTTCAGAGCATTTCGCTAACCTTCGGCACGTAAAAGATGCAAAACTTGTGTTCGCGCCTGAATCCACTGTTTCGGGGTACCAAAGTTGTGAAGCATCCATTATAGTCCATTTGACCCAAAATGATGTTTGGGAGTGTTTCAGAGTATTTTGCTAACCTTCGGCACATAAATAGATGAAAAACTTGTGTTTCGGGCCTGAATGCACTATTTCGGGGTACCAAAGTTGCGAAGCATCCATTCTACTCCATTGGAACAAAAATGATGTTTGGGAGTGTTTCAGAGCATTTCGCTAACCTTCGGCACGTAAAAAGATGCACAACTTGTGTTCGCGCCTGAATCCACTATTTCGGGGTACCAAAGTTGTGAAGCATCCATTATAGTCCATTGGACCCAAAATGATGTTTAGAAGTGTTTCAGAGCATTTTGCTAACCTTCGGCCCATAAATAGATGAAAAACTTGTGTTTCGGGCCTGAATGCACTATTTCGGGGTACCAAAGTTGCGAAGCATCCATTCTACTCCATTGGAACCAAAATGATGTGTGGGAGTGTTTCAGAGCATTTCGCTAACCTTCGGCACGTAAAAAGATACAAAACTTATGTTTCGGGCCTGAATGCACTATTTCGGGGTGCCGAAGTTGTGAAGCATCCATTCTACTCCATCGGACCCAAAATGATTTTCTGGAGTGTTTCAGAGCATTTCGCTAACCTTCGGCACGTAAAAAGATGAAAACTTGTGTTCGCGCCTGAATGCACTATTTTGGGGTACCGAAGTTGTGAAGCATCCATTCTAGTCCATTGGACCCAAAATGATGTTTGGGGGTGCTTCAGAGCATTTCGCTAACCTTCGGCACGTAAAAAGAGGAAAAACTTGTGTTCGCGCCTGAATGCACTATTTCGGGGTACCAAAGCTGCAAAGCATCCATTCTACTCCATTGGAACCAAAGTGATGATTGGGAGTGTTTCAGAGCATTTCGCTAACCTTCGGCACGTAAAAGATGCAAAACTTGTGTTTCGGGCCTGAATGCACTATTTCGTGGTATCGTAGTTGTAAAACATCCATTCTACTCCATTTGACCCAAAATGATGTTTGGGAGTGTTTCAGAGCATTTCGCTAACCTTCGGAACGTAAAACATGCAAAACTTGTGTTCGCGCCTAAATGCACTATTTTGGGGTACCAAAGCTGCAAAGCATCCATTCTACTCCATTGGAACCAAAATGATGTTTGGGAGTGTTTCAGAGCATTTCGCTTACCTTCGGCGCATAAATAGATGAAAAACTTGTGTTTCGGGCCTCAATGCACTATTTCGGGGTACCAAAGTTGCGAAGCATCCATTCTACTCCATTGGAACCAAATTGATGTTTGGGAGTGTTTCAGAGCATTTCGCTAACCTTCGGCACGTAAAAGATGCAAAACTTGTGTTCGCGCCTGAATCCACTGTTTCGGGGTACCAAAGTTGTGAAGCATCCATTATAGTCCATTTGACCCAAAATGATGTTTGGGAGTGTTTCAGAGTATTTTGCTAACCTTCGGCACATAAATATATGAAAAACTTGTGTTTCGGGCTTGAATGCACTATTTCGGGGTACCAAAGTTGCGAAGCATCCATTCTACTCCATTGGAACAAAAATGATGTTTGGGAGTGTTTCAGAGCATTTCGCTAACCTTCGGCACGTAAAAAGATGCACAACTTGTGTTCGCGCCTGAATCCACTATTTCGGGGTACCAAAGTTGTGAAGCATCCATTATAGTCCATTGGACCCAAAATGATGTTTGGAAGTGTTTCAGAGCATTTTGCTAACCTTCGGCACATAAATAGATGAAAAACTTGTGTTTCGGGCCTGAATGCACTATTTCGGGGTACCAAAGTTGCGAAGCATCCATTCTACTCCATTGGAACCAAAATGATGTTTGGGAGTGTTTCAGAGCATTTCGCTAACCTTCGGCACGTAAAAAGATACAAAACTTATGTTTCGGGCCTGAATGCACTATTTTGGGGTACCGAAGTTGTGAAGCATCCATTCTAGTCCATTGGACCCAAAATGATGTTTGGGGGTGTTTCAGAGCATTTCGGTAACCTTCGGCATGTAAAAAGAGGAAAAACTTGTGTTCGCGCCTGAATGCACTATTTCGGGGTACCAAAGCTGCAAAGCATCCATTCTACTCCATTGGAACCAAAGTGATGATTGGGAGTGTTTCAGAGCATTCGCTAACCTTCGGCACGTAAAAGATGCAAAACTTGTGTTTCGGGCCTGAATGCACTATTTCGTGGTATCGTAGTTGTAAAACATCCATTCTACTCCATTTGACCCAAAATGATGTTTGGGAGTGTTTCAGAGCATTTCGCTAACCTTCGGAACGAAAAACATGCAAAACTTGTGTTCGCGTCTGAATGCACTATTTTGGGGTACCAAAGCTGCAAAGCATCCATTCTACTCCATTGGAACCAAAGTGATGATTGGGAGTGTTTCAGAGCATTTCGCTAACCTTCGGCACATAAATAGATGAAAAACTTGTGTTTCGGGCCTGAATACACTATTTCGGGGTACCAAAGTTGCGAAGCATCCATTCTACTCCATTGGAACCAAAATGATGTTTGGGAGTGTTTCAGAGCATTTCGCTAACCTTCGGCACGTAAAAGATGCAAAACTTGTGTTCGCGCCTGAATCCACTAATTCGGGGTACCAAAGTTGTGAAGCATCCATTATAGTCCATTGGACCCAAAATGATGTTTCGGAGTGTTTCAGAGCATTTCGCTAACCTTCGGCGCATAAATAGATGAAAAACTTGTGTTTCGGGCCTGAATGCACTATTTCGGGGTACCAAAGTTGCGAAGCATCCATTCTACTCCATTGGAACCAAAATGATGTTTTGGAGTGTTTCAGAGCATTTCGCTAACCTTCGGCACGTAAAAAGATGCACTACTTGTGTTTCGGGCCTGAACACACTATTTCGGGGTACCGAAGTTGTGAAGCATCCATTCTACTCCATTCGACCCAAAATGATTTTTTGTGGTGTTTCAGAGCATTTCGCTAACCTTCGGCACGTAAAAAGATGATAAACTTGTGTTTCGGGCCTGAATGCACTATTTCGGGCTACCGAAGTTGTGAAGCATCCATTCTACTCCATTGGACCCAAAATAATGTTTGAGAGTGTTTCAGAGCATTTCGCTATCCCTTGGCACGTAAAAAGATGAAAAACTTGTGTTCGCGCCTGAATCCACTATTTCGGGGTACCAAAGTTGTCAAGCATCCATTATAGTCCATTGGACCCAAAATGATCTTTGGGAGTGTTTCAGAGCATTTCGCTAACCTTCGGCACGTAAAAGATGCAAAACTTGTGTTTCGGAACTGAATGCACTATTTCGGGGTACCGAAGTTGTGAAGCATCCATTCTACTCCATTGGACCAAAAATGATGTTTGAGAGTGTTTCAGACAATTTCGCTAACCTTCGGCACGTAAAAAGATGAAAAACTTGTGTTCACGCCTGAATGCACTATTTCGGGGTACCAAAGCTGCGAAGCATCCATTCTACTCCATTGGAACCAAAGTGATGTTTGGGAGTGTTTCAGAGCGTTTCGCTAATCTTCGGCACGTAAAAAGATGATAAACTTGTGTTTCGGGCCTGAATGCACTATTTCGGGGTACCGATGTTGTGAAGCATCCAGTCTATTCCACTAGACCCAAAATGATGTTTGAGAGTGTTTCAGAGCATTTCGCTAACCTTCGGCACGTAAAAGATGCAAAACTTGTGTTTCGGGCCTGAATGCACTATTTCGGGGTATCGTAGTTGTAAAGCATCCATTCTACTCCATTGGACCCAAAATGATGTTTGCGAGTGTTTCAGAGCATTTCGCTAACCTTCGGCACGTAAAAGATGCAAAACTTGTGTTCGCGCCTGAATGCACTATTTTAGGGTACCGAAGTTGTGAAGCATCCATTCTACTCCATTGGACCCAAAATGATGTTTGGGAGTGTTTCAGAGCATTTCGCTAACCTTCGGCACGTCAAAGATGCAAAACTTGTGTTTCGGGCCTGAATGCACTATTTCGGGGTTCCGAAGTTGTGAAGCATCCTTTCTACTCCATTGGACCCAAAATGATGTCTGAGAGTGTTTCAGAGCATTTCGCTAACCTTCGGCACGTAAAAGATGCGAAACTTGTGTTCGCGCCTGAATCCACTATTTCGCGGGTACCAAAGTTGTGAAGCATCCAATATAGTCCATTGGACCCAAAATGATGTTTGGGAGTGTTTCAGAGCATTTTGCTAACCTTCGGCACATAAATAGATGAAAAACTTGTGTTTCGGGCCTGAATGCACTATTTCGGGGTACCAAAGTTGCGAAGCATCCATTCTACTCCATTGGAACGAAAATGATGTTTGGGAGTGTTTCAGAGCATTTCGGTAACCTTCGGCACGTAAAAAGATACAAAACTTGTGTTCGCGCCTGAATGCATTATTTCGGGGAACCAAAGCTGCGAAGCATCCATTCTACTCCATTGGAACCAAAGTGATGTTTGGGAGTGTTTCAAAGCATTTCGCTAATCTTCGGCAGGTAAAAAGAAGATAAACTTGTGTTTCGGGCCTGAATGCACTATTTCGGGGTACCGAAGTTGTGAAGCATCCATTCTACTCCATTGGACCAAAAATGATGTTTGAGAGTGTTTCAGAGCATTTCGCTAACCTTCGGCTCGTAAAAGATGCAATGCTTGGGTTTCGAGCCTGAATGCACTATTTCGGGGTATCGTAGTTGTAAAGCATCCATTCTACTCCATTGGACCCAAAATGATGTTTGGGAGTGTATCAGAGCATTTCGCTAACCTTCGGCACGTAAAAGATGCAAAACTTGTGTTCACGCCTAAATGCACTATTTCGAGGTACCGAAGTTGTGAAGCATCCATTCTACTCCATTGGACCCAAAATGATGTTTGGGAGTGTTTCAGAGCATTTCGCTAACCTTCGACACGTAAAAGATGCAAAACTTGTGTTTCGGGCCTGAATGCACTATTTTGGGAAATCGTAGTTGTAAAGCATCCATTCTACTCCATTGGACCCAAAATGATGTTTGGGAGTTTTTCAGAGCATTTCCCTAACCTTCGGCACGTAAAAGATGCGAAACTTGTGTTCGCGCCTGAATCCACTATTTCGGGGGTACCAAAGTTGCGAAGCATCCATTATAGTCCATTGGACCCAAAATGATGTTTGGGAGTGTTTCAGAGCATTTCGCTAACCTTCGGCACGTAAAAGATGCGAAACTTGTGTTCGCGCCTGAATCCACTATTTCGGGGGTACCAAAGTTGTGAAGCATCCAATATAGTCCATTGGACCCAAAATGATGTTTGGGAGTGTTTCAGAGCATTTTGCTAACCTTCGGCACATAAATAGATGAAAAACTTGTGTTTCGGGCCTGAATGCACTATTTCGGGGTACCAAAGTTGCGAAGCATCCATTCTACTCCATTGGAACGAAAATGATGTTTGGGAGTGTTTCAGAGCATTTCGGTAACCTTCGGCACGTAAAAAGATACAAAACTTGTGTTTCGGGCCTGAATGCACTATTTCGGGGTGCCGAAGTTGTGAAGCATCCATTCTACTCCATTGGACCCAAAATGGTTTTTTGGAGTGTTTCAGAGCATTTCGCTAACCTTCAGCACGTAAAAAGATGAAAACTTGTGATCGCGCCTGAATGCACTATTTTGGGGTACCGAAGTTGTGAAGCATCCATTCTACTCCATTGGACCCAAAATGATGTTTGAGAGTGTTTCAGAGCATTTCGCTAACCTTCGGCTCGTAAAAGATGCAATGCTTGGGTTTCGAGCCTGAATGCACTATTTCGGGGTATCGTAGTTGTAAAGCATCCATTCTACTCCATTGGACCCAAAATGATGTTTGCGAGTGTTTCAGAGCATTTCGCTAACCTTCGGCACGTAAAAGATGCAAAACTTGTGTTCGCGCCTAAATGCACTATTTCGGGGTACCGAAGTTGTGAAGCATCCATTCTACTCCATTGGACCCAAAATGATGTTTGGGAGTGTTTCAGAGCATTTCGCTAACCTTCAGCACGTAAAAGATGCAAAACTTGTGTTTTGGGCCTGAATGCACTATTTCGGGGTACCGAAGTTGTGAAGCATCCTTTCTACTCCATTGGACCCACAATGATGTCTGAGAGTGTTTCAGAGCATTTCGCTAACCTTCGGCACGTAAAAGATGCAAAACTTGTGTTCGCGCCTGAATCCACTATTTCGGGGGTACCAAAGTTGTGAAGCATCCAATATAGTCCATTGGACCCAAAATGATGTTTGGGAGTGTTTCAGAGCATTTTGTTAACCTTCAGCACATAAATAGATGAAAAACTTGTGTTTCGGGACTGAATGCACTATTTCGGGGTACCAAAGTTGCGAAGCATCCATTCTACTCCATTGGAACGAAAATGATGTTTGGGAGTCTTTCAGAGCATTTCGGTAACCTTCGGCACGTAAAAAGATACAAAACTTGTGTTCGCGCCTGAATGCATTATTTCGGGGAACCAAAGCTGCGAAGCATCCATTCTACTCCATTGGAACCAAAGTGATGTTTGGGAGTGTTTCAAAGCATTTCGCTAATCTTCGACAGGTAAAAAGAAGATAAACTTGTGTTTCGGGCCTGAATGCACTATTTTGGGGTTCCGAAGTTGTGAAGCATCCATTCTACTCCATTGGACCCAAAATGATGTTTGAGAGTGTTTCAGAGCATTTCGCTAACCTTCGGTTCGTAAAAGATGCAAAGCTTGGGTTTCGAGCCTGAATGCACTATTTCGGGGTATCGTAGTTGTAAAGCATCCATTCTACTCCATTGGACCCAAAATGATGTTTGGGTGTGTATCAGAGCATTTCGCTAACCTTCGGCACGTAAAAGATGCAAAACTTGTGTTCACGCCGGAATGCACTATTTCGAGGTACCGAAGTTGTGAAGCATCCATTCTACTCCATTGCACCCAAAATGATGTTTGGGAGTGTTTCAGAGCATTTCGCTAACCTTCGACACGTAAAAGATGCAAAACTTGTGTTTCGGGCCTGAATGCACTATTTCGGGAAATCGTAGTTGTAAAGCATCCATTCTACTCCATTGGACCCAAAATGATGTTTGGGAGTGTTTCAGAGCATTTCCCTAACCTTCGGCACGTAAAAGATGCAAAACTTGTGTTCGCGCCTGAATCCACTATTTCGGGGTACCAAAGTTGTGAAGCATCCATTATAGTCCATTGGACCCAAAATGATGTTTGGGAGTGTTTCAGAGCATTTTGCTAACCTTCGGCACATAAATAGATGAAAAACTTGTGTTTCGGGCCTGAATGCACTATTTCGGGGTACCAAAGTTGCGAAGCATCCATTCTACTCCATTGGAACCAAAATGATGTTTGGGAGTGTTTCAGAGCATTTCGCTAACCTTCGGCACGTAAAAGATGCGAAACTTGTGTTCGCGCCTGAATCCACTATTTCGGGGGTACCAAAGTTGTGAAGCATCCAATATAGTCCATTGGACCCAAAATGATGTTTGGGAGTGTTTCAGAGCATTTTGCTAACCTTCGGCACATAAATAGATGAAAAACTTGTGTTTCGGGTCTGAATGCACTATTTCGGGGTACCAAAGTTGCGAAGCATCCATTCTACTCCATTGGAACGAAAATGATGTTTGGGAGTGTTTCAGAGCATTTCGGTAACCTTCGGCACGTAAAAAGATACAAAACTTGTGTTTCGGGCCTGAATGCACTATTTCGGGGTGCCGAAGTTGTGAAGCATCCATTCTACTCCATTGGACCCAAAATGGTTTTTTGGAGTGTTTCAGAGCATTTCGCTAACCTTCAGCACGTAAAAAGATGAAAACTTGTGATCGCGCCTGAATGCACTATTTTGGGGTACCGAAGTTGTGAAGCATCCATTCTACTCCATTGGACCCAAAATCATGTTTGAGAGTGTTTCAGAGCATTTCGCTAACCTTCGGCTCGTAAAAGATGCAATGCTTGGGTTTCGAGCCTGAATGCACTATTTCGGGGTATCGTAGTTGTAAAGCATCCATTCTACTCCATTGGACCCAAAATGATGTTTGCGAGTGTTTCAGAGCATTTCGCTAACCTTCGGCACGTAAAAGATGCAAAACTTGTGTTCGCGCCTGAATGCACTATTTCGGGGTACCGAAGTTGTGAAGCATCCATTCTACTCCATTGGACCCAAAATGATGTTTGGGAGTGTTTCAGAGCATTTCGCTAACCTTCAGCACGTAAAAGATGCAAAACTTGTGTTTTGGGCCTGAATGCACTATTTCGGGGTACCGAAGTTGTGAAGCATCCTTTCTACTCCATTGGACCCAAAATGATGTCTGAGAGTGTTTCAGAGCATTTCGCTAACCTTCGGCACATAAAAGATGCAAAACTTGTGTTCGCGCCTGAATCCACTAATTCGGGGTACCAAAGTTGTGAAGCATCCATTATAGTCCATTGGACCCAAAATGATGTTTCGGAGTGTTTCAGAGCATTTCGGTAACCTTCGGCGCATAAATAGATGAAAAACTTGTGTTTCGGGCCTGAATGCACTATTTCGGGGTACCAAAGTTGCGAAGCATCCATTCTACTCCATTGGAACCAAAATGATGTTTTGGAGTGTTTCAGAGCATTTTGCTAACCTTCGGCACGTAAAAAGATGCACTACTTGTGTTTCGGGCCTGAACACACTATTTCGGGGTACCGAAGTTGTGAAGCATCCATTCTACTCCATTCGACCCAAAATGATTTTTGGTGGTGTTTCAGAGCATTTCGCTAACCTTCGGCACGTAAAAAGATGATAAACTTGTGTTTCGGGCCTGAATGCACTATTTCGGGCTACCGAAGTTGTGAAGCATCCATTCTACTCCATTGGACCCAAAATAATGTTTGAGAGTGTTTCAGAGCATTTCGCTATCCCTTGGCACGTAAAAAGATGAAAAACTTGTGTTCGCGCCTGAATCCACTATTTCGGGGTACCAAAGTTGTCAAGCATCCATTATAGTCCATTGGACCCAAAATGATCTTTGGGAGTGTTTCAGAGCATTTCGCTAACCTTCGGCACGTAAAAGATGCAAAACTTGTGTTTCGGAACTGAATGCACTATTTCGGGGTACCGAAGTTGTGAAGCATCCATTCTACTCCATTGGACCAAAAATGATGTTTGAGAGTGTTTCAGAGCATTTCGCTAACCTTCGGCACGTAAAAAGATGAAAAACTTGTGTTCACGCCTGAATGCACTATTTCGGGGTACCAAAGCTGCGAAGCATCCATTCTACTCCATTGGAACCAAAGTGATGTTTGGGAGTGTTTCAGAGCGTTTCGCTAATCTTCGGCACGTAAAAAGATGATAAACTTGTGTTTCGGGCCTGAATGCACTATTTCGGGGTACCGATGTTGTGAAGCATCCAGTCTATTCCACTAGACCCAAAATGATGTTTGAGAGTGTTTCAGAGCATTTCGCTAACCTTCGGCACGTAAAAGATGCAAAACTTGTGTTTCGGGCCTGAATGCACTATTTCGGGGTATCGTAGTTGTAAAGCATCCATTCTACTCCATTGGACCCAAAATGATGTTTGCGAGTGTTTCAGAGCATTTCGCTAACCTTCGGCACGTAAAAGATGCAAAACTTGTGTTCGCGCCTGAATGCACTATTTTAGGGTACCGAAGTTGTGAAGCATCCATTCTACTCCATTGGACCCAAAATGATGTCTGAGAGTGTTTCAGAGCATTTCGCTAACCTTCGGCACGTAAAAGATGCGAAACTTGTGTTCGCGCCTGAATCCACTATTTCGGTGGTACCAAAGTTGTGAAGCATCCAATATAGTCCATTGGACCCAAAATGATGTTTGGGAGTGTTTCAGAGCATTTTGCTAACCTTCGGCACATAAATAGATGAAAAACTTGTGTTTCGGGCCTGAATGCACTATTTCGGGGTATCGTAGTTGTAAAGCATCCATTCTACTCCATTGGACCCAAAATGATGTTTGGGTGTGTATCAGAGCATTTCGCTAACCTTCGGCACGTAAAAGATGCAAAACTTGTGTTCACGCCGGAATGCACTATTTCGAGGTACCGAAGTTGTGAAGCATCCATTCTACTCCATTGCACCCAAAATGATGTTTGGGAGTGTTTCAGAGCATTTCGCTAACCTTCGACACGTAAAAGATGCAAAACTTGTGTTTCGGGCCTGAATGCACTATTTCGGGAAATCGTAGTTGTAAAGCATCCATTCTACTCCATTGGACCCAAAATGATGTTTGGGAGTGTTTCAGAGCATTTCCCTAACCTTCGGCACGTAAAAGATGCAAAACTTGTGTTCGCGCCTGAATCCACTATTTCGGGGTACCAAAGTTGTGAAGCATCCATTATAGTCCATTGGACCCAAAATGATGTTTGGGAGTGTTTCAGAGCATTTTGCTAACCTTCGGCACATAAATAGATGAAAAACTTGTGTTTCGGGCCTGAATGCACTATTTCGGGGTACCAAAGTTGCGAAGCATCCATTCTACTCCATTGGAACCAAAATGATGTTTGGGAGTGTTTCAGAGCATTTCGCTAACCTTCGGCACGTAAAAGATGCGAAACTTGTGTTCGCGCCTGAATCCACTATTTCGGGGGTACCAAAGTTGTGAAGCATCCAATATAGTCCATTGGACCCAAAATGATGTTTGGGAGTGTTTCAGAGCATTTTGCTAACCTTCGGCACATAAATAGATGAAAAACTTGTGTTTCGGGTCTGAATGCACTATTTCGGGGTACCAAAGTTGCGAAGCATCCATTCTACTCCATTGGAACGAAAATGATGTTTGGGAGTGTTTCAGAGCATTTCGGTAACCTTCGGCACGTAAAAAGATACAAAACTTGTGTTTCGGGCCTGAATGCACTATTTCGGGGTGCCGAAGTTGTGAAGCATCCATTCTACTCCATTGGACCCAAAATGGTTTTTTGGAGTGTTTCAGAGCATTTCGCTAACCTTCAGCACGTAAAAAGATGAAAACTTGTGATCGCGCCTGAATGCACTATTTTGGGGTACCGAAGTTGTGAAGCATCCATTCTACTCCATTGGACCCAAAATGATGTTTGAGAGTGTTTCAGAGCATTTCGCTAACCTTCGGCTCGTAAAAGATGCAATGCTTGGGTTTCGAGCCTGAATGCACTATTTCGGGGTATCGTAGTTGTAAAGCATCCATTCTACTCCATTGGACCCAAAATGATGTTTGCGAGTGTTTCAGAGCATTTCGCTAACCTTCGGCACGTAAAAGATGCAAAACTTGTGTTCGCGCCTGAATGCACTATTTCGGGGTACCGAAGTTGTGAAGCATCCATTCTACTCCATTGGACCCAAAATGATGTTTGGGAGTGTTTCAGAGCATTTCGCTAACCTTCAGCACGTAAAAGATGCAAAACTTGTGTTTTGGGCCTGAATGCACTATTTCGGGGTACCGAAGTTGTGAAGCATCCTTTCTACTCCATTGGACCCAAAATGATGTCTGAGAGTGTTTCAGAGCATTTCGCTAACCTTCGGCACGTAAAAGATGCAAAACTTGTGTTCGCGCCTGAATCCACTAATTCGGGGTACCAAAGTTGTGAAGCATCCATTATAGTCCATTGGACCCAAAATGATGTTTCGGAGTGTTTCAGAGCATTTCGCTAACCTTCGGCGCATAAATAGATGAAAAACTTGTGTTTCGGGCCTGAATGCACTATTTCGGGGTACCAAAGTTGCGAAGCATCCATTCTACTCCATTGGAACCAAAATGATGTTTTGGAGTGTTTCAGAGCATTTCGCTAACCTTCGGCACGTAAAAAGATGCACTACTTGTGTTTCGGGCCTGAACACACTATTTCGGGGTACCGAAGTTGTGAAGCATCCATTCTACTCCATTCGACCCAAAATGATTTTTGGTGGTGTTTCAGAGCATTTCGCTAACCTTCGGCACGTAAAAAGATGATAAACTTGTGTTTCGGGCCTGAATGCACTATTTCGGGCTACCGAAGTTGTGAAGCATCCATTCTACTCCATTGGACCCAAAATAATGTTTGAGAGTGTTTCAGAGCATTTCGCTATCCCTTGGCACGTAAAAAGATGAAAAACTTGTGTTCGCGCCTGAATCCACTATTTCGGGGTACCAAAGTTGTCAAGCATCCATTATAGTCCATTGGACCCAAAATGATCTTTGGGAGTGTTTCAGAGCATTTCGCTAACCTTCGGCACGTAAAAGATGCAAAACTTGTGTTTCGGAACTGAATGCACTATTTCGGGGTACCGAAGTTGTGAAGCATCCATTCTACTCCATTGGACCAAAAATGATGTTTGAGAGTGTTTCAGAGCATTTCGCTAACCTTCGGCACGTAAAAAGATGAAAAACTTGTGTTCACGCCTGAATGCACTATTTCGGGGTACCAAAGCTGTGAAGCATCCATTCTACTCCATTGGAACCAAAGTGATGTTTGGGAGTGTTTCAGAGCGTTTCGCTAAGCTTCGGCACGTAAAAAGATGATAAACTTGTGTTTCGGGCCTGAATGCACTATTTCGGGGTACCGATGTTGTGAAGCATCCAGTCTATTCCACTAGACCCAAAATGATGTTTGAGAGTGTTTCAGAGCATTTCGCTAACCTTCGGCACGTAAAAGATGCAAAACTTGTGTTTCGGGCCTGAATGCACTATTTCGGGGTATCGTAGTTGTAAAGCATCCATTCTACTCCATTGGACCCAAAATGATGTTTGCGAGTGTTTCAGAGCATTTCGCTAACCTTCGGCACGTAAAAGATGCAAAACTTGTGTTCGCGCCTGAATGCACTATTTTAGGGTACCGAAGTTGTGAAGCATCCATTCTACTCCATTGGACCCAAAATGATGTTTGGGAGTGTTTCAGAGCATTTCGCTAACCTTCGGCACGTAAAAGATGCAAAACTTGTGTTTCGGGCCTGAATACACTATTTCGGGGTTCCGAAGTTGTGAAGCATCCTTTCTACTCCATTGGACCCAAAATGATGTCTGAGAGTGTTTCAGAGCATTTCGCTAACCTTCGGCACGTAAAAGATGCGAAACTTGTGTTCGCGCCTGAATCCACTATTTCGGGGGTACCAAAGTTGTGAAGCATCCAATATAGTCCATTGGACCCAAAATGATGTTTGGGAGTGTTTCAGAGCATTTTGCTAACCTTCGGCACATAAATAGATGAAAAACTTGTGTTTCGGGCCTGAATGCACTATTTCGGGGTACCAAAGTTGCGAAGCATCCATTCTACTCCATTGGAACGAAAATGATGTTTGGGAGTGTTTCAGAGCATTTCGGTAACCTTCGGCACGTAAAAAGATACAAAACTTGTGTTCGCGCCTGAATGCATTATTTCGGGGAACCAAAGCTGCGAAGCATCCATTCTACTCCATTGGAACCAAAGTGATGTTTGGGAGTGTTTCAAAGCATTTCGCTAATCTTCGGCAGGTAAAAAGAAGATAAACTTGTGTTTCGGGCCTGAATGCACTATTTCGGGGTACCGAAGTTGTGAAGCATCCATTCTACTCCATTGGACCCAAAATGATGTTTGAGAGTGTTTCAGATCATTTCGCTAACCTTCGGCTCGTAAAAGATGCAATGCTTGGGTTTCGAGCCTGAATGCACTATTTCGGGGTATCGTAGTTGTAAAGCATCCATTCTACTCCATTGGACCCAAAATGATGTTTGGGAGTGTATCAGAGCATTTCGCTAACCTTCGGCACGTAAAAGATGCAAAACTTGTGTTCACGCCTGAATGCACTATTTCGAGGTACCGAAGTTGTGAAGCATCCATTCTACTCCATTGGACCCAAAATGATGTTTGGGAGTGTTTCAGAGCATTTCGCTAACCTTCGACACGTAAAAGATGCAAAACTTGTGTTTCGGGCCTGAATGCACTATTTTGGGAAATCGTAGTTGTAAAGCATCCATTCTACTCCATTGGACCCAAAATGATGTTTGGGAGTGTTTCAGAGCATTTCCCTAACCTTCGGCACGTAAAAGATGCAAAACTTGTGTTCGCGCCTGAATCCACTATTTCGGGGTACCAAAGTTGTGCAGCATCCATTATACTCCATTGGACCCAAAATGATGTTTGGGAGTGTTTCAGAGCATTTTGCTAACCTTCGGCACATAAATAGATGAAAAACTTGTGTTTCGGGCCTGAATGCACTATTTCGGGGTACCAAAGTTGCGAAGCATCCATTCTACTCCATTGGAACCAAAATGATGTTTGGGAGTGTTTCAGAGCATTTCGCTAACCTTCGGCACGTAAAAGATGCGAAACTTGTGTTCGCGCCTGAATCCACTATTTCGGGGGTACCAAAGTTGTGAAGCATCCAATATAGTCCATTGGACCCAAAATGATGTTTGGGAGTGTTTCAGAGCATTTTGCTAACCTTCGGCACATAAATAGATGAAAAACTTGTGTTTCGGGCCTGAATGCACTATTTCGGGGTACCAAAGTTGCGAAGCATCCATTCTACTCCATTGGAACGAAAATGATGTTTGGGAGTGTTTCAGAGCATTTCGGTAACCTTCGGCACGTAAAAAGATACAAAACTTGTGTTTCGGGCCTGAATGCACTATTTCGGGGTGCCGAAGTTGTGAAGCATCCATTCTACTCCATTGGACCCAAAATGGTTTTTTGGAGTGTTTCAGAGCATTTCGCTAACCTTCAGCACGTAAAAAGATGAAAACTTGTGATCGCGCCTGAATGCACTATTTTGGGGTACCGAAGTTGTGAAGCATCCATTCTACTCCATTGGACCCAAAATGATGTTTGAGAGTGTTTCAGAGCATTTCGCTAACCTTCGGCTCGTAAAAGATGCAATGCTTGGGTTTCGAGCCTGAATGCACTATTTCGGGGTATCGTAGTTGTAAAGCATCCATTCTACTCCATTGGACCCAAAATGATGTTTGCGAGTGTTTCAGAGCATTTCGCTAACCTTCGGCACGTAAAAGATGCAAAACTTGTGTTCGCGCCTGAATGCACTATTTCGGGGTACCGAAGTTGTGAAGCATCCATTCTACTCCATTGGACCCAAAATGATGTTTGGGAGTGTTTCAGAGCATTTCGCTAACCTTCAGCACGTAAAAGATGCAAAACTTGTGTTTTGGGCCTGAATGCACTATTTCGGGGTACCGAAGTTGTGAAGCATCCTTTCTACTCCATTGGACCCAAAATGATGTCTGAGAGTGTTTCAGAGCATTTCGCTAACCTTCGGCACGTAAAAGATGCGAAACTTGTGTTCGCGCCTGAATCCACTATTTCGGGGGTACCAAAGTTGTGAAGCATCCAATATAGTCCATTGGACCCAAAATGATGTTTGGGAGTGTTTCAGAGCATTTTGTTAACCTTCAGCACATAAATAGATGAAAAACTTGTGTTTCGGGACTGAATGCACTATTTCGGGGTACCAAAGTTGCGAAGCATCCATTCTACTCCATTGGAACGAAAATGATGTTTGGGAGTCTTTCAGAGCATTTCGGTAACCTTCGGCACGTAAAAAGATACAAAACTTGTGTTCGCGCCTGAATGCATTATTTCGGGGAACCAAAGCTGCGAAGCATCCATTCTACTCCATTGGAACCAAAGTGATGTTTGGGAGTGTTTCAAAGCATTTCGCTAATCTTCGGCAGGTAAAAAGAAGATAAACTTGTGTTTCGGGCCTGAATGCACTATTTCGGGGTACCGAAGTTGTGAAGCATCCATTCTACTCCATTGGACCCAAAATGATGTTTGAGAGTGTTTCAGATCATTTCGCTAACCTTCGGCTCGTAAAAGATGCAATGCTTGGGTTTCGAGCCTGAATGCACTATTTCGGGGTATCGTAGTTGTAAAGCATCCATTCTACTCCATTGGACCCAAAATGATGTTTGGGAGTGCATCAGAGCATTTCGCTAACCTTCGGCACGTAAAAGATGCAAAACTTGTGTTCACGCCTGAATGCACTATTTCGAGGTACCGAAGTTGTGAAGCATCCATTCTACTCCATTGGACCCAAAATGATGTTTGGGAGTGTTTCAGAGCATTTCGCTAACCTTCGACACGTAAAAGATGCAAAACTTGTGTTTCGGGCCTGAATGCACTATTTTGGGAAATCGTAGTTGTAAAGCATCCATTCTACTCCATTGGACCCAAAATGATGTTTGGGAGTGTTTCAGAGCATTTCCCTAACCTTCGGCACGTAAAAGATGCAAAACTTGTGTTCGCGCCTGAATCCACTATTTCGGGGTACCAAAGTTGTGCAGCATCCATTATAGTCCATTGGACCCAAAATGATGTTTGGGAGTGTTTCAGAGCATTTTGCTAACCTTCGGCACATAAATAGATGAAAAACTTGTGTTTCGGGCCTGAATGCACTATTTCGGGGTACCAAAGTTGCGAAGCATCCATTCTACTCCATTGGAACCAAAATGATGTTTGGGAGTGTTTCAGAGCATTTCGCTAACCTTCGGCACGTAAAAGATGCGAAACTTGTGTTCGCGCCTGAATCCACTATTTCGGGGGTACCAAAGTTGTGAAGCATCCAATATAGTCCATTGGACCCAAAATGATGTTTGGGAGTGTTTCAGAGCATTTTGCTAACCTTCGGCACATAAATAGATGAAAAACTTGTGTTTCGGGCCTGAATGCACTATTTCGGGGTACCAAAGTTGCGAAGCATCCATTCTACTCCATTGGAACGAAAATGATGTTTGGGAGTGTTTCAGAGCATTTCGGTAACCTTCGGCACGTAAAAAGATACAAAACTTGTGTTTCGGGCCTGAATGCACTATTTCGGGGTGCCGAAGTTGTGAAGCATCCATTCTACTCCATTGGACCCAAAATGGTTTTTTGGAGTGTTTCAGAGCATTTCGCTAACCTTCAGCACGTAAAAAGATGAAAACTTGTGATCGCGCCTGAATGCACTATTTTGGGGTACCGAAGTTGTGAAGCATCCATTCTACTCCATTGGACCCAAAATGATGTTTGAGAGTGTTTCAGAGCATTTCGCTAACCTTCGGCTCGTAAAAGATGCAATGCTTGGGTTTCGAGCCTGAATGCACTATTTCGGGGTATCGTAGTTGTAAAGCATCCATTCTACTCCATTGGACCCAAAATGATGTTTGCGAGTGTTTCAGAGCATTTCGCTAACCTTCGGCACGTAAAAGATGCAAAACTTGTGTTCGCGCCTGAATGCACTATTTCGGGGTACCGAAGTTGTGAAGCATCCATTCTACTCCATTGGACCCAAAATGATGTTTGGGAGTGTTTCAGAGCATTTCGCTAACCTTCAGCACGTAAAAGATGCAAAACTTGTGTTTTGGGCCTGAATGCACTATTTCGGGGTACCGAAGTTGTGAAGCATCCTTTCTACTCCATTGGACCCAAAATGATGTCTGAGAGTGTTTCAGAGCATTTCGCTAACCTTCGGCACGTAAAAGATGCGAAACTTGTGTTCGCGCCTGAATCCACTATTTCGGGGGTACCAAAGTTGTGAAGCATCCAATATAGTCCATTGGACCCAAAATGATGTTTGGGAGTGTTTCAGAGCATTTTGTTAACCTTCAGCACATAAATAGATGAAAAACTTGTGTTTCGGGACTGAATGCACTATTTCGGGGTACCAAAGTTGCGAAGCATCCATTCTACTCCATTGGAACGAAAATGATGTTTGGGAGTCTTTCAGAGCATTTCGGTAACCTTCGGCACGTAAAAAGATACAAAACTTGTGTTCGCGCCTGAATGCATTATTTCGGGGAACCAAAGCTGCGAAGCATCCATTCTACTCCATTGGAACCAAAGTGATGTTTGGGAGTGTTTCAAAGCATTTCGCTAATCTTCGGCAGGTAAAAAGAAGATAAACTTGTGTTTCGGGCCTGAATGCACTATTTCGGGGTACCGAAGTTGTGAAGCATCCATTCTACTCCATTGGACCCAAAATGATGTTTGAGAGTGTTTCAGATCATTTCGCTAACCTTCGGCTCGTAAAAGATGCAATGCTTGGGTTTCGAGCCTGAATGCACTATTTCGGGGTATCGTAGTTGTAAAGCATCCATTCTACTCCATTGGACCCAAAATGATGTTTGGGAGTGTATCAGAGCATTTCGCTAACCTTCGGCACGTAAAAGATGCAAAACTTGTGTTCACGCCTGAATGCACTATTTCGAGGTACCGAAGTTGTGAAGCATCCATTCTACTCCATTGGACCCAAAATGATGTTTGGGAGTGTTTCAGAGCATTTCGCTAACCTTCGACACGTAAAAGATGCAAAACTTGTGTTTCGGGCCTGAATGCACTATTTTGGGAAATCGTAGTTGTAAAGCATCCATTCTACTCCATTGGACCCAAAATGATGTTTGGGAGTGTTTCAGAGCATTTCCCTAACCTTCGGCACGTAAAAGATGCAAAACTTGTGTTCGCGCCTGAATCCACTATTTCGGGGTACCAAAGTTGTGCAGCATCCATTATAGTCCATTGGACCCAAAATGATGTTTGGGAGTGTTTCAGAGCATTTTGCTAACCTTCGGCACATAAATAGATGAAAAACTTGTGTTTCGGGCCTGAATGCACTATTTCGGGGTACCAAAGTTGCGAAGCATCCATTCTACTCCATTGGAACCAAAATGATGTTTGGGAGTGTTTCAGAGCATTTCGCTAACCTTCGGCACGTAAAAGATGCGAAACTTGTGTTCGCGCCTGAATCCACTATTTCGGGGGTACCAAAGTTGTGAAGCATCCAATATAGTCCATTGGACCCAAAATGATGTTTGGGAGTGTTTCAGAGCATTTTGCTAACCTTCGGCACATAAATAGATGAAAAACTTGTGTTTCGGGCCTGAATGCACTATTTCGGGGTACCAAAGTTGCGAAGCATCCATTCTACTCCATTGGAACGAAAATGATGTTTGGGAGTGTTTCAGAGCATTTCGGTAACCTTCGGCACGTAAAAAGATACAAAACTTGTGTTTCGGGCCTGAATGCACTATTTCGGGGTGCCGAAGTTGTGAAGCATCCATTCTACTCCATTGGACCCAAAATGGTTTTTTGGAGTGTTTCAGAGCATTTCGCTAACCTTCAGCACGTAAAAAGATGAAAACTTGTGATCGCGCCTGAATGCACTATTTTGGGGTACCGAAGTTGTGAAGCATCCATTCTACTCCATTGGACCCAAAATGATGTTTGAGAGTGTTTCAGAGCATTTCGCTAACCTTCGGCTCGTAAAAGATGCAATGCTTGGGTTTCGAGCCTGAATGCACTATTTCGGGGTATCGTAGTTGTAAAGCATCCATTCTACTCCATTGGACCCAAAATGATGTTTGCGAGTGTTTCAGAGCATTTCGCTAACCTTCGGCACGTAAAAGATGCAAAACTTGTGTTCGCGCCTGAATGCACTATTTCGGGGTACCGAAGTTGTGAAGCATCCATTCTACTCCATTGGACCCAAAATGATGTTTGGGAGTGTTTCAGAGCATTTCGCTAACCTTCAGCACGTAAAAGATGCAAAACTTGTGTTTTGGGCCTGAATGCACTATTTCGGGGTACCGAAGTTGTGAAGCATCCTTTCTACTCCATTGGACCCAAAATGATGTCTGAGAGTGTTTCAGAGCATTTCGCTAACCTTCGGCACGTAAAAGATGCAAAACTTGTGTTCGCGCCTGAATCCACTATTTCGGGGGTACCAAAGTTGTGAAGCATCCAATATAGTCCATTGGACCCAAAATGATGTTTGGGAGTGTTTCAGAGCATTTTGTTAACCTTCAGCACATAAATAGATGAAAAACTTGTGTTTCGGGACTGAATGCACTATTTCGGGGTACCAAAGTTGCGAAGCATCCATTCTACTCCATTGGAACGAAAATGATGTTTGGGAGTCTTTCAGAGCATTTCGGTAACCTTCGGCACGTAAAAAGATACAAAACTTGTGTTCGCGCCTGAATGCATTATTTCGGGGAACCAAAGCTGCGAAGCATCCATTCTACTCCATTGGAACCAAAGTGATGTTTGGGAGTGTTTCAAAGCATTTCGCTAATCTTCGACAGGTAAAAAGAAGATAAACTTGTGTTTCGGGCCTGAATGCACTATTTTGGGGTTCCGAAGTTGTGAAGCATCCATTCTACTCCATTGGACCCAAAATGATGTTTGAGAGTGTTTCAGAGCATTTCGCTAACCTTCGGTTCGTAAAAGATGCAAAGCTTGGGTTTCGAGCCTGAATGCACTATTTCGGGGTATCGTAGTTGTAAAGCATCCATTCTACTCCATTGGACCCAAAATGATGTTTGGGTGTGTATCAGAGCATTTCGCTAACCTTCGGCACGTAAAAGATGCAAAACTTGTGTTCACGCCGGAATGCACTATTTCGAGGTACCGAAGTTGTGAAGCATCCATTCTACTCCATTGCACCCAAAATGATGTTTGGGAGTGTTTCAGAGCATTTCGCTAACCTTCGACACGTAAAAGATGCAAAACTTGTGTTTCGGGCCTGAATGCACTATTTCGGGAAATCGTAGTTGTAAAGCATCCATTCTACTCCATTGGACCCAAAATGATGTTTGGGAGTGTTTCAGAGCATTTCCCTAACCTTCGGCACGTAAAAGATGCAAAACTTATGTTCGCGCCTGAATCCACTATTTCGGGGTACCAAAGTTGCGAAGCATCCATTCTACTCCATTGGAACCAAAATGATGTTTGGGAGTGTTTCAGAGCATTTCGCTAACCTTCGGCACGTAAAAAGATACAAAACTTGTGTTTCGGGCCTGAATGCACTATTTCGGGGTGCCGAAGTTGTGAAGCATCCATTCTACTCCATTGGACCCAAAATGGTTTTTTGGAGTGTTTCAGAGCATTTCGCTAACCTTCAGCACGTAAAAAGATGAAAACTTGTGATCGCGCCTGAATGCACTATTTTGGGGTACCGAAGTTGTGAAGCATCCATTCTAGTCCATTGGACCCAAAATGATGTTTGGGGGTGTTTCAGAGCATTTCGTTAACCTTCGGCACGTAAAAGATGCAAAACTTGTGTTTCGGGCCTGAATGCACTATTTCGGGGTACCGAAGTTGTGAAGCATCCTTTCTACTCCATTGGACCCAAAATGATGTCTGAGAGTGTTTCAGAGCATTTCGCAAACCTTCGGCACGTAAAAGATGCAAAACTTGTGTTCGCGCCTGAATCCACTATTTCGGGGGTACCAAAGTTGTGAAGCATCCAATATAGTCCATTGGACCCAAAATGATGTTTGGGAGTGTTTCAGAGCATTTCGCTAACCTTCGGCGCATAAATAGATGCAAAACTTGTGTTTCGGTCCTGAATGCACTATTTCGGGGTACCAAAGTTGCGAAGCATCCATTCTACTCCATTGGAACCAAAATGATGTTTGGGAGTGTTTCAGAGCATTTCGCTAACCTTCGGCACGTAAAAGATGCAAAACTTGTGTTCGCGCCTGAATCCACTATTTCGGGGTACCAAAGTTGTGAAGCATCCATTATAGTCCATTGGACCCAAAATGATGTTTGGGAGTGTTTCAGAGCATTTTGCTAACCTTCGGCACATAAATAGATGTAAAACTTGTGTTTCGGGCCTGAATGCACTATTTCGGGGTACCAAAGTTGCGAAGCATCCATTCTACTCCATTGGAACCAAAATGATGTTTGGGAGTGTTTCAGAGCATTTCGCTAACCTTCGGCACGTAAAAAGATACAAAACTTGTGTTTCGGGCCTGAATGCACTATTTCGGGGTGCCGAAGTTGTGAAGCATCCATTCTACTCCATTGGACCCAAAATGATTTTTGGGAGTGTTTCAGAGCATTTCGCTAACCTTCGGCACATAAAAAGATGAAAACTTGTGTTCGCGCCACAATGCACTATTTTGGGGTACCGAAGTTGTGAAGCATCCATTCTACTCCATTGGACCCAAAATGATGTTTGGGTGTGTATCAGAGCATTTCGCTAACCTTCGGCACGTAAAAGATGCAAAACTTGTGTTCACGCCGGAATGCACTATTTCGAGGTACCGAAGTTGTGAAGCATCCATTCTACTCCATTGCACCCAAAATGATGTTTGGGAGTGTTTTAAATCATTTCGCTAACCTTCGACACGTAAAAGATGCAAAATTTGTGTTTCGGGCCTGAATGCACTATTTCGGGAAATCGTAGTTGTAAAGCATCCATTCTACTCCATTGGACCCAAAATGATGTTTGGGAGTGTTTTAGAGCATTTCCCTAACCTTCGGCACGTAAAAGATGCAAAACTTGTGTTCACGCCTGAATCCACTATTTCGGGGTACCAAAGTTGTGAAGCATCCATTATAGTCCATTGGACCCAAAATGATGTTTGGGAGTGTTTCAGAGTATTTTGCTAACCTTCGGCACATAAATAGATGAAAAACTTGTGTTTCGGGCCTGAATGCACTATTTCGGGGTGCCGAAGTTGTGAAGCATCCATTCTACTCCATTGGACCCAAAATGATTTTTGGGAGTATTTCAGAGCATTTCGCTAACCTTCGGCACGTAAAAAGATGAAAACTTGTGTTCGCGCCACAATGCACTATTTTGGGGTACCGAAGTTGTGAAGCATCCATTCTACTCCATTGGACCCAAAATGATGTTTGACAGTGTTTCAGAGCATTTCGCTAACCTTCGGCTCGTAAAAGATGCAATGCTTGGGTTTCGAGCCTGAATGCACTATTTCGGGGTATCGTAGTTGTAAAGCGTCCATTCTACTCCATTGGACCCAAAATGATGTTTGCGAGTGTTTCAGAGCATTTCGCTAACCTTCGGCACGTAAAAGATGCAAAACTTGTGATCGCGCCTGAATGCACTATTTTGGGGTACCGAAGTTGTGAAGCATCCATTCTACTCCATTGGACCCAAAATGATGTTTGGGAGTGTTTCAAAGCATTTCGCTAACCTTCGGCACGTAAAAGATGCAAAACTTGTGTTTCGGGCCTGAATGCACTATTTTGGGGTACCGAAGTTGTGAAGCATCCATTCTACTCCATTGGACCCAAAATGATGTTTGAGAGTGTTTCAGAGCATTTCGCTAACCTTCGGCTTGTAAAAGATGCAAAACTTGTGTTTCGAGCCTG
The DNA here is from genome assembly GCA_036936925.1 of Cenchrus fungigraminus. NCBI lineage: Eukaryota > Viridiplantae > Streptophyta > Magnoliopsida > Poales > Poaceae > Cenchrus > Cenchrus fungigraminus. Next base: position 57,789,629 of record CM072772.1, on the reverse strand, counting down.
AATGCACTATTTCGGGGTATCGTAGTTGTAAAGCATCCATTCTACTCCATTGGACCCAAAATGATGTTTGGGTGTGTATCAGAGCATTTCGCTAACCTTCGGCACGTAAAAGATGCAAAACTTGTGTTCACGCCGGAATGCACTATTTCGAGGTACCGAAGTTGTGAAGCATCCATTCTACTCCATTGCACCAAAAATGATGTTTGGGAGTGTTTCAGAGCATTTCGCTAACCTTCGACACGTAAAAGATGCAAAACTTGTGTTTCGGGCCTGAATGCACTATTTCGGGAAATCGTAGTTGTAAAGCATCCATTCTACTCCATTGGACCCAAAATGATGTTTGGGAGTGTTTCAGAGCATTTCCCTAACCTTCGGCACGTAAAAGATGAAAACTTGTGTTCGCGCCACAATGCACTATTTCGGGGAACCAAAGTTGCGAAGCATCCATTCTACTCCATTGGAACCAAAATGATGTTTGGGAGTGTTTCAGAGCATTTCGCTAACCTTCGGCACGTAAAAAGATACAAAACTTGTGTTTCGGGCCTGAATGCACTATTTCGGGGTGCCGAAGTTGTGAAGCATCCATTCTACTCCATTGGACCCAAAATGGTTTTTTGGAGTGTTTCAGAGCATTTCGCTAACCTTCAGCACGTAAAAAGATGAAAACTTGTGATCGCGCCTGAATGCACTATTTTGGGGTACCGAAGTTGTGAAGCATCCATTCTAGTCCATTGGACCCAAAATGATGTTTGGGGGTGTTTCAGAGCATTTCGCTATCCTTCGGCACGTAAAAAGATGAAAAACTTGTGTTCGCGCCTGAATGCACTATTTCGGGGTATCGTAGTTGTAAAACAACCATTCTACTCCTTTTGACCCAAAATGATGTTTGGGAGTGTTTCAGAGCATTTCGCTAACCTTCGGCGCATAAATAGATGAAAAACTTGTGTTTTGGTCCTGAATGCACTATTTCGGGGTACCAAAGTTGCGAAGCTTCCATTCTACTCCATTGGAACCAAAATGATGTTTGGGAGTGTTTCAGAGCATTTCGCTAACCTTCGGCACGTAAAAGATGCAAAACTTGTGTTCGCGCCTGAATCCACTATTTCGGGGTACCAAAGTTGTGAAGCATCCATTATAGTCCATTGGACCCAAAATGATGTTTGGGAGTGTTTCAGAGCATTTTGCTAACCTTCGGCACATAAATAGATGTAAAACTTGTGTTTCGGGCCTGAATCCACTATTTCGGGGTACCAAAGTTGCGAAGCATCCATTCTACTCCATTGGAACCAAAATGATGTTTGGGAGTGTTTCAGAGCATTTCGCTAACCTTCGGCACGTAAAAAGATACAAAACTTGTGTTTCGGGCCTGAATGCACTATTTCGGGGTGCCGAAGTTGTGAAGCATCCATTCTACTCCATTGGACCCAAAATGATTTTTGGGAGTGTTTCAGAGCATTTCGCTAACCTTCGGCACGTAAAAAGATAAAAACATGTGTTCGCGCCACAATGCACTATTTTGGGGTACCGAAGTTGTGAAGCATCCATTCTACTCCATTGGACCCAAAATGATGTTTGGGTGTGTATCAGAGCATTTCGCTAACCTTCGGCACGTAAAAGATGCAAAACTTGTGTTCACGCCGGAATGCACTATTTTGAGGTACCGAAGTTGTGAAGCATCCATTCTACTCCATTGCACCCAAAATGATGTTTGGGAGTGTTTCAGAGCATTTCGCTAACCTTCGACACGTAAAAGATGCAAAACTTGTGTTTCGGGCCTGAATGCACTATTTCGGGAAATCGTAGTTGTAAAGCATCCATTCTACTCCATTGGACCCAAAATGATGTTTGGGAGTGTTTCAGAGCATTTCCCTAACCTTCGGCACGTAAAAGATGCAAAACTTGTGTTCGCGCCTGAATCCACTATTTCGGGGTACCAAAGTTGTGAAGCATCCATTATAGTCCATTGGACCCAAAATGATGTTTGGGAGTGTTTCAGAGCATTTTGCTAACCTTCGGCACATAAATAGATGAAAAACTTGTGTTTCGGGCCTGAATGCACTATTTCGGGGTACCAAAGTTGCGAAGCATCCATTCTACTCCATTGGAACCAAAATGATGTTTGGGAGTGTTTCAGGGCATTTCGCTAACCTTCGGCACGTAAAAAGATACAAAACTTGTGTTTCGGGCCTGAATGCACTATTTCGGGGTGCCGAAGTTGTGAAGCATCCATTCTACTCCATTGGACCCAAAATGATTTTTGGGAGTGTTTCAGAGCATTTCGCTAACCTTCGGCAGGTAAAAAGATGAAAACTTGTGTTCGCGCCACAATGCACTATTTTGGGGTACCGAAGTTGTGAAGCATCCATTCTACTCCATTGGACCCAAAATGATGTTTGAGAGTGTTTCAGAGCATTTCGCTAACCTTCGGCTCGTAAAAGATGCAATGCTTGGGTTTCGAGCCTGAATGCACTATTTCGGGGTATCGTAGTTGTAAAGCATCCATTCTACTCCATTGGACCCAAATTGATGTTTGCGAGTGTTTCAGAGCATTTCGCTAACCTTCGGCACGTAAAAGATGCAAAACTTGTGTTCGCGCCTGAATGCACTATTTCGGGGTACCGAAGTTGTGAAGCATCCATTCTACTCCATTGGACCCAAAATGATGTTTGGGAGTGTTTCAGAGCATTTCGCTAACCTTCGGCACGTAAAAGATGCAAAACTTGTGTTTCGGGCCTGAATGCACTATTTCGGGGTACCGAAGTTTTGAAGCATCCTTTCTACTCCATTGGACCCAAAATGAAGTCTGAGAGTGTTTCAGAGCATTTCGCTAACCTTCGGCACGTAAAAGATGCAAAACTTGTGTTCGCGCCTGAATCCACTATTTCGGGGGTACCAAAGTTGTGAAGCATCCAATATAGTCCATTGGACCCAAAATGATGTTTGGCAGTGTTTCAGAGCATTTTGTTAACCTTCGGCACATAAATAGATGAAAAACTTGTGTTTCGGGCCTGAATGCACTATTTCGGGGTACCAAAGTTGCGAAGCATCCATTCTACTCCATTGGAACGAAAATGATGTTTGGGAGTCTTTCAGAGCATTTCGGTAACCTTCGGCACGTAAAAAGATACAAAACTTGTGTTCGCGCCTGAATGGATTATTTCGGGGAACCAAAGCTGCGAAGCATCTATTCTACTCCATTGGAACCAAAGTGATGTTTGGGAGTGTTTCAAAGCATTTCGCTAATCTTCGGCAGGTAAAAAGAAGATAAACTTGTGTTTCGGGCCTGAATGCACTATTTGGGGGTACCGAAGTTGTGAAGCATCCATTCTACTCCATTGGACCCAAAATGATGTTTGAGAGTGTTTCAGAGCATTTCGCTAACCTTCGGCTCGTAAAAGATGCAAAGCTTGGGTTTCGAGCCTGAATGCACTATTTCGGGGTATCGTAGTTGTAAAGCATCCATTCTACTCCATTGGACCCAAAATGATGTTTGGGTGTGTATCAGAGCATTTCGCTAACCTTTGGCACGTAAAAGATGCAAAACTTGTGTTCACGCCGGAATGCACTATTTCGAGGTACCGAAGTTGTGAAGCATCCATTCTACTCCATTGCACCCAAAATGATGTTTGGGAGTGTTTCAGAGCATTTCGCTAACCTTCGACACGTAAAAGATGCAAAACTTGTGTTTCGGGCCTGAATGCACTATTTCGGGAAATCGTAGTTGTAAAGCATCCATTCTACTCCATGGGACCCAAAATGATGTTTGGGAGTGTTTCAGAGCATTTCGCTAACCTTCGGCACATAAATAGATGAAAAACTTGTGTTTCGGGCCTGAATGCACTATTTCGGGGTACCAAAGTTGCGAAGCATCCATTCTACTCCATTGGAACCAAAATGATGTTTGGGAGTGTTTCAGAGCATTTCGCTAACCTTCGGCACGTAAAAAGATACAAAACTTGTGTTTCGGGCCAGAATGCACTATTTCGGGGTGCCGAAGTTGTGAAGCATCCATTCTACTCCATTGGACCCAAAATGATTTTTGGGAGTGTTTCAGAGCATTTCGCTAACCTTCGGCACGTAAAAAGATGAAAACTTGTGTTCGCGCCACAATGCACTATTTTGGGGTACCGAAGTTGTGAAGCATCCATTCTACTCCATTGGACCCAAAATGATGTTTGAGAGTGTTTCAGAGCATTTCGCTAACCTTCGGTTCGTAAAAGATGCAATGCTTGGGTTTCGAGTCTGAATGCACTATTTCGGGGTATCATAGTTGTAAAGCATCCATTCTACTCCATTGGACCCAAAATGATGTTTGCGAGTGTTTCAGAGCATTTCGCTAACCTTCGGCACGTAAAAGATGCAAAACTTGTGTTCGCGCCTGAATGCACTATTTCGGGATACCGAAGTTGTGAAGCATCCATTCTACTCCATTGGACCCAAAATGATGTTTGGGAGTGTTTCAGAGCATTTCGCTAACCTTCGGCACGTAAAAGATGCAAAACTTGTGTTTCGGGCCTGAATGCACTATTTCGGGGTACCGAAGTTGTGAAGCATCCTTTCTACTCCATTGGACCCAAAATGATGTCTGAGAGTGTTTCAGAGCATTTCGCTAACCTTCGGCACGTAAAAGATGCAAAACTTGTGTTCGCGCCTGAATCCACTATTTCGGGGGTACCAAAGTTGTGAAGCATCCAATATAGTCCATTGGACCCAAAATGATGTTTGGGAGTGTTTCAGAGCATTTTGTTAACCTTCGGCACATAAATAGATGAAAAACTTGTGTTTCGGGCCTGAATGCACTATTTCGGGGTACCAAAGTTGCGAAGCATCCATTCTACTCCATTGGAACGAAAATGATGTTTGGGAGTCTTTCAGAGCATTTCGGTAACCTTCGGCACGTAAAAAGATACAAAACTTGTGTTCGCGCCTGAATGCATTATTTCGGGGAACCAAAGCTGCGAAGCATCTATTCTACTCCATTGGAACCAAAGTGATGTTTGGGAGTGTTTCAAAGCATTTCGCTAATCTTCGGCAGGTAAAAAGAAATAAACTTGTGTTTCGGGCCTGAATGCACTATTTTGGGGTACCGAAGTTGTGAAGCATCCATTCTACTCCATTGGACCCAAAATGATGTTTGAGAGTGTTTCAGAGCATTTCGCTAACCTTCGGCTCGTAAAAGATGCAAAGCTTGGGTTTCGAGCCTGAATGCACTATTTCGGGGTATCGTAGTTGTAAAGCATCCATTCTACTCCATTGGACCCAAAATGATGTTTGGGTGTGTATCAGAGCATTTCGCTAACCTTTGGCACGTAAAAGATGCAAAACTTGTGTTCACGCCGGAATGCACTATTTCGAGGTACCGAAGTTGTGAAGCATCCATTCTACTCCATTGCACCCAAAATGATGTTTGGGAGTGTTTCAGAGCATTTCGCTAACCTTCGACACGTAAAAGATGCAAAACTTGTGTTTCGGGCCTGAATGCACTATTTCGGGAAATCGTAGTTGTAAAGCATCCATTCTACTCCATTGGACCCAAAATGATGTTTGGGAGTGTTTCAGAGCATTTCGCTAACCTTCGGCACATAAATAGATGAAAAACTTGTGTTTCGGGCCTGAATGCACTATTTCGGGGTACCAAAGTTGCGAAGCATCCATTCTACTCCATTGGAACCAAAATGATGTTTGGGAGTGTTTCAGAGCATTTCGCTAACCTTCGGCACGTAAAAAGATACAAAACTTGTGTTTCGGGCCAGAATGCACTATTTCGGGGTGCCGAAGTTGTGAAGCATCCATTCTACTCCATTGGACCCAAAATGATTTTTGGGAGTGTTTCAGAGCATTTCGCTAACCTTCGGCACGTAAAAAGATGAAAACTTGTGTTCGCGCCACAATGCACTATTTTGGGGTACCGAAGTTGTGAAGCATCCATTCTACTCCATTGGACCCAAAATGATGTTTGAGAGTGTTTCAGAGCATTTCGCTAACCTTCGGTTCGTAAAAGATGCAATGCTTGGGTTTCGAGTCTGAATGCACTATTTCGGGGTATCATAGTTGTAAAGCATCCATTCTACTCCATTGGACCCAAAATGATGTTTGCGAGTGTTTCAGAGCATTTCGCTAACCTTCGGCACGTAAAAGATGCAAAACTTGTGTTCGCGCCTGAATGCACTATTTCGGGGTACCGAAGTTGTGAAGCATCCATTCTACTCCATTGGACCCAAAATGATGTTTGGGAGTGTTTCAGAGCATTTCGCTAACCTTCGGCACGTAAAAGATGCAAAACTTGTGTTTCGGGCCTGAATGCACTATTTCGGGGTACCGAAGTTGTGAAGCATCCTTTCTACTCCATTGGACCCAAAATGATGTCTGAGAGTGTTTCAGAGCATTTCGCTAACCTTCGGCACGTAAAAGATGCAAAACTTGTGTTCGCGCCTGAATCCACTATTTCGGGGGTACCAAAGTTGTGAAGCATCCAATATAGTCCATTGGACCCAAAATGATGTTTGGGAGTGTTTCAGAGCATTTTGTTAACCTTCGGCACATAAATAGATGAAAAACTTGTGTTTCGGGCCTGAATGCACTATTTCGGGGTACCAAAGTTGCGAAGCATCCATTCTACTCCATTGGAACGAAAATGATGTTTGGGAGTCTTTCAGAGCATTTCGGTAACCTTCGGCACGTAAAAAGATACAAAACTTGTGTTCGCGCCTGAATGCATTATTTCGGGGAACCAAAGCTGCGAAGCATCTATTCTACTCCATTGGAACCAAAGTGATGTTTGGGAGTGTTTCAAAGCATTTCGCTAATCTTCGGCAGGTAAAAAGAAGATAAACTTGTGTTTCGGGCCTGAATGCACTATTTTGGGGTACCGAAGTTGTGAAGCATCCATTCTACTCCATTGGACCCAAAATGATGTTTGAGAGTGTTTCAGAGCATTTCGCTAACCTTCGGCTCGTAAAAGATGCAAAGCTTGGGTTTCGAGCCTGAATGCACTATTTCGGGGTATCGTAGTTGTAAAGCATCCATTCTACTCCATTGGACCCAAAATGATGTTTGGGTGTGTATCAGAGCATTTCGCTAACCTTCGGCACGTAAAAGATGCAAAACTTGTGTTCACGCCGGAATGCACTATTTCGAGGTACCGAAGTTGTGAAGCATCCATTCTACTCCATTGCACCCAAAATGATGTTTGGGAGTGTTTCAGAGCATTTCGCTAACCTTCGACACGTAAAAGATGCAAAACTTGTGTTTCGGGCCTGAATGCACTATTTCGGGAAATCGTAGTTGTAAAGCATCCATTCTACTCCATTGGACCCAAAATGATTTTTGGGAGTGTTTCAGAGCATTTCGCTAACCTTCGGCACGTAAAAAGATGAAAACTTGTGTTCGCGCCACAATGCACTATTTTGGGGTACCGAAGTTGTGAAGCATCCATTCTACTCCATTGGACCCAAAATGATGTTTGAGAGTGTTTCAGAGCATTTCGCTAACCTTTGGCTCGTAAAAGATGCAATGCTTGGGTTTCGAGCCTGAATGCACTATTTCGGGGTATCGTAGTTGTAAAGCATCCATTCTACTCCATTGGACCCAAAATGATGTTTGCGAGTGTTTCAGAGCATTTCGCTAACCTTCGGCACGTAAAAGATGCAAAACTTGTGTTCGCGCCTGAATGCACTATTTCGGGGTACCGAAGTTGTGAAGCATCCATTCTACTCCATTGGACCCAAAATGATGTTCGGGAGTGTTTCAGAGCATTTCGCTAACCTTCGGCACGTAAAAGATGCAAAACTTGTGTTTCGGGCCTGAATGCACTATTTCGGGGTACCGAAGTTGTGAAGCATCCTTTCTACTCCATTGGACCCAAAATGATGTCTGAGAGTGTTTCAGAGCATTTCGCTAACCTTCGGCACGTAAAAGATGCAAAACTTGTGTTCGCGCCTGAATCCACTATTTCGGGGGTACCAAAGTTGTGAAGCATCCAATATAGTCCATTGGACCCAAAATGATGTTTGGGAGTGTTTCAGAGCATTTTGTTAACCTTCGGCACATAAATAGATGAAAAACTTGTGTTTCGGGCCTGAATGCACTATTTCGGGGTACCAAAGTTGCGAAGCATCCATTCTACTCCATTGGAACGAAAATGATGTTTGGGAGTCTTTCAGAGCATTTCGGTAACCTTCGCCACGTAAAAAGATACAAAACTTGTGTTCGCGCCTGAATGCATTATTTCGGGGAACCAAAGCTGCGAAGCATCTATTCTACTCCATTGGAACCAAAGTGATGTTTGGGAGTGTTTCAAAGCATTTCGCTAATCTTCGGCAGGTAAAAAGAAGATAAACTTGTGTTTCGGGCCTGAATGCACTATTTTGGGGTACCGAAGTTGTGAAGCATCCATTCTACTCCATTGGACCCAAAATGATGTTTGAGAGTGTTTCAGAGCATTTCGCTAACCTTCGGCTCGTAAAAGATGCAAAGCTTGGGTTTCGAGCCGGAATGCACTATTTCGGGGTATCGTAGTTGTAAAGCATCCATTCTACTCCATTGGACCCAAAATGATGTTTGGGTGTGTATCAGAGCATTTCGCTAACCTTCGGCACGTAAAAGATGCAAAACTTGTGTTCACGCCGGAATGCACTATTTCGAGGTACCGAAGTTGTGAAGCATCCATTCTACTCCATTGCACCCAAAATGATGTTTGGGAGTGTTTCAGAGCATTTCGCTAACCTTCGACACGTAAAAGATGCAAAACTTGTGTTTCGGGCCTGAATGCACTATTTCGGGAAATCGTAGTTGTAAAGCATCCATTCTACTCCATTGGACCCAAAATGAGGTTTGGGAGTGTTTCAGAGCATTTCGCTAACCTTCGGCACGTAAAAAGATACAAAACTTGTGTTTCGGGCCTGAATGCACTATTTCGGGGTGCCGAAGTTGTGAAGCATCCATTCTACTCCATTGGACCCAAAATGATTTTTGGGAGTGTTTCAGAGCATTTTGCTAACCTTCGGCACGTAAAAAGATGAAAACTTGTGTTCGCGCCACAATGCACTATTTTGGGGTACCGAAGTTGTGAAGCATCCATTCTACTCCATTGGACCCAAAATGATGTTTGAGAGTGTTTCAGAGCATTTCGCTAACCTTCGGCTCGTAAAAGATGCAATGCTTGGGTTTCGAGCCTGAATGCACTATTTCGGGGTATCGTAGTTGTAAAGCATCCATTCTACTCCATTGGACCCAAAATGATGTTTGCGAGTGTTTCAGAGCATTTCGCTAACCTTCGGCACGTAAAAAGATGAAAACTTGTGTTCGCGCCACAATGCACTATTTTGGGGTACCGAAGTTGTGAAGCATCCATTCTACTCCATTGGACCCAAAATGATGTTTGAGAGTGTTTCAGAGCATTTCGCTAACCTTCGGCTCGTAAAAGATGCAATGCTTGGGTTTCGAGCCTGAATGCACTATTTCGGGGTATCGTAGTTGTAAAGCATCCATTCTACTCCATTGGACCCAAAATGATGTTTGCGAGTGTTTCAGAGCATTTCGCTAACCTTCGGCACGTAAAAGATGCAAAACTTGTGTTCGCGCCTGAATGCACTATTTCGGGGTACCGAAGTTGTGAAGCATCCATTCTACTCCATTGGACCCAAAATGATGTTTGGGAGTGTTTCAGAGCATTTCGCTAACCTTCGGCACGTAAAAGATGCAAAACTTGTGTTTCGGGCCTGAATGCACTATTTCGGGGTACCGAAGTTGTGAAGCATCCTTTCTACTCCATTGGACCCAAAATGATGTCTGAGAGTGTTTCAGAGCATTTCGCTAACCTTCGGCACGTAAAAGATGCAAAACTTGTGTTCGCGCCTGAATCCACTATTTCGGGGGTACCAAAGTTGTGAAGCATCCAATATAGTCCATTGGACCCAAAATGATGTTTGGGAGTATTTCAGAGCATTTTGTTAACCTTCGGCACATAAATAGATGAAAAACTTGTGTTTCGGGCCTGAATGCACTATTTCGGGGTACCAAAGTTGCGAAGCATCCATTCTACTCCATTGGAACGAAAATGATGTTTGGGAGTCTTTCAGAGCATTTCGGTAACCTTCGGCACGTAAAAAGATACAAAACTTGTGTTCGCGCCTGAATGCATTATTTCGGGGAACCAAAGTTGCGAAGCATCTATTCTACTCCATTGGAACCAAAGTGATGTTTGGGAGTGTTTCAAAGCATTTCGCTAATCTTCGGCAGGTAAAAAGAAGATAAACTTGTGTTTCGGGCCTGAATGCACTATTTTGGGGTACCGAAGTTGTGAAGCATCCATTCTACTCCATTGGACCCAAAATGATGTTTGAGAGTGTTTCAGAGCATTTCGCTAACCTTCGGCTCGTAAAAGATGCAAAGCTTGGGTTTCGAGCCGGAATGCACTATTTCGGGGTATCGTAGTTGTAAAGCATCCATTCTACTCCATTGGACCCAAAATGATGTTTGGGTGTGTATCAGAGCATTTCGCTAACCTTCGGCACGTAAAAGATGCAAAACTTGTGTTCACGCCGGAATGCACTATTTCGAGGTACCGAAGTTGTGAAGCATCCATTCTACTGCATTGCACCCAAAATGATGTTTGGGAGTGTTTCAGAGCATTTCGCTAACCTTCGACACGTAAAAGATGCAAAACTTGTGTTTCGGGCCTGAATGCACTATTTCGGGAAATCGTAGTTGTAAAGCATCCATTCTACTCCATTGGACCCAAAATGATGTTTGGGAGTGTTTCAGAGCATTTCGCTAACCTTCGGCACGTAAAAAGATACAAAACTTGTGTTTCGGGCCTGAATGCACTATTTCGGGGTGTCGAAGTTGTGAAGCATCCATTCTACTCCATTGGACCCAAAATGATTTTTGGGAGTGTTTCAGAGCATTTCGCTAACCTTCGGCACGTAAAAAGATGAAAACTTGTGTTCACGCCACAATGCACTATTTTGGGGTACCGAAGTTGTGAAGCATCCATTCTACTCCATTGGACCCAAAATGATGTTTGAGAGTGTTTCAGAGCATTTCGCTAACCTTCGGCTCGTAAAAGATGCAATGCTTGGGTTTCGAGCCTGAATGCACTATTTCGGGGTATCGTAGTTGTAAAGCATCCATTCTACTCCATTGGACCCAAAATGATGTTTGCGAGTGTTTCAGAGCATTTCGCTAACCTTCGGCACGTAAAAAGATGAAAACTTGTGTTCGCGCCACAATGCACTATTTTGGGGTACCGAAGTTGTGAAGCATCCATTCTACTCCATTGGACCCAAAATGATGTTTGAGAGTGTTTCAGAGCATTTCGCTAACCTTCGGCTCGTAAAAGATGCAATGCTTGGGTTTCGAGCCTGAATGCACTATTTCGGGGTATCGTAGTTGTAAAGCATCCATTCTACTCCATTGGACCCAAAATGATGTTTGCGAGTGTTTCAGAGCATTTCGCTAACCTTCGGCACGTAAAAGATGCAAAACTTGTGTTCGCGCCTGAATGCACTATTTCGGGGTACCGAAGTTGTGAAGCATCCATTCTACTCCATTGGACCCAAAATGATGTTTGGGAGTGTTTCAGAGCATTTCGCTAACCTTCGGCACGTAAAAGATGCAAAACTTGTGTTTCGGGCCTGAATGCACTATTTCGGGGTACCGAAGTTGTGAAGCATCCTTTCTACTCCATTGGACCCAAAATGATGTCTGAGAGTGTTTCAGAGCATTTCGCTAACCTTCGGCACGTAAAAGATGCAAAACTTGTGTTCGCGCCTGAATCCACTATTTCGGGGGTACCAAAGTTGTGAAGCATCCAATATAGTCCATTGGACCCAAAATGATGTTTGGGAGTATTTCAGAGCATTTTGTTAACCTTCGGCACATAAATAGATGAAAAACTTGTGTTTCGGGCCTGAATGCACTATTTCGGGGTACCAAAGTTGCGAAGCATCCATTCTACTCCATTGGAACGAAAATGATGTTTGGGAGTCTTTCAGAGCATTTCGGTAACCTTCGGCACGTAAAAAGATACAAAACTTGTGTTCGCGCCTGAATGCATTATTTCGGGGAACCAAAGCTGCGAAGCATCTATTCTACTCCATTGGAACCAAAGTGATGTTTGGGAGTGTTTCAAAGCATTTCGCTAATCTTCGGCAGGTAAAAAGAAGATAAACTTGTGTTTCGGGCCTGAATGCACTATTTTGGGGTACCGAAGTTGTGAAGCATCCCTTCTACTCCATTGGACCCAAAATGATGTTTGAGAGTCTTTCAGAGCATTTCGCTAACCTTCGGCTCGTAAAAGATGCAAAGCTTGGGTTTCGAGCCGGAATGCACTATTTCGGGGTATCGTAGTTGTAAAGCATCCATTCTACTCCATTGGACCCAAAATGATGTTTGGGTGTGTATCAGAGCATTTCGCTAACCTTCGGCACGTAAAAGATGCAAAACTTGTGTTCACGCCGGAATGCACTATTTCGAGGTACCGAAGTTGTGAAGCATCCATTCTACTCCATTGCACCCAAAATGATGTTTGGGAGTGTTTCAGAGCATTTCGCTAACCTTCGACACGTAAAAGATGCAAAACTTGTGTTTCGGGCCTGAATGCACTATTTCGGGAAATCGTAGTTGTAAAGCATCCATTCTACTCCATTGGACCCAAAATGAGGTTTGGGAGTGTTTCAGAGCATTTCGCTAACCTTCGGCACGTAAAAAGATACAAAACTTGTGTTTCGGGCCTGAATGCACTATTTCGGGGTGCCGAAGTTGTGAAGCATCCATTCTACTCCATTGGACCCAAAATGATTTTTGGGAGTGTTTCAGAGCATTTTGCTAACCTTCGGCACGTAAAAAGATGAAAACTTGTGTTCGCGCCACAATGCACTATTTTGGGGTACCGAAGTTGTGAAGCATCCATTCTACTCCATTGGACCCAAAATGATGTTTGAGAGTGTTTCAGAGCATTTCGCTAACCTTCGGCTCGTAAAAGATGCAATGCTTGGGTTTCGAGCCTGAATGCACTATTTCGGGGTATCGTAGTTGTAAAGCATCCATTCTACTCCATTGGACCCAAAATGATGTTTGCGAGTGTTTCAGAGCATTTCGCTAACCTTCGGCACGTAAAAGATGCAAAACTTGTGTTCGCGCCTGAATGCACTATTTCGGGGTACCGAAGTTGTGAAGCATCCATTCTACTCCATTGGACCCAAAATGATGTTTGGGAGTGTTTCAGAGCATTTCGCTAACCTTCGGCACGTAAAAGATGCAAAACTTGTGTTTCGGGCCTGAATGCACTATTTCGGGGTACCGAAGTTGTGAAGCATCCTTTCTACTCCATTGGACCCAAAATGATGTCTGAGAGTGTTTCAGAGCATTTCGCTAACCTTCGGCACGTAAAAGATGCAAAACTTGTGTTCGCGCCTGAATCCACTATTTTGGGGGTACCAAAGTTGTGAAGCATCCAATATAGTCCATTGGACCCAAAATGATGTTTGGGAGTATTTCAGAGCATTTTGTTAACCTTCGGCACATAAATAGATGAAAAACTTGTGTTTCGGGCCTGAATGCACTATTTCGGGGTACCAAAGTTGCGAAGCATCCATTCTACTCCATTGGAACGAAAATGATGTTTGGGAGTCTTTCAGAGCATTTCGGTAACCTTCGGCACGTAAAAAGATACAAAACTTGTGTTCGCGCCTGAATGCATTATTTCGGGGAACCAAAGCTGCGAAGCATCTATTCTACTCCATTGGAACCAAAGTGATGTTTGGGAGTGTTTCAAAGCATTTCGCTAATCTTCGGCAGGTAAAAAGAAGATAAACTTGTGTTTCGGGCCTGAATGCACTATTTTGGGGTACCGAAGTTGTGAAGCATCCATTCTACTCCATTGGACCCAAAATGATGTTTGAGAGTGTTTCAGAGCATTTCGCTAACCTTCGGCTCGTAAAAGATGCAAAGCTTGGGTTTCGAGCCGGAATGCACTATTTCGGGGTATCGTAGTTGTAAAGCATCCATTCTACTCCATTGGACCCAAAATGATGTTTGGGTGTGTATCAGAGCATTTCGCTAACCTTCGGCACGTAAAAGATGCAAAACTTGTGTTCACGCCGGAATGCACTATTTCGAGGTACCGAAGTTGTGAAGCATCCATTCTACTCCATTGCACCCAAAATGATGTTTGGGAGTGTTTCAGAGCATTTCGCTAACCTTCGACACGTAAAAGATGCAAAACTTGTGTTTCGGGCCTGAATGCACTATTTCGGGAAATCGTAGTTGTAAAGCATCCATTCTACTCCATTGGACCCAAAATGATGTTTGGGAGTGTTTCAGAGCATTTCGCTAACCTTCGGCACGTAAAAAGATACAAAACTTGTGTTTCGGGCCTGAATGCACTATTTCGGGGTGTCGAAGTTGTGAAGCATCCATTCTACTCCATTGGACCCAAAATGATTTTTGGGAGTGTTTCAGAGCATTTCGCTAACCTTCGGCACGTAAAAAGATGAAAACTTGTGTTCACGCCACAATGCACTATTTTGGGGTACCGAAGTTGTGAAGCATCCATTCTACTCCATTGGACCCAAAATGATGTTTGAGAGTGTTTCAGAGCATTTCGCTAACCTTCGGCTCGTAAAAGATGCAATGCTTGGGTTTCGAGCCTGAATGCACTATTTCGGGATATCGTAGTTGTAAAGCATCCATTCTACTCCATTGGACCCAAAATGATGTTTGCGAGTGTTTCAGAGCATTTCGCTAACCTTCGGCACGTAAAAAGATGAAAACTTGTGTTCGCGCCACAATGCACTATTTTGGGGTACCGAAGTTGTGAAGCATCCATTCTACTCCATTGGACCCAAAATGATGTTTGAGAGTGTTTCAGAGCATTTCGCTAACCTTCGGCTCGTAAAAGATGCAATGCTTGGGTTTCGAGCCTGAATGCACTATTTCGGGGTATCGTAGTTGTAAAGCATCCATTCTACTCCATTGGACCCAAAATGATGTTTGCGAGTGCTTCAGAGCATTTCGCTAACCTTCGGCACGTAAAAGATGCAAAACTTGTGTTCGCGCCTGAATGCACTATTTCGGGGTACCGAAGTTGTGAAGCATCCATTCTACTCCATTGGACCCAAAATGATGTTTGGGAGTGTTTCAGAGCATTTCGCTAACCTTCGGCACGTAAAAGATGCAAAACTTGTGTTTCGGGCCTGAATGCACTATTTCGGGGTACCGAAGTTGTGAAGCATCCTTTCTACTCCATTGGACCCAAAATGATGTCTGAGAGTGTTTCAGAGCATTTCGCTAACCTTCGGCACGTAAAAGATGCAAAACTTGTGTTCGCGCCTGAATCCACTATTTCGGGGGTACCAAAGTTGTGAAGCATCCAATATAGTCCATTGGACCCAAAATGATGTTTGGGAGTATTTCAGAGCATTTTGTTAACCTTCGGCACATAAATAGATGAAAAACTTGTGTTTCGGGCCTGAATGCACTATTTCGGGGTACCAAAGTTGCGAAGCATCCATTCTACTCCATTGGAACGAAAATGATGTTTGGGAGTCTTTCAGAGCATTTCGGTAACCTTCGGCACGTAAAAAGATACAAAACTTGTGTTCGCGCCTGAATGCATTATTTCGGGGAACCAAAGCTGCGAAGCATCTATTCTACTCCATTGGAACCAAAGTGATGTTTGGGAGTGTTTCAAAGCATTTCGCTAATCTTCGGCAGGTAAAAAGAAGATAAACTTGTGTTTCGGGCCTGAATGCACTATTTTGGGGTACCGAAGTTGTGAAGCATCCCTTCTACTCCATTGGACCCAAAATGATGTTTGAGAGTGTTTCAGAGCATTTCGCTAACCTTCGGCTCGTAAAAGATGCAAAGCTTGGGTTTCGAGCCGGAATGCACTATTTCGGGGTATCGTAGTTGTAAAGCATCCATTCTACTCCATTGGACCCAAAATGATGTTTGGGTGTGTATCAGAGCATTTCGCTAACCTTCGGCACGTAAAAGATGCAAAACTTGTGTTCACGTCGGAATGCACTATTTCGAGGTACCGAAGTTGTGAAGCATCCATTCTACTCCATTGCACCCAAAATGATGTTTGGGAGTGTTTCAGAGCATTTCGCTAACCTTCGACACGTAAAAGATCCAAAACTTGTGTTTCGGGCCTGAATGCACTATTTCGGGAAATCGTAGTTGTAAAGCATCCATTCTACTCCATTGGACCCAAAATGATGTTTGGGAGTGTTTCAGAGCATTTCGCTAACCTTCGGCACGTAAAAAGATACAAAACTTGTGTTTCGGGCCTGAATGCACTATTTCGGGGTGCCGAAGTTGTGAAGCATCCATTCTACTCCATTGGACCCAAAATGATTTTTGGGAGTGTTTCAGAGCATTTCGCTAACCTTCGGCACGTAAAAGATGCAAAACTTGTGTTTCGGGCCTGAATGCACTATTTCGGGGTACCGAAGTTGTGAAGCATCCTTTCTACTCCATTGGACCCAAAATGATGTCTGAGAGTGTTCAGAGCATTTCGCTAACCTTCGGCACGTAAAAGATGCAAAACTTGTGTTCGCGCCTGAATCCACTATTTCGGGGGTACCAAAGTTGTGAAGCATCCAATATAGTCCATTGGACCCAAAATGATGTTTGGGAGTGTTTCAGAGCATTTTGTTAACCTTCGGCACATAAATAGATGAAAAACTTGTGTTTCGGGCCTGAATGCACTATTTCGGGGTACCAAAGTTGCGAAGCATCCATTCTACTCCATTGGAACGAAAATGATGTTTGGGAGTCTTTCAGAGCATTTCGGTAACCTTCGGCACGTAAAAAGATACAAAACTTGTGTTCGCGCCTGAATGCATTATTTCGGGGAACCAAAGCTGCGAAGCATCTATTCTACTCCATTGGAACCAAAGTGATGTTTGGGAGTGTTTCAAAGCATTTCGCTAATCTTCGGCAGGTAAAAAGAAGATAAACTTGTGTTTCGGGCCTGAATGCACTATTTTGGGGTACCGAAGTTGTGAAGCATCCATTCTACTCCATTGGACCCAAAATGATGTTTGAGAGTGTTTCAGAGCATTTCGCTAACCTTCGGCTCGTAAAAGATGCAAAGCTTGGGTTTCGAGCCTGAATGCACTATTTCGGGGTATCGTAGTTGTAAAGCATCCATTCTACTCCATTGGACCCAAAATGATGTTTGGGTGTGTATCAGAGCATTTCGCTAACCTTCGGCACGTAAAAGATGCAAAACTTGTGTTCACGCCGGAATGCACTATTTCGAGGTACCGAAGTTGTGAAGCATCCATTCTACTCCATTGCACCGAAAATGATGTTTGGGAGTGTTTCAGAGCATTTCCCTAACCTTCGGCACGTAAAAGATGCAAAACTTATGTTCGCGCCTGAATCCACTATTTCGGGGTACCAAAGTTGCGAAGCATCCATTCTACTCCATTGGAACCAAAATGATGTTTGGGAGTGTTTCAGAGCATTTCGCTAACCTTCGGCACGTAAAAAGATACAAAACTTGTGTTTCGGGCCTGAATGCACTATTTCGGGGTGCCGAAGTTGTGAAGCATCCATTCTACTCCATTGGACCCAAAATGGTTTTTTGGAGTGTTTCAGAGCATTTCGCTAACCTTCAGCACGTAAAAAGATGAAAACTTGTGATCGCGCCTGAATGCACTATTTTGGGGTACCGAAGTTGTGAAGCATCCATTCTAGTCCATTGGACCCAAAATGATGTTTGGGGGTGTTTCAGAGCATTTCGCTAACCTTCGGCACGTAAAAAGATGAAAAACTTGTGTTCGCGCCTGAATGCACTATTTTGGGGTTCCAAAGCTGCAAAGCATCCATTCTACTCCATTGGAACCAAAGTGATGATTGGGAGTGTTTCAGAGCATTTCGCTAACCTTCGGCACGTAAAAGATGCAAAACTTGTGTTTCGAGCCTGAATGCACTATTTCGGGGTATCGTAGTTGTAAAACATCCATTCTACTCCTTTTGACCCAAAATGATGTTTGGGAGTGTTTCAGAGCATTTCGCTAACCTTCGGCGCATAAATAGATGAAAAACTTGTGTTTCGGTCCTGAATGCACTATTTCGGGGTACCAAAGTTGCGAAGCATCCATTCTACTCCATTGGAACCAAAATGATGTTTGGAGTGTTTCAGAGCATTTCGCTAACCTTCGGCACGTAAAAGATGCAAAACTTGTGTTCGCGCCTGAATCCACTATTTCGGGGTACCAAAGTTGTGAAGCATCCATTATAGTCCATTGGACCAAAAATGATGTTTGGGAGTGTTTCAGAGCATTTTGCTAACCTTCGGCACATAAATAGATGTAAAACTTGTGTTTCGGGCCTGAATGCACTATTTCGGGGTACCAAAGTTGCGAAGCATCCATTCTACTCCATTGGAACCAAAATGATGTTTGGGAGTGTTTCAGAGCATTTCGGTAACCTTCGGCACGTAAAAAGATACAAACCTTGTGTTCGCGCCTGAATGCATTATTTCGGGGAACCAAAGCTGCGAAGCATCCATTCTACTCCATTGGAACCAAAGTGATGTTTGGGAGTGTTTCAGAGCATTTCGCTAATCTTCGGCAGGTAAAAAGAAGATAAACTTGTGTTTCGGGCCTGAATGCACTATTTCGGGGTACCGAAGTTGTGAAGCATCCATTCTACTCCATTGGACCCAAAATGATGTTTGAGAGTGTTTCAGAGCATTTCGCTAACCTTCGGCTCGTAAAAGATGCAATGCTTGGGTTTCGAGCCTGAATGCACTATTTCGGGGTATCATAGTTGTAAAGCATCCATTCTACTCCATTGGACCCAAAATGATGTTTGGGAGTGTATCAGAGCATTTCGCTAACCTTCGGCACGTAAAAGATGCAAAACTTGTGTTCACGCCTGAATGCACTATTTCGAGGTACCGAAGTTGTGAAGCATCCATTCTACTCCATTGGACCCAAAATGATGTTTGGGAGTGTTTTAGAGCATTTCGCTAACCTTCAACACGTAAAAGATGCAAAACTTGTGTTTCGGGCCTGAATGCACTATTTCGGGAAATCGTAGTTGTAAAGCATCCATTCTACTCCATTGGACCCAAAATGATGTTTGGGAGTGTTCCAGAGCATTTCCCTAACCTTCGGCACGTAAAAGATGCAAAACTTGTGTTCGCGCCTGAATCCACTATTTCGGGGTACCAAAGTTGTGAAGCATCCATTATAGTCCATTGGACCCAAAATGATGTTTGGGAGTGTTTCAGAGCATTTTGATAACCTTCGGCACATAAATAGATGAAAAACTTGTGTTTCGGGCCTGAATACACTATTTCGGGGTACCAAAGTTGCGAAGCATCCATTCTACTCCATTGGAACCAAAATGATGTTTGGGAGTGTTTCAGAGCATTTCGCTAACCTTCGGCACGTAAAAAGATACAAAACTTGTGTTTCGGGCCTGAATGCACTATTTCGGGGTACCAAAGCTGCAAAGCATCCATTCTACTCCATTGGAACCAAAGTGATGATTGGGAGTGTTTCAGAGCATTTCGCTAACCTTCGGCACGTAAAAGATGCAAAACTTGTGTTTCGGGCCTGAATGCACTATTTCGGGGTATCGTAGTTGTAAAACATCCATTCTACTCCATTTGACCCAAAATGATGTTTGGGAGTGTTTTAGAGCATTTCGCTAACCTTTGGCGCATAAATAGATGAAAAACTTGTGTTTCGGTCCTGAATGCACTATTTCGGGGTACCAAAGTCGCGAAGCATCCATTCTACTCCATTGGAACCAAAATGATGTTTGGGAGTGTTTCAGAGCATTTCGCTAACCTTCGGCACGTAAAAGATGCAAAACTTGTGTTCGCGCCTGAATCCACTATTTCGGGGTACCAAAGTTGTGAAGCATCCATTATAGTCCATTGGACCCAAAATGATGTTTGGGAGTGTTTCAGAGCATTTTGCTAACCTTCGGCACATAAATAGATGTAAAACTTGTGTTTCGGGCCTGAATGCACTATTTCGGGGTACCAAAGTTGCGAAGCATCCATTCTACTCCATTGGAATCAAAATGATGTTTGGGAGTGTTTCAGAGCATTTCGGTAACCTTCGGCACGTAAAAAGATACAAACCTTGTGTTCGTGCCTGAATGCATTATTTCGGGGAACCAAAGCTGCGAAGCATCCATTCTACTCCATTGGAACCAAAGTGATGTTTGGGAGTGTTTCAGAGCATTTCGCTAATCTTTGGCAGGTAAAAAGAAGATAAACTTGTGTTTCGGGCCTGAATGCACTATTTCGGGGTACAGAAGTTGCGAAGCATCCATTCTACTCCATTGGACCCAAAATGATGTTTGGGAGTGTATCAGAGCATTTCGCTAACCTTCGGCACGTAAAAGATGCAAAACTTGTGTTCACGCCTGAATGCACTATTTCGAGGTACCGAAGTTGTGAAGCATCCATTCTACTCCATTGGACCCAAAATGATGTTTGGGAGTGTTTCAGAGCATTTCCCTAACCTTCGGCACGTAAAAGATGCAAAACTTGTGTTCGCGCCTGAATCCACTATTTCGGGGTACCAAAGTTGTGAAGCATCCATTATAGTCCATTGGACCCAAAATGATGTTTGGGAGTGTTTCAGAGCATTTTGCTAACCTTCGGCACATAAATAGATGAAAAACTTATGTTTCGGGCCTGAATGCACTATTTCGGGGTACCAAAGTTGCGAAGCATCCATTCTACTCCATTGGAACCAAAATGATGTTTGGGAGTGTTTCAGAGCATTTCGCTAACCTTCGGCACGTAAAAGATGCAAAACTTGTGTTTCGGGCCTGAATGCACTATTTCGGGGTATCGTAGTTGTAAAACATCCATTCTACTCCATTTGACCCAAAATGATGTTTGGGAGTGTTTCAGAGCATTTCGCTAACCTTCGGCGCATAAATAGATGAAAAACTTGTGTTTCAGTCCTGAATGCACTATTTCGGGGTACCAAAGTTGCGAAGCATCCATTCTACTCCATTGGAACCAAAATGATGTTTGGGAGTGTTTCAGAGCATTTGGCTAATCTTCGGCACGTAAAAGATGCAAAACTTGTGTTCGCGCCTGAATCCACTATTTCGGGGGTACCAAAGTTGTGAAGCATCCAATATAGTCCATTGGACCCAAAATGATGCTTGGGAGTGTTTCAGAGCATTTTGTTAACCTTCGGCACATAAATAGATGAAAAACTTGTGTTTCGGGCCTGAATGCACTATTTCGGGGTACCAAAGTTGCGAAGCATCCATTCTACTCCATTGGAACGAAAATGATGTTTGGGAGTCTTTCAGAGCATTTCGGTAACCTTCGGCACGTAAAAAGATACAAAACTTGTGTTCGCGCCTGAATGCATTATTTCGGGGAACCAAAGCTGCGAAGCATCTATTCTACTCCATTGGAACCAAAGTGATGTTTGGGAGTGTTTCAAAGCATTTCGCTAATCTTCGGCAGGTAAAAAGAAGATAAACTTGTGTTTCGGGCCTGAATGCACTATTTTGGGGTACCGAAGTTGTGAAGCATCCATTCTACTCCATTGGACCCAAAATGATGTTTGAGAGTGTTTCAGAGCATTTCGCTAACCTTCGGCTCGTAAAAGATGCAAAGCTTGGGTTTCGAGCCTGAATGCACTATTTCGGGGCATCGTAGTTGTAAAGCATCCATTCTACTCCATTGGACCCAAAATGATGTTTGGGTGTGTATCAGAGCATTTCGCTAACCTTCGGCACGTAAAAGATGCAAAACTTGTGTTCACGCCGGAATGCACTATTTCGAGGTACCGAAGTTGTGAAGCATCCATTCTACTCCATTGCACCCAAAATGATGTTTGGGAGTGTTTCAGAGCATTTCGCTAACCTTCGACACGTAAAAGATGCAAAACTTGTGTTTCGGGCCTGAATGCACTATTTCGGGAAATCGTAGTTGTAAAGCATCCATTCTACTCCATTGGACCCAAAATGATGTTTGGGAGTGTTTCAGAGCATTTCGCTAACCTTCGGGACGTAAAAAGATACAAAACTTGTGTTTCGGGCCTGAATGCACTATTTCGGGGTACCGAAGTTGTGAAGCATCCATTCTACTCCATTGGACCCAAAATGATGTTTGGGAGTGTTTCAGAGCATTTCGCTAACCTTCGGCACGTAAAAGATGCAAAACTTGTGTTTCGGGCCTGAATGCACTATTTCGGGGTACCGAAGTTGTGAAGCATCCTTTCTACTCCATTGGACCCAAAATGATGTCTGAGAGTGTTCAGAGCATTTCGCTAACCTTCGGCACGTAAAAGATGCAAAACTTGTGTTCGCGCCTGAATCCACTATTTCGGGGGTACCAAAGTTGTGAAGCATCCAATATAGTCCATTGGACCCAAAATGATGTTTGGGAGTGTTTCAGAGCATTTTGTTAACCTTCGGCACATAAATAGATGAAAAACTTGTGTTTCGGGCCTGAATGCACTATTTCGGGGTACCAAAGTTGCGAAGCATCCATTCTACTCCATTGGAACGAAAATGATGTTTGGGAGTCTTTCAGAGCATTTCGGTAACCTTCGGCACGTAAAAAGATACAAAACTTGTGTTCGCGCCTGAATGCATTATTTCGGGGAACCAAAGCTGCGAAGCATCTATTCTACTCCATTGGAACCAAAGTGATGTTTGGGAGTGTTTCAAAGCATTTCGCTAATCTTCGGCAGGTAAAAAGAAGATAAACTTGTGTTTCGGGCCTGAATGCACTATTTTGGGGTACCGAAGTTGTGAAGCATCCATTCTACTCCATTGGACCCAAAATGATGTTTGAGAGTGTTTCAGAGCATTTCGCTAACCTTCGGCTCGTAAAAGATGCAAAGCTTGGGTTTTGAGCCTGAATGCACTATTTCGGGGTATCGTAGTTGTAAAGCATCCATTCTACTCCATTGGACCCAAAATGATGTTTGGGTGTGTATCAGAGCATTTCGCTAACCTTCGGCACGTAAAAGATGCAAAGCTTGTGTTCACGCCGGAATGCACTATTTCGAGGTACCGAAGTTGTGAAGCATCCATTCTACTCCATTGCACCGAAAATGATGTTTGGGAGTGTTTCAGAGCATTTCCCTAACCTTCGGCACGTAAAAGATGCAAAACTTATGTTCGCGCCTGAATCCACTATTTCGGGGTACCAAAGTTGCGAAGCATCCATTCTACTCCATTGGAACCAAAATGATGTTTGGGAGTGTTTCAGAGCATTTCGCTAACCTTCGGCACGTAAAAAGATACAAAACTTGTGTTTCGGGCCTGAATGCACTATTTCGGGGTGCCGAAGTTGTGAAGCATCCATTCTACTCCATTGGACCCAAAATGGTTTTTTGGAGTGTTTCAGAGCATTTCGCTAACCTTCAGCACGTAAAAAGATGAAAACTTGTGATCGCGCCTGAATGCACTATTTTGGGGTACCGAAGTTGTGAAGCATCCATTCTAGTCCATTGGACCCAAAATGATGTTTGGGGGTGATTCAGAGCATTTCGCTAACCTTCGGCACGTAAAAAGATGAAAAACTTGTGTTCGCGCCTGAATGCACTATTTTGGGGTTCCAAAGCTGCAAAGCATCCATTCTACTCCATTGGAACCAAAGTGATGATTGGGAGTGTTTCAGAGCATTTCGCTAACCTTCGGCACGTAAAAGATGCAAAACTTGTGTTTCGAGCCTGAATGCACTATTTCGGGGTATCGTAGTTGTAAAACATCCATTCTACTCCTTTTGACCCAAAATGATGTTTGGGAGTGTTTCAGAGCATTTCGCTAACCTTCGGCGCATAAATAGATGAAAAACTTGTGTTTCGGTCCTGAATGCACTATTTCGGGGTACCAAAGTTGCGAAGCATCCATTCTACTCCATTGGAACCAAAATGATGTTTTGAGTGTTTCAGAGCATTTCGCTAACCTTCGGCACGTAAAAGATGCAAAACTTGTGTTCGCGCCTGAATCCACTATTTCGGGGTACCAAAGTTGTGAAGCATCCATTATAGTCCATTGGACCCAAAATGATGTTTGGGAGTGTTTTAGAGCATTTTGCTAACCTTCGGCACATAAATAGATGTAAAACTTGTGTTTCGGGCCTGAATGCACTATTTCGGGGTACCAAAGTTGCGAAGCATCCATTCTACTCCATTGGAACCAAAATGATGTTTGGGAGTGTTTCAGAGCATTTCGGTAACCTTCGGCACGTAAAAAGATACAAACCTTGTGTTCGCGCCTGAATGCATTATTTCGGGGAACCAAAGCTGCGAAGCATCCATTCTACTCCATTGGAACCAAAGTGATGTTTGGGAGTGTTTCAGAGCATTTCGCTAATCTTCGGCAGGTAAAAAGAAGATAAACTTGTGTTTCGGGCCTGAATGCACTATTTCGGGGTACCGAAGTTGTGAAGCATCCATTCTACTCCATTGGAGCCAAAATGATGTTTGAGAGTGTTTCAGAGCATTTCGCTAACCTTCGGCTCGTAAAAGATGCAATGCTTGGGTTTCGAGCCTGAATGCACTATTTCGGGGTATCGTAGTTGTAAAGCATCCATTCTACTCCATTGGACCCAAAATGATGTTTGGGAGTGTATCAGAGCATTTCGCTAACCTTCGGCACGTAAAAGATGCAAAACTTGTGTTCACGCCTGAATGCACTATTTCGAGGTACCGAAGTTGTGAAGCATCCATTCTACTCCATTGGACCCAAAATGATGTTTGGGAGTGTTTTAGAGCATTTCGCTAACCTTCAACACGTAAAAGATGCAAAACTTGTGTTTCGGGCCTGAATGCACTATTTCGGGAAATCGTAGTTGTAAAGCATCCATTCTACTCCATTGGACCCAAAATGATGTTTGGGAGTGTTCCAGAGCATTTCCCTAACCTTCGGCACGTAAAAGATGCAAAACTTGTGTTCGCGCCTGAATCCACTATTTCGGGGTACCAAAGTTGTGAAGCATCCATTATAGTCCATTGGACCCAAAATAATGTTTGGGAGTGTTTCAGAGCATTTTGCTAACCTTCGGCACATAAATAGATGAAAAACTTGTGTTTCGGGCCTGAATGCACTATTTCAGGGTACCAAAGTTGCGAAGCATCCATTCTACTCCATTGGAACCAAAATGATGTTTGGGAGTGTTTCAGAGCATTTCGCTAACCTTCGGCACGTAAAAAGATACAAAACTTGTGTTTCGGGCCTGAATGCACTATTTCGGGGTACCAAAGCTGCAAAGCATCCATTCTACTCCATTGGAACCAAAGTGATGATTGGGAGTGTTTCAGAGCATTTCGCTAACCTTCGGCATGTAAAAGATGCAAAACTTGTGTTTCGGGCCTGAATGCACTATTTCGGGGTATCGTAGTTGTAAAACATCCATTCTACTCCATTTGACCCAAAATGATGTTTGGGAGTGTTTTAGAGCATTTAGCTAACCTTTGGCGCATAAATAGATGAAAAACTTGTGTTTCGGTCCTGAATGCACTATTTCGGGGTACCAAAGTCGCGAAGCATCCATTCTACTCCATTGGAACCAAAATGATGTTTGGGAGTGTTTCAGAGCATTTCGCTAACCTTCGGCACGTAAAAGATGCAAAACTTGTGTTCGCGCCTGAATCCACTATTTCGGGGTACCAAAGTTGTGAAGCATCCATTATAGTCCATTGGACCCAAAATGATGTTTGGGAGTGTTTCAGAGCATTTTGCTAACCTTCGGCACATAAATAGATGTAAAACTTGTGTTTCGGGCCTGAATGCACTATTTCGGGGTACCAAAGTTGCGAAGCATCCATTCTACTCCATTGGAATCAAAATGATGTTTGGGAGTGTTTCAGAGCATTTCGGTAACCTTCGGCACGTAAAAAGATACAAACCTTGTGTTCGTGCCTGAATGCATTATTTCGGGGAACCAAAGCTGCGAAGCATCCATTCTACTCCATTGGAACCAAAGTGATGTTTGGGAGTGTTTCAGAGCATTTCGCTAATCTTCGGCAGGTAAAAAGAAGATAAACTTGTGTTTCGGGCCTGAATGCACTATTTCGGGGTACAGAAGTTGCGAAGCATCCATTCTACTCCATTGGACCCAAAATGATGTTTGGGAGTGTATCAGAGCATTTCGCTAACCTTCAGCACGTAAAAGATGCAAAACTTGTGTTCACGCCTGAATGCACTATTTCGAGGTACCGAAGTTGTGAAGCATCCATTCTACTCCATTGGACCCAAAATGATGTTTGGGAGTGTTTCAGAGCATTTCGCTAACCTTCGACACGTAAAAGATGCAAAACTTGTGTTTCGGGCCTGAATGCACTATTTCGGGAAATCGTAGTTGTAAAGCATCCATTCTACTCCATTGGACCCAAAATGATGTTTGGGAGTGTTTCAGAGCATTTCCCTAACCTTCGGCACGTAAAAGATGCAAAACTTGTGTTCGCGCCTGAATCCACTATTTCGGGGTACCAAAGTTGTGAAGCATCCATTATAGTCCATTGGACCCAAAATGATGTTTGGGAGTGTTTCAGAGAATTTTGCTAACCTTCGGCACATAAATAGATGAAAAACTTATGTTTCGGGCCTGAATGCACTATTTCGGGGTACCAAAGTTGCGAAGCATCCATTCTACTCCATTGGAACCAAAATGATGTTTGGGAGTGTTTCAGAGCATTTCGCTAACCTTCGGCACGTAAAAGATGCAAAACTTGTGTTTCGGGCCTGAATGCACTATTTCGGGGTATCGTAGTTGTAAAACATCCATTCTACTCCATTTGACCCAAAATGATGTTTGGGAGTGTTTCAGAGCATTTCGCTAACCTTCGGCGCATAAATAGATGAAAAACTTGTGTTTCAGTCCTGAATGCACTATTTCGAGGTACCAAAGTTGCGAAGCATCCATTCTACTCCATTGGAACCAAAATGATGTTTGGGAGTGTTTCAGAGCATTTGGCTAATCTTCGGCACGTAAAAGATGCAAAACTTGTGTTCGCGCCTGAATCCACTATTTCGGGGTACCAAAGTTGTGAAGCATCCATTATAGTCCATTGGACCCAAAATAATGTTTGGGAGTGTTTCAGAGCATTTTGCTAACCTTCGGCACATAAATAGATGTAAAACTTGTTTTTCGGGCCTGAATGCACTATTTCGGGGTACCAAAATTGCGAAGCATCCATTCTACTCCATTGGAACCAAAATGATGTTTGGGAGTGTTTCAGAGCATTTCGGTAACCTTCGGCACGTAAAAAGATACAAAACTTGTGTTCGCGCCTGAATGCATTATTTCGGGGAACCAAAGCTGCGAAGCATCCATTCTACTCCATTGGAACCAAAGTGATGTTTGGGAGTGTTTCAGAGCATTTCGCTAATCTTCGGCAGGTAAAAAGAAGATAAACTTGTGTTTCAGGCCTGAATGCACTATTTCGGGGTACCGAAGTTGTGAAGCATCCATTCTACTTCATTGGACCCAAAATGATGTTTGATAGTGTTTCAGAGCATTTCGCTAACCTTCGGCTCGTAAAAGATGCAAAGCTTGGGTTTCGAGCCTGAATGCACTATTTCGGGGTATCATAGTTGTAAAGCATCCATTCTACTCCATTGGACCCAAAATGATGTTTGGGAGTGTATCAGAGCATTTCGCTAACCTTCGGCACGTAAAAGATGCAAAACTTGTGTTAATGCCTGAAAGCACTATTTCGAGGTACCGAAGTTGTGAAGCATCCATTCTACTCCATTGGACCCAAAATGATGTTTGGGAGTGTATCAGACCATTTCGCTAACCTTCGGCACGTAAAAGATGCAAAACTTGTGTTCATGCCTGAATCCACTATTTCGAGGTACCGAAGTTGTGAAGCATCCATTCTACTCCATTGGACCCAAAATGATGTTTGGGAGTGTTTCAGAGCATTTCGCTAACCTTCGACACGTAAAAGATGCAAAACTTGTGTTTCGGGCCTGAATGCACTATTTCGGGAAATCGTAGTTGTAAAGCATCCATTCTACTCCATTGGACCCAAAATGATGTTTGGGAGTGTTTCAGAGCATTTCCCTAACCTTCGGCACGTAAAAGATGCAAAACTTGTGTTCGCGCCTGAATCTACTATTTCGGGGTACCAAAGTTGTGAACCATCCATTATAGTCCATTGGACCCAAAATGATGTTTGGGAGTGTTTCAGAGCATTTTGCTAAGCTTCGGCACATAAATAGATGAAAAACTTGTGTTTCGGGCCTGAATTCACTATTTCGGGGTACCAAAGTTGCGAAGCATCCATTCTACTCCATTGGAACCAAAATGATGTTTGGGAGTGTTTCAGAGCATTTTCCTAACCTTCGGCACATAAATAGATGAAAAACTTGTGTTTCGGGCCTGAATGCACTATTTCGGGGTACCAAAGTTGCGAAGCATCCATTCTACTCCATTGGAACCAAAATGATGTTTGGGAGTGTTTCAGAGCATTTCGCTAACCTTCGGCACGTAAAAAGATACGAAACTTGTGTTTCGGGCCTGAATGCACTATTTCGGGGTACCGAAGCTGCAAAGCATCCATTCTACTCCATTGGAACCAAAGTGATGATTGGGAGTGTTTCAGAGCATTTCGCTAACCTTCGGCACGTAAAAGATGCAAAACTTGTGTTTCGGGCCTGCATGCACTATTTCGGGGTATCGTAGTTGTAAAATATCCATTCTACTCCATTTGACCCAAAATGATGTTTGGGAGTGTTTTAGAGCATTTCGCTAACCTTTGGCGCATAAATAGATGAAAAACTTGTGTTTCGGTCCTGAATGCACTATTTCGGGGTACCAAAGTTGCGAAGCATCCATTCTACTCAATTGGAACCAAAATGATGTTTGGGAGTGTTTCAGAGCATTTCGGTAACCTTCGGCACGTAAAAAGATACAAACCTTGTGTTCGTGCCTGAATGCATTATTTCGGGGAACCAAAGCTGCGAAGCATCCATTCTACTCCATTGGAACCAAAGTGATGTTTGGGAGTGTTTCAGAACATTTCGCTAATCTTCGGCAGGTAAAAAGAAGATAAACTTGTGTTTCGGGCCTGAATGCACTATTTCGGGGTACCGAAGTTGCGAAGCATCCATTCTACTCCATTGGACCCAAAATGATGTTTGAGAGTGTTTCAGAGCATTTCGCTAACCTTCGGCTCGTAAAAGATGCAATGATTGGGTTTCGAGCCTGAATGCACTATTTCGGGGTATCGTAGTTGTAAAGCATCCATTCTACTCCATTGGACCCAAAATGATGTTTGGGAGTGTATCAGAGCATTTCGCTAACCTTCGGCACGTAAAAGATGCAAAACTTGTGTTCACGCCTGAATGCACTATTTCGAGGTACCGAAGTTGTGAAGCATCCATTCTACTCCATTGGACCCGAAATGATGTTTGGGAGTGTTTCAGAGCATTTCGCTAACCTTCGACACGTAAAAGATGCAAAACTTGTGTTTCGGGCCTGAATGCACTATTTCGGGAAATCGTAGTTGTAAAGCATCCATTCTACTCCATTGGACCCAAAATGATGTTTGGGAGTGTTTCAGAGCATTTCCCTAACCTTCGGCACGTAAAAGATGCAAAACTTGTGTTCGCGCCTGAATCCACTATTTCGGGGTACCAAAGTTGTGAAGCATCCATTATAGTCCATTGGACCCAAAATGATGTTTGGGAGTGTTTCAGAGCATTTTGCTAACCTTCGGCACATAACTAGATGTAAAACTTGTGTTTCGGGCCTGAATGCACTATTTCGGGGTACCAAAATTGCGAAGCATCCATTCTACTCTATTGGAACCAAAATGATGTTTGGGAGTGTTTCAGAGCATTTTGCTAACCTTCGGCACATAAATAGATGAAAAACTTGTGTTTCGGGCCTGAATGCACTATTTCGGGGTACCAAAGTTGCGAAGCATCCATTCTACTCCATTGGAACCAAAATGATGTTTGGGAGTGTTTCAGAGCATTTCGGTAACCTTCGGCACGTAAAAAGATGAAAAACTTGTGTTCGCGCCTGAATGCACTATTTCGGGGTACCAAAGCTGCAAAGCATCCATTCTACTCCATTGGAACCAAAATGATGTTTGGGGGTGTTTCAGAGCATTTCGCTAACCTTCGGCACGTAAAAAGATGAAAAACTTGTGTTCGCGCCTGAATGCACTATTTCGGGGTACCAAAGCTGCAAAGCATCCATTCTACTCCATTGGAACCAAAGTGATTATTGGGAGTGTTTCAGAGCATTTCGCTAACCTTCGGCACGTAAAAGATGCAAAACTTGTGTTTCGGGCCTGAATGCACTATTTCAGGGTATCGTAGTTGTAAAACATCCATTCTACTCCATTTTACCCAAAATGATGTTTGGGAGTGTTTCAGAGCATTTTGCTAACCTTCGGTGCATAAATAGATGAAAAACTTGTGTTTCGGGCCTGAATGCACTATTTCGGGGTACCAACCTTGCGAAGCATCCATTCTACTCCATTGGAACCAAAATGATGTTTGGGAGTGTTTCAGAGCATTTCGCTAACCTTCGGCACGTAAAAGATGCAAAACTTGTGTTCGCGCCTGAATCCACTATTTTGGGGTACCAAAGTTGTGAAGCATCCATTATAGTCCATTGGACCCAAAATGATGTTTGGGAGTGTTTCAGAGCATTTCGCTAACCTTCGGCACATAAAAAGATGAAAAACTTGTGTTTCGGTCCTGAATGCACTATTTCGGGGTACCAAAGTTGCGAAGCATCCATTCTACTCCATTGGAACCAAAATGATGTTTGGGAGTGTTTCAGAGCATTTCGCTAATCTTCGGCACGTAAAAGATGCAAAACTTGTGTTTCGGGCCTGAATGCACTATTTCGGGGTATCGTAGTTGTAAAACATCCATTCTACTCCATTTGACCCAAAATGATGTTTGGGAGTGTTTCAGAGCATTTCGCTAACCTTCGGCGCATAAATAGATGAAAAACTTGTGTTTCAGTCCTGAATGCACTATTTCGAGGTACCAAAGTTGCGAAGCATCCATTCTACTCCATTGGAACCAAAATGATGTTTGGGAGTGTTTCAGAGCATTTGGCTAATCTTCGGCACGTAAAAGATGCAAAACTTGTGTTCGCGCCTGAATCCACTATTTCGGGGTACCAAAGTTGTGAAGCATCCATTATAGTCCATTGGACCCAAAATAATGTTTGGGAGTGTTTCAGAGCATTTTGCTAACCTTCGGCACATAAATAGATGTAAAACTTGTTTTTCGGGCCTGAATGCACTATTTCGGGGTACCAAAATTGCGAAGCATCCATTCTACTCCATTGGAACCAAAATGA
The DNA here is from genome assembly GCA_036936925.1 of Cenchrus fungigraminus. Lineage (NCBI taxonomy): Eukaryota > Viridiplantae > Streptophyta > Magnoliopsida > Poales > Poaceae > Cenchrus > Cenchrus fungigraminus. Next base: position 57,758,323 of record CM072772.1, on the reverse strand, counting down.
TGTTTGGGAGTGTTTCAGAGCATTTCGGTAACCTTCGGCACGTAAAAAGATACAAAACTTGTGTTCGCGCCTGAATGCATTATTTCGGGGAACCAAAGCTGCGAAGCATCCATTCTACTCCATTGGAACCAAAGTGATGTTTGGGAGTGTTTCAGAGCATTTCGCTAATCTTCGGCAGGTAAAAAGAAGATAAACTTGTGTTTCAGGCCTGAATGCACTATTTCGGGGTACCGAAGTTGTGAAGCATCCATTCTACTTCATTGGACCCAAAATGATGTTTGATAGTGTTTCAGAGCATTTCGCTAACCTTCGGCTCGTAAAAGATGCAAAGCTTGGGTTTCGAGCCTGAATGCACTATTTCGGGGTATCGTAGTTGTAAAGCATCCATTCTACTCCATTGGACCCAAAATGATGTTTGGGAGTGTATCAGAGCATTTCGCTAACCTTCGGCACGTAAAAGATGCAAAACTTGTGTTAATGCCTGAAAGCACTATTTCGAGGTACCGAAGTTGTGAAGCATCCATTCTACTCCATTGGACCCAAAATGATGTTTGGGAGTGTATCAGACCATTTCGCTAACCTTCGGCACGTAAAAGATGCAAAACTTGTGTTCATGCCTGAATCCACTATTTCGAGGTACCGAAGTTGTGAAGCATCCATTCTACTCCATTGGACCCAAAATGATGTTTGGGAGTGTTTCAGAGCATTTCGCTAACCTTCGACACGTAAAAGATGCAAAACTTGTGTTTCGGGCCTGAATGCACTATTTCGGGAAATCGTAGTTGTAAAGCATCCATTCTACTCCATTGGACCCAAAATGATGTTTGGGAGTGTTTCAGAGCATTTCCCTAACCTTCGGCACGTAAAAGATGCAAAACTTGTGTTCGCGCCTGAATCTACTATTTCGGGGTACCAAAGTTGTGAACCATCCATTATAGTCCATTGGACCCAAAATGATGTTTGGGAGTGTTTCAGAGCATTTTGCTAAGCTTCGGCACATAAATAGATGAAAAACTTGTGTTTCGGGCCTGAATTCACTATTTCGGGGTACCAAAGTTGCGAAGCATCCATTCTACTCCATTGGAACCAAAATGATGTTTGGGAGTGTTTCAGAGCATTTTCCTAACCTTCGGCACATAAATAGATGAAAAACTTGTGTTTCGGGCCTGAATGCACTATTTCGGGGTACCAAAGTTGCGAAGCATCCATTCTACTCCATTGGAACCAAAATGATGTTTGGGAGTGTTTCAGAGCATTTCGCTAACCTTCGGCACGTAAAAAGATACGAAACTTGTGTTTCGGGCCTGAATGCACTATTTCGGGGTACCGAAGCTGCAAAGCATCCATTCTACTCCATTGGAACCAAAGTGATGATTGGGAGTGTTTCAGAGCATTTCGCTAACCTTCGGCACGTAAAAGATGCAAAACTTGTGTTTCGGGCCTGCATGCACTATTTCGGGGTATCGTAGTTGTAAAATATCCATTCTACTCCATTTGACCCAAAATGATGTTTGGGAGTGTTTTAGAGCATTTCGCTAACCTTTGGCGCATAAATAGATGAAAAACTTGTGTTTCGGTCCTGAATGCACTATTTCGGGGTACCAAAGTTGCGAAGCATCCATTCTACTCAATTGGAACCAAAATGATGTTTGGGAGTGTTTCAGAGCATTTCGGTAACCTTCGGCACGTAAAAAGATACAAACCTTGTGTTCGTGCCTGAATGCATTATTTCGGGGAACCAAAGCTGCGAAGCATCCATTCTACTCCATTGGAACCAAAGTGATGTTTGGGAGTGTTTCAGAACATTTCGCTAATCTTCGGCAGGTAAAAAGAAGATAAACTTGTGTTTCGGGCCTGAATGCACTATTTCGGGGTACCGAAGTTGCGAAGCATCCATTCTACTCCATTGGACCCAAAATGATGTTTGAGAGTGTTTCAGAGCATTTCGCTAACCTTCGGCTCGTAAAAGATGCAATGCTTGGGTTTCGAGCCTGAATGCACTATTTCGGGGTATCGTAGTTGTAAAGCATCCATTCTACTCCATTGGACCCAAAATGATGTTTGGGAGTGTATCAGAGCATTTCGCTAACCTTCGGCACGTAAAAGATGCAAAACTTGTGTTCACGCCTGAATGCACTATTTCGAGGTACCGAAGTTGTGAAGCATCCATTCTACTCCATTGGACCCGAAATGATGTTTGGGAGTGTTTCAGAGCATTTCGCTAACCTTCGACACGTAAAAGATGCAAAACTTGTGTTTCGGGCCTGAATGCACTATTTCGGGAAATCGTAGTTGTAAAGCATCCATTCTACTCCATTGGACCCAAAATGATGTTTGGGAGTGTTTCAGAGCATTTCCCTAACCTTCGGCACGTAAAAGATGCAAAACTTGTGTTCGCGCCTGAATCCACTATTTCGGGGTACCAAAGTTGTGAAGCATCCATTATAGTCCATTGGACCCAAAATGATGTTTGGGAGTGTTTCAGAGCATTTTGCTAACCTTCGGCACATAACTAGATGTAAAACTTGTGTTTCGGGCCTGAATGCACTATTTCGGGGTACCAAAATTGCGAAGCATCCATTCTACTCTATTGGAACCAAAATGATGTTTGGGAGTGTTTCAGAGCATTTTGCTAACCTTCGGCACATAAATAGATGAAAAACTTGTGTTTCGGGCCTGAATGCACTATTTCGGGGTACCAAAGTTGCGAAGCATCCATTCTACTCCATTGGAACCAAAATGATGTTTGGGAGTGTTTCAGAGCATTTCGGTAACCTTCGGCACGTAAAAAGATGAAAAACTTGTGTTCGCGCCTGAATGCACTATTTCGGGGTACCAAAGCTGCAAAGCATCCATTCTACTCCATTGGAACCAAAATGATGTTTGGGGGTGTTTCAGAGCATTTCGCTAACCTTCGGCACGTAAAAAGATGAAAAACTTGTGTTCGCGCCTGAATGCACTATTTCGGGGTACCAAAGCTGCAAAGCATCCATTCTACTCCATTGGAACCAAAGTGATTATTGGGAGTGTTTCAGAGCATTTCGCTAACCTTCGGCACGTAAAAGATGCAAAACTTGTGTTTCGGGCCTGAATGCACTATTTCAGGGTATCGTAGTTGTAAAACATCCATTCTACTCCATTTTACCCAAAATGATGTTTGGGAGTGTTTCAGAGCATTTCGCTAACCTTCGGTGCATAAATAGATGAAAAACTTGTGTTTCGGGCCTGAATGCACTATTTCGGGGTACCAACCTTGCGAAGCATCCATTCTACTCCATTGGAACCAAAATGATGTTTGGGAGTGTTTCAGAGCATTTCGCTAACCTTCGGCACGTAAAAGATGCAAAACTTGTGTTCGCGCCTGAATCCACTATTTTGGGGTACCAAAGTTGTGAAGCATCCATTATAGTCCATTGGACCCAAAATGATGTTTGGGAGTGTTTCAGAGCATTTCGCTAACCTTCGGCACATAAAAAGATGAAAAACTTGTGTTTCGGTCCTGAATGCACTATTTCGGGGTACCAAAGTTGCGAAGCATCCATTCTACTCCATTGGAACCAAAATGATGTTTGGGAGTGTTTCAGAGCATTTCGCTAATCTTCGGCACGTAAAAGATGCAAAACTTGTGTTCGCGCCTGAATCCACTATTTCGGGGTACCAAAGTTGTGAAGCATCCATTATAGTCCATTGGACCCAAAATGATGTTTGGGAGTGTTTCAGAGCATTTTGCTAACCTTCGGCACATAAATAGATGTAAAACTTGTGTTTCGGGCCTGAATGCACTATTTCGGGGTACCAAAATTGCGAAGCATCCATTCTACTCCATTGGAACCAAAATGATGTTTGGGAGTGTTTCAGAGCATTTCGGTAACCTTCGGCACGTAAAAAGATACAAAACTTGTGTTCGCGCCTGAATGCATTATTTCGGGGAACCAAAGCTGCGAAGCATCCATTCTACTCCATTGGAACCAAAGTGATGTTTGGGAGTGTTTCAGAGCATTTCGCTAATCTTCGGCAGGTAAAAAGAAGATAAACTTGTGTTTCGGGCCTGAATCCACTATTTCGGGGTACCAAAGTTCTGAAGCATCCATTATAGTCCATTGGACCCAAAATGATGTTTGGGAGTGTTTCAGAGCATTTTGCTAAGCTTCGGCACATAAATAGATGAAAAACTTGTGTTTCGGGCCTGAATCCACTATTTCGGGGTACCAAAGTTGTGAAGCATCCATTATAGTCCATTGGAACCAAAATGATGTTTGGGAGTGTTTCAGAGCATTTCGCTAACCTTCGGCACGTAAATGATTCAAAACTTGTGTTCGCACCTGAATCCACTATTTCGGGGTACCAAAGTTGTGAAGCATCCATTATAGTCCATTGGACCCAAAATGATGTTTGGGAGTGTTTCAGAGCATTTTGCTAACCTTCGGCACATAAATAGATGAAAAACTTGTGTTTCGGGCCTGAATGCACTATTTCGGGGTACCAAAGTTGCGAAGCATCCATTCTACTCCATTGGAACCAAAATGATGTTTGGGAGTGTTTCAGAGCATTTCGCTAACCTTCGGCACATAAAAAGATACAAAACTTGGGTTTCGGGCCTGAATGCACTATTTCGGGGTGCCGAAGTTGTGAAGCATCCATTCTACTCCATTGGACCCAAAATGATTTTTTGGAGTGTTTCAGAGCATTTCGCTAACCATCGGCACGTAAAAAGATGAAAACTTGTGTTCGCGCCTGAATGCACTATTTTGGGGTACCGAAGTTGTGAAGCATCCATTCTAGTCCATTGGACCCAAAATGATGTTTGGGGGTGTTTCAAAGCATTTCGCTAACCTTCGGCACGTAAAAAGATGAAAAACTTGTGTTCGCGCCTGGATGCACTATTTCGGGGTACCAAAGCTGCAAAGCATCAATTCTACTCCATTGGAACCAAAGTGATTATTGGGAGTGTTTCAGAGCATTTCGCTAACCTTCGGCACATAAATAGATGTAAAACTTGTGTTTCGGGCCTGAATGCACTATTTCGGGGTACCAAAATTGCGAAGCATCCATTCTACTCCATTGGAACCAAAATGATGTTTGGGAGTGTTTCAGAGCATTTCGGTAACCTTCGGCACGTAAAAAGATACAAAACTTGTGTTCGCGCCTGAATGCATTATTTCGGGGAACCAAAGCTGCGAAGCATCCATTCTACTCCATTGGAACCAAAGTGATGTTTGGGAGTGTTTCAGAGCATTTCGCTAATCTTCGGCAGGTAAAAAGAAGATAAACTTGTGTTTCGGGCCTGAATGCACTATTTCGGGGTACCGAAGTTGTGAAGCATCCATTCTACTCCATTGGACCCAAAATGATGTTTGATAGTGTTTCAGAGCATTTCGCTAACCTTCGGCTCGTAAAAGATGCAAAGCTTGGGTTTCGAGCCTGAATGCACTATTTCGGGGTATCGTAGTTGTAAAGCATCCATTCTACTCCATTGGACCCAAAATGATGTTTGGGAGTGTATCAGAGCATTTCGCTAACCTTCGGCACGTAAAAGATGCAAAACTTGTGTTCATGCCTGAATCCACTATTTCGAGGTACCGAAGTTGTGAAGCATCCATTCTACTCCATTGGACCCAAAATGATGTTTGGGAGTGTTTCAGAGCATTTCGCTAACCTTCGACACGTAAAAGATGCAAAACTTGTGTTTCGGGCCTGAATGCACTATTTCGGGAAATCGTAGTTGTAAAGCATCCATTCTACTCCATTGGACCCAAAATGATGTTTGGGAGTGTTTCAGAGCATTTCGCTAACCTTCGGCACGTAAAAGATGCAAAACTTGTGTTTGCCCCTGAATCCACTATTTCGGGGTACCAAAGTTGTGAAGCATCCATTATAGTCCATTGGACCCAAAATGATGTTTGGGAGTGTTTCAGAGCATTTTGCTAAGCTTCGGCACATAAATAGATGAAAAACTTGTGTTTCGGGCCTGAATTCACTATTTCGGGGTACCAAAGTTGCGAAGCATCCATTCTACTCCATTGGAACCAAAATGATGTTTGGGAGTGTTTCAGAACATTTCGCTAACCTTCGGCACGTAAAAAGATACAAAACTTGTGTTTCGGGCCTGAATGCACTATTTCGGGGTGCCGAAGTTGTGAAGCATCCATTCTACTCCATTGGAACCAAAATGATGTTTGGGAGTGTTTCAGAGCATTTCGCTAACCTTCGGCACGTAAATGATTCAAAACTTGTGTTCGCACCTGAATCCACTATTTCGGGGTACCAAAGTTGTGAAGCATCCATTATAGTCCATTGGACCCAAAATGATGTTTGGGAGTGTTTCAGAGCATTTTGCTAACCTTCGGCACATAAATAGATGAAAAACTTGTGTTTCGGGCCTGAATGCACTATTTCGGGGTACCAAAGTTGCGAAGCATCCATTCTACTCCATTGGAACCAAAATGATGTTTGGGAGTGTTTCAGAACATTTCGCTAACCTTCGGCACGTAAAAAGATACAAAACTTGTGTTTCGGGCCTGAATGCACTATTTCGGGGTGCCGAAGTTGTGAAGCATCCATTCTACTCCATTGGAACCAAAATGATGTTTGGGAGTGTTTCAGAGCATTTCGCTAACCTTCGGCACGTAAATGATTCAAAACTTGTGTTCGCACCTGAATCCACTATTTCGGGGTACCAAAGTTGTGAAGCATCCATTATAGTCCATTGGACCCAAAATGATGTTTGGGAGTGTTTCAGAGCATTTTGCTAACCTTCGGCACATAAATAGATGAAAAACTTGTGTTTCGGGCCTGAATGCACTATTTCGGGGTACCAAAGTTGCGAAGCATCCATTCTACTCCATTGGAACCAAAATGATGTTTGGGAGTGTTTCAGAGCATTTCGCTAACCTTCGGCACATAAAAAGATACAAAACTTGTGTTTCGGGCCTGAATGCACTATTTCGGGGTGCCGAAGTTGTGAAGCATCCATTCTACTCCATTGGAACCAAAATGATGTTTGGGAGTGTTTCAGAGCATTTCGCTAACCTTCGGCACGTAAATGATTCAAAACTTGTGTTCGCACCTGAATCCACTATTTCGGGGTACCAAAGTTGTGAAGCATCCATTATAGTCCATTGGACCCAAAATGATGTTTGGGAGTGTTTCAGAGCATTTTGCTAACCTTCGGCACATAAATAGATGAAAAACTTGTGTTTCGGGCCTGAATGCACTATTTCGGGGTACCAAAGTTGCGAAGCATCCATTCTACTCCATTGGAACCAAAATGATGTTTGGGAGTGTTTCAGAGCATTTCGCTAACCTTCGGCACATAAAAAGATACAAAACTTGTGTTTCGGGCCTGAATGCACTATTTCGGGGTGCCGAAGTTGTGAAGCATCCATTCTACTCCATTGGACCCAAAATGATTTTTTGGAGTGTTTCAGAGCATTTCGCTAACCATCGGCACGTAAAAAGATGAAAACTTGTGTTCGCGCCTGAATGCACTATTTTGGGGTACCGAAGTTGTGAAGCATCCATTCTAGTCCATTGGACCCAAAATGATGTTTGGGGGTGTTTCAAAGCATTTCGCTAACCTTCGGCACGTAAAAAGATGAAAAACTTGTGTTCGCGCCTGGATGCACTATTTCGGGGTACCAAAGCTGCAAAGCATCAATTCTACTCCATTGGAACCAAAGTGATTATTGGGAGTGTTTCAGAGCATTTCTCTAACCTTCGGCACGTAAAAGATGCAAAACTTGTGTTTCGGGCCTGAATGCACTATTTCAGGGTATCGTAGTTGTAAAACATCCATTCTACTCCATTTTACCCAAAATGATGTTTGGGAGTGTTTCAGAGCATTTCGCTAACCTTCGGCGCATAAATAGATGAAAAACTTGTGTTTCGGTCCTGAATGCACTATTTCGGGGTACCAAAATTGCGAAGCATCCATTCTACTCCATTGGAACCAAAATGATGTTTGGGAGTGTTTCAGAGCATTTCGCTAATCTTCGGCACGTAAAAGATGCAAAACTTGTGTTCGCGCCTGAATCCACTATTTCGGGGTACCAAAGTTCTGAAGCATCCATTATAGTCCATTGGACCCAAAATGATGTTTGGGAGTGTTTCAGAGCATTTTGCTAACCTTCGGCACATAAATAGATGTAAAACTTGTGTTTCGGGCCTGAATGCACTATTTCGGGGTACCAAAATTGCGAAGCATCCATTCTACTCCATTGGAACCAAAATGATGTTTGGGAGTGTTTCAGAGCATTTCGATAACCTTCGGCACGTAAAAAGATACAAAACTTGTGTTCGCGCCTGAATGCATTATTTCGGGGAACCAAAGCTGCGAAGCATCCATTCTACTCTATTGGAACCAAAGTGATGTTTGGGAGTGTTTCAGAGCATTTCGTTAATCTTCGGCAGGTAAAAAGAAGATAAACTTGTGTTTCGGGCCTGAATGCACTATTTCGGGGTACCGAAGTTGTGAAGCATCCATTCTACTCCATTGGACCCAAAATGATGTTTGATAGTGTTTCAGAGCATTTCGCTCACCTTCGGCTCGTAAAAGATGCAAAGCTTGCGTTTCGAGCCTGAATGCACTATTTCGGGGTATCGTAGTTGTAAAGCATGCATTCTACTCCATTGGACCCAAAATGATGTTTGGGAGTGTATCAGAGCATTTCGCTAACCTTCGGCACGTAAAAGATGCAAAACTTGTGTTCATGCCTGAATCCACTATTTCGAGGTACCGAAGTTGTGAAGCATCCATTCTACTCCATTGGACCCAAAATGATGTTTGGGAGTGTTTCAGAGCATTTCGCTAACCTTCGACACGTAAAAGATGCAAAACTTGTGTTTCGGGCCTGAATGCACTATTTCGGGAAATCGTAGTTGTAAAGCATCCATTCTACTCCATTGGACCCAAAATGATGTTTGGGAGTGTTTCAGAGCATTTCGCTAACCTTCGGCACGTAAAAGATGCAAAACTTGTGTTTGCGCCTGAATCCACTATTTCGGGGTACCAAAGTTGTGAAGCATCCATTATAGTCCATTGGACCCAAAATGATGTTTGGGAGTGTTTCAGAGCATTTTGCTAAGCTTCGGCACATAAATAGATGAAAAACTTGTGTTTCGGGCCTGAATGCACTATTTCGGGGTACCAAAGTTGCGAAGCATCCATTCTACTCCATTGGAACCAAAATGATGTTTGGGAGTGTTTCAGAGCATTTCGCTAACCTTCGGCACATAAAAAGATACAAAACTTGTGTTTCGGGCCTGAATGCACTATTTCGGGGTGCCGAAGTTGTGAAGCATCCATTCTACTCCATTGGACCCAAAATGATTTTTTGGAGTGTTTCAGAGCATTTCGCTAACCATCGGCACGTAAAAAGATGAAAACTTGTGTTCGCGCCTGAATGCACTATTTTGGGGTACCGAAGTTGTGAAGCATCCATTCTAGTCCATTGGACCCAAAATGATGTTTGGGGGTGTTTCAAAGCATTTCGCTAACCTTCGGCACGTAAAAAGATGAAAAACTTGTGTTCGCGCCTGGATGCACTATTTCGGGGTACCAAAGCTGCAAAGCATCAATTCTACTCCATTGGGCCTGAATTCACTATTTCGGGGTACCAAAGTTGCGAAGCATCCATTCTACTCCATTGGAACCAAAATGATGTTTGGGAGTGTTTCAGAACATTTCGCTAACCTTCGGCACGTAAAAAGATACAAAACTTGTGTTTCGGGCCTGAATGCACTATTTCGGGGTGCCGAAGTTGTGAAGCATCCATTCTACTCCATTGGAACCAAAATGATGTTTGGGAGTGTTTCAGAGCATTTCGCTAACCTTCGGCACGTAAATGATTCAAAACTTGTGTTCGCACCTGAATCCACTATTTCGGGGTACCAAAGTTGTGAAGCATCCATTATAGTCCATTGGACCCAAAATGATGTTTGGGAGTGTTTCAGAGCATTTTGCTAACCTTCGGCACATAAATAGATGAAAAACTTGTGTTTCGGGCCTGAATGCACTATTTCGGGGTACCAAAGTTGCGAAGCATCCATTCTACTCCATTGGAACCAAAATGATGTTTGGGAGTGTTTCAGAGCATTTCGCTAACCTTCGGCACATAAAAAGATACAAAACTTGTGTTTCGGGCCTGAATGCACTATTTCGGGGTGCCGAAGTTGTGAAGCATCCATTCTACTCCATTGGACCCAAAATGATTTTTTGGAGTGTTTCAGAGCATTTCGCTAACCATCGGCACGTAAAAAGATGAAAACTTGTGTTCGCGCCTGAATGCACTATTTTGGGGTACCGAAGTTGTGAAGCATCCATTCTAGTCCATTGGACCCAAAATGATGTTTGGGGGTGTTTCAAAGCATTTCGCTAACCTTCGGCACGTAAAAAGATGAAAAACTTGTGTTCGCGCCTGGATGCACTATTTCGGGGTACCAAAGCTGCAAAGCATCAATTCTACTCCATTGGACCAAAAATGATGTTTGGGAGTGTTTGAGAGCATTTCGCTAACCTTCGGCACGTAAAAGATGCAAAACTTGTGTTTCGGGCCTGAATGCACTATTTCGGGGTGCCGAAGTTGTGAAGCATCCATTCTACTCCATTGGACCAAAAATGATGTTTGGGAGTGTTTCAGAGCATTTCGCTAACCTTCGGCACATAAATAGATGAAAAATTTGTGTTTCGGGCCTGAATGCACTATTTCAGGATACCGAAGTTGTGAAGCATCCATTCTACTCCATTGGAACCAAAATGATGTTTGGGAGTGTTTCAGAGCATTTCGCTAACCTTCGGCACGTAAAAAGATGAAAACTTGTGTTCACGCCTGAATGCACTATTTTCAGAGCATTTTGCTAACCTTTGGCACGTAAAAAGATGAAAAACTTGTGTTCGCGCCCGAATGCACTATTTCGGGGTACCAAAGCTGCAAAGCATCCATTCTACTCCATTGGAACCAAAGTGATGATTGGGAGTGATTCAGAGCATTTCGCTAACCTTCGGCACGTAAAAGATGCAAAACTTGTGTTTCGGGCCTGAATGCACTATTTCGGGGTATCGTAGTTGTAAAGCATCCATTCTACTCCATTTGACCCAAAATAATGTTTGGGAGTGTTTCAGAGCATTTCGCTAACCTTCGGCACGTAAAAGATGCAAAACTTGTGTTCGCGCCTGAATCCATTATTTCGTGGTACCAAAGTTGTGAAGCATCCATTATAGTCCATTGGACCCAAAATGATGTTTGGGAGTATTTCAGAGCATTTTCCTAACTTTCGGCACATAAATAGAAGAAAAACTTGTGTTTCGGGCCTGAATGCACTATTTCGGGCTACCAAAGTTGCGAAGCATCCATTCTACTCCATTGGAACCAAAATGATGTTTGGGAGTGTTTCAGAGCATTTCGCTAACCTTCGGCACGTAAAAATATACAAAACTTGTGTTCGCGCCTGAATGCACTATTTCGGGGTACCAAAGCTGCGAAGCATCCATTCTACTCCATTGGAACCAAACTGATGTTTAGGAGTGTTTCAGAGCATTTCGCTAACCTTCAGTAGGTAAAAAGATGATAAATTTGTGTTTCGGGCCTGAATGCACTATTTCGGGGTACCGTAGTTGTGAAGCATCCATTCTACTATGTTGGACCCAAAATGATGTTTGAGAGTATTTCAGAGCATTTCGCTAACCTTCGGCTCGTAAAAGAAGCAAAACTTGGGTTTCGGGCCTGAATGCACTATTTCGGGGTATCGTAGTTGTAAAGCATCCATTCTACTCCATTGGACCCAAAATGATGTTTGGGAGTGTTTCAGAGCATTTCGCTAACCTTCGGCACGTAAATGATTCAAAACTTGTGTTCGCACCTGAATCCACTATTTCGGGGTACCAAAGTTGTGAAGCATCCATTATAGTCCATTGGACCCAAAATGATGTTTGGGAGTGTTTCAGAGCATTTTGCTAACCTTCGGCACATAAATAGATGAAAAATTTGTGTTTCGGCCCTCAATGCACTATTTCGGGGTACCAAAGTTGCGAAGCATCCATTCTACTCCATTGGAACCAAAATGATGTTTGGGAGTGTTTCAGAGCATTTCGCTAACCTTCGGCAAGTAAAAAGAAACAAAACTTGTGTTCGCGCCTGAATGCACTATTTCGTGGTACCAAAGCTGCGAAGCATCCATTCTACTCCATTTGAACCAAAGTGATGTTTGGGAGTGTTTCAGAGCATTTCGCTAACCTTCGGCAGGTAAAAAGATGATAAACTTGTGTTTCGGGCCTGAATGCACTATTTCGGGGTACCGAAGTTGTGAAGCATCCATTCTACTCCATTGGACTCAAAATGATGTTTGAGAGTGTTTCAGAGCATTTCGCTAACCTTCGGCTCGTAAAAGATGCAAAACTTGGGTTTCGGGCCTGAATGCACTATTTCGGGGTATCGTAGTTGTAAAGCATCCGTTCTACTCCATTGGACCCAAAATGATGTTTGGGAGTGTTTCAGAGCATTTAGCTAACCTTCGGCGCGTAAAAGATGCAAAACTTGTGTTCGCGCCTGAATCCACTATTTCGGGGTACCGAAGTTGTGAAGCATCCATTCTAGTCCATTGGACCCAAAATGATGTTTGGGGGTGTTTCAGAGCATTTTGCTAACCTTCGGCACATAAATAGATGAAAAACTTGTGTTTCGGGACTGAATGCACTATTTCGGGGTACCAAAGTTGCGAAGCATCCATTCTACTCCATTGGAACCAAAGTGATGTTTGGGAGTGTTTCAGAGCATTTCGCTAACCTTCGGCACGTAAAAAGATACAAAACTTGTGTTCGCGCCTGAATGCATTATTTCGGGGAACCAAAGCTGCGAAGCATCCATTCTACTCCATTGGAACCAAAGTGATGTTTGGGAGTGTTTCAGAGCATTTCGCTAATCTTCGGCAGGTAAAAAGAAGATAAACTTGTGTTTCGGGCCTGAATGCACTATTTCGGGGTTCCGAAGTTGTGAAGCATCCATTCTAGTCCATTGGACCCAAAATGATGTTTGGGGGTGTTTCAGAGCATTTTGCTAACCTTCGGCACATAAATAGATGAAAAACTTGTGTTTCGGGACTGAATGCACTATTTCGGGGTACCAAAGTTGCGAAGCATCCATTCTACTCCATTGGAACCAAAGTGATGTTTGGGAGTGTTTCAGAGCATTTCGCTAACCTTCGGCACGTAAAAAGATACAAAACTTGTGTTCGCGCCTGAATGCATTATTTCGGGGAACCAAAGCTGCGAAGCATCCATTCTACTCCATTGGAACCAAAGTGATGTTTGGGAGTGTTTCAGAGCATTTCGCTAATCTTCGGCATGTAAAAAGAAGATAAACTTGTGTTTCGGGACTGAATGCACTATTTCGGGGTACAAAAGTTGCGAAGCATCCATTCTACTCCATTGGAACCAAAGTGATGTTTGGGAGTGTTTCAGAGCATTTCGCTAACCTTCGGCACGTAAAAAGATACAAAACTTGTGTTTGCGCCTGAATGCATTATTTCGGGGTATCGTAGTTGTAAAGCATCCATTCTACTCCATTTGACCCAAAATAATGTTTGGGAGTGTTTCAGAGCATTTCGCTAACCTTCGGCACGTAAAAGATGCAAAACTTGTGTTCGCGCCTGAATCCATTATTTCGTGGTACCAAAGTTGTGAAGCATCCATTATAGTCCATTGGACCCAAAATGATGTTTGGGAGTATTTCAGAGCATTTTCCTAACTTTCGGCACATAAATAGAAGAAAAACTTGTGTTTCGGGCCTGAATGCACTATTTCGGGCTACCAAAGTTGCGAAGCATCCATTCTACTCCATTGGAACCAAAATGATGTTTGGGAGTGTTTCAGAGCATTTCGCTAACCTTCGGCACGTAAAAATATACAAAACTTGTGTTCGCGCCTGAATGCACTATTTCGGGGTACCAAAGCTGCGAAGCATCCATTCTACTCCATTGGAACCAAACTGATGTTTAGGAGTGTTTCAGAGCATTTCGCTAACCTTCAGTAGGTAAAAAGATGATAAATTTGTGTTTCGGGCCTGAATGCACTATTTCGGGGTACCGTAGTTGTGAAGCATCCATTCTACTATGTTGGACCCAAAATGATGTTTGAGAGTATTTCAGAGCATTTCGCTAACCTTCGGCTCGTAAAAGAAGCAAAACTTGGGTTTCGGGCCTGAATGCACTATTTCGGGGTATCGTAGTTGTAAAGCATCCATTCTACTCCATTGGACCCAAAATGATGTTTGGGAGTGTTTCAGAGCATTTCGCTAACCTTCGGCACGTAAATGATTCAAAACTTGTGTTCGCACCTGAATCCACTATTTCGGGGTACCAAAGTTGTGAAGCATCCATTATAGTCCATTGGACCCAAAATGATGTTTGGGAGTGTTTCAGAGCATTTTGCTAACCTTCGGCACATAAATAGATGAAAAATTTGTGTTTCGGCCCTCAATGCACTATTTCGGGGTACCAAAGTTGCGAAGCATCCATTCTACTCCATTGGAACCAAAATGATGTTTGGGAGTGTTTCAGAGCATTTCGCTAACCTTCGGCAAGTAAAAAGAAACAAAACTTGTGTTCGCGCCTGAATGCACTATTTCGTGGTACCAAAGCTGCGAAGCATCCATTCTACTCCATTTGAACCAAAGTGATGTTTGGGAGTGTTTCAGAGCATTTCGCTAACCTTCGGCAGGTAAAAAGATGATAAACTTGTGTTTCGGGCCTGAATGCACTATTTCGGGGTACCGAAGTTGTGAAGCATCCATTCTACTCCATTGGACTCAAAATGATGTTTGAGAGTGTTTCAGAGCATTTCGCTAACCTTCGGCTCGTAAAAGATGCAAAACTTGGGTTTCGGGCCTGAATGCACTATTTCGGGGTATCGTAGTTGTAAAGCATCCGTTCTACTCCATTGGACCCAAAATGATGTTTGGGAGTGTTTCAGAGCATTTAGCTAACCTTCGGCGCGTAAAAGATGCAAAACTTGTGTTCGCGCCTGAATCCACTATTTCGGGGTACCGAAGTTGTGAAGCATCCATTCTAGTCCATTGGACCCAAAATGATGTTTGGGGGTGTTTCAGAGCATTTTGCTAACCTTCGGCACATAAATAGATGAAAAACTTGTGTTTCGGGACTGAATGCACTATTTCGGGGTACCAAAGTTGCGAAGCATCCATTCTACTCCATTGGAACCAAAGTGATGTTTGGGAGTGTTTCAGAGCATTTCGCTAACCTTCGGCACGTAAAAAGATACAAAACTTGTGTTCGCGCCTGAATGCATTATTTCGGGGAACCAAAGCTGCGAAGCATCCATTCTACTCCATTGGAACCAAAGTGATGTTTGGGAGTGTTTCAGAGCATTTCGCTAATCTTCGGCAGGTAAAAAGAAGATAAACTTGTGTTTCGGGCCTGAATGCACTATTTCGGGGTTCCGAAGTTGTGAAGCATCCATTCTAGTCCATTGGACCCAAAATGATGTTTGGGGGTGTTTCAGAGCATTTTGCTAACCTTCGGCACATAAATAGATGAAAAACTTGTGTTTCGGGACTGAATGCACTATTTCGGGGTACCAAAGTTGCGAAGCATCCATTCTACTCCATTGGAACCAAAGTGATGTTTGGGAGTGTTTCAGAGCATTTCGCTAACCTTCGGCACGTAAAAAGATACAAAACTTGTGTTCGCGCCTGAATGCATTATTTCGGGGAACCAAAGCTGCGAAGCATCCATTCTACTCCATTGGAACCAAAGTGATGTTTGGGAGTGTTTCAGAGCATTTCGCTAATCTTCGGCATGTAAAAAGAAGATAAACTTGTGTTTCGGGACTGAATGCACTATTTCGGGGTACCAAAGTTGCGAAGCATCCATTCTACTCCATTGGAACCAAAGTGATGTTTGGGAGTGTTTCAGAGCATTTCGCTAACCTTCGGCACGTAAAAAGATACAAAACTTGTGTTTGCGCCTGAATGCATTATTGCGGGGAACCAAAGCTGCGAAGCATCCATTCTACTCCATTGGAACCAAAGTGATCTTTGGGAGTGTTTCAGAGCATTTCACTAATCTTCGTCAGGTAAAAAGAAGATAAACTTGTGTTTCGGGCCTGAATGCACTATTTCGGGGTACCGAAGTTGTGAAGCATCCATTCTACTCCATTGGACCCAAAATGATGTTTGAGAGTGTTTCAGAGCATTTCGCTAACCTTCGGCTCATAAAAGATGCAAATCTTGGGTTTGGGGCCTGAATGCACTATTTCGGGGTATCATAGTTGTAAAGCATCCATTCTACTCCATTGGACCAAAAATGATGTTTGGAAGTGTTTCAGAGCATTTCGCTAACCTTCGGCACATAAATAGATGAAAAATTTGTGTTTCGGGCCTGAATGCACTATTTCAGGGAACTAAAGTTGCGAAGCATCCATTCTACTCCATTGGAACCAAAATGATGTTTGGGAGTGTATCAGAGCATTTCGCTAACCTTCGGCACGTAAAAAGATGAAAACTTGTGTTCGCGCCTGAATGCACTATTTTCAGAGCATTTTGCTAACCTTCGGCACGTAAAAAGATGAAAAACTTGTGTTCGCGCCCGAATGCACTATTTCGGGGTACCAAAGCTGCAAAGCATCCATTCTACTCCATTGGAACCAAAGTGATGATTGGGAGTGTTTCAGAGCATTTCGCTAACCTTCGGCACGTAAAAGATGCAAAACTTGTGTTTCAGGCCTGAATGCACTATTTCGGGGTATCGTAGTTGTAAAGCATCCATTCTACTCCATTTGACCCAAAATAATGTTTGGGAGTGTTTCAGAGCATTTCGCTAACCTTCGGCACGTAAAAGATGCAAAACTTGTGTTCGCGCCTGAATCCATTATTTCGTGGTACCAAAGTTGTGAAGCATCCATTATAGTCCATTGGACCCAAAATGATGTTTGGGAGTATTTCAGAGCATTTTCCTAACTTTCGGCACATAAATAGAAGAAAAACTTGTGTTTCGGGCCTGAATGCACTATTTCGGGCTACCAAAGTTGCGAAGCATCCATTCTACTCCATTGGAACCAAAATGATGTTTGGGAGTGTTTCAGAGCATTTCGCTAACCTTCGGCACGTAAAAATATACAAAACTTGTGTTCGCGCCTGAATGCACTATTTCGGGGTACCAAAGCTGCGAAGCATCCATTCTACTCCATTGGAACCAAACTGATGTTTAGGAGTGTTTCAGAGCATTTCGCTAACCTTCAGTAGGTAAAAAGATGATAAATTTGTGTTTCGGGCCTGAATGCACTATTTCGGGGTACCGTAGTTGTGAAGCATCCATTCTACTATGTTGGACCCAAAATGATGTTTGAGAGTATTTCAGAGCATTTCGCTAACCTTCGGCTCGTAAAAGAAGCAAAACTTGGGTTTCGGGCCTGAATGCACTATTTCGGGGTATCGTAGTTGTAAAGCATCCATTCTACTCCATTGGACCCAAAATGATGTTTGGGAGTGTTTCAGAGCATTTCGCTAACCTTCGGCACGTAAATGATTCAAAACTTGTGTTCGCACCTGAATCCACTATTTCGGGGTACCAAAGTTGTGAAGCATCCATTATAGTCCATTGGACCCAAAATGATGTTTGGGAGTGTTTCAGAGCATTTTGCTAACCTTCGGCACATAAATAGATGAAAAATTTGTGTTTCGGCCCTCAATGCACTATTTCGGGGTACCAAAGTTGCGAAGCATCCATTCTACTCCATTGGAACCAAAATGATGTTTGGGAGTGTTTCAGAGCATTTCGCTAACCTTCGGCAAGTAAAAAGAAACAAAACTTGTGTTCGCGCCTGAATGCACTATTTCGTGGTACCAAAGCTGCGAAGCATCCATTCTACTCCATTTGAACCAAAGTGATGTTTGGGAGTGTTTCAGAGCATTTCGCTAACCTTCGGCAGGTAAAAAGATGATAAACTTGTGTTTCGGGCCTGAATGCACTATTTCGGGGTACCGAAGTTGTGAAGCATCCATTCTACTCCATTGGACTCAAAATGATGTTTGAGAGTGTTTCAGAGCATTTCGCTAACCTTCGGCTCGTAAAAGATGCAAAACTTGGGTTTCGGGCCTGAATGCACTATTTCGGGGTATCGTAGTTGTAAAGCATCCGTTCTACTCCATTGGACCCAAAATGATGTTTGGGAGTGTTTCAGAGCATTTAGCTAACCTTCGGCGCGTAAAAGATGCAAAACTTGTGTTCGTGCCTGAATCCACTATTTCGGGGTACCGAAGTTGTGAAGCATCCATTCTAGTCCATTGGACCCAAAATGATGTTTGGGGGTGTTTCAGAGCATTTTGCTAACCTTCGGCACATAAATAGATGAAAAACTTGTGTTTCGGGACTGAATGCACTATTTCGGGGTACCAAAGTTGCGAAGCATCCATTCTACTCCATTGGAACCAAAGTGATGTTTGGGAGTGTTTCAGAGCATTTCGCTAACCTTCGGCACGTAAAAAGATACAAAACTTGTGTTCGCGCCTGAATGCATTATTTCGGGGAACCAAAGCTGCGAAGCATCCATTCTACTCCATTGGAACCAAAGTGATGTTTGGGAGTGTTTCAGAGCATTTCGCTAATCTTCGGCAGGTAAAAAGAAGATAAACTTGTGTTTCGGGCCTGAATGCACTATTTCGGGGTTCCGAAGTTGTGAAGCATCCATTCTAGTCCATTGGACCCAAAATGATGTTTGGGGGTGTTTCAGAGCATTTTGCTAACCTTCGGCACATAAATAGATGAAAAACTTGTGTTTCGGGACTGAATGCACTATTTCGGGGTACCAAAGTTGCGAAGCATCCATTCTACTCCATTGGAACCAAAGTGATGTTTGGGAGTGTTTCAGAGCATTTCGCTAACCTTCGGCACGTAAAAAGATACAAAACTTGTGTTCGCGCCTGAATGCATTATTTCGGGGAACCAAAGCTGCGAAGCATCCATTCTACTCCATTGGAACCAAAGTGATGTTTGGGAGTGTTTCAGAGCATTTCGCTAATCTTCGGCATGTAAAAAGAAGATAAACTTGTGTTTCGGGACTGAATGCACTATTTCGGGGTACCAAAGTTGCGAAGCATCCATTCTACTCCATTGGAACCAAAGTGATGTTTGGGAGTGTTTCAGAGCATTTCGCTAACCTTCGGCACGTAAAAAGATACAAAACTTGTGTTTGCGCCTGAATGCATTATTGCGGGGAACCAAAGCTGCGAAGCATCCATTCTACTCCATTGGAACCAAAGTGATCTTTGGGAGTGTTTCAGAGCATTTCACTAATCTTCGGCAGGTAAAAAGAAGATAAACTTGTGTTTCGGGCCTGAATGCACTATTTCGGGGTACCGAAGTTGTGAAGCATCCATTCTACTCCATTGGACCCAAAATGATGTTTGAGAGTGTTTCAGAGCATTTCGCTAACCTTCGGCTCATAAAAGATGCAAATCTTGGGTTTGGGGCCTGAATGCACTATTTCGGGGTATCATAGTTGTAAAGCATCCATTCTACTCCATTGGACCAAAAATGATGTTTGGAAGTGTTTCAGAGCATTTCGCTAACCTTCGGCACATAAATAGATGAAAAATTTGTGTTTCGGGCCTGAATGCACTATTTCAGGGAACTAAAGTTGCGAAGCATCCATTCTACTCCATTGGAACCAAAATGATGTTTGGGAGTGTATCAGAGCATTTCGCTAACCTTCGGCACGTAAAAAGATGAAAACTTGTGTTCGCGCCTGAATGCACTATTTTCAGAGCATTTTGCTAACCTTCGGCACGTAAAAAGATGAAAAACTTGTGTTCGCGCCCGAATGCACTATTTCGGGGTACCAAAGCTGCAAAGCATCCATTCTACTCCATTGGAACCAAAGTGATGATTGGGAGTGTTTCAGAGCATTTCGCTAACCTTCGGCACGTAAAAGATGCAAAACTTGTGTTTCAGGCCTGAATGCACTATTTCGGGGTATCGTAGTTGTAAAGCATCCATTCTACTCCATTTGACCCAAAATAATGTTTGGGAGTGTTTCAGAGCATTTCGCTAACCTTCGGCACGTAAAAGATGCAAAACTTGTGTTCGCGCCTGAATCCATTATTTCGTGGTACCAAAGTTGTGAAGCATCCATTATAGTCCATTGGACCCAAAATGATGTTTGGGAGTATTTCAGAGCATTTTCCTAACTTTCGGCACATAAATAGAAGAAAAACTTGTGTTTCGGGCCTGAATGCACTATTTCGGGCTACCAAAGTTGCGAAGCATCCATTCTACTCCATTGGAACCAAAATGATGTTTGGGAGTGTTTCAGAGCATTTCGCTAACCTTCGGCACGTAAAAATATACAAAACTTGTGTTCGCGCCTGAATGCACTATTTCGGGGTACCAAAGCTGCGAAGCATCCATTCTACTCCATTGGAACCAAACTGATGTTTAGGAGTGTTTCAGAGCATTTCGCTAACCTTCAGTAGGTAAAAAGATGATAAATTTGTGTTTCGGGCCTGAATGCACTATTTCGGGGTACCGTAGTTGTGAAGCATCCATTCTACTATGTTGGACCCAAAATGATGTTTGAGAGTATTTCAGAGCATTTCGCTAACCTTCGGCTCGTAAAAGAAGCAAAACTTGGGTTTCGGGCCTGAATGCACTATTTCGGGGTATCGTAGTTGTAAAGCATCCATTCTACTCCATTGGACCCAAAATGATGTTTGGGAGTGTTTCAGAGCATTTCGCTAACCTTCGGCACGTAAATGATTCAAAACTTGTGTTCGCACCTGAATCCACTATTTCGGGGTACCAAAGTTGTGAAGCATCCATTATAGTCCATTGGACCCAAAATGATGTTTGGGAGTGTTTCAGAGCATTTTGCTAACCTTCGGCACATAAATAGATGAAAAATTTGTGTTTCGGCCCTCAATGCACTATTTCGGGGTACCAAAGTTGCGAAGCATCCATTCTACTCCATTGGAACCAAAATGATGTTTGGGAGTGTTTCAGAGCATTTCGCTAACCTTCAGCAAGTAAAAAGAAACAAAACTTGTGTTCGCGCCTGAATGCACTATTTCGTGGTACCAAAGCTGCGAAGCATCCATTCTACTCCATTTGAACCAAAGTGATGTTTGGGAGTGTTTCAGAGCATTTCGCTAATCTTCGGCAGGTAAAAAGATGATAAACTTGTGTTTCGGGCCTGAATGCACTATTTCGGGGTACCGAAGTTGTGAAGCATCCATTCTACTCCATTGGACTCAAAATGATGTTTGAGAGTGTTTCAGAGCATTTCGCTAACCTTCGGCTCGTAAAAGATGCAAAACTTGGGTTTCGGGCCTGAATGCACTATTTCGGGGTATCGTAGTTGTAAAGCATCCGTTCTACTCCATTGGACCCAAAATGATGTTTGGGAGTGTTTCAGAGCATTTAGCTAACCTTCGGCGCGTAAAAGATGCAAAACTTGTGTTCGCGCCTGAATCCACTATTTCGGGGTACCGAAGTTGTGAAGCATCCATTCTAGTCCATTGGACCCAAAATGATGTTTGGGGGTGTTTCAGAGCATTTTGCTAACCTTCGGCACATAAATAGATGAAAAACTTGTGTTTCGGGACTGAATGCACTATTTCGGGGTACCAAAGTTGCGAAGCATCCATTCTACTCCATTGGAACCAAAGTGATGTTTGGGAGTGTTTCAGAGCATTTCGCTAACCTTCGGCACGTAAAAAGATACAAAACTTGTGTTCGCGCCTGAATGCATTATTTCGGGGAACCAAAGCTGCGAAGCATCCATTCTACTCCATTGGAACCAAAGTGATGTTTGGGAGTGTTTCAGAGCATTTCGCTAATCTTCGGCAGGTAAAAAGAAGATAAACTTGTGTTTCGGGCCTGAATGCACTATTTCGGGGTTCCGAAGTTGTGAAGCATCCATTCTAGTCCATTGGACCCAAAATGATGTTTGGGGGTGTTTCAGAGCATTTTGCTAACCTTCGGCACATAAATAGATGAAAAACTTGTGTTTCGGGACTGAATGCACTATTTCGGGGTACCAAAGTTGCGAAGCATCCATTCTACTCCATTGGAACCAAAGTGATGTTTGGGAGTGTTTCAGAGCATTTCGCTAACCTTCGGCACGTAAAAAGATACAAAACTTGTGTTCGCGCCTGAATGCATTATTTCGGGGAACCAAAGCTGCGAAGCATCCATTCTACTCCATTGGAACCAAAGTGATGTTTGGGAGTGTTTCAGAGCATTTCGCTAATCTTCGGCATGTAAAAAGAAGATAAACTTGTGTTTCGGGACTGAATGCACTATTTCGGGGTACCAAAGTTGCGAAGCATCCATTCTACTCCATTGGAACCAAAGTGATGTTTGGGAGTGTTTCAGAGCATTTCGCTAACCTTCGGCACGTAAAAAGATACAAAACTTGTGTTTGCGCCTGAATGCATTATTGCGGGGAACCAAAGCTGCGAAGCATCCATTCTACTCCATTGGAACCAAAGTGATCTTTGGGAGTGTTTCAGAGCATTTCACTAATCTTCGGCAGGTAAAAAGAAGATAAACTTGTGTTTCGGGCCTGAATGCACTATTTCGGGGTACCGAAGTTGTGAAGCATCCATTCTACTCCATTGGACCCAAAATGATGTTTGAGAGTGTTTCAGAGCATTTCGCTAACCTTCGGCTCATAAAAGATGCAAAGCTTGGGTTTGGGGCCTGAATGCACTATTTCGGGGTATCATAGTTGTAAAGCATCCATTCTACTCCATTGGACCAAAAATGATGTTTGGGAGTGTTTCAGAGCATTTCGCTAACCTTCGGCACATAAATAGATGAAAAATTTGTGTTTCGGGCCTGAATGCACTATTTCAGGGAACTAAAGTTGCGAAGCATCCATTCTACTCCATTGGAACCAAAATGATGTTTGGGAGTGTATCAGAGCATTTCGCTAACCTTCGGCACGTAAAAAGATGAAAACTTGTGTTCGCGCCTGAATGCACTATTTTCAGAGCATTTTGCTAACCTTCGGCACGTAAAAAGATGAAAAACTTGTGTTCGCGCCCGAATGCACTATTTCGGGGTACCAAAGCTGCAAAGCATCCATTCTACTCCATTGGAACCAAAGTGATGATTGGGAGTGTTTCAGAGCATTTCGCTAACCTTCGGCACGTAAAAGATGCAAAACTTGTGTTTCAGGCCTGAATGCACTATTTCGGGGTATCGTAGTTGTAAAGCATCCATTCTACTCCATTTGACCCAAAATAATGTTTGGGAGTGTTTCAGAGCATTTCGCTAACCTTCGGCACGTAAAAGATGCAAAACTTGTGTTCGCGCCTGAATCCATTATTTCGGGGTACCAAAGTTGTGAAGCATCCATTATAGTCCATTGGACCCAAAATGATGTTTGGGAGTATTTCAGAGCATTTTCCTAACTTTCGGCACATAAATAGAAGAAAAACTTGTGTTTCGGGCCTGAATGCACTATTTCGGGCTACCAAAGTTGCGAAGCATCCATTCTACTCCATTGGAACCAAAATGATGTTTGGGAGTGTTTCAGAGCATTTCGCTAACATTCGGCACGCAAAAATATACAAAACTTGTGTTCGCGCCTGAATGCACTATTTCGGGGTACCAAAGCTGCGAAGCATCCATTCTACTCCATTAGAACCAAACTGATGTTTAGGAGTGTTTCAGAGCATTTCGCTAACCTTCAGTAGGTAAAAAGATGATAAATTTGTGTTTCGGGCCTGAATGCACTATTTCGGGGTACCGTAGTTGTGAAGCATCCATTCTACTATATTGGACCCAAAATGATGTTTGAGAGTATTTCAGAGCATTTCGCTAACCTTCGGCTCGTAAAAGAAGAAAAACTTGGGTTTCGGGCCTGAATGCACTATTTCGGGGTATCGTAGTTGTAAAGCATCCATTCTACTCCATTGGACCCAAAATGATGTTTGGGAGTGTTTCAGAGCATTTCGCTAACCTTCGGCACGTAAATGATTCAAAACTTGTGTTCGCACCTGAATCCACTATTTCGGGGTACCAAAGTTGTGAAGCATCCATTATAGTCCATTGGACCCAAAATGATGTTTGGGAGTGTTTCAGAGCATTTTGCTAACCTTCGGCACATAAATAGATGAAAAATTTGTGTTTCGGCCCTCAATGCACTATTTCGGGGTCCCAAAGTTGCGAAGCATCCATTCTACTCCATTGGAACCAAAATGATGTTTGGGAGTGTTTCAGAGCATTTCGCTAACCTTCGGCACGTAAAAAGAAACAAAACTTGTGTTCGCACCTGAATGCACTATTTCGGGGTACCAAAGCTGCGAAGCATCCATTCTACTCCATTTGAACCAAAGTGATGTTTGGGAGTGTTTCAGAGCATTTCGCTAACCTTCGGCAGGTAAAAAGATGATAAACTTGTGTTTCGGGCCTGAATGCACTATTTCGGGGTACCGAAGTTGTGAAGCATCCATTCTACTCCATTGGACTCAAAATGATGTTTGAGAGTGTTTCAGAGCATTTCGCTAACCTTCGGCTCGTAAAAGATGCAAAACTTGGGTTTCGGGCCTGAATGCACTATTTCGGGGTATCGTAGTTGTAAAGCATCCGTTCTACTCCATTGGACCCAAAATGATGTTTGGGAGTGTTTCAGAGCATTTAGCTAACCTTCGGCGCGTAAAAGATGCAAAACTTGTGTTCGCGCCTGAATCCACTATTTCGGGGTACCGAAGTTGTGAAGCATCCATTCTACTCCATTGGACCCAAAATGATGTTTGGGAGTGTTTCAGAGCATTTTGCTAACCTTCGGCACATAAATAGATGAAGAATTTGTGTTTCGGGCCTCAATGCACTATTTCGGGGAACTAAAGTTGCGAAGCATCCATTCTACTCCATTGGAACCAAAATGATGTTTGGGAGTGTTTCAGAGCATTTCGCTAACCTTCGGCAAGTAAAAAGATACAAAACTTGTGTTCGCGCCTGAATGCATTATTTCGGGGAACCAAAGCTGCGAAGCATCCATTCTACTCCATTGGAACCAAAGTGAGGTTTGGGAGTGTATCAGAGCATTTCGCTAACCTTCGGCACGTAAAAGATGCATAACTTGTGTTCACACCTGAATGCACTATTTCGAGGTACCGAAGTTGTGAAGCATCCATTCTACTCCATTGGACCCAAAATGATGTTTGGGAGTGTTTCAGAGCATTTCGCTAACCTTCGGCACGTAAAAGATGGAAAACTTGTGTTCGCACCTGAATCCACTATTTCGGGGTACCAAAGTTGTGAAGCATCCATTATAGTCCATTGGATCCAAAATGATGTTTGGTAGTGTTTCAGAGCATTTTGCTAACCTTCGGCACATAAATAGATGAAAAATTTGTGTTTCGGGCCTCAATGCACTATTTCGGGGAACTAAAGTTGCGAAGCATCCATTCTACTCCATTGGAACCAAAATGATGTTTGGGAGTGTTTCAGAGCATTTCGCTAACCTTCGGCAAGTAAAAAGATACAAAACTTGTGTTCGCGCCTGAATGCATTATTTCGGGGAACCAAAGCTGCGAAGCATCCATTCTACTCCATTGGAACCAAAGTGAGGTTTGGGAGTGTTTCAGAGCATTTCGCTAATCTTCGGCAGGTAAAAAGAAGATAAACTTGTGTTTCGGGCCTGAATGCACTATTTCGTGGTACCGAAGTTGTGAAGCATCCATTCTACTCCATTGGACTCAAAATGATGTTTGGGAGTGTTTCAGAGCATTTCGCTAACCTTCGGCACGTAAAAGAAGCAAAACTTGTGTCCGCGCCTGAATCCACTATTTCGTGGTACCGAAGTTGTGAAGCATCCATTCTACTCCATTGGACCCAAAATGATTCTTGCGAGTGTTTTAGAGCATTTTGCTTACCTTCGGCAAGTAAAAAAATGAAAACTTGTGTTCGCGCCTGAATGCACTATTTTGGGGTACCGAAGTTGTGAAGCATCCATTCTACTCCATTGGACCAAAAATGATGTTTGGGAGTGTTTCAGAGCATTTCGCTAACCTTCGGCACGTAAAAGATGCAAAACTTGTGTTTCGGGCCTGAATGCACTATTTCGGGGTGCCGAAGTTGTGAAGCATCCATTCTACTCCATTGGACCCAAAATGATTTTTGGGAGTGTTTCAGAGCATTTCGCTAACCTTCGGCACGTAAAAAGATGAAAACTTGTGTTCGCGTCTGAATGCACTATTTTGGGGTACCGAAGTTGTGAAGCATCCATTCTAGTCCATTGGACCCAAAATGATGTTTGGGGGTGTTTCAGAGCATTTCGCTAACCTTCGGCACGTAAAAAGATGAAAAACTTGTGTTCGCGCCCGAATGCACTATTTCAGGGTACCAAAGCTGCAAAGCATCCATTCTACTCCATTGGTACCAAAGTGATGATTGGGAGTGTTTCAGAGCATTTCGCTAACCTTCGGCACGTAAAAGATGCAAAACTTGTGTTCGCGCCAGAATCCATTATTTCGGGGTACCAAAGTTGTGAAGCATCCATTATAGTCCATTGGACCCAAAATGATGTTTGGGAGTATTTCAGAGCATTTTCCTATCTTTCGGCACATAAATAGATGAAAAACTTGTGTTTCGGGCCTGAATGCACTATTTCGGGCTACTAAAGTTGCGAAGCATCCATTCTACTCCATTGGAACCAAAATGATGTTTGGGAGTGTTTCAGAGCATTTCGCTAACCTTCGGCAAGTAAAAAGATACAAAACTTGTGTTCGCGCCTGAATGCACTATTTCGGGGTACCAAAGCTGCGAAGCATCCTTTCTACTCCATTTGAACCAAAGTGATGTTTGGGAGTGTTTCAGAGCATTTCGCTAACCTTCGGCAGGTAAAAAGATGATAAACTTGTGTTTCGGGCCTGAATGCACTATTTCGGGGTACCGAAGTTGTGAAGCATCCATTCTACTCCATTGGACTCAAAATGATGTTTGAGAGTGTTTCAGAGCATTTCGCTAACCTTCGGCTCGTAAAAGATGCAAAACTTGGGTTTCGGGCCTGAATGCACTATTTCGGGGTATCGTAGTTGTAAAGCATCCATTCTACTCCATTGGACCCAAAATGGTGTTTGGGAGTGTTTCAGAGCATTTCACTAACCTTCGGCATGTAAAAGATGCAAAACTTGTGTTTCGGGCCTGAATGCACTATTTCGGGGTATCGTAGTTGTAAAGCATCCATTCTACTCCATTGGACCCAAAATGATGTTTGGGAGTGTTTCAGAGCATTTAGCTAACCTTCGGCGCGTAAAAGATGCAAAACTTGTGTTCGCGCCTGAATCCACTATTTCGGGGTACCGAAGTTGTGAAGCATCCATTCTAGTCCATTGGACCCAAAATGATGTTTGGGGGTGTTTCAGAGCATTTTGCTAACCTTCGGCACGTAAAAAGACGAAAAACTTGTGTTCGCGCCCGAATGCACTATTTCGGGGTACCAAAGCTGCAAAGCATCCATTCAACTCCATTGGAACCAAAGTGATGATTGGGAGTGTTTCAGAGCATTTCGCTAACCTTCGGCACGTAAAAGTTGCAAAACTTGTGTTTCGGGCCTGAATGCACTATTTCGGGGTATCGTAGTTGTAAAGCATCCATTCTACTCCATTTGACCCAAAATAATGTTTGGGAGTGTTTCAGAGCATTTCGCTAACCTTCGGCACGTAAAAGATGCAAAACTTGTGTTCGCGCCTGAATCCATTATTTCGGGGTACCAAAGTTGTGAAGCATCCATTATAGTCCATTGGACCCAAAATGATGTTTGGGAGTATTTCAGAGCATTTTCCTAACTTTCGGCACATAAATAGATGAAAAACTTGTGTTTCGGGACTGAATGCACTATTTTGGGGTACCAAAGTTGCGAAGCATCCATTCTACTCCATTGGAACCAAAGTGATGTTTGGGAGTGTTTCAGAGCATTTCGCTAACCTTCGGCACGTAAAAAGATACAAAACTTGTGTTCGCGCCTGAATGCATTATTTCGGGGAACCAAAGCTGCGAAGCATCCATTCTACTCCATTGGAACCAAAGTGATGTTTGGGAGTGTTTCAGAGTATTTCGCTAATCTTCGGCAGGTAAAAAGAAGATAAACTTGTGTTTCGGGCCTGAATGCACTATTTCGGGGTACCGAAGTTGTGATGCATCCATTCTACTCCATTGGACCCAAAATGATGTTTGAGAGTGTTTCAGAGCATTTCGCTAACCTTCGGCTCGTAAAAGATGCAAAGCTTGGGTTTTGGGCCTGAATGCACTATTTCGGGGTATCGTAGTTGTAAAGCATCCATTCTACTCCATTGGACCCAAAATGATGTTTGGGAGTGTATCAGAGCATTTCGCTAACCTTCGGCACGTAAAAGATGCAAAATTTGTGTTCACGCCTGAATGCACTATTTCGAGGTACCGAAGTTGTGAAGCTTCCATTCTACTCCATTGGACCCAAAATGATGTTTGGGAGTGTATCAGAGCATTTCGCTAACCTTCGGCACGTAAAAGATGCATAACTTGTGTTCACACCTGAATGCACTATTTCGAGGTACCGAAGTTGTGAAGCATCCATTCTACTCCATTGGACCCAAAATGATGTTTGGGAGTGTTTTATAGCATTTCGCTAACCTTCAGCAGGTAAAAAGATGATAAACTTGTGTTTCGGGCCTGAATGCACTATTTCGGGGTACCGAAGTTGTGAAGCATCCATTCTACTATATTGGACCCAAAATGATGTTTGAGAGTATTTCAGAGCATTTCGCTAACCTTCGGCTCGTAAAAGAAGCAAAACATGGGTTTCGGGCCTGAATGCACTATTTCGGGGTATCGTAGTTGTAAAGCATCCATTCTACTCCATTGGACCCAAAATGTTGTTTGGGAGTGTTTCAGAGCATTTCGCTAACCTTCGGCACGTAAAAGATGCAAAACTTGTATTCGCACCTGAATCCACTATTTCGGGGTACCAAAGTTGTGAAGCATCTATTATAGTCCATTGGACCCAAAATGATGTTTGGGAGTGTTTTAGACCATTTTGCTAACCTTCGGCACATAAATAGATGAAAAATTTGTGTTTCGGCCCTCAATGCACTATTTCGGGGTACCAAAGTTGCGAGCATCCATTCTAC
Source organism: Cenchrus fungigraminus (assembly GCA_036936925.1). Lineage (NCBI taxonomy): Eukaryota > Viridiplantae > Streptophyta > Magnoliopsida > Poales > Poaceae > Cenchrus > Cenchrus fungigraminus. The sequence goes on along the minus strand of CM072772.1, from coordinate 57,729,197 downwards.
TCCATTGGAACCAAAATGATGTTTGGGAGTGTTTCAGAGCATTTCGCTAACCTTCGGCACGTAAAAGATGCAAAACTTGTGTTCGCGCCTGAATCTACTATTTCGGGGTACCGAAGTTGTGAAGCATCCATTCTAGTCCATTGGACCCAAAATGATGTTTGGGGGTGTTTCAGAGCATTTCGCTAACCTTCGGCACGTAAAAGATGCAAAACTTGTGTTCGCGCCTGAATCTACTATTTCGGGGTACCAAAGTTGCGAAGCATCCATTCTACTCCGTTGGAACCAAAATGATGTTTGGGAGTGTTTCAGAGCATTTCGGTAACCATCGGCACGTAAAAAGATACAAAACTTTTGTTCGCGCCTGAATGCATTATTTCGGGGAACCAAAGCTGCGAAGCATCCATTCTACTTCATTGGAACCAAAGTGATGTTTGGGAGTGTTTCAGAGCATTTCGCTAATTTTCGGCAGGTAAAAAGAAGATAAACTTGTGTTTCGGGCCTGAATGCACTATTTTGGGGTACCAAAGTTGCGAAGCATCCATTCTACTCCATTGGAACCAAAGTGATGTTTGGGAGTGTTTCAGAGCATTTCGCTAACCTTCGGCACGTAAAAAGATACAAAACTTGTGTTCGCGCCTGAATGCATTATTTCGGGGAACCAAAGCTGCGAAGCATCCATTCTACTCCATTGGAACCAAAGTGATGTTTGGGAGTGTTTCAGAGTATTTCGCTAATCTTCGGCAGGTAAAAAGAAGATAAACTTGTGTTTCGGGCCTGAATGCACTATTTCGGGGTACCGAAGTTGTGATGCATCCATTCTACTCCATTGGACCCAAAATGATGTTTGAGAGTGTTTCAGAGCATTTCGCTAACCTTCGGCTCGTAAAAGATGCAAAGCTTGGGTTTGGGGCCTGAATGCACTATTTCGGGGTATCGTAGTTGTAAAGCATCCATTCTACTCCATTGGACCCAAAATGATGTTTGGGAGTGTATAAGAGCATTTCGCTAACCTTCGGCACGTAAAAGATGCAAAATTTGTGTTCACGCCTGAATGCACTATTTCGAGGTACTGAAGTTGTGAAGCATCCATTCTACTCCATTGGACCCAAAATGATGTTTGGGAGTGTATCAGAGCATTTCGCTGACCTTCGGCACGTAAAAGATGCATAACTTGTGTTCACACCTGAATGCACTATTTCGAGGTACCGAAGTTGTGAAGCATCCATTCTACTCCATTGGACCCAAAATGATGTTTGGGAGTGTTTCAGAGCATTTCGCTAACCTTCAGCAGGTAAAAAGATGATAAACTTGTGTTTCGGGCCTGAATGCACTATTTCGGGGTACCGAAGTTGTGAAGCATCCATTCTAGTATATTGGACCCAAAATGATGTTTGAGAGTATTTCAGAGCATTTCGCTAACCTTCGGCTCGTAAAAGAAGCAAAACTTGGGTTTCGGGCCTGAATGCACTATTTCGGAGTATCGTAGTTGTAAAGCATCCATTCTACTCCATTGGACCCAAAATGATGTTTGGGAGTGTTTCAGAGCATTTTGCTAACCTTCAGCACGTAAAAGATTCAAAACTTGTGTTCGCACTTGAATCCACTATTTCGGGGTACCAAAGTTGTGAAGCATCCATTATAGTCCATTGGACCCAAAATGATGTTTGGGAGTGTTTCAGAGCATTTTGCTAACCTTCGGCACATAAATAGATGAAAAATTTGTGTTTCGGCCCTCAATGCACTATTTCGGGGTACCAAACTTGCGAAGCATCCATTCTACTCCGTTGGAACCAAAATGATGTTTGGGAGTGTTTCAGAGCATTTCGGTAACCTTCGGCACGTAAAAAGATACAAAACTTGTGTTCGCGCCTGAATGCATTATTTCGGGGAACCAAAGCTGCGAAGCATCCATTCTACTCCATTGGAACCAAAGTGATGTTTGGGAGTGTTTCAGAGCATTTCGCTAATTTTCGGCAGGTAAAAAGAAGATAAACTTGTGTTTCGGGCCTGAATGCACTATTTCGGGGTACCGAAGTTGTGAAGCATCCATTCTACTATATTGGACCCAAAATGATGTTTGAGAGTATTTCAGAGCATTTCGCTAACCTTCGGCTCGTAAAAGAAGCAAAACATGGGTTTCGGGCCTGAATGCACTATTTCGGGGTATCGTAGTTGTAAAGCATCCATTCTACTCCATTGGACCCAAAATGTTGTTTGGGAGTGTTTCAGAGCATTTCGCTAACCTTCGGCACGTAAAAGATGCAAAACTTGTATTCGCACCTGAATCCACTATTTCGGGGTACCAAAGTTGTGAAGCATCTATTATAGTCCATTGGACCCAAAATGATGTTTGGGAGTGTTTTAGACCATTTTGCTAACCTTCGGCACATAAATAGATGAAAAATTTGTGTTTCGGCCCTCAATGCACTATTTCGGGGTACCAAAGTTGCGAGCATCCATTCTACTCCATTGGAACCAAAATGATGTTTGGGAGTGTTTCAGAGCATTTCGCTAACCTTCGGCACGTAAAAGATGCAAAACTTGTGTTCGCGCCTGAATCTACTATTTCGGGGTACCGAAGTTGTGAAGCATCCATTCTAGTCCATTGGACCCAAAATGATGTTTGGGGGTGTTTCAGAGCATTTCGCTAACCTTCGGCACGTAAAAGATGCAAAACTTGTGTTCGCGCCTGAATCTACTATTTCGGGGTACCAAAGTTGCGAAGCATCCATTCTACTCCGTTGGAACCAAAATGATGTTTGGGAGTGTTTCAGAGCATTTCGGTAACCATCGGCACGTAAAAAGATACAAAACTTTTGTTCGCGCCTGAATGCATTATTTCGGGGAACCAAAGCTGCGAAGCATCCATTCTACTTCATTGGAACCAAAGTGATGTTTGGGAGTGTTTCAGAGCATTTCGCTAATTTTCGGCAGGTAAAAAGAAGATAAACTTGTGTTTCGGGCCTGAATGCACTATTTTGGGGTACCAAAGTTGCGAAGCATCCATTCTACTCCATTGGAACCAAAGTGATGTTTGGGAGTGTTTCAGAGCATTTCGCTAACCTTCGGCACGTAAAAAGATACAAAACTTGTGTTCGCGCCTGAATGCATTATTTCGGGGAACCAAAGCTGCGAAGCATCCATTCTACTCCATTGGAACCAAAGTGATGTTTGGGAGTGTTTCAGAGTATTTCGCTAATCTTCGGCAGGTAAAAAGATGATAAACTTGTGTTTCGGGCCTGAATGCACTATTTCGGGGTACCGAAGTTGTGATGCATCCATTCTACTCCATTGGACCCAAAATGATGTTTGAGAGTGTTTCAGAGCATTTCGCTAACCTTCGGCTCGTAAAAGATGCAAAGCTTGGGTTTGGGGCCTGAATGCACTATTTCGGGGTATCGTAGTTGTAAAGCATCCATTCTACTCCATTGGACCCAAAATGATGTTTGGGAGTGTATAAGAGCATTTCGCTAACCTTCGGCACGTAAAAGATGCAAAATTTGTGTTCACGCCTGAATGCACTATTTCGAGGTACTGAAGTTGTGAAGCATCCATTCTACTCCATTGGACCCAAAATGATGTTTGGGAGTGTATCAGAGCATTTCGCTGACCTTCGGCACGTAAAAGATGCATAACTTGTGTTCACACCTGAATGCACTATTTCGAGGTACCGAAGTTGTGAAGCATCCATTCTACTCCATTGGACCCAAAATGATGTTTGGGAGTGTTTCAGAGCATTTCGCTAACCTTCAGCAGGTAAAAAGATGATAAACTTGTGTTTCGGGCCTGAATGCACTATTTCGGGGTACCGAAGTTGTGAAGCATCCATTCTAGTATATTGGACCCAAAATGATGTTTGAGAGTATTTCAGAGCATTTCGCTAACCTTCGGCTCGTAAAAGAAGCAAAACTTGGGTTTCGGGCCTGAATGCACTATTTCGGAGTATCGTAGTTGTAAAGCATCCATTCTACTCCATTGGACCCAAAATGATGTTTGGGAGTGTTTCAGAGCATTTTGCTAACCTTCAGCACGTAAAAGATTCAAAACTTGTGTTCGCACTTGAATCCACTATTTCGGGGTACCAAAGTTGTGAAGCATCCATTATAGTCCATTGGACCCAAAATGATGTTTGGGAGTGTTTCAGAGCATTTTGCTAACCTTCGGCACATAAATAGATGAAAAATTTGTGTTTCGGCCCTCAATGCACTATTTCGGGGTACCAAACTTGCGAAGCATCCATTCTACTCCGTTGGAACCAAAATGATGTTTGGGAGTGTTTCAGAGCATTTCGGTAACCTTCGGCACGTAAAAAGATACAAAACTTGTGTTCGCGCCTGAATGCATTATTTCGGGGAACCAAAGCTGCGAAGCATCCATTCTACTCCATTGGAACCAAAGTGATGTTTGGGAGTGTTTCAGAGCATTTCGCTAATTTTCGGCAGGTAAAAAGAAGATAAACTTGTGTTTCGGGCCTGAATGCACTATTTCGGGGTACCGAAGTTGTGAAGCATCCATTCTACTCCATTGGACCCAAAATGATGTTTGAGAGTGTTTCAGAGCATTTCGCTAACCTTCGGCTCGTAAAAGATGCAAAGCTTGGGTTTGGGGCCTGAATGCACTATTTCGGGGTATCGTAGTTGTAAAGCATCCATTCTACTCCATTGGACCCAAAATGATGTTTGGGAGTGTATCAGAGCATTTCGCTAACCTTCGGCACGTAAAAGATGCAAAATTTGTGTTCACGCCTGAATGCACTATTTCGAGGAACCGAAGTTGTGAAGCATCCATTCTACTCCATTGGACCCAAAATGATGTTTGGGAGTGTATCAGAGCATTTCGCTGACCTTCGGCACGTAAAAGATGCATAACTTGTGTTCACACCTGAATGCACTATTTCGAGGTACCGAAGTTGTGAAGCATCCATTCTACTCCATTGGACCCAAAATGATGTTTGGGAGTGTTTCAGAGCATTTCGCTAACCTTCAGCAGGTAAAAAGATGATAAACTTGTGTTTCGGGCCTGAATGCACTATTTCGGGGTACCGAAGTTGTGAAGCATCCATTCTACTATATTGGACCCAAAATGATGTTTGAGAGTATTTCAGAGCATTTCGCTAACCTTCGGCTCGTAAAAGAAGCAAAACTTGGGTTTCGGGCCAGAATGCACTATTTCGGGGTATCGTAGTTGTAAAGGATCCATTCTACTCCATTGGACCCAAAATGATGTTTGGGAGTGTTTCAGAGCATTTCGCTAACCTTCAGCACGTAAAAGATGCAAAACTTGTGTTCGCACCTGAATCCACTATTTCGGGGTACCAAAGTTGTGAAGCATCCATTATAGTCCATTGGACCCAAAATGATGTTTGGGAGTGTTTCAGAGCATTTTGCTAACCTTCGGCACATAAATAGATGAAAAATTTGTGTTTCGGCCCTCAATGCACTATTTCGGGGTACCAAAGTTGCGAAGCATCCATTCTACTCCATTGGACCCAAAATGATGTTTGTGAGTGTTTCAGAGCATTTAGCTAACCTTCGGCGCGTAAAAGATGCAAAACTTGTGTTCGCACCTGAATCCACTATTTCGGGGTACCAAAGTTGTGAAGTATCCATTATAGTCCGTTGGACCCAAAATGATGTTTGGGAGTGTTTCAGAGCATTTTGCTAACCTTCGGCACGTAAATAGATGAAAAACTTGTGTTTTGGGCCTGAATGCACTATTTTGGGGTACCAAAGTTGCGAAACATCCATTCTACTCCATTGGAACCAAAATGATGTTTGGGAGTGTTTTAGAGCATTTCGCTAACCTTCGGCACGTAAAAAGATACAAAACTTGTGTTCGCGCCTGAATGCACTATTTCGGGGTACCAAAGCTGTGAAGCATCCATTCTACTCCATTGGAACCAAAGTGAAGTTTGGGAGTGTTTCAGAGCATTTCGCTAATCTTCGGCAGGTAAAAAGAAGATAAACTTGTGTTTCGGGCCTGAATGCACTATTTTGGGGTACCAAAGTTGCGAAGCATCCATTCTACTCCATTGGAACCAAAATGATGTTTGGGAGTGTTTTAGATCATTTCGCTAACCTTCGGCACGTAAAAAGATACAAAACTTGTGTTCGCGCCTGAATGCACTATTTCGGGGTACCAAAGCTGCGAAGCATCCATTCTACTCCATTGGAACCAAAGTGATGTTTGGGAGTCTTTCAGAGCATTTCGCTAACCTTCAGCAGGTAAAAAGATGATAAACTTGTGTTTCGGGCCTGAATGCACTATTTCGAGGTACCGAAGTTGTGAAGCATCCATTCTACTCTATTGGACCCAAAATGATGTTTGAGAGTGTTTCAAAGCATTTCGCTAACCTTCGGCTCGTAAAAGAAGCAAAACTTAGGTTTCGGGCCTGAATGCACTATTTCAGGATATCGTAGTTGTAAAGTATCCATTCTACTCCATTGGACCCAAAATGATGTTTGGGAGTGTTTCAGAGCATTTCGCTAACCTTCGGCACGTAAAAGATGCAAAACTTGTGTTCGCGCTTGAATCCACTATTTCGGGGTACCGAAGTTGTGAAGCATCCATTCTAATCCATTGGAACCAAAATGATGTTTGGGGGTGTTTCAGAGCATTTTGCTAACCTTCGGCACATAAATAGATGAAAAACTTGTGTTTCGGGCCTGAATGCACTATTTCGGGGTACCAGAGTTGCGAAGCATCCATTCTACTCCATTGGAACCAAAGTGATGTTTGGGAGTGTTTCAGAGCATTTCGCTAACCTTCGGCATGTAAAAAGATACAAAACTTGTGTTCGCGCCTGAATGCATTATTTCGGGGAACCAAAGCTGCGAAGCATCCATTCTACTCCATTGGAACCAAAGTGATGTTTGGGAGTGTTTCAGAGCATTTCGCTAATCTTCGGCAGGTAAAAAGAAGATAAACTTGTGTTTCGGGCCTGAATGCACTATTTCGGGGTACCGAAGTTGTGAAGCATCCATTCTACTCCATTGGACCCAAAATGATGTTTGAGAGTGTTTCAGAGCATTTCGCTAACCTTCGGCTCGTAAAAGATGCAAAGCTTGGGTTTCGGGCCTGAATGCACTATTTCGGGGTATCGTAGTTGTAAAGCATCCATTCTACTCCATTGGACCCAAAATGATGTTTGGGAGTGTATCAGAGCATTTCGCTAACCTTCGGCACGTAAAAGATGCAAAATTTGTGTTCACGCCTGAGTGCACTATTTCGAGGTACCGAAGTTGTGAAGCATCCATTCTACTCCATTGGACCCAAAATGATGTTTGGGAGTGTATCAGAGCATTTCGCTAACCTTCGGCACGTAAAAGATGCATAACTTGTGTTCACACCTGAATGCACTATTTCGAGGTACCGAAGTTGTGAAGCATCCATTCTACTCCATTGGACCCAAAATGATGTTTGGGAGTGTTTCAGAACATTTCGCTAACCTTCGACACGTAAAAGATGCAAAACTTGTGTTTCGGGCCTGAATGCACTATTTCGGGGTATTGTAGTTGTAAAGCATCCATTCTACTCCATTGGACCCAAAATGATGTTTGGGAGTGTTTCAGAGTATTTCGTTAACCTTCGGCACGTAAAAGATGCAAAACTTGTGTTCGCGCCTGAATCCACTATTTCGGGGTACCAAAGTTGTGAAGAATCCATTATAGTCCATTGGTCCCAAAATGTTGTTTGGGAGTGTTTCAGAGCATTTTGCTAACCTTCGGCACATAAATAGATGAAAAACTTGTGTTTTGGGCCTGAATGCACTATTTTGGGGTACCAAAGTTGCGAAGCATCCATTCTACTCCATTGGAACCAAAATGATGTTTGGGAGTGTTTTAGAGCATTTCGCTAACCTTCGGCACGTAAAAAGATACAAAACTTGTGTTCGCGCCTGAATGCACTATTTCGGGGTACCAAAGCTGTGAAGCATCCATTCTACTGCATTGGAACCAAAGTGAAGTTTGGGAGTGTTTCAGAGCATTTCGCTAATCTTCGGCAGGTAAAAAGAAGATAACCTTGTGTTTCGGGCCTGAATGCACTATTTTGGGGTACCAAAGTTGCGAAGCATCCATTCTACTCCATTGGAACCAAAATGATGTTTGGGAGTGTTTTAGAGCATTTCGCTAACCTTCGGCACGTAAAAAGATACAAAACTTGTGTTCGCGCCTGAATGCACTATTTCGGGGTACCAAAGCTGCGAAGCATCCATTCTACTCCATTGGAACCAAAGTGATGTTTGGGAGTCTTTCAGAGCATTTCGCTAACCTTCAGCAGGTAAAAAGATGATAAACTTGTGTTTCGGGCCTGAATGCACTATTTCGGGGTACCGAAGTTGTGAAGCATCCATTCTACTCTATTGGACCCAAAATGATGTTTGAGAGTGTTTCAAAGCATTTCGCTAACCTTCGGCTTGTAAAAGAAGCAAAACTTAGGTTTCGGGCCTGAATGCACTATTTCAGGATATCGTAGTTGTAAAGTATCCATTCTACTCCATTGGACCCAAAATGATGTTTGGGAGAGTTTCAGAGCATTTCGCTAACCTTCGGCATGTAAAAGATGCAAAACTTGTGTTCGCGCTTGAATCCACTATTTCGGGGTACCGAAGTTGTGAAGCATCCATTCTAGTCCATTGGACCCGAAATGATGTTTGGGGGTGTTTCAGAGCATTTTGCTAACCTTCGGCACATAAATAGATGAAAAACTTGTGTTTCGGGCATGAATGCACTATTTCGGGGTACCAGAGTTGCGCAGCATCCATTCTACTCCATTGGAACCAAAGTGATGTTTGGGAGTGTTTCAGAGCATTTCGCTAACCTTCGGCACGTAAAAGATGCAAAATTTGTGTTCACACCTGAGTGCACTATTTCGAGGTACCGAAGTTGTGAAGCATCCATTCTACTCCATTGGACCCAAAATGATGTTTGGGAGTGTATCAGAGCATTTCGCTAACCTTCGGCACGTAAAAGATGCATAACTTGTGTTCACACCTGAATGAACTATTTCGAGGTACCGAAGTTGTGAAGCATCCATTCTACTCCATTGGACCCAAAATGATGTTTGGGAGTGTTTCAGAACATTTCGCTAACCTTCGACACGTAAAAGATGCAAAATTTGTGTTTCGGGCCTGAATGCACTATTTCGGGGTATCGTAGTTGTAAAGCATCCATTCTACTCCATTGGACCCAAAATGATGTTTGGGAGTGTTTCAGAGTATTTCGCTAACCTTCGGCACGTAAAAGATGCAAAACATGTGTTCGCGCCTGAATCCACTATTTCGGGGTACCAAAGTTGTGAAGCATCCATTATAGTCCATTGGACCCAAAATGATGTTTGGGAGTGTTTCAGAGCATTTTGCTAACCTTCGGCACATAAATAGATGAAAAACTTGTCTTTCGGGCCTAAATGCACTATTTCGGGGTACCAAAGTTGCGAAGCATCCATTCTACTCCATTTGAACCAAAATGATGTTTGGGAGTGTTTCAGAGCATTTCGCTAACCTTCGGCACGTAAAAAGGTACAAAACTTGTGTTTCGGGCCTGAATGCACTATTTCGGGGTGCCGAAGTTGTGAAGCATCCATTCTACTCCATTGGACCCAAAATGATTTTTGGGAGTGTTTCAGAGCATTTCGCTAACCTTCGGCACGTAAAAAGATGAAAACTTGTGTTCGCGCCTGAATGCACTATTTTGGGGTACCGAAGTTGTGAAGCATCCATTCTAGTCCATTGGACCCAAAATGATGTTTGGGGGTGTTTCAGAGCATTTCGCTAACCTTCGGCATGGAAAAAGATGAAAATCTTGTTTTCGCGCCTGAATGCACTATTTCGGGGTACCAAAGCTGCAAGGCATCCATTCTACTCCATTGGTACCAAAGTGATGATTGGGAGTGTTTCAGAGCATTTCGCTAACCTTCGGCACGTAAAAGATGCAAAACTTCTGTTTCGGGCCTGAATGCACTATTTCGGGGTATCGTAGTTGTAAAGCATCCATTCTACTCTATTTGACCCAAATTGAATGTTTGGGAGTGTTTCAGAGCATTTCGCTAACCTTCGGCACATAAATAGATGAAAAACTTGTGTTTCGGGCCTGAATGCACTATTTCGGGGTACCAAAGTTGCGAAGCATCCATTCTACTCCATTGGAACCAAAATGATGTTTGGGAGTGTTTCAGAGCATTTCGCTAACCTTCGGCACGTAAAAGATGCAAAATTTGTGTTCGCGCCTGAATCCACTATTTCGGGGTACCAAAGTTGTGAAGCATCCATTGTAGTCTATTGGACCCAAAATGATGTTTGGCAGTGTTTCAGAGCATTTTGCTAACCTTCGGCACATAAATAGATGAAAAACATGTGTTTCGGGCCTGAATGCACAATTTCGGGGTACCAAAGTTAAGAAGCATCCGTTCTACTCCATTGGAACCAAAATGATGTTTGGGAGTGTTTCAGAGCATTTCGCTAACATTCGGCACGTAAAAAGATACAAAACTTGTGTTCGCGCCTGAATGCACTATTTCGGGGTACCAAAGCTGCGAAGCATCCATTCTACTCCATTGGAACCAAAATGTTGTTTGGGAGTGTTTCAGAGCATTTCGCTAACCTTCGGCACGTAAAAGATGCAAAACTTGTATTCGCGCCTGAATCTACTATTTCGGGGTACCGAAGTTGTGAAGCATCCATTCTAGTCCATTGGACCCAAAATGATGTTTGGGGGTGTTTCAGAGCATTTTGCTAACCTTCGGCACATAAATAGATGAAAAACTTGTGTTTCGGGCCTGAATGCACTATTTCGGGGTACCAAAGTTGCGAAGCATCCATTCTACTCCATTGGAACGAAAATGATGTTTGGGAGTGTTTCAGAGCATTTTGCTAACCTTCGGCACATAAATAGATGAAAAACTTGTCTTTCGGGCCTGAATGCACTATTTCGGGGTACCAAAGTTGCGAAGCATCCATTCTACTCCGTTGGAACCAAAATGATGTTTGGGAGTGTTTCAGAGCATTTCGCTAATCTTCGGCAGGTAAAAAGAAGATAAACTTGTGTTTCGGGCCTGAATGCACTATTTCAGGGTACCAAAGTTGTGAAGCATCCATTCTACTCCATTGGACCCAAAATGATGTTTGAGAGTGTTTCAGAGCATTTCACTAACCTTCGGCTCGTAAAAGATGCAAAGCTTGGGTTTGGGGCCTGAATGCACTATTTCGGGGTATCGTAGTTGTAAGGCATCCATTCTACTCCATTGGACCCAAAATGATGTTTGGGAGTGTATCAGAGCATTTCGCTAACCTTCGGCACGTAAAAGATGCAAAATTTGTGTTCACGCCTGAATGTACTATTTCGAGGTACCGAAGTTGTGAAGCATCCATTCTACTCCATTGGACCCAAAATGATGTTTGGGAGTGTATCAGAGCATTTCGCTAACCTTCGGCACGTAAAAGATGCATAACTTGTGTTCACACCTGAATGCACTATTTCGAGGTACCGAAGTTGTGAAGCATCCATTCTACTCCATTGGACCCAAAATGATGTTTGGGAGTGTTTCAGAGCATTTCGCTAACCTTCGGCACATAAATAGATGAAAAACTTGTGTTTCGGGCCTGAATGCACTATTTCGGGGTACCAAAGTTGCGAAGCATCCATTCTACTCCATTGGAACCAAAATGATGTTTGGGAGTGTTTCAGAGCATTTCGCTAACCTTCGGCACGTAAAAGATGCAAAATTTGTGTTCGCGCCTGAATCCACTATTTCGGGGTACCAAAGTTGTGAAGCATCCATTGTAGTCTATTGGACCCAAAATGATGTTTGGGAGTGTTTCTGAGCATTTTGATAACCTTCGGCACATAAATAGATGAAAAACATGTGTTTCGGGCCTGAATGCACAATTTCGGGGTACCAAAGTTAAGAAGCATCCGTTCTACTCCATTGGAACCAAAATGATGTTTGGGAGTGTTTCAGAGCATTTCGCTAACATTCGGCACGTAAAAAGATACAAAACTTGTGTTCGCGCCTGAATGCACTATTTCGGGGTACCAAAGCTGCGAAGCATCCATTCTACTCCATTGGAACCAAAATGTTGTTTGGGAGTGTTTCAGAGCATTTCGCTAACCTTCGGCACGTAAAAGATGCAAAACTTGTGTTCGCGCCTGAATCTACTATTTCGGGGTACCGAAGTTGTGAAGCATCCATTCTAGTCCATTGGACCCAAAATGATGTTTGGGGGTGTTTCAGAGCATTTTGCTAACCTTCGGCACATAAATAGATGAAAAACTTGTGTTTCGGGCCTGAATGCACTATTTCGGGGTACCAAAGTTGCGAAGCATCCATTCTACTCCATTGGAACGAAAATGATGTTTGGGAGTGTTTCAGAGCATTTTGCTAACCTTCGGCACATAAATAGATGAAAAACTTGTCTTTCGGGCCTGAATGCACTATTTCGGGGTACCAAAGTTGCGAAGCATCCATTCTACTCCGTTGGAACCAAAATGATGTTTGGGAGTGTTTCAGAGCATTTCACTAATCTTCGGCAGGTAAAAAGAAGATAAACTTGTGTTTCGGGCCTGAATGCACTATTTCGGGGTACCAAAGTTGTGAAGCATCCATTCTACTCCATTGGACCCAAAATGATGTTTGAGAGTGTTTCAGAGCATTTCGCTAACCTTCGGCTCGTAAAAGATGCAAAGCTTGGGTTTGGGGCCTGAATGCACTATTTCGGGGTATCGTAGTTGTAAGGCATCCATTCTACTCCATTGGACCCAAAATGATGTTTGGGAGTGTATCAGAGCATTTCGCTAACCTTCGGCACGTAAAAGATGCAAAATTTGTGTTCACGCCTGAATGCACTATTTCGAGGTACCGAAGTTGTGAAGCATCCATTCTACTCCATTGGACCCAAAATGATGTTTGGGAGTGTATCAGAGCATTTCGCTAACCTTCGGCACGTAAAAGATGCATAACTTGTGTTCACACCTGAATGCACTATTTCGAGGTACCGAAGTTGTGAAGCATCCATTCTACTCCATTGGACCCAAAATGATGTTTAGGAGTGTTTCAGAGCATTTCGCTAACCTTCAGCAGGTAAAAAGATGATAAACTTGTGTTTCGGGCCTGAATGCACTATTTCGGGGTACCGAAGTTGTGAAGCATCCATTCTACTATATTGGACCCAAAATGATGTTTGAGAGTATTTCAGAGCATTTCGCTAACCTTCGGCTCGTAAAAGAAGCAAAACTTGGGTTTCGGGCCTGAATGCACTATTTCGGGGTATCGTAGTTGTAAAGCATCCATTCTACTCCATTGGACCCAAAATGATGTTTGGGAGTGTTTCAGAGCATTTCGCTAACCTTCAGCACGTAAAAGATGCAAAACTTGTGTTCGCACCTGAATCCACTATTTCGGGGTACCAAAGTTGTGAAGCATCCATTATAGTCCATTGGACCCAAAATGATGTTTGGGAGTGTTTCAGAGCATTTTGCTAACCTTCGGCACATAAATAGATGAAAAATTTGTGTTTCGGCCCACAATGCACTATTTCGGGGTACCAAAGTTGCGAAGCATCCATTCTACTCCATTGGAACCAAAATGATGTTTGGGAGTGTTTCAGAGCATTTCGCTAACCTTCGGCACATAAATAGATGAAAAACTTGTGTTTCGGGCCTGAATGCACTATTTCGGGGTACCAAAGTTGCGAAGCATCCATTCTACTCCGTTGGAACCAAAATGATGTTTGGGAGTGTTTCAGAGCATTTCGGTAACCTTCGGCACGTAAAAAGATACAAAACTTGTGTTCGCGCCTGAATGCATTATTTCGGGGAACCAAAGCTGCGAAGCATCCATTCTACTCCATTGGAACCAAAGTGATGTTTGGGAGTGTTTCAGAGCATTTCGCTAATCTTCGGTAGGTAAAAAGAAGATAAACTTGTGTTTCGGGCCTGAATGCACTATTTCGGGGTACCGAAGTTGTGAAGCATCCATTCTACTCCATTGGACCCAAAATGATGTTTGAGAGTGTTTCAGAGCATTTCGCTAACCTTCGGCTCGTAAAAGATGCAAAGCTTGGGTTTGGGGCCTGAATGCACTATTTCGGGGTATCGTAGTTGTAAAGCATCCATTCTACTCCATTGGACCCAAAATGATGTTTGGGAGTGTATCAGAGCATTTCGCTAACCTTCGGCACATAAAAGATGCAAAATTTGTGTTCACGCCTGAATGCACTATTTCGAGGTACCGAAGTTGTGAAGCATCCATTCTACTCCATTGGACCCAAAATGATGTTTGGGAGTGTATCAGAGCATTTCGCTAACCTTCGGCACGTAAAAGATGCATAACTTGTGTTCACACCTGAATGAACTATTTCGAGGTACCGAAGTTGTGAAGCATCCATTCTACTCCATTGGACCCAAAATGATGTTTGGGAGTGTTTCAGAGCATTTCGCTAACCTTCAGCAGGTAAAAAGATGATAAACTTGTGTTTCGGGCCTGAATGCACTATTTCGGGGTACCGAAGTTGTGAAGCATCCATTCTACTCCGTTGGACCCAAAATGATGTTTGGGAGTGTTTCAGAGCATATCGCTAACCTTCGGCACATAAAAGATGCAAAATTTGTGTTCACGCCTGAATGCACTATTTCGAGGTACCGAAGTTGTGAAGCATCCATTCTACTCCATTGGACCCAAAATGATGTTTGGGAGTGTTTCAGAGCATTTCGCTAACCTTCAGCAGGTAAAAAGATGATAAACTTGTGTTTCGGGCCTGAATGCACTATTTCGGGGTACCGAAGTTGTGAAGCATCCATTCTACTATATTGGACCCAAAATGATGTTTGAGAGTATTTCAGAGCATTTCGCTAACCTTCGGCTCGTAAAAGAAGCAAAACTTAGGTTTCGGGCCTGAATGCACTATTTCGGGGTATCGTAGTTGTAAAGCATCCATTCTACTCCATTGGACCCAAAATGATGTTTGGGAGTGTTTCAGAGCATTTCGCTAACCTTCAGCACGTAAAAGATGCAAAACTTGTGTTCGCACCTGAATCCACTATTTCGGGGTACCAAAGTTGTGAAGCATCCATTATAGTCCATTGGACCCAAAATGATGTTGGGGAGTGTTTCAGAGCATTTTGCTAACCTTCGGCACATAAATAGATGAAAAACTTGTGTTTCGGCCCACAATGCACTATTTCGGGGTACCAAAGTTGCGAAGCATCCATTCTACTCCGTTGGAACCAAAATGATGTTTGGGAGTGTTTCAGAGCATTTCGGTAACTTTCGGCACGTAAAAAGATACAAAACTTGTGTTCGCGCCTGAATGCATTATTTCAGGGAACCAAAGCTGCGAAGCATCCATTCTACTCCATTGGAACCAAAGTGATGTTTGGGAGTGTTTCAGAGCATTTCGCTAATCTTCGGCAGGTAAAAAGAAGATAAACTTGTGTTTCGGGCCTGAATGCACTATTTCGGGGAACCGAAGTTTTGAAGCATCCATTCTACTCCACTGGACCCAAAATGATGTTTGAGAGTGTTTCAGAGCATTTCTCTAACCTTCGGCTCGTAAAAGATGCAAAGCTTGGGTTTGGGGCCTGAATGCACTATTTCGGGGTATCGTAGTTGTAAAGCATCCATTCTACTCCATTGGACCCAAAATGATGTTTGGGAGTGTATCAGAGCATCTCGCTAACCTTCGGCACGTAAAAGATGCAAAATTTGTGTTCACGCCTGAATGCACTATTTTGAGGTACCGAAGTTGTGAAGCATCCATTCTACTCCATTGGACCCAAAATGATGTTTGGGAGTGTATCAGAGCATTTCGCTAACCTTCGGCACGTAAAAGATGCATAACTTGTGTTCACACCTGAATGCACTATTTCGAGGTACCGAAGTTGTGAAGCATCCATTCTACTCCATTGGACCCAAAATGATGTTTGGGAGTGTTTCAGAGCATTTCGCTAACCTTCAGCAGGTAAAAAGATGATAAACTTGTGTTTCGGGCCTGAATGCACTATTTCGGGGTACCGAAGTTGTGAAGCATCCATTCTACTATATTGGACCCAAAATGATGTTTGAGAGTATTTCAGAGCATTTCGCTAACCTTCGGCTCGTAAAAGAAGCAAAACTTGGGTTTCGGGCCTGAATGCACTATTTCGGGGTATCGTAGTTGTAAAGCATCCATTCTACTCCATTGGACCCAAAATGATGTTTGGGAGTGTTTCAGAGCATTTCGCTAACCTTCAGCACGTAAAAGATGCAAAACTTGTGTTCGCACCTGAATCCACTATTTCGGGGTACCAAAGTTGTGAAGCATCCATTATAGTCCATTGGACCCAAAATGATGTTTGGGAGTGTTTCAGAGCATTTTGCTAACCTTCGGCACATAAATAGATGAAAAATTTGTGTTTCGGCCCACAATGCACTATTTCGGGGTACCAAAGTTGCGAAGCATCCATTCTACTCCATTGGAACCAAAATGATGTTTGGTAGTGTTACAGAGCATTTCTCTAACCTTCGGCACATAAATAGATGAAAAACTTGTGTTTCAGGCCTGAATGCACTATTTCGGGGTACCAAAGTTGCGAAGCATCCATTCTACTCCGTTGGAACCAAAATGATGTTTGGGAGTGTTTCAGAGCATTTCGGTAACCTTCGGCACGTAAAAAGATACAAAACTTGTGTTCGCGCCTGAATGCATTATTTCGGGGAACCAAAGCTGCGAAGCATCCATTCTACTCCATTGGAACCAAAGTGATGTTTGGGAGTGTTTCAGAGCATTTCGCTAATCTTCGGCAGGTAAAAAGAAGATAAACTTGTGTTTCGGGCCTGAATGCACTATTTCGGGGTACCGAAGTTTTGAAGCATCCATTCTACTCCACTGGACCCAAAATGATGTTTGAGAGTGTTTCAGAGCATTTCGCTAACCTTCGGCTCGTAAAAGATGCAAAGCCTGGGTTTGGGGCCTGAATGCACTATTTCGGGGTATCGTAGTTGTAAAGCATCCATTCTACTCCATTGGACCCAAAATGATGTTTGGGAGTGTATCAGAGCATCTCGCTAACCTTCGGCACGTAAAAGATGCAAAATTTGTGTTCACGCCTGAATGCACTATTTTGAGGTACCGAAGTTGTGAAGCATCCATTCTACTCCATTGGACCCAAAATGATGTTTGGGAGTGTATCAGAGCATTTCGCTAACCTTCGGCACGTAAAAGATGCATAACTTGTGTTCACACCTGAATGCACTATTTCGAGGTACCGAAGTTGTGAAGCATCCATTCTACTCCATTGGACCCAAAATGATGTTTGGGAGTGTTTCAGAGCATTTCGCTAACCTTCAGCAGGTAAAAAGATGATAAACTTGTGTTTCGGGCCTGAATGCACTATTTCGGGGTACCGAAGTTGTGAAGCATCCATTCTACTATATTGGACCCAAAATGATGTTTGAGAGTATTTCAGAGCATTTCGCTAACCTTCGGCTCGTAAAAGAAGCAAAACTTGGGTTTCGGGCCTGAATGCACTATTTCGGGGTATCGTAGTTGTAAAGCATCCATTCTACTCCATTGGACCCAAAATGATGTTTGGGAGTGTTTCAGAGCATTTCGCTAACCTTCAGCACGTAAAAGATGCAAAACTTGTGTTCGCACCTGAATCCACTATTTCGGGGTACCAAAGTTGTGAAGCATCCATTATAGTCCATTGGACCCAAAATGATGTTTGGGAGTGTTTCAGAGCATTTTGCTAACCTTCGGCACATAAATAGATGAAAAATTTGTGTTTCGGCCCACAATGCACTGTTTCGGGGTACCAAAGTTGCGAAGCATCCATTCTACTCCATTGGAACCAAAATGATGTTTAGGAGTGTTTCAGAGCATTTCGCTAACCTTCGGCACATAAATAGATGAAAAACTTGTGTTTCGGGCCTGAATGTACTATTTCGGGGTACCAAAGTTGCGAAGCATCCATTCTACTCCGTTGGAACCAAAATGATGTTTGGGAGTGTTTCAGAGCATTTCGGTAACCTTCGGCACGTAAAAAGATACAAAACTTGTGTTCGCGCCTGAATGCATTATTTCGGGGAACCAAAGCTGCGAAGCATCCATTCTACTCCATTGGAACCAAAGTGATGTTTGGGAGTGTTTCAGAGCATTTCGCTAATCTTCGGCAGGTAAAAAGAAGATAAACTTGTGTTTCGGGCCTGAATGCACTATTTCGGGGTACCGAAGTTGTGAAGCATCCATTCTACTCCATTGGACCCAAAATGATGTTTGAGAGTGTTTCAGAGCATTTCGCTAACCTTCGGCTCGTAAAAGATGCAAAGCTTGGGTTTGGGGCCTGAATGCACTATTTCGGGGGTATCGTAGTTGTAAAGCATCCATTCTACTCCATTGGACCCAAAATGATGTTTGGGAGTGTATCAGAGCATCTCGCTAACCTTCGGCACGTAAAAGATGCAAAATTTGTGTTCACGCCTGAATGCACTATTTTGAGGTACCGAAGTTGTGAAGCATCCATTCTACTCCATTGGACCCAAAATGATGTTTGGGAGTGTATCAGAGCATTTCGCTAACCTTCGGCACGTAAAAGATGCATAACTTGTGTTCACACCTGAATGCACTATTTCGAGGTACCGAAGTTGTGAAGCATCCATTCTACTCCATTGGACCCAAAATGATGTTTGGGAGTGTTTCAGAGCATTTCGCTAACCTTCAGCAGGTAAAAAGATGATAAACTTGTGTTTCGGGCCTGAATGCACTATTTCGGGGTACCGAAGTTGTGAAGCATCCATTCTACTATATTGGACCCAAAATGATGTTTGAGAGTATTTCAGAGCATTTCGCTAACCTTCGGCTCGTAAAAGAAGCAAAACTTGGGTTTCGGGCCTGAATGCACTATTTCGGGGTATCGTAGTTGTAAAGCATCCATTCTACTCCATTGGACCCAAAATGATGTTTGGGAGTGTTTCAGAGCATTTCGCTAACCTTCAGCACGTAAAAGATGCAAAACTTGTGTTCGCACCTGAATCCACTATTTCGGGGTACCAAAGTTGTGAAGCATCCATTATAGTCCATTGGACCCAAAATGATGTTTGGGAGTGTTTCAGAGCATTTTGCTAACCTTCGGCACATAAATAGATGAAAAATTTGTGTTTCGGCCCACAATGCAATATTTCGGGGTACCAAAGTTGCGAAGCATCCATTCTACTCCATTGGAACCAAAATGATGTTTGGTAGTGTTTCAGAGCATTTCTCTAACCTTCGGCACATAAATAGATGAAAAACTTGTGTTTCGGGCATGACTGCACTATTTCGGGGTACCAAAGTTGCGAAGCATCCATTCTACTCCGTTGGAACCAAAATGATGTTTGGGAGTGTTTCAGAGCATTTCGGTAACCTTCGGCACGTAAAAAGATACAAAACTTGTGTTCGCGCCTGAATGCATTATTTCGGGGAACCAAAGCTGCGAAGCATCCATTCTACTCCATTGGAACCAAAGTGATGTTTGGGAGTGTTTCAGAGCATTTCGCTAATCTTCGGCACGTAAAAAGAAGATAAACTTGTGTTTCGGGCCTGAATGCACTATTTCGGGGTACCGAAGTTGTGAAGCATCCATTCTACTCCATTGGACCCAAAATGATGTTTGAGAGTGTTTCAGAGCATTTCGCTAACCTTCGGCACATAAATAGATGAAAAATTTGTCTTTCGGCCCACAATGCACTATTTCGGGGTACCAAAGTTGCGAAGCATCCATTCTACTCCATTGGAACCAAAATGATGTTTGGGAGTGTTTCAGAGCATTTCGCTAACCTTCGGCACATAAATAGATGAAAAACTTGTGTTTCGGGCCTGAATGCACTATTTCGGGGTACCAAAGTTGCGAAGCATCCATTCTACTCCGTTGGAACCAAAATGATGTTTGGGAGTGTTTCAGAGCATTTCGGTAACCTTCGGCACGTAAAAAGATACAATACTTGTGTTCGCGCCTGAATGCATTATTTCGGGGAACCAAAGCTGCGAAGCATCCATTCTACTCCATTGGAACCAAAGTGATGTTTGGGAGTGTTTCAGAGCATTTCGCTAATCTTCGGCAGGTAAAAAGAAGATAAACTTGTGTTTCGGGCCTGAATGCACTATTTTGGGGTACCGAAGTTGTGAAGCATCCATTCTACTCCATTGGACCCAAAATGATGTTTGAGAGTGTTTCAGAGCATTTCGCTAACCTTCGGCTCGTAAAAGATGCAAAGCTTGGGTTTGGGGCCTGAATGCACTATTTCGGGGTATCGTAGTTGTAAAGCATCCATTCTACTCCATTGGACCCAAAATGATGTTTGGGAGTGTATCAGAGCATCTCGCTAACCTTCGGCACGTAAAAGATGCAAAATTTGTGTTCACGCCTGAATGCACTATTTTGAGGTACCGAAGTTGTGAAGCATCCATTCTACTCCATTGGACCCAAAATGATGTTTGGGAGTGTATCAGAGCATTTCGCTAACCTTCGGCACGTAAAAGATGCATAACTTGTGTTCACACCTGAATGCACTATTTCGAGGTACCGAAGTTGTGAAGCATCCATTCTACTCCATTGGACCCAAAATGATGTTTGGGAGTGTTTCAGAGCATTTCGCTAACCTTCAGCAGGTAAAAACATGATAAACGTGTGTTTCGGGCCTGAATGCACTATTTCGGGGTACCGAAGTTGCGAAGCATCCATTCTACTCCATTTGAACCAAAATGATGTTTGGGAGTGTTTCAGAGCATTTCGCTAACCTTCGGCATGTAAAAAGGTACAAAACTTGTGTTTCGGGCCTGAATGCACTATTTCGGGGTGCCGAAGTTGTCAAGCATCCATTCTACTCCATTGGACCCAAAATGATTTTTGGGAGTGTTTCAGAGCATTTCGCTAACCTTCGGCATGGAAAAAGATGAAAATCTTGTTTTCGCGCCTGAATGCACTATTTCGGGGTACCAAAGCTGCAAAGCATCCATTCTACTCCATTGGTACCAAAGTGATGATTGGGAGTGTTTCAGAGCATTTCGCTAACCTTCGGCACGTAAAAGATGCAAAACTTGTGTTTCAGGCCTGAATGCACTATTTCGGGGTATCGTAGTTGTAAAGCATCTATTCTACTCCATTTGACCCAAAATGATGTTTGGGAGTGTTTCAGAGCATTTCGCTAACCTTCGGCACATAAAAAGATGAAAAACTTGTGTTTCGGGCCTGAATGCACTATTTCGGGGTACCAAAGTTGCGAAGCATCCATTCTACTCCATTGGAACCAAAATGATGTTTGGGAGTGTTTCAGAGCATTTCGCTAACCTTCGGCACGTAAAAGATGCAAAATTTGTGTTCGCGCCTGAATCCACTATTTCGGGGTACCAAAGTTGTGAAGCATCCATTATAGTCTATTGGACCCAAAATGATGTTTGGGAGTGTTTCAGAGCATTTTGCTAACCTTAGGCACATAAATAGATGAAAAACATGTGTTTCGGGCCTGAATGCACAATTTCGGGGTACCAAAGTTAAGAAGCATCCGTTCTACTCCATTGGAACCAAAATGATGTTTGGGAGTGTTTCAGAGCATTTCGCTAACATTTGGCACGTAAAAAGATACAAAACTTGTGTTCGCGCCTGAATGCACTATTTCGGGGTACCAAAGCTGCGAAGCATCTATTCTACTCCATTGGAACCAAAATGATGTTTGGGAGTGTTTCAGAGCATTTCGCAAACCTTCAGCAGGTAAAAAGATGATAAACTTGTGCTTCGGGCCTTAATGCACTATTTCGGGGTACCGAAGTTGTGAAGCATCCATTCTACTCTATTGGACCCAAAATGATGTTTGAGAGTGTTTCAGAGCATTTCGCTAACCTTCGGCTCGTAAAAGAAGCAAAACTTGGGTTTCGGACCTGAATGCACTATTTCGGGGTATCGTAGTTGTAAAGTATCCATTCTACTCCATTGGACCCAAAATGATGTTTGGGAGTGTTTCAGAGCATTTCGCTAACCTTCGGCACGTAAAAGATGCAAAACTTGTGTTCGCGCCTAAATCCACTATTTCGGGGTACCAAAGTTGTGAAGCATCCAATATAGTCCATTGGACCCAAAATGATGTTTGGGAGTGTTTCAGAGCATTTTGCTAACCTTCGGCACATAAATAGATGAAAAACTTGTGTTTCGGGCCTGAATGCACTATTTCGGGGTACCAAAGTTGCGAAGCATCCATTCTACTCCATTGGAACCAAAATGATGTTTGGGAGTGTTTCAGAGCATTTCGCTAACCTTCGGCACGTAAAAAGATACAAAACTTGTGTTTCGGGCCTGAATGCACTATTACGGGGTGCCGAAGTTGTGAAGCATCCATTCTACTCCAATGGACCCAAAATGATTTTTGGGAGTGTTTCAGAGCATTTCGCTAACCTTCGGCACGTAAAAAGATGAAAACTTGTGTTCGCGCCACAATGCACTATTTTGGGGTACCGAAGTTTTGAAGCATCCATTCTAGTCCATTGGACCCAAAATGATGTTTGGGAGTGTTTCAGAGCATTTCGCTAACCTTCGGCACGTAAAAGATGCAAAACTTGGGTTTCGGGCCTGAATGCACTATTTCGGGGTATCGTAGTTGTAAAGTATCCATTCTACTCCATTGGACCCAAAATGATGTTTGGGAGTGTTTCAGAGCATTTCGCTAACCTTCGGCACGTAAAAGATGCAAAACTTGTGTTCGCGCCTGAATCCACTATTTCGGGGTACTATAGTTGTGAAGCATCCAATATAGTCCATTGGACACAAAATGATGTTTCGGAGTGTTTCAGAGCATTTCGCAAACCTTCGGCACGTAAAAAGATACAAAACTTGTGTTCACGCCTGAATGCACTATTTCGGGGTACCAAAGCTGCGAAGCATCCATTCTACTCCATTGGAACCAAAATGATGTTTGGGAGTGTTTCAGAGCATTTCGCTAACCTTCAGCAGGTAAAAAGATGATAAACTTGTGTTTTGGGCCTTAATGCACTATTTCGGGGTACCGAAGTTGTGAAGCATCCATTCTACTCTATTGGACCCAAAATGATGTTTGAGAGTGTTTCAGAGCATTTCGCTAACCTTCAGCTCGTAAAAGATGCAAAACTTGGGTTTCGGGCCTGAATGCTCTATTTCGGGGTATCGTAGTTGTAAAGTATCCATTCTACTCCATTGGACCCAAAATGATGTTTGGGAGTGTTTCGGAGCATTTCGCTAACCTTCGGCACGTAAAAGATGCAAAACTTGTGTTCGCGCCTGAATCCACTATTTCGGGGTACCGAAGTTGTGAAGCATCCATTCTAGTCCATTGGACCCAAAATGATGTTTGGGGGTGTTTCAGAGCATTTTACTAACCTTCGGCACATAAATAGATGAAAAACTTGTGTTTCGGGCCTGAATGCACTATTTCGGGGTACCAAAGTTGCGAAGCATCCATTCTACTCCATTGGAACCAAAATGATGTTTGGGAGTGTTTCAGAGCATTTCAGTAACCTTCGGCACGTAAAAAGATACAAAACTTGTGTTCGCGCCTGAATGCATTATTTCGGGGAACCAAAGTTGTGAAGCATCCATTCTACTCCATTGGAACCAAAGTGATGTTTGTGAGTGTTTCAGAGCATTTTGCTAACCTTCGGCACATAAATAGATGAAAAACTTGTGTTTCGGGCCTGAATGCACTATTTCGGGGTACCAAAGTTGCGAAGCATCCATTCTACTCCATTGGAACCAAAATGATGTTTGGGAGTGTTTCAGAGCATTTCGCTAACCTTCGGCACGTAAAAAGATACAAAACTTGTATTTCGGGCCTGAATGCACTATTACGGGGTGCTGAAGTTGTGAAGCATCCATTCTACTCCAATGGACCCAAAATGATTTTTGTTAGTGTTTCAGAGCATTTCGCTAACCTTCGGCACGTAAAAAGATGAAAACTTGTGTTCGCGCCACAATGCACTATTTTGGGGTACCGAAGTTGTGAAGCATCCATTCTAGTCCATTGGACCCAAAATGATGTTTGGGAGTGTTTCAGAGCATTTCGCTAACCTTCGGCACGTAAAAGATGCAAAACTTGGGTTTCGGGCCTGAATGCACTCTTTCGGGGTATCGTAGTTGTAAAGTATCCATTCTACTCCATTGGACCCAAAATGATGTTTGGGAGTGTTTCAGAGCATTTCGCTAACCTTCGGCACGTAAAAGATGCAAAACTTGTGTTCGCGCCTGAATCCACTATTTCGGGGTACTATAGTTGTGAAGCATCCAATATAGTCCATTGGACACAAAATGATGTTTCGGAGTGTTTCAGAGCATTTCGCAAACCTTCGGCACGTAAAAAGATACAAAACTTGTGTTCACGCCTGAATGCACTATTTCGGGGTACCAAAGCTGCGAAGCATCCATTCTACTCCATTGGAACCAAAATGATGTTTGGGAGTGTTTCAGAGCATTTCGCTAACCTTCAGCAGGTAAAAAGATGATAAACTTGTGTTTTGGGCCTTAATGCACTATTTCGGGGTACCGAAGTTGTGAAGCATCCATTCTACTCTATTGGACCCAAAATGATGTTTGAGAGTGTTTCAGAGCATTTCGCTAACCTTCAGCTCGTAAAAGATGCAAAACTTGGGTTTCGGGCCTGAATGCTCTATTTCGGGGTATCGTAGTTGTAAAGTATCCATTCTACTCCATTGGACCCAAAATGATGTTTGGGAGTGTTTCGGAGCATTTCGCTAACCTTCGGCACGTAAAAGATGCAAAACTTGTGTTCGCGCCTGAATCCACTATTTCGGGGTACCGAAGTTGTGAAGCATCCATTCTAGTCCATTGGACCCAAAATGATGTTTGGGGGTGTTTCAGAGCATTTTACTAACCTTCGGCACATAAATAGATGAAAAACTTGTGTTTCGGGCCTGAATGCACTATTTCGGGGTACCAAAGTTGCGAAGCATCCATTCTACTCCATTGGAACCAAAATGATGTTTGGGAGTGTTTCAGAGCATTTCAGTAACCTTCGGCACGTAAAAAGATACAAAACTTGTGTTCGCGCCTGAATGCATTATTTCGGGGAACCAAAGTTGTGAAGCATCCATTCTACTCCATTGGAACCAAAGTGATGTTTGTGAGTGTTTCAGAGCATTTTGCTAACCTTCGGCACATAAATAGATGAAAAACTTGTGTTTCGGGCCTGAATGCACTATTTCGGGGTACCAAAGTTGCGAAGCATCCATTCTACTCCATTGGAACCAAAATGATGTTTGGGAGTGTTTCAGAGCATTTCGCTAACCTTCGGCACGTAAAAAGATACAAAACTTGTATTTCGGGCCTGAATGCACTATTACGGGGTGCTGAAGTTGTGAAGCATCCATTCTACTCCAATGGACCCAAAATGATTTTTGTTAGTGTTTCAGAGCATTTCGCTAACCTTCGGCACGTAAAAAGATGAAAACTTGTGTTCGCGCCACAATGCACTATTTTGGGGTACCGAAGTTGTGAAGCATCCATTCTAGTCCATTGGACCCAAAATGATGTTTGGGAGTGTTTCAGAGCATTTCGCTAACCTTCGGCACGTAAAAGATGCAAAACTTGGGTTTCGGGCCTGAATGCACTCTTTCGGGGTATCGTAGTTGTAAAGTATCCATTCTACTCCATTGGACCCAAAATGATGTTTGGGAGTGTTTCAGAGCATTTCGCTAACCTTCGGCACGTAAAAGATGCAAAACTTGTGTTCGCGCCTGAATCCACTATTTCGGGGTACCAAAGTTGTGAAGTATCCAATATAGTCCATTGGACCCAAAATGATGTTTGGGAGTGTTTCAGAGCATTTCGCAAACCTTCGGCACGTAAAAAGATACAAAACTTGTGTTCGCGCCTGAATGCACTATTTCGGGGTACCAAAGCTGCGAAGCATCCATTCTACTCCATTGGAACCAAAATGATGTTTGGGAGTGTTTCAGAGCATTTCGCTAACCTTCAGCAGGTAAAAAGATGATAAACTTATGTTTTGGGCCTTAATCTACTATTTCGGGGTACCGAAGTTGTGAAGCATCCATTCTATTCTATTGGACCCAAAATGATGTTTGAGAGTGTTTCAGAGCATTTCGCTAACCTTCAGCTCGTAAAAGATGCAAAACTTGGGTTTCGGGCCTGAATGCACTATTTTGGGGTATCGTAGTTGTAAAGTATCCATTCTACTCCATTGGACCCAAAATGATGTTTGGGAGTGTTTCGGAGCATTTCGCTAACCTTCGGCACGTAAAAGATGCAAAACTTGTGTTCGCGCCTGAATCCACTATTTCGGGGTACCGAAGTTGTGAAGCATCCATTCTAGTCCATTGGACCCAAAATGATGTTTGGGGGTGTTTCAGAGCATTTTGCTAACCTTCGGCACATAAATAGATGAAAAACTTGTGTTTCGGGCCTGAATGCAATATTTCGGGGTACCAAAGTTGCGAAGCATCCATTCTACTCCATTGGAACCAAAATGATGTTTGGGAGTGTTTCAGAGCATTTCGGTAACCTTCGGCACGTAAAAAGATACAAAACTTGTGTTCGCGCCTGAATGCATTATTTCGGGGAACCAAAGCTGCGAAGCATCCATTCTACTCCATTGGAACCAAAGTGATGTTTGGGAGTGTTTCAGAGCATTTCGCTAATCTTCGGCAGGTAAAAAGAAGATAAACTTGTGTTTCGGGCCTGAATGCACTATTTCGGGGTACCGAAGTTGTGAAGCATCCATTCTACTCCATTGGACCCAAAATGATGTTTGAGAGTGTTTCAGAGCATTTCGCTAACCTTCGGCTCGTAAAAGATGCAAAGCTTGGGTTTCGGGCCTGAATACATTATTTCGGGGTATCGTAGTTTTAAAGCATCCATTCTACTCCATTGGACCCAAAATGATGTTTGGCAGTGTATCAGAGCATTTCGCTATCCTTCGGCACGTAAAAGATGCAAAACTTGTGTTCACGCCTGAATGCACTATTTCGAGGTACCGAAGTTGTGAAGCATCCATTCTACTCCATTGGATCCAAAATGATGTTTGGAAGTGTTTCAGAGCATTTCGCTAACCTTCGGCTCGTAAAAGATGCAAAGCTTGGGTTTGGGGCCTGAATGCACTATTTCGGGGTATCGTAGTTGTAAAGCATCCATTCTACTCCATTGGACCCAAAATGATGTTTGGGAGTGTATCAGAGCATCTCGCTAACCTTCGGCACGTAAAAGATGCAAAATTTGTGTTCACGCCTGAATGCACTATTCTGAGGTACCGAAGTTGTGAAGCATCCATTCTACTCCATTGGACCCAAAATGATGTTTGGGAGTGTATCAGAGCATTTCGCTAACCTTCGGCACGTAAAAGATGCATAACTTGTGTTCACACCTGAATGCACTATTTCGAGGTACCGAAGTTGTGAAGCATCCATTCTACTCCAGTGGACCCAAAATGATGTTTGGGAGTGTTTCAGAGCATTTCGCTAACCTTCAGCAGGTAAAAAGATGATAAACGTGTGTTTCGGGCCTGAATGCACTATTTCGTGGTACCGAAGTTGCGAAGCATCCATTCTACTCCATTTGAACCAAAATGATGTTTGGGAGTGTTTCAGAGCATTTCGCTAACCTTCGGCACGTAAAAAGGTACAAAACTTGTGTTTCGGGCCTGAATGCACTATTTCGGGGTGCCGAAGTTGTCAAGCATCCATTCTACTCCATTGGACCCAAAATGATTTTTGGGAGTGTTTCAGAGCATTTCGCTAACCTTCGGCATGGAAAAAGATGAAAATCTTGTTTTCGCGCCTGAATGCACTATTTCGGGGTACCAAAGCTGCAAAGCATCCATTCTACTCCATTGGTACCAAAGTGATGATTGGGAGTGTTTCAGAGCATTTCGCTAACCTTCGGCACGTAAAAGATGCAAAACTTGTGTTTCAGGCCTGAATGCACTATTTCGGGGTATCGTAGTTGTAAAGCATCTATTCTACTCCATTTGACCCAAAATGATGTTTGGGAGTGTTTCAGAGCATTTCGCTAACCTTCGGCACATAAATAGATGAAAAACTTGTGTTTCGGGCCTGAATGCATTATTTCGGGGAACCAAAGTTGCGAAGCATCCATTCTACTCCATTGCAACCAAAGTGATGTTTGTGAGTGTTTCAGAGCATTTTGCTAACCTTCGGCACATAAATAGATGAAAAACTTGTGTTTCGGGCCTGAATGCACTATTTCGGGGTACCAAAGTTGCGAAGCATCCATTCTACTCCATTGGAACCAAAATGATGTTTGGGAGTGTTTCAGAGCATTTCGCTAACCTTCGGCACGTAAAAAGATACAAAACTTGTGTTTCGGGCCTGAATGCACTATTACGGGGTGCCTAAGTTGTGAAGCATCCATTCTACTCCAATGGACCCAAAATGATTTTTGGGAGTGTTTCAGAGCATTTCGCTAACCTTCGGCACGTAAAAAGATACAAAACTTGTGTTTCGGGCCTGAATGCACTATTACGGGGTGCTGAAGTTGTGAAGCATCCATTCTACTCCAATGGACCCAAAATGATTTTTGGGAGTGTTTCAGAGCATTTCGCTAACCTTCGGCACGTAAAAAGATGAAAACTTGTGTTCGCGCCACAATGCACTATTTTGGGGTACCGAAGTTGTGAAGCATCCATTCTAGTCCATTGGACCCAAAATGATGTTTGGGAGTGTTTCAGAGCATTTCGCTAACCTTCGGCACGTAAAAGATGCAAAACTTGGGTTTCGGGCCTGAATGCACTATTTCGGGGTATCGTAGTTGTAAAGTATCCATTCTACTCCATTGGACCCAAAATGATGTTTGGGAGTGTTTCAGAGCATTTCGCTAACCTTCGGCACGTAAAAGATGCAAAACTTGTGTTCGCGCCTGAATCCACTATTTCGGGGTACCAAAGTTGTGAAGCATCCAATATAGTCCATTGGACCCAAAATGATGTTTGGGAGTGTTTCAGAGCATTTCGCAAACCTTCGGCACGTAAAAAGATACAAAACTTGTGTTCGCGCCTGAATGCACTATTTCGGGGTACCAAAGCTGCGAAGCATCCATTCTACTCCATTGGAACCAAAATGATGTTTGGGAGTGTTTCAGAGCATTTCGCTAACCTTCAGCAGGTAAAAAGATGATAAACTTGTGTTTTGGGCCTTAATGTACTATTTCGGGGTACCGAAGTTGTGAAGCATCCATTCTATTCTATTGGACCCAAAATGATGTTTGATAGTGTTTCAGAGCATTTCGCTAACCTTCAGCTCGTAAAAGATGCAAAACTTGGGTTTCGGGCCTGAATGCACTATTTTGGGGTATCGTAGTTGTAAAGTATCCATTCTACTCCATTGGACCCAAAATGATGTTTGGGAGTGTTTCAGAGCATTTCGCTAACCTTCGGCACGTAAAAGATGCAAAACTTGTGTTCGCGCCTGAATCCACTATTTCGGGGTACCGAAGTTGTGAAGCATCCATTCTAGTCCATTGGACCCAAAATGATGTTTGGGGGTGTTTCAGAGCATTTTGCTAACCTTCGGCACATAAATAGATGAAAAACTTGTGTTTCGGGCCTGAATGCACTATTTCGGGGTACCAAAGTTGCGAAGCATCCATTCTACTCCATTGGAACCAAAATGATGTTTGGGAGTGTTTCAGAGCATTTCGGTAACCTTCGGCACGTAAAAAGATACAAAACTTGTGTTCGCGCCTGAATGCATTATTTCGGGGAACCAAAGCTGCGAAGCATCCATTCTACTCCATTGGAACCAAAGTGATGTTTGGGAGTGTTTCAGAGCATTTCGCTAATCTTCGGCAGGTAAAAAGAAGATAAACTTGTGTTTCGGGCCTGAATGCACTATTTCGGGGTACCGAAGTTGTGAAGCATCCATTCTACTCCATTGGACCCAAAATGATGTTTGAGAGTGTTTCAGAGCATTTCGCTAACCTTCGGCTCGTAAAAGATGCAAAGCTTGGGTTTCGGGCCTGAATACATTATTTCGGGGTATCATAGTTTTAACGCATCCATTCTACTCCATTGGACCCAAAATGATGTTTGGCAGTGTATCAGAGCATTTCGCTATCCTTCGGCACGTAAAAGATGCAAAACTTGTGTTCACGCCTGAATGCACTATTTCGAGGTACCGAAGTTGCGAAGCATCCATTCTACTCCATTGGATCCAAAATGATGTTTGGAAGTGTTTCAGAGCATTTCGCTAACCTTCGACACGCAAAAGATGCAAAACTTGTGTTTCGGGCCTGAATGCACTATTTCGGGGTATCGTAGTTGTAAAGCATCCATTCTACTCCATTGGACCCAAAATGATGTTTGGGAGTGTTTCAGAGCATTTCGCTAACCTTCGGCACGTAAAAGATGCAAAACTTGTGTTCGCGCCTGAATGCACTATTTCGGGGTACCAAAGTTGTGAAGCATCCATTATAGTCCATTGGACCCAAAATGATGTTGGGGAGTGTTTCAGAGCTTTTTGCTAACCTTCGGCACATAAATAGATGAAAAACTTGTGTTTCGGGCCTGAATGCACTATTTCGGGGTACCAAAGTTGCGAAGCATCCATTCTACTCCATTGGAACCAAAATGATGTTTGGGAGTGTTTCAGAGCATTTCGCTAACCTTCGGCACGTAAAAAGATACAAAACTTGTGTTTCGGGCCTGAATGCACTATTTCGGGGTGCCGAAGTTGTGAAGCATCCATTCTACTCCATTGGACACAAAATGATTTTTGGGAGTGTTTCAGAGCATTTCGCTAACCTTCGGCACGTAAAAAGATGAAAACTTGTGTTCGCGCCTGAATGCACTATTTTGGGGTACCGAAGTTGTGAAGCATCCAATCTAGTCCATTGGACCCAAAATGATGTTTGGGGGTGTTTCAGAGCATTTCGCTAACCTTCGGCATGGAAAAAGATGAAAAACTTGTTTTCGCGCCTGAATGCACTATTTCGGGGTACCAAAGCTGCAAAGCATCCATTCTACTCCATTGGAACCAAAGTGATGATTGGGAGTGTTTCAGAGCATTTCGCTAACCTTCGGCACGTAAAAGATGAAAAACTTGTGTTTCGGGCCTGAATGCACTATTTTGGGGTATCGTAGTTGTAAAGCATCCATTCTACTCCATTTGACCCAAAATGATGTTTGGGAGTGTTTCAGAGCATTTCGCTAACCTTCGGCACATAAATAGATGAAAAACTTGTGTTTCGGGCCTGAATGCACTATTTCGGGGTACCAAAGTTGCGAAGCATCCATTCTACTCCATTGGAACCAAAATGATGTTTGGGAGTGTTTCAGAGCATTTCGCTAACCTTCGGCACGTAGAAGATGGAAAATTTGTGTTCGCGCCTGAATCCACTATTTCGGGGTACCAAAGTTGTGAAGCATCCATTATAGTCCATTGGACCCAAAATGATGTTTGGGAGTGTTTCAGAGCATTTTGCTAACCTTCGGCACATAAATAGATGAAAAACTTGTGTTTCGGGCCTGAATGCACTATTTCGGGGTATCGTAGTTGTAAAGCATCCATTCTACTCCATTGGACCCAAAATGATGTTTGAGAGTGTTTCAGAGCATTTCGCTAACCTTCGGCTCGTAAAAGATGGAAAATTTGTGTTCGCGCCTGAATCCACTATTTCGGGGTACCAAAGTTGTGAAGCATCCATTATAGTCCATTGGACCCAAAATGATGTTTGGGAGTGTTTCAGAGCATTTTGCTAACCTTCGGCACATAAATAGATGAAAAACTTGTGTTTCGGGCCTGAATGCACTATTTCGGGGTACCAAAGTTAAGAAGCATCCATTCTACTCCATTGGAACCAAAATGATGTTTGGGAGTGTTTCAGAGCATTTCGCTAACCTTCGGCACGTAAAAAGATACAAAACTTGTTTTCGCGCCTGAATGCACTATTTCGGGGTACCAAAGCTGCGAAGCATCCATTCTACTCCATTGGAACCAAAATGATGTTTGGGAGTGTTTCAGAGCATTTCGCTAACCTTCAGCATGTAAAAAGATGATAAACTTGTGTTTCGGGCCTTAATGCACTATTTCGGGGTATCGTAGTTGTAAAGCATCCATTCTACTCCATTGGACCCAAAATGATGTTTGAGAGTGTTTCAGAGCATTTCGCTAACCTTCGGCTCGTAAAAGATGCAAAGCTTGGGTTTCGGGCCTGAATGCATTATTTCGGGGTATCGTAGTTGTAAAGCATCCATTCTACTCCATTGGAACCAAACTGATGTTTGGGAGTGTATCAGAGCATTTCGCTAACCTTCGGCACGTAAAAGATGCAAAACTTGTGTTCACGCCTGAATGCACTATTTCGTGGTACCGAAGTTGTGAAGCATCCATTCTACACCATTGGACCCAAAATGATGTTTGGGAGTGTTTCAGAGCATTTCGCTAACCTTCGACACGTAAAAGATGCAAAACTTGTGTTTCGGGCCTGAATGCACTATTTCGGGGTATCGTAGTTGTAAAGCATCCATTCTACTCCATTGGACCCAAAATGATGTTTTGGAGTGTTTCAGAGCATTTCGCTTACCTTCGGCACGTAAAAGATGCAAAACTTGTGTTCGCGCCTGAATCCACTATTTCGGGGTACCAAAGTTGTGAAGCATCCATTATAGTCCATTGGACCCAAAATGATGTTTGGGAGTGTTTCAGAGCATTTTGCTAACCTTCGGCACATAAATAGATGAAAAACTTGTGTTTCGTGCCTGAATGCACTATTTCGGGGTACCAAAGTTGCGAAGCATCCATTCTACTCCATTGGAACCAAAATGATGTTTGGGAGTGTTTCAGAGCATTTCGCTAACCTTCAGCACGTAAAAAGATACAAAACTTGTGTTTCGGGCCTGAATGCACTATTACGGGGTGCTGAAGTTGTGAAGCATCCATTCTACTCCAATGGACCCAAAATGATTTTTGGGAGTGTTTCAGAGCATTTCGCTAACCTTCGGCACGTAAAAAGATGAAAACTTGTGTTCGCGCCACAATGCACTATTTTGGGGTACCGAAGTTGTGAAGCATCCGTTCTAGTCCATTGGACCCAAAATGATGTTTGGTAGTGTTTCAGAGCATTTCGCTAACCTTCGGCACGTAAAAGATGCAAAACTTGGCTTTCGGGCCTGAATGCACTATTTCGGGGTATCGTAGTTGTAAAGTATCCATTCTACTCCATTGGACCCAAAATGATGTTTGGGAGTGTTTCAGAGCATTTCGCTAACCTTCGGCACGTAAAAGATGCAAAACTTGTGTTCGCGCCTGAATCCACTATTTCGGGGTACCAAAGTTGTGAAGCATCCAATATAGTCCATTGGACCCAAAATGATGTTTGGGAGTGTTTCAGAGCATTTCGCAAACCTTCGGCACGTAAAAAGATACAAAACTTGTGTTCGCGCCTGAATGCACTATTTCGGGGTACCAAAGCTGCGAAGCATCCATTCTACTCCATTGGAACCAAAATGATGTTTGGGAGTGTTTCAGAGCATTTCGCTAACCTTCAGCAGGTAAAAAGATGATAAACTTGTGTTTTGGGCATTAATGCACTATTTCGGGGTACCGAAGTTGTGAAGCATCCATTCTACTCTATTGGACCCAAAATGATGTTTGAGAGTGTTTCAGAGCATTTCGCTAACCTTCAGCTCGTAAAAGATGCAAAACTTGGGTTTCGGGCCTGAATGCACTATTTCGGGGTATCGTAGTTGTAAAGTATCCATTCTACTCCATTGGACCCAAAATGATGTTTGGGAGTGTTTCGGAGCATTTCGCTAACCTTCGGCACGTAAAAGATGCAAAACTTGTGTTCGCGCCTGAATGCACTATTTCGGGGTACCAAAGTTGTGAAGCATCCATTATAGTCCATTGGACCCAAAATGATGTTGGGGAGTGTTTCAGAGCATTTTGCTAACCTTCGGCACATAAATAGATGAAAAACTTGTGTTTCGGGCCTGAATGCACTATTTCGGGGTACCAAAGTTGCGAAGCATCCATTCTACTCCATTGGAACCAAAATGATGTTTGGGAGTGTTTCAGAGCATTTTGCTAACCTTCGGCACGTAAACAGATGAAAACTTGTGTTCGCGCCAGAATGCACTATTTTGGGGTACTGAAGTTGTGAAGCATCCATTCTAGTCCATTGGACCCAAAATGATGTTTGGGAGTGTTTCCGAGCATTTCGCTAACCTTCGGCACGTAAAAGATGCAAAACTTGGGTTTCGGGCCTGAATGCACTATTTCGGGGTATCGTAGTTGTGAAGCATCCATTCTACTCCATTGGACCCAAAATGATGTTTGGGACTGTATCAGAGCATTTCGCTAACCTTCGGCACGTAAAAGATGCAAAACTTGTGTTCACGCCTGAATGCATTATTTCGAGGTACCGAAGTTGTGAAGCATCCATTCTACTCCATTCGACCCAGAATGATGTTTGGGAGTGTTTCAGAGCATTTCGCTAACCTTCGGCACGTAAAAGATGCAAAACTTGGGTTTCGGGCCTGAATGCACTATTTCGGGGTATCGTAGTTGTAAAGTATCCATTATACTCCATTGGACCCAAAATGATGTTTGGGAGTGTTTCAGAGCATTTCGCTAACCTTCGGCACGTAAAAGATGCAAAACTTGTGTTCGCGCCTGAATCCACTATTTCGGGGTACCAAAGTTGTGAAGCATCCAATATAGTCCATTGGACCCAAAATGATGTTTGGGAATGTTTCAGAGCATTTCGCTAACCTTCGGCACGTAAAAAGATACAAAACTTGTGTTCGCGCCTGAATGCACTATTTCGGGGTACCAAAGCTGCGAAGCATCCATTCTACTCCATTGGAACCAAAATGATGTTTGGGAGTGTTTCAGAGCATTTCGCTAACCTTCAGCAGGTAAAAAGATGATAAACTTGTGTTTTGGGCCTTAATGCACTATTTCGGGGTACCGAAGTTGTGAAGCATCCATTCTACTCTATTGGACCCACAATGATGTTTGAGAGTGTTTCAGAGCATTTTGCTAACCTTCAGCTCGTAAAAGAAGCAAAACTTGGGTTTCGGGCCTGAATGCACTATTTCGGGGTATCGTAGTTGTAAAGTATCATTCTCCTCCATTGGACCCAAAATGATGTTTGGGATTATTTTGGAGCATTTCGCTAACATTCGGCACGTAAAAGATGCAAAACTTGTGTTCGCGCCTGAATCTACTATTTCGGGGTACCGAAGTTGTGAAGCATCCATTCTAGTCCATTGGACCCAAAATGATGTTTGGGGGTGTTTCAGAGCATTTTGCTAACCTTCGGCACATAAATAGATGAAAAACTTGTGTTTCGGGCCTGAATGCACTATTTCGGGGTACCAAAGTTGCGAAGCATCCATTCTACTCCATTGGAACCAAAATGATGTTTGGGAGTGTTTCAGAGCATTTCAGTAACCTTTGGCACGTAAAAAGATACAAAACTTGTGTTCGTGCCTGAATGCATTATTTCGGGGAACCAAAGCTGCGAAGCATCCATTCTACTCCATTGGAACCAAAGTGATGTTTGGGAGTGTTTCAGTGCATTTCGCTAATCTTCGGCAGGTAAAGAGAAGATAAACTTGTGTTTCGGGCCTGAATGCACTATTTCGGGGTACCGAAGTTGTGAAGCATCCATTCTACTCCATTGGACCCAAAATGATGTTTGAGAGTGTTTCAGAGCATTTCGCTAACCTTCGGCTCGTAAAAGATGCAAAGCTTGGGTTTCGGGCCTGAATGCATTATTTCGGGGTATCATAGTTGTAAAGCATCCATTCTACTCTATTGGACCCAAAATGATGTTTGGGAGTGTATCAGAGCATTTCGCTATCCTTCGGCATGTAAAAGATGCAAAACTTGTGTTCGCGCCTGAATGCACTATTTTGAGGTACCGAAGTTGTGAAGCATCCATTCTACTCCATTGGATCCAAAATGATGTTTGGGATTGTTTCAGAGCATTTCGCTAACCTTCGACACGTAAAAGATGCAAAACTTTTGTTTCGGGCCTGAATGCACTATTTCGGGGTATCGTAGTTGTAAAGCATCCATTCTACTCCATTAGACCCAAAATGATGTTTGGGAGTGTTTCAGAGCATTTCGCTAACCTTCGGCACGTAAAAGATGCAAAACTTGTGTTCGCGCCTGAATCCACTATTTCGGGGTACCAAAGTTGTGAAGCATCCATTATAGTCCATTGGACCCAAAATGATGTTTGGGAGTGTTTCAGAGCATTTTGCTAACCTTCGGCACATAAATAGATGAAAAACTTGTGTTTCGGGCCTGAATGCACTATTTCGGGGTACCAAAGTTGCGAAGCATCCATTCTACTCAATTGGAACCAAAATGATGTTTGGGAGTGTTTCAGAGCATTTCGGTAACCTTCGGCACGTAAAAAGATACAAAACTTGTGTTCGCGCCTGAATGCATTATTTCGGGGAACCAAAGCTGCGAAGCATCCATTCTACTCCATTGGAACCAAAGTGATGTTTGGGAGTGTTTCAGAGCATTTCGCTAATCTTCGGCAGGTAAAAAGAAGATAAACTTGTGTTTCGGGCCTGAATGCACTATTTCGGGGTACCGAAGTTGTGAAGCATCCATTCTACTCCATTGGACCCAAAATGATGTTTGAGAGTGTTTCAGAGCATTTCGCTAACCTTCGGCTCGTAAAAGATGCAAAGCTTGGGTTTCGGGCCTGAATGCATTATTTCGTGGTATCGTAGTTGTAAAGCATCCATTCTACTCCATTGGACCCAAAATAATGTTTG
The DNA here is from genome assembly GCA_036936925.1 of Cenchrus fungigraminus. NCBI lineage: Eukaryota > Viridiplantae > Streptophyta > Magnoliopsida > Poales > Poaceae > Cenchrus > Cenchrus fungigraminus. The sequence continues at coordinate 57,692,438 of CM072772.1, read as the reverse complement.
GCAGTGTATCAGAGCATTTCGCTATCCTTCGGCACGTAAAAGATGCAAAACTTGTGTTCACGCCTGAATGCACTATTTCGAGGTACCGAAGTTGTGAAGCATCCATTCTACTCCATTGGATCCAAAATGATGTTTGGGAGTGTTTCAGAGCATTTCGCTAACCTTCGACACGTAAAAGATGCAAAACTTGTGTTTCGGGCCTGAATGCACTATTTCGAGGTACCGAAGTTGTAAAGCATCCATTCTACTCCATTGGACCCAAAATGATGTTTGGGAGTGTATCAGAGCATTTCGCTACCCTTCGGCACGTAAAAGATGCAAAACTTGTGTTCGCGCCTGAATCCACTACTTTGGGGTACCAAAGTTGTGAAGCATCCAATATAGTCCATTGGACCCAAAATGATGTTTGGGAGTGTTTCAGAGCATTTTGCTAACCTTCGGCACATAAATAGATGAAAAACTTGTGTTTCGGGCCTGCATGCACTATTTCGGGGTACCAAAGTTGCGAAGCATCCATTCTACTCCATTGGAACCAAAATGATGTTTGGGAGTGTTTCAGAGCATTTCTCTAACCTTCGGCACGTAAAAGATGCAAAACTTGTGTTTCGGGCCTGAATGCACTATTTCGGGGTATCATAGTTGTAAGGCATCCATTCTACTCCATTTGACCCAAAATGATGTTTGCGAGAGTTTCAGAGCATTTCGCCAACCTTCGGCACGTAAAAGATGCAAAATTTGTGTTCGCGCCTGAATCCACTATTTCGGGGTACCAAAGTTGTGAAGCATAGTCCATTGGACCCAAAATGATGTTTGGGAGTGTTTCAGAGCATTTTGCTAACCTTCGGCACATAAATAGGTGAAAAACTTGTGTTCGCGCCTGAATGCACAATTTCGGGGTACCAAAGTTAAGAAGCATCCATTCTACTCCATTGGAACCAAAATGATGTTTGGGAGTCTTTCAGAGCATTTCGCTAACCTTCAGCAGGTAAAAAGATGATAAACTTGTGTTTCGGGCCTTAATGCACTATTTCGGGGTACCGAAGTTGTGAAGCATCCATTCTACTCTATTGGACCCGAAATGATGTTTGAGAGTGTTTCAGAGCATTTCGCTAACCATCAGCTCGTAAAAGAAGCAAAACTTGGGTTTCGGGCCTGAATGCATTATTTCGGGGTATCGTAGTTGTAAAGTATCCATTCTACTCCATTGGACCCAAAATGATGTTTGGGAGTGTTTCAGAGCATTTTGCTAACCTTCGGCACGTAAAAAGATACAAAACTTGTGTTTCGGGCCTGAATGCACTATTTCGGGGTGCCGAAGTTGTGAAGCATCCATTCTACTCCATTGGACCCAAAATGATGTTTGAGAGTGTTTCAGAGCATTTCGCTAACCTTCGGCACGTAAACAGATGAAAACTTGTGTTCGCGCCAGAATGCACTATTTTGGGGTACCGAAGTTGTGAAGCATCCATTCTAGTCCATTGGACCCAAAATGATGTTTGGGAGTGTTTCAGAGCATTTCGCTAACCTTCGGCACGTAAAAGATGCAAAACTTGGGTTTCGGGCCTGAATGCACTATTTCGGGGTATCGTAGTTGTAAAGTATCCATTCTACTCCATTGGACCCAAAATGATGTTTGGGAGTGTTTCAGAGCATTTCGCTAACCTTCGGCACGTAAAAGATGCAAAACTTGTGTTCGCGCCTGAATCCACTATTTCGGGGTACCAAAGTTGTGAAGCATCCAATATAGTCCATTGGACCCAAAATGATGTTTGGGAATGTTTCAGAGCATTTCGCTAACCTTCGGCACGTAAAAAGATACAAAACTTGTGTTCGCGCCTGAATGCACTATTTCGGGGTACCAAAGCTGCGAAGCATCCATTCTACTCCATTGGAACCAAAATGATGTTTGGGAGTGTTTCAGAGCATTTCGCTAACCTTCAGCAGGTAAAAAGATGATAAACTTGTGTTTTGGGCCTTAATGCACTATTTCGGGGTACCGAAGTTGTGAAGCATCCATTCTACTCTATTGGACCCACAATGATGTTTGAGAGTGTTTCAGAGCATTTTGCTAACCTTCAGCTCGTAAAAGAAGCAAAACTTGGGTTTCGGGCCTGAATGCACTATTTCGGGGTATCGTAGTTGTAAAGTATCATTCTCCTCCATTGGACCCAAAATGATGTTTGGGATTATTTTGGAGCATTTCGCTAACATTCGGCACGTAAAAGATGCAAAACTTGTGTTCGCGCCTGAATCTACTATTTCGGGGTACCGAAGTTGTGAAGCATCCATTCTAGTCCATTGGACCCAAAATGATGTTTGGGGGTGTTTCAGAGCATTTTGCTAACCTTCGGCACATAAATAGATGAAAAACTTGTGTTTCGGGCCTGAATGCACTATTTCGGGTTTCCAAAGTTGCGAAGGATCCATTCTACTCCATTGGAACCAAAATGATGTTTGGGAGTGTTTCAGAGCATTTCAGTAACCTTTGGCACGTAAAAAGATACAAAACTTGAGTTCGTGCCTGAATGCATTATTTCGGGGAACCAAAGCTGCGAAGCATCCATTCTACTCCATTGGAACCAAAGTGATGTTTGGGAGTGTTTCAGTGCATTTCGCTAATCTTCGGCAGGTAAAGAGAAGATAAACTTGTGTTTCGGGCCTGAATGCACTATTTCGGGGTACCGAAGTTGTGAAGCATCCATTCTACTCCATTGGACCCAAAATGATGTTTGAGAGTGTTTCAGAGCATTTCGCTAACCTTCGGCTCGTAAAAGATGCAAAGCTTGGGTTTCGGGCCTGAATGCATTATTTCGGGGTATCATAGTTGTAAAGCATCCATTCTACTCTATTGGACCCAAAATGATGTTTGGGAGTGTATCAGAGCATTTCGCTATCCTTCGGCATGTAAAAGATGCAAAACTTGTGTTCGCGCCTGAATGCACTATTTTGAGGTACCGAAGTTGTGAAGCATCCATTCTACTCCATTGGATCCAAAATGATGTTTGGGATTGTTTCAGAGCATTTCGCTAACCTTCGACACGTAAAAGATGCAAAACTTTTGTTTCGGGCCTGAATGCACTATTTCGGGGTATCGTAGTTGTAAAGCATCCATTCTACTCCATTAGACCCAAAATGATGTTTGGGAGTGTTTCAGAGCATTTCGCTAACCTTCGGCACGTAAAAGATGCAAAACTTGTGTTCGCGCCTGAATCCACTATTTCGGGGTACCAAAGTTGTGAAGCATCCATTATAGTCCATTGGACCCAAAATGATGTTTGGGAGTGTTTCAGAGCATTTTGCTAACCTTCGGCACATAAATAGATGAAAAACTTGTGTTTCGGGCCTGAATGCACTATTTCGGGGTACCAAAGTTGCGAAGCATCCATTCTACTCCATTGGAACCAAAATGATGTTTGGGAGTGTTTCAGAGCATTTCGGTAACCTTCGGCACGTAAAAAGATACAAAACTTGTGTTCCCGCCTGAATGCATTATTTCGGGGAACCAAAGCTGCGAAGCATCCATTCTACTCCATTGGAACCAAAGTGATGTTTGGGAGTGTTTCAGAGCATTTCGCTAATCTTCGGCAGGTAAAAAGAAGATAAACTTGTGTTTCGGGCCTGAATGCACTATTTCGGGGTACCGAAGTTGTGAAGCATCCATTCTACTCCATTGGACCCAAAATGATGTTTGAGAGTGTTTCAGAGCATTTCGCTAACCTTCGGCTCGTAAAAGATGCAAAGCTTGGGTTTCGGGCCTGAATGCATTATTTCGGGGTATCATAGTTGTAAAGCATCCATTCTACTCTATTGGACCCAAAATGATGTTTGGGAGTGTATCAGAGCATTTCGCTATCCTTCGGCACGTAAAAGATGCAAAACTTGTGTTCACGCCTGAATGACCTATTTTGAGGTACCGAAGTTGTGAAGCATCCATTCTACTCCATTGGATCCAAAATGATGTTTGGGAGTGTTTCAGAGCATTTCGCTAACCTTCGACACGTAAAAGATGCAAAACTTTTGTTTCGGGCCTGAATGCACTATTTCGGGGTATCGTAGTTGTAAAGCATCCATTCTACTCCATTAGACCCAAAATGATGTTTGGGAGTGTTTCAGAGCATTTCGCTAACCTTCGGCACGTAAAAGATGCAAAACTTGTGTTCGCGCCTGAATCCACTATTTCGGGGTACCAAAGTTGTGAAGCATCCATTATAGTCCATTGGACCCAAAATGATGTTTGGGAGTGTTTCAGAGCATTTTGCTAACCTTCGGCACATAAATAGATGAAAAACTTGTGTTTCGGGCCTGAATGCACTATTTCGGGGTACCAAAGTTGCGAAGCATCCATTCTACTCCATTGGAACCAAAATGATGTTTGGGAGTGTTTCAGAGCATTTCGGTAACCTTCGGCACGTAAAAAGATACAAAACTTGTGTTCCCGCCTGAATGCATTATTTCGGGGAACCAAAGCTGCGAAGCATCCATTCTACTCCATTGGAACCAAAGTGATGTTTGGGAGTGTTTCAGAGCATTTCGCTAATCTTCGGCAGGTAAAAAGAAGATAAACTTGTGTTTCGGGCCTGAATGCACTATTTCGGGGTACCGAAGTTGTGAAGCATCCATTCTACTCCATTGGACCCAAAATGATGTTTGAGAGTGTTTCAGAGCATTTCGCTAACCTTCGGCTCGTAAAAGATGCAAAGCTTGGGTTTCGGGCCTGAATGCATTATTTCGGGGTATCGTAGTTGTAAAGCATCCATTCTACTCCATTGGACCCAAAATAATGTTTGGCAGTGTATCAGAGCATTTCGCTATCCTTCGGCACGTAAAAGATGCAAAACTTGTGTTCACGCCTGAATGCACTATTTCGAGGTACCGAAGTTGTGAAGCATCCATTCTACTCCATTGGATCCAAAATGATGTTTGGGAGTGTTTCAGAGCATTTCGCTAACCTTCGACACGTAAAAGATGCAAAACTTGTGTTTCGGGCCTGAATGCACTATATCGGGGTATCGTAGTTGTAAAGCATCCATTCTACTCCATTGGACCCAAAATGATGTTTGGGAGAGTTTCAGAGCATTTCGCTAACCTTCGGCACGTAAAAGATGCAAAACTTGTGTTCGCGCCTGAATGCACTATTTCGGGGTACCAAAGTTGTGAAGCATCCATTATAGTCCTTTGGACCCAAAATGATGTTTGGGAGTGTTTCAGAGCATTTTGCTAACCTTCGGCACATAAATAGATGAAAAACTTGTGTTTCGGGCCTGAATGCACTATTTCGGGGTACCAAAGTTGCGAAGCATCCATTCTACTCCATTGGAACCAAAATGATGTTTGGGAGTGTTTCAGAGCATTTCGCTAACCTTCGGCACGTAAAAAGATAGAAAACTTGTGTTTCGGGCCTGAATGCACTATTTCGGGGTGCCGAAGTTGTGAAGCATCCATTCTACTCCATTGGACCCAAAATGATTTTTGGGAGTGTTTCAGAGCATTTCGCTAACCTTCGGCACGTAAAAAGATGAAAACTTGTGTTCGCGCCTGAATGCACTATTTTGGGGTACCGAAGTTGTGAAGCATCCAATTTAGTCCATTGGACCCAAAATGATGTTTGGGGGTGTTTCAGAGCATTTCGCTAACCTTCGGCATGGAAAAAGATGAAAAACTTGTTTTCGCGCCTGAATGCACTATTTCGGGGTACCAAAGCTGCAAAGCATCCATTCTACTCCATTGGAACCAAAGTGATGATTGGGAGTGTTTCAGAGCATTTCGCTAACCTTCAGCACGTAAAAGATGCAAAACTTGTGTTTCGGGCCTGAATTCACTATTTTGGGGTATCGTAGTTGTAAGGCATCCATTCTACTCCATTTGACCCAAAATGATGTTTGGAAGTGTTTCAGAGCATTTCGCTAACCTTCGGCACATAAATAGATGAAAAACTTGTGTTTCGGGCCTGAATGCACTATTTCGGGGTACCAAAGTTGCGAAGCATCCATTCTACTCCATTGGAACCAAAATGATGTTTGGGAGTGTTTCAGAGCATTTCGCTAACCTTCGGCACGTAAAAGATGGAAAATTTGTGTTCGCGCCTGAATCCACTATTTCGGGGTACCAAAGTTGTGAAGCATCCATTATAGTCCATTGGACCCAAAATGATGTTTGGGAGTGTTTCAGAGCATTTTGCTAACCTTCGGCACAGAAATAAATGAAAAACTTGTGTTTCGGGCCTGAATGCACTATATCGGGGTATCGTAGTTGTAAAGCATCCATTCTACTCCATTGGACCCAAAATGATGTTTGGGAGAGTTTCAGAGCATTTCGCTAACCTTCGGCACGTAAAAGATGCAAAACTTATGTTCGCGCCTGAATGCACTATTTCGGGGTACCAAAGTTGTGAAGCATCCATTATAGTCCTTTGGACCCAAAATGATGTTTGGGAGTGTTTCAGAGCATTTTGCTAACCTTCGGCACATAAATAGATGAAAAACTTGTGTTTCGGGCCTGAATGCACTATTTCGGGGTACCAAAGTTGCGAAGCATCCATTCTACTCCATTGGAACCAAAATGATGTTTGGGAGTGTTTCAGAGCATTTCGCTAACCTTCGGCACGTAAAAAGATACAAAACTTGTTTTCGCGCCTGAATGCACTATTTCGGGGTACCAAAGCTGCGAAGCATCCATTCTACTCCATTGGAACCAAAATGATGTTTGGGAGTGTTTCAGAGCATTTCGCTAACCTTCAGCAGGTAAAAAGATGATAAACTTGTGTTTCGGGCCTTAATGCACTATTTCGGGGTACCGAAGTTTTGAAGCATCCATTCTACTCTATTGGACCCAAAATGATGTTTGAGAGAGTTTCAGAGCATTTCGCTAACCTTCGGCTCGTAAAAGATGCAAAGCTTGGGTTTCGGGCCTAAATGCATTATTTCGGGGTATCGTAGTTGTAAAGCATCCATTCTACTCCATTGGACCCAAAATGATGTTTGGGAGTGTATCAGAGCATTTCGCTAACCTTCGGCACGTAAAAGATGCAAAACTTGTGTTCACGCCTGAATGCACTATTTCGTGGTACCGAAGTTGTGAACCATCCATTCTACTCCATTGGACCCAAAATGGTGTTTGGGGGTGTTTCAGAGCATTTCGCTAACCTTCGGCATGGAAAAAGGTGAAAAACTTGTGTTCGCGCCTGAATGCACTATTTTGGGGTACCGAAGTTGTGAAGCATCCATTCTAGTCCATTGGACCCAAAATGATGTTTGGGGGTGTTTCAGAGCATTTCGCTAACCTTCGGCATGGAAAAAGATGAAAAACTTGTTTTTGCGCCTGAATGCACTATTTCGGGGTACCAAAGCTGCGAAGCATCCATTCTACTCCATTGGAACCAAAATGATGTTTGGGAGTGTTTCAGAGCATTTCGCTAACCTTCGACACGTAAAAGATGCAAAACTTGTGTTTCGGGCCTGAATGCACTATTTCGGGGTATCGTAGTTGTGAAGCATCCATTCTACTCCATTGGACCCAAAATGATGTTTGGGAGTGTTTCAGAGCATTTCGTTAACCTTCGGCACGTAAAAGATGCAAAACTTGTGTTCGCGCCTGAATCCACTATTTTGGGGTACCAAAGTTGTGAAGCATCCATTATAGTCCATTGGACCCAAAATGATGTTTGGGAGTGTTTCAGAGCATTTGTTAACCTTCGGCACATAAATAGATGAAAAACTTGTGTTTCGGGCCGGAATGCACTATTTCGGGGTACCAAAGTTGCGAATCATCCATTCTACTCCATTGGAACCAAAATGATTTTTGGGAGTGTTTCAGAGCATTTCGCTAACCTTCGGCACGTAAAAAGATGAAAACTTGTGTTCGCGCCTGAATGCACTATTTCGGGGTACCCAAGCTGCAAAGCATCCATTCTACTCCATTGGAACCAAAGTGATGATTGGGAGTGTTTCAGAGCATTTCGCTAACCTTCGGCACGTAAAAGATGCAAAACTTGTGTTTCGGGCCTGAATGCACTATTTCGGGGTATCGTAGTTGTAAAGCATCCATTCTACTCCATTTGACCCCAAATGATGTTTGGGAGTGTTTCAGAGCATTTCGCTAACCTTCGGCACATAAATAGATGAAAAACTTGTGTTTCGGGCCTGAATGCACTATTTCGGGGTACCAAAGTTGCGAAGCATCCATTCTACTCCATTGGAACCAAAATGATGTTTGGGAGTGTTTCAGAGCATTTCGCTAACCTTCGGCACGTAAAAGATGCAAAATTTGTGTGCGCGCCTGAATCTACTATTTTGGGGTACCAAAGTTGTGAAGCATCCATTATAGTCCATTGGACCCAAAATATTGTTTGGGAGTGTTTAAGAGCATTTTGCTAACCTTCGGCACATAAATAGATGAAAAACTTGTGTTTCGGGCCTGAATGCACTATTTCGGGGTACCAAAGTTAAGAAGCATCCATTCTACTCCATTGGAACCAAAATGATGTTTGAGAGTGTTTCAGAGCATTTCGCTATCCTTCGGCACGTAAAAAGATACAAAACTTGTGTTCGCGCCTGAATGCACTATTTCGGGGTACCAAAGCTGCGAAGCATCCATTCTACTCCATTGGAACCAAAATGATGTTTGGGAGTGTTTCAGAGCATTTCGCTAACCTTCAGCAGGTAAAAAGATGATAAACTTGTGTTTCGTGCCTTAATGCACTATTTCGGGGTACCGAAGTTGTGAAGCATCCATTCTACTCCATTGGACCCAAAATGATTTTTGGGAGTGTTTCAGAGCATTTCGCTAACCTTCGGCACGTAAAAGATGCAAAACTTGTGTTCACGCCTGAATGCACTATTTCGAGGTACCGAAGTTGTGAAGCATCCATTCTACTCCATTGGACCCAAAATGATGTTTGGGAGTATTTCAGAGCATTTCGCTAACCTTCGACACGTAAAAGATGCAAAACTTGTGTTTCGGGCCTGAATGCACTATTTTGGGGTATCGTAGTTGTAAAGCATCCATTCTACTCCATTGGACCCAAAATGTTGTTTGGGAGTGTTTCAGAGCATTTCGCTAACCTTCGGCACGTAAAAGATGCAAAACCTGTGTTCGCGCCTGAATCCACTATTTCGGGGTACCAATGTTGTGAAGCATCCATTATAGTCCATTGGACCCAAAATGATGTTTGGGAGTGTTTCAGAGCATTTTGCTAACCTTCGGCACATAAATAGATGAAAAACTTGTGTTTCGGGCCTGAATGCACTATTTCGGGGTACCAAAGTTGCGAAGCATCCATTCTACTCCATTGGAACCAAAATGATGTTTGGGAGTGTTTCAGAGCATTTCGCTAACCTTCGGCACGTAAAAAGATACAAAACTTGTGTTTCGGGCCTGAATGCACTATTTCGGGGTGCCGAAGTTGTGAAGCATCCATTCTACTCCATTGGACCCAAAATGATTTTTGGTAGTGTTTCAGAGCATTTTGCTAACCTTCGGCACGTAAAAAGATGAAAACTTGTGTTCGTGCCTGAATGAACAATTTTGGGGTACCGAAGTTGTGAAGCATCCATTCTAGTCCATTGGACCCAAAATGATGTTTGGGGGTGTTTCAGAGCATTTCGCTAACCTTCGGCACGGAAAAAGATGAAAAACTTGTGTTCGCGCCTGAATGCACTATTTCGGGGTACCAAAGCTGCAAAGCATCCATTCTACTCCATTGGAACCAAAGTGATGATTGGGACTGTTTCAGAGCATTTCGCTAACCTTCGGCACGTAAAAAATGCAAAACTTGTGTTCACGCCTGAATACACTATTTCGAGGTACCGAAGTTGTGAAGCATCCATTCTACTCCATTGGACCCAAAATGATGTTTGGGAGTATTTCAGAGCATTTCGCTAACCTTCGACACGTAAAAGAAGCAAAACTTGTGTTTCGGGCCTGAATGCACTATTTCGGGGTATCGTAGTTGTAAAGCATCCATTCTACTCCATTGGACCCAAAATGATGTATGGGAGTGTTTCAGAGCATTTCGCTAACCTTCGGCACGTAAAAGATGCAAAACCTGTGTTCGCGCCTGAATCCACTATTTCGGGGTACCAAAGTTGTGAAGCATCCATTATAGTCCATTGGACCCAAAATGATGTTTGGGAGTGTTTCAGAGCATTTTGCTAACCTTCGGCACATAAATAGATGAAAAACTTGTGTTTCGGGCCTGAATGCACTATTTCGGGGTACCAAAGTTGCGAAGCATCCATTCTACTCCATTGGAACCAAAATGATGTTTGGGAGTGTTTCAGAGCATTTTGCTAACCTTCGGCACATAAATAGATGAAAAACTTGTGTTTCGGGCCTGAATGCACTATTTCGGGGTACCAAAGTTGCGAAGCATCCATTCTACTCCATTGGACCCAAAATGATGTTTGGGAGTGTTTCAGAGCATTTCGCTAACCTTCGGCACGTAAAAGATGCAAAACTTGTGTTCGTGCCTGAATCCACTATTTCGGGGTACCAAAGTTGTGAAGCATCCATTATAGTCCATTGGACCCAAAATGATGTTTGGGAGTGTTTCAGAGCATTTCGTTAACCTTCGACACGTAAAAGATGCAAAACTTGTGTTCGCGCCTGAATCCACTATTTTGGGGTACCAAAGTTGTGAAGCATCCATTATAGTCCATTGGACCCAAAATGATGTTTGGGAGTGTTTCAGAGCATTTGTTAACCTTCGGCACATAAATAGATGAAAAACTCGTGTTTCGGGCCGGAATGCACTATTTCGGGGTACCAAAGTTGCGAATCATCCATTCTACTCCATTGGAACCAAAATGATGTTTGGGAGTGTTTCAGAGCATTTCGCAAACCTTCGGCACGTAAAAAGATACAAAACTTGTGTTTCAGGCCTGAATGCACTATTTCGGGGTGCCGAAGTTGTGAAGCATCCATTCTACTCCATTGGACCCAAAATGATTTTTGGGAGTGTTTCAGAGCATTTCGCTAACCTTCGGCACGTAAAAAGATGAAAACTTGTGTTCGCGCCTGAATGCACTATTTCGGGGTACCCAAGCTGCAAAGCATCCATTCTACTCCATTGGAACCAAAGTGATGATTGGGAGTGTTTCAGAGCATTTCGCTAACCTTCGGCACGTAAAAGATGCAAAACTTGTGTTTCGGGCCTGAATGCACTATTTCGGGGTATCGTAGTTGTAAAGCATCCATTCTACTCCATTTGACCCAAAATGATGTTTGGGAGTGTTTCAGAGCATTTCGCTAACCTTCGGCACATAAATAGATGAAAAACTTGTGTTTCGGGCCTGAATGCACTATTTCGGGGTACCAAAGTTGCGAAGCATCCATTCTACTCCATTGGAATCAAAATGATGTTTGGGAGTGTTTCAGAGCATTTCGCTAACCTTCGGCACGTAAAAGATGCAAAATTTGTGTGCGCGCCTGAATCTACTATTTTGGGGTACCAAAGTTGTGAAGCATCCATTATAGTCCATTGGACCCAAAATGATGTTTGGGAGTGTTTAAGAGCATTTTGCTAACCTTCGGCACATAAATAGATGAAAAACTTGTGTTTCGGGCCTGAATGCACTATTTCGGGGTACCAAAGTTGCGAAGCATCCATTCTACTCCATTGGAACCAAAATGATGTTTGGGAGTGTTTCAGAGCATTTCGCTAACCTTCAGCAGGTAAAAAGATGATAAACTTGTGTTTCGTGCCTTAATGCACTATTTCGGGGTACCGAAGTTGTGAAGCATCCATTCTACTCCATTGGACCCAAAATGATTTTTGGGAGTGTTTCAGAGCATTTCGCTAACCTTCGGCACGTAAAAGATGCAAAACTTGTGTTCACGCCTGAATGCACTATTTCGAGGTACCGAAGTTGTGAAGCATCCATTCTACTCCATTGGACCCAAAATGATGTTTGGGAGTATTTCAGAGCATTTCGCTAACCTTCGACACGTAAAAGATGCAAAACTTGTGTTTCGGGCCTGAATGCACTATTTTGGGGTATCGTAGTTGTAAAGCATCCATTCTACTCCATTGGACCCAAAATGTTGTTTGGGAGTGTTTCAGAGCATTTCGCTAACCTTCGGCACGTAAAAGATGCAAAACCTGTGTTCACGCCTGAATCCACTATTTCGGGGTACCAAAGTTGTGAAGCATCCATTATAGTCCATTGGACCCAAAATGATGTTTGGGAGTGTTTCAGAGCATTTTGCTAACCTTCGGCACATAAATAGATGAAAAACTTGTGTTTCGGGCCTGAATGCACTATTTCGGGGTACCAAAGTTGCGAAGCATCCATTCTACTCCATTGGAACCAAAATGATGTTTGGGAGTGTTTCAGAGCATTTCGCTAACCTTCGGCACGTAAAAAGATACAAAACTTGTGTTTCGGGCCTGAATGCACTATTTCGGGGTGCCGAAGTTGTGAAGCATCCATTCTACTCCATTGGACCCAAAATGATTTTTGGTAGTGTTTCAGAGCATTTCGCTAACCTTCGGCACGTAAAAAGATGAAAACTTGTGTTCGCGCCTGAATGCACAATTTTGGGGTACCGAAGTTGTGAAGCATCCATTCTAGTCCATTGGACCCAAAATGATGTTTGGGGGTGTTTCAGAGCATTTCGCTAACCTTCGGCACGGAAAAAGATGAAAAACTTGTGTTCGCGCCTGAATGCACTATTTCGGGGTACCAAAGCTGCAAAGCATCCATTCTACTCCATTGGAACCAAAGTGATGATTGGGACTGTTTCAGAGCATTTCGCTAACCTTCGGCACGTAAAAAATGCAAAACTTGTGTTCACGCCTGAATACACTATTTCGAGGTACCGAAGTTGTGAAGCATCCATTCTACTCCATTGGACCCAAAATGATGTTTGGGAGTATTTCAGAGCATTTCGCTAACCTTCGACACGTAAAAGAAGCAAAACTTGTGTTTCGGGCCTGAATGCACTATTTCGGGGTATCGTAGTTGTAAAGCATCCATTCTACTCCATTGGACCCAAAATGATGTATGGGAGTGTTTCAGAGCATTTCGCTAACCTTCGGCACGTAAAAGATGCAAAACCTGTGTTCGCGCCTGAATCCACTATTTCGGGGTACCAAAGTTGTGAAGCATCCATTATAGTCCATTGGACCCAAAATGATGTTTGGGAGTGTTTCAGAGCATTTTGCTAACCTTCGGCACATAAATAGATGAAAAACTTGTGTTTCGGGCCTGAATGCACTATTTCGGGGTACCAAAGTTGCGAAGCATCCATTCTACTCCATTGGAACCAAAATGATGTTTGGGAGTGTTTCAGAGCATTTTGCTAACCTTCGGCACATAAATAGATGAAAAACTTGTGTTTCGGGCCTGAATGCACTATTTCGGGGTACCAAAGTTGTGAAGCATCCATTATAGTCCATTGGACCCAAAATGATGTTTGGGAGTGTTTCAGAGCATTTTGCTAACCTTCGGCACATAAATAGATGAAAAACTTGTGTTTCGGGCCTTAATGCACTATTTCGGGGTACCGAAGTTGTGAAGCATCCATTCTACTCCATTGGACCCAAAATGATTTTTGGGAGTGTTTCAGAGCATTTCGCTAACCTTCGGCACGTAAAAGATGCAAAACTTGTGTTCACGCCTGAATGCACTATTTCGAGGTACCGAAGTTGTGAAGCATCCATTCTACTCCATTGGACCCAAAATGATGTTTGGGAGTATTTCAGAGCATTTCGCTAACCTTCGACACGTAAAAGAAGCAAAACTTGTGTTTCGGGCCTGAATGCACTATTTCGGGGTATCGTAGTTGTAAAGCATCCATTCTACTCCATTGGACCCAAAATGATGTATGGGAGTGTTTCAGAGCATTTCGCTAACCTTCGGCACGTAAAAGATGCAAAACCTGTGTTCGCGCCTGAATCCACTATTTCGGGGTACCAAAGTTGTGAAGCATCCATTATAGTCCATTGGACCCAAAATGATGTTTGGGAGTGTTTCAGAGCATTTTGCTAACCTTCGGCACATAAATAGATGAAAAACTTGTGTTTCGGGCCTGAATGCACTATTTCGGGGTACCAAAGTTGCGAAGCATCCATTCTACTCCATTGGAACCAAAATGATGTTTGGGAGTGTTTCAGAGCATTTCGCTAACCTTCGGCACGTAAAAAGATACAAAACTTGTGTTTCGGGCCTGAATGCACTATTTCGGGGTGCCGAAGTTGTGAAGCATCCATTCTACTCCATTGGACCCAAAATGATTTTTGGTAGTGTTTCAGAGCATTTCGCTAACCTTCGGCACGTAAAAAGATGAAAACTTGTGTTCGCGCCTGAATGCACAATTTTGGGGTACCGAAGTTGTGAAGCATCCATTCTAGTCCATTGGACCCAAAATGATGTTTGGGGGTGTTTCAGAGCATTTCGCTAACCTTCGGCACGGAAAAAGATGAAAAACTTGTGTTCGCGCCTGAATGCACTATTTCGGGGTACCAAAGCTGCAAAGCATCCATTCTACTCCATTGGAACCAAAGTGATGATTGGGACTGTTTCAGAGCATTTCGCTAACCTTCGGCACGTAAAAAATGCAAAACTTGTGTTCACGCCTGAATACACTATTTCGAGGTACCGAAGTTGTGAAGCATCCATTCTACTCCATTGGACCCAAAATGATGTTTGGGAGTATTTCAGAGCATTTCGCTAACCTTCGACACGTAAAAGAAGCAAAACTTGTGTTTCGGGCCTGAATGCACTATTTCGGGGTATCGTAGTTGTAAAGCATCCATTCTACTCCATTGGACCCAAAATGATGTATGGGAGTGTTTCAGAGCATTTCGCTAACCTTCGGCACGTAAAAGATGCAAAACCTGTGTTCGCGCCTGAATCCACTATTTCGGGGTACCAAAGTTGTGAAGCATCCATTATAGTCCATTGGACCCAAAATGATGTTTGGGAGTGTTTCAGAGCATTTTGCTAACCTTCGGCACATAAATAGATGAAAAACTTGTGTTTCGGGCCTGAATGCACTATTTCGGGGTACCAAAGTTGCGAAGCATCCATTCTACTCCATTGGAACCAAAATGATGTTTGGGAGTGTTTCAGAGCATTTTGCTAACCTTCGGCACATAAATAGATGAAAAACTTGTGTTTCGGGCCTGAATGCACTATTTCGGGGTACCAAAGTTGCGAAGCATCCATTCTACTCCATTGGACCCAAAATGATGTTTGGGAGTGTTTCAGAGCATTTCGCTAACCTTCGGCACGTAAAAGATGCAAAACTTGTGTTCGTGCCTGAATCCACTATTTCGGGGTACCAAAGTTGTGAAGCATCCATTATAGTCCATTGGACCCAAAATGATGTTTGGGAGTGTTTCAGAGCATTTCGTTAACCTTCGGCACGTAAAAGATGCAAAACTTGTGTTCGCGCCTGAATCCACTATTTTGGGGTACCAAAGTTGTGAAGCATCCATTATAGTCCATTGGACCAAAAATGATGTTTGGGAGTGTTTCAGAGCATTTGTTAACCTTCGGCACATAAATAGATGAAAAACTTGTGTTTCGGGCCGGAATGCACTATTTCGGGGTACCAAAGTTGCGAATCATCCATTCTACTCCATTGGAACCAAAATGATGTTTGGGAGTGTTTCAGAGCATTTCGCAAACCTTTGGCACGTAAAAAGATACAAAACTTGTGTTTCAGGCCTGAATGCACTATTTCGAGGTGCCGAAGTTGTGAAGCATCCATTCTACTCCATTGGACCCAAAATGATTTTTGGGAGTGTTTCAGAGCATTTCGCTAACCTTCGGCACATAAAAAGATGAAAACTTGTGTTCGCGCCTGAATGCACTATTTCGGGGTACCCAAGCTGCAAAGCATCCATTCTACTCCATTGGAACCAAAGTGATGATTGGGAGTGTTTCAGAGCATTTCGCTAACCTTCGGCACATAAAAGATGCAAAACTTGTGTTTCGGGCCTGAATGCACTATTTCGGGGTATCGTAGTTGTAAAGCATCCATTCTACTCCATTTGACCCAAAATGATGTTTGGGAGTGTTTCAGAGCATTTCGCTAACCTTCGGCACATAAATAGATGAAAAACTTGTGTTTCGGGCCTGAATGCACTATTTCGGGGTACCAAAGTTGCGAAGCATCCATTCTACTCCATTGGAATCAAAATGATGTTTGGGAGTGTTTCAGAGCATTTCGCTAACCTTCGGCACGTAAAAGATGCAAAATTTGTGTGCGCGCCTGAATCTACTATTTTGGGGTACCAAAGTTGTGAAGCATCCATTATAGTCCATTGGACCCAAAATGATGTTTGGGAGTGTTTAAGAGCATTTTGCTAACCTTCGGCACATAAATAGATGAAAAACTTGTGTTTCGGGCCTGAATGCACTATTTCGGGGTACCAAAGTTGCGAAGCATCCATTCTACTCCATTGGACCCAAAATGATGTTTGGGAGTGTTTCAGAGCATTTCGCTAACCTTCGGCACGTAAAAGATGCAAAACTTGTGTTCGTGCCTGAATCCACTATTTCGGGGTACCAAAGTTGTGAAGCATCCATTATAGTCCATTGGACCCAAAATGATGTTTGGGAGTGTTTCAGAGCATTTGTTAACCTTCGGCACATAAATAGATGAAAAACTTGTGTTTCGGGCCGGAATGCACTATTTCGGGGTACCAAAGTTGCGAATCATCCATTCTACTCCATTGGAACCAAAATGATGTTTGGGAGTGTTTCAGAGCATTTCGCAAACCTTCGGCACGTAAAAAGATACAAAACTTGTGTTTCAGGCCTGAATGCACTATTTCGGGGTGCCGAAGTTGTGAAGCATCCATTCTACTCCATTGGACCCAAAATGATTTTTGGGAGTGTTTCAGAGCATTTCGCTAACCTTCGGCACGTAAAAAGATGAAAACTTGTGTTCGCACCTGAATGCACTATTTCGGGGTACCCAAGCTGCAAAGCATCCATTCTACTCCATTGGAACCAAAGTGATGATTGGGAGTGTTTCAGAGCATTTCGCTAACCTTCGGCACGTAAAAGATGCAAAACTTGTGTTTCGGGCCTGAATGCACTATTTCGGGGTATCGTAGTTGTAAAGCATCCATTCTACTCCATTTGACCCAAAATGATATTTGGGAGTGTTTCAGAGCATTTCGCTAACCTTCGGCACATAAATAGATGAAAAACTTGTGTTTCGGGCCTGAATGCACTATTTCGGGGTACCAAAGTTGCGAAGCATCCATTCTACTCCATTGGAATCAAAATGATGTTTGGGAGTGTTTCAGAGCATTTCGCTAACCTTCGGCACGTAAAAGATGCAAAATTTGTGTGCGCGCCTGAATCTACTATTTTGGGGTACCAAAGTTGTGAAGCATCCATTATAGTCCATTGGACCCAAAATGATGTTTGGGAGTGTTTAAGAGCATTTTGCTAACCTTCGGCACATAAATAGATGAAAAACTTGTGTTTCGGGCCTGAATGCACTATTTCGGGGTACCAAAGTTGCGAAGCATCCATTCTACTCCATTGGAACCAAAATGATGTTTGGGAGTGTTTCAGAGCATTTCGCTAACCTTCAGCAGGTAAAAAGATGATAAACTTGTGTTTCGTGCCTTAATGCACTATTTCGGGGTACCGAAGTTGTGAAGCATCCATTCTACTCCATTGGACCCAAAATGATTTTTGGGAGTGTTTCAGAGCATTTCGCTAACCTTCGGCACGTAAAAGATGCAAAACTTGTGTTCACGCCTGAATGCACTATTTCGAGGTACCGAAGTTGTGAAGCATCCATTCTACTCCATTGGACCCAAAATGATGTTTGGGAGTATTTCAGAGCATTTCGCTAACCTTCGACACGTAAAAGATGCAAAACTTGTGTTTCGGGCCTGAATGCACTATTTTGGGGTATCGTAGTTGTAAAGCATCCATTCTACTCCATTGGACCCAAAATGTTGTTTGGGAGTGTTTCAGAGCATTTCGCTAACCTTCGGCACGTAAAAGATGCAAAACCTGTGTTCGCGCCTGAATCCACTATTTCGGGGTACCAAAGTTGTGAAGCATCCATTATAGTCCATTGGACCCAAAATGATGTTTGGGAGTGTTTCAGAGCATTTTGCTAACCTTCGGCACATAAATAGATGAAAAACTTGTGTTTCGGGCCTGAATGCACTATTTCGGGGTACCAAAGTTGCGAAGCATCCATTCTACTCCATTGGAACCAAAATGATGTTTGGGAGTGTTTCAGAGCATTTCGCTAACCTTCGGCACGTAAAAAGATACAAAACTTGTGTTTCGGGCCTGAATGCACTATTTCGGGGTGCCGAAGTTGTGAAGCATCCATTCTACTCCATTGGACCCAAAATGATTTTTGGTAGTGTTTCAGAGCATTTCGCTAACCTTCGGCACGTAAAAAGATGAAAACTTGTGTTCGCGCCTGAATGCACAATTTTGGGGTACCGAAGTTGTGAAGCATCCATTCTAGTCCATTGGACCCAAAATGATGTTTGGGGGTGTTTCAGAGCATTTCGCTAACCTTCGGCACGGAAAAAGATGAAAAACTTGTGTTCGCGCCTGAATGCACTATTTCGGGGTACCAAAGCTGCAAAGCATCCATTCTACTCCATTGGAACCAAAGTGATGATTGGGACTGTTTCAGAGCATTTCGCTAACCTTCGGCACGTAAAAAATGCA
Source organism: Cenchrus fungigraminus (assembly GCA_036936925.1). NCBI lineage: Eukaryota > Viridiplantae > Streptophyta > Magnoliopsida > Poales > Poaceae > Cenchrus > Cenchrus fungigraminus. The sequence goes on along the minus strand of CM072772.1, from coordinate 57,673,770 downwards.
AAACTTGTGTTCACGCCTGAATACACTATTTCGAGGTACCGAAGTTGTGAAGCATCCATTCTACTCCATTGGACCCAAAATGATGTTTGGGAGTATTTCAGAGCATTTCGCTAACCTTCGACACGTAAAAGAAGCAAAACTTGTGTTTCGGGCCTGAATGCACTATTTCGGGGTATCGTAGTTGTAAAGCATCCATTCTACTCCATTGGACCCAAAATGATGTATGGGAGTGTTTCAGAGCATTTCGCTAACCTTCGGCACGTAAAAGATGCAAAACCTGTGTTCGCGCCTGAATCCACTATTTCGGGGTACCAAAGTTGTGAAGCATCCATTATAGTCCATTGGACCCAAAATGATGTTTGGGAGTGTTTCAGAGCATTTTGCTAACCTTCGGCACATAAATAGATGAAAAACTTGTGTTTCGGGCCTGAATGCACTATTTCGGGGTACCAAAGTTGCGAAGCATCCATTCTACTCCATTGGAACCAAAATGATGTTTGGGAGTGTTTCAGAGCATTTTGCTAACCTTCGGCACATAAATAGATGAAAAACTTGTGTTTCGGGCCTGAATGCACTATTTCGGGGTACCAAAGTTGCGAAGCATCCATTCTACTCCATTGGACCCAAAATGATGTTTGGGAGTGTTTCAGAGCATTTCGCTAACCTTCGGCACGTAAAAGATGCAAAACTTGTGTTCGTGCCTGAATCCACTATTTCGGGGTACCAAAGTTGTGAAGCATCCATTATAGTCCATTGGACCCAAAATGATGTTTGGGAGTGTTTCAGAGCATTTCGTTAACCTTCGGCACGTAAAAGATGCAAAACTTGTGTTCGCGCCTGAATCCACTATTTTGGGGTACCAAAGTTGTGAAGCATCCATTATAGTCCATTGGACCAAAAATGATGTTTGGGAGTGTTTTAGAGCATTTGTTAACCTTCGGCACATAAATAGATGAAAAACTTGTGTTTCGGGCCGGAATGCACTATTTCGGGGTACCAAAGTTGCGAATCATCCATTCTACTCCATTGGAACCAAAATGATGTTTGGGAGTGTTTCAGAGCATTTCGCAAACCTTTGGCACGTAAAAAGATACAAAACTTGTGTTTCAGGCCTGAATGCACTATTTCGGGGTGCCGAAGTTGTGAAGCATCCATTCTACTCCATTGGACCCAAAATGATTTTTGGGAGTGTTTCAGAGCATTTCGCTAACCTTCGGCACATAAAAAGATGAAAACTTATGTTCACGCCTGAATGCACTATTTCGGGGTACCCAAGCTGCAAAGCATCCATTCTACTCCATTGGAACCAAAGTGATGATTGGGAGTGTTTCAGAGCATTTCGCTAACCTTCGGCACGTAAAAGATGCAAAACTTGTGTTTCGGGCCTGAATGCACTATTTCGGGGTATCGTAGTTGTAAAGCATCCATTCTACTCCATTTGACCCAAAATGATGTTTGGGAGTGTTTCAGAGCATTTCGCTAACCTTCGGCACATAAATAGATGAAAAACTTGTGTTTCGGGCCTGAATGCACTATTTCGGGGTACCAAAGTTGCGAAGCATCCATTCTACTCCATTGGAACCAAAATGATGTTTGGGAGTGTTTCAGAGCATTTCGCTAACCTTCGGCACGTAAAAGATGCAAAATTTGTGTGCGCGCCTGAATCTACTATTTTGGGGTACCAAAGTTGTGAAGCATCCATTATAGTCCATTGGACCCAAAATGATGTTTGGGAGTGTTTAAGAGCATTTTGCTAACCTTCGGCACATAAATAGATGAAAAACTTGTGTTTCGGGCCTGAATGCACTATTTCGGGGTACCAAAGTTAAGAAGCATCCATTCTACTCCATTGGAACCAAAATGATGTTTGGGAGTGTTTCAGAGCATTTCGCTATCCTTCGGCACGTAAAAAGATACAAAACTTGTGTTCGCGCCTGAATGCACTATTTCGGGGTACCAAAGCTGCGAAGCATCCATTCTACTCCATTGGAACCAAAATGATGTTTGGGAGTGTTTCAGAGCATTTCGCTAACCTTCAGCAGGTAAAAAGATGATAAACTTGTGTTTCGTGCCTTAATGCACTATTTCGGGGTACCGAAGTTGTGAAGCATCCATTCTACTCCATTGGACCCAAAATGATTTTTGGGAGTGTTTCAGAGCATTTCGCTAACCTTCGGCACGTAAAAGATGCAAAACTTGTGTTCACGCCTGAATGCACTATTTCGAGGTACCGAAGTTGTGAAGCATCCATTCTACTCCATTGGACCCAAAATGATGTTTGGGAGTATTTCAGAGCATTTCGCTAACCTTCGACACGTAAAAGAAGCAAAACTTGTGTTTCGGGCCTGAATGCACTATTTCGGGGTATCGTAGTTGTAAAGCATCCATTCTACTCCATTGGACCCAAAATGATGTATGGGAGTGTTTCAGAGCATTTCGCTAACCTTCGGCACGTAAAAGATGCAAAACCTGTGTTCGCGCCTGAATCCACTATTTCGGGGTACCAAAGTTGTGAAGCATCCATTATAGTCCATTGGACCCAAAATGATGTTTGGGAGTGTTTCAGAGCATTTTGCTAACCTTCGGCACATAAATAGATGAAAAACTTGTGTTTCGGGCCTGAATGCACTATTTCGGGGTACCAAAGTTGCGAAGCATCCATTCTACTCCATTGGAACCAAAATGATGTTTGGGAGTGTTTCAGAGCATTTCGCTAACCTTCGGCACGTAAAAAGATACAAAACTTGTGTTTCGGGCCTGAATGCACTATTTCGGGGTGCCGAAGTTGTGAAGCATCCATTCTACTCCATTGGACCCAAAATGATTTTTGGTAGTGTTTCAGAGCATTTCGCTAACCTTCGGCACGTAAAAAGATGAAAACTTGTGTTCGCGCCTGAATGCACAATTTTGGGGTACCGAAGTTGTGAAGCATCCATTCTAGTCCATTGGACCCAAAATGATGTTTGGGGGTGTTTCAGAGCATTTCGCTAACCTTCGGCACGGAAAAAGATGAAAAACTTGTGTTCGCGCCTGAATGCACTATTTCGGGGTACCAAAGCTGCAAAGCATCCATTCTACTCCATTGGAACCAAAGTGATGATTGGGACTGTTTCAGAGCATTTCGCTAACCTTCGGCACGTAAAAAATGCAAAACTTGTGTTCACGCCTGAATACACTATTTCGAGGTACCGAAGTTGTGAAGCATCCATTCTACTCCATTGGACCCAAAATGATGTTTGGGAGTATTTCAGAGCATTTCGCTAACCTTCGACACGTAAAAGAAGCAAAACTTGTGTTTCGGGCCTGAATGCACTATTTCGGGGTATCGTAGTTGTAAAGCATCCATTCTACTCCATTGGACCCAAAATGATGTATGGGAGTGTTTCAGAGCATTTCGCTAACCTTCGGCACGTAAAAGATGCAAAACCTGTGTTCGCGCCTGAATCCACTATTTCGGGGTACCAAAGTTGTGAAGCATCCATTATAGTCCATTGGACCCAAAATGATGTTTGGGAGTGTTTCAGAGCATTTTGCTAACCTTCGGCACATAAATAGATGAAAAACTTGTGTTTCGGGCCTGAATGCACTATTTCGGGGTACCAAAGTTGCGAAGCATCCATTCTACTCCATTGGAACCAAAATGATGTTTGAGAGTGTTTCAGAGCATTTTGCTAACCTTCGGCACATAAATAGATGAAAAACTTGTGTTTCGGGCCTGAATGCACAATTTCGGGGTACCAAAGTTGCGAAGCATCCATTCTACTCCATTGGACCCAAAATGATGTTTGGGAGTGTTTCAGAGCATTTCGCTAACCTTCGGCACGTAAAAGATGCAAAACTTGTGTTCGTGCCTGAATCCACTATTTCGGGGTACCAAAGTTGTGAAGCATCCATTATAGTCCATTGGACCCAAAATGATGTTTGGGAGTGTTTCAGAGCATTTCGTTAACCTTCGGCACGTAAAAGATGCAAAACTTGTGTTCGCGCCTGAATCCACTATTTTGGGGTACCAAAGTTGTGAAGCATCCATTATAGTCCATTGGACCAAAAATGATGTTTGGGAGTGTTTTAGAGCATTTGTTAACCTTCGGCACATAAATAGATGAAAAACTTGTGTTTCGGGCCGGAATGCACTATTTCGGGGTACCAAAGTTGCGAATCATCCATTCTACTCCATTGGAACCAAAATGATGTTTGGGAGTGTTTCAGAGCATTTCGCAAACCTTTGGCACGTAAAAAGATACAAAACTTGTGTTTCAGGCCTGAATGCACTATTTCGGGGTGCCGAAGTTGTGAAGCATCCATTCTACTCCATTGGACCCAAAATGATTTTTGGGAGTGTTTCAGAGCATTTCGCTAACCTTCGGCACATAAAAAGATGAAAACTTGTGTTCGCGCCTGAATGCACTATTTCGGGGTACCCAAGCTGCAAAGCATCCATTCTACTCCATTGGAACCAAAGTGATGATTGGGAGTGTTTCAGAGCATTTCGCTAACCTTCGGCACGTAAAAGATGCAAAACTTGTGTTTCGGGCCTGAATGCACTATTTCGGGGTATCGTAGTTGTAAAGCATCCATTCTACTCCATTTGACCCAAAATGATGTTTGGGAGTGTTTCAGAGCATTTCGCTAACCTTCGGCACATAAATAGATGAAAAACTTGTGTTTCGGGCCTGAATGCACTATTTCGGGGTACCAAAGTTGCGAAGCATCCATTCTACTCCATTGGAACCAAAATGATGTTTGGGAGTGTTTCAGAGCATTTCGCTAACCTTCGGCACGTAAAAGATGCAAAATTTGTGTGCGCGCCTGAATCTACTATTTTGGGGTACCAAAGTTGTGAAGCATCCATTATAGTCCATTGGACCCAAAATGATGTTTGGGAGTGTTTAAGAGCATTTTGCTAACCTTCGGCACATAAATAGATGAAAAACTTGTGTTTCGGGCCTGAATGCACTATTTCGGGGTACCAAAGTTAAGAAGCATCCATTCTACTCCATTGGAACCAAAATGATGTTTGGGAGTGTTTCAGAGCATTTCGCTATCCTTCGGCACGTAAAAAGATACAAAACTTGTGTTCGCGCCTGAATGCACTATTTCGGGGTACCAAAGCTGCGAAGCATCCATTCTACTCCATTGGAACCAAAATGATGTTTGGGAGTGTTTCAGAGCATTTCGCTAACCTTCAGCAGGTAAAAAGATGATAAACTTGTGTTTCGTGCCTTAATGCACTATTTCGGGGTACCGAAGTTGTGAAGCATCCATTCTACTCCATTGGACCCAAAATGATTTTTGGGAGTGTTTCAGAGCATTTCGCTAACCTTCGGCACGTAAAAGATGCAAAACTTGTGTTCACGCCTGAATGCACTATTTCGAGGTACCGAAGTTGTGAAGCATCCATTCTACTCCATTGGACCCAAAATGATGTTTGGGAGTATTTCAGAGCATTTCGCTAACCTTCGACACGTAAAAGATGCAAAACTTGTGTTTCGGGCCTGAATGCACTATTTTGGGGTATCGTAGTTGTAAAGCATCCATTCTACTCCATTGGACCCAAAATGTTGTTTGGGAGTGTTTCAGAGCATTTCGCTAACCTTCGGCACGTAAAAGATGCAAAACCTGTGTTCGCGCCTGAATCCACTATTTCGAGGTACCAAAGTTGTGAAGCATCCATTATAGTCCATTGGACCCAAAATGATGTTTGGGAGTGTTTCAGAGCATTTTGCTAACCTTCGGCACATAAATAGATGAAAAACTTGTGTTTCGGGCCTGAATGCACTATTTCGGGGTACCAAAGTTGCGAAGCATCCATTCTACTCCATTGGAACCAAAATGATGTTTGGGAGTGTTTCAGAGCATTTCGCTAACCTTCGGCACGTAAAAAGATACAAAACTTGTGTTTCGGGCCTGAATGCACTATTTCGGGGTGCCGAAGTTGTGAAGCATCCATTCTACTCCATTGGACCCAAAATGATTTTTGGTAGTGTTTCAGAGCATTTCGCTAACCTTCGGCACGTAAAAAGATGAAAACTTGTGTTCGCGCCTGAATGCACAATTTTGGGGTACCGAAGTTGTGAAGCATCCATTCTAGTCCATTGGACCCAAAATGATGTTTGGGGGTGTTTCAGAGCATTTCGCTTACCTTCGGCACGGAAAAAGATGAAAAACTTGTGTTCGCGCCTGAATGTACTATTTCGGGGTACCAAAGCTGCAAAGCATCCATTCTACTCCATTGGAACCAAAGTGATGATTGGGACTGTTTCAGAGCATTTCGCTAACCTTCGGCACGTAAAAAATGCAAAACTTGTGTTCACGGCTGAATGCACTATTTCGAGGTACCGAAGTTGTGAAGCATCCATTCTACTCCATTGGACCCAAAATGATGTTTGGGAGTGTTTCAGAGCATTTCGCTAACCTTCGACACGTAAAAGATGCAAAACTTGTGTTCACGCATGAATGCACTATTTCGAGGTACCGATGTTGTGAAGCATCCATTCTACTCCATTGGACCCAAAATGATGTTTGGGAGTGTTTCAGAGCATTTCGCTAACCTTCGACACGTAAAAGATGCAAAACTTGTGTTTCGGGCCTGAATGCACTATTTCGGCGTATCGTAGTTGTAAAGCATCCATTCTACTCCATTGGACCCAAAATGATGTTTGGGAGTGTTTCAGAGCATTTCGCTAACCTTCGGCACGTAAAAGATGCAAAACTTGTGTTCGCGCCTGAATCCACTATTTTGGGGTACCAAAGTTGTGAAGCATCCATTATAGTCCATTGGACCCAAAATGATGTTTGGGAGTGTTTCAGAGCATTTGCTAACCTTCGGCACATAAATAGATGAAAAACTTGTGTTTCAGGCCGGAATGCACAATTTCGGGGTACCAAAGTTGCGAAGCATCCATTCTACTCCATTGGAACCAAAATGATGTTTAGGAGTGTTTCAGAGCATTTCGCAAACCTTCGGCACGTAAAAAGATACAAAACTTGTGTTTCGGGCCTGAATGCACTATTTCGGGGTGCCGAAGTTGTGAAGCATCCATTCTACTCCATTGGACCCAAAATGATTTTTGGGAGTGTTTCAGAGCATTTCGCTAACCTTCGGCACGGAAAAAGATGAAAAACTTGTGTTCGCGCCTGAATGCACTATTTCGGGGTACCAAAGCTGCAAAGCATCCATTCTACTCCATTGGAACCAAAGTGATGATTGGGACTGTTTCAGAGCATTTCGCTAACCTTCGGCACGTAAAAAATGCAAAACTTGTGTTCATGCCTGAATGCACTATTTCGAGGTACCGAAGTTGTGAAGCATCCATTCTACTCCATTAGACCCAAAATGATGTTTGGGAGTGTTTCAGAGCATTTCGCTAACCTTCAACACGTAAAAGATGCAAAACTTGTGTTTCGGGCCTGAATGCACTATTTCGGGGTATCGTAGATGTAAAACATCCATTCTACTCCATTGGACCCAAAATGATGTTTGGGAGTGTTTCAGAGCATTTCGCTAACCTTCGGCATGTAAAAGATGCAAAACTTGTGTTCGCGCCTGAATCCTCTATTTCGGGGTACCAACGTTGTGAAGCATCCATTATAGTCCATTGGACCCAAAATGATGTTTGGGAGTGTTTCAGAGCATTTTGCTAACCTTCGGCACATAAATAGATGAAAAACTTGTGTTTCGGGCCTGAATGCACTATTTCGGGGTACCAAAGTTAAGAAGCATCCATTCTACTCCATTGGAACCAAAATGATGTTTGGGAGTGTTTCAAAGCATTTCGCTAACCTTCAGCACGTAAAAAGATACAAAACTTGTGTTCGCGCCTGAATGCACTATTTCGGGGTACCAAAGCTGCGAAGCATCCATTCTACTCCATTGGAACCAAAATGATGTTTGGGAGTGTTTCAGAGCATTTCGCTAACCTTCAGCAGGTAAAAAGATGATAAACTTGTGTTTCGGGCCTTAATGCACTATTTCGGGGTACCGAAGTTGTGAAGCATCCATTCTACTCTATTGGACCCAAAATGATGTTTGAGAGTGTTTCATAGCATTTCGCTAACCTTCGGCTCGTAAAAGATGCAAAGCTTGGGTTTCGGGCCTGATGCATTATTTCGGGGTATCGTAGTTCTAAAGCATCCATTCTACTCCATTGGAACCAAAATGATGTTTGGGAGTGCTTCAGAGCATTTCGCTAACCTTCGGCACGTAAAAAGATACAAAACTTGTGTTTCGGGCCTGAATGCACTATTTCGAGGTGCCGAAGTTGTGAAGCATCCATTCTACTCCATTGGACCCCAAATGATTTTTGGTAGTGTTTCAGAGCATTTCGCTAACCTTCGGCACGTAAAAAGATGAAAACTTGTGTTCGCGCCTGAATGCACTATTTTGGGGTACCGAAGTTGTGAAGCATCCATTCTAGTCCATTGGACCCAAAATGATGTTTGGGGGTGTTTCAGAGCATTTCGCTAACCTTCGGCACGGAAAAAGATGAAAAACTTGTGTTCGCGCCTGAATGCACTATTTCGGGGTACCAAAGCTGCAAAGCATCCATTCTACTCCATTGGAACCAAAGTGATGATTGGGACTGTTTCAGAGCATTTCGCTAACCTTCGGCACGTAAAAAATGCAAAACTTGTGTTCACGCCTGAATGCACTATTTCGAGGTACCGAAGTTGTGAAGCATCCATTCTACTCCATTGGACCCAAAATGATGTTTGGGAGTGTTTCAGAGCATTTCGCTAACCTTCGACACGTAAAAGATGCAAAACTTGTGTTCACGCATGAATGCACTATTTCGAGGTACCGATGTTGTGAAGCATCCATTCTACTCCATTGGACCCAAAATGATGTTTGGGAGTGTTTCAGAGCATTTCGCTAACCTTCGGCACGTAAAAGATGCAAAATTTGTGTGCGCGCCTGAATCTACTATTTTGGGGTACCAAAGTTGTGAAGCATCCATTATAGTCCATTGGACCCAAAATGATGTTTGGGAGTGTTTAAGAGCATTTTGCTAACCTTCGGCACATAAATAGATGAAAAACTTGTGTTTCGGGCCTGAATGCACTATTTCGGGGTACCAAAGTTAAGAAGCATCCATTCTACTCCATTGGAACCAAAATGATGTTTGGGAGTGTTTCAGAGCATTTCGCTATCCTTCGGCACGTAAAAAGATACAAAACTTGTGTTCGCGCCTGAATGCACTATTTCGGGGTACCAAAGCTGCGAAGCATCCATTCTACTCCATTGGAACCAAAATGATGTTTGGGAGTGTTTCAGAGCATTTCGCTAACCTTCAGCAGGTAAAAAGATGATAAACTTGTGTTTCGTGCCTTAATGCACTATTTCGGGGTACCGAAGTTGTGAAGCATCCATTCTACTCCATTGGACCCAAAATGATTTTTGGGAGTGTTTCAGAGCATTTCGCTAACCTTCGGCACGTAAAAGATGCAAAACTTGTGTTCACGCCTGAATGCACTATTTCGAGGTACCGAAGTTGTGAAGCATCCATTCTACTCCATTGGACCCAAAATGATGTTTGGGAGTATTTCAGAGCATTTCGCTAACCTTCGACACGTAAAAGATGCAAAACTTGTGTTTCGGGCCTGAATGCACTATTTTGGGGTATCGTAGTTGTAAAGCATCCATTCTACTCCATTGGACCCAAAATGTTGTTTGGGAGTGTTTCAGAGCATTTCGCTAACCTTCGGCACGTAAAAGATGCAAAACCTGTGTTCGCGCCTGAATCCACTATTTCGAGGTACCAAAGTTGTGAAGCATCCATTATAGTCCATTGGACCCAAAATGATGTTTGGGAGTGTTTCAGAGCATTTTGCTAACCTTCGGCACATAAATAGATGAAAAACTTGTGTTTCGGGCCTGAATGCACTATTTCGGGGTACCAAAGTTGCGAAGCATCCATTCTACTCCATTGGAACCAAAATGATGTTTGGGAGTGTTTCAGAGCATTTCGCTAACCTTCGGCACGTAAAAAGATACAAAACTTGTGTTTCGGGCCTGAATGCACTATTTCGGGGTGCCGAAGTTGTGAAGCATCCATTCTACTCCATTGGACCCAAAATGATTTTTGGTAGTGTTTCAGAGCATTTCGCTAACCTTCGGCACGTAAAAAGATGAAAACTTGTGTTCGCGCCTGAATGAACAATTTTGGGGTACCGAAGTTGTGAAGCATCCATTCTAGTCCATTGGACCCAAAATGATGTTTGGGGGTGTTTCAGAGCATTTCGCTAACCTTCGGCACGGAAAAAGATGAAAAACTTGTGTTCGCGCCTGAATGCACTATTTCGGGGTACCAAAGCTGCAAAGCATCCATTCTACTCCATTGGAACCAAAGTGATGATTGGGACTGTTTCAGAGCATTTCGCTAACCTTCGGCACGTAAAAAATGCAAAACTTGTGTTCACGCCTGAATACACTATTTCGAGGTACCGAAGTTGTGAAGCATCCATTCTACTCCATTGGACCCAAAATGATGTTTGGGAGTATTTCAGAGCATTTCGCTAACCTTCGACACGTAAAAGAAGCAAAACTTGTGTTTCGGGCCTGAATGCACTATTTCGGGGTATCGTAGTTGTAAAGCATCCATTCTACTCCATTGGACCCAAAATGATGTATGGGAGTGTTTCAGAGCATTTCGCTAACCTTCGGCACGTAAAAGATGCAAAACCTGTGTTCGCGCCTGAATCCACTATTTCGGGGTACCAAAGTTGTGAAGCATCCATTATAGTCCATTGGACCCAAAATGATGTTTGGGAGTGTTTCAGAGCATTTTGCTAACCTTCGGCACATAAATAGATGAAAAACTTGTGTTTCGGGCCTGAATGCACTATTTCGGGGTACCAAAGTTGCGAAGCATCCATTCTACTCCATTGGAACCAAAATGATGTTTGGGAGTGTTTCAGAGCATTTCGCTAACCTTCGGCACGTAAAAAGATACAAAACTTGTGTTTCGGGCCTGAATGCACTATTTCGGGGTGCCGAAGTTGTGAAGCATCCATTCTACTCCATTGGACCCAAAATGATTTTTGGTAGTGTTTCAGAGCATTTCGCTAACCTTCGGCACGTAAAAAGATGAAAACTTGTGTTCGCGCCTGAATGCACAATTTTGGGGTACCGAAGTTGTGAAGCATCCATTCTAGTCCATTGGACCCAAAATGATGTTTGGGGGTGTTTCAGAGCATTTCGCTTACCTTCGGCACGGAAAAAGATGAAAAACTTGTGTTCGCGCCTGAATGTACTATTTCGGGGTACCAAAGCTGCAAAGCATCCATTCTACTCCATTGGAACCAAAGTGATGATTGGGACTGTTTCAGAGCATTTCGCTAACCTTCGGCACGTAAAAAATGCAAAACTTGTGTTCACGCCTGAATGCACTATTTCGAGGTACCGAAGTTGTGAAGCATCCATTCTACTCCATTGGACCCAAAATGATGTTTGGGAGTGTTTCAGAGCATTTCGCTAACCTTCGACACGTAAAAGATGCAAAACTTGTGTTCACGCATGAATGCACTATTTCGAGGTACCGAAGTTGTGAAGCATCCATTCTACTCCATTGGACCCAAAATGATGTTTGGGAGTGTTTCAGAGCATTTCGCTAACCTTCGACACGTAAAAGATGCAAAACTTGTGTTTCGGGCCTGAATGCACTATTTCGGCGTATCGTAGTTGTAAAGCATCCATTCTACTCCATTGGACCCAAAATGATGTTTGGGAGTGTTTCAGAGCATTTCGCTAACCTTCGGCACGTAAAAGATGCAAAACTTGTGTTCGCGCCTGAATCCACTATTTTGGGGTACCAAAGTTGTGAAGCATCCATTATAGTCCATTGGACCCAAAATGATGTTTGGGAGTGTTTCAGAGCATTTGCTAACCTTCGGCACATAAATAGATGAAAAACTTGTGTTTCGGGCCGGAATGCACAATTTCGGGGTACCAAAGTTGCGAAGCATCCATTCTACTCCATTGGAACCAAAATGATGTTTGGGAGTGTTTCAGAGCATTTCGCAAACCTTCGGCACGTAAAAAGATACAAAACTTGTGTTTCGGGCCTGAATGCACTATTTCGGGGTGCCGAAGTTGTGAAGCATCCATTCTACTCCATTGGACCCAAAATGATTTTTGGGAGTGTTTCAGAGCATTTCGCTAACCTTCGGCACGGAAAAAGATGAAAAACTTGTGTTCGCGCCTGAATGCACTATTTCGGGGTACCAAAGCTGCAAAGCATCCATTCTACTCCATTGGAACCAAAGTGATGATTGGGACTGTTTCAGAGCATTTCGCTAACCTTCGGCACGTAAAAAATGCAAAACTTGTGTTCATGCCTGAATGCACTATTTCGAGGTACCGAAGTTGTGAAGCATCCATTCTACTCCATTAGACCCAAAATGATGTTTGGGAGTGTTTCAGAGCATTTCGCTAACCTTCAACACGTAAAAGATGCAAAACTTGTGTTTCGGGCCTGAATGCACTATTTCGGGGTATCGTAGATGTAAAGCATCCATTCTACTCCATTGGACCCAAAATGATGTTTGGGAGTGTTTCAGAGCATTTCGCTAACCTTCGGCATGTAAAAGATGCAAAACTTGTGTTCGCGCCTGAATCCTCTATTTCGGGGTACCAACGTTGTGAAGCATCCATTATAGTCCATTGGACCCAAAATGATGTTTGGGAGTGTTTCAGAGCATTTTGCTAACCTTCGGCACATAAATAGATGAAAAACTTGTGTTTCGGGCCTGAATGCACTATTTCGGGGTACCAAAGTTAAGAAGCATCCATTCTACTCCATTGGAACCAAAATGATGTTTGGGAGTGTTTCAGAGCATTTCGCTAACCTTCAGCACGTAAAAAGATACAAAACTTGTGTTCGCGCCTGAATGCACTATTTCGGGGTACCAAAGCTGCGAAGCATCCATTCTACTCCATTGGAACCAAAATGATGTTTGGGAGTGTTTCAGAGCATTTCGCTAACCTTCAGCAGGTAAAAAGATGATAAACTTGTGTTTCGGGCCTTAATGCACTATTTCGGGGTACCGAAGTTGTGAAGCATCCATTCTACTCTATTGGACCCAAAATGATGTTTGAGAGTGTTTCATAGCATTTCGCTAACCTTCGGCTCGTAAAAGATGCAAAGCTTGGGTTTCGGGCCTGATGCATTATTTCGGGGTATCGTAGTTCTAAAGCATCCATTCTACTCCATTGGAACCAAAATGATGTTTGGGAGTGCTTCAGAGCATTTCGCTAACCTTCGGCACGTAAAAAGATACAAAACTTGTGTTTCGGGCCTGAATGCACTATTTCGAGGTGCCGAAGTTGTGAAGCATCCATTCTACTCCATTGGACCCCAAATGATTTTTGGTAGTGTTTCAGAGCATTTCGCTAACCTTCGGCACGTAAAAAGATGAAAACTTGTGTTCGCGCCTGAATGCACTATTTTGGGGTACCGAAGTTGTGAAGCATCCATTCTAGTCCATTGGACCCAAAATGATGTTTGGGGGTGTTTCAGAGCATTTCGCTAACCTTCGGCACGGAAAAAGATGAAAAACTTGTGTTCGCGCCTGAATGCACTATTTCGGGGTACCAAAGCTGCAAAGCATCCATTCTACTCCATTGTACCAAAGTGATGATTGGGACTGTTTCAGAGCATTTCGCTAACCTTCGGCACGTAAAAAATGCAAAACTTGTGTTCACGCCTGAATGCACTATTTCAAGGTACCGAAGTTGTGAAGCATCCATTCTACTCCATTGGACCCAAAATGATGTTTGGGACTGTTTCAGAGCATTTCGCTAACCTTCGACACGTAAAAGATGCAAAACTTGTGTTCACGCCTGAATGCACTATTTCGAGGTACCGAAGTTGTGAAGCATCCATTCTACTCCATTGGACCCAAAATGATGTTTGGGAGTGTTTCAGAGCATTTCGCTAACCTTCGGCACGTAAAAAATGCAAAACTTGTGTTCACGCCTGAATGCACTATTTCGAGGTACCGAAGTTGTGAAGCATCCATTCTACTCCATTGGACCCAAAATGATGTTTGGGAGTGTTCCAGAGCATTTCGCTAACCTTCGGCATGTAAAAGATGCAAAACTTGTGTTTTGGGCCTGAATGCACTATTTCGGGGTATCGTAGTTGTAAAGCATCCATTCTACTCCATCGGACCCAAAATGATGTTTGGGAGTGTTTCAGAGCATTTCGTTAACCTTCGGCACGTAAAAGATGCAAAACTTGTGTTCGCGCCTGAATCCACTATTTTGGGGTACCAAAGTTGTGAAGCATCCATTATAGTCCATTGGACCCAAAATGATGTTTGGGAGTGTTTTAGAGCATTTGTTAACCTTCGGCACATAAATAGATGAAAAACTTGTGTTTCGGGCCGGAATGCACTATTTCGGGGTACCAAAGTTGCGAAGCATCCATTCTACTCCATTGGAACCAAAATGATGTTTGGGAGTGTTTCAGAGCATTTCGCAAACCCTCCGCACGTAAAAAGATACAAAACTTGTGTTTCGGGCCTGAATGCACTATTTCGGTGTGCCGAAGTTGTGAAGCATCCATTCTACTCCATTGGACCCAAAATGATTTTTGGGAGTGTTTCAGAGCATTTCGCTAACCTTCGGCACGTAAAAAGATGAAAACTTGTGTTCGCGCCTGAATGCACTATTTTGGGGTACCGAAGTTATGAAGCATCCATTCTAGTCAATTGGACCCAAAATGATGTTTGGGGGTGTTTCAGAGCATTTCGCTAACCTTCGGCATGGAAAAAGATGAAAAACTTGTTTTCGCGCCTGAATGCACTATTTCGGGGTACCCAAGCTGCAAAGCATCCATTCTACTCCATTGGAACCAAAGTGATGATTGGGAGTGTTTCAGAGCATTTCGCTAACCTTCGGCACGTAAAAGATGCAAAACTTGTGTTTCGGGCCTGAATGCACTATTTCGGGGTATCGTAGTTGTAAAGCATCCATTCTACTCCATTTGACCCAAAATGATGTTTGGGAGTGTTTCAGAGCATTTCGCTAACCTTCGGCACATAAATAGATGAAAAACTTGTGTTTCGGGCCTGAATGCACTATTTCGGGGTACCAAAGTTGCGAAGCATCCATTCTACTCCATTGGAACCAAAATGATGTTTGGGAGTGTTTCAGAGCATTTCGCTAACCTTCGGCACGTAAAAGATGCAAAACTTGTGTGCGCGCCTGAATCCACTATTTCGGGGTACCAAAGTTGTGAAGCATCCATTATAGTCCATTGGACCCAAAATGATGTTTGGGAGTGTTTCAGAGCATTTTGCTAACCTTCGGCACATAAATAGATGAAAAACTTGTGTTTCGGGCCTGAATGCACTATTTCGGGGTACCAAAGTTAAGAAGCATCCATTCTACTCCATTGGAACCAAAATGATGTTTGGGAGTGTTTCAGAGCATTTCGCTAACCTTCAGCACGTAAAAAGATACAAAACTTGTGTTCGCGCCTGAATGCACTATTTCGGGGTACCAAAGCTGCGAAGCATCCATTCTACTCCATTGGAACCAAAATGATGTTTGGGAGTGTTTCAGAGCATTTCGCTAACCTTCAGCAGGTAAAAAGATGATAAACTTGTGTTTCGGGCCTTAATGCACTATTTCGGGGTACCGAAGTTGTGAAGCATCCATTCTACTCTATTGGACCCAAAATGATGTTTGAGAGTGTTTCATAGCATTTCGCTAACCTTCGGCTCGTAAAAGATGCAAAGCTTGGGTTTCGGGCCTGATGCATTATTTCGGGGTATCGTAGTTCTAAAGCATCCATTCTACTCCATTGGAACCAAAATGATGTTTGGGAGTGTTTCAGAGCATTTCGCTAACCTTCGGCACGTAAAAAGATACAAAACTTGTGTTTCGGGCCTGAATGCACTATTTCGGGGTGCCGAAGTTGTGAAGCATCCATTCTACTCCATTGGACGCAAAATGATTTTTGGTAGTGTTTCAGAGCATTTCGCTAACCTTCGGCACGTAAAAAGATGAAAACTTGTGTTCGCGCCTGAATGCACTATTTTGGGGTACCGAAGTTGTGAAGCATCCATTCTAGTCCATTGGACCCAAAATGATGTTTGGGGGTGTTTCAGAGCATTTCGCTAACCTTCGGCACGGAAAAAGATGAAAAACTTGTGTTCGCGCCTGAATGCACTATTTCGGGGTACCAAAGCTGCAAAGCATCCATTCTACTCCATTGGAACCAAAGTGATGATTGGGACTGTTTCAGAGCATTTCGCTAACCTTCGGCACGTAAAAAATGCAAAACTTGTGTTCAC
This sequence comes from Cenchrus fungigraminus, assembly GCA_036936925.1. Classification (NCBI taxonomy): domain Eukaryota; kingdom Viridiplantae; phylum Streptophyta; class Magnoliopsida; order Poales; family Poaceae; genus Cenchrus; species Cenchrus fungigraminus. Next base: position 57,657,468 of record CM072772.1, on the reverse strand, counting down.
GCCTGAATGCACTATTTCGAGGTACCGAAGTTGTGAAGCATCCATTCTACTCCATTGGACCCAAAATGATGTTTGGGAGTGTTCCAGAGCATTTCGCTAACCTTCGGCATGTAAAAGATGCAAAACTTGTGTTTTGGGCCTGAATGCACTATTTCGGGGTATCGTAGTTGTAAAGCATCCATTCTACTCCATCGGACCCAAAATGATGTTTGGGAGTGTTTCAGAGCATTTCGTTAACCTTCGGCACGTAAAAGATGCAAAACTTGTGTTCGCGCCTGAATCCACTATTTTGGGGTACCAAAGTTGTGAAGCATCCATTATAGTCCATTGGACCCAAAATGATGTTTGGGAGTGTTTTAGAGCATTTGTTAACCTTCGGCACATAAATAGATGAAAAACTTGTGTTTCGGGCCGGAATGCACTATTTCGGGGTACCAAAGTTGCGAAGCATCCATTCTACTCCATTGGAACCAAAATGATGTTTGGGAGTGTTTCAGAGCATTTCGCAAACCCTCCGCACGTAAAAAGATACAAAACTTGTGTTTCGGGCCTGAATGCACTATTTCGGGGTGCCGAAGTTGTGAAGCATCCATTCTACTCCATTGGACCCAAAATGATTTTTGGGAGTGTTTCAGAGCATTTCGCTAACCTTCGGCACGTAAAAAGATGAAAACTTGTGTTCGCGCCTGAATGCACTATTTTGGGGTACCGAAGTTATGAAGCATCCATTCTAGTCAATTGGACCCAAAATGATGTTTGGGGGTGTTTCAGAGCATTTCGCTAACCTTCGGCATGGAAAAAGATGAAAAACTTGTTTTCGCGACTGAATGCACTATTTCGGGGTACCCAAGCTGCAAAGCATCCATTCTACTCCATTGGAACCAAAGTGATGATTGGGAGTGTTTCAGAGCATTTCGCTAACCTTCGGCACGTAAAAGATGCAAAACTTGTGTTTCGGGCCTGAATGCACTATTTCGGGGTATCGTAGTTGTAAAGCATCCATTCTACTCCATTTGACCCAAAATGATGTTTGGGAGTGTTTCAGAGCATTTCGCTAACCTTCGGCACATAAATAGATGAAAAACTTGTGTTTCGGGCCTGAATGCACTATTTCGGGGTACCAATGTTGCGAAGCATCCATTCTACTCCATTGGAACCAAAATGATGTTTGGGAGTGTTTCAGAGCATTTCGCTAACCTTTGGCACGTAAAAGATGCAAAACTTGTGTGCGCGCCTGAATCCACTATTTCGGGGTACCAAAGTTGTGAAGCATCCATTATAGTCCATTGGACCCAAAATGATGTTTGGGAGTGTTTCAGAGCATTTTGCTAACCTTCGGCACATAAATAGATGAAAAACTTGTGTTTCGGGCCTGAATGCACTATTTCGGGGTACCAAAGTTAAGAAGCATCCATTCTACTCCATTGGAACCAAAATGATGTTTGGGAGTGTTTCAGAGCATTTCGCTAACCTTCAGCACGTAAAAAGATACAAAACTTGTGTTCGCGCCTGAATGCACTATTTCGGGGTACCAAAGCTGCGAAGCATCCATTCTACTCCATTGGAACCAAAATGATGTTTGGGAGTGTTTCAGAGCATTTCGCTAACCTTCAGCAGGTAAAAAGATGATAAACTTGTGTTTCGGGCCTTAATGCACTATTTCGGGGTACCGAAGTTGTGAAGCATCCATTCTACTCTATTGGACCCAAAATGATGTTTGAGAGTGTTTCATAGCATTTCGCTAACCTTCGGCTCGTAAAAGATGCAAAGCTTGGGTTTCGGGCCTGATGCATTATTTCGGGGTATCGTAGTTCTAAAGCATCCATTCTACTCCATTGGAACCAAAATGATGTTTGGGAGTGTTTCAGAGCATTTCGCTAACCTTCGGCACGTAAAAAGATACAAAACTTGTGTTTCGGGCCTGAATGCACTATTTCGGGGTGCCGAAGTTGTGAAGCATCCATTCTACTCCATTGGACCCAAAATGATTTTTGGTAGTGTTTCAGAGCATTTCGCTAACCTTCGGCACGTAAAAAGATGAAAACTTGTGTTCGCGCCTGAATGCACTATTTTGGGGTACCGAAGTTGTGAAGCATCCATTCTAGTCCATTGGACCCAAAATGATGTTTGGGGGTGTTTCAGAGCATTTCGCTAACCTTCGGCACGGAAAAAGATGAAAAACTTGTGTTCGCGCCTGAATGCACTATTTCGGGGTACCAAAGCTGCAAAGCATCCATTCTACTCCATTGGAACCAAAGTGATGATTGGGACTGTTTCAGAGCATTTCGCTAACCTTCGGCACGTAAAAAATGCAAAACTTGTGTTCACGCCTGAATGCACTATTTCGAGGTACCGAAGTTGTGAAGCATCCATTCTACTCCATTTGACCCAAAATGATGTTTGGGAGTGTTTCAGAGCATTTCGCTAACCTTCGACACGTAAAAGATGCAAAACTTGTGTTCACGCCTGAATGCACTATTTCGAGGTACCGAAGTTGTGAAGCATCCATTCTACTCCATTGGACCCAAAATGATGTTTGGGAGTGTTTCAGAGCATTTCGCTAACCTTCGGCACGTAAAAAATGCAAAACTTGTGTTCACACCTGAATGCACTATTTCGAGGTACTGAAGTTGTGAAGCATCCATTCTACTCCATTGGACCCAAAATGATGTTTGGGAGTGTTCCAGAGCATTTCGCTAACCTTCGGCATGTAAAAGATGCAAAACTTGTGTTTTGGGCCTGAATGCACTATTTCGGGGTATCGTAGTTGTAAAGCATCCATTCTACTCCATTGGACCCAAAATGATGTTTGGGAGTGTTTCAGAGCATTTCGTTAACCTTCGGCACGTAAAAGATGCAAAACTTGTGTTCGCGCCTGAATCCACTATTTTGGGGTACCAAAGTTGTGAAGCATCCATTATAGTCCATTGGACCCAAAATGATGTTTGGGAGTGTTTTATAGCATTTGTTAACCTTCGGCACATAAATAGATGAAAAACTTGTGTTTCGGGCCGGAATGCACTATTTCGGGGTACCAAAGTTGCGAAGCATCTATTCTACTCCATTGGAACCAAAATGATGTTTGGGAGTGTTTCAGAGCATTTCGCAAACCTTCCGCACGTAAAAAGATACAAAACTTGTGTTTCGGGCCTGAATGCACTATTTCGGGGTACCGAAGTTGTGAAGCATCCATTCTACTCCATTGGACCCAAAATGATTTATGGGAGTGTTTCAGAGCATTTCGCTAACCTTCGGCACGTAAAAAGATGAAAACTTGTGTTCGCGCCTGAATGCACTATTTTGGGGTACCGAAGTTGTGAAGCATCCATTCTAGTCAATTGGACCCAAAATGATGTTTGGGGGTGTTTCAGAGCATTTCGCTAACCTTCGGCATGGAAAAAGATGAAAAACTTGTTTTCGCGCCTGAATGCACTATTTCGGGGTACCCAAGCTGCAAAGCATCCATTCTACTCCATTGGAACCAAAGTGATGATTGGGAGTGTTTCAGAGCATTTCGCTAACCTTCGGCACGTAAAAGATGCAAAACTTGTGTTTCGGGCCTGAATGCACTATTTCGGGGTATCGTAGTTGTAAAGCATCCATTCTACTCCATTTGATCCAAAATGATGTTTCGGTGTGTTTCAGAGCATTTCGGTAACCTTCGGCACATAAATAGATGAAAAACTTGTGTTTCGGGCCTGAATGCACTATTTCGGGGTACCAAAGTTGCGAAGCATCCATTCTACTCCATTGGAACCAAAATGATGTTTGGGAGTGTTTCAGAGCATTTCGCTAACCTTCGGCACGTAAAAGATGCAAAATTTGTGTGCGCGCCTGAATCCACTATTTCGGGGTACCAAAGTTGTGAAGCATCCATTATAGTCCATTGGACCCAAAATGATGTTTGGGAGTGTTTCAGAGCATTTTGCTAACCTTCGGCACATAAATAGATGAAAAACTTGTATTTCGGGCCTGAATGCACTATTTCGGGGTACCAAAGTTAAGAAGCATCCATTCTACTCCATTGGAACCAAAATGATGTTTGGGAGTGTTTCAGAGCATTTTGCTAACCTTCGGCACGTAAAAAGATACAAAACTTGTGTTCGCGCCTGAATGCACTATTTCGGGGTACCAAAGCTGCGAAGCATCCATTCTACTCCATTGGAACCAAAATGATGTTTGGGAGTGTTTCAGAGCATTTCGCTAACCTTCAGCAGGTAAAAAGATGATAAACTTGTGTTTCGGGCCTTAATGCACTATTTCGGGGTACCGAAGTTGTGAAGCATCCATTCTACTCTATTGGACCCAAAATGATGTTTGAGAGTGTTTCAGAGCATTTCGCTAACCTTCGGCTCGTAAAAGATGCAAAGCTTGTGTTTCGGGCCTGAATGCATTATTTCGGGGTATCGTAGTTGTAAAGCATCCATTCTACTACATTGGACCCAAAATGATGTTTGGGAGTGTATCAGAGCATTTCGCTAACCTTCGGCACGTAAAAGATGCAAAACTTGTGTTCACGCCTGAATGCACTATTTCGAGGTACCGAAGTCGTGAAGCATTCATTCTACTCCATTGGACCCAAAATGATGTTTGGGAGTGTTTCAGAGCATTTCGCTAACCTTCGACACGTAAAAGATGCAAAACTTGTGTTTCGGGCCTGAATGCACTATTTCAGGGTATCGTAGTTGTAAAGCATCCATTCTACTCCATTGGACCCAAAATGATGTTTGGGAGTGTTTCAGAGCATTTCGCTAACCTTCGGCACGTAAAAGATGCAAAACCTGTGTTCGCGCCTGAATCCACTATTTCGGGGTACCAAAGTTATGAAGCATCCATTATAGTCCATCGGACCCAAAATGATGTTTGGGAGTGTTTCAGAGCATTTTGCTAACCTTCGGCACATAAATAGATGAAAAACTTGTATTTCGGGCCTGAATGCACTATTTCGGGGTACCAAAGTTAAGAAGCATCCATTCTACTCCATTGGAACCAAAATGATGTTTGGGAGTGTTTCAGAGCATTTTGCTAACCTTCGGCACGTAGAAAGATACAAAACTTGTGTTCGCGCCTGAATGCACTATTTCGGGGTACCAAAGCTGCGAAGCATCCATTCTACTCCATTGGAACCAAAATGATGTTTGGGAGTGTTTCAGAGCATTTCGCTAACCTTCAGCAGGTAAAAAGATGATAAACTTGTGTTTCGGGCCTTAATGCACTATTTGGGGGTACCGAAGTTGTGAAGCATCCATTCTACTCTATTGGACCCAAAATGATGTTTGAGAGTGTTTCAGAGCATTTCGCTAACCTTCGGCTCGTAAAAGATGCAAAGCTTGTGTTTCGGGCCTGAATGCATTATTTCGGGGTATCGTAGTTGTAAAGCATCCATTCTACTACATTGGACCCAAAATGATGTTTGGGAGTGTATCAGAGCATTTCGCTAACCTTCGGCACGTAAAAGATGCAAAACTTGTGTTCACGCCTGAATGCACTATTTCGAGGTACCGAAGTCGTGAAGCATCCATTCTACTCCATTGGACCCAAAATGATGTTTGGGAGTGTTTCAGAGCATTTCGCTAACCTTCGACACGTAAAAGATGCAAAACTTGTGTTTCGGGCCTGAATGCACTATTTCAGGGTATCGTAGTTGTAAAGCATCCATTCTACTCCATTGGACCCAAAATGATGTTTGGGAGTGTTTCAGAGCATTTCGCTAACCTTCGGCACGTAAAAGATGCAAAACCTGTGTTCGCGCCTGAATCCACTATTTCGGGGTACCAAAGTTGTGAAGCATCCATTATAGTCCATCGGACCCAAAATGATGTTTGGGGTGTTTCAGAGCATTTTGCTAACCTTCGGCACATAAATAGATGAAAAACTTGTGTTTCGGGCCTGAATGCACTATTTCGGGGTACCAAAGTTGCGAAGCATCCATTCTACTCCATTGGAACCAAAATGATGTTTGGGAGTGTTTCAGAGCATTTCGCTAACCTTCGGCACGTAAAAAGATACAAAACTTGTGTTTCGGGCCTGAATGCACTATTTCAGGGTGCCGAAGTTGTGAAGCATCCATTCTACTCCATTGTACCCAAAATGATTTTTGGTAGTGTTTCAGAGCATTTCGCTAACCTTCGGCACGTAAAAAGATGAAAACTTGTGTTCGCGCCTGAATGCACTATTTTGGGGTACCGAAGTTGTGAAGCATCCATTCTAGTCCATTGGACCCAAAATGATGTTTGGGGGTGTTTCAGAGCATTTCGCTAACCTTCGGCACGGAAAAAGATGAAAAACTTGTGTTCGCGCCTGAATGCACTATTTCGGGGTACCAAAGCTGCAAAGCATCCATTCTACTCCATTGGAACCAAAGTGATGATTCGGACTGTTTCAGAGCATTTCGCTAACCTTCGGCAGATAAAAAATGCAAAACTTGTGTTCATGCCTGAATGCACTATTTCGAGGTACCGAAGTTGTGAAGCATCCATTCTACGCCATTGGACCCAAAATGATGTTTGGGAGTGTTTCAGAGCATTTCGCTAACCTTCGCACGTAAAAGATGCAAAACTTGTGTTCGCGCCTGAATCCTCTATTTCGGGGTACCAACGTTGTGAAGCATCCATTATAGTCCATTGGACCCAAAATGATGTTTGGGAGTGTTTCAGAGCATTTTGCTAACCTTCGGCACATAAATAGATGAAAAACTTGTGTTTCGGGCCTGAATGCACTATTTCGGGGTACCAAAGTTAAGAAGCATCCATTCTACTCCATTGGAACCAAAATGATGTTTGGGAGTGTTTCAGAGCATTTCGCTAACCTTCAGCACGTAAAAAGATACAAAACTTGTGTTCGCGCCTGAATACACTATTTCGGGGTACCAAAGCTGCGAAGCATCCATTCTACTCCATTGGAACCAAAATGGTGTTTGGGAGTGTTTCAGAGCATTTCGCTAACCTTCAGCAGGTAAAAAGATGATAAACTTGTGTTTCGGGCCTTAATGCACTATTTCGGGGTACCGAAGTTGTGAAGCATCCATTCTACTCTATTGGACCCAAAATGATGTTTGAGAGTGTTTCAGAGCATTTCGCTAACCTTCGGCTCGTAAAAGATGCAAAGCTTGGGTTTCGAGCCTGAATGCATTATTTCGGGGTATCGTAGTTGTGAAGCATCCATTCTACTCCATTGGACCCAAAATGATGTTTGGGAGTGTATCAGAGCATTTCGCTAACCTTCGGCTCGTAAAAGATGCAAAACTTGTGTTCACGCCTGAATGCACTATTTCGAGGTACCGAAGTTGTGAAGCATCCATTCTACTCCATTGGACCCAAAATGATGTTTGGGAGTGTTTCAGAGCATTTCGCTAACCTTCGACACGTAAAAGATGCAAAACTTGTGTTTCGGGCCTGAATGCACTATTTCGGGGTATCGTAGTTGTAAAGCATCCATTCTACTCCATTGGACCCAAAATGATGTTTGGGAGTGTTTCAGAGCATTTCGCTAACCTTCGGCACGTAAAAGATGCAAAACTTGTGTTGGAGCCTGAATCCACTATTTCGGGGTACCAAAGTTGTGAAGCATCCATTATAGTCCATTGGACCCAAAATGATGTTTGGGAGTGTTTCAGAGCATTTTGCTAACCTTCGGCACATAAATAGATGAAAAACTTGTGTTTTGGGCCTGAATGTACTATTTCGGGGTACCAAAGTTGCGAAGCATCCATTCTACTCCATTGGAACCAAAATGATGCTTGGGAGTGTTTCAGAGCATTTCGCTAACCTTCGGCACGTAAAAGATGCAAAACTTGTGTTCGCGCCTGAATCCACTATTTCGGGGTACCAAAGTTGCGAAGCATCCATTCTACTCCATTGGAATCAAAATGATGTTTGGGAGTGTTTCAGAGCATTTCGCTAACCTTCGGCACGTAAAAAGATACAAAACTTGTGTATCGGGCCTGAATGCACTATTTCGGGGTGCCGAAGTTGTGAAGCATCCATTCTACTCCATTGGACCCAAAATGATTTTTGGTAGTGTTTCAGAGCATTTCGCTAACCTTCGGCACGTAAAAAGATGAAACTTGTGTTCGCGCCTGAATGCACTATTTTGGGGTACCGAAGTTGTGAAGCATCCATTCTAGTCCATTGGACCCAAAATGATGTTTGGGGGTGTTTCAGAGCATTTCGCTAACCTTCGGCACGTAAAAGATGCAAAACTTGTGTTCGCGCCTGAATCCACTATTTCGTGGTACCAAAGTTGTGAAGCATCCATTATAGTCCATTGGACCCAAAATGATGTTTAGGAGTGTTTCAGCGCATTTTGCTAACCTTCGGCACATAAATAGATGAAAAACTTGTGTTTCGGGCCTGAATGCACTATTTCGGGGTACCAAAGTTAAGAAGCATCCATTCTACTCCATTGGAACCAAAATGATGTTTGGGAGTGTTTCAGAGCATTTCGCTAACCTTCAGCACGTAAAAAGATACAAAACTTGTGTTCGCGCCTGAATGCACTATTTCGAGGTACCAAAGCTGCGAAGCATCCATTCTACTCCATTGGAACCAAAATATTGTTTGGGAGTGTTTCAGAGCATTTCGCTAACCTTCAGCAGGTAAAAAGATGATAAACTTGTGTTTCGGTCCTTAATGCACTATTTCGGGGTACCGAAGTTGTGAAGCATCCATTCTACTCTATTGGACCCAAAATGATGTTTGAGAGTGTTTCAGAGCATTTCGCTAACCTTCGGCTCGTAAAAGAAGCAAAGCTTGGGTTTCGGGCCTGAATGCATTATTTCGGGGTATCGTAGTTGTAAAGCATCCATTCTACTCCATTGGACCCAAAATGATGTTTGGGAGTGTATCAGAGCATTTCGCTAACCTTCAGCACGTAAAAGATGCAAAACTTGTGTTCACGCCTGAATGCACTGTTTCGAGGTACCGAAGTTGTGAAGCATCCATTCTACTCCATTGGACCCAAAATGATGTTTGGGAGTGTTTCAGGGCATTTCGCTAACCTTCGACACGTAAAAGATGCAAAACTTGTGTTTCGGGCCTGAATGCACTATTTCGGTGTATCGTAGTTGTAAAGCATCCATTCTACTCCATTGGACCCAAAATGATGTTTGGCAGTGTTTCAGAGCATTTCGCTAACCTTCGGCACGTAAAAGATGCAAAACTTGTGTTCGCGCCTGAATCCACTATTTCGGGGTACCAAAGTTGTGAAGCATCCATTATAGTCCATTGGACCCAAAATGATGTTTGGGAGTGTTTCAGAGCATTTTGCTAACCTTCGGCACATAAATAGATGAAAAACTTGTGTTTCGGGCCTGAATGCACTATTTCGGGGTACCAAAGTTGCGAAGCATCCATTCTACTCCATTGGAACCAAAATGATGCTTGGGAGTGTTTCAGAGCATTTCGCTAACCTTCAGCACGTAAAAGATGCAAAACTTGTGTTCGCGCCTGAATCCACTATTTCGGGGTACCAAAGTTGCGAAGCATCCATTCTACTCCATTGGAACCAAAATGATGTTTGGGAGTGTTTCAGAGCATTTCGCTAACCTTCGGCACGTAAAAAGATACAAAACTTGTGTTTCGGGCCTGAATGCACTATTTCGGGGTGCCGAAGTTGTGAAGCATCCATTCTACTCCATTGGACCCAAAATGATTTTTGGTAGTGTTTCAGAGCATTTCGCTAACCTTCGGCACGTAAAAAGATGAAACTTGTGTTCGCGCCTGAATGCACTATTTTGGGGTACCGAAGTTGTGAAGCATCCATTCTAGTCCATTGGACCCAAAATGATGTTTGGGGGTGTTTCAGAGCATTTCGCTAACCTTCGGCACGTAAAAGATGCAAAACTTGTGTTCGCGCCTGAATCCACTATTTCGTGGTACCAAAGTTGTGAAGCATCCATTATAGTCCATTGGACCCAAAATGATGTTTAGGAGTGTTTCAGCGCATTTTGCTAACCTTCGGCACATAAATAGATGAAAAACTTGTGTTTCGGGCCTGAATGCACTATTTCGGGGTACCAAAGTTAAGAAGCATCCATTCTACTCCATTGGAACCAAAATGATGTTTGGGACTGTTTCAGAGCATTTCGCTAACCTTCAGCACGTAAAAAGATACAAAACTTGTGTTCGCGCCTGAATGCACTATTTCGAGGTACCAAAGCTGCGAAGCATCCATTCTACTCCATTGGAACCAAAATATTGTTTGGGAGTGTTTCAGAGCATTTCGCTAACCTTCAGCAGGTAAAAAGATGATAAACTTGTGTTTCGGTCCTTAATGCACTATTTCGGGGTACCGAAGTTGTGAAGCATCCATTCTACTCTATTGGACCCAAAATGATGTTTGAGAGTGTTTCAGAGCATTTCGCTAACCTTCGGCTCGTAAAAGAAGCAAAGCTTGGGTTTCGGGCCTGAATGCATTATTTCGGGGTATCGTAGTTGTAAAGCATCCATTCTACTCCATTGGACCCAAAATGATGTTTGGGAGTGTATCAGAGCATTTCGCTAACCTTCAGCACGTAAAAGATGCAAAACTTGTGTTCACGCCTGAATGCACTATTTCGAGGTACCGAAGTTGTGAAGCATCCATTCTACTCCATTGGACCCAAAATGATGTTTGGGAGTGTTTCAGAGCATTTCGCTAACCTTCGACACGTAAAAGATGCAAAACTTGTGTTTTGGGCCTGAATGCACTATTTCGGTGTATCGTAGTTGTAAAGCATCCATTCTACTCCATTGGACCCAAAATGATGTTTGGCAGTGTTTCAGAGCATTTCGCTAACCTTCGGCACGTAAAAGATGCAAAACTTGTGTTCGCGCCTGAATCCACTATTTCGGGGTACCAAAGTTGTGAAGCATCCATTATAGTCCATTGGACCCAAAATGATGTTTGGGAGTGTTTCAGAGCATTTTGCTAACCTTCGGCACATAAATAGATGAAAAACTTGTGTTTCGGGCCTGAATGCACTATTTCGGGGTACCAAAGTTGCGAAGCATCCATTCTACTCCATTGGAACCAAAATGATGCTTGGGAGTGTTTCAGAGCATTTCGCTAACCTTCGGCACGTAAAAGATGCAAAACTTGTGTTCGCGCCTGAATCCACTATTTCGGGGTACCAAAGTTGCGAAGCATCCATTCTACATCCATTGGAACCAAAATGATGTTTGGGAGTGTTTCAGAGCATTTCGCTAACCTTCGGCACGTAAAAAGATACAAAACTTGTGTTTCGGGCCTGAATGCACTATTTCGGGGTCCCGAAGTTGTGAAGCATCCATTCTACTCCATTGGACCAAAAATGATTTTTGGTAGTGTTTCAGAGCATTTCGCTAACCTTCGGCACGTAAAAAGATGAAACTTGTGTTCGCGCCTGAATGCACTATTTTGGGGTACCGAAGTTGTGAAGCATCCATTCTAGTCCATTGGACCCAAAATGATGTTTGGGGGTGTTTCAGAGCATTTCGCTAACCTTCGGCACGTAAAAGATGCAAAACTTGTGTTCGCGCCTGAATCCACTATTTCGTGGTACCAAAGTTGTGAAGCATCCATTATAGTCCATTGGACCCAAAATGATGTTTAGGAGTGTTTCAGCGCATTTTGCTAACCTTCGGCACATAAATAGATGAAAAACTTGTGTTTCGGGCCTGAATGCACTATTTCGGGGTACCAAAGTTAAGAAGCATCCATTCTACTCCATTGGAACCAAAATGATGTTTGGGAGTGTTTCAGAGCATTTCGCTAACCTTCAGCACGTAAAAAGATACAAAACTTGTGTTCGCGCCTGAATGCACTATTTCGGGGTACCAAAGCTGCGAAGCATCCAATCTACTCCATTGGAACCAAAATATTGTTTGGGAGTGTTTCAGAGCATTTCGCTAACCTTCAGCAGGTAAAAAGATGATAAACTTGTGTTTCGGGCCTTAATGCACTATTTCGGGGTACCGAAGTTGTGAAGCATCCATTCTACTCTATTGGACCCAAAATGATGTTTGAGAGTGTTTCAGAGCATTTCGCTAACCTTCGGCTCGTAAAAGAAGCAAAGCTTGGGTTTCGGGCCTGAATGCATTATTTCGGGGTATCGTAGTTGTAAAGCATCCATTCTACTCCATTGGACCCAAAATGATGTTTGGGAGTATATCAGAGCATTTCGCTAACCTTCAGCACGTAAAAGATGCAAAACTTGTGTTCACGCCTGAATGCACTATTTCGAGGTACCGAAGTTGTGAAGCATCCATTCTACTCCATTGGACCCAAAATGATGTTTGGGAGTGTTTCAGAGCATTTCGCTAACCTTCGACACGTAAAAGATGCAAAACTTGTGTTTCGGGCCTGAATGCACTATTTCGGTGTATCGTAGTTGTAAAGCATCCATTCTACTCCATTGGACCCAAAATGATGTTTGGGAGTGTTTCAGAGCATTTCGCTAACCTTCGGCACGTAAAAGAAGCAAAACTTGTGTTCGCGCCTGAATCCACTATTTTGGGGTTCCAAAATTGTGAAGCATCCATTATAGTCCATTGGACCCAAAATGATGTTTGGGAGTGTTTCAGAGCATTTTGCTAACCTTCGGCACATAAATAGATGAAAAACTTGTGTTTCGGGCCTGAATGCACTATTTCGGGGTACCAAAGTTAAGAAGCATCCATTCTACTCCATTGGAACCAAAATGATGTTTGGGAGTGTTTCAGAGCATTTCGCTAACCTTCAGCACGTAAAAAGATACAAAACTTGTGTTCGCGCCTGAATGCACTATTTCGGGGTACCAAAGCTGCGAAGCATCCATTCTACTCCATTGGAACCAAAATATTGTTTGGGAGTGTTTCAGAGCATTTCGCTAACCTTCAGCAGGTAAAAAGATGATAAACTTCTGTTTCGGGCCTTAATGCACTATTTCGGGGTACCGAAGTTGTGAAGCATCCATTCTACTCTATTGGACCCAAAATGATGTCTGAGAGTGTTTCAGAGCATTTCGCTAACCTTCGGCTTGTAAAAGATGCAAAGCTTGGGTTTCGGGCCTGAATGCATTATTTCGGGGTATCGTAGTTGTAAAGCATCCATTCTACTCCATTGGACCCAAAATGATGTTTGGGAGTGTATCAGAGCATTTTGCTAACCTTCAGCACGTAAAAGATGCAAAACTTGTATTCACGCCTGAATGCACTATTTCGAGGTACCGAAGTTGTGAAGCATCCATTCTACTCCATTGGACCCAAAATGATGTTTGGGGGTGTTTCAGAGCATTTCGCTAACCTTCGGCACGTAAAAGATGCAAAACTTGTGTTCGCGCCTGAATCCACTATTTCGTGGTACCAAAGTTGTGAAGCATCCATTATAGTCCATTGGACCCAAAATGATGTTTAGGAGTGTTTCAGCGCATTTTGCTAACCTTCGGCACATAAATAGATGAAAAACTTGTGTTTCGGGCCTGAATGCACTATTTCGGGGTACCAAAGTTAAGAAGCATCCATTCTACTCCATTGGAACCAAAATGATGTTTGGGAGTGTTTCAGAGCATTTCGCTAACCTTCAGCACGTAAAAAGATACAAAACTTGTGTTCGCGCCTGAATGCACTATTTCGGGGTACCAAAGCTGCGAAGCATCCAATCTACTCCATTGGAACCAAAATGATGTTTGGGAGTGTATCAGAGCATTTCGCTAACCTTCAGCAGGTAAAAAGATGATAAACTTGTGTTTCGGGCCTTAATGCACTATTTCGGGGTACCGAAGTTGTGAAGCATCCATTCTACTCTATTGGACCCAAAATGATGTTTGGGAGTGTTTCAGAGCATTTCGCTAACCTTCAGCAGGTAAAAAGATGATAAACTTGTGTTTCGGGCCTTAATGCACTATTTCGGGGTACCGAAGTTGTGAAGCATCCATTCTACTCTATTGGACCCAAAATGATGTTTGAGAGTGTTTCAGAGCATTTCGCTAACCTTCGGCTCGTAAAAGAAGCAAAGCTTGGGTTTCGGGCCTGAATGCATTATTTCGGGGTATCGTAGTTGTAAAGCATCCATTCTACTCCATTGGACCCAAAATGATGTTTGGGAGTGTATCAGAGCATTTCGCTAACCTTCAGCACGTAAAAGATGCAAAACTTGTGTTCACGCCTGAATGCACTATTTCGAGGTACCGAAGTTGTGAAGCATCCATTCTACTCCATTGGACCCAAAATGATGTTTGGGAGTGTTTCAGAGCATTTCGCTAACCTTCGACACGTAAAAGATGCAAAACTTGTGTTTCGGGCCTGAATGCACTATTTCGGTGTATCGTAGTTGTAAAGCATCCATTCTACTCCATTGGACCCAAAATGATGTTTGGCAGTGTTTCAGAGCATTTCGCTAACCTTCGGCACGTAAAAGATGCAAAACTTGTGTTCGCGCCTGAATCCACTATTTCGGGGTACCAAAGTTGTGAAGCATCCATTATAGTCCATTGGACCCAAAATGATGTTTGGGAGTGTTTCAGAGCATTTTGCTAACCTTCGGCACATAAATAGATGAAAAACTTGTGTTTCGGGCCTGAATGCACTATTTCGGGGTACCAAAGTTGCGAAGCATCCATTCTACTCCATTGGAACCAAAATGATGCTTGGGAGTGTTTCAGAGCATTTCGCTAACCTTCGGCACGTAAAAGATGCAAAACTTGTGTTCGCGCCTGAATCCACTATTTCGGGGTACCAAAGTTGCGAAGCATCCATTCTACATCCATTGGAACCAAAATGATGTTTGGGAGTGTTTCAGAGCATTTCGCTAACCTTCGGCACGTAAAAAGATACAAAACTTGTGTTTCGGGCCTGAATGCACTATTTCGGGGTCCCGAAGTTGTGAAGCATCCATTCTACTCCATTGGACCAAAAATGATTTTTGGTAGTGTTTCAGAGCATTTCGCTAACCTTCGGCACGTAAAAAGATGAAACTTGTGTTCGCGCCTGAATGCACTATTTTGGGGTACCGAAGTTGTGAAGCATCCATTCTAGTCCATTGGACCCAAAATGATGTTTGGGGGTGTTTCAGAGCATTTCGCTAACCTTCGGCACGTAAAA
Organism: Cenchrus fungigraminus; assembly: GCA_036936925.1. Classification (NCBI taxonomy): domain Eukaryota; kingdom Viridiplantae; phylum Streptophyta; class Magnoliopsida; order Poales; family Poaceae; genus Cenchrus; species Cenchrus fungigraminus. The sequence goes on along the minus strand of CM072772.1, from coordinate 57,642,430 downwards.
GATGCAAAACTTGTGTTCGCGCCTGAATCCACTATTTCGTGGTACCAAAGTTGTGAAGCATCCATTATAGTCCATTGGACCCAAAATGATGTTTAGGAGTGTTTCAGCGCATTTTGCTAACCTTCGGCACATAAATAGATGAAAAACTTGTGTTTCGGGCCTGAATGCACTATTTCGGGGTACCAAAGTTAAGAAGCATCCATTCTACTCCATTGGAACCAAAATGATGTTTGGGAGTGTTTCAGAGCATTTCGCTAACCTTCAGCACGTAAAAAGATACAAAACTTGTGTTCGCGCCTGAATGCACTATTTCGGGGTACCAAAGCTGCGAAGCATCCAATCTACTCCATTGGAACCAAAATATTGTTTGGGAGTGTTTCAGAGCATTTCGCTAACCTTCAGCAGGTAAAAAGATGATAAACTTGTGTTTCGGGCCTTAATGCACTATTTCGGGGTACCGAAGTTGTGAAGCATCCATTCTACTCTATTGGACCCAAAATGATGTTTGAGAGTGTTTCAGAGCATTTCGCTAACCTTCGGCTCGTAAAAGAAGCAAAGCTTGGGTTTCGGGCCTGAATGCATTATTTCGGGGTATCGTAGTTGTAAAGCATCCATTCTACTCCATTGGACCCAAAATGATGTTTGGGAGTGTATCAGAGCATTTCGCTAACCTTCAGCACGTAAAAGATGCAAAACTTGTGTTCACGCCTGAATGCACTATTTCGAGGTACCGAAGTTGTGAAGCATCCATTCTACTCCATTGGACCCAAAATGATGTTTGGGAGTGTTTCAGAGCATTTCGCTAACCTTCGACACGTAAAAGATGCAAAACTTGTGTTTCGGGCCTGAATGCACTATTTCGGTGTATCGTAGTTGTAAAGCATCCATTCTACTCCATTGGACCCAAAATGATGTTTGGGAGTGTTTCAGAGCATTTCGCTAACCTTCGGCACGTAAAAGAAGCAAAACTTGTGTTCGCGCCTGAATCCACTATTTCGGGGTACCAAAATTGTGAAGCATCCATTATAGTCCATTGGACCCAAAATGATGTTTGGGAGTGTTTCAGAGCATTTTGCTAACCTTCGGCACATAAATAGATGAAAAACTTGTGTTTCGGGCCTGAATGCACTATTTCGGGGTACCAAAGTTAAGAAGCATCCATTCTACTCCATTGGAACCAAAATGATGTTTGGGAGTGTTTCAGAGCATTTCGCTAACCTTCAGCACGTAAAAAGATACAAAACTTGTGTTCGCGCCTGAATGCACTATTTCGGGGTACCAAAGCTGCGAAGCATCCAATCTACTCCATTGGAACCAAAATATTGTTTGGGAGTGTTTCAGAGCATTTCGCTAACCTTCAGCAGGTAAAAAGATGATAAACTTGTGTTTCGGGCCTTAATGCACTATTTCGGGGTACCGAAGTTGTGAAGCATCCATTCTACTCTATTGGACCCAAAATGATGTTTGAGAGTGTTTCAGAGCATTTCGCTAACCTTCGGCTCGTAAAAGAAGCAAAGCTTGGGTTTCGGGCCTGAATGCATTATTTCGGGGTATCGTAGTTGTAAAGCATCCATTCTACTCCATTGGACCCAAAATGATGTTTGGGAGTGTATCAGAGCATTTCGCTAACCTTCAGCACGTAAAAGATGCAAAACTTGTGTTCACGCCTGAATGCACTATTTCGAGGTACCGAAGTTGTGAAGCATCCATTCTACTCCATTGGACCCAAAATGATGTTTGGGAGTGTTTCAGAGCATTTCGCTAACCTTCGACACGTAAAAGATGCAAAACTTGTGTTTCGGGCCTGAATGCACTATTTCGGTGTATCGTAGTTGTAAAGCATCCATTCTACTCCATTGGACCCAAAATGATGTTTGGGAGTGTTTCAGAGCATTTCGCTAACCTTCGGCACGTAAAAGAAGCAAAACTTGTGTTCGCGCCTGAATCCACTATTTCGGGGTACCAAAATTGTGAAGCATCCATTATAGTCCATTGGACCCAAAATGATGTTTGGGAGTGTTTCAGAGCATTTTGCTAACCTTCGGCACATAAATAGATGAAAAACTTGTGTTTCGGGCCTGAATGCACTATTTCGGGGTACCAAAGTTAAGAAGCATCCATTCTACTCCATTGGAACCAAAATGATGTTTGGGAGTGTTTCAGAGCATTTCGCTAACCTTCAGCACGTAAAAAGATACAAAACTTGTGTTCGCGCCTGAATGCACTATTTCGGGGTACCAAAGCTGCGAAGCATCCATTCTACTCCATTGGAACCAAAATATTGTTTGGGAGTGTTTCAGAGCATTTCGCTAACCTTCAGCAGGTAAAAAGATGATAAACTTCTGTTTCGGGCCTTAATGCACTATTTCGGGGTACCGAAGTTGTGAAGCATCCATTCTACTCTATTGGACCCAAAATGATGTCTGAGAGTGTTTCAGAGCATTTCGCTAACCTTCGGCTTGTAAAAGATGCAAAGCTTGGGTTTCGGGCCTGAATGCATTATTTCGGGGTATCGTAGTTGTAAAGCATCCATTCTACTCCATTGGACCCAAAATGATGTTTGGGAGTGTATCAGAGCATTTTGCTAACCTTCAGCACGTAAAAGATGCAAAACTTGTATTCACGCCTGAATGCACTATTTCGAGGTACCGAAGTTGTGAAGCATCCATTCTACTCCATTGGACCCAAAATGATGTTTGGGGGTGTTTCAGAGCATTTCGCTAACCTTCGGCACGTAAAAGATGCAAAACTTGTGTTCGCGCCTGAATCCACTATTTCGTGGTACCAAAGTTGTGAAGCATCCATTATAGTCCATTGGACCCAAAATGATGTTTAGGAGTGTTTCAGCGCATTTTGCTAACCTTCGGCACATAAATAGATGAAAAACTTGTGTTTCGGGCCTGAATGCACTATTTCGGGGTACCAAAGTTAAGAAGCATCCATTCTACTCCATTGGAACCAAAATGATGTTTGGGAGTGTTTCAGAGCATTTCGCTAACCTTCAGCACGTAAAAAGATACAAAACTTGTGTTCGCGCCTGAATGCACTATTTCGGGGTACCAAAGCTGCGAAGCATCCAATCTACTCCATTGGAACCAAAATGATGTTTGGGAGTGTATCAGAGCATTTCGCTAACCTTCAGCAGGTAAAAAGATGATAAACTTGTGTTTCGGGCCTTAATGCACTATTTCGGGGTACCGAAGTTGTGAAGCATCCATTCTACTCTATTGGACCCAAAATGATGTTTGGGAGTGTTTCAGAGCATTTCGCTAACCTTCAGCAGGTAAAAAGATGATAAACTTGTGTTTCGGGCCTTAATGCACTATTTCGGGGTACCGAAGTTGTGAAGCATCCATTCTACTCTATTGGACCCAAAATGATGTTTGAGAGTGTTTCAGAGCATTTCGCTAACCTTCGGCTCGTAAAAGAAGCAAAGCTTGGGTTTCGGGCCTGAATGCATTATTTCGGGGTATCGTAGTTGTAAAGCATCCATTCTACTCCATTGGACCCAAAATGATGTTTGGGAGTGTATCAGAGCATTTCGCTAACCTTCAGCACGTAAAAGATGCAAAACTTGTGTTCACGCCTGAATGCACTATTTCGAGGTACCGAAGTTGTGAAGCATCCATTCTACTCCATTGGACCCAAAATGATGTTTGGGAGTGTTTCAGAGCATTTCGCTAACCTTCGACACGTAAAAGATGCAAAACTTGTGTTTCGGGCCTGAATGCACTATTTCGGTGTATCGTAGTTGTAAAGCATCCATTCTACTCCATTGGACCCAAAATGATGTTTGGGAGTGTTTCAGAGCATTTCGCTAACCTTCGGCACGTAAAAGAAGCAAAACTTGTGTTCGCGCCTGAATCCACTATTTCGGGGTACCAAAATTGTGAAGCATCCATTATAGTCCATTGGACCCAAAATGATGTTTGGGAGTGTTTCAGAGCATTTTGCTAACCTTCGGCACATAAATAGATGAAAAACTTGTGTTTCGGGCCTGAATGCACTATTTCGGGGTACCAAAGTTAAGAAGCATCCATTCTACTCCATTGGAACCAAAATGATGTTTGGGAGTGTTTCAGAGCATTTCGCTAACCTTCAGCACGTAAAAAGATACAAAACTTGTGTTCGCGCCTGAATGCACTATTTCGGGGTACCAAAGCTGCGAAGCATCCATTCTACTCCATTGGAACCAAAATATTGTTTGGGAGTGTTTCAGAGCATTTCGCTAACCTTCAGCAGGTAAAAAGATGATAAACTTCTGTTTCGGGCCTTAATGCACTATTTCGGGGTACCGAAGTTGTGAAGCATCCATTCTACTCTATTGGACCCAAAATGATGTCTGAGAGTGTTTCAGAGCATTTCGCTAACCTTCGGCTTGTAAAAGATGCAAAGCTTGGGTTTCGGGCCTGAATGCATTATTTCGGGGTATCGTAGTTGTAAAGCATCCATTCTACTCCATTGGACCCAAAATGATGTTTGGGAGTGTATCAGAGCATTTCGCTAACCTTCAGCACGTAAAAGATGCAAAACTTGTATTCACGCCTGAATGCACTATTTCGAGGTACCGAAGTTGTGAAGCATCCATTCTACTCCATTGGACCCAAAATGATGTTTGGGAGTGTTTCAGAGCATTTCGCTAACCTTCGACACGTAAAAGATGCAAAACTTGTGTTTCGGGCCTGAATGCACTATTTCGGGGTATCGTAGTTGTAAAGCATCCATTCTACTCCATTGGACCCAAAATGATGTTTGGGAGTGTTTCAGAGCATTTCGCTAACCTTCGGCACGTAAAAGATGCAAAACTTGTGTTCGCGCCTGAATCCACTATTTCGGGGTACCAAAGTTGTGAAGCATCCATTATAGTCCATTGGACCCAAAATGATGTTTGGGAGTGTTTCAGAGCATTTTGCTAACCTTCGGCACATAAATAGATGAAAAACTTGTTTTTCGGGCCTGAATGCACTATTTCGGGGTACCAAAGTTGCGAAGCATCCATTCTACTCCATTGGAACCAAAATGATGCTTGGGAGTGTTTCAGAGCATTTCGCTAACCTTCGGCACGTAAAAGATGCAAAACTTGTGTTCGCGCCTGAATCCACTATTTCAGGGTACCAAAGTTGCGAAGCATCCATTCTACTCCATTGGAACCAAAATGATGTTTGGGAGTGTTTCAGAGCATTTCGCTAACCTTCGGCACGTAAAAAGATACAAAACTTGTGTTTCGGGCCTGAATGCACTATTTCGGGGTGCCGAAGTTGTGAAGCATCCATTCTACTCCATTGGACCCAAAATGATTTTTGGTAGTGTTTCAGAGCATTTCGCTAACCTTCGGCACGTAAAAAGATGAAACTTGTGTTCGCGCCTGAATGCACTATTTTGGGGTACCGAAGTTGTGAAGCATCCATTCTAGTCCATTGGACCCAAAATGATGTTTGGGGGTGTTTCAGAGCATTTCGCTAACCTTCGGCACGTAAAAGATGCAAAACTTGTGTTCGCGCCTGAATCCACTATTTCGTGGTACCAAAGTTATGAAGCATCCATTATAGTCCATTGGACCCAAAATGATGTTTGGGAGTGTTTCAGCGCATTTTGCTAACCTTCGGCACATAAATAGATGAAAAACTTGTGTTTCGGGCCTGAATGCACTATTTCGGGGTACCAAAGTTAAGAAGCATCCATTCTACTCCATTGGAACCAAAATGATGTTTGGGAGTGTTTCAGAGCATTTCGCTAACCTTCAGCACGTAAAAAGATACAAAACTTGTGTTCGCGCCTGAATGCACTATTTCGGGGTACCAAAGCTGCGAAGCATCCATTCTACTCCATTGGAACCAAAATATTGTTTGGGAGTGTTTCAGAGCATTTCGCTAACCTTCAGCAGGTAAAAAGATGATAAACTTGTGTTTCGGGCCTTAATGCACTATTTCGGGGTACCGAAGTTGTGAAGCATCCATTCTACTCTATTGGACCCAAAATGATGTTTGAGAGTGTTTCAGAGCATTTCGCTAACCTTCGGCTCGTAAAAGATGCAAAGCTTCGGTTTCGGGCCTGAATGCAATATTTCGGGGTATCGTAGTTGTAATGCATCCATTCTACTCCATTGGACCCAAGATGATGTTTGGGAGTGTATCAGAGCATTTCGCTAACCTTCAGCACGTAAAAGATGCAAAACTTGTGTTCACGCCTGAATGCACTATTTCGAGGTACCGAAGTTGTGAAACATCCATTCTACTCCATTGGACCCAAAATGATGTTTGGGAGTGTTTCAGAACATTTCGCTAACCTTCGACACGTAAAAGATGCAAAACTTGTGTTTCGGGCTTGAATGCACTATTTCGGGGTATCGTAGTTGTAAAGCATCCATTCTACTCCATTGGACCCAAAATGATGTTTGGGAGTGTTTCAGAGTATTTCGCTAACCATAGGCACGTAAAAGATGCAAAACTTGTGTTCGCACCTGAATCCACTATTTCGGGGTACCAAAGTTGCGAAGCATCCATTCTACTCCATTGGAACCAAAATGATGTTTGGGAGTGTTTCAGAGCATTTCGCTAACCTTCGGCACGTAAAAGATGCAAAACTTGTGTTTCGGGCCTGAATGCACTATTTCGGGGTATCGTAGTTGTAAAGCATCCATTCTACTCCATTTGACCCAAAATGATGTTTGGGAGTGTTTCAGAGCATTTCGCTAACCTTCGGCACAAAAATAGATGAAAAACTTGTGTTTCGGGCCTGAATGCACTATTTCGGGGTACCAAAGTTGCGAAGCATCCATTCTACTCCATTGGAACCAAAATGATGTTTGGGAGTGTTTCAGAGCATTTCGCTAACCTTCGGCACGTAAAAAGATGAAAACTTGTGTTCGCTCCTGAATGCACTATTTTGGGGTACCGAAGTTGTGAAGCATCCATTCTAGTCCATTGGACCCAAAATGATGTTTGGGGGTGTTTCAGAGCATTTCGCTAACCTTCGGCACGTAAAAAGATGAAAAACTTGTGTTCGCGCCTGAATGCACTATTTCGGGGTACCAAAGCTGCGAAGCATCCATTCTACTCCATTGGAACCAAAATGATGTTTGGGAGTGTTTCAGAGCATTTTGCTAACCTTCGGCACATAAATAGATGAAAAACTTGTTTTTCGGGCCTGAATGCACTATTTCGGGGTACCAAAGTTGCGAAGCATCCATTCTACTCCATTGGAACCAAAATGATGCTTGGGAGTGTTTCAGAGCATTTCGCTAACCTTCGGCACGTAAAAGATGCAAAACTTGTGTTCGCGCCTGAATCCACTATTTCAGGGTACCAAAGTTGCGAAGCATCCATTCTACTCCATTGGAACCAAAATGATGTTTGGGAGTGTTTCAGAGCATTTCGCTAACCTTCGGCACGTAAAAAGATACAAAACTTGTGTTTCGGGCCTGAATGCACTATTTCGGGGTGCCGAAGTTGTGAAGCATCCATTCTACTCCATTGGACCCAAAATGATTTTTGGTAGTGTTTCAGAGCATTTCGCTAACCTTCGGCACGTAAAAAGATGAAACTTGTGTTCGCGCCTGAATGCACTATTTTGGGGTACCGAAGTTGTGAAGCATCCATTCTAGTCCATTGGACCCAAAATGATGTTTGGGGGTGTTTCAGAGCATTTCGCTAACCTTCGGCACGTAAAAGATGCAAAACTTATGTTCGCGCCTGAATCCACTATTTCGTGGTACCAAAGTTGTGAAGCATCCATTATAGTCCATTGGACCCAAAATGATGTTTGGGAGTGTTTCAGCGCATTTTGCTAACCTTCGGCACATAAATAGATGAAAAACTTGTGTTTCGGGCCTGAATGCACTATTTCGGGGTACCAAAGTTAAGAAGCATCCATTCTACTCCATTGGAACCAAAATGATGTTTGGGAGTGTTTCAGAGCATTTCGCTAACCTTCAGCACGTAAAAAGATACAAAACTTGTGTTCGCGCCTGAATGCACTATTTCGGGGTACCAAAGCTGCGAAGCATCCATTCTACTCCATTGGAACCAAAATATTGTTTGGGAGTGTTTCAGAGTATTTCGCTAACCTTCAGCAGGTAAAAAGATGATAAACTTGTGTTTCGGGCCTTAATGCACTATTTCGGGGTACCGAAGTTGTGAAGCATCCATTCTACTCTATTGGACCCAAAATGATGTTTGAGAGTGTTTCAGAGCATTTCGCTAACCTTCGGCTCGTAAAAGATGCAAAGCTTCGGTTTCGGGCCTGAATGCAATATTTCGGGGTATCGTAGTTGTAATGCATCCATTCTACTCCATTGGACCCAAGATGATGTTTGGGAGAGTATCAGAGCATTTCGCTAACCTTCAGCACGTAAAAGATGCAAAACTTGTGTTCACGCCTGAATGCACTATTTCGAGGTACCGAAGTTGTGAAACATCCATTCTACTCCATTGGACCCAAAATGATGTTTGGGAGTGTTTCAGAACATTTCGCTAACCTTCGACACGTAAAAGATGCAAAACTTGTGTTTCGGGCTTGAATGCACTATTTCGGGGTATCGTAGTTGTAAAGCATCCATTCTACTCCATTGGACCCAAAATGATGTTTGGGAGTGTTTCAGAGTATTTCGCTAACCTTCGGCACGTAAAAGATGCAAAACTTGTGTTCGCGCCTGAATCCACTATTTCGGGGTACCAAAGTTGCGAAGCATCCATTCTACTCCATTGGAACCAAAATGATGTTTGGGAGTGTTTCAGAGCATTTCGCTAACCTTCGGCACGTAAAAAGATACAAAACTTGTGTTTCGGGCCTGAATGCACTATTTCGGGGTGCCGAAGTTGTGAAGCATCCATTCTACTCCATTGGACCCAAAATGATTTTTGGTAGTGTTTCAGAGCATTTCGCTAACCTTCGGCACGTAAAAAGATGAAACTTGTGTTCGTGCCTGAATGCACTATTTTGGGGTACCGAAGTTGTGAAGCATCCATTCTAGTCCATTGGACCCAAAATGATGTTTGGGGGTGTTTCAGAGCATTTCGCTATCCTTCGGCACGTAAAAGATGCAAAACTTGTGTTCGCGCCTGAATCCACTATTTCGTGGTACCAAAGTTGTGAAGCATCCATTATAGTCCATTGGACCCAAAATGATGTTTGGGAGTGTTTCAGCGCATTTTGCTAACCTTCGGCACATAAATAGATGAAAAACTTGTGTTTCGGGCCTGAATGCACTATTTCGGGGTACCAAAGTTAAGAAGCATCCATTCTACTCCATTGGAACCAAAATGATGTTTGGGAGTGTTTCAGAGCATTTCGCTAACCTTCAGCACGTAAAAAGATACAAAACTTGTGTTCGCGCCTGAATGCACTATTTCGGGGTACCAAAGCTGCGAAGCATCCATTCTACTCCATTGGAACCAAAATATTGTTTGGGAGTGTTTCAGAGCATTTCGCTAACCTTCAGCAGGTAAAAAGATGATAAACTTGTGTTTCGGGCCTTAATGCACTATTTCGGGGTACCGAAGTTGTGAAGCATCCATTCTACTCTATTGGACCCAAAATGATGTTTGAGAGTGTTTCAGAGCATTTCGCTAACCTTCGGCTCGTAAAAGATGCAAAGCTTCGGTTTCGGGCCTGAATGCAATATTTCGGGGTATCGTAGTTGTAATGCATCCATTCTACTCCATTGGACCCAAGATGATGTTTGGGAGTGTATCAGAGCATTTCGCTAACCTTCAGCACGTAAAAGATGCAAAACTTGTGTTCACGCCTGAATGCACTATTTCGAGGTACCGAAGTTGTGAAACATCCATTCTACTCCATTGGACCCAAAATGATGTTTGGGAGTGTTTCAGAACATTTCGCTAACCTTCGACACGTAAAAGATGCAAAACTTGTGTTTCGGGCTTGAATGCACTATTTCGGGGTATCGTAGTTGTAAAGCATCCATTCTACTCCATTGGACCCAAAATGATGTTTGGGAGTGTTTCAGAGTATTTCGCTAACCTTCGGCACGTAAAAGATGCAAAACTTGTGTTCGCGCCTGAATCCACTATTTCGGGGTACCAAAGTTGCGAAGCATCCATTCTACTCCATTGGAACCAAAATGATGTTTGGGAGTGTTTCAGAGCATTTCGCTAACCTTTGGCACGTAAAAAGATACAAAACTTGTGTTTCGGGCCTGAATGCACTATTTCGGGGTGCCGAAGTTGTGAAGCATCCATTCTACTCCATTGGACCCAAAATGATTTTTGGTAGTATTTCAGAGCATTTCGCTAACCTTCGGCACGTAAAAAGATGAAAACTTGTGTTCGCGCCTGAATGCACTATTTTGGGGTACCGAAGTTGTGAAGCATCCATTCTAGTCCATTGGACCCAAAATGATGTTTGGGGGTGTTTCAGAGCATTTCGCTAACCTTCGGCACGAAAAAAGATGAAAAACTTGTGTTCGCGCCTGAATGCACTATTTCGGGGTACCAAAGCTGCAAAGCGTCCATTCTACTCCATTGGAACCAAAGTGATGATTGGGAGTGTTTCAGAGCATTTCGCTAACCTTCGGCACGTAAAAGATGCAAAACTTGTGTTTCGGGCCTGAATGCACTATTTCGGGGTATCGTAGTTGTAAAGCATCCATTCTACTCCATTTGACCCAAAATGATGTTTGGGAGTGTTTCAGAGCATTTCGCTAACCTTCGGCACAAAAATAGATGAAAAACTTGTGTTTCGGGCCTGAATGCACTATTTCGGGGTACCAAAGTTGCGAAGCATCCATTCTACTCCATTGGAACCAAAATGATGTTTGGGAGTGTTTCAGAGCATTTCGCTAACCTTCGGCACGTAAAAAGATGAAAACTTGTGTTCGCTCCTGAATGCACTATTTTGGGGTACCGAAGTTGTGAAGCATCCATTCTAGTCCATTGGACCCAAAATGATGTTTGGGGGTGTTTCAGAGCATTTCGCTAACCTTCGGCACGTAAAAAGATGAAAAACTTGTGTTCGCGCCTGAATGCACTATTTCGGGGTACCAAAGCTGCGAAGCATCCATTCTATTCCATTGGAACCAAAATGATGTTTGGCAGTGTTTCAGAGCATTTCGCTAACCTTCAGCTCGTAAAAAGATGATAAACTTGTGTTTCGGGCCTTAAAGCACTATTTCGGGGTACCGAAGTTGTGAAGCATCCATTCTACTCTATTGGACCCAAAATGATGTTTGAGAGTGTTTCAGAGCATTTCGCTAACCTTCGGCTCGTAAAAGATGCAAAGCTTTGGTTTCGGGCCTGAATGCATTATTTCGGGGTATCGTAGTTGTAAAGCATCCATTCTACTCCATTGGACCCAAAATGATGTTTGGGAGTGTATCGGAGCATTTCGCTAACCTTCAGCACGTAAAAGATGCAAAACTTGTGTTCACGCCTGAATGCACTATTTCGAGGTACCGAAGTTGTGAAGCATCCATTCTACTCCATTGGACCCAAAATGATGTTTGGGGGTGTTTCAGAGCATTTCGCTAACCTTCGACACGTAAAAGATGCAAAACTTGTGTTTCGGGCCTGAATGCACTATTTCGGGGTATCGTAGTTGTAAAGCATCCATTCTACTCCATTGGACCCAAAATGATGTTTGGGTGTGTTTCAGAGCATTTCGCTAACCTTCGGCACGTAAAAGATGCAAAACTTGTGTTCGCGCCTGAATCCACTATTTCGGGGTACCAAAGTTGTGAAGCATCAATTATAGTCCATTGGACCCAAAATGATGTTTGGGAGTGTTTCAGAGCATTTTGCTAACCTTCGGCACATAAATAGATGAAAAACTTGTGTTTCGGGCCTGAATGCACTATTTCGGGGTACCAAAGTTGCGAAGCATCCATTCTACTCCATTGGAACCAAAATGATGCTTGGGAGTGTTTCAGAGCATTTCGCTAACCTTCGGCACGTAAAAGATGCACAACTTGTGTTCGCGCCTGAATCCACTATTTCGGGGTACCAAAGTTGCGAAGCATCCATTCTACTCCATTGGAACCAAAATGATGTTCGGGAGTGTTTCAGAGCATTTCGCTAACCTTCGGCACGTAAAAAGATACAAAACTTGTGTTTCGGGCCTGAATGCACTATTTCGGGGTGCCGAAGTTGTGAAGCATCCATTCTACTCCATTGGACCCAAAATGATTTTTGGTAGTGTTTCAGAGCATTTCGCTAACCTTCGGCACGTAAAAAGATGAAACTTGTGTTCGCGCCTGAATGCACTATTTTGGGGTACCGAAGTTGTGAAGCATCCATTCTAGTCCATTGGACCCAAAATGATGTTTGGGTGTGTTTCAGAGCATTTCGCTAACCTTCGGCACGTAAAAGATGCAAAACTTGTGTTCTCGCCTGAATCCACTATTTCGTGGTACCAAAGTTGTGAAGCATCCATTATAGTCCATTAGACCCAAAATGATGTTTGGGAGTGTTTCAGCGCATTTTGCTAACCTTCGGCACATAAATAGATGAAAAACTTGTGTTTCGGGCCTGAATGCACTATTTCGGGGTACCAAAGTTAAGAAGCATCCATTCTACTCCATTAGAACCAAAATGATGTTTGGGAGTGTTTCAGAGCATTTCGCTAACCTTCAGCACGTAAAAAGATACAAAACTTGTGTTCGCGCCTGAATGCACTATTTCAGGGTACCAAAGCTGCGAAGCATCCATTCTACTCCATTGGAACCAAAATATTGTTTGGGAGTGTTTCAGAGCATTTCGCTAACCTTCAGCAGGTAAAAAGATGATAAACTTGTGTTTCGGGCCTTAATGCACTATTTCGGGGTACCGAAGTTGTGAAGCATCCATTCTACTCTATTGGACCCAAAATGATGTTTGAGAGTGTTTCAGAGCATTTCGCTAACCTTCGGCTCGTAAAAGATGCAAAGCTTCGGTTTCGGGCCTGAATGCATTATTTCGGGGTATCGTAGTTGTAAAGCATCCATTCTACTCCATTGGACCCAAAATGATGTTTGGGAGTGTATCAGAGCATTTCGCTAACCTTCAGCACGTAAAAGATGCAAAACTTGTGTTCACGCCTGAATGCACTATTTCGAGGTACCGAAGTTGTGAAGCATCCATTCTACTCCATTGGACCCAAAATGATGTTTGGGAGTGTTTCAGAACATTTCGCTAACCTTCGACACGTAAAAGATGCAAAACTTGTGTTTCGGGCCTGAATGCACTATTTCGGGGTATCGTAGTTGTAAAGCATCCATTCTACTCCATTGGACCCAAAATGATGTTTGGGAGTGTTTCAGGGCATTTCGCTAACCTTCGGCACGTAAAAGATGCAAAACTTGTGTTCGCGCCTGAATCCACTATTTCGGGGTACCAAAGTTGCGAAGCATCCATTCTACTCCATTGGAACCAAAATGATGTTTGGGAGTGTTTCAGAGCATTTCGCTAACCTTCGGCACGTAAAAAGATACAAAACTTGTGTTTCGGGCCTGAATGCACTATTTCGGGGTGTCGAAGTTGTGAAGCATCCATTCTACTCCATTGGACCCAAAATGATTTTTGGTAGTGTTTCAGAGCATTTCGCTAACCTTCGGCACGTAAAAAGATGAAAACTTGTGTTCGCGCCTGAATGCACTATTTTGGGGTACCGAAGTTGTGAAGCATCCATTCTAGTCCATTGGACCCAAAATGATGTTTGGGGGTGTTTCAGAGCATTTCGCTAACCTTCGGCACGGAAAAAGATGAAAAACTTGTGTTCGCGCCTGAATGCACTATTTCGGGGTACCAAAGCTGCAAAGCGTCCATTCTACTCCATTGGAACCAAAGTGATGATTGGGAGTGTTTCAGAGCATTTCGCTAACCTTCGGCACGTAAAAGATGCAAAACTTGTGTTTCGGGCCTGAATGCACTATTTCGGGGTATCGTAGTTGTAAAGCATCCATTCTACTCCATTTGACCCAAAATGATGTTTGGGAGTGTTTCAGAGCATTTCGCTAACCTTCGGCACAAAAATAGATGAAAACTTGTGTTTCGGGCCTGAATGCACTATTTCGGGGTACCAAAGTTGCGAAGCATCCATTCTACTCCATTGGAACCAAAATGATGTTTGGGAGTGTTTCAGAGCATTTCGCTAACCTTCGGCACGTAAAAAGATGAAAACTTGTGTTCGCTCCTGAATGCACTATTTTGGGGTACCGAAGTTGGGAAGCATCCATTCTAGTCCATTGGACCCAAAATGATGTTTGGGGGTGTTTCAGAGCATTTCGCTAACCTTCGGCACGTAAAAAGATGAAAAACTTGTGTTCGCGCCTGAATGCACTATTTCGGGGTACCAAAGCTGCGAAGCATCCATTCTACTCCATTGGAACCAAAATGATGTTTGGCAGTGTTTCAGAGCATTTCGCTAACCTTCAGCTGGTAAAAAGATGATAAACTTGTGTTTCGGGCCTTAAAGCACTATTTCGGGGTACCGAAGTTGTGAAGCATCCATTCTACTCTATTGGACCCAAAATGATGTTTGAGAGTGTTTCAGAGCATTTCGCTAACCTTCGGCTCGTAAAAGATGCAAAGCTTTGGTTTCGGGCCTGAATGCATTATTTCGGGGTATCGTAGTTGTAAAGCATCCATTCTACTCCATTGGACCCAAAATGATGTTTGGGAGTGTATCGGAGCATTTCGCTAACCTTCAGCACGTAAAAGATGCAAAACATGTGTTCACGCCTGAATGCACTATTTCGAGGTACCGAAGTTGTGAAGCATCCATTCTTCTCCATTGGACCCAAAATGATGTTTGGGGGTGTTTCAGAGCATTTCGCTAACCTTCGACACGTAAAAGATGCAAAACTTGTGTTTCGGGCCTGAATGCACTATTTCGGGGTATCGTAGTTGTAAAGCATCCATTCTACTCCATTGGACCCAAAATGATGTTTGGGAGTGTTTCAGAGCATTTCGCTAACCTTCGGCACGTAAAAGATGCAAAACTTGTGTTCGCGCCTGAATCCACTATTTCGGGGTACCAAATTTGTGAACATCAATTATAGTCCATTGGACCCAAAATGATGTTTGGGAGTGTTTCAGAGCATTTTGCTAACCTTCGGCACATAAATAGATGAAAAACTTGTGTTTCGGGCCTGAATGCACTATTTCGGGGTACCAAAGTTGCGAAGCATCCATTCTACTCCATTGGAACCAAAATGATGCTTGGGAGTGTTTCAGAGCATTTCGCTAACCTTCGGCACGTAAAAGATGCACAACTTGTGTTCGCGCCTGAATCCACTATTTCGGGGTACCAAAGTTGCGAAGCATCCATTCTACTCCATTGGAACCAAAATGATGTTCGGGAGTGTTTCAGAGCATTTCGCTAACCTTCGGCACGTAAAAAGATACAAAACTTGTGTTTCGGGCCTGAATGCACTATTTCGGGGTGCCGAAGTTGTGAAGCATCCATTCTACTCCATTGGACCCAAAATGATTTTTGGTAGTGTTTCAGAGCATTTCGCTAACCTTCGGCACGTAAAAAGATGAAACTTGTGTTCGCGCCTGAATGCACTATTTTGGGGTACCGAAGTTGTGAAGCATCCATTCTAGTCCATTGGACCCAAAATGATGTTTGGGTGTGTTTCAGAGCATTTCGCTAACCTTCGGCACGTAAAAGATGCAAAACTTGTGTTCTCGCCTGAATCCACTATTTCGTGGTACCAAAGTTGTGAAGCATCCATTATAGTCCATTAGACCCAAAATGATGTTTGGGAGTGTTTCAGCGCATTTTGCTAACCTTCGGCACATAAATAGATGAAAAACTTGTGTTTCGGGCCTGAATGCACTATTTCGGGGTACCAAAGTTAAGAAGCATCCATTCTACTCCATTGGAACCAAAATGATGTTTGGGAGTGTTTCAGAGCATTTCGCTAACCTTCAGCACGTAAAAAGATACAAAACTTGTGTTCGCGCCTGAATGCACTATTTCAGGGTACCAAAGCTGCGAAGCATCCATTCTACTCCATTGGAACCAAAATATTGTTTGGGAGTGTTTCAGAGCATTTCGCTAACCTTCAGCAGGTAAAAAGATGATAAACTTGTGTTTCGGGCCTTAATGCACTATTTCGGGGTACCGAAGTTGTGAAGCATCCATTCTACTCTATTGGACCCAAAATGATGTTTGAGAGTGTTTCAGAGCATTTCGCTAACCTTCGGCTCGTAAAAGATGCAAAGCTTCGGTTTCGGGCCTGAATGCATTATTTCGGGGTATCGTAGTTGTAAAGCATCCATTCTACTCCATTGGACCCAAAATGATGTTTGGGAGTGTATCAGAGCATTTCGCTAACCTTCAGCACGTAAAAGATGCAAAACTTGTGTTCACGCCTGAATGCACTATTTCGAGGTACCGAAGTTGTGAAGCATCCATTCTACTCCATTGGACCCAAAATGATGTTTGGGAGTGTTTCAGAACATTTCGCTAACCTTCGACACGTAAAAGATGCAAAACTTGTGTTTCGGGCCTGAATGCACTATTTCGGGGTATCGTAGTTGTAAAGCATCCATTCTACTCCATTGGACCCAAAATGATGTTTGGGAGTGTTTCAGGGCATTTCGCTAACCTTCGGCACGTAAAAGATGCAAAACTTGTGTTCGCGCCTGAATCCACTATTTCGGGGTACCAAAGTTGCGAAGCATCCATTCTACTCCATTGGAACCAAAATGATGTTTGGGAGTGTTTCAGAGCATTTCGCTAACCTTCGGCACGTAAAAAGATACAAAACTTGTGTTTCGGGCCTGAATGCACTATTTCGGGGTGTCGAAGTTGTGAAGCATCCATTCTACTCCATTGGACCCAAAATGATTTTTGGTAGTGTTTCAGAGCATTTCGCTAACCTTCGGCACGTAAAAAGATGAAAACTTGTGTTCGCGCCTGAATGCACTATTTTGGGGTACCGAAGTTGTGAAGCATCCATTCTAGTCCATTGGACCCAAAATGATGTTTGGGGGTGTTTCAGAGCATTTCGCTAACCTTCGGCACGGAAAAAGATGAAAAACTTGTGTTCGCGCCTGAATGCACTATTTCGGGGTACCAAAGCTGCAAAGCGTCCATTCTACTCCATTGGAACCAAAGTGATGATTGGGAGTGTTTCAGAGCATTTCGCTAACCTTCGGCACGTAAAAGATGCAAAACTTGTGTTTCGGGCCTGAATGCACTATTTCGGGGTATCGTAGTTGTAAAGCATCCATTCTACTCCATTTGACCCAAAATGATGTTTGGGAGTGTTTCAGAGCATTTCGCTAACCTTCGGCACAAAAATAGATGAAAACTTGTGTTTCGGGCCTGAATGCACTATTTCGGGGTACCAAAGTTGCGAAGCATCCATTCTACTCCATTGGAACCAAAATGATGTTTGGGAGTGTTTCAGAGCATTTCGCTAACCTTCGGCACGTAAAAAGATGAAAACTTGTGTTCGCTCCTGAATGCACTATTTTGGGGTACCGAAGTTGGGAAGCATCCATTCTAGTCCATTGGACCCAAAATGATGTTTGGGGGTGTTTCAGAGCATTTCGCTAACCTTCGGCACGTAAAAAGATGAAAAACTTGTGTTCGCGCCTGAATGCACTATTTCGGGGTACCAAAGCTGCGAAGCATCCATTCTACTCCATTGGAACCAAAATGATGTTTGGCAGTGTTTCAGAGCATTTCGCTAACCTTCAGCTGGTAAAAAGATGATAAACTTGTGTTTCGGGCCTTAAAGCACTATTTCGGGGTACCGAAGTTGTGAAGCATCCATTCTACTCTATTGGACCCAAAATGATGTTTGAGAGTGTTTCAGAGCATTTCGCTAACCTTCGGCTCGTAAAAGATGCAAAGCTTTGGTTTCGGGCCTGAATGCATTATTTCGGGGTATCGTAGTTGTAAAGCATCCATTCTACTCCATTGGACCCAAAATGATGTTTGGGAGTGTATCGGAGCATTTCGCTAACCTTCAGCACGTAAAAGATGCAAAACATGTGTTCACGCCTGAATGCACTATTTCGAGGTACCGAAGTTGTGAAGCATCCATTCTTCTCCATTGGACCCAAAATGATGTTTGGGGGTGTTTCAGAGCATTTCGCTAACCTTCGACACGTAAAAGATGCAAAACTTGTGTTTCGGGCCTGAATGCACTATTTCGGGGTATCGTAGTTGTAAAGCATCCATTCTACTCCATTGGACCCAAAATGATGTTTGGGAGTGTTTCAGAGCATTTCGCTAACCTTCGGCACGTAAAAGATGCAAAACTTGTGTTCGCGCCTGAATCCACTATTTCGGGGTACCAAATTTGTGAAGCATCAATTATAGTCCATTGGACCCAAAATGATGTTTGGGAGTGTTTCAGAGCATTTTGCTAACCTTCGGCACATAAATAGATGAAAAACTTGTGTTTCGGGCCTGAATGCACTATTTCGGGGTACCAAAGTTGCGAAGCATCCATTCTACTCCATTGGAACCAAAATGATGCTTGGGAGTGTTTCAGAGCATTTCGCTAACCTTCGGCACGTAAAAGATGCACAACTTGTGTTCGCGCCTGAATCCACTATTTCGGGGTACCAAAGTTGCGAAGCATCCATTCTACTCCATTGGAACCAAAGTGATGACTGGTAGTGTTTCAGAGCATTTCGCTAACCTTCGGCACGTAAAAAGATACAAAACTTGTGTTTCGGGCCTGAATGCACTATTTCGGGGTGCCGAAGTTGTGAAGCATCCATTCTACTCCATTGGACCCAAAATGATTTTTGGTAGTGTTTCAGAGCATTTCGCTAACCTTCGGCACGTAAAAAGATGAAACTTGTGTTCGCGCCTGAATGCACTATTTTGGGGTACCGAAGTTGTGAAGCATCCATTCTAGTCCATTGGACCCAAAATGATGTTTGGGGGTGTTTCAGAGCATTTCGCTAACCTTCGGCACGTAAAAGATGCAAAACTTGTGTTCGCGCCTGAATCCACTATTTCGTGGTACCAAAGTTGTGAAGCATCCATTATAGTCCATTGGACCCAAAATGATGTTTGGGAGTGTTTCAGCGCATTTTGCTAACCTTCGGCACATAAATAGATGAAAAACTTGTGTTTCGGGCCTGAATGCACTATTTCGGGGTACCAAAGTTAAGAAGCATCCATTCTACTCCATTGGAACCAAAATGATGTTTGGGAGTGTTTCAGAGCATTTCGCTAACCTTCAGCACGTAAAAAGATACAAAACTTGTGTTCGCGCCTGAATGCACTATTTCGGGGTACCAAAGCTGCGAAGCATCCATTCTACTCCATTGGAACCAAAATATTGTTTGGGAGTGTTTCAGAGCATTTCGCTAACCTTCAGCAGGTAAAAAGATGATAAACTTGTGTTTCGGGCCTTAATGCACTATTTCGGGGTACCGAAGTTGTGAAGCATCCATTCTACTCTATTGGACCCAAAATGATGTTTGGGAGTGTATCAGAGCATTTCGCTAACCTTCAGCACGTAAAAGATGCAAAACTTGTGTTCACGCCTGAATGCACTATTTCGAGGTACCGAAGTTGTGAAGCATCCATTCTACTCCATTGGACCCAAAATGATGTTTGGGAGTGTTTCAGAACATTTCGCTAACCTTCGACACGTAAAAGATGCAAAACTTGTGTTTCGGGCCTGAATGCACTATTTCGGGGTATCGTAGTTGTAAAGCATCCATTCTACTCCATTGGACCCAAAATGATGTTTGGGAGTGTTTCAGGGCATTTCGCTAACCTTCGGCACGTAAAAGATGCAAAACTTGTGTTCGCGCCTGAATCCACTATTTCGGGGTACCAAAGTTGCGAAGCATCCATTCTACTCCATTGGAACCAAAATGATGTTTGGGAGTGTTTCAGAGCATTTCGCTAACCTTCGGCACGTAAAAAGATACAAAACTTGTGTTTCGGGCCTGAATGCACTATTTCGGGGTGTCGAAGTTGTGAAGCATCCATTCTACTCCATTGGACCCAAAATGATTTTTGGTAGTGTTTCAGAGCATTTCGCTAACCTTCGGCACGTAAAAAGATGAAAACTTGTGTTCGCGCCTGAATGCACTATTTTGGGGTACCGAAGTTGTGAAGCATCCATTCTAGTCCATTGGACCCAAAATGATGTTTGGGGGTGTTTCAGAGCATTTCGCTAACCTTCGGCACGGAAAAAGATGAAAAACTTGTGTTCGCGCCTGAATGCACTATTTCGGGGTACCAAAGCTGCAAAGCGTCCATTCTACTCCATTGGAACCAAAGTGATGATTGGGAGTGTTTCAGAGCATTTCGCTAACCTTCGGCACGTTAAAAGATGCAAAACTTGTGTTTTGGGCCTGAATGCACTATTTTGGGGTACCGAAGTTGTGAAGCATCCATTCTACTCCATTGGACCCAAAATAATGTTTGGGAGTGTTTCAGAGCATTTCGCTAACCTTCGGCACGTAAAAGATGCAAAACTTGTGTTCGCGCCTGAATCCACTATTTCGGGGTACCAAAGTTGCGAAGCATCCATTCTACTCCATTGGAACCAAAATGATGTTTGGGAGTGTTTCAGAGCATTTCGCTAACCTTCGGCACGTAAAAAGATACAAAACTTGTGTTTCGGGCCTGAATGCACTATTTCGGGGTGCCGAAGTTGTGAAGCATCCATTCTACTCCATTGGACCCAAAATGATTTTTGGTTGTGTTTCAGAGCATTTCGCTAAACTTCGGCACGTAAATAGATGAAAACTTGTGTTCGCGCCTGAATGCACTATTTTGGGGTACCGAAGTTGGGAAGCAGCCATTCTAGTCCATTGGACCCAAAATGATGTTTGGGGGTGTTTCAGAGCATTTCGCTAACCTTCGGCATGAAAAAAGATGAAAAACTTGTGTTTCGGGCCTTAAAGCACTATTTCGGGGTACCGAAGTTGTGAAGCATCCATTCTACTCTATTGGACCCAAAATGATGTTTGAGAGTGTTTCAGAGCATTTCGCTAACCTTCGGCTCATAAAAGATGCAAAGCTTTGGTTTCGGGCCTGAATGCATTATTTCGGGGTATCGTAGTTGTAAAGCATCCATTCTACTCCATTGGACCCAAAATGATGTTTGGGAGTGTATCGGAGCATTTCGCTAACCTTCAGCACGTAAAAGAGGCAAAACTTGTGTTCACGCCTGAATGCACTATTTCGAGGTACCGAAGTTGTGAAGCATCCATTCTACTCCATTGGACCCAAAATGATGTTTGGGGGTGTTTCAGAGCATTTCGCTAACCTTCGACACGTAAAAGATGCAAAACTTGTGTTTCGGGCCTGAATGCACTATTTCGGGGTATCGTAGTTGTAAAGCATCCATTCTACTCCATTGGACCCAAAATGATGTTTGGGAGTGTTTCAGAGCATTTCGCTAACCTTCGGCACGTAAAAGATGCAAAACTTGTGTTCGCGCCTGAATCCACTATTTCGGGGTACCAAAGTTGTGAAGCATCCATTATAGTCCATTGGACCCAAAATGATGTTTGGGAGTGTTTCAGATCATTTTGCTAACCTTCGGCACATAAATTGATGAAAAACTTGTGTTTCGGGCCTGAATGCACTATTTCGGGGTACCAAAGTTGCGAAGCATCCATTCTACTCCATTGGAACCAAAATGATGCTTGGGAGTGTTTCAGAGCATTTCGCTAACCTTCGGCACGTAAAAGATGCAAAACTTGTGTTCGCGCCTGAATCCACTATTTCGGGGTACCAAAGTTGCGAAGCATCCATTCTACTCCATTGGAACCAAAATGATGTTTGGGAGTGTTTCAGAGCATTTCGCTAACCTTCGGCACGTAAAAAGATACAAAACTTGTGTTTCGGGCCTGAATGCACTATTTCGGGGTGCCGAAGTTGTGAAGCATCCATTCTACTCCATTGGACCCAAAATGATTTTTGGTTGTGTTTCAGAGCATTTCGCTAAACTTCGGCACGTAAATAGATGAAAACTTGTGTTCGCGCCTGAATGCACTATTTTGGGGTACCGAAGTTGTGAAGCAGCCATTCTAGTCCATTGGACCCAAAATGATGTTTGGGAGTGTTTCAGAGCATTTCGCTAACCTTCGGCACGTAAAAAGATGAAAACTTGTGTTCGCGCCTGAATGCACTATTTTGGGGTACCGAAGTTGCGAAGCATCCATTCTACTCCATTGGAACCAAAATGATGCTTGGGAGTGTTTCAGAGCATTTCGCTAACCTTCGGCACGTAAAAGATGCAAAACTTGTGTTCGCGCCTGAATCCACTATTTCGGGGTACCAAAGTTGCGAAGCATCCATTCTACTCCATTGGAACCAAAATGATGTTTGGGAGTGTTTCAGAGCATTTCGCTAACCTTCGGCACGTAAAAAGATACAAAACTTGTGTTTCGGGCCTGAATGCACTATTTCGGGGTGTCGAAGTTGTGAAGCATCCATTCTACTCCATTGGACCCAAAATGATTTTTGGTAGTGTTTCAGAGCATTTCGCTAACCTTCGGCACGTAAAAAGATGAAAACTTGTGTTCGCGCCTGAATGCACTATTTTGCGGTACCGAAGTTGTGAAGCATCCATTCTAGTCCATTGGACCCAAAATGATGTTTGGGGGTGTTTCAGAGCATTTCGCTAACCTTCGGCACGGAAAAAGATGAAAAACTTGTGTTCGCGCCTGAATGCACTATTTCGGGGTACCAAAGCTGCAAAGCGTCCATTCTACTCCATTGGAACCAAAGTGATGATTGGGAGTGTTTCAGAGCATTTCGCTAACCTTCGGCACGTTAAAAGATGCAAAACTTGTGTTTTGGGCCTGAATGCACTATTTTGGGGTACCGAAGTTGTGAAGCATCCATTCTACTCCATTGGACCCAAAATAATGTTTGGGAGTGTTTCAGAGCATTTCGCTAACCTTCGGCACGTAAAAGATGCAAAACTTGTGTTCGCGCCTGAATCCACTATTTCGGGGTACCAAAGTTGCGAAGCATCCATTCTACTCCATTGGAACCAAAATGATGTTTGGGAGTGTTTCAGAGCATTTCGCTAACCTTCGGCACGTAAAAAGATACAAAACTTGTGTTTCGGGCCTGAATGCACTATTTCGGGGTGCCGAAGTTGTGAAGCATCCATTCTACTCCATTGGACCCAAAATGATTTTTGGTAGTGTTTCAGAGCATTTCGCTAACCTTCGGCACGTAAAAAGATGAAACTTGTGTTCGCGCCTGAATGCACTATTTTGGGGTACCGAAGTTGTGAAGCATCCATTCTAGTCCATTGGACCCAAAATGATGTTTGGGGGTGTTTCAGAGCATTTCGCTAACCTTCGGCACGTAAAAGATGCAAAACTTGTGTTCGCGCCTGAATCCACTATTTCGTGGTACCAAAGTTGTGAAGCATCCATTATAGTCCATTGGACCCAAAATGATGTTTGGGAGTGTTTCAGCGCATTTTGCTAACCTTCGGCACATAAATAGATGAAAAACTTGTGTTTCGGGCCTGAATGCACTATTTCGGGGTACCAAAGTTAAGAAGCATCCATTCTACTCCATTGGAACCAAAATGATGTTTGGGAGTGTTTCAGAGCATTTCGCTAACCTTCAGCACGTAAAAAGATACAAAACTTGTGTTCGCGCCTGAATGCACTATTTCGGGGTACCAAAGCTGCGAAGCATCCATTCTACTCCATTGGAACCAAAATATTGTTTGGGAGTGTTTCAGAGCATTTCGCTAACCTTCAGCAGGTAAAAAGATGATAAACTTGTGTTTCGGGCCTTAATGCACTATTTCGGGGTACCGAAGTTGTGAAGCATCCATTCTACTCTATTGGACCCAAAATGATGTTTGAGAGTGTTTCAGAGCATTTCGCTAACCTTCGGCTCGTAAAAGATGTAAAGCTTCGGTTTCGGGCCTGAATGCATTATTTCGGGGTATCGTAGTTGTAAAGCATCCATTCTACTCCATTGGACCCAAAATGATGTTTGGGAGTGTATCAGAGCATTTCGCTAACCTTCAGCACGTAAAAGATGCAAAACTTGTGTTCACGCCTGAATGCACTATTTCGAGGTACCGAAGTTGTGAAGCATCCATTCTACTCCATTGGACCCAAAATGATGTTTGGGAGTGTTTCAGAACATTTCGCTAACCTTCGACACGTAAAAGATGCAAAACTTGTGTTTCGGGCCTGAATGCACTATTTCGGGGTATCGTAGTTGTAAAGCATCCATTCTACTCCATTGGACCCAAAATGATGTTTGGGAGTGTTTCAGGGCATTTCGCTAACCTTCGGCACGTAAAAGATGCAAAACTTGTGTTCGCGCCTGAATCCACTATTTCAGGGTACCAAAGTTGCGAAGCATCCATTCTACTCCATTGGAACCAAAATGATGTTTGGGAGTGTTTCAGAGCATTTCGCTAACCTTCGGCACGTAAAAAGATACAAAACTTGTGTTTCGGGCCTGAATGCACTATTTCGGGGTGTCGAAGTTGTGAAGCATCCATTCTACTCCATTGGACCCAAAATGATTTTTGGTAGTGTTTCAGAGCATTTCGCTAACCTTCGGCATGTAAAAAGATGAAAACTTGTGTTCGCGCCTGAATGCACTATTTTGGGGTACCGAAGTTGTGAAGCATCCATTCTAGTCCATTGGACCCAAAATGATGTTTGGGGGTGTTTCAGAGCATTTCGCTAACCTTCGGCACGGAAAAAGATGAAAAACTTGTGTTCGCGCCTGAATGCACTATTTCGGGGTACCAAAGCTGCAAAGCGTCCATTCTACTCCATTGGAACCAAAGTGATGATTGGGAGTGTTTCAGAGCATTTCGCTAACCTTCGGCACGTTAAAAGATGCAAAACTTGTGTTTTGGGCCTGAATGCACTATTTTGGGGTACCGAAGTTGTGAAGCATCCATTCTACTCCATTGGACCCAAAATAATGTTTGGGAGTGTTTCAGAGCATTTCGCTAACCTTCGGCACGTAAAAGATGCAAAACTTGTGTTCGCGCCTGAATCCACTATTTCGGGGTACCAAAGTTGCGAAGCATCCATTCTACTCCATTGGAACCAAAATGATGTTTGGGAGTGTTTCAGAGCATTTCGCTAACCTTCGGCACGTAAAAAGATACAAAACTTGTGTTTCGGGCCTGAATGCACTATTTCGGGGTGCCGAAGTTGTGAAGCATCCATTCTACTCCATTGGACCCAAAATGATTTTTGGTTGTGTTTCAGAGCATTTCGCTAAACTTCGGCACGTAAATAGATGAAAACTTGTGTTCGCGCCTGAATGCACTATTTTGGGGTACCGAAGTTGGGAAGCAGCCATTCTAGTCCATTGGACCCAAAATGATGTTTGGGGGTGTTTCAGAGCATTTCGCTAACCTTTGGCATGAAAAAAGATGAAAAACTTGTGTTTCGGGCCTTAAAGCACTATTTCGGGGTACCGAAGTTGTGAAGCATCCATTCTACTCTATTGGACCCAAAATGATGTTTGAGAGTGTTTCAGAGCATTTCGCTAACCTTCGGCTCGTAAAAGATGCAAAGCTTTGGTTTCGGGCCTGAATGCATTATTTCGGGGTATCGTAGTTGTAAAGCATCCATTCTACTCCATTGGACCCAAAATGATGTTTGGGAGTGTATCGGAGCATTTCGCTAACCTTCAGCACGTAAAAGAGGCAAAACTTGTGTTCACGCCTGAATGCACTATTTCGAGGTACCGAAGTTGTGAAGCATCCATTCTACTCCATTGGACCCAAAATGATGTTTGGGGGTGTTTCAGAGCATTTCGCTAACCTTCGACACGTAAAAGATGCAAAACTTGTGTTTCGGGCCTGAATGCACTATTTCGGGGTATCGTAGTTGTAAAGCATCCATTCTACTCCATTGGACCCAAAATGATGTTTGGGAGTGTTTCAGAGCATTTCGCTAACCTTCGGCACGTAAAAGATGCAAAACTTGTGTTCGCGCCTGAATCCACTATTTCGGGGTACCAAAGTTGTGAAGCATCCATTATAGTCCATTGGACCCAAAATGATGTTTGGGAGTGTTTCAGATCATTTTGCTAACCTTCGGCACATAAATTGATGAAAAACTTGTGTTTCGGGCCTGAATGCACTATTTCGGGGTACCAAAGTTGCGAAGCATCCATTCTACTCCATTGGAACCAAAATGATGCTTGGGAGTGTTTCAGAGCATTTCGCTAACCTTCGGCACGTAAAAGATGCAAAACTTGTGTTCGCGCCTGAATCCACTATTTCGGTGTACCAAAGTTGCGAAGCATCCATTCTACTCCATTGGACCCAAAATGATGTTTGGGGGTGTTTCAGAGCATTTCGCTAACCTTCGGCACGTAAAAAGATACAAAACTTGTGTTTCGGGCCTGAATGCACTATTTCGGGGTGCCGAAGTTGTGAAGCATCCATTCTACTCCATTGGACCCAAAATGATTTTTGGTTGTGTTTCAGAGCATTTCGCTAAACTTCGGCACGTAAATAGATGAAAACTTGTGTTCGCGCCTGAATGCACTATTTTGGGGTACCGAAGTTGTGAAGCAGCCATTCTAGTCCATTGGACCCAAAATGATGTTTGGGAGTGTTTCAGAGCATTTCGCTAACCTTCGGCATGAAAAAAGATGAAAAACTTGTGTTTGCGCCTGAATGCACTATTTCGGGGTACCAAAGCTGCAAAGCATCCATACTATTCCATTGGAACCAAAGTGATGATTGGGAGTGTTTCAGAGCATTTCGCTAACCTTCGGCACGTAAAAGATGCAAAACTTGTGTTTCGGGCCTGAATGCACTATTTCGGGGTATCGTAGTTGTAAAGCATCCATTCTACTCCATTTGACCCAAAATGATGTTTGGGAGTGTTTCAGAGCATTTCGCTAACCTTCGGCACAAAAATAGATGAAAAACTTGTGTTTCGGGCCTGAATGCACTATATCAGGGTACCAAAGTTGCGAAGCATCCATTCTACTCCATTGGAACCAAAATGATGTTTGGGTGTGTTTCAGAGCATTTCGCTAACCTTCGGCACGTAAAAAGATACAAAACTTGTGTTTCGGGCCTGAATGCACTATTTCGGGGTGCCGAAGTTGTGAAGCATCCATTCTACTCCATTGGACCCAAAATGATTTTTGGTTGTGTTTCAGAGCATTTCGCTAAACTTCGGCACGTAAATAGATGAAAACTTGTGTTCGCGCCTGAATGCACTATTTTGGGGTACCGAAGTTGTGAAGCAGCCATTCTAGTCCATTGGACCCAAAATGATGTTTGGGGGTGTTTCAGAGCATTTCGCTAACCTTCGGCATGAAAAAAGATGAAAAACTTGTGTTTGCGCCTAAATGCACTATTTCGGGGTACCAAAGCTGCAAAGCATCCATACTATTCCATTGGAACCAAAGTGATGATTGGGAGTGTCTCAGAGCATTTCGCTAACCTTCGGCACGGAAAAAGATGAAAAACTTGTGTTCGCGCCTGAATGCACTATTTTGGGGTACCAAAGCTGCAAAGCGTCCATTCTACTCCATTGGAACCAAAGTGATGATTGGGAGTGTTTCAGAGCATTTCGCTAACCTTCGGCACGTAAAAGATGCAAAACTTGTGTTTCGGGCCTGAATGCACTATTTCGGGGTATCGTAGTTGTAAAGCATCCATTCTACTCCATTTGACCCAAAATGATGTTTGGGAGTGTTTCAGAGCATTTCGCTAACCTTCGGCACAAAAATAGATGAAAAACTTGTGTTTCGGGCCTGAATGCACTATTTCGGGGTACCAAAGTTGCGAAGCATCCATTCTACTCCATTGGAACCAAAATGATGTTTGGGAGTGTTTCAGAGCATTTCGCTAACCTTCGGCACGTAAAAAGATGAAAACTTGTGTTCGCTCCTGAATGCACTATTTTGGGGTACCGAAGTTGTGAAGCATCCATTCTAGTCCATTGGACCCAAAATGATGTTTGGGGGTGTTTCAGAGCATTTCGCTAACCTTCGGCACGTAAAAAGATGAAAAACTTGTGTTCGCGCCTGAATGCACTATTTCGGGGTACCAAAGCTGCGAAGCATCCATTCTACTCCATTGGAACCAAAATGATGTTTGGCAGTGTTTCAGAGCATTTCGCTAACCTTCAGCTGGTAAAAAGATGATAAACTTGTGTTTCGGGCCTTAAAGCACTATTTTGGGGTACCGAAGTTGTGAAGCATCCATTCTACTCTATTGGACCCAAAATGATGTTTGAGAGTGTTTCAGAGCATTTCGCTAACCTTCGGCTCGTAAAAGATGCAAAGCTTTGGTTTCGGGCCTGAATGCATTATTTCGGGGTATCGTAGTTGTAAAGCATCCATTCTACTCCATTGGACCCAAAATGATGTTTGGGAGTGTATCGGAGCATTTCGCTAACCTTCAGCACGTAAAAGAGGCAAAACTTGTGTTCACGCCTGAATGCACTATTTCGAGGTACCGAAGTTGTGAAGCATCCATTCTACTCCATTGGACCCAAAATGATGTTTGGGGGTGTTTCAGAGCATTGCGCTAACCTTCGACACGTAAAAGATGCAAAACTTGTGTTTCGGGCCTGAATGCACTATTTCGGGGTATCGTAGTTGTAAAGCATCCATTCTATTCCATTGGACCCAAAATGATGTTTGGGAGTGTTTCAGAGCATTTCGCTAACCTTCGGCACATAAAAGATGCAAAACTTGTGTTCGCGCCTGAATCCACTATTTCGGGGTACCAAAGTTGTGAAGCATCCATTATAGTCCATTGGACCCAAAATGATGTTTGGGAGTGTTTCAGAGCATTTTGCTAACCTTCGGCACATAAATAGATGAAAAACTTGTGTTTCGAGCCTGAATGCACTATTTCGGGGTACCAAAGTTGCGAAGCATCCATTCTACTCCATTGGAACCAAAATGATGCTTGGGAGTGTTTCAGAGCATTTCGCTAACCTTCGGCACGTAAAAGATGCAAAACTTGTGTTCGCGCCTGAATCCACTATTTCGGGGTACCAAAGTTGCGAAGCATCCATTCTACTCCATTGGAACCAAAATGATGTTTGGGAGTGTTTCAGAGCATTTCGCTAACCTTCGGCACGTAAAAAGATACAAAACTTGTGTTTCGGGCCTGAATGCACTATTTCGGGGTGCCGAAGTTGTGAAGCATCCATTCTACTCCATTGGACCCAAAATGATTTTTGGTTGTGTTTCAGAGCATTTCGCTAACCTTCGGCACGTAAATAGATGAAAACTTGTGTTCGCGCCTGAATGCACTATTTTGGGGTACCGAAGTTGTGAAGCATCCATTCTAGTCCATTGGACCCAAAATGATGTTTGTGGGTGTTTCAGAGCATTTCGCTAACCTTCAGCATGAAAAAAGATGAAAAACTTGTGTTTGCGCCTGAATGCACTATTTCGGGGTACCAAAGCTGCAAAGCATCCATTCTACTCCATTGGAACCAAAGTGATGATTGGGAGTGTTTCAGAGCATTTCGCTAACCTTCGGCACGTAAAAGATGCAAAACTTGTGTTTCGGGCCTGAATGCACTATTTTAGGGTATCGTAGTTGTAAAGCATCCATTCTACTCCATTTGACCCAAAATGATGTTTGGGAGTGTTTCAGAGCATTTCGCTAACCTTCGGCACAAAAATAGATGAAAAACTTGTGTTTCGGGCCTGAATGCACTATTTCAGGGTACCAAAGTTGTGAAGCATCCATTCTACTCCATTGGAACCAAAATGATGTTTGGGAGTGTTTCAGAGCATTTCGCTAACCTTCGGCACGTAAAAGATGCAAAACTTGTGTTCGCGCCTGAATCCACTATTTCGGGGTACCAAAGTTGTGAAGCATCCATTATAGTCCATTGGACCCAAAATGATGTTTGGGAGTGTTTCAGAGCATTTTGCTAACCTTCGGCACATAAATAGATGAAAAACTTGTGTTTCGGGGCTGAATGCACTATTTCGGGGTACCAAAGTTGCGAAGCATCCATTCTACTCCATTGGAACCAAAATGATGTTTGGGAGTGTTTCAGAGCATTTCGCTAACCTTCGGCACGTAAAAAGATACAAAACTTGTGTTTCGGGCCTGAATGCACTATTTCGGGGTGCCGAAGTTGTGAAGCATCCATTCTACTCCATTGGACCCAAAATGATTTTTGGGAGTGTTTCAGAGCATTTCGCTAACCTTCGGCACGTAAAAAGATGAAAACTTGTGTTCGCGCCTGAATGCACTATTTTGGGGTACCGAAGTTGTGAAGCATCCATTCTAGTCCATTGGACCCAAAATGATGTTTGGGGGTGTTTCAGAGCATTTCGCTAACCTTCGGCACGTAAAAAGATGAAAAACTTGTGTTCGCGCCTGAATGCACTATTTCGAGGTACCAAAGCTGCAAAGCATCCATTCTACTCCATTGGAACCAAAGTGATGACTGGTAGTGTTTCAGAGCATTTCGCTAACCTTCGGCACGTAAAAAGATACAAAACTTGTGTTTCGGGCCTGAATGCACTATTTCGGGGTGCCGAAGTTGTGAAGCATCCATTCTACTCCATTGGACCCAAAATGATTTTTGGTTGTGTTTCAGAGCATTTCGCTAAACTTCGGCACGTAAATAGATGAAAACTTGTGTTCGCGCCTGAATGCACTATTTTGGGGTACCGAAGTTGGGAAGCAGCCATTCTAGTCCATTGGACCCAAAATGATGTTTGGGGGTGTTTCAGAGCATTTCGCTAACCTTCGGCATGAAAAAAGATGAAAAACTTGTGTTTCGGGCCTTAAAGCACTATTTCGGGGTACCGAAGTTGTGAAGCATCCATTCTACTCTATTGGACCCAAAATGATGTTTGAGAGTGTTTCAGAGCATTTCGCTAACCTTCGGCTCGTAAAAGATGCAAAGCTTTGGTTTCGGGCCTGAATGCATTATTTCGGGGTATCGTAGTTGTAAAGCATCCATTCTACTCCATTGGACCCAAAATGATGTTTGGGAGTGTATCGGAGCATTTCGCTAACCTTCAGCACGTAAAAGAGGCAAAACTTGTGTTCACGCCTGAATGCACTATTTCGAGGTACCGAAGTTGTGAAGCATCCATTCTACTCCATTGGACCCAAAATGATGTTTGGGGGTGTTTCAGAGCATTTCGCTAACCTTCGACACGTAAAAGATGCAAAACTTGTGTTTCGGGCCTGAATGCACTATTTCGGGGTATCGTAGTTGTAAAGCATCCATTCTACTTCATTGGACCCAAAATGATGTTTGGGAGTGTTTCAGAGCATTTCGCTAACCTTCGGCACGTAAAAGATGCAAAACTTGTGTTCGCGCCTGAATCCACTATTTCGGGGTACCAAAGTTGTGAAGCATCCATTATAGTCCATTGGACCCAAAATGATGTTTGGGAGTGTTTCAGATCATTTTGCTAACCTTCGGCACATAAATTGATGAAAAACTTGTGTTTCGGGCCTGAATGCACTATTTCGGGGTACCAAAGTTGCGAAGCATCCATTCTACTCCATTGGAACCAAAATGATGCTTGGGAGTGTTTCAGAGCATTTCGCTAACCTTCGGCACGTAAAAGATGCAAAACTTGTGTTCGCGCCTGAATCCACTATTTCGGGGTACCAAAGTTGCGAAGCATCCATTCTACTCCATTGG
This sequence comes from Cenchrus fungigraminus, assembly GCA_036936925.1. Lineage (NCBI taxonomy): Eukaryota > Viridiplantae > Streptophyta > Magnoliopsida > Poales > Poaceae > Cenchrus > Cenchrus fungigraminus. Next base: position 57,610,865 of record CM072772.1, on the reverse strand, counting down.
AACCAAAATGATGTTTGGGAGTGTTTCAGAGCATTTCGCTAACCTTCGGCACGTAAAAAGATACAAAACTTGTGTTTCGGGCCTGAATGCACTATTTCGGGGTGCCGAAGTTGTGAAGCATCCATTCTACTCCATTGGACCCAAAATGATTTTTGGTTGTGTTTCAGAGCATTTCGCTAAACTTCGGCACGTAAATAGATGAAAACTTGTGTTCGCGCCTGAATGCACTATTTTGGGGTACCGAAGTTGTGAAGCAGCCATTCTAGTCCATTGGACCCAAAATGATGTTTGGGAGTGTTTCAGAGCATTTCGCTAACCTTCGGCACGTAAAAAGATGAAAACTTGTGTTCGCGCCTGAATGCACTATTTTGGGGTACCGAAGTTGCGAAGCATCCATTCTACTCCATTGGAACCAAAATGATGCTTGGGAGTGTTTCAGAGCATTTCGCTAACCTTCGGCACGTAAAAGATGCAAAACTTGTGTTCGCGCCTGAATCCACTATTTCGTGGTACCAAAGTTGCGAAGCATCCATTCTACTCCATTGGAACCAAAATGATGTTTGGGAGTGTTTCAGAGCATTTCGCTAACCTTCGGCACGTAAAAAGATACAAAACTTGTGTTTCGGGCCTGAATGCACTATTTCGGGGTGTCGAAGTTGTGAAGCATCCATTCTACTCCATTGGACCCAAAATGATTTTTGGTTGTGTTTCAGAGCATTTCGCTAAACTTCGGCACGTAAATAGATGAAAACTTGTGTTCGCGCCTGAATGCACTATTTTGGGGTACCGAAGTTGGGAAGCAGCCATTCTAGTCCATTGGACCCAAAATGATGTTTGGGGGTGTTTCAGAGCATTTCGCTAACCTTCGGCATGAAAAAAGATGAAAAACTTGTGTTTCGGGCCTTAAAGCACTATTTCGGGGTACCGAAGTTGTGAAGCATCCATTCTACTCTATTGGACCCAAAATGATGTTTGAGAGTGTTTCAGAGCATTTCGCTAACCTTCGGCTCGTAAAAGATGCAAAGCTTTGGTTTCGGGCCTGAATGCATTATTTCGGGGTATCGTAGTTGTAAAGCATCCATTCTACTCCATTGGACCCAAAATGATGTTTGGGAGTGTATCGGAGCATTTCGCTAACCTTCAGCACGTAAAAGAGGCAAAACTTGTGTTCACGCCTGAATGCACTATTTCGAGGTACCGAAGTTGTGAAGCATCCATTCTACTCCATTGGACCCAAAATGATGTTTGGGGGTGTTTCAGAGCATTTCGCTAACCTTCGACACGTAAAAGATGCAAAACTTGTGTTTCGGGCCTGAATGCACTATTTCGGGGTATCGTAGTTGTAAAGCATCCATTCTACTCCATTGGACCCAAAATGATGTTTGGGAGTGTTTCAGAGCATTTCGCTAACCTTCGGCACGTAAAAGATGCAAAACTTGTGTTCGCGCCTGAATCCACTATTTCGGGGTACCAAAGTTGTGAAGCATCCATTATAGTCCATTGGAACCAAAATGATGTTTGGGAGTGTTTCAGATCATTTTGCTAACCTTCGGCACATAAATTGATGAAAAACTTGTGTTTCGGGCCTGAATGCACTATTTCGGGGTACCAAAGTTGCGAAGCATCCATTCTACTCCATTGGAACCAAAATGATGCTTGGGAGTGTTTCAGAGCATTTCGCTAACCTTCGGCACGTAAAAGATGCAAAACTTGTGTTCGCGCCTGAATCCACTATTTCGGGGTACCAAAGTTGCGAAGCATCCATTCTACTCCATTGGAACCAAAATGATGTTTGGGAGTGTTTCAGAGCATTTCGCTAACCTTCGGCACGTAAAAAGATACAAAACTTGTGTTTCGGGCCTGAATGCACTATTTCGGGGTGCCGAAGTTGTGAAGCATCCATTCTACTCCATTGGACCCAAAATGATTTTTGGTTGTGTTTCAGAGCATTTCGCTAAACTTCGGCACGTAAATAGATGAAAACTTGTGTTCGCGCCTGAATGCACTATTTTGGGGTACCGAAGTTGTGAAGCAGCCATTCTAGTCCATTGGACCCAAATTGATGTTTGGGGGTGTTTCAGAGCATTTCGCTAACCTTCGGCATGAAAAAAGATGAAAAACTTGTGTTTGCGCCTAAATGCACTATTTCGGGGTACCAAAGCTGCAAAGCATCCATACTATTCCATTGGAACCAAAGTGATGATTGTTAGTGTCTCAGAGCATTTCGCTAACCTTCGGCACGTAAAAAGATGAAAAACTTGTGTTCGCGCCTGAATGCACTATTTTGGGGTACCAAAGCTGCAAAGCGTCCATTCTACTCCATTGGAACCAAAGTGATGATTGGGAGTGTTTCAGAGCATTTCGCTAACCTTCGGCACGTAAAAGATGCAAAACTTGTGTTTCGGGCCTGAATGCACTATTTCGGGGTATCGTAGTTGTAAAGCATCCATTCTACTCCATTTGACCCAAAATGATGTTTGGGAGTGTTTCAGAGCATTTCGCTAACCTTCGGCACAAAAATAGATGAAAAACTTGTGTTTCGGGCCTGAATGCACTATTTCGGGGTACCAAAGTTGCGAAGCATCCATTCTACTCCATTGGAACCAAAATGATGTTTGGGAGTGTTTCAGAGCATTTCGCTAACCTTCGGCACGTAAAAAGATGAAAACTTGTGTTCGCTCCTGAATGCACTATTTTGGGGTACCGAAGTTGTGAAGTATCCATTCTAGTCCATTGGACCCAAAATGATGTTTGGGGGTGTTTCAGAGCATTTCGCTAACCTTCGGCACGTAAAAAGATGAAAAACTTGTGTTCGCGCCTGAATGCACTATTTCGGGGTACCAAAGCTGCGAAGCATCCATTCTACTCCATTGGAACCAAAATGATGTTTGGCAGTGTTTCAGAGCATTTCGCTAACCTTCAGCTGGTAAAAAGATGATAAACTTGTGTTTCGGGCCTTAAAGCACTATTTCGGGGTACCGAAGTTGTGAAGCATCCATTCTACTCTATTGGACCCAAAATGATGTTTGAGAGTGTTTCAGAGCATTTCGCTAACCTTCGGCTCGTAAAAGATGCAAAGCTTTGGTTTCGGGCCTGAATGCATTATTTCGGGGTATCGTAGTTGTAAAGCATCCATTCTACTCCATTGGACCCAAAATGATGTTTGGGAGTGTATCGGAGCATTTCGCTAACCTTCAGCACGTAAAAGAGGCAAAACTTGTGTTCACGCCTGAATGCACTATTTCGAGGTACCGAAGTTGTGAAGCATCCATTCTACTCCATTGGACCCAAAATGATGTTTGGGGGTGTTTCAGAGCATTGCGCTAACCTTCGACACGTAAAAGATGCAAAACTTGTGTTTCGGGCCTGAATGCACTATTTCGGGGTATCGTAGTTGTAAAGCATCCATTCTATTCCATTGGACCCAAAATGATGTTTGGGAGTGTTTCAGAGCATTTCGCTAACCTTCGGCACATAAAAGATGCAAAACTTGTGTTCGCGCCTGAATCCACTATTTCGGGGTACCAAAGTTGTGAAGCATCCATTATAGTCCATTGGACCCAAAATGATGTTTGGGAGTGTTTCAGAGCATTTTGCTAACCTTCGGCACATAAATAGAAGAAAAACTTGTGTTTCGAGCCTGAATGCACTATTTCGGGGTACCAAAGTTGCGAAGCATCCATTCTACTCCATTGGAACCAAAATGATGCTTGGGAGTGTTTCAGAGCATTTCGCTAACCTTCGGCACGTAAAAGATGCAAAACTTGTGTTCGCGCCTGAATCCACTATTTCGGGGTACCAAAGTTGCGAAGCATCCATTCTACTCCATTGGAACCAAAATGATGTTTGGGAGTGTTTCAGAGCATTTCGCTAACCTTCGGCACGTAAAAAGATACAAAACTTGTGTTTCGGGCCTGAATGCACTATTTCGGGGTGCCGAAGTTGTGAAGCATCCATTCTACTCCATTGGACCCAAAATGATTTTTGGTTGTGTTTCAGAGCATTTCGCTAAACTTCGGCACGTAAATAGATGAAAACTTGTGTTCGCGCCTGAATGCACTATTTTGGGGTACCGAAGTTGTGAAGCAGCCATTCTAGTCCATTGGACCCAAAATGATGTTTGGGGGTGTTTCAGAGCATTTCGCTAACCTTCGGCATGAAAAAAGATGAAAAACTTGTGTTTGCGCCTGAATGCACTATTTCGGGGTACCAAAGCTGCAAAGCATCCATACTATTCCATTGGAACCAAAGTGATGATTGGGAGTGTTTCAGAGCATTTCGCTAACCTTCGGCACGGAAAAAGATGAAAAACTTGTGTTCGCGCCTGAATGCACTATTTCGGGGTACCAAAGCTGCAAAGCGTACATTCTACTCCATTGGAACCAAAGTGATGATTGGGAGTGTTTCAGAGCATTTCGCTAACCTTCGGCACGTAAAAGATGCAAAACTTGTGTTTCGGGCCTGAATGCACTATTTCGGGGTATCGTAGTTGTAAAGCATCCATTCTACTCCATTTGACCCAAAATGATGTTTGGGAGTGTTTCAGAGCATTTCGCTAACCTTCGGCACAAAAATAGATGAAAAACTTGTGTTTCGGGCCTGAATGCACTATTTCAGGGTACCAAAGTTGCGAAGCATCCATTCTACTCCATTGGAACCAAAATGATGTTTGGGAGTGTTTCAGAGCATTTCGCTAACCTTCGGCACGTAAAAGATGCAAAACTTGTGTTTCGGGCCTGAATCCACTATTTCGGGGTACCAAAGTTGTGAAGCATCCATTATAGTCCATTGGACCCAAAATGATGTTTGGGAATGTTTCAGAGCATTTTGCTAACCTTCGGCACATAAATAGATGAAAAACTTGTGTTTCGGGCCTGAATGCACTATTTCGGGGTACCAAAGTTGCGAAGCATCCATTCTACTCCATTGGAACCAAAATGATGTTTGGGAGTGTTTCAGAACATTTCGCTAACCTTCGGCACGTAAAAAGATACAAAACTTGTGTTTCGGGCCTGAATGCACTATTTCGGGGTGCCGAAGTTGTGAAGCATCCATTCTACTCCATTGGACCCAAAATGATTTTTGGTTGTGTTTCAGAGCATTTCGCTAAACTTCGGCACGTAAATAGATGAAAACTTGTGTTCGCGCCTGAATGCACTATTTTGGGGTACCGAAGTTGTGAAGCAGCCATTCTAGTCCATTGGACCCAAAATGATGTTTGGGGGTGTTTCAGAGCATTTCGCTAACCTTCGGCATGAAAAAAGATGAAAAACTTGTGTTTGTGCCTGAATGCACTATTTCGGGGTACCAAAGCTGCAAAGCATCCATACTATTCCATTGGAACCAAAGTGATGATTGGGAGTGTTTCAGAGCATTTCGCTAACCTTCGGCACGTAAAAGATGCAAAACTTGTGTTTCGGGCCTGAATGCACTATTTCGGGGTATCGTAGTTGTAAAGCATCCATTCTACTCCATTTGACCCAAAATGATGTTTGGGAGTGTTTCAGAGCATTTCGCTAACCTTCGGCACAAAAATAGATGAAAAACTTGTGTTTCGGGCCTGAATGCACTATTTCAGGGTACCAAAGTTGCGAAGCATCCATTCTACTCCATTGGAACCAAAATGATGTTTGGGAGTGTTTCAGAGCATTTCGCTAACCTTCGGCACGTAAAAAGATACAAAACTTGTGTTTCGGGCCTGAATGCACTATTTCGGGGTGCCGAAGTTGTGAAGCATCCATTCTACTCCATTGGACCCAAAATGATTTTTGGTTGTGTTTCAGAGCATTTCGCTAAACTTCGGCACGTAAATAGATGAAAACTTGTGTTCGCGCCTGAATGCACTATTTTGGGGTACCGAAGTTGTGAAGCAGCCATTCTAGTCCATTGGACCCAAAATGATGTTTGGGGGTGTTTCAGAGCATTTCGCTAACCTTCGGCATGAAAAAAGATGAAAAACTTGTGTTTGTGCCTGAATGCACTATTTCGGGGTACCAAAGCTGCAAAGCATCCATACTATTCCATTGGAACCAAAGTGATGATTGGGAGTGTTTCAGAGCATTTCGCTAACCTTCGGCACGTAAAAGATGCAAAACTTGTGTTTCGGGCCTGAATGCACTATTTCGGGGTATCGTAGTTGTAAAGCATCCATTCTACTCCATTTGACCCAAAATGATGTTTGGGAGTGTTTCAGAGCATTTCGCTAACCTTCGGCACAAAAATAGATGAAAAACTTGTGTTTCGGGCCTGAATGCACTATTTCAGGGTACCAAAGTTGCGAAGCATCCATTCTACTCCATTGGAACCAAAATGATGTTTGGGAGTGTTTCAGAGCATTTCGCTAACCTTCGGCACGTAAAAAGATACAAAACTTGTGTTTCGGGCCTGAATGCACTATTTCGGGGTGCCGAAGTTGTGAAGCATCCATTCTACTCCATTGGACCCAAAATGATTTTTGGTTGTGTTTCAGAGCATTTCGCTAAACTTCGGCACGTAAATAGATGAAAACTTGTGTTCGCGCCTGAATGCACTATTTTGGGGTACCGAAGTTGTGAAGCAGCCATTCTAGTCCATTGGACCCAAAATGATGTTTGGGGGTGTTTCAGAGCATTTCGCTAACCTTCGGCATGAAAAAAGATGAAAAACTTGTGTTTGCGCCTGAATGCACTATTTCGGGGTACCAAAGCTGCAAAGCATCCATACTATTCCATTGGAACCAAAGTGATGATTGGGAGTGTTTCAGAGCATTTCGCTAACCTTCGGCACGGAAAAAGATGAAAAACTTGTGTTCGCGCCTGAATGCACTATTTCGGGGTACCAAAGCTGCAAAGCGTCCATTCTACTCCATTGGAACCAAAGTGATGATTGGGAGTGTTTCAGAGCATTTCGCTAACCTTCGGCACGTAAAAGATGCAAAACTTGTGTTTCGGGCCTGAATGCACTATTTCGGGGTATCGTAGTTGTAAAGCATCCATTCTACTCCATTTGACCCAAAATGATGTTTGGGAGTGTTTCAGAGCATTTCGCTAACCTTCGGCACAAAAATAGATGAAAAACTTGTGTTTCGGGCCTGAATGCACTATTTCAGGGTACCAAAGTTGCGAAGCATCCATTCTACTCCATTGGAACCAAAATGATGTTTGGGAGTGTTTCAGAGCATTTCGCTAACCTTCGGCACGTAAAAGATGCAAAACTTGTGTTTCGGGCCTGAATCCACTATTTCGGGGTACCAAAGTTGTGAAGCATCCATTATAGTCCATTGGAACCAAAATGATGTTTGGGAATGTTTCAGAGCATTTTGTTAACCTTCGGCACATAAATAGATGAAAAACTTGTGTTTCGGGCCTGAATGCACTGTTTCGGGGTACCAAAGTTGCGAAGCATCCATTCTACTCCATTGGAACCAAAATGATGTTTGGGAGTGTTTCAGAACATTTCGCTAACCTTCGGCACGTAAAAAGATACAAAACTTGTGTTTCGGGCCTGAATGCACTATTTCGGGGTGCCGAAGTTGGGAAGCATCCATTCTACTCCATTGGACCCAAAATGATTATTGGGAGTGTTTCAGAGCATTTCGCTAACCTTCGGCACGTAAAAAGATGAAAACTTGTGTTCGCGCCTGAATGCACTATTTTGGGGTACCGAAGTTGTGAAGCATCCATTCTAGTCCATTGGACCCAAAATGATGTTTGGGGGTGTTTCAGAGCATTTCGCTAACCTTCGGCACGTAAAAAGATGAAAAACTTGTGTTCGCACCTGAATGCACTATTTCAAGGTACCAAAGCTGCAAAGCATCCATTCTACTCCATTGGAACCAAAGTGATGATTGGGAGTGTTTCAGAGCATTTCGCTAACCTTCGGCACGTAAAAAGATACAAAACTTGTGTTTTGGGCCTGAATGCACTATTTCGGGGTGCCGAAGTTGTGAAGCATCCATTCTACTCCATTGGACCCAAAATGATTTTTGGTTGTGTTTCAGAGCATTTCGCTAACCTTCGGCACGTAAATAGATGAAAACTTGTGTTCGCGCCTGAATGCAATATTTTGGGGTACCGAAGTTGTGAAGCATCCATTCTAGTCCATTGGACCCAAAATGATGTTTGGGGGTGTTTCAGAGCATTTCGCTAACCTTCGGCACGAAAAAAGATGAAAAACTTGTGTTCGCGCCTGAATGCACTATTTCGGGGTACCAAAGCTGCAAAGCATCCATTCTACTCCATTGGAACCAAAATGATAATTGGGAGTGTTTCAGAGCATTTCGCTAACCTTCGGCACGTAAAAGATGCAAAACTTGTGTTTCGGGCCTGAATGCACTATTTCGGGGTATCGTAGTTGTAAAGCATCCATTCTACTCCATTTGACCCAAAATGATGTTTGGGAGTGTTTCAGAGCATTTCGCTAACCTTCGGCACGTAAAAAGATACAAAACTTGTGTTTCGGGCCTGAATGCACTATTTCGGGGTGCCGAAGTTGGGAAGCATCCATTCTACTCCATTGGACCCAAAATGATGTTTGGGAGTGTTTCAGAGCATTTCGCTAACCTTCGGCACGTAAAAGATGCAAAACTTGTGTTCGCGCCTGAATCCACTATTTCGAGGTACCAAAGTTGTGAAGCATCCATTATAGTCCATTGGACCCAAAATGATGTTTGGGAGTGTTTCAGAGCATTTTGCTAACCTTCGGCACATAAATAGATGAAAAACTTGTGTTTCGGCCTGAATGCACTATTTCGGGGTACCAAAGTTGCGAAGCATCCATTCTACTCCATTGGAACCAAAATGATGCTTGGGAGTGTTTCAGAGCATTTCGCTAACCTTCGGCACGTAAAAGATGCAAAACTTGTGTTCGCGCCTGAATCCACTATTTCGGGGTACCAAAGTTGCGAAGCATCCATTCTACTCCATTGGAACAAAAATGATGTTTGGGAGTGTTTCAGAGCATTTCGCTAACCTTCGGCACGTAAAAAGATACAAAACTTGTGTTTCGGGCCTGAATGCACTATTTTGGGGTGCCGAAGTTGTGAAGCATCCATTCTACTCCATTGGACCCAAAATGATTTTTGGTTGTGTTTCAGAGCATTTCGCTAACCTTCGGCACGTAAATAGATGAAAACTTGTGTTCGCGCCTGAATGCACTATTTTGGGGTACCGAAGTTGTGAAGCATCCATTCTAGTCCATTGGACCCAAAATGATGTTTGGGGGTGTTTCAGAGCATTTCGCTAACCTTCGGCATGAAAAACTTGTGTTTGCGCCTGAATGCACAATTTCGGGGTACCAAAGCTGCAAAGCATCCATACTATTCCATTGGAACCAAAGTGATGATTGGGAGTGTTTCAGAGCATTTCGCTAACCTTCGGCACGTAAAAGATGCAAAACTTGTGTTTCGGGCCTGAATGCACTATTTCGGGGTATCGTAGTTGTAAAGCATCCATTCTACTCCATTTGACCCAAAATGATGTTTGGGAGTGTTTCAGAGCATTTCGCTAACCTTCGGCACAAAAATAGATGAAAAACTTGTGTTTCGGGCCTGAATGCACTATTTCAGGGTACCAAAGTTGCGAAGCATCCATTCTACTCCATTGGAACCAAAATGATGTTTGGGAGTGTTTCAGAGCATTTTGCTAACCTTCGGCACGTAAAAGATGCAAAACTTGTGTTCGCGCCTGAATCCACTATTTCGGGGTACGAAAGTTGTGAAGCATCCATTATAGTCCATTGGACCCAAAATGATGTTTTGGAATGTTTCAGAGCATTTTGCTAACCTTCGGCACATAAATAGATGAAAAACTTGTGTTTCGGGCCTGAATGCACTATTTCGGGGTACCAAAGTTGCGAAGCATCCATTCTACTCCATTGGAACCAAAATGATGTTTGGGAGTGTTTCAGAGCATTTCGCTAACCTTCGGCACGTAAAAAGATACAAAACTTGTGTTTCGGGCCTGAATGCAATATTTCGGGGTGCCGAAGTTGGGAAGCATCCATTCTACTCCATTGGACCCAAAATGATTTTTGGGAGTGTTTCAGATCATTTCGCTAACCTTCGGCACGTAAAAAGATGAAAACTTGTGTTCGCGCCTGAATGCACTATTTTGGGGTACCGAAGTTGTGAAGCATCCATTCTAGTCCATTGGACCCAAAATGATGTTTGGGGGTGTTTCAGAGCATTTCGCTAACCTTCGGCACGTAAAAAGATGAAAAACTTGTGTTCGCGCCTGAATGCACTATTTCAAGGTACCAAAGCTGCAAAGCATCCATTCTACTCCATTGGAACCAAAGTGATGATTGGGAGTGTTTCAGAGCATTTCGCTAACCTTCGGCACGTAAAAAGATACAAAACTTGTGTTTCGGGCCTGAATGCACTATTTCGGGGTGCCGAAGTTGTGAAGCATCCATTCTATTCCATTGGACCCAAAATAATTTTTGGTTGTGTTTCAGAGCATTTCGCTAACCTTCGGCACGTAAAAAGATGAAAACTTGTGTTCGCGCCTGAATGCACTATTTTGGGGTACCGAAGTTGTGAAGCATCCATTCTAGTCCATTGGACCCAAAATGATGTTTGGGGGTGTTTCAGAGCATTTCGCTAACCTTCGGCACGTAAAAAGATGAAAAACTTGTGTTCGCGCCGGAATGCACTATTTGAAGGTACCAAAGCTGCAAAGCATCCATTCTACTCCATTGGAACCAAAGTGATGATTGGGAGTGTTTCAGAGCATTTCGCTAACCTTCGGCACGTAAAAAGATACAAAACTTGTGTTTCGGGCCTGAATGCACTATTTCGGGGTGCCGAAGTTATGAAGCATCCATTCTACTCCATTGGACCCAAAATGATTTTTGGTTGTGTTTCAGAGCATTTCGCTAACCTTCGGCACGTAAATAGATGAAAACTTGTGTTCGCGCCTGAATGCACTATTTTGGGGTACCGAAGTTGTGAAGCATCCATTCTAGTCCATTGGACCCAAAATGATGTTTGGGGGTGTTACAGAGCATTTCGCTACCCTTCGGCATGAAAAAAGATGAAAAACTTGTGTTTGCTCCTGAATGCACTATTTCGGGGTACCAAAGCTGCAAAGCATCCATACTATTCCATTGGAACCAAAGTGATGATTGGGAGTGTTTCAGAGCATTTCGCTAACCTTCGGCACGTAAAAGATGCAAAACTTGTGTTTCGGGCCTGAATGCACTATTTCGGGGTATCGTAGTTGTAAAGCATCCATTCTACTCCATTTGACCCAAAATGATGTTTGGGAGTGTTTCAGAGCATTTCGCTAACCTTCGGCACAAAAATAGATGAAAAACTTGCGTTTCGGGCCTGAATGCACTATTTCGGGGTACCAAAGTTGCGAAGCATCCATTCTACCTCATTGGAACCAAAATGATGTTTGGGAGTGTTTCAGAGCATTTCGCTAACCTTCGGCACGTAAAAGATGCAAAACTTTTGTTCGCGCCTGAATCCACTATTTCGGGGTACCAAAGTTGTGAAGCATCCATTATAGTCCATTGGACCCAAAATGATGTTTGGGAATGTTTCAGAGCATTTTGCTAACCTTCGGCACATAAATAGATGAAAAACTTGTGTTTCGGGCCTGAATGCACTATTTCGGGGTACCAAAGTTGCGAAGCATCCATTCTACTCCATTGGAACCAAAATGATGTTTGGGAGTGTTTCAGAGCATTTCGCTAACCTTCGGCACGTAAAAAGATACAAAACTTGTGTTTCGGGCCTGAATGCACTATTTCGGGGTGCCGAAGTTGGGAAGCATCCATTCTACTCCATTGGACCCAAAATGATTTTTGGGAGTGTTTCAGAGCATTTCGCTAACCTTCGGCACGTAAAAAGATGAAAACTTGTGTTCGCGCCTGAATGCACTATTTTGGGGTACCGAAGTTGTGAAGCATCCATTCTAGTCCATTGGACCCAAAATGATGTTTGGGGGTGTTTCAGAGCATTTCGCTAACCTTCGGCACGTAAAAAGATGAAAAACTTGTGTTCGCGCCTGAATGCACTATTTCAAGGTACCAAAGCTGCAAAGCATCCATTCTACTCCATTGGAACCAAAGTGATGATTGGGAGTGTTTCAGAGCATTTCGCTAACCTTCGGCACGTAAAAAGATACAAAACTTGTGTTTTGGGTCTGAATGCACTATTTCGGGGTGTCGAAGTTGTGAAGCATCCATTCTACTCCATTGGACCCAAAATGATTTTTGGTTGTGTTTCAGAGCATTTCGCTAACCTTCGGCACGTAAATAGATGAAAACTTGTGTTCGCGCCTGAATGCACTATTTTGGGGTACCAAAGTTGTGAAGCAGCCATTCTAGTCCATTGGACCCAAAATGATGTTTGGGGGTGTTTCAGAGCATTTCGCTAACCTTCGGCACGAAAAAAGATGAAAAACTTGTGTTCGCGCCTGAATGAACTATTTCGGGGTACCAAAGCTGCAAAGCATCCATTCTACTCCATTGGAACCAAAATGATAATTGGGAGTGTTTCAGAGCATTTCGCTAACCTTCGGCACGTAAAAGATGCAAAACTTGTGTTTCGGGCCTGAATGCACTATTTCGGGGTATCGTAGTTGTAAAGCATCCATTCTACTCCATTTGACCCAAAATGGTGTTTGGGAGTGTTTCAGAGCATTTCGCTAACCTTCGGCTCGTAAAAGATGCAAAACTTGTGTTCGCGCCTGAATCCACTATTTCGGGGTACCAAAGTTGTGAAGCATCCATTATAGTCCATTGGACCCAAAATGATGTTTGGGAGTGTTTCAGAGCATTTTGCTAACCTTCGGCACATAAATAGATGAAAAACTTGTGTTTCGGGCCTGAATGCACTATTTCGGGGTACCAAAGTTAAGAAGCATCCATTCTACTCCATTGGAACCAAAATGATGTTTGGGAGTGTTTCAGAGCATTTCGCTAACCTTCAGCACGTAAAAAGATACAAAACTTGTGTTCGCGCCTGAATGCACTATTTCGGGGTACCAAAGCTACGAAGCATCCATTCTACTCCATTGGAACCAAAATATTATTTGGGAGTGTTTCAGAGCATTTCGCTAACCTTCAGCAGGTAAAAAGATGATAAACTTGTGTTTCGGGCCTTAATGGACTATTTCGGGGTACCGAAGTTGTGAAGCATCCATTCTACTCTATTGGACCCAAAATGATGTTTGAGAGTGTTTCAGAGCATTTCGCTAACCTTCGGCTCGTAAAAGATGCAAAGCTTGGGTTTCGGGCCTGAATGCATTATTTCGGGGTATCGTAGTTGTAAAGCATCCATTCTACTCCATTGGACCCAAAATGATGTTTGGGAGTGTATCAGAGCATTTCGCTAACCTTCAGCACGTAAAAGATGCAAAACTTGTGTTCACGCCTGAATGCACTATTTCGAGGTACCGAAGTTGTGAAGCATCCATTCTACTCCATTGGACCCAAAATGATGTTTGGGAGTGTTTCAGAGCATTTCGCTAACCTTCGACACGTAAAAGATGCAAAACTTGTGTTTCGGGCCTGAATGCACTATTTCGGGGTATCGTAGTTGTAAAGCATCCATTCTACTCCATTGGACCCAAAATGATGTTTGGGAGTGTTTCAGAGCATTTCGCTAACCTTCGGCACGTAAAAGATGCAAAACTTGTGTTCGCGCCTGAATCCACTATTTCGGGGTACCAAAGTTGCGAAGCATCCATTCTACTCCATTAGAACCAAAATGATGTTTGGGAGTGTTTCAGAGCATTTCGCTAACCTTCGGCACGTAAAATGATACAAAACTTGTGTTTCGGGCCTGAATGCACTATTTCGGGGTGCCGAAGTTGTGTAGCATCCATTCTACTCCATTGGACCCAAAATGATTTTTGGTAGTGTTTCAGAGCATTTCGCTAACCTTTGGCACGTAAAAAGATGAAAACTTGTGTTCGCGCCTGAATGCACTATTTTGGGGTACCGAAGTTGTGAAGCATCCATTCTAGTCCATTGGACCCAAAATGATGTTTGGGGGTGTTTCAGAGCATTTCGCTAACCTTCAGCACGGAAAAAGATGAAAAACTTGTGTTCGCGCCTGAATGCACTATTTCGGGGTACCAAAGCTGCAAAGCATCCATTCTACTCCATTGGAACCAAAGTGATGATTGGGAGTGTTTCAGAGCATTTCGCTAACCTTCGGCACGTAAAAGATGCAAAACTTGTGTTTCGGGCCTGAATGCACTATTTCGGGGTATCGCAGTTGTAAAGCATCCATTCTACTCCATTTGACCCAAAATGATGTTTGGGAGTGTTTCAGAGCATTTCGCTAACCTTCGGCACAAAAATAGTTGAAAAACTTGTGTTTCGGGCCTGAATGCACTATTTCGGGGTACCAAAGTTGCGAAGCATCCATTCTACTCCATTGGAACCAAAATGATGTTTGGAAGTGTTTCAGAGCATTTCGCTAACCTTCGGCACGTAAAAGATGCAAAACTTGTGTTCGCGCCTGAATCCACTATTTCGGGGTACCAAAGTTGTGAAGCATCCATTATAGTCCATTGGACCCAAAATGATGTTCGGGAGTGTTTCAGAGCATTTTGCTAACCTTCGGCACATAAATAGATGAAAAACTTGTGTTTCGGGCCTGAATGCACTATTTCGGGGTACCAAAGTTGCGAAGCATCCATTCTACGCCATTGGAACCAAAATGATGTTTGGAAGTGTTTCAGAGCATTTCGCTAACCTTCGACACGTAAAAGATGCAAAACTTGTGTTCGCGCCTGAATCCACTATTTCGGGGTACCAAAGTTGTGAAGCATCCATTATAGTCCATTGGACCCAAAATGATGTTCGGGAGTGTTTCAGAGCATTTTGCTAACCTTCGGCACATAAATAGATGAAAAACTTGTGTTTCGGGCCTGAATGCACTATTTCGGGGTACCAAAGTTGCGAAGCATCCATTCTACTCCATTGGAACCAAAATGATGTTTGGGAGTGTTTCAGAGCATTTCGCTAACCTTCGGCACGTAAAAAGATACAAAACTTGTGTTTCGGGCCTGAATACACTATTTCGGGGTGCCGAAGTTGTGAAGCATCCATTCTACTCCATTGGACCCAAAATGATTTTTGGGAGTGTTTCAGAGCATTTCGCTAACCTTCGGCACGTAAAAAGATGAAAACTTGTGTTCGCTCCTGAATGCACTATTTTGGGGTACCGAAGTTGTGAAGCATCCATTCTAGTCCAATGGACCCAAAATGATGTTTGGGGGTGTTTCAGAGCATTTCGCTAACCTTCGGCACGTAAAAAGATGAAAAACTTGTGTTCGCGCCTGAATGCACTATTTTGGGGTACCAAAGCTGCGTAGCATCCATTCTACTCCATTGGAACCAGAATGATGTTTGGCAGTGTTTCAGAGCTTTTCGCTAACCTTCAGCAGGTAAAAAGATGATAAACTTGTGTTTCGGGCCTTAAAGCACTATTTCGGGGTACCGAAGTTGTGAAGCATCCATTCTACTCTATTGGACCCAAAATGATGTTTGAGAGTGTTTCAGAGCATTTCGCTAACCTTCAGCACGTAAAAGATGCAAAACTTGTGTTCACGCCTGAATGCACTATTTCGAGGTACCGAAGTTGTGAAGCATCCATTCTACTCCATTGGACCCAAAATGATGTTTGGGGGTGTTTCAGAGCATTTCGCTAACCTTCGACACGTAAAAGATGCAAAACTTGTGTTTCGGGCCTGAATGCACTATTTCGGGGTATCGTAGTTGTAAAGCATCCATTCTACTCCATTGGACCCAAAATGATGTTTGGGAGTGTTTCAGAGCATTTCGCTAACCTTCGGCACGTAAAAGATGCAAAACTTGTGTTCGCGCCTGAATCCACTATTTCGGGGTACCAAAGTTGTGAAGCATCCATTATAGTCCATTGGACCCAAAATGATGTTTGGGAGTGTTTCAGAGCATTTTCCTAACCTTCGGCACATAAATAGATGAAAAACTTGTGTTTCGGGCCTGAATGCACTATTTCGGGGTACCAAAGTTGCGAAGCATCCATTCTACTCCATTGGAACCAAAATGATGCTTGGGAGTGTTTCAGAGCATCTCGCTAACCTTCGGCACGTAAAAGATGCAAAACTTGTGTTCGCGCCTGAATCCACTATTTCGGGGTACCAAAGTTGCGAAGCATCCATTCTACTCCATTGGAACCAAAATGATGTTTGGGAGTGTTTCAGAGCATTTCGCTAACCTTCGGCACGTAAAAAGATACAAAACTTGTGTTTCGGGCCTGAATGCACTATTTCGGGGTGCCGAAGTTGTGAAGCATCCATTCTACTCCATTGGACCCAAAATGATTTTTGGTTGTGTTTCAGAGCATTTCGCTAACCTTCGGCACGTAAATAGATGAAAACTTGTGTTCGCGCCTGAATGCACTATTTTGGGGTACCGAAGTTGTGAAGCATCCATTCTAGTCCATTGGACCCAAAATGATGTTTGTGGGTGTTTCAGAGCATTTCGCTAACCTTCAGCATGAAAAAAGATGAAAAACTTGTGTTTGCGCCTGAATGCACTATTTCGGGGTACCAAAGCTGCAAAGCATCCATTCTACTCCATTGGAACCAAAGTGATGATTGGGAGTGTTTCAGAGCATTTCGCTAACCTTCGGCACGTAAACGATGCAAAACTTGTGTTTCGGGCCTGAATGCACTATTTTAGGGTATCGTAGTTGTAAAGCATCCATTCTACTCCATTTGACCCAAAATGATGTTTGGGAGTGTTTCAGAGCATTTCGCTAACCTTCGGCACAAAAATAGATGAAAAACTTGTGTTTCGGGCCTGAATGCACTATTTCAGGGTACCAAAGTTGTGAAGCATCCATTCTACTCCATTGGAACCAAAATGATGTTTGGGAGTGTTTCAGAGCATTTCGCTAACCTTCGGCACGTAAAAGATGCAAAACTTGTGTTCGCGCCTGAATCCACTATTTCGGGGTACCAAAGTTGTGAAGCATCCATTATAGTCCATTGGACCCAAAATGATGTTTGGGAGTGTTTCAGAGCATTTTGCTAACCTTCGGCACATAAATAGATGAAAAACTTGTGTTTCGGGCCTGAATGCACTATTTCGGGGTACCAAAGTTGCGAAGCATCCATTCTACTCCATTGGAACCAAAATGATGTTTGGGAGTGTTTCAGAGCATTTCGCTAACCTTCGGCACGTAAAAAGATACAAAACTTGTGTTTCGGGCCTGAATGCACTATTTCGGGGTGCCGAAGTTGTGAAGCATCCATTCTACTCCATTGGACCCAAAATGATTTTTGGGAGTGTTTCAGAGCATTTCGCTAACCTTCGGCACGTAAAAAGATGAAAACTTGTGTTCGCGCCTGAATGCACTATTTTGGGGTACCGAAGTTGTGAAGCATCCATTCTAGTCCATTGGACCCAAAATGATGTTTGGGGGTGTTTCAGAGCATTTCGCTAACCTTCGGCACGTAAAAAGATGAAAAACTTGTGTTCGCGCCTGAATGCACTATTTCGAGGTACCAAAGCTGCAAAGCATCCATTCTACTCCATTGGAACCAAAGTGATGATTGGTAGTGTTTCAGAGCATTTCGCTAACCTTATGCACGTAAAAAGATACAAAACTTGTGTTTTGGGCCTGAATGCACTATTTCGGGGTGCCGAAGTTGTGAAGCATCCATTCTACTCCATTGGACCCAAAATGATTTTTGGTTGTGTTTCAGAGCATTTCGCTAACCTTCGGCACGTAAATAGATGAAAACTTGTGTTCGCGCCTGAATGCACTATTTTGGGGTACCGAAGTTGTGAAGCATCCATTCTAGTCCATTGGACCCAAAATGATGTTTGGGGGTGTTTCAGAGCATTTCGCTAACCTTCAGCACGAAAAAAGATGAAAAACTTGTGTTCGCGCCTGAATGCACTATTTCGGGGTACCAAAGCTGCAAAGCATCCATTCTACTCCATTGGAACCAAAATGATAATTGGGAGTGTTTCAGAGCATTTCGCTAACCTTCGGCACGTAAAAGATGCAAAACTTGTGTTTCGGGCCTGAATGCACTATTTCGGGGTATCGTAGTTGTAAAGCATCCATTCTACTCCATTTGACCCAAAATGATGTTTGGGAGTGTTTCAGAGCATTTCGCTAACCTTCGGCACAAAAATAGATGAAAAACTTGTGTTTCGGGCCTGAATGCACTATTTCGGGGTACCAAAGTTGCGAAGCATCCATTCTACTCCATTGGAACCAAAATGATGTTTGGGAGTGTTTCAGAGCATTTCGCTAACCTTCGGCACGTAAAAGATGCAAAACTTGTGTTCGCGCCTGAATCCCCTATTTCGGGGTACCAAAGTTGTGAATCATCCATTATAGTCCATTGGACCTAAAATGATGTTTGGGAGTGTTTCAGAGCATTTTGCTAACCTTCGGAACATAAATAGATGAAAAACTTGTGTTTCGGGCCTGAATGCACTATTTCGGGGTACCAAAGTTGCGAAGCATCCATTCTACTCCATTGGAACCAAAATGATGTTTGGGAGTGTTTCAGAGCATTTCGCTAACCTTCGGCACGTAAAAAGATACAAAACTTATGTTTCGGGCCTGAATGCACTATTTCGGGGTGCCGAAGTTGTGAAGCATCCATTCTACTCCATTGGACCCAAAATGATTTTTGTTAGTGTTTCAGAGCATTTCGCTAACCTTCGGCACGTAAAAAGATGAAAACTTGTGTTCGCGCCTGAATGCACTATTTTGGGGTACCGAAGTTGTGAAGCATCCATTCTAGTCCATTGGACCCAAAATGATGTTTGGGGGTGTTTCAGAGCATTTCGCTAACCTTCGGCACGTAAAAAGATGAAAAACTTGTGTTCGCGCCTGAATGCACTATTTCGGGGTACCAAAGCTGCAAAGCGTCCATTCTACTCCATTAGAACCAAAGTGATGATTGGGAGTGTTTCAGAGCATTTCGCTAACCTTCGGCACGTAAAAGATGCAAAACTTGTGTTTCGGGCCTGAATGCACTATTTCGGGGTATCGTAGTTGTAAAGCATCCATTCTACTCCATTTGACCCAAAATGATGTTTGGGAGTGTTTCAGAGCATTTCGCTAACCTTCGGCACGTAAAAGATGCAAAACTTGTGTTCGCGCCTGAATCCACTATTTCGGGGTACCAAAGTTGTGAAGCATCCATGATGTGAACCCGCTTGGGTTTGTGCCCGATCTTTCGATGAGATGCGTGGGGGATAATTCGATTTGAGGAGATGACGTTCACGGCCCAACTACAACCTTTCCAAGGATGCGCCTTAGCAACCGATACACCACCTCCTATGGCTGCCGCGATCTTGTGGAGCGCGTCACCCGGCCACTAGGGCACCCGTTCCTGCAAGCAATCGAAGAACTAGCAAGAACAAGTATAGAACAAGTACTGAATTTACTAGATGGGAATGAAGTATTAAATCTCAAACTCAATCACGAATACGGTGGGGTTCCGATGACAGGAAGTCGGGCGGCTGATTCAGCACGCGCGCTTCAGCAAGTAGCAATGGCTAAACTTGATCTAAACAAAACCCAATCAGTTTGTGGCGGCTATGGAGCTATATGAGAGGGTGGAGGACGACCTGGACGTGGTGGGGGTCGTCCTACAACCCTAGGACGCGCCCCTATGGGGCTCCACTTGATACACGGCCCATTGGGCCGAATAAGGTGGCGCAGCACCTGGGACAGATTGACATCCGGTCATTGATTTGACAATTGCGACCGGCACAGAGCAGATATGGACATGAGTCCGGATCCATATGAAAGTGTACTTCACCCTCGTTCCAGGGAGTACTTGAACGCCCCAATCCGACTCCGTATGCGACCGTGGCGTCCGTCACAAGTTGGTATTTTTCTGCAGTCCGAATCCAGCCTGCGCGAGTCCTTCTCCCTTTCGGTCTTGACCATGATTCCTAATCAAAAGAAGAGTGCACGTGTCTCTACAATCTAAATATGATGAACATGAACTCAGGAGTGAACTCACTTGTTGATTAAGTTGACGAGCACGGGCACGAGTAATAGGACCAGCAATAACTCGATTTTGTGTAGGCGTGGATGTATCGCTGGTGGTGATGTCCTCATCATCCTCCCCTTCTTGCATTTGAGTCGTCCTCGACTCAAGCTCATCGTCTTCTCCCAAATATGGCTTCAAATCGTGTGCATTCAATCATGACTTAGGCTTCTGACATGTAGTGCAACGAGCAATAAATCTCTCCACATCTCTTCTCATCCTTGGCCAAAAGAAGTGACCAGCAAGTATGTCCTCCGTCTTTTTAACTCCAAAATGCCCCATCAAGCCACCTCCATGCGCTTCCTGCAGCAACAATAAGTGAACGGAGCTAGCTGGAATGCATAGCTTGTTAGCTCTAAACACAAACCCATCACTCACGATGAATTTGTTCCATCCTTTCCCATCCTTGCAATGCAGCAACACATCTTTAAAATCAGCATCGTTAACATATTGGGCTTTAATTGTTTCTAATCCAAACATCTTGTAATCAAGTTGGTTCAGCAAAGTATATCTCCTAGACAAAGCATCAGCAATGATATTTTCTTTCCCTCTCTTGTGTTTAATAACATAAGGAAAAGATTCAATAAATTCAACCCACTTAGCATGTCTACGGTTCAGTTTGCCTTGACTACGAATATGTTTCAAAGATTCATGATCAGAATGTATAACAAATTCTTTAGGCCACAAATAATGCTGCCATGTTTCCAATGTTCGAACAAGAGCATACAATTCTTTATCATAAGTGGAATAATTCAGAATAGGCCCGCTCAATTTTTCACTAAAATATGCAACCGGTTTACCTTCTTGTGATAAAACACCACCCAAACCAATTCCACTAGCATCACATTCAAGCTCAAAAGTTTTATTAAAATTAGGGAGTTGGAGAAGAGGTGTATGTGTCAACTTATCTTTCAACATGACGAAGGCGTTCTCTTGTTTATTACCCCAACTAAAAGGCACTCCCTTCTTTGTAAGCTCATTCAACGGTGCAACAATGGTGCTAAAGTCCTTCACAAAACGACGATAAAATCCAGCAAGTCCTAGAAAACTCCGCCCCTGTGTGATAGTCTTCGGTACAGGCCAACCCTGTATAGCTTCAACCTTGGCTTGATCAACCTCAATTCCCTGTGGAGTCACAACATAGCCAAGAAAAGACACTCGATCGGTGCAAAAGGTGCACTTCTCAAGGTTACCAAATAAACGTGCATCCCGTAAGGCATTAAAAACAGCACGTAAATGATCAATATGTTCATCCATAGATTTGCTGTAGATCAATATATCATCAAAGTAGACTACAACAAATTTTCCAATGAAAGCACGCAAAACTTCGTTCATTAATCTCATAAAAGTGCTAGGTGCATTAGTTAACCCAAAAGGCATGACTAACCACTCATATAAACTGAACTTAGTTTTGAAAGCAGTTTTCCATTCATCTCCCAATTTCATACGAATCTGATGGTACCCACTACGTAAATCAACCTTAGAGAAAATAGTAGCACCACTCAATTCATCAAGCATGTCATCTAGACGTGGAATAGGATGTCGATATCGGATAGTGATATTATTAATAGCTCTACAATCAACACACATACGCCATGTTCCATCTTTCTTAGGTACCAAAATAACCGGAACAGCACAAGGACTAAGAGACTCACGCACATAACCTTTGTCAAGTAGTTCTTGCACTTGTCGCTGAATTTCTTTTGTTTCCTCCGGATTTGTCCTGTATGGTGCACGGTTGGGCAAAGAAGCACCTGGAATAAGATCAATTTGGTGCTCAATCCCTCGTATAGGTGGCAGCCCTGCTGGTATCTCACTTGGAAAGACATCAGAATACTCCTGCAAAATGTTAGCAATAGCAGGAGGCAAGGAATGCTGCATATCTTGAACTGAAAACAAAGCATCCTTGCATACCAAAGCGTAGGCAACAGAAGTGGAAGCAATTAATTCATTAATATCAGATTTAGTAGCAAGCAAGCAATGTCCTTTCAATTTTATCCCATCTTCATTATTACCAACAGATTTGCTAATTTTATTGTTCTCAGTTTTAGCTTTTGCAGCTTTAGCAATGTCATCACGCACAATAGCCTCAGGAGACATAGGAAGCAAAGCAATTTTCTTATCATGGTACATGAGAGAATACTGATTTGATCTACCATGATGCAAACAATCAGTATCAAATTGCCAAGGTCTACCTAATAGAATGTGACAAGCTTCCATAGGCACAACATCACACTCCACAACATCATGATATGAACCAATAGAAAAATTAATTCGTACCAGCCTTGTTACCTTTACCTTACCACTGTTGTTCAGCCAACGAATGTAATATGGATGTGGGTGTGGTTTGGTTGTAAGTGCAAGCTTCTCCACCATGTCGCTGCTAGCCAAATTGTTGCAGCTACCTCCATCAATAATCAAGCGGCAAGAACGCTCTTTAATCACACACTTGGTTTGGAACAATGTATGCCGCTGATTTTGCTCCGCCTTCTCTATTTGTGCACTAAGCACACGCTGCACAATGAGGCTCTCATAATGCTCAGCATCCTCTGTACCAATCTGTTCGTCTAATGGCTCCTCTCTACCTGCATCGTCAGTCGCAAGCAAAGCAAGTGTATCTTCATCAAAATCACTAGCAGAGGAATACCCACCATTATTTGTTACCACCATAACCCGCTTGTTGGGACAATCACGCTGCACATGCCCTAATCCCTTGCATCGATGGCACTGAATATCTCTTGCTCTACCTGTGGAGGCAACTGAAGAAGCACTAGCAGCTGGTTTTGGAGCAGATTTGGTTGCTGAATTTGTGGGAGTACCACATGTCTTGTCACTGGACGAAGGTGGTGGTGGTGCTAATCGACTCGGTGAGGACGATGGGGGAGGTGCACACCCACTAAAAGAAGTAGTCATTCGCTGCCATGGTGTTGATTTCCGTGCAGAAATGTTAGACCTTGCACTGGCATGTCGTCCCTGCACTTCCCTTTCAGCTTTACAAGCAATATGAAAACAATCTGTTACGTTAGTATACTCTCTGTATTCAACAATGTCCCGAATTTCTCTATTCAAACCGCCCACAAATCTAGCAATAGCAGGTTCATTTCCCTCCTCTATGTTACAACGCAACATGCCCATTTGTAATTCCTGATAGTATTCTTCTACACTTTTAGTACCCTGTCTCAATTGTTGTAACTTATGTAACAGATCACGTGCATAGTAAGAAGGAACAAATCTAGCCCGCATGACCTGTTTCAAAGCATCCCAAGTTCGTGGTATATTATTAGGATTTTTCTTGCTATGTTCTATCCACCAAACAGAAGCAAAATCAGTAAACTCAGTAGTAGCAGCCCTAACACGTGTTTTCTCAGGAAATTCATGACATTCAAATTTTTGATCAACAGCAATCTCCCAAGTAATGTAAGCATCAGGATCATATTTACCAGCAAAAGGAGGTATCTTAAATTTAATCTTACTAAAAGCATCATTATTAACATGTACCTCACGTCCTCGGCGGAATCCACCCATACCTCTACGATTAGTACGTAGCCGTCGTCGATCCCGGTCTTCTTGTTCTGTATCAGCAACATAGTCTTCCCAATTGTCCTCGAAGGACTCATCCTTCTTGTCATCTTTCTTGCTATTCTCATCATACCCACCATTGATTTTAGCATAAATCTCATCAAACCTGCGCACAAAAGAAGAAAGACTCCTGTCCATACGAGCAACTGTCGCCTCCACCCCTGCAAGCTTGTTGTTGGTGTCAATCTGTGTGGTCTCCAATTGCCCGATCTTCTCATTCGTCGTGAGCAAGTCATTATCAATTCCTTCATTGTGGTCCTTCACCTTGTTTTCAAAGTATTGTATGATTCTCTTGGTGCGAGGAGACTGTGGAAAGGAGTTGTTGGATCCATCACTACCATCTCTTGGTCCTGTCATGGCTTGACAAACAGAAACAACAAGAAAACAAGTGAAGAAATAAAAGCCCTACAACTATTAGGATGTAGCTACTGTAAGGCACTCACTCTCAACCTGTTATACAAGCTCTTACCAATTCTTACCGTGCTCGACAGGAGGGGACGGCCACCAACAAGTCTGCAAACAGGAAGAAGTGTATCGGTGCCGCGGCAACAAAACCTGTCAAGCTGTAGTCTAATATGTGGAGCTATAGGTGGGCTGAAACAAGGAATGACTAGCACCACAATAGTTAAAAAACAAGCTGAATAATTGTTCAACGGCGGTACTGTGCTGGTCCTAGGCTAAACCATGCTAGAGACGTGAGCCTAGGCACAAAGGTAGTCACCGACAAAGAGCAACTAGCACAGCACAAAAGAAAACACCAAATTCAGCCCCCTCTTTTTTTTTCTTCTTCTTCTCTTGTCTTTTTTTTCTATCTTTCTTTCACTCTTTTTTTTCCTCTTCTATTTTTTTGCTTTCACTTCTATTTTTTTTTCTTTCTTTGACTTTTTCTTGCTGAATATCAGGACAAATCAATATAGAATGCGTATTGCACAGATTGCAGATCGCAGATCTCCAGGACAATTGCGGAGTGCTGAAAGGGAATTTTCTAACAAGGCCAAATCCGTTAGAAAGATAAAAAGATAACCTTTCCAGATTGTATTTAAACACTTGAATCGGACTTAAGATGGATCCGGGGTGACTAAAACGTGATAGAACTCAAAACTCTAAAGGATTAGACACTAAGACCAGCAACTCGACACAACTGATGCAAGCAAAAACTCAACAAGCCCTAACTAAGTAGTACTAGTAAAGGCTCAAACGGTTTATGGGACAGCGGGTAACATAATCTATAATTTTTTTTTGGCTTTTCTGGACTATAGGAAAAAAAAATTAGCGATTGATGTGGAAGTCTCTCACCGAACAAGCTTGCTCTGATTACCAACTGATATGAACCCGCTAGGGTTTGTGCCCGATCTTTCAATGAGATGCGTGGGGGATAATTCGATTGGAGGAGATGACGTTCACGGCCCGACTACAACCTTTCCAAGGATGCGCCTTAGCAACCGATACACCACCTCCTATGGCTGCCGCGATCTTGTGGAGCGCGTCACCCGGCCACTAGGGCACCCGTTCCTGCAAGCAATCGAAGAACTAGCAAGAACAAGTATAGAACAAGTACTGAATTTACTAGATGGGAATGAAGTATTAAATCTCAAACTCAATCACGAATACGGTGGGGTTCCGATGACAGGAAGTCGGGCGGCTGATTCAGCACGCGCGCCTCAGCAAGTAGCAATGGCTAAACTTGATCTAAACAAAACCCAATCAGTTTGTGGCGGCTATGGAGCTATATGAGAGGGTGGAGGACGACCTAGACGTGGTGGGGGTCGTCCTACAACCCTAGGACGCGCCCCTATGGGACTCCACTTGATACACGGCCCATTGGGCCGAATAAGGTGGCGCAGCACCTGGGATAGATTGACATCCGGTCATTGATTTGACAATTGCGACCGGCACAGAGCAGATATGGACATGAGTCCGGATCCATATGAAAGTTTACTTCACTCTCGTTCCAGGAAGTGCTTGAACGCCCCAATCCGACTCCGTATGCGACCGTGGCGTCCGTGGCGTCCGTCACAAGTTGGTGTTTTTCTGCAGTCCGAATCCAGCCTGCGCGAGTCCTTCTCCCTTTCGGTCTTGACCATGATTCCTAATCAAAAGAAGAGTGCACGTGTCTCCACAATCTAAATATGATGAACATGAACTCAGTAGTGAACTCACTTGTTGATTAAGTTGACGAGCACGGGCACGAGTAATAGGACCAGCAATAACTCGATTTTGTGTAGGCGTGGATGTATCGTTGGTGGTGATGTCCTCATCAATCCATTTTAGTCCATTGGACCCAAAATGATGCTTGGGAGTATTTCAGAGCATTTTGCTAACCTTCAGCACATAAATAGATGAAAAACTTGTGTTTCGGGCCTGAATGCACTATTTCGGGCTACCAAAGTTGCGAAGCATCCATTCTACTCCATTGGAACCAAAATGATGTTTGGGAGTGTTTCAGAGCATTACGCTAACCTTCGGCACGTAAAAAGATACAAAACTTGTGTTCGCGCCTCAATGCACTATTTCAGGGTACCAAAGCAGCGAAGCATCCATTCTACTCCATTGGAACCAAAGTGATGTTTGGGAGTGTTTCAGAGCATTTAGCTAACCTTCGGCACGTAAAAAGATACAAAACTTGTGTTCGCGCCTGAATGCACTATTTCGGGGTACCAAAGCTACGAAGCATCCATTCTACTCCGTTGGAACCAAAATGATGTTTGGGAGTGTTTCAGAGCATTTCGCTAACCTTCAGCAGGTAAAAAGATGATAAACTTGTGTTTCGGGCCTTAATGCACTATTTCAGGGTACCGAAGTTGTGAAGCATCCATTCTACTCTATTGGACCCAAAATGATGTTTGAGAGTGTTTCAGAGCATTTCACAAATCTTTGGCTCGGAAAAGAAGCAAAACTTGGGCTTCGGGCCTGAATGCACTATTTCGGGGTATCGTAGTTGTAAAGTATCCATTCTACTCCATTGGACCCAAAATGATGTTTGGGAGTGTTTCAGAGCATTTCGCTAACCTTCGGCACGTAAAAGATGCAAAACTTGTGTTCGCGCCTGAATCCACTATTTCGGGGTACCAAAGTTGTGAAGCATCCATTATAGTCCATTGGACCCAAAATGATGTTTGGGAGTGTTTCAGAGCATTTTGCTAACCTTCGGCACATAAATAGATGAAAAACTTGTGTTACGGGCCTGAATGCACTATTTTGGGGTACTAAAGTTGCGAAGCATCCATTCTACTCCATTGGAACCAAAATGATGTTTGGGAGTGTTTCAGAGCATTTCGCTAACCTTCGGCACGTAAAAAGATACAAAACTTGTGTTCGCACCTGAATGCACTATTTCGGGGTACCAAAGTTGCGAAGCATCCATTCTACTCGATTGGAACCAAAGTGATGTTTGGGAGTGTTTCAGACCATTTCGCTGACCTTCGGCGGGTAAAAAGATGATAAACTTGTGTTTCGGGCCCGAATGTACTATTTCGGGGTACCAAAGTTGTGAAGCATCCATTCTACTCCATTGGACCCAAAATGATGTTTGAGAGTGTTTCAGAGCATTTCGCTAACCTTCGGCTCGAAAAGATGCAAAACTTGGGTTTCGGGCCTGAATGCACTATTTCGGGGTATCGTAGTTGTAAAGCATCCATTCTACTCCATTGGACCCAAAATGATGTTTGGGACTGTATCAGAGCATTTCGCTTACCTTCGGCACGTAAAAGATGCAAAACTTGTGTTCACGCCTGAATGCACTATTTCGAGGTACCGAAGTTGTGAAGCTTCCATTCTACTCCATTGGACCCAAAATGATGTTTGGGAGTGTTTCAGAGCATTTCGCTAACCTTCGGCACGTAAAAGATGCAAAACTTGTGTTCGCACCTGAATCCACTATTTCGGGGTACCAAAGTTGCGAAGCATCCGTTATAGTCCGTTGGACCCAAAATGATGTTTGGGAGTGTTTCAGAGCATTTTGCTAACCTTGGACACATAAATAGATGAAAAACTTGTGTTTCGGGCCTGAATGCACTATTTCGGGGTACCAAAGTTGCGAAGCATCCATTCTACTCCATTGGAACCAAAATGATGTTTGGGAGTGTTTCAGAGCATTTCGCTAACCTTCGGCACGTAAAAGATGCAAAACTTGTGTTCGCGCCTGAATCCACTATTTCAGGGTACCAAAGTTGTGAAGCATCCATTATAGTCCATTGGACCCAAAATGATGTTTGGGAGTGTTTCAGAGCATTTTGCTAACCTTCGGCACATAAATAGATGAAAAACTTGTGTTTCGGGCCTGAATGCACTATTTCGGGGTACCAAAGTTGCGAAGCATCCATTCTACTCCATTGGAACCAAAATGATGTTTGGGAGTGTTTCAGAGCATTTCGCTAACCTTCGGCACGTAAAAAGATACAAAACTTGTGTTTCGGGCCTGAATGCACTATTTCGGGGTGCCGAAGTTGTGAAGCATCCATTCTACTCCATTGGACCCAAAATGATTTTTGGGAGTGTTTCAGAGCATTTCGCTAACCTTCGGCACGTAAAAAGATGAAAACTTGTGTTCGCGCCTGTATGCACTATTTTGGGGTACCGTAGTTGTGAAGCATCCATTCTAGTCCATTGGACCCAAAATGATGTTTGGGGGTGTTTCAGAGCATTTCGCTAACCTTCGGCATGTAAAAAGATGAAAAACTTGTGTTCGCGCCTGAATGCACTATTTCGGGGTACCGAAGTTGTGAAGCATCCATTCTACTCTATTGGACCCAAAATGATGTTTGAGAGTCTTTCAGAGCATTTCGCTAACCTTCGGCTCGGAAAAGAAGCAAAACTTGGGCTTCGGGCCTGAATACACTATTTCGGGGTATCGTAGTTGTAAAGTATCCATTCTACTCCATTGGACCCAAAATGATGTTTGGGAGTGTTTCAGAGCATTTCGCTAACCTTCGGCACGTAAAAGATGCAAAACTTGTGTTCGCGCCTGAATCCACTATTTCGGGGTACCAAAGTTGTGAAGCATCCATTATAGTCCATTGGACCCAAAATGATGTTTGGGAGTGTTTCAGAGCATTTTGCTAACCTTCGGCACATAAATAGATGAAAAACTTGTGTTCGCGCCTGAATACACTATTTCGGGGTACCAAAGCTGCGAAGCATCCATTCTACTCCATTGGAACCAAAGTGATGTTTGGGAGTGTTTCAGAGCATTTCGCTAACCTTTAGCAGGTAAAAAGATGATAAACTTTTGTTTCGGGCCTGAATGCACTATTTCGGAGTACCGAAGTTGTGAAGCATCCATTCTACTCTATTGGACCCAAAATGATGTTTGAAAGTGTTTCAGAGCATTTCGCTAACCTTCGGCACGTAAAAAGATACAAAACTTGTGTTCGCGCCAGAATGCACTATTTCGGGGTACCAAAGTTGTGAAGCATCCATTATAGTCCATTGGACCCAAAATGATGTTTGGGAGTGTTTCAGAGCATTTCGCTAAACTTCGGCAGGTAAAAAGATGATAAACTTGTGTTTCAGGCCTGAATGTACTATTTCGGGGTACCGAAGTTGTGAAGCATCCATTCTACTCCATTGGACCCAAAATGATGTTTGAGAGTGTTTCAGAGCATTTCACTAACTTTCGGCTCGTAAAAGATGGAAAACTTGTGTTCACGCCTGAATGCATTATTTCGAGGTACCGAAGTTGTGAAGCATCCATTCTACCCCATTCGACCCAAAATGATGTTTGGGAGTGTATCAGAGCATTTCGCTAACCTTCGGCACGTAAAAGATGCAAAACTTGTGTTTCGGGCCTGAATGCACTATTTCGGGGTATCGTAGTTGTAAAGCATCCATTCTACTCCATTGGACCCAAAATGATGTTTGGGACTGTATCAGAGCATTTCGCTAAACTTCGGCACGTAAAAGATGCAAAACTTGTGTTCACGCCTGAATGCATTATTTCGAGGTACCGAAGTTGTGAAGCATCCATTCTACTCCATTCGACCCAAAATGATGTTTGGGAGTGTTTCAGAGCATTTCGCTAACCTTCGGCACGTAAAAGATGCAAAACTTGTGTTTCGGGCCTGAATGCACTATTTCGGGGTATCGTAGTTGGAAAGCATCCATTCTACTCCATTGGACCCAAAATGATGTTTGGGACTGTATCAGAGCATTTCGCTAACCTTCGGCACGTAAAAGATGCAAAACTTGTGTTCACGCCTGAATGCATTATTTCGAGGTACCGAAGTTGTGAAGCATCCATTCTACTCCATTCGACCCAAAATGATGTTTGGGAGTGTTTCAGAGCATTTCGCTATCCTTCGGCACGTAAAAGATGTAAAACTTGTGTTCGCACCTGAATCCACTATTTCGGGGTACCAGAGTTGTGAAGCATCCATTATAGTCCGTTGGACCCAAAATGATGTTTGGGAGTGTTTCAGAGCATTTTGCTAACCTTCGGCACGTAAATAGATGAAAAACTTGTGTTTCGGGCCTGAATGCACTATTTTGGGGTACCAAAGTTGCGAAGCATCCATTCTACTCCATTGGAACCAAAATGATGTTTTGGAGTGTTTCAGAGAATTTCGCTAACCTTCGGCACGTACAAAGATACAAAACTTGTGTTCGCGCCTGAATGCACTATTTCGGGGTACCAAAGCTGCGAAGCATCCATTCTACTCCATTGGAACCAAAATGATGTTTGGGAGTGTTTCAGAGCATTTCGCTAACCTTCAGCAGGTAAAAAGATGATAAACTTGTGTTTCGGGCTTGAATGCACTATTTCGGGGTACCGAAGTTGTGAAGCATCCATTATAGTCCGTTGGACCCAAAATGATGTTTGGGAGTGTTTCAGAGCATTTTGCTAACCTTCGGCACATAAATAGATGAAAAACTTGTGTTTCGGGCCTGAATGCACTATTTCGAGGTACCAAAGTTGCGAAGCATCCATTCTACTCCATTGGAACTAAAATGATGTTTGGGAGTGTTTCAGAGCATTTCGCTAACCTTCGGCACGTAAAAGATTCAAAACTTGTGTTCGCGCCTGAATCCACTATTTCGGGGTACCAAAGTTGTGAAGCATCCATTATAGTCCATTGCACCCAAAATGATGTTTGGGAATGTTTCAGAGCATTTTGCTAACCTTCGGCACATAAATAGATGAAAAACTTGTGTTTCGGTTCCGAATGCACTATTTCGGGGTACCAAAGTTGCGAAGCATCCATTCTACTCCATTGGAACCAAAATGATGTTTGGGAGTGTTTCAAAGCATTTCGCTAACCTTCGGCACGTAAAAAGACACAAAACTTGTGTTTCAGGTCTGAATACACTATTTCGGGGTGCTGAAGTTGTGAAGCATCCATTCTACTCCATAGGACCCAAAATGATTATTGGGAGTGTTTCAGAGCATTTCGCTAACCTTCGGCACGTAAAAAGATGAAAACTTGTGTTCGCGCCTGAATGCACTATTTTGCGGTACCGAAGTTGTGAAGAATCCATTCTAGTCATTAGACCCAAAATGATGTTTGGGGGTGTTTCAGAGCATTTCGCTAACCTTCGGCACATAAAAAGATGAAAAACTTGTGTTCGCGCCTAAATGCACTATTTCGGGGTACCAAAGCTGCAAAGCATCCATTCTACTCCACTGGAACCAAAGTGATGATTGGGAGTGTTTCAGAGCATTTCGCTAACCTTCGGCACGTAAAAATGCAAAAATTGTCTTTCGGGCCTGAATGCACTATTTCGGGGTATCGTAGTTGTAAAGCATCCATTCTACTCCATTTGACCCAAAATGATGTTTGGGAGTGTTTCAGAGCATTTCGCTAACCTTCGGCACGTGAAAGATGCAAAACTTGTGTTCGCGCCTGAATCCACTATTTCGGGGTACCAAAGTTGTGAAGCATCCATTATAGTCCATTGGACCCAAAATGATGTTTGGGAGTATTTCAGAGCGTTTTGCTAACCTTCGGCACATAAATAGATGAAAAACTTGTGTTTCAGGCCTGAATGCACTATTTCGGGCTACCAAAGTTGCGAAGCATCCATTCTACTCCATTGGAACCAAAATGATGTTTGGGAGTGTTTCAGAGCATTTCGCTAACCTTCGGCACGTAAAAAGATACAAAACTTGTGTTCGCGCCAGAATGCACTATTTCGGGGTACCAAAGCTGCGAAGCATCCATTCTACTCCATTGGAACCAAAGTGATTTTTGGGAGTGTTTCAGAGCATTTCGCTAACCTTCAGCAGGTAAAAAGATGATAAACTTGTGTTTCGGGCCTGAATGTACTATTTCGGGGTACCGAAGTTGTGAAGCATGCATTCTACTCCATTGGACCCAAAATGATGTTTGCGAGTGTTTCAGAGCATTTCGCTAACCTTCGGCTCGTAAAAGATGCAAAACTTGGGTTTCGGGCCTGAATGCACTATTTCGGGGTATCATAGTTGTAAAGCATCCATTCTACTCCAGTGGACCCAAAATGATGTTTGGGAGTGTTTCAGAGCATTTCGCTAACCTTCGGCACGTAAAAAGATACAAAACTTGTGTTCGCGCCTGAATGCACTATTTCGGGGTACCAAAGCTGCGAAGCATCCATTCTACTCCATTGGAACCAAAGTGATGTTTGGGAGTGTTTCAGAGCATTTCGCTAACCTTGAGCAGGTAAAAAGATGATAAACTTGTGTTTCGGGCCTGAATACACTATTTCGGGGTACCGAAGTTGTGAAGCATCCATTCTACTCTATGGGACCCAAAATGATGTTTGAGAGTGTTTCAGAGCATTTCGCTAACCTTCGGCTCGTAAAAGAAGCAAAACTTGGGTTTCGGGCCTGAATGCACTATTTCGGGGTATCGTAGTTGTAAAGCATCCATTCTACTCCATTAGACCCACAATGATGTTTGGGAGTGTTTCAGAGCATTTCGCTAACCTTCGGCATGTAAAAGATGCAAAACTTGTGTTCGTGCCTGAATCCACTATTTCGGGGTACCAAAGTTGTGAAGCATCCATTATAGTCCATTGGACCCAAAATGATGTTTGGGAGTGTTTCAGAGCATTTTGCTAACCTTCGGCACATAAATAGATGAAAAACTTGTGTTTCGGGCCTCAATGCACTATTTCGGGGTACTAAAGTTGCGAAGCATCCATTCTACTCCATTGGAACCAAAATGATGTTTGGGAGTGTTTCAGAGCATTTCGCTAACCTTCGGCACGTAAAAAGATACAAAACTTGTGTTCGCGCCAGAATGCACTATTTCGGGGTACCAAAGCTGCGAAGCATCCATTCTACTCCATTGGAACCAAAGTGATTTTTGGGAGTGTTTCAGAGCATTTCGCTAACCTTCGGCAGGTAAAAAGATGATAAACTTGTGTTTCGGGCCTGAATGTACTATTTCTTGGTACCGAAGTTGTGAAGCATGCATTCTACTCCATTGGACCCAAAATGATGTTTGCGAGTGTTTCAGAGCATTTCGCTAACCTTCGGCTCGTAAAAGATGCAAAACTTGTGTTCGCGCCTGAATCCACTATTTCGGCGTACCAAAGTTGTGAAGCATCCATTATAGTCCATTGGACCCAAAATGATGTTTGGGAGTATTTCAGAGCATTTTGCTAACCTTCGGCACATAAATAGATGAAAAACTTGTGTTTCAGGCCTGAATGCACTATTTCGGGCTACCAAAGTTGCGAAGCATCCATTCTACTCCATTGGAACCAAAATGATGTTTGGGAGTGTTTCAGAGCATTTCGCTAACCTTCGGCACGTAAAAAGATACAAAACTTGTGTTCGCGCCAGAATGCACTATTTCGGGGTACCAAAGCTGCGAAGCATCCATTCTACTCCATTGGAACCAAAGTGATTTTTGGGAGTGTTTCAGAGCATTTCGCTAACCTTCAGCAGGTAAAAAGATGATAAACTTGTGTTTCGGGCCTGAATGTACTATTTCGGGGGACCGAAGTTGTGAAGCATGCATTCTACTCCATTGGACCCAAAATGATGTTTGCGAGTGTTTCAGAGCATTTCGCTAACCTTCGGCTCGTAAAAGATGCAAAACTTGGGTTTCGAGCCTGAATGCACTATTTCGGGGTATCATAGTTGTAAAGCATCCATTCTACTCCAGTGGACCCAAAATGATGTTTGGGAGTGTTTCAGAGCATTTCGCTAACCTTCGGCACGTAAAAAGATACAAAACTTGTGTTCGCGCCTGAATGCACTATTTCGGGGTACCAAAGCTGCGAAGCATCCATTCTACTCCATTGGAACCAAAGTGATGTTTGGGAGTGTTCCAGAGCATTTCGCTAACCTTGAGCAGGTAAAAAGATGATAAACTTGTGTTTCGGGCCTGAATACACTATTTCGGGGTACCGAAGTTGTGAAGCATCCATTCTACTCTATGGGACCCAAAATGATGTTTGAGAGTGTTTCAGAGCATTTCGCTAACCTTCGGCTCGTAAAAGAAGCAAAACTTGGGTTTCGGGCCTGAATGCACTATTTCGGGGTATCGTAGTTGTAAAGCATCCATTCTACTCCATTAGACCCAAAATGATGTTTGGGAGTGTTTCAGAGCATTTCGCTAACCTTCGGCATGTAAAAGATGCAAAACTTGTGTTCGTGCCTGAATCCACTATTTCGGGGTACCAAAGTTGTGAAGCATCCATTATAGTCCATTGGACCCAAAATGATGTTTGGGAGTGTTTCAGAGCATTTTGCTAACCTTCGGCACATAAAAAGATGAAAAACTTGTGTTTCGGGCCTCAATGCACTATTTCGGGGTACTAAAGTTGCGAAGCATCCATTCTACTCCATTGGAACCAAAATGATGTTTGGGAGTGTTTCAGAGCATTTCGCTAACCTTCGGCTCGTAAAAGATGCAAAACTTGGGTTTCGGGCCTGAATGCACTATTTCGGGGTATCATAGTTGTAAAGCATCCATTCTACTCCAGTGGACCCAAAATGATGTTTGGGAGTGTTTCAGAGCATTTCGCTAACCTTCGGCACGTAAAAAGATACAAAACTTGTGTTCGCGCCTGAATGCACTATTTCGGGGTACCAAAGCTGCGAAGCATCCATTCTACTCCATTGGAACCAAAGTGATGTTTGGGAGTGTTTCAGAGCATTTCGCTAACCTTGAGCAGGTAAAAAGATGATAAACTTGTGTTTCGGGCCTGAATACACTATTTCGGGGTACCGAAGTTGTGAAGCATCCATTCTACTCTATGGGACCCAAAATGATGTTTGAGAGTGTTTCAGAGCATTTCGCTAACCTTCGGCTCGTAAAAGAAGCAAAACTTGGGTTTCGGGCCTGAATGCACTATTTCGGGGTATCGTAGTTGTAAAGCATCCATTCTACTCCATTAGACCCAAAATGATGTTTGGGAGTGTTTCAGAGCATTTCGCTAACCTTCGGCACGTAAAAGATGCAAAACTTGTGTTCGCGCCTGAATCCACTATTTCGGGGTACCAAAGTTGTGAAGCATCCATTATAGTCCATTGGACCCAAAATGATGTTTGGGAGTGTTTCAGAGCATTTTGCTAACCTTCGGCACAGAAATAGATGAAAAACTTGTGTTTCGGGCCTCAATGCACTATTTCGGGGTACTAAAGTTGCGAAGCATCCATTCTACTCCATTGGAACCAAAATGATGTTTGGGAGTGTTTCAGAGCATTTCGCTAACCTTCGACACGTAAAAAGATACAAAACTTGTGTTCGCGCCAGAATGCACTATTTCGGGGTACCAAAGCTGTGAAGCATCCATTCTACTCCATTGGAACCAAAGTGATTTTTGGGAGTATTTCAGAGCATTTCGCTAACCTTCGGCAGGTAAAAAGATGATAAACTTGTGTTTCGGGCCTAAATGTACTATTTCGGGGTACCGAAGTTGTGAAGCATGCATTCTACTCCATTGGACCCAAAATGATGTTTGCGAGTGTTTCAGAGCATTTCGCTAACCTTCGGCTCGTAAAAGATGCAAAACTTGGGTTTCGGGCCTGAATGCACTATTTCGGGGTATCATAGTTGTAAAGCATCCATTCTACTCCAGTGGACCCAAAATGATGTTTGGGACTGTATCAGAGCATTTCGCTAACCTTCGGCACGTAAAAGATGCAAAACTTGTGTTCACGCCTGAATGCACTATTTTGAGGTACCGAAGTTGTGAAGCATCCATTCTACTCCATTGGAGCCAAAATGATGTTTGGGAGTGTTTCAGAGCATTTCGCTAACCTTCGGAACGTAAAAGATGCAAAACTTGTGTTTCGGGCCTGAATGCACTATTTCGGGGTATCGTAGTTGTAAAGCATCCATTCTATTCCATTGGACCCAAAATGATGTTTGGGAGTGTTTCAGAGCATTTCGCTAACCTTCGGCACGTAAAAGATGTAAAACCTGTGTTCGCACCTGAATCCACTATTTCGGGGTACCAAAGTTGTGAAGCATCCATTATAGTCCGTTGGACCCAAAATGATGTTTGGGAGTGTTTCAAAGCATTTTGCTAACCTTCGGCACGTAAATAGATGAAAAACTTGTGTTTCGGGCCTGAATGCAATATTTTGGGGTACCAAAGTTGCGAAGCATCCATTCTACTCCATTGGAACCAAAATGATGTTTGGGAGTGTTTCAGAGCATTTCGCTAACCTTCGGCACGTAAAAAGATACAAAACTTGTGTTCGCGCCTGAATGCACTATTTCGGGGTACCAAAGCTGCGAAGCATCCATTCTACTCCATTGGAACCAAAATGGTGTTTTGGAGTGTTTCAGAGCATTTCGCTAACCTTCAGCAGGTAAAAAGATGATAAACTTGTGTTTCGGGCCTGAATGCACTATTTCGGGGTACCGAAGTTGTGAAGCATCCATTCTACTCTATTGGACCCAAAATGATGTTTGAGAGTGTTTCAGAGCATTTCGCTAACCTTCGGCTCGTAAAAAGATACAAAACTTGTGTTCGCGCCAGAATGCACTATTTCGGGGTACCAAAGCTGCGAAGCATCCATTCTACTCCATTGGAACCAAAGTGATTTTTGGGAGTGTTTCAGAGCATTTCGCTAACCTTCAGCAGGTAAAAAGATGATAAACTTGTGTTTCGGGCCTGAATGTATTATTTCGGGGGACCGAAGTTGTGAAGCATGCATTCTACTCCATTGGACCCAAAATGATGTTTGCGAGTGTTTCAGAGCATTTCGCTAACCTTCGGCTCGTAAAAGATGCAAAACTTGGGTTTCGAGCCTGAATGCACTATTTCGGGGTATCATAGTTGTAAAGCATCCATTCTACTCCAGTGGACCCAAAATGATGTTTGGGAGTGTTTCAGAGCATTTCGCTAACCTTCGGCACGTAAAAAGATACAAAACTTGTGTTCGCGCCTGAATGCACTATTTCGGGGTACCAAAGCTGCGAAGCATCCATTCTACTCCATTGGAACCAAAGTGATGTTTGGGAGTGTTCCAGAGCATTTCGCTAACCTTGAGCAGGTAAAAAGATGATAAACTTGTGTTTCGGGCCTGAATACACTATTTCGGGGTACCGAAGTTGTGAAGCATCCATTCTACTCTATGGGACCCAAAATGATGTTTGAGAGTGTTTCAGAGCATTTCGCTAACCTTCGGCTCGTAAAAGAAGCAAAACTTGGGTTTCGGGCCTGAATGCACTATTTCGGGGTATCGTAGTTGTAAAGCATCCATTCTACTCCATTAGACCCAAAATGATGTTTGGGAGTGTTTCAGAGCATTTCGCTAACCTTCGGCATGTAAAAGATGCAAAACTTGTGTTCGTGCCGGAATCCACTATTTCGGGGTACCAAAGTTGTGAAGCATCCATTATAGTCCATTGGACCCAAAATGATGTTTGGGAGTGTTTCAGAGCATTTTGCTAACCTTCGGCACATAAAAAGATGAAAAACTTGTGTTTCGGGCCTCAATGCACTATTTCGGGGTACTAAAGTTGCGAAGCAACCATTCTACTCCATTGGAACCAAAATGATGTTTGGGAGTGTTTCAGAGCATTTCGCTAACCTTCGGCTCGTAAAAGATGCAAAACTTGGGTTTCGGGCCTGAATGCACTATTTCGGGGTATCATAGTTGTAAAGCATCCATTCTACTCCAGTGGACCCAAAATGATGTTTGGGAGTGTTTCAGAGCATTTCGCTAACCTTCGGCACGTAAAAAGATACAAAACTTGTGTTCGCGCCTGAATGCACTATTTCGGGGTACCAAAGCTGCGAAGCATCCATTCTACTCCATTGGAACCAAAGTGATGTTTGGGAGTGTTTCAGAGCATTTCGCTAACCTTGAGCAGGTAAAAAGATGATAAACTTGTGTTTCGGGCCTGAATACACTATTTCGGGGTACCGAAGTTGTGAAGCATCCATTCTACTCTATGGGACCCAAAATGATGTTTGAGAGTGTTTCAGAGCATTTCGCTAACCTTCGGCTCGTAAAAGAAGCAAAACTTGGGTTTCGGGCCTGAATGCACTATTTCGGGGTATCGTAGTTGTAAAGCATCCATTCTACTCCATTAGACCCAAAATGATGTTTGGGAGTGTTTCAGAGCATTTCGCTAACCTTCGGCACGTAAAAGATGCAAAACTTGTGTTCGCGCCTGAATCCACTATTTCGGGGTACCAAAGTTGTGAAGCATCCATTATAGTCCATTGGACCCAAAATGATGTTTGGGAGTGTTTCAGAGCATTTTGCTAACCTTCGGCACAGAAATAGATGAAAAACTTGTGTTTCGGGCCTCAATGCACTATTTCGGGGTACTAAAGTTGCGAAGCATCCATTCTACTCCATTGGAACCAAAATGATGTTTGGGAGTGTTTCAGAGCATTTCGCTAACCTTCGACACGTAAAAAGATACAAAACTTGTGTTCGCGCCAGAATGCACTATTTCGGGGTACCAAAGCTGTGAAGCATCCATTCTACTCCATTGGAACCAAAGTGATTTTTGGGAGTATTTCAGAGCATTTCGCTAACCTTCGGCAGGTAAAAAGATGATAAACTTGTGTTTCGGGCCTAAATGTACTATTTCGGGGTACCGAAGTTGTGAAGCATGCATTCTACTCCATTGGACCCAAAATGATGTTTGCGAGTGTTTCAGAGCATTTCGCTAACCTTCGGCTCGTAAAAGATGCAAAACTTGGGTTTCGGGCCTGAATGCACTATTTCGGGGTATCATAGTTGTAAAGCATCCATTCTACTCCAGTGGACCCAAAATGATGTTTGGGACTGTATCAGAGCATTTCGCTAACCTTCGGCACGTAAAAGATGCAAAACTTGTGTTCACGCCTGAATGCACTATTTTGAGGTACCGAAGTTGTGAAGCATCCATTCTACTCCATTGGAGCCAAAATGATGTTTGGGAGTGTTTCAGAGCATTTCGCTAACCTTCGGCACGTAAAAGATGCAAAACTTGTGTTTCGGGCCTGAATGCACTATTTCGGGGTATCGTAGTTGTAAAGCATCCATTCTATTCCATTGGACCCAAAATGATGTTTGGGAGTGTTTCAGAGCATTTCGCTAACCTTCGGCACGTAAAAGATGTAAAACCTGTGTTCGCACCTGAATCCACTATTTCGGGGTACCAAAGTTGTGAAGCATCCATTATAGTCCGTTGGACCCAAAATGATGTTTGGGAGTGTTTCAAAGCATTTTGCTAACCTTCGGCACGTAAATAGATGAAAAACTTGTGTTTCGGGCCTGAATGCAATATTTTGGGGTACCAAAGTTGCGAAGCATCCATTCTACTCCATTGGAACCAAAATGATGTTTGGGAGTGTTTCAGAGCATTTCGCTAACCTTCGGCACGTAAAAAGATACAAAACTTGTGTTCGCGCCTGAATGCACTATTTCGGGGTACCAAAGCTGCGAAGCATCCATTCTACTCCATTGGAACCAAAATGGTGTTTTGGAGTGTTTCAGAGCATTTCGCTAACCTTCAGCAGGTAAAAAGATGATAAACTTGTGTTTCGGGCCTGAATGCACTATTTCGGGGTGCCGAAGTTGTGAAGCATCCATTCTACTCTATTGGACCCAAAATGATGTTTGAGAGTGTTTCAGAGCATTTCGCTAACCTTCGGCTCGTAAAAGAAGCAAAACTTAGGTTTCGGGCCTGAATGCATTATTTTGGGGTACCGTAGTTGTGAAGCATTCATTCTAGTCCATTGGACCCAAAATGATGTTTGGGGGTGTTTCAGAGCATTTCGCTAACCTTCGGCACGTAAAAAGATGAAAAACTTGTGTTCGCGCCTGAATACACTATTTTGGGGTACCAAAGCTGCAAAGCATCCATTCTACTCCATTGGAACCAAAGTGATGATTGGGAGTGTTTCAGAGCATTTCGCTAACCTTCGGCACGTAAAAGATGCAAAACTTGTGTTTCGGGCCTGAATGCACTATTTCGGGGTATCGTAGTTGTAAAGCATCCATTCTACTCCATTTGACCCAAAATGATGTTTGGGAGTGTTTCAGAGCATTTCGCTAACCTTCGGCACGTAAAAAGATACAAAACTTGTGTTCGCACCTGAATGCACTATTTCGGGGTACCAAAGCTGCGAAGCATCCATTCTACTCCATTGGAACCAAAGTGATGTTTGGGAGTGTTTCAGAGCATTTCGCTAACCTTCAGCAGGTAAAAAGATGATAAACTTGTGTTTCGGGCCTGAATGCACTATTTCGGGGTACCGAAGTTGTGAAGCATCCATTCTACTCTATTGGACCCAAAATGATGTTTGAGAGTGTTTCAGAGCATTTCGCTAACCTTCGGCTCGTAAAAGAAGCAAAACTTGGGTTTCGGGCCTAAATGCACTATTTTGGGGTATCGTAGTCGTAAAGCATCCATTCTACTCCATTGGACCCAAAATGATGTTTGGGAGTGTTTCAGAGCATTTCGCTAACCTTCGGTACGTAAAAGATGCAAAACTTGTGTTCGCGCCTGAATCCACTATTTCGGGGTACCAAAGTTGTGAAGCATCCATTATAGTCCATTGGACCCAAAATGATGTTTGGGAGTGTTTCAGAGCATTTTGCTAACCTTCGGCACATAAATAGATGAAAAACTTGTGTTTCGGGCCTGAATGCACTATTTCGGGGTACTAAAGTTGCGAAGCATCCTTTCTACTCCATTGGAACCAAAATGATGTTTGGGAGTGTTTCAGAGCATTTCGCTAACCTTCGGCACGTAAGAAGATACAAAACTTGTGTTCGTGCCTGAATGCACTATTTCGGGGTACCAAAGCTGCGAAGCATCCATTCTACTCCATTGGAACCAAAGTGATGTTTGGGAGTGTTTCAGAGCATTTCGCTAACCTTCGGCAGGTAAAAAGATGATAAACTTGTGTTTCGAGCCTGAATGTACTATTTCGGGGTACCGAAGTTGTGAAGCATCCATTCTACTCCATTGGACCCAAAATGATGTTTGAGAGTGTTTCAGAGCATTTCGCTAACCTTCGGCTCGTAAAAGATGCAAAACTTGGGTTTCGGGCCTGAATGCACTATTTCAGGGTATCGTAGTTGTAAAGCATCCATTCTACTCCATTGGACCCAAAATGATGTTTGGGACTGTATCAGAGCATTTCGCTAACCTTCGGCACGTAAAGATGCAAAACTTGTGTTCACGCCTTAATGCACTATTTCGAGGTACCGAAGTTGTGAAGCATCCATTCTACTCCATTGGACCCAAAATGATGTTTGGGAGTGTTTCAGAGCATTTCGCTAACCTTCGGCACGTAAAAGATGCAAAACTTGTGTTCGCACCTGAATCCACTATTTCGTGGTACCAAAGTTGTGAAGCATCCATTATAGTCCGTTGGACCCAAAATGATGTTTGGGAGTGTTTTAGAGCATTTTGCTAACCTTCGGCACGTAAATTGATGAAAAACTTGTGTTTCAGGCCTGAATGCACTATTTTGGGGTACCAAAGTTGCGAAGCATCCATTCTACTCCATTGGAACCAAAATGATGTTTGGGAGTGTTTCAGAGCGTTTTGCTAACCTTCGGCACGTAAAAAGATACAAAACTTGTGTTCGCGCCTGAATGCACTATTTCGGGGTACCAAAGCTGCGAAGCATCCATTCTACTCCATTGGAACCAAAATGATGTATGGGAGTGTTTCAGAGCAATTCACTAACCTTCGGCACGTAAAAAGATGAAAACTTGTGTTCGCGCCTGAAAGCACTATTTTGGGGTACCGATGTTGTGAAGCATCCATTCTAGTCCATTGGACCCAAAATGATGTTTGGGGGTGTTTCAGAGCATTTCGCTAACCTTCGGCACGTAAAAAGATGAAAAACTTGTGTTCGCGCCGGAATGCACTATTTCGGGGTACCAAAGCTGCGAAGCATCCATTCTACTCCATTGGAACCAAAGTGATGTTTGGGAGTGTTTCAGAGCATTTCGCTAACCTTCAGCAGGTAAAAAGATGATAAACTTGTGTTTCGGGCCTGAATGCACTATTTCGGGGTACCGAAGTTGTGAAGCATCCATTCTACTCTATTGCACCCAAAATGATGTTTGAGAGTGTTTCAGAGCATTTCGCTAACCTTCGGCACGTAAAAAGATACAAAACTTGTGTTCGCGCCAGAATGCACTATTTCGGGGTACCAAAGTTGTGAAGCATCCATTATAGTCCATTGGACCCAAAATGATGTTTGGGAGTGTTTCAGAGCATTTCGCTAAACTTCGGCAGGTAAAAAGATGATAAACTTGTGTTTCAGGCCTGAATGTACTATTTCGGGGTACCGAAGTTGTGAAGCATCCATTCTACTCCATTGGACCCAAAATGATGTTTGAGAGTGTTTCAGAGCATTTCACTAACTTTCGGCTCGTAAAAGATGCAAAACTTGTGTTCACGCCTGAATGCATTATTTCGAGGTACCGAAGTTGTGAAGCATCCATTCTACCCCATTCAACCCAAAATGATGTTTGGGAGTGTATCAGAGCATTTCGCTAACCTTCGGCACGTAAAAGATGCAAAACTTGTGTTTCGGGCCTGAATGCACTATTTCGGGGTATCGTAGTTGTAAAGCATCCATTCTACTCCATTGGACCCAAAATGATGATTGGGACTGTATCAGAGCATTTCGCTAACCTTCGGCACGTAAAAGATGCAAAACTTGTGTTCACGCCTGAATGCATTATTTCGAGGTACCGAAGTTGTGAAGCATCCATTCTACTCCATTCGACCCAAAATGATGTTTGGGAGTGTTTCAGAGCATTTCGCTAACCTTCGGCACGTAAAAGATGCAAAACTTGTGTTTCGGGCCTGAATGCACTATTTCGGGGTATCGTAGTTGTAAAGCATCCATTCTACTCCATTGGACCCAAAATGATGTTTGGGACTGTATCAGAGCATTTCGCTAACCTTCGGCACGTAAAAGATGCAAAACTTATGTTCACGCCTGAATGCATTATTTCGAGGTACCGAAGTTGTGAAGCATCCATTCTACTCCATTCGACCCAAAATGATGTTTGGGAGTGTTTCAGAGCATTTCGCTATCCTTCGGCACGTAAAAGATGTAAAACTTGTGTTCGCACCTGAATCCACTATTTCGGGGTACCAGAGTTGTGAAGCATCCATTATAGTCCGTTGGACCCAAAATGATGTTTGGGAGTGTTTCAGAGCATTTTGCTAACCTTCGGCACGTAAATAGATGAAAAACTTGTGTTTCGGGCCTGAATGCACTATTTTGGGGTACCAAAGTTGCGAAGCATCCATTCTACTCCATTGGAACCAAAATGATGTTTTGGAGTGTTTCAGAGCATTTCGCTAACCTTCGGCACGTACAAAGATACGAAACTTGTGTTCGCGCCTGAATGCACTATTTCGGGGTACCAAAGCTGCGAAGCATCCATTCTACTCCATTGGAACCAAAATGATGTTTGGGAGTGTTTCAGAGCATTTCGCTAACCTTCAGCAGGTAAAAAGATGATAAACTTGTGTTTCGGGCTTGAATGCACTATTTCGGGGTACCGAAGTTGTGAAGCATCCATTATAGTCCGTTGGACCCAAAATGATGTTTGGGAGTGTTTCAGAGCATTTTGCTAACCTTCGGTACATAAATAGATGAAAAACTTGTGTTTCGGGCCTGAATGCACTATTTCGAGGTACCAAAGTTGCGAAGCATCCATTCTACTCCATTGGAACTAAAATGATGTTTGGGAGTGTTTCAGAGCATTTTGCTAACCTTCGGCACGTAAAAGATGCAAAACTTGTGTTCGCGCCTGAATCCACTATTTCGGGGTACCAAAGTTGTGAAGCATCCATTATAGTCCATTGGACCCAAAATGATGTTTGGGAGTGTTTCAGAGCATTTTGCTAACCTTCGGCACATAAATAGATGAAAAACTTGTGTTTCGGTTCTGAATGCACTAGTTCGGGGTACCAAAGTTGCGAAGCATCCATTCTACTCCATTGGAACCAAAATGATGTTTGGGAGTGTTTCAAAGCATTTCGCTAACCTTCGGCACGTAAAAAGACACAAAACTTGTGTTTCGGGCCTGAATACACTATTTCGGGGTGCTGAAGTTGTGAAGCATCCATTCTACTCCATAGGACCCAAAATGATTATTGGGAGTGTTTCAGAGCATTTCGCTAACCTTCGGCACGTAAAAAGATGAAAACTTGTGTTCGCGCCTGAATGCACTATTTTGCGGTACCGAAGTTGTGAAGAATCCATTCTAGTCCATTAGACCCAAAATGATGTTTAGGGGTGTTTCAGAGCATTTCGCTAACCTTCGGCACATAAAAAGATGAAAAACTTGTGTTCGCGCCTGAATGCACTATTTCGGGGTACCAAAGCTGCAAAGCATCCATTCTACTCCATTGGAACCAAAGTGATGATTGGGAGTGTTTCAGAGCATTTCGCTAACCTTCGGCACGTAAAAATGCAAAAATTGTCTTTCGGGCCTGAATGCACTATTTCGGGGTATCGTAGTTGTAAAGCATCCATTCTACTCCATTTGACCCAAAATGATGTTTGGGAGTGTTTCAGAGCATTTCGCTAACCTTCGGCACGTAAAAGATGCAAAACTTGTGTTCGCGCCTGAATCCACTGTTTCGGGGTACCAAAGTTGTGAAGCATCCATTATAGTCCATTGGACCCAAAATGATGTTTGGGAGTATTTCAGAGCATTTTGCTAACCTTCGGCACATAAATAGATGAAAAACTTGTGTTTCAGGC
This sequence comes from Cenchrus fungigraminus, assembly GCA_036936925.1. Taxonomy (NCBI): domain Eukaryota; kingdom Viridiplantae; phylum Streptophyta; class Magnoliopsida; order Poales; family Poaceae; genus Cenchrus; species Cenchrus fungigraminus. The sequence goes on along the minus strand of CM072772.1, from coordinate 57,566,133 downwards.
CTGAATGCACTATTTCGGGCTACCAAAGTTGCGAAGCATCCATTCTACTCCATTGGAACCAAAATGATGTTTGGGAGTGTTTCAGAGCATTTCGCTAACCTTCGGCACGTAAAAAGATACAAAACTTGTGTTCGCACCAGAATGCACTATTTCGGGGTACCAAAGCTGCGAAGCATCCATTCTACTCCATTGGAACCAAAGTGATTTTTGGGAATGTTTCAGAGCATTTCGCTAACCTTCAGCAGGTAAAAAGATGATAAACTTGTGTTTCGGGCCTGCATGTACTATTTCGGGGTACCGAAGTTGTGAAGCATGCATTCTACTCCATTGGACCCAAAATGATGTTTGCGAGTGTTTCAGAGCATTTCGCTAACCTTCGGCTCGTAAAAGATGCAAAACTTGGGTTTCGGGCCTGAATGCACTATATCGGGGTATCATAGTTGTAAAGCATCCATTCTACTCCAGTGGACCCAAAATGATGTTTGGGAGTGTTTCAGAGCATTTCGCTAACCTTCGGCACGTAAAAAGATACAAAACTTGTGTTCGCGCCTGAATGCACTATTTTGGGGTACCAAAGCTGCGAAGCATCCATTCTACTCCATTGGAACCAAAGTGATGTTTGGGAGTGTTTCAGAGCATTTCGCTAACCTTGAGCAGGTAAAAAGATGATAAACTTGTGTTTCGGGCCTGAATACACTATTTCGGGGTACCGAAGTTGTGAAGCATCCATTCTACTCTATGGGACCCAAAATGATGTTTGAGAGTGTTTCAGAGCATTTCGCTAACCTTCGGCTCGTAAAAGAAGCAAAACTTGGGTTTCGGGCCTGAATGCACTATTTCGGGGTATCATAGTTGTAAAGCATCCATTCTACTCCATTAGACCCAAAATGATGTTTGGGAGTGTTTCAGAGCATTTCGCTAACCTTCGGCACGTAAAAGATGCAAAACTTGTGTTCGCGCCTGAATCCACTATTTCGGGGTACCAAAGTTGTGAAGCATCCATTATAGTCCATTGGACCCAAAATAATGTTTGGGAGTGTTTCAGAGCATTTTGCTAACCTTCGGCACATAAATAGATGAAAAACTTGTGTTTCGGGCCTCAATGCACTATTTCGGGGTACTAAAGTTGCGAAGTATCCATTCTACTCCATTGGAACCAAAATGATGTTTGGGAGTGTTTCAGAGCATTTCGCTAACCTTTGGCACGTAAAAAGATACAAAACTTGTGTTCGCGCCAGAATGCACTATTTCGGGGTACCAAAGCTGCGAAGCATCCATTCTACTCCATTGGAACCAAAGTGATTTTTGGGAGTGTTTCAGAGCATTTCGCTAACCTTCGGCAGGTAAAAAGATGATAAACTTGTGTTTCGGGCCTGAATGTACTATTTCGGGGTACTGAAGTTGTGAAGCATGCATTCTACTCCATTGGACCCAAAATGATGTTTGCGAGTGTTTCAGAGCATTTCGCTAACCTTCGGCTCGTAAAAGATGCAAAACTTGTGTTCGCGCCTGAATCCACTATTTCGGGGTACCAAAGTTGTGAAGCATCCATTATAGTCCATTGGACCCAAAATGATGTTTGGGAGTATTTCAGAGCATTTTGCTAACCTTCGGCACATAAATAGATGAAAAACTTGTGTTTCAGGCCTGAATGCACTATTTCGGGCTACCAAAGTTGCGAAGCATCCATTCTACTCCATTGGAACCAAAATGATGTTTGGGAGTGTTTCAGAGCATTTCGCTAACCTTCGGCACGTAAAAAGATACAAAACTTGTGTTCGCGCCAGAATGCACTATTTCGGGGTACCAAAGCTGCGAAGCATCCATTCTACTCCATTGGAACCAAAGTGATTTTTGGGAGTGTTTCAGAGCATTTCGCTAACCTTCAGCAGGTAAAAAGATGATAAACTTGTGTTTCGGGCCTGAATGTACTATTTCGGGGTACCGAAGTTGTGAAGCATGCATTCTACTCCATTGGACCCAAAATGATGTTTGCGAGTGTTTCAGAGCATTTCGCTAACCTTCGGCTCGTAAAAGATGCAAATCTTGGGTTTCGGGCCTGAATGCACTATTTCGGGGTATCATAGTTGTAAAGCATCCATTCTACTCCAGTGGACCCAAAATGATGTTTGGGAGTGTTTCAGAGCATTTCGCTAACCTTTGGCACGTAAAAAGATACAAAACTTGTGTTCGCGCCTGAATGCACTATTTCGGGGTACCAAAGCTGCGAAGCATCCATTCTACTCCATTGGAACCAAAGTGATGTTTGGGAGTGTTTCAGAGCATTTCGCTAACCTTGAGCAGGTAAAAAGATGATAAACTTGTGTTTCGGGCCTGAATACACTATTTCGGGGTACCGAAGTTGTGAAGCTTCCATTCTACTCTATGGGACCCAAAATGATGTTTGAGAGTGTTTCAGAGCATTTCGCTAACCTTCGGCTCGTAAAAGAAGCAAAACTTGGGTTTCGGGCGTGAATGCACTATTTCGGGGTATCGTAGTTGTAAAGCATCCATTCTACTCCATTAGACCCAAAATGATGTTTGGGAGTGTTTCAGAGCATTTCGCTAACCTTCGGCACGTAAAAGATGCAAAACTTGTGTTCGCGCCTGAATCCACTATTTCGGGGTACCAAAGTTGTGAAGCATCCATTATAGTCCATTGGACCCAAAATGATGTTTGGGAGTGTTTCAGAGCATTTTGCTAACCTTCGGCACAGAAATAGATGAAAAACTTGTGTTTCGGGCCTCAATGCACTATTTCGGGGTACTAAAGTTGCGAAGCATCCATTCTACTCCATTGGAACCAAAATGATGTTTGGGAGTGTTTCAGAGCATTTCGCTAACCTTCGGCACGTAAAAAGATACAAAACTTGTGTTCGCGCCAGAATGCACTATTTCGGGGTACCAAAGCTGTGAAGCATCCATTCTACTCCATTGGAACCAAAGTGATTTTTGGGAGTGTTTCAGAGCATTTCGCTAACCTTCGGCAGGTAAAAAGATGATAAACTTGTGTTTCGGGCCTAAATGTACTATTTCGGGGTACCGAAGTTGTGAAGCATGCATTCTACTCCATTGGACCCAAAATGATGTTTGCGAGTGTTTCAGAGCATTTCGCTAACCTTCGGCTCGTAAAAGATGCAAAACTTGGGTTTCGGGCCTGAATGCACTATTTCGGGGTATCATAGTTGTAAAGCATCCATTCTACTCCAGTGGACCCAAAATGATGTTTGGGACTGTATCAGAGCATTTCGCTAACCTTCGGCACGTAAAAGATGCAAAACTTGTGTTCACGCCTGAATGCACTATTTCAAGGTACCGAAGTTGTGAAGCATCCATTCTACTCCATTGGAGCCAAAATGATGTTTGGGAGTGTTTCAGAGCATTTCGCTAACCTTCGGCACGTAAAAGATGCAAAACTTGTGTTTCGGGCCTGAATGCACTATTTCGGGGTATCGTAGTTGTAAAGCATCCACTCTATTCCATTGGACCCAAAATGATGTTTGGGAGTGTTTCAGAGCATTTCGCTAACCTTCGGCACGTAAAAGATGTAAAACCTGTGTTCGTACCTGAATCCACTATTTCGGGGTACCAAAGTTGTGAAGCATCCATTATAGTCCGTTGGACCCAAAATGATGTTTGGGAGTGTTTCAGAGCATTTCGCTAACCTTCGGCACGTAAAAGATGCAAAACTTGTGTTCACGCCTGAATGCACTATTTCAAGGTACCGAAGTTGTGAAGCATCCATTCTACTCCATTGGAGCCAAAATGATGTTTGGGAGTGTTTCAGAGCATTTCGCTAACCTTCGGCACGTAAAAGATGCAAAACTTGTGTTTCGGGCCTGAATGCACTATTTCGGGGTATCGTAGTTGTAAAGCATCCATTCTATTCCATTGGACCCAAAATGATGTTTGGGAGTGTTTCAGAGCATTTCGCTAACCTTGAGCAGGTAAAAAGATGATAAACTTGTGTTTCGGGCCTGAATACACTATTTCGGGGTACCGAAGTTGTGAAGCTTCCATTCTACTCTATGGGACCCAAAATGATGTTTGAGAGTGTTTCAGAGCATTTCGCTAACCTTCGGCTCGTAAAAGAAGCAAAACTTGGGTTTCGGGCGTGAATGCACTATTTCGGGGTATCGTAGTTGTAAAGCATCCATTCTACTCCATTAGACCCAAAATGATGTTTGGGAGTGTTTCAGAGCATTTCGCTAACCTTCGGCACGTAAAAGATGCAAAACTTGTGTTCGCGCCTGAATCCACTATTTCGGGGTACCAAAGTTGTGAAGCATCCATTATAGTCCATTGGACCCAAAATGATGTTTGGGAGTGTTTCAGAGCATTTTGCTAACCTTCGGCACAGAAATAGATGAAAAACTTGTGTTTCGGGCCTCAATGCACTATTTCGGGGTACTAAAGTTGCGAAGCATCCATTCTACTCCATTGGAACCAAAATGATGTTTGGGAGTGTTTCAGAGCATTTCGCTAACCTTCGGCACGTAAAAAGATACAAAACTTGTGTTCGCGCCAGAATGCACTATTTCGGGGTACCAAAGCTGTGAAGCATCCATTCTACTCCATTGGAACCAAAGTGATTTTTGGGAGTGTTTCAGAGCAATTCGCTAACCTTCGGCAGGTAAAAAGATGATAAACTTGTGTTTCGGGCCTAAATGTACTATTTCGGGGTACCGAAGTTGTGAAGCATGCATTCTACTCCATTGGACCCAAAATGATGTTTGCGAGTGTTTCAGAGCATTTCGCTAACCTTCGGCTCGTAAAAGATGCAAAACTTGGGTTTCGGGCCTGAATGCACTATTTCGGGGTATCATAGTTGTAAAGCATCCATTCTACTCCAGTGGACCCAAAATGATGTTTGGGACTGTATCAGAGCATTTCGCTAACCTTCGGCACGTAAAAGATGCAAAACTTGTGTTCACGCCTGAATGCACTATTTCGAGGTACCGAAGTTGTGAAGCATCCATTCTACTCCATTGGAGCCAAAATGATGTTTGGGAGTGTTTCAGAGCATTTCGCTAACCTTCGGCACGTAAAAGATGCAAAACTTGTGTTTCGGGCCTGAATGCACTATTTCGGGGTATCGTAGTTGTAAAGCATCCATTCTATTCCATTGGACCCAAAATGATGTTTGGGAGTGTTTCAGAGCATTTCGCTAACCTTCGGCACGTAAAAGATGTAAAACCTGTGTTCGTACCTGAATCCACTATTTCGGGGTACCAAAGTTGTGAAGCATCCATTATAGTCCGTTGGACCCAAAATGATGTTTGGGAGTGTTTCAGAGCATTTTGCTAACCTTCGGCACGTAAATAGATGAAAAACTTGTGTTTCGGGCCTGAATGCAATATTTTGGGGTACCAAAGTTGCGAAGCATCCATTCTACTCCATTGGAACCAAAATGATGTTTGGGAGTGTTTAAGAGCATTTCGCTAACCTTCGGCACGTAAAAAGATGAAAAACTTGTGTTCGCGCCTGAATGCACTATTTTGGGGTACCAAAGCTGCGAAGCATCCATTCTACTCCATTGGAACCAAAATGATGTTTTGGAGTGTTTCAGAGCATTTCGCTAACCTTCAGCAGGTAAAAAGATGATAAACTTGTGTTTCGGGCCTGAATGCACTATTTCGGGGTACCGAAGTTGTGAAGCATCCATTCTACTCTATTGGACCCAAAATGATGTTTGAGAGTGTTTCAGAGCATTTCGCTAACCTTCGGCTCGTAAAAGAAGCAAAACTTGGGTTTCGGGCCTAAATGCACTATTTTGGGGTATCGTAGTCGTAAAGCATCCATTCTACTCCATTGGACCCAAAATGATGTTTGGGAGTGTTTCAGAGCATTTCGCTAACCTTCGGTACGTAAAAGATGCAAAACTTGTGTTCGCGCCTGAATCCACTATTTCGGGGTACCAAAGTTGTGAAGCATCCATTATAGTCCATTGGACCCAAAATGATGTTTGGGAGTGTTTCAGAGCATTTTGCTAACCTTCGGCACATAAATAGATGAAAAACTTGTGTTTCGGGCCTGAATGCACTATTTCGGGGTACTAAAGTTGCGAAGCATCCTTTCTACTCCATTGGAACCAAAATGATGTTTGGGAGTGTTTCAGAGCATTTCGCTAACCTTCGGCACGTAAGAAGATACAAAACTTGTGTTCGTGCCTGAATGCACTATTTCGGGGTACCAAAGCTGCGAAGCATCCATTCTACTCCATTGGAACCAAAGTGATGTTTGGGAGTGTTTCAGAGCATTTCGCTAACCTTCGGCAGGTAAAAAGATGATAAACTTGTGTTTCGAACCTGAATGTACTATTTCGGGGTACCGAAGTTGTGAAGCATCCATTCTACTCCATTGGACCCAAAATGATGTTTGAGAGTGTTTCAGAGCATTTCGCTAACCTTCGGCTCGTAAAAGATGCAAAACTTGGGTTTCGGGCCTGAATGCACTATTTCAGGGTACCGAAGTTGTAAAGCATCCATTCTACTCCATTGGACCCAAAATGATGTTTGGGACTGTATCAGAGCATTTCGCTAACCTTCGGCACGTAAAGATGCAAAACTTGTGTTCACGCCTTAATGCACTATTTCGAGGTACCGAAGTTGTGAAGCATCCATTCTACTCCATTGGACCCAAAATGATGTTTGGGAGTGTTTCAGAGCATTTCGCTAACCTTCGGCACGTAAATAGATGAAAAACTTGTGTTTCAGGCCTGAATGCACTATTTTGGGGTACCAAAGTTGCGAAGCATCCATTCTACTCCATTGGAACCAAAATGATGTTTGGGAGTGTTTCAGAGCATTTCGCTAACCTTCGGCACGTAAAAAGATACAAAACTTGTGTTCGCGCCTGAATGCACTATTTCGGGGTACCAAAGCTGCGAAGCATCCATTCAACTCAATTGGAACCAAAATGATGTATGGGAGTGTTTCAGAGCATTTCGCTAACCTTCGGCACGTAAAAAGATGAAAACTTGTGTTCGCGCCTGAAAGCACTATTTTGGGGTACCGATGTTGTGAAGCATCCATTCTAGTCCATTGGACCCAAAATGATGTTTGGGGGTGTTTCAGTGCATTTCGCTAACCTTCAGCACGTAAAAAGATGAAAAACTTGTGTTCGCGCCTGAATGCACTATTTCGGGGTACCAAAGCTGCGAAGCATCCATTCTACTCCATTGGAACCAAAGTGATGTTTGGGAGTGTTTCAGAGCATTTCGCAAACCTTCGGCAGGTAAAAAGATGATAAACTTGTGTTTCGGGCCTGAATGCACTATTTCGGGGTACCGAAGTTGTGAAGCATCCATTCTACTCCATTGGACCCAAAATGATGTTTGAGAGTGTTTCAGAGCATTTCGCTAACCTTCGGCTCGTAAAAGATGCAAAACTTCGGTTTCGGGCCTGAATGTACTATTTCGGGGTATCGTAGTTGTAAAGCATCCATTCTACTCTATTGGACCCAAAATGATGTTTGGGAGTGTATCAGAGCTTTCCGCTAACATTCGGCACGGAAAAGATGCAAAACTTGTGTTCGCGCCTGAATGCACTATTTCGGGGTACCGAAGTTGTGAAGCATCCATTCTACTCCATTGGACCCAAAATGATGTTTGGGAGTGTTTCAGAGCATTTTGCTAACCTTCGGTACGTAAAAGATGCAAAACTTGGGTTTCGGGCCTGAATGCACTATTTCGGGGTATCGTTGTTGTAAAGCATCCATTCTACTCCATTGGACCCAAAATGATGTTTGGGAGTGTATCAGAGCATTCCGCTAACCTTCGGCACGTAAAAAGATGAAAAACTTGTGTTCGCGCCTGAATGCACTATTTCGGGGTACCAAAGCTGCGAAGCATCCATTCTACTCCATTGGAACCAAAGTGATGTTTGGGAGTGTTTTAGAGCATTTCTCAAACCTTCGGCAGGTAAAAAGATGATAAACTTGTGTTTCGAGCCTGAATGCACTATTTCGGGGTACCGAAGTTGTGAAGCCTCCATTCTACTCCATTGGACCCAAAATGATGTTTGAGAGTGTTTCAGAGCATTTCGCTAACCTTCGGCTCGTAAAAGATGCAAAACTTGGGTTTCGGGCCTGAATGCACTATTTCGGGGTATCGTAGTTGTTAAGCATCCATTCTACTCCATTGGACCCAAAATGATGTTTGGGAGTGTTTCAGAGCATTTCGCTAACCTTCGGCACGTAAAAGATGCAAAACTTGTGTTCGCGCCTGAATCCACTATTTCGGGGTACCAAAGTTGTGAAGCATCCATTATAGTCCATTGGACCCAAAATGATGTTTGGGATTGTTTCAGAGCATTTTGCTAACCTTCGGCACATAAATAGATGAAAAACTTGTGTTTCGGGCCTGAATGTACTATTTCGGGCTACCAAAGTTGCGAAGCATCCATTCTACTCCATTGGAACCAAAATGATGTTTGGGAGTGTTTCAGAGCATTTCGCTAACCTTCGGCACGTAAAAAGATACAAAACTTGTGTTCGCGCCTGAATGCACTATTTCGGGGTACCAAAGCTGCGAAGCATCCATTCTACTCCATTGGAACCAAAGTGATGTTTGGGAGTGTTTCAGAGCATTTCGCTAACCTTCGGCAGGTAAAAAGTTAATAAACTTGTGTTTCGGGCCTGAATGCACTATTCCAGGGTACCGAAGTTGTGAAGCATCCGTTCTACTCCATTGGACTCAAAATGATGTTTGAGAGTGTTTCAAAGCATTTCGCTAACCTTCGGCTCGTAAAAGATGCAAAACTTGGGTTTCGGGCCTGAATGCACTATTTCGAGGTATCATAGTTGTAAAGCATCCATTGTACTCCATTGGACCAAAAATGATGTTTGGGAGTGTATCAGAGCATTTCGCTAACCTTCGGCACGTAAAAGATGCAAAACTTATGTTCACACCTAAATGCACTATTTCGAGGTACCGAAGTTGTGAAGCATCCATTCTACTCCATTGGACCCAAAATGATGTTTGGGATTGTTTCAGAGCATTTCGCTAACCTTCGGCATGTAAAAGATGCAAAACTTGTGTTTCGGGCCTGAATGCACTAATTCGGGGTATCGTAGTTGTAAAGCATCTATTCTACTCCATTGGACCCAAAATGATGTTTGGGAGTGTTTCAGAACATTTCGCTAACCTTCGGCACGTAAAAGATGCAAAACTTGTGTTCGCGCCTGAATCCACTATTTCGGGGTACCAAAGTTGTGAAGCATCCATTATAGTCCATTGGACCCAAAATGATGTTTGGGAGTGTTTCAGAGCATTTTGCTAACCTTGGGCACATAAATAGATGAAAAACTAGTGTTTCGGGCCTGAATGCACTATTTCGGGGTACCAAAGTTGCGAAGCATCCATTCTACTCCATTGGAACCAAAATGATGTTTGGGAGTGTTTCAGAGCATTTCGCTAACCTTCGGCACGTAAAAAGATACAAAACTTGTGTTTCGGGCCTGAATACACTATTTCGGGGTGCCGAAGCTGTGAAGCATCCATTCTACTCCATTGGACCCATAATGATTTTTGGGAGTGTTTCAGAGAATTTCGCTAACCTTCGGCACGTAAAAAGATGAAAACTTGTGTTCGCGCCTGAATGCACTATTTTGGGGTACCGAAGTTGTGAAGCATCCATTCTAGTCCATTGGACCCAAAATGATGTTTGGGGCTGTTTCAGAGCATTTCGCTAACCTTCGGCACGTAAAAAGATGAAAAACTTGTGTTCGCACCGGAATGCACTATTTCGGGGTATCAAAGCTACGAAGCACCCATTCTACTCCATTGGAACAAAAGTGATGTTTGGGAGTGTTTCAGAGCATTTCGCTAACCTTCGGCAGGTAAAAAGATGACAAACTTGTGTTTCGGGCCTGAATGCACTATTTCGGGGTACCGAAGTTGTGAAGCATCCATTCTACTCCATTGGACCCAAAATGATGTTTGGGAGTGTTTCAGAGCATTTCGCTAACCTTCGGCACGTAAAAGATGCAAAACTTGTGTTCGCGCCTGAATCCACTATTTCGGGGTACCAAAGTTGTGAAGCATCCATTATAGTCCATTGGACCCAAAATGATGTTTGGGAGTGTTTCAGAGCATTTTGCTAACCTTCAGCACATAAATAGATGAAAAACTTGTGTTTCGGGCCTGAATACACTATTTCAGGGTACCAAATTTGCGAAGCATCCATTCTACTCCATTGGAACCAAAATGATGTTTGGGAGTGTTTCAGAGCATTTCGCTAACCTTCGGCACGTAAAAAGATACAAAACTTGTGTTTCGGGTCTGAATGCACTATTTCGAGGTGCCGAAGTTGTGAAGCATCCATTCTACTCCATTGGACCCAAAATGATGTTTTGGATTGTTTCAGAGCATTTCACTAACCTTCGGCACGTAAAAGATGCAAAACTTGTGTTCGCGCCTGAATCCACTATTTCGGGGTACCAAAGTTGTGAAGCATCCATTATAGTCCATTGGACCCAAAATGATGTTTGGGAGTGTTTCAGAGCATTTTGCAAACCTTCGGCACATAAATAGATGAAAAACTTGTGTTTCGGTTCTGAATGCACTATTTCGGGGTACTAAAGTTGCGAAGCATCCATTCTACTCCATTGGAACCAAAATGATGCTTGGGAGTGTTTCAGAGCATTTCGCTAACCTTCGGCACGTAAAAAGATACAAAACTTGTATTCGCGCCTGAATGCACTATTTCGGGGTACCAAAGTTGCGAAGCATCCATTCTACTCCATTGATGTTTGGGAGTGTTTCAGAGCATTTTGCTTACCTTCGGCACATAAATATATGAAAAACTTGTGTTTCGGGCCTGAATGCACTATTTCGGGGTACTGAAGTTCTGAAGCATCCATTCTACTCCATTGGACCCAAAATGATGTTTGAGAGTGTTTCAGAGCATTTCGCTAACCTTCGGCTCGTAAAAGATGCAAAACTTGGGTTTCGGGCCTGAATACACTATTTCGGGGTATCGTAGTTGTAAAGCATCCATTCTACTCCATTGGACCCAAAATGATGTTTGGGAGTGTATCAGAGCATTTCGCTAACCTTCGGCACGTAAAAGATGCAAAACTTGTGTTCGCGCCTGAATGCACTATTTTGGGGTACCGAAGTTGTGAAGCATCCATTCTACTCCATTGGACCCAAAATGATGTTTGGGAGTGTTCCAAAGCATTTCGCTAACCTTCGGCACGTAAAAGATGCAAAACTTGTGTTTCGGGCCTGAATGCACTATTTTGGGGGTATCGTAGTTGTAAAGAATCCATTCTACTCCATTGGACCCAAAATGATGTTTGGGAGTGTTTCAGAGCATTTCGCTAACCTTCGGCACGTAAAAGATGCAAAACTTGAGTTCGCGCCTTAATCCACTATTTCGGGGTACCAAAGTTGTGAAGCATCCATTATAGTCCATTGGACCCAAAATGATGTTTGGGAGTGTTTCAGAGCATTTTGCTAACCTTCGGCACATAAATAGATGAAAAACTTGTGTTTCGGGCCTGAATGCACTATTTCGAGGTACCAAAGTTGCGAAGCATCCATTCTACTCCATTGGAACCAAAATGATGTTTGGGAGTGTTTCAGAGCATTTCGCTAACCTTCGGCAGGTAAAAAGATGAGAAACTTGTGTTTCGGGCCTGAATGCACTATTACGGGGTACCGAAGTTCTGAGTCATCCATTCTACTCCATTGGACCCAAAATGATGTTTGAGAGTGTTTCAGAGCATTTCGCTAACCTTCGGCTCGTAAAAGATGCAAAACTTGGGTTTCGGGACTGAATGCACTATTTCGGGGTATCGTAGTTGTGAAGCATACATTCTACTCCATTGGACCCAAAATGATGTTTGGGAGTGTTCCAGAGCATTTCGCTAACCTTCGGCACGTAAAAGATGCAAAACTTGTGTTTCGGGCCTAAATGCACTATTTCGGGGTATCGTAGTTGTAAAGCATCCATTCTACTCCATTGGACCAAAAATGATGTTTGGGAGTGTATTAGAGCATTTCGCTAACCTTCGGCACGTAAAAGATGCAAAACTTGTGTTCATGCCTGAATGCACTATTTTGAGGTACCGAAGTTGTGAAGCATCCATTCTACTCCATTGGACCCAAAATGATGTTTGGGGGTGTTTCAGAGCATTTCGCTAACCTTCGGCACGTAAAAGATGCAAAACTTGTGTTTCGGGCCTGAATGCACTATTTCGGGGTATCGTAGTTGTAAAGCATCCATTCTACTCCATTGGACCCAAAATGATGTTTGGGAGTGTTTCAGTGCATTTCGCTAACCTTCGGCACGTAAATGATGCAAAACTTGTGTTCGCGCCTGAATCCACTATTTCGGGGTACCAAAGTTGTGAAGCATCCATTATAGTCCATTGGACCCAAAATGATGTTTGGGAGTGTTTCAGAGCATTTTGCTAACCTTCGGCACATAAATAGATGAAAAACTTGTGTTTCGGGCCTGAATGCACTAATTCGGGGTACCAAAGTTGCGAAGCATCCATTCTACTCCATTGGAACCAAAATGATGCTTGGGAGTGTTTCAGAGCATTTCGCTAACCTTTGGCACGTAAAAGATGCAAAACTTGTGTTCGCGCCTGAGTCCACTATTTCGGGGTACCAAAGTTGCGAAGCATCCATTATAGTCCATTGGACCCAAAATGATGTTTGGGAGTGTTTCAGAGCATTTTGCTAACCTTCGGCACATAAATAGATGAAAAATTTGTGTTTCGAGCCTGAATGCACTATTTCGGGGTACCAAAGTTGCGAAGCATCCATTCGACTCCATTGGAACCATAGTGATGTTTGGGAGTGTTTCAGAGCATTTCGCTAACCTTCGGCAGGTAAAAAGATGATAAACTTGTGTTTCGGGCCTGAATGTACTATTTCGGGGTACCGAAGTTGTGAAGCATCCATTCTACTCCATTGGACCCAAAATGATGTTTGAGAGTGTTTCAGAGCATTTCGCTAACCTTCGGCTCGTAAAAGATGCAAAACTTGGGTTTCGGGCCTGAATGCACAATTTCGGGGTATCGTAGTTGTAAAGCATCCATTCTACTCCATTGGACCCAAAATGATGTTTGGGACTGTATCAGAGCATTTCGCTAACCTTCGGCACGTAAAAGATGCAAAACTTGTGTTCGCGCCTGAATCCACTATTTCGGGGTACCGAAGTTGTGAAGCATCACTTATAGTCCATTGGACCCAAAATGATGTTTGGGAGTATTTCAGAGCATTTTGCTAACCTTCGGCACATAAATAGATGAAAAACTTGTGCTTCGGGCCTGAATGCACTATTTCAGGGTACCAAAGTTGCGATGCATCCATTCTACTCCATTGGAACCAAAATGATGTTTGGAAGGTTTTCAGAGCATTTCGCTAGCCTTCGGCACGTAAAAAGATACAAAACTTGTGTTCACGCCTGAATGCTTTATTTCGGGGTACCAAAGCTACGAAGCATCCATTCTACTCCATTGGAACCAAAGTGATGTTTGGGAGTGTTTCAGAGGATTTCGCTAACCTTCGGCAGGTAAAAAGATGATAAACTTGTGTTTCGGGCCGGAATGCACTATTTCGGGGTACCGAAGTTGTGAAGCATCCATTCTACTCCATTGGACCCAAAATGATGTTTGAGAGTGTTTCAGAGCATTTCGCTAACCTTCGGCTCGTAAAAGAAGCAAAACTTGGGTTTCGGGCCTGAACGCACTATTTCAGGGTATCGTTGTTGTAAAGCATCCATTCTACTCCATTGGACCCAAAATGATGTTTGGGAGTGTTTCAGAGCATTTCGCTAACCTTCGGCACGTAAAAGATGCAAAACTTGTGTTCGCGCCTGAATCCACTATTTCGGGGTACCAAAGTTGTGAAGCATCCATTATAGTCCATTGGACCCAAAATGATGCTTGGGAGTGTTTCAGAGCATTTTGCTAACCTTCGGCACATAAATAGATGAAAAACTTGTGTTTCGGGCCTGAATGCACTATTTCGGGGTACCAAAGTTGCGAAGCATCCATTCTACTCCATTGGAACCAAAATGATGTTTGGGAGTGTTTCAGAGCATTTCGCTAACCTTCGGCACGTAAAAAGATACAAAACTTGTGTTTCGCGCCTGAATGCACTATTTCGGGGTGCCGAAGTTGTGAAGCATCCATTCTACTCCATTGGACCCAAAATGATTTTTGGGAGTGTTTCAGAGCATTTCGCTAACCTTCGGCACGTAAAAAGAGGCAAAACTTGTGTTTCGGGCCTGAATGCACTATTTCGGGGTATCGTAGTTGTAAAGCATCCATTCTACTCCATTGGACCCAAAATGATGTTTGGGAGTGTTTTAGAGCATTTCGCTAACCTTCGGCACGTAAAAGATGCAAAACTTGTGTTCGCGCCTGAATCCACTATTTCGGGGTACCAAAGTTGTGCAGCATCCATTATAGTCCATTGGACCCAAAATGATGTTTGGGAGTGTTTCAGAGCATTTTGCTAACCTTCGGCACATAAATAGATGAAAAACTTGTGTTTCGGGCCTGAATGCACTATTTCGGGGTACCAAAGTTGCGAAGCATCCATTCTACTCCATTAGAACCAAAATGAAGCTTGGGAGTGTTTCAGAGCATTTCGCTAACCTTCGGCACGTAAAAGATGCAAAACTTGTGTTCGCGCCTGAATGCACTATTTCGGGGTACCGAAGTTGTGAAGCATCCATTCTACTCCATTGGACCCAAAATGATGTTTGGGAGTGTTCTAGAGCATTTCGCTAACCTTCGGCACGTAAAAGATGCAAAACTTGTGTTTCGGGCCTGAATGCACTATTTCGGGGTATCGTAGTTGTAAAGCATCCATTCTACTCCATTGGACCCAAAATGATGTTTGGGAGTGTTTCAGAGCATTTTGCTAACATTCGCCACATAAGTAGATTAAAAACTTGTGTTTCGGGCCTGAATGCACTATTTCGGGGTACCAAAGTTGTGAAGCATCCATTCTACTCCATTGGACCCAAAATGATGTTTGGGAGTGTATCAGAGCATTTCGCTAACCTTCGGCACGTAACAGATGCAAAACTTGTGTTCGCACCTGAATGCACTATTTCGGGGTATCGAAGTTGTGAAGCATCCATTCTACTCCATTGGACCCAAAATGATGTTTGGGAGTGTTCCAGAGCATTTCGCTAACCTTCGGCACGTAAAAGATGCAAAACTTGTGTTTCGGACCTGAATGCACTATTTCAGGGTATCGTAGTTGTAAAGCATCCATGCTACTCCATTGGACCCAAAATGATGTTTGGGAGTGTATCAGAGCATTTCGCTAACCTTCGGCATGTAAAAGATGCAAAACTTGTGTTCATGCCTGAATGCACTATTTCGAGGTACCGAAGTTGTGAAGCATCCATTCTACTCCATTGGACCCAAAATGATGTTTGGGGGTGTTTCAGAGCATTTCGCTAACCTTCGGCTCGTAAAAGAAGCAAAACTTGGGTTTCGGGCCTGAATGCACTATTTCGGGGTACCGAAGTTGTGAAGCATCCATTCTACTCCATTGGAACCAAAATGATGTTTGGGAGTGTTTCAGAGCATTTCGCTATCCTTCGGCACGTAAAAAGATACAAAACTTGTGTTTCGAGCCTGAATGCACTATTTCGAGGTGCCGAAGTTGTGAAGCATCCATTCTACTCCATTGGACCCAAAATGATGTTTCGGAGTGTTTCAGAGCATTTCACTAAGCTTCGGCACGTAAAAGATGCAAAACTTGTGTTTCGGGCATGAATGCACTATTTCGGGGTATCGTAGTTGTAAAGCATCCATTCTACTCCATTGGACCCAAAATGATGTTTGGGAGTGTTTCAGAGCATTTCGCTAACCTTCGGCACGTAAAAGATGCAAAACTTGTGTTCGCGCCTGAATCCACTATTTCGGGGTACCGAAGTTCTGAAGCATCCATTCTACTCCATTGGACCCAAAATGATGTTTGAGAGTGTTTCAGAGCATTTTGCTAACCTTCGGCTCGTAAAAGATGCAAAACTTGGGTTTCGGGCCTGAACGCACAATTTCAGGGTATTGTTGTTGTAAAGCATCCATTCTACTCCATTGGACCCAAAATGATGTTTGGGAGTGTTTCAGAGCATTTCGCTAACCTTCGGCACGTAAAAGATGCAAAACTTGTGTTCGCGCCTGAATCCACTATTTCGGGGTACCAAAGTTGTGAAGCATCCATTATAGTCCATTGGACCAAAAATGATGTTTGGGAGTGTTTCAGAGCATTTTGCTAACCTTCGGCACATAAATAGATGAAAAACTTGTGTTTCGGGCCTGAATGCACTATTTCGGGGTACCAAAGTTGCGAAGCATCCATTCTACTCCATTGGAACCAAAATGATGCTTGGGAGTGTTTCAGAGCATTTCGCTAACCTTCGGCACGTAGAAAGATACAAAACTTGTGTTCGCGCCTGAATGCACTATTTCGGGGTACCAAAGTTGCGAAGCATCCATTCTACTCCGTTGATGTTTGGGAGTGTTTCAGAGCATTTTGTTAACCTTCGGCACATAAATAGATGAAAAACTTGTGTTTCGGGCCAGAATGCACTATTTCGGGGTACCAAAGTTGCGAAGCATCCATTCTACTCCATTGGAACCGAAATGATGTTTGGGAGTGTTTCAGAGCATTTCGCTAACCTTCGGCAGGTAAAAAGATGATAAACTTGTGTTTCGGGCCTGAATGCACTATTTTGGGGTACCGAAGTTCTGAAGCATCCATTCTACTCTATTGCACCCAGAATGATGTTTGAGAGTGTTTCAGAGCATTTCGCTAACCTTCGGCTCGTAAAAGATGCAAAACTTGGGTTTCGGGCCTGAATGCACTATTTCGGGGTATCATAGTTGTAAAGCATCCATTCTACTCCATTGGACCCAAAATGATGTTTGGGAGTGTTTCAGAGCATTTTGCTAACCTTCGGCACATAAATAGATGAAAAACTTGTGTTTCAGGCCTGAATGCACTATTTCGGGGTACCAAAGTTGCGAAGCATCCATTCTACTCCATTGGACCCAAAAGGATGTTTGGGACTGTATCAGAGCATTTCGCTAACCTTCGGCACGTAAAAGATGCAAAACTTGTGTTCGCACCTGAATGCACTATTTCGGGGTACCGAAGTTGTGAAGCATCCATTCTACTCCATTGGACCCAAAATGATGTTTGGGAGTGTTCCAGAGCATTTCGCTAACCTTCGGCACGTAAAAGATGCAAAACTTGTGTTTCGGGCCCGAATGCACTATTTCGGGGTATCGTAGTTGTAAAGCATCCATTCTACTCCATTGGACCCAAAATGATGTTTGGGAGTGTATCAGAGCATTTCGCTAACCATCGGCACGTAAAAGATGCAAAACTTGTGTTCGCGCCTGAATGCACAATTTCGGGGTACCGAAGTTGTGAAGCCTCCATTCTACTCCATTGGACCCAAAATGATGTTTGGGAGTGTTCCAGAGCATTTCGCTAACCTTCGGCACGTAAAAGATGCAAAACTTGAGTTTCGGGCCTGAATGCACTATTTTGGGGTATCGTAGTTGTAAAGCATCCATTCTACTCCATTGGACCCAAAATGATGTTTGGGAGTGTATCAGAGCATTTCGCTAACCTTCGGCACGTAAAAGATGCAAAACTTGTGTTCGCGCCTGAATGCACAATTTCGGGGTACCGAAGTTGTGAAGCATCCATTATAGTCCATTGGACCCAAAATGATGTTTGGGAGTGTTTCTGAGCATTTTGCTAACCTTCGGCACATAAATAGATGAAAAACTTGTGTTTCGGGCCTGAATGCACTATTTCGGGGTACCAAAGTTGCGAAGCATCCATTCTACTCCATTGGAACCATAGTGATGTTTGGGAGTGTTTCAGAGCATTTCGCTAACCTTCGGCAGGTAAAAAGATGATAAACTTGTGTTTCGGGCCTGAATATACTATTTCGGGGTACCGAAGTTGTGAAGCATCCATTCTACTCCATTGGACCCAAAATGATGTTTGAGAGTGTTTCAGAGCATTTCGCTAACCTTCGGCTCGTAAAAGATGCAAAACTTGGGTTTCGGGCCTGAATGGACTATTTCGGGGTATCGAGTAGTAAAGCATCCATTCTACTCCCTTGAACCCAAAATGATGTTTGGGACTGTATCAGAGCATTTCGCTAACCTTCGGCACGTAAAAGATGCAAAACTTGTGTTCGCGCCTGAATCCACTATTTCGGGGTACCGAAGTTGTGAAGCATCACTTATAGTCCATTGGACCCAAAATGATGTTTGGGAGTATTTCAGAGCATTTTGCTAACCTTCGGCACATAAATAGATGAAAAACTTGTGTTTCGGGCCTGAATGCACTATTTCGGGGTACCAAAGTTGCGATGCATCCATTCTACTCCATTGGAACCAAAATGATGTTTGGAAGGTTTTCAGAGCATTTCGCTAACCTTCGGCACGTAAAAAGATACAAAACTTGTCTTCACGTCTGAATGCACTATTTCGGGATACCAAAGCTACGAAGCATCCATTCTACTCCATTGGACCCGAAGTGATGTTTGGGAGTGTTTCAGAGCATTTCGCTAACCTTCGGCAGGTAAAAAGATGATAAACTTGTGTTTCGGGCCTGAATGCACTATTTCGGGGTACCGAAGTTGTGAAGCATCCATTCTACTCCATTGGAACCAAAATGAAGCTTGGGAGTGTTTCAGAGCATTTCGCTAACCTTCGGCACGTAAAAGATGCAAAACTTGTGTTCGCGCCTGAATGCACTATTTCGCGGTGCCGAAGTTGTGAAGCATCCATTCTACTCCATTGGACCCAAAATGATGTTTGGGAGTGTTCCAGAGCATTTCGCTAACCTTCGGCACGTAAAAGATGCAAAACTTGTGTTCGCGCCTGAATGCACTATTTCGGGGTATCGTAGTTGTAAAGCATCCATTCTAGTCCATTGGACCCAAAATGATGTTTGGGAGTGTTTCAGAGCATTTTGCTAACCTTCGGCACATAAATAGATGAAAAACTTGTGTTTCGGGCCTGAATGCAATATTTCGGGGTACCAAAGTTGCGAAGCATCCATTCTACTCCATTGGAACCATAGTGATGTTTGGGAGTGTTTCAGAGCATTTCGCTAACCTTCGGCAGGTAAAAAGATGATAAACTTGTGTGTTCGGGCCTGAATGTACTATTTCGGGGTACCGAAGTTGTGAAGCATCCATTCTACTCCATTGGAACCAAAATGAAGCTTGGGAGTGTTTCAGAGCATTTCGCTAACCTTCGGCACGTAAAAGATGCAAAACTTGTGTTCGCGCCTGAATGCACTATTTCGCAGTGCCGAAGTTGTGAAGCATCCATTCTACTCCATTGGACCCAAAATGATGTTTGGGAGTGTTCCAGAGCATTTCGCTAACCTTCGGCACGTAAAAGATGCAAAACTTGAGTTTCGGGCCTGAATGCACTATTTTGGGGTATCGTAGTTGTAAAGCATCCATTCTACTCCATTGGACCCAAAATGATGTTTGGGAGTGTATCAGAGCATTTCGCTAACCTTCGGCACGTAAAAGATGCAAAACTTGTGTTCGCGCCTGAATGCACAATTTCGGGGTACCGAAGTTGTGAAGCATCCATTATAGTCCATTGGACCCAAAATGATGTTTGGGAGTGTTTCTGAGCATTTTGCTAACCTTCGGCACATAAATAGATGAAAAACTTGTGTTTCGGGCCTGAATGCACTATTTCGGGGTACCAAAGTTGCGAAGCATCCATTCTACTCCATTGGAACCATAGTGATGTTTGGGAGTGTTTCAGAGCATTTCGCTAACCTTCGGCAGGTAAAAAGATGATAAACTTGTGTTTCGGGCCTGAATATACTATTTCGGGGTACCGAAGTTGTGAAGCATCCATTTTACTCCATTGGACCCAAAATGATGTTTGAGAGTGTTTCAGAGCATTTCGCTAACCTTCGGCTCGTAAAAGATGCAAAACTTGGGTTTCGGGCCTGAATGGACTATTTCGGGGTATCGAGTAGTAAAGCATCCATTCTACTCCCTTGAACCCAAAATGATGTTTGGGACTGTATCAGAGCATTTCGCTAACCTTCGGCACGTAAAAGATGCAAAACTTGTGTTCGCGCCTGAATCCACTATTTCGGGGTACCGAAGTTGTGAAGCATCACTTATAGTCCATTGGACCCAAAATGATGTTTGGGAGTATTTCAGAGCATTTTGCTAACCTTCGGCACATAAATAGATGAAAAACTTGTGTTTCGGGCCTGAATGCACTATTTCGGGGTACCAAAGTTGCGATGCATCCATTCTACTCCATTGGAACCAAAATGATGTTTGGAAGGTTTTCAGAGCATTTCGCTAACCTTCGGCACGTAAAAAGATACAAAACTTGTCTTCACGTCTGAATGCACTATTTCGGGATACCAAAGCTACGAAGCATCCATTCTACTCCATTGGACCCGAAGTGATGTTTGGGAGTGTTTCAGAGCATTTCGCTAACCTTCGGCAGGTAAAAAGATGATAAACTTGTGTTTCGGGCCTGAATGCACTATTTCGGGGTACCGAAGTTGTGAAGCATCCATTCTACTCCATTGGAACCAAAATGAAGCTTGGGAGTGTTTCAGAGCATTTCGCTAACCTTCGGCACGTAAAAGATGCAAAACTTGTGTTCGCGCCTGAATGCACTATTTCGCGGTGCCGAAGTTGTGAAGCATCCATTCTACTCCATTGGACCCAAAATGATGTTTGGGAGTGTTCCAGAGCATTTCGCTAACCTTCGGCACGTAAAAGATGCAAAACTTGTGTTCGCGCCTGAATGCACTATTTCGGGGTATCGTAGTTGTAAAGCATCCATTCTAGTCCATTGGACCCAAAATGATGTTTGGGAGTGTTTCAGAGCATTTTGCTAACCTTCGGCACATAAATAGATGAAAAACTTGTGTTTCGGGCCTGAATGCAATATTTCGGGGTACCAAAGTTGCGAAGCATCCATTCTACTCCATTGGAACCATAGTGATGTTTGGGAGTGTTTCAGAGCATTTCGCTAACCTTCGGCAGGTAAAAAGATGATAAACTTGTGTGTTCGGGCCTGAATGTACTATTTCGGGGTACCGAAGTTGTGAAGCATCCATTCTACTCCATTGGAACCAAAATGAAGCTTGGGAGTGTTTCAGAGCATTTCGCTAACCTTCGGCACGTAAAAGATGCAAAACTTGTGTTCGCGCCTGAATGCACTATTTCGCAGTGCCGAAGTTGTGAAGCATCCATTCTACTCCATTGGACCCAAAATGATGTTTGGGAGTGTTCCAGAGCATTTCGCTAACCTTCGGCACGTAAAAGATGCAAAACTTGTGTTCGCGCCTGAATGCACTATTTCGGGGTATCGTAGTTGTAAAGCATCCATTCTAGTCCATTGGACCCAAAATGATGTTTGGGAGTGTTTCAGAGCATTTTGCTAACCTTCGGCACATAAATAGATGAAAAACTTGTGTTTCGGGCCTGAATGCACTATTTCGGGGTACCAAAGTTGCGAAGCATCCATTCTACTCCATTGGAACCATAGTGATGTTTGGGAGTGTTTCAGAGCATTTCGCTAACCTTCGGCAGGTAAAAAGATGATAAACTTGTGTTTCGGGCCTGAATGTACTATTTCGGGGTACCGAAGTTGTGAAGCATCCATTCTACTCCATTGGACCCAAAATGATGTTTGAGAGTGTTTCAGAGCATTTCGCTAACCTTCGGCTCGTAAAAGATGCAAAACTTGGGTTTCGGGCCTGAATGGACTATTTCGGGGTATCGAGTAGTAAAGCATCCATTCTACTCCATTGAACCCAAAATGATGTTTGGGACTGTATCAGAGCATTTCGCTAACCTTCGGCACGTAAAAGATGCAAAACTTGTGTTCGCGCCTGAATCCACTATTTCGGGGTACCGAAGTTGTGAAGCATCACTTATAGTCCATTGGACCCAAAATGATGTTTGGGAGTATTTCAGAGCATTTTGCTAACCTTCGGCACATAAATAGATGAAAAACTTGTGTTTCGGGCCTGAATGCACTATTACGGGGTACCAAAGTTGCGATGCATCCATTCTACTCCATTGGAACCAAAATGATGTTTGGAAGGTTTTCAGAGCATTTCGCTAACCTTCGGCACGTAAAAAGATACAAAACTTGTCTTCACGCCTGAATGCACTATTTCGGGATACCAAAGCTACGAAGCATCCATTCTACTCCATTGGACCCAAAGTGATGTTTGGGAGTGTTTCAGAGCATTTCGCTAACCTTCGGCAGATAAAAAGATGATAAACTTGTGTTTCGGGCCTGAATGCATTATTTCGGGGTACCGAAGTTGTGAAGCATCCATTCTACTCCATTGGAACCAAAATGAAGCTTGGGAGTGTTTCAGAGCATTTCGCTAACCTTCGGCATGTAAAAGATGCAAAACTTGTGTTCGCGCCTGAATGCACTATTTCGCGGTGCTGAAGTTGTGAAGCATCCATTCTACTCCATTGGACCCAAAATGATGTTTGGGAGTGTTCCAGAGCATTTCGCTAACCTTCGGCACGTAAAAGATGCAAAACTTGTGTTCGCGCCTGAATGCACTATTTCGGGGTATCGTAGTTGTAAAGCATCCATTCTAGTCCATTGGACCCAAAATGATGTTTGGGAGTGTTTCAGAGCATTTTGCTAACCTTCGGCACATAAATAGATGAAAAACTTGTGTTTCGGGCCTGAATGCACTATTTCGGGGTACCAAAGTTGCGAAGCATCCATTCTACTCCATTGGAACCATAGTGATGTTTGGGAGTGTTTCAGAGCATTTCGCTAACCTTCGGCAGGTAAAAAGATGATAAACTTGTGTTTCGGGCCTGAATGTACTATTTCGGGGTACCGAAGTTGTGAAGCATCCATTCTACTCCATTGGACCCAAAATGATGTTTGAGAGTGTTTCAGAGCATTTCGCTAACCTTCGGCTCGTAAAAGATGCAAAACTTGGGTTTCGGGCCTGAATGGACTATTTCGGGGTATCGAGTAGTAAAGCATCCATTCTACTCCCTTGAACCCAAAATGATGTTTGGGACTGTATCAGAGCATTTCGCTAACCTTCGGCACGTAAAAGATGCAAAACTTGTGTTCGCGCCTGAATCCACTATTTCGGGGTACCGAAGTTGTGAAGCATCACTTATAGTCCATTGGACCCAAAATGATGTTTGGGAGTATTTCAGAGCATTTTGCTAACCTTCGGCACATAAATAGATGAAAAACTTGTGTTTCGGGCCTGAATGCACTATTTCGGGGTACCAAAGTTGCGATGCATCCATTCTACTCCATTGGAACCAAAATGATGTTTGGAAGGTTTTCAGAGCATTTCGCTAACCTTCGGCACGTAAAAAGATACAAAACTTGTCTTCACGCCTGAATGCACTATTTCGGGATACCAAAGCTACGAAGCATCCATTCTACTCCATTGGACCCAAAGTGATGTTTGGGAGTGTTTCAGAGCATTTCGCTAACCTTCGGCAGGTAAAAAGATGATAAACTTGTGTTTCGGGCCTGAATGCACTATTTCGGGGTACCGAAGTTGTGAAGCATCCATTCTACTCCATTGGAACCAAAATGAAGCTTGGGAGTGTTTCAGAGCATTTCGCTAACCTTCGGCACGTAAAAGATGCAAAACTTGTGTTCGCGCCTGAATGCACTATTTCGCGGTGCCGAAGTTGTGAAGCATCCATTCTACTCCATTGGACCCAAAATGATGTTTGGGAGTGTTCCAGAGCATTTCGCTAACCTTCGGCACGTAAAAGATGCAAAACTTGTGTTCGCGCCTGAATGCACTATTTCGGGGTATCGTAGTTGTAAAGCATCCATTCTAGTCCATTGGACCCAAAATGAAGTTTGGGAGTGTTTCAGAGCATTTCGCTAACCTTCGGCACATAAATAGATGAAAAACTTGTGTTTCGGGCCTGAATGCACTATTTCGGGGTACCAATGTTGCGAAGCATCCATTCTACTCCATTGGAACCATAGTGATGTTTGGGAGTGTTTCAGAGCATTTCGCTAACCTTCGGCAGGTAAAAAGATGATAAACTTGTGTTTCGGGCCTGAATGTACTATTTCGGGGTACCGAAGTTGTGAAGCATCCATTCTACTCCATTGGAACCAAAATGATGTTTGAGAGTGTTTCAGAGCATTTCGCTAACCTTCGGCTCGTAAAAGATGCAAAACTTGGGTTTCGGGCCTGAATGGACTATTTCGGGGTATCGAGTAGTAAAGCATCCATTCTACTCCATTGAACCCAAAAAGATGTTTGGGACTGTATCAGAGCATTTCGCTAACATTCGGCACGTAAAAGATGCAAAACTTGTGTTCGCGCCTGAATCCACTATTTCGGGGTACCGAAGTTGTGAAGCATCACTTATAGTCCATTGGACCCAAAATGATGTTTGGGAGTATTTCAGAGCATTTTGCTAACCTTCGGCACATAAATAGATGAAAAACTTGTGTTTCGGGCCTGAATGCACTATTTCGGGGTACCAAAGTTGCGATGCATCCATTCTACTCCATTGGAACCAAAATGATGTTTGGAAGGTTTTCAGAGCATTTCGCTAACCTTTGGCACGTAAAAAGATACAAAACTTATATTCACGCCTGAATGCACTATTTCGGGGTATCGTAGTTGTAAAGCATCCATTCTAGTCCATTGGACCCAAAATGATGTTTGGGAGTGTTTCAGAGCATTTCGCTAACCTTCGGCACATAAATAGATGAAAAACTTGTGTTTCGGGCTTGAATGCACTATTTCGGGGTACCAAAGTTGCGAAGCATCCATTCTACTCCATTGGAACCATAGTGATGTTTGGGAGTGTTTCAGAGCATTTCGCTAACCTTCGGCAGGTAAAAAGATGATAAACTTGTGTTTCGGGCCTGAATGTACTATTTCGGGGTACCGAAGTTGTGAAGCATCCATTCTACTCCATTGGAACCAAAATGAAGCTTGGGAGTGTTTCAGAGCATTTCGCTAACCTTCGGCACGTAAAAGATGCAAAACTTGTGTTCGCGCCTGAATGCACTATTTCGGGGTACCGAAGTTGTGAAGCATCCATTCTACTCCATTGGACCCAAAATGATGTTTGGGAGTGTTCCAGAGCATTTCGCTAACCTTCGGCACGTAAAAGATGCAAAACTTGTGTTTCGGGCCTGAATGCACTATTTCGGGGTATCGTAGTTGTAAAGCATCCATGCTACTCCATTGGACCCAAAATGATGTTTGGGAGTGTATCAGAGCATTTCGCTAACCTTCGGCACGTAAAAGATGCAAAACTTGTGTTCATGCCTGAATGCACTATTTCGAGGTACCGAAGTTGTGAAGCATCCATTCTACTCCATTGGACCCAAAATGATGTTTGGGGGTGTTTCTGAGCATTTCGCTAACCTTCGGCACGTAAAAGATGCAAAACTTGTGTTCATGCCTGAATGCACTATTTCGAGGTACCGAAGTTGTGAAGCATCCATTCTACTCCATTGGACCCAAAATGATGTTTGGGGGTGTTTCAGAGCATTTCGCTAACCTTCGGCTCGTAAAAGAAGCAAAACTTGGGTTTCGGGCCTGAATGCACTATTTCGGGGTACCGAAGTTGTGAAGCATCCATTCTACTCCATTGGACCCAAAATGATGTTTGAGAGTGTTTCAGAGCATTTCGCTAACCTTCGGCTCGTAAAAGAAGCAAAACTTGGGTTTCGGGCCTGAACGCACTATTTCATGGTATCGTTGTTGTAAAGCATCCATTCTACTCCATTGGACCCAAAATGATGTTTGGGAGTGTTTCAGAGCATTTCGCTAACCTTAGGCACGTAAAAGATGCAAAACTTGTGTTCGCGCCTGAATCCACTATTTCGGGGTACCAAAGTTGTGAAGCATCCATTATAGTCCATTGGACCGAAAATGATGTTTGGGAGTGTTTCAGAGCATTTTGCTAACTTTCGGCACATAAATAGATGAAAAACTTGTATTTCAGGCCTGAATGCACTATTTCTGGGTACCAAAGTTGTGAAGCATCCATTCTACTCCATTGGAACCAAAATGATGTTTGGGAGTGTTTCAGAGCATTTCGCTAACCTTCGGCACGTAAAAAGATACAAAACTTGTGTTTCGAGCCTGAATGCACTATTTCGAGGTGCCGAAGTTGTGAAGCATCCATTCTACTCCATTGGACCCAAAATGATGTTTCGGAGTGTTTCAGAGCATTTCACTAACCTTCGGCACGTAAAAGATGCAAAACTTGTGTTTCGGGCCTGAATGCACTATTTCGGGGTATCGTAGTTGTAAAGCATCCATTCTACTCCATTGGACCCAAAATGATGTTTGGGAGTGTTTCAGAGCATTTCGCTAACCTTCGGCACGTAAAAGATGCAAAACTTGTGTTCGCGCCTGAATCCACTATTTCGGGGTACCGAAGTTCTGAAGCATCCATTCTACTCCATTGGACCCAAAATGATGTTTGAGAGTGTTTCAGAGCATTTCGCTAACCTTCGGCTCGTAAAAGATGCAAAACTTGGGTTTCGGGCCTGAACGCACTATTTCAGGGTATTGTTGTTGTAAAGCATCCATTCTACTCCATTGGACCCAAAATGATGTTTGGGAGTGTTTCAGAGCATTTCGCTAACCTTCGACACGTAAAAGATGCAAAACTTGTGTTCGCGCCTGAATCCACTATTTCGGGGTGCCAAAGTTGTGAAGCATCCATTATAGTCCATTGGACCAAAAATGATGTTTGCGAGTGTTTCAGAGCATTTTGCTAACCTTCGGCACATAAATAGATGAAAAACTTGTGTTTCGGGCCTGAATGCACTATTTCGGGGTACCAAAGTTGCGAAGCATCCATTCTACTCCATTGGAACCAAAATGATGCTTGGGAGTGTTTCAGAGCATTTCGCTAACCTTCGGCACGTAAAAAGATACAAAACTTGTGTTCGCGCCTGAATGCACTATTTCGGGGTACCAAAGTTGCGAAGCATCCATTCTACTCCATTGATATTTGGGAGTGTTTCAGAGCATTTTGTTAACCTTCGGCACATAAATAGATGAAAAACTTGTGTTTCGGGCCAGAATGCACTATTTCGGGGTACCAAAGTTGCGAAGCATCCATTCTACTCCATTGGAACCGAAATGATGTTTGGGAGTGTTTCAGAGCATTTCGCTAACCTTCGGCAGGTAAAAAGATGATAAACTTGTGTTTCGGGCCTGAATGCACTATTTCGGGGTACCGAAGTTCTGAAGCATCCATTCTACTCCATTGCACCCAAAATGATGTTTGAGAGTGTTTCAGAGCATTTCGCTAACCTTCGGCTCGTAAAAGATGCAAAACTTGGGTTTCGGGCCTGAATGCACGATTTCGGGGTATCGTAGTTGTAAAGCATCCATTCTACTCCATTGGACCCAAAATGATGTTTGGGAGTGTTTCAGAGCAATTTGCTAACCTTCGGCACATAAATAGATGAAAAACTTGTGTTTCGGGCCTGAATGCACTATTTCGGGGTACCAAAGTTGTGAAGCATCCATTCTACTCCATTGGACCCAAAAGGATGTTTGGGACTGTATCAGAGCATTTCGCTAACGTTCGGCACGTAAAAGATGCAAAACTTGTGTTCGCACCTGAATGCACTATTTTGGGGTACCGAAGTTGTGAAGCATCCATTCTACTCCATTGGACCCAAAATGATGTTTGGGAGTGTTCCAGAGCATTTTGCTAACCTTCGGCACGTAAAAGATGCAAAACTTGTGTTTCGGGCCCGAATGCACTATTTCGGGGTATCGTAGTTGTAAAGCATCCATTCTACTCCATTGGACCCAAAATGATGTTTGGGAGTGTATCAGAGCATTTCACTAACCTTCGGCACGTAAAAGATGCAAAACTTGTGTTCGCGCCTGAATGCACAATTTCGGGGTACCGAAGTTGTGAAGCATCCATTCTACTCCATTGGACCCAAAATGATGTTTGGGAGTGTTCCAGAGCATTTCGCTAACCTTCGGCACGTAAAAGATGCAAAACTTGTGTTTCGGGCCTGAATGCACTATTTTGGGGTATCGTAGTTGTAAAGCATCCATTCTACTCCATTGGACCCAAAATGATGTTTGGGAGTGTATCAGAGCATTTCGCTAACCTTCGGCACGTAAAAGATGCAAAACTTGTGTTCGCGCCTGAATGCACAATTTCGGGGTACCGATGTTGTGAAGCATCCATTATAGTCCATTGGACCCAAAATGATGTTTGGGAGTGTTTCAGAACATTTTGCTAACCTTCGGCACATAAATAGAGGAAAAACTTGTGTTTCGGGCCTGAATGCACTATTTCGGGGTACCAAAGTTGCGAAGCATCCATTCTACTCCATTGGAACCAAAATGATGCTTGGGAATGTTTCAGAGCATTTCGCTAACCTTCGGCACGTAAAAGATGGAAAACTTGTGTTCGCGCCTGAATCCACTATTTCGGGGTACCAAAGTTGCGAAGCATCCATTATAGTCCATTGGACCCAAAATGATGTTTGGGAGTGTTTCAGAGCATTTTGCTAACCTTCGGCACATAAATAGATGAAAAACTTGTGTTTCGGGCCTGAATGCACTATTTCGGGGTACCAAAGTTGCGAAGCATCCATTCTACTCCATTGGAACCATAGTGATGTTTGGGAGTGTTTCAGAGCATTTCGCTAACCTTCGGCAGGTAAAAAGATGATAAACTTGTGTTTCGGGCCTGAATGTACTATTTTGGGGTAGCGAAGTTGTGAAGCATCCATTCTACTCCATTGGACCCAAAATGATGTTTGAGAGTGTTTCAGAGCATTTCGCTAACCTTCGGCTCGTAAAAGATGCAAAACTTGGGTTTCGGGCCTGAATGCACTATTTCGGGGTATCGTAGTTGCAAAGCATCCATTCTACTCCATTGGACCCAAAATGATGTTTGGGACTGTATCAGAGCATTTCGCTAACCTTCGGCACGTAAAAGATGCAAACCTTCTGTTCGCGCCTGAATCCACTATTTCGGGGTACCGAAGTTGTGAAGCATCACTTATAGTCCATTGGACCCAAAATGATGTTTGGGAGTATTTCAGAGCATTTTGCTAACCTTCGGCACATAAATAGATGACAAACTTGTGTTTCGGGCCCGAATGCACTATTTCGGGGTATCGTAGTTGTAAAGCATCCATTCTACTCCATTGGACCCAAAATGATGTTTGGGAGTGTATCAGAGCATTTCGCTAACCTTCGGCACGTAAAAGATGCAAAACTTGTGTTCGCGCCTGAATGCACAATTTCGGGGTACCGAAGTTGTGAAGCATCCATTCTACTCCATTGGACCCAAAATGATGTTTGGGAGTGTTCCAGAGCATTTCGCTAACCTTCGGCACGTAAAAGATGCAAAACTTGCGTTTCGGGCCTGAATGCACTATTTTGGGGTATCGTAGTTGTAAAGCATCCATTCTACTCCATTGGACCCAAAATGATGTTTGGGAGTGTATCAGAGCATTTCGCTAACCTTCGGCACGTAAAAGATGCAAAACTTGTGTTCGCGCCTGAATGCACAATTTCGGGGTACCGAACTTGTGAAGCCTCCATTATAGTCCATTGGACCCAAAATGATGTTTGGGAGTGTTTCAGAGCATTTTGCTAACCTTCGGCACATAAATAGAGGAAAAACTTGTGTTTCGGGCCTGAATGCACTATTTCGGGGTACCAAAGTTGCGAAGCATCCATTCTACTCCATTGGAACCATAGTGATGTTTGGGAGTGTTTCAGAGCATTTCGCTAACCTTCGGCAGGTAAAAAGATGATAAACTTGTGTTTCGGGCCTGAATGTACTATTTTGGGGTACCGAAGTTGTGAAGCATCCATTCTACTCCATTGGACCCAAAATGATGTTTGAGTGTGTTTCAGAGCATTTCGCTAACCTTCGGCTCGTAAAAGATGCAAAACTTGGGTTTCGGGGCTGAATGCACTATTTCGGGGTATCATAGTTGTAAAGCATCCATTCTACTCCATTGGACCCAAAATGATGTTTGGGACTGTATCAGAGCATTTCGCTAAGCTTCGGCACGTAAAAGATGCAAAACTTGTGTTCGCGCCTGAATCCACTATTTCGGGGTACCGAAGTTGTGAAGCATCACTTATAGTCCATTGGACCCAAAATGATGTTTCAAAGCATTTTGCTAACCTTCGGCACATAAATAGATGAAAAACTTGTGTTTCGGGCCTGAATGCACTATTTCGGGGTACCAAAGTTGCGATGCATCCATTCTACTCCATTGGAACCAAAATGATGTTTGGAAGGTTTTCAGAGCATTTCGCTAACCTTCGGCACATAAAAAGATACAAAACTTGTCTTCACGCCTGAATGCACTATTTCGGGGTACCAAAGCTACGAAGCATCCATTCTACTCCATTGGAACCAAAGTGATGTTTGGGAGTGTTTCAGAGCATTTCGCTAACCTTCGGCAGGTAAAAAGATGATAAACTTGTGTTTCGGGCCTGAATGCACTATTTCGGGGTACCGAAGTTGTGAAGCATCCATTCTACTCCATTGGACCCAAAATGATGTTTGAGAGTGTTTCAGAGCATTTCGCTAACCTTCGGCTCGTAAAAGAAGCAAAACTTGGGTTTCGGGCCTGAACGCACTATTTCAGGGTATCGTTGTTGTAAAGCATCCATTCTACTCCATTGGACCCAAAATGATGTTTGGGAGTGTTTCAGAGCATTTCGCTAACCTTCGGCAGGTAAAAGATGCAAAACTTGTGTTTCGGGCCTGAATCCACTATTTCGGGGTACCAAAGTTGTGAAGCATCCATTATAGTCCATTGGACCCAAAATGATGTTTGGGAGTGTTTCAGAGCATTTTGCTAACCTTCGGCACATAAATAGATGAAAAACTTGTGTTTCGGGCCTGAATGCACTATTTCGGGGTACCAAAGTTGCGATGCATCCATTCTACTCCATTGGACCCAAAATGATGTTTGCGAGTGTATCAGAGCATTTCGCTAACCTTCGGCACATAAAAGATGCAAAACTTGTGTTCGCACCTGAATGCACTATTTCGGGGTACCGAAGTTGTGAAGCATCCATTCTACTCCATTGGACCCAAAATGATATTTGGGAGTGTTCCAGAGCATTTCGCTAACCTTCGGCACGTAAAAGATGCAAAACTTGTGTTCGCACCTGAATCCACTATTTCGTGGTACCAAAGTTGTGAAGCATCCATTCTACTCCATTGGAACCAAAATGATGCTTGGGAGTGTTTCAGAGCATTTCGCTAACCTTCGGCACGTAAAAAGATACAAAACTTGTGTTCGCGCCTGAATGCACTATTTCGGGGTACCAAAGTTGCGAAGCATCCATTCTACTCCATTGATATTTGGGAGTGTTTCAGAGCATTTTGTTAACCTTCGGCACATAAATAGATGAAAAACTTGTGTTTCGGGCCAGAATGCACTATTTCGGGGTACCAAAGTTGCGAAGCATCCATTCTACTCCATTGGAACCGAAATGATGTTTGGGAGTGTTTCAGAGCATTTCGCTAACCTTCGGCAGGTAAAAAGATGATAAACTTGTGTTTCGGGCCTGAATGCACTATTTCGGGGTACCAAAGTTGCGAAGCATCCATTCTACTCCATTGGAACCAAAATGATGCTTGGGAGTGTTTCAGAGCATTTCGCTAACCTTCGGCACGTAAAAAGATACAAAACTTGTGTTCGCGCCTGAATGCACTATTTCGGGGTACCAAAGTTGCGAAGCATCCATTCTACTCCATTGATATTTGGGAGTGTTTCAGAGCATTTTGTTAACCTTCGGCACATAAATAGATGAAAAACTTGTGTTTCGGGCCAGAATGCACTATTTCGGGGTACCAAAGTTGCGAAGCATCCATTCTACTCCATTGGAACCGAAATGATGTTTGGGAGTGTTTCAGAGCATTTCGCTAACCTTCGGCAGGTAAAAAGATGATAAACTTGTGTTTCGGGCCTGAATGCACTATTTCGGGGTACCGAAGTTCTGAAGCATCCATTCTACTCCATTGCACCCAAAATGATGTTTGAGAGTGTTTCAGAGCATTTCGCTAACCTTCGGCTCGTAAAAGATGCAAAACTTGGGTTTCGGGCCTGAATGCACGATTTCGGGGTATCGTAGTTGTAAAGCATCCATTCTACTCCATTGGACCCAAAATGATGTTTGGGAGTGTTTCAGAGCAATTTGCTAACCTTCGGCACATAAATAGATGAAAAACTTGTGTTTCGGGCCTGAATGCACTATTTCGGGGTACCAAAGTTGTGAAGCATCCATTCTACTCCATTGGACCCAAAAGGATGTTTGGGACTGTATCAGAGCATTTCGCTAACGTTCGGCACGTAAAAGATGCAAAACTTGTGTTCGCACCTGAATGCACTATTTTGGGGTACCGAAGTTGTGAAGCATCCATTCTACTCCATTGGACCCAAAATGATGTTTGGGAGTGTTCCAGAGCATTTTGCTAACCTTCGGCACGTAAAAGATGCAAAACTTGTGTTTCGGGCCCGAATGCACTATTTCGGGGTATCGTAGTTGTAAAGCATCCATTCTACTCCATTGGACCCAAAATGATGTTTGGGAGTGTATCAGAGCATTTCACTAACCTTCGGCACGTAAAAGATGCAAAACTTGTGTTCGCGCCTGAATGCACAATTTCGGGGTACCGAAGTTGTGAAGCATCCATTCTACTCCATTGGACCCAAAATGATGTTTGGGAGTGTTCCAGAGCATTTCGCTAACCTTCGGCACGTAAAAGATGCAAAACTTGTGTTTCGGGCCTGAATGCACTATTTTGGGGTATCGTAGTTGTAAAGCATCCATTCTACTCCATTGGACCCAAAATGATGTTTGGGAGTGTATCAGAGCATTTCGCTAACCTTCGGCACGTAAAAGATGCAAAACTTGTGTTCGCGCCTGAATGCACAATTTCGGGGTACCGAAGTTGTGAAGCATCCATTATAGTCCATTGGACCCAAAATGATGTTTGGGAGTGTTTCAGAACATTTTGCTAACCTTCGGCACATAAATAGAGGAAAAACTTGTGTTTCGGGCCTGAATGCACTATTTCGGGGTACCAAAGTTGCGAAGCATCCATTCTACTCCATTGGAACCAAAATGATGCTTGGGAATGTTTCAGAGCATTTCGCTAACCTTCGGCACGTAAAAGATGGAAAACTTGTGTTCGCGCCTGAATCCACTATTTCGGGGTACCAAAGTTGCGAAGCATCCATTATAGTCCATTGGACCCAAAATGATGTTTGGGAGTGTTTCAGAGCATTTTGCTAACCTTCGGCACATAAATAGATGAAAAACTTGTGTTTCGGGCCTGAATGCACTATTTCGGGGTACCAAAGTTGCGAAGTATCCATTCTACTCCATTGGAACCATAGTGATGTTTGGGAGTGTTTCAGAGCATTTCGCTAACCTTCGGCAGGTAAAAAGATGATAAACTTGTGTTTCGGGCCTGAATGTACTATTTTGGGGTAGCGAAGTTGTGAAGCATCCATTCTACTCCATTGGACCCAAAATGATGTTTGAGAGTGTTTCAGAGCATTTCGCTAACCTTCGGCTCGTAAAAGATGCAAAACTTGGGTTTCGGGCCTGAATGCACTATTTCGGGGTATCGTAGTTGCAAAGCATCCATTCTACTCCATTGGACCCAAAATGATGTTTGGGACTGTATCAGAGCATTTCGCTAACCTTCGGCACGTAAAAGATGCAAACCTTGTGTTCGCGCCTGAATCCACTATTTCGGGGTACCGAAGTTGTGAAGCATCACTTATAGTCCATTGGACCCAAAATGATGTTTGGGAGTATTTCAGAGCATTTTGCTAACCTTCGGCACATAAATAGATGACAAACTTGTGTTTCGGGCCCGAATGCACTATTTCGGGGTATCGTAGTTGTAAAGCATCCATTCTACTCCATTGGACCCAAAATGATGTTTGGGAGTGTATCAGAGCATTTCGCTAACCTTCGGCACGTAAAAGATGCAAAACTTGTGTTCGCGCCTGAATGCACAATTTCGGGGTACCGAAGTTGTGAAGCATCCATTCTACTCCATTGGACCCAAAATGATGTTTGGGAGTGTTCCAGAGCATTTCGCTAACCTTCGGCACGTAAAAGATGCAAAACTTGCGTTTCGGGCCTGAATGCACTATTTTGGGGTATCGTAGTTGTAAAGCATCCATTCTACTCCATTGGACCCAAAATGATGTTTGGGAGTGTATCAGAGCATTTCGCTAACCTTCGGCACGTAAAAGATGCAAAACTTGTGTTCGCGCCTGAATGCACAATTTCGGGGTACCGAACTTGTGAAGCCTCCATTATAGTCCATTGGACCCAAAATGATGTTTGGGAGTGTTTCAGAGCATTTTGCTAACCTTCGGCACATAAATAGAGGAAAAACTTGTGTTTCGGGCCTGAATGCACTATTTCGGGGTACCAAAGTTGCGAAGCATCCATTCTACTCCATTGGAACCATAGTGATGTTTGGGAGTGTTTCAGAGCATTTCGCTAACCTTCGGCAGGTAAAAAGATGATAAACTTGTGTTTCGGGCCTGAATGTACTATTTTGGGGTACCGAAGTTGTGAAGCATCCATTCTACTCCATTGGACCCAAAATGATGTTTGAGTGTGTTTCAGAGCATTTCGCTAACCTTCGGCTCGTAAAAGATGCAAAACTTGGGTTTCGGGGCTGAATGCACTATTTCGGGGTATCATAGTTGTAAAGCATCCATTCTACTCCATTGGACCCAAAATGATGTTTGGGACTGTATCAGAGCATTTCGCTAAGCTTCGGCACGTAAAAGATGCAAAACTTGTGTTCGCGCCTGAATCCACTATTTCGGGGTACCGAAGTTGTGAAGCATCACTTATAGTCCATTGGACCCAAAATGATGTTTCAAAGCATTTTGCTAACCTTCGGCACATAAATAGATGAAAAACTTGTGTTTCGGGCCTGAATGCACTATTTCGGGGTACCAAAGTTGCGATGCATCCATTCTACTCCATTGGAACCAAAATGATGTTTGGAAGGTTTTCAGAGCATTTCGCTAACCTTCGGCACATAAAAAGATACAAAACTTGTCTTCACGCCTGAATGCACTATTTCGGGGTACCAAAGCTACGAAGCATCCATTCTACTCCATTGGAACCAAAGTGATGTTTGGGAGTGTTTCAGAGCATTTCGCTAACCTTCGGCAGGTAAAAAGATGATAAACTTGTGTTTCGGGCCTGAATGCACTATTTCGGGGTACCGAAGTTGTGAAGCATCCATTCTACTCCATTGGACCCAAAATGATGTTTGAGAGTGTTTCAGAGCATTTCGCTAACCTTCGGCTCGTAAAAGAAGCAAAACTTGGGTTTCGGGCCTGAACGCACTATTTCAGGGTATCGTTGTTGTAAAGCATCCATTCTACTCCATTGGACCCAAAATGATGTTTGGGAGTGTTTCAGAGCAATTCGCTAACCTTCGGCAGGTAAAAGATGCAAAACTTGTGTTTCGGGCCTGAATCCACTATTTCGGGGTACCAAAGTTGTGAAGCATCCATTATAGTCCATTGGACCCAAAATGATGTTTGGGAGTGTTTCAGAGCATTTTGCTAACCTTCGGCACATAAATAGATGAAAAACTTGTGTTTCGGGCCTGAATGCACTATTTCGGGGTACCAAAGTTGCGATGCATCCATTCTACTCCATTGGACCCAAAATGATGTTTGCGAGTGTATCAGAGCATTTCGCTAACCTTCGGCACATAAAAGATGCAAAACTTGTGTTCGCACCTGAATGCACTATTTCGGGGTACCGAAGTTGTGAAGCATCCATTCTACTCCATTGGACCCAAAATGATATTTGGGAGTGTTCTAGAGCATTTCGCTAACCTTCGGCACGTAAAAGATGCAGAACTTGTGTTTCGGGCCCGAATGCACTATTTCGGGGTATCGTAGTTGTAAAGCATCCATTCTACTCCATTGGACCCAAAATGATGTTTGGGAGTGTATCAGAGCATTTCGCTAACCTTCGGCACGTAAAAGATGCAAAACTTGTGTTCGCGCCTGAATGCACAATTTCGGGGTACCGAAGTTGTGAAGCATCCATTCTACTCCATTTGACCCAAAATGATGTTTGGGAGTGTTCCAGAGCATTTCGCTAACCTTCGGCACGTAAAAGATGCAAAACTTGTGTTTCGGGCCTGAATGCACTATTTTGGGGTATCGTAGTTGTAAAGCATCCATTCTACTCCATTGGACCCAAAATGATGTTTGGGAGTGTATCAGAGAATTTCGCTAACCTTCGGCACGTAAAAGATGCAAAACTTGTGTTCGCGCCTGAATGCACAATTTCGGGGTACCGAAGTTGTGAAGCATCCATTATAGTCCATTGGACCCAAAATGATATTTGGGAGTGTTTCAGAGCATTTTGCTAACCTTCGGCACATAAATAGATGAAAAACTTGTGTTTCGGGCCAGAATGCACTATTTCGGGGTACCAAAGTTGCGAAGCATCCATTCTACTCCATTGGAACCATAGTGATGTTTGGGAGTGTTTCAGAGCATTTCGCTAACCTTCGGCAGGTAAAAAGATGATAAACTTGTGTTTCGGGCCTGAATGTACTATTTCGGGGTACTGAAGTTGTGAAGCATCCATTCTACTCCATTGGACCCAAAATGATGTTTGAGAGTGTTTCAGAGCATTTCGCTAACCTTCGGCTCGTAAAAGATGCAAAACTTGGGTTTCGGGCCTGAATGCACTATTTTGGGGTATCGTAGTTGTAAAGCATCCATTCTACTCCATTGGACCCAAAATGATGCTTGGGACTGTATCAGAGCATTTCGCTAACCTTCGGCACGTAAAAGATGCAAAACTTGTGTTCGCGCCTGAATGCACAATTTCGGGGTACCGAAGTTGTGAAGCATCCATTATAGTCCATTGGACCCAAAATGATGTTTGGGAGTGTTTCAGAGCATTTTGCTAACCTTCGGCACATAAATAGATGAAAAACTTGTGTTTCGGGCCAGAATGCACTATTTCGGGGTACCAAAGTTGCGAAGCATCCATTCTACTCCATTGGAACCGTAGTGATGTTTGGGAGTGTTTCAAAGCATTTCGCTAACCTTCGGCAGGTAAAAAGATGATAAACTTGTGTTTCGGGCCTGAATGTACTATTTCGGGGTACCGAAGTTGTGAAGCATCCATTCTACTCCATTGGACCCAAAATGAAGTTTGAGAGTGTTTCAGAGCATTTCGCTAACCTTCGGCTCGTAAAAGATGCAAAACTTGGGTTTCGGGCCTGAATGCACTATTTCGGGGTATCGTAGTTGTAAAGCATCCATTCTACTCCATTGGACCCAAAATGATATTTGGGAGTGTTCCAGAGCATTTCGCTAACCTTCGGCACGTAAAAGATGCAGAACTTGTGTTTCGGGCCCGAATGCACTATTTCGGGGTATCGTAGTTGTAAAGCATCCATTCTACTCCATTGGACCCAAAATGATGTTTGGGAGTGTATCAGAGCATTTCGCTAACCTTCGGCACGTAAAAGATGCAAAACTTGTGTTCGCGCCTGAATGCACAATTTCGGGGTACCGAAGTTGTGAAGCATCCATTCTACTCCATTGGACCCAAAATGATGTTTGGGAGTGTTCCAGAGCATTTCGCTAACCTTCGGCACGTAAAAGATGCAAAACTTGTGTTTCGGGCCTGAATGCACTATTTTGGGGTATCGTAGTTGTAAAGCATCCATTCTACTCCATTGGACCCAAAATGATGTTTGGGAGTGTATCAGAGAATTTCGCTAACCTTCGGCACGTAAAAGATGCAAAACTTGTGTTCGCGCCAGAATGCACAATTTCGGGGTACCGAAGTTGTGAAGCATCCATTATAGTCCATTGGACCCAAAATGATATTTGGGAGTGTTTCAGAGCATTTTGCTAACCTTCGGCACATAAATAGATGAAAAACTTGTGTTTCGGGCCAGAATGCACTATTTCGGGGTACCAAAGTTGTGAAGCATCCATTCTACTCCATTGGAACCATAGTGATGTTTGGGAGTGTTTCAGAGCATTTCGCTAACCTTCGGCAGGTAAAAAGATGATAAACTTGTGTTTCGGGCCTGAATGTACTATTTCGGGGTACTGAAGTTGTGAAGCATCCATTCTACTCCATTGGACCCAAAATGATGTTTGAGAGTGTTTCAGAGCATTTCGCTAACCTTCGGCTCGTAAAAGATGCAAAACTTGGGTTTCGGGCCTGAATGCACTATTTTGGGGTATCGTAGTTGTAAAGCATCCATTCTACTCCATTGGACCCAAAATGATGCTTGGGACTGTATCAGAGCATTTCGCTAACCTTCGGCACGTAAAAGATGCAAAACTTGTGTTCGCGCCTGAATGCACAATTTCGGGGTACCGAAGTTGTGAAGCATCCATTATAGTCCATTGGACCCAAAATGATGTTTGGGAGTGTTTCAGAGCATTTTGCTAACCTTCGGCACATAAATAGATGAAAAACTTGTGTTTCGGGCCAGAATGCACTATTTCGGGGTACCAAAGTTGCGAAGCATCCATTCTACTCCATTGGAACTGTAGTGATGTTTGGGAGTGTTTCAAAGCATTTCGCTAACCTTCGGCAGGTAAAAAGATGATAAACTTGTGTTTCGGGCCTGAATGTACTATTTCGGGGTACCGAAGTTGTGAAGCATCCATTCTACTCCATTGGACCCAAAATGAAGTTTGAGAGTGTTTCAGAGCATTTCGCTAACCTTCGGCTCGTAAAAGATGCAAAACTTGGGTTTCGGGCCTGAATGCACTATTTCGGGGTATCGTAGTTGTAAAGCATCCATTCTACTCCATTGGACCCAAAATGATGTTTGGGAGTGTATCAGAGCATTTCGCTAACCTTCGGCACGTAAAAGATGCAAAACTTGTGTTCGCGCCGGAATCCACTATTTCGGGGTACCGAAGTTGTGAAGCATCACTTATAGTCCATTCGACCCAAAATGATGTTTTGGAGTATTTCATAGCATTTTGCTAACCTTCAGCACTTAAATAGATGAAAAACTTGTGTTTCGGGCCTGAATGCACTATTTCGGGAACCAAAGTTGCGATGCATCCATTCTACTCCATTGGAACCAAAATGATGTTTGGAAGGTTTTTAGATCATTTCGCTAACCTTCGGCACATAAAAAGATACAAAACTTGTCTTCACGCCTGAATGCACTATTTCGGGGTACCAAAGCTACGAAGCATCCATTCTACTCCATTGGAACCAAAGTGATGTTTGGGAGTGTTTCAGAGCATTTCGCTAACCTTCGGCAGGTAAAAAGATGATAAACTTGTGTTTCGGGCCTGAATGCACTATTTCGGGGTACCGAAGTTGTGAAGCATCCATTCTACTCCATTGGACCCAAAATGATGTTTGAGAGTGTTTCAGAGCATTTCGCTAACCTTCGGCTCGTAAAAGAAGCAAAACATGGGTTTCGGGCCTGAACGCACTATTTCAGGGTATGGTTGTTGTAAAGCATCCATTCTACTCCATTGGACCCAAAATGATGTTTGGGAGTGTTTCAGAGCATTTCGCTAACCTTCGGCAGGTAAAAGATGCAAAACTTGTGTTTCGGGCCTGAATCCACTATTTCGGGGTACCAAAGTTGTGAAGCATCCATTATAGTCCATTGGACCCAAAATGATGTTTGGGAGTGTTTCAGAGCATTTTGCTAACATTCGGCACATAAATAGATGAAAAACTTGTGTTTCGGGCCTGAATGCACTATTTTGGGGTACCAAAGTTGCGATGCATCCATTCTACTCCATTGGACCCAAAATGATGTTTGGGAGTGTATCAGAGCATTTCGCTAACCTTCGGCACGTAAAAGATGCAAAACTTGTGTTCGCACCTGAATGCACTATTTCGGGGTACCGAAGTTGTGATGTATCCATTCTACTCCATTGGACCCAAAATGATGTTTGGGAG
Organism: Cenchrus fungigraminus; assembly: GCA_036936925.1. Lineage (NCBI taxonomy): Eukaryota > Viridiplantae > Streptophyta > Magnoliopsida > Poales > Poaceae > Cenchrus > Cenchrus fungigraminus. Next base: position 57,526,106 of record CM072772.1, on the reverse strand, counting down.
TGTTCCAGAGCATTTCGCTAACCTTCGGCACGTAAAAGATGCAAAACTTGTGTTCGCGCCTGAATGCACAATTTCGGGGTACCGAAGTTGTGAAGCATCCATTCTACTCCATTGGACCCAAAATGGTGTTTGGGAGTGTTCCAGAGCATTTCGCTAACCTTCGGCACGTAAAAGATGCAAAACTTGTGTTTCGGGCCTGAATGCACTATTTTGGGGTATCGTAGTTGTAAAGCATCCATTCTACTCCATTGGACCCAAAATGATGTTTGGGAGTGTATCAGAGCATTTCGCTAACCTTCGGCACGTAAAAGATGCAAAACTTGTGTTCGCGCCTGAATGCACAATTTCGGGGTACCGAAGTTGTGAAGCATCCATTATAGTCCATTGGACCCAAAATGATGTTTGGGAGTGTTTCAGAGCATTTTGCTAACCTTCGGCACATAAATAGAGGAAAAACTTGTGTTTCGGGCCTGAATGCACTATTTCGGGGTACCAAAGTTGCGAAGCATCCATTCTACTCCATTGGAACCAAAATGATGCTTGGGAGTGTTTCAGAGCATTTCGCTAACCTTCGGCACGTAGAAGATGCAAAACTTGTGTTCGCGCCTGAATCCACTATTTCGGGGTACCAAAGTTGCGAAGCATCCATTATAGTCCATTGGACCCAAAATGATGTTTGGGAGTGTTTCAGAGCATTTTGCTAACCCTCGGCACATAAATAGATGAAAAACTTGTGTTTCGGGCCAGAATGCACTATTTCGGGGTACCAAAGTTGCGAAGCATCCATTCTACTCCATTGGAACCATAGTGATGTTTGGGAGTGTTTCAGAGCATTTCGCTAACCTTCGGCACGTAAAAGATGCAAAACTTGTGTTTCGGGCCTGAATGCACTATTTTGGGGTATCGTAGTTGTAAAGCATCCATTCTACTCCATTGGACCCAAAATGATGTTTGGGAGTGTATCAGAGCATTTCGCTAACCTTCGGCACGTAAAAGATGCAAAACTTGTGTTCGCGCCTGAATGCACAATTTCGGGGTACCGAAGTTGTGAAGCATCCATTATAGTCCATTGGACCCAAAATGATGTTTGGGAGTGTTTCAGAGCATTTTGCTAACCTTCGGCACATAAATAGAGGAAAAACTTGTGTTTCGGGCCTGAATGCACTATTTCGGGGTACCAAAGTTGCGAAGCATCCATTCTACTCCATTGGAACCAAAATGATGCTTGGGAGTGTTTCAGAGCATTTCGCTAACCTTCGGCACGTAAAAGATGCAAAACTTGTGTTCGCGCCTGAATCCACTATTTCGGGGTACCAAAGTTGCGAAGCATCCATTATAGTCCATTGGACCCAAAATGATGTTTGGGAGTGTTTCAGAGCATTTTGCTAACCCTCGGCACATAAATAGATGAAAAACTTGTGTTTCGGGCCAGAATGCACTATTTCGGGGTACCAAAGTTGCGAAGCATCCATTCTACTCCATTGGAACCATAGTGATGTTTGGGAGTGTTTCAGAGCATTTCGCTAACCTTCGGCAGGTAAAAAGATGATAAACTTGTGTTTCGGGCCTGAATGTACTATTTCGGGGTACCGAAGTTGTGAAGCATCCATTCTACTCCATTGGACCCAAAATGATGTTTGAGAGTGTTTCAGAGCATTTTGCTAACCTTCGGCTCGTAAAAGATGCAAAACTTGGGTTTCGGGCCTGAATGCACTATTTCGGGGTATCGTAGTTGTAAAGCATCCATTCTACTCCATTGGACCCAAAATGATGTTTGGGACTGTATCAGAGCATTTCGCTAACCTTCGGCACGTAAAAGATGCAAAACTTGTGTTCGCGCCTGAATCCACTATTTCGGGGTACCGAAGTTGTGAAGCATCACTTATAGTCCATTGGACCCAAAATGATGTTTGGGAGTATTTCAGATCATTTTGCTAACCTTCGGCACATAAATAGATGAAAAACTTGTGTTTCGGGCCTGAATGCACTATTTCGGGGTACCAAATTTGCGGTGCATCCATTCTACTCCATTGGAACCAAAATGATGTTTGGAAGGTTTTCAGAGCATTTCGCTAACCTTCGGCACGTAAAAACATACAAAACTTGTCTTCACGCCTGAATGCACTATTTCAGGGTACCAAAGCTACGAAGCATCCATTCTACTCCATTGGAACCAAAGTGATGTTTGGGAGTGTTTCAGAGCATTTCGCTAACCTTCGGCAGGTAAAAAGATGATAAACTTGTGTTTCGGGCCTGAATGCACTATTTCGGGGTACCGAAGTTGTGAAGCATCCATTCTACTCCATTGGACCCAAAATGATGTTTGAGAGTGTTTCAGAGCATTTCGCTAACCTTCGGCTCGTAAAAGAAGCAAAACTTGGGTTTCGGGCCTGAACGCACTATTTCAGGGTTTCGTTGTTGTAAAGCATCCATTCTACTCCATTGGACCCAAAATGATGTTTGGGAGTGTTTCAGAGCATTTCGCTAACCTTCGGCACGTAAAAGATGCAAAACTTGTGTTTCGGGCCTGAATGCACTATTTCGAGGTGCCAAAGTTGTGAAGCATCCATTCTACTCCATTGGACCCAAAATGATGTTTCAGAGTGTTTCAGAGCATTTCACTAACCTTCGGCACGTAAAAGATGCAAAACTTATGTTTCGGGCCTGAATGCACTATTTGAGGGTATCGTAGTTGTAAAGCATCCATTCTACTCCATTGGACCCAAAATGATGTTTGGGAGTGTTTCAGAGCATTTCGCTAACCTTCGGCACGTAAAAGATGCAAAACTTGTGTTCGCGCCTGAATGCACTATTTCGCGGTGCCGAAGTTGTGAAGCATCCATTCTACTCCATTGGACCCAAAATGATGTTTGGGAGTGTTCCAGAGCATTTCGCTAACCTTCGGCACGTAAAAGATGCAAAACTTGTGTTCGCGCCTGAATGCACTATTTCGGGGTATCGTAGTTGTAAAGCATCCATTCTAGTCCATTGGACCCAAAATGATGTTTGGGAGTGTTTCAGAGCATTTTGCTAACCTTCGGCACATAAATAGATGAAAAACTTGTGTTTCGGGCCTGAATGCACTATTTCGGGGTACCAAAGTTGCGAAGCATCCATTCTACTCCATTGGAACCAAAATGATGTTTGGAAGGTTTTCAGAGCATTTCGCTAACCTTCGGCACGTAAAAGATGCAAAACTTGTGTTCGCGCCTGAATGCACAATTTCGGGGTACCGAAGTTGTGAAGCATCCATTCTACTCCATTGGACCCAAAATGATGTTTGGGAGTGTTCCAGAGGATTTCGCTAACCTTCGGCACATAAAAGATGCAAAACTTGTGTTTCGGGCCTGAATGCACTATTTCGGGGTATCGTAGTTGTAAAGCATCCATTCTACTCCATTGGACCCAAAATGATGTTTGCGAGTGTTTCAGAGCATTTCGCTAACCTTCGGCACGTCAAAGATGCAAAACTTGTGTTTACGCCTGAATCCACTATTTCGGGGTACCAAAAGTTGTGAAGCATCCATTATAGTCCATTGGACCCAAAATGATGTTTGGGAGTGTTTCAGAGCATTTTGCTAACCTTCGACACATAAATAGATGAAAAACTTGTGTTTCGGGCCTGAATGCACTACTTCGGGGTACCAAAGTTGCGAAGCATCCATTCTACTCCATTGGACCCAAAATGATGTTTGGGAGTGTATCAAAGCATTTCGCTAACCTTCGGCACGTAAAAGATGCAAAACTTGTGTTCGCGCCTGAATGCACAATTTCGGGGTACCGAAGTTGTGAAGCATCCATTCTACTCCATTGGACCCAAAATGATGTTTGGGAGTGTTCCAGAGCATTTCGCTAACCTTCGGCACGTAAAAAGATGAAAAACTTGTGTTTCGGGCCTGAATGCACTATTTTGGGGTACCAAAGTTGTGAAGCATCCATTATAGTCCATTGGACCCAAAATGATGTCTGGGAGTGTATCAGAGCATTTCGCTAACCTTCGGCACGTAAAAGATGCAAAACTTGTGTTCGCACCTGAATGCACTATTTCGGGGTCCCGAAGTTGTGAAGCATCCATTCTACTCCATTGGACCCAAAATGATGTTTGGGAGTGTTCCAGAGCATTTCGCTAACCTTCGGCACGTAAAAGATGCAAAACTTGTGTTTCGGGCCTGAATGCACTATTTCGGGGTATCGTAGTTGTAAAGCATCCATTCTACTCCATTGGACCCAAAATGATGTTTGGGAGTGTTTCAGAGCATTTCGCTAACCTTCGGCACGTAAAAGAAGCAAAACTTGTGTTCGCGCCTGAATCCACTATTTCGGGGTACCAAAGTTGTGAAGCATCCATTATAGTCCATTGGACCCAAGATGATGTTTGGGAGTGTATCAAAGCATTTCGCTAACCTTCGGCACGTAAAAGATGCAAAACTTGTGTTCGCACCTGAATGCACTATTTCGGGGTACCGAAGTTGTGAAGCATCCATTCTACTCCATTGGACCCGAAATGATGTTTGGGAGTGTTCCAGAGCATTTCGCTAACCTTCGGCACGTAAAAGATGCAAAACTTGTGTTTCGGGCCTGAATGCACTATTTCGGGGTATCGTAGTTATAAAGCATCCATTCTACTCCATTGGACCCAAAATGATGTTTGGGAGTGTATCAGAGCATTTCGCTAACGTTCGGCACGTAAAAGATGCAAAACTTGTGTTCGCGCTTGAATGCACAATTTCGGGGTACCGAAGTTGTGAAGCATCGATTCTACTCCATTGGACCCAAAATGATGTTTGGGAGTGTTCCAGAGCATTTCGCTAACCTTCGGCACATAAAAGATGCAAAACTTGTGTTTCGGGCCTGAATGCACTATTTCGGGGTATCGTAGTTGTAAAGCATCCATTCTACTCCATTAGACCCAAAATGATGTTTGCGAGTGTTTCAGAGCATTTCGCTAACCTTCTGCTCGTAAAAGATGCAAAACTTGTGTTCACGCCTGAATCCACTATTTCGGGGTACCAAAGTTGTGAAGCATCCATTATAGTCCATTGGACCCAAAATGATGTTCGGGAGTGTTTCAGAGCATTTTGCTAACCTTCGGCACATAAATACATGAAAAACTTGTGTTTCGGGCCTGAATGCACTATTTCGGGGTACCAAAGTTGCGAAGCATCCATTCTACTCCATTGGACCCAAAATGATGTTTGGGAGTGTATCAGAGCATTTCGCTAACCTTCGGCACGTAAAAGATGCAAAACTTGTGTTCGCGCCTGAATGCACAATTTCGGGGTACCGAAGTTGTGAAGCATTCATTCTACTCCATTGAACCCAAAATGATGTTTGGGAGTGTTCCAGAGCATTTCGCTAACCTTCGGCACGTAAAAGATGCAAAACTTGTGTTTCGGGCCTGAATGCACTATTTCGGGGTATCGTAGTTGTAAAGCATCCATTCTACTCTATTGGACCCAAAATGATGTTTGGGAGTGTTTCAGAGCATTTCGCTAACCTTCGGCACGTAAAAGATGCAAAACTTGTGTTCGCGCCTGAATCCACTATTTCAGGGTACCAAAGTTGTGAAGCATCCATTATAGTCCATTAGACCCAAAATGATGTTTGGGAGTGTTTCAGAGCATTTTGCTAACCTTCGGCACATAAATAGATGAAAAACTTGTGTTTCGGGCCTGAATGCACTATTTTGGGGTACCAAAGTTGCGAAGCATCCATTCTACTCCATTGGAACCAAAATGATGTTTGGGAGTGTTTCAGAGCATTTCGCTAACCTTCGGCAGGTAAAAAGATGATAAACTTGTGTTTCAGGCCTGAATGCACTATTTCGGGGTACCGAAGTTCTGAAGCATCGATTCTACTCCATTGGACCCAGAATAATGTTTGAGAGTGTTTCAGAGCATTTCGCTAACCTTCGGCTCGTAAAAGATGCAAAACTTGGGTTTCGTGCCTGAATGCACTATTTCGGGGTATCGTAGTTGTAAAGCATCCATTCTACTCCATTGGACCCAAAATGATGTTTGGGAGTGTATCAGATTATTTCGCTAACCTTCGGCATGTAAAAGATGCAAAACTTGTGTTCGCATCTGAATGCACTATTTCGGGGTACCGAAGTTGTGAAGCATCCATTCTACTCCATTGGACCCAAAATGATGTTTGGGAGTGTTCCGGAGCATTTCGCTAACCTTCGGCACGTAAAAGATGCAATACTTGTGTTTCGGGCCTAAATGAACTATTTCGGGGTATCGTAGTTGTAAAGCATCCATTCTACTCCATTGGACCCAAAATGATGTTAGGGAGTGTATCAGAGCATTTCGCTAACCTTCGGCACGTAAAAGATGCAAAACTTGTGTTCATGCCTGAATGTACTATTTCGGGGTACCGAAGTTGTGAAGCATCCATTCTACTCCAATGGACCCAAAATGATGTTTGAGAGTGTTTCAGAGCATTTTGCCAACCTTCGGCTCATAAAAGATGCAAAACATGGGTTTCGGGCCTGAATGCACTATTTCGGTGTATGGTAGTTGTAAAGCATCCATTCTACTCCATTGGACCCAAAATGATGTTTGGGAGTGTATCAGAGCATTTCGCTAACGTTCGGCACGTAAAAGATGCAAAACTTGTGTTCGCGCCTGAATGCACAATTTCGGGGTACCGAAGTTGTGAAGCATCCATTCTACTCCATTGGACCCAAAATGATGTTTGGGAGTGTTCCAGAGCATTTCGCTAACCTTCGGCACATAAAAGATGCAAAACTTGTGTTTCGGGCCTGAATGCACTATTTCGGGGTATCGTAGTTGTAAAGCATCCATTCTACTCCATTAGACCCAAAATGATGTTTGCGAGTGTTTCAGAGCATTTCGCTAACCTTCTGCACGTAAAAGATGCAAAACTTGTGTTCACGCCTGAATCCACTATTTCGGGGTACCAAAGTTGTGAAGCATCCATTATAGTCCATTGGACCCAAAATGATGTTCGGGAGTGTTTCAGAGCATTTTGCTAACCTTCGGCACATAAATACATGAAAAACTTGTGTTTCGGGCCTGAATGCACTATTTCGGGGTACCAAAGTTGCGAAGCATCCATTCTACTCCATTGGACCCAAAATGATGTTTGGGAGTGTATCAGAGCATTTCGCTAACCTTCGGCACGTAAAAGATGCAAAACTTGTGTTCGCGCCTGAATGCACAACTTCGGGGTACCGAAGTTGTGAAGCATCCATTCTACTCCATTGGACCCAAAATGATGTTTGGGAGTGTTCCAGAGCATTTCGCTAACCTTCGGCACGTAAAAGATGCAAAACTTGTGTTTCGGGCCTGAATGCACTATTTCGGGGTATCGTAGTTGTAAAGCATCCATTCTACTCTATTGGACCCAAAATGATGTTTGGGAGTGTTTCAGAGCATTTCGCTAACCTTCGGCACGTAAAAGATGCAAAACTTGTGTTCGCGCCTGAATCCACTATTTCAGGGTACCAAAGTTGTGAAGCATCCATTATAGTCCATTGGACCCAAAATAATGTTTGGGAGTGTTTCAGAGCATTTTGCTAACCTTCGGCACATAAATAGATGAAAAACTTGTGTTTCGGGCCTGAATGCACTATTTCGGGGTACCAAAGTTGCGAAGCATCCATTCTACTACATTGGAACCAAAATGATGTTTGGGAGTGTTTCAGAGCATTTCGCTAACCTTCGGCAGGTAAAAAGATGATAAACTTGTGTTTCAGGCCTGAATGCACTATTTCGGGGTACCGAAGTTCTGAAGCATCGATTCTACTCCATTGGACCCAGAATGATGTTTGAGAGTGTTTCAGAGCATTTCGCTAACCTTCGGCTCGTAAAAGATGCAAAACTTGGGTTTCGTGCCTGAAAGCACTATTTCGGGGTATCGTAGTTGTAAAGCATCCATTCTACTCCATTGGACCCAAAATGATGTTTGGGAGTGTATCAGAGCATTTCGCTAACCTTCGGCACGTAAAAGATGCAAAACTTGTGTTCGCATCTGAATGCACTATTTCGGGGTACCGAAGTTGTGAAGCATCCATTCTACTCCATTGGACCCAAAATGATGTTAGGGAGTGTATCAGAGCATTTCGCTAACCTTCGGCACGTAAAAGATGCAAAACTTGTGTTCATGCCTGAATGTACTATTTCGGGGTACCGAAGTTGTGAAGCATCCATTCTACTCCAATGGACCCAAAATGATGTTTGAGAGTGTTTCAGAGCATTTTGCCAACCTTCGGCTCATAAAAGATGCAAAACATGGGTTTCGGGCCTGAATGCACTATTTCGGGGTATGGTAGTTGTAAAGCATCCATTCTACTCCATTGGACCCAAAATGTTGTTTGGGACTGTATCAGAGCATTTCGCTAAACTTCGGCACGTAAAAGATGCAAAACTTGTGTTCGCGCCTGAATGCATAATTTCGGGGTACCGAAGTTGTGAAGCATCCATTCTACTCCATTGGACCCAAAATGATGTTTGGGAGTGTTCCAGAGCATTTCGCTAACCTTCGGCACGTAAAAGATGCAAAACTTGTGTTTTGGGCCTGAATGCACTATTTCGGGGTATCGTAGTTGTAAAGCATCCATTCTACTCCATTGGACCCAAAATGATGTTTGGGAGTGTTTCAGAGCATTTCGCTAACCTTCGGCACGTAAAAGATACAAAACTTGTGTTCGCGCCTGAATCCATTATTTCGGGGTACCAAAGTTGTGAAGCATCCATTATAGTCCATTGCACCCAAAATGATGTTTGGGAGTGTTTCAGAGCATTTTGCTAACCTTCTGCACATAAATAGATGAAAAACTTGTGTTTCGGGCCTGAATGCACTATTTCGGGGTACCAAAGTTGCGAAGCATCCATTCTACTCCATTGGAACCAAAATGATGTTTGGGAGTGTTTCAGAGCATTTCGCTAACCTTCGGCAGGTAAAAAGATGATAAACTTGTGTTTCAGGCCTGAATGCACTATTTCGGGGTACCGAAGTTCTGAAGCATCGATTCTACTCCATTGGACCCAGAATGATGTTTGAGAGTGTTTCAGAGCATTTCGCTAACCTTCGGCTCGTAAAAGATGCAAAACTTGGGTTTCGTGCCTGAAAGCACTATTTCGGGGTATCGTAGTTGTAAAGCATCCATTCTACTCCATTGGACCCAAAATGATGTTTGGGAGTGTATCAGAGCATTTCGCTAACCTTCGGCACGTAAAAGATGCAAAACTTGTGTTCGCATCTGAATGCACTATTTCGGGGTACCGAAGTTGTGAAGCATCCATTCTACTCCATTGGACCCAAAATGATGTTAGGGAGTGTATCAGAGCATTTCGCTAACCTTCGGCACGTAAAAGATGCAAAACTTGTGTTCATGCCTGAATGTACTATTTCGGGGTACCGAAGTTGTGAAGCATCCATTCTACTCCAATGGACCCAAAATGATGTTTGAGAGTGTTTCAGAGCATTTTGCCAACCTTCGGCTCATAAAAGATGCAAAACATGGGTTTCGGGCCTGAATGCACTATTTCGGGGTATGGTAGTTGTAAAGCATCCATTCTACTCCATTGGACCCAAAATGTTGTTTGGGACTGTATCAGAGCATTTCGCTAAACTTCGGCACGTAAAAGATGCAAAACTTGTGTTCGCGCCTGAATGCATAATTTCGGGGTACCGAAGTTGTGAAGCATCCATTCTACTCCATTGGACCCAAAATGATGTTTGGGAGTGTTCCAGAGCATTTCGCTAACCTTCGGCACGTAAAAGATGCAAAACTTGTGTTTTGGGCCTGAATGCACTATTTCGGGGTATCGTAGTTGTAAAGCATCCATTCTACTCCATTGGACCCAAAATGATGTTTGGGAGTGTTTCAGAGCATTTCGCTAACCTTCGGCACGTAAAAGATACAAAACTTGTGTTCGCGCCTGAATCCATTATTTCGGGGTACCAAAGTTGTGAAGCATCCATTATAGTCCATTGCACCCAAAATGATGTTTGGGAGTGTTTCAGAGCATTTTGCTAACCTTCTGCACATAAATAGATGAAAAACTTGTGTTTCGGGCCTGAATGCACTATTTCGGGGTACCAAAGTTGCGAAGCATCCATTCTACTCCATTGGAACCAAAATGATGTTTGGGAGTGTTTCAGAGCATTTCGCTAACCTTCGGCAGGTAAAAAGATGATAAACTTGTGTTTCAGGCCTGAATGCACTATTTCGGGGTACCGAAGTTCTGAAGCATCGATTCTACTCCATTGGACCCAGAATGATGTTTGAGAGTGTTTCAGAGCATTTCGCTAACCTTCGGCTCGTAAAAGATGCAAAACTTGGGTTTCGTGCCTGAAAGCACTATTTCGGGGTATCGTAGTTGTAAAGCATCCATTCTACTCCATTGGACCCAAAATGATGTTTGGGAGTGTATCAGAGCATTTCGCTAACCTTCGGCACGTAAAAGATGCAAAACTTGTGTTCGCATCTGAATGCACTATTTCGGGGTACCGAAGTTGTGAAGCATCCATTCTACTCCATTGGACCCAAAATGATGTTTGGGAGTGTTCTGGAGCATTTCGCTAACCTTCGGCACGTAAAAGATGCAAAACTTGTGTTTCGGGCCTAAATGAACTATTTCGGGGTATCGTAGTTGTAAAGCATCCATTCTACTCCATTGGACCCAAAATGATGTTAGGGAGTGTATCAGAGCATTTCGCTAACCTTCGGCACGTAAAAGATGCAAAACTTGTGTTCATGCCTGAATGTACTATTTCGGGGTACCGAAGTTGTGAAGCATCCATTCTACTCCAATGGACCCAAAATGATGTTTGAGAGTGTTTCAGAGCATTTTGCCAACCTTCGGCTCATAAAAGATGCAAAACATGGGTTTCGGGCCTGAATGCACTATTTCGGGGTATGGTAGTTGTAAAGCATCCATTCTACTCCATTGGACCCAAAATGTTGTTTGGGACTGTATCAGAGCATTTCGCTAAACTTCGGCACGTAAAAGATGCAAAACTTGTGTTCGCGCCTGAATGCATAATTTCGGGGTACCGAAGTTGTGAAGCATCCATTCTACTCCATTGGACCCAAAATGATGTTTGGGAGTGTTCCAGAGCATTTCGCTAACCTTCGGCACGTAAAAGATGCAAAACTTGTGTTTTGGGCCTGAATGCACTATTTCGGGGTATCGTAGTTGTAAAGCATCCATTCTACTCCATTGGACCCAAAATGATGTTTGGGAGTGTTTCAGAGCATTTCGCTAACCTTCGGCACGTAAAAGATACAAAACTTGTGTTCGCGCCTGAATCCATTATTTCGGGGTACCAAAGTTGTGAAGCATCCATTATAGTCCATTGCACCCAAAATGATGTTTGGGAGTGTTTCAGAGCATTTTGCTAACCTTCTGCACATAAATAGATGAAAAACTTGTGTTTCGGGCCTGAATGCACTATTTCGGGGTACCAAAGTTGCGAAGCATCCATTCTACTCCATTGGAACCAAAGTGATGTTTGGGAGTGTTTCAGAGCATTTCGCTAACCTTCGGCAGGTAAAAAGATGATAAACTTGTGTTTCGGGCCTGAATGTACTATTTCGGGGTACCGAAGTTGTAAAGCATCCATTCTACTCCATTGGACCCAAAATGATGTTTGAGAGTGTTTCAGAGCATTTCGCTAACCTTCGGCTCGTAAAAGATGCAAAACTTGGGTTTCGGGCCTGATTGCACTATTTTGGGGTATCGTAGTTGTAAAGCATCCATTCTCTACTCCATTGGACCCAAAATGATGTTTGGGAGTGTTCCAGAGCATTTCGCTAACCTTCGGCACGTAAAAGATGCAAAACTTGTGTTTCGGGCCTGAATGCACTATTTCGGGGTATCGTAGTTGTAAAGCATCCATTCTACTCCATTGGACCCAAAATGTTGTTTGGGAGTGTTTCAGAGCATTTCGCTAACCTTCGGCACGTACAAGATGCAAAACTTGTGTTCGCGCCTGAATCCACTATTTCGGGGTACCAAAGTTGTGAAGCATCCATTATAGTCCATTGGACCCAAAATGATGTTTGGGAGTGTTTCAGAGCATTTTGCTAACCTTCGGCACATAAATAGATGAAAAACTTGTGTTTCGGGCCTGAATGCACTATTTCGGGGTACCAAAGTTGCGAAGCATCCATTCTACTCCATTGGACCCAAAATGATGTTTGGGAGTGTATCAGAGCATTTCGCTAACCTTCGGCACGTAAAAGATGCAAAACTTGTGTTCGCACCTGAATGCACTATTTCGGGGTACCGAAGTTGTGAAGCATCCATTCTACTCCATTGGACCCAAAATGATGTTTGGGAGTGTTCCAGAGCATTTCGCTAACCTTCGGCACGTAAAAGATGCAAAACTTGTGTTTCGGGCCTGAATGCACTATTTCGGGGTATCGTAGTTGTAAAGCATCCATTCTACTCCATTAGACCCAAAATGATGTTAGGGAGTGTATCAGAGCATTTCGCTAACCTTCGGCACGTAAAAGATGCAAAACTTGTGTTCATGCCTGAATGCACTATTTCTGGGTATCGTAGTTGTAAAGCATCCATTCTACTCCATTGGACCCAAAATGATGTTTGGGAGTGTTTCAGAGCATTTCGCTAACCTTCGGCACGTAAAAGATGCAAAACTTGTGTTCGTGCCTGAATCCACTATTTCGGGGTACCAAAGTTGTGAAGCATCCATTATAGTCCATTGGACCCAAAATGATGTTTGGGAGTGTTTCAGAGCATTTTGCGAACCTTCGGCACATAAAAGATGCAAAACTTGTGTTCGCGCCTGAATTCACTATTTCGGGGTACCAAAGTTGCGAAGCATCCATTATAGTCCATTGGACCCAAAATGATGTTTGGGAGTGTTTCAGAGCATTTTGCTAACCTTCGGCACATAAATAGATGAAAAACTTGTGTTTCGGGCCTGAATGCACTATTTCGGGGTATCGTAGTTGTAAAGCATCCATTCTACTCTATTGGACCCAAAATGATGTTTGGGAGTGTTTCAGAGCATTTCGCTAACCTTCGGCACGTAAAAGATGCAAAACTTGTGTTCGCGCCTGAATCCACTATTTCAGGGTACCAAAGTTGTGAAGCATCCATTATAGTCCATTGGACCCAAAATGATGTTTGGGAGTGTTTCAGAGCATTTTGCTAACCTTCGGCACATAAATAGATGAAAAACTTGTGTTTCGGGCCTGAATGCACTATTTCGGGGTACCAAAGTTGCGAAGCATCCATTCTACTCCATTGGAACCAAAATGATGTTTGGGAGTGTTTCAGAGCATTTCGCTAACCTTCGGCAGGTAAAAAGATGATAAACTTGTGTTTCAGGCCTGAATGCACTATTTCGGGGTACCGAAGTTCTGAAGCATCGATTCTACTCCATTGGACCCAGAATGATGTTTGAGAGTGTTTCAGAGCATTTCGCTAACCTTCGGCTCGTAAAAGATGCAAAACTTGGGTTTCGTGCCTGAAAGCACTATTTCGGGGTATCGTAGTTGTAAAGCATCCATTCTACTCCATTGGACCCAAAATGATGTTTGGGAGTGTATCAGAGCATTTCGCTAACCTTCGGCACGTAAAAGATGCAAAACTTGTGTTCGCATCTGAATGCACTATTTCGGGGTACCGAAGTTGTGAAGCATCCATTCTACTCCATTGGACCCAAAATGATGTTTGGGAGTGTTCCGGAGCATTTCGCTAACCTTCGGCACGTAAAAGATGCAAAACTTGTGTTTCGGGCCTAAATGAACTATTTCGGGGTATCGTAGTTGTAAAGCATCCATTCTACTCCATTGGACCCAAAATGATGTTAGGGAGTGTATCAGAGCATTTCGCTAACCTTCGGCACGTAAAAGATGCAAAACTTGTGTTCATGCCTGAATGTACTATTTCGGGGTACCGAAGTTGTGAAGCATCCATTCTACTCCAATGGACCCAAAATGATGTTTGAGAGTGTTTCAGAGCATTTTGCCAACCTTCGGCTCATAAAAGATGCAAAACATGGGTTTCGGGCCTGAATGCACTATTTCGGGGTATGGTAGTTGTAAAGCATCCATTCTACTCCATTGGACCCAAAATGATGTTTGGGACTGTATCAGAGCATTTCGCTAAACTTCGGCACGTAAAAGATGCAAAACTTGTGTTCGCGCCTGAATGCATAATTTCAGGGTATGGTAGTTGTAAAGCATCCATTCTACTCCATTGGACCCAAAATGATGTTTGGGACTGTATCAGAGCATTTCGCTAACCTTCGGCATGTAAAAGATGCAAAACTTGTGTTCGTGCCTGAATGCATAATTTCGGGGTACCGAAGTTGTGAAGCATCCATTCTACTCCATTGGACCCAAAATGATGTTTGAGAGTGTTTCAGAGCATTTCGCTAACCTTCGGCTCGTAAAAGATGCAAAACTTGGGTTTCGGGCCTGATTGCACTATTTTGGGGTATCGTAGTTGTAAAGCATCCATTCTCTACTCCATTGGACCCAAAATGATGTTTGGGAGTGTTCCAGAGCATTTCGCTAACCTTCGGCACGTAAAAGATGCAAAACTTGTGTTTCGGGCCTGAATGCACTATTTCGGGGTATCGTAGTTGTAAAGCATCCATTCTACTCCATTGGACCCAAAATGTTGTTTGGGAGTGTTTCAGAGCATTTCGCTAACCTTCGGCACGTACAAGATGCAAAACTTGTGTTCGCGCCTGAATCCACTATTTCGGGGTACCAAAGTTGTGAAGCATCCATTATAGTCCATTGGACCCAAAATGATGTTTGGGAGTGTTTCAGAGCATTTTGCTAACCTTCGGCACATAAATAGATGAAAAACTTGTGTTTCGGGCCTGAATGCACTATTTCGGGGTACCAAAGTTGCGAAGCATCCATTCTACTCCATTGGACCCAAAATGATGTTTGGGAGTGTATCAGAGCATTTCGCTAACCTTCGGCACGTAAAAGATGCAAAACTTGTGTTCGCACCTGAATGCACTATTTCGGGGTACCGAAGTTGTGAAGCATCCATTCTACTCCATTGGACCCAAAATGATGTTTGGGAGTGTTCCAGAGCATTTCGCTAACCTTCGGCACGTAAAAGATGCAAAACTTGTGTTTCGGGCCTGAATGCACTATTTCGGGGTATCGTAGTTGTAAAGCATCCATTCTACTCCATTAGACCCAAAATGATGTTAGGGAGTGTATCAGAGCATTTCGCTAACCTTCGGCACGTAAAAGATGCAAAACTTGTGTTCATGCCTGAATGCACTATTTCTGGGTATCGTAGTTGTAAAGCATCCATTCTACTCCATTGGACCCAAAATGATGTTTGGGAGTGTTTCAGAGCATTTCGCTAACCTTCGGCACGTAAAAGATGCAAAACTTGTGTTCGTGCCTGAATCCACTATTTCGGGGTACCAAAGTTGTGAAGCATCCATTATAGTCCATTGGACCCAAAATGATGTTTGGGAGTGTTTCAGAGCATTTTGCGAACCTTCGGCACATAAAAGATGCAAAACTTGTGTTCGCGCCTGAATTCACTATTTCGGGGTACCAAAGTTGCGAAGCATCCATTATAGTCCATTGGACCCAAAATGATGTTTGGGAGTGTTTCAGAGCATTTTGCTAACCTTCGGCACATAAATAGATGAAAAACTTGTGTTTCGGGCCTGAATGCACTATTTCGGGGTATCGTAGTTGTAAAGCATCCATTCTACTCTATTGGACCCAAAATGATGTTTGGGAGTGTTTCAGAGCATTTCGCTAACCTTCGGCACGTAAAAGATGCAAAACTTGTGTTCGCGCCTGAATCCACTATTTCAGGGTACCAAAGTTGTGAAGCATCCATTATAGTCCATTGGACCCAAAATGATGTTTGGGAGTGTTTCAGAGCATTTTGCTAACCTTCGGCACATAAATAGATGAAAAACTTGTGTTTCGGGCCTGAATGCACTATTTCGGGGTACCAAAGTTGCGAAGCATCCATTCTACTCCATTGGAACCAAAATGATGTTTGGGAGTGTTTCAGAGCATTTCGCTAACCTTCGGCAGGTAAAAAGATGATAAACTTGTGTTTCAGGCCTGAATGCACTATTTCGGGGTACCGAAGTTCTGAAGCATCGATTCTACTCCATTGGACCCAGAATGATGTTTGAGAGTGTTTCAGAGCATTTCGCTAACCTTCGGCTCGTAAAAGATGCAAAACTTGGGTTTCGTGCCTGAAAGCACTATTTCGGGGTATCGTAGTTGTAAAGCATCCATTCTACTCCATTGGACCCAAAATGATGTTTGGGAGTGTATCAGAGCATTTCGCTAACCTTCGGCACGTAAAAGATGCAAAACTTGTGTTCGCATCTGAATGCACTATTTCGGGGTACCGAAGTTGTGAAGCATCCATTCTACTCCATTGGACCCAAAATGATGTTTGGGAGTGTTCCGGAGCATTTCGCTAACCTTCGGCACGTAAAAGATGCAAAACTTGTGTTTCGGGCCTAAATGAACTATTTCGGGGTATCGTAGTTGTAAAGCATCCATTCTACTCCATTGGACCCAAAATGATGTTAGGGAGTGTATCAGAGCATTTCGCTAACCTTCGGCACGTAAAAGATGCAAAACTTGTGTTCATGCCTGAATGTACTATTTCGGGGTACCGAAGTTGTGAAGCATCCATTCTACTCCAATGGACCCAAAATGATGTTTGAGAGTGTTTCAGAGCATTTTGCCAACCTTCGGCTCATGAAAGATGCAAAACATGGGTTTCGGGCCTGAATGCACTATTTCGGGGTATGGTAGTTGTAAAGCATCCATTCTACTCCATTGGACCCAAAATGATGTTTGGGACTGTATCAGAGCATTTCGCTAAACTTCGGCACGTAAAAGATGCAAAACTTGTGTTCGCGCCTGAATGCATAATTTCAGGGTATGGTAGTTGTAAAGCATCCATTCTACTCCATTGGACCCAAAATGATGTTTGGGACTGTATCAGAGCATTTCGCTAACCTTCGGCATGTAAAAGATGCAAAACTTGTGTTCGTGCCTGAATGCATAATTTCGGGGTACCGAAGTTGTGAAGCATCCATTCTACTCCATTGGACCCAAAATGATGTTTGGGAGTGTTCCAGAGCATTTCGCTAACCTTCGGCACGTAAAAGATGCAAAACTTGTGTTTTGGGCCTGAATGCACTATTTCGGGGTATCGTAGTTGTAAAGCATCCATTCTACTCCATTGGACCCAAAATGATGTTTGGGAGTGAATCAGAGCATTTCGCTAACCTTCGGCACGTAAAAGATGCAAAACTTGTGTTCGCGCCTGAATCCATTATTTCGGGGTACCAAAGTTGTGAAGCATCCATTATAGTCCATTGCACCCAAAATGATGTTTGGGAGTGTTTCAGAGCATTTTGCTAACCTTCTGCACATAAATAGATGAAAAACTTGTGTTTCGGGCCTGAATGCACTATTTCGGGGTACCAAAGTTGCGAAGCATCCATTCTACTCCATTGGAACCAAAGTGATGTTTGGGAGTGTTTCAGAGCATTTCGCTAACCTTCGGCAGGTAAAAAGATGATAAACTTGTGTTTCGGGCCTGAATGTACTATTTTGGGCTACCGAAGTTGTGAAGCATCCATTCTACTCCATTGGACCCAAAATGATGTTTGAGAGTGTTTCAGAGCATTTCGCTAACCTTCGGCTCGTAAAAGATGCAAAACTTGGGTTTCGGGCCTGATTGCACTATTTCGGGGTATCGTAGTTGTAAAGCATCCATTCTCTACTCCATTGGACCCAAAATGATGTTTGGGAGTGTTCCAGAGCATTTCGCTAACCTTCGGCACGTAAAAGATGCAAAACTTGTGTTTCGGGCCTGAATGCACTATTTCGGGGTATCGTAGTTGTAAAGCATCCATTCTACTCCATTGGACCCAAAATGTTGTTTGGGAGTGTTTCAGAGCATTTCGCTAACCTTCGGCACGTACAAGATGCAAAACTTGTGTTCGCGCCTGAATCCACTATTTCGGGGTACCAAAGTTGTGAAGCATCCATTATAGTCCATTGGACCCAAAATGATGTTTGGGAGTGTTTCAGAGCATTTTGCTAACCTTCGGCACATAAATAGATGAAAAACTTGTGTTTCGGGCCTGAATGCACTATTTCGGGGTACCAAAGTTGCGAAGCATCCATTCTACTCCATTGGACCCAAAATGATGTTTGGGAGTGTATCAGAGCATTTCGCTAACCTTCGGCATGTAAAAGATGCAAAACTTGTGTTCGCACCTGAATGCACTATTTCGGGGTACCGAAGTTGTGAAGCATCCATTCTACTCCATTGGACCCAAAATGATGTTTGGGAGTGTTCCAGAGCATTTCGCTAACCTTCGGCACGTAAAAGATGCAAAACTTGTGTTTCGGGCCTGAATGCACTATTTCGGGGTATCGTAGTTGTAAAGCATCCATTCTACTCCATTAGACCCAAAATGATGTTAGGGATTGTATCAGAGCATTTCGCTAACCTTCGGCACGTAAAAGATGCAAAACTTGTGTTCATGCCTGAATGCACTATTTCGGGGTATCGTAGTTGTAAAGCATCCATTCTACTCCATTGGACCCAAAATGATGTTTGGGAGTGTTTCAGAGCATTTCGCTAACCTTCGGCACGTAAAAGATGCAAAACTTGTGTTCATGCCTGAATCCACAATTTCGGGGTACCAAAGTTGTGAAGCATCCATTATAGTCCATTGGACCCAAAATGATGTTTGGGAGTGTTTCAGAGCATTTTGCGAACCTTCGGCACATAAAAGATGCAAAACTTGTGTTCGCGCCTGAATCCACTATTTCGGGGTACCAAAGTTGCGAAGCATCCATTATAGTCCATTGGACCCAAAATGATGTTTGGGAGTGTTTCAGAGCATTTTGCTAACCTTCGGCACATAAATAGATGAAAAACTTGTGTTTCGGACCTGAATGCACTATTTCGGGGTACCAAAGTTGCGAAGCATCCATTCTACTCCATTGGAACCAAAGTGATGTTTGGCAGTGTTTCAG
Source organism: Cenchrus fungigraminus (assembly GCA_036936925.1). Lineage (NCBI taxonomy): Eukaryota > Viridiplantae > Streptophyta > Magnoliopsida > Poales > Poaceae > Cenchrus > Cenchrus fungigraminus. The sequence goes on along the minus strand of CM072772.1, from coordinate 57,507,076 downwards.
AGCATTTCGCTAACCTTCGGCAGGTAAAAAGATGATAAACTTGTGTTTCGGGCCTGAATGTACTATTTCGAGGTACCGAAGTTGTGAAGCATCCATTCTACTCCATTGGACCCAAAATGATGTTTCAGAGTGTTTCAGAGCATTTCGCTAACCTTCGGCTCGTCAAAGATGCAAAACTTGGGTTTCGGGCCTGAATGCACTATTTCGGGGTATCGTAGTTGTAAAGCATCCATTGTACTCCATTGGACCCAAAATGATGTTTGGGAGTGTTCCAGAGCATTTCGCTAACCTTCGGCACGTAAAAGATGCAAAACTTGTGTTTCGGGCCTAAATGCACTATTTCGGGGTATCGTAGTTGTAAAGCATCCATTCTACTCCATTAGACCCAAAATGATGTTAGGGAGTGTATCAGAGCATTTCGATAACCTTCGGCACGTAAAAGATGCAAAACTTGTGTTCATGCCTGAATGCACTATTTCGGGGTATCGTAGTTGTAAAGCATCCATTCTACTCCATTGGACCCAAAATGATGTTTGGGAGTGTTTCAGAGCATTTCGCTAACCTTCGGCACGTAAAAGATGCAAAACTTGTGTTCGTGCCTGAATCCACTATTTCGGGGTACCAAAGTTGTGAAGCATCCATTATAGTCCATTGGACCCAAAATGATGTTTGGGAGTGTTTCAGAGCATTTTGCGAACCTTCGGCACATAAAAGATGCAAAACTTGTGTTCGCGCCTGAATCCACTATTTCGGGGTACCAAAGTTGCGAAGCATCCATTATAGTCCATTGGACCCAAAATGATGTTTGGGAGTGTTTCAGAGCATTTTGCTAACCTTCGGCACATAAATAGATGAAAAACTTGTGTTTCAGACCTGAATGCACTATTTCGGGGTACCAAAGTTGCGAAGCATCCATTCTACTCCATTGGAACCAAAGTGATGTTTGGCAGTGTTTCAGAGCATTTCGCTAACCTTCGGCAGGTAAAAAGATGATAAACTTGTGTTTCGGGCCTGAATGTACTATTTCGGGGTACCGAAGTTGTGAAGCATCCATTCTACTCCATTGGACCCAAAATGATGTTTGAGAGTGTTTCAGAGCATTTCGCTAACCTTCCGCTCGTAAAAGATGCAAAACTTGGGTTTCGGGCCTGAATGCACTATTTCGGGGTATCGTAGTTGTAAAGCATCCATTGTACTCCATTGGACCCAAAATGATGTTTGGGAGTGTTCCAGAGCATTTCGCTAACCTTCGGCACGTAAAAGATGCAAAACTTGTGTTTCGGGCCTAAATGCACTATTTCAGGGTATCGTAGTTGTAAAGCATCCATTCTACTCCATTAGACCCAAAATGATGTTAGGGAGTGTATCAGAGCATTTCGCTAACCTTCGGCACGTAAAAGATGCAAAACTTGTGTTCATGCCTGAATGCACTATTTCGGGGTATCGTAGTTGTAAAGCATCCATTCTACTCCATTGGACCCAAAATGATGTTTGGGAGTGTTTCAGAGCATTTCGCTAACCTTCGGCACGTAAAAGATGCAAAACTTGTGTTCGTGCCTGAATCCACTATTTCGGGGTACCAAAGTTGCGAAGCATCCATTATAGTCCATTGGACCCAAAATGATGTTTGGGAGTGTTTCAGAGCATTTTGCTAACCTTCGGCACATAAATAGATGAAAAACTTGTGTTTCGGACCTGAATGCACTATTTCGGGGTACCAAAGTTGCGAAGCATCCATTCTACTCCATTGGAACCAAAGTGATGTTTGGCAGTGTTTCAGAGCATTTCGCTAACCTTCGGCAGGTAAAAAGATGATAAACTTGTGTTTCGGGCCTGAATGTAATATTTTGGGGTACCGAAGTTGTGAAGCATCCATTCTACTCCATTGGACCCAAAATGATGTTTGAGAGTGTTTCAGAGCATTTCGCTAACCTTCGGCTCGTAAAAGATGCAAAACTTGGGTTTCGGGCCTGAATGCACTATTTCGGGGTATCGTAGTTGTAAAGCATCCATTCTACTCCATTGGACCCAAAATGATGTTTGGGAGTGTTCCAGAGCATTTCGCTAACCTTCGGCACGTAAAAGATGCAAAACTTGTGTTTCGGGCCTAAATGAACTATTTTGGGGTATCGTAGTTGTAAAGCATCCATTCTACTCCATTGGACCCAAAATGATGTTAGGGAGTGTATCAGAGCATTTCGCTAACCTTCGGCACGTAAAAGATGCAAAACTTGTGTTCATGCCTGAATGTACTATTTCGGGGTACCGAAGTTGTGAAGCATCCATTCTACTCCAATGGACCCAAAATGATGTTTGAGAGTGTTTCAGAGCATTTTGCTAACCTTCGGCTCATAAAAGATGCAAAACATGGGTTTCGGGCCTGAATGCACTATTTCGGGGTATGGTAGTTGTAAAGCATCCATTCTACTCCATTGGACCCAAAATGATGTTTGGGACTGTATCAGAGCATTTCGCTAACCTTCGGCATGTAAAAGATGCAAAACTTGTGTTCGTGCCTGAATGCATAATTTCGGGGTACCGAAGTTGTGAAGCATCCATTCTACTCCATTGGACCCAAAATGATGTTTGGGAGTGTTCCAGAGCATTTCGCTAACCTTCGGCACGTAAAAGATGCAAAACTTGTGTTTCGGGCCTAAATGCACTATTTCGGGGTATCGTAGTTGTAAAGCATCCATTCTACTCCATTAGACCCAAAATGATGTTAGGGAGTGTATCAGAGCATTTCGATAACCTTCGGCACGTAAAAGATGCAAAACTTGTGTTCATGCCTGAATGCACTATTTCGGGGTATCGTAGTTGTAAAGCATCCATTCTACTCCATTGGACCCAAAATGATGTTTGGGAGTGTTTCAGAGCATTTCGCTAACCTTCGGCACGTAAAAGATGCAAAACTTGTGTTCGTGCCTGAATCCACTATTTCGGGGTACCAAAGTTGTGAAGCATCCATTATAGTCCATTGGACCCAAAATGATGTTTGGGAGTGTTTCAGAGCATTTTGCGAACCTTCGGCACATAAAAGATGCAAAACTTGTGTTCGCGCCTGAATCCACTATTTCGGGGTACCAAAGTTGCGAAGCATCCATTATAGTCCATTGGACCCAAAATGATGTTTGGGAGTGTTTCAGAGCATTTTGCTAACCTTCGGCACATAAATAGATGAAAAACTTGTGTTTCGGACCTGAATGCACTATTTCGGGGTACCAAAGTTGCGAAGCATCCATTCTACTCCATTGGAACCAAAGTGATGTTTGGCAGTGTTTCAGAGCATTTCGCTAACCTTCGGCAGGTAAAAAGATGATAAACTTGTGTTTCGGGCCTGAATGTACTATTTCGGGGTACCGAAGTTGTGAAGCATCCATTCTACTCCATTGGACCCAAAATGATGTTTGAGAGTGTTTCAGAGCATTTCGCTAACCTTCAGCTCGTAAAAGATGCAAAACTTGGGTTTCGGGCCTGAATGCACTATTTCGGGGTATCGTAGTTGTAAAGCATCCATTGTACTCCATTGGACCCAAAATGATGTTTGGGAGTGTTCCAGAGCATTTCGCTAACCTTCGGCACGTAAAAGATGCAAAACTTGTGTTTCGGGCCTAAATGCACTATTTCAGGGTATCGTAGTTGTAAAGCATCCATTCTACTCCATTAGACCCAAAATGATGTTAGGGAGTGTATCAGAGCATTTCGCTAACCTTCGGCACGTAAAAGATGCAAAACTTGTGTTCATGCCTGAATGCACTATTTCGGGGTATCGTAGTTGTAAAGCATCCATTCTACTCCATTGGACCCAAAATGATGTTTGGGAGTGTTTCAGAGCATTTCGCTAACCTTCGGCACGTAAAAGATGCAAAACTTGTGTTCGTGCCTGAATCCACTATTTCGGGGTACCAAAGTTGTGAAGCATCCATTATAGTCCATTGGACCCAAAATGATGTTTGGGAGTGTTTCAGAGCATTTTGCGAACCTTTGGCACATAAAAGATGCAAAACTTGTGTTCGCGCCTGAATCCACTATTTCGGGGTACCAAAGTTGCGAAGCATCCATTATAGTCCATTGGACCCAAAATGATGTTTGGGAGTGTTTCAGAGCATTTTGCTAACCTTCGGCACATAAATAGATGAAAAACTTGTGTTTCGGACCTGAATGCACTATTTCGGGGTACCAAAGTTGCGAAGCATCCATTCTACTCCATTGGAACCAAAGTGATGTTTGGCAGTGTTTCAGAGCATTTCGCTAACCTTCGGCAGGTAAAAAGATGATAAACTTGTGTTTCGGGCCTGAATGTACTATTTTGGGGTACCGAAGTTGTGAAGCATCCATTCTACTCCATTGGACCCAAAATGATGTTTGAGAGTGTTTCAGAGCATTTCGCTAACCTTCGGCTCGTAAAAGATGCAAAACTTGGGTTTCGGGCCTGAATGCACTATTTCGGGGTATCGTAGTTGTAAAGCATCCATTCTACTCCATTGGACCCAAAATGATGTTTGGGAGTGTTCCAGAGCATTTCGCTAACCTTCGGCACGTAAAAGATGCAAAACTTGTGTTTCGGGCCTAAATGAACTATTTTGGGGTATCGTAGTTGTAAAGCATCCATTCTACTCCATTGGACCCAAAATGATGTTAGGGAGTGTATCAGAGCATTTCGCTAACCTTCGGCACGTAAAAGATGCAAAACTTGTGTTCATGCCTGAATGTACTATTTCGGGGTACCGAAGTTGTGAAGCATCCATTCTACTCCAATGGACCCAAAATGATGTTTGAGAGTGTTTCAGAGCATTTTGCTAACCTTCGGCTCATAAAAGATGCAAAACATGGGTTTCGGGCCTGAATGCACTATTTCGGGGTATGGTAGTTGTAAAGCATCCATTCTACTCCATTGGACCCAAAATGATGTTTGGGACTGTATCAGAGCATTTCGCTAACCTTCGGCATGTAAAAGATGCAAAACTTGTGTTCGTGCCTGAATGCATAATTTCGGGGTACCGAAGTTGTGAAGCATCCATTCTACTCCATTGGACCCAAAATGATGTTTGGGAGTGTTCCAGAGCATTTCGCTAACCTTCGGCACGTAAAAGATGCAAAACTTGTGTTTCGGGCCTAAATGCACTATTTCGGGGTATCGTAGTTGTAAAGCATCCATTCTACTCCATTAGACCCAAAATGATGTTAGGGAGTGTATCAGAGCATTTCGATAACCTTCGGCACGTAAAAGATGCAAAACTTGTGTTCATGCCTGAATGCACTATTTCGGGGTATCGTAGTTGTAAAGCATCCATTCTACTCCATTGGACCCAAAATGATGTTTGGGAGTGTTTCAGAGCATTTCGCTAACCTTCGGCACGTAAAAGATGCAAAACTTGTGTTCGTGCCTGAATCCACTATTTCGGGGTACCAAAGTTGTGAAGCATCCATTATAGTCCATTGGACCCAAAATGATGTTTGGGAGTGTTTCAAAGCATTTTGCGAACCTTCGGCACATAAAAGATGCAAAACTTGTGTTCGCGCCTGAATCCACTATTTCGGGGTACCAAAGTTGCGAAGCATCCATTATAGTCCATTGGACCCAAAATGATGTTTGGGAGTGTTTCAGAGCATTTTGCTAACCTTCGGCACATAAATAGATGAAAAACTTGTGTTTCGGACCTGAATGCACTATTTCGGGGTACCAAAGTTGCGAAGCATCCATTCTACTCCATTGGAACCAAAGTGATGTTTGGCAGTGTTTCAGAGCATTTCGCTAACCTTCGGCAGGTAAAAAGATGATAAACTTGTGTTTCGGGCCTGAATGTACTATTTCGGGGTACCGAAGTTGTGAAGCATCCATTCTACTCCATTGGACCCAAAATGATGTTTGAGAGTGTTTCAGAGCATTTCGCTAACCTTCGGCTCGTAAAAGATGCAAAACTTGGGTTTCGGGCCTGAATGCACTATTTCGGGGTATCGTAGTTGTAAAGCATCCATTGTACTCCATTGGACCCAAAATGATGTTTGGGAGTGTTCCAGAGCATTTCGCTAACCTTCGGCACGTAAAAGATGCAAAACTTGTGTTTCGGGCCTAAATGCACTATTTCAGGGTATCGTAGTTGTAAAGCATCCATTCTACTCCATTAGACCCAAAATGATGTTAGGGAGTGTATCAGAGCATTTCGCTAACCTTCGGCACGTAAAAGATGCAAAACTTGTGTTCATGCCTGAATGCACTATTTCGGGGTATCGTAGTTGTAAAGCATCCATTCTACTCCATTGGACCCAAAATGATGTTTGGGAGTGTTTCAGAGCATTTCGCTAACCTTCGGCACGTAAAAGATGCAAAACTTGTGTTCGTGCCTGAATCCACTATTTCGGGGTACCAAAGTTGTGAAGCATCCATTATAGTCCATTGGACCCAAAATGATGTTTGGGAGTGTTTCAGAGCATTTTGCGAACCTTTGGCACATAAAAGATGCAAAACTTGTGTTCGCGCCTGAATCCACTATTTCGGGGTACCAAAGTTGCGAAGCATCCATTATAGTCCATTGGACCCAAAATGATGTTTGGGAGTGTTTCAGAGCATTTTGCTAACCTTCGGCACATAAATAGATGAAAAACTTGTGTTTCGGACCTGAATACACTATTTCGGGGTACCAAAGTTGCGAAGCATCCATTCTACTCCATTGGAACCAAAGTGATGTTTGGCAGTGTTTCAGAGCATTTCGCTAACCTTCGGCAGGTAAAAAGATGATAAACTTGTGTTTCGGGCCTGAATGTACTATTTTGGGGTACCGAAGTTGTGAAGCATCCATTCTACTCCATTGGACCCAAAATGATGTTTGAGAGTGTTTCAGAGCATTTCGCTAACCTTCGGCTCGTAAAAGATGCAAAACTTGGGTTTCGGGCCTGAATGCACTATTTCGGGGTATCGTAGTTGTAAAGCATCCATTCTACTCCATTGGACCCAAAATGATGTTTGGGAGTGTTCCAGAGCATTTCGCTAACCTTCGGCACGTAAAAGATGCAAAACTTGTGTTTCGGGCCTAAATGAACTATTTTGGGGTATCGTAGTTGTAAAGCATCCATTCTACTCCATTGGACCCAAAATGATGTTAGGGAGTGTATCAGAGCATTTCGCTAACCTTCGGCACGTAAAAGATGCAAAACTTGTGTTCATGCCTGAATGTACTATTTCGGGGTACCGAAGTTGTGAAGCATCCATTCTACTCCAATGGACCCAAAATGATGTTTGAGAGTGTTTCAGAGCATTTTGCTAACCTTCGGCTCATAAAAGATGCAAAACATGGGTTTCGGGCCTGAATGCACCATTTCGGGGTATGGTAGTTGTAAAGCATCCATTCTACTCCATTGGACCCAAAATGATGTTTGGGACTGTATCAGAGCATTTCGCTAACCTTCGGCATGTAAAAGATGCAAAACTTGTGTTCGTGCCTGAATGCATAATTTCGGGGTACCGAAGTTGTGAAGCATCCATTCTACTCCATTGGACCCAAAATGATGTTTGGGAGTGTTCCAGAGCATTTCGCTAACCTTCGGCACGTAAAAGATGCAAAACTTGTGTTTTGGGCCTGAATGCACTATTTCGGGGTATCGTAGTTGTAAAGCATCCATTCTACTCCATTGGACCCAAAATGATGTTTGGGAGTGTTTCAGAGCATTTCGCTAACCTTCGGCACGTAAAAGATGCAAAACTTGTGTTCGCGCCTGAATCCACTATTTCGGGGTACCAAAGTTGTGAAGCATCCATTATAGTCCATTGGACCCAAAATGATGTTTGGGAGTGTTTCAGAGCATTTTGCGAACCTTCGGCACATAAAAGATGCAAAACTTGTGTTCGCGCCTGAATGCACTATTTCGGGGTACCAAAGTTGCGAAGCATCCATTATAGTCCATTGGACCCAAAATGATGTTTGGGAGTGTTTGAGAGCATTTTGCTAACCTTCGGCACATAAATAGATGAAAAACTTGTGTTTCGGACCTGAATGCACTATTTCGGGGTACCAAAGTTGCGAAGCATCCATTCTACTCCATTGGAACCAAAGTGATGTTTGGCAGTGTTTCAGAGCATTTCGCTAACCTTCGGCACGTAAAAGATGCAAAACTTGTGTTTCGGGCCTAAATGCACTATTTCGGGGTATCGTAGTTGTAAAGCATCCATTCTACTCCATTAGACCCAAAATGATGTTAGGGAGTGTATCAGAGCATTTCGATAACCTTCGGCACGTAAAAGATGCAAAACTTGTGTTCATGCCTGAATGCACTATTTCGGGGTATCGTAGTTGTAAAGCATCCATTCTACTCCATTGGACCCAAAATGATGTTTGGGAGTGTTTCAGAGCATTTCGCTAACCTTCGGCACGTAAAAGATGCAAAACTTGTGTTCGTGCCTGAATCCACTATTTCGGGGTACCAAAGTTGTGAAGCATCCATTATAGTCCATTGGACCCAAAATGATGTTTGGGAGTGTTTCAGAGCATTTTGCGAACCTTCGGCACATAAAAGATGCAAAACTTGTGTTCGCGCCTGAATCCACTATTTCGGGGTACCAAAGTTGCGAAGCATCCATTATAGTCCATTGGACCCAAAATGATGTTTGGGAGTGTTTCAGAGCATTTTGCTAACCTTCGGCACATAAATAGATGAAAAACTTGTGTTTCGGACCTGAATGCACTATTTCGGGGTACCAAAGTTGCGAAGCATCCATTCTACTCCATTGGAACCAAAGTGATGTTTGGCAGTGTTTCAGAGCATTTCGCTAACCTTCGGCACGTAAAAGATGCAAAACTTGTGTTCGTGCCTGAATCCACTATTTCGGGGTACCAAAGTTGTGAAGCATCCATTATAGTCCATTGGACCCAAAATGATGTTTGGGAGTGTTTCAGAGCATTTTGCGAACCTTTGGCACATAAAAGATGCAAAACTTGTGTTCGCGCCTGAATCCACTATTTCGGGGTACCAAAGTTGCGAAGCATCCATTATAGTCCATTGGACCCAAAATGATGTTTGGGAGTGTTTCAGAGCATTTTGCTAACCTTCGGCACATAAATAGATGAAAAACTTGTGTTTCGGACCTGAATACACTATTTCGGGGTACCAAAGTTGCGAAGCATCCATTCTACTCCATTGGAACCAAAGTGATGTTTGGCAGTGTTTCAGAGCATTTCGCTAACCTTCGGCAGGTAAAAAGATGATAAACTTGTGTTTCGGGCCTGAATGTACTATTTTGGGGTACCGAAGTTGTGAAGCATCCATTCTACTCCATTGGACCCAAAATGATGTTTGAGAGTGTTTCAGAGCATTTCGCTAACCTTCGGCTCGTAAAAGATGCAAAACTTGGGTTTCGGGCCTGAATGCACTATTTCGGGGTATCGTAGTTGTAAAGCATCCATTCTACTCCATTGGACCCAAAATGATGTTTGGGAGTGTTCCAGAGCATTTCGCTAACCTTCGGCACGTAAAAGATGCAAAACTTGTGTTTCGGGCCTAAATGAACTATTTTGGGGTATCGTAGTTGTAAAGCATCCATTCTACTCCATTGGACCCAAAATGATGTTAGGGAGTGTATCAGAGCATTTCGCTAACCTTCGGCACGTAAAAGATGCAAAACTTGTGTTCATGCCTGAATGTACTATTTCGGGGTACCGAAGTTGTGAAGCATCCATTCTACTCCAATGGACCCAAAATGATGTTTGAGAGTGTTTCAGAGCATTTTGCTAACCTTCGGCTCATAAAAGATGCAAAACATGGGTTTCGGGCCTGAATGCACTATTTCGGGGTATGGTAGTTGTAAAGCATCCATTCTACTCCATTGGACCCAAAATGATGTTTGGGACTGTATCAGAGCATTTCGCTAACCTTCGGCATGTAAAAGATGCAAAACTTGTGTTCGTGCCTGAATGCATAATTTCGGGGTACCGAAGTTGTGAAGCATCCATTCTACTCCATTGGACCCAAAATGATGTTTGGGAGTGTTCCAGAGCATTTCGCTAACCTTCGGCACGTAAAAGATGCAAAACTTGTGTTTTGGGCCTGAATGCACTATTTCGGGGTATCGTAGTTGTAAAGCATCCATTCTACTCCATTGGACCCAAAATGATGTTTGGGAGTGTTTCAGAGCATTTCGCTAACCTTCGGCACGTAAAAGATGCAAAACTTGTGTTCGCGCCTGAATCCACTATTTCGGGGTACCAAAGTTGTGAAGCATCCATTATAGTCCATTGGACCCAAAATGATGTTTGGGAGTGTTTCAGAGCATTTTGCGAACCTTCGGCACATAAAAGATGCAAAACTTGTGTTCGCGCCTGAATGCACTATTTCGGGGTACCAAAGTTGCGAAGCATCCATTATAGTCCATTGGACCCAAAATGATGTTTGGGAGTGTTTGAGAGCATTTTGCTAACCTTCGGCACATAAATAGATGAAAAACTTGTGTTTCGGACCTGAATGCACTATTTCGGGGTACCAAAGTTGCGAAGCATCCATTCTACTCCATTGGAACCAAAGTGATGTTTGGCAGTGTTTCAGAGCATTTCGCTAACCTTCGGCACGTAAAAGATGCAAAACTTGTGTTTCGGGCCTAAATGCACTATTTCGGGGTATCGTAGTTGTAAAGCATCCATTCTACTCCATTAGACCCAAAATGATGTTAGGGAGTGTATCAGAGCATTTCGATAACCTTCGGCACGTAAAAGATGCAAAACTTGTGTTCATGCCTGAATGCACTATTTCGGGGTATCGTAGTTGTAAAGCATCCATTCTACTCCATTGGACCCAAAATGATGTTTGGGAGTGTTTCAGAGCATTTCGCTAACCTTCGGCACGTAAAAGATGCAAAACTTGTGTTCGTGCCTGAATCCACTATTTCGGGGTACCAAAGTTGTGAAGCATCCATTATAGTCCATTGGACCCAAAATGATGTTTGGGAGTGTTTCAGAGCATTTTGCGAACCTTCGGCACATAAAAGATGCAAAACTTGTGTTCGCGCCTGAATCCACTATTTCGGGGTACCAAAGTTGCGAAGCATCCATTATAGTCCATTGGACCCAAAATGATGTTTGGGAGTGTTTCAGAGCATTTTGCTAACCTTCGGCACATAAATAGATGAAAAACTTGTGTTTCGGACCTGAATGCACTATTTCGGGGTACCAAAGTTGCGAAGCATCCATTCTACTCCATTGGAACCAAAGTGATGTTTGGCAGTGTTTCAGAGCATTTCGCTAACCTTCGGCAGGTAAAAAGATGATAAACTTGTGTTTCGGGCCTGAATGTACTATTTCGGGGTACCGAAGTTGTGAAGCATCCATTCTACTCCATTGGACCCAAAATGATGTTTGAGAGTGTTTCAGAGCATTTCGCTAACCTTCGGCTCGTAAAAGATGCAAAACTTGGGTTTCGGGCCTGAATGCACTATTTCGGGGTATCGTAGTTGTAAAGCATCCATTGTACTCCATTGGACCCAAAATGATGTTTGGGAGTGTTCCAGAGCATTTCGCTAACCTTCGGCACGTAAAAGATGCAAAACTTGTGTTTCGGGCCTAAATGCACTATTTCAGGGTATCGTAGTTGTAAAGCATCCATTCTACTCCATTAGACCCAAAATGATGTTAGGGAGTGTATCAGAGCATTTCGCTAACCTTCGGCACGTAAAAGATGCAAAACTTGTGTTCATGCCTGAATGCACTATTTCGGGGTATCGTAGTTGTAAAGCATCCATTCTACTCCATTGGACCCAAAATGATGTTTGGGAGTGTTTCAGAGCATTTCGCTAACCTTCGGCACGTAAAAGATGCAAAACTTGTGTTCGTGCCTGAATCCACTATTTCGGGGTACCAAAGTTGTGAAGCATCCATTATAGTCCATTGGACCCAAAATGATGTTTGGGAGTGTTTCAGAGCATTTTGCGAACCTTTGGCACATAAAAGATGCAAAACTTGTGTTCGCGCCTGAATCCACTATTTCGGGGTACCAAAGTTGCGAAGCATCCATTATAGTCCATTGGACCCAAAATGATGTTTGGGAGTGTTTCAGAGCATTTTGCTAACCTTCGGCACATAAATAGATGAAAAACTTGTGTTTCGGACCTGAATGCACTATTTCGGGGTACCAAAGTTGCGAAGCATCCATTCTACTCCATTGGAACCAAAGTGATGTTTGGCAGTGTTTCAGAGCATTTCGCTAACCTTCGGCAGGTAAAAAGATGATAAACTTGTGTTTCGGGCCTGAATGTACTATTTTGGGGTACCGAAGTTGTGAAGCATCCATTCTACTCCATTGGACCCAAAATGATGTTTGAGAGTGTTTCAGAGCATTTCGCTAACCTTCGGCTCGTAAAAGATGCAAAACTTGGGTTTCGGGCCTGAATGCACTATTTCGGGGTATCGTAGTTGTAAAGCATCCATTCTACTCCATTGGACCCAAAATGATGTTTGGGAGTGTTCCAGAGCATTTCGCTAACCTTCGGCACGTAAAAGATGCAAAACTTGTGTTTCGGGCCTAAATGAACTATTTTGGGGTATCGTAGTTGTAAAGCATCCATTCTACTCCATTGGACCCAAAATGATGTTAGGGAGTGTATCAGAGCATTTCGCTAACCTTCGGCACGTAAAAGATGCAAAACTTGTGTTCATGCCTGAATGTACTATTTCGGGGTACCGAAGTTGTGAAGCATCCATTCTACTCCAATGGACCCAAAATGATGTTTGAGAGTGTTTCAGAGCATTTTGCTAACCTTCGGCTCATAAAAGATGCAAAACATGGGTTTCGGGCCTGAATGCACTATTTCGGGGTATGGTAGTTGTAAAGCATCCATTCTACTCCATTGGACCCAAAATGATGTTTGGGACTGTATCAGAGCATTTCGCTAACCTTCGGCATGTAAAAGATGCAAAACTTGTGTTCGTGCCTGAATGAATAATTTCGGGGTACCGAAGTTGTGAAGCATCCATTCTACTCCATTGGACCCAAAATGATGTTTGGGAGTGTTCCAGAGCATTTCGCTAACCTTCGGCACGTAAAAGATGCAAAACTTGTGTTTTGGGCCTGAATGCACTATTTCGGGGTATCGTAGTTGTAAAGCATCCATTCTACTCCATTGGACCCAAAATGATGTTTGGGAGTGTTTCAGAGCATTTCGCTAACCTTCGGCACGTAAAAGATGCAAAACTTGTGTTCGCGCCTGAATCCACTATTTCGGGGTACCAAAGTTGTGAAGCATCCATTATAGTCCATTGGACCCAAAATGATGTTTGGGAGTGTTTCAGAGCATTTTGCGAACCTTCGGCACATAAAAGATGCAAAACTTGTGTTCGCGCCTGAATGCACTATTTCGGGGTACCAAAGTTGCGAAGCATCCATTATAGTCCATTGGACCCAAAATGATGTTTGGGAGTGTTTGAGAGCATTTTGCTAACCTTCGGCACATAAATAGATGAAAAACTTGTGTTTCGGACCTGAATGCACTATTTCGGGGTACCAAAGTTGCGAAGCATCCATTCTACTCCATTGGAACCAAAGTGATGTTTGGCAGTGTTTCAGAGCATTTCGCTAACCTTCGGCAGGTAAAAAGATGATAAACTTGTGTTTCGGGCCTGAATGTACTATTTCGGGGTACCGAAGTTGTGAAGCATCCATTCTACTCCATTGGACCCAAAATGATGTTTGAGAGTGTTCCAGAGCATTTCGCTAACCTTCGGCTCGTAAAAGATGCAAAACTTGGGTTTCGGGCCTGAATGCACTATTTCGGGGTATCGTAGTTGTAAAGCATCCATTGTACTCCATTGGACCCAAAATGATGTTTGGGAGTGTTCCAGAGCATTTCGCTAACCTTCGGCACGTAAAAGATGCAAAACCTGTGTTTCGGGCCTAAATGCACTATTTCGGGGTATCGTAGTTGTAAAGCATCCATTCTACTCCATTAGACCCAAAATGATGTTAGGGAGTGTATCAGAGCATTTCGCTAACCTTCGGCACGTAAAAGATGCAAAACTTGTGTTCATGCCTGAATGCACTATTTCGGGGTATCGTAGTTGTAAAGCATCCATTCTACTCCATTGGACCCAAAATGATGTTTGGGAGTGTTTCAGAGCATTTCGCTAACCTTCGGCACGTAAAAGATGCAAAACTTGTGTTCGTGCCTGAATCCACTATTTCGGGGTACCAAAGTTGTGAAGCATCCATTATAGTCCATTGGACCCAAAATGATGTTTGGGAGTGTTTCAGAGCATTTTGCGAACCTTTGGCACATAAAAGATGCAAAACTTGTGTTCGCGCCTGAATCCACTATTTCGGGTTACCAAAGTTGCGAAGCATCCATTATAGTCCATTGGACCCAAAATGATGTTTGGGAGTGTTTCAGAGCATTTTGCTAACCTTCGGCACATAAATAGATGAAAAACTTGTGTTTCGGACCTGAATGCACTATTTCGGGGTACCAAAGTTGCGAAGCATCCATTCTACTCCATTGGAACCAAAGTGATGTTTGGCAGTGTTTCAGAGCATTTCGCTAACCTTCGGCAGGTAAAAAGATGATAAACTTGTGTTTCGGGCCTGAATGTACTATTTTGGGGTACCGAAGTTGTGAAGCATCCATTCTACTCCATTGGACCCAAAATGATGTTTGAGAGTGTTACAGAGCATTTCGCTAACCTTCGGCTCGTAAAAGATGCAAAACTTGGGTTTCGGGCCTGAATGCACTATTTCGGGGTATCGTAGTTGTAAAGCATCCATTCTACTCCATTGGACCCAAAATGATGTTTGGGAGTGTTCCAGAGCATTTCGCTAACCTTCGGCACGTAAAAGATGCAAAACTTGTGTTTCGGGCCTAAATGCACTATTTCGGGGTATCGTAGTTGTAAAGCATCCATTCTACTCCATTAGACCCAAAATGATGTTAGGGAGTGTATCAGAGCATTTCGATAACCTTCGGCACGTAAAAGATGCAAAACTTGTGTTCATGCCTGAATGCACTATTTCGGGGTATCGTAGTTGTAAAGCATCCATTCTACTCCATTGGACCCAAAATGATGTTTGGGACTGTTTCAGAGCATTTCGCTAACCTTCGGCACGTAAAAGATGCAAAACTTGTGTTCGTGCCTGAATCCACTATTTCGGGGTACCAAAGTTGTGAAGCATCCATTATAGTCCATTGGACCCAAAATGATGTTTGGGAGTGTTTCAGAGCATTTTGCGAACCTTCGGCACATAAAAGATGCAAAACTTGTGTTCGCGCCTGAATCCACTATTTCGGGGTACCAAAGTTGCGAAGCATCCATTATAGTCCATTGGACCCAAAATGATGTTTGGGAGTGTTTCAGAGCATTTTGCTAACCTTCGGCACATAAATAGATGAAAAACTTGTGTTTCGGACCTGAATGCACTATTTCGGGGTACCAAAGTTGCGAAGCATCCATTCTACTCCATTGGAACCAAAGTGATGTTTGGCAGTGTTTCAGAGCATTTCGCTAACCTTCGGCAGGTAAAAAGATGATAAACTTGTGTTTCGGGCATGAATGTACTATTTCGGGGTACCGAAGTTGTGAAGCATCCATTCTACTCCATTGGACCCAAAATGATGTTTGAGAGTGTTCCAGAGCATTTCGCTAACCTTCGGCTCGTAAAAGATGCAAAACTTGGGTTTCGGGCCTGAATGCACTATTTCGGGGTATCGTAGTTGTAAAGCATCCATTGTACTCCATTGGACCCAAAATGATGTTTGGGAGTGTTCCAGAGCATTTCGCTAACCTTCGGCATGTAAAAGATGCAAAACTTGTGTTTCGGGCCTAAATGCACTATTTCAGGGTATCGTAGTTGTAAAGCATCCATTCTACTCCATTAGACCCAAAATGATGTTAGGGAGTGTATCAGAGCATTTCGCTAACCTTCGGCACGTAAAAGATGCAAAACTTGTGTTCATGCCTGAATGCACTATTTCGGGGTATCGTAGTTGTAAAGCATCCATTCTACTCCATTGGACCCAAAATGATGTTTGGGAGTGTTTCAGAGCATTTCGCTAACCTTCGGCACGTAAAAGATGCAAAACTTGTGTTCGTGCTTGAATCCACTATTTCGGGGTACCAAAGTTGTGAAGCATCCATTATAGTCCATTGGACCCAAAATGATGTTTGGGAGTGTTTCAGAGCATTTTGCGAACCTTTGGCACATAAAAGATGCAAAACTTGTGTTCGCGCCTGAATCCACTATTTCGGGGTACCAAAGTTGCGAAGCATCCATTATAGTCCATTGGACCCAAAATGATGTTTGGGAGTGTTTCAGAGCATTTTGCTAACCTTCGGCACATAAATAGATGAAAAACTTGTGTTTCGAACCTGAATGCACTATTTCGGGGTACCAAAGTTGCGAAGCATCCATTCTACTCCATTGGAACCAAAGTGATGTTTGGCAGTGTTTCAGAGCATTTCGCTAACCTTCGGCAGGTAAAAAGATGATAAACTTGTGTTTCGGGCCTGAATGTACTATTTTGGGGTACCGAAGTTGTGAAGCATCCATTCTACTCCATTGGACCCAAAATGATGTTTGAGAGTGTTTCAGAGCATTTCGCTAACCTTCGGCTCGTAAAAGATGCAAAACTTGGGTTTCGGGCCTGAATGCACTATTTCGGGGTATCGTAGTTGTAAAGCATCCATTCTACTCCATTGGACCCAAAATGATGTTTGGGAGTGTTCCAGAGCATTTCGCTAACCTTCGGCACGTAAAAGATGCAAAACTTGTGTTTCGGGCCTAAATGAACTATTTTGGGGTATCGTAGTTGTAAAGCATCCATTCTACTCCATTGGACCCAAAATGATGTTAGGGAGTGTATCAGAGCATTTCGCTAACCTTCGGCACGTAAAAGATGCAAAACTTGTGTTCATGCCTGAATGTACTATTTCGGGGTACCGAAGTTGTGAAGCATCCATTCTACTCCAATGGACCCAAAATGATGTTTGAGAGTGTTTCAGAGCATTTTGCTAACCTTCGGCTCATAAAAGATGCAAAACATGGGTTTCGGGCCTGAATGCACTATTTCGGGGTATGGTAGTTGTAAAGCATCCATTCTACTCCATTGGATCCAAAATGATGTTTGGGACTGTATCAGAGCATTTCGCTAAACTTCGGCACGTAAAAGATGCAAAACTTGTGTTCGTGCCTGAATGCATAATTTCGGGGTACCGAAGTTGTGAAGCATCCATTCTACTCCATTGGACCCAAAATGATGTTTGGGAGTGTTCCAGAGCATTTCGCTAACCTTCGGCACGTAAAAGATGCAAAACTTGTGTTCATGCCTGAATGCACTATTTCGGGGTATCGTAGTTGTAAAGCATCCATTCTACTCCATTGGAGCCAAAATGATGTTTGGGAGTGTTTCAGAGCATTTCGCTAACCTTCGGCACGTAAAAGATGCAAAACTTGTGTTCGCGCCTGAATCCACTATTTCGCGGTACCAAAGTTGTGAAGCATCCATTATAGTCCGTTGGACCCAAAATGATGTTTGAGAGTGTTTCAGAGCATTTTGCTAACCTTCGGCACATAAATAGATGAAAAACTTGTGTTTCAGGCCTGAATGCACTATTTCAGGGTACCAAAGTTGCGAAGCATCCATTCTACTCCATTGGAACCAAAATGATGCTTGGG
Organism: Cenchrus fungigraminus; assembly: GCA_036936925.1. Classification (NCBI taxonomy): domain Eukaryota; kingdom Viridiplantae; phylum Streptophyta; class Magnoliopsida; order Poales; family Poaceae; genus Cenchrus; species Cenchrus fungigraminus. The sequence continues at coordinate 57,489,439 of CM072772.1, read as the reverse complement.
AGTGTTTCAGAGCATTTCGCTAACCTTCGGCACGTAAAAGATGCAAAACTTGTGTTCGCGCCTGAATCCACTATTTCGGGGTACCAAAGTTGCGAAGCATCCATTATAGTCCATTGGACCCAAAATGATGTTTGGGAGTGTTTCAGAGCATTTTCTAACTTTCGGCACATAAATAGATGAAAAACTTGTGTTTCGGGCCTGAATGCACTATTTCGGGGTACCAAAGTTGCGAAGCATCCATTCTACTCCATTGGAAACAAAGTGATGTTTGGGAGTGTTTCAGAGCATTTCGCTAACCTTCGGCAGGTAAAAAGATGATAAACTTGTGTTTCGGGCCTGAATGTACTATTTTGGGGTACCGAAGTTGTGAAGCATCCATTCTACTCCATTGGACCCAAAATGATGTTTGAGAGTGTTACAGAGCATTTCGCTAACCTTCGGCTCGTAAAAGATGCAAAACTTGGGTTTCGGGCCTGAATGCACTATTTCGGGGTATCGTAGTTGTAAAGCATCCATTCTACTCCATTGGACCCAAAATGATGTTTGGGAGTGTTCCAGAGCATTTCGCTAACCTTCGGCACGTAAAAGATGCAAAACTTGTGTTTCGGGCCTAAATGCACTATTTCGGGGTATCGTAGTTGTAAAGCATCCATTCTACTCCATTAGACCCAAAATGATGTTAGGGAGTGTATCAGAGCATTTCGATAACCTTCGGCACGTAAAAGATGCAAAACTTGTGTTCATGCCTGAATGCACTATTTCGGGGTATCGTAGTTGTAAAGCATCCATTCTACTCCATTGGACCCAAAATGATGTTTGGGACTGTTTCAGAGCATTTCGCTAACCTTCGGCACGTAAAAGATGCAAAACTTGTGTTCGTGCCTGAATCCACTATTTCGGGGTACCAAAGTTGTGAAGCATCCATTATAGTCCATTGGACCCAAAATGATGTTTGGGAGTGTTTCAGAGCATTTTGCGAACCTTCGGCACATAAAAGATGCAAAACTTGTGTTCGCGCCTGAATCCACTATTTCGGGGTACCAAAGTTGCGAAGCATCCATTATAGTCCATTGGACCCAAAATGATGTTTGGGAGTGTTTCAGAGCATTTTGCTAACCTTCGGCACATAAATAGATGAAAAACTTGTGTTTCGGACCTGAATGCACTATTTCGGGGTACCAAAGTTGCGAAGCATCCATTCTACTCCATTGGAACCAAAGTGATGTTTGGCTGTGTTTCAGAGCATTTCGCTAACCTTCGGCAGGTAAAAAGATGATAAACTTGTGTTTCGGGCATGAATGTACTATTTCGGGGTACCGAAGTTGTGAAGCATCCATTCTACTCCATTGGACCCAAAATGATGTTTGAGAGTGTTCCAGAGCATTTCGCTAACCTTCGGCTCGTAAAAGATGCAAAACTTGGGTTTCGGGCCTGAATGCACTATTTCGGGGTATCGTAGTTGTAAAGCATCCATTGTACTCCATTGGACCCAAAATGATGTTTGGGAGTGTTCCAGAGCATTTCGCTAACCTTCGGCACGTAAAAGATGCAAAACTTGTGTTTCGGGCCTAAATGCACTATTTCAGGGTATCGTAGTTGTAAAGCATCCATTCTACTCCATTAGACCCAAAATGATGTTAGGGAGTGTATCAGAGCATTTCGCTAACCTTCGGCACGTAAAAGATGCAAAACTTGTGTTCATGCCTGAATGCACTATTTCGGGGTATCGTAGTTGTAAAGCATCCATTCTACTCCATTGGACCCAAAATGATGTTTGGGAGTGTTTCAGAGCATTTCGCTAACCTTCGGCACGTAAAAGATGCAAAACTTGTGTTCGTGCTTGAATCCACTATTTCGGGGTACCAAAGTTGTGAAGCATCCATTATAGTCCATTGGACCCAAAATGATGTTTGGGAGTGTTTCAGAGCATTTTGCGAACCTTTGGCACATAAAAGATGCAAAACTTGTGTTCGCGCCTGAATCCACTATTTCGGGGTACCAAAGTTGCGAAGCATCCATTATAGTCCATTGGACCCAAAATGATGTTTGGGAGTGTTTCAGAGCATTTTGCTAACCTTCGGCACATAAATAGATGAAAAACTTGTGTTTCGGACCTGAATGCACTATTTCGGGGTACCAAAGTTGCGAAGCATCCATTCTACTCCATTGGAACCAAAGTGATGTTTGGCAGTGTTTCAGAGCATTTCGCTAACCTTCGGCAGGTAAAAAGATGATAAACTTGTGTTTCGGGCCTGAATGTACTATTTTGGGGTACCGAAGTTGTGAAGCATCCATTCTACTCCATTGGACCCAAAATGATGTTTGAGAGTGTTTCAGAGCATTTCGCTAACCTTCGGCTCGTAAAAGATGCAAAACTTGGGTTTCGGGCCTGAATGCACTATTTCGGGGTATCGTAGTTGTAAAGCATCCATTCTACTCCATTGGACCCAAAATGATGTTTGGGAGTGTTCCAGAGCATTTCGCTAACCTTCGGCACGTAAAAGATGCAAAACTTGTGTTTCGGGCCTAAATGAACTATTTTGGGGTATCGTAGTTGTAAAGCATCCATTCTACTCCATTGGACCCAAAATGATGTTAGGGAGTGTATCAGAGCATTTCGCTAACCTTCGGCACGTAAAAGATGCAAAACTTGTGTTCATGCCTGAATGTACTATTTCGGGGTACCGAAGTTGTGAAGCATCCATTCTACTCCAATGGACCCAAAATGATGTTTGAGAGTGTTTCAGAGCATTTTGCTAACCTTCGGCTCATAAAAGATGCAAAACATGGGTTTCGGGCCTGAATGCACTATTTCGGGGTATGGTAGTTGTAAAGCATCCATTCTACTCCATTGGACCCAAAATGATGTTTGGGACTGTATCAGAGCATTTCGCTAAACTTCGGCACGTAAAAGATGCAAAACTTGTGTTCGTGCCTGAATGCATAATTTCGGGGTACCGAAGTTGTGAAGCATCCATTCTACTCCATTGGACCCAAAATGATGTTTGGGAGTGTTCCAGAGCATTTCGCTAACCTTCGGCACGTAAAAGATGCAAAACTTGTGTTCATGCCTGAATGCACTATTTCGGGGTATCGTAGTTGTAAAGCATCCATTCTACTCCATTGGAGCCAAAATGATGTTTGGGAGTGTTTCAGAGCATTTCGCTAACCTTCGGCACGTAAAAGATGCAAAACTTGTGTTCGCGCCTGAATCCACTATTTCGCGGTACCAAAGTTGTGAAGCATCCATTATAGTCCGTTGGACCCAAAATGATGTTTGGGAGTGTTTCAGAGCATTTTGCTAACCTTCGGCACATAAATAGATGAAAAACTTGTGTTTCAGGCCTGAATGCACTATTTCAGGGTACCAAAGTTGCGAAGCATCCATTCTACTCCATTGGAACCAAAATGATGCTTGGGAGTGTTTCAGAGCATTTCGCTAACCTTCGGCACGTAAAAGATGCAAAACTTGTGTTCGCGCCTGAATCCACTATTTCGGGGTACCAAAGTTGCGAAGCATCCATTATAGTCCATTGGACCCAAAATGATGTTTGGGAGTGTTTCAGAGCATTTTCTAACTTTCGGCACATAAATAGATGAAAAACTTGTGTTTCGGGCCTGAATGCACTATTTCGGGGTACCAAAGTTGCGAAGCATCCATTCTACTCCATTGGAAACAAAGTGATGTTTGGGAGTGTTTCAGAGCATTTCGCTAACCTTCGGCAGGTAAAAAGATGATAAACTTGTGTTTCGGGCCTGAATGTACTATTTCGGGGTACCAAAGTTGTGAAGCATCCATTCTACTCCATTGGACCCAAAATGATGTTTGAGGGTGTTTCAGAACATTTCGCTAACCTTCGGCTCGTAAAAGATGCAAAACTTGGGTTTCGGGCCTGAATGCACTATTTCGGCGTATCGTAGTTGTAAAGCATCCATTCTACTCCATTGGACCCAAATTGATGTTTGGGACTATATCAGAGCATTTCGCTAACCTTCGGCACGTAAAAGATGCAAAACTTATGTTCGCGCCTGAATCCACTATTTCGGGGTACCGAAGTTGTGAAGCATCAATTATAGTCCATTGGACCCAAAATGATGTTTGGGAGTATTTCAGAGCATTTTGCTTACCTTCGGCACATAAATAGATGAAAAACTTGTGTTTCGGGACTGAATGCACTATTTTGGTGTACCAAAGTTGCGATGCATCCATTCTACTCCATTGGAACCAAAATGATGTTTGGAAGGTTTTCAGAGCATTTCGCTAACCTTCGGCACGTAAAAAGATACAAAACTTGTGTTCACACCTGAATGCACTATTTCGGGGTACCAAAGCTACGAAGCATCCATTCTACTCCATTGGAACCAAAGTGATGTTTGGGAGTGTTTCAGAGCATTTCGCTAACCTTCGGCAGGTAAAAAGATGATAAACTTGTGTTTCGGGCCTGAATGCACTATTTCGGGGTACCGAAGTTGTGAAGCATCCATTCTACTCCATTGGACCCAAAATGATGTTTGGGAGTGTTTCAGAGCATTTCGCTAACCTTCGGCACGTAAAAGATGCAAAACTTGTGTTCGCGCCTGAATCTACTATTTCGGGGTACCAAAGTTGTGAAGCATCCATTATAGTCCATTGGACCTAAAATGATGTTTGGGAGTGTTTCAGGGCATTTTGCTAACCTTCGGCACATAAATAGATGAAAAACTTGTGTTTCGGGCCTGAATGCACTATTTCGGGGTACCAAAGTTGCGAAGCATCCATTCTACTCCATTGGAACCAAAATGATGTTTGGGAGTGTTTCAGAGCATTTCGCTAACCTTCGGCACGTAAAAAGATACAAAACTTGTGTTTCGGGCCTGAATGCACTATTTCGAGGTGCCGAAGTTGTGAAGCATCCATTCTACTCCATTGGACCCAAAATGATGTTTCGGAGTGTTTCAGAGCATTTCACTAACCTTCGGCACGTAAAAGATGCAAAACTTGTGTTTCGGGCCTGAATGCACTATTTTGGGGTATCGTAGTTGTAAAGCATCCATTCTAGTCCATTGGACCCAAAATGATGTTTGGGAGTGTTTCAGAGCATTTCGCTAACCTTCGGCACGTAAAAGATGCAAAACTTGTGTTCGCGCCTGAATCCACTATTTCGGGGTACCAAAGTTGTGAAGCATCCATTATAGTCCATTGGACCCAAAATGATGTTTGGGAGTGTTTCAGAGCATTTTGCTAACCTTCGGCACATAAATAGATGAAAAACTTGTGTTTCGGGCTTGAATGCACTATTTCGGGGTACCAAAGTTGCGAAGCATCCATTCTACTCCATTGGACCCAAAATGATGTTTGGGAGTGTATCAGAGCATTTCGCTAACCTTCGGCACGTAAAAGATGCAAAACTTGTGTTCGCACCTGAATGCACTATTTCGGGGTACCGAAGTTGTGAAGCATCCATTCTACTCCATTGGACCCAAAATGATGTTTGGGAGTGTTCCAGAGCATTTCGCTAACCTTCGGCACGTAAAAGATGCAAAACTTGTGTTTCGGGCCTGAATGCACTATTTCGGGGTATCGTAGTTGTAAAGCATCCATTCTACTCCATTGGACCCAAAATGATGTTTGGGAGTGTATCAGAGCATTTCACTAACCTTTGGCACGTAAAAGATGCAAAACTTGTGTTCATGCCTGAATGCACTATTTCGGGGTATCGTAGTTGTAACGCATCCATTCTACTCCATTGGACCCAAAATGATGTTTGGGAGTGTTTCAGAGCATTTCGCTAACCTTCGGCACGTAAAAGATGCAAAACTTGTGTTCGCGCCTGAATCCACTGTTTCGGGGTACCAAAGTTGTGAAGCATCCATTATAGTCCATTGGACCCAAAATGATTTTTGGGAGTGTTTCAGAGCATTTTGCTAACCTTCGGCACATAAATAGATGAAAAACTTGTGTTTCAGGCCTGAATGCACTATTTCAGGGTACCAAAGTTGCGAAGCATCCATTCTACTCCATTGGAACCAAAATGATGCTTGGGAGTGTTTCAGAGCATTTCGCTAACCTTCGGCACGTAAAAGATGCAAAACTTGTGTTCGCGCTTGAATCCACTATTTCGGGGTACCAAAGTTGCGAAGCATCCATTATAGTCCATTGGACCCAAAATGATGTTTGGGAGTGTTTCAGAGCATTTTCTAACTTTCGGCACATAAATAGATGAAAAACTTGTGTTTCGGGCCTGAATGCACTATTTCGGGGTACCAAAGTTGCGAAGCATCCATTCTACTCCATTGGAACCAAAGTGATGTTTGGGAGTGTTTCAGAGCATTTCGCTAACCTTCGGCAGGTAAAAAGATGATAAACTTGTGTTTCGGGCCTGAATGTACTATTTCGGGGTACCGAAGGTGTGAAGCATCCATTCTACTCCATTGGACCCAAAATGATGTTTGAGGGTGTTTCAGAACATTTCGCTAACCTTCGGCTCGTAAAAGATGCAAATCTTGGGTTTCAGGCCTGAATGTACTATTTCGGGGTATCGTAGTTGTAAAGCATCCATTCTACTCCATTGGACCCAAAATGATGTTTGGGACTGTATCAGAGCATTTCGCTAACCTTCGGCACGTAAAAGATGCAAAACTTGTGTTCGCGCCTGAATCCACTATTTCGGGGTACCGAAGTTGTGAAGCATCAATTATAGTCCATTAGACCCAAAAAGATGTTTGGGAGTATTTCAGAGCATTTTGCTAACCTTCGGCACATAAATAGATGAAAAACTTGTGTTTCAGGCCTGAATGCACTATTTCGGGGTACCAAAGTTGCGATGCATCCATTCTACTCCATTGGAACCAAAATGATGTTTGGAAGGTTTTCAGAGCATTTCGCTAACCTTCGGCACGTAAAAAGATACAAAACTTGTGTTCACGCCTGAATGCACTATTTCGGGGTACCAAAGCTACGAAGCATCCATTCTACTCCATTGGAACCAAAGTAATGTTTGGGAGTGTTTCAGAGCATTTCGCTAACCTTCGGCAGGTAAAAAGATGATAAACTTGTGTTTCGGGCCTGAATGCACTATTTCGGGGTACCGAAGTTGTGAAGCATCCATTCTACTCCATTGGACCCAAAATGATGTTTGGGAGTGTTTCAGAGCATTTCGCTAACCTTCGGCACGTAAAAGATGCAAAACTTGTGTTCGCGCCTGAATCTACTATTTCGGGGTACCAAAGTTGTGAAGCATCCATTATAGTCCATTGGACCTAAAATGATGTTTGGGAGTGTTTCAGGGCATTTTGCTAACCTTCGGCACATAAATAGATGAAAAACTTGTGTTTCGGGCCTGAATGCACTATTTCGGGGTACCAAAGTTGCGAAGCATCCATTCTACTCCATTGGAACCAAAATGATGTTTGGGAGTGTTTCAGAGCATTTCGCTAACCTTCGGCACGTAAAAAGATACAAAACTTGTGTTTCGGGCCTGAATGCACTATTTCGAGGTGCCGAAGTTGTGAAGCATCCATTCTACTCCATTGGACCCAAAATGATGTTTCGGAGTGTTTCAGAGCATTTCACTAACCTTCGGCACGTAAAAGATGCAAAACTTGTGTTTCGGGCCTGAATGCACTATTTCGGGGTATCGTAGTTGTAAAGCATCCATTCTAGTCCATTGGACCCAAAATGATGTTTGGGAGTGTTTCAGAGCATTTCGCTAACCTTCGGCACGTAAAAGATGCAAAACTTGTGTTCGCGCCTGAATCCACTATTTCGGGGTACCAAAGTTATGAAGCATCCATTATAGTCCATTGGACCCAAAATGATGTTTGGGAGTGTTTCAGAGCATTTTGCTAACCTTCGGCACATAAATAGATGAAAAACTTGTGTTTCGGGCTTGAATGCACTATTTCGGGGTACCAAAGTTGCGAAGCATCCATTCTACTCCATTGGACCCAAAATGATGTTTGGGAGTGTATCAGAGCATTTCGCTAACCTTCGGCACGTAAAAGATGCAAAACTTGTGTTCGCACCTGAATGCACTATTTCGGGGTACCGAAGTTGTGAAGCATCCATTCTACTCCATTGGACCCAAAATGATGTTTGGGAGTGTTCCAGAGCATTTCGCTAACCTTCGGCACGTAAAAGATGCAAAACTTGTGTTTCGGGCCTGAATGCACTATTTCGGGGTATCGTAGTTGTAAAGCATCCATTCTACTCCATTGGACCCAAAATGATGTTTGGGAGTGTATCAGAGCATTTCACTAACCTTTGGCACGTAAAAGATGCAAAACTTGTGTTCATGCCTGAATGCACTATTTCGGTGTATCGTAGTTGTAACGCATCCATTCTACTCCATTGGACCCAAAATGATGTTTAGGAGTGTTTCAGAGCATTTCGCTAACCTTCGGCACGTAAAAGATGCAAAACTTGTGTTCGCGCCTGAATCCACTGTTTCGGGGTACCAAAGTTGTGAAGCATCCATTATAGTCCATTGGACCCAAAATGATGTTTGGGAGTGTTTCAGAGCATTTTGCTAACCTTCGGCACATAAATAGATGAAAAACTTGTGTTTCAGGCCTGAATGCACTATTTCAGGGTACCAAAGTTGCGAAGCATCCATTCTACTCCATTGGAACCAAAATGATGCTTGGGAGTGTTTCAGAGCATTTCGCTAACCTTCGGCACGTAAAAGATGCAAAACTTGTGTTCGCGCTTGAATCCACTATTTCGGGGTACCAAAGTTGCGAAGCATCCATTATAGTCCATTGGACCAAAAATGATGTTTGGGAGTGTTTCAGAGCATTTTCTAACTTTCGGCACATAAATAGATGAAAAATTTGTGTTTCGGGACTGAATGCACTATTTCGGGGTACCAAAGTTGCGAAGCATCCATTCTACTCCATTGGAACCAAAGTGATGTTTGGGACTGTTTCAGAGCATTTCGCTAACCTTCGGCAGGTAAAAAGATGATAAACTTGTGTTTCGGGACTGAATGCACTATTTCGGGGTACCAAAGTTGCGAAGCATCCATTCTACTCCATTGGACCCAAAATGATGTTTGGGAGTGTATCAGAGCATTTCGCTAGCCTTCGGCACGTAAAAGATGCAAAACTTGTGTTCACGCCTGAATGCTCTATTTCGGGGTACCAAAGCTACGAAGCATCCATTCTACTCCATTGGAACTAAAGTGATGTTTGGGAGTGTTTCAGAGCATTTCGCTAACCTTCGGCAGGTAAAAAGATGATAAACTTGTGTTTCGGGCCTGAATGCACTATTTCAGGGTACCGAAGTTGTGAAGCATCCATTCTACTCCATTGGACCCAAAATGATGTTTGAGAGTGTTTCAGAGCATTTCGCTAACCCTCGGCTCGTAAAAGAAGCAAAACTTCGGTTTCGGGCCTGAACGCACTATTTTAGGGTATCGTTGTTGTAAAGCATCCATTCTACTCCATTGGACCCAAAATGATGTTTGGGAGTGTTTCAGAGCATTTCGCTAACCTTCGGCACGTAAAAGATGCAAAACTTGTGTTCGCACCTGAATCTACTATTTCGGGGTACCAAAGTTGTGAAGCATCCATTATAGTCCATTGGACCAAAAATGATGTTTGGGAGTGTTTCAGAGCATTTTGCTTACCTTCGGCACATAAATAGACGAAAAACTTGTGTTTCGGGCCTGAATGCACTATTTCGGGGTACCAAAGTTGCGAAGCATCCATTCTACTCCATTGGAACCAAAATGATGTTTGGGAGTGTTTCAGAGCATTTCGCTAACCTTCGGCACGTAAAAAGATACAAAACTTGTGTTTCGGGCCTGAATGCACTATTTCGAGGTGCCGAAGTTGTGAAGCATCCATTGTACTCAATTGGACCCAAAATGATGTTTCGGAGTGTTTTAGAGCATTTCACTAACCTTCGGCACGTAAAAGATGCAAAACTTGTGTTTCGGGCCTGAATGCACTATTTCGGGGTACCAAAGTTGCGAAGCATCCATTCTACTCCATTGGAACCAAAATGATGTTTGGGAGTGTTTCAGAGCATTTCGCTAACCTTCGGCAGGTAAAAAGATGATAAACTTGTGTTTCGGGCCAGAATGCACTATTTCGGGGTACCGAAGTTCTGAAGCATCCATTCTACTCCATTCGATCCAAGATGATGTTTGAGAGTGTTTCAGAGCATTTCGCTAACCTTCGGCTCGTAAAAGATGCAAAACTTGGGTTTCGGGCCTGAATGCACTATTTCGGGGTATTGTAGTTGTAAAGCATCCATTCTACTCCATTGGACCCAAAATGATGTTTGGGAGTGTATCAGAGCATTTCGCTACCCTTCGGCACGTAAAAGATGCAAAACTTGTGTTCGCGCCTGAATCCACTATTTTGGGGTACCAAAGTTGTGAAGCATCCAATATAGTCCATTGGACCCAAAATGATGTTTGGGAGTGTTTCAAAGCATTTTGCTAACCTTCGGCACATAAATAGATGAAAAACTTGTGTTTCGGGCCTGATTGCACTATTTCAGGGTACCAAAGTTGCGAAGCATCCATTCTACTCCATTGGAACCAAAATGATGTTTGGGAGTGTTTCAGAGCATTTCTCTAACCTTCGGCACGTAAAAAGATACAAAACTTGTGTTTCGGGCCTGAATGCACTATTTCGAGGTGCCGAAGTTGTGAAGCATCCATTCTACTCCATTGGACCCAAAATGATGTTTCGGAGTGTTTCAGAGCATTTCACTAACCTTTGGCACGTAAAAGATGCAAAACTTGTGTTTCGGGCCTGAATGCACTATTTCGGGGTATCGTAGTTGTAAAGCATCCATTCTACTCCGTTGGACCCAAAATGATGTTTGCGAGTGTTTCAGAGCATTTAGCTAACCTTCGGCACGTAAAAGATGCAAAACTTGTGTTCGCGCCTGAATCCACTATTTTGGGGTACCAAAGTTGTGAAGCATCCAATATAGTCCATTGGACCCAAAATGATGTTTGGGAGTGTTTCAGAGCATTTTGCTAACCTTCGGCACATAAATAGATGAAAAACTTGTGTCTCGGGCCTGAATGCACTATTTCGGGGTACCAAAGTTGCGAAGCATCCATTCTACTCCATTGGAACCAAAATGATGTTTGGGAGTGTTTCAGAGCATTTCGCTAACCTTCGGCACGTAAAAAGATACAAAACTTGTGTTTCGGGCCTGAATGCACTATTTCGAGGTGCCGAAGTTGTGAAGCATCCATTCTACTCCATTGGACCCAAAATGATGTTTCGGAGTGTTTCAGAGCATTTCACTAACCTTCGGCACGTAAATGATGCAAAACTTGTGTTTCGGGCCTGAATGCACTATTTCGGGGTATCGTAGTTGTAAAGCATCCATTCTAGTCCATTGGACCCAAAATGATGTTTGGGAGTGTTTCAGAGCATTTCGCTAACCTTCGGCACGTAAAAGATGCAAAACTTGTGTTCGCGCCTGAATCCACTATTTTGGGGTACCAAAGTTGTGAAGCATCCAATATAGTCCATTGGACCCAAAATGATGTTTGGGAGTGTTTCAGAGCATTTTGCTAACCTTCGGCACATAAATAGATGAAAAACTTGTGTTTCGGGCCTGAATGCACTATTTCGGGGTACCAAAGTTGCGAAGCATCCATTCTACTCCATTAGAACCAAAATGATATTTGGGAGTGTTTCAGAGCATTTCGCTAATCTTCGGTAGGTAAAAAGATGATAAACTTGTGTTTCGGGCCAGAATGCACTATTTCGGGGTACCGAAGTTCTGAAGCATCCATTCTACTCCATTCGATCCAAAATGATGTTTGAGAGTGTTTCAGAGCATTTCGCTAACCTTCGGCTCGTAAAAGATGCAAAACTTGGGTTTCGGGCCTGAATGCACTATTTCGGGGTATTGTAGTTGTAAAGCATCCATTCTATTCCATTGGACCCAAAATGATGTTTGGGAGTGTATCAGAGCATTTCGCTACCCTTCGGCACGTAAAAGATGCAAAACTTGTGTTCGCGCCTGAATCCACTATTTTGGGGTACCAAAGTTGTGAAGCATCCAATATAGTCCATTGGACCCAAAATGATGTTTGGGAGTGTTTCAGAGCATTTTGCTAACCTTCGGCACATAAATAGATGAAAAACTTGTGTTTCGGGCCTGAATGCACTATTTCGGGGTACCAAAGTTGCGAAGCATCCATTCTACTCCATTAGAACCAAAATGATATTTGGGAGTGTTTCAGAGCATTTCGCTAATCTTCGGTAGGTAAAAAGATGATAAACTTGTGTTTCGGGCCAGAATGCACTATTTCGGGGTACCGAAGTTCTGAAGCATCCATTCTACTCCATTCGATCCAAAATGATGTTTGAGAGTGTTTCAGAGCATTTCGCTAACCTTCGGCTCGTAAAAGATGCAAAACTTGGGTTTCGGGCCTGAATGCACTATTTCGGGGTATTGTAGTTGTAAAGCATCCATTCTACTCCATTGGACCCAAAATGATGTTTGGGAGTGTATCAGAGCATTTCGCTACCCTTCGGCACGTAAAAGATGCAAAACTTGTGTTCGCGCCTGAATCCACTATTTTGGGGTACCAAAGTTGTGAAGCATCCAATATAGTCCATTGGACCCAAAATAATGTTTGGGAGTGTTTCAGAGCGTTTTGCTAACCTTTGGCACATAAATAGATGAAAAACTTGTGTTTCGGGCCTGAATGCACTATTTCGGGGTACCAAAGTTGCGAAGCATCCATTCTACTCCATTGGAACCAAAATGATGTTTGGGAGTGTTTCAGAGCATTTCTCTAACCTTCGGCACGTAAAAGATGCAAAACTTGTGTTTCGGGCCTGAATGCACTATTTCGGGGTATCGTAGTTGTAAAGCATCCATTCTACTCCGTTGGACCCAAAATGATGTTTGGGAGTGTTTCAGAGCATTTCGCTAACCTTCGGCACGTAAAAGATGCAAAACTTGTGTTCGCGCCTGAATCCACTATTTTGGGGTACCAAAGTTGTGAAGCATCCAATATAGTCCATTGGACCCAAAATGATGTTTGGGAGTGTTTCAGATCATTTTGCTAACCTTCGGCACATAAATAGATGAAAAACTTGTGTTTCGGGCCTGAATGCACTATTTCGGGGTACCAAAGTTGCGAAGCATCCATTCTACTCCCTTGGAACCAAAATGATGTTTGGGAGTGTTTCAGAGCATTTCGCTAACCTTCGGCACGTAAAAAGATACAAAACTTGTGTTTCGGGCCTGAATGCACTATTTCAAGGTGCCGAAGTTGTGAAGCATCCATTCTACTCCATTGGACCCAAAATGATGTTTCGGAGTGTTTCAGAGCATTTCACTAACCTTCGGCACGTAAAAGATGCAAAACTTGTGTTTCGGGCCTGAATGCACTATTTCGGGGTATCGTAGTTGTAAAGCATCCATTCTAGTCCATTGGACCCAAAATGATGTTTGGGAGTGTTTCAGAGCATTTCGCTAACCTTCGGCACATAAATAGATGAAAAACTTGTGTTCGCGCCTAAATCCACTATTTTGGGGTACCAAAGTTGTGAAGCATCCAATATAGTCCATTGGACCCAAAATGATGTTTGGGAGTGTTTCAGAGCATTTTGCTAACCTTCGGCACATAAATAGATGAAAAACTTGTGTTTCGGGCCTGAATGCACTATTTCGGGGTACCAAAGTTGCGAAGCATCCATTCTACTCCATTAGAACCAAAATGATATTTGGGAGTGTTTCAGAGCATTTCGCTAATCTTCGGTAGGTAAAAAGATGATAAACTTGTGTTTCGGGCCAGAATGCACTATTTCGGGGTACCGAAGTTCTGAAACATCCATTCTACTCCATTCGATCCAAAATGATGTTTGAGAGTGTTTCAGAGCATTTCGCTAACCTTCGGCTTGTAAAAGATGCAAAACTTGGGTTTCGGGCCTGAATGCACTATTTCGGGGTATTGTAGTTGTAAAGCATCCATTCTACTCCATTGGACCCAAAATGATGTTTGGGAGTGTATCAGAGCATTTCGCTACCCTTCGGCACGTAAAAGATGCAAAACTTGTGTTCGCGCCTGAATCCACTATTTTGGGGTACCAAAGTTGTGAAGCATCCAATATAGTCCATTGGACCCAAAATGATGTTTGGGAGTGTTTCAGAGCATTTTGCTAACCTTCGGCACATAAATAGATGAAAAACTTGTGTTTCGGGCCTGAATGCACTATTTCGGGGTACCAAAGTTGCGAAGCATCCATTCTACTCCATTAGAACCAAAATGATATTTGGGAGTGTTTCAGAGCATTTCGCTAATCTTCGGTAGGTAAAAAGATGATAAACTTGTGTTTCGGGCCAGAATGCACTATTTCGGGGTACCGAAGTTCTGAAGCATCCATTCTACTCCATTCGATCCAAAATGATGTTTGAGAGTGTTTCAGAGCATTTCGCTAACCTTCGGCTCGTAAAAGATGCAAAACTTGGGTTTCGGGCCTGAATGCACTATTTCGGGGTATTGTAGTTGTAAAGCATCCATTCTACTCCATTGGACCCAAAATGATGTTTGGGAGTGTATCAGAGCATTTCGCTACCCTTCGGCACGTAAAAGATGCAAAACTTGTGTTCGCGCCTGAATCCACTATTTTGGGGTACCAAAGTTGTGAAGCATCCAATATAGTCCATTGGACCCAAAATAATGTTTGGGAGTGTTTCAGAGCGTTTTGCTAACCTTTGGCACATAAATAGATGAAAAACTTGTGTTTCGGGCCTGAATGCACTATTTCGGGGTACCAAAGTTGCGAAGCATCCATTCTACTCCATTGGAACCAAAATGATGTTTGGGAGTGTTTCAGAGCATTTCTCTAACCTTCGGCACGTAAAAGATGCAAAACTTGTGTTTCGGGCCTGAATGCACTATTTCGGGGTATCGTAGTTGTAAAGCATCCATTCTACTCCGTTGGACCCAAAATGATGTTTGGGAGTGTTTCAGAGCATTTCGCTAACCTTCGGCACGTAAAAGATGCAAAACTTGTGTTCGCGCCTGAATCCACTATTTTGGGGTACCAAAGTTGTGAAGCATCCAATATAGTCCATTGGACCCAAAATGATGTTTGGGAGTGTTTCAGATCATTTTGCTAACCTTCGGCACATAAATAGATGAAAAACTTGTGTTTCGGGCCTGAATGCACTATTTCGGGGTACCAAAGTTGCGAAGCATCCATTCTACTCCCTTGGAACCAAAATGATGTTTGGGAGTGTTTCAGAGCATTTCGCTAACCTTCGGCACGTAAAAAGATACAAAACTTGTGTTTCGGGCCTGAATGCACTATTTCAAGGTGCCGAAGTTGTGAAGCATCCATTCTACTCCATTGGACCCAAAATGATGTTTCGGAGTGTTTCAGAGCATTTCACTAACCTTCGGCACGTAAAAGATGCAAAACTTGTGTTTCGGGCCTGAATGCACTATTTCGGGGTATCGTAGTTGTAAAGCATCCATTCTAGTCCATTGGACCCAAAATGATGTTTGGGAGTGTTTCAGAGCATTTCGCTAACCTTCGGCACGTAAAAGATGCAAAACTTGTGTTCGCGCCTGAATCCACTATTTTGGGGTACCAAAGTTGTGAAGCATCCAATATAGTCCATTGGACCCAAAATGATGTTTGCGAGTGTTTCAGAGCATTTTGCTAACCTTCGGCACATAAATAGATGAAAAACTTGTGTTTCGGGCCTGAATGCACTATTTCGGGGTACCAAAGTTGCGAAGCATCCATTCTACTCCATTAGAACCAAAATGATGTTTGGGAGTGTTTCAGAGCATTTCGCTAACCTTCGGCAGGTAAAAAGATGATAAACTTGTGTTTCGGGCCAGAATGCACTATTTCGGGGTACCGAAGTTCTGAAGTATCCATTCTACTCCATTCGATCCAAAATGATGTTTGAGAGTGTTTCAGAGCATTTCGCTAACCTTCGGCTCGTAAAAGATGCAAAACTTGGGTTTCGGGCCTGAATGCACTATTTTGGGGTATTGTAGTCGTAAAGCATCCATTCTACTCTATTGGACCCAAAATGATGTTTGGGAGTGTATCAGAGCATTTCGCTACCCTTCGGCACGTAAAAGATGCAAAACTTGTGTTCGCGCCTGAATGCACTATTTCGGAGTACCGAAGTTGTGCAGCATCCATTCTACTCCATTGGACCCAAAATGATGTTTGGGAGTGTTCCAGAGCATTTCGCTAACCTTCGGCACGTAAAAGATGCAAAACTTGTGTTTCGGGCCTGAATGCACTATTTCGGGGTACCAAAGTTGCGAAGCATCCATTCTACTCCCTTGGAACCAAAATGATGTTTGGGAGTGTTTCAGAGCATTTCGCTAACCTTCGGCACGTAAAAAGATACAAAACTTGTGTTTCGGGCCTGAATGCACTATTTCGAGGTGCCGAAGTTGTGAAGCATCCATTCTACTCCATTGGACCCAAAATGATGTTTCGGAGAGTTTCAGAGCATTTCACTAACCTTCGGCACGTAAATGATGCAAAACTTGTGTTTCGGGCCTGAATGCACTATTTCGGGGTATCGTAGTTGTAAAGCATCCATTCTACTCCATTGGACCTAAAATGATGTTTGGGAGTGTTTCAGAGCATTTCGCTAACCTTCGGCACGTAAAAGATGTAAAACTTGTGTTCGCGCCTAAATCCACTATTTTGGGGTACCAAAGTTGTGAAGCATCCAATATAGTCCATTGGACCCAAAATGATGTTTGGGAGTGTTTCAGAGCATTTTGCTAACCTTCGGCACATAAATAGATGAAAAACTTGTGTTTCGGGCCTGAATGCACTATTTCGGGGTACCAAAGTTGCGAAGCATCCATTCTACTCCATTGGAACCAAAATGATGTTTGGGAGTGTTTCAGAGCATTTCGCTAACCTTGGGCAGGTAAAAAGATGATAAACTTGTGTTTCGGGCCAGAATGCACTATTTCGGGGTATCGAAGTTCTGAAGCATCCATTCTACTCCATTGGACCCAAAATGATGTTTGAGAGTGTTTCAGAGCATTTCGCTAACCTTCGGCTTGTAAAAGATGCAAAACTTGGGTTTCGGGCCTGAATGCACTATTTCGGGGTATCGTAGTTGTAAAGCATCCATTCTACTCCATTGGACCCAAAATGATGTTTGGGAGTGTTCCAGAGCATTTCGCTAACCTTCGGCACGTAAAAGATGCAAAACTTGTGTTTCGGTCCTGAATGCACTATTTCGGGGTATCGTAGTTGTAAAGCATCCATCCTACTCCATTGGACCCAAAATGATGTTTGGGAGTGTTTCAGAGCATTTCGCTAACCTTCGGCACGTAAAAGATGCAAAACTTGTGTTCGCGCCTGAATCCACTATTTCGAGGTATCCTAGTTGTAAAGCATCCATTCTACTCCATTGGACCCAAAATGATGTTTGGGACTGTATCAGAGCATTTCGCTATCCTTCGGCACGTAAAAGATGCAAAACTTGTGTTCGCGCCTGAATGCACAATTTCGGGGTACCGAAGTTGTGAAGCATCCATTCTACTCCATTGGACCCAAAGTGATGTTTGGGAGTGTTCCAGAGCATTTCGCTAACCTTCGGCACGTAAAAGATGCAAAACTTGTGTTCGCGCCTGAATCCACTATTTCGAGGTACCAAAGTTGTGAAGCATCCATTATAGTCGATTGGACCCAAAATGATGTTTGGGAGTGTTTCAGAGCATTTCGCTAACCTTCGGCACGTAAAAGATGCAAAACTTGTGTTCGCGCCTGAATCCACTATTTTGGGGTACCAAAGTTGCGAAGCATCCATTCTACTCCATTGGACCCAAAATGATGTTTCGGAGTGTTTCAGAGCATTTCACTAACCTTCGGCACGTAAAAGATGCAAAACTTGTGTTTCGGGCCTGAATGCACTATTTCGGGGTATCGTAGTTGTAAAGCATCCATTCTACTCCATTGGACCCAAAATGATGTTTGGGAGTGTTTCAGAGTATTTCGCTAACCTCGGCACGTAAAAGATGCAAAACTTGTGTTCGCGCCTGAATCCACTATTTTGGGGTACCAAAGTTGTGAAGCATCCAATATAGTCCATTGGACCCAAAATGATGTTTGGGAGTGTTTCAGAGCATTTTGCTAACCTTCGGCACATAAATAGATGAAAAACTTGTGTTTCGGGCCTGAATGCACTATTTCGAGGTGCCGAAGTTGTGAAGCATCCATTCTACTCCATTGGACCCAAAATGATGTTTCGGAGTGTTTCAGAGCATTTCACTAACCTTCGGCACGTAAAAGATGCAAAACTTGTGTTTCGGGCCTGAATGCACTATTTCGGGGTATCGTAGTTGTAAAGCATCCATTCTAGTCCATTGGACCCAAAATGATGTTTGGGAGTGTTTCAGAGCATTTCGCTAACCTTCGGCACGTAAAAGATGCAAAACTTTTGTTCGCGCCTGAATCCACTATTTTGGGGTACCAAAGTTGTGAAGCATCCAATATAGTCCATTGGACCCAAAATGATGTTTGGGAGTGTTTCAGAGCATTTTGCTAACCTTCGGCACATAAATAGATGAAAAACTTGTGTTTCGGGCCTGAATGCACTATTTCGGGGTACCAAAGTTGCGAAGCATCCATTCTACTCGTTTGGAACCAAAATGATGTTTGGGAGTGTTTCAGAGCATTTCGCTAACCTTCGGCACATAAAAAGATACAAAACTTGTGTTTCGGGCCTGAATGCACTATTTCGAGGTGCCGAAGTTGTGAAGCATCCATTCTACTCCATTGGACCCAAAATGATGTTTCGGAGTGTTTCAGAGCATTTCACTAACCTTCGGCACGTAAAAGATGCAAAACTTGTGTTTCGGGCCTGAATGCACTATTTCGGGGTATCGTAGTTGTAAAGCATCCATTCTACTCCATTGGACCCAAAATGATGTTTGGGAGTGTTTCAGAGTATTTCGCTAACCTTCGGCACGTAAAAAGATACAAAACTTGTGTTTCGGGCCTGAATGCACTATTTCGAGGTGCCGAAGTTGTGAAGCATCCATTCTACTCCATTGGACCCAAAATGATGTTTCGGAGTGTTTCAGAGCATTTCACTAACCTTCGGCACGTAAAAGATGCAAAACTTGTGTTTCGGGCCTGAATGCACTATTTCGGGGTATCGTAGTTGTAAAGCATCCATTCTAGTCCATTGGACCCAAAATGATGTTTGGGAGTGTTTCAGAGCATTTCACTAACCTTCGGCACGTAAAAGATGCAAAACTTGTGTTCGCGCCTGAATCCACTATTTTGGGGTACCAAAGTTGTGAAGCATCCAATATAGTCCATTGGACCCAAAATGATGTTTGCGAGTGTTTCAGAGCATTTTGCTAACCTTCGGCACATAAATAGATGAAAAACTTGTGTTTCGGGCCTGAATGCACTATTTCGGGGTACCAAAGTTGCGAAGCATCCATTCTACTCCATTAGAACCAAAATGATGTTTGGGAGTGTTTCAGAGCATTTCGCTAACCTTCGGCAGGTAAAAAGATGATAAACTTGTGTTTCGGGCCAGAATGCACTATTTCGGGGTACCGAAGTTCTGAAGTATCCATTCTACTCCATTCGATCCAAAATGATGTTTGAGAGTGTTTCAGAGCATTTCGCTAACCTTCGGCTCGTAAAAGATGCAAAACTTGGGTTTCGGGCCTGAATGCACTATTTTGGGGTATTGTAGTCGTAAAGCATCCATTCTACTCTATTGGACCCAAAATGATGTTTGGGACTGTATCAGAGCATTTCGCTACCCTTCGGCACGTAAAAGATGCAAAACTTGTGTTCGCGCCTGAATTCACTATTTCGGGGTACCGAAGTTGTGCAGCATCCATTCTACTCCATTGGACCCAAAATGATGTTTGGGAGTGTTCCAGAGCATTTCGCTAACCTTCGGCACGTAAAAGATGCAAAACTTGTGTTTCGGGCCTGAATGCACTATTTCGGGGTACCAAAGTTGCGAAGCATCCATTCTACTCCCTTGGAACCAAAATGATGTTTGGGAGTGTTTCAGAGCATTTCGCTAACCTTCGGCACGTAAAAAGATACAAAACTTGTGTTTCGGGCTTGAATGCACTATTTCGAGGTGCCGAAGTTGTGAAGCATCCATTCTACTCCATTGGACCCAAAATGATGTTTCGGAGAGTTTCAGAGCATTTCACTAACCTTCGGCACGTAAATGATGCAAAACTTGTGTTTCGGGCCTGAATGCACTATTTCGGGGTATCGTAGTTGTAAAGCATCCATTCTACTCCATTGGACCTAAAATGATGTTTGGGAGTGTTTCAGAGCATTTCGCTAACCTTCGGCACGTAAAAGATGTAAAACTTGTGTTCGCGCCTAAATCCACTATTTTGGGGTACCAAAGTTGTGAAGCATCCAATATAGTCCATTGGACCCAAAATGATGTTTGGGAGTGTTTCAGAGCATTTTGCTAACCTTCGGCACATAAATAGATGAAAAACTTGTGTTTCGGGCCTGAATGCACTATTTCGGGGTACCAAAGTTGCGAAGCATCCATTCTACTCCATTGGAACCAAAATGATGTTTGGGAGTGTTTCAGAGCATTTCGCTAACCTTGGGCAGGTAAAAAGATGATAAACTTGTGTTTCGGGCCAGAATGCACTATTTCGGGGTACCGAAGTTCTGAAGCATCCATTCTACTCCATTGGACCCAAAATGATGTTTGAGAGTGTTTCAGAGCATTTCGCTAACCTTCGGCTTGTAAAAGATGCAAAACTTGGGTTTCGGGCCTGAATGCACTATTTCGGGGTATCGTAGTTGTAAAGCATCCATTCTACTCCATTGGACCCAAAATGATGTTTGGGAGTGTTCCAGAGCATTTCGCTAACCTTCGGCACGTAAAAGATGCAAAACTTGTGTTTCGGTCCTGAATGCACTATTTCGGGGTATCGTAGTTGTAAAGCATCCATTCTACTCCATTGGACCCAAAATGATGTTTGGGAGTGTTTCAGAGCATTTCGCTAACCTTCGGCACGTAAAAGATGCAAAACTTGTGTTCGCACCTGAATCCACTATTTCGAGGTATCCTAGTTGTAAAGCATCCATTCTACTCCATTGGACCCAAAATGATGTTTGGGACTGTATCAGAGCATTTCGCTAACCTTCGGCACGTAAAAGATGCAAAACTTGTGTTCGCGCCTGAATGCACAATTTCGGGGTACCGAAGTTGTGAAGCATCCATTCTACTCCATTGGACCCAAAGTGATGTTTGGGAGTGTTCCAGAGCATTTCGCTAACCTTCGTCACGTAAAAGATGCAAAACTTGTGTTCGCGCCTGAATCCACTATTTCGAGGTACCAAAGTTGTGAAGCTTCCATTATAGTCGATTGGACCCAAAATGATGTTTGGGAGTGTTTCAGAGCATTTCGCTAACCTTCGGCACGTAAAAGATGCAAAACTTGTGTTCGCGCTGAATCCACTATTTTGGGGTACCAAAGTTGCGAAGCATCCATTCTACTCCATTGGACCCAAAATGATGTTTCGGAGTGTTTCAGAGCATTTCACTAACCTTCGGCACGTAAAAGATGCAAAACTTGTGTTTCGGGCCTGAATGCACTATTTCGGGGTATCGTAGTTGTAAAGCATCCATTCTACTCCATTGGACCCAAAATGATGTTTGGGAGTGTTTCAGAGTATTTCGCTAACCTCGGCACGTAAAAGATGCAAAACTTGTGTTCGCGCCTGAATCCACTATTTTGGGGTACCAAAGTTGTGAAGCATCCAATATAGTCCATTGGACCCAAAATGATGTTTGGGAGTGTTTCAGAGCATTTTGCTAACCTTCTGCACATAAATAGATGAAAAACTTGTGTTTCGGGCCTGAATGCACTATTTCGAGGTGCCGAAGTTGTGAAGCATCCATTCTACTCCATTGGACCCAAAATGATGTTTCGGAGTGTTTCAGAGCATTTCACTAACCTTCGGCACGTAAAAGATTCCAAACTTGGGTTTCGGGCCTGAATGCACTATTTTGGGGTATCGTAGTTGTAAAGCATCCATTCTAGTCCATTGGACCCAAAATGATGTTTGGGAGTGTTTCAGAGCATTTCGCTACCCTTCGGCACGTAAAAGATGCAAAACTTGTGTTCGCGCCTGAATGCACTATTTCGGGGTACCGAAGTTGTGCAGCATCCATTCTACTCCATTGGACCCAAAATGATGTTTGGGAGTGTTCCAGAGCATTTCGCTAACCTTCGGCACGTAAAAGATGCAAAACTTGTGTTTCGGGCCTGAATGCACTATTTCGGGGTACCAAAGTTGCGAAGCATCCATTCTACTCCCTTGGAACCAAAATGATGTTTGGGAGTGTTTCAGAGCATTTCGCTAACCTTCGGCACGTAAAAAGATACAAAACTTGTGTTTCGGGCCTGAATGCACTATTTCGAGGTGCCGAAGTTGTGAAGCATCCATTCTACTCCATTGGACCCAAAATGATGTTTCGGAGAGTTTCAGAGCATTTCACTAACCTTCGGCACGTAAATGATGCAAAACTTGTGTTTCGGGCCTGAATGCACTATTTCGGGGTATCGTAGTTGTAAAGCATCCATTCTACTCCATTGGACCTAAAATGATGTTTGGGAGTGTTTCAGAGCATTTCGCTAACCTTCGGCACGTAAAAGATGTAAAACTTGTGTTTCGGGCCTGAATGCACTATTTCGAGGTGCCGAAGTTGTGAAGCATCCATTCTACTCCATTGGACCCAAAATGATGTTTCGGAGTGTTTCAGAGCATTTCACTAACCTTCGGCACGTAAAAGATGCAAAACTTGTGTTTCGGGCCTGAATGCACAATTTCGGGGTATCGTAGTTGTAAAGCATCCATTCTAGTCCATTGGACCCAAAATGATGTTTGGGAGTGTTTCAGAGCATTTCACTAACCTTCGGCACGTAAAAGATGCAAAACTTGTGTTCGCGCCTGAATCCACTATTTTGGGGTACCAAAGTTGTGAAGCATCCAATATAGTCCATTGGACCCAAAATGATGTTTGCGAGTGTTTCAGAGCATTTTGCTAACCTTCGGCACATAAATAGATGAAAAACTTGTGTTTCGGGCCTGAATGCACTATTTCGGGGTACCAAAGTTGCGAAGCATCCATTCTACTCCATTAGAACCAAAATGATGTTTGGGAGTGTTTCAGAGCATTTCGCTAACCTTCGGCAGGTAAAAAGATGATAAACTTGTGTTTCGGGCCAGAATGCACTATTTCGGGGTACCGAAGTTCTGAAGTATCCATTCTACTCCATTCGATCCAAAATGATGTTTGAGAGTGTTTCAGAGCATTTCGCTAACCTTCGGCTCGTAAAAGATGCAAAACTTGGGTTTCGGGCCTGAATGCACTATTTTGGGGTATTGTAGTCGTAAAGCATCCATTCTACTCTATTGGACCCAAAATGATGTTTGGGACTGTATCAGAGCATTTCGCTACCCTTCGGCACGTAAAAGATGCAAAACTTGTGTTCGCGCCTGAATTCACTATTTCGGGGTACCGAAGTTGTGCAGCATCCATTCTACTCCATTGGACCCAAAATGATGTTTGGGAGTGTTCCAGAGCATTTCGCTAACCTTCGGCACGTAAAAGATGCAAAACTTGTGTTTCGGGCCTGAATGCACTATTTCGGGGTACCAAAGTTGCGAAGCATCCATTCTACTCCCTTGGAACCAAAATGATGTTTGGGAGTGTTTCAGAGCATTTCGCTAACCTTCGGCACGTAAAAAGATACAAAACTTGTGTTTCGGGCTTGAATGCACTATTTCGAGGTGCCGAAGTTGTGAAGCATCCATTCTACTCCATTGGACCCAAAATGATGTTTCGGAGAGTTTCAGAGCATTTCACTAACCTTCGGCACGTAAATGATGCAAAACTTGTGTTTCGGGCCTGAATGCACTATTTCGGGGTATCGTAGTTGTAAAGCATCCATTCTACTCCATTGGACCTAAAATGATGTTTGGGAGTGTTTCAGAGCATTTCGCTAACCTTCGGCACGTAAAAGATGTAAAACTTGTGTTCGCGCCTAAATCCACTATTTTGGGGTACCAAAGTTGTGAAGCATCCAATATAGTCCATTGGACCCAAAATGATGTTTGGGAGTGTTTCAGAGCATTTTGCTAACCTTCGGCACATAAATAGATGAAAAACTTGTGTTTCGGGCCTGAATGCACTATTTCGGGGTACCAAAGTTGCGAAGCATCCATTCTACTCCATTGGAACCAAAATGATGTTTGGGAGTGTTTCAGAGCATTTCGCTAACCTTGGGCAGGTAAAAAGATGATAAACTTGTGTTTCGGGCCAGAATGCACTATTTCGGGGTACCGAAGTTCTGAAGCATCCATTCTACTCCATTGGACCCAAAATGATGTTTGAGAGTGTTTCAGAGCATTTCGCTAACCTTCGGCTTGTAAAAGATGCAAAACTTGGGTTTCGGGCCTGAATGCACTATTTCGGGGTATCGTAGTTGTAAAGCATCCATTCTACTCCATTGGACCCAAAATGATGTTTGGGAGTGTTCCAGAGCATTTCGCTAACCTTCGGCACGTAAAAGATGCAAAACTTGTGTTTCGGTCCTGAATGCACTATTTCGGGGTATCGTAGTTGTAAAGCATCCATTCTACTCCATTGGACCCAAAATGATGTTTGGGAGTGTTTCAGAGCATTTCGCTAACCTTCGGCACGTAAAAGATGCAAAACTTGTGTTCGCGCCTGAATCCACTATTTCGAGGTATCCTAGTTGTAAAGCATCCATTCTACTCCATTGGACCCAAAATGATGTTTGGGACTGTATCAGAGCATTTCGCTAACCTTCGGCACGTAAAAGATGCAAAACTTGTGTTCGCGCCTGAATGCACAATTTCGGGGTACCGAAGTTGTGAAGCATCCATTCTACTCCATTGGACCCAAAGTGATGTTTGGGAGTGTTCCAGAGCATTTCGCTAACCTTCGTCACGTAAAAGATGCAAAACTTGTGTTCGCGCCTGAATCCACTATTTCGAGGTACCAAAGTTGTGAAGCTTCCATTATAGTCGATTGGACCCAAAATGATGTTTGGGAGTGTTTCAGAGCATTTCGCTAACCTTCGGCACGTAAAAGATGCAAAACTTGTGTTCGCGCTGAATCCACTATTTTGGGGTACCAAAGTTGCGAAGCATCCATTCTACTCCATTGGACCCAAAATGATGTTTCGGAGTGTTTCAGAGCATTTCACTAACCTTCGGCACGTAAAAGATGCAAAACTTGTGTTTCGGGCCTGAATGCACTATTTCGGGGTATCGTAGTTGTAAAGCATCCATTCTACTCCATTGGACCCAAAATGATGTTTGGGAGTGTTTCAGAGTATTTCGCTAACCTCGGCACGTAAAAGATGCAAAACTTGTGTTCGCGCCTGAATCCACTATTTTGGGGTACCAAAGTTGTGAAGCATCCAATATAGTCCATTGGACCCAAAATGATGTTTGGGAGTGTTTCAGAGCATTTTGCTAACCTTCGGCACATAAATAGATGAAAAACTTGTGTTTCGGGCCTGAATGCACTATTTCGAGGTGCCGAAGTTGTGAAGCATCCATTCTACTCCATTGGACCCAAAATGATGTTTCGGAGTGTTTCAGAGCATTTCACTAACCTTCGGCACGTAAAAGATGCAAAACTTGTGTTTCGGGCCTGAATGCACTATTTCGGGGTATCGTAGTTGTAAAGCATCCATTCTAGTCCATTGGACCCAAAATGATGTTTGGGAGTGTTTCAGAGCATTTCGTTAACCTTCGGCACGTAAAAGATGCAAAACTTGTGTTCGCGCCTGAATCCACTATTTTGGGGTACCAAAGTTGTGAAGCATCCAATATAGTCCATTGGACCCAAAATGATGTTTGGGAGTGTTTCAGAGCATTTTGCTAACCTTCGGCACATAAATAGATGAAAAACTTGTGTTTCGGGCCTGAATGCACTATTTCGGGGTACCAAAGTTGCGAAGCATCCATTCTACTCCATTGGAACCAAAATGATGTTTGGGAGTGTTTCAGAGCATTTCGCTAACCTTCGGCACATAAAAAGATACAAAACTTTTGTTTCGGGCCTGAATGCAATATTTCGAGGTGCCGAAGTTGTGAAGCATCCATTCTACTCCATTGGACCCAAAATGATGTTTCGGAGTGTTTCAGAGCATTTCACTAACCTTCGGCACGTAAAAGATGCAAAACTTGTGTTTCGGGCCTGAATGCACTATTTCGGGGTATCGTAGTTGTAAAGCATCCATTCTACTCCATTGGACCCAAAGTGATGTTTGGGAGTGTTTCAGAGCATTTCGCTAACCTTTGCCACGTAAAAGATGCAAAACTTGTGTTCGCGCCTGAATCCACTATTTTGGGGTACCAAAGTTGTGAAGCATCCAATATAGTCCATTGGACCCAAAATGATGTTTGGGAGTGTTTCAGAGCATTTTGCTAACCTTCGGCACATAAATAGATGAAAAACTTGTGTTTCGGGCCTGAATGCACTATTTCGGGGTACCAAAGTTGCGAAGCATCCATTCTACACCCTTGGAACCAAAATGATGTTTGGGAGTGTTTCAGACCATTTCGCTAACCTTCGGCACGTAAAAAGATACAAAACTTGTGTTTCGGGCCTGAATGCACTATTTCGAGGTGCCGAAGTTGTGAAGCATCCATTCTACTCCATTGGACCCAAAATGATGTTTCGGAGTGTTTCAGAGCATTTCACTAACCTTCGGCACGTAAAAGATGCAAAACTTGTGTTTCGGGCCTGAATGCACTATTTCGGGGTATCGTAGTTGTAAAGCATCCATTCTAGTCCATTGGACCCAAAATGATGTTTGGGAGTCTTTCAGAGCATTTCGCTAACCTTCGGCACGTAAAAGATGCAAAACTTGTGTTCGCGCCTGAATCCACTATTTTGGGGTACCAAAGTTGTGAAGCATCCAATATAGTCCATTGGACCCAAAATGATGTTTGCGAGTGTTTCAGAGCATTTTGCTAACCTTCGGCACATAAATAGATGAAAAACTTGTGTTTCGGGCCTGAATGCACTATTTCGGGGTACCAAAGTTGCGAAGCATCCATTCTACTCCATTGGAACCAAAATGATGTTTGGGAGTGTTTCAGAGCATTTCGCTAACCTTCGGCAGGTAAAAAGATGATAAACTTGTGTTTCGGGCCAGAATGCACTATTTCGGGGAAACGAAGTTCTGAAGCATCCATTCTACTCCATTGGACCCAAAATGATGTTTGAGAGTGTTTCAGAGCATTTCGCTAACCTTCGGGATGTAAAAGATGCAAAACTTGGGTTTCGGGCCTGAATGCACTATTTCGGGGTATCGTAGTTGTAAAGCATCCATTCTACTCCATTGGACCCAAAATGATGTTTGGGAGTGTTCCAGAGCATTTCGCTAACCTTCGGCACGTAAAAGATGCAAAACTTGTGTTTCGGGCCTGAATGCACTATTTCGGGGTATCGTAGTTGTAAGGCATCCATTCTACTCCATTGGACCCAAAATGATGTTTGGGAGTGTTTCAGAGCATTTCGCTAACCTTCGGCACGTAAAAGATGCAAAACTTGTGTTCGCGCCTGAATCCACTATTTCGAGGTATCCTAGTTGTAAAGCATCCATTCTACTCCATTGGACCCAAAATGATGTTTGGGACTGTATCAGAGCATTTCGCTAACCTTCGGCACGTAAAAGATGCAAAACTTGTGTTCGCGCCTGAATGCACAATTTCGGGGTACCGAAGTTGTGAAGCATCCATTCTACTCCATTGGACCCAAAGTGATGTTTGGGAGTGTTCCAGAGCATTTCGCTAACCTTCGGCACGTAAAAGATGCAAAACTTGTGTTCGCGCCTGAATCCACTATTTCGAGGTACCAAAGTTGTGAAGCATCCATTATAATCGATTGGACCCAAAATGATGTTTGGGAGTGTTTCAGAGCATTTCGCTAACCTTCGGCACGTAAAAGATGCAAAACTTGTGTTCGCGCCTGAATCCACTATTTCGAGGTATCCTAGTTGTAAAGCATCCATTCTACTCCATTGGACCCAAAATGATGTTTGGGACTGTATCAGAGCATTTCGCTAACCTTCGGCACGTAAAAGATGCAAAACTTGTGTTCGCGCCTGAATCCACTATTTCGAGGTACCAAAGTTGTGAAGCATCCATTATAATCGATTGGACCCAAAATGATGTTTGGGAGTGTTTCAGAGCATTTCGCTAACCTTCGGCACGTAAAAGATGCAAAACTTGTGTTCGCGCCTGAATCCACTATTTTGGGGTACCAAAGTTGTGAAGCATCCAATATAGTCCATTGGACCCAAAATGATGTTTGGGAGTGTTTCAGAGCATTTTGCTAACCTTTGGCACATAAATAAATGAAAAACTTGTGTTTCGGGCCTGAATGCACTATTTCGGGGTACCAAATTTGCGAAGCATCCATTCTACTCCATTGGAACCAAAATGATGTTTGGGAGTGTTTCAGAGCATTTCGCTAACCTTCGGCACATAAAAAGATACAAAACTTGTGTTTCGGGCCTGAATGCACTATTTCGAGGTGCCGAAGTTGTGAAGCATCCATTCTACTCCATTGGACCCAAAATGATGTTTCGGAGTGTTTCAGAGCATTTCACTAACCTTCGGCACGTAAAAGATGCAAAACTTGTGTTTCGGGCCTGAATGCACTATTTCGGGGTATCGTAGTTGTAAAGCATCCATTCTAGTCCATTGGACCCAAAATGATGTTTGGGAGTCTTTCAGAGCATTTCGCTAACCTTCGGCACGTAAAAGATGCAAAACTTGTGTTCGCGCCTGAATCCACTATTTTGGGGTACCAAAGTTGTGAAGCATCCAATATAGTCCATTGGACCCAAAATGATGTTTGCGAGTGTTTCAGAGCATTTTGCTAACCTTCGGCACATAAATAGATGAAAAACTTGTGTTTCGGGCCTGAATGCACTATTTCAGGGTACCAAAGTTGCGAAGCATCCATTCTACTCCATTGGAACCAAAATGATGTTTGGGAGTGTTTCAGAGCATTTCTCTAACCTTCAGCACATAAAAAGATACAAAACTTGTGTTTCGGGCCTGAATGCACTATTTCGATGTGCCGAAGTTGTGAAGCATCCATTCTACTCCATTGGACCCAAAATGATGTTTCGGAGTGTTTCAGAGCATTTCACTAACCTTCGGCACGTAAAAGATGCAAAACTTGTGTTTCGGGCCTGAATGCACTATTTCGGGGTATCGTAATTGTAAAGCATCCATTCTACTCCATTGGACCCAAAATGATGTTTGGGAGTGTTTCAGAGTATTTCGCTAACCTTCGGCACGTAAAAGATGCAAAACTTGTGTTCGCGCCTGAATCCACTATTTTGGGGTACCAAAGTTGTGAAGCATCCAATATAGTCCATTGGACCCAAAATGATGTTTGCGAGTGTTTCAGAGCATTTTGCTAACCTTCGGCACATAAATAGATGAAAAACTTGTGTTTCGGGCCTGAATGCACTATTTCGAGGTACCAAAGTTGCGAAGCATCCATTCTACTCCATTAGAACCAAAATGATGTTTGGGAGTGTTTCAGAGCATTTCGCTAACCTTTGGCAGGTAAAAAGATGATAAACTTGTGTTTCGGGCCAGAATGCACTATTTCGGGGTACCGAAGTTGTGAAGCATCCATTCTACTCCATTGGACCCAAAGTGATGTTTGGGAGTGTTCCAGAGCATTTCGCTAACCTTCGGCACGTAAAAGATGCAAAACTTGTGTTTCGGGCCTGAATGCACTATTTCTGGGTATCGTAGTTGTAAAGCATCCATTCTACTCCATTGGACCCAAAATGATGTTTCGGAGTGTTTCAGAGCATTTCACTAACCTTCGGCACGTAAAAGATGCAAAACTTGTGTTTCGGGCCTGAATGCACTATTTCGGGGTATCGTAATTGTAAAGCATCCATTCTACTCCATTGGACCCAAAATGATGTTTGGGAGTGTTTCAGAGTATTTCGCTAACCTTCGGCACGTAAAAGATGCAAAACTTGTGTTCGCGCCTGAATCCACTATTTTGGGGTACCAAAGTTGTGAAGCATCCAATATAGTCCATTGGACCCAAAATGATGTTTGCGAGTGTTTCAGAGCATTTTGCTAACCTTCGGCACATAAATAGATGAAAAACTTGTGTTTCGGGCCTGAATGCACTATTTCGAGCTACCAAAGTTGCGAAGCATCCATTCTACTCCATTAGAACCAAAATGATGTTTGGGAGTGTTTCAGAGCATTTCGCTAACCTTCGGCAGGTAAAAAGAAGATAAACTTGTGTTTCGGGGCAGAATGCACTATTTCGGGGTACCGAAGTTGTGAAGCATCCATTCTACTCCATTGGACCCAAAGTGATGTTTGGGAGTGTTCCAGAGCATTTCGCTAACCTTTGCCACGTAAAAGATGCAAAACTTGTGTTCGCGCCTAAATCCACTATTTCGGGGTACCAAAGTTGTGAAGCATCCATTATAGTCCATTGGACCCAAAATGATGTTTGGGAGTGTTTCAGAGCATTTTGCTAACCTTCGGCACATAAATAGATGAAAAACTTGTGTTTCGGGCCTGAATGCACTATTTCGGGGTACCAAAGTTGCGAAGCATCCATTCTACTCCATTGGAACCAAAATGATGCTTGGGAGTGTTTCAGAGCAATTCGCTAACCTTCAGCATGTAAAAAGATACAAAACTTGTGTTCGCGCCTGAATGCACTATTTCGGGGTACCAAAGTTGCGAACTATCCATTCTACTCCATTGATGTTTGGGAGTGTTTCAGAGCATTTTGCTAACCTTCGGCACATAAATAGATGAAAAACTTGTGTTTCGGGCCTGAATGCACTATTTCGGGGTACCAAAGTTGCGAAGCATCCATTCTACTCAATTGGAACCAAAATGATGTTTGGGAGTGTTTCAGAGCATTTCGCTAACCTTCGGCAGGTAAAAAGATGATAAACTTGTGTTTCGGGTCTGAATGCACTATTTCGGGGTACCGAAGTTCTGAAGCATCCATTCTACTCCATTGTACCCAAAATGATGTTTTAGAGTGTTTCATAGATTTTCGCTATCCTTCTGCTCGTAAAAGATTGAAATCTTGGGTTTCGGGCCTGAACGCACTATTTCAGGGTATCATTGTTGTAAAGCATCCATTCTACTCCATTGGACCCAAAATGATGTTTGGGAGTGTTTCAGAGCATTTCGCTAACCTTCGGCACGTAAAAGATGCAAAACTTGTGTTCGCGCCTGAATCCACTATTTTGGGGTACCAAAGTTGTGAAGCATCCATTATAGTCCGTTGGACCAAAAATGATGTTTGGGAGTGTTTCAGAGCATTTTGCTAACCTTCGGCACATAAATAAATGAAAAACTTGTGTTTCGGGCCTGAATGCACTATTTCAGGGTACCAAAGTTGCGAAGCATCCATTCTACTCCATTGGAACCAAAATGATGCTTGGGAGTGTTTCAGAGCATTTCGCTAACCTTCGGCACGTAAAAAGATACAAAACTTGTGTTCGCGCCTGAATGCACTATTTCGGGGTACCAAAGTTGCGAAGCATCCATTCTACTCCAATGATGTTTGGGAGTGTTTCAGAGCATTTTGCTAACCTTCGGCACATAAATAGATGAAAAACTTGTGTTTCGGGCCTGAATGCACTATTTCGGGGTACCAAAGTTGCGAAGCATCCATTCTACTCCATTGGAACCAAAATGATGTTTGGGAGTGTTTCAGAGCATTTCGCTAACCTTCGGCAGGTAAAAAGATGATAAACTTGTGTTTCGGGCCTGAATGCACTATTTCGGGGTACCGAAGTTCTGAAGCATCCATTCTACTCCATTGGACCCAAAATGATGTTTGAGAGTGTTTCAGAGCATTTCGCTAACCTTCGGCTCGTAAAAGATGCAAAACTTGTGTTCGCGCCTGAATCCACTATTTTGGGGTACCAAAGTTGTGAAGCATCCAATATAGTCCATTGGACCCAAAATGATGTTTGCGAGTGTTTCAGAGCATTTTGCTAACCTTCGGCACATAAATAGATGAAAAACTTGTGTTTCGGGCCTGAATGCACTATTTCGAGCTACCAAAGTTGCGAAGCATCCATTCTACTCCATTAGAACCAAAATGATGTTTGGGAGTGTTTCAGAGCATTTCGCTAACCTTCGGCAGGTAAAAAGAAGATAAACTTGTGTTTCGGGCCAGAATGCACTATTTCGGGGTACCGAAGTTGTGAAGCATCCATTCTACTCCATTGGACCCAAAGTGATGTTTGGGAGTGTTCCAGAGCATTTCGCTAACCTTTGCCACGTAAAAGATGCAAAACTTGTGTTCGCGCCTAAATCCACTATTTCGGGGTACCAAAGTTGTGAAGCATCCATTATAGTCCATTGGACCCAAAATGATGTTTGGGAGTGTTTCAGAGCATTTTGCTAACCTTCGGCACATAAATAGATGAAAAACTTGTGTTTCGGGCCTGAATGCACTATTTCGGGGTACCAAAGTTGCGAAGCATCCATTCTACTCCATTGGAACCAAAATGATGCTTGGGAGTGTTTCAGAGCAATTCGCTAACCTTCGGCATGTAAAAAGATACAAAACTTGTGTTCGCGCCTGAATGCACTATTTCGGGGTACCAAAGTTGCGAACTATCCATTCTACTCCATTGATGTTTGGGAGTGTTTCAGAGCATTTTGCTAACCTTCGGCACATAAATAGATGAAAAACTTGTGTTTCGGGCCTGAATGCACTATTTCGGGGTACCAAAGTTGCGAAGCATCCATTCTACTCAATTGGAACCAAAATGATGTTTGGGAGTGTTTCAGAGCATTTCGCTAACCTTCGGCAGGTAAAAAGATGATAAACTTGTGTTTCGGGTCTGAATGCACTATTTCGGGGTACCGAAGTTCTGAAGCATCCATTCTACTCCATTGTACCCAAAATGATGTTTGAGAGTGTTTCAGAGCATTTCGCTATCCTTCGGCTCGTAAAAGATGCAAAACTTGGGTTTCGGGCCTGAACGCACTATTTCAGGGTATCATTGTTGTAAAGCATCCATTCTACTCCATTGGACCCAAAATGATGTTTGGGAGTGTTTCAGAGCATTTCGCTAACCTTCGGCACGTAAAAGATGCAAAACTTGTGTTCGCGCCTGAATCCACTATTTTGGGGTACCAAAGTTGTGAAGCATCCATTATAGTCCGTTGGACCAAAAATGATGTTTGGGAGTGTTTCAGAGCATTTTGCTAACCTTCGGCACATAAATAAATGAAAAACTTGTGTTTCGGGCCTGAATGCACTATTTCAGGGTACCAAAGTTGCGAAGCATCCATTCTACTCCATTGGAACCAAAATGATGCTTGGGAGTGTTTCAGAGCATTTCGTTAACCTTCGGCACGTAAAAAGATACAAAACTTGTGTTCGCGCCTGAATGCACTATTTCGGGGTACCAAAGTTGCGAAGCATCCATTCTACTCCAATGATGTTTGGGAGTGTTTCAGAGCATTTTGCTAACCTTCGGCACATAAATAGATGAAAAACTTGTGTTTCGGGCCTGAATGCACTATTTCGGGGTACCAAAGTTGCGAAGCATCCATTCTACTCCATTGGAACCAAAATGATGTTTGGGAGTGTTTCAGAGCATTTCGCTAACCTTCGGCAGGTAAAAAGATGATAAACTTGTGTTTCGGGCCTGAATGCACTATTTCGGGGTACCGAAGTTCTGAAGCATCCATTCTACTCCATTGGACCCAAAATGATGTTTGAGAGTGTTTCAGAGCATTTCGCTAACCTTCGGCTCGTAAAAGATGCAAAACTTGGGTTTCGGGCCTGAACGCACTATTTCAGGGTATCGTTGTTGTAAAGCATCCATTCTACTCCATTGGACCCAAAATGATGTTTGGGAGTGTTTCAGAGGATTTCGCTAACCTTCGGCATGTAAAAGATGCAAAACTTGTGTTCGCGCCTGAATCCACTATTTCGGGGTACCAAAAATGTGAAGCATCCATTATAGTTCATTGGACCAAAAATGATGTTTGGGAGTGTTTCAGAGCATTTTGCTAACCTTCGGCACATAAATAGCTGAAAAACTTGTGTTTCGGGCCTGAATGCACTATTTCGGGGTACCAAAGTTGCGAAGCATCCATTCTACTCCATTGGAACCAAAATGATGCTTGGGAGTGTTTCAGAGCAATTCGCTAACCTTCGGCATGTAAAAAGATACAAAACTTGTGTTCGCGCCTGAATGCACTATTTTGGGGTACCAAAGTTGCGAACTATCCATTCTACTCCATTGATGTTTGGGAGTGTTTCAGAGCATTTTGCTAACCTTCGGCACATAAATAGATGAAAAACTTGTGTTTCGGGCCTGAATGCACTATTTCGGGGTACCAAAGTTGCGAAGCATCCATTCTACTCAATTGGAACCAAAATGATGTTTGGGAGTGTTTCAGAGCATTTCGCTAACCTTCGGCAGGTAAAAAGATGATAAACTTGTGTTTCGGGTCTGAATGCACTATTTCGGGGTACCGAAGTTCTGAAGCATCCATTCTACTCCATTGTACCCAAAATGATGTTTGAGAGTGTTTCAGAGCATTTCGCTAACCTTCGGCTCGTAAAAGATGCAAAACTTGGGTTTCGGGCCTGAACGCACTATTTCAGGGTATCATTGTTGTAAAGCATCCATTCTACTCCATTGGACCCAAAATGATGTTTGGGAGTGTTTCAGAGCATTTCGCTAACCTTCGGCACGTAAAAGATGCAAAACTTGTGTTCGCGCCTGAATCCACTATTTTGGGGTACCAAAGTTGTGAAGCATCCATTATAGTCCGTTGGACCAAAAATGATGTTTGGGAGTGTTTCAGAGCATTTTGCTAACCTTCGGCACATAAATAAATGAAAAACTTGTGTTTCGGGCCTGAATGCACTATTTCAGGGTACCAAAGTTGCGAAGCATCCATTCTACTCCATTGGAACCAAAATGATGCTTGGGAGTGTTTCAGAGCATTTCGCTAACCTTCGGCACGTAAAAAGATACAAAACTTGTGTTCGCGCCTGAATGCACTATTTTGGGGTACCAAAGTTGCGAAGCATCTATTCTACTCCAATGATGTTTGGGTGTGTTTCAGAGCATTTTGCTAACCTTCGGCACATAAATAGATGAAAAACTTGTGTTTCGGGCCTGAATGCACTATTTCGGGGTACCAAAGTTGCGAAGCATCCATTCTACTCCATTGGAACCAAAATGATGTTTGGGAGTGTTTCAGAGCATTTCGCTAACCTTCGGCAGGTAAAAAGATGATAAACTTGTGTTTCGGGCCTGAATGCACTATTTCGGGGTACCGAAGTTCTGAAGCATCCATTCTACTCCATTGGAACCAAAATGATGTTTGAGAGTGTTTCAGAGCATTTCGCTAACCTTCGGCTCGTAAAAGATGCAAAACTTGGGTTTCGGGCCTGAACGCACTATTTCAGGGTATCGTTGTTGTAAAGCATCCATTCTACTCCATTGGACCCAAAATGATGTTTGGGAGTGTTTCAGAGGATTTCGCTAACCTTCGGCATGTAAAAGATGCAAAACTTGTGTTCGCGCCTGAATCCACTATTTCGGGGTACCAAAAATGTGAAGCATCCATTATAGTCCATTGGACCAAAAATGATGTTTGGGAGTGTTTCAGAGCATTTTGCTAACCTTCGGCACATAAATAGCTGAAAAACTTGTGTTTCGGGCCTGAATGCACTATTTCGGGGTACCAAAGTTGCGAAGCATCCATTCTTCTCCATTGGAACCAAAATGATGTTGGGAGTGTTTCAGAGCATTTCGCTAACCTTCGGCACGTAAAAGATGCAAAACTTGTGTTCGCGCCTGAATCCACTATTTCGGGGTAGCAAAGTTGTGAAGCATCCATTCTACTCCATTGATGTTTGGGAGTGTTTCGGAGCATTTTGCTAACCTTCGGCACATAAATAGATGAAAAACTTGTGTTTCGGGCCTGAATGCACTATTTCGGGGTACCAAAGTTGCGAAGCATCCATTCTACTCCATTGGAACCAAAATGATGTTTGGGAGTGTTTCAGAGCATTTCGCTAACCTTCGGCAGGTAAAAAGATGATAAACTTGTGTTTCGGGCCTGAATGCACTATTTCGGGGTACCGAAGTTCTGAAGCATCCATTCTACTCCATTGGACCCAAAATGATGTTTGAGAGTGTTTCAGAGCATTTCGCTAACCTTCGGCTCGTAAAAGATGCAAAACTTGAGTTTCGGGCCTGAACGCACTATTTCAGGGTATCGTTGTTGTAAAGCATCCATTCTACTCCATTGGACCCAAAATGATGTTTGGGAGTGTTTCAGAGCATTTCGCTAACCTTCGGCTCGTAAAAGATGCAAAACTTGGGTTTCGGGCCTGAACGCACTATTTCAGGGTATCGTTGTTGTAAAGCATCCATTCTACTCCATTGGACCCAAAATGATGTTTGGGAGTGTTTCAGAGCATTTCGCTAACCTTCGGCACATAAATAGATGAAAAACTTGTGTTTCGGGCCTGAATGCACTATTTCGGGGTACCAAAGTTGCGAAGCATCCATTCTACTCCATTGGACCCAAAATGATGTTTGGGACTGTATCAGAGCATTTCGCTAACCTTCGGCACGTAAAAGATGCAAAACTTGTGTTCGCGCCTGAATGCACAATTTCGGGGTACCGAAGTTGTGAAGCATCCATTCTACTCCATTGGACCCAAAGTTATGTTTGGGAGTGTTCCAGAGCATTTCGCTAACCTTCGGCACGTAAAAGATGCAAAACTTGTGTTTCGGGCCTGAATGCACTATTTCTGGGTATCGTAGTTGTAAAGCATCCATTCTACTCCATTGGACCCAAAATGATGTTTGGGAATGTTTCAGAGCATTTCGCTAACCTTTGCCACGTAAAAGATGCAAAACTTGTGTTCGCGCCTGAATCCACTATTTCGGGGTACCAAAGTTGTGAAGCATCCATTATATTACATTGGACCCAAAATGATGTTTGGGAGTGTTTCAGAGCATTTTGCTAACCTTCGGCACATAAATAAATGAAAAACTTGTGTTTCGTGCCAGAATGCACTATTTCGGGGTACCAAAGTTGCGAAGCATCCATTCTACTCCATTGGAACCAAAATGATGCTTGGGAGTGTTTCAGAGCATTTCGCTAACCTTCGGCATGTAAAAAGATACAAAACTTGTGTTCGCGCCTGAATGCACTATTTCGGGGTACCAAAGTTGCGAACTATCCATTCTACTCCATTGATGTTTGGGAGTGTTTCAGAGCATTTTGCTAACCTTCGGCACATAAATAGATGAAAAACTTGTGTTTCGGGCCTGAATGCACTATTTCGGGGTACCAAAGTTGCGAAGCATCCATTCTACTCAATTGGAACTAAAATGATGTTTGGGAGTGTTTCAGAGCATTTCGCTAACCTTCGGCAGGTAAAAAGACGATAAACTTGTGTTTCGGCCCTGAATGCACTATTTCGGGGTACCGAAGTTCTGAAGCATCCATTCTACTCCATTGTACCCAAAATGATGTTTGAGAGTGTTTCAGAGCATTTCGCTAACCTTCGGCTCGTAAAAGATGCAAAACTTGGGTTTCGGGCCTGAACGCACTATTTCAGGGTATCGTTGTTGTAAAGCATCCATTCTACTCCATTGGACCCAAAATGATGTTTGGGAGTGTTTCAGAGCATTTCGCTAACCTTCGGCACGTAAAAGATGCAAAACTTGTGTTCGCGCCTGAATCCACTATTTCGGGGTACCAAAGTTGTGAAGCATCCATTATAGTCCATTGGACCAAAAATGATGTTTGGGAGTGTTTCAGAGCATTTTGCTAACCTTCGGCACATAAATAAATGAAAAACTTGTGTTTCAGGCCTGAATGCACTATTTCGGGGTACCAAAGTTGCGAAGCATCCATTCTACTCCATTGGAACCAAAATGATGCTTGGGAGTGTTTCAGAGCATTTCGCTAACCTTCGGCACGTAAAAAGATACAAAACTTGTGTTCGCGCCTGAATGCACTATTTTGGGTTACCAAAGTTGCGAAGCATCCACTCTACTCCAATGATGTTTGGGAGTGTTTCAGAGCATTTTGCTAACCTTCGGCACATAAATAGATGAAAAACTTGTGTTTCGGGCCTGAATGCACTATTTCGGGGTACCAAAGTTGCGAAGCATCCATTCTACTCCATTCGAACCAAAATGATGTTTGGGAGTGTTTCAGAGCATTTCGCTAACCTTCGGCAGGTAAAAAGATGATAAACTTGTGTTTCGGGCCTGAATGCACTATTTCGGGGTACCGAAGTTCTGAAGCATCCATTCTACTCCATTGGACCCAAAATGATTTTTGAGAGTGTTTCAGAGCATTTCGCTAACCTTCGGCTCGTAAAAGATGCAAAACTTGGGTTTCGGGCCTGAACGCACTATTTCCGGGTATCGTTGTTGTAAAGCATCCATTCTACTCCATTGGACCCAAAATGATGTTTGGGAGTGTTTCAGAGCATTTCGCTAACCTTCGGCTCGTAAAAGATGCAAAACTTGGGTTTCGGGCCTGAACGCACTATTTCAGGGTATCGTTGTTGTAAAGCATCCATTCTACTCCATTGGACCCAAAATGATGTTTGGGAGTGTTTCAGAGCATTTCGCTAACCTTCGGCACGTAAAAGATGCAAAACTTTTGTTCGCGCCTGAATCCACTATTTCGGGGTACCAAAGTTGTGAAGCATCCATTATAGTCCATTGGACCAAAAATGATGTTTGGGATTGTTTCAGAGCATTTTGCTAACCTTCGGCACATAAATAAATGAAAAACTTGTGTTTCGGGCCTGAATGCACTATTTCGGGGTACAAAAGTTGCGAAGCATCCATTCTACTCCATTGGAACCAAAATGATGCTTGGGAGTGTTTCAGAGCATTTCGCTAACCTTCGGCACGTAAAAAGATACAAAACTTGTGTTCGCGCCTGAATGCACTATTTTGGGGTACCAAAGTTGCGAAGCATCCACTCTACTCCAATGATGTTTGGGAGTGTTTCAGAGCATTTTGCTAACCTTCGGCACATAAATAGATGAAAAACTTGTGTTTCGGGCCTGAATGCACTATTTCGGGGTACCAAAGTTGCGAAGCATCCATTCTACTCCATTGGAACCAAAATGATGTTTGGGAGTGTTTCAGAGCATTTCGCTAACCTTCGGCAGGTAAAAAGATGATAAACTTGTGTTTCGGGCCTGAATGCACTATTTCGGGGTACCGAAGTTCTGAAGCATCCATTCTACTCCATTGGACCCAAAATGATGTTTGAGAGTGTTTCAGAGCATTTCGCTAACCTTCGGCTCGTAAAAGATGCAAAACTTGAGTTTCGGGCCTGAACGCACTATTTCAGGGTATCGTTGTTGTAAAGCATCCATTCTACTCCATTGGACCCAAAATGATGTTTGGGAGTGTTTCAGAGCATTTCGCTAACCTTCGGCTCGTAAAAGATGCAAAACTTGGGTTTCGGGCCTGAACGCACTATTTCAGGGTATTGTTGTTGTAAAGCATCCATTCTACTCCATTGGACCCAAAATGATGTTTGGGAGTGTTTCAGAGCATTTCGCTAACCTTCGGCACGTAAAAGATGCAAAACTTTTCTTCGCGCCTGAATCCACTATTTCGGGGTACCAAAGTTGTGAAGCATCCATTATAGTCCATTGGACCAAAAATGATGTTTGGGATTGTTTCAGAGCATTTTGCTAACCTTCGGCACATAAATAAATGAAAAACTTGTGTTTCGGGCCTGAATGCACTATTTCGGGGTACCAAAGTTGCGAAGCATCCATTCTACTCCATTGGAACCAAAATGATGCTTGGGAGTGTTTCAGAGCATTTCGCTAACCTTCGGCACGTAAAAAGATACAAAACTTGTGTTCGCGCCTGAATGCACTATTTTGGGGTACCAAAGTTGCGAAGCATCCACTCTACTCCAATGATGTTTGGGAGTGTTTCAGAGCATTTTGCTAACCTTCGGCACATAAATAGATGAAAAACTTGTGTTTCGAGCCTGAATGCACTATTTCGGGGTACCAAAGTTGCGAAGCATCCATTCTACTCCATTGGAACCAAAATGATGTTTGGGAGTGTTTCAGAGCATTTCGCTAACCTTCGGCAGGTAAAAAGATGATAAACTTGTGTTTCGGGCCTGAATGCACTATTTCGGGGTACCGAAGTTCTGAAGCATCCATTCTACTCCATTGGACCCAAAATGATGTTTGAGAGTGTTTCAGAGCATTTCGCTAACCTTCGGCTCGTAAAAGATGCAAAACTTGAGTTTCGGGCCTGAACGCACTATTTCAGGGTATCGTTGTTGTAAAGCATCCATTCTACTCCATTGGACCCAAAATGATGTTTGGGAGTGTTTCAGAGCATTTCGCTAACCTTCGGCTCGTAAAAGATGCAAAACTTGGGTTTCGGGCCTGAACGCACTATTTCAGGGTATCGTTGTTGTAAAGCATCCATTCTACTCCATTGGACCCAAAATGATGTTTGGGAGTGTTTCAGAGCATTTCGCTAACCTTCGGCACGTAAAAGATGCAAAACTTGTGTTCGCGCCTGAATCCACTATTTCGGGGTACCAAAGTTGTGAAGCATCCATTATAGTCCATTGGACCAAAAATGATGTTTGGGAGTGTTTCAGAGCATTTTGCTAACCTTCGGCACATAAATAGATGAAAAACTTGTGTTTCGGGACTGAATGCACTATTTCGGGGTACCAAAGTTGCGAAGCATCCATTCTACTCCATTGGAACCAAAATGATGTTTGGGAGTGTTTCAGAGCATTTCGCTAACCTTCGGCACGTAAAAGATGCAAAACTTGTGTTCGCGCCTGAATCCACTATTTCGGGGTACCAAAGTTGTGAAGCATCCATTCTACTCCATTGATGTTTGGGAGTGTTTCGGAGCATTTTGCTAACCTTCGGCACATAAATAGATGAAAAACATGTGTTTCGGGCCTGAATGCACTATTTCGGGGTACCAAAGTTGCGAAGCATCCATTCTACTCCATTGGACCCAAAATGATGTTTGGGACTGTATCAGAGCATTTCGCTAACCTTCGGCACGTAAAAGATGCAAAACTTGTGTTCGCGCCTGAATGCACAATTTCGGGGTACCGAAGTTGTGAAGCATCCATTCTACTCCATTGCACCCAAAGTGATGTTTGGGAGTGTTCCAGAGCATTTCGCTAACCTTCGGCACGTTAAAGATGCAAAACTTGTGTTTCGGGCCTGAATGCACTATTTCTGGGTATCGTAGTTGTAAAGCATCCATTCTACTCCATTGGACCCAAAATGATGTTTGGGAGTGTTTCAGAGCATTTCGCTAACCTTTGCCACGTAAAAGAGGCAAAACTTGTGTTCGCGCCTGAATCCACTATTTCGGGGTACCAAAGTTGTGAAGCATCCATTATAGTCCATTGGACCCAAAATGATGTTTGGGAGTGTTTCAGAGCATTTTGCTAACCTTCGGCACATAAATAGATGAAAAACTTGTGTTTCGGGCCTGAATGCACTATTTCGGGGTACCAAAGTTGCGAAGCATCCATTCTACTCCATTGGAACCAAAATGATGCTTGGGAGTGTTTCAGAGCATTTCGCTAACCTTCGGCATGTAAAAAGATACAAAACTTGTGTTCGCTCCTGAATGCACTATTTCGGGGTACCAAAGTTGCGAACTATCCATTCTACTCCATTGATGTTTGGGAGTGTTTCAGAGCATTTTGCTAACCTTCGGCACATAAATAGATGAAAAACTTGTGTTTCGGGCCTGAATGCACTATTTCGGGGTACCAAAGTAGCGAAGCATCCATTCTACTCAATTGGAACCAAAATGATGTTTGGGAGTGTTTCAGAGCATTTCGCTAACCATCGGCAGGTAAAAAGATGATAAACTTGTGTTTCGGGCCTGAATGCACTATTTCGGGGTACCGAAGTTCTGAAGCATCCATTCTACTCCATTGTACCCAAAATGATGTTTGAGAGTGTTTCAGAGCATTTCGCTAACCTTCGGCTCGTAAAAGATGCAAAACTTGGGTTTCGGGCCTGAACGCACTATTTCAGGGTATCGTTGTTGTAAAGCATCCATTCTACTCCATTGGACCCAAAATGATGTTTGGGAGTGTTTCAGAGCATTTCGCTAACCTTCGGCACGTAAAAGATGCAAAACTTGTGTTCGCGCCTGAATCCACTATTTCGGGGTACCAAAGTTGTGAAGCATCCATTATAGTTCATTGGACCAAAAATGATGTTTGGGTGTGTTTCAGAGCATTTTGGTAACCTTCGGCACATAAATAAATGAAAAACTTGTGTTTCGGGCCTGAATGCACTATTTCGGGGTACCAAAGTTGCGAAGCATCCAATCTACTGCAGTGTAACCAAAATGATGTTTGGGATTGTTTCATCGGATTTGGGTTAACTTCGGGCCGTAAAAAGATGTAAAACTTGTGTTCGCGCCTGAATCCACTATTTCGGGGTACCAAAGTTGTGAAGCATCCATTCTACTCCATTGATGTTTGGGAGTGTTTCGGAGCATTTTGCTAACCTTCGGCACATAAATAGATGAAAAACTTGTGTTTCGGGCCTGAATGCACTATTTCGGGGTACCAAAGTTGCGAAGCATCCATTCTACTCCAATGATGTTTGGGAGTGTTTCAGAGCATTTTGCTAACCCTCAGCACATAAATAGATGAAAAACTTGTGTTTCGGGCCTGAATGCACTATTTCGGGGTACCAAAGTTGCGAAGCATCCATTCTACTCCATTGGAACCAAAATGATGTTTGGGAGTGTTTCAGAGCATTTCGCTAACCTTCGGCAGGTAAAAAGATGATAAACTTGTGTTTCGGGCCTGAATGCACTATTTCGGGGTACCGAAGTTCTGAAGCATCCATTCTACTCCATTGGACCCAAAATGATGTTTCAGAGTGTTTCAGAGCATTTCGCTAACCTTCGGCTCGTAAAAGATGCAAAACTTGGGTTTCGGGCCTGAACGCACTATTTCAGGGTATCGTTGTTGTAAAGCATCCATTCTACTCCATTGGACCCAAAATGATGTTTGGGAGTGTTTCAGAGCATTTCGCTAACCTTCGGCACGTAAAAGATGCAAAACTTGTGTTCGCGCCTGAATCCACTATTTCGGTGTACCAAAGTTGTGAAGCATCCATTATAGTCCATAGGACCAAAAATGATGTTTGGGAGTGTTTCAGAGCATTTTGCTAACCTTCGGCACATAAATAGATGAAAAACTTGTGTTTCGGGCCTGAATGCACTATTTCGGGGTACCAAAGTTGCGAAGCATCCATTCTACTCCATTGGAACCAAAATGATGTTTGGGAGTGTTTCAGAGCATTTCGCTAACCTTCGGCACGTAAAAGATGTAAAACTTGTGTTCGCGCCTGAATCCACTATTTCGGGGTACCAAAGTTGTGAAGCATCCATTCTACTCCATTGATGTTTGGGAGTGTTTCGGAGCATTTTGCTAACCTTCGGCACATAAATAGATGAAAAACTTGTGTTTCGGGCCTGAATGCACTATTTCGGGGTACCAAAGTTGCGAAGCATCCATTCTACTCCATTGGAACCAAAATGATGTTTGGGAGTGTTTCAGAGCATTTCGCTAACCTTCGGCACGTAAAAAGATACAAAACTTGTGTTTCGGGCCTGAATGCACTATTTCGAGGTGCCGAAGTTGTGAAGCATTCATTCTACTCCATTGGACCCAAAATGATGTTTCGGAGTGTTTCAGAGCATTTCGCTAACCTTCGGCACGTAAAAGATGCAAAACTTGTGTTCACGCCTGAATCCACTATTTCGTGGTACCAAAGTTGTGAAGCATCCATTATAGTCCATTGGACCGAAAATGATGATTGGGAGTGTTTCAGAGCATTTTGCTAACCTTCGGCACATAAATAGATGAAAAACTAGTGTTTCGGGCCTGAATGCACTATTTCAGGGTATCGTAGTTGTAAAGCATCCATTATACTCCATTGGACCGAAAATGATGTTTGGGAGTGTTTCAGAGCATTTCGCTAACCTTCGGCACGTAAAAGATGCAAAACTTGTGTTCGCGCCTGAATCCACTATTTCGGGGTACCAAAGTTGTGAAGCATCCATTATAGTCCATTGGACCCAAAATGATGTTTGGGAGTGTTTCAGAGCATTTTG
This sequence comes from Cenchrus fungigraminus, assembly GCA_036936925.1. Classification (NCBI taxonomy): domain Eukaryota; kingdom Viridiplantae; phylum Streptophyta; class Magnoliopsida; order Poales; family Poaceae; genus Cenchrus; species Cenchrus fungigraminus. Next base: position 57,445,184 of record CM072772.1, on the reverse strand, counting down.
CTAACCTTCGGCACATAAATAGATGAAAAACTTGTGTTTCGGGCCTGAATGCACTATTTCGAGGTGCCGAAGTTGTGAAGCATCCATTCTACTCCATTGGACCCAAAATGATGTTTCGGAGTGTTTCAGAGCATTTCACTAACCTTCGGCACGTAAAAGATGCAAAACTTATGTTTCGGGCCTGAATGCACTATTTCGGGGTATTGTAGTTGTAAAGCATCCATTCTACTCCATTGGACCCAAAATGATGTTTGGGAGTGTTTCAGAGCATTTCGCTAACCTTCGGCACGTAAAAGATGCAAAACTTGTGTTCGCGCCTGAATCCACTATTTCGGGGTACCAAAGTTGTGAAGCATCCATTATAGTCCATAGGACCAAAAATGATGTTTGGGAGTGTTTCAGAGCATTTTGCTAACCTTCGGCACATAAATAGATGAAAAACTTGTGTTTCGGGCCTGAATGCACTATTTCGGGGTACCAAAGTTGCGAAGCATCCATTCTACTCCATTGGAACCAAAATGATGTTTGGGAGTGTTTCAGAGCATTTCGCTAACCTTCGGCACGTAAAAGATTTAAAACTTGTGTTCGCGCCTGAATCCACTATTTCGGGGTACCAAAGTTGTGAAGCATCCATTCTACTCCATTGATGTTTGGGAGTGTTTCGGAGCATTTTGCTAACCTTCGGCACATAAATAGATGAAAAACTTGTGTTTCGGGCCTGAATGCACTATTTCGGGGTACCAAAGTTGCGAAGCATCCATTCTACTCCATTGGAACCAAAATGATGTTTGGGAGTGTTTCAGAGCATTTCGCTAACCTTCGGCACGTAAAAAGATACAAAACTTGTGTTTCGGGCCTGAATGCACTATTTCGAGGTGCCGAAGTTGTGAAGCATTCATTCTACTCCATTGGACCCAAAATGATGTTTCGGAGTGTTTCAGAGCATTTCGCTAACCTTCGGCACGTAAAAGATGCAAAACTTGTGTTCGCGCCTGAATCCACTATTTCGTGGTACCAAAGTTGTGAAGCATCCATTATAGTCCATTGGACCGAAAATGATGTTTGGGAGTGTTTCAGAGCATTTTGCTAACCTTCGGCACATAAATAGATGAAAAACTAGTGTTTCGGGCCTGAATGCACTATTTCAGGGTATCGTAGTTGTAAAGCATCCATTATACTCCATTGGACCGAAAATGATGTTTGGGAGTGTTTCAGAGCATTTCGCTAACCTTCGGCACGTAAAAGATGCAAAACTTGTGTTCGCGCCTGAATCCACTATTTCGGGGTACCAAAGTTGTGAAGCATCCATTATAGTCCATTGGACCCAAAATGATGTTTGGGAGTGTTTCAGAGCATTTTGCTAACCTTCGGCACATAAATAGATGAAAAACTTGTGTTTCGGGCCTGAATGCACTATTTCGAGGTGCCGAAGTTGTGAAGCATCCATTCTACTCCATTGGACCCAAAATGATGTTTCGGAGTGTTTCAGAGCATTTCACTAACCTTCGGCACGTAAAAGATGCAAAACTTATGTTTCGGGCCTGAATGCACTATTTCGGGGTATTGTAGTTGTAAAGCATCCATTCTACTCCATTGGACCCAAAATGATGTTTGGGAGTGTTTCAGAGCATTTCGCTAACCTTCGGCACGTAAAAGATGCAAAACTTGTGTTCGCGCCTGAATCCACTATTTCGGGGTACCAAAGTTGTGAAGCATCCATTATAGTCCACTGGACCCAAAATGATGTTTGGGAGTGTTTCAGAGCATTTTGCTAACCTTCGGCACATAAATAGATGAAAAACTTGTGTTTCGGGCCTGAATGCACTATTTCGAGGTGCCGAAGTTGTGAAGCATCCATTCTACTCCATTGGACCCAAAATGATGTTTCGGAGTGTTTCAGAGCATTTCACTAACCTTCGGCACTTAAAAGATGCAAAAGTTGTGTTTCGGGCCTGAATGCACTATTTCGGGGTATCGTAGTTGTAAAGCATCCATTATACTCCATTGGACCGAAAATGATGTTTGGGAGTGTTTCAGAGCATTTCGCTAACCTTCGGCACATAAATAGATGAAAAACATGTGTTTCGGGCCTGAATGCACTATTTCGGGGTACCAAAGTTGCGAAGCATCCATTCTACTCCATTGGAACCAAAATGATGTTTGGGAGTGTTTCAGAGCATTTCGCTAACCTTCGGCAGGTAAAAAGATGCTAAACTTGTGTTTCGGGCCTGAATGCACTATTTCGGGGTACCGAAGTTCTGAAGCATCCATTCTACTCCATTGGACCCAAAATGATGTTTGAGAGTGTTTCAGAGCATTTCGCTAACCTTCGGCTCGTAAAAGATGCAAAACTTGGGTTTCGGGCCTGAACGCACTATTTCAGGGTATCGTTGTTGTAAAGCATCCATTCTACTCCATTGGACCCAAAATGATGTTTGGGAGTGTTTCAGAGCATTTCGCTAACCTTCGGCACGTAAAAGATGCAAAACTTGTGTTCGCGCCTGAATCCACTATTTCAGGGTACCAAAGTTGTGAAGCATCCATTATAGTCCATAGGACCAAAAATGATGTTTGGGAGTGTTTCAGAGCATTTTGCTAACCTTCGGCACATAAATAGATGAAAAACTTGTGTTTCGGGCCTGAATGCACTATTTCGGGGTACCAAAGTTGCGAAGCATCCATTCTACTCCATTGGAACCAAAATGATGTTTGGGAGTGTTTCAGAGCATTTCGCTAACCTTCGGCACGTAAAAGATGCAAAACTTGTGTTCGCGCCTGAATCCACTATTTCGGGGTACCAAAGTTGTGAAGCATCCATTCTACTCCATTGATGTTTGGGAGTGTTTCGGAGCATTTTGCTAACCTTCGGCACATAAATAGATGAAAAACATGTGTTTCGGGCCTGAATGCACTATTTCGGGGTACCAAAGTTGCGAAGCATCCATTCTACTCCATTGGACCCAAAATGATGTTTGGGACTGTATCAGAGCATTTCGCTAACCTTCGGCACGTAAAAGATGCAAAACTTGTGTTCGCGCCTGAATGCACAATTTCGGGGTACCGAAGTTGTGAAGCATCCATTCTACTCCATTGGACCCAAAGTGATGTTTGGGAGTGTTCCAGAGCATTTCGCTAACCTTCGGCACGTAAAAGATGCAAAACTTGTGTTTCGGGCCTGAATGCACTATTTCTGGGTATCGTAGTTGTAAAGCATCCATTCTACTCCATTGGACCCAAAATGATGTTTGGGAGTGTTTCAGAGCATTTCGCTAACCTTTGCCACGTAAAAGATGCAAAACTTGTGTTCGCGCCTGAATCCACTATTTCGGGGTACCAAAGTTGTGAAGCATCCATTATAGTCCATTGGACCCAAAATGATGTTTGGGAGTGTTTCAGAGCATTTTGCTAACCTTCGGCACATAAATAGATGAAAAACTTGTGTTTCGGGCCTGAATGCACTATTTCGGGGTACCAAAGTTGCGAAGCATCCATTCTACTCCATTGGAACCAAAATGATGCTTGGGAGTGTTTCAGAGCATTTCGCTAACCTTCGGCATGTAAAAAGATACAAAACTTGTGTTCGCTCCTGAATGCACTATTTCGGGGTACCAAAGTTGCGAACTATCCATTCTACTCCATTGATATTTGGGAGTGTTTCAGAGCATTTTGCTAACCTTCGGCACATAAATAGATGAAAAACTTGTGTTTCGGGCCTGAATGCACTATTTCGGGGTACCAAAGTAGCGAAGCATCCATTCTACTCAATTGGAACCAAAATGATGTTTGGGAGTGTTTCAGAGCATTTCGCTAACCTTGGGCAGGTAAAAAGATGATAAACTTGTGTTTCGGGCCTGAATGCACTATTTCGGGGTACCGAAGTTCTGAAGCATCCATTCTACTCCATTGTACCCAAAATGATGTTTGAGAGTGTTTCAGAGCATTTCGCTAACCTTCGCCTCGTAAAAGATGCAAAACTTGGGTTTCGGGCCTGAACGCACTATTTCAGGGTATCGTTGTTGTAAAGCATCCATTCTACTCCATTGGACCCAAAATGATGTTTGTGAGTGTTTCAGAGCATTTCGCTAACCTTCGGCACGTAAAAGATGCAAAACTTGTGTTCGCGCCTGAATCCACTATTTCGGGGTACCAAAGTTGTGAAGCATCCATTATAGTTCATTGGACCAAAAATGATGTTTGGGTGTGTTTCAGAGCATTTTGGTAACCTTCGGCACATAAATAAATGAAAAACTTGTGTTTCGGGCCTGAATGCACTATTTCGGGGTACCAAAGTTGCGAAGCATCCAATCTAATCCATTGGAACCAAAATGATGCTTGGGAGTGTTTCAGAGCATTTCGCTAACCTTCGGCACGTAAAAAGATACAAAACTTGTGTTCACGCCTGAATGCACTATTTCGGGGTAGCAAAGTTGCGAAGCATCCATTCTACTCCAATGATGTTTGGGAGTGTTTTAGAGCATTTTGCTAACCCTCAGCACATAAATAGATGAAAAACATGTGTTTCGGGCCTGAATGCACTATTTCGGGGTACCAAAGTTGCGAAGCATCCATTCTACTCCATTGGTACCAAAATGATGTTTGGGAGTGTTTCAGAGCATTTCGCTAACCTTCGGCAGGTAAAAAGATGCTAAACTTGTGTTTCGGGCCTGAATGCACTATTTCGGGGTACCGAAGTTCTGAAGCATCCATTCTACTCCATTGGACCCAAAATGATGTTTGAGAGTGTTTCAGAGCATTTCGCTAACCTTCGGCTCGTAAAAGATGCAAAACTTGGGTTTCGGGCCTGAACGCACTATTTCAGGGTATCGTTGTTGTAAAGCATCCATTCTACTCCATTGGACCGAAAATGATGTTTGGGAGTGTTTCAGAGCATTTCGCTAACCTTCGGCACGTAAAAGATGCAAAACTTGTGTTCGCGCCTGAATCCACTATTTCGGTGTACCAAAGTTGTGAAGCATCCATTATAGTCCATTGGACCCAAAATGATGTTTGGGAGTGTTTCAGAGCATTTTGCTAACCTTCGGCACATAAATAGATGAAAAACTTGTGTTTCGGGCCTGAATGCACTATTTCGAGGTGCCGAAGTTGTGAAGCATCCATTCTACTCCATTGGACCCAAAATGATGTTTCGGAGTGTTTCAGAGCATTTCACTAACCTTCGGCACGTAAAAGATGCAAAACTTATGTTTCGGGCCTGAATGCACTATTTCGGGGTATTGTAGTTGTAAAGCATCCATTCTACTCCATTGGACCCAAAATGATGTTTGGGAGTGTTTCAGAGCATTTCGCTAACCTTCGGCACGTAAAAGATGCAAAACTTGTGTTCGCGCCTGAATCCACTATTTCGGGGTACCAAAGTTGTGAAGCATCCATTATAGTCCACTGGACCCAAAATGATGTTTGGGAGTGTTTCAGAGCATTTTGCTAACCTTCGGCACATAAATAGATGAAAAACTTGTGTTTCGGGCCTGAATGCACTATTTCGAGGTGCCGAAGTTGTGAAGCATCCATTCTACTCCATTGGACCCAAAATGATGTTTCGGAGTGTTTCAGAGCATTTCACTAACCTTCGGCACTTAAAAGATGCAAAAGTTGTGTTTCGGGCCTGAATGCACTATTTCGGGGTATCGTAGTTGTAAAGCATCCATTATACTCCATTGGACCGAAAATGATGTTTGGGAGTGTTTCAGAGCATTTCGCTAACCTTCGGCACATAAATAGATGAAAAACATGTGTTTCGGGCCTGAATGCACTATTTCGGGGTACCAAAGTTGCGAAGCATCCATTCTACTCCATTGGAACCAAAATGATGTTTGGGAGTGTTTCAGAGCATTTCGCTAACCTTCGGCAGGTAAAAAGATGCTAAACTTGTGTTTCGGGCCTGAATGCACTATTTCGGGGTACCGAAGTTCTGAAGCATCCATTCTACTCCATTGGACCCAAAATGATGTTTGAGAGTGTTTCAGAGCATTTCGCTAACCTTCGGCTCGTAAAAGATGCAAAACTTGGGTTTCGGGCCTGAACGCACTATTTCAGGGTATCGTTGTTGTAAAGCATCCATTCTACTCCATTGGACCCAAAATGATGTTTGGGAGTGTTTCAGAGCATTTCGCTAACCTTCGGCACGTAAAAGATGCAAAACTTGTGTTCGCGCCTGAATCCACTATTTCAGGGTACCAAAGTTGTGAAGCATCCATTATAGTCCATAGGACCAAAAATGATGTTTGGGAGTGTTTCAGAGCATTTTGCTAACCTTCGGCACATAAATAGATGAAAAATTTGTGTTTCGGGCCTGAATGCACTATTTCGGGGTACCAAAGTTGCGAAGCATCCATTCTACTCCATTGGAACCAAAATGTTGTTTGGGAGTGTTTCAGAGCATTTCGCTAACCTTCGGCACGTAAAAGATGCAAAACTTGTGTTCGCGCCTGAATCCACTATTTCGGGGTACCAAAGTTGTGAAGCATCCATTCTACTCCATTGATGTTTGGGAGTGTTTCGGAGCATTTTGCTAACCTTCGGCACATAAATAGATGAAAAACATGTGTTTCGGGCCTGAATGCACTATTTCGGGGTACCAAAGTTGCGAAGCATCCATTCTACTCCATTGGACCCAAAATGATGTTTGGGACTGTATCAGAGCATTTCGCTAACCTTCGGCACGTAAAAGATGCAAAACTTGTGTTCGCGCCTGAATGCACAATTTCGGGGTACCGAAGTTGTGAAGCATCCATTCTACTCCATTGGACCCAAAGTGATGTTTGGGAGTGTTCCAGAGCATTTCGCTAACCTTCGGCACGTAAAAGATGCAAAACTTGTGTTTCGGGCCTGAATGCACTATTTCTGGGTATCGTAGTTGTAAAGCATCCATTCTACTCCATTGGACCCAAAATGATGTTTGGGAGTGTTTCAGAGCATTTCGCTAACCTTTGCCACGTAAAAGATGCAAAACTTGTGTTCGCGCCTGAATCCACTATTTCGGGGTACCAAAGTTGTGAAGCATCCATTATAGTCCATTGGACCCAAAATGATGTTTGGGAGTGTTTCAGAGCATTTTGCTAACCTTCGGCACATAAATAGATGAAAAACTTGTGTTTCGGGCCTGAATGCACTATTTCGGGGTACCAAAGTTGCGAAGCATCCATTCTACTCCATTGGAACCAAAATGATGCTTGGGAGTGTTTCAGAGCATTTCGCTAACCTTCGGCATGTAAAAAGATACAAAACTTGTGTTCGCTCCTGAATGCACTATTTCGGGGTACCAAAGTTGCGAACTATCCATTCTACTCCATTGATGTTTGGGAGTGTTTCAGAGCATTTTGCTAACCTTCGGCACATAAATAGATGAAAAACTTGTGTTTCGGGCCTGAATGCACTATTTCGGGGTTCCAAAGTAGCGAAGCATCCATTCTACTCAATTGGAACCAAAATGATGTTTGGGAGTGTTTCAGAGCATTTCGCTAACCTTGGGCAGGTAAAAAGATGATAAACTTGTGTTTCGGGCCTGAATGCACTATTTCGGGGTACCGAAGTTCTGAAGCATCCATTCTACTCCATTGTACCCAAAATGATGTTTGAGAGTGTTTCAGAGCATTTCGCTAACCTTCGCCTCGTAAAAGATGCAAAACTTGGGTTTCGGGCCTGAACGCACTATTTCAGGGTATCGTTGTTGTAAAGCATCCATTCTACTCCATTGGACCCAAAATGATGTTTGTGAGTGTTTCAGAGCATTTCGCTAACCTTCGGCACGTAAAAGATGCAAAACTTGTGTTCGCGCCTGAATCCACTATTTCGGGGTACCAAAGTTGTGAAGCATCCATTATAGTTCATTGGACCAAAAATGATGTTTGGGTGTGTTTCAGAGCATTTTGGTAACCTTCGGCACATAAATAAATGAAAAACTTGTGTTTCGGGCCTGAATGCACTATTTCGGGGTACCAAAGTTGCGAAGCATCCAATCTAATCCATTGGAACCAAAATGATGCTTGGGAGTGTTTCAGAGCATTTCGCTAACCTTCGGCACGTAAAAAGATACAAAACTTGTGTTCACGCCTGAATGCACTATTTCGGGGTAGCAAAGTTGCGAAGCATCCATTCTACTCCAATGATGTTTGGGAGTGTTTCAGAGCATTTTGCTAACCCTCAGCACATAAATAGATGAAAAACATGTGTTTCGGGCCTGAATGCACTATTTCGGGGTACCAAAGTTGCGAAGCATCCATTCTACTCCATTGGTACCAAAATGATGTTTGGGAGTGTTTCAGAGCATTTCGCTAACCTTCGGCAGGTAAAAAGATGCTAAACTTGTGTTTCGGGCCTGAATGCACTATTTCGGGGTACCGAAGTTCTGAAGCATCCATTCTACTCCATTGGACCCAAAATGATGTTTGAGAGTGTTTCAGAGCATTTCGCTAACCTTCGGCTCGTAAAAGATGCAAAACTTGGGTTTCGGGCCTGAACGCACTATTTCAGGGTATCGTTGTTGTAAAGCATCCATTCTACTCCATTGGACCCAAAATGATGTTTGGGAGTGTTTCAGAGCATTTCGCTAACCTTCGGCACGTAAAAGATGCAAAACTTGTGTTCGCGCCTGAATCCACTATTTCGGTGTACCAAAGTTGTGAAGCATCCATTATAGTCCATAGGACCAAAAATGATGTTTGGGAGTGTTTCAGAGCATTTTGCTAACCTTCGGCACATAAATAGATGAAAAACTTGTGTTTCGGGCCTGAATGCACTATTTCGGGGTACCAAAGTTGCGAAGCATCCATTCTACTCCATTGGAACCAAAATGATGTTTGGGAGTGTTTCAGAGCATTTCGCTAACCTTCGGCACGTAAAAGATGTAAAACTTGTGTTCGCGCCTGAATCCACTATTTCGGGGTACCAAAGTTGTGAAGCATCCATTCTACTCCATTGATGTTTAGGAGTGTTTCGGAGCATTTTGCTAACCTTCGGCACATAAATAGATGAAAAACTTGTGTTTCGGGCCTGAATGCACTATTTCGGGGTACCAAAGTTGCGAAGCATCCATTCTACTCCATTGGAACCAAAATGATGTTTGGGAGTGTTTCAGAGCATTTCGCTAACCTTCGGCACGTAAAAAGATACAAAACTTGTGTTTCGGGCCTGAATGCACTATTTCGAGGTGCCGAAGTTGTGAAGCATTCATTCTACTCCATTGGACCCAAAATGATGTTTCGGAGTGTTTCAGAGCATTTCGCTAACCTTCGGCACGTAAAAGATGCAAAACTTGTGTTCGCGCCTGAATCCACTATTTCGTGGTACCAAAGTTGTGAAGCATCCATTATAGTCCATTGGACCGAAAATGATGTTTGGGAGTGTTTCAGAGCATTTTGCTAACCTTCGGCACATAAATAGATGAAAAACTAGTGTTTCGGGCCTGAATGCACTATTTCAGGGTATCGTAGTTGTAAAGCATCCATTATACTCCATTGGACCGAAAATGATGTTTGGGAGTGTTTCAGAGCATTTCGCTAACCTTCGGCACGTAAAAGATGCAAAACTTGTGTTCGCGCCTGAATCCACTATTTCGGGGTACCAAAGTTGTGAAGCATCCATTATAGTCCATTGGACCCAAAATGATGTTTGGGAGTGTTTCAGAGCATTTTGCTAACCTTCGGCACATAAATAGATGAAAAACTTGTGTTTCGGGCCTGAATGCACTATTTCGAGGTGCCGAAGTTGTGAAGCATCCATTCTACTCCATTGGACCCAAAATGATGTTTCGGAGTGTTTCAGAGCATTTCACTAACCTTCGGCACGTAAAAGATGCAAAACTTATTTTTCGGGCCTGAATGCACTATTTCGGGGTATTGTAGTTGTAAAGCATCCATTCTACTCCATTGGACCCAAAATGATGTTTGGGAGTGTTTCAGAGCATTTCGCTAACCTTCGGCACGTAAAAGATGCAAAACTTGTGTTCGCGCCTGAATCCACTATTTCGGGGTACCAAAGTTGTGAAGCATCCATTATAGTCCACTGGACCCAAAATGATGTTTGGGAGTGTTTCAGAGCATTTTGCTAACCTTCGGCACATAAATAGATGAAAAACTTGTGTTTCGGGCCTGAATGCACTATTTCGAGGTGCCGAAGTTGTGAAGCATCCATTCTACTCCATTGGACCCAAAATGATGTTTCGGAGTGTTTCAGAGCATTTCACTAACCTTCGGCACTTAAAAGATGCAAAAGTTGTGTTTCGGGCCTGAATGCACTATTTCGGGGTATCGTAGTTGTAAAGCATCCATTATACTCCATTGGACCGAAAATGATGTTTGGGAGTGTTTCAGAGCATTTCGCTAACCTTCGGCACATAAATAGATGAAAAACATGTGTTTCGGGCCTGAATGCACTATTTCGGGGTACCAAAGTTGCGAAGCATCCATTCTACTCCATTGGAACCAAAATGATGTTTGGGAGTGTTTCAGAGCATTTCGCTAACCTTCGGCAGGTAAAAAGATGCTAAACTTGTGTTTCGGGCCTGAATGCACTATTTCGGGGTACCGAAGTTCTGAAGCATCCATTCTACTCCATTGGACCCAAAATGATGTTTGAGAGTGTTTCAGAGCATTTCGCTAACCTTCGGCTCGTAAAAGATGCAAAACTTGGGTTTCGGGCCTGAACGCACTATTTCAGGGTATCGTTGTTGTAAAGCATCCATTCTACTCCATTGGACCCAAAATGATGTTTGGGAGTGTTTTAGAGCATTTCGCTAACCTTCGGCACGTAAAAGATGCAAAACTTGTGTTCGCGCCTGAATCCACTATTTCAGGGTACCAAAGTTGTGAAGCATCCATTATAGTCCATAGGACCAAAAATGATGTTTGGGAGTGTTTCAGAGCATTTTGCTAACCTTCGGCACATAAATAGATGAAAAACTTGTGTTTCGGGCCTGAATGCACTATTTCGGGGTACCAAAGTTGCGAAGCATCCATTCTACTCCATTGGAACCAAAATGATGTTTGGGAGTGTTTCAGAGCATTTCGCTAACCTTCGGCACGTAAAAGATGCAAAACTTGTGTTCGCGCCTGAATCCACTATTTCGGGGTACCAAAGTTGTGAAGCATCCATTCTACTCCATTGATGTTTGGGAGTGTTTCGGAGCATTTTGCTAACCTTCGGCACATAAATAGATGAAAAACATGTGTTTCGGGCCTGAATGCACTATTTCGGGGTACCAAAGTTGCGAAGCATCCATTCTACTCCATTGGACCCAAAATGATGTTTGGGACTGTATCAGAGCATTTCGCTAACCTTCGGCACGTAAAAGATGCAAAACTTGTGTTCGCGCCTGAATGCACAATTTCGGGGTACCGAAGTTGTGAAGCATCCATTCTACTCCATTGGACCCAAAGTGATGTTTGGGAGTGTTCCAGAGCATTTCGCTAACCTTCGGCACGTAAAAGATGCAAAACTTGTGTTTCGGGCCTGAATGCACTATTTCTGGGTATCGTAGTTGTAAAGCATCCATTCTACTCCATTGGACCCAAAATGATGTTTGGGAGTGTTTCAGAGCATTTCGCTAACCTTTGCCACGTAAAAGATGCAAAACTTGTGTTCGCGCCTGAATCCACTATTTCGGGGTACCAAAGTTGTGAAGCATCCATTATAGTCCATTGGACCCAAAATGATGTTTGGGAGTGTTTCAGAGCATTTTGCTAACCTTCGGCACATAAATAGATGAAAAACTTGTGTTTCGGGCCTGAATGCACTATTTCGGGGTACCAAAGTTGCGAAGCATCCATTCTACTCCATTGGAACCAAAATGATGCTTGGGAGTGTTTCAGAGCATTTCGCTAACCTTCGGCATGTAAAAAGATACAAAACTTGTGTTCGCTCCTGAATGCACTATTTCGGGGTACCAAAGTTGCGAACTATCCATTCTACTCCATTGATGTTTGGGAGTGTTTCAGAGCATTTTGCTAACCTTCGGCACATAAATAGATGAAAAACTTGTGTTTCGGGCCTGAATGCACTATTTCGGGGTACCAAAGTAGCGAAGCATCCATTCTACTCAATTGGAACCAAAATGATGTTTGGGAGTGTTTCAGAGCATTTCGCTAACCTTGGGCAGGTAAAAAGATGATAAACTTGTGTTTCGGGCCTGAATGCACTATTTCGGGGTACCGAAGTTCTGAAGCATCCATTCTACTCCATTGTACCCAAAATGATGTTTGAGAGTGTTTCAGAGCATTTTGCTAACCTTCGCCTCGTAAAAGATGCAAAACTTGGGTTTCGGGCCTGAACGCACTATTTCAGGGTATCGTTGTTGTAAAGCATCCATTCTACTCCATTGGACCCAAAATGATGTTTGTGAGTGTTTCAGAGCATTTCGCTAACCTTCGGCACGTAAAAGATGCAAAACTTGTGTTCGCGCCTGAATCCACTATTTCGGGGTACCAAAGTTGTGAAGCATCCATTATAGTTCATTGGACCAAAAATGATGTTTGGGTGTGTTTCAGAGCATTTTGGTAACCTTCGGCACATAAATAAATGAAAAACTTGTGTTTCGGGCCTGAATGCACTATTTCGGGGTACCAAAGTTGCGAAGCATCCAATCTAATCCATTGGAACCAAAATGATGCTTGGGAGTGTTTCAGAGCATTTCGCTAACCTTCGGCACGTAAAAAGATACAAAACTTGTGTTCACGCCTGAATGCACTATTTCGGGGTAGCAAAGTTGCGAAGCATCCATTCTACTCCAATGATGTTTGGGAGTGTTTCAGAGCATTTTGCTAACCCTCAGCACATAAATAGATGAAAAACATGTGTTTCGGGCCTGAATGCACTATTTCGGGGTACCAAAGTTGCGAAGCATCCATTCTACTCCATTGGTACCAAAATGATGTTTGGGAGTGTTTCAGAGCATTTCGCTAACCTTCGGCAGGTAAAAAGATGCTAAACTTGTGTTTCGGGCCTGAATGCACTATTTCGGGGTACCGAAGTTCTGAAGCATCCATTCTACTCCATTGGACCCAAAATGATGTTTGAGAGTGTTTCAGAGCATTTCGCTAACCTTCGGCTCGTAAAAGATGCAAAACTTGGGTTTCGGGCCTGAACGCACTATTTCAGGGTATCGTTGTTGTAAAGCATCCATTCTACTCCATTGGACCCAAAATGATGTTTGGGAGTGTTTCAGAGCATTTCGCTAACCTTCGGCACGTAAAAGATGCAAAACTTGTGTTCGCGCCTGAATCCACTATTTCGGTGTACCAAAGTTGTGAAGCATCCATTATAGTCCATAGGACCAAAAATGATGTTTGGGAGTGTTTCAGAGCATTTTGCTAACCTTCGGCACATAAATAGATGAAAAACTTGTGTTTCGGGCCTGAATGCACTATTTCGGGGTACCAAAGTTGCGAAGCATCCATTCTACTCCATTGGAACCAAAATGATGTTTGGGAGTGTTTCAGAGCATTTCGCTAACCTTCGGCACGTAAAAGATGTAAAACTTGTGTTCGCGCCTGAATCCACTATTTCGGGGTACCAATGTTGTGAAGCATCCATTCTACTCCATTGATGTTTAGGAGTGTTTCGGAGCATTTTGCTAACCTTCGGCACATAAATAGATGAAAAACTTGTGTTTCGGGCCTGAATGCACTATTTCGGGGTACCAAAGTTGCGAAGCATCCATTCTACTCCATTGGAACCAAAATGATGTTTGGGAGTGTTTCAGAGCATTTCGCTAACCTTCGGCACGTAAAAAGATACAAAACTTGTGTTTCGGGCCTGAATGCACTATTTCGAGGTGCCGAAGTTGTGAAGCATTCATTCTACTCCATTGGACCCAAAATGATGTTTCGGAGTGTTTCAGAGCATTTCGCTAACCTTCGGCACGTAAAAGATGCAAAACTTGTGTTCGCGCCTGAATCCACTATTTCGTGGTACCAAAGTTGTGAAGCATCCATTATAGTCCATTGGACCCAAAATGATGTTTGGGAGTGTTTCAGAGCATTTTGCTAACCTTCGGCACATAAATAGATGAAAAACTAGTGTTTCGGGCCTGAATGCACTATTTCAGGGTATCGTAGTTGTAAAGCATCCATTATACTCCATTGGACCGAAAATGATGTTTGGGAGTGTTTCAGAGCATTTCGCTAACCTTCGGCACGTAAAAGATGCAAAACTTGTGTTCGCGCCTGAATCCACTATTTCGGGGTACCAAAGTTGTGAAGCATCCATTATAGTCCATTGGACCCAAAATGATGTTTGGGAGTGTTTCAGAGCATTTTGCTAACCTTCGGCACATAAATAGATGAAAAACTTGTGTTTCGGGCCTGAATGCACTATTTCGAGGTGCCGAAGTTGTGAAGCATCCATTCTACTCCATTGGACCCAAAATGATGTTTCGGAGTGTTTCAGAGCATTTCACTAACCTTCGGCACGTAAAAGATGCAAAACTTATGTTTCGGGCCTGAATGCACTATTTCGGGGTATTGTAGTTGTAAAGCATCCATTCTACTCCATTGGACCCAAAATGATGTTTGGGAGTGTTTCAGAGCATTTCGCTAACCTTCGGCACGTAAAAGATGCAAAACTTGTGTTCGCGCCTGAATCCACTATTTCGGGGTACCAAAGTTGTGAAGCATCCATTATAGTCCACTGGACCCAAAATGATGTTTGGGAGTGTTTCAGAGCATTTTGCTAACCTTCGGCACATAAATAGATGAAAAACTTGTGTTTCGGGCCTGAATGCACTATTTCGAGGTGCCGAAGTTGTGAAGCATCCATTCTACTCCATTGGACCCAAAATGATGTTTCGGAGTGTTTCAGAGCATTTCACTAACCTTCGGCACTTAAAAGATGCAAAACTTGTGTTTCGGGCCTGAATGCACTATTTCGGGGTATCGTAGTTGTAAAGCATCCATTATACTCCATTGGACCGAAAATGATGTTTGGGAGTGTTTCAGAGCATTTCGCTAACCTTCGGCACATAAATAGATGAAAAACATGTGTTTCGGGCCTGAATGCACTATTTCGGGGTACCAAAGTTGCGAAGCATCCATTCTACTCCATTGGAACCAAAATGATGTTTGGGAGTGTTTCAGAGCATTTCGCTAACCTTCGGCAGGTAAAAAGATGCTAAACTTGTGTTTCGGGCCTGAATGCACTATTTCGGGGTACCGAAGTTCTGAAGCATCCATTCTACTCCATTGGACCCAAAATGATGTTTGAGAGTGTTTCAGAGCATTTCGCTAACCTTCGGCTCGTAAAAGATGCAAAACTTGGGTTTCGGGCCTGAACGCACTATTTCAGGGTATCGTTGTTGTAAAGCATCCATTCTACTCCATTGGACCCAAAATGATGTTTGGGAGTGTTTCAGAGCATTTCGCTAACCTTCGGCACGTAAAAGATGCAAAACTTGTGTTTCGGGCCTGAATGCACTATTTCGGGGTACCAAAGTTGCGAAGCATTCATTCTACTCCATTGGAACCAAAATGATGTTTGGGAGTGTTTCAGAGCATTTCGCTAACCTTCGGCATGTAAAAAGATACAAAACTTGTGTTCGCTCCTGAATGCACTATTTCGGGGTACCAAAGTTGCGAACTATCCATTCTACTCCATTGATGTTTGGGAGTGTTTCAGAGCATTTTGCTAACCTTCGGCACATAAATAGATGAAAAACTTGTGTTTCGGGCCTGAATGCACTATTTCGGGGTACCAAAGTAGCGAAGCATCCATTCTACTCAATTGGAACCAAAATGATGTTTGGGAGTGTTTCAGAGCATTTCGCTAACCTTCGGCAGGTAAAAAGATGATAAACTTGTGTTTCGGGCCTGAATGCACTATTTCAGGGTACCGAAGTTCTGAAGCATCCATTCTACTCCATTGTACCCAAAATGATGTTTGAGAGTGTTTCAGAGCATTTCGCTAACCTTCGGCTCGTAAAAGATGCAAAACTTGGGTTTCGGGCCTGAACGCACTATTTCAGGGTATCGTTGTTGTAAAGCATCCATTCTACTCCATTGGACCCAAAATGATGTTTGGGAGTGTTTCAGAGCATTTCGCTAACCTTCGGCACGTAAAAGATGCAAAACTTGTGTTCGCGCCTGAATCCACTATTTCGGGGTACCAAAGTTGTGAAGCATCCATTATAGTTCATTGGACCAAAAATGATGTTTGGGTGTGTTTCAGAGCATTTTGGTAACCTTCGGCACATAAATAAATGAAAAACTTGTGTTTCGGGCCTGAATGCACTATTTCGGGGTACCAAAGTTGCGAAGCATCCAATCTACTCCATTGGAACCAAAATGATGCTTGGGAGTGTTTCAGAGCATTTCGCTAACCTTCGGCACGTAAAAAGATACAAAACTTGTGTTCACGCCTGAATGCACTATTTCGGGGTAGCAAAGTTGCGAAGCATCCATTCTACTCCAATGATGTTTGGGAGTGTTTCAGAGCATTTTGCTAACCCTCAGCACATAAATAGATGAAAAACTTGTGTTTCGGGCCTGAATGCACTATTTCGGGGTACCAAAGTTGCGAAGCATCCATTCTACTCCATTGGAACCAAAATGATGTTTGGGAGTGTTTCAGAGCATTTCGCTAACCTTCGGCAGGTAAAAAGATGATAAACTTGTGTTTCGGGCCTGAATGCACTATTTCGGGGTACCGAAGTTCTGAAGCATCCATTCTACTCCATTAGACCCAAAATGATGTTTGAGAGTGTTTCAGAGCATTTCGCTAACCTTCGGCTCGTAAAAGATGCAAAACTTGGGTTTCGGGCCTGAACGCACTATTTCAGGGTATCGTTGTTGTAAAGCATCCATTCTACTCCATTGGACCCAAAATGATGTTTGGGAGTGTATCAGAGCATTTCGCTAACCTTCGGCACGTAAAAGATGCAAAACTTGTGTTCGCGCCTGAATCCACTATTTCAGGGTACCAAAGTTGTGAAGCATCCATTATAGTCCATTGGACCAAAAATGATGTTTGGGAGTGTTTCAGAGCATTTTGCTAACCTTCGGCACATAAATAGATGAAAAACTTGTGTTTCGGGACTGAATGCACTATTTCGGGGTACCAAAGTTGCGAAGCATCCATTCTACTCCATTGGAACCAAAATGATGTTTGGGAGTGTTTCAGAGCATTTCGCTAACCTTCGGCACGTAAAAGATGCAAAACTTGTGTTCGCGCCTGAATCCACTATTTCGGGGTACCAAAGTTGTGAAGCATCCATTCTACTCCATTGATGTTTGGGAGTGTTTCGGAGCATTTTGCTAACCTTCGGCACATAAATAGATGAAAAACATGTGTTTCGGGCCTGAATGCACTATTTCGGGGTACCAAAGTTGCGAAGCATCCATTCTACTCCATTGGACCCAAAATGATGTTTGGGACTGTATCAGAGCATTTCGCTAACCTTCGGCACGTAAAAGATGCAAAACTTGTGTTCGCGCCTGAATGCACAATTTCGGGGTACCAAAGTTGTGAAGCATCCATTATAGTTCATTGGACCAAAAATGATGTTTGGGTGTGTTTCAGAGCATTTTGGTAACCTTCGGCACATAAATAAATGAAAAACTTGTGTTTCGGGCCTGAATGCACTATTTCGGGGTACCAAAGTTGCGAAGCATCCAATCTACTCCATTGGAACCAAAATGATGCTTGGGAGTGTTTCAGAGCATTTCGCTAACCTTCGGCGCGTAAAAAGATACAAAACTTGTGTTCACGCCTGAATGCACTATTTCGGGGTAGCAAAGTTGCGAAGCATCCATTCTACTCCAATGATGTTTGGGAGTGTTTCAGAGCATTTTGCTAACCCTCAGCACATAAATAGATGAAAAACTTGTGTTTCGGGCCTGAATGCACTATTTCGGGGTACCAAAGTTGCGAAGCATCCATTCTACTCCATTGGAACCAAAATGATGTTTGGGAGTGTTTCAGAGCATTTCGCTAACCTTCGGCAGGTAAAAAGATGATAAACTTGTGTTTCGGGCCTGAATGCACTATTTCGGGGTACCGAAGTTCTGAAGCATCCATTCTACTCCATTGGACCCAAAATGATGTTTCAGAGTGTTTCAGAGCATTTCGCTAACCTTCGGCTCGTAAAAGATGCAAAACTTGGGTTTCGGGCCTGAACGCACTATTTCAGGGTATCGTTGTTGTAAAGCATCCATTCTACTCCATTGGACCCAAAATGATGTTTGGGAGTGTTTCAGAGCATTTCGCTAACCTTCGGCACGTAAAAGATGCAAAACTTGTGTTCGCGCCTGAATCCACTATTTCGGTGTACCAAAGTTGTGAAGCATCCATTATAGTCCATAGGACCAAAAATGATGTTTGGGAGTGTTTCAGAGCATTTTGCTAACCTTCGGCACATAAATAGATGAAAAACTTGTGTTTCGGGCCTGAATGCACTATTTCGGGGTACCAAAGTTGCGAAGCATCCATTCTACTCCATTGGAACCAAAATGATGTTTGGGAGTGTTTCAGAGCATTTCGCTAACCTTCGGCACGTAAAAGATGTAAAACTTGTGTTCGCGCCTGAATCCACTATTTCGGGGTACCAAAGTTGTGAAGCATCCATTCTACTCCATTGATGTTTGGGAGTGTTTCGGAGCATTTTGCTAACCTTCGGCACATAAATAGATGAAAAACTTGTGTTTCGGGCCTGAATGCACTATTTCGGGGTACCAAAGTTGCGAAGCATCCATTCTACTCCATTGGAACCAAAATGATGTTTGGGAGTGTTTCAGAGCATTTCGCTAACCTTCGGCACGTAAAAAGATACAAAACTTGTGTTTCGGGCCTGAATGCACTATTTCGAGGTGCCGAAGTTGTGAAGCATTCATTCTACTCCATTGGACCCAAAAAGATGTTTCGGAGTGTTTCAGAGCATTTCGCTAACCTTCGGCACGTAAAAGATGCAAAACTTGTGTTCACGCCTGAATCCACTATTTCGTGGTACCAAAGTTGTGAAGCATCCATTATAGTCCATTGGACCGAAAATGATGTTTGGGAGTGTTTCAGAGCATTTTGCTAACCTTCGGCACATAAATAGATGAAAAACTAGTGTTTCGGGCCTGAATGCACTATTTCAGGGTATCGTAGTTGTAAAGCATCCATTATACTCCATTGGACCGAAAATGATGTTTGGGAGTGTTTCAGAGCATTTCGCTAACCTTCGGCACGTAAAAGATGCAAAACTTGTGTTCGCGCCTGAATCCACTATTTCGGGGTACCAAAGTTGTGAAGCATCCATTATAGTCCATTGGACCCAAAATGATGTTTGGGAGTGTTTCAGAGCATTTTGCTAACCTTCGGCACATAAATAGATGAAAAACTTGTGTTTCGGGCCTGAATGCACTATTTCGAGGTGCCGAAGTTGTGAAGCATCCATTCTACTCCATTGGACCCAAAATGATGTTTCGGAGTGTTTCAGAGCATTTCACTAACCTTCGGCACGTAAAAGATGCAAAACTTATGTTTCGGGCCTGAATGCACTATTTCGGGGTATTGTAGTTGTAAAGCATCCATTCTACTCCATTGGACCCAAAATGATGTTTGGGAGTGTTTCAGAGCATTTCGCTAACCTTCGGCACGTAAAAGATGCAAAACTTGTGTTCGCGCCTGAATCCACTATTTCGGGGTACCAAAGTTGTGAAGCATCCATTATAGTCCATAGGACCAAAAATGATGTTTGGGAGTGTTTCAGAGCATTTTGCTAACCTTCGGCACATAAATAGATGAAAAACTTGTGTTTCGGGCCTGAATGCACTATTTCGGGGTACCAAAGTTGCGAAGCATCCATTCTACTCCATTGGAACCAAAATGATGTTTGGGAGTGTTTCAGAGCATTTCGCTAACCTTCGGCACGTAAAAGATGTAAAACTTGTGTTCGCGCCTGAATCCACTATTTCGGGGTACCAAAGTTGTGAAGCATCCATTCTACTCCATTGATGTTTGGGAGTGTTTCGGAGCATTTTGCTAACCTTCGGCACATAAATAGATGAAAAACTTGTGTTTCGGGCCTGAATGCACTATTTCGGGGTACCAAAGTTGCGAAGCATCCATTCTACTCCATTGGAACCAAAATGATGTTTGGGAGTGTTTCAGAGCATTTCGCTAACCTTCGGCACGTAAAAAGATACAAAACTTGTGTTTCGGGCCTGAATGCACTATTTCGAGGTGCCGAAGTTGTGAAGCATTCATTCTACTCCATTGGACCCAAAATGATGTTTCGGAGTGTTTCAGAGCATTTTGCTAACCTTCGGCACATAAATAGATAAAAAACTTGTGTTTCGGGCCTGAATGCACTATTTCGAGGTGCCGAAGTTGTGAAGCATCCATTCTACTCCATTGGACCCAAAATGATGTTTCGGAGTGTTTCAGAGCATTTCACTAACCTTCGGCACGTAAAAGATGCAAAACTTATGTTTCGGGCCTGAATGCACTATTTCGGGGTATTGTAGTTGTAAAGCATCCATTCTACTCCATTGGACCCAAAATGATGTTTGGGAGTGTTTCAGAGCATTTCGCTAACCTTCGGCACGTAAAAGATGCAAAACTTGTGTTCGCGCCTGAATCCACTATTTCGGGGTACCAAAGTTGTGAAGCATCCATTATAGTCCACTGGACCCAAAATGATGTTTGGGAGTGTTTCAGAGCATTTTGCTAACCTTCGGCACATAAATAGATGAAAAACTTGTGTTTCAGGCCTGAATGCACTATTTCGAGGTGCCGAAGTTGTGAAGCATCCATTTTACTCCATTGGACCCAAAATGATGTTTCGGAGTGTTTCAGAGCATTTCACTAACCTTCGGCACTTAAAAGATGCAAAAGTTGTGTTTCGGGCCTGAATGCACTATTTCGGGGTATCGTAGTTGTAAAGCATCCATTATACTCCATTGGACCGAAAATGATGTTTGGGAGTGTTTCAGAGCATTTCGCTAACCTTCGGCACATAAATAGATGAAAAACATGTGTTTCGGGCCTGAATGCACTATTTCGGGGTACCAAAGTTGCGAAGCATCCATTCTACTCCATTGGAACCAAAATGATGTTTGGGAGTGTTTCAGAGCATTTCGCTAACCTTCGGCAGGTAAAAAGATGCTAAACTTGTGTTTCGGGCCTGAATGCACTATTTCGGGGTACCGAAGTTCTGAAGCATCCATTCTACTCCATTGGACCCAAAATGATGTTTGAGAGTGTTTCAGAGCATTTCGCTAACCTTCGGCTCGTAAAAGATGCAAAACTTGGGTTTCGGGCCTGAACGCACTATTTCAGGGTATCGTTGTTGTAAAGCATCCATTCTACTCCATTGGACCCAAAATGATGTTTGGGAGTGTTTCAGAGCATTTCGCTAACCTTCGGCACGTAAAAGATGCAAAACTTGTGTTCGCGCCTGAATCCACTATTTCAGGGTACCAAAGTTGTGAAGCATCCATTATAGTCCATAGGACCAAAAATGATGTTTGGGAGTGTTTCAGAGCATTTTGCTAACCTTCGGCACATAAATAGATGAAAAACTTGTGTTTCGGGCCTGAATGCACTATTTCGGGGTACCAAAGTTGCGAAGCATCCATTCTACTCCATTGGAACCAAAATGATGTTTGGGAGTGTTTCAGAGCATTTCGCTAACCTTCGGCACGTAAAAGATGCAAAACTTGTGTTCGCGCCTGAATCCACTATTTCGGGGTACCAAAGTTGTGAAGCATCCATTCTACTCCATTGATGTTTGGGAGTGTTTCGGAGCATTTTGCTAACCTTCGGCACATAAATAGATGAAAAACATGTGTTTCGGGCCTGAATGCACTATTTCGGGGTACCAAAGTTGCGAAGCATCCATTCTACTCCATTGGACCCAAAATGATGTTTGGGACTGTATCAGAGCATTTCGCTAACCTTCGGCACGTAAAAGATGCAAAACTTGTGTTCGCGCCTGAATGCACAATTTCGGGGTACCGAAGTTGTGAAGCATCCATTCTACTCCATTGGACCCAAAGTGATGTTTGGGAGTGTTCCAGAGCATTTCGCTAACCTTCGGCACGTAAAAGATGCAAAACTTGTGTTTCGGGCCTGAATGCACTATTTCTGGGTATCGTAGTTGTAAAGCATCCATTCTACTCCATTGGACCCAAAATGATGTTTGGGAGTGTTTCAGAGCATTTCGCTAACCTTTGCCACGTAAAAGATGCAAAACTTGTGTTCGCGCCTGAATCCACTATTTCGGGGTACCAAAGTTGTGAAGCATCCATTATAGTCCATTGGACCCAAAATGATGTTTGGGAGTGTTTCAGAGCATTTTGCTAACCTTCGGCACATAAATAGATGAAAAACTTGTGTTTCGGGCCTGAATGCACTATTTCGGGGTACCAAAGTTGCGAAGCATCCATTCTACTCCATTGGAACCAAAATGATGCTTGGGAGTGTTTCAGAGCATTTCGCTAACCTTCGGCATGTAAAAAGATACAAAACTTGTGTTCGCTCCTGAATGCACTATTTCGGGGTACCAAAGTTGCGAACTATCCATTCTACTCCATTGATGTTTGGGAGTGTTTCAGAGCATTTTGCTAACCTTCGGCACATAAATAGATGAAAAACTTGTGTTTCGGGCCTGAATGCACTATTTCGGGGTACCAAAGTAGCGAAGCATCCATTCTACTCAATTGGAACCAAAATGATGTTTGGGAGTGTTTCAGAGCATTTCGCTAACCTTGGGCAGGTAAAAAGATGATAAACTTGTGTTTCGGGCCTGAATGCACTATTTCGGGGTACCGAAGTTCTGAAGCATCCATTCTACTCCATTGTACCCAAAATGATGTTTGAGAGTGTTTCAGAGCATTTCGCTAACCTTCGGCTCGTAAAAGATGCAAAACTTGGGTTTCGGGCCTGAACGCACTATTTCAGGGTATCGTTGTTGTAAAGCATCCATTCTACTCCATTGGACCCAAAATGATGTTTGTGAGTGTTTCAGAGCATTTCGCTAACCTTCGGCACGTAAAAGATGCAAAACTTGTGTTCGCGCCTGAATCCACTATTTCGGGGTACCAAAGTTGTGAAGCATCCATTATAGTTCATTGGACCAAAAATGATGTTTGGGTGTGTTTCAGAGCATTTTGGTAACCTTCGGCACATAAATAAATGAAAAACTTGTGTTTCGGGCCTGAATGCACTATTTCGAGGTACCAAAGTTGCGAAGCTTCCAATCTAATCCATTGGAACCAAAATGATGCTTGGGAGTGTTTCAGAGCATTTCGCTAACCTTCGGCACGTAAAAAGATACAAAACTTGTGTTCACGCCTGAATGCACTATTTCGGGGTAGCAAAGTTGCGAAGCATCCATTCTACTCCAATGATGTTTGGGAGTGTTTCAGAGCATTTTGCTAACCCTCAGCACATAAATAGATGAAAAACATGTGTTTCGGGCCTGAATGCACTATTTCGGGGTACCAAAGTTGCGAAGCATCCATTCTACTCCATTGGTACCAAAATGATGTTTGGGAGTGTTTCAGAGCATTTCGCTAACCTTCGGCAGGTAAAAAGATGCTAAACTTGTGTTTCGGGCCTGAATGCACTATTTCGGGGTACCGAAGTTCTGAAGCATCCATTCTACTCCATTGGACCCAAAATGATGTTTGAGAGTGTTTCAGAGCATTTCGCTAACCTTCGGCTCGTAAAAGATGCAAAACTTGGGTTTCGGGCCTGAACGCACTATTTCAGGGTATCGTTGTTGTAAAGCATCCATTCTACTCCATTGGACCCAAAATGATGTTTGGGAGTGTTTCAGAGCATTTCGCTAACCTTCGGCACGTAAAAGATGCAAAACTTGTGTTCGCGCCTGAATCCACTATTTCGGTGTACCAAAGTTGTGAAGCATCCATTATAGTCCATAGGACCAAAAATGATGTTTGGGAGTGTTTCAGAGCATTTTGCTAACCTTCGGCACATAAATAGATGAAAAACTTGTGTTTCGGGCCTGAATGCACTATTTCGGGGTACCAAAGTTGCGAAGCATCCATTCTACTCCATTGGAACCAAAATGATGTTTGGGAGTGTTTCAGAGCATTTCGCTAACCATCGGCACGTAAAAGATGTAAAACTTGTGTTCGCGCCTGAATCCACTATTTCGGGGTACCAAAGTTGTGAAGCATCCATTCTACTCCATTGATGTTTAGGAGTGTTTCGGAGCATTTTGCTAACCTTCGGCACATAAATAGATGAAAAACTTGTGTTTCGGGCCTGAATGCACTATTTCGGGGTACCAAAGTTGCGAAGCATCCATTCTACTCCATTGGAACCAAAATGATGTTTGGGAGTGTTTCAGAGCATTTCGCTAACCTTCGGCACGTAAAAAGATACAAAACTTGTGTTTCGGGCCTGAATGCACTATTTCGAGGTGCCGAAGTTGTGAAGCATTCATTCTACTCCATTGGACCCAAAATGATGTTTCGGAGTGTTTCAGAGCATTTCGCTAACCTTCGGCACGTAAAAGATGCAAAACTTGTGTTCGCGCCTGAATCCACTATTTCGTGGTACCAAAGTTGTGAAGCATCCATTATAGTCCATTGGACCCAAAATGATGTTTGGGAGTGTTTCAGAGCATTTTGCTAACCTTCGGCACATAAATAGATGAAAAACTAGTGTTTCGGGCCTGAATGCACTATTTCAGGGTATCGTAGTTGTAAAGCATCCATTATACTCCATTGGACCGAAAATGATGTTTGGGAGTGTTTCAGAGCATTTCGCTAACCTTCGGCACGTAAAAGATGCAAAACTTGTGTTCGCGCCTGAATCCACTATTTCGGGGTACCAAAGTTGTGAAGCATCCATTATAGTCCATTGGACCCAAAATGATGTTTGGGAGTGTTTCAGAGCATTTTGCTAACCTTCGGCACATAAATAGATGAAAAACTTGTGTTTCGGGCCTGAATGCACTATTTCGGGGTACCAAAGTTGCGAAGCATCCATTCTACTCCATTGGAACCAAAATGATGCTTGGGAGTGTTTCAGAGCATTTCGCTAACCTTCGGCATGTAAAAAGATACAAAACTTGTGTTCGCTCCTGAATGCACTATTTCGGGGTACCAAAGTTGCGAACTATCCATTCTACTCCATTGATGTTTGGGAGTGTTTCAGAGCATTTTGCTAACCTTCGGCACATAAATAGATGAAAAACTTGTGTTTCGGGCCTGAATGCACTATTTCGGGGTACCAAAGTAGCGAAGCATCCATTCTACGCAATTGGAACCAAAATGATGTTTGGGAGTGTTTCAGAGCATTTCGCTAACCTTGGGCAGGTAAAAAGATGATAAACTTGTGTTTCGGGCCTGAATGCACTATTTCGGGGTACCGAAGTTCTGAAGCATCCATTCTACTCCATTGTACCCAAAATGATGTTTGAGAGTGTTTCAGAGCATTTCGCTAACCTTCGGCTCGTAAAAGATGCAAAACTTGGGTTTCGGGCCTGAACGCACTATTTCAGGGTATCGTTGTTGTAAAGCATCCATTCTACTCCATTGGACCCAAAATGATGTTTGTGAGTGTTTCAGAGCATTTCGCTAACCTTCGGCACGTAAAAGATGCAAAACTTGTGTTCGCGCCTGAATCCACTATTTCGGGGTACCAAAGTTGTGAAGCATCCATTATAGTTCATTGGACCAAAAATGATGTTTGGGTGTGTTTCAGAGCATTTTGGTAACCTTCGGCACATAAATAAATGAAAAACTTGTGTTTCGGGCCTGAATGCACTATTTCGGGGTACCAAAGTTGCGAAGCATCCAATCTAATCCATTGGAACCAAAATGATGCTTGGGAGTGTTTCAGAGCATTTCGCTAACCTTCGGCACGTAAAAAGATACAAAACTTGTGTTCACGCCTGAATGCACTATTTCGGGGTAGCAAAGTTGTGAAGCATCCATTCTACTCCAATGATGTTTGGGAGTGTTTCAGAGCATTTTGCTAACCCTCAGCACATAAATAGATGAAAAACATGTGTTTCGGGCCTGAATGCACTATTTCGGGGTACCAAAGTTGCGAAGCATCCATTCTACTCCATTGGTACCAAAATGATGTTTGGGAGTGTTTCAGAGCATTTCGCTAACCTTCGGCAGGTAAAAAGATGCTAAACTTGTGTTTCGGGCCTGAATGCACTATTTCGGGGTACCGAAGTTCTGAAGCATCCATTCTACTCCATTGGACCCAAAATGATGTTTGAGAGTGTTTCAGAGCATTTCGCTAACCTTCGGCTCGTAAAAGATGCAAAACTTGGGTTTCGGGCCTGAACGCACTATTTCAGGGTATCGTTGTTGTAAAGCATCCATTCTACTCCATTGGACCCAAAATGATGTTTGGGAGTGTTTCAGAGCATTTCGCTAACCTTCGGCACGTAAAAGATGCAAAACTTGTGTTCGCGCCTGAATCCACTATTTCGGTGTACCAAAGTTGTGAAGCATCCATTATAGTCCATAGGACCAAAAATGATGTTTGGGAGTGTTTCAGAGCATTTTGCTAACCTTCGGCACATAAATAGATGAAAAACTTGTGTTTCGGGCCTGAATGCACTATTTCGGGGTACCAAAGTTGCGAAGCATCCATTCTACTCCATTGGAACCAAAATGATGTTTGGGAGTGTTTCAGAGCATTTCGCTAACCTTCGGCACGTAAAAGATGTAAAACTTGTGTTCGCGCCTGAATCCACTATTTCGGGGTACCAAAGTTGTGAAGCATCCATTCTACTCCATTGATGTTTAGGAGTGTTTCGGAGGATTTTGCTAACCTTCGGCACATAAATAGATGAAAAACTTGTGTTTCGGGCCTGAATGCACTATTTCGGGGTACCAAAGTTGCGAAGCATCCATTCTACTCCATTGGAACGAAAATGATGTTTGGGAGTGTTTCAGAGCATTTCGCTAACCTTCGGCACGTAAAAAGATACAAAACTTGTGTTTCGGGCCTGAATGCACTATTTCGAGGTGCCGAAGTTGTGAAGCATTCATTCTACTCCATTGGACCCAAAATGATGTTTCGGAGTGTTTCAGAGCATTTCGCTAACCTTCGGCACGTAAAAGATGCAAAACTTGTGTTCGCGCCTGAATCCACTATTTCGTGGTACCAAAGTTGTGAAGCATCCATTATAGTCCATTGGACCCAAAATGATGTTTGGGAGTGTTTCAGAGCATTTTGCTAACCTTCGGCACATAAATAGATGAAAAACTAGTGTTTCGGGCCTGAATGCACTATTTCAGGGTATCGTAGTTGTAAAGCATCCATTATACTCCATTGGACCGAAAATGATGTTTGGGAGTGTTTCAGAGCATTTCGCTAACCTTCGGCACGTAAAAGATGCAAAACTTGTGTTCGCGCCTGAATCCACTATTTCGGGGTACCAAAGTTGTGAAGCATCCATTATAGTCCATTGGACCCAAAATGATGTTTGGGAGTGTTTCAGAGCATTTTGCTAACCTTCGGCACATAAATAGATGAAAAACTTGTGTTTCGGGCCTGAATGCACTATTTCGAGGTGCCGAAGTTGTGAAGCATCCATTCTACTCCATTGGACCCAAAATGATGTTTCGGAGTGTTTCAGAGCATTTCACTAACCTTCGGCACGTAAAAGATGCAAAACTTATGTTTCGGGCCTGAATGCACTATTTCGGGGTATTGTAGTTGTAAAGCATCCATTCTACTCCATTGGACCCAAAATGATGTTTGGGAGTGTTTCAGAGCATTTCGCTAACCTTCGGCACGTAAAAGATGCAAAACTTGTGTTCGCGCCTGAATCCACTATTTCGGGGTACCAAAGTTGTGAAGCATCCATTATAGTCCACTGGACCCAAAATGATGTTTGGGAGTGTTTCAGAGCATTTTGCTAACCTTCGGCACATAAATAGATGAAAAACTTGTGTTTCGGGCCTGAATGCACTATTTCGAGGTGCCGAAGTTGTGAAGCATCCATTCTACTCCATTGGACCCAAAATGATGTTTCGGAGTGTTTCAGAGCATTTCACTAACCTTCGGCACTTAAAAGATGCAAAACTTGTGTTTCGGGCCTGAATGCACTATTTCGGGGTATCGTAGTTGTAAAGCATCCATTATACTCCATTGGACCGAAAATGATGTTTGGGAGTGTTTCAGAGCATTTCGCTAACCTTCGGCACATAAATAGATGAAAAACATGTGTTTCGGGCCTGAATGCACTATTTCGGGGTACCAAAGTTGCGAAGCATCCATTCTACTCCATTGGAACCAAAATGATGTTTGGGAGTGTTTCAGAGCATTTCGCTAACCTTCGGCAGGTAAAAAGATGCTAAACTTGTGTTTCGGGCCTGAATGCACTATTTCGGGGTACCGAAGTTCTGAAGCATCCATTCTACTCCATTGGACCCAAAATGATGTTTGAGAGTGTTTCAGAGCATTTCGCTAACCTTCGGCTCGTAAAAGATGCAAAACTTGGGTTTCGGGCCTGAACGCACTATTTCAGGGTATCGTTGTTGTAAAGCATCCATTCTACTCCATTGGACCCAAAATGATGTTTGGGAGTGTTTCAGAGCATTTCGCTAACCTTCGGCACGTAAAAGATGCAAAACTTGTGTTCGCGCCTGAATCCACTATTTCAGGGTACCAAAGTTGTGAAGCATCCATTATAGTCCATTGGACCAAAAATGATGTTTGGGAGTGTTTCAGAGCATTTTGCTAACCTTCGGCACATAAATAGATGAAAAACTTGTGTTTCGGGCCTGAATGCACTATTTCGGGGTACCAAAGTTGCGAAGCATCCATTCTACTCCATTGGAACCAAAATGATGCTTGGGAGTGTTTCAGAGCATTTCGCTAACCTTCGGCATGTAAAAAGATACAAAACTTGTGTTCGCTCCTGAATGCACTATTTCGGGGTACCAAAGTTGCGAACTATCCATTCTACTCCATTGATGTTTGGGAGTGTTTCAGAGCATTTTGCTAACCTTCGGCACATAAATAGATGAAAAACTTGTGTTTCGGGCCTGAATGCACTATTTCGGGGTACCAAAGTAGCGAAGCATCCATTCTACTCAATTGGAACCAAAATGATGTTTGGGAGTGTTTCAGAGCATTTCGCTAACCTTCGGCAGGTAAAAAGATGATAAACTTGTGTTTCGGGCCTGAATGCACTATTTCGGGGTACCGAAGTTCTGAAGCATCCATTCTACTCCATTGTACCCAAAATGATGTTTGAGAGTGTTTCAGAGCATTTCGCTAACCTTCGGCTCGTAAAAGATGCAAAACTTGGGTTTCGGGCCTGAACGCACTATTTCAGGGTATCGTTGTTGTAAAGCATCCATTCTACTCCATTGGACCCAAAATGATGTTTGGGAGTGTTTCAGAGCATTTCGCTAACCTTCGGCACGTAAAAGATGCAAAACTTGTGTTCGCGCCTGAATCCACTATTTCGGGGTACCAAAGTTGTGAAGCATCCATTATAGTTCATTGGACCAAAAATGATGTTTGGGTGTGTTTCAGAGCATTTTGGTAACCTTCGGCACATAAATAAATGAAAAACTTGTGTTTCGGGCCTGAATGCACTATTTCGGGGTACCAAAGTTGCGAAGCATCCATTCTACTCCATTGGAACCAAAATGATGTTTGGGAGTGTTTCAGAGCATTTCGCTAACCTTCGGCACGTAAAAGATGTAAAACTTGTGTTCGCGCCTGAATCCACTATTTCGGGGTACCAAAGTTGTGAAGCATCCATTCTACTCCATTGATGTTTAGGAGTGTTTCGGAGCATTTTGCTAACCTTCGGCACATAAATAGATGAAAAACTTGTGTTTCGGGCCTGAATGCACTATTTCGGGGTACCAAAGTTGCGAAGCATCCATTCTACTCCATTGGAACCAAAATGATGTTTGGGAGTGTTTCAGAGCATTTCGCTAACCTTCGGCACGTAAAAAGATACAAAACTTGTGTTTCGGGCCTGAATGCACTATTTCGAGGTGCCGAAGTTGTGAAGCATTCATTCTACTCCATTGGACCCAAAATGATGTTTCGGAGTGTTTCAGAGCATTTCGCTAACCTTCGGCACGTAAAAGATGCAAAACTTGTGTTCGCGCCTGAATCCACTATTTCGTGGTACCAAAGTTGTGAAGCATCCATTATAGTCCATTGGACCCAAAATGATGTTTGGGAGTGTTTCAGAGCATTTTGCTAACCTTCGGCACATAAATAGATGAAAAACTAGTGTTTCGGGCCTGAATGCACTATTTCAGGGTATCGTAGTTGTAAAGCATCCATTATACTCCATTGGACCGAAAATGATGTTTGGGAGTGTTTCAGAGCATTTCGCTAACCTTCGGCACGTAAAAGATGCAAAACTTGTGTTCGCGCCTGAATCCACTATTTCGGGGTACCAAAGTTGTGAAGCATCCATTATAGTCCATTGGACCCAAAATGATGTTTGGGAGTGTTTCAGAGCATTTTGCTAACCTTCGGCACATAAATAGATGAAAAACTTGTGTTTCGGGCCTGAATGCACTATTTCGAGGTGCCGAAGTTGTGAAGCATCCATTCTACTCCATTGGACCCAAAATGATGTTTCGGAGTGTTTCAGAGCATTTCACTAACCTTCGGCACGTAAAAGATGCAAAACTTATGTTTCGGGCCTGAATGCACTATTTCGGGGTATTGTAGTTGTAAAGCATCCATTCTACTCCATTGGACCCAAAATGATGTTTGGGAGTGTTTCAGAGCATTTCGCTAACCTTCGGCACGTAAAAGATGCAAAACTTGTGTTCGCGCCTGAATCCACTATTTCGGGGTACCAAAGTTGTGAAGCATCCATTATAGTCCACTGGACCCAAAATGATGTTTGGGAGTGTTTCAGAGCATTTTGCTAACCTTCGGCACATAAATAGATGAAAAACTTGTGTTTCGGGCCTGAATGCACTATTTCGAGGTGCCGAAGTTGTGAAGCATCCATTCTACTCCATTGGACCCAAAATGATGTTTCGGAGTGTTTCAGAGCATTTCACTAACCTTCGGCACTTAAAAGATGCAAAACTTGTGTTTCGGGCCTGAATGCACTATTTCGGGGTATCGTAGTTGTAAAGCATCCATTATACTCCATTGGACCGAAAATGATGTTTGGGAGTGTTTCAGAGCATTTCGCTAACCTTCGGCACATAAATAGATGAAAAACATGTGTTTCGGGCCTGAATGCACTATTTCGGGGTACCAAAGTTGCGAAGCATCCATTCTACTCCATTGGAACCAAAATGATGTTTGGGAGTGTTTCAGAGCATTTCGCTAACCTTCGGCAGGTAAAAAGATGCTAAACTTGTGTTTCGGGCCTGAATGCACTATTTCGGGGTACCGAAGTTCTGAAGCATCCATTCTACTCCATTGGACCCAAAATGATGTTTGAGAGTGTTTCAGAGCATTTCGCTAACCTTCGGCTCGTAAAAGATGCAAAACTTGGGTTTCGGGCCTGAACGCACTATTTCAGGGTATCGTTGTTGTAAAGCATCCATTCTACTCCATTGGACCCAAAATGATGTTTGGGAGTGTTTCAGAGCATTTCGCTAACCTTCGGCACGTAAAAGATGCAAAACTTGTGTTCGCGCCTGAATCCACTATTTCAGGGTACCAAAGTTGTGAAGCATCCATTATAGTCCATTGGACCAAAAATGATGTTTGGGAGTGTTTCAGAGCATTTTGCTAACCTTCGGCACATAAATAGATGAAAAACTTGTGTTTCGGGCCTGAATGCACTATTTCGGGGTACCAAAGTTGCGAAGCATCCATTCTACTCCATTGGAACCAAAATGATGCTTGGGAGTGTTTCAGAGCATTTCGCTAACCTTCGGCATGTAAAAAGATACAAAACTTGTGTTCGCTCCTGAATGCACTATTTCGGGGTACCAAAGTTGCGAACTATCCATTCTACTCCATTGATGTTTGGGAGTGTTTCAGAGCATTTTGCTAACCTTCGGCACATAAATAGATGAAAAACTTGTGTTTCGGGCCTGAATGCACTATTTCGGGGTACCAAAGTAGCGAAGCATCCATTCTACTCAATTGGAACCAAAATGATGTTTGGGAGTGTTTCAGAGCATTTCGCTAACCTTCGGCAGGTAAAAAGATGATAAACTTGTGTTTCGGGCCTGAATGCACTATTTCGGGGTACCGAAGTTCTGAAGCATCCATTCTACTCCATTGTACCCAAAATGATGTTTGAGAGTGTTTCAGAGCATTTCGCTAACCTTCGGCTCGTAAAAGATGCAAAACTTGGGTTTCGGGCCTGAACGCACTATTTCAGGGTATCGTTGTTGTAAAGCATCCATTCTACTCCATTGGACCCAAAATGATGTTTGGGAGTGTTTCAGAGCATTTCGCTAACCTTCGGCACGTAAAAGATGCAAAACTTGTGTTCGCGCCTGAATCCACTATTTCGGGGTACCAAAGTTGTGAAGCATCCATTATAGTTCATTGGACCAAAAATGATGTTTGGGTGTGTTTCAGAGCATTTTGGTAACCTTCGGCACATAAATAAATGAAAAACTTGTGTTTCGGGCCTGAATGCACTATTTCGGGGTACCAAAGTTGCGAAGCATCCAATCTACTCCATTGGAACCAAAATGATGCTTGGGAGTGTTTCAGAGCATTTCGCTAACCTTCGGCACGTAAAAAGATACAAAACTTGTGTTCACGCCTGAATGCACTATTTTGGGGTAGCAAAGTTGCGAAGCATCCATTCTACTCCAATGATGTTTGGGAGTGTTTCAGAGCATTTTGCTAACCCTCAGCACATAAACAGATGAAAAACTTGTGTTTCGGGCCTGAATGCACTATTTCGGGGTACCAAAGTTGCGAAGCATCCATTCTACTCCATTGGAACCAAAATGATGTTTGGGAGTGTTTCAGAGCATTTCGCTAACCTTCGGCAGGTAAAAAGATGATAAACTTGTGTTTCGGGCCTGAATGCACTATTTCGGGGTACCGAAGTTCTGAAGCATCCATTCTACTCCATTAGACCCAAAATGATGTTTGAGAGTGTTTCAGAGCATTTCGCTAACCTTCGGCTCGTAAAAGATGCAAAACTTGGGTTTCGGGCCTGAACGCACTATTTCAGGGTATCGTTGTTGTAAAGCATCCATTCTACTCCATTGGACCCAAAATGATGTTTGGGAGTGTTTCAGAGCATTTCGCTAACCTTCGGCACGTAAAAGATGCAAAACTTGTGTTCGCGCCTGAATCCACTATTTCAGGGTACCAAAGTTGTGAAGCATCCATTATAGTCCATTGGACCAAAAATGATGTTTGGGAGTGTTTCAGAGCATTTTGCTAACCTTCGGCACATAAATAGATGAAAAACTTGTGTTTCGGGCCTGAATGCACTATTTCGGGGTACCAAAGTTGCGAAGCATCCATTCTACTCCATTGGAACCAAAATGATGCTTGGGAGTGTTTCAGAGCATTTCGCTAACCTTCGGCATGTAAAAAGATACAAAACTTGTGTTCGCTCCTGAATGCACTATTTCGGGGTACCAAAGTTGCGAACTATCCATTCTACTCCATTGATGTTTGGGAGTGTTTCAGAGCATTTTGCTAACCTTCGGCACATAAATAGATGAAAAACTTGTGTTTCGGGCCTGAATGCACTATTTCGGGGTACCAAAGTAGCGAAGCATCCATTCTACTCAATTGGAACCAAAATGATGTTTGGGAGTGTTTCAGAGCATTTCGCTAACCTTCGGCAGGTAAAAAGATGATAAACTTGTGTTTCGGGCCTGAATGCACTATTTCGGGGTACCGAAGTTCTGAAGCATCCATTCTACTCCATTGTACCCAAAATGATGTTTGAGAGTGTTTCAGAGCATTTCGCTAACCTTCGGCTCGTAAAAGATGCAAAACTTGGGTTTCGGGCCTGAACGCACTATTTCAGGGTATCGTTGTTGTAAAGCATCCATTCTACTCCATTGGACCCAAAATGATGTTTGGGAGTGTTTCAGAGCATTTCGCTAACCTTCGGCACGTAAAAGATGCAAAACTTGTGTTCGCGCCTGAATCCACTATTTCGGGGTACCAAAGTTGTGAAGCATCCATTATAGTTCATTGGACCAAAAATGATGTTTGGGTGTGTTTCAGAGCATTTTGGTAACCTTCGGCACATAAATAAATGAAAAACTTGTGTTTCGGGCCTGAATGCACTATTTCGGGGTACCAAAGTTGCGAAGCATCCAATCTACTCCATTGGAACCAAAATGATGCTTGGGAGTGTTTCAGAGCATTTCGCTAACCTTCGGCACGTAAAAAGATACAAAACTTGTGTTCACGCCTGAATGCACTATTTCGGGGTAGCAAAGTTGCGAAGCATCCATTCTACTCCAATGATGTTTGGGAGTGTTTCAGAGCATTTTGCTAACCCTCAGCACATAAATAGATGAAAAACTTGTGTTTCGGGCCTGAATGCACTATTTCGGGGTACCAAAGTTGCGAAGCATCCATTCTACTCCATTGGAACCAAAATGATGTTTGGGAGTGTTTCAGAGCATTTCGCTAACCTTCGGCAGGTAAAAAGATGATAAACTTGTGTTCCGGGCCTAAATGCACTATTTCGGGGTACCGAAGTTCTGAAGCATCCATTCTACTCCATTGGACCCAAAATGATGTTTGAGAGTGTTTCAGAGCATTTCGCTAACCTTCGGCTCGTAAAAGATGCAAAACTTGGGTTTCGGGCCTGAACGCACTATTTCAGGGTATCGTTGTTGTAAAGCATCCATTCTACTCCATTGGACCCAAAATGATGTTTGGGAGTGTTTCAGAGCATTTCGCTAACCTTCGGCACGTAAAAGATGCAAAACTTGTGTTCGCGCCTGAATCCACTATTTCGGTGTACCAAAGTTGTGAAGCATCCATTATAGTCCATAGGACCAAAAATGATGTTTGGGAGTGCTTCAGAGCATTTTGCTAACCTTCGGCACATAAATAGATGAAAAACTTGTGTTTCGGGCCTGAATGCACTATTTCGGGGTACCAAAGTTGCGTAGCATCCATTCTACTCCATTGGAACCAAAATGATGTTTGGGAGTGTTTCAGAGCATTTCGCTAACCTTCGGCACGTAAAAGATGTAAAACTTGTGTTCGCGCCTGAATCCACTATTTCGGGGTACCAAAGTTGTGAAGCATCCATTCTACTCCATTGATGTTTGGGAGTGTTTCGGAGCATTTTGCTAACCTTCGGCACATAAATAGATGAAAAACTTGTGTTTCGGGCCTGAATGCACTATTTCGGGGTACCAAAGTTGCGAAGCATCCATTCTACTCCATTGGAACCAAAATGATGTTTGGGAGTGTTTCAGAGCATTTCGCTAACCTTCGGCACGTAAAAAGATACAAAACTTGTGTTTCGGGCCTGAATGCACTATTTCGAGGTGCCGAAGTTGTGAAGCATTCATTCTACTCCATTGGACCCAAAATGATGTTTCGGAGTGTTTCAGAGCATTTCGCTAACCTTCGGCACGTAAAAGATGCCAAACTTGTGTTCGCGCCTGAATCCACTATTTCGTGGTACCAAAGTTGTGAAGCATCCATTATAGTCCATTGGACCCAAAATGATGTTTGGGAGTGTTTCAGAGCATTTTGCTAACCTTCGGCACATAAATAGATGAAAAACTAGTGTTTCGGGCCTGAATGCACTATTTCAGGGTATCGTAGTTGTAAAGCATCCATTATACTCCATTGGACCGAAAATGATGTTTGGGAGTGTTTCAGAGCATTTCGCTAACCTTCGGCACGTAAAAGATGCAAAACTTGTGTTCGCGCCTGAATCCACTATTTCGGGGTACCAAAGTTGTGAAGCATCCATTATAGTCCATTGGACCCAAAATGATGTTTGGGAGTGTTTCAGAGCATTTTGCTAACCTTCGGCACATAAATAGATGAAAAACTTGTGTTTCGGGCCTGAATGCACTATTTCGAGGTGCCGAAGTTGTGAAGCATCCATTCTACTCCATTGGACCCAAAATGATGTTTCGGAGTGTTTCAGAGCATTTCACTAACCTTCGGCACGTAAAAGATGCAAAACTTATGTTTCGGGCCTGAATGCACTATTTCGGGGTATTGTAGTTGTAAAGCATCCATTCTACTCCATTGGACCCAAAATGATGTTTGGGAGTGTTTCAGAGCATTTCGCTAACCTTCGGCACGTAAAAGATGCAAAACTTGTGTTCGCGCCTGAATCCACTATTTCGGGGTACCAAAGTTGTGAAGCATCCATTATAGTCCACTGGACCCAAAATGATGTTTGGGAGTGTTTCAGAGCATTTTGCTAACCTTCGGCACATAAATAGATGAAAAACTTGTGTTTCGGGCCTGAATGCACTATTTCGAGGTGCCGAAGTTGTGAAGCATCCATTCTACTCCATTGGACCCAAAATGATGTTTCGGAGTGTTTCATAGCATTTCACTAACCTTCGGCACTTAAAAGATGCAAAACTTGTGTTTCGGGCCTGAATGCACTATTTCGGGGTATCGTAGTTGTAAAGCATCCATTATACTCCATTGGACCGAAAATGATGTTTGGGAGTGTTTCAGAGCATTTCGCTAACCTTCGGCACATAAATAGATGAAAAACATGTGTTTCGGGCCTGAATGCACTATTTCGGGGTACCAAAGTTGCGAAGCATCCATTCTACTCCATTGGAACCAAAATGATGTTTGGGAGTGTTTCAGAGCATTTCGCTAACCTTCGGCAGGTAAAAAGATGCTAAACTTGTGTTTCGGGCCTGAATGCACTATTTCGGGGTACCGAAGTTCTGAACCATCCATTCTACTCCATTGGACCCAAAATGATGTTTGGGAGTGTTTCAGAGCATTTCGCTAACCTTCGGCTCGTAAAAGATGCAAAACTTGGGTTTCGGGCCTGAACGCACTATTTCAGGGTATCGTTGTTGTAAAGCATCCATTCTACTCCATTGGACCCAAAATGATGTTTGGGAGTGTTTCAGAGCATTTCGCTAACCTTCGGCACGTAAAAGATGCAAAACTTGTGTTCGCGCCTGAATCCACTATTTCAGGGTACCAAAGTTGTGAAGCATCCATTATAGTCCATTGGACCAAAAATGATGTTTGGGAGTGTTTCAGAGCATTTTGCTAACCTTCGGCACATAAATAGATGAAAAACTTGTGTTTCGGGCCTGAATGCACTATTTCGGGGTACCAAAGTTGCGAAGCATCCATTCTACTCCATTGGAACCAAAATGATGCTTGGGAGTGTTTCAGAGCATTTCGCTAACCTTCGGCACGTAAAAAGATACAAAACTTGTGTTCGCGCCTGAATGCACTATTTCGGGGTACCAAAGTTGCGAAGCATCCATTCTACTCCATTGATGTTTGGGAGTGTTTCAGAGCATTTTGCTAACCTGAGGCACATAAATAGATGAAAAACATGTGTTTCGGGCCTGAATGCACTATTTCGGGGTACCAAAGTTGCGAAGCATCCATTCTACTCCATTGGAACCAAAATGATGTTTGGGAGTGTTTCAGAGCATTTCGCTAACCTTCGGCAGGTAAAAAGATGCTAAACTTGTGTTTCGGGCCTGAATGCACTATTTCGGGGTACCGAAGTTCTGAAGCATCCATTCTACTCCATTGGACCCAAAATGATGTTTGAGAGTGTTTCAGAGCATTTCGCTAACCTTCGGCTCGTAAAAGATGCAAAACTTGGGTTTCGGGCCTGAACGCACTATTTCAGGGTATCGTTGTTGTAAAGCAACCATTCTACTCCATTGGACCCAAAATGATGTTTGGGAGTGTTTCAGAGCATTTCGCTAACCTTCGGCACGTAAAAGATGCAAAACTTGTGTTCGCGCCTGAATCCACTATTTCGGGGTACCAAAGTTGTGAAGCATCCATTATAGTCCATTGGACCCAAAATGATGTTTGGGAGTGTTTCAGAGCATTTTGCTAACCTTCGGCACATAAATAGATGAAAAACTTGTGTTTCGGGCCTGAATGCACTATTTCGGGGTACCAAAGTTGCGAAGCATCCATTCTACTCCATTGGAACCAAAATGATGTTTGGGAGTGTTTCAGAGCATTTCGCTAACCTTCGGCACGTAAAAAGATACAAAACTTGTGTTTCGGGCCTGAATGCACTATTTTGAGGTGCCGAAGTTGTGAAGCATTCATTCTACTCCATTGGACCCAAAATGATGTTTGGGAGTGTTTCAGAGCATTTCGCTAACCTTCGGCACGTAAAAGATGCAAAACTTGTGTTCGCGCCTGAATCCACTATTTCGGGGTACCAAAGTTGTGAAGCATCCATTATAGTCCATTGGACCCAAAATGATGTTTGGGAGTGTTTCAGAGCATTTTGCTAACCTTCGGTACATAAATAGATGAAAAACTTGTGTTTCGGGCCTGAATGCACTATTTTGGGTACCAAAGTTGCGAAGCATCCATTCTACTCCATTGGAACCAAAATGATGCTTGGGAGTGTTTCAGAGCATTTCGCTAACCTTCGGCACGTAAAAAGATACAAAACTTGTGTTCGCGCCTGAATGCACTATTTCGGGGTACCAAAGTTGCGAAGCATCCATTCTACTCCATTGATGTTTGGGAGTGTTTCAGAGCATTTTGCTAACCTTCGGCACATAAATAGATGAAAAACTTGTGTTTCGGGCCTGAATGCACTATTTCGGGGTACCAAAGTTGCGAAGCATCCATTCTACTCCATTGGAACCAAAATGATGTTTGGGAGTGTTTCAGAGCATTTTGCTAACCTTCGGCACATAAATAGATGAAAAACATGTGTTTCGGGCCTGAATGCACTATTTCGGGGTACCAAAGTTGCGAAGCATCCATTCTACTCCATTGGAACCAAAATGATGCTTGGGAGTGTTTCAGAGCATTTCGCTAACCTTCGGCACGTAAAAAGATACAAAACTTATGTTCGCGCCTGAATGCACTATTTTGGGGTACCAAAGTTGCGAAGCATCCACTCTACTCCAATGATGTTTGGGAGTGTTTCAGAGCATTTTGCTAACCTTCGGCACGTAAAAAGATGAAAAACTTGTGTTTCGGGCCTGAATGCACTATTTCGGGGTACCAAAGTTGCGAAGCATCCATTCTACTCCATTGGAACCAAAATGATGTTTGGGAGTGTTTCAGAGCATTTCGCTAACCTTCGGCAGGTAAAAAGATGATAAACTTGTGTTTCGGGCCTGAATGCACTATTTCGGGGTACCGAAGTTCTGAAGCATCCATTCTACTCCATTGGACCCAAAATGATGTTTGAGAGTGTTTCAGAGCATTTCGCTAACCTTCGGCTCGTAAAAGATGCAAAACATGGGTTTCGGGCCTGAACGCACTATTTCAGGGTATCGTTGTTGTAAAGCAACCATTCTACTCCATTGGACCCAAAATGATGTTTGGGAGTGTTTCAGAGCATTTCGCTAACCTTCGGCACGTAAAAGATGCAAAACTTGTGTTTCGAGCCTGAATGCACTATTTCGGGGTATCGTATTTGTAAAGCATCCATTCTACTCCGTTGGACCCAAAATGATGTTTTGGAGTTTTCAGAGCATTTTGCTAACCTTCGGCACATAAATAGATGAAAAACTTGTGTTTCGGGCCTGAATGCACTATTTCGGGGTACCAAAGTTGCGAAGCATCCATTCTACTCCATTGGAACCAAAATGATGCTTGGGAGTGTTTCAGAGCATTTCGCTAACCTTCGGCACGTAAAAAGATACAAAACTTGTGTTCGCGCCTGAATGCACTATTTCGGGGTACCAAAGTTGCGAAGCATCCATTCTACTCCATTGATGTTTGGGAGTGTTTCAGAGCATTTTGCTAACCTGAGGCACATAAATAGATGAAAAACATGTGTTTCGGGCCTGAATGCACTATTTCGGGGTACCAAAGTTGCGAAGCATCCATTCTACTCCATTGGAACCAAAATGATGTTTGGGAGTGTTTCAGAGCATTTCGCTAACCTTCGGCAGGTAAAAAGATGCTAAACTTGTGTTTCGGGCCTGAATGCACTATTTCGGGGTACCGAAGTTCTGAAGCATCCATTCTACTCCATTGGACCCAAAATGATGTTTGAGAGTGTTTCAGAGCATTTCGCTAACCTTCGGCTCGTAAAAGATGCAAAACTTGGGTTTCGGGCCTGAACGCACTATTTCAGGGTATCGTTGTTGTAAAGCAACCATTCTACTCCATTGGACCCAAAATGATGTTTGGGAGTGTTTCAGAGCATTTCGCTAACCTTCGGCACGTAAAAGATGCAAAACTTGTGTTCGCGCCTGAATCCACTATTTCGGGGTACCAAAGTTGTGAAGCATCCATTATAGTCCATTGGACCCAAAATGATGTTTGGGAGTGTTTCAGAGCATTTTGCTAACCTTCGGTACATAAATAGATGAAAAACTTGTGTTTCGGGCCTGAATGCACTATTTTGGGTACCAAAGTTGCGAAGCATCCATTCTACTCCATTGGAACCAAAATGATGCTTGGGAGTGTTTCAGAGCATTTCGCTAACCTTCGGCACGTAAAAAGATACAAAACTTGTGTTCGCGCCTGAATGCACTATTTCGGGGTACCAAAGTTGCGAAGCATCCATTCTACTCCATTGATGTTTGGGAGTGTTTCAGAGCATTTTGCTAACCTTCGGCACATAAATAGATGAAAAACTTGTGTTTCGGGCCTGAATGCACTATTTCGGGGTACCAAAGTTGCGAAGCATCCATTCTACTCCATTAGAACCAAAATGATGTTTGGGAGTGTTTCAGAGCA
Organism: Cenchrus fungigraminus; assembly: GCA_036936925.1. Lineage (NCBI taxonomy): Eukaryota > Viridiplantae > Streptophyta > Magnoliopsida > Poales > Poaceae > Cenchrus > Cenchrus fungigraminus. Next base: position 57,404,429 of record CM072772.1, on the reverse strand, counting down.
TTTTGCTAACCTTCGGCACATAAATAGATGAAAAACATGTGTTTCGGGCCTGAATGCACTATTTCGGGGTACCAAAGTTGCGAAGCATCCATTCTACTCCATTGGAACCAAAATGATGCTTGGGAGTGTTTCAGAGCATTTCGCTAACCTTCGGCACGTAAAAAGATACAAAACTTATGTTCGCGCCTGAATGCACTATTTTGGGGTACCAAAGTTGCGAAGCATCCACTCTACTCCAATGATGTTTGGGAGTGTTTCAGAGCATTTTGCTAACCTTCGGCACGTAAAAAGATGAAAAACTTGTGTTTCGGGCCTGAATGCACTATTTCGGGGTACCAAAGTTGCGAAGCATCCATTCTACTCCATTGGAACCAAAATGATGTTTGGGAGTGTTTCATAGCATTTCGCTAACCTTCGGCAGGTAAAAAGATGATAAACTTGTGTTTCGGGCCTGAATGCACTATTTCGGGGTACCGAAGTTCTGAAGCATCCATTCTACTCCATTGGACCCAAAATGATGTTTGAGAGTGTTTCAGAGCATTTCGCTAACCTTCGGCTCGTAAAAGATGCAAAACTTGAGTTTCGGGCCTGAACGCACTATTTCAGGGTATCGTTGTTGTAAAGCATCCATTCTACTCCATTGGACCCAAAATGATGTTTGGGAGTGTTTCAGAGCATTTCGCTAACCTTCGGCTCGTAAAAGATGCAAAACTTGGGTTTCGGGCCTGAACGCACTATTTCAGGGTATCGTTGTTGTAAAGCATCCATTCTACTCCATTGGACCCAAAATGATGTTTGGGAGTGTTTCAGAGCATTTCGCTAACCTTCGGCACGTAAAAGATGCAAAACTTGTGTTCGCGCCTGAATGCACTATTTCGGGGTACCAAAGTTCTGAAGCATCCATTCTACTCCATTGGACCCAAAATGATGTTTGAGAGTGTTTCAGAGCATTTCGCTAACCTTCGGCTCGTAAAAGATGCAAAACATGGGTTTCGGGCCTGAACGCACTATTTCAGGGTATCGTTGTTGTAAAGCAACCATTCTACTCCATTGGACCCAAAATGATGTTTGGGAGTGTTTCAGAGCATTTCGCTAACCTTCGGCACGTAAAAGATGCAAAACTTGTGTTTCGAGCCTGAATGCACTATTTCGGGGTATCGTATTTGTAAAGCATCCATTCTACTCCGTTGGACCCAAAATGATGTTTTGGAGTTTTCAGAGCATTTTGCTAACCTTCGGCACATAAATAGATGAAAAACTTGTGTTTCGGGCCTGAATGCACTATTTCGGGGTACCAAAGTTGCGAAGCATCCATTCTACTCCATTGGAACCAAAATGATGCTTGGGAGTGTTTCAGAGCATTTCGCTAACCTTCGGCACGTAAAAAGATACAAAACTTGTGTTCGCGCCTGAATGCACTATTTCGGGGTACCAAAGTTGCGAAGCATCCATTCTACTCCATTGATGTTTGGGAGTGTTTCAGAGCATTTTGCTAACCTGAGGCACATAAATAGATGAAAAACATGTGTTTCGGGCCTGAATGCACTATTTCGGGGTACCAAAGTTGCGAAGCATCCATTCTACTCCATTGGAACCAAAATGATGTTTGGGAGTGTTTCAGAGCATTTCGCTAACCTTCGGCAGGTAAAAAGATGATAAACTTGTGTTTCAGGCGTGAATGCACTATTTCAGGGTACCGAAGTTCTGAAGCATCCATTCTACTCCATTGGACCCAAAATGATGTTTGAGAGTGTTTCAGAGCATTTCGCTAACCTTCGGCTCGTAAAAGATGCAAAACTTGGGTTTCGGGCCTGAACGCACTATTTCAGGGTATCGTTGTTGTAAAGCAACCATTCTACTCCATTGGACCCAAAATGATGTTTGGGAGTGTTTCAGAGCATTTCGCTAACCTTCGGCACGTAAAAGATGCAAAACTTGTGTTCGCGCCTGAATGCACTATTTCGGGGTACCAAAGTTCTGAAGCATCCATTCTACTCCATTGGACCCAAAATGATGTTTGAGAGTGTTTCAGAGCATTTCGCTAACCTTCGGCTCGTAAAAGATGCAAAACATGGGTTTCGGGCCTGAACGCACTATTTCAGGGTATCGTTGTTGTAAAACAACCATTCTACTCCATTGGACCCAAAATGATGTTTGGGAGTGTTTCAGAGCATTTCGCTAACCTTCGGCACGTAAAAGATGCAAAACTTGTGTTTCGAGCCTGAATGCACTATTTCGGGGTATCGTATTTGTAAAGCATCCATTCTACTCCGTTGGACCCAAAATGATGTTTTGGAGTTTTCAGAGCATTTTGCTAACCTTCGGCACATAAATAGATGAAAAACTTGTGTTTCGGGCCTGAATGCACTATTTCGGGGTACCAAAGTTGCGAAGCATCCATTCTACTCCATTGGAACCAAAATGATGCTTGGGAGTGTTTCAGAGCATTTCGCTAACCTTCGGCACGTAAAAAGATACAAAACTTGTGTTCGCGCCTGAATGCACTATTTCGGGGTACCAAAGTTGCGAAGCATCCATTCTACTCCATTGATGTTTGGGAGTGTTTCAGAGCATTTTGCTAACCTGAGGCACATAAATAGATGAAAAACATGTGTTTCGGGCCTGAATGCACTATTTCGGGGTACCAAAGTTGCGAAGCATCCATTCTACTCCATTGGAACCAAAATGATGTTTGGGAGTGTTTCAGAGCATTTCGCTAACCTTCGGCAGGTAAAAAGATGATAAACTTGTGTTTCAGGCGTGAATGCACTATTTCAGGGTACCGAAGTTCTGAAGCATCCATTCTACTCCATTGGACCCAAAATGATGTTTGAGAGTGTTTCAGAGCATTTCGCTAACCTTCGGCTCGTAAAAGATGCAAAACTTGGGTTTCGGGCCTGAACGCACTATTTCAGGGTATCGTTGTTGTAAAGCAACCATTCTACTCCATTGGACCCAAAATGATGTTTGGGAGTGTTTCAGAGCATTTCGCTAACCTTCGGCACGTAAAAGATGCAAAACTTGTGTTCGCGCCTGAATCCACTATTTCGGGGTACCAAAGTTGTGAAGCATCCATTATAGTCCATTGGACCCAAAATGATGTTTGGGAGTGTTTCAGAGCATTTTGCTAACCTTCGGCACATAAATAGATGAAAAACTTGTGTTTCGGGCCTGAATGCACTATTTCGAGGTGCCGAAGTTGTGAAGCATCCATTCTACTCCATTGGACCCAAAATGATGTTTCGGAGTGTTTCAGAGCATTTCACTAACCTTCGGCACGTAAAAGATGCAAAACTTGTGTTTCGGGCCTGAATGCACTATTTCGGGGTATTGTAGTTGTAAAGCATCCATTCTACTCCATTGGACCCAAAATGATGTTTGGTAGTGTTTCAGAGCATTTCGCTAACCTTCGGCACGTAAAAGATGCAAAACTTGTGTTCGCGCCTGAATCCACTATTTCGGGGTACCAAAGTTGTGAAGCATCCATTATAGTCCATTGGACCCAAAATGATGTTTGGGAGTGTTTCAGAGCATTTTGCTAACCTTCGGCACATAAATAGATGAAAAACTTGTGTTTCGGGCCTGAATGCACTATTTTGGGTACCAAAGTTGTGAAGCATCCATTATACTCCATTGGAACCAAAATGATGCTTGGGAGTGTTTCAGAGCATTTCGCTAACCTTCGGCACGTAAAAAGATACAAAACTTGTGTTCGCGCCTGAATGCACTATTTCGGGATACCAAAGTTGCGAAGCATCCATTCTACTCCATTGGAACCAAAATGATGTTTTGGAGTGTTTCAGAGCATTTTGCTAACCTTCGGCACATAAATAGATGAAAAACATGTGTTTCGGGCCTGAACGCACTATTTCAGGGTATCGTTGTTGTAAAGCAACCATTCTACTCCATTGGACCCAAAATGATGTTTGGGAGTGTTTCAGAGCATTTCGCTAACCTTCGGCACGTAAAAGATGCAAAACTTGTGTTCGCGCCTGAATCCACTATTTCGGGGTACCAAAGTTGTGAAGCATCCATTATAGTCCATTGGACCCAAAATGATGTTTGGGAGTGTTTCAGAGCATTTTGCTAACCTTCGGCACATAAATAGATGAAAAACTTGTGTTTCGGGCCTGAATGCACTATTTCGAGGTGCCGAAGTTGTGAAGCATCCATTCTACTCCATTGGACCCAAAATGATGTTTCGGAGTGTTTCAGAGCATTTCACTAACCTTCGGCACGTAAAAGATGCAAAACTTGTGTTTCGGGCCTGAATGCACTATTTCGGGGTATTGTAGTTGTAAAGCATCCATTCTACTCCATTGGACCCAAAATGATGTTTGGTAGTGTTTCAGAGCATTTCGCTAACCTTCGGCACGTAAAAGATGCAAAACTTGTGTTCGCGCCTGAATCCACTATTTCGGGGTACCAAAGTTGTGAAGCATCCATTATAGTCCATTGGACCCAAAATGATGTTTGGGAGTGTTTCAGAGCATTTTGCTAACCTTCGGCACATAAATAGATGAAAAACTTGTGTTTCGGGCCTGAATGCACTATTTCGGGGTACCAAAGTTGCGAAGCATCCATTCTACTCCATTGGAACCAAAATGATGTTTTGGAGTGTTTCAGAGCATTTTGCTAACCTTCGGCACATAAATAGATGAAAAACATGTGTTTCGGGCCTGAATGCACTATTTCAGGGTACCAAAGTTGCGCAGCATCCATTCTACTCCATTGGAACCAAAATGATGTTTGGGAGTGTTTCAGAGCATTTCGCTAACCTTCGGCAGGTAAAAAGATGCTAAACTTGTGTTTCGGGCCTGAATGCACTATTTCGGGGTACCGAAGTTCTGAAGCATCCATTCTACTCCATTGGACCCAAAATGATGTTTGAGAGTGTTTCAGAGCATTTCGCTAACCTTCGGCTCGTAAAAGATGCAAAACTTGGATTTCGGGCCTGAACGCACTATTTCAGGGTATCGTTGTTGTAAAGCAACCATTCTACTCCATTGGACCCAAAATGATGTTTGGGAGTGTTTCAGAGCATTTCGCTAACCTTCGGCACGTAAAAGATGCAAAACTTGTGTTTCGGGCCTGAATGCACTATTTCGGGGTATCGTATTTGTAAAGCATCCATTCTACTCCGTTGGACCCAAAATGATGTTTGGGAGTGTTTCAGAGCATTTTGCTAACCTTCGGCACATAAATAGATGAAAAACTTGTGTTTCGGGCCTGAATGCACTATTTCGGGGTACCAAAGTTGCGAAGCATCCATTCTACTCCATTAGAACCAAAATGATGTTTGGGAGTGTTTCAGAGCATTTTGCTAACCTTCGGCGCGTAAAAAGATACAAAACTTGTGTTTCGGGCCTGAATGCACTATTTCGAGGTGCCGAAGTTGTGAAGCATCCATTCTACTCCATTGGACCCAAAATGATGTTTCGGAGTGTTTCAGAGCATTTCACTAACCTTCGGCACGTAAAAGATGCAAAACTTGGGTTTCGGGCCTGAATGCACTATTTCGGGGTATTGTAGTTGTAAAGCATCCATTCTACTCCATTGGACCCAAAATGATGTTTGGGAGTGTATCAGAGCATTTCGCTACCCTTCGGCACGTAAAAGATGCAAAACTTGTGTTCGCGCCTGAATCCACTATTTTGGGGTACCAAAGTTGTGAAGCATCCAATATAGTCCATTGGACCCAAAATGATGTTTGGGAGTGTTTCAGAGCATTTTGCGAACCTTCGGCACATAAATAGATCAAAAACTTGTGTTTCGGGCCTGAATGCACTATTTCGGGGTACCAAAGTTGCGAAGCATCCATTCTACTCCATTGGAACCAAAATGATGCTTGGGAGTGTTTCAGAGCATTTCGCTAACCTTCGGCACGTAAAAGATACAAAACTTGTGTTCGCGCCTGAATGCACTATTTCGGGGTACCAAAGTTGCGAAGCATCCATTCTACTCCATTGATGTTTGGGAGTGTTTCGGAGCATTTTGCTAACCTTCGGCACATAAATAGATGAAAAACTTGTGTTTCGGGCCTGAATGCACTATTTCGGGGTACCAAAGTTGCGAAGCATCCTTTCTACTCCATTGGAACCAAAAAGATGTTTGGGAGTGTTTCAGAGCATTTCGCTAACCTTCGGCAGGTAAAAAGATGATAAACTTGTGTTTCGGGCCTGAATGCACTATTTTGGGGTACCGAAGTTCTGAAGCATCCATTCTACTCCATTGGACCCAAAATGATGTTTGAGAGTGTTTCAGAGCATTTCGCTAACCTTCGGCTCGTAAAAGATGCAAAACTTGGGTTTCGAGCCTGAATGCACTTTTTCGGGGTATCGTAGTTGTAAAGCATCCATTCTACTCCATTGGACCCAGAATGATGGTTGGGAGTGTATCAGAGCATTTCGCTAACCTTCGGCACGTAAAAGATGCAAAACTTGTGTTCGCGCCTGAATGCACTATTTCGGGGTACCGAAGTTGTGAAGCATCCATTCTACTCCATTGGACCCAAAATGATGTTTGGGAGTGTTCCAGAGCATTTCGCTAAGCTTCGGCACGTAAAAGATGCAAAACTTGTGTTTCGGGCCTGAATGCACTATTTCAGGGTATCGTAGTTGTAAAGCATCCATTCTACTCCATTGGACCCAAAATGATGTTTGGGAGTGTTTCAGAGCATTTCGCTAACCTTCGGCACGTAAAAGATGCAAAACTTGTGTTCGCGCCTGAATCCACTATTTCGGGGTACCAAAGTTGCGAAGCATCCATTCTACTCCATTGGAACCAAAATGATGTTTGGGAGTGTTTCAGAGCATTTCGCTAACCTTCGGCAGGTAAAAAGATGATAAACTTGTGTTTCGGGCCTGAGTGCACTATTTCGGGGTACCGAAGTTCTGAAGCATCCATTCTACTCCATTGGACCCAAAATGATGTTTGAGAGTGTTTCAGAGCATTTCGCTAACCTTCGGCTCGTAAAAGATGCAAAACTTGGGTTTCGGGCCTGAACGCACTATTTCAGGGTATCGTTGTTGTAAAGCATCCATTCTACTCCATTGGACCCAAAATGATGTTTGGGAGTGTTTTGGAGCATTTCGCTAACCTTCGGCACATAAATAGATGAAAAACTTGTGTTTCGGGCCTGAATGCACTATTTCGGTTTACCAAAGTTGCGAAGCATCCTTTCTACTCCATTGGAACCAAAAAGATGTTTGGGAGTGTTTCAGAGCATTTCGCTAACCTTCGGCAGGTAAAAAGATGATAAACTTGTGTTTCGGGCCTGAATGCACTATTTCGGGGTACCGAAGTTCTGAAGCATCCATTCTACTCCATTGGACCCAAAATGATGTTTGAGAGTGTTTCAGAGCATTTCGCTAACCTTCGGCTCGTAAAAGATGCAAAACTTGGGTTTCGAGCCTGAATGCACTATTTCGGGGTATCGTAGTTGTAAAGCATCCATTCTACGCCATTGGACACAGAATGATGGTTGGGAGTGTATCAGAGCATTTCGCTAACCTTCGGCACGTAAAAGATGCAAAACTTGTGTTCGCGCCTGAATGCACTATTTCGGGGTACCGAAGTTGTGAAGCATCCATTCTACTCCATTGGACCCAAAATGATGTTTGGGAGTGTTCCAGAGCATTTCGCTAAGCTTCGGCACGTAAAAGATGCAAAACTTGTGTTTCGGGCCTGAATGCACTATTTCAGGGTATCGTAGTTGTAAAGCATCCATTCTACTCCATTGGACCCAAAATGATGTTTGGGAGTATTTCAGAGCATTGCGCTAACCTTCGGCACGTAAAAGATGCAAAACTTGTGTTCGCGCCTGAATCCACTATTTCGGGGTACCAAAGTTGCGAAGCATCCATTCTACTCCATTGGAACCAAAATGATGTTTGGGAGTGTTTCAGAGCATTTCGCTAACCTTCGGCAGGTCAAAAGATGATAAACTTGTGTTTCGGGCCTGAGTGCACTATTTCGGGGTACCGAAGTTCTGAAGCATCCATTCTACTCCATTGGACCCAAAATGATGTTTGAGAGTGTTTCAGAGCATTTCGCTAACCTTCGGCTCGTAAAAGATGCAAAACTTGGGTTTCGGGCCTGAACGCACTATTTCAGGGTATCGTTGTTGTAAAGCATCCATTCTACTCCATTGGACCCAAAATGATGTTTGGGAGTGTTTCAGAGCATTTCGCTAACCTTCGGCACATAAATAGATGAAAAACTTGTGTTTCGGGCCTGAATGCACTATTTCGGTTTACCAAAGTTGCGAAGCATCCTTTCTACTCCATTGGAACCAAAATGATGTTTGGGAGTGTTTCAGAGCATTTCGCTAACCTTCGGCAGGTAAAAAGATGATAAACTTGTGTTTCGGGCCTGAATGCACTATTTCGGGGTACCGAAGTTCTGAAGCATCCACTCTACTCCATTGGACCCAAAATGATGTTTGAGAGTGTTTCAGAGCATTTCGCTAACCTTCGGCTCGTAAATGATGCAAAACTTCGGTTTCGGGCCTGAACGCACTATTTCAGGGTATCGTTGTTGTAAAGCATCCATTCTACTCCATTGGACCCAAAATGATGTTTGGGAGTGTTTCAGAGCATTTCGCTAACCTTCGGCACGTAAAAGATGCAAAACTTGTGTTCGCGCCTGAATCCACTATTCCGGGGTACCAAAGTTGTGAAGCATCCATTATAGTCCATTGGACCAAAAATGTTGTTTGGGAGTGTTTCAGAGCATTTTGCTAACCTTCGGCACATAAATAGATGAAAAACTTGTGTTTCGGGCCTGAATGCACTATTTGGGGGTACCAAAGTTGCGAAGCATCCATTCTACTCCATTGGAACCAAAATGATGTTTGGGAGTGTTTCAGAGCATTTCGCTAACCTTCGGCGCGTAAAAAGATACAAAACTTGTGTTTCGGGCCTGAATGCACTATTTCGGGGTATCGTAGTTGTAAAGCATCCATTCTACTCCATTGGACCCAAAATGATGTTTGGGAGTGTTTCAGAGCATTTCGCTAACCTTCGGCACGTAAAAGATGCAAAACTTGTGTTCGCGCCTGAATCCACTATTTCGGGGTACCAAAGTTGTGAAGCATCCATTATAGTCCATTGGACCCAAATGATGTTTGGGAGTGTTTCAGAGCATTTTGCTAACCTTCGGCACATAAATAGATGAAAACTTGTGTTTCGGGCCTGAATGCACTATTTCGGGGTACCAAAGTTGCGAAGCATCCATTCTACTCCAATGGAACCAAAATGATGCTTGGGAGTGTTTCAGAGCATTTCGCTAACCTTCAGCACGTAAAAAGATACAAAACTTGTGTTCGCGCCTGAATGCACTATTTCGAGGTACCAAAGTTGCGAAGCATCCATTCTACTCCATTGATGTTTGGGAGTGTTTCGGAGCATTTTGCTAACCTTCGGCACATAAATAGATGAAAAACTTGTGTTTCGGGCCTGAATGCACTATTTCGGGGTACCAAAGTTGCGAAGCATCCATTCTACTCCATTGGAACCAAAATGATGTTTGGGAGTGTTGCAGAGCATTTCGCTAACCTTCGGCAGGTAAAAAGATGATAAACTTGTGTTTCGGGCCTGAGTGCACTATTTCGGGGTACCGAAGTTCTGAAGCATCCATTCTACTCCATTGGACCCAAAATGATGTTTGAGAGTGTTTCAGAGCATTTCGCTAACCTTCGGCTCGTAAAAGATGCAAAACTTGGGTTTCGGGCCTGAACGCACTATTTCAGGGTATCGTTGTTGTAAAGCATCCATTCTACTCCATTGGACCCAAAATGATGTTTGGGAGTGTTTCGGAGCATTTCGCTAACCTTCGGCACATAAATAGATGAAAAACTTGTGTTTCGGGCATGAATGCACTATTTCGGTTTACCAAAGTTGCGAAGCATCCTTTCTACTCCATTGGAACCAAAAAGATGTTTGGGAGTGTTTCAGAGCATTTCGCTAACCTTCGGCAGGTAAAAAGATGATAAACTTGTGTTTCGGGCCTGAATGCACTATTTCGGGGTACCGAAGTTCTGAAGCATCCATTCTACTCCATTGGACCCAAAATGATGTTTGAGAGTGTTTCAGAGCATTTCGCTAACCTTCGGCTCGTAAAAGATGCAAAACTTGGGTTTCGAGCCTGAATGCACTATTTCGGGGTATCGTAGTTGTAAAGCATCCATTCTACTCCATTGGACCCAGAATGATGGTTGGGAGTGTATCAGAGCATTTCGCTAACCTTCGGCACGTAAAAGATGCAAAACTTGTGTTCGCGCCTGAATGCACTATTTCGGGGTACCGAAGTTGTGAAGCATCCATTCTACTCCATTGGACCCAAAATGATGTTTGGGAGTGTTCCAGAGCATTTCGCTAAGCTTCGGCACGTAAAAGATGCAAAACTTGTGTTTCGGGCCTGAATGCACTATTTCAGGGTATCGTAGTTGTAAAGCATCCATTCTACTCCATTGGACCCAAAATGATGTTTGGGAGTGTTTCAGAGCATTTCGCTAACCTTCGGCACGTAAAAGATGCAAAACTTGTGTTCGCGCCTGAATCCACTATTTCGGGGTACCAAAGTTGCGAAGCATCCATTCTACTCCATTGGAACCAAAATGATGTTTGGGAGTGTTTCAGAGCATTTCGCTAACCTTCGGCAGGTAAAAAGATGATAAACTTGTGTTTCGGGCCTGAGTGCACTATTTCGGGGTACCGAAGTTCTGAAGCATCCATTCTACTCCATTGGACCCAAAATGATGTTTGAGAGTGTTTCAGAGCATTTCGCTAACCTTCGGCTCGTAAAAGATGCAAAACTTGGGTTTCGGGCCTGAACGCACTATTTCAGGGTATCGTTGTTGTAAAGCATCCATTCTACTCCATTGGACCCAAAATGATGTTTGGGAGTGTTTCAGAGCATTTCGCTAACCTTCGGCACATAAATAGATGAAAAACTTGTGTTTCGGGCCTGAATGCACTATTTCGGTTTACCAAAGTTGCGAAGCATCCTTTCTACTCCATTGGAACCAAAATGATGTTTGGGAGTGTTTCAGAGCATTTCGCTAACCTTCGGCAGGTAAAAAGATGATAAACTTGTGTTTCGGGCCTGAATGCACTATTTCGGGGTACCGAAGTTCTGAAGCATCCATTCTACTCCATTGGACCCAAAATGATGTTTGAGAGTGTTTCAGAGCATTTCGCTAACCTTCGGCTCGTAAAAGATGCAAAACTTCGGTTTCGGGCCTGAACGCACTATTTCAGGGTATCGTTGTTGTAAAGCATCCATTCTACTCCATTGGACCCAAAATGATGTTTGGGAGTGTTTCAGAGCATTTCGCTAACCTTCGGCACGTAAAAGATGCAAAACTTGTGTTCGCGCCTGAATCCACTATTACGGGGTACCAAAGTTGTGAAGCATCCATTATAGTCCATTGGACCAAAAATGTTGTTTGGGAGTGTTTCAGAGCATTTTGCTAACCTTCGGCACATAAATAGATGAAAAACTTGTGTTTCGGGCCTGAATGCACTATTTGGGGGTACCAAAGTTGCGAAGCATCCATTCTACTCCATTGGAACCAAAATGATGTTTGGGAGTGTTTTAGAGCATTTCGCTAACCTTCGGAGCGTAAAAAGATACAAAACTTGTGTTTCGGGCCTGAATGCACTATTTCGGGGTATCGTAGTTGTAAAGCATCCATTCTACTCCATTGGACCCAAAATGATGTTTGGGAGTGTTTCAGAGCATTTCGCTAACCTTCGGCACGTAAAAGATGCAAAACTTGTGTTCGCGCCTGAATCCACTATTTCGGGGTACCAAAGTTGTGAAGCATCCATTATAGTCCATTGGACCCAAATGATGTTTGGGAGTGTTTCAGAGCATTTTGCTAACCTTCGGCACATAAATAGATGAAAAACTTGTGTTTCGGGCCTGAATGCACTATTTCGGGGTACCAAAGTTGCGAAGCATCCATTCTACTCCAATGGAACCAAAATGATGCTTGGGAGTGTTTCAGAGCATTTCGCTAACCTTCGGCACGTAAAAAGATACAAAACTTGTGTTCGCGCCTGAATGCACTATTTCGAGGTACCAAAGTTCCGAAGCATCCATTCTACTCCATTGGACCCAAAATGATGTTTGAGAGTGTTTCAGAGCATTTCGCTAACCTTCGGCTCGTAAAAGATGCAAAACTTGGGTTTCGGGCCTGAACGCACTATTTCAGGGTATCGTTGTTGTAAAGCATCCATTCTACTCCATTCGACCCAAAATGATGTTTGGGAGTGTTTCAGAGCATTTCGCTAACCTTCGGCAAGTAAAAGATGCAAAACTTGTGTTCGCGCCTGAATCCACTATTTCGGGGTACCAAAGTTGTGAAGCATCCATTATAGTCCATTGGACCAAAAATGATGTTTGGGAGTGTTTCAGAGCATTTTGCTGACCTTCGGCACATAAATAGATGAAAAACTTGTGTTTCGGGCCTGAATGCACTATTTCGGGGTACCAAAGTTGCGAAGCATCCATTCTACTGCATTGGAACCAAAATGATGTTTGGGAGTGTTTCAGAGCATTTCGCTAACCTTCGGCGCGTAAAAAGATACAAAACTTGTGTTTCGGGCCTGAATCCACTATTTCGAGGTGCCGAAGTTGTGAAGCATCCATTCTACTCCATTGGACCCAAAAAGATGTTTCGGAGTGTTTCAGAGCATTTCACTAACCTTCGGCACGTAAAAGATGCAAAACTTGTGTTTCGGGCCTGAATGCACTATTTCGTGGTATCGTAGTTGTAAAGCATCCATTCTACTCCATTGGACCCAAAATGATGTTTGGGAGTGTTTCAGAGCATTTCGCTAACCTTCGGCACGTAAAAGTTGCAAAACTTGTGTTCGCGCCTAAATCCACTATTTTGGGGTACCAAAGTTGTGAAGCATCCATTATAGTCCATTGGACCCTAAATGATGTTTGGGAGTGTTTCAGAGCATTTTGCTAACCTTCGGCACATAAATAGATGAAAAACTTGTGTTTCGGGCCTGAATGCACTATTTCGGGGTACCAAAGTTGCGAAGCATCCATTCTACTCCATTGGAACCAAAATGATGCTTGGGAGTGTTTCAGAGCATTTCGCTAACCTTCGGCACGTAAAAAGATACAAAACTTGTGTTCGCGCGTGAATGCACTATTTCGGGGTACCAAAGTTGCGAAGCATCCATTCTACTCCATTAATGTTTGGGAGTGTTTCGAAGCATTTTGCTAACCTTCGGCACATAAATAGATGAAAAACTTGTGTGTCGGGCCTGAATGCACTATTTCGGGGTACCAAAGTTGCGAAGCATCCATTCTACTCCATTGGAACCAAAATGATGTTTGGGAGTGTTTCAGAGCATTTCGCTAACCTTCGGCAGGTAAAAATATGATAAACTTGTGTTTCGGGCCTGAATGCACTATTTCGGGGTACCGAAGTTCTGAAGCATCCATTCTACTGCATTGGACCCAAAATGATGTTTGAGAGTGTTTCAGAGCATTTCGCTAACCTTCGGCTCGTAAAAGATGCAAAACTTGGGTTTCGGGCCTGAACGCACTATTTCAGGGTATCGTTGTTGTAAAGCATCCATTCTACTCCATTGGACCCAAAATGATGTTTGGGAGTGTTTCAGAGCATTTCGCTAACCTTCGGCAAGTAAAAGATGCAAAACTTGTGTTCGCGCCTGAATCCACTATTTCGGGGTACCAAAGTTGTGAAGCATCCATTATAGTCCATTGGACCAAAAATGATGTTTGGGAGTGTTTCAGAGCATTTTGCTGACCTTCGGCACATAAATAGATGAAAAACTTGTGTTTCGGGCCTGAATGCACTATTTCGGGGTACCAAAGTTGCGAAGCATCCATTCTACTGCATTGGAACCAAAATGATGTTTGGGAGTGTTTCAGAGCATTTCGCTAACCTTCGGCGCGTAAAAAGATACAAAACTTGTGTTTCGGGCCTGAATCCACTATTTCGAGGTGCCGAAGTTGTGAAGCATCCATTCTACTCCATTGGACCCAAAAAGATGTTTCGGAGTGTTTCAGAGCATTTCACTAACCTTCGGCACGTAAAAGATGCAAAACTTGTGTTTCGGGCCTGAATGCACTATTTCGTGGTATCGTAGTTGTAAAGCATCCATTCTACTCCATTGGACCCAAAATGATGTTTGGGAGTGTTTCAGAGCATTTCGCTAACCTTCGGCACGTAAAAGTTGCAAAACTTGTGTTCGCGCCTAAATCCACTATTTTGGGGTACCAAAGTTGTGAAGCATCCATTATAGTCCATTGGACCCTAAATGATGTTTGGGAGTGTTTCAGAGCATTTTGCTAACCTTCGGCACATAAATAGATGAAAAACTTGTGTTTCGGGCCTGAATGCACTATTTCGGGGTACCAAAGTTGCGAAGCATCCATTCTACTCCATTGGAACCAAAATGATGCTTGGGAGTGTTTCAGAGCATTTCGCTAACCTTCGGCACGTAAAAAGATACAAAACTTGTGTTCGCGCGTGAATGCACTATTTCGGGGTACCAAAGTTGCGAAGCATCCATTCTACTCCATTAATGTTTGGGAGTGTTTCGAAGCATTTTGCTAACCTTCGGCACATAAATAGATGAAAAACTTGTGTGTCGGGCCTGAATGCACTATTTCGGGGTACCAAAGTTGCGAAGCATCCATTCTACTCCATTGGAACCAAAATGATGTTTGGGAGTGTTTCAGAGCATTTCGCTAACCTTCGGCAGGTAAAAATATGATAAACTTGTGTTTCGGGCCTGAATGCACTATTTCGGGGTACCGAAGTTCTGAAGCATCCATTCTACTGCATTGGACCCAAAATGATGTTTGAGAGTGTTTCAGAGCATTTCGCTAACCTTCGGCTCGTAAAAGATGCAGAACTTGGGTTTCGGGCCTGAATGAACTATTTCGGGGTATCGTAGTTGTAAAGCATCCATTCTACTCCATTGGACCCAAAATGATGGTTGGGAGTGTATCAGAGCATTTCGCTAACCTTCGGCACGTAAAAGATGCAGAACTTGGGTTTCGGGCCTGAATGTACTATTTCGGGGTATCGTAGTTGTAAAGCATCCATTCTACTCCATTGGACCCAAAATGATGGTTGGGAGTGTATCAGAGCATTTCGCTAACCTTCGGCACGTAAAAGATGCAAAACTTGTGTTCGCACCTGAATGCACTATTTCGGGGTACCGAAGTTGTGAAGCATCCATTCTACTCCATTGGACCCAAAATGATGTTTGGGAGTGTTCCAGAGCATTTCGCTAAGCTTCGGCACGTAAAAGATGCAAAACTTGTGTTTCGGGCCTGAATGCACTATTTCGAGGTATCGTAGTTGTAAAGTATCCATTCTACTCCATTGATGTTTGGGAGTGTTTCAGTGCATTTTGCTAACCTTCGGCACATAAATAGATGAAAAATATGTGTTTCGGGCCTGAATGCACTATTTCGGGGTACCAAAGTTGCGAAGCATCCATTCTACTCCATTGGAACCAAAATGATGTTTGGGAGTGTTTCAGAGCATTTCGCTAACCTTCGGCAGGTAAAAAGATGATAAACTTTTGTTTCGGGCCTGAATGCACTATTTCGGGGTACCGAAGTTCTGAAGCATCCATTCTACTCCATTGGACCCAAAATGATGTTTGAGAGTGTTTCAGAGCATTTCGCTAACCTTCGGTTCGTAAAAGATGCAAAACTTGGGTTTCGGGCCTGAACGTACTATTTCAAGGTATCGTTGTTGTAAAGCATCCATTCTACTCCACTGGACCCAAAATGATGTTTGGGAGTGTTTCAGAGCATTTCGCTAACCTTCAGCACGTAAAAGATGCAAAACTTGTGTTCGCGCCTGAATCCACTATTTCGGGGTACCAAAGTTGTGAAGCATCCATTATAGTCCATTGGACCAAAAATGATGTTTGGGAGTGTTTCAGAGCATTTTGCTAACCTTCGGCACATAAATAGATGAAAAACTGGTGTTTCGGGCCTGAATGCACTATTTCGGGGTACCAAAGTTGCGAAGCATCCATTCTACTCCATTGGAACCAAAATGATGTTTGGGAGTGTTTCAGAGCATTTCGCTAACCTTCGGCAGGTAAAAAGATGATAAACTTGTGTTTCGGGCCTGAATGCACTATTTCGGGGTACCGAAGTTCTGAAGCATCCATTCTACTGCATTGGACCCAAAATGATGTTTGAGAGTGTTTCAGAGCATTTCGCTAACCTTCGGCTCGTAAAAGATGCAGAACTTGGGTTTCGGGCCTGAATGCACTATTTCGGGGTATCGTAGTTCTAAAGCATCCATTCTACTCCATTGGACCCAAAATGATGGTTGGGAGTGTATCAGAGCATTTCGCTAACCTTCGGCACGTAAAAGATGCAAAACTTGTGTTCGCACCTGAATGCACTATTTCGGGGTACCGAAGTTGTGAAGCATCCATTATAGTCCATTGGACCAAAAATGATGTTTGGGAGTGTTTCAGAGCATTTTGCTAACCTTCGGCACATAAATAGATGAAAAACTTGTGTTTCGGGCCTGAATGCACTATTTCGGTTTACCAAAGTTGCGAAGCATCCTTTCTACTCCATTGGAACCAAAATGATGTTTGGGAGTGTTTCAGAGCATTTCGCTAACCTTCGGCAGGTAAAAAGATGATAAACTTGTGTTTCGGGCCTGAATGCACTATTTCGGGGTACCGAAGTTCTGAAGCATCCATTCTACTCCATTGGACCCAAAATGATGTTTGAGAGTGTTTCAGAGCATTTCGCTAACCTTCGGCTCGTAAAAGATGCAAAACTTCGGTTTCGGGCCTGAACGCACTATTTCAGGGTATCGTTGTTGTAAAGCATCCATTCTACTCCATTAGACCCAAAATGATGTTTGGGAGTGTTTCAGAGCATTTCGCTAACCTTCGGCACGTAAAAGATGCAAAACTTGTGTTCGCGCCTGAATCCACTATTCCGGGGTACCAAAGTTGTGAAGCATCCATTATAGTCCATTGGACCAAAAATGTTGTTTGGGAGTGTTTCAGAGCATTTTGCTAACCTTCGGCACATAAATAGATGAAAAACTTGTGTTTCGGGCCTGAATGCACTATTTGGGGGTACCAAAGTTGCGAAGCATCCATTCTACTCCATTGGAACCAAAATGATGTTTGGGAGTGTTTCAGAGCATTTCGCTAACCTTCGGCGCGTAAAAAGATACAAAACTTGTGTTTCGGGCCTGAATGCACTATTTCGGGGTATCGTAGTTGTAAAGCATCCATTCTACTCCATTGGACCCAAAATGATGTTTGGGAGTGTTTCAGAGCATTTCGCTAACCTTCGGCACGTAAAAGATGCAAAACTTGTGTTCGCGCCTGAATCCACTATTTCGGGGTACCAAAGTTGTGAAGCATCCATTATAGTCCATTGGACCCAAATGATGTTTGGGAGTGTTTCAGAGCATTTTGCTAACCTTCGGCACATAAATAGATGAAAAACTTGTGTTTCGGGCCTGAATGCACTATTTCGGGGTACCAAAGTTGCGAAGCATCCATTCTACTACAATGGAACCAAAATGATGCTTGGGAGTGTTTCAGAGCATTTCGCTAACCTTCGGCACGTAAAAAGATACAAAACTTGTGTTTGCGCCTGAATGCACTATTTCGAGGTACCAAAGTTGCGAAGCATCCATTCTCCTCCATTGATGTTTGGGAGTGTTTCGGAGCATTTTGCTAACCTTCGGCACATAAATAGATGAAAAACTTGTGTTTCGGGCCTGAATGCACTATTTCGGGGTACCAAAGTTGCGAAGCATCCATTATACTCCATTGGAACCAAAATGATGTTTGGGAGTGTTGCAGAGCATTTCGCTAACCTTCGGCAGGTAAAAAGATGATAAACTTGTGTTTCGGGCCTGAATGCACTATTTCGGGGTACCGAAGTTCTGAAGCATCCATTCTACTGCATTGGACCCAAAATGATGTTTGAGAGTGTTTCAGAGCATTTCGCTAACCTTCGTCACGTAAAAGATGCAAAACTTGTGTTCGCGCCTGAATGCACTATTACGGGGTACCGAAGTTGTGAAGCATCCAATCTACTCCATTGGACCCAAAATGATGTTTGGGAGTGTTCCAGAGCATTTCGCTAAGCTTCGGCACGTAAAAGATGCAAAACTTGTGTTTCGGGCCTGAATGCACTATTTCGGGGTACCGAAGTTCTGAAGCATCCATTCTACTGCATTGGACCCAAAATGATGTTTGAGAGTGTTTCAAAGCATTTCGCTAACCTTCGGCTCGTAAAAGATGCAAAACTTGGGTTTCGGGCCTGAATGCACTATTTCGGGGTATCGTAGATGTAAAGCATCCATTCTACTCCATTGGACCCAAAATGATGGTTGGGAGTGTATCAGAGCATTTCGCTAACCTTCGGCACGTAAAAGATGCAAAACTTGTGTTCGCGCCTGAATGCACTATTTCGGGGTACCGAAGTTGTGAAGCATCCATTCTACTCCATTGGACCCAAAATGATGTTTGGGAGTGTTCCAGAGCATTTCGGTAAGCTTCGGCACGTTAAAGATGCAAAACTTGTGTTTCGGGCCTGAATGCACTATTTCGAGGTATCGTAGTTGTAAAGCATCCATTCTACTCCATTGGACCCAAAATGATGTTTCGGAGTGTTTCAGAACATTTCGCTAACCTTCGGTACGTAAAAGATGCAAAACTTGTGTTCGCGCCTGAATCCACTATTTCGGGGTACCAAAGTTGCGAAGCATCGATTCTACTCCATTGGAACCAAAATGATGTTTGGGAGTGTTTCAGAGCATTTCGCTAACCTTCGGCAGGTAAAAAGATGATAAACTTGTGTTTCGGGCCTGAATGCACTATTTCGGGGTACCGAAGTTCTGAAGCATCCATTCTACTCCATTGGACCCAAAATGATGTTTGAGAGTGTTTCAGAGCATTTCGCTAACCTTCGGCTCGTAAAAGATGCAAAACTTGGGTTTCGGGCCTGAACGCACTATTTCAGGGTATCGTTGTTGTAAAGCATCCATTCTACTCCGTTGGACCCAAAATGATGTTTGGGAGTGTTTCAGAGCATTTCGCTAACCTTCGCCACGTAAAAGATGCAAAACTTGTGTTAACGCCTGAATCCACTATTTCGGGGTACCAAAGTTGTGAAGCATCCATTATAGTCCATTGGACCAAAAATGATGTTTGGGAGTGTTTCAGAGCATTTTGCTAACCTTCGGCACATAAACAGATGAAAAACTTGTGTTTCGGTCCTGAATGCACTATTTCAGGGTACCAAAGTTGCGAAGCATCCATTCTACTGCATTGGAACCAAAATGATGCTTGGGAGTGTTTCAGAGCATTTCGCTAACCTTCGGCACGTAAAAAGATACAAAACTTGTGTTCGCGCCTGAATGCACTATTTCGGGGTACAAAAGTTGCGAAGCATCCATTCTACTCCATTGATGTTTGTGAGTGTTTCAGAGCATTTTGCTAACCTTCGGCACATAAATAGATGAAAAACTTGTGTTTCGGGCCTGAATGCACTATTTCGGGGTACCAACGTTGCGAAGCATCCATTCTACTCCATTAGAACCAAAATGATGTTTGGGAGTGTTTCAGAGCATTTCGCTAACCTTCGGCGCGTAAAAAGATACAAAACTTGTGTTTCGGGCCTGAATCCACTATTTCGAGGTGCCGAAGTTGTGAAACATCCATTCTACTCCATTGGACCCAAAATGATGTTTCGGAGTGTTTCAGAGCATTTCACTAACCTTCGGCACGTAAAAGATGCAAAACTTGTGTTTCGGGCCTGAATGCACTATTTCGGGGTATCGTAGTTGTAAAGCATCCATTCTACTCCATTGGACCAAAAATGATGTTTGGGAGTGTTTCAGAGCATTTCGCTAACCTTCGGCACGTAAAAGATGCAAAACTTGTGTTCGCGCCTGAATCCACTATTTCGGGGTACCAAAGTTGTGAAGCATCCATTATAGTCCATTGGACCAAAAATGATGTTTGGGAGTGTTTCAGAGCATTTCGCTAACCTTCGGCACGTAAAAAGATACAAAACTTGTGTTCGCGCCTGAATGCACTATTTCGGGGTACCAAAGTTGCGAAGCATCCATTCTACTCCATTGATGTTTGGGAGTGTTTCGGAGCATTTTGCTAAGCTTCGGCATATAAATAGATGAAAAACATGTGTTTCGGGCCTGAATGCACTATTTCGGGGTACCAAAGTTGCGAAGCATCCATGCTACTCCATTGGAACCAAAATGATGTTTGGGAGTGTTTCAGAGCATTTCGCTAACCTTCGGCAGGTAAAAAGATGATAAACTTGTGTTTCGGGCCTGAATGCACAATTTCGGGGTACCGAAGTTCTGAAGCATCCATTCTACTGCATTGGACCCAAAATGATGTTTGAGAGTGTTTCAGAGCATTTCGCTAACCTTTGGCTCGTAAAAGATGCAAAACTTGGGTTTCGGGCCTGAATGCACTATTTCGGGGTATCATAGTTGTAAAGCATCCATTCTACTCCATTGGACCCAAAATGATGGTTGGGAGTGTATCAGAGCATTTCGCTAACCTTCGGCACGTAAAAGATGCAAAACTTGTGTTCGCGCCTGAATGCACTATTTCGAGGTACCGAAGTTGTGAAGCATCCATTCTACTCCATTGGACCCAAAATGATGTTTGGGAGTGTTCCAGAGCATTTCGCTAAGCTTCGGCACGTAAAAGATGCAAAACTTGTGTTTCGGGCCTGAATGCACTATTTCGAGGTATCGTAGTTGTAAAGTATCCATTCTACTCCATTGATGTTTGGGAGTGTTTCAGAGCATTTCGCTAACCTTCGGCGTGTAAAAAGATACAAAACTTGTGTTTCGGGCCTGAATCCACTATTTCGAGGTGCCGAAGTTGTGAAGCATCCATTATAGTCCATTGGACCCAAAATGATGTTTGGGAGTGTTTCAGAGCATTTTGCTAACCTTCGGCACATAAATAGATGAAAAACTTGTGTTTCGGGATTGAATGCACTATTTCGGGGTACCAAAGTTGCGAAGCATCCATTCTACTCCATTGGAACCAAAATGATGCTTGGGAGTGTTTCAGAGCATTTCGCTAACCTTCGGCACGTAAAAAGATACAAAACTTGTGTTCGCGCCTGAATGCACTATTTCGGGGTACCAAAGTTGCGAAGCATCCATTCTACTCCATTGATGTTTGGGAGTGTTTCGGAGCATTTTGCTAACCTTCGGCACATAAATAGATGAAAAACTTGTGTTTCGGGCCTGAATGCACTATTTCGGGGTACGAAAGTTGCGAAGCATCCATTCTACTCCATTGGAACCAAAATGATGTTTGGGAGTGTTTCAGAGCATTTCGCTAACCTTCGGCAGGTAAAAAGATGATAAACTTGTGTTTCAGGCCTGAATGCACTATTTCGGGGTACCGAAGTTCTGAAGCATCCATTCTACTGCATTGGACCCAAAATGATGTTTGAGAGTGTTTCAGAGCATTTCGCTAACCTTCGGCACGTAAAAGATGCAAAACTTGGGTTTCGGGCCTGAATGCAATATTTCGGGGTATCGTAGTTGTAAAGCATCCATTCTACTCCATTGGACCCAAAATGATGGTTGGGAGTGTATCAGAGCATTTCGCTAACCTTCGGCCCGTAAAAGATGCAAAACTTGTGTTCGCACCTGAATGCACTATTTCGGGGTACCGAAGTTGTGAAGCATCCATTCTACTCCATTGGACCCAAAATGATGTTTGGCAGTGTTCCAGAGCATTTCGCTAAGCTTCGGCACGTAAAAGATGCAAAACTTGTGTTTCGGGCCTGATTGCACTATTTCGAGGTATCGTAGTTGTAAAGCATCCATTCTACTCCATTGGACCCAAAATGATGTTTGGGAGTGTTTCAGAGGATTTCGCTAACCTTCGGCACGTAAAAGATGCAAAACTTGTGTTCGCGCCTGAATCCACTATTTCGGGGTACCAAAGTTGCGAAGCATCCATTCTACTCCATTGGAACCAAAATGATGTTTGGGAGTGTTTCAGAGCATTTCGCTAACCTTCGGCAGGTAAAAAGATGATAAACTTGTGTTTCGGGCCTGAATGCACTATTTCGGGGTACCGAAGTTCCGAAGCATCCATTCTACTCCATTGGACCCAAAATGATGTTTGAGAGTGTTTCAGAGCATTTCGCTAACCTTCGGCTCGTAAAAGATGCAAAACTTGGGTTTCGGGCCTGAACGCACTATTTCAGGGTATCGTTGTTGTAAAGCATCCATTCTACTCCATTGGACCCAAAATGATGTTTTGGAGTGTTTCAGAGCATTTCGCTAACCTTCGGCAAGTAAAAGATGCAAAACTTGTGTTCGCGCCTGAATCCACTATTTCGGGGTACCAAAGTTGTGAAGCATCCATTATAGTCCATTGGACCCAAAATGATGTTTGGGAGTGTTTCAGAGCATTTTGCTGACCTTCGGCACATAAATAGATGAAAAACTTGTGTTTCGGGCCTGAATGCACTATTTCGGGGTACCAAAGTTGTGAAGCATCCATTCTACTCCATTGGAACCAAAATGATGTTTGGGAGTGTTTCAGAGCATTTCGCTAACCTTCGGCGCGTAAAAAGATACAAAACTTGTGTTTCGGGCCTGAATCCACTATTTCGAGGTGCCGAAGTTGTGAAGCATCCATTCGACTCCATTGGACCCAAAAAGATGTTTCGGAGTGTTTCAGAGCATTTCACTAACCTTCGGCACGTAAAAGATGCAAAACTTGTGTTTCGGGCCTGAATGCACTATTTCGTGGTATCGTAGTTGTAAAGCATCCATTCTACTCCATTGGACCCAAAATGATGTTTGGGAGTGTTTCAGAGCATTTCGCTAACCTTCGGCACGTAAAAGTTGCAAAACTTGTGTTCGCGCCTGAATTCACTATTTTGGGGTACCAAAGTTGTGAAGCATCCATTATAGTCCATTGGACCCTAAATGATGTTTGGGAGTGTTTCAGAGCATTTTGCTAACCTTCGGCACATAAATAGATGAAAAACTTGTGTTTCGGGCCTGAATGCACTATTTCGGGGTACCAAAGTTGCGAAGCATCCATTCTACTCCATTGGAACCAAAATGATGCTTGGGAGTGTTTCAGAGCATTTCGCTAACCTTCGGCACGTAAAAAGATACAAAACTTGTGTTCGCGCCTGAATGCACTATTTCGGGGTACCAAAGTTGCGAAGCATCCATTCTACTCCATTAATGTTTGGGAGTGTTTCGGAGCATTTTGCTAACCTTCGGCACATAAATAGATGAAAAACTTGTGTGTCGGGCCTGAATGCACTATTTCGGGGTACCAAAGTTGCGAAGCATCCATTCTACTCCATTGGAACCAAAATGATGTTTGGGAGTGTTTCAGAGCATTTCGCTAACCTTCGGCAGGTAAAAATATGATAAACTTGTGTTTCGGGCCTGAATGCACTATTTCGGGGTACCGAAGTTCTGAAGCATCCATTCTACTGCATTGGACCCAAAATGATGTTTGAGAGTGTTTCAGAGCATTTCGCTAACCTTCGGCTCGTAAAAGATGCAGAACTTGGGTTTCGGGCCTGAATGCACTATTTCGGGGTATCGTAGTTGTAAAGCATCAATTCTACTCCATTGGACCCAAAATGATGGTTGGGAGTGTATCAGAGCATTTCGCTAACCTTCGGCACGTAAAAGATGCAAAACTTGTGTTCGCACCTGAATGCACTATTTCGGGGTACCGAAGTTGTGAAGCATCCATTCTACTCCATTGGACCCAAAATGATGTTTGGGAGTGTTCCAGAGCATTACGCTAAGCTTCGGCACGTAAAAGATGCAAAACTTGTGTTTCGGGCCTGAATGCACTATTTCGAGGTATCGTAGTTGTAAAGTATCCATTCAACTCCATTGATGTTTGGGAGTGTTTCAGAGCATTTTGCTAACCTTCGGCACATAAATAGATGAAAAACTTGTGTTTCGGGCCTGAATGCACTATTTCGGGGTACCAAAGTTGCGAAGCATCCATTCTACTCCATTGGAACCAAAATGATGTTTGGGAGTGTTTCAGAGCATTTCGCTAACCTTCGACAGGTAAAAAGATGATAAACTTGTGTTTCGGGCCTGAATGCACTATTTCGGGGTACCGAAGTTCTGAAGCATCCATTCTACTCCATTGGACCCAAAATGATGTTTGAGAGTGTTTCAGAGCATTTCGCTAACCTTCGGCTCGTAAAAGATGCAAAACTTGGGTTTCGGGCCTGAACGCACTATTTCAGGGTATCGTTGTTGTAAAGCATCCATTCTACTCCATTGGACCCAAAATGATGTTTGGGAGTGTTTCAGAGCATTTCGCTAACCTTCGGCACGTAAAAATGCAAAACTTATGTTCGCGCCTGAATCCACTATTTCGGGGTACCAAAGTTGTGAAGCATCCATTATAGTCCATTGGACCAAAAATGATGTTTGGGAGTGTTTCAGAGCATTTTGCTAACCTTCGGCACATAAATAGATGAAAAACTGGTGTTTCGGGCCTGAATGCACTATTTCGGGGTACCAAAGTTGCGAAGCATCCATTCTACTCCATTGGAACCAAAATGATGTTTGGGAGTGTTTCAGAGCATTTCGCTAACCTTCGGCACGTAAAAAGATACAAAACTTGTGTTTCGGGCCTGAATTCACTATTTCGAGGTGCCGAAGTTGTGAAGCATCCATTCTACTCCATTGGACCCAAAATGATGTTTCGGAGTGTTTCAGAGCATTTCACTAAACTTCGGCACGTAAAAGATGCAAAACTTGTGTTCGCGCCTGAATCCACTATTTCGGGGTACCAAAGTTGTGAAGCATCCATTATAGTCCATTGGACCCAAAATGATGTTTGGGAGTGTTTCAGAGCATTTTGCTAACCTTCGGCACATAAATAGATGAAAAACTTGTGTTTCGGGATTGAATGCACTATTTCGGGGTACCAAAGTTGCGAAGCATCCATTCTACTCCATTGGAACCAAAATGATGCTTGGGAGTGTTTCAGAGCATTTCGCTAACCTTCGGCACGTAAAAAGATACAAAACTTGTGTTCGCGCCTGAATGCACTATTTCGGGGTACCAAAGTTGCGAAGCATCCATTCTACTCCATTGATGTTTGGGAGTGTTTCGGAGCATTTTGCTAACCTTCGGCACATAAATAGATGAAAAACTTGTGTTTCGGGCCTGAATGCACTATTTCGGGGTACGAAAGTTGCGAAGCATCCATTCTCCTCCATTGGAACCAAAATGATGTTTGGGAGTGTTTCAGAGCATTTCGCTAACCTTCGGCAGGTAAAAAGATGATAAACTTGTGTTTCAGGCCTGAATGCACTATTTCGGGGTACCGAAGTTCTGAAGCATCCATTCTACTGCATTGGACCCAAAATGATGTTTGAGAGTGTTTCAGAGCATTTCGCTAACCTTCGGCACGTAAAAGATGCAAAACTTGGGTTTCGGGGCTGAATGCAATATTTCGGGGTATCGTAGTTGTCAAGCATCCATTCTACTCCATTGGACCCAAAATGATGGTTGGGAGTGTATCAGAGCATTTCGCTAACCTTCGGCCCGTAAAAGATGCAAAACTTGTGTTCGCGCCTGAATGCACTATTTCGGGGTACCGAAGTTGTGAAGCATCCATTCTACTCCATTGGACCCAAAATGATGTTTGGGAGTGTTCCAGAGCATTTCGCTAAGCTTCGGCACGTAAAAGATGCAAAACTTGTGTTTCGGGCCTGAATGCACTATTTCGAGGTATCGTAGTTGTAAAGCATCCATTCTACTCCATTGGACCCAAAATGATGTTTGGGAGTGTTTCAGAGGATTTCGCTAACCTTCGGCACGTAAAAGATGCAAAACTTGTGTTCGCGCCTGAATCCACTATTTCGGGGTACCAAAGTTGCGAAGCATCCATTCTACTCCATTGGAACCAAAATGATGTTTGGGAGTGTTTCAGAGCATTTCGCTAACCTTCGGCAGGTAAAAAGATGATAAACTTGTGTTTCGGGCCTGAATGCACTATTTCGGGGTACCGAAGTTCCGAAGCATCCATTCTACTCCATTGGACCCAAAATGATGTTTTGGAGTGTTTCAGAGCATTTCGCTAACCTTCGGCAAGTAAAAGATGCAAAACTTGTGTTCGCGCCTGAATCCACTATTTCGGGGTACCAAAGTTGTGAAGCATCCATTATAGTCCATTGGACCAAAAATGATGTTTGGGAGTGTTTCAGAGCATTTTGCTGACCTTCGGCACATAAATAGATGAAAAACTTGTGTTTCGGGCCTGAATGCACTATTTCGGGGTACCAAAGTTGTGAAGCATCCATTCTACTCCATTGGAACCAAAATGATGTTTGGGAGTGTTTCAGAGCATTTCGCTAACCTTCGGCGCGTAAAAAGATACAAAACTTGTGTTTCGGGCCTGAATCCACTATTTCGAGGTGCCGAAGTTGTGAAGCATCCATTCTACTCCATTGGACCCAAAAAGATGTTTCGGAGTGTTTCAGAGCATTTCACTAACCTTCGGCACGTAAAAGATGCAAAACTTGTGTTTCGGGCCTGAATGCACTATTTCGTGGTATCGTAGTTGTAAAGCATCCATTCTACTCCATTGGACCCAAAATGATGTTTGGGAGTGTTTCAGAGCATTTCGCTAACCTTCGGCACGTAAAAGTTGCAAAACTTGTGTTCGCGCCTGAATCCACTATTTTGGGGTACCAAAGTTGTGAAGCATCCATTATAGTCCATTGGACCCTAAATGATGTTTGGGAGTGTTTCAGAGCATTTTGCTAACCTTCGGCACATAAATAGATGAAAAACTTGTGTTTCGGGCCTGAATGCACTATTTCGGGGTACCAAAGTTGCGAAGCATCCATTCTACTCCATTGGAACCAAAATGATGCTTGGGAGTGTTTCAGAGCATTTCGCTAACCTTCGGCACGTAAAAAGATACAAAACTTGTGTTCGCGCCTGAATGCACTATTTCGGGGTACCAAAGTTGCGAAGCATCCATTCTACTCCATTAATGTTTGGGAGTGTTTCGGAGCATTTTGCTAACCTTCGGCACATAAATAGATGAAAAACTTGTGTGTCGGGCCTGAATGCACTATTTCGGGGTACCAAAGTTGCGAAGCATCCATTCTACTCCATTGGAACCAAAATGATGTTTGGGAGTGTTTCAGAGCATTTCGCTAACCTTCGGCAGGTAAAAATATGATAAACTTGTGTTTCGGGCCTGAATGCACTATTTCGGGGTACCGAAGTTCTGAAGCATCCATTCTACTGCATTGGACCCAAAATGATGTTTGAGAGTGTTTCAGAGCATTTCGCTAACCTTCGGCTCGTAAAAGATGCAGAACTTGGGTTTCGGGCCTGAATGCACTATTTCGGGGTATCGTAGTTGTAAAGCATCCATTCTACTCCATTGGACCCAAAATGATGGTTGGGAGTGTATCAGAGCATTTCGCTAACCTTCGGCACGTAAAAGATGCAAAACTTGTGTTCGCACCTGAATGCACTATTTCGGGGTACCGAAGTTGTGAAGCATCCATTCTACTCCATTGGACCCAAAATGATGTTTGGGAGTGTTCCAGAGCATTACGCTAAGCTTCGGCACGTAAAAGATGCAAAACTTGTGTTTCGGGCCTGAATGCACTATTTCGAGGTATCGTAGTTGTAAAGTATCCATTCAACTCCATTGATGTTTGGGAGTGTTTCAGAGCATTTTGCTAACCTTCGGCACATAAATAGATGAAAAACTTGTGTTTCGGGCCTGAATGCACTATTTCGGGGTACCAAAGTTGCGAAGCATCCATTCTACTCCATTGGAACCAAAATGATGTTTGGGAGTGTTTCAGAGCATTTCGCTAACCTTCGACAGGTAAAAAGATGATAAACTTGTGTTTCGGGCCTGAATGCACTATTTCGGGGTACCGAAGTTCTGAAGCATCCATTCTACTCCATTGGACCCAAAATGATGTTTGAGAGTGTTTCAGAGCATTTCGCTAACCTTCGGCTCGTAAAAGATGCAAAACTTGGGTTTCGGGCCTGAACGCACTATTTCAGGGTATCGTTGTTGTAAAGCATCCATTCTCCTAAATTGGACCCAAAATGATGTTTGGGAGTGTTTCAGAGCATTTCGCTAACCTTCGGCACGTAAAAATGCAAAACTTATGTTCGCGCCTGAATCCACTATTTCGGGGTACCAAAGTTGTGAAGCATCCATTATAGTCCATTGGACCAAAAATGATGTTTGGGAGTGTTTCAGAGCATTTTGCTAACCTTCGGCACATAAATAGATGAAAAACTGGTGTTTCGGGCCTGAATGCACTATTTCGGGGTACCAAAGTTGCGAAGCATCCATTCTACTCCATTGGAACCAAAATGATGTTTGGGAGTGTTTCAGAGCATTTCGCTAACCTTCGGCACGTAAAAAGATACAAAACTTGTGTTTCGGGCCTGAATTCACTATTTCGAGGTGCCGAAGTTGTGAAGCATCCAATCTACTCCATTGGACCCAAAATGATGTTTCGGAGTGTTTCAGAGCATTTCACTAAACTTCGGCACGTAAAAGATGCAAAACTTGTGTTCGCGCCTGAATCCACTATTTCGGGGTACCAAAGTTGTGAAGCATCCATTATAGTCCATTGGACCCAAAATGATGTTTGGGAGTGTTTCAGAGCATTTTGCTAACCTTCGGCACATAAATAGATGAAAAACTTGTGTTTCGGGATTGAATGCACTATTTCGGGGTACCAAAGTTGCGAAGCATCCATTCTACTCCATTGGAACCAAAATGATGCTTGGGAGTGTTTCAGAGCATTTCGCTAACCTTCGGCACGTAAAAAGATACAAAACTTGTGTTCGCGCCTGAATGCACTATTTCGGGGTACCAAAGTTGCGAAGCATCCATTCTACTCCATTGATGTTTGGGAGTGTTTCGGAGCATTTTGCTAACCTTCGGCACATAAATAGATGAAAAACTTGTGTTTCGGGCCTGAATGCACTATTTCAGGGTACGAAAGTTGCGAAGCATCCATTCTACTCCATTGGAACCAAAATGATGTTTGGGAGTGTTTCAGAGCATTTCGCTAACCTTCGGCAGGTAAAAAGATGATAAACTTGTGTTTCAGGCCTGAATGCACTATTTCTGGGTACCGAAGTTCTGAAGCATCCATTCTACTGCATTGGACCCAAAATGATGTTTGAGAGTGTTTCAGAGCATTTCGCTAACCTTCGGCACGTAAAAGATGCAAAACTTGGGTTTCGGGCCTGAATGCAATATTTCGGGGTATCGTAGTTGTAAAGCATCCATTCTACTCCATTGGACCCAAAATGATGTTTGGGAGTGTATCAGAGCATTTTGCTAACCTTCGGCACGTAAAAGATGCAAAACTTGTGTTCGCGCCTGAATGCACTATTTCGGGGTACCGAAGTTGTGAAGCATCCATTCTACTCCATTGGACCCAAAATGATGTTTGGGAGTGTTCCAGAGCATTTCGCTAAGCTTCGGCACGTAAAAGATGCAAAACTTGTGTTTCGGGCCTGAATGCACTATTTCGAGGTATCGTAGTTGTAAAGCATCCATTCTACTCCATTGGACCCAAAATGATGTTTGGGAGTGTTTCAGAGGATTTCGCTAACCTTCGGCACGTAAAAGATGCAAAACTTGTGTTCGCGCCTGAATCCACTATTTCGGGGTACCAAAGTTGCGAAGCATCCATTCTACTCCATTGGAACCAAAATGATGTTTGGGAGTGTTTCAGAGCATTTCGCTAACCTTCGGCAGGTAAAAAGATGATAAACTTGTGTTTCGGGCCTGAATGCACTATTTCGGGGTACCGAAGTTCCGAAGCATCCATTCTACTCCATTGGACCCAAAATGATGTTTGAGAGTGTTTCAGAGCATTTCGCTAACCTTCGGCTCGTAAAAGATGCAAAACTTGGGTTTCGGGCCTGAACGCACTATTTCAGGGTATCGTTGTTGTAAAGCATCCATTCTACTCCATTGGACCCAAAATGATGTTTTGGAGTGTTTCAGAGCATTTCGCTAACCTTCGGCAAGTAAAAGATGCAAAACTTGTGTTCGCGCCTGAATCCACTATTTCGGGGTACCAAAGTTGTGAAGCATCCATTATAGTCCATTGGACCAAAAATGATGTTTGGGAGTGTTTCAGAGCATTTTGCTGACCTTCGGCACATAAATAGATGAAAAACTTGTGTTTCGGGCCTGAATGCACTATTTCGGGGTACCAAAGTTGTGAAGCATCCATTCTACTCCATTGGAACCAAAATGATGTTTGGGAGTGTTTCAGAGCATTTCGCTAACCTTCGGCGCGTAAAAAGATACAAAACTTGTGTTTCGGGCCTGAATCCACTATTTCGAGGTGCCGAAGTTGTGAAGCATCCATTCTACTCCATTGGACCCAAAAAGATGTTTCGGAGTGTTTCAGAGCATTTCACTAACCTTCGGCACGTAAAAGATGCAAAACTTGTGTTTCGGGCCTGAATGCACTATTTCGTGGTATCGTAGTTGTAAAGCATCCATTCTACTCCATTGGACCCAAAATGATGTTTGGGAGTGTTTCAGAGCATTTCGCTAACCTTCGGCACGTAAAAGTTGCAAAACTTGTGTTCGCGCCTGAATCCACTATTTTGGGGTACCAAAGTTGTGAAGCATCCATTATAGTCCATTGGACCCTAAATGATGTTTGGGAGTGTTTCAGAGCATTTTGCTAACCTTCGGCACATAAATAGATGAAAAACTTGTGTTTCGGGCCTGAATGCACTATTTCGGGGTACCAAAGTTGCGAAGCATCCATTCTACTCCATTGGAACCAAAATGATGCTTGGGAGTGTTTCAGAGCATTTCGCTAACCTTCGGCACGTAAAAAGATACAAAACTCGTGTTCGCGCCTGAATGCACTATTTCGGGGTACCAAAGTTGCGAAGCATCCATTCTACTCCATTAATGTTTGGGAGTGTTTCGGAGCATTTTGCTAACCTTCGGCACATAAATAGATGAAAAACTTGTGTGTCGGGCCTGAATGCACTATTTCGGGGTACCAAAGTTGCGAAGCATCCATTCTACTCCATTGGAACCAAAATGATGTTTGGGAGTGTTTCAGAGCATTTCGCTAACCTTCGGCAGGTAAAAATATGATAAACTTGTGTTTCGGGCCTGAATGCACTATTTCGGGGTACCGAAGTTCTGAAGCATCCATTCTACTGCATTGGACCCAAAATGATGTTTGAGAGTGTTTCAGAGCATTTCGCTAACCTTCGGCTCGTAAAAGATGCAGAACTTGGGTTTCGGGCCTGAATGCACTATTTCGGGGTATCGTAGTTGTAAAGCATCCATTCTACTCCATTGGACCCAAAATGATGGTTGGGAGTGTATCAGAGCATTTCGCTAACCTTCGGCACGTAAAAGATGCAAAACTTGTGTTCGCACCTGAATGCACTATTTCGGGGTACCGAAGTTGTGAAGCATCCATTCTACTCCATTGGACCCAAAATGATGTTTGGGAGTGTTCCAGAGCATTACGCTAAGCTTCGGCACGTAAAAGATGCAAAACTTGTGTTTCGGGCCTGAATGCACTATTACGAGGTATCGTAGTTGTAAAGTATCCATTCAACTCCATTGATGTTTGGGAGTGTTTCAGAGCATTTTGCTAACCTTCGGCACATAAATAGATGAAAAACTTGTGTTTCGGGCCTGAATGCACTATTTCGGGGTACCAAAGTTGCGAAGCATCCATTCTACTCCATTGGAACCAAAATGATGTTTGGGAGTGTTTCAGAGCATTTCGCTAACCTTCGACAGGTAAAAAGATGATAAACTTGTGTTCCGGGCCTGAATGCACTATTTCGGGGAACCGAAGTTCTGAAGCATCCATTCTACTCCATTGGACCCAAAATGATGTTTGAGAGTGTTTCAGAGCATTTCGCTAACCTTCGGCTCGTAAAAGATGCAAAACTTGGGTTTCGGGCCTGAACTTACTATTTCAGGGTATCGTTGTTGTAAAGCATCCATTCTACTCCATTGGACCCAAAATGATGTTTGGGAGTGTTTCAGAGCATTTCGCTAACCTTCGGCACGTAAAAATGCAAAACTTATGTTCGCGCCTGAATCCACTATTTCGGGGTACCAAAGTTGTGAAGCATCCATTATAGTCCATTGGACCAAAAATGATGTTTGGGAGTGTTTCAGAGCATTTTGCTAACCTTCGGCACATAAATAGATGAAAAACTGGTGTTTCGGGCCTGAATGCACTATTTCGGGGTACCAAAGTTGCGAAGCATCCATTCTACTCCATTGGAACCATAATGATGTTTGGGAGTGTTTCAGAGCATTTCGCTAACCTTCGGCACGTAAAAAGATACAAAACTTGTGTTTCGGGCCTGAATTCACTATTTCGAGGTGCCGAAGTTGTGAAGCATCCATTCTACTCCATTGGACCCAAAATGATGTTTCGGAGTGTTTCAGAGCATTTCACTAAACTTCGGCACGTAAAAGATGCAAAACTTGTGTTCGCTCCTGAATCCACTATTTCGGGGTACCAAAGTTGTGAAGCATCCATTATAGTCCATTGGACCCAAAATGATGTTTGGGAGTGTTTCAGAGCATTTTGCTAACCTTCGGCACATAAATAATTGAAAAACTTGTGTTTTGGGCCTGAATGCACTATTTCGGGGTACCAAAGTTGCGAAGCATCCATTCTACTCCATTGATGTTTGGGAGTGTTTCAGAGCATTTTGCTAACCTTCGGCACATAAATAGATGAAAAACTTGTGTTTCGGGCCTGAATGCACTATTTCAGGATACCAAAGTCGCGAAGCATCCATTCGACTCCATTGGAACCAAAATGATGTTTGGGAGTGTTTCAGAGCATTTCGCTAACCTTCGGCAGGTAAAAAGAAGATAAACTTGTGTTTCGGGCCTGAATGCACTGTTTCGGGGTACCGATGTTCTGAAGCATCCATTCTACTGCATTGGACCCAAAATGATGTTTCAGAGTGTTTCAGAGCATTTCGCTAACCTTCGGCTCGTAAAAGATGCAAAACTTGGGTTTCGGGCCTGAATGCACTATTTCAGGGTATCGTAGCTGTAAAGCATCCATTCTACTCCATTGGACTCAAAATGATGGTTGGGAGTGTATCAGAGCATTTCACTAACCTTCGGCACGTAAAAGATGCAAAACTTTTGTTCATGCCTGAATGCACTATTTCGGGGTACCGAAGTTGTGAAGCATCCATTCTACTCCATTGGACCCAAAATGATGTTTGGGAGTGTTCCAGAGCATTTTGCTAAGCTTCGGCACGTAAAAGATGCAAAACTTGTGTTTCGGGCCTGAATGCACTATTTCGAGGTATCGTAGTTGTAAAGCATCCATTCTACTCCATTGGACCCAAAATGATGTTTGGGAGTGTTTCAGAGCATTTCGCTAACCTTCGGCACGTAAAAGATGCAAAACTTGTGTTCGCGCCTGAATCCACTATTTCGGGGTACCAAAGTTGCGAAGCATCCATTCTACTCCATTGGAACCAAAATGACGTTTGGGAGTGTTTCAGAGCATTTCGCTAACCTTCGGCAGGTAAAAAGATGATAAACTTGTGTTTCGGGCCTGAATGCACTATTTCGGGGTACCGAAGTTCTGAAGCATCCATTCTACTCCATTGGACCCAAAATGATGTTTGAGAGTGTTTCAGAGCATTTCGCTAACCTTCGGCTCGTAAAAGATGCAAAACTTGGGTTTCGGGCCAGAACGCACTATTTCAGGGTATCGTTGTTGTAAAGCATCCATTCTAC
Source organism: Cenchrus fungigraminus (assembly GCA_036936925.1). NCBI lineage: Eukaryota > Viridiplantae > Streptophyta > Magnoliopsida > Poales > Poaceae > Cenchrus > Cenchrus fungigraminus. Next base: position 57,370,554 of record CM072772.1, on the reverse strand, counting down.
TCCATTGGACCCAAAATGATGTTTGGGAGTGTTTCAGAGCATTTCGCTAACCTTCGGCACGTAAAAGATACAAAACTTGTGCTCGCGCCTGAATCCACTATTTTGGGGTACCAAAGTTGTGAAGCATCCATTATAGTCCATTGGACAAAAAATGATGTTTGGGAGTGTTTCAGAGCATTTTGCTAACCTTCGGCACATAAATAGATGAAAAACTTGTGTTTCGGGCCTGAATGCACTATTTCGGGATACCAAAGTTGCGAAGCATCCATTCTACTCCATTGGAACCAAAATGATGTTTGGGAGTGTTTCAGAGCATTTCGCTAACCTTCGGCAGGTAAAAAGATGATAAACTTGTGTTTCGGGCCTGAATGCACTGTTTCGGGGTACCGAAGTTCTGAAGCATCCATTCTACTGCATTGGACCCAAAATGATGTTTCAGAGTGTTTCAGAGCATTTCGCTAACCTTCGGCTCGTAAAAGATGCAAAACTTGAGTTTCGGGCCTGAATGCACTATTTCAGGGTATCGTAGCTGTAAAGCATCCATTCTACTCCATTGGACCCAAAATGATGGTTGGGAGTGTATCAGAGCATTTCACTAACCTTCGGCACGTAAAAGATGCAAAACTTTTGTTCATGCCTGAATGCACTATTTCGGGGTACCGAAGTTGTGAAGCATCCATTCTACTCCATTGGACCCAAAATGATGTTTGGGAGTGTTCCAGAGCATTTTGCTAAGCTTCGGCACGTAAAAGATGCAAAACTTGTGTTTCGGGCCTGAATGCACTATTTCGAGGTATCGTAGTTGTAAAGCATCCATTCTACTCCATTGGACCCAAAATGATATTTGGGAGTGTTTCAGAGCATTTCGCTAACCTTCGGCACGTAAAAGATGCAAAACTTGTGTTCGCGCCTGAATCCACTATTTCGGGGTACCAAAGTTGCGAAGCATCCATTCTACTCCATTGGAACCAAAATGACGTTTGGGAGTGTTTCAGAGCATTTCGCTAACCTTCGGCAGGTAAAAAGATGATAAACTTGTGTTTCGGGCCTGAATGCACTATTTCGGGGTACCGAAGTTCTGAAGCATCCATTCTACTCCATTGGACCCAAAATGATGTTTGGGAGTGTTTCAGAGCATTTCGCTAACCTTCGGCACGTAAAAGTTGCAAAACTTGTGTTCGCGCCTGAATCCACTATTTTGGGGTACCAAAGTTGTGAAGCATCAATTATAGTCCATTGGACCCTAAATGATGTTTGGGAGTGTTTCAGAGCATTTTGCTAACCTTCGGCACATAAATAGATGAAAAACTTGTGTTTCGGGCCTGAATGCACTATTTCGGGGTACCAAAGTTGCGAAGCATCCATTCTACTCCATTGGAACCAAAATGATGCTTGGGAGTGTTTCAGAGCATTTCGCTAACCTTCGGCACGTAAAAAGATACAAAACTTGTGTTCGCGCCTGAATGCACTATTTCGGGGTACCAAAGTTGCGAAGCATCCATTCTACTCCATTAATGTTTGGGAGTGTTTCGGAGCATTTTGCTAACCTTCGGCACATAAATAGATGAAAAACTTGTGTGTCGGGCCTGAATGCACTATTTCGGGGTACCAAAGTTGCGAAGCATCCATTCTACTCCATTGGAACCAAAATGATGTTTGGGAGTGTTTCAGAGCATTTCGCTAACCTTCGGCAGGTAAAAATATGATAAACTTGTGTTTCGGGCCTGAATGCACTATTTCGGGGTACCGAAGTTCTGAAGCATCCATTCTACTGCATTGGACCCAAAATGATGTTTGAGAGTGTTTCAGAGCATTTCGCTAACCTTCGGCTCGTAAAAGATGCAGAACTTGGGTTTCGGGCCTGAATGCACTATTTCGGGGTATCGTAGTTGTAAAGCATCCATTCTACTCCATTGGACCCAAAATGATGGTTGGGAGTGTATCAGAGCATTTCGCTAACCTTCGGCACGTAAAAAGATACAAAACTTGTGTTTCGGGCCTGAATTCACTATTTCGAGGTGCCGAAGTTGTGAAGCATCCATTCTACTCCATTGGACCCAAAATGATGTTTCGGAGTGTTTCAGAGCATTTCACTAAACTTCGGCACGTAAAAGATGCAAAACTTGTGTTCGCTCCTGAATCCACTATTTCGGGGTACCAAAGTTGTGAAGCATCCATTATAGTCCATTGGACCCAAAATGATGTTTGGGAGTGTTTCAGAGCATTTTGCTAACCTTCGGCACATAAATAATTGAAAAACTTGTGTTTTGGGCCTGAATGCACTATTTCGGGGTACCAAAGTTGCGAAGCATCCATTCTACTCCTTTGGAACCAAAATGATGCTTGGGAGTGTTTCAGAGCATTTGGCTAACCTTCGGCACGTAAAAAGATACAAAACTTGTGTTCGCGCCTGAATGCACTATTTCGGGGTACCAAAGTTGCGAAGCATCCATTCTACTCCATTGATGTTTGGGAGTGTTTCAGAGCATTTTGCTAACCTTCGGCACATAAATTGATGAAAAACTTGTGTTTCGGGCCTGAATGCACTATTTCAGGATACCAAAGTCGCGAAGCATCCATTCGACTCCATTGGAACCAAAATGATGTTTGGGAGTGTTTCAGAGCATTTCGCTAACCTTCGGCAGGTAAAAAGATGATAAACTTGTGTTTCGGGCCTGAATGCACTGTTTCGGGGTACCGATGTTCTGAAGCATCCATTCTACTGCATTGGACCCAAAATGATGTTTCAGAGTGTTTCAGAGCATTTCGCTAACCTTCGGCTCGTAAAAGATGCAAAACTTGGGTTTCGGGCCTGAATGCACTATTTCAGGGTATCGTAGCTGTAAAGCATCCATTCTACTCCATTGGACCCAAAATGATGGTTGGGAGTGTATCAGAGCATTTCACTAACCTTCGGCACGTAAAAGATGCAAAACTTTTGTTCATGCCTGAATGCACTATTTCGGGGTACCGAAGTTGTGAAGCATCCATTCTACTCCATTGGACCCAAAATGATGTTTGGGAGTGTTCCAGAGCATTTTGCTAAGCTTCGGCACGTAAAAGATGCAAAACTTGTGTTTCGGGCCTGAATGCACTATTTCGAGGTATCGTAGTTGTAAAGCATCCATTCTACTCCATTGGACCCAAAATGATATTTGGGAGTGTTTCAGAGCAATTCGCTAACCTTCGGCACGTAAAAGATGCAAAACTTGTGTTCGCGCCTGAATCCACTATTTCGGGGTACCAAAGTTGCGAAGCATCCATTCTACTCCATTGGAACCAAAATGACGTTTGGGAGTGTTTCAGAGCATTTCGCTAACCTTCGGCAGGTAAAAAGATGATAAACTTGTGTTTCGGGCCTGAATGCACTATTTCGGGGTACCGAAGTTCTGAAGCATCCATTCTACTCCATTGGACCCAAAATGATGTTTGGGAGTGTTTCAGAGCATTTCGCTAACCTTCGGCACGTAAAAGTTGCAAAACTTGTGTTCGCGCCTGAATCCACTATTTTGGGGTACCAAAGTTGTGAAGCATCCATTATAGTCCATTGGACCCTAAATGATGTTTGGGAGTGTTTCAGAGCATTTTGCTAACCTTCGGCACATAAATAGATGAAAAACTTGTGTTTCGGGCCTGAATGCACTATTTCGGGGTACCAAAGTTGCGAAGCATCCATTCTACTCCATTGGAACCAAAATGATGCTTGGGAGTGTTTCAGAGCATTTCGCTAACCTTCGGCACGTAAAAAGATACAAAACTTGTGTTCGCGCTTGAATGCACTATTTCGGGGTACCAAAGTTGCGAAGCATCCATTCTACTCCATTAATGTTTGGGAGTGTTTCGGAGCATTTTGCTAACCTTCGGCACATAAATAGATGAAAAACTTGTGTGTCGGGCCTGAATGCACTATTTCGGGGTACCAAAGTTGCGAAGCATCCATTCTACTCCATTGGAACCAAAATGATGTTTGGGAGTGTTTCAGAGCATTTCGCTAACCTTCGGCAGGTAAAAATATGATAAACTTGTGTTTCGGGCCTGAATGCACTATTTCGGGGTACCGAAGTTCTGAAGCATCCATTCTACTGCATTGGACCCAAAATGATGTTTGAGAGTGTTTCAGAGCATTTCGCTAACCTTCGGCTCGTAAAAGATGCAGAACTTGGGTTTCGGGCCTGAATGCACTATTTCGGGGTATCGTAGTTGTAAAGCATCCATTCTACTCCATTGGACCCAAAATGATGGTTGGGAGTGTATCAGAGCATTTCGCTAACCTTCGGCACGTAAAAAGATACAAAACTTGTGTTTCGGGCCTGAATTCACTATTTCGAGGTGCCGAAGTTGTGAAGCATCCATTCTACTCCATTGGACCCAAAATGATGTTTCGGAGTGTTTCAGAGCATTTCACTAAACTTCGGCACGTAAAAGATGCAAAACTTGTGTTCGCTCCTGAATCCACTATTTCGGGGTACCAAAGTTGTGAAGCATCCATTATAGTCCATTGGACCCAAAATGATGTTTGGGAGTGTTTCAGAGCATTTTGCTAACCTTCGGCACATAAATAATTGAAAAACTTGTGTTTTGGGCCTGAATGCACTATTTCGGGGTACCAAAGTTGCGAAGCATCCATTCTACTCCTTTGGAACCAAAATGATGCTTGGGAGTGTTTCAGAGCATTTGGCTAACCTTCGGCACGTAAAAAGATACAAAACTTGTGTTCGCGCCTGAATGCACTATTTCGGGGTACCAAAGTTGCGAAGCATCCATTCTACTCCATTGATGTTTGGGAGTGTTTCAGAGCATTTTGCTAACCTTCGGCACATAAATAGATGAAAAACTTGTGTTTCGGGCCTGAATGCACTATTTCAGGATACCAAAGTCGCGAAGCATCCATTCGACTCCATTGGAACCAAAATGATGTTTGGGAGTGTTTCAGAGCATTTCGCTAACCTTCGGCAGGTAAAAAGATGATAAACTTGTGTTTCGGGCCTGAATGCACTGTTTCGGGGTACCGATGTTCTGAAGCATCCATTCTACTGCATTGGACCCAAAATGATGTTTCAGAGTGTTTCAGAGCATTTCGCTAACCTTCGGCTCGTAAAAGATGCAAAACTTGGGTTTCGGGCCTGAATGCACTATTTCAGGGTATCGTAGCTGTAAAGCATCCATTCTACTCCATTGGACTCAAAATGATGGTTGGGAGTGTATCAGAGCATTTCACTAACCTTCGGCACGTAAAAGATGCAAAACTTTTGTTCATGCCTGAATGCACTATTTCGGGGTACCGAAGTTGTGAAGCATCCATTCTACTCCATTGGACCCAAAATGATGTTTGGGAGTGTTCCAGAGCATTTTGCTAAGCTTCGGCACGTAAAAGATGCAAAACTTGTGTTTCGGGCCTGAATGCACTATTTCGAGGTATCGTAGTTGTAAAGCATCCATTCTACTCCATTGGACCCAAAATGATGTTTGGGAGTGTTTCAGAGCATTTCGCTAACCTTCGGCACGTAAAAGATGCAAAACTTGTGTTCGCGCCTGAATCCACTATTTCGGGGTACCAAAGTTGCGAAGCATCCATTCTACTCCATTGGAACCAAAATGACGTTTGGGAGTGTTTCAGAGCATTTCGCTAACCTTCGGCAGGTAAAAAGATGATAAACTTGTGTTTCGGGCCTGAATGCACTATTTCGGGGTACCGAAGTTCTGAAGCATCCATTCTACTCCATTGGACCCAAAATGATGTTTGAGAGTGTTTTAGAGCATTTCGCTAACCTTCGGCTCGTAAAAGATGCAAAACTTGGGTTTCGGGCCTGAACGCACTATTTCAGGGTATCGTTGTTGTAAAGCATCCATTCTACTCCATTGGACCCAAAATGATGTTTGGGAGTGTTTCAGAGCATTTCGCTAACCTTCGGCACGTAAAAGATACAAAACTTGTGCTCGCGCCTGAATCCACTATTTTGGGGTACCAAAGTTGTGAAGCATCCATTATAGTCCATTGGACCAAAAATGATGTTTGGGAGTGTTTCAGAGCATTTTGCTAACCTTCGGCACATAAATAGATGAAAAACTTGTGTTTCGGGCCTGAATGCACTATTTCGGGATACCAAAGTTGCGAAGCATCCATTCTACTCCATTGGAACCAAAATGATGTTTGGGAGTGTTTCAGAGCATTTCGCTAACCTTCGGCAGGTAAAAAGATGATAAACTTGTGTTTCGGGCCTGAATGCACTGTTTCGGGGTACCGAAGTTCTGAAGCATCCATTCTACTGCATTGGACCCAAAATGATGTTTCAGAGTGTTTCAGAGCATTTCGCTAACCTTCGGCTCGTAAAAGATGCAAAACTTGAGTTTCGGGCCTGAATGCACTATTTCAGGGTATCGTAGCTGTAAAGCATCCATTCTACTCCATTGGACCCAAAATGATGGTTGGGAGTGTATCAGAGCATTTCACTAACCTTCGGCACGTAAAAGATGCAAAACTTTTGTTCATGCCTGAATGCACTATTTCGGGGTACCGAAGTTGTGAAGCATCCATTCTACTCCATTGGACCCAAAATGATGTTTGGGAGTGTTCCAGAGCATTTTGCTAAGCTTCGGCACGTAAAAGATGCAAAACTTGTGTTTCGGGCCTGAATGCACTATTTCGAGGTATCGTAGTTGTAAAGCATCCATTCTACTCCATTGGACCCAAAATGATATTTGGGAGTGTTTCAGAGCATTTCGCTAACCTTCGGCACGTAAAAGATGCAAAACTTGTGTTCGCGCCTGAATCCACTATTTCGGGGTACCAAAGTTGCGAAGCATCCATTCTACTCCATTGGAACCAAAATGACGTTTGGGAGTGTTTCAGAGCATTTCGCTAACCTTCGGCAGGTAAAAAGATGATAAACTTGTGTTTCGGGCCTGAATGCACTATTTCGGGGTACCGAAGTTCTGAAGCATCCATTCTACTCCATTGGACCCAAAATGATGTTTGGGAGTGTTTCAGAGCATTTCGCTAACCTTCGGCACGTAAAAGTTGCAAAACTTGTGTTCGCGCCTGAATCCACTATTTTGGGGTACCAAAGTTGTGAAGCATCCATTATAGTCCATTGGACCCTAAATGATGTTTGGGAGTGTTTCAGAGCATTTTGCTAACCTTCGGCACATAAATAGATGAAAAACTTGTGTTTCGGGCCTGAATGCACTATTTCGGGGTACCAAAGTTGCGAAGCATCCATTCTACTCCATTGGAACCAAAATGATGCTTGGGAGTGTTTCAGAGCATTTCGCTAACCTTCGGCACGTAAAAAGATACAAAACTTGTGTTCGCGCCTGAATGCACTATTTCGGGGTACCAAAGTTGCGAAGCATCCATTCTACTCCATTAATGTTTGGGAGTGTTTCGGAGCATTTTGCTAACCTTCGGCACATAAATAGATGAAAAACTTGTGTGTCGGGCCTGAATGCACTATTTCGGGGTACCAAAGTTGCGAAGCATCCATTCTACTCCATTGGAACCAAAATGATGTTTGGGAGTGTTTCAGAGCATTTCGCTAACCTTCGGCAGGTAAAAATATGATAAACTTGTGTTTCGGGCCTGAATGCACTATTTCGGGGTACCGAAGTTCTGAAGCATCCATTCTACTGCATTGGACCCAAAATGATGTTTGAGAGTGTTTCAGAGCATTTCGCTAACCTTCGGCTCGTAAAAGATGCAGAACTTGGGTTTCGGGCCTGAATGCACTATTTCGGGGTATCGTAGTTGTAAAGCATCCATTCTACTCCATTGGACCCAAAATGATGGTTGGGAGTGTATCAGAGCATTTCGCTAACCTTCGGCACGTAAAAGATGCAAAACTTGTGTTCGCACCTGAATGCACTATTTCGGGGTACCGAAGTTGTGAAGCATCCATTCTACTCCATTGGACCCAAAATGATGTTTGGGAGTGTTCCAGAGCATTACGCTAAGCTTCGGCACGTAAAAGATGCAAAACTTGTGTTTCGGGCCTGAATGCACTATTTCGAGGTATCGTAGTTGTAAAGTATCCATTCAACTCCATTGATGTTTGGGAGTGTTTCAGAGCATTTTGCTAACCTTCGGCACATAAATAGATGAAAAACATGTGTTTCGGGCCTGAATGCACTATTTCGGGGTACCAAAGTTGCGAAGCATCCATTCTACTCCATTGGAACCAAAATGATGTTTGGGAGTGTTTCAGAGCATTTCGCTAACCTTCGACAGGTAAAAAGATGATAAACTTGTGTTTCGGGCCTGAATGCACTATTTCGGGGAACCGAAGTTCTGAAGCATCCATTCTACTCCATTGGACCCAAAATGATGTTTGAGAGTGTTTCAGAGCATTTCGCTAACCTTCGGCACGTAAAAGATGCAAAACTTGTGTTCGCGCCTGAATCCACTATTTCGGGGTACCAAAGTTGTGAAGCATCCATTATAGTCCATTGGACCCTAAATGATGTTTGGGAGTGTTTCAGAGCATTTTGCTAACCTTCGGCACATAAATAGATGAAAAACTTGTGTTTCGGGCCTGAATGCACTATTTCGGGGTACCAAAGTTGCGAAGCATCCATTCTACTCCATTGGAACCAAAATGATGCTTGGGAGTGTTTCAGAGCATTTCGCTAACCTTCGGCACGTAAAAAGATACAAAACTTGTGTTCGCGCCTGAATGCACTATTTCGGGGTACCAAAGTTGCGAAGCATCCATTCTACTCCATTAATGTTTGGGAGTGTTTCGGAGCATTTTGCTAACCTTCGGCACATAAATAGATGAAAAACTTGTGTGTCGGGCCTGAATGCACTATTTCGGGGTACCAAAGTTGCGAAGCATCCATTCTACTCCATTGGAACCAAAATGATGCTTGGGAGTGTTTCAGAGCATTTCGCTAACCTTCGGCACGTAAAAAGATACAAAACTTGTGTTCGCGCCTGAATGCACTATTTCGGGGTACCAAAGTTGCGAAGCATCCATTCTACTCCATTAATGTTTGGGAGTGTTTCGGAGCATTTTGCTAACCTTCGGCACATAAATAGATGATAAACTTGTGTTTCGGGCCTGAATGCACTATTTCGGGGTACCGAAGTTCTGAAGCATCCATTCTACTCCATTGGACCCAAAATGATGTTTGAGAGTGTTTTAGAGCATTTCGCTAACCTTCGGCTCGTAAAAGATGCAAAACTTGGGTTTCGGGCCTGAACGCACTATTTCAGGGTATCGTTGTTGTAAAGCATCCATTCTACTCCATTGGACCCAAAATGATGTTTGGGAGTGTTTCAGAGCATTTCGCTAACCTTCGGCACGTAAAAGATACAAAACTTGTGCTCGCGCCTGAATCCACTATTTTGGGGTACCAAAGTTGTGAAGCATCCATTATAGTCCATTGGACCAAAAATGATGTTTGGGAGTGTTTCAGAGCATTTTGCTAACCTTCGGCACATAAATAGATGAAAAACTTGTGTTTCGGGCCTGAATGCACTATTTCGGGATACCAAAGTTGCGAAGCATCCATTCTACTCCATTGGAACCAAAATGATGTTTGGGAGTGTTTCAGAGCATTTCGCTAACCTTCGGCAGGTAAAAAGATGATAAACTTGTGTTTCGGGCCTGAATGCACTGTTTCGGGGTACCGAAGTTCTGAAGCATCCATTCTACTGCATTGGACCCAAAATGATGTTTCAGAGTGTTTCAGAGCATTTCGCTAACCTTCGGCTCGTAAAAGATGCAAAACTTGAGTTTCGGGCCTGAATGCACTATTTCAGGGTATCGTAGCTGTAAAGCATCCATTCTACTCCATTGGACCCAAAATGATGGTTGGGAGTGTATCAGAGCATTTCACTAACCTTCGGCACGTAAAAGATGCAAAACTTTTGTTCATGCCTGAATGCACTATTTCGGGGTACCGAAGTTGTGAAGCATCCATTCTACTCCATTGGACCCAAAATGATGTTTGGGAGTGTTCCAGAGCATTTTGCTAAGCTTCGGCACGTAAAAGATGCAAAACTTGTGTTTCGGGCCTGAATGCACTATTTCGAGGTATCGTAGTTGTAAAGCATCCATTCTACTCCATTGGACCCAAAATGATATTTGGGAGTGTTTCAGAGCATTTCGCTAACCTTCGGCACGTAAAAGATGCAAAACTTGTGTTCGCGCCTGAATCCACTATTTCGGGGTACCAAAGTTGCGAAGCATCCATTCTACTCCATTGGAACCAAAATGACGTTTGGGAGTGTTTCAGAGCATTTCGCTAACCTTCGGCAGGTAAAAAGATGATAAACTTGTGTTTCGGGCCTGAATGCACTATTTCGGGGTACCGAAGTTCTGAAGCATCCATTCTACTCCATTGGACCCAAAATGATGTTTGGGAGTGTTTCAGAGCATTTCGCTAACCTTCGGCACGTAAAAGTTGCAAAACTTGTGTTCGCGCCTGAATCCACTATTTTGGGGTACCAAAGTTGTGAAGCATCCATTATAGTCCATTGGACCCTAAATGATGTTTGGGAGTGTTTCAGAGCATTTTGCTAACCTTCGGCACATAAATAGATGAAAAACTTGTGTTTCGGGCCTGAATGCACTATTTCGGGGTACCAAAGTTGCGAAGCATCCATTCTACTCCATTGGAACCAAAATGATGCTTGGGAGTGTTTCAGAGCATTTCGCTAACCTTCGGCACGTAAAAAGATACAAAACTTGTGTTCGCGCCTGAATGCACTATTTCGGGGTACCAAAGTTGCGAAGCATCCATTCTACTCCATTAATGTTTGGGAGTGTTTCGGAGCATTTTGCTAACCTTCGGCACATAAATAGATGAAAAACTTGTGTGTCGGGCCTGAATGCACTATTTCGGGGTACCAAAGTTGCGAAGCATCCATTCTACTCCATTGGAACCAAAATGATGTTTGGGAGTGTTTCAGAGCATTTCGCTAACCTTCGGCAGGTAAAAACATGATAAACTTGTGTTTCGGGCCTGAATGCACTATTTCGGGGTACCGAAGTTCTGAAGCATCCATTCTACTGCATTGGACCCAAAATGATGTTTGAGAGTGTTTCAGAGCATTTCGCTAACCTTCGGCTCGTAAAAGATGCAGAACTTGGGTTTCGGGCCTGAATGCACTATTTCGGGGTATCGTAGTTGTAAAGCATCCATTCTACTCCATTGGACCCAAAATGATGGTTGGGAGTGTATCAGAGCATTTCGCTAACCTTCGGCACGTAAAAGATGCAAAACTTGTGTTCGCACCTGAATGCACTATTTCGGGGTACCGAAGTTGTGAAGCATCCATTCTACTCCATTGGACCCAAAATGATGTTTGGGAGTGTTCCAGAGCATTACGCTAAGCTTCGGCACGTAAAAGATGCAAAACTTGTGTTTCGGGCCTGAATGCACTATTTCGAGGTATCGTAGTTGTAAAGTATCCATTCAACTCCATTGATGTTTGGGAGTGTTTCAGAGCATTTTGCTAACCTTCGGCACATAAATAGATGAAAAACATGTGTTTCGGGCCTGAATGCACTATTTCGGGGTACCAAAGTTGCGAAGCATCCATTCTACTCCATTGGAACCAAAATGATGTTTGGGAGTGTTTCAGAGCATTTCGCTAACCTTCGACAGGTAAAAAGATGATAAACTTGTGTTTCGGGCCTGAATGCACTATTTCGGGGAACCGAAGTTCTGAAGCATCCATTCTACTCCATTGGACCCAAAATGATGTTTGAGAGTGTTTCAGAGCATTTCGCTAACCTTCGGCACGTAAAAGATGCAAAACTTGTGTTCGCGCCTGAATCCACTATTTCGGGGTACCAAAGTTGTGAAGCATCCATTATAGTCCATTGGACCCTAAATGATGTTTGGGAGTGTTTCAGAGCATTTTGCTAACCATCGGCACATAAATAGATGAAAAACTTGTGTTTCGGGCCTGAATGCACTATTTCGGGGTACCAAAGTTGCGAAGCATCCATTCTACTCCATTGGAACCAAAATGATGCTTGGGAGTGTTTCAGAGCATTTCGCTAACCTTCGGCACGTAAAAAGATACAAAACTTGTGTTCGCGCCTGAATGCACTATTTCGGGGTACCAAAGTTGCGAAGCATCCATTCTACTCCATTAATGTTTGGGAGTGTTTCGGAGCATTTTGCTAACCTTCGGCACATAAATAGATGAAAAACTTGTGTGTCGGGCCTGAATGCACTATTTCGGGGTACCAAAGTTGCGAAGCATCCATTCTACTCCATTGGAACCAAAATGATGTTTGGGAGTGTTTCAGAGCATTTCGCTAACCTTCGGCAGGTAAAAATATGATAAACTTGTGTTTCGGGCCTGAATGCACTATTTCGGGGTACCGAAGTTCTGAAGCATCCATTCTACTGCATTGGACCCAAAATGATGTTTGAGAGTGTTTCAGAGCATTTCGCTAACCTTCGGCTCGTAAAAGATGCAGAACTTGGGTTTCGGGCCTGAATGCACTATTTCGGGGTATCGTAGTTGTAAAGCATCCATTCTACTCCATTGGACCCAAAATGATGGTTGGGAGTGTATCAGAGCATTTCGCTAACCTTCGGCACGTAAAAGATGCAAAACTTGTGTTCGCACCTTAATGCACTATTTCGGGGTACCGAAGTTGTGAAGCATCCATTCTACTCCATTGGACCCAAAATGATGTTTGGGAGTGTTCCAGAGCATTACGCTAAGCTTCGGCACGTAAAAGATGCAAAACTTGTGTTTCGGGCCTGAATGCACTATTTCGAGGTATCGTAGTTGTAAAGTATCCATTCAACTCCATTGATGTTTGGGAGTGTTTCAGAGCATTTTGCTAACCTTCGGCACATAAATAGATGAAAAACATGTGTTTCGGGCCTGAATGCACTATTTCGGGGTACCAAAGTTGCGAAGCATCCATTCTACTCCATTGGAACCAAAATGATGTTTGGGAGTGTTTCAGAGCATTTCGCTAACCTTCGACAGGTAAAAAGATGATAAACTTGTGTTTCGGGCCTGAATGCACTATTTCGGGGAACCGAAGTTCTGAAGCATCCATTCTACTCCATTGGACCCAAAATGATGTTTGAGAGTGTTTCAGAGCATTCGCTAACCTTCGGCTCGTAAAAGATGCAAAACTTGGGTTTCGGGCCTGAACGCACTATTTCAGGGTATCGTTGTTGTAAAGCATCCATTCTACTCCATTGGACCCAAAATGATGTTTGGGAGTGTTTCAGAGCATTTCGCTAACCTTCGGCACGTAAAAATGCAAAACTTATGTTCGCGCCTGAATCCACTATTTCGGGGTACCAAAGTTGTGAAGCATCCATTATAGTCCATTGGACCAAAAATGATGTTTGGGAGTGTTTCAGAGCATTTTGCTAACCTTCGGCACATAAATAGATGAAAAACTGGTGTTTCGGGCCTGAATGCACTATTTCGGGGTACCAAAGTTGCGAAGCATCCATTCTACTCCATTGGAACCATAATGATGTTTGGGAGTGTTTCAGAGCATTTCGCTAACCTTCGGCACGTAAAAAGATACAAAACTTGTGTTTCGGGCCTGAATTCACTATTTCGAGGTGCCAAAGTTGTGAAGCATCCATTCTACTCCATTGGACCCAAAATGATGTTTCGGAGTGTTTCAGAGCATTTCACTAAACTTCGGCACGTAAAAGATGCAAAACTTGTGTTCGCTCCTGAATCCACTATTTCGGGGTACCAAAGTTGTGAAGCATCCATTATAGTCCATTGGACACAAAATGATGTTTGGGAGTGTTTCAGAGCATTTTGCTAACCTTCGGCACACAAATAATTGAAAAACTTGCGTTTTGGGCCTGAATGCACTATTTCGGGGTACCAAAGTTGCGAAGCATCCATTCTACTCCTTTGGAACCAAAATGATGCTTGGGAGTGTTTCAGAGCATTTGGCTAACCTTCGGCACGTAAAAAGATACAAAACTTGTGTTCGCGCCTGAATGCACTATTTCGGGGTACCAAAGTTGCGAAGCATCCATTCTACTCCATTGATGTTTGGGAGTGTTTCAGAGCATTTTGCTAACCTTCGGCACATAAATAGATGAAAAACTTGTGTTTCGGGCCTGAATGCACTATTTCAGGATACCAAAGTTGCGAAGCATCCATTCGACTCCATTGGAACCAAAATGATGTTTGGGAGTGTTTCAGAGCATTTCGCTAACCTTCGGCAGGTAAAAAGATGATAAACTTGTGTTTCGGGCCTGAATGCACTGTTTCGGGGTACCGATGTTCTGAAGCATCCATTCTACTGCATTGGACCCAAAATGATGTTTCAGAGTGTTTCAGAGCATTTCGCTAACCTTCGGCTCGTAAAAGATGCAAAACTTGGGTTTCGGGCCTGAATGCACTATTTCAGGGTATCGTAGCTGTAAAGCATCCATTCTACTCCATTGGACCCAAAATGATGGTTGGGAGTGTATCAGAGCATTTCACTAACCTTCGGCACGTAAAAGATGCAAAACTTTTGTTCATGCCTGAATGCACTATTTCGGGGTACCGAAGTTGTGAAGCATCCATTCTACTCCATTGGACCCAAAATGATGTTTGGGAGTGTTCCAGAGCATTTTGCTAAGCTTCGGCACGTAAAAGATGCAAAACTTGTGTTTCGGGCCTGAATGCACTATTTCGAGGTATCGTAGTTGTAAAGCATCCATTCTACTCCATTGGACCCAAAATGATGCTTGGGAGTGTTTCAGAGCATTTCGCTAACCTTCGGCACGTAAAAGATGCAAAACTTGTGTTCGCGCCTGAATCCACTATTTCGGGGTACCAAAGTTGCGAAGCATCCATTCTACTCCATTGGAACCAAAATGACGTTTGGGAGTGTTTCAGAGCATTTCGCTAACCTTCGGCAGGTAAAAAGATGACAAACTTGTGTTTCGGGCCTGAATGCACTATTTCGGGGTACCGAAGTTCTGAAGCATCCATTCTACTCCATTGGACCCAAAATGATGTTTGAGAGTGTTTCAGAGCATTTCGCTAACCTTCGGCTCGTAAAAGATGCAAAACTTGGGTTTCGGGCCTGAACGTACTATTTCAGGGTATCGTTGTTGTAAAGCATCCATTCTACTCCATTGGACCCAAAATGATGTTTGGGAGTGTTTCAGAGCATTTCGCTAACCTTCGGCACGTAAAAGATGCAAAACTTGTGTTCGCGCCTGAATCCACTATTTTGGGGTACCAAAGTTGTGAAGCATCCATTATAGTCCATTGGACCAAAAATGATGTTTGGGAGTGTTTCAGAGCATTTTGCTAACCTTCGGCACATAAATATATGAAAAACTTGTGTTTCGGGCCTGAATGCACTATTTCGGGATACCAAAGTTGCGAAGCATCCATTCTACTCCATTGGAACCAAAATGATGTTTGGGAGTGTTTCAGAGCATTTCGCTAACCTTCGGCAGGTAAAAAGATGATAAACTTGTGTTTCGGGCCTGAATGCACTGTTTCGGGGTACCGAAGTTCTGAAGCATCCATTCTACTGCATTGGACCCAAAATGATGTTTCAGAGTGTTTCAGAGCATTTCGCTAACCTTCGGCTCGTAAAAGATGCAAAACTTGAGTTTCGGGCCTGAATGCACTATTTCAGGGTATCGTAGCTGTAAAGCATCCATTCTACTCCATTGGACCCAAAATGATGGTTGGGAGTGTATCAGAGCATTTCACTAACCTTCGGCACGTAAAAGATGCAAAACTTTTGTTCATGCCTGAATGCACTATTTCGGGGTACCGAAGTTGTGAAGCATCCATTCTACTCCATTTGACCCAAAATGATGTTTGGGAGTGTTCCAGAGCATTTTGCTAAGCTTCGGCACGTAAAAGATGCAAAACTTTTGTTTCGGGCCTGAATGCACTATTTCGAGGTATCGTAGTTGTAAAGCATCCATTCTACTCCATTGCACCCAAAATGATGTTTGGGAGTGTTTCAGAGCATTTCGCTAACCTTCGGCACGTAAAAGATGCAAAACTTGTGTTCGCGCCTGAATCCACTATTTCGGGGTACCAAAGTTGCGAAGCATCCATTCTACTCCATTGGAACCAAAATGACGTTTGGGAGTGTTTCAGAGCATTTCGCTATCCTTCGGCAGGTAAAAAGATGATAAACTTGTGTTTCGGGCCTGAATGCACTATTTCGGTGTACCGAAGTTCTGAAGCATCCATTCTACTCCATTGGACCCAAAATGATGTTTGAGAGTGTCTCAGAGCATTTCGCTAACCTTCGGCTCGTAAAAGAGGCAAAACTTGGGTTTCGGGCCTGAACGCACTATTTCAGGGTATCGTTGTTGTAAAGCATCCATTCTACTCCATTGGACCCAAAATGATGTTTCGGAGTGTTTCAGAGCATTTCGCTAACCTTCGGCACGTAAAAGATGCAAAACTTGTGTTCGCGCCTGAATCCACTATTTCGGGGTACCAAAGTTGTGAAGCATCCATTATAGTCCATTGGACCAAAAATGATGTTTGGGAGTGTTTCAGAGCATTTTGCTAACCTTCGGCACATAAATAGATGAAAAACTTGTGTTTCGGTCCTGAATGCACTATTTCGGGGTACCAAAGTTGCGAAGCATCCATTCTACTCCATTGGAACCAAAATGATGCTTGGGAGTGTTTCAGAGCATTTCGCTAACCTTCGGCACGTAAAAAGATACAAAACTTGTGTTCGCGCCTGAATGCACTATTTCGAGGTACCAAAGTTGCGAAGCATCCATTCTACTCCATTGATGTTTGGGAGTGTTTCAGAGCATTTTGCTAACCTTCGGCACATAAATAGATGAAAAACTTGTGTTTCGGGCCTGAATGCACTATTTCGGGATACCAAAGTTGCGAAGCATCCATTCTACTCCATTGGAACCAAAATGATGTTTGGGAGTGTTTCAGAGCATTTCGCTAACCTTCGGCAGGTAAAAAGATGATAAACTTGTGTTTCAGGCCTGAATGCACTGTTTCGGGGTACCGAAGTTCTGAAGCATCCATTCTACTGCATTGGACCCAAAATGATGTTTGAGAGTGTTTCAGAGCATTTCGCTAACCTTCGGCTCGTAAAAGATGCAAAACTTGGGTTTCGGGCCTGAATGCACTATTTCGGGGTATCGTAGTTGTAAAGCATCCATTCTACTCCATTGGACCCAAAATGATGGTTGGGAGTGTATCAGAGCATTTCACTAACCTTCGGCACGTAAAAGATGCAAAACTTTTGTTCATTCTTGAATGCACTATTTCGGGGTACCGAAGTTGTGAAGCATCCATTCTACTCCATTGGACCCAAAATGATGTTTGGGAGTGTTCCAGAGCATTTTGCTAAGCTTCGGCACGTAAAAGATGCAAAACTTGTGTTTCGGGCCTGAATGCACTATTTCGAGGTATCGTAGTTGTAAAGCATCCATTCTACTCCATTGGACCCAAAATGATGTTTGGGAGTGTTTCAGAGCATTTCGCTAACCTTCGGCACGTAAAAGATGCAAAACTTGTGTTCGCGCCTGAATCCACTATTTCGGGGTACCAAAGTTGCGAAGCATCCATTCTACTCCATTGGAACCAAAATGACGTTTGGGAGTGTTTCAGAGCATTTCGCTAACCTTCGGCAGGTAAAAAGATGATAAACTTGTGTTTCGGGCCTGAATGCACTATTTCGGGGTACCGAAGTTCTGAAGCATCCATTCTACTCCATTGGACCCAAAATGATGTTTGAGAGTGTTTCAGAGCATTTCGCTAACCTTCGGCTCGTAAAAGATGCAAAACTTGGGTTTCGGGCCTGAACGCACTATTTCAGGGTATCGTTGTTGTAAAGCATCCATTCTACTCCATTGGACCCAAAATGATGTTTGGGAGTGTTTCAGAGCATTTCGCTAACCTTCGGCACGTAAAAGATGCAAAACTTGTGTTCGCGCCTGAATCCACTATTTCGGGGTACCAAAGTTGCGAAGCATCCATTCTACTCCATTGGAACCAAAATGACGTTTGGGAGTGTTTCAGAGCATTTCGCTATCCTTCGGCAGGTAAAAAGATGATAAACTTGTGTTTCGGGCCTGAATGCACTATTTCGGTGTACCGAAGATCTGAAGCATCCATTCTACTCCATTGGACCCAAAATGATGTTTGAGAGTGTCTCAGAGCATTTCGCTAACCTTCGGCTCGTAAAAGATGCAAAACTTGGGTTTCGGGCCTGAACGCACTATTTCAGGGTATCGTTGTTGTAAAGCATCCATTCTACTCCATTGGACCCAAAATGATGTTTGGGAGTGTTTCAGAGCATTTCGCTAACCTTCGGCACGTAAAAGATGCAAAACTTGTGTTCGCGCCTGAATCCACTATTTCGGGGTACCAAAGTTGTGAAGCATCCATTATAGTCCATTGGACCAAAAATGATGTTTGGGAGTGTTTCAGAGCATTTTGCAAACCTTCGGCACATAAATAGATGAAAAACTTGTGTTTCGGTCCTGAATGCACTATTTCGGGGTACCAAAGTTGCGAAGCATCCATTCTACTCCATTGGAACCAAAATGATGCTTGGGAGTGTTTCAGAGCATTTCGCTAACCTTCGGCACGTAAAAAGATACAAAACTTGTGTTCGCGCCTGAATGCACTATTTCGAGGTACCAAAGTTGCGAAGCATCCATTCTACTCCATTGATGTTTGGGAGTGTTTCAGAGCATTTTGCTAACCTTCGGCACATAAATAGATGAAAAACTTGTGTTTCGGGCCTGAATGCACTATTTCGGGATACCAAAGTTGCGAAGCATCCATTCTACTCCATTGGAACCAAAATGATGTTTGGGAGTGTTTCAGAGCATTTCGCTAACCTTCGGCAGGTAAAAAGATGATAAACATGTGTTTCGGGCCTGAATGCACTGTTTCGGGGTACCGAAGTTCTGAAGAATCCATTCTACTGCATTGGACCCAAAATGATGTTTGAGAGTGTTTCAGAGCATTTCGCTAACCTTCGGCTCGTAAAAGATGCAAAACTTGGGTTTCGGGCCTGAATGCACTATTTCGGGGTATCGTAGTTGTAAAGCATCCATTCTACTCCATTGGACCCAAAATGATGGTTGGGAGTGTATCAGAGCATTTCACTAACCTTCGGCACGTAAAAGATGCAAAACTTTTGTTCATGCCTGAATGCACTATTTCGGGGTACCGAAGTTGTGAAGCATCCATTCTACTCCATTGGACCCAAAATGATGTTTGGGAGTGTTCCAGAGCATTTTGCTAAGCTTCGGCACGTAAAAGATGCAAAACTTGTGTTTCGGGCCTGAATGCACTATTTCGAGGTATCGTAGTTGTAAAGCATCCATTCTACTCCATTGGACCCAAAATGATGTTTGGGAGTGTTTCAGAGCATTTCGCTAACCTTCGGCACGTAAAAGATGCAAAACTTGTGTTCGCGCCTGAATCCACTATTTCGGGGTACCAAAGTTGCGAAGCATCCATTCTACTCCATTGGAACCAAAATGACGTTTGGGAGTGTTTCAGAGCATTTCGCTATCCTTCGGCAGGTAAAAAGATGATAAACTTGTGTTTCGGGCCTGAATGCACTATTTCGGTGTACCGAAGATCTGAAGCATCCATTCTACTCCATTTGACCCAAAATGTTGTTTGAGAGTGTCTCAGAGCATTTCGCTAACCTTCGGCTCGTAAAAGATGCAAAACTTGGGTTTCGGGCCTGAACGCACTATTTCAGGGTATCGTTGTTGTAAAGCATCCATTCTACTCCATTGGACCCAAAATGATGTTTGGGAGTGTTTCAGAGCATTTCGCTAACCTTCGGCACGTAAAAGATGCAAAACTTGTGTTCGCGCCTGAATCCACTATTTCGGGGTACCAAAGTTGTGAAGCATCCATTATAGTCCATTGGACCAAAAATGATGTTTGGGAGTGTTTCAGAGCATTTTGCTAACCTTCGGCACATAAATAGATGAAAAACTTGTGTTTCGGTCCTGAATGCACTATTTCGGGGTACCAAAGTTGCGAAGCATCCATTCTACTCCATTGGAACCAAAATGATGCTTGGGAGTGTTTCAGAGCATTTCGCTAACCTTCGGCACGTAAAAAGATACAAAACTTGTGTTCGCGCCTGAATGCACTATTTCGAGGTACCAAAGTTGCGAAGCATCCATTCTACTCCATTGATGTTTGGGAGTGTTTCAGAGCATTTTGCTAACCTTCGGCACATAAATAGATGAAAAACTTGTGTTTCGGGCCTGAATGCACTATTTCGGGATACCAAAGTTGCGAAGCATCCATTCTACTCCATTGGAACCAAAATGATGTTTGGGAGTGTTTCAGAGCATTTCGCTAACCTTCGGCAGGTAAAAAGATGATAAACATGTGTTTCGGGCCTGAATGCACTGTTTCGGGGTACCGAAGTTCTGAAGCATCCATTCTACTGCATTGGACCCAAAATGATGTTTGAGAGTGTTTCAGAGCATTTCGCTAACCTTCGGCTCGTAAAAGATGCAAAACTTGGGTTTCGGGCCTGAATGCACTATTTCGGGGTATCGTAGTTGTAAAGCATCCATTCTACTCCATTGGACCCAAAATGATGGTTGGGAGTGTATCAGAGCATTTCACTAACCTTCGGCACGTAAAAGATGCAAAACTTTTGTTCATGCCTGAATGCACTATTTCGGGGTACCGAAGTTGTGAAGCATCCATTCTACTCCATTGGACCCAAAATGATGTTTGGGAGTGTTCCAGAGCATTTTGCTAAGCTTCGGCACGTAAAAGATGCAAAACTTGTGTTTCGGGCCTGAATGCACTATTTCGAGGTATCGTAGTTGTAAAGCATCCATTCTACTCCATTGGACCCAAAATGATGTTTGGGAGTGTTTCAGAGCATTTCGCTAACCTTCGGCACGTAAAAGATGCAAAACTTGTGTTCGCGCCTGAATCCACTATTTCGGGGTACCAAAGTTGCGAAGCATCCATTCTACTCCATTGGAACCAAAATGACGTTTGGGAGTGTTTCAGAGCATTTCGCTAACCTTCGGCAGGTAAAAAGATGATAAACTTGTGTTTCGGGCCTGAATGCACTATTTCGGGGTACCGAAGTTCTGAAGCATCCATTCTACTCCATTGGACCCAAAATGATGTTTGAGAGTGTTTCAGAGCATTTCGCTAACCTTCGGCTCGTAAAAGATGCAAAACTTGGGTTTCGGGCCTGAACGCACTATTTCAGGGTATCGTTGTTGTAAAGCATCCATTCTACTCCATTGGACCCAAAATGATGTTTGGGAGTGTTTCAGAGCATTTCGCTAACCTTCGGCACGTAAAAGATGCAAAACTTGTGTTCGCGCCTGAATCCACTATTTCGGGGTACCAAAGTTGCGAAGCATCCATTCTACTCCATTGGAACCAAAATGACGTTTGGGAGTGTTTCAGAGCATTTCGCTATCCTTCGGCAGGTAAAAAGATGATAAACTTTTGTTTCGGGCCTGAATGCAATATTTCGGTGTACCGAAGATCTGAAGCATCCATTCTACTCCATTTGACCCAAAATGATGTTTGAGAGTGTCTCAGAGCATTTCGCTAACCTTCGGCTCGTAAAAGATGCAAAACTTGGGTTTCGGGCCTGAACGCACTATTTCAGGTTATCGTTGTTGTAAAGCATCCATTCTACTCCATTGGACCCAAAATGATGTTTGGGAGTGTTTCAGAGCATTTCGCTAACCTTCGGCACGTAAAAGATGCAAAACTTGTGTTCGCGCCTGAATCCACTATTTCGGGGTACCAAAGTTGTGAAGCATCCATCATAGTCCATTGGACCAAAAATGATGTTTGGGAGTGTTTCAGAGCATTTTGCAAACCTTCGGCACATAAATAGATGAAAAACTTGTGTTTCGGTCCTGAATGCACTATTTCGGGGTACCAAAGTTGCGAAGCATCCATTCTACTCCATTGGAACCAAAATGATGCTTGGGAGTGTTTCAGAGCATTTTGCTAACCTTCGGCACGTAAAAAGATACAAAACTTGTGTTCGCGCCTGAATGCACTATTTCGAGGTACCAAAGTTACGAAGCATCCATTCTACTCCATTGATGTTTGGGAGTGTTTCAGAGCATTTTGCTAACCTTCGGCACATAAATAGATGAAAAACTTGTGTTTCGGGCCTGAATGCACTATTTCGGGGTACCAATGTTGCGAAGCATCCATTCTACTCCATTGGAACAAAAATGATGTTTGGGAGTGTTTCAGAGCATTTCGCTAACCTTCGGCAGGTAAAAAGATGATAAACTTGTGTTTCGGGCCTTAATGCACTATTTCGGGGTACCGAAGTTCTGAAGCAGCCATTCTACAGCATTGGACCCAAAATGATGTTTGAGAGTGTTTCACAGCATTTCGATAACCTTCGGCTCGTAAAAGATGCAAAACTTGGGTTTCGGGCCTGAATGCACTATTTCGGGGTATCGTAGTTGTAAAGCATCCATTCTACTCCATTGGACCCAAAATGATGGTTGGGAGTGTATCAGAGCATTTCACTAACCTTCGGCACGTAAAAGATGCAAAACTTGTGTTCACGCCTGAATGCACTATTTCGGGGTACCGAAGTTGTGAAGCATCCATTCTACTCCATTGGACCCAAAATGATGTTTGGGAGTGTTCCAGAGCATTTTGCTAAGCTTCGGCACGTAAAAGATGCAAAACTTGTGTTTCGGGCCTGAATGCACTATTTCGAGGTATCGTAGTTGTAAAGCATCCATTCTACTCCATTGGACCCAAAATGATGTTTGGGAGTGTTTCAGAGCATTTCGCTAACCTTCGGCACGTAAAAGATGCAAAACTTGTGTTCGCGCCTGAATCCACTATTTCGGGGTACCAAAGTTGCGAAGCATCCATTCTACTCCATTGGAACCAAAATGACGTTTGGGAGTGTTTCAGAGCATTTCGCTAACCTTCGGCAGGTAAAAAGATGATAAACTTGTGTTTCGAGCCTGAATGCACTATTTCGGGGTACCGAAGTTCTGAAGCATCCATTCTACTCCATTGGACCCAAAATGATGTTTGAGAGTGTTTCAGAGCATTTCGGTAACCTTCGGCTCGTAAAAGATGCAAAACTTGGGTTTCGGGCCTAAACGCACTATTTCACGGTATCGTTGTAGTAAAGCATCCATTCTACTCCATTGGACCCAAAATGATGTTTGGGAGTGTTTCAGAACATTTCGCTAACCTTCGGCACGTAAAAGATGCAAAACTTGTGTTTGCGCCTGAATCCACTATTTCGGGGTACCAAAGTTGTGAAGCATCCATTATAGTCCATTGGACCCAAAATGATGTTTGGGAGTGTTTCAGAGCATTTTGCTAACCTTCAGCACATAAATAGATGAAAAACTTGTGTTTCGGTCCTGAATGCACTATTTCGGGGTACCAAAGTTGCGAAGCATCCATTCTACTCCATTGGAACCAAAATGATGCTTGGGAGTGTTTCAGAGCATTTCGCTAACCTTCGGCACGTAAAAAGATACAAAACTTGTGTTCGCGCCTGAATGCACTATTTCGGGGTACCAAAGTTGCGAAGCATCCATTCTACTCCATTGATGTTTGGGAGTGTTTCAGAGCATTTTGCTAACCTTCGGCACATAAATAGATGAAAAACTTGTGTTTCGGGCCTGAGTGCACTATTTCGGGGTACCAATGTTGCGAAGCATCCATTCTACTCCATTGGAACCAAAATGATGTTTGGGAGTGTTTCAGAGCATTTCGCTAACCTTCGGCAGGTAAAAAGATGATAAACTTGTGTTTCTGGCCTGAATGCACTATTTCGGGGTACCGAAGTTCTGAAGCATCCATTCTACTGCATTGGACCCAAAATGATGTTTGAGAGTGTTTCACAGCATTTCGCTAACCTTCGGCTCGTAAAAGATGCAAAACTTGGGTTTCGGGCCTGAACGCACTATTTCAGGTTATCGTTGTTGTAAAGCATCCATTCTACTCCATTGGACCCAAAATGATGTTTGGGAGTGTTTCAGAGCATTTCGCTAACCTTCGGCACGTAAAAGATGCAAAACTTGTGTTCGCGCCTGAATCCACTATTTCGGGGTACCAAAGTTGTGAAGCATCCATCATAGTCCATTGGACCAAAAATGATGTTTGGGAGTGTTTCAGAGCATTTTGCAAACCTTCGGCACATAAATAGATGAAAAACTTGTGTTTCGGTCCTGAATGCACTATTTCGGGGTACCAAAGTTGCGAAGCATCCATTCTACTCCATTGGAACCAAAATGATGCTTGGGAGTGTTTCAGAGCATTTTGCTAACCTTCGGCACGTAAAAAGATACAAAACTTGTGTTCGCGCCTGAATGCACTATTTCGAGGTACCAAAGTTACGAAGCATCCATTCTACTCCATTGATGTTTGGGAGTGTTTCAGAGCATTTTGCTAACCTTCGGCACATAAATAGATGAAAAACTTGTGTTTCGGGCCTGAATGCACTATTTCGGGGTACCAATGTTGCGAAGCATCCATTCTACTCCATTGGAACAAAAATGATGTTTGGGAGTGTTTCAGAGCATTTCGCTAACCTTCGGCAGGTAAAAAGATGATAAACTTGTGTTTCGGGCCTTAATGCACTATTTCGGGGTACCGAAGTTCTGAAGCAGCCATTCTACAGCATTGGACCCAAAATGATGTTTGAGAGTGTTTCACAGCATTTCGATAACCTTCGGCTCGTAAAAGATGCAAAACTTGGGTTTCGGGCCTGAATGCACTATTTCGGGGTATCGTAGTTGTAAAGCATCCATTCTACTCCATTGGACCCAAAATGATGGTTGGGAGTGTATCAGAGCATTTCACTAACCTTCGGCACGTAAAAGATGCAAAACTTGTGTTCACGCCTGAATGCACTATTTCGGGGTACCGAAGTTGTGAAGCATCCATTCTACTCCATTGGACCCAAAATGATGTTTGGGAGTGTTCCAGAGCATTTTGCTAAGCTTCGGCACGTAAAAGATGCAAAACTTGTGTTTCGGGCCTGAATGCACTATTTCGAGGTATCGTAGTTGTAAAGCATCCATTCTACTCCATTGGACCCAAAATGATGTTTGGGAGTGTTTCAGAGCATTTCGCTAACCTTCGGCACGTAAAAGATGCAAAACTTGTGTTCGCGCCTGAATCCACTATTTCGGGGTACCAAAGTTGCGAAGCATCCATTCTACTCCATTGGAACCAAAATGACGTTTGGGAGTGTTTCAGAGCATTTCGCTAACCTTCGGCAGGTAAAAAGATGATAAACTTGTGTTTCGAGCCTGAATGCACTATTTCGGGGTACCGAAGTTCTGAAGCATCCATTCTACTCCATTGGACCCAAAATGATGTTTGAGAGTGTTTCAGAGCATTTCGGTAACCTTCGGCTCGTAAAAGATGCAAAACTTGGGTTTCGGGCCTAAACGCACTATTTCACGGTATCGTTGTAGTAAAGCATCCATTCTACTCCATTGGACCCAAAATGATGTTTGGGAGTGTTTCAGAACATTTCGCTAACCTTCGGCACGTAAAAGATGCAAAACTTGTGTTTGCGCCTGAATCCACTATTTCGGGGTACCAAAGTTGTGAAGCATCCATTATAGTCCATTGGACCCAAAATGATGTTTGGGAGTGTTTCAGAGCATTTTGCTAACCTTCAGCACATAAATAGATGAAAAACTTGTGTTTCGGTCCTGAATGCACTATTTCGGGGTACCAAAGTTGCGAAGCATCCATTCTACTCCATTGGAACCAAAATGATGCTTGGGAGTGTTTCAGAGCATTTCGCTAACCTTCGGCACGTAAAAAGATACAAAACTTGTGTTCGCGCCTGAATGCACTATTTCGGGGTACCAAAGTTGCGAAGCATCCATTCTACTCCATTGATGTTTGGGAGTGTTTCAGAGCATTTTGCTAACCTTCGGCACATAAATAGATGAAAAACTTGTGTTTCGGGCCTGAGTGCACTATTTCGGGGTACCAATGTTGCGAAGCATCCATTCTACTCCATTGGAACCAAAATGATGTTTGGGAGTGTTTCAGAGCATTTCGCTAACCTTCGGCAGGTAAAAAGATGATAAACTTGTGTTTCTGGCCTGAATGCACTATTTCGGGGTACCGAAGTTCTGAAGCATCCATTCTACTGCATTGGACCCAAAATGATGTTTGAGAGTGTTTCACAGCATTTCGCTAACCTTCGGCTCGTAAAAGATGCAAAACTTGGGTTTCGGGCCTGAATGCACTATTTCGGGGTATCGTAGTTGTAAAGCATCCATTCTACTCCATTGGACCCAAAATGATGGTTGGGAGTGTATCAGAGCATTTCTCTAACCTTCGGCACGTAAAAGATGCAAAACTTGTGTTCGCGCCTGAATGCACTATTTCGGGGTACCGAAGTTGTGAAGCATCCATTCTACTCCATTGGACCCAAAATGATGTTTGGGAGTGTTCCAGAGCATTTTGCTAAGCTTCGACACGTAAAAGATGCAAAACTTGTGTTTCGGGCCTGAATGCACTATTTCGAGGTATCGTAGTTGTAAAGCATCCATTCTACTCCATTGGACCCAAAATGATGTTTGGGAGTGTTTCAAAGCATTTCGCTTACCTTCGGCACGTAAAAGATGCAAAACTTGTGTTCGCGCCTGAATCCACTATTTCGGGGTACCAAAGTTGCGAAGCATCCATTCTACTCCATTGGAACCAAAATGACGTTTGGGAGTGTTTCAGCGCATTTCGCTAACCTTCGGCAGGTAAAAAGATGATAAACTTGTGTTTCGGGCCTGAATGCACTATTTCGGGGTACCGAAGTTCTGAAGCATCCATTCTACTCCATTGGACCCAAAATGATGTTTGAGAGTGTTTCAGAGCATTTCGCTAACCTTCGGCTCGTAAAAGATGCAAAACATGGGTTTCGGGCCTGAACGCACTATTTCAGGGTATCGTTGTTGTAAAGCATCCATTCTACTCCATTGGACCCAAAATGATGTTTGGGAGTGTTTCAGAGCATTTCGCTAACCTTCGGCACGTAAAAGATGCAAAACTTGTGTTCGCGCCTGAATCCACTATTTCGGGGTACCAAAGTTGTGAAGCATCCCTTATAGTCCATTGGACCAAAAATGTTGTTTGGGAGTGTTTCAGAGCATTTTGCTAACCTTCGGCACATAAATAGATGAAAAACTTGTGTTTCGGTCCTGAATGCACTATTTCGGGGTACCCAAGTTGCGAAGCTTCCATTCTACTCCATTGGAACCAAAATGATGCTTGGGAGTGTTTCAGAGCATTTCGCTAGCCTTCGGCACGTAAAAAGATACAAAACTTGTGTTCGCGCCTGAATGCACTATTTCGGGGTACCAAAGTTGCGAAGCATCCATTCTACTCCATTGATGTTTGGGAGTGTTTCAGAGCATTTTGCTAACCTTCGGCACATAAATAGATGAAAAACTTGTGTTTCGGGCCTGAATGCACTATTTCGGGGTACCAAAGTTGCGAAGCATCCATTCTACTCCATTGGAACCAAAATGATGTTTGGGAGTGCTTCAGAGCATTTCGTTAACCTTCGGCAGGTAAAAAGATGATAAACTTGTGTTTCGGGCCTGAATGCACTATTTCGGGGTACCGAAGTTCTGAAGCATCCATTCTACTCCATTGGACCCAAAATGATGTTTGAGAGTGTTTCAGCGCATTTCGCTAACCTTCGGCTCGTAAAAGAAGCAAAACTTGGGTTTCGGGCCTGAACGCACTATTTCAGGGTATCGTTGTTGTAAAGCATCCATTCTACTCCATTGGACCCAAAATGACGTTTGGGAGTGTTTCAGAGCATTTCGCTAACCTTCGGCACGTAA
This sequence comes from Cenchrus fungigraminus, assembly GCA_036936925.1. Classification (NCBI taxonomy): domain Eukaryota; kingdom Viridiplantae; phylum Streptophyta; class Magnoliopsida; order Poales; family Poaceae; genus Cenchrus; species Cenchrus fungigraminus. The sequence continues at coordinate 57,342,744 of CM072772.1, read as the reverse complement.
AAGATGCAAAACTTGTGTTCGCGCCTGAATCCACTATTTCGGGGTACCAAAGTTGTGAAGCATCCATTATAGTCCATTGGACCAAAAATGATGTTTGGGAGTGTTTCAGAGCATTTTGCTAACCTTCGGCACATAATTAGATGAAAAACTTGTGTTTCGGGCCTGAATGCACTATTTCGAGGTACCAAAGTTGCGAAGCATCCATTCTACTCCATTGGAACCAAAATGATGTTTGGGAGTGCTTCAGAGCATTTCGCTAACCTTCGGCACGTAAAAAGAAACAAAACTTGTGTTTCGGGCCTGAATGCACTATTTCGAGGTGCCGAAGTTGTGAAGCATCCATTCTACTCCATTGGACCCAAAATGATGTTTCGGAGTGTTTCAGAGCATTTCACTAACCTTCGGCACGTAAAAGATGCAAAACTTGTGTTTCGGGCCTGAATGCACTATTTCGGGGTATCGTAGTTGTAAAGCATCCATTCTACTCCATTGGACCCAAAATGATGTTTGGGAGTGTTTCAGAGCATTTCGCTAACCTTCGGCACGTAAAAGATGCAAAACTTGTGTTCGCGCCTGAATCCACTATTTCGGGGTACCAAAGTTGTGAAGCATCCATTATAGTCCATTGGACCCAAAATGATGTTTGGGAGTGTTTCAGAGCATTTTGCTAACCTTTGGCACATAAATAGATGAAAAACTTGTGTTTCGGGCCTGAATGCACTATTTCGGGGTACCAAAGTTGCGAAGCATCCATTCTACTCCATTGGAACCAAAATGATGCTTGGGAGTGTTTCAGAGCATTTGGCTAACCTTCGGCACGTAAAAAGATACAAAACTTGTGTTCGCGCCTGAATGCACTATTTCGGGGTACCAAAGTTGCGAAGCATCCATTCTACTCCATTGATGTTTGGGAGTGTTTCGGAGCATTTTGCTAACCTTCGGCACATAAATAGATGAAAAACTTGTGTTTCGGGCCTGAATGCACTATTTCGGGGTACCAAAGTTGCGAAGCATCCATTCTACTCCATTGGAACCAAAATGATGTTTGGGAGTGTTTCAGAGCATTTCGCTAACCTTCGGCAGGTAAAAAGATGATAAACTTGTGTTTCGGGCCTGAATGCACTATTTCGGGGTACCGAAGTTCTGAAGCATCCATTCTACTCCATTGGACCCAAAATGATGTTTGAGAGTGTTTCAGAGCATTTCGCTAACCTTCGGCTCGTAAAAGAAGCAAAACTTGGGTTTCGGGCCTGAACGCACTATTTCAGGGTATCGTTGTTGTAAAGCATCCATTCTACTCCATTGGACCCAAAATGACGTTTGGGAGTGTTTCAGAGCATTTCGCTAACCTTCGGCACGTAAAAGATGCAAATCTTGTGTTCGCGCCTGAATCCACTATTTCGGGGTACCAAAGTTGTGAAGCATCCATTATAGTCCATTGGACCAAAAATGATGTTTGGGAGTGTTTCAGAGCATTTTGCAAACCTTCGGCACATAATTAGATGAAAAACTTGTGTTTCGGGCCTGAATGCACTATTTCGAGGTACCAAAGTTGCGAAGCATCCATTCTACTCCATTGGAACCAAAATGATGTTTGTGAGTGTTTCAGAGCATTTCGCTAACCTTCGGCACGTAAAAAGAAACAAAACTTGTGTTTCGGGCCTGAATGCACTATTTCGAGGTGCCGAAGTTGTGAAGCATCCATTCTACTCCATTGGACCCAAAATGATGTTTCGGAGTGTTTCAGAGCATTTCACTAACCTTCGGCACGTAAAAGATGCAAAACTTGTGTTTCGGGCCTGAATGCACTATTTCGGGGTATCGTAGTTGTAAAGCATCCATTCTACTCCATTGGACCCAAAATGATGTTTGGGAGTGTTTCAGAGCATTTCGCTAACCTTCGGCACGTAAAAGATGCAAAACTTGTGTTCGCGCCTGAATCCACTATTTCGGGGTACCAAAGTTGTGAAGCATCCATTATAGTCCATTGGACCCAAAATGATGTTTGGGAGTGTTTCAGAGCATTTTGCTAACCTTTGGCACATAAATAGATGAAAAACTTGTGTTTCGGGCCTGAATGGACTATTTCGGGGTACCAAAGTTGCGAAGCATCCATTCTACTCCATTGGAACCAAAATGATGCTTGGGAGTGTTTCAGAGCATTTGGCTAACCTTCGGCACGTAAAAAGATACAAAACTTGTGTTCGCGCTTGAATGCACTATTTCGGGGTACCAAAGTTGCGAAGGATCCATTCTACTCCATTGATGTTTGGGAGTGTTTCGGAGCATTTTGCTAACCTTCGGCACATAAATAGATGAAAAACTTGTGTTTCGGACCTGAATGCACTATTTCGGGGTACCAAAGTTGCGAAGCATCCATTCTACTCCATTGGAACCAAAATGATGCTTGGGAGTGTTTCAGAGCATTTCGCTAACCTTCGGCACGTAAAAAGATACAAAACTTGTGTTCGCGCCTGAATGCACTATTTCGGGGTACCAAAGTTGCGAAGCATCCATTCTACTCCATTGGAACCAAAATGATGTTTGGGAGTGTTTCAGAGCATTTCGCTAACCTTCGGCACGTAAAAAGATACAAAACTTGTGTTCGCGCCTGAATACACTATTTCGGGGTACCAAAGATGCGAAGCATCCATTCTACTCCATTGGAACCAAAGTGATGTTTGGGAGTGTTTCAGAGCATTTCGCTAACCTTCGGCAGGTAAAAAGATGATAAACTTGTGTTTCGGGCCTGAATGCACTATTTCGGGGTACCGAAGTTCTGAAGCATCCATTCTACTCCATTGGACCCAAAATGATGTTTGAGAGTGTTTCAAAGCATTTCGCTAACCTTCGGCTCGTAAAAGATGCAAAACTTGGGTTTCGGGCCTGAATGCACTATTTCGAGGTATCGTAGTTGTAAAGCATCCATTCTACTCCATTGGACCCAAAATGATGTTTGGGAGTGTATCAGAGCATTTCGCTAACCTTCGGCACGTAAAAGATGCAAAACTTGTGTTCGCGCCTGAATGCACTATTTCGGGGTACCGAAGTTGTGAAGCATCCATTCTACTCCATTGGACCCAAAATGATGGTTGGGAGTGTTCCAGAGCATTTCGCTAACCTTCGACACGTAAAACATGCAAAACTTGTGTTTCGGGCCTGAATGCACTATTTCGGGGTATCGTAGTTGTAAAGCATCCATTCTACTCCATTGGACCCAAATGATGTTTGGGAGTGTTTCAGAGCATTTCGCTAACCTTCGGCACGTAAAAGATGCAAAACTTGTGTTCGCGCCTGAATCCACTATTTCGGGGTACCAAAGTTGTGAAGCATCCATTATAGTCCATTGGACCCAAAATGATGTTTGGGAGTGTTTCAGAGCATTTTGCTAACCTTCGGCACATAAATAGATGAAAAACTTGTGTTTCGGGCCTGAATGCACTATTTCGGGGTACCAAAGTTGCGAAGTATCCATTCTACTCCATTGGACCCAAAATGATGTTTGGGAGTGTATCAGAGCATTTCGCTAACCTTCGGCACGTAAAAGATGCAAAACTTGTGTTCGCACCTGAATGCACTATTTCGGGGTACCGAAGTTGTGAAGCATCCATTCTACTCCATTGGACCCAAAATGATGTTTGGGAGTGTTTCAGAGCATTTCGCTAACCTTCGGCACGTAAAAGATGCAAAACTTGTGTTTCGGGCCTGAATGCACTATTTCGGGGTACCAAAGTTGCGAAGTATCCATTCTACTCCATTGGACCCAAAATGATGTTTGGGAGTGTATCAGAGCATTTCGCTAACCTTCGGCACGTAAAAGATGCAAAACTTGTGTTCGCACCTGAATGCACTATTTCGGGGTACCGAAGTTGTGAAGCATCCATTCTACTCCATTGGACCCAAAATGATGTTTGAGAGTGTTTCAGAGCATTTCGCTAACCTTCGGCTCGTAAAAGATGCAAAACTTGGGTTTCGGGCCTGAATGCACTATTTCGGGGTATCGTAGTTGTAAAGCATCCATTCTACTCCATTGGACCCAAAATGATGTTTGGGAGTGTATCAGAGCATTTCGCTAACCTTCGGCACGTAAAAGATGCAAAACTTGTGTTCGCGCCTGAATGCACTATTTCGGGGTACCGAAGTTGTGAAGCATCCATTCTACTCCATTGGACCCAAAATGATGGTTGGGAGTGTTCCAGAGCATTTCGCTAACCTTCGACACGTAAAAGATACAAAACTTGTGTTTCGGACCTGAATGCACTATTTCGGGGTATCGTAGTTGTAAAGCATCCATTCTACTCCATTCGACCCAAAATGATGTTTGGGAGTGTTTCAGAGCATTTCGCTAACCTTCGGCACGTAAAAGATGCAAAACTTGTGTTCGCGCCTGAATCCACTATTTCGGGGTACCAAAGTTGTGAAGCATCCATTATAGTCCATTGGACCCAAAATGATGTTTGGGAGTGTTTCAGAGCATTTTGCTAACCTTCGGCACATAAATAGATGAAAAACTTGTGTTTCGGGCCTGAATGCACTATTTCGGTGTACCAAAGTTGCGAAGCATCCATTCTACTCCATTGGACCCAAAATGATGTTTGGGAGTGTATCAGAGCATTTCGCTAACCTTCAGCACGTAAAAGATGCAAAACTTTCGTTCGCACCTGAATGCATTATTTCGGGGTACCGAAGTTGTGAAGCATCCATTCTACTCCATTGGACCCAAAATGATGTTTGGGAGTGTTTCAGAGCATTTCGCTAACCTTCGGCACGTAAAAGATGCAAAACTTGTGTTTCGGGCCTGAATGCACTATTTCGGGCTGTCGTAGTTGTAAAGCATCCATTCTACTCCATTGGACCCAAAATGATGTTTGGGAGTGTATCAGAGCATTTCGCTAACCTTCGGCACATAAAAGAAGCAAAACTTGTGTTCGCGCCTGAATGCACAATTTCGGGGTACTGAAGTTGTGAAGCATCCATTCTACTCCATTGGACCCAAAATGATGTTTGGGAGTGTTTCAGAGCATTTCGCTAACCTTCGGCACGTAAAAGATGCAAATCTTGTGTTCGCGCCTGAATCCACTATTTCGGGGTACCAAAGTTGTGAAGCATGCATTATAGTCCATTGGACCAAAAATGATGTTTGGGAGTGTTTCAGAGCATTTTGCAAACCTTCGGCACATAATTAGATGAAAAACTTGTGTTTCGGGCCTGAATGCACTATTTCGAGGTACCAAAGTTGCGAAGCATCCATTCTACTCCATTGGAACCAAAATGATGTTTGGGAGTGTTTCAGAGCATTTCGCTAACCTTCGGCACGTAAAAAGAAACAAAACTTGTGTTTCGGGCCTGAATGCACTATTTCGAGGTGCCGAAGTTGTGAAGCATCCATTCTACTCCATTGGACCCAAAATGATGTTTCGGAGTGTTTCAGAGCATTTCACTAACCTTCGGCACGTAAAAGATGCAAAACTTGTGTTTCGGGCCTGAATGCACTATTTCGGGGTATCGTAGTTGTAAAGCATCCATTCTACTCCATTGGACCCAAAATGATGTTTGGGAGTGTTTCAGAGCATTTCGCTAACCTTCGGCACGTAAAAGATGCAAAACTTGTGTTCGCGCCTGAATCCACTATTTCGGGGTACCAAAGTTGTGAAGCATCCATTATAGTCCATTGGACCCAAAATGATGTTTGGGAGTGTTTCAGAGCATTTTGCTAACCTTTGGCACATAAATAGATGAAAAACTTGTGTTTCGGGCCTGAATGGACTATTTCGGGGTACCAAAGTTGCGAAGCATCCATTCTACTCCATTGGAACCAAAATGATGTTTGGGAGTGTTTCGGAGCATTTTGCTAACCTTCGGCACATAAATAGATGAAAAACTTGTGTTTCGGACCTGAATGCACTATTTCGGGGTACCAAAGTTGCGAAGCATCCATTCTACTCCATTGGAACCAAAATGATGCTTGGGAGTGTTTCAGAGCATTTCGCTAACCTTCGGCACGTAAAAAGATACAAAACTTGTGTTCGCGCCTGAATGCACTATTTCGGGGTACCAAAGTTGCGAAGCATCCATTCTACTCCATTGGAACCAAAATGATGTTTGGGAGTGTTTCAGAGCATTTCGCTAACCTTCGGCACGTAAAAAGATACAAAACTTGTGTTCGCGCCTGAATACACTATTTCGGGGTACCAAAGATGCGAAGCATCCATTCTACTCCATTGGAACCAAAGTGATGTTTGGGAGTGTTTCAGAGCATTTCGCTAACCTTCGGCAGGTAAAAAGATGATAAACTTGTGTTTCGGGCCTGAATGCACTATTTCGGGGTACCGAAGTTCTGAAGCATCCATTCTACTCCATTGGACCCAAAATGATGTTTGAGAGTGTTTCAAAGCATTTCGCTAACCTTCGGCTCGTAAAAGATGCAAAACTTGGGTTTCGGGCCTGAATGCACTATTTCGAGGTATCGTAGTTGTAAAGCATCCATTCTACTCCATTGGACCCAAAATGATGTTTGGGAGTGTATCAGAGCATTTTGCTAACCTTCGGCACGTAAAAGATGCAAAACTTGTGTTCGCGCCTGAATGCACTATTTCGGGGTACCGAAGTTGTGAAGCATCCATTCTACTCCATTGGACCCAAAATGATGGTTGGGAGTGTTCCAGAGCATTTCGCTAACCTTCGACACGTAAAAGATGCAAAACTTGTGTTTCGGGCCTGAATGCACTATTTCGGGGTATCGTAGTTGTAAAGCATCCATTCTACTCCATTGGACCCAAATGATGTTTGGGAGTGTTTCAGAGCATTTCGCTAACCTTCGGCACGTAAAAGATGCAAAACTTGTGTTCGCGCCTGAATCCACTATTTCGGGGTACCAAAGTTGTGAAGCATCCATTATAGTCCATTGGACCCAAAATGATGTTTGGGAGTGTTTCAGAGCATTTTGCTAACCTTCGGCACATAAATAGATGAAAAACTTGTGTTTCGGGCCTGAATGCACTATTTCGGTGTACCAAAGTTGCGAAGCATCCATTCTACTCCATTGGACCCAAAATGATGTTTGGGAGTGTATCAGAGCATTTCGCTAACCTTCAGCACGTAAAAGATGCAAAACTTTCGTTCGCACCTGAATGCATTATTTCGGGGTACCGAAGTTGTGAAGCATCCATTCTACTCCATTGGACCCAAAATGATGTTTGGGAGTGTTTCAGAGCATTTCGCTAACCTTCGGCACGTAAAAGATGCAAAACTTGTGTTCGCGCCTGAATCCACTATTTCGGGGTACCAAAGTTGTGAAGCATCCATTATAGTCCATTGGACCCAAAATGATGTTTGGGAGTGTTTCAGAGCATTTTGCTAACCTTTGGCACATAAATAGATGAAAAACTTGTGTTTCGGGCCTGAATGGACTATTTCGGGGTACCAAAGTTGCGAAGCATCCATTCTACTCCATTGGAACCAAAATGATGTTTGGGAGTGTTTCGGAGCATTTTGCTAACCTTCGGCACATAAATAGATGAAAAACTTGTGTTTCGGACCTGAATGCACTATTTCGGGGTACCAAAGTTGCGAAGCATCCATTCTACTCCATTGGAACCAAAATGATGCTTGGGAGTGTTTCAGAGCATTTCGCTAACCTTCGGCACGTAAAAAGATACAAAACTTGTGTTCGCGCCTGAATGCACTATTTCGGGGTACCAAAGTTGCGAAGCATCCATTCTACTCCATTGGAACCAAAATGATGTTTGGGAGTGTTTCAGAGCATTTCGCTAACCTTCGGCACGTAAAAAGATACAAAACTTGTGTTCGCGCCTGAATACACTATTTCGGGGTACCAAAGATGCGAAGCATCCATTCTACTCCATTGGAACCAAAGTGATGTTTGGGAGTGTTTCAGAGCATTTCGCTAACCTTCGGCAGGTAAAAAGATGATAAACTTGTGTTTCGGGCCTGAATGCACTATTTCGGGGTACCGAAGTTCTGAAGCATCCATTCTACTCCATTGGACCCAAAATGATGTTTGAGAGTGTTTCAAAGCATTTCGCTAACCTTCGGCTCGTAAAAGATGCAAAACTTGGGTTTCGGGCCTGAATGCACTATTTCGAGGTATCGTAGTTGTAAAGCATCCATTCTACTCCATTGGACCCAAAATGATGTTTGGGAGTGTATCAGAGCATTTTGCTAACCTTCGGCACGTAAAAGATGCAAAACTTGTGTTCGCGCCTGAATGCACTATTTCGGGGTACCGAAGTTGTGAAGCATCCATTCTACTCCATTGGACCCAAAATGATGGTTGGGAGTGTTCCAGAGCATTTCGCTAACCTTCGACACGTAAAAGATGCAAAACTTGTGTTTCGGGCCTGAATGCACTATTTCGGGGTATCGTAGTTGTAAAGCATCCATTCTACTCCATTGGACCCAAATGATGTTTGGGAGTGTTTCAGAGCATTTCGCTAACCTTCGGCACGTAAAAGATGCAAAACTTGTGTTCGCGCCTGAATCCACTATTTCGGGGTACCAAAGTTGTGAAGCATCCATTATAGTCCATTGGACCCAAAATGATGTTTGGGAGTGTTTCAGAGCATTTTGCTAACCTTCGGCACATAAATAGATGAAAAACTTGTGTTTCGGGCCTGAATGCACTATTTCGGTGTACCAAAGTTGCGAAGCATCCATTCTACTCCATTGGACCCAAAATGATGTTTGGGAGTGTATCAGAGCATTTCGCTAACCTTCAGCACGTAAAAGATGCAAAACTTTCGTTCGCACCTGAATGCATTATTTCGGGGTACCGAAGTTGTGAAGCATCCATTCTACTCCATTGGACCCAAAATGATGTTTGGGAGTGTTTCAGAGCATTTCGCTAACCTTCGGCACGTAAAAGATGCAAAACTTGTGTTCGCGCCTGAATCCACTATTTCGGGGTACCAAAGTTGTGAAGCATCCATTATAGTCCATTGGACCCAAAATGATGTTTGGGAGTGTTTCAGAGCATTTTGCTAACCTTTGGCACATAAATAGATGAAAAACTTGTGTTTCGGGCCTGAATGGACTATTTCGGGGTACCAAAGTTGCGAAGCATCCATTCTACTCCATTGGAACCAAAATGATGTTTGGGAGTGTTTCGGAGCATTTTGCTAACCTTCGGCACATAAATAGATGAAAAACTTGTGTTTCGGACCTGAATGCACTATTTCGGGGTACCAAAGTTGCGAAGCATCCATTCTACTCCATTGGAACCAAAATGATGCTTGGGAGTGTTTCAGAGCATTTCGCTAACCTTCGGCACGTAAAAAGATACAAAACTTGTGTTCGCGCCTGAATGCACTATTTCGGGGTACCAAAGTTGCGAAGCATCCATTCTACTCCATTGGAACCAAAATGATGTTTGGGAGTGTTTCAGAGCATTTCGCTAACCTTCGGCACGTAAAAAGATACAAAACTTGTGTTCGCGCCTGAATACACTATTTCGGGGTACCAAAGATGCGAAGCATCCATTCTACTCCATTGGAACCAAAGTGATGTTTGGGAGTGTTTCAGAGCATTTCGCTAACCTTCGGCAGGTAAAAAGATGATAAACTTGTGTTTCGGGCCTGAATGCACTATTTCGGGGTACCGAAGTTCTGAAGCATCCATTCTACTCCATTGGACCCAAAATGATGTTTGAGAGTGTTTCAAAGCATTTCGCTAACCTTCGGCTCGTAAAAGATGCAAAACTTGGGTTTCGGGCCTGAATGCACTATTTCGAGGTATCGTAGTTGTAAAGCATCCATTCTACTCCATTGGACCCAAAATGATGTTTGGGAGTGTATCAGAGCATTTCGCTAACCTTCGGCACGTAAAAGATGCAAAACTTGTGTTCGCGCCTGAATGCACTATTTCGGGGTACCGAAGTTGTGAAGCATCCATTCTACTCCATTGGACCCAAAATGATGGTTGGGAGTGTTCCAGAGCATTTCGCTAACCTTCGACATGTAAAAGATGCAAAACTTGTGTTTCGGGCCTGAATGCACTATTTCGGGGTATCGTAGTTGTAAAGCATCCATTCTACTCCATTGGACCCAAATGATGTTTGGGAGTGTTTCAGAGCATTTCGCTAACCTTCGGCACGTAAAAGATGCAAAACTTGTGTTCGCGCCTGAATCCACTATTTCGGGGTACCAAAGTTGTGAAGCATCCATTATAGTCCATTGGACCCAAAATGATGTTTGGGAGTGTTTCAGAGCATTTTGCTAACCTTCGGCACATAAATAGATGAAAAACTTGTGTTTCGGGCCTGAATGCACTATTTCGGTGTACCAAAGTTGCGAAGCATCCATTCTACTCCATTGGACCCAAAATGATGTTTGGGAGTGTATCAGAGCATTTCGCTAACCTTCAGCACGTAAAAGATGCAAAACTTTCGTTCGCACCTGAATGCATTATTTCGGGGTACCGAAGTTGTGAAGCATCCATTCTACTCCATTGGACCCAAAATGATGTTTGGGAGTGTTTCAGAGCATTTCGCTAACCTTCGGCACGTAAAAGATGCAAAACTTGTGTTTCGGGCCTGAATGCACTATTTCGGGCTGTCGTAGTTGTAAAGCATCCATTCTACTCCATTGGACCCAAAATGATGTTTGGGAGTGTATCAGAGCATTTCGCTAACCTTCGGCACATAAAAGAAGCAAAACTTGTGTTCGCGCCTGAATGCACAATTTCGGGGTACTGAAGTTGTGAAGCATCCATTCTACTCCATTGGACCCAAAATGATGTTTGGGAGTGTTTCAGAGCATTTCGCTAACCTTCGGCACGTAAAAGATGCAAATCTTGTGTTCGCGCCTGAATCCACTATTTCGGGGTACCAAAGTTGTGAAGCATCCATTATAGTCCATTGGACCAAAAATGATGTTTGGGAGTGTTTCAGAGCATTTTGCAAACCTTCGGCACATAATTAGATGAAAAACTTGTGTTTCGGGCCTGAATGCACTATTTCGAGGTACCAAAGTTGCGAAGCATCCATTCTACTCCATTGGAACCAAAATGATGTTTGGGAGTGTTTCAGAGCATTTCGCTAACCTTCGGCACGTAAAAAGAAACAAAACTTGTGTTTCGGGCCTGAATGCACTATTTCGAGGTGCCGAAGTTGTGAAGCATCCATTCTACTCCATTGGACCCAAAATGATGTTTCGGAGTGTTTCAGAGCATTTCACTAACCTTCGGCACGTAAAAGATGCAAAACTTGTGTTTCGGGCCTGAATGCACTATTTCGGGGTATCGTAGTTGTAAAGCATCCATTCTACTCCATTGGACCCAAAATGATGTTTGGGAGTGTTTCAGAGCATTTCGCTAACCTTCGGCACGTAAAAGATGCAAAACTTGTGTTCGCGCCTGAATCCACTATTTCGGGGTACCAAAGTTGTGAAGCATCCATTATAGTCCATTGGACCCAAAATGATGTTTGGGAGTGTTTCAGAGCATTTTGCTAACCTTTGGCACATAAATAGATGAAAAACTTGTGTTTCGGGCCTGAATGGACTATTTCGGGGTACCAAAGTTGCGAAGCATCCATTCTACTCCATTGGACCCAAAATGATGTTTGCGAGTGTTTCGGAGCATTTTGCTAACCTTCGGCACATAAATAGATGAAAAACTTGTGTTTCGGACCTGAATGCACTATTTCGGGGTACCAAAGTTGCGAAGCATCCATTCTACTCCATTGGAACCAAAATGATGCTTGGGAGTGTTTCAGAGCATTTCGCTAACCTTCGGCACGTAAAAAGATACAAAACTTGTGTTCGCGCCTGAATGCACTATTTCGGGGTACCAAAGTTGCGAAGCATCCATTCTACTCCATTGGAACCAAAATGATGTTTGGGAGTGTTTCAGAGCATTTCGCTAACCTTCGGCACGTAAAAAGATACAAAACTTGTGTTCGCGCCTGAATACACTATTTCGGGGTACCAAAGATGCGAAGCATCCATTCTACTCCATTGGAACCAAAGTGATGTTTGGGAGTGTTTCAGAGCATTTCGCTAACCTTCGGCAGGTAAAAAGATGATAAACTTGTGTTTCGGGCCTGAATGCACTATTTCGGGGTACCGAAGTTCTGAAGCATCCATTCTACTCCATTGGACCCAAAATGATGTTTGAGAGTGTTTCAAAGCATTTCGCTAACCTTCGGCTCGTAAAAGATGCAAAACTTGGGTTTCGGGCCTGAATGCACTATTTCGAGGTATCGTAGTTGTAAAGCATCCATTCTACTCCATTGGACCCAAAATGATGTTTGGGAGTGTATCAGAGCATTTCGCTAACCTTCGGCACGTAAAAGATGCAAAACTTGTGTTCGCGCCTGAATGCACTATTTCGGGGTACCGAAGTTGTGAAGCATCCATTCTACTCCATTGGACCCAAAATGATGGTTGGGAGTGTTCCAGAGCATTTCGCTAACCTTCGACACGTAAAAGATGCAAAACTTGTGTTTCGGGCCTGAATGCACTATTTCGGGGTATCGTAGTTGTAAAGCATCCATTCTACTCCATTGGACCCAAATGATGTTTGGGAGTGTTTCAGAGCATTTCGCTAACCTTCGGCACGAAAAAGATGCAAAACTTGTGTTCGCGCCTGAATCCACTATTTCGGGGTACCAAAGTTGTGAAGCATCCATTATAGTCCATTGGACCCAAAATGATGTTTGGGAGTGTTTCAGAGCATTTTGCTAACCTTCGGCACATAAATAGATGAAAAACTTGTGTTTCGGGCCTGAATGCACTATTTCGGGGTACCAAAGTTGCGAAGTATCCATTCTACTCCATTGGACCCAAAATGATGTTTGGGAGTGTATCAGAGCATTTCGCTAACCTTCGGCACGTAAAAGATGCAAAACTTGTGTTCGCACCTGAATGCACTATTTCGGGGTACCGAAGTTGTGAAGCATCCATTCTACTCCATTGGACCTAAAATGATGTTTGGGAGTGTTTCAGAGCATTTCGCTAACCTTCGGCACGTAAAAGATGCAAAACTTGTGTTTCGGGCCTGAATGCACTATTTCGGGGTACCAAAGTTGCGAAGTATCCATTCTACTCCATTGGACCCAAAATGATGTTTGGGAGTGTATCAGAGCATTTCGCTAACCTTCGGCACGTAAAAGATGCAAAACTTGTGTTCGCACCTGAATGCACTATTTCGGGGTACCGAAGTTGTGAAGCATCCATTCTACTCCATTGGACCCAAAATGATGTTTGAGAGTGTTTCAGAGCATTTCGCTAACCTTCGGCTCGTAAAAGATGCAAAACTTGGGTTTCGGGCCTGAATGCACTATTTCGGGGTATCGTAGTTGTAAAGCATCCATTCTACTCCATTGGACCCAAAATGATGTTTGGGAGTGTATCAGAGCATTTCGCTAACCTTCGGCACGTAAAAGATGCAAAACTTGTGTTCGCGCCTGAATGCACTATTTCGGGGTACCGAAGTTGTGAAGCATCCATTCTACTCCATTGGACCCAAAATGATGGTTGGGAGTGTTCCAGAGCATTTCGCTAACCTTCGACACGTAAAAGATACAAAACTTGTGTTTCGGGCCTGAATGCACTATTTCGGGGTATCGTAGTTGTAAAGCATCCATTCTACTCCATTCGACCCAAAATGATGTTTGGGAGTGTTTCAGAGCATTTCGCTAACCTTCGGCACGTAAAAGATGCAAAACTTGTGTTCGCGCCTGAATCCACTATTTCGGGGTACCAAAGTTGTGAAGCATCCATTATAGTCCATTGGACCCAAAATGATGTTTGGGAGTGTTTCAGAGCATTTTGCTAACCTTCGGCACATAAATAGATGAAAAACTTGTGTTTCGGGCCTGAATGCACTATTTCGGTGTACCAAAGTTGCGAAGCATCCATTCTACTCCATTGGACCCAAAATGATGTTTGGGAGTGTATCAGAGCATTTCGCTAACCTTCAGCACGTAAAAGATGCAAAACTTTCGTTCGCACCTGAATGCATTATTTCGGGGTACCGAAGTTGTGAAGCATCCATTCTACTCCATTGGACCCAAAATGATGTTTGGGAGTGTTTCAGAGCATTTCGCTAACCTTCGGCACGTAAAAGATGCAAAACTTGTGTTTCGGGCCTGAATGCACTATTTCGGGCTGTCGTAGTTGTAAAGCATCCATTCTACTCCATTGGACCCAAAATGATGTTTGGGAGTGTATCAGAGCATTTCGCTAACCTTCGGCACATAAAAGAAGCAAAACTTGTGTTCGCGCCTGAATGCACAATTTCGGGGTACTGAAGTTGTGAAGCATCCATTCTACTCCATTGGACCCAAAATGATGTTTGGGAGTGTTCCAGAGCATTTCGCTAACCTTCGGCACGTAAAAGATGCAAAACTTGTGTTTCGTGCCTGAATGCACTATTTCGGGATATCTTAGTTGTAAAGCATCCATTCTGCTCCATTGGACCCAAAATGATGTTTGGGAGTGTTTCAGAGCATTTCGCTAACCTTCGGCACGTAAAAGATGCAAAACTTGTGTTCACGCCTGAATCCACTATTTCGGGGTACCAAAGTTGTGAAGCATCCATTATAGTCCATTGGACCCAAAATGATGTTTGGGAGTGTTTCAGAGCATTTTGCTAACCTTCGGCACATAAATAGATTAAAAACTTGTGTTTCGGGCCTGAATGCACTATTTCGGGGTACCAAAGTTGCGAAGCATCCATTCTACTCCATTGGAACCAAAATGATGTTTGGGAGTGTTTCAGAGCATTTCGCTAACCTTCGGCAGGTAAAAAGATGATAAACTTGTGTTTCGGGCCTGAATGCACTATTTCGGGGTACCGAAGTTCCGAAGCATCCATTCTACTCCATTGGAACCAAAATGCTGTTTGGGAGTGTTTCAGATCATTTCGCTAACCTTCGGCAGGTAAAAAGATGATAAACTTGTGTTTCGGGCCTGAATGCACTATTTCAGGGTATCGTTGTTGTAAAGCATCCATTCTACTCCATTGGACCCAAAATGATGTTTGGGAGTGTTTCAGAGCATTTCGCTAACCTTCGGCACGTAAAAGATGCAAAACTTGTGTTCGCGCCTGAATCCACTATTTCGGGGTACCAAAGTTGTGAAGCATCCATTATAGTCCATTGGACCCAAAATGATGTTTGGGAGTGTTTCAAAGCATTTTGCTAACCTTCGGCACATAAATAGATGAAAAACTTGTGTTTCGGGCCTGAATGCACTATTTCGGGCTACCAAAGTTGCGAAGCATCCATTCTACTCCATTGGAACCAAAATGATGTTTGGGAGTGTTTCAGAGCATTTCGCTAACCTTCGGCACGTAAAAAGATACAAAACTTGTGTTCGCGCCTGAATACACTATTTCGGGGTACCAAAGCTGCGAAGCATCCATTATACTCCATTGGAACCAAAGTGATGTTTGGGAGTGTTTCAGAGCATTTCGCTAACCTTCGGCAGGTAAAAAGATGATAAACTGGAGTTTCGGGCCTGAATGCACTATTTCGGGGTACCGAAGTTCTGAAGCATCCATTCTACTCCATTGGACCCAAAATGATGTTTGAGAGTGTTTCAGAGCATTTCGCTCACCTTTGGTTCGTAAAAGATGCAAAACTTGGGTTTCGGGCCTGAATGCTCTATTTCGGGGTATCGTAGTTGTAAAGCATCCATTCTACTCCATTGGACCCAAAATGATGTTTGGGAGTGTATCAGAGCATTTCGCTAACCTTCGGCACGTAAAAGATGCAAAACTTGTGTTCGCGCCTGAATCCACTATTTCGGGGTACCAAAGTTGTGAAGCATCCATTATAGTCCATTGGACCCAAAATGATGTTTGGGAGTGTTTCAGAGCATTTTGCTAACCTTCGGCACATAAATAGATGAAAAACTTGTGTTTCGGGCCTGAACGCACTATTTCGGGGTACCAAAGTTGCGAAGCATCCATTCTACTCCATTGGAACCTAAATGATGTTTTGGAGTGTTTCAGAGCATTTCGCTAACCTTCGACACGTAAAAAGATGCAAAACTTGTGTTCGCGCCTGAATCCACTATTTCAGGGTACCAAAGTTGTGAAGCATTGATTATAGTCCATTGGACCCAAAATGATGTTTGGGAGTGTTTCAGAGCATTTTGCTAACCTTCGGCACATAAATAGATGAAAAACTTGTGTTTCGGGCCTGAATGCACTATTTCGGGGTACCAAAGTTGCGAAGCATCCATTCTACTCCATTGGAACCAAAATGATGTTTGGGAGTGTTTCAGAGCATTTCGCTAACCTTCGGCACGTAAAAAGATACAAAACTTGTGTTCGCGCCTGAATACACTATTTCGGGGTACCAAAGTTGCGAAGCATCCATTCTACTCCATTGGAACCAAAGTGATGTTTGGGAGTGTTTCAGAGCATTTCGCTAACCTTCGGCAGGTAAAAAGATGATAAACTTGTGTTTCGGGCCTGAATGCCCTATTTCGGGGTACCGAAGTTCTGAAGCATCCATTCTACTCCATTGGACCCAAAATGATGTTTGAGATTGTTTCAGAGCATTTCGCTAACCTTCGGCTCGTAAAAGATGCAAAACTAGGGTTTCGAGCCTGAATGCACTATTTCGGGGTATCATAGTTGTAAAGCATCCATTCTACTCCATTGGACCCAAAATGATGTTTGGGAGTGTATCAGAGCATTTCGCTAACCTTCGGCACGTAAAAGATGCAAAACTTGTGTTCGCGCCTGAATGCACTATTTCAGGGTACCGATGTTGTGAAGCATCCATTATAGTCCATTGGACCCAAAATGATGTTGGGAGTGTTCCAGAGCATTTCGCTAACCTTCGGCACGTAAAAGATGCAAAACTTGTGTTTCGGGCCTGAATGCACTATTTCGGGGTATCGTAGTTATAAAGCATCCATTCTACTCCATTGGACCCAAAATGATGTTTGGGAGTGTTTCAGAGCATTTCGCTAACCTTCGGCACGTAAAAGATGCAAAACTTGTGTTTGCGCCTGAATCCACTATTTCGGGGTACCAAAGTTGTGAAGCATCCATTATAGTCCATTGGACCCAAAATGATGTTTGGGAGTGTTTCAGAGCATTTTGCTAACCTTCGGCACATAAATAGATGAAAAACTTGTGTTTCGGGCCTGAATGCACTATTTTGGGGATACCAAAGTTGCAAAGCATCCATTCTACTCCATTGGACACAAAATGATGTTTGGGAGTGTATCAGAGCATTTCGCTAACCTTCGGCACGTAAAAGATGCAAAACTTGTGTTCGCACCTGAATGCACTATTTCGGGGTACCGAAGTTGTGAAGCATCCATTCTACTCCATTGGACACAAAATGATGTTTGGGAGTGTTCCAGAACATTTCGCTAACCTTCGGCACGTAAAAGATGCAAAACTTGTGTTTCGGGCCTGAATACACTATTTCGGGGTATCGTAGTTGTAAAGCATCCATTCTACTCCATTGGACCCAAATTGATGTTTGGGAGTGTATCAGAGCATTTCGCTAACCTTCGGCACGTAAAAGATGCAAAACATGTGTTCATGCCTGAATGCACTATTTTGAGGTACCGAAGTTGTGAAGCATCCATTCTACTCCATTGGACCCAAAATGATGTTTGGGGGTGTTTCAGAGCATTTCGCTAACCTTCGGCACGTAAAAGATGCAAAACTTGTGTTTCGGGCCTAAATGCACTATTTCGGGGTATCGTAGTTGTAAAGCATCCATTCTACTCCATTGGACTCAAAATAATGTTTGGGAGTGTTTCAGAGTATTTCGCTAACCTTCGGCACGTAAAAGATGCAAAAGTTGTGTTCGCGCCTGAATCCACTATTTCGGGGTACCAAAGTTGTGAAGCATCCATTATAGTCCATTGGACCCAAAATGATGTTTGGGAGTGTTACAGAGCATTTTGCTAACCTTCGGCACATAAATAGATGAAAAACTTGTGTTCGCGCCTGAATACACTATTTCGGGGTACCAAAGCTGCGAAGCATCCATTCTACTCCATTGGAACCAAAGTGATGTTTGGGAGTGTTTCAGAGAATTTCGCTAACCTTCGGCAGGTAAAAAGATGATAAACTTGTGTTTCGGGCCTGAATGCACTATTTCGGGGTACCGAAGTTCTGAAGCATCCATTCTACTCCATTGGACCCAAAATGATGTTTGAGATTGTTTTAGAGCATTTCGCTAACCTTCGGCTCGTAAAAGATGCAAAACTTGGGTTTCGTGCCTGAATGCACTATTTCGGGGTATCGTAGTTGTAAAGCATCCATTCTACTCCATTGGACCCAAAATGATGTTTGGGAGTGTATCAGAGCATTTGCCTAATCTTCGGCACGTAAAAGATGCAAAACTTGTGTTCGCGCCTGAATGCACTATTTCGGGGTACCGAAGTTGTGAAGCATCCATTCTACTCCATTGGACCCAAAATGATGTTGGGAGTGTTCCAGAGCATTTTGCTAACCTTTGGCACGTAAAAGATGCAAAACTTGTGTTCGCGCCTGAATACACTATTTCGGGG
The DNA here is from genome assembly GCA_036936925.1 of Cenchrus fungigraminus. NCBI lineage: Eukaryota > Viridiplantae > Streptophyta > Magnoliopsida > Poales > Poaceae > Cenchrus > Cenchrus fungigraminus. Next base: position 57,324,235 of record CM072772.1, on the reverse strand, counting down.
TATCGTAGTTGTAAAGCATCCATTCTACTCCATTGGACCCAAAATGATGTTTGGGAGTGTTTCAGAGCATTTCGCTAACCTTCGGCACGTAAAAGATGCAAAACTTGTGTTCGCGCCTGAATGCACTATTTCGGGGTACCGAAGTTGTGAAGCATCCATTCTACTCCATTGGACCCAAAATGATGGTTGGGAGTGTTCCAGAGCATTTCGCTAACCTTCGACACGTAAAAGATGCAAAACTTGTGTTTCGGGCCTGAATGCACTATTTCGGGGTATCGTAGTTGTAAAGCATCCATTCTACTCCATTGGACCCAAATGATGTTTGGGAGTGTTTCAGAGCATTTCGCTAACCTTCGGCACGTAAAAGATGCAAAACTTGTGTTCGCGCCTTAATCCACTATTTCGGGGTACCAAAGTTGTGAAGCATCCATTATAGTCCATTGGACCCAAAATGATGTTTGGGAGTGTTTCAGAGCATTTTGCTAACCTTCGGCACATAAATAGATGAAAAACTTGTGTTTCGGGCCTGAATGCACTATTTCGGGATACCAAAGTTGCGAAGCAACCATTCTACTCCATTGGACACAAAATGATGTTTGGGAGTGTATCAGAGCATTTCGCTAACCTTCGGCACGTAAAAGATGCAAAACTTGTGTTCGCACCTGAATGCACTATTTTGGGGTACCGAAGTTGTGAAGCATCCATTCTACTCCATTGGACCCAAAATGATGTTTGGGAGTGTTTCAGAGCATTTCGCTAACCTTCGGCACGTAAAAGATGCAAAACTTGTGTTCGCACCTGAATGCACTATTTTGGGGTACCGAAGTTGTGAAGCATCCATTCTACTCCATTGGACCCAAAATGATGTTTGGGAGTGTTTCAGAGCATTTCGCTAACCTTCGGCACGTAAAAGATGCAAAACTTGTGTTCACGCCTGAATCCACTATTTCGGGGTACCAAAGTTGTGAAGCATCCATTATAGTCCATTGGACCCAAAATGATGTTTGGGAGTGTTTCAGAGCATTTTGCTAACCTTCGGCACATAAATAGATGAAAAACTTGTGTTTCGGGCCTGAATGCACTATTTCGGGGTACCAAAGTTGCGAAGCATCCATTCTACTCCATTGGAACCAAAATGATGTTTGGGAGTGTTTCAGAGCATTTCGCTAACCTTCGGCACGTAAAAAGATACAAAACTTGTGTTCGCGCCTGAATACACTATTTCGGGGTACCAAAGATGCGAAGCATCCATTCTACTCCATTGGAACCAAAGTGATGTTTGGGAGTGTTTCAGAGCATTTCGCTAACCTTCGGCAGGTAAAAAGATGATAAACTTGTGTTTCGGGCCTGAATGCACTATTTCGGGGTACCGAAGTTCTGAAGCATCCATTCTACTCCATTGGACCCAAAATGATGTTTGAGAGTGTTTCAGAGCATTTCGCTAACCTTTGGCTCGTAAAAGATGCAAAACTTGGGTTTCGGGCCTGAATGCACTATTTCCGGGTATCGTAGTTGTAAAGCATCCATTCTACGCCATTGGACCCAAATTGATGTTTGGGAGTGTATCAGAGCATTTCGCTAACCTTCGGCACGTAAAAGATGCAAAACTTGTGTTTCGGGCCTGAATGCACTATTTCGGGGTATCGTAGTTGTAAAGCATCCATTCTACTCCATTGGACCCAAAATGATGTTTGGGAGTGTTTCAGAGCATTTCGCTAACCTTCGGCACGTAAAAAGATACAAAACTTGTGTTCGCGCCTGAATACACTATTTCGGGGTACCAAAGATGCGAAGCATCCATTCTACTCCATTGGAACCAAAGTGATGTTTGGGAGTGTTTCAGAGCATTTCGCTAACCTTCGGCAGGTAAAAAGATGATAAACTTGTGTTTCGGGCCTGAATGCACTATTTCGGGGTACCGAAGTTCTGAAGCATCCATTCTACTCCATTGGACCCAAAATGATGTTTGAGAGTGTTTCAGAGCATTTCGCTAACCTTCGGCTCGTAAAAGATGCAAAACTTGGGTTTCGGGCCTGAATGCACTATTTCCGGGTATCGTAGTTGTAAAGCATCCATTCTACTCCATTGGACCCAAATTGATGTTTGGGAGTGTATCAGAGCATTTCGCTAACCTTCGGCACGTAAAAGATGCAAAACTTGTGTTTCGGGCCTGAATGCACTATTTCGGGGTATCGTAGTTGTAAAGCATCCATTCTACTCCATTGGACCCAAAATGATGTTTGGGAGTGTTTCAGAGCATTTCGCTAACGTTCGGCACGTAAAAGATGCAAAACTTGTGTTCGCGCCTGAATGCACAATTTCGGGGTACTGAAGTTGTGAAGCATCCATTCTACTCCATTGGACCCAAAATGATGTTTGGGAGTGTTCCAGAGCATTTCGCTAACCTTCGGCACGTAAAAGATGCAAAACTTGTGTTTCGGGCCTGAATGCACTATTTCGGGGTGTCATAGTCGTAAAGCATCCATTCTACTCCATTGGACCCAAAATGATGTTTGGGAGTGTATCAGAGCATTTCGCTAACGTTCGGCACGTAAAAGATGCAAAACTTGTGTTCGCACCTGAATGCACTATTTTGGGGTACCGAAGTTGTGAAGCATCCATTCTACTCCATTGGACCCAAAATGATGTTTGGGAGTGTTTCAGAGCATTTCGCTAACCTTCGGCACGTAAAAGATGCAAAACTTGTGTTTCGGGCCTGAATGCACTATTTCGGGGTGTCGTAGTTGTAAAGCATCCATTCTACTCCATTGGACCCAAAATGATGTTTGGGAGTGTATCAGAGCATTTCGCTAACCTTCGGCACGTAAAAGATGCAAAACTTGTGTTCGCGCCTGAATTCACAATTTCGGGGTACTGAAGTTGTGAAGCATCCATTATAGTCCGCTGGACCCAAAATGATGTTTGGGAGTGTTTCAGAGCATTTTGCTAACCTTCGGCACATAAATAGATGAAAAACTTGTGTTTCGGGCCTAAATGCACTATTTCGGGGTACCAAAGTTGCGAAGCATCCATTCTACTCCATTGGAACCAAAATGATGTTTGGGAGTGTTTCAGAGCATTTCGCTAACCTTCGGCACGTAAAAAGATACAAAACTTGTGTTCGCGCCTGAATACACTATTTCGGGGTACCAAAGATGCGAAGCATCCATTCTACTCCATTGGAACCAAAGTGATGTTTGGGAGTGTTTCAGAGCATTTCGCTAACCTTCGGCAGGTAAAAAGATGATAAACTTGTGTTTCGGGCCTGAATGCACTATTTCGGGGTACCGAAGTTCTGAAGCATCCATTCTACTCCATTGGACCCAAAATGATGTTTGAGAGTGTTTCAGAGCATTTCGCTAACCTTTGGCTCGTAAAAGATGCAAAACTTGGGTTTCGGGCCTGAATGCACTATTTCCGGGTATCGTAGTTGTAAAGCATCCATTCTACGCCATTGGACCCAAATTAATGTTTGGGAGTGTATCAGAGCATTTCGCTAACCTTCGGCACGTAAAAGATGCAAAACTTGTGTTTCGGGCCTGAATGCACTATTTCGGGGTATCGTAGTTGTAAAGCATCCATTCTACTCCATTGGACCCAAAATGATGTTTGGGAGTGTTTCAGAGCATTTCGCTAACCTTCGGCACGTAAAAAGATACAAAACTTGTGTTCGCGCCTGAATACACTATTTCGGGGTACCAAAGATGCGAAGCATCCATTCTACTCCATTGGAACCAAAGTGATGTTTGGGAGTGTTTCAGAGCATTTCGCTAACCTTCGGCAGGTAAAAAGATGATAAACTTGTGTTTCGGGCCTGAATGCACTTTTTCGGGGTACCGAAGTTCTGAAGCATCCATTCTACTCCATTGGACCCAAAATGATGTTTGAGAGTGTTTCAGAGCATTTCGCTAACCTTTGGCTCGTAAAAGATGCAAAACTTGGGTTTCGGGCCTGAATGCACTATTTCCGGGTATCGTAGTTGTAAAGCATCCATTCTACGCCATTGGACCCAAATTGATGTTTGGGAGTGTATCAGAGCATTTCGCTAACCTTCGGCACGTAAAAGATGCAAAACTTGTGTTTCGGGCCTGAATGCACTATTTCGGGGTATCGTAGTTGTAAAGCATCCATTCTACTCCATTGGACCCAAAATGATGTTTGGGAGTGTTTCAGAGCATTTCGCTAACCTTCGGCACGTAAAAAGATACAAAACTTGTGTTCGCGCCTGAATACACTATTTCGGGGTACCAAAGATGCGAAGCATCCATTCTACTCCATTGGAACCAAAGTGATGTTTGGGAGTGTTTCAGAGCATTTCGCTAACCTTCGGCAGGTAAAAAGATGATAAACTTGTGTTTCGGGCCTGAATGCACTATTTCGGGGTACCGAAGTTCTGAAGCATCCATTCTACTCCATTGGACCCAAAATGATGTTTGAGAGTGTTTCAGAGCATTTCGCTAACCTTCGGCTCGTAAAAGATGCAAAACTTGGGTTTCGGGCCTGAATGCACTATTTCCGGGTATCGTAGTTGTAAAGCATCCATTCTACTCCATTGGACCCAAATTGATGTTTGGGAGTGTATCAGAGCATTTCGCTAACCTTCGGCACGTAAAAGATGCAAAACTTGTGTTTCGGGCCTGAATGCACTATTTCGGGGTATCGTAGTTGTAAAGCATCCATTCTACTCCATTGGACCCAAAATGATGTTTGGGAGTGTTTCAGAGCATTTCGCTAACGTTCGGCACGTAAAAGATGCAAAACTTGTGTTCACGCCTGAATGCACAATTTCGGGGTACTGAAGTTGTGAAGCATCCATTCTACTCCATTGGACCCAAAATGATGTTTGGGAGTGTTCCAGAGCATTTCGCTAACCTTCGGCACGTAAAAGATGCAAAACTTGTGTTTCGGGCCTGAATGCACTATTTCGGGGTGTCATAGTCGTAAAGCATCCATTCTACTCCATTGGACCCAAAATGATATTTGGGAGTGTATCAGAGCATTTCGCTAACGTTCGGCACGTAAAAGATGCAAAACTTGTGTTCGCACCTGAATGCACTATTTTGGGGTACCGAAGTTGTGAAGCATCCATTCTACTCCATTGGACCCAAAATGATGTTTGGGAGTGTTTCAGAGCATTTCGCTAACCTTCGGCACGTAAAAGATGCAAAACTTGTGTTTCGGGCCTGAATGCACTATTTCGGGGTGTCGTAGTTGTAAAGCATCCATTCTACTCCATTGGACCCAAAATGATGTATGGGAGTGTATCAGAGCATTTCGCTAACCTTCGGCACGTAAAAGATGCAAAACTTGTGTTCGCGCCTGAATTCACAATTTCGGGGTACTGAAGTTGTGAAGCATCCATTATAGTCCGTTGGACCCAAAATGATGTTTGGGAGTGTTTCAGAGCATTTTGCTAACCTTCGGCACATAAATAGATGAAAAACTTGTGTTTCGGGCCTGAATGCACTATTTCGGGGTACCAAAGTTGCGAAGCATCCATTCTACTCCATTGGAACCAAAATGATGTTTGGGAGTGTTTCAGAGCATTTCGCTAACCTTCGGCACGTAAAAAGATACAAAACTTGTGTTCGCGCCTGAATACACTATTTCGGGGTACCAAAGATGCGAAGCATCCATTCTACTCCATTGGAACCAAAGTGATGTTTGGGAGTGTTTCAGAGCATTTCGCTAACCTTCGGCAGGTAAAAAGATGATAAACTTGTGTTTCGGGCCTGAATGCACTATTTCGGGGTACCGAAGTTCTGAAGCATCCATTCTACTCCATTGGACCCAAAATGATGTTTGAGAGTGTTTCAGAGCATTTCGCTAACCTTTGGCTCGTAAAAGATGCAAAACTTGGGTTTCGGGCCTGAATGCACTATTTCCGAGTATCGTAGTTGTAAAGCATCCATTCTACGCCATTGGACCCAAATTGATGTTTGGGAGTGTATCAGAGCATTTCGCTAACCTTCGGCACGTAAAAGATGCAAAACTTGTGTTTCGGGCCTGAATGCACTATTTCGGGGTATCGTAGTTGTAAAGCATCCATTCTACTCCATTGGACCCAAAATGATGTTTGGGAGTGTTTCAGAGCATTTCGCTAACCTTCGGCACGTAAAAAGATACAAAACTTGTGTTCGCGCCTGAATACACTATTTCGGGGTACCAAAGATGCGAAGCATCCATTCTACTCCATTGGAACCAAAGTGATGTTTGGGAGTGTTTCAGAGCATTTCGCTAACCTTCGGCAGGTAAAAAGATGATAAACTTGTGTTTCGGGCCTGAATGCACTATTTCGGGGTACCGAAGTTCTGAAGCATCCATTCTACTCCATTGGACCCAAAATGATGTTTGAGAGTGTTTCAGAGCATTTCGCTAACCTTCGGCTCGTAAAAGATGCAAAACTTGGGTTTCGGGCCTGAATGCACTATTTCCGGGTATCGTAGTTGTAAAGCATCCATTCTACTCCATTGGACCCAAATTGATGTTTGGGAGTGTATCAGAGCATTTCGCTAACCTTCGGCACGTAAAAGATGCAAAACTTGTGTTTCGGGCCTGAATGCACTATTTCGGGGTATCGTAGTTGTAAAGCATCCATTCTACTCCATTGGACCCAAAATGATGTTTGGGAGTGTTTCAGAGCATTTCGCTAACCTTCGGCACGTAAAAAGATACAAAACTTGTGTTCGCGCCTGAATACACTATTTCGGGGTACCAAAGATGCGAAGCATCCATTCTACTCCATTGGAACCAAAGTGATGTTTGGGAGTGTTTCAGAGCATTTCGCTAACCTTCGGCAGGTAAAAAGATGATAAACTTGTGTTTCGGGCCTGAATGCACTATTTCGGGGTACCGAAGTTCTGAAGCATCCATTCTACTCCATTGGACCCAAAATGATGTTTGAGAGTGTTTCAGAGCATTTCGCTAACCTTCGGCTCGTAAAAGATGCAAAACTTGGGTTTCGGGCCTGAATGCACTATTTCCGGGTATCGTAGTTGTAAAGCATCCATTCTACTCCATTGGACCCAAATTGATGTTTGGGAGTGTATCAGAGCATTTCGCTAACCTTCGGCACGTAAAAGATGCAAAACTTGTGTTTCGGGCCTGAATGCACTATTTCGGGGTATCGTAGTTGTAAAGCATCCATTCTACTCCATTGGACCCAAAATGATGTTTGGGAGTGTTTCAGAGCATTTCGCTAACGTTCGGCACGTAAAAGATGCAAAACTTGTGTTCACGCCTGAATGCACAATTTCGGGGTACTGAAGTTGTGAAGCATCCATTCTACTCCATTGGACCCAAAATGATGTTTGGGAGTGTTCCAGAGCATTTCGCTAACCTTCGGCACGTAAAAGATGCAAAACTTGTGTTTCGGGCCTGAATGCACTATTTCGGGGTGTCATAGTCGTAAAGCATCCATTCTACTCCATTGGACCCAAAATGATATTTGGGAGTGTATCAGAGCATTTCGCTAACGTTCGGCACGTAAAAGATGCAAAACTTGTGTTCGCACCTGAATGCACTATTTTGGGGTACCGAAGTTGTGAAGCATCCATTCTACTCCATTGGACCCAAAATGATGTTTGGGAGTGTTTCAGAGCATTTCGCTAACCTTCGGCACGTAAAAGATGCAAAACTTGTGTTTCGGGCCTGAATGCACTATTTCGGGGTGTCGTAGTTGTAAAGCATCCATTCTACTCCATTGGACCCAAAATGATGTTTGGGAGTGTATCAGAGAATTTCGCTAACCTTCGGCACGTAAAAGATGCAAAACTTGTGTTCGCGCCTGAATTCACAATTTCGGGGTACTGAAGTTGTGAAGCATCCATTATAGTCCGTTGGACCCAAAATGATGTTTGGGAGTGTTTCAGAGCATTTTGCTAACCTTCGGCACATAAATAGATGAAAAACTTGTGTTTCGGGCCTGAATGCACTATTTCGGGGTACCAAAGTTGCGAAGCATCCATTCTACTCCATTGGAACCAAAATGATGTTTGGGAGTGTTTCAGAGCATTTCGCTAACCTTCGGCACGTAAAAAGATACAAAACTTGTGTTCGCGCCTGAATACACTATTTCGGGGTACCAAAGATGCGAAGCATCCATTCTACTCCATTGGAACCAAAGTGATGTTTGGGAGTGTTTCAGAGCATTTCGCTAACCTTCGGCAGGTAAAAAGATGATAAACTTGTGTTTCGGGCCTGAATGCACTATTTCGGGGTACCGAAGTTCTGAAGCATCCATTCTACTCCATTGGACCCAAAATGATGTTTGAGAGTATTTCAGAGCATTTCGCTAACCTTTGGCTCGTAAAAGATGCAAAACTTGGGTTTCGGGCCTGAATGCACTATTTCCGGGTATCGTAGTTGTAAAGCATCCATTCTACGCCATTGGACCCAAATTGATGTTTGGGAGTGTATCAGAGCATTTCGCTAACCTTCGGCACGTAAAAGATGCAAAACTTGTGTTTCGGGCCTGAATGCACTATTTCGGGGTATCGTAGTTGTAAAGCATCCATTTTACTCCATTGGACCCAAAATGATGTTTGGGAGTGTTTCAGAGCATTTCGCTAACCTTCGGCACGTAAAAAGATACAAAACTTGTGTTCGCGCCTGAATACACTATTTCGGGGTACCAAAGATGCGAAGCATCCATTCTACTCCATTGGAACCAAAGTGATGTTTGGGAGTGTTTCAGAGCATTTCGCTAACCTTCGGCAGGTAAAAAGATGATAAACTTGTGTTTCGGGCCTGAATGCACTATTTCGGGGTACCGAAGTTCTGAAGCATCCATTCTACTCCATTGGAGCCAAAATGATGTTTGAGAGTGTTTCAGAGCATTTCGCTAACCTTCGGCTCGTAAAAGATGCAAAACTTGGGTTTCGGGCCTGAATGCACTATTTCCGGGTATCGTAGTTGTAAAGCATCCATTCTACTCCATTGGACCCAAATTGATGTTTGGGAGTGTATCAGAGCATTTCGCTAACCTTCGGCACGTAAAAGATGCAAAACTTGTGTTTCGGGCCTGAATGCACTATTTCGGGGTATCGTAGTTGTAAAGCATCCATTCTACTCCATTGGACCCAAAATGATGTTTGGGAGTGTTTCAGAGCATTTCGCTAACCTTCGGCACGTAAAAAGATACAAAACTTGTGTTCGCGCCTGAATACACTATTTCGGGGTACCAAAGATGCGAAGCATCCATTCTACTCCATTGGAACCAAAGTGATGTTTGGGAGTGTTTCAGAGCATTTCGCTAACCTTCGGCAGGTAAAAAGATGATAAACTTGTGTTTCGGGCCTGAATGCACTATTTCGGGGTACCGAAGTTCTGAAGCATCCATTCTACTCCATTGGACCCAAAATGATGTTTGAGAGTGTTTCAGAGCATTTCGCTAACCTTCGGCTCGTAAAAGATGCAAAACTTGGGTTTCGGGCCTGAATGCACTATTTCCGGGTATCGTAGTTGTAAAGCATCCATTCTACTCCATTGGACCCAAATTGATGTTTGGGAGTGTATCAGAGCATTTCGCTAACCTTCGGCACGTAAAAGATGCAAAACTTGTGTTTCGGGCCTGAATGCACTATTTCGGGGTGTCATAGTCGTAAAGCATCCATTCTACTCCATTGGACCCAAAATGATGTTTGGGAGTGTATCAGAGCATTTCGCTAACGTTCGGCACGTAAAAGATGCAAAACTTGTGTTCGCACCTGAATGCACTATTTTGGGGTACCGAAGTTGTGAAGCATCCATTCTACTCCATTGGACCCAAAATGATGTTTGGGAGTGTTTCAGAGCATTTCGCTAACCTTCGGCACGTAAAAGATGCAAAACTTGTGTTTCGGGCCTGAATGCACTATTTCGGGGTGTCGTAGTTGTAAAGCATCCATTCTACTCCATTGGACCCAAAATGATGTTTGGGAGTGTATCAGAGCATTTCGCTAACCTTCGGCACGTAAAAGATGCAAAACTTGTGTTCGCGCCTGAATTCACAATTTCGGGGTACTGAAGTTGTGAAGCATCCATTATAGTCCATTGGACCCAAAATGATGTTTGGGAGTGTTTCAGAGCATTTTGCTAACCTTCGGCACATAAATAGATGAAAAACTTGTGTTTCGGGCCTGAATGCACTATTTCGGGGTACCAAAGTTGCGAAGCATCCATTCTACTCCATTGGAACCAAAATGATGTTTGGGAGTGTTTCAGAGCATTTCGCTAACCTTCGGCATGTAAAAAGATACAAAACTTGTGTTCGCGCCTGAATACACTATTTCGGGGTACCAAAGCTGCGAAGCATCCATTCTACTCCATTGGAACCAAAGTGATGTTTGGGAGTGTTTCAGAGCATTTCGCTAACCTTCGGCAGGTAAAAAGATGATAAACTTGAGTTTCGGGCCTGAATGCACTATTTCGGGGTACCGAAGTTCTGAAGCATCCATTCTACTCCATTGGACCCAAAATGATGTTTGAGAGTGTTTCAGAGCATTTCGCTCACCTTTGGCTCGTAAAAGATGCAAAACTTGGGTTTCGGGCCTGAATGCTCTATTTCGGGGTATCGTAGTTGTAAAGCATCCATTCTACTCCATTAGACCCAAAATGATGTTTGGGAGTGTATCAGAGCATTTCGCTAACCTTCGGCACGTAAAAGATGCAAAACTTGTGTTCGCGCCTGAATCCACTATTTCAGGTAACCAAAGTTGTGAAGCATTGATTATAGTCCATTGGACCCAAAATGATGTTTGGGAGTGTTTCAGAGCATTTTGCTAACCTTCGGCACATAAATAGATGAAAAACATGTGTTTCGGGCCAGAATGCACTATTTCGGGGTACCAAAGTTGCGAAGCATCCATTCTACTCCATTGGAACCAAAATGATGTTTGGGAGTGTTTCAGAGCATTTCGCTAACCTTCGGCACGTAAAAAGATACAAAACTTGTGTTCGCGCCTGAATACACTATTTCGGGGTACCAAAGCTGCAAAGCATCCATTCTACTCCATTGGAACCAAAGTGATGTTTGGGAGTGTTTCAGAGCATTTCGCTAACCTTTGGCAGGTAAAAAGATGATAAACTTGTGTTTCGGGCCTGAATGCACTATTTCGGGGTACCGAAGTTCTGAAGCATCCATTCTACTCCATTGGACCCAAAATGATGTTTGAGAGTGTTTCAGAGCATTTCGCTAACCTTCAGCTCGTAAAAGATGCAAAACTTGGGTTTCGGGCCTGAATGCACTATTTCGGGGTATCGTAGTTGTAAAGCATCCATTCTACTCCATTGGACCCAAAATGATGTTTGGGAGTGTATCAGAGCATTTCGCTAACCTTCGGCACGTAAAAGATGCAAAACTTGTGTTCGCGCCTGAATGCACTATTTCGGGGTACCGAAGTTGTGAAGCATCAATTCTACTCCATTGGACCCAAAATGATGTTTGGGAGTGTTCCAGAGCATTTCGCTAACCTTCGGCACGTAAAAGATGCAAAACTTGTGTTTCGGGCCTGAATGCACTATTTCGGGGTATCGTAGTTGTAAAGCATCCATTCTACTCCATTGGACCCAAAATGATGTTTGGGAGTGTTTCAGAGCATTTCGCTAACCTTCGGAACGTAAAAGATGCAAAAGTTGTGTTCGCGCCTGAATCCACTATTTCGGGGTACCAAAGTTGTGAAGCATCCATTATAGTCCATTGGACCCAAAATGATGTTTGGGAGTGTTTCAGAGCATTTTGCTAACCTTCGGCACATAAATATATGAAAAACTTGTGTTTCGGGCCTGAATGCACTATTTCAGGGTACCAAAGTTGCGAAGCATCCATTCTACTCCATTGGAACCAAAATGATGTTTGGGAGTGTTTCAGAGCATTTCGCTAACCTTCGGCACGTAAAAAGATACAAAACTTGTGTTCGCGCCTGAATACACTATTTCGGGGTACCAAAGTTGCGAAGCATCCATTCTACTCCATTGGAACCAAAGTGATGTTTGGGAGTGTTTCAGAGCATTTCGCTAACCTTCGGCAGGTAAAAAGATGATAAACTTGTGTTTCGGGCCTGAATGCACTATTTCGGGGTACCGAAGTTCTGAAGCATCCATTCTACTCCATTGGACCCAAAATGATGTTTGAGATTGTTTCAGAGCATTTCGCTAACCTTCGGCTCGTAAAAGATGCAAAAGTTGGGTTTCGAGCCTGAATGCACTATTTCGGGGTATCATAGTTGTAAAGCATCCATTCTACTCCATTGGACCCAAAATGATGTTTGGGAGTGTATCAGAGCATTTCGCTAACCTTCGGCACGTAAAAGATGCAAAACTTGTGTTCGCGCCTGAATGCACTATTTCAGGGTACCGAAGTTGTGAAGCATCCATTATAGTCCATTGGACCCAAAATGATGTTGGGAGTGTTCCAGAGCATTTCGCTAACCTTCGGCACGTAAAAGATGCAAAACTTGTGTTTCGGGCCTGAATGCACTATTTCGGGGTATCGTAGTTATAAAGCATCCATTCTACTCCATTGGACCCAAAATGATGTTTGGGAGTGTTTCAGAGCATTTCGCTAACCTTCGGCACGTAAAAGATGCAAAACTTGTGTTTGCGCCTGAATCCACTATTTCGGGGTACCAAAGTTGTGAAGCATCCATTATAGTCCATTGGACCCAAAATGATGTTTGGGAGTGTTTCAGAGCATTTTGCTAACCTTCGGCACATAAATAGATGAAAAACTTGTGTTTCGGGCCTGAATGCACTATTTTGGGATACCAAAGATGCAAAGCATCCATTCTACTCCATTGGACCCAAAATGATGTTTGGGAGTGTTTCAGAGCATTTTGCTAACCTTCGGCACATAAATAGATGAAAAACTTGTGTTTCGGGCCTGAATGCACTATTTTGGGATACCAAAGATGCAAAGCATCCATTCTACTCCATTGGACACAAAATGATGTTTGGGAGTGTATCAGAGCATTTCGCTAACCTTCGGCACGTAAAAGATGCAAAACTTGTGTTCGCACCTGAATGCACTATTTCGGGGTACCGAAGTTGTGAAGCATCCATTCTACACCATTGGACACAAAATGATGTTTGGGAGTGTTCCAGAACATTTCGCTAACCTTCGGCACGTAAAAGATGCAAAACTTGTGTTTCGGGCCTGAATGCACTATTTCGGGGTATCGTAGTTGTAAAGCATCCATTCTACTCCATTGGACCCAAAATGATGTTTGGGAGTGTATCAGAGCATTTCGCTAACCTTCGGCACGTAAAAGATGCAAAACATGTGTTCATGCCTGAATGCACTATTTCGAGGTACCGAAGTTGTGAAGCATCCATTCTACTCCATTGGACCCAAAATGATGTTTGGGGGTGTTTCAGAGCATTTCGCTAACCTTCGGCACGTAAAAGATGCAAAACTTGTGTTTCGGGCCTAAATGCACTATTTTGGGGTATCGTAGTTGTAAAGCATCCATTCTACTCCATTGGACTCAAAATAATGTTTGGGAGTGTTTCAGAGTATTTCGCTAACCTTCGGCACGTAAAAGATGCAAAAGTTGTGTTCGCGCCTGAATCCACTATTTCGGGGTACCAAAGTTGTGAAGCATCCATTATAGTCCATTGGACCGAAAATGATGTTTGGGAGTGTTTCAGAGCATTTCGCTAACCTTCGGCACGTAAAAAGATACAAAACTTGTGTTCACGCCTGAATACACTATTTCGGGGTACCAAAGCTGCGAAGCATCCATTCTACTCCATTGGAACCAAAGTGATGTTTGGGAGTGTTTCAGAGCATTTCGCTAACCTTCGGCAGGTAAAAAGATGATAAACTTGTGTTTCGGGCCTGAATGCACTATTTCGGGGTACCGAAGTTCTGAAGCATCCATTCTACTCCATTGGACCCAAAATGATGTTTGAGAGTGTTTCAGAGTATTTCGCTAACCTTCGGCTCGTAAAAGATGCAAAACTTGGGTTTCGGGCCTGAATGCACTATTTCGGGGTATCGTAGTTGTAAAGCATCCATTCTACTCCATTGGACCCAAAATGATGTTTGGGAGTGTATCAGAGCATTTGCCTAATCTTCAGCACGTAAAAGATGCAAAACTTGTGTTCGCGCCTGAATGCACTATTTCGGGGTACCGAAGTTGTGAAGCATCCATTCTACTCCATTGGACCCAAAATGATGTTTGGGAGTGTTTCAGAGCATTTCGCTAACCTTCGGCACGTAAAAGATGCAAAACTTGTGTTCGCGCCTTAATCCACTATTTCGGGGTACCAAAGTTGTGAAGCATCCATTATAGTCCATTGGACCCAAAATGATGTTTGGGAGTGTTTCAGAGCATTTTGCTAACCTTCGGCACATAAATAGATGAAAAACTTGTGTTTCGGGCCTGAATGCACTATTTCGGGATACCAAAGTTGCGAAGCATCCATTCTACTCCATTGGACACAAAATGATGTTTGGGAGTGTATCAGAGCATTTCGCTAACCTTCGGCACGTAAAAGATGCAAAACTTGTGTTCGCACCTGAATGCACTATTTCGGGGTACCGAAGTTGTGAAGCATCCATTCTACTCCATTGGACCCAAAATGATGTTTGGGAGTGTTCCAGAGCATTTCGCTAACCTTCGGCACGTAAAAGATGCAAAACTTGTGTTTCGGGCCTGAATGCACTATTTCCGAGTATCGTAGTTGTAAAGCATCCATTCTACTCCATTGGACCCAAAATGATGTTTGGGAGTGTATCAGAGCATTTCGCTAACCTTCGGCACGTAAAAGATGCAAAACTTGTGTTCATGCCTGAATGCACTATTTCGAGGTACCGAAGTTGTGAAGCATCCATTCTACTCCATTGGACCCAAAATGATGTTTGGGGGTGTTTCAGAGCATTTCGCTAACCTTCGGCACGTAAAAGATGCAAAACTTGTGTTTCGGGCCTAAATGCACTATTTCGGGGTATCGTAGTTGTAAAGCATCCATTCTACTCCATTGGACTCAAAATAATGTTTGGGAGTGTTTCAGAGCATTTCGCTAACCTTCGGCACGTAAAAGATGCAAAACTTGTGTTCACGCCTGAATCCACTATTTCGGGGTACCAAAGTTGTGAAGCATCCATTATATTCCATTGGACCCAAAATGATGTTTGGGAGTGTTTCAGAGCATTTTGCTAAACTTCGGCACATAAATAGATGAAAAACTTGTGTTTCGGGCCTGAATGCACTATTTCGGGGTACCATAGTTGCGAAGCATCCATTCTACTCCATTGGAACCAAAATGATGCTTGGGAGTGTTTCAGAGCATTTCGCTAACCTTCGGCACGTAAAAAGATACAAAACTTGTGTTCGCGCCTGAATGTACTATTTCGGGGTACCAAAGTTGCGAAGCATCCATTCTACTCCATTGATGTTTGGGAGTGTTTCAGAGCATTTCGCTAACCTTCGGCACGTAAAAAGATGCAAAACTTGTGTTTCGGGCCTGAATGCACTATTTCGGGGTACCGAAGTTGTGAAGCATCCATTCTACTCCATTGGACCCAAAATGATGTTTGGGAGTGTATCAGAGCATTTGCCTAATCTTCGGCACGTAAAAGATGCAAAACTTGTGTTCGCGCCTGAATGCACTATTTCGGGGTACTGAAGTTGTGAAGCATCCATTCTACTCCATTGGACCCAAAATGATGTTGGGAGTGTTCCAGAGCATTTCGCTAACCTTTGGCACGTAAAAGATGCAAAACTTGTGTTTCGGGCCTGAATGCACTATTTCGGGGTATCGTAGTTGTAAAGCATCCATTCTACTCCATTGGACCCAAAATGATGTTTGGGAGTGTTTCAGAGCATTTTGCTAACCTTCGGCACGTAAAAGATGCAAAACTTGTGTTCGCGCCTTAATCCACTATTTCGGGGTACCAAAGTTGTGAAGCATCCATTATAGTCCATTGGACCCAAAATGATGTTTGGGAGTGTTTCAGAGCATTTTGCTAACCTTCGGCACATAAATAGATGAAAAACTTGTGTTTCGGGCCTGAATGCACTATTTCGGGATACCAAAGTTGCGAAGCATCCATTCTACTCCATTGGACACAAAATGATGTTTGGGAGTGTATCAGAGCATTTCGCTAACCTTCGGCACGTAAAAGATGCAAAACTTGTGTTCGCACCTGAATGCACTATTTCGGGGTACCGAAGTTGTGAAGCATCCATTCTACTCTATTGGACCCAAAATGATGTTTGGGAGTGTTCCAGAGCATTTCGCTAACCTTCGGCACGTAAAAGATGCAAAACTTGTGTTTCGGGCCTGAATGCACTATTTCGGAGTATCGTAGTTGTAAATCATCCATTCTACTCCATTGGACCCAAAATGATGTTTGGGAGTGTATCAGAGCATTTCGCTAACCTTCGGCACGTAAAAGATGCAAAACTTGTGTTCATGCCTGAATGCACTATTTCGAGGTACCGAAGTTGTGAAGCATCCATTCTACTCCATTGGACCCAAAATGATGTTTGGGGGTGTTTCAGAGCATTTCGCTAACCTTCGGCACGTAAAAGATGCAAAACTTGTGTTTCGGGCCTAAATGCACTATTTCGGGGTATCGTAGTTGTAAAGCATCCATTCTACTCCATTGGACTCAAAATAATGTTTGGGAGTGTTTCAGAGCATTTCGCTAACCTTCGGCACGTAAAAGATGCAAAACTTGTGTTCACGCCTGAATCCACTATTTCGGGGTACCAAAGTTGTGAAGCATCCATTATATTCCATTGGACCCAAAATGATGTTTGGGAGTGTTTCAGAGCATTTTGCTAAACTTCGGCACATAAATAGATGAAAAACTTGTGTTTCGGGCCTGAATGCACTATTTCGGGGTACCATAGTTGCGAAGCATCCATTCTACTCCATTGGAACCAAAATGATGCTTGGGAGTGTTTCAGAGCATTTCGCTAACCTTCGGCACGTAAAAAGATACAAAACTTGTGTTCGCGCCTGAATGTACTATTTCGGGGTACCAAAGTTGCGAAGCATCCATTCTACTCCATTGATGTTTGGGAGTGTTTAAGAGCATTTCGCTAACCTTCGGCACGTAAAAAGATGCAAAACTTGTGTTTCGGGCCTGAATGCACTATTTCGGGGTACCGAAGTTGTGAAGCATCCATTCTACTCCATTGGACCCAAAATGATTTTTGGGAGTGTTTCAGAGCATTTCGCTATCCTTCGGCACGTAAAAAGATGAAAACTTGTGTTAGCGCCTGAATGCACTATTTCGGGTTACTGAAGTTGTGAAGCATCCATTCTAGTCCATTGGACCCAAAATGATGTTTGGGGGTGTTTCAGAGCATTTCGCTAACCTTCGGACGTAAAAAGATGAAAAACATGTGTTCGTGCCTGAATGCACTATTTCGGGGTACCAAAGCTGCGAAGCATTCATTCTACTCCATTGGAACCAAAGTGATGTTTAGGAGTGTTCCAGAGCATTTCGCTAACCTTCGGAAGGTAAAAAGTTGATAAACTTGTGTTTCGGGCCTGAATGCACTATTTCGCGGCACCGAAGTTGTGAAGCATCCATTCTACTCCATTGGACCCAAAATGATGTTTGGGAGTGTTTCAGAGCATTTCGCTAACCTTCGTCACGTAAAAGATGCAAAACTTGTGTTTCGGGCCTGAATGCACTATTTCGGGGTACCAAAGTTGTGAAGCATCCATTCTACTCCATTGGAACCAAAATGATGTTTGGGAGTGTTTCAGAGCATTTCGCTAACCTTCGGCACGTAAAAGATGCAAAACATATGTTCGCGCCTGAATCCACTATTTCGGGGTACCAAAGTTGTGAAGCATCCATTATAGTCCATTGGACCCAAAATGATGTTTGGGAGTGTTTCAGAGCATTTTGCTAACCATCAGCACATAAATAGATGAAAAACTTGTGTTTCGGGCCTGAATGCACTATTTCGGGGTACTAAAGTTGCGAAGCATCCATTCTACTCCATTGGAACCAAAAAGATGTTTGGGAGTGTTTCAGAGCATTTCGCTAACCTTCGGCACGTAAAAGATGCAAAACTTGTGTTTCGGGCCTGAATGCACTATTTCGGGGTACCAAAGTTGTGAAGCATCCATTCTACTCCATTGGAACCAAAATGATGTTTGGGAGTGTTTCAGAGCATTTCGCTAACCTTCGGCATGTAAAAGATGCAAAACTTGTGTTCGCACCCGAATGCACTATTTCGGGGTACCGAAGTTGTGAAGCATCCATTCTACTCCATTGGACCCAAAATGATGTTTGGGAGTGTTCCAGAGCATTTCGCTAACCTTCGGCACGTAAAAGATGCAAAAGTTGTGTTTCGGGCCTGAATGCACTATTTCGTGGTGTCGTAGTTGTAAAGCATCCATTCTACTCCATTGGACCCAAAATGATGTTTGGGAGTGTATCAGAGCATTTCGCTAACCTTCGGCACGTAAAAGATGCAAAACTTGTGTTTCGGGCCTAAATGCACTATTTCGGGGTATCGTAGTTGTAAAGCATCTATTCTACTCCATTGGACTCAAAATAATGTTTGGGAGTGTTTCAGAGCATTTCTCAAACCTTCGGCACGTAAAAGATGCAAAACTTGTGTTCACGCCTGAATCCACTATTTCGGGGTACCAAAGTTGTGAAGCATCCATTATATTCCATTGGACCCAAAATGATGTTTGGGAGTGTTTCAGAGCATTTTGCTAAACTTCGGCACATAAATAGATGAAAAACTTGTGTTTCGGGCCTGAATGCACTATTTCGGGGTACCATAGTTGCGAAGCATCCATTCTACTCAATTGGAACCAAAATGATGCTTGGGAGTGTTTCAGAGCATTTCGCTAACCTTCGGCACGTAAAAAGATACAAAACTTGTGTTCGCGCCTGAATGCACTATTTCGGGGTACCAAAGTTGCGAAGCATCCATTCTACTCCATTGATGTTTGGGAGTGTTTCACAGCATTTCGCTAACCTTTGGCACGTAAAAAGATGCAAAACTTGTGTTTCGGGCCTGAATGCACTATTTCGGGGTACCGAAGTTGTGAAGCATCCATTCTACTCCATTGAACCCAAAATGATTTTTGGGAGTGTTTCAGAGCATTTCGCTATCCTTCGGCACGTAAAAAGATGAAAACTTGTGTTAGCGCCTGAATGCACTATTTCGGGTTACTGAAGTTGTGAAGCATCCATTCTAGTCCATTGGACCCAAAATGATGTTTGGGGGTGTTTCAGAGCATTTCGCTAACCTTCGGACGTAAAAAGATGAAAAACATGTGTTCGTGCCTGAATGCACTATTTCGGGGTACCAAAGCTACGAAGCATCCATTCTACTCCATTGGAACCAAAGTGATGTTTAGGAGTGTTCCAGAGCATTTCGCTAACCTTCGGAAGGTAAAAAGATGATAAACTTGTGTTTCGGGCCTGAATGCACTATTTCGGGGCACCGAAGTTATGAAGCATCCATTCTACTCCATTGGACCCAAAATGATGTTTGAGAGTGTTTCAGAGCATTTCGCTAACCTTCGGCTCGTAAAAGATGCAAAACTTGGGTTTCGGGTCTGAATGCACTATTTCGGGGTATCGTACTTGTAAAGCATCCATTCTACTCCATTGGAACCAAAATGATGTTTGGGAGTGTATCAGAGCATTTCGCTAACCTTCGGCACGTAAAAGATGCAAAACTTGTGTTCACGCCTGAATGCACTATTTCGAGGTACCGAAGTTGTGAAGCATCCATTCTACTCCATTGGACCCAAAATGATGTTTGGGAGTGTTTCAGAGCATTTCGCTAACCTTCGGCACGTAAAAGATGCAAAACTTGTGTTTCGGGCCTGAATGCACTATTTCGGGGTACCAAAGTTGTGAAGCATCCATTCTACTCCATTGGAACCAAAATGATGTTTGGGAGTGTTTCAGAGCATTTCGCTAACCTTCGGCACGTAAAAGATGCAAAACATGTGTTCGCGCCTGAATCCACTATTTCGGGGTACCAAAGTTGTGAAGCATCCATTATAGTCCATTGGACCCAAAATGATGTTTGGGAGTGTTTCAGAGCATTTTGCTAACCATCAGCACATAAATAGATGAAAAACTTGTGTTTCGGGCCTGAATGCACTATTTCGGGGCACTAAAGTTGCGAAGCATCCATTCTACTCCATTGGAACCAAAATGATGTTTGGGAGTGTTTCAGAGCATTTCGCTAACCTTCGGCACGTAAAAGATGCAAAACTTGTGTTTCGGGCCTGAATGCACTATTTCGGGGTACCAAAGTTGTGAAGCATCCATTCTACTCCATTGGACCCAAAATGATGTTTGAGAGTGTTTCAGAGCATTTCGCTAACCTTCGGCACGTAAAAGATGCAAAACTTGTGTTTCGGGCCTGAATCCACTATTTCAGGGTACCAAAGTTGTGAAGCATCCATTCTACTCCATTGGAACCAAAATGATGCTTGGGTGTGTTTCAGAGCATTTCGCTAACCTTCGGCACGTAAAAAGATACAAAACTTGTGTTCGCGCCTGAATGCACTATTTCGGGGTACCAAAGTTGCGAAGCATCCATTCTACTCCATTGATGTTTGGGAGTGTTTCAGAGCATTTCGCTAACCTTCGGCACGTAAAAAGATGCAAAACTTGTGTTTCGGGCCTGAATGCACTATTTCGGGGTACCGAAGTTGTGAAGCATCCATTCTACTCCATTGGACCCAAAATGATTTTTGGGAGTGTTTCAGAGCATTTCGCTAACCTTCGGCACGTAAAAAGATGAAAACTTGTGTTAGTGCCTGAATGCACTATTTCGGGTTGCCGAAGTTGTGAAGCATCCATTCTAGTTCATTGGACCCAAAATGATGTTTGGGGGTGTTTCAGAGCATTTCGCTAACCTTCGGACGTAAAAAGATGAAAACTTGTGTTAGTGCCTGAATGCACTATTTCGGGTTACCAAAGTTGTGAAGCATCCATTCTAGTTCATTGGACCCAAAATGATGTTTGGGGGTGTTTCAGAGCATTTCGCTAACCTTCGGACGTAAAAAAATGAAAAACTTGTGTTCATCCCTGAATGCACTATTTCGGGGTACCAAAGCTGCGAAGCATCCATTCTACTCCATTGGAACCAAAGTGATGTTTAGGAGTGTTTCAGAGCATTTCGCTAACCTTCAGAAGGTAAAAAGATGATAAACTTGTGTTTCGGGCCTGAATGCACTATTTCGGGGTACCGAAGTTATGAAGCATCCATTCTACTCCATTGGACCCAAAATGATATTTGAGAGTGTTTCAGAGCATTTCGCTAACCTTCGGCTCGTAAAAGATGCAAAACTTGGGTTTCGGGCCTGAATGCACTATTTCGGGGTATTGTAGTTGTAAAGCATCCATTCTACTCCATTGGAACCAAAATGATGTTTGGAAGTGTATCAGAGCATTTCGCTAACCTTCGGCACGTAAATGATGCAAAACTTGTGCTCACGCCTGAATGCACTATTTCGAGGTACCGAAGTTGCGAAGCATCCATTCTACTCCATTGGAACCAAAATGATGTTTGGGAGTGTTTCAGAGCATTTCGCTAACCTTCGGCACGTAAAAGATGCAAAACTTGTGTTTCGGGCCTGAATGCACTATTTCGGGGTACCAAAGTTGTGAAGCATCCATTCTACTCCATTGGACCCAAAATGATATTTGAGAGTGTTTCAGAGCATTTCGCTAACCTTCGGCACGTAAAAGATGCAAAACTTGTGTTTCGGGCCTGAATCCACTATTTCAGGGTACCAAAGTTGTGAAGCATCCATTCTACTCCATTGGAACCAAAATGATGCTTGGGTGTGTTTCAGAGCATTTCGCTAACCTTCGGCACGTAAAAAGATACAAAACTTGTGTTCGCGCCTGAATGCACTATTTCGGGGTACCAAAGTTGCGAAGCATCCATTCTACTCCATTGATGTTTGGGAGTGTTTCAGAGCATTTCGCTAACCTTCGGCACGTAAAAAGATGCAAAACTTGTGTTTCGGGCCTGAATGCACTATTTCGGGGTACCGAAGTTGTGAAGCATCCATTCTACTCCATTGGACCCAAAATGATTTTTGGGAGTGTTTCAGAGCATTTCGCTAACCTTCGGCACGTAAAAAGATGAAAACTTGTGTTAGTGCCTGAATGCACTATTTCGGGTTGCCGAAGTTGTGAAGCATCCATTCTAGTTCATTGGACCCAAAATGATGTTTGGGGGTGTTTCAGAGCATTTCGCTAACCTTCGGACGTAAAAAGATGAAAACTTGTGTTAGTGCCTGAATGCACTATTTCGGGTTACCAAAGTTGTGAAGCACCCATTCTAGTTCATTGGACCCAAAATGATGTTTGGGGGTGTTTCAGAGCATTTCGCTAACCTTCGGACGTAAAAAAATGAAAAACTTGTGTTCATCCCTGAATGCACTATTTCGGGGTACCAAAGCTGCGAAGCATCCATTCTACTCCATTGGAACCAAAGTGATGTTTAGGAGTGTTTCAGAGCATTTCGCTAACCTTCAGAAGGTAAAAAGATGATAAACTTGTGTTTCGGGCCTGAATGCACTATTTCGGGGTACCGAAGTTATGAAGCATCCATTCTACTCCATTGGACCCAAAATGATATTTGAGAGTGTTTCAGAGCATTTCGCTAACCTTCGGCTCGTAAAAGATGCAAAACTTGGGTTTCGGGCCTGAATGCACTATTTCGGGGTATTGTAGTTGTAAAGCATCAATTCTACTCCATTGGAACCAAAATGATGTTTGGAAGTGTATCAGAGCATTTCGCTAACCTTCGGCACGTAAATGATGCAAAACTTGTGCTCACGCCTGAATGCACTATTTCGAGGTACCGAAGTTGCGAAGCATCCATTCTACTCCATTGGACCCAAAATGATGTTTGGGAGTGTTTTAGAGCATTTCGCAAACCTTCGGCACGTAAAAGATGCAAAACTTGTGTTTCGGGCCTGAATGCACTATTTCGGGGTACCAAAGTTGTGAAGCATCCATTGTACTCCATTGGAACCAAAATGATGTTTGGGAGTGTTTCAGAGCATTTCGCTAACCTTCGGCACGTAAAAGATGCAAAACATGTGTGCGCGCCTGAATCCACTATTTCGGGGTACCAAAGTTGTGAAAAATCCATTATAGTCCATTGGACCCAAAATGATGTTTGGGAGTGTTTCAGAGCATTTTGCAAACCTTCGGCACATAAATAGATGAAAAACTTGTGTTTCGGGCCTGAATGCACTATTTCGGGGTACCAAAGTTGCGAAGCATCCATTCTACTCCATTGGAACCAAAATGATGTTTGGGAGTGTTTCAGAGCATTTCGCTAACCTTCGGCATCCATTCTACTCCATTGATGTTTGGGAGTGTTTCAGAGCGTTTCGCTAACCTTCGGCACGTAAAAGGATGCAAAACTTGTGTTTCGGGCCTGAATGCACTATTTCGGGGTACCGATGTTATGAAGCATCCATTCTACTCCATTGGACCCAAAATGATTTTTGGGAGTGTTTCAGAGCATTTCGCTAACCTTCGGCACGTAAAAAGATGAAAACTTGTGTTAGCGCCTGAATGCACTATTTCGGGGTACCGAAGTTGTGAAGCATCCATTCTAGTCCATTGGACCCAAAATGATGTTTGGGGGTGTTTCAGAGCATTTCGCTAACATTCGGCACGTAAAAAGATGAAAAACTTGTGTACGTGCCTGAATGCACTATTTTGGGGTACCAAAGTTGTGAAGCATCCATTCTAGTTCATTGGACCCAAAATGATGTTTGGGGGTGTTTCAGAGCATTTCGCTAACATTCGGCACGTAAAAAGATGAAAAACTTATGTACGTGCCTGAATGCACTATTTCGGGGTACCGAAGTTGTGAAGCATCCATTCTAGTTCATTGGACCCAAAATGATGTTTGGGTGTGTTTCAGAGCATTTCGCTAACCTTCGGCACGTAAAAAGATACAAAACTTGTGTTCGCGCCTGAATACACTATTTCGGGGTACCAAAGTTGCGAAGCATCCATTCTACTCCATTGGAACCAAAGTGATGTTTGGGAGTGTTTCAGAGCATTTCGCTAACCTTCGGCAGGTAAAAAGATGATAAACTTGTGTTTCGGGCCTGAATGCACTATTTCGGGGTACCGAAGTTCTGAAGCATCCATTCTACTCCATTGGACCCAAAATGATGTTTGAGATTGTTTCAGAGCATTTCGCTAACCTTCGGCTCGTAAAAGATGCAAAACTTGGGTTTCGAGCCTGAATGCACTATTTCGGGGTATCATAGTTGTAAAGCATCCATTCTACTCCATTGGACCCAAAATGATGTTTGGGAGTGTATCAGAGCATTTCGCTAACCTTCGGCACGTAAAAGATGCAAAACTTGTGTTCGCGCCTGAATGCACTATTTCAGGGTACCGAAGTTGTGAAGCATCCATTATAGTCCATTGGACCCAAAATGATGTTGGGAGTGTTCCAGAGCATTTCGCTAACCTTCGGCACGTAAAAGATGCAAAACTTGTGTTTCGGGCCTGAATGCACTATTTCGGGGTATCGTAGTTATAAAGCATCCATTCTACTCCATTGGACCCAAAATGATGTTTGGGAGTGTTTCAGAGCATTTCGCTAACCTTCGGCACGTAAAAGATGCAAAACTTGTGTTTGCGCCTGAATCCACTATTTCGGGGTACCAAAGTTGTGAAGCATCCATTATAGTCCATTGGACCCAAAATGATGTTTGGGAGTGTTTCAGAGCATTTTGCTAACCTTCGGCACATAAATAGATGAAAAACTTGTGTTTCGGGCCTGAATGCACTATTTTGGGATACCAAAGTTGCAAAGCATCCATTCTACTCCATTGGACACAAAATGATGTTTGGGAGTGTATCAGAGCATTTCGCTAACCTTCGGCACGTAAAAGATGCAAAACTTGTGTTCGCACCTGAATGCACTATTTCGGGGTACCGAAGTTGTGAAGCATCCATTCTACACCATTGGACACAAAATGATGTTTGGGAGTGTTCCAGAACATTTCGCTAACCTTCGGCACGTAAAAGATGCAAAACTTGTGTTTCGGGCCTGAATGCACTATTTCGGGGTATCGTAGTTGTAAAGCATCCATTCTACTCCATTGGACACAAAATGATGTTTGGGAGTGTATCAGAGCATTTCGCTAACCTTCGACACGTAAAAGATGCAAAACTTGTGTTCGCACCTGAATGCACTATTTCGGGGTACCGAAGTTGTGAAGCATCCATTCTACTCCATTGGACCCAAAATGATGTTTGGGAGTGTTCCAGAGCATTTCGCTAACCTTCGGCACGTAAAAGATGCAAAACTTGTGTTTCGGGCCTGAATGCACTATTTCGGAGTATCGTAGTTGTAAAGCATCCATTCTACTCCATTGGACCCAAAATGATGTTTGGGAGTGTATCAGAGCATTTCGCTAACCTTCGGCACGTAAAAGATGCAAAACTTGTGTTCATGCCTGAATGCACTATTTCGAGGTACCGAAGTTGTGAAGCATCCATTCTACTCCATTGGACCCAAAATGATGTTTGGGGGTGTTTCAGAGCATTTCGCTAACCTTCGGCACGTAAAAGATGCAAAACTTGTGTTTCGGGCCTAAATGTACTATTTCGGGGTATCGTAGTTGTAAAGCATCCATTCTACTCCATTGGACTCAAAATAATGTTTGGGAGTGTTTAAGAGCATTTCGCTAACCTTCGGCACGTAAAAGATGCAAAACTTGTGTTCACGCCTGAATCCACTATTTCGGGGTACCAAAGTTGTGAAGCATCCATTATATTCCATTGGACCCAAAATGATGTTTGGGAGTGTTTCAGAGCATTTTGCTAAACTTCGGCACATAAATAGATGAAAAACTTGTGTTTCGGGCCTGAATGCACTATTTCGGGGTACCATAGTTGCGAAGCATCCATTCTACTCCATTGGAACCAAAATGATGTTTGGGAGTGTTTCAGAGCATTTCGCTAACCTTCGGCACGTAAAAGATGCAAAACATGTGTTCGCGCCTGAATCCACTATTTCGGGGTACCAAAGTTGTGAAGCATCCATTATAGTCCATTGGACCCAAAATGATGTTTGGGAGTGTTTCAGAGCATTTTGCTAACCATCAGCACATAAATAGATGAAAAACTTGTGTTTCGGGCCTGAATGCACTATTTCGGGGTACCAAAGTTGTGAAGCATCCATTATATTCCATTGGACCCAAAATGATGTTTGGGAGTGTTTCAGAGCATTTTGCTAAACTTCGGCACATAAATAGATGAAAAACTTGTGTTTCGGGCCTGAATGCACTATTTTGGGGTACCATAGTTGCGAAGCATCCATTCTACTCCATTTGAACCAAAATGATGCTTGGGAGTGTTTCAGAGCATTTCGCTAACCATCAGCACATAAATAATTGAAAAACTTGTGTTTCGGGCCTGAATGCACTATTTCGGGGTACCGAAGTTGTGAAGCATCCATTCTACTCCATTGAACCCAAAATGATTTTTGGGAGTGTTTCAGAGCATTTCGCTATCCTTCGGCACGTAAAAAGATGAAAACTTGTGTTAGCGCCTGAATGCACTATTTCGGGTTATTGAAGTTGTGAAGCATCCATTCTAGTCCATTGGACCCAAAATGATGTTTGGGGGTGTTTCAGAGCATTTCGCTAACCTTCGGACGTAAAAAGATGAAAAACATGTGTTCGTGCCTGAATGCACTATTTCGGGGTACCAAAGCTGCGAAGCATCCATTCTACTCCATTGGAACCAAAGTGATGTTTAGGAGTGTTCCAGAGCATTTCGCTAACCTTCGGAAGGTAAAAAGATGATAAACTTGTGTTTCGGGCCTGAATGCACTATTTCGGGGCACCGAAGTTATGAAGCATCCATTCTACTCCATTGGACCCAAAATGATGTTTGAGAGTGTTTCAGAGCATTTCGCTAACCTTCGGCTCGTAAAAGATGCAAAACTTGGGTTTCGGGTCTGAATGCACTATTTCGGGGTATCGTAGTTGTAAAGCATCCATTCTACTCCATTGGAACGAAAATGATGTTTGGGAGTGTATCAGAGCATTTCGCTAACCTTCGGCACGTAAAAGATGCAAAACTTGTGTTCACGCCTGAATGCACTATTTCGAGGTACCGAAGTTGTGAAGCATCCATTCTACTCCATTGGACCCAAAATGATGTTTGGGAGTGTTTCAGAGCATTTCGCTAACCTTCGGCACGTAAAAGATGCAAAACTTGTGTTTCGGGCCTGAATGCACTATTTCGGGGTACCAAAGTTGTGAAGCATCCATTCTACTCCATTGGAACCAAAATGATGTTTGGGAGTGTTTCAGAGCATTTCACTAACCTTCGGCACGTAAAAGATGCAAAACATGTGTTCGCGCCTGAATCCACTATTTCGGGGTACCAAAGTTGTGAAGCATCCATTATAGTCCATTGGACCCAAAATGATGTTTGGGAGTGTTTCAGAGCATTTTGCTAACCATCAGCACATAAATAGATGAAAAACTTGTGTTTCGGGCCTGAATGCACTATTTCGGGGCACTAAAGTTGCGAAGCATCCATTCTACTCCATTGGAACCAAAATGATGTTTGGGAGTGTTTCAGAGCATTTCGCTAACCTTCGGCACGTAAAAGATGCAAAACTTGTGTTTCGGGCCTGAATGCACTATTTCGGGGTACCAAAGTTGTGAAGCATCCATTCTACTCCATTGGACCCAAAATGATGTTTGAGAGTGATTCAGAGCATTTCGCTAACCTTCGGCACGTAAAAGATGCAAAACTTGTGTTTCGGGCCTGAATCCACTATTTCAGGGTACCAAAGTTGTGAAGCATCCATTCTACTCCATTGGAACCAAAATGATGCTTGGGTGTGTTTCAGAGCATTTCGCTAACCTTCGGCACGTAAAAAGATACAAAACTTGTGTTCGCGCCTGAATGCACTATTTCGGGGTACCAAAGTTGCGAAGCATCCATTCTACTCCATTGATGTTTGGGAGTGTTTCAGAGCATTTCGCTAACCTTCGGAAAGTAAAAAGATGCAAAACTTGTGTTCATGCCTGAATGCACTATTTCGAGGTACCGAAGTTGTGAAGCATCCATTCTACTCCATTGGACCCAAAATGATGTTTGGGGGTGTTTCAGAGCATTTCGCTAACCTTCGGCACGTAAAAGATGCAAAACTTGTGTTTCGGGCCTAAATGTACTATTTCGGGGTATCGTAGTTGTAAAGCATCCATTCTACTCCATTGGACTCAAAATAATGTTTGGGAGTGTTTCAGAGCATTTCGCTAACCTTCGGCACGTAAAAGATGCAAAACTTGTGTTCACGCCTGAATCCACTATTTCGGGGTACCAAAGTTGTGAAGCATCCATTATATTCCATTGGACCCAAAATGATGTTTGGGAGTGTTTCAGAGCATTTTGCTAAACTTCGGCACATAAATAGATGAAAAACTTGTGTTTCGGGCCTGAATGCACTATTTCGGGGTACCATAGTTGCGAAGCATCCATTCTACTCCATTGGAACCAAAATGATGTTTGGGAGTGTTTCAGAGCATTTCGCTAACCTTCGGCACGTAAAAGATGCAAAACATGTGTTCGCGCCTGAATCCACTATTTCGGGGTACCAAAGTTGTGAAGCATCCATTATAGTCCATTGGACCCAAAATGATGTTTGGGAGTGTTTCAGAGCATTTTGCTAACCATCAGCACATAAATAGATGAAAAACTTGTGTTTCGGGCCTGAATGCACTATTTCGGGGTACCAAAGTTGTGAAGCATCCATTATATTCCATTGGACCCAAAATGATGTTTGGGAGTGTTTCAGAGCATTTTGCTAAACTTCGGCACATAAATAGATGAAAAACTTGTGTTTCGGGCCTGAATGCACTATTTCGGGGTACCATAGTTGCGAAGCATCCATTCTACTCCATTTGAACCAAAATGATGCTTGGGAGTGTTTCAGAGCATTTCGCTAACCATCAGCACATAAATAATTGAAAAACTTGTGTTTCGGGCCTGAATGCACTATTTCGGGGTACCGAAGTTGTGAAGCATCCATTCTACTCCATTGAACCCAAAATGATTTTTGGGAGTGTTTCAGAGCATTTCGCTATCCTTCGGCACGTAAAAAGATGAAAACTTGTGTTAGCGCCTGAATGCACTATTTCGGGTTATTGAAGTTGTGAAGCATCCATTCTAGTCCATTGGACCCAAAATGATGTTTGGGGGTGTTTCAGAGCATTTCGCTAACCTTCGGACGTAAAAAGATGAAAAACATGTGTTCGTGCCTGAATGCACTATTTCGGGGTACCAAAGCTGCGAAGCATCCATTCTACTCCATTGGAACCAAAGTGATGTTTAGGAGTGTTCCAGAGCATTTCGCTAACCTTCGGAAGGTAAAAAGATGATAAACTTGTGTTTCGGGCCTGAATGCACTATTTCGGGGCACCGAAGTTATGAAGCATCCATTCTACTCCATTGGACCCAAAATGATGTTTGAGAGTGTTTCAGAGCATTTCGCTAACCTTCGGCTCGTAAAAGATGCAAAACTTGGGTTTCGGGTCTGAATGCACTATTTCGGGGTATCGTAGTTGTAAAGCATCCATTCTACTCCATTGGAACGAAAATGATGTTTGGGAGTGTATCAGAGCATTTCGCTAACCTTCGGCACGTAAAAGATGCAAAACTTGTGTTCACGCCTGAATGCACTATTTCGAGGTACCGAAGTTGTGAAGCATCCATTCTACTCCATTGGACCTAAAATGATGTTTGGGAGTGTTTCAGAGCATTTCGCTAACCTTCGGCACGTAAAAGATGCAAAACTTGTGTTTCGGGCCTGAATGCACTATTTCGGGGTACCAAAGTTGTGAAGCATCCATTCTACTCCATTGGAACCAAAATGATGTTTGGGAGTGTTTCAGAGCATTTCACTAACCTTCGGCACGTAAAAGATGCAAAACATGTGTTCGCGCCTGAATCCACTATTTCGGGGTACCAAAGTTGTGAAGCATCCATTATAGTCCATTGGACCCAAAATGATGTTTGGGAGTGTTTCAGAGCATTTTGCTAACCATCAGCACATAAATAGATGAAAAACTTGTGTTTCGGGCCTGAATGCACTATTTCGGGGCACTAAAGTTGCGAAGCATCCATTCTACTCCATTGGAACCAAAATGATGTTTGGGAGTGTTTCAGAGCATTTCGCTAACCTTCGGCACGTAAAAGATGCAAAACTTGTGTTTCGGGCCTGAATGCACTATTTCGGGGTACCAAAGTTGTGAAGCATCCATTCTACTCCATTGGACCCAAAATGATGTTTGAGAGTGATTCAGAGCATTTCGCTAACCTTCGGCACGTAAAAGATGCAAAACTTGTGTTTCGGGCCTGAATCCACTATTTCAGGGTACCAAAGTTGTGAAGCATCCATTCTACTCCATTGGAACCAAAATGATGCTTGGGTGTGTTTCAGAGCATTTCGCTAACCTTCGGCACGTAAAAAGATACAAAACTTGTGTTCGCGCCTGAATGCACTATTTCGGGGTACCAAAGTTGCGAAGCATCCATTCTACTCCATTGATGTTTGGGAGTGTTTCAGAGCATTTCGCTAACCTTCGGCACGTAAAAAGATGCAAAACTTGTGTTTCGGGCCTGAATGCACTATTTCGGGGTACCGAAGTTGTGAAGCATCCATTCTACTCCATTGGACCCAAAATGATTTTTGGGAGTGTTTCAGAGCATTTCGCTAACCTTCGGCACGTAAAAAGATGAAAACTTGTGTTAGTGCCTGAATGCACTATTTCGGGTTGCCGAAGTTGTGAAGCATCCATTCTAGTTCGTTGGACCCAAAATGATGTTTGGGGGTGTTTCAGAGCATTTCGCTAACCTTCGGACGTAAAAAGATGAAAACTTGTGTTAGTGCCTGAATGCACTATTTCAGGTTACCAAAGTTGTGAAGCATCCATTCTAGTTCATTGGACCCAAAATGATGTTTGGGGGTGTTTCAGAGCATTTCGCTAACCTTCGGACGTAAAAAAATGAAAAACTTGTGTTCATCCCTGAATGCACTATTTCGGGGTACCAAAGCTGCGAAGCATCCATTCTACTCCATTGGAACCAAAGTGATGTTTACGAGTGTTTCAGAGCATTTCGCTAACCTTCAGAAGGTAAAAAGATGATAAACTTGTGTTTCGGGCCTGAATGCACTATTTCGGGGTACCGAAGTTATGAAGCATCCATTCTACTCCATTGGACCCAAAATAATATTTGAGAGTGTTTCAGAGCATTTCGCTAACCTTCGGCTCGTAAAAGATGCAAAACTTGGGTTTCGGGCCTGAATGCACTATTTTGGGGTATTGTAGTTGTAAAGCATCCATTCTACTCCATTGGAACCAAAATGATGTTTGGAAGTGTATCAGAGCATTTCGCTAACCTTCGGCACGTAAATGATGCAAAACTTGTGCTCACGCCTGAATGCACTATTTCGAGGTACCGAAGTTGCGAAGCATCCATTCTACTCCATTGGACCCAAAATGATGTTTGGGAGTGTTTCAGAGCATTTCGCAAACCTTCGGCACGTAAAAGATGCAAAACTTGTGTTTCGGGCCTGAATGCACTATTTCGGGGTACCAAAGTTGTGAAGCATCCATTGTACTCCATTGGAACCAAAATGATGTTTGGGAGTGTTTCAGAGCATTTCGCTAACCTTCGGCACGTAAAAGATGCAAAACATGTGTGCGCGCCTGAATCCACTATTTCGGGGTACCAAAGTTGTGAAGCATCCATTATAGTCCATTGGACCCAAAATGATGTTTGGGAGTGTTTCAGAGCATTTTGCAAACCTTCGGCACATAAATAGATGAAAAACTTGTGTTTCGGGCCTGAATGCACTATTTCGGGGTACCAAAGTTGCGAAGCATCCATTCTACTCCATTGGAACCAAAATGATGTTTGGGAGTGTTTCAGAGCATTTCGCTAACCTTCGGCACGTAAAAAAATACAAAACTTGTGTTCGCGCCTGAATGCACTATTTCGGGGTACCAAAGTTGCGAAGCATCCATTCTACTCCATTGATGTTTGGGAGTGTTTCAGAGCGTTTCGCTAACCTTCGGCACGTAAAAGGATGCAAAACTTGTGTTTCGGGCCTGAATGCACTATTTCGGGGTACCGAAGTTATGAAGCATCCATTCTACTCCATTGGACCCAAAATGATTTTTGGGAGTGTTTCAGAGCATTTCGCTAACCTTCGGCACGTAAAAAGATGAAAACTTGTGTTAGCGCCTGAATGCACTATTTCGGGGTACCGAAGTTGTGAAGCATCCATTCTAGTCCATTGGACCCAAAATGATGTTTGGGGGTGTTTCAGAGCATTTCGCTAACATTCGGCACGTAAAAAGATGAAAAACTTGTGTACGTGCCTGAATGCACTCTTTTGGGGTACCAAAGTTGTGAAGCATCCATTCTAGTTCATTGGACCCAAAATGATGTTTGGGGGTGTTTCAGAGCATTTCGCTAACATTCGGCACGTAAAAAGATGAAAAACTTGTGTACGTGCCTGAATGCACTATTTCGGGGTACCGAAGTTGTGAAGCATCCATTCTAGTTCATTGGACCCAAAATGATGTTTGGGTGTGTTTCAGAGCATTTCGCTAACCTTCGGCACGTAAAAAGATACAAAACTTGTGTTCGCGCCTGAATACACTATTTCGGGGTACCAAAGTTGCGAAGCATCCATTCTACTCCATAGGAACCAAAGTGATGTTTGGGAGTGTTTCAGAGCATTTCGCTAACCTTCGGCAGGTAAAAAGATGATAAACTTGTGTTTCGGGCCTGAATGCACTATTTCGGGGTACCGAAGTTCTGAAGCATCCATTCTACTCCATTGGACCCAAAATGATGTTTGAGATTGTTTCAGAGCATTTCGCTAACCTTCGGCTCGTAAAAGATGCAAAACTTGGGTTTCGAGCCTGAATGCACTATTTCGGGGTATCATAGTTGTAAAGCATCCATTCTACTCCATTGGACCCAAAATGATGTTTGGGAGTGTATCAGAGCATTTCGCTAACCTTCGGCACGTAAAAGATGCAAAACTTGTGTTCGCGCCTGAATGCACTATTTCAGGGTACTGAAGTTGTGAAGCATCCATTATAGTCCATTGGACCCAAAATGATGTTGGGAGTGTTCCAGAGCATTTCGCTAACCTTCGGCACGTAAAAGATGCAAAACTTGTGTTTCGGGCCTGAATGCACTATTTCGGGGTATCGTAGTTATAAAGCATCCATTCTACTCCATTGGACCCAAAATGATGTTTGGGAGTGTTTCAGAGCATTTCGCTAACCTTCGGCACGTAAAAGATGCAAAACTTGTGTTTGCGCCTGAATCCACTATTTCGGGGTACCAAAGTTGTGAAGCATCCATTATAGTCCATTGGACCCAAAATGATGTTTGGGAGTGTTTCAGAGCATTTTGCTAACCTTCGGCACATAAATAGATGAAAAACTTGTGTTTCGGGCCTGAATGCACTATTTCGGGGTACCATAGTTGCGAAGCATCCATTCTACTCCATTGGAAGCAAAATGATGCTTGGGAGTGTTTCAGAGCATTTCGCTAACCATCAGCACATAAATAATTGAAAAACTTGTGTTTCGGGCCTGAATGCACTATTTCGGGGTACCGAAGTTGTGAAGCATCCATTCTACTCCATTGAACCCAAAATGATTTTTGGGAGTGTTTCAGAGCATTTCGCTATCCTTCGGCACGTAAAAAGATGAAAACTTGTGTTAGCGCCTGAATGCACTATTTCGGGTTATTGAAGTTGTGAAGCATCCATTCTAGTCCATTGGACCCAAAATGATGTTTGGGGGTGTTTCAGAGCATTTCGCTAACCTTCGGACGTAAAAAGATGAAAAACATGTGTTCGTGCCTGAATGCACTATTTCGGGGTACCAAAGCTGCGAAGCATCCATTCTACTCCATTGGAACCAAAGTGATGTTTAGGAGTGTTCCAGAGCATTTCGCTAACCTTCGGAAGGTAAAAAGATGATAAACTTGTGTTTCGGGCCTGAATGCACTATTTCGGGGCACCGAAGTTATGAAGCATCCATTCTACTCCATTGGACCCAAAATGATGTTTGAGAGTGTTTCAGAGCATTTCGCTAACCTTCGGCTCGTAAAAGATGCAAAACTTGGGTTTCGGGTCTGAATGCACTATTTCGGGGTATCGTAGTTGTAAAGCATCCATTCTACTCCATTGGAACGAAAATGATGTTTGGGAGTGTATCAGAGCATTTCGCTAACCTTCGGCACGTAAAAGATGCAAAACTTGTGTTCACGCCTGAATGCACTATTTCGAGGTACCGAAGTTGTGAAGCATCCATTCTACTCCATTGGACCCAAAATGATGTTTGGGAGTGTTTCAGAGCATTTCGCTAACCTTCGGCACGTAAAAGATGCAAAACTTGTGTTTCGGGCCTGAATGCACTATTTCGGGGTACCAAAGTTGTGAAGCATCCATTCTACTCCATTGGAACCAAAATGATGTTTGGGAGTGTTTCAGAGCATTTCACTAACCTTCGGCACGTAAAAGATGCAAAACATGTGTTCGCGCCTGAATCCACTATTTCGGGGTACCAAAGTTGTGAAGCATCCATTATAGTCCATTGGACCCAAAATGATGTTTGGGAGTGTTTCAGAGCATTTTGCTAACCATCAGCACATAAATAGATGAAAAACTTGTGTTTCGGGCCTGAATGCACTATTTCGGGGCACTAAAGTTGCGAAGCATCCATTCTACTCCATTGGAACCAAAATGATGTTTGGGAGTGTTTCAGAGCATTTCGCTAACCTTCGGCACGTAAAAGATGCAAAACTTGTGTTTCGGGCCTGAATGCACTATTTCGGGGTACCAAAGTTGTGAAGCATCCATTCTACTCCATTGGACCCAAAATGATGTTTGAGAGTGATTCAGAGCATTTCGCTAACCTTCGGCACGTAAAAGATGCAAAACTTGTGTTTCGGGCCTGAATCCACTATTTCAGGGTACCAAAGTTGTGAAGCATCCATTCTACTCCATTGGAACCAAAATGATGCTTGGGTGTGTTTCAGAGCAGTTCGCTAACCTTCGGCACGTAAAAAGACACAAAACTTGTGTTCGCGCCTGAATGCACTATTTCGGGGTACCAAAGTTGCGAAGCATCCATTCTACTCCATTGATGTTTGGGAGTGTTTCAGAGCATTTCGCTAACCTTCGGAAAGTAAAAAGATGCAAAACTTGTGTTTCGGGCCTGAATGCACTATTTCGGGGTACCGAAGTTGTGAAGCATCCATTCTACTCCATTGGACCCAAAATGATTTTTGGGAGTGTTTCAGAGCATTTCGCTAACCTTCGGCACGTAAAAAGATGAAAACTTGTGTTAGTGCCTGAATGCACTATTTCGGGTTGCCGAAGTTGTGAAGCATCCATTCTAGTTCGTTGGACCCAAAATGATGTTTGGGGGTGTTTCAGAGCATTTCGCTAACCTTCGGACGTAAAAAGATGAAAACTTGTGTTAGTGCCTGAATGCACTATTTCGGGTTACCAAAGTTGTGAAGCATCCATTCTAGTTCATTGGACCCAAAATGATGTTTGGGGGTGTTTCAGAGCATTTCGCTAACCTTCGGACGTAAAAAAATGAAAAACTTGTGTTCATCCCTGAATGCACTATTTCGGGGTACCAAAGCTGCGAAGCATCCATTCTACTCCATTGGAACCAAAGTGATGTTTACGAGTGTTTCAGAGCATTTCGCTAACCTTCAGAAGGTAAAAAGATGATAAACTTGTGTTTCGGGCCTGAATGCACTATTTCGGGGTACCGAAGTTATGAAGCATCCATTCTACTCCATTGGACCCAAAATAATATTTGAGAGTGTTTCAGAGCATTTCGCTAACCTTCGGCTCGTAAAAGATGCAAAACTTGGGTTTCGGGCCTGAATGCACTATTTTGGGGTATTGTAGTTGTAAAGCATCCATTCTACTCCATTGGAACCAAAATGATGTTTGGAAGTGTATCAGAGCATTTCGCTAACCTTCGGCACGTAAATGATGCAAAACTTGTGCTCACGCCTGAATGCACTATTTCGAGGTACCGAAGTTGCGAAGCATCCATTCTACTCCATTGGACCCAAAATGATGTTTGGGAGTGTTTCAGAGCATTTCGCAAACCTTCGGCACGTAAAAGATGCAAAACTTGTGTTTCGGGCCTGAATGCACTATTTCGAGGTACCAAAGTTGTGAAGCATCCATTGTACTCCATTGGAACCAAAATGATGTTTGGGAGTGTTTCAGAGCATTTCGCTAACCTTCGGCACGTAAAAGATGCAAAACATGTGTGCGCGCCTGAATCCACTATTTCGGGGTACCAAAGTTGTGAAGCATCCATTATAGTCCATTGGACCCAAAATGATGTTTGGGAGTGTTTCAGAGCGTTTTGCAAACCTTCGGCACATAAATAGATGAAAAACTTGTGTTTCGGGCCTGAATGCACTATTTCGGGGTACCAAAGTTGCGAAGCATCCATTCTACTCCATTGGAACCAAAATGATGTTTGGGAGTGTTTCAGAGCATTTCGCTAACCTTCGGCACGTAAAAAAATACAAAACTTGTGTTCGCGCCTGAATGCACTATTTCGGGGTACCAAAGTTGCGAAGCATCCATTCTACTCCGTTGATGTTTGGGAGTGTTTCAGAGCGTTTCGCTAACCTTCGGCACGTAAAAGGATGCAAAACTTGTGTTTCGGGCCTGAATGCACTATTTCGGGGTACCGAAGTTATGAAGCATCCATTCTACTCCATTGGACCCAAAATGATTTTTGGGAGTGTTTCAGAGCATTTCGCTAACCTTCGGCACGTAAAAAGATGAAAACTTGTGTTAGCGCCTGAATGCACTATTTCGGGGTACCGAAGTTGTGAAGCATCCATTCTAGTCCATTGGACCCAAAATGATGTTTGGGGGTGTTTCAGAGCATTTCGCTAACATTCGGCACGTAAAAAGATGAAAAACTTGTGTACGTGCCTGAATGCACTCTTTTGGGGTACCAAAGTTGTGAAGCATCCATTCTAGTTCATTGGACCCAAAATGACGTTTGGGGGTGTTTCAGAGCATTTCGCTAACATTCGGCACGTAAAAAGATGAAAAACTTGTGTACGTGCCTGAATGCACTATTTCGGGGTACCGAAGTTGTGAAGCATCCATTCTAGTTCATTGGACCCAAAATGATGTTTGGGTGTGTTTCAGAGCATTTCGCTAACCTTCGGCACGTAAAAAGATACAAAACTTGTGTTCGCGCCTGAATACACTATTTCGGGGTACCAAAGTTGCGAAGCATCCATTCTACTCCATTGGAACCAAAGTGATGTTTGGGAGTGTTTCAGAGCATTTCGCTAACCTTCGGCAGGTAAAAAGATGATAAACTTGTGTTTCGGGCCTGAATGCACTATTTCGGGGTACCGAAGTTCTGAAGCATCCATTCTACTCCATTGGACCCAAAATGATGTTTGAGATTGTTTCAGAGCATTTCGCTAACCTTCGGCTCGTAAAAGATGCAAAACTTGGGTTTCGAGCCTGAATGCACTATTTCGGGGTATCATAGTTGTAAAGCATCCATTCTACTCCATTGGACCCAAAATGATGTTTGGGAGTGTATCAGAGCATTTCGCTAACCTTCGGCACGTAAAAGATGCAAAACTTGTGTTCGCGCCTGAATGCACTATTTCAGGGTACCGAAGTTGTGAAGCATCCATTATAGTCCATTGGACCCAAAATGATGTTGGGAGTGTTCCAGAGCATTTCGCTAACCTTCGGCACGTAAAAGATGCAAAACTTGTGTTTCGGGCCTGAATGCACTATTTCGGGGTATCGTAGTTATAAAGCATCCATTCTACTCCATTGGACCCAAAATGATGTTTGGGAGTGTTTCAGAGCATTTCGCTAACCTTCGGCACGTAAAAGATGCAAAACTTGTGTTTGCGCCTGAATCCACTATTTCGGGGTACCAAAGTTGTGAAGCATCCATTATAGTCCATTGGACCCAAAATGATGTTTGGGAGTGTTTCAGAGCATTTTGCTAACCTTCGGCAAATAAATAGATGAAAAACTTGTGTTTCGGGCCTGAATGCACTATTTTGGGATACCAAAGTTGCAAAGCATCCATTCTACTCCATTGGACACAAAATGATGTTTGGGAGTGTATCAGAGCATTTCGCTAACCTTCGGCACGTAAAAGATGCAAAACTTGTGTTCGCACCTGAATGCACTATTTCGGGGTACCGAAGTTGTGAAGCATCCATTCTACACCATTGGACACAAAATGATGTTTGGGAGTGTTAAAGAACATTTCGCTAACCTTCGGCACGTAAAAGATGCAAAACTTGTGTTTCGGGCCTGAATGCACTATTTCGGGGTATCGTAGTTGTAAAGCATCCATTCTACTCCATTGGACACAAAATGATGTTTGGGAGTGTATCAGAGCATTTCGCTAACCTTCGGCACGTAAAAGATGCAAAACTTGTGTTCGCACCTGAATGCACTATTTCGGGGTACCGAAGTTGTGAAGCATCCATTCTACTCCATTGGACCCAAAATGATGTTTGGGAGTGTTCCAGAGCATTTCGCTAACCTTCGGCACGTAAAAGATGCAAAACTTGTGTTTCGGGCCTGAATGCACTATTTCGGAGTATCGTAGTTGTAAAGCATCCATTCTACTCCATTGGACCCAAAATGATGTTTGGGAGTGTATCAGAGCATTTCGCTAACCTTCGGCACGTAAAAGATGCAAAACTTGTGTTCATGCCTGAATGCACTATTTTGAGGTACCGAAGTTGTGAAGCATCCATTCTACTCCATTGGACCCAAAATGATGTTTGGGGGTGTTTCAGAGCATTTCGCTAACCTTCGGCACGTAAAAGATGCAAAACTTGTGTTTCGGGCCTAAATGCACTATTTCGGGGTATCGTAGTTGTAAAGCATCCATTCTACTCCATTGGACTCAAAATAATGTTTGGGAGTGTTTCAGAGCATTTCGCTAACCTTCGGCACGTAAAAGATGCAAAACTTGTGTTCACGCCTGAATCCACTATTTCGGGGTACCAAAGTTGTGAAGCATCCATTATATTCCATTGGACCCAAAATGATGTTTGGGAGTGTTTCGGAGCATTTTGCTAAACTTCGGCACATAAATAGATGAAAAACTTGTGTTTCGGGCCTGAATGCACTATTTCGGGGTACCATAGTTGCGAAGCATCCATTCTACTCCATTGGAAGCAAAATGATGCTTGGGAGTGTTTCAGAGCATTTCGCTAACCTTCGGCACGTAAAAAGATACAAAACTTGTGTTCGCGCCTGAATGTACTATTTCGGGGTACCAAATTTGCGAAGCATCCATTCTACTCCATTGATGTTTGGGAGTGTTTCAGAGCATTTCGCTAACCTTCGGCACGTAAAAAGATGCAAAACTTGTGTTTCGGGCCTGAATGCACTATTTCGGGGTACCGAAGTTGTGAAGCATCCATTCTACTCCATTGGACCCAAAATGATTTTTGGGAGTGTTTCAGAGCATTTCGCTATCCTTCGGCACGTAAAAAGATGAAAACTTGTGTTAGCGCCTGAATGCACTATTTCGGGTTACTGAAGTTGTGAAGCATCCATTCTAGTCCATTGGACCCAAAATGATGTTTGGGGGTGTTTCAGAGCATTTCGCTAACCTTCGGACGTAAAAAGATGAAAAACATGTGTTCGTGCCTGAATGCACTATTTCGGGGTACCAAAGCTGCGAAGCATTCATTCTACTCCATTGGAACCAAAGTGATGTTTAGGAGTGTTCCAGAGCATTTCGCTAACCTTCGGAAGGTAAAAAGATGATAAACTTGTGTTTCGGGCCTGAATGCACTATTTCGCGGCACCGAAGTTGTGAAGCATCCATTCTACTCCATTGGACCCAAAATGATGTTTGGGAGTGTTTCAGAGCATTTCGCTAACCTTCGGCACGTAAAAGATGCAAAACTTGTGTTTCGGGCCTGAATGCACTATTTCGGGGTACCAAAGTTGTGAAGCATCCATTCTACTCCATTGGAACCAAAATGATGTTTGGGAGTGTTTCAGAGCATTTCGCTAACCTTCGGCACGTAAAAGATGCAAAACATATGTTCGTGCCTGAATCCACTATTTCGGGGTACCAAAGTTGTGAAGCGTCCATTATAGTCCATTGGACCCAAAATGATGTTTGGGAGTGTTTCAGAGCATTTTGCTAACCATCAGCACATAAATAGATGAAAAACTTATGTTTCGGGCCTGAATGCACTATTTCGGGGTACTAAAGTTGCGAAGCATCCATTCTACTCCATTGGAACCAAAAAGATGTTTGGGAGTGTTTCAGAGCATTTCGCTAACCTTCGGCACGTAAAAGATGCAAAACTTGTGTTTCGGGCCTGAATGCACTATTTCGGGGTACCAAAGTTGTGAAGCATCCATTCTACTCCATTGGAACCAAAATGATGTTTGGGAGTGTTTCAGAGCATTTCGCTAACCTTCGGCACGTAAAAGATGCAAAACTTGTGTTCGCACCCGAATGCACTATTTCGGAGTACCGAAGTTGTGAAGCATCCATTCTACTCCATTGGACCCAAAATGATGTTTGGGTGTGTTTCAGAGCATTTTGCTAACCTTCTGCATATAAATAGATGAAAAACTTGTGTTTCGGGCCTGAATGCACTATTTCGGGGTACCAAAGTTGCGAAGCATCCATTCTACTCCATTGGACCCAAAATGATGTTTGGGAGTGTATCAGAGCATTTCGCTAACCTTCGGCACGTAAAAGATGCAAAACTTGTGTTCGCACCCGAATGCACTATTTCGGGGTACCGAAGTTGTGAAGCATCCATTCTACTCCATTGGACCCAAAATGATGTTTGGGAGTGTTCCAGAGCATTTCGCTAACCTTCGGCACGTAAAAGATGCAAAAGTTGTGTTTCGGGCCTGAATGCACTATTTCGTGGTGTCGTAGTTGTAAAGCATCCATTCTACTCCATTGGACCCAAAATGATGTTTGGGAGTGTATTAGAGCATTTCGCTAACCTTCGGCACGTAAAAGATGCAAAACTTGTGTTTCGGGCCTAAATGCACTATTTCGGGGTATCGTAGTTGTAAAGCATCTATTCTACTCCATTGGACTCAAAATAATGTTTGGGAGTGTTTCAGAGCATTTCTCAAACCTTCGGCACGTAAAAGATGCAAAACTTGTGTTCACGCCTGAATCCACTATTTCGGGGTACCAAAGTTGTGAAGCATCCATTATATTCCATTGGACCCAAAATGATGTTTGGGAGTGTTTCAGAGCATTTTGCTAAACTTCGGCACATAAATAGATGAAAAACTTGTGTTTCGGGCCTGAATGCACTATTTCGGGGTACCATAGTTG
Organism: Cenchrus fungigraminus; assembly: GCA_036936925.1. Taxonomy (NCBI): domain Eukaryota; kingdom Viridiplantae; phylum Streptophyta; class Magnoliopsida; order Poales; family Poaceae; genus Cenchrus; species Cenchrus fungigraminus. Next base: position 57,282,808 of record CM072772.1, on the reverse strand, counting down.
CGAAGCATCCATTCTACTCCATTGGAACCAAAATGATGCTTGGGAGTGTTTCAGAGCATTTCGCTAACCTTCGGCACGTAAAAAGATACAAAACTTGTGTTCGCGCCTGAATGCACTATTTCGGGGTACCAATGTTGCGAAGCATCCATTCTACTCCATTGATGTTTGGGAGTGTTTCACAGCATTTCGCTAACCTTCGGCACGTAAAAAGATGCAAAACTTGTGTTTCGGGCCTGAATGCACTATTTCGGGGTACCGAAGTTGTGAAGCATCCATTCTACTCCATTGAACCCAAAATGATTTTTGGGAGTGTTTCAGAGCATTTCGCTATCCTTCGGCACGTAAAAAGATGAAAACTTGTGTTAGCGCCTGAATGCACTATTTCGGGTTACTGAAGTTGTGAAGCATCCATTCTAGTCCATTGGACCCAAAATGATGTTTGGGGGTGTTTCAGAGCATTTCGCTAACCTTCGGACGTAAAAAGATGAAAAACATGTGTTCGTGCCTGAATGCACTATTTCGGGGTACCAAAGCTGCGAAGCATCCATTCTACTCCATTGGAACCAAAGTGATGTTTAGGAGTGTTCCAGAGCATTTCGCTAACCTTCGGAAGGTAAAAAGATGATAAACTTGTGTTTCGGGCCTGAATGCACTATTTCGGGGCACCGAAGTTATGAAGCATCCATTCTACTCCATTGGACCCAAAATGATGTTTGAGAGTGTTTCAGAGCATTTCGCTAACCTTCGGCTCGTAAAAGATGCAAAACTTGGGTTTCGGGTCTGAATGCACTATTTCGGGGTATCGTAGTTGTAAAGCATCCATTCTACTCCATTGGAACCAAAATGATGTTTGGGAGTGTATCAGAGCATTTCGCTAACCTTCGGCACGTACAAGATGCAAAACTTGTGTTCACGCCTGAATGCACTATTTCGAGGTACCGAAGTTGTGAAGCATCCATTCTACTCCATTGGACCCAAAATGATGTTTGGGAGTGTTTCAGAGCATTTCGCTAACCTTCGGCACGTAAAAGATGCAAAACTTGTGTTTCGGGCCTGAATGCACTATTTCGGGGTACCAAAGTTGTGAAGCATCCATTCTACTCCATTGGAACCAAAATGATGTTTGGGAGTGTTTCAGAGCATTTCGCTAACCTTCGGCACGTAAAAGATGCAAAACATGTGTTCGCGCCTGAATCCACTATTTCGGGGTACCAAAGTTGTGAAGCATCCATTATAGTCCATTGGACCCAAAATGATGTTTGGGAGTGTTTCAGAGCATTTTGCTAACCATCAGCAGATAAATAAATGAAAAACTTGTGTTTCGGGCCTGAATGCACTATTTCGGGGCACTAAAGTTGCGAAGCATCCATTCTACTCCATTGGAACCAAAATGATGTTTGGGAGTGTTTCAGAGCATTTCGCTAACCTTCGGCACGTAAAAGATGCAAAACTTGTGTTTCGGGCCTGAATGCACTATTTCGGGGTACCAAAGTTGTGAAGCATCCATTCTACTCCATTGGACCCAAAATGATGTTTGAGAGTGTTTCAGAGCATTTCGCTAACCTTCGGCACGTAAAAGATGCAAAACTTGTGTTTCGGGCCTGAATCCACTATTTCGGGGTACCAAAGTTGTGAAGCATCCATTCTACTCCATTGGAACCAAAATGATGCTTGGGTGTGTTTCAGAGCATTTCGCTAACCTTCGGCACGTAAAAAGATACAAAACTTGTGTTCGTGCCTGAATGCACTATTTCGGGGTACCAAAGTTGCGAAGCATCCATTCTACTCCATTGATGTTTGGGAGTGTTTCAGAGCATTTCGCTAACCTTCGGCACGTAAAAAGATGCAAAACTTGTGTTTCGGGCCTGAATGCACTATTTCGGGGTACCGAAGTTGTGAAGCATCCATTCTACTCCATTGGACCCAAAATGATTTTTGGGAGTGTTTCAGAGCATTTCGCTAACCTTCGGCACGTAAAAAGATGAAAACTTGTGTTAGTGCCTGAATGCACTATTTTGGGTTTCCGAAGTTGTGAAGCATCCATTCTAGTTCATTGGACCCAAAATGATGTTTGGGGGTGTTTCAGAGCATTTCGCTAACCTTCGGACGTAAAAAGATGAAAACTTGTGTTAGTGCCTGAATGCACTATTTCGGGTTACCAAAGTTGTGAAGCATCCATTCTAGTTCATTGGACCCAAAATTATGTTTGGGGGTGTTTCAGAGCATTTCGCTAACCTTCGGACGTAAAAAAATGAAAAACTTGTGTTCGTCCCTGAATGCACTATTTCGGGGTACCAAAGCTGCGAAGCATCCATTCTACTCCATTGGAACCAAAGTGATGTTTAGGAGTGTTTCAGAGCATTTCGCTAACCTTCAGAAGGTAAAAAGATGATAAACTTGTGTTTCGGGCCTGAATGCACTATTTCGGGGTACCGAAGTTATGAAGCATCCATTCTACTCCATTGGACCCAAAATGATATTTGAGAGTGTTTCAGAGCATTTCGCTAACCTTCGGCTCGTAAAAGATGCAAAACTTGGGTTTCGGGCCTGAATGCACTATTTCGGGGTATTGTAGTTGTAAAGCATCCATTCTACTCCATTGGAACCAAAATGATGTTTGGAAGTTTATCAGAGCATTTCGCTAACCTTCGGCACGTAAATGATGCAAAACTTGTGCTCACGCCTGAATGCACTATTTCGAGGTACCGAAGTTGCGAAGCATCCATTCTACTCCATTGGACCCAAAATGATGTTTGGGAGTCTTTCAGAGCATTTCGCAAACCTTCGGCACGTAAAAGATGCAAAACTTGTGTTTCGGGCCTGAATGCACTATTTCGGGGTACCAAAGTTGTGAAGCATCCATTGTACTCCATTGGAACCAAAATGATGTTTGGGAGTGTTTCAGAGCATTTCGCTAACCTTCGGCACGTAAAAGATGCAAAACATGTGTGCGCGCCTGAATCCACTATTTCGGGGTACCAAAGTTGTGAAGCATCCATTATAGTCCATTGGACCCAAAATGATGTTTGGGAGTGTTTCAGAGCATTTTGCAAACCTTCGGCACATAAATAGATGAAAAACTTGTGTTTCGGGCCTGAATGCACTATTTCGGGGTACCAAAGTTGCGAAGCATCCATTCTACTCCATTGGAACCAAAATGACGTTTGGGAGTGTTTCAGAGCATTTCGCTAACCTTCGGCACGTAAAAAGATACAAAACTTGTGTTCGCGCCTGAATGCACTATTTCGGGGTACCAAAGTTGCGAAGCATCCATTCTACTCCATTGATGTTTGGGAGTGTTTCAGAGCGTTTCGCTAACCTTCGGCACGTAAAAGGATGCAAAACTTGTGTTTCGGGCCTGAATGCACTATTTCGGGGTACCGAAGTTATGAAGCATCCATTCTACTCCATTGGACCCAAAATGATTTTTGGGAGTGTTTCAGAGCATTTCGCTAACCTTCGGCATGTAAAAAGATGAAAACTTGTGTTAGCGCCTGAATGCACTATTTCGGGGTACCGAAGTTGTGAAGCATCCATTCTAGTCCATTGGACCCAAAATGATGTTTGGGGGTGTTTCAGAGCATTTTGCTAACATTCGGCACGTAAAAAGATGAAAAACTTGTGTACGTGCCTGAATGCACTATTTTGGGGTACCAAAGCTGCGAAGCATCCATTCTACTCCATTGGAACCAAAGTGATGTTTGGGAGTGTTTCAGAGCATTTCGCTAACCTTCGGGAGGTAAAAAGATGATAAACTTGTGTTTCGAGCCTGAATGCACTATTTCGGGGTACCGAAGTTGTGAAACATCCATTCTACTCCATTGGACCCAAAATGATGTTTGAGCGTGTTTCAGAGCATTTTTCTAACCTTCGGCTCGTAAAAGATTCAAAACTTGTGTTTCGGGCCTGAATGCACTTTTTCGGGGTATCGTAGTTGTAAAGCATCCATTCTACTCCATTGGACCCAAAATGATGTTTGGGAGTGTTTCAGAGCATTTTGATAACCTTCGGCACGTAAAAGATGCAAAACTTGTGTTCGCGCCTGAATCCACTATTTTGGGGTACCAAAGTTGTGAAGCATCCATTATAGTCCATTGGACCCAAAATGATGTTTGGGAGTGTTTCAGAGCATTTTGCTAACCTTCGGCACATAAATAGATGAAAAACTTGAGTTTCGGGCCTGAATGCTGATAGAGGGGGAGTGCCCGATCTTTCGGTGAGTGGAGATAAATCCGATTTGGTGGTTGTTGACCCTCACGATCTGACTACGACGAGCAAGCCCGAAGCGCTAATGCAATCGCTGAACCAACTCCCGATGGTTACCAACCTTGCCGGTGCAAAGTCAGCCTGATCACGAAGATCGTTTCCTGCACGCAATCGAAGAACGAACAAGAAAAAGAGGCGAGCAATCTTACTATCACTCGAAGGTGGAGTTCTGAATCACAGAGATCAGCACGTATTTGTGCGTGGTCTGGTGTAGATAAAGCTAGATGTAAAACAAAACTCAAGTTTCTAAGGCGGCACCCACAACTTGGGCCTAAGGCCCATCAAACTAGCGACGCAGCACCTTGGCAGATTCTGGACGTCAACTTGTTTCGACGATTCCCGTTGACTCAGGACGAATTTTGGCATGAGACCGGTGCCATTGGAAGATCTATGAAATTATGCTTCCAACCATATATAGAACGTCCAAAACCGACTCCGTATGCTGGGCGTCCGTTTTATTGCGCACTGCTCCTGGACTCCGAACTGGGCTCGAACTTGAATCGCTTTAGGCCTCCACCTCGGGGACTCAAACTGGATTAGCCTCGTGCCTCCTCCTCGACTTGAACACCCTTGTTAGACTTCTTCTACTCCATTCCATGCACCAATCGTGGTCGTATGCACGGGTGTCATGTCCTCATCATTCTCCCCCTTTTGAAGAAAAGTCGTCCTCGATGTCGATTGTACTTGAAAGCGAGCCTGCACAACACAAAGGAGAACGGGGTTGCGGAAATAAAGCAAACCAAAACAAATGGGAGGAGGAATGTGACCATGTTTCCAAATATGTATCATATCATGTCGCATAAAATTGTCAGCATCTTTGGAGACTTTGTCATTACGATCCTGCAAAAGATTAGTACCAACAAAAGACACAACAGGAATAGTTGGTTGATTGCACGAAAATTTAGCACCAAAAACCATAGGGAGTGACCAGCAATGCTTCTGTTCTTGCGAAAAATAACTACTAGAGGAACATGTGAATATGTTTGTATGAAGGTTACCCTCTAATCGATCACAATCTTGCACAACAACAGGAGAATTCAGATTTGAACAAATGTAAACCCGATGTACCATATATTGTCCCTTGTTATATTTGAAAATAACATGATATGAATGTCTAGACAACCATGGCAAATCAGCATATGCAAAAATTCTCTTTTCTAAACAATCTAGATTACACAAAACATCAAATTCAATGTAACCCAATGTATGTAAAGAAGACAACAAATGTAGCTCATCATTTTTACTAGCAACATGCATAATATGTTTATTTTCAGCACTAAGATGTAAAACGGAAGTAGTAGCACACAATTCATCTTTATCACAAGAAACATCAAGCAAATCACCATGTGACAAGGATAAATCAAGAGATGGTTCCACTATTAATTGCTCAACGAAAGCATGATTTGTGAAAAAATTCAGCACATGAACACAATTCTCACCCTTCGTGAGTGTAGCACCATGGACATTACCTATGTTCTCAGTAGGAGTATGAGGTGCATTGTGAAGTGATGGTTCCGAATTTGCACATGAGGATGTGCCTGCAGGTTCGGCCGTCCTCTCGAGTGGTGTAGTGGTGGGCATGGATGGCGGTTTGCTCTCGATCGCTATAGTGGTGGGCGTGGATAGCGCTGGGAGAGCGGGCGCTGAGCTGGATGTCGAGCTTTGGCCTGCAAAAGAGTTAGAATATTGCTTCGAGCGACGTCCCTGCACTTCACGTTCAGCTATGCAAGCATGCTCAAATAAAGTGGTCATATCTGCATATTCCTTACAATCAAGTATATCCTTAATTTCGCGGTTCAAGCCACCACGAAAACGTGCCATTGCAGCGTCGTTTTTCCCTAATAACCCACAACGAATTATGTCTTTTTGTAACTCCTGGTAATAGTCCTCTACAGATTGGGAACCTTGCTGAAAACGCTGCATTTTTTTAAGCAATTCGTGCGCATAATAAGAAGGTACAAATCAAAGTCGCATAGCAGCTTTCAATTGATCCCACGTGGTTGGAATTGTACTAGGATGTCTTTGTTTATAATCACGCCACCACATTAAAGCGAAATCCGTAAATTCACTAATAGCACTTTGAACTTGAGAACTAGCAGAAATATCATGGTATGAAAAATGTTGTTGAACTTTTAATTCCTAGTCAAGATATGCAGCAGGATCATATTTGCCATTATAAGGTGGAATTTTAAATTTAATCTTAGCAAATGAATCAATACCGGAACGGTGTGGCACACGGCGGGAACGGCCTTAGCGGTCTCCATCGTCCTGCTCCTTGTCAACCCTCGTGGTGTCGCCGTCTGCCATGGTTAGCGCAAACACAAAAACAAAACTTGACGACAACAATAGGGTGTAAACGCTCACAAAGGTGCTCAAACTAGTGCTTTTATCAAATTCTTATCCGTTCTTACCAAGCACACAGGGGTGAACTGCAACCAACTGGTGGAACCTGCGAGAGATTGGAGGAGCGATTGCTGGAGAATCAAAACTAGCTCGTCGTAGAAATTTGTGGAGTTCTGGGAAGGCTGCACTCAATTGAAGGATTAGCACAATCAAACAATAATGCGAAGTTGAATTATAGTGCTAAACACAATCAAACGTTGCTGGAAACAAGTGCGGAAGTGGAGGAAAACAATGAGCAAACCGTGGGAGGGGAGGGGGGCGGGGTGACGAGGGAACACGGGCCGGTGTCCCACGAGGGGGCCGCGCTGTGAAACAGCGATAAGCCACGCGAGTCGCGACCCAGGGAAAAGGCGCGCGTAGGGCTTCTTCCGAGCCGAACCAGCCTCCTCCCGGCTGGACACTTCTTTCTTTTTTTTTCTTTCCATTTTGTTTTTTTTACTTTCCTTTTTTTTGACAACTTTCCTTTTTTTTGTTTTCACTTGCCAGCCAGGGACGGAGGGAGATCGCACGGGACAGCACGCGGTGTCCGGGTCGCAGCCGCTCGGGGCCAGGGGTTCCGCCCGCGGGGGCAAAAAAACGGCGTGAGGGGGGGTAGCGTGACCGAGAATCCGCGGCGTGAGGGTGTCCGCGGTGGGCACGCGCTTAGGAATCACACGGCACTACCGCGAGGGGGGTTGCACAAACCGGAAATCCATGTAGCGAGGGGGGCCGGTTTTTTTTTGTTTCTGCGTGGCACGAGGGTTCGACGTGGGGAAAAAAAATTTGGTGCAAGGGGCAGGGTACGACGCGAGAGGGTAAGGCACGAGGGAAAAAATGCGGTGTGATGGGGTTGGTGAGCCCGCGTAGGAAAACACGAGCAGAAGAGGGGGGAGTCGTACCGCGGCACGACGCAACGCGTGCGGCCAGGAGTCACGGCACGAGGTGTTGGGCGTGGAGGGGGAAAAACGAGCTGCGGACGGCGGCGGCTAGGGTTAGAAGAAAAACGAGAAACAAAAGCTTAGAACACAAGTAACCAGCAACAATTGATGAGTAAGCACACAAATTCAACAAAGCAAATTATTGAAAGAAGGTGCGGGCTAAAACAGGTTGCTGGGACAAGGATCTAACCTAGAAAAAAATTTTATTTGGTTTTTGTGGACTATAGGAATTAAAAACACTCGATAAACTCACCGATCAACCTGGAAAGCTGATACCACTTGATAGAGGGGGAGTGCCTGATCTTTCGGTGAGTGGAGATAAATTCGATCTGGTGGGAGGCGACCCTCACGATTCGACTACGACGAGCGAGACTCGAAGCGCCAATGCAATCGCTGAACCAACTCCTGATGGTTACCGACCTTGCTGGCGCAAGATCAGCCTGATCACGAAGATCAATTCCTGTACGCAATCGAAAAACGAACAAGAATCTGAGGCAAGCAATCTTAATATCACTCGAAGGTGGAGTTCTGAATCACAGAGGACAGCACGTATTTGTGCGTGCTCTGATACCACTTGTCAGAGTGGCGCAGCGGCTTCTGGCCCGGCCCGCTATACCCACGAGCCGGTGCCTCACCAGGCCTAGGTCCAACGGAGCCCACAACAATAAGGTCTTGGGCCTAACTCAACCCAAAAGACTAGCCTGTTGGGTGAGGACTACCCCCACCTTTATGTTGTGCTCCCCCACCAACAATTTCCGATGTGGGACTAAACCCAACAATCTCCCCCGTCATACATTGGGCCCAACTCTTCCATCACAACCATCCGTGTGATCTCCCGAAGACGTTATCCAGGACCCGAGTCGAACTCTCCAGTCACAACCATCCGTGTGACCCTCCGGAGATGTTCACGGGCTCCCCCATCACCATGTGACCCGGAGATGTTTTCCCAGATTTTTCTGACCTTCGGCTCTGATACCACTTGATAGAGGGGGAGTGCCCGATCTTTCGGTGAGTGGAGATAAATCCGATTTGGTGGTTGTTGACCCTCACGATCCGACTACGACGAGCAAGCCCGAAGTGCCAATGCAATCGCTGAACCAACTCCCGATGGTTACCAACCTTGCCGGTGCAAAGTTAGCCTGATCACGAAGATCGTTTCCTACACACAATCGAAGAACGAACAAGAAAAAGAGGCGAGCAATCTTACTATCACTCGAAGGTGGAGTTCTGAATCACAGAGATCAACACGTATTTGTGCGTGGTCTGGTGTAGCTAAAGCTAGATGTAAAGCAAAACTCAAGTTTCTAAGGTGGCGGCTACTGAGTAGAAAAGGAGGGGCGTCCTAGGGTTGGGGCGTCCTAGGATGGGGCGCCCACAACTTCGGCCTAAGGCCCATCAAACTGGCGACGCAGCACCTTGGCAGATTCTGGACGTCAACTTTTATTCGACGATTCCCGTTGACTCAGGACGAATTTTGGCATGAGAGCGGTGCCATTGGAAGCTTTATGAAATTGTTCTTCCAACCATATATAGAACGTCCAAAATCAACTCCGTATGCGACCTGGGCGTCCGTTTTATTGCGCACTGCTCCTGGATTCCGAATTGGGCTCGAACTTGAATCGCTTTAGGCCTCCACCTCGGGGACTCGAACAGGATTAGCCTGATGCCTCCTCCTCGACTTGAACACCCTTGTTGGACATCTTCTACTCATTCCATGCACCAATCATGGTTGTATGCACAGGTGTCATGTCCTCATCAAATGCACTATTTCGGGGAACCAAAGTTGTGAAGCATCCATTCTACTCCATTGGAACCAAAATGATGTTTGGGAGTGTTTCAAAGCATTTCGCTAACCTTCGGCATGTAAAAAGATGCAAAACTTGTGTTCACGCCTGAATGCACTATTTCGGGGTACCAAAGTTGCGAAGCATCCATTCTACTCCATTGGAACCAAATGATGTTTGGGAGTGTTTCAGAGCATTTCGCTAACCTTCGGCACGTAAAAAGATGCAAAACTTGTGTTTCGGGCCTGAATGCACTATTTCGGGGTGCCGAAGTTGTGAAGCATCCATTCTACTCCATTGGACCCAAAATGATTTTTGGGAGTGTTTCAGAGCATTTCGCTAACCTTCGGCACGTAAAAAGATGAAAACTTGTGTTCGCGCCTGAATGCACTATTTCGGGGTACCGAAGTTGTGAAGCATCCATTCTAGTCCATTGGACCCAAAATGATGTTTGGGGGTGTTTTAGAGCATTTCGCTAACCTTCGGCACGGAAAAAGATGAAAAACTTGTGTTCGCGCCTGAAAGCACTATTTCGGGGTACCAAAGCTGCGAAGCATCCATTCTACTCCATTGGAACCAAAGTGATGTTTGGGAGTGTTTCAGAGCATTTCGCTAACCTTCGGCAAGTAAAAAGAAGATAAACTTGTGTTTCGGGCCCGAATGCACGATTTCGGGGTACCGAAGTTGTGAAGCATCCATTCTACTCCATTGGACCCAAAATGATGTATGAGAGTGTTTCAGAGCATTTCGCTAACCTTCGGCTCGTAAAAGATGCAAAACTTGTGTTTCGGGCCTCAATGCACTATTTCAGGGTATCGTAGTTGTAAAGCATCCATTCAACTCCATTGGACACAAAATGATGTTTGGGAGTGTTTCAGAGCATTTCGCTAACCTTCGGCACGTAAAAGATGCAAAACTTGTGTTCGCGCCTGAATGCACTATTTCGGGGTACCGAAGTTGTGAAGCATCCATTCTACTCCATTGGAGCCAAAATGATGTTTGGGAGTGTTTCAGAGCATTTTGCTAACCTTCGGCACGTAAAAGATGCAAAACTTGTGTTTCGGTCCTGAATGCACTATGTCGGGGTATCGTAGTTGTAAAGCATCCATTCTACTCCATTGGACCCAAAATGATGTTTGGGAGTGTTTCAGAGCATTTCGCTAACCTTCGGCACGTAAAAGATGCAAAACTTGTGTTCGTGCCTGAATCCACTATTTCGGGGTACCAAAGTTGTGAAGCATCCATTATAGTCCATTGGACCCAAAATGATGTTTGGGAGTGTTTCAGAACATTTTGCTAACCTTCGGCACATAAATAGATGAAAAACTTGTGTTTCGGGCCTGAATGCACTATTTCGAGGAACCAAAGTTGCGAAGCATCCATTCTACTCCATTGGAACGAAAATGATGTTTGGGAGTGTTTCAGAGCATTTCGCTAACCTTCGGCACGTAAAAAGATGCAAAACTTGTGTTCGCGCCTAAATGCACTATTTCGGGGTACCAAAGTTGCGAAGCATCCATACTACTCCATTGGAACCAAATGATGTTTGGGAGTGTTTCAGAGCATTTCGCTAACCTTCGGCATGTAAAAAGATGCAAAACTTGTGTTCACGCATGAATGCACTATTTCGGGGTACCAAAGTTGCGAAGCATCCATTCTACTCCATTGGAACCAAATGATGTTTGGTAGTGTTTCAGAGCATTTCGCTAACCTTCAGCACGTAAAAAGATGCAAAACTTGTGTTTCGGGCCTGAATGCACTATTTCGGGGTGCCGAAGTTGTGAAGCATCCATTCTACTCCATTGGACCCAAAATGATTTTTGGGAGTGTTTCAGAGCATTTCGCTAACCTTCGGCACGTAAAAAGATGAAAACTTGTGTTCGCGCCTGAATGCACTATTTCGGGGTACCGAAGTTGTGAAGCTTCCATTCTAGTCCATTGGACCCAAAATGATGCTTGGGGGTGTTTCAGAGAATTTCGCTAACCTTCGGCACGGAAAAAGATGAAAAACTTGTGTTCGCGCCTTAAAGCACTATTTTGGGGTACCAAAGCTGCGAAGCATCCATTCTACTCCATTGGAACCAAAGTGATGTTTGGGAGTGTTTCAGAGCATTTCGCTAACCTTCGGCTGGTAAAAAGATGATAAACTTGTGTTTCGGGCCCGAATGCACTATTTCGGGGTACCGAAGTTGTGATGCATCCATTCTACTCCATTGTACCCAAAATGATGTTTGAGAGTGTTTCAGAGCATTTCGCTAACCTTCGGCTCGTAAAAGATGCAAAACTTGTGTTTCGGGCCTCAATAAACTATTTCGGGGTATCGTAGTTGTAAAGCATCCATTATACTCCATTGGACCCAAAATGATGTTTGGGAGTGTTTCAGAGCATTTCGCTAACCTTCGGCACGTAAAAGATGCAAAACTTGTGTTCGCACCTGAATGCACTATTTTATGGTACCGAAGTTGTGAAGCATCCATTGTACTCCATTAAACCCAAAATGATGTTTGGGAGTGTTTCAGAGCATTTTGCTAACCTTCGGCACGTAAAAGATGCAAAACTTGTGTTTCGGGCCTGAATGCACTATGTCGGGGTATCGTAGTTGTAAAGCATCCATTCTACTCCATTGGACCCAAAATGATGTTTGGGAGTGTTTCAGAGCATTTCGCTAACCTTCGGCACATAAAAGATGCAAAAACTTGTGTTCGCGCCTGAATCCACTATTTCGGGGTTCCAAAGTTGTGAAGCATCCATTATAGTCCATTGGACCCAAAATGATGTTTGGGAGTGTTTCAGAGCATTTTGCTAACCTTCGGCACATAAATAGACGAACAACTTATGTTTCGGGCCTGAATGCACTATTTCGGGGAACCAAAGTTGCGAAGCATCCATTCTACTCCATTGGAACGAAAATGATGTTTGGGAGTGTCTCAGAGCATTTCGCTAACCTTCGGCACGTAAAAAGATGCAAAACTTGTGTTCGCGCCTGAATGCACTATTTCGGGGTACCAAAGTTGCGAAGCATCCATTCTACTCCATTGGAACCAAATGATGTTTGGGAGTGTTTCAGAGCATTTCGGTAACCTTCGGCACGTAAAAAGATGCAAAACGTGTGTTTCGGGCCTGAATGCACTATTTTCGGGTGCCGAAGTGGTGAAGCATCCATTCTACTCCATTGGACCCAAAATGATGTTTGGGAGTGTTTCAGAGCATTTCACTAACCTTCGGCACGTAAAAAGATGAAAACATGTGTTCGCGCCTGAATGCAATATTTCGGGGTACCAAAGTTGTGAAGCATCCATTCTAGTCCATTGGACCCAAAATGATGTTTGGGGGTGTTTCAGAGCATTTCGCTAACCTTCGGCAGGTAAAAAGATGATAAACTTGTGTTTCGGGCCTAAATGCACAATTTTGGGGTACCGAAGTTGTGAAGCATCCATTCTACTCCATTAGACCCAAAATGATGTTTGAGAGTGATTCAGAGCATTTCGCTAGCCTTCGGCTCGTAAAAGCTGCAAAACTTGTGTTTCGGGCCTAAATGCACTATTTCGGCGTATCGTAGTTGTAAAGCATCCATTCTACTCCATTTGACCCAAAATGATGTTTGGGAGTGTTTCAGAGAATTTCGCTAACTTTCGGCACGTAAAAAGATGCATAACTTGTGTTTCGGGACTGAATGCACTATTTCGGGGTACCGAAGTTGTGAAGCATCCATTCTACTCCATTGGACTCAAAATGATGTTTGGGAGTGTTTCAGAGCATTTTGCTAACCTTCGGCACGTAAAAGATGCAAAACTTGTGTTCGGGCCTGAATGCACTATTTCGGGGTATCGTAGTTGTAAAGCATCCATTCTACTCCATTGGACCCAAAATGATGTTTAGGAGTGTTTCAGAGCATTTCGCTAACATTCGGCACGTAAAAGATGCAAAACTTGTGTTTGCGCCTGAATCCACTATTTCGGGGTACCAAAGTTCTGAAGCATCCATTATAGTCCATTGGACCCGAAATGATGTTTGGGAGTGTTTCAGAGTAGTTTGCTAACCTTCGGCACATAAATAGATGAAAAACTTGTGTTTCGGGCCTGAATGCACTATTTCGGAGTACCAAAGTTGCGAAGCATCCATTCTACTCCATTGAAACCAAAATGATGTTTGGGAGTGTTTCAGAGCATTTCGCTAACCTTCGGCACGTAAAAAGATGCCATACTTGTGTTCGCGCCTGAATGCACTATTTCGGGGTACCAAAGTTACGAAGCATCCATTCTACTCCATTGGAACCAAAGTGATGTTTGGGAGTGTTTCAGAGCATTTAGCTAACCTTCGGCACGTAAAAAGCTGATAAACTTGTGTTTCGGGCCTGAATGCACTATTTTGTGGTACCGAAGTTGTGAAGCATCCGTTCTACTCCATTGGACCCAAAATGATGTTTGGGAGTGTTTCAGAGCATTTCGCACACCTTCGGCATGTAAAAGATGCAAAACTTGTGTTCACACCTGAATCCACTATTTCGGGGTACCAAAGTTGTGAAGCATCCATTATAGTCCATCGGACCCAAAATGATGTTTGGGAGTGTTTCAGAGCATTTCGCTAACCTTCAGCACGTAAAAGATGCAAAATTTGTGTTTTGGGCCTGAATGCACTATTTCGGGGTACCAAAGTTGCGAAGCATCCATTCTACTCCATTGGAACCAAATGATGTTTGGGAGTGTTTCAGAGCATTTTGCTAACCTTCGGCACGTAAAAAGATGCAAAACTTGTGTTTCGGGCCTGAATGCACTATTTCGAGGTGCCGAAGTTGTGAAGCATCCATTCTACTCCATTGGACCCAAAATGGTTTTTGGGAGTGTTTCAGAACATTTAGCTAACCTTCGGCACGTAAAAAGATGAAAACTTGTGTTCACGCCTGAATGCACTATTTCGGGGTACCGAAGTTGTGAAGCATCCATTCTAGTCCATTGGACCCAAAATGATGTTTGGGGGTGTTTCAGAGCATTTCGCTAACCTTCGGCACGTAAAAAGATGAAAAGCTTGTGTTCGCGCCTGAATGCACTATTTCGGGGTACCAAAGCTGCGAAGCATCCATTCTACTCCATTGGAACCAAAGTGATGTTTGGGAGTGTTTCAGAGCATTTCGCTAACCTTCGGCAGGTAAAAAGATGATAAACTTGTGTTTCGGGCCTGAATGCACTATTTCGGGGTACCGAAGTTGTGAAGCATCCATTCTACTCCATTGGACCCAAAATGATGTTTGAGAGTGTTTCAGAGCATTTCGCTTACCTTCGGCTCGTAAAAGATGCAAAACTTGTGTTTCGGGCCTGAATGCACTATTTTGGGGTATCGTAGTTGTAAAGCATCCATTCTACTCTCTTGGACCCAAAATGATGTTTGGGAGTGTTTCAGAGCATTTCGCTAACCTTCGGCACGTAAAAGATGCAAAACTTGTGTTCGCGCCTGAATCCACTATTTCGGGGTACCAAAGTTGTGAAGCTTCCATTATAGTCCATTGGACCCAAATTGATGTTTGGGAGTGTTTCAGAGCATTTCGCTGACTTTGATGGGAAGAACTACCAAATGTGGCAGAGACGGATGTTTGCCTTTCTTCGCGGTAAGGATCAGTTGCTTTGGGATGTGACTGAGAACACTACCTATGTTCATTCGATAAACTTCTTGCCCAAGGATTGAGGGATATGCACGACGCCAACAACAAGGCGGTCGATTACCTGTTTCGTGCTCTTTGCCAATCTGAATTCGATCGGGTGTGTGAAGAGGACTTAGCTTGCAGGATATGGGATAAGTTGAAAGTGGCTCATGTTGGAAATCGTCAGGTTCGAGCTAGGTTGTTTGTGACTTACCGAAGAGAGTACAAGAACTTCACTCATCTCCCCGGCAAGTCCATAGACATGATGTTCCAGCGATTCACGGTGATTGCGAACAACATGAAGGCCAATGTGATTGTGCTCCCGTACGATGATCATGACAGGGTTGTGAAGCTCTTGCACTCACTGGATCGTACCATGTGGAGCGCAAAGCTCGAGACTATCTTGGAGTCGAGCGCATATGAGACCATTACGGTGGACAAGCTTTTCTCGAAGCTCAAGTCATCTGAGGTGGACCGTGGCTTGAGAGCCAAGACCGAGAGCCCGACTGACTCACATAGTCTCGCTCTGGTCTCCGACTCAGTGCTAAGACTAATGCTAACCCATCCTCTAAGATGTTCTCTCTGTCTTCTTTGGTGTCTTTGCCAGACGAGGAGTTTGACGTGCTAGGTGAGGACGATCTGGCGCTACTGACTCGAAGATTCGAGAGGATACACGAGAACTGGGTGAACTCAAGGAGGAACTCACGAACATGCTTTTGATGCGGCAAGTAGGGCACTTCGTCACCAACTATCCAGAGGAGATGGAGACCAGGAACAACTACAAGCACCGGCTGAAGATCGAGAACAAGCACCGCTCGAGGTGTGAGCACAAGCACAAGAACAAGAACGAGCGGGGATCGAGGAAGGACGGCCACGGCAAGAAGAAGGCCTGAGCAATGGTGGGTGCGAGCGACATCGACTCTAGCTCTGGCTACTCCACCTCGAGCTGCGGTAGTAGTGAAGAGGATGATAGTCGCAAGAGCAAGAAGGTCTTCAAGAACCTCAGCGGCCTGAGCTGCTTCGCACGAGAGAAAGGCTTCTGCGGCATGGCACACAGCTTTGGCAGCAAGAAGAGCCAGAAGGATGACTTAGACTCAGATTCCGAGGATGAGGTACGTGATGAGCTCTCATTCTTGCGTCAGGAGAATGAGGAGTTGGTTGCCTTGTTTGATAATCGCGATGCCATGCTCAGAGGGGCTAAGAAAATGAGGAAAGAGATTAAGGCTTTGCTTGATGATGCTAGGGAGAAAGTGGCTGAGCTTGAGTCGAAGAACCTAGATGCTAAGCTTGAGATAGATTCACTTATGACTTCTCCTATTGTGTCTGATGAGGTTGATTGTGGTGATTGATCTATTTTCTTGGCTGATTTGACTGCTCTTAAGGAGAAGCATGCCTCAAAGTGTGAGGAACTAGATGTTCTTAGGGTTGAGCTTGCCGAGCTGAAGTCTAGAACTGCTTTGTTAGGGGCGTGTGCTTCCTGTCCTGTCTTGCATGGAAAGCTTGTTGAGTCTCATTCTCGTATTATTTCGCTTGAGGTTGAATTGAAATCTCTCATTGCTACATCCTACTCTACTTGTGAATTGCATGCTGTGAAGAATTTGGAACTTGCACATGATGTTGATTGTCTGCAGGATGAAAGTGGTTAGTTGAGAAAATTGATGGGATGGATGTTGGGTCATGAGCCACAGCTTAACATGATGATAGCTGAGTTTAAGCGCTTTGATGGTCAAGCGCTTGGGGCTGACACGGTTGGAGAGTGTAGAGGTGAGAGAGATGAGAAGATTGGGGATATTCCTATTCCACCACGAACTACACCCAAGAACAAGTTTACACCTAAGCCAAACCAGCTCCTAAACAAAGTTGACAACTTCCAAAAACAGACACCAGTGTTTCCTCCCAATACAGACAACTTCCAAAAACCGGTGAGATTTGTGAGTGCTATGGGAAATGGGTTTGGAGAGAAGAAGGGAGAGAAACCAAGAGAGAAGCCTCGTGAGGAACCACAACCCAAACCTAAGCCAAAACCAGTCCGCTTCCGTTGTGAGTATTGTGGGAGTGATGATCATAAGGAAGAGTTTTGCTTCAAGAGGAAGCGAGAGGAGAGAATGGTTAAGGAGTCGGCAAACAAGGACAGGTACTACCCTTCTCATGGTGTGCCTGAGCCTCACATGCCATTGCCCAGGGGAAAGGCCATTGTGTGTACGGTTCCAGCTTGGGAAGATAGGAGAGCGTCGGGAGGAAGCAGGCTTGCTGGCCGGGGGTCACTGGTCAGACCGGTCAGGGTGACCAATCAGATCGGTGCATGACAGAGAGCTGGGCGGTTTGAGTTTCGTGCATGTGGTGATGCTCAGTTCAGTTCCTTTGATCGTGGTGCAGGTGGTAGGCACGTTGAGTCTGGTGGTGTTACATTTGCTGGATGTTCTCCTCCTCGTGATCAAAACGATCTTGGGAGAGGTCGCGGCTTTGAGGCTTAGAGGGGCTACGGACCACGGTCTTCCTTTTGTGGTTCTCGTACTCCTCCAGCGAGACGGGAGTGGTTTCCCCATGGTGGTTCCAGTTTTGGTAGGCATGATAGGATGGATTGTGCTAACCCCACTTTGGAGCAGATGGCTCAGCACTGGTTTTACTCTTTTAGTACTAATCCCAGTGTTGAGTCGTTTGCTCACTCACGTGCTCGGTTTTATACTTTCAGGCGGGAGGCATGGGGAACA
This sequence comes from Cenchrus fungigraminus, assembly GCA_036936925.1. Classification (NCBI taxonomy): domain Eukaryota; kingdom Viridiplantae; phylum Streptophyta; class Magnoliopsida; order Poales; family Poaceae; genus Cenchrus; species Cenchrus fungigraminus. The sequence continues at coordinate 57,265,092 of CM072772.1, read as the reverse complement.
TTTGGCTGATCTACTCCAGTTACTCAAGGCATATGACCGGAGATCGGGGGTAGTTCTCCAGCCTCATCCCGGTGGTGCCAAAGGTGTACATCATATTCGGGGATAATGGACGAGGACGTGTATTGTCAGAAGGTGAGGTGAAGGTAAGTGACAAGGTGACTCTCAAGCGACGCTAGCTCTAGTCTTTGCCACAAGGAATAGGAGCGTGGTGCCGGTGAGTCTCTTGCAGAGTTGTAGTACTGTACGTGGTGTCGTCGAGAGAAATAAGATATATACACTTGTTTGCAAGAAAACTTTTTTTTGGCTGCAGCGCGGGCTTTTCTCCTGCCAACTTACCAAAACCGCTCCATGCTGTTGTTGAGGCTGACGTGTCCAGTTACCGGGCGTGCAGCGGCCAGCCATGTAGAATAGGCGGCACTTGGAAATAAGCAGTTTCACAATTGTTACTCAAGAAGGTCCTTCCTGCAAAACATCAAAAGATCGGACCATCCAATTCAGCATCAATCCAAATAAACAGGACTTTTCCTCCCTTTTTATCACTAGGACGGTCCTCCTTGCGAAACATCAACAGACCGGACTTTCCTCGGTCATTACTTCCCCCTTCTCTGCCTATTATCACGATACCTCCATTGTTCTCCCTCTACCGTCTTTTTTGCCTCATTCCGCAGTTAGGCAATGTGTATGAATTCCGAATGGTGAGTATGCTTGAATAAATTTGGAATAGATTAAACCAAATTGGCATAATAAGATGGCATCTCATAGCAACTCATCACCACAAAGTTCACACCACCAGTCCACCAACAAGTAGCAAACGTCATAAGATGATCTGGTAGCAAACACCAAAATACAAGCATGATACAAGTTTCACAATAATCATAACTACCCATTCATAATTATAACGATAGCTGGAACTTCTCCATCTCATATTTGGCCTCCTGTAGCTATTTATTCACCTTCTGCATCTCCTGCCATGAATTTTTGGTCTTACAGATCTCTCTTGCATTTCTTAATGTTCTTTCAGAAGATCTGGATGTCTCGTCCCAGGGTGAGGACTCTTCTAGGATCTCCAGAGAGATTAAAAACATAATATCTAAATTAGCTATTAAAGAGAAAGTGCTTCAGCACGCACCAAAGAATAACAAAACTGAGGGCAGAGCTGATTCTGAATGCAAAAGACATTGAAATAAATGTGTCAATGAATGGGTAGGACATTGAGTTTCTTTGGTCTGTCTTTTCTTTTCAATGATTAAGGAGTTCATTGTCAGTTGGACTGAAATGGGTACCAATAGGCAAGGGTACCCGTTTTAATCCAACTGACAACAAACTTCTTGAACATTTAAAAGAAAAGACTAGCCAAACAAACTCAATGATCTACCCATTCATTGACATGTTTATTCTAATGTCTTTAGCCTTCGGAGCCAGCTCTGCCCTTAGTTTCCTTGTTGTTAGGTGAGTACTGAAGCTCTTCCTTTTTCATAGCTAACTGAGATATTATGTTTTAAATTCCCCTGAAGATCCTAACAGACTCCTCCCCGGGGACGCGACATCTAGATCTTCTAAAATAACATTAAGATGTTCTTGGAGAAATAAACTCATCCTTGGAGAAAACTCATCTCGATCTGAAAAATAAACTCATCTCAGTTTATAAAAAAACCCAATTGTATGAGTACAGTAAACAACCGCCAAACACCATAGAACCTGGTTATTTGCTACCTACATAAACTCAGCAAGGGCATGGTTGTCCTAGCATACCATTCAGCGTCAGGAGGCCCCGATCTGCCACTATCAGTACCTTGAAGCACATCTAGAAGCTACTAAAATATAGAACCTACCGTAAGACGATGCAAATTGAAAACTAGCTGAATCTAACATGAATTGTCTATAGCCTATCAACTTCTAACAGCAAACAAAGTGCAAATGTAGAGGTACGATAATGAAATCCGATTCTACCATATATGCTCAAAAATCCTCCAGATCCCCAAATCTAGATATCCCCAACCCTAGGAAGATAGGGGAAAATGTAGCGATTCAAACCAGAGGACCGACCTCGTTGTGCTGTCTCGTCCTCTTGTTGCTGGGAGGTGGCGGCGCAACCATCTTCCGCTCGCCGCTAGGATCCGCCATTCCTACCACGAGCCATTACAGATCTGCGTAGCAGAAGTCGAAAGTGTTTGCTAAGTCTGAATGAAGCGTCTTGTCAGCCATTCGATACGTAATTATAGATAGACTCACCTGATACTTACATGTGGGACCTAGTCACCATAAAGAATATGCATGAAACTATTAGATGTGTTTCCCATAAAATTCACACAACCAGCAAGTAGTGCAGTGGTAAACAGCGCAGTCTTGTTCCTGTAGGTCTCTGGTTCGAACCCTTGCGATGGCAAATTGTTTTTGCAACATTTCGCAACCTGGCGTGTCCAGTGACCTTGGCGGGCTGCTGGCCACATGGCGTTCATGGCCAGGTGAGTTGGCACGAGCTAGGTGGCCTACTGAATTTTATCACGACTTAGAACACTCTATTTTTAAAATAATTCTTACATGTGGGACCAAAGTTGGTTTATGACGCTATTGCGTAGCTTATGGTGTCATAAAACAAGCATGGAATAGGGAATGCTCGGCTACAGTAGCAACCATTATGATAAAGTTTTTTTTGTCACTAAATTTGCTTGGAAGTGAAATATTATGACGAGATCAACCAGGAACGTCATAAATCAATGACGCTAAAATGTCGTTGCGTCACTAGCTAACGATTTTCTTGTAGTGAGTGCAAACATTTTTTGTTTACAAGAAACCAAAAAGAAAAGTTTTGATCTGGGTTTTATAAGAAAATTTGCCACCAAAAGATTTGATAAATTTGAGTTTTGCCCCTCTGTTGGTGCCTCTAGGGGTATCTTAGTTTGTTGGGCTTCTAATCACTTTTCTGCTATCACCTTGGAAAAAGAATATTCTGCCATCAAGCTCGCAATCACTTCTATGCATAACGTTGTAGAGTGGACTTTAATTGTTGTCTATGGCCCTATAGACAACCTGCTAGAGACCATTTTGTCAGATGGCTTTACAACTTGCATATTGATGATGAAGATCTTTGCCTCCTTGTTGGGGACTTTAGTTTCTATTTCTATAGGTTTGAGGACAACAGAAATAGACCAAGGGGCAAGTTTAATGATTCCATTATATTCAATAACATCATCAGCCACCTTTGTCTTATTGAACTCCCTAACAAAGCCGGAAGTTATACTTGGAGTAATATGCAAGAGTTTCCTTTGCTTGAGCAATTGAGCAAATTGATTGGTTTTTCACCTCAACTGCTTGGACCACCCAATTCCCATCCTCGTTGGTGTTGCCTCTGGCCAGAATCACTTTTGATCATCTACCATGTAAAGTTGAAGTTGGTACAACCATCGCTAAAGCAAATATTTTCAGATTTGAAAATTTCTGGCTCAATCATCCAAGCTGCATGGAGAAGATCTCCACTGCCTGGCAGACTTCTGTTCATGCTGTCAACCGTGCCCATGTGATTAGTGCCAAGTTTAAGCTTCTAAGAAAAATCTTGAAAATTGTCTAACAGTATGTTTCCTGCTTACTGTAGCATACCTTTCTTTAACAAAGCACCATATGTTCTAGTGTTCTACAATAAAATACAATGGTATAAGGTAGAAGCTCACCTAAGTTTACTTATACAAGGTACGAACATGCCCTAAACATACTAGATTACATCAGCACCCTACCTGAAATATAAAGTGACCATTATGGCGAAGGGCCAGTCTGTTATGAATTAATGCTCTACATATATGAAAGAGAGTACTTGCCCCCAAAAATAACAAACTAATAAATATAACAAGCAAGGTATTCATATACAGGTGTGATGAGGACACCACGAGTACATCTACACCAGCAGCACCTTCTCCTACTCCAGCGCCAGCAGCACCGTCTTCAGCGCCACCTTCTGGGCCAATTACTCGGGCCCGTGCAAGAGAGTTCAACTTCGTCATGATGCTGAAGAATGAAGGCCCAGAAGACTGAAGGCTAGCCCAATAGGAGGCCTTATGCGAGGGCGCCTAGGACTGGCCCAAGAGGGCGCCTAGGGTTGCACCCCCGCACCCACGACGCTAGGGGCGGCACCCCCTTTGCTGGCCGCCCCTCCCCTAGGGGCTGTGCCCCCTTTATTAGTCAGAGTCCTGTATCTTTTACAACTCGAGTTTTGTTTTACATCTAGCTTTAGCTACACCAGAACACGCACAAATACGTGCTGTCCTCTGTGATTCAGAAGTCCACCTTCAAGTGATATAAAGATTGCTCGCCTCAGATTCTTGTTCGTTTTTCGATTGCGTACAGGAATTGATCTTTGTGATCAGGCTGATCTTGCGCCAGCAAGGTCGGTAACCATCGGGAGTTGGTTCAGTGATTACATTGGCGCTTCGAGTCTCGCTCGTCGTAGTCGGATCGTGAGGGTCGCCTCCCACCAGATCGAATTTATCTCCACTCACCGAAAGATCGGGCACTCCCCCTCTATCAAGTGGTATCAGCTTTCCAGGTTGATCGGTGAGTTTTATCTAGTGTTTTTTTTCCTTCCTACAGACCACAAAAACCAAACAAAAATTTACTTTGAGGTTAGATCTTTGCCCCAGCAACCGTTGAGCCTTGCACTTTCTTTCAATAAGTGTCTTTGTTGAATTTGTGTGCTTACGCGTTCAATTGTTGCTGGTTACTTGTGTTTTCTACCTTTTGTTCCTTCTTTTCTTCTAACCCTAGTTCGTTGCTGTTTCGCTCCGCTGCTCATCCATCCACCACCCCGCCGCACTCCTCCTCGCGTGCACACCCGTCGCGCAGCCGCCTCTCGGTCGCCCCCTCCCTGTCCCGTGGTGTGGTAGGTCAAAAAAAAGGAAAGAAAAAAACAGAAAGCAATAAAAAAAAAGGAAAGAAAAAAAAGGAATCCAAAAAAAAAGAGAGACCGCCGCACAGTCCAAGTGGGAAACGGGAGCCGATTCGTCTCGGTGAAGTAGTCCTGCGCCGCAGTTTTCCCCTGGCTCGCAAACCTCCTGGGCTGCACCGTGCATGCCCTGGTAGCTATCTCTCCCTGATCAATGCCTCATGTCTATCACCACGATAGCACGAACAGCTCAGGGGCACCACGCAGGCGAACTCATCGCCAAGCTTGCTGAGGACGCTTACTTCATGCGGGCCAACAACAGAACCGCCGAAGCCGGGAACCACGAAGCCACTAGTCGCAGTCGCACTCCAGCAGAAGTTGGATGCAACCGCGTTCGTGGCGAACACCAACCAACCCCCAACCGCTCTAGAGCTTCTGCGGGAGGACCCTCACATGGCGGCAATAGCGGCAGGGGCGGCGGCGGCAGGGGCGGCGATGGCAGCCGCGGTAGTTCCTCCCATGGCGGCGGCAGAAGAGCTGGTGGCAGCGGTGATCGCGGAGGCCGAGGCCACACGAACAGCCACGCCACCGGCAACGCACGCGGCGGCTACGACGCCCACCACAGGATCGACGAGATCCGCCGCGCCAAGAAGACTACCGAAGTCAACGACAGCGACGGCTTCCCCGCCTACTCTGCACGACTTCGCGATCTGCTTCTTCCCGAGAAATTCAAACCCCTCGGGATCACCAAGTATGACGTGAAGCAAGACCCAGTTCAGTGGCTCAGGTGCTATGCCCTGGCCATCAAAAACGCTGGTGGTGACAACGACACAAAGTGCCTCTACTTCCCCTTCTGTCTGGACCAGGCCCCACTCACATGGCTCGAGTCGCTCGACAAGAACTCGATCGATACGAACCCAGTAGGGTTTGTGCCCAATCTTTCGATGAGAGGCGAAGATAAGTCGATTAATAATGAGGAGACGCTCTCAGCCCGACTACAGCCTTCCAAAGACTGCACCCTTGCAACTGATACACCTCCTCCGCTGCCGCGATCGTGTGGGTCGCGTCACCGGCCGCTAGGGCACTCGTCCTGCAAGCAATCGAGAACTAGCAAGAACAAGTATTGAACAAGTACTGAAATTACTAGATGGGAATGAAGGTTTCAATCTCAAACACAATCTCAAACGATGTGGGGTTCCGAAGACTCGAAGACGGGCGGCTGGACCAGCACGCGCGCTTACAAGCAAGTAGCAAAGGCTAAACTTGATCTAAACAAAACCCGAGTGTTCTTGATGGTGGCTAAGGAGTATATGAAAGGGGGAGGACGACCAAAAGGGGTAGGGGTCGTGCTCCAACCCTAGGACGCATCCCTAATGGACCCAACTTGATACACGGCCCATTGGGCCAAAATACGGTGGCGCAGCACCCTGGACAGAAAGACCTCCGGTCAACAATTTGTAGATTGCGGACACCTCAGGACAGATATGGGTATGAGTCCGGATCCATATGAAAGTTAACTTCAACACGGTTCCAGGAAGTACTTGAACGCTCCAATCCGACTCTGTATGCGACCGTGGCATCCGTCAGAAGTTGGTGCTGTGCTGCAGTCCGAATCCAGCCGACCCGAATCCTTTTCCGAGTCGCTCTTCTCCATGATTCCTAAGCAAACCAATAGTGCACGTGTCCCCACAATCTAAACATGGTGTATATGAACTAAGGAGGGAACTTACTTGATTATTTAGTTGGTGAGCACGAGCACGAGTAATAGGACCAGCGAGAGGAATTGAATCCTGTTGAGGTAGTGATGATGTCGATGTCGGGGATGTATCATTAGCGGGAATGTCCTCATCATCCTCCCCTTCTTGCATTTGAGTCATCCTCGACTCAAGCTCATCTTCTTCTCCCAAATATGGCTTCAAATCTGCAATGTTAAATGTGGGACTAACCCCAAAATCTGCAGGTAGATCGAGTTTGTATGCATTGTCATTAATCCTTTCTACCACTTTCAACGGTCCATCAGCCCTAGGCAATAATTTAGATTTACGCAATTCAGGAAACCTCTCCTTCCTCAAATGTAACCATACTAAGTCTCCAGGTTCAAATTTTAATTCCTTTCTACCTTTATCACCAGCAAGCTTGTACTTAGCATTCATGCACTCTATGTTCGTTTTTGTTGTTTCATGCAGCTTTAACATCAATTCAGCACGTTTAGTAGCATCAAAATTTAGGTTCTCAGAGGCTGGCAAAGGCATTAAATCAATAGGAGCACGAGGCAAGAAACCATATACAATCTGGAATGGGCACATCTTTGTAGTAGAATGCAACAAACGATTGTAAGCAAATTCAATATGAGGTAAGCATTCTTCCCACATCTTAATATTGTTCTTTAACACAGCCCTTAACATAGTAGACAAGGTTCTATTCACAACTTCAGTTTGACCATCAGTTTGGGGATGACATGTAGTAGAGAACAAAAGCTTAGTACCCAACTTAGCCCACAAAGTTTTCCAGAAATAACTAAGAAACTTAGCATCACGATCAGAAACAATGGTATTGGGCACGCCATGCAAGCGAACAACTTCTCTAAAGAACAAATCAGCAATATTTGAAGCATCATCAGTTTTATGACATGGTATGAAGTATGCCATCTTAGAAAATCTATCAACAACCACAAACACACTATCACGACCCTTCCTAGTCCTTGGCAAACCCAACACAAAATCCATAGAAATATCTTCCCAAGGAGCACTAGGAACAGGAAGAGGTAAATATAAACCGTGTGGATTTAAACGTGACTTAGCCTTTTGACATGTCGCACATCGAGCAACAAACCTCTCCACATCTTTCCTCATCTGGGGCCAAAAGAAATGGCCAGCAAGAATGTCCATCGTCTTTTTGGCTCCAAAATGTCCCATCAAACCACCTCCATGCGCTTCCTGCAACAACAACAAACGAACGGAGCTAGCTGGAATGCATAGCTTGTTAGCTCTAAACACAAACCCATCACTAACGATGAATTTGTTCCATCCTTTTCCATCTTTGCAATGCAGCAATACATCTTTAAAATCAGCATCGTTAATATAATGTTCTTTAATTGTTTCTAGGCCAAAGATCTTGTAATCAAGTTGATTCAGCAAAGCATATCTCCTAGACAAAGCATCAGCGATGATATTCTCTTTCCCTTTCTTGTGCTTAATAACATAAGGAAAAGATTCAATAAATTCAACCCACTTAGCATGCCTACGGTTTAGTTTTCCTTGACTACGAATATGTTTCAAAGATTCATGATCAGAATGAATAACAAACTCTTTGGGCCACAAATAATGCTGCCATGTTTCCAAACATCGAACAAGAGCATACAATTCTTTATCATAAGTGGAATAATTCAGAACTGGACCGCTCAATTTTTCACTAAAATACACAACCGGTTTTCTTTCTTGCAACAAAACACCACCCAATCCAATTCCACTAGCATCACATTCAAGCTCAAAAGTCTTACTAAAATCAGGGAGTTGGAGGAGAGGTGCATGTGTCAACTTATCTTTCAAAATGTTGAAGGCGTTCTCTTGTTTTCTTCCCCAACTAAAAGGCACTCCCTTCTTTGTAAGCTCATTCATTGGTGCAGCAATGGTGCTGAAATCCTTCACAAACCTGCGATAGAATCCAGCTAGTCCTAGGAAACTCCGTACATGTGTGAGACTCGTTGGTACAGGCCACCCTTTTATAGCTTCTACCTTGGCTTGATCAACCTCAATTCCCTGTGGAGTCACAACATAGCCAAGAAACGACACACGATCGGTGCAAAAGGTGCACTTCTCAAGGTTACCAAACAAATGTGCATCTCGTAAAGCATTGAAAACAGCACGCAAATGATCAAGATGTTCATCCATAGATTTGCTGTAGATCAATATATCATCAAAGTAGACTACAACAAATTTCCCAATAAAAGCACGCAAAACCTCGTTCATTAATCTCATGAAAGTGCTAGGTGCATTAGTTAACCCAAAAGGCATGACTAACCACTCATATAAACCGAACTTAGTCTTGAAAGCAGTTTTCCATTCATCTCCCAATTTCATACGAATCTGGTGATACCCACTACGCAAGTCAACCTTAGAGAACACAATAGCACCACTCAATTCATCAAGCATATCATCTAAACGTGGAATAGGATGTCGATAGCGAATAGTGATATTATTAATAGCTCTACAATCAACACACATACGCCATGTTCCATCTTTCTTAGGCACCAAAATAACTGGAACAGCACAAGGACTAAGAGACTCACGCACATAACCTTTGTTGAGTTGTTCTTGCACTTGTCGCTGAATTTCTTTTGTCTCCTCCGGATTTGTCCTGTATGGTGCACGGTTGGGCAAGGAAGCCCCCGGAATAAGATCAATTTGGTGCTCAATCCCTCGTATAGGTGGCAGCCCCGCTAGTATCTCACTGGTTTCGACAAGAACTCGAAACTCTAAAAGACTAAAACTAAGACCAGCAACTCGACACAAACCGGTGCAACCGAAAACTCAACAAGCCCTACCCTAGCAGTACTAGTATGGCTCAAATGTGTTATGGGATTGCGGAAACAAAACTGATCTACTATTTTTTTGGCTTTTTATGGACTATAGGAAGAGAAAAAAAATTTTTGGAAAGTATGTGGAAAGTCTCTCACCGAAAACCTTGCTCTAATTACCAACTGATACGAATCCAGTAGGGTTTGTGCCCAATCTTTCGATGAGAGGCGAAGATAAGTCGATTGATAATGAGGAGACGCTCTCAGCCCGACTACAGCCTTCCAAAGACTGCACCCTTTCAACCGATACACCTCCTCCGCTGCTGCGATCGTGTGGGTCGCGTCACCGGCCGCTAGGGCACTCGTCCTGCAAGCAATCGAGAACTAGCAAGAACAAGTATTGAACAAGTACTGATATTACTAGATGGGAATGAAGGTTTCAATCTCAAACACAATCTCAAACGATGTGGGGTTCCGAAGACTCGAAGACGGGCGGCTGGACCAGCACGCGCGCTTACAAGCAAGTAGCAAAGGCTAAACTTGATCTAAACAAAACCCGAGTGTTCTCGATGGCGGCTAAGGAGTATATGAAAGGGGGAGGATGACCAAAAGGGGTAGGGGTCGTGCTCCAACCCTAGGACGCATCCCTAATGGACCCAACTTGATACACGGCCCATTGGGCCAAAATACGGTGGCGCAGCACCCTGGACAGAAAGACCTCCGGTCAATAATTTGTAGATTGCGGACACCTCAGGACAGATATGGGTATGAGTCCGGATCCATATGAAAGTTAACTTCAACACGGTTCCAGGAAGTACTTGAACGCTCCAATCCGACTCCGTATGCGACCGTGGCATCCGTCAGAAGTTGGTGCTGTGCTGCAGTCCGAATCCAGCCGACCCGAATCCTTTTCCGAGTCGTTCTTCTCCATGATTCCTAAGCAAACCAATAGTGCACGTGTCCCCACAATCTAAACATGGTGTATATGAACTAAGGAGGGAACTTACTTGATTATTTAGTTGGCGAGCACGAGCACGAGTAATAGGACCAGCGAGAGGAATTGAATCCTATTGAGGTAGTGATAATGTCGATGTCGGGGATGTATCATTGGCGGGAATGTCCTCATCAGACCAGCTGAAGGCCCAGTTCACCAGCAACTTCGCGGGCGCCATGGGATGCTTGGGTACTCGTATGGACCTGGCAATGGTCAAGAAGGAGCAAGGCAAGACGCTCCGCCAGTACATGCGCTGCTTTTTCGACAAGCGTGCGACCGTAGTCGACGTCACCGACAAAGAAGTCATCGACCTCTTCCAAGACGGGCTCTACCACTGTCGCACCTTCGAAGACTTCGGTCGCCGTCGCCCAAGCTCCATCACCAAGCTCAAAGACATGATCACCTCATGGGCCGACGAAGAGGACAAGGCGAACGCCAAGTACGACTCCATTCGCGGCAAGAGCAAAAACAACACGGGCGGCAACAACAATAACAAGGATCAAGGTGGTCGCAACAACAACAACTACTCGGGTCCTAACCGCAAGCGCAAGCCAGACAACACAGTCGCAGCTATACAGTGCCCTGCGAAGGACAACTCCAAAAAGACCTCTGGTGGCTTCAGAGACTTGCTCAAAGAGAAGTGCCCGTGGCATCTGGACGGCAATCACACAACCGATCAGTGCTACCAACTCCGGTGAGCACTCAAGGATATTCCTGAGCCACGGCCTCCTCACGATAAGAAGGGCAAGAAGAAAGTCGACGAAGGCAATGGCGACATCCAAGAACCCGACAAGACGGTGAATGTCCTCTTCGGTGGACTACCCACCAGGCGATCGCAGAAGCTCACCCTACGGGAAGTCTTGAACATTGAACCAGCGGTGCCGATGCCTTTGAGGTGGTCGGAGGTACCTATCACCTTCTCCTGTGCGGATCAATGGACAAGCTTCTTTGAACCAGGACGTTTCCCACTCGTCCTGAAACCAGTAGTCGCAGGCTCCAGACTCAACAAGGTACTCATCGACGGCGGGAGCGGACTCAACGTCCTCTTCACCAAGACCTTGAAGAAGATGAAGCTCGACATCACTGACATGCTCACCAAGAGCGCGTCACCTTTCTACGGCATCATCCCAGGCAACACGGCTATACCACTCGGCTCAGTGGTTCTGCCAGTTACCTTCGGGACGACAAGGGAGAACTACCGCACCGAGTACATCAAGTTCGAGGTTGCGGACTTCGAAACCTCCTACCATGCCATCCTCGGCAGACTAGCCATCGCCAAGTTCATGGCGGTCCCTCACTACACCTACTTGGTACTCAAAATGCCAAGTCCCGCCGGAGTACTCACGCTACAAGGGGACTTGAAGATCTCTTACGACTGCGACACCGAAGCCGTGGAACTCGCAGCAACCAATCAAGTACCCAACGCAATGATGGAAATCTTCGCTGCTTCCAAGAAGCTTGCACCAATCGAACTCGAGATACATGAGAAGACCGACACCTCAAACAAGCCTCAGCCAATAGAGGAAGTTCAGGTGAAGGCCATCGACCTCGGGACTGGCGACAGCAGCAAGACTACCATGATCGGCGCAGGGCTCGAATCTAAATAGGAAGACGCGCTCGTCAGCTTCCTTTGGGCCAACCGAGACATCTTCGCGTGGAAGCCAGCGGACATGCCAGGTGTGCCCAGGAGGCTGATCGAGCATTCACTCAACGTCGACCCTAAAGCTACCCCCAAGCGACAACACCTCCGCCGTTTTGCCGATGACCGACGGGATGCCATCAAGAAGCAACTCGCCAAACTACTCGTGGCCGGCTTCATCCGAGAAGTTTTCCATCCTGAGTGGCTCGCCAACTCCGTCCTCGTCCGCAAGAAGAACACGAACGAGTGGAGGATGTGCGTCGACTGCACCGATCTCAACAAGCACTGCCCCAAGGACCCCTTCGGGTTGCCGCGGATTGATCAAGTCATCGACTCTACGGCAGGCTGCGACCTGCTCTGCTTCCTCGACTGCTACTCCGGGTACCACCAGATCGCTATCAAGGAAGAAGACCAGGAGAAGACCGTGTTCATCACCCCGTTCGGCGCCTACTGCTACACGACGATGTCGTTCGGTTTGAAGAACGCCAGCGCTACCTACCAACGAGCTATCCAAGCCTGCTTCAAGAAGCAGCTCAACAAGAATGTCGAAGCCTATGTGGATGACGTGGTTGTCGAGACCAGAAACTCCGACATGCTCATCGCTGATCTTGAAGAGACCTTCACATCTCTGCGAGAGTACCAATGGAAGCTCAACCCCAACAAGTGCGTCTTCGGCGTACATTCAGGGAAACTACTCAGCTTCATCATCAGCCATCGCGGCATCGAAGCCAATCCCGAGAAGATCTCCGCCATCACCAAAATGAAAGCTCCAACCTGCATCAAGGATGTACAGAAGCTGACCGGGTGTATGGCGGCCCTGAACAGATTCATCTCGAAGCTCGGAGAACGGGGATTACCCATCTTCAAACTACTCAAGCACCAAGAGAAGTTCGTGTGGACTGTGGAGGCTGATCAAGCTCTGACGCAGCTTAAGGATTTTCTGTCCAAGCCACCGGTTCTCACGGCTCCTCGCAAACAGGAGCAGCTACTGCTCTACCTCGCTGCGACTACTCACGTGGTCAGTACTGCCATCATCCTCGAGCGGCAGGAAGAAGGCCACACCTACCCAGTCCAGCGACCAGTCTACTTCGTCAGCGAGGTCCTGTCCGAGTCCAAGGCACGGTATCAGCCCGTCCAGAAGCTACTCTACGCAGTACTCATCACCTCGCGGAAGCTACGACACTACTTCCAGGAGTACTCGATCATCGTCATCACTAACTACCCGCTCGGTGATATACTCCATAATCAAGATGCTACTGGAAGAATCTCCAAATGGGCGGTCGAGCTTGGCGCCCTCAACATCGACTTCAAGCCACGCACTGCTATCAAGTCTCAAGCACTAGTCGACTTCATGGCAGAGTGGCGGGAGAATCAGCTACCAACTCCAACAGAGCGACCAGAGCATTGGGTGATGTACTTCGACGGCTCACTCAAGCTCGAGGGCGCGGGTCCAGGGGTACTCCTGATTTCTCCAAAGGGCGAACAACTCAAGTACATCCTGCAGATCTTCTGGAAGGTCTCAAACAACGAAGCCGAGTACGAAGCCCTGCTGCATGGGCTCCGCCTCGCAATTTCACTGGGCATCAAGCAACTACTAGTCTACGGCGACTCCGCAGTGGTCATCAACCAAGTCAACAAGTCTTGGGACCGCAATAAGGAGAACATGGACGCCTACTGTCTGGAAGTCCGCAAGCTCGAGAACAAATTCTATGGTCTCGAGTTCCACCACGTCGTCCACGACAACAACGTTGCAGCGGACGTCCTGTCGAAGCTTGGTTCTACTCGCGCTCAAGTGCCTGTCGGAGTCTTCGTCCACGAGCTTCACGCGCCATCTATCCCGGAGCCGGCGCCAACGACCACTGACCCGGAGCCAGCACAGCCCAGTCAGGAGGTCATGATGATCGATGTGGACTGGAGACAACCCTTCATCAACTACATCCGCGAGCAGAAGGTTCCTTCCGACAAGAACGAGGCCGAACAACTCGTCCGCCGAGCCAAGACCTACGTACTAGTCGGAGACAAGCTCTACAGGCGGGGTGCCACTTCTGGAGTACTCATGAAGTGCATACCCCGGGAAGAAGGCAAGGATATCTTGGAGGAGATCCACAGGGGTATCTGCGACAACCACGCGTCCTTTCGCACCCTGGTGAGCAAAGCCTTCCAACGAGCCTTCTACTGGCCCACAGCTCTGGCCGACGCTGAAGAAATCGTCAGAAGGTGCCAAGGGTGCCAATTCTTCACCAAGCAGCAACACGTCCCGGCCACAAGCTAGTCACCATACCACCGACCTGGCCCTTTGCCTGCTGGGGGCTCGACATGATTGGACCTCTGCCAACTGCACCAGGTGGATTCAATAGAGTCTTGGTGGCCATCGACAAGTTCACCAAGTGGATCGAAGTCAAGCCGGTTACCTGCCCAAAGGCCGACAGAGTACTCAACTTCTTGGATGAACTCGTGCATCGCTACGGGCTACCCCATCGCATCATCACAGACTTGGGTTCCAACTTCAACAACCACCAGTTCTGGGAGTATTGCGAGAACAGAGGGATTGATGTCCGATATGTCTCAGTCGCCCACCCACACACCAATGGCCAAGTGGAGCGCGCCAACGAGATGGTACTCGACGCCCTCAAAAAGCGATTGCACGATGCAGCCAACACCAAAGGAGGCAAGTAGATCAAGGAATTACCCAACGCACTCTAGGGGCTTCGTACTCAGCCTACCAAGCCAATAGGGTAGTCGCGCTACTTCCTGGTCTATGGCTACGAAGCTATTCTACCCGCCGACGTGATGTGGGAATCCCCGGCAGTAGAACATTACGACGAAGGCATCTCAGAAGACAGTCGACGGGTTGATATCGACAGCCTCGAAGAAGCCCGTTGGGCTGCCCTCGTCCAGTCAGCAAGGTACCTAGAGGGTATCCGACGCTACCATGATCGCAATGTCAAGGAACGATCCTTCAACATCGGCGATCTAGTCCTCCGTCGCATCCAGAACACGGATGGACTACATAAGCTCAGCTCGCCATGGGAAGGTCCCTTCTCAGTATCCAAGGTGACCGAACCAGGCTCCTATCGCCTCCAAACACTCGAAGGCGACGCCATCAGCAACTCGTGGAACATCGACCAGCTGTGTCGCTTCTACGCGTAGTCGCTCGACTACTTGTCTCCGGGTCTAGCCTATACAGCTACTAACGGACTCTTCGCTGTAAGCGGCCTCTTGGTCCTAGCACTAGTCTAAGGACTACTCCTATTCAGGACCCAGCGTTAACGACTACTAACGGATCCTGGGCCGCACATAGCATAAGGACTTTGGCGGCGGTCTATGGACCATGCACTCTCTAGATCCAGCCTATACGGCTACTAACGGATCTCCAGCTGTAAGCGGCCCAAGGGCCCTAGCAATCACTTAGCCGTAGGCGGCCTACGGGTCCTAGCGACTTCTTATTTGTAATGGCCCTAGCCACCCAGGTGTACTTATTCATTAGTAATAAAGTTTGATTCTACTCAACTTGTTTACTGTACCTCCTAACCAGGCAGATCCTGTTGAGTACCACTACTCACCACTTTCCCACGGCTTGGTACTCCGCGCACTTCGATGCAAGTGGTGGTAATGAGTACTCATTACAACACAAGCAGTGGATAAGCTTCATTAATATTTCAAACAAGTTTCTAACTACTTTGTTTGTCTTACATCAACTACTCTCTACATAAGCTACCTCTACAGGTACATCTACTAGAGGTTAAGCTTGTCCGCGACTTGCTCCGCGATAGGCGCCATCTCCTACAGAAGGGTCTTGTACTGCTCATCCATGCAGTTTGCCGCAAGACCCCCGGCTACCACGTCCACTAGTGCCTTCGGGAAGTACGACTTCATGAAGGCGAGCACCTGGTTCGGTATCGACTTCGCCAAATGCTTGACGTACGTCGCCAGGCGCCCGGGGGATTCTTTCAGCCTGTCAACCAGAGGCGCCATCTTGGGCCCGCCCGGATGTGGTACCAGCAGCCTTGCTATGGGCAGCGCGGCTTCTTCCAGATCCTTCAGTTGCGCCCGCAGGTTCCCGCAGGTTCTCGCAGTCTTCAAACAAGTTTCTAACTACTTTGTTTGTCTTACATCAACTACTCTCTACATAAGCTACCTTTGCCTCAAGATCTGCAGACAACTCGTCATAGTGTCAGATTACTCACAAGCTCTGCAATGAGTACTCAGTGGTCACAGCGGAGGGCATACCTTTGTTCTTCTGGCGCAGCGACTTGTTCTTCCAGATCAAGTCGTCTCTCTTCGCTTGCATCTCTTGTACCTCGTTGTGGTACTGGGCAAAGGCGCCGTCAAGCTTGGATTGGAGCAGTGTTGAGTGTTTCCTTGACTTCTCTAGGTCTTTCTCCAAGGTCTCGGCGCGGAGGACCGTGTCGCCATACCCCTTCAAGAGCTCAGTCTTCTAGCGGGATCTCTCCATCAGGCCCTGCGCAAGACACAACGGCCATTCAGTAACCAGTACTTAATAAGGCAAGACCACTCAGCGTACTCGCAACGTACCTTGACCCATTGCTCTATGCGGCGCCATGACTCCATGCTCAGAGACACGACGGCCGGGTCAATCAGATCATCATCCAGCAACTCGAGACCCCCGCGGCTCGAGGTCCCAGTCTCTGGCATGGGCACTGAGCGGAGCGGCACCGCGTCTTCTATCATCGCATCGCGGACGATGACCTCAGACCCTGCTTCAGGTTGCGGGTCAACCCGTGCTTCCACACTTGGCTCGGGGGCTGCCGAAGTCGCCAGCTCGGAGGCCGAAGTCGCTGGCCCGGGGGCTGTTGCTGTCGCCGGTTCGGCAACTGGCTCTCCAGTCGTCGCTTCAGCAGCAGCCGTCTCCATGGCTACTGCCACAGGGATCGCCACTCCGTCAGCTTGCGTCCCTGTCAAGATTAGCTCAATTGTCAGCGACAGCTACGACTACTCTCTACAATAAGTACTCGTGGTGACAGGATGTGTACCTTCCACCAGGGTAGCTTCTTCAAGCCTCAACCCTGCCACGATGTCGGTTTGTGGTAGTGGTGTGGGTTCTCGTACCTCCACCGAGCGGTCTTCACCATCGGCAGGGTACTAGTCTCCCCGTCCCACGACAAGTCTGTGAATTTCCTGCATCATGGAGTATTCAGTCAACAACACGAGCTTAACGGCTACAAAACTACTCAAGAGTTCCAGAAACTTACAGAGTTGACCGCACCACGGTGACGGTCGGGGCGCCCAGTAGCCTGGCGATATCTACAATGCCAGGCTCGTTGGTGGCTCCTGCCTTGATAGGAGGCTCTTCTACTCTCTCCTCCGGCTGCCCAACGGCCACGGCCGCAGCTGGAGGAGGGCCCTGTGCTTCTTCAACCGACGGCTGCGGCTCCACAGCGCCGGTTTGCTCCTGTGCCTCTTCTGGCACAACGACTTCAGTAGCCGGAGGCGGGCTAGTGCTTCTCTCAGCCGTCACCCCCACAGTCCCCCAGATATCTCTCTCGTCTTGGTCAACAGGATCAGCGGACGGGATGTCCTGCAACAACACAAGTCATGCAGTCAGCAACAGACTACTCATTGACAGTACTCGACTACTCTAGTTGTGGTACTCACCTCTTGTCTGGTGGCCTTCGACAACTTCAATTTCTTTACGGCGCGTTTGTGTGCCACGTTGCGGGGCTTCCTGGGTGGCACCGGCAAGCTCGCCTCCAAGCTGGACGGCTTCTCGATCACCGGGATGTGTGGCATTCCAGCTCGTCTAAACCTCGAGCAGAGCTGGAACCGCTGCTGCAGCGTCTCCTCATCCTCGTCGTCCGAGGTGTCTTCAATGACGACAGCATCATCGCCGTCGCCAACTTCGCGGCGCTCCTTCGCCTTGGGTTCCGCCTTCCCCCGCGTATGTTCCTCAAGTCGTGGGGGGGAGGGCGGAACGGAAATGTATTTCTTCAGGTCATCCTGCAAGACCATACAAGCATAAGTACGACTACACAAGCAGATTAGTACTCGGGGGCTCTATCCACGACTAGTGACCTGATTTGGCGGCCGCGCCACGAAGTACTCCAGCACCGGGCATAGCGTGTACGGGGACATGTCTTTGAACATCCTGCCTAGTCTCTCGATGATGACATCATCTTCAATCTCTTCGCTGGGCATCCGGGAAGTATCTTTGTCACCGGTGTACTGGTAGCCGAGAGTATCTCACGCCATCAGCGGCTGCACCCTTCTCTTCTTGAAGCTAAAGGCCACGTGCTCGGTCCTCAGTCCGGCCTCCCTCAAGGCCTTAATCTTCTTTAGCAGTGGAGGTAGCTGAAGACCTTCTTGCATGGTGGGCTCCGTGTTCCACCATGGCGCGTGCTTCGGTTGTCGACCGCTGGGCTTCGGTAGCTCGGGGTGGTGGTTGCTGATGTAGAACCACTTCGCCTTCCAATCCTGGTTGGAGTCGATCAGCTTATACGGCAAGTACTGCCCGGCGGCATCTTCGTGCATCTGTATCCCGGTGCCTCCAACTACTCGCGGGTCGTCCGTACTCGGTTGCGGCTTCACCCGGAAAAACTTCCGGAACAAAATCCAGTGGGGCTTGATCCCCACAAATGCCTCGCAGAAGTGTACGAAGATGGAGACGTGGAAGATACCATTGGGGTTGAGATTGAGGTACTCGATCCCATAGTACTTGAGCATCCCCTTGAAGAAGTCACTAGCAGGCAACGCGAGACCGCGCTCCACAAACCGCGCGAACATCGGAATCTCGTCTGGGTTCTTCTCCATTGGGTATGGATCTCCAGTAGCGACGCGCCACAGATCCATCTCCTTCTCGCGGAGGAAACCACTGTTGACCAAGGCGAGGAGGTCCTCGGTCTTCAGCTTCGCTTTCTTCCACTCCTTCGCCGGATTGGACTGAGTGGAGGGGGGCGGCGACGACGACGACTGGCCGGCATCACCGGCCTCATCACGGCTCCTCTTCTTCGATGAGCCGGCCTTTGTGCCCTTTGCTGGGGACGCCTTCATCCTCCAAGTGACGGGTGTCTTCACTCGCATTCGCTCGGGGGCTGTGGGGATGGGCGGACTACAGCGGCGGTGCCAAGGTAGATCTAATCTACTCCGCTGCAGTGGTGGCGGTGGCGGCGGTGGATGAAATGAAGTAAGGAGATGCTTTGGATCTACGCGCAGAGGAATACAAACGCTAGAAGTAAAAACCCCTAAGGGGTCGCCCTGCTATTTATAAGCCATCAGGCAGTTCAGTGCCGAACGGGCGGATAAGGTCGGGGCAGCTGACTCTTCGTATTCCAGTAGTGGACGCTCTCAGTCTCGGGGGCTCGACTACAATCGACAGATTCAGTGGGCTACACCAAATCAAGATCCCACTCAGGACACCTTCTAAAGTCAAGATGACCCTTCAATTCGAGAGAAAGTACTCGACTCAAGGCTTGGGGGCTCCGTGCCACGTGTCCTTCGATTTTTTCTCTGGATTTTTTGGGATAAGATTGGCAGAACTTCAGATTGACCCTCAGCTTGAATCTACGATTCGACCTAAGGCTCGGGGGCTACATTCCCTATGGAATGCGATTCTCCGAATCGCATTTTCCATAAGGTTTTTTATCAAGACAACACGAGTACTATTGAAGACCTTCGAGAGAAGCACTCGGGGACGCTTGGGGACTACTCGAGAAGACTTCAAGACTACTCAAAGATCAGTTGGTGTACCTTCCAGCCTCGGGATGATTCAAGCATTCTTGAGGACTTTCGGCTTGTGGAACTCGGGGACGCTCAAGGACTACTCGCCAAGGCCGTCAAGACTACTCGAAGACATCCTGCTCGACTACAAAGTACTCAGGGGCTTGTCGTATGGACATCCCTAGGCCCACTACTCAGGTGGGTACCAGGACCGACTACTATGTGGACCCTTGGAACTACTCGACTTGGGCTGCACGGCACCGGATGGCGTGGAGCAATAGGCATACGGAGGACTAGTACTCGGTTAGGAAGCTAGACATGTAAGGATCCATGTAGAGTACTCCTAGCCGTGTACGACTAGTACTCTCCCTGACAAACCGACTTGTAACCCTGCCTCCCGGACTATTAGAAAGGCTACACATGCAACCTAGCATAAACTATTAGAAAGGAATCACGAACACACTTTATTCTAATCAGAGCATGCAAGCATATCCACTTTATTCTAAACGATGAACATGCATACAAACGGATATGAGCACTTATGAACCTATGCCACAAGATCGAAGGGTAGTGTTCGAAGAACACAAGCCTCTAAATCAAGAAACAAGCGAAGAACACAAGAACATATCACCTATGCATGAATGCTACTTTAGTCTAAATAGAAAATGCAGAAATACTTACTTTACTCTAATTAAAGAACAAGCATCCATAGATATACAACTCTCTCTCTCACTCTCCTACTCTCTAATCTACCAAGGAGAGGCCTCTCCTTTGAAGGGAAGCTCTCATCCTTGGGTGAAGTGTGTCTCTATTCTTACCCCCTCCCCTTCTATTTATAGGCCCGGGTCACCACGCGAGAACACCCCTAGCAACACGGGAATGCCCTTAGGATCCAATGGGGAGACGACACGTGGAAGATGGGCGCGAACCGCCTTAAGGTGGGGTCGGCTGATCCCGGGTCGGCTCCGATCGCGCCGCCTTTCGTCTGGGTGACTGCCAGGTGGGTCCCTAAGGCGGTTCCCGATGTATGGGTCGGTTGGAGGCGGTTTGCTCGGGTTGTGGGCCCTTGAATCCTTGTGCTGAACACGTGGCGGCATCTGATTCGTCAGGAGGTGCTTCTCTTGGATTGATGAGGTGTCATGGACACATGGCATCCTGTGTGCCAACACATCGCCACATGGCCTGGTGTGGGTCCCACTGGGCCCACATGATGTCCTGTGCATATCTTTCTCATCCGGGCTCCGATGTATGCAAATGATATATCCGTTTCGATCGTCTCGACGAGCCCGTCACAATTGTGCAGTGCAAATGGGCATTTGGGACTGGTTATGATGATGCCATATTCATGCCATCAATTTACTTGCTCTCAATTGCATCATTCCATGTGCATTTCGATGTGTCCTGCAACAAAAGATAGAAACACCAACGCTTGTGGAAATTGTAAGTATAAACCCCCTATTCTAGTGTTGATGATCACTTTTCATTTCTTTAATGCAGGAGTTGACGGTGTAAAAGTGGTACTTAACAGCCGTCAACAACACCCCCACACTTGACCTTTGCTCGTCCCGAGTGAAGGGAGAACAAATCAAGTGGGACATGAAATCCAAAGGTATGAAGCGAGCATAAGAGATATTCCAAACCATACCTTGTACTTGTGAACTCTGTGGAGTGTCTTTCACGCCATCTTGGGTAGTTGAGGAATGGAACAGTAATGAATCAAATCACCTCTGCTCATCATGTCAAGTAACTTGGGGTTTTGCGATTAGTTTTCAAAACAAACCTTTGCTTAGCTCCTCATTTGATTCTCTCAGATCGCTCAATGTGTATATGTCCTCACCAAGGCATTAGATTTTCCTTTCTTTCATGCTGCTTCTAATGATGGCTATATGTGGAGCTCAGGGTAGGATAAACGATAAAGCATACTTGCATCACATATATTGCAAAGTCAAAAACCGGATCCAAGGAGAAAATCAAGTCATACAATCAGATCAAGATGTGCACATATATGGGTGTGATGGATATGGTAAGGTGGATACCAGGCCCGGAATGGGTGCTAGATTTTACCCTATATATGATGAATGTTGTGGTGATGGTAAGGTGGACACTAGGCCCGGAATGGGTACTAGTTATTACCATCATCACATCTCTCTTCTTTTCCTTCTTTATTTTGGACATGGGCTATCCTTTCTTTCTTTTTTTTCTCTTCTTTTTTTTCTTTTTTCATGCCTTGAGCATGTGTCTCTTTCTTTTTTTTTTTTTGCATAGCCCATGTCTCTTTTTCAAGGACACTTTGGAGAGAGAGGTCACAGCACACATGGAGCTTTATTTTGTGGAATGGATGGATGATACAATGCTAACTTCCAGTGTAGAAGCATAGCAAGGGGATATGATGGTGTGCACATGAATCTTGATCGTGAAAGCATGAAAAGAATTCTCACAAGGGTCACAACAATTTGACCAAGCTCAATGCAATAACAAGTAGCATATGAGTATAAGGTTTCCAAGATAACTCATCATATGGCTTTGGTAGGACTTTGGCATATCAAAGAGGAGCTTTGCAAAGAGTTTTCAGATTTTCAAATGAAATTCCCAAGCATTCAAACACTCGGAGAGAAGATCATATCATCAGACCATATCACAAGCATCAACTACTTAGATGAGCATGAGTTCCCTAATGATATTTGTTCACAAGCATCAAGATGATAAGCGTGGAATAAAACATATGCGGGCCAACCATAGGAAACATGTAAAGCAAATAGAGCATGATTCCATGAGTTTGATTTAGCATATAAGAATTGAAACTCATTCAAAACTCATGAATCAGGGAAAGTGAGATAGAGGGTGCACATACCATCGCTCCTGAAGAAATAGGGATCAAGGAGGACCAGCAGTGGTTCAGCTGACCCATGGGGCAGACGGATCACTCTAGTTTACCTTGTCCCTTGTCATGAAAGCGCAGTCGATGTTGTGCAACGCCTGTGTGGGACATCTCAAATGTGTATGTCGATGATAAACTTGGGAGATCTCCCCCACACTTGTTCATGTACCTGGTCCTGTCTTCAAACAAAATGGGAAAATAACATATGGACTCTACTGGTTCAAGAGCCAGGGAGCCTTTATTCAAATTCAAATATAAATTCACCATGAGACCTAGCTCAAACAAGTCTGGCATGCCTTGGCTTACCTTCCCAATTGAATCAAGCTCGATGACTTACCCCATTCGGATTCGAAATTCCTGCAAGGGTTAGTCCGCATATACAACTAATATCCATGCAAGCATTAACTATATCGTTCATCAATCAAACTCGACACCACGTCTTGTTTAATGGAAGAAGACAGTTTTAACCTAAGCACCATGCTTAATTTAAAACAACCTATGAAAGCACGTAGCTAAACATGCACTCAAACCATAGCATTACAAACATAGATAAAGGAAGCATGAAAGCATGATCAAACTATTTTCAAAGGGACATAAACATGAGCAAAAGATGGTGGACATCGGGCAACCTCCCGGAAGGGCTTTGTTTAAAGTCAAAAGCAGGACGTACCTAACTGGGCAACAGGAAAGAGCTAACATAATCTCCAAACCGTAATAAGATTTGGATGAGAGGAACTTTACTCAAGATGCTCACATACCTCCCCCACACTTGAAGTTTGCATTGCTAGGCAACAAAACTCAAGTGTGTGGAGATCAAGCTTCCTTTTGTAAATGTTCTCTCAACAAAAACTTATAAAGGTGTTGTAGTGATGTGGCTCGCACGTTCTTAGGCATCACCTGTCCATCATTCTTTTCAATCTCCACCTGAAAGGTTAGCGACCAAAAATACCCAAAGGACAACCTTATCCTAAAAACATGCTCTTGCTTTTTATTTGAAAAAGGAAATAAAATCTAACCTAATCCAGGCTATCTCCTGGTAGTGCTTTGTTTACGGTCATAAGCTCGACCATAGGAACTTCTTCCTGCAGCTATCATTGGTGATGTCATTCCCGTCTCACCACCAATTGTTGATGTATCAGTGAAGGTTCAGCTGCAAGGTTAGTGCCACAGTGCATACACGAAATATGCAATGCTTATGGTAAACATATGCATCTACAACCATCCTTCTAAACTTTTTACAGGAGAGGACCATAAGGCAGTTGTAGTCCTCGTGCGTGCTTAGTGCACTAAGCATAGCTGACTCTGGAGAGGCATGATGCGAGCATGGTTCAGGTGGTATATCAAGAATGAAGCTACCATGCTCATCAATGGAATTCTTTCCTTTGGACACCAGAGTACATCGTCGAAGCTTGATGTTGATTCTCGATCAAGGTCGAGAGCAACATCGTACAGGCTAGCGGGAAGAGGTTCAAACTCGATCAAGGATGATAATGATCGTTCGCCTTCACAAAGGTGAAGAGGATCTTCTGTGTCGTACTCCTGAGGGGTAGAAAATTCTACAACCTCAATGAGAACGGGCTCAGACGATGTGAGCGGAGACACATGCATCATCTCCTCGAGCGGGTTTTGCTTGGAAAGAGGCTCTACCATAGAACTTTCTGAGAACAAGGGAGTGGTGGCAGAAGCGGCTTCCTTAATCTTTTCATCTAGGCTCCCTCGAGATGCATCGAGAAGTTTTTCTGCTGGGGAGCCTAGGAGGAGATCAAGATCGAGGACATCAAAGATGTGGAAGTCTAGATTAACCTTGATCTTGTCTACTAGGAGTGGCATGGCACATGCAACCCCCCTACACTCAAGAATATGTTCGGAGGGACAACTCTTGAGGAGTTTGTCGGATGGTCTTAGCGTAACGTTGCCCAACAGAGTGTACGCTAGGTGCCATGGCATAATATTAACCTCCATAGTGGGGTTAAGATGGGCTTCTACGATAATTCCTTTTATGGAACAAGAAATGATCGTAGAGGGTGAACAAATCCAAAGTGCTCCGGAAAATTTTCCCACTCTAGTCGACCACTTCTTCTCCATGGACTCCACGATAGATGTTTAGTTTGGAGGATCGGGAGGCAAAGGTGGTACCGTAGGCCTAGGGGAAGGTTCTGTCAAAAGATTTCTAGCTGGCTGGATTTGGACAGAAGAGGGCTCCTTCCCTAGTTGGACATCTAAGCAATTCGAGGTGTTTCTGAGATTTTCAAAAGGGCCATCCTCGAATCGATAGAGGAACTCTAGAGGCTGAATTTCTTCTTCCTCCATTATTCCTGGTTTGGGAGAGGGCTCAACGGTCGAAAATTGAGATGTGGAAACCGTAGGTTCAGGTTCGGCTGTTCAGAGACTCTCATGGATCGAATTTGATTCCTGGTGGTGTTCGTTATGGTCGGTAGGGAAGAAAGAGTTTTCTAAGAAGCTGTCTAGGATTGCTCTTCCTTCCACTAGAGTTTTGTGTGCGAACGAACCTCCAGCAGCGATGTCAAGATCTTAGGCAGCATCCATGTCTAAACTCATGCAAAATGCGTAAAGCAAGACATCATCGGGTAGAAATGAGACGAGTCCAGATGCAGAAAGGCAGATGAACCTAGCCCACGCTGCTCCTATAGACTCCTCCTCTAATTTTTCGAACTTGAGAATATCCCCTGGGAGAGAGGCCATATGAGTATACCATTGCACAGTCCTCTCCACGAGAGAGAATGAGTTGCAAAAGTTATCTTGAAGTTTGCCCCAATCACCATTTACGCTTTTTACAGTGTCAGTGTACCATTGCTCTGCCCTTTCTGACAGAGAGAGGGGGAATAACTTCCACCTTATGGATTCCTGTGTCATGCCTGGGAGAACCAGACGTGAACACAGTTCCTCGAATTCTTCCAAATGAAAGTAGGGGTCTTCATTGATCGCTCCAAAGAAGGGTCGATCCTGAACCATGCCCACAATGTGGAAATGAAGTTCATGGTCGGATGTGGAGGTCGATGGATCATTGAACTCATAAGTTGAGGTGGAGAGGTCGTGAAAGGATGGCCTCTCCATGGGTAACGGGGGTAAAGGTAGAAACAAAGAAAAACAAAAGATACGAGGACCACTAGGAACGAAGATAGATACAGCAACCGTTCCCCGGCAACAGCGCCAGAAAGCTTGTTGGGTATTTTAGCGACAAACAAAATAAATCCATAAGCGCACGGATACCATTGTAGCTTTCACCTCAGAGTATTCCAAGGGTATCGAATCCAAGGGAATGTGTGCGTACTAACTTCGTGTAGTCGGTCCAAGGACACACCCAGATATAAGAGGCAAGGATAGAGAGGATTCCTAAAGATAGCACTATAGATGACGTTAAAGGTCGATCTCTCAAGAACTTGCTTCGGGCACCGGCTAACCCCTGATCTATCAGGAGACTCTGGCCTACGGATCTAAGACGAACCTCAACCTGCACTATATCCGAACGTGGAGGATTTCAAAGGATCAACAGGGCTGTCACCACCTGCGATCTACCTCTACCAATCCGTGGGATATAGCGCAAACGAAGGATAACCCTTAGCCTAGACACTACGTCTATGCTACTGATTACTACCATAGCCTGACTACGCTATCCCGCGGTGCGTAGCAACCTATGGCACTCTATATTAAATATAGAGTGACAAACCCACAAGGAGGAGAATTGATCTCACTCAACTATAGGTACTACTAGCTTATGCTAACGGCATACGAGAGAGCACTCGGTCCCATACTAAGCTTCCAACGTATACGAATGACTTGCAGCAGACAAACGTATAAATCCAGGATCTACGCACTAGCAGAGGAAAAAGGCTACTCATGCAACCTAGCATAAACTATTAGAAAGGAATCACAGACACACTTTATTCTAATCAGAGCATGCAAGCATACCACTTTATTCTAAACGATGAACATGCATACAAATGGATATGAGCACTTATGAACCTACGCCACAAGATCGAAGGGTAGTGTTTGAAGAACACAAGCCTCTAAATCAAGAACAAGCGAAGAACACAAGAACATATCACCTATGCATGAATGCTACTTTACTCTAAATAGAAAATACAGAAATACTTACTTTACTCTAATTGAAGAACAAGCATCCACAGAGATACAACTCTCTCTCTCACTCTCCTACTCTCTAATCTACCAAGGAGAGGCCTCTCCTTTGAAGGGAAGCTCTCATCCTTGGGTGAAGTGGTGAAGTGTGTCTCTATTCTTACCCCCTCCCCTTCTATTTATACGCTCGGGTCACCACGTGAGAACACCCCAAGCAACACGGGAATGCCCTTAGGATCCAATGGGGAGACGACACATGGAAGATGGGTGCGAACCGCCTTAAGGTGGGGTCGGCTGATCCCAGGTCGGCTCCGATCGCGCCGCCTTTCGTCTGGGTGACTGCCAGGTGGGTCCCTAAGGTGGTTCCCGATGTATGGGTCGGTTGGAGGCGGTTTGCTCGGGTTGTGGGCCCTTGAATCCTTGTGCTGAACACGTGGCGGCGTCTGATTCGTCAGGAGGTGCTTCTCTTGGATTGATGAGGTGTCATGGACAAATGGCATCCTGTGTGCCAGCACGTCGCCACATGGCCTGGTGTGCGTCCCACTGGGCCCACATGATGACCTGTGCATATCTCTCTCATCCGGGCTCCGATGTATGCAAATGATATATCCGTTTCAATCGTCTCGACGAGACCGTCACAATTGTGCAGTGCAAATGGGCATTTGGGACTATTTATGATGATGCCATATTCATGCCATCAATTTACTTGCTCTCAATTGCATCATTCCATGTGCATTTCGATGTGCCTTGCAACAAAAGATAGAAACACCAACACTTGTGGAAATTGTTAGTATAAACCCCCTATTCTAGTGTTAATGATCACTTTTCATTTCTTTAATGCAGGAGTTGACGGTGTAAAAGTGGTACTTAACAGCCGTCAACAAGGTGCACAATGATAACATGACATATATGGGTTATGCACTTTATTAGAACGAGCTTGAAACATCAAATTCACTTTTCTAAATTCACATTGAAAATTTTCCTCGGTATTTGTAATCCTGCAAACAACTTAGCAGATGGAAGAACAACAATTTCTTGCAAGAAACACAATTTATTCAAAATCTCTAATTTCATCATTGCAACATTGAACATTTCAAAATTTGAAGAAAACATTGATCTCTTGTCATTCTCACAATTATTTTTGTACAATTCTTCTAAAGATTTAGATGCATACCTTCCAAATTCATTACTCTTTGATGTAGACAAAAAAGTTTTGGGTGAAGAGCTTGTTCTACTTTGCACATGGTCTCTTTCTTTCGATGAACAATATGAGCATGGGAATAATATTTTTCACTCAATATCTCACAAGTATTAAACAATTTATTCAATTTAGGATCAGAAAAATATGGCATACAATGATTGTCGTCCGACATGTTCAATTTAAATTCAGCAAACTTGTCACATGTTATGCACATAGAACTTATAAAGAACTTATCAACCACATGTTCAATAATCAAATTGAACATAAACTTGGAGCTATGAACATTATTAAAATATCTCATGGATGTTATCATAGACACATTATCAAGCATTTCATTAATCTCAACGGGTTGATCAAATATAGTGTAACTCAAACAATTAGTAGCTGATTTCTTTGCACAAAATTCAGCATGAGTAATCAACTGAACATGGTGAAGTTTATTAGCATGTAAAGCATGATAATTATCAATCAAAATAGGATAAGAGTTATGCATTCTAGAACAATGGCTATCAACTTGCAACATTTCAGCAATTGAATTGACTTGTGAATGAATTAAATCAACATAAAGACTTTGAGTCGGTTCAATTAAAATTGCAGCAGATGTTTTATTATGATTACTCTCCATTTTACCTTGCAATTTGAGATCTGAATTATTTTCATTACCCTTCAGTTTTGATGTTTGTATATGTACAATGGGTTGCACTTTTGAATTTTTACCTCCTTTATCTTCATGCTTCATGTTTATGGCAGCAACAAATTGGTTTTGTCCAACAACAATATTCTCACCTCTCTCAACAAGTGGTGTTGTGTGATGAGAAATCATCTCTTTCTCAGTTTCTTTGCTAACCTGCACACTTTGAGAGACAACACTAGAAGTAGGGATGACTGGGATAGAATCATAAATATCCTCACACATCTTGCAATCAGTCTCTCTCTTTTTGTGTGGTGCATATGTCTCACTATCATTGTGGATGCGTCAATCTCACATTTTGTGGAATCACACAACTCAGTTTCATTTTCTCTTGCACTCAATTTGGCTATGTGGCTCTCAATCTCACTTGGGTTTTGTTGCACGACTTGCACTTCAATATTTGGAGCATCAAGTGTATGAGCACTTTCATTCATGAACTCCTCATAAGAATTTTGACCAGTAAAGGTCACAGTGGAACATCCAACTTTAGCAACACCTAATTGCAATGGAACAATAACAATTTCTGTGGAATCATGAATTCTAGTTATGCCTTCAATCTAAACGTCACGAGTCATATTAGCACACTTAATTTTAGCATCTCTAGCCAATAATTCCTCACATACTACAGTTGATGGTGTAGTACATGTTGACATTTCAAGCGAGTCATATTAGCACACTTAATTTTAGCATCTCTAGCCAATAATTCCTCACATACTACAGTTGATGGCGTAGTACATGCTTACATTTCAAGCTTGGAACAACATCATTTTGCAACCATTGATCAGGTGGAACATGTTCAACTTTCTTTTGGACAGGTTTGTCAATCACACTTGATGATGCACTAGCAATATGCTTCTTCTCCAAATCTTCTCTCAAACCAAACATTTGGTCTCTCTTTTCATTCAGATTATATGCAGCTCTAAAAATGGGTGTCGAAACACACTCTAAATCTTCTAGTGACACTGATTCACCACCTTGCTGCATATCACCACTATCAATAACATTGCAGCACTTAATTTCATCACAAATGACACTTGAAAAAGGCATAGAACTTGTAGGAACATCAGTTCTTAGATTCTGAACTAGAGAAGATGTTTCTTCATGTTCTTGCTGAATAAAATAAGAACCTTCACTTTGAAAATCAGTAGCAATCACCTCTTTCTTACTTTCAATTATTTCTCTTGTTTGCAAATGATTGTGGCACTGTTCATTCTCATCTTGCATGGTATGTGCATCAATATCTCCAAATGGTTCATGCTCAGATTTCAAACAATCATTGGAGAGAACTTCATTGACTTCAGTCGTCTCAAAGTCAGAGTCCAAACTAAAATTCTGGACATCCATAACACTAGGATAAGTTGTACCACTAGAATTGGTAGAAAGATCAATCACCATATCACTTCCCATGTCAACTTGTGGCACACACTTATTTTCTTGCTGCACACAATGCTCTTATTTTCAACACAGTTAACATTAGCATCCATTGATTCACTCATGCTAACAATATATAGTTTCTTCTTGCATGGAGTTGATGCTTGTTTACTTCCAACAACAAATGGCACTTTGGGCTTCGACTCAGCATGTAACCTTGTAGCAATGTCTTTGCACAAATTAATGCACTTTGAAATATTATCTTGCTACAGCTTCTTAATTTTTCTCTCTTCTTGGAGTGCATATACCAAAAGATTGTGCATACTTCTTACATACTTTCCCTCAATTGCAGCAATAATATTAGTATTGAGACCTCTCATGAAGTATTCTTTTGCATCCATGTCATCAACAATATTTGCCTGACGCATAGCAAAAGATAACTCATCATGATATGGCCGAATAGATTTACTTCCTTGCTTGATGCACTTCAAACGACGAAGTAAAATCAGCTCATACTCACGTGGAACAAATTCTTTTCTCATGGCTTTCAACAAATCTTCCCAACACTTGATGAAGCACTTATGTAGATACTTCTTCCACCATTCATTGGCATAATCGTCAAACTGAAGTACAGCTTGTGACACTTTCTTTGCTTCTGGAAAATCTTAGGGTTCAAGCTCATACTCCATTTGTTCCTTCCAATCAAGAAATTCCTCCGGATTAGTACTTCCATAGAATGGAAGTCTTGTATACATTCGACCTGCCATGGTTAATGTCTACAAAAGAGCAAGCATATATGTGGAATAAGACAAATGTGGAACTCATAACCTCACCTTCTCTTACCAACCAAAGCTCTTATGCTTCCCTGCAAGTTACTAAGGCAATCCGTTGGTGGTAAAGAGTAGTGATAATTGAGCGAATACAAGAGTAGAAAAACCGTACATGATGGCTTTTATGTGGAGCTTGGTAGGGTATAAAGCACAAGGAGCAATCTGAATTCTAGTTGTTGTAAAGATAAGTAACAATCCAAACTACATATCAATGCCTAGTGCTGATCACAAGATATGAAAGATGTGATGTAACAACACACGCACAAAAGACAAATTTCAGATTTGATGCAAACAAGGAATATGCTAGGGATGATTGATTTAGCAAAATTGCACCAAAAGATTATAGCAACTTGGTTACACAAATTGATATGAAGGTTCAAACACTTGTGCATACCAAAATCAGATCATTCTCCTTTCTTTCCAACACTTACTTTTTTTAAACTTTCTCAACACTTTTTTTCAGCATCCTTTCTTCTCTTTTTTTTGACACTTTTTTTTTGCAAATACTAAACAAGATTAGATATAACACTTGCACAAATTTAAGATGACAGAACCAAAAATAACTAGCAGCTATCTCAATAGGACAAAAGTTTTCACAAAGGATAGAAATTGTTTATTTTTTGTGGGGATTTTCAGATATATGTAAAGGCACAAAAGGACACGCAAAGGATGATATGATCAGCCACTAAATAAGGACTCTAATGGACTGAAGCTTAACAAAACTTACTAGAAAAACAGATTGTAACAAAAGGCTATGACAAATTTTTTTATGGCTTTTCGGTGGATAGGACAAAGGCAAAAATATATGTAGCTAAGGGTAAAAAAAATCCTACTGTGGTAAGGATGGCTCTTGATACTAGATGATACGGATGTTGTCCTGATCTTCATGACGTAGGATCTTGAACAAGATACCTAGCTAAAAATTTAGCCGAGATAAATAGCTGCGAGCAGCCGGATAGCTAGTGCAACCTGACGACACGCACAAGAAGCCAACCACCGTCTCTATACGGCAGCCTGAATCAAGGATTTGCCCAATCACACTCTCAAAGAACCAACCTACGCAACCTGCACATGAAGTAGCAGGGGCACGGATTGGGTGCCGATGAAGCGGCCGCCGATGTAATCCCACAGGGAAATCACAAGAGCAAAGGTGTAGAGAATCTCTCTCTGAATTTGTTAGCACGCAGCTGAACAAAAGGGTTCTATTTCATTATCAAAAGTCTTGATTATTTCAGAGATACATAGGGGGTTTTTATACTAGGAACAACCCTCCTAGTTGGGTGTGAATAGAAGTGGAATATCTAGAGATAAGTTATGTGAAAGGTCACCACGAACTGCAATTCCGAACAACCTTCACGCGGCCGTTGGCCTTCTGCGCAGTCTCCACTACATCAGTCATAAATCTTTATTGGGAAGTCCAATGGACATGCGGTTTCTTGAATTGGAAAGTTGACTACAAGACGGTTCCATCAAGTACTCATGGAGCTCCAGAGTTCACGGGAATAAAGAGTTATGGTCGATTCTTTATGCAGATCTGAAACTGGTCCGAAGTGGTGGTTCGAAGTGAACCTTCTGGATCCTTATTTTGAATTGGTGACTCTTGGTTTCCAAGCTGGTCTGATCAGTCGTCCGAACGGAATCCTCCTGAATCCTTGGTTCGAACTGATGATCCTTGATCCGACTGCTTCTTGTTATTCACTTCATCTCCATATTTAGTTGTACCATCATCTTCATGTATATACCTAAGGACAACCAAAGTAGAACATTCTCATATATTTTGAAGTTAATTTCAGCAAGGAAAGAATTCACCTATTGTTTTAGTTTCTTGGCATGACTTCGTGTAACCACTCCATTGTTTACATTGTTTGCTGCAACTTATACATGCTCTTGTGTAACTGGTTCTAGGATTATGTATGACATTGAGTGATTGGTGTGGATGTCCGCATCATGTACTGGCGAAGCGTCTCGCCTTGCTCTTGCTTGACTTGCGCCAGATCCATACAAGTACCTGAGTGCCCCATGGCGCCCGCAAAGTTGCTGGTGAACTGTGCCTTCAGCTGGTCCCACTTGTCGTTGGAGTTCTTGTCGAGCGACTCGAGCCATGTTAGTGGAGCTTTATCCAGGCAAAAGGGGAAGTAGATGCACTTCGTGTTGTTGTCGCCACCAGCGTTTTCAATGGCTAGGGCGTAGCACCGTAGCCACTGAAGTGGGTCTTGCTTTGTGTCGTACTTGGAGATCCAAAGAGGCTTGAACTTCTTGGGTAGTAGTAGAGGAGGTAGTCGTGCTGAGAATGCGGGGAA
The DNA here is from genome assembly GCA_036936925.1 of Cenchrus fungigraminus. Classification (NCBI taxonomy): domain Eukaryota; kingdom Viridiplantae; phylum Streptophyta; class Magnoliopsida; order Poales; family Poaceae; genus Cenchrus; species Cenchrus fungigraminus. Next base: position 57,232,027 of record CM072772.1, on the reverse strand, counting down.
GCCGTCGCTGTCGTTGACATTGGTAGCCCCCTTGGCATGGCGTATCTCGTTAACTCTGTGGCGGGCGTCGTAGCCGTCATGTGCGTCGTCGTTGGCATGGCTGTTCCTGTGGCCTCGGGCTCTGGGATGACCGCTGTCGCCGCGTCATTCGTCGCCGTCGTGTGATGAGATGCCTCCCCGCTACCACTGCCGCCGCCGCCTGGGCCTCCTCCCATGGCTCTAGAATGATTGGGAGATGGCTGGTTCACAAGACGAGAGCGGTTGGGACCTCTGTTGTCTGGGGCGCGGCTACGGCTACTGCCTTCTTGGTCTTGTACTCAGTTCCGACGATCGTCAGCACGTGTTGACGGTGAATTTCCGTCAACCTATCCATGAGTTTACCTTCGGTGCAAACTAACAATCCTAACCCTCATGATATATCAAATTCCCACTCGCATGTGGTTTTTGCAGTTTATTGTTTACGCATGGATCAGGCACCTAAATGAGGACTTTCAGGTAAAGTTCATCGACCACTTTACAAGATCATGAAGCCCAGGACAAGTCAATATATGAAGTGAACATGACTTCAAGTGGCCCAAGGACCGAAACTTGAAGACAGAAAACTCCGAGGACCTGAACATAAAATGCTGAAGCTTGCGCGACAAGGAGCCCTATCCAAACCGCGGAGAAACTGACGCCAAGGGCTCACATGCAGAAGGGGGAAACTTCCAGAAGACACGAGAAGCAACGAAAAGCAAGACGGGGCCGAGACGGGCCGAAATGGGCCCAAGCCGGCCGGACCAGCCCATTTCGGGCCCGGCTCGGCGCCCCCTTTGACCTAGCTAATCCTCGGGCTATTTAGAGTCCCCGTGCCAAGAGCCACGCATCAATTCATTCGTCATCTGCCGCCGAGGAGCATAGAAGCTAGAGGGGCACCATCTCGGAGAGGAGGGTCGTGCTAGTTGTCTAGGGTTGTCTAGGGTTTCCCTAGACTACGTGGGAACCTTGCATGGAAGACCATGTCGGAGCTCTGGAGCAAGGATCAAGATCGAGGTAGGATCCCGGTGCTGATCTTGTTCATGTAATCATTCATGTTGAAGTTTTATAGTGAATCTGATTTCTAGCGATCAAGTTTCTTGTCTATGGTTTTGTTCTCTCATGGTTTTTCTTATTCCTCAATCTATATACTTAAGATAGATTGCATAGGGTGCTCTTGTAGCTGCGGTGGCTAGGGGTGCATACCGGATCGACCAAGTGTTTTCAACTTATTCTTGTTGAACTCGCCCTAGGCTAACCCGCACAAATATGGGCACGTCGTGACAGGACGAAGGTTCCAAAAGGCGGGCGTCTTCGGAATCGGAACGGAGGCCACGGTTTAAAGATGACTTTTATGAGATTCGCTTTGCTATCTTCATCTATCTTGTTTGGAGCTACAACATAAGCATGATCTAGGCTCTCTAGATCGGTTATCTCTATGCTATCTCTTGAGTTTAGTAGATTAGATTAGATAAGATTAGATTAGATTAGATGTGTTTTCTTGATGATTTTTTAGATTAGATACAACTTGGTTCTTCAAAAGAAAGAGTTTCTTTGCCTTACTAGATTGAATCCTTGCGTTGCACATTGTTCCACGGATTCGATACCTTGGGTTCACACTTAAGGAAAGAAGGGTCCATTGACTACGACGGGGATTTGTTCGCTTGCTAATCCAAACGAACTTTAATACAACTATTAACCGTCAACAAGCCCCTTTTTCTGGCACCGTTGCCGGGGAACAAGCAATCAAGATCCAATCTAGTATTGCTTTCTTGTAAATATTTTCCTTTTTTCAGTTTTTCTTTTGATTTTTCTTTTGCATCTCTCAATTTTGATCATCCTCAAAAAGAAAAAAAATCAATCTAATCTAGTTTTTTACTAACCCTAATTTTTCTTTTTTAGATTTTTGTTTATTGCTAACTATTGACATTTCTTAATGTCATCATTAGGTTTGTATCCCCGGCAACAGCGCCAGAAATGCTTGTTGACATTTCTTAACGTCATCACTAGGTTTGTATTCCCAGTAACGGCGCCAGAAATGGTGGTCGGCATTCCTTAACATCTTTGCTAAGTTCGTGAGTTCCTAGCAACAATGCCAGAAATGTTCCGATGGTAATCCTAATGTTTACAAAGAATCCGCAAGTGCACGGATATACTATTGTAGCATTTCCCCAAAGGAGTATTCCAAAGGGTATCGAATCCAAGGAAGGCATGGTTGGATTAACATGTGCAACACTATTGCAATGAGTATAGATCAATGACGAGAATAAGTCAGGTCCCAAACACAGGGGTAAGTTATGATAAGGTTAGGTAGTGTGAACACACCCGAACTCGTTCCCTCTATGGGACACTATGGCTTAGGAGGCAACATACGAGTTAGCTCTAGGTTCTAAGGTACTAAACATATAAAGTTAGTAGAAGTCAGTCAGTCACTTAAGCATTGTATGAATATCAGCTCAGCACCCAGGCACAAACGGGGAGCTAACTGCCTGCGTCGCTTCCGCACAACGTCGGTTGTTAGATCTTAGACTCCTACAGTGTACCCAAACGTGGGGGAGTACAAAGGGTCTAACGGCTGTCACTACCGCAGCCTACCCCTAACTATCCGTGGGGCACGCTCATATGCAACGCAGCTACTCAACCCAAGCACCATGCTTGCATTGTTAACTAGACACTGACCAGCCTGGGCTATTGTGACCCAGGTCAGTGCCACCAGATAACTGGACACTTACACCGAAGACCATAGCTTGAACTCGAAGTTCATACAACACAAACACGTAATGTAACGGGATCAAACTAGGCTAGGCTTACAAACGGATTCGTGTTCTACTCTATCTATTCAACAGGATCAAAGGGTCGTGTTCATGAAGAACACAAGCCTCTAACTTATGAACAAACACTGAAGACATGAGTAAATCATTCGTCAAGTGGATCGAAAGGCCTTGTTCATCAAGAACAGGAGCCTCTAAATGATGAACGAATGAAGAACACATGAACAAATCACCCATATATGCTAACACTACTTTATATGAAATAGCTGAATAACTTAAGTAGATCAAAGTCATATAATAAAATAAAGATACAAGAGAACTCATACCTAGATCCCAAAGTAGACTTGGAACCTGAAGTAGAACTACTCTAGCCTACCTCCTAGCCTTGGAAACCAAAAGTGAAAGAGGAGTTGGAAAGTGAGTTGGGTAAGAAATGAGTCCCCTCCCTCCTATTTATAGGCCTAGGACAACTTCGGGAGAATGGCGTGAGCACCCAAGGAGTGGATCAATCGCCGACCAGGAAGCACTACGTGGAAGGCCAGGATGAGCCGACACAAGGTCGGTTCGGCCGACCTGTGGGGTCGGCCGACCCCTTGTGGGCCCACCTCGGCCTGTCCTTTCTCGTGGTGGCTGTCCTGTGGGTCCTAAGGTCGGTCCCCAGTGTCCACCTGGTTTTGAGGCGGTTTGCCTGCCCATGGGCCCTTCAATCCTTGTGATGTCCATGTGTCGCCCTCTGATTCGTCGGGGTTGCTTCCCTTGGATTGGTGACATGGCTTGCATGCATGGTATCCTAGGTGGCAGCCCTTCCTTGGCTGAGGTGACGTGGCTTGGCCCATAGAAGGTGAGTTGTCACTTCTTTTATGCTTATTTTACCTACAATCACAAAAGCTCTAAGGACAAGTGGAACTACATTATTCTTAACTAAATGTGTGTAAGAAATGCCTTTTGCTCCTTTATTTATGAGTATATTGATGGCTAAAGTAGGTATATAACAGCTGTCAACAACTCCCCCAAGCTAGCCTCTTGCTCCTCCCGAGCAAGACACTAAGGACTTAGGTTGGTTGATCAGGAGTTGCTACGATGATGTATTCCTTATTTTTGACAAGCATACTACTAGGTATTCTATCCAGAGTTGGATGAGTTGGCATTGATCTTACATTTCGCTTGATCGATGTGGGGCATGTAGCTTCACCTTGCCTTGGGCGGTTGAAAGATAGAACGGTTTTGCAAGTTTTCAAAAGAAATCAAAGTTCCTCAAATGATACTCTCAGATCGCTCAGTGTGTATGGTTCCTCACCAAGGCATTGGGTTGCCTTCTTTCACAACCTACTCCTAATAAGCTTATACGTGGAGCTGTAGGTAGGGAAAATATGTGGCATACCTATTTCTCATGTATTTTCGAGTCGAAAACTAGATCCTTGGGAGCAACGAGTCATACAACCTGATCAAGATGTGCATGTGTGTGTATATATGGTGGATGGAGAATGGACTCCTTTTGGCGTGATTTTTCCTTTTATCCTTTTTGATGATTTGGAGACTTGGGCTATGCTTCTTTACTCTCTTTTCTCTTTTTTTTATGCATGCCCTTGAGCATGTATCTCTCTTTTTTTTTACATAGCCCATAGTCCTTCTTGAATATTTTTGGAGAGGGATAAAAATCATGAAGAATGCGCGGAGCTTTATTTGTGTAATGGATGGGGAATGGATGGAATGATGGTTGCTAACTTCCAGGGTGGAAGTCTAGCATATAGTGGTTGTGTACGTGATCTTGATCATAGGAGCATGACAAGTTTCTCGTCGAGGGTCATGACAATTCGACAAGACTCAATGAAGAAATCAGGTAGCATATGTGGAAGCTAACAGAAGCTAGAATCTACATATGGCCTTGGATAGGAATTTCTCATCATTGAGGAACTTATCATTTTAGCATTTTTTTCAAAAGAAAACTCCAGAAATCAAACATCACTTGGCACTAGCTCATAGCAACTCTATTATACCATATCATACCTCACAACAACCTAGGCAAAGGTCTTGCTTTTTGCTACCCACAAGTTTCAAGCTAAGGTTTGATCATGCAAGACAACTAACTCAAAACTTAGATAGCATACTAAGCTGTAGGCAAGGCATAGAAGAGGAATAAACAGAGCAACTATTCATCATTTCAACCATAGGAACGAAAGCATTCTTACCGTGCATATGAAAGCAAACTAATTTAGGAAAGCAAATAAATATTTTTGATCTTTTTAATTTTGCAGATTTTTATGTGTATTTAGCATATGAGGTTCTGAAAACAAATGAAGATACAAGTTACCTCAGAGTGGGGTCCTCCCCCAAGCTAGCTTCAGGCTCACTACTGTGGAGCGAGATATCCCATCCACTGATAATAAGCCCTCTGCTCCTCCAACTGCTGCTACCAGTCCCGGGTGGACTCAGCGTGTTGGTGCACAGCCTACTCCACATCACCGACTCGGATGTTGAGCTCGCTCATCTGCTGAGTGAGGGTAACCCCACGAGATGATGAGCGCAACCCGGATGACGAAGATGTCGCATCTCCATAGGCAGTACCGGCAGGCATAACCCACTCGCCACTGCTTGCACCAGCCCAAGCCGAGCTACTCGCACCCTACTGGTATATGGGCTGATCCCAACCGGGAGCATATCCGGGAGTAACCCCAGGCATGTACTCTGTAGAGGTCCATGTGCTAGGCGGAGGTGTGGTAGGCTGAGGCTGTGGCTGAGGCGACGGCTGCGGAGATGGCGGTGGTGGCAGCTGTTGTGCCCTGGCTGCTCTCCTCAATGCACTCCTAGTAACCCTGTCACCAGAGACACTAGAACGACGAGGCTCCTTGAGAGGAACGGTCAGTGGCCCTTGGCCGTACAACCTGAAATCCGGGTTAGGTAACCGAATTTGGTTTGCATAGCCAGGGTAAAAGAAAACCAAAGAATCAGCCGGACCCTTCTTAAGAATATGACCTTGAGTCAAATAAACCTCATCGATCAGAGTCCGGGGATTAGCAATGTAGGGCACATTGGGCCCTTGCGTAACCCCAAGATTCGTGATGATGCGCGAAATCAAAGACGTACACTCAATATGACCCGTCATCTTAAAGTTCGTCAACCACTGCCGAATCATAGCTTGAACGGGGGAGACCTTGATCTGTCTGACCGCGGCGTATAAAATCCTCATCTCGTCAGTGCGCACGGTTCGGACATCATCCCTTGTAAAAAGAGTGATGGCGAGCCACTTGTGCCACAGTCGGTGAGTGGGATGCAAGATATCATTGCACTGAGGTGTCAACTTGCCGTGAACAGGCCGACCAGAAAGTTCTTCCCAAAAACTTTCGCGAGTAAAATCACTGCAAGCTTGCTCAAGAGGAATAGCACAACGGTGATGAATACCGAGGGTGCAACTAAGATCCTTCCATGAAACCCGATATAGAACTCCATGAAATCGAAATGAAATACCAGATGCATCCTCTTGAAGAGTGCAGAGAAACTGGATGGTGATAGGCCTAGAACCGATCTCCTGAACCGGGACAAAACCTTCCCAACCAAGAGCTTGCCAAATGGAATCGAACTCGGAGTCCATACCTATCCTTTCCAGACGAGTCGGGTCGAATTCCCTTGTGTTGGAGAAGACTCGATCCTTGAGGATGGCGTAGGCTTGTCTCTCTCGTTCGTCCGTCAAGTCGATGAAGGGGGCGTCAACGGCGTACACTCCTTCGGCTTGCGGCGTAGGGAGCTCCTCCTCTTCTTCTTCATGCTCCGTCGACATTGGGCTTGGTGTGGCTTCGGAGCGGTGGGATGAGCTTCCTCCGTCTCTTGAACGGCGGGAGCGAGTCACCTTCCGGAACACACCGGCGGCCCAACACATGGTGCACAACGAACAACACAAGCAACTCGGTGATGGATTAGTGGAAACGGAATGAAATTCTTACTGAGGTTGCTCCACCAATGTTCAATATTCAACAACAATTTGGAGACGGTGCTAGTCACTTCAATCTCGAGCAAGAAATCCAAGAAAACCAATGAACCAAAGAGTAGAGAGGGGGAGTGTGGTGAAAATGAGTGAATGGGTGAAGAATACCCCCAATCCCCCTTCTATTTATAGGCAAATGAGCCGGGCACCGAGACACGGGCCGTTGGCAACGGCGAGGAGCCGTTGGAGGAAGTGGGACACATTTGGCCGTTGGCCTCGGTCGCCCGACCTATGGGGTCGGCCGACCCCACCTCAGGTCTGTTCGCCTCCAGCTTTTTGCAACGGCTCTCTAACGGCTACCTGGTGTCCTGCCCAAGTGCCTCGGTCCAAATTCACCCACAAAGTGGCTCAAAGAATTTTTCAAGGTTTTTCCAAGCTCAAAAATTATTTTCAAAAATTTTATTTAAAAAGGGAAATTGGCTAGAAAAATTCTAGCATGCAGATGCATTATTGGAAAAATTAAACATGTGTTTGGAAAATTCAAATAAAATTTTGGAAAGGCAAATATGAGACAAATACCAATTTTACCTTTTGGCAAAAAGGACTCACCATTTTAAGTCTGAGAGCGGGACTTTTCTCGATGATTAATTCCATTCGTCACCCCACTCCCGAGAAGTAGAGGGGTGCGACTGTTGTACCTCCCGCCACACCTTCTTTGTTTTCTTTGGTTTTATTGATGTAGTCAGAGGTTGGTTGAGCTGGGGTTGTGGCTCCGTCCATTCCCCGATTTGCTCATCATTCCCTTGCACTGAATAGCATTGCTCTTCTGTTGGTCGAAATCGGAACATCAAGTTCTTTTTCCCAATGCAGAAGCGGATGGTTCCATTTCCCACATTGATCCTCGCCTTTGCGTCACTTAGGAATGGCCTCCCAAGAATGAGTGGCATTTCTGCATCATCCTGCATATCAAGGACCACGAAATCCGCGAAGATGCAAGACCCCTGGATGAATACCAGTAAGCTCTCCACTATCCCCTCTGGATGTCGGATCGATGCATCAGCAAGTTGAACTGTCTTCGAGGTTGGAGAAAGAGTAGGATATCCCAATCTCTCGAACATAGCCTTGGATATGAGGTTGACACTTGCACTAAGGTCACAGAGAGCGTTCCTAATTTTCGGATACTATATCATGCAAGTGATAGCCAGATAACCAGGGTCTCTCCTGTGCACAATTGTTGAAGATTCCCATGGATCGAGAACCTGCTGTACTGGCATACCTGCATAGTCAGTAGGTCATGTCCACCTAGATGGCTCACCCCATCTAGTGGACACTATGCAAACATTTTCACAGGAGGATACAGGTTGCCCCGAAATCTTCCTGTCTTTAGCAAAGGGAACCAAAGCAGCTATCTGAGCCAGCTGGGTTTCTATCATCTTATTAAAGCTTAACTGGCTCTTAAGAGCAGAAGAGAGGCTATCAACCATGGTGTTGAGGCTTTCCAGAGCCTTATCATAGGCAGCTACCTTCTTATTGAAACTGTCACTGATCTTAGCTTGCCCGAAAACAAGATCTTTCAAGGAAGGTTGGTTGGGATTGAAAGAATTACCTTGATTACCTCCTTGATAATAAGGGTGTTGATTCCACATTTGACCTCCTTGTGGACGATAACCGTTGTTGTTGCCGTTCATGAACATCTGAAGGACCGAAACGGCGAATCAGAGAGGGGGGAGTGAATGGGAGCCGATAAAAATTCTTCTCGAAGGAGATAGAGACTCCAACAAGATGAACACGGCTTCCAACACACGTCTCCGACTCAACTACTCAAGTTGGCCAAGACCACGTAGCCACTGAAGTGCTACTGGTCCTAGGAACCAACAACTCAACCAACCGAATCAAACACCCCAAACGCACAGCAGAAAACTGAGCAGCCTGCTGTCTGTGCCACACCGGTCAGACCGATGGCTCCTGCCGATCAGACCGATGGCACCGGTCAGACCGGTGGCGAACAGCAGATGCACAACAAAGTTCCAGGAAGCCTCAGTGACTCCTCTAGGCCCTGGAACAAAAACCACCACCAAATAACAACCTGCCAAGAAGAAAAACCCCTCACAAAGCCTAGCAGGACAACTCCAAACGGGCCAAGAACTAACCAGCAGGACCACGGGACAAAACCACACGAACAAAGCAGTTCCCCGAGACAAAACCCACCAGGGGCTCGCACCGGTTAGACCGGTCAAGAGCACCGGTCAGACCGGTCAAACCTGGGCAGCTCGGGATGAACAGCGCCCGCGGGTCAACTCCCCCAAATCCAACTCCCGATCTCCCGATTCGCTCCACAGATTCGCACAAGACTTTGGGGATAGTAGGAACACCTCATGGGCACTCCATAGCCAAGATTTGGTCCGCCAAAACTCGTTGAATCAAGAGGAATCGAAGGATTTCCGCCAAGAACACTACGAACCCTAGAACCGCGAAAATCCCAAAATTGAGCCCCTTTACTCACGGATTTGGGAGGGGAATCAAAGGGAAAAGAACCACGAGGGGTTCATGCATACATCCCCCACCAAATCCCAAAGAGAAAGGTCTTAAAACCGCCACAAGAAATTCGCCAAGAAAAACCTCCGAAAATCACCAAAAAGGAGAAACGGGAAACACACATCCAAGCCTTGAGGAACCGCGCCGAATCATCTATACATACCAAAGAGGTTCATACAAGGTCTAGCTTGCTGCCCGATCATCCTTCCCTCTCGCAAGATCTCACCATGAAGCTCTCAAGCTAGTCCTATGAAAATCCTAAGGAAAATAGGAAGGGAAAATAGGAAAGCCAAGTGAGCTAGGGTTCCAAGAGATGGCTGCCATCCTCTCACCACTTGGGTTATATGGAGGCAACCGAAAGACGAAAATACCCTTACTAGCTAACTAGGGATACATGCCCCTCAAGGGCGAATTCGGAAATCTTTGTCTTCACTCCATCGGACGGATGCCCAGCGACCGCAAACTTGCTTAGCCTCGACGCAAGCCTTGCGATCCCGACGCGTGTCCTCCGCTTCGAAGATTCCGGACTGCGTCGTCGCACACCGGTCAGACCGGTACCCACCGATCAGACCGGTCAGACCCACCGGTCAGACCGGTCTGATGCTGCTGCACCTCCGTCTTCAGTTCTTCGGTCTTGGCTTTATGGATCAACCAAGGAACCCAGTGGTTTTCTGGTGAACCACCGAAAACCCCGCGAACTCGGTGTAGCCTCCGCCAATCACCACTCATGACTCGGCTCCCACGTAATCCCGGCTCGACCTTGGTTCTGAGGCTCAACCAAGAAACCGTCCATGACTTCATCTTGCCGTTCTTGCCACCATGCGGCCCGCACTTGACCCCGCTGGCCACCGGGTCCCTCGAACCAAGCCTACTTGTCTTCTCCACACCTGGAGGCCTCACCGGCAACGACCTTTCGCGCTTGTTCTTCACTTGCACCAACACCAGTCAAGCCGCAACCTGCACCTGCAATACTTAGCCAAGAATTAGTCCACACCACGTTGTCAATCACTCATCACACCAGGAAGCGACCTACCACCGGTCCTCGAACCACACAGGCTGTCAATCTCCCCCTTGATGGTGCATTGACAACACACACATTTTTGGTAACCAAAGAGAAAAAGAAAAGAAAAGAAACAACTAAAAGAAACTCCAACAAGCGATCGAAAGCCAAGAGAAAGGCAAAGAGCAAGATCATTTAAAGAAGACAAGTCTCGGACCCCTTAGGCAAGGGCAACGGCTCGACACATCCGAGACAAAACTTGCTCAAGCAAAGAGCACAAACCACCAATCCAAAGCTCGAAAACCACAAAGAGCTCCCCCTGCACATATGCAAGCTCCCCCTGAACCAATGCAACTCCCCCTGGACGAATGCATGCAAACCACTTGACGAAACAGAGCAGCTGCATCAGCTCAGCTCTGACGGGTCAGACCGGCCAACACCACCGGTCAGACCGGTTCCCAACATATGAACAGAACCAGCACTCGGACCGGTCAGACCGGTGCACAACAGAGCCCAGAAATGGCTCGAAACCACCTGAAAACCCTCCAAATGCATTCAGTAGGCCAAAACATGCTCAAACTTCTCCCCCTTGTTGACAATGCATGAATCAAGCCAAAATTAGGAAAATTTCAACCTAGAGCTTCGCAAATAGACAAAATTCAACAAAGCATGCTATACACCTCCAAATGAGCAAGTTAGATACTCGATAGCTTCGTATGGACAAAAACTACAAGATCACCAAGTTTCACAGCCATAGGACGAAGCTAAGATAGAGTTGAGCATTTTTACGAAAAATTTCCTCTCATGAGCAAAGTCCTAAACATGATCAAAACATATCAAAATGGCAAAGCCACACAAACTTCATGCTAGGACAACCATTCTAAGCATAAGACCATCATAAACACCCACAAGCACCTCATGTCATGTCAAAGCATACCGAGTCATGCACTTACTTCTATGTATGAGACTTCTCATTGGTAAGCAACATGCAACGGTTTAGCACCCAAAACTATAAAAATAAGCACATATGACATGGGAGCACATTTTCCAAGCAATTTACATTTCATTTTCAGATTCATATTTGGTACATGAAATGTCTTTGCGACAAAAAGGAACTTATGCCCCTCCACAAGATGAAGCATGGGGGCTAAACATTCATGATGGCAAATGAGCCTTTGGCCCTATATGATCAAAATAAGCTATCCAACCACAAATTAAGCATAGCCAAGCCACAAAAACATGTCAAGATCATATAAAGGCATTTACTCACAAGAGAGCAAACATATGAGATTTTTGAAAACCACAGCCATCAACCATGGATATAAACCAAGATCATCAAGAGCTAAGCCACACTAAGCCATCTCATACCAAACTAGCCCACAAGATCATATATAGCATACCATGGTGAACAATGTATATAGGAGAAGCTTTCCTACACAATGCATATTAAACAAAATGCATGTAAGCTATCATACAAAGATGCATATACATCTGTTACATATGCCATGCCAAATGCAAGAGATGCACAAAGGAAAGCTATACATATGCTACAAAGGAGCTCACACACCCAACTCAAGAAATCAAACAAACACCAAGCTCCCCCCGCAAACGAGTGAAAGTTGCTTGATCTAGGGGTTTGGTGAAAATGTCGGCTAGCTGGTCATGAGTGGGTACATGGATCAAAGCGATTTTTCCTTTCTCTACGTTGTCTCTCAGAAAATGATACCTCACTTCCATGTGCTTGGTTTTGGAATGGAGCACTGGGTTCTTTGCAACGCTTATGGCACTTGTGCTATCACATTGAAGTGGGACATGGGTATACTCCTCACCAAAGTCGCTCATGGTGTATGTGATCCAAAGGAGCTGAGAGCAACAACTAGCTGCGGCAACGTACTCTGCCTCGGTAGTGGATTGAGCAACACTCGACTGTTTGCGGGAAGACCAAGACACCAAAGAAGAACCCAAGAACTGGCAAGTCCCAGAAGTGGACTTCCTATCCAACAGACACCCGGCAAAATCCGCGTCTGAAAATCCATGAAGAGCCAAAGAAGAAGACGCGGAGTACCAAAGGCCAAAGTCGGGAGTATGTCGCAAATACCTGAATATGCGCTTGACTGCTTGCCGATGCGAAGTCCTCGGAGACGCTTGAAAACGAGCGCACAAACATACCGAGAATTGAATGTTCGGCCTCGTCGCCGTCAAGTAGAGGAGTGACCTGATCATGCTCCGGTACTCTTTCTGGTCCACGTGTTCACCTTCCTCGTCCGCATCAAGAGCTGTAGTCGTACTCATAGGCGTCTCCATGGCCTTGGAGTCCTCCATCTTGAACTTCCTCACAATGTCCTTGGTGTACTTAGCTTGGTGCACAAAAGTTCCTTCCTTTGATTGCTTGATCTGTAGTCCGAGGAAGAACTGCAACTCACCCATCATACTCATCTCAAATTCCCTGCTCATGTCTTCTGCAAACCTTGCAACAAGAGAGTTAGACGAGCCACCAAAGACAATATCATCCACGTATACCTGCACAATCAGGATATCTCTGCCCTGCCTAAGGAGAAACAAAGTCTGATCGACCTTCCCCATCTCAAACCCTCTTTCAAACAGGAACCCCCTCAACCTACCGTACGAAGCTCTAGGCGCCTGCTTCAGCCCATACAGCGCCTTCCTCAACTTGTACACCCGGTGGGGGTACTTCTCACTATCAAACCCCGGTGGTTGCCTCACATACACTACTTCCTCCAAAACACCATTCAGGAAAGCACTCTTGACATCCATCTGGTACAACTTGAATCCTTTAGCCACCGAAAAGGCTAGAAGGATCCTGATCGCCTCCAAACGAGCTACGGGAGCAAAGGTCTCCTCGTAGTCGATCCCTTCTTTTTGTGAGTACCCCTGAGCAACAAGTCTTGATTTGTTCCTCACCACTTCTCCTTTCTCTCCCTCTTTGTTCTTCCACACCCATTTTGTCCCAATCGGCTTACACCCTGGAGGAGGGTCAACCAATTCCCAAACTTGGTTCCTCTCAAAATTCTCCAACTCGTCATGCATCGAGTTAACCCAATTGTGATCAGATAGCGCGTGTCCAATGTCCTTGGGCTCAAAGGTGGCAACAAAAGCAGCATGAGCGAAATGAGAATTGTTCCAAACCCTCGACCGTGTAGTACGTTCATTCATGTCGCCGATGATTCTCGAAGCTGGGTGATCCATTTGCACTCGCCGGGGAGGTTCTCGCCTTGATGCTACCTCCCCCTCAACAGTAGCTTCACCTTGATCTGGGTTTGTCGTTGTAGGTGTGGGAGAGGGCCCGTTCTCGATCGTCGTCGAAGTAGTAGGTACATGTTCAGCCGCGGGCACCACACCGCCATCTTCATCATCTCCATGTTCATGCTCCTCCTCCTGAAAGATCTCCTCGCCAAGTTCGTCGTCACTTGCACACTCAAAAACTAGCTGACTACGTGGCAGTGTCTCGTCAAAGGTTACCTCGCAAGTCTCCACGATTTGGTTAGTTTCATGATTGAGCACACGAAATGCTCTAGAATGAGATGCGTAACCAAAGAAAATGCCATGAACATACCTAGCCTCGAACTTGTCCAACTTCTTCCCTTTCTTCAGAATGAAGCATTTACAACCAAAGACATGGAAGTGACTCACCTTGGGTGTGCGACCGTGCATCAACTTGTAACAGGTTTTCTTCTTGTGAACCCTGGGTAGATCCTGTTCGACACATAGCACGCGTTATTGACCGCCTCAGCCCAGAACCTTCTCGGAGTCCTATGCTCGTCGAGCATTGTCCGAGCCATCTCGCACAAGGTCCTGTTTTTCCTTTCCACCACGCCATTCTGGGGAGGCGTATACAGACTCGAAAACTGGTGTTCAAGACCCAAGTCATGGCAAAAGGTTTCGAAGCGAGAGTTTTTGAATTCCGAGCCATTGTCACTGTGGATTGCTCGTATGGCATCTCCGTGCCTCTCGTTTCTTAACCTCAAGACAAGATCTCGAACAAAACCAAACGTTCCTCAAGTCTCCCACCTGAAATTCAAAAGCAAGCACGTGAGTGAACAAACGACTCAGCACTGGGGTTAGTACCAAAAGAGTAAAACCAGTGCCGAGCCATTTGCTCAAAGTGGGGTTAGCACAAACCAAATCATCACGCCTATCAAAGCTACCACCACGAACACCACCACGGTAACCACTACGAGGGAACCAACCCTCTCTAGCTGGAGGAGAACGAAAGCCACGAAAAGTAGACCGTGGGCCGTTCCTCCTCTCCATCTCAAAGCTACGACTCCTCCCACCCTCGTATTGAGCACGAGGTGGAGAACGTCTAGCAAACTGACCACCTACAGACTTTCCATACCAACCACCTGAACCACGACCACCTGAACCAAACCGAGCATCCTCACAAGCACGAAAACCAGACCGCTGTCTGTCCAGACCTGCACCGGTCTGACCGGTGTAGCGCACCGGTCTGACCGGTGTAGCTCGGCCAGCAGCACCACCTGCTACTTTCCGGTTTCCCCAAGTCGGAACCGTCCTCACAATCGCCTTGGCCCTGGGCATCTGCATACGAGGCTCAGGTACACCATTAGAGGGGTGGTACCTATCCTTGTTAGCCCACTCCTTTGCCATTCTCTCCTCACGCTTCCTTTTGAAGCAAAACTCGCCCTTGTGACCATCTCTCCCACAATACTCACAATGGAACTTCACGGGCTGTGGCTTAGGCTTAGGCTTGGGTTGTGGCTGCTCACTCAGCTTCTCACCCTTCTTCTCTCCTTCCTCACCTCCCTTTGGGCTCACAAACTTCACCGGTTTTTGGAAATCATTCATTGGGTGAGGGAATATGGGTGGATCTGGAGTAGTGTCAAGTTTGTTTATGAGATCATTAGGCTTGGGCTCAAACTTGTTCTTGTGTCTGTTTAGTGGTGGGATAGGGATCTCTCCAACTCTCTCAACTCCCTCACCACTGTTCTCTCCAAGCTTGTCAGCCCCAAGTGCCTGACCATCATAGCGTTTGAAAGCCGCTATCATGATACCAAGCTGAGGCTCCTGACCCGACAACCAACTCATACATTTCCTCAGCTCATCATTCTCATCCTGCAAGCGATCAACATAATGCGTAAGCTCCAAATTCTTAACCGCATGCAATTCACAAGTAGAGCAAGAAGTGGGAATAGGCTCTTTCAACTTAGCCTCAAGCGAAACAGTGTAAGCATGAATCTCATCAATCTTTCCATGCAAAATAGGGCAAGAAGTGCAGGCACCAAGCAAAACAGGTCTAGACTTAAGCTCAGCCACTTCAACCCTAAGCATATCTAGTTCATCACAAGTGGAAGCATGCTTATCCTTAAGAGCAGTAAGGTCAGCTAGGTACACAGAGCAATCACAGCAATCAATCTCATCAGAAACCACAGGAGAAGCCTTAAGCGAATCAATCTCAAGCTTAGCATCTAGGTTCTGGGTTTCTAGCTCAGCCACACGGTTCCTAGCATCTTCTAGTGAGGCCCTAAGCTCTTTCCTCATCTTCTTGGCCTCTCTAAGCATGTCATCACGATTATCAAGCAACTTGCCAAGACGCTCGTTCTCCTCACGCAAGAAGGGAAGCTCGTCACGTACCTCATCCTCGGAGTCGGAGTCCGAGTCGCTCTGGTAACTCTTCTTGCTGCCAGAGCTACGAGCCATGCCGCAGAAGCCATCTCGTGCGAAGCAACTCAGCCAGCTCAAGTTCTTGGATGACTTCTTGTTCTTGCGCCGATCACCTTCGTCTTCACTGCTACTCGAGCTCGAGGAAGAGTAGGCGGAGCTGGAGTCGACGTCGCTCGCTCCGACCATCGCTCGGGCCTTCCTGCCGCGGCCGTCCTTCTTCCTCGACCGTCACTCGTCCTTGTGCTTGTTCTTGTGCTTGTGATCGCGCCTCGATCGGTACTTGGGGTCCTTGCTCGACCGGTGCTTGTAGCCGTCCTTGTTCTCCATCTTCTCCGGGCAGTCGGCGACGAAGTGTCCCGGCTTGCCACACTGAAAGCATGTCTGTGCTGTCCTCCTCGTGTTCACCCGGTTCTCGTGCAGCCTCTCAAACCGTCTGGTCAGCAACGCCAACTCGTCCTCTCCAAGCACGTCGAACTCCTCGTCTGGCAAAGACATCAAAGAAGACAGAGAGTACATCCTGGAGGATGCGTTAGTGATAGACTTAGCTCCTTTGCCACCAACGAGAGCAAGACTATGAGAATCAGTCGGGCTCTCGATCTTGGCTGTCATACCACGGTCCAACTCAGCCGACTTGAGCTTCGAGAACAGTTCGTTCACGGTCAAGGTGTCATACTTCTCGGACTCAAGGATAGCCTCGACCTTCCCGTCCCATACGGTACGATCCAACGAGTGCAAGAGCTTTACGGCTCTATCATGATCATCGTATGGGAGCACGGACACATTGGCTCTCATGTTGTTCACAACGATCGTAAACCGCTGGAAAAGGGCATCGACGGACTCGCCGGGGAGATGAGTGAAGTTCTCGTACTCTCTCCGGTAAGTCGCGTACATCCGAGCCTGAACCTGAGCATTCCCAGCATGTGCATCCTTCAACTGCTCCCAAATCCTACAAGCTAAGTCCTCTGTCTGAACCCGATCAAATTTGGACTGACACAGAGCACGAAACAAGTAGTCGACCGCCTTGTTGTTGGCGTCGAACATATCCCTCGATCCTGGACTAAGGAAGTTAATCGGATGAACATAAGCTGTGTTCACCATAACGTCCCAAAGGATCTGACCCTTACCGCGGAGGAACGCCGCCATCCGCCTCTGCCACATCTGGTAGTTTTTACCATCGAAATGCGGAGGACCCGAACCCTGTTCCTGGTACGCCATCCTTGGATCTAAGACTGGTTAGAATCTGAAGATCCGTAACCGGCTCTGATACCACTTGAAGGACCGAAACGGCGAACCAGAGAGGGGGGAGTGAATGGGAGCCGATAAAAATTCTTCTCGAAGGAGATAGAGACTCCAACAAGATGAACACGGCTTCCAACACACGTCTCTGACTCAACTACTCAAGTTGGCCAAGACCACGTAGCCACTGAAGTGCTACTGGTCCTAGGAACCAACAACTCAACCAACTGAACCAAACACCCCAAACGCACAGTGGAAAACTGAGCAGCCTGCTGTCTGTGCCACACCGGTCAGACCGATGGCTCCTGCTGGTCAGGCCGATGGCACCGGTCAGACCGGTGGACTCTGCCGGTCAGGGCGGTGGTGAACAGCAGATGCACAACAAAGTTCCAGGAAGCCTCAGTGACTCCTCTAGGCCCTGGAACAAAAACCAGCACCAAAGAACAACTTGCCAAGAAGAAAAACCCCTCACAAAGCCTAGCAGGACAACTCCAAACGGCCAAGAACTGACCAGCAGGACCACGGGACAAAACCACATGAACACAGCAGTTCCCCGAGACAAAACCCACCAGGGGCTCGCACCGGTCAGACCGGTCAAGAGCACCGGTCAGACCGGTCAAACCTGGGCAGCTCGGGATGAACAGCGCCCGCGGGTCAACTCCCCCAAATCCAACTCCCGATCTCCCGATTCGCTCCACGGATTCGCACAAGACTTTGGGGATAGTAGGAACACCTCATGGGCACTCCATAGCCAAGATTTGGTCCACCAAAACTCGTTGAATCAAGAGGAATCGAAGGATTTCCGCTAAGAACACCACGAACCCTAGAACCGCGAAAACCCCAAAATTGAGCCCCTTTACTCACGCATTTGGGAGGGGAATCAAAGGGAAAAGAACCACGAGGGGTTCATGCATACATCCCCCACCAAATCCCAAAGAGAAAGGTCTCAAAACCGCCACAAGAAATTCACCAAGAAAAACCTCCGAAAATCACCAAAAAGGAGAAACAGGAAAGACACATCCAAGCCTTGAGGAACCACGCCGAATCATCTATACATACCAAAGAGGTTCATACAAGGTCTAGCTTGCCACCGGATCATCCTTCCCTCTCACAAGATCTCACCATGAAGCTCTCAAGCTAGTCCTACGAAAATCCTAAGGAAAATAGGAAGGGAAAATAGGAAAGCCAAATGAGCTAGGGTTCCAAGAGATGGCTGCCATCCTATCACCACTTGGGTTATATGGAGGCAACCGAAAGACGAAAATACCCTTACTAGATAACTAGGGATACATGCCCCTCAAGGGCGAATTCAGAAATCTTTGTCTTCGCTCCATCGGACGGATGCCCAGCGACCGCAAACTTGCTTAGCCTCGACGCAAGCCTTGCGATCCCGACGCGTGTCCTCCGCTTCGAAGATTCCGGACCGCGTCGTCGCACACTGGTCAGACCGGTGCTCCTCACCGGTCAGACAGGTACCCACCGGTTAGACCGGTCAGACCCACCTGTCAGACCGGTCCGATGCTGCTGCACCTCCGTCTTCGGTTCTTCGGTCTTGGCTTTGTGGATCAACCAAGGAACCCAGTGGTTTTCTGGTGAACCACTGAAAACCCCGCGAACTCGGTGTAGCCTCTGCCAATCACGACTCATGACTCGGCTCCCATGTAGTCCCGGCTCGACCTTGGTTTTCAGGCTCAATGAAGAAACCGTCCATGACTTCATCTTGTCGTTCTTGCCACCATGCGGCCCGCACTTGACCTCGCTGGCCACCGGGTCCCTCGAACCAAGCCTACTTGTCTTCTCCACACCTGGAGGCCTCACCGGCAATGACCTTTCGCGCTTGTTTTTCACCTGCACCAACACCAGTCAAGCCACAACCTGCACCTGCAATACTTAGCCAAGAATTAGTCCACACCACGTTGTCAATCACTCATCACACCAGGAAGCGACCTACCACCGGTCCTCGAACCACACAGGCTCTCAACATCATATCCTCCTGGGTAGTAGGGCAGTAATTCCCTGAATACCCAGTGTTACCACGGACTTCGCATGTCATGCAAGAGTCCATAGCTTGAGTAGTGGTGGCCATGGAAGCCTTCTCATTGGTTAGATCATCCATTCGCTTCATCAATAGGTCCATCTTGAGAGCCTGTGTGGTTCGAGGACCGGTGGATGGTTGCTTCCTGGTGTGATGAGTAATTGACAACGATGTGTGGACTGACTCTTGGCCTAGTAGCGTCGCCCCTCATGGCCGCTAGGGGCTGCGCCCCCTATTTAGATAGACCCCTCATTTATTTTCAGACTTGAGTTTGTTTTACAAGTTAGCTTTAGCTACAACCGAACAGCCGCATAGCGCTGCCTTCGTGTATTGCAGACTCCACCTTCGAGTGATATTAAGATTGCTCGCCTCGAATTCTTGTTCGTTCGTCGATTGCGCACAGGAATTGATCTTCGTGATCAGGCCGATCTTGCTCCAACAAGGTCGGTAACCACAGGGAGTTGGTTCAGCGATTGCATTGGCGCTTTGGGCTTGCTCGTCGTAGCCGGATCGTGAGGGTCGTCTCCCGCTGAAATCGGATTTATCTCCACTCACCGAAAGATCGGGCACTCCCCCTCTATCAAGTGGTATCAGCTTTCCAGGTTGATCGGTGAGTTTATCGAGTGTTTTTTTTCCTTCCTACAGTCCACAAAAACCAAACAAAAATTTGTTTTAGGTTAGATCCTTTACCCAGCAACTCGTTTTTAGCCTTGCACTTTCATTCAATAACTTGCATTGTTGAATTTGTGTGCTTACTTGTTCAATTGTTGCTGGTTACTTTGTGTTCCACTTTCTTCTCTTTCTTTAACCTAGCGCCGTTTTTTTTCCCTGCCGCCGCCTTCCACCACGCACCGTCCTTTTTTTTTCCTGCGCCTTTTTTTTCTGCTCGCAATCCCACCAGGCAGCGCGCGTCGCGACTTCCTTCCTGCGGCGCCCCTTCCTTTTGTGCCTTGCAGTTCAGTCAAAAAAAAGGGCAAGGAATCCAAAAAAAAAAGGAAAGCAAAAAAAAACAAAAAGCAAAAAAAAAGGCACACCCTGATCGGACCGCTCAGGCACAGCACACCGCGGCTCCCTGCCGTGGGCCGCGCGCCGGTTCCCCCTGTGCGCGCCTCCTTCCGTTTCCTGCGTGGGTTGCTTGCTGTGGAAAGAAATAAAAAAAAAGCAAGTCCAAAAAAAAAGTAAAAAAAAGAGAAACGGAAAGTCAAAAAAAAGGGGCAAGTCCAAGGAGAAAGGGCGCCTCGCGCACGCCGTGTTGGCCTGCCGCCTGATCGCGTTTCCTCCCATGGGTAGCACACGCCGCACGTGGCTCCACCCCCTGATCGCGAGCCTTCCCTGGGTCGCCCACGATGTCAGGTACGTTGCCAAAGTGAAGCTCCATGTCGGCCCTCTCTTTTACGTGTCCATGACACTCGCAGCTTTGCCTTTTATCTCTCATGATGACTGATCTTTCCACACGGCTCCATCGATACCCTGTCCTGCAATACGTTCTGGGCTACGCTGACCCTCCCCCTTCTTGTTTTCCTTCCTCACAAGTTTCCCAGCAGCATTTGTTACGTGTTTAGCATTGTAATTCAACTTTGCATTATTGTTTGATTGTGCTAATCCTTGATTTGAGTGCAGCCTATCCAGAACTCCACAAAGTTCTACGACAAGCAGATTTTTGTTTCGCCAGGCAATCGCTCCTCCAATCTTTCGCAGGTTCCACCGGTTGGTTGCAGTTCGCCCCTGTGTGCTTGGTAAGAACGGATAAGAATTTGATAACAGCACTAGTTTGAGCGCCTTTGTGAGCAAATACACCCCTATTTTGTTGTCGGTTTTGTTTTTGTTTGCGCTCACCATGGCAGGCGACGACAAGAGAAATGACCAGCTACAGGACATGCGGACACGAGTTGATGGAGCTGCTGCGAACATTCAGACGATACATACCCGGTTCGATTCGATGACCACTTCATCAAACGAGCGTTTCGATCGAATCAAGCTCGCACAGACGTCTACTCAGACCACACTCGATGCCGTCATGGAACGACTCGATGCATTGCACACTACGATCAGAGGGTTGCAGAAGAACAACCGTGGTCATGGCCGCCATGTGCCACACCATTCCGGTAATGATTCTTTTGCTAAGCTTAAATTTAAAATCCCACCTTATAATGGCAAATATAATCCTGGTGCATATCTTGATTGGGAATTAGAAGTTGAACAACAATTTTCATACCATGATATTTCTGCTAGTTCTCAGGTTCAAGCTGCTATTAGTGAATTTACGGATTTTGCTTTAATGTGGTGGCGTGATTATAAACAAAGACATCCTAGTACAATTCCAACCACGTGGGATCAATTGAAAGCTGCTATGCGACTTAGATTTGTACCTTCTTATTATGCACACGAATTGCTTAAAAAAATGCAGCGTTTTCAGCAAGGTTCCCGATCTGTAGAGGACTATTACCAGGAGTTACAAAAAGACATAATTCATTGTGGGTTATTAGGGAAAAACGACGCTGTTATGGCATGTTTTCGTAGTGGTTTGCACCGCGACATTCAGGACATACTTGATTGTAATGATTATGCTGATATGACGATCTTGTTTGAATATGCTTGCAACGCTGAACATGAAGTGCAGGGACGCCGCTCGAAGACATATACTAATTCTTTTGCAGGGCGCAGCCTGTCATCCAGCGCAGCTCCTCCTCTTCCCGCATCATCCACGACTAGCACTACATCGCGCGAGAGGACGACCAAACCTGCAGGCGCATCCTCACATACAAATTCAGAACCATCACTTGACAATGCACCTACTCTTTTTGATATTGAGAGCACCGGTACTGCTCCAGGTGCTCCACTCACGGCTGGTGAGACTTCTTCTGATGTGCTGAATTTTTTCACAACTCATGATAACATAGATCAATTGCTAGTGGCCTCTGTTCTTGATTTATCTTTGTCACAAGTTGATTTGCTTGATGTTCCTTGTGATAAAGATGCCTTGTGTGACAATGTTTCTGTTGTACATGCATTAAAACCACACACTTGTGCTGACATTAAACATGCCATTCATATTTCAAACACGACTGATGAGCTTGAACTGTCATCTTCCTTACATACTTTGGGTTACATTGAATTTGATGTTTTGTGTAATCTAGATTGTTTGGAAGATATAATTTTTAAATATGCTAATTTGCCATGGCTTTCTAAACACACATATCATGCTATTGGCAAATATAACAATGAAGGACATTATATGATACATCGAGCGTACATTTGTGACAATCTGAATTATCCTTTTGTTGTGCGCAATTTTGATCCACTAGAGGGCAGCCATGCTACAGATTTTATTCCACATTCCCCTAGCTCTGTTTTGGTGAAACAAGTTTCCTCCCAAGAAGGGGAGCATTGCTGCTCGCTACCTATCCCTACTTTGTCTTTTGTTGGTACTAATCTTTTGCAGGATAGTGTTGCCAAACATTATGTGTCGTCCGATCAAGATGCTTACATGCTCGCTAAATTTTCTATGCAAGATGACATATTCACCAATTGGAAACATGGTGACATTCCTCCTCACAATAATTTTGATTTCCTTGGTGCTGGTGCTGGTGAAGAACAAGCACGAAAGGTTGATGCCGGTGAGGCCTCCAGGTGTGGAGTAGACAAGTAGGCTTGGTTCGAGGGACCCGGTGGCCAGCGGGGTCAAGTGCGGGCCGCATGGTGGTAAGAACAGCAAGACGAAGTCGTGGACGGTTTCTTGGTTGAGCCTCAAAACCAAGGTCAAGCCGAGACTTCGTGGGAGCCGAGTCATGAGTGGTGATTATCGGAGGCTACACCGAGTCTGCGGGGTTTCCAGTGGTTCACCACAAAATCACTGATTTCCTTGGTTGATCCACAAAGCCAAGACCGAAGACCGAAGAGCAGCAGCACTGGACCGGTCTGACCGATGGGTTGGACCGGTCAGACCGGTAGGTAACGGTATGACCGGTGTGCGACGACGCCTTCCGGAGAGTTCGAAGCGGAGGACACGTGTTGGGATCGCATGGCTTGCGTCGAGGCTAAGCAAGTTTGCGGTCGCCGGCATCCGTCCAATGGTGCTACGACGAAGATTCCCAAATTGCCCCTCGGGGGTGTGTATTTTAGTTTTATGTCTTAGGGGTAGTTTCGTCTTTTGGTCGCCTCCATATAACCCAAGTGGTGAGAGGATGGCAGCCATCTCTTGGAACCCTAGCTCATTTGTTTTTGCTATTTTCCTCTTCCTATTTTTCCTTAGGATTTTAGGACTAGCTTGAGAGCTACATGGTGAGATCCTAAGAAAGGGATGGATGATCGGGTGGCAAGCTAGACCTTGTATGAACCTCCATGGTATGTATAGATGATTCGTCGTGGTTCCTCAAGACCTTGTGTTGTTTCTCCCGTTTTCCATTTTTGGTGATTTTCAGAGCCTTTTCTTGGTGATATTCTTGAGGTGGTTTCGGGGCCTTTCTCTTTGGGATTTGGTTGGGGATGTATGCATGAACCCTTCGAGGTTCTTTTCCTTATGATCCCCCTCTCAAATCCGTGAGTAAAGGTGCTCGATTTTGGGGTTTTCTTAGGTTTCGGGAAAGTGGTGTTCTTGGTGGAAATCCTTCGATTCCTCTTGATTCAACGAGTTTTGGTGGACCAAATCGTAGCTATGGGATGCCCATGAGGTACTCCTAGTATCCCCAAAGTCTTGTGCGAATCCGTGGAGCGAATCGGGAGATCGGGAAGTGGATTTGGAGGAGTTGACCCGCGGGTTGCTGTTCATCCCGAGCGCCTAGGCCCTGACCGGTCTGACTGGTGCCTTCCACCAGTCTGACCGGTGCAGCTCCCTGTTGGGTTTTGGCTCGGGGGAACGTGCTGGTGTGTTCCCTAGTCTCTAGGCTTGCTGCTGTTTCAGGTTTGGTCCTGTTTGGAGCTCGGAAGGTTGGTTTCTTGGATTTGGGGTTTCCTGGCTTGGACCAGTCTGACTGGTGTGCTGTATCGGCTTGACCGGTGTAGGAGCCTTTCTGTGGAAATCATCAAGTCTTGCTCGGGTGATCCGGCTTGGGGTCCAGGGTGACCCGGTGTGTCTCTGGAGAGTGTCGGGTGATCCGGTGGTCTAGTCCAGGTGATCCGGTTGGGACTGGTCTGACCGGTGGCTGTGACCGGTCCGACCAGTGTGTTCTGAGAGTTGCTCAAGTGCTTGTTCCTAGGATCAAGCTTGCTCGAGTAGGTTTTGGTGGTTGTTGGTTCCTAGGATCTGTAGCACTTCAGTGGCTACGTGGTCTTAGCCAACTTGGGTGGTTGAGTCGGAGAAGTGTTTTGGTTAAGCCGTGTTCATCTTGTTGGAGAAGGCATCTCCCTCGAGAAGAATTTTTATCAGCTCCCATTCACTCCGCCCCTCTCCGGTCGCCAGTTCGGTCCTTCACATCTTGGCGTTCAACATATCTAGTTCCTTGACAGTATGTGTACCCCTTTGACGTGGCTGGAGTCGATCATCACTCCACCCTTGGTTGGAGACCATCTTCTCAATAAGCTGAGTTGCATTAGCAATAGTGAGTGAGAAGAAAGCTCCTCCAGCAGCAGCATCATCATGTCCTTGGTCTGTCGGAGTCATCCCATTATCGAAGTTCTGCAGAATAAGCCAGTTGTCCATCCCATGATGAGGACAGGCCAAGATGTACTCTTGAAGCCTCTCTCTAGCTTCTGGGATAGTCTCATTTGCTGCTTGCTGAAAGCTTGAAATTCTCCCTCACAGGGCATTGGTTTTACCCAACGGAAAGAACATCACGAGGAATGCCACAGAGCATTTTGCCCAAGTATTAATATCCTCACGGTTCGCATAGAACCACTGCTTCGCCCTTCCCAGGAGTGAGAATTGAAACAGTCGCAGACGAATAGCATCTTCCTCCACTCCTCATATGGTGAAGGTGCTGCACAGTTCCAGGAACTGTTGCAAATGGGCGCTCGCATCTTCATTAGGCTTGCCACAGAATGGGCTAGCCTGTACCATCGTAATGAGGCCAGTTTTGATCTCCAAGTTTCCGTTCCTAGTGTTGATCTCGGGGCCTGTGGGCACCTGATCAGCAAAGGGAGCAAAGTACTCACGGAGAGTCTTCTCGGGGTTGGCCATAGGAGTTGATGGAGATGGCACAAAGGAAGCTGGGTCGACTTCCGTACGTACACGCCGGGGAGAACGAAATGAGTTCTAGCTCTCCTTACAAGTGACTCAGGATCTTCAGTGAAATTCGGCGGTAAGTTGAAACCAGTCATGCACTACCTGTCTTCATCATCCAAAAACAAAGAAGACAATAAAGGTTAGCCTGCATTGAGAACTGCTTTACCCTATCATGATTATAAACATATGCAAAGTGTTGTCATGTTATACTTTAGCCTTCCCCAGCAATGGCGACAGAAATGCTTATTGACATTTCTTACCGTCATCACAAGGTTTGTATCCCCGGCAACGGCGCCAGAAATGCTTGTTGACATTTCTTAACGTCATCACTAGGTTTGTATTCCCAGTAACAGCACCAGAAATGGTGGTCGGCATTCCTTAACATCTTTGCTAAGTTCGTGAGTTCCTAGCAACGATGCCAGAAATGTTCTGATGGTAATCCTAACGTTTACAAAGAATCCGCAAGCGTACGGATATACCATTCTAGCATTTCCCCAAAGTAGTATTCCAAAGGGTATCGAATCCAAGGAAGGCATGGTTGCATTAACATGTGCAAGACTATTGCAATGAGTATAGATCAATGATGAGAATAAGTCAGCTCCCAAACACAGGGGTAAGATATGATAAGGATGGGTAGTGTGAACACACCCGAACTCGTTCTCTCTATGGTACACTACGACTTAAGAGGCAACATACGAGTTAGCTCTTGGTTCTAAGGTACTAAACATATAAAGTTAGTAGAAGCCAGTCAGTCACTTAAGCATTGTATGAATATCAGCTCAGCACCCAGGCACAAACAGGGAGCTAACCGCCCGCATCACTTCTGCACGACGTCGGTTGTTAGATCTTAGACTCCTACAATGTACCCGAACGTGGTGGAGTACAAAGGGTCCAACGGCTGTCACTACTGCGGCCTACCCCTAACTGTCCGTGGGGCACGCTCATATGCAACATAGCTACTCAACCCAAGCACCATGCTTGCGTTGTTAACTAGACACTGACCGGCCCGGGCTATTGTGACCTTGGTCAGTGCCACCAGATAAATGGCCACTTACACCGAGTACCGTAGCTTGAACTTGAACTTCATACAACACAAACACGTGATCTAACTAGATCAAACTAGGCTAGGCATACAAACGGATTTGTGTTCTACTATGTCTATTCAACAGGATCAAAGGGTCATGTTCATGAAGAACACGAGCCTCTAACTTATGAATAAACAATGAAGACATGAGTAAATCATTAGTCAAGTGGATCGAAAGGCCTTCTTCATCAAGAATAGGAGCCTCTAAATGATGAACGAACGAAGAACACATGAACAAACCACCCATATATGCTAACACTACTTTATATGAAATAGCTGAATAACTGAAGTAGATCAAAGTCATATAATAAAATAAAGATACAAGAGAACTCATACCTAGATCCCAAAGTAGACTTGGAACCTGAAGTAGAACAACTCTAGCCTACCTCCTAGCATTGGAAACCAAAAGTGAGAGAGGAGTTGGAAAGTGAGTTGGGTAAGAAATGAGTCCCCTCCCTCCTATTTATAGGCCTAGGACAACTTCGGGAGAATGGCGTGAGCACCCCAAAGGAGTGGATCAGGAGCCGGCCAGGAAGCACCACGTGGAAGGCCAGGATGAGCCGACACATGGTCGGTTCAGCCGACCTGTGGGGTCAGCTGACCCCTTGTGGGCCCACCTTGGCCTGTGCTTTCTCGTGGTGGCTGTCCTGTGGGTCCTAAGGTCGGTCCCCGGTGTCCACCTGGTTTTGAGGCGGTTTGCCTGCCTGTGGGCCCTTCAATCCTTGTGATGTCCATGTGTCGCCCTCTGATTCGTCGGGGTTGCTTCCCTTGGATTAGTGACATGGCTTGCATGCATGGGATCCTAGGTGGCAGCCCTTCCTTGGCTGAGGTGACGTGGCTTGGCCCATAGAAGGTGACTTGTCACTTCTTTTATGCTTATTTTACCTACAATCACAAAAGCTCCAAGGACAAGTGGAACTACATTATTCTTAACTAAATGCGTGTAAGAAATGCCTTTTGCTCCATTATTTATGAGTATATTGATGGCTAAAGTAGGTACTTAACAGCAGTCAACACTAACCCTAACCGGAGATGGATGGCTACCTCTCCAAGAAACCCAAAACTTTTGTGGATGATCCAGGAAAACTTTACAGGCAAGAGAGACATCCAACACAAGCTAAGGAGATTGTAGATCCAAAAGCGGAGGCCGAAATATCGCCGGAACCTCCAAAGGAAACTCAACCTCCATGTCCGAAGAGAGATCAACATCAACCCCTGCCGATGGGAGAACAACTGCAGCGGAAGCACAAGATCGGGGAGCTATGCGCCCCGGACACCGTTGATCCACGTATCATAAACCTTCAAGACGTCGGAAGGCCGTTCATGATCAAGGTCTCAACTATCAGTATGGTGCAACACTCGCCTTTCACCGATCAAATGATGAGGGCAAGGCTTTTTCTGTTCTCACTACTTGGAAAAGCTTTGCGTTGGTTCCACACTCTACCGGCGGAGTCAAAACAAGATTGGGAAGCATTGATGAGGGCCTTCATGAAAGAATTTTATTCACCGGCCAAGACTCAGAGTTTGCACAACAAGATTGATACATTTGCTCAATTCCCAACGGAGACGATTGCGGAAGCTTTGGAGCATTTTAATGATTACATGCGAGCCGAACTCCTTGAAGGGAAGGTCGACCTACTCATGAGGAGGATGGAGAAGATGGAGATAGAGAGAGAAGCTCAAGACCTAAAGGCTGCCGAGGCAAGATCCACATGCGAGGAGTGTGAGGAGTACGGCCATGTCCAAGGAGATTGTTCGGAGCAAGTAATGGTGCTCGACTAAATGAGGAAAGGAGAGTTGCCAAATTTCCGCTACGGGCAAGGTAAACCCCAATTTAATGCATGTTCGTCCATTCAAAATCTGGTTCAGCTTTGTATACAATTGAAGGACTTCATGGACGGGCAAACTAAGATCAACAAGGACACCGTCACTAAGTTCAAAGCTATGGAAAAATATTGGAGAATATAGATGGCAAGGTGACAGAGGTTAGAAGCTCTATCCATCAAGTGCTCAATATGATGAAGATGCTAGAGACGCATGTGGGACAACTTGTTGGGCGCCCGATGGGTAAGAAAGGAAGATTGCTGGGACAACCCTAAGGTCTCGAGACGGTGATGGCTATTCAAACTCATTCGAGAGAGATGGAGGATCACACTAAGGAGAAGGTTACCACTATTCCAGAGATCACTACTGAACAACCGAAGTTTGAGATGCCGAGCCAATACATGAAGATGCCTCCACACTACTTCCGAGACATGCTTGCCAACAAGCACGAGATGACATTATGCGACCTTGGAGCAAGTGTGGGAGTCATGCCAAGAGACGTGTTCGAGAAGCTACGCCTACCGCTCGAGCCTATGGCCATGTGTCTAGAGTTGGGAGACAACTCTATTCGCTATCCCGTGGGAATCACCGAAGACGCACCCGTAAAAGTTGGAGAGATCAAGTTCGACATCTACGGCAAGGGAAGTGCATTCAAGTTTCAACCACGTCTCGAGGTATGCAACATGTTCAATGTTAAATATGTTCCACCTCATCGTCACTTTATCAAGGAAGAGCCGGAGAGGAAGGAAGCGAAGGAAGTTGTTGCATCCGTTAAGACCAAGGAACAAAAGCCGCCTGTGAAGACTAAAAAAATGACTAAGCCGAAGAATAAGACTGCGCCCAAGATGGTGCGGAAGTGGGTACCCAAGATTGCAATGCCCACAAAAGAGCGTTGATCCAAAGTGATGAAGAGAAGAAGTCTGGCTATGGACTATAAACGAAGCGCTAGGCGGGAGGCAACCCGTTCGTCAAGTCAAGAATAAGCTACCGGGAGGACAACCCGATCAAGAATAAAAGCTACCAGGAGGGCAACCCAGAAAATTTCCGAATTCCAAGTAAGTTGGTCATAGAATTTGCTACGCAAGGCATTTTATTAACTCGTATGTGGCTGAACAAGTTTTTAGAGAACCTTTTATTTGCTCGGTCATTATATTTGAATTTGTCTATCTTAAACCAATGACATGAGTCGTCCGATGATTTATTTGCCTCTTTTCGAGAAACTAGAACCAAAAATTCAGATCCTATTTGAGCCTTCTATCCAATCCATGATGGTAGGTTCAATTTTGTTTGCATGTTAAAAACACACGAGTAGAGCCTCGCTATGTTCCTTAATGTTTGTAAATCTTTTGACGCATGCTAGGACTCACTTAAACCTAAGGAATTCAGTTTTTGGTTTGATTTCACTTAACATCTACCGGTTTCTCTAGAGCTAGAGTTTTTCCAGAGACCCATTGTTTTTATTTATTCAAAATCTCTCTCTCATGTTTGGCCAAGTTTAGAACCTAAACCCATAATCCCATGGTCAAGCCGGAGGAGCTTGCTATCAATCAATGAAAGCAAACGATCCTGGTGCAACCAAAATAAAGATAGTCGGAAAGTTTTCGACTTACAAATTGTTTTTGATGTTTAAAAACTCCTCTAATAATATATTTGGACTCATTGCTAGCTCTGAGTTAATTCTTAATTTTCAAAATTAGAGGAGTAATTAGCATCTAAAACATGATCAAGGGAAGGATTTGAGGTTTATTTAACACCTTGTGCTCAATGATGCATCACGAGAATGCTTTATCATCAAAACATCTTGGGCACATGTAAAGGACAAGCATGGGGGAGGGCAACATGACTTTGTTTTGCAGGAAATAAGTGAAAACACATGAACCATGGAAGACAAGAAGTGACACAAAGTTAAGGAGGGAGGCATTGATCTCATCATTCAAAACAAAGGAGTGGCCGAGAGCATTTGGCCGATGGATTCTTGTGGAGCATGAGGACACAAGGACATAATGCAGCAAAGAGCAAGTGGGAGAAGAATCGAGGCAAGGCAGGCAGGGAGGATCCCAGGCCGGTCGGCCTAGGCCGGCCGGCCTGCCCTTTTTATTCAGCCCCCGGCGTCCATCTTCCTCAGGTAAGCCTCTCACTCATTTTCAAGTTCATGCTCCCAAGTTCATAGTCCAGAGACCTTACGAACCACTCAGAAAAATTTGTGCCTTACCTCCTTGTCTAAAAATCCCTGAAAATTTGTTGCAAATCTTGTTGTTCCATATACTTTCTTTGTGCATTTTTATACCGGAAAGAAACCCCTGGGAGAGTTGTTTGTGAATTTGTGCAGCAAGGCACGATGAGAAAGGCCATGAACATCATCCTCGGAAGGAGGACATGATCATCATCATCAGAGGCGCCATCTAGCTCTTTGTGGAGGCACTCTATTTCCGAGTCCCCACGAAGCATGGAGGAGGACATGGCACCGTCGAGGAGCGACACGCTGCTCCTTGGAGGCATGAGGAGTACACGAAGCTTGTCCATGCGGCACAAACCGCAAGGGCACACGGAGGAGCCACCCGTTCGACCTCAACGCTCAACTCGTTCATCCGCTCCGCCACCATATACTCCGAGGCACTCCAAGCTTGTTTTCATCATAAAGACGAAGGATCACCATCGGAGGAAGAGTGAAGGAAAAAAGAAGAAATAATGCTTCCAATTCGGTTTGATTTTTCCTTCTCCTTTTCCTTATTTTTCAGTTATGTGCAAATTTGTGTGTGCGAGCATTTTCTATTTTATTTTTAGCATGTGTGTGGTAGTAGTAGTTTTTGTTTTGCATCACCATGAATAGATTTCACCATCGTTTTATGATAATTAATATGGATGGAATATTGTGCCAAGTTGATATATGATGACCGTTGCCTATTTGCTTATCTTTGTACTTGTTTTATGCATGATTAAGTTAATGCTCTCTTTAATGCAAATCTGAAATTAATTTAAATGCTAGCTTAATCCTTTGCGGAGGTTATGATAAAGATGAGACCCATAGTTTTTCTCATGCTCTCAATTTTGGTGGGTTAAAGATGATTTATTTTTGTTCTTAAAAGTAATGCTAACCTTGTCATTAATACCTCTTGCATTTTGCTATACCTATCCAAAGCCTTATATTTATTTGAGTTCAAAAACTTAGTATACAAGATTTATTTTTGGGTGAGTTAATCCAAGGCTTGATTTCTCTGGCTCGAGACTAAGAAGTTGGTCATTCCATTTTTGCGTATCTATCTTAATGCTAGCCTTTTGTATCTGTGCATTGTAAGTTTCCACACCGGAAATTTTGCAAACCTCACCGGATATCCACCCATAAAACCATAAATATATCTTTTTTGTGTTTACCTTCTTGACCGCAACCCAACATTTGAGTATGGATGAATATTTCAAGGAAGATCACAAGAATAAAGGTGCTAAGGATTGAAGTATAATTTTGGGAGACCTCCAAGATGACGTGAAGGTTGCGTGAAGGATCCCTAGAAGATTTCAAGTGTTTCTCTCCAGGAAAACATACAACTTTTAGTACCTACCTTGGCACAAAACTTTTACCACCTCTTTGCCCGAGGATGTGCAATCGTCTAAGCATGGGGGGAGCTGCCAAGGAGGTAGGTACAATGTAATCTAGAGTTCAAGGGGAGTATAAAAAAAAGGAGAGAATAAAAAAATAATAATAAAGTGTATATATATAAAAGGAAAGAGAGAAAGAAGAAAAAATAATAATAAATAAAGCTCCCTGGCTCTCTAGATACATTAGGAGTTTCAAGAGGATTCAAGATCAAGACCCATACTCATCTTTCCAACCATGTGCAATCCGATAATGAGGACTTTGTTTGTGCCTCGGGATCACTCTTTGCCATTTGCACATGTCCACTTATCTCAAAAAGTGTGTGTTCATCTCTCCCCCCTCCTTGTAACATTAGTTTTGCAATGACCTTTTTGACGAGTCTCGGTAAGACCATGAGAAGTTTGTCTTGTTTTGATAATATCTCGATTATAATATCTTTGTAGGACTAAACTTTTCCCTAAAAGCTCCAGATAAAACAACCTTCCACTTATATATATTTT
Source organism: Cenchrus fungigraminus (assembly GCA_036936925.1). Classification (NCBI taxonomy): domain Eukaryota; kingdom Viridiplantae; phylum Streptophyta; class Magnoliopsida; order Poales; family Poaceae; genus Cenchrus; species Cenchrus fungigraminus. The sequence continues at coordinate 57,199,713 of CM072772.1, read as the reverse complement.
TCAGAGGGGAAAGGAGTAGAACGAATAGGCTTGAGAGACAAGATGAGATGAGAGTTCATGAGCAAGATGCAAGGAGGTTTAAATTTTTGAACTTGGTTTAGTTCTTTTATTCATCTTGCTCTACACTTCAAAATTTCTGAGATTCATTTGAAATTTGGGAGCATGACTAATTACTTGTGTGAAGAGCTTAATTGATATCCACCCCCCGTAGGGATGAAGGCTGGCTTCATTATGAAACTTTAACAAATATAAATTTAGAGAGCATTATGTTTTCTCGTGTATGATCAAGTGCAGGGTTTGAACAATGAAGGGCAACACTGATATCCATCAAAGGCTTACTCGAGGACGAGCAAGGTTTAAGCAAGGGGGAGCTGTTGATGGTGAATTTTCGTCAACCTAGCCATGAGTTTACCTTCGGTGTTGGCATTGATTTGATATCCAAACTAACGATCCTAACCCTCATGATATATCAAGTTCGCACTCACATGTGGTTTTTGGAGTTTACTGTTTACGCAGGAATCAAGCACATAAATGAGGACTTCCGAGTAAAGTTCATCGACCACTTTACAAGAAGATCATGAAGCCTGTGACAAGTCAAGATATGAACTGAACATGACTTCAAGTGGCCTAAGGACCGAACCGTGAAGACAGAAAACTCAGAGGACCTGAACAGAAAATGCTGAAGTTTGTGCGACAAGGAGCCCTATCCAAACCGCGGAGAAACTGATGCCAAGGGCCCACATGTAGAAGGGGAAAGTTCCAGAAGACACGAGAAGCAACGGGAAGCAAGACGGGGCCGAGACGGGCCGAAATGGGCCCAGGCCGGTCAGCCCAGGCCGGCCGGCCCAGCCCATTCCGGGCCCAGTTCAGCGCCCCTTTGACCTAGCTGATCCTCAGGCTATTTATAGTCCCCGTGCTAAGAGCCACACATCCATTCATTCGTCATCCGCCGCCGAGGGGCAGAGAAGCTAGAGGGACACCATCTTGGAGAGGAGGGTTGTGCTAGTTGTCTAGGGTTTCCCTAGCCGACGTGGGAACCTTGCATGGAAGACCATGTCGGAGCTCCGTAGCAAGGATCAAGATCGAGGTAGGATCCCGATGGTGATCTTGTTCATGTAATCATTCATGGTGAAGTTTTATAGTGAATCCGATTTCTAGCGATCAAGTGCCTTCTCTATGGTTTTGTTCTCTCTTGGTTTTGCTTATTCCTCAATCTATACTTAAGATAGATTGCATAGGGTGCTCTTGTAGCCGCGGTGGCTAGAGGTGCATACCGGATCGACCAAGTGTTTTGAACTTGTTCTTCTTAAACTCGCCCTAGGCTAACCCGCACGAATAGGGTTGCGTCATGACAGGATGAAGGTTCCAAAAGGTGGGCGTCTTCAGAATCGGAACGGAGGCCACGGTTTAAAGATGCTTTTTATGAGATTCGCTTTGCTATCTTCATCTATCTTGTTTGGAGCTACAACATAAGCATGATCTAGGCTCTCTAGATCGGTTATCTCTATGCTTTCTCTTGCTATCTCTTGAGTTTAGTAGATTAGATTAGATTAGATGTGTTTTCTTGATGATTTCTTAGATTAGATGCAACTTGGTTCTTCAAAAGAAAAAGTTTCTTTGCCTTACTAGATTGAATCCTTGCGTTGCACATTGTTCCACGGATTCGATACCTTAGGTTCACACATAAGGGAAGAAGGGTCCCTTGACTACGACGGGGATTTGTCCGCTTGCAAATCCAAGCGAACTTTGATACAACTATTAACCGTCAACAGCGCGCATGAAGTAGGCCTTCTCCGCAAGCTTGGCTATGAGTTTGGCCGCACGGTTGCCTAGTGTAGCTCGCCCTATCCTATTGATGGACATGAGGCACTACTCAGGTGTCTTGTGGGGCTGTGCTGCGACTTCGTTATGGGCCTCGTTGAGGTTGCGGACTGGTACAGCTACCAAGAGACATCGATGTCATTCTGCCCGCCTGGTATTGCGATTACGTCGAGCATTCTTGGCTTCTTCAATCTCATTCTAGGGAGCGTCAGCTGACAACTCATCATTGGAATTGTCATCCAAGAACTGATTTTCCTAGGCGCGAGAGTTCTCACCTGCTTCGGCTACGAAGACCTGGCGATCAGGTGAGTAGCAGCCGGAGCTTATGGTAGCCACCTTAGTTGGGGTGTGCTCTTCTGCGATGGGAGACAGTGGAGCTCCCTCCTGGAAGGGAAGTGTCTTGAGGCAGGCGATGAAGTGCAAGTTGTCGTCTGTAGCCAGGTCTGTGGCCTTTTGGTCGGGCAAGTAGACGAATCTACCAGCTGGAGTAGACTTGATGACTATTGAAGGTCCTTACAACGAAAATTCGACTGTCATTACCTCGGAAATGAAAGGAGTATATGACAACTTTAATGCACATTTTGGGTGCTAATAAAGTTGCACGTGTTGTGTTTTGAATTTTATATGCAGGTACACACTTAGAGAAAACCACAGACCATCAGGCCACACATGGCAGGTACACCCGCGCCTCCAGGTGCGCCTGCACCTTCCATATGCCACATCTTGGATCCTAGACATCAACAAGTTCACAAGCACATCTTGGATGAATGAGAAGCGTTGGTTTTATGTCGGTTTGATCAAAGGGACAAGGTTGGAAGATCTTGGATCCACAGGTCCACTTATCCATGCAACCCAACTGCCACAACCTCCACAACCGTTATCAAGGAGCAATCCTAGACATCCCTCCACATAGTCAGTGCATCACATGGTCACTTATCAGGTGCGCCCGCACCTATGACCGGTGGAATTTCGAGCAACCAACCTGGGAACTGACTTGTAACCGACCAAGGACCAAGGATCAGGGGCGTCCACGATAAGAGGTAGTGGATCACAGGTGCGCCCGCACCTATAACCGGCCTCCACAACATTCCACCGATGTTCCAAGGCTATAAAAGGCACCCCACACTCGCTGGAACTACACACACGAAGCAGGAGCATCACATGAAGTCTCATTTCCACCTTAGAGTAGGATTTGTGTAGTTTGGGAGTTAAAGTCGAGTTGAGCTAGTCTCAAGATTTCGGAGGAGTCTTCTTCAGAGTTCCAGTAGTACTCTTGTATCCTTTCTTTGTAAGACTCAAGTTTAATATCTAGTTATCTTTCTATCTTACCTTTTGAGTCAATTATATTCAGCTTCTACTAGGTCTAGTAGCTTATTTCTTGGTTTAGATTAATGTGTGTTTAGTCTTGGTGAGTTTAGCTCTCTTGAACTCTATAGTATTGTGGTCGTTCTTCGCTTGACCTTCTACCGAGTGCTTTTGTGCTTAGTAGGAGAGAGAGAGACCTTCCTTTGTGATATCCAGGGGTAGGTGCTTTGGTTCATTGTGAGCGCAGTGCTTAAAACTTACCTTAGTCTTAGATTGTTCCCTCGTTCAACAGAATAGTTGTGGTACCCTAGGGAGGTGACAGCTCTGGACAGGCTTTGCAATCCACCACGTTAGTTCGGACTGATAGGATTGAGCGCGTCGTTGTTCTACCTTCTCATCCCTGTCTGAGAGCACGGCTTCTCTTACCTTGACTCTACCTTACCTTGGTTCTTTTCCCGGAGTTGACAGGAAAAGATAGATTGTACTAGGATCCTTTCTCATCTCGTTGTCCTCCCAACTCACTAGGTCCTCTCTAATCCTTTTATCAAGATCTCTTTGGGTGTCCATTTACCCATTGAATATCATTACCGTTACCCCCGCCATAGTTTTCTACTGAGTCTCAAGACTCTACACTAATTTATTATTCGACTATCTATGCATAGTGCTTCCCTTGGGAAAATATAAATACGATAACCCGAATACCACCGGGTGAAGTGCTACAACGGTAACTCGTGCGCTTGCGGACCTTTTCTGTGATGTGTGTTTTACCAGGCATTTCTGGCGTCGATGCTATCTTAGTAACAACACTAAGAATTACCAATAATGACCAAGCCAGCACAGAGCCTGACAACGGCTTCTTAGTGTCGGAACCCAAGTCATAGTCGGGCTCGGGTTCGATCGGATCCAATCTGAAGTCAAACTCGTAGGAGTCCAAGTTGTAGTCAAGGATGACGCTGGAGTCTGAGGAGTACTTGGAGACGATCTCCTTGCCGGCTCGACGGGGGGTGAATGCTTCCACGTAGGTTGCGCCAGTGTTGCGGAGTCCGTACGGGAATTGCTCGTGGGGGAGGATTGGACAACACGATGGCTCAGGTGCCAACTTGCGTGGTTCAACCCAGGTAGTCATCGAGTTAGAGTTGGAGGCGGATCCAAGCTCGAAGTCGGTGATGTTTTTGCAGAGCGAAATTATGTCGAATTTTTTCGACAAGCAAGAACGTGGTGGCTTCGGGAAGCATCACGAACCCAGTCTCCGGGTCCGGGGCCATGGTGAGGCAGTGCTGGAAGGAACCAACGCCGTCAGCGGTGAAGACCCAGGACCCGAAGACGAAGGTGTTGCCGCGGTTGAAGGCGGCAGTTGGCTTGATGGTGATGGAAGCTATCGAGTTCGCAATGAGATTTTCGGCGAGATCCTCTACCTGGCACGCCAGCTGTCAGTGTTTTAGACCAGCAACCTACCAAGGGGGTTACTCGAGGTAGATGATTGTGGCCTCGCCGAGATCGGAAACTTAAAGGAGAGACACGTGGCACACAATTTAGACAGGTTCGGGCCACAATGTGTGTAATTCCTTACATCCTGTATGTTGTGTAGCTCTTGATTGATGGGGTGTTGTTTACAAGATGATGCAGATAGATAGAGAGGGGTCCTAGCCTCGCCTTATACTCACCGGGAGGCAGGGTTACAAGTCGGTTCGAGTAAAGAGTCCTAGCCGTACTCGGGTAGGATTACTCTACATGGGTTCGGAGATGTCTAGCCTTCCTAACCGAGTACTAGTCCTCTATTACCTTGCTCCCCACGCAGTCTTGCACCATGGCCCACAAGTCGGGTAGTCCTGTGGGCCCACATAGTAGTCGGAATCAGTACCTGCCTGGGTAGTGGACCCTGGGATGTCCGTACGACAAATGGTGCGCGTGCCCTCCCCAGCGGGGCCTCCTCACCCATCCCCCACTCCGCGACGCTGTCCACAAGAGCCGGATCGATCCAAGCGGTAGGATGTGGTGGATGCACGGATCCATCATCGTCAGCATCGTCCCCGCGGTCATCATCATCAACATCGTTTTAGAAGCGCACTAAGCCTTCCTGGACAGCGGCCTCCCCGGCCTCCCTCTCCTCCACCAACCCAGTCGATTACTCCCCATGTGGCTCGACCACCTCCACACCTCTAACCAGCCGCCCATGACACCGATTCATCATTGTCGAGTGTCGGGCGGATCTCCCCCCGACAGCGAAGCTCATGTGAGACCTGCGTTGGTGGCACGTGATGAGGACATCCCAGGCATACGTAATCCCGATGTCATGATTACACTAGATGCATCACTGGTTACGCATCAAGAATCAAGTGCTCAACTAGTTACGCAAGATCAAGCATTGGAAACGCAAGTACAAGTGAACAAAGGGCTGGTTACACGCAGCAATGTAAAGAAACTCCAACAAGAGGTGCATGCTTTCCTCTCTGAGTTACATTGTAATATTGATGAGTCATATACTAAAGTCTTGTACTCTGCTCCTACTCAAGATTACACATGAGGCTTATCCGCTGGGTTACGTGAAGGACGTAGAAGGTTACGTAGAGGACACCAAGGCTGTTGTCCAAGCTGAGAAGGGTTACACACATAAGACTCAGGGTTACACCGCATAAGAATCAAATTCACATCCAAGTTTGTACCATCTCATGAAGAGACGGGGCCACCTGATACATGACTAGAAGCTCCTTGAAGTTAAGATTCCAACCCAACAAACGGCACATCATTTTGACTTCCGAGCTAGGAGTAATGGTCATTTTAGTGGAGGCTGCGCAGAAGCTGAAAGACAGACATGAACTAAAGACCACTTCGTGAATGCTTCAACTAGTTGGCCTTCCACCTCCCAACGTGATTGCTGCAGTTCACGCTTATCCCACACCCATCTAGGAGGGTTGTTCCTAGTACAAATACCCCCTATGTACTACCAAGAACTCAGTTTTGATGATTATGAATTGATAGCCTCATATGGTTTGTAGCAGCCGATGCTGCTGAGTGCCTTGCACACCCCTTGTTCTTCCTTGTTCTTCTTGGACTTGCGAAGAGATCCCTCTAGGTTCTGCTACTTTGTGCTATATGGTTTCCATTCAGCTGCGCCGTATTGTGTGAATTAGTTCCGGCTTATGGTTCTGCGGTCATTTGGACATCGAGTCGAAGTCTTCGTGATTTCGGTGCCTCTCTCCTCGTCGTTTGGTCGCATCCAACCTTTGTCATGTATAAAGCTTTTACCCGCTACCTGCAACAAGTTATCTTGCTACGAAACCTATTGCCGTGAAGATCGGGCCACCCCCAGTACCTTTCTTGCAACAGTCACTATCAGCACGGGAGACGGGCCTCGGCCATAGCTTCGTTCCTCCTCTCTGCAGCCGGTGCGGCAGACCTCCCTCCTCAGATCCGGCATGGTGAAGCTCCCTCAGGTACCTCTTGGCGGCCGTCGCCTAGCACAGGCACGAAGCAGAGGGGCTATCGAGCTGTGCCCCTCCTACCAGAATCAGGACATGCCACTGTGCTACTTCCATGGCCGGCGGCGCAGAGGAGCTACTGTGACGGCGAGGTGCTAGTGGTCGATCCACTTCTCTCTCCTCGTCACAGCACACGGAAGAACCGTGGGCATGCGGGCCCATGCCACGTCGGTCAGCGGATGTCCACTCCAGGAAACACGACCATCCGCTGACATACCATGGGAGATCCAGTATCCGGTGCGGACGTGGAGATCCAGATCCAGTATGCCGGTGCGGACATTTTTCTAGTACCGCTGTATTGAAGGGACGTTTAAAGTTCACACTGTGGACAGTGCTAGGCGCGTAGCCGCGCAGGCTTTGATTTAGCTTGCAAATTGGGTGGAGAGTGCATGCACTTACTCCCTCCGTCCCTTTTTGTTGGTCGCCAATGAACAGGGATTCCCACACAGACACGCTTTTATAGCGACCATCAATCAGGGACAGAGGGAGTAATAGTTAACACACATCCCTTTGTCTTTCCTGGGACGCGGCACTGTGCAGTGGCACCCTTTCTTCTGTCCCTACCCTCAGTGATCTTTCCCTTTCCACCCTATAGCTAGAGCATAACCTTGTGCTCCATGCATGTTACTGTAGTGCTTAGTAGTACAGTACGTCTTTGCTTGCAAAGGGATCGTCCATGCTCTGACATTCAGCCCACTCTATCAAGATTCATTCTCCTGACGTCCTGTGGGCCATTTGCTTTAGGAAATCGTAAGATAATCGCCCCTAGCTCCTTGTCCCCTGAGATTCGAATGATTGGTCAGGCTCAGACATCATTGCATATTTGCATTTGCATCGACACGGCATTGTTCCTACCGCTGCGGTAATCGTCCTCTCTAATTAGGAGTATTAGATATGGATTAATGTCAAAACCAATTTCACAACCCCTAGCTTAATTTTCGAGACCAATCTAACGAGTCTAATTATGTCATAACTAGACAACGTCGTGCTACAGTAACCAATCTCTAATGACGGATTAATTAAGCTTAATGAATTCATCTCGTAATTTCTAGTTCATTCGTATAATTATTTTTGTAATTAGTATACGTTCAATACTCCTAATAGACCTTGAAAAGGACACAAAAATTTCACCACTACAACTAAACGGGTCATTAATCAGTTTCAGGTTTAGAAGAGTAAAAAATTTAAGTACCACAAATAAGTTGCTTTCTCCAACAGTGTTGCTAAAACTGAAGATCTATAATCATTCAAGGAATAGTATCGCACATATTTCTTTCTTCAAGGATCAATTTGAAAATGGACACATCCTTATCCTCTCACCTCCCTCTCTTCCCTGCTCACACCCGACGCTCAGATCCAGCTACCCCAGCGGCCCGGCCTCCTCCGCCTCCTCACCTCTCACCTCCTAGTCCCTGACCCGACTACCACCTTCGACTGCAGGTGGGCCATGGCCTCGCCCGGACTCCGATGGTGGCGCAGCGAACTCCGACGGCGACGTGGTAGTGGCGTCCTCTCCTACTCCCCTTCCGGTTGTTGCCACCTTCCTTCCCTCCCTTTCCGGTCACACCTCCGACGGCCCCCGCCCTTGCTCCGGTTGCGTTGGAGAAGCTCCTGTGGTCGCACCCCTCCGGTAGTCGCGCATGTTTCCGCTGGCCCCGCCCCTGCTCCAAAGTGGAGCAAGCTCGCGCAAGGCCAAGCTGGTGACGCCTCGTCTACGCGACGAAGCACACCCTTGTCGTGGCCTACTAAGGAAAGCACAACGGCAACCGTGGCTCAGAGATGTCCGCGAGGAGGCAGTTGGCACTCCCGCTAGAGAGAATGAGGAGAGAAGAAAATGTAGCAACTCATACTTGGGTTGGTATATTTGGCAACTTCCCTGTTTAGTTACCAAAATTTTTACTAACTACCCGTCACCACAATCTTCGTAAACTAATTACGAGTATTAAACGTGGAATCTAATGAGACTAATTATGTCATGATTAGACAACATCATGCTACAGTAAACAATCTCTGATGACGAATTAATTAGGCTTAATGGATTCATCTCGTGATTTCCTGTTCATCCATGTAATTAGTTTTATAATCATACAAAACTATATAAGAGCTCCCCACTAAGGAGTTCTCTCAACCCTCAGCACACCACATCACCATCCACTATGTCTTCTCTCAACATGCAAGGTGTCCACATCACTATCCACTAAAATCATCAATTTATTTCTTCTATCGATTTTCTGCGGCTAATAGCATCCATGTATACAATGTGTTGTTTGCAGTAGAATGTTGCGAAGCAATCACTTTAGTTTCTACTTTCAAATTTTATCTTTAAACTTTGTTGAAATTCCCGCAGCAACGCGCGGGGTATCACCTAGTTAGTTTATATTTAGTCATCCTAATAGGCCTTGAAAGGAGTCCCAAAATTTTCATCCATGTAATTAGTTTTATAATTAGTTTATGTTTAGTCATCCTAATAGGTCTTGAAAGGGGTCCTAAAATTCTCCCAAACAAATTTCCTCAACTAAACACACCGACCTCAAATAAGAATCCATATAAGTCCTAAGTTTTGAGCTGTTTTTAGATCGTGTGATAGCTTTTTGTTTAGGAATCCATTTTAAGTCATTTGCTGAAATGCTCTAACCTCATCCATTCTTACCTTTGCAGTTTTTACTACGGTCATCGCCCGCATCGTCGTCATCGGCTCGCTCTCTGCACTAGAGACAGAGAGGAGTACTACTGCAGAACGAGTCACGGGAGCCATGGAAGCGCCCGGGCTCCATTCCCCGAGGGAATTCCACTCACTCAGGCTTCATTTGGCGATCTGTGTATTCATTACACAGGAGAAAGAAACCACGGCTGGGTTTGGGTGATCCCGGTAGTCCACCGGACTCACGGGTGGTTGGGTTTTAATTACATGTATGCATCAACTTGTTGTTTGGAGGGACGTGGATTGGAGGGGCGGGAAGTGGATTGATTTCTATTAGTTAAATATCAATAGAAGGAAGAGCTGGAGCAATAATGCACACAAGAAATAAAATGGCAACTTCATCCACAAAACATCCATTTTCATACAAAATCCATATTGCATCCTGAGTGGAAAGTTAAAAAATCCTGAAATTTAAATTCTGAACAGATAGATAAACTTAAAATATGAGAGGAAAGGGGAAAAATAATGAAGCATTGTAACATAATATTGCATTCTTCACCAAATTTAGAAGCAGCTCATGGCTAAACATTTTCATAGTTGTCGCACAAACACATCCGCGGATGTCTTAGGCTCAAACATATTGAACTGGTTCTCAAATGGCTAAATAGGGGTATGAATAAGAGTGAGGAATGATGAATGTTGAAGAACTCCAAAACCACTTGGACATGCTGTTGAAACTTAGCCATGTATCAGATAACTTGAATCATGATGAGCTGCAATCACAAGACAATAATTATGCATTTTTTGCGAGTAATTATGCAGTTAGACAGCAGGCAACAAACATCTCCACTCCTGCAGGAAAACATTCATTCTTGATAAAACAATGTAATGGAACTAAAGTGCAAATATAAATAACTATGCTCCATGCTCAGATTTGAAGGGCAAAGTAGGTATCCTCGGATCTCACATTCATATATGTTGGCATATGTTAAGCAAATGAGTGGAGACTTGTAGTAGTAGCGAAAGTAAGACAACTCATTTCAAGCAACTGCACATATGTGCAACTCATTTGTGCAAGCAATATGATTCAAGCAGATCAAGTTTCTTTCACTGCACATATATGCTACGCATAAACTGACAACTGAAGACTACAAACAGAAAGTGAATAAAACTAAAGGTTACGAGTTGCGGATGTTCCATACCTCAGTGTCTGTTTCGTCAACCTTGCTGAGCAACTCTTACAATACAAGTGAACATCTCCAGTAGACAGACTCTTCAAATCTATTTATCCATGAAAATGAGTCACAAAAGCGAATTTTCAGATGACTAAAAAAACAGAGATAACAATGCAAGGGCAACGACTAAAAATAATTGGACAGTCTATTTTTTATCAGATTTTATCTGAACACAGCTACACAAAGTCATGAGTATTATGATGTAACAAGATAGGCTTAAAGTCAGTATAGGTAAATAAACCCCATTTATTTTTTCAGCCTCCACATTCATATTCAGATCAGATCGGATGCAACATCGCTGTTAATTTGTTATCACTTCACTGTTAGACTATCAATGCCACTTTTTTCTTCTACTCCATTGTCTTGCCAATATTAAGATCAACATAAAGTTACATAGTAGTATAGTATATCATGGGATTGGGAAAAAGAGCAGGTGAACATTTAAGTATGCTGGAATCACAACAAATAAGAAATATTGTGATGAAACAAATAGACAATCAAAGAATCTAAGCCTATCAGAGGTGACTGTGTATACATTGCGGTGCAGTGCAAGAACCAGCAATCAAACACTTGTTTCCACTAGCTTTGTTAAGAGTGCACATGCATACATTCAAATGGTAGGTTCATGTCAAATAAACTACGGGATGAAAGATTGAGAAAAGAACAATATCAGGAATACAGATAAAGGTATATAAGGTATCTCTTGAAAGAATTACATGTAAAGAAACTATACTGACTGATGAAAGGAAATAACATCTAACATAACCAATACTGACAGCAATATGGTTCTATTCAGTAACTACTATACTACCTCACGTTGACGGAGATGGAAGAGAAGCACGTCATGGACTTATCCAAAGGAAGATATGGGAGGGCCATGATCGATCATGGTCGATCTGATCGCAAAATCAATGCGAAAAGGAAGGAAAATGAAAAAAATCATTTGTTAATTATTTTGTTCTCTTTTTACCACACAGGGATGAATGTAAATTACTTTCGTTCTTCAGTTTGCTGCCAGACTGATTGGGCCAAACCTGGTCCATGTAGGATTAGCGACTCCTCACCAACTGAAGTACTGAACACATCAGCATATTAAAAAAAAACTGGATAGATCAAAGGGTGTATGCTTAGATTCGTAAATTATAATTAGGACCGTGTTATTAATTAGGAAACACTTAGAATAAAATGTTAACTGTTTTTTCAGAAAGTAATTAACATGGTACTTCTCAGTTAACTATCTGTCCTCCTAATATTCTCTCCAGCTTAACATCACGGTCCTAAACAAGAGTGACGTACTGTAAGAGCACTGATTGAAGTGAGCAAGCGCATGGCCGGCCTGAAATAAGTGTGAAATATAGATATCTTCCCTATACTATCGTTGCTAGGTGGACCATTTAACTTCTGAAATAATAACAAATCCGGAACACTCTAGTAGTACTAGCTTAATTTAATCAGTAGGCCAACATTGGCTTGCCGCATATAATTGATGCCTATGGACTTCTATCAAACCAACTTAGAGAGAGATGCAGGCAGACACACAGTACTGACAACTCAAACTACTCTCGTCCCTCTCATTGTCAGAATCATATTGTGAGGCATAAATCGATATTGTCGTCCCTCCCAAAGAAGGGCAGAATGATCATCACCCAGCAAAAAAACGTCAACAATGTGTAACCAACCACTCAACCAGTACCATATATGGTCTGTCCAATGTTCAAGAACACAAGCTTTCAGTCTTTCAGCAGGGAGCATGAGGATGATGTAGTACGGAGGAATATTACCATACCTGTAAAAAAATGCAAGCAAAAACTAAAGTAATCGAGGATGGTTCCATCCAATGGGGAGCTTCCTAGGGGACAGCTAGCACAGAAGGTAGCAGCAGTAGACGCATCAAAAGATGAACAGCAAATCTTGCTGGCGGATCTAAGATAGCGAGAAGGGAGGAGGAGGGGGGAGGGGAGGAGGGGGATAACCACCTGGAGAAGCCGAAACGAGGCCAGAGTTCGAGCAGTAGTCACCGCCGCTGCCGCTGCTGCCTCCTCTGGCTGACGAACCCTAGCCAGAAAACAAGAGTAGGGAGGGGATGAGGTGGGGGAGATGAGGGAGGGGAGCTATAGGAGGAGGGGGAGGAGGAGGATGCATACCTCTGCTCGGGCTCGCCGCTGGCGCGACGAGAGGTGGCGACGGCGTCGTCTTCCGAGAAGAAGAGGGCGGCGATGCGGGAGGAGAGGGAGGCGTCGTCCCGATGCGCAGACGTGTGGATGGTTACTCACGGGTATCGGGGTGGATTGGGTTGGGTGAAAAACCAATCCTCACTTTGCCAAATACGTTTTTTGGGCCACTAGGAAATTTCACCCCCGCGTGGGCTCTATTCCGCGTGTCACGGGTTTTCGGCCCGATTCCCCCCCAAACCCTGCTTTCCCAAACGAGGCCTCATTCCATTCCATGGGCACATCGTTATGCGACAACAGAGCCGATCTTTTCACGCTTCGAACTATGTGCGCTCTCCGATCCTGTCCATCCATTCCTCCTCGTTCCTTTCCCTCTCTGTAGCAGACACGCGGAGTGCTGGGGGCCTCCGAGGCCCGGCGCCTCTGCCAAGACGGAGGGATTCGATGTGGTTTGGATGAGATAGATGGCAGACCACGACACTGACAAGCTCGCACCGAGAGGGCAGGGCACCGCAAAGCGGGTTTTCCCGCTTGCCTTTTGCTTCGGGCGCCGGGGGTGCCGATGCTTCGCTATCACCATCGGAGTCACTTGGCCGCGTGCTGGTGGAGGGGTGCCGCACACATCAGTTTTTCAGCATGCAAAGGGGTTAGGCTATCCGTACCAATGGATTATCATACAAAATTGTATAGAAGCACATCTCTTTCTCTCATCTCTCAGCGCGTCACGTCATCCTCGGCTCCTCACATCATCGCACTCACCGCCACGTCACCTAGCTACCCTCCCACTCTTTTCTCAACATGCCACCTCTTATTTATTACTAGCACGGGAGCTCAAGCAGCCTTCTTAATTTACTCACCACATAAACCTCTTCGTTACTAGGACAACAACTCTTTAACTCAGACGCAGCAACTCAAGTCTCATTATTGTTGGCAGATGAAGAGATGGCAGCTGAAGTCGCATTTCCCTGTGATGCTCATCAGATTTTCCTCATTTACATCATCTTAAGTTCTGCGTGCATAAGTCTTAATATTAGCAGCTACTCAATCATCAAGCCTAGCCCAATCCAGTCCTGCTAGATGTTTGTCCCCTTGGCTCGCTACCTCAAGGCATCATCCACGGTTGCCACTGTCCATTGTATCCGTTGCTACTAGCTACAACGACGGAAGTTCACAACTATCAAGACCGTGATTTCTCTTCACCATTCAGATTATTCTTTGAATTTTATTTCACCATTTGTTATTTCTTCAGTCTCGCGCATTTCATTCTGAGATCATCATTCCAAAAAGATTGATCATTCAATCAGAAAGAATACATGGAATAGAAAGTGTTTGGTTTAGCTGGATTTAAGCCACTTCTGCTACAGGACAAACAGGCACAACTGAAACAGCCGAACAGGGGATTATATGTTGCAAATTCCATTCATTTTACCATCCTATATGTGTTCTGTCTTTTCGTCTATATATTTTGTATGGAGAAGCAATGCACTACAGTTGAGTTTGAGTTGTCTATCAACATCTGTCGGGGATGGCCATAACGGGTCCCCTAACTAAGGGGAAAACCACCCTCTTAAAACGTAACCACGTCTAAAAGCACCTTACAGGTTAACAAAAATTAAACAGGCGCAAGACCCACGACCTGCTACGGCCCAGCGGCCCCCCGGGCCCATCTGACGAGGTTCCCGGCCGCCTTCGAGCCGATCTCCGCCTTGCTCGAGGGTTCGGCACCCCTCGAGCAGATTTCCGCCTCGCTCGAGGGTCTAGCACCCCTCGAGTGGATCTCCGCCTCGCTCGAGGCTCACCCTCGACCAACGGTGCCCAGCCCATCTCACCTGACAAGGGCATTAAATGCTCCATCCCGCCGCGGGCTCCATGGTCAAAAGGGAATCTTCCCCACGCCGCTCCACTGGCACCGCCCAGGAATCTGGCCCAGGCACTGTGCGGCCAGTCCGCCACTATGCAGCCATCCCCGGCGCTGTGCGGGCATTGCGCAAGCACTATGCGGACGAGCCAGTGTCATTCCAAAACACTGTGCCGCCTACTCCCATCCTTCCCCCACGGCGAGCCCCTCGAAAGGGCATGGGAGCTCCCTCGAAGGGTGTACGGGCGGCGACCAGGCGCACGATCCGGGCGGCGCCGTGGTGCGGGACGCGCGGAGCATGTCTTCTCCACCATCTCCGGCACTGTGCGGCCATTCTCGATGCTGTGGAATCATCCCCGGCGCTGTGGCGCCCTGTGCCAACGGGACATCACCATGCCGGCGCCTGTGCATCCAAAGCTCTTCCCTCAGCAAGACCCTCAAACAAGCATGGGCACACCCTCGAATCGGCGTACGAACGACGACCAAACACGAACGCCGGTCAGGACCCCCCTCGAAGCCGTTCCCAGACAAGCACAGGAGTTGCCACGCCGCCCGCGGAAGCCGGGATTCGCCATCAAGCCGCTCCAGAGGCAAGAATCTGACAAGATGACCGTCACACCAAGGGCACTGTGCACCAGTACACCACCACTATACATAGCGCTAGGCAGCACGTTTGTAAGCTGCCTCCCCTTGGCCTATAAAAGGATGAGGCAGCCGCCTAGCTGCGGGCATCCGCATCCGCATCGCTTCATATCACACGACATCACACCACTCTCACATCCCCCGATATTGGCACTTCGCCTCAATCATCCTAGCAGGGACTTGGAGGCTTCTTCTCCTCTCCCGCCTTGCTTGTAGCCCCCCACTACAGGCACCCCCGGTGCGAATCAATACAGCGCGCACGCAGAATCTGCTGGAAGTACGGCCTCGCGGCCGGAAGCAGGATAAACCCGTGTCCCTGTGTTGTCGTTCGCACCAACCATTGAGAGGCTAATCACAGCGTATCTCACTAGTTAGTGTCGGGACTAATCCTAACACCGACAGTTGTCGCGCCAGGTCGGGGGACACGCGCTGTGATCATTTCTCCACCCATCAGCACTCTCGATGGTGATCCGCACGGAGGCGACGTCATCGCGGCCCGCCTAGGGACGTTCTGACCCCTTCCTGGCTGGGATCAAAATCCGGTTCGGGAGCCTGAACTTCCAGGAGACGGGCAACGGCTACCTCATGCGCATCACTAACCGGCACAAGCTCCATCCCTGGCGTTCGACTGGGCCTGGCCCGGGCCAGTGGCACCGGCGCCAGACGCCTCGGTACCAAAAGCCACGGCGGCTACGGCATCAGCATCGCCCCGGCGCCGTAAGCGTTCGGGCCAGCACTTGCGACAAGCACGCGCGGAGCGACGTCGGGCGTCGCGCGCCGTAGCGTAAGGAGATGCACCTCCACCAATGGACTCAATGGCGCGTGCTATCGGGGAAAGCACGACCGCAGTGCCACAATTTCCCCATGAGATGCGCAACTCGACGGCGGCATATGCCTCGTCAGTCAGCACGGACATGGCCGCGTACGAGGATCTCCCGGGTCATCACCTCCTATCGATCCGGAACCTCATCGCGACTATGAACGGCGAGTCATACCATGACTCTGACAGCGAGGTGTACTCGCGTGGATACGGGGGTTCGGAGTGGGACTACTCCGGGCTCCCGGACGCCGAGGCATTTCGGCGGTTCCTAGACGTGGCAGACTACTGCTTCGGCTGCTCTGACGACTCCAGGGAGGGGAGCTACGACCCCACGCGCGAGTGCTTCGTCGTCGCTCTCAATGAGCATGCCGACGGAGCAAATGGAGCAGGCGACGGAGAAGTTCCCAACAACCCTGTGTCAAACCCGCAGCCGGTACCACCGCCAGTGGGCAACACAGCGATCGCCGCACAGCTGCCTCAAGTCCGCGAGCTGGAAGCTAAGCTCGCGGGGGAGCACCCACTACAAGAAAATCGTTAACTAGTAACGCAACCACATTTTAGCGTCATTGATTTATGATGTTCCTGACTGATCTCGTCATAATATTTCACTTCCGAGCAAATTTAGTGACAAAAAAAATTTTCATCATTACGGTTGGTACTGTAGCCGGAAGTCCCCTGTTCCATGCAGTTTTGTGACGCCATAAACTCTGAAAAAACGTCATAAACCAACATCGGTCCCACATGTAAGCATTATTTTAAAAACAGAGGTTCCAAGTCGTCATAAAATTCAGTAGGGTCCCACATGTAAGCATTCTTTCGAAATTAGAGTGTTCCAAGTCATCATAAAATTTTCCAGGGTCCCACATGTAAGCATTTTCGCCAGGTCAGCGGCGTCATAAACCAACTTTGGTCCCCCATGTAAGCATTATTTTAAAATAGAGTGTTCCAAGTTGTCATAAAATTCAGTTGGGTCCCACATGTAAGCATTTTCGCCAGATCAGCGGAGGCTAGGTCACGAAATGTTTCAAAAATAATTTGCCATGGCATGGGTTCGAACCAGGGACCTGAAGGAACAAGGCTGTGCTGTTTACCACTGCACCACTTCTTGGTTGTGCATGTTTTATGGGAAACACAGCTAATAGTTCATGCGAATTCTTAACTATGACCAGGTCCCACATGTAAGTTTCAGTTGAGTCTATAATTGCCTATCGAATGGTTGGCGAGACGCTTCACTCAGACTTCGCAAAGACTTTCAACTTCCGCTACGCAGATCTGCAACGGCGGCTTGTGGTAGGAATGGAGAATCCTAGCGGCGATGAGAGGGTGAGTTATGAGGCACCTCCCGGCTACCAGTACCTGAGTCAGCGCGACAAGGTCAGTCTTCTGGTTTGAGCCACTACATTTTATCCTACAACCTAGGGATGGAGATTTCTAGATTTGGGGATCTTGCGGATTGATGAGCATATACAAATACAATTGATTCAGATTTCTTTGTACCCTCAGATTTGCACTTCGATTGGTGTTAGAAGCTGATAGGCTATTGACAATTCATAGGTGTTAGATTCAGTTAGTTTTCAATTTGCATCAGATTGATAGGTTGTTGTATTTTACTAGCTTCTGGAGGTGGCTCGGTCCACTGATTTCGTTACATCAGGCCCTCCTGATGCTGATCTTATCCTTGGGATCGCTATAACAAGTGCGAGCATGGGTATGCTATCCTTGTCAAGGAACCCTTGTGCAGCCTTGGGCGCCAGTATGGAATCTGCGGTCAGGTAGACTTATAGTACTTGTATTCTTGATGTCAGTGTTGCAAATGGATAATTGTATGAACATGTATGTATTTGGTGTCTACAGCCTGAAGAACAATGATGTGGGATGTTTATTTGGATTGATCCTCAATGGGATGCTAGGACTACTACTGTTCTGGATAGGCTGACAAAGGTTGTTGAAAATGGTCGAGAGGAAGCAATTGATTTGAAGGAAGACTGTGAAATTGCTAACAAGCAGCTTGAAGCTATTGCCGCTGAGTTCAAAAAGGTGAAGGCAAAGCTGGAACCGGTTGAGAAGGAGAAGGAATCGATTCTTTGCGAATTAAATAAAAATAGGTAGTTACGATTATTATGAAACTTGTTGCTTGTTGATGTTTAACTACTGGTTGTTGCTCACTTCATAGTGATGAATGGCCCTGAATGACATGTAGTGTTATGAAACTTGTTGCTGCTGATGTTTACTTCAGATCATGCAAACGACAAAGGCAACAACAATGGGAAGGATCGCAAGAAGCTCGCAAGAAGCTTGAAGCTACTTCTCCGAAGAAGCTGCAGGATGGAGCTATGGAAGGAGAATCAACGCCTACAAATGTAATTGATGTTTAGTTCTTGAGTGTTGAGAATGGTCATGAGTTGATGAAACTTGTTGCTACTTGGTGTTGTGAACTTTGTGGTCCTGAGTTGAGAAACTTGATGCTACTTGATCATAATTATGTTTACTACTTGGTGTTGTGAACTTTGTGGTCATGAGTTGATGTTTTGTTGGAAGGACCTTCCTGAGTAACGATCGTGAAACTGCTTATTTCCTACTGTCGTTCCAAGTCATCATAAAATGGAGGTCCCACATGTAAGCATTTTCGCTAGGTCACGAAATGTTGCAAAAAAAACTTACCATTGCAAGGGTTCGAACTAAAGACCTATAGGAACAAGACTGCGTTGCTTACCATTGCACCACTTCTTGGTTCTGTCATTTTAACAGGAAACACTTTCCTTATGGTTGTGTAAGGTGAATCTTTAATATAAATCAGTAATTCGCAGGCGAAAGGCTTCACTGCCTTCGAAAAGACTCTCGACTTTTGCTACGCGCAGATCTGCAACGGCTCGTGGCAGGAATGGCGGATCCTAGAGGCGACAGGAAGATGGTTCAGCCGCCACCTTCCAGCTACAAGAAGCTGAAACGGCTCGACAAGGTCAGTTCTCTGGTTTGAGCCACTATATTTTCCCCTATCGTCCTAGGGATTTCTAGATTTGGGGATCAAACGGATTGATGAGCATATACACTAGAATCAGATTTCATCATACCCTCATATTTGTACTTCGTTTGGTGTTACAAGTTGATAGGCTATAGACAATTCATAGGTGTTAGATTCAGTTAGTTTTCAGTTTGCATCGTTTGATGGATTGATAGGTTATTGTATTTTACTAGCTTGTAGAGGTGCTTGAAGCCACTAAAGCTGGGCTGCAGGAGGTGAAGAGAGACATGCAAGAACAAGAAGGCAGAGAACTCATGGCGCAGCAAGAGGCTGTAAAATACAAGGAGTTGTGTCAGGAAATTTTAAATACAACTATGCAAGAGATGAGGAAATTCAACGAGATGGCTGACCAATTGTTACATGAACAATTGCAACAGACCAACAACTACAAGGAGTTGTGTGCCCATATGTTACGCCGGGACAATGCCTTATTGAAAGAAATAGGTGAGATTCTTGACCAAGAGTCGAAAGACCTGGTACTGGACAGGAAGGCAAAACCTGAAGAGGAGGCAAGGTCATGGAAGGAAGAATGCGCAAAGGCTAACATCAAGCTTAAAGCAACTACCACAGAGCTGGAAAACGTGAAGGGAAAGCTGAAACATGCCATCGATGCGATGGAAGTTTATAAGCAATCGGTTGAGCAGCTAGTTATCGAGATCGAGCAGGAGAAGCAATCGATACAACAGAGTGTTATCCAGATGGAGAAGGAGAAGCAATGGATACTGCGTGAGAAAGATAAAAATAGGTAGTGCTTGATTATTATGAAACTTGTTCTTTGTTGATGTTTATTTACTGGTTGTTCCTCCTGATCATAATACATAGTGTTATGAAACTTGTTGGTGCTTATGTTTTCTTTAGGTCAGCTAAGCGAAAAAGGGATCAACAATGGGAAGGATCCTCAGAAGCTACTGCCGCTGAGCTGCAGAAGGTGAAGGGACAGCTGCAGGATGGAGCTATGGAAGGAGAATCAACGCCTACAGATGTAAATTGATGATCAGTTCTTATCGTTATGATTACAAATGGGTGGTTATGATTATTTTGAAAATTGTAATGATGATCATCCTATGATGTTTGCTACTTGGTGTTGTGAACTTTGTGGTCATGAGTTAAGAAACTTGTTGCTACTTCGTGTGATGATCATCCTATGATGTTTGCTACTTGGTGTTGTAACTTGTTGCTACTTGGTGTTGTGAACTTTGTGGTCATGAGTTGAGAAACTTGTTACTACCTGATCATAATATGATGTTTGCTGCTCGGTGGACAGCAAAGTTCCGGTCTGTTGATGTTTTGCTGGAAGGACCTTCCTGAGGAATGATCGCGAAACTGCTTGTTTCCTACTGTGGTTCCAACTCGTCATAAAATTTAATAAGGTCCCACAAGTCAGTCTGATAAAAAAACGAGGAAAATTAAAAGGATACTATGTCAATAGCAGGGGTCGAATCCGCGGCCAACGGCTATATCAACTGCGTACCCTGCAAGGGGCTTGCCAGCACGCTCCTGTGGGTCGTTGTGGCAAATATCTAGCCTAGAGGTGTTGGTGCGCAGATCTACAACCCGCGGCAGGAATGGCAGATCCTCTCATCGAAGGGAGGAGAGTGAGCTACGGTCAGGTCAGTACCCTGTTTTGTGCCTCTGCTTTCCCCTTTCGTCAGAGGGAAGTGACATTTTGAATTGGGGATTTCGGTTGAAGCACGATTGTTGTTACAAGTTGATTGATAGGCTTTAGTTTAGAAAGTGCAAAACTAAGCATTGATTCAAGTTGCAATGAATTTTTTTGAAGCATTCATGTACTCCAGCATCTTCTTCCATTGGTAGTTACTGCTCGGAGACATCTTCCTGCAATAGTAGCCATTGGCATCCTAAAGACAAGTGCAAACACGGGTTGAGAGCTATGGTGAAGTATGTTTGGACCTTTCTCAACCCTGGCCGCAGGTTTGCTAGCTACCCAAAGGTAATGGCTAGTTGGCTACCTGCTTATGTGGTGCCTGTGGTCAACGACTATTGCTAATGGGTCGTTTAATTTGCAGGAACAAAAAGAGCAATGCGATTACTTCTGCTGGATAGATCCAGAATGGGATGAAAGGTCGTATGCTGTTATGCTGAAGCTCATGAAGAAGAAAGCGAAAGCTGAAGAGGATGCAAAGCAGTGCGAGGGGGAATTGGGAAAAGCTAACTGTGAGCTTAGAGAGATTAGGAATGAGCTCAAAATAGCGCTACAAAAACTTCAGAAGGTTACCGCCGAGCTGAAGTCAATTGGGAATTATAGGCACAATGTCAAACTCACGCATGTGCTGCTTGCTTTATTTGTTTTTTTCGCGGGAATGGCAGGATTGATGCTCGGTGGTAAGGCTAATTAGATGTCTCGATCATGTATTTTGCAAGTGACACTTTGGTATTGTGAACAATGTGTCGATCATGTATTCTGAACATTGTGCCCTATGCTTCTGAGCATTGTACTGATGATGTATTGCCAAAATCGACCAAGATATGCGCGGCAGTTAGTATCCACCACATTGTACTGACCATTTAGTCCGACCTGTTCACATTTCTAAGAACGTAATTTCCGTTAGGTTCCCCAAAAGTCATAATGAATTATTATTGTTATCCCGAAATCAACGGAGCAGCAGCGAAGGTTGTTTTGGGTGGCGAAGGAGCGGTGAATTTATTGTAAATGCGGAGAAAGGAACGGTGGATTTGTTGTAAATGGGGCATTGATCGACTTCTTCTGCCTGGGGTACAGAAAACATTTTTACAATTGCATCTCCTCCTCTCGGAAGGAAGATCCGTGAGAGTACAGTGCTCTCTTCCAAGTCTCTGTATCAATTTGAATGTGCATTTGACCTGGCACTCTAATGTTTGATGAAACTATTTTCAGGACGCCGGTAGGTCAGTAATCATGTCATCGAGGCGGTTGCCGTTATCGCTGGTGGTGCTCCCTACAGAGGTGAACATTGACATCGCCGGCCACCTCGCTGCGACCTCGGAGCGGCCCATGGACAACCTCCGTAGCCTACGGGCGACCTACCAGGAGATGCGTCACGTGAGCAACAACGCGGCCGTTGGTCGGCGCGTGGCGCTAGAGCGATTTACCGTCGAGCTGCAGTGGAACGACTGCAAGGGCTACGACACCCTCCTCGATTGCCTGACCCGCATAAGAAACCCGGAGGCATGTTTCCTTTCCGGCATGGACATCCTGTTCGGGGAAAACTACAGCTCCCGGTCATCCATCGCCAAGCTCAAGGAGGCCGCCCAGGTCGGGCACAATGTGGCGGCCTACGTAGCCGCCATGGTCCTCTACAGGGCTAATGGCGGCGCCGGTGATGATGACACTACGAGGCGGTACATCAGACAGGTCGAGGGCGAGGAAGAATCGGCGGCCATGACATCGATGATGATGCGGACGAACAAGGGTTGCCTGCGGTGCTGTGAGCCAGCCTCAGAGGTGATCCGGTGAGTGACATGGAGCCGACGTGCAACGCTGGCGCCACCAGTGGCGCGCGGCAATCATCAGTGCACAGGCCGCCTGTGCTTCAAGATGAGCTGGGAAGCATGGTCACATTTTTGTAACGAGGAATGTAGAATTCACGCTGAATGTGATCTGTTCTTTAGCAAAATAATTGGATATCTGCATCCAAACAAATTACCTTGACATGTGAGAGTGATTTTGGATATATTTGTTTCTAGATCAGTCCACTGATATCTGTTTCTATCTCTCTTCCTTGATTCCCGTGTAGCAATACTCGCACACGCATTGACGTGATGGAAACCAACTTCTGGTCTTCCCCCATTTATTTACCATGGCTGGTAGTTGGAATAGTTCATCGTAATTTAGAGAGGTGGAAATCAATATTAGACAATTAAAAAACAAATAATGTGATCTCACTATCTCAGAAACTACGAAATCCGTAATCAGGTTTGCCCAATTCAAAACAAACAACTTTTGCCAGGAAAGGAATGAAAATTTTTGTCCGGTCTGTTAATGTTTCGTAAACCCAAACATCCGGTCCTGCCCGAGTTATATTGCCTATCTCATTGCAAGCTTTCATTTTGTTGTTACCAAGCATGACTCGTCAACAAGGAAGAATGAAGCCGTTTTTCAAACTCTAAGTCAGCTTGCTTGTCTTCACGATTCTTTCCTTCTAACCATGTCTTTGAAAAACAAATCTTTGCTAGATGGGATAGTGTACACTAGATAGAGTAGACACCATCTTTCTGAAAGCCAATTTGTTGCCCATCGCTTCAAATTGCTCTACCTAAGCCACGGCTCCACGTTCGAATTGTGCATGTTTTTGGCTCTCCCTAACAAGGATGATATCATATCTTACCTTATCCATATTTAAAACAAGCATCCTTTTGCCATCAAATGATTAAAAATATTTCTCCAGTCTACTCATGGTTCGTAAACCGAAACATCCGACCTCGTATACCAGAATAACCGGTCTTGTGGGAACTTTCGATCTCATCATGTTCAAGTGAATTAAGTTTGCTCCAAGTTCAACGATATTGCAAGTTACGCACCTAGGCCATTTGCCTGACACGATCCCCCATGAGACCCTGTGCCTTTCCCTTGGCAAATGAGATCTATTAATATATACTGGAAAACACTTTTGCATCTCCTCCTCAATGAAAGAAAACCCCATCGGCATCTCCTCCTCTCGGCACTAGAAGACCCCATCGGCATCGCCTCCTATCGACGCAAGTACCGTCGTCCTCTCTCCCAATTCAATCGATTTCTTTGTTCTTTCGACCTTTTCCGCCTCTTTGAGCAAACTAATTTCTATGTGCATTTCAGAGCATCTCCCCCAATGGCTGGTGACAATCATCGCGTGCCTCCTATGGAGCTTGCTCTCCTACCATCCACGCCGGCTAAAGCTCCGGCGGGGCCGAGATGCAGTGACTGCGGCAGGACAGAAACGCCGCAATGGATGGCCGGGCCGATTTGGCCCGGCACGCTCTGTGCCGACTGCGGCCTTCGTCGCTGGCATGCCGGGCAGCGGTGGGACAGGCGTTCTCTCCGCATCTATCAAACCACGATTCCCCTCTCACCGTCGCCACCAGAAGCTGGCGTGCAGTGGGTGGAGTGCCCGAGAGGCCGGCTGGTCGCACGTGGCAGCCATGGCCCTCCACTCCGCCATTGATGTCAAGTGCGTCTGCCGTCCCGAAGAGCTCAGGCGCACGGCCGTTCCCGTCCCTACTCGACAGGCCGGCGGCGTTGCCAGCCGCTCGGCCATTGATGTCAAGTGCGCCCGCCGCGCCGACTGTCCCGGAGAGCTCAGGGGCACGGACGTTCCTGTCCCTGCTCGAAAGGCCGGCGGCGTTGGCAGCCGCTCAGCCCCCGATGTTGGACCCGTTCCTGCTCAACGGCGAGGCGGTGCCTTTGATCCTCGATGACCCAGACTGGATGAAAAGATAATTGCCAACAATAACAAGTGTCACTTTGCTGAAATGCTTATTAGTGTATGATTAGAGAACTCTGTTTCCTCCTATGGAGTACTTTGGATGGATGTTCGTTCGAAAAATGTGAACCTATTTTGCCAACAAATCAACAAATAATTTAGTCCGGTCTTGTCACTTTTTCTTAACAGTAACATCCGACCGTTGCCATCCTCGTGCCACAACTTCCCATGGAAGGTAGTTGCCATCATCAAGAGATCACAGACGTGTTGGTCATACAGCGCGGGGACCCACACATCAGCCCCTCAACGGTGGAAGATGAATGGAAGCCACTCAAGAGTCAAGACTCAAGAGGCGCTCGTTGCTTACCTTCTCACTGAAGCAGCACAACTTCCCAGGCAAGGTGAGTAACTCCACATAAATCGCCATTCCTACCCCGCCACCATCAGTGTCCTCACCAGTTCCGAACCATGCTACCACTTCCCAAACACTCGCGCCTCACTCCTACCCGGCCGACGCAATGAAGCGATCAGGCTCCCCGTCGCGCCAGCTATCCCCCACCGGTTCCCCGTCATGCCGGCTATCCCCCACCGGCTCCCCGTCGCGCCGGCTCTCACGCACGCCCTTCAACCGATCCTCTGGCGCCACAACCTCTTCACGCGCTCGTGACTGGGTGCCGCCGCGCGACAACCAGCACTTCGCCCGCATGTTCACAGAGGCGCTGTGGGGCCACATCAACGGCACGCCGCCGCCGCGCTCCGACGCCGCTAACGTCGACCCGCCGCCGCCGAGCTCCGACGCCGCCAACGTCGACCCGCCGTCGCTCGTCAGCGGTTTCCCAAGAGCTGGTGGTGGCTCGCCGGCGGATTCCCAGCCGCCTCCACCGTCACTGCCGCCGCCCTCCGGTGACGCCAACGTCGACCAGCCGTCGATCACTGACACTTTGCCAGGAGTAGCTGGTGTCTTGCCGGCGGATATCCAGCCTCCTCCACCGTCGTCGCCTCGGAAGCTGAAGTTTAAGGTTACCCTTCCTACTGGTGAGTTTGACTCCGACTCCGACTCCGACTCCCAAGCTGACACAGACTCGTCTGAGGACCGTTTCTACAGCTACATCCCTCCGGTCCCCCGGGGCGATGCTTTGCGCGTCTTCCGGTGCTTCGACGGCACGTACGGGTGCCCTGTCTGCCCCAACCTTATGCACCGGTGGCGCAAGCTGAATGAGGCCAAGGACCATGTCCTTGGGATGGCCAGGTCTGTGCCCCTGAGGCAGAAGTACAAGAAGAAGTGGAACCGCCACCGCGTCGTGGCCAGGAATGAGGGATGGATGGAGTAGATGGAGTGAGGGAGCCGCGCCATTGGAAGATCTATGCTGTTATGTTATCTGTGATGTTAATTAGCATCTTTAGATTTTGTTGGAACATTGTCTTATGTATGTGAACTTTGTGATGTTATGTTATCAGTGATGTTAATTAGTATCGTTAGATTTTGTTGGAACATTGTCTTACGTATGTGGAAATTGTGTTGTTTAATTAGTCACTTTAGAATGGACTCTGTTTCCTACTTTGGATGGATGTTCGTTCGAATAATGCGATCGTATTTTCCTAATAACAATTCAATGAACCATTTAGTCTGGTCCGCTCACTTTTGCAGATCAGTAAGATCCGGCCGTAGTCATTCTATTTTGCCCACAAAATCAACACTGAATTTAGTCCGGTCTGGTCACCTTTTCTTATCAGTAACATCCGGCTGTAGCCTTCCTCGACAGGCCAAGGCGCCCATTGCCTAATTTCCCATGGAAGCTTGCCACAACACCCCATGGAAGCTTGTAGATGAATCGCAGCCACTCGATCTAGAGGCCCGTTGCTTAGCTTGTCACATAAGCTTGCACAACTTCTCATGGAATCTGGCCATTGTATTCCTACCACCATCGGCGTCCTTGCCAGTTCCGAACCACTCTACCCATAGTTCTCTTCCCAAACACTCGCGTTTCAGTCCTACTGCCCATCCGATGCAATGAAGCAATCAGTCTCCCCCAGACACACAGAGCTCAGGCGCATGGTTGTACCCGCCCCTGCTCGTCGGTCTGGCGGCGTTGCCAGCCTCTCGCCCACCGCCTCCTCAAGAGCTGAATCCGGGTCCTGGCTGTCACCGCACAGCCTCCACTTCATCCGCTCCTACTTAGAGTGGCAAGGGTGTCAATTCCACGGCACGGAGCCGCCCCGCTACGACGCCGCCAACGTCGACCCGCCAATGCCCGGAGCCGCTGGTACATCGCCGGCGGATTCCCAGCCTCCTCCACCACTTGCAGAGTTGGACTCCGACTCCAATTCTGACTCCAACTCCGACACCTTTGCTCTGCGCATCTTCTGGCGCGCTACCAACACCTACGGGTGCCCTGTCTGCCCCAACCGTATGCACCGGAGGAGGAACCTGAATGAGATCAAGGACCACATCCTTGGGATGGCCAGGTCTGAGGCCCTGAGGGAGGACAACATGAAGAAGTGGAGCCGCCACCGCGTCCTGGCCAGAAACGAGGGATGGATGTAGATGGAGTGAGCGAGCCGCACCAGTGGAAGACCAATGCCGATATGTTATCTGTGATGTTAGTTGGTATCTTTAGATTTATTGGGAACATTATCTTATGTATGTGAACATCGTGATGTTAATTAGTAACTTTACATTTCCATGAAACATGGTCTCATGTGTTGTCCGGCCTGTTCGTGTTTCTAGACAAGAACATCCGCTCTTATTGTACTTATATATGATCGTGTTTCCTAGCTTGACACATTTTTTTTCGAATCGAGGGCATTCCCCATTTCCATTGCAACAATGGAAATACCGAACTAGTCACAGAACAGGGATAAAAGAGGAGTTCACTGGCCCTTGACTCGCCCTAACCTACCTTGACTCAAGCTAGATTAGGACAACGATCGCCCCTAGGACTCCCAGGGAGAGTAAGCATCACCAGACAACGAGTCTGAACATCATCACAAGTTTCCAACCCAAAACATAGCACCACTAGACAGACCTACACCAACATCTGCCAGTCGCTTGACATTGTCAGTTTCCTAGCTTGACACATGATCTGGAGAAGTTGAAGATCAATATTGGACGATTAATAAGAATAGCAATGTGATCGTTGCTCACCTTGACCAAATTCAAAACAAGCATGCGGTTATTGCCAAACATCCAAAACGCTAATGCATCCCTAACCCAAACCATGTTTGTGAATTTGGTTATCGTTTGTTTGTTGATCAATCCCCTTGTTTGAAGTTGTTTATGCTTTGTTCCCCTGACCATCTCTGTTCCTTGTCTCCCTATAAATGTTATCCTATTTTATCGCTCTCATAAACTATGAAATCATAGATCACCTTTACCCAAAATCAAAACAAGCCTCTTTTACAGGTCCTGAAATATTTGTCCTTTCTGTATCTTTTTCTAGACCGAAACATCCGGTCTGTTAATGCATCCCATACCCGAACATCCGGTTTAATGGTAGTAAACAGTTCATCTCTACATGTTGAAGTGCTTGTAAATATAGTTTGCTCCAAATTCACTAAGATTACAAATTTACATAGTTCTTTTCTTTGCAAAAGACTGTTACATTATTAGAGATCGAGGCGCCTCCTTGCATTAGCATGATACAATTCCCGAAGAGACACCCTGACTTTCCCTGAAACTGAGATCTATTAATATACCGGACTCTCCCAACTCCCTCCATTGCCTTGTCTCAAACTCTCTTCCTCCAGAAAACCACAACCAGCATGCCTTCTTCTCCGATTCGACTTCCCGCCTCCCCGTTCCCTTCAAACCCCTCCTCCATCGGGACACCACCCGACTCCCCCCAACCAAGCGCATGCGAGCCATCCGAGCCCTCCTTGAGTGAATCTGATGTAGAAGACATGGAAAGGCAGGAGAGCGAGGACAGCGAGGATGAGTACAACTACGTGGAAGAGGATGAAGAGGAATCGGAAGAGGATGAGGAAGAGACGTGGGCGGTCATTGAGAAGAAGCGATTGGCGGTGATGAAGAGGAAGCGGGTGGAGGCCAAGAAGAGGAATCAACAGACGGAGGCGTTTGTGAGGCAGCTTTTCAAGGATGATAAGGCCGGTAAGCTTGATTCGTTCAAGGACTCCGTCGGTGAAGAAGAAGGGTGCGGAGGAGGAGGAGGAGGAGGTGGTGGACTCGAAGAGGACCAAGAAGAAGATGGACCTCGGCGCTGGTCCTTCAAATGCCGGCCCCGCCAATCCCAGTCCTGTGGCTCCCCCAGCCATTGAAGCTCCCTCAACGCCAGAGTCATCGGGGAACTCCTCGGAGGGGTCGTCTTAGATTACTCGGATTTGGGTTTTCTTTTTCACTTTCAAATAGGTGGTCTTGTGGATGGAAAGATCAATTGTATGTTTTCTTTTGGATGGAAAAGATCGATCCCCTGTTTTCCTGCTCTGTGAATCTTGTAGTGGTAGGAAAATCCCCTGTATCCTGTGTTATCCATGAAGAACATGGGTGTTCTTCTTTTTCATGATCACCTTCCTTGCTTCAGTGGATTTCCCTGGTCATGATGCGTTGCCATAGTCTGAGATGTAATGTCTTGTCATGTGATATTTTATTCTTATCCCACCGCACCGCATTGCAGATACACACGTAAATGATGACCGATTTTACAAATTTACCGTTTGACTAAATTCACAGTTTTGCTAAGAATATACAGAATGTAAATGATGGTCACCTTGCCCAAATTATTTAACTTAAATGTGCACATACATGATACATCCCCATAGACCTACACCCGTACAGTGGCACTGGCATAGGCGCGCACAAACACACACCCAACAACGAAATCTTCGGACTTGGCAACGAGGAAGACAACAGACACAGTCATGGAGATGGATACGGCACACGCCTATCCCGCCATACCTAATGCACGACGGAATGTAGCATAACGAGGATCCGTGCGGAGATATTCCTCCAATGCACAGTGCCTACCCCTCGACTTCATGGTCGTCCCGAGTGACCAATGCCAGAAGCATGCTGTAGGATGTCACGAAAACCCCACTACCAGTTAGCAAGATTGCAGTAAGGGCACACACAGCGACCATGGCGAAGCACACGAGTGTAACCTTGCTCCTGCAGCCAAGCCAAAGCATCTTTCTTCATCTCCTCCGTTTCTTCCTCGTCCGCTTCGTCCATGTCGTACAGATCATATGGATCCATGTATCCTGGCCACTGCGGATGTGGCACAGCATGGAAGTTGGCGGTTCTTCCGTTCGCATCAGAAGCCATCCTCCTACACACTCGCCAACAACGTAAACATGATAAGCACTGACCAGAAACAATGATTGTATCCTGTAAAAACACAACGCGGAAGCTAAGAGCTCACCTCTTTTCACAGAGCGCAGAACCAAATAGATAGGTCTGCTAGCACAATGCGTGGAGGATGAAGAGGCGATGAGCAAAGGCCTTGGGGGCACGCCTATTTATCGAACCATGACCGATACTAAGGCAGCGTGCACCTTGTGGCAGAGCATGCCCTCACGAGATTACAGTAGCCATGAAAATACGTGGGATGCTCGGAATACGAAGGCCTACACTGCTGAGGAATCCTGTCACAAGTATAGGGCGGAATATGCAGGCTTTTTCCCCGGTAGGCATGCAAAATATTTGGTGGGTACACGAGTGTGCTTTGGTCCGGATAAGAACGCAGAAGGAAGATCCTTATATCCGTATGACTTAAAAAAATAGACGTGTAGGCATTGTAGTGGGAGAAGCAGCTATTAGGTTTTGTGATCTTCGACTGGAAACGCACCCAGCTTCACTAAAGTGTGGGCCTCTTCTAGATATCCGTCTCCCGCCTATATTGTACGCCACCAGAATCCCACCCAAACTCGCTGACAATATGGGGCCGCCATTGCACGGCCTCACTTGTCAGTGGCCCCGAAGCAAGTGCAGCTTACCAAATTTTCATTTCACGGTCAGGAAGTCGAAAGCGGGATTTTCAAATTCTGTATTCCCTCTCCGCCCCGAAATAATAAATACTCTACTCCATTGCTACCGCGTTGCGCCACTAAAGTCCCGCCTTCCATTTCCAAAAAGCATCACTCTGCTCAGCTAGATCTACGGTGGCGGTCCGACCTCGCCGTCACCGGTGGAGGGGGTGGGGTATCTCAACAGATGGTGAGCGGCGGATATCGGTGTTCTGCTTGCGTCTGCTGTGCTGGCCAAGCTGACTAGTTGAGCGAGGATACAGCGCAAGCACCGGCTCCCGATGCCCCCTCAATCCATGGGCCCCTGAATCTTGGAGCATCACAAGTGAGAATCTCATTTCCTTTTCTTTCTAGTCCCCTAGTAGTATTTTCATTGGCTTAGAAAGTAAATTGCTTCGTGTATTGTGTTAGTTCTGAGATTGTTCTCTTAACTTTGCCGCTCTAGATGTAGTCACTGATTTGGAACACAAGTTAATCGATGAGCCATGCGTTGAAAGTAAATTGCTTTGTGTATTGTGTTAGATTGGAGATTCTTCTCTTACATTGGCCACTCTAGATGCAGTTACTGATTTGTAACACAACTTAATAGATGAGCCATGCTTAGAAAGTAATTTACTTTGTTTATTGTCTTAGATTTCAGATCCTTCTCTTACCTTGACCGCTCTAGATCCAGTTCCTGATTTGTAACTTTTTGTGCAGGGCCTAGCATCCCACTCCTGCATTGCTGAGATTCAATCACATGTCGTGGTATGTAACAGAATGCATGATTATCCTACTACTTTATTCTTAGGATTATTCTTAAGTTTATTTGCTTGCTTCGTTTAAGGTTCAAGTTTGACTTCTCCTTTCATTTTGAGGCTCAAATGTTGAGGACAATCCTTGCGGTTCAAATATCAAATTCCTGTCCCTCCAATGTGAAGTCAAAGCCATTCATTGATTACATGCCTCGAGATTATCCAGCTTTCGCTACATGCTCAAGACCTGAAGTTTCATTGGGAGGGCTCGATGCAGCTGCTGACCTTGGTGAAATCTTTGTTGAACAGGACCAAGTTTTGACAGACTTGAAGATTAAGGCAGAAGCATCAGATGTAGCAATGAAAGTGCAGACTGATGAGATTGAGAGGTTGAAGAAACAAGTAGAAAACTACTGAGACCCTCCTTCGTCAACTGCTAAGCTCGCACCTTGGGTAAGGCCACTGTGTTTCTTAGTCTTCTGCTTATGTCCTCCCAGCTAGTTGTGCTGGTTTGTGAGTACAGAGCTTTGTTATCTTAGTGGGTTCTATTTCAATACCAGCTTTATTTGTGAGCATGGAGATATCATGTGTATTGGTTTGTGAGCTCCTACTTACAATCTGCTTGTGGTTGTTCTGTGTTCATTGATAATAATGTGTCATGTGTGATCCGAAACATTAATTTGTATCAGTGGTATGGAAATATTATCTGTGATGTGCATGTGTATTGCATGTAATATGAGATTGAATTATATTTAATTAAGCGCAACCTGGAGTGCAGCCCAAAATAATAGGGAAAAAATATGTGGGCTTGCCCCTCGGCCCATTATTTTTTTACGAATTCAAAAATGATTTATTAATAAAATGGGCCGTATCGAAAATGACATCAGCAAATGGTGGGCTGGGTCCAATATTAGTTGGGCCTTAATCATTTTATGACATCATCAAATATTGAACTCTATCCAACCAGTACTGGACCTAAAACAAATTAATGACGAATGCAATTATTGGGCTCGGTCATACTAAAACCGGGCCTAAAACATTCTATGACGACCTCGATTATTGGGTCGGTCCAACCAGAATTAGGCCTAAAAGTGTCTATGACGACAACAATTATTGGGCTCCATCCAACCATAAATAGGCCTTAAACATTCTGTGACGCAAACAATATTGGGCTCCATCCAACCTTAATAAGGCCTAAAACCAATTTATGACAAAAGAAACATTAGGCTCAGCTTAATATTAAGTGGGCCAAATTCAATCTATGACGACAAGGTATTTGGACCTTGGTCCGTCAAAATATGGGCTGAATTCACTTAATGACGAAACAGTTTGTCACAAAACACCGTGCCACATCAGATTTTGGTCTGACGTGGCATGTACCTTATGACGCCTTTGTGTTACAAATTTATACGCGTCATTAAACTCATGACGCCGGGAAATAAGGTCTCAACATTAATCGCGGTTTGTGACGCTCGATTAATGACGGAGCGTTTTCGTAACAACCGGCGTCATTAATCACGGTTTATGATGAGAAACTTGCCAGTCACTAGTCGGCGTTTTTCTTGTAGTGACTGGCAAGTGCAGCTGCTGCGGGCTACAATCGCAGGCGAAGCATCAGCACGCGGCGAGTGCGC
Source organism: Cenchrus fungigraminus (assembly GCA_036936925.1). NCBI lineage: Eukaryota > Viridiplantae > Streptophyta > Magnoliopsida > Poales > Poaceae > Cenchrus > Cenchrus fungigraminus. The sequence continues at coordinate 57,166,976 of CM072772.1, read as the reverse complement.
CCGAGAGGCGGGGCGCAGAACTCGCGACCGCATCAACGCCGACGACAACGTGGACGACCCACAGACACCGCCCTGAGCCAGCCAGAAGCTCATTGCGGCGGCGACACTGCTCTGGGCCATGCCCGAGCCGTCGACGCCCGAGGCACGCAACCTGCACCGCGAGGCGCATGCCCTCATTGAGCAGGCCGCTGTGCAGCAGGCCGAGAGCCCCACGTCTCGCATACGCAACCAGTCCAGCACTCGAGCTAGCGGTAGCACGCAGGACCAGGAGGCATCGGTGATAAGGGGGAGTGCCCGATCTTTCGGTGAGTGGAGATAAATCCGATTTGGTGGTTGTTGACCCTCACGATCCGACTTCGACGAGCAAACTCGAAGCACCAATGCAATCGCTGAACCAACTCCCGATGGTTACCGACCTTGCCGGTGCAAAGTCAGCCTGATCAGGAAGATCGTTTCCTGCACGCAATCGAAGAACAAACAAGAAAAAGAGGCGAGCAATCTTACTATCACTCGAAGGTGGAGTCTGCAATACACGAAGGCAGCGCTATGCGGCTGTTCGGTTGTAGCTAAAGCTAACTTGTAAAACAAACTCAAGTCTGAAAATAAATGAGGGGTCTATCTTACTATTCACAGCCCTAGTGCACCCGCACTTGGACCTCCTGTTGGGCCAGCTTTATTCTTCTGGGCCTTCGTTCTTTAACAGCATGATGTAATTCAATTCCTTCGCACGAGCCCGAGTAATTGGCCCAGTTGGCGGAAGTGGTGCCTGGGCCTGAAGTGGAGGCGACAATGGCTCCCGAGTCTGTGCAGATGGCACCTGGGGTGCTGCTGGAGGAGATATACTCGTGTCGTCGGTGATGTCCGCATCAATCGGTTCACGCCCCGCAAGGGGGCGCAGCGGGCCAACCAGCGAACCAGGTCAGAACACCTATCAGGGAGCGGATCCTTGACACGCGCGGCAAAGCCAACGACGGTGACGCCCGCAACATCTTGAACAAGAGGAGACAGGATGCCGCAACGGTGCACGGCTATCACCCACGACGTGGTGGCCGCTACGATAGCCGGGAGGACAGGACCCCGTCGTCGGAACCCCCTGGAACCCGTGTGTTTAGCCGGGAGATCCACACGGCTACCATCCCCCCGCGCTTCCGGCAACCCACCACCATCACCAAGTACTTGGGGGAGACGGACCCCCGGGTATGGGTTAAACACTACCGCCTGGATTGCCAGCTGGGCGGCACCACCGACAACACCATGATCATCTGTAACCTACCGCTGCACCACACAGACTCTGCTCGAACATGGCTCGAGCACCTGCTCGCAAGCCGGATCCACAACTGGGACAACCTGGTCCGCACCTTCGTGGGGAACTTCTAGGGCACGTACGTGTGACCTGGGAACTCTGGGACCTGCGAGGGTGCGTCCAGAAGACCGGTGAGTCCCTGAGAGACTTCATCTGGCGCTTCTCCAAGCGCTGCACCGAGCTCCCGAGCGTCGGCCAGTCTGAGGTCGTACATGCCTTCCTCGAAGGCACAACTTGTCGGGACTTGGTACGTGAGCTTGGGAGGAGCCCACCGGAGAACGTCAACGAGCTGTTCGACATCGCCACTAGCTTCGCCTCTGGAGAAGAGGCAGTTGGTGCGATCTTCGACGGCAAGGAAGGCAAGCGCAGAGGATGCGCCCGCGGAGGGCAGCAAGTCCAAAGACTCTGCGAAGAAGCAGAAGCGGGGCAAGAAAGGCAAGAAGCCCCAGCGCGCCGCACGCAGGAGCACTGCGAGGACGACGACGAAGTTTACACAGTCGACCTCGCTCGCAAGGGTCCTCGTGGCCCCCCTCGAGGGCCCGGTGTGTTCGACGACATGCTGAAGAAACCCTGCCCGTACCACAAGACCCCGGTCGCCCACACCCTCGAGCAATGCGACATGCTCAAGAAGTACTACAGCCGCGTCGCCGCGAAGGATGGCGAGGCCAAGAAGGATGCGGGCGACGGGGGCACCGACGGCTTCCCCGCTGTGGAGAACGTCTTCCTCATCTTCGGGGGACCGACGGTGGACATGTCGACCCGCCAGCACAAGCGCGAGCGACACGAGGTCCTTGCCGCGGACAAGGCCGTGTCGTCCTTCCTCAACTGGTCGGAGGAGACCATCACCTTCAGTCGTGAGGACCACCCGAACCACTTCCCGAACCCTTGACAGTACCCACTGGTTGTCGACCCCATCATCGGCAACTCACGGTTCTCCAAAGTGCTCATGGACGGGGGCAGCAGCCTCAACATTCTCTACACCCACACCTTGCGGCTGATGGGGATCTGCGTGGACAAGCTGCGACCCAGGAAGACACCATTCCACGGTGTTACACCGGGCAAGCGGGTCCAACCACTCGGATATGCCGGGCATTCCGAGGGAGGTCGCCGAGCACTCCCTTGACATCCTACCTCACTCCAGGGTTGTACAGCAACGCCTGCGACGCTTTGACGAAGAGAGGTGCCGGGCAATTGGAGAGGAGCTGCGGAAGCTTTTAGAGGCCGGGTTCATCAAGGAAGTGTTCCACCCCGAGTGGCTAGCTAATCTTGTACTATTTAAGAAAAAGAATGGGAAGTGACAGATGTGTGTAGATTACACCGTTTTAAATAAAGCATGTCCCAAAGTTCCTTTCCTTTGCCACGAATCGATCAAATCGTAGAATCTACCACGGGGTGTGAACTTTTATGTTACCTTGAGGCCTATTCCGGTTACCACCAAATAAAGATGAAAGAGTTGACCAGCTCGCGACTTCTTTTATCACACCGTTCAGCATGTTTTGCTACATTACAATGCCATTCGGTCTCCGAAACGCTGGGGCTACATACCAGTGATGTATGCAACACGTGTTCGGAGATCACATCGGGCGGACCGTTGAGGCTTCCATAGATGACATAGTCGTGAAAACCAAGAAGGAGGACAACCTGGTTAACGATTTGCACGTAGCGTTCGATTGCCTGCGAGCGAGCGGGGTAAAATTAAACCCCGAGAAGTGCGTCTTTGGGGTGCCGCGCGACATGCTATTGGGATTCATTGTCTCCCAGCGAGGCATTTTACCCAACCCTGAGAAAGTCTCGGCCCTTGATCGGATGGGGCCGATCCGAGACCTAAAAGGGGTGCAGAAGGTTCTGGGTTGCCTGGCGGCTCTAAGTCTCTTCATTTCACACCGAGGCGAGAAGGGCCTACCCTTGTACCGACTCTTGAAGAAGCACGAGCGCTTTTCCTGGACCATCGAGGCCCAGGAAGCTCTCGACAAGCTGAGGGCGACGCTCGCACGCACGCCAATCCTCACACCGCCCCAAGACGGTGAGCCTCTGTACCTCTACGTTGCCACAACGATCCAAGTGGTCAGCGCGGACATCATCGTGGAGAGGACGGAGGAAGGCCACACCCTGCCTGTCCAAAGGCTGGTGTACTACATCAGCAAAGTGTTGTCTGAAACCAAGACGTGATATCCGCAGATCCAAAAGCTGCTCTACGCGGTGGTGCCCGCGCGTCGCAAGCTGCGGCACTACTTCGAGGCCCATCCGGTCACCGTGGTCTCATCTTTCCCCCTGGGAGAGATAGTCCGCAACCTGGATGCCTCGGGTAGAATGGCTAAGTGGTCCGTGGAACTCATGGGTGAGACTCTCACCTACGCGGCCCGGAAGGTGATAAAATCGCAAATCTTGGCAGACTTCATCGCTGAATGGACCGACACTCAGCTGCCCCCACCACAGATCCAGGCCGAGTGCTGGACCATGTACTTCGACGGGTCGGTGACGAAAACGGGCGAAGGCGTGGCCCTGCTCTTCGTTTCACCCCTCGGAGAGCACATACGCTACGTGGTGCGCTTACACTTCCCTGCGTCCAACAATATGGCGGAGTACGAGGCCCTCCTCAGTGGCCTCCGCATCGCCATCGAGCTCAGCGTCAAGCGCCTCGACGTCAGGGGAGATTTTCAGCTAGTGATCGACCACGTGATGAAGAATGCGAGCTACCACAAAGAGAAGATGGAGGCGTACTGCATCGCCGTGCGCATGCTCGGGGACAAGTTCTATGGCCTCGAGCTTAACAACATCCTACGCAAATACAACGAGAAGGCAGACAAGCTGGCTAAGATCGCGTCGGGGCGAATCACCGTTGCCCCGAACATCTTCGCCTGCGACCTTGCCAAACCATCCGTTGATTTTGGCAAGACAGCCCGAAACCCTAAAGAACCCTCGAGGGCTCCCTCGAAGACCACGGGCGCTGAGACCATGGACAAGGACCCCTCGAACGGGGAACTCGAAGGCTCCAACCTCAAGGGGTCTTGGGCAGACGAGGCCGAGGCCATGGAGATTGATGAGGCTCCATCCTCTTAGGACTTGCGAAGCAAGTACCTCACCTGGATCAACCTGGGGGAACTACCCTCGGATCGGACCGTGGCAAGGCGCATCGCCAGAAAAGCCAAGTCATTCGCCGTGATCAACGGGGAGTTGTACAAGCGCAGCCCCTCGGGGATTTTGCAGTGATGCATCCGCATACCCGAGGGTCGGGAGCTAATTCGAGATATCCATGCGGGTATATGCGGCCACCATGCGGCGCCGCGCACCCTCGTAGGCAACGCGTTCCGCCAGGGCTTTTACTGGCCCACGACTGTCAGAGGTTTAGATCTGAGCAGTCCATAGGGGGTCAACCCCGGTGGTTTATTTGTTCGTTGGGGTGGAATCTAGGGCTAAGAACTCGAAGGTTGTGCACGAACACACGGAACACAGAGAACACGGCGGGTTTATACTGGTTCGGGCCTCCAGAGAGTAAAACCCTACGTCCAGTTGCTGGTGTAGATTGCTTGAGGATTGCGTGATTGTACAAGGGTCAACCTGCCCGCCTTATATTGGCCAGCGGACAAGGACAGTGCCCAGACTCCTGGTCGGTTACGACCAGGAGACCTAAATCAAGTTGATTACAATACTTGCCATATCCATCGATCTGCTTGGTCGGAATCCACCGATGTCTTGTCTTGCACGCCAAGTCTTGAAGTCGCTCTGGATAAGGTCGCCTGGGGAATCTTCTAGAAGGTCCTCAGGAGGTCATGTGGGCCACCAACTAGGTCGGTTGGGCCCACTATCAGGTCAGCGGGTCTTCTGGTAGGCTGGACCAACTTGTCGGGGACGGCCGTGAGCCTAGTCGGTGGGGACCCAGGGATACCCATGTCTCACAAGCCCCCGAGCGATGTGTAGGTGCAGCGACCTTAGAAAGGTCATGACGAAGTCATAGAGCTATCGACAGGTCGAATAGCATGCACATCAGTCCAAAAGAAAGAAATCAGCTTAGCAGCCGACCTGTTTGTAATCTTGCCGAACGAAGAGAGGTCATGTGACGACCTAAAGGAAGCTGACTTCCAATAGATCGAAGCGACGATGAAAAAATTTAGAGGGCGTCAAGGACGCACTCATAGAGTAGTATCCGAGCATCGTGGCGGGCAGGATGGCCGGTATGATGATCCAAAAAAGAGAAGAAAAAATTGGTCGAGTAACGATGTGTTGAGAAACAGGTTTCCCAACAGGTTGGTACGACGAAGAAAACAAGAGGGCGTCGAAGATGCTCTCGTAGAGTAGTCCCCGAGCATTGAAGCAGGCAGCATGGCTGGTTTGATGCTCCAAAAAGAGAAGAAAACTGAATCATGGTCTTGATCGAACAAAAGTGTAGAGACACCCAGATCTCCTAGCATGGCTGCAAGAGTCTGGCAGGGCCGACCTCAAGGAGGCCTTTGTAGGCGTGCCGACCTCGGATAGGACTCAAATCAACAATGTCCAGTATCCGAGGATACCCAGCAGGATCGTGAAAGGCACGTCGCATGAAGAGGTCTGCTGTAGTGGTCGAAATGGTCAACGATGAAGCCATAGGAGAATGTTGATCTTGAACGAATGGAGTGTAGAGACATCCAGATGTCCTGCATAGCTGCATAGAGGATCTCAGATCAGAAGCGCCCAAGCACCCGGAGATACTTGGCAGGGCCATTAGGCGCGCACCCCACAGGGAGGCCTTCATTCCCGATGAAGAATTCCTGGGTGTCCAGAGCAGGCTGGCAGAGCTATAAGAGCACACCGACCTCGGAAGGTCACGCATCCAGGGCGCCCAACTAGGTTGGCAGAGCCGTAGACATACCAAGGTATTGCAAGACCTAGGTATTAAGGCACGCCGACCTCATGGAGGTCATTTTGGTGCCCAGACGACCAGCATAGCTGCCAGCCATCCAGCAGAGCCATGGTGTATTAAGGTATTGACGACCTTAGCTATAGGCACACCGACCACAGGGGCCCGACGAATTTGTAGATGTGAGGTTTCTGAACTCCAAGCGCCCAGACGGATCTGGCAGAGCAGCGAGGCACGCCTACCCCGGAAGGTCTTCAATTGAACCTTCGACCTTCTGCTTAGGAAACAGAAATATAGGCTGATTGGAATAGGTCCGTTTACGTACAGAGCCATAGCGGGTGTACCAGGATGCAGAGCCTAGCGGGTGCAATGAAGACGCAGAGTTGTAAAGGGTGTGTTTAATCATCGTCGTCATTTGTCACTGTAATGAGGCATAGAGCCCTCCAACGCAAAGTTAGGCCTATCGCTTCCATAGATTGCAGGGTCACGAGTCAACAGTGGTCGGAGATTCTCTTGCCACCGAGAAAACAACAAACCTCCCACTGACCAAAAGGTGCACTGTAGCCATGTCACATCGCAACAGCCTCAGGCATCATTGATGCACTAGCAACAAGGACGTCGCGAGACAGGAAAAAGGACATCGCCTTTAATCACACACATGTCTACAAAACCTCTTGGCGATGTGGTAACAGTGTCTCCACTTCGCCGACCACTCAAGGCCTGGCTCGGGCTATAAATAGCACCATGAGGCTCAAGGAGGCAAGCACTGAGCATTGTTGATCTATGAAGCCACAGAGTAGTATTGCAGCCATGCCATGGGCATGTGTTCGTCCACCAGAGCATAGGATGCAAAGTTTGTAGAAGCTTGGAGCTAGAAGAATTCTTGCGAAGAAGAGGTAGCACACCCACTCTTTGTACCGTGCCTCAGCGAGGAATCAAGGAGAGTTTGGAGGTGATGCTGTAGAGGCCCGATGTGAATTTGTAGGTTCTTGGTAAGCATGAGATACTTGTCGAGGGCTTGTGGTCCACATCGAAGAGCAAGCTCGTATCTGCATTCCATAGTCAGGCACAAAGTGTGACCTGCTATGTGCAGTGTCGTGTAGTGTTTCACCGCAAGGCCATCATCGAGGTCCTGGTGCTAGGAGAATTCTTGCGATGTGCTCTGCTATAGCAGAGTACACCTCAAGGATTGCTCTAAGTAGACCAGGTCTTCAAATATGTTTGTATTTTGTCACGGGTTCTGGATCCAATGAGGTCGCAGGCGACTTGTGTACCTTCGACATTCCCGTGTAATGTTCGCTCTCTTCTGTCATGTAATGGTCGGTTTGAAGAAATTATTCATCAAAGACCTAAAGCGACGTAATTTGGGGACTTATCGACCTCATGGAGATCGAATGTGCTATCAGGACGACCTGATATCTTTGTTGTATTCACGACCTAAACTCAGGGTGTAGGTCGCCAAACTATCCGTTGGCATATATCCATTGGTGTGAAATTCGGAGAGATCGTCTTACGAAATTAGCGGCGTATAGCCGTTGCAGCGAGCTCCTTGCGGCAAAAGGATCCGCAACGGGCACCCATGGTGGGGCCCTTATAAATAGAGCAGCGGGGACCGGCGTTGACCGTCCCTTTCCATCGTCTTCCTCCTCTCGCCATCTCCGCCGGAATCTTCGTACCCTAGCCGCCGCGCGCTCCACATCCAACCTCCACCCGAGAATCCTCAGCCCGCCGCCGTCTGTAGCAGACCGCGCGCCGGCTCCGCCATCCACGCGCCGCGCCGCTCCGCATGCGCAAAAAACCCTAGTCAATTTTAGATCCAAAGCTTCTCGTCCTCAAGAAATGGCGGCTGCTGCTTCTCAGATCCCAAACCCGCGGACGGTGTGGGAGCCCTCAATGATGACCGAGGCGAGGATTCAAGCACTGGTGGATCACGGGCTGCTGAGGCCAAAGGCGGAGGTGGAGTGGAAGGCACCCACGGGCGAGGCCTTCCCGACGAAGGACGACAAGGAACAGGTCGTCTTCGCCTCCTTCTTCGAGCGCGGGTTCAACATCCCCGATGGAGGACTACAAGCTGGAGCTGGTACACCTCGTCCCCAACTCCATAACCGTGGTGTCGTCGTTCATCTATTTTTGTGAGGCGTATCTGGGGATACCGCCCCAGTTCTTGTTGTGGCGTTATCTTTTCAATGTCAAGAGTACCGGCAAGCGCCTTGGCGTAGTAGGATCGGTCATGTTCTGCCTGAGATCAGGTCTCAAGGCAGAATGGATAGATATGGACCTGCCAGACAACACTACTGGGTGGAGGTCAGAGTGGTTTTACATCACCGACCAGCAGCCCGGCGCTCCCGAAGCGGACTGGGCACAAGCCTGAGAAGATACCAGAGTGGGACTTGCAGCTGACCTCCCGCGAACTGGACGACGTCAAGGAGCTACTCACCCTGGTGAGCGACCTTAAGGAGAAGGGGCTGACAGGAGGCTTGGTGGCGAGGTCGTTCGGTCGCCACCTGATCCAGCTGATCAAGGACCGGGTACATCTGGCGTATGAATATTGGGGGCAATCAGACCCCACTTGCGAGGTCAACCGCAAGGTCTCTCAGGAGGAGATGGTGGCTAGGGTGTCACAGATCTACACCGAGGGTGCCCGAGGCAGAAAGTGCCCAAAGGCACATTCCCTGACTCGACCAGCTGACCCTATAAGTCCTGAGACTACCAGGTCGTTTGAGCTTGTTTAGTTGCTTGCGTCGATCTTACTCCTTGTTGCTTGTTTGTTGCAGGATCGGGAGATGCAGTTCTGGTGCCCTGTGCCCTTACCAAAGGGCGAGGAGCCACGCTGGAAGCTGAGGTCAGAGGAGTACCAGCCTCCAGCAGATGTGCTGCTGGAGAATTATGAATCAGACTCATCAGTTGAAGCTGATGAAGATACCGACCAAGAGGTCGGTGGCGGTGCAGTGAACCACCCTGAGGCAAGTAGCGCCACAAAGCCCGGGCGCAAGACGAGGGCGGCAATAGCAAAGCAGTCGACCACGAGGGCTGCTGCCAAGGTCGAGGCAGCCAAGACTGCCAAGCTCGAGGCTAGCAAGAAGAAGAGGAAGAGGAAGGTAAGCCCTCCTCCGGCGGTCCGCACACCGACGATCCCTACTCCGGTGACCAAGGAGGTCGAGGAGGATGAAGATGAGGTCACTGATGATCTGCCGGTCACTGATGACCGTGCAGAAAGGAGGTCGCTTAGTCTTGCAGCCAAGAGGCAACGGGAGCTGGAGCAGCAAGTGATGGAAAAAGACCGCTGCCGTATGAGGGAGGCGCAGCGAGCTACCGCTGGTGCGCAGGCCAAAAAACCTGTGAAGATACGAGTTCGGCCCTTGAGGCCAAAGCTCCGTGCACCGCCTACCGTGAGGTAAGGTCTTAGCACTGAATTTGGTTCATTTGCTTAGCTATCATTAGCTCTTCTATTGTGTTGACGAAGATTACTTTAGGTCGGACGTCCAACCTCAGAGCGCCTTGCGTGCTCAAGATTCACCTTCGCGGACAAGGTCGTCCGAGCTTGAGGCTGGGACTCAAGGTTTAGTCGGCGACATGGGGACGTCGTCTCCTCTGCCTGTTATCGATGTGGACCCCATCAACTCGATGCCTAGCACATCAGCTCAGGGCCCGACTGTGGACCCGGTTCAGATCGAGCCACCACAGGGGAACCCAGAAACAACCGGTGTGCAGGCAACAGGTTCGACATCGACGAGGCCGAGATTGAGGCGGGAAGACATCGACTGGACAGGCACTCCCTGGGAGGGAGACATCTTTGAAGATGACGAGGATATGAAGGAGGTCCGCCAGTCAATCTTGACGCTCAACCAATCTCTCACGGTGAGCGACTATTCTTGAGTTAGATACACGACTTGTTTTCTGAATGTAGCTAACGACCAGTTTTATATTTGCAAAACAGTCACTGGCCAACCGTGCCAAGGGCAGGGCCGACCAGCTCAAGGATGCTGCAGCTCTGTAGCTGCGGGTGGTAGAGCTCGAGCAGGAGCTCAAGCAAGCTCGTGAGGCGACGGCTGATAAGAAGAAGCTCGAAGACGAGCTGGCCGAAGAAAGGTGCAAAAATCGGAAAGCCGATACGTAGTTCAACACCATGAGCGCCGGTAAGACCAGCTGCCTTGCTACTTTTTCCATTATTGACTTGTACTGCTGAGGGCTGGACCTCAGGACTTCTTGTACATTGTAGATTTTCACAGGCGAGAGGATGACCTCAAGAACGACTTGAAAAACACGAAAGAAAAGGTCTGAAGCCTGGAAGTGAACCTACGGGAGGCCGAGGTCGGTGCTGAAGAGCTGAAGCAGCTGATGAAGGGCACCATAGACAGTGAGTACACTGTGTCCCAGAAGCTGGCTTATGAGAAACAGGCTCGAAAGGACCTTGAGGTCAGTCTTGAGGTAGCCTTGGAGTCGTTGAAGAATGACCTAGTGACTATTGCAGGGCAAGAGGTGGAGCTGAACGACCTGAAGAATGCTGCCCACTTTGTGATGGACATGGTGGTGACGCAGGTCGAGGGGGAGGAGCCCAAGCCGGCTATCGATCGACTTCTGGTTGCACCCGAGAAGTTGGTCGACCTCTTGAAGGCGACGAGCTTAACGGCGGCTACAGAGTCACTGGTACGGGTGAAGTCTCATCACCCCGACGTTGACATGGTCAAGGTCGGAGAAGGCCCAGACGCGACTAAGGACCTCAAGGCCGTGGATCTTGAAGTGCGGGAAGCCGCTATGGCGATCATGGATGCCATCGACTATGAGGGCGACGACGGTGAAGAGTAGATGTAGTCTTAGAGCTGTACCTCCTTCTCCCTTCAGTCATGTAAAACAACACCTGATAACCTTCTTTTGGCCTGCAGACGTACTTAATTTGTGTTTGCGCGAACTTGGTAGTCTTGAAGCGATGTGTCTTTTTCATACCCCGCTAGCCACTACTCTCGGAGAGGCTGGCTTACCGATCATCACGGCTCAGCAGGGAGGCTTACGTGCAATCAGCGTGCAGGAAAGAGTCTGGGACTCAGGTTTTGCAACCTTATGACCAAGCAGGTTCGCAACAACACAAAGTAGGTAGTTATGAGGGACGACGTCCTCAGGTCGAGCGACCCTTACGTTGGCTTGTGCCAAGCCCCCGAGCATATCGAGGGGGAGGAACAGGAAACTTCACCCACAGGTCTTTCAACCATTGTATTGGCTTTGGCCAAGCCCCCGAGCTTGTCGAGGGGGAGGGTTCAGGACATGAAAGAAGAGAAGGTAGAGCTCGAGACACAGCAGATGACTATTTGAACTAATATTTATTTAACTGAAAATACAAAGACGAGGAATACATAGCTGTAATAAAAACTATTCTACAGATAGAATCGTCGTAGGTGCTCCACGTTCCATGGGTTTGGTACGCCTTGCCCGTCGCCCCACTGGAGGCGATATGTGGATGGACTGATGACTTCAGTGACGATGAAGGGTCCTTCCCAAGGGGCAGACAGCTTGTGCATGCCATCGGTCTTCTGGATACGCCTTAGGACTAGGTCGTCAACGTTGAAGGAGGTCTCCTTGACGTTGCGATCATGATACCGACGAAGTTGCTGGTCGTGGCGAGCTTGTCTCATAACAGGTGCCATTCTCTGTTCCTCAAGGCTATCAAGGTCGACACGACGAGTCTACTCGGCTTCTTCCTCCTCGTAGAACAGTATGCGTGGAGCTCCAAAGGTGACGTCGGTAGGTAAGATGGCCTCCGAGCCATAGACCAGGAAGAACGGTGAGAAGCCCGTAGCAGAACTGACTTGGGTCCTCAGACCCCAGATTACATGTGGTAGCTCGGCTAACCACCGTGTGGCGTAATTTGAAGCGTCATCAAAGATACGATCTTTGAGAGCTTGAAGGACCATGCCATTGGCACGTTCGACCTGGCCGTTGCACTGGGGGTGGGCGACCGATCAGTAGTAGACGTCAATTGTGTTGTCTTGGCAAAAATCCCAGAAGGCGGACCCTATGAAGGCCGTCCCTAGGTCGGTGATGATTCTGTTGGGCACACCGAAGCGGTGTGTGATCTCTTGGATAAATTTGGCCGCTTCTTCCGACGTGACCTTGGCGACAGGTCGGACTTCAATCCACTTGGTGAATTTGTCGACGGCCATAAGGATGTACTTGTAGCCACCTGGAGCGGTTCGGAACGGACCTACAGAGTCGAGGCCCACATGGCGAAGGGCCAAGATGGGGGAATCGTGCGCAGGACTTGAGCTAGCAGATGCTACTGTTTGGCAAAGAACTGACATCCCTTGCACCTCTTGACGAGGTCTTTAGCATCAGACATGGCCGTGGGCCAATAGAAGCCAGATCTATACGCCTTGCCGACCAGATTGGCGGATGCTGCGTGGCAGCCGCATTCACCGCCGTGAATCTCAGCCAGGAGCTGAAGACCTTCTGATCGCCAGATGTACTTCATCAGGACGCCAGTAGAGGCGGCTTTTCTGTAGAGGTCGTTACCAATCACGACGTAGTTAGCACTTCGTCGTGTGATACGCTCTCGTTCAGCCTTGTCTTCTGGGACTCGTTGGTCGAGTAGGAAGGCTAGGAAAGGCTCACGCCAATCGTCCTCTTTTTCTGTCATTAGCACGTCATGGGGAGGTGCTGTAACTAAGTCGGGCTGTGGATTGTCCGAGTCGTCTGGGTCTAACAACTTGATCGACAGCTTACGTAGGTCTTGGACGAACACACCCGCCGGGACTAGAGCTCGCCTAGAGCCTAGTTTGGATAGGACGTCGGCAGCCCCGTTGTTGTTACGTGACACATGTTGAAACTCAATCCCTTCAAAGTAGCCTTCGAGCTTGCGGATCTCAGCACAGTAAGCATCCATTGTGTCTTTGACACAGTCCCACTCTTTGTTGACTTGCTCGATGACGACCTTGGAGTCGCCGTATGCTAGTAGTCGCTTGATGCCAAGGGACACTGCTATACGGAGCCCATGAATCAGAGCTTCGTATTCTGCTCCATTGTTGGAGGCCTTGTAGTGTATCTGCAGGACGTACTTGAGCTGCTCTCCCTGAGGAGAGATAAATAGCACTCCTACTCCTGCGCCTTCAAGGTTAAGAGCACCATCGAAGTACATTATCCAGTGTTCAGGCCTCTCCTTGGGAGGGGGCATCTGGATCTCTGTCCACTCTGACACGAAGTCAGCTAGGATCTGCGACTTAATCGCCTGCCAAGAGCAAAACTCGATGTCGAATTCTCCAAGCTCCACCGACCACTTGACGATGCGGCCGTTGGCATCGCGGTTGCGAATGATTTCTCCTAGCGGGAACGATGATGGTACCGTGATCTTATGGGCTTGAAAGTAGTAGCGAAGCTTTCTCGACGTGATCAAGAGTGCGTAGAGCAACTTCTGAGGCTGTGAATAACGTGTCTTAGCGTCGGTAAGGACCTCGCTTACGTAATACACAGGTCGTTGAACAGGATAGGCCTGCCCTTCTTCTTCTTGTTCTGCGACAAGGGCTGTGCTGACCACATGAGTGGTGGCGGAGATGTAGAGTAGGAGCGTTTCCCCTGGTATAGGTGGCGTCATGATTGGAGGCGTGATCAAGGAATCTTTGAGAGCCTCGAAAGCCTTCTGTGCTTCTTTGTCCCACACGAACTTATCTGCCTTCTTCAATAGCTTGAAGAAAGGTAGACCTTTTTTGCCGAGCTTGCTGATGAAACGACCTAGAGCCGCCATCATACCTATGAGTTTCATGACGTCTTTCTTGCAAGATGGTCTGGCCATGTTGCGTATTGCGTCGACCTTGACAGGGCTAGCTTCGATGCCTCGGTGCCCCACCATGAAGCCCAGAAGCAATCCGGAGGGGACACCGAAGACGCACTTGGTCGGGTTGAGCTTCCACTGGTAGGTGCGTAGATTGGAGAAGGTCTCGGCAAGGTCAGCGATGAGCTGATCTTGCTCGGTGGTCCTGATGACCACGTCATCGACGTACGCTTCCACGTTCTTCCCGATCTGAGACTTCAGGCACTTTTGTATCCCCTTTTGGTACGTCGCGCCGACGTTTTCAGGCCAAAGGTCACGACCTTGTAGAAGTAGATGCCATTGGGCGTTATGAACACCGTCTTGTCTTCGTCGTCGGGATATAGGGCTATCTGGTGATACCCAGAGTAGAAATCAAAGAAGCACAGTAGGACGCTACCAGCCGTGGAGTCCACGACCTGGTCGATGCGAGGGAGAGGGAAAGGGTCTTTCGGGCAGTGCTTGTTGAGGTCGGTGTAGTCGATACACATCCTTAATCCTTCGGCCTTTTTGGGTACAAGAACCGGGTTTGCAAGCCAAATCGTGTGTTTACATTCACGGATGAATCCTGCAGCTAAGAGCTTACAGACTTCTACTTCTATAGCTTGCTTTCTATCTTTTGCAAATCACCGGAGCTTTTGCTTGATAGGTTGTGCGGTCTTGCTTACTTCTAGGGCGTGCTCAGCCAGCTCCCTGGGGACACCAGGCATGTCGGACGGGCTCCATGCGAAAATGTCAGCGTTGTCCCGGAGAAAACTGGTAAGCGCGAGTTCCTATTCGGGGTCGAGGCCGGCCCTGATGGTGACTTCCTTGGATGCGTCGGGCAGGCCGAGGCAAACTTTCTTCACAGCAGGACTTGGATCAAAGGCGGTGGCTGTACGCTTCTGTTCTGGCACCTCCAGAGTAGTTTGATCGATCTTGGCTGCTTTAGCGACCATGACCGTAGCAGCAGCTTTACACGCAGAGACCTTGGAGAGGTCGATAGTGTCGCTCTCGCAGTTGTAGGAGACGAGGATGTCACCATAGACGGAAAGGATCCTGTTTGGTGCTCGCATCTTCATGATGAGGTAGGTGTGATGCAGTATGGCCATGAACTTGGCCAACATAGGTCGACCGAGCATGGCATGGTAGGAGGAGCGGATGTCCGCGACCTCGAATGTCAGGTACTCTGTGCGGAAGTTTTCCTTTTTGCCGAAGGTGACTGGTAGGCATACACGACCTATGGGGTATGCAGCTTTGCCAGGCACAACCCTGTAGAAGGGCTCGTCGCAGGCAGTCATCTTGGAGAAATCGAAGTCCATCTTTCTCAGCGTTTCTGTGAAGATGATGTTCAAATTACTGCCCCCATCGACGAAGGTCTTAGGCAGGAACGCGCCATCCACTATGGGGTTGACGACCAGTGGGTAGGTCTCGGGGTCAGGTATGTGCACCCAATGGTCTTTCCTGGAGTAAGTAATGGGGTACTCCGACCAACGCAGAGGTTGCGGAGTTTCAGTGTTGACTTGACCGATTTCCCTTGTGTTTGATCGCTGCTGTCTGTTACTCTTGGCGGCTTGTCGGCCACCGACGATGAAGTTGATTTGTCAGTTGGCGTTCTGGAATGCACCATTGGGATTGCCCATTTTTGGTGCAGGTGGAGAGGGCTCCTTGCGACAGTTGTCATTGCAATCGCGGTCATCATGCTGACGGCGATCATCACGTCGGTTGTCGCGGCGTTCGTCACGGTGGTCCTCACGATGATCATTGCGACGGTAGTCGTCACGACAATCATCACGTCGGTCATCGCGGCGATAGTCACGGCGATAGTCACGGTGATCCCTATCGTCATTGCGACGGTAAGGTCGCCGGTCGCGGTAATCACGTCGGTCAGGTCGACGGTTACGGTTGTCGTAGCGGCGGCTACTGTTCTGGTCGTCATTGTTGTCGCTCTTGGTTTTCTTGGGTTCTGGAGGTACCCCTAGGGCACGCTTCAACTGCTCGCACTCCCTCATGGTATGCTTGGCGTCGCGGTGGAACTGACATTGGTCGTCCATGACCATGTTGAAGTCGCCTTCGAGGAAGGTGGAAGGTCTGGGTGGGTCGGTCGCATAGACCTCGCCAGATCACTTGCGTGACCTGCCGCCACCATCATCATGATCATCTCCTTTGAAGTCGTGCATCACCGCATCTTGAGTGTCAACGAGCTTGTCGACGTAGGCCATGAGGTCGGCGATGGTGTTGGCGTCGGCTTCGTGGATCTTCTCGAAGAGCTTTATGTTGGTTACACCCTTCTTGTAGTAGGCTATGACGTCTTCATCCTTTACAGCCGCGAGGGTGTTGCGGTTCTCGAAGTAGCGGTTGGTGTACTCACGGAGAGTTTCATCCCTCCTCATCCGTACTCTGGCGAGGTGGTGAGTGTTGCCCGGGCGATTATAGGTCGATTGGTAGTTGGTCGTGAAGAGTCGCGACAAGGTCGCCCATCAGGTGATGCACTCTGCAGGGAGGTTGTCGAGCCACAGGAGTGGCGCTTTACCCATCACAAGGGGGAAGTATCCCGCCATGTGGTCTTCGTTGCCTCCAGACGCTCGTGCGGCGATGCTGTACATCTTCAGCCAAATACTCGGGTCGGAGCGACCGTCGTATTTTTCGATGGCTGGCTTGAAGTCCTTGGGGTATCTGATCGTCCTGAGACATCGTGAGAATGCCGGGAAGTTGTTGATTGCTCCAGGGCTAGCTGATGGAGCGTAGGCCGTCGGGATGACGTAGAGGTCGTCGAGAGGACCATTATCTTGGTCGTACTGGGCACGACGTAGGAGCTCTTGGTCGTGCATTTGCCGAAGTTCTGTAGCTTGGATGGGGTGATTGGCGTCGAGAGGATCAGGAGCCTCGTGGTCGCGGTCGTAGTTGGCACGTCGTGCTATCTCCAATTCATCTCGTATGCGCTGACATTGACTGCTCTGCGCGTGGTTGGCTTGTACTGGCGGAGCTTGAGCTCCTGCATTCTGTCTTGCGTTGCCGGCGGCGTTCTGCTGTTGGGCGCCGGCAGCATTGGCGGTGTTGTTTTGGGCATTGCCAGGGGCGTTGCCAACGGCGTTAGCGGCTGGATTGGCCACTGTGTTGGCGGCGGCATTGGTAGCGGGGTTGATCGGCTGCACAACTTCATTTTCACCTCTTCCCTCTTCGGCCACGGGCAGAAGGGGAGCATTGTCGTTGTGGTGACGTCGATGGCGGGGTCGCTCTGACCTGCTCCTGGAGTAGGAGCTCGAAGCTGATCTGCTGTACTCTGGTCCTCTTTCTTTGACTTGAGTAGTGGCGATGCGGATGTGAGCTTGCAGACGCCGAGTTGCGGGAGTATCCTCAAGTTGTCCTAGCGCAGCAAGGGCTGCACCTAGGTTAGCTTGAGGCGAGTTGAAGACTTCATGGCCATATTGCTCGAAGTCCCTCAGGAGGTCTCTGGCGCGCAGACGATGTCGACGAGGCTCGTTGTCCTGTCGCTGAGGGGCGGCTTGGGCCGCGGCGGCGGCTGCACCGTCAGGGACATTGCCTGCAGGTTGACCACCGGCGCCCGGTACGACGTTGCCTGCTGGCTGACCTGCGGCTGCTGCAGCCGCATCTATCTCCTCCTGACGACGTACAGCTCGTGCAGCATTAGCCTTCTCTCGTTGTATGCGCTGCTCATCCGTCTCGCCAGCTTGATGGGGTATGTCAGCAGAAACCACGAGGACCTCTCGGTCTGGGATCTCAAACACCTCGCCTGAAGAGTTGGGGGAGATGGTCGTGCAGGCGATCTGGAACGCGAGGCGGTCCGGGGACGGCTCGCGGTTGATCCGACAGCGATGAGCCGCAGTAGGAGGTCGGCGAAGCTTTTTGAGCACACGACACTGTCGAGCCGTGTGTGTGGAATCATCATGGATGGGGCAGGGGTCGTCAAGGTGACCTCTGCAGTTTATACGATGTGGGATCTTCGGTCCGGATCGGGTCTGGATCTTGTTCTTCATGTAGTGAGACGCTACGTGAGCTACGTTCCGCAGACCAAGAGCCATGCGGGATGAGGATGAAGAGGTCCTGCGAGGGCGCTTGACACGCTCGCAGACTTTGATTGTGTCAGAGAGCATGTCTTCGACACGATTAAGCCCAGCGATCAGGTCGCAAGGAGTGGGCGGGTGGGCTTCCTCCAGCAGATCGGATCCGATCTGCTGGTGGGAGGTGACTGTGTTGCCCTCGATGACGAGGCAGGCGGCTGGAGTGGTTGATTCCATCGGCATAGAGCCAAAGCAGATGTTGATGGGGTTGGCGAGGATGTCCGCCATGCTCTCCGGGAAGATGACGCCGCTTGTCGAAGCCATCGAGTTGCACGAAGAACCCTTGAATTCACCCCTACCTGGCGCGCCAACTGTCAGAGGTTTAGATCTGAGCAGTCCACAGGAGGGTTAACCCTGGTGGTTTATTTGTTCGTTGGGGTGGAATCTAGGGCTAAGAACTCGAAGGTTGTGCATGAACACACGGAACACAGAGAACACGGCGAGTTTATACTGGTTCGGACCTCCGGAGCGTAAAACCCTACGTCCAGTTGCAGGTGTAGATTGCTTGAGGATTGCGTGATTGTACAAGGGTCGACCTACCCGCCTTATATTGGCCAGCGGACAAGGTCGGTGCCCAGACTCCTGGTCGGTTACGACCAGGAGACCTAAATCTAGTTGATTACAATACTTGCCATATCCATCGATCTGCTTGGTCGGAATCCACCGATGTCTTGTCTTGCACACCAAGTCTTGAAGTCGCTCTGGATAAGGTCGCTTGTGGAATCTTCTAGAAGGTCTTCAGGAGGTCGTGTGGGCCACCAACTAGGTCGGTTGGGCCCACTATCAGGTCAGCGGGTCTTCTGGTAGGCTGGACCCACTTGTCGGCGACGGCCGTGAGCCTGGTCGGTGGGGACCCAGGGGTACCGATGTCTCACAACGATGGTCGTCGACGCCAGCGAGGTTGTACGCACCTGCGAGGGGTGCCAATTCTACGCTCACAAGACGCATCTCCTAGCTCACGCCCTCCAAACCATCCCCACCATGTGGCCTTTCGCCGTGTAGGGACTGGACCTCGTCGGGCCTCTACGGAAGGCGCTCGGGGGATTCACGGACTTGTTGGTTGCATCGACAAGTTTTCAAAATGGATTGAGGCACACCCTATCACCAACCTTAGGTCCGAGCAGGCCGTGCTGTTCTTCACGGACATCATCCACAGGTTCGGGGTACCCAACTCCATCATCACCGACAACGGCACCAAATTCACCGGCCGAAAGTTCCTGGAATTCTACGACAACTACCACATCCGCGTGGATTGGGCAGCTGTCATGCATCCGCAAACCAACGGCCAAGTGGATCTTCAACAAACTGAGCAAGTTTGGCTGGAAGTGGGTCCAGGAGCTACCGTCGGTCATATGGAGTCTTAGGACCACCCCAAGCAGAGCTACGGGATTCACCTCGTTCTTCCTCGTCTACGGCATGGAGGCCGTCCTCCCCACGGACTTGGAGTACGGGTTCCCTAGGATCAAGGCCTATTAAGAAGACTCACTGGATCATGTGGACGAGGCCCGAGACGTGGCGATCCTGCACTCGACAAGATACCAGCAGTCCCTCCGGCGGTACCAAGCACAAAAAATCCGGCGTCAGGACTTCAGCAAAGGCGACCTAGTGCTGAGGTTACAACAAGACAACCAGGGTCGACACAAGCTCTCGCCGCCTTGGGAAGGGCCCTACATCACCGCCGAGGTGCTCAAGCCTGGCACTTACAAGCTCGCAAACGAGAAGGGCGAAGTCCTCACCAACGCTTGGAACATCCAGCAGCTACGTCGCTTTTATCCATAAGTTTCCAAGCTTTTATGTACATATCGGGCATCTCATACACGAACTTGTAAATAAAGTCATGAATAAAAACAGGGCGACTCGGTTTCACCCTCGACCAGCACCTCGATACAAACCAAGTCTCCCTCGGGGGCTACAATGGGGGGTTACCCCCCGAAGTGTCCCAACTTTTTTCGTAACAACTTTTTTTCGCAAAAAACACGTTTTCTTTCAAAAGTGTTAACGTGTTATGCCTCAAGCGTTTAGAGGAGTAGAAGCCAGGCATGGACTGACTGAGTCTGGGGCCTGTTGAGTCACGGGAACGCCTCTGCCTCTAAGAGGATATGGCATCCCCCTCGCTACCCTACTCTAAGTTGGTTCGCGAACGCGAACTTCCCTGCCGAAATTCTTCTAAGGCATGAGGAAAACACAATAACATACGAAATAAAACTCATAAATAAAACTTGTGCATCATACGTCAAACTGTTTGTACCAAAATAGGCACTTGGCCAAAAACCTAATACAAACTAACGGGCCACGAGGCCCAGACTCTCAGGGTGCGCGGAGGCTTGGAGCGGCAGCAGCTTCACCGTCGACCGCGTCAGGGAACAAGTCCCCGTCGAATAGATCGGCAAGAGCCGCGACAGGCTCCGCGACGGAGGCATCGGCTTCCTTGATAGCCTCAAGCTCGGCGTCGTTGCCCTCAACCCCCTCGGGGAGGATGTAGCTATCCCGCAGTGCGTTGAAGTCGACGAGGTAGTGCATCGAGGTTATACCTGAGCATTTTTGGCCCGGCCCGACCCGGCCCGCTGGCCCGGCCCGGGCCCGGCCCGCGCCAGGCCCGCCCACGGACCTTACTGGACGGGCGTGGGCAGAGATCTTGAAGCCCGCGAAATTTTTTTTTGCCCCGAGCCCGGCCTGAAATGCTGTTTTTAGTTACTTTACACTATAAAATGCGCGGGCGGCCCGCCCAAGCCCGGGCCCGGCCCGAGCCCGGCCCGAAAACTGAGGCCCGACACGTCCCATGGGACGGTCATGGGCAAGATTTTCTCGGCCCGAAAAACCTGAGTTTTTTTTCGGCCCGGCCCGAACCCGGCCCGGCCCGTGAAATGCTCTGGTCTAGTCGAGGTCAACCCCAGGGTCTTCTGGACACCGAGACGGAGGGCGCCCCACAGGCGCTCAATGACTCGGCCACCCAGGGACCGCAGGCGGCTTGCTATGGAGCTGCCCGAGGACTGACCCTCGGCCCCCTCGATCTCTTGGCACACCTCGAGAGCATCCGTCTCTAGAGCTTGGAGCTCAACCTGGGCCTTGTCGTAGGCGACCTGGAGGGACTCCATCTCCGCCGAAGGGTTCGTCGAGTCCCTCTGCAGCTCTGCGACACGAAAACAAACATCAGGGCAAGCCCCGAAAGACCCAAGAAAAAACCAAAGGAGCTGGGGGACGCAACTTACCCTCGGCCCGCTTCTTCTCCTCCTCGAGCTCAGCCCGCACCGCGGCAGCATCCTGCTGCAGCTCCTGAATCGAGGCATCCCTTTCTTTGAGGGTGGACTGCAGGGCATCGACTCTGCAGCTCTCCCGCACCAGAGCCCCGGTGAGCTGCTTGACTGCTGCTTGCTGGATCTGGACTTGGGAAGTCGCCGCCGCAACAAACGCGTCCCGCTGCTGGAGCTTAGACCTCGCACCCTTGAGCGCCGTGCGCTCGAGCTGGAGCTGGGTCTGTGCCTCCTCAAGCGCGGTGTGCTCCTACTGGTGCCGACCCTCGACCGCCACCAACGTGTCGCTCATCTCCTTAAGGGCAGTAGCGAGCTGCTCAGCCTCCCGAGCATTCTGCTCAGCCTCCCGGGCCTTCTGGGCTCGCACCTCCTCAAGTGCCTTGCGCTCTAGCTCCGATTGATCCTACGCCTCGGCGAGGGCTGTGTCCTTTAGCACGAGCTGGGACTTGGCCTTGCCGAGCGCTGTGCACTCCCCTTGGAGCTCCTCGTCCTTCTCCCGCAGCGTGGCGCCGAGCTGCTCATCCTCCTTGGCCTTTTGCTCCGCCGCGGCCCGATGGGTGTCGCGATCTTGCTCCGCGCAGAGCCGAGCATCCTCGTGCTGGAGAGCGCTGGTCTGTAGCTCGTACAGCTATGAGTGAAGACGCTCCACCGCCAGGCCTAGTGGTTCGTTCTCCCGGTGCACATCCTCCAACTGGGCGTGCAGGTCGGCGATATATGAGACCTTTGCCCCAGCCTCTGTCCGCAGCCGCTGCCAAGAGAAAGGAAAGGAAATCCAGATGAGACACGGGCGAGAGCAGAGAAAGGGGAAAACGGCGATGACACGAACACGTGTACCTGGAAGATCTGCAACGCGTCGTTGGAGTGGAGCGTGAGGGCCTGGCAAAGTGAGCACTGCAAGGAGAGCCCGACCCGGTAAAACTCCTACCAGTCAGCATGCTCCGCCATGGCGGCTCGCACCGCCGACTCCGGAACCCCAGGCTGATCAAGCCTAGCGCCCCACACTTCCGGAACCTCGCCGGCGGCGGGCTGATGCGACGAGGACGCACCAGCTCCCTGCTGGCCTCCAGGCCACACCTGCGGCGCCCCAGGTGCAAACCTGAGTGTTGCCTCCTCCCATGGATCGCCGTCACCACTGCCCGCCGCCGGAACAATGTCCAGAACGCGGGCCGGGTCCGCCTGCTGAACCACGTCTGCCGCTGGCAGGACCACCTCCACATCACTAGTTCGAGGGGCCTACCCCCTCGAACCATCTTCTATCCTCGGCCCGGCCGCGCGGGCCTGCTCCCTCCCCAGCGCAGCTCCCAGCGCCATCGTCGCTTGCAGGGACGGCGCCGTCGCCACCGGCGATCGCGGCACCCTCACTGAGCGGGGTCGTGTCGTGTGTGGCGCATCGCACGCCCCCGCCCTCAACACCTTGTGGGCGCCAGCGCAGATGCGATTGGCGCACCCATGCGACTGACAAAAAGGGAAGAGAGACATCAGAATCTCGATCAATAAGACTAAGCAAAACAAAGCCAACACGAGACTCACCGTTGGGTTGCCGCCTGGCGCTTGCGCTTTGTTGACATTTCTTAACATCATCACTAAGTTTGTATTCCTAGTAACAACACCAGAAATGGTGGACGGCATTCCTTAACATCTTTGCTAAGTTCGTGAGTTCCTAGCAACGATGCCAGAAATGTTCCGATGGTAATCCTAACGTTTACACAGAATCCACAAGCGCACGGATATACCATTGTAGCATTTCCCCAAAGGAGTATTCCAAAGGGTATCGAATCCAAGGAAGGCATGGTCGGATTAACATGTGCAACACTATTGCAATGACTATAGATCAATGACGAGAATAAGACAGGTCCCAAACATAGGGGTAAGATATGATAAGGATGGGTAGTGTGAACACACCCGAACTCGTTCTCTCTATGGTACACTACGGCTTAGGAGGCAACATACGAGTTAGCTCTAGGTTCTAAGGTACTAAACATATAAAGTTAGTAGAAGCTAGTCAGTCACATAAGCATTGTAGCAATATCAGCTCAGCACCCAGGCACAAACGTGGAGCTAACCGCCCGCATCACTTCCGCACGACGTCAGTTGTTAGATCTTAGACTCCTACAGCGTAACCGAATGTGGGGGATTACAAAGGGTACAACGGCTGTCACCACCGCGGCCTACCCCTAACTATCCGTGGGATATGCTCATATGCAACACAGCTACTCAACCCAAGCACCATGCTTGCATTGTTAACTAGACACTAGCCGGCCCGGGCTATTGTGGCCCAGGTTAGTGCCACCAGATAACTGGCCACTTACACTGAGTACCGTAGCTTGAACTCGAACATCATACAACACAAACACATGATCTAACTATATCAAACTAGGCTAGACATACAAACGGATTTGTATTCTACTATGTCTATTCAATAGGATCAAAGGGGTGTGTTCATGAAGAACACGGGCCTCTAACTTATGAACAAACACCGAAGACATGAGTAAATCATTCGTCAAGTCGATCGAAAGGTCTTGTTCATCAAGAACAGGAGCCTCTAAATGATGAACGAACGAAGAACACATGAACAAATCACCCATATATGCTAACACTACTTTATATGAAATAGCTGAATAACTGAAGTAGATCAAAGTCATACAATAAAATAAAGATACAAGAGAACTCATACCTAGATCCCAAAGTAGACTTGGATCCTAAAGTAGAACTACTCTAGCCTACCTACTAGCCTTGGAAACCAAAAGTGAGAGAGGAGTTGGAAAGTGAGTTTGGTAAGAAATGAGTCCCCTCACAACTATTTATAGGCCTAGGACAGGTTCGGGAGAATGGCGTGAACACCCCGGGAATGGATCAGGAGCCGACCAGGAAGCACCACGTGGAAGGCTGAGATGAGCCGACACAAGGTCGGTTCGGCCGACCCCTTGTGGGCTCACCTCGGCCTGTGCTTCTTCGTGGTGGCTGTCCTGTGGGTCCTTATGTCAGTCCCCGGTGTTCACCTGGTTTTGAGGTAGTTTGCCTGCATGTGGTTTTGAGGTGTAGAATTTATTGAGTCCTTTCCTTACATTATAAAACACAAGAACGGGAAGGATAATGTTATTGCTGATACTTTGTCTCGTCGCTATACTATGCTGTCGCAGTTAGATTTTAAAATTTTTGGCTTGCAAACTGTGAAAGATCTATATGTGGACGATGCTGATTTTAAAGATGTTTTCGCTCATTGTGTTAATTGGAAACCATGGGGCCAATTTCACTTGCAGGACGGGTTCCTGTTTCGCTCTAACAAGCTATGTGTTCCAGCTAGTTCGGTTCAACTGTTGTTGTTGCAGGAAGCGCATGGAGGCAGTCTCATGGGGTACTTTGCGTTTACAAGACGCATGAGGTGCTGGCAGCCTACTTCTTTTGGCCCCGGATGCGCAAAGACGTTGAGCGCATTGTTGCACATTGCACTACTTGTCAGAAAGCTAAGTCACGTTTGAACAACCATGGTTTTGTATATGCCTTTGCCTGTCCCTACTTCTCCTTGGCTTGATATTTCGATGGATTTTGTTTTGGGATTGCCTAGAACGAAGAAGGGGAGGGATAGCATTTTTGTGGTTGTTGATCGTTTCTCCAAAATGGCTCATTTCATACCTTGTCATAAGACTGATGATGCTAGCAGTGTTGCTGATTTGTTCTTTAGAGAGATTATTCGTTTGCATGGTATTCCAAATACAATAGTCTCTGATCGTGATGCTAAGTTTCTCAGTCATTTTTGGAGAACACTTTGGAATAAATTGGGATCTAAATTGCTATTTAGTACAACTTGTCACCCTCAGACTGATGGTCAAACTGAGGTGGTTAATAGGATTTTGTCAACCATGCTTAGGGCTGTTTTAGATAAAAATTTGAAATGTTGGGAAGATTGTTTGCCTCATGTTGTGTTTGCTTATAATCATGAAACACATTCTTCTACAAAGATGAGCCCTTTTCAGATTGTGTATGGTTACATTCCTCGGGTGCCTATTGATTTATTTTCGCTTGATGCTGAGGATGCCCTGCACATAGATGCTGTTGCACATGTTGAACAAATGATTAATCTGCATGAACAAACTCAACAAAACATTGCTGATGCTAATGCTAAGTATCAAGTTGCTGGTAGTAAAGGTAGAAAACTTGTTACTTTATAACCTGGTGATATGGTTTGGTTGCATTTACGAAAGGATCATTTCCTGCTTTACGCCGTTCTAAATTGATGCCTCGTGCTGCTGGTCCTTTTAAAGTGCTAACCAAAATTAATGATAATGCTTATGTTCTTGACCTGCCTGCGGAGTTTGGTGTTTCCACTAGTTTTAATGTTGAAGATTTGAAACCTTATGCGGGCGAAGATGAGGAATTGCCGTCGAGGACGACTTCAGTTCAAGAAGGGGAGGATGATGCGGACATCACCGACGACACGAGTATGTCTCCTCCAGTAGCACCCCAGGCGCTACCTGCACAGGCTCGGGCACCATTCTCGCCTCCACTTCAGGCCCAGTCGCCACTCCCGCCAACTGGGCCAATTACTCGGGCTCATGCGAAGGAATTGAATTACATCATGCTGTTAAAGAACGAAGGACCAGAAGAATAAAGCTGACCCAACAGGAGGTCCAAGTGCGGACGCCCTAAGGCTTGCGTGAATAGTACCCGTGCCCCCCTCCTGCCGCTAGGGGCTGCGTCCCCTCTATTTAGATAGACCCCTCTTTTATTTCAGACTTGAGTTTTGTTTTGCATCTAGCTTTAGCTACACCAGACCACACACAAATACGTGCTGATCTCTGTGATTCAGAACTCCACCTTCGAGTGATATTAAGATTGCTCGCCTCGAATTCTTGTTCGTTCTTCGATTGCGCACAGGAATTGATCTTCGTGATCAGGCTGATCTTGCTCCAACAAGGTCGGTAACCATAGGGAGTTGGTTCAGCGATTTCATTGGCACCTCGGGTTTGCTCGTCGTAGTCGGATCGTGAGGGTCTACTCCCGCCGAATCGGATTTATCTCCACTCACCGAAAGATCGGGCACTCCGCCTCTATCATCATCAAGTCGTGGTATGGGGTATCGATAACAAATGGTGATGTTATTAATAGCACGACAATCTACACACATACGCCAGGATCCATCTTTCTTTGGAACAAGTAACACAGGAACCGAGCAAGGGCTAAGAGACTCACGAATGTAACCCTTATCAAGCAACACCTGCACCTGGCGCTGAATCTCCTTCATCTCATCCGAATTTGTATGTACGGGGCGCGATTTGGAAGTTGTGCGCCTGGAATGAGATCGATCTGGTGCTCAATGCCACGGAGTGGTGGGAGACCCGGTGGCAAGTCTTTGGGAAAGACATCAGCGTACTCCTGCAAAAGGTTAGCAACCGCAGGAGGAATATCCAAAGATGGTGCATCATCAAGTGAAACAAGCACACTAGAGCATACAAGTGCATAGCATGGAAAATGAGCATCTCGAGTATCATCAAAATCAGCACGTGTAGCAAGTAAAACAGGAGCATGCAACTTGATTTCAGATTTATCAGATGGCGATGGTGATGGTTCTTGTTGTTTAGCAGTTTTAGCAGCTCTAGCAAGATCATCTTCAACAATTTGTTCAGGTGTCATAGGATGCATAATTATTTTCTGACCCTTAAACATGAGAGAATAATGATTCGAACGACCATGATGCAAGCTACCAGTATCATATTGCCAAGGTCTACCAAGTAACAAAGAGCATGCATCCATAGGAACAACATCACAATCAACATAATCAGAGTAAGCACCTATCAAAAAAGGAACACGCACCGTCTGAGTTATTTTAATCTTCCCACCATCATTAAGCCACTGAACGGAATATGGATTCAGATGCTTACGAGTGGATAATGATAACTTCTCTACCAGCATGGTACTCGCCAAGTTGTTGCAACTGCGCTGTCGATGATGATGCGAATCGACCGCTCCTGTACAACACCCTTTGTATGGAACAAAGTGTGCCGCTGATTCTTCTCGGCTGGGGCGACCTGTGTACTAAGAACACGCTGCACAACAAGACTCTCATACCTATCGGCGTCTCCCGGATTGACATGTATGTCCGTCTTAGCTGCATGGTCAGTGGCAAGCAGAGTATGTTCAATTTCTTCTGAATCACTAGCTGAAGATACTCTGCTTGCCACTTACCATTGTCACGAATGAGCAATGTGCGCTTGTTCGGGCAGTCCCGAGCCACGTGACCACGTCCACTGCAACAAAAACACGTGATATCCCGCATACGTCCTATGGTGGGTGCTGGGCCTGTGGGTGGAGCGGCGCCTGCAGGTGTGGCCGCCCTATCCCGGGATGTCGGCGTAACTGCAGATGCTGCAGGAGAAACGGCCGCGGGGCAGGATGTTGAACTTCGACCTGCAGAAGAGTTAGAAAATGTCTTCGAGCGGCGTCCCCGCACTTCACGTTCAGCTTTGCAAGCAAACTCAAATAGTTGGGTCATGTCAGCATATTCTTTATAATCAAGTATGTGCTGAATTTCGTGATTCAAACCACCACGAAAGCGTGCCATTGCAGTGTCGGGTTCCTCCATTATTCCACAGCGAATCATACCTTTTTGTAACTCCTGGTAATAGTCCTCAACTGATTGAGAACCTTGCTGAGAACACTACATTTTGTTAAGCAAATCACGAGCATAATATCAGGGAACAAATCTATGACGCATAGCAGTTTTTAATTGCTCCAGAGTGGTCGGAACTGCAGTAGGTTGTTTATTTTTATACTCATGCCACCAAATCAAAGCAAAATCAGTAAATTCACTAATGGCAGCCTTAACTTGAGAATTAGCAGCAATATCATGACATGAAAATTTTTGTTCAACTTCTAACTCCCAATCAAGATATGCAGCAGGATCATATTTGCCATTAAAAGGTGGAATTTTAAATTTGATTTTAGAGAATGAATCGTTACCGGCGGGGTGGCGTGGTACACGGCGGGCACGACCGCGGCTGTCTCCAACGTCCAGCTCCAAGTCACCACCATAATCCTTCTGTAACTCTGTGATCGTGGTGTGCAATGCGTCGAGTCGTGCCACAACAGCGTCGAGTGTGGTCTTAGCAACCGTCTGTGCGAGGTCGATCTGATCAAACTGCTCGTTCGACGAAGTAACCGTCGAATCCAGCCGTTCATGTAGCATCTTCATGTCCATGGTAAGTCCCTCAATCTGCGTCCACATGTCCTGCAGCTTGTCATCCTTCTTGTCGTCGCCGTCTGCCATGGTTAGCGCAAACACAAAAACAAAATCGACGACAACAATAGGGTGTAAAAGCTCACAAAGGTGCTCAAACTAGTGCTGTTATCAAATCCTTATCCGTTCTTACCAAGAACACAGGTGTGAACTGCAACCAACCGGTGGAACCTGCGAAAGAGTGGAGGAGCGATTGCCTGGCGGAACAAAACCTGCTCGTCGGAGAACTTTGTGGAGTTCTGGGAAGGCTGCACTCAATTGAACGATTTGCACAGACAAACAATAATGCAAAGCTGAATAAGGGTGCTAAACACGTCACAAAAGTTGCTGGAAACAAGTGACACCAAAAGGATAGATGCAAGGAAGGTGGCAAAGGTGGAGAGGGCGCAACAAATTGCTGATTGCTGCTATTTTTTTTTTGCTTTTTTTCAGGAGACCTCAAAACCGATAATATGAACACAGAGGATCTCCAACAGCAAGTTACGACACACACTTTTTTCGAAAGGATAGGGGTATTCCGGTAAAAAGAATATACTCTCTCTCTCTCTCTCTAGAGTAAGGCAAACCTCAAAATATGGTACCAAGAAAGAGAGATACGGATATGAAAGGGTGGGGAGGCTCGGTACAGCCTTGCAAAAATGAATAGGGGGTGAAACCACAGGGGGGCGCAGCGCGGTGTGCATGGATGCCGGCCAGGGAGCAGTCACGAACCGAAGGGGAGAGCGGCGCACGGAAGGAGTCCCACCGAACCGAATACGTCTCTTCTCTCGGTTGGACTTTCTCTTTTTTTTCTTTCCTTTTTTTTGATCTTTCCTTTTTTTTGATAACTTTCCTTTTTTTTTACTTGCCAACCGAGGGGATGATCACAGGGTGGGGCGCGGCGTGCCCTAGTCGGAGTCCGAGACGCGAGGGGGGGATGTGTTCGCGCTGGAGACCAAGGCGCAAGGGGGGCGCGGTGTTCGCGAGGGGGGGTGAAACGTGCGTGGGTTGAGGTGTGCAGCGTAGGAAAAAGGCGGCGGCGGCGGCTAGGGTTTAGAGGATAACAAGAAAACATATGTATCCAGCGACGATTAAATGAACAAGCACACAAACTCAACAAAGACACTTATTGAAAGAATGTGCGAGGCTAAAGTGGTTGCTGGGACAAAGATCTAACCTAAAACAAATTTTTGTTTGGTTTTTGTGGACTATAGGAATGAAAAAAACACTCGAGAAACTCGCCGATCAACCTGGAAAGCTGATACCACTTGATAGAGGTGGAGTGCCCGATCTTTTGGTGAGTGGAGATAAATCCGATTTGGTGGTTGTTGACCCTCACGATCCGACTACGACGAGCAAACTCGAAGCGCCAATGTAATCGCTGAACCAACTCCCGATGGTTACCAACCTTACCGGTGCAAAGTCAGTCTGATCACAAAGATCGTTTCCTGCACGCAATCGAAGAACGAACAAAAAAAAGAGGCGAGCAATCTTACTATCACTCGAGGGTGGAGTCTACAATACACAAAGGCAACGCTATGCGGCTATTCGGTTGTAGCTCAGGCTAACTTGTAAAACAAACTCAAGTTCTAAATGAAACGGGACTCTGACTAATAAAGGTAAAACGGGGCGCAGCCCCTAGGGGAGCGCGGCCAGCAAGGGCGGCGTCCCTGGTGTCTACGGCGTGGGGGGAGGGGGCGCAACCCTAGGGCGCCCTCTGTTGGGCCAGCCCTAGGCGCCCACACACAAGGCCCCTGTTGGGCCAGTCTCCAGTCTTCAGGGCCTTCGTTCTTCAGCATCATGACGAAGTTCGACTCTCTTGCACGGGCCCGAGTAATTGGCACAGAAGGTGGCGCAGATGGCGCTTGCTCCGGAGAAGGTGTCGCTGATGTAGATGTACTTGGTGTCGGTGTAGATGTACTTGGTGTCGCGGGTGTAGATGTACTCGTGGTGTAGGTGGTGTCCTCATCATCAGCCACGATCACACGCGAATGGTCACAATCCAGTCCACGGCTGGAGACCAAAGGACGGGAGTTCCTTCCAAGGGAAGGTAACTCCTCAAGTCCTGTCAAACAGGGGTTCGAGGCCTGACCCCTCGAAAGGGATCCGGATGAGTGCCCAAGGGGTCAGGGGGGCTCTTGTGATAGAGGGGAAGTGCCCGATCTTTCGGTGAGTGGAGATAAATCCGATTTGGTGGTTGTTGACCCTCACGATCCGACTACGATGAGCAAGCCCGAAGCGCCAATGCAATCGCTGAACCAACTCCTGATGGTTACCGACCTTGCCGGTGCAAAGTCAGCCTGATCAAGAAGATCGTTTCCTGCACGCAATCGAAGAACGAACAAGAATTATGAAGCGAGCAATCTTAATATCACTCGAAGGTGCAGTCTGCAATACACGAAGGCAGTGCTATGCGGCTGTTCGGTTGTAGCTAATGCTAACTTGTAAAACAAACTCAAGTCTGAAAATAAACGAGGGGTCTATCTAAATAGGGGGCGCAGCCCCTGGCGGCCACGAGGGGTGACGCTACAGTACCCGCGGTTATGCACGTGAACAGTACCCTCGGCTCACATGGGCCTCCTGTTGGGCCAACAGCCCAAAAGGTATTGGCGCAGCGCCCTGGTAGATTCTGGACGTCCACTTCTTTTGATAATTCCTGTTGACTCGGGATGAATTTGGGCCTCAAACTAGTGCCATTGGAAGCGTTGTGAAATTCTGCTTCTAGCCATATAAAGAACGTCCAAAACCGACTTTGTATGTGACCTGGGCGTCGTTTTTAGTGCGCACTGGTCCGGGACTCTGAACTGGGCTCGAACTTGAATTCTTTTGGGCCTCCACCTTGGGGACTCGAACCGGATCAACCTTGGACCTCCTTCTTGACTTGGAAAACCTTGCTGGACTCCATCTTCTCCAATCCATGCACCACGCATGGACATAAGCATGGTTGCCATGTCCGCATCATCCTCCCCTTCTTGACGAAAAGCCGTCCTCGGCGTCGATTGTACTTGAAACCAATCCTGTGAAGCACAAAGGAGAACAGGGTTGCGAAAACAAATGGAACTAAAATAATTGTGAAGAAGGGGAAGTGCCCGATCTTTCGGTGAGTGGAGATAAATCCGATTTGGTGGTTGTTGACCCTCACGATCCGACTACGACGAGCAAGCCCGAAGCGCCAATGCAATCGCTGAACCAACTCCCGATGGTTACCGACCTTGCCGGTGCAAAGTCAGCCTGATCACGAAGATCGTTTCCTGCACGCAATCGAAGAACGAACAAGAAAAAGAGGCGAGCAATCTTACTATCACTCGAAGGTGGAGTTCTGAATCACAGAGGACAGCACGTATTTGTGCGTGTTCTGGTGTAGCTAAAGCTAGATGTAAAACAAAACTCAAGTCTGAAAATAAATGAGAGGTCTATCTAAATAGGGGGCGCAGCCCCTGGCGGCCACGAGGGGCGACGCTACAGTACCCAAGGTCCACATGGGCCTCCTGTTGGAACTGAAATAATTGTGAAGAAGGACAAAACCTCGTTTCCAATTTGTTAGTGTGTCATCTTGTATGAAAAATTCAGCAAGCATGCAACCTTCGTGATCAGATGACACACATTGTACTTCAACACCATCCTGCAAAAGATTAGTACCAAGAAACGACAATGCAGGAATAGATGGCAGGAACCAATGATGCTCCCCTTCTTGGGAGTCAACCGTTTTATTTAAAACAAAACTACGAGAGGAACATGTGAAAGTGTTGGTATGATGGTTTGCCTCTAATCGATCACAATCTTGCACAACAAAAGGAGAATTCATATTGCTACAAATGTAGACGCGATGTATCATATATTGTCCCTTGTTATATTTGCCAATAACATGATATGAATGTCTAGACAACCATGGCAAATCAGCATATGCAAAAATTCTCTCTTCTAAACAATCTAGATTACACAAATCATCAAATTCAATGTAACCCAAGGTATGTAAAGAAGACAACAAATGTATCTCATCATTTTTACAAGCAACATGCATAATATGGTTCATTTTAGCACTAGCATGTAAAACTGAAGTAGTAGCACACAATTCATCTTCATCACAAGAAACATCAAGCAAATCACCATGTGATAAAGATAAATCAAGAGATGGTTTCACTATTAAGTGCTCAACTATAGCATGATTGGTGGAAAAATTCAGCATATTAACATAAGTCTCACCGTGCGTGAGTGTAGTACCATGGACATTACCTGTGTTCTCAGTAGGAGTATATGGTGCATTGTAAAATGATGGTTCAGAATTGGCACATGAGGATATGAGCTCCTCATTTTCTTTCATGTCGTCCGTGTCCGCTTGCTGGTGGTGAGCATCCTGGTGCGGAATCGCCTTCGACTCAGCCCTCTCGTGGGATGTAGGTGTGGACGTGGAGGTGCAAGGGAAACGGACGCTGAACTGGGTGTCGAACCGCTGCCTGCAAAAGAGTTAGAATATGTCTTCGAGCGACGTCCCTGCACATCACGTTCAGCTTTGCAAGCATGCTCAAATAAAGTAGTCATATCTGCATATTCCTTATAAGCAAGTATATCCTGAATTTCATGGTTCAAACCACCACGAAAACGTGCCATTGCAGCGTCGTGTTGCTCTAATAACCCACATCGAATCATGTCTTTTTCTAATGCCTTGTAATAGTCCTCAACAGATTGAGAACCTTGCTGAAAACGCTGCATTTGTTTAAGCAAATCTCGAGCAAAATAAGAAGGCACAAATCTATGTCGCATAGCAGCTTTTAATTGATCCCAAGTGGTTGGAATTGTACTGGGATGTCTTTTAATATAATCACGCCACCACATTAAAGCAAAATCAGTAAACTCACCAATAACAACTTTAACTTGAGAAGTAGCAGGAATATCATGGCATGAAAATTGTTGTTCAACTTCTAATTCCCAATCAAGATATGCAGCAGGATCATATTTGCCATTATAAGGAGGAATTTTAAATTGAATCTTAGCAAAAGAACCATTACCGGAATGGTGACGCACACGGTGGGGACGGCCTCGGTGGTCTCCATCGTCCTGCTCGTCGTCAACCCGCATGGTGTCGCCGTCTGCCATGGTTAGCGCAGACACAGAAACAAAATCGCCGATAACAATAGGGTGTAATGGCTCACAAAGGCGCTCAAACTAATGCTGTTATCAAATTCTTATTCGTTCTTACCAAGCACACAGGGGCGAACTGCAACTAATCGGTGGAACCTACGAAAGATTGGAGGAGCGATTGCCTGGCGAAACGAAACCTGCTCGTCGGAGAACTTTGTGGAGTTCTGGGAAGGCTGCACTCAACTGAAGGATTAGCACAATCAAACAATAATGCAAAGCTGAATAAGGGTGCTAAACACGTCACAACAGTTGCTGATTAGTGGAAGGGATCAAACTGTGAGAGGCGGGTGCGGTAGGAAAGAGAAGTGCGAGCGCTGTCAGGGAGGAACCGCGAGGGAGAGGCGTGGCGCGAGAAAAAAAAACGGCATGTGAGAGGTTGTGGGCGCGAGAGGCAAACGATGGAGGCGCGATGCCCACAGAAAAAAGGGCGGCACGCGAAGGATGAGTCGGCGGGCGTGGGACTCGGCAGGCGTCCACGAACCGGATTGTTTCTTCTCCCGTTACTTTTTTTTGTTTGAGAGCAGCCGGTCCTTTTTTTTCGAGAGCAGCCGGTCCTTTTTTTGAGAGGAGCAGCAGATGCCCTTAGGGGATTGCCACCCACCGGGGAAGGGCGGCGCGCGTGAGCCTCAGCAGGCCACCCAACCAAACCGGTTCCCCTTTTTTTTCCTGTTTGTTTTTTTTCACTTTCCTTTTCTTTTTTTTGCTTTTCCTTTTTTTTACTTTCCTTCTTTTTTTTTGCCCTTGCCAATCACGCAAGCAGGGAGGATCCTCACGGGGGACGTGCGGCTCCTCACGGTGCCAGGAGTCACGGTGTCTTTCCTTTTTTTGTTCTATTCCTTTCCTTTCTTTTTTTTATATCTTACCAAAAAGCCAAACACGGGAGGGAGGTGATCACGCGAGGGGGTCGGGAGTCACGACGTATGCAAGACGCGACCAGGGAAGTCCGTGCGGTGACGAGTAAGGGTGTGCGGCGTGGGAAAAAAACAGCGGAGAAGAAAAAGAAACGGCAGCGAGTTAGGGTTTAGAAGAAAAACAAGAAGAACACAAGTAACCAGCAACAATTGAACGAAGTAAGCACACAAACTCAACAAAGCAAATTATTGAATGAAAAGTGCAAGGCTAAAACGGGTTGCTGGGACAAAGATCTAACCTAGAACAATTTTTTTATTTGGTTTTTTTAGACTGTAGGAAATAAAAACACTCGATAAACTCACCGATCAACCTGGAAAGCTGATACCACTTGATAGAGGGGAAGTGCCCGATCTTTCGGTGAGTGGAGATAAATCCGATTTGGTGGTTGTTGACCCTCACGATCCGACTACGACGAGCAAGCCCGAAGCGCCAATGCAATCGCTGAACCAACTCACGATGGTTACCGACCTTGCCGGTGCAAAGTCAGCCTAATCACGAAGATCGTTTCTTGCACGCAATTGAAGAACGAACAAGAATTATGAAGCGAGCAATCTTAATATCACTCGAAGGTGGAGTCTGCAATACACGAAGACAGCGCTATGCGGCTGTTCGGTTGTAGCTAAAGCTAACTTGTAAAACAAACTCAAGTCTGAAAATAAACGAGGGGTCTATCTAAATAGGGGGCGCAGCCCCTGGCGGCCACGAGGGGCAATGCTACAGTACCGCGGTTACGCTCGTGAACAGTGCCCTCGGCTCACATGGGCCTCCTGTTGGGCCAACAGCCCAAAAGGTATTGGCGCAGCGCCCTGGCAGATTCTGGACGTCCACTTCTTTCGATGATTCCCATTGACTCGGGATGAATTTGGGCCTCAAACTAGTGCCATTGGAAGCGTTATGAAATTCTGCTTCCAGCCATATAAAGAACTTCCAAAACCGACTTCGTATGTGACCTGGGCGTCGTTTTTTGTGCGCACTGGTCCGGGACTCCGAACTGGGCTCGAACTTGAATTCTTTTGGGCCTCCACCTTGGGGACTCGAACCGGATCAACCTTGGACCTCCTTCTTGACTTGGAAAACCTTGCTGGACTCCATCTTCTCCAATCCATGCACCACGCATGGACATAAGCATGGTTTCCATGTCCGCATCATCTTGAACGCGCTTGCTTGAGATAGCCCTCGAAAGCGTGGCTCGAGGGGCACCCGGCGCCTCACCCCGAAACCCTTACTGATCAGTGGCGTGAGGCCCAGCCCGCTGAGGGTCCGATGGGCGCCACAGATGCACCTCCTAATGAGGCCTTTACTGATCAGTGGTTCGAAGCCTGGCCCAAAGAGGGTTCGACAAGCGCCACAGATCAACAAAGACGGGGACGCACGACGCTCCCTGCAAGGCCCTACTGATCAGAGATTCGAGCCCTGACGTGCGAAAGGTTCGAACAGGCGTTTCAGATCAACAGAGTCAAGAACGACTAGGGCACGTGTGATCGAACCTATCCCCGAACGCGAAGTTCGGGGGCGCCCCATAGTTCATGTTCACGGCCAGACAAAGGCAGCTAGTCGAGGGATCCCACCGATGCAGAGCTTTTGCGCCCTCGGTCCCAATCGAACGGGACCGAGCCCTACATAGCAAACCTCTCCGAGCGCTCTTATGGACGTGTCTACGGACCACGAGCTGACCCTTATCGAATGGGGCACGAACGTCCACTTGAACCACCCGCTAACAGCTCAACGAAGCATCTATGACTCGCAGCCCGCTCGATGGGAAGCATGGATTGCCTCACCCCTCCTCCCTGCGGAAGGGCGACGAGGGTCGTAACGCAAAGTCAAGAACTCTCCCTGATCGTCCCCATCCGAGCCGGGGCTCCTTGCGACACGGCCACACCCTCTGAGCATGTCACGTGGTTGCAGAGATCCGTGAAGGGTCGCCCCCTTCTAAAAGACAAAGAGCACAGCCTCTAGAGCTTGCTCTAGACAGGGTCGACGCTGCCTCGCACGCGTAGATTGCCAAGGCTGGCTGAAACAAACACATCACGAGCCCGTCACTCAACGTTTATAAAACCTTGCACGAGTGCACGCACTCCTCCAAGGCTTTGGGGGCTACACCTGCGGGTGTGCTAGCGCGCCCCCACGGAAAAACGCACACACTCAAAGGGAAAAGTCCAACAGGAAGCTACCAGCCTTCGCGAAACTAATCACCGTTTCGGCAAAGGCTCGGGGGCTACTGTCGGGGACGGCCATAAGGGGTCCCCTAACTAAGGGGAAAACCACCCTCTTAAAACGTAACCATGTCTGAAAGCACCTCACAGGTTAACAACAACTAAACACGCGCAAGGCCCACGGCCTGCTACGGCCCAGTGCCCCCCGGCCCCATCTGACAAGGTTCCCGGCCGCCCTCGAGCCGATCTCCGCCTTGCTCGAGGGTCTGGCACCCCTCGAGCAGATTTCTGCCTCACTCGAGGGACTAGCACCCCTCGAGCGGATCTCCGCCTCGCTCGAGGCTCACCCTTGACCAACGGTGCCCAGCCCGTCTCGCCCGACAGGGACATTAAATGCTCCTTCCCGCCGCGGGCGCCATGGTCAAAAGGTGAATCTTCCCCACGCCGCTCCACTTACACCGCTCGAGAATCTGGCCTCGTCACTCTGCGGCTAGTCCGCCACTATGCAGCTATCCCCGGTGCTGTGCGGGCACTGCGCAAGCACTATGCGGACGAGCCAGTGTCATTCCAAAACACTGTGCCGCCTACTCCCGTCCTTCCCCCACGGCGAGCCCCTCGAAAGGGCATGGGAGCTACCTCGAAGGGTGTATGGGCGGCGACCGGGCGCACGATCTGAGCGACGCTGTGGCGCGAGACGCGCGGAGCACGTCTTCTCCACAATCTCTGGCACTATACGGCCATCCCCGGCGCTGTGGAACCATCCCCAGCGCTGTGGCGCCCTGTGCCGACAGGACATCGCCACGCCGGTGCTTGTGCATCCAAAGCTCTTCCCTTAGCAAGACCCTCGAACAAGCATGGGAACACCCTTGAATCGGCGTACGGATGACGACCAAACACGAACGCCGGTCAAGACCACCCTCGAAGCCGTTCCCAGGAAAGCACAAGAGTCGCCACACCGCCCGTGGAAGTCAGGATTCGCCATCAAGCCGCTCCAGAGGCAAGAATCTGCCAAGACGACCGTCACTCCAAGGGCACTGTGTACCAGTACACCACCACTATACATAGCGCTACGCAGCACGTTTGTAAGCTGCCTCCCCTTGGCCTATAAAAGGAGGAGGCAGCTGCCCAGCTGTGGGCATCCGCATCCGCATCACTTCATATCACACGACATCACACCACTCTCACATCCCCCGATATTGGCACTTCGCCTCAATCATCCTAGCAGGGACTTAGAGGCTTCTCCTCCTCTCCCGCCTTGCTTGTAGCCCCCCTCTACAGGCACCCCCGGTGCCACTCAATACAGCACGCACGCGCAATCTGCTAGACGTACGACCTCGAGGCCGAAACCAGAATAAACCCGTGTCCCTGTGTTGTCATTCGCACCAACCATCGAGAGGCTAATCATAGCGTATCTCACTAGTTAGTGTCGGGACTAATCCTAACACCGATAACTTCCTTCTGTGCGCTACTGATAGACCAACACCTCGACTGAGTTTGGGTTTCCTATTAGATTCCTTGTCTAGTACTGACAGAGCAGCTACACATACAATATGCTTCAATTTGTTTTCTACTACTTTTACTATCATTCATGAACAAAATTGCTATCTTGTTGCAGTGCTGATCTTTGGACCGAATACTATGTACTTATCAAATTGGCAAGACATCCATTGTTTCATAGACATTTTATATATTAATCATACCAATGTCTTCTTCATTTTTCATTTATGCATATATACATTGTGCAAATAAGTTCATAGCTGTCATGAACGCAAATATCCGGCAGCAACATGCGGGGCATTCACCTAGTAGGTATCTGAGGCATTCACCTAATAGGTATCTAAACACGGGAACATATCTCGTGGAGACCATAACCTTTGCGAAAATCCATGCAAATCATGGTAAAAAAAGTCACCTAAGTTGACAAAAAATCACACATATAGATGATATGATGATACACAACCTTGTAAAATATCTTATCCAAAATCAACTGTGTTTGTGTGATATAAAAATAACAAATTTCAAGAAAGAAAGTTGTTCAAATGTGAGAACCGGAGCGTCCAAGGACCGGTGGATGGTCGCTCCTTGCTGTGATGAGTGATTGACAACGTGATGTGGACTGACTCTTGGCCGAGTATTGCAAGTGCAGGTTGCGGCTTGATTCGTATTGGTGGAGGTGAAGAGCGGGCGCGAAAGGTCTTAGCCTTGCAGGGCCTCTGAGGAGTGGAGAGACATGTAGGCTCGGCTCGATGGACCCGGTGGCCGAATGGGATCAAGTGCGGGCCGCATGGTGGCAAGAAAAGCAAGACAAAGTTGTCGACTGGAGCCGATGCAGGGTAGCGGCTCACGACCGGAGTCTGCACGCGGGGTTTGCGGTGGTTCACCACAAAACCGCCGGATTACTTGGTTGAGTGACAAAACCAAGGCCGAAGACTCGGCGGGCGGAGACGGGATCTGGGCGCGCCGAGAAGCTTCGATGCTAGGGGGACACGCGGCGGGATCGCAGGGCTTATGTCGGGAGGACGCGGACTACGGCAAAGGCGTGGCCGTCCGATGGAGAGGAGTGCTACTTGACCATATTGCCCCTGAGGGGTGTGTATCTCATTTTAAGTTCTAGGGGTAGCTTGGTCATTTGTCCAATCCATAGGGACTTCATATATATAGCCCTAGGGTTTCAGGGCAAACAATCTATCTGAACTGCTTCTCATTTCCCTGCTCTTTAGGCTTAGAATTTCTTCACCGGTTTGTAGAGAATCTGACCTCCGAGTGTATGGAAGCTTTCATGGTTGCGTCGATTTCCTTCTTGTGGCTCGAGTGATTTTCGTGTCTTTTTCGGGCTATTTTCGTTGGATTTTCATGCGCA
The DNA here is from genome assembly GCA_036936925.1 of Cenchrus fungigraminus. NCBI lineage: Eukaryota > Viridiplantae > Streptophyta > Magnoliopsida > Poales > Poaceae > Cenchrus > Cenchrus fungigraminus. The sequence continues at coordinate 57,127,458 of CM072772.1, read as the reverse complement.
GCTTGTTCCTCCAATTCTGAGGTGTTTGGGTTCGGATTTCTTTGTGGGGATCATGGATAGATGCCTTGTGCATCTTTGTGCTTGATCTTGACCCCTCAAACTCCAGATTTGACCTTGGATTTGGGGATATTGGGTGGAACCCTAGCTTTTTGTGTGAGCTCGATAGAATCTCGATTCCTCTCGATTCAGTGGGTTTGAGGTTACAAATTCGTAGGAATAGCATCTCCTAGAGATGCTTCATCTTCTCCTATGATTTGGTAGCAATCCCTTGGTTGATTCGGGAGATCGAGTGAAGGGAAGGTGGAGTTGACCTTGTAGAGGTCGAGCTCGAGTTGTTCTGTTCGTGCGTGGTGGACAGTCCGCTAGGAGCTCACGGACGGTCTGCGAGGAGCCGGCTGACCGTGTGTTCGTCGTGTTCTTAGTGTGTTCTTGCGAGCTCCTGTTTCGATCCGTCGAGTCGGTGGTTTTCGGTTGCAAGGAGTTTGGCAGACGGTCCGCGAGGAGAGCGCAGACAGTCCCTTCGTCGCGGACGGTCCGCGGGTAGGGCTCGGACGGTCCATTTTTCGGGGTGCGCTACTGGTGGTTTGGGGGCTATTTTCGGACGGTCCGCCGTAGGCCCGCGGACGGTCCGCCCAGGCCTCGCGGACGGTCCGCCTAGTCCATGCGGAAAGTCCGTCCCGAGCTTCGCAGATCAGCTAAGTCCTTTGCTTCTTGAGTTGTGCTTTTGCTTGGGATTTGTTTGGGACTTGTTCCTAGGGTTGGTAGGTCCGTTGCGACTACGCGACCTTGCAAGCTCGTGTGAGAATCCTTGGTTGTGAATTTGGGACATAGTTGAGTTCGACTCCTCAGAGAAGAATTTTTATCGGCTCCCATTCACTCCCCCCCTCTCTGGTCACCTAATCGGTCCTTCAATTGGTATCAGAGTTGGTTACGGATCTTCACTGTGATTGTGAACAATGTGAGGGCTAATGTGTCTGTGCTCCCGTACGATGATCATGACAGGGCTGTGAAGCTCCTGCATTCTCTGGATCGTACCGTGTGGAGTGAGAAGGTCGAGGCCATTCTGGAGTCGGAGAAGTATGAGACCCTCACTGTGGACGAGCTGTTCTCCAAGCTCAAGTCGTCCGAGGTGGACCGTGGGGTGCGAGCAAGGATCGAGAACCCGACTGACCCTCATAGTCTGGCTCTCATTTCTGGACCAAGGACTAACACTAACCTGTCTTCGAGACAGTTCTCTTTATCTTGTCTTGTGTCCATGCCAGATGAGGAGTTCGATGTGCTAGGCGAGGAGGATCTCGCATTATTGAGCAGGCGGTTCGAGCGCATGTACACAAACCGAAAGAACGCTCGGAGGAGCTCGGGCATGTGCTACCGGTCCGGGAAGCACGGGAACTTTATCACTGAGTTCCTAGAGGCCATGGAGATCAAGCCCGAGCACAAGCACCATCCGAGGACCGGCCACAAGCACCGCTCGAGGGATGACCACAAGGGCAAGAACAAGTCCGAGCGGAGGCCGAGGAGGAGTGGCGGTCACAAGAAGAAGAAGCATGCGATGGTTGCCGGAACGAGCGACATCGACTCAAGCTCCTTCTACTCTTCATTGAGCTCAAGTGATGAAGAAGAGAACTGGCACAAGGGCAAGTGGTCAAGCAAGAACATCAACGGCTTGTGCTTCACTGCCCAAGGCTTTTGCGGCATGGCACATAGCTCTGGAAGCAAGAAGAGCAACAAGGATAACTCGGACTCCGACTCTGAGGATGAGGTAAACAATGATCCTTCCTTCTTGGTAGCGGAGAATGCTAGGTTGAATGAATTACTTGACAACCGTGATGATGTTCTTAGAAAGACCAACATGGAGAAGAGGGAGTATAGGTCTTTGCTTGGAGAGGCTAAGGAGAAGGTGGCTGAGCTAGAGTCTTTGCTTGTTGATGCTAGGGCTCAAATAGATTCTCTGAAGTCTGCTCCTATTGTGACTGATGAACCTGAATGCCCTAATTGTTCCACTTTTCTTGGTGATTTGACTGTGCTTAAGGAAAAGTATGCCTCCAAGGTTGAGGAACTAGATGTGCTTAGGGTTGATCTAGATGAGATGAAATCTAGGCCCTCCTTGCTTGGTGCTTGCACTTCTTGTCCTGTTTTTCATGAGAAGCTAGTTGTTTCTCTTGCTTATAGATCACTAGAGGCTAAGCTGAAAGCTCCTATTCCTACATCATGTTCTACTTGTGAAATTAATGTTGTGAAGAATTTGGACCTTGCACACTATGTTGATCGCTTGCAGGATGAGAATGATGAGTTGAGGAAGATGATGGGTTGGTTGTCGGGTCATGAGCCTCAGCTCAGGATGATGATTGAGGCATACAGGCGCTATGATGGGCAAGCGCTTGGGTCGGATAAGGTTGGGGAGTGTAGTGGTGAGAAGAAGGACAAGATTGGTGATATCACAGCTCCACCAAAAACCTTCCACAAGAATTCCTATGCTCCTAAGCCAAGCCCACTTAGGAACCGACTAGACACAACCCCAGATCCTCCCATGTCTCCTCCACAAACCAACAACTTCCAGAAACCCATCAAGTTCAAGAGTGACTTGGAGAACGAGTTATTTGGGAAGAAGGGAGAGAAACCGAGTGAGGAGAAGCCACAGCCCAAAGAAAGCCCAAAGCCAAAGCCAAAACCAACCCCCTTCCATTGTGAGCATTGTGGGAGGGATGGGCATCTTGCTGAGTTTTGCTTCAGGAGGAAGCGTGAGGAGAGGTTTTCTAGGGAGATGGCAAACAAGGACAGGTACCACCCCGCTCGTGGTGTGCCTGAGCCTAGGATGGTGCCTAGGGGTGAGGGTGTGGTGTGTACCATTTACTCTCGAGAGAGGTGTGAGTTTGTGCCTCGAGCTGTGCCACCACAGAGAGATGGTGGTAGGCATGCTGGGTTTGGGCATGGTGAGTTTGCTAGACGTTCCTTCGCTCATGGCCAATACAAGTATGGGGGGAACGATCGCAGTTTTAGGTCTTAGAGGAGCTACAGGCCACGGTATCCACCTCGTGGTACGTGTAGTCCTCCAAGGAGACGTGTGGGTGTTCCACCTAGGAGTGATAGGATGGATTTTGCTAACCCCACTTTTGAGCAAATGGCACGACACTAGTTTGATTCATTTTGTACTAACCCCAGTGCTGAGTCGTTTGCTCACTCTCGCTCTTATTTTTGATTTTCAGGTGGGAGGCTTGGAGGGCTTTTGGTTGATCGACTCTGGTTGCTCTCAACACATGACCGGAGATCGAAGGTGGTTCTCCAGCCTCACCCCAGTGATGACCAAAGAGTACATCACTTTTGGGGACAATGGGAAAGGTAGAGTGCTTTCAGTGGGCACGGTGAAGGTGAGCGAGTCTATGACTGTTAGGCGTGTTACTCTTGTCAAGTCTTTGGGGTTCAATCTTCTTTCGGTGTCACAACTTCTTGATGAGGGTTTTGAGGTCCGTTTCAAAACGGGTGCTTCTCGTGTGTTTGATTCTCGAGGTGATCTTGTGTGCACGATCATCCCCGAGGGTCAGATTTTCAGAGCCGATTTTTGTCAGTGTGTCGGCTCTTCTCATTGTTTGGTTGCTGGTGTCTCGGCGGAGCTTTGGAAATGGCATAGGAGACTAGGTCACTTGAGTTTTGACTTGTTATCATGCTTGAGTGGTCTAGGTTTGGTCCGAGGATTGCCTAAGTTGAAATACCAAAAGGACTTGGTATGTGCTCCGTGTAGGCATGGTAAGATGGTCGCCGCCTCTCACCCGCCTCTGACATCCGTTATGACAGAGGGGCCATGCGAGCTGTTCCATATGGACTTGGTTGGTCCAGCTCGTGTGTGCTCGGCGGGTGGGAAATAGTACGTCCTTGTGATAGTGGACGACTATTCTCGCTATTCTTGTGTCTTCTTTTTGGCTGACAAGGGAGAGACATTTGGTTTTGTCCGGGATCTAATCTTGAGGTTGAAGAATGAAAGGAAAGGAGATGCTGTTCGAGCTATTCGTAGCGACAATGGCACTGAATTTTAAAACTCTCGATTCGAAACCTTTTGTCGTGATTTGGGTCTCGAACATCAATTTTCCTCTCCCTATGTCGCTTGTCAGAATGGTGTGGTAGAGAGGAAAAATCGTTCCCTCTGTGAGATGGCTCGGACAATGCTCGATGAGCATAGGACTCCGAGGAGATATTGGGCTGAGGTGGTGAATACCACGTGCCATGTTGGGAACCAGATTTTTCTTCAGGCCTTCTTGAACAAGACGTGCTATGAGCTCATGCACGGGCGACCACCAAGAGTGAGCCATTTCAGGGCTTTTGGTTGTCAGTGCTTTATTCTCAGGAAGGGTAGGCTTGATAAGTTTGAGTCGAGGTCCTCCGATGGCATCTTTTTGGGTTATGCGAGTCATTCTCGAGCATTCCGTGTGCTCAACCTTGATACTAACCTAGTCATGGAAACTTGCGAGGTTACCTTCGACAAGACCCAACCATGCAGTTCGTCTGTTTTTGAGTGTGCAGGTGACGACGAGATTAGCAAGAAGATCTTTGAGGACGAGGAGGATGATGATGGAGAGGATGATGGTGAAGCTCCAGCCACGCATGTACCCTCTACATCCACTACGATGACTATGGTGCAGGATGGCCCATCCCCTACACCGACTACGATCCAGCAAGATAAAGTGGAAGCTGCTATTGAGGGGGAGGTCGCCTCCAGGCGAGAGGCACCAAGACGCATTCAAGTTGATAATCCTCCCTCAAGAATCATCGGTGACATCAATGAACGTACGTCACGGTCAAGGTCCAGGAATGTTTCTCACTTTGCTCATTCGGCTTTTGTTGCTACCTTTGAGCCGAAAGACATTGGACACGCACTCTCTGATCCTAATTGGGTGAACGCAATGCATGAGGAGTTAGAGAACTTTGAGAGAAACCAAGTTTGGGAGTTGGTAGAGCCACCACCACATTGCAAACCTATTGGGACAAAATGGGTGTGGAAGAACAAAGAGGGTGAGAATGGTGAGGTGGTGAGAAACAAATCGAGGTTGGTTGCTCAAGGCTATAGTCACAAGGAGGGGATAGACTATGAGGAGACATTTGCTCCTGTAGCCCGTTTGGAGGTGATTATGATCCTTGTAGCCTTTTCTGTGGCTAAAGGGTTCAAATTGTACCAAATGGATGTGAAGAGTGCCTTTTTGAATGGGTTTTTGGAGGAAGAGGTTTATGTGAAGCAACCAACGGGATTTGAGAGTGTTGAGTTTCCCCACCGAGTGTATAGGCTGAGGAAGGCATTGTATGGGCTGAAACAAGCTCCCCGAGCATGGTATGGCCAGTTGAGGGGATTCTTGTTCAGCAAGGGGTTTGAGATGGGCAAAATAGATAAGACTCTTTTTCTCCTCAGGCAGGGTGACGATATCCTAATTGTTCAGGTGTATGTGGATGATATTGTCTTTGGTGGCTCGTCTCACTCTTTGGTTGCAAGGTTTGTAGAGGACATGAGCAAAGAATTCGAGATGTCTATGATGGGAGAATTGCAGTTCTTTCTCGAGCTTCAGATCAAGCAGGCGAAGGAGGGAACCTTTGTGCATCAAGCCAAGTACATGAAGGACATCCTCAACAAGTTCAAGATGGACGACTCGAAGCCCCTGTCGACACCGACGAGTATGACTACAGCGCGGGATGTGGATGAGGACGGAGGGCCCGTGGACCAGAAGGAGTACCGGAGCATGATAGGCTCCCTCTTGTACTTGACGGTGATGAGGCCGAACATTCAGTTCTCTGTGTGTATGTGCGCTCGTTTTCAGGTGTCGCCGAGGACTTCACATCGGCAGGCCGTCAAGCGGATTTTCAGGTATCTTCGATACACTCCTGAGCTCGGTCTTTGGTACTCGGTGTCCTCTTCCCTTTCGCTTCTTGGTTTTTCGGATGCCGACTTTGCGAGGTGTCGAGTCGATAGGAAGTCGACTTCAGGGATGTGCCAGTTTTTGGGTTCCTCACTTGTTTCTTGGTCTTCTCGCAAACAATCTAGTGTAGCTCAGTCTACCACAGAAGCTGAGTATGTCGCTGCTGCTAGCCGTTGCTCCCAGCTACTTTGGATCACATACACGCTGACTTTGGTGAGGAGTGTACCCATGTTCCTCTCATGTGTGATAGCACGAGTGCCATTAGCATTGCCAAAAATCCTGTGCTTCACTCCAAAACCAAACATATAGAGGTTAGGTACCACTTCCTGAGAGACAATGTTGAGAAGGGAAACATAGACCTCATCCATGTGCCAACCGAGAAACAGCTCGCTGATATCCTGACAAAGCCTTTGGACCAAGCTACATTTGCTCATTTGCGGGGGGAGCTTGGTGTCATTTTTCCTTTTCGAGCTTCGGTTGGGGGTCTGTTGTACATATGCATGTTGTATTTTCATTCTTGTATCATATCATGTTTGCATCTTTGTATCATAGACTGCATTTGTATCATATGCTTTAGAGATGTGCTTCTCCTATATACATTGATCATTTTGAAATGCTGGATGTGAGCTTATGACTTTGCTAGTGAAGCTCTTGTGATGTATAGCTATGCTCTTGGTAGCTTTGGGATGTATATGCATGTGGATGGCTTACTTTTGTGAAAATGCTATATATGATCCTCTCTTGTGAGTTGAATGCCTTTCATGCTCAAATTGTGCTCATATGACAATATCTTGCTCAATTTATGCTTGGGAATCATGCTCTTTTCATTTGGGGTCAAAGACCCATTTGTCATCATGAATGTTTAGCCTACATGTTACCTTGTGGAGAAGCCTAAGCTTCTTTTTTCCGCAAAGACACTTCATGTACCATGTTTAATTTTAAATCATGAAATTGGTATATGAGATGCCTATACTTGAAAAATAAGCTTCCATGTTACATGTGCTTTAAATTCTTTATCTTGGGTGCTAAACCGTTGCATGATGTTCACCATTGAGAAGTCTCATATTTAGAAGTGGACACATGGCTCGGTGGCTTTGACATGACATGAGATAGCTTGTAGGTGTTTGTGATGATCTTGTGATGAGAACGTGTGACCTCGCATGAAGTTTGTGGGTTATATGTTGTTTGTGCTCATTTTTGATCATGCTTAGGTCTTAGGCACATGAGAGGGAAATTTTGTGAAAAATGCTTCATTTTGCTTATGGCTATGTCACATGCTTATATGTTCTTATCTATCTTGTTGGCGATGCTTGTACGGAATTTGTGGCTATCTTGCTTGTCTATGTCTCAATTTTAGCATGTTGTAGTGCTCTTTGTCTTTTTGAGAAGCACATGCTTGCATTTGTAGACTTGATTCATGCATTACCAACAAGGGGGAGGAAAGTACTCAATTCATTCATCCAGGGGGAGTTTTGCATCAAGGGGGCAAAAAAATGGGAGAAATTCATTTGTTCAGGGGGAGCTTGCATTCATGCTTTGGGAGCTCTTTGTCACCTGATTTTAGTTGTGCTCTTTTGCCGATAGTGTCGAGCCCTTTTGCCTCACCTTGAGGAGTCAGCAAATTTTGGAGCATTTTATGTCGGTTGTGTCGAGCCGTTGCCCTTGTCTCAGGGGACCGAGATTTTTCTCTCTCAAGTGATCTTGTTTTGGCTTTTGTTTGGCTTTTGATCACTTGTTTGAGTTTTTAGTTCGTTTCTTTTCTTTTTCTCTTTTCTCTAAATTGGTTACTATGTGTGTTGTCAATCCACTCATCAAGGGGGAGATTGAGGACTGGAGCATCCGAGGACCGGTGGATGGTCGCTGCTTGTTGTGATGAGTGATTGACAATGTGGTGTGGACTGACTCTTGGCCGAGTATTACAGGTGCAGGTTGCGGCTTGATTCGTGTTGGTGCAGGTGAAGAGCGGGCGCAAAAGGTCATAGCCTTCCGGGGCCTCCGAGTGGAGAGACAAGTAGGCTCGGCTCGATGGACCCAGTGGCAGAACTGGATCAAGTGCGGGCCGCATGGTGGCAAGAAAAGCAAGACGAAGTCGTCGACTGGAGCTGGTGTAGGGTAGCGGCTCACGACCAGAGTCTGCACGTGGGGTTTGTGGCGATTCACCACAAAATTGTCGGGTTACTTGGTTGAGCCACAAAACCGAGACCGGAGACTCGGTGAGCGGAGACGGGATCCGGGCGCGCCGAGAAGCTTCGATGCCAGGGGGACACGCGGCGGGATCGCAGGGCTTGCGTCGGGAGGACGCGGACTGCGGCAAAGGCGTGGCCGTCCGAAGAAGAGGAGTGCTACTTGACCATATCGCCCCTGAGGGGTGTGTATCTCATTTTAAGTTCTAGGGGTAGCTTGGTCATTTGCCCAACCCAGATGGACTTCATATATATTGCTCTAGGGTTTCAGGGCAAACCATCCATCTGGACTGCTTCTCATTTCCCTGCTCTTTAGGCTTACATTTTCTTCACCGGTTTGTAGAGAATCTGACCTCCGAGTGTATGGAAGCTTTCATGGTTGCGTCGATTTCCTTCTTGTGGCTCGAGTGATTTTCGTGTCTTTTTCGGGCTATTTTCGTTGGATTGTCGTGCGCGGCTTGTTCCTCCGATTCTGAGGTGTTTGGGTTCGGATTTCTTTGTGGGGATCATGGATAGATGCCTTGTGCATCATTGTGCTTGATCTTGACCCCTCAAACTCCGGATTTAGCCTTGGATTTGGGGATTTCGGGTGGAACCCTAGCTTTTTGTGTGAGCTTGGTAGAATCTCGATTCCTCTCGATTCAGTGGGTTTGAGGTTACAAATTCATAGGAATAGCATCTCTTAGAGACGCTTTATCCTCTCCTATGATTTGGTAGCAATCCCTTGGTTGATTCCGGAGATCGGGTGAAGGGAAGGTGGAGTTGACCTTGTAGAGGTCGAGCTCGGGCTATTCTGTCCGTGCGTGGCGGACAATCCGCTAGGAGCTCGCGGACGGTCCGCGAGGAGCCGGCTGACCGGGTGTTCGTCGTGTTCTTAGTGTGTTCTTGCGAGCTCGTGTTTCGATTCGTCGAGTCGGTGGTTTTCGTTTGCAAGGAGTTTTGCGGACGGTCTGCGAGGAGAGCGCGGACAGTCCCTTCATCGCGGACGGTCCGCAGGTTGGGCTCGGACGGTCTGTTTTTCGGGGTGCGCTACTGGTGGTTCGGGGGCTATTTTCGGACGGTCTGCCGCAGACCCGCGGACGGTCCGCCTAGGCCTCGCGGATGGTCGGACCAGTCCATGCGAACAGTCCGCCCCGGGCTTCGCAGATCGGCTAAGTCCTTTGCTTCTTGAGTTGCGCTTTCGCTTGGGATTTGTTTGGGACTTGTTCCTAGGGTTGGTAGGTCCGTTGTGACTACGCGACCTTGGCAAGCTCGTGTGGGAATCCTTGGTTGTGAATTTGGGACATAGTTGAGTTTGACTCCTCGGAGAAGAATTTTTATCGGCTCCCATTCACTCCCCCCCCCCTCTCTGGTCGCCTAATCGGTCCTTCAAAATGATTTCTTAAAAATTGGTATTTTTATATCTCTCAAACGTAATTGTGGTTGGACAAGATATTTTACAAGTTTGTGTATCATCATATCATCAACATGTGTGATTTTTTGGTGAATTTATACGACATTTTTGTCGTGGTTTGTATGATTTTCACGATGATTGTAGTTTCCACTTGATACATCACCATCTAAACACACCTCTAAAACATTCAGTCTATTCATTTGGTTTTTCATCCACCAGTCAGTAGTTTTTTCTCTCATCGAAAATCAGCATCTACCACCTAACATCTGTCAGTCAATGGTATTTTCCCCTCACAACAAATCTACACTAGCCACCAGCCAACTAGTGGCTTACATGACAACTATAGGGATTGGTAAAAAATACATTTTGCCATGTATACCTTTTGGGCAATTTATGAGGTGCAATCAACCTCTTCGTGCAACCGTGCAAACTTCTAATTTGAGCCACATGATGTTGATCCATGATTCAATAGAAGCATGAGATTAGATAATTTTACACTTCACCGCCCGTCCTTAATCACACTTTTGCAAATCTTCCCTCCCACTAACCCATTCGTCATCTTAGATCAACATCATGTGGCCTAGATTAGAAGTTTGCACTAAAAGGTTGATTTGCACCCTATACATTCCCATACATTTCGAACCTCATCTCCAAATCAACCACCGGTGGGTCCTCTTCTCGCATTGGCTTCCCTCTCCTTCCATCCTTGATGGTGGTGGCTCCCTCCTTACCACCGGTGGCAACCAAGATCACTCTCTCCTCTCCATCACAGTCGCGACTCCATCTTCCTGCCGGCGCAGCTCCGCCTCCCACTGGCAGCCTCCTCTTCGCGTGAGATCTGATTGCCGAGGCTCCCTCCTATCGACAACCTCCTCCCTGCATCAGATCCGACTACCATGACTCCTTCCTCCTCGCTGGCACCCGCAACTCCATCCCACCGACACACATAGACCCCTCTTCCTCACGTGAGATTTGGCGTCCATGGATCCCTCCCTCCAGGAAGAGTGACACGTCATGAGCCATGAGTGCGCAGAGCTCCCCCTGGAAATGTGGCAGGAAGGGAGGGGCGGTGACGGAGGAGGCGCCTGAGGGTGAGGGGAAGGGGACAGGAAGGAGGAGGTGTAGCTCCATATATGGCTGGCTGTCATGCGTGGGGCACACAGTCAGGTTGGACAAAAATGATAGAAAGCATGCAACAGGCACTGGATTTGGAGGTAGTTGGCGCTAGTTAATGACACCTTTAAGTACCATTTAAGTGGTTCTTTAGACAAATTTATGTACTAACCCGATACTTGACATGTGAAATAATCCATTTTCTCTTGTATGTTGTACTTTGGAGCATGTCGTGTTATTGCGGAAAAATGATCCAATTTGAGGTTTTTGTATTCAAGGTCCAAAACCAACGCCAAGGCTCATGGAATCCAGTCTCAATCATATTAGAAAGGTGTGTGTTTGTTGCCACGATGTGCTCATTTTCTGTAGTGGTGTCAAAGGTGATGTAATCTTTATTCCATGGATGTAGTAGTGGTTGTGTGCATGCAGGTATGGGATTTTTTTAAGGAATGTGGGTACAAGATAGAAATTTTCACGTCAGTGTCACAGTTTGGAGCTTGTTGTTGCTTGTGTTATATATTTTGGGTGTTGAGTTGTCATAGAACTGTTTAGCTGGATATGAATGAATCGAATTTTGCTTGGCAGAGCTTGTGGTGATAGAAGAGAAGGGTGCACAGTTGCAGGTGGAGTCATGGAGTCGGAATTGCAGGGATAGCAGTGTTTCTTCGGGCAGCCCTTGATATAGCGACAAAGGTGACTCAAGTCTGTGTACAGGGAGGTTCGCGCAAGACAGCTTCAAGGTGGAGTTTGTTAGATATTGTGTTGAATATTTGTACAGTTCGATTACGATGTGACTTGAGTTGTATTTAGCAGTATAGGGTAGAGTCCATGTCATACTTTGTATCTCGAGCCTCCTCATAAATATGAGAGGGGGCTATTGTTGTAACCATGAAAACATAGTGACAGGCTCATAGGGGGAAGGCGGCACGATGCCGGGATCCTAAAGCGGTCGGTGTTGCGGTATTGGGGAGGAGTGCCCGTAATCATGCCCCGGGGACGTAGGCTTCGACTGAACCTCGTTAACAAAGAATTTGTCTCCGTTGTTGTCTGTGATCAGTGCAAGCTCGTCTCGATAGATCCAATCGTCGTTCCGCTGCGTGGAGATTAGCAGGCACCTTGTCGTCGCGGAGGGCTTATTTCTTACATCAAGGAAGAAGGTGATAAATTATTTATTTAGGTGGGAGGATCGTAAATAGGCAAGAGTTTAATGTATTTGTAGAATGCGAGAAATTTGATATTAAATCTTGGAATTCAGCAACCAGTAGGTGCGGCGTTTTTTTGTGTTTTTTAAGAAAGTTGGGGTAATATAATGTGCGTGGTGTATTTTTTTTAAATGATGCAATGCGGATTAACTTTTCTAAAGTTCAGGGTTGAGGTACAAGAAAATTGGAGGCTGTTTTGGTTGGAAGCTGAGGTGTTCGTGTTGTTTGTGGCAAAGTGTAGTATTTTTTTGGAACTTTGGATGTGAAGTAGATTTCACAAAAGTTTAGTGGTCATTTCGTAAAAACTTGTGGACTGAGAGTTTCATTTTCAGTAAGTATAAGTATTTTTCCAAAGAGGCAAATGTGGGCCCACACTCGTAGAGATGTGATGTTTTCAGTCTGGCCCATATTTTCAAGCGGCTTCCCTGCCTGGGCTAAACTCCCAAAAACCTTGGCATGGGTCGTGAATTGCCACTTGTCGTCGTCCTCCCACGACCCGCTAAACCAGACGCGCGTGACCCGCGGATGCGGCATCGACAACTCACGCCACGCCCACTTAGATAAAAATGGTTGCTCGACCACAGTCCCCAAACAAAAATGCCCAGTCATCTCTCCCTATCCTCTTTCGACGACAACAGCAGGCGAGGAGAGGATGATAGTAACCGTGATGCATATGACAGAAAGGATCAAACAGAAGACTGGCTGTGTCCAGACCCCGGAACCTCCGGGATAAATCTCAGAACTTCCGAGTTCTGGAGCACACCCCGGAACCTCTGGGAAATTTCCTAGAACCTTCGGACTCTGGCAGCACAGCAGTCTCAACATACATCACAAGCAAGAATTAACACAAACTAACCAGGAACTAGATAAGATAAGCATTACAAGGACATCTTGCCCTATTACATAGCATCATAGGTTTTTAAAGTTTTCGAATCCCCTAAAACTTGTCCATGACCACATCTACTAGTTGACAACAGAGGCAACCACAAGTAGTACCAGATATTACAAACCACAAATGAGTTCAGCTGAAATGAATAAGCAAAGCAGCAGCAGCGTCTCTCAACTCACAAAAGCTAGCAACAACAGGTCTTCACAACTGCATCTCAATCTTCCTTCTCCCCCTTTGTCAACTTGTTAACAAAAAGGAAAGAAGAAAGAGAGGAAGTAGAGCTCCTGGACCTGATCAGCTTCACTCAAGGCACTCCTCATTAGTGTCATCAGAGTCAATATCTTCATCTTCATCAGATGGAGGACGCCTGCCACGGCTGACAACTCCCTTGTAGCCCTTCCTAACACCACTCTGAGGGCCCTTGGACCTGGTCTTCATCTTTTGGAGCTTAGCACTAAGAGGCACCTCATCGTCACTTGGCACATGTGGTGGAGCTTCTTCTTAACTAGAGGAGAAATCAGCAAAGAAGATAAGAGGGGGAAGAGGCTCAACAGATAAGCCACTATGAGTCAGCAGCCTATTGATGTCCTTCCTAGCCTCATAAGCCTGATTAGCATAGTATGTGCACAAGGAGAGGGTGTTCTTGATTATTTCCTTCATCTTCATAAAGGCTGACTCCTTCTTCTTGGATCGGCTGGGTCCAGCCTCATCAACATGAGCAGTAGATTTGGAGGGAGTAGTTGAGTCTAGAAAAGCCTTGACTGCTGCATCAGCCTTCTGGTGCTGCCACTGGTTGACCTGATAGGAATAATGCTCACAGTCCTTCTTGAAGATGTACCTAGTGACCAACTCAATGATATACATCACATATGGAGCATAGGGAAAGTTGTCAATGCCATTGTCCATGCTAGTGATGAGGTCATGCCAAATGAATCTGCTAACAGAGAAAGGAATAGCATCAGGAAGCATTCTGGCCAGCAGATTTGTAGCAAAGCTTCTTAGTGAAGTAGTGTCACTTCCACCCTTTGGATATATGGTTTGCCTTAGCATATTGTTCAAGACATAATGGACAGGTTCAGCCCCAAAGTTGTCCCTATAGCCAGCCCATCCACAAAGTAAGCATCTGCAATCTGAGGTGGCTTCATGTGGTTCTCAAAGTTGATTGTATCTCTGTCCCTGTCCTCTTTCCCAAAACCCAACAGCCGGGCAAAAGTCACAAAATCAATCTTGTATTGTACTCCCTTAGTCATCCAGTGAATTGTGTCCACATCACTCTCATAAAAGAAAGTAACATGAAACTGGGCCATGATTTCTGCATTCCAGTCATATCGGAACCCCATCAAATCTTTCATGTTGTACTTGTTGACCACCTCTAGCACTTCCTCCACCTTAGGCCTGTCAAAGTGCTCAAAGTGCTGCCAATCTACCCACTGCATCTTGCGGATCCTAGGCTTGCTCAAGAGGATAGTCCCATAGTAGTAGTAGTGAAACACAGACCAAAATCTCTTGTCAATGGCTGCAAGCTTAGGCTGAGTATATGGGTTTTCTTCTCTAGCTAGTTTGACCTGGACAGAGGTTCCCTCATAGTTTTGGTACTCTAAGGACATGGAGCTATCATATTTAGTGGGAGGCTGTTTCTTAGGAAAAAGAGTGTAATGCACTAGATAGGATGAGTCTGCCTCACCAGGCTTAACTGCAGTTGTGACCTCTATGGGAATGGTTTTGCCTTCTCTACCACCATTGTCATCAACATGTGGCCCTATTACAGAGCCTCTGCCCCCTGAGATGCTGCATCTACCTCTGCCACCTGAGCTGCTACCTGTGCCTCTCCCTCTCTTTGGTGTAGCCTTCTTAGTAGCAGTTTGCCTGACAGCAATGTTGTAAGCTTCTTCTCCTTCTAAATCTTCTTAGGGCACGGCCCTCTTGTCCTTCCTCATGGAGGAGTCCCCAGCCATCTAGATGTAAAAGGGAGTGTAGATTAGAGATTTGTAGTGAAAAATGGAACAACAACAATCTATGGTGGAGTTCAGTTGAACTTGGAATCGAAGACAGAGCATTTGTTGCTATAGAGCCCGAAACTTCCAGGAAAATCCTGGAACCTCTGGGTTTTTGCAGTTACAGTGCTTAAGTTTTTTGATTCAACTTTCAACTGAAACCTATCACAAATGTGCTATGCCATTACCACTAAGAGCTATTTCAGAACACATCTACGAAGGATTTAAGGCTGGAACTGAAGAAGTAGAGTAGATCTAACAGATTTAGGGTTTGTCACCTTGGATGCAAGAAAAGAGGAAGCAGGCGAGTCCTTGGTACGGGGAGGAACGCCTAGAGATCTTCTAGGCCACGGGCGTGAACCAGGAAAGAGGGAGGAGCCAGTCGAAGAAGGTCGGAGATGCAGACGGTGGCTCCCCCTACTTCACCATCTTCGCGCGCCCGCAGAGGAGCAGTCGAGGACGACCCAGATGCGCACAACCACCGAAGCAAGAGAGATCTTGGCCGGTGTCGAAAGCGAGCGAAGACGGCGAGGAGGGATGGCAGCGATGAGGCGGTACGGGAGAGAGAGTGGGCTCGAGTGTGGTACGGTGAAAAGGTGGGAGTGACTGCGGTTAGATGTGAGTGGTAAAGGGGAAGTTACCCTAGTAGGGTAAAAGGATAACATTCTAGAGAATATTCCTTCTCAGATTCTCCTTTGTCTCTAGTTGACTGTCAACTGCTGAAAGTGTGGAACCTCCGGGGTCCATACCTGGAACCTCTGAGCCTTTCAACTTGCAACAGAATTCGGATTGCTTTGACAGATAAGGGTCTGGAACCTCCGGGTTTTTCCCAGAACCTCCGAAGACTGGAACCAGAGACAGTGAGCTTGCTATTCTTCAAAGATTTGGCACTTTTTCTAGATTTAACTCTTAGGTCATGGACTCCTTATCTCAAGAGGCTAGATAAAACCAAACAACACACAACTATAGCCACTTGGGACAAGTTGGGATATAAAATAGATTTTAAAACACAATAAGAAAATTTTGTAAAAAGATTTGAAAACAAATGCTCAACAACTAAACAAGCATGCTAAAGATCAAACCACGCAATGAGAATCAAGAATATTTAGCTCATCCCTCAAACTACAAAACCTTGACTCATCGAGAGGCTTTGTGAAGATATTGGCTAGTTGTTTTTCGGTGCTCACATGACTTAGAGCAATATCTCCTTTGGTTTCGTGGTCTCTCAAGAAGTGATGACAGATGTCTATGTTTTGTGCGAGAATGGCTTACGGGGTTGTTTGCAAGTTTTATGGCACTTTCATTGTTGCACAAAAGTGGGATATGGGTAAAGTGACATCCATAATCCTTTAAGGTTTGCTTCATCCAAAGTAGTGAAACTGATAGTAGATTGTAACCCAACGGATCAACATGAAGAACATTGGTAATTGAATATTTTTGAGAGATAGCGATATCACCTACACCGATGACTTCTCCTTTTGTATCCCCTCCATAAGCAATAGTTTCTCTTGGTCCTTCCAAGTGGAGGTAGGATGAGAACATACTCCTTTCTCCGGTCATATGATGTGTAAATCCGCTATCAAGCACCCAACTTGATCCACCGGAGGAGTATGCCTACAAAACAATTTAGTTCCTTCTTTTAGGTCCCCAATTTGACTTGGGGCCTTCCACGTTAGCGTCCAAAATCTTACGAACCCATAAAGATCTTTTCACATATATGTTGGGCTGATTTCCAACATACGTGGCAACAACTTGACCAAGGTTGTTGCGTCTCAATACATAGCTTGGGGGTATGTCGTTGGATGCATGAGCCTTGTTCTTGTGAGCAACCTTGTTCCTCTTAGGCATCATTGGAGGGCTTTGAACCTGCAGACAACAGTTAGATGCCTTGGGAACTTGCTGGTGTTGAGTTGAGCTTCTCTTCTTAGTTTTGTCCTTGCAGACCCGGAAACTTTTGGATGGTTACCCGGAACCTCCGGGTTTTCCTGTCTGTGTGGCTCGTGGCTTCCAGACTCCAGAACCTCTGGGTTTTGACCTCAGAACCTCCGGACTCTGGGCAGACAGCATGTACTCATCTTCTTTGAGCTCACCATTACTCACAAACTTGATGCATTTTTGGCCTTTGATAATATCCCTTTGACTAGTCTTGCCACCTTTATGATTACCAAGTCCATCCATGTTTCTGGGCATTTTTCCTTCCTTGAATTTTACCCTTTCATTCATGCATCCACTAGCTATGATTGAGTTGAGCCTAGGAATTTCCTTCTTCATAGCTTCCATGTTAGCAAGGTTAGTAGCATAAGATTCAAGATCAATATTGTAGCCTTTATCACAGCCTTTACTAGTAGAAGCACTAGAGTCACCTTTTACTTTCGAAGGATGTGAGGTGCTACTCCAAAGGATACTATATTGCTCCTCAAGCTCTTCATTCCTCATCTTGAGAGAATTACATTGAGCTTGAGAGGCAGCAAGGTCTTCCTTGAGAGTAGCAATGATGCCGTCCGCTTGGTTAACTTCCAAACGCAAGGCCTCAAGCTTACCTCTCTCATATGTAAGGATATATTAGGTTTTCTCTAGTTCTTCTACCAACTTAGCCATGAAGTCTCTAGATTGTTTATCCATGTTGCTAACAAGTTGGTCAATTTCTTCATCACTAGATTCATTACTAGAGTCTATTTCTGACTCATCACTAGGTGGAGGAGAGGGTTTGGATTTTGGTGTTACCTTCTCACCCTTAGCCATGAGGCAATGGATGGATGAACTCTCTTCATCATCAGTCAAGTTGTCAAACAACCTTGAGGTTGAAGGGAGCTTCTTGATTGCCACGGTTGCAACTTTCTTCCATTCCCCTTCACTAGAGCTTTCATCTCCGGAATTCCATTCATGACCAATGTGTGCTTCTCCACCATAGTTTCTTCTCTTGTGATGTGGCTTTTGATCTTTCTTGTGGCTTCCCTTGCCTTTGTCATTCTTGTTCTCCTTCTTCTCATTAGGACACTCCCCAATGAAATGATCCATGCTTCCACAATTGAAGCACGTCCTCTTCTTCTTGTTGGAGTACTTCCTCTTTGTGACCATGTAGCCTTGCTTCCTCAATCCCGT
Source organism: Cenchrus fungigraminus (assembly GCA_036936925.1). Lineage (NCBI taxonomy): Eukaryota > Viridiplantae > Streptophyta > Magnoliopsida > Poales > Poaceae > Cenchrus > Cenchrus fungigraminus. The sequence goes on along the minus strand of CM072772.1, from coordinate 57,109,685 downwards.
TCCATACTTTCTTATGAAGAAAGCCACATCTCCAATCTCAACCGAAGAGTCTTCATCTTCATTGTCACTTGAATCACTTGAGGAGCTCTCTACTTCAACTTTCTTTGATTTTGACTTGGTAGGCTTGGATGAAGTGGAGTGCTTGGATGAGGTAGTAGGCTTGCTTGACTTGTTGGCTTGGAGAGCAACATCTTTAACCTTCAAGTTGTTCATCTTGGCCTCTAGCTCACCAATCTTCTTCCTATGTTGAATTTCCTTATCCATAAGCTCATGAGTAAGAATTCTCCTAAGAACATCATTTGGGGAGAACTCCTAAAATCTCTTCTTCTCTCTAATCAAGGTGACTAGAGTGTGATTTCTCGGAGCAAAGACCTCCAACATCACTTTCACAACATAGTGGTCATCCAACTCATCACCACCTAAGCCTCTTATCTTTCCAACTATGACCATCAATCTATCAAACATCTCTTATGGCCCTTCTCCATCAAAGATAGTGAAGCTATTAAGTTCGGCCATCAATATGTTGATCTTGGACTTCCTCACCTTGTCAACACCCTCATGAGCAATGAGAAGTGTGTCTCAAATCTCTTTGGCAATCTCTAGTCCATTGACCCGGTCGTACTCTTGAGCACTCAAAGCACTTAGAAGTATGCTTGTAGCTTGAGCATTTCTCTTGATGTTGTGGCAATCACATGGGGTGAGGTTTCCAAAGTCTTTGGGGTCATCAAAACCTACACACACAATGTTCCACAACTCCAAACTCAAACCAGTTAGATAAGTTTCATCATGTGCTTCCATTTGGCAAAGTTGGTCCCATCAAATTGAGGCAACTTGCCAACGGGCACGGAGACATCATCCTTAGATTTAGTATGCAAAGAATCATAGTTAAAAGATATGCTTCCATAAGCCTTCTCGGGCTTGGCCTTTGGCTTGAGTGTTCTCTTGGGAATTCTTGTGTCATAGTACTCATCATCCCCATCTCCATTCTCACTAGATGAAGATGATGATGAGGATCATGATGATGGTGATGGAGATGGTGAGGGTGTCATCTTTCTTCTTTTCTTGTCCTCCTCCTCCTCCTTCTTCTTCTTCTTTTCTTTTTTGCTGTCCTCTTTCTTCTTTTCTTCTTCTTTCTGTTTCTTCTTGTCTTATTTCTTGTCTTCTTTCTTGTTTTTCTTGTTGTTATCTTTGGAGCTTTCCTTGACTACCTTCTTTAGCTTGTCGAGCTTGTCTTGGGCTGATGTGTTGCCAACCTCCGAGGCATCACCATCAGCCTCACTTAGTATGTCTTCAAACTCCTCTTCTTCTTCTCACTTGTCATCACCACTTGCCATATCCTCACACGGTTAAGTGTTTGCAAGGATAACCAGCTCTGATACCAACTGAAAGGATCAATGCAAGTGGCCTAGAGGGGGGTGAACAGGCCTGCAAAACAGTTTCAACCATTTTCTGCCAAAAACTGCCCAGACCCCGGAACCTCCGGGATTTCCCTTGAACCTCTAGTAAAATGCACTGAGGTGTATTTTCCTAGAACTTCCAGGAAATGGATCTTCTTAAGATTTGCTGCGGAATAATTCGTTAGAGAGCAGATCTTGAGCAGGAAAAAGGTTACAAACACTAAGAGATAAGGCCTAACCACACTAGCAACCTTAGGGTTAAAGGAATAGCAAGAAACTAAGCTAACCCCAATAGATCTAGTGAGCAAACAACCTAGAACAAGCAAGCAACAAGACATGAAAGGTAAAGCACAACAGACAACAATTTATCCCGTGGTTCAGCTCACCACAAAGGTTGGACTACATCTATGTTGTTGAGGTTAGCCACAAAGGCTATGGGATCTCTCTAGATCCACTCCTCTCTCACACCTATCACGAAGGCAATAGGTGGAGGGTTTCTACTAAGCAAGCAAGGGTAAATACAAACTTCTTGGAGCTTCCACAACCGATTGGAGAGCTTCCAAGCAACCTCTAGCTGTCTAGGAGCCAAGCTCCAAGAGTAAAAGATCCACCAAGGAGCTAGGGGTTCACCAAGTGCGCATGGACACAAGAGGGGGTTTGAATTTGCTTTTGCTCACAAGGAATCACTCCAAACTTGAATGCTAGGGTTGGATTTTGGATTCAAGTAGGTCGGAGTCAATGCTTGAGTGAGAGGTGAGCCAAAGCTACTGTTTCAGCACAGGGAGGAACAGAATGACCGTTGGGGAATAAGGGGGAATAAATGCCCCGAGATCTAGATCTGCAACGGCTAGATTCGAAATCTCGGAACCTCCGGGCAAAACCCCGGAATCTCCGAGATCTAGCGAACTTCAGCAGGCTGTCTGGGAGCAGCTCGGAACTTTCGGGAAAAACCGCAGCGGTTCCGGGATATAGAGTATGTGGTGAAGACAGCTAGCTAATAGGTCATTTGTGGCTGGGATGATGTTGCTTTGAGAAGATTTTTGAGCACTTGTTCTCATCCATGCTACTATTAGTATCCCTCTTGATAGTACGTCTTGTCCTATACTCAAATTCAAAATAGAAAATGAATTTAAACCTTGTCTTGAGCCCTAGGAAGCCTCTTCAAAGAAAGAGGGGTCACCTTTCTTTCCTTTTCACCTTTCTTCAATAATAAACCTGTAACTCATACTTAAAAACTCATTAGACCTTTAATTAAGTGGTCAACATCACCAAAACCCACTTAGGGCTTGATTGCACTTACAAATAGTTGTCAGAACAGTGCCGCGGTGTAGACCTCCTTCTTCGGTTGGCATCGTACGCCTGGCTAGGAGCGGTAGTCCTTGTAGGGCGGCATAGGCAGCGGCCCCTGCCCCAAGGTAGCTGCTCCTCGAATCATGGTCTCGCAGGATTTGTAGGTTGGGGCTTCTCGCACAAGCCTCGACCTTTCTTTTGATAGCTGCTCGGTCAGGACGTGCCGTCTGATGACTTATACGCGAAGGATTCGCCCGTCATTCGCTACTATTTTGCATTTAGGTGATGGGACGCGTTCGCAGCTTGCCTCCCACGTCGAGGAAAATCCCATCATGGCCTAACAGCATGGATCCTCTCGCTTTGCTGGTCTGGCACGTCCCCGGGCGGCGCGGAGCCGTTCCTGCCACGTCGCGGCCCCCATCATTGGGTTACAGGTGGCAGAGCCTTAAGTCGTGCGAGGCAGAGCCCTCTCTCGAGGTAGCCGCAATGCCAGGGGGCCTCCTTAGGTCGTGCAGGGAGAACCCTTAAGTTGGAGCCGGGCCCTTGATGGTGATGCGGGGCTGATGCCTGCTGGAGATGGTGGGCCTACATTTCTGGTGTTTGTTGCTAGGCCGTAGCGGCCGTGGGCTGTCTTAACCTTCAAGGATATGGGAATTAGGGGCTAAGTTGATTACCCTAGGTTTATCCCCTCATCAGTAGCCCCTGAGCCTAAGGAGGAATGGTTGATTCGTCCTTAGGATCAGTGATGTTGATGCTCTTCTGTCGATCTTCTTTCTTTGCTTCAATGGGGGCGCGTGAGTCACCGCTGGGTGTAGACCCCGAGCCCGCGGCGGAGTCAAGGACTCTGCTGCAGGGTTTTGTTTAGTCATGGTGAGTACCGGCTCGTCTTTTGAGGTCGACGTGGCCGGACGGTGGGATTTGACCCAGTGTCGAGGGGGACTGTGGCCGGCTTCAGCTGACGCGACATGGTGAGCGGCAAGCCATTACTCTGCTGTCGCACTACTAGGCAGGGCAGGAGGCCAGTCCCGGCTTGCCTCGTAAGATGCCCCAGTCTCGGTCATTGTTACTCTCGCGAGGTTGGGCCGGCGCTACCCTATAAAACAAGCTCCACGTTTTCTTGGTGACACTCCATGGTAGCCATATGGAGAGGAATAGAAACCTGTTGTCTCTCCCATCGTGGGGGGTTCGTCCCCCTGAGTGTAGTGCCAGCTCTTGCCACTTTTGATGTCGGAGGGAGTCTAGCGAGTGGAGTGGTGTGCTCATGATGGTTTTTCCTTGTCCTAGGGTTTGCGACCCCATGGCAACATGGGGGTCGAAGCCTAGGGTAGGAGGCCCCGGCAAGAGTCGCTGCGCCGCGTCCGCGTTATCGCCGCTGCTTCCTGTTGCATGCCATGGCGCATCCGGGGTCGCTGACTCGGATGCGGGTGGTGCTGCAGGATGCCAGGTTAGCCCTGAACAAGCTTCCAGAGTGACGCTATTCCCGGAGGACCGATGCGTCACCGACGGCGCGTCCAAGGGTGGCCCCGGGATCCTTGACTTCTTCCCGGGTGTTGGCAGCTATAGTGGGGACATCGGCCACCTCCCTAATCTCCACAGGGAATTCCCAGTTCCACAGAAGTCGCAGGGAGTCCAGCGAGGTGATCCTTCAACTCTGGCCTGCTGGAGACAAAAACACCGCCATAACGCTGGTGATTTGTATTATGGTACTTGTTCACGGTCCTGTGGGCCGCCTTCTTCTACCTTAGGGCTTAGGCCTTTTTTGTTGATGCAGTTGTCCCCTTGTCCATTCGGTGTTCTTTGTTTGAACTACTTGAAATGGCTCGCCTTCATCTTTTAGTCGGAAGGGGAGAACTCTTGATCTTCCCCGAGGATGGTGGGCAACGTGCCCTGAGACTAGTGGAGTAGTAGGATAGAGGAAAAGCGGAGAGGGGGGAGAGAGAGAGAGAGAGAGCGTGACCCTTCACCTTCGGGAAACCGTCGTGCTCGGGGCACGCTGCGGCAATAAATTTCCGGCGAAGGCTTAGATCGAACGCACCTCTCGTCTTCCCCTTGCTCGCTCCATCATCTCATCACCCCGACACTTCTCCTTCGTCAACAGATCCATTGCCTTCAGCACCATTCATGTCGATGGCCGGTGAGAAGCGCCCCGCTGAGAGCTCCCTCGACTCGTCGGCAAGGGTGCCGGCGCTGCATCGTTCGGCGGCCTGCGAGGAGACGGGACCCAATGTCGGCGGTCCGGTGGACCGTTGGCTCGAAGGCCGCCGCGGGGCGGGACACAGTGCTAGCGACTTGGCTGTCGTGGTGGCTGACCCCGTCGCCCCGCCGGGGCCGCACGCGCTAGGTGCGGGTGCTGGCCTGTCGGCTCCTGTCGCGCCACCGGTGGCCGCCGATGACGACACCCACCTTTGGGCGAACCCCGCGGCTGTTGACATCTGTTAAGTGCCATATTTATTATCATCAACTCTTGTATTTTGACACAAGAAGTATACATCCACAGTAGAATTGGGGCTTATACTGACAAATTCCACAAGTGGCGATATATATTTGAATGCAGGCAACTAGCACGAGAAATAGAGCAAAACCACACCTTATCCATCCACCTCATCAATCCAAGCCTCTCCACCTCAGCCAATGAGGGGCTGCCATGCAAAGTGCCACGGATTGGTGATGTCATCAATCCAAAGGAGAAAGACCCGACGAATCAGAAGCTGCCACGCGTACATCACATCGATTCTATGGCCCACAAACGCGCCCCAAACCGCCTCAAAACCGCGTGGACCCCTGGAACTGCCTTAAGGACCCACCTGATAGCCACCATGAGATAGCACAAGGCGAGTGGGGCCCACAAGGGGTTGGCTGACCCCACAGGTCGGCCGAACCGACCTTATGCCGTGTCATCTCGGCCTTCCACGTGGTGCTTCCTAATTGGTTCCTGAGCCCATTCTAGAAGTGTTTGGGGTGCTCTCACGCCGGTGCTCAGGCCTATAAATAGAAGTGGAGGGGGTTAGAATAGAGAGACACACTTCTTCTCCTCTTTTGCCTTTGGGCTCCTATCTCTCTAGGAGAGGAGTGCCTTTGCATAGGATTAGTGCTGGCTTGCTAGTGCTTTAGAGTTTAGAAGGAAGGTGATGGGGTGACTTGGGGACGTGCCATGGTGTTTGGCACCTTTCCGCAAGAACGAACCTCTACGGAAGCTTTTGTTCTTCATTTAGAATAAGGTGAGTATTTCGACATTTTCTATTTAGACTAAAGTGGCTTTCTACATTGATGAATAGTTCTTGTGTTCTTCATCTGTTCTTGATTAAGAGGCTTGTGTTCTTCATGAACTCAATCCTCTAATCTTATGGTGCAGCTCATAAGTTACTAATTCCTTTTGTTTGCCCATTAGTCTATTAGAATAAAGTGGATACTCTGCATGTTCGAATTAGATCAAAGTCCTTCCGTGATCCTTTGCATGAGATAGCTAATACCTGAGTGAGTTCTAATCTCTCCCTCATGGGTTCGTTACTTCATATTTATACGAAGTGCTATAGTGTTGCTACGGGTGCACAGACGTAGCCGTGCTATAGTAGTGATCGGTGGTGTAGATGTGGTGTCTAGACTACGAGTTATCCTTCGTTTGCCCCGTATCCCACGGTTTGTCTTGAGGTAGGCCGCGGTAGTGACAACCCTTGGATCCTTTGTACTCCTCCATGTTCGGATACGGTGTAGAGCTTCTTGCCGGAACCAACTGTTATAGCCAGGAGGTAGTCGGTGCCTGAAACGAGAGTTTCTAATTGAGAGACCATTCTCAACTTTGCACGCTATAAACATGATCCTTTCCATCTTCTTCTCATCCTATAGAGTGGTGTCCTTGGATCATAGATAGGCTAGGAGCTAGTTCCCACCATTCCTTGGATTCGATACCCTTTAGAATACTCCTTAGGTGAAGTGCTACAATGGTATATCCGTGCGCTTGCGGACTCGTTCATACTTATAGGTGTACCCAAGTGGATCTTATGCTCATGCTAACAAGGCGCCGTTAGTGCCGACTTAAGAAATACCAACAAGCATTTCTGGTGCTGTTGCTGGGGAACGGTTGTTGTATCTATCTTCGTACCTAGTGGTCCTCGTATTTATCTTTCTTTTTTATTTTCTTTTCGTTTCTTTTTTGTTTTACCTTTACCATGGAGCAACTATCTATTCAAGACATTTCGGCTCCCAGGGCTGAATCATTTGAGACACTACCATCTGAACATCCAATTCACACATCTAGCTATGAATTCAGCCCCACCTTACTCAATATGGTTTAAAGGACTTGTTCCTTTTCGGGGCTAACTGGTGAGAGCCCTTATGAACACTTACGGGAATTTGAGAATGTATGTGCATGCTACGCCATTGCTGGCATCTCACATGAAACCTTCAGGTGGAAGTTGTTTCCTTTCTCCCTATCAGGAGTGGCGAAGCAATGGTACGCTCATCACGTAGGTAGCGTAAAAGGCAGTTGGAATGCACTAGTAGGCAAATTTTGCCAAAAGTACTTTCCTCCTACCCGTATCGTTACTTTGCATAGGGATATTCTTAGTTTCCAACAAGGTGAAAAGGAAACCTTAGGTGCAGCCTGGGAAGATTCTCATGTCAAGTAAACTCAGGTCCGGTCTTGTCAATACCCGAGCATGTAACCCTCCAACACTTCTACATGGGTCTTGACGAGAAATCTGCCTCGCAACTCGACTCATCTTCTGAGGGATCTTTTTCTCCGAAATACACGGCTGAGGGAAGGAAATTTTGGATCAAATCACACAAAATTTTTCCTTCACAGCTGAATATAGACCTGCCCCAGAGGAGTGTACACCCGAGATTCGGAATGTTCTAGTAGCTGATACTAGCACCACATCACTCACATTTGTAGATCCAGCTCTAGATGATCCCCCTGAACCATAGGCATCGGAGGTTTAGAGTTCTCAACCTTTAGTGCCCCACTTGACGTTCGAGGACGACCTTTTTGAAGATTATGTAAAGACTTTGAACTACTAGTGTAGAGGGAAACCGGCAACCCTAGTCACTCCCCCTAATCCTGAGGAAGTTATCTTCTTTAAGGACACTGTTCGGGAGTTGACAGCCATTATGACTCGAGAATGGTCGAAAGAGCTTGAGTTATCACCAGAGATTCTTCAGATTAGCCCATCTCATTCGACCCTCCCCTGCATCGTGCATGGGAAGCAGATAAATGCCCTCTACAACCCTTTGGTTAGAGTTAACATCATCTCAAGTGCTTGCGCCCTAGAATTCTTAGGAGATGAACCTTTAGTTCCTTCCAACACTACTGCCATGAGTCCTCACGGAGAAATCATGGACGGGATAGGGATCCTCAGTCAGGTACCCATTACCTGTGGTGGTGTCTAGTCTATCCTTGACTTTCATGTTTTCGACATTTAGAGTTTCGATGTCATGACTAGACTTCCCATTGAGAAATTTCTCATAGAAGCTCCAACTCAAGGGAGACTAGACATCCGTATAGGGGAAAAAAGTTATGTCAGTTAAGATTGTCGGAGCCAAACATGCAGTGACAGATCCTTCTCCCGATCCCGAGGTGATTGAGGAAGTCAGAGCGATCATCCCTGGGGAATTCCCAGAATCCTTCCTTGATGAAAATGATGGGGAGTTTATAGAGGAGGAGGCAGAACCTGCTGACCCCATAGACATTTCATATTGCATGGTTCCTCCTATGCCTCCGATTGAACTCAAACCCCTACCTGATGGGCTTCACTACGTTTTCCTTCATGGGGATACTAAGACCCCTGTGATCATAATCAATAAACTCACAAATGAGGAATCCAAAAGACTCATTGCCATCTTAGAAAAACACCGAGCCGTCTTTGGATACTCTCTCCAAGATTTGAAGGGAATAAGCCCTTCTCTCTGGACCCATCGCATCCCTGTAGACTCTGAAATCCCACCTTCTAGAGAACCTCAGAGGAGGCTAAATAACGCGATGAGGGAAGTTGTTAAGAAGGAGGTTCTGAAGCTTTTGCACGCCGGGATCATCTATCTCGTGCCATATAGTGAATGGGTCAGTCCGGTTTAGGTTGTGCCCAAGAAGGGAGGGATGACTGGAGTCCATAATGATCATGGTGAGCAGATCGCCTAGCATCTCCCTACTGGATGGAGGATGTGCATAGACTATAGGAAGCTTAACAAGGCTACAAAGAAGGATCACTTCCCATTACCCTTCATTGATGAAATGTTGGAACGCCTAGCAAATCATTCCTTCTTTTGTTTCCTTGACGGGTATTCCGGATATCATCAAATCCCCATTCATCCAGACGACCAAAGAAAGACCACTTTCACATGCCCTTATGGAACCTATGCTTATCGTAGAATGTCTTTTGGGTTATGCAATGCGCCCGCATCGTTCCAAAGGTGCATGATGTCCATATTCTCAGACATGATTGAGCAAATCATGGAGGTTTTCATAGACGACTTCTCTATCTATGGAAAAACCTTTGATGATTGTCTGGAGAATCTAGACAAGGTCTTGCAGCGATGCCATGAAAAGGATCTAATTCTAGACTGGGAGAAATGTCATTTCAGGGTTCGCGAGGGTATTGTTCTAGGTCACTTAGTTTCTGAACGAGGGATAGCGGTGGATCGAGCAAAAATCGAAGACATAGAAAATCTTCCACCACCTACCAATGTGAAGGGGTTTGTAGTTTCCTAGGCCATGCAGGGTTCTACCGTCGTTTCATCAAGGATTTCTCTCAAATTGCTAGAACCCTCACGAGTTTGCTCGCCAAGGACACCCCATTCGACTTCACAGAGGACTGCATGAAAGCTTTTCTCACTCTCATGTAAGCTCTCATCTTAGCCCCAATCATTCAATCCCCTGATTGGACGCTACCCTTCGAGATCATGTGCAATGCCAGAGACTATGCTGTAGGAGCCGACCTAGGCAAAACTAAGGACAAGAAGCATCGTGCGATTGCTTACGCTAGCAAGACTATGACCGGAGCTCAACTTAACTACACCACTACTGAAAAGGAGCTCCTAGTGGTTGTCTTTGCCCTAGATAAATTCAGATCTTACCTAGTGGGGGCTAAGATAATCATTTATACTGATCATGCTGCTCTGAAATATCTGCTCACTAAGAAAGATGCCAAAGCTCGTTTAATTCGATGGATCCTTTTAATCCAAGAATTCGATATTGAAACAAAAAATAAAAAGGGAGTAGAAAACTCTGTCGCAGACCACTTGTCGCGTATGCGTGTCACTAACTCGCAGGACATACCAATAAACAACTACCTCCGGGACGACATGCTGCTGAAGGTCACTGATTCCAACCCCTGGTATGCAAATATTGTTAATTATATGGTTACAGGGTATATACCACCAGGGGCATACAAGAAAAAGTTAGTACACAGAGCAGGAAACATATGTGGGACGATCCATATCTATACAGAGTCTGCAATGATGGTCTGTTGCGAAGATGTGTACCTACTCTAGAAGGAATGCAGATCATTGAGAAATGTCATGCGGGACCTTATGGGGGACATTATGGTGTTTTCCGCACGTATGCAAAAATTTGGCAGAGTGGTTTCTTCTGGCCAACCATGTATGAAGACACCAAGGAATTCATTCGAAGATGCAAAAGGTGCCAAAAACATGGGGGAATCACCACAAGAGATGCAATGCCCTTACAAGATAATCTTCAAGTGGAACTTTTCGACGTATCGGGCATTGATTTCATGGGGCCATTTCTGAAGTCAAACAACTACGAATATATCCTGGTGGCAGTTGACTATGTGTCAAAATGGGTGGAGGCAATACCCTGCCCATCAGCAGACTCCCAACACTCTTAGAAAATGTTCTGAGTGATAATCCTACCTCGATTTGGCACACCAAGGCTGGTTATTAGTGATGGATGTTCTCATTTCATTGATAAAAGATTCAGAGGGTTTCTGAAGGAGATGGGGATACATCACAATGTTGCGACTGCATACCACCCACAAACTAATGGTCAGGCCGAAACTTCGAACAAATAAATTAAAAACATTCTACAGAAGTTGGAAGAAACATGTACCTGACGCATTATGGGCATATAGGACTGCCTTCAAGACACCACTAGGATTGACACCTTATCAATTAGTCTACGGGAAAACGTGTCACATACCGGTAGAAGTTGAACATAGAGCCTACTGGTCCATCAAGAAGTTCAACTTGGATTTCACCAAGGCAGGAAGACAAAGGAGGCAGCAGATATCTGAACTGGAAGAATGGATAAATAAAGCATATCACAATGCCAAGATCTATAAGGAAAGAACAAAGAAGTGGCACAACAAGAGAATCAAGAAGAAATAATTCACAATAGGAGACAAGGTGTTACTCTTCAATTCGAGGGTCAAGCTATTTGGACATGGGAAGTTACGAAGTAAATGGGAAGGACCTTTCTCTGTCATTGAAGTCGCACCATACGGAGTAATCACACTACAAAATGATGAAGGAGAAACCTTCAAGGTGAATGACCACCATCTGAAAATCTTCCTAGAACTCGACGACAAAAAGTACGAGATCATCAAGTTTGTGGAAGAACCATAGCTCCAAGCTATGGCCTCCCATGACAACAAGTAAAGAACTAGTGTGGGGGAGCTTTCCAGCCCCACACTCATCAATAAAAGCATGTAAAGATATGTTATCCTCACTCTTAAATAAAGGTTACTCTCTTGAAGTTATGCTCCCGTTACATGCTTTTGAAGGTTAGCCTGCAATTGGTTTCATTCCTTACTTGATATCTTGATGCTTGTGAGCAAAGACTTCTTTAGGGAACTCATGTCCATCTAGGTGGTTGATGTTTGAGATGTGGTTTGATGACATGATCTTTGTTCCTAAATGTTTGAGTGCTTGGAAATTTTATTTTTGAAAACCTAAAAACCTGTGTGAAATTCCTCTTTTGATAAGCCAAAGTCCTACCAAAGCCAGATGATGTTCTAGTTGAAAACCTTTTACTCATATGCTGCTTGTTATTGCATTGAGCTTCATCAAATTGTTGTGACCCTTGTGAGAATTCTTTCCATACTTTCAAGGTCAAGATTCATGTGCACACCATACCTCTTTGCTGTGCTTCTACATTAGAAGTTAGCATTGTATCATCTATTCCACCAAATAAAGCTCCATGCATTATTCCATGATTCATCCCTCTCCAAATATCTCCAAAAGTGAGTGGGCTGTGTAAAAAACAGAGAGAGACATCCTCAAAAAGCATGATGAAAAAAAGGGGAGAAGAAGAGATAGCCCGTTTCTTAAATATTTCAAGAAGGAGAGAGGAGAAGTCATGCAAAAGGAGTTTCATAAATCATATATGGTAATATCTAGCACCCATTCCGGGTCTAGTATCCACATTACCATATCCATCATACTCGCACATGTGGACATCTAGATCTGATTGTATGATTTGATTTTCTCCATGAATCTGGTTTTTGACTTTGCAATATATGTGATACAAGTATGCCTTGTCATCCATTCCCTACCTTGAGCTACACATAAGCCAGTATTAGAAATAGAGTGTAGAAATGCAATTTGAATGCCTTAGTGAGGACATATACACAATGAGTGATTTGAGGGAATCAAATGAGGAACAGAGCCAGGTTTGTTTATAAAACTTATTGCAAAAATCTCAAGTGCCTACATGATGAACGAAGTGATTGAAGTCATGACTACTCCATCCCTCAACCACTCAAGATGACTTGATAGACAATCCACAAAGCTCACAAGTTCGAGGTAAAAGTTTGGTATGACTCCCTTGCTCGCTCCGTACCTTTGAGTAGCATGTCTCACCTTGATCTTCTCACCTTCACTCGAGGACGAGCAAAGGTCGAGTGTGGGGGAGTTGTTGACGGCTGTTAAGTGCCATATTTATAACCATCAACTCTTGCATTTTGACATAAGAAGTATGGCATCCACAATAGAATAGGGGCTTATACTGACAAACTCCACAAGTGGCGATGTATATTTGAATGCAGGCAACTAGCACGAGAAATAGAGCAAAAGCACACCTTATCCATCCACCTCATCAATCCAAGCATCTCCACCCCAGCCGATGTGGGGCTGCCATGCAAAGTGCCATAGATTGGTGATGTCATCAATCCAAAGTAGAAAGACCCAACGAATCAGAAGCTGCCACACGTACATCACATGGATTCTATGGCCCACAAACACGCCCAAACCGCCTCAAAACCGCATGGACACCTGGAACTGCCTTAATGACCCACCTGACAGCCACCACGAGAAAGCACAAGGTGAGTGGGGCACACAGGGGGTCGGCCGACCCCACAGGTCAGCTGAACCGACCTTGTGCGGGCTCATCTCGGCCTTCCACGTGGTGCTTCCTGATTGGTTCTTGAGCCCATTTCGGGGGTGTTTGAGGTGCTCTCACGCCAGTGCTCAGGCCTATAAATAGAAGTGGTGAGGGTTAGGATAGAGACACACACTTTTGCTCCTCTTTTGCCTTTGGGCTCCTATCTCTCTAGGAGAGGAGTGCCTTTGCATAGGATTAGTGGTAGCTTGCTAGTGCTTTAGAGTTTAGAAGGAAGGTGAGGGGGACTTGGGGACGTGACATGGTGTTTGGCTCCTTTCCCTAAGAACGAACCTCTATGGAAGCTTCTGTTTTTCATTTAGAATAAAGTGAGTATTTCGACATTTTCTATTTAGACTAAAGTGGCTTTCTACATTGATGAATAGTTCTTGTGTTCTTCATCTGTTCTGGATTAAGAGGCTTGTGTTCTTCATGAACTCAATCCTCTGATCTTCCGGAGCAGCTCATAAGTTACTCATTCTGTTTGTTTGCCCATTAGTCTATTAGAATAAAGTGGATACTCTGCATGTTCTAAGTAGATCAAAGTCCTTCCGTGATCCTTTGCATGAGATAGCTAATACCTGAATGAGTTCTAATATCTCCCTCGTGGGTTCGTCGCTTCGTATTTATACGAAGTGCAATAGTGTTGCTATGTGTGCGTAGATGTAGTCGTGCTATAGTAGTGATCGGTGGTGTAGACATGGTGTCTAGACTACAGGTTATCCTTCGTTTGCCCCGTATCCCACGGTTTGTCTCGACGTAAGCTGCGGTAGTGACAGCCGTTGGACCCTTTGTACTCCTCCACATTCAGATACGGTGTAGTTTCTTTCCAAAACCAACTGTTATAGCCTGAAATGAGAGTTCCTAATTGAGAGACCGTTCTCAACTCTGCACGCTATCAGCAGGATCCTTTCCATCTTCTTCTCATCCTATAGTGTTGTGTCCTTGGATCATAGCTAGGCTAGGAGGAAGTTCCCACGATTCCTTGGATTCGATACCCTTTGGAATACTTCTTAGGTGAAGTGCTACAACAGTATATCCGTGCGCTTGCGGACTCGTTCGTAGTCATAGGTGTATCCAGGTGGATCTTACGCTCATGCTAACAAGGCGCCAATAGTGGTGACTTAAGAAATGCCAACAGCGGCCCGGGACCTGGCGCGGCTCGACGCGGTGCTATGACTCCTTGAGATGCTCGAGGAGGCGCTGGGCGCCTCACAGCAATCCGTCACCACCCTCGAGGGAGCGAAGAGGGAGCTGACTAGGTGGAGGGCACCAGGGTGGATGCACTGGCTTAGGTCACTGGTGAGTTCTTCGATCTTGTTTCGTCTTCCTTGCGGCGTTCTTTGCCCTTGTTGATTTCCATGCCTTCGGTTCCGTGCAAGCCAAGAGGAGGTGGCAAACCTTCGCGCTGCGAGGCGGAGCGGGCACGCCAGGAGCTCGCCGCACTAAGGATCACCCATGGCGAGCTCACGATGTCGCTAGCGTCGCTGTGACGGTGGTCCGGCTGGAGCCGGTGCTACTGCATGATCGCCTCTTTGCGCTCCCCGGCCGCGTTCGGGCAGCGGTAACCACGGGTGTGCATCAAGGGGCGACGTACGGGCTCGCCAGTGCTGACGTCCGTAGCCTGGACCAGTGGGTCGGCCGCATCCACTACAAGGTTTTGGGTCAAATGCAACAACGAAGAATTGCAACGTCGAAAATTTGGTTGCTAGAGATCGTTGTATTACAACCATTCTAAAAAATGGTAGCGATACATGCCTTTAATACAACAGTTTTCAAGATCTTGTGAAGCTCTGTGGCATTTGGTGGACGATATTGCAATAGTGAAAAATGGTTGCAATAGAATTGATTTTGGTTGCAATTGTGTGGTAGTACTACAACCACTTTTGAGTTTGTTGCATTTGGTTGTGACTATTACTACTGGTTTGTTGGGTTTCGATAGCTACATGTTTATTGCAACGAGAACTTTGATAGCCGAAGCAAAAGTGGTTCTCAATTGCAACGCTGTTTTGGGGTTGCAACTGCTATAGCTTATTGCAACGAGGACTCTTGGGGGTGAAGCCAAAGTAGTTCTCAATTGCAATGCTTTGTTGGTGTTGCAACTGTTATATGATTATTGCAACGAGAACTCTGGAGGGCGAAGCAAAAGTGGTTCTCAATTGCAACGCTTTTTTGGAGTTGCAACTGCTACCTGCTTATTGCAACAAGAACTAGGGGCTGAAGCTAATTTGGATTGGACCTTGTAGCGTGTATGATATATTATGAAAAAATACAATTCATAGTAAAAATAGAACTTGGCTAATTTTGAATTTATACTTGATTCTAATTATTAATTTGATAAATAAGTTTGAATTGGTGGGAAAAGAATATGTCATTAGAGACAAAATGGAAAAAATAAAAAAGTGCCATGGTATGGAATTCAACTAAGGACCTCAATACTACACTAGTATATGACTTACCACTGCACCATTATAATGTTAGTATTAGCTAGCATCGTTCAAGTCTGCTTCATGTTTCTATGTTGTCAGCTTATAGTAACCTTATAAATATTAAAATAGAAAAGTTACTTTACAAGATTCTATTAGTTAGTTATATAAAAAAACAAAGAAGTAAAGTTTCCTAAAAGTATTATTGTTTTTTGTCTAATGCAACACTAAAAAAGTGTTGCAATAGGCCCAAAATAGTTGCAATAGACACAATGCCATGTCACCTGGTCCCACCTTGAGGACGTGGTGATGCAGTCCAACCTTGAGGACGCAAAACAATGCAAAAAAACGCTTTATAATAGGTTTGAACTACGGACCAACAACCTCATACCAATTTGCCTTACCATTGAGCTACAACATCTTTTGTGATATTAGTAGACATTACTGTTGACGGCTGTTAAGTACCACTTTTAGGCCGTCAACTCCTGCATAAAATACATGAAATTTAAACATCCACACTGGGATAGGGATTATATCTGACAAATTATGAGTGTAGATGAATATTTGAAAATGCAGGTGTTTTAGCTCATTAAATGAGTGAAAGTACACCCTATGGATCCAAGCAACCCAGCACCAACCAATGAGAGTCTGCCACATAGGCTTCACATGGATCCATGGACCCACCAAGCAAAGAAGCACAACTCCAGCCAATCAGAAGAGAGCACATGGATCAAAGGGCCCACCAGAGGAGGCAAACCGCCTTAGTTTTGTGCGTACACCTAGGACAGGACCAAGGGCCCACCAAGGAGAGACCCAGAGAAAGCTGGGGCCATTTGGCGGTGAAAGGGGGTCAGCCGACCGCCTGGTTCAGTCGACCCTGCTCTGCCACCGTTCAAGCCCAGCTTCCACATGTCAACTCTTGGTGATCTCCTGGAGGCGGTTTGGGGCGTTATCCACTCAGTTACCGCCTTAAACCCCTGGATCATGCTTGGGTCCACAAGAAGCAAGGAGGAAAGCCACTCTCCCAAGGCAAACCCAAACCTCCCTTAGGCCTATAAATAGGAGGAGAGGGGGGTCATTTAGAGACACACCATCTCACCCAAGGATGAGAGCTTCCCTTCAAAGGAGAGGCCTCTCCTTGGTAGATTAGAGAATAGGAGAGTGAGAGAGTGATTTGTATCTCTATGGATGCTTCGTTCTTCAATTAGAGTAAAATGAGTATTCCCGCATTTTCTATTTAGACTAAAGTAGCATTCATGCATAGGTGATATGTTCTTGTCTTCTTCGCTTGTTCTTGATTTATAGGCTCATGTTCTTCGTGAACAAAACCTTTCGATCTTGTAGCATAGGTTCATAAGTGCTCATATCCATTTGTATGCATGTTCGTCATTTAGAATAAAGTGGACATGCTTGCATGCTCTGATTAGAGTAAAGTGTGTTCGTGATTCCTTTCTAATAGTTTATGCTAGGTTGCATGAGTTGCCTTTTTCCTCTGCTAGTGCGTAAATCCTAGGTTTATGCGTTCGTCTGCTGCAAGTCGTTCGTATACGTTGGAAGCATAGTACGAGACCGAGTGCTCTCTCGTATGCCTTTAGTATAAGCTAGTAGTACCTATAGTGAGTGAGATCAGTTCTCTTTCGTGGACGTAGTTCTATTAGTACAGGGTGCCGTAGTCTGTTGGTTACGGCAGTAACCACAACGTGGACATTGTGACACGCTACCGGTTATCATCCGTTCGGCTTATCCCAAGGTTAGGTAGAGGCAGTCCAAGGGGTGGTGACAACCCTTCTGGCCCTCATTGATCCTCCACAGCTGGATATAGTCAGAGCTCCTTCCACATAGATCCGCGTACCGGAGTCGCCTGTTAGGTCAGGGCTATCGGTATCCTAAGGCAAGTTCTATCTAGAGATCGACCTTTAATCTCATCTATAGTGCTAGCTTTAGGAATCCTCTCTATCCTTTCATCTTATCTAGGTGTGTCCTTGGACCGACTGTACGAAGTTAGTACACATACGTTCCCTCGGATTTGATACCCATGGAATACTTTGAGGTGAAAGCTACAACGGTATCCGTGCGCTTGAGGATTTATTTCGTGTGTCGCTAAAATACCCAATAGTTACTATGTACACGTACGAATACAAGTCATAGACGGAAAAATTAGAGAAAAGGGGAGACGTGTCAGCATAATCGCAACTCGAGACCCTCCGCTATCCGCTGGCATACCCTGCATTGCCATGCCCAGCCGGCTGCACCCTGGCCGCAGCCGATTGCACCCTGGCCGCACCCTGGCCACAGTCGGCCGCACCCTGGCCATGGCCGACCACGCCCCGCTACGCCCAGTCAGCCGCACCTTGGCAATAGCCAGCCTCACCCAGGCCACGGCCGGCCACGCCCCAGCTGCGCCTAGCCACACCCCTGCTCCGGTTGGAATTTAATCCAGCGCACTAAAAAAAGGTTGCATCCAAATTTGAGGTGTCCATTGGGTAAGAAAGTACTTGAGTGTGTAATAAGTTTGAAGTTTAAATTGAGTTGTATTAAAATAATGTGATGGACTATCTAGTTATTGAACAAGAGTGAATTTTACTCCAGGTCTATTAACTCTTTCCGAGTTCTCTTCTAGGTCCACTAACTTTAAAAGTGGTCATCTAGGTCCACGATCTATTGAAGAGTGGTCATCTAGGTCCAAAAGTATCCACAGAAGCATCTTTTGCCTACATGACGATGCCAGCATGGCAACCAATTGCAAAAAAGACCTCGCGATCCATCATTTCTCACTGCACCCATCCTCTTCATCCTCCCGACCGTCCTCCTCGTCGGCGGCAGCAGGACGGGGGCGGCGGCGCTCGTGATGCGGCCGACGCGGCACGCGTGGTCAACGGCGCTCGCGACGCGCGTGCGGTCAGCGGCTCACTGCCGGCGGCCCTCGCGGCCAGCGCGCGCGGATGGCGGTGCATGGGGCACAAGTACTGGAGGTGGAGCAGGGGAGGGAGAAAAGGGGACACGTCGCCGCCGGCAGAGGAGGAGGGGAGCCGCCGCCGCCGCCGGGTCCGCCTCTGAGATCTCCGTTGGGGACGGCGCGACGCCCGTCGTCGTCGATTCACGGCTTCCGGTGAGAGGCACCGAGCTCCGCCCACCCCAAGCTCGACGTGACGTCGTTGGGCCTCGAACAGCACCACCGCAGCGACGACGTCGTCGGAAGCGAGCGCGCGGCCCCAGCTCGATGGAGGAAGGGCCGCCGCCGTGAGCCCCTGCTCCTCCGCCGCAGGCTTCCTCTCCGTCACCGGGGAACAGAGAGGAGAGGGAGAGGGGCCTGTCGAAGCGCGGACGTCAGGAAGGGAGAGGGCGCGGGCCGCGACGTGTTGGGAAGGGAGAGGGCGTGAGCCATCGCCGTCGAGACCTCGATGGCTCCACCTCGTCATCACAGATCGTCGTCGTCGAGCTCGAGGAGGGTCGTCGCCGCGAGCAGGGGAGGCGCGCTGAAGCTCCCTGCACTCGCCCTCCTCCTGCGGCCCGTGCTCCTACCTGCGTGAGCTGGTCGCCCTGCTCCGGTGGAGGGTACACAACGGTGGCCCCCGTCTTGCTGCCGCCGGCCAGGACACGGTCGGGAGGATGAAGAGGATGAGTGCAGTGAGAAATGAAGGACCGCGGGGTCTTTTTTGCAATTAGTTGCCATGCTGCCATCACCATGTAGGCAAAAGGTGCTTCTGTGGACACTTTTGGACCTAGATGACCACTCTTCAATAGATCGTGGACCTAGATGACCGCTTTTAAAGTTAGCGGACCTAGATGAGAATTCGGGAAGAGTTAATGGACCTAGAGTGAAATTCACTCATTGAACAATGTATACTCCAATTTTCACAAAAAATTATGAAACTTTTTTGTCAAGCTTGTAGATCCATAAAATGACTCTATGCCAATTTAAATAATTTTTGGATAAGTTTTAGGTATTATTATTATTATTTTATAACAAGGTGACTAGTAGAAGTTCGAGTTTTCCCTATAAATCAATTTGAATTTTCATCAATCTCCTAGATGTGTACTAGAATGGACCATAGGCGCCTAAATATAGTTTTTTTAATCTTTTTTGAATTTAGATTTTATTCTAATTATAATTTTGAGAAAGAAGTTTGAATTGGTGGCAAAACAATCTATCTTTAGAGATAAAATAGAAAAAATAAAACAAGTGTCATGGTATGGAATTGAACAAGAACCTGAATACCACACAAGTATATGATTTACCACTACACCATTATAATATTAGTGTTAGCTAGCATTGTTCAAGCCTTTTCCATGTTTGTATGTGGTCAAGTTATAGAAACCTTAAGATATTAAAATTATAAAGTTACTTTACATTTATCTATTAGTTAGTTAGTTATTTAAAAAACAAAGATGTAAAGTTTCCTAAGTATTGTTTTTTGTTTAATGCCACACCAGAAAAGTGTTGCAATAGACAAAATGCCAGGAACCCAAAATAACTTTAAATTGCCATGTCACCCGGTCCCAACCTTGACGACGTGGTGATACGGTGCCACCTTGATGACGCAAGAAAATAGAAAAATGTGGCAGCGGTCGGCCGCGGCTGAGCCCCGGCAACGGCCGACTGCGGCCACCTGGTAGCCATGCCCGGCCGGCCGCAGACCAGCCACAGCCGACCGCACCTGGCCGCGCCTAACCACCTCAGCCACGTCACCGGCCGGATTCGGCCCATCACCTCTCACCAGCTGCCGCGTGCCACGTCACCCTGGTGCACCCCCACATCACTGCTAGGTCATGGGACCCGCATAGGGCGATCTGGGTTGGACCTAATGGATAGTTCATCTTTTTCTTTTAAATCTGAAATTAAATTTTGTAATTAGTATTTCTCCCTCATCTAAAGTCCAATTTTGGTTATTCCTTTTTCTAAATTTTTCTAAAATCAAGAAATTTTATTTAGTTACATTTGTTTGTATATAACTGCTATGTCTTTATTTTTTCTTTATAACATGTTTTCTTTCAACTTAATAGAGAATAGAAGTAAAGTTTTCTAAAAGTATTATTGTTTTTCATCTAATGCAACACCAGAAAAGTGTTGCAATAGTCCCAAAATAGTTGCAATAGATACAATGCCAGGAAACCAAAATAGCTTTATATTAAATAAATTCAAACATGTGTTATAATGAATGCACCTAAATAGCGCAGTGGTGGAGTAAATTTTATGTGAACCTGAGCTCCAGGGTTCAAATCCTGTGGGCGTATTTTTTATTTTTAATATGCGTTCCCAATTTTTTCGATATTTATTTTTTTCATTTTAAAATTTGATTTTCATTGTTTAAATTTTTTCTGTGTTCATGCAATTATTTTCTAGACATGACAATGTTCACAATAATTCCCCACTAAGTGAACTCATTGTGTTCTATCTAGGTAAGGGTATTTTAATATATATCCTTTAATAAATCATAAGATAATTACAATAATATATAAACTTTGTCAGAAATTTGCATAGATGCACACAACATCATAGTTTGGCTCATAAACATCCAATTAAAGTTTTAAATGATTTCGATAAAGTGGTACTAAACATCTCATACAAGGATGAACATCTCTCGCTCATCTATAGGGGCATATGTGACACCATGTATGACTTTGTGAGGATGTGCATCACCACTTTCTCCGAATCAATTGAAACTTTTTTTTGGACACTTATACACCAACAAAAGGAGGTGTCCCTCCAAGTTTTTTTGAATTTTTATGTAGTTTAAGGTATTTTAACATTTATTCTTTAGTAAATCATAAAATAATTATAGTAATAGGTAAACTTGGTCAGAAATTTCTATAGATGCACATAACACAGTAGTTTGGCCCCATAAAGTTGCATAAATGATTTCGACAAAATGTCATGATCCTTTTTCCTCCGCTCGAACTCCGTGTGGCTTCGCGGCTCCGTGTGCCTTCGCTCCTTCGGCCTCCGCCTTCGTGCATTCGCATCCCACGCGCGCCTCCGCTCCCTCGATTACTGTCGTCCGATCACCTCCACCTCCACCTCTGATTACTTGAAAATTCTTGAAACTTCTAGATGAAAACTTAAATATAGAAAAATATAGTGTTTTTCAAATTTCTCTAAAGGGTGCTTTAAAATGGAAAAAAAATTAAACCGTGAAGTCTCCTATGACTGATCAATTTCAGCCCAACTAAATTCTTCGGCCCATATAAACACACTATTGTTAACCGTTGCATCGACAGAACGATTGAGATGGACGGCTGATGATACCCAACCTGCCCAAACCCTACACCATCCCCACAGCTGCTGCTCTCTTCCTTCAGTGCTCCTCACCTCTGTCTTGCTCCGTAGATCCACAGGCTCTCGCGCCGCCTTCCCCCTCCTTTCTCCTGCGGCCGCAGCCACCTGGCCTCCCCTCACCTTCCTCCACAGCCCATTCTCCTCCCTCCCCTCTGTTGTGATACGGCGTCACCTCCCCACTCCTTGCAGTTGCGACAGCTGCCGGTCCTCCCTTCATGGCGCCCACCGCCGATCCCCCCACCACCGCCGCCCTCTGACCCTCTCCTCCCTGTCGCCACCCTCTCCCTCGTTTCCTCCTCGAGTCATCGCCCCACCGCCGCCCTCTCCCCGTCCTCTCCTTGCGCCGTCGCCCTCTCTCGCTCCAGATCCGGCACAAGTAGGACCATGGAAGCAGGCGCAGAAGGAGAAGGGGAAGTGAGGCGGTGGAGGTGGCCGTGGTGAACTACGCCACCGCCGCTCTCTCTCTCCAGATTCGGCACATGTAGTTGCCATAGAGGTCCGGAAGGAGAATGGGAAGGGAGGCGGCGGAGATGGCCGGGGGATTTCTAAGACGTTCGTCATCGGAGCCTCCTTAGCTAGAGAGGTTAGAAACTCAGAGGTATGTGCTTCCCGTCCTCATTTGCCGAAGGCAGTATTGCTTGGTAGTATTTGTGATGCCTCTAGGCCTTTTTGGTTTTTGCTAATTAGAACTCTGCATCATGTGAAATGCGAGGGCTTCCCGTTATGCCAATTCTTCCTCTCGGTCAATTTCATGTCTCAGGGTCACTAGCTGCTATGTTGTTTTCCTTGCACTTGGTGTGCGTGCAAGGCGAATTGCTTGAACTAGAAAATAGCATGACGGGTCTCATGGTGACCGCAAGGTGTTTGTAGAAACCTCTGAACGAGGAGTCTTCCACACTTCTAGAGATACTGTTGTGCTCATTTGTCATACTAGAAGTGACTCAGATGTGGAACCCAGTAGTAGAGTAGCAATTCTTGTACCCATCATGTGACCTTTAAGCTCAATCAGGCGTCATTTTTATTTTTTAGTCATCTAGCTGCAAGACCGTGCTTTACTAGTTCCCAGCAGCTTCTGATGGTCATCATGCTTGCCAGTGATTAATAAGCAATGTGGTCTGGAATCATGTCGTATTCTGGGTGATATATTAGATTGAATTTATTTAGCTGCTTGTCACAATCTCAACTATAATCAGATTGATGATTATCTTGGTCTACTTTTGCTATTTCAAAAGCTCCAATAGATCTCAAACTTTTATACCTAACTAGGAAGAAACGGCTATACGTGTGTCTCTTTGTATATATGCCATTGAATAATTGATATCAGTGTTATCTGATCACTCTGAAGATCAGATTTTCTTCTCATGGCTTTTATACCTGACTAGGAAGAAACTAATTGTTTACTAAATCACTACCCACCTCCATTCCAGTGCTTTCAGTTGGAGACATTTATTTAATGCGCCTAAGGATTGCAACCCTGAAGTTTGCTCGTGTTTCTTATAGCATTGTTTTTATTTTAAACTTTTACTTTCCTTTCACCTTCATATATATACTCACTGGTGCATAAAAGAATGATCTTCATTCTTAGAAATTGATAGGTATTGGGTTCACATGTTGCCAGATATTTGCGAAGGGTCAAAATAATGACAGTGATTCAATGCTTTCTGAATTTGGTAGACGAATCCTCTCTGAATTTTCTTGTCGTCTATGATGTCCTCACTGATCCATGCTAATATTTTTCTTTACTGGGTTTGCAGGCTCTTCTAGGCTGCTAAATTTTCATTTTCGAATATGTAAGTTGCTCTATGAATCTTGCGTTAGCCTTCGTATGATCGGAATGCAATATTGTTTCTCTTTATATTCTCATTTGTCATGGCTACCTGAGACACTTAACGATAGGAATTGCAATGCTTTCTATAGAATTTTTGTGTTCCAAGGTTTATAAAAAACATTTGTATTCCAAGTCTGACCCTGAAAGTTCTTATGTTCCTGTTACTTGAATAGTTTCTGTCTTAGTAGCGAACCTACCTGCATGTGTAATTGTTTGATTGTGTGCAGAGACAAGCCATGGATTGAGGAGAGAGATCAAGTAGTGAGTTTCTGTCACCATGAAGTGCATGTTTGCTTAATTCCAGTGTCTATCAACTCTGTGTTAACCCATCGATGTGTTAAGGAACCCTTTGTTCTGTCTTGTTAGCCCATGTATCTTATCTTGAATTATTTTAGTTTTCCAATGAGTGGGTGCTTTTGTACTGCAGAGTGTTTTAGGAAACGGTGAGAACTTTTAAAATTAGGAAGGGGACTGCATAGATCTCTATTATTGCTGCATGCTTATTCATTTGCATAATTTAGATGCATTGTATCCTTGCTTTGCAAGGCACACAATTCATTTCACTCCCTGATGCTGGGTACTATTCATCATACTAAAATTTGTAATTGGTGTTCCAGCCATCAATTAAAATGTGTAAGAAGCTATGCATATGCATAAGAAAATTAACTAGGAACTGGTTAAGAAATAAGCATCAATTCTTTGGTGGAGTCTACACAGGTTAAGAAATTAGCAATGAGAAGCTTTTTAATCCCACTATCTCATATCTTCTGTTATTATCTTTGCAGCTCTGTTATTGACACATGTTTGTTGAAATACCCAAGAGAAGAGCGTGATGGAGCTCATGACACTTTGTGCTTGCTTGCTCTATTGGATGGACCAGCAAATAACTATGTATTTCCCTCTAGGAAGATTTAGTGTAAAACCTCAACAACGTTGATTGTTTGCCTAACATAGTACTAACATGTAGTACAATGTTTCGTATTCTATAAACTTTGAGATGTAATATAGTTTGGTGTTTTACTTTCATTACCAAATATTACCTGTGGTGTTAGCACGGGAAATATTATGTGCATTCTCTTTTATTATTATGTACTAGTTCATTATGTAGTTGTCGTTTGTGATTATTGATTTAAGCTACCAAACAAAGCGTCATGACATGAATTATTAATATATTAATTTGGTGTTGCAATATATGATGGAAATCAAACCAAACTGCGTTGCAATAATCGCACATATAACAAGCACATTTAGTCGTGGCAATAGGTATGATAACTGTGGCAATAGAGAAACTATCTCTTGCAACTAAAAAAAGATGATGTGGCAATAGAGAATCTACCTATAGCAACCAGCTAGTTGTAATGTGGCAATAGATGACCTATCTGTAGCAACCAACTTACAGAAACGTGGCAATAGCCTATGCCACCTATAGCAACCATTCAGAAACGTGGCAATACAGGACCTCTCTGTAGCAACTAACTTACAGAGACATTGCAATAACCTAAGTCACCTATAGCAACCGTTTAGGGGACGTGGCAATAGAGAACCTCTATGGCAATGCTTTCTCCGCGTAGCAATAACCACGATTGCAACACCTACGTTGCGTTGCGATTGCATTGTGTTGCTACATGACCAATGTGTCGCAATACCTATCACTAGCAACGCCTAGTTCGTTGCAATTGATACTATTGACACACCCATAGTTGTTGCAATTGCTTTTGTTACAACACTCACCATGTGTTGCAAAAGCATCAAAGATGTTGCAATAGAGGGGCTATGTGTCACAACTAAAACATAACCCGTTGCATTCTCCTATTGCTACAGTCACAAGTGCAACGATATTTAACCAAAAAAATGGTAGCAAAAGTACTATTGCTACCATTTTTGGGTCTTTTGCAACATTTTTTCGGTGTTGCATTTGACCGAAAATCTTGTAGTGATCATCGTGGGGTTCCCTCCAGGGACTAGGCCACAGAGGCATCAACTTCACGCCTTTTACTTCAACGCCAACACCGACGCCATCCTCCTGACGGTGGACATCGACGCCCTCCTCGAGAACAGGGGCCCTGCCACAGTGAGAGGTGCGGGCCTGCAGGGCGACGCCAGCGAGTCGGACGACACCTCCGAGGAGGCAAACTCCACTTCCAGCACCGGTCCTTCGTCAGCATTATGTGCATGTCTCAGGTTGCGCGCTTTTGGCGGGCACTAATCCTTCGTGATTAGCATCCCTTGTAATCTTGAACATCGGCCTCATTGGCCTTTTAATTCAGTTTAAACTTCGCCTTCCCGATCATCTCGGCCGTTTGTTTGATGATGGGTGACCGTAGCGAGCCTCTTGGGCTAACCTTGTGTCGTCTTGTCAACCTGTGCCGCCTGTCTTGTTGGCCGGCTAGGCTCCGTACTTAGATCGATCCACGCGCTTGGGCATCGACCTAGTAACAATGGACTTTTTACCTTTTCATCTAGACGCTGGGTCGGGTTCCTCACAGCAGGCCGGGTAGATCTTTTCCTAGAGTTAGTTCCTCGAGTCACCACGTCTGGCAAGACCTGCGTGCAGCGCACCGGACACTGCCCGTGGTAGGGTCTGCCTTTATGCGGTGTCAGGCTTGACGGGACGAGAGAGAGAGAGAGAGAGAGAGAGAGAGAGAGAGAGAGAAAGATGCTCTCATGTCTCTCCCGACGGGACCGGGTATTGAATCACCCCAACCGGCCCCACCTCCTCCTCTTTTAAGTTGAAAGAGCAGAGCCAGTTGGGATTCCTTCCTCCCCTTTCACATCTACTTCTCCGCGCACAAACCTCCCGGTTTTCGCCACTGCTTGGTTAGCAGATCCAGTTTCGCCGCCGCGGCCTTGCTTCCTTATTGTGTGCGGTGATGTCGAACTGGTAGTGCTCGACAGTCTCCCTCGCAAAGTTGACGGCGCTCGTCGACGCGGGGTTGCTCCTGCGCCTGACGGATGTGCGGGAGTGGATCATGCCCAGGCTTGAGGATTTCCCGCAGCCCCCATCAGGGTATGTGGTTTCCTTCATTACCTTCCACGAGCGTGGGTTCTCTGTGCCAGCAGGTCGGTTCATCCGTGTTGTCCTGCGGGCATATGGTCTCGAGTTGCAGCACCTCAACCCCAACGGCGTCCAGCACTTGGCGGTGTTCTAGGCGCTATGCGAGAGGTACCTCAGGGTGGAGGCGCATTGGCATCTCTTCTGCTACTTCATTGGGTTCATCTTCCTAAAGGACGAGGGAAACCCAGTGATGATCGGGTGTGCCACCCTCCGGTTGAAGCAGAATAGGGCGTCGGAGTACCTCGCCGGCCCCTTGACCAGTTCCAATAGCAGATGGCACTCGGAGTGGTTCTTTCTCAAGAACGACCCTGAGTGCTCGCTGTTAGCCTATACAGGCGGCTACTACGATGTGAGCCCGGAGGCCTGGTCGGACGGGCCTCCGAAAAAGGATCATCAGAGGTTGCTCTCTGGGTGCCTTGGGGCACTCAGGGTGCTCCAGAGGTGTTGGGTGGACCTTGCGGCCATGATTGGCGGCTACCTCTCGAGAGGAGTCGTGCTACTACGGCGGCAGTCCCTCTGCTTGTTCGAGATGACCGCCGATCAGGACCCCTTCGCGGGAACGGTGACCGCTGACCCCCTACCCTCGGTGGGTGAGGTGCAGTGCCGCATACGGCAAGCCGTCCCTGTGTGGCCCCAATTGGCCGGCAGCGGATCTGCTCCCGATGCTTTCGGATGCGGGCATGGTGGCTCTGGTGAGTTCTCCTTCGGGTCTCCCTTTTCGCCCTCCTCTGTTTCTTTTGTTCTCACGCACAGTCCATGGTTTCCGTAGGCCGGAGGCTGGACCGTGATGCACGCCAGTACCCCGCTCCCTGAGGACATGGCGCGGAACCGCGCAAGTACAGCCATGCTCAAGAGGCGGAAGGACCGTCATGAGGCTTGGAAGGCGGCGGTTATCGCCAAGCGCGATCGGAATGACGCTGGGGCGAAGCGGAGGAGGGCCGGGGGACGAGGATGTTTCCTTAGACGAGGACCGAGAGCCACCGCCTGGTACCTCAGACGAGGATGATGATGATGATGATGTAGATGTATCTGTGACCATGAGGGGTGCTCGTCGTCGACCTCAAGGGTCCCGTTGCGGCCGACCACTATCTCCTGCGCTACTCAGGGGCCCCCGAAGGTGCGTTGGGGTGGTGACGGTCCTCGCGACAGGATGTCGCGCCCCTCCTCCCGGGGTGACCGCCATGGGGATCGGCCCGCGAGTCGGTGGCGGACCGCTCTGGCCGTGCTGACCGTGGGGCTGCGGCCTACCGTGGCGACCCGAATCGGGCGGAGAGGAGCCGAGGCTCAACTTCTCCCGGGTCACAGTTGATGAGGACATGACACCCATGCATACGACTATGATTGGTGCATGGAATGGAGTAGAAGAAGTCCAACAAGGGTGTCCACGTCGAAGAGGAGGCACGAGGCTAATCCGATTCGAGTCCCCAAGGTGGAGGCCAAAAGCAATTCAAGTTCGAGCCCAGTTCGGAGTCCAGGAGCAGTGCGCAATAAAACGGACACCCAAGTCGCATACGGAGTCGGTTTTGGACGTTCTATATATGGTTGGAAGCACAATTTCATAGAGCTTCCAATGGCACCAGTCTCATGCCAAAATTCGTCTTGAGTCAACGGGAATCATCAAAAGAATTGGACGTCTAGAATCTGCCAGGGCGCTGCACCAATACCTTTTGAGCTGTTGGACCAACAGGAGGCCCATCTGGGCCTAGGGTACTGTTCACGCGCACAAACAGTACTCGCGGGTACTGTAGCGCCACCCCTCGTGGCTGCCAGGGGCTGCGCCCCCTATTTAGATAGACCCCTCGTTTATTTTCAGACTTGAGTTTGTTTTACAAGTTAGCTTTAGCTACAACCGAACAGCCGTATAGCGCTGCCTTCGTGTATTGCAGACTCCACCTTCGTGTGATATTAAGATTGCTAGCCTCAAATTCTTGTTCGTTCGTCGATTGCGCACAGGAATTGATCTTCGTGATCAGGCTGACTTTGCACCGGCAAGGTTCGTAACCATCGGGAGTTGGTTCAGCGATTGCATTGGCGCTTCGGGCTTGCTCGTCGTAGTCGGATCGTGAGGGTCAACAACCACCAAATCAGATTTATCTCCACTCACTGAAAGATCGGGCACTCCCCCTCTATCAAGTGGTATCAGCTTTCCAGGTTGATCGGTGAGTTTATCGAGTATTTTTCAATTCCTATAATGCACAAAACCCAAACAAAAATTGATCTACCTTGTCCTAG
Source organism: Cenchrus fungigraminus (assembly GCA_036936925.1). Classification (NCBI taxonomy): domain Eukaryota; kingdom Viridiplantae; phylum Streptophyta; class Magnoliopsida; order Poales; family Poaceae; genus Cenchrus; species Cenchrus fungigraminus. The sequence goes on along the minus strand of CM072772.1, from coordinate 57,080,853 downwards.
CAACCCGTTTTAGCTTCGCACTTTCATTCAATAAGTGTCGGGGTTGAATTGGAGTGTTGATTTCGTTTTCATCGTTGCTGATTCGGTGTTTTGTTTTTCTCCTCCCACCTCTAACCCTAGCCGCACCTCTTCCGCCGCCGTTGCCTTTTTCCCTCGCAGGGTGCCCTCGCGCCGTTCCTGCCGTTCAGCCCCCCTGGTCGTCGTGACTGAACAAAAATAAACAAAACGACAGGAGTCCGTGACCCAAAGCGTCCGTGACCCACACAAAAAAAAGAGAAACAGAAAAGAAAAAAAAAGAAAGGGTCCGTTTCCAGGAGTCCGTGACCCAAAGAGTCCGTGACCCACACAAAAAAAAAAGAAACAAAAAAACAAAGAAAAACAAACACAGAGTTCGGTTCGACAGGGATTTCCACCGTGCGCCGCGTTTTCCCTGGCCACCTCGTGCGCGACCGAGGCCGAGGCCCTCCCGCGGCATCCTCCCGTGCGCCACGTTTCCCCTGGCCGCCTCATGCGCGATCGAGGCCGAGACCTTCACGCGGCATCCTCCCACGCCGTCTTTCCCTCCCCTCCTTTGCTCTTGTTCTGATTTTTCTTGTCCGCACTTGTGATCAGCAACCTTTGAGACGTGTTTAGCACCATTATTCAACTTTGCATTATTGTTTGTCTGTGCTAATCCTTGACTTGAGTGCAGCCTACCCAGAACTCCACATATTTCTACGACGAGCAGATTTTGTTTCTCCAGGCAATCGCTCCTCCAATCTTTCGCGAGTTCCACCGGTTGGTTGCAGGTCACCCCTGTGTGCGTGGTAAGAACAGATAAGAATTTGATAACGGCATTAGTTTGAGCGCCTTTGTGAGCTGTTCTACCCCTGTTTTTGCTCTCGTTTTGTTTTGTGTTTGCGCTAACCATGGCAGAAGATGTAGACAAGATGGATGACCAGCCGCAAGCCACTAAGACCAAGCTCGACACCATTGTGTCACACCTCGATGCAATGAAAATGTTGATCACAAGTTTACAGCAGGAGATGGATGCTGGAGACTTCAGTGGACGCGCCCGTCGTGCGTGCAACCATGGTGGTAATGATTCTTTTGCTAAGCTTCCATTTAAAATTCCATCTTATAATGGCAAATATGATCCTGCTGCATATCTTGATTGGGAATTAGAGGTTGAACAGCATTTTTCATGCCATGATATTCCTGCAAGTGCACAAGTTAAGACTGCTATTAGTGCATTTACTGATTTAGCTTTATTTTGGTGGCATCATGAATATAAACAAAAACACCCCACCACCTGGGCACAATTAAAAGCTGCTATGAGACGTCGTTTTCTACCTTCATATTATACACGAGATTTGCTTAATAAGATGCAGCGGTTCCAGCAAGGTCAACAGTCTGTTGCAGAATATTACCAGGAGCTGCAAAAAGGTATGATTCGTTGTGGTCTGGTTGAGGGGGATGACACTGTAATGGCACGTTTTCGTGGTGGCTTGAACCGCAAAATTCAGGATATACTTGTTTATAAGGAATATGCTGACATGACCACATTATTTGCATATGCTTGTAAAGCTGAACGTGAAGTGCAGGGACGCCGCTCGAAGACATATACTAATTCTTTTGCAGGACGCAGCCTGTCATCCAGCGCAGCTCCTCCTCTTCCCGCATCATCCACGACTAGCACTACACCGCGCGAGAGGACGACCAAACCTGCAGGCGCATCCTCACATACAAATTCAGAACCATCACTTGACAATGCACCTACTCTTTTTGATATTGAGAGCACCGGTACTGCTCCAGGTGCTCCACTCACGGCTGGTGAGACTTCTTCTGATGTGCTGAATTTTTCCACAACTCATGATAACATAGATCAATTGCAAGTGGCCCCTGTTCTTGATTTATCTTTGTCACAAGTTGATTTGCTTGATGTTCCTTGTGATAAAGATGCCTTGTGTGACAATGTTTCTGTTGTACATGCTTTAAAACCACACACTTGTGCTGACATTAAACATGCCATTCATATTTCAAACACGACTGATGAGCTTGAACTGTCATGTTCCTTACATACTTTAGGTTACATTGAATTTGATGTTTTGTGTAATCTAGATTGTTTGGAAGATATAATTTCTAAATATGCTAATTTGCCATGGCTTTCTGAACACACATATCATGCTATTGGCAACTATAACAATGAAGGACATTATATGATACATCGAGTGTACATTTGTGACAATCTGAATTATCCTTTTGTTGTGCGCAATTTTGATCCACTAGAGGGCAGCCATGCTACAGATTTTATTCCACATTCCCCTAGCTCTGTTTTGGTGAAACAAGTTTCCTCCCAAGAAGGGGAGCATTGCTGTTCGCTACCTATCCCTGCTTTGTCTTTTGTTGATACTAATCTTTTGCAGGATAGTGTTGCCACACATTATGTGTCGTCCGATCAATATGCTTACATGCTCGCTAAATTTTCTATGCAAGATGACGTATTCACCAATTGGAAACATGGTGACATTCCTCCTCACAATAATTTTGATTTCCTTTGTTTTCGAAACCCCGTTCTCTCTTGTGTTGTGCAGGATCGGTTCCAAGTACAATCGACGCCGAGGACGGCTTTTCGTCAAGAAGGGGAGAATGATGAGGAGATAACACCCATGCATACGACCATGATTGGTGCATGGAATGGAGTAGAAGAAGTCCAACAAGGGTGTCCACGTCGAAGAGGAGGCACGAGGCTAATCCGGTTCGAGTCCCCAAGGTGGAGGCCAAAAGCAATTCAAGTTCGAGCCCAGTTCGGAGTCCAGGAGCAGTGCGCAATAAAACGGACGCCCAAGTCGCATACGGAGTCGGTTTTGGACGTTCTATATATGGTTGGAAGCACAATTTCATAGAGCTTCCAATGGTACTGGTCTCATGCCAAAATTCGTCCTGAGTCAACGGGAATCATCGAAAGAAGTGGACGTCCAGAATCTGCCAGGGCGCTGCACCAATACCTTTTGGGCTGTTGGCCCAACAGGAGGCCCATCTGGGCCTAGGGTACTGTTCTCGCGCGCGAACAGTAAACGCGGGTACTGTAGCGCGCCCCTCGTGGCCGCCAGGGGCTGCGCCCCCTATTTAGATAGACCCCTCGTTTATTTTCAGACTTGAGTTTGTTTTACAAGTTAGCTTTAGCTACAACCGAACAGTCGCATAGCGCTGCCTTCGTGTATTGCAGACTCCACCTTCGAGTGATATTAAGATTGCTCGCCTCAAATTCTTGTTCGTTCGTCGATTGCGCACAGGAATTGATCTTCGTGATCAGGCTGACTTTGCACCGGCAAGGTTGGTAACCATCGGGAGTTGGTTCAGCGATTGCATTGGCACTTCGAGCTTGCTCGTCGTAGTCGGATCGTGAGGGTCAACAACCACCATATCGGATTTATCTCCACTCACCGAAAGATCGGGCACTCCCCCTCTATCAAGTGGTATCAGCTTTCCAGGTTGATCGGTGAGTTTATCGAGTATTTTTCAATTCCTATAATCCACAAAACCCAAACAAAAATTGATCTACCTTGTCCTAGCAAGCCGTTTTAGCCTCGCACTTTCATTCAATAAGTGTCGGGGTTGAATTGGCGTGCTGATTTCGTTTTCATCGTTGCTGATTCGGTGTTTTGTTTTTCTCCTCCCACCTCTAACCCTAGCCGCACCTCTTCCGCCGCCGTTGCCTTTTTCCCTCGCAGGGTGCCCTCGCGCCGTTCCTGCCGTTCGGCCCCCCTGGTCGTCGTGACCGAACAAAAATAAACAAAACGACAGGAGTCCGTGACCCAAAGAGTCCGTGACCCACACAAAAAAAAAGAGAAACAAAAAAGAAAAAAAAGAAAGGGTCCGTTTCCAGGAGTCCGTGACCCAAAGAGTCCGTGACCCACACAAAAAAAAAGAAACAAAAAAACAAAGAAAAACAAACACAGAGTCCGGTTCGGCAGGGATTTCCACCGTGCGACGCGTTTTCCCTGGCTGCCTCGTGCGCGACCGAGGCCGAGGCCCTCCCGCGGCATCCTCCCGTGCGCCACGTTTCCCCTGGCCGCCTCGTGCGCGACCGAGGCCGAGACCTTCACGCGGCATCCTCCCACACCGTGTTTCCCTCCCCTCCTTTGCTCTTGTTCTGATTTTTCTTGTCCGCACTTGTGATCAGCAACCTTTGAGACGTGTTTAGCACCATTATTCAACTTTGCATTATTGTTTGTCTGTGCTAATCCTTGACTTGAGTGCAGCCTACCCAGAACTCCACATATTTCTACGACGAGCAGATTTTGTTTCTCCAGGCAATCGCTCCTCCAATCTTTCGCGAGTTCCACCGGTTAGTTGCAGGTCGCCCCTGTGTGCGTGGTAAGAACAGATAAGAATTTGATAACGGCATTAGTTTGAGCGCCTTTGTGAGCTGTTCTACCCCTGTTTTTGCTCTCGTTTTGTTTTGTGTTTGCGCTAACCATGGCAGAAGACGTAGACAAGATGGATGACAAGCCGCAGGCCACTAAGACCAAGCTCGACACCATTGTGTCACACCTCGATGCAATGAAAACGTTGATCACAAGTTTACAGCAGGAGATGGATGCTGGAGACTTCAGTGGACGCGCCCGTCGTGCGTGCAACCATGGTGGTAATGATTCTTTTGCTAAGCTTCCATTTAAAATTCCATCTTATAATGGCAAATATGATCCTGCTGCTAATCTTGATTGGGAATTAGAGGTTGAACAACATTTTTCATGCCATGATATTCCTGCAAGTGCACAAGTTAAGACTGCTATTAGTGCATTTACTGATTTAGCTTTATTTTGGTGGCATCATGAATATAAACAAAAACACCCCACCACCTGGGCACAATTAAAAGCTGCTATGAGACGTCGTTTTGTACCTTCATATTATACATGAGATTTGCTTAATAAGATGCAGCAGTTCCAGCAAGGTCAACAGTCTGTTGCAGAATTTTACCAGGAGCTGCAAAAAGGTATGATTCGTTGTGGTCTGCTTGATGGGGATGACGCTGTAATGGCACGTTTTCGTGGTGGCTTGAACCGCGAAATTCAGGATATACTTGTTTATAAGGAATATGCTGACATGACCACATTATTTGCATATGCTTGTAAAGCTGAACGTGAAGTGCAGGGACGCCGCTCGAAGACATACTAATTCTTTTGCTGGACGCAGCCTGTCATCCAGCGCAGCTTCTCCTCTTCCCGCATCATCCACGACTAGCACTACACCGCGCGAGAGGACGACCAAACCTGCAGGCGCATCCTCACATACAAATTCAGAACCATCACTTGACAATGCACCTACTCTTGTTGATATTGAGAGCACCGGTACTGCTCCAGGTGCTCCACTCACGGCTGGTGAGACTTCTTCTGATGTGCTGAATTTTTCCACAACTCATGATAACATAGATCAATTGCTAGTGGCCCCTGTTCTTGATTTATCTTTGTCACAAGTTGATTTGCTTGATGTTCCTTGTGATAAAGATGCCTTGTCTGACAATGTTTCTGTTGTACATGCTTTAAAACCACACACTTGTGCTGACATTAAACATGCCATTCATATTTCAAACACGACTGATGAGCTTGAACTGTCATGTTCCTTACATACTTTAGGTTACATTGAATTTGATGTTTTGTGTAATCTAGATTGTTTGAAGATATAATTTCTAAATATGCTAATTTGCCATGGCTTTCTGAACACACATATCATGCTATTGGCAAATATAACAATGAAGGACATTATATGATACATCGAGTGTACATTTGTGACAATCTGAATTATCCTTTTGTTGTGCGCAATTTTGATCCACTAGAGGGCAGCCATGCTACAGATTTTATTCCACATTCCCCTAGCTCTGTTTTGGTGAAACAAGTTTCCTCCCAAGAAGGGGAGCATTGCTGCTCGCTACCTATCCCTGCTTTGTCTTTTGTTGGTACTAATCTTTTGCAGGATAGTGTTGCCACACATTATGTGTCGTCCGATCAATATGCTTACATGCTCGCTAAATTTTCTATGCAAGATGACGTATTCGCCAATTGGAAACATGGTGACATTCCTCCTCACAATAATTTTGATTTCCTTTGTTTTCGAAACCCCGTTCTCTCTTGTGTTGTGCAGGATCGGTTCCAAGTACAATCGACGCCGAGGACGGCTTTTCGTCAAGAAGGGGAGAATGATGAGGACATGACACCCATGCATACGACCATGATTGGTGCATGGAATGGAGTAGAAGAAGTCCAACAAGGGTGTCCACATCAAAGAGGAGGCACGAGGCTAATCCGGTTCGAGTCCCCAAGGTGGAGGCCAAAAGCAATTCAAGTTCGAGCCCAGTTCGGAGTCCAGGAGCAGTGCGCAATAAAATGGACGCCCAAGTCGCATACGGAGTCGGTTTTGGATGTTCTATATATGGTTCAAAGTACAATTTCATAGAGCTTCCAATGGCACCGGTCTCATGCCAAAATTCGTGCTGAGTCAACGGGAATCATCGAAAGAAGTGGACGTCCAGAATCTGCCAGGGCGCTGCACCAATACCTTTTGGGCTGTTGGCCCAACAGGAGGCCCATCTGGGCCTAGGGTACTGTTCACGCAGGCGAACAGTACCCGCGGGTACTGTAGTGCCGCCCCTTGTGGCCGCCAGGGGCTGCGCCCCCTATTTAGATAGACCCCTCGTTTATTTTCAGACTTGAGTTTGTTTTACAAGTTAGCTTTAGCTACAACCGAACAGTCGTATAGCGCTGCCTTCGTGTATTGCAGACTCCACCTTCGACTGATATTAAGATTGCTCGCCTCAAATTCTTGTTCGTTCGTCGATTGCGCACAGGAATTGATCTTCGTGATCAGGCTGACTTTGCACCGGCAAGGTTGGTAACCATCGGGAGTTGGTTCAGCGATTGCATTGGCGCTTCGGGCTTGCTCGTCGTAGTCGGATCGTGAGGGTCAACAACCACCAAATCGGATTTATCTCCACTCACCGAAAGATCGGGCACTCCCCCTCTATCAACAGTCGTCTCCGAAGGAGTGCATGACACATCGGCCTCCCTCGACGACGTCGCTGGCCGAGGAGGCTTGCTCTTCACCATCCCGTCCATCCACGACCGCAAAAGCTACGGAAGGAGGGCGGCGCGATGAGGAGGTAATATCTCCGCGGCACGACCGTCCCATGGCGTCTGGCGGCAAGCGAGCTCTGTACTGGCCATCATCGTCGGAGCCTAAAAGGCCGCGAGTCCTTGCAACAAGGTAAGCGTCCCACCCATCCCTTCTGGAGCTTGCCTTGTGGTTTTGATGTTGAATGCTCTGTTTTTAGGGTGCCCTCTGGTGATAGATCACTCAAGCCGGCACCTAAGAAGTCCCTACGCGCGTCGAGCGAAATGTCATTGCACCGGTGTTGGTATTTCTTAACCTCACCACTAGTTGCGCACCTAACGTGAGCGTAAGATCCACCTGGGTATACCGATGGGTACGAAAGAATCCGCAAGCGCACGGAAATACCGCTATAGCACTTCACCTCAGGAGTATTCCCAAGGGTATCGAATCCAAGGAATGGTGTGTGCTACCTTCTACCCTAGGAGAACGGTCCAAGGACACAACTCTATAGGATGAGATGAAGGTGGAAAGGATCCTGCTGATAGTGGGCAGAGTTGAGAACAATCTCTCAGTTAGGGACTCTCGTTTTAGACACCAGACCCTCCTGGCTATAACAGTCGGTTCACGGCAAATGGTTGCCTACACCTGTATCCGGACGTGGGGGATTTTGAAAGGGTCCAACGGCTGTCACTACCGCGGCCTACCCCAAGACAAACCGTGGGATACAGGGCAATCGAAGGATAACCCGTCGTCTGGACACCACGTCTACACCACCGGATACTACTATAGTACAGCTACGTCTGTCGACCCGTAACAACACTATAGCACTCCGTACGAAGAAGAAGTGACGAACCCACGAGGGAGAGACCAGAACTCACTCAGGTAACCGCTATCTATACAAGGATCACGGAAGGACTTTGGTCTAAACTAGAATGTAGGAGCATCCACTTTACTCTAATTGGACTAGCAGACATACAAATGGAATTAGCAACTTATGAACTACACCAGAAGATTAAAGGCTAAGCTCATGAAGAACACAAGCCTCTAAATCATGAACAAGTGAAGAACACAAGAACTATTCACCCATGCAAGGAGCCAGTTTAGTCTAAATAGAGAATGCCGAAATACTCACTTTATTCTAAATGAAGAACAGAAGCTTCCGTAGAGGTTCGTTCTTGGGGAAAGGTGCCAAACACCATGGCACGTCCCCAAGTCACCCCCTCACCTTCCTTCTAATCTTTAAAGCACTAGCAAGCCAGCACTAATCCTATGCAAAGGCACTCCTCGCCTAGAGAGGTAGGAGCCCAAAGGCAAACTGAGGAGAAGAAGTGTGTGTCTCTATTCCTACCCCCTCTACTTCTATTTATAGGCCAGAGTATCGGCGCGCGAACACCCCGAGGACCCCCGAAATGCAACCAGGAACCAACCAGAGACCACCACGTGGAAGGCCGAGATGAACTGAAATAATGTCGGTTCGGCCGATCCTAGGGGTCGGCCGACCCAAGGATGGCCCCACTCGCCTTGTGCTTTCTCCAGGTGGCTGGCAGGTGGGTCCCTAAGGTGGTTCCCGATGTATGGGTCGGTTGAAGGTGGTTTGCTCAGGTTGTGGGCCCTTGAATCCTTGTGTTAGACATGTGGTGGCTCCTGATTCATTGGGCCTCTTTCCTCTGGATTGATGACGTCAGCGATCCTTGGCATTCTGCCTGGCAGGCTCTTATTGGCTGAGGTGGAGAGGCTTGGCTTGATGAGGTGGAAGGATAAGGTGTGCTTTTGCTCTATTTCTCATACTAATTTCCTGCATTCAAATATACACCACAACTTGTGGAAATTGTCAGTATAAACCCCTATTCTAGTGTTGATGATCACTTTCCATTTATTTTATGCAGCAATTGACGGCCTAAAAGTGGTACTTAACAGCCGTCAACAACTCCCCCACACTTGACCTTTGCTCGTCCCGAGTAAAGGGAGTCAGATCCAGGTGGCACGTGATATCCAACAATATGAAGCAAGCATAAGAGATATTCCAAACCATACCTTGTACCTGTGAACTTTGTGGAATGTCTATCATGCCATCTTGGGTAGTTGAGGAATGGAATGGTCATGAATCAAATCACTTCTGCTCATCATGTCAAGTAACTTGTGGTTTTGCAATAGGTTTTCAAAACAAACCTTGCTTAGCTCCTCATTTGATTCTCTTAGATCACTCAATGTGTATATGTCCTCACCAAGGCATTAGAATTTCCTTTCTTCATCCTACTTCTAATGATGGCTATATGTGGAGCTCAGGGTAGGATAAAAGATAAAGCATACTTGTTTCACATATATTGCAAAGTCAAAAACCGGATCCAAGAAGAAAATCAAATCATACAATCAGATCAAGATGTGCACGTGTATGGGTATGATGGGTATGGTAAGGTGGATACTAGGCCCAGAACGGGTTCTAGATATTACCATACATGATGAAGTGCTATGGTGATGGTAAGGTGGACACTAGCCCCGGAGTAGGTACTAGTTATTACCATCTAATTTATGAAACTCCTTTTTGCATGACTTTCTCCTCTCTCCTTCTTGAAATATTTGAGACACGGGCTATCTCTCTCTCTCTCTCTCTCTCTCTCTCTTTTGAACATGCATTTTGAGCATGTCTTTCCCTTCTTTTTTTTTCCTTTTTTAGCATAGCCCAGTCTCTTTTGGAGATATTTGGAGAGGAGTAAAGCATGTGGAACAATGCATGGAGCTTTATTTTGTGGAATAGATGGATGATACAATGCTAACTTCCAGTGTAGAAGCATAGCAAAGGGGGAAATGGTGTGCACATGAATCTTGATCATGGAAGCATAAAAAGAATTCTCAAAAGGGTCACAACAATTTGACAAAGCTCAATGCATTAACAAGCAGCATATGAGTATAAGGTTTTCAACTAGAACATCATATGGCTTTGGTAGGACTATGGCATATCAAAGAGGAGCTTTGCAAAGAGTTTTCAGATTTTTCAAATAAAATTCGCAAGCACTCAAGCATTAAGAGAGAAGATCATATCAACAAACCATATCTCAAACACCAACTACTTAGATGAGCATGAGGTCCCTAATAATATTTGTTCATAAGCATCAATATAATGAGCAAGGAATAAAACATATGCAAGCCAACTACATGAATCATGTAGAGCAAGCAGAGCACCATTATTTGAGTTTGATTCACTAGATAAGAATTGAAGATCATTCAAACTCGTAGGTAGAGAGTGAGATGAAGGGTGCACATACCATCACTCCTGAAGGATATGGGGAACAAGGAAGACTAGTGGTGATTTGGCTAACCCGTGGGGTAGCCAGCTCACTCTAGTTTACCTTGCCCTAGTCATGAAGATGCAGTCGATGTTGTGCAGCCCTCGTGTGGGAGTTCTCAAGTGGGTGTGTTGATAATGAGCTTGAGAGAACTCCCCCACACTGGTGCATCTACGGGTGTTGTTCTTCGAACAAGTGAGAACAAAAGATGGACTCTATTGGTTCGAGAACCATAGAGCCTTTATTTGAAAGCAAATATTTTGTTTTTGTTTTGTTTTTTTTATCATCACCATGTCATTTATTAAGCAGGGTTAGATCAATATTGCACTCCATAAACAAAAGGGGAATTTACTTACCTTAGACCTTTGAGAGGTCACATGTTCCTCCTTTGTATGTTATGCAGCATGAGTCTGACACCTTAACTTACCTACCCATATGAATCTAACTTAATGGCTTACCAATTTGAATTTGATGATTTTCTGTAGGGGTTAGTCCATATACATGCAACCAAGATCTTATGAACGCATAACTCTAAGGTTCATCAATCAAAACTCGACACCATGTCTTGGTTTGACTGAAGAAGACAGTTTTAACCTAAGCACCATGCTTATTTTAGAAACTATCTATGAATGTGGTCGCAAAACATATATTCAAACCAGAGCATATGAACACAGATGAAGGAAGCATGATTAAGCTATTTTCAAAGGAACGCAAGCATGAGCATGTGACAGTGAACATCGGGCAACCTCCCGAAAGGGCTTTGTTTAAAGTTAAAAGCAGGACATACCTAGCTAGTCGGGCAAGATGAAAGAGCTTACATCATCTCCAAACCAGGGTAAGATTTGGCATGAGAGGAACTTTACTGGGGATGCTTCACATATCTCCACCACACTTGGAGTTTGCATTGCTAAGCAACGAAACTCAAGTGTGTGGAGATCAAGCTTCCTTTGTAAATGTTCCCCCACCAAAATCTTACCAAAGTGTTGTAGTTAATGTAGCTCACATGTTCTTAGGCATCATCTGTCCATCGTTCTTTTCAATCTCCACCTGAAAGGTTAGCGACCAAAAATACCTGAAGGACAACTTTATCTTAAAACCATGTTCTTGCTTTTAATTGAAAAGGGAAAATAAATCCTAAGCTAATCCAGGCTATCTCCTGGTAGTTCTTCATTTATTACGGTCATAAGCTCGACCATGGGAACTTCATCTTGCAGCTCTCATTGGTGGTGTCTTTCCCGTCTTACCACCAATCTTGGATGTATCAGTAAAGCTTTAGCTGCAAGGTCAGTACCACAGCGCACACACGAAATCTGATATGCTTTCGGTAAACATATGCATCCACAATCAAGCTTCTAAACATTTTACAAAAGAGGACCAGAAGGTGGTTGTAGCCTTCATGTGTGGTCAGTGCACTGAGCATGGCTGACTTTGGAGAGGAATTATGTGAGCATGGCTCATAAGGTATATCAAGGATGAAGGTACCATGCTCGTCAATGGAATCCTTTCCTATGAATTCTAGAGTCGGTGCCTCACAAATTTCCATGGCCCATGAGTCCTCTATCTCAAGAGATTTATCATGAAAGCTCGATATCGACTCTCGATCATGATCGAAAGCAACAAGATACGGGCCAGTGGAAAGAGGCTCAAACTCAGTCGAGAGGGATGATGATCGTTCGCCTTCACAGAAGTGAAGAGAATCTTCCGAGTCATTCTTATGAGGAGTAGGAAAGTCTACAACTTCAATGAGAACAGGCTCAGATGATACGAACGGAGATACATGCATCATCTTCTTGAGCGGGTCTTGCTTGGGAAGAGGCCTTGCCAGTGAAGGTATTAGACCTATGATAGAAGTGGCGAAATCGGATTCCCTAAGCTTATGATCTAGGTTCCCTTGAGATTTATCAAGAAGTTCATCCAATGGTAAGCCTAGGAGAAGATCGAAATCCATGATGTCATAGATATGAAAATCTAAGCACAACTCGATCTTGTCTATGATGATCGGCACGTCCCTAGAAATCCCTCGACATGGGAAAAAGTAGTTCCACTTGGGACTTCAGAAATATCTATCAGTCGGGGTGAGGGCCATGTCACCCACCAGAGTGTCCAGAAGGCACTCTGGTATGATGCAAGCTCCAGCGGTAGGGTCATGAATAGCATCTACGGTGTTTCCCCTCATGAAACAGTGGATGGTCGTGGAAATCGAGCTAACCCGAATTGCTTTGGAAGTAGGCCTTAATTCCCGAGGCGACCAATCCACTATAGTCCCATGATTCCAGACTTCATCGAGGACCTCATAAAGGTCTATCGATGCTGTAGGGTTCTCGTGCCTATAGTGATTCGAGGCATTTATAATGTCTCCAGGAGAATCATCCTCGAATATGTGAGAGAACTCCGAAGGTTGGATCTCTTCTTCCTTCGGTGTTCGCGGTTCGGGAGAAGGCTCTCTAGATGAATCATGGGATGTCCAGGGTCGAAGCTCAAATTCATCTATTAAGAGACTCTCTTGGATCGACTCTAATTCCTAGTGGGGTTCGTTGTGACTGGTATGGGAAGAAGAGGCTTCTAAGAAGAATTCTTGGGTCTCTCTTCTTTCCATTGGGGATTGATGTTCGAACGAACCTCGAGCTAGAAGGTCGAGCTCTCGTGCAGATTCCATGTCTAACCTTGTGTAAAAGGTGCACAATGATACATCTTCGGGTATAGACAAGTCTGAGCTAAGCTCCACCAGGTGTGAGAACCTAGCCCAAGCTGCACTTATAGACTCACCCTCTAATTGGCCAAATTCACAGAATTCACACGGTAGCAACTTTGAGCGTCCAAAAGGGGAGAACGAGTGACAAAAGTCATCTCGTAGTTCTACCCAATTGTCTACACTCCCTATCGTGCGCGTGTACCATTGCTCCGCTCTGTCTACGAGAGAGAAAGGGAACAACTTCCACCTCAAAGTTTCCTGTGTCACACCTGGTATTACCAAGCACGAACACAGTTCTTCGAACTCCTTCAAATGATCGTGGGGATCATCAATGATGGCTCCAGAGAATGGTCAATTCCGAACCATGGCTATAAAGCCGGGATGAAGTTCGCAGCTAGATGAAGAAGTTGATGGTTGCTCTAAGACGAACTCGCCCCTAGGGGTAGAGAGGCTTTGATAGGAAGGCATCTCAATGGGTAGCGGGGTTAAAGGTAGAATTCAGGAAAACGAAAAAGATAGATATGAGGACCACTAGGTTCGAAGATAGATACAGCAACCGTTCCCTAGCAACGGCGCTAGAAATGCTTGTTGGTATTTCTTAACCTCACCACTAGTTGCGCACCTAGCGTGAGCGTAAGATCCACCTGGGTATACTGACGGGTACGAAAGAATCCGCAAGCGCACGGAAATAACGTTGTAGCACTTCACCTCAGGAGTATTCGCAAGGGTATCAAATCCAAGGAACGGTGTGTACTACCTTCTACCCTAGGAGAACGGTCCAAGCACACAACTCTATAGGATGAGATGAAGATGGAAAGGATCCTGCTGATAGTGGGCAGAGTTGAGAACAATCTCTCGGTTAGGGACTCTCGTTTTGGACACCAGACCCTCCTGGCTATAACAGTCGGTTCATGGCAAATGGTTGCCTACACCTGTATCCGGACGTGGGGGATTCCGAAAGGGTCCAATGGCTGTCACTACCGCGGCCTACCCCAAGACAAACCATGGGATATAGGGCAATCGAAGGATAACCCGTCATCTAGACACCACGTCTACACCACCGGTTACTACTATAGTACGGCTACGTCTGTCGACCCGTAAAAATACTATAGCACTCCGTACGAAGACGGAGCAACGAACCCACGAGGGAGAGACCAGAACTCACTCAGGTAACCACTATCTATACAAGAATCACGGAAGGACTTTGGTCTAAACTAGAATGCAGGAGCATCCACTTTACTCTAATTGGACTAGCAGGCATACAAACGGAATTAGCAACTTATGCAGAACTCACTCAGGTAACCGCTATCTATACAAGGATCATGGAAGGACTTTGGTCTAAACTAGAATGCAGGAGCATCCACTTTACTCTAATTGGACTAGCAGGCATACAAACGGAATTAGCAACTTATGAACTACACCACAAGATCAAAGGCTAAGCTCATGAAGAACACAAGCCTCTAAATCATGAACAAGTGAAGAACACAAGAACTATTCACCCATGCAAGGAGCCAGTTTAGTCTAAATAGAGAATGCCGAAATACTCACTTTATTCTAAATGAAGAACAGAAGCTTCCGTAGAGGTTCGTTCTTGGGGAAAGGTGCCAAACACCATGGCACGTCCCCAAGTCACCCCCTCACCTTCCTTCTAATCTCTAAAGCACTAGCAACCCAGCACTAATCCTATGCAAAGGCACTCCTCTCCTAGAGAGGTAGGAGCCCAAAGGCAAAATGAGGAGAAGAAGTGTGTGTCTCTATTCCTACCCCCTCTACTTCTATTTATAGGCCAGAGCATCGGCGTGAGAACACCCCGAGCACCCCCGGAATGCAACCAGGAACCAACCAGGGCGAGATGAACCGACATAATGTCGGTTCGGCCGATCCTAGGGGTCGGCCGACCCTAGGGTGGCCCCACTTGCGTTGTGCTTTCTCCAGGTGGCTGGTAGGTGGGTCCCTAAGGCAGTTCCTAATGTATGGGTCGGTTGTAGGCGGTTTGCTCGGGTTGTGGGCCCTTGAATCCTTGTATTAGACATGTGGCGGCTCCTGATTCGTCAGGCCTCTTTCCTCTGGATTGATGACGTCAGCGATCCTTGGTATTCCGCATGGTAGGCTCTTAGTGGCTGAGGCTGAGAGGCTTGGCTTGATGAGGTGGAAGGATAATGTGTCCTTTTCCTCTATTTCTCATACTAATTTCCTGCATTCAAATATACACCACAACTTGTGGAAATTGTCAGTATAAACCCCTATTCTAGTGTTGATGATCACTTTCCATTTATTTTATGCAGGAATTGATGGCCTAAAAGTGGTACTTAACAGCCGTCAACAGCCAGTGTTGGCGGCTGCGCAGCAGGCGGCTCCTGCGGCCCCTCCCATGGAGGCCTTAGAAGAGAGGGATGATGTGGCCCCGTGCACAGGGGAGACGTCGCAGAAAAGCGACAGTTCCAGCGACGGCTTTCGCCATATTGGTGCATGTTACGACGTCGGGAGACCCTCTGTCGGCGGAGGCGCTGGTGGCGCTCGAGGTGGAGCTACGTCGGCAGATCTCGAGAGCAGCAGTGGGTGGCCCCACTACGGCCACCAATACTCCTACCGCGGGGAGGCCTAGCGTTGCAGTAGTGACCTCCGACATCACCGTTAAGGGAGATGCCACTGGTGAGGATGTGCCCGGTGCCTCGCCCTTGCCATCCTCCAGGGGCACGACCGTTGCCGGGGTGGGCTCGGACATGGCTGCGCCAGAGGATCCGATCGTGGCTACGCCGGCCCCAGGGGTCTTGCCGACCTCTGAGACCCAGAGTGGCGGATTCGACACCGAGGCTCGTTTTCGGGGTAACGGCGAGACGATGACCGGAGGAGCAAGCGCAGAAAACTCGATGCTTGCACCGTCCCCAAGCCCCTCGCCTGCCCTGCCATCGACTTCCCGTCGTGACTCTAGGGTGAGTGTGCCGGAAGTGCTCCGGGGGGCATTGGTGCCTGTTCCTGGCGGCGGGGCTTGCCGCCGTAGGTTGCTGATCGCCGCTCAGGGCGACTCGAGCCAGGTGGTGGTTGAAGTTGATGACGAGGAGGAGCGCATTTTGGCTGAGTGGCTCGAGCGCACGATTCGGCGAAATATGACCTCAGCCGAAGAGATTGTTGATGCCACCATGGTGCGTTCTTGGCTTTGGGCCTTCCCTTCCGCTTGACTTGCGTGATTCTCCCCATTGTCATCTTTGGGATTGCTTTTTGAGTAGGAGTTGGTGATGCGCAGTGGCGCCAAGTCCCGGTTTTCCATTAGCAGGCCAACCACTGGAACGCCGCCGACATTCTCCGGGCGGAGGTGGAGCGAAAAGAGGCGGAGCTTGCCGCCCTTCGCTAGTTGACGGAGGAGCGACTGGTGGCGGTCGTCGCGGAGAAGGCTAATCTCGCGTCGAGGCTGCCGGAGGCCCTGAAGTAGGTGGAGGATGTGCGGTCCGCCTCTGACTCCGTCACGCAGGAGGCGACCTGAGAGCAGGCCGCTCTGACGACACGGGCGGCGGAGCTGAGCGAAGCCGCAGCGAACTCCGCCCGCGACCTCGAGGCTACCCAGGTCCAGGTGGTCAGCTTGCAGGGCTATCTTGGCGTCACCATCAACGAGAGGAACTAGCATCTAGCGGTCGCTCGCAATCGCGACACGGAGCTAACTGGTAAGCCGATCTCCCCGTGCGGCCTCCTAGCTTCGCACCTGTGCTTGTTTGCTGATGGGCTTGTCCTGGTTAGTATTGTGGTAGCTGCCTGCGTGGAGCTCAATGACTTGCGGTCTAGGCGGGTGGCCGACACCGCCTAGATGAATGAAACCATCACCAACCAGAAGGAGCTGATGGCGCTTCTGTCGCTGCCTGCTGAGGGCTTCATGGGTAAGTGTTTTCGTGTCTTGTCCCGCTCGTGTCTTCTGACGATCCCCGGAGTCGCGCTTCTCACCTCCATCTCCTTCGCAGAGAAAGCCGTGGCACTCAAGCTGTCTTGTACGTCCGCCGACAGGGCCCGGGTGACCATCCTAGAGAGGGAAGAAACTCAGTGGGCAGTTACCCAGACCATCAGGCAGCTGCTAGAGGGTATCGGCGTGGGTGACGGGGCGTCCTTGGTCGAGCAGATCGGGATGGTCGGTGGAGTTACGCGTGAGCAGGGGATGGCTATGGCCCGGCAGCTGGTTCACCTGGCTGTGGGCATGTTTATCTCGCATTACCCTGGTGTAGATCGCGAGGCGCTGGCAGGTGGATGGGCTCCCAGCTACGAGGATCATCAGTACCCCGAGATCTTGGCAGGGTGCGCCAAGTTCGCCATGAGGGTAGTGACTCCATGACAGAGGACCTGGGATGGCTTGATGACGAGCAATAATCACAAGAAAATAGTTTAGTAGCACTGGTGGCTTGTTGTAATAACTTGCAATTTTCCCTTAGGCATTAGTTTTTTCGTTTTGGTTCGACACTCGGTTCCTTCTCTTTCTCCTTCGTCGAGAGGCTCAGAGTCTTTAGGTCGAGGGAGTCGCCCTTAGGACGATGCAGGTTTCACTCCATCCCGTAGTTGCCAGAGCGTAGGGACTCGAGAGCATCAACCTTGCTTAGTCACGTCGGGATCCCCCCTGGACCGACAGCCCCCGAGCTTCCTTCGGAGGGTCCGGATAGGTCGGGTCTTGAGTTATTTTTTGAAAAGACTGAGGCAACTCTTACGGCTGGCCTTGGGAGCATGGGGAAGGAGTAGGTCCAACCGACCTAGACGTGGCTCTTGGAACCTTACATATGTAGCCGCGGAGGTGTTAGTGCTTGGCTGAGCATAGTCAGACAGTTGTTGGTTCCGACCTCCCCGTCCTTGGGTCGGCACGGCATACCTCGAATTGTTTTCTCAAGAAAACTTTTTTCGTTTTGGAACTAAGAGGGGCAGCGTGCCCCTGGATGGAGCCCCCGAGCAATAAGGGATTTTTTAGGTTGGGACCTGTGAAATTTGTTATTGCTTAGGATCGCTCACAAAAGCTTTTTTCGAAAGCCGTATTTATGATGTGGGAAAAACGGAAAAAGCGCTGGCACTTATATTCATCATAAGAATAAGAAGTACAAGGTACTTTCACAATGGTAGAAACGACGTAGCAGTTCTAGGCTTGCTCAGCCATCGTGGCGTCGTCGAGGTCCACGGTCGTAGTCTGCGTGGTAATCTTCTCGAACCGGATAAGCGTTTCTGCGAACAGGAAACACTCAGTGTTGCATTCGTAGGAGTGCTGGAAGTTTGTGTCGATGGTGATCACGCCCTTCGGCCCAGGCATCTTCAGCTTGAGGTAGGTGTAGTTGGGGACTGCCATGAACTTGGCATACGCCGGCCTTCCGAGGATCGCGTGGTACGTTCCCGGAAAGCCGACCACCTCGAAGGCGAGTGTTTCCTTGCGGAAGTTGTTTGCAGTGCCCAAGGTGACGGATAGGTCGATCTGTCCGAGGGGGACCGCCTCCATCCCGGGCACGACCTTGTGGAATGGTGTCGATGACGGGCGCAGTTGAGACCGCGGGATCCCCATGCCGTCGAGGGTGGACATGTAGACGATGTTGAGGCCACTCCTCCCGTCCATCAGCACCTTGTGCACTCGTTTAGTGCCGAACAGAGGCGCCACCATGAGGAGGTAAGCCCCCCGGCTGTGGAATGTGGTCGGGGTGGTCGGCTCGATCATATGTGACGGCCGTCTCAGACCACATGAGGTATGAGGGTACGACGGGCTTGGTGTGATATATCTCCTGTAGGATGCCCTTGTGCTGACGTCTCGGTGGACGGGCGGGCATCCCACCAAAGATCATCATGACGGCGCCGTCCTCCTTGGGGAAATCATCGTTGACGATGTTCTTGGCCGTGTCAACCTTGGCTGCATCATGTTGCTTGTTCTTTGGGGCTCCACTGAGGTAGTTCTTCATGAGGTAGCAGTCCTTCAGGATGTGCTTGACTGGCCCCTCGTGATAGGGGCAGGGCGCTTCTAGCATCTTCTCGAAATGGTCCCTTAGTAGGCCACCTCTAGGTTTGGGAAGCCGCTTGTCGGTTGTTGCCACCAAGTTACCATTGTGGAGCTTTTGCTCCTTCTTCTTCTTCTCTGGCCGGACGGTCGGAACCTCGCTCTGTTCCTCCTCCGGCTTCCTCTTGCTGAAGGTGACGGCCTCCTCCCCGTCGGCGTGATCTGTGGCTAGGTCGAGGAGCTTCCGGATGGTTTTCGCCTTGACTCACCCTATCCAATGCACAAGGGTCTCGCACGTGGTACCATCCTAGAAAGCCTTGATGACCTGGTTGTTCACCGTGTTGTGATGCTCAACGCAACGTTTGGAGAAGTGGTGGATGTAGTCGTGGAGACTCTCCCCTTTCTTCTGCCGGCAGTGGTGTAACTCGCAGGCATTGCCAGGGTGGGCGTAGGTACCCTGGAAGTGCCCCACGAAGGCGTCTCGGAGTTGTGCTCAGCTGTTGATCATCCCTCGAGGGAGGTGCTCGAGCTAGGTTCGCGCCGAGTCAGCGAGGCATAGTGGGATGCTCTTGATGATGAACAGGTCGTCACTTGCCCCACCGTTGTGACAAGCGAGACGGTAGTCTTCGAGCCAGGCGCTCAGGTTGGTTTCTACGTCGTACTTTGCGACCGTGGTTGGAGTGCAGTAGCAGACCGGAGGGATGGTGGCAAGCACGTTCGCACTGAAGGCGTGCGGACCTCGGGGGTAAGGCGTCAGGCTCCGACTCTGGTCTTCGCCGCTATCGTAGCAGCCCCAGCGCGTCCAGTTGTACTCCCTTCGCGGCCGGTGTTCACTGCCGGAGCCGCCGCTGGTCATGGTCCTCCCGCGAGTAGAGGGCGTGCCTCGTGCACCACGATTGGAGTCGACCTTTTCCTTGGGCAGTGAATGACCACTCTCCGCGTGGCCCTGCTGCCCCAATGGGCATGAGGACTCGCGTTGAGCGGACCGTTCGGGGGCTCGAGCTTGCGTATCACGCCATCGGAACGTCGAGCTCTCCGCCTGCTGGACAGCAGCCGCATTGAGGAGTGTCTAAAGGTGTTGATGGGGCTTCTTTTCTTATAGGGTCGCCGGCTCAGGGCTGGCTCTGAGGAGTACGGCCGTCGATGCAGTGAGGTTCTTCCTGTGCACGTTTGCGTGCAGGATTGGGTACAACCTCCATACTGAGCTCATGGCAGAGCCTTGCTTGCTGTAACACCCTAGTTCGCAAATTTTGGTTAGGATTTAAAATTTTATTAAAATTTTTAGAATTAAATAGAGCATGCACACTTATTCCAAAATAACTAATATTTTCAAAACAAGATAAATGAATCATAGGATATAAATATTTGTTTGATGCATCCATGCTGCAATGCATAGTTTTATTTGTGTGAAAAATGAATTTGAGTTTTTGTAAAAAATCTCAAATAGGTTTGTCTATGGTTTAACCATTGTATCTCTAAACTCTATCTCTCTCTTTCTTTCTCTCTCTCTAAATCTATCTTGGACTCAACCTCTCTCTCTTAATCTAATCTCCCTTGGGCCTACAACTCAATTCCAGCCCACATCTCTCTCTCCTTTTGCAGATAGCCCACCCTACCTTCTCTTTCATCTCGGGCCAACAGCCCAGCTTCACCCCGCCGACCCACACCTCCCCTTCATCCTCTTTTCAGCCCGGTCCACCTCCCTCCCTATTCCTCTCCGTCGTCCCACCATCACTCAACAGCCCACACCTCTCCCCCTCCAAACCAGGCCGCAAACCCACCAAACCCGCAGGCCCAGCTCCAGCCCGCCAACACCCTTCCCTCCCTCTCTCTCACTGACACCCCGACCCCACCTGTCGGCGCCTTCCTCTTTCCCCTTCCCCTTCCTTTCTTTCTTCCCTGGTGCGCCCGAGCAAGACACGCGCGCCGCCGCCGGGAATTGAAATCACGCGCCCCCTTCGCGCCTTCCCCGCCCCAATCCTCGCTCCCTGGCTCCACCGACGCCCTCACTGCTTCCCCAACCCTTCCAGGCCGCAATCCCATCCGGGTACAGGCACGCCCCAGATGGCAAGCCGCCCTGGCTGCGGCCATCACGGCCGGAAAGGCCGCCGCCCAATCTCAGCCACCTCCCATCCACCTTCTCCCCTATAAAAGGCGGTACACCGAGCCCAGCCTACCCTTTTGCCTATCAACCCATCCAAACCCTCCAACGAGCTCCCCTTGTCGATGAATTGGTGTTGCAATCCATCGTGTAAACGGTAGCCGCCGGGTATGCCGTAGCCGTCGCTGTCGATCCCCCACCGTAGGACCCCTCTCACCTCTTCCGTCCTTCTCCTTTGGCGTCATAGGAACCCCAGAGGACGTCCCCGCCCCAGGAGCACGAACCTGAGCTAGGAGCCGTGCACGTCCAAACTGCCGTCCGCCTCCGGCGGCTGCACGTCATCCTCGCCCCGAAACCGCTGTCGAAATCATCTCGGTGAGACTCACCTTCTTCTCCTCTTTCTATCTACGGAAACCGCACACCAAACGGTGTACCGTAGACCCGCGCGCCCCATCTCCGGTGATGCGCCGCCAAGTCCGGCTAAACGCCGTCGTGCCTTGCCTGCTCCGACCACCAAGGCACTAGCACTGCATTGCAACCGTTCGATCATGTCTGGAAGAACAGGATCGCATACCCCTTCGGGTGTGTAATCGGTCCACCGTGGACCAGTGGACCCAGTCCACAGCTCGATCCACGGGTCACGTCACCACCTCGTCAGCGCCACGTGCGCAGACCCAGCCAACCAGCTCGCGCCACGCGGCACCACGTGAACCTCATCAGCCCAGTCAGCCGCCCTTTTAACAAAGCCCCGTGCAGAATCCGTAAATCTCAGCCGACATCTCTATGTCTTGGCTATCTTTCACATGAACCCTCAAAAAGATACCACCTTTCACAGTTCAACCCAACCGAGCCTCTTTTGCATGAAGAACCCCTTGTTTTGATCATTTCGCGACCAAAATTCTTTGAGTCTTGAGAATCTCCTGTTCTGGCCCCTGAAAGCTATAAGTCATCGCACATAGGCCCCTGCAACCTTCAAAATCCCATATCTTTCATGTCTTAGCTCCGTTTTGGCTTGTTTAAGTTGCATTAGGTTCGTTTCATCATAGAGCACGTGTTAGCAGTGATGTTCACCATGTTTCAAGTTTTTGGAAAATAAAGTTAATATTAATTTGGTTAATATTTAATTAAATGTCTTTTGAATAAAATTAAATATAGGTTTAACCATTGCCTTTTGTTAAATAAAAGTTAACTTGATTAAATTCAATGTAAATGTGTTTTAATTATAACTTGTTTAGTTCAGCCTGACACATGAAAATTCGTTAGTTGCTCTCACGTAGCATATAGTTTTCTAAATTAAATCATTAATTGGGTATTAATTCTAATAAATCTTTATAAATAAAATATGACTAGGTTTATCTTGTGTTTTAACTTTAAATATAATTTGATTAAGTTCCAACTTATGGTATTTTCCTAAAATACCCATAACACATTTCTTTAATTAAAATAAACGAAGCATATAGTTCTTTGTTCCTAATCGTGTAAACCCTTTGATAGATGTGCGCTTTTTACCGTAGCTTCGCTTTAGCCTTTCTCGTGGTCTCTTGTTCGTAGCTAGCTCATGGTAGATCGTAGTATGCTTTTCTAAAATGTTTTTATTGTCTGGTGCTTTGTTCTTATTGTAGCATTGTGTTGTTTTAGTTGATTGCTGCGCAAGAAGGAACGTCTCTGAGCAGTGGAACATCGGGAAATGGGCAAGTGTCCTTGACATCTTGCTATTTTATACCTTTATGTTTTACTCACCATATTCACTGCTTTATTTATGCTTTCTGGCATTAGATGTCTAATTTTGCTGGGAATCCTATTAACGAATGTTTACTAAATTATCATGATCATTCCTTGCTTACCCTTAGAGGTTACCTATATGGGTAGATTCATGCTTAGCTTGCTCAACATGGGTTGGTTTTAATCTTAACTTGGCTAATTTCTATGTAACATTGAATGACCGATTTGGCAACCAGAGGGGGGGAGTGAATGGGGGCTGATAAAAATTCTTCTCCAAAGAGATGAACTCGACTATGCCCCAAAATCACAAGCAAGGGTTCCCACACGAACTTGCCAAGGTCAAGTAGTCACAACGGACCTACCAATTCTAGGAACAAGCCCCAACACAACTCAAAGAGGAAGCACAACTCAAGACCTAGGGACTTAGGCTGATCTGTAGCGTCTGGGATGGACCGTACGTTAGGCTAGGACGGACTGTCCGTGGCTACTAGTTGGACCGTCCGTGGGTCAAGGACGGACCGTCCGTGGGTCAAGGATGGACCGTCCGTATTTGCCAACAAAACCACTAGAAGGTCTGCACCCCAACTTGCCTCGCACGGACTGTCCGTATGGGCACCACGGACCATCCATCTGGGCCTTGCGAACTGTCCGACACTTCAGTTCGGACCGTCCGAAATTCACACCAAAAACCACCAGAAACACACCACTCCTACACGACTTGAGCCGACCATCTGTCACTTCAGTTTGGACTGTCCGACCTTGCCTGGCGGACTGTCCGAAAACCAGCTGCAAACAAATCGAAAGACTCCAACCGATCGAACGCGCGAACTTGCAAGAACTGGACGAACATGCAACGAACACTACACCTCACGGATTGTCCATGAGGGACGGATGGACTGTCCGTCCTAATCGAACAGAAGCAGAAACGAGCAGCTCGTGAAGTCAGCCTCTCCTATCCATCCAAGGATCTCCCAAATGGCTGAATGGATTGAGAAAAGATTTGGGAAAGATGTGAAGCATCCCTAGGGGATGCTATACCCAAAAACTTAGAGCCTCAAACACACTAAATCGCCGAGAATCGAACACGAACCGAGCTCAATCAAAAAGCTAGCGTTCCAACCGAAATCCTCAAATCAGAGGCCAAATCCGGAGTTTGAGGGGTCAAGATCAAGCACAAAGATGCACAAGACATCTACCCATGATCCCCATAAAGAAATCCGAACACAAACACCTTAGAATCGAAGGAACAAGCTGCGCACGAAAATCCCACAAAATAGCCTGAAAAAGACACGAAAATCACTCGAGCCAAGAGAAGGAAATCGACGCAACCATGAATGCTTCCATACAACCAGAGGTCAGATTCTCTACAAAATCATGAAGAAAATCTAGCCTAAAGAGCTGGGAAAATGAGAAGCAGTCCAGATACATGAGTTGCCCTGGAACCCTAGAGCTATATATATGAAGTCTCTCCGGGTTGGGCAAATGACCAAGCTACCCCTAGAACATAAAGGAAGATACACACCCCTCAGGGGCAAGATGGTCAAGTAGTACTCTTCTTCATCGGGCGGCCACACCTTCGCCGCAGTCCGCGTCCTCCCGACGTAAGCCCTGCGATCCCGCTGCATGTCCCCCGGCATCGAAGCTTCTCGGTGCGCCCGGATCCCGTCTCCGCCCACCGAGCCTCCATTCTTGGTTATGTGGCTCAACCAAGTAACCCAACAGTTTTGTGGTGAACCGCCGCAAACCCCACGTGCAGACTACGGTCGCGAGCCGCTACCCTGCACCGGCTCCTGTCCACAACTTCGTCTTGCTTTTCTTGCCACCATGCATCCAGCACTTGATCCCGTTCGGCCACCGGGTTCATCGAGCCGAGCCTACTTGTCTCTCCACTCCTCGGAGGCCCCGCAAGGCTAAGACCTTTCGCGCTCGCTCTTCACCTGCACCAATGCAAATCAAGCCGCAACCTACACCTGCAATACTCTGCCAAGAGTCAGTCCACATCACGTTGTCAATCACTCATCACACCAGGGAGCGACCATCCACCGGTCCTCGGATGCTCCGGTCCTCAAACATGTTAATGTGGGATATGATTAGCAACATGAATACCCTAGGCGACTCAGGCAAGTGGTTTGGATGGTGGCTTGTGATGTGTGTTGCTATCCATTGCTTGAGTCAATCTTATAAGGACCGGTCTATGGAGTGAACACCCAGGATTTACCGTACGGCCACGAGAACTGGATGGGCTACAGTCTTGGCTACCCTATTGGATAATCCAGCAATCCGTGTTGAGTGGGTATGGGGGCATGTGGCACCTCGTATATAAATGCGCCTGGCATAGTGATGGGTTGAGCCCTGAGTGGGTCAATGCACGCTGGAGAACCGATAGAAGGCCTCGTAGTGTACCAAGTAACACACACATCGCAACATGTGTGGGGTCATGACCCAGTGAAAGGGCACGACTCATGGGTAAAGATGTACAACCTCTGTAGAGTGTTAAAAACTGTTATAACAGCCGTGCTCACAGTCATGAGCGGCCTGGACCCTCATATGGTTAGATGGTGGTTGGGTGGACCATAGTGGTGGAACTGTGGTTTGGGAGCTGGTTATAGTTGCAGGATGTTTTAACCTTAGGATCAGGAGAAGTGCATGTTTGTGCCTTGAATGGGTTGGGAAGCCTTATACACAATAATTCTTAGGTGCTTAATTAAAACTTGACCAACTAAAACATGAGCTTTGCAGTCCCCAAAATAAAGCCTTCCTTGCTCTAAGCCTGCATGTTATCCATACTTTTCCCTCCACTTGCGGAGTAGACGCCTCCAGGTGTATTCACCGTTTTTCCTTTCAACCCCTGTTGTTCTCTCCCCACTGCTGCTCAGATAAAGATAAGATAGAAGGAGGAGCTACATCGTGAAGACATGGAGTTCTAGGTTGGCGTGCCCCCAGTCAATGTTCCTGTGGAAGATGGTTCCTACTCCGCTGCGATAGATATCTGATGTGTAATTTTCTGTTTAGACCCTCTGGTCATTTTGTAATCTAAACATTCTAATGATATATGTTTTCATATTCACTGATGATGTCACTTTATGCATGAATTTGATCCTGGGCATGCGTAAAGGGTGCATTCGGTTTGTGCTTTAAAAACTGGGTTTTACAGAAGTGGTATTAGAGCTATATCGACTATAGGACGCAAACCTAGATATAACTGGTCGACATTAAGGTTATATTTTCAGCATATTTTGAAAATTTCACCTCATTGACTTTCTGTCTGCCAATTTGCACTTTGATCCCTCATATTCTAAACTATTGTGAATACAAGTTGCTTCTCCGTGATCCTTCTATAATCTTTGGTCACCAACTTTCCCTATGATCAAGAAGAAACTACTGAAGGTGCTCAAGAAAACCATGCTTCAACAAGCTGTCGCATGAAGAATTTCAATATCGAAGATGAAGAACCTTCATCAAGCTCGAAGCATCATGCTACCTTGAAGATTTGAAGATCACTAACCATAAGCCCTCGGTAGTCTTAGTCTTTCGAGTCTTAAGAAGCCTACCTAAGTTTTCTTTTATCGATAAACAACGATGCTAAGGTGTTAATCGCTAGTGTGCCCTAATACGGACATGTGTCAAGTTCGTGTGCCTTTGTCTGCTGTTATATGCTTGTTATTGTGCCCTGCTTGATTTGGCTCTTTGTAATGAGTGTTGATGTGTTGTTGAACTTTTGTCGGCAATGACAACAGTTAAGTATATATGTATAGATAGTTGGTTGGGCTACTCTTCTATTCCTCTACACACACCTTGCTCATTGCTTCCCCTCTCTTGAATCTTAATCCCCACAACATATGGAGAAAACCAAAGGAAATACAGGAAGCAATGCCACTAACTCAAAACTTTTGCCACCTAACGATAACATAGAGCAGACAACACCAATGAAGATATTAAGAACTCAAGAAGCTTGTTATTGTTGCAAACAAAATGGTCGACCATGTCACCGAAGCGATTCTAGCCAGATGATAATGTCAGAGGTTTAGATCTGAACAATCCACAGGGGGGTCAACCCTGGTGGTTTATTTGTTCGGCGGGGAGATCGGGAGCTAAGAACGTGATGGTTATGCTAGCGTGGCACACGGAAATCACGGTGAGACACAAGGGACAAGGCGATTTTATACTGGTTCGGGCCTCTGGAGAGTAAAACCCTACATCCAGTTCTTCGGTTTGTATTGATTTGATCGTGGTGAAGGTCTGCCCCCAAGAGGGCGCCCTTGCCTGCCTTATATTGGCTGACGGACAAGGTCGGTGGACCGGAGTCCAAGTCGGTTACAACAGGGAAACCTATCTCTAGTCAGTTACAATATGGAAGGCTTATCTGAGCTGCCTTAATCCGTCTGGACTTCCTTGGCTTGCACGCCAAGCTATCTTCTCATCTTCGGGCTCACATGTCAGGTCGGACAGGCCTACTGACAGGTCGGCGGGTCTTCTGGTGGGCCGGACCCACTTGTCGGGGACGGCCGTGAGCCTGGTCGGTGGGGACCCAGGGGTACCCATGTCTCACAAGCCCCCGAGCAATGTGTAGGCGCAGCGACCTTAGAAGGTCATGACGAAGTCGTAGAGCTATCGACAGGTCGAATAGCATGCACGTCGGTCAAAAAAGAAAAGAACAAATCAGCTTAGTAGCCGACCTGTTTATAGTCTTGCCGAACGAAGAGAGGTCGAGTGACGACCTATAGGAAGCAGACTTCCAATAGATCGAAACGATGATGAAACAATTCAGAGGGCGTCAAGGACGCACTCATAAGTAGTATCCGAGCATCGTGTTGGGCGGATGGCCGGTATGATGATTCAAAAAAGAATGAAGAAAAAAGTAGGTCGAGTATCGACGTGATGAGAAACAGGTTTCCCAACAGGTCGGGATGACGAAGAAAACAAGAGGGCGTCGGAGACGCTCTCGTAGAGTAGTCCCCGAGCATTAAAGCAGACAGCATGGTTGGTTTGATGCTCCAAAAAAGAGAAGAAAACTTAGTTATGGTCTTGATCGAACGAAGAGTATAGACACCCAGATCTCCCAGCATGGCTGCAAGGAGTCTGGCAAGGCCGACCTCGTGACGGCCTTGTAGGCGTGCCGACCTCGAAGAGGCCTAAAATCAACGATGTCCAGTATCCGAGGAAACCCAGCAGGATCTTGAAATGTGCACTCCTTGGAGAGGTCGTCAATCATGTTGTAGCTGAAGTTATGGTGTTTAGAACTGTCGACGATGAAGCTGTAGAAAAATGTTGGTCTTGAACAAATGGAGTGTAGAGACACCCAGATATCCTGCATAGCTGCAAAGAGTTTGGTAGAGCCACCCGAGGCTTACCGACCTCAAGAAGGTCTCAAATCAATAGCGCCCAAGCACCTGGAGATACTTGGCAGGGCTATTAGGCGCGCACCCCACAGGAAGGCCTTCATTCCCAACGTAAAATCTTGGGTGTCCAGAGCAGGCTGGCAGGGCTACAAGAGCACACCGACCTCGGATGGTCACGCATCCAAGGCGCCCAACTAGGTTGGCAGAGCCGTAGACATACCGAGGTATTGCAAGACCTAGGTATTAAGGCACGCCGACCTCAAGGAGGTCGTTTTGGTACCCAGACGACCAGCATAGCTGCCAGCCATCCAGCGGAGCCATAGCACTAAGGTATTGACGACCTCAGTAAATAGGCACACCGACCACGAGGGGCCGACAAAATCGTAGAAGTGAAACTTCTGGACTCCAGGCGCCCAGACGGATCTGGTAGAGCAGCGAGGCACGCCTACCCCGGAAGGTCTTTAATCGAACCTACGACCATTCTGCTTAGGAACCGTAGGGAGGTCTAGCGACGTGAAGCAGACGACGACAGAGCCGGAGGAAGGTCTAACGACCTGGCGAAGACGACGACAGAGCCGGAGGAAGGTCCAGCGACCTGACGATGACGACGACGGAGACACCGAGAAATCCACCAAAGATGACGCCGGAGATGCACAGAGGTCTAACGACCTAAAGTCGAAGGTGATGACGAAAACACCAGGAGGTCTAATGACCAAAAGCCGGTGACAACGGAGCCGCAGGGAGGTCCGCCGACCTTAATCCGATGACGACGGAGCCACCAGGAAGGTTCGCCAAAAGCGACACCGGAGCTGGAGAGAGGTCTAGCGACCTGACGAAGTCGACGCTGGAGCAAAGAGCTGGTCCTGTAAAATAAAATAAACACGAGGTCGGTGTATCAATCTGTCGAATATAAATATGATGAAAACTTAGCCTGAGCTAAACAAGTAGATGTTGAACAATGTTAGCCGGAGCTAATCATCCTTGTGCTATGTTTTGTTTGAGAAGAAAGGCTTGCCCCTTATCGTGCCAGACACGTATTATTTGAATTCAAAAGCTTTGAAGTTGCAAAGTGTTTCACCCCTCTACAATGCTCAGCAGGGAGCCTTAGATGTAGCCGACGCATGGGGTGGGGCCAAGGACCCAGGTTTTGCAACCACACAACATCGAATGCTCATAACGAGTATCAAACAGTTAAAGGAAGAACACATAGGAGGGATAGACCCCTCAGGTCTTGCGACCCTTAGATTGGCATGGCCAAGCCCATGAGCATGTCGAGGGGGAGGGATCGGAAGAGCAGAAAAATATGTAGAGCAGGTCAGCGAAGGTCACGGATACACGGAGAATCCGAGATGATCGACGAAAACATAAAGTTGTAAAAATATTAAATTGAAAATAACACTTAGCTTTGCCGAAGTGGAAGATCGTTGATGTCGCTGAGCTGTCGAGGTGGCACAGAGGTCGGCGATGCGTCAGGGACGTGAACTAGAGGTCGTGCCGAGCTGGAGCATTGAGTCGAGCTTGAGTCGCCGAACAGATCGGTAATAAGCTGATGGAGGTCTGCAGCCTGGCGATGCAGTAAGTAGGTCGGACTGATATTGTTGACCATCTTCGTCGAGGCCACGAGCGTCATGGTCATCATCGTTGGTACAACTTTAGGAAGCCAGAGCCGTTGTCACTCGTCAGGCATGTGTACGCATCACGTCGTATTAGAGAAAAAAATAGATTAGTTTAACTTCCGGCCAAATAAAGAGATTCGATTGCTAGTAAGGAAATAATAGAATAAGGAAATCTTCCCTGTTTACGTCTTTGACTCTTGTAGATTGATTTTGCGGCACCACCCGTGACGGACACGGAGTCCAGGTCGCATGCAGCTTCTCCTATCCTCGTAGATGAATTTTGTCGGAGGCAAAGCATCACACGATGATGACCGGTGATGTTGCCACTTGATCCGTTCTGCGTTGTAGGAGACCGAAGTCGATACATCAACGTCGAGTTGCATCCAGGGCATTGGACCCGGAGGTCGGCTGCAGGTGATGTCGCAAGGCGTGGGCGGGTGGGCAAGCGCCAGAAATCCATCGTGTCATCGCGGAAGAGGTCGCCGGAGTGAGCTACCATCGCGTTGCACGAAGAACTCCCAATGCCCCCTACCTGGCGCGCCAACTGTCAGAGGTTTAGATCTGAGCAGTCCACAGGGGGGTCAACCCCGGTGGTTTATTTGTTCGGCGGGGAGATCGGGAGCTAAGAACGCGATGGTTATGCTAGCGTGGCACACGGAAATCACGGCGAGACACAAGGGACAAGGCAATTTTATACTGGTTCGGGCCTCCGGAGAGTAAAACCCTACGTCCAGTTCTTCGGTTTGTATTGATTTGATCGTGGTGAAGGTCTGCGCCCAGGAGGGCACCCTTGCCCGCCTTATATTGACTGACGGACAAGGTCGGTGGACCGGAGTCCAAGTCGGTTACAACAGGGAAACCTATCTCTAGTCAGTTACAATATGGAAGGCTTATCCGAGCTGCCTTAATCCGTCTGGACTTCCTTGGCTTGCACGCCAAGCTGTCTTCTCATCTTCGGGCCCACATGTCAGGTCGGACAGGCCTACTGACAGGTCGGCGGGTCTTCTGGTGGGCCGGACCCACTTGTCGGGGACGGCCGTGAGCCTGGTCGGTGGGGACCCAGGGGTACCCATGTCTCACAGATAACTAAACCAAGACAACTAGAAGATGTGAAAGGGGATAAACAATCTCTAGAGCAGCAGTTACTACAAGGATCTCAACTAAACCCTTTCATATTTACAGAACAAGACTTGCAGGAAGAAAATGACAGTTATGCCCAAATCAATGAGGTTCTTGATATATGCTTAGATGAATGGGATATAACCTATAGTGAGTTCGAGCCACAAGGTCGTAAATAGAAACATGCGAATGGCAAAGAGAAGCCTAGTAGTAACCAATGCTCTCATCAGCAGAAGGATGCAAGCAAACCCAAGAAGTGGACTTACCGTAATGTGTGGGTAGATTATGTGAAGGTAGAACAAGTTAAGAAAGTAAGAGATGTGTTACTTGGAGATGTCCTGCTAAACTCTAGATCTGCGACGGCCTTATTCGATCCATTAGCCTCAACCATCTTCATATCAGCTTCATTTGTAGAGGAACACAACCTTTCCATAACTGCTAGGGAGTTTCCAATGATGGTACGACAACGAGGAAAAAGGAACAGAGTTGTTGTTGAACAGGAGTGCATTGGAATACTACTTCACATAATGGGGATCGAATTCAAGATGGACATCACAGTACTTAATACTAATAGAATAAACATCATTTTAGGGAAAGAGTGGTTGTACAAGCACAAATGTATGATGAATTACCGTAATAGGACGATCACTTTAGTTAATGAGAAAGGAGATGAAGTTGTGCTTAAAGGATGGAAAGTGGAGTGCAAGGACAGCAAGGCATCACTTGGGGAAACTAGTACCAATGAAAAGTTAGATAAGCAAGAAAAAGAGACTTTCAAAATAATTTAAATTGAAGGGACAAGTCCAAGAAGCCAAGAAGAAACAAGCGTACTCCATAGGAGAATAAGTTGGGTGGGATAATGGGACTCATGGAAATGTCAACAACTTGGAAATGATGTATCTCTTGATTGCAATCAAGAAGGATAAAGAAGGGTTGCAAACTTACTTACACCTTTCTTGCTAGCCTTTTCTTTTTTCTGAATCTCGGGACGAGATTCCAGTTAAGTGGGGTAGTATTTGTAACATCCTAGTTTGCAAATTTTGGCTAGCATTTAAAATTTTATTAAAATTTGTTAAATTAAATAGAGTGTGCACAATTATTACAAAATAAGTAATATTTTCAAAACAAGATAAATGAATCATAGGATATAAATGTTTGTTTGATGCATCCATGCTGCAATGCATAGTTTTATTTGTGTGAAAAATGAATATGAGTTTTTAAAAAAAACTCGAATAGGTTTGTCTGTGGTTTAACCCTTGTATATCTAAACTCTATCTCTCTCTTTCTTTCTCTCTCTCCAAATCTATCTTGGACTCAATCTCTCTCTCTCTTAATCTAATCTCCCT
Organism: Cenchrus fungigraminus; assembly: GCA_036936925.1. Lineage (NCBI taxonomy): Eukaryota > Viridiplantae > Streptophyta > Magnoliopsida > Poales > Poaceae > Cenchrus > Cenchrus fungigraminus. The sequence goes on along the minus strand of CM072772.1, from coordinate 57,048,607 downwards.
TGGGCCTACAACTCAATTCCAGCCCACATCTTTCTCTCCTTTTCCAGCTTGCCCACCCTACCTTCTCTTTCCTCTCGGGCCAACAGCCCAGCTTCACCCCGCCGAACCACACCTCCCCTTCATCCTCTTTTCAGCCCGGTCCACCTCCCTCCCTTTTCCTCTCTGCCGTCCCAACATCACTCGACAGCCCACACCTCTCCCTCTCCAAACCAGACGGAAAACCCACCAAACCCGCAGGCCCAGCTCCAGCCCGCCAACACCATTCCCTCCCTCTCTCTCTCACCGACACCCCGACCCCACCTGTCGACGCCTTCCCCTTTCCCCTTCCCCTTCCTTTCTTCCTTCCCTGGTGCGCCTGAGCAAGACACGCTGCCACCATTGGGAATTGAAATCCACGCCCCCTTCGCGCCTTCCCCAACCCAATCCTCGGTCCCTGGCTCCACCGATGCCCTCACTGCTTCCCCCACCCCTCCAGGCTGCGATCCCGTCCGGTTACAGCCGCGCCCTAGATGACAAGCCGCCATGGTTGCGGCCATCACGGCCGAAAGGCCGCCGCCTAATCTTGGCCACCTCCTGTCCACCTTCTCCCCTATTAAAGGCGGTACACCGAGCCCAGCCTACCCTTTTGCCTATCAACCCATCCAAACCTGTGAACGAGCTCCCCTCGTCGATAAATCAGTGCTGCAAGCCACCATGTAAACGGTAGCCGCCGGGTAAGCCGTAGCCGTCGCTGTCGATCCCCCACCGTAGGATCCCTCTCACCCCTTCCGTCCTTCTCCTTTGCCATCACAGGAACCCAGGAGGACATCCCCGTCTCAGGAACATGAACCCGGGGCAGGAGCTCTGCCGTCCGTGCACGTCCGAACCGTCGTCCGCCTCTGGCTGCTGCACGTCGTCCTCGCCTCGAAACCACCATTGAAATCACCTAGGTGAGACTCGCCTTCTTCTCCACTTTCTACCTGAGAGCCAGGTGTGGTTCGAGGACCGGTGGATGGTCGCTTCCTGGTGTGATGAGTGATTGACAACGCGGTGTGGACTGATTCTTGGCTAAGTATTGCAGGTGCAGGTTGCGGCTTGACTGGTGCAGGTGCAGGTGAAGAACAAGTGTGAAAGGTCGTTGCCGGTGAGGCCTCCAGGTGTGGAGAAGACAAGTAGGCTTGGTTCGAGGGACCCGGTGGCCAGTGGGGTCAAGTGCGGGCCGCATGGTGGCAAGAACGGCAAGATGAAGTCATGGACGGTTTCTTGGTTGAGCCTCAAAACCAAGGTCGAGCCGGGACTACGTGGGAGCCGAGTCATGAGTGGTGATTGGCGGAGGCTACACCGAGTTCGCGGGGTTTCCGTTGGTTCACCAGAAAACCACTGGGTTCCTTGGTTGATCCACAAAGCCAAGACCGAAGAACCGAAGACGGAGGTGCAGCAGCTCCAGACCGGTCTGACCGGTGGGTCTGACCGGTCTGACCGGTGGGTACCGGTCTGACCGGTGAGGAGCACCGGTCTGACCGGTGTGCGACGACGCAGTCCGGAATCTTCGAAGCGGAGGACACGCGTCGGGATCGCAAGGCTTGCGTCGAGGCTAAGCAAGTTTGCGGTCGCTGGGCATCCGTCCGATGGTGCGAAGACAAAGACTTCCAATTTCGCCCTCGAGGGGCATGTATCCCTAGTTAGCTAGTAAGGGTATTTTCGTCTTTCGGTTGCCTCCATATAACCCAAGTGGTGAGAGGATGGCAGCCATCTCTTGGAACCCTAGCTCATTTGGTTTTCCTATTTTCCTTCCTATTTTCTTAGGATTTTCGTAGGACTAGCTTGAGAGCTTCATGGTGAGATCTTGTGAGAGGGAAGGATGATCGGGCGGCAAGCTAGACCTTGTATGAACCTCTTTGGTATGTATAGATGATTCGGCGTGGTTCCTCAAGGCTTAGATGTGTCTTTCCCGTTTCTCCTTTTTGGTGATTTTCGGAGCCCTTTCTTGGCGATTTTCTTGGAGCGATTTCGAGGCCTTTCTCTTTGGGATTTGGTGGGGGATGTATGCATGAACCCTTCGTGGTTCTTTACCCTTTGATTCCCCTTCCAAATCCGTGAGCAAAGGGGCTCGATTTTGGGGTTTTCGTGGCTCTAGGGTTAGGGGTGTTCTTGGTGGGATTTCTTCGATTCCTCTTGATTTGACAAGTTTTGGTGGACCAAATCTTGGCTATGGAGTACACATGAGGTGTTCCTACTATCCCCAAAGTCTTGTGCAAAACCGTGGAGCGGATCGGGAGATCGGGAGTTGGATTTGGAAGAGTTGACTCGCGGGCGCTGTTCATCCCGAGCTGCCCAGGCACGACCGGTCTGACCGGTGCTCTTGACCGGTCTGACCGGTGCTAGCCCTGGGTGGGTTTTTGTCTCGGGGAACAGCCTTGTCCGTGTGGTTTTGTCAAGTGGTCCTGCTGTTCAGTTCTTGGCGTGTTTGGAGCTGTTTTGCTAGGCTTTGTGAGGGGTTCTTCTTCCTCACAGGTTGTGTTTCGTGGTGGTTTTTGTTCCAGGGCCTAGAGGATTCACTGAGGCTTCCTGGAACGTTTGCTGTGCGGCTGCTGTAGCCACCGGCCTGACCGGCTCTGTCCACCGGTCTGACCGGTGTAACCGGTCTGACCAGCGCAGGCCATCGGTCTGACTGGTGTAGCACAGGCAGCAAGCGGTGCAAGTTTCCGCTGTGTGGTTTGGTGAGTTTTGGCTCGGAAGGTTGAGTGTTGGTTCCTAGGACCAGTAGCACTCCAGTGGCTGCGTGGTCTTGACCAACTTGGGTAGTTGGGTCGGAGACGTGAGTTGGAAGCCGTGTTCGTCTTGTTGGAGTTCTCATCTCCTTCGAGAAGAATTTTTATCGGCTCCCATTCACTCCCCCCCTCTCTGGTTCGCCTAATCGGTCCTTCAATTGGTATCAGAGCCGGTTCGGGTCTTTATTGACTCTTACCAGTCTAAGATCCAAAGATGGCGTACCAGGAACGGGGTTCGGGTCCTCCGCACTTCGATGGGAAGAACTACCAGATGTGGCAAAGGCGGATGGCGGCGTTCCTCCGCGGAAAGGGTCAGATCCTTTGGGATGTCACGGTGAACACAGCTTATGTTCATCCGATGAACTTCCTTGCTCCAGGATCGAGGGATATGTTCGAAGCCAACAACAAGGCTGTCGACTACTTGTTTCGTGCTCTGTGTCAGCCTGAATTCGATCGGATTCAGACAGAGGACTTAGCTTGTAGGATTTGGGAGCAGTTGAAGGATGCTCATGCTGGGAATGCTCAGGTTCAGGCTCGGATGTACGCGACTTACCGGAGAGAGTACGAGAACTTCAATCATCTCCCCGGCGAGTCCGTCGATGCCCTTTTCCAGCGATTTACGGTCGTTGTGAACAACATGAGAGCCAATGTGGACGTCCTCCCATACAATGATCATGATAGAGCCGTGAAGCTCTTGCACTCGTTGGATCGTACCGTATGGGACGGGAAGTTTGAGGCTATTGTTGAGTCCGAGAAGTATGACACCTTGACGGTGAACGAGCTGTTCTCGAAGCTCAAGTCGGCTGAGTTGGACCGTGGTATGACAGCCAAGATCGAGAGCCCGACTGATTCTCATAGTCTCGCTCTCGTTAGTGGCAAAGGAGCTAAGTCTAACGCTAACGCATCCTCCAGGATGTACTCTCTGTCTTCTTTGATGTCTTTGCCAGATGAGGAGTTCGACGTGCTTGGAGAGGACGAGCTGGCGTTGCTGACCAGGCGGTTCGAGAGGCTGCACGAGAACTGGGTGAACACGAGGAGGACAGCACGGACGTGCTTTCAGTGCGGCAAGCCAGGACACTTCGTCGCCGACTGCCCGGAGAAGACGGAGAACAAGGACGGCTACAAGGACGGCTACAGGCACCGATCGAGCAAGGATGGCAAGTACCGATCGAGGCGCGATCACAAGCACAAGAACAAGCACAAGGACGAGCGACGGTCGAGGAAGAAGGATGGCCACGGCAGGAAGGCCCGAGCAATGGTCGGAGCGAGTGACGTCGACTCCAGCTCCGCCTACTCTTCCTCAAGCTCGAGTAGCAGTGAAGATGAAGGTGATCGGCGCAGGAACAAGAAGTCATCCAGGAACTTGAGCGGGTTGAGCTGCTTCGCGAGAGATGGCTTCTGCGGCATGGCCCGTAGCTCCGGCAGCAAGAAGAGCCACCAGAGTGACTCGGACTCTGACTCCGAGGATGAGGTATGTGATGAGCTCTCTTCTTTGCGCAAGGAGAATGATGAGTTGGTTGACTTGCTTGATAACCGCGATCACATGCTTAGAGAGGCCAAGAAGATGAGGAAAGAGCTTAGGGCCTCACTAGAAGATGCTAGGAACCGTGTGGCTGAGCTAGAAACCCAGAACCTAGATGCTAAGCTTGAGATTGATTCGCTTAAGGCTTCTCCTGTGGTTTCTGATGAGATTGATTGCTGTGATTGCTCTGTGTACCTAGCTGATCTTACTGCTCTTAAGGATAAGCATGCTTCTACTTGTGATGAACTAGATATGCTTAGGGTTGAAGTGGCTGAGCTTAAGTCTAGACCTGCTTTGCTAGGTGCTTGCACTTCTTGCCCTGTTTTGCATGGAAAGATTGATGAGATGCATGCTTACACTGTTTCGCTTGAGGCTAAGTTGAAAGAGCCTATTCCCACTTCTTGCTCTACTTGTGAATTGCATGCGGTTAAGAATTTGGAGCTTGCACATTATGTTGATCGCTTGCAGGATGAAAATGATGAGCTGAGAAAATGTATGAGCTGGTTGTTGGGTCAGGAGCCTCAGCTCGGTATCATGATAGCGGCTTTCAAACGCTATGATGGTCAGGCACTTGGGGCTGACAAGCTTGGAGAGAACTGTGGTGAGGGAGTTGAGAGAGTTGGAGAGATTCCTATCCCACCACCAAACAGACACAAGAACAAGTTTGAGCCCAAGCCCAACCATCTCAGAAACAAACTTGACACTACTCCAGATCCACCCATATTCCCTCACCCAACAAATGATTTTCAGAAACCGGTGAAGTTTGAGAGCCCAAAGGGAGGTGAGGAAGGAGAGAAGAAGGGTGAGAAGCCGAGTGGGCAGCCCCAACCCAAGCCTAAGCCTAAGCCACAGCCCATAAAGTTCCATTGTGGGTATTGTGGGAGAGATGGTCACAAGGATGAGTTTTGCTTCAAGAGGAAGCGTGAGGAGAGAATGGCTAGAGAGTGGGCTAACAGGGACAGGTACCACCCCTCTAATGGTGTACCTGAGCCTCGTGTGCAGATGCCCAGGGCCAAGGCGATTGTGAGGACGGTTCTGGCTTGGGGAGACCGGAAGGCTGCAGGTGTTGCTGCTGGCCGAGCCACACCGGTCAGACCGGTGTACTACACCGGTCAGACCGGTGCAGGTCTGGGCAGACAGCGAGTCGGGTTTCGTGCTCGTGAGGATGCTCGGTTTGTTTCTGGAGGTCGTGGTTCTGGTGGTTGGTCTGGAAAGTTTGCAGGTGGTCAGTTTGCTAGGCGTTCTCCACCTCGTGCTCAATACGAGGGTGAGAAGAGTCGTAGCTTTGAGATGGAGCGGAGGAACGATCCACGGTTTCCCTTTCGTGGTTTTCGTCCTCCTCCAGCTAGAGAGGGTTGGTTCCCTCGTGGTGGTTACCGTGGTGGTGTTCGTGGTGGTAGCTTTGATAGGCGTGATGATTTGGTTTGTACTAACCCCACTTTGGAGCAAATGGCTCGGCACTGGTTTTACTCTTTTGGTACTAACCCCAGTGCTGAGTCGTTTGTTCACTCACGTGCTCGCTTTTGAATTTCAGGTGGGAGACTTGAAGAACATTTGGTTGATTGACTCTGGTTGCTCGAGGCATATGACCGGAGACAAGGGGTGGTTCTCAAGTCTCGTCCTGGTGTTGACAAAGAAGTACATCACCTTTGGGGACAATGGGCGAGGGCGTGTGCTGTCAGAAGGTGAGATTAAGGTAAGTGACAAGATCACTCTCAGGCGTGTTGCTCTTGTTCAATCGCTTGGATACAATTTGCTTTCTGTGTCCCAGTTGTTGGATGAGGGTTTTGAGGTGTTGTTCCGACCTGGTGGTTCTCGGATTTTAGATTCTCGGGGGGATCTTGTTTGCATGGTCGTTCCCGAGGGTCAGGTGTTCCGAGCTGATTTTTCTCAGTCTTCTGGTGTGGAGCGTTGCTTCTTGGCTGGTTCTTCGAGTGAGTTGTGGAAGTGGCATAGGAAGTTGGGTCACTTGAGCTTTGATCTTTTGTCTCGCTTGAGTAAACTCAATTTGGTCCGAGGATTGCCACGATTGAGGTTTGAGAAAGAGTTGGTTTGTGCGCCGTGTAGGCATGCCAAGATGGTAGCCTCTTCTCACCCGCCTCTCACCGATGTGATGACTGAGCGTCTATGCGAGCTGCTCCATATGGACCTTGTTGGCCCAGCTCGTGTGCGATCTGCGGGTGGGAAGTGGTATGTCCTTGTTGTGGTGGACGACTACTCTCGGTATGCGTGGGTGTTCTTTCTTGAGGAGAAGGGGGAGACGTTTGGTTTTGTTCGAGATCTTGTCTTGAGGTTAAGAAACAAGAGGCACGGAGATGCCATACGAGCGATCCGCAGTGACAATGGCTCGGAATTCAAAAACTCTCGCTTCGAAACCTTTTGCCATGACTTGGGTCTTGAACATCAGTTTTCGAGTCCGTATACGCCTCCCCAGAATGGCATGGTGGAAAGGAAAAACAGGACCTTGTGCGAGATGGCTCGGACGATGCTCGACGAGCATAGGACTCCGAGAAGGTTCTGGGCTGAGGCGGTCAATACCGCGTGTCATGTGTCGAACAGGATCTACCTCAGGGTTCACAAGAAGAAAACCTGTTACGAGTTGATGCACGATCGCACACCCAAGGTGAGTCACTTCCATGTCTTTGGTTGTAAATGCTTCATTCTGAAGAAAGGGAAGAAGTTGGACAAGTTCGAGGCTAGGTCTGTCGATGGCATTTTCTTTGGTTATGCATTTCATTCTAGAGCATTTCGTGTGCTCAATCTTGAAACTAACCAAATCGTGGAGACTTGCGAGGTAACCTTCGACGCGACACAGTCACGTAGTCAGCTTGTTTTTGATTGTGCAGGTGACGACGAACTTGGCGAGGAGATCTTTCAGGAAGAGGAGCATGAACATGGAGATGATGAAGATGGTGGTGTGATGCCCGCGGCTGAACATGTACCTACTACTTCGACGACGATCGAGAATGGACCCTCTCCCACACCTACAATGACAAACCCAGATCAAGGCGAAGCTACTGTTGAGGGGGAGGTAGCATCAAGGCAAGAACCTCCCCGACGAGTGCAAGTGGATCACCCAGCTTCGAGAATCATCGGCGACATGAATGAACGTACTACACGGTCGAGGGTTCGGAACAATTCTCATTTCGCTCATGCTGCTTTTGTTGCCACTTTTGAGCCCAAAGACATTGGACACGCGTTATCTGATCATAATTGGGTTAATTCGATGCATGAGGAGTTGGAGAATTTTGAGAGGAACCAAGTTTGGGTGTTGGTTGACCCTCCACCAGGGTGTAAGCCGATTGGGACAAAATGGGTGTGGAAAAATAAAGAGGGAGAGAAAGGAGAAGTGGTGAGGAACAAGTCGAGACTTGTTGCTCAGGGGTACAGTCAGAAAGAGGGGATCGACTACGAGGAGACTTTCGCTCCTGTAGCTCGTTTGGAGGCGATCAGGATCCTTCTAGCTTTTTCCGTGGCTAAAGGGTTCAAGTTGTACCAGATGGATGTGAAGAGTGCTTTCCTGAACGGTGTGTTGGAGGAAGAGGTGTTTGTGAGGCAACCACCGGGGTTTGAGAGTGAGAAGTACCCTCACCGGGTATACAAGTTGAGGAAGGCGCTGTATGGGTTGAAGCAGGCGCCTAGAGCTTGGTATGGTAGGTTGAGGGGGTTCCTGTTTGAGAGAGGGTTTGAGATGGGGAAGGTCGACCAGACCTTGTTTCTCCTCAGGCAGGGCAGAGATATCCTGATTGTAAAGGTATACGTGGATGATATTGTCTTTGGTGGCTCGTCTAACTCTCTTGTTGCAAGGTTTGCAGAAGACATGAGCAGGGAATTTGAGATGAGCATGATGGGCGAGTTGCAGTTCTTCCTCGGGCTACAAATCAAGCAATCAAAGGAAGGAACATTTGTGCACCAAGCTAAGTACACCAAGGACATTGTGAGGAAGTTCAAGATGGAGGACTCCAAGGCCATGGCGACGCCTATGAGTACGACTACAGTTCTTGATGCGGATGAGGAAGGTGAACACGTGGACCAGAAGGAGTACCGGAGCATGATCGGGTCACTCCTCTACTTGACGGCGACGAGGCCGGACATTCAATTCTCGGTGTGTCTGTGCGCTCGTTTTCAAGCTTCTCCGAGGACTTCGCATCGGCAAGCAGTCAAGCGCATTTTCAGGTATTTGCGACACACTCCCGACTTCGGCCTTTGGTACTCTGCGTCTTCTTCTTTGGCGCTTCATGGATTTTCAGACGCGGATTTTGCCGGGTGTCGGTTGGATAGGAAGTCCACTTCTGGGACTTGCCAGTTCTTGGGTTCTTCTTTGGTATCTTGGTCGTCCCGCAAACAGTCGAGTGTTGCTCAATCCACTACCGAGGCAGAGTATGTGGCCGCAGCTAGTTGTTGCTCTCAGCTCCTTTGGATCACATACACCATGAGTGACTTTGGTGAGGAGTATACCCATGTCCCACTTCAATGTGATAGCACCAGTGCCATAAGCGTTGCAAAGAACCCAGTGCTCCATTCCAAAACCAAGCACATAGAAGTGAGGTATCATTTTCTGAGAGACAACGTAGAGAAAGGGAAGATAGCTTTGATCCATGTACCCACACATGAACAACTAGCCGATATTTTCACCAAACCCCTAGATCAACCAACTTTCACTCGTTTGCGGGGGGAGCTTGGTGTTTGTTTGATTTCTTGAGTTGGCGTGTGGGAGCTCCTATGTAGCATATGTATAGCTTTCCTTTGTGCATTTCTTGCATTTGGCATGGCATATGTAACATGATGTATAGGCATCTTTGTATCTTAGGTTGCATGCTTTTTGTATCATATGCATTGTTTAGGAAAGGCTTCTCCTATATACATTGTTCACCATGGAATGACATATATGTCTTTGTGAGCTAATTTGGTAAGCTATGGTTAGTTTGGCTTAGCTCTTGATAATCTTGGTTTGTATCCATGGTTGATGGCTATGTTTTTGAAAATTTCATATGTATGCTCTCTTGTGAGTAAATGCCTTTCCATGATCTTGACATGTTTTTGTGGTTTGGCTATGCTTAATTTGTGGTTGGATAGCTTATTTTGATCATATGGGGCCAAAGGCTCATTTGCCATCATGAATGTTTAGCCCCCATGCTTCATCTTGTGGAGGAGCATAAGTTCCTTTTTGTCGCAAAGACATTTCATGTACCAATTATAAATCTGAAAATGAAATGTAAATTGCTTGAGAAATGTGCTCCCATGTCATATGTGCTAATTCTAATTTGCTTTGGGTGCTAAATCGTTGCATGATGTCTACCAATGAGAAGTCTCATATATAGAAGTAGGCACATGGCTCGATGGCTTTGACATGACATGAGGTGCTTGTGGGTGTTTATGATGGTCTTATGCTTAGAATGGTTGTCCTAGTATGAAGTTTGTGTGGCTTTGCCATTTTGACATGTTTTGCTCATGTTTAGGACTTTGCTCATGAGAGGGTGATTTTTCGCAAAATTGCTAAATTCTATCTTAGCTTCGCCCAATGGTTGTGAAACTTGGTGATCATGAAGTTTATGTCATTACGAAGCTATAGAGTATCTAACTTGCTCGTTTGGACATGTGTAGCATCCTATGTTGAATTTTGTCTATTTGAGAAGCTCTAGGTTGCATTTTTTGCATTTTTGGCTTGATTCATGCATTGTCAACAAGGGGGAGAAGTTTGAGCATGTTTTGGCCTACTGAATGCATTTGGAAGGTTTTCAGGTGGTTTTGAGCCATTTTTGGGCTCTGTTGTGCACCGGTCTGACCGGTTGAGGTCACCGGTCTGACCGGTCAGAGTGCTGGTCCTATTCACATGTTGCCCACCGGTCTGACCGGTGGTGTCGACCGGTCTGACCGGTCAGAGCTGAGCTGTTGCAGCTGCTCTGTTTCGTGAAGTGGTTTGCATGCATCTGTCCAGGAGGAGGTGCATTGGTTCAGGGGGAGCTTGCATGTGTGCAGGGGGAGCTCTTTGTGGTTTTCGAGCTTTGGTTTGATGGTTTGTGCTTTTTGCTTGAGCATGTTTTGTCTCGGATGTGTCGAGCCATTGCCCTTGCCTAAGGGGTCCGAGACTTGTCTTCTTCAAGTGATCTTGTTCTTTGCCTTTTCTTTGGCTTTCGATCGCTTGTTGGAGTTTCTTTTAGTCGTTTCTTTCCTTTTCCTTTTCTCTTGGTTACCAAAACGTGTGTGTTGTCAATGCACTCATCAAGGGGGAGATTGAGAGCCAGGTGTGGTTCGAGGACCGGTGGATGGTCGCTTCCTGGTGTGATGAGTGATTGACAACGTGGTGTGGACTGATTCTTGGCTAAGTATTGCAGGTGCAGGTTGCGGCTTGACTGGTGCAGGTGCAGGTGAAGAACAAGCGTGAAAGGTCGTTGCCGGTGAGGCCTCCAGGTGTGGAGAAGACAAGTAGGCTTGGTTCGAGGGACCCGGTGGCCAGCGAGGTCAAGTGCGGGCCGCATGGTGGCAAGAACGGCAAGATGAAGTCATGGACGGTTTCTTGGTTGAGCCTCAAAACCAAGGTCGAGCCGGGACTACGTGGGAGCCGAGTCATGAGTGGTGATTGGCGGAGGCTACACCGAGTTCGCGGGGTTTCCGGTGGTTCACCAGAAAACCACTGGGTTCCTTGGTTGATCCACAAAGCCAAGACCGAAGAACCGAAGACGGAGGTGCAGCAGCTCCAGACCGGTCTGACCGGTGGGTCTGACCGGTCTGACCGGTGGGTACCGGTCTGACCGGTGAGGAGCACCGGTCTGACCGGTGTGCGACGACGCAGTCCGGAATCTTCGAAGCGGAGGACACGCGTCGGGATCGCAAGGCTTGCGTCGAGGCTAAGCAAGTTTGCGGTCGCTGGGCATCCGTCCGATGGTGCGAAGACAAAGACTTCCAATTTCGCCCTCGAGGGGCATGTATCCCTAGTTAGCTAGTAAGGGTATTTTCGTCTTTCGGTTGCCTCCATATAACCCAAGTGGTGAGAGGATGGCAGCCATCTCTTGGAACCCTAGCTCATTTGGTTTTCCTATTTTCCTTCCTATTTTCTTAGGATTTTCGTAGGACTAGCTTGAGAGCTTCATGGTGAGATCTTGTGAGAGGGAAGGATGATCGGGCGGCAAGCTAGACCTTGTATGAACCTCTTTGGTATGTATAGATGATTCGGCGTGGTTCCTCAAGGCTTGGATGTGTCTTTCCCGTTTCTCCTTTTTGGTGATTTTCGGAGCCCTTTCTTGGCGATTTTCTTGGAGCGATTTCGAGGCCTTTCTCTTTGGGATTTGGTGGGGGATGTATGCTTGAACCCTTCGTGGTTCTTTACCCTTTGATTCCCCTTCCAAATCCGTGAGCAAAGGGGCTCGATTTTTGGGTTTTCGTGGCTCTAGGGTTAGAGGTGTTCTTGGTGGGATTTCTTCGATTCCTCTTGATTTGACAAGTTTTGGTGGACCAAATCTTGGCTATGGAGTACCCATGAGGTGTTCCTACTATCCCCAAAGTCTTGTGCAAAACTGTGGAGCGGATCGGGAGATCGGGAGTTGGATTTGGAAGAGTTGACTCGCGGGCGCTGTTCATCCCGAGCTGCCCAGGCACGACCGGTCTGACCGGTGCTCTTGACCGGTCTGACCGGTGCTAGCCCTTGGTGGGTTTTTGTCTCGGGGAACAGCCTTGTCCGTGTGGTTTTGTCCCGTGGTCCTGCTGTTCAGTTCTTGGCGTGTTTGGAGTTGTTTTGCTAGGCTTTGTGAGGGGTTCTTCTTCCTCACAGGTTGTGTTTCGTGGTGGTTTTTGTTCCAGGGCCTAGAGGATTCACTGAGGCTTCCTGGAACGTTTGCTGTGCGGCTGCTGTAGCCACCGGCCTGACCGGCTCTGTCCACCGGTCTGACCGGTGTAGCACAGGCAGCAAGCCGTGTAAGTTTCCGCTGTGTGGTTTGGTGAGTTTTGAATCGGAAGGTTGAGTGTTGGTTCCTAGGACCAGTAGCACTCCAGTGGCTGCGTGGTCTTGACCAACTTGGGTAGTTGGGTCGGAGACGTGAGTTGGAAGCCGTGTTCGTCTTGTTGGAGTTCTCATCTCCTTCGAGAAGAATTTTTATCGGCTCCCATTCACTCCCCCCCTCTCTGGTTCGCCTAATCGGTCCTTCACTACCGATGGAAACCGCACACCAAACGGTGTACCGTAGACCCACGCGCCCCGTCTCCGGCGATGCGCCGCCAAGTCCGGCCAAATGCCACCGTGCCTTGCCTGCTCCGACGACCTTGGTACTAGCAGTGCATCGCAACCATTCGATCGCGTCTGGACGAACAGGATCGCATACCCCTTCGGGTGTGTAATCGATCCACCGTGGACCAGAGGATCCAGTCCACAGCTCCGTCCACGGGCCACGTCACCACCTCGTCAGCACCATGTGCGCAGATCCAGCCAACCAGCTCACACCACGCGGTGCCACGTCAACCTCATCAGCGCATCTAGCCGCCCTTTTTCACCAAGCCTCCTGCAGAATCCGTAAATCTCAGCCGACATCTCTGTGTCTGGGCTATCTTTCACATGAACTCTCAGAAAGATCCCACCTTTGACAGTTCAACCCAACCGAGCCTCTTTTGCATGAAAAACCCCCTGTTTTGATCATTTCACGACCAGAATTCTTTGAGTCTTGAGAATCTCCTTTTCGAGCCCCTGAAAGCTACTAGTCATCGCCATAGGCCCCTGCAACCTTCAAAAGCCCATATCTTTCATGTCTTAGCTCCGTTTTGACTCGTTTAAGTTGCGTTAGGTTCGTTTCATCGTAGAGCACGTGTTAGCCGCGACGTTCACCATGTTTCATGTTTTTGGAAAATAAAGTTAATATTAATTTGATTAATGTTTAATTTAATGTCTTTTGAATAAAATCAGATATAGGTTTAACATTTTCCTTTTGTTAAATAAAAGTTAACTTGATTAAATTCAACGTAAATATGTTTGAATTATAACTTATTTAGTTCAACCCGACACATGAAAATTCGTTAGTTGCTATCACGTAGCATATAGTTTTCTAAATTAAATCATTAATTGGGTATTAATTCTAATAAATCTTTATAAATAAAATATGACTAGGTTTATCTTGTGTTTTAACTTTAAATATAATTTGATTAAGTTCCAACATATGGTATTTTCCTGAAATAACCATTACATATTTCTTTAATGAAAATAAACGAAGCATATAGTCCTTTGTTCCTAATCGTGTAAACCCTTTGATAGATGTGCCCTTTTTACCGTAGCTTCACTTTAGCCTTTCTCGCGAGTTCGTAGCTAGCTCATGGTAGCTAGTGGTATGCTTTTCTAAAATGTTTTTATGTCTGGTGCTTTGTTCTTAGTGTAGCATTGTGTTGTTTTAGTTGATTGCTGCGCGTGAAGGAACGTCTCTGAGTAGTGGAACGTCGGGAAACGAGCAAGTGTCCTTGACATCTTGCTATTTTATACCTTTATGTTTTATTCACCATATTCACAGCTTTATTTATGCTTTCTTCCATTAGATGTCTAATCTTGCTAGGAATCCTATTAAGGAATGTTTACAAGATTTTCGTGATCGTTCCTTGCTTACCTTTAGAGGTTACCTATATGCGTAGATTCATGCTTAGCTTGCTCAACATGGGTTGGTTTTAATCTTAACTTGACTAATTTCTATGTAACATGTTGATGTGCGTTATGGTTAGCAACATGAACACGCTAGGCGACTCAGCAAGTGGTTTGGATGGTGGCTCATGATGTGTGTTGCTTGCCTTACCTGAGTCAATCTTAGAAGGACCGGTCTATGGAGTGAACACCCAGGACTTATCGTACAACCACGAGAACTGGATGGGCTATGGTCTTGGCTACTCTATTGGATAATCTAGCGGTCCACGTTGAGCGGGTATGGGGGCATGCGACACCTCGGATATAAATGCGCATGGCACAGTGATGGGTTGAACCCTAAGTGGGTCAATGCACGCTGGAGAACCGATAGAAGGCCTCGTAGTATACCAAGTAACACGCACATCGAAACATGTGTGGGGGAGTCATGACCCCAGTGAAAGGGCACCACTCGTGGGTAAAGATGTACAACCTTTGTAGAGTGTTAAAAACTATTATAACAGTCGTGCTCACGGTCATGAGCGACTTGGACCCTCACATGGTTAGATGGTGGTTGGGTGGACCCATAGTGGTGGAATTATGGTTTGGGAGCTGGTTATAGTTGCAGGATGTTTTAACCTTAGGATCAGGACAAGTGGGTGTTTGTGCCTTGAATGGGTTGGGAAGCCTTATACATGATAATTCTTAGGTGCTTAATCAAAACTTGACCAACTAAAACATGAGCTTTGCAGTCCACCAAATAAAGCCTTCCTTGCTCTAAGCCTGCATGTTATGCATACTTTTCCCTCCACTTGCGGAGTACACGCCTCCAGGTGTACTCACCGTTTTGCCTTTCAACCCCTGCTATTATCTCCTCACTGCTGCTCAGATAAACATAAGACAAAAGGAGGAGCTACATTGTGAAGACCTGGAGTTCTAGGTTGGCGTGCCCCCAGTCGACGTTCCTGTGGAAGATGGTGCCTACTCCGCTGCGATAGATATCCGATGTGTAATTTATTGTTTAGACCCTCTGGTCGTTTTGTAACCTAAACGTTCCAATGATATATGCTGTGATATTCACTGATGATGTCACTTTATGCATGAATTTGATCCTGGGCATGCCTGAAGGGTGCATTCAGTTTGTCCATTAAAAATCAGGTGTTACACTTGCTCTTCCTCGAGCGACCTCTGCCGATGCAGTGACGGCACCCATCCCATCGCAGGGCAGCCACGTTTGCCCCTCGGGATACATGGAGTCATAGAAGAGCATGAACTCATTCCAGGACAACATCTCCTCCCCCTGCACACCAAAGACAAGCATGGAGGTTGCATACGCCGCGAACCGGAAAAGCTCCTGGGACAGGTTCGGCCCTAGGCCGGCCGCCATATCGCGGCCGATCAGATCCCAGACCCGACCGGTGGTGGACTTCGCAGGCTGCGGCTCCCCAGGCTGCTCGACCTGAGGAGATACGGGGGCGTTGGGCTGGGGGAGCGTGAAGACGGCTCCAACTGGGGACTCCAATGGTCCGTCGAAGACGAAGTCCAGCGAGCCTAAGCGCAACACGGTGTCGGGCACCGAATGCTTGTCAGAATGGGCCATCCGGACCCTTGATGGCGTTGTGACACACGAAGTGCCCCCACCTGGCGCGCCAACTGTCGGGGTTTGATACCGCCGACAAGTGAATTTTGGTATGTTCATGCGTATGATCTGGATGGTTGGGCTTAGAGACACAGAGATTATACTGATTCAGGCACCGCGGGGGGCCCTACGTCCAGTTCGGGGAAGTGTTTTATATGCCCAAGGGGCTTGTAGTAGGGGGTACAAGCTTAGGTCGAGAGAGGGAGCAGGTCCCAGGTCTCTGAGTGTGGTGGAGAGCTCGTAATGCTCTTATGAGTGTGTGAATCTATCGATTTTGCTATGATGTTGTTGTTGTGTTTTCTGATTGTCGTCTCCCCTCCATGTCGGTACCGGCTTCCCCTTTTATAGTTCAAGGGGAGCGGGTGTACAGGGGTTAGGATGGTGTTGACACTGTTTTTTGGGAAAAAACATGTCAAAAGGGATAAGAAGGAGCAGCCAATGAGAAAGCAGTACAATCGGCCGATTGAAGAAAAAGAAGGGTGGTCAACAGAACTTGCCGATGGTCAAAGGGGTCTAACCCTGTCTATCGATGGGTTGGCGGGTCAAACCGGTCGGCCGATGGTCAACCGGAGAATCGGCCGATGGAAAAGAAGAAGGCGGTAATCAAGGATATACGCCAAAGGCAAGACATAGTGGAGGCGGTTCAATCCATGATTGGCAACGGGTCAGAGTCAGTTTTAGGAGAGTTTGACTCTTGCATGAGTCTTTTTCTATTTTTAGTAGTGTTCGTTTTCTTTAGATGCAAGTAAACAAGTGCCGTAATCGGCTAGGAGTCGGGTTGTCCTTAGGACATAAATAGCGGCCCTACGTGGTCGGAAAATTTGTACACACCAATATCAAACAAACCGCCTATGGGCAAACCCTTTATAATTTACAGCATCTACTTTATAGCATCTACTTTTTAGCGACTTCGCCATTGCGTTTTTCTTTTCTTCAACGTCGTCCTTCAAGTTCGTCGTGCTGCATCGATCGATCTCCGGCAAGCTTGTGAGTATCGTTTTACCGAATAACCCTAGACTTTAACCTCTGGGCGCATCGCTGAGGTTTTGTCTAGTTCTTTATTCACCCCTTACCGATATTAGCTAGATCTACAAGTTTTCGTACCAATTCTTGTGGTTTTAGCTCTTATCATCAATTTATCCCACTCAATTTAGATCTCATCGGCTTCTAACATTACAACCGATTTAGACCTGTTCGAGTGCTGACATCACGATCGGCTGATCCAGCCGATCCTTTTATTTACATACTCGTGCTTCGGTTGCTTTCAAGCCTGCTGATCCTACTTCTCTGTATCGGCTGATTGGCAGATACACGTGTTACTAAAGACACATCGGTTCTCTAGCCGATCCTTAATATTTTTCCATTGTCAATCAATAGGTCAGATTGGCTGGCACGCCTCGCTACAGACCAGGGAGTCACGTGTGCTGCGCGCAGAGGTGACATCCTATTTTCACGTCAACACACTTTTGGCACGCCCGGTGGGACTCAAAAAAGTCAACAATGACCAAGAACACGAAGAATTCTGAAGTTGACACGAGCAACATTCATCCAGTCACTAAAGATCAGCTAAAGGTTGCAGATAAAGCCGAGTTCAAAGCACACATGAAGAGATATGAAGAATTGTGCTTGGCTTCATATAGTCAGACTAAAAGTGGGGTCTACAAGAAGAATCCTCTTCCAGAGCCTCAACATATCACTTTTTCAGCTGATCCTGAAGGACTTCAAGACATGATGAATAAAGCAATGCATCAAACTATGATCAATCAGTCAACAGTCCTCGCCAATACTATTCAGAACTGTTTAACTGAAATGCTTAAGAAGGGAACAGAAGAAGGATATGTGGGACCTGCATATTTCCAACCTGGACAATCTCCTCTGATGTTCCCAAAAGCTCAATCGGCTTCTCAGCCGATTGATGATCTAACAGTAGGGATTACAACATCTCCACAGATCAATGCAACTGCTCCTGATTCATCATCAGATCCTCAGCTGATTCAGAATAAAAATATTGGAGATGTGCCTAAAGATCCTTCTATTACAGTGTTGATAGTTCAAACCTATTCAACACAGTCTAATGTCCAGGATCAAACATTCTCAGTCCAGAATCGTCATCAAAGATATCCTATAGTAAGGGATCAGAATGGAAGACTTTCAGGATGGGACTTGCCTCGTGATCACTTTGAGACAGACATCTCAAATTTCTTTGAACCCCAACCTGAGGAAATTCCAGAAGTGAAGTACCCAAATCACTATCAAGCTATGTTTGGAGGTACTCCAGGAACTATGCATTTAACAAAGGAAGGAGTGGAGTTTGTCTACTTTAATCATGGGAGCAAGGCTTTTGAAAGAGTTAAGATCAGTCCAGCTCATGCGCATATGGTTATACCAATGGAAAGAAAAGCTCTTGTTCCACCTCAAAGACCGGCTCCTCAGCCGATTTTAGGTATGCCTGTACAAACTACTCCACTACAGCAAGCAGTGCCGTTGCAACCTACTATGACCCCGGCTAGTACGGTTACACACGTGAGATCATCGCCTCAACACCCGATCAATCAAGGGATGACAAGGCAACCAGTAGCGCAACCACAACAGATGGATCCTATGCAGACGATGCAGATGCTTCTAAATCAATTGGCCGGCTCGGGCCAGTTGAACCTGCATCAACCAACTCCGTTGGCTGGGCAGCCGATTGGACAGATTCCATCTGTAACAAGTCAATCAAATACACAAGGTTCTTCTGGAGCAAGGGTATCGGCGGGAGTGCCAAATCCACAGTCAAGAACTTTAGAAGAACAACCTTCAGAAACCCCATCAACTGACGTACAGGCGATAGAGCAGATATCTGCTGAGTTGAAGTCTCATCTGAAGAAAGAATTGATTGACCATCTTTCAGAGACGCTGCAGAAGTAATTTGGGATAAAGCCTAAGTAGCAGATTTATATGTACAGAACACCATATCCATCTGGCTATGATCAGATACCTTTCCCTCCAAGATTCAAGGTGCTAGATTTCACCAAATTCTCTAGGCAAGATGATACATCCACAATGGAGCACATCACTCGGTTCATCATACAGTGTGGAGAAGCAGGGAATATTGACGCACTAAGGATACGGTTGTTCTCTTCATCTCTATCAGGGCCAACATTTTCATGGTTCACATCACTGCTGGCCAACTCCATCATCAAGTGGTCTGATTTGGAACAGTAGTTCCACAATTATTTCTTCTCTGGCATTCATGAGATGAAGATCACTGATCTGACCAGACTCAAGCAAAGGAACAAGAGACTGTTGCTAGATTCGCTCAGAGGTTCAGAGAAGTCAGAAACAAATGTTACAGCTTGAATCTGGGAGATAAACAGCTGGCTGAGTTGGCATTTCAAGGGCTCTTGCCAACCTTGAGAGAGAAATATGCATCACATGACTTTGAGAGTCTCAACCAGTTGGTCAGTCAAATGAGTCAGGAGACTGCAAAGTCCTACGAGCCTAGGAGAAATTTCCAAAAGAAGATCTCTTATGTAGATTGCTCTGACTCCGAAGATGAAAAAAATATGGTAGGGCTTGTAGAGTGGGTCAAAGGCAAGAAGACAGCATCCTGTCCCTTTGGTAAGAAGGAACCAGAAAGATTCGGCTTTGATATTACTAAGGCCGATAAGATATTTGATCTGTTGCTTCAGCAAGGGCAGATCAAACTCTCCTAGTTCCATACCATACCATCTGCAGAAGAGCTCAAAAGGACGAAGTATTGCAAGTGACATAATGCAACGTTGCATGACACCAATGATTGCAAGATCTTCAGACAGCAGATTCAATCAGCTATTGAGCAAGGGAAACTTAAATTTGAAACCCCTACCAAAGCTGAAAAGCCGATGGAGATTGATCAGCACCCCTTCCCAACTAATACAGTTGAAGTGTCTAGCAAAGACTCATCACGTGTTAAGCTGCTGACATCGGAATCAGCTCAAAATAAAGGTGCTGTTGGTCCCAAGGTACAAGCAACCGCTGCCGATGTTAAAGGAAAAGGGTTGCCGCTTGAAGAAGAAGAAATAAGGCCACACCGGCCTGTCACGTGTCAGATGCTGATCAACAAATTTCAGTGACGACAAGAGAAGGCAAATAAGAGAGAAGAGTGGGCGTGGCGTAATGAAGAACATTAGAGATATCCATTCTTCAAGTACTGCTGGGAGGAAGGAATCAAACTATCGACGGCAGAAAATTATCCAGAGTGCAATAGAGCATACAACAATAGCAGCTCATCCAAGAGGGTTTGCTTCAATGACAGAAGGCCTACAACAGGGGATCACCTTGAATTCAACAATCAACGGGTCCCAGTTCATCAATGGCTGGGGAGCAAGGCCAGTGTCCACGATCGGCTGGGGGGCAAGGCCAGCATCCACGATCGGCTAGGGGGCAAGGCCAACGTTCATGATTGGCTGGGTGGCTGAGTCAATGAAAAGTCAAACAATCGGCTGGAAGAGATGGCCGATTCTTTGGTTCCTGATAAAGATATCATGTGCCGAGCTCCTGAACGTCGACGCACTCTACAACTGGATGATGGAGGGTCAAGCCAGTCATACAAGAAGCCTAATCCACAATGGTGTCCAGATGGCTTGACCAAATCTCAGAAAAGGAGGGTCCAGCGCCTACGATAGTTAGAACAGCAAGAAGAAGCAGAGAGGCACGCGCTGGACAAGAAGAAAGTTCGGTCTCAAGTATGGCGCCCTGAGCCTAGAGCCGATGGTGAGAAGAACAATGGGTCAAAAGCTGACATAAACATGGTTGTTCTTCTGCCAAAGGAGTTTATGGCTCCAATTGATTCAGATGCATCCGATGAAGAGTTAGGGATGGCTCAATTGACATTGGAACCTACACAAGCTATCTTTGAGAAACCAGAAGATGAGAAAAGACAACATTTGAAGGCATTGTTTCTCAGAGGTTTTGTCAATGGGAAGCCAGTCACCAGGATGCTAGTAGATGGAGGAGCAGCAGTCAACCTGATGTCGTACACCTTTGAGAAACCACACAAGCTATCTTTGAGAAACCAGAAGATGAGAAAAGACAACATTTGAAGGCATTGTTTCTCTGAGGTTTTGTCAATGGGAAGCCAGTCACCAGGATGCTAGTAGATGGAGGAGCAGCAGTCTACCTGATGTCGTACACCTTGCTGCGCAAAATTGGGAAATCTGATGAAGATCTAACCCAAACTGATATGATGCTGGTAGACTTTGAAGGCAACATCTCTCCGGCTCAAAGGGCAATCTGCGTGGAGCTCACCATCAGCAGTAAGACCCTTCCAACCACTTTCTTCGTCATTAAAGGGAGGGGATCTTATAATTTACTACTGGGTCAGGATTGGATACATGCCAATTGCTGCATACCATCTACAATGCATCAATGCATCATCCAATGGATCGGAGATTCAATGGAGATGGTCAAGGGAGAAACCTCCTTGACAGTAGCAGTTACAGATGCACAAGGATGGACTTACGATCGAGTAAGCTGCATATCTGGAAAAGCATAGGATACCAAGTATCTCCAGGTGTCCGATTTCGGACTACAGCCGGTTCAAGCAGTTGGCTCTGACGACAAGATTTAATGGATCAATTCATTGAAGATGAAGGAAAGCTTGGGCATGGAGTCACAGTAGACGATGGATTGGTTGCCCAAGTGTATGAGCGATTGTGTAAGCCGATTGATATGTCGAGCCTATCGACCGATTGAAATGTCGAGCTGTAGCCGATTATAAATGTAATCGCCTCTAATAGAATAGCCGATGTCTATAAAGAATCGCCTTTAGTGCAAAAATGTAAAAACCAATTTGCAATCAATGTATTCGGTTGTTTCAGAATATGGTCGATATACATATCGCCCACAGAACAAAAAATGAATATACTTTATTCTTCTATCTTGAATTACAATGATAATATTACAATTCAGATTTGAAGATATTACATTCATGTCAAAGGATTACAAGGGATGCACTATCCTATCTCTCGTATGATGAGGATATTGAATCGATGAATGAGAGAAGGACACCGCGAAGAGGAAACGGAAGACTAAGATCTTCACCGGATTCTATAATCTTCCGCCGAAAGGAGTCCGAGTTGATGACCAAGATGGTCGTCCCCTTGGCATGCTCCTCCTCTGATAAATGTGCAGCAAAAGGCTCTACCTTATTCCTCCCCCTGAAGCCGGTAAATCCAAGCTATTTCACAAGGATTCTTCTAGCTATTGTGCCTTCTGGCTTTTCAAAAGGGGATGAAGAGGAAGAGGTGTTACTGCACTACTTCACAAGAATTCTTCTAGCTATGGAGAGAAAGAAGGAGGAGAAGAGACAGTCATACAACAAAAGCCTATAATCTATTGAATCTGATTTGTGTGCCATGACTGAGAGATATGGTTTCCTTCATCGAGCTTCAAGACTATTTGTAGCCCAAGCAACAGGAAGGGATAACTACGAGAGGGAATTGAAAAAGGCAAAATAAAAGACGCCTGTTTTGGTCAAGAGAGAAACAGTCTCCCCGTGAACACTTCAGACTGAACAATTGGCAGTCATGTAGTGATACGTTTCCCAAAAATCAGGGGTGGGCTTTGAAGGTGAATTGAGTAAAAATTGATGGCCCCACCCTGTACCCCAGAAGAGGAGGTCTTTAGGATCTTTCTCTCCAAACATTGCTAGCAACAACGACAAGCTTCAATGCATCATCTGGATGCAAGAACACTTCAAGAAGAAACTTGTCAAGGAGTGGGGATAATTGCATTTTCCTATGAGCACTCTCAGGGAGGCATACCTCCTATTCCTAACAGAGGCCGATTTGGTTCATGGGCAGAAGGTTATGGTGTCACATTAGAAGCAAGTTGCATTTTTATAGCAAGCAAAGAGATGAATCGGATTATAAAAGGCACCTACAAGGATGTTTGGGAAGTTATCACCAGAAAATAGTACATTCATATTCATCAATGCCAATAAAAGGGGAGTGATTTTATTCATAAATATGGCCGATTGCATCGGCTGGTAGTACATCAATGCTTAAAGAAGACTCTTTGCCTTATCTAACTCCGCTCTAACTCGAACTATTTCTTCATCTACGTGGTCTAGTTTCTGAAGAAGAGCAGTACCTCATCAGTCGATGCTTTATACGTAGGATCCAGCTTCTCACAATAAAGTTTTGGGGACACGCAGAAAAGATGATCACACCATTCTGCCCACCATATATTAAAAAGAGGAGAAGTGAAACTGGCAAGTTTCCAGGAATCAAGATTGATAGTGGAAGAATCAGGAATCAAGTCCAGGAGACGTTGATAGTGAACACCATTAGGGATAACCTCCCGTGGTTTGATCAAGTTGGAAAAGTAAAGACCAATCGGCAATTGGCCAAATCCCAGCTGACGAGCGCTCACTGAAGGGTTATAGAATTCATATGTGGCCGATTGATCTTTTCCAAAAACACAAGATGGAAGAAGTCCTGGTTTGATCATCTCCACAAAGGCAATTTTGTTCTCATCATCCTTAGTGATGTCATCAAAGTTGAAAACAGTCTCAAAATGAGTAACACGGTCTTCATATGCAAACCAGATTATTGATTCTGGCGTAAAGCCAAGATAAAAACTCCTGAAATGCTCTGCTATGCGGGATGGAGTCCTTTTATGTCCTGGAAAGATAGAGACTGCTTCACCAAAGGAAGTGCATCAACGTTTTTCGATTGGGACGCCATCTGGTTGGTCTCCTGGAAAAGACATATCGAAGATATTCTACTCTAATTTATCTCGAAGATGGAGGTTCAGCCACATATTGATGAACCACTAGGGACCCCCTGGAGTGCCTATAGGGGAATTGGTCGACAAACTGACTACCACTTGATGAAGGAGGTTGTAGACCGCACCCAGGAGATATTTACCAAGAGGGATACAAGAACCAGCGGCCAACCGTTCAGCTACAATCTGATAATTAGAAGTGGGGCTGAAAGATTTACCACAAAAGACGAACTTCTCAAGCCACATGTTTAGAAAAGCAACATGTTCTCTGGTGTTCACGGTGCCTGACTTCGTATGCTAAACGATGGAACCAGACCATCTGCCAACATTTTTGGTCTTCAGATAATGAGAAGGTTTGTCATTACGGTGACCGAAAAGAGCATCAGAGGAGGAGACATCTAGACCGGTCAACAAAAGGACATCGGCCAAGGTTGAGGTCATCGGCCCATGACCAAATAAAAAGGCGTTAAGAGCATCAGACCAGAAATAAGAAGCAGCTATCAAGAGAGATTCATTCCGAGGCATATCAGACAGAGACAGGGTAATGCATTGACCGATTTTATATTGCTCCCAGAAATCTCTATTTTTCTCAGACATTCTATGATACCAGTTTCTCCATCCCTTGTTGTACCCTGTCCAAGACCTGAAATAGCTATCCCAATCGGCTAAATCTAAGGAAGCATTCTTGAAGGGGATTATGCCAGTTTCAAAATTAATCATCTCAGTAGGGTCAGTATCACCCATTGGACCAAGAAAGACGAGCCCACGCTTGTCATCAACAGGGATAGTGAGATTGGATCCAAGTTCCTGAAAATAAATAAAAGGAATCTAAACTTCAGACAGAGCAAGACGGTGGCATTGGAAACAAACAAAAAAGCAAAAGGACGAGGAGATACCGGAGGAACTGAACAAAGAGTTGCCTTCGGGGGTGCAGGAGGGGGATGAGAACCTCCTGTGGAGCTTGAAGAAGCCATAGATCAGTAAGAACTTCAGAGCTTAGGGTTCGTCGTCCGGAAGCTTGAACTGTTGAAGGCAACGGAATTCAGGGGAAAAGAGAGTTGAGCCAGTTGTATTTATTGGGTCCTTTTGAGATTTGTTTCGATTCTCCAGCCATCTTCGAATCAAGGAGGATACCTGATTCGATTAAATTTCGGAGCAAAAGATTATTTACTCTGAAACTAGGGGGCATGTGGACACCGTTTTTGGGAAAAAAACATGTCAAAAGGGATAAAAAGGAGCAGCCGATGAGAAAGCAGTACAGTCGGCTGATTGAAGAAAAAGAAGGGTGGTCAACAGAACTCGCCGATGGTCAAAGGGGTCTAACCCTGTCTATCGATGGGCTGGCGGGTCAAACCGGTCGGCCGATGGTCAATCGGAGAATCGGCCGATGGAAAAGAAGGTGGTAATCAAGGAGATACGCCAAAGGCAAGACATGGTGGAGGCGGGTCAATCCTTGATTGGCAACGGGTCAGAGTCAGTTTTAGGAGAGTTTGACTCTTGCACGAGTCTTTTTCTATTTTTAGTAGTGTTCGTTTTCTTTAGATGCAAGTAAATAGGTGCCGTAATCGGGTAGGAGTTGGGTTGTCCTTAGGACATAAATAGCAGCCCTGCATGGTCGGAAAATTTGTACACACCAATATCAAACAAACCGCCTCCGGGCAAACCCTTTACAATTTACAGCATCTACTATACAACATCTACTTTCCGGCGACTTCGCCATTGCGTTTTTCTTTTCTTCAACGTCGTCCTTCAAGTTCGTCGGGCTGCATCGATCGATCTCCGGCAAGCTTGTGAGTACCGTTTTACCGAATAACCCTTGGCTTTAACCTCCGGGCGCATCCCTGAGGTTTCATCTAGTTCTTTATTCACCCCTTACCGATATTAGCTAGATCTACAAGTTTTCGTACCAATTCTTGTGGTTTTAGCTCGTATCATCAATTTATCCCACTCAATTTAGATTACGTCAACTTCTAACATTATAGCCAATTTAGACCTGTTCGAGTGCTGACGTCACGATCGGCTGATCCAGCCAATCCTTTTATTTATGTACTCGCGCTTCGGTTGCTTTCGGCCTGCCGTTCCCGCTACTCTGTATCGGTCGATTGGCAGATACACGTGTCACTGAAGACCCATCAGTTCTCTAGCTGATCCTTAATATTTTTCCATTGTCAATCAACAGGGCAGATTGGCTGGCACGCCTCGCTACAGACCGGGGAGTCACGTGTGCTGCGCACGAAGGTGACATCCTATTTTCACGTCAACAGATGGTAAAATCGCATTCAGCTACAGTGCTGCAACAGTGCAGGAAGAGTTGCCAAAACTATGCCGTGGTGTGGACCTCCATCTTCGGTTGGCGCCGTACGCCTGGCTAGGTGCGGTAGTCTTTGTAGGGTGGCGTAGGTGGCAGCCCCTGCCCCAAGGCAGCTACTGCTCGACTCATGGTCTCACAGGACTGGTAGGTCGGGGCTTCCCACGCAAGCCTCGACCTTTCTTCTGATAGTTGCTCGGTCAGGACACGCCGTTCGATGACTTATACGCGATGGATTCGCCTGTCCTTCGCTACTATTCCGCATTTAGGTGATGGGACGCCTTCGCAGCGTGCCTCCGATGCCGGAGGAAATCTCATCATGGCCTGACAACATGGATCCTTTTGCTCTGCAGGTCTGGCACGTCCCCGTGCGGCGCGGAGTTGTTCGTGCCATGTCGCGGCACCGAGTAGCTATGAAGCTAGGAGGCCTCCTTAGGTCGCCCGGGGTGAACCCATGAGTCAGAGCCGGGCCCTTGATAGCAATGCGGGGCTGGTGCCTACTGGAGATGGTGCGCCTACATTGCTGGTGTTTGTTGCTGGGCCGTAGCGGTCATGGGCTGTCTTAACCTTAAAGGATTAGGGAAATAGGGGCTAAGTTGATTACCCCTGGTTTATCCCCTCATCACAAACCCACTGCACCCTCGCTCCGCAAGCCCTACGTGAAGGACCGAACTGGTGACCAGATAGGGGGAGTGAATGGGAGCCGACAAAAATTCTTCTCGAGGGAGATGTCTTCTCCAACAAGATGAATACGGCTTGACCAAATCACTTCTCCGACTCAACTACCCAAGTTGGCCAAGACCACGTAGCCACTGAAGTGCTACTGATCCTAGGAACCAACAACCACCGAAACCTACTCGAGAACGCAGTGGAACAAACACTCGAGCAACACTCAGACCACACCAGTCAGACCGGTCACTACGACCGGTCAGACCGGTCCTGGCCGGATCACCCGAACTAGACCGCTGAATCACCCGACACCAACCAGAGACACACCGGGTCACCCGAGACCCCAAGCTGGATCACCCGATCAAGACTTGATGATTTCCACAACACAGCTTCACACCGATCAGACCGGTCCAAGCCTGGAAACCCCAAATCCAAGAAACAGACCTCCCGAGCTCCAAACAGTACCAAACACGAAACAGCAGCAAGCCTAGAAACTAGGGAACACACTAGGACGTTCACCCGAGCCAAAACCCAACAGGGAGCTGCATCGTTCAGACTGGTGGAAGGCACCAGTCAGACCGGTCAGGGCCTGGGCACTCGGGATGAACAGCGAGCCGCGGGTCAACTCCCCCAAATCCACTTCCCGATCTCCCAATTCGCTCCACGGATTCGCACCAGACATTGGGGATACTAGGAGTACCTCATGGGTGTTGACGGCTGTTAAGTACCTAATTTAAGACCGTCAATCCTTGCATTTCATCATGAGAACCATGCTTCCACAGTAGAATAGGGGCTTAAACTAACAATTTCCACTAGTGGTTGTGTAAAGATGAATGGAGGTGTTTAGCATAAGAAATTAGGAGAAAGCATACCTCTATGATCCTAGCACTTCAGCCTCAGCCAATGAGGGGCTGCCATGCAAGCATCCCCTGGATCAATGACATCATCAATCCAAGAGAGAGAGCCTCGGCGAATCAGAAACCGCCATGTGTGCATCACATGGATCCTATGGCCCACCAGAGCGACTAAACCACCACAAACACACGTGTACACCAGGAACCGACCTCAGGACCCACCACGCAGCCACTCAGAGATAGCACAGGCCGAGGGGGCCCACCTGGGGGTTGGCCGACCCCAGGATCGGCCGAATCGACCTTAGGTCAGTTTATCCTGGCCTTCCACGTGCTGGCTCCTGGTCACGTTCCGGGGGTGCACTGGGTGTCCTCTCACCGGTGCCTTGGCCTATAAATAGAAGAGGAGGGGGGTAAGAAGAGAACAACACACTTGAAGGCAACTTCTCACCTTAGCCTCTTTCTCTTTTTCTCATTCCCTCTTGGTGGAGGTGAAACCTCATCCCGCCATGAGTGTGAGTGTGAGGAGGATCTAGCTTAAGTGGTGCTAGGTAGAGAGGGAGTGTGTGGATGAGTAGAGGTGAGGTGTGATGATCCGTTCTTCATCCACCATCCCCTTGTATCTCGTGGGTGACGCCGTTCTTCATTTAGACTAAAGTGAGTATTTCATTATATTCCAATTAGACTAAAGTCGCATCCATACATGGGTGATATGTTCTAGTGTTCTTTGTCTGTTCTTGATCATAGACTTTATGTTCTAGTAGCATAACCTCGTTGATCTTGCGGAGGAGTTACATAGTAAACTTATCTGTTTGTGTGACTGCCTGTCAATTAGAATATAGTGAGACTCATGCATATCTGAATTAGATCAAAGTGTCATTCATATCTCTGAGTATCATCTCGATTCCATGATGGGTAAGGTCTAGCCGTACTCGCGGGTTCGTCACTCTGTGTTTATACAGAGTGCTATAGTGTTGCTACGGGACGTCAGACGTAGCCGTGCTATAGTAGTAGTCGGTAGTGTAGACGTGGTGTCTAGACTACGGGTTATCCTTCGATTGCCCTGTATCCCACAGTTTGTCTTGGGGTAGGCCACGGTAGTGACAGCCGTTGGACCCTTACGGAATCCCCCACGTTCGGATACAGGTGTAGGCAACCATTTGCCGTGAACCAACTATTATAGCCAGGAGCGAGATCCATTGCAACTTGTACCCCCTAGAACCGAGTACCTACAAGAGATTCCATACCTCTCTCAGTAGAGATCCTTTGTCCTTGGATAAGTCACTCGTAGAGTACCCCATCTGTTTCTAGGATTCGATACCCTTTGGAATAATCCCGAGGGAGAAGTGCAACAACGGTGTATCCGTGCGCTTGCGGACTCGTGCGCACCCGTCAGCATACCCGGGTGATTCTTACACGCTCACGCTATCCCGGTGCCATAGTGGTGAGGTTACGAAATACCAACAAGAATTTCTGGCACCGTTGCCGGGGAATGGTTGTCGAGAATCTACGAACCCGACTATCCTTGTATCTTTTGTGTTTCCTTTTTGTCTCTACCTCTACCCCCGTTATCCTAGGAAGGTTACCCTTGTACGCACTTTCCGCCCATTATCAGTGAACCAATGGAATCATCCTTATGGAGGCGACCAGCCTCTTTGACACCTTGTATGGTTCACCCATCCCTCATGAAGCTAGTTGAGGACAACTCCTTCTCGGGGAAAAGTCATGAAAATCCCTACTTCCATGTGAGAGACTTTGAACAACTGTGTTCCACCCAGGGTAAGACCGGGGTGACACAAGATGTTCTTAGGAGGAACTTGTTCACGTTCTCCCTTTCTGGAGGAGCGAGAACTTGGTACCATTGTTTTGGTCATGTTCACCTCAACTGGGGAGCATTGAGAGCAGCTTTCTGTACTCGATTCTTTCCTTTGAGGCGTATCATTTCCCTAAGAATGATGATCATCAGTTTCAAACAAAGAGAGAAGGAATCCCTAAGCATGGCATGGCATCATTTCGCCTCGATGGCTGAGACTTGCCCAGCCCTTAATCTACCAGACCCAGTGCTCCTACAGCATTTCCGGCTTGGTTTTTAGAGGGCAGTGGCATGACACTTGATGCCGTTTCAGGAGGCTCCTTTGTGCTCTTAGAGCCGGAACGAGGAAAGGAAATTCTAGGAGAAATCTGAGATTTCAGCCCCCCGCCCTTCTTGAGCGACGAGGTAGCCAAACGTGGTAATGAAGAGTTGCCTAAATCCATCTTCGAGAGAGCCCGAGCTTACATACCAACCTTCTCTACGCTCTGGTCGAAGATATCATTCTTGACTAGCAGGAATCTATGGGAAAGAGCACCTAGCATGAGTTCTGCCTTTAGGTTCCCCTATCGTTTCTTCTCTTAAAACCCGACCTTCGAGACTTAGTCTCGAAGGAAGGAGGAAAGGAGTGGTTAAGGAAGGGTAGTTGTTCCTGGCGAGAATGATTATCTCGACTTCAACTACCACTTTCCAGGAGAGGTTACGATGAATGTTTCGTGCTTCATGTCAAGGCTCGATCCGAGGTGCCGCCACACCAAAGGTCAGGCCAAGACACTGGCCCCAGGCTCATAAAATCTCTATACTTTTGGCCTTGGAAAGCATGATTTTATACCGATCCAGTTGAGCAACCCATCTCGTCATCCTGAGCTCAGCTAGGACCGATGCCGATCAAGTTAAGTAGGCATAAATCCCGTTCTTACGCCTTGACTTGATCGATGCCCTGCGGGAGTGTGGTTGCATCTCTATCTTTTGCACTTCCGTTGGAAGCTTGGGTTGGCTTACGTGTCATCCACACACTAGTGAGGGTGAGAACCTTTGGCAACCTTAGGAGAGAATGAACTAGAAAGTTCGTTACTCTCGACTTATGGCTCGAATGTTCGTTCGACCCATGGAGTCTCACTCACTTGATCTGGGGTTCGAGCATTCTTGAGCCATGCTTCCAGAGGTGAAAGCTTCACTCTTAGAGCACTCTTGGCTATAGGTCGGGTCTTGTGCTCATCTTCATCACCTCTATCATCTCTCATCCATAGTGCTATAACCTTGCTAGCTGCACGATCTTCCTAAGGTTACCCATCATAGTTCCCTTAGATTGGTTGCGGAAACTATCACCGCGACATCTTGAGCACAGCTTGCAGTGTATATATGCACTAACCATGCAGGAAGAAAAGAGGTTCCATAACAAGAAACCTGCTAGGAGAACCATGAGTTAGAGGAAGGAGGTACCTCGGAAAAAGGGGGATGATCTAGCAGAAAGGGGCAACAACATCTCTCTACTCGGGTATGAGTCCAGGTAAACCCCCATGTTGAGCTATTAATGTGAGAAGAGGTTTAAGTAAAGTTAAATGGGGTGAAGGCAACTATATGCCCAAAACCTTATCCTAGCTATTACTGAAGCCTCCGACCTCAAAATCCGTGGGACACCTGGCCCTGGGACCCCGAGCCCCACTAGAACGCACAGGCCAAACAGGAGGCCCAACGGGGCCCATATGGGTTCGGCCGACCCACTAGGTCGGCGGACCCAATAACGGCGTAGCCGCCTATCCTTTTTCGCGTGTGCCTCCCTTCGTCCTCCAGAGACCTCCTCCTCACCGCATGACAGACTTTGAGTCGTGCAGAAACTCCATCTCCCCTACTCCTTCCTCCTCACAGCCACCACACCACCGATCATGAGTAGCCGGGATGCACAGCCTCGTCGGATGAAGGTCCTGTCCGTCTTCGAAGGGGAGAAGTCCTTCTTCCTCAACGACCTAGGGAGCGACAAGTTGCATCCATGGGACGGATCTCAGGATGATATGATGACCCCAGAATGGGGGAGGAGGTTGAGAAGCTCAACTGGAGACTCGATAGAGCCCCCAGCTTGGCGCGGCTCATCTTCACCCCCACTTTTGCTGGTCATTGTTCCCGATTTACCGTCCTAGAAAAGACACCAGCCCCTGGTTCAAGCAAGAAGGTGCTCTACGATGACTGGCCAGGCCCACCGTTGAAGCCTGGAGAGCGCTACGCAGGATCGCTCTTTGGCAAAGATGGTGAGCCTTTCTGCCACAAGTATGAGCAAGATGTTTGGGACGAGTTTCTACAGCCCCAGACCAGGTTTCACATCTTTGGGGTGAGGACCCCGAAGGACAGCTGCGGAGTGCCCAAGCCATATCCACCGCGCTGGGAGACAGAACTTGAGGATATCCTGGCTTCGTTACCCAACAGAAGGAGTCTCCAAGCAAGCAAAGTGGCAGGTAGATTGGCAGATGTGTACCTCGAGTACGAGGCCTTAATAAAGGTTGTGAAGAAGCAGCGGGAAGAGTATCGGCAGCTCAGGCATCTTCTTCTCAAGACTAGCGAGGAGATGAATGCTATGCTGCAGCGCCTGATCGAGGCAGAGGGTTTGGAAGCCCTCTTCACAGAGTAGAGGGCTACGCCTGCCTTTCATTTTCCATAGGCGCTTAGTTAGGTTTATTTTATTTCCTTCCATTTATTTCCCTTTCAAATTTAATTTCCATCATGTGTGTAAGCGCCTATTTCATTATGAGCTTGAATGAATAATCTGGCTCTACCGGTCATGTAACCCGGTCGAGTCACATGTGTTTTAGTTGTTTTTGTTTGTCTTGAAGAACCGCACCCAGATACAAGATAGTGTGGGGGAGAGTCGCACTCTCCAAACACGAACACGGTGAACCTTTGTACCCACGCTACACTCGCACAACGCGTACGACCGCTCATGCTTAGAGAACCTGAACGGAGAGGCACTCATGCACATCACAAAAACCCCATCCGGTCTGAACCAACAACCAGCGCTGGTTTGCATCTCCACCTCATTTAACCATGACTCCTGAGTTCGTTATGATCTTTTATAAAATCCTTTATAAACCAACTCAAGAAATCTATGGTGATGCTTACTTCGTACCTTTGGTTGACATGCATAAGTTTTATTCCTTGATTATACTCTTGAGGCTTGTGAACAATATCTTTATAAGGACAACATGTTCATCTAAGTAGTTGACAAGTGAGATATGACTTTGATCTTATCTCTGAAGGTTTTAGTTCTTGGGTTTATTTAGAAAAAAAATGCTCTTGCAAGCTCCGCTTTGATATGCCACAGTCCTACCAAAGCCATATGATGTTATTAGTTGAAAACCTTATACTCATATGCTGCTTGTTATTACATTGAGCTTTGTCAAACCCTGTGACCCTAGTGAGAATTCTTTTCATGCTTTCATGATCAAGATTCATATGCACACCATCGTTCCCCCTTGCTATTCTTCTACTCTGGAAGATGGCATTGTACCATTCGTCCATCCACCGACATAAATGCTTGATCATATGCATTAATTTCTCTCTCCTCAAATATTCTGCAAAAAGAGGCATGGCTATCTAAAAAAACAGAGAGAGAGGGACACAAGAAGGTCCACACATTCAAAAAAAAGAGAAAAGAAAAGAGGGAAGATAGCCATGTTGATGTGAACCCGCTAGGGTTTGTGCCCAATCTTTCGATGAGATGCGTGGGGGATAATTCGATTGGAGGAGATGACGTTCACGGCCCGACTACAACCTTTCCAAGGATGCGCCTTAGCAACCGATACACCACCTCCTATGGCTGCCGTGATCTTGTGGAGCGCGTCACCCGGCCACTAGGGCACCCGTTCCTGCAAGCAATCGAAGAACTAGCAAGAACAAGTATAGAACAAGTACTGAATTTACTAGATGGGAATGAAGTATTAAATCTCAAACTCAATCACGAATACGGTGGGGTTCCGATGACAGGAAGTCGGGCGGCTGATTCAGCACGCGCGCTTCAGCAAGTAGCAATGGCTAAACTTGATCTAAACAAAACCCAATCAGTTTGTGGCGGCTATGGAGCTATATGAGAGGGTGGAGGACGACCTGGACGTGGTGGGGGTCGTCCTACAACCCTAGGACGCGCCCCTATGGGGCTCCAGTTGATACACGGCCCATTGGGCCGAATAAGGTGGCGCAGCACCTGGGACAGATTGACATCCAGTCATTGATTTGACAATTGCGACCGGCACAGAGCATATATGGACATGAGTCCGGATCCATATGAAAGTTTACTTCACCCTCGTTCCAGGGAGTACTTGAACGCCCCAATCCGACTCCGTATGCGACCGTGGCATCCGTCACAAGTTGGTGTTTTTCTGCAGTCCGAATCCAGCCTGCGCGAGTCCTTCTCCCTTTCGGTCTTGACCATGATTCCTAATCAAAAGAAGAGTGCACGTGTCTCCACAATCTAAATATGATGAACATGAACTCAGGAGTGAACTTACTTGTTGATTAAGTTGACGAGCACGGGCACGAGTAATAGGACCAGCAATAACTCGATTTTGTGTAGGCGTGGATGTATCGCTGGTGGTGATGTCCTCATCACATGTTCTCATAAGCTTTTTCATAAGAGAGAGAATCATGCATTGGAGTTTTCATCCCACTCATTGAATATGGTAATAACTAGCACCTATTCTGGGCCTAGTGTCCACCTTACCATATCCACTACATTCATACACATGCACATCTTGATCTGATTGTATGACTTGATTTTCTCTTTGGATCCAGTTTTTGACTTTGCAATATATGTGATACAAGTATACCTTACCATTCATATCCTACCCTGAGCTCCACATAAGCTTGTTAGAAGTAGGATGAATTTAAGGCAGTCATGCCTAGGTGAGGACATATACACATTGAGCGATCCGAGAGAATCAAAGAAGGAGGCAGAGCATGATTTTCTATAAAAATCATTAAAAACCTCAAGTGCTTGCCATTAGATGCTTAAGGGATTCGGTTCATGGTCGTTCTTCTTATCAACTACCTAAGATGGCATGGTAGCCACTCCACAAAGTTCACAAGAGCAAGGTATGACCTGGAATAATTCTTATGTTTGTTTCATACCTTTGGTTTAACCCACTTGATCTATTCCCTATTGCTTGGGACGAGCAAAGGTCAAGTGTGGGGGAGTTGTTGAGGCTGTTAAGTACCTAATTTAAGGCCGTCAATCCCTGCATTTCATCATGAGAACCATGCATCCATAGTAGAATAGGGGCTTAAACTGACAATTTCCACCCGTGGTTGTGTAAAGATGAATGTAGGTGTTTAGCATAAGAAATGAGGAGATAGCACACCTCTATGATCCTAGCACTTCAAGCTTAGCCAATGAGGGGCTGCCATGCAAGCATCCCTTGGATCAATGACATCATCAATCCAAGAGAGAGAACCTCGGCGAATTAGAAACTAACACGTGTGCATCACATGGATCCTATGGCCCACCAGAGCGACTAAACCGCCTCAAACACACGTGTACACTAGGAACCAACCTCAGGACCCACCACGCAGCCACTCAGAGAAAGCACAGGCCGAGGGGGCCCACCTGGGGGTCGGCCAACCCCAGGATCAGCCGAACCGACCTTAGGTCGGTTGATCCTGGCCTTCCACATGCTGGCTCCTGGTTGGCTCCTGGTCACGTTCCGGGGGTGCACGGTGTGTCCTCTCGCCGGTGCCTTGGCCTATAAATAGAAGAGGAGGGGGGTAAGAAGAGAACAACACACTTGAAGGAAACTTCTCACCTTAGCCTCTTTCTCTTCTTCTCATTCCCTCTTGGTGGAGGTGAAACCTCATCCCACCATGAGTGTGAGTGTGAGTTAGCGTAGGTGTTGCTAGGTAAAGAGGGAGTGTGTGGATGAGTAGAGGTGAGGTGTGATGATCCGTTCTTCATCCACCATCCCCTTGTATCCCGTGGGTGACTGTCACACCCTGAAATTTCCAAAATTTTAGGATGTGAATAGAAAGAATAATTAAACAATAATTTTCTTATAATTTTAAAATTTTCTCCACATTTATTTTCTTTACAGGAAATATAGTATAGGAAAAAAAGTCTTTGATTGTTTTTAAATAAATAAGTGGATTCAATGTGTGGTGCATTCATGCTGATGCATCTTGGTGTTTATAAAGTGCAAAATGTTTGAAAAAAACACGCTTAGATGCTGACCAAATCCTTCCGAGATTTTTTCCCATCTTTTTCTGGAATTTACTCATTTTTCCTAGAGCTAAATCTATGTTATTCATCTTTCTCACTAGCTTCAAATATTTTATTTGACATCCCCCATCCATCATGGCCGAAAGTCATAAACTCTCCCAAAACAGCCATAATCTATTTCCTTCTCTTAATCCCAGCCCATTCTTTCCTTTATTCCAACTCGAACAGCCCAGCTAGCTCTAGGCCTTCATACAATCTGTTGCCTCCTCCACACGGTCCAACTTGAGGTGGTCGTTCGGAGTACAAGATATAATCTCAATTTCAATTGATGTTGTGCACAGCCAGGACGTCGCCTCCTCCTCCTTGCGTGCGTGCCACTCCAGTGCCGCTACCACTGGCCTATAAAGGACGAGCACCCAAGCCCCTCACGCGCCCTAGCTGCTGCCTCCACCGCCGTTATCCTCATCAAAAGCCTAGCGATCTATCTTTTCACAACAGCACCACAACGCCTCGCAGCATGCCCTAGTGCCGCCGCCGTCTCAGCGCCGTCTTCGTCGGGAGATCCACAACACCAAGGGAAGCAGCTGTTTCGATTCTCCGTTGCTGAGCTACTGCCGGAGGAGAGCGTGTACACGCCGTGTCGACCCACTGGCCACCGCACAGCCATCATTGTCAAGGCTAATTTGGACAGCTGCCGTCACATCCATCATCGACCGTAGTGTCGCAGGCGCTGGACATTGTCGTCGTTTCGCCATGTGAAGTAGGACCTCCGCCGCCATCCTTGTCGAGTTCGATCTTCGCGGCCATCATCGGTTCCATTGTTCCATGGCTGCTGTATGTGAGCATACCGATGTACACTCGATCTATATCTATCATGTTCTCTGTTATCAGCCGTCTTTCTGCTTTGTTTGCTCATCCGCGTCCCTCGTGCCTTGCAGCGATTTTGTGTGGGCATCTATTCTTTTTCCCCTGTCAACCATGAGGTGTGTTGTCTACTCTATACGTGCATGTGCATGATGTATATTCAGTATACATTATGAATGTGTAGACTGCCAGCGAGGGCAGTTGGCACTAGAAGGCTGGCCGCCATAACATCAACGCCGCCGTTGCCCCATGCCATCTTCACTACCAGCTTGCTAGTGTTATTGTCTTGCCGAGCTCGCCGCCGTTCGCCATCGATTCAGTCCATCGTCGTTGATGTCATTGTCGTTGGTGAGAACCTCAGCACGCACTCTTCTGTCCCTCTTTCACTAGTCCATGCAAGCTAACAGTGCCATGCATGTATCCACGTATATGACCATGGGCACAATTAATTCCTTATTGTCGTATATTCTTTTATTATTGTTTAAGCACTTTGTGATTGAGCAATAATTATGCAATAGTTCATTCTTAAAATATCCCTTGTCTATCAACTGTGCAAGACATATGTGTGCACGTCCATCTCTAAGTGTAACATATGCATGCACACCTGTATCTGTATGCATATACGAGGAAGCAAGATCTATTTATGTATTCTTTTAGTTTCCTTTCTCGATTATTGTTTCATGGTCATCGTCCCTACATCATGTTCAATAATCATGCATTATGTCTGTATGCATGTGAGCACCAATCCAATGACTTTGCCACTTTGATTATTGTTTAAGTACTCTGGTGATGTCATGCTTACATCGTACTTATGCTTGAGCATTATAATTCCGTTTCTTTCCATCTACATACATGCACGTATGCACCTCTTGCATGCAACGTGATTATTGGCTATCTGTTCTTTGTGTGCAGCCATGCAATGCATGCCTGTTGACCATTATATTCAATACTATCTCTTTGTTTTTGACACTCATATCTTATTTAGTTGAATTCCAATTTCAGCGTTTCTTGTGTTCACATATTTCTAGAATCATACTCCATCCTTTAGCACACTCTATCAAAGCTTTTCTTTTGAGTGGTGCATTGTTCTTAGTTTGCTTGTTTGTTTGCTTTGTGTATGCTTGTGCCCGATGATTGATGCGAGTAGAATGAACGTGGTTCGAGAAGCTTTGAAGAGCATGAAGATGAAGATATTCTGAGCAAAATCATTACTCTGGTTAAAGGCAAGTGTGTCCTTATGCTTTTGTCCTAAGACCTATATTTAATCACCTTGCATATGCTTTGCATTTAATTTGATGGGTCCTATTAAGGTTTATCCTAGTCTTTATGATCATTCCTTGTCAACCTAGGTTTACCTTTATGTTGGGTAGCTCTTGCTTAGCTGCTATATTTAGGGTTATGGTGGTTTTAATGAACTCAATGATGAACATGCTTTACTTTTATGATGTATCTCTGGTTAATACAAGACCACATAATTAATTGGAACATGGAGAACCACCCAGGAAAATAGTGCAACCACAAGGACTAAACGGGCACTGGTCTTGGCTGAATAATTAGGAACTTTAGCTTGGGGTGATCTTACCTGATAAGGACAAGGGATCGGCGGTACTGCGGGGTATGGACTCGCTCTAGCAGGGGGTTGGGTGAGTTTTCTTTCTATGGTGGGGTATCGACCTGCTCGGGGACTTTATATCTTGCTAACTGATCCGGACCTTGTGGGTCACAACTTGTTGGGGAACCTTTGTAAAGGCCTCGTAGCGTCCCTATGCAATCACACCTCGGTAGTGTGATATGGTGCTTGGCCGGCATCGCATGGTTGGGTCCAAAGTTCTTCGGAGCTTTTACGCGACTTGTGGGGAAAGTGTACAACCTCTGCAGAGTGTAAAACTAACTGGTTAGCCGTGCTCATGGTCAAGAGCGACCTGGAGCCTCACATGATAATTGAACTTGAAGATGGACTTAAATCGTGGTTTTTGGTTATGTTAGCCATATGCTTATGGCGTATCTCTTACCTTTATGCTTAATTTGTGGGATGGTATATACTTATACTTTATTAGTAATCAGGTGCTAATAAAATTTGACCAACTAAAACTGCTTAATGCAGTCAACCTGTTAGCCTTTCCTTGCTTAAGCCTTTGCATTCATACTTTCCCCACACTTGCTGAGTACGACATGTGCTCACCCTTGCTATAAACAATGTTGCTCAGAAAGAGGAAGCTTCTATGGAGTTTGTTGAAGATGTTGCTGAGTTCTAAGCGTACGCAACCCCCAGTCGACTGCCTGTGATGTTTGGAGCCTTCGTTTCTAGGATTAAGCATAAATCTCTGATAATCTTTCTTTTTCTTACGTGATACTGTTTCTGTATTCACTTATATGTCACTATATGTATGAAACTAGATCCTGGCATACATATAGTTATGCACTTGGTTGTCTTTGGAAAAACAGGTGTGACAGTGACGCCGTTCTTCATTTAAACTAAAGTGAGTATTTCATTATATTCCAATTAGACTAAAGTCGCATTCATACATGGGTGATATGTTCTAGTGTTCTTCGTCTATTCTTCATCATAGGCTTTATGTTCTAGTAGCATAACCCCGTTTGATCTTGCGGAGGAGTTACATAGTAAACTTATCCGTTTGTGTGACTGCCTGTCAATTAGAATATAGTGAGACTCATGCATATCTGAATTAGATCAAAGTGTCTTTCATATCTCTGAGTATCATCTTGATTCCATGATGGGCAAGGTCTAGCCGTACTCGCGGGTTCATCACTCCGTATTTATACGGAGTGCTATAGTGTTGCTACGGGACGTCAGACGTAGCCGTGCTATAGTAGTAGTCGGTAGTGTAGACATGGTGTCTAGACTACGGGTTATCCTTCGATTGCCCTGTATCCCACGGTTTGTCTTGGGGTAGGCCGCGGTAGTGACAGCCGTTGGACCCTTGCGGAATCCCCCACGTTCGGATACAGGTGTAGGCAACCATTTGTCGTGAACCAACTGTTATAGCCAGGAGGGTCCGGTGTCCGAAGCGAGATCCTTTGCAGCTTGTACCCCCTAGAACCGAGTACCTACAAGAGATTCCATACCTCTCACCTACCTTAGCAAAGATCCTGTGTCTTTGGATAAGTCGCTCGTAGAGTACCCCGTGCGTTCCTAGGATTCGATATCCTTTGGAATACTCCCGAGGGAGAAGTGCTACAACGGTGTATCCGTCTGCTTGCAGACTCGTTCGCACCCGTCAGTGTACCCGGGTGATTCTTACACGCTCACGCTATCCCGGCGCCATAGTGGTAAGGTTAAGAAATACCAACAATGGGCATCCCATAGCTACGATTTGGTCCACCAAAACTTGTTGAATCAAGAGGAATCGAAGGATTTCCACCAAGAACACCACTTTCTCGAAACCTAGGAAAGCCCCAAAATCGAGCACCTTTACTCACGGATTTGGGAGGGGAATCACAAGGAAAATAACCACGAAGGGTTCATGTATACATCCCCAACCAAATCCCAAAGAGAAAGGCCTCAAATCCACCACAAGAAATTTGCTAAGAAAAGGCTCTGAAAATCACCAAAAAGGAAAACGGGGGAAACAACACAAGGTCTTGAGGAACCACGCCGAATCATCTATACATACCATGAAGGTTCATACAAGGTCTAGCTTGCCACCCGATCATCCATCCCTCTCTAAGGATCTCACCATGAAGCTCTCAAGCTAGTCCTAAAAATTTAAGGAAAATAGGAAGGGAAAAAAGCAAAAGCAAATGAGCTAGGGTTCCAAGAGATGGTTGCATCCTCTCACCACTTGGGTTATATGGAGGCAACCGAAAGATGAAACTACCCCTAAGAAATAAAACTAAGATGCACACTCCCGAGGGCAAATTGGAAATCTTCGTCGTAGCACCATCGGACGGGTGCCCGGCGATCGCAAACTTGCTTAGCCTCGACGCAAGCCTTGCGATCCCGATGCGTGTCCTCTGCTTCGAAGTCTCCGGAAGGCGTCGTCGCACACCGGTCAGACTGGTGCTCCTCATCGGTCAGACCGATCTGATGCTGCTGCTCTTCGGTCTTCGGTCTTGGATTTGTGGATCAACCAAGGAACCTAGTGGTTTTGTGGTGAACCACTGGAAACCCCGCAGACTTGGTGTAGCCTCCCGCCAATCTCCACTCATGACTTGGCTCCCACGAAGTCCCCGCTCGACCTTGGTTTTGAGGCTCAACCAAGAAACCGTCAATGACTTCGTCTTGTTGTTCTTGCCACCATGCGACCCGCACTTCACCCCGCTGGCCACCGGGTCCCTCGAACCAAGCCTACTTGTCTGCTCCACACCTGGAGGCCTCACCGGCATCGACCTTTCGCGCTTGTTCTTCACCTGCACTAGCACCAATCAAGCCGCAGCCTGCACCTGCAATACTAGGCCAAGAGTTAGTCCACACAACGTTGTCAGTCACTCATCACACCAGGAAGCGACCATCCACCGGTCCTCAAACCACACAGGCTCTCAATCTCCCCCTTGATGAGTGCATTAACAACACACACATTTGGTAACCAAAGAGAAAAGGAAAAAGAAAAAAACGAACAAAGAAACTCAAACAAGCGATCGAAAGCCAACCAAAGGCAAAAAGCAAGATCATTTGAAAGAGGAAGTCTCGGTCCCCTTAGGCAAGGGCAACGACTCATTGGTAAGTAACATGCAACGGTTTAGCACCCAAAAGCAATTTAATAAAGCACATATGACATGGGAGCACATTTTCCAAGCAATTTACATTTCATTTTCAGATTCATATTTGGTACATGAAATGTCTTTGCGACAAAAAGGAACTTATGCTCCTCCACAAGATAAAGCAAGGGGGCTAAACATTCATGATGACAAATGAGCCTTTTGCTCCATATGATCAAAATAAGCCATCCAAGCACAAATTAAGCATAGAAATGCCACTAAAACATGTCATGATCATATAAAGGCATTTACTCACAAGAGAGCATACATGTAGCATTTTTAAAAACATAGCTATTTACCAGGGATATAAATCAATATCATCAAGAGCTAAGTCAAACTAAACCATATCATACCAAACTAGCTCACAAGATCATATATAGTACATCATGGTGAACAATGTATATAGGAGAAGCTTTTCCTACAAAATGCATATGGTACAAAATGCATGCAACCTAAGATACAATGATGCATATACATCATGTTACATATGCAATGCAAAATGCGAGAATGCACAAAAGGAAACTATACATATGCTACACAAGGAGCTCCCACCACCAACTCAAGAAACCAAACACACACCAAGTTCCCCCCGCAAACGAGTGAAAGTTGCTTGATCTAGGGGCTTGGTGAAAATATCCGCTAGTTGGTTTTGTGTGGGCACATGGATCAAAGCTATTTTTCCTTTCTCACCATTGTCTCTCAGAAAATGGTATCTCACTTCTATATGCTTGGTTTTGGAATGTAGCACTGGGTTCTTTGCAACACTAATGGCACTCGTGCTATCGCATAGAAGTGGAACCTGGGTATACTCCTCACCAAAGTCACTCATGGTGTATGTGATCCAAAGGAGCTGAGAGCAACAACTAGCTGCGGCAACGTACTCGGCTTCGGTTGTAGATTGAGCAACACTCGATTGTTTGTGGGAAGACCAAGACACCAAAGAAGAACCCAAGAACTGGCAAGTCCCAGAAGTGGACTTCCTATCCAACCGACACCCGGCAAAATCTGTGTCTGAAAAACCGTGAAGCTCCAAAGAAGAAGACGCAGAGTACCAAAGGCCGAAGTCGGGAGTGTATTGCAAATACCTGAAGATGCGCTTGACTGCTTGCCGATGCGAAGTCCTTGGAGACGCTTGAAAACGAGCGCATAGACATACCGAGAATTGGATGTCCGGCCTCGTCACCGTCAGGTACAGGAGGGATCCGATCATGCTCCGGTACTCCTTCTGGTCCACGTGTTCACCTTCCTCGTCCGCATCAAGGGCTGTAGTCGTACTCATCGGTGTCATCATTGCCTTGGAGTCCTCCATCTTGAACTTCCTCACAATGTCCATGGTGTACTTGGCTTGGTGTACAAATGTTTCTTCCATCGACTACTTGATCTGGAGGCCGAGGAAGAACTGCAACTCACCCATCAAGCTCATCTCGAATTCCCTGCTCATGTCTTCTGCAAACCTTGCAACCAAAGAGTTAGACGAGCCACCAAAGACAATATCATCCACGTACACCTGAACAATTATGATCTCCTTGCCCTGCCTAAGGAGAACCAAGGTCTGATCTACCTTCCCCATCTCAAAGCCTCTCTCAAACAGGAACCCCCTCAACCTACCATACCAAGCTCTAGGCGCCTGCTTCAACCCATACAGCACCTTCCTCAACTGGTACACCCTGTGGGGGTACTTCTCACTCTCAAACCCCGGTGGTTGCCTCACATACATTTCTTCCTCGAACACACCATTCCGAAACGCACTCTTTACATCCATTTGGTACAATTTGAACACTTTAGCCACAGAGAAGGCTAGAAGGATCCTAATCGACTCCAAACGAGCCACAGGAGTAAATGTCTCCTCACAGTCTATCCTCTCTTTTTGTGTGTACCCTTGAGCAACCAACCTCGATTTGCTACTTCACCTTTCTCTCCCTCTTTATTTTTCCACACCCATTTTGTCCCAATCGGCTTACAACCTGGTGGAGGCTCCACTAACTCCCAAACTTCATTTCTCTCAAAATTCTCCAACTCTTCATGCCTAGAATTTACCCAATTGTGATCAGATAGCGCGTGTCCAATGCCTTTGGGCTCAAAAGTAGCAACAAAAGCAGCATGGGCAAAGTGAGAGTCATTTCGAAACCTCGACTGTGTAGTTCGTTCGTTGATGTTCCCGATGATCGTTGAAGCTGGATGATCCACTTGTACTCACCGGGGAGCTTCTCACCTCGAAGCCACCTCCTCCTCAGCTGCAGCTTCCTCTCGATCTCGGCACGTCGTCGTATGTGTGGGAGAAGGCCCGTCCTCGATCGTAGTCGAAGTAGTATGTACATGCTCAGCCACGGGCGCCACACCACCATCTTCCTCATCTCCTTGCTGCTGCACCTCATCCTCAAAAATCTCCTCGCCAAGTTCCTCGTCACCTGCACACTCAAAAACAAGCGAAATACGTGGTTGTGTCTCGTCGAAGGTAACCTCGCAAGTCTCCACGATTTGGTTAGTTTCAAGATTGAACAACCCGAAAGGCTCTAGAATGAGACGCGTAACCAAAGAAAATGCCATCGACAAGCCTAGCCTCGAACTTGTCCAAACTCTTGCCTTTCTAAAGAATGAAGCATTTGCAGCCAAAGACGTGAAAGTGACTCACCTTGGGAGTTCGACCGTGCATCAACTCGTAGAAAGTTCTCTTCTTATGGACCCGAAGATAAATCCTGTTCGACACATAGCACGCGGTATTGACCGCCTCAGCCCAGAACCTTCTCGAAGTCCTATGCTAATCGAGCATCGTCCGAGCCATCTCACACAGGGTTCTGTTTTTCCTTTCCACCACACCGTTCTGGGGAGGCATATACGGACTCAAGAACTGGTGTTCAAGACCCAAGTCATGGCAAAAGGTTTCGAAGCGAGAGTTTTTAAATTCCGAGCCATTGTCACTACGGATTGCTCATATGGCATCTCCGTGCCTCTCGTTCTTCAACCTCAAGACAAGATCTGGAACAAAACCAAACGTCTCCCCTTTCTCCTCCAAAAAGAAAACCCAAACATAACGAGAGTAGTCGTCCACCACAATCAGGACATACCACTTCCCACCCACAGATCGCACATGAGCTGGGCCAACCAGGTCCATATGGAGCAGCTCGCATGGACGCTCCGTCATCACATTAGTGAGGGGTGGATGGGAAGCAGCTACCATCTTAGCATGCCTGCACGGCGCACACACCAAATAGTTTTCGAACCTCAAACAGGGCAATCCTCAGACCAAGTTGAGTCCACTCAAGCGTGACAAAAGGTCAAAACTCAAGTGACCTAACCTCCTATGCCACTTCCACAACTCACCCGAAGAACCGGCCACGAAACATCTCGAAACACCCGAACTCTGAGAAAAATCCGCTCGGAATATTTGACCCTTGGGAATGACCACACAGACAAGGTCACCTCGAGCATCAAGTATCCAAGAACCACCCGACTTAAACAACACTTCAAAACCTTCTTCAAGAAGCTGGGAAACAGAGAGCAAATTAAACCCTAATGACTTGACCAAGGCAACATGCTCAGCACCACTTTGTCACTTACCCTCACTTCACCTTCCGCAAGTACACGTCGTCGCCCATTGTCCCCAAAGGTGATGTATGTCTTGGACACCACTTGGGTGAGGCTGCAGAACCACCCCTGATCTCCGGTCATGTGCCTCGAGCAACCGGAGTCGATCAACCAAACGTTCCCCAAGCCTCCCACCTGAAATTCAAAAATGAGCACGTGAATGAGCAAATGACTCAACACTGGGGTTAGTACCAAATGAGTAAAACCAGTGCTGAGCCATCTGCTCCAAAGTGGGGTTACCACAATCCATCCTACCATTCCTATCAAAGTGAGCATCAATCCTACCACGAGCAGCAAACCTCGGACCCATCCTACCATCTCCACTAGAACTGAAACCACCACGGAGAAACCACTCCCGTCTCGCTGGAGGAGCACGAAAACCACGAAAGGAAGACCATGGACCGTAGCTCCTCTCCAACTCAAAGCTATGACTCTTCCCACCCTCGTATTGCGCACGAGGTGGAGAACGTCTAGCAAACTCAACACCACCAGACTCACCATGCCAACCACTTGTACCACGACCAAAAGAAATGAACCAAGCATCACCATGACAACGAAAACCAAACTGGCCAGCACCCAGACCTGCACTGGTCTGACCGGTCCCCCTGACCGGTCTGACCGGTGGTGCTCGGCCAGCAGCACCACCTAACACTTTTCGATCTCCCCAAGCTGGAACCGTCCTCACAATGGCCTTAGCC
Source organism: Cenchrus fungigraminus (assembly GCA_036936925.1). NCBI lineage: Eukaryota > Viridiplantae > Streptophyta > Magnoliopsida > Poales > Poaceae > Cenchrus > Cenchrus fungigraminus. Next base: position 57,003,658 of record CM072772.1, on the reverse strand, counting down.
CTGGGCATTTGCATACGAGGCTCAGGTATACCATTAGAAGGGTGATACCTGTCCTTGTTAGCGCACTCCTTAGCCATTCTCTCCTCACGCTTCCTCTTGAAGCAAAACTCACCCTTGTGACCATCTCTCCCACAATACTCACAATGAAACCGTATGGGTTTAGGTTTAGGCTTGGGTTGGGGCTGCACACTTGGTTTCTCTTTTGGTTTCTCCTTACTAGGTTTCTCTCCTTTCTTCTCTCCAACCGCATCTCCCTTAGGACTCACAAATCTCACCGGTTTTTGGAAGTTGTTTGTTTGGGGAGGGAATATGGGTGGATCTGGAGTTGTGTCAAGTTTGTTTCTGAGATGGTTAGGTTTAGGCTCAAACTTGTTCTTGTGTGTTGTTTGTGGTGGGATAGGAATCTCTCCAATTTTCTCATCTCTCTCACCACTGCTCTCTCCAATCTTGTTGGCCCCAAGTGCTTGACCATTATAGCATTTGAAAGCCGCTATCATGATGCCAAGTTGAGGCTCCTGATCCGACAACCAACTCAAACACTTTCTCAACTCATCATTCTCATCCTGCAAGTGATCAACATAATGTGCAAGTTCCAGATTTTTCACAGCATGCAATTCACAAGTAGAGCAGGAAGTAGGAATAGGAACTTTCAAATCATCCTCAAGTGAAACAATGCGAGAACGCAATTCATCAATCTTTCCATGCAACACAGGACAAGATGTGCAAGCACCTAGCAAAGAAGGTCTAGACTGCAGCTCAGCCAACTCAACCCTAAGCGCATCTAGTTCCTCACACTTGGAGGCATACTTTTCCCTAAGAGCAGTAAGATCAGCTAGGAACATAGAGCAATCAGTACAATCAACCTCATCGGAAACAACAGGTGAAGCCTTAAGCGAGTCAATTTCAAGTTTAGCATCTAGGTTTGTGTTTCTAGCTCAGCTACTCTACTCCTAGCATCTTCAAGCGAGGCCCTAAGCTCCTTTCTCATTTTCTTAGCCTCTCTAAGCATGTCATCATGATTATCAAGCAGTTTTCCTAGTTCCTCATTCTCCTGACGCAAGAAGGAAAGCTCGTCACGTACCTCATCTTCGGAGTCAGAGTCTGAGTCATCCTTCTGACTCTTCTTGCTGCCAGAGCTGTGTGCCATGCCGCAGAAGCCATCTCTCGCAAAGCAACTCAACCCGCTCAGGTTCTTGGACCCCTTCTTGCTCTTGTGCCGATCACCTTCATCTTCACTGCTACTTGAGCTTGAGGTAGAGTAGGTGGAGCTGGAGTCGACGTCGCTCGCTCCGACCATCGCTCGGTCTTTCTTGCCGTGGCCAACCCTCTTCCTCGATCTTCGCTCGTCCTTGTTCTTGTGCTTGTGCTTGTGCTCACGCCTCGACCGGTACTTGCTCTCCGTCCCCGATCGGTGCTTGTAGTTGTCCTTGTTCTCCATCTTCTCAGGGCAGTCGGCGATGAAGTGTCATGGCTTGCCGCATTGAAAGCACGTCCTCGTGTTCCTCCTTGTGTTCACCCGGTTCTCGTGAATCCTCTCGAACCTCCTGGTCAGCAGCGCCAGCTCGTCCTCTCCAAGCACGTCGAACTCCTCATCTGGCAAAGACATCAAGGAAGACAGAGAGTACATCCTGGTGGATGTGTTAGCGTTAGACTTTGCACCTGAGCCACCGATGAGGGCAAGACTATGAGAGTCAGTCGGGCCCTCAATCTTGGCTGTCACACCACGGTCCACCTCAGCCGACTTGAGCTTCGAGAATAGCTTGTCTACCGTCAGAGTCTCATACTTCTCAGACTCTAGAATGGCCTCAACCTTTCCGCCCTAAATAGTACGATCCAACGAGTGCAAGAGCTTCACGGCTCTGTCATGATCATCATACGGCAGCGCGGTCACATTGGCCCTCATGTTGTTCACAATCACCATGAACCGCTGGAACATCGTATCGATGGACTCACCGTGGAGATGAGTGAAGTTCTCGTACTCTCTCTGGTAAGTCACAAACAACCGAGCCTGAACCTGACTTTCCCAGTGTGAGCATTCTTCAGCGTCTCCCAAATCCTACAAGCCAAGTCCTTTGTCTGAACCCGATCGAATTCAGATTGAAATAGAGCATGAAACAAGTAGTTGACCGCCTTGTTGTTGGTGTCGTGCATGTCCCTCGATCCCGGAGCAAGGAAGTTAATCAGATGAATATAAGCTGTGTTCACCATAACATCCCAAAGGATCTGACCCTTACTGCGGAGGAAAGCTGCCATCCGCCTCTGCCACATCTGGTAGTTCTTCCTATCGAAGTGCGGAGGACCCGATCCCCGTTCCTGGTATGCCATCTTTGGATCTTAGACTGGTTAGAGTCCTGAAAGACCCGTAACCTGCTCTGATACTACTTGAAGGACCGAAGAGGGGGGAGTGAATCGGAGTCGATAAAAATTCTTCTCGAGGGAGATGTCTTCTTCAACAAGATGAACACAGCTTGACCAAATCACTTCTCCGACTCAACTACCCAAGTTGGCCAAGACCACGTAGCCACTGAAGTGCTACTGATCCTAGGAACCAACAACCACCGAAACCTACTCGAGAACGCAGCAAAACAAACACTCGAGCAGCACTCAGACTACACCGGTTAGACCGATCACTGCCACCGGTCAGACCGGTCCTGGCCGGATCACCCGACACCAACCAGAGACACACCGGGTCACCCGAGACCCCAAGCCGGATCACCCGAGCAAGACTTGACGATTTCCACAACATAGCTTCACACCGGTCAGACCGGTACAGCACACCGGTCAGACCGGTCCAAGCCTGGAAACCCCAAATCCAAGAAACAGACCTCCCGAGCTCCAAACAACGCCAAACACGAAACAGCAGCAAGCCTAGAAACTAGGGAACACACCAGGATGTTCACCCGAGCCAAAACTAAATAGGGAGTTGCACTGGTCAGACTGGTCAGGGCCTGGGTGCTCGGGATGAACAGCGAGCCGCGGGTCAACTCCCCCAAATCCACTTCCCGATCTCCCAATTCGCTCCACGGATTCGCACAAGACTTTGGGGATACTAGGAGAACCTCATGGGCATCCCATAGCTATGATTTGGTCCACCAAAACTTGTTGAATAAAGAGGAATCGAAGGATTTCCACCAAGAACACCACTTTACCGAAACCTAGGAAAACCCCAAAATCGAGCACCTTTACTCACGGATTTGGGAGGGGAATCACAAGGAAAAGAACCACGAAGGGTTCATGCATACATCCCCAACCAAAACCGCAAAGGAGAGGCCTCAAATCCACCACAAGAAAATCACCAAGAAAAGGCTCCGAAAATCACAAAAAATGGAAAACGGGAGAGACAATAAAAGGCCTTGAGGAATCACGTCGAATCTTCTGTACATACCATGAAAGATTCATACAAGGTCTAGCTTGCCTCCCAATCATCCATCCCTCTCTAAGGATCTCACCATGAAGCTCTCAAGCTAGTCCTACAAATCCTAAGGAAAATAGGAAGGGAAAAAAGCAAAAGCAAATGAGCTAGGGTTCCAAGAGATGGCTACATCCTCTCACCACTTGGGTTATATGGAGGCAACCGAAAGACGAAACTACCTCTAAGACATACAACTAAGATACACACCCCGGAGGGGCAATTTGGGAATCTTCGTCGTAGCACCATCAGACGGATGCCCGGCGATCGCAAACTTGCTTAGCCTCGACGCAAGCCTTGCGATACTAACGCATGTCCTCCGCTTCGAAGTCTCCGGAAGGCGTCGTCGCACACCAGTCAGACCGGTGCTCGTCACCGGTCAGACCGGTACCCACCGGTCAGACCCACCGGTCAGACTGGTCTGATGCTACTGCTCTTCGGTCTTCCATCTTGGCTTTGTGGATCGACCGAGGAACCCAGTGGTTTTGTGGTGAACCACTGGAAACCCCGCAGACTTGGTGTAGCCTCCCACCAATCTCCAGTCATGACATGGCTCCCACGAAGTTCCGACTCGACCTTGGTTTTGAGGCTCAACCAAGAAACTGTCCATGACTTCGTCTTGTTGTTCTTGCCACCATGCGACCCGCACTTGACCCCGCTGGCCACTGGGTCCCTCAAACCAAGCCTACTTATCTTCTCCACAACTGGAGGCCTCATCAGCATCGACCTTTCGCGCTTGTTCTTCATCTGCACCAGCACCAATCAAGCCGCAGCCTGCACCTGCAATACTAGGCCAAGATTCAGTCCACATAATGTTGTTAATAACTCATCACACCAGGAAGCGACCATCCACCGGTCCTCGAACCACACAGGCTCTCACTACGGCCTACGGAGCACAGCTCGTGTTGTCTCGGACCACATGAAGAAGAAGATCTAGATCCAATCTGGGTCGACCACCATCACTTGTGGACAAATTCACCAAGTGGATTGAGGTATGACTAGTCGTTAAGGTCACGTCAGAAGAAGTGGTCAAATTCATCAAGGAAATTACACATCGCTTCGGTGTGCCTAACAGAATCATTACCGACCTTGGCTTGGCCTTTACAAGATCTGTTCTCTGCGACTTTTGTGAGGACAGCATGATTGATGTCTACTACTCGTCGGTCACCCACCCTCAGTGCAGCAGCCAGGTCGAGCGTGCTAATGGCATGGTCCTACAAGCCTTGAAAGATCACATCTACGATGACGCCTCCAACTACGCCCCCCGTTGGCTAGATGAGCTTCCTCACATGATCTGGGGTCTCGGGACTCAAGTCAGCTCTATTACGTGCTTTTCGCCCTTCTTCTTGGTCTACGGTTCGGAGGCCATCTTCCCTATAGACATTATCTTCGGTGCGCCTCTCATACAGCACTACGATGAAGGAGAAGCAGAACAGACTCGTCGAGTCGACCTCGACAGCCTTGAAGAACACAGAGTGGCGACTGTAATGCGGCAGGCCCGCCATGATCAGCAACTACGTTGCAACCACGACAACAACGTCAAGGAGTGCTCCATCAATGTTGGCGACCTGGTCCTTCGCTAGATGCAGAAAATTGACGTGATGCACAAGCTTTCCGCCCCATGGGAGGGTCCCTTCATTGTCACAGAGTCATATGCCGACCTTTGAGTTTGTTATCCTCTTCTTGTGTTATGATACATCCCCTCCCCCTCGACATGCTCGGGGCTTGTCAATGCCAGCAGAAGGGTCGTTAGACCTGAGGACTCTTTCTTCTTTTGATTGCTTACTTCGTGTTAATACGAACTTAACTGGTCGTGCGGTTGCAAAACCAAAGTCTTAGACTCCCCAAGCGCGTCGACTACATGTAAGCCTCCCTGCTGAGCTGTGTGGTCATCAAGCCGTCCTCTTCATGAGTAGTGCTTAGCGGGGTAAAATAACACAAAGCCTCTGGGCTATCAAGTTCGTATAAGCATCAAGTATTGCATGATAAAGGGAAATAAACATTGTATTATACATAGCACAGGAACATTGTGCTTCGGCCAACGAGGGAAGCAATACTCAAAGTACTACACTACATCTACTCCTCATCATCGCCTTCAAAGTCGATGTCTTCCACGACCTTGTCGGCTGCAGCTTCAACATCCACCTATATGGCCTTGAGGTCGGCCTCCTTGTTTGGGCCACCTTCGACCTTGGTGACCTTTACTTCCGGGTAGTGGGACTTTACCCTCACCAGAGTCTCAACAGCCATCGTCCTGCTCGATGCCTTCAAGAGGTCCGTGACCCGCTCCGGAGCAAGAATTAGCTGGTTCACTAGTGACTTTGGCTCTTCCCCGTCAGCTTGAGGGATCACCATGTCCGTGACATAGCCGGCTACGTTCTTGAGGTTGGCTATCTCCACCTCGATCCCTGTAGTGGCTACTGGGTCATTTTGTATGAAATTCATACCAACTACAAGGTCAACCTCAAGATCCCGCAAGACTCACTTTTCGTACACCAGCTTCTAGTTCGTAATGTATTCACTCTCGATGGTGACCTTGTTGTCCACCTTGAGCGTTCAGATCGCATTTTCAGCCTCCTTGAGGTTGCCCCTCAACTTCTTCTCCTTTCTGTTGATGTCTGTTGCAATAAGGAGTCTTAGCACCTACTATTTGAAGAAATAAGAATATGACTACAGGAGACTCTGGTCTTACCGTTAGACAAAGACTGTGACAACGTGTCTGCATCCCTGACCTTCAGTTTCTCCTCCTCCAACTCGCATTCGAGTTTCCTTTTCTCCTTGGCAGCTTCCTCTCGGACGTGCTGGAGTTCTTACTCCATTGTTTGCACCTTGAGGTGTGCCGCTGTGGCACTCTTGAGAGCCTGTGTGGTTCGAGGACCGGTGGATGGTCGCTTCCTAGTGTGTTGAGTGATTGACAACGTTGTGTGGACTGACTCTTGGCTAAGTTTTGCAAGTGCAGGTTGTGGCTTGATTGGTGTTGGTGCAAGTGACGAACAAGCGCGAAATGTCTATGCTGGTGGGCCTCTTGGTGTGGAGCAGACAAGTAGGCTTGGTTCGAGGGACCCGGTGGCCAGCGGGATCAAGTGCAGTCCACATGGTGGCAAGAACAACAAGATGAAGTCTTGGACGGTTTCTTGGTTGAGCCTCAAAACCAAGGTCGAGCCAGGACGACCGTGGGGGCCAATTCATGAGTGGAGATTGGCGGGAGGCCACACCAAGTCCGTGGGGTTTCTAGTGGTTCACCACAAAACCACTGGGTTAGTTGGCTGAGCCACAAAGCCAAGGCCGAAGACCGAAGCGCTGTAGCACCAGGGCGGTCTGACCGGTGAGTCGGACCGGTCTGACCGATGGGTACTGGTTTGACCGGTTGAGAGCCTGTGTGGTTCGAGGACCGGTGGATGGTCGCTTCCTGGTGTGATGAGTGATTGACAATATTGTGTGGACTGACTCTTATCTAAGTATTGCAGGTGCTAGCTGCGGCTTGATTGATGCTGGTGCAGGTGAAGAACAAGCGCGAAAGGTCGATGCCAGTGAGGCCTCCAGGTGTGGAGCAGGGAAGTAGGCTTGGTTCGAGGGACCCGGTGGCCAGCGGGATCATGTGCGGGTTGCATGGTGGCAAGAACAGCAAGACGAAGTCGTGAACGGTTTCTTGGTTGAGCCTGAAAACCAAGGTCGAGCCGGGACAACGTGGGGGCCAAGTCATGAGTGGAGATTGGCGGGAGGCCACACCGAGTCCGTGGGGTTTTCAGTGGTTCACCACAAAACCACTAGGTTCCTTTGTTGATCCACAAAGCCAAGACCGAAGACTGAAGCACAGCAGCACTAGGCCGGTCTGACCGGTGGGTCGAACCGGTCTGACTGGTGGGCACTGGTCTGACAAGTGTGCGACGATGGCTTCCGGAGACTTCAAAGCGGAGGACACGCGTCCGGATCGCAAGGCTTGTGTTGAAGCTAAGCGAGGTACGATCGCCAGGCATCCGTCTGATGGTGCTACAACGAAGATTCCCAAAGTGCCCCTGGGGGTGTGTATCTTAGTTTTATGTATTAGGGGTAGTTTCATCTTTCGGTTGCCTCTATATAACCCAAGTGGTGAGAGGATGGCAGCCATCTCTTGGAACCCTAGCTCATCTGCTTTTGCTATTTTCCCTTCCTATTTTCCTTAGGATTTTCTAGGACTAGCTTGAGAGCTTCATGGTGAGATCTTTAGAGAGGGATGGATGACTGGGAGGCAAGCTAGACCTTGTATGAATCTTTCATGGTATGTATAGAAGATTCGACGTGATTCCTCAAGGCCTTTTGTTGTCTCTCCCGTTTTACTTTTTTTGTGATTTTCGGAGCCTTTTCTTAGCGATTTTCTTGTGGTGGATTTGAGGCCTCTCCTTTGCGATTTTGGTTGGGGATGTATGCATGAAACCTTCGTGGTTCTTTTCCTTGTGATCCCCCTCTCAAAACCTTGGGAAAAGGTGCTCGATTTGGGGGTTTTCCTAGGTTTCGGGAAAGTGGTGTTCTTGGTGGAAATCCTTTGATTCCACTTGATTTAGCAAGTTTTGATGGACCAAATCATAGCTATGGGAAGCCCATGAAGTACTCCTAGAATCCCCAAAGTCTTGTGCAAATCTGTGGAGCTATTCGGGAGATCGGGAAGGTTGTTTAGAAGGGTTGACCCATGGCTCACTGTTCATCCCGAGCGCCTAGGATCTGACCGGTCTAACCGGTGCGACCCCTGTTGGGTTTTGGCTCGGGTGAACATCTTGGAGTGTCGTTTAGTCTCTAGGCTTGCTGCTGTGGAAATCGTCAAGTCTTGCTCGGGTGATCCGGCTGGAGGTCTCGGGTGACCTGGTGTGTCTCTGGAGGGTGTCGGGTGATCCGGCGGTGCTATCCAGGTGATCTGGCCAGGACTAGTCTGACCGGTGGTTGTGACTGGTCTGACCAGTATGGTCTGAGTGCTGCTCGAGTTGTTTGTTCTGCTGCTTTCTCGAGTTGGTTTGGTGGTTGTTTGTTCCTAAGATCAGTAGCACTTCAGTGGCTACGTGGTCTTGGCAAACTTGGGAAGTTTGAGTCGGAGAAGTGTTTTGGGCTAGCCGTGTTCATCTTGTTGGAGAAGGCATCTCCCTCGAGAAGAATTTTATTTGGCTCCCATTCACTCCCCCCTCTCTGGTTCGCCATTCCGGTCCTTCAAGTGGTATCAAAGCCGGTTACGGGTCATTCAGGACTCTAACCAGTCTAAGATCCAAAGATGGCATACCAGGAATGGGGATCGGGTCCTCTTCACTTCGATGGAAAGAACTACCAGATGTGGCAGAGGCAGATGGCTGCTTTCCTCCGCGGCAAGGGTCAGATCATTTGGGACATTACGGTGAACACAATTTATGTTCATCCGATTAACTTCCTTACTCCAGGATCGAGGGATATGCACAACGCCAACAACAAGGTGGTCGACTACTTGTTTCGCGCTCTCTGTCAATCCGAATTTGATCAGGTTCAGACAGAGGATTTGGCTTGTAGGATTTGGGAGCAACTCAAGAATGCTCACACTGGGAACAGTCAGGTTCAGGCTCGTTTGTTTGCAACTTACCAAAGAGAGAACGAGAACTTCACTCATCTCCCCGGTGTGTCCATAGACACGATGTTCTAGTGGTTCACGGTGATTGTGAACAACATGAGAGCCAATGTGACCGTGCTCCCGTACGATGATCATGATAGAGATGTGATGCTCTTGCACTCGTTGGATCGTACTATCTAGGGCGGAAAGGTCGAGGCCATCTTGGAGTCTCAGAAGTATGAGACTCTGACGGTAGACGAGCTGTTCTCTAAGCTCAAGTCGGCTGAGGTGGACCGTGGTGTGACAGCCAAGATTGAGGGCCCAACTGACTCGCATAGTCTCGCTCTCATCGGTGGCTCAGGTGCTAAGTCTAACGCTAACCCATCCACCAGGATGTACTCTCTGTCTTCCTTGATGTCTTTGTCAGATGAGGAGTTCGACGTGCTTGAAGAGGACGAGCTGGCGTTGTTGACCAGGAGGTTCGAGAGGATGCACGAGAACCGAGTGAACACAAGGAGGAACTCACGGACATGCTTTCAGTGCGGCAAGCCAGGAAACTTCATCGTCGACTATCCTGAGAAGATGGAGAACAAGGACAACTACAAGTACCGGTCGATGACGGAGAACAAGCACCGGTAGAGGCGCGATCACAAGCACAAGCACAAGAACAAGGACGAGCGGAGATCGAGAAAGAAGGACGGCCACGGCAAGAAGGCCCGAGCGATGGTCGGGGCGAACGACGTCAACTCCAGCTCTGCCTACTCTACCTCGAGCTCGAGTAGCAGTGAAGATGAAGGTGATCGGCGCAAGAGCAAGAAGGGGTCCAAGAACATGAGATGGTTGAGCTACTTCGCGTGAGATGACTTCTGCGGCATGGCACAGCTCCGGCAGCAAGAAGAGCCAGAAGGACGACTCGGACTCTGACTCCGAGGATGAGGTACATGATGAACTCTCTTTCTTGCGCCAGGAGAATGAGGAGCTAGGAAAATTGCTTGATAATCGTGATGACATGCTTAGGGAATCTAAGAAAATGAGGAAAGAGCTTAGGGCCTTGCTTGAAGATGCTAGGAATAGAGTGGCTAAGCTAGAAATACAAAACCTTGATGCTAAGCTTGAGAAAGATTCGCTTAAGGCTTCACGTGTTGTTTTTTATGAGGTTGATTGTGTGGATTGCTCTGTTTTCCTAGCTGATCTTACTGCTCTTAAGGAAAAGCATGCCTCCAAGTGTGAGGAACTAGATGTGCTGAGGGTTGAGCTGGCTGAGCTGCAGTCTAGGCCTACTTTGCTAGGTGCTTGCACATCTTAGGATGATGATAGAGGCATGAGCCTCAGCTTAGGATGATGATAGAGGCATACAAGCGCTATGATGGCCAAGCGCTTGGGTCGGATAAGATTGGAGAGTGTAGTGGTGAGGGAGGAGAGAAGATTGGTGATATCCAAGCTCCACCAAAAAACTTCCACAAAAATGCTTATGCTCCTAAGCCAAACCAATTCAGAAACCGACTTGATACAACCCCAGATCCACCAGTGTTTCCTCCCCAAACAAATGATTTCCAAAAACCCATCAAGTTCAAGAGTGACATGGGAAATACGTTCTTTGGGAAAAAGGGAGAGAAACCAAGTGAGGAGAAACCAAAAGAGAAGCCTAGTGAGGAACCGCAACCAAAGCCCAAGCCAAATCTGATTCGGTTCCATTGTGAGTATTGTGGGAGAGATGGTCGCAAGGATGAGTTTTGCTTCGAGAGGAAGCGAGAGGAGAGAATGGCTAAGGAGTTGGCAAACAAGGACAGGTACCACCCTTCTCATGGTGTACCAAGCCTCGTATGCCACTGCCCAGGGCAAAGGCCATTGTGCGTACAGTTTCGGCTTGGGGAGATCGGAAAGCTACAGGTGGTGTTGCTGGCAGAGCACCACCGGTCAGACCGGTCAGGGTGACCGATCAGACCGGTGCTGGTCTAGGTGCTGGACAGTTTGGCTTTCGTGCTCATGATGATGTTCTGTTCAGTTCCTTTGGTCATGGTACTGGTGGTTGGCGTGGTGAGACTAGTGGTGTTGAGTGTGCTGGACGATCTCCTCCTCGTGGTCGATACGAGCCTGGGAGAGGTCGCAACTTTGAGTCTCAGTGGAGCTACGATCCACAGTCTTCCTTTCAAGGCTTTCGTGCTCCTCCAGCGAGACGGGAGTGGTTTCCCCGTGGTGGTTTCAGTTTTGGTAGAGATGATAGGATGGATCCAAGGTTTGATGCTCGTGGTAGGATGGATTCCATTTTGATAGGAATGGTAGGATGGATCATGCTAACCCCACTTTGGAGCAGATGGCTCTACACTGGTTTTACTCTTTTGGTACTAACCCTAGTGTTGAGTCATTTGCTCATTCACGTGCTCATTTTTGAATTTCACGTGCTTTTTTGGTACTAACCCCAGTGTTGAGTAGATCGACTCTTGTTGCTTGAGGCATATGACCGGAGATCAGGGGTGGTTCTCCAGCCTCACCACAATGGTGTCAAAGACATACATCACCTTTGGGGACAAAGGGCGAGGGTGTGTACTTTCGGAAGGTGAAGTGAGGGTAAGTGACAAAGTGGTGCTGAAGCGTGTTGCTTTCGATTTCTTAGCTTCTTGATGAAGCTTTTGAGGTGTTGTTTAAGTCGGGTGGTTCTCGGATACTTGATGCTCAAGGTGACCTTGTCTATGTGGTCGTTCCTGGGGGTCAAATATTCAGAGTGGATTTCTCTCAGAGTTCGGGTGTTGCTAGGTGTTTCGTGGCTGGTTCTTCGGGGGAGTTGTGGAAGTGGCATAGGAGGTTGGGTCACTTGAGCTTTGACCTTTTGTCATGCTTGAGTGGACTTAACTTGGTCTGAGGATTGCCCCGGTTGAAGTTCGAGAAGGATTTGGTGTGTGTGCCGTGCAGGCATGCTAAGATGGTAGTTGCTTCCCATCCACGCCTCACCAATGTGATGACGGAGCGTCCATGCGAGTTGCTCCATATAGACCTTGTTGGCCCAGCTCATGTGCGATCTGTGGGTGGGAAGTGGTATGTCCTGGTTGTGGTGGACGACTACTCTCGGTATGCCTGGGTTTTCTTTTTGGAGGAGACGTTTGGTTTTGTTCGAGATCTTGTCTTGAGGTTGAAGAACGAGAGCCACGGAGAAGCCATATGAGCGATTCGCAGTGACAATGGCTCAGAATTTAAAAACTCTCGCTTCGAAACCTTTTGCCATGACTTGGGTCTTGAACACCAGTTTTCGAGTCCGTATATGCCTCCTCAGAACGGCGTGGTGGAAAGAAAGAATAGAACCTTGTGTGAGATGGCTCGGACGATGCTCGTTGAGCATAGGACTCCGAGGAGGTTCTGGGATGAGGCGGTCAATACTGCGTGCTATGTGTCGAACAGGATTTTTCTCCGGGTCCAAAAGAAGAGAACTTACTACGAGTTGATGCATTGTTGTACCCCCAAGGTGAGTCACTTTCATGTCTTTGGCTGCAAATGCTTCATTCTTAAGAAAGGGAAGAGTTTAGACAAGTTCAAGGCCAGGTCTGTCGATGGCATTTTCTTTGGTTATGCGACTCATTCTAGAGCCTTTCGGGTGCTCAATCTTGAAACTAACCAAATTGTGGAGACTTGTGAGGTTACCTTTGACGAGACACAGACACGTAGTTCGCTTGTTTTTGAGTGTGTAGGTGACGAGGAACTTGGTGAGGAGATATTCGGGGTTGAGGTGCAGTAGCAAAGAGATGATGAAGATGGTGGTGTGGCACCCGCGGCTGAGCATGTACATACTACTTCGACTACGATCGAGGACGGGCCTTCTCCCACACCTATAGTCCATGTTTTCCTACAAAAACACAACACTTCCAAATGCACATACAAAGTAGAACTTGTCATCTCATTAGTGTGCCTAGTGGCGGTTAGTTCCATAATCAAGCTCAAACCAAAGTGTAATGAACATGTTTGGGGTACCAGAATTCACCGTCAACAACTTCTAGGAGCCGTCGCGCTCGGTCCCCATTCTTTCTTAGTCGCTCCTTCTTTTGAGCGGCCATCTCACTGTCCTGAGTGCGCTCATCCTCCGAGATTACTAGAGGTGCATTGGTGCCTGCTGCCGCCGCGTAAATGAAAGCGGGGGCTCGACTACCATCGGATGACTCAGAGGACGAGAGTTCAGTAGATCGGATCTCTGTAGTATTGTTTGACCCCGATAGTCTCGAAGCTATCCTCAAGGCTGAGAGCGGCCCTCAAGGACATGAAGGAGCCTTCTGAGTGGTGCCGGGACCGAGCCGCCTAGCAGAGTAGTTTGGCTGGCGCGGGTCTCTAGACTCCTCGATGGTCCAGTCTCCAAGTTTCCCATCTTCCTCTAAGATGGGGAAGAGGGACGCATCACGATAATCACCCTTGAGGGGAGTGATAACCATCAAGACGAAGCGCGGTTGGTCCGCATCTGAGTGGTATTCCACCGGCCGGGACGAGGAGACCGCGGCTAGGTTTTTCTTCACCGCCTCTGAGGTGACACAGGCGGCGACACTCTTCAACCCGTAGGGAAAGCGCTCGATCCACGGGGTGCCAAGTCCGGCCTCGCAGATCGCAATGGTGTTGACCATATGGCCAATGACCCGATCCATAGATTGGACCAGATCACATTCGGGAGGATCAGAGGACCCTTCTGCTGTTTGATCTCGAGCCGGGAGACGTGGTTGCCGGGCTAGTGACGTGCCGAAGAGGACTCGACAGGCCTTAGGTTTCTCCAGATTAAATCTGGGAACGGATCTGTTGCCCGCGGGCAGTCTAGGTATCGCTCCGGGGGTTTTTCCACGGTGATCACAGTGTCGGAGATGATGTATGGGATCTCCATGTGACCCCGAGGAGGAGTGATAGAAGGGGAGTGCCCGATCTTTCGGTGAGTGGAGATAAATTCGATCTGGTGGGAGGCGACCCTCACGATCCGACTACGATGAGCGAGACTCGAAGCGCCAATGCAATCGTTGAACCAACTCCCGATGGTTACCGACCTTGCTGGCGCAAGATCAACCTAATCACGAAGATCAATTCCTGTACGCAATCGAAAAACGAACAAGAATCTGAGGCGAGCAATCTTAATATCACTCGAAGGTGGAGTTCTGAATCACAGAGGATAGCACATATTTGTGCGTGTTCTGCTGTAGCTAAAGCTAGATGTAAAACAAAACTCGAGTTGTAAAAGATACAGGACTCTGACTAATAAAGGGGGCGCAGCCCCTAGGGGAGGGGCGGCCAGCAAAGGGGGCGCCGCCCCTAGCGTCGTGGTTGCGGGGGTGCAACCCTAGGCGCCCTCTTGGGCCAGTCCTAGGCGCCCATGCACAAGGCCTCCTGTTGGGCCAGCCTTCAGTCTTCTGGGCCTTCATTCTTCAGCATCATGATGAAGTTGAACTCTCTTGCACGGGCCCGAGTAATTGGCCCAGAAGGTGGCACTGAAGACGGTGCTGCCGGCACTGGAGTAGGAGAAGGTGCTGCTGGTGTAGATGTACTCGTGGTGTCCTCATCAAGGAGTCACATAGCTGGCTGTCTGCTCATCGACGGTGGGGACGAGATCGATTGTCCCGAAAGGGATTCCTGCTCCCAACGCGGCGAGAGCAAGGCAACTAGTCTGGATCTTAACTGCGGCCATCAAGCTCGCCAATTATCATGGTGAAACCCCTACCTAGCATGCCAACTATCGATACAATGGTGCCGGCAGTCCACCAGGGGGTAGGCTATGGTGGTAGATTGTGTGGAGGGGATCGCCGAGACTGGAGCTAGATGGTGGACGAAGGACACAAGGGTTTATCTAGGTTCGGGCCGCAAGAATGTGTAATACCCTACGTCCTACGTCTGGTAATTGTATTGCTTGGGAATCCGATTGGACTTGTTTTGGAGGGGGTCCCTGCCACCCTTATATTGGCTCGGGGGGGGCAGGGTTACAGATCATGCGGGATCTATCCTAGTCAGTTATACAAGACCTTTCCCTAAGTACAAGTAATATCTTTCCTAACCAACTAGTCTTCATCTATGGTAGCCTATCTCCTCGGGCGCCGCCTCATTCTTGATCTGTACGCCGGTGCCGGGTGCCACAATGTGGGCCCTTGTCCTTCCAGAAGGTACGCCATGGGCCCTTCCGTGTGGTACCCCGAGGGTATATCCCCCACACCCAGTGTTGAGATGTTTGCTCACTATCGTTCTTGTTTTTTATCTTGCAAGTGGGAGGCCTGGAGAGCTTTTGGCTGATCGAGTCCGGTTGCTCTCGACATATGACCAGAGATCGAAGGTGGTTCTCCAGCCTTACCCCAGTGGTGTCCAAGGAGTACATCACTTTTGGGGACAATGGACGAGGTCAAGTGCTTTCAGTGGGCATGGTGAAGGCAAGTGATGGTGTGACTCTCAGGCATGTTGCTCTTGTCAAGTCGCCCGGGTTTAATTTGCTTTCGGTTTCCTAGCTTCTTGGTGATGGTTTTGAGGTCCGTTTCAAGGCAGGTGCTTCTTCTGTGTTGGATCCTCGAGGTGATCTTGTATGCACGATCGTCCCCGAGGGTCAGATTTTAAATAGCCGATTTTGCCCAGTCGAGTGGTTCTTCTCGTTGCCTTGTTGCGTGCATTTCGGCTGATTTGGTGAAGTGGCATAGGAGGTTGAGTCATTTGAGTTTTGACTTGTTGTCATGCTTGAGTGGGCTCGACTTGGTCTGAGGATTGCCCAGGTTGAAGTTCTAGAAGGATTTGGTGTGTGCCCCGTGTCGGCATGGCAAGATGGTAGCCACCTCCCATCCGCCCCTGACTACTGTAAGGACAGAGCATCCATGCGAGCTGTTCCATATGGACTTGGTTGGTGATAGTGGACGACTATTATTGCTATGCTTGGGTGTTCATTTTGGCTGACAAGGGAGAGACCTTTGGCTTTGTTCGGGATCTGATCTTGAGGTTGAAAAATAAGAGACATGAGGATGCCATGCGAGCTATTCGTAGTGAGAATGGCACAGAATTTAAAAACTCTCGATTGGAAACCTTTTGCTATGATCTAGGTCTTGAACATTAGTTTTCCTCGCCCTATGTTGCTTGTGAGAATGGTGTGGTAGAGAGGAAAACCCGTTCCCTTTGTGAGATGGCTAGGATGATGCTCAATGAGCACAAGACTCCTAGGAGATATTGGGCTGAGGCGGTGAACACCACGTGCCATGTGGGGAATCGTATTTTTCTTCAGGCTTTCTTGAAGAAAATGTGCTATGAGCTCATGCATGGGCGAGCACCTAGAGTGAGCCATTTTCGAGCTTTTGGTTGCAAGTGCTTTATTCTCAAGAAGGGTAAGCTAGATAAGTTTGAAGCAAGGTCTTCCGATGGTATTTTCATTGGTTATGCTAATCATTCTAGAGCATATCGTGTGCTCAACCTTGACACTAACCAAATCATGGAGCCTTGCGAGGTAACCTTCGACGAGACACAGCCATGTAGCTCTGCTATCAGTGAGTGTGCAGGTGATGATGAAATTGGCGAGAAGATCTTTGCGGATGAGAAGGATGATGTTGGAGACGATGATGGTGATGCTCTACCATACACATACCCTCTACTTCCACTACTATGACTACGGTTCAGGATGGTCCATCCCCTACACCGACTACAACCCAGCAAGGTCAAGTGGAAGTTGCTATTGAGGGGGAGGTTGCCTCCAGGCGAGAGGCACCCAAGCGCGTTAAAGTTGATCATCCTCACTAAAGAATCATCGGCGACATCAATGAATGCACGACACGGTCGAGTCCCAGAAAATCTCTCACTTTGCTCATTCAGTTTTTGTTGTGTCTTTCGAGCTCAATGACATTGAACACACACTCTCTGATTCTAATTGGGTGAACGCAATGCATGAGGAGTTAGAGAACTTTGAGAGAAACCAAGTTTGGGAGTTAGTGGAGCCTCCACCATATTGTAAGCCTATAGGAACTAAATGGGTGTGGAAAAACAAAGAGGGAGAGAATGGAGAGGTGCTGAGAAACAACGCGAGGTTGGTGGCTCAGGGTTTTAGTCAGAAAGAAGAAAGACTATGAGGAGACATTTGCTCCCGTAGCCCGTTTGGAGGTGATTCGGATTCTTCTAGCCTTTTCTGTGGCTAAAGGATACAAATTATACCAAATGGATGTGAAGAGTGCCTTTTTGAATGGAGTGTTGGAAGAAGAAGTGTATGTGAGGCAACAACCGGGCTTTGAGAGTGTAGAGTTCCCACACCTAGTGTACAAGTTGTCAAAGGATCTCTATGGGCTGAAACAAGCTCCCATGGCATGGTATGGCAAGTTGAGGGGGTTTTTATTCAGCAAGGGGTTTGAAATGAGTAAGGTAGATAAGACAATCTTTCTCCTCAGGTAGGGCGATGATATCCTAATTGTTCATGTGTATGTGGATGATATTATCTTTGGTGGCTCGTCTCCTCTTTTGTTGCGAGGTTTGTAGAGGACATGAGTAGTGAATTCAAAATGTCTATGATGGGAGAATTGTAGTTCTTTCTCAGGCTTCAGATCAAGCAGGCCAAGGAAGGAACATTTGTGCACCAAGCCAAGTACACAAAGGACATCATCAAGAAGTTCAAGATGGACGACTCCAAGCCACTGTCGACACCGATGAGTATGACTACAACGTTGGATGTGGATGAGGACGGAGAGCCCGTGGACCAGAAGGAGTACCGGAGCATGATCGACTCCCTCCTCTACCTGACGGCGACGAGGCCAGACATACAGTTCAGTGTGTGTCTGTGCGCTCATTTTTAGCCATCACCAAGGACTTCGCATCAGCAGGCCATCAAGAGGATTTTCACATATCTTCGATATACTCCTGAGTTTGGGCTTTAGGACTCGGCGTCCGCTTCTCTTGCGCTTCATGGTTTTTCAGTTGCTGATTTTGCTGGTTGTCATGTGGATAGGAAGTTGACCTCGGGTACTTGTCAGTTTTTTGGTTCCTCGTTGGTTTCTTGTTCATCTCGCAAACAGTCAAGTGTAGACCAGTCTACCAACGAGGCCGAGTACATAGCTGATGCTAGTTGCGGTTCCCAGTTGCTTTGGATCACCTATACCTTGAGTGATTTTGGTGAGGAGTGCACCCACGTTCCTCTTTTGTGTGATAGCACCAGTGCCATAAGCGTTGCCAAAAATCCAGTGCTACATTCCAGAACCAAATACATAGAGGTGCGATATCACTTTTTGAGAGATAATGTGGAGAAGGGGAACATGGATTTGATTCATGTGCCAACCCAGAAACGGCTTGCAGATATCTTCACAAAACCTTTGGACCAAGTTACCTTTTCTCGTTTGCGAGGTGAACTTGGTGTGGTGTACTGTTTTGATCTTGGGTTGGGCATCTCATGTACATATGTAGCTTGCATCTTTTATTCTTGTAACATATCTTTTTCAGCATCTTTGTATCCACTACAAGGAATGTGCCGACTAGTGACGCAACAAAAGGCAGTTTCTCGTCATAAACTGCAATTAATGACGCCTATTGTTACGAAAGCCTTCCATCATTAATCGAGCATCAAAAACCGCGATTAATGACAAGACCTTATTTCGTGGTGTCATGAATTTAATGACACGTATAAATTGGTAACACTTGTCGTCATAAACCTATTTTGGCGGTTGCGCCACGTCAGACCGAGATCCATCGTGGCTCTGACGTGGCAGGGGGTTATGATGATTTCGGTTCGTCAAAAATTGAGGCCCGGTCCATGTAAGAGCCTTTGTGAGCCTAATATTGTTGGGCTAATTTTAGCCCATTTTAGGTTTTTATGTTATTTTTTTTGCCATTCCCTAAATGTTTGTTGCACGCTATATTGGGCTGTTTTATTTTGGTCCCTAGTCCATCTAATAAACTATTAAAGTGCTAGCATTAAAAATGGTTCATGAAATGAACTATAGAGCAAAAACATGACTTGTTCATCTGCTTACCACAAGATTAGCTTATACAACGTAGCTTTGAGATCCTGTGCGCTGATGGTACTTGACCTTTGTATGACACCTCGCCTTTATAATAATAAGCACTCGTGTAAGAAATAAGAATAAGAACAATATATCAGTACATGGAAATGTGGTAGTGGCAAGTTGAAGTGCTATCATACCCTGTGCTCAGGGGAAGACCACATGTTAACTAGTGCCTTCCATTGGGCGTCGGTCATATTTCTCACAGGAGATTTAGTTGGGACTGCATTTGCTGGAACATCATTGAAGTACTTTTACTTCAGGTGATACCTCGCCTGTCTCTGTATCGACTTCAGCATGTCACTGCATGCCACCCTTATAGGCTCACTGGTGGTGTCAATGTTGAATTTCCCCTAGCACAACACAATTATCAGAGAAATGGATGACAAGAATGGATGCAAAGAACTATGGTAGTAGATGAGTGGACATATGCACACTGCTAGTTTGCCCATGTAGTTCTTGAGATAGTTTTCAGTCTTTTCACCATCTTGTTGGTTCATCTTCAGCCTGTGGTCCTTCCAACAAGGAAGGATCGATATGTGCTCACACACTATGATCCCACCTTCTGATGCAAACTTTGCAGCTTGCATTTGCGCCTCTAGGCGTTTGAGCCCATCTTGAATGTGTATAGGGATCTTGCCATTTAAGCCTCGGCTAACCTGGTCCAGATCTCTGCCTAAACTTCTTGAATCCCGTGGCGATCGTTGTGCTCTGGAAGGGCGTGCATCACCTAACAAGTTTGTTACAACCATACAAGTTAATAATTATTCTGTTGGTAATTAGGACATTCGAATATGAGATCAATTGCCTTGCCTTCTGCAGTCCTCATGTCAATGATGTTCTCATCATGGGTTGTTGTTGCTTGGCCTTTAGTGGGCAATTCTTGTGTATCAGGAGTTGTCCCACTCCCATCAGCTAAAGCCAATTTCCTTGCCTTGGTCCTAGTCAGTATAGGAGGCATTCTGGTAGGATCATCCGGTGCTCGAATTCTCTTGGTCCCTCTTCCTCCACTGGCAGGTATGCTATGAGTGACCTGATTACACAAAATTCAACAAAAAAGAGAATATCAGAAGAAATCCTACATAACTAATACATGCAACGAGTTCATGATAAGATTACCTCTTGTTGACATGTCTCTTGGTCAGATTCATGTTCATCAGACGGGTTGTACCCCGGGTCCGGATCTTGTATTCTTGTATCTTTGGCACCCTTTCTGCTTGGTCGGTCAAGTGGTAAAAGTAATTTAATTTTATTGAGGCCAAGCGTAGAGAAGAATGTGTGATTCCTCAAGACATTAATGTCCCTCTGCCGCTTGTAATCGCAGCGCTCGTCTACTTCTGTTAGGAAAGCAGAGAAACTTCTGTAAGGTTGGCCTACCACTATAAAGAAAACTAGATCTAAGAACTTCTATAAGAACCATTAGGATGTTCCTAGCCGAAACAAGATCCTTAAAAGGACGTTCCTAGTCAAAACAAGATTCTGAGAAGAACTAGTGTAGACATGGGATCTGTCAAATCTAAAACTTCTATAAGAACCAGTAGGATGTTCCTAGCCAAAGATCCTGAAAGGATGTTCCTAGTCAAAACAAGATCCTAAGAAGACCTACTCAAGACATGGGATCTACCTGATAAAAAACTAGTGCACACATGGGATCTGCCACATGGGAAAACACGCAAGTACGAATCCACCAGGGAAGCTGAACCGAGAAGGAAAACATTGTACCTTGTTCTGGATATTTCCTTCGTACGACCTTCCCTCCTGGTCCCATTGTGTTGTCGCCGCTGGTTCTACAGAGGTAGATGGGAAAGGGGCAGAAGCTATGAGTGGTAGATTTGGGACGATGGAGGAGAGGAGGTGAAGATTCGGGCTGGCGGCGAGGAGGGAAGGGGAAATGCGGGCAGAAAGATTTGAGATGGCGGGGAGTAGAAGTGAGGGACGAGGGCGGGGGCGGGGGTAATTTATCCATTTCGATGGAGGGCCCTATCAGATTACCAATATACCCTTTCATTATGGTAGTGGTTGAAACAATGTGCTCTAGGAAGGGGGAAGCAAAAAGGACATTTAACATCTGCTTTGCCCCGGCATCTGAAATTCCGAATATTTGAATAGTGCGCATGTTTGTTCTGGGGGCTGGTCAGCGCTACATACTGGCGGCAAAAGATGTTCCTCTTATCAAGATACGGGTACAAAGGATATTCTGTTGTTAGGAACTACTCATTTCGTTTATGTACTTCTCCGCTTAAATTGATGTACGTTGTTAAGTAGTAAAGAACGGGAGGGCATACTTTGGATGGATTGTCAGATCATGAGCACATTGCATACTACTAGATCATGCCCACATTGGAGATCAACACATTATTCCTTTATTCCTCGATTCGATTTGCATACTACATGATCATGAGCATGTTGCATACTGCTCGAGCATGCCCACATTGGAGATCAACACATCACTTCCTTCGTCGATTCGATTCGCATACTACTAAAAGATTATGAGCACGTTGCATGCTGCTCGATCATGCCCACATTGGAGATCAACACATCCATACTTCATCAATTTGATTCGCATACTACTACTAGATCATGACCACGTTGCATACTACTCGATCATGCCCACATTGGAGATCAACACATCCCTTCCTCTCATCAAACATTGGTACGGTGGCATGATTCAAGGATTACATCGAAAAATTACAAACAAAAGCATGTGTAGGGAGTGTTGCATTCGTTTTATGCATAGCACGACTCATGCATTCCGTGATGTCGAGGTCGTAGAACTTCCGTTTTGGTTGTAGGAATCTCGCATTGATCCAAGCCATTAATTCAATCAGAGGATTCAATCATATGGAAGTCAGAGTCTTCATCACCACGACACAAGTACGATGTTCTATTTAAAAATGAAGTGCTGGTACCTCTATCTCATTCTGCAACCCGGTATAAGAGTATTAGGAGTCTTCCAACTCTGGTACAATTTCATCTTGGTCAGCAATTGTGAAGACCTGAGCACAAAGCCTAGGCAAAACGATCATTCATGGTTGGTTCGCACACGTGAAGAAAAATGTATTGTTCAACTCAAATACAACAATCAAATGGAATCAATGGCAATAAAAGGAATGTTTAACATTCTACCTCTTTTTCATCGGTGTTCGAAGGAGCCGATATAAAAGG
The DNA here is from genome assembly GCA_036936925.1 of Cenchrus fungigraminus. Taxonomy (NCBI): domain Eukaryota; kingdom Viridiplantae; phylum Streptophyta; class Magnoliopsida; order Poales; family Poaceae; genus Cenchrus; species Cenchrus fungigraminus. The sequence continues at coordinate 56,981,589 of CM072772.1, read as the reverse complement.
ATTGTGAAGAGGATCATCAGGAGCAGGAGCAGGAGAGCCTTCTGCGGTAGCAGGAGCACGAGCAGGAGAGACTTCTGAGGTAGCAAGAGTAGGAGCAGGAGAGACTTCTGAGGTAGCAGGACCTAGTGTAGGATTAGCTGCAGGAGAGCCTTCTGAGGTAGCTGCTGCAGGAGAGCTTTCCATGGTAGCTGGAGCAGGATCTTCCGGAACATGCAAAGTAGAGTGACCAGGATGTTCTGCACTACTACCGGCAGAGATAGCACGACCATCCGAATTGTTTGTTGTTGCCGCCAAAGGATCTTCCTTGTTTTGTTCCTCTGTGTAAGTGCAATCAAGCCCCTAAGTGGGTTTTGGTGATGTTGACCACACAATTAAAGAACTAATGAGCTTGTAAGTGTTTGTGACAGGTACTTAATAGATCATGGGTGCAAAAGTGAAAAAGGAGACCCCTCATTTTAAAGAAAGGCTCTCCTTAGTTCAAGATGGAGATTAATTCCTTTTATATTTTGAATTTGAGTATAGGAGAAGCCGTACTATCAAGAGGGATACTAATGGTGGTTAGGATGGAACCAAGTGCTTAAATCTCATCCAAAACAAAATATATCCCAACCACAAAAAGCCTCAACACTCTGCTGTCTCTCTGTTTTTCTCTGTATTTCCCGGAAGCTCCGAGCTTTTCCCTGGAGGTTCCGAGCTGTACCCTGACAGACTGTTGAGTCTTTCAGATCGTGGAGGTTCCGGGAAATTTCTCGGAGGTTCTGGGTTTTCAAAGTTACCGTTGCAGATCTGGATCTCGAGGTATTTATTCCCCTTCGTCCCCAACGGTCATTCAGTTCCTCCCCTGCACTGAAACAATTGCTCTTGCTTCTCTCTCACCCAAGCATTGACTCCTACCAACTTGAATCCAAAATCCAACCCTAGCATTCAAGTGTGGAGTGATTCCTTGTGAGGAAAAGCAAATCCATTCCCTCTCTTGTGTTTTTGAGCACTTGGTGAAACCCTAGCTACTTGGTGGATCTTTTACTCTTGGATTCTTGAATCCTAGACGGCTAGAGGTTGCTTGGGAGCTTCCAATCTTCATGTGGCAGCCCCAAGAAGTTTGTATTACCCTTGTATGCTTAGTGGAAACCCTCCATCTATTGCCTTGGTGATAGGTGTGAGAGAGGAGTGGATCTAGAGAGATCCCAAAGCCTTTGTGGCTTTCCTCAACAACATGGATGTAAGCCAACCTTTGTGGTGAGCTGAACCACGGGATAAATCGTGTCTCTTGTGCTTTTCTTTCAGTTGCATATATTGCTTGCTTGTTCTAAGTTGTTAGTTCTCTAGTTCATCTAGGGTTTGCTTTGTGTAGTGCTTATCCTTGCCCTAAGGTTGCTACTGTGCTTAAGCCTCTATCTCTTAGTCTTGTCAACCTTTATCTTGCTCTAGATCTGTTTTCTAACCTTTAATCCGTAGCAGATCTTATGCAGGTGGGATTCCTGGAAGCTCCAGAAAAATACACTGTCTGTGCATTTTCCCGGAGGTTTCAAGGAATTTCCCAGAGGTTCCGGGGTCTGACAGCATTTTCGCAAAAAAAAGTTTGAAATTGTTTGGCAGGCCTATTCACCCCCTCCCCCTTTAGGCCACTTGTCTTGATCCTTTCAATTGGTATCAGAGCTGGTTATCATTGTAAACACTTAACCGTGTGAGGATATGGCAAGTGGTGATGTCAAGCGAGAAGAAGAAGAGTTTGAAGACATACCAAGTGAGGTTGATGGTGATGCCTCGGAGGTGGGCCATACATCATCCCAAGACAAGCTCGACAAGCTTAAGAAGGTAGTCAAGGAAAGCTCCAAAGACAAGAGCAAGAAAAGCAAGAAAGAAGACAAGAAGAAGGAGAAAGAAGAAGAAAAGAAGAAAGAGGACAGCAAGCTAGAAAAGAAGAAGAGAAGTAAGAAAGAGGACACCTTCACCATCTCCGTCGCCATCTTCATCATCCTCATCATCATCTTCATCTAGTGAGAATGGAGATGGGGATGATGAGTACTACGACACAAGAATTTCGAAGAGAACACTCAATCCCAAGGCCAAGGCCAAGCCCAAGGATGATTATAGAAGCGTATCCTTTAACTATGATTCTTTGCCTCCTAGATCTATAGATGATATCTCCGTGCCCGTTGGAAAGTTGCCTCAATTTGATGGGACCAACTTTGCTAAGTGGAAGCACATGATGAAAGCTTATCTAACCGATTTGAGCTTGGAGTTGTGGAACATTGTGTGTGTAGGTTTTGATGATGTGAAGACTTTGGGAACCTTACTCCACGTGATTGCCGCAACATCAAGAGGAATGCACAAGCCACAAGTATTCTTCTAAGTGCTTTGAATGCTCAAGAGTACAACAGGGTCAATGGACTAGAGATTGCCAAGGAGATATGGGACACCCTTCTCATTGCACATGAGGGTGTTGACAAGGTGAAGAAGTTCAAGATCAACATATTAATGGCCGAACTTAATAGGTTCACTATCTTTGATGGAGAAGGGCCACAAGAAATGTTTGATAGATTGATGGTCATAGTTGGGAAGATAAGAGGCTTAGGTGGTGATGAGTTGGATGACCACTATGTTGTGAAAGTGATGTTGGAGGCCTTTACTCCAAGGAACCCCACTCTAGTCACCTTGATTAGAGAGAAGAAGAGATTTGAGGAGTTCTCCCCAAATGGTGTTCTTGGGAGAATTCTCACCCATGAGCTTATGGACAAGGAGATACAACATAGGAAGAAGATTAGTAAACTTGAAGCCAAGATGAACAACTTGAAGGTCAAAGATGTCACTCTCCAAGCCAACAAGTCAAGAAATCCTACTACTTCATCCAAGCACTCTACCTCCTCCAAGTCCTCTAAGTCAAAATCAAAGAAAGTGGAAGTAGAGAGCTCTACAAGTGACTCAAGTGAAGATGAAGATGAAAGTCCTCATGTTGAGATTGGGGATATGGCCTTGTTCATGAAGACATACAAAAGAGGCTTGAAAAAGCAAGGGTACAAGTTTGCCAAGAGAAAGTTCCCCAACAAGAAAAAGAGAACTTGCTACAATCGTGGAAGCACCGAACACTTCATTGCGGATTGTCCCAATGAGAAGAGGGAGAACAAGAATGACAAAGGCAAGGGAAGCTACAAGAAAGATCAAAAGCCACATCACACGAGAAGAAACAATGGTGGAGAAGCTCACATTGGTCATGAATGGAATTCCGGAGATGAGAGCTCTAGTGAAGGAGAAGGGAAGAAAGTTGCAACCGTGGCTATCAAGAAGCTTCCCTCTACCTCAAGGTTGTTTGACAACTTGACCGATGATGAAGAAAGCTCATCCATTCATTGCTTCATGGCCAAGGGTGAGAAGGTAAAAACAAACTCAAAACCCTCTCCTCTACCTAGTGATGAGTCGGAAATGGACTCTAGTGATGAATCTAGTGATGAAGAAATTAACCAACTTGTTAGCAACATGGATAAGCAATCTAGAGACTTTATGGCTAAGTAGTAGCGGAACTAGAGAAAACCCAAGACATTCTTACATCCAAAAGAAGTGAGCTTGAAGCCTTGCATTTGGAAGTGAGCCAAGCGGAGGGCATCATAGCTACTCTCAAGGAAGACCTTGCTGCCTCTCAAGCTCAATGCAATTCTCTCAAGTCGAGGAATGAAGAGCTTGAGGAGCAATATAGTCTCCTTTGGAGTAGCACCTCACATCCTTCGAAGGTAAAAGGTGACTCTAGTGCCTCTACTAGCAAGGGCTGTGATAAATGCTACAATATTGATCTTGAATCATATGCTACTAACCTTGCTAACATGGAAGCTATGAAGAAGGAAATTGCTAGACTAAACTCAATCATAGCTAGAGGATGCATGAGTGAAGAGAACAAGAAAGGGAAGGCCCCCAAGAGAAAGATGATGGACAAAAGTGAGAAACCTAGTTTTGGCTATGTTGAAGGTGCAAGACCAATGAAAGAAAAATCATCAAAGAAAAGGAGTGCCTAGAATTCAAGAGTAAAGGATTTCTGTTCACCCAAAGTCCGGAGGTTCCGAGTTCAGAACCCGGAGGTTCCGGAGTCTGGAAGCCTCGTGCCACACAGACAGGAGAACCCGGAGGTTCCAGGAAAATTCCCAGAGGTTCCGGGGTCTGTAAGGACAGAACTAAGAAGAAAGGCAAGACTCAACACCAACATGTTCCTAAGGCATCTAACACTCGTCTGCAGGTCCAGAACCATTTAATCATGCCTAGAAGAAACATGTCTTCCAACAAGAACAAGGCTCATGCATCTAGTGACATACCTCATAGCTATGTGTTGAGACGCAACAACCTTGGTAAAGTTGTTGCCACGTATGTTGGAAATCAGTCCAACATATATGTGAAAAGATCTCTATGGTTTCTAAAGTTTTGATTGCTAATGTGGAAGGCCCCAAGTCAAATTGGGGACCTAAAAGAAGGAATTAAATTGCTTTGTAGGCATACTCCTCCGGTGGATCAAGTTGGGTGCTTGATAGCAGATGTACACATCATATGACCGGAGAAAGGAGTATGTTCTCATCCTACCTCCATTTGGAAGGACCAAGAGAAACTATTGCTTATGGAAGGGATGCAAAAGGAGAAGTCATCGGTGTAGGTGATATCCCTATCTCTCAAATATATTCAATTACCAATGTTCTTCATGTTGATCCGTTGGGTTACAATCTATTATTGGTTTCACAACTTAGTGAGATTGGTTTTGATTGTCACTTTTCGGATAAGGGTGTGTCCATCATAAGAAGGGAGGATTCCTCTATTGTCCTTACGGGTCGCTTGAGGGGGAGGCTTTACCTAGTTGACCTCAACAAAAGCAAGGTTTCCCCCATGACTTGTTTAGTGGCAAAATCTAGCATGGGTTGGCTATGGCATCGCCGACTAGCCCATGTTGGCATGAGGAACTTGGCCAAACTTTTGAAAGATGAATACATCCTTGGACTAACAAATGTGCATTTTGAGAAAGATAGGATATGTAAAGCATGCCAAGCCGGAAAGCAAGTAGGAGCACCTCACCCACCAAATAGCATCCTCATTACATCAAGCCCGTTGGAGCTCATTCACATGGATCTATTTGGACCAGTGGCCTACATAAGTATTGGTGGTAACAAATATGGCTTGGTTATTGTTGATGATTATTGTCGCTTCACATGGGTGTTCTTTGTGTTTGACAAGAGTGAAGTACAAGGGAAGGTGAAGACCTTTATAAGAAGAGCACAAAGGGAGTTCGAGCTACCCATCAAGAAAGTAAGAAGTAACAATGGCTCAGAATTCCGAAACACCAATGTTCAAGAGTTTCTTGATGAAGAGGGCAACGAGCATGAATTTTCAGCTCCATATACCCCTCAACAAAATGGGGTGGTTGAGAGGAAGAACCGGACTCTTATTGAGATGGCAAGAACCATGTTGGATGAGTACAAGACTCATGACATATTTTGGGCCGAAGCAATCAACACGGCTTGCCATGCCATCCACTGCCTCTATCTTCACAAGTTTCACAAGAAGACCTCCTATGAGCCTATCACCGGTAAAAAGCCTAAGGTGTCTTACTTTAGAGTGTTTGGGTGCAAATGTTTCATTCTAAACAAGAGGCCCCAAACTTCTAAGTTTGCACCAAAGGTTGATGAAGGATTTCTTCTTGGTTATGGTCCTAATGAGCATGCTTACCGATCTTCAATCTAACCACCGGAAGGATTGAAGTCACGGTAGATTTGACCTTTGATGAATCTAATGGCTCTCAAGTGGAGCAAGTTGACTTGAATGTTGTAGGTAATGAGAAGCCATCTTGTGAAGCAATCAAGCAAATGGCCATAGGTGATGTTAGACCAGTTGAAGCACAAGAGGAAGATGAGGAACAACTCCAAGCTTCAACACCACTCGAAGGGCCTGAAGTCACTGGTTCAGCAGATGTGCAGACTCTGGAGGTTACGAGAAAATCCCCGGAGGTTCCGGGAACTGCTGCTGGAACTCAACCTCCGGGAAATTTTCCGGAGGTTCCGGGGTCTGGGAACTCAGCACCACAAGACACTGTGAACCAGCAATCTGATCAGCAAGGGGCTGCTCAAGCAAGTACATCTGAGCCTCAAGCTGATGAAAATGATGAAGACCAACCTCTACACCAACCTCTCGGACCATCACATCCCTGTGTACATCAAGTCATACAACGGGATCATCCCGTTGACAATATCCTTGGGAGCATAAGGAGAGGGGTAACAACACGATCTCGTCTTAAGAATTTTTGCGCATTTTACTCGTTTGTTTCCTCTCTTGAACCCATTAAGGTAGAACAAGCTCTTGAGGATCCGGATTGGGTGGTGGCTATGCAAGAGGAGTTGAACAACTTCGAAAGAAATCAAGTGTGGGAGTTGGTAGAAAGACCGAAGACGAACATCATTGGCACCAAATGGGTCTTTCGAAACAAGCAAGATGAGTTTGGCATTGTGATTAAGAACAAAGCAAGATTGGTTGCTCAAGGGTACACTCAAGTTGAAGGGCTAGACTTTGGATAAACATATGCACCGGTGGCAAGACTTGAAGCAATTCGATTCCTACTTGCATTTGCTGCCCATCATGACTTCAAGCTATATCAAATGGATGTCAAGAATGCATTTCTCAATGGACCACTCTCCGAAGAAGTCTATGTGGAGCAACCATCGGGTTTTGAAGATCCCAAGCGTCCTAATCATGTCTACAAACTCTGTAAGGCGCTCTATGGGCTCAAGCAAGCACCAAGAGCATGGTATGAATGCCTTAAGGAATTCTTGCTCAAGCAAGGCTTTGAGATAGGCAAAGCCGATCTTTTCTAGAAAAGTTGATGGTCATATTTTTGTGTGCCAAATATATGTCGATGACATAATATTTGGTAGTACTAATGAAGCTTTTTGTGAAGAGTTTAGTAGGGTGATGACAAAGAGGTTTGAGATGTCCATGATGGGTGAGCTCAAGTTCTTTCTTGGATTTCAAATCAAACAAGCAAAGGAAGGGACGTTCATATGTCAAACCAAGTACACAAGGGATATGCTTAAGAAGTTTGACATGGACAAGGCAAAGCCCATCAAGACTCCAATGCCTACCAATGGACACTTGGACCTCAATGAAGAAGGGAAATCCGTGAACCAAAAGGTATATCGCTCCATGATCGGCTCTCTTCTTTACTTATGTGCATCTAGGCCGGATATTATGATTAGTGTGTGCATGTGTGCTAGATTTCGAGCTAACCCAAAAGAGTGCCATCTCATGGCCGTAAAGAGAATATTGAGATATCTAGTGCATACCCCTAACCTTGGCTTGTGGTATCCTAAGGGCTCCACTTTTGATCTACTTGGCTATTCGGATTCTGATTATGCCGGTTGCAAGGTAGATAGAAAGAGTACATCGGGGACTTGCCAATTCCTTGGTAGGTCTCTAGTGTCTTGGAGTTCTAAAAAGCAAAACTCAGTAGCCCTTTCCACCGCCGAGGCCGAGTATGTTGCAGCCGACGCTCTACTTTGGATGAAGCCAACCCTAAAGGATTACGGATGTCACTTTACCCATATCCCACTTTTGTGTGACAATGAAAGTGCCATAAAGCTTGCAAACAACCCTGTAAGCCACTCTCGTACAAAACATATAGACATCCGTCATCAGTTCTTGAGAGACCACGAAACCAAAGGAGATATCACTCTAAGTCATGTGAGCACCGAAAAACAACTAGCCGATATCTTCACAAAGCCTCTCGATGAGTCAAGGTTTTGTAGTTTAAGGAATGAGCTAAATATTCTTGATTCTCATTGCATGGTTTGACTTCTAGTATGCCTAATTTGATTGAGTTGCTTTGCTAAAATTCTTTTTGAAAAACCTTCATACATGTCTTTCAAAATCTATTTTATATCCCACTTGTCACAAATGGCTATAGTTGTGTGTTGATTGGTTTTATCTAGCCTTTTGAGACAAGGAGTCCATAACCTAAGGGCTAAGATCAGGGAAGTACCAAGTATCAGTTGAAATAAAAGTGCTCTGTGCCTGTTTCTCAGAACCTAGAGGTTCTGGGATTTTTCCCGGAGGCTCCGGACCCTTATCTGTCAAGGCCGTCAGCATTCAGTTCCAGTTTCTGAATCCAGAGGTTCCGGAGAATTACTCGGAGGTTCCGGAGAATTACTCAGAGGTTCCGTGACTTAAGCAGTCGTCAGTCAGACAGAGTCAGCAGAGGATCTAAGAAGGAATATTCCGTGGACCTTATCTTTCACCCCTAGGGTAACTTCTCGGTTCTATCCCATTTGTTCACCGCAGTAGATCCAATCTTTCACCGCTTGACCCCCGCTCACCTCTCTCCTTCACGCACGCTGCCCGCATCCATCCTCCGCTGTGCGCCGCCGCCGCCGCCTTTGCCGCCGTCAGGCAAGATCTGGGGTACGGCTTTCATTCTCTGTTCGCAAAGTCTCTTCTTCCTCTCCCTGACTCAAGGTAAAACCGAACCCTAACCCTAATCTTCTCAGATCTATCTCATATCTTGGAATCGGTTCTAAATCTCAGTGTAGAGGCTTTACCTAGTTGATCTGAGTATCAGTGATTTAGATACATTTTGTTAGATTTTAGTTGAAAGTTGAATCGAAGAATAATCCTCTGTTACTGTCAGAACCCGGAGGTTCTGGGAAAATCCCTGGAGGTTCCGAGCTCTGCAGCAACAGTTGTGTTCTTCTTGATTCAAAGCTCAACTGAACTCTCTCACAGTGTTTCCATCTCATTTTTCCACTCTATCCTAATCATCTACATCCACTCTCTTCCTATCAAGATGTCTGGAGAACCAAGCTCCAGGAAGGAGAAGAGGGCAAGACCCTATGACAGTCCTGAGGGGGAGAAGGCCTTTCACATGCCAGCTAGGGCTGGCTATTGGCAGTGGACAGAGTTCCAGAGGCAAGGCCACACCTAGAAGGGGCAGAGGTGGAGGTAGCATCTCAGGTGGTAGAGGGGTGAATGAAGTACCCCAAGTTGTGGACAATGGAGGAACAAAAGGGAAGACAATCCCTGTGGAAGTTAACTATGCTATTCCCATTGGTGAGATGGACACCTCTTATCTTGTTCATCACAGAGGCAATCCAAAGAAGAGGCCACCCACCAAGTATGACAATTCCTTCACCTTTGAGCATTGAAACTATGAAGGTTTGGCCACTCAAGTGAAGATGGCTATAGAGGAGAATCCCTATGTCTCTCCCAAGCTGACAGCTATTGATTACAGATTCTGGTCCGTCTTCCATTTTCAGTTCTACAGCTCTGTTCTCTCAGGCAAAAACAAGATCATTGCTATGAAGTGGATAGACTGGGATCACTTTGAGAGACATGGGGCTGGCCGACCAGAGGCAGAGGAAGTCTTGGAGCTGGTTGCAAAATGGAACATCAAGGATCTGATGAGCTTCAAGTATGACTGGAACACCGAGGTCATTGCTCAGTTCCATGCCACCTTCTTCTATGATGTTGAAGAGGACGAGATGCACTGGATGACAGAAGGGGTTCACTAAAAGGTGGATTTCACCACTTTTGGCAAGCTGCTTGGTTTTGGTGAGAAGGACAGGAAGGCCGACATCATTCACAATGAAGGGCACAAGAAGGCTGACAAGATTGTGGAGGCATATGAGCTAGAAGAGCTAGCAGATGGGACCACCACTGGTCTGAAACCTACATACTATGTCATGAACAATCTGTTGAGGGAAACCATCATGCCCAAAGGTGGCACTGACTCTACCTCACTTAGGAAGTATGCCACAAATCTGATATTCAGGATGCTATCAGGGTTGAACCTTTCTCCGTCAGCCGCTTCATTTGGTTTGACTTGATCAAAGTGATGGTGATGAGGACATGACACCCGTGCATACGACCATGATTGGTGCATGGAATGGAGTAGAAGAAGTCCAACAAGGGTGTTCAAGTCGAGGAGGAGGCACGAGGCTAATCCAGTTCAAGTCCCCGAGGTGGAGGCCTAAAGTGATTCAAGTTCGAGCCTAGTTCGGAGTCCAGGAGCAGTGCGCAATAAAACGGACGCCCAGGTCGCATACAGAGTCGGTTTTGGACGTTCTATATATGGTTGGAAGCACAATTTCATAGAGCTTCCAATGGCACCGGTCTCATGCCAAAATCATCCTGAGTCAATGGGTATCGTCAAAACAAGTTGACGTCCAGAATCTGCCAAGGTGCTGCGTCGCCAGTTTGTTGGGCCTTAGGCCCAAGTTGTGGGCGCCCCATCCTAGGACGCCCCAACCCTAGGACGCCCCTCCTTTTATACTCAGTAGCCGCCGCCTTAGAAACTTGAGTTTTGTTTTACAAGTTAGCTTTAGCTACAACCGAACAGCCGCATAGCGCTGCCTTCGTGTATTGCAGACTCCACCTTCGAGTGATATTAAGATTGCTCGCTTCATAATTCTTGTTCGTCCTTCGATTGCGTACAGGAATTGATCTTCGTGATCAGGCCGATCTTGCTCCAACAAGGTCGGTAACCACAGGGAGTTGGTTCAGCAATTGCATTGGCGCTTCGGGCTTGCTCGTCGTAGTCGGATCGTGAGGGTCTACTTCCGCCGAATCGGATTTATCTCCACTCACCGAAAGATCGGGCACTCCCCCTCTATCAGATGGACAATGGTATTGGCAACTTTCCATATGCTCCCTATATCATGTACATCATTGAGCATGTGACTGGGCTGATATTCAAGAAGGATGGTGAGCATCACTCCCACCAGATCAAGCAGTGGTCTCACCAAAAGCGGGCTGAAGCTGTGAAGGCTGTCTTGGAGCCTAAAAACACTATTGATCTATCCTCTGATGAAGGCCCAAGCAGTGCTGCAGCGAAGAAGGACAAGAGAGGTAAGAAGATTAGAAGCATGCTGAGGGACCTGTTTGCCTTCCGGAAATACAATGCCACTCAAACATATGAACTACGGAAGGATGTGAACAAGCTTCTCCTGAAGGCAGATATCTTAGCTCCAAATCTGGTTCCACCTCCTACTTTTCCTTTCTTCCCTGACTCCACATCTAGTGAGACCGAAGCTAACAAGAATGACTCTAGTGATGATGAGCCTCTCAATGCTAAGCTGCGCAGGGCTAGGGGTCCCAAGATTGCTATCAGGAAGACTCTTCGCACTCCATCCAAGCCCCATGGCAAGGATGCTGCATCTGATGAAGATGAAGGCACTGCAGAAGAGGAGGAGACCGAGGACTCCTGGAGCAGTGAGTGATGGTGACCTGCATGTTCTACTTCACTTCCTCTTTCTTCTTCTTCCTTTTTGGTACATGTTGACAAAGGGGGAGAAAGAGAAAGATTCAGATGATTTCCATGAAGACCTGTTGCTGGCTGCTAGCTTTTGTGAGATGAGAGATGCTGCTGCTGTTGCTTTGCTTTATCTATTCTCAGCTGAACTCATTTATTGGTCTGTAATGGTACTTAAGCTTGCCTCTGTTGGCAAGTGTTGGATATGGTTGTGGACAACTTATGTGATGTGAAAAGTTTAAAAACTCTGTGCTGTGATGTAATAGGGCTAGATTTGGAATCAATGGCAATAAAAGGAATGTTTAACATTCTACCTCTTTTTCAACGGTGTTCGAAGGAGCCGATATAAAAGAATTGTGAAGAGGATCATCAGGAGCAGGAGCAGGAGAGCCTTCTGTGGTAGCAGGAGCACGAGCAGGAGAGCCTTCTGAGGTAGCAAGAGTAGGATCAGGAGAGACTTCTGAGGTAGCAGGAGCTAGAGCAGGATCAGCTGCAGGAGAGCCTTCCGAGGTAGCTGCAGCAGAAGCAGGATCAACTGCAGTAGAGCTTTCCGTGGTAGCTGGAGCAGGATCTTCCGAAACTTGCAAAGTAGAGTGACCAGGATGTTCTGCACTACAACCGGCAGAGATAGCACAACCATCTGAATTGTTTTTTGTTGCCGCCAAAGGATCTTCCTTGTTTTGTTCCACTGTGTAAGTGCAATCAAGCCCCTAAGTGGGTTTTGGTGATGTTGACCACACAATTAAAGAACTAATGAGCTTGTAAGTGTTTGTGACAGGTACTTAATAGATCATGGGTGCAAAAGTGAAAAAGGAGACCCCTCATTTTAAATAAAGGCTCTCCTTAGTTCAAGTTGGAGATTAATTCCTTTTATATTTTGAATTTGAGTATAGGAGAAGCCGTACTATCAAGAGGGATACTAATGGTGGTTAGGATGGAACCAAGTGCTTAAATCTCATCCAAAACAAAATCTATCCCAGGCACAAAAAGCCTCAACACTCTGTTGTCTCTCTTTGTTCTTCTCTGTATTTCCCGGAAGCTCCGAGCTTTTCCCCAGAGGTTCCGAGCTGTACCCTGACAGACTGTTGAGTCTTTCAGATCGCGGAGGTTCCAAGAAATTTCTCGGAGGTTCTGGGTTTTCAAAGTTACCGTTACAGATCTGGATCTCGGGGTATTTATTCCCCTTCGTCCCCAACGGTCATTCGGTTCCTCCCCTACACTGAAATAGTTGCTCTTGCTTCTCTCTCACCCAAGCATTGACTCCCACCTACTTGAATCCAAAATCCAACCCTAGCATTCAAGTGTGGAGTGATTCCTTGTGAGGAAAAGCAAATCCACTCCCTCTCTTGTGTTCTTGAGCACTTGGTGAAACCCTAGCTACTTGGTGGATCTTTTACTCTTGGATTTTTGAATCCTAGACGGCCAGAGGTTGCTTGGGAGCTTCCAATCTTCGTGTGGCAGCCCCAAGAAGTTTGTATTACCCTTGTATGCTTAGTGGAAACCCTCCATCTATTGCCTTGGTGATAGGTGTGAGAGAGGAGTGGATCTAGAGAGATCCCAAAGCCTTTGTGGCTTTCCTCAACAACGTGGATGTAAGCCAACCTTTGTGGTGAGCTGAACCACGGGATAAATCGTGTCTCTTGTGCTTTTCTTTCAGTTGCATATATTGCTTGCTTGTTCTAAGTTGTTAGTTCTCTAGTTCATCTAGGGTTTGCTTTGTGTAGTGCTTATCCTTGCCCTAAGGTTGCTAGTGTGCTTAAGCCTCAATCTCTTAGTCTTGTCAACCTTTATGTTGCTCTAGATCTGTTTTCTAACCTTTAATCACAACAGATCTTGTGCAGGTGGGATTCCCGGAAGCTCCAGAAAAATACACTATCTGTGCATTTTCCCGGAGATTCCGAGGAATTTCCCGAAGGTTCCGGGGTCTGACAGCATTTTCGCAAGAAAAGTTTGAAATTGTTTTGCAGGCCTATTCACCCCCCTCTAAGCCACTTGTCTTGATCCTTTCACTCTGCTGCAATATCATATAGAACCGTGAGTATTGATGCATTGGCTGGAGTGATTGGAACTATTTCTGTTTTTGTAGTGGGTAGCGACGCACCATCATGTACTTGGAGATGTCTCACTGGAGATGCCTCATTGTCTTCATTGTCTGAGGAACAAATGTCATCAGGAGATGGCTCAATTGTATCCCTTAGGCCACGACGTCTGTCTCCTGGTCTTGCAGGCCTATATCCCTTGAAATGTGTCTTGGACCTCATGTACTCCGGACGCCAATCTTTGGGTCTAGTTCGCACCACTTCCTCGTCTTCATCTACTATGGTAACACGACTCGGGATGAAGGAGATCCGGTGAGCATACAACATATGTCGGGCCACGGTCAACCCATCAAGGATAACATCTTCAATCTCCCATAAAATTTAGTCCACGATGTCGAAGGGCCGATCAGTGATGATGTGAAGGAGAAGCCACTGCTGAGACTAGTGATGGACTTTGCATTGCCAATCCGTGGTAACAATGTCTTCTGTAATGCTTAGTGAACCACATTTGCCTCAGGGGTAAGCATGTCAGGCGTGCGATATGCTCGCCTACCTGTAAATGACTCAACAAAAAGTCCGGCCATCTCCTCGTCTGAAGGGAATGACCCACCGAGCAAACTACGCTGAGGTGGTTCACGATCCCCATAGGCAATACTATGTAGTGATGGCTTATCCTCGCACTTTCCTGATTCACAATCCATCAATCCAAGAGTGGCAGCAATATGGTGTCGGAAAAGAGTATACTGGCGTCCCTGAAACATGAACATGATTACTCCCTAGTCTCAGCAATGTACACAGTAGCATAAAAAACTCTCATCCAATCCTCAACATATTGATGATGCAATGAGACCAAATCACCCAATCCAGGATGATCATCGAAGTATACCTTAATATCCACTCCCGCGGCCAAGTTCATATGATCCCAATTTATAACCTTGTGCTGATACAATTTCATGGGCAGGTATTTGTACTTGTAATAGAAAGTTTGCTGAACGACATTCATAAATCTTCGTTCGAGCCGTTTATCCTTGGCTTTGTCCCACTAGAGATTCTCAGGCACCCATCTATGACCTTTGACCATTTGGTAGGTGTGGTTGAGCAGGTCAGTCATCCTAAACGGCTCTTCTGGTGGAGGGCAAAGTTGTACCTCTTTCTGCTTCCTGGGATCTGGCGCAGGAAATTCCAAAGGGTAGGGTGGGCGACGGCCCGCGGTTGACCCACCCCGTGTGTGGCAGGAAGGCGCCGAGCTTGACCCACCCCGTATGCGGCAGGAAGGCGTCGAGGTTGACCCACCCCATGTGCGGCATGAAGGGGCAGAGGAAGAATCACGTGCCGTAGGCCTGCCCCTTTGCCTCGTCAGAGGACCAAATGTGCCTACAGAAGTTGGCTGCAACTATCGTTGTCGCTACGCCGGAGGAGGATTAAGTGTCTTTCCATCTCTCCTGCCTCCATCTCGGCCCATCTGCAATATATTTCTCGAATTAGTGCCATTCCAAGAATTCAGCAGCGGATTGCGGTATTCGATGGAGCCTGGAGGCAGACGCATACCTCTGATTTTGGTGACGGATTGCGGTATCCGCTAGAGGCTGCTGCAGGTGGCGGCGGTGGTGGCAGAACCCTACCAAGGGGTTGTACCGCAAGTGAGGAGGCAGTAAATGGGGGAACGACAGGTCAGCACGAGTGACACGCCATTGGATAAAGCCATAAAGGTGTGTAGTGCGCTGTGCGGACCCTGTGGTAAGGAAACGGAAAGCGCCTTTCCTACCCATAGTTTACAAGGAAGTTCCTCTGTTCCGATGTATACCACACCGGAGTATCCTCCAGATATATGTCGATGAGTTTGAAAGTCGTCATAGGATGGTCCTGTGCTACATGATACAAAGAACCGGACATTCCATTTGCATACTTAGTCGATCATACCCACATTGGAGATCAACACATTATTCCTTCCTTCCTCGATTCAATTCACATCCTACATGATCATGAGCACGTTGCATATTGCTCGATCATGCCCACATTAGAGATCAACACATCCCTTCCTTCGTCGATTCGATTCACATACTACTAGAAGATGTCACGATCTCGTGACGATCCCTTCCTTCCTTCTTAGGATCAGTAGCAACTCCTTTTGCACTGATGATGTGTCCTAAGTACTCCAGTTGCTGTTTGGCAAAGGTGCATTTTGACTTCTTCAACAGAAACTTGTTGTGGTTGAGAATGGAAAACACTTGGTGCAAGTGATGTTCATGTTCCTCCAATGTTTTGCTATAAATGAGAATGTCATCCACAAAGACCAGGACACATTGTCTTAGTAGTGGTGTCAGAATTGTGTTCATTGCTTCTTGAAATGTAGCAGGGGCATTTGTCAGCCCAAAGGGTATGACTTTGAATTCCCAGTGGCCATGGTGAGTCTTGAAAGCAGTTTTGCAAGTGTCTTGTGGCTGAACTCTGATTTGATGATACCCAGACCTCATGTCTAATTTGGTGAACCAAGCTGCTCCCTTCAGTTCATCAAGTAGTTCATCAATGATGGGAAGTGGGTACTTATTCTTCACTGTTATGGAGTTAAGTTGCCTGTAATCAATACAGAACCTCCAAGTACCATCTTTTTTCTTTACTAGGATCACAGGAGAAGAAAAAGGACTGTTGCTTGGTTGTATGATACCATGAGATAGCATATCTTTTATTTGTTTCTCAATTTCATCCTTTTGAGTGGGAGAGTGCCTGTATGGCTTCATGTTCACAGGCTTTACTCCTAGAATAAGTGGAATCTGATGATCAAAAGGCCTGACAGGTGGGAGGTCCACTGGTTCCTGAAAGAGAGCAGAGTTATCTTGCACCAGCTGCTGAATGGATGCAGGTATCTGGTGAGTTTCCTCCACTGGGGTCACAGGGGACAACTGAACTACTTGAGCCACGGCATCTTTTTTTATCAGACCTCTTAGTTTCTTGACTTTCAACTTGGGACAACCGGTGATCCCCTCTCTAATGCCAGTGAGTGTAATTCTTTTCCCTTTATATCTGAATCTGAGCTTTTGTCTCTTCCAATGCACCCACATTGGACTGAATGTTGCCAACCAGTCCATCCCCAAAATTAGATCATAACATTTGATGTCTAAGACTCTTGCAAATGTAGTGAAGGTGTGACCCTGGGTCCACCAAGAGAATTCTGGAACCTGTGCCTTACTAGCCATTTTGCCTCCATTTGCTACAGTGATTTGAATGGATGGAATTGATGTGGTTTGGAATCCCAATCTCTGCACAGCATCAACACTAATGAATGTGCTTGAGCTGCCAGAGTCCACAAAGATGAGGATTTCCTTCTTGTTGATCAGCCCATGTAGACGTATAGATTTGTTCCCTTGGCCTCCATCAACTGCAGCCACGGACAGAGATAGGAGTTCTTCATCGCTGCCTTTGCTGGAATGATCATCATCTGAGTTAGATTCCATAGTTATAGCATCCAGAACTTCCTCCATGATGTGCAAAGGGATTTGAGTAGGACATGTGTGATTCCTGGTCCATTTTTCTCCACATTTGATGCATAGCCCCATCTTCCTTCTCTGAGCCTGAAGCGCTGACAGCTTGTTGTCCCATTTTGGCTTGGTTGCCATTGTATGGGATGGCTTGTCTGCACCTTGTGGGCTAGATGCCCCTGGAGGTAATGAAGATGAATTCTTGACAGCACTCCTGCTGTATTCTCGAGCTCTGTTAGAAAAGCGTTTGTTGGACGCCTCTCACAGTTCCTCATGCATTAAGGCCAAGGATAAAGCGGCATCAACAGTTCTCGGCTTATGTAATGTAATGGCATTGCTAATGTTATACTTCAATCCATCCAAAAACTTTTGCACAAAAAACACTTCTCCCATGTCCTTATTATGCATCAACACTCTATGTTTGGCCTGTTCAAACCTACCAGCATACTCTAGGACATCACCAGTTTGCCTAATAGCTAGGAGATCCCTCATGTAATTATGGTGTAAATCCTGACCAAATTTTTGTTCTACTGCTACACAGAGTTCAGGCCAAGTTAACACTGAATGTTGGGCTTCATAACTCTAAAGCCACAATTCAGCATTCCACCTGAAATTTATGGTAGCGAAAGACACCCAAACATGAACAGGCACATTGTACATATGAAAGTACTTTTCACACTTTTCTCTCCAAACTCTAGGGTGTTCACCATCAAATTTGGGAAAATCAACCTTAGCCAACTTATACTCATGGTAATTGATAGAGGGGGAGTGCCCGATCTTTCGGTGAGCGGAGATAACTTCGATCTGGTGGTTGTTGACCCTCACGATCCGACTACGACGAGCGAGACTCGAAGCGCTAATACAATCGCTGAACCAACTCCCGATGGTTACCAACCTTGCCGGCGCAAGATCAGCCTGATCACGAAGATCAATTCCTGTACGCAATCGAAGAACGAACAAGAATATGAGGCGAGCAATCTTAATATCACTCGAAGGTGGAGTCTGCAATACACGAAGGCAGCGCTATGCGGCTGTTCGGTTGTAGCTAAAGCTAACTTGTAAAACAAACTCAAGTCTGAAAATAAACGAGGGGTCTATCTAAATAGGGGGCGCAGCCCCTTGCGGCCACGAGGGGCGACGCTACAGTGCACAGTGCCCTAGGCCCACATGGGCCTCCTGTTGGGCCAACAGCCCAAAAGGTATTGGTGCAGCACCCTGGCAGATTCTGGACGTCCACTTCTTTCGATGATTCCCGTTGACTCACGACGAATTTTGACATGAGACCGGTGCCATTGGAAGCTCTATGAAATTGTGCTTCCAACCATATATAGAACGTCCAAAACCGACTCCGTATGCGACTTGGGCGTCCGTTTTATTGCACACTGCTCCTGGACTCTGAACTGGGCTCGAACTTGAATTGCTTTTGGCCTCCACCTTGGGGACTCGAACCGGATTAGCCTCATGCCTCGTCTTCGACGTGGACACCCTTGTTGGACTTCTTCTACTCCATTCCATGCACCAATCATGGTTGTATGCATGGGTGTCATGTCCTCATCATTCTCCCCTTCTTGACGAAAAGCCGTCCTCGGTGTCGATTGTACTTGGAACCGATCCTGCACAACACAAGAGAGAACGGGGTTTCGAAAACAAAGGAAATCAAAATTATTGTGAGGAGGAATGTCACCATGTTTCCAGTTGGCGAATATGTCATCTGGCATAGAAAATTTAGCGAGCATGTAAGCATCTTGATCGGACGACACATAATGTGTGGCAACACTATCCTGCAAAAGATTAGTACCAACAAAAGACAAAGTAGGGATAGGTAGCGAGCAGCAATGCTCCCCTTCTTGGGAGGAAACTTGTTTCACCAAAACAGAGCTAGGGGAATGCGGAATAAAATCTGTAGCATGGCTGCCATCTAGTGGATCAAAATTGCGCACAACAAAAGGATAATTCAGATTGTCACAAATGTACACTCGATGTATCATATAATGTCCTTCATTGTTATATTTGCCAATAGCATGATATGTGTGTTTAGAAAGCCATGGCAAATTAGCATATTTAGAAATTATATCTTCCAAACAATCTAGATTACACAAAACATCAAATTCAATGTAACCCAAAGTATGTAAGGAACATGACAGTTCAAGCTCATCAGTCGTGTTTGAAATATGAATGGCATGTTTAATGTCAGCACAAGTGTGTGGTTTTAAAACATGTACAACAGAAACATTGTCACACAAGGCATCTTTATCACAAGGAACATCAAGCAAATCAACTTGTGACAAAGATAAATCAAGAACAGGGGCCACTAGCAATTGATCTATGCTATCATGAGTTGTGGAAAAATTCAGCACATCAGAAGAAGTCTCACCAGCCGTGAGTGGAGCACCTGGAGCAGTACCGGTGCTCTCAATATCAAAAAGAGTAGGTGCATTGTCAAGTGATGGTTCTGAATTTGTATGTGAGGATGCGCCTGCAGGTTTGGTCGTCCTCTCGCGCGGTGTAGTGCTAGTCCTGGATGATGCGGGAAGAGGAGGAGGTGCGCTGGATGACAGGCTGCGTCCTGCAAAAGAATTAGTATATGTCTTCGAGCGGCGTCCCTGCACTTCACGTTCAGCGTTGCGAGCATAATATGAAGGCACAAATCTACGTCGCATAGCAGCTTTTAATTCAGCCCAAGTGGTGGGAGTGGTAATGGAATTTTTTTGTTCATAACGCCACCAATGTAAAGCAAGATCAGTAAAAGCACTAATAGCAGCTTTAACTTGAGAACTAGCAGGAAGATCATGGCATGAAGATTTCTATTCGACCGCTAACTCCCAATCAAGATATGCAGCTGGATCATATTTGCCATTGTAAGGTGGAATTGTAAATGGAAGCTTAGCAAAAGAATCATTACCACCATGGTTGCACGCACTACGGGCGCGTCCACTGAAGTCTCCAGCAGCCATCTCCTTCTGTAAACTTGTGATCAACGTTTAAATTGCATCGAGGTGTGACACAATGGTGTCGAGCTTGGTCTTAGTGGACTGCGGCTGTTCATCCTTCTTGTCTACGTCTTCTGCCATGGTTAGCGCAAACACAAAACAAAATCGACGACAAAACAGGGGTGTAACGGCTCACAAGACGCTCAAACTAGTGCTGTTATCAAATTCTTATCCGTTCTTACCACGCACACATGGGCGACCTGCAACCAACCGGTGGAACTCGCAAAAGATTGGAGGAGCGATTGCCTGGAGAAACAAAAATCTGCTCGTCGGAGAACTTTGTGGAGTTCTGGGAAGGCTGCACTCAATTGAAGGATTAGCACAATCAAACAATAATGCAAAGTTGAATTATAGTGCTAAACATGATCAAACGTTGCTGGAAACAAGTGCGAGAGGAAGAAACAAAAAGGGCGTGCGTGAGGGGGTGGGGGTGTACAGTGGGAGGGAAAAAAACACACGGGGCGAACAAGAGGGGGGAGCAAACAGAAGCACAGGAAGGGGTGCACTGGTAGGGCGCCGAGCTGGAAGTTGGAGGCGCGCACGTCCGGTCTTGCGGAAGGAGACCGAAGCTCCCGGAGTAGGATCTCCCCGACCTTTCTGTTTTTTTTGGCGGCGTGCGTGGAGAAAACTGCGAGGGAAACAAAGCGGTGTGCGTGGCAGGTTTCACGGTGCGAGTAGGGGGGTATCGCGCGTTGTGCGTCGGGGGAAAAAAAGAGAGAAAAAAAAGAAAAAAAAACTTGTGTGGCACCACGGGAGGCCGCGATCCGGGGGGTCACGGCGTGCGTGGGGCAACAAACTCGCCCAGCCCACGAGGCCACGATAGGGTCGCGCGACCCAGGGATGGAGGCGGCGCGTGATTGGCTCAGTGGAGTCCGGTTCCTTTTCCTTTTCTTTGTCTGCCTTTTCCTTTCTTTTTTTGTCTGCTTTTTCTTTTTGTTTTCTTTTCTGTTGACGTTCCTTTTTTTTTGACGACTTTCCTTTTTTTCTGTTCTGCTAACGTGCCAGAACACAACGCATGAAGGGGGGAACCATGGGGTGGGGGAAAAATGCGGTGCAAGGGGGGTTTGCCGTGGGGTGGGGGGACGAGCAGTGGAGAGAAAAACAGAGGCAAAAACTAGGGTTTGATGAGAAGAACAAATGCTAACACAAGAAACCAGCAACAATTGAACGAACAAGCACACAAACTCAACAACACAAATTATTGAATGAACGTGCAAGGCTAAAACGGGTTGCTGGGACAAGGATCTAACCTAGAACAATTTTTTTTGTTTGGTTTTTGTGGACTATAGGAATTAAAAACACTCGATAAACTCACCGATCAACCTGGAAAGCTGATACCACTTGATAGAGGGGGAGTGCTCGATCTTTCGGTGAGTGGAGATAACTTCGATCTGGTGGTTGTTGACCCTCACGATCCGACTACGACGAGCGAGACTCGAAGCGCCAATGCAATCGCTGAACCAACTCCCGATGGTTACCAACCTTGCCGGTGCAAGATCAGCCTGATCACGAAGATCAATTCCTGTACGCAATCGAAGAACGAACAAGAATCTGAGGCGAGCAATCTTAACATCACTCGAAGGTGGAGTCTGCAATACACGAAGGCAGCGCTATGCGGCTGTTCGGTTGTAGCTAAAGCTAACTTGTAAAACAAACTCAAGTCTAAAAATAAACAAGGGGTCTATCTAAATAGGGGGCGCAGCCCCTGGCGGCCACGAGGGGTGACGCTACAGTGCCCTAGGCCCACATGGGCCTCCTGTTGGGCCAACAGCCCAAAAGGTATTGGTGCAGCGCCCTGGCAGATTCTGGACGTCCACTTCTTTCGATGATTCCCATTGACTCAGGACGAATTTTGGCATGAGACTGGTGCCATTGGAAGCTCTATGAAATTGTGCTTCCAACCATATATAGAACGTCCAAAACCGACTCTGTATGCGACTTGGGAATCCGTTTTATTGCGCACTGCTCCTGGACTCCGAACTGGGCTCGAACTTGAATTGCTTTTGGCCTCCACCTTGGGGACTCGAACCGGATTAGCCTCGTGCCTCCTCTTCGACCTGGACACCCTTGTTGGACTTCTTCTACTCCATTCCATGCACCAATCATGGTCGTATGCATAGGTGTCATGTCCTTATCAGTAATGATCAGAACTAGAATGCTTCTTATACTCATGCTCAGGGGTATCATACTCAGAATAAGCAGTTTTGAGAGTATGTTTCTCACCCTTGCCTAGGGTGTAGTCTAGGGACTTGCCCATCGAGCTATCACCCTGGAGTTGCTTCAGATTGCAGTGGCCTTTGGCCCACCCCTCTTCCTCGCGCGGCGGGGCCTTGGGCTGCTCGGTGGATTGGAACTCGAGCGCCTCGATGCACGATGTGAGAGCCTTCACTTCGGCCTTCATGTCTTCTGAGATCTTGTCGGCCGCCTTGGTCCACGTCGTTAGATCGCCCACCGCAGTGGCAACCTTGGCGTGCAAGATCTGCAGTCCCTTCATCTCCTTGAGGAGGGAGTCCAGCTTCTCTTCCACCGTCGACATCCGATAGGTGAGAGTCGGAGTACGACCTTTCTTCGCAGCACGGCGGTGCGGAACAGGTGGTGGTGGTGGTGGTGGTGGTGTTGGGGATCTGGTGATTTCGGTGGTGGTGGTGGTGGGTATTGCGGCGGCTGGGGTGGTGGTGGAGGTGGGTGGCGAGTCGGGTGGAGTGTTGTCGGGGGGAGGGCCAGTGTCGATGTCGCCGCTTCGGGGATTTTGCTGAATCCGATTTCCCCGATTCAACCGCACCAGCAGGACGCAGATCCGCGCGTCAGAACGAGGCTCTGATACCAATTTGTCACGATCTCGTGACGATAACGAAGGTATGCCGGTGTCACGCGCGGTGGCGGTGAGCTCGGCGGTGGCGCCGTCTCAACTGAGGGAAAGTAGTTTAGGTTTTTAGTTCATTCATGCCGTCCTCCCGACCACCCACACGGCAAGTTAAGGTGTTACATAGCAACGGGCTGGGCTCGGTTACACTCCCAGCGGTACACAGACCGGCTTATGGGCTTAAATGGGCGAGGCGTCGCTGATGGGCCTTGGGCTTCAATGGCGTCTCTGATAGAAGATTATGAGCACGTTGCATACTCCTCGATCATGCCTACATTGGAGATCAACACATTATTCCTTTCTTCCTTGATTTGATTCGCATACTACATGATCATGGCCACATTGGAGAGGATAAGAAGTGGATTTGTCCATACGCTCCCTAGTGACAGCCTTAATCCATAATCCTTCATTCATGTGATTATATGGATATTATGTAATCTACCATTCACGTAGCCCATAATCGGAGGAGCCTTGTTTTTTTGTACACTGTGCTATTTTCTATGTTCTTGTTAGGCTTTTCTAGCTTCTCTCCTTAGTACAGGACATTTCTTTGTTGTATAATACAACATACCGGATAATCTGCCAGACCCACGCGCGATCGTATATTTTTTTATGACTTGCTACAGGAAGTTTCGATGCTACATAATACAGCAAACCGGATAGTATGCACCAGTGGCAAGTTTAATATTCAGGAAAGTGCGAATTCAACTACATATAAATTATATATAAATCATAAAGTCCATATTCTTTCAGATCGGATGGACTTAAATATTAACTGATTTCACATCCTAGTCCTCATCACTTTCATCGGCAGCATTTTCATCTTCATCGAGGTATTGCCATAGTGTCATCGACCTCATCTCCAGAATTGAATCCATCCACATCAGACAGCTACTACTGGCGAAATGTGTCAACTTCAGCGGCTACAACCATAGTCTCCTCCTCGCCAGTAATAGGCACCGAAACCTCCGAACCATCACCGACAGCATCATCACGTATAACATCATGTAAGGTTTGGTCAATTTCATCATCTTGATATGCAAGTACCATACCAGTGGGAGCTATGTCCTCCTCATTTTCTTTATAGCTCCACAAATGCCTGTGCTCAAATTTTTGCAAAACACTCCATGGGTGTTGTACCAGGGTGTCTGGCAAGAAAAAGACTTTCGTTGCTTGTTCAGCAAGAATGTAGGGATCATCTTGGTACCAGTAATCTCCAATATTAACACTTGTGAAGTACCCATCATTTATAATCTTCGGTTCCTTCTTGGTCCCTTCCAGATCATACCAGTCAACGTGGAGTAAAACAACAGTTCGGTCTTTGTCAAGCTCCGAGTTGTACCGCAGCTCAATAATGTCACTTAGTGAACCATAAAACTCAATTTCTTCAATGTCTTTCTGTGATCCTGAAGTCGTAATTCCACTGTTCTGTGTCTTCTTATTTGCCTCTCGGGCCTTGGTGTGGTACGGGACACCGCCTACAATATATGATGTACAAGTTTTTGCTCGCTGGTCTGGTTCAGCTGATAATGCATATAGGTTCTAGTCGTTCAATGGATTGTTTGCAATCTGTAAAGCAGAGCCATAGTTAATATAGTCTTGTATTAAGGTCCTCGCTAGGTAATATAAGATAGCTACCAAACAAAAAATGAAAACTAACATGTGATCTAGACTAGTGGCGAAATTTTGTAACAATTTGACGATCAATAGCCTCGTCCGACACACCTTCCGATTTTAATTCATTCTTGAACACTCTACAAAGCAGTACCATCTCAAAGTTAGCATGAAATAATTGTAGTTCTATCATTGCAATGGTGATTTACTTACTTGATATATGGCTTCACCTCTTCGCAATTGTTTAGAACATACCAAACACTACAAGGTTTGTTGGCTATTGCCACACTACACATATGTAATGCCACTATTTTGGTTGTCATAGGGGGGGGGGTCATATTGCAACTTTTGTACAAAATGGTAGCAATATGGGCCTATAATGCAACAGACTAAAAGTGTTGCCTTAGGTGTGACTTTTGGTTGCAAATGGGGTGTGTTATTGCAACTACATTGTGATTTGGTTGCAATTATTTAGAGTTTTTGCTACGTCACTTTGGAGTTGCAATAGCTTTGCTTTTTCGTTGCAATAATGTGATTGATGCATTGGGGCCTAAGTGGCTCACCGGCAATCGTCTTCGACCCTCCGAGTTAGTGTGGAGTGGCAAGGATACTTTGTGTGGGGGATGTGGAGACCCCCTTCCTTTGGTGGACAAGCTCCTTAGTGGAGGCGGGATCAAGGTGACCAAGGTAGCTTGGCGAGTGCCATAGTGGCGAACCAAGTGGTGCTCTTGGGAGAGACTTGGTGACCGGGAAGCAATGCTCTTGTGTGAGTGCTTCAACAAAATGGACTAGGGGTGGCTTAGTGCCTACCGATACCACGGGATAAATCACGCATCAAGAGTTTGCTTCCTCTCATCCCTCTTTACATTTCCGCATTACTCTATTGCAATCCTTGCTTGCCTTTACCTTCCTAGAGTAGTATCATGCTAGGATTGGCTATAGGTTGCAAAACTTTTTTTGGGATGAGGGTTTCACACTAGATCAACCTTAGATTGCACATCTAGATAGAATTGATCTTCTTTACTTCATGCAAAGTAGTGGAAGCCATAGGTTAACTTTTTAAGATGCCTAATTCACCCCCTCCCCCTCTTAGGCTACGAGCATCCGATTCCTTACATCTTGTGACCTTGCATGAAGTTTGTGAGATGTATGTTGTTTATGCTCTTTTTGGTCATGTTAAGGTTCTATGCTCATGAGAGGATATTTTTTGTTGAAAATTGCTTAAAATTGATTATCGCTATGTCACATGTATATAAGTCCTTTCTATCTTGTTGGCGATGCTTGTACAGAATTTTGGGCTATCTTTCTTGTTTTGTGTCTCATTCCTAGCATCTTGTAGTGATCACTGTCTATTTGAAAAGCTCATGCTTGCATTTGTAGACTTGATTCATGCATTACCAACAAGAGGGAGAAATGCATCCAATTTAGCTTCTGCATGGGGGAGAAAATTTTGTGAGGAAATGGTTACTTAGTTCAGGGGGAGAACCAGATTTTAGCACACATTTGTTCAGGAGGAGCTTACATTCATGTATTGGGAGCTCTTTGTGTCGCCTGAAGTTGCTTTGCACTTTGCTCTTTTGCCGATGGTGTCGAGCCCTTTTGACTCTCCTCGAGGAGTCAGCATTTTGAGCATTTTGTCTCGATTGTGTTGAGCTGTTGCCCTTGCCTTAGGGGACCGAGACTTACTCTATCAAGTGATCTTGTTGTTCGCTTTTGTTTCGCTTTTGATCACTAGTTTGAGATTTTTGTTTGTTTCTTTTCTTTTTCCTTCTTTCCTGAATTGGTGACTATGTGTGTTGTCAATGCACTCATCAAGGGGGAGATTGAGGACCGGAGCGTCCAAGGACTGGTGGATGGTTGCTCCTTAGTGATGAGTGATTGACACCGTGGTGTGGACTGACTCTTGGCCGAGTATTGCAGGTTGCGGCTTAATTTGTGTTGGTGCAAGTGAAAAGCAGGCGTGAATGTCTTAGCCATGTGGGGCCTTCAATGAGTGGAGAGACAAGTAGGCTTGGCTCGATGGACCCGGTGGCCGAACAAGATCAAGTGCGGGCCGCATGGTGGCAAGAAAAGTAAGACGAAGTCATGGACATGAGCCAGTGTAGGGTAGCGGCTCAAAACCGGAGTCTGCACGCGGGGTTTGCGGTGGTCCACCATAAAACCTTCGGGTCACTTGGTTGAGCCACAAAATCAAGACCGGAGGCTCAGCGGGTGGAGACGGGACCTGAGCACATCAAGAAGCTTCGAAGCAGGGGACATGCGGTGGGATCGTGGGGCTTGCGTCGGGAGGACGCGGACTGCGGCGAAGGTGTGGCCGCCCGATGATAATTTTCGCTACTTGACCATATTGCCCCTGAGGGGTATGTATCTTCATTTAATGTCTAGGGGTAGCGTGGTCATTTGCCCCACCCAGAGAGATTTCATATATATAGCTCTAGGGTTGGATGGCAACTCATCCATCCGGACTGCTTCCTAATTCCTTTGCTCTCTAGGCTAGATTTTTCCATTACTATTTTGTAAAGAATCTGACCTCTAGATGTATGGAAGCATTCATCGTTGCGTTGATTTCCCTCTCCTAGCTCGTGTGATTTTCGTTTCTTTTTCGAGCTATTTTTGGGGATTTTTGTGCATCGCTTGATTCGTCGATTTGAAGGTGTTTCTGTTCGGATTTCTTTCAGGGGATTATGGGTTGATGCCTTGTGCATCTTTGTGGCTGATCTTGACCCCTCAAACGCCAGTTTTGGCTTTCGATTCACGAATTTTGGTTGGAACCCTAGGTGGTGGCTTGAGCTCGGTTGTTTGGCGATTCTCGACATTTTGGTTGGTTTGGTCCTCTAAGATTTTGTGCATAGCATCTCCTAGAGACGCTTCTCCTTTCCCCAAAATCTTGGCACAATTCCTTCAGCCGTTTGGGAGATCCGTGGAAGGAAAGGGTGGTTTGACCCTCGTGGGAGCGCTCTGGTTCGAACTCTGCGAGGTGGACGGAACGTCCGTGGCAGTGGCACGGACAGTCCGTGACTGCTCCAGTTTGTCGAATTCATCTCGAGTTCGTCCGGGTCTTTGGTTTAATTCGTTGGAGTGTGTTTTGCTTTTGGGAAAGGTTTGGAGTCCGAGGGTCTCGGACAGTTCGTGGTATGGGGTCGGACGGTCCGTGAGGTAGGGGTTCGTCTCTAGTGGTTCTGTTAGCTAATACGGACAGCCCGGCCGTACCATATGGACGGTCCGTGGAGGTCGGTGAATAGTCCATCCAGCTATGACAGACGGTCCATCCTAGAACCCGCAGATTTGCCTATGTCATTTGCTCCTTGAGTTGTGCTTCCGCTTTGATTTGAGTTGGGACTTGTTCCTTGGGTTGGTCGATCCGTTGTGACTACGTGACCTTGGCAAACTTGTGTGGGAATCCTTGGTTGTGATGTTGGGACTTAGCCGGTTTTCTCTCGGAGAAATTTTTATCAACTCCCATTCCCTCCCCCCCTCTCTGGTTGCCTAATTGGTCCTTCAGAAGGTAAGAAGCAATTTCTCTTTTCCCATTGAAATCCTAGCGCATACTGTGACTATGAGGTTCTTCTATGTTAAATGTGTTATGTTGCTTGGATGAGAAATTCAGATGTTGTTTTGCTAATGTGTGACAGAACGTACCATTCTAGAAGTTGTGTACTTGTGTCTTGGAATAACACATCTAATTAGCTGTTCAGTTTTCCATTGGTGATCTACTTAATACTACTCAGTTTAGGAATTCGGATGTGTGATGAGCAATTCAGATGTTGTTTTCTTGATCTTGTAACATGAATTTATCTGTTAGGAGTTTTCTAGGATAGCAGTATCCTGCAGCTTTGAGCTTTCAATTATAACTTGCAATGTCATGCTATTATAGTGATTCAGGTTATGTCTCAACATAAGTGATGTCGATAGAAGATTGTGTTGGATGTAAGCTGCTTCTCCATCTGTAATCCCTCAACAGAGAATGTAAGTTGTGAAGGACTGATTAGGCGACCAGAGCGAGGCTGGAGTGAATGGGAGCCGATAAAAATTTCTCCGAAAGAAAACCGGCTAAGTCTCAAAATCATAGCCAAGGATTTCAACATGAACTTGCCAAGGTCACATAGTCACAACGGGCCTACCAACCCTAGGAACAAGTCCAAACACAAAGCAAAGTGGAAGCACAACTCAAGAAGCGAAGAACTTAGGCAAGTCTGCCAGGTCAGCTCGGACCGTCCACCAGGGAAGGACGGATTGTCCGTCAGTCACCACAGACTGTCTGTACGGGCTACATTGACCATTCGTAATTGCTAACAGAACCTCTAGAAACAAACCTCACCTCACAAAATGTTCGACCCTCAACCACGGACCGTCCTTCGGGGTTGCGGACTGTCCGACACTGCAGTTCGGACCTTCTATGAACCCTGGCAGAAACTCCCCGATGAAAACACCCTTCACGGACCGTCTGTCACTTAGTATGGACCATCCGTCACTCAGTATGGACCGTCCGTCCAATTTCTTGATTTTCCGAAAAACTTTCCCCGAAGAACACGAAGAACACGCGATAAATTGTGCAGGCCACAGACTGTCCGTATGGACCAGACTGACTATTAGTGAGCTGCGCAGAACGCGAACCTGAGGCAAACCACGAGGTCAACCCCTCCTTCTCTACACTTGATCTCATAAACCACAGAATGGATTGAGCCCAAATTTTAGGTAGGTGTGAAGCGTCTCTAGGAGATGTTATGCCTAAAATCTTGAAGCCCCAAACCACTCAAATCAACCGGAGCAAATCTCGTGCACATATGGCACCACCTCGAGCTCCACCAAGAACTCACAAAATGAAGGCAATTTCTGGTGTTTGAGGGGTCAAGACCATCCACAAAGAGGCACAAGGCAGTCACCCATGATCCCCTCAAAGAAATATGGAGAAAAACACTCTCAAATTGACAAATCAAGCGGCGAACGAAAACCTAAAAAATAGCTCCGGAAGTGACACGTAAATCGTAGAGAGCTAAGAGAGAGAAATCATCACAACGTTGAATTCTTCCATACATCTAGAGGTCAGATTCTATACAAATGCATGAAAACTAGACCATGGAGCAAACGAATTGAGAAGCTGTCCGGACGGATGAGTTGTCACCCACCCCCTAGAGCTATATACATGAGGTCTTCCGGTGGAGGCAAATAACCACGCTACCCCTACAACTTAAAAGGAAGATACACACCCCTCAGGAGCAATATGGTCAAGAAGTGGATATTCCCATCGGGCGGACACACCTTTGCCGCAGTCTTGCTTCCATCCGACACAAGCTCGGCGATCCGCCGCGTGTCCCCCGCCTCAAAGCTTCCCAGCACACCGGGATCCCATCTCCGCCCGCTGAGCCTTCGGCCTTGGCTTTTTGGAGCAACTAAGGAACTCGACAGTTTTGTGGTGAACCACCGCAAACCCCGCAGACTTGGTGTAGCCTCCACGCCAAGCTCCTCTTTACTTGACCACCATGTCGTCCTGGCTCGGTATTGGTTTTGCGGAGTAAACCAACCAAACCCCGCGTGCAGACTCCTGTTGTGAGCCGCTACCCTGCACCGGCACCATTGTTCATGACTTCATCTTCCTTTCTTACTACCATGCGACCTGCACTTGATCCCATTCGGTCACAGGATCCCTCGAACCAAGCCTACTTGTCTCTCCACTCCTCGGAGGACCTTTTGCGCCTGTTCTGCACCTGCACCAACGCAAATGAAGCTGCAACCTGCACCTGCAATACTGGGCCAAGAGTTAGTCCACACCACGTTGTCAACCAATCATCACAAAGGAGCGACCATCCACTGGTCCTCGGACGCTCGTAGTCCTCAATTTCACCATTGATGAGTGTATTGACAATACACATAGTCACTAATTCAGAAGAGAAGGAAAAAAGAAAAGAAATGAACAATAATCTCGAACAAGTGATCAAATGCCAAACAAAAGCCAAAAATAAGATCACTTGAAAAATTCTCAGTCCCCTAAGGCAAGGACAACGGCTCAACACAACCGAGACAAAAAACTCAAAATGTCGACTCCTCAAGGGGGCAAATGGGCTCAACACTATTAGCAAAAGAGCAAAGCACAAGGCAACTTCAGGCGACAGAAAGAGCTCCCCATGTATGAATGCAAGCTCCCCCTGAACAAATGCGTGCAAACTCAAGTTCTCCCCCTGAACTGAGTATTCATCTCCTCAAAAGCAATCTGAATTGGAATGCACAAATTTCTCCCCCTTGTTGGCGATGCATAAATAAAGTCTACAAATGCAAGCATGAGCTTCTCAAATAGACAATGATCACTATAAGATGCTAGGAAAGAGACATAGAACAAGCATCAAAGCCCAAAATTCTGTACAAGCATCGCCAACAAGATAGAAAGGACATATATACATGTGACATAGCCAAGGTCAAATTTAAGAAATTTTCATCAAAATTTCTCTCATGAGCATAGGCCCTCAACATGACGAAAATGAGCACAAACAACATACATCACACAAAACCCATAAAAAGTCACTAGATCTCATTACAAGGTCATGACAAACACCCACAAGCATCTCATGTCATGTTAATGCCACCGAGCCATGTGTCTACTTCTAATTTGAGTTTTCTCATGGTATACATCATGCAACGGTTTAGCACCCAAGATAAAGGAATGTAAAGCATAAATGACATGATTCATATGAGAGCATATTTTTCAAGTATAGACATTTCATTTCAACTTTAGCATGGTACATGAAATGCCTTTGCGGCAAAAAGAAGCTTATGCTCCTCCACAAGGTAAAACGTGGGATAAACATTCATGATGACAAAAAGGTCTTTGACCCGAAGTGATTCCCAAGCATGAATTAAGCAAGATATAGTCATTTGAGCAAAAAATGAGCATGAATGGAGAGGATCAATTTAGCATTTTACAAAAATATAGCAATTCCACATGATATACATCCAAAACTACCAAGAGCATAGCTATACATCATAAAAGCACATCAAACATGATCATAGCCCCATCACCAACATATAACAGTGATGAAAGTATATGAGAGAAGCACATCCTCAAAAGCATATGATACAATTGCAGTCTATGATACAAAGATGCTGAAAAATATATGTTACACAAATGAAAGATGCATGATATATATGTGCATGAGATCCCCACCCCAAGCTCAAAACAGAGTACACAACAAAAGAGCACAAAACTCACAAGCTCCCCCTAAACACATGCACTAGGGCCAAAGAGCATACAAAGCTCACCCTAAACACACTAGGTAGGGCAAAGAGCAAAAGAAACCAAGTGTCCTGACATGAGCCACACACTACAAAGTCACAATTCTACTTACCTTTATCACTCGTTCTCATCCATCATCCCCGAAAGTGATGTACTCCTTTGACACCACCGGAGTGTGGCTGGAGAGCCACCTTCGATCTCCGGTCATGTCTCACTAGCCCCCAGAGTCGATCCACCAAAAGTCCTCCAAGCCTCCTGCCTACAAAATCAAAACTGAGAACAAGAGCGAGCAAACCGCTCAATAGTAGGGTTAGCACCAAAAGAGTCAAACCAGTGCCAAGCCATATGCTCAAAAGTGGGGTTAACAAAATCCATCCTATCATTCCTATCAAAGCTATGACCACCACGGGGAATCATCTCACGTTTCGCTGGAGGAGTACGAGCACCACGAAAGGGAAAATGTGATCCGTAGCCCCTCTGAGACTCAAAGTTGCGACCTCTCCCAAAGTCGTATTGACCACGAGGTGGAGAACGCCCAACAAACAAACCATCACCAGACTCAACACGCCTATTACCTACACCACGACCAAAGGGATCGAACCAATCGGCACCACGACCACGAAAGCCAAACCGCCCAACACTCTGGGGTACCCGGTCTGATCGCCCCCTCTTGCCAGTCTGCCCGCCCACTCCTAGGCAACACCTCGGGTGGAAAATCTCGATCCCTCCAAGCTGGAACTGTATGCACAACACCCTCGTCCCGAGGCACAACACGAGGCTCAGGCACACCACAAGAAGGGCGGTACCTATCATTGTTTGCCATCTCCCTAACAAACCTCTCATACTTTCTCCTCTTGAAAGGAAACTCCTTCCTGTGACCATCCCGCCCACAATACTCACAATGCAAGCGGACTTGTTTTGGCTTAGGTTTTGGTTGTGGCTTCTTCTCAAGCTTTTTACCTTACTCACTTGGCTTCTCACTCGATTTCTCTCCCGAGTTAGTCAGCTGGGTTGGTTTGGGTGCAAACTGGTTCTTGGGTGTAGTTTGTGGTGAAGCTGGAATATCCCTAATTTTCTTTTCTCTCTCACCATTGCTCTCACCAACCTTCTCAGACCCAAAAGCCTGACCATCACAACTCTTAAACTCAGCATTCATCATCCTGAGCTGAGGATCATGACCGGACAACCAACCCATCAACTTGCGTAACTCATCATTCTCATCTTGCTATCGATCAACATAATGCGCAAGCTCTACATTTTTCACAGCATGAACCTCACAGCTAGAGCAAGCAGTAGCAATAGGAGATTTTAAAGCAGCCTCAAGAGAAACAATGTGAGCACGAGATTCATCTAGCTTTCTATGCAGAATAGGGCAAGAAGTGCAAGCTCCTAACAAAGCAGGTCTAGACTTCAACTCATCAAGCTCGGTCCAAACAACATCTAGTTCCTCAAGCTTTGAGGCATGCTTCGCCTTAGGCATAGACAAATCAGCTAGGGAAACAGTGCAATCACCACAATCAATCTCACCAGTCACAATAGGAGCAGCCTTAAGAGAATCAATCTCTAGCTTAGCCTCTAGGTTCTTAGACTCTAGATAAGCTACCTTTTCCTTAGCTTCCTCTAGCAAAGCTCTAAGCTCTTTCCTAAGCTTCTTAGCCTCTCTAAGCATGATGTCACGGTTGTCAAGCAAAGCAACCAACTCCTCATTCTCCTGGCGCAAGAAAGAGAGATCATCACATACCTCATCCTCGGAATCTGAGTCCAAGTCATCCTTTTCGCTTCTCTTGATGCTGGAGATAATAGCCATGCCTCAGTAGCCGTCTTCTCTGGAGCTTTGACCCATCACACACAGACCATTGAAGTACTTGCTGAAGTTCTTCTTCTCCTTTCGTTTGTCACCTTCTTCCTCTTCATCACTCGAGCTTGATGACGTGTCCTCGGAATCGAACTCGACGTTGCTCGATTTCTTCATCTTCTCTCGAGTTCGTGCCTTCCTCCCATGTCCATGATCCTTCTTCTTCGACCTTCTTCTCTTGTCCTTGGACTTGTGCTTGTCGTTGTTGTTGGTCTTCGGACACTCAGCAAAAAAGTGTCTGATCTTGCCGCACTTGAAGAACATCCTCGTGTATCCTCTCGAACCTCCTGCTCTGCAATGCGAGATCGTCCTCGCCCAACACATCAAATTCCTCATCTGGCATAGACACAAGAGCAGACAAGGAAAACTACCTGGAAGACAGGTTAGCGTTAGAACTCGATCCAGAGACTAGAGACGAGAGCTAGACTATGAGGGTCAGTCAGGTTCTCGATCTTGCCTCTCACACCTCGATCAACCTTAGAGGACTTAAGCTTGGAGAAGAGCTCGTCCATAGTGAGAGTCTCATAGCCGCTTGAAGGACCGGAATGGCGACCAAAGAAGGGGGGGAGTGAATGGGAGATGATAAAAATTGTTCCCAAGAACTTGGCCTATATCCCAAAATCACTTTCGAAGAATCCCATACAAACTTGCCAAGATCACGTAGTCACAACGGACCTACTGACCCTAGGAACAAGTTAGAACAAGCCTTGGAACAAAGTGGAAGCAAGCACAAAAGAAACCGGGAGAAAGAGCTAGCGCAAGACAACCTACATCAGGTTTTGTCGGAACTACCGGCCCAAGGTTGGTACTACCGATAAGGGCTTACTGGCACCCGAAAACCAGGTTATCGGTACTTCCGGCACAGGGTTGGTACTTCCGATTATCGGTACTACCGACCCAATGTCGGTACTACTGATAAGGGCTTTCTATCAGCCAAAAATCAGTTATCGGTACTACCTGTGTCATGTCGGTAGTACCAGCAGCCTCCAGAAATCAGCCTGCGAAATAGCCCCAAACTTTCGATCGATGGATCTCCCAAACCACTTGGAGTCTTGAGACGAAATTTTGGGGTGATGATGAGCACCCCAAAGGGAATGTATGCCCCCAAAAAGTTTGGCCTCTAACTCTCTACAACTCCCGGAATCGCAAATCTTGTGCCTCTACCTCAAGAACACGAAGAACACGAAAACCACCAAAATCGAAGGCATTCCTACAGGATTTGAGGGGCAAGATCACCAACAAAAGAGGCACACCAACCTCATGTGTGATTCCCAAAACAACTCCCACAAAGAAACACCTCCAAATCCTTCCCACAAAAATCCCAAGAAAAGGCTCCGAAAATCACCGAAAAAGAGAAACGGAAGGAGCAACAAGAACACTTGAGGAATCACGCTGAACCTTCTATACATACCATGAAAGATTCATACAAGGTCTAGCTTGCCTCCTCAACATCCATCCCTCTCAAGATCTCACCAGGAAGCTCTCAAGCTAGTCCTATGGAAAACCTAAAGGGAAAATAGCAAAAACTAGAGAAGCAAAATGAACTAGGGTTTTTTAGAGGTGGCTGCCATCCTCTCTCCACTTGGTTTATATAGAGGCAACCAAAAGACGAAACTACCCCTGTTACATGAAAGGAAGATACATACCCTTAGGGGTAATATGGTTAAGACTTGGTATTTCTCATCAGGCGGCCACGCCTTCACCGCAGTCCGCGTCCTCCCGACGCAAGCCCCGCGATCCCGCCGCGTGTCCCCCGGCATCGAAGCTTCTCAACGCGCCCAGATCTCGTCTCTGCCCGCCGAGCCTCCGGTCTTGGTTTTGTGTCTCAACCAAGTAACCCGACGGTTTTGTGGTGAATCTCCGCAAACCTCGCGTGCAGACTCTGGTTGTGAGCCGCTACCCTGCACCGGCTCCTGTCCACGACTTTGTCTTGCTTTTCTTGCCACCATGAGGCCCGCACTTGACCCCGTTTGGCCACCGGGTCCATCGAGCCGAGCCTATTTGTCTCTCCACTCCTCGGAGGCCCCGCAAGCCTAAGACCTTTCGCGCTCGCTCTTCACCTGCACCAACGCAAATCAAGCTGCAACCTACACCTGCAATACTCAGCCAAGAGTCAGTCCACACAACATTGTCAGTCTCTCATCACACCAAGGAGCGACCATCCACCGGTCCTCGGACGCTACGGTCCTCACCGCTGGACTCCATGATGGCCTCGACCTTGGCGCTCCACACGGTACGGAAGCACGATCACATTGGCCCACATGTTGTTCACAATCACGGTGAATCACTGAAACATGGTGTCAATTGACTCACTGGGGTGATGACTGAAATTCTCGTACTCTATTTGGTAAGTAGCAAACAAGAGAGCCTACACCTGATTGTTCCTAGCATGGGCAATCTTCAACTTCTCCCAAATCTTGCACGTCAACTCCTCTCCGAACACCCGATCTAATTCGGATGCACAAAAAGCACGAAACGAGTAATCGACCGCCTTGTTGTCGGCATTGAACATATCCCTAGAACCTGGGGGCAAGGAAGTTTGCATGGCGTTCATAGGAAGTGTCTTTCGTCACATCCCAAAGCAAATGCCCTTTGCCGAAGAAGAAACGCAAGCATTCGAGTCTTCCACATCTGGTAGTTCTTCCCATCGAAGTGCAGAGGACCCGAACAATTTCCTGGTATGCCATCTTCGGATCTTAGACATGTTAAAATCACGAAGATCCGTAAATGGCTCTGATACCAATTGAAGGACCGATTAGGCGACCAGAGATGGGGACAGGGAATGGGGGCCGATAAAACTTTCTCCAAAAATTTCTCCGAAAGAAAACCGGCTAAGTCCCAAAATCACAACCAAGGATTCCCACATGAACTTGCCAAGGTCACTTAGTCACAACAGACCTACCAACCTTAGGAACAAGTCCAAACACAAAGCAAAGCGAAAGCACAACTCAAGAAGCAAAGAACTTAGGCAAGTATGCCAGGTCAACTCGAACCGTCCGCCACGGAAGGACGGACTGTCCGTACGGGCTACATAGATCGTCCGTAATTGCTAACAGAACCTCCAGAAACAAACCTCACCTCACGGACTGTCCGACTCTCAACCATGGACCGTCCGTCGGGGCTACAGACTGTCTGACACTGCAGTTCAGACGAAAACACTATTCACGAACCGTCCGTCACTTCAGTACGGACCGTCCGTCCAATTTCACGATTGAGGACCGGAGCGTCCGAGAACCGGTGGATGGTCGCTCCCTGGTGTGATGAGTGATTGACAACGTGGTGTGGACTGACTCTTGGCTGAGTATTGCAGGTGCAGGTTGCGGCTTGACTCGTGTTGGTGCAGGTGAAGAGCGGGCGCGAAAGGTCTTAGCCTTGCGGGGCCTCCGAGGAGTGGAGAGACAAGTAGGCTCGGCTCGATGGACCCGGTGGCCGAACGAAGTCAAGTACGGGCCGCATGGTGGCAAGAAAAGCAAGACGAAGTCGTCGACTGGAGCCGGTGCAGTGTAGCGGCTCACGACCGAAGTCTGCACGCGGGGTTTGCGGCGGTTCACCACAAAACCATCAGGTTACTTGGTTGAGCCACAAAACCAAGACCGGAGGCTCGGCGGGCGGAGACGGGATCCGGGCGCGCCGAGAAGCTTCCATGCCAGAGGACATGCGGCGGGATCGCAGGGCTTGCGTCGGGAGGACGCGGACTGCGACAAAGGCGTGGCCGTCTGATGAAGAGGAGTGCTACTTGACCATATTGCCCCTGAGGGGATTGTATCTTAAGTTTAATTGCTAGGGGTAGCTTGGTCATTTGCCCAACCCAGAGGAACTCATATATATAGCTCTAGGGTTTCTGGGCAAACCATCCTTCCAGACTGCTTCTCATTTCCCTGCTCCATAGGTTTAGATTTTCTTCACCGTTTTTTAGAGAATTTGATCTCTGAGTGTATGGAAGCTTTCATGGTTGCGTTGATTTCCTTCTTGTAGCTCGTGTGATTTTCGTGTCTTTTCGGGCTATTTTTGTTGGATTTTTGTGCGCGCCTTGTTCCTTCGATTCTGAGGTGTTTTGGTTCGGATTTGTTTGTGGGAATCATGGATAGATGTCTTGTGCATCTTTGTGCTTGATCTTGATCCCTCAAACTCCGAATTTGGCCTCCGATTGAAGGATTTCGGTTGGAACCCTAGCTCTTTGTGAGAGCTCGGTAGAATCTCGATTCCTCTCGATTCAGTGGGTTTGAGGCTACCAATTCGTGGGCATAGCATCTCCTAGAGGCGCTTCATCTTCACCTATGATTTGGTAGTAATCCCTTGGTTGATTCGGGAGATCGGGCAAAGGGGAGGAGGAGTTGACCTTCAAGAGGTCGTGCTCGGGCTGCTGTCTGCGCACCACGCGGACAGTCCGCATGCCCCTGGCGGACGGTCCGCGAGGAGGCTTTCAGCCGGTAGTTCGTCGAGTTCGTCGCGTGTTCTTGTTCACCTTTCGTTCGATCCGTTTGGCCCGGTGCTTTTGGTTGCTCGAAGTTTGGCGGACGGTCCGCGAGGAGTGTGTGGACGGTCCACCCGGTGCGGACGGTCCGCGGGTAGAGGACGGACGGTCCATTTTTCGAGGTGCAGTACTGGATGTTCGAGGGCTATTTTCGGACAGTCCGCTGCTAACCCGCCCGGTCCGCCTGGTCCGTGCGGACAGTCCACCCTGAGCCTCGCAGTTTGGCTAAGTTCTTTGCTTCTTGAATTGCGCTTTCGCTTGGGGTTTGTTTGAGACTTGTTCCTAGGGTTGGTAGGTCCCTTGTGACTACGCGACCTTGGCAAGCTCGTGTGGGAATCCTTGGTTGTGAATTTGGGGCATAGGCCGAGTTCATCCTTCGGGAAGAATTTTTATCGGCTCCCATTCACTCCCCCTCTCTGGTCGCCTAACCGGTCCTTCAACAATTTTCCGAAAAACTTTCCCCGAAGAACACGCGACAAATTGTGCATGCCACAGACTGTCCGTATGGACCAGACGGACTGTCCGTGAGCTACACAGAATGCGAACCTAGGGAAAACCGCGAGGTCAAACCCTCCTTCTCTACACCGGATCTCGCAAACCGCTGAATGGATTGAGCCCAAATTTTAGGTAGGTGTGAAGGGTATCTAGGAGATGTGATGGCCAATATCTTGAAGCCCCAAACCACTCCATCCAACCGGAGTCACAAATCTCGTGCACACAAGGCACCACCTCGAGGTCCACCAAAAACTCGCAAAACGAGGGCGATTCCCGGCGTTTGAGGGATCAAGACCATCCACAAAGAGACACGAGGCACTTACCCATGATCCCCTCAAAGAAATCCGGAGAAAAACGCCCTTAAATCAACAAATCAAGTGACAAACGAAAACCCCAAAAATAGCCACGAAAATGACACAAAATTCACAGAGAGCTAAGAGAGGGAAATTTTCACAACGCCGAATTCTTTCATATATCCAGAGGTCAGATTCTATACAAATGCGTGAAAACTAGCCTATGGAGCAATGGAATTGAGAAGCAGTCCAGACGGATGAGTTGCCATCCACCCCCTAGAGCTATATATATGAGGTCTTCTAGTGGAGGCAAATGACCACGCTACCCCTACAACTTAAAAGGAAGATACACACCCCTCAGGGGCAATATGGTCAAGAAGTGGATATTCCCATCGGGAGGACACGCCTTTGTCGTAGTATTGCTTCCATCCGACGCAAGCCCCGCGATCCCGCCATGTGTCCCACGCCTCGAAGCTTCACGGCGTGCCTAGATCCCATATCTGCCCGTCATGCTGTCGGTCTTGGCTTTGTGGAGCAACCAAGGAACTCGTCGGTTTTATGGTGAACCACCGCAAACCCCGCATACTTGGTGTAGCCTCCACGCCAAGCTCCTCTTGAATTGACCACCACGTCGTCCTAGCTCGGTGTTGGTTTTGTCGAGTAAACCAACCAAACCCCGCGTGTAGACTCCGGTTGTGAGCCGATACCCTGCACCGGCTCCATTGTTCACGACTTCGTCTTGCTTTTTTTTTGCCACCATGTGGCCCGCACTTGATCCCATTCGGCCACTGGGTCCCTCGAATCAAGCCTACTTGTCTCTCCACTCCTCGGAGGACCTTTCATGCTTGTTCTTCACCTGCACTAATGCAAATCAAGCCGCAACCTGCATCTGCAATACTCGGCCAAGAGTCAGTCCACACCATGTTGTCAATCACTCATCACTAAGGAGCGACCATCCACCGGTCCTCGGACGCTCCTGGTCCTCAAGTTGTCACTTTTGTTGCCTTTATTTTTCTGTTTATATTATGTGTCTTGATTATAAACAAGTTGCTTACACGTTTTAGTAGGATTGTACTTGTGATTAGTGAGACAAAATGTGAACACATGGTAAAACTGTGACCAGTGAGAATCTGTCCTAGGACTGCCTTGTATCTAAGTTACATGTGAACTTTTTCCCATATATGTATGGTGCCTTTCACAATTTTTAACACTAGAGATAATATGCATTTGTTTGTCTTTTATTCCTGGTAGTTTCCTATGGTCCTGTGTGATGAGGACATCCTCCACTATTACCCATTAAAAAGACGCAACATGGGTCGTAGCCCAGCTGTTATCGGTCGGCGAACATGTGAGCCTCATAATCCCACCTTGCTTAGCTTGGGAGGAGGAAGTCATCTTAAAAGGGAGAGTCACCCTTCCCCTATCAGACTAGTCTTTTAGGGCGATTGGGCCTTTCCCCGAGGTGTGCGCTGGAGTGCGGTGCTAAGATTGCTAAGGCGCAACAAGAGGTTCGATGTTGTAGTCGGATCGATGTGTCGTAATTTCGACTGCTGGTGCTAAGATTGCTAAGGCGTGACATGAGGCCCTAGTGGCGTCGTAGTCGGATCGGTGCGTCGGGCTTTCCATCCATCTCCACCTGGGCCGGACTCATCATTTGGTATCAGAGCTGGGCCCTTGTTAAGAAGGGGGGATGATGAGGACATCCTCCACTATTACCCGTTGGCAAAGACGCAACATGGGTCGTAGCCCAGTTGTAGTCGGGCGGC
The DNA here is from genome assembly GCA_036936925.1 of Cenchrus fungigraminus. Taxonomy (NCBI): domain Eukaryota; kingdom Viridiplantae; phylum Streptophyta; class Magnoliopsida; order Poales; family Poaceae; genus Cenchrus; species Cenchrus fungigraminus. The sequence continues at coordinate 56,941,239 of CM072772.1, read as the reverse complement.
CACCTTGTGAGCCTCATAATCCCACCTTGGTTAGCTTGGGAGGAGGAAGTCACCATAAAAGGGAGAGTCACCCTTCCCCTATCAGACTAGTCTTTTGGGCGATTGGGCCTTTCCCCGAGGGGTGCGCTGGAGTGCGGTGCTAAGATTGATAAGGCACAACTAGAGGCCCTAGTGGCGTTGTTGTCGGATCGGTGTGTCATAATTTTGGCTGCTGGTGCTAAGATTGCTAAGGCGCGACATGAGGCCCTAGTGGCGTCATAGTCGGATCGGTGCGTCGGGTTTTCCATCCAACCCCACGTGGGCTGGACTCATCAATGTGTCTTCTTGTGTACTTAACTTTTGTTTAATTGCATAGGTTGGTACCTTTCAATCATTTGTTGGGATGAAATTTCTAGAGGAAACATTGAGGAGGCTAGCTAATGGAGTATTTCGTGGCCATGTGAATGCAACTACAAGTGCTAAATTACATTCACATGGCATATGATGCAGACTATGGTAATTAAATTCACCTATGTTTCTATTTTGGCATATGATGTTGGAGAAACTTCCTATTTGTGCTAAATTGGTGCCTCTACTTGTGCTCTGGGATGTCCAGAAGCAATTACACTTTGAATATATGTGCTGTCATATTTCTAGCATCCATTGGCTCACATTCTTGGTCATGTGCTTGTACTATCATGTCTAGAACAGAGTATTGTTGCATTATTCCGCAAGTATCCTATATCATTTCCATTTGATGCACCCTGAATCCTGGGTGGTATGGTGCAGGTGGAAGCCTACGTTTGAAGCCAGAAACACAAGGGCAAAGGAAGTTCATTCTGGAAAAAGCTTGAAATCTGAAAGATGGCAGTTGATGCTGTGTAGTTGGTTCTGTTGGAACAAGCATGTGGTGCAATGTCATTTTCTTCTGGAGCCAATGTTGATTGTGTGTTGTAGTGTGTGATAGCTAATATTCAGAGTGGTTTTTGACATGTTTTTGGATCATTTCAAAATTGTTTAGCACACTGAGTGTTTGATTGAATGGAGCTAATGTATTTAGATATTCATGTGTTCAAATTTTAAATTTAAAATAATTTCGTATTTGAATTTAAATATAATTTCGTATTTTAATTTAAATATAATTTCGTATTTGAATTTAAATATGAATTCTCTATTTGAATAATAAGAATAAAAATGTGGAGCTGGTGGTCTGCCATCTCAGCCTCTTCTCCTTCAGCAAAAGTCCTAGGGAAATAACCTTTCCAACAAAGCATTACCAGACCTTGTCAGCTTGTGTCCCTAGGAACCTCAAACGCTAGGGAATGTTGGTTTACCTACATTTTTGCACAGCAGCCGTAGGGCACGAAGTGGTTTCCCGTCAATATTGTCCCTACAAACCATCCCCTACGAATTGCTCTAGGGAAACTCCATCCCTACGGTTTTCAGGGTGTTTGGTGGTTGTTGACCCTCACGATCCGACTACGACGAGCAAACTCGAAGCGCCAATGCAATCGCTGAACCAACTCCCGATGGTTACCAACCTTGCCGATGCAAAGTCAGCCTGATCACGAAGATCGTTTCCTGCACGCAATCGAAGAATGAACAAGAAAAAGAGGCGAGCAATCTTACTATCACTCGAAGGTGGAGTCTGCAATACACGAAGGCAGCGCTATGCGGCTGTTCGATTGTAGCTAAAGCTAACTTGTAAAACAAATTCAAGTCTGAAAATAAATGAGGGGTCTATCTAAATAGGGGGCGCAGCCCCTGGCGGCCACGAGGGGCGACGCTCTAGTACCCGCGAGTACTGGCCCACATGGGCCTCCTGTTGGGCCAACAGCCCAAAAGGTATTGGTGCAGCGTCCTGGCAGATTCTGGACGTCCACTTCTTTCGATGATTCCTGTTGACTCAGGACGAATTTTGGCATGAGACCGGGGCCATTGGAAGCTCTATGAAATTGTGCTTCCAACCATATATAGAACGTCCAAAACCGACTCCGTATGCGACTTGGGCGTCCGTTTTATTGCGCACTGCTCCTGTACTCTGAACTGGGCTCGAACTTGAATTGCTTTTGGCCTCCACCTTGGGGACTCGAACCGGATTAGCCTCATGCCTCGTCTTCGACGTGGACACCCTTGTTGGACTTCTTCTACTCCATTCCATGCACCAATCATGGTTGTATGCATGGGTGTCATGTCCTCATCATTCTCCCCTTCTTGACGAAAAGCCGTCCTCGGTGTCGATTGTACTTGGAACCGATCCTGCACAACACAAGAGAGAACGGGGTTTCGAAAACAAAGGAAATCAAAATTATTGTGAGGAGGAATGTCACCATGTTTCCAGTTGGCGAATATGTCATTTGGCATAGAAAATTTAGCGAGCATGTAAGCATCTTGATCGGACGACACATAATGTGTGGCAACACTATCCTGCAAAAGATTAGTACCAACAAAAGACAAAGTAGGGATAGGTAGCGAGCAGCAATGCTCCCCTTCTTGGGAGGAAACTTGTTTCACCAAAACAGAGCTAGGGGAATGCGGAATAAAATCTGTAGCATGGCTGCCCTCTAGTGGATCAAAATTGCGCACAACAAAAGGATAATTCAGATTGTCACAAATGTACACTCGATGTATCATATAATGTCCTTCATTGTTATATTTGCCAATAGCATGATATGTGTGTTTAGAAAGCCATGGCAAATTAGCATATTTAGAAATTATATCTTCCAAACAATCTAGATTACACAAAACATCAAATTCAATGTAACCCAAAGTATGTAAGGAACATGACAGTTCAAGCTCATCAGTCGTGTTTGAAATATGAATGGCATGTTTAATGTCAGCACAAGTGTGTGGTTTTAAAGCATGTACAACAAAAACATTGTCACACAAGGCATCTTTATCACAAGGAACATCAAGCAAATCAACTTGTGACAAAGATAAATCAAGAACAGGGGCCACTAGCAATTGATCTATGTTATCATGAGTTGTGGAAAAATTCAGCACATCAGAAGAAGTCTCACTAGCCGTGAGTGGAGCACCTGGAGCAGTACCGTTGCTCTCAATATCAAAAAGAGTAGGTGCATTGCCAAGTGATGGTTCTGAATTTGTATGTGAGGATGGGAGCTCCGCATTGTCTTTCATGTCGTCCGTGTCCGCTTGCTTGTGGTGAGCATCCTGGTGCGGAATCGCCTTCGACTCAGCCCTCACGTGGGATGTAGGTGTGGACGTGGATGGTGCAAGGGAAACAGACGCTGAACTGGGTGTCGAACCGCTGCCTGCAAAAGAGTTAGAATATGTCTTCGAGCGGCGTCCCTGCACTTCACGTTCAACGTTGCGAGCATAATATGAAGGCACAAATCTACGTCGCATAGCAGCTTTTAATTCAGCCCAAGTGGTGGGAGTGGTAATGGGATTATTTTGTTCATAACGCCACCAATGTAAAGCAAGATCAGTAAAAGCACTAATAACAGTTTTAACTTGAGAACTAGCAGGAAGATCATGGCATGAAAATTTCTGTTCGACCGCTAACTCCCAATCAAGATATGCAGCTGGATCATATTTGCCATTGTAAGGTGGAATTGTAAATGGAAGCTTAGCAAAAGAATCATTACCACCATGGTTGCACGCACGACGGGCGCGTCCACTGAAGTCTCCAGCATCCATCTCCTTCTGTAAACTTGTGATCAACGTTTTCATTGCATCGAGGTGTGACACAATGGTGTCGAGCTTGGTCTTAGTGGCCTGCGGCTGGTCATCCTCCTTGTCTACGTCTTCTGCCATGGTTAGCGCAAACACAAAATAAAATGAGACCAAAAACAGGGTGGGACAGCTCACAAGGCACTCACACTAGTGCTGTTATCAAATTCTTATCCGTTCTTACCAAGCACACAGGGGGCGAACTACAATCAACTGGTGGAACCTGCGAAAGATTGGAGGAGCGATTGCCTGGGGGAACAAGACCTGCTCGTCGGAGAACTTTGTGGAGTTCTGGGAAGGCTGCACTCAATTGAAGGATTAGCACAATCAAACAATAATGCAGAGTTGAATTATAGTGCCAAATGACGTAACAAAGCTGCTGGAAACAAAGTGCCAAGGTAAATAAGACTAGTAGGGGAAGGGAAAAGAAAATCAGAAAAAGGGGAAAAAAAGAAACTGGGCGCTCACGTCCTGCACGGCAGGAAAAGACCGGCCGGCACCCGTCCCCAAGACGTGGTCGTCCACGTTCGGCCTCCCCTTTTTTTTGTTTGCCTTTCCTTTTTTTTTTGTACTTTCTCTTTTTTTTTAACTTTCTTTTTTTTTACTTTCCAACTACACACGGCAGGGCACTCAGGGAGAGCCACGCACGAGTAGGCGTCGCGTTCCAGGGGGTTGGCGCGATCGGCGGCGCGTGCGTGTGTTGCGTCTTTTTTTTTTACTTCACAACGGAACACGGCAGGGAGGAAACGATTGGACGTGGGGCTCATGCGGTGCTACCTCACGGGGGACTCACGGGGGCTTTTGCGTGGGAGGTTCGCGAGGGGGTGCCCGCGGAGCGACGCAAAGCACGTGGCCAAGGAGGCACGGCGCGAGGGGGATGGAAGGCTCGAGGCTTTTTGGCGTGGAGTGGATAGCGTGGGAGGTTTCTTTTTTTTGGACTCTTTTTTTTCCAAAAACTCACGGCAGGAAACAGGAAGGCACGGGAAAACCGCACCTTGCGCGCGAGCAGGAAGGACGCGAGGGTACGGCGGCGGTTGGTGATGGTGGTGGAAAACGAGCAGCGGAAAGGCGGCGAAAAATTAGGTTTTGATGAAAAAAAACAAGGAATAAACACAAGTGACCAGCAACAATGAAACGAACAAAGCACGCAAACTCAACAAAGCAAAATATTGAATGAAAGTGCAAGGCTAAAACAGGTTGATGGGACAAGGATCTAACCTGGAATAATTTTTTTGTTTGGTTTTTATGGACTATAGGAATTAAAACAAACACTCGATAAACTCACCGATCAACTTGGAAAGCTGATACCACTTGACAGAGGGGGAGTGCCCGATCTTTCGGTGAGTGGAGATAAATCCGATTCGGCGGGAGTAGACCCTCACGATCCGACTACGACGAGCAAACTCGAAGCGCCAATGCAATCGCTGAACCAACTCCCGATGGTTACCAACCTTGCCGATGCAAAGTCAGCCTGATCACGAAGATCGTTTCCTACACGCAATCGAAGAACGAACAAGAAAAAGAGGCAAGCAATCTTACTATCACTCGAAGGTGGAGTCTGCAATACACGAAGGCAGTGCTATGCGGCTGTTCGGTTGTAGCTAAAGCTAACTTGTAAAACAAACTCAAGTCTGAAAATAAACGAGGAGTCTATCTAAATAGGGGGCGCAGCCCCTGGCGGCCACGAGGGGCGACGCTCTAGTACCCGCGAGTACTGTTCACGCGCGTGAACAGTACCCTAGGCCCACGTGGGCCTCCTGTTGGGCCAACAGCTCAAAAGGTATTGGTGCAGCGTCCTGGCAGATTCTGGACGTCCACTTCTTTCGATGATTCCCGTTGACTCAGGACGAATTTTGGCATGAGACCGGTGCCATTGGAAGCTCTATGAAATTGTGCTTCCAACCATATATAGAACGTCCAAAACCGACTCCGTATGCGACTTGGGCGTCCGTTTTATTGCGCACTGCTCCTGGACTCTGAACTGGGCTCGAACTTGAATTGCTTTTGGCCTCCACCTTGGGGACTCGAACCGGATTAGCCTCGTGCCTCCTCTTCGACGTGGACACCCTTGTTGGACTTCTTCTACTCCATTCCATGCATCAATCATGGTCGTATGCATGGGTGTCATGTCCTCATCAGTGTTTCCCTAGGATTTTGAATCCTAGGGAAACCGTTGGATTCCAGTAGTGAATGCAATATAAATAGATTTTGTACTAACTATATGTTGTGTGACCTTAGCTAGTATAAATGATATTGAAAACCAGTGATAGAGGGACGACAAGGGTCACTAGGGCCATGGCCTTAGGGGTCATTAGATTGTAGCATACTAGCACTGCAGTATGAACGCTCCACCCAACTCACGCAGTCAGTCCATAGAGTGGTCGTAGGCATTAGACTTGTCCAATTCCGCTCCTGTTATGGACAACTCTAGTGTCTTGCTCCATGTACATATGAAAGCAAAATAGGTTGGAAACTCGCAGATGCGTGACAATGTCGAATATTTGTTTTAACATGTCAAAATTTTACTATGTAATACAATTATCTTTACACTGGTCCGGAAAGTACAACAACGCAGAAGTCCTGTGACGTTTCCATGTCCCAGACTAGAACCTGCAGGACTTCCACAATTGAGAAGCCCAAGCATAATGTTCCCCTTAAGTCTTTTGTTTTAATTACATGGTACATACACAAATGCTCACATACACTCGCTTCTATGAACACACATGCAACTCTCTATGGGCACCTTCGAAAGATTGAGCCAGTAAATATTCTAAATCTATAAAATTGCCATTGATGTCTTGCTTCGACAAGCACGTTCCTTACCACTGAAAGAATAGTGTTAATTAATTTCAAAATAAATTTAGAAAAATACGAGAACTGATGTTGACTCTAGGACACAAACCCTGTCCTTAAACTAAGGGGAAAAAAGAAACAATGTTTCTTTGCTGGTATAGAAAAGAAAAGAACGAGAAGCAATTTTCGCTTTGTCGAAACCTCTCTTCACGCTGCTCTCGTTGCTGCAAATCGGCCTAACGTACGCAACTGTAGGACTGATGCACTGTAGCCGTACAACAATTCATTTTGGCAAAATAGACAGGTTCCTCCCCGAACTATTGGCAATGGGTCAAGTTCCTCCTCGTACTTTTGATTTGGTCAGTTTAGTCATCGAACTATCATTCTTCGCTTCAATTATGTCCTTGGGACTCACGCCGTCAGTGAATGCCTCAACACCGTCTGTCTACCCCTTTTCCCGTCTATTCAAGCTTGAGTGCCCAAGCACGGGCGAGCGCGGCAGAGGAGCTTCGTGGTGGTCGGAGGAAACAGGAGTGACGTGCCACAGGAAGGTCGCCCAAGCCACCAACGCGCCGCTGTCTCACACCTCAGATGCTCGCCAGAGGCCACCCAGCCTCGCACCGCCCCGAGTCCGACCGGGCGCACGAGCAGGGGAGTGTGCTGGTGCACTTATCCAACGCATTCGCACTTGTCTGCGACGCACCACTGCCACCAGCCGCCGCCTCCTCCTCCTCTTCCACTGCCACCGCCGCCGTTCAGCCTAACCCCGACCACCAGGTCCTGGACCACCAACTCCTCCTCGATCTCCACATCTGTGATATTGCCCCATCTGTCGCCGTCGCTATCAAGGTGGGACTTCAGAGTGCTGTGACGCAGATGGCCATGCCGGCTTGGCTGTTGGCCGCGAGCGCGCTGACCTGGTCTACTGGGGTATTGGTCGCCCGCTGCGGCACCGGCCCCGCTGGCCGTGTCGGCCTGGGAAGGGGCACACGATGCGTCGGTGCATGGACGGGCGGAGGAGAGGGAGGGGCGCCGAGGACCTGCTCGTCGGCGGAGGAAGTCCACACCGGCGTCATGCCCTTGCTCCTCCCATTGTTACATCTGGAAGGGTCCTTGCTTGCATCGTGGAGGAGGCGCTCGGCGAAGGAGGCGTGATGCCCCTGCTCCATCTCAAGGGAGGACGGCCTACGGCTTCGATTCTCCACCGTCGGGGAGGGTTGAGGGCCGCCACTACTACTGCTCTGAGTCATCGCGTCGGCCGCAGTAGGCAGGACGCGACCTCCGAGGACCGACCCGTAGCCGCTGCTACAGTGCGCGGTCCGGCGTCCCTGACTCCCCCATCCCACCTCACCCCCACTGGCGGTCGTCGTGCTCCTTGCTTCCATCGTGCCAACTGTTGCCGAACGCTATTGCGCTCATAGCCAGCGCCTGCGCCGGCCACCGGCTGCTCCTTGCCTCCGTGCTCGCCCATGCTAGCTTGAGTACTCGAGCTCGGGCACCCATGCTTGACAGGAAAGGCATGTCGAAGGAAAAAGGGATAGGCGTGCGGGCTTGAATAGACGGGAAAAAGGTAGACGCACAGCGTTGAATGCGTTTGCTCTCGGTGTGGGATGGTGTGGGCGTCAAGGACTTAACTGAAGTGAAGAAGGATAGTTCGAGGACTAAATTAGCCGACGCAAAAGTACGAGGACGAACTCGACCTTTTGCCAAGAGTTTGGGGATGAACTTGCCTATTTTACCATTCATTTTTCACTGTGGACAAGTCGCCTCCTGCCTCCATTGCCCCCTTCACGAGCAACCACCGGACCAGTGGCGGACCTACCAATAGGGGGAGGCAGGGTGGCCGCCCCACCTAACCCTGGCAAGGAACCCCTAGTATCCACATTTTTCCTTCAGGAATAGAATATCCCGCGCCATTACTTTGTGTTTTGCGCAACCATGGTGTTCACTGGAAGTCTGGAGGATGAAGACGATGGTTCATTGAACCGAAACGCTTAGATGGTCCAAGCTTTCAACCCAATTTTGATGACCCGATGGCCCAGTACTGAAAAGCCCATGTTTGATCCCCAAATTGATCTGCTGTCTCCTATCCACAACTCTCGTTTGGCCATCGACGCGAGCGAGCTTGGAGCCTTCGACAGCCCCCAGGTTCTTCGTTCCACCTGCTATCGTGCCGCCGGGCACACATCCTTCCACCCGAAGCACGATGCTCATTCGATTCCATCTTCTTTGTGCTTCACGGCTGTTCCCATTGGTGTGCGTTGACAATCCTTTTGTTTTGTGCGAGAAATAATGGCCAATATTTCTCCATGTGGTGCATCTCCAGAAATCACAGTCCTACAATTCATAGCCAGCGAACAAGGGTCGTAGTAGTGGAGGTTGGCTTCCATGGAGACTAGAGAGGTGATGGTCAATTTTCAAATTCATGATATAGACATCCAAACATAAATTGATATACGTCCAAACAACAATATTATTATTGTAACTCATTTCCAATATTAGTCTGTTTTGCTATTGACATTCAATTCAATTTTAACAGCTCAATATCTACATCTAAACGAACCCTTAGTAGTTTAGTGGTCGTAAGTTTCCTTATCATGTGTTTTTGTCATGTTCACCAACTTTGGTGACATAGGCATATTTTATAATCACTTTGATAAGGTTCTATGTGTGGGTATATGCGGTATATAGCTTCGTTGGTCGAAGTTTGTGTTAAATTGTCCGCCCTACCTACATTTTTTTCTTGGGTCCGCCACTGCACCGGACCGGCGGGTTCCCTGCTGCATTTTCAAACCCTTTTATTTACGCAGGTCGCCCACCAGACAATTTGGTCCAAGTAATCTAGTATAGTAATCTTCCTCAAATGAAGTAATCTTTTTTCTAATCTGAAATAAAGTATCAAGCAATTAACAACTAGCCAGAGCCAGCCCCTGTGGCCGCCACTCCTCCTATGCGTCACACAACAGTAACTTCCACGAAACGGCCTGCCGGCCACGTCTTCTGGATTTCCTCGCCGTGACCTTCAAACCAAAGCACCAGGAACTTAAAGGAAGAAAAGCTGGTCGGCTCCCTTTGACATCACATCACACGAGATAAATTCATAGCCGGACCCTAAACTTGGCCCGGGGTGTCATTTGGGTCCCCAAACTCCTAAAATGCACATCCAAATCCCTAAACTTGTTAATCGGTGCACTTGAGGTCCAAAACTCCATTACCCATGTTAAGTTGCATACGTGGCACCCAAATCTTGTGTTGACTTGTCTTGATATGTGGGGCCCACCTTCTCTCATTCTCTCTTCGTCCTCTCCTACCGGCAGGGAGGTTTTGAGCCTCCCGACCTGACCGCCGCCGCCGTCCTCTCCTCCCGCGCCAAGGAGGCAAGCTGCCTTGAGGCACTCCACCACCCCCCAAGCTCCTGGCGCTCCGCTCGAGGTCGCCCTCCCTGCTGCGTCGCGGAGCTCCTCCTCGGTCTTAGTGGGCCGGTGGCAGACATGAACAGCAGCTCCACCCACACGGCGGTGCCCAAGATGAGCAGGGCTCACGGCACTCGACTGGCCTCCCTTTCTTCCCCTTCTCACGCGGGCAGGGCAGGGCAGCACTCAACTGGCCACTCTTTCTTCCTGATCGCACGAGGGTAGGGTAGCGCAGCACTCGATGTCCAGTACGGTACCTCGCCGGTAGGACGGCTCGACCCCAACCCCAAGCTCTGTTGTGCCACAACCTCGACCCAAAGCTCTCGAGTCCCAAGCGCTGGCCCATCATGAGGGGCGCATCGTCAGGGTGGAGCCCCTTGCCTGGTGCTTGAGAGCCCGCCCGGGCTTGCCCGAGAAGTCATCTCAATGTCCGCCAGCAAAATTCGTCACGCATACTGAGTTTCATCTCAATTACTAGCGGTGGAAGCTTTATTAGCATCTTGCGAATTGATTTTACTACACACCTTTACAAATGTACGGAACGGAAGGCTAGAATCTTCGTTTCTCTTTCTGCCTATCTCCATAGGAAAAGCAGTATGTTAATGTCCTCCTCGCGTAGGGCTCACACGGGAAGGATGTCGGAGATCCCGTGTGCTGAGCTCGTGACGCCGCGACCCCTGCCCGTCCTGGCCGCCGTTGTGTGGGTGGAGCTATTGTTCAGGAACGCCGGTGGCCAACAGAGACGAAAGACGGTGGAGCTTCAGGAGTGGTGGAGTGCCTCAAGGCAGCTTGCCTCGTTGGCGCGAGAGGAGCGGACAGCGGTGGCGGTCAGGCCGGGAGGATCAAGCATCTCCTTGCCAGTGAGAGAGACGACGGAGAGGGAACGGGAGAGAGGTAAAAGTTAGCCCCCACATATAAGAACAAGTCAACACAAGATTATGGTGGGTAGTGGAGTTTTGGACCTCAAGTATACCGATTAGCAAGTTTATGGATTTGAATGTGCATTTTGAGAGTTTAGTGACCCAGATGACACCCTTTGCCAAGTTTAGGGTCCGGCTATGAATTTATCTCTTGTCCGCACTACCTACATTTTTATCTTGGGTCTGCCACTGCACCAGACCGGCGGGATCCCTGCTGCATTTTCAAACCCTTTTATTTACACAGGTCGCCCACCAGACAATTTAGTCTAAGTAATCTAGTACAGTAACCTTCCTCAAATGAAGTAATCTTTTTTCTAATCTGAAATAAAGCAGCAAGCAATTAACAACTAGCCAGAGCCAGCCCCTGTAGCCGCCACTCCTTCCATGCGTCACACAACAGTAACTGCCACGAAACGGCCGGCCGGCCACGTCTGCTGGATTTCCTTGCCGTGACCTTCAAACCAAAGCACCAGAAACTTAAAGGAAGAAAATCCGGCCGGCTCCCTTTGACATCAGATCACACCCTCGCTTCTGCAGCATCCCCTAAACCCAAGCGTTGTTTGACCTGCAAAAGGCTACCTTGGCTGACACATCACTACTGCTAACTAGCTCTATATATAAACACACCACCACATAATGGAGAACTTGTCATAAACATAACTGACCCTAACTGCCTAATTAGCTGCCTTGTGTTGAGAAATTAAACACAGCTCGCACTTGCCAGAGATCACAGCTGATTACTGATCTGATGGAGCATCAGAAGTCTAAATCCATGAAGATTGACAGAACCATGTGGCAGTCGGTGCGCTGCAGACCACTGGCTGCGACGAGCTGGGGCAGTCCTGTAGGGTGTACTGCCCGGCGACTAGGAGGGTGCCGTTTGAGTGGGAGGACGAGCTGGGGAAGCCCAAGGGCTCAGCCGGGATGGACGTCGTCCCGCCGTTGTGCCCCTCACCGACCATGCAGAGCGTGCGGCTTGCTGGCCGCCGGGACCGGAGGCGCACCAAGGGTAAGCAGAACGCCGCCGGAATGGCTGCTGGTTTCGAAGGCTGCATCCCGCTGTGGTTCAGCTTGGGCCGGGCGATGAAAAGGTGGGTGTAAACAAATCAAGAGGAGCGCCTTGTCATAAACTTAGATGTGTATATGTGTTATTGTATACTTGTAGTACAATAATATAGTATGTGCTGACAACTTGCAACGGATGCAAAGCATGTATTAAACTTTAAGGCTTATTATGTACTCCCCGTCTTTTTTTAAGACGTGCAAAGCACGTTTCGTTAAGAGAAGATAACAAAGTTTTAGTATCTGAGATTACAGATGCCAGCGGGCTGAAACAACAAATAAAGGCACAAAAACCTCAACTAAAGAGAGATTACAACGGCCTCAAAGTCGCACGCCAAGGAGGCAAGCTAGAGGAAGGAAGTCAGCACGCACCCAGATCTTGGCCTCCTCCAAGATTGTCGGCGCTAGAGCTACCGGCATGAGAGCCTCACTATCATGGACTCGTCTATTTCACTCCTTCCAAAGTGACCACACGACCAGCCAGACAAATGCGTCAAAGCCTTTTCTCCGAGCTTTAGCGACCAACTTCCGGGCGAAGCACCACCAGGTGGCAAGACTCACCGGGCGGTCCGGGGCGAGAGCAGGGAGGATGATATGCCAAAGGGTCCGGAACCAAGTCTCTCGACTGTAGACACAGTCTACAAGTAGGTGGTCCAGGGTTTCGACCTCCTGTGCATACAGGTATCAGAGTCCTTCAAGCCATGTTGGTGAAGCCTGTCCGAAGTCCAGCAGCGACCATGCAAGACTAGCCACGCAAAGAACTTGCACTTCCCGGGCATCTGAATCTTCCAAATTTGGCGGGCTCCCAGGATATCCACGCGACCAAGAAAGAGAGCGGAATAGGCGGAGGCTGAAGAGTATTGGCCATTGGGCGACCATTTCCATATAAAATTGCCAGGCTCCACCGACAACCTCACAGTCCGCACAAGGTCCAGATAGTAAGGTATTGGATGATAACCTGTACTGTCCGAGCGTGTGTAATATCTGCAACCCAACATAAACCATGTGCTCCCACGCTTAGTCCCTCCTAGATCGTGTGAGAGTGCCTGATCCTCGGCGAGATAGCAGCCCAAAGGTTGATTGCTGAGTGCTTGACAGAACAACTAGCGAGCCAGTTATCCTCCCAGAACAAGCCTCGGGCACCATCTCTGACCTCAACTGCAATGGAGATGTCAAAGAAGGCTTTCACCGTACGATCAACCGGGAACCAGAACGCCACCCACATCCTGTTCAGGTCGGTACGCGCAAGCCAGAGCCACCGCAGGCGAATGGCCAACCCAAAAGAGCGGAGGTCGGGCAGGCCCAAGCCGCTGAAGCGTGCACTAAGAGAAAAACGCCGACTAGTGACGCAAAAAAGGCCGTTTCTCGTCATAAACCGCGATTAATGACGCCGGTTATTATGAAAATGCTCTGTCATTAATCGAGTGTCACAAACCACGATTAATGACGAGACCTTATTTCGCGGCGTCATGAGTTTAATGACACGTGCAAAATCGTCAATACAAAGCGTCATAACTTCGTTCCTGCAGCTTTGCCATGCTGGACATAATCTGATGTGGCATCCAATGTGGCATGCCAATTGTGACAACCCGTATGTGTCATAAAACGAATTTGGTCAGTTTGTAGCTGGGTTGAGCCCAAAACTGTTCCTGTAGGCTGGCGTTGTTCATATAGCCAAAAAAGATTTTGTTGGGCCCAATTGTAATTTTTTAAGATGAAATTTGATTAGGGTGGGCCCGTTTTGGTTGGTCGAGTCCAACAGGTGCGCACATTGTTGCGGCCTTCTGTGTCACGGTAATTTGAAAAAATTGACTTTTGGCCCAATTAAAAGTAGGCTAAGCCCACTGAAGGTCAACATAAAATTAACTAATCATGCATCAGTATTAATGGATTTTATTTCAATTATGATCCTTTTTTAGAATAATTCTGATCTGGTTGGCAAAATAGTAATCAACACATATTTCTTTATACAATAAAGCAAACTATTGTTTACTATCAAGCACGACCATATTGTTCATCACATATCACAAACTATTACAAGATAACAGTATCACAAGGAATATTGATTAACAAAGCTAAATCCAGGTCATAATCACAAGAGAAAGTGGAGATTGGATCTAATGATCTTAACCTCTTCATCTTTACTGCTAAGCAGTATACGAAGGAGGTCCTCACTATCTTCGGTTAGCTTCTGCGACCTCTTAATCTCAGCCGACTGCATTTTCAGAGTTGATTCTAATTCTTCGGTCTTCTTCTTCAAGCTACATAACTCTTTCTGGTGAGCAACAAACCGTTGTCGAAGTTGTACCTCATCCTGATTGGGAGCGTCAACTCGCTCTTAATCAACACTACTACATAAGGATTTGGTACCCTTTCTTGAGTACTCGGCTGCCTCTGTTTTAATTTGTTCGGGAAGAAGCATCATTGACTTGGTAGCTTCCATCTAGCAACAGTGGATCCCAAGTCAGATTAGGACCTTGTAATCGATTCGAACTAAGGAAACAAAGGTGTTAAGTTTGTTACCTTGGAGCAGGTCTGAACAGGAGCGACTTCAGATGTTGACCCTTTGGCCCGCTGAAACAAGTACAAGAACAAGAGGTAAGGGTTGAGATCATTCGCAATTGGAAACAAAGGTGTTAAGTTTGTTACCTTGGAGTAGGTCTGAACAGGAGCGACTTCAGATGTTGACCCATTTGCCCGCTAAAACAAGTACATGAACAAGAGGTAAGGGTTGAGATCATTCGCAATCGGAAACAAAGAAGGTGTTGAGTTCGTTACCTTGGAGCAGGTCTGAACAGGAGCGACTACAGATGTTGACCCTTTGGCCCGCTGAAACATGTTCAAGAACAAGAGATAAGGGTTGAGATCATTAGCAATCGGAAGTAATTTCATCTATTATGTTCAATGCGGTACATGAATGATCACACCCAATCCATCATCACCCAAGCATGCAACAAAAATATGGAAAGCCAAAGAGGATGGGTAAGTAATATAATAATTTAGCAGCCCGACTTCGAATAAACTCTTGCGACAAGGTACAGTAGATCCACAATGACCCAAACATGAAAGAATATTATAGAAAGAAAAAGAGCATGGGGAAGCAATCTAATTGAATCGATCAATACAGGGAGGAGACCACAAACCCGACGAATAGGACGGACGATTTAGCAGCCCGACCTTGCGCCTTGAGCACGATGTTCTGCACAACTGTTGCAGATCTGCGGCCGCCAGGGCGAGCCTCGGTGGAGCTAATGGAGCAACGAGTGTGAACCATCTTGCAGCTTCAAGGATGTTGCCGAGGAAGGCTGCCGCTCGTAGAAGAGGAAAGCCGTCGCTCATAGCAGAGGAAGCCATCGTCAGGAGCTAGGTCGCCGTTGCTGCTTCCGCCGCAGATCTACAAGGTCTCTTCGACGATCGAGGAGAAGATCCCCTGATTTTGGAAAAATTACCAAGGGAGAACTGGGAGGACTGGTTTCCCTCTTTGTTTTATGTATAAATGAGGAAGACCAGAAGGAGGAGTGGGGAATTCAAAATTTCAGGTCCCGCCTTTGTGGTCCAGAGTGGGAAATGAAAGACTTTGGATCATGGACCCAAACGTCAGTGACCCAAACAAAAGACCGCTTGGGTGTCAGACCCAAATGTCAGTGACCTTACGTAGAGAGGCAAGTTGTTGACTGGGTTGTCCGTGCCAACATGGATCATGGAATGGACAAACACACACAGGACTATACTCTACTTCATATTCACATTAGACGGATGATCCGATTATTGCATTACAAATCTACTCACTGCAACAAATTAATGTACCGTTTCAACTATTTATTACATGACTAAAAACACTTAAACAAAACAATAAAACTACAGGGGACCCTGGTACAACCCTTCAGGTAATCTTCTACACAGATTGTGCATAAATTTGGGATGATCAGTGCATACAACCACCCAATCATATGTGAGTATTCCGTGAGGAAAGATTCGCTCTAAGAGAGACATGCACTTGTCCTGCAATTGTGGGCAGTTAGCCTGAATTTCCCATCGTAGAAATGAAGTCACAGTTTCCTCGCTTGTCATGTCCCACATCTTTGACGCACAGTGCAGCTTCAACCTTTCGACTTGTAAAGGACCGATTGGGCGAACCAGAGAGGGGGGGGAGTGAATGGGAGCCGATAAAAATTCTTCTCGAAGGAGATGGGAACTCCCACAAGACGAACACGGCTTCCGAAACACTTCTCTGACTCAACTACCCAAGTTGGCCAAGACCATGTAGCCACTGAAATGCTACTGGTCCTAGGAACCAACAACCACCTACACCGACTCGAGAACGCAGCGGAACTAGCAACTCGAGCACCACTGGACTACACCGGTCAGGCCGGTGAGCAGCACCGGCCAGACCGGTCCCTGCTGGCAAAATCTGAGAACTTCCACAGAAGGCCTCTACACCGGTCAGGCCGGTGTAGCTCACCGGTCAGACCGGTCCAAGCCAGGAAATCCCAAATCCACCAAACAGACCTACCGAACTCCAAACCGAACCAAACTCGAAACAGCGGCAACACGGGACACAGGGAACTCACCAAGACGTTCACCCGAGCAAAACTCAACCAAGAGTCTGCACCGGTCAGACCGGTGTGAGGCACCGGTCAGGCCTGTGTGACCTGAGCTCTCGGGATGAACAGCATCCGCGGGACACAGAAAGCAAATTGAACCCCAGCGATTGAACAAGAGCAACACGCCTGAGAGTGACCTTGTCACTTACCTTGATCTCACCTTCTGAGAGCACACACCCTCGCCCATTGTCCCCAAAGGTGATGTATGTCCTAGACACCACCGGGACGAGACTTGAGAACCACCCCTTGTCTCTGGTCATATGCCTCGAGCAACCGGAGTCAATCAACCAAATGTTCCTCAAGTCTCCCACCTGAAATTCAAAAGCGAGCACGTGAGTGAACAAACGACTCAGCACTGGGGTTAGTACCAAAAGAGTAAAACCAGTGCCGAGCCATTTGCTCCAAAGTGGGGTTAGCACAATCCAAAGCATCACGCCTATCAAAGCTACCACCACGAACACCACCACGGTAACCACTACGAGGGAACCAACCCTCTATAGCTGGAGGAGGACGAAAGCCACGAAAGGAAGACCGTGGACCGTTCCTTCTCTCCATCTCAAAGCTACGACTCCTCCCACCCTCGTATTGAGCACGAGGTGGAGAACGTCTAGCAAACTGACCACCTTCAGTCTTTCCATACCAACCACCAGAACCACGACCACCTGAACCAAACCGAGCATCCTCACGAGTACAAAAACCAGACCGCTGTCCGTCCAGACCTGCGCCGGTCTGACCGGTGTAGCTCACCAGTCTGACCGGTGTAGCTCGGCTAGCAGCACCACCTGCTACCTTCCGGTCTCCCCAAGCCGGAACCATCCTCACAATCGCCTTAGCCCTGGGCATCTGCATACGAGGCTCAAGTACACCATTGGAAGGGTGGTACTTGTCCTTGTTAGTCCACTCCTTTGCCATTCTCTCCTCACGCTTCCTCTTGAAGCAGAACTCACCCTTGTGACCATCTCTCCCACAATAGTCACAATGAAACCGCATGGGCTTAGGTTTAGGCTTGGGATGGGGCTGCTCACTTGGTTTCTCCCCACTCGGCTTCTCAACCGGTTTCTCCTCACTAGGCTTCACACCCTTTTTCCCAAAGAACTCATTCCCCAAGTCACTCTTGAACTTGATAGGTTTTTGGAAATCATTTGTGGAGTGAGGGAATATGGGAGGATCTGGGGTTGTGTCAAGTTTGTTTCTCAGTGGGTTGGGCTTAGGAGCATAGGCGTTTTTGTGGAAGGTTTCTGGTGGAGCTTGGATATCACCAATCTTCTCTCCTCCCTCACCACTACACTCTCTAACCTTCTCCGAACCAAGCGCTTCCCCATTCATAGCGCTTGTATGCCTCTATCATCATCCTAAGCTGTGGTTCATGGCCCGACAACCAACCCATCATTTTTCTCAAGTCATCGTTCTCATCCTGCAAGCGATCCACATAATGTGCAAGTTCCAGATTTTTCAAAGCATGCAATTCACAAGTAGAACAAGAAGTGGGAATAGGCTCTTTCAACTTGGCCTCAAGCGAAACAGTGTAAGCATGCATCTCATCAATTTTTCCATGCAAAACAGGGCAAGAAGTGCAAGCACCTAGCAAAGCAAGTCTAGACTTGAGCTCAGCCACTTCAACCCTAAGCACATCTAGTTCATCACAAGTAGAAGCATGTTTATCCTTAAGGGTAGTAAGATCAGCTAGGTACACAGAGCAATCATCACAATCAATCTCATCAGAAACCACAGGAGAAGCCTTAAGCGAATCTATCTCAAGTTTAGCATCAAGGTTTTGGGTTTCTAGCTCAGCTACTCGGTTCCTAGCATCTTCTAGCGAGGCCCTAAGCTCTTTCCTCATCTTCTTGGCCTCTCTAAGCATGTCATCATGATTATCAAGCAACTTGCCAAGACGCTCGTTCTCCTCACACAAGAAGGGAAGCTCGTCACGTACCTCATCCTCGGAGTCGGAGTTCGAATCGCTCTGGTGACTCTTCTTGCTGCCGGAGCTACGAGCCATGCCGCAGAAGCCATCTCTCGCGTAGCAGCTCAACCCGCTCAAGTTCTTGGATGACTTCTTGCTCTTGCGCCGATCACTTTCATCTTCACTGCTACTCGAGCTCGAGGAAGAGTAGGCGGAGCTGGAGTCGACGTCGCTCGCTCCGACCATCGCTCGGGCCTTCCTGCCACGACCATCCTTCTTCCTCGACCGTCGCTCGTCCTTGTGCTTGTTCTTGTGCTTGTGATCGCGCCTCGATCGGTACTTGTAGTCCTTGTTTGATCGGTGCTTGTAGCCATCCTTGTTCTCCATCTTCTCCGGGCAGCCGGCGATGAAGTGGCTTGCCGCACTGAAAGCACGTCCGTGCTGTCCTCCTCGTGTTCACCTGGTTCTCGTGCAGCCTCTCGAACCGCCTGGTCAGCAACGCCAACTCGTCCTCTCCAAGCACGTCGAACTCCTCGTCTGGCAAAGACATCAAAGAAGACAAAGAGTACATCCTGGAGGATGCGTTAGCGTTAGATTTAGCCACTTTGCCACCGACGAGAGCAAGACTATGGGAGTCAGTCGGGCTCTCAAGACGGGCTGTCAAACCACGATCAACCTCAGCAGACTTGAGCTTCGAGAACAGCTCATTCACCGTCAGAGTGGTGTACTTCTTAGACTCAAGAATGGCCTCGACCTTTCCATCCCACACGGTACGATCCAGCGCGTGTAAGAGCTTCACAGCTCTATCATGGTCATCGTATGGGAGGACGTCGACATTGGCCCTCATGTTGTTCACAACTACCGTGAACCGCTGAACAAGGCATCTATAGACTCACCGGGGAGATGAGTGAAGTTCTCGTACTCTCTCCAGTAGGTCGCATACAACCGTGCCTGAACCTCAGCATTCCCAGCATGAGCATTCTTCAGCTCCAACCAAATCCTACAAACTAAGTCCTCTGTCTGAACCCTATCGAATTCGGACTGACACAGAGCACGAAACAAGTAGTCGACCACCTTGTTGTTGGCGTCGTGCATATCCCTCGATCCAGGAGCTAGGAAGTTAAACGGATGAACATAAGCTGCGTTCACCGTAACATCCCAAAGGATCTGACCCTTTCCACGGAGGAACGCCGCCATCCGCCTCTGCCACATCAGGTAGTTCTTCCCATCGAAGTGCGGAGGACCCGAACCCCATTCCTGGTACGCCATCTTTGGATCTTAGACTGGCTAGAGTCAATAAAGACCCGGACCGGCTCTGATACCAATTGAAGGACCGATTGGGCGAACCAGAGAGGGGGGGAGTGAATGGGAGCCGATAAAAATTCTTCTCGAAGGAGATGGGAACTCCCACAAGACAAACACGGCTTCCGAAACACTTCTCTGACTCAACTACCCAAGTTGGCCAAGACCACGTAGCCACTGGAGTGCTACTGGTCCTAGGAACCAACAACCACCTACACCGACTCGAGAACGCAGCGGAACTAGCAACTCGAGCACCACTGTACTACACCGGTCAGGCCGGTGAGCAGCACCGGTCAGACCGGTCCCTGCTGGCAAAATCTGAGAACTTCCACAGAAGGCCTCTACACCGGTCAGGCCGGTGTAGCTCACCGGTCAGACCGGTCCAAGCCAGGAAATCCCAAATCCATCAAACAGACCTACCGAGCTCCAAACTGAACCAAACTCGAAACAGCGGCAACACGGGACACAGGGAACTCACCAAGACGTTCACCCGAGCAAAACTCAACCAAGAGTCTGCACCGGTCAGACCGGTGTGAGGCACCGGTCAGGCCGGTGTGACCTGAGCTCTCGGGATGAACAGCACCCGCGGGTCAACTCCCCCAAATCCAACTCCTGATCTCCCAAATCGCTCCACGGTTTTGCACAAGACTTTGGGGACAGTAGGAACACCTCATGGGCACTCCATAGCCAAGATTTGGTCCACCAAAACTTGCTAAACCGAGAGGAATCGAAGAAATCCCACCAAGAACGCCACTAACCCTAGAGCCAAGAAAACCCCAAAATAGAGCCCCTTTGCTCACGGATTTGGGAGGGGAAACAAAGGGAAAAGAACCACGAAGGGTTCAAGCATACATCCCCCACCAAATCCCAAAGAGAAAGGCCTCGAAATCACTCCAAGAAAATCACCAAGAAAGGGCTCCGAAAATCACCAAAAAGGAGAAACGGGAAAGACACATCCAAGCCTTGAGGAACCATGCCGAATCATCTATACATACCAAAGAGGTTCATACAAGGTCTAGCTTGCCGCCCGATCATCCTTCCCTCTCACAAGATCTCACCATGAAGCTCTCAAGCTAGTCCTATGAAAATCTTAAGGAAAATAGGAAGGGAAAAATAGGAAAACCAAATGAGCTAGGGTTCCAAGAGATGGCTGCCATCCTCTCACCACTTGGGTTATATGGAGGCTAGCCGAAAGACTAAAATACCCCTAAGGCCTAATACTAGGATACACACCCCCGAGGGGCACTTTGGGAAACTTTGTCTTCGCACCATCAGACGGATGCCCGGCGACCGCAAACTTGCTTAGCCTCGATGCAAGACTTGCGATCCCGACGCGTGTCCTCCGCTTCGAAGTCTCCGGACTGCGTCGTCGCACACGGGTCAGACCGGTCAGACCCACCGATCAGACCGGTCCGATGCTGCTGCACCTCCGTCTTCGGTTCTTCGGTCTTGGCTTTGTGAATCAACCAAGGAACCCAGTGGTTTTCTGGTGAACCACCGTAAACCCCGCGAACTCGGTGTAGCCTCTGCCAATCACCACTCATGACTCGGCTCCCACGTAGTCCCGGCTCGACCTTGGTTTTGAGGCTCAACCAAGAAACCGTCCATGACTTCATCTTGCCGTTCTTGCCACCATGCGGACCGCACTTGACCCTGCTAGCCACCGGGTCCCTCGAACCAAGCCTACTTGTCTTCTCCACACCTGGAGGCCTCACCGGCAACGACCTTTCGCGCTTGTTCTTCACCTGCACGAACACCAGTCAAGCCGCAACCTGCACCTGCAATACTTAGCTAAGAATCAGTCCACACCACGTTGTCAATCACTCATCACACCAGGAAGCGACCATCCACCGGTCCTCGAACCACACATGGCTCTCAACTTGGTACATTGTTGACATTTCTTAACGTCATCACTAGGTTTGTATTCCCAGTAACGGCGCCAGAAATGGTGGTCGGCATTCCTTAACATCTTTGCTAAGTTCGTGAGTTCCTAGCAACAATGCCAGGAATGTTCCGATGGTAATCCTAACGTTTACAAAGAATCCGCAAGCGCACGGATATACCATTGTAGCATTTCCCCAAACGAGTATTCTAGAGGGTATCGAATCCAAGGAAGGCATGGTTGGATTAACACGTGCAACACTATTGTAATGAGTATAGATCAATGACGAGAATAAGTCAGGTCCCAAACACAGGGGTAAGATACGATAAGGATGGGGTAGTGTGAACACACCCGAACTCGTTCTCTCTATGCTACACTATGGCTTAGGAGGCAACATATGAGTTAGCTCTAGGTTCTAAGGTACTAAACATATAAAGTTAGTAGAAGCCAGTCAGTTACTTAAGCATTGTATGAATATCAGCTCAGCACCCAGGCACAAACGGGGAGCTAACCGCCCGCGTCGCTTCCGCACGACGTCGGTTGTTAGATCTTAGACTCCTACAGCGTACCCGAACATGGGGGAGTACAAAGGGTCCAACGGCTGTCACTACCGCGGCCTACCCCTAACTATCCGTAGGATACGCTCATATGCAACGCAGCTACTCAACCCAAGCACCATGCTTGCGTTGTTAACTAGACACTGGCCGGCCCGGGCTATTGTGACCCAGGTCAGTGCCACCAGATAACTGACCACTTACACCAAGTACCGTAGCTTGAACTCGAACTTCATACAACACGAACACGTGATTTAACTGGATCAAACTAGGCTAGGCATACAAACGGATTCGTGTTCTACTATGTCTATTCAACAGGATCAAAGGGTCGTGTTCATGAAGAACACGAGCCTCTAACTTACGAACAAACACCGAAGACATAAGTAAATCATTCGTCAAGTGGATCGAAAGGCCTTGTTCATCAAGAACAGGAGCCTCTAAATGATGAACGAACGAAGAACACATGGACAAATCACCCATATATGCTAACACTACTTTATATGAAATAGCTGAATAACTCATACAAGAGAACTCATACCTAGATCCCAAAGTAGACTTGGAACCTAAAGTAGAACTACTCTAGCCTACCTCCTAACCTTGGAAACCAAAAGTGAGAGAGGAGTTGGAAAGTGAGTTGGGTAAGAAATGAGTCCCTTCCCTCCTATTTGTAGGCCTAGGACAACTTCGGGAGAATGGCGTGAGCACCCCGTGAGTGGATCAGGAGCCGACCAGGAAGCACCACGTGGAAGGCCAGGTTGAGCCGACACAAGGTCGGTTCGGCCGACCCCTTGTGGGCCCACCTCGGCCTATGCTTTCTCGTGGTGGCTGTCTTGTGGGTCCTAAGGTCGATCCCTGGTGTCCACCTTGTTTTGAGGTGGTTTGCCTGCCCGTGGGCCCTTCAATCCTTGTGATGTCCATGTGTCGCCCTCTGATTCATCGAGGTTGCTTCCCTTGGATTGGTGACATGGCTTGCATGCATGAGATCCTAGGTGGCAGTCCTTCCTTGGCTGAGATGACGTGGCTTGGCCCATAGAAGGTGAGTTGTCACTTCTTTTATGCTTATTTTACCTACAATCACAAAAGCTCCAAGGACAAGTGGAACTACATTATTCTTAACTAAATGCGTGTAAGAAATGCCTTTTGCTTCTTTATTTATGAGTATATTGACGGCTAAAGTAGGTACTTAACAGTCGTCAACAACTCCCCCAAACTAGCCTCTTGCTCGTCCCGAGCAAGACACTAAGGACTTAGGTTGGTTGATCAGGAGTTGCTACGATGTTGTATTCCTAATTTATGACAAGCATACTGCTAGATATTCTATCCAGAGTTGAATGAGTTGGCATTGACCTTACCTTTCGCTTGATCGATGTGGGGCATGTAGCTTCACCTTGCCTTGGGCGGTTGAAAGATAGAACGGTTATATAGAGATTGCCAATTACTTGTACCTTGATCAGTTATCAATCCGGAGGTTTTGCATGTTTTCAAAAGAAATCAAAGTTCCTCAAATGATACTCTCGGATCGCTCAATGTGTATAGTTCCTCACCAAGGCATTGGGTTGCATTCTTTCACAACCTACTCCTAATAAGCTTATACGTGGAGCTGTAGGTAGGGAAAACATGTGGAATACCTGTTTCTCATGTATTGTCGAGTCGAAAACCAGATCCTTGGGAGCAACGAGTCATACAACCTGATCAAGATGTGCATGTGTGTGTATATATGGTGGATGGAGAATGGACTCCTTTTGGCATGATTTTTCCTTCTCCCCTTTTTGATGATTTTGAGACTTGGGCTGTGCTTCTTTATTCTTCTTCTCTTTTTTTTATGCATGCCCTTGAGCATGTATCTCTCTTTTTTTGTATAGCTCATAGTCCTTCTTGAATATTTTTGGAGAGGGACAAAATCATGAAGAATGCGCGGAGCATTATTTGTGGAATGGATGGAATGATGGTTGCTAACTTCCAGGGTGGAAGTCTAGCATATGGTGGCTGTGTACGTGATCTTGATCATAGGAGCATGACAAGTTTCTCACCGAGGATCATGACAATTCGACAAGACTCAATGAAGAAATCGGGTAGCATATGTGGAAGCTAACAGAAGCTAGAATCTACATATGGCCTTGGATAGTAATCTCTCATAATTGAGGAACTTATCATTTTAGCATTTTTCAAAAGAAATCTCCGGAAATCAAACATCACTCGGCACTAGCTCATAGCAACTCTATTATACCATATCATACCTCACAACAACCTAGGCAAAGGTCATGCTTTTTGCTACCACAAGTTTCAAGCTAAGGGTTGATCATGCAAGCCAACTAACTCAAAACTTAAATAGGATACTAAGTTGTAAGCAAGGCATACAAGAGGAATAAACAAAGCAACTATTCATCATTTCAACCATAGGAATGAAAGCATTCTTACCGCGCATATGAAAGCAAACTAATTTAGGAAAGCAAATAAATATTTTTGGTCTTTTTAATTTTACAGATTTTTATGTGTTTTAGCATATGAGGTTCTGAAAACAATTGAAGATACAAGTTACCTCAGAGTGGGGGTCCTCCCCCAAGCTAGCTTCAGGCTCACTACTGTGGAGGGGGATATCCCATCACCGATAGTAAGCCCTCTACTCCTCCAACTGCTGCTGCTGTGCTTGCTCAATGGTGTGAAGTCTCTCGCCTAACATACTCTGCCAGTCCCGGGTGGACTCAGTGTGCTGGTGCACAGCCTCCTCCACATCGCCGACTCGGATGTTGAGCTCGCTCATCTGCTGAGTGAGGGTAACCCCATGAGATGACGAGCGCAACCCGGATGACGAAGATGTCGCGTCTCCGTAGGCAGTGCCGGCAGGCATGGCCCACTCGCCACTGCCTGCACTAGCCCAAGCCGAGCTACTCGCACCCTGCTGGTACATGGGCTGATCCCAACCGGGAGCATATCCGGGAGTAACCCCAGGCATGTACTCGGTAGAGGTCCATGTGCCAGGCGGAGGTGTGGTAGGCTGAGGCTGTGGCTGAGACGATGGCTGCGGAGATGGCTGTGGTGGCGGCTGTTGTACCCTGGCTGCTCTCCTTGATGCACTCCTAGTAACCCTGTCACTAGAGACACTAGAACGATGAGGCTCCTCGAGAGGAACGGTTAGTGGCCCTTGGCCATACAACCTGAAATCCGGGTTAGGTAACCGAATTTGGTTTGCATAGCCAGGGTAATAGACCAAAGAATCATCCGAACCCTTCTTAAGAATATGCCCCTGAGTCAAATAAACCTCATCGATCAGAGTCCGGGGATTAGCAATGTAGGGCACATTGGGCCCTTGCGTAACCCCAAGATTCATGACGATGTGCGAAATCAAAGACGTACACTCAAAAGGACCCGTCATCTTAAAGTTCATCAACCACTGCCGAATCATAGCTTGAACGGGGGAGACCTTGATCTGTCTGACCGCGGCATATAAAATCATCATCTCGTCAGTGCGCATGGGTCGGACATCATCCCTTGGAAAGAGAGTGATGGCGAGCCACTTGTGCCACAGTCGGAGAGTGGGATGCAAGATATCGTTGCACCGAGGTGTCAACTTGCCGCGAACAGGCCAACCAGAAAGTTCTTCCCAAAAACTTTCACGAGTAAAATCGCTGCAAGCTTGCTCAAGAGTAATAGCACAACAGCGATGAAAACCGAGGGTGCAACTAAGATCCTTCCACGAAACCCGATACGGAACTCCATGAAATTGAAATGAAATACCAGATGCATCCTCTTGAAGAGTGCAGAGAAACTGGATGGTGATAGGCCTAGAACCGATCTCCTGAACCGGGACAAAACCTTCCCAACCAAGAGCTTGCCAAATGGAATCGAACTCGGAGTCCATACCTATCCTTTCCAGAAGAGTCGGGCCAAATTCCCTCATGTTGGAGAAGACTCGATCCTTGAGGATGGCGTAGGCTTGTCTCTCTCGTTCATCCCTCAAGTCGATGAAGGGGGCATCAACGGTGTACACTCCTTCAGCTTGCGGCGTAGGGAGCTCCTCCTCTTCTTCTTCATGCTCCGTCGACATTGGGCTTGGTGTGGCTTCGGAGCGGCGGGATGAGCTTCCTCCATCTCGCGAACGGCGGGAGCGAGTCACCTTCCGGAACACACCAGCGGCCCAACTCATGGTGCACAACGAACAACACAAGCAACTCGGTGGTGGATTAGTAAAACTGAATGAAATTCTTACCGAGGTTGCTCCACCAATGATCAATATTCATTAACAATTTAGAGAGGGTGCTTGTCACTTCAATCTCGAGCAAGAAATCCAAGAAAACCAAAGAAGCAAAGAGTAGAGAGGGGGAGTGTGGTGAAAATGAGTGAATGGGTGAAGAATACTCTAATCCCCCTTCTATTTATAGGCAAATGAGCCGGGCACCGAGACATGGGCCGGTGGCAACGGCTAGGAGCCGTTGGAGGAAGTGGGACCCATTTGGTCGTTGGCCTGGGTCGCCCGACCCGTGGGGTCGGCCGACCCCACCTCGGGTCTGTTCGCCTCTAGCTTTTTCCAACGGCTCTCTAACGGCTACCTGGTGTCCTGCCCAAGTGGCTCAGTCCAAATTCGCCCACAAAGTGGCTCAAGTAATTTTTCAAGGTTTTCCCAAGCTCAAAAATTATTTTTAGAAATTTTATTTAAAAAAGGGAAATTGGCTAGAAAAATTCTAGCATGCAGATGCACTGTTGGAAAAATTAAACATTTGTTTGGAAAATTAAATAAAATTTTGGAAAGGGAAATATGAGATAAATACCAATTTTACCTTTTGGCAAAAAGGACTCACATTTTAAGTCCGAGAGCGGGACTTTTCTCGATAATTAATTCCACACGTCACCCCACTCCCGAGAAGTAGAGGGGTGTGACTTTTGTACCTCCCGCCACACCTTCTTTGTTTTCTTTGGTTTTATTGATGTGGTCAGAGGTTGCTTGAGCTGGGGTCGTGTCTCCATCCATTCCCCAATTTGCTCATCATTTCCTTGCACTGAATAGCATTGCTCTTTTGTTGGTCGAAATCGGAACATCAAGTTCTTTTTCCCAATGCGGAAGCAGATGGTTCCGTTTCCCACACTGATCCTTGCCTTTGCGTCACTTAGGAATGGCCTCCCAAGAATGAGTGGTATTTCTGCATCATCCTGCATATCAAGGACCACGAAATCCGCGAAGATGCAAGACCCCTGGACGAATACCAGTAAGCTCTCCACTATCCCCTCCGGATGTCAGATCGATGCATCAGCAAGTTGAACTGTCTTCGAGGTTGGAGAAAGAGCAGGATATCCCAATCTCTCGAACATAGCCTTGGACATGAGGTTGACACTTGCACCAAGGTCACAGAGAGCATTCCTGATTTTCTGATAGTATATCGTGCAAGTGATAGCCGGATAACCAGGGTCTCTCCTGTGCATAATTGCTGAAGATTCCCATGGATCAAGAACCTGTTGTATTGGCTTCCCTGCATAGTCAGTAGGTCATGTCCGCCTAGATGGCTCACCCCATCTAGTGGACACTACACAAACATTTACACAGGAGGATACGGGTTGCCCCGGAATCTTTCCGTCTTTGGCAGAGGGAACCAAAGAAGCTATCTGAGCCAACTGGATTTCTATCAACCATGGTGTTGAGGCTTAACTGGCTCTTAAGAGCAGAAGAGAGGCTATCAACCATGGTGTTGAGGCTTTCCAGAGCCTTATCACAGGCAGCTAACTTCTTATTGAAACTGTCATTGATCTTAGCTTGCCCGAAAACAAGATCTTTCAAGGAAGGTTGGTTAGGATTGAAAGAGGTACCTTGATTACCTCCTTGATAATAAGGGCATTGATTCCACATTTGACCTCCTTGTGGACGATAACCGTTGTTGTTGTCGTTCATGAACATCACATCCTCCTCGGTAGTAGGGTAGTAATTCCCTGAATGCCCAGTGTTACCACAGACTTCACAGGTCATGCGAGAATCCATAGCTTGAGTAGTGGTGGCCATGGCAGCCTTCTCATTGGTTAGATCATCCATTCGCTTCATCAATAGGTCCATTGGCGTTCAACATATCTGCCTCCTTGACAGTATATGTACCCCTTTGATGTGGCTGGAGTCGATCATCACTCCACCCTTGGTTGGAGACCATCTTCTCAATAAGCTGAGTTGCATTAGCAATAGTGAGTGAGAAGAAAGCTCCTCCAGTAGCAGCATCGACATGTCCTCGGCTGTTGGAGTCAGTCCATTATAGAAGTTCTATAGAATAAGCCAGTTGTCCATCCCATGATGAGGACAGGCCAAGATGTACTCTTGGAGCCTCTCCCAAGCTTCTGGGATAGTCTCATTTGCTGCTTGCTGAAAGCTTGAAATTCTTCCCCGCAGGGCATTGGTTTTACCCAACGGAAAGAACTTCGCGAGGAAAGCCGCCAAGCATTTTGCCCAAGTATTAATCTCCTCACGGTTCGCATAGAACCACTGCTTCACCTTTCCCAGGAGTGAGAATGGAAACAGTCACAGACGAATAGCATCTTCCTCCACTCCTCGTATGGTGAAGGTGCTGCACAGTTCTAGGAACTGTTGCAAATGGGCGCTCGTGTCTTCATTAGGCTTGCCACAGAATGGACTAGCCTGTACCATCATAATGAGGCCAGTCTTGATCTCGAAGTTTCCATTCTCGGTGCTGATCTCGGGGCCTGTAGGCACCTGATCAGCAGAGGGAGCAGAGTACTCACGGAGAGTCTTCTCGGGGTTGGCCATAGGAGTTGATGTAGATAGCATAAAGGAAGCTGGGTCGACTTTCGTACGTACACGCTGGGGAGAACCGAAATGAGTTCTAGCTCTCCTTACAAGTGACTCAGGATCTTCAGTGAAATTCGGCAGTAAGTCAAAACTAGTCATGCACTACCTGTCTTCATCATCCAAAGACAAAGAAGACAATCAAGATTAGCCTGCATTGAGAACTGCTTTACCCTGTCATGATTATAAACATATGCAAAGTGTTGTCATGTTATCCTTTAGCCTTCCCCGGCAACAGCGCAAAAAATGCTTGTTGACATTTCTTAACGTCATCACTAGGTTTGTATTCCCAGTAACGGTGCCAGAAATGGTGGTCGGCATTCCTTAACATCTTTGCTAAGTTTGTGAGTTCCTAGCAATGATGCCAAAAATGTTCCGATGGTAATCCTAACATTTACAAAGTATCCGCAAGCGCACGGATATACCATTGTAGCATTTCCCCAAAGGAGTATTCCAGAGGGTATCGAATCCAAGGAAGGCATGGTTGGATTAACATGTGCAAAACTATTGCAATGAGTATAGATCAATGACGAGAATAAGCCAGGTCCCAAACACAGGGGTAAGATATGATAAGGATGGGGTAGTGTGAACACACCCGAACTCATTCTCTCGATGGTACACTACGGCTTAGGAGGCAACATACGAGTTAGCTCTAGGTTCTAAGGTACTAAACATATAAAGTTAGTAGAGGCCAGTCAGTCACTTAAGAATTGTGTGAATATCAGCTCAGCACCCAGGCACAAACGGGGAGCTAACAGCCCACATCGCTTCCGCACAACATCGGTTGTTAGATCTTAGACTCCTACAGCGTACCCGAACGTGGGGGAGTACAAAGGGTCCAACGGCTGTCACTACCGCGGCCTACCCCTAACTATCCATGGGATACGCTCATATGCAACACAGCTACTCAACCCAAGCACCATGCTTGCGTTGTTAACTAGACACTGGTCGGCCCGGGCTATTGTGACCCAGGTCAGTGCCACCAGATAACTGGCCACTTAAACCGAGTACCGTAGCTTGAACTCGAACTTCATACAACACGAACACATGATCTAACTTGATCAAACTAGGCTAGGCATACAAACGGATTCATGTTCTACTATGTCTATTCGATAGGATCAAATGGTCGTGTTCATGAAGAACACGAGCCTGTAACTTATGAGCAAACACCGAAGACATGAGTAAATCATTTGTCAAGTGGATTGAAAGGCCTTGTTCATCAAGAATAGGAGCCTCTAAATGATGAACGAACGAAGAACACATAAACAAATCACCCATATATGCTAACACTACTTTATATGAAATAGCTGAATAACTGAAGTAGATCAAAGTCATACAATAAAATAAAGATACAAGAGAACTCATACCTATATCCCAAAGTAGACTTGGAACTTGAAGTAGAACTACTCTAGCCTACCTCCTAGCCTTGGAAACCAAAAGTGAGAGAGGAGTTGGAAAGTGAGTTGGGTAAGAAATGAGTCCCCTCCCTCCTATTTATAGGCCTAGGACAACTTCGGGAGAATGGCGTGAGCACCCCGGGAGTGGATCAAGAGCCGACCAGGAAGCACCACGTGGAAGGCCAGGATGAGCCGACACAAGGTCAGTTCGGCCGACCTGTGGGGTCGGCGGACCCCTTGTGGGCCCACCTCGGCCTGTGCTTTCTCGTGGTGGCTCTCCTGTGGGTCCTAAGGTCGGTCCCCAGTGTCCACCTGGTTTTGAGGCAGTTTGCCTGCCCGTGGGCCCTTCAATCCTTGTGATGTCCATGTGTCGCCCTCTAATTCGTCAGGGTTGCTTCCCTTGGATTGGTGACATGGCTTGCATGCATGAGATCCTAGGTGGCAGCCCTTCCTTTGCTGAGGTGACGTGGCTTGGCCCATAGAAGGTGAGTTGTCACTTCTTTTATGCTTATTTTACCTACAATCACAAAAGCTCCAAGGACAAGTGGAACTACATTATTCTTAACTAAATGCGTGTAAGAAATGCCTTTTGCTCCTTTATTTATGAGTATATTGACGGCTAAAGTACGTGGGGAATGGCCGGGCAAGGAAGGGACAGAGCATGGAACTTGGAGGAGTCGGGGAAGCGGGAGCTGTCGGGCACAATAACACCTCACCACCACCCAGTTCAGCCGCTGCCATCGGCACCGCAGCAGCACCCGACCCTAATGGCACCTCCACTTCCGCTGGTATCGGCACCTCAGCAGCACCTAGCCCTAATGGTACCTCCACTTCCACTGGTATCGGCACCTCAGCAGCACCTAGCCCCAATGGCACCTCCACTTCCGCTAGCATTGGCACCTCACCAACACCCGGGGGTGATGCCACCTCCAGTTCAGCTGCTGGCAACGACAGCTCAAGATCAGCTGAACCTCATAGCACCACCTTTTCGCCCACGGCCCAGACCGCCACCTCTGTTGTTGCCCGTTAAAATGCCACCCCCGCGGCCAGTGTTCATTGAACAAGATGAATCGCATGACCTAAAATGGTCTGTGTTGCTTTGGCTTCAGCAGGGTAGGCCCGCCCGTGTTTATCATGAAGGTATGTGGGTGTGCCCTTTTTGCCATAGGGGTCACAGGCAATGGACCATTCGTGACCTGCTGTTACACGTGCATAACATCGCCATTTCGCCTACCTAGCTTTGGGATACAAGGGTGAGGTATCGTGCTTTGGAGGAGTATCTGATCCAGGAGCCACGTTTTGCTGCACTCCGTGCAGCGGCGGGATTTCCATGAGCCCGTGATGGTAGTAGTATGTCGTGATGGTAGTAGTATGAGCTGTGATGGAAGATTGCTAGTAGTATGTCATTCAGAGTATGTCGCTGTACTTCCAACAATGGTGGATCGATCCATCCTCATGTGTAATCAATGCGTATGCATGCATTTGTGTCATTTGTATTTAGATTTTGTTGTTTCTAATAAAAATGGTAATGTATGTGTGCTCCTTCGGTATAAATTCGGTGTATACGGAAAGTCCGCTCCCTTGATTTCTTAACTATCGGATGAACACAAGGTGAAAGTCTGGTTTGTAGTTTTCAGTCGGACCGGATTAAACTGTCACTGCTACGCATTGAGAAAATCAACATCTTACAAGGAAAAAACACTAGTAGTAGTATTCAATCAGACCAGATGAACAGAAGGTGAATGTTCGTTCTGCTTCTTCTACTCCTACTTCTACTAGTAGCAGTTACCACTAATCCACTAATCAAAGCACCGCTTCTTTGTCGATGGTGCACCCGGCGCCTAGTTGCAGCTGCTCACGGACGAGGATGTCGCTCTGTTGCCGCCGCCCGTGGAAGATGGTGGCAGACCTCCCAGGGCGCCGCCCACGGATGAGGTCGTCCCTCCAATGCCGCCGCTAGAGGATGATGTCGCCGCTCCATGGCGGCCAGTCGAGCACGGCCTTGGCGCCGCTCCATGGCGGATGATGATGGCCGGTCGATGATGGCCTCTGCTCATCGACAATGGTAAAGATCGACTACCGCCGACCGATGAGGATGAGAGAGGATAACGGCGCTTGGAGACGACAGTTCCCCGGCGAGTGGCGATTCTTCCGCGTCCCTGACCCCCTGGCACCTCTTGCTGACTTGCGAGGGGTGCGATGTTTCAGAGGCACCTGATCTTGGATTTCATTTTGTTCCACAAACTCTGAATCATCAGAGGATGTGTCAACCACCACCCGAATGGGCCTCCGCTCTGCCTCTTCTTCATCAGACAACTGGGGATCCTCCCTTTCATCAGAAGAGGAGGAGGATGTGGCTTGCACCGCACCTCTAGGAGACAATGGCTCCATGGGGAGAGGAAGAGAGCATTGTGCCAGGATGGGGTTTTTTTGTTAGTTGCAAGAGTGGGGAGAGGAAGAGGGCACTGTGCGAGAATGGGGTTTTTTGTTGGTTGCAAGAGTGGGGAGAGGAAGAGGGCACTAGGAGAGAAGGGGGCTTTCATTGGTTGCGAGACTGGGATATTTATGGCCAGAGGAACCCATTCAGCCATTATTGAAAAAACTGTTCCCGAAAAGATTAGAGTAGTTTTCTATAATGTGGGATCCGTTCTGGTCAAACTAATTCAATTTTGACCAAATTTACAGTAATTGTGTTAACACTTCTATCTTCATATAAACTTATCGGGAAGTGAGAATTGCATTCTTTTGTGGACGGAGGGAGTACGTTCTGAGGAAGGGGGAAAGACCGTTCAGCGGAATGTTAATGGACTGGAAGAAATAATAGTAGTCCAGAAGGTCCTTTTAGCAATACATCAGTATATCGGACCTTCTGGACTACCTTTTCCACTCATTTGTCTTTGTTGGAGCTATAACTCCTCCATTGTTCTCCCACAACCTTGTTCTTTGGCTATGTTGTCAATGATGCCTCGTCCCTGGGCAAATCTTATTCCTGGCATTGTTGTGAGCGTCGCCAATAAGATCAGTGATGCAAGAGATTTCATTATTTGCAAAGCTATCTGCAAGGGTTGGAACTACGCTTGTTCAGGTGAGGCACGCCCGTTTGACCCTTGGATTCTGAAATCTGAATTTATCGGTGAATCTGGAGCAGTGACATTCATATTCGTCGCTGATATGCGGCTTTTTGAGGTCTCCTTTCCTGCATTGGCTGGGAAAAGGACTAGATTGATTGGTTGCGGCGGATCCGAAAGCCTAGTCACCTTAGATTGCAGAGATTGGTGCAACGCGCTCATGCTGAATCCCCTTTGTCTCCTCGGAAGCACATTCTCCTTCCTTGACTTCCAAAATGAAGCCAAATGGCTACTCTCCAAGCTTGTATCTTGTGCCTTGAAACAGCAGCTGGTGCAGAGTCATTTGTCATGATTACTTCCTTTTGGCCAGAGAAATCTTTTGCAGCGCTTGGGTCATTGCCCGTTTTCATATGGCATTTGGGTAACCAATCCGACTGGACTACACTACCTTCGGAAGATTTCTGGTGCAGTTCTTCTGAACACATGCGGATCTACTTAGGGCAAGATCTTCCAGCACCTCCCCATCTTGTTGGACTTCGGTTGTCATGGGTTATTGGCATGGGCAACTCTTCTCTACTCGAAGGTGAAGACCGATTGTTCTTTGTTGTTCTGGAGGAGAAAGAAGCTGAGGTGGTAGAATTAACTATGCATTCATTCGTCGGGGACATTTGGCAGCATATTCCCTAGGAGAGAGCTCCTGAGTTCCGGAATAAGATCATCTTGTTTGGTCCTGGCAAGTGCATTATTACAGAAGAGCATGCCATTTCTGGTTTGCCTGACCTGAGGGCAAATCACATTTACTTCCTACGAACTTATCATCACGATGAAAAGAATGAGTACTAGATCTACTAGCAGGGAATAGGTATTGTTCCATGCGTCAACACTACTCCTGCGATCCGCATTAAGCAGGTTCGTGGGGACTGGATTTGGTCACGAGGAACATGGCTGTTGCCTAGCTATCCGTAATGCGGAACTTCGATTGTGTACCACCGGTAACACAATTCAATGTACAAATATCTATATTATCAGTCTTCGTCAATTATTCAGCGCATATGTATGAGTTTCTACCACAATCACTGTAGGGAACAAGCAGTTACGCATTCGATAATCAGGAAGGTCCTTCCCGCAAAACATTAATAGAGCGGACAAGTATCAAACATCATAAGATGGCATCTCACAGCTACTCATCACCACAAAGTTCACACCACCAACAAGTAGCAAATATCATAAGATGGTCAGGTAGAAAATACCAAAATACAAGCATGATTAGCACCTCTAAACCGTCTACCTAGCAATAACACCACGAATCACATTATGCCTCATTGTTGTCCTTGAGTGACCTCTTATATGAGGCCTATCTCAGCAATTCCTTCACCTTCTTCACCACAATTGTTGCAGAATCTAGGAGCTACTTGACTGTCTGCATCTCAGAGGCAGTCTCTTGAATCTCCATGTTAGCCTTTGCACATTCTTCCTTCCACATCCTTGCATCGCTTTCAGCTTTTAGGTACCTGTTGGCTTCACCCTTTTCCGTCAGAGACAACAGAGCATCGTTTCTCATTTTCTTTCTCATCTCAAACAGGTTATGGGTTACCTCCCTGTAGTACCGCGTTATCATCTGCAGCTCAACTGCTTTGACATTGGCCTCCTCCTTAGCAGTTGTACATGCTTCTTTCCACGACCTTGCTTCATCTTCTGCTTTTCCCTTCATTTCCATCAGTTTCTCTAGAACTTTTAGAGTCCGAATATCCCATTCAGGATCTATCCACACTTCATGCCATCAGTCTGCAGTCACCGATTTCGTTCATATAATTAGCGATTCACCACACTAACATCAAACGCAGAAGCAACATTTATTAGAAGTGATACAAGTTATCATTTACCTCGCAGCAACATACATATCGACGCCCAGGGTTGGCGCCTATCCAATCATACCTCAGATAGACAGGCAACCCGTCCTTGCACTCGTTTCATTAGGATCTAGAATGATAACTTCACGAGGACCAGGCGTCAGCGATCTGGAGCTTTTGGAGTCTACTCCAAACATGTTTAAAATACATGAATATAGTCTGTTAAACCAGATCCCCAAATCTAGAATTCCCCTTAACTAGTATGACAAATCAAAGTAGCATGGCAAAACAGAGGACTGACCTGACCAGAGCAAGTCCTGCTTCTCCGTTCGCCGCTAGGGCTGCTACGATTTGCCATATCCGCCACGAGCAACAGCAGATCTAAGCACCGACGCTAGCACTAGTCTTTGCCACAAGGAAAAGGAGCGTGGTGCCGGCGAGTCTCTTGCAGAGTTGCAGTAGTGTACGCCGCATCGTCGAGAGAAATGAGATATATACACTTGTCTGCGGGAAAACTTTTTTTGGCTCTCGCGCGCGCTTTTCTCCCGCCAACTTACCAGAACCGCTCCGTGCTGTTGTTGGGGCTGACATGTCTAGTTTCGGGGCACGCGGCGGCCGGCCACGTGGAATAGTCCGTACTTGGAAACAAGCAGTAACACAATTGTTTCTCAAGAAGGTTGAGGACCAAAGCATCCGAGGACCGGTGGATGGTCGCTCCTGGCTGTGATGAGTGATTGACAACGTGGTGTGGACTGACTCTTGGCCGAGTATTGCAGGTGCAGGTTGCGGCTTGATTCGTGTTGGTGCAGGTGAAGTGCGGGCGCGAAAGGTCTTAGCCTTGCGGGGCCTCCGAGGAGTGGAGAGACAAGTAGGCTTGGCTCGATGGACCCGGTGGCCGAACGGGGTCAAGTGCGGGCCGCATGGTGGCAATAAAAGTAAGACGAAGTTGTCGACTCGAGCCGGTGCAGGGTAGCGGCTCACGACCGAAGTCTGCACGCGGGGTTTGCGGTAGTTCACCACAAAACCGTTGGGTTACTTGGTTGAGCCACAAAACCAAGTCCGGAGGCTCGGCGGGCGGAGACGGGATCCGGGCGCGCCGAGAAGCTTCGATGCTGGGGGACACGTGGCAGGATCGCAGGGCTTGCGTCGGGAGGACGCGGACTATGGCAAAGGCGTGGCCGCCCAATGAAGAGGAGTGCTACATGACCATACTGCCCCTGAGGGGTTTGTATCTCAGTTTTAAGTGCTAGGGGTAGCTTGGTCATTTGCCCAACCCAGAGGGACTCATATATATAGCTCTAGGGTTTCTGGGCAAACCATCCATCTGGACTGCTTCTCATTTCCCTACTCCATAGGCTTAGATTTTCTTCACGGTTTTGTAGAGAATCTGACCTCTGAGTGTATGGAAGCTTTCATGGTTGCGTCGATTTCCTTCTTGTGGCTCGAGTGATTTTCATGTTTTTTTCGGGCTATTTTCATTGGATTTTTGTGCGTGGCTTGTTCCTCGGATTCTGAGGTGTTTGAGTTCGGATTTCTGTGTGGGGATCATGGATAGATGCCTTGTGCATCTTTGTGCTTGATCTTGAACCCTCAAACTCCAGATTTGGCCTTGGATTTGAGGATTTCGGGTGGTTCCCCAGCTTTTTGGTTGAGCTCAGTTCGTGATCGATTCCCAGCGATTTAGTTGGTTTGAGGCCTCAAGTTTTTGGGCGTAGCATCCCCTAGGGACGCTTCACATCTCCCCCAAATCTTGTCCCAAACCGTGTAGCTGTTTGGGAGATCCGTGGTGGGATTTGGAGGCTTTGACCTCGCACA
Source organism: Cenchrus fungigraminus (assembly GCA_036936925.1). Lineage (NCBI taxonomy): Eukaryota > Viridiplantae > Streptophyta > Magnoliopsida > Poales > Poaceae > Cenchrus > Cenchrus fungigraminus. The sequence continues at coordinate 56,904,226 of CM072772.1, read as the reverse complement.
CGCGGGTCTGTTCGTGCTCTGAGTCACGCACAGATAGTCCGTCCAGGGCGCGCGGACGGTCCGCCGTACACCACGGACGGTCCAAGGCTCCCTCACGGACGGTCCGTTCTGGACTGGCAGATTAGGCTAAGTCCTTAGCCTCTTGAGTTGTGCTTCCGCTTTAGGTTGTGTTGAGACTTGTTCCTAGGGTTGGTAGGTCCGTTGTGACTACGTGGGAATCCTTGGTTGTGAGTTTGGGGCATAGTCGAGTTCGACTCTTCGGAGAAGAATTTTTATCGGCTCCCCTTCACTCCTCCCCTCTCTGGTCGCCTAATCGGTCCTTCAATTGGTATCAAAGCCGGTTACGGATCTTCGTGATTCTAACCAGTCTAAGATCCAAAGATGGCGTACCAGGAACGGGGTTCGGGTCCTCCACACTTTGATGGTAAGAACTACCAGATGTGGCAGAGGCGGATGGCTGCTTTCCTCCGCGGCAAGGGTCAGATCCTTTGGGATGTTACGGTGAACACAGCTTATGTTCATCCGGTTAACATCCTAGCTCCAGGATCGAGGGATATGCACGACGCCAACAACAAGGTGGTCGACTACTTGTTTCGTGCTTTGTGTCCATCCGAATTCGATCGGGTTCAGACAGAGGACTTGGCTTGTAGAATTTGAGAGCAGTTGAAGAATGCTCATGTTGGGAACGCTCAGGTTCAGGCTCGGTTGTTCGCGACCTACCGGAGAGAGTATGAGAACTTCACTCATCTCCCCGGTGAGTCCATAGACACCATGTTCCAGCGGTTCACTGTGATTGTGAACAACATGAGGGCTAATGTGGTCGCGCTCCCATACGATGATCATGACAGGGCTGTGAAGCTCCTGCACTCTCTGGATCGTACCGTGTGGAGTGAGAAGGTCGAGGCCATTCTGGAGTCAGAGAAGTATGAGACCCTCGTGGTGGATGAGCTGTTTTCAAAGCTCAAGTCATCCGAGGTGGACAGTGGGGTGCGAGCAAGGATCGAGAACCCGACTGACCCTCATAGTCTGGCTCTCGTTTCTGGACCAAGAACTAACACTAACCTGTCTTCGAGACAGTTTTCTTTGTCTTGTCTTATGTCCATGCCAGATGAGGAGTTCGACGTGCTGGGCGAGGAGGATCTCGCATTGCTGAGCAGGCGGTTCGAGCGCATGTACACGAACCGGAAGAACGCTAGGAGGAGCTCGGGCATGTGCTACCGGTGCAGGAAGCACGGGCACTTTATCGCTGAGTGCCCGGAGGCCATGGAGATCAAGCCCGAGCACAAGCACCGTCCGAGGACCGACCACAAGCACCGCTCGAGGGATGACCACAAGGGCAACAACAAGTCCGAGCGGAGACCGAGGAGGAGTGGCGGTCACAAGAAGAAGGAGCGAGCGATGGTTGCCGGAGCGAGCGACATCGACTCAAGTTCCTGCTACTCTTCATCGAGCTCAAGTGATGAAGAAGAGAACCGGCACAAGTGCAAGCGGTCAAGCAAGAACATCAACGGCTTGTGATTTGCCGCCCAAGGCTATTGCGGCATGGCACATAGCTCCGCAAGCAAGAAGAGCAACAAGGATTACTCGGACTCCGACTCCGAGGATGAGGTAAACAATGATCCATCCTTCTTGGTAGCGGAGAATGCTAGGTTGAATGAATTGCATGACAACCGTGATGATGTGCTTAGAAAGACCAACAAGGAGAAGAGGGAGTATAGGTCTTTGCTTGGAGAGTCTAAGGAGAAGGTGGTTGAGCTAGAGTCTTTGCTTGTTGATGCTAGGGCTCAAATAGATTCTCTGAAGTTTGCTCCTATTGTGACCAATGAACCTGAATGCACTGATTGTTCCACTTTTCTTGGTGATTTGACTGTACTTAAGGAAAAATATGCCTCCAAGGTTGAGGAACTAGATGTGCTTAGGGTTGAGCTAGATGAGATGAAATCTAGGCCCTCCTTGCTTGGTGCTTGCACTTCTTGTCCTGTTTTGCATGAGAAGCTAGATGGTTCGCTTGCTTATGCTAGATCATAGAGGCTAAGCTGAAAGCTCCTATTCCTACATCATGCTCTACTTGTGAAATAAATGTTGTGAAGAATTTGGAGCTTGCACACTATGTTGATCGCTTGCAGGATGAGAATGATGAGTTGAGGAAGATGATGGGTTGGTTGTCGAGTCATGAACCTCAGCTCAGGATGATGATTGAGGCATACAAGCGCTATGATGGGCAAGCGCTTGGGTCGGATAAGGTTGGGGAGTGCAGTGGTGAGAGGGAGGAGAAGATTGGTGATATCATAGCTCCACCAATAACCTTCCACAAAAATGCATATGCTCCTAAGCCCAACCCACTTAGGAACCGACTAGACACAACCCCAGATCCTCCCGTGTTTTCTCCACACACTGACAACTTCCAGAAACCCATCAAGTTCAAGAGTGACTTGGGGAACGAGTTCTTTGGGAAGAAGAGAGAGAAACCGAGTGAGGAGAAGCCAGAGCCCAAAGAGAGCCCAAAACCAAAGCCAAAACCAAAACCCTTCCATTGTGAGCATTGTGGGAGGGATGGGCACCTAACTGAGTTTTGCTTTAGGAGGAAGCGTGAGGAGAGGTTTGCTAGGGAGATGGCAAACAAGGACCGGTATCGCCCTTCTCGTGGTGTGCCTGAGCCTAGGATGGTGCCTAGGGGTGAGAGTGTGGTGCATACCATTTACCCTCGAGAGAGGCGTGAGTTTGTGCCTCGAGGTATGCCACCACAGAGAGATGGTGGTAGGCGTGTTGGGTTTGGGCGTGGTGAGTTTGCTGGACATTCCTTCGCTCGTGGCCAATACGAGTATGGGGGGAACGATCGCAGTTTTAGGTCTCAGAGGAGCTACGGGCCACGGTCTCCACCTCGTGGTACGCGTAGTCCTCTAAGGGGACGTGTGGGTGTTCCACCTAGGAGAGATAGGATGGATTTTGCTAACCCCACTTTTGAGCAAATGGCACAGCACTGGTTTGATTCATTTTGTAATAACCCAGTGCTGAGTCGTTTGCTCACTCTCGCTCTAGTTTTTGATTTTCAGGTGGGAGGCTTGGAGGGCTTTTGGTTGATCGACTCCGGTTGCTCTCGACACATGACAGGAGATCGAAGGTGGTTCTCCAGCCTCACCCCGGTGATGACCAAAGAGTACATCACTTTTGGGGACAATGGGAAAGGTAGAGTACTTTCAGTGGGCACAGTGAAGGTGAGCGAGTCTTTGACTCTTAGGCATGTTGCTCTTGTCAAGTCTTTGTGGTTCAATCTTCTTTCGGTGTCACAACTTCTTGATGAGGGTTTTGAGGTCCGTTTCAAAATGGGCGCTTCTCGTGTTTTGGATTCTCGAGGTGATCTTGTGTGCACGATCATCCCCGAGGGTCAGATTTTCAGAGCCAATTTTTCTCAGTGTGTTGGCTCTTCTCATTTTTTTGGTTGCTGGTGTTTCAGCGAAGCTTTGGAAATGGCATAGGAGACTAGGTCACTTGAGTTTTGACTTGTTGTCACGCTTTAGTGGGCTACGTTTGTTCCGAGGATTGCCTAAGTTGAAGTACCAAAAGGATTTGGTATGTGCTCCGTGTAGGCATGGTAAGATGGTCGCCGCCTCTCACCCTCCTCTGACATCCGTTATGACAGAGAGACCATGCGATCTGTTCCATATGGACTTGGTTGGTCCAGCTCACGTGTGCTCGGCGGGTGGGAAATGGTACGTCCTTGTGATAGTGGATGACTATTCTCGCTATGCTTGGGTCTTCTTTTTGGCTGACAAGGGGGAGACATTTGGTTTGGTCCAGGATCTAATCTTGAGGTTGAAGAATGAGTGGAATGGAGATGCTATTCAAGCTATTCGTAGCGACAATGGCACTGAATTTAAAAACTCTCATTTCGAAACCTTTTGTCGTGATTTGGGTCTCGAACATCAATTCTCTTCTCCCTATGTGGCTTGTCAGAATGGTGTGGTTGAGAGGAAAAATCGTTCCCTTTGTGAGATGGCTCGGACGATGCTCGAAGAGCATAGGACTCCGAGGAGATATTGGGCTGAGGCGGTGAATACCGCGTGCCATGTTGGGAACCGGATTTTTCTTTGGGCCTTCTTGAACAAGACGTGCTATGAGCTCATGCACGGGCGAGCACCTAGAGTGAGTCATTTCAGGGCTTTTGGTTGTCAGTGCTTTATTCTCAAGAAGGGTAGGCTTGATAAGTTTGATTCGAGGTCTTCCGATGGGATCTTCTTGGGTTATGCGAGTCATTCTCGAGCATTCCATGTGCTCAACCTTGATACTAACCTAGTCATGGAAACTTGTGAGGTTACCTTCGACGAGACCCAACCATGCAGTTCGTCTGTTTTTGAGTGTGCAGGTGACGGCGAGATTGGCAAGAAGATCTTTGAGGACGAGGAGGATGATGCTGGAGAGGATCATGGTGATGATGGTGAAGCTCCAGCCGAGCATGTACCCTCTACTTCCACTACAACGACTACAGTGCAGGATGGCCCATCCCCTACACCGACTACGATCCAGCAAGATCAAGTGGAAGCTGCTGCTGAGGGGGAGGTCGTCTCCAGGCGAGAGGCGCCGAGGCGCGTTCAAGTTGATCATCCTCCCTCAAGAATCATCGGCGACATCAACGAGCGTACGACAGGGTCAAGGTCCAGGAATGTTTCTCACTTTGCTCATTTGGCTTTTGTTGCTACCTTTGAGCCGAAAGACATTGGACACGTCCTCTCTGATCCTAATTGGGTGAACGCAATGCATGAGGAGTTAGAGAACTTTGAGAGAAACCAAGATTGGGAGTTGGTAGAGCCACCACCACATTGCAAACCTATCGGGACAAAATGGGTGTGGAAGAACAAAGAGGGTGAGAATGGTGAGGTTGGTTGCTCAGGGCTATAGTCAGAAGGAGGGGATAGACTATTTGGAGACATTTGCTCCTGTAGCCTGTTTGGAGGCGATTAGGATCCTTCTAGCCTTTTCTTTGGCTAAAGGGTTCAAATTGTACCAAATGGATGTGAAGAGTGCCTTTCTGAATGGGTTTTTAGAAGAAGAGGTTTATGTGAAGCAACCACCGGGCTTTGATAGTGCTGAGTTTCCTCACCGGGTGTATAGGCTAAGGAAGGTGTTGTATGGGCTGAAACAAGCTCCCCGTGCTTGGTATGGCCGTTTGAGGGGGTTCTTGTTCAGCAAGGGGTTTGAGATGGGCAAAGTAGATAAGACTCTTTTTCTCCTCAGGCAGGGTGATAATATCCTAATTGTTCAGGTGTACGTAGATGATATTGTCTTTGGTGGCTCGTCTCACTCTTTGGTTGCAAGGTTTGCAGAGGATATGAGCAAAGAATTCGAGATGTCTATGATGGGAGAATTGCAGTTCTTTCTCGGGCTTCAGATCAAGCAGGCGAAGGAGGGAACCTTTGTGCATCAAGCCAAGTACACGAAGGACATCCTCAAGAAGTTCAAGATGGACGACTCGAAGCCCCTGTCGACACCGATGAGTACGACTATAGCGCTAGATGCGGACGAGGACGGAGAGCCCGTGGACTAGAAGGAGTACCGGAGTATGATAGGCTCCCTCTTGTACTTGACGGCGATGAGGCCGGACATTCAGTTTTCTGTGTATTTGTGCGCTCGTTTTCAGGCATCGCCGAGGACTTCACATTGGTAGGCTGTCAAGCGGATCCTCAGGTATCTTCGATACACTCCTGAGCTCGGTCTTTGGTACTCGGCGTCCTCTTCTCTTTCACTTCTTGGGTTTTCGGATGCTGACTTTGCGGGGTGTCGAGTCGATAGGAAGTCGACTTCGGGGACGTGCCAGTTTTTGGGTTCCTCGCTTGTTTCTTGGTCTTCTCGCAAACAATCTAGTGTAGCTCAGTCTACCACAGAAGCCGAGTATGTCGCTGCCGCTAGTTGTTGCTCCCAGGTGCTTTGGATCACATACACGTTGAGTGACTTTGGTGAGGAGTGTACCCATGTTCCTCTCATATGTGATAGCACGAGTGCCATTAGTGTTGCCAAAAATCTCGTGCTACACTCCAGAACCAAACATATAGAGGTGAGGTACCACTTCCTGAAAGACAACGTTGAGAAGGGAAACATAGACCTTATCCATGTGCCAACCGAAAAACAGCTCGTCGATATCCTAACAAAGCCTTTGGACCAAGCTATATTTGCTCGTTTGCGAGGAGAGCTTGGAGTGGTTTTTCCTTTTTGAGCTTCGGTTGGGGGCTTGATGTACACATACTTGTTGCATTTTTATTTCTGTATCATATTATAGTTGCATCTTTGTATCATAGACTGCATTTGTATCATATGCTTTAGAGATGTGCTTCTCCTATATACTATGATCACTATGATATGCTAGATATGAGCTTATGACCTTGCTAGTAATGCTCATGTGATGAATAGCTATGCTCTTGATAGCTTTGGGATGTATATGCTTGTGGATGGCTTAATTTTGTGAAAATGCTATATATGATCCTCTCTCGTGAGTTGAATGCCTCTCATGTTCAAATTGTGCGCATATGGCTATATCTTGCTTAATTTGTGCTTGAAAACCATGTTCTTTTCATTTGGGGTCAAAGACCCATTTGTCATCATGAATGTTTAGCCTATATGCTGCCTTGTGGAGAAGCCTAAGCTTCCTTTTGCCGCAAAGTCATTTCATGTACCATGCTTAATTCAAATCATGAAATTGGTATATGAACTGCTTGTGCCTAAAAAATGTGCTTCCATGTCATTTATGTGTTTTAAATTCCTTATCTTGGGTGCTAAACCGTTGCATGATGTTCACCATTGAGAAGTCTCATATTTAGAAGTGGACACATGGCTCGGTGGCTTTGACATGACATGAGATAGCTTGTAGGTGTTTGTGATGATCTTGTGATGAGAACTGGTGACCTCGCATGAAGTTTGTGAGTATATGTTGTTTGTGCTCTTTTTGACCATGTTTAGGTCCTAGGCTCATGAGAGGGAAATTTTTGTGAAAAACTGCTTCATTTTGCTTATGGCTATGTTACATGCTTATATGTTCCTATCTACCTTGTTGGCGATACTTGTACTTAATTTGTGGCTATCTTGCTTGTCTATGTCTCATTTTTAGCATGTTGTAGTGCTCTTTGTCTATTTGAGAAGCACATGCTTGCTTTTGTAGCCTTGATTCATGCATTTCCAACAAGGGAGAGAAATGTGCACCCAATTCATTCATCCAGGGGGAGTTTTGCATCGGGGGAGAAAATTGGGAGAAATGCATTTGTTCAGGGGGAGCTTGCATTCATGTTTTGGGAGCTCTTTATCGCCTGATTTTAGTTGTGCTCTTTTGCCGATGGTGTCGAGCTCTTTTGCCTCACCTTGAGGAGTCGGCAATTTTGGAACATTTTATCTCGGTTGTGTCGAGCCGTTGCCCTTGTCTTAGGGGACCGAGATTTTTCTCTCTCAAGTGATCTTGATTTGGCTTTTGTTTGGCTTTCGATCACTTGTTTGATTTTTTTTGTTCGTTTCTTTTCTTTTCCTCTTTTTCTCTGAATTGGGTACTATGTGTATGTTGTCAATGCACTCATGAATGGGGAGATTGAGGACCGGAGCATACGAGGACTGGTGGATGGTCGCTCCTGGCTGTGATGAGTGATTGACAACGTGGTGTGGACTGACTCTTGGCCGAGTATTGCAGGTGCAGGTTGCGGCTTGATTCGTGTTGGTGCAGGTGAAGAGAGGCGCGAAAGGTCTTAGCCTTGCGGGGCCTCCGAGGAGTGGAGAGACAAGTAGGCTCAGCTCAATGGACCCGGTGGCCGAACGGGGTCAAGTGCGGGCCGCATGGTGGCAAGAAAAGCAAGACGAAGTTGTCGATTCGAGCCGGTGCAAGGTAGCGGCTCACGACCGAAGTCTGCACGCGGGGTTTGCGGTGGTTCACCACAAAACCGTCAGGTTACTTGTTTGAGCCACAAAACCAAGACCGGAGGCTCAGCGGGCGGAAACGGGATCCGGGCGCGCCGAGAAGCTTCGATACCGGCGGACACGCGGCGGGATCGCAGGGCTTGCGTCGGGAGGACGCAGACTGCGGCAAAGGCATGGCCGCCCGATGAAGAGGAGTGCTACTTGACCATATTACCCCTGAGGGGTTTGTATCTCAGTTTTAAGTACTAGGGGTAGCTTGGTCATTTGCCCAACCCAGAGGAACTCATATATATAGCTCTAGGGTTTCTGGGCAAACCATCCATTTGGACTGCTTCTCATTTCCCTACTCCATAGGCTTAGATTTTCTTCACGGTTTTGTAGAGAATCTAACCTCCGAGTGTATGGAAGATTTCATGGTTGCGTCGATTTCCTTCTTGTGGCTCGAGTGATTTTCATGTTTTTTTCGGGCTATTTTCATTGGATTTTCGTGCACGGCTTGTTCCTCGGATTCTGAGGTGTTTGAGTTCGGATTTCTGTGTGGGGATCATGGATAGATGCCTTGTGCATCTTTGTGCTTGATCTTGACCCCTCAAACTCCGGATTTGGCCTTGGATTTGAGGATTTCGGGTGGTTCCCCAGCTTTTTGGTTGACCTCGGTTCGTGATCGATTCCCGGCGATTTAGTTGGTTTGAGGCCTCAAGTTTTTGGTCATAGCATCCCCTAGGGACGCTTCACATCTCCCCCAAATCTTGTCTCAAACCGTGTAGCCGTTTGGGAGATCCGTGGTGGGATTTGGAGGCTTTGACCTCCCGTGCGCGGGTCTGTTCGTGCTCTGAGTCACGCACGGGCAGTCCGTCCAGGGCGCGCGGACGGTCCGCCGTACACCACGGACGGTCCGAGGCTCCCTCGCGGACGGTCCGAGGCTCCCTCGCAGACGGTCCGTCCTGGTCTGGCAGATTAGGCTAAGTCCTTTGCCTCTTGAGTTGTGCTTCCGCTTTTGGTTGTGTTGAGACATGTTCCTAGGGTTGGTAGGTCTGTTGTGACTACGCGACCTTGGCAAGCTCGTGTGGGAATCCTTGGTTGTGAGTTTGGGGCATAGTCGAGTTCGACTATTCGGAGAAGAATTTTTATCGGCTCTCATTCACTCCCCCCCCCCTCTCTGTCGCCTAATCGGTCCTTCAAAGGTCCTTCCTGCAAACCATCAAAAGAACGGACCATCCGATTCAGGATCAATCCAAATAAACAACATCTTAGCTTTTCCTCCCTTTTTACCACTAGGAAGGTCCTCCTTGCGAAACATCAACAGACCGGAGTTTCCTCAATCATAACTTCCCCCTTCTCTATCTATTATCACCATACCTCAATTGTTCTCCCTCTACCTCCATTGCAACGCGTATGAATTTCGAATGGTGAGTATGCTCGAAACGAAAGACTTTGGATCATGGACCCAAACGTCAGTGACCCAAACGAAAGACCGCCTAGGTGTCGAACCCAAACGTCAGTGACCTTATGCAGAGAGGCAAGTTGTTGACTGAGTTGTCCGTGCCACCATGGATCATGGAATGGACAAATACACACAGGACTATACTCTACTTCTTATTCACGTTAGACGGATGATCCGATTATTGCATTACAAATGTACTCACTACAACAAATTAACGTATTGTTTCAACTGTTTATTACATGATTAAAAACACTTAAACAAAACATTAAAACTATGGGGGACCCTAGTACAACCCTTCAGGTAATCTTCTACGGAGATTGTGCATAAATTCAGGATGATCAGTGCATATAACCGCCCAATCATATGTGAGTATTCCGTGAGGAAAGATTCGCTCTAAGAGAGACATGCACTTGTCCTACAATTGTGTGTAGTTAGCCTGAATTGCCCATCGTAGAAATGAAGTCACAGTTTCCTCGCTTGCCATGTCCTACATCTTTGACGCACAGTGCAGCTTCAACCTTTCGACTTGGTACATGTCGGCGACCGAGAGTAAATAAGGTCAGGCATTGGCAGGAGTGTCCCATAAATTAGCCTCCTCCGGGAGTGATCCTTCCGTAGCATATTTGATTAGGACCGAGAAGCCATTAGGGTGTGTGTCAATAATTGTAACAGTTTCAGAGCTAGACTCCACTCCTGGGCCGTAGAGCATTGCCTATATCACACAAGATACTTTCACCACATCGGCACGTATCGCTCGTATCACCCGGCATTCTGCACCTACGTGGAAGACAACTTCCACAGGGGCTTGGGCTGCAACGCTTTCGCATATGCTTCTTTGTACTGATGGAGGAGGAACTTCAATGCAGTCGTCCTCCAGTACTGTAACAACACATGATATGTGTATGCGATCTTCATTGGATGTCACGCGCTCAGTGTCATGATGCTCCACCAGACATTCAAATCCTCTTTCTTGTAGATCCCGATTCATGAAACAAACTTCTTTTGTAGCTTGAACTCGAAACGTATCATCTTCATCGTTTGGGTCTCCAGCCATCGCACGCAACAATACTCGCACCTACGTGGAAGGAAGCAGTCACATGCTTGACAACAATAATATAATGCGACTATATCGCCATGTGTGAGTGTGTGTGTGTATTCATAGCAGCAACGAGACACGTACCATTTGGGATTTGTGCACAGGAACGAGGACGACGGCAATGCCGTCTGGAACATCCATCCACTAATGATCATTCATACCTGTAGGATAGCAATGTAGCTTCCATTGACGGGCTCCCACCATGAACGTACCAGATTCCTAATACTGGTCTGCGGTTCCTTCTGCTTTCGCTTCCTGGCTTGAGACTGAGAAGTCGACTTGCATGGAAGGAATCATTTTAGCGTCTAAAGCCATTAACACAAATGGCCTGCAATGATCGTCTCGTGCCTAAACTATCTCTTATTATAGTGGGAGTGAATGTGTCATTCCGAAACGTCCATTCGTGGACATCAGTTACCACCCAAAATGGACGCGTCCCTTCAGTGCGGGTGTGGCCACGTTCGGGTCATGAACTTCCCGGTTCTAGTCCTTAAGTGCGTTTCACAATGATCGACACATCCATTCAGAGGGGGTGTGCACACAAGTTCATCGGTTAACACCCGGTGCCAGTCCTTAACTACAATTCTCAATGACCTCTTGCAATGCGTATGAATTCCGAATGGCGAGTATGCTCAAATCAATTTGGAATAGATTAAATCAAATCGGCATAATAAGATGACATCTCATAGCAACTCATCACCACAAAGTTCACACCACCAGTCCACCAACAAGTAGCAAACATCATACAATGATCCGGTAGCCAACACCAAAATACAAGCATGATACAAGTTTCACAATAATCATGACTACTCATTCATAATCATAACTCCATCTCATGTTTGTCCTCATGCAACTGTTCCTTCACCTTCTGCATCTCCTACCGTGAATTTTTGGTCTTGCAGGCCTCTCTTGCATTTCTTAAAGTTCTTTCAGAAGATCTGGATGTCTCGTCTCACGGTGAGGACTCTTCTAGGATCTCCAAAGAGATTGAAAACATGATAGAACAACTAGCAGACAAAGAGAAAGAGCTTCAGTACGCACCTAAGAAAAGAAAACTGAAGGCAGAGCTGATTCTCCTTACAAAAGACATTGGAATAAATGCGTCAATGAATGGGTAGGACATTGAGTTTGTTTGGTCAGTCTTTTCTTTTAAATGTTCAAGAAGTTCGTTGTCAGTTGGACTGAAACGAGTACTAATAGGCAAGGGTACCCGTTTCAGTCCAACTGGCAACGAACTTCTTGAACATTTAAAAGAAAAGACGGACCAAACAAACTCAATGTCCTACCCATTTATTGACGTATTTATTCCAATGTCTTTCGTAATTATAATAAGCTCTGCCCTCAGTTTTCTTGTTCTTAGGTGTGGACTGAAGCTCTTTCTCTTTGTCAGATAGTTGTTCTGTCATGTTTTCAATCTCTTTGGAGATCCTAACAGAGTCCTCCCTCGAGACGAGACATCCAGATCTTCTAAAATAACATTAAGATGTTCTTGTAGAAATAAATTCATCCTTGGAGAAAACTCATCTCGATCTGAAAAATAAACTCATCTCAATCTATAAAAAAAACCTGAATCCCTTGAACCCAATTGTATGAGTACAGTAAAACAACCAGCACACGCCACAAAACCTAGTTGTTTGTTACCTACATAAACTCAGAAAGGGCATGGTTGTCCTAACTGAACCTATCGATCCATCAAACGATGCAAATTGGAAACTAACTGAATCGAACACATATGAATTGTGCAAATGCTAACAATCGTGGCAGAATCCAGATGTCCCTTCAACGGTCTGCAGCTCTGAAATAGTATCTTCAATCTACCAATTCATAAAATGATGGACCTATCAATCCTATCAATTGTGCACCTCAACAAAAATCCATAAAACGAGTGGCTTGAAGCACATCCATAAGCTACGAAAATACAAAACCTACTGTAAGATGATGCAAATTGAAAACTAACTGAATCTAACATGAATTGTCTATAGCCTATCAACTTCTAACACCTATCGAAGTGCAAATCTAAAGGTACGATAATGAAATCTAAATCTACCATATATGCTCATCAATCCTCCAGATCCCCAAATCTAGATATCCCCAACCCTAGTAAGATAGGGGAAAATATAGCGGCTCAAACTAGAGGACCAACCTCGTCATGCTGTCTCATCCTCTTGTTGCTGGGATGTGGCAGTGCAACCATCTTCCCCTCACTGCTAGGATCCGCCATTCCTACCACGAACTATTGCAGGTTTGCGTAGCGGAAGTCAAAAGTCTTTGCGAAGTCTGAGTGAAGTGTCTCGCCAGCCATTCGATATGTAATTATAGATTCAACTGAAACTTACATGTGGGACCTGGTCACAGTAAGGAATTCACATGAACTATTAGCTGAGTTTCCCATAAAACTCGCCACAACCAAGAAGTGGTGCAGTGGTAAACAGCACAGCCTTGTTCCTTCAGGTCCCTGGTTCGAAGTCATGCCATGGCAAATTATTTTTGCAACATTTCGTGACCTAGCCTCTGCTGATCTGGCGAAAATGCTTACACGTGGGACCCTGGAACTATTTATGACAACTTGGAACACACTATTTTCGAAAAAATGCTTACATGTGGGACCCAACTGAATTTTATGACGACTTGGAACACTCTATTTTAAAATAATGCTTACTGTGGGACCAAAGTTGGTTTATGACGCCGCTGACCTGGTGAAAATGCTTACATGTGGGATCCTGCAAAATTTTATGACGACTTGGAACACTCTATTTTCGAAAAAATATTTACATGTGGGACCCAACTGAATTTTATGATGACTTGGAACACTCTATTTTTAAAATAATGCTTACATGTGGGACCAAAGTTGGTTTATGACGCTATTGCGAAGCTTATGGTGTCACAAAACAAGCATGGAACAGGGAACGCTCGGCTGCAGTACCAACCGTTATGACGAAAGATTTTTTATCCCTAAATTTGCTTGGAAGTGAAATATTATGACAAGATCAGCCAGGAACGTCATAAATCAATGACGCCAAAATGTGGTTGCGTCACTAATCAACGATTTTCTTGTAGTGGTGTCAGGCAGGAGACGTTTACCCAGGCCACCAAACAACGACTGTCGGAAGCTACCTCGGTACCGCACCAGAGGAAGCCTCGGATGAGTGTCTCGACCGCTTTGAACAACCAGGATGCTATGGAAATCGCCATAGAGATGTGCACCAGGATCGCCGAAAGAGTGGATTTGGCTAGGAACAGGCGACCACTCCGGTTCAGCAATCTCCCCTGCCAGGGCGGGAGACGTCTAGCGACCTTATCGACCAGAGGCTGCAGGGCAGCCTTAGAATTGACGGAGAGGGGGACCCCAAGGTAGGTATAAGGGAAGTCAGTGATGGGGCAAGAAAGAATGGAGCGGACTAGGGAGATCTGCTCCTCTGAACAGTTGATGGGATAGACGTGGCTTTTAGAATAGTTGGCCGCAAGGCCAGAAGCTTGCTCAAAGAGAGAAAGGACCCCTTTGACGACCCGTAAATCCAATTCGTCCAGAGAAAAGAACGTGACCACATCGTCAGTGTAGAGCGAGCCACGGAAGCGGAAGTCATTCCGGCCCAACTCCCGCAACAACCCTCGGGACTCAGCTTTGCGTATCAAGGCGTGGAAGCACTCCATCACCAACACAAAGAGCATGGGGAGAGGGGGTCCCCCTGGCGAATGCTGCGACCATGGCAAATCCGCTCACCTGGGATGCCATTAAGCAGAATTCTAGTACTAGAAGTAGAGAGGAGGGTGGAGATCCAATTCGTCCACGTGCGAGGGCACCCGACCGCAACAAGGAGGTCCAAAAGAAAGACCCACCCAACTGAGTCGAATGCTTTAGCGAGGTCAATCTTAAACATGATCCTAGACAGCTTCCGACCATAGAGCAACCTAGCTGTGCCTAGGACATACCTGAAGTTATCATGAATAAGGCAACCTTTGATAAAAGCACTTTGGTTTGGGGAGATGAGAGTAGGGAGGTGAGGGGCAATGCGGTTAGCCGCGACTTTGGAAAAAACCTTCCCACAACTATGGATGAGGATCAGGCGGTAGTCGGAGAGGGAGACTGGGTTGGGTTTCTTGGGGATAAGAGTGAGAAGAACGCCATTGAGGCGGTGGAAGCTACGACAATCCATATCAGAGATGGCGTTAAAGGCCCGAAGGACGTCACCTCGAATGATTGACCAGCACGATCGATAGAAGCAACCAGTGAACCCGTTTGGGCTAGGGGCTTTATCCAAAGGCAAATCCTTGATAACCTCCCAGATCTCGGCCTTAGAGAAGGGTTGTCCGAGATGTTGTAGGTCCAACCTCAGAAGGTCAAGCTCCTTAAAGTCAAAAGCACAAGAGCGCTCGTGACTAACCCCCAAAATCCCGTCGAAGTACGTGAAGGCAGCGGCTGCCTTCTCATCTTCGCGGATGAGGGTGCGACCATCAACAAGAAAGAGGGGATGTAGTTTTTTCTTCGGTGATGGTTAGCGTGGAGGTGGAAGAGTTTGCTATAGGCATCACCCTCACAAAGCCATCTCAGGCTGGACTTCTGCCTAGGATCGTGTGCTGCAGAGAAGTGAGGCCGAGGTAACGGAATTTAAGAAAATGCCGGTGGGCCAATTCCTCTGACGAAAGCGACTGAAACTCCTGAGCGACCTCGAGATGGAAGATGACTTCCTTAGCAACCTGAATCTGCATCCAGATGCTACCCACCGCCTTCGCGCTCCACTTGACCAGAGCTTTCGCAGTCTCACGGAGCAGGTGGTCGATCATGGGTAGAGGATCAGCATCAGGATGAGGCGCCGACCAAACCTCTTTCATGATGTCGAGAAAGCTGGCCACCTTCAGCCAAAAGGCCTGAAAGGTGAAGCGGCGTTTAGCATGGGTTTCCTTTTCAAGAGATAGGAGTAGCGGGGAGTGGTCAGAACATCGGGAAGAAAGAGCTTGCAGGGAGGAAGAGGGGAAAACAGTCCCAATCCGGGGAGACAAAAACTATGTCAATCCTTTCGAGCGTGGGGTGAGAGCGCTCGTTGCTCTAGGTGAAAAGGCGACCATGAAGATGAAGCTCGAGGTGTTCGAGGTCATTAAGGAAACGGCGGAAGCAACCCATCATCTAACGAGAAAGACGACCATTATTCTTGTCTACCGCCTGATAGATAAGGTTGAAGTCTCCATAGAGCATCCATGGCCCAGAATGGGAGGGGCGCAGTGTTCACAGCTCATTAAGGAAGGCAACCTTGTCAGTGTCGGTCTGCGGACTGAGGTGAGCCACCAAGAAAGGGAAGGCGCAGAAGCGAGAGCGACCTTAACAGTTACGTGGTTGAGACCAAAGGAAGGGGAAGAGACGGTCCAAACATCTTTACGCCACATGACCAAGATACCACCACAACCGTGAACCGCAGGCAAAGCAACATAACCAAAATCCAGCCCTAGCATATCAAGGATTAAGGCATCGTTAACAACATTAAGTTTACTCTCCTGAAGACACATGAGAGAAACTTTCTCCGACCCCACCAACTCATGAACTACCGTACGCCTAGCACGTCGGTTAAGCCCATGAACATTCCAAACAAAAGATTGACATCCATTGAAACAAACAAGGAAAAATGACCACGCGACCAACACAGACCTAAGTCTGTGCGTCCTCGACCAGCTACTCCTCCGGGAAGAGCTCGCGAACCGCGGCCTGGAACTCATCGTCCTCCAAGACCAAACACTCTAAAGACCCATCAATCTGGGCACCGAAGAGCTCCCAAATGGCCCGACAGTGCTCCTCAGACAGGCCAATAGCGAAGAGTCGGGTAAACTGCTGGAATGCGAAAGCGTCTGAAGCCTCAGAGAGCCTGACGATCCCTATCTTCCGCATGAGCAAGTTTTGCCCCGTGGTCACTGGGTTTGGCCCTCTACCCTTGGAGGCTGCCGCGAGATGACTGCTGCGTCGAAGAGAAATGACCGAAGGATAGGCCCCGGCCCGACGGCAGCGCGGAGCACACAGGACCGGGTGACCGGCGGTGGTGGCGGCCTCTGCAGAGAAGCACAAAAGGCGGCCACCACGGATGGCAGGTCGGGCTGCGGCGCCCCCTCCGTAGGCTGAGCAAACGTCGTCGGCGAGGAGGGAGCATCGGGCGCCCTGCCATCCGTGTCCGGCAATGCCAAGAACGGGGCGAGCAACCGACCCGAAGAAGTCAGGGAGGGCATCGCACGCTCGGGTGACCCCGGAGGAGAATGCCCCCGGGCATATATGACTAGACCTGAGCATTTCACGGGCCGGGCCGGGCCGAAAAAAAATCTGGGTTTTTCGGGCTGAGAAAATCCTGCCCATGACCGTCCCATGGGACGTGTCAGGCCTCAGTTTTCGGGCCGGGCTCGGGCCGGGCCCGGGCTTGGGCGGGCCGCCCGCGCACTTTATAGTGTAAAAGAGCTAAAAACAGCATTACGGGCCGGGCTCGGGCCAAGATTTTTTTTTCGCGGGCTCCATGATCTCTGCCCACACCCGTCCAATAAGGTCCGTGGGCGGGCCTGGCGCGGGCCGGGCCTGGGCCGGGCGAGCGGGCCGGGCCGGGCCAAAAATGCTCAGGTATATATATGACGTTTAGGACAAGAAATTTAGTTCAAAATGAACTAATTTTGTTGTCCTAAATGTCATATATTTAAAGACAGATGGTATATATGAATCAATCAGATTGTGAGATAACATCCAGATTTAGATGCACCATATTGATCCTTCTATTGTATTGCTATAAGTTTATTCTTTCAGCCTTTTTCAAGTTTGTAAGCAAAGGGAAACCAGAAATGCATGCATAAAAACGTAGCACATCTCATATATAACAATAGTTGTGATTTAAAGTTCTATAAATGTGCCCAATTAATGGAGCATTAATGATGAAGTAATAGGATATTAATGAAGTGGAAATCCCAAGAAGCATTTAATGTGTCATTTACTCTCCCTTGTGTCGTTTACAAATAGGTCTTATTCATTGTAATGCAAGAGTTTTGAACCCGTGAATGAATGAAAGATTTCCTTCTCCCTCTCCATCCCCGTGTGTTTGTGTGTTCTTGAGTGCTGATTTCTAACAATAATAACATGTCGCATGGCGTGTGATCAAGTCAACCGTGGTATCGTAGTATGCAATATATCTGCGACCCATTGGCACACAAGGAA
The DNA here is from genome assembly GCA_036936925.1 of Cenchrus fungigraminus. Lineage (NCBI taxonomy): Eukaryota > Viridiplantae > Streptophyta > Magnoliopsida > Poales > Poaceae > Cenchrus > Cenchrus fungigraminus. The sequence goes on along the minus strand of CM072772.1, from coordinate 56,886,628 downwards.
ACAAATAGGTAAACGGACTTGCTAAACGGGTAAACGGACTTGTTCAAGCATCTCCACTCTCCACTGGCCCATGCATATGATCATTCGATCGCTTATCAAAAAGGCAAAGGTAGTTGAGGCAACAGCTGGGTAAGGGCAGACAAATGGGAGATCAGAAATATTTTTACATATAATTAGTATTCCATTGTGGGTAGTATTAAATGATGTAAGCATAATTTTGCGCATGAGCACTCATCAAGCCAATCTCATCAATGGTAGTGTCATAAACACAGTTACCAAGTCTGTCACATCAGTTTTTATCTTGCATGATGAGTATGTCACTCTCAATACACAGGTTCACAAGCACAATTTTAAAGATAGAATACAGCATTTAAATCTTGCATTTATCATCATCATGACTCTGCGATCTTCTCTCAATGTAGAGTCATGAGTATTGGTACCGTACCCACCTAAGGTCATCACCATGACCCTATGATCTCTCTTCATTAATTTGGTGTCATGTCATAAAAAAGCTTGTGGTACTCCCTCTGTCAATTGAGAAGTGCAATTCTAATTTTTCTAAGACAGATTAGTGGTAGCACAAAAAGACTGAGACTAGCAGCAGACAATATTTCTCCACAAATGATCCAAATCTTAACTGTTCAAATCAGTTTGCATTTTCCGAACTATGTAAATCAGAAAGCTCAAACAAACAACTCTCAAATTGTAACAATCTTTAGGCCAAATTGTTGTAATCCAACAATCTGTTCCACCAAGATTGCATATTGTAAAAATCTACCCCGGCATGCAACCAAGTTGTAGTGAAAAATAAGACAAAACTGATTGAAACAAATACACAATGTAATCTGTTGTGAAACTAAGTTTCAGGCACGGCTGCTTTGTGTTGACTGCTAAAACAACGTTAGACAGCTACCACGGTTAGGTGAGGATGGCAGCATCAGCATACACACTCACATCCCCAAATACAAACAATAAAACAAAATGTACCTGAACTTCAACAGTTCACATCTTCCATCTCTAATATACGTAATTATTTCGCACATCTATAATGTGAAATAGCCATGGCAGCATAAAGCAACACAATAATCTAGCACCATAAACCCATATACTATCACACACTTAACATAAACTGATAAATCTACCAAGGTTGATCCTAGATCTAATGCAACAGTCTGCACTTTAAGTAGCTACCACAGGAACTTATATTGGCACGTGCAGCATTCATGGCCAGAACCAACAATTTCATTGCAAAGCATACAACTGAAGGCAAAAGCTGTTTTACTTGGCAATCCATGTGGTGCATGCCTGATTACCTGAAACAAGTGCTAGGAAACAAACACAAATGTAAGCATAGGAAACTGAGAAACAAAGGACTCAACAAGCATTGCTTGGGGCTCACCAAATTGGATGCAGAAAGCCAGAAACATCATGTTAAGTTACCCATAGTTTCAAAATTAGTCACCAAATTCTGTTTTCCTGGAATGCCGACAGAACAAACGATGACAAAAGAAAGGATAATGGAGAACTGGATATCAGTCTACAGAGTTTTGCAAAATAACAAGCCAGCAAGGTTATACATGCTCAGCAGTAGCTCATCTCCCACACTGTCCAGTAATAGAGTAACTGCAACCCGATATCGCACATCTTTGCATTGGTGCAAAATCCTGAAAGGCATAGAAAGAAAGAAAAAAATAAGTTACATTACTCAGGAAATTGCAACAGAATAACTGCCAAAAGAACTTAACCTTATAATTGCTTAAGCAAACATCAAAACAGATATCAACATTTAACTGTTATGTATCTGTTTAATGTTTTAGTTGCTTGCACATAAACTCTTTTTTCGTTCCAATAATGAAAAGATCATGTTGTGGGGACCTTCCCATAGTTTCACGATTAAAAAAATATTTGCTAAGGTGGCAACATAACTGACAAAAACGAAGCTACCATGAATAAATTGCATTAATGAAGTCACATAAAAAAAATGTCCAGTAAATGCAACATAGCAAAAATGTTATATATCATTGGAACTGACAATAGTCTGACAATTATTCCTGCAAGAGAAATTTCAATGGACAGGCTACAAAAAGCTCAAAGATTAGGTGATTAACTTTTTAAGACCCAATGTTAAATTATCCAAGAATAAATGGAAAAGGCATCCACAGCCCATGTGCCCAGATGTCCATCACAAACCAGTATTCCTGAATTACAAATAAAACTGTGCACAGTGCACACTATCCCTAAAGCAGCAGCCTGGAATAAACTCATATTTGCATTCCCAAAATTTATGTCCCAAAAATAGTCCAAAGAAAATTTGAGCTTTGAAAGTGTATATAGACACAGTGATATTATGCTTAGCTATAGTGGGTGAACATTATTGAAAGCCACAAAAGATGACAAAAAGAGAAAAAAGTCTACATAATCCCCTCACCTATTATAAGTAGACTATTTAACAACTACAAAACGAGATATCTTACCCCTCCATCTATGAATGACAATTTAAATGACCCCCTAGAGTGGTTTTTCATGATGGTTTTGCCAAACTTGCATGCTGATGTGGGTCACGTGGGACCTAGTTGTAAGTATAACCAGCACATGCATGGGTGTCAAGCGAGCAAAGAGACGACATCTTCTGCTGCAGGGGAAAGGCGGCGGCGCCTGGGCAGCTGCTACACAGGGCGAGCGTCCGGCAAAATTGAAGCAAGTGTGAGTCAAATCGTACCACAACCAGGTGAAATTAGTCATTCACTCATTCCCCAAGCCAAATCAAAGCACGGGCCAGTGAAATCAAAGCAGATGGGGGCAAAATTGAAGGAAAGGTGGGCGAACTTGGAGCACACATAGATGAAAAACTGAAGTCACGCAGGCCAAATAGGAGGATAGGCCGGTGGAATTGACAATGTTGTGGAGCAAATCGGAGCATGCCTCCACTCCCATCACTGCCACCGCGGTCTCCGCCTGCTGCATGCCTGCATCCGAAGGTGACGAGCACTAAGTAGGCTGCAGCACGGCGCCCACGCAGATGCCTCCAGCTGCATGGAGTAGGAACTAAATGGATCGATGTTTGCGCAGCCTAGGCCTCCGCCCTCCACCATGCTTGTTCATGGCAGCTGGGCAAAGCAAGGTGAGAGTTTTTGGACTTGTTTGTATATCTCTCACCGACTCTCATCCCTGTCTTTCTCAACCTCTGCCAACAATAAGAAAAAAAACAAACAGAGATCGAGAGACAAGAAAAAAAAGAGGGGCAGCAGCCAGCCAGCCATGCAGCAGCATCCCCATCGCCGGCAGCACATGCAGAGAGGCAAATTGGGTGGCAGTGACAAGCAGAGGATGCAGCTAACTAAGGATTCTGGAGGACAGAAGCTCAATTAGTCATGGGAGGAGAGGCTCTCCGATAACTGGGAGAGTGAAGAAGGAACATGGGTGAGGAGATGACAGGTGGGGTCGGAGTGTAAGGGAGAATAATAGTGAAGAAAAGGGAAGAATGCCATGTCATCGTCCATGTAAGACGCTACATCAGCAAAAACCACCTCTAAAACCACTAGAAGGGGTGATTTAGATTGTATTATTTTAGAGGGTTACCCAGTTTTATAGTTCAAGTGGTTATCTAGACCAACGTCCATACATTGGGGGATTAAGTAGACTTTTTCCACAAAAGGAAAAATACTAATGTTCTCCACCTAGTATTGTAGATCCATAAGAAAATTGCAACAAAATTAGATCATGGATTCACATTTATATCCAATGAAGATCTTACATTCATATTAAGATCTGACATATAACATAGTTAATCCATGTAAAGATTCTAAAATCCGAATTCTGACAGATTCCTAGAGAACTCCTATGTGCTTTTGTCAGTTGTACAGTGAATCCTTCTATTAAACTAGTTCTGTTTGCGTAATATGATAATATTATAAATAATATTAATTTTCAAAGTGATCTAGATTGAGCAAAATCCAAGGGGAAAAGTCTACATCACCCCCCCAACCTATGGGAGGTGGAGTACATAACCCCTCAACCTATGAAACGGTATATATCACCCCCTTAACTTTGTACAACTGGTCAAATTACCCCCTAAAGCATTTTTGAAAAATCATAGTAAATCACAGAAAAATCATAAAATGGAAAATCCAATTGTGTTGGACTCCAAATGAGTAAATCTACACAGTGAATATATAATATGATATGCTTTAGTATATATTTTTTGTTGTAGCTTTAGATCTATGTTTTTCTTCATAGCTGTAAAAATTGTACTAAAGCATATCATATTATATGTTCATTGTATAGATCTACTCATTTGGAGTCCAATACAATTGGATTTTTCATTTTATGATTTTTCCGTGATTTACTATGATTTTTTAAAATTGCTTTAAGGGGTAATTTGACCGGTTTTAAAAAGTTCAAGGGGTGATATATATCATTTCATAGGTTGGGGGGTTATGTAGTCCACCCCTCATAGGTTGGGGGGTGATGTAGACTTTTTCCAAATCCAAGTACAATCAACAGTAACCATTCATCTGGTCCATAGCTAAGCCCAAGCATATGTAGTAAAAACAAAACATACTGAGGATTTGCATAAAAACAATTGAAGTTGATTAGCTTATCAATTAATTCCTTTGTAACTCATAACAACATAGAGATTTGACGTAAAAAACCATATTGCACAAAAGTAAACTATTATTTCTCCACCTCAATTTTGACTGCCATAGTGAATAGTTTCTCAGCAAACGAACAGGTAAAAAAATATGGTGTACAAATATAAGGGGTCCCACAGGATAGGAAAGATTTAGAAGGAACAGGAATAGGACCAGATCAATAGGGCATTTACAAAACATAGGGAATCCAGCACAGCACCTGTTGGATAGGAATAAGGATAAAAATAACCTTGAATGTTCAAGGAGCAGTACTAGTAATCCAAAATTGAAATTATTGAATAAGAGCAACAAGCAACAAAAAAGATTGAGAAGACCACCAAATAGATAATGATTTGATAAGCCAGAGCTAGAAATTACTATAGCTCTATCACCCAATGACTATATTTCACAGCATTGGTTCCTCTGCAGTCAATCTCTAGGGCCTGATGACCTATACAGGTGTACTCATAGTTGCAGAACCGACCTGTAGATGATCGATACAGGTTCATAAACAACTCAAACTATCTGATAATCAACTCAATAAAATTGTCATGATCTTTTGACCCATCCCCTCTCCATATAAGGTGCGAAGAATTGAAGTGTACATTCAGTGGAAGAGCTTCACCAAGTTTCCACGGGGGCAGCTTAAGTAACTACGTTTTATAAAATTAACAAATAGTGTCAAAATCACTGTTCATATAGTGAAAAGTTTGCTAAGGTAGGGGGCCATGGCCCACCTTGGCCTGGCTTAAGCTCCGCCAGTGCGTACACACATGACTTTAGTATGTACCATGTTAACATGCATGATTCCACCATGTACCATTTTAAAATCTTACCACACCTCCCATCTATCAATAACGATGCTAAGCTTTGTTATGTACGTGTCATCTACTAATCTTTAGAAAACACATTAGATGGGCCAACCAATTAAAAAAGCTGGCATACCACTGTAAATCAGTTGGCCATGCCACAAGAATCAATTGTTTTAATAATTATATATCTCCAGACTCCAATCCATACCCAACCTAGGCACAAACATTTACATCATAGATACCAGCAGATAGATGGTCAGGCTTATCATCTAGATAGAGTACATATAAGTAGTATTCCCAACAAGACAAGCTTGCCAAGCATACCACACAAAACATACACCTGTTCAGAAATCCTAAGAACCATTCATTGCAAAATTCTACAAACAATAGAACCACAACTCATATTTTTTCAGTATGATGCAAAACCGAGTTGCAAATAACAAACCAATTAAACACTAATGCAAAATAAATTTAACAATCAACAAAGGGACAGGGAGAGAATCAGACCTTCACTTCACTTTAGCGGTTGCGCTCTGGCGGCAGGGGCCGGTTGAACCCACCACGGCGGTTCATGTACTGGCGCGGCTGGCGCTTGGTGACGACGCGCATGCCGCTTACGTCAGCGTCAGGAACGTGCTTCCCTTTGGTGGAGTCGAACCCGACGGGGATGCCCATCATTTTCATCATCTCGAGCTCCTCCGCATCCACATCCCCGTCGCCCACCGCCGCGGCCACTGCCGCCGGGTCCCCTCCGCCCTTGGGTGCCGCGGGAGAATCCGTGGACTTCTTGTCCGCCCTGTGGTGGTGGTCGGAGGCGGCGGGGGACGCGTCGCGGCGTCCCTTGTGACGGCCCGCGTCGGGGGAGGGTGACGAGCGGCTACGGCGGGAGTGGGAGTGGCGGCGGTGGGAGCGGTCCCGGTCTGCTGACGGGGAAGGGGACCGGGAGCGCTTCCGCTCGCGGTCGCGGCGGCGGTCTCGGTCGTGATCTCTATCCCGGTCCCTGTCTCTGTCCCTGTCACGATCCCGGTCACGATGGCGGTCGAGGTCGCGTTCCTTCTCACGGTCGCGGTCGCGCGGCTTCTCCTTCTCGCGGCGGCGGTCGGACATTCCGCCGGCGAGGAAGGGGAAGAGGAGAAGAGGTTAGGGTTTGCTGGTTTCTCGGCGCTTTTGTTCTCTACCAGGGCCGGTATTTTCGAGTTTCCGAAAGCCCTTTCGCCCCTTGCTTGGGAGAAAATTGCAAATTTAGGACTCTGAACATCACGCTTCGCAGTTTTGCCATTTCTAACATCAACTTCGTAAAAATGGGTCTCGAAACGTTGGTCTCTTGCAAGACGTGCCATTAGACGTATTTTTCCTCTTTTGTAATACTTTTACTTGTATTTGGACGGTGATTGGACGTTTTGCCCTTCCTTTCTTTTTGCTGGAGGCCGCCCCTGCCATACTTGAAATTATATCAGACATGTCTTCAGTTCCACGTCCGTCGCAGAACATTAGCTGCCGCCATGAATTCCAAGGTCCTGCCACCCGACCTCGCGGCCGGCGACGTCCTGGCCGCGCCTGTCCGCAGCGACGGACTAGCCGTGCGTCCACTCCCGAACTAGGCCCGGCGGCCACGGCTCTTGCCCGCGTCGACCGCCCTAGGATTGGCAGCGTCCGCGCCGGCCACCCCACTCGGTCCCGACGGCCACGGGCTGGCACGCCGCTCAGTCTCGTTCTGCTGGCCACGATGAGCAGGTCGCGCCGCACGCCCCCGACGGCCCCGCAGACCCGACTGGCCTCACCGAAGGAACGGCCACGGCGGCACCCAAGGTCCTTCCGTGCAGGCCGAATGTCTCTGGCCGCGCCTGGCAGCGACGCACTGGCCGAGCCTGATGCCGTTGCTAGGGCCGGGGGCCAGCCAGACGCGGCAGCCTCCTCTGCTCGTACGTATGCATGCACTAGGCAAAAGAAGGGAAGGGCAAAACCGTCCAATCATCCTCCAAATACAAGGAAAAGTATTACAGAAGAGGAAAAATACGTCTAATGGCATGTCTTGCAAGAGACCAACGTTTCGAGACCCATTTTTACGAAGTCAATATTAGAAATGACAAAACTGCAAAGCGCGATGTTTAGAGTCCTAAATTTGCAATTTTCTCCTTGCTTGGGGCTACAGTATTCCAAATGGACTCTAGTCCGGTCTGAGACACGATCAATAGTGCTTAGTGCTGGGACGACACGATAGGTCGATAGTACCTGAGCCGCCACATCGGCCCATAGTGCCGGCCCGAAGCACGGTCTGATTTTTGCCGGCCCGATAGGTAACCCGATAGCTATTTCCCATCTCATATAAATACCCACGAAACCCTATTTTTTTCCTCCCTAATTCCCAACTCAGCCGCCCCCTCCTCCTTCCTGCTTCTCTTCGACTCCTCTCGATCCCGATCCAGAGCATGGATCCTGCTACCGCCATCTACCTCCGCCGCCCGCCCCTGCCTCCAACCGCTGCCGCCGCCTGGCCGTCCGTTCGCGCCGGAGCCCCGTTCGCGCCGGTGCCGCCTAGGCCGTGGGGGCCGAAGCTCCACGCGTCGGCGTGCGACGCCCCTCCCTCGGCCTCCGCCGCGCGCCTGGCCGACCTCGGAGTATGGAGCTCCGGTCGCGCCGGTGTTCGCCGCCTGGGCCGCGGGGGCCGCCGGACCGGAGCTCCAGCCACGCAGGGGTACGCCGCCCCCTCCCTTAGCCTCCGCCGCTGCCTGGCCACCATCGTGGGGCGGAGCTCCGGCCGCACCGGTGTGTGTCGCCTCGACCGCGGAGGCTGGAGCTCCAGCCAGCCACGGCAGCGGCGTGCGCCACCGCATTTGCCTCCGTCGCCGCCCGCGAGGAGGCGCGCCTCTGCCTGCATCGATAGTGCCGGGCCGCGGCCCATCAGGCCGTTTTCAACGCCGTGCCGGCCCGGCCTGAAAAACGGTCCATAGGGCCGTGCCTGGGCAGCCAGTCAGGCACGATGCCCGACACGGCCCGGCACCAAGAATCCATCGGGCCGCATAGTGTCGGGCCATTTAGGGCTAGGGCCGGGCGGCCCGTTTGGAATTCCATACTTGGGGCCGCTGGGCGGATTTCGAGCTTCCAAAGCAGTGTACTGTGATTTTCCGTTGTTAATTCCAATTTCCAAATATTTTGCATTATTTTTTTCCTCAAATATATAAAAGTTATTAAAAACGCTATCCATCGATGTTTTATTATTCATTCTAGCAGTGACTGTATTTTTTTTTTGTTTCGGCTTGTTTTTAGTAAAAACTTCACTATAATTGACTGTATTTTCATTGTTCCCAACAGCCTCTATCCACCGTCCGTCAGGGATCCTACAGTCGACTATTTTTTCTCATCCCATAACCACATCTGGCAGCAGCCCTACTCCCCACGAATGTGGCCATCAACTTTAGAGAAATCTCAAAATTTGACACCCAATTCGAACGTTAGTTTCTCAACATCCAATTGGTGACCCTTCCAAAATTTGACACCATGTGTATGAGATGATTCAATCGAAAGGACTCTCCTATACTTTCCCCTTCAGCACCTGATGAAAAGACACTAGTGCTCTCTTCTTCCTTGGTTCTCCTTCCCCGACGAGCTTACCCGCGGCCACTAGCGGAGCTCGCTACTCCGACTTGGATCGTAGGAGAAGGTCTAGATGGAAGGGCGAGTGGTGAGCCAGAAGGGGAAGTTGACGGCTGTGGCGGTGGAGGTGTGCAAGAAAGAGTCTGGCGAACTACTAGCAACCGAGAGGCAGTGGGTGGCACCCTAGTCCTCAATCGAAGAAGCTGCTTCTTGGCTTCTTGCATGGTGTGGTAGCGGGACCTTCACTTAAATCCTGCTGTCTGATTTCCTTAGCTCCCCACACACGCAGCTCGCCGCCACCTCCGCCAACTCAAAGACAAAGGAAGACGACCGGCGGCACACCAGGGGTTGGGCAGCGGTGTTAGAGTATAGATGGTAGGATAGAATAGAATCTCGGACTACCATATGTATCCACAAAGGTGGCTTGCCCTTCAAGACTCTGTACTCTCAGATATACCGCCATAGGGGTTCATTGCAATACATCGACCACATTATATGCATCCTACCCCGCAAACTTATCCCTTTCTCCCATCTGCACAAGCTCTCAAATCCATGGCCGATCAGGGCGTGTGACGGCGGATAGCCCCCCGGTGGCCCCTGTAGTGGCCCAGCGGCCCATGGTGAGATCTCGCGTAGCGGTGGCGGCAACCTCGAAGGCCCCACGGTAGCAGTCACCCCCACCCCACGGTGATGTCCCGTGCGGCGGCATCGGCAGGAGGCACGCAACTATAGCACCCATGGCGGTCAGGGCCCGCGCGACGGCCTCGAGGGCTCGCGTTCGGGTCCCATGAGCCTCATCCGTGGTGGCGTAGTGTAGGCAAGAAGGTGGTTTCTGAAGCATCCCCGCCGCCGCGGAGGCCATTGCAAAAGAGAATAAAATTTCTATTCTATTGGGTAGACATGGGATGTTGTTTTGTTGCGTCTAGTCGTACATTTGTGTCTGAGGTACCACTCTGTTGTTGTCCCATTCAGTAATCATTATCCATGCCAATTTCTTCCATCTAATTGAGCTGACCCGAAAAATAAGCATACTGATATCACTAAAAAAACTATTTAATCCGTGACGCACTTTCCACGACGTTTTCAGAAAACATCACGAAGAGCACTGCGTCTACAATGTATTCCTGTTTTTCATCACGGATGTGCAGTGATGGATATTGAAGCCCAAAACATTGCGACGAGTTGTCAAATTCATCGCGATTCTTGATGGATATTGAACCCCAAAATATCGTGATGATTGTTAAATTCGTCGCAATCCGACCCGCAACGCTGCGACGTTTGAGCAGATTCGTCGTGATGAGAAAATAAAAAAACAGCCACCTCGCCCAGGCGCCACATCACTGCCACGAGAGTGCCTAGGGCCCACCTCACTGCCACACAAGCACCACCTCACCCAGGCACCACGTCACTACCACGCGAGCGCCTAGGGCCCACCTCACTGCCACACAAGCGCCACCTCACCCAGGCGCCACCTCACTTCCACACAAGCACCACCTCACCCAAGGCATGCGCTCCTCATTAAAAAAACACCTGCATTCCGGGGGACTCAAACCCCAGACCTCGCGCTTCAACCAAAGCGCAACCAACCACTGGACTACGACCTTGTTTGTGATTGGTTTTGAACCTAACTACCAAGAAGAGTAAAAGGATCGATCCCCATCCCCGCATCCTGCACCGAGACTTCCCTGTCCACCGCCGCCGCTGACTACCAGCGTCGCCCCCGAGCACCGAGACTTCCGAGTAGTAGTTTGGCGTCGAGCCGTGGAGCTTGAGAAGTAGTCGTGCCATCAAAGCGGACTTTAGATGCGACCGAAGTCGACTTTAGATGCCGGCAGAGCGGACTTTAGAATGCGACTTAAAAACTGAAGTCGACTTTGTGCCGCGCGGAGCGGACTTTGAGATGCGACTTGAAAACCGAAGTCGACTTTAGTTTGCCACGTAGAGCAGACTTTAGATGCGACTACAGTAGTCGACTTTGTGCCATGCGGGGTGGACTTAAGATGCAAAAAACGAAAAGCACTTCCGAAGGCAAAATCGAACGAAAAATCAGAGAAAACGAGTAGTTTTGCCGTCGGAGCGGGCTTAAGATTGCGACTGTTGAAGTCGACTTGTGCCACCGGAGTGGGCTTGGGTGTGACCATTAGCGTCGACTTGTGCCATCGGAGTGGGCTTGAGTACCTGAGCCATGGATTTCAGACCCAAGGTACGGTTGCCGCAGGAGCGAGCTTGAAGGTGCGACCGGAGTCGACTTGTGTACCTGGGCCATGGATTTCAGACCCAAGGTACGGTTGCCGCAGGAGCGAGCTTGAAGGTGCGACCGGAGTCGACTTGTGTACCTGGGCCATGGATTTCAGACCCAAGGTACGGTTGCCGCAGGAGCGAGCTTGAAGGTGCGACCGGAGTTGACTTGTGTACCTGGGCCATGGATTTCAGACCCAAGGTACGGTTGCCACCGTAGTGGACTTGAGGTTGCGACCGAAGTCGACTTGAGTACTTAGGGTACTAGGACCCATGGTACGGAGCGCGAGTACTTAGGGTGCGAGACCCATGGTACGGAGCGCGAGTACTTAGGGTACTTGGACCCATGGTACGGAGCGCGAGTACTTAGGGTGCGAGTATACTAAATTCATGGCCGGGGCCCCTGAGATTCAGTGTAGTAAGCTCGTGGCGGTTTGGTCGATATATCCCAAGAATAGTCGGCAGGGTGTAGCTCTCGTGAAAACCCGCCGAGAAGCATACACAGATGAGTAGTCGTTGAGACTGTTCCGCGTGGCGGAAAGAAGATAGCACATGACGTGTGTGGTGCCTCCTTAGAGTGAAGCCGATGTGTGCCTCCAGTAGTTGGTACACGAAACGTCGTGGCAACAGCCGCCTAATTTGGTGATCCAAAGCCTATGGCAGTCGGTCATCACGCCCAAGGAATAATTGGCGAAGTGCAGCTCTGCTGGCAGGTAGCCATTGAGAGACATACACAGAGGTAGTCGGCATGTTATCCTGCATGATGAGGAAAACAAGCCAACGAAAAATAATAATAATCATTTAAATAAATGACTTAGCTTTTGCCGCCAGGGCGGTCTTGTAGATGAAGCCGTGGCGGTCGGCAATGGAACCGCAACGGTTGTTGCCGGAGATGAGTAGTCGACGCGATGCGGCCGGAAGACGATGTCGCGGCGACGCATGGCGTAGTCGAGGTAGAGCTGATGTGGCCGCAAGACGATGTCGCGGCGGCGCACGACGTAGTCGAGGTAAAGTCGGCGTTGCCGTGAGACAAGTAGTCGCGGCGCAACTGAAGTAGAGCCAGTGCGTCCTATCAACAAGTTGAGCAGCGGCGCAGTCGAGCCGCGAGACGGAGTGACCGGGCGCACGGCGAGAGCCAGTGCGACCGACCGACCGACGAGAAGTCAAGCGGCGAGACGGCGCGTCCGGATGCACGACGTAGGCGTAGTAGAGCTGGTGCAACCAGATGACAAGTAGTCAGGCCGCGAGACGGAGTGACCGGGCACACGGCCAGAGCCAGTGCGACCGACCGACGAGAAGTCGAGCGGCAAGACGGTGCATCCCGGATGCACGACATAGGCGCAGTAGAGCCGGTGCAACCGGGCGACGAGTAGTCGCGGCGCATGACGTAGTCGATGTAGAGCTGCTACGACCGGAGGCAAGTAGCCGCGACGTATGGCGAGGTTGATGTAGAGCCCGTGCGGCCGGGTGACGGGTAGTTGCGGCGCACGGCAAGGTTGAGGTAGAGACCATGTTGCCGTGAGATGAGTAATCACAGCGCACGGCGCAGTTGAAGTAGAGCCAGCGCCACTGGACAACAAGTTGAGCGGCGGTGCACGGAGTAGTCACGGCGCACGGTGTAGGCGAGGTAGAGCCAGTGCGACCGGACAACAAGCCGGGCGAGAGACCAAATGCGCCCGGACGCACAGCGGAGGCGAAGTAGAGCCAGTACAACCAGACAACAAGTCGAGCGGCGGCGCACGAAGTAGTCGAGGTAGCTGATATCAGCCGGAAGTTGACGTTGTCGTGCTTGCGTACACCTCCCTGTGTGCAGCAAGCGAAGGTCTTGGAGTTCCCTGGTGCACCTCCATGTGCGTGTAGCTAATTGGCACCAAGTTAAATTTTTGAGCACGTGATGCTGTTGGAATTGATGTGACGCACGCAGTTGGCTTGATGATGTGTAGTAGCAGAAGCTTTAATTCTGAGTTAAAAAAGAGCTTGATTTCCCTAGAAAACCAGACCAACAAGCACGCACGAATACTGGAGCTTGCCAACCCAACTCGGAGCTGCAGGCTGCAGCTGCCATCTGAAACTTATCAGTTTGGATTGGACACGGTCTCTCACTCTGGATGGAGTTGTCCACAGGTATCTGTGACCTGCTTCAAATTCGGAACTCTTCAACGCACGCATCCAAACCGAAAAAGGAAATCTGTATCGATTCCGTCTTGGACTTGTTCTCGATTGTGGTGCGGATTGCGGTGCGCAGTAGTCTAGTTTGCTGATTTCAGCTTGGGGCGCGGACTTTACAGCCGCGTGCGACCTTGGAGGCTTGGACGGGGAACACGAAATCAATTCCGTGTCGGTCTTGTGCTCGCTGAGAAAATTCCGCCAAGCCGGCGAGTTGTGCTTGCCAGCAGTACGATGTATGGAGGAGATTGATCTTAATGATGAATAAGGTCCTTCGAATTCGGCTGGTGGTGATGATCACCCCTACCTGGCGCGCCAGCTGTCGGTGTTTTAACCCGGCAACCTACCACGGGGAGTACCCGAGGTAGATGTTTGTGGCCTCGCCGAGATCGGGAACTCGAAGGAGAGACACGTGGCACACAATTTAGACAGGTTCGGGCCGCCAGGGTGGCGAACCCTACGTCCTGTGTTTGGGGATCAAGTATGGCGCCCTGCGCTTGGTGTTGGTTGAGTTCTCCTCCTAGGTACCCGGCCCTCCTTTATATAGTCCAGGGGGCGGGTTCCTAGTCGGTTACAAGTTAGGAGTTCTAGTAGGATTACAGGGGAATTCTAGTAGGAGTCTGTCTTCATCCTTCCTTGTATGAGTACCCGGGGTGTATGCCCGACACGCACCACCACCGAGATTCCCTATCCGCGCCGCCACTGCCTACTAGAGCTACTGCCCCACACCATCCCGCTGTTGTCCCCTGTCCGCGCCGTCGCCGCCATCTGCATTGGCATCCGCATCACCGCTACCCATGCCAATGCCATCCGCAACACCGCCACCCACCACGCCATCCCGCAGCACTGCCGCCGCCTCACCTCCCACTGCCACTTCCGCCTGAACTCACGTCTCTACCACGAGCGCCCCACACCAGTGTCATCCCGCATCCCCCTCCTCCTCCCGGCCATCACCACCATGCGCGTGCTTGTTCCAATGGTGGTGCACGTGCTCGTGGTGGTGGATGGCGAGACCATGCATCCAGCATTGCTAGTCCATTGAAGCATCCAAGGCGCCTAGTGACATTACAGCCAAGGAAAGGTACATTTGTTTCTTCACTTTGTTGAATGTATAGATTTGAATTGGTGCAGAGGTGTTGATTTGTGTGTTTTTTGTAATGCTTGATTATATGGATCAAAGTTGGGTTCATGGAAGGTTGTTTTCCTCTGAACACATTGATGGGGTCAAACAATTTATGAGCTTCGTTGTAGAGAAATTGAGTGAGAATGTTGAGATTTTGTGCCCATGTTCAAGATGCCTGAATCACAAGTATCACTGTCAGCCTGTTGTGAAGAAGCACATTTTGATGAATGGTATGGATAGTAGTTATACTCGTTGGTTTCATCATGGAGAGGATGTCAATGTAGATGTTGTTGAGCACCCTATTGATGTGCATGACAGTGGTGATGGGGAAAATGTGGGAGAGGATTGCAGTGTTGATTGTAGGGAAAATGTGGGAGAAGATGGCAGTGCTGATTGTTTGGAAAACCTTATAGGAGACCTACATGCTGCAGCAGAAGAAGGAAGAAAGTATGGAGAAAATGAGGATGCAGAAAATGAGGATGGTGCTACAGACCCTCATGACAAAGAGTCATTTTTCAAAATAGTAATGAGAGAGGCAAAGCGTCAGCTTTATCCTGGTTGTAGCAAATTTTCAAGGTTCTCTTTTCTGGTATACCTTCTTCATATGAAGTCCCTATATTGGATAAACAATTCTGCCTTTTCTACAATATTGCAGATGTTGGCTGAAGCATTCCCAGGAGGGCAATGCACTCCCCAAATCATACAATGAAGCAAAGAATCTTTTGAAGGAATTAGGTCTTGGATACGAATCGATACATGCGTGCGGCAATAATTGTGTGTTGTTCAGAAAGAGATATGCCCACCTTGACAAGTGTCCCATTTGTGGTCTTTCAAGATGGAAGGATGAAGAAAGAAAGAAGATTCCACAGAAGGTGTTGAGGCATTTTCCACTAGCACCTAGGCTGAAGAGGCTCTTTGCAACCAAAGAAACATCACTACTAGCACAATGGCACGACCTACAGCGGCAGCCTAGTGAGAAGGAAATGAGTCACCCAGCTGATGGTGATGCACGGCAAGATTTCGACAAAGAATATCCGAAATTTGCGGAGATGCAAGAAACAACAGGATTGGCCTTGCTATTGACGGGTTCAACCCATTTTCAGAACATAACACAAAATACAGCATGTGGCCTGTGTTTGTGGTGCCATACAACCTTCCACCTTGGCATGCATGGAGGAGTCAAACTTTATTATGGCTTTGCTTATTCCAGGTCCTAAATCCCCCGTGAAGGATTTTGATGTGTTTTTGGAGCCTCTGGTGGAAGATTTGATTGAGTTTGGAAAGGTGTGCATGCTTATGATGCCAATACTTGCAAAATGTTTGACCTTCATGCTGTAGTTTTGTGGTGCATCCATGATTACCCTGCTTTGAGCACTCTTTCAGGTCGTACCACAAAAGGTTAGTTTGCATGTACTCACTGTGACAAGCACCCTCTTTCCTACGGCCTAAGGAGCAAAATTAGTTATTTTGGACACTACTGTTTCCTTCCAGAGGGACATCCATTGCGGAGAAACAATCAGTTTGCCAGCCTTCATGAAAGCGATGATCCACCAGGTCAATTCTCTATGGAAGAGCTGTTAGCTGAATTGGAGAAAGCAATGAATCCACAAGTATGTGGGAAAAGGAAATGTTCTAACTCTGAAGGTGCTCATGTGAAAATATGGAGCCGCATGATGTGTTTATGGAAGTTGCCATACTGGCATAAATTGAAGTTAAGGCACAATTTTGATGTCATGCACATCGAGAAAAACATATGTGAGAGCCTGATTGCGACAATTCTCAATATAGTTGGGAAGACAACGGACACAGTTAAAGCTAAGCTTGATTTGAAAGATCTGGGATTTAGAAAAAGGAAATGAAATTTAAAGAGAATAGAGATTCATGTGAGATGCCACATGCTCGATATACTTTATCGAAAGAAAAAAAGAAGGCCTTTTGTGATTTTCTAACAGAGGTAAAGTTTCCAGATGGGTTTGCTTTCAATATCTCAAGATGTATAAATGCTGATGAAACCAAGGTACAAGGCCTCAAAATGTATGATTGTCATATCATGTTGCAAAGAATATTACCTGCTGCTATGAGAGGATTTTTGGAAAAGGATATCTATGAAGCAATAGCAGAATTAGGGAAGTTTTTTAGGGAACTATGCAACAAAACCCTTAACAAGGATATGTTGGCTGAAATGAAGAAAGAGATCCCTATAATTTTGGTGAAGCTTGAGAAAATATTCCCCCCGGCTTTCTTTGATGTGATGATGCACCTTGCTGTACATTTACCTGATGAGGCTTTGCTCAGAGGCCCTATGCAATATGGGTGGATGTACCCAATTGAGAGGCGGTTGTATACTTTGAAGCGCTATGTGAGGAACAGGGCACGACCAGAAGGTTCTATTGCCGAGGCATATATTGCTGATGAATGTTTGACATTTTGCTCCAGATACTTGGATGGTGTTGAAACAAGATTTAATCGGGAACCAAGGAACATAGGTTTTCTAATGAAGGGGCCTATGGTGTTGACATTTTTGGGCATGGAGTTCATTTTATTTCGGCACCTGACCTTGTATATGATGAAGATTGCTTTGATCAAATGGTGTGGTATGTGCTGAACAACTATAGTCAAGCTAAAAAATATGTCATGTAAGTTCTGACCATTATCTTCTATATACTTCTGTATGACAGCTTTGTGTCTTCTACATATGCTAACTTTTGTCTTTTATGCAGAATGTTCAGATAAGAATTAGAGAGACAAGGGGTGGCTAACATTGAAGAAACAATCCAGCTAGGATTCCAGAATTGGTTCAGGAACCATATGAGTTTACTCCCACAATATTTTAACTAACCATATTTTTATTATAGATTTTGATGTGTTCCACATGACAGCTCATGAAGTTGAGGAATGATGGTCAAGAAGAGATAGATGATGATCTATTTGCCTTGGCATGTGGTCCTGATTTCAGAGTCAAGAAATACACTTCCTGCGTAGTGAATGGTGTTCGCTTTAATACTGTTGATCGTGACAGCAACAAGAAGACACAAAACAGTGGAGTAATGGCACTAGCCTCACATAATAATGAGCTCATTGATTTCTTTGGAACCTTGAAAGAGATAGTGCAATTAAAATATCCAGAGGATGAGAGGTTAGTGGTGCTGTTTAAATGTGACTAGTATAAACTGGATGGGAAGAAAACTGAACTTCAATATGATGGTTTTTCTAAAAGCATCAATATTCAAAGTCTATGGTACAAGAATGATTGTTTCATTTTGGCCACTCAGGCTAGAAAGATCTTCTATTTACCAGACACAAGTTGAGAAAAAATTGGCAAGTTGTCCAAACATTTGACCATAGGCATCTTTTCAATGTGAGGGAAATTGAATTTGTACACTACAATGCTCCTGCATATCAAGAGGATGAGTGCTGTGAAGAGGATGGTACACGAGAACCAGTTTCAAGCACTACAACTGATAAGCTCTTAAATAGAGATGATGAACAAGACCTTATGTTTGAAGCTGCTGATATTGCTCGGTTCATGAAAGATAGAGACGAAGAAGCACAAGTCAGTGGTGGTGAGGAAGATGAAGATGACACACTTTTGGAGTACTACAGCGATGAAGAAGGTGGTGTTGAAATGGAGGTTGACAGTGATGATGAATAACTGTAAGTCCATCTTCTCTAGCAATTTGCTATCATACTGCTGTCCATCTTCTCTAGCAACAGCTATTTTAGAATATTTTGCAGGAGCTATTTTAGAATATTTTATGTGAAATAAACTTGTAGGATGTTGGTTAGATCATGATTTTTTTTAAGTGCATCTTTTCTAGCAATTTGATTTTTATGATTTTCAGGTTCGGCTGCTCGGAGGCAACTTCAGTGTTAACCTATCCTATGCTTCAGATGATATTCCCCCCCTGTGTGCCTATGTCAGGAAGCTGCTTGTTATACTTTTTTTTCTCTTCGGTTTAGTTTGACACCTGAGAAAGGTGTGTTGATATGTTCAGCTCATTGTCAATTGAAGAATTGTGGTCAGCTGTCCAGCAGCTGTCCAACCTGTGAGATTATTTGAGTAACCTGTGATGCTACCATTCTGCCATTTATGTGTGTTGTGCCTCAGATGATACTTTTTTCCAGTTCAACAACACTATAGCAGCTAAATTTATTGGTTTATTCAGTATAGAACATCATCACCTATCTTTTATTTCTCCTTCGTGATGTCTGAAAAAAGCACATCTGTGTGCTGTAAATTGTAGAGTTCAGTATTCAGTAGCATGGTGTTGCTGAGGGTGAAAGTAGCATGGTGGTAAATATATGGTCCAATATATGGATAATGAGGTGTCTTGATTACTACTGACCTACAGTTCCTTGCAAAAGATGCATGCTTAACTTAGAATAGTTCCCTATGCAAGAAACAAAATATGTGCTAGAAGTTTTGCCTGACATGTATGTGAAATTTTTAGAGCTCTATCCATGTCATTGTTCTGATTTTAGCATATAATGTCATTGCTCTGTTTTGCCTGGCATGTATGCTCTGCAGCCGTCACACAACAATCTGCTTTCAGCCATCACACAACACAGTAGTAGGAGAAGATTCACCACAACACTATACAAGGAATAATGACAGGATAGATAATAGGACACATTTTCATAAAGTTTACTTCAAGTCATCATAGACAGCATATACACATGACACATCATGACTAGAGGGCTTATGATCCTTACCAGGAACACCAACAGCCGTCAAACAAAACATAGATCATATCCTTAGCAGCAACATGTCTTTGCTGATGTTGGTCCTAATGCGGCACCCATGCTATTGGACCTAAGAGGGTTGCCACCAAAAGCAAAACAAACTTCTAACTCCCAGATTGCTTCAACTATGACTTCTGGTCCACATCTGCTAGTTGACGCTCAAGCCACTTCATCTTTGCCTTTTCGCCTGCAAGCTCACGAACAAGGAAACTGATCCTAACATTTGTTGCTGCTATCTTCTTCTGCAATTCCCTCTTCTTCTCAAAACGATCCTGCGAAATTGCCTTATGTCAAATTCAATTGGAAAAATTCAGGAAAACATGAACTTCCTGTGGGAGATGAGCAATAGCAATATAAATTCAGAGAAACCTCCATAGTCTTAATTAAAACTTCAACTCCCACTATATATATAATCCCCTGCCTCTTATAGTCTTAAATATGGATCAACTCTGCTTAATTTCACTCCTAACTTGCTTCATCTCAAGTCTGAACTGACAACAATAAACTAGTACTAAACCCCATAAAGTAATCCAAGTAAACAGTTGGATAGCATATTAATAAACCAAGAAGACAATAACATTTCTCTTTCCATACTAATAAACCAAGTTGTGCTATTACTTAGGCAGAAATTTTTGTTCCCTGGATTGCAAGGAATGAAAATTCTTTGTAGGGTACATTGTCAGTAATTGCCCTATATCAATCTATTGCAAGGATCCAATGTACAACTAGCAGATTAATCAATAGTAAAGGAACTACGAAATTTCTGAATCAAACATATACAACCTAACTACTATGTGAATTGAATATATACACAAATCAAAACAGATGAAATTGAAATTGATATGTTGGCGAAACTGAGAGGTCACCTTCTTCTCTGTAGCCTTCTCCTTTCCCTTCCCCTTCTTCTCTGTAGGCTTCTCCTTCCCCTTCTTCTCCGTAGGCTTCTCCATCCACTTCATCTTCTTCTTAGAGGTCATCTCAGCACAAATCTCCTCCTCAGCACTCGAGATCAAATTGATGGCATTGGAACGACTGTTACCACTATTGTTCCCAATGGGCCCGCCATTTCCATCGGTGGAGCTCCCGTCGATGCATCTAAAGTCCATGGACCTCCCGTCGGTGGAGCTCCCGTCGATGGAGGGGGAAGGGAGCGCATCTCGCAGAAGCGGCGGAACTCGTCGCGATCTTGGCGACGGGCATGCGTAGAGCGCTTCCGGGTCGCACTCTTGGTGGGTGGCATGCCAAAGGAAGGGGGCAGCTGGTGAGGAGGAGACGCTGTGGTGAGGAAATAGGCACGGGATGGGGGAAGAGGAGGAGACGCCGCGCTTTATGTCGATGTATAGGTTATTGATAAGTAAATAACGGGATGAGCTATGTCGAAATCACATGAACGAGTGCAATGGTGAGATCAGTTCATTCTCAGGCTGGTGACTAGGGTTCGAACCCGGGGTTGGTCACCCCTTTTTTTAAAAAAAAGCAAAAAGTTGTGTAAAAATTGGGGGGAGCCGGGACTCGAACCCACAACCAACTGCTAAAGTGGGAGACATCCCACCACTGCGCCATTTCTATGTTCGTGTACTCCCTCCGTCCCAAAAAGAATGTCATTCTACAAATTTTAGGATAGACTATTAAGGAGGTGAAATGACCATGATTGCCGCTATTTATTTGCCATATTTGGTGCTAATTGATTGTTGCATGCCCACATGCACATGCCCACATGCCAAATTAAGTAAAACGTCATTCTTTTTGGGACAAATTTTGAATTCTAAAATGTCATTCTTTTTGGGACGGAGGGAGTATATGTGTTGAAACAAATTTACTTCATCTATTATGATAAGGGCCCACACGTGTAAGCACGCTATTGGCTTGGCTGCCTTGGAGGTGAAGAACACAGGATAGTTGGTATTTCTTTTTTTAATCTAGAATTAAATTTTGTAACTAGTATTTCTTCATCATACATAATCTAAATTCGATGGTTTTTCTTCCTGAATTTTTCTAAAATCACACTCTTTTCTTTAATGATGTTGTTTTGTATAGATTCTATTTTGCAGATCCTATTTTTATCCTTTTATCTAGTTCCTCCTAAATATTGATTAGAAAAATCATTTGTTTTGCACAAACATTACTAATGTAACTTTGTATTTTGCAATACTTAACTAAACACAAGCTTATGGGTCTAGTTTGAAGTGCATATGAATTCGAATTTTTCAAAAACTATGATTCACTTCAATATTCAAGTAACATTTCATGAAACTATGTCACACATGTATTCATTTCTAAACAACATAGGTTTTGCTGTCACCGAAATAATTTGAATTATTGATGACAAGTTTATGGATCCAAATTATGTTACCACGTCAATTCGTAGAACCATCGGAGCATTTTATGATATTATTTGAATTATGATAGTGTAAATTCGAGATGTAAGTTTGAATTATCCATAATAAACTGTTGAAGAAATCATTTTTTTCATTTGATACAGTTGTAGATCTTGGTAGAGCATGATTTTAGAAAATTTTAGAAACAAGAATCATCCAATTTGGAGTTCGTATGAGGCAGAAAAACTAGTTACAAGTTTTAGTCAAACATTAAAAAGAGAAAACAGAGTTGTTCATCCCAGTTCATAGCAAGTGCAATTTCTATTTTTAATCTTCGGATAAAACTTGTAAACCGTTTTTCTTCCTCATACGAACTCCAAATCGGTTAGGCCACATAGTGCAATTTTACAATTATTTTAAATAAATACAGAAATTCAATTAAATGAAAAAAATACCAAAATCTAAAAAAAAATCCCGCGCGCGGCGAAAAATTCAGTCCCCACGTGGCGGAAAAACTTCCGTTATGCGAAATGACTAAAATACCCTTAGGAGTCCCACACTCCTTGCCACCAAGTGAAGGTCAAATTGGTCATTCGCATAGTAATATATATATCGCGTTTCAGTCACCGGGGAAACCCTAGCCCCATATCCCCACCCCGCAGCCGCATGTCCCCACCCAGACGCAGTCGTAGTGAAACCCTAGCCGCAGCTCGATATCTCTCTTCAAGGACCGACGCTTCAAGGCCTCGTTGGTCGTCCATCTACCCCCAGTGATAGGCTCGTCGGCCGCCCGTCCACCACCGGCGTGCGGCGCGGCACCAACGGCAGGCGCGGTGGCACGGGGCTGATAGCCGGCGGGTGGTGCGGTATTGAGGGCCAGCGCGGCACCAACAGCGGACGCGGCAGCGCAGCACCAACGGCCAGCGTGGCACCGACGGCCGCCGCGACGGGTCTCCACCTACTAGATGTGGGCGGCGCAGGGGGCATACACCTACCAGAAGTGGGTGGCATGGAGGGCGTACAACTACTAGAAGCTGGCGGCATGGCCGACGTACACCTACCACCGGCGACCTCAAGCTCCTACCCCAAGACCTCCAGCATCGACCCCAAGATCTCCAGCGCCAACCGCAAGACCTCCAACGCCAACCCCAAGACCTCCACCATGCCTACGAAGGGTGGACCAAAGAAGCCAACAGCACCACGTCAGATAACAAGTTTGTGCTCCTTCCCCCCTGCTCCATCGATGTGGATCCCAGTTTGCTTTGTACCTTTGCATGCCAATCTATGTGGTTGGGTCTTAGAACCTTGCTCGATTACATGTCAATCTGTGTGGTTAGAATGCTCTGGTTAGGGTGTTCTAGTTAGGATGTTCATGGTCAAATTTCATGTCAATCTGTGTGGTTAGAATACTCTGGTTACAATGCTCTAGTTGTGATGCTTTGCTCGATTTAATTATCCTAGTGTTGACGGCTGTTAAGTACCACTTTCAGGCCATCAATACCTGCATAAAACAAATAGAAATTGAGCATCAACACTAGAATAGGAGCTTATACTGACAAATTCCACAAGTGGCGATGTATATTTGAATGCAGGTACTTAGCACAAGAAATAGAGCAAAAGAACACCTTATCCATCCACCTCATCAATCCAAGCCTCCAAATCCCAGCCAATGAGAGGCTGCCATGCAAGGTACCACGGATCGCTGATGTCACCAATCCAAGGGATAGAAGCCCGACGAATCAGAAGCTGACACGTGTGCATCACATGGATCCTATAGCCCACAAACGTGTCCAAACCGCCTCCAAACCACGTGGACACCTGGAACTGACTTGAGGACCCACCTGACAGCCACCACGCGAAAGCACATGGGCAGTGGGGCCCACAGGGGGTCGGCTGACCCCACAGGTCGGCCGAACCGACCTTGTGGCCGCCAGTGCCCTGCTTCCATGTGGTGACTCCTGGTTGGCTCTGGAGTCCATTCCGGGGGTGCTCGGGTGTCCTCACGAAGTTGCCTAGCCCCTATAAATAGAAGTGAGGGGGGTTAGAATAGGACACACTTTTCTTCTCCTCATTTTGCCTTTGGGCTCCTACCTCTCTAGGAGAGGAGTGCCTTTGCATAGGATTAGTGCTGGCTTGCTAGTGCTTAGAGATTAGAAGGAAGGTGAGGAGGTGACTTGGGGACATGCTATGGTGTTTTGGCATCTTTCCCCAAGAACGAACCTCTACGGATGCCTTTGTTCTTCATTTAGACTAAAGTGAGTATTCCGACATTCTCTGTTTAGACTAAAGTGGGTTCTTGCATTATTGAATAGTTCTTGTGTTCTTCATCTGTTCTTGATTTAGAGGCTTGTGTTCTTCATGAACCCAACCCTCTGATCTTCTGGTGTAGTTCATAAGTTGCTAATTCTGTTTGTATGCCAGTTAGTCTAATTAGAGTAAAGTGGGTGCTTCGTACGTTCTAATTAGACCAAAGTCCTTCCGTGATCCTTTGCATGAGATAGCCAATACCTAAGTGAGTTCTAGCCTCTCCCTCGTGGGTTCATCGCTTCGTATTGATACGGAGTGCTATAGTGTTACTGTGGGTGCACAGACGCAGCCGTGCTATAGTAGTGATCGGTGGTGTAGACGTGGTGTCTAGACTGCGGGTTATCCTTCGTTTGCCCCGTATCCCACGGATTGATATGGGTAGGTAGCAGTAGTGACAGCCATTGGACCCTTTGTACTCCCCCACGTTTGGATACGGTGTAGAGCTTTCGGCCAGAACCGACCTGTTATAGCCAGGAGGGAACTGGTGCTTGATACGAGAGTTCCTAATTGAGAGACCATCCTTAACTCTGTACGCTATCAGCCAGATCCTTTCCATCTCCCATCTCATCCTATAGAGTGGTGTCCTTGGACCATAGCTAGGCTAGGAGGTAGCGCTCACCGTTCCTTGGATTCGATACCCTTTGGAATACTCCTTAGGTGAAGTGCTACAACGGTGTATCCATGCGCTTGCGGATTCATTCACACACGTCAGTGTACCCGGGTGTTCCTTACACACTCACGCTAGACGCACCACTAGTGGTGAGGTTAAGAAATACCAACAAGCATTTCTGGCACCGTTGCTGGGGAACGGTTGTTGTATCTATCTTCGAACCTAGTGGTCCTCGTATCTATCTTTTTCATTTTCTTGAATTCTACCTTTACCCCCGCTACGCATTGAGATGCCTTCCTGTCAAAGCCTCTCTGCCCCTAGGGGCGAGTTTTTCTTAGAGCAACCATCAACTTCTTTATCTAGCTGCGAACTTCGTCCCGACTTTATAGCCATGGTTCGGAATCGACCATTCTCTGGAGCCATCAGTGATGATCCCCACGGTCATTTGAAGGAGTTCGAAGAATTATGTTCGTGCTTGGTAATCCCAGGTATGACATATGATACTTTGAGGTGGAAGTTGTTCCCTTTCTCTCTCGTAGACAGAGCGGAGCAATGGCACACCCGCACGATAGGGAGTGTAGACAATTGGGAAGAACTATGAGATGACTTTTGTCACTCGTTCTCCCCTTTTGGACGCTCAGAGTTGCTACCGTGTGAATTCTATGAATTTGGCCAATTAGAGGGTGAGTCTATAAGTGCAGCTTGGGCTAGGTGCTCACACCTGTTAGAGCTTAGCTCAGACTTGTCTATACCCAGAGATGTATCATTGTGCACCTTTTATATGAGGTTAGACATGGAATCTACACGTGAGCTCGAGCTTCTAGCTGGAGGTTCGTTCAAACATCAATCCCCAATGGAAAGAAGAGAGATCCTAGAATTCTTCTTAGAAGCCTCTTCTTCCCATACTAGTCACAACGAACCCCACCAAGAATCAGAGTCGACCGACGAGAGTCTCTTAATAGACGAATTTGAGCTTCGACCCGGCACATCCTATGATTCATCTAGAGAGCCTTCCCCCGAACGGCGAACACCGAAGGAAGAAGAAATTCAACCTTCGGAGTTCTCTCACATATTCGAGGATGATTCTTCCGGAGACTTTGTAAATGCCTCGAATCACTATAGGTACGAGAATCCTACGGCATCGGTAGACCTTTATGAGGTCCTCGATGAAGTTTGGAATCATGGGACCATAGTGGACTGGTCGCCTCAGGAATTAAAGCCTACTTCCGAAGCAATTCGGGTTAGCTTGACTTCCACAACTGTACACTGTTCCATGAGGGGAAACACCATACATGCTATTCATGACCCTACTGCTGGAGCTTGCATCATACCAGAGTGCCTTTTGGACACTCTGGTGGGTGACATGCCCCTCACCCCGACTGATAGATATTTCTGAAGTCCCAAGTGGAACTACTTTTTCCCATGTCGAGGGATTGCTAGGGACGTGCCGATCATCATAGACGAGATCAGGGTGTGCTTAGATTTTCATATCTATGACATCATGGATTTCGATCTTCTCCTAGGCTTCCCATTGGATGAACTTCTTGATAAATCTCAAGGAAGCCTAGATGTAAAGCTTAGGGAAGCCGCTTCTACCACATCCATCTCTTCTCATGAACGTTCCATGGCAGAGCATCTTCCCAAGCAAAACCCACTCGAGAAAATGATGCATGTATCTCGGCTTGCATCATCCGAGCCCGTTCTCATTGAGGTTGTAGACTTTCCTACTCCTCATGAGAATGACTCAGAAGACTCTCTTAACCTTTGTGAAAGCGAGCGATCATCATCCCTCTCGACCGAGTTTCAGCCTCTTCCCGTTGGCCCGTATTATGTTGCTTTCGATTATGATCGAGAGTTAACATCTTGCCTCCACGATGCATCTCTTGAGATAGAGAACTCATGGGCCATGGAATCTTGTGAGGCACCGACTCTGGAATTCATAGGAAAGGATTCCATTAACGAGCATGGTAGCTTCATCCTTGATATACCTTATGAACCATGCTCGCAAAATTCCTCTCCAAAGTCAACCATGCCTAGTGCACTGAGCACACGTGAGGGCTACAACCACCTTCTGGTCCTCTTTTGCAAAACGTTTAGAAGGTTGATTGTGGATGCATATGTTTACCATAAGCATATCAGATTTCGTGTGTGCGTTGTGGCACTAACCTTGCAGCTAAAGCTTCACTGATACATCCAAGATTGGTGGTGAGAAGGAAGTGGCACCATCAATGATAGCTGCAAGATGAAGTTCCCATGGTTGAGCTTATGACCGTAATAAACAAAGCACTACCAGAAGATAGCTTGGATTAGCATATGTTTTATTTTCCCTTTTCAAATAAAATCAAGAACATGTTTTTAAGATAAAGTTGTCCTTCGGGTATTTTTTGGTCGCTAACCTTTCAGGTGGACACTGAAAAGAACGGTGGACAGATGATGCCTAAGAACATGTGAGCTACATCAACTACAACACCTTGGTAAGATTTTGGTGATGGAACATTTACAAAGGAAGCTTGATCTCCACACATTTGAGTTTCGTTGCTTAGCAATGCAAACTCCAAGTGTGGGGGAGATATGTGAGCATCCCGAGTAAAGTTCCGCTCATGCCAAATCTTATCCTGGTATGGAGATGATGTTAGCTCTGGCATCTTGCCTGACTAGCTAGGTATGTCCTGCTTTTGACTTTAAACAAGCCCTTTCGGGAGGTTGCCCGATGTTTACCGTCACATGCTCATGCTTATGCCCCTTTGAAAATAGCTTAATCATGCCTGCATGCCTCCTTATCTTTGTTCATATGCACTGGTTTGAATGGATGATGTGTTGGGGAACATGGCCTTCGGAGGCGTTTTTCCCATGGACGACCGAAGGGGGCTTCGGAGTTTTAGCAACCGAAGAGGGCTTCGGAGTTTTAAAAAGGGCTAATGAGGTGTTGACCTTGTTCGCGTGATATGTGTGGTGACTGCAGGTGGCGAAACGCCAAGGCTGGCAAGGGGGCTCCGAAGCCCCCAAGTGACCGAAGGGGTCTCCTGGGTGTATCGGCACCGAAGGGGGAACCTGACTGGTGGCCCCTATTTGTCAGGGGGGCGCGCGTACAAGGGCACGTTGGCGAAGCCAAGGTGTAAAGTGACGTCGTACGAAGGAGAGACAAAAGGAATGACGTGGAAAGTGGCTCGACCGTGCGAAGACACGCTGGAAGTTCCGTACGAAGCTGTAGTTACTATAATGTCATTGAAAAGTATGTAAAGCTGCCCGTTGGGGGAGAAAAAGGTGTAATTATTGTAAGGGAGGTGTTCTCAGCCCCCTATAAATAGGAGGGTCCTTGTAATTGATCTGACACACCGTAATAAGAAGAGAGCTCCGAAGGGTTTACATTTCTTGTTGCTTCTGTTCGTAATACTTAGTTTTCTTTACTGCAATAGCTGTAGCGGTAGAAGTAGAAGTTGAGCAGCAGTAGCGAAGGTAGCTGTTGCAGTAGGAGAAGGAAGCGGGAGTTCTTGGGGGAGAGCTTTCTTCGAAGGGGCCCCGCCCGTGCCCCTTCGGGGGGAAAGTGAGTACAAAGGGGGCTGTTGTTTCGGCGTCCACCTTCAGGCCCGATTTCCACCAATAGTTTGGCGCCCAGCTCATGGAAGAATCTGAGACCGCATGGCAAGGATGCGGTCTGCGGGGGTCGAAGCCACCACGGCTCCAGCTCCCACACCCGAAGCGGCTAACCCATCAGCTTCGGCAGTGGAACCTTCGGGAGGGACCGATGCAGGCGCGGGTGCTCCGGAGATTGAGCACACCGCAACGGGGGAGTTTGAAGTCAGCCTCGAGGGGCTCAGGGCCTCTTCCCAAGACATCGAAGCCCTTTGGAGGATACAAGCCCTCGTCGTCGGCAAGGCCGTGCCGGTGCAGCAAGAGTATGAGGCTCGACCGTCCACATCGCAAGCACAGGTAGGGCAGCAGCAGGGCACGGCGGCAGTGCCCACAGCTGCTAACAGCCTCGAGTTCAACATCAGGCAGGCGGAGCGCTACTTCGCAGTGCTCCAGGGTCAGCTCGCTGGCGTAGCACCGCAGCCAACCGCGACGCCCTCTCCAGCCGCCGCGGCACCAGGGACCGCTACACCATCTGAACCGGTGTCTCAGCAACACATCTGGCATACCTTATAGGCTATGCAAGCTCAGTTGGACCAATGGAAGCAACATAAGGAGGCCTCCGAGGGCCAAAGCATCGGGCAGAGGCAGGAACCTATCCAGTTGGATGACCCTCCTTTCTGCAATGTCGTCCCAGTGTCCCCATTATCGGTGGAGCTTGAAAGCGCGCCGTGGCCTTGTCGCTTCAATGCCAACACTTTGCCTCAGTATGACGCAGACTATGACCCCAAGGAGTTTCTCATGAAGTTCGAAGCGGCAGTTGAATCCAATGGTGGTGACACAACGATGAAGGCAAAGGCATTGGTGATGCCCTTAAAAGGCGAAGTCTAGTATTGGTATGCCAACATTCCGAAGGGTCACATAACGTCCTGGTTTCAGCTTCACAACAAGTTGCTATCTAGCTTCAAGGGCATGCAGGTAGAGGAGCTATATTCTAATGACCTCGTCAACATGTGCCTCCAGGGGGACAAGGAGTCGTTGCAGGAATACATGCACAAGGTAGTCAAGCTTACCGCATGAGCACCAGGCGTGTCCGAAAATAGCATCATTGACGCGATCATGGGGGGACCAAAGGTGAGCACATGCCAAGATGTGCTGGACAGGATCGTACCGAAGTCTCTGCAAGAGTTGTTCGAAGTAATGCAAGAATATTGCAAGTCTGACAAAGGTCACCGAAGATGGATCGAGCGAGCCAATGCCGGTAAGAAGCAGAAGCAGCAAAATCAATGGGAAGCACCGAAGGGTTGGCAGAACAATCCTCCGAAGCAACCATACCGGCAAGTCAACAATGTGTCAGCAAACATCAACTCCAACCAAAATAGAAGAAATGGAGGTCACAAGGGGGGGGGGGACGGAGGTAATAGGGGACCGAAGCCCCCGCAACCACCACCACCGACTCAAGGAGGTGGCGATAAGTTTCTCTGTTGGCTGCACGGGACCAACGCATACCATCAAACCCATCAGTGCCCTTCGGCGATTAATAAAAAGATAGAATGGGAGAGCGAGGAGAAGGCTAAGGCGGTTGGGATGGCCGTAAATCATGTCATGAGGTATCAGAATGCGGGCCAGTTCAGAGCCCTACCAGTGCCATACCACCCACCTCAGTCCTTTCAGCCTTCAACACCGATGCAGGGGTTCCAACCAGCGCCACCAGCGCAGATGTTCCCACCTTCGGCACCGCAGCTGCCTCCCCCACCGCCTTTGCCAATGCATGTGCAAGCATCGTCGGTATTTGTGCCTTCGTGGACAGGCACGTCGGGCTCCCCTCAGGTGGTCTTTGGCTCTTCAAGCTATCAGCAGCCGGTGGCTCCGAAGCAGGAAGCATCAGACTCCGATAGAGCAGGGCCCATGGGCATGGTCAACATCATTAACACCATCTCAGGGGGCTCTAACGAGCCAGTGCTTGAGACGAAGCGACAGCGCCATAATTACTACCGAAGTGTCTTACACATTTGCTCGAGAAAGTATTTCCATTTGCCATGGTCTCACGTCCTGATCATTTTCACAGTGGCAGACATCAGGCTGCAGCATTATCCACACAATGACCCCCTCGTCATAAGGGCAAACATCGGCAAGAATACGAAGTACTACTTCGGTAATGACGTGGGTCGTGTGCTGGTAGACAACGGCAGTTCGGCGGATATACTGACCTGGCAGTGTTTCTCGGACATGGGTTTCAAAAAGGAAGACTTGCAGAAGGCCGAGCACCCTTTGTACGGCTTCGGCAATAAAAGGATTGAGGCGTTAGGCAAGATTGATGTTAACGTCACCTTCGGGCAAGATGCCACGATGAGAACGAAAGTTATCACCTTCGATGTTATCGACTTCATGTACCCATACAATGCCATCTTCGGTCGTAATACAATCAACAAGTTCGCAACAATCATTCATCAGGGGAATTTGTTAATGAAAATCCCAACTGCGGGTGGGGTCATTTCAGTGTACGGCAGTCAGGAGGAGGCTTGGAGAGCTGAAAGAAATACTTCGGTGCATAACAGGCAGGTGCACGTAATCAATGATGCCGAAGGGGAGGATGTTCTGCTCGAGGCTGAGAAGAAAGCCGAGGCACATATGAGGCAGGCGATGAAGCAGTCTGAAGAGGAGTGAATGAAAGCCGTCGATGATACCAGAACGGTCCCGCTATGTGCAGATGTACCGAGCAGGACGGTCATGATAGGCACCATGGTCAGCGTGGAAGAGGAAAGGAGACTCTTGGAGTTCCTTCGTCATAACCAGGATATTTTCGCCTAGTCCAAGTTAGATTTGACAGGGGTTCACCGGTCCGTCATAGAGCATGCTCTGAACACTGACCCGAAGGTAAGGCTGAAGTTGCAAAGATTGAGACCGATGTCGGATGACAGAGTCAAATCCGCCGAGGCTGAGGTGTAGAAATTGCTCGATGCAAAAATCATAAGGGAAGTGCAATACCCAGTTTGGGTGGCCAACGTCGTAATGGTACCGAAGAAGAACGGCAAGATGAGGATGTGTATTGACTTTACAGAGCTCAACAAGGCATGCCTGAAGGACCCTTATCCGCTTCCCAGAATTGACATAGTCATTGATCAGGCAGCCGGATGCGAGATGTTGAGTTTGCTCGATTGCTTCTCCAGATACCATCAAGTGTGGATGCAAAGGGAGGACGAGGCCAAGATAGGTTTCACAACCCCCTTCGGAATATTCTGTTTCGTAAGAATGCCGGAGGGTCTTCGTAATGCTGGCCCTACTTTCAACAGAATGATGAAAATAATCATAGGCATGCAGCTCGGGCGCAACGCTTCGGCATACGTTGACGATGTCGTAATCATGAGTGTAAGGGATACCAATCATATTTCAGATCTGACCGAAACTTTCGACAACATGTGGCGTCATCGTTTAAAGTTGAACCCAGAAAAGTGCATCTTCGGCATCCGCAAGGGGCAGTTGTTAGGATGTATGGTATCCAAACGCGGCATACAATCCAACCCGTAGAAGATCGAAGTGTTACGCAGGATGCAGCCACCACGGAACAGGAAAGAGGTGCAGAGGCTGACGGGCAGAATCGCATCATTGAACAGATTCATTTCGAAGGCAGCAGAATGAAGCCTACCATTTTTCAAACTGCTTCAGGCAAACACAACGTTCCAGTGGGGTGCAGAGCAGCAGCAGGCATTCAAGGACTTGAGGAATTACCTGACGAGGCCATCTCCGAAGGCTGACTTGCTGCTGTACATCGTGGCAACTGAAACTGCAGTAAGCGCAGTCCTGTAGAGGAATGGATGGAGGTAGATGCCTTAATATAGTTCCCCATATACTATGTGTCTGAAGCCCTGAGTGGCTCGAAGTTATTCTATACCGAGATGGAAACGATGGCATACACTGTTGTAATGGCAAAAAGGAAGCTCTGGCATTATTTCCAAAGACACAACGTGTCAGTTCCAATGGCATACCCCCTTCGGGACATGTTCGAGAACAAAGAGTCAACAGGAAGAATAGGCAAATGGGCCACTGAGCTAGCAGAGAATGTCATAAGCTTTGTCTCTCGCAGTGCAATCAAGTCCCAGGTGTTGGCGAATTTTGTGGCCGATTGGACACCTTCGTCCACGAAGCAAGACACAATCATCACCGAACCTGTATGGGAAGTCCAGTGTGACGGAGCATATTGCCACATGGGATCCGCGGCAGCGGCCGTTCTCAAGTCACCGTCAGGCATTAAATTGCGGTACGCACTCCGGCTGAATTGTGACCAATGCACAAACAATGTGGCTGAGTACGAAGGGTTGTTGATGGCGCTCCGAAAGGCCAGGGCAGTAGGGGCCAGGCGGCTCATCATTTTGACAGACTCTGAGTTGGTTGCGGGCCACATTGGCAAAACCTATAAAGCTAAGAAGCCGGACATGATGAAGTACCTGCAGGCAGTATGAAGCATGGAGAAATTTTTTCTCGGCATCACGGTTAAGAGTTTCCCTAGGCACTATAATAAAGAAGCAAACGCCATAGCCAAAGTAGCAACTTCGCAGGAGCCCTTGACTCCAAATGTATTTTATGAAACAATGACAGCAAAATCTGCTGATGCCGAAGAGGCACCACTGAAGTTCGTAAATGCAATCCACAATGAAGATTGGTGTGCTCCGATAGTGGCAGCAATCAAGGGGTACTACGAGGCTGAAGATGGGGTCATAGACAAACGAGTGGCCATCAGGGCAAGGAATTACTGCATAGTGGGAGACAACTTGTACCGAAAGGGAGTTTGCGCCCCGCTACTGAAGTGCATCTCCGTGACCGAAGGGAAACAATTACTGCATGAAATACATAGTGGCATGTGTTCGCACCACATAGGCACAAGGGCATTGGTACAGAAGGCGTTCCGACAGGGGTTCTACTGGCCTTCGGCGGTGGCTAACGCCCATGACATAGTGCTCCACTGCCCGGAATGTCAACGCCACGCGCCATACAGCAAGTTTGCCGCCAATGAAATACAACTCATACCTCCCGTGTGACCCTTCGCAAGATGGGGCGTCGACATTGTTGGACCACTGCCGACGACGCCAGGAAATTACACACATGCAGTGGTGGCAGTGGAGTATTTCTCAAAGTGGGTTGAGGCGAAGCCATTGCTGAGCATCACTTCGGCGACAATATAAAAATTCTTCTGGCAGAACATTGTGTGCCGTTTCAGCGTCCCATATGAGGTCACCGTAGATAATGGCAAGCAGTTTGATAGCACAGACTTTCGGGAATTCTGCACTTACCTGGGCACGAAGCTGTGTTTCGCTTCGGTCTACCACCCGCAGTCCAATGGGGCGGTTAAAGGGCGAATGGCATCATCTTCGCCGGCATCAAAAAGAATATTGCAGAGCTACCGAAGAGCAAGTGGGCCGAAGAGTTGCCAAGGGTAGTCTAGTCCCACAATACCACCACCTCAAGAACAACGTAGTTTTCTCCATTTAAGCTATTGTATGGTGAGGAGGCCATGCTCCCCGAAGAGCTATGCTTGGGGACTTGGAGGGACACGCCTCCCTGTGAAGAAGACTAGAAGGCTTCGGTTCAGAACATTGAGGAGGCACGATTGCAGGCTAGATCCAATTTAGCAACTTACCGAGAGGAAATGCGAAGGTGGAAAAACAAGAGGATATGACCGAAGCAAATCCAGTCAGGAGACCTCGTCTTGTGAAAGATTCCGTAGGG
Organism: Cenchrus fungigraminus; assembly: GCA_036936925.1. Taxonomy (NCBI): domain Eukaryota; kingdom Viridiplantae; phylum Streptophyta; class Magnoliopsida; order Poales; family Poaceae; genus Cenchrus; species Cenchrus fungigraminus. The sequence goes on along the minus strand of CM072772.1, from coordinate 56,852,792 downwards.
CAAAATGAAAGGCAAAATGCATTGCAAATGGGAAGGTCCATTCATAGCCACAGCGACAGCAAACGAAGCAGCCTTCAAGTTACAAAGGATGAATGGGGACGAAGAGCCGTATACGTGAAACGTGGACATATTACAGAAGTACTTTGTTTAAGGGTTCCCGAAGCGAAGAACTTTCGTAGTTTCCTTTTTCTTAGTTTTCTTTCTGGTTTGAAGTTTGTAATATATGAACAATAAGTAGGGGGACATACTCTTTTCCTCACAGGGGAAGCTTCGTGGATTCTCGCTAGATCTACGAAGTGTGAGGTTTTTAACGAGGCGGACCCATGTAACCCTTTTGTGTACAATATAAGTAAGTCCTTCCCCCCAAAACTCTTCGTCTTTTTCAGTCTTCATAGATTTTTTTCCGAAGCAACACTCCCCCTTCATAGTACGGGGGGCGTAGTCTACGGAGGTTTTTTTCAGTCGGGATAAGTAACGGCATCCCACTGGGTGACGATAGCCGTACCCGAGGGTTGCCTTTCACTTATTGCGTCTAAAGAAGACGTGTCGGTCCCGTGATGGCCGAAGGGTTCAGTTCGCAAAAGGCAGCATGTCGGTCCCGTTATGGTCGAAAGTTTGAAGTCTGCGCAAGGCGGCGCGTCGGTCCCGTTATGGCTGAAGGTTTGAGTCCGCAAAAGGCAGCATGTCGGTCCTGTTATGGCCGAAAGTTTGAAGTCCGCGCAAGGCGGCGTGTCGGTCCCGTTATGGCTGAAGGTTTGAGTCCGAGCAAGGCGGCGTGTCGGTCCCATTATGGCCGAAGATTTGAGTCTGCGCAAGGCAGCGTGTCGGTCCCGTTACGGCCGAATGTTGCAGTCCGCGCAAGGCGGCGTGGCCGTCCGTTGTGGCCGAAGGTGGTGCACTCGCTAAAAGCGATATACTCGACCCCTTTACGACCGAAAGAGTAAGTCTGCAAAACGTGATGTGTCAGTCTGCTTTTGGATGAAGGGTAGCGATCGTTCGTACCCATCAGGTTGAGGGTTGGCGCTAGAGAAGAACCAACCATTCGGCCCCATCATGACCGAAGGTATCTCGTCGCATGAATGGGACCGACATCGCAACCAAACCAGTGAGGAAAATGTAAAAACAACAGAATCAAAATGTAGGCAACAAACAGGTAGGAACCATTTCCATACAATATACGCCGAAGTTCCTAGTGTCACCCAGGTCAGCTGAGAACACTTCTGGGGGAAGTTCCGAAGCAAAAATTTTCCAAGTCTTCGCGGCTCACACAGGTTGACACAGTAACAATTGTTGACACATATTAACGTATACTTTTACTTGTCAACTAAACATGGAAAAGGGCATAAAATAAATATAAACATAGACCTAGGGGTTTCTTTGACAGATTTCCACGAGTTTTGGTGAAGTTATGATCTGCAGGGACTAAACAAGAAAACAGCGAGAGTTATCAAGTCATACGACCCCAAGACGTGTCCCAATCATACTCCGATCCAACCCCTACAAAAGAGAAACCTAGAAGTATCTCAACTGAAGAATTAAAATGTAAAATTGCGAAGAGCTCGTCGAGATGATCGAAACGGATATATCATTTGCCATATTCGGAGTCCAAAATCAGAAGATATCAGTCGCAGAGCGAGGTTCGGTTAAACAGGCATAACTCACTCATCCGGACTCCGTTTGACGCGAACTACAACTTTTCGAAAACGACACGACGACACGCACGCACCCGTCAAAGTTGGGTCTGAAGTGCTATAGTAGGAGGCCGACCGGCCCCCCTACTGGGCCGATCGGCCTGCCACGGAGGCCGTTTTGGTCCAGCTTCTGGAACCTTCCTCCACCGCCTATGAGATTCAATCTAAAGCGTATATTGAGGTCGGTTTGATCCTACAGTGATGTGGTACCTTCTCCGGACTATATAAGCAGACCCCATACCCCCTGGTTCAAGCATCGCATTATCAATTGATCAACTCCATCGACAGGCCTCCCCTCTAGTTCTCCTCACGAGAACTAGAGATCTAGTTCTAGAACTAGAAGTAGAATTAGACAAGATGTAGAACTAGAAGCCCTAGATTAGAGTTGAGAGCAGAGCATCAAGTTGAGAGATTAGATCCACGATCTTAGAGATCTAGCTAGTCTTGTTTGAGAGATTGGAGTGCGGTGATGGGGAAGAGTTGGAGGAAGCGCCGGACCTGTCGGTGTCTACTCTTCAGCTTGTACCTGCGGGATCAAGTTCCTTCTGGAGCTTGCTTATGAGATTCTATGGCATGATCGACTTCTTATTTGAGTAAGCACATTGTTCTTATTATTCTTATGGTTTGCAACTCTATTTTGAGTACTTTACTTTAGGGGAATCTGTAGAGTAGAGGAGTAGTTTAGGTGTAAGCATGGTGCTTAGATCTGGGTTACTTGTGGATGCCTCCTGATATTCCGGATCGTGTGGTAGATCGTGGTGGTGACAGCATCATTGAGTCCTTTGTAATCCACCTCCTGTCTATAGGACTCGTTGGACTACCCCTGTTGCCGGGAGATTCCCTTTACTAAGTGTTTCTCCTTGTCAATGTCCCGATTAAGGTGTGATAACATAGCTTGCAAGAGTAAGAACTAGACAGCCGTATCACCTCCTTTACCTCTTATCTTCTCAAGTCCTTAGATACTTGCTCAGTTGGATTAGCTATACACCTAAACATACTCTCTCACCCTTCTCCCTGTGGATACGATATTTAAAACCCTCTTCCCGGGTGAAGTGTTCACCGGTATCTGAGCGCTTGCGAATTATTCCTCATAATATTTCTGTGGGCTTAACAAATACCAACAAGCATTTCTGGTGTCGTTGCCGGGGAGAACGGTTGCTGAAGGAACGTTGAAAATCATAGCTAGATCTTGTACTATACTTTTACCTTTGTCTTTTTATTCTTTCTTCTCATCTATTTCTATCTTAGTGGGATCATTTGATTCCACAATTATCTATCTTATGCTGCACCCTAAAGCGTAGCTCTGGCCACTAGAATTCTTAGATCCTATCCTTACATCTGGCCATGAGCCACGCCTACGGTTGATCGAAATGATCATGAAACAATCCTTCTTAGGAGCGACACACGAAAACTCTAGCCTTCATCTTTGACGGCCCGGGCCTGAAAGAGATGAAGCAATAAAGAGCCTAGGAAACCATAAGTTCTACCTTCTGTGTAGACTTTTACCCCATAGTTCACCGCAAGGGCCAGATCATATCCTTAATAGGGTAAGGAATCTTTGTATCAATATCCTCTAAGGGTAATGAATCTTGAGCATGACCATCATGCAGTATCTGAAAGAACTTTTCTCTCCTTCTATAAGCAAGGTTTGTCTTTGACAAACTCAGCGGGTGGAACCCATACACTAGCATTCTTTATGACCACTCAAAGGAAGAAGAATCGTCCTCTACCCAAAAAGGGAAGTTCTGATAGCCAGCACTCCAATCCCAAAACTTAGCTATCAAACCCAAACCATCAATGCCCTGAAAACCTTTAAGGGAAGAAGAAATTCAACCCTTGTATATGATGAGTTTGGGAAGATCATGAAACTTCTAGATTCACGAGAGACTTCTGAGCATACAAATCCCCTAAGGAGATAGTCTCTTAGAAAGCATCCTTATTGCTACACACGGACATTGGGGGAACCTCAAGGATGTCATATCTAATCGTGCCAACGAAAGAGAGCAAAGCCATCATGATAGAGGGGGAGTGCCTGATCTTTCGGTGAGTGGAGATAAATCCGATTTGGTGGTTGTTGACCCTCACGATCCGACTACGACGAGCAAACTCGAAGCGCCAATGCAATCGCTTACCAACTCCCGATGGTTACCAACCTTGCCGGTGCAAAGTCAGCCTAATCACGAAGATCGTTTCCTGCACGCAATCAAAGAATGAACAAGAAACAGAGGCGAGCAATCTTACTATCACTCGAAGGTGGAGTTCTGAATCACAGAGATCAGCACGTATTTGTGCGTTGTCTGGTGTAGATAAAGCTAGATGTAAAACAAAACTCGAGTTTCTAAGGTGGCGGCTACTGAGTATATGAAGAGGGGCGTCCTAGGGTTGGGGGCGACCTAGGGTGGGGCGCCCACAACTTGGGCCTAAGGCCCAACAAACTGGCGACGCATCACCTTGGCAGATTCTAAACGTCAACTTGTTTCGATGATTCCCAATGAATCCTCTTGTGCTCTTTTACTTGTGTCTCCTCACGATCCTAAAGGATCTAAGGAAGACCAAAAGGAGCACATTACCTGGAGAACATCAATGAGCATGAAAGCTACTTCATAAATGGAACTTTTCCACCTAGCCCATGCTCATTTGAGAAAACTCCTAAACCAATTGCCATCTCAAATCTTGCTGCACAATGAAATCTCCAACCCCCCCCTCATGCTTCCTTTCTTAAAAGATTTAGGAAGGGTGGTTGCTGATGAATATCCTGATCTTGAGATAGGCAATATAATGGAAACCACTTCATCATCTTGATCTATAATTTGAAGGTTTTCCAAGGACGAGCTTTTTGTCCTAAAACAAGCACGCTAGGGGGAAATACTATAAGATTTATATTTACCCCTATGATATGAGCATATAAAAATATTCCTTCGGGTATTCTTGTCGCTAACCATTCCAGGTTTGGAGTAAAGAGAACGAAGGATGACAATACAAGGTATGTCCAACCAGTCATTACGCAACATAGAAACATCTCTTACCATGTTGCTACACTAGCTTGGTTGTCCCTACCTTTATGCCATGCTCAATCTGCTAAACACTAATCATGCTCTACCATCTCTGTTTGAGTAAATCTCTATAATGCCTTCATTTTTTTGTCTGCCATAGTAAGTTTTGGTTTGGAAGTATTTGATGTGCTTCCATAGGCTTTTAAATTAAGCATGGTGCTTAGGTTAATTAGCCTTCCTTAATCTGATTAGACAAGGAGTCTGGTTTGGTTATTGAACTAGAAATTGCTTGTGTAGACAATGGTGTATTTTGTTAAACTAACCCCTGCAGGAGGAGACTCTGAAACAAGCTTGGGGGAGGTCGAGATGAACTCGCCAGAGATAGAGCAAGAGACATGTGCAAAAAAAATCATGGATAGAAGAATTCTGTATGAACCAAGAAGAAGAAGAAGAGTGACGCAGACAAGATCCACAATCAGAGCACTCAAGGGGGAATTCATGGATGATGGATGCATCAAGGAGGGAGGCCAATTCCAATGAAGATAATCAAGCCATACCTCCAAACATGCACTTGTCACTCCACATGCTGCAGAAAGAAGAAACAAGTGCCAGGAACGAAGATACACTCAAGGGAGAGACCACCACAGGGTGCTATGAAGGACCGAACTGGCGACCAGAGAGGGGGGGATTGAATGGGAGCCGATAAAAATTCTTCTCGAAGGAGATGGCTACTCCAACAAGATGAACACGGCTAACCAAAACACGTCTCCGACTCAACTACCCAAGTTGGCCAAGACCACGTAGCCACTGGAGTGCTACTGGTCCTAGGAACCAACAACCACCGAGACCTACTCGAGAACGCAACGGAACAAGCAACTCGAGCAGCTACTGACCACACTGGTCAGACCGGTCACCTACACCGGTCAGACTGGTCAAGGCCGGATCACCCGGACTAAGCCGCTGGATCACCCGACACCCTCCAGAGACACACCGGGTCACCCTGAACCTCAAGCCGGGTCACCCGAGCAGGACTTGACAATTTCCATAGAAAAGCCCCTGCACCGGTCAGGCTGGTGCAGCTCACCGGTCAGACCGGTCTGAGCCTGGAAATCTCAAATCCAAGAAACCAACCTCCCGAGCTCCAAAACACTCCAAACTCGAAACAGCAGCAAACTCAGAGACTAGGGAACTCACCAAGACATTCACCCGAGCAAAACCCAACAGGGGGTTGCCACCGGTCAGACCGGTGGAAGGCACCGGTCAGACCGGTCAAGCCCTGGGCTCTCGGGATGAACAGCAACCCGCGGGTCAACTCCTCCAAATCCAAATCCCGATCTCCCGATTCGCTCCACGGATTCGCACAAGACTTTGGGGATAGTAGGAGTACCTCATGGGCATTCCATAGCCACGATTTGGTCCACCAAAACTTGCTAAATCAAGAGGAATCGAAGGATTTCCACCAAGAACGCCTCTAACCCTAGACCGGAGAAAACCCCAAAATCGAGCCCCTTTACTCACGGATTTGGGAGGGGAATCAAAGGGAAAAGAACCACGAAGGGTTCATGCATACATCCCCCATCAAATCCCAAAGAGAAAGGTCTCAAAACCGCCACAAGAAAATCGCCAAGAAAAGGCTCTGAAAATCACCAAAAAGGAAAAATGGGAGAGACACAATCAAGCCTTGAGGAACCACACCGAATCATCTATAAATACCATGAAGGTCCGTACAAGGTCTAGCTTGCCTCCCAATCATCCTTCCCTCTCACAAGATCTCACCATGAAGCTCTCAAGCTAGTCCTAAAAATCCTAAGGAAAAATAGGAAGGGAAAATAGCAAAAGCAAATGAGGTAGGGTTCCAAGAGATGGCTGCTATCCTCTCACCACTTGGGTTATATGGAGGCTAGCCGAAAGACAAAACTACCCCTATTACATTAAACTAAGATACACGCCCCCAAAGGGCCTTTTGGGAAACTTCGTCGTAGTACCATCAGACGGATGCCCGATGACCGCAAACTTGCTTAGCCTCGACGCAATCCTTGCGATCCTGACGTGTGTCCTCCGCTTTGAAGTCTCCGGAACGTGTCGTCGCAACCTCCGGTCTTCGATCTTGGCTTTGTGGATCAACCAAGGAACCCAGTGGTTTTCTGGTGAACCACTGGAAACCCCGCGAACTCGGTGTAGTCTCTGCCAATCACCACTCATGACTCGTCTTCCACGTAGTCCCGGCTCGACCTTGGTTTTGAGGCTCAACCAAGAAATCGTCCACGACTTTATCTTGCCGTTCTTGCTACCATGCGGCCCGTACTTGACCCCGCTGGCCACCGGGTCCCTCGAGCCAAGCCTACATGTCTTCTCCACACCTGGAGGCCTACCCGGTAACGACCTTTCGCGCTTGCTCTTCACCTGCACCAACACCAGTCAAGCCGCAACCTGCACCTGTAATACTTAGCCAAGAGTTAGTCCACACAACGTTGTCAATCACTCATCACACCAGGAAACGACCATCCACCGGTCCTCGAACCACACAGGCTCTCAATCTCCCCCTTGATGAGTGCATTGACAACACACACATTTGGTAACCAAGGAGAAAAGGAAAAGAAAAGAAACGACTAAAAGAAACTCAGACAAGCGATCGAAAGCCAAACAAAGGCAAAGAACAAGATCACTTGAAAGAGCAAAGCCTCGGTCCCCTTAGGCAAGGGCAACGGCTCGACACAACTGAGACAAAAACAAGCTCAAGCAAAGAGCAAAAACCATCAAAGCAAAGCTCGAAAACCACAAAGAGCTCCCCCTGCACACATGCAAGCTCCCCCTGAACCAATGCAACTCCCCCTGGATGAATGCATGCAAACCACTTCATGAAACAGAGCAGGTGCACCAGCCTTGCTCTGACCGGTCAGACCGGTCCACCTCACTGGTCAGATCGGTGCACTAGATCGCCCAGAACCTGACACTCACACCGGTCAGGCCGGTGAGCTCCACCGGTCAGGCCGATGACCACCTGGGAAACCTAGGAACTGCAAGAGCCCAAAAATGGCTCGAAACCACTCGGAAATCTTCCAAATGCATTCAGTAGGCCAAAACATGCTCAAACTTCTCCCCCTTGTTGACAATGCATGAATCAAGCCAAAATTAGGAAAATTTCAACCTAGTGCTTCTCAAATAGACAAAATTCAACATAGCATGCTACACATATCCAAATGAGCAAGTTAGATACTCTATAGCTTCGTATGGACATAAACTACAAGATCACCAAGTTTCACAACCATTGGGCAAAGTTAAGATAGAATTGAGCATTTTTGCGAAAATTTACCCCCTCATGAGCAAAGTCCTAAACATGAGCAAAACATGTCAAAATGGCAAAGCCACACAAACTTCATGGTAGGACAACCATTCTAAGCATAAGACCATCATAAACACCCACAAGCACCTCATGTCATGTCAAAGCCATCGAGCCATGTGCTTACTTCTAGATATGAGACTTCTCATTGGTAAGCAACATGCAACGGTTTGGCACCCAAAAACAATTAAATTAAGCACATACACATTTTCCAAGCAATTTACATTTTAATTTTCAGATTCATATTTGGTACATGAAATGTCTTTGCGACAAAAAGGAACTTATGCCCCTCCACAAGATAAAGCATGGGGGCTAAACATTCATGATGGCAAATGAGCCTTTGGCCCCATATACACAAAATAAGCTATTCAGGCACAAATTAAGCATAGAAAAGCCACCAAAACATGTCATGATCATATAAAGCCACCAAAACATGTCATGATCATATACATGTGACATTTTTTTTTCAAAAAACATAGCTATCAACCATGGATATAAATCAAGATCATAAAGAGCTATGCCAAACTAAGCCATATCATACCAACCTAGCTCACAAGATCATATATAGCACATCATGGTGAACAATGTATATAGGAGAAGCTTTTCCTACAAAATGCATATGATACAAAATGCATGCAACCTAAGATACAAAGATGCCTATACATTATGTTACAAATGCAATGCAAAATGCAAGAAATGCACAAAGGAAACTATACATATGCTACAAAGGAGCTCCCACACCCAACTCAAGAGACCAAACACACACCAAGTTCTCCCCGCAAATGATTGAAAGTTGCTTGATCTAGGGGCTTGGTGAAAATATCCGCTAGTTGGTTTTGTGTGGGCACATGGATCAAAGCGATTTTCCCTTTCTCAACATTGTCCCTCAGAAAATGGTATCTCACTTCTATATACTTGGTTTTGGAATGAAGCACTGGGTTCTTAGCAACACTTATCGCACTCGTGCTATCACAAAGAAGTGGAACCTGGGTATACTCCTCACCAAAGTCACTCATGGTGTATGTGATCCAAAGGAGCTGAGAGCAACAACTGGCTGCGGCAACGTATTCGGCTTCGGTTGTAGATTGAGCAACACCCGATTGTTTGCGGGAAGACCAAGACACCAAAGAAGAACCCAAGAACTGACAAGTCCCAGAAGTGGACTTCCTATCCAACCGACACCCGGCAAAATCCACGTCTGAAAAACTGTGAAGCTCCAAAGAAGAAGACGCGGAGTACCAAAGGCCGAAGTCGGGAGTGTATCGCAAATACCTGAAGATGCGCTTGACTGCTTGCCGATGTGAAGTCCTTGGAGACGCTTGAAAACGAGCGCACAGATATACCGAGAATTGGATGTCCGGTCTCGTCACCATCAGGTACAGGAGGGAGCCGATCATGCTCCGGTACTCCTTCTGGTCCACGTGTTCACCGTGCTCGTCCGCATCAAGAGCTGTAGTCGTACTCATCGGTGTCGCCATGGCCTTGGAGTCCTCCATCTTGAACTTCCTCACAATGTCCTTGGTGTACTTGGCTTGGTGTACGAATGTTCCTTCCTTCGATTGCTTGATCTGGAGCCCGAGGAAGGACTGCAACTCGCCCATCATGCTCATCTCAAATTCCCTGCAAATGTCTTCTGCAAACCTTGCAACCAAAGAGTTAGACGAGCCACCAAAGACAATATCATCCACGTACACCTGCACAATTAGGATCTCTTTGCCCTGCCTAAGGAGAAACAAGGTTTGATCTACCTTTCCCATCTCAAAACCTCTCTCAAACAGGAACCCTCTCAACCTACCATACCAAGTTCTAGGCGCCTGCTTCAGCCCATACAGCGCCTTCCTCAACTTGTACACCTTGTGGGGGTACTTCTCACTCTCAAACCCCGGTGGTTGCCTCACGAACACTTCTTCCTCCAAAACACCGTTAAGAAAAGCACTCTTCACGTCCATTTGGTACAATTTGAACCCTTTAGCCACGGAAAAGGCTAGAAGGATCCTAATTGCCTCCAAACGGGCTACGGGAGCAAAGGTCTCCTCGTAGTCTATCCCCACTTTCTATGTGTACCTCTGAGCAACAAGCCTTGACTTGTTCCTCACCACTTCACCTTTCTCTCCCTCTTTATTTTTCCACACCCATTTTGTCCCAATCGGCTTACACCCTGGTGGAGGCTCCACTAACTCCCAAACTTGGTTCCTCTCAAAATTCTCCAACTCCTCATGCATAGAATTGACCCAATTGTGATCAGATAGCGCATGTCCAATGTCTTTGGGCTCAAAAGTAGCAACAAAAGCAGCATGGGCAAAGTGAGAGTCATTTCGAAACCTCGACCGTGTAGTGCATTCGTTGATGCTCCCGATGATCGTTGAAGCTGGATGATCCACTTGTACTCACCGGGAAGCTTCTCGCCTCGAAGCCACCTCCCCCTTAGCTGGAGCTTCCTCACGATCGCGGCACGTCGTCGTAGGTGTGGGAGAGGGCCCGCCCTCAATAGTAGTCGAAGTAGTATGTACATGCTCAGTCGTGGGCGCCACACCACCATCTTCATCATCAGCTTGCTGCACCTCATCCTCGAAAATCTCCTCGCCAAGTTCCTCGTCACCTGCACACTCAAAAACAAGCTGACTACGTGGCTGTGTCTCGTCGAAGGTAACCTCGCAAGTCTCCACGATTTGGTTAGTTTCAAGATTGAGCACACGAAAGGCCCTAGAATGAGACGTGTAACCAAAGAAAATGCCGTCGACAGATCTAGCCTCGAACTTATCCAACTTCTTCCCTTTCTTAAGGATGAAACATTTGCAGCCAAAGACGTGAATGTGACTCACCTTGGGGGTTCTACTGTGCATCAACTCGTAGCAAGTTTTCTTCTTATGGACCCTGAGGTAAATCCTGTTCGACACATAGCACGTAGTATTGACCGCCTCAGCCCAGAACCTTCTCGGAGTCCTATGCTCATCGAGCATCGTCCGAGCCATCTCACACAGGGTTCTGTTTTTCCTTTCGACCACGCCGTTCTGGGGAGGCGTATACGGACTAGAGAACTGGTGTTCAAGACCCAAGTCATGGCAAAAGGTTTCGAAACGAGAGTTTTTAAACTCTGAGCCATTGTCACTGCGGATCGCTCGTATGGCATCTCCGTGCCTCTCGTTCCTCAACCTCAAGACAAGATCCCGAACGAAACCAAACGTCTCCCCTTTGTCTTCCAAAAAGAAAACCCAAGCATACCGAGAATAGTCGTCCACCACAACTAGGACGAACCACTTCCCACCCACAGATCTCACATGAGCTGGGCCAATAAGGTCCATATGGAGCAGCTCGCATGGATGCTCTGTCATCACATCGGTGAGGGGTGGATGGGAAGCAGCTACCATCTTAGCATGCCTGCACGGCGCACACACTAACTCTTTTTCAAACCTCAACCGTGGCAATCCTCGGACCAAATTGAGTTTACTCAAGCGAGACAAAAGGTCAAAGCTTAAGTGACCCAACTTCCTATGCCACTTCCACAACTCACTCGAAGAACCAGCCAAAAAGCAACGAGCCACTCCAGAAGACTGAGAGAAATCCGCTCAGAACACTTGACCCTCGGGAACGACCATGCAAACTAGGCCCCCTCGAGAATCCAAAATCCGAGAACCACCAGGCCGAAACAACACCTCAAAACCCTCATCCAACAGCTGGGACACGGAAAGCAAATTGAACCCGAGCGATTGAACAAAAGCAACACGCCTGAGAGTGACTTTGTGACTTACCTTAATCTCACCTTCTGAAAGCACACGCCCTCGCCCATTGTCCCCAAAGCTGATGTATGTCTTGGACACCACCGGGACGAGACTTGAGAACCACCCCTTGTCTCCGGTCATATGCCTCGAGCAACCGGAGTCAATCAGCCAAACGTTCCTCAAGTCTCCCACCTAAAATTCAAAAGCGAGCATGTGAGTGAACAAACGACTCAGCACTAGGGTTAGTACAAAAAGAGTAAAACCAGTGCCGAGCCATTTGCTCCCAAGTGAGGTTAGCATAAACCATATCATCACGCTTATCAAATCTACCACCACGAAAACCACCACGGGAACCACCACGAGGGAACCAACCCTGTCTCGCTGGAGGAGAACAAAAACAACGAAAGAAAGACCTTGGACCGTTCCTCCTCTCCAACTCAAAGCTACGACTCCTCCCCCCATCGTATTGACCACGAGGTGGAGAACGTCTAGCAAACTGACTACCACCAGACCCACCATGCCAACCACCTGTATCACGACCAAAAGAACTGAACTGAGCATCCTCACGAGCACGAAAACCAAACTGTCTGGCACCCAGACCAGCACCGGTCTGACTGGTGGTGCTCGGCCAGCAACACCACCTACCACCTTTCGATCTCCCCAAGTCGGAACTGTCCTCACAATCGCCTTGGCCCTAGGCATTTGCATACGAGGCTCAAGTACACCATTTGAGGGGCGGTACCTGTCCTTGTTATCCCACTCCTTAGCCATTCTCTCCTCATGCTTCCTCTTGAAGCAAAACTCACCCTTGTGACCATCTCTCCCACAATAGTCACAATGAAACCGTATGAGCTTTGGTTTAGGCTTGGGTTGGGGCTGCTCACTTGGTTTCTCATTCGGTTTCTCCACACTCAGCTTCTCTTTCGGTTTCTCCTCACTAAGCTTCTCACCCTTTTTCCCAAAGAACTCATTCCCTAAGTTGCTCTTGAACTTGATGGGTTTTTGGAAATCATTTGTGGGGTGAGGGAATATGGGTGGATCTGGAGTTGTGTCAAGTTTGTTTCTCAATGGGTTTGGCTTAGGAGCATGGGCATTTTTGTGGAAGGTTTTTGGTGGAGCTTGGATATCACCAATCTTCTCTCCTCCCTCACCACTACACTCTCCAATCTTATCCGACCCAAGCGCTTGCCCATCATAGCGCTTGTATGCCTCCATCATCATCCTAAGCTGTGGTTCATGACCCGACAACCAACCCATCATTTTTCTCAACTCATCATTTTCATCCTGCAAGCGATCAACATAATGTGCAAGTTCCAGATTCTTTACAGCATGCAATTCACAAGTAGAGCAAGAAGTGGGAACACGTGCTTTCAACTCAACCTCAAGAGAAACAATGTAAGCATGCATCTCATCAATCTTTCCATGCAAAACAGGGCAAGAAGTACAAGCACCTAGCAAAGCAGGTCTAGACTTAAGCTCAGCCACTTCAACCCTAAGCACATCTAGTTCCTCACACTTGGAGGCATGCTTTTCCTTAAGAGCAGTAAGATCAGCTAGGAACACAGAGCAATCAGCACAATCAACCTCATCAGAAACAACAGGTGAAGCCTTAAGCGAATCAATTTCAAGCTTAGCATCTAGGTTCTGTGTTTCTAGCTCAGCCACTCTAGTCCTAGCATCCTCAAGCGAGGCCCTAAGCTCCTTTCTCATCTTCTTAGCCTCTCTAAGCATGTCATCACGATTATCAAGCAATTTTCCTAGCTCCTCATTCTCCTGGCGCAAGAAGGAAAGCTCGTCACGTACCTCATCCTCGGAGTCGGAGTCGCTCTTGTGACTCTTCTTGCTGCCGGAGCTAAGCGCCATGCTGTAGAAGCCATCTCTCACGTAGCAGCTCAGCCCGCTCAAGTTCTTGGATGACTTCTTGCTCTTGCGCCGATCACCTTCATCTTCACTGCTACTCGAGCTCGAGGTAGAGTAGGCGGAGCTGGAGTCGACGTCGCTTGCACCGACCATCGCTCGGGCCTTGCCGTGGCCGTCCTTCTTCCTCGATCGTCGCTCGTCCTTGTGCTTGTTCTTGTGCTTGTGCTTGTGATCGCGCCTCGATCGGTACTTGTCCTCCGTCTTCGACCGGTGCTTGTAGTTGTCCTTGATCTCCATCTTCTCGGGGCAGTCGGCGATGAAGTGTCCCGGCTTGCCGCACTGAAAGCACGTCCTCGCGTTCTTCCTTGTGTTCACCCGGTTCTTGTGCATCCTCTCGAACCTCCTGGTCAGCAGCGCCAGCTCGTCCTCTCCAAGCACGTCGAACTCCTCATCTGGCAAAGACATCAAAGAGGACAAAGAGTACATCCAAGAGGATGGGTTAGCGTTAGAATTAGCACCTGAGCCACCGACGAGAGCAAGACTATGGGAATCAGCCGGGCTCTCAAGATGGGCTGTCACACCACGATCCACCTCAGCTGACTTGAGCTTAGAGAACAGCTCATCTACCGTCAGAGTGTCATACTTCTCGGACTCAAGAATGACCTCGACCTTTCCAGCCCACACTGTACGATCCAAAGCGTGCAAGAGCTTCACAGCTCTGTCATGATCATCGTGCGGGAGCACGGCCACATTAGCCCTCATGTTGTTCACAATCACCGTGAACCGCTAGAACATGGTGTCAATTGACTCACCGGGGAGATGAGTGAAGTTCTCGTACTCTCTCCGGTAAGTCACGTACAACCGAGCCTGAACCTGAGCGTTTCCAGCTTGAGCATTCTTCAAGTGCTCCCAAATCCTACAAGCCAAGTCCTCTGTCTGAACCCGATCGAATTCGGATTGACACAGAGCACGAAACAAGTAGTCGACCGCTTTGTTGTTAGCGTCGTGCATGTCCCTCGATTCTGGAGCAAGGAAGTTAATCGGATGAACTTAAGCTGTGTTCACCATAACGTCCCAAAGGATCTGACCCTTACCGCGGAGGAAAGCTGCCATCTGCCTTTGCCACATCTGGTAGTTTTTGCCATCGAAGTGCGGAGGACCCAATCCCAACTCCTGGTACGCCATCTTTGGATCTTTGACTGGTTAGAGTCCCGAAAGAGCTGTAACCAGCTCTGATACCACTTGAAGGACCGAACTGGCGACCAGAGAGGGGGAGGGAGTGAATGGGAGTCGATAAAAATTCTTCTCGAAGGAGATGGCTACTCCAACAAGATGAACACGGCTAACCAAAACAAGTCTCCGACTCAGCTACCCAAGTTGGCCAAGACCACATAGCCACTGGAGTGCTACTGGTCCTAGGAACCAACAACCACCGAGACCAACTCGAGAACGCAGCGGAACAACCAACTCGAGCAGCTACTGACCACACCGGTCAGACCGGTCACCTGCACCGGTCAGACCGGTCAAGGCCGGATCACCCGGACTAAGCCGCCGGATCACCCGACACCCTCTAGAGACACACCAGGTCAACCTGAACCTCAAGCCGGGTCACCCGAGCAGGACATGACAATTTCCACAGAAAAGCCCCTGCACCGGTCAGGTCGGTGCAGCTCACCGGTCAGACCGGTCTGAGCCTGGAAATCTCAAATCCAAGAAACCAACCTCCCGAGCTCCAAAACACTCCAAACTCGAAACAGTAGCAAACTCAGAGACTAGGGAACTCACCAAGACATTCACCCGAGCAAAACCCAACAGGGGGTTGGCACCGGTCAGACCGGTCAAGCCCTGGGCTCTCGGGATGAACAGCAACCTGCAGGTCAACTCCTCCAAATCCAAATCCCGATCTCCCGATTCGCTCCACGGATTCGCACAAGACTTTGGGGATCGTAGGAGTACCTCATGGGCATTCCATAGCCACGATTTGGTCCACCAAAACTTGCTAAATCAAGAGGAATCGAAGGATTTCCACCAAGAATGCCTCTAACCCTAGACCGGAGAAAACTTCAAAATCGAGCCCCTTTACTCACGGATTTGGGAGGGGAATCAAAGGGAAAAGAACCACGAAGGGTTCATGCATACATCCCCCATCAAATCCCAAAGAGAAAGGTCTCAAAACCGCCACAAGAAAATTGACAAGAAAAAGCTCTGAAAATCACCAAAAAGGAAAAACAGGAGAGACACAATCAAGTCTTGAGGAACCACGCCGAATCATCTATACATACCATGAAGGTTCGTACAAGGTCTAGCTTGCCTCCCAATCATCCTTCCCTCTCACAAGATCTCACCATGAAGCTCTCAAGCTAGTCCTAAAAATCCTAAGGAAAAATAGGAAGGGAAATAGCAAAAGCAAATGAGCTAGGGTTCCAAGAGATGGCTGCCATCCTCTCACCACTTGGGTTATATGGAGGCTAGCCGAAAGACGAAACTACCCCTATTACATTAAACTAAGATACACGCCCCCAAAGGGCCTTTTGGGAAACTTCGTCGTAGCACCATCGGACGGATGCCCGACGACCGCAAACTTGCTTAGCCTCGACGCAATCCTTCCGATCTCGACGTGTGTCCTCTGCTTCGAAGTCTCTGGATCGTGTCGTCGCACACTGGTTAGACCGGTGTACCCCACCGGTCACACCGGTCTAGTGCAGCTACCTTCGGTCTTCGGTCTTGGCTTTGTGGATCAACCAAGGAACCCAGCGGTTTGCTGTTGAACCACTGGAAACCCCGCGAACTCGGTGTAGCCTCCGCCAATCACCACTCATGACTCGGCTCCCACGTAGTCCCGGCTCGACCTTGGTTTTGAGGCTCAACCAAGAAACCGTCCACGACTTTATCTTGCCATTCTTGCCACCATGCGGCCCGTACTTGACCCCGCTGGCCACCGGGTCCCTCGAGCCAAGCCTACTTGTCTTCTCCACACCTGGAGGCCTACTCGGCAATGACCTTTCGCGCTTGCTCTTCACCTGCACCAACACCAGTCAAGCCGCAACCTGCACCTGCAATACTTAGCCAAGAGTCAGTCCACACAACGTTGTCAATCACTCATCACACCAGGTAGCGACCATCCACCGGTCCTTGAACCACACAGGCTCTCATGCTATAACGCCATCATACTCCCATAATAAAGGTAACACCCTGAGGTAAGTTGTCATTAAGATTTCCCTTTACTATGGCATCCTCATAAATAAAAAGTCAAACATAATAGAGTTACAGTTTCACTCGATCCAATCTTGTTAACTCAACAAGTTAGCTTTTTAATTGTTTCTAGCACCACTTTTCACTCATCATTTTATTAAAAAGATCTACGTGCTAGATTCATCTTCTAATCTTACCACCCTTGTCATAAAATAAATGTATACATTATCATTATCTTGTTTGATATGCCCAAGGCTAGAGTAGAATAAATGAAAATTTTGTTCTGTTGGTGTTTTCCCACCAACAGAGCCCATGCACTTGATCTCTACCTTGTCTTTGCAAGAAGGACTCACTTTGTGCAAAAGAGGGGAAGTCTTACTCCCCCAAAGTCCCACAAGTGAAAGTCTCGGAGCTACAAACTTGCACACTAAACAAGACACTGGCAGCTGCCACTATCCAAGCTTTCTTCAAGCAGCTGAATTATCAAGGAACATGGGCGATGCCATCACCAAGTGGCGATCAAGATCAGATGATGCACTCGAGGGGTGACCAAGGATTTGAAGGATCAAAGGAAGCACGACATGACAAACTGGAGGTGTAGACCACTTGATGAGAGCAATGATTCAACATTCGTCATCATGCTCCATCAAGAAGGCCTTACACCACCTCTGCTGTCTACCTCACTCCAAGACCACCGCTTCAATAAAGGAACAAGAAGAACAACGACACATGGAGGGATGTCTGGATGATCAACATGATCAAATTAGACTATGAGCACCTACTCCCTTCACCACTGCTGCCTAAAGATGGACAACCCTAGAATGTCGATTATACACCACTCCATCAACCCAAGAGGCTTCCAGAGAAGTTATCTGATGTGAACCCGCTAGGGTTTGTGGCCGATCTTTCGATGAGAGGCGTGGGGGATAACTCGATTGGAGGAGACAACGTTCACGGCCCGACTACAACCTTTCCAAGGATGCGCCTTAGCAACCGATACACCACCTCCTATGGCTGCAGCGATCTTGTGGAGCGCGTCAACCGCCACTAGGGCACCCGTTCCTGCAAGCAATCGAAGAACAAGCAAGAACAAGTATAACAAGCAACTCAATTGCAAATGTGGAGATGAAAACCAATCTGATATCACCAAGTTAGGGTTCTGAATCAGGTAGAACGGGTGGTCTAGCCGACACACGCGTCTACAAGGAAGTAGCAATGGCTAAACTTACAACGAAACAAAACCCAATCTGTTTGTGATGGCTATGGGGGTATATGAGAGGGTAGGGGCACGACCAGGACCTGGTGGGGGTCGTGCTCCAATCCTAGGACGCGCCCCTATGGGCTCCGACATGATACACGGGCCAATGCGCCAAAATACGGTGGCGCAGCACCCTAGACAGAAAGACCTTCGGTCAAAGATTCGTAGATTGCGGACGTCTCAGGATAGATATGGGCATGAGTCCAGATCCATATGAAAGTTAACTTCAACCCGGTTTCAGAAAGTACTTGAACGTCCCAATCCGACTCCGTATGTGCCCGTGGCGTCCGTCATAAGTTGGCCCAGTTATGCAGTCCGAATCCAGCGCCCAAAACGTGTTGGACTTGATCTCTTTCCATGTTTGGCCCAAAAGTGACGTGGTGGCCTGGTGGAGGACGTGGGGATTACTTGGACTTGGCCCCCAATCAACTTCTTTGGTTCTCCAAGCCTTCCATGTGTGTTGAGCACCTTTTTTGATCCACATAAGTGTTTCTGAATATGACAACCAACAAACATCATAGTGCAGCAACAGTTCAGCAAATGTATTGAATACAACGATGATAAAGAATCGGTTCACCTTGGAATAAAAACATGCTATTGTGGTCATATCCGAGCCGGTGATGTCCTCATCATTCTCCCCTTCTTGGCTGCAAGTCGTCCTCGACTTGCTCTGGTGGCATCTAAAAGTGCTTGCCTCGATGTTGGGACACAAAGCGATTTGTATGCTGCAAAGCGAGAACCAGCAATGCTCCCCTTCTTTGGGGTGACCCTGTTGCCTAAGAGAAAATCTAGAAGGACTTTGCGAGACATTGTTAGCATTAGTGCAGCCCCCTATTTTATCATGGTCATGTAACCCAAATGGAGATTTCAGATCTGAGCAAATATAAATTCTATGCACCAAATATTGTCCTTCACTATCATATTTGCCAATTGCATGAAGCAAACAATGATTAAAACTTGGCAAATCAGATTTGTCATATAATTCATTCACCAAACTTTTCAGGTCACAAAGAAAATCAAGTTCGATATAACCTAAACAATTTGAAGAAGATATAATTTCAAACTCCTCTTTCTCACTAGCAATGCAATGAACACACCTTGTTTCAGCATGTGTATAATGAAGAATAGAATCATCATCTCCATGTACTAGGTGTGTTGTAGATACGAGTGAAGCGTGATACTCACATGGACTGATTTCAGCATTGAGTTTGTTGTTTTGCTGACTCACCTTTGACATTGCAGGTGCCGCACAATCATTCTTTTCACACTTTTGCGGCGCATGTTGTTGCTCAAATTGCTGAATGCACTCAAATATGTTGTTCTCTTCCTCCTGCAAAATGTTATGAACAACAAGGGGAAAAAGAGAGTGCTCTAACTCTAGTAAAGGTGCTGCAATCTGAGAAGAAGTATCACTCTTATTCACAACTTGTGGCATAGGAGTAAACGAAGCATCAATACAAAAGTCCTCTTTATCACAAGAAACAACAAGCAATTCATCATTTGACAAAATCAAATCAGCATCAGGTTCCACTATATGTTGCTCTTGATTAGCATGCAGATTGGACAAATATTCAATATTATGGTTCACATCATTCATGCAAGTACTCACAGATAAAAGAATCTCCTTTTCAGCGCTAAGAGCAAGCCAAAACAAAGAAGCAATATTGTTGTATGAGTTGCTAATTAACATGGTTCGAATTTCAGAATTAAGCCCTTTCAGGAACCTACTCATAACATCTTTCTTGCATTCATCTAATCCACCAAACATGACACAAATCTTAAAGGTATGATAGTATTCCTTGACAGTCCTACTACCTTGCTTCAAGTTGTCTAATTTTGCAAGCAAGCAATCAGCATAATATTCAGGAACATATTCATCATGGAAAAGTATTTTAAAATCTTTCCAAGTTTGTGGAACTTTGTTGTGCCTACAAATATGTTTCCATGTAGTCAAAGCATAATTTGTTAAAGCACTAGAAGCAGCAAAAATCATTTGATGTTCAGACAAGTCATACTTATCAAATTCTGCATCTACCTTAAGCTCCCATTCAATGTAAGCATGAGGATCAAACATACCAGCATATAATGGTAATTGTTGAATGATATCTTGAAGATGACGGTCTAGCTTCAACTGCTCAAAAATCTTTATATCACCTGCCATGATTAGTAGAAAACAAGAAACACAAAAATAATATGTATCCCCTATTAACTACTAGGATGTGTCGGTGTAATTCTCTCAAACTCAACTTGTTCAAAACAAGCTCTTACAAGTTCTTACCATGCAAAATAGGATGGGACGGCAACCAACAAGATGTCAACCTCGAAGAAAGTGTATCGGTGCCGCAGCAACAAGACCTGTCAAGCTGTAGTCGAATATGTGGAGCTATAGGTGGGCTGAAACAAGGAATGAACTAGCACCACATTAGTTATAAAAGCAAGCTGAATAATCGTTCAACGGCGGTACTGTACTGGTCCTAGGCTAAACCATGCTAGAGACGTGAGCCTAGGCACAAAGGTAATCACCAACAAAGAGCAACTAGCACAGCACAAAGAACACAAAGAAATCAGCCCCAAATTTTTTTTCTTCCTCTCTCCTTTTCTTTCTTCTTTTTTTACACCAATGCAGCGAGATCAAAATCTTTTCTCTCCTTTTTTTCTCTTCTTTTTTTTCTATTTCTTTCTTCCTCCCTTGCTGAAAATCAAGACAAATCCGCACAAAAGGATGAGTTTACACAGATTGCAGATCGCTGATCTCTAGCACAATTGCGGAATGCTCAAAATGAATTTCGGGACAAGGCTAGATCCATTGGAAAGGTAACAAGATAAGCTTTCCAGATTGTATTTAAACACACGAATCGGACTTAAGATGGATCCGTGGTGGCCAAAACGCAGCAGCGATGTATATGATGACAATGGATCTCGTGGTGACAAAACGTGATAGAACTCAAAACTCTAAAGGATTAGACACTAAGACCAGCAACTCGACACAACCGATGCAACCAAAAACTCAACAAGCCCAAACTAAGCAGTACTAGTAAAGGCTTAAAAGGTTTATGGGACAGTGGGTAAACTAATCTAAATTTTTTTGTGGCTTTTCTGGACTATAGGAAGTTAAAAACAACAAAGGATTGCTAGTCTCTCACCGATAAACCTCGCTCTGATTACCAATTGATGTGAACCCGCTAGGGTTTGTGGCCGATCTTTCGATGAGAGGCGTGGGGGATAACTCGATTGGAGGAGACAACGTTCACGGCCCGACTACAACCTTTCCAAGGATGCGCCTTAGCAACCGATACACCACCTCCTATGGCTGCAGCGATCTTGTGGAGCGCGTCAACCGCCACTAGGGCACCCGTTCCTGCAAGCAATCGAAGAACAAGCAAGAACAAGTATAACAAGCAACTCAATTGCAAATGTGGAGATGAAAACCAATCTGATATCACCAAGTTGGGGTTCTGAATCAGGTAGAACGGGTGGTCTAGCCGACACACGCGTCTACAAGGAAGTAGCAATGGCTAAACTTACAACGAAACAAAACCCAATCTGTTTGTGATGGCTATGGGGGTATATGAGAGGATAGGGGCACGACCAAGACCTGGTGGGGGTCGTGCTCCAACCCTAGGACGCGCCCCTATGGGCTCCGACATGATACACGGGCCAATGGGCCAAAATACGGTGGCGCAGCACCCTGGACAGAAAGACCTTCGGTCAAAGATTCGTAGATTGCGGACGTCTCAGGATAGATATGGGCATGAGTCTGGATCCATATGAAAGTTAACTTCAACCCGGTTTCAGAAAGTACTTGAACGTCCCAATCCGACTCCGTATGTGCCCGTGGCGTCCGTCATAAGTTGGCCCAGTTATGTAGTCCGAATCCAGCACCCAAAACGTGTTGGACTTGATCTCTTTCCATGTTTGGCCCAAAAGTGACGTGGTGGCCTGGTGGAGGACGTGGGGATTACTTGGACTTGGCCCCCAATCAACTTCTTTGGTTCTCCAAGCCTTCCATGTGTGTTGAGCACCTTTTTTGATCCACGTAAGTGTTTCTGAATATGACAACCAACAAACATCATAGTGCAGCAACAGTTCAGCAAATGTATTGAATACAACGATGATAAAGAATCGGTTCACCTTGGAATAAAAACATGCTATTGTGGTCGTATCCGAGCCGGTGATGTCCTCATCATTATCCACAACACGGGAACGAGCATTAACTCAATGTCAAAGATGGCGGACCAATCCCACTAACTCCGGATGGTGTTGTGCAAGACGTCCCCATTAACATTCAAGACCCTTCCTGAACACCACAAGACCCAGGAAGAACAAGACGCGGAGACGCTTCCAGAAATCACAAGCCCAGTTGGACACGGAGTTGACGGACTAGTGTTGACGGTTAATTTCCGTCAACCTAGCCATGAGTTTACCTTCGGTGTTGGCATTGATTTGATATCCAAACTAACGATCCTAACCCTCATCATATATCAAGTTCGCATTCACGTGTGGTTTTTGGAGTTTATTGTTTACGTAGGGTTTTAATGCTAAAAGGGAGACTTCCCGGGAAAGTTCATCAAGCACTTTGTGAGAAGATCATGAAGCCCGGCACAAGTCAAGACAGGAAATGAACATGACTCCAAGTGGCCTAAGGACCGAACCGTGCAGGCAGAAAACTCTGAGGACCTGAACAGAAAATGCTGAAGCTTGCAGGACAAGGAGCCTTATCCAAACCGCGGAGAAACTGACGCCAAGGGCCCACATGCAGAAGGTGGAAAGTTTTAGAAGACACGAGAAGCGACCGGGAGGAAACGGGGGCCGAACTAGGCCGAAATGGGCCCAGGCCGGTCGGCCCAGGCTGGCCGACCCAGCCCATTCCGGGCCTGGTTCGGCGCCCCCTTTGACCTAGACGCCCCTCGGACTATTTATAGCCCCCCTGCCAAGAGCCACGCATCAATTCATTCGTCATCCGCTACCGAGGAGCAAAGAAGCTAGAGGGACACCATCTCGGAGAGGAGGGTCGTGCTAGTTGTCTAGGGTTCCGCTAGCCGACGTGGGAACCTTGCATGGAAGACCACGTCAGAGCTCCGGAGCAAGGATCAAGATCGAGGTAGGATCCCGGTGGTGATCTTGTTCATGTAATCATTCATGGTGAAGTCTTTAAGTGAATCCAATTTCTAGCGATCAAGTGCCTTCTCTATGATTTTGTTCTCCCTTGGTTTTGCTTCTTTCCCAATCTGTACTTAAGATAGATTGCATAGGGTGCTCTTGTAGCCGCGGTGGCTAGAGGTGCATACTGGACTGACCAAGTGTTTTCAACTTGTTCTTCTCGAACTCGCCCTAGGCTAACCCGCACGAATAGGAGTGCGTTGTGACAGGACGGTGGCTCCAAATGGCGGGCGTCTTCGGAATCAGATCGGAGGCCACGGTTTAAAGATGCTTTTTATGAGATTCGCTTTTCTATCTTCATCTATCTTGTTTGGAGCTACAACATAAGCATGATCTAGACTCTCTAGATCGGTTATCTCTTTGCTTTCTCTTGCTACCTCTTTAGTAGATTAGATTAGATGAGATGTGTTTTCTTGATGATCTCTTAGATTAGATGCAACTTGGTTCTTCAAAAGAAAGAGTTTCCTTGCTTTACTAGATTGAATCCTTGCATTGCACATTGTTCCACGGATTCGATACCTTGGGTTCTCACACTTAAGGGAAGAAGGGTCTCTTGACTACGACGGAGGATTTGTCCGCTTGTAAATCCAATTGAACTTTGATACGACAATCAACCGTCAACAAGCCCCTTTTTCTGGCGCCGTTGCCGGGGAACAAGCAATCAAGATCTGATCTAGTATCGCTTTCTTGTGACTTTTTTTTAGTTTTTCTTTTGATTTTTCTTTTGCATCTCTTAACTTTGATCGTCCTCAAAAAGAAAAAAAATCAATCTAATCTAGTTTTTGACTAACCCTAATTTTTCTTTTTTAGATTTTTGTTTATTGCTAACCCTAACCGGAGATGGATGGCTCCCTCTCCAAGAAACCCAAATATTTTTGTGGATGATAGAGGAAAACTTTACAAGCAAAGGAGACGTGCAACATAAGCTAAAGGATTGGAAACCCTAGATCCAAAAGCCGAGGCCGAAGGATCACCAGAATCTCCAAAGGAAACTCCACCTCCAAGTCCAAAGAGAGATGAACATCAACCACCACCGATGGGAGAACAACCACGGCCGGAGCACAAGATCGAGCTATGCACCCCGGACATCATTGATCTACCTATCATAAACCTTCAAGACGCCGGAAGGCCGTTCAAGATCAAGGTCTCAACTATCCGCATGGTGCAACACTCGCCTTTCACCGGTAAAGAGGATCTGAACCTTCACCTCCAAGCATTTGTTAAATTATGTCATACTTTCGATGAGGATGGGGTGACTCAAGATCAAATGAGGGTAAGGCTTTTTCCGTTCTCACTACTTGGAAAAGCTTTGCGTTGGTTCCACACTCTACCGGTGGAGTCAAAACAAGATTGGGAAGCATTGATGAGGGCCTTCATGAAGGAATTTTATTCGCCGGCCAAGACTCAGAGTTCGTGCAACAAGATTGATACATTTGCTCAATTCCCAACGGAGACGATTACAGAAGCTTTGGAGCGTTTCAATGAATACATGCGAGCCAAAATCCTTGAAGGGAAGGTCGACTTACTCATGAGGAGGTTGGAGAAGATGGAGATAAAGAGAGAAGCTCAAGATCTAAAGGCTGCCGAAGCAAGATCCACATGCAAGGAGTGTGAGGAGTACGACCATGTCCAAGAATATTGTCCGGAGGAAGCAAGGGTGCTCGACTACATGAGGAAAGGAGAGTTGCCAAACTTCGGCTACTGGCAAGGTAAACCTAAATTTAATGCAAGCTCGTCCATTCAAAATTTGGTTCCGCTTTGTATACAATTGAAGGACTTCATGGACGAGCAAGCTAAGATCAACAAGGACACCGTCACTAAGTTAGAGGCTATGGATAAAGTATTGGAGAATATAGATGGCAAGGTGACGGAGGTCGGAAGCTCTATCCATCAAGTGTTCAACACGATGAAGATGCTAGAGACGCAAGTGGAACAACTTGCCGGGCGCCCGATGGGTAACAAAGGAAGATTATCGGGACAACCCCAAGGTCCCGAGGCGGCGAAGGCTATTCAAACTCATTCAGGGGAGATGGAGGATCACACTAAGGAGACCACGGAGATCACAACCGAAGGGCCGGAGTTTGAGATGCCGAGCCAATACATGAAGATGCCTCCACGCTACTTCCGATACATGCTTGCCAACAAGCACGAGATGACATTATGCGACATTAGAGCAAGTGTGGGAGTCATGGCAAGAGACGTGTTCGAGAAGCTATGCCTACTGGAGCTCAAGCCTAGGGCCATGTGTCTAGAGTTGGGAGACAACTCTATTCGCTATCCCATGGGAATCGTCGAAGATGCACCCGTAAAAGTTGGAGAGATCAAGTTCAACATCTACGGCGAGAGGAGTGCATTCAAGTTTCAACCATGTTTTGAGGTATGCAACACGTTCAATGTTAAATATGTTCCACCTCATCGTTGCTTTATCAAGGAAGAGCCAAAGAAGAAGAAAGAGTCAGAGAAGAAGGAAACGAAGATCAAGGAAGTTGTTGCATCTGTCAAGACCAAAGAAGAAAGCCAGCCTGTGAAGACCAAAAAAATGACTAAGCTGAAGAATAAGCCCGCGCCTAAGATGGTGCGGAAGTGGGTACCCAAGATTGCAATGCCCACAAAGAGCGTTGATCCGAAGTGAAGAAGAGAAGAAGTCTAGCTATGGACTATAAACGAAGCGCTTTGCGGGACGCGACCCGTTCGTCGAGTCAAGAATAAGCTACCGGGAGGACAACCCGATCAAGAATAAAAGCTACCGGGAGGGCAACCCGGAAAAATTTCCGAATTCCAAGTAAGTTGGTCATAGAATTTGCTACGCAAGACATTTTATTAACTCTTAAGTGGTTGAACAAGTTTTTAGAGAACCTTTTATTTGCTCGGTCATTATATTTGAATTTTTCTATCTTAAACCGATGACATGAGCCATCCCATGTTTTAATTGCTTCTTTTCGAGAAACTAGAACCAAAAATTCAGATCCTATTTGAGCCTCCCATCCTCTCCATGATGGTAGGTTCAATTTTGTTTTGCATGTTAAAAACACACGAGTAGAGCCTTGCTATATTCCTTAATGTTTTTAAATCTTTTGACGCATGCTAGGACTCACGTGAACCTAGGGAATTCGATTTTTGGTTTGATTTCACTTAACATATACCGGTTTCTCTAGAGCTAGAGTTTTTCCAAAGCCCATTATTTTTATTTATTCAAAATCTCTCTCTCATGTTTGGCCAAATTTAGAACATAAACCCATACCCCACGGTCAAGCTGGAGGAGCTTGCTATCAATTAATGAAGGCAAACGATCCCGGTGCAACCAAAATAAAGGTAGTCGGAAAGTTTTCGACTTACAAATTGTTTTTGATGTTTAAAAACTCCTCTAATAATATATTTGGACTCATTTCTAGCTATGAGTTAATCTTTAATTTAGGAAAATTAGAGGAGTAATTAGCATCTAAACATGATCAAGGGAAGGATTTGAGGTTTATTTAACACCTTGTGCTCGATGATGCATCACGGGAAGGCTTTATCATCAAAACATCTTGGGCACATGTAAAGGACAAGCATGGGGGAGGGAAACATGACTTTGTTTTGTAGGAAATAAGTGAAAGCACATGAACCATGGGAGACAAGAAGTGACACAAAGTTAAGGAGGGAGGCATTGATCTCATCATTCAAAACAAAGGAGTGGCCGAGGGAGTTTGGCCGATGGATTCTTGTGGAGCAAGTGGGAGAAGAGCTGAGGCAATTGGGGTAGCAGGGACCCCAGGCCGGCCGGCATGGTCCGGTCGGCCTGGACTCTTTTTGTGGCCCCCGACGTCCATCTTCCTCAGGTAAGCCTCTCATTCATTTGCAAGTTCATGCTCCCAAGTTCATAGTCCAGAAACCTCACGAACCACTCAGAAAAAAATTCATGCCTCACTTCCTTCTCTAAAAATCCCCGAAAATTTGTTACAATTCTTCCCCTTCCATATACTTTCTTTGTGCATTTTTCTACCGGCAAGAAACCCCCAGGAGAGTTGTTTGTGAATTTGTGCAGCAAGGCACAACGAGAAAGGCCATGAACATCGTCCTCGGAAGAAGGATATGATCATCATCATCGGAGGCGACATCTATCTCTTCACGAAGGCACTCTATTTCCGAGTCCCCACGAAGCATGGAGGAGGACGTGGCACCGTCGAGGAGCGACACGCTGCTCCTTGGAGGCATGAGGAGTACACGAAGCTTGTCCATGTGGGACCAACCGCAAGGGCACACGGAGGAGCCACCCGTTCGACCTCGACACTTAAATCGTTCATCCGCTCCACCACCATATACTCCGAGGCACTCCAAGCTTATTTTCATCTTAAAGACGAAGGGTCAACCATTGGAGGAAGAGTGAAGGAAGGAAGATGATGCTTCTATTCGGTTTGATTTTTCCTTCTTCCTTTCTTTATTTTTCAGCTATGTGCAAATTTGTGTGTGCGAGCATTTTCTATTTTATTTATTTTTAGCATGTGTGTGGTAGTAGTAGTTTTTTTGTTTTCCATCAGCATAAATAAATTTCACCATCGTTTTATAATCTTTAATATGGATGGAAAATTGTGCCAAGTTGATATATGATGACCGTTGCCTATTTGCTTATCTTTGTACTTGTTTTATGCATGATTAAGCTAATACTCTCTTTTAATGCAAATCTGAAATTAATTTAAATGCTAGCTTAATCCTTTGCGGAGGTTATGATAAAGATAAGACCCATAATTTTTCTCATGCTCTCAATTTTGGATGGGTTAAAGATGATTTCTTTTTGTTCTTAAAAGTAATGCTAACCCTGTCATTAATACCCCTTGCATATTGCTCTACCTATCCAAAGCCTTATATTTATTTGAGTGCAAAAACTTAGTATACAAGATTTATTTTTGGGTGAATTAATTCAGGGCTTGATTTCTCTGGCCCGAGACTAAGAAGCTGGTCATTCCGTTTTTGCGTATCTGTCTTACTGCTAGCCTTTTCTATCCGTGCATTGTAAGTTTCCACATCGGAAATTTTGCAAACCTCGCCGGATATCCACCCAAAAACCCAATACATCTTCTTGTGTTTATCTCCTTGACCACAACCTATCATTTGAGTATGGATGAAAATTTCGAGGAAGATCACAAGAATGAAGGTGCCAAGGATTGAAGTATAATTTTGGGAGACCTCCAAGACGACATGGTTGCGTGAAGGATCCCTAGAAGATTTCAAGTGTTTTTCTCCTGAAAAATATAGAACTTTTAGTACCTACCTCGGCACAAAAATTTTTCCACCTCTTTGCCCGAGGACGTGCAATCGTCTAAGCATGGGGGGAGCTGCCAAGGAGGTAGGTACAATGTAATCTAGAGTTCAAGGGGAGTATAAAAAAAGGAAAAAAATAGAGAAAAAGAGAAAAAAAGTATGAAAGAAAGAAAGAAAGAAAAAGGAGAGAAGAAAAAAATGTGTATGTATAAAAAAAGAAGAAAAAGATAAAAAATAAATAAAGCTCCCCGGCTCTCTAGATGCATTAGGAGTTTCAAGAGGATTCAAGATCAAGACCCATACTCATCTTTCCAACCATGTGCAATCCGATAACGAGGACTTTGTTTGTGCCTCGGGATCACTCTTTGCCATTTGCACATGTCCACTTATCTCAAAAAGTGTGTGTTCATCTCTCCCCCTCCTTGTAACATTATTTTTTCCAATGACCTTTTTGACGAGTCTCGGTAAGACCATGAGAAGCTTGTCTTGTTTTGATAATACTTTGATTATAATATCTTGGTAGGACTAAACTTTTCCCAAAAGCTCCATATAAATCCTTCCACTTATAAATATTTTTGAGAGGGGAAAGGAGTAGAACAAATAGGCTTGAGAGACAAGATGAGATGAGAGTTCATGAGCAAGATGCAAGGTGGTTTAAATTTTTGAACTTGGTTTAGCTCTTTTCTTCATCTTTCTCTACACTTCAAAATTTCTGAGATTCATTTAAAATTTGGGAGCATGACTAACTACTTGTGGGAAGAGCTTATTTGATATCCACCCTCCGTAGGGATGAAGGCTGGCTTCATTATGGAACTTTAACAAATATAAATTTAGAGAGCATTATGTTTTCTCGTGTATGATCAAGTGCAGTGTTTAAATAATGAAAGGCAACACTGATATCCATCGAAGGCTTACTCGAGGACGAGCAAGGTTTAAGCATGGGGGAGCTATTGATGGTGAATTTCCGTCAACCTAGCCATGAGTTTACCTTCGGTGTTGGCATTGATTTGATATCCCAACTAACGATCCTAACCCTCATCTATAAAGTTCGCATTCGCATGTGGTTTTTGGAGTTTATTGTTTACGTAGGGTTTTAACGCTAAAAGGGAGACTTCCCGGGAAAGTTCATCAAACACTTTATGAGAAGATCATGAAGCCTGGCACAAGTCAAGACACACAAAGTGAACATGACTCCAAGTGGCCTAAAGACCGAACCGTGAAGGCAGAAAACTCTGAGGACCTGGACAGAAAATGCTAAAGCTTGCGGGACAAGGAGCCTTATCCAAACCACGGAGAAACTGACACCAAGGGCCCACATGTAGAAGGTGGAAAGTTCTAGAAGACACGAGAAGCGACCGGGAGGAAACCGGGGCCGAAATGGGCCCAGGCCGGTCGGCCCAGGCCGGCAAGCCCAGCCCATTCCGGGCTCGGTTCGGCACCCCCTTTGACCTAGACGCCCCTCGGACTATTTATAGCCCCCCTGCCAAGAGCCACACATCAATTCATTTGTCATCCGCCGTCGAGGAGCAGAGAAGCTAGAGGGACGCCATCTCGGAGAGGAGGGTCGTGCTAGTTGTCTAGGGTTCCCCTAGCCGACATGGGAACCTTGCATGGAAGACCATGTCGGAGCTCCGGATCAAGGATCAAGATCGAGGTAGGATCCCGGTGGTGATCTTGTTCATGTAATCATTCATGGTGAAGTCTTTAAGTGAATCCGATTTCTAGCGATCAAGTGCCTTCTCTATGATTTTGTTCTCCCTTGGTTTTGCTTCTTCCCCAATCTATACTTAAGATAGATTGCATAGGGTGCTCTTGTAGCCGCGGTGGCTAGAGGTGCATACGGGACCGACCAAGTGTTTTCAACTTGTTCTTCTCGAACTCGCCCTAGGCTAACCTGCACGAATAGGAGTGTGTTGTGACAGGACGGTGGCTCCAAAAGGCGGGCGTCTTCGGAATCGGATCGGAGGCCATGGTTTAAAGATGCTTTTTATGAGATTCGCTTTTCTATCTTCATCTATCTTGTTTGGAGCTACAACATAAGCATGATCTAGACTCTCTAGATCGGTGATCTCTTTGCTTTCTCTTTCTACCTCTTTAGTAGATTAGATTAGATTAGATGTGTTTTCTTGACGATCTCTTAGATTTGATGCAACTTGGTTCTTCAAAAGAAGAGTTTCCTTTACTAGATTGAATCCTTGCATTGCACATTGTTCCACGGATTCGATACCTTGGGTTCTCACACTTAAGGGAAGAAGGGTCCCTTGACTATGAAAGAGGATTTGTTCGCTTGCAAATCCAAATGAACTTTGATACGACAATCAACCGTCAACAACTAGGAAGATATTAAGAAGATCGAAGAGAAGTCCACTCAACCCCAACCAACCGAACACTTAGTACCTGCCACTCCAAAGGTCTCCTCCGAAGAAGCGAGCATGGAGAAAGAAAGAAGCATCACCAGCTGAAGAGGATGTCAACGGTACACCTTCGGAAGACCTACCAACTGAACAAACGCCATCTCCATCAGCTACCTCATCTACGCCACTCATCGAGAACATTAGGCATCATACCAGGCACGACATTCCGACGAGGTGTCATTGATGACACACGCCATGGGAGTGAGTACTTAACATCTCGCCGAGAGGTAACTCGGTATTTATCTGCATAGCATATTTCATTTAGCATGTTTCCTTTAGCATATTTACTTTCCTACACCTGCATGAGAAAAACCATAAATATGTTTGCTGCATGTGCATCATTCTCTAAAAAGCCCCATGTAAGAATCTCTTACTGTGGCGGCATAAAAATAAAAATAAAA
Source organism: Cenchrus fungigraminus (assembly GCA_036936925.1). NCBI lineage: Eukaryota > Viridiplantae > Streptophyta > Magnoliopsida > Poales > Poaceae > Cenchrus > Cenchrus fungigraminus. The sequence goes on along the minus strand of CM072772.1, from coordinate 56,821,526 downwards.
ATATTGCATCCATATGTTTTTGCATCATCATCCTTTTTGCATAGAAAAAAAACTCTGAAAAATATGTGAGCACATGAAGGCTCACAACATGTTCTAAGAATTTGCTCCTTCGGGTATATGTAGAATTAATATTTGTAGGGAGAACATTTAAGGAGAACCCGAAGACGAACAAGTTCCAAAGACGAATCAAAGGACTACTTCAAGATCCAGCTTGGGGGAGAGCACCCCCAGTTATCACGATAAGTGTTACTACTCTATCTTTTTAGCTAGTTATTATATATGTTTGATTAGAGTTAATGAGTCTTAGTTAGAGTCTATATAAATAAGAAGTGTCTTAGAAGTTGATTTCTGCTACATGATCTCTAAAGTTAGTCCTCATGCTTGGAAATGATGAATAGTTGCTCCGCCATAATTCCTCTTGAGCACTTAGTTTTCAGACTTAGATTCTCCTAAAAAGCGTTAAATGCTTAAATTGCTCTAAAACCCAAAACCTGTGGGAAGCACATGCTTAATCTAAGTCTAGGCGTTGAAAGATAAAGATCCATGAAAAGATGAGCTGTTGTTTATCATATTCCTAGAGACACTTGATTCCTAGTTATTTATCTTTTGAAAATCATAAAGGTTTACATGATGAGTTCCTGTACCTATGACCCTTGAGAGATTGTCATACACATCAAGATCATCCCACTCCACCAAATACGCTGCTTTTGACCGGATGTACGCATCCCCATACTCCATCAAGCCACAAGCCATGTTACAATAGCTCATACCATTCTTGGATATGTCTCTCTCAATGTTTTGTGTCAAAAAGATTCTGGGCTACATTCAAAAAGAAAAAAAATATATATATAAAAGGAGAGAAAGAAAAGTGAGACGAGCGAGGGAGATAAACGGACAAGTGTCATACTAGGCGAGAAGGGCCTACCTCCCTAATAAATTAGAGATGAATAATGGACACATGTTCAAGGGCGAGAAGAGCCCACATCTCTATGGAGAGAGAAAAATGGACAAAAGTCTGGGGCGAGTAGAGGCCACCTCTCCAAGAATGGACAACCCAGATCTTAAAGTTTTTAGAAAGAGAGATATAGTCCAAGAGCTTGAGAAAAAGAAAAGATACTAGAAAAAGGCTAAAGGCTAAAGGCCAAGCACCACGGTTAAGGGTAAGAGAGAGCAATCTTGTTGAAAGGAGAATTTATTTTTTGAAAACCATAGTACTTTTGAGGCGTGAAAGTGTAGTAGCAACTCCTGATCCTACTATAGCATAGCTTTGCTAGGGACTAGCAAAGGGTAAGCTTGGGGGAGTTTGTTGACACATATTAACGTATACTTTTACTTGTCAACTAAACATGGAAAAGGGCATAAAATAAATATAAACTTAGACGTAGGGGTTTATCTGACAGATTTCCATGAGTTTTGGTGAAGTTATGATCTGCAGGGACTAAACAGGAAAACAACGAGAGTTATCAAGTCATACGACCCCAAGACGTGTCCCAATCATACTCCGATCCAACCCCTACAAAAGAGCAACCTAGAAGTATCTCAAATGAAGAATTAAAGTGTAACATTGCGAAGAGCTCGTCGAGATGATCAAAGCGGATATATCATTTGCCATATTCAGACTTTACAAATGCTCATGTTTTACAACGCTGTCGTCCTCTGGCGGCACATCCGGAATCAAGTACACGTACTCGGGGGGACCGATGATCCCCTCCTCGATGGGCTCCGGTTTTGGAACCGGCCCCTCATCTACGAAGGGGCCGGTGGCAAGGTGTTGACACCGTTTTTTTGGAAAAACAGGTCAAAAGGATAAGAAGGAGCAGCCGATGAGGAAACAAGGCAATCAGCCGATTGAAGAGAGAGAGAAGGGTGGTCAACAGGACTCGTCGATGGTCAGAGGAGTTCAACTCTATCGATGGGCTGGCGGGTCAAACCGATCGGCCGATGGTCAACCGGAAGATCGGCCGATGGAAAGAGAAGAAGGCGGAAATCGAGAGGATACGCCAAAAGGAAAGCACGGCGGAGGCGAGTCAATCTATGATTGACAACGGGTCAAGAGTCAGTTTTAGGGAAGTTTGACTCTTGCGAGAGCCTTTTTCTATTTTTAGTAGTGTTTGTTTTCTTTAGAAGCAAGTAAACAGTGCCGTAATCAGCTAGGAGTCGGGTTGTCCTCAGGACATAATTAGCGACCCTGCGTGGTCGGAAAAAAGTGTACTCTAATATCAAACAAACCGCCACCGGGCAAACCCTTTACAATTTACAGCATCTACTTTTACAGCATCTACTTTTCGGTGATCTCGCCATTGCGTTTTTTCTCTTTTCTATAACGCCGTCCTTCAAGTTCGTCGGGCTGCATTGATCGACCTCCGGCAAGCTTGTGAGTACCGTTTTACCGAATAACCCTAGGCTTTAACCTCCGGGCGCATCGCTGAGGTTTCGTCTAGTTCTTTATTCACCCCTTACCGATATTAGCTAGATCTACAAGTTTTCGTACCAATTCTTGTGATTTTAGCTCTTATCACCAATTTATCCCAATCGATCTAGATCACGTCGGCTCCTAACACTACAGCCGATTCCGACCTACTCGAGTTGCTGACGTCACGATCGGCCGATTCCAACCGATCTCTTATCTACACCCTCGCGCCTCGGTCGCTCTCGAGCCGGCCGATCCTGTTTATTTGTATCGGCCGATTGGCTGGTACACGTGTCGCTAAAAGGCCATCGGTTCTCTAGCCGATCCTTAATATTTTCCATTGTCAATCAATAGGTCAGATTGGCTGGCACGCCTCGCTACAGACCGGGGAGTCACGTGTGCTGCACGCGGAGGTGACGTCCTATTTTCGTGTCAACACACTTTTGGCACGCTCGGTGGGACTCGAAAAAGTCAACAATATCGAAGAAGTTGAAGAATAATAATGAAGTTGACCAAGGCAACATTGAGATAGTCTCCAAAGATCAGTTGAAGGATGCTGACAAAGTTGAGTTTGAAGCTCACATGAAGCGATTTGAAGAACTATGCTTGGCTTCGTATGGTCAGACTAAAAGTGGGGTCTACAAGAAGAATCCTCTTCCAATGCCTCAGCAGATCACCTTCTCATCTGATCCTCAAAGACTTCAAGATATGATGAACAGGGCTATGCATCAAACGATGATTGATCAATCTAAAGTCCTTGCTATTATTATCCAGAACTGTCTGACTGAGAAGCTCAAGAAGGGAGCAGAAGAGGGATACGTGGGACCTGCATACTTTCAGCCAAATCGAACTCTTCCAGTGTTCCCAAAAGACCAATCGGCTTCCCTGTCGATTGAAGATTCAACAGTAGGGGTTACATCATCTCCACAAATCAGTGCAACTGATCCTGGTCCTTCATCGGCTGCCCAGCCGATTCAGAATCAGAATATTGGGAATATGTCTAAAAGCCCTGCTGTTACGGTGCCAATTATTTTCAACATATTCAACACAGCCCAATCAGCACCAGCAGTATCTTGGAAAGAGAGATCAGGATGGAAGATTTGTAGAATGGAGCCTCCCTCGTGATCACTTTGAAGCTAATATATCAAGCTTCTTCGAATCCCATCCTGAAGAAATTCCAGAAGTAAAGTACCCAGAGCCTTATCAAGCTATGTTTGGGGGCACTCCAGGGACTGTGCATATGACCAAAGAAGGAGTGGAGTTTGTTTACTTCAATCATGGGAGCAAGAATTTTGAAAGAGTTAAAATCAGTCCATCTCATGCCCATATGGTCATACCAATAGAAAGAAAAGCTCCTGTTCCACCTCAGTGATCGGTTCCTCAACCAACTTTGGGGATGCCTATACAAACTACTCCACTGCAACAGCCACTATAAACGCAGCCTGTCTTGACCTCGGCTGATACAGTTGCTCACACGAGATCATCGCCTCAGCAGCCGATCAACCAGGGAACGAGAAGACAGCCAACGGCACCACAGCAACAGGTGGATCCTACACAAGCAGTGCAGATGCTCCTAAATCAATTGGCTGTCTCGGGCCAGTTGAACTCGCATCAGCCAGTTCCATCAGCTGGTCAGCCGATCGGACAGATTCCACCTGTGACAAGTCAATCAAATGCACAAGGTTCTTCTGGAGCAGGGACATCAATGGCACCAAATCCACAGCCAAGAAACTCAGAAGATCAACCTCCAGAGATTCCATCAGCTGAGATACAAGCAATTGAACAGATTTCTGCTGAAATGAAGTCTCATATGAAGCAAGAATTGATTGACCATTTTTCAGAGATGCTGCAAAAACAATATGGGATGAAACCTAAGCAGCAATCCTGTATGTACAGGACACCGTATCCATCTAGCTATGATCAGATACCTTTCCCTCCAAGATTCAAAGTACCAGACTTCACCAAGTTCTCTGGACAAGATGATACATCCACAATGGAGCATATTACTCGATTCATCATACAATGTGGAGAAGCAGGGAATGTTGATGCACTCAGGTACGGTTATTCTCTTCATCTCTCTCAGGACCAACCTTTTCATGGTTCACTTCGCTTCCAGCCAACTCCATTATCAAATGGTCTGATCTGGAGCAACAGTTCCACAATTATTTCTTCTCTGGTATTCATGAGATGAAGATCACTGATCTGACCAGACTCAAACAAAGGAACGATGAAAATGTTGCTGGATTCGTTCAGAGGTTCAGGGAGGTTAGAAATAAATGCTATAGTATGAATTTGGGAGACAAACAACTGGCTGAATTGGCATTCCAAGGGCTCTTGCCAACCTTGAGGGAGAAATACGCATCACATGACTTCGAGAGTCTCTGCTAGCTGGTCAGTTGAATGAGTCAAGAGACTGCAAGATATTACAAGCCTAGAAAGAACTTCCAAAAGAAGGTGTCTTATGTGGATTACTCTGACTCAGAAGATGAAGATAACATGATAGGGCTAGCAGAGTGGGTCAAGGGCAAGAAGACAGTATCCTGCCCCTTTCGTAAGAAGGAACCAGAAAAATTCGGCTTTGACATCACTAAGGCCGATAAGATATTTGATCTGTTGCTTCAGCAAGGGCAGATTAAACTCTCCCAGTTCCATACCATACCATCTGCAGAGGAGCTCAAAAGGATGAAGTATTGCAAGTGGCACAATGCAACATCTCACGACACCAATGACTGCAAGATCTTCAGACAACAGATTCAATCAGCTATTGAGTAAGGGAAACTCAAGTTTGAAACTCCTACCAAACCTGAAAAGCCGATGAAGATTGATCAGCACCCCTTCCCAACTAATACAGTTGAGATGTCTAGCAAAGACACATCACATGGTAAGCTGCTGACGTCGGAATCGGCTCAAAATAAAGGAATTGTTGATCCTAAGGTACAAGCAACAACTGTCGATGTTAAAGGAAAAGGGTTGCTGCTTGAAGAAGGAGACATAAAGCTACGCCGGCCTGTCACATCCCAAATGCTAATCAACAAGTTTCAGCGACAACAAGAGAAAGCAAGAGGGAGAGAGGAGTGGGCACGGCGCAACGAAGGACATTGGAGATGTCCATTCTTCAAGTACTGCTGGGAAGAAGGAATCAAGTTGCCGACGACAGAAGACCGGCAGCTGGAGATCACCGTGAATTCAGCAATCAACGGGTCTCAGTTCATGATCGGTTGGGAGGCAAGGCCAGCATCCACAATCGACTGGGGGTAGGGCCAGTGTTCATGATCGGCTGGGAGGCCGAGTCAATGAAAAGTCAAACAATCGGCTGGAAGAGATGGCTGATTCTTTGGTCCCTTATGAAGATATCATGTGCCGAGCTCCTGAACGTCGACGCACTCTACAACTGGATGGGGAGTCAAGCCAATCATACAAGAAGCCTAATCCACAATGGTGTCCAGATGGCATGACCAAGTCACAGAAAAGGAGAGTCCAGCGTCTACGCCAGCTAGAATAGCAAGAAGAAGAAGAAAGACGTGTGCTGGACAAAAAGAAAGTTCAGTCTAAAGTATGGCGTCCAAAGCCTAAGGCCGATGATGGGAAGGATGATAAACCACAAGCTGATATTAACATGGTCATCCTTCTCCCAAAAGAGTTCATGGCTCTAGTTGATTCGGATGTGTCCGATGAAGAACTCGGGATGGCTCAGTTAACATTGGAGCCTACACAAGCTTTCTTTGAGAAACCAGATGATGAAAAGAGACCGCACTTGAAGGCATCGTTTCTCAAAGGTTTTGTCAAGGGGAAACCAGTCACCAGATGCTTGTAGATGGAGGAGCGGCAGTCAATCTGATGCCATGCACCATGCTGCGCAAGATTGGGAAGTCTGATGAAGATTTAACCCAAACCGACATGATGCTGGTGGACTTCGAAGGCAATGTCTCTCCGGCTCAAGGTGCAATTTGCGTTGAGCTCACCATCGGTAGTAAGACCCTCCCAACTGCTTTCTTTGTCATTAAAGAGAGGGGATCTTATAATTTACTGCTGGGTCGGGATTGGATACATGCCAATTGTTGCATACCATCTACGATGCATCAATGCATCATCCAATGGATCGGAGATTCAGTGGAGATGGTCAAGGGAGTAACCTCCTTGACGGTAGCAGCTATAGAAGCACAAGGGTGGACCTATGATCGAGTGAGCTGCATATCAGGAAAAGCATGGGATACCAAGTATCTCAAGGTGTCCGGTTTCGGACTAAAGCCGGTTCAAGCAGTCGGCTCTGATGACGAGACTTAATGAATCAATTCATTGAAGACAAAGGAAAGCTTGGGCGTGGAATCACAACAGTCGATGGATTGGTCGCCCAAGTATATCAACAGTTGTATGAGCCGATTGTCGTATCGAGCTTACCAGCCGATTGGATTTTCGAGCTGTAGCCGATTGCAAATGTAATCGTTTCTAGTAGAATTGCCGATATCTGAAAAGAATCACCTTTAGCGCAAAAATGTAAAAACTGATGTACAATTGATATATTCGGTTGTGGCCGATACATATATCGCCCGCAGGACAAAATGAGTATATTTTCATCTCTTCTGTTTTGGATTACAACAATGATATTACAACTCAAATTTGACGATTACATGTGTTTTCAAGAAGGCTATCCTATCTCTAGTATGATGAGAATATTGAATCGATGAGAAAACGACGCCACGAAGAGGAAACAGAAGACTAAGATCTTCACCGGATTCTGTAATCTTCCGCCAGAAGGAGTCCGAGTTGATGACCAAGATGGCCGTTCCTTTGGCACGCTCCTCCGCTGATAAATGTGTAGCAAGACACCCTACCTTGCTCCTTCCCCTAAATCCAGATCCTCACAAGGATTCTTCTAGCTATAGTGCCTCCTGGCTTTTTGAAAGGAGACGAAGAAGAAGAGGGGTTACTACACTACTTCACAAGAATTCTTCTATCCATGGAAAGGAGAAGAGAAAAGGAGGCAGTCATACAACAAGAGTCTGCAATCTATCAGAATTGGCTGAGCCATGGTCGATGGGTGTGAGTTTTTTCTACCAAGCTTCAAGTCTATTTATAGCCCCAGGTAGTAGAAGAGATAACTACAAGAGGGAATTGAAAAAGGCGAAATAAAGGGCATCCGATGCAGTCAAAGCAAGAACAGTTTCCCCGTGAAAGCCTCAGACTGAACAATGGGCAGTCATGCAGCGATGCGTTTCCCGAAAATCAGGGGCTGGCTTTGAAGATGGATTGAATAACAATGAATGGCCCCACTCTGTACTCCAGAAGAGGAGGTTTCCAGGATGTTGCTCTCTCAACATTGCTAGCGACAACAACAAGCTTTGATGCATCATTTGGATGCAAGAACACTTCAAGAAGAAACTTGTCAAGGAATGGGGATGGTTGCATTTTCCTGGAAGCACTCTAGAGAAGGCTTGCCTCTTATTCCTAATAGGAGCTGATTTGATGCATACTCAGAAGAATATGATGCCACTTGAGAAGCGAGTTGCATTTTATAGCAAGGAAATCATAAAAGGCACCTACAAACATAGGTGGAAAGCCATCACCAGGGAGTAGTACATTCAGATCCATCAATGCCAATAAAAGGATAATTATTTTATTCATAAATAAGATGATCACATCGGCTGATAGTACATCAAGATTCAAAGGAGACTCTTAGCCTTGTCTAGCTCTGCTCTAACTTGGACTATTTCTTCACCTACGCGATCTAATTCCTGGAGAAGGGCAATCCTCCTGGCTTCAAGAACTTCCAATCTCTTCTCGTCATTCGCAATCACAATGCAAAGACCACGTTCTTGCCTGGATGGCTGGGTGGGTTGATTTGCACCAAAGGCATTGATGTTCGACATAATCCTTTCCACAGTTTCACGGTTTGGAGACTGAGAAAAGGGGAAACATCAGAGAAGGGATCACAAAGAATGGAAAAAGTAAGATAGAACCGACCTGATTCACAGAGGAAGAAGAAGAAGAGGAAGCCATCGCAAAAGGAAGTACAGTTCAAAGGGCGAAAGAAATCTAGCAACTTATAAAGGCTGATCAAAATGTTCGGTCAAAACAATAAGTGCCAAGCGTTAGGAGTTGGCCAGAGAAGGCCAGGTACAGTTCAAGAGTTACAATATTCAAAAGAAAATTAAACTATGACCAGAAGGTGAAGAGCATTAATGAGATCCAGGTGTAGCTGGTCGACTGTTTCTATCTCCTGACGATCTGCATCGGCCGAACCAGGAATTGGCTGCTCCTGTTCACGAAGAACTTGGGCTTGGCGTGCAAAAGAGTCCCTCTGTTCTCGCATATAAGCAATAGTGCCTGGAAGATCCATGAGCTTCTGCTCTTCAGCTACCAAGTCTTGCTCAACTTGGCCATGGTCTTTCATCAAATCAACACGCCGTCTCTTTAAATGGTCGATACTGTTGACGATATCAGGACGAGAAGAAGCCAGGAATTCGATCCTGTTATAGAGATCGACCATACTGTTATCCAGGTTCTCCCTGTCTTGAGTAAGTTGCTCCTGACGCCTCCTTTCATCCAGCCGATCTTAGGCTTCCTGGACTATGAGCTGCTGATTTTCAATGAAAGCAACTTGAAGCATCTTCGCCTTGAGGTCTCTGGGCAGCTGGCCTTGGATCTACTTGAAGATAGTCCTGATCGGCTCGACATCCTGTATGAGTTGGCCGATGTCTTGGTTCAGCAATGGAAGCACCTCGATCAGCTTAGCTCTCACATCATCTGGGATTGTAGCTGTTGATACACTGATAGAGGGGAAGTGCCCGATCTTTCGGTGAGTGGAGATAAATCCGATTTGGTGGTTGTTGACCCTCACGATCCGACTACAACGAGCAAACTCGAAGCGCTAATGCAATCGCTGAACCAACTCCCGATGGTTACCAACCTTGCCGGTGCAAAGTCAGCCTGATCACGAAGATCGTTTCCTGCACGCAATCGAAGAACGAACAAGAAAAAGAGGCGAGCAATCTTACTATCACTCGAAGGTGGAGTCTGCAATACACGAAGGCAGCACTATGCGGCTGTTCGGTTGTAGCTAAAGCTAACTTGTAAAACAAACTCAAGTCTGAAAATAAACAAGGGGTCTATCTAAATAGGGGGCGCAGCCCCTGACGGCCACGCGCGTGAACAATACCCTAGGCCCACATGGGCCTCCTGTTGGGCCAACAGCCCAAAAGGTATTGGTGCAGTGCCCTGACAGATTCTGGACGTCCAATTCTTTCAATGATTCCCGTTGACTCAGGACGAATTTTTGCATGAGACCGGTGCCATTGGAAGCTCTATGAAACTGTGCTTCCAACCATATATAGAACATCCAAAACTGACTCCGTATGCGACTTGGGCGTCCGTTTTATTGCGCACTGCTCCTGGACTCCGAACTGGGCTCGAACTTGAATTGCTTTTGGCCTCCACCTTAGGGACTCGAACCGGATTAGCCTCGTGCCTCCTCTTTGACTTGGACACCCTTGTTGGACTTCTTCTACTCCATTCCATGCACCAATCATGGTCGTATGCATGGGTGTCATGTCCTCATCATACACCCTGAACAACAAAAGGCAAAGTTGGTGGAACCTGCAGAGAAAGCAACAGTGAGCAGGAGAATTGGGGAAGAAATCTGAAAAGATCAAAGAATTTACCTCTGCAGTAGAAGATGTTGCCTATGTCTGAATGGTTGGGTTTTCAGCCGATTCTGATTCAGGGATCTCAATAATCGGCGATTGAGGTTGATCACCAGTTGTTTGTTGGAAGTCATCCAGAGGTACATCTTGAGTCTCGACCAAAGTATCATCAGCATCCTGAACAAGAGACAGGAACTCAAAGATAGGCAAAGAGGCCAAAAATGAACAAAGTTTTATTACCTTGGGTGGAGATTTCTCAGTATGAGAAGCAGTCGGACTCTGGATTTGATCCTCTAGTTCAGGTTGCTCGGACGGCTCAACCAATGTATCATCAGCCGGAACTTCTTTGGGCTCCAGAACTGAACCTTGGTCAGAACCAGCAGTACTAGCTTTTGTTGGCTGACCTATCAAACCCGAAGACTGGACGAAAGAACAAGATGATCAGTCAAAAATGCAAAAGGAAAAGGAAAAATTGAAAATTAGTACCTCGAAAGCATCTGCTAGTACTCCGGCCATATCTGAAATATTGACAACCTTAGTATCAATCTTCTTCTTTGTTCTACGAGTGAGAACTTTGCTGGTCACGCCTTTTCTCTTAAGGGTCGACAGAGGTAGATTGTCCGGAACAGGATTGGTCTTGGGACCCTGCATGACTGAAGAAATTGGAGGGGCCTTGTAGCCGATGTACGGTACTCGCCTTGGCGGCCAATAATGAATCGACTTGCCACTTCTACTGATAGCAGGAGGCTCAGTAGTTTCAAGCTGAAAAGGGGGATGCAGCAATCAGGGCACAATCGAGCAAATGCATAAACTGATCAAAAGAAAATTACCTCATCAGCCGATGCATGGTATGCAGGGTCCAACTTCTCACAATAAATTCTTGGGGAGACACAGAAGAGATGATCACACCATTCCGCCCACCAGATGTTAAAAAGGGAAGAAGTGAAGCTGGAAAACCTCCAGGAAGCAAGATCAATGGTGGTAGAATCAGGGACCCGGTCCAAGAGACGCTGATAAAAAGTACCACTAGGAATAATCTCCCGCGGTTTAATCAAGTCAGAAAAGTAAAGGCCAATCAGCAACTGGCCAAACCCCAACTGACGAGCACACACTGAGGGGTTATAAAATTCATAAATGGCCGATTGATCCTTTCCAAAAACACAAGAGGGGAGAAGCCCCGGCTTGATCATTTCCACAAAAGCAATCCTGTTTTCATCATCCTTGTGGATGTCATCAAAGTTGAATGTGGTCTCAAAATGGGTATCATCATCTCTATATGCAAACCAGATAATGGATTCTGGGGTGAAACCGAGATAAAAGCTCCTGAAATGCTCTGCTATGCGAGAGAGAGTTCTCTTATGTCCTGGGAAAGCAGAAACGGCCTTTCCAAAGTTCATACATCGGTGCCTCACAATCGGAACGCCATCTGGCTGATCTCCTAGGAAGGTCATGTCAAAAATATTCTGCTCCAACCTATCTCGAAGATGAAGGTTTAGCCACATGTTGATGAACCACCAGGGACCTCCCGGGGTGCCAATTGGGGAGTTGGTTGACAAACTAACCGCCACTTGGTGAAGAAGGTTATAAACTGCACCTAAGAGGTATTTTCCAAGGGGGATGCAAGAGCCGTCAGCCAGCCGTTCAGCTACTATCTGATAGTTGGCAGTAGGACCAAAAGTTTTGCCACAGAAGATAAATTTCTCAAGCCACATGTTCAGAAAAGCAACATGTTCCCTGTGGCTCACAGTTCCCTCTTTCTTGTGCTCGGCAATATAACCAGACCATCCACCTATGTTCTTGGTTTTCAGCTAGTGAGAAGGTTTATCATTCTGGCAGCTATAGAGAGCATCTGAAGAAGAAACATCTAAGCCAGTCAACAGGAGAACATCGGCCAAAGTTGGAGCCATCAGCCCATGGCCAAACAAGAAGGCATTAAGTGCATCAGACCAGAAATAAGAAGCAGCTATCAAAAGAGATTCGTTCCGGGACACTCAGACAAAGATAGGGTGATGCATTGGCTGATTTTATATTGCTCCCAAGAATCCCTGTTCTTCGCAGAAACTCTACGGTACCAATCTCTCCACCCTTTGTTGTAACCTGTCCAAGACCTAAAGCAGCTGTCCCAATCGGCCCGATCCAAAGAAGCATACTTGAAGGGGATTCGGCCGGTTTCAAAATTAATCATCTCAGTAGGATCAACATCACCCATTGGGCCGAGAAAAGCAAGTCCAGGTTTGTCATCAACAGGGATGATAAGATTAGGTCTAAGTTCCTAAAGAAATAAATAAAGAAAGTCTGGACTTCAAACGAAATAGAGCGGCGGCATTGAAGAACAAATAAAAGCAAAGGGACAGAAGAAATACCGGGGGAACTGAAGAAAGAGACGCCTTCGGAGGCGCAGGGGCAGGATGAGAACCTCCGGCAGAGCCTGAAGATGCCATGAATAAGCAAGAACTCTGTAACTTAGGGTTCGTCGGCTGGAAGCTTAAGCTGTTGGAGCAACGAGATTCGGGGGAAAAAGAGAGTTGAGGCAGTTGTATTTATGGCTCCCTAAGATTTGTTTGGATTCTTCAGCCAACTTCGAGTCAAAGAGGATACCGGATTCGGGGAAATTTCGGAGCAAAAGATTATTTACTCCGAAACTGGGGGGCATGTGTTGACACCGTTTTTTTGGAAAAACAGGTCAAAAGGATAAGAAGGAGCAGCCGATGAGGAAACAAGGCAATCGGCCGATTGAAGAGAGAGAGAAGGGTGGTCAACAGGACTCGTCGATGGTCAGAGGAGTTCAACTCTATCGATGGGCTGGCGGGTCAAACCGATCGGCCGATGGTCAACTGGAAGATCGACTGATGGAAAGAGAAGAAGGCGGAAATCGAGAGGATACGCCAAAAGGAAAGCACAGCGGAGGCGGGTCAATCTATGATTGACAATGGGTCAAGAGTCAGTTTTAGGGAAGTTTTACTCCTGCGAGAGTTTTCTTCTATTTTTAGTAGTGTTTGTTTTCTTTAGAAGCAAGTAAACAGTGCCGTAATCGGCTAGGAGTCAGGTTGTCCTCAGGACATAAATAGCGACCCTGCATGGTCAGAAAAAAGTGTACACACCAATATCAACCAAACCGCCTCCGGGCAAACCCTTTACAATTTACAACATCTACTTTACAGCATCTACTTTTTGGCGACTTCGCCATTGCGTTTTTTCTCTTTTCTACAACGCCGTCCTTCAAGTTCGTCAGGCTGCATTGATCGACCTCCGGCAAGCTTGTGAGTACCGTTTTACCGAATAACCCTAGGCTTTAACCTCCAGGCGCATCGCTGAGGTTTCGTCTAGTTCTTTATTCACCCCTTACCGATATTAGCTAGATCTGCAAGTTTTCGTACCAATTCTTGTGGTTTTAGCTCTTATCACCAATTTATCCCAATCGATCTAGATCACGTCGACTCCTAACACTACAGCCGATTCCGACCTACTCGAGTTGCTGACGTCACGATCGGCCGATTCCAGCCGATCTCTTATCTACACCCTCGCGCCTCGGTCGCTCTCGAGCCAGCCGATCCCGTTAATTTGTATCAGCCGATTGGCTGGTACACGTGTCGCTAAAAGGCCATCGATTCTCTAGCCGATCCTTAATATTTTCCATTATCAATCAACAGGTCAGATTGGCTGGCACACCTCGCTACAGACCGGGGAGTCACGTGTGCTGCGCGTAGAGGTGACGTCCTATTTTTGCGTCAACACAAGGCGCTTAGCCGCTCGGCGCGCGGCACGCTCTCTAAGGACCGCATCACGATGGTCAGGATCTTTTGAAAATTCCGCAAAGAAATATTTCGCGGCTTCGTTCCGAACCTGGTATCATCGGGCGTGGTATGATAAGAATTCAGAATAAGATACACCGGATGGCGAATACTAAACTTCGTCCAAACGTTGGAAGCGACAAAAAACGAACTTAGGGCAGAGGTCTGTTTGCTCGCACCTTCGGCTGTCTGCGCAGGCACCAGCGAAGGGACTTGTGCAGAAGCAACCACGATTAGTCTTACTTACAACCACTGGGGGCAAAAGTATAAATGCCTACTTAGCTACAATCCCTCTCACCTCTGCATCGACCGCAGCCACCAAAGGAGAATTGGCTTCGAGAGGAGGCATGCTTGCGTTGGCTTCATTGTCAGGAAAACTTGCTATGATAAGCACGGACTCGAGCTCAGCCACGTGTGCTTCGTCCTCAGGATCACCTCCTCTGGCCTCAGTAGTATGAGTTTCGCCCACGCAATCTTCCGCCCTTTCTCATAATGGAGTGGAGTCCCCTTCGGCGTTGGTTGGGTGCGCCGCCGGGGGCGCAGCGGCCGAAGGGATAGCATTTTGAGCGTCGTCAGGATGGTTCCCAGCACTTCCATCATCTCCACCTTCTGGGGCGTCTAGGACGGCTTCGGCAGTCATATCTTCGGTGGCAAGCAGAGGAATGCTTGACATGTCAATCCAGTCAGCGTCTTCCATGAAGGGTGGATGGAGCGGCCCTCCGGCGGGGCATCGAGACCGAAGACGAGCAGAAACCCTTGCCTGGAGGCGAGGTGCTATCTGCAAGACAGTGAAAAGCACACAACTTCTTCAGCGCAAATAGAAGCCAAATAAAAAAGATACAGTCAGGCATGCGATCTGGTTAGTCGAACCTGAGCGCCAAGACGAGCGGACTCGTTGAGGGTGAGATGCGCCCCTCGCTCCGCAAAGAAGGTGTTCATAAAGTTCTTTGCCAAGTTCTATAAGGACGTGGAGCTTCGTCACGTCCAGCTCCGAATCAGTCATCCAGGTGTAGTCATCTTTGGTCAGCTGACGAAGATCATTCTTGCTCACAACTTTTTCAGATGAAGGGCGGTCTGGGGGGACCAGTGAGCACACGGAGTATGCCAATGTGTGAACCCCCACAGCCGCTCTGAGCTCACTGAAGATCTTCGTATTCATTGCGACTAGATCGAAGCAGGCGCTCACCCATTCATAGAAGGCACCGACAGTGCATCTTGGAAACAAAGTAGGAGGCGCTTCCAGATTGCATTACCCCCGGAGTTCTAGCATGTCATCGCGAAGCATCTCAGCGCTATGAATATGCTGTGAACGGTACCTCTCTAGGGTGGTGGCCAAGCGAGTCGACTCCCCCTTCTCATTTGCCAGTTTGCTTTCTTTGTCGCGAAGTTGGCCCATCAGATCCTCCTTGGAGCTGGACAGATTCTCTACTTCGGTGCGAAGTGTTTCATTTGTAGTGCGAGATGTCTGGGCACTCTCGTCCTTTTTTTTCTACAAGCGCTCGCTCTGGTCCTTCTCAGAGGCAAGCAGTTTTACAAGCTCGGCCACTCGTGTGTTCAGGGAGGCTATCGTTTCAGTCGACGAGTCCTTTGTAGCCTGCTGTTCCCGCTCCATTTTACGGGCAAGGCACCAAGAAGCAATGAAACTTTTCAATGCTAGGTCCCCGCAGGCAGTCGCCAGCTCTTGGGAACTGAAGCTGCTGAAGTGCTCCTCTTTGTGCGGTATGGCAAAGCTAGAGCCAGCCTCATCCGAGAACTTACGCTCGTGATCACCGCTCATTAAGTTCAGGAAGCAGATCTGTTTCCCACCGATCAACTTCACACCAGCGGGCACTTGGAGCTGAGCGGCCGCCTCTTCGGGTTCCTCAGGAGTCACACGATAGTTGCTGCTCTCAGGTTCTTCTTCTTCGTTGTCCTCTGGATTTGATTCGCCATTTTCAGAGCCCGCAGCTGAAGGTGATGCAGATTGCCCAGTACCATCCGAGGAAGAATCCGAGGAGCCCGTAGACGACGAGCCACCCTTGCCCTCATCGCTAGGGGCATGCAGCTCAAGGTTCAGGGGGCTTCGGTCACGAGGGGCGTCTCGGATCGAAGACACCAACTTAACATCGCTATCCTCGTCACTTTCTTTTTCCTTCGGGCTCCAGGGTACAAGGAGAGGGCCGCCACCAGCGGCATCTTCGTCGGCTGAAGGCGCAACGGACCGAAGGGGAACAACGGGAATGACTGTTGTTGCAGCGCTAGTGTCCACGTCAACAAACCTTGTCCTTTTGGTCACGAGGGGCGAGCTGGTCGGCTTTGCACCGCGTTTCTTTCATGCCTTCTCTTCGGCAGCTGCCGTTGCCGCGACCGCGGTCGGAGCCTTTTTCGAGGTCTTCTTCTTCTGGGCACCACCGGCGCACGGAGACGTTGCAGTCTCGGTAGTATCGGCACCAGCAGCAGTGAGCGCAGCGACTTTTCTCTTAGCTGCTTTGCAGTGTTTTGCGAAGCCTTCGCGTTCGGGGGGAACGACGTTGAAGAACTCGAACACATAGTTGGTCCGCGACCCGTTCAGCTCAGTCATTGTATCCTTGTACTCCTTCGGCGAAACATGCCCAAGGATGAAGTCACCATGCTGCTCCACCTTCCTCTTCTTTAGCATTGAAATAGGCAATCGCAAAGGGGTGTTAGAAACGTCGAACAGAGGTGCACCTTTAGGACATACGAAGCTTCGAAAGCAAACAAAAGGCAAGAAACTTACACGCTGACGTGAAGCCGAAGGCTTTCATCTAGTCAGGGCAGGGGATTTCGCCAATTTCGAGCGCCCAGGCGTCATCGGCGATTGACCAGCCATCGAGCAGCGGACACACGAGTATGGCGCAATACTCCTCCATGATGTCTCGGGTGCTGTACTTGCGAGCGAAGTGGCGAAGCATCATCACGAACTCGTCGCCTTTGGGGCAGGTGGGGTTCTTCATTTATGATTCATGGAGATGCGGCAAAACCTTCGTGGCCAGGGGGTGCGCTTCTCCTTCGGCAAGGGGCTTCACGTCGTGGTATAGCTAGTGTTGTGGCTAATCTGAAGGCCACTTATTACGATATGCAGTCACGGGGCTGACCACGCCGAATTTATAAGAGAAGTTCAGGCACCCGAACTGGCAGTCTCGCTCCACGGTGTCGTTGCCCTCCTCCTCAAAGATGGTGCGGCACTGATGGTGCACCTGGTGGGCCGAGGCAAACCCTTCGGTGGACGGCTTAATTTTTGTGGTTCGGCAGATCCACATGTACACCGAAAATCACAGGATTGGATTCGGGGTAAGTTGATGCAGGTAGATGTCGAAATACCGAAGGATGTCCACAACGGTGGGGTGCAGGGGGAAATGAAGGCCCGCATATAGCAAATCTCAGAAAATGACGACCTAATTCTCTTGGGGCTTCGGCACTGTCTCCTTTCCTTTGGCCTTGGCCGAACCCACCATTCCGTTCTTCCTCAGCAGTGCAACATCTTTATCATCCAGCAGGCTCCGGCCGAAGGTATATGTCTTCGACAACTCTTTAACGGTAGGATCGCGCTTCCTCTTTGGAGCCATGGAAGAAAACTACTACGAATGAACAACAAAGCTCAGCGAAGGAAGGAGGGCTTACGGCTTAAGGGCGAAGGCACACGTTTTTCCACTTCTTACTGCGGCGAAATGATTGGAAATGGGCGGTCGGGCCCCTTTTATAGTGCCGAGCATCCCGATAATAGCGCAGGTGGGAGGCGGTTTTACGATTTTATCCCATCCCCTGTCCCTGATAACGGTCATTTCTTTAAGGGTAAGCCGCGTCTTTTCGCCAAATTTCCCGCAATGTGGGCCATCCATGGGAGTTCCGAAGCCCATTTTCGCCCTTTGAGGAATGGTCGTAAGTTCGGCCCATCTAAGCGAAGGGACGGCCCTCACTGACAAGGGGCTACTGTTGGGGAACATGGCCTTCAGAGGCGTTTTTCTCATGGACGACCAAAGGGGGCTTCGGAGTTTTAGCGACCGAAGAGGGCTTCGGAGTTTTAAAAAGGGCTAATGAGGTGTTGACCTTGTTCGCGTGATATGTGTGGTGACTATAGGTTGCAGGACACCAAGGCTGGCAAGGGGGCTCCGGAGCCCCCAAGTGACCGAAGGGGTCTCCTGGGTGTATCAGCACCAAAGGGGGAACCTATCTGGTGGCCCCTGTTTGTCAGGGGGGCGTGCGTACAAGGGCACGTTGGCGGAGCCAAGGTGTAAAGTGACGCCGTACGAAGGATAGACAAAAGGCATGCCATTGAAAGTGGCTCGACCGTGCGAAGACACGCTGGAAGTTCCGTACGAAGCCGTAATTACTGTAATGCCGTTGAAAAGTATGTAAAGCTGCCCGTTGGGGGAGAAAAAGGTGTAATTGTTGTAAGGGAGGTGTTCTCAGCCCCCCTATAAATAGGAGGGTCCTTGTAATTGATCAGACACACCGTAACAAGAAGAGAGCTTTGAAGGGTTTACATTTCTTGTTGCTTCTGTTCATAATACTTAGTTCTCTTTCTTGCAATAGCTGTAGCGGTAGAAGTAGAAGTTGAGCAGCAGTAGCAAAGGTAGTTGTAGCAGTAGGAGAAGGAAGCGGGAGTTCTTGGGGGAGAGCTTTCTCCGAAGGGGCCCCGCCCGTGCCCCTTCGGGGGGAAGTGAGTACAAAGGGGGCTGTTGTTTCGGCGTCCACTTTCGGGCCTTATTTCCACCAATATGATGCATAATGCATTCATAGACTGTTTTAGATTAAGTGCGGTGCTTAGGTTAAAACTGTCTTCTTCAGTCAAAACAAGACATGGTGTTGACTTTTGACTGATGAACCTTAGAGTTATGCTCTCATAGATATTGGTTGCGTGTATGTGGACTAACCCCTGCAGGGAACCATCAAATCCAAATGGGTAAGTCATTGAGCTATATTCAATTGGGAAGGTAAGTTAAGGTGTCAGATTTATTTTACACGACATCCAAAGAAGGTACATTTGACCCCTTAAGGGTCTCAGGTAAGTATACCTTATTCATCTATGGAATGCAATATTGGTCTAACCCTGCTTGAGTAAATGACATGGTGATGATAAAAAAACAAAAACAAAAATATTTGCTTTCGAATAAAGGCTCTATGGTTATCGAACTAGCAGAGTCCCTCTTTTTGTTTCCACTTTTGCTTGAAGAACAACACCAGGTACAAGAACAAGTGTGGGGGAGTCCTCTCGATCTCATCATCGACATATCCACTCAAGAACTCCCACACAAGGGCTGCACGACATCGCCTACACCTTCATGATAAGGACAAGGTAAACTAGAGTGAGCTGGCTACCCCACGGGTTAGCCAAATCACCACTAGTCTTCCTTGATTCCCATATCCTTCAGGAGCGATGGTATGTGCACCCTTTATCTCACCCTCTCTACCTATGAGTCTGAATGATCTTCAATTCTTATCTAGTGAATCAAACTCAAATAATGGTACTCTGCTTGCTCTACATGATTCTTGTGGTTGTCTTGCATATGTTTTATTCCCTACTCATTATCTTGATGCTTGTGAACAAAATATCGTTAGGGAACTCATGCTCATCTAAGTAATTGGCGTTTGAGATATGGTTTGATGATATGATCTTTTCACTTAATGCTTGAGTGCTTGGGAATTTATTTGAAAACCTTGAAAACCCTTTGCAACGCTCGTCTTTGATATGCCACAGTCCTACCAAAGCCATATGATGTTCCAGTTGAAAACCTTATACTCATATGCTACTTGTTATTGCATTGAGCTTGGTCAAATTGGTGTGACCCTTGTGAGAATTCTTTTCATGCTTTCATGATCAAGATTCATGTGCACACCATTTTCCCTTTGCTATGCTTCTACACTGGAAGTTAGCATTGTATCATCCATCTATTCCACCAAATAAAGCTTCATGCATTGTTCCATGATTTACCCCTTTCCAAATATCTCTAAAAGTGACCGGGCTATGTAAAAAGAAAAAAAAGAGGGAAGACATGGTCAAAACGCTTGTTCAAAAAAAAAGAGAGAAGAAGAGATAGCCTATGTCTCAAATATTTCAAGAAGGAGACAGGAGAAAATCATGCAAAAAGGAGTTTCATAATTTAGATGGTAATAACTAGTACCTACTTCGGGGCTAGTGTCCACCTTACCATCACCATAGCGTCTCATCATGTATGGTAATATGTAGAACCCATTCCAGGCCTAGTATCCACCATACCATACCTATCATACCCATACACGTGCACATCTTGATCTGATTGTATGATTTGATTTTCTTCTTGGATCCGGTCTTTGACTTTGCAATATATGTGAAACAAGTATGCTTTATCTTTTATCCAACCCTGAGCTCTACATATAGCCATCATTAGCAGTAGGATGAAGAAAGGCAATTCTAATGCTTTGGTGAGGACATATACACATTGAGTGATCTGAGAGAATCAAATGAGGAGCTAAGCAAGGTTTGTTTTGAAAACTTATGGCAAAACCCCCCAAGTTACTTGACATGATGAGCGGAAGTGATTTGATTCATGACTGTTCCATTCCTCAACTACCCAAGATGGCATGATAGACACTCCACAGAGTTCACAAGTGCAAGGTATGGTTTGGAATATCTCTTATGCTCGCTTCATACTTTTGGATATCATGTACCGCCTTGATCTGACTCCCTTTACTCGGGACGAGCAAAGGTCAAGTGTGGGGGAGTTGTTGACGGCTGTTATGTACCATTTTCAGGCCGTCAATACCTGCATA
This sequence comes from Cenchrus fungigraminus, assembly GCA_036936925.1. NCBI lineage: Eukaryota > Viridiplantae > Streptophyta > Magnoliopsida > Poales > Poaceae > Cenchrus > Cenchrus fungigraminus. The sequence goes on along the minus strand of CM072772.1, from coordinate 56,800,935 downwards.
AAACAAATAGAAATTGAGCATCAACACTAGAATAGGAGCTTATACTGATAAATTCCACAAGTGGCGATGTATATTTGAATGCAGGGACTTAGCACAAGAAATAGAGCAAAAGCACACCTTATCCATCCACCTCATCAACCCAAGCCTCCAAATCCCAGCCAATGAGAGGCTGCCATGCAAGGTACCACGGATCGCTGATGTCACCAATCCAAGGGAGAGAAGCCCGACAAATCAGAAGCCGACACGTGTGCATCACATGGATCCTATAGCCCACAAATGTGTCCAAACTGCCTCCAAACCACGTGGACACCTGGAATCGACTTGAGGACCCACCTGACAGCCACCACGCTAAAGCACACGAGCAGTGGGGCCCACAGGGGGTCAGCTGACCCCACAGGTCGGCCTAATCAACCTTGTGGCCACCAGTGCCCTGCTTCCATGTGGTGACTCCTGGTTGGCTCTGGAGTCCATTCCGGGGGTGCTCAGGTGTCCTCACGAAGTTGCCCAGCCCCTATAAATAGAAGTGAGGGGGGGGGTTAGAATAGGACACACACTTCTTCTCCCCATTTTGCCTTTGGGCTCCTACCTCTCTAGGAGAGGAGTGCCTTTGCATAGAATTAGTGTTGGCTTGCTAGTGCTTAGAGATTAGAAGGAAGGTGAGGAGGTGACTTGGGGACATGCTATGGTGTTTTGGCATCTTTCCCCAAGAACGAACCTCTACGGATGCCTTTGTTCTTCATTTAGACTAAAGTGAGTATTCTGACATTCTCTGTTTAGACTAAAATGGGTTCTTGCATTATTGAATAGTTCTTGTGTTCTTCATCTGTTCTTCATTTAGAGGCTTGTGTTCTTGATGAACCCAACCCTCTGATCTTCTGGTGTAGTTCATAAGTTACTAATTCTATTTGTATGCCAGTTAGTCTAACTAGAGTAAAGTGGGTGCTCCGCATGTTCTAATTAGACCAAAGTCCTTCCGTGATCCTTTGCATGAGATAGCCAATACCTGAGTGAGTTCTAGTCTCTCCCTCGTGGGTTCGTCACTTCGTATTTATACGGAGTGCTATAGTGTTGCTGTCGGTGCACAGACGCAGCCGTGCTATAGTAGTGATCGGTGGTGTAGATGTGGTGTCTAGACTGCGGGTTAACCTTCGTTTGCCTAATATCCCACGGATTGATAGGGGTAGGCCGCGGTAGTGACAGCCGTTGGACCCTTTGTACCCCCCCACGTTCGGATACGGCGTAGAGCTTTTGGCCATAACCGACGTGTTATAGCCAGAAGAGAATTGGTGCCCGAAACGAGAGTTCCTAATCGAGAGACCGTCCTTAACTCTGTACGCTATCAGCCGGATCCTTTTCATCTCCCATCTCATCCTATAGAGTGGTGTCCTTGGACCATAGCTAGGCTAAGAGGTAGCGCTCACCACTCCTTGGATTCGATACCCTTTGGAATACTCCTTAGGTTAAGTGCTACAATGGTGTATCCGTGTGCTTGCGGATTCGTTCGCACCTGTCAGTGTACCCGGGTGTTCCTTACACGCTCACGCTAGACGCGCCACTAGTGGTGAGGTTAAGAAATACCAACACCTGGATGTAAATAAAGTACTGGATAGAAGTAGGTTTAATTGTACTAGATGTAAATAAATTCCCTGCATCTAGTATGGGTTTGATTAGCCTAAGTAAAATATTTGGGTTTTCATTTTCTTCTCAGAAGTCATAGATAATTGTGCTAATGAACTAGTTTTTCCAAGGTCATTCAAGGAAAGAAATTAGCAACCCTATGCACCATTTCATGAATAAGCGCAATGGTAGTTGAATTGATGGATGCATTAAACCAATTTTCATACTCTTGTGGTCTGCCTAGCCTACCTTGAATATTGGTTTAGTTTTTTCAAGCCAATTACATACTCTTTTCAATTCTCAAGAATTGAACAACTGAGCTAGTCCGTGCTCGGGACAATGGTTTAGACTCTATAATATATGATAAGGACTTGAACATGTATAGTTTCTTTTCTGAATTTGGTTCCTTGAATTGAGAGACTTGATTCATGAAATTTTGATAAATTCTCTTTTAAAGTGATGCTTCTAATAGTTGCAATGTTGAACTCTGTAACTCAACTTGAGAACAGGATAGGTGCTTGTTAACGATTCTATTGTCTTCTGCATGCCAAGTACCTCTTACTTTACTAACGGATTGATTCCCAAACCTAAATTGATATGTTTGAATTTGATATTTTATTTATAGGAAGGGCAGTTTAAAGAACTTTTGCACAATAGAAACATCTTAAAATCACAATTCATCCTGCCGAGCTGATTATTCATGGCAGTTTTTATTTGGGAGATGTGAACAAGAATTTTTAGGTCATTCATGGTACATTCACTTGTATGCCAATCAGTCACCGCACCAAACATATCATAATACTTCTATTTTGTATGCAAATTTGTCATCTCTGCTTACATTGTATCATGCTAACAGGTCACTAATATGTTCTTGTTTTCTATTGGCTCTTAGAAACACCATTGGAGGATTACGAAGAGCTGCGCCTGCGAAATTGCATGCAGAACAGTGCAGGACTGCAGGAGCTCGGAATCGTTGACAAGTATCCATACTTTGGGAAGACAAGAGTCATTTCTCAAGGAAAGAACACGACAAATCAGCATAGTGAAGACTCAGAATCTGCATATGATCCTGTACAAGATGATGATGCTGAAGGAGATTCGATATCATCAAATGGCAGTGCAAAGGTGCTAGTTCTTCAAACTTCACAGTCCTTAAATTGTTGTGTGCTTACTAATACATTTTATTTTTTTAATTCTGTGCACACTCCATTCACTAATCCATGCTTCTATTTCTACCAGGCCAGTAAGAAAAAGAGTTGCAACAACACTAAGAATCAAACTTCAGATGCTCCTTCATGTGGTGTTAGGTTTCATCCTCGTAAGAGGGTTTTTGCACCTGAACTGCCCACTAGACGTACAAAGTCAAAGCAAAGTAATGCTGAGCCAGCTGAACATTGTGACCCCCATGTGCCTGCTGCTAAACCAAGTGATCTTCATGTGCCAGCTACTGAACCAAGTGAGCTTCATGTGCCATTTGCTGAACCAGGTGATCTTCATGTGACAGCTGCTGAATTGAGAGCCTGTGTGGTTCGAGGGTCAGTGGATGATCGCTTCCTAGTGTGATGAGTGATTGACAACATTGTGTGGAATAACTCTTGGCTAAGTATTGCAGGTGCATGTTGCGACTTGATTGGTGTTGCTGCAGGTGAAGAAAAAGCGTGAAAGGTCTATGTTGGTGGGCCTCCAAGTGTGGACTAGACAAGTAGGCCTAGTTCAAGAGACCCGGTGGCCGACGGGGTCAAGTGCGAATCGCATGGTGGCAAGAACAGCAAGATGAAGTCATGTACGGTTTCTTGGTTGAGCCGAGACGACCGTGGCGGCCAAGTTATGAGTGGAGATTGGCGTGAGGCTGCACCAAGTCCGCTGGGTTTGTAGTGGTTCACCACAAAACAACTGTGTTTCTCGGTTGAGCCACAAAACCGAGGCCGAAGACTCGACAGAGGAGGGGTGGCCACCCAGGCCGGTCTCACCGTCCAGGTGGGGCGGTCTGACCGCCAGGGTCGCAGCACCGAGAAACTTCGAAGCAGAGGACACACGGCATGATCGCAAGAGTTGCATTGGTGCTACGCAGGCTTGCGGTGGATGCGCATCCGTCCGATGGTACTGAGATGAAGATTTCCCAAATTGCCCTTCAAGGGTGTGTATCTCTATTATGTTAGTAGGGGTATTTTAGTCTTTCGGTTGCCCCCAAATAAACTTGAGAGAGGTGGGATGGCAGCCAACTCTTGGAACCCTAGTTCATTTGCTTCCCTAGTTTTCCCTTTCTAGTTTTCCTCTAGGCTAGAATGAGAGCTTCATGAGTCATCTTGAGAGAGGGTTGGATGTCCGGGCAGCTTGCTAGACCTTGTATGAACCTTCATGGTATGTATAGAAGATTCGGCGTGGTTCATCTTTTGTCCCTTTGTCTCCCGGCGTTTTTCCCTTTTTGGTGATTTTCGGAGCTTTTTCTTGGGATTTTCATGGTGAAGTGGTGGAGGCGTTTTCATGCTGGATTCTTGTTGGGTGTCATGTATGAGGACCTTGTGCCTCTTTGCTTGGTGGCCCTGCCCCAGAAATCCCCCCGAAACGACTTCGATTTAGTGGTTTTTCGAGTTCCTCGAGTTCATGACCTAGAGAGCCAAGATTCGCAATAACCTTTGATCGAGAGCATTTTGATGGATTTCCTTTGGTGGAGAGGTTCCCTAGGAGGTAACCCAGCTATCCCCGAAGTTTTGCTGCAATCCGTGGGGTAAATCGGGAGATCGGTTGATGGGAAGTTGAGGGTCGACTCATGGCCAGGTTTTCTGGGGGAGGCGGTCTAACAGCCCTTGGGAGGTGGTCTAACTGCCCTGGTGTTCCCAGGTTGGAGTTTTGGTTTTGCCAGATCTTCCTCTGTGAGTTTGTTCGCCTTGATCAGAGGAGCGTTCTGGTGAAATCTCGGCATGTTTTGAGCTCGTTTGCAGGGTTTTCCGTGGAGGAGATTCTTGCTGGGTACAAGATGTTAGACTGCTCTAGGTAGGAGGTCTAACTGCTCTAGGCTCGTTTGGTGAAGTTCTCGTTTTTGCCAAGATTTTCTGGTAGCTTGCTTGGCCTTGACCAGAGGATCTTGTGGCTGTAGCTGTGGAGTGTTTTGGAGCTCGGTAGGGTGTTCTTTGGTGGTTTTCCCAGTTGACAGGCATAGGCAGTCTAACCGCCCCCTCCATGCGGTCTGACCATCCCTGCCCGAGCAGATAGCTTCGTGTTGTTTCCGCTGCGTTTTGTGTGTAAAAGCTTTAGTTGGAAGTGTTGTTTGCTCCTAGGAACAGTAGCACTCCAGTGGCTACGTGGTCTTGGCAAACAGAAGGAAGTGTGCGGAGCGTATGATTTTGGGTATCCGACCAAGTTCATCTTTTTGGAGAAGACATCTCCTTCGAGAAGAATTTTTTTGGCTCCCATTCACTCCCCCCTCTCTTGTCGCCATTCCGGTCCTTCAAGTGGTATCAGAGCTGGTTACGGGTCTTTTGGGACTCTAACCAATCTAAGATCCAAAGATGACGTACCAGCAACGGGGATCGGGTCCTCCACACTTCGATGGAAAGAACTACCAGATGTGGCAGTGGCAAATGTCCGCTTTCCTTCGCGGCGAGGGTCAGATCCTTTGGGTTGTTACGGAGAACACAACTTATATTCATCCGATTAACTTCCTTGCTCTGGGATCGAGGGGTATGCATGACGCCAACAACAAGGCGGTCGACTACTTGTTTCGCGCTCTCTGTCAACCCGAATTCGATCGGGTTCAGGCAGAGGATTTGGCTTGCAAGATTTGGGACAAGTTGAAAGTAGCTCACGCTGGGAACAATCAGGTTAAGGCAAGCCTGTTTGCGACTTCCCGAAGAGAGTACGAGAACTTCACTCATCTCCCCGGTGAGTCCATAGACACGATGTTCCAGTGGTTCACCGTGATCGTGAACAATATGAGGGCCAATGTGACCGTGTACGCCGATCGCATTCATCTTCACTGCTACTAGAACTCTAGGTGGAGTAGGCGGAGCTGAAGTTGACGTTGCTCGCACCAACCATCGCTCGGGCCTTCTTGTCATGGCCGTCCTTCCTCCTCGATCTCCGCTCGTCCTTGTTCTTGTGCTTGTGCTCGCGTCTCGAACAGTGAAGAACCTCAGCGGGTTGAGCTGCTACGCGCGAGACGACTTCTGCGGCATGGCACACAACTCTGGTAGCAAGAAGAGCTAGAAGGACGACTCGGACTCTGACTCTTGGGATGAGGTACGTGGTGAACTCTCCATCTTGCGCCAGGAAAATGAGGAGTTGGTCAAGTTGCTTGATAATCGTGATGACATGCTTAGAGAGGCTAAGAAAATGAGGAAAGAGCTTAGGGCCTTGCTTGATGATGCTAGGAATAGAGTGGCTGAGCTAGAAACACAGAACCTTGATGCTAAGCTTGAGATAGATTCTCTTAAGGCTTCTCCTGTTGTTTCTAATGAGGTTGATTGTGGTGATTGCTCTATTTTCCTAGCTGATTGGACTGCTCTAAAGGAAAAGCATGCCTCCAAGTGTTAGGAACTAGATGTGCTTAGGGTTGAGTTGGCTGAGCTGAAGTCTAGACCTGCTTTGCTAGGGGCGTGCACTTCTTGTCCTGTCTTGCATGGAAAACTTGCTGAGTCTCGTACTCAATTTGTTTCACTTGAGGCTGAATTGAAATCTCCCATTGCTACATCTTGCTCTACTTGCGAATTGCATGCTATGAAGAATTTGGAACTTGCACACTATGTTGATCATCTGTAGGATGAGAATGATGAGCTGAGAAAGTTGTTAGGTTGGTTGTCGGGCCAAGAGCCTCAGCTTGGTATCATGATTGCTGCTTTCAAGCGCTTTGATGGTTAGGCTCTTGGAGCTGTCAAGGTTGGTGAGAGTAGTGGTGAGAAAGATGAGAAAATTGGAAAGATTGTTATCCCACCACAAACAACATCCAAGAACAATTTTGCTCCTAAGCGCAACCATCTCAGAAACAAACTTGATACAACCCCAGATCCACCAGTGTTTCCTCCCTAGACAAACAACTTCCAAAAACCGGTGAGATTTGTGAGTACTAAGGGAGAAGTGGTTGGAGAGAAACTGAGAGAGAAGCCGAGTGAGCAGCCTCATCCCGAGCCTAAGCCTAAACCGATCCGCTTCCATTGTGAGTAATGTCGGAGGGATGGTCATAAGGATGAGTTTTGCTTGAAGAGGAAGAGAGAAGAGAGGATGGCTGAGGAGTGGTCTAACAAGGACAGGTACCACCCTTCTCATGGTGTGCCTGAGCCTCATATGCCACTGCCCAGGTGTGAGGCTGTCGTGAGAAGTATTCCAGCATGGGGAGATGGGACTTCCCGCATCCGAGGTGGGTTTCTGGAGAGGGCGGTTAGACCGGCCAGGCATGGCGGTTAGACCGGCCTTGCCCAGGGGGAGGCGGTTAGACTTGCCTCGCTAGGCGGTCAGACCGGCCCTCACCAGAATTCTAGCGATTCAGTTTTCAAGGTCGTGGTACTAGTGGTTTCAGTTCTGGTGGTCGTGGTACTGGTGGTAGGTGTGTTGATTCTGGTGGTGTTGAGTTTGCTGAACGTTCTCCTCCTCGTGATCGATACGAGTTTGGGAGAGGTCGAAGCTTTGAGTCTCAGAGGAGCTACGGACCACGGTCTTCCTTTCGTGGTGCTCGTACTTCTCCAGCGAGATGGGAGTGGTTTCCCTGTGGTGATTCCCGTTTTGGTAGGATGGAGTCGAGGTTTGATGGACGTGGTAGGATGGATCATGCAAACCCCACTTTGGAGCAGATGGCTCAGCACTGGTTTTACTCTTTTGGTACTAACCCCAGTGTTGAGTCGTTTGCTCACTCACATGCTCGTTTTTTATTTTCAGGTGGCAGGCTTGGGGAACGTTTGGCTGATCGACTCCGGTTGCTCGAGGCATATGACCAGAGATCGGGGGTGGTTCTCCAGCCTCGCCCCAGTGGTGTCAAAGGTGTACATCACGTTCGGGGATAATGGACGAGGACGGGTGCTTGTGGAAGGTGAAGTGAAGGTAAGTGACAAAGTGATTCTAAAGCGTGTTGCCTTAGTCAAGTCGCTCGGTTTTAATTTCTTTCGGTTTCTCAGCTTCTTGATCAGGGCTTTGAGGTGTTGTTTAAGTCGGTGCTTCTCGGATACTTGATGCTCGAGGGGATCTTGTGTGTATGGTCTTTCCCGAGGGTCAAATATTCCGTGCGGATTTTTCCCAGTGTTGTGGTGTTGCTAGGTGTTTTGTGGTTGGTTCTTCGGCTGAGTTGTGGAAGTGGCATAGGTGGTTGGGTCACTTGAGCTGACCTTTTGTCTCGCTTGAGTGGACTTAACTTGGTCCGAGGATTGCCCCAATTGAGTTTCAAGAAAGATTTGGTGTGTACACCGTGCAAGCATGCTAAGATGCTGGCTGCTTCCCATCCACCTTTGACCGATGTCATGACAGAGCGTCCATGCGAGCTACTCCATATGCACCTCGTTGGCCCAGCTCGTGTGTGCTCAGTGGGTGGGAAGTGGTACGTCCTGGTTGTGGTGGACGATTACTCTTGGTATGCCTGGGTTTTCTTTTTGGAGGAAAAGGGGGAGACGTTTGGTTTTGTTCAAGACCTTTTCTTGAGGTTGAAGAACGAGAGGCACGGAGATGCCATTCGAGCGATTCGCAGTGATAATGGCACAAAATTTTAAAACTCTCACTTTGAAACCTTATGCCATGACTTGGGTCTTGAACACTAGTTTTCGAGTCCGTATACGCCTCCCCAAAATGGCGTGGTGGAAAGGAAGAATAGAACCTTGTGTGAGATGACTCAGATGAGGCTCGATGAGCATAGGACTCTGAGGAGGTTCTAGGCTGAGGCGGTGAGTACCGCGTGCTATGTGTCGAACAGGATTTTTCTCCGGGCTTATAAGAAGAAGACATGTTATAAGTAGATGCATGGTCGCACTCCCAAGGTGAGTCACTTTCACATCTTTGGCTGCAAGTGTTTCATTCTTAGGAAAGGCAAGCTTTTGGATAAGTTTGAGGCTAGGTCTGTCGATGGCATTTTCTTTGGTTATGCTACTCATTCTAGAGCATATCGTGTGCTAAATTTGGAAACTAACAAAATCGTGGAGACTTGCGAGGTGACCTTCGATGAGACACAACCACGTAGTTCGTTGGTCTTTGAATGTGTAGGTGACAATGAACTTGGCGAGGAGATCTTCGAGGATGAAGTGCAGGAACCAGGAGATGATGAAGATGATGGTGTGGCACCCGCGGATGAGCATGTACCTACTTCTTCGACTACGATCGCGGACGGGCCCTCTCCTACACCTACAACGACGTGCCGAGATCGAGAGGAAGCTGTTACCACTACGTGAAAAACTCACTTTGGTAACAGGCATAGATTGCCTTTAGTAATGGGCAAAGCACCCGTTACCGATCAAGTGTTACAAATGAGCGAAGAAAGGTAACGGGCTGATGCCCGTTAATGATAACACATATTCGTAACGGGCATCAAACAACGACCGTTACCACAACTAGCCACCGGTCACGTGAAATGGCTGTTTCTCTGGGCCCACAGGCAACTTTGGTAACGGGCACCAAAACAGAGCCCATTATAGGAACTCAACATCGGAGACGCGTTCTGTGTACCTGCGTCTCCTCTGTCTCGACGAAATGAGACGCGTCTATTTCAAGCGTGTCTCAGCAGAACTAGGATTCGTAACGGGCATCAAACAACAACCATTATCACAACTAGTCACCGATCATGTGAAATGGCTATTTATGTGGGCCCACAGGGAACTTTGGTAACGGGCACCAAAACAGAGCCCGTTACAGGAATTCAACATCAGAGACGCGTGCTGTGAACCCTCATCTTCTCTATCTCGACGAACGGGCCAAGTTCTGGGGCCCACCGGTCAGTATTGGTAACGGGCTTTTACGCTGCCTGTTACATTGTTGGCATGTTTGTAACGGGCGTTCCGAATGAAGCCCGTTACTCACTGGTCAGTGTTTGTAACGAGCTTCAATTAATGCCCGTTACAGATACGTAGGCCACCCCTACAGTAACCTGCTGTCTACTTGCCTGCTGCATCCTGGAACCAGCCAGGATTTGGCAGCCATCAGGGGCTGCATCCTGGAACCAGCCAGGATATGACAAAATTCACAAAAATTAGATCCAGCATCCAAATTCATAGAAATCCACATAATTCACATGCATCATATGACAAAATTCAGCATCATCATCTCACAAGTAAAGAAGCATCACTGGCTTGACAACAATATGGCAGCCATAGTTAACTAGCTTGACAACAATATCACAAAATTCATGGGACAAGGAGGAATGCAAAAATTTCCTAAGAACCATATATAATATTAGCCCACACAGTTTCATCAGCATGAAATTTTCCTCCGACTGCGATCACCTGTTCCATGAGGAATGTGGCAATTCTATCACGAACATAGACTAGTGTGGTTTTGTGGAGAGGATGCTCATCTAGCCCTAATCTCTGGATATAATAATGTCACCAGTCAGCACACATATATAGGTGGTTACCAAATATGTGCAGTGCTAATAAGCAAGAACTGTGCTCAGCTGCAGGTTTTACAAATGAAGATCCCAAGAAAGTACCTTATTTGAGCATCTATCGTTTAGTTTAAGCATGTGATAGGCACAATAGAAGCCGCAGAGTCTGGAACCAGGAGGTTGTTGGTGGCACTGCAATAAATGTACAAAGAAAAATAGTGGTGATCGAGAAGAAATAAACTCAAGCTTTAGTACTAGCTTCCACATGAAGGAAATAAGTGGTATGTACCTCAAACTCTGTGACATGGTTTAAGGTGATGTGGGGCACCCCCTTCTCAGAGCAGTAACGTTCCCAACCCCTACAACGAAACATGCAACAATGGTTAGGGCACTATTAATTAATATACTCTGCAGAGTTTGTTGAGGAACGTCCGCAGGTTAAGAAAGAAATAACTTACTCATTAATGATTAGTGAGAAAAGGGTAATATCAGTCTTAAGGCTCTTCAATGAATCAAGATAGTAGACCTTCTTCTGCTTCGGAAAGATCGCCACTACAATCTAGTGGTTCTTACTGAGATAAGCGGTAAAGATGAGTTTCTTTTTAGCATATAGTTTGAAGGCACGATGCATAAAGGACACAACGAAATCAACAGAGTGAGCCTTGCTGGTCAACATTGTGAAGTTAAAGCATTCAGGATCAAGGAAGCCAACTTCAGCGCCCGTCTTCTCAACTTCTACAGCCATATTCCTATTAGTAAGAAAAACAAAGTGTAAGGAGGCAAAATACATGGTAAAGATGATGTGAGGCAAAAAGCACATTTCGATAGAGAATGATTAGTGAGAAGCAGATTAAATTTTCAAGCAACTTACAGGATGAAGCAGCGGAGAAGTGTCAGATCCAAAGCATCCAACTTGAAGAGATCGTACAAATCACTGAGTTGCACAGGTATCTGCTCGAGTCCATTTGACGATTCTTCTCCTCTTAGGCCAACAGCTGGTCCCGGGCCGAAGTGCGATCATAATCGGAGAATCATCATTTGCCTTACCACGTTGCATGTAGAATGTGTGGAGATCTCTGGTACAGGGAGCAGCCACATTGAGTAAATCATCACTGAGAATGCTCTTTCCGAATTTGTAATTTGGGTTATTCATAGCCCAAGGATTCTTCTTGGTGTTTCTCTCAGATCGTTTTCTAGTAGGCATCTTAGAGGTTTTATTTTCAGTAATTTTCTTTTCCTGCTGCTTTGAGATGGCTGAAGGTTTCTTAAGGGCTTTCTTGCCTGCTGTAGGTGGTGTAGAGCTTTTATGTTTGGCAAGTTTCTTTTCTTGCAACTTTGAAATGGCTGAAGGTTTCTCAAGGGCTTTCTTGCCTGCTGTAGGTGGTGTAGAGATTTTATTTTCGGCAAGTTTCTTTTCTTGCTGCTTTGAAATGGCTGAAGGTTTCTCAAGGGCTTTCTTGCCTGGTAACAGTGGTGTCTCACCAGGAGTTATTACAGAGGTATTGGGCCTAGATGTACCCTACAGCTTTCTTCGAAATGTCGTCGACAGATTTATCAGCACCAACCAACACATCACTCTGGTTGCCTGGTAACGGTGGTGTCTCACCAGGAGCTATTAAAGAGGTATTAGGCCCAGATGTACCTGCAGCTTCCTTCGAAATGTCGTCAGCAGATTTATCAGCATCAGCTAACATATCAATCTGGGCTCCTGCTTTGACAAGATTGTTTTGAGCACTTTCATTTGGGGTGTAGGTTTTGTTGTTTCATGTGGAGGAGAAGGTGGAGGTGGTGGGGATGGAATATTTGGTGTCTCTTGCGGATGTGGGATGCAAGATATCTTGCGGATGTGGGGATGCAAGTTTTTCTGTTTTTTCAGGATGAAGAGGAGAAGGAGGTGGGGATGCAAGTTTTCAGTATGAGGAGGAGGAGGTTGGAATGGAATGTCTTGCGGATGTGGGGATTGAGGAGGAGGAGGAGGAGGATGTGGGGAACCATGTGAGGAAGGAACCTATCCTGTACTCTGTGAACTACAAGGAATTTGTACCGTAGCCTGTGAACGAGATTTATATGCTGGTGCTCCCTTGACGTGAATGTGACACCTTCTCCACTGTAACCTCTGTCCTTCAGCTTGTTCGAGTGTCATCACCTCGTCATTAGGAGGGTATTCCACCAGTTCATCCGCAAAGACATTATATACAAAGAGCACTTCAACCACAACACAGTCTTCATGAATCAGGACTGTTTGTAGTGTAGTCTGCTCTGGATGAACAAGACCCATTGCAGCCTCACATTCAAGACCCCTCCACGTGATCCATAGGCCACAGTGTGTGGGTTCAGTCAACATGCCTATAAGGTCTTCTTGTGTACGATCGTCACAGCGCACCTTCGTCAACTCTGCATGCCACTGATCAAACCTATATTATCTGCGGACGCACAGCTGCTCTTCAGTGTGGCGGGTAAAGGGCTTGTGCGATTGGACACTGGTGACAACACTACCTGGTACCCGCTACCCAACGCCTTTAGTAAACTGTTCTGCATCTCAGCCTTGAGTTCTTTCTTGATTTCTTCCTTTATCTTTTCCGTATCAACTGATGCGTCGGTCTTCGTCCACTTCCTCTTCCTGTACATGGAAGCGTGATGAGGCTATGCATACTTCCAGCGCTGGTAGCTGGAGACACCACGCACGTGACCTGGTTGTTCAGGGCAGCCCAAGCACTGACTTAGCACATCATACTCCGTCTGCCCTGCCATTCCTGAAGATTCTGCACATGCATTCTTCTCCTTGATGTCTGCAACCAATTTTTCAATTTCTTTGTTGTTGAACACTATCACGGCAACACGGTCTTTAATCACTAGCTTACTCGTTGCTCGCAGCCAATTCTTGGAACGATTGTCAGGGTAGGCGTCATATGGGTTGGGGATCCCAGCTACAGCTAATTGTTTGTCCTCTTCCTCCCATTGTTCTAGTTTCACAGTCTAACCAGCTGGACCCATGCTGTGCTCGCTTGTGTTCCGGCTTCGGAGTTCTTTGAACTTGACACAAACAGATGAGGCTTGCTCGGTTTCCTCCTGTTTCATGAACTCCTTCCACTGTTTCGGGACGATAAACGGGTGCCTTGTAAATGGCTCAAGTCCTTTTCTGATAAAATCTCGCCTAAGTTGAAATCTGAATTGTCTCCATGCCTTGGCTGTCGTCTTCCAGAAAAGCTTGAATGCCTGCGGTTTCACGCCTTCCTGGAACTTCAAGTGTTTCTGCACATGCTTATCAAACAAGTCCCACTTTTCAATATTGCTTAGTTCTTTGAATTCTGGCAAGTGTAAAGGTATATTTTGTCTAGCAACAAGCCCTGCAAGCGCCCCGAACCTGCGCTTTTGAGTCAATGGTACTGGTCCGTCCTATGTCGACCTCCGTGACTATCATTGTGTCACTTGGCCACTTTGTGGATGTCCTTGGCGCTCTGCCTCGGCGCGGAGCCCCACCCACCTGGTCTTGTTGTTCACTAGCAGTGCCATAACCCTCTTCTTCATCTTGTGGCCCAGGTCTATAGTCCTCGTCAGATTTATCCTGTGAATTAATAGTCAAGGGATTTTGAGAAAGGTCAGCTCAGTGTCCAAGAATAGCACAAAAAGTAGACCATACTACTAGCTCTCCCAGGAGACATGCTCAACAGGAGACAAGTAGAGCACATTTTTAGTTAGCCATGCTTAGCAGCTAAGCATGAGAAAACACATAAAAAAACAATTACAATAACTACCTTAGCCCACTATAATATCATTGGTTCTATGGTAAACCATTAACATAAATGCAAAATTCAGTAACCAAATGAGGACCGGAGCGTCCGAGGATCGGTGGATGGTCGCTCCTGGCTGTGATGAGTGATTGACAACATGGTGTGGACTGATGCTTGGCCGAGTATTGCAGGTGCAGGTTGCGGCTTGATTCGTGTTGGTGCAGGTGAAGAGCGGGCGCGAAAGGTCTTAGCCTTGCGGGGCCTCCGAGGAGTGGAGAGACAAGTAGGCTTGGCTCGATGGACTCGGTGGCCGAACGGGATCAAGTGCGGGCCGCATGGTGGCAAGAAAAGCAAGACGAAGTCGTCGACTGGAGCCGGTGCAGGGTAGCGGCTCACGACCGGAGTCTGCACGTGGGGTTTGCGGCGGTTCAGCACAAAACCGTCAGGTTACTTAGTTGAGCCACAAAACCAAGACCAGAGGCTCGGTGGGCGGAGACGGGATCCGGGCGCGCCGAGAAGCTTCGATGCTGGGGGACACGCGGCGGGATCACAGGGCTTGCGTCGGGAGGACGCGGACTGCGGCGAAGGCGTGGCCGCCTGATGAAGAGGAGTGCTACTTGACCATATTGCCCCTGAGGGGTTTGTATCTCAGTTTAAATTCTAGGGGTAGCTTGGTCATTTGTCCAACCCAGAGGGACTCATATATATAGCTCTAAGGTTTCTAGGCAAACCATCCTTCCGGACTGCTTCTCATTTCCCTGCTCCATAGGCTTAGATTTTCTTCACCGTTTTGTAGAGAATCTGTCCTCCGAGTGTATGGAAGCTTTCATGGTTGCGTCGATTTCCTTCTTGTGGCTCGAGTGATTTTCGAGTCTTTTTCGGGCTATTTTCGTTGGATTTTCGTGCGCGGCTTGTTCCTTCAATTCTGGGGTGTTTGGGTTCGGATTTCTTTGTGGGGATCATGGATAGATGTCTTGTGCATCTTTGTGCTTGATCTTGACCCCTCAAACTCCGGATTTGGCCTCCGATTGAAGGATTTCGGTTGGAACCCTAGCTTTTTGTGTGAGCTCGGTAGACTCTCGATTCAGTGGGTTTGAGGCTACAAATTCGTAGGTATAGCATCTCCTAGAGGCGCTTCACCTTCACCTATGATTTGGTAGCAATCCCTTGGTTGATTCGGGAGATCGGGCAAAGGGAAGCAAGCGTTGACCTTCAAGAGGTCGGGCTCAGGCTGCTGTCCGCGAGCCTTGCGGACTGTCCGCGAGCTCCGTGCGGACCGTCCGCGAGGTGTTGACCAGCCAGCTGTTCGTCGTGTTCTTCGCAAGTTCTTGCGTCGCTTTGTTTCGATCCGTCGAGTCGGTAGGTTTTGGTTGGAAGGAGTTGGCTGGACCGTCCGCCCGGGGTGGCCGGACAGTCTGCGAGGCTCGGACCGTCCACGGTGCTCGCCCGAACCATCCATTTTTCGACAGTGCATACTGGAGGTTCGTGGTTGATTTTTGGACCATCCGCGCTCGACCTGCGGACCATCCGCCCCCTCTGTGTGGACCATCCGCTCGTACCCCGCGGACTGTCCACCCCGAGCCTCGCAGATCGGCTAAGTCCTTTGCTTCTTGAGTTGCGCTTTCGCTTGGGATTTGTTTCAGACTTGTTCTTAAGGTTGGTAGGTCCGTTGTGACTACGCGACCTTGGCAAGCTCGTGTGGGAATCCTTGGTTGTTGATTTGGGACATAGGCCGAGTTCTCTTTGGAGAAGAATTTTTATCGGCTCCCATTCACTCCCCCCTATCTGGTTGCCTAATCAGTCCTTCACCAAAAAATTAGTTCAGACAATGCGACCTTACCATTTTAAAGAGGAAGATGTTGGCTGCCTCTATTGCTGATGAGGTACTTATTCAACTTGGAGAGAATGTGCACATGTACATAGGAACAAGAGCAAAACCAAATATAAGAGTCAATCTAAAGGGAAATGCTAAGTATGTATACCATCAATAGCTAAGTATGTCCACATGTACTTATACAAAGGAGCCACAGGGTATGCCGGGCATGGACCGGCATACCCTGCAATTCCCACAAGTACAAGTATATTTATACGCATTTATATAAAAAGAAAAGCATACACACACATATGTTGTATACTTGATTATCTGAACACATGTGTGCTGCATACGCTTGCTTGGCCTAATTGCATAAACTCGAGCAAATATACCAAATTACGTTGTTAATTTTATAGTTAGTACTGAATTGTTGTTAATTTTACAATTATTACCGAGTTGGTAGAATGGATTTACCGAATTGTATAAGACATTTTTAGAGCGGCATACCCTAAACTCAAATCCTAGATTCGCCACTGACCTTGTGTTGACGGATAAAACTCATATCCACCTACGATCCGCAAGCGTACGGACCTACACCTTTTTCACCACGGGGATTCCCTAGGTTCTTATCAATCCGCGGAGCAAGGGGATTACAAGCGTTTGATCTAGCACTACTAACAAACTTAACCAAACCCTAAACTACGGTTAATCTAGAGAACTACTACACTACACTAGAGAGAGATTAAACTCACAAGATATGTAAAAGACACTTGCCCAAGGATCTACGATACTTGAACATGCAACCTCTAAGAGATATGAAAACCAATCTAATCTACCGGGGGTTGTGACCACGGTTTCGCCCTTTCCCTCCCCCCGTACTGTCACTACGCGGAGGTATTTGTGACTAGACCTATGATGATCACGGCATATTGAAGGGGTTCTAAGGGAGAAGTGAGATCTATACTCCCAACATGGCATGGTAGCTAACCTTAAACAAGAAAGCATCTTCAACACTAGATGATAGATTGAAACCATAAAAGTTGCGATTACATCTCAAGATCGATTACAACCCATGGACAAATGAGAAGATTACCCCATCAAGGTGCTAGGCATAGCACCGTTGATCATGGTGATGCTTCCGACGGTGTCTTCCTTCTCCTCCGGGGGTGTCTTGGCAGGGCCTCGACGTCCTCCTCCACTTGTGGTTACTTCCTTCGAGTAGAGCGATCCTTCTCGCGAATGATCTCCCTCCTCTTCTTCCTTTCTAGCTTGTGGATGACCTCTTGGGCGAATGGCTCTCTCTCTCTGCGAATGGCGGCGCCTCCACGACTTTAGGGTTGCATCATCTTCACGCTCAAGAAATGGGGGGCCGAACCGACGTTGGAATGGGCCAGGCCGACCGGCCTGGGCCGACCGGCCCAGGCCCATTTCAGCCCGGTTCGGTCACCCCTTCGCGCATGTGGGTCCTCTTGACATTTTGCACTTTGCCCCCTTCAATTGCATCATTTTGACGATGTCATCCTCGCGTCCAAGATGGAGGGTCTTCTCGCATGAAGTTCGGTCTTTTACGCTTTAATCCTCGGGGATGTTCCTTTGTAACACTTCGGTCCACGCCACCTTTGGGAGTGATTTCATCATGCTCTTGAACACGAACGGGACTCCTCATTTGCTCCTTTGAACTTATTGTGACTCCTTCCTTTATGTCCATATTTTCCTGCAAATACATAACACTTCCAAATGCACATACAAAGATGAACTTGTTATATCGTTAGTGTGCCTAGTGGCGGGTTAGTTTCATAATCAAGTCCGAACCAAAGTGTAATGAACATGTTTGGTGTACCAAAATACACCGTCAACACCTTGTTACTGTCGGAGCGGAGGGATATCTACTCCTCGTCGCTGCCTGCTCGCCGCCACGTCCTCGTCCTCGCATCGACCTCATAGCTGGATCCCTCCTCCTCCTCCTCCTAGTCATCGTCATCACCATTGTCGCTGGATCCCTCCTCTAGTCGTCGTCATCACCGCCGCTGCTGGGTCCCTCCTCCTCCAGATCTCGCTATCAGAGGTGTGGCGCGCGTCGCACCGAGCGTGGTGTGGCGCGCGTCTCGGCGAAGGGGTGTAGTGTGCGTCACGGCGTGGGGGGAGGTGAGGGGTACGAAGGCGAGGGGGAGAAAGTGGCGGCGGCGGCGCGAGGGGAGAGTAGGAGGAGACTGCGTGAGGGAGGCATCTTTCCCTACTAACCTAGCGCGAGTGGGCTTGTGTGGGCCTTAAAACGAGTAATGTAGTCAAGTACTTCTCTTCTACTCCTTCCGTTCATTTATCCAAGGCCTATTTTTACTTGACTCGAAGACCAAGGAAAAGAAATTAAGCCCCTCCTGTCATTAATCTCCCAAAAATCATACGTGTTTATTAAAAGGTTTCGGAGGCGCAAATGATACGCGTCTTAACAACCACGCGTCGCCAGTGAAGGGGCGGGGCCAGATCTATTCGAATGAAGAACAATTTGCTTTTCCCCTTTTAATCTGCAATCAAATTTTGTATCACGTATTTCTCCGTCACCCATAATCCAAATTTGATGATATTTGTTTTTGATTTTTTCTAAAATAAACATCTATGTGAGAGATGTAGACATTTGTACACAATTATAATATTCCTTTATCGAAACCATTTGATTTTTTGACAAGTTTAGGGAACCAAATTATGTTGCCAAGTCAATTTGTAGAATTTTTAGAACACACTAAGATGTTATTATAATTACTATATCATAAACATGAGATAAAAAAATCTAATTTTAAGAAATTTGGTTAAACAAGTGTGGCTGTTGATATTTTATTCATATACTAAATTACCAACTATGAAATTTTCGTATTTTTTACGAATTTTTAGGTGCTGTTTATGGGCTCTAATATGAGATGCATCACAAGTTCACATCACCAAGCAAACAAGTGTGACTGTTGATATAGCATCACATGTTCACATATGACATGCATCACAAGTTCACATCACCAAGCAAACTAACTCATAACAAACGTATTCACATCTGACATGCATCAGCAGGGCACATCACCAAAATAAGATTGCATCAGCTGGGCGCATCACCAAACTAGACTGTAACTGCAAGGGAACTAGTTAGCTAGATGGCTTCTTTTGTGCTACTGCCTCAAGTTCAGATATCCTTGTCTCTAGTTTTGCAACTCTTTCTGCCAGCTCAGCATTCTTCTTTAGAAGTTCAATCTTCTGCCTCTTTTGTGCGGCTTTAAGCTACTCATCCTGCTTGTCGATTCCTTTCCAGATGTAGTCAATGTGATCCCGAGTGACAGCACGTTCCTAAAACAAAGGAAAATTATATTGATGCAAGCTTCATAACAGTTGTAACTTCTAGATGGCTTCTTTTGTGCTACTGCCTCAAGTTCAGATATCCTTGTCTCTAGTTTTGCAACTCTTTCTGCCAGCTCAGCATTCTTCTTTAGAAGTTCAATCTCCTGCCTCTTTTGTGCGACTTTAAGCTGCTCATCCTGCTTGTCGATTCCTTTCTAGATGTAGTCAATGTGATCCCGAGTAACAGCATGTTCCTAAAACAAAGGAAAATTATATTGATGCAAGCTTCATAACAGTTGTAACTTCTTACAAGAAAGCTGTTTAGCTCTAACTGGTTTCAAAACTTGCCTGCTTCTCTTCAGCCGATTCCTTGAGCTAGTTGATTTCAGTCCAAATCCTGTCAATGTCAAGTGCGGCAACTTCCTACCACAAATGAAAATTGATGCATTAGAACAACTGATCAGTGAAGATGTGAATGTACAAGGACAAATCATGCGTGATGGTTTGAGAACTTGCCTCATGGTCTTCAGAATCGTCACCGGAGTTGTTGCCAGAGTCGTCGCCGGAGTTGTTGCCGGAGTCGTCGTCGGAGTTGTTGCCGGAGTCGTTACCGGAGGAGATGAGGTCTACCACCACTCTTCTGCCTGGGTCGTCACCGGAGGAGTCCACGATCACCTCAATGCGCGTGGACCGCTTCTTCCTTCGCGTTGAGGAAAAAAACCCTGCCTCTCCATGGCGGGCGTTACTGGAGTCCGCCAACTTGGCCCTTGCACGCGTGTACGGCTTCCTCCCCCGGGCTGACGAAGAACCGGCCTCTCCCATGGAGCGCCGAGGAAGACGCACGGGGGCGGCACGTGGGGACGTCTCCTCTTCGTCGCCGTGGAACCTCACTCTTTTGGCGGGGGTGGCAGACAGCACTGAGGAAGATGGACGGGGACGTGGCCGCGGGGCCTCCTCCTTGCAGAACCTCCCCCTAGAGTCGCGGGCCATCCCTGTGATGGAGACGAGGCTACGACGGAGACGAGTAAGGCAGAAGCCGGAGCAGGGGAAGGCGGGGCAGAGCGTTTATTAAAAAGGTTCGGAGGCGCAAATGATACGCTGATTAACAACCACCCGTCGCCAATGAAGGGGCGGGGCAGATCTATTCGAATGAAGAACAGTTTGCTTTTCCCCTTTTAATCTGCAATCAAATTTTGTATCACGTATTTCTCCGTCATCCGTAATCCAAATTTGATGATATTTGTTTGTGGACCGGAGCGTCCGAGGACCAGTGGATGGTCGCTCCCTGGTGTGATGAGTGATTGACAACGTGGTGTGGACTGATTCTTGGCTGAGTATTGCAGGTGCAGGTTGCAGCTTGACTTGTATTGGTGCAGGTGAAGAGCGGGCACGAAAGGTCTTAGCCTTGCAGGGCCTCCGAGGAGTGGAGAAACAAGTAGGCTCGGCTCGATGGACCCGGTGGCCGAACAGGGTCAAGTGCGAACCGCATGGTGGCAAGAAAAGCAAGACGAAGTTGTCGACTGGAGCCGGTGCAGGGTAGCGGCTCACGACCGGAGTCTGCACGCGGGGTTTGCGGCGGTTCACCACAAAATCGCCGGGTTACTTGGTTGAGCCACAAAACCAAGACCGGAGGCTCGGCGGACGGAGACGGGTTCCGGGCGCGCCGAGAAGCTTTGATGCCATAGGACACTCGGCAGGATCGCAGGGCTTACGTCGGGAGGACGCGGACTGCGGCGAAGGCGTGGCCGTCTGATGAAGAGGAGTGCTACTTGACCATATTGCCCCTGAGGGGATTGTATCTTAGTTTAAGTGCTAGGGGTAGCTTGGTCATTTGCCAAACCCAGAGGGACTCATATATATAGCTCTAGGGTTTCTGGGCAAACCATCCTTCCAGACTGCTTCTCATTTCCCTGCTCCATAGATTTAGATTTTCTTCACCGTTTTGTAGAGAATCTGATCTCCGAGTGTATGGAAGCATTCATGGTTGCGTCGATTTCCTTCTTGTGGCTTGAGTGATTTTCGTGTCTTTTTCGGGCTATTTTTGTTGGATTTTCATGCGCCGCTTGTTCCTTTGATTCCGAGGTGTTTGGGTTCGGTTTTGTTTGTGGGGATCATGGATAGATGTCTTGTGCATCTTTGTGCTTGATCTTGATCCCTCAAACTCCGGATTTGGCCTCCGATTGAAGGATTTCGGTTGGAACCCTAGCTCTTTGTGTGAGCTCGGTAGAATCTCGATTCCTCTCGATTCAGTGGGTTTGAGGCTACCATTTCGTGGGTATAGCATCTCCTAGAGGTGCTTCACCTTCACCTATGATTTGGTAGCAATCCCTTGGTTGATTTGGGAGATCGGGCAAAGGGAAGGAGGTGTTGACCTTTGGAGGGTCGGGCTCGAGCTGCTGTTCCTGTGCCTGGCGAACAGTCTGCCAGGGGCACGCGGACGGTCCGCGAGGAGCCGGCAGATCTGGTGTTCGTCGTGTTCTTCGCGTGTTCTTGCTAGCTCGTGTTTCGATCCGTTTGGTCCAGTGCTTTTGGTTGCTCAAAGTTTGGCGGACGGTCCGCGAGGAGGGTGCGGACGGTCTCTTCGCCGCGGACGGTTCGCGGGTAGAGCACGGACAGTCCGTTTTTCGAGGTGCTGTACTAGAGGTTCGAGGGCTATTTTTGGACGGTCCGCCGCAGACCCGCGGACAGTCCGCCTAGGCCTCGCGGACGGTCCGCCCTGTCCGTGCGGACAGTCCGCCCTGAGCCTCGCAGTTTGGCTAAGTTCTTTGCTTCTCGAGTTGCGCTTTCGCTTGGGGTTTGTTTGAGACTTGTTCCTAGGGTTGGTAGGTCCGTTGTGACTACGCGACCTTGGCAAGCACGTGTGGGAATCCTTGGTTGTGGATTTGGGGCATAGGCCGAGTTCATCATTCGGGAAGAATTTTTATCGACTCCCATTCACTCCCCCCTCTCTGGTCGCCTAATCGGTCCTTCATTGTTTCTGAATTTTTCTAAAATCAACATCTATTCATTTATGACATTTTTTCGTATGTAATTCCATTTCTTGGATGTTGTTTTTACGCCTTATCTTGTTCCTTATAAGTACAACATAGAAATAATATTTGTTTTACACAACCATTACTAATGAAACTTTGCATTTCGTAGTCTTATGGTGAACACAAGGTTATGTTAAAATTTCAAATGCATATGAGTTCGAACATGTTTTTAAGTGTGGAAAACTTCAATGTTAAAGTAACATTCTAAGAAACTATGTGAGAGATGTAGACATTTGTACACAAGTATAATTTTCCGTTTTCGAAACCATTTGAATTTTTCTAGACAAGTTTAGGGACCTAAATTATGTTGCCAAGTCAGTTTGTAGAATTTTTAGAACAAACTAAGACGTTATTATAATTATTATATCGTAAACAAGAGATAAAAAATCTAATTTTAAGAAATTTGGTTAAACAAGTGTGGCTGTTGATATTTTATTCAAATACTAAATTACCAACTATGAATTGTTCATATTGTTTATGAATTTTGTGGTGCTGTTTATGGGCTCTAATATTTGAGGGAAGCAAGTTTCAATTCAGAAAAATAGTGTCGGGCCCACGCGTCAGCGTTAGAAGCCTATATAAAAAAGATAACAGTTGCCTGCCCGACCGACAAAGGCGATGCGGGTAAACTAACCCGCGTAGCCAACAAGTGCTCTATTGTCCGAAATGCCCCTGGCCGAATGAATATGCATCCGCCCCGGCGACGCTGGTACACTAACCCGCGTTGCCAACAAGTGCTCCATTGTTCGAAATGCCCCCGGCCGAATGAATATCCATACGCCCCGGCCCCCTTCTTCTTCCCCGATCTGAGCTCCATCGCCGCCGCCCGCCCGTCCTTCCCCGCCGTCGCGCACATGTCGCACTACGCCAATTCGTTTGGAGGTGCACGTGCGAGGAGCAGGGTTCAAGGTTGCCGGAGCAGCCGCAATCACTCCATCGCCTTGGATCCAGTCGGTGAGCTAAGCAGCTTTCCACTGGTCCCTTGCCCGGACTGTGGTATGGCTCGGGTGGTGGAGGGGCGGACACAGAAGGAAGGTGAAAACCACAGTCATCTTTATTTCAAGTGTGCAAGGAACTCGGTGAGTAGTCTACTGTGTTTCCCAAATCTGAGTTAGGGTTCTTATGTGCTTTTGATTTGCAGTACACCAAGAATTGTGGATTTTATCATTTCCACAAGGAGTATCTCCAGATGCTAAAGGATGCTGGCGTCATTGTTTTTCGATCGTCGAACTGGGCAGACGCGGTCGATGAAGTAGTTGATTCAGTGGAATGTGAAATTGGGAGCGGCGAGCAGAGGCAAGCACTGGAGGACAAGCAGAGGAAGAAAGCACTGGAGGAGAAGATGGACAATGTGATCTGGAAGATGAACTTGATTATTGTGGCTATTATTTGTGTCGTATTTGGATGTTTACTGGGGATGTATGCTGCAAAGAAGTAATTCTGATGTTAAAAGTGGTGCTTTTGCTTCATCTGTGTGGATGACGAATGAAAAATTTGTCACAGATGACAAACTTAAATGTATGAATGAAGAATGGATGGAATGACAATTGGGTCACAAATCTTAATGTGTCACATATCACAAAATTCATCAATTTATCTGTGCTGACATTTCATTGCAGCACGAGGCAAAGGAGACGCGGATTAACACAAACAGAGTAACAAACTTCTGGCATAACTCTGGCATACACATTGCAATTCATTGTAAACTGCTGCCATATAATGACACAAACAGAGTAACAAACTTCTGGCATACACATTGCTATTCATTGTAAGCTGCTACCATAGACATTGCAATGCGTTATAGGAGACATGGATTGATCTACCAGCGTCTCTTAGATCTACTAGTTCATCACAAGTTCAACAAACACACAGGAGGAACACATTAACAGAGGAACAAATTAATTAAGCAGAGGTAGTCGCCGCTGGAGGAGCCCCACCGTTGGAGTCAGAGTCGGAGCCGGAGCCGTCGAGGCCGTCATTGTCGCCTCCGTCGAAGCCGCCATCGTCGCCGCCGTTGTCGTCGACGGGATCGAGCACGCCTCTCTGAAGGTCCCCAACCAAGATATGGATCTTGAAGGAGAAATCCTTCACGGTCCTCTGCAGTGGATCATTGGGTCCTGGGATGCCGAGATGAACGGCCACCCGTCGAAGGCTCCTGAAAGCTTCAAGGAACAAGTTGACTGGCCGCATGGCTTCCTTAGCAGTTAGTGCAGGAGAAGTGGTGGCCTCCACGGGCGGCGGCGCCAGCGCCGGCGCCACCTCGGGCGGGGGCGGTGGCACCTCCTCGGGCTCCTCGGGCACCGGCGCCGTCCCCTCCTTGATGAGCCGACGGCGGCGGCTTTCGTCGTCATCATCCTCCTCCCTCCCCCGCTACCTAGGCGGCTCGCTTGACGATTCCATGCGCGCGCTTAAGGAAGAAGAAGCTCTTGGATTCACTTCTTGGTGACCGGAGACGGTGGTGCTAGGGTTTTCTTGGCCGGTCGGGGATTTATAGTGACAAGACGGGAAACCGTCAGGCGGCTAGTCATGCGCCTCGGAACTCGTGTATGCTCAGGAGAGCTCTTGGCCACAAAAGAGACATGTGGTCACAAGGAGACGTGTGACTGTTCATATTTTATTCAAATACCAAATGCCCAACTATGAGTTGTTCCATTCTCAAAAAGACTATGAATTGTTCGTATTTTTATTAATTTTTAGGTGCTGTTTTGTGGGCCATAATTTTTGAGGGAAGCAAGTGTCATTTCAAAAAAAAGTGTCGGGCCCACGCGTCAGCGTCAGCAACCTAGTATATAGAAGGTAACCGTTGCCCGCCCGTGCACCAGCCAACAAAGCGACGCGGGTTTGCTAATCTGCGTCGGCAGCAACTATCCATTTTGCAAAATGAATATTCAACCGCCCCGGTCCATTCCGTCTCCCCTTCTTCTTTCTGAATGGATAAGCGCAGCACTTTCCTTAAAAAAAGCACAGCACACGACGCTTTCCTCATTTCTCACTAGGGTGAGAGGAGGCGTGGAGACAAAGACGACGATGAGCGCCGGCGAGAGGCCAAGCAGCGGACGATCCCGCGCACCCGGGATCGAGGAGAACCGGAACGCAAAGCAGTGCTGCAACTAGATCCGTGCGTGTGCTGGCGAGATGGCGGCGAAGAGGGAGACGATGATGAGCGCCAGAGACGAGGGTCCTCGACTGGATCCTCTCGGGTTCCGATGAGGGGCCAAGCAGCGGCAAGGAGGAGCGTGTCGGCGAGGGGGCAACAAAGTGGGCGTGGCGCCTGCCTCACATCTGCGAGCACAAGTGTCTGGCAACGATGAAGAGGGGTCGAGGGAGCGGCGAAGGTGTAGAGGACCTCATCTCTAACTCTAGCAACGACCACGATGACGGCGAGGCAAGTTTCTCTGAATCTCACTGCCTTTTTACTTGTTCTATAGATGGAGCTTGAGCTTGAGCTTGATAAAGTTAGTGCCTATGATGATGTCTTCCATGCTTGTCATGATCTTATACCAAGTTCTAGGGCAAATCAGTTCTGAACTAAGTTCTGCTTTTACTTGTCACCCTGCTATGAAGCCTAGGATAATTTTCAAGTTCTTATATAATTTTCCTATGATGATTACTGTGCCTATACTGTTCTGAGGCAAATTAGTTCTAAATTAACTATGTTATTCTTATACCATGTTTTACCCTGTTTCAGGCAAAACTCTATGAGTCGCGGGTAGAGCTTGAGTTACTTCTAAACCTTAATGTCTGGGATTATGTGAAACCTGAGTCTGAAAAAATCACGAAAGAAGTGAACATCCTCATCAAAAAGGCTAAGGACATAAGGAGGTACAAGTATACTACTGAACAAAATCTTGAGCCCATTAAAGATGCGCCCGAAGGGCTTCAAGAATCCTTTGTTGCTTACGAAGAGGCTGCAAAAAGAGCCAATCTTGATGGGGCATGAGGAAGTTCAAGCTTGTTGATGTGCAGGGTCAGATAGCCATACTTTTGTGGATGTTCAAGGGGCATGCTTTTGTTGATGTGTATGGTCAGATAGCACGACCATAGTAAATAATTAATGTGATGGACAAGTTAAGTTCTAGCCTGATGGACAAGTTAAGTTAACTGTTTGTAATAATTATTCTTTATTCCTGTGGACAAGTTATCTTCATCTATGTGGACAAGTTATCTCTCTTATGATATCTATTTTGTCTCAAAAGATATATGTGTTGATTGTGCCTGTATGTCGAAATGGAAGCAATGAGAGATCGAGTTGACCTGTCAATGAAGACAGACTCAAAGGAGACGCGGATTCACAAACCTTCATCTCCTTTGTTCACAATGGAGACACGGATTAACAAACCTCCGTCTCCTTTGTTCACTGTCGCCGCGCTCCCGCTTCACGGCAGTGAAGAGTGCTATTAGACTTTAATTATTGAGCTCCCAGTCTAGTAACAGGCGTCAAATGGTCATCGGTAACGGACACTAAAGCCGGTTACCGATACAGCAGCGATCAGTAACGGACATAAAGAGCCCGTTACCGATAGGGCATTGATCGGTAACGGATTTTATGAGCCCGTTACCAATAGGTTTAACTTTTGTAATGGACTCGCTTTAAAGTCCGTTACAAAGAATTAATGTAGCTGACTTTTAAGAAGCCCGTTACCAGAAGTCCACATTGGTAACGGGCGTTGTGGAGGCCAACCCCGGGGTCGGCCTGCCGCGCTTATCGGTAACAGGCGCCAAACAACAACTGTTACAGATGTAGGTGCATGTAACGGGTGTTAAGCGCCCGTTACAAATGCTGCGTGACCTATTTGAGATTTTCACGTAGTGTGCTGAGTGGGAGGTGGCTTCCAGGCGAGAAGCTCCCCGGCGAGTACAAGTGGATCACCCAGCTTTAAGGATCATCGGGGACATCAACGAACACACTACATGGTCGAGATTTCGAAACAACTCTCACTTTGCCCATGCTGCTTTTGTTTCTTCTTTTGAGCCCAAAGACATTAGACACACACTTTCTGATTCCAATCGGGTGAATGCAATGCATGAGGAGTTGAACTTTGAGAGAAACAAAGTTTGGGAGTTACTGGAGCCTCCACCTGGTTGTAAGCCTATCGGGACAAAATGGGTGCGGAAGAACAAAGAGGGAGAAAATGGTGAGGTGGTGAGAAACAAAGCTAGGTTGGTTGCTCAGGGGTTTAACCAGAAAGAGGGGATAGACTATGAGGAGATATTTGTTCCAATGCCTCGTTTGGAGGTGATTAGGATCCTTCTAGCCTTTTCAGTGGCTAAAGAGTTCAAATTGCACCAAATGGATGTGAAGAATGCCTTCTTGAATGGTGTGTTGGAGGAAGAAGTGTATGTGAGGCAACCACCGGGGTTTGAGAGTGAGAAGTACCCCCACCAGGTGTACAAGTTGAGGAAGGCACTGTATGGGTTGAAACTAGCGCTTAGAGCTTGGTATGGTAGGTTGAGGGCGTTCCTGTTTGAGAGAGTCTTTGAGATGGGGAAGGTAGATTAGACCTTGTTTCTCCTTAGGCAGGGCATTAACGTTCTAATTGTTCAGGTGTACGTGGATGATATTGTCTTTGGTGGCTCATCTAATTCTTTGGTTGCAAGGTTTGCAGAAGAAATGAGTAGGGAATTCAGGATGAGCATGATGGGTGAGTTGTAGTACTTCCTCGGCCTCAAGATCAAGCAGTCGAAGGAAGGGACCTTTGTGCACCAAGCTAAGTACATGAAGGACATTGTGAGGAAGTTCAAGATGGAGGACTCGAAGGCAATGACAACACCAATGAGTACGACTACATCTCTCGATGCGGATGAGGAAGGTGAACACGTGGACCAGAAGGAGTACTGGAGCATGATCGACTCCTTCCTGTACCTGACGGCGACGAGGCCCGACATACATTTCAGTGTGTGTCTGTGCATTCAGGTTCGAAACAAAAGTTTTTGCATCTTTTTATATTCTGAAGGTTCCAAAATGGTCCAAATCACTCCCAAACATCATTTCGGGTCTAATGGAGTAGAATGGATGCTTTTGGTGCGAAACAATTTTTGCATCTTCAGTACGCCCGACATAGTGCATTCAGGTTCGAAACACAATTTTGCATCATTTTACATTCTGAAGGTTCCGAATTGGTCCAAAGCACTCCCAAACATCATTTCGGGTCCAGTGGAGTAGAATGGATGCATTTGGTGTGAAACCATTTTTGCAACTTCGGTACGCCCGACATAGTGCATTCAGGTTCGAAACACAAGTTTTTGCATCAAACATTCTGAAGGTTCCGAAATGGTCCAAATCACTCCCAAATATCATTTCGGGTCCAATGGAGTAGAATGGATGCTTTTGGTGTGAAACCATTTTTGCATCTTCGGTACGCCCGACATAATGCATTCAGGTTCGAAACACAAGTTTTGCATCATGCTACGTTCTGAAGGTTCTGAAATGGTCCAAAGCACTCCAAAACATCATTTCGGGTCCAATGTAGTTGAATGGATGCTTTTGGTGCGAAACCCTTTTCGCAACTTCGGTACCCTGGAATAGTGAATCCCTATTGAAACACAAGTTTTGCATCTTTTTACATCCTGAAGGTTCCGAAATGGTCCAAAGCACTCCCAAACATCATTTCGGGTCCAATGGAGTAGAATGGATGGATTTGGTGCGAAGCCATTTTCACAACTTTGGAACGCCGAAATAGTGCATTCAGTTTCGAAACAAAAGTTTTTTTATCTTTTTACATTCTGAAGGTTCCGAAATGGTCCAAATCACTCCAAACATCATTTCGGGTCCAATAGACTAGAATGGATCCTTTTGGTGCGAAACCATTTTTGCATCTTCGGTACGCCCGACATAGTGCATTCAGGTTCGAAACACAAGTTTTGCATCATTTTACATTCTGAAGGTTCTGAAATGGTCCAAAGCACTCCAAAACATCATTTCGGGTCCAATGTAGTGGAATGGATGCTTTTGGTGCGAAACACTTTTCGCAACTTCGGTACCCCGGAATAGTGCATCCATGTTCGAAACACAAGTTTTGCATCTTCTTACATCCTGAAGGTTCCGAAATGGTCCAAAGCACTCCCAAACATCATTTCGGGTCCAATGGAGTAGAATGGATGCATTTGGTGCGAAACCATTTTTGCAACTTCGGTACGCCGAAATAGTGCATTCAGGTTCGAAACAAAAGTTTTTGCATCTTTTTATATTCTGAAGGTTCCAAAATGGTCCAAATCACTCCCAAACATCATTTCGGGTCTAATGGAGTAGAATGGATGCTTTTGGTGCGAAACTATTTTTGCATCTTCGGTACGCCCAACATAGTGCATTCAGGTTCGAAACACAAGTTTTGCATCCTGCTACGTTCTGAAGGTTCTGAAATGGTCCAAAGCACTCCAAAACATCATTTTGGGTCCAATGTAGTGGAATGGATGCTTTTGGTGCGAAACCCTTTTCGCAACTTCGGTACCCCAAAATAGTGCATCCATGTTCGACACACAAGTTTTTCATCTTTTTACATTCTGAAGGTTTCCGAAATGGTCCAATGCACTCCCAAATACCATTTCAGGTCCAATGGAGTAGAATGGATGCTTTTTTACGAAACGGTTTTCGCAACTTCGGTACCCCGAAAAAGTGCATCTATGTTCGAAACACAAGTTTTGCCTCTTTTTACATGCTGAAAGTTTGCGAAATGCTCCAAAATACTCCCAAACATCATTTTGTGTCTAATGGAGTAGAATGAATGCATTTGGTGTGAAACTATTTTCGCAACTTCGGTACCCTGAAATGGTGCAATCAGGGCCGAAATATAAGTTCTGTATCTTTCTACATTCTAAAGGTTCCGAAATGGTCCAAAGCACTCAAAAACATCATTTCGGGTCCAATGTAGTGGAATGGATGCTTTTGGTGCGAAACCATTTTTGCATCTTCGGTACGCCCGACACAGTGGATTCTGGATCGAAACACAAGTTTTGCATCATTTGACATTTTGAAGGTTCCGAAATGGTCCAAACCACTCAAAAACATCATTTCGGGTCTAATGTAGTGGAATGGATGCTTTTGGTGCGAAGCCCTTTTCGCAACTTCGGTACCCCGGAATAGTGCATCCATGTTCGAAACACAAGTTTTGCATCTTTTTACATCCTGAAGGTTCCGAAATGGTCCAAAGCACTCCCAAACATCATTTCGGGTCCAATGGAGTAGAATGGATGCATTTGGTGCGAAGCCATTTTCGCAACTTCGGTACGCCGAAATAGTGCATTCAGTTTCGATACAAAAGTTTTTTCATCTTTTTAGATTCTGAAGTTTCCGAAATGGTCCAAATCACTACAAACATCATTTCGGGTCCAATGGAGTAGAATGGATGCTTTTGATGCGAAACCATTTTTGCATCTTCGGTACACCCGACATAGTGCATTCAGGTTCGAAACACAAGTTTTGCATCATTTTACATTCTGAAGGTTCTGAAATGGTCCAAAGCACTCCAAAACATCATTTCGGGTCCATTGTAGTGGAATGGATGCTTTCGGTGCGAAACACTTTTCGCAACTTCGGTACCCCGGAATAGTGCATCCATGTTCGAAACACAAGTTTTGCATCTTCTTACATCCTGAAGGTTCCGAAATGGTCCAAAGCACTCCCAAACATCATTTCGGGTCCAATGGAGTAGAATGGATGCATTTGGTGCGAAACCATTTTCGCAACTTCGGTACGCCGAAATAGTGCATTCAGGTTCGAAACAAAAGTTTTTGCATCTTTTTATATTCTGAAGGTTCCAAAATGGTCCAAATCACTCCCAAACATCATTTCGGATCTAATGGAGTAGAATGTATGCTTTTGGTGAAACTATTTTTGCATCTTCGGTACGCCCGACATAGAGCATTCAGGTTCGAAACACAAGTTTTCCATCAATTTACATTCTGAAGGTTCCAAAATGGTCCAAATCACTCCCAAATATCATTTCGGGTCCAATGGAGTAGAATGGATGCTTTTGGTGTGAAACCATTTTTGTATCTTCGGTACGCCCGACATAATACATTCAGGTTCGAAACACAAGTTTTGCATCATGCTACGTTCTGAAGGTTCTGAAATGGTCCAAAGCACTCCAAAACATCATTTTGGGTCCAATGTAGTGGAATGGATGCTTTTGGTGCGAAACCCTTTTCGCAACTTCGGTACCCCGAAATAGCGCATCCATGTTCGAAACACAAGTTTTGCCTCTTTTTACATGCTGAAAGTTTGCGAAATGCTCCAAAATACTCCCAAACATCATTTTGTGTCTAATGGAGTAGAATGAATGCATTTGGTGTGAAACTATTTTCGCAACTTCGGTACCCCGAAATGGTGCAATCAGGGCCGAAATATAAGTTCTGTATCTTTCTACATTCTAAAGGTTCCGAAATGGTCCAAAGCACTCCAAAACATCATTTCGGGTCCAATGTAGTGGAATGGATGCATTTGGTGCGAAACCATTTTTGCATCTTCGGTACGCCCGACACAGTGGATTCTGGTTCGAAACACAAGTTTTGCATCATTTGACATTTTGAAGGTTCCGAAATGGTCCAAACCACTCAAAAACATCATTTCGGGTCTAATGTAGTGGAATGGATGCTTTTAGTGCGAAGCCCTTTTCGCAACTTCGGTACCCCGGAATAGTGCATCCATGTTCGAAACACAAGTTTTGCATCTTTTTACATCCTGAAGGTTCCGAAATGGTCCAAAGCACTCCCAAACATCATTTCGGGTCCAATGGAGTAGAATGGATGCATTTGGTGCGAAGCCATTTTCGCAACTTCGGTACGCCGAAATAGTGCATTGAGTTTCGATACAAAAGTTTTTTCATCTTTTTAGATTCTGAAGTTTCCGAAATGGTCCAAATCACTCCAAACATCATTTCGGTTCCAATGGAGTAGAATGGATGCTTTTGGTGCGAAACCATTTTTGCATCTTCGGTACACCCGACATAGTGCATTCAGGTTCGAAACACAAGTTTTGCATCATTTTACATTCTAAAGGTTCTGAAATGGTCCAAAGCACTCCAAAACATAATTTCGGGTTCAATGTAGTGGAATGGATGCTTTTGGTGCGAAACCCTTTTCACAACTTCGGTACCCCGGAATAGTGAATCCCTATTTGAAACACAAGTTTTGCATCTTTTTACATTCTGAAGGTTCCGAAATGGTCCAAATCACTCCAAACATCATTTCGGGTCCAATAGACTAGAATGGATGCTTTTGGTGCGAAACCATTTTTGCATCTTCGGTACGCCCGACGTAATGCATTCAGGTTCGAAACACAAGTTTTGCATCATGCTACGTTCTGAAGGTTCTGAAATGGTCCAAAGCACTCCAAAACATCATTTCGGGTCCAATGTAGTGGAATGGATACTTTTGGTACGAAACCCTTTTCGCAACTTCGGTACCCCGGAATAGTGGATCCCTATTTGAAACACAAGTTTTGCATCTTTTTACATCTTGAAGGTTCCGAAATGGTCCAAATCACTCCAAACATCATTTCGGGTCCAATAGACTAGAATGGAAGCTTTTGGTGCGAAACCATTTTTGCATCTTCGGTACGCCCGACATAGTGCATTCAGGTTCGAAACACAAGTTTTGCATCATTTTACATTCTGAAGGTTCTGAAATGGTCCAAAGCACTCCAAAACATCATTTCGGGTCCAATGTAGTGGAATAGATGCTTTTGGTGCGAAACCCTTTTCGCAACTTCGGTACCCCGGAATAGTGCATCCATGTTCGAAACACAAGTTTTGCATCTTCTTACATCCTGAAGGTTCCGAAATGGTCCAAACCACTCCCAAACATCATTTCGGGTCTAATGGAGTAGAATGGATGCATTTGGTGCGAAACCAATTTCGCAACTTCGGTTCGCCGAAATAGTGCATTCAGGTTCGAAACAAAAGTTTTTGCATCTTTTTATATTCTGAAGGTTCCAAAATGGTCCAAATCACTGCCAAACATCATTTCGGGTCTAATGGAGTAGAATGGATGCTTTTGGTGCGAAACTATTTTTGCATCTTCGGTACGACCGACATAGTGCATTCAGGTTCGAAACACAATTTTGCATCATTTTGCATTTTGAAGGTTCCGAATTGGTCCAAAGCACTCCCAAACATCATTTCGGGTCCAGTGGAGTAGAATGGATGCATTTGGTGCGAAACCATTTTTGCTACTTCGGTATGCCCGACATAGTGCATTCAGGTTAGAAAGACAAGTTTTTGCATCAAACATTCTGAAGGTTCCGAAATGGTCCAAATCACTCCCAAATATCATTTCGGGTCCAATGGAGTAGAATGGATGCTTTTGGTGCGAAACCATTTTTGCATCTTCGGTACGCCCGACATAATGCATTCAGGTTTGAAACACAAGTTTTGCATCATGCTACGTTCTGAAGGTTCTGAAATGGTCCAAAGCACTCCAAAACATCATTTCGGGTCCAATGTAGTGGAATGGATGCTTTTGGTGCGAAACCCTTTTCGCAACTTCGGTACCCCGGAATAGTGAATCCATATTTGAAACACAAGTTTTGCATCTTTTTACATCCTGAAGGTTCCGAAATGGTCCAAAGCACTCCCAAACATCATTTCGGGTCCAATGGAGTAGAATGGATGCATTTGGTGCGAAGCCATTTTCGCAACTTCGGTACGCCGAAATAGTGCATTCAGTTTCGAAACAAAAGTTTTTTTATCTTTTTACATCCTGAAGGTTCCGAAATGGTCCAAAGCACTCCCAAACATCATTTCGGGTCCAATGGAGTAGAATGGATGCATTTGGTGCGAAGCCATTTTCGCAACTTCGGTACGTCGAAATAGTGCATTCAGTTTCGAAACAAAAGTTTTTTTATCTTTTTACATTCTGAAGGTTCCGAAATGGTCCAAATCACTCCAAACATCATTTCGGGTCCAATAGACTAGAATGGATGCTTTTGGTGCGAAACCATTTTTGCATCTTCGGTACGCCCGACGTAATGCATTCAGGTTCGAAACACAAGTTTTGCATCATGCTACGTTCTGAAGGTTCTGAAATGGTCCAAAGCACTCCGAAACATCATTTCGGGTCCAATGTAGTGGAATGGATACTTTTGGTACGAAACCCTTTTCGCAACTTCGGTACCCCGGAATAGTGGATCCCTATTTGAAACACAAGTTTTGCATCTTTTTACATCTTGAAGGTTCCGAAATGGTCCAAATCACTCCAAACATCATTTCGGGTCCAATAGACTAGAATGGAAGCTTTTGGTGCGAAACCATTTTTGCATCTTCGGTACGCCCGACATAGTGCATTCAGGTTCGAAACACAAGTTTTGCATCATTTTACATTCTGAAGGTTCTGAAATGGTCCAAAGCACTCCAAAACATCATTTCGGGTCCAATGTAGTGGAATAGATGCTTTTGGTGCGAAACCCTTTTCGCAACTTCGGTACCCCGGAATAGTGCATCCATGTTCGAAACACAAGTTTTGCATCTTCTTACATCCTGAAGGTTCCGAAATGGTCCAAACCACTCCCAAACATCATTTCGGGTCTAATGGAGGAGAATGGATGCATTTGGTGCGAAACCAATTTCGCAACTTCGGTTCGCCGAAATAGTGCATTCAGGTTCGAAACAAAAGTTTTTGCATCTTTTTATATTCTGAAGGTTCCAAAATGGTCCAAATCACTGCCAAACATCATTTCGGGTCTAATGGAGTAGAATGGATGCTTTTGGTGCGAAACTATTTTTGCATCTTCGGTACGACCGACATAGTGCATTCAGGTTCGAAACACAATTTTGCATCATTTTGCATTTTGAAGGTTCCGAATTGGTCCAAAGCACTCCCAAACATCATTTCGGGTCCAGTGGAGTAGAATGGATGCATTTGGTGCGAAACTATTTTTGCAACTTCGGTACGCCCGACATAGTGCATTCAGGTTCGAAAGACAAGTTTTTGCATCAAACATTCTGAAGGTTCCGAAATGGTCCAAATCACTCCCAAATATCATTTCGGGTCCAATGGAGTAGAATGGATGCTTTTGGTGCGAAACCATTTTTGCATCTTCGGTACGCCCGACATAATGCATTCAGGTTTGAAACACAAGTTTTGCATCATGCTACGTTCTGAAGGTTCTGAAATGGTCCAAAGCACTCCAAAACATCATTTCGGGTCCAATGTAGTGGAATGGATGCTTTTGGTGCGAAACCCTTTTCGCAACTTCGGTACCCCGGAATAGTGAATCCATATTTGAAACACAAGTTTTGCATCTTTTTACATCCTGAAGGTTCCGAAATGGTCCAAAGCACTCCCAAACATCATTTCGGGTCCAATGGAGTAGAATGGATGCATTTGGTGCGAAGCCATTTTCGCAACTTCGGTACGCCGAAATAGTGCATTCAGTTTCGAAACAAAAGTTTTTTTATCTTTTTACATCCTGAAGGTTCCGAAATGGTCCAAAGCACTCCCAAACATCATTTCGGGTCCAATGGAGTAGAATGGATGCATTTGGTGCGAAGCCATTTTCGCAACTTCGGTACGCCGAAATAGTGCATTCAGTTTCGAAACAAAAGTTTTTTTTATCTTTTTACATTCTGAAGGTTCCGAAATGGTCCAAATCACTCCAAACATCATTTCGGGTCCAATAGACTAGAATGGATGCTTTTGGTGCGAAACCATTTTTCCATCTTCGGTACGCCCGACGTAATGCATTCAGGTTCGAAACACAAGTTTTGCATCATGCTACGTTCTGAAGGTTTTGAAATGGTCCAAAGCACTCCAAAACATCATTTCGGGTCCAATGTAGTGGAATGGATACTTTTGGTGCGAAACCCTTTTCGCAACTTCGGTACCCCGGAATAGTGGATCCCTATTTGAAACACAAGTTTTGCATCTTTTTACATCTTGAAGGTTCCGAAATGGTCCAAATCACTCCAAACATCATTTCGGGTCCAATAGACTAGAATGGATGCTTTTGGTGCGAAACCATTTTTGCATCTTCGGTACGCCCGACATAGTGCATTCAGGTTCGAAACACAAGTTTTGCATCATTTTACATTCTGAAGGTTCTGAAATGGTCCAAAGCACTCCAAAACATCATTTCGGGTCCAATGTAGTGGAATAGATGCTTTTGGTGCGAAACCCTTTTCGCAACTTCAGTACCCCGGAATAGTGCATCCATGTTCGAAACACAAGTTTTGCATCTTCTTACATCCTGAAGGTTCCGAAATGGTCCAAACCACTCCCAAACATCATTTCGGGTCTAATGGAGTAGAATGGATGCATTTGGTGCGAAACCAATTTCGCAACTTCGGTAGGCCGAAATAGTGCATTCAGGTTCGAAACAAAAGTTTTTGCATCTTTTTATATTCTGAAGGTTCCAAAATGGTCCAAATCACTGCCAAACATCATTTCGGGTCTAATGGAGTAGAATGGATGCTTTTGGTGCGAAACTATTTTTGCATCTTCGGTACGACCGACATAGTGCATTCAGGTTCGAAACACAATTTTGCATCATTTTGCATTTTGAAGGTTCCGAATTCGTCCAAAGCACTCCAAACATCATTTCGGGTCCAGTGGAGTAGAATGGATGCATTTGTTGCGAAACCATTTTTGCAACTTCGGTACGCCCGACATAGTGCATTCAGGTTCGAAAGACAAGTTTTTGCATCAAACATTCTGAAGGTTCCGAAATGGTCCAAATCACTCCCAAATATCATTTCGGGTCCAATGGAGTAGAATGGATGCTTTTGGTGCGAAACCATTTTTGCTTCTTCGGTACGCCCGACATAACGCATTCAGGTTCGAAACACAAGTTTTGCATCATGCTACATTCTGAAGGTTCTGAAATGGTCCAAAGCACTCCAAAACATCATTTCGGGTCCAATGTAGTGGAATGGATGCTTTTGGTGCGAAACCCTTTTCGCAACTTCGGTACCCCGGAATAGTGAATCCCTATTTGAAACACAAGTTTTTCATCTTTTCACATCCTGAAGGTTCCGAAATGGTCCAAAGCACTCCCAAACATCATTTCGGGTCCAATGGAGTAGAATGGATGCATTTGGTGCGAAGCCATTTTCGCAACTTCGGTACGCCGAAATAGTGCATTCAGTTTCGAAACAAAAGTTTTTTTATCTTTTTACATTCTGAAGGTTCCGAAATGGTCCAAATCACTCCAAACATCATTTCGGGTCCAATAGACTAGAATGGATGCTTTTGGTGCGAAACCATTTTTGCATCTTCGGTACGCCTGACATAGTGCATTCAGGTTCGAAACATAAGTTTTGCATCATTTTACATTCTGAAGGTTCTGAAATGGTCCAAAGCACTCCAAAACATCATTTCGGGTCCAATGTCGTGGAATGGATGCTTTTGGTGCGAAACCCTTTTCGCAACTTCGGTACCCCGGAATTGTGCATCCATGTTCGAAACACAAGTTTTGCATCTTCTTACATCCTGAAGGTTCCGAAATGGGCCAAAGCAATCCCAAACATCATTTTGGGTCCAATGGAGTAGAATGGATGCATTTGGTGCGACCCCATTTTCGCAACTTCGGTACGCCGAAATAGTGCATTCAGGTTCGAAACAAAAGTTTTGCATCTTTTTACATTCTGAAGGTTTCGAAATGGTCCAAATCACTCCCAAACATCATTTCGGATCCAATGGAGTAGAATGGATGCATTTGGTGCGAAGCCATTTTCGCAACTTCGGTACGCCGAAATAGTGCATTCAGTTTCGATACAAAAGGTTTTTCATCTTTTTAGATTCTGAAGTTTCCGAAATGGTCCAAATCACTCCAAACATCATTTCGGGTCCAATGGAGTAGAATGGATGCTTTTGGTGCGAAACCATATTTGCATCTTCGGTACACCCGACATAGTGCATTCAGGTTCGAAACACAAGTTTTGCATCATTTTACATTCTAAAGGTTCTGAAATGGTCCAAAGCACACCAAAACATCATTTCGGGTTCAATGTAGTGGAATGGATGCTTTTGGTGCGAAACCCTTTTCGCAACTTCAGTACCCCGGAATAGTGCATCCATGTTTAAAACACAAGTTTTGCATCTTCTTACATCCTGAAGGTTCCGAAATGGTCCAAAGCACTCCCAAACATCATTTCGGGTCCAATGGAGTAGAATGGATGCATTTGGTGCGAAACCATTTTCGCAACTTCGGTACGCCGAAATAGTCCATTCAGGCTCGAAATAAAAGTTTTTGCATCTTTTTACATTCTGAATGTTCCGAAATTATCCAAATCACTCCCAAACATCATTTCAGGTCCAATGGATGCTTTTGGTGTGAAACCAATTTTGCATCTTCGGTACGCCCCACATAGTGCATTCAGGTTTGAAACACAATTTTTGCATCATTTTACGTTCTGAAGGTTCTGAAATGGTCCAAAGCACTCCAAAACATCATTTCAGGTCCAATGTAGTGGAATGGATGCTTTTGATGCGAAACCCGTTTCGCAACTTTGGTACCCAGAATAGTGCATCAATGTTGCAAACACAAGTTTTGCATCTTTTTACATTCTGAAGGTTCCGAAATGGTCCAAAGCAGTCCCAAACATCATTTCGGGTCCAATGGAGTAGAATGGATGCATTTGGTACGAAACCATTTTTGCAACTTCGGTACCCCGAAATAGTGCGTTCAGGTTCGAAACAAAAGTTTTTGCATCAAACATTCTGTAGGTTCCGAAATGGTCCAAATCACTCCCAAATCTCATATCGGGTCCAATGGAGTAGAATGGATGCTTTTGCTGCGAAACCATTTTTGCATCTTCGGTACGCCCGACATAATGCATTCAGGTTCGAAACACAAATTTTGCATCATGCTACGTTCTGAAGGTTCAGAAATGGTCCAAAGCACTCCAAAACATCATTTCGGGTCCAATGTTGTGGAATGGATGCTTTTGGTGCGAAACCCTTTTCGCAACTTCGGTACCCCAGAATAGTGGATCCCTATTTGAAACACAAGTTTTTCATCTTTTTACATCCTGAAGGTTCCGAAATGGTCCAAAGCACTCCCAAACATCATTTCGGGTCCAATGGAGTAGAATGGATGCATTTGGTGCGAAGCCATTTTCGCAACTTCGGTACGCTGAAATAGTGCATTCAGTTTCGAAACAAAAGTTTTTTTATCTTTTTACATTCTGAAGGTTCCGAAATGGTCCAAATCACTCCAAATATCATTTCGGGTCCAATAGACTAGAATGGATGCTTTTGGTGCGAAACCATTTTTACATCTTCGGTACGCCCGACATAGTGCATTCATGTTTAAAACACAAGTTTTGCATCATTTTACATTTTGAAGGTTCTGAAATGGTCCAAAGCACTCCAAAACATCATTTCGGGTCCAATGTAGTGGAATGGATGCTTTTGGTGCGAAACCCTTTTCGCAGCTTTGGTACCCCGGAATAGTGCATCCATGTTGGAAACACAAGTTTTGCATCTTCTAACATCCTGAAGGTTCCGAAATGGTCCAAAGCACTCCCAAACATCATTTCGGGTCCAATGGAGTAGAATGGATGCATTTGGTGCGAAACCATTTTCGCAACTTCGGTACGCCGAAATAGTGCATTCAGGTTCGAAACAAAAGTTTTTGCATCTTTTTATATTCTGAAGGTTCCAAAATGGTCCAAATCACTCCCAAACATCATTTCGGGTCTAATGGAGTAGAATGGATGCTTTTGGTGCGAAACTATTTTTGCATCTTCGGTACGCCCGACATAGTGCATTCAGGTTCGAAACACTATTTTGCATCATTTTACATTCTGAAGGTTCCGAATTGGTCCAAAGCACTCCCAGACATCATTTCGGGTCTAGTGGAGTAGAATAGATGCATTTGGTGCGAAACCATTTTGGCAACTTCGGTACGCCCGACATAGTGCATTCAGGTTCGAAACACAAGTTTGTGCATCAAACATTCTGAAGGTTCCGAAATGGTCCAAATCACTCCCAAATATCATTTCGGGTCCAATGGAGTAGAATGGATGCTTTTGGTGCGAAACCATTTTTGCATCTTCGGTACGCCCGACATAATGCATTCAGGTTCGAAACACAAGTTTTGCATCATGCTACGTTCTGAAGGTTCTGAAATGGTCCAAAGCACTCCAAAACATCATTTCGGGTCCAATATAGTGGAATGGATGCTTTTGGTGCGAAACCCTTTTCGCAACTTCGGTACCCCGGAATAGTGGATCCCTATTTGAAACACAAGTTTTGCATCTTTTTACATCCTGAAGGTTCCGAAATGGTCCAAAGCACTCCCAAACATCATTTCGGGTCCAATGGAGTAGAATGGATGCATTTGGTGCGAAGCCATTTTCGCAACTTCGGTACGCCGAAATAGTGCATTCAGTTTCGAAACAAAAGTTTTTTTATCTTTTTACATTCTGAAGGTTCCGAAATGGTCCAAATCACTCCAAACATCATTTCGGGTCCAATAGACTAGAATGGATGCTTTTGGTGCGAAACCATTTTTGCATCTTCGGTACGCCCGACATTGTGCATTCAGGTTCGAAACACAAGTTTTGCATCATTTTACATTCTGAAGGTTCTGAAATGGTCCAAAGCACTCCAAAACATCATTTCGAGTCCAATGTAGTGGAATGGATGCTTTTGGTGCGAAACCCTTGTCGCAAGTTCGGTACCCCGGAATAGTGCATCCATGTTCGAAA
This sequence comes from Cenchrus fungigraminus, assembly GCA_036936925.1. Taxonomy (NCBI): domain Eukaryota; kingdom Viridiplantae; phylum Streptophyta; class Magnoliopsida; order Poales; family Poaceae; genus Cenchrus; species Cenchrus fungigraminus. The sequence continues at coordinate 56,760,271 of CM072772.1, read as the reverse complement.
CACATGTTTTGCATCTTCTTACATCCTGAAGGTTCCGAAATGGTCCAAAGCACTCCCAAACATCATTTCGGGTCCAATGGAGTAGAATGGATGCATTTGGTGCGAAACCATTTTCGCAACTTCGGTACGCCGAAATAGTGCATTCTGGTTCGAAACAAAAGTTTTTGCATCTTTTTATATTCTGAAGGTTCCAAAATGGTCCAAATCACTCCCAAACATCATTTCGGGTCTAATGGAGTAGAATGGATGCTTTTGGAGCGAAACTATTTTTGCATCTTCGGTACGCCCGACATAGTGCATTCAGCTTCGAAACACAATTTTGCATCATTTTACATTCTGAAGGTTCCGAATTGGTCCAAAGCACTCACAAACATCATTTCGGGTCCAGTGGAGTAGAATGGATGCATTTGGTGCGAAACCATTTTTGCAACTTCGGTACGCCCGACATAGTGCATTCAGGTTCGAAACACAAGTTTTTGCATCAAACATTCTGAAGGTTCCGAAATGGTCCAAATCACTCACAAATATCATTTCGGGTCCAATGGAGTAGAATGGATGCTTTTGGTGCGAAACCATTTTTGCATCTTCGGTACGCCCAACATAATGCATTCAGGTTCGAAACACAAGTTTTGCATCATGCTACGTTCTGAAGGTTCTGAAATGGTCCAAAGCACTCCAAAACATCATTTCGGGTCCAATGTAGTGGAATGGATGCTTTTGGTGCGAAACCCTTTTCGCAACTTCGGTACCCTAGAATAGTGAATCCCTATTTGAAACACAAGTTTTGCATCTTTTTACATCCTGAAGGTTCCGAAATGGTCCAAAGCACTCCCAAACATCATTTCGGGTCCAATGGAGTAGAATGGATGCATTTGGTGCGATGCCATTTTCGCAACTTCGGTACGCCGAAATAGTGCATTCAGTTTCGAAACAAAAGTTTTTTTATCTTTTTACATTCTGAAGGTTCCGAAATGGTCCAAATCACTCCAAACATCATTTTGGGTCCAATAGACTAGAATGGATGCTTTTGGTGCGAAACCATTTTTGCATCTTCGGTACGCCCGACATAGTGCATCCATGTTCGAAACACAAGTTTTGCATCTTCTTACATCCTGAAAGTTCCGAAATGGTCCAAAGCACTCCCAAACATCATTTCGGGTCCAATGGAGTAGAATGGATGCATTTGGTGCGAAACCATTTTCGCAATTTCGGTACGCCCAAATAGTGCATTCAGGTTCGAAAGAAAAGTTTTTTCATCTTTTTAGATTCTGAAATTTCCGAAATGGTCCAAATCACTCCAAACATCATTTCGGGTCCAATGGAGTAGAATGGATGCTTTTGGTGCGAAACCATTTTTGTATCTTCGGTACGCCCGACATAGTGCATTCAGGTTCGAAACACAAGTTTTGCATTATTTTATGTTCTGAAGTTTCTGAAATGGTCCAAAGCACTCCAAAACATCATTTCGGGTCCAATGTAGTGGAATGGATGCTTTTGGTGCGAAACCCTTTTCGCAACTTCGGTACCCCGGAATAGTGGATCCCTGTTTGAAACACAAGTTTTGCATCTTTTTACATACTGAAGGTTCCGAAATGGTCCAAAGCAGTCCCAAACATCATTTCGGGTCCAATGGAGTAGAATGGATGCATTTGGTACGAAACCATTTTTGCAACTTCGGTACCCCGAAATAGTGCATTCATGTTCATAACAAAAGTTTTTGCATCGAACATTCCGAAGGTTCCGAAATGGTCCAAATCACTCCCAAATATCATTTCGGGTCCAATGGAGTAGAATGGATGCTTTTGGTGTGAAACAATTTTTGCATCTTCGGTACGCCTGACATAATGCAGTCAGGTTCGAAACACAAGTTTTGCATCATGCTATGTTCTGAAGGTTCTGAAATGGTCCAAAGCACTCCAAAACATCATTTCGGGTCCAATGTAGTGGAATGGATGCTTTTGGTGCGAAACCCTTTTCGCAACTTCGGTACCCCGGAATAGTGGATCCCTGTTTGAAACACAAGTTTTGCATCTTTTTACATACTGAAGGTTCCGAAATGGTCCAAATCACTCTCAAACATCATTTCGGGTCCAATGGAGTAGAATGGATGCATTTGGTGCGAATCCATTTTCGCAACTTCGGTACGCCAAAATAGTGCATTCAGTTTCGAAACAAAAGTTTTTGCATCTTTTTACATTCTGAAGCTTCCGAAATGGTCCAAATCACTCCCAAACATCATTTCGGGTCCAATGGAGTCGAATGGATGCTTTTGGTGCGAAACCATTTTTGCATCTTCGGTACGCCCGACATAGTGCATTCAGGTTCAAAACACAAGTTTTGCTTGATTTTACATTCTGAAGGTTCCGAAATGGTCCAAAGCACTCCAAAACATCATTTCGGGTCCAATGTAGTGGAATGGATGCTTTTGGTGCAAAACCCTTTTCGCAACTTCGGTTCCCCGAAATAGTGCATCCATGTTCGAAAAACAAGTTTTGCATCTTTTTACATTCTGAAGGTTTCCGAAATTGTCCAAAGCACTCCCAAATACCATTTCGGGTCCACTGGAGTAGAATGGATGCTTTTGTACGAAACCGTTTTCGCAACTTCGGTACCTCGAAATAGTGCATCCATGTTCGAAACACAAGTTTTGCATCTTTTTACATGCTGAAAGTTTGCGAAATGCTCCAAAATACTCCCAAACATTATTTTGTGTCTAATGGAATAGAATGAATGCATTTGGTGTGCGACTATTTTCGCAACTTCGATACCCCGAAATGGTGCAATCTGGGCCGAAATATAAGTTCTGTATCTTTTTACATTCTGAAGGACTCCCAAACATCATTTCGGGTCCAATGGAGTAGAATGGATGCATTTCGTGCGAAACCATATTGCATCTTCGGTACGCCCGACACAGTGCATTCAGGTTCGAAACACAAGTTTTGCATCATTTTACATTCTGTAGGTTCCGAAATGGTCCAAAGCACTCCAAAACATCATTTCAGGTCCAATGTAGTGGAATGGATGCTTTTGGTGTGAAACCCTTTTCACAGCTTCGGTACCCCGGAATAGTGCATCCATGTTGGAAACGCAAGTTTTGCATCTTTTTACATCCTGAAGGTTCTGAAAAGGTCCAAAGCACTCCCAAACATCATTTCGGGTCCAATGGAGTAGATTGGATGCATTTGGTGCGAAACCATTTTCGCAACTTCGGTACGCCGAAATAGTGCATTCAGGTTCGAAACAAAAGTTTTTGCATCTTTTTACATTCTGAAGGTTAAGAAATGGTCCAAATCACTCCGAAACATCATTTCGGGTCCAATGGAGTAGAATGGATGCTTTTGGTTCGAAACCATTTTTCCATCTTCGGTACGCCCGACGTAGTGCATTCAGGTTCGAAACACAAGTTTTGCATCATTTGACATTCTGAAGGTGCCGAAATGGTGCAAAGCACTCCAAAACATCATTTCGGGTAAAATGTAATGGTATGGATGCTTTTGGTGCGTAGCCCTGTTCGCAACTTCGGTACCTCGGAATAGTGCATCCATGTTCGAAACACAATTTTTGCATCTTTTTACATCCTGAAGGTTCCGAAATGGTCCAAAGCACTCCCAAACATCATTTCGGGTCCAATGGAGTAGAATGGATGCATTTGGTGCGAAGCCATTTTCGCAACTTCGGTACGCCAAAATAGTGCATTCAGGTTCGAAAGAAAAGTGTTTTCATCTTTTTAGATTCTGAAGGTTCCGAAATGGTCGAAATCACTCCAAACATCATTTCGGGTCCAAGGTAGTGGAGTGGATGCTTTTGGTGCGAAACCGTTTTCGCAACTTCGGTACCCCGGAATAGTGCATCCATGTTCGAAACACAAGTTTTGCATGTTCTTACATCGAGAAGGTTCCGAAATGGTCCAAAGCACTCCCAAACATCATTTCGGGTCTAATGGAGTAGAATGCATGCATTTGGCGCGAAACCATTTTCGCAACTTCGGTACGCCGAAATAGTGCATTTAGGTTCGATACAAAAGTTTTTGCATCTTTTTACATTCTGAAGGTTCCGAAATGGTCCAAATCACTCCCAAACAACATTTTGGGTCCAATGGAGTAGAATGGATGGTTTTGGTGCGAAACCATTTTTGCATCTTCGGTACGCCCGACATAGAGCATTCGGGTTCGAAACACAAGTTTTTGCATGATTTTACATTCTGAAGGTTCCAAATGGTCCAAAGCACTCCAAAACATCATTTCGGGCCCAATGTAGTGGAATGGATGCTTTTGGTGCGAAACCCTTTTCGCAACTTTGGTACCTCGAAATAGTGCATCCAAGTTCGAAACACAAGTTTTGCATCTTTTTACATTCTCAAGGTTTCCGAAATGGTCCAAAGCACTCACAAATACCATTTCGGGTCCAATGGAGTAGAATGGATGCTTTTGTACAAAACCGTTTTCGCAACTTCGGTACCCCGAAATAGTGCATCCATGTTCGAAACACAAGTTTTGCATCTTTTTACATGCTGAAAATTTGCGAAATGCTCCAAAATACTTCCAAACCTCATTTTGTGTCTAATGGAGTAGAATGAATGCATTTGGTGTGAAACTATTTTCGCAACTTCGGTACCCCGAAATGGTGCAATCAGGGCCGAAATATAAGTTCTGTATCTTTTTACATTCTGAAGGTTCCGAATTGGTCCAAAGCACTCCCAAACATCATTTCGGGTCCAATGGAGTAGAATGGATGCATTTCGTGCGAAACCATTTTTGCATCTTCGGTACGCCCGACATAGTGCATTCAGGTTCGAAACACAAGTTTTGCATCATTTTACATTCTGAAGGTTCCGAATTGGTCCAAAGCACTCCAAAACATCATTTCAGGTCCAATGTAGTGGAATGGATAATTTTGGTGCGAAACCCTTTTCGCAGCTTTTGTACCCCGGAATAGTGCATCCATGTTGGAAACATAAGTTTTGCATCTTTTTACATCCTAAAGCTTCCGAAATGGTCCAAAGCACTCCCAAACATCATTTCGGGTCCAATGGAGTCGAATGGATGCATTTGGTGCGAAGCCATTTTCGCAACTTCGGTACGCCGAAATAGTGCATTGATGTTCGAAAGAAAAGTTTTTTCATCTGTTTAGATTCTGAAGGTTCCGAAATGGTCCAAATCACTCCAAACATTATTTCGGGTCCAATGGAGTAGAATGGATGCTTTTGGTGCGAAACAATTTTTGCATCTTCGGTACGCCCGACATAGTGCATTCATGTTCGAAACACAAGTTTTGCATCCTTTTACATTCTGAAGGTTCTGAAATGGTCCAAAGCACTCCAACACATCATTTCGGGTCCAATGTAGTGGAATGGATGCTTTTGGTGTGAAACTGTTTTCGCAAATTCAGTACCCCAGAATATTGCATCCATGTTCGAAACACAAGTTTTGCATGTTCTTACATCGAGAAGGTTCCGAAATGGTCCAAAGCACTCCCAAACATCATTTCGGGTCCAATGGAGTAGAATACATGCATTTGGCATGAAACCATTTTCGCAACTTCGGTACGCCGAAATAGTGCATCCAGGTTCGAAACAAAAGTTTTTGCATCTTTTTACATTCTGATGGTTCCGAAATGGTCCAAATCACTCCCAAACATCATTTCGGGTCCATTGGAGTAGAATGGATGCATTTGGTGCGAAACCATTTTTGCATCTTCGGTACGCCCGACATAGTGCATTCGGGTTCGAAACACAAGTTTTGCATGACTTTACATTCTGAAGGTTCCGAAATGGTCCAAAGCACTCCAAAACATCATTTCGGGTCCAATGTAGTGGAATGGATGCTTTTGGTGCGAAACACTTTTCGCAACTTCGGTACCTCGAAATAGTGCATCCATGTTCGAAACACAAGTTTTGCATCTTTTTACATTCTGAAGGTTTCCGAAATGGTCCAAAGCACTCCCAAATACCATTTCGGGTCCAATGGAGTAGAATGGATGCTTTTTTACGAAACCGTTTTCGCAACTTCGGTACCCCGAAATAGTGCATCCATGTTCGAAACACAAGTTTTGCATCTTTTTACATGCTGAAAGTTTGTGAAATGCTCCAAAATACTTCCAAACATCATTTTGTGTCTAATGGAGTAGAATGAATGCATTTGGTGTGAAACTATTTTCGCAACTTCGGTACCCCGAAAAATGGTGCAATCAGGGCCGAAATATAAGTTCTGTATCTTTTTACATTCTGAAGGTTCCGAATTGGTCCAAAGCACTCCCAAACATCATTTCGGGTCCAATGGAGTAGAATGGATGCATTTCGTGCGAAACCATTTTTGCATCTTCGGTACGCCCGACATAGTGCATTCAGGTTCGAAACACAAGTTTTGCATCATTTTACATTCTGAAGGTTCCGAATTGGTCCGAAGCACTTCAATACATCATTTCAGGTCCAATGTAGTGGAATGGATAATTTTAGTGCGAAACACTTTTCGCAGCTTTGGTACCCGGAATAGTGCATCCATGTTGGAAACACATGTTTTGCATCTTTATACATCCTGAAGGTTCCGAAATGGTCCAAAGCACTCCCAAACATCATTTCGGGTCCAATGGAGTAGAATGGATTCATTTGGTGCGAAACCATTTTCGCAACTTCGGTATGCCGAAATAGTGCATTCAGGTTCGAAACAAAAGTTTTTGCATCCTTTTACATTCTGATGGTTCCGAAATGGTCCAAATCACTCCCAAACATCATTTCGGGTCCATTGGAGTAGAATGGATGCTTTTGGTGCGAACCATTTTGGCATCTTCGGTACGCCCGACATAGTGCATTCAGGTTCGAAACACAAGTTTTGCATGATTTTACATTCCGAAGGTTCCGAAATGGTCCAAAGCACTCCAAAACATCATTTCGGGTCCAATGTAGTGGAATGGATGCTTTTGGCGCGAAACCCTTTTCGCAACTTCGGTACCCCGAAATAGTGCATCCATGTTCGAAACACAAGTTTTGCATGTTCTTACATCGAGAAGGTTCCGAAATGGTCCAAAGCACTCCCAAACATCATTTCGGGTCCAATGGAGTAGAATACATGCATTTGGCGCGAAACCATTTTCGCAACTTCGGTACGCCGAAATAGTGCATTCAGGTTCGAAACAAAAGTTTTTGCATCCTTTTACATTCTGAAGGTTCCGAAATGGTCCAAATCACTCCCAAACTACATTTTGGGTCCAATGGAGTAGAATGGATGCATTTGGTGCGAAACCATTTTTGCATCTTCGGTACGCCCGACATAGTGCATTCGGGTTCGAAACACAAGTTTTGCATCCATGTTCTAAACACATGTTTTGCATCTTTTTACATGCTGAAAGTTTGCGAAATGCTCCAAAATACTTCCAAACATTGTTTTGTGTCTAATGGAGTAGAATGAATGCATTTGGTGTGAAACTATTTTCGCAAGTTTGGTACCCCGAAAAATGGTGCAATCTGGGCCGAAATATGAGTTCTGTATCTTTTTACATTCTGAAGGTTCCGAATTGGTCCAAAGCGGACCAAACATCATTTCGGGTCTAATGGAGTAGAATGGATGCATTTCGTGCGAAACCATTTTTGCATCTTCGGTACGCCCGACATAGTGCATTCAGGTTCGAAACACAAGTTTTGCATCATTTTACATTCTGAAGGTTCCGAATTGGTCCGAAGCACTCCAAAACATCATTTCAGGTCCAATGTAGTGGAATGGATAATTTTGGTGCGAAACCCTTTTCGCAGCTCTGGTACCCCAGAATAGTGCATCCATGTTGGAAACATAAGTTTTGCATCTTTTTACATCCTGAAGGTTCCGAAATGGTCCAAAGCACTCCCAAACATCATTTCGGGTCCAATGGAGTAGAATGGATTCATTTGGTGCGAAACCATTTTCGCAACTTCGGTACGCCGAAATAGTGCATTCAGGTTCGAAACAAAAGTTTTTGCATCTTTTTACATTCTGATGGTTCCGAAATGGTCCAAATCACTCCCAAACATCATTTCGGGTCCATTGGAGTAGAATGCATGCTTTTGGTGCGAACCATTTTTGCATCTTCGGTACGCCTGACATAGTGCATTGAGGTTCGAAACACAAGTTTTGCATGATTTTACATTCTGAAGGTTCCGAAATGGTCCAAAGCACTCCAAAACATCATTTCGGGTCCAATGTAGTGGAATGGATGCTTTTGGCGCGAAACCCTTTTCGCAATTTCGGTACCCCGAAATAGTGCATCCATGTTCGAAACACAAGTTTTGCATCTTTTTACATTCTGAAGGTTTCCGAAATGGTCCAAAGCACTCCTAAATACCATTTCGGGTCCAATGGAGTAGAATGGATGCTTTTGTACGAAACCGTTTTCGCAACTTCGGTACCCTGAAAAATGGTCCAATAAGGTCCGAAATATAAGTTCTGTATCTTTTTACATTCTGAAGGTTTTGAATTGGCCCAAAGCACTCCCAAACATCATTTCGGGTCCAATGGAGTAGAATGGATGCATTTCGTGCGAAACCATTTTTGCATCTTCGGTATGCCCGACATAGTGCATTCAGGTTCGAAACACAAGTTTTGCATCATTTTACATTCTGAAGGTTCCGAATTGGTCCGAAGCACTCCAAAACATCATTTCAGGTCCAATGTAGTGGAATGGATAATTTTGGTGCGAAACCCTTTTCGCAGCTTTGGTACCCCGGAATAGTGCATCCATGTTGGAAACACAAGTTTTGCATCTTTTTGCATCGTGAAGGTTCCGAAATGGTCCAAAGCACTCCCAAATATCATTTCGGGTCCAATGGAGTAGAATGGATTCATTTGGTGCGAAACCATTTTCGCAACTTCGGTACGCCGAAATAGTGCATTCAGTTTCGAAACAAAAGTTTTTGCATCTTTTTACATTCTGAAGGTTCCGAAATGGTCCAAATCACTCCCAAACAACATTTCGGGTCCAATGGAGTAGAATGGATGCATTTGGTGCGAAACCATTTTTGCATCTTCGGTACGCCCGACATAGTGCATTCGGGTTCGAAACACAAGTTTTACATGATTTTACATTGTGAAGGTTCCGAAATGGTCCAAAGCACTCCAAAACATCATTTCAGGTCCAATGTAGTGGAATGGATGCTTTTGGTACGAAACCCTTTTCGCGACTTCGGTACCTTGAAAAAGTGCATCCATGTTCGAAACACAAGTTTTGCATCTTTTTACATTCTGAAGGTTTCCGAAATGGTCCAAAGCACTCCCAAATACCATTTCGGGTCCAATGGAGTAGAATGGATGCTTTTGTACGAAACCGTTTTCGCAACTTCGGTACCCCGAAATAGTGCATCCATGTTCTAAACACAAGTTTTGCATCTTTTTACATGCTGAAAGTTTGCGAAATGCTCCAAAATACTTCCAAACATCGTTTTGTGTCTAATGGAGTAGAATGAATGCATTTGGTGTGAAACTATTTTCGCAACTTTGGTACCCCGAAAAATGGTGCAATCTGGGCCGAAATATAAGTTCTGTATCTTTGTACATTCTGAAGGTTCCGAATTGGTCCAAAGCACTCCCAAACATCATTTCGGGTCTAATGGAGTAGAATGGATGCATTTCATGCGAAACCATTTTTGCATCTTCGGTACGCCCGACATAGTGCATTCAGGTTCGAAACACAAGTTTTGCATCATTTTACATTCTGAAGGTTCCGAATTGGTCCGAAGCACTCCAAAACATCATTTCAGGTCCAATGTAGTGGAATGGATAATTTTGGTGCGAAACCCTTTTCGCAGCTCTGGTACCCCAGAATAGTGCATCCATGTTGGAAACACAAGTTTTGCATCTTTTTACATCCTGAAGGTTCCGAAATGGTCCAAAGCACTCCCAAACATCATTTCGGGTCCAATGGAGTAGAATGGATTCATTTGGTGCGAAACCATTTTCGCAACTTCGGTACGCCGAAATAGTGCATTCAGGTTCGAAACAAAAGTTTTTGCATCTTTTTACATTCTGATGGTTCCGAAATGGTCCAAATCACTCCCAAACATCATTTCGGGTCCATTGGAGTAGAATGGATGCTTTTGGTGCGAACCATTTTTGCATCTTCGGTACGCCTGACATAGTGCATTGAGGTTCGAAACACAAGTTTTGCATGATTTTCCATTCTGAAGGTTCCGAAATGGTCCAAAGCACTCCAAAACATCATTTCGGGTCCAATGTAGTGGAATGGATGCTTTTGGCGCGAAACCCTTTTCGCAATTTCGGTACCCCGAAATAGTGCATCCATGTTCGAAACACCAGTTTTGCATCTTTTTACATTCTGAAGGTTTCCGAAATGGTCCAAAGCACTCCTAAATACCATTTCGGGTCCAATGGAGTAGAATGGATGCTTTTGTACGAAACCGTTTTCGCAACTTCGGTACCCCGAAATAGTGCATCCATGTTCTAAACACAAGTTTTGCATCTTTTTACATGCTGAAAGTTTGCGAAATGCTCCAAAATACTTCCAAACATCATTTTGTGTCTAATGGAGTAGAATGAATGCATTTGGTGTGAAACTATTTTCGCAACTTTGGTAGCCCGAAAAATGGTCCAATAAGGTCCGAAATATAAGTTCTGTATCTTTTTACATTCTGAAGGTTTTGAATTGGTCCAAAGCACTCCCAAACATCATTTCGGGTCCAATGGAGTAGAATGGATGCATTTCGTGCGAAACCATTTTTGCATGTTCGGTACGCCCGACATAGTGCATTCAGGTTCGAAACACAAGTTTTGCATCATTTTACATTCTGAAGGTTCCGAATTGGTCCGAAGCACTCCAAAACATCATTTCAGGTCCAATGTAGTGGAATGGATAATTTTGGTGCGAAACCCTTTTCGCAGCTTTGGTACCCCGGAATAGTGCATCCATGTTGGAAACACAAGTTTTGCATCTTTTTGCATCTTGAAGGTTCCGAAATGGTCCAAAGCACTCCCAAACATCATTTCGGGTCCAATGGAGTAGAATGGATTCATTTGGTGCGAAACCATTTTCGCAACTTCGGTACGCCGAAATAGTGCATTCAGTTTCGAAACAAAAGTTTTTGCATCTTTTTACATTCTGAAGGTTCCGAAATGGTCCAAATCACTCCCAAACAACATTTCGGGTCCAATGGAGTAGAATGGATGCATTTGGTGCGAAACCATTTTTGCATCTTCGGTACGCCCGACATAGTGCATTCGGGTTCGAAACACAAGTTTTACATGATTTTACATTCTGAAGGTTCCGAAATGGTCCAAAGCACTCCAAAACATCATTTCGGGTCCAATGTAGTGGAATGGATGCTTTTGGTGCGAAACCCTTTTCGCAACTTTGGTACCTCGAAATAGTGCATCCATGTTCGAAACACAAGTTTTGCATCTTTCTACATTCTGAAGGTTTTCGAAATGGTCCAAAGCACTCCCAAATACCATTTCGGGTCCAATGAAGTAGAATGGATGCTTTTGTACGAAACCGTTTTCGCAACTTCGGTACCTCGAAATAGTGCATCCATGTTCGAAACACAAGTTTTGCATCTTTTTACATGCTGAAAGTTTGCGAAATGCTCCAAAATACTTCCAAAAATCATTTTGTGTCTAATAGAGTAGAATGAATGCATTTGGTGTGAAACTATTTTCGCAACTTCGGTACCCCGAAAAATGGTGCAATCAGGGCCGAAATATAAGTTCTGTATCTTTTTACATTCTGAAGGTTCCGAATTGGTCCAAATCACTCCCAAACATCATTTCAGGTCCAATGGAGTAGAATGGATGCATTTCGTGCGAAACCATTTTTGCATCTTCGGTACGCCCGACATAGTGCATTCGGGTTCGAAACACAAGTTTTGCATCATTTTACATTCTGAAGGTTCCGAATTGGTCCGAAGCACTCCAAAACATCATTTCAGGTCCAATGTAGTGGAATGGATAATTTTGGTGCGAAACCCTTTTCGCAGCTCTGGTACCCCAGAATAGTGCATCCATGTTGGAAAAACAAGTTTTGCATCTTTTTACATCCTGAAGGTTCCGAAATGGTCCAAAGCACTCCCAAACATCATTTCGGGTCCAATGGAGTAGAATGGATTCATTTGGTGCGAAACCATTTTCGCAACTTCGGTACGCCGAAATAGTGCATTCAGGTTCGAAACAAAAGTTTTTGCATCTTTTTACATTCTGATGGTTCCGAAATGGTCCAAATCACTCCCAAACATCATTTCGGGTCCATTGGAGTAGAATGGATGCTTTTGGTGCGAACCATTTTTGCATCTTCGGTACGCCCGACATAGTACATTTAGGTTCGAAACACAAGTTTTGCATGAATTTACATTCTGAAGGTTCCGAAATGGTCCAAAGCACTCCAAAACATCATTTCGGGTCCAATGTAGTGGAATGAATGCTTTTCGTGCGAAACCCTTTTCGCAGCTTTGGTACCCCGGAATAGTGCATCCATGTTGGAAACACAAGTTTTGCATCTTTTTACATCCCGAAGGTTCCAAAATGGTCCAAAGCACTCCCAAACATCATTTCGGGTCCAATGGAGTAGAATGGATGCATTTGGTGTGAAACCATTTTCGCAACTTCGGTACGTCGAAATAGTGCATTCAGGTTCGAAACAAAAGTTTTTGCATCGTTTTACATTCTGAAGGTTCCGAAATGGTTCAAATCACTCCCAAACATCATTTCGGGTCCAATCGAGTAGAATGGATGCTTTTGGTGCGACACCATTTTTGCATCTTCGGTACGCCCGACATAGTGCATTCAGGTTCGAAACACAAGTTTTGCATGAATTTACATTCTGAAGGTTCCGAAATGGTCCAAAGCACTCCAAAACATCATTTCGGGTCCAATGTAGTGGAATGGATGCTTTTGGTGCGAAACCCTTTTCGCAACTTCGGTACCCTGAAATAGTGCATCCATGTTCGACACACAAGTTTTGCATCTTTTTACATTCTGAAGGTTTCCGAAATGGTCCAAAGCACTCCCAAATACAATTTCGGGTCCAATGGAGTAGAATGGATGCTTTTGTACGAAACCGTTTTCGCAACTTCGGTACCCCGAAATAGTGCATCCGTGTTCGAAACACAAGTTTTGCAACTTTTTACATGCTGAAAGTTGGCGAAATGCTCAAAAATACTCCCAAACGTCATTTTGTGTCTAATGGAGTAGAATGAAAGCATTTGGTGTGAAACTATTTTCGCAACTTCGATACCCCGAAATGGTGCAATCAGGGCCGAAAGATAAGTTATGTATCTTTTTACATTTGGAAGGTTCCGAATTGGTCCAAAGCACTCCCAAACATCATTTCGGGTCCAATGGAGTAGACTGGATGCATTTCATGCGAAACCATTTTTGCATCTTTGGTACGCCCGACATAGTGCATTCAGGTTCGAAACACAAGTTTTGCATCATTTGAAATTCTGAAGCTTCTGAAATGGTCCAAAGCACTCCAAAACATCATTTCGGGTCCAATGTAGTGGAATGGATGCTTCTGGTGCGAAGCCCTTTTCGCAACTTCGGTACCCCGGAATAGTGCATCTATGTTCGAAACACAAGTTTTGCATCTTCTTACATCCTGAAGGTTCCGAAATGGTCCAAAGCACTCCCAAACATCATTTCGGGTCCAATGGAGTAGAATGGAAGCATTTGGTGCGAAGCCATTTTCGCAACTTCGGTACGCCAAAATAGTGCATTCAGTTTCGAAACAAAAGTTTTTGCATCTTTTTACATTCTGAAGCTTCCGAAATGGTCCAAATCACTCCCAAACATCATTTCGGGTCCAATGGAGTAGAATGGATGCTTTTGGTGCGAAACCATTTTTGCATCTTCGGTACGCCCGACATAGTGCATTCAGGTTCAAAACACAAGTTTTGCTTGATTTTACATTCTGAAGGTTCCGAAATGGTCCGAAGCACTCCAAAACATCATTTCAGGTCCCATGTAGTGGAATGGATAATTTTGGTGCGAAACCCTTTTCGCAGCTTTGGTACCCCGGAATAGTGCATCCATGTTGGAAACACAAGTTTTGCATATTTTTACATCCTGAAGGTTCCGAAATGGTCCAAAGCACTCCCAAACATCATTTCGGGTCCAATGGAGTAGAATGGATTCATTTGGTGCGAATCCATTTTCGCAACTTCGGTACGTCGAAATAGTGCATTCAGTTTCGAAACAAAAGTTTTTGCATCTTTTTACATTATGAAGGTTCCAAAATGGTCCAAATCACTCCAAACATCATTTCGGGTCCAATGGAGTAGAATGGATGCTTTTGGAGCGAAACCATTTTTGCATCTTCGGTACGCCCGACATAGTGCATTTAGGTTCGAAACACAAGTTTTGCATTAGTTGAAATTCAGAAGGTTCTGAAATGGTCCAAAGGACTCCAAAACATCATTTCGGGTCCAATGTAGTGGAATGGATGCTTTTGGTGCGAAGCCCTTTTCGCAACTTCGGTACCCCGAAATAGTGCATCCATGTTCGAAACACAAGTTTTGCACCTTCTTACATCCTGAAGGTTCCGAAATGGTCCAAAGCACTCCCAAACATCATTTCGGGTCCAATGGAGTAGAATGGATTCATTTGGTGCGAATCCATTTTCGCCACTTCCGTACGTCAAAATAGTGCATTCAGTTTCGAAACAAAAGTTTTTGCATCTTTTTACATTTTGAAGGTTCCGAATTGGTCCAAAGCACTCCCAAACATCATTTCGGGTCCAATGGAGTAGACTGGATGCTTTTTTGCTGCGAAACCATTTTTGCATCTTCGGTACGCCCGACATAGTGCATTCATGTTCGAAACACAAGTTTTGCAACATTTTACATTCTGAAGGTTCCGAATTGGTTTGAAGCACTCCAAAACATCATTTCAGGTCCAATGTAGTGGAATGGATAATTTTGGTGCGAAACCCTTTTCGCAGCTTTGGTACCCCGGAATAGTGCATCCATGTTGGAAACACAAGTTTTGCATATTTTTACATCCTGAAGGTTCCGAAATGGTCCAAAGCACTCCCAAACATCATTTCGGGTCCAATGGAGTAGAATTGATTCATTTGGTGCGAATCCATTTTCGCAACTTCGGTACGTTGAAATAGTGCATTCAGTTTCGAAGCAAAAGTTTTTGCATCTTTTTACATTATGAAGGTTCCGAAATGGTCCAAATCACTCCAAACATCATTTCGGGTCCAACGGAGTAGAATGGATGCTTTTGGTGCGAAACCATTTTTGCATCTTCGGTACGCCCGACATAGTGCATTCAGGTTCGAAACACAAGTTTTGCATTAGTTGAAATTCAGAAGGTTCTGAAATGGTCCAAAGCACTCCAAAACATCATTTCGGGTCCAATGTAGTGGAATGGATGGTTTTGGTGCGAAGCCCTTTTCGCAACTTCGGTACCCCGGAATAGTGCATCCATGTTCGAAACACAAGTTTTGCATCTTTTTACATCCTGAAGCTTCCGAAATGGTCCAAAGCACTCCCAAACATCATTTCGGGTCCAATGGAGTAGAATGGATGCATTTGGTGCGAAGCCATTTTCGCAACTTCGGTACGCCGAAATAGTGCATTCAGGTTCGAAACAAAAGTTTTTGCATCTTTTTACATTCTGAAGGTTCCGAAATGGTTCAAATCACTCCCAAACATCATTTTGGGTCCAATCGAGTAGAATGGATGCTTTTGGTCTGAAACCATTTTTGCATCTTTGGTACGCCCGACATAGTGCATTGAGGTTCGAAACACAAGTTTTGCATGAATTTACATTCTGAAGGTTCCGAAATGGTCCAAAGCACTCCAAAACATCATTTCGGGTCCAATGTAGTGGAATGAATGCTTTTCGTGCGAAACCCTTTTCGCAGCTTTGGTACCCCGGAATAGTGCATCCATGTTGGAAACACAAGTTTTGCATCTTTTTACATCCCGAAGGTTCCAAAATGGTCCAAAGCACTCCCAAACATAATTTCGGGTCCAATGGAGTAGAATGGATGCATTTGGTGTGAAACCATTTTCGCAACTTCGGTACGTCGAAATAGTGCATTCAGGTTCGAAACAAAAGTTTTTGCATCGTTTTACATTCTGAAGGTTCCGAAATGGTTCAAATCACTCCCAAACATCATTTCGGGTCCAATCGAGTAGAATGGATGCTTTTGGTGCGACACCATTTTTGCATCTTCGGTACGCCCGACATAGTGCATTCAGGTTCGAAACACAAGTTTTGCATGAATTTACATTCTGAAGGTTCCGAAATGGTCCAAAGCACTCCAAAACATCATTTCGGGTCCAATGTAGTGGAATGGATGCTTTTGGTGCGAAACCCTTTTCGCAACTTCGGTACCCTGAAATAGTGCATCCATGTTCGACACACAAGTTTTGCATCTTTTTACATTCTGAAGGTTTCCGAAATGGTCCAAAGCACTCCCAAATACAATTTCGGGTCCAATGGAGTAGAATGGATGCTTTTGTACGAAACCGTTTTCGCAACTTCGGTACCCCGAAATAGTGCATCCGTGTTCGAAACACAAGTTTAGCAACTTTTTACATGCTGAAAGTTGGCGAAATGCTCAAAAATACTCCCAAACGTCATTTTGTGTCTAATGGAGTAGAATGAAAGCATTTGGTGTGAAACTATTTTCGCAACTTCGATACCCCGAAATGGTGCAATCAGGGCCGAAAGATAAGTTATGTATCTTTTTACATTTGGAAGGTTCCGAATTGGTCCAAAGCACTCCCAAACATCATTTCGGGTCCAATGGAGTAGACTGGATGCATTTCATGCGAAACCATTTTTGCATCTTTGGTACGCCCGACATAGTGCATTCAGGTTCGAAACACAAGTTTTGCATCATTTGAAATTCTGAAGCTTCTGAAATGGTCCAAAGCACTCCAAAACATCATTTCGGGTCCAATGTAGTGGAATGGATGCTTCTGGTGCGAAGCCCTTTTCGCAACTTCGGTACCCCGGAATAGTGCATCTATGTTCGAAACACAAGTTTTGCATCTTCTTACATCCTGAAGGTTCCGAAATGGTCCAAAGCACTCCCAAACATCATTTCGGGTCCAATGGAGTAGAATGGATGCATTTGGTGCGAAGCCATTTTCGCAACTTCGGTACGCCAAAATAGTGCATTCAGTTTCGAAACAAAAGTTTTTGCATCTTTTTACATTCTGAAGCTTCCGAAATGGTCCAAATCACTCCCAAACATCATTTCGGGTCCAATGGAGTAGAATGGATGCTTTTGGTGCGAAACCATTTTTGCATCTTCGGTACGCCCGACATAGTGCATTCAGGTTCAAAACACAAGTTTTGCTTGATTTTACATTCTGAAGGTTCCGAAATGGTCCGAAGCACTCCAAAACATCATTTCAGGTCCCATGTAGTGGAATGGATAATTTTGGTGCGAAACCCTTTTCGCAGCTTTGGTACCCCGGAATAGTGCATCCATGTTGGAAACACAAGTTTTGCATATTTTTACATCCTGAAGGTTCCGAAATGGTCCAAAGCACTCCCAAACATCATTTCGGGTCCAATGGAGTAGAATGGATTCATTTGGTGCGAATCCATTTTCGCAACTTCGGTACGTCGAAATAGTGCATTCAGTTTCGAAACAAAAGTTTTTGCATCTTTTTACATTATGAAGGTTCCAAAATGGTCCAAATCACTCCAAACATCATTTCGGGTCCAATGGAGTAGAATGGATGCTTTTGGAGCGAAACCATTTTTGCATCTTCGGTACGCCCGACATAGTGCATTTAGGTTCGAAACACAAGTTTTGCATTAGTTGAAATTCAGAAGGTTCTGAAATGGTCCAAAGGACTCCAAAACATCATTTCGGGTCCAATGTAGTGGAATGGATGCTTTTGGTGCGAAGCCCTTTTCGCAACTTCGGTACCCCGAAATAGTGCATCCATGTTCGAAACACAAGTTTTGCACCTTCTTACATCCTGAAGGTTCCGAAATGGTCCAAAGCACTCCCAAACATCATTTCGGGTCCAATGGAGTAGAATGGATTCATTTGGTGCGAATCCATTTTCGCCACTTCGGTACGTCAAAATAGTGCATTCAGTTTCGAAACAAAAGTTTTTGCATCTTTTTACATTTTGAAGGTTCTGAATTGGTCCAAAGCACTCCCAAACATCATTTCGGGTCCAATGGAGTAGACTGGATGCTTTTTTGCTGCGAAACCATTTTTGCATCTTCGGTACGCCCGACATAGTGCATTCATGTTCGAAACACAAGTTTTGCAACATTTTACATTCTGAAGGTTCCGAATTGGTTTGAAGCACTCCAAAACATCATTTCAGGTCCAATGTAGTGGAATGGATAATTTTGGTGCGAAACCCTTTTCGCAGCTTTGGTACCCCGGAATAGTGCATCCATGTTGGAAACACAAGTTTTGCATATTTTTACATCCTGAAGGTTCCGAAATGGTCCAAAGCACTCCCAAACATCATTTCGGGTCCAATGGAGTAGAATTGATTCATTTGGTGCGAATCCATTTTCGCAACTTCGGTACGTTGAAATAGTGCATTCAGTTTCGAAGCAAAAGTTTTTGCATCTTTTTACATTATGAAGGTTCCGAAATGGTCCAAATCACTCCAAACATCATTTCGGGTCCAACGGAGTAGAATGGATGCTTTTGGTGCGAAACCATTTTTGCATCTTCGGTACGCCCGACATAGTGCATTCAGGTTCGAAACACAAGTTTTGCATTAGTTGAAATTCAGAAGGTTCTGAAATGGTCCAAAGCACTCCAAAACATCATTTCGGGTCCAATGTAGTGGAATGGATGGTTTTGGTGCGAAGCCCTTTTCGCAACTTCGGTACCCCGGAATAGTGCATCCATGTTCGAAACACAAGTTTTGCATCTTTTTACATCCTGAAGCTTCCGAAATGGTCCAAAGCACTCCCAAACATCATTTCGGGTCCAATGGAGTAGAATGGATGCATTTGGTGCGAAGCCATTTTCGCAACTTCGGTACGCCGAAATAGTGCATTCAGGTTCGAAACAAAAGTTTTTGCATCTTTTTACATTCTGAAGGTTCCGAAATGGTTCAAATCACTCCCAAACATCATTTTGGGTCCAATCGAGTAGAATGGATGCTTTTGGTCTGAAACCATTTTTGCATCTTTGGTACGCCCGACATAGTGCATTCAGGTTCGAAACACAAGTTTTGCATGATTTTACATTCTGAAGGTTCCGAAATGGTCCAAAGCACTCCAAAACATCATTTCGGGTCCAATGTAGTGGAATGGATGCTTTTGGTGCGAAACCCTTTTCGCAACTTCGGTACCCTGAAATAGTGCATCTATGTTCGAAACACAAGTTTCGCATCTTTTTACATTCTGAAAGTTTCCGAAATAGTCCAAAGCACTCCCAAATACCATTTCGGGTCCAATGGAGTAGAATAGATGCTTTTGTACGAAACCGTTTTCGCAACTTCGGTACCCCGAAATAGTGCATTCGTGTTCGAAACACAAGTTTTGCATCATTTTATGTTCTGAAGCTTCTGAAATGATCCAAACCACTCCAAAACATCATTCCGGGTCCAATGTAGTGGAATGGATGCTTTTGATGCAAAACCCTTTTCACAACGTTGGTACCCCAGAATAGTGCATCGATGTTGCAAACACAAGTTTTGCATCTTTTTACATCCTGAAGGTTCCGAAAAGGTCCAAAGGACTCCCAAACATCATTTCGGGTCCAATGGAGTAGAATGGATGCATTTGGTGCGAAACCATTTTCGCAACTTTGGCACCCCAAATGGTGCAATCAGGGCCGAAATATAAGTTTGGTATCTTTTTACATTCTGAAGGTTCCGAATTGGTCCAAAGCACTCCCAAACATCATTTCGGGTCCAATGGAGTAGAATGGATGCATTTCGTGCGAAACCATTTTTGCATCTTCGGTACGCCCGACATAGTGCATTCAGGTTCGAAACACAAGTTTTGCATCATTTTACATTCTGAAGGTTCCGAATTGGTTCGAAGCACTCCAAAACATCATTTCAGGTCCCATGTAGTGGAATGGATAATTTTGGTGCGAAACCCTTTTCGCAGCTTTGGTACCCCGGAATAGTGCATCCATGTTGGAAACACAAGTTTTGCATATTTTTACATCCTGAAGGTTCCGAAATGGTCCAAAGCACTCCCAAACATCATTTCGGGTCCAATGGAGTAGAATGGATTCATTTGGTGCGAATCCATTTTCGCAACTTCGGTACGTCGAAATAGTGCATTCAGTTTCGAAACAAAAGTTTTTGCATCTTTTTACATTATGAAGGTTCCAAAATGGTCCAAATCACTCCAAACATCATTTCGGGTCCAATGGAGTAGAATGGATGCTTTTGGAGCGAAACCATTTTTGCATCTTCGGTACTCCCGACATAGTGCATTCAGGTTCGAAACACAAGTTTTGCATTAGTTGAAATTCAGAAGGTTCTGAAATGGTCCAAAGGACTCCAAAACATCATTTCGGGTCCAATGTAGTGGAATGGATGCTTTTGGTGCGAAGCCCTTTTCGCAACTTCGGTACCCCGAAATAGTGCATCCATGTTCGAAACACAAGTTTTGCATCTTCTTACATCCTGAAGGTTCCGAAATGGTCCAAAGCACTCCCAAACATCATTTCGGGTCCAATGGAGTAGAATGGATTCATTTGGTGCGAATCCATTTTCGCCACTTCGGTACGTCGAAATAGTGCATTCAGTTTCGAAACAAAAGTTTTTGCATCTTTTTACATTTTGAAGGTTCCGAATTGGTCCAAAGCACTCCCAAACATCATTTCGGGTCCAATGGAGTAGACTGGATGCTTTTGGTGCGAAACCATTTTTGCATCTTCGGTACGCCCGACATAGTGCATTCATGTTCAAAACACAAGTTTTGCATCATTTTACATTCTGAAGGTTCCGAATTGGTTTGAAGCACTCCAAAACATCATTTCAGGTCCAATGTAGTGGAATGGATAATTTTGGTGCGAAACCCTTTTCGCAGCTTTGGTACCCCGGAATAGTGCATCCATGTTGGAAACACAAGTTTTGCATATTTTTACATCCTGAAGGTTCCGAAATGGTCCAAAGCACTCCCAAACATCATTTCGGGTCCAATGGAGTAGAATTGATTCATTTGGTGCGAATCCATTTTCGCAACTTCGGTACGTCGAAATAGTGCATTAAGTTTCGAAGCAAAAGTTTTTGCATCTTTTTACATTATGAAGGTTCCGAAATGGTCCAAATCACTCCAAACATCATTTCGGGTCCAACGGAGTAGAATGGATGCTTTTGGTGCGAAACCATTTTTGCATCTTCGGTACGCCCGACATAGTGCATTCAGGTTCGAAACACAAGTTTTGCATTAGTTGAAATTCAGAAGGTTCTGAAATGGTCCAAAGCACTCCAAAACATCATTTCGGGTCCAATGTAGTGGAATGGATGGTTTTGGTGCGAAGCCCTTTTCGCAACTTCGGTACCCCGGAATAGTGCATCCATGTTCGAAACACAAGTTTTGCATCTTTTTACATCCTGAAGCTTCCGAAATGGTCCAAAGCACTCCCAAACATCATTTCGGGTCCAATGGAGTAGAATGGATGCATTTGGTGCCAAGCCATTTTCGCAACTTCGGAACGCCGAAATAGTGCATTCAGGTTCGAAACAAAAGTTTTTGCATCTTTTTACATTCTGAAGGTTCCGAAATGGTTCAAATCACTCCCAAACATCATTTTGGGTCCAATCGAGTAGAATGGATGCTTTTGGTCCGAAACCATTTTTGCATCTTTGGTACGCCCGACATAGTGCATTGAGGTTCGAAATACAAGTTTTGCATGATTTTACATTCTGAAGGTTCCGAAATGGTCCAAAGCACTCCAAAACATCATTTCGGGTCCAATGTAGTGGAATGGATGCTTTTGGTGCGAAACCCTTTTCGCAACTTCGGTACCCTGAAATAGTGCATCTATGTTCGAAACACAAGTTTCGCATCTTTTTACATTCTGAAGGTTTCCGAAATAGTCCAAAGCACTCCCAAATACCATTTCGGGTCCAATGGAGTAGAATAGATGCTTTTGTACGAAACCAATTTCGCAACTTCGGTACCCCGAAATAGTGCATCTGTGTTCGAAACACAAGTTTTGCATCATTTTATGTTCTGAAGCTTCTGAAATGATCCAAACCACTCCAAAACATCATTTCGGGTCCAATGTAGTGGAATGGATGCTTTTGATGCAAAACCCTTTTCACAACGTTGGTACCCCAGAATAGTGCATCGATGTTGCAAACACAAGTTTTGCATCTTTTTACATCCTGAAGGTTCCGAAAAGGTCCAAAGGACTCCCAAACATCATTTCGGGTCCAATGGAGTAGAATGGATGCATTTGGTGCGAAACCATTTTCGCAACTTTGGCACCCCGAAATGGTGCAATCAGGGCGAAATATAAGTTTGGTATCTTTTTACATTCTGAAGGTTCCGAATTGGTCCAAAGCACTCCCAAACATCATTTCGGGTCCAATGGAGTAGAATGGATGCATTTCGTGCGAAACCATTTTTGCATCTTCGGTACGCCCGATATAGTGCATTCAGGTTCGAAACACATGTTTTGCATCATTTTAGATTTTGAAGGTTCCGAAATGGTCCAAAGCACTCCAAAACATCATTTCAGGTCCAATGTAGTGGAATGGATGCTTTTGGTGCGAAACCCTTTTCGCAACTTTGGTACCCCGGAATAGTGCATCCATGTTGGAAACACATGTTTTGCATCTTTTTACATCCTGAAGGTTCCGAAATGGTCCAAAGCACTCCCAAACATCATTTCGGGTCCAATGCAGTAAAATGGATGCATTTCGTCTGAAACCATTTTCGCAACTTCGGTACGCCGAAATAGTGCATTCAGGTTCGAAACAAAAGTTTTTGCATCCTTTTACATTCTGAATGTTCCGAAATGGTCCAACTCACTCCCAAACATCAATTCGGGTCCAATGGAGTAGAACGGATGCTTTTGGTACGAAACCATTTTTGCATCTTCGGTACGCCCGACATAGTGCATTCAGGTTCGAAACACAAGTTTTGCTTCTTTTGACATTATGAAGGTTCCGAAATGGTCCAAAGCACTCCCAAACATCATTTCGGGACCAATGGAGTAGAATGGATGCATTTGGTGCAAAACCATTTTCACAACTTTGGTACGCCGAAATAGTGCATTCAGGTTCGAAACAAAAGTTTTTGCATCTTTTTACATTCTAAAGGTTCCGAAATGGTCCAAATCACTCCAAACATCATTTCGGGTCCAATGGAGTAGAATGGATGCTTTTCGTGCGAAACCATTTTTGCATCTTCGGTACGCCCGACATAGTGCATTCCGGTTCGAAACACAAGTTTTGCATCATTTGACATTCTGAAGGTTCCGAAATGGTCCAAAGCACTCGAAAACATCATTTCGGGTCCAATGTAGTGGAATGGATGCTTTTGGTGCGAAACCCTTTTCGCAACTTCGGTACCCTGAAATAGTGCATCCATGTTCGACACACAAGTTTTGCATCTTTTTACATCCTGAATGTTCCGAATGATCCAAAGCACTCCCAAACATCTCTTCGAGTCCAATGGAGTAGAATGGATGCATTTGGTGCGAAACCATTTTCGCAACTTCGGTACGCCGAAATAGTGCATTCAGGTTCGAAAGAAAAGTTTTTCCATCTTTTTACATTCTGAAGGTTCCGAAATGGTCCAAATCACTCCCAAACATCATTTCGGGTCCAATGGAGTAGAATGGATTCTTTTGGTGCGAAACCATTTTTGCATCTTCGGTACGCACGACATAGTGCATTCAGGTTCGAAACACAAGTTTTGCATCATTTTACATTCTGATGGTTCTGAAATGGTCCAAAGCACTCCAAAACATCATTTCGGGACCAATGTAGTGGAATGGATACTTTTGATGCAAAACCCTTTTCGCAACTTTGGTACCCCGGAATAGTGCATCGATGTTGCAAACACAAGTTTTGCATCTTTTTACATCCTGAAGGTTCCAAAATGGTCCAAAGCACTCCCAAACATCATTTCGGGTCCAAGGGAGTAAAATGGATGCATTTGGTGCGAAACCATTTTCGCAACTTCGGTACGCCGAAATAGTGCATTCAGGTTCGAAACAAAAGTTTTTGCATCTTTTTACATTCTAAAGGTTCCGAAATGGTCCAAATCACTCCAAACATTATTTCGGGTCCAATGGAGTAGAATGGATGCTTTTGGTGCGAAACCATTTTTGCATCTTCAGTACTCCCGACATAGTGCATTCAGGTTCGAAACACATGTTTTGCATCATTTTACATTCTGAAGGTTCTGAAATGGTTCAAAGCACTCCAAAACATCATTTCGGGTCCAATGTAGTGGAATGGATGCTTTTGGTGCGAAACCATTTTTGCATGTTCGGTACGCCCGACATAGTGCATTCAGGTTCGAAACACAAGTTTTGCATCATTTTACATTCTGAAGGTTCTGAAATGGTCCAAAGCACTCCAAAACATCATTTCGGGTCCAATGTAGTGGAATGGATGCTTTTGACGCAAAACCCTTTTTGCAAGTTCGGTACCTCGGAACAGTGCATCCATGTTCGAAACACAAGTTTTGCATCTTTTTACATTCTGAAGGTTTCCGAAATGGTCCAAACCACTCCCAAATATGATTTCGGGCCCAATGGAGTAGAATGGATGCTTTTGGTGTGAAACCATTTTTGCATCTTCGGTACGCCCGACATAGTGCATTCAGGTTCGAAACACAAGTTTTGCATCATTTTACATTCTGAAGGTTCTGAAATGGTTCAAAGCACTCCAAAACATCATTTCGAGTCCAATGTAGTGGAATGGATGCTTTTGGTGCGAAACCATTTTTCCATGTTCGGTACGCCCGACATAGTGCATTCAGGTTCGAAACACAAGTTTTGCATCATTTTACATTCTGAAGGTTCTGAAATGGTTCAAAGCACTCCAAAACATCATTTCGGGTCCAATGTAGCGGAATGGATGCTTTTGACGCGAAACCCATTTTGCAAGTTCGGTACCTCGGAACAGTGCATACATGTTCGAAACACAAGTTTTGCATCTTTTTACATTCTTAAGGTTTCCGAAATGGTCCAAACCACTCCCAAATATCATTTCGGGGCCAATGGAGTAGAATGGATGCATTTGCAGCGAAACCATTTTCGCAACTTCGGTACGCCGAAATAGTGCATTCAGGTTCGAAAGAAAAGTTTTTGCATCTTTTTACATTCTAAAGGTTCCGAAATGGTCCAAATCACTCCAAACATCATTTCGGGTCCAATGGAGTAGAATGGATGCTTTTAGTGCGAAACCATTTTTGCATCTTCGGTACGCCCGACATAGTGCATTCAGGTTCGAAACACAAGTTTTGCATCATTTTACATTCTGAAGGTTCTGCAATGGTTCAAAGCACTCCAAAACATCATTTCGGGTTCAATGTCGTGGAATGGATGCTTTTGGTGCGAAACCCTTTCCGCAACTTCGGTACCCCGGAATAGTGCATCCATGTTCGAAACACAAGTTTTGCATCTTCTTACATCCTGAAGGTTCCGAAATGGTCCAAAGCACTCCCAAACATCATTTCGGGTGCAATGGAGTAGAATGGATGCATTTGGTGCGAAACCATTTTCGCAACTTCGGTACACCGAAATAATGCATTCAGGTTCGAAAGAAAAGTTTTTGCATCTTTTTACATTCTGAATGTTCTGAAATGGTCCAAATCACTCCCAAACATCATTTCGGGTCCAATGGAGTAGAATGGATGCTTCTGGTGCGAAATCATTTTTGCATCTTCGGTACGCTCGACATAGTGCATTCAAGTTCGAAACACAAGTTTTGCACCATTTTATGTTCTGAAGGTTCTGAAATGGTCCAAAGCACTCCAAAACATCATTTCGGGTCCAATGTAGTGGAATAGATGCTTTTGATGCGAAACCCTTTTCGCAACTTTGGTACCCCAGAATAGTGCATCAATGTTGCAAACACAAGTTTTGCATCTTTTTACATCCTGAAGGTTCCAAAATGGTCCAAAGCACTCCCAAATATCATTTCGGGTCCAATGGAGTAAAATGGATGCATTTGGTGCGAAACCATTTTCGCAACTTCGGTACACCGACATAGTGCATTCAGGTTCGAAACACAAGTTTTGCATCATTTTACATTTTGAAGGTTCTGAAATGGTTCAAAGCACTCCTAAACATCATTTCAGGTCCAATGTAGTGGAATGGATGCTTTTGGTGCGAAACCATTTTTGCATGTTCGGTACGCCCGACATAGTGCATTCAGGTTCGAAACACAAGTTTTGCATCATTTTACATTCTGAAGGTTCTGAAATGGTCCAAAGCACTCCAAAACATCATTTCGGGTCCAATGTAGTGGAATGGATGCTTTTGACGCGAAACCCTTTTTGCAAGTTCGGTACCTCGGAACAGTGCATACATGTTCGAAACACAAGTTTTGCATCTTTTTACATTCTGAAGGTTTCCGAAATGGTCCAAACCACTCCCAAATATCATTTCGGGGCCAATGGAGTAGAATGGATGCATTTGCAGCGAAACCATTTTCGCAACTTTGGTACGCCGAAATAGTGCATTCAGGTGCGAAACAAAAATTTTGCATCTTTTTACATTCCAAAGGTTCCGAAATGGTCCAAATCACTCCAAACATCATTTCGGGTCCAATGGAGTAGAATGCATGCTTTTAGTGCGAAACCATTTTTGCATCTTCGGTTCGCCCGACATAGTGCATTCTGGTTCGAAACACAAGTTTTGCATCATTTTACATTATGAAGGTTCTGCAATGGTTCAAAGCACTCCAAAACAACATTTCGGGTCCAATGTCGTGGAATGGACGCTTTTGGTGCGAAACCCTTTCCGCAACTTCGATACCCCAGAATAGTAAATCTATGTTCGAAACACAAGTTTTGCATCTTCTTACATCCTGAAGGTTCCGAAATGGTCCAAAGCACTCCCAAACATCATTTCGGGTCCAATGGAGTAGAATGGATGCATTTGTAAGAAACCATTTTCGCAACTTCGGTACGCCGAAATAATGCATTCAGGTTCGAAAGAAAAGTTTTTGCATCTTTTTACATTCTGAATGTTCTGAAATGGTCCAAATCACTCCCAAACATCATTTCGGGTCCAATGGAGTAGAATGGATGCTTCTGGTGCGAAAGCATTTTTGCATCTTCGGTACGCTCGACATAGTGCATTCAAGTTCGAAACACAAGTTTTGCCCCATTTTACGTTCTGAAGGTTCTGAAATGGTCCAAAGCACTCCAAAACATCATTTCGGGTCCAATGTAGTGGAATGGATGCTTTTGATGCGAAACCCTTTTCGCAACTTTGGTACCCCGGAATAGTGCATCGATGTTGCAAACACAAGTTTTGCATCTTTTTACATCCTGAAGGTTCCAAAATGGTCCAAAGCACTCCCAAACATCATTTCGGGTCCGATGGAGTAAAATGGATGCATTTGGTGCGAAACCATTTTCGCAACTTCGGTACGCCGACATAGTGCATACAGGTTCGAAACACAAGTTTTGCAACATTTTACATTCTGACGGTTCTGAAATGGTTCAAAGCACTCCTAAACATCATTTTGGGTCCAATATAGTGGAATGGACGCTTTTGGTGCGAAACCATTTTTGCATGTTCGGTACGCCCGACAAAGTGCATTCAGGTTCGAAACACAAGTTTTGCATCATTTTACATTCTGATGGTTCTGAAATGGTCCAAAGCACTCCAAAACATCATTTCGGGTCGAATGTAGTGGAATCGATGCTTTTGACGCGAAACCCTTTTTGCAAGTTCGGTACCTCGGAACAGTGCAGCCATGTTCGAAACACAAGTTTTGCATCGTTTTACATTTTGAAGGCTTCCGAAATGGTCCAAACCACTCCCAAATATGATTTCGGGAACAATGGAGTAGAATGGATGCATTTGCAGCGAAACCATTTTCGCAACTTCGGTACGCCGAAATAGTGCATTCAGGTTCAAAACACAAGTTTTGCTTCATTTGACATTATGAAGGTTCCGAAATGGTCCAAAGCACTCCCAAACATCATTTCGGATCCAATGGAGTAGAATGGATGCATTTGGTGCGAAACCATTTTTGCATCTTCGGTACGCCGAAATAGTGCATTCAGGTTCGAAACAAAAGTTTTTGCATCTTTTTAAATTCTAAAGGTTCCGAAATGGTCCAAATCACTCCAAACATCATTTCGGGTCCAATGGAGTAGAATGGATGCTTTTGGTGCGAAACCATTTTTGCATCTTCGGTACACCCGACATAGTGCATTCAGGTTCGAAACACAAGTTTTGCATAATTTTACATTCTGAAGGTTCTGAAATGGTTCAAAGCACTCCAAAACATCATTTCGGGTCCAATGTCGTGGAATGGATGCTTTTGGTGCGAAACCCTTTCCGCAACTTCGGTACCCCAGAATAGTGCATCAATGTTCGAAACACAAGTTTTGCAACTTCTTACATCCTGAATGTTCCGAAATGGTCCAAAGCACTCCCAAACATCATTTCGGGTCCAATGGAGTAGAATGGATGCATTTGGTGCGAAACCATTTTCGCAACTTCGGTACGCCGAAATAATGCATTCAGGTTCGAAAGAAAAGTTTTTGCATCTTTTTACATTCTGAATGTTCTGAAATGGTCCAAATCACTCCCAAACATCATTTCGGGTCCAATGGAGTAGAATGGATGCTTCTGGTGCGAAACCATTTTTGCATCTTCGGTACGCTCGACATAGTGCATTCAAGTTCGAAACACAAGTTTTGCTCCATTTTACGTTCTGAAGGTTCTGAAATGGTCCAAAGCACTCCAAAACATCATTTCGGGTCTAATGTAGTGGAATGGATGCTTTTGATGCGAAACCCTTTTCGCAAGTTTGGTACCCCGGAATAGTGCATCGATGTTGCAAACACAAGTTTTGCATCTTTTTACATCCTGAAGGTTCCAAAATGGTCCAAAGCACTCCCAAACATCATTTCGGGTCCAATGGAGTAAAATGGATGCATTTGGTGCGAAACCATTTTCGCAACTTCGGTACGCCGAAATAGTGCATTCAGGTTCGAAACAAAAGTTTTTGCATCTTTTTACATTCTAAAGGTTCCGAAATGGTCCAAATCACTCCAAACATTATTTCGGGTCCAATGGAGTAGAATGGATGCTTTTGGTGCGAAACCATTTTTGCATCTTCAGTACTCCCGACATAGTGCATTCAGGTTCGAAACACATGTTTTGCATCATTTTACATTCTGAATGTTCTGAAATGGTCCAAAGCACTCGAAAACATCATTTCGGGTCCAATGTAGTGGAATGGATGCTTTTGGTGCGAAACCCTTTTCGCAACTTCGGAACCCCGGAATAGTGCATCCATGTTCGAAACATAAGTTTTGCATCTTTTTACATCCTGAATGTTCCGAATGATCCAAAGCACTCCCAAACATCACTTCGAGTCCAATGGAGTAGAATGGATGCATTTGGTGCGAAACCATTTTCGCAACTTCGGTACGCCGAAATAGTGCATTCAGGTTCGAAAGAAAAGTTTTTCCATCTTTTTACATTCTGAAGGTTCCGAAATGGTCCAAATCACTCCCAAACATCATTTCGGGTCCAATGGAGTAGAATGGATGCTTTTGGTGCGAAACCATTTTTGCATCTTCGGTACGCACGACATAGTGCATTCAGGTTCGAAACACAAGTTTTGCATCATTTTACATTCTGATGGTTCTGAAATGGTCCAAAGCACTCCAAAACATCATTTCGGGACCAATGTAGTGGAATGGATGCTTTTGATGCAAAACCCTTTTCGCAACTTTGGTACCCCGGAATAGTGCATCGATGTTGCAAACACAAGTTTTGCATCTTTTTACATCCTGAAGGTT
The DNA here is from genome assembly GCA_036936925.1 of Cenchrus fungigraminus. Classification (NCBI taxonomy): domain Eukaryota; kingdom Viridiplantae; phylum Streptophyta; class Magnoliopsida; order Poales; family Poaceae; genus Cenchrus; species Cenchrus fungigraminus. Next base: position 56,730,368 of record CM072772.1, on the reverse strand, counting down.
CCAAAATGGTCCAAAGCACCCCCAAACATCATTTCGGGTCCAATGGAGTAAAATGGATGCATTTGGTGTGAAACCATTTTCGCAACTTCGGTACGCCGAAATAGTGCATTCAGGTTCGAAACAAAAGTTTTTGCATCTTTTTACATTCTAAAGGTTCCGAAATGGTCCAAATCACTCCAAACATTATTTCGGGTCCAATGGAGTAGAATGGATGCTTTTGGTGCGAAACCATTTTTGCATCTTCACTACTCCCGACATAGTGCATTCAGGTTCGAAACACATGTTTTGCATCATTTTACATTCTGAAGGTTCTGAAATGGTTCAAAGCACTCCAAAACATCATTTCGGGTCCAATGTAGTGGAATGGATGCTTTTGGTGCGAAACCATTTTTGCATGTTCGGTACGCCCGACATAGTGCATTCAGGTTCGAAACACAAGTTTTGCATCATTTTACATTCTGAAGGTTCTGAAATGGTCCAAAGCACCCCAAAACATCATTTCGGGTCCAATGTAGTGGAATGGATGCTTTTGGTGCGAAACCATTTTTGCATGTTCGGTACGCCCGACATAGTGCATTCAGGTTCGAAACACAAGTTTTGCATCATTTTACATTCTGAAGGTTCTGAAATGGTCCAAAGCACTCCAAAACATCATTTCGGGTCCAATGTAGTGGAATGGATGCTTTTGACGCGAAACCCTTTTTGCAAGTTCGGTACCTCGGAACAGTGCATCCATGTTCGAAACACAAGTTTTGCATCTTCTTACATCCTGAAGGTTCCGAAATGGTCCAAAGCACTCCCAAACATCATTTCGGGTGCAATGGAGTAGAATGGATGCATTTGGTGCGAAACCATTTTCGCAACTTCGGTACACCGAAATAATGCATTCAGGTTCGAAAGAAAAGTTTTTGCATCTTTTTACATTCTGAATGTTCTGAAATGGTCCAAATCACTCCCAAACATCATTTCGGGTCCAATGGAGTAGAATGGATGCTTCTGGTGCGAAATCATTTTTGCATCTTCGGTACGCTCGACATAGTGCATTCAAGTTCGAAACACAAGTTTTGCACCATTTTATGTTCTGAAGGTTCTGAAATGGTCCAAAGCACTCCAAAACATCATTTCGGGTCCAATGTAGTGGAATAGATGCTTTTGATGCGAAACCCTTTTCGCAACTTTGGTACCCCAGAATAGTGCATCAATGTTGCAAACACAAGTTTTGCATCTTTTTACATCCTGAAGGTTCCAAAATGGTCCAAAGCACTCCCAAATATCATTTCGGGTCCAATGGAGTAAAATGGATGCATTTGGTGCGAAACCATTTTCGCAACTTCGGTACACCGACATAGTGCATTCAGGTTCGAAACACAAGTTTTGCATCATTTTACATTTTGAAGGTTCTGAAATGGTTCAAAGCACTCCTAAACATCATTTCAGGTCCAATGTAGTGGAATGGATGCTTTTGGTGCGAAACCATTTTTGCATGTTCGGTACGCCCGACATAGTGCATTCAGGTTCGAAACACAAGTTTTGCATCATTTTACATTCTGAAGGTTCTGAAATGGTCCAAAGCACTCCAAAACATCATTTCGGGTCCAATGTAGTGGAATGGATGCTTTTGACGCGAAACCCTTTTTGCAAGTTCGGTACCTCGGAACAGTGCATCCATGTTCGAAACACAAGTTTTGCATCTTTTTACATTCTGAAGGTTTCCGAAATGGTCCAAACCACTCCCAAATATGATTTCGGGCCCAATGGAGTAGAATGGATGCTTTTGGTGCGAAACCATTTTTGCATCTTCGGTACGCCCGACATAGTGCATTCAGGTTCGAAACACAAGTTTTGCATCATTTTACATTCTGAAGGTTCTGAAATGGTTCAAAGCACTCCAAAACATCATTTCGGGTCTAATGTAGTGGAATGGATGCTTTTGGTGCGAAACCATTTTTCAATGTTCGGTACGCCCGACATAGTGCATTCAGGTTCGAAACACAAGTTTTGCATCATTTTACATTCTGAAGGTTCTGAAATGGTTCAAAGCACTCCAAAACATCATTTCGGGTCCAATGTAGCGGAATGGATGCTTTTGACGCGAAACCCTTTTTGCAAGTTCGGTACCTCGGAACAGTGCATACATGTTCGAAACACAAGTTTTGCATCTTTTTACATTCTGAAGGTTTCCGAAATGGTCCAAACCACTCCCAAATATCATTTCGGGGCCAATGGAGTAGAATGGATGCATTTGCAGCGAAACCATTTTCGCAACTTCGGTACGCCGAAATAATGCATTCAGGTTCGAAACAAAAGTTTTTGCATCTTTTTACATTCTAAAGGTTCCGAAATGGTCCAAATCACTCCAAACATCATTTCGGGTCCAATGGAGTAGAATGGATGCTTTTAGTGCGAAACCATTTTTGCATCTTCGGTACGCCCGACATAGTGCATTCAGGTTCGAAACACAAGTTTTGCATCATTTTACATTCTGAAGGTTCTGCAATGGTTCAAAGCACTCCAAAACATCATTTCGGGTCCAATGTCGTGGAATGGATGCTTTTGGTGCGAAACCCTTTCCGCAACTTCGGTACCCCGGAATAGTGCATCCATGTTCGAAACACAAGTTTTGCATCTTCTTACATCCTGAAGGTTCCGAAATGGTCCAAAGCACTCCCAAACAGCATTTCGGGTCCAATGGAGTAGAATGGATGCATTTGGTGCGAAACCATTTTCGCAACTTCGGTACGCCGAAATAATGCATTCAGGTTCGAAAGAAAAGTTTTTGCATCTTTTTACATTCTGAATGTTCCGAAATGGTCCAAATCACTCCAAACATCATTTCGGGTCCAATGGAGTAGAATGGATGCTTTTAGTGCGAAACCATTTTTGCATCTTCGGTACGCCCGACATAGTGCATTCAGGTTCGAAACACATGTTTTGCATCATATTACATTCTGATGGTTCTGAAATGGTCCAAAGCTCTCCAAAACATCATTTCGGGACCAATGTAGTGGAATGGATGCTTTTGATGCAAAACCCTTTTCGCAACTTTGGTACCCCGGAATAGTGCATCGATGTTGCAAACACAAGTTTTGCATCTTTTTACATCCTGAAGGTTCCAAAATGGTCCAAAGCACTCCCAAACATCATTTCGGGTCCAATGGAGTAAAATGGATGCATTTGGTGCGAAACCATTTTCGCAACTTCGCTACGCCGAAATAGTGCATTCAGGTTCGAAACAAAAGTTTTTGCATCTTTTTACATTCTAAAGGTTCCGAAATGGTCCAAATCACTCCAAACATTATTTCGGGTCCAATGGAGTAGAATGGATGCTTTTGGTGCGAAACCATTTTTGCATCTTCACTACTCCCGACATAGTGCATTCAGGTTCGAAACACATGTTTTGCATCATTTTACATTCTGAAGGTTTTGAAATGGTTCAAAGCACTCCAAAACATCATTTTGGGTCCAATGTAGTGGAATGGATGCTTTTGGTGCGAAACCATTTTTGCATGTTCGGTACGCCCGACATAGTGCATTCAGGTTCGAAACACAAGTTTTGCATCATTTTACATTCTGAAGATTCTGAAATGGTCCAAAGCACCCCAAAACATCATTTCGGGTCCAATGTAGTGGAATGGATGCTTTTGGTGCGAAACCATTTTTGCATGTTCGGTATAACCGACATAGTGCATTCAGGTTCGAAACACAAGTTTTGCATCATTTTACATTCTGAAGGTTCTGAAATGGTCCAAAGCACTCCAAAACATCAATTCGGGTCCAATGTAGTGGAATGGATGCTTTTGACGCGAAACCCTTTTTGCAAGTTCGGTACCTCGGAACAGTGCATCCATGTTCGAAACACAAGTTTTGCATCTTTTTACATTCTGAAGGTTTCCGAAATGGTCCAAACCACTCCCAAATATGATTTCGGGCCCAATGGAGTAGAATGGATGCTTTTGGTGCGAAACCATTTTTGCATCTTCGGTACGCCCGACATAGTGCATTCAGGTTCGAAACACAAGTTTTGCATCATTTTACATTCTGAAGGTTCTGAAATGGTTCAAAGCACTCCAAACCATCATTTCGGGTCTAATGTAGTGGAATGGATGCTTTTGGTGCGAAACCATTTTTCCATGTTCGGTACGCCCGACATAGTGCATTCAGGTTCGAAACACAAGTTTTGCATCATTTTACATTCTGAAGGTTCTGAAATGGTTCAAAGCACTCCAAAACATCATTTCGGGTCCAATGTAGCGGAATGGATGCTTTTGACGCGAAACCCTTTTTGCAAGTTCGGTACCTCGGAACAGTGCATACATGTTCGAAACACAAGTTTTGCATCTTTTTACATTCTGAAGGTTTCCGAAATGGTCCAAACCACTCCCAAATATCATTTCGGGGCCAATGGAGTAGAATGGATGCATTTGCAGCGAAACCATTTTCGCAACTTCGGTACGCCGAAATAATGCATTCAGGTTCGAAACAAAAGTTTTTGCATCTTTTTACATTCTAAAGGTTCCGAAATGGTCCAAATCACTCCAAACATCATTTCGGGTCCAATGGAGTAGAATGGATGCTTTTAGTGCGAAACCATTTTTGCATCTTCGGTACGCCCGACATAGTGCATTCAGGTTCGAAACACAAGTTTTGCATCATTTTACATTCTGAAGGTTCTGCAATGGTTCAAAGCACTCCAAAACATCATTTCGGGTCCAATGTCGTGGAATCGATGCTTTTGGTGCGAAACCCTTTCCGCAACTTCGGTACCCCGGAATAGTGCATCCATGTTCGAAACACAAGTTTTGCATCTTCTTACATCCTGAAGGTTCCGAAATGGTCCAAAGCACTCCCAAACATCATTTCGGGTCCAATGGAGTAGAATGGATGCATTTGGTGCGAAACCATTTGCGCAACTTCGGTACGCCGAAATAATGCATTCAGGTTCGAAAGAAAAGTTTTTGCATCTTTTTACATTCTGAATGTTCTGAAATGGTCCAAATCACTCCCAAACATCATTTCGGGTCCAATGGAGTAGAATGGATGCTTCTGGTGCGAAACCATTTTTGCATCTTCGGTACGCTTGACATAGTGCATTCATGTTCGAAACACAAGTTTTGCACCATTTTTTGTTCTGAAGGTTCTAAAATGGTCCAAAGCACTCCAAAACATCATTTCGGGTCCAATGTAGTGGAATAGATGCTTTTGATGCGAAACCCTTTTCGCAACTTTGGTACCCCAGAATAGTGCATCGATGTTGCAAACACAAGTTTTGCATCTTTTTACATCCTGAAGGTTCCAAAATGGTCCAAAGCACTCCCAAATATCATTTCGGGTCCAATGGAGTAAAATGGATGAATTTGGTGCGAAACCATTTTCGCAACTTCGGTACACCGACATAGTGCATTCAGGTTCGAAACACAAGTTTTGCATCATTTTACATTCTGAAGGTTCTGAAATGGTTCAAAGCACTCCTAAACATCATTTCGGGTCCAATGTAGTGGAATGGATGCTTTTGGTGTGAAACCATTTTTGCATGTTCGGTACGCCCGACATAGTGCATTGAGGTTCGAAACACAAGTTTTGCATCATTTTACATTCTGAAGGTTCTGAAATGGTCCAAAGCACTCCAAAACATCATTTCGGGTCCAATGTAGTGGAATGGATGCTTTTGGTGCGAAACCATTTTTGCATGTTCGGTACGCCCGACATAGTGCATTCAGGTTCGAAACACAAGTTTTGTATCATTTTACATTCTGAAGGTTCTGAAATGGTCCAAAGCACTCCAAAACATCATTTCGGGTCCAATATATGGAATGGATGCCTTTGACGCGAAACCCTTTTTGCAAGTTCGGTACCTCGGAACAGTGCATCCATGTTCGAAACACAAGTTTTGCATCTTTTTACATTGTGAAGGTTTCCGAAATGGTCCAAACCACTCCCAAATATCATTTCGGGGCCAATGGAGTAGAATGGATGCATTTGCAGCGAAACCATTTTCGCAACTTTGGTACGCCGAAATAGTGCATTCAGGTTCGAAACAAAAATTTTGCATCTTTTTACACTCCAAAGGTTCCGAAATGGTCCAAATCACTCCAAACATCATTTCGGGTCCAATGGAGTAGAATGCATGCTTTTAGTGCGAAACCATTTTTGCATCTTCGGTACGCCCGACATAGTGCATTCTGGTTCGAAACACAAGTTTTGCATCATTTTACATTCTGAAGGTTCTGCAATGGTTCAAAGCACTCCAAAACATCATTTCGGGTCCAATGTCGTGGAATGGACGCTTTTGGTGCGAAACCCTTTCCGCAACTTCGATACCCCGGAATAGTGCATCCATGTTCGAAACACAAGTTTTGCATCTTCTTACATCCTGAAGGTTCCGAAATGGTCCAAAGCACTCCCAAACATCATTTCGGGTCCAATGGAGTAGAATGGGTGCTTCTGGTGCGAAACCATTTTTGCATCTTCGGTACGCTCGACATAGTGCTTTCAAGTTCGAAACACAAGTTTTGCCCCATTTTACGTTCTGAAGGTTCTGAAATGGTCCAAACCACTCCAAAACATCATTTCGGGTCCAATGTAGTGGAATGGATGCTTTTGATGCGAAACCCTTTTCGCAACTTTGGTACCCCGGAATAGTGCATCGATGTTGCAAACACAAGTTTTGCATCTTTTTACGTCCTGAAGGTTCCAAAATGGTCCAAAGCACTCCCAAACATCATTTCGGGTCCAATGGAGTAAAATGGATGCATTTGGTGCGAAACCATTTTCGCAACTTCGGTACGCCGACATAGTGCATACTGGTTCGAAACACAAGTTTTGCAACATTTTACATTCTGAAGGTTCTGAAATGGTTCAAAGCACTCCTAAACATCATTTTGGGTCCAATATAGTGGAATGGATGCTTTTGGTGCGAAACCATTTTTGCATGTTCGGTACGCCCGACAAAGTGCATTCAGGTTCGAAACACAAGTTTTGCATCATTTTACATTCTGATGGTTCTGAAATGGTCCAAAGCACTCCAAAACATCATTTCGGGTCGAATGTAGTGGAATCGATGCTTTTGACGGGAAACCCTTTTTGCAAGTTCGGTACCTCGGAACAGTGCAGCCATGTTCGAAACACAAGTTTTGCATCTTTTTACATTTTGAAGGCTTCCGAAATGGTCCAAACCACTCCCAAATATGATTTCGGGACCAATGGAGTAGAATGGATGCATTTGCAGCGAAACCATTTTCGCAACTTCGGTACGCCGAAATAGTGCATTCAGGTTCGAAACACAAGTTTTGCTTCATTTGACATTATGAAGGTTCCGAAATGGTCCAAAGCACTCCCAAACATCATTTCGGATCCAATGGAGTAGAATGGATGCATTTGGTGCGAAAGCATTTTTGCATCTTCGGTACGCCGAAATAGTGCATTCAGGTTCGAAACAAAAGTTTTTGCATCTTTTTAAATTCTAAAGGTTCCGAAATGGTCCAAATCACTCCAAACATCATTTCGGGTCCAATGGAGTAGAATGGATGCTTTTGGTGCGAAACCATTTTTGCATCTTCGGTACACCCGACATAGTGCATTCAGGTTCGAAACACAAGTTTTGCATAATTTTACATTCTGAAGGTTCTGAAATGGTTCAAAGCACTCCAAAACATCATTTCGGGTCCAATGTCGTGGAATGGATGCTTTTGGTGCGAAACCCTTTCCGCAACTTCGGTACCCCAGAATAGTGCATCAATGTTCGAAACACAAGTTTTGCATCTTCTTACATCCTGAAGGTTCCGAAATGGTCCAAAGCACTGCCAAACATCATTTCGGGTCCAATGGAGTAGAATGGAAGCATTTGGTGCGAAACCATTTTTGCAACTTCGGTACGCCGAAATAATGCATTCAGGTTCGAAAGAAAAGTTTTTGCATCTTTTTACATTCTGAATGTTCTGAAATGGTCCAAATCACTCCCAAACATCATTTCGGGTCCAATGGAGTAGAATGGATGCTTCTGGTGCGAAACCATTTTTGCATCTTCGGTACGCTCGACATAGTGCATTCAAGTTCGAAACACAAGTTTTGCACCATTTTACGTTCTGAAGGTTCTGAAATGGTCCAAAGCACTCCAAAACATCATTTCGGGTCCAATGTAGTGGAATGGATGCTTTTGATGCGAAACCCTTTTCGCAAGTTTGGTACCCCAGAATAGTGCATCGATGTTGCAAACACAAGTTTTGCATCTTTTTACATCCTGAAGGTTCCGAAATGGTCCAAAGCACTCCCAAACATCATTTCGGGTCCAATGGAGTAAAATGGATGCATTTGGTGCGAAACCATTTTCGCAACTTCGGTACGCCGAAATAGTGCATTCAGGTTCGAAACAAAAGTTTTTGCATCTTTTTACATTCTAAAGGTTCCGAAATCGTCCAAATCACTCCAAACATTATTTCGGGTCCAAAGGAGTAGAATGGATGCTTTTGGTGCGAAACCATTTTTGCATCTTCGGTACGCCCGACATAGTGCATTCAGGTTCGAAACACAAGTTTTGCATCATTTTACATTCTGAAGGTTCTGAAATTGTTCAAAGCACTCCAAAACATCATTTCGGGTCCAATGTAGTGGAATGGATGCTTTTGGTGCGAAACCATTTTTGCATGTTCGGTACGCCCGACATAGTGCATTCAGGTTCGAAACACAAGTTTTGCATCATTTTACATTCTGAAGGTTCTGAAATGGTCCAAAGCACTCCAAAACATCATTTCGGGTCGAATGTAGTGGAATCGATGCTTTTGACGCGAAACCCTTTTTGCAAGTTCGGTACCTCGGAATAGGGCATCCATGTTCGAAACACAAGTTTTGCATCTTTTTACATTTTGAAGGTTTCCGAAATGGTCCAAACCACTCCCAAATACGATTTCGGGCCCAATGGAGTAGAATCGATGCATTTGCAGCGAAACCATTTTCGCAACTTTGGTACGCCGAAATAGTGCATTCAGGTTCGAAACAAAAGTTTTTGCATCTTTTTACATTCTAAAGGTTCCGAAATGGTCCAAATCACTCCAAACATCATTTCGGGTCCAATGGAGTAGAATGGATGCTTTTGGTGCGAAACCATTTTCGCAACTTCGGTACGCCGAAATAATGCATTCAAGTTCGAAACACAAGTTTTGCATCATTTTACGTTCTGAAGGTTCTGAAATGGTCCAAAGCACTCCAAAACATCATTTCGGGTCCAATGTAGTGGAATGGATGCTTTTGATGCGAAACCCTTTTCGCAACTTTGCTACCCCGGAATAGTGCATCGATGTTGCAAACACAAGTTTTGCATCTTTTTACATCCTGAAGGTTCCGAAATGGTCCAAAGCACTCCCAAACATCATTTCGGGTCCAATGGAGTAGAATGGATGCATTTGGTGCGAAACCAGTTTCGCAACTTTGGTACCCCGATGATAGAGGCGGAGTGCCCGATCTTTCTGTGAGTGGAGATAACTTCGATCTGGTGGGAGGCAACCCTCACGATCCGACTACGACGAGCGAGACTCGAAGTGCCAATGCAATCGCTAAACCAACTCCCGTTGGTTACCAACCTTGCCGGTGCAAGATCAGCCTGATCACGAAGATCAATTCCTGTAAGCAATCGAAGAACGAACAAGAATCTGAGGCGAGCAATCTTAATATCACTCGAAGGTGAAGTTCTAAATCACAGAGGACAGCACGTATTTGTGCGTGGTCTGGTGTAGCTAAAGCTAGATGTAAAACAAAACTCAAGTCTGAAAAATAAGAGAGGGGTCTATCTAAATAGGGGTCGCAGCCCCCTAGCGGCCAGGAGGGCGGCGGCGGCGGCGCTGCTACAGTACCGCGGGTACTATAGCGTGTGTGAACACTACCCTAGGCACCCACGTGGGCCTCCTGTTGGACCAGCCTTTATTCTTCTGGGCCTTCATTCTTTAACAGTAGGACGAAGTTCAATTCATGCGCACAGGCCCGAGTGAGTGGCCCACAAGGTGGCGCCTGGAGTGGAGGATCAACTAGAGGCGCCTGAGGTGCTGCTAGTGTAGATGTACTCGTGCTGTCCGCATCAGCTGGTGTAGATGTACTCGTGGTGTCCTCATCACCCGAAATGGTGCAATCAGGGCCGAAATATAAGTTTGGTATCTTTTTACATTATGAAGGTTCCGAATTGGTCCAAAGCACTCCCAAACATCATTTCAGGTCCAATGGAGTAGAATGGATGCATTTGGTGCAAAACCATTTTTGCATCTTCGGTAAGCCCGACATAGTGCATTCAGGTTCGAAACACATGTTTTGCATCATTTTACATTCTGAAGGTTCAGAAATGGTCCAAAGCACTCCAAAACATCATTTCAGGTCCAATGTAGTGGAATGGATGCTTTTGGTGCGAAACCCTTTTCGCAACTTTGGTACCCCGGAATAGTGCATCCATGTTGGAAACACAAGTTTTGCATCTTTTTACATCCTGAAGGTTCTGAAATGGTCCAAAGCACTCCCAAACATCATTTCGGGTCCAATGCAGTAAAATGGATGCATTTCGTGCGAAACCATTTTCGCAACTTCGGACGCCGAAATAGTGCATTCAGGTTCGACCCAAAAGTTTTTGCATCTTTTTACATTCTGAAGGTTCCGAAATGGTCAAAATCACTCCCAAACATCATTTCGGGTCCAAAGGAGTAGAATGGATGCCTTTGGTACGAAACCATTTTTGCATCTTCGGTACGCCCGACATAGTGCATTCAGGTTCGAAACACAAGTTTTGCTTCATTTGACATTATGAAGGTTCTGAAATGGTCCAAAGCACTCCCAAACATCATTTTGGGTCCAATGGAGTAGAATGGATGCATTTGGTGCGAAATCATTTTCGCAACTTCGGTACGCCGAAATAGTGCATTCAGGTTCGAAATAAAAGTTTTTGCATCTTTTTACATTCTAAAGGTTCTGAAATGGTCCAAATCACTCCAAACATCATTTCGGGTCCAATGGAGTAGAATGGATGCTTTTGGTGCGAAACCATTTTTGCATCTTCGGTACGCCCAACATAGTGCATTCAGGTTCGAAACACAAGTTTTGCATCATTTGACATTCTGAAGGTTCCAAAATGGTCCAAAGCACTCGAAAACATCATTTCGGGTCCAATGTAGTGGAATGGATGCGTTTGGTGCGAAACCCTTTTCGCAACTTCGGAACCCCAGAATAGTGCATCCATGTTCGAAACACAAGTTTTGCATCCTGAAGGTTCCGAATGGTCCAAAGCACTCCCAAACATCACTTCGAGTCCAATGGAGTAGAATGGATGCATTTGGTGCGAAACCATTTTCGCAACTTCGGTACACCGAAATAGTGCATTCAGGTTCGAAAGAAAAGTTTTTGCATCTTTTTACATTCGAAAGGTTCCGAAATGGTCCAAATCACTCCCAAACATCATTTCGGGTCCAATGGAGTAGAATGGATGCTTTTGGTGCGAAACCATTTTTGCATCTTCGGTACGCCCGACATACTGCATTCAGGTTCAAAACACAAGTTTTGCATCATTTTACATTCTGAAGGTTCTGAAATGGTCCAAAGCACTCCAAAACATCATTTCGGGTCCAATGTAGTGGAATGGATGCTTTTGATGCGAAACCCTTTTCGCAAGTTCGGTACCTCGCAACAGTGCATCCATGTTCGAAACACAAGTTTTGCATCTTTTTACATTCTGAAGGTTTCCGAAATGGTCCAAAGCACTCCCAAATATCATTTCTGGCCCAATGGAGTAGAAAGGATGCATTTGGTGCGAAACCATTTTCACAACTTCGGTACGCCGAAATAGTGCATTCAGGTTCGAAACAAAAGTTTTTGCATCTTTTTACATTCTGAAGGTTCCGAAATGGTCCAAATCACTCCCAAATATCATTTCGGGTCCAATAGAGTAGAATGGATGCTTTTGGTGCGAAACCATTTTTGCATCTTCGGTATGCCCGACATAATGCATTCAGGTTCGAAACACAAGTTTTGCATCATGCTACGTTCTGAAGGTTGATGAGGACACCACGAGTACATCTACACCAGCAGCATCTTCTCCTACTCCAGCGCCGGCAGCACCGTCTTCAGCGCCACCTTCTGGGCCAATTACTCGGGCCCGTGCAAGAGAGTTCAACTTCGTCATGATGCTGAAGAATGAAGGCCCGGAAGACTGAAGGCTGGCCCAACAGGAGGCCTTATGCGTGGGCGTCTAGGACTAGCCCAAGAGGGCGCCTAGGGTTGCACCCCCGCACCCACGACGCTAGGGGCGGCGCCCCCTTTGCTGGCCGCCCCTCCCCTAGGGGCTGCGCCCCCTTTATTAGTCAGAGTCCTGTATCTTTTACGACTCGAGTTTTGTTTTACATCTAGCTTTAGCTACACTAGACCACGCACAAATACGTGCTGATCTCTGTGATTCAGAACTCCACCTTTGAGTGATAGTAAGATTGCTCGCCTCTTTTTCTTTTCGTTCTTCGATTGTGTGCAGGAAACGATCTTCGTGATCAGGCTGACTTTGCACCGGCAAGGTTGGTAACCATCGGGAGTTGGTTCAGCGATTGCATTGGCGCTTCGAGTTTGCTCGTCGTAGTCGGATCGTGAGGGTCGACAGCCACCAAATCGGATTTATCTCCACTCACCGAAAGATCGGGCACTCCGCCTCTATCAAGTGGTATCAGCTTTCCAGGTTGATTGGTGAGTTTTATCTAGTGTTTTTTTTCCTTCCTACAGTCCTCAAAAACCAAACAAAAATTTACTTTGAGGTTAGATCTTTGCCCCAGCAACCGTTTAGCCTTGCACATTCTTTCAATAAGTGTCTTTGTTGAATTTGTGTGCTTACGCGTTCAATTGTTGCTGGTTACTTGTGTTTTCTACCTTTTGTTCCTTTTTTTCTTCTAACCCTAGTTCGTTGCCGTTTCTCTCCGCTGCTCATCCATCCACCACCCCGCCGCACTCCTCCTCGCGCGCACACCTGTCGCGCAGCCGCCTCTCGGTCGCCCCCTCCCTGTCCCGTGGTGTGGTAGGTCAAAAAACAGGAAAGAAAAAAAACAGAAAGCAATCAAAAAAAAAGGAAAGAAAAAAAAATAGAATCCAAAAAAAAAGAGAGACCGCCGCACAGTCCAAGTGGGAAACGGGAGCCGTTTCGTCTCGGTGAAGGAGTCCTGCGCCGCAGTTTTCCCCTGGCTCGCAAGCCTCCTGGGCTGCACCGTGCATGCCCTGGTAGCTATCTCTCCCTGATTGTGCCGCGTACCCCCACACCGAGCCATCTCTTCTCTCTCTTTTCCAGTACCATATTCTGAGTTTGGCCGGAATACCCCTGTACTTTCGGAATAAGTGTGTGTGGTAATTTGCTGTTGGAGATCCTCTGTGTTTATATTATCAGTTTTGAGGACTCCTACAAAAAAAACAGAAGCAAAAAAAACAGCAATTTGCTACACCCTCTCCACCTTACTTGCTATCTTTTCGATTTCACTTGTTGCCAGCAGCGTTTGTTTCGTGTTTAGCACTATAATTCAACTTTGCATTATTGTTTGAGTGTGCTAATCCTAGACTTGAGTGCAGCCTACCCAGAACTCCACATATTTCTACGACGAGCAGATTTTGTTTCTCCAGGCAATCGCTCCTCCAATCTTTCGCGAGTTCCACTGGTTGGTTGCAGGTCTTGTGAGAGGGAAGGATGATCGGGTGGCAAGCTAGACCTTGTATGAACCTTCATGGTATGTATAGATGATTCGGCGTGGTTCCTCAAGGCTTGATTGTGTCTCTCCCGTTTTCCCTTTTTGGTTATTTTCGGAGCCTTTTCTTGGCGTTTTTCTTGTGGTGGTTTCGGGGCCTTTCTCTTTGGGATTTGGTAGGGTATGTATGCATGAGCCCTTCGTGGTTCTTTCCTTGTGATTCCCCTCCCAAATCCGTGAGTAAAGGTGCTCGATTTTGGGGTTTTCTTAGGTTGCGAGAAAGTTGTGTTCTTGGTGGAAATCCCTCGATTCCTCTTGATTCAATGAGTTTTGGTGGACCAAATCGTAGCTATGGGATGCCCATGAGGTACTCCTAGTATCCCCAAAGTCTTGTGCGAATCTGTGGAGCGAATCGGGAGATCGGGGTTTGGATTTGGAGGAGTTGACCCGCGGGTTGCTGTTCATCCCGAGCGCCCAGGCCCTGACTGGTCTAACTGGTGCCCTTCACCGATCTGACCGGTGCAGACCCCAGTTGGGTTTTTGCTCGGGTGAATGTGCTAGTGAGTTCCCTAGTTTCTAGGCTTGCTGCTGTTTCGAGTTTGGTGCTGTTTGGACCCCGAGAGGTCTGTTTCTCTGATTTGGGTTTTCCAGCCTAGGACCGGTCTGACCGGTGTGTTGTACCGACCTGATTGGTGCAGAGGCTTGCTTGTGGAAATCGTCAAGTCTTGCTCGGGTGATCCGATTTGGGGTCCAGGGTGACCCGGTGTGTCTCTGGAGAGTGTCGGGTGATCCGGCGGCTTAGTCCGGGTGATCCGGTAGGGACCGGTCTGACCGGTGGTGCTCACCGGTCTGACCGGTGTGGTTTGTGTTCTACTTGAGTGTTTGTTCTGCTGCGTTCTCGAGTAGGTTTTGGTGGTTGTTGGTTCCTAATACCAGTAGCACTCTAGTGGCTACGTGGTCTTGGCCAACTTGGGTAGTTGAGTCGGAGAAATGATTTGGCCAAGCCGTGTTTGTCTTGTTGGAGAAGACATCTCCTTCGAGAAGAATTTTTATCGACTCCCATTCACTCCCCCCTGTCTGATCACCAGTTCGGTCCTTCAAGTGGTATCAGAGCAGGTTACGGGTCTTTCGGGACTCTAACAAGTCTAAGATCAAAAGATGGCATACCAGGAATGGGGATCGGGTCCTCCGCACTTCGATAGGAAAAATTACCAGATGTGGCAGAGGCGGATGGCAGCTTTCCTCCGCGGTAAGGGTCAGATCCTTTGGGATGTCACGGTGAACACAGCTTATGTTCATCCTGTGAACTACCTAGCTCCGGGATCGAGGGACATGCACGACGCCAACAACAAGGCGGTCGACTACTTGTTTCGTGCTCTGTGTAAGTCCAAATTCGATCGGGTTCAGACAAAGGACTTAGCTTGTAGGATTTGGGAGGTGCTGAAGAATGCTCATGCTGGAAACAGTCAGGTTCAGGCTAGGTTGTTTGCGACTTACCGGAGAGAGTACGAGAACATCACTTATCTCCCCGGTGAGTCCATCGATACGATGTTCTAGCGGTTCATAGTGATTGTGAACAACATGAGGGTCAATGTGACCGTGCTTCCGTATGATGACCATGAGAGAGCCGTGAAGCTCTTGCACTCGTTGGATCGTACGATCTGGGGCAGAAAGGTTGAGGCCATTCTAGAGTCGGATAAGTATGAGACTCTGTCGGTAGACGAGCTGTTCTCAAAGCCCAAGTCGGCTAAGGTGGACCGGGGTGTGACAGCCAAGCTTGAGGGCCCGACTGACTCTCATAGTCTCGCCCTCATCGGTGGCTCAGGTGCAAAGTCTAACTCTAACCCATCCATAGGATGTACTCTTTGTCTTCCTTGATGTCTTTGCCAGATGATGAGTTTGATGTGCTTGGAGAGGACGAGCTGGCGCTGCTGACCAGGAGGTTCGAGAGGATGCACGAGAACCGGGTGAACACAAGGAGGAACACGAGGATGTGCTTTCAGTGCGGCAAACTAGGACATTTCGTCACCGACTGCCCTGAGAAGATGGAGAACAAGGACAACTACAAGCACCGGTCGAGGACGGAGAGCAAGTACCGGTCGAGGCGCGATCAGAAGCACAAGCACAAGAACAAGGACGAGCGAAGATCGAGGAAGAAGGACGGCCACGGCAAGAAGGCTCGAGCGATGGTCGGAGCAAGCGACGTCGACTCCAGCTCCGCCTACTCTCCTCGAGCTCGAGTAGCAGTGAAGACGAAGGTGATCGGTGCAAGAGCAAGAAGGGATCCAAGAACCTGAGCGGGCTGAGCTGCTTCACACGAGACGTCTTCTGCGGCATGGCACACAGCTCCGGCAGCAAGAAGGGTCAGAAGAATGACTCGGACTCGGACTCCGAGGATGAGGTGGGAGGCTTGGGGAATGTTTGGTTGATCGACTCCGGTTGCTCGAGGCACATGACCGGAGATCAGGGGTGGTTCTCCAGCCTCATTCAGGTGGTGTCCAAGACATACATCACCTTTGGGGACAATGGGCGAGGGCGTGTACTTGCGGAAGGTGAAGTAAGGGTAAGTGACAAAGTGGTGCTGAAGCGAGTTGCCTTGGTCAAGTCTTTGGGGTTTAATTTGCTCTCTGATTCCTAGCTTCTTGAGGAAGGTTTTGAGGTGTTGTATAATTCGGGTGGTTCTCGGATACTTGATGCTCGAGGTGACCTTGTCTGTGTGGTCATTCCCGAGGGTCAAATATTTCAAGCGGATTTCTCTCAGAGTTCGGGTGTTTCGAGGTGTTTCGTGGCTGGTTCTTCGGGTGAGTTGTGGAAGTGGCATAGGAGGTTGGGCCACTTGAGTTTTGACTTGTTGTCACGCTTGAGTGGACTCAATTTGGTCCGAGGATTGCCCCGTTTGAGGTTCGAAAAGGATTTGGTGTGTGCGCCATGCAGGCATGCTAAGATGGTAGCTGCTTCCCATCCACCCCTCACCGATGTGATGACGGAGCGTCCATGCGAGCTGCTCCATATGGACCTTGTTGGCCCAGCTCGTGCGCGATCTGTGGGTGGGAAGTGGTACGTCCTGGTTGTGGTGGACGACTACTCTCGGTATGCTTGGGTTTCTTTTTGGAGGAGAAAGGGGAGACGTTTGGTTTTGTTCGAGATCTTGTCTTGAGGTTGAAGAACGAGCGGCACGGAGATGCCATACGAGCGATCCGCAGTGACAATGGCTCGGAATTTAAAAACTCTCGCTTCGAAACCTTTTGCCATGATTTGGGTCTTGAACACCAGTTCTCTAGTCCGTATACGCCTCCCCAAAACGGCGTGATGGAAAGGAAAAACAGAACCCTGTGTGAGATGGCTCGGACGATGCTCGATGTGCATAGGACTCCGAGAAGGTTCTGGGCTGAGGCGGTCAATACCCCTTGCTACGTGTCGAACAGGATTTACCTAAGGGTCCATAAGAAGAGAACTTGCTACGAGTTGATGCACGGTAGAACCCCCAAGGTGAGTTACTTTCACGTCTTTGGCTGCAAATGCTTCATTCTTAAGCAAGGGAAGAAGTTGGACAAGTTCGAGGCTAGGTCTGTCAATGGCATTTTCTTTGGTTACGCGTCTCATTCTAGAGCCTTTCGGGTGCTCAATCTTGAAACTAACCAAATCGTGGAGACTTGCGAGGTTACCTTCGACGAGACACAACCACGTAGTTCGCTTGTTTTTGAGTGTGCAGGTGATGAGGAACTTGGCGAGGAGATTTTTGAGGATGTGGTGCAGCAGCAAGGAGATGAGGAAGATGGTGGTGTGGCGCCCGCGGCTGAGCATGTACATACTACTTCGACTACAATCGAGGACGGGCCTTCTCCCACACCTACGACGATGTGTCGATATCGAGAGGAAGCTGCAGCTGAGGGGGAGGTGGCTTCGAGGCGAGAAGCTCCCCGGCGAGTACAAGTGGATCACCCAGCTTCAATGATCATCGGGAACATCAACGAACGAACTACACGGTCGAGATTTCGAAATGACTCTCACTTTGCCCATGCTGCTTTTGTTGCTACTTTTGAGCCCAAAGACATTGGACATGCGCTATCTGATCACAATTGGGTTAATTCTATGCGTGAGGAGTTGGAGAATTTTGAGAGGAACCAACTTTGGGAGTTAGTGGAGCCTCCACCGGGGTGTAAGCCGATTGGGACAAAATGGGTGTGGACAAATAAAGAGGGAGAGAAAGGTGAAGTAGTGAGAAACAAGTCGAGGCTGGTTGCTCAGGGGTACACACAAAAAGAGGGGATCGACTACGAGGAGACTTTTGCTCCCGTAGCCCGTTTGGAGGCGATTAGGATCCTTTTAGCCTTTTTCGTGGCTAAAGGGTTCAAATTGTACCAAATAGACGTGAAGAGTGCTTTCCTGAATGGTGTTTTGGAGGAAGAAGTGTTTGTGAGACAACCACCGGGGTTTGAGAGTGAGAAGTACCCTCACAGGGTGTACTAGTTGAGGAAGGCGTTGTACGGGCTGAAGCAGGCGCCTATAGCTTGGTATGGTAGATTGAGGGGGTTCCTGTTTGAGAGAGGCTTTGAGATGGGGAAGGTAGATTAGACCTTGTTTCTCCTCATGCCGGACAAAGAGATCCTAATTTTCCAGGTGTACGTGGATGATATTGTCTTTGGTGGCTCGTCTAACTCTTCAGTTGAAAGGTTTGCAGAAGACATGAGCAGGGAATTCGAGATGAGTATGATGGGCGAGTTGCAGTTCTTCCTCTGGCTCTAGATCAAACAATCGAAGGAAGGAATGTTTGTACACCAAGCCAAGTACACCAAGGACATTGTGAGGAAGTTCAAGATGGAGGACACCAAGGTCGTGACGACGCCGATGAGTACGACTACAGCTCTTGATTCAGACAAGGACGGTGAACACGTGGACCAGAAGGAGTACCGGAGCATGATCGGCTCCCTCCTGTACCTGACGGCAACGAGGCCGGACATCCAATTCTCGGTATGTCTATGCGCTCATTTTCAAGCGTCTCCAAGGACTTCGCATCGGCAAGCAGTCAAGCGCATCTTCAGGTATTTGCGATACACTCCCGACTTCGGCCTTTGGTACTCTGCGTCATCTTCTTTGGAGCTTCATGGTTTTTCAGACGCGGATTTTGCCAGGTGTCGGTTGGATAGGAAGTCCACTTCTGGGACTTGCCAGTTCTTGGGTTCTTCTTTGGTGTCTTGGTCTTCCCGCAAACAATCGAGTGTTGCTCAATCTACAACCGAAGTCGAATACGTTGCCGCAGCTAGTTGTTGCTCTCAGCTCCTTTGGATCACTTACACCATGAGTGACTTTGGTGAGGAGTATACCCAGGTTCCACTTCTTTGTAATAGCACGATGCCGTTAGTGTTACAAAGAACCCAGTGCTTCATTCCAAAACCAAGCATATAGATGTGAGATACCATTTTCTGAGGGACAATGTTGAGAAAAGGGAAAGTCGCGTTGATCC
Source organism: Cenchrus fungigraminus (assembly GCA_036936925.1). NCBI lineage: Eukaryota > Viridiplantae > Streptophyta > Magnoliopsida > Poales > Poaceae > Cenchrus > Cenchrus fungigraminus. The sequence goes on along the minus strand of CM072772.1, from coordinate 56,711,231 downwards.
ATGTACCCACACAAAACCAACTAGCGGATATTTTCACCAAGCCCCTAGATCAAGAACCTTTCACTCGTTTGCGGGGAGAACTTGGTGTGTGTTTGGTTTCTTGAGTTGGTGGTGGGAGCTCCTTGTGTATCATATTTATAGTTTCCTTTCTACATTTCTTGCATTTTGCATTGCATTTGTAACATGATGTATAGGCATCTTTGTATCTGAGGTTGCATGCATTTTATAGGGAAAGCTTCTCCTATATACATTGTTCACCATGATATGCTATATATGATCTTGTGAGCTAGTTTGGTATGATATGGTTTAGTTTGGCTTAGCACTTGATGATCTTGATTTATATCCATGGCTGATAGCTATGTTTTTTAAAAAAAAATGCTACATGTATGCTCTCTTGTAAGTAAATGCCTTTATATGATCATGACATGTTTTAGTGGCATTTCTATGCTTAATTTGTGCTTGGATAGCTTATTTTGAGCATATGGGGCCAAAGGCTCATTTGTCATCATGAATGTTTAGCCCCCATGCTTTATCTTGTGGAGGGGCATAAGTTCCTTTTTGTCGCAAAGACATTTCATGTACCAAATATGAATCTGAAAATGAAATGTAAATTGCTTGGAAAATGTGCTCCCATGTCATATGTGCTTAATTTAATTGCTTTTGGTTGCTAAACCGTTGCATGTTGCTTACCAATGAGAAGTCTCATATATAGAAGTAGGCACATGGCTCGGTGGCTTTGACATGACATGAGATGCTTATGGGTGTTTATGATGATCTTATGCTTAGAATGGTTGTCCTAGCATGAAGTTTGTGTGGTTTTGCCATTTTGACATGTTTTGCTCATGTTTAGGACTTTGCTCATGAGAGGGTAAATTTTTGCAAAAATGCCCAATTCTATCTTAGCTTTGCCCAATGATTGTGAAACTTGGTGATCTTGCAGTTTATGTCCATACGAAGCTATAGAGTATCTAACTTGCTCATTTGGATATGTGTAGCATGTTGTGTTGAATTTTATCTATTTGAGAAGCTCTAGGTTGAAATTTTCCTAATTTTGCCTTGATTCATGAATTGGCAACAAGGGGGAGATGGTTGTAAAGGAAAAGTGCTTCTAAATGCATTTAGAAGGTTTCCGAGTGGTTTCGAGCCATTTTTGGGCTCTTGCAGTTCCCAGGTGGTCATCGGCCTGACAGGTGGAGGTCACCGGTCTGACCAGTGTGAGTCAGGTCCTGTGCAGATGTTGTGCACCGGTCTGATCGGTGCTGAGGATCGGTCTGACCGGTTAGAGTAGAGCTGCTACAGCTGCTCTGGTTTGTGATGGGGTTCGCATGCATTCGTCCAGGGGGAGTTGCATTGGTTCAGGGGGAGCTTGCATGTGTGCAGGGGGAGCTCTTTGTGGTTTTCGAGCTTTGCTTTGGTGGTTTGTGCTCTTTGCTTGAGCTTGCTTTTGTCTCGGTTGTGTTGAGCTGTTGCCCTTGCCTAAGGGGACCAAGACTTTCCTCTTTCAAGTGATCTTGCTCTTTGCCTTTGGTTGGCTTTCGATCGCTTGTTTGAGTTTCTTTAGTCGTTTCTTTTCTTTTCCTTTTCTCTTTGGTTACCAAATGTGTGTGTTGTCAATGCACTCATCGAGGGCAGATTCAGAGCCTGTGTGGTTCGAGGATCGTTGGATGGTCGCTTCCTTGTGTGATGAGTGATTGACAACGTTGTGTGGACTGACTCTTGGCTAAGTATTGCAGGTGCAGGTTGCGGCCTGACTGGTGTTGGTGCAGGTGAAGAACAAGAGCGAAAGGTCGTTGCTGGTGAGGCCTCCAGGTGTGGAGCAGAAAAGTAGGCTTGGTTCGAGGGACCCAGTGGCCAGCGGGGTCAAGTGCGGGCCGCATGGTGGTAAGAACAGCAAGACGAAGTCGTGGACGATTTCTTGGTTGAGCCTCAAAACCAAGGTCGAGCCGGGACTTCGTGGGAGCCGAGTCATCAGTGGTGATTGGCAGAGGCTACACCGAGTTCGCGGGGTTTCTGGTGGTTCACCACAAAACCACTGGGTTCCTTGGTTGATCCACAAAGCCAAGACCGAAGACCGGAGAGCAGTAGCACTGGACCGGTCTGACCGATGGGTAGGACCGGTCTGACCGGTGGGTACCGGTCTGACCGGTGAGGAGCACTGGTCTGACCGGTGTGCAACGACGCCTTCCGAAGACTTCGAAGCGGAGGACACGCGTCAGGATCGCAAGGCTTGCATCGAGGCTAAGTTTCTCAAAAGGCCCTTCGGGGGCGTGTATCTTAGTTTAATGTAATAGGGGTAGTTTCGTGTTTCGGTTGCCTCCATATAACCCAAGTGGTGAGAGGATGGCAGTCATCTCTTGGAACCCTAGCTCATTTGCTTTTGCTATTTTCCCTTCCTATTTTCCTTACGATTTTTAGGACTAGCTTAAGAGCTTCATGGTGAGATCCTTAGAGAGGGATGGATGATTGGGTGGCAAGCTAGACCTCGTATGAACCTTCATGGTATGTATAGATGATTCGGCGTGGTCCCTCAAGGCTTGATTGTGTCTCTCCCGTTTTCCCTTTTTGGTGATTTTCAGAGCCTTTTCTTAGCGTTTTTCTTGTGGTGGTTTCGGGGCCTTTCTCTTTGGGATTTGGTGGGGGATGTATGCATGAGCCCTTCGTGGTTCTTTTCCTTGTGATTCCCCTCCAAAATCTGTGAGTAAAGGTTCTCGATTTGGGGTTTTCTTAGGTTTCGAGAAAGTTGTGTTATTGGTGGAAATCCCTCGATTCCTCTTGATTCAACGAGTTTTGGTGGACCAAATCGTAGCTATGGGATGCCCATGAGGCACTCCTAGTATCCCCAAAGTCTTGTGCGAATCCGTGGAGCGAATCGAGAGATCAAGGTTTAGATTTGGAGGAGTTGACCCGAGGGTTGCTGTTCATCTCGAGCGCCCAGGCCCTGACCGGTCTGACCGGTGCCCTGATCAGTGCAGACCCCAGTTGGTTTTTTTCTCGGGTGAACGTGCTGGTGAGTTCCCTAGTTTCTAGGCTTGCTGATGTTTCGAGTTTGGTGCTGTTTGGAGCCCGAGAAGTCTGTTTCTCTGATTTGGGGTTTCCAGCCTAGGACCGGTCTTACCGGTGTGTTGTACCGGCCTGACCAGTGCAGAGGCTTGCTTGTGGAAATTGTCAAGTCTTGCTCGGGTGATCCGATTTGGGGTCCAGGGTGACCTGGTGTGTCTCTGGAGAGTGTCGGGTGATCCGGCGGTTTAGTCCGGGTGATCCGGCAGGGACCGGTCTGACCGGTGGTGCTCACCGGTCTGACCAGTGTGGTCTGTGTTCTGCTCGAGTGTTTGTTCTGCTGCGTTCTCGAGTAGGTTTTGGTGGTTTATGGTTCCTAGGACCAGTAGCACTCCAGTGGCTACGTGGTCTTAGCCAACTTGGGTAGTTGAGTCGGAGAAGTGATTTGGCCAAGCTGTGTTCGTCTTGTTGGAGAAGACATCTACTTCGAGAAGAATTTTTATCGGCTCCCATTCACTCCCCCCTCTCTGGTCGCTAGTTCGGTCCTTCATCTAGTGATCTAGCATAAGAAAGTGATACATCTAGCTTCTCATGCAAGATAGGACAAGAAGTACAAGCACCAAGCAAGGAGGGCCAAGATTTCATCTCATCTAGTTCAACCCTAAGCACATCTAGTTCCTCAACCTTGGAGGCATACTTTTCCTTAAGCACAGTCAAATCACCAAGGAAAGTAGGATAATTAGTGCGTTCAGGTTCATCGGTCACAATAGGAGCGGACTTCAGAGAATCTATTTGAGCCCTAGCATCAACAAGTAAAGACTCTAGCTCAACCACCTTCTCCTTAGCCTCTTCAAGCAAAGACCTATACTCCATCTTTTCCTTGTTGGTCTTTCTAAGCACATCATCATAGTTGTCAAGCAATTCATTCAACCTAGCATTCTCTGCTACCAAGAAGGCAGGATCATTGTTTACCTCATTCTCGGAGTCGGAGTCCGAGTCATCCTTGTTGCTCTTCTTGCTCCCGGAGCTGTGTGCCATGCCGCAAAAGCCTTGGGCGGCGAAGCACAAGCCGTTGATGTTCTTGCTTGACTACTTGCCCTTGTGTCGTTCTTCCTCTTCATCACTTGAGCTTGATGAAGAGTAGCAAGAGCTCAAGTCGATGTCGCTCGCTCCGACAACCATCACACGCTTTTTCTTCTTGTGACCGCCACTCTTCCTTGGCCTCCGCTCGGACTTGTTCTTGCCCTTGTAGTCGTCCCTCGAGTGGTGCTTCTGGTCGGTCCTCGGACGGTGCTTGTGCTCGGGCTTGATCTCCACGGCCTCCCGGCACTCAGCGATAAAATGCACGTGCTTCTCACACCGGTAGCACATGCCTGAGCTCCCCCGAGTGTTCTTCCGGTTCGTGTACATGCGCTCGAACCGCCTACTCAGCAATGCGAGATCCTCCTCGCCCAGCACATTGAACTCCTCATCTGGCATGGACACAAGACAAGGCAAAGAGAACTGTCTCGAAGACAGATTAGTGTTAGTCCTTGGTCCAGAAACAAGAGCCAGACTCTGAGGGTCAGTCGGGTTCTCGATCCTTGCTCGCACCCCATGGTCCACCTCGGACGACTTGAGCTTGGAAAACAGCTCATCCACCACGCGGATCTCATACTTCTCCGACTCCAGAATAGCCTCGACCTTCTCACAACACACGATACGATCCAGAGAGTGCAGGAGCTTCACAGCCCTGTCATGATCATCGTACGGGAGTGCAGCCACATTAACTCTCATGTTGTTCACAATCATAGTGAACCGCTGGAACATGGTGTCTATGGACTCACTGGGAGATGAGTGAAGTTCTCGTACTCTCTCCGGTAGGTCGCAAACAACCAAGCCTGAACCTGAGTGTTCCCAGCGTGAGCATTCTTCAGCTGCTCCCAAATCCTTCAAGCCAAGTCCTCTGTCTGAACCCGATCGAATTCGGATTCACACAGAGCACGAAACAAATAGTCGACCGCCTTGTTGTTGGCGTCGTGCATGTCCCTCGATCCTGGAGCAAGGAAGTTAATTGGATGAACATAAGTTGTGTTCACCGTAACATCCCAAAGGATCTGACCCTTGCCGCGGACGAAATCAGCCATCCACCTCTGCCACATCAGGTAGTTCTTACCATCAAAGTGTGGAGGACCCGAACCCCGTTCTTGGTACGCCATCTTTGGATCTTAGACTAGTTAGAATCACGAAGATCCATAACTAGCTCTGATACCAATTGAAGGACCGATTAGGCGACCAGAGAGGGGGGGCGTGAATGGGAGCCGTTAAAAATTCTTCTCCGAAGAGTCGAACTCGACGATGTCCCAAAATCACAACCACGGATTCCCACACGAACTTGCCAAGGCCGCGTAGTCACAACGGACCTACCAACCCTAGGAACAAGTCCCAAACCAATCCCAAGCGGAAGCACAACTCAAGAATCAAAGGACTTAGCCAAACTACAGAGCTCCTGGCGGACAGTCCGCAAGGTCGGGGCGGACCGTCCGCAAGTGCTTGGCGGACTATCTGAAGGGTTGGCGCGGACAGTCCGTATTGATGGACAGAACCTCCAGTACCTCCCTGAAAAATACAGACTATCCGTACTCGACCCGCAGACGGTCCGACCGGGGCGGACAGTCTGAGACCTACCCGCGGACGGTCCGCAAACTTCGTGCAACAAAATCCTCGACTATTCGGGGATCGAAACGTCTCGTGCTCACGAACTGAAGAACACGCGACGAACCCTAGGTCTTGCAGACTGTCCGCACGACACTTGCGGACGGTCCGCCGCCTTCGCAGACAGCGAACAGAAGCACGAAAAAGAAGGTCAACCCTCCCTAGCCTTCCATGGATCTCCCAAACGGCTGCACGGATTGAGACAAGATTTGGGGGAGATGTGAAGCGTCCCTAGGGAATGCTATGCCCAAAAACTTGAGGCCTTAAACCGAGCTGGAATCTATCACAAACCGAGCTCAAGACCAAAGCTAGGGAACCACTCGAAATCCTTGAATCGGAGGCCAAATCCGGAGTTTGGAGGGTCAAGATCAAGCACAAAGATGCACAAGATGATCCCCACAAAGAAATCCGAACACAAACGCCTCTAAATCGAAGGAACAAGCCGCGCACGAAAATCCAACGAGAATAGCCCGAAAAAGACACGAAAATCACTAGAGCCACACGAAGGAAATCGACGCAACCATGAATGCTTCCATACACTCGGTGGTCAGATTCTCTACAAAACGGTGAAGAAAATCTAAGCCTAAAGAGTAGGGAAATGAGAAGCAGTCCAGATGGATGAGTTGCCCTGAAACCCTAGAGCTATATATATGAAGTCTCTCCTGGTTGGGAAAATGACCAAGCTACCCCTAGAACGTAAAATAAGATATACACCCCTCAGGGGCAATATGGTTAAGTAGCACTCCTCTTCATCGGGTGGCCACGCCTTCACCGCAGTCCGCATCCTCCCAACGCAAGCCCTGCGATCCCGCTGTGTGTCCCCTGGCATCAAAGCTTCTCGGCGCGCCCGGATCCTGTCTCCACCCGCCGAGCCTCCGGTCTTGGTTTTGTGGCTCAACCAAGTAACCCGACGGTTTTGTGGTGAACCGCTGCAAACCCCGCATGCAAACTTCAGTCGTGAGCCGCTACCCTGTACCGGCTCCTGTCGACGACTTCGTCTTGCTTTTCTTGCCACCATGCGGCCCGCACTTGATCCCGTTCGGCCACCGGGTCTATCGAGCCGAGCCTACTTGTCTCTCCACTCCTCGGAGGCCCCGCAAGGCTAAGACCTTTCGCACCTGCTTTTCACCTATCCAACGCAAACCAAGCCGCAACCTGCACCTGCAGTACTCGGCTAAGAGTCATTCCACACCACGTTGTCAATCACACATCACACCAGGGAGCGACCATCCACCGATCCTCGGACGCTCCGGTCCTCACTATCGGCATCGCCCGGATTGACATGTATGTCCCCCTTAGCTGCATGGTCAGTGGCAAGCAAATTATGTGTAATTTCCTCTGAATCACTAGCGGAGGAGTACTCACCATCGTCACGAATAAGAAATATGCGTTTGTTCGGGCAATCTCGAAACACGTGGCCAAATCTCCTGCAGCGATGACACTGAATATCTCGTGTACGGCCTGTGGTAGGAGGAGCTGCGCCTGTAGGTGGGGGTGGTGCCTGTGGCTAGGGTGGCTCCTGCATGCTTAGCCGTCCTCTCTCGTGGTGTAGTGGTGGTTGTGGATGGTGCAGGGAGAGCAGGTGCTGAACTGGATGATGAACTTCTACCTGCAAAAGAGTTAGAATATGTCTTCGAGTGGCGTCCCTGCACTTTGCGTTCAGCTTTGCAAGCAAACTCAAATAATTGGGTCATGTCAACATATTCTTTATAATCAAGTATGTCCTGAATTTCGCGGTCCAGACCACCACGAAAGCGTGCCATTGCAACGTCTGGTTCCTCCAATATACCACAACGAATCATACGTTTTTGTAACTCCTGATAATAGTCCTCAACTGACTGAGAACCTTGCTGAAAATGCTGCATTTTGTTAAGCAAATCATGAGCATAATACGAAGGCACAAATCTATGTCGCATAACACTTTTTAATTGTTCCCAAGTGGTCGGAACAACAGTAGGATGTTTATTTTTATACTCACGCCACAAAATTAAAGCAAAATCAGTAAACTCACTAATGGTAGCTTTAACTTGAGAATTAGCAGCAATGTCATGGCATGAAAATTTCTGTTCAACCTCTAACTCCCAATCAAGATATGCAGCAGGATCATATTTGCCATTAAAAGGTGGGATTTTAAATTTGATTTTAGAGAATGAATTGTTACCGGTGGGGCGGCGTGATACACGGCGGGCACGACCGTGCCTGTCTCCAGTGTCCTGCTCTGAATCACCACCATAATCTTTCTGTAACTCTGTGATTGTAGTGTGCAATGCTTCGAGTCGTGCCACAACGACGTCGAGGGTGGTCTTAGTAGCCATCTGTACAAGGTCAATCTGATCAAACCGCTCATTCGACGAAGTGACCATCAAATCCCATTCATGTAGCTTCTTCATGTCCGTGGTAAGTCCCTCAATCTGCGTCCGCATCTCCTGCAGCCGGTCATCCTTCTTGTCGTCGTCGTCTTCCATGGTTAGTGCAAACAAAAAAACAAAATTGACAACAACAATAGGATGTAAAGCTCACAAAGGCGCTCAAACTAGTGTTGTTATCAAATTCTTATCCGTTCTTACCAAGCACACCTGGGCGAACTGCAACCAACCGGTGGAACCTGCGAAAGATTGGAGGAGCGATTGCCTGGCAGGACAAGACCTGCTCGTCATAGAACTTTGTGGAGTTCTGGGATGGCTGCACTCAATTGAAGGATTAGCACAAACAGACAATAATGCAAAGTTGAATAATGGTGCTAACACGAACAAATGCTGCTGATTACAAGTGCAAAAGCGAAAGGACAGATGCAAGGAAGGTGGCAAGGGTGGAGAGGATGCAACAAAATGTTGTTTTTTTTTGCTTTTTTCAGGAGACCTCAAAACCGATAATATGAACACAAAGGATCTCAAATAGCAAGTTACAACACACACTTTCTCTCTCTCTCCCTCTCTCTCTCTCTCTCGTTAGAGTAAGGCGAGCCTCAGCAAAACAGAATAGGGGAAGAGAGGGCGAGCGCACGGCGTAAGTGGTGCTCTCGCGGCCAGGGGCGGTCACGAATTGAGGGGGGAGGAAAACAACATGGCGCGTGGGGGGAGGCTCGCGCGACCAGGTGTCCCGACACAGGCGTATCCCAATCGGTTTCTGTTTGCTTTCCTTTTCCTTCCTTTTTTTGATTGCTTTTTTTACTTTCCTTTTTTTGTACTTTCCTTTTTATCCTTTCCAAGATGCTCACGCAGGAAAGGGGAAACTGAAACGAATGGGGGGCGTGTCCCGTGGTGTCACACGTGCGCGTCACGGAGCGAGGGCGCACACGGCCAGGTAGTCCAAGCCGCGAGGGGAATTGCGCGAGGAGGGTGTTGGCGTGGTGGATAGGGCAGCAGAGAGAAATGGCGGCGGTTAGGGTTTAGAGAAAACAAGAAAGAAACGCTAGAACACAAGTAACCAGCAACAATTGAACGAACAAGCACAAAAACTCAACAAAGCAAATTATTGAATAAAAGTGTGAGGCTAAAACGGGTTGCAGGGACAAGGATCTAACATAGAACTATTTTTATTTGGGTTTTGTGGATTGTAGGAAATAAAAACACTCGATAAACTCACCGATCAATCTAGAAAGCTGATACCACTTGATAGAGGCGGAGTGCCAGATCTTTCGGTGAGTGGAGATAAATCCGATTTCGGCGGGAGACGACCCTCACGATCTGACTATGACGAGCAAGCCCGAAGCACCAATGCAATCGTTGAACCAACTCCCTGTGGTTACCGACCTTGTTGGAGCAAGATCGGCCCGATCACGAAGATCAATTCCTGTGCGCAATCGAACAACGAACAAGAATTCGAGGCGAGCAATCCTAATATCACTCGATGGTGGAGTTCTGAATCACAGAGATCAACACGTATTTGTGTGTGGTCTGGTGTAGCTAAGGCTAGATGTAAAACAAAACTCAAGTTAGAAAACAAAAGGACTCTATCCTAAATAGGGAGCGCAGCCCCTAGAAACCACAGAGGGAGAGGGGGGCACCCTCGCAAGGGGAGGGGCGCGCAACACCGCGAGGGAACCTTCGGCCAGGAGGTGGGACTCCTGGCGCCCAAACCTAGCTGCCCCCCTGGGCTGTCCTGTTGGGCCGTCTGCTATGCTTCTGGGCCTTCATTCTTTAATAGCATGATGTAGTTTAATTCTCTTGCACGAGTCCGAGTAATTGGCCCAACTGGTGGTGCCTGACGTATTGGAACATCTGGAGGTGGCGCCTGAGCTTCTGGCGGTGGCGCCTGAACTTCTAAAGGTGGCGCCTGGACATCCGGAGGCGCCTGAGCAGATGCTGGTGTAGATGTACTCGTGGTGTCCTCATCAGCTATGGAGTAGGTTAGAGTATCTCTTATTCAGGTTCCTAGTCTACTTCGGGATCTAGGTATGAGTTCTCTTGTATCTTTATTTCTTTGTATGACTTTGATCTACTTCTTTTATTTATCTAGTTCATATAAAGTCGTGTTGTTATGCATAAGTGATATGTTCTTGAGTTCTTCATTTGTTCATCATTTAGAGGCTCGAGTTCTTCATGAACTGGACCCTCTGATCCACTTGAGCACGCGTAAGAAATGTCGTATTCATTTGTATGACTAGCCTCAGTTTGATCTAGTTAGTTTACACATTTGTGTTGCATGAGGTTTGGGTTTATGCTACGGGACTCAGTCTTACTGGCCAGTTATCTGGTGGCTTCGACCAAGGTCAGAATAGCCCGGGTCGGTCGGAGTCTAGCAACAATGCAAGCATGGTGCTTGGGTTGTGTAGCTACGTTATATATGAGCTTGACCCCGTATAGTTAGAGATAAGCCGCAGTTCTGACAACCATTGGACCGTTAGACCCAAAATGATGTTTGCGAGTGTTTTGGAGCATTTCGGAAACCTTCGAAATGTAAAAAGATGCAAAACTTGTGTATCGGGACTGAATGCACTATTCACTACAAGAAAAACGCCGACTAGTGACGCAAAAAAAGGCTGTTTCTCATCATAAACTGCGATTAATGACGCCGGTTGTTACGAAAACGCTCCGTTATTAATCGAGCGTCACAAACCGTGATTAATGATGAGACCTTATTTCCCGGCGTCATGAGTTTAATGACGCATGGAAATTCGTCTATACAATGCGTCATAACTTCGTTCCTACAGCTTTGTCACGCTGGACAGAATCTGATGTGGCATTCGATGTGGCAGGCCAATTGTGACAAATCGTATGCGTCATAAAATGAATTTGGCCCGTTTGTAGCTGGGTTGAGCCCAAAACTGTTCCTGTAGACTGGCGTTGTTCATATAGCCCAAAAAAGATTTTGTTGGGCCCAATTGTAGCTTTTTCAGATGAAATTTGATTAGGGTGGGCCCATTTTGGTTGGGTCGAGTCCAACAAGTGCGCACATTGTTGCGGCCTTCTGTGTCATGTTAATTTGAGAAAAATGACTTTTGGCCCAATTAAAAGTGGGCTAAGCCCACTGAAGGACAATATAAAATTAACTAATCATGCATCAGTATTAATGGATTTAATTTCAATTCTGATCCTTTTTTTGAATAATTCCGATCTGGTTGGCAAAATAGTAATCAGCACATATTTCTTTATACAATAAAGCAAACTGTTGTTTATTATCAAGCACGACCATATTGTTCATCACATATCACAAACTATTACAAGATAACAGTATCACAAGGAACATTGATTAACAAAGCTAAATCCAGTTCATAATCACAAGAGAAAGTGGAGATTTGATCTAATGATCTTAACCTCTTCATCTTTTACTGCTAAGCAGTAGACGAAGGAGGTCCTCACTGTCTTCGGTTAGCTTCTGCGACCTCTTAATCTCAGCCAACTGTATTTTCAGAGTTGATTCTGATTCTTCGGTCTTTTTCTTCAAGCTACATAACTCTTTCTGGTGAGCAACAAACCGTTGTCGTAGTTGTACCCTATCCTGATTGGGAGCGTCAACTCGCTCTTCATCAACACTACTACATAAGGATTTGGTACCCATTCTTGAGTACTCGGCTGCCTCTGTTTTAATTTGTTCAGGAAGAAGCATCATTGACTTGGTAGCTTCCATCTAGCAACAGTGGATCCCAAGTCAGATTAGGACCTTGTAATTGATTCGAACTAAGGAAACAAAGGTGTTAAGTTTGTTACCTTGGAGCAGATCTGAACAGGAGCAACTTCAGATGTTGACCCTTTGGCCCGCTGAAACAAGTACAAGAACAAGAGGTAAGGGTTGAGATCATTCGCAATCGGAAACAAAGGTGTTAAGTTTGTTACCTTGGAGCAGGTCTGAACAGGTGCGACTTCAGACGTTGACCCTTTTGCCCGCTGAAACAAGTACATGAACAAGAGGTAAGGGTTGAGATCATTCGCAATCGGAAATAAAGAAGGTGTTGAGTTTGTTACCTTGGAGCAGGTCTGAACAGGAGCGACTACAGATGTTGACCCTTTGGCCCGCTGAAATAAGTACAAGAACAAGAGATAAGGGTTGAGATCATTAGTAATCAGAAGCAATTTCATCTATTAAGTTCAATGCGGTACATGAACGATCACACCCAATCCATCATCACCCAAGCATGCAACAAAAATATGGAAAGCCAAAGAACATGGGTAAGCAATATAATAATTTCAGCCTTTAATTTCTACAAACCTCAAATAAGTTGACTTGGAACAATCTCTTGCAATAGGGAACAGAAGATCCACAATCACCCAAGCATGCAACAACAATATTCAAAGGCAAAGAGCATGGGGAAGCAGTCCAATAATTTCATCTACAAATTTCTACAAACCTCAAATAAAATGACTTTGAACAAATTCTTGCGATGGGGTACAGTAGATACACAATCACCCAAGCATGCAACAACAATATTCAAAGGCAAAGAGCATGGGGAAGCAGTCCAACAATTTCATCTACAAATTTCTACAAACCTCAAATAAAATGACTTCTAACAAACTCTTGCGATAGGGTACAGTAGATCCACAATCACCCAAACATGAAAGAATATTATAGAAAGCCAAAGAGCATAGGGAAGCAATCTAATTCAATCGATCAATATAGGGAGGAGACCGCAGACCTGACGAATAGGACGGGAAGAAGGTGCCGAATGCCGTCTCGATTTAGCAGGCCGACCTTGCGCCTTCAACACGATGTTCTGCGCAACTGTTGCAGATCTGCAACCGCCAGGGTGAGCCTCGGGGGAGCCGACGGAGCAACGAGTTTGAACCATCTTGCAGCTTCAAGGACGTTGCCGAGGAAGGTTGCCGCTCGTAGAAGAGGAAGGCCGCCGCTCGTAGTAGAGGAAGCTGTCGTCAGTAGCTAGGCCTCTGTTGCTGCTTCCGCCGCAGATCTAGGTCTCTTCGGCGGTCGAGGAGAAGATCCCCTTATTTTGGAAAATTACCAGGAGGGAATTGGGAGATCTGGTTTCCCTCTTTGTTTTATATATATAAACGAAGAGGACCAGAAGGAGGAGCGGGGAATTGAAAAAATTCAAGTCCCACCTTTGTGGTCCAGAGCCGGAAACGAAAGACTTTGGATCATGGACCCAAACGTCAGTGACCCAAATGAAAGACCGCTTTGTCTCGGACCCAAACGTCAGTGACCTTACGCAGAGAGGCAAGTTGTTGACTGGGTTGTCCGTGCCACCATGGATCATGGAATGGACAAACACACACAGGACTATACTCTACTTCATATTCACGTTAGACGGATGATCCGATATTCGCATTACAAATGTACTCACTGCAACAAAATAACGTACTGTTTCAACTGTTTATTACATGACTACAAACACTTAAATAAAACATTAAAACTGCAGGGGACCCTGGTACAACCCTTCAGGTACTCTTCTACGGAGATTGTGCATAAATTCGGGATGATCAAGGCATACAACCGCCCAATCATATGTGAGTATTCTGTGAGGAAAGATTCGCTCTAAGAGAGACATGCACTTGTCCTGCAATTGTGTGCAGTTAGCTTGAATTGCCCATCGTAGAAATGAAGTCACAGTTTCCTCACTTGCCATGTACCACATCTTTGACGCACAGTGCAGCTTCAACCTTTTGACTTGGTACATGTCGGCGACCGAGAGTAAATAAGGCTAGGCATTGGTAGGAGTGTCCCATAAACCAGCCTCCTCCAGGAGTGATCCTTCACTAGCATATTTGATCAGGACCGAGAAGCCATCAGGGTGTGTGTCAATAATTGTAACAGTTTCAGAGCTAGACTCCACTCCTGGGCCGTAGAGCATTGCCTCCATCACACAAGATACTTTTGCCACATCGGCACGTATTGCTCATATCACCCGGCATTCCGCACCTACGTGGAACACAACTTCCACAGGGGCTTGGGCTGCAACGCTTTGTCATATGCTTCTTTGCACTGATGGAGGAGGAACTTCAATGCAGTCGTCCTCCAGTACTAAAACAACACATGATATGTGTATGTGATCTTCACTGGATGTCACGCGCTCAATGTCATGATGCTCCACCAGACATTCAAATCCTCTTGCTTGTAGATCCCGATTCATGAACCAAACTTCTTTTGTAGCTTGAACTCAAAACGTAACATCTTCATCATTTGGGTCTCCAGCCATCGCACGCAACAATACTCGCACCTACATGGAAGCAGTCATAGGTTTGACAAACAATAACATAATGCGACTGTATCGCCATGTGTGAGTGTGTGTCTTCATAGCGGCAACGAGACACGTACCATTTGGGATTTGTGCAGAGGAACGAGGACGACGGCAGTGCCGTCTGGAACATCCATCCACTAATGATCATTCATACCTGTAGGATAGCAACATAGTTTCCATTGGCGGCCTCCCACCATGAACGTACCGGATTCCTTGAAGTTGCCCGCGGTTCCTTCGGCTTTCGCTTCCTGGCTTGAGACTGAGAAGTCGACTTGCATGGAAGGAATCATTTTAGCGTCTAAAGCCATTAACTCAAATGGCCTACATTGATCGTCTCGTGCCTAAAGTGTCTCTTATTATAGTGGGAGTGAATGTGTCATTCTGAAACGTCCATTCGTGGACATCAGTTACCACCCGGAATGGACGCGTCCCTTCAGAGCGGGTGTGGCCACGTTCGGGTCATGAACTTCCTGGTTCTAGTCCTTAAGTGCGATTCACAATGATCGACATGTCCATTCAGAGGGGGTGTGCTGCGTGTGCACACAAGTTCGTCGGTTAACGCCCGGTGCCAGTGCTTAACTGCAATTCTCAATGATCGACACGTGGATCAACTTGTGAGAGCATGTCATTCCCAAACACCCATTCGAGATGCCCTTCTGTGCTTATATGCATGTTAATATTACACACACACACAAAAAAAATCATATATTGCTATTCCAATTCCAACTTATTCCGTTTTGGTCTTGTCGCGTCAACAAGTTCATCACGTTTCTCAGTCTCCAAGGCCAGCGGGAATCATCAAGTGCGAATCCAGACCATTCGTAGACCTTTACAGTCACGACTCACGCAGTGTACCTGATCGAGGAGGACTTGTCAAGTCATCCCGCACTCTGCGTGTTGCAACACAAGGACCATCCGGTCCATCTGATTACAGCGCCCAATCTTGTTCTCCAGATGCAATTGTCACCTAAACCATTACATAAATGAATGGTAGAGAGTTGTCTCGTTGTTGATGCGGCATGAGCTGACGCAGTGAGACGGCCATTAGATGTAGCTGATGCGGTGTGATTTGTCCGCAGGACTTTCTTGTGCTCTACAGAGAGGAAAGTCTGGAAGTAAACACATACCTAGACACGTCGGGCTCATCCCATGATACCCATCGTCCACACATGTAATCGATGCACGCCACTGAAGATTCTGACCTAGATAGATTCCTATCACGCGTAGGCCTGACTATATTCCGAGCATCTCACGTTTTCCTTAGTAACTTTAGCAATGCTACACCGAGCTCACGTGACCGCTGTAGTCCTCGATAAATAGGCGAGTGCAGCACAGCATTCTTGAAAGGCAAGGCCAACACTCATCGGTTCCCCGTCTTGCATTTCTCTACTTCAGTGGCATATAAGGGTGAGATCATTTTGTTGGCTAATCTTATTTACTTTATGTATGCATGGTATCGAGACGGTCACATTGTTAGCTTATGTAGGGTTTGTTCTTCGTTTGTGTATGCAGTACGTGGGGAATGGCCGGGCAAGGAAGGGACGGAGGAAGGAACTTGGAGGAGTCGGGGAAGGGGGAGCTGTCGGGCGCAATAGCACCTCCCCACCACCCGGTTCAGCTGCTGCCATCGGCACCGCATCAGCACCCGGCCCCAATGGCACCTCTACTTCTGCTGGTCTCGACACCTCAGCAGCACCTGGCCCCAATGGCACCTCCACTTCCGCTGGCATCGGCACCACAGCAACACCTGGGGGTGATGCCACCTCCAGTTCAGCCGCTGGCAACGGCAGCTCAGGATCAGCTGAACCTCATGGCACCACCTTTTCGCCCACGGCCCAGGCCGCCACGTCTGTTGTTGCCCGTTGAAATGCCACCCCCGCAGCCAGTGCTCATTGAACAAGATGAAACGCATGACCCAAAATGGTCTGTGTTGCTTTGGCTTCAGCAGGGCGGGCCCACCTGTGTTATCACGAAGCAATGTGGGTGTGCCCTTTTTGCCACAGGGGTCACAGGCAATGGACCATTCGTGACCTGCTGTTACACACGCATAACATCGCCATTTCGCCCTCCTGGGTTTGGGATACAAGGGCGAGGCATCGCGCTTTGGAGGAGTATCTGATCCAAGAGCCACATTTTGCTGCACTCCGTGCAGCGGCTGGATTTCCATCAGCCCGTGATGGTAGTAGTATGTGGTGATGGTAGTTGTATGTGCCGTGATGGTAGATGCTAGTAGTATGTGGTGATGGTAGTAGTATGAGCCGTGATGGTAGATGCTAGTAGTATGTCGTTTAGAGTATGTCGCTGTAGTTCCAACTATGGTGGATCGGTCCATCCTCATGTGTAATCAATGCGTATGCATGCATTTGTGTCATTTGTATTTGGATTGTGTTGTTTCTAATAAAAATGGTAATGTGTGTGTACTCCCTCGGTATAAATTCGTTGTATACAGAAAGTCCATTCCATTAATTTCTTAAATACCGGATGAACACAGGACGAAAGTACGGTTTGTAGTTTTCAGTCTGACCGGATTAAACTGTCACTGCTACGCAATGAGAAAACCAACATCTTACAAGGAAAAAATAGTAGTAGTAGTATTCAATCAGACCAGACTTCTACTTCTACTTCTTCTACTCCTACTTCTACTAGTAGGAGTTACCACTAATCCACTAATCAAGGCGCCGCTTCTTTGTCGATGGTGCACCCAGCGCCTTGTTGCTGCTGCTCACGGACGAGGATGTCGCTCTGTTGCCGCCACCCGTGGAAGATGGTGGCGGACCTCCCAGGGTGCCGCCCGCGGATGAGGCCGTCCCTCCAATGCCGCCGCCAGAGGATGATGTCGCCGCTCCATGGCGGCCGGTCGAGCACGGCCTTGGCGCCGCTCCATGGTGGATGATGACCGCCGGTCGATGATGGCCTCTTCTCGGCGAGGATGGCAGAGATCGACTGCCGCCGACCGATGAGGATGAGAGAGGATGACGGCGCTTGGAGACGACAGTTTCCTGGCGAGTGGCGGTGCTTCCGCGCCCCTGACCCCTGGCACCTCTTGCTGACTTGCAAGGGGTGCGATGTTTCAAAGGCACATGATCTTGGATTTCATTTTGTTCCACAAACTCCGAATCATCAGAGGATGTGTCAACCACCACCCGAATGGGCCTCCGCTCTGCCTCCTCTTCATCAGACCACTGGAGATCCTCCCTTTCATCAGAAGAGGAGGAGGATGTGGCTTGCGCCACACCTCTAGGAGACAATGGCTCCATGGGGAGAGGAAGAGAGCGCTGTGCGAGGATGGGGTTTTTTTGTTGGTTGCAAGAGTTGGGAGAGGAAGAGGGCGCTGTGCGAGAATGGGGTTTTTTGTTGGTTGCAAGAGTGGGGAGAGGAAGAGGGCGCTGGGAGGAAGGGGGATATTTATGGCCAGAGGAACCCATTCAGCCATTATTGAAAAAACTGCTCCCGAAAATATTAGAGTAGTTGTGGGATCCAAATTTACACTTATATCTTCATATAAACTTATCGAGAAGTGAGAATTGCATTCTTTTGTGGATGGAGGGAGGACGTTCTGAGGAAGGGGGAAAGCCCGTTCAGCGGAATGTTAATGGACCGGAAGAAATAATTGTAGTCCAGAAGGTCCTTTTAGCAATACATCAGTATACCGGACCTTCTGGACTACCTTTTCCACTCATTTGTCTTTGTTGGAGCTGTAACTCCTCCATTGTTCTCCCACAATCTTGTTCTTTGGCTATCCTGTCAATGATGCCTCGTCCCTGGGTAAATCTTATTCCTGACATTGTTGTGAGCGTCGCCAATAAGATCAGTGATGCAAGAGATTTCATCATGTTCAAAGCTGTCTGCAAGGGTTGGAACTGCGCTCGTTCAGGTGAGGCACGCCCGTTTGACCCTTGGATTCTGAAATCTGAATTTATCGATGAATCTGGAGCAGTGACATTCGCATCCGTCACTGATATGCGGCTTTTTGAGGTCTCCTTTCCTGCATTGGCTGGGAAAAGGACTAGATTGATTGGTTGCGGCGGATCTGGAAGCCTAGTCGCCTTAGATTGCAGAGACTGGTGCAACGCGCTCATACTGAATCCTTTGTCTCCTCGGAAGCACATTCGCCTTCCTCGACTTCCGAAATGGAGCCAAATGGCTACTCTCCAAGCTTGTATCCTGTGCCTTGAAACAGCAACTGGTGCAGAGTCATTTGTCGTGATTACTTTCATTTGGCCAAAGAAATCTTTTGCTGGGTCATTGTCCGTTTCCACGTGGCATTTGGGTAGCCAATCCGACTGGACTACACTTCCTTCGGAAGATTTCTGGTGCAGTTCTTTTGAACACATGCGGATCTACTTGGGGCAAGATCTTCCAGCACCTCCCCATCCTGTTGGACTTCGGTTGTCATGGGTTATTGGCATGGGCAACTCTTCTCTACTCGAAGGTGAAGACCGATTGTTCTTTGTTGTTCTGGAGGAGAAAGAAGCTGAGGTGGTAGAATTAACATTGCATTCATTCGTGGGGGACATTTGGCAGCCGATTCCCTGGGAGAGAGCTCCTGAGTTCCGGAATAAGATCATCTTGTTTGGTCCTGGCAAGTGCATTGTTACAGAAGAGCATGCCATTTCTGGTTTGGCTGACCTGAGGGCAAATCACATTTACTTCCTATGAACTTATCATCACGATGAAAAGAATGAGTACTGGATCTACCAGCAGGGAATAGGTATTGTTCCAGGCGTCAACACTACTCCGGCGATCCGCATTAAGCAGGTTCGTGGGGACAGGATTTGGTCGCGAGGAACATGGCTGTTGCCTAGCTATCCGTAATGAGGAACTTCGATTGTGTACCACTTGTAACGCAATTCAATGTACAAATATCTATATTATCATCCTTCGTCAATTATTCCGCGCATATGTATGAGTTTCTACCACAATCACTGTAGGGAACAAGCAGTTATGCATTCGATAATCAGGAAGGTCCTTCCCGCAAAGCATCAACAGAGCGGACAAGTATCAAACATCATAAGATGGCATCTCACAGCTACTCATCACCACAAAGTTCACACCACCAACAAGTAGCAAATACCAAAATACAAGCATGATTAGCACCTCTAAACCATCTACCTAGCAATAACACCATGAATCACATTATGCCTCATTGTTGTCCTTGCTGAGTGACCTCTTATATGAGGCTTGTCTCAGCAATTCCCTCACCTTCTTCACCACAAGTGTTGCAGAATCCAGGAGCTGCTTGACCATCTGCAGCTCAGCGGCAGTCTCTTGAATCTCCCTGTTAGCATTTGCACATTCTTCCTTCCACATCCTTGCCTCCCTTTCAGCTTTTAGGTACCTGTTGGCTTCACCCTTTTCTGTAGGAGACAACAGAGCATCGTTTCTCATTTTCTTTCTCGTCTCAAACAGGTTATGGGTTACCTCCCCGTAGTATCGCGTTATCGTCTGCAGCTCAACTGCTTTGACATTGGCCTCCTCCTTAGCAGCTGTACATGCTTCTTTCCACGACCTTGCTTCCTCTTCTGCTTTTCCCTTCATTTCCATCAGTTTCTTTAGAACTTTTAGAGTCCTAATATCCCATTCAGGATCTATCCACCTAAACGACGCGCACTTCATGCCATCAGTCTACAGTCACCGATTTCGTTCATATAATTAGCGATTGACCACACTAACATCAAACACAGAAGCAACATTTATTAGAAGTGATACAGGTTATCGTTTACCTCACAGCAGCATACATATCGACGCCCAGGGTTGGCGCCTGTCCAGTCATACCTCAGATGGACAGGCAACCCGTCCTTGCACTCGTTTTCATTAGGATCTATAACGATAACTTCACGAGGACCAGGCGTCGGCGATCTAGAGCTTTCGTAGTCTACTCCAAACACCTTTCAAATACATGAATATAGTCTGTTAACCCAGATCCCCAAATCCAGAATTCCCCTTAACTAGTATGACAGATCAAAGTAGCATGGCTAAACAGAGGACTGACCCGACCGGAGCGAGTCCTGCTTCTCCGTTCGCCGCTAGGGCCGCTACGATTCGCCATTCCCGCCACGGGCAACAGCAGATCTAAGCACCGACGCTAGCTCTAGTCTTTGCCACAAGGAAAAGGAGCGTGGTGCCGGCGAGTCTCTTGCAAAGTTGCAGTAGTGTACGCCGCGTCGTCGAGAGAAATGAGATATATACACTTGTCTGTGGGAAAACTTTTTTTTGGCTGTCGCGTGCGCTTTTCTCCCGCCAACTTACCAGAACCGCTCCGTGCTATTGTTGGGGCAGACATGTCCAATTTCCGGGCGCGCGGCGACCGGACACGTGGAATAGTCAGCACTTGGAAACAAGCAGTTACACAATTGTTTCTCAGGAAGGTCCTTCCTGCAAACCATCAAAAGGACGGACGATCCGATTCTGGATCAATCCAAACAAACAACATCTTAGCTTTTCCTCTCTTTTTACCACTAGGAAGGTCCTCCTTGCGAAACATCAACAGGCCGGAGTTTCCTCAATCAAAACTTCCCCCTTCTCTATCTGTTATCACCAAACCTCCATTGTTCTTCCTCTACCTCCATTGCAACGCGTATGAATTCCGAATGGTGAGTATGCTCGAAACGAATGAGTTTGGATCTTCTACGGAGATTGTGCATAATGTTGGGGTAAATATTTCGCAACTAACCCCTCCCCCCCCGTATCTTCGGCTCATCGATGGAGATCGAGAATCGCGTGGGATTTTGTTTTGCCTATTTTAGGAAACAGTCGCGGGTCAGCAGGCGAAGATTAAGCGAAGCTTGGGATCTTCGCTTTGAGAAAGCAAGGCCCAACAAGCGGAGGTCCAAACGAAGCTTGGGATCTTCGGTCCTAGAGGGCGAGGGCCGCGTGCGAAGACGAAGAAGAAGAGCGGACACGAGGACGAAGCAAGGCTAGGCGAAGGTGTAACTCGAAGAAGAGTGGTCAAGAGACGAAGCGAGTGATCTTCATGAAGACAATCTTCGCTTGCTATGGCGAGCGAAGACGACGAAGACACAGTTGCAGACCTGAAGAGAAGTTGCGGAGAGAAGAAGACCGGTATGAAGTTCGCGAAGAGCACGAAGGCGAATGAAGAATAGACTGCCACAAGGGCAAACACGTGGACAGATGATGTGTAAAGTGATTATCTGTAAAGTCTGTGAGTATGGAGCCCTGCGAGGTTACCAAAATGCCCCTAAGATTCTTCGCACAATGTGAAAAAGCAATGGTAGATGTGGTAAAGTGTATTTGTTACGGGCCTATAAAAAGGACCTGACGGTAATGAAATCGGGGCGATTGGAAGGCTGCTGGGTTTCATTACGCCCAGTAGAGTTTGAGTTTCCCGTTCTTCGGTGCCGTAAGTGTTCCTTCTTAGCTCCTTCTCTAGTTGGTTCATTTCGACTGTTGGCCCCTATTCGGGGAAGGTTTTCACCCCAACAGTTAAGGCGCCCACCGTGTTCCGTCCCAGCCATGCCACCGAAGAAGTAACCGAAGAACCCACAACCACACCCAAATAGAGCGATCGATGATCCGTCGGAAGCAGAGAGTGAAAACCGCAGAGAGAGGCAAGCACCAGATAACACAAACATGATGAGGGACATAGTTCTAAGTCCATGAAACCACAGAGCAGACGAAGATCAAGAGCAAGAAGCGGAGGATGTAGCTGAAGGAAACTTCGAGGTCGGGCTAACAGATGTCGGAGTCGAAGATGAGGACATTGCTGCTTTAAGAAGAATCAAAGAAAGACTTGCTGCGAAGATGAGAGAAAGACCAATGCCAGCGAACATTTGTACAAGAGCTCAGGCGGAGGCTGCCATACTCAGGGCGAAAGAAATACAGAACGAGGACCCAGTGCAAGAAAAAACAAGATACAATGAAATGTTGCAGTAGGTCAAAAAGAAGAGAATGCTACTGCAGCAGTTGCGAGAAGATGAAGAGCAACAAGCAATAAGAAACAAAACACTACAGCTTCAAGAACAAATGGCAATTTTGCAAGCTCAGTTGAACTCAATCCACCAGCAAGAACAAACCCAACAACCTCGCAAAGTGCAAAAACAAAGCAAGAAACGAAGACCTGTAGTTGTTGATGAAGACACTGACGAAGAAGAGGAAGAGTATGAAGAAGACTCTTTGTACTATGATTCAGAAGAAGAGGCGCATGTGGAACGTAGGCCATAAAAAAGATACAGAGATGTGCTTCCAAGCAAAGCGAAGCCTGCTTCTCCTCTTTCGCTAGAACTTGAGAATGCTGATTGGCCGCCGAAGTTCAAATTACCGGCATCTTTACTGGAGTTCGATGGTGAGTCTGACCCAAGACAGTTCCTCTAGAAATACACTGTGGCAATATCTTCGGGTGGGGGAGATGAGGTAGCAATGGCAAGGGCTATGATAATGGCCCTAAAAAGCTCGGCACAGCAAGTACGCCTCGCTACCAAAAGGAAGCATCAGGTCATGGGAACAGCTTCGGCGAAGAATAGAGAATAGAGAATAACTTCCAGGGGTATCAACCCCAAGATCTCACTTCAGGAGATCTTCACCTCATAAAACAAGGAGACAAAGAACCATTACAAGAGTACATCAAGAGATTTGCTAAGGCCAGAGCTAAAGCACCTCACGTAGAAGCAACAACTATGATTGATGCAGCAATTGATGGACTCAAAGTAGGACCTTGTGGAGAATGTCTAGACCGAAGAAGACCCAAAACAGAGAAGCAGATGTTTGACATAATGCAAGAATATTGCAAATCAGACAGGGGAAAACAGAGAAGAGTTGACGAATACAACAAGAGAAAGAATCAAGCGAAGCCTCAGCAAGAATGGGGAAATAGGCCCCAGAACAGTCAGGGACCTTCGGCGAGGTCGAACTTTTACAACAGAAGTAATGTGAACAATGTTTCAGGGAACAATTCGCAAATGGCATCTTCGGCTGCAACAGGAAGCAGAGGACAAAACTCAGGTAGAGGCCCGCCACCTCAATCCGTGTGTTCCTTGCATGGCCTCAACAAGGGGCATTGGTCATATGAATGCAGAACGCTACTTCGCAGGAAGCAGATCGAAGAAGACAAGAAGAAAACAGCGCAGAGCCAGGCGAAGACAGTCAACCACACATCATCAGCGGCACCATCGATGGCTCAAAGTTCAATGCAAAATTGGCAACCGTATATCCCACAACCATGCTTTCAGCAAATGCCACTCCCACCTCCTCCGATGTTCAACCCAAACATGATGCAACTACAGCAGCAGAGCACCGCATTGTATCAGCCAAAACCAGAGCCCGCTCATCAGGCATCTTCGCAAGCCAACCAAAACAGAGACGACGAAGATCGCTACCGAAGAATGAACATAATCAATGCTATCACAGGCGGATGCAACTCACCTGAACATCTGACGAAGAGGCAGAAGAAGGAACAACAAAGAGAAGTGAGCCACGTATGCGCAGGGAAAGTTTTCAAAACAGAATGGTCACACATTCCAATCACTTTCACAGAGGAAGATCTCAAGCTAAAGAGATACCCTCACGAAGATCCCCTAGTCATCCAAGCAGTACTGGGAAAGAACACAAAGTACTTGTTGGGCAATGATGTGGGAGGCATCCTTGTAGATAACGGCAGCTCCGCAGACATCATAACTTACGAACTATTCAAGAGGATGGAGTTCAGAGATGATCAGCTTCAGAAAACTTCAAAGCCGTTATACGGCTTTGGCAACAAGAAGGTTGAGGCTCTGGGAACAATTGAAATGAACGTAAGTCTTGGACAGGGGCACTGATGAGAACAGAAACGGTGACCTTCGATGTGGTGGACATTCCATACGCATACAAAGCAATCTTCAGGAGGGGAATCATAAACAAGTTCGCAGCAGTGATACACATGTCGTTCTTGTGTATGAAGATTCCAATTGCCAACGGCATTCTCACAATATACGGAGATCAAGAAGACGCACATGACAGAGAATATAATGTGGGCAGCAATCAGAAACCGATTCATGTAGTCGGAAACAGCGAAGACGCGGTAGAGAGCGAAGAAGAAGAAGAGCCCGAAGAGCTCGAAATAAAAAAGAGACTTTGCCAAGATGAAAAGAAGAGAATGCAACCTCACGAGCACACAAAGAAGGTGCATCTTAGCGAAGATGTTCATGACAAGCTGATAACCATAGCTAGGGGGATGACCGAAGAAGAGGAGAGTGCACTGATCATGTGCCTTCGCAATAATCAAGATGTGTTTGCCTGGAGCAAAAGGGATCTTAAGGGAGTGCCACGAGAAGTGATTGAGCACGCACTGCGCCTAGATCCAAAGATCCCACCAAAGAGACAAAAGCTCAGAGTCATCTCACCACAGAAAGAATTGGCAGCACAAAGCGAAGTAGAGAAGCTCTTAGATGCTGGGGTCATCAGAGAAATACAATTCACAACTTGGCTTTCCAACATAGTGATGGTACCGAAGAAGAATGGAGGGCAGAGAATGTGCATTGACTTCACACTCTTGAACAAGGCTTGCCCAAAAGATGACTACCCATTACCAAGAATCAACGTGTTGGTGGATGCAGCAGCAGGATGTGAGAGAATGTCCTTGTTAGATTGCTTCTCCGGATATCACCAAATCTGGATGAAGAGGGAGGACGAAGACAAAACAAGTTTCATAACACCCTTCGGGATATATTGCTTTGTCAGGATGCCCGAAGGCCTACGCAATGCTGGCCCAACGTTTAACAGAATGGTGAAGATTGTACCTGGCCCGCAACTGAGAAGAAACGTGTCAGCTTATGTAGATGATGTGGTAATACACAGCAAAAAGAAAGATCAACACATCGAAGACCTCAGAGAAACCTTCGCGAACTTGAGGAAGTATGGCCTCATGTTAAATCCAGAAAAATGTATCTTCGGGGTATCCAGGGGAAAGCTGTTAGGGTGCATGGTGTCCAAGTCAGGCATAGTAGCAAATCCAGAGAAGATAGAGGCAATACGAAACATGAGAACACCACAAACAAAAAGAGATATTCAGAAGCTTACGGGAAGAATAGCAGCACTGGGTCGTTTCATCGCACGATCAGCAGAGCGAAGCTTACCATTCTTTAAGTTGTTGTCTGCGAAGAACAAAATAACTTGGGGTCCCGAAGAGCAGGAAGCGTTTGAGCAATTCAAGTCATACTTGGGGAATCTAGCAGTGCTAACAAGTCTAGGCGACAAAGCAAAGTTGTTGTTGTACATAGCAGCTTCCGCAAGTGCAGTAAGTGCAGCTCTTGTGGAAGAAAAATACGAAGAGGGGCAACTCAAACAAGTGCCAGTATACTTTGTCTCCGAGGCTTTATCAAGAGCGAAAAAGTTCTACTCTGAGCTGGAGAAAATGACATACGCAGTGGTAATGGCGGCAAGAAAGCTGAAGCATTACTTCCAGAGTTACTCAATCACAGTCCCAACATCGTATCCTCTTCGCGAAATACTAGAGAACAAGGAATCTTCAGCACTGATAGGGAAATGGGCAACAGAGCTATCCCAATACGCCATAGAGTTCACGGCCAGAACAGCCATCAAGTCTCAAGTTCTAGCAGACTTCATTGCAGACTGGACACCAAGTCAAGGTGACAAAATGAACAAAGATAGGCCAGAAACACCATGGGTCATGCATTGTGATGGAGCTTACTGTGATGATGGAGCCGCATCTTCGGCAATCTTAATGTCACCATCAGGCATAAAGATGAGATACGCTGTGAGGCTCGACTTTGAAGGCAAGACAAATAATGTGGCAGAGTATGAGGGATTGTTGATGGGGCTTCGCAAGGCAACAGCCGTAGGGGCACGAAGAGTGGTCATAAACACAGACTCTGAGTTGATCACTAGGCAGATTGGCAAGTCATATATAAAGCAAAACATGATGAAATGGCAAAATACCTGAAAACGGTGTGAGGCATGGAAAAATTCTTCTTCAGCTTCACGGTCAAGAAAATACCAAGAGATCAAAACAATGAGGCAGACATGCTAGCAAAAGTAGCAGCACAGAAAGAACCATTACCACCAGATGTCTTCTACGAAGTTCTGAAGTGCAAATCCGTAGATTGTGATGAAGCACCGGTGAGATATGTAAACGCGATATCAAGCGAAGATTGGAGGTCTTCAATAATGGCATTCTTGAGAGGACACTATGAACCACAATCAAAAGAGGAGAATAAAAGAATGGCCTTGAGGGTAAGAACATATGAAATAAGAGGAGACAACTTATACAAAAGCGGAGTGTGCGCACCACTACTCAAGTGCATCTCCACAGAAGAAGGAAAAGACTTGCTGCAGCAAATCCACTCTGGAATGTGTTCTTCGCATATTGGAACACGAAGATTAGTCGCGAAGGCATTCCGTCAGGGATTCTACTGGCCAACGGTAGTCCGAGATGCCGAAGACATAGTGCGAAGATGCGACAACTGTCAAAAGCATTGCAACTACACAAAAACTTCTCCATATGAAATACAATTGCTACCACCAGTTTGGCCCTTCGCAAGATGGGGAATTGACATTGTGGGACAATTGCCAACAGCACCAGGCAATTACAAGTACGCCATCGTGGCAGTGGAGTACTTCTCGAAGTGGATAGAGGCAAGAGCAGTGCAAAGAATCACATCGCAGGTGATACAAAAATTTTTCTGGCAAAGCATCATGTGCAGATTTGGAGTTCCTTACGAAGTAACAGTAGACAACGGCAAGCAATTTGATAGCACAGATTTCAGAAGATTTTGCTTCAACTTGGGCACTATGCTATGCTTCGCTTCAGTGTATAACCCAGAGTCCAACGGAGCAGTAGAAAGGGCAAATGGCATTATCTTCACCGGAATTAAAAAGAACTTGACAGGAATGGCTAGGGGGAAATGGGCCGAAGAGTTGCCTAGAGTAGTGTGGTCTCACAACACTACTACATCCAGAGCAACAAACTTCACACCTTTCAGATTGCTGTACGGGGAAGAGGTTGTCATCCCCAAAGAGATCAAATTTGGATCACTGAGGGCAGACCAAGAACCGCAAAATGAAGAAGGTGCAAATTTGGCAATTGATACAAGAGAAGAAGACAGACTCCAAGCATTAAGCAACATAGTGAAATACCAAGATGAAACCAGGAAGTGGAGAAATAAGAAAGTTCGTGAACAAAAGATATCCACCGGAGACATGGTTCTCCGAAGAAAAACAAGAGGAGTGGGAACCCTAGAAGAAAAGTGGGAAGGCCCATTTTTAGTATCAGAAACAAGGCAGGGAGCTTACAGATTGCAAACCTTAGAAGGAGAAGAGGTCCCTTACTCATGGAATCAGCACAAGTTGCAAAAGTACTGGCTCTGAGAATAAGTGTATCGTATGTTAGATATTATCATTTTTTAGTTTCTCTTCATTTTCAGCTTTTGTAATCTTCATTTCAACTTCTTTTGCACTTTCAACTTTTGTAAATACGTAGTGAAGTCCGTACTCTTTTCCCCGCGGGGAGAATCTTCGGTGATCTCACAACGGGAACACCAAAGATGTGAGGTTTTTAACGAGGCGGACTTGTGTAATATCCCCTTGAGAAATATAACAAGGGCTCCCCAAAAAAGAAAGCCGTTATCTATCATCGGTCCCGAAGTGACAATCTTCCGAAGAGATTGTCACTTTCGGGAAAACATTGCAGAAGTAAGTGAACACATGCGCCTGGCCTCGCGAAGACAAGTCGCATTTAGTTCACTTAAGAAAAAAAATTGATTGAGGGGGCGCATGTGGGAACTGTTCTGCAAAGGTCGCGAAGATGTTAAGGAGCATGCTACAATCTGTTCCTAAGAGGAGGGCATGACTCGCTTAAAGGCCTACTTTCCGCGAACAAAAAGTCTTCGGTGGTCAATGCGCGAAGCCCCTCAGTAAAATACTGTAGGGATAAGTCGAAAACCAGGTTTGGATCTCTTTGGAGATCCTATTAGAGTTCTCCCCCGAGACGAGGCATCCAGATCTTCTAAAATAACATTAAGATGTTCTTGTAGAACTAAACTCATCCTTGGAGAAAACTCATCTCGATCTGAAAAATAAACTCATCTCAGTCTATAAAAAAACCTGAATCCCTTGAACCCAATTATATGAGTACAGTAAAACAACCACCACACACCACAAAACCAGGTTGTTTGCTACCTACATAAACTCAGCAAGGGCATGGTTGTCCTAAATGAACCTATCGATCCATCGAACGATGCAAATTGGAAACTAACTGAATCTAACACTTGTGAATTGTGCAAACGCTAACAATCGTGGCAGAATCTAGATGTCCCTTCAACGGTCTGCAGCTCCGAAATAGTATCTTCAATCTACCAATTCATAAAATGATGGACCTATCAATCCTATCAATTGTGCACCTCCACAAAAATCCATAAAACGAGTGGCTTGAAGCACATCTAGAAGCTACTAAAATACAAAACCTACTGTAAGACGATGCAAATTGAAAACTAACTGAATCTAACATGAATTGTCTATAGCCTATCAACTTCTAACACCTATCGAAGTGCAAATCTAAAGGTATGATAATGAAATCTAAATCTACCAAATATGCTCATCAATCCTCCAGATCCCCAAATCTAGATATCCCCAACCCTAGTAAGATAGGGGAAAATAGAGCGGCTCAAACCAGAGGACCAACCTCGTCTTGCTGTCTCATCCTCTTGTTGCTGGGATGTGGCGGCGCAACCATCTTCCCCTCACCGCTAGGATTCGCCATTCCTACCATGAACTATTGCAGATCTGCGTAGCGGAAGTCAAAAGTCTTTGCGAAGTCTGAGTGAAGTGTCTCGCCAGCCATTCGATACGTAATTATAGACTCAACTGAAACTTACATGTGGGACCTGGTCACAGTAAAGAATTCACATGAACTATTAGTAGAGTTTCCCATATACCTATCACAACCAACAAGTGGTGCAGTGGTAAACAGCACACCCTTGTTCGTTCAGGTCCCTGGTTCGAACCCATGCCATGGCAAATTATTTTTGCAACATTTCGTGACCTATGCTTACACGTGGGACCCTGGAACTATTTATGACGACTTGGAACATTCTAATTTCGAAAAAATGCTTACATGTGGGACCCAACTGAATTTTATGACGACTTGGAACACTCTATTTTAAAATAATGCTTACATGTGGGACCAAAGTTGGTTTATGACGCTGTTGATATGGCTAAAATGCTTACATGTGGGACCCTGGCAAATTTTATGACGACTTGGAACACTCTATTTTCGAAAAAATGCTTACATGTGGGACCCTACTGAATTTTATGACGACTTGGAACACTCTGTTTTTAAAATAATGCTTACATGTGGGACCGATGTTAGTTTATGACGTTTTTTCAGAGCTTATGGCATCACAAAACAGCATGGAACAGGGAACGCCCGGCTACAGTACCAACTGTAATGACGAAAATTTTTTTTGTCACTAAATTTGCTCGGAAATGAAATATTATGACGAGATCAGCCAGGAACGTCATAAATCAATGACGCTAAAATGTGGTTGCGTCACTAGTCAACGATTTTCTTGTAGTGATTTCGGGGTACCGAAGTTGCGAAAATGGTTTCATACCAAATGCATTCATTCGACACCATTAGACCCAAAATGATGTTTGGGAGTGTTTTTGAGCATTTCGGAAACCTTCGGAATGTAAAAGGATGGAATGCACAATTTTGGGGTACCGAAGTTGCGAAAATGGTGTCTCACCAAATGCATCCATTCTACTCCATGGGACCGAAATGATGTTTGGGAGTGTTTTGGAGAAATTCGGAAACCCTCAGAATGTAAAAAGATGCAGTACTTGTCTTTCGGGCCTGAACAAACTATTTCAGGATACTGAAGTTGCCAAAATGGTTTCGCACAAAATGCATCCATTCTACTCCATGGGACCCGAAATGATGTTTGGGAGTGTTTTGGAGCAATTCGAAACCTTTGGAATGTAAAAACATGCAATACTTGTGTTTCGGGCCTGAACGCACTATTTTGGGGTACCGAAGTTGCGAAAATGGTTTCGCACTAAATGCATCCATTCTACTTCCATGGGACCCAAAATTATGTTTGGGAGTGTTTCGGAGCCATTCGGAAACCTTCGGAATGTGAAAAGATGCAACACTTGTGTTTCGGGCCTAGACGCACTATTTCGGGGTACCGAAGTTGCAAAAATGGTTTCGCACCAAATGCATCCATTCCACTCCATTGGACCCAAAATGATGCTTGGGAGTGTTTTGGAGCAATTCGGAAACCTTCGGAATGTAAAAAGATGCAATACTTGTGTATCGAGCCTGAACGCACTATTTCGGGGTACCAAAGTTGCGAAAATGGTTTCGCACTAAATGCATCCATTCTACTCCATCGGACCCAAAATGATGTTCGGGAGTGTTTTGGACCAATTCAGAAACCTTCGGAATGTAAAAAGATGCAATACTTGTGTTTCGGGCCTGAACACACTATTTCGGGGTTTCCCGTCAAAAAAACACACTATTTCAGGGTACCGAAGTTGTGAAAATGGTTTCACACCAAATGCATCCATTCTACTCCATGGGACTCAAAATGATGTTTGGGAGTGTTTTGGAGAAATTTGGAAACATTCAGAATGTAAAAAGTTACAATACTTGTGTTTCGGGCCTGAACGCACTATTTCGGGGTACCGAAGTTGCGAAAATGGTTTCACACCAAATGCATCCATTCTACTCCATGGGACCCAAAATCATGTTTGTGAGTGTTTTGGAGCAATTCTGTAACATTCGGAATGTAAAAAGTTACAATACTTGTGTTTCGGGCCTTAACGCACTATTTCGGGGTACCGAAGTTGCGAAAATGGTTTCGCACCAAATGCATCCGTTCTACTCCATGGGACCCAAAATGATGTTTGGGAGTGTTTTGGAGCCATTCGGAAACCTTCAAAATGTAAAAAGATGCAATACTTGTGTTTCGGGCCTTAACGCACTATTTTCGGGTACGGAAGTTGCAAAAATGGGTTCGCACCAAATGCATCCATTCGACACCATTAGACCCACAATGATGTTTGGGAGTGTTGTGGAGCATTTCAGAAACCTTCGGAATGTACAAAGATGCGAAACTTGTGTTTCGGAACTGAATGCACTATTTCAGGGTACTGAAGTTGCGAAAATGGTTACGCCCCAAATGCATCCATTCGACATCATTACACCCAAAATGATATTTGGGAGTGTTTTGGACCATTTCGGAAACCTTCAGAATGTAAAAAGTTGCAAAACTTGTGCTTCGGGACTGAATGCACTATTTCTGGGTACCGAAGTTGCAAAAATAGTTTCGCACCAAATGCATCTACTCGACACCATTAGACCCAAAATGATGTTTGGGAGTGTTGTGGAGCATTTCGGAAACCTTCGGAATGTAAAAAGATGCAAAACTTGTGTTTCGGTAGTGAATGCACTATTTTGGGGTACTGAAGTTGCAAAAATAGTTTTGCACCAAATGCATCCATTCGACACCATTAGACCCAAAATGATGTTTGAGAGTGTTTCTGAGCATTTCGGAAACCTTTGGAATGTAAAAAAGCTGCAAAACATGTGTTTCGGGACTGAATGCACTATTTCAGGGTACCGAAGTTGCGAAAATAATTTCGCACCAAATGCATCCATTCGACACCATTAGAACCAAAACTATGTTTGGGAGTGTTTTGGAGCATTTTGGAAACCTTCGGAATGTAAAAAGATGCAAAACTTGTGTTTCGGGACTGAATGCACTACTTCGGGGTACCGAAGTTGCGAAAATAGTTTCACACCAAACGCATCCATTCGACACCATTAGACCCAAAATGATGTTTGGGAGTGTTTTGGAGCATTTTGGAAACATACAGAATGTAAAAAGATGTGAAACTTGTGCTTCGGCCCTGAATGCACTATTTCGGGGTACTGAAGTTGCTAAATTGGTTTCTTACCAAATGCATCCATTCTACTCCACGGGACCCAAAATGATGTGTGGAAGTGTTTTGGAGCCATTCGGGAACCTTCGGAATCTAAAAAGATGCAATACTTGTGTTTCGGGTCTGAACGCACTAGACCACCACTTTTGTTGTGTTCAGTTTGGGGATTATATCACACACCAGCTCTCTGGAAAATGTAAGAAAACAAAACATGGAATATAGAACTTGGGATTCGAACCCATGACCTTAGAGTTGAAACAGACGCACCATATACCACTATGTTGTGCCTTAGATTGTTATGGAGTTTGATTTTTTATATACTTTATATTGTCGTGTAGTGTGCCAATCCCGTTGCGCCACTTGGCCAGACTAAAGAACACGCAAACAGTTCATATTTTTTCTTTTAATCGACAATTTAAACTTGTATCTAGTATTTCTCCTTTATGGCTACTCCAAATCTGAGGATTCTTTTTCTCAAATTTCCTAAAATCTTTCTCTATCTATTTATGGAACGTATAAAATGATATTTTCTTTGAAAAATCATCTCATGTGAGTCTGTTTGAACAATCCAATTTTTGAAATTCAAAAACTAACAAATACAAGCAAGATTTTGTATACTAAATGGTGTCAAATGGAAAAGTGATGAATACCAAAGTTTCATATCTCATCAAGATGTACAAACTTTATTTAGATAACTTTGTTATTTTTAAAAGTGATAATAACATGTAGAACAAATTTGACAAATCTCTAACATAGCTTCTGAAGCTACATGAGTCAATCTAGGATTAATGACTAATGTATATTACAACTTTCTGAAATGGAAAAAATACATAAATAAATATTGTAGATCTTGATGAGACATCATTTTTCCTGCTGAAATCATTTAGTGTTCCAAATCATGATTTTAGTTATCAATTTTTGAAATTCAAACTTTGAATCATTCAAACTTTGTCACATGGATTAATGAACTGAATAGAGTTTTTAGATCTTGATGAGTTATGTAACTTTGGTATTCATCACTAAAACATTTGATATCATTTATCACCCTAAAAAACAATTGAATTTTTCAACTTTTGAAATTTTAAATTTTAAAAACTTGGGTTAAATCGATTAAAATATTGCAACTTGTAGGGTTTGAACCCTACAATTATGGCTTAGAAAAGAGCACATCTACCACTAGACCACCACATTTATTGTGTTCAATTTGGGGATTTAGTTGTGTATATTCTTTATGTTCATATGTCATACACCAGCTCTTTGGAAAATTTAAAAAACAAAACATGGAAGAGAGAACTTGGGATTCAAACCCAAGACCTTAGAGTTGAGACAGATGCACCATATACCACTATGTTGTGCCTTAGGTTGTTATGGAGTTTGATTTTTTATATACTTTATATTTTTGTGTAGTGTGTCAATCCCATTGCGCCACTTGGCCAAACTAAAGAACATGCAAACAATTCGTATTTTTTCTTTTAATCGACAATTTAAACTTGTATCTAGTATCTCTCCTTTATGGCTACTCCAAATCTGATGTTTTTTCCCTCAATTTTCCTAAAATCTTGCTCTATCTATTTGTGAAACTTATAAATGACATTTTTTTTGAAAAATCATCTCGTGTGACTCTATTTGAACAATCCAATTTTTGAAATTCTAAAAATGACAAATATAAGCAAGATTTTGTACACTAAATGGTGTCAAATGGAAAAGTGATGAATACCAAAGTTTCATATCTCATCAAGATGTACAAACTTTATTTAAATAACTTTGTTATTTTTTAAAGTGATAATAACATGTAGAACAAATTTGACAAATCTCGAACATAGCTTCTGAAGCTACGTGAGTCAATCTAGGATTAATGACCAATGTATTTTACAACATTTTGAAATGGAAAAATACATAAATAAATATTGTAGATCTTGATGAGACATCATTTTTCCAGCTGAAATCATTTAGTGTTCCAAATCATGATTTTTGTTATCAATTTTTAAAATTCAAACATTGAATCATTCAAACTTTGTCACATGGATTAATGAACTGAATAAAGTTTTAGATCTTGATGAGTTATATAACTTTTGTATTCATGACTAAAACATTTGATATCATTTATCACCCTAATACCAATTGAATTTTTCAACTTTTGAAATTTGAAATTTAAAAAACTTGGGTTAAATCGATTAAAATATTACACCTCGTAGGGTTTGAACCCTGCAATTGTAGCTTAGAAAAGAGCACATCTACCAATAGACCACCACATTTATTGTGTTCAATTTGGGGATTTAATTGTGTATATTCTTTATGTTCAAATGTCATACACTAGCTCTCTGGAAAATTTAAAAAACAAAACATGGAAGAGAGAACTTGGGATTCAAACTCAAGACCTTAGAGTTGAGACAGACGCACCATATACCACTATGTTGTGCCTTATGTTGTTATGGAGTTTGATTTTTTATATACTTTATACTGTTGTGTAGCGTGCCAATCCCGTTGCGCCACTTGGCCAGACTAGAGAACACATAAATAGTTCATATTTTTGTCTTTTAATACAAAATTTAAACTTGTATCTAGTATTTCTCCTACATGGCTACTCCAAATCTGATGATTTTTTCCTAGAATTTCATAAAATCATGCTCTATTAATTTATGAAACTTAATAATGATATTTTCTTTGAAAAATCGTCTTGTGTGAGTCTGTTTGAACAATCCAAGTTTTGAATTTTAAAAAAATGACAAATACAAGCAAGATTTTGTACACTAAATGATGTCAAATGGAAAAGTGATGAATACCAAAGTTTCACATCTCATCAAGATTTACTATCTTTATTTAGATCAATTTTGTTATTTTTAAAAGTGATAATAACATGTAGTACAAATTGGACAAGTCTCTAACATCTTCTTAAGCTACGTGAGTCAATTTAGGATTAACGACCAATGTAGATTACAACCTTCTCAAATGGAAAAAGGATATAAATAAATATTGCATATCTTGATGAGTTATGAAACTTTGGTATTAATCATTTTTTAGTGTTCTAAATCATGATTTTAGTTATCAATTTTTAAAATTCAAAATTTGAATCATTCAAACTTTGTCACATGGATTAATGAACTAAATAAAGTTTTTAGATCTTGATGAGTTATATAAGTTTGGTATTCATGACTTTTTCATTTGAAACATTTATTACCTAAAAACATCTGAATTTCTCCACTTTTTAAATTTAAAAAACTTGTGGGTTAAATTTGTAAAAGTACTGCAACACATAAGGTTCGAACCATGCACTTGTGGGTTAGAAAAGGGCACATCTACCACTAGACCACCTCATATGTTGTGTTTAATTTGGGGATTTAATTATGTATATTTTTTATTCCCATATATCACACACCAGCTCTCTAGAAAAAATGCAAAAAAAACATGAAAGAGAGAACTTGGGATTCAAACCCAAGACCTTAGAGTTGAAACATACACACCTTACCACTATGTTGTACCTTAGGTTGTGATGGAGTTTGGTTTTTTATATATATTATATTGTTGTGTGGCGTGCCAATCCCGCTGTTCCTCTTGGCCAGACTAAAGAACACGCAAATAGTTCATATTTTTTCTTTTAATCCAGTATTTAAACTTATATCAAGTATTTCTCCTTCATGTGTACTCCAAATCTGGTGATTTTGTTCCTAAAAATTCCAAAAACCATGATTTTAGTTATTAATTTTTGAAATTCAAAATTTGAATTATTCAAACTTTGAGACATGGATTAACAAACTGAATAAAATTTTTAGACTATGATGAGTTATAAAACTTTGGTATTCATGAATTTTTTTTTGAAATCATTTATTACCCTAAAAAACATGTGAATTTCTCAACTTTTTAAAAACATTTCTACAACGCGGGTACCACCTAGTTCATTTAAAAGCAATATGGGTACTAATTTAATTAGTACGCATACTATTGACACCCAAATTTGGCAAATGCCAGATCAGGCTAAGGCCAGCCGGTCAAACTGGATCCGTAGGGCGGTCTGACCGGGGTGCCCTGTAGCCGGTCCGGCACGACACCGCCAGGCGGTCAGACCGGGTTACCCCGAGTCTGAGTTGAATTAGAAGTTTTGGCTAATTCCAGGATGTAAATTGTTCCTTGCAGGGCAAGACCTCCCACCCCATAAATATAAAGCGTCGTGGCCGATTGAGAGCTATCATCCAATCGAACAAATCAATTTACTACTTTTATCTCCAAACCCTAACTTTTCCAACCCTAATTGCTCTCCACCTTCATCTCCACGACGGTTGAGGGAGTTCTAAGTGGCCTGCAGATCTCAGGCCAACCCTAGGCGCACTGTTCCCGACGGGGTCCCTCCCGAAGCAGCAAACTTAGTTTTCGGCGACGCTCCTGTCCAAGGCTGTTAGACCGGCCCCCCTAGGTGGTTTGACCGGCCCTTATTGGGAGTTTTGACGAGGTGATTTCTTACGTCCGCGCGATCTAGCGCACTCGTGTGTTCGGCCAGTAAAAGCGTCAACACACTTTTGGCGACTCCACTGGGGAAAGATCTGGTTTTTACAACCGATTTTTCGAACATTGTATGGGAACGCATTACGATCTCGACAAGAACAACATAATCATGGTTAACATCGAAGAACTTAGCGAGGAAGACCAGAGGAAGTACACGGAGTTTCAAGAGTACGTCAAGCAATAGTTTCTCTCTGGCGCTAAGAAGGATCGCTCAGGCAAGGTGACGATGGCTCAAGAATTCGAGTTGCCGGCGATCAAGATCAACAAAGACAAGGTTGAGGTAATACCCACTGTAAGCCAACAACCTCCCTTTGATTTAATTACGCAATTACCTGATATATCTGATGAATTTGAACATGTGTTTAATGATCAGAATAGTTTAGTAGCTAGTGTTATTACTCGCCTTGAAAATTAGAGGGTAAACATGTAGTTAATGATATTCCTCATGATCATATCCCTCAAGTAGATTGACAAGGGGTTTTACATTCAAACATGTCGGCAGCACCAGGAGCTTCATCTGAAGTACCTATGTATGGTTTGCCGGCAGGGTTTTTTCCAGGACAATCTCCATTGCCTAAACCGAACCCGATTAAACCGCCCCCCATGGTCGGTTTAACCGCCTCGTCTGGTCAAATGGTGATGGTTCCGGATTAGCTAGTGCCTAATAATGCTTATGGTACTGTTCCGCCTACGTATAGCACAATAGCTCACACATCACCACCTATTCCTAATGTTGCTTCATCTTATGTTGTGCCAAATGATGTGTTTACCAACTTGCATCGCATTCAAAATCCTAATCAACCCCCTGTGAGTAACTATAATACATCAACTCCAATGCAATCTCAGTTAGCTGCTCGGAATTAATTTGCTCAATTTAAAGAAGGAGTAGCTAACATGATGAGGAACAAACTCGGCGTTGTATCAAAAACCATATAGGGCCGATTTTGATTATGTGGCTTTTCCCCCTGGTTGGTGTATGCCTGATTTTTTAAAATTTGGTGGTGATGACAAAAGCACAACCTGGTAACATATTAGCCAATATACTGCTCAACTAGGTGAAGCGGGTACCTTTAATTGTTTAAAAGTTTGCTTATTCTCGTTATATTTGACTGGTACTGCTTTTGCTTGGTTCTCTTCGTTAGCTCCTAACGCTATTGATTCTTGGGATCAATTAGAATAAAGTTTCATAATCACTTATTTAGTGGGAGCTATCAATTAAAATTGACAGATTTAACATCGGTTAGGCAAGGTAAAGAGGAATCAGTTTCTGATTACCTTAAGCGCTTTAAAGGAACTAAAAACTATTGTTTTAATTCGTCTCTTACTGATTCTGACCTTGCTGATCTAGCTGCTAAAGGATTAAGATCTGCTCTTAGAGATAGATTAGAAAGTACAGAATTTCACTCTCTTGCTAATGTTCTTGTTAGAGGTATGGCACAAGAATTAAAATTGAATAATGAGAAAACACTCTTAGCCTCGTCGGTCTAATGTTCGTATGATTGAGTATGATTCTGATAGTTCAGATGACGAGAATGAGGTGTATGTTGCTGAATTTGTATGGCCTTCAAAGGCTAAGGCTAGTTCTTGTGCATCACTTAAGTCGGCTACCAAAGGTCGGTAAGAAGAACTAAAATTTACTTTTGATGTTTCTAAGTGTGATCGTATTTTTGATGAATTACTTAAACTTGGAAATATTAAAATT
Organism: Cenchrus fungigraminus; assembly: GCA_036936925.1. NCBI lineage: Eukaryota > Viridiplantae > Streptophyta > Magnoliopsida > Poales > Poaceae > Cenchrus > Cenchrus fungigraminus. Next base: position 56,672,814 of record CM072772.1, on the reverse strand, counting down.
TCTCATACTATGCCTCCACTTGATGAAATTAAAAGATGTGCACATTGTAAGTTTCATAATTCTTATTCTCATGCCATTAACGACTGCAATGTGTTTCGTCGTCAGATTCAATCGGCCAAAAATGAAGGTCGTTGATACTTCATGAGATGCAAGTGGATAAGCAATCTTTTCCTGTCAATACCATGGAATTGTAGCAGCCCAAGGTTCTGGTTTGGCCACATCAAGTCGAAGCAAGCAAGGGCAAAAATGTGGTGGTTGGGGAAGCTAAGCCCGATTTGAGGGGAAAAGAGTTGACAAGATAAGTGGCATAGAAAAGACCCCTAATGGCAAAGAGACATTCAAGATTACTGTCAAAGCTTCTGGACACGGGGGGCAAGGATCGTCCATGCCGTCTGGTCAGCAACCAACCGAGCCTTCTCAGGCCAGGGCAGTTAGATCGGCAGTCCAGGGTGGTCAGACCGCCCCTGCCCATGGTCGCCAAAAGATGCTTGTTCCGAAGCGGCCGAAGATTGGGAACTGGAAGCTCAACGCGGCAAAGAATCAAGGGAGTGTCCCAAAGCCAAAGGTCACATTTGACATGGTATTTAACAAATATTCCAAACAAAAGGCCGTTACAAGTGATCGGCCGTTACAAGTGATCGACCGTTAAAAAAAGGATGAGGTCACCCACACATCAAGAGAGGCCGTCGTCGCCTCCCAGAGCACCTGTCAGGTTTAGGGGTGAATCATCTCAACAAGGGCAACACTTTACTCCAGCTTGGGCTCCTTCAAGTTCAAATCCGCCTCGTCTGATCTACGATGATAATGGATTAATGTTGGTGCCATATCAGCAGTCCTTCAATCCTGGATGGGGAGGGCCAAGGAGACCAGCTCTGGACAGGATCTCACGACCTAATCAAGATCACTGGGTGCCACGACAGTTTGGACAGGGTCAGCTGGTCAACCCGGTTAGACCGCCCCCAGCACGCGGTCAGACCACCCTGCCCAGAAAAATTCAATCTCCTCCAAAACGTGTGTACAAGAGCCCAAGATCAGAGAGGAGGAGGTTCAGAAGGTGGACATTGACCCAGAAAGGACTACAAGTTTTGATATTATCCAGATTGGGACAATGGACGTTCCCGTTGAGAAAAGTGGCAAAGGATCGGTTGTGTTAAACAATCAGGTTGTGACACCTACTCAAAAGGGATCTGTTGCTGCTAATGATCACGAGGCCAGCGGAAGCAAATCTCTTCTTGAATACTTCTTGCCAAGGTGGTGTCCTCCCGGATTGACTCATACTCAAAGAAGGAAGCTTCAGCGCTTGAGGTTGCGAGAGAAGAAAGAGAAAGAGCTAGAAAATAGAGGGACGAGATCTTCAACAGCTACATGCCCATGGTGCCGCAAGGGAAGGAGTGGAGAGCCAAGATATCACCTCTGACAGAGGTGGCCAAACCGCTAGAGGTGGTTAAACCGGCTGACCAGGCGGTCAGACCGGGTTCACCAGAGACACCGCCGAGTTTCGCTTCTTTAGTCCCTATGGCTTGAGATGATAAGTTGTTGTCGGTACCTACTCCAGAAGACGACGAGCAACTTGTGGACTACAGTTCTTCTCCAGAGCGTATGAACCTTGATATCAATGTGGTTCATTTGTTTGTCGATGGTTCGGTGCCTACGGAGGAGGACTTTGCTCATCTTGACTTCAGGCCAAAGGATGCTATATTTCAGAAGCCCAAAGATGTTGATAATCATGTGAAGGCTTTGTACATGAATGGTCACCTCAATGGGAAGCCTATCTCTCAAATGCTTGTGGATGGAGGTGCGATCGTCAACTTGATGTCATATTCTATGTTCAAGAAGCTTGGAGGTTCAGATGAGCTGATCACGACCAACATGATTGTCAGCGGAGTTGGAGGAGGCGAGCTGATGGGTGCTAAAGGCATGGTTTCCATGGAGCTCACTATTGGAAGCAAGACGCTAGCTACGACCTTCTTCATCGTTGAGACACAAGGTAACTTCAGTCTTATCCTTGGTCGTGATTGGCTTCATGCAAATAAATGCATTCCTTCTACCTTGCATCAATTTTTAATACAATGGGTACACGATGAGGTAGAAGTAGTGCATGGTAATAATTCTGCTTGTGTAGCTATAGCTGATAGTCATAAGGGATACATGATGATGTAAAGTGTCTATCTAGCTTAGATTTATCTGATTATGAGTTTGTAAGTTGTTCCAAGGATGGCTTCATCCCTGCTTTCATAAAGCCGTTTGATAATCGGCTAAATCACCTCATGTGACTCAATGAGTTCAAAGAGTGGTTGCAGCAGTGGATTGATCACTAGCAGGTGCATAAGAACGATACGTGTGAATCCATCGAGGATTTTGATGATTTGGGCAAGTTAGGACAAGGGTTTACATCGGCTGATCCTCTTGAGGAGGTAGATATTGGTGATGGCACTGTACCTAGGACGACATTTGTAAACAAGAATTTTGATCCTGTTTTAAGTCTGAATTAATAAAGTTGTTAAAAGAGTATGTCGACTGTTTTGCTTGGATTTGTAATGAGATGCCTGGTTTAAGCCGTGATTTAGTTGAACATCGGTTATCTATTAAACTTGGTTTTAAGCCTTATAAACAGCCTCATAGGAATTTGAATCCTGATTTTATGACCGAGTGAAAGAAGAAATCAATCGGTTACTTGATGCTAAGTTTATTAGGCCTTGTCGATATGATAATTGGATCTCTAATATTGTGCCTGTTGAGAAAAAAGGAACAAAGAAACTTCATGTTTGCAATGACTTTAGAGATCTTAATAAAGCTACTCCTGGAGATGAATATCCTATGCCTATAGCCGACTTTCTTGTTAATGCTGCATCTGGACATAGAATTCTTAGTTTTCTTGATGGTAAGCTGGTTACAATCAAATCTTTATGGCCGAAGAGGATATTTCCAAAACGGTTTTCATATGCCCAGGATTTGTAGGCTTGTTTTAGTGGATAGTCATGACTTTTGGTTTGAAAAATGCTGGTGCTACTTATCAGAGGTCTATGAACTTGATTTTTCATGACTTGCTTGGTATAATCGTAGAAGTCTATATCCATGATATTGTTATTAAATCGGCTGGATTAGATTCCCATTTGGCTGATTTGAGGCTTGCATTTGAAAAAATGTGTCTATAGCTTAAAGATGAATCCACTCAAATGTGCTTTTGGAGTATCGGCTGGCAAGTTTTAGGGTTTAATTGTGCATGAGAAAGGTGTGGAGATTGATCCTAAAAAGATTTAGTCAATTAAAAAGGTTAAGGCTCCTACTTGTAAAAAAGAGTTGCAGAGATTCTTGGGCAAGGTTAATTACTTGAGGCGAGTAATTTTTAACTTGTCTGGGAAGGTTAATGCTTTTACTCCTTTACTTTGGTTGAAAAGTGGACCTGAGTTCACTTGGGGGGCAAACAACAAGAGGCTTTTGATGAGATTAAAAACTACTTGACTTCGCCGCCTGTTCTTCAAGCACCTAAGAGTGGTGTTCCGTTTCGGCTTTATATTGCGGCTGAGGAAAGTGTGATTGGGGCTGTTTTGACTCAAGAGACCGATGGCAAGGAGTATATTGTTTCTTATGAAAGTAGAAGACTATTGGACACCGAAACAAGGTACACTTTCATTGAAAAGTTGTGTTTATCTTTATATCATGCTTGTACCAAGTTACGACATTATTTGTTATCATGTACTTGTTATGTAGCATGCCAAACCGACATAATTAAATACATGTTGCAAAAACCTATTCTAAGTGGTAGAGTCGGCAAATGGGCTTATGCTCTTGTTGAATATGATTTGAATTATGAACCAATAAAATCAATGAGAGGTCAAATTGTAGCCGACTTTATTGTGGAATATAGAACTGATAAGCAACTTGATTTAGATGTCGGTTATATGACTTTTACACCATGGAAGTTGAATTTTGATTGATCAGTTTGTAGAAGTGGTTGTGGTGTTGGGATCATTATTATTTCACCTAATGGAGCTATTTTCAAAGCCCTTAACCGATTGGATCCTAAATGCACTAATAATCAGACCGAATATGAAGCTCTCTTGTTTGGTTTGCAAATTTTACATGACATGGGAGTGAAACATGTAGAAGCTTATGGTGATTCTTTACTGGTGGTACAACAAGTATCCAAGGTATGCCAATGTCTAAATGGTTCTTTAAATGCTTATCTTGATAAGTGTTTAGACAACATATCTTGTATGGATGAATTTGTGATTTATCATATACCACGAGAGGAGAATCTTAAGGCTAATTCTTTGGCTCAACAAGCATCTAGTTATGATGTCTAGAAAAGAAATTTTCACGAACGAAAACCGATGTTTAGCGAAGCCGAGCGTTATGTCCTCGAGGAGCCAGTTCGACCGCCCCCTCCAACCGATCAGACCGGGTCACCCGGTCAGACCGCCTCCTCAGGTCGGCCAGACCACCCCTTGGGGGGCAATCCCACTTTGGCCACCGTTTCTTCTAAAACTGTTGACGATGAAGTGGATGATTGGAGAAAGCCTCTCATTGGATATTTGCAGGATCCTAAAGGTACAAGTGACGGAAAAGTCCGATGGTGGGCGCTTAAATTTGTTTTAGATAATGATGAGTTATATCGTCAGACGGTGGATGATGTACTTCTAAAGTGTTTGGGTGCTGATCAAGCATGATTGGCTATGGCAGAGGTTCATGAAGGAGTTTGTGGTATTCATCAATTGGCTCACAAGATGAAGTGGCTCCTTAGGAGAGCTTGCTTTTATTGGCCTACTATAATAGCGGATTGTTTTTGATACTACAAAGGGTGTGAAGATTGTCAAAAGCACGGAGATGTCTAGCTAGTGCATGCTGCGTTGATGCATCCGATTATCAAGCCTTGGCCTTTCAGAGGTTGAGGTGAATCTAGGCGCTCTGAGGAGGAACACCCCGTGTAGGAAACTCACACCTAGTCCGAGTAGGAATGGTATGCACGACACCCTCACCCCTAGGAACAACACGAGGCTCAGGCACGCCATGAGAGGGGTGGTACCTATCCTTGTTTGCCATCTCCCTAGCAAACCTCTCACTACAAGAAAAACGCCGACTAGTGACGCAAAAAAGGCTGTTTCTCGTCATAAACCACGATTAATGACGCCGGGTGTTACGAAAACACTCCGTCACTAATCGAGCGTCACAAATCGCGATTAATGATGAGACCTTATTTCGCGGCGTCATGAGTTTAATGACACGTATAAATTCGTAACACTAAGGAGTCATAAGCTACATGCCACGTCGGACCGAGATCCATCGTGGCTCTGACGTGGCAGGGGGTTATGACGATTTCGGTTCGTCACAAATTGAGGCCCGGTCCATATAAGAGCCTTTGTGTGCCTAATATTGTTGGGCCAATTTTATCCTGTTTTAGGTTTTCGTGTTATTTTTTTGTCCATTCCCTAAATGTTTGTTGCACAATATATTGAGCTATTTTATTTTGGGCCCTAGTCAATCTAACGAACTTGGCCCATATTGCATTATGCAGGGACATTTGATTTTGGGCAATTATCCACAGGGCCTTTCCTGGGCCTCAGCCCATATTGCATTTGTTTAGATCAGCCCATATTGCATTTTGCGGGGCACTGTATACTGTTCTGGCTGCTGCTGATCGCCAGCACATAATCAGACAACAAAACAAAACATTTCCTACTTCCATATAATTCACACCACATTCAGGGAATAGTTCAACCAGTACAATTGTGCAACATACATCAAGTTAGCATCGAATCGAATCAACATACAACAAGTCATCAGCAACACAAGTTCACCAGGACCACACTTCAGTTGAGAGGAGGATAAACCTGGCTGACATTTATCAAGCCTTGGATCAGATTATGCATGTCAGTTGCGCTCTTCTTCAAAGCTTCAAGCGCTTCTGTTTGAGACTTCAATGTTGTCTCCTGTTCTTGAGCCTTCAATCTCAGTTCGCTCATCTCGGCCTCCTGTTCAACAATCTTCTGCCGCAGTTGTGCCCCCCTTGCTTCTCATTGTTAAGTCCAGCTCGTATTTCCTGAACCTGATGTGCAATAGTAACCCTAGTCTTTTTCAAGGAGGGCGGGCGAATGCCAGCAACCTCCCGAAAGGTCCTAGATTGGAAAACTTCCGCCACTGCTTCAGCAGCAGTCTTTCTTGGTTGGTCGCCTTGAGGTTCAGCGACAATTTGTTCCATGCGAGCCTAAAAAAGGAAATAAAATGAAAGGTTTAAAATAAAATACTCACACATGTTTCTAGTATTGTTGCAAAGAAGAATGCAAAAGCAGACAAGTACTTACAATGGCTTCCTATACTGGAGCGGTGAAGCCATTCTTGCTATAGTGGAAGGACTTAAAATAATCAAGTGGACTTAGCCCTTCTCCTTCAGCAGTATACTACTGCCTCTAAATATGTTTCGAAAACAGGCATAATTATTAAAGTGCTAGCATTATAAAATGGTTCATTAAATGAACTACAGAGCAAAAACATGACTTGTTCATGTGCTTACCACAAGATTAGCTTGTACAATGTAGCTTCGAGATCCCGTACGCTGATGGTACTTGACCTTTCCTCGATTACCGGTGTTTGTACTACACCTCGCCTTTACAATAATAAGAATTTGTGTAAGAAATAAGATGAAGAGCAATATATAAGTACATGAAAATGTGGTAGTGGCAAGTTGAAGTTCTATCATACCATGTGCTCAGGGGAAGACCACATGTTAACCAGTGCCTTCCATTGGGCGTCGGTCAGATTGGGTACAGGAGATTTAGTTGGGACCGCATTTGTTGGAACATCATTGAAGTACTTTTGCTTCAGGCGATACCTCGCCTGTCTCTGTATCGTCTTCAGCATGTCAGTGCATGCCACCCTTACAGGCTCACTGGTGGTGTCAATGTCGAATTGCCCCTAGCACAACACAATTATCAGAAAAATGGATGACAAGAATGGATGCAAAGAACTATGATGGTAGATGAGTGGACATATGCACACCGCTAGTTTGCCCATGTAGTTCTTGAGATGGTCTTCAGTCTTTTCACCATCTTGCTGGTTCTTCTTTGGCTTGTAGTCCTTCCAGCAAGGAAGGATCGGTATGTGCCCACGCACTATGATCCCACCTTCTGATGCAAACTTTGCAGCTTGCATTGGTACCTCTAGGCGTTTGAGCCCTTCTTGAATGTGTATAGGGATCTTGCCATTTAATCCTCGGCTAATTCGGTCCAGATCTCTACCCAATCTTCTTGAATCCCGCGGCCCCCGTTGTGCTCTGGAAGAGCGTGCATCACCTAACAAGTTTGTTACAACCATACAAGTTAATAAATATTTGGTTGGTAATTAGGACATTCGAATATGAGATCAAATGACTTGCCTTCTGCAGTCGTCATGTCGATGATGTTCTCATCGTGGGTTGCTGTTGCTTGGCCTTCAGTGGGCAATTCTTGTGTATCAAGAGTTGTCCCACTCCCATCAGCTAAAGCCAATTCCCTTGCCTTGGTCCTAGTCAGTCTAGGAGGCATTCTGGTAGGGTCATTCGGTGCCAGAATTCTCTTGGTCCCTCTTCCTCCACTAACAGGTATGCTATGAGTGACCTGATTACACAAAATTCAACAAAAAAGAGAAGATCAGAAGCAATTCTGCATAACTAGTACATGAAACGAGTTCATGGTAAGATTACCTCTTGTTGACATGTCTCTGGGTCAGATTCATGTTCATCAGACGGGTTGTATTCCGGATCCGAATCTTGTATTCTTGTATTGTTGGTAGCCTTTTTGCTTGGTCGGTCAGGTGGTAAAAGTGATTTCATTTTCTCAATGCCAGGACTAGAGAAGAATGTGTGATTCCTCAAGACATTAATGTCCCTCCGCCGCTCGTAATCACAGCGCTCGTCTACTTCTGTTAGGAAAGCAGAGAAACTTCTATAAGGTTAGCCTACCACTGTAAACAAAACTAGATCTAAACACTTCTATAAGAACCAGTAGGATGTTCCTAGTCGAAACAAGATCCTGAAAAAGATGTTCCTAGTGAAAACAAGATCCTGAGAAGAACTAGTGTATACATGGGATCTATCAGATCTAAAAACTTTTATAAGAACCAGTAGGATGTTCCTAGCCGAATAAGATCCTGAAAGGATGTTCCTAGTCAAAACAAGATCCTAAAAAGAACTAGTGTAGACATGGGATCTACCTGATCAAAAAAACTAGTGCACACATGGGATCTGCCACATGGGAAAACACGTAAGTACGAATCCACCGGGGAAGCTGAACCGAGGAGGAAAACATTGTACCTTGTTCTTGATATTTCCTTCCTACGACCTTCCCTCCTGGTGCCATTGTGTCGTCGCCGCTGGTACTACAGAGGCTGATGGGAAAGGGGCTGAAGCTATGAGCGGTAGATTTGGGACGATGGAGGAGAGGAGGTGAAGATTTGGGCTGGCGGTGAGGAGGGAAGGTGAAATGGGGGCGGAAAGATTTGAGATGGCAAGAAGTAGAAGGGAGGGAAGGGACGGAGGCGGGGGTAATTTATCCATTTTGGTGGAGGGCCTTGTCAGATTACCAATATACCCTTTCATTATGGTGGTGACTGAAATGGGGTGCATTGGGAAGGGGGAAGCAAAAACGACATTTAACATCTGCTTTGCCCGGGCGTCCGAAATTCCGAATATTTGAATAGCGCGCCGGTTTGTTTTGGGAGCTGGTCAGCGCTATATACTGGCGGCAAAGGATGTTCCTCTTATCAAGATACTACTACAAAGGATATTCCTTTATTAGGAACTACTCATTTCGTTTATGTACTTCTCCCCTTAAATTGATCATGAGCACGTCACGTTGCATACTCCTCGATCATGCCCACATTGGAGATCAACACATCCCTTCGTTCGTCGATTCGATTCGCTTAGTACTACATGATCATGAGCACATCACGTTGCATACTCCTCGATCATGCCCACATTGGAGATCAACACATCCCTTCCTTCGTCGATTCGATTCGCCTAGTACTACATGATCATGAGCACGTCACGTTGCATACTCCTCGATCATGCCCACATTAGAGATCAACACATCCCTTCCTTCGTCGATTCGATTCGTTAGTACTACATGGTCATGAGCACATCACGTTGCATACTCTTCGATTATGCCCACATTGGAGATCAACACATCCCTTCCTTCGTCGATTCGATTCGCTTAGTACTATAAGATTATGAGCACGTCACGTTGCATACTCCTCGATCATGCCCACATTGGAGATCAACACATCCCTTCCTTCATCGATTCGATTCGCTTAGTACTACATGATCATGAGCACGTCACATTGCATACTCCTCGATCATACCCACATTGGAGATTAACACATCCTTTCCTTCATTGATTCGATTCACTTAGTACTACATGATCATGAGCACGTCAGGTTGCATACTCCTCGATCATACCTTTTGACGGTATATATGTGTATCAATGTTCGTTTGGATTGCAAGTGGACAAATCCTCCGTCGTAGTCAAGGGACCCTTCTTCCCTCAAGTGTGAACCCAAGGTATCGAATCCGGGGAACAAATGTGTGATGCAAGAACCAATCTAATAAAGCTACAAACACTTTAATCTTCAAAAGGTTGTTGCTTTCGCATCTAATCTAGAGAACACTAAGAAAACGAATCTAATCTATGGAACACCGGAGCTAGCAAGAGATAAAGAGGAAGAGGTAAAACCAATCTAGAGAGATTGGATCGAGCTCTTGTTGAAGTTCCAAGCAAAGATGAACAAAGAAAATTGAATCTCATAAAAAGCTTCTTTAAATCGCGGCTTCCGTTCCAACTCCGAAGATGCCCGCCTTTTGGAACCTTCGTCCTGTCACAATGCGCCCCTATTCATGCGGGTTAGCCCAGGGTGAGTCCAAAGGACAAGATGAAATCACTTGGTAGGTCAGGCATGCACCTCTAGCCACCACGGCTACAAGAACACCCTATGCAATCTATCTCGATAATAGATCGGGAGGAAGAAAAACCAAATGAAGACAAAGTCGTAGAGAAAGCACTTGATCGCTAAGAATCGGATTGCAATTTGATAATTCAACATCATGAATGATACATGGACAAGATCACCACCGGGATCCTACCTTGATCTTGCTCCTAGCTCCTGGAACTCCGACGTGGTCTTCCTTGCAAGGTTCCCACGCCGGCTAGGGAAACCCTAGACAACTAGCTCGACCCTCTCCTCTCCGGAATGGTATCCCTCTCTTCTCCGCTCCTCGGTGGCGAATGGCGAATTAATTCTTGCATGGCTCTTAGCAGGGGGACTATAAATAGCCCGAGGGTCATCTAGGTCAAAGGGGGCGACGAATGGACCCAGGAATGGGCTGGGCCGGCCGGCCTGGGCCCATCCTGGCCCATTTCGTGGTCGCCTTCGTTGGTGACACTTCTCGTGTCTTCTGGAACTTTCTCCCTTCTGCATGTGGGCCCTTGGCGTCAGTTTCTCCGCGGTTTGGATAGGGCTCCTTGTCGCGCAAGCTTCAACATTTTTAGTCCAGGTCCTCGGAGTTTTCTGCCTTCACAGTTTCGTCCTTGGGCTTCTTGGAGTCATGTTCACTTCATTGCTTGACTTCTACCGGGCTTCATGGTCTTCTCACGAGGTGCTTGATGAACTTTACTCGGAAGTCTTGCATTTAGCACTAAAACCCTACGTAAACATTAAACTCCAAAACCGACATGCACGAGCGAACTTGTTATGTCAAGGGGGTTAGTACCAATGGATAAGATATTAAATTGATGCCAACACCGAAGGTAAACTCATGGCTAGGTTGACGGAAATTCACCGTTAACATCTCCCCCATGCTTAAACCTTGCTCGTCCTCGAGTAAGCATTCGATGGATATCAGTGTTGCCCTTCATTGCTCAAACCCTGCACTTGATCATACACGAGAAAACATAATGCTCTCAAAATTTTAATTTGTTTAAGTTCCATAGTGTACTAGCCTTCATCCCTACGGAGGGTGGATATCAATTAAGCTCTTCCCACAAGTATTAAACCTGCTCCCAAAGATTCAAATGGATCTCAGAAATTTTGAAATAAAGAAAGAGATGAAAAAGAGCTAAACCAAGTTCAAAAATTTAAACCACCTTGCATCTTGCTCATGAACTCTCACCTCATCTTGTCTCTCAAGCCTATTTATTCTACTCCTTTCCCCTCTCAAAATCATATATATGTGGTAGGCTTTATGTGGAGCTTTTTAGGAAAAGTTTAGTCCTACCAAGATATTATAATTGAGATGTTATCAAAGAAAGACAAGCTTCTCATGGTCTTACTGAGACTCGTCAAAAAGGTCATTGGAAAATATTGTCATTTCAAGGAGGGGGAGAGAAAAATACACACACTTTAAGATAGGTGGATATGTGCAAATGGCAAAGAGTGATCCCGAGGCACAAAGTAAGATCCGTATGACTTAGAAAAATAGACGTGTAGGCATTGTAGTGGGAGAAGCAGCTGTTAGGCTTTGTGATCTTCGACTGGAAACGCACCCAGCTTCACTGAAGCGTGGGCCTCTTCCAGATATCCGTCTCCCGCATATATTGTACGCCACCGGAATCCCACCCAAACTCACTGACAATATGGGGCCGCGATTGCACGGCCTCACTTGTCAGTGGCCCTGAAGCAAGCGCAGCTTACCAAATTTTCATTTTGCGGTCAGGAAGTCAAAAGCGGGATTTTCAAATTCTATATTCCCTCTCCACCCCGAAATAATAAATACTCTACTCCATTGCTACCGCATTGCGCCACTAAACTCCCGCCTTCCATTTCCAAAAAGCATCACTCTGCTCAGCTAGATCTGCGGTGGCGATCCGACCTCGCTGTCACCGGTGGAGGGGGAGGGGTATCTCAGTGAGATGGTGGGCGGCAGATATCGGTGTTCTGCTTGCGTCTGCTGTGCTGGCCAAGCTGAGCAGTTGAGCGAGGATACGGCGCAAGCACCGACTCCCAATGCCCCCTCAATCCATGGACCCCTGAATCTTAGAGTTTCACAAGTGAGAATCTCATTTCCTTTTCTTTCTAGTCCCCTAGTAGTATTTTCATTGTCTTAGAAAGTAAATTGCTTCGTGTATTGTGTTAGTTCTGAGATTCTTCTCTTAACTTTACCGCTCTAGATCCAGTTACTGATTTGGAACAGAAGTTAATCGATGAGCCATGCGTTGAAAGTAAATTGCTTTGTGTATTGTGTTAGATTGGAGATTCTTCTCTTACCTTGGCCGCTCTAGATGCAGTTACTGATTTGTAACACAACTTAATAGATGAGCCATGCTTAGAAAGTAATTTACTTTGTTTATTGTCTTAGATTTCAGATCCTTCTCTTACCTTGACCGCTCTAGATCCAGTTCCTGATTTGTAACTTATTGTGCAGGGTCTAGCATCCCACTCCTGCATTGCTAAGATTCAATCACATGTCGTGGTATGTAACAGAACACATGATTATCCTGCTACTTTATTCTTAGGATTATTCTTAAGTTTATTTGCTTGCTTCGTTTAAGGTTCAAGTTTGACTTCTCCTTTCATTTTTAGGCTCAAATGTTGAGGACAATCCTTGCTGTTCAAATATCAAATTCCTGTCCCTCCAATGTGAAGTCAAAGCCATTCATTGATTACATGCCTCGAGATTATCCAGCTTTCGCTACATGTTCAAGACCTGAAGTTTCGTTGGGAGGGCTAGATGCAGCTGCTGACCTTGGTGAAATCTTTGTTGAACAGGACCAAGTTTTGACAGACTTGAAGATCAAGGCAGAAGCATCAGATGTAGCAATGAAAGTGCAGACTGATGAGATTGAGAGGTTGAAGAAATAAGTAGAAACTATTGAGACCCTCCTTCGTCAACTGCTAAGCTCGCGCCTTGGGTAAGGCCACTGTGTCTCTTAGTCTTCTGCTTGTGTCCTCCCAGCTAGTTGTGCTGGTTTGTGAGTACTGAGCTTTGTTATCTTAGTGGGTTCTATTTCAAGACCAACTTTATTTGTGAGCATAGAGATATCATGTGTATTGGTTTGTGAGCTCCTACCGACAATCTGCTTGTGGTTGTTCTGTGTTCATTGATAATAATGTGTCATGTGTGATCCGAAACATTTATTTGTATCACTAGTATGGAAATATTATCTGTGATGTCAATTACTGTATTAATTAGCATGTAATATGAGATTGAATTATATTTAATTAAGCACTACCTGGAGTGCAGCCCAAAATAACGGGGAAAAAATATGTGGGCTTGCCCCCTCGGTCCATTATTTTTTTACGAATTCAAAAAAGATTTATTAATAAAATGGGCCGTATCAAAAATGACATTAGCGATTGGTGGGCTGGGTCCAATATCAGTTGGGCCTTAATCATTTTATGACGTCATCAAATATTGAACTCGATCCAACCAGTACTGGACCCAAAACAAATTAATGACGAATGCAATTATTGGGCTCGGTCATACTAAAACCGGGCCTAAAACATTCTATGACGACCTCGATTATTGGGTCGGTCCAACCAGAATTAGGTCTAAAAGTATCTATGACGACAACAATTATTGGGCTCCATCCAACCATAATAAGGCCTTAAACAATCTTTGACGCCGACAATATTGGGCTCCATCCAACCTTAATAAGGCCTAAAACCAATTTATGACGACCGAAACATTAGGCTCAGCTTAACATTAAGTAGGCCAAATTCAATATATGATGACAAGGAATTTGGGGCTTATCATTAACATTTTGGTCCGACGTGGCATGTACGTTATGACACCTTAGTGTTACGAATTTATACGCGTCATTAAACTCATGACGCCGTGAAATAAGGTCTTATCATTAACCGCGGCTTGTGACGCTCGATTAATGACGGAGTGTTTTCGTAAAAACCGGCATCATTAATCGCGGTTTATGACGAGAAACGGCCTTTTTTACGTCACTAGTCGGTGTTTTTCTTGTAGTGGTAGCGGCAGGCAAACACCAGATCCAATCGGTCATTTACTCCAGAAATCACCAAATCTTCGGGTACCACGACGCGGCTAAACTTGCCCCACGTCGTATTCAGCGCCCCCACTTCCAAACCAATGGGGACCAACAGATTCCATCCCCCACAAGAAGCACACTGCTATTAGACCATCCGCACCGGCTCCTTCATCCGTCTCCTGGAGGAGAGGGATGGAGTTTTTTTGCCTGCAGCGGGCTCCTTTATCCCAGACGAGATTTCCCAGTCGGCCCCCGCTTCCTCCAGATATGAAGCCGATGTGAGGGCCCCACCACACATATCGCTGCCGCGGCTCCCCAACGACCGCGCGTGTGGAGCAGAGCAGAGAAGCTCCGGCCATGGATTTGCCGCCGCCTTGTGCCCGCACCGCCGCGACTGCTGCTGCCATACGCCTGCGCATCGGCTCCTCCGGCGGGAGGACCCACCTCCGTCCGCCAGGAGCTCGCCGGCTTCTCTCCGTCCCAGCCGCTTCAGAGAGTCGCGCGTCGGCGAGCAGGGAAGGGCACCCTCGAGGCCGCCGCCGCCATCCGCGTTGCACCTCCACGGCCGAGAGGCCCGGTTCAACTTCCCGGCGCTCGTCCACCACTTCCGCCGCCCGGCCACCGCCAAGCCCAATGACATCCGCGCTGCCACACTCGAGAGCTGCAGCAACTCCGGCAGCCTGGACATGCTGCCCAGATATCTAGCGCACTCTGCCAGCGCAAGGAAGGAGAGGTGGCGCCCTCCACCGCCACCGTTCCCGCAGCCACCGAGGGAGGATGACGCTGGCGAGCTCCGCCGCCTCCACGCCCAGCTTCCGCGACCGGGACTGGATCCGACACCGGCGAGGTCCAATCGGGAGGGAGGGTGACCGCCACTAACGTGAGGAGCTTGGGGAGGCTCCACTGTGGGGGGCTCCGCCACCTCCACCGTGCGGAGCTCGCCTGCTTGGCCACCATGGTGGGAGAGGGAGAGGGCCGCCACGCTGGCGAGCTCCGCCGCTGGAGCAGGGTAGGGCTGCGGGGGAGCGCCGCGTTTGAGGTTGGGAAGGAGGAGGAGCGTCCGCCGACGCTCGAGCTCGCCCGCACACAGCGCAATATAGCCATGGATCCGGTGGCGGAGCTCCCCATGGCCCATGCTCCGCTAGAGATTGGAGGGAGAGAGAGAGTGGGAGGAAGGGAGAGGGTGGGCGGTTGGGTGGGGGTGGGGGGATAAAAAAATGTGAGTGGGCCCGGTTGTTGGGATGAAGGAGAGGTATAAAGGATGACGAGTGCTGAGAAGTAGATATGAAGGAGAGAATCTCACTGACCAGGAATATTCCATTTTGAATGTGGATATGAAGGATGACGAGTATAGATGGTCTTACTCATCAAAGCACACAAAACCCTCCTCCAGGACAAGTACCTCATCAAAGGTGGCCTTGCATTCAGCATATCAATCCTGGGGAACCTGCAAATAACTCTGCATTCATGCCACCGCACCACAAGGAAACAGTACCGCAAATAACTCTGCATTGATGCCACCGCACCACAGGGAAACAGTACCGCACGACATTACCACCCACCCCTGCATCTTTGTTCCACATATAATTCATGTGTCGATTTCACTTAGTGGCGCATGATTAAACGTAACCAGATCCATGCTCAAAAGCTCCGGCACAGACACAGGTTAGAGCAGAAACAAGGGGGCTACCAGATAGATGGTTTGGACATCCATAGTCTGGACTCTGGAAAATAGCGGCGGCATTAGGCTGTTCGACTAGCACGGCAGTTAGATCAGACTACATGGGGGGCAGCAGAGACCGCACTCAAAGCCCGCCAAGGTGGGTGCTGAGCTCGCCAAGGTCGCCGTCATCGTCCTGGAGGCGGACGGCGTCCAGCTTCTGCCGCAGGACCGTGATCGCATTCATGATCAGCTCATAGGCTGTGATGGCGCCAGTTGTTTCCACGGTGAAGATGAAGCTGTCCTCCTTTGCGTTGATCTCCACCAAGCCTGGCTTTCCCATGGCCTCCGCCTTCTTGATCACCTCATCGTCGTAGGTGTATGCCTCAGCATCACACACCGTCACCTGATAATGTACAGAAAAGAATGCAAGCACTGAGTATCATAAGGGATAACAGAAACATAGAGAAAGAGACATAAGCAGCTATGTCAAATGTTACGCCAACTAGCCCGGCATTAGTGATAGACCCAAGTATCTTTTCATCTAAAGCTAGATAACGAAGGTGTTGACAACTTTTGGAGCCAACAAGCACGCAGAGGAGCTACTTGCAGCACCTCCACGCCGTACCGGTCAGACCGGTGAGGGTCACCGGTCAGACCGGTGTCGCCGAGAAGATCCGGCGAAAGACCAACGAACGTCACCCGGGCAGGATCTCATCGGGGCGGCGCACGCAGGGTTATCCTAGGCTCGGCAGGCCAGCTAGGATGTCTTCAGACATCGCGGAGATGAAGGAAGAACAGCATGGTAGGGTTGGAAAAGTAAGGGAAAAAGGAACGAAAAGGTAAATATGATAAAGATAGATTCGATTGTGATATATCCCTCAATCGGCCGTGGCCCTTTATATTTATAGGGTGGGGAGGTCTTGCCCCACAAGGAAATCCTTTTACAGGCCTAATCTGTCAGGACTCCTCAATTTGGCTCAGAATCGGGGGGCACCGGTCAGACCGGTCACGGGCACCGGTCAGACCGGTGCACCCGGCGTGTAGATCTTGGAGAAGTCATATCTCCCTCATCCGGACTCCGATTTGGACGTTCCACATATGAATCTTGATCTACTCGACGAGACCTATCCAATGGTGAAGTCCAAATTGTATTTTATGGTCTTTGACTACACCGGTCTGACCGGTGGGACCCACAGGTCAGACCGGTCTGACCAGACCTGCCAATTTTGGGTGCGAACATATGCCCCCCTATTTTCTGGTAAAGCTTGCGTGCCAGAAAACATTCACAAAGATCAAAATTGGCTGAAGACGATGATCAACAATGCATCGCCCATATGTAAACTCTATATGGATGCTATTGTAACCGAAATTGAATCCTATTAATTACAATATGTATAAAACTAATATTTCGGCTTTCCAAACAACAAATCTAACAATTGAAGATCTGATTTGGCCATGGCGGCCAATTGTAACTCCTTGGTGTACCACAAGCATATTGATAGTTGTAAAAAGAAAACCAAGGATTATACCAAAAGTATGGACTATAATTATTCATACCTGAATATGCAGTCCATGGCAAATGCATCGATGGAATAAATGATGAAGACCAATGTGATGATCATCGATGCTTCTTTGCTTTTGGTGATGAAGAATTCCACCTTTGCTCTCCTAACTGATTGTTTTGCTTTTGCTCGGCTATCCTCTGATATTTATGCAACAACTCATCAAAGCTTGGTTTCTTTCTCATCACCTAGCTGTTTGGTGTAACACTCCGGGCTCTACCAAATTTTTTGGCATGACCGGTCAGACCGGTCGGGTCACCGGTCAGACCGGTTCCTTCAGAACCAGCCACATTGAGGTCATCTTGCCCCCCAGTCGAGCGAGATTGTTCTTCAGCTATATTATTTGCGACATGCTCATTATTGGGGACAATTTGATCAGTAGAATTAGCCGATGATTTTTCAATAGTCGGTTGTTCTGTGTCTAGTGTCAAATCTGAATTTTTATTTAATCTACCATCCTTTTTGACACGATAGACTTGTTTGATCACCTTTCGCTTAGTTTTACACGTAGACCGATTCTTTTGATCAAAACGGTCATTATGCATAGGTGATGGCACATCAATCATGGGCTCTCTATAAGTAATACAATTAGGACAGAAGGAACCAGGAGCAGACGACATATATGAATTATAATACCATGGAGGACAAAAATAATGCATATTAAAATAAGCTTCCCATGGCATAGGCATTGATGATCCATATGGAGGAAACAGCATTGATTTGTGAGAGTTACTCCATTGCCGATTCTCATTATGGAACTTCTCTCTAGGAGAAGGTTTTGGGCGTTTAGAATTTTTAGACCGACTAGCACCATTGACATTATTTTGTCTTTGAGACTTAGCCGGAAGTTTCTCATTAGATTTCGGCTTTTCTCTTTGGTGCTCATGGCCTTTAGATTCAATTGTTTTCCAAACACCAATCTCAGGCTTTTTGGGTTTAACCATCTTTGGTTTTGATTTATTTTGCGAAACCCTAGATGAGGCGGTTAGACCGGGTTGCCCCCCGGTTAGACCGGTTTGGGCACCGGTCAGACCGGTGCGAGTACCGGTCAGACCGGTTGTGGCGCAACCGGCACCGTTGCCTTTGTTTTGTTGCCCCCCGAGCGTCGAAGTACTAGATGTAACCTCTATGCTCTTGCTAGGGGATTTTAGGTCAACAATTTCGGCTAGAGACGGCCAACTTGTTTCTTGACCAACAACATCACAATTTGGCAAGGTTTTGCAAGGATTGATAATATCATTAGTCGGCTTTTCAACATCTGACTCTAAATTAACAAGAATTGACTCTGAACTATCCTCTTTATCAATCAAAGATTTAAGATAATAATTCACAAATTCGGATAGTTCATCGGATAAGTTACCTGAGGATTGCATCTCTTTCAACGTGTCGATGGTGGACGGTGGCTGCCACTCCTTAATCCGTATGACACCTTGCTCCATCTTGCGAAAACAATACAAGAACAATTTTTTATCCGCCGAACGACGCTCTCTTATGTATTCCTCGCATAACTTGATGCTAAGGTCTGATATATCAGCCATGATAGCCAGATCTTCGTTCCCCAGCGGAGTCGCCAATTTGTTGACACCTTTTGGAGCCAACAAGCACGCGGAGGAGCTCCTCGCAGCGCCTCCACGCCGTACCGGTCAGACCGGTGCGGGTCACCGGTCAGACCGGTGTCGCCGGGAAGATCCGGCGAAAGACCAACGAACGTCGCCCGGGCAGGATCCCGTCGGGGCGGCGCACGCAGGGTTGTCCTAGGCTCAGCAGGCCAGCTAGGACGTCTTCAGACATCGCGAAGATGAAGGAAGAACATCATGGTAGGGTTGGAAAATTAAGGGAAAAAAGGAACGAAAAGGTAAATATGATAAAGATAGATTCGATTGTGATATATCCCTCAATCGGCCGTCGCCCTTTATATTTATAGGGTGGGGAGGTCTTGCCCCGCAAGGAAATCCTTTTATAGGCCTAATCTATCAGGACTCCTCAATTTGGCTCGGAATCGGGGGGCATCGGCAGACCGGTCACGGGCACCGGTCAGACCGGTGCACCCGGCGTGTAGATCTTGGAGAAGTCATATCTCCCTCATCCGGACTCCGATTTAGACGTTCCACATATGAATCTTGATCTACTCGACGAGACCTATCCAATGGTGAAGTCCAAATTGTTTTTTATGGTCTTTGACTACACCGGTCTGACCAGTGGGACCCACAGGTCAGACCGGTCCGACCAGACCTGCCAATTTTGGGTGCGAACAGAAGGCAAATCTTCCAATCTGAACAATGCACAAAGAGAGTACGGGCCAAATTTCTAATTACAAACATGGAACGCTACGGAACCCACGCATGTGGCAAAATACAGGAGTATAGCAGCGGAGCAGCATATGTAAAATTGACATGCATGAAAAACCAGTACATCAACGCACATGCCAACAACCAATTATATCTGGAAAAAAGACCAATGAATCATGCAAAGCTTAGGCTTGCACAATGGTTGTTTTCATGATGCATCTAAACACCCTAATGCTGCATTACATTGATATACCTGTTGCAAGGGATATTTGTGGCGAACCTAAGTGTGATCTGCATTACCTAGTATTTCACAGGCTAAGTTTGCTGGCTTCACAAAGAAGAGTCTAAATTTGCAAGAGATTAATTAAAGCATAAAGGTGCTCTGCAGTTCAATTTTGTGTTAGGGCTAACTAGAATCAGGAACTCAGAAATACCATCAATCTAGCTATACAAAATTTATTGAGAGTTTAGTCCAAAACTAAAAGAGAAGATCAAATGCATACCAAGATAAGAAACACAAGTTCTATGGTTGGGCAGTGACTATTCAATCTTTCTTTTTTTTATTTCTCTTTTTTTTTAAAAAAGAGCTTTACATCTACTTAGGTGTTTCATGAAGAAGACTCCTCAACAACTCAAAAACCTTGTGGAAGTCCCTGAAAACTAAAATAGAAACAGGCACATTCTAAGAAGAAAAAAAGTATCTATTAGGAATAATAAGGTCGACTTGTCAAAACAAATATCTATTAGGAATAATAAGGTGGCCCAGTGGTTTCACTGGTCACCTCAGGAGTCAATACATGTTATTTGTATACATATGTACCATATGCAAACATTCCTGCACATGATATGTGTTTTCTGGAAATTGCATATCTTGTTTAAAAAATAGCACACAGGGCAATCCAACTTTTGAGTCTATACTTCCACTTTCTAGTGTGGGGACTGTTGCTACATGTTTCAACCTTTCTTCTTTAATGAAATGGTGCTCTCCTTGCATTCGAGACAGAAAAAGGTTGTACTTTCAAACATAAGCTGGAGTATCAGACACAATAATCGCCATGCGTTTATCTACATTGAAACTAGTATGAGTAACTCACTAATTTGTAGGGTTTTTTGGGATGTACTTGTCATTTCTAGAGCTTGCCTTATAGTGTGGCTCAAAGCATTTGTAAGGCAACCAAATAACCCAAAACGGAAAAAAAAAGAAATGATGCTCTCCTTGCATTCGGGAGAGAAAAAGGTTGTAGTTTCAAACATAAGCTGGAGTATCAGACACAATAATTGCCATGCGTTTATTTACATTGAAACTAGTATGAGCAACTCACTAATTTGTAGGGGTTTTTTGGGATGTACTTGTCGTTTCTAAGGCTTGCCTTATACATTGGCTCAAAACATTTGTAAGGCAACCAAATAACCCAAAACGGAAAAAAATCACATCTGAGAGCAGCTTGTGTCATTTGAAGACTACCAAAGGCTTATATGGTTCAGTTAAATTGGTCCCAAACAACGAGCTTGATAAAAAAACATGGGATGGAAGCTTTAGCTAAGAGTCATCCAAGAATTTAGGGGTATCCTGCCAATCTTTAGCATGGTTCATATCTTTAGAAACTGGAACCAGAATTTACTAAATCCTTGAAAAGTAGTTCAAGGTTGACGGGCTTGGTAAAAAAAATATCATGGGATGGAAGCTTTAGCTAGGAGTCCTCCAAGAATTTGGGGGTATCCTACCAATCTTTAGCATGGTTCATATCTTAAGAAATTGGAACCATAATTTACTAAATCCTAGAAAAGTAGTTCAAGGTTGAAGTGGAAAAATCCAACTTGTTGCTACAAATCAGCAGCAGAGTGAAGCAATCGTTTAAACATGCTTGGCTACATATCATTCTAGTGATAAAGAGCCAAAGGTGGCAAGAGCTTACTTAAACATAATATCTAACAACGCAATAGTATATTGGTTAGCGACTACAAAATTAACTAGGAATTCATCTCTATTCATAGGCTCACCCTCACAAGTCACAGGTATTGCAACAACTCCTGGAAAATTAGTGGTCATTGCTCGACTTCTATTTGAAATCTAGTGGACATCCACACATTACTCAATTCCCAATAGAGAACTTATGTAAAACTATTTAAAAACCAATAACACGATGACATAAGCCATGACAGATAATTTTGTCAAATTTTTCCTAAAAATACAGGGCACTAATATCAAACAAAAAATTTGGATCAAGATATTGATAAGGATATATAAACCGCCACAAATATTTCTTATACCAACATCAACCAAAAGAACCACAAATATTTCTTCTTCCTCGATCATCGCTCGTCCTTGTGCTTGTTCTTGTGCTTGTGATCACGCCTTGATCGGTACTTGCCCTCCGTCTTCGACCGGTGCTTGTAGTTGTCATTATTCTCCATCTTCTCGGGACAGTCGGCGACGAAGTGTCCTGGCTTGCCGCACTGAAAGCATGTCCTCGTGTTCCTCCTTGTGTTCACCCAGTTCTCGTGCATCCTCTCGAACCTCCTGGTTAGCAGCACCAACTCGTCCTCTCCAAGCACGTCGAATTCCTCATCTGGCAAAGACATCAAAGAGGACAAAGAGTACATCCTGGTGGATGGGTTAGCGTTAGACTTTGCACCTGAGCCACCGATGAGGGCGAGACTATGAGAGTCAGTCGGGCCCTTAAGCTTGGCTGTCATACCACAGTCCACCTCAGCCGACCTGAGCTTCGAGAACAGCTCGTTCACCGTCAGAGTGTCAAACTTCTCCGGCTCTACAGTGGCCTCGAACTTGCCATCCCAAATTGTACGATCCAGAGAGTGCAAGAGCTTAACAGCTCTGTCATGATCATCGTACGGGAGCACGTCCACATTGGCCCTCATGTTGTTCACCACTACCATGAACCGCTGGAACAAGGCATCAATTGACTCACCGGGGAGATGAGTGAAGTTCTCGTACTCTCTCCGGTAAGTCGCATACATCCGAGCCTGAACCTGAGCATTTCCAGCGTGAGCATCCTTCAACTAACTCCAAATCCTACAAGCTAGGTCCTCTGTCTGAACCCGATCGAATTCGGACTAACACAGAGCACGAAACAAGTAGTCGACCGCCTTGTTGTTGGTGTCGTGCATGTCCCTCGATCCCGGAGCAAGGAAGTTAATCGGATGAACATAAGCTGTGGTCACCGTAACGTCCCAAAGGATCCAACCCTTACCGCGGAGGAAAGCTGCCATCCGCCTCTGCCACATCTGGTAGTTTTTGCCATCGAAGTGCGGAGGATCCGAACCCCGTTCCTGGTACGCCATCCTTGGATCTTAGACTGGTTAGAATCTGAAGATCCGTAACCGGCTCTGATACCACTTGAAGTACCGAACAAGCGACCAGAGAGGGGTGGAGTGAATGGGAGCCGATAAAAATTCTTCTCGAAGGAGATGGCTACTCCAACAAGACGAACACAGCTAACCAAAACACGTCTCTGACTCAACTACCCAAGTTGGCCAAGACCACGTAGCCACTGGAGTGCTACTGGTCCTAGGAACCAACAACTCAACCAACCACTCAAAACACGCAGCGGAAATCTGCACAACACACTACCTTTGCTACAACAGTCAGACCGATGGCCTACGCCGGTCAGACTGATGGCCTACGCCGGTCAGACCGATGGCACTGGTCAGACCAGTGAACAGCGCCGGTCAGGCCGGTGCCTACAGTAGTTGCACAGAAACGTTCCAGGAAGCCTCAGTGGCTCCTCTAGGCTCTAGAACAAAAACCACCTCCAAAACTCAAACTGAAGGAGAAGAAAAACCTTCACAACACCTAGCAAAACACCTTGAAACCTGCCAAGAACTGACCAGCAACACCACAGCCCAAAACCACACAGAGCAGGCAATTCACCTGAGGCAAATCCCACAAGGGCCTTGCACCGGTCAGACCTGGCATGGGCACCGGTCAGACCGGTGAAGCCTGGGCAGCTCAGGATGACCAGCCAGCAACCCGCGAGTCAACTCCCCCAAATCCAAACCTTGATCTCCCGATTCGCTCCACGGATTCGCACAAGACTTTGGGGGATAGTAGGAACACCTAATGGGCACTCCATAGCCAAGATTTGGTCTACCAAAACTTGCTAAATCAAGAGGAATCGAAGAAATCCGGCCACGAACGCCTCTAACCCTAGAGCCAAGAAAACCCCAAAATTGAGCCCCTTTACTCACAGATTTGGGAGGGGAATCAAAGGGAAAAGAACCACGAAGGGTTCATGCATACATCTCCCACCAAATCCCAAAGAGAAAGGTCTCAAAACCGCCACAAGAAAATCGCCAAGAAAAGGCTCCGAAAATCACCAAAAAGGGAAAACGGGAGAGACACAATCAAGCCTTGAGGAACCACGCCGAATCATCTATACATACCATAAAGGTTCATACAAGGTCTAGCTTGCCACCCAATCATCCTTCCCTCTCACAAGATCTCACCATGAAGCTTTCAAGCTAGTCCTCTAAATCCTAAGGAAAATAGGAAGGGAAAATAGCAAAAGCAAATGAGCTAGGGTTTCAAGAGATGGCTGTCATCCTCTCACCACTTGGGTTATATGGAGGCTAGCCGAAAGACGAAACTACCCCTATTACATTAAACTAGGATACACACCCCCGAAGGGCCTTTTGGGAAACTTCGTCGTAGCACCATCAGACGGATGCCCGACTTCCGCAAACTTGCGCAGCCTCGACGCAAGCCTTGCGATCCCGACGCGTGTCCTCCGCTTCGAAGTCTCCAGACTGCGTCGTAGCACACCGGTCAGACCGGTGTCCTCCACCGGCCAGACCGGTCCTGGTGCTGCTGCCTCCGGTCTTCGGTCTTGGCTTTGTGGATCAACCAAGGAACCCAGCGGTTTTCTGGTGAACCACTGGAAACCCTGCGAACTCAGTGTAGCCTCCGCCAATCACCACTCATGACTCGGCTCCCACGAAGTCCCGACTCGACCTTGGTTTTGAGGCTCAACCAAGAAACCATCCATGACTTCATCTTGCCGTTCTTGCCACCATACAGCCCGCACTTGATCCCGCTGGCCACCGGGTCCCTTAAGCCAAGCCTACTTGTCTTCTCCACACCTGGAGGCCTACCCGGCAACGACCTTTCACGCTTGCTCTTCACCTGCACCAACACCAGTCAAGCCGCAACCTGCACCTGCAATACTTAGCCAAGAATCAGTCCACACAACATTGTCAATCACTCATCACACCAGGAAGCGACCATCCATCGGTCCTCGAACCACACAGGCTCTCAATCTCCCCCTTGATGAGTGCATTGACAACACACACATTTGGTAACCAAAGAGAAAAGGAAAAGAAAAGAAACGACTAAAAAGAAACTCAAGCAAGCGATCGAAAGACAAACAAAGGCAAAGAGCAAGATCACTTGAAAAAGGAAAAACTCGGTCCCCTTAGCCAAGGGAAACGACTCGACACAACCAAGTCAACAACAAGCTCAAGCAAAGAGCAAAGACCACCAAAGCAAAGCTCGAAAACCACAAAGAGCTCCCCCTGCACACATGCAAGCTCCCCCTGAACCAATGCAACTCCCCCTGGACGAATATATGCAAACCACTTCACAAAACATAGCAGCTGCTTCAGCTTTGCTCTGACCGGTCAGACCGGTGCACCTCAGCGGTCAGACCGGTGGACAAGATCGTCCAGCACCTGACACTCACACCGGTTAGACCAGTGAGCAGCACCGGTCAGGCCGATGACCACCTGGGAACTACCCGAGCTCAAAAATAGCTCGAAACCACTTGGAAACCTTCTAAATGCATGCAGCAAGCCAAAACATGCTCAAACTTCTCCCCCTTGTTGACAATGCATGAATCAAGACAAAATTTGCAAAAACTCAACCTAAAGCTTCTCAAATAGACAAAATTCAACATAGCATGCTACACACATACAAATGAGCAAGTTAGATACTCTATAGCTTCGTATGGACAAAAACTACAAGATCACCAAGTTTCACAACCATTGGGCAAAGCTAAGATAGAATTGACCATTTTTGCGAAAAAAATTCCCTCTCATGAGCAAAGTCCTAAACATGAGAAAAACATGTCAAAATGGCAAAGCCACACAAACTTCATGCTAGGACAACCATTCTAAGCATAAGACCATCATAAACACCCACAAGAACCTCATGTCATGTGAAAGCTTACCGAGCCATGTGCTTACTTCTATGTATGAGACTTCTCATTGGTAAGTAACATGCAACGGTTTAGCACCCAAAAGCAAGTAAATCAAGCACTTATGACATGGGAGCACATTTTCCAAGCAATTTACATTTCACTTTCAGATTTGTATTTGGTACATGAAATGTGTTTGCGACAAAAAGGAACTTATGCCCCTCCACAAGATAAAGCATGGGGGCTAAACATTCATGATGGCAAATGAGCCTTTGGCTCCATATACTCAAAATAAGCTATCCAAGCACAAATTAAGCATAGAAATGTCACTAAAATATGTCACGATCATATAAAGGCATTTACTCACAAGAGAGCATAAATGTGACATTTTTCAAAAACATAGCTATCAACCATGGATATAAATCAAGATCATCAATAGCTAAGCCACACTAAGCCATATCATACCAAACTAGCTCACAAGATCATATATAGCACAATATGGTGAACTATGTATATAAGAGAAGCTTTTCCTACAAAATGCATATGATACAAAATGCATGCAACCTAACATACAAAGATGCCTATACATCATGTTACACATGCAATGCAAAATGGAAGAAAGCATAAACGGAAATCTATACATATGCTACAAAGGAGCTCCCACACCCAACTCAAGAGACCAAACACACACCAAGTTCTCCCCGCAAACGAGTGAAGGTTGCTTGATCTAGGGGCTTGGTTAAAATATCCGCTAGTTGGTTTTGTTTGGGCACATGGATCAAAGAGATTTTCCCTTTCTCAACATTATCCCTCAGAAAATGGTATCTCACTTCTATATGCTTGGTTTTGGAATGAAGCACTGGGTTCTTAGCAACACTTATCGCACTCGTGCTATCACAAAGAAGTGGAACCTGGGTATACTCCTCACCAAAGTCACTCAGGGTGTATGTGATCCAAAGGAGCTGAGAGCAACAACTGGCTGCGGCAACATATTCGGCTTCAGTAGTAGATTGAGCAACACTTGATTGTTTGCAGGAAGACCAAGACACCAAAGAAGAACCCAAGAACTGGCATGTCCAAGAAGTGGACTTCCTATCCAATTGACACCCGGCAAAATCCGCGTCTGAAAAACCGTGAAGCTCCAAAGAAGAAGACGCGGAGTACCAAAGGCCGAAGTTGGGAATGTATCGCAAATACCTGAAAATGCGCTTGACTGCTTGCCGATGCGAAGTCCCCGGAGACGCTTGAAAACGAGCACACAGACATACCGAGAATTGGATGTTCGACCTTGTCACCGTCAGGTACAGGAGGGAGCCGATCATGCTCTAGTACTCCTTCTGGTCCACGTGTTCACCGTCCTCGTCCACATCAAGAGCTGTAGTCGTACTCATCGGTGTCGTCATGGCCTTGGAGTCCTCCATCTTGAACTTCCTCACAATGTCCTTGGTGTACTTGGCTTGGTGTACAAATGTTCCTTCCTTCGATTGCTTGATCAGGAGCCCGAGGAAGAACTGCAACTCGCCCATCATGCTCATCTCAAATTCCCTGCTCATGTCTTCTGCAAACCTTGCAACCAAAGAGTTAGACGAGCCACCAAAGACAATATCATCCACGTACACCTGCACAATTAGGATCTCTTTTCCCTGCCTGAGGAGAAACAAAGTCTGATCTACCTTCCTCATCTCAAAACCTCTCTCAAATAGGAACCCTCTCAACATACCATACCAAGCTCTAGGCACCTGCTTCAGCCCATACAGCGCCTTCCTCAACTTGTACACCCTGTGGGGGTACTTCTCACTCTCAAACCCTAGTGGTTGCCTCACGAACACTTCTTCTTCCAAAACACCGTTCAGGAAAGCACTTTTGACATCCATTTGGTACAATCTGAACCCTTTAGCCACGACAAAGGCTAGAAGGATCCTAATCGCCTCCAAACGGGCTACGGGAGCAAAGGTCTCCTCGTAGTCTATCCCCTATTTCTGTGTGTACCCCTGAGCAACAAGCCTTGACTTGTTTCTCACCACTTCTCCTTTCTCTCCCTCTTTATTTTTCCACACCCATTTTGTCCCAATCGGCTTACACCCGGTGGAGGCTCCACTAACTCCCAAACTTGGTTTCTCTCAAAATTCTCCAATTCCTCATGTATCGAATTGACCCAATTGTGATCAGATAGCGCGTGTCCAATGTCTTTGGGCTCAAAAGTAGCAACAAAAGCAGCATGGGCAAAGTGAGAATCATTACGAGACCTCGACCGTGTAGTGCGTTCGTTGATGTTCCCGATGATCGTTGAAGCTGGATGATCCACTTGTACACGCCGGGGAGCTTCTCGCCTTGAAGCCACCTCCCCCTCAGCTGGAGCTTCCTCACGATCTCGGCACATCATCGTAGGTGTGGGAGAGGGACCATCCACGATCGTAGTCGAAGTAGTATGTTCATGCTCAGCTGCGGGTGCCACACCACCATCTTCATCATCACCATGTTCATGCTCCTCCTCCTGAAAAATCTCCTCACCAAGTTCCTCGTCACCTGCACACTCAAAAACAAGCTGACTACGTGGCTGTGTCTCGTCGAAGGTAACCTCGCAAGTCTCCACGATTTGGTTAGTTTCAAGATTGAGCACTCGAAAGGCTCTAGAATGAGATGCGTAACCAAAGAAAATGCCATCGACAGACCTAGCCTCGAACTTGTCCAACTTCTTACCTTTCTTCAGGATAAAGCATTTGCACCCAAACACATGAAAGTGACTCACCTTGGGGGTTCTTCCGTGCATCAACTCGTAGAAAGTTTTCTTCTTATGGACCCTGAGGTAAATCCTGTTCGACACATAGCACGCAGTATTGACCGCCTCAGCCCAGAACCTTCTTGGAGTCCTATGCTCATCGAGCATTGTCCGAGCCATCTCACACAAGGTTCTGTTTTTCCTTTCAACCACGCCGTTCTGGGGAGGCGTATACGGACTAGAGAACTGGTGTTCAAGACCCAAGTCATGGCAAAAGGTTTCGAAGTGAGAGTTTCTAAATTCCGAGCCATTGTCACTGCGGATCGCTCATATGACATCTCCGTGCCTCTCGTTTCTCAACCTCAAGACAAGATCTCGAACAAAACCAAACGTCTCCCCTTTCTCCTCCAAAAAGAAAACCCACACATACCGAGAGTAGTCGTCCAGCACAACCAGGACGTACCACTTCCCACCCACAGATCGCACACAAGCTGGGCCAACAAGGTCCATATGGAGCAGCTCGCATGGACGCTCCGTCATCACATCGGTGAGGGGTGGATGGGAAGAGTGATGAGGACATGACACCCGTGCATACGACCATGATTGGTGCATGGAATGGAGTAGAAGAAGTCCAACAAGGGTGTCCACATCGAAGAGGAGGCACGAGGCTAATCCGGTTCGAGTCCCCAAGGTGGAGACCAAAAGCAATTCAAGTTCGAACCCAGTTCGGAGTCCAGGAGCAGTGCGCAATAAAACGGACGCCCAAGTCGCATACGGAGTCGGTTTTGGACGTTCTATATATAGTTGGAAGCACAATTTCATAGAGCTTCCAATGGCACCGGTCTCATGCTAAAATTCGTCCTGAGTCAACGGGAATCATCAAAAGAACTGGACGTCCAGAATCTGTCAGGGCGCTGCACCAATACCTTTTGGGCAGTTGGCCCAACAGGAGGCCCATGTGGGCCTAATGTACTGTTCACGCGCGTCATACCGATGGCACCGGTCAGACCGATGGCCTACAGTAGTTGCACAGAAACATTGTAGGAAGCCTCAGTGACTCCTCTAGGCCCTGGAACAAAAACCACCTCCAAAACTCAAACTAAAGGAGAAGAAAAACCTTCACAACACCTAGCAAAACACCTTGAAACCTGCCAAGAACTGACCAGCAACACCACAGCCCAAAACCACACAGAGTAGGCAATTCACCCGAGTCAAATCCCATAAGGGCCGTGCACCGGTCAGACCGGTCACGGGCACCGGTCAGATCGGTCAAGCCTGGGCAGCTCGGGATGAACAGCAACCCACGGGTCAACTCCCCCAAATCCAAACCTTGATCTCCCGATTCGCTCCACGGATTCGCACAAGACTTTGGGGATAGTAGGAACACCTCATGGGCACTCCATAGCCAAGATTTGGTCCACCAAAACTTGCTAAATCAAGAGGAATCGAAGAAATCCCGCCAAGAATGCCTCTAACCCTAGAGACAAGAAAACCCCAGAACTGAGCCCCTTTACTCACAGATTTGGGAGGGGAATCAAAGGGAAAAGAACCATGAAGGGTTCATGCATACATCTCCCACCAAATCCCAAAGAGAAAGGTCTCAAAACCGCCACAAGAAAATCGCCAAGAAAAGGCTCCGAAAATCACCAAAAAGGGAAAACGGGAGAGACACAATCAAGCCTTGAGGAACCACGCCAAATCATCTATACATACCATAAAGGTTCATACAAGGTCTAGCTTGCCTCCCAATCATCCTTCCCTCTCACAAGATCTCACCATGAAGCTCTCAAGCTAGTCCTCTAAATCCTAAGGAAAATAAGAAGGGAAAATAGCAAAAGCAAATGAGCTAGGGTTTCAAGAGATGGCTGCCATCCTCTCACCACTTGGGTTATATGGAGGCTAGCCGAAAGACGAAACTACCCCTATTACATTAAACTAAGATACACACCCCCGAAGGGCCTTTTGGGAAACTTCGTCGTAGCACCATCGGACGGATGCCCGGTGACCACAAACTTGCTTAGCCTCGACGCAAGCCTTGCGATCCCGACGCGTGTCCTCCGCTTCGAAGTCTCCGGACTGCGTCATAGCACACCGGTCAGATTGGTACCCACCGGTTAGACCAGTCCTGGTGCTGCTGCCTCCGGTCTTCGGTCTTGGCTTTGTGGACCAACCAAGGAACCCAGCGGTTTTCTGGTGAACCACTGGAAACCCCGCGAACTCGGTGTAGCCTCCGCCAATCACCACTCATGACTCGGCTGCCACGAAGTCCCGGCTCGACCTTGGTTTTGAGGCTCAACTAAGAAACCGTCCATGACTTCGTCTTGCCGTTCTTGCCACCATACGGCCCGCACTTGACCCCGCTGGCCACCGGGTCCCTCAAGTCAAGCCTACTTGTCTTCTCCACACCTGGAGGCCTACCCGGCAACGACCTTTTGCGCTTGCTCTTCACCTGCACCAACACCAGTCAAGCCGCAACCTGCACTTGCAATACTTAGCCAAGAATCAGTCCACACAACGTTGTCAATCACTCATCACACCAGGAAGCAACCATCCAGCGGTCCTCAAACCACATAGGCTCTCAGGGTATTTTTGGTCGCTAACCTTTCAGGTGGAGACTGAAAAGAATGATGGACAGGTGATGCCTATGAACATGCGAGTTATGTCAACTGCAACACTTTGGTAAGTTTTTGGTGAGGGGACGTTTACAAAAGGAAGTTTGATCTCCACACACTTGAGTTTTGTTGCCTAGCAATACAAACTTCAAGTGTGGGGGAGGTATGTGAGCATCTCGAGTAAAGTTCCTCACATCCAAATCTTATCCTGGTTTGGAGATGATGTTAGCTCAAGCCTCTTGCCCAGTTAGGTACGTCCTGCTTTTGACTTTAAACAAAGCCCTTCCGGGAGGTTACCAGATGTTCACCATCTTTTGCTCATGTTTATGTCCCTTTGAAAATAGCTTGAACATGCTTTCATGCTTCTTTATCTATGTTGGTAATGCTATGGTTTGAGTGCACGTTTAGCTACGTGTATTCATAGGTTATTTTAAATTAAGCATGGTGCTTAGGTTAAAACTGTCTTCTTCAATCAAACAAGACATGGTGTCGAGTTTGATTGATGAACCTTATAGTTAATGCTTGCATGGATATTGGTTGTATATGTGGAATAACCCTTGTAGAAATTTTCGAATCCAAATGGGGTAAGTCATCAAGCCTGATTCAAATGGGAAGGTAAGCCAAGGCATGTCGGCCTTGTTTGAGCTAGGTCTCAAGGTGAATTTATATTTGAATTTGAATAAAGGCTCCCTAGTTCTTGAACCAGTAGAGTCTCTCTTTTGTTTTTCTCCCTTTTTGTTTGAAGACAGCATCAGGTACAATAACAAGTGTGGGGGAGATCTCCCAACTTATCCGACATACACACTTGAGATCTCCCGCACAGGCGTTGCACAACATCACTGCGCTTTCATGAAAAGGGACAAGGTAAACTAGAGTGAGACGGCTGCCCCATGAGTCAGTCGAACCACTGCTGGTCTTCCTTGTTTCTCATATTATTCAGGAGTGATGGTATGTGCACCCTTTATCTCACTCTCCCTGATTCATGAGTTTGAATGAGTTTCATTTCTTATCTGCTAAGTCAACTCATGGAATCTTGCTCTACCTGCTTTACATGTTTCCTACGGTTGGCTTGCATATGTTTTATTCCATGCTTATCATCTTGATGCTTGTGAACAAATATCATTAGGGAACTCATGCTCATCTAAGTAGTTGGTGTTTGTGATATGGTTTGATGATATGATCTTCTCTCTCAATGTTTGAGTGCTTGGGAATTTTATTTGAAAAATTGAAAACTGAGAGCCATGTGTGGTTCGAGGACCGGTGGATGGTCGCTTCCTGGTGTGATGAGTGATTGACAATGTTGTGTGGACTAATTCTTGGCTAAGTATTCCAGGTGCAGGTTGCGGCTTGACTGGTGTTGGTGCAGGTGAAGAGCAAGCGCGAAAGGTCATTGCCAGGTAGGCCTCCAGGTGTGGAGAAGACAAGTAGGCTTGGCTCGAGGGACACGGTGGCCAGCGGGGTCAAGTGCGGGCCGCATGGTGGCAAGAACGGCAAGATGAAGTCGTGGACGGTTTCTTGGTTGAGCCTCAAAACCAAGGTCGAGCCGGGACTTCGTGGGAGCCAAGTCATGAGTGGTGATTGGCGGAGGCTACATCAAGTTCGCGAGGTTTGCAGTGGTTCACCAGAAAACCACTGGGTTACTCGGCTGAGCCACAAAGCCGAGGCCGAAGACCGGGCGTGGCTGTCAGCCCAAAACCGGTCGGACCGGTTTGTGAAACCGATCTGACCGGTTTGGGGTCAAAGGGCGCCGGGAAGCTTCGAAGCGGAGGACACGCGTCGGGATCTCAAGGCTTGCGTCGAGGCTAAGCGAAGTGCGGTCACCGGGCATCCGTCCGATGGTGTTACGACGACAATTTCCCAAAGTGCCCTTGGTGGGCGTGTATCCTAGTTTATGTAATAGGGGTAGTTTCATCTTTCGGCTAGCCTCCATATAACCCAAGTGGTGAGAGGATGGCAGCCATCTCTTGGAACCCTAGCTCATTTTCCCTTTGCTATTTTCCATCCTATTTTCCTTAGGATTTGTAGGACTAGCTTGAGAGCTTCATGGTGAGATCTTGAGAGAGGGATGGATGATCGGGAGGCAAGCTAGACCTTGTATGAACCTTCATGGTATGTATAGATGATTCGGTGTGGTTCCTCAAGGCTTGATTGAGTTTCCCCCGTTTTCCTTTTTTGGTGATTTTCGGAGCCTTTTCTTGGAATTTTCATGGTGAGGTTTTGGGAGCGTTTCTTTGAGGGATTCTTGTTGGATGTCACATATGAGGACCTTGTGCCTCTTTGCTTGGTGATCTTGCTCCCACAAACCCTCCGAAACAGCTTCGATTTGGTGGTTTTCAGTGGAGTTCATTAAAAGGTGTTCTTGAGGGTTGACTTTCGATTCCTCTTGATTGGGTAGGTTTTGGGGACCGAGCTTCTAGCCAAAGGTAGCCCACGAGGTACCCCAGCTATCCCCAAAGTCTCACTTGAATCCGTGGAACGAATCGGGAGATCGATCGAGGTGAAGGTTGAGTTTTTCCCGCTGGCTGAGTTCTTCCCGACTGTCCAGGCAAAACCACCGGTCTGACCGGTTTAGCCCCAGTGGGCTGTCGTGAGGGGTTTTTTTTGGATAGGAGAGCTTTGTTCATGCTATGGCTTTTCTTGTTCAAAGGTTGAAGGGTCCTTGAGGTAGTTTTGGCTAGGTTTGGTCTCGAAGATCTTTTGGGGATTTCCTGGACAAAACCGGCCTGATCGGTTTCCCCTGCCTGTGAGAGGCTAAGTCCCAGAGGATCGGTCTAACCGGTTTCAGAAACCGGCCTGACCGGTTTTGGCTTCCAGCAGCTGTTTCGAGTTGTTTTCCGCTGCGTGTTTTGGGTGGTTGTTGGTTGGTTCTTGCTCCTAGGTTCAGTAGCACTCCAGTGGCTATGTGAACTTGGCAAGAGAAGTTTGCGGAGATATCCGAGTGATCTTGGGTTCATAGGCCGAATTCCTGAGTAGAATTTTTATTGGCTCCCATTCACTCCCTCCCTCTCTGGTTCGCCGTTTCGGTCCTTCAAGTGGTATCAGTGCCGGTTACGGGTCTTTATTGACTCTAACCAGTCTAAGATCCAAAGATGGCATACCAGGAACGGGGATCGGGTCCTCCGCACTTCGATGGAAAGAACTACCAGATGTGGCAGAGACGGATGGCTGCGTTTCTCCGTGGCAAGGGTCAGATCCTTTGGGATGTTACGGTGAACACAGCTTATGTTCATCCGATTAACTTCCTTGCTCCGGGATCGAGGGACATGTTTGACGCTAACAACAAGGTGGTCGACTACTTGTTTCGTGCTCTGTGTCAATCTGAATTTGATCGGGTTCAGACAGAGGACATAGCTTGTAGGATTTGAAGTCAGTTGAAGGATGCTCACGCTGGAAATGCTCAGGTTCAGGCTCGGATGTATGCGACTTACCGGAGAGAGTACGAGAACTTCACTCATCTCCCCGGTGAGTCCATTGATGCCTTGTTCCAGCGGTTCACGGTTGTGGTGAACAACATGGGGGCCAATGTGGACGTGCTCCCGTACGATGATCATGACAGAGCTGTTAAGCTCTTGCACTCTCTGGATCGTACAGTTTGGGATGGCAAGTTCGAGGCCATTGTTGAGTCCGAGAAGTATGACACTTTGACCGTGAACGAGCTGTTCTCGAAGCTCAAGTCGGCTGAGGTGGATAGGGGTATGACAGCCGAGCTTGAGAGCCCGACTGACTCTCATAGTCTCGCTGTCATCAGTGGCTCAGGTGCTAAGTCTAACGCTAACCCATCCACCAGGATGTACTCTTTGTCCTCCTTGATGACTTTGCTAGACGAGGAGTTCGACGTGCTTAGAGAGGACGAGCTGGCGCTGTTCACCAGGCATTTCGAGAGGATGCACGAGAACCGAGGAGGAACACGAGGACATGCTTTCAGTGCGGCAAGCCAGGACACTTCGTCGCCGACTGCCCTGAGAAGATGGAGAACAAGGACAACTACAAGCACCGGTCGAGGACGGACAACAAGCACAGATTGAGGCGCGATCACAAGCACAAGCACAAGAACAAGGACGAGCGACGTTCGAGGAAGAAGGAAGGCCGCGGTAGGAAGACCCGAGCGATGGTCGGTGCGAGCGACGTCGACTCCAGCTCCGCCTACTCTTCCTCGAGCTTGAGTAGTAGCGAAGATGAAGGTGATCAGCGCAAGAACAATAAGTCATCCAGGAACTTGAGCGGGCTGAGCTGCTTCGCTGGAGATGGCTTCTGTACCATGGCGCGTAGCTCCGGCAGCAAGAAGAGTCACAAGAGCGACTCGAACTCCGACTCCGAGGATGAGGTACGTGACGAGCTTCCCTTCTTGAGCGTCTTGGCAAGTTGCTTGATAATCGTGATGACATGCTTAGAGAGGCAAAGAAGATGAGGAAAGAGCTTAGGGCCTCACTAGAAGATGCTAGGAACCGAGTAGCTGAGCTAGAAACCCAGAACCTTGAAGCTAAGCTTGAGATTGATTCGCTTAAGGCTTCACCTGTGGTTTCTGATGAGATAGATTGTTGTGATTGCTCTGTGTACCTAGATGATCTTACTACTCTTAAGGATAAGCATGCCTCTACTTGTGATGAACTAGATGTGCTTAGGGTTGAAGTGGCTGAGCTTAAGTCTAGACCTCCTTTGCTAGGTGCTTGCACTTCTTGCCCTGTTTTGCATGGAAAGATTGATGAGATGCATGCTTACATTGTTTCGCTTGAGGCCAAGTTGAAAGAACCTATTCCCACTTCTTGCTCTACTTGTGAATTGCATGCTTTGAAAAATCTGGAACTTGCACACTATGTGGATCGCTTGCAGGATGAGAACGATGACTTGAGAAAAATGATGGGTTGGTTGTCGGGTCATGAACCACAGCTTAGGATGATGATAGAGGCATACAAGCGCTATGATGGGCAAGCACTTGGATCGGATAAGATTGGAGAGTGCAGTGGTGAGGGAGGAGAGAAGATTGGTGATATCCAAGCTCCACCAAAAACCTTCCACAAAAATGCATATGCTCCTAAACCCAACCCACTGAGAAACAAACTTGACACAACTCCAGATCCTCCAATATTTCCTCGACCTACAAATGACTTTCAAAAACCCGTGAAGTTTGTGAACTCCAAGGAGAGTGAGGTTGGAGAGAAGAAGGGTGAGAAGTCAAGTGAGGAGAAACCGAGTGAGCAACCCCAACCAAAACCAAAGCCGAAACCAATCC
This sequence comes from Cenchrus fungigraminus, assembly GCA_036936925.1. Taxonomy (NCBI): domain Eukaryota; kingdom Viridiplantae; phylum Streptophyta; class Magnoliopsida; order Poales; family Poaceae; genus Cenchrus; species Cenchrus fungigraminus. Next base: position 56,636,624 of record CM072772.1, on the reverse strand, counting down.
GATTTCATTGTGACTATTGTGGGAGAGATGGTCACAAAGGGGAGTTTTGCTTCAAGAGGAAGCGAGAGGAGAGGATGGCTAAGGAGTGGGCAAACAAGGACAGGTACAACCCATCTCATGGTGTGCCTGAGTCTCGTATGCCACTACCTAGGGGTAAAGCCATTGTTCGCACAGTTCTGGCTTGGGGAGACAAGAGTGCTTTGGGTGGAAGGGACCCTGCTGGACGAATTAAATCGGTCAGACCGGTTTGGAAACCGGCCAGACCGGTTTGGGCTGTTGGTACAGCGAAACTGGTCAGACCGATTCCATAACCAGTCAGACCAGTTTGGAGGCAGCAGGGTGACCAGTTGGTTTTCGTGCTCGTGATGAGGCTCGGTTCAGGTCCTTTGGTCGTGGTGCAGATGTTTGGCATGGTGAGTCTGGTGGTGGTCAGTTTGCTAGACGTTCTCCACCTCGTGCTCAATACGATGGTGGGAGGAGTCGTAGCTTTGAGATGGAGAGGAGGAATGGTCCACGGTCTTCCTTTCGTGGCTTTCGTTCTCCTCCAGCGAGATAGGGATGGTTCCCTAGTGGTGGTTCCCGTGGTGGCTTTCGTGGTGGTAGCTTTGATAGGCGTGATGATTTGGTTTGCGCTAACCCTACTTTGGAGCAAATGGCTCGGCACTGGTTTTACTCTTTTGGTACTAACCCCGGTGCTGAGTCGTTTGTTCACTCACGTGCTCATTTTTGAATTTCAGGTGGGAGACTTGAGGAATGTTTGGTTGATTGACTCCGGTTGCTTGAGGCACATGACCGGAGACAAGGGGTGGTTCTCAAGTCTCGTCCCGGTGGTGTCCAAGACATACATCACCTTTGGGGACAATGGGCGAGGGCATGTGCTTTCAGAAGGTGAGATTAAGGTAAGTGAGAAGGTCACTCTCAGGCGTCTTGCTCTTGTTCAATTGCTGGGGTTCAATTTGCTTTCGGTGTCCCAGTTGTTGGATGAGGGTTTTGAGGTGTTGTTTCGGCCTGGTGGTTCTCGGATTTTGGATTCTCGAGGGGACCTAGTTTGCATGGTCGTTCCTGAGGGTCAAGTGTTCCGAGCGGATTTCTCTCAGTCTTCTGGTGTGGCTCGTTGCTTTTTGGCTGTTTCTTCGAGTGAGTTGTGGAAGTGGCATAGGAAATTGGGTCACTTGAGCTTTGACCTTTTGTCTCGCTTGAGTAAACTCAATTTGGTCCGAGGATTGCCACGGTTGAGGTTTGAGAAAGAGTTGGTTTGTGCGCCGTGTAGGCATGCCAAGATGGTAGCCTCTTCTCACCCGCCCCTCACCGATGTGATGACAGAGCATCCATGCGAGCTGTTCCATATGGACTTTGTTGGCCCAGCTCGTGTGTAATCTGTGTGTGGGAAGTGGTACGTCCTAGTTGTGGTGGACGACTACTCTCGGTATGTGTGGGTCTTCTTCTTGGAGGAAAAGGGGGAGACATTTGGTTTTGTTCGAGATCTGGTCTTGAGGTTGAGGAATGAGAGGCACGGAGATGCCATACGAGCGATCTGCAGTGACAATGGTTCGGAATTTAAAAACTCTTGTTTCGAAACTTTTTACCATGACTTGGGTCTTGAACACCAGATTTCGAGTCCGTATACACCCCCCAGAATGGCGTGGTGGAAAGGAAAAACAGAACCTTGTGCGAGATGGCTCGGACGATGCTTGATGAGCATAGGACTCCGAGAAGGTTCTGGGCTGAGGCGGTCAATACCGCGTGCTATGTGTCCAACAAGATTTACCTCCGGGTCCACAAGAAGAAAACTTTCTACGAGTTGATGCACGATCGCACACCCAAGGTGAGTCACTTCCATGTCTTTGGTTGTAAATGCTTCATTCTTAAGAAAGGGAAGAAGTTGGACAAGTTCGAGGCTAGGTCACTCGATGGTATTATCTTTGGATACGCATCTCATTCTAGAGCATTTCGTGTGCTCAATCTTGAAACTAACGAAATCGGGGAGACTTGCGAGGTAACCTTCGACGAGAGACAGCCATGTAGTCAGCTTGTTTTTGAGTGTGCAGATGATGACGAACTTGGCGAGGAGATCTTTCAGGATGAGGAGCATGAACATGGAGATGATGAAGATGGCGGTGAGGTGCCCGCGGCTGAACATGTACCTACTACTTCGACTACGATCGAGAACGGGCCCTCTCCCACACCTACAACGACAAATCTAGATCAAGGCGAAGCTGCTGTTGAGGGGGATGTAGCTTCAAGGCGAGAACCTCCCCGGCAAGTACAAGTGGATCACCCAGCTTCGAGGATCATCGGCGACATCAATGAACGTACTAGACGGTCGAGGGTTCGAAATGATTCTCATTTCGCTCATGCTGCTTTTGTTGCTACTTTTGAGCCCAAAGACATTGGACACGCGCTATCTGATCATAATTGGGTCAATTCGATCCATGAGGAGTTGGAGAATTTCGAGAGGAACCAACTTTGGGAGTTGGTGGATCCTCCACCGGGGTGTAAACCGATTGGACAAAATGGGTGTGGAAAAACAAAGAGGGAGAGAAAGGTGAAGTAGTGAGAAACAAGTCGAGGTTGGTGGCGCAAGGGTATAGTCAGAAAGAGGGGATCGACTACGAGGAGACCTTTGCTCCCGTAGCTCGTTTGGAGGCAATTAGGATCCTTCTGGCCTTTTCCGTGGCTAAAGGGTTCAAATTGCACCAAATGGATGTGAAGAGTGCTTTCCTGAACGGTGTGTTGGAGGAAGTAGTGTATGTGAGGCAACCACCGGGGTTTGAGAGTGAGAAGTACCCTCACCGGGTGTACAAGTTGAGAAAGGCGCTCTATGGGTTGAAACAGGCGCCTAGGGCTTGGTATGGCAGGTTGAGGGGGTTCCTGTTTGAGAGAGGTTTCGAGATGGGGAAGGTCGATCAGACCTTGTTTCTTCTCAGGCAGGGCAAAGAGATCCTGATTATGCAGGTATACGTGGATGATATTGTCTTTGGTGGCTCGTCTAACTCTTTGGTTGCAAGGTTTGCAGAAGACATGAGCAGGGAATTTGAGATGAGCATGATGGGCGAGTTGCAGTTCTTCCTCGGCCTCCAGATCAAACAATCCAAGGAAGGACCATTTGTGCACCAAGCTAAGTACACCAAGGACATTGTGAGGAAGTTCAAAATGGAGGACTCCAAGGCCATGGCGACGCCTATGAGTACGACTACAGCTCTTGATGCGGACGAGGAAGGTGAACACGTGGACCAGAAGGAGTACCGGAGCATGATCGGGTCACTCCTGTACTTGAGGGCGATGAGGCCGGACATCCAATTCTCGGTATGTCTGTGCGCTTGTTTTCAAGTGTCTCCGAGGACTTCGCATCGACAAGCAGTCAAGCGCATTTTCAGGTATTTGCGTCATACTCCCGACTTCGGCCTTTGGTACTCCGCGTCTTCTTCTTTGGCTCTTCATGGATTTTCGGACGCGGATTTTGCTGGGTGTCGGTTGGATAGGAAGTCCACTTCTGGGACTTGCCAGTTCTTGGGTTCTTCTTTGGTGTCTTGGTCTTCTCGCAAACAATCGAGTGTTGCTCAATCCACTACCAAGGCAGAGTATGTGGCCGTAGCTAGTTGTTGCTCTCAGCTCCTTTGGATCACATACACCATGAGTGACTTTGGTGAGGAGTATACCCATGTCCCACTTCAATGTGATAGCACCAGTGCCATAAGCGTTGCAAAGAACCCAGTGCTCCATTCCAAAACCAAGCACATAGAAGTGAGGTATCATTTCCTGAGAGAACGTAGAGAAAGGGAAAATCGCTTTGATCCATGTACCCACACATGACCAGCTAGCCGATATTTTCACCAAACCCCTAGATCAAGCAACTTTCACTCGTTTGCGGGGGGAGCTTGGTGTTTGTTTGATTTCTTAAGTTGGTGTGTGGGAGCTCCTTTGTAGCATATGTATAGCTTTCCTTTGTGCATTTCTTGCATTTTGCATTGCATGTGTAACATGATGTATAGACATCTTTGTATCTTAGGTTGCTTGCATTTTGTATCATATGCCTTGAGTAGGAAAAGCTTCTCCTATATACATTGTTCACCATGGTATGATATATATGTCCTTGTGAGCTAGTTTGGTAAGCTATGGTTAGTTTGGCTTAGCTCTTGATGATCTTGATTTATATCCATGGTTGATGGCTATGTTTTTGAAAACTGTCGCATGTTTGCTCTCTTGTGAGTAAATGCCTTTATATGATCTTGACATATTTTAGTGGCTTTGCTATGCTTAATTTGTGGTTGGATAGCTTATTTTGATCATATGGGGCCAAAGGCTCATTTGCCATCATGAATGTTTAGCCCCCATGCTTTATCTTGTGGAGGGGCATAAGTTCCTTTTTGTCGCAAAGACATTTCATGTACCAAATATGAATCTGAGAATGAAATGTAAATTGCTTGGAAAATGTGCTCCCATGTCATATGTGCTTAATTTATTTGCTTTTGGGTGCTAAACCGTTGCATGTTGCTTACCAATGAGAAGTCTCATTTTTAGAAGTAAGCACATGGCTCGGTGGCTTTGACATGACATGAGGTGCTTGTGGGTGTTTATGATGGTCTTATGCTTAGAATGGTTGTCCTAGTATGAAGTTTGTGTGGCTTTGCCATTTTGACATGTTTTCCTCATGTTTAGCACTTTGCTCATGAGAGGGTGATTTTTCCGCAAAAATGATCAATTCTATCTTAGCTTTACCCAATGGTTGTGAAACTTGGTGATCATGTAGTTGATGTTCATACGAAGCTGTAGAGTGCCTAACTTGCTCATTTGAACATGTGTAGCATCATGTGATGAATTTTGTCTATTTGAGAAGCTCTAGTTGCATCTTTTCCTAATTTGAGCCTTGATTCATGCATTGGCAACAAGGGGGAGAAATGTTGGTGGAGAAAAGTTGCATTGCATCCCTAGAACATATCCCAACAGTCAAGGGGGAGCTTGTGCATTTCTTTTGCATTTTTGGCTTTTGGGGGTGAGCTTCTGCCGAGTTTAATTGGTCTGACCAGTTTTGGGAAACCGGCCTGACCGGTTTGTGCCCAGTGCTGGCACATGTTCAGGGGGAGTGTGCATATGTGCAGGGGGAGCTCTTGTGTGTTTTGAGCTTTGCTTTGGTGCTTTGTGCTCTTTGCTTGAGCTTGTTTTTGACTCGGTTGTGTCGAGCCGTTGCCCTTGCCTAAGGGGACCGAGTCTTTCCTCTTTCAAGTGATCTTGCTCTTTGCTTTTGTTTGGCTTTCGATCGCTTGTTTGAGTTTCTTTTAGTCGTTTCTTTTCTTTTCCTTTTCTCTTTGGTTACCAAATGCATGTGTTGTCAATGCACTCATCAAGGGGGAGATTGAGAGCCATGTGTGGTTCGAGGACCGGTGGATGGTCGCTTCCTGGTGTGATGAGTGATTGACAATGTTGTGTGGACTGATTCTTGGCTAAGTATTGTAGGTGCAGGTTGCGGCTTGACTGGTGTTGGTATAGGTGAAGAGCAAGCGCGAAAGGTCGTTGCCGGGTAGGCCTCCAGGTGTGGAGAAGACAAGTAGGCTTGGCTCGAGGGACCCGGTGGCTAGCGGGGTCAAGTGCGGGCCGCATGGTGGCAAGAACGGCAAGATGAAGTCGTGGACGGTTTCTTGGTTGAGCCTCAAAACCAAGGTCGAGCCGGGACTTCGTGGGAGCCAAGTCATGAGTGGTGATTGGCGGAGGCTACATCAAGTTCACGGGGTTTGCAGTGGTTCACCAGAAAACCACTGGGTTACTCAGCTGAGCCACAAAGCCGAGGCAGAAGACTGGGCGTGGCTGTCAGGCCAAAACCGGTCTGACTGGTTTGTGAAACCGGTCTGACCGGTTTGGGGTCGCAGGGCGCCGGGAAGCTTCGAAGCGGAGGACACGCGTCGGGATTGCAAGGCTTGCGTCGAGGCTAAGCTAAGTGCGGTCGCCGGGCATCCGTCCGATGGTGTTACGACGACAATTTCCCAAAGTGCCCTTGGTGGGCGTGTATCCTAGTTTATGTAATAGGGGTAGTTTCGTCTTTCGGCTAGCCTCCATATAACCCAAGTGGTGAGAGGATGGCAGCCATCTCTTGGAACCCTAGCTCATTTTCCCTTTGCTATTTTCCTTCCTATTTTCCTTAGGATTTGTAGGACTAGCTTGAGAGCTTCATGGTGAGATCTTGAGAGAGGGATGGATGATCGGGAGGCAAGTTAGACCTTGTATGAACCTTCATGGTATGTATAGATGATTCGGCGTGGTTCCTGAAGGCTTGATTGTGTTTCCCCCGTTTTCCTTTTTTGGTGATTTTCGGAGCCTTTTCTTGGAATTTTCGTGGTGAGGTTTTGGGAGCATTTCTTTGAGGGTTTCTTGTTGGATGTCACATATGAGGACCTTGTGCCTCTTTGCTTGGTGATCTTGCTCCAACAAACCCTCCGAAACGGCTTCGATTTGGTGGTTTTCGTTGGAGTTCATGAAAAGGTGTTCTTGAGGGTTGACTTCCGATTCCTCTTGATTGGGTAGGTTTTGGGGACCGAGCTTCTAGCCAAAGGTAGCCCACGAGGTACCCCAGCTATCCCCAAAGTCTCACTTAAATCCGTGGAACGAATCGGGAGATCGATCGAGGTGAAGGTTGAGTTTTTCCCGCGGGCTGAGTTCTTCCTGACTGTCCAGGCAAAACCGGCCTAACCAGTTTCCCAAACCGGTCTGACCGGTTTAGCCCCAGTGGGCTGTCGTGAGGGGGTTTTTGGACAGGAGAGCTTTGTTCATGCTATGACTTTTCTTGTTCAAAGGTTGAAGGGTCCTTGAGGTAGTTTTGGCTAGGTTTGGTCTCGAAGGTCTTTTGGGGATTTCCTGGACAAAACCGGCCTGACCGGTTTTCCAAACCGGCCTGACCGGTTTCCCCTGCCTGTGAGAGGCTAAGTCCCAAAGGATCGGTCTGACCGGTTTCAGAAACCGGCCTGACAGGTTTTGGCTTCCAGCAGCTGTTTCGAGTTGTTTTCCGCTGCGTGTTTTGGGAGGTTGTTGGTTGGTTCTTGCTCCTAGGTTCAGTAGCACTCCAGTGGCTACGTGGACTTGGCAAGAGAAGTTTGCGGAGGTATCCGAGTGATCTTGGGTTCATAGGCCGAATTCTTGAGTAGAATTTTTATCGGCTCCCATTCACTCCCCCCCTCTCTGGTTCGCCGTTCCGGTCCTTCAAAAACCCTTTTGCAACGCTACTGTTTGATATGCCAAAGTCCTACCAAAGCCATATGATGAGTTATCTTGAAAACCTTATACTCATATGCTGCTTGTCATTGCATTAAGCTTTGTCAAATTGTTGTGACCCTTGCGAGAATTCTTTTCATGCTTTCATGATCAAGATCCATGTGCACTCCGTTTCCCCTTGCTATGCTTCTACACTGGAAGTTAGCATTGTACCGTCATTCCATAAAAATAAAGCTCCATGTGTGGTGTGACCTATCTCTCCAAAAGTATTCTTGAAAAAAGTGACATGGGCTATGAAGAAAAAAAGAAAAAAAAACAAACACCATGCTCAAAGCATGAAAAAAATGCCTAAGGCATGAAAAAAAAGAGAAGGATAGCCCATGTCCAAAATAAAGAAGGAAAATGAGAGAGATGTGATCACGCAAAAAGGAGTTCCAATAAATTTGATGGTAATAACTTGTACCCGTTCCGGGCCTAGTGTCCACTCACCGTCACCACAACATTCATCATATATATGGTAATATCTAGCACCCATTCCTGGCCTAGTATCCATCTTACCATATCCATCACATCCATACATGTGCACATCTTGATCTGATTGTATGACTTGATTTTCTCCTTGGATCCGGTTTTTGACTTTGCAATAGATGTGATGCAAGTATGCTTTATCTTTTATCCTACCCCGAGCCCCACATATAGCCATCATTAGAAGTAGGATGAATGAAAGGCAAATCTAATGCCTTGGTGAGGACATATACACATTGAGTGATCTGAGAGAATCAAATGAGGAGCTAAGCAAGGTTTGTTTTGAAAACTTATTGCAAAATCCCAAGTTACTAGACATGTTGAGCAGAGGTGATTTGATTCATGACCATTCCATTCCTCAACTATCCAAGATGGCATGACAGCCACTCCACAAAGCTCACAAGTACAAGGTATGGTCTGGAATATCTCTTATGCTTGCTTCATATCTTTGGATATCATGTTTCACCTTGATCCTTTCTCCTTCACTCGAGGACGAGCAAAGGTCAAGTGTGGGGGTGTTGTTGACGGCTGTTAAGTACCGCTTTTACACTGTCAACTCCTGCATAAAATAAATAAAAAGTGAGCATCAACACTAGGATAGGGCTTTATACTGACAATCTCCACAAGTGTTGGTGTTTCTAGCTTTTGTTGCAGGGCACACCGAAATACGTGCTAAATGGTACAGTTGAGAGCAACTGATCTAATGGCTTATATAGGATGTCATCATAAACAACCTCAAATGCCAATTTAGACTGCACCATTGCGACGGGCTCGTCGAGACGATCGAACTGGACATACTATTTGCCTACTTTGGAGCTCGGATGCAAAAGATATTAAATGGAGAAAATAGCATCAATGATGACGTCAGCACCCTGCCTACCGTACACAGCTGCGGGGGAGATTACCAACGGGCGCCACGTGGTGCGTCACCAATGGCCGCCGCAACGCCGGGTCAACGCCCCATAGTAGGCGCGCCTGCACGCGTGCTGGGCAAGCCGGCCACGTGGCGAACGTGGACTGGCCCGCGAGCCACGACGCGGCGCCCTCTAGGGCGCGAGCACGTCCGCGCGAGGGAGGCCCCGCACGAAGCCACGCGATGCTCGGCGGTTCGCCTAGTGCCCACGCGGGAGGCAGCCGAAGCGCGCGCATGCGCGCGGTCTTGCGCGGGACCGAGCCGGCCAGGCCGGCCACGCGGCGCTCGGATGGTGGCCCGCGGGAGGTTGGTTCCGGGTCTGCTCGGTCTGCTCGTTTTCTGCGACGGTTCACGCTACAGCCCGCCCAGTTCAGCGCCCATAAGGCTGGTTCAGCTCCGGTTCTCGCCCCTAGGATCCGGTTTTCCTTCGGTTCTTCCTTCCACCGACCTAGAGGCTCCTTCTACAGTACGCTACAGGTGTTCACCCGAGGCAAATCCCACAAAGGGCTTGCACCGGTCAGACCGGTCAAGAGCACCGGTCAGACCGGTCGCGCCTGGGCAGCTCGGGATGAACAGCGAGCCGCGGGTCAACTCCCCCAAATCCACTTCCCGATCTCCCGATTCGCTCCACGGATTCGCACAAGACTTTGGGGATACTAGGAGTACCTCATGGGCATCCCATAGCTACGATTTGGTCCACCAAAACTCATTGAATCAAGAGGAATCGAAGAATTTCCGCCAAGAACACCACAAACCCTAGGACAACGAAAACCCCAAAATTGAGCCCCTTTACTCATGGATTTGGGAGGGGAATCAAAGGGAAAAGAACCACGAAGGGTTCATGCATACATCCCCCACCAAATCCCAAAGAGAAAGGTCTCAAAACCGCCACTAGAAAATTGCCAAGAAAAGGCTCCAAAAATCACCAAAAAGGAAAAACGGGAGAGACACAACCAAGCCTTGAGGAACCACGCCGAATCATCTATACATACCATGAAGGTTCATACAAGGTCTAGCTTGCTGCCCGATCATCCTTCCCTCTCACAAGATCTCACCATGAAGCTCTCAAGCTAGTCCTAGAAATTCCAAAGGAAAAATGGAAGAGGAAAATAGCAAAACAAAATGAGCTAGGGTTCCAAGAGATGGCTGCCATCCTCTCACCACTTGGTTTATATGGAGGCTAGCCAAAAGACTAAACTACCCCTATTACATAAACTAGGATACACGCCCACCAAGGGCACATTGGGAAATTGTCTTCGTAACACCATCGGACGGATGCCCGGCGACCGCACTTTGCTTAGCCTCGACGCAAGCCTTGCGATCCCGGCGCATGTCCTCCACTTCGAAGCTTCTCGGCGCCCTGCGACCCGAAACCAGTCAGACCGGTTTCGCAAACCGATCAGACCGGTTTTGGCCTGACAGCCACGCCCGGTCTTCGGCCTCGGCTTTGTGACTCAGCCAAGTAACCCAGTGGTTTTCTGGTGAACCACTGCAAACCCCGTGAACTTGATGTAGCCTCCGCCAATCACCACTCATGACTTGGCTCCCACGAAGTTCCGGCTCGACCTTGGTTTTGAGGCTCAACCAAGAAACCGTCCACGACTTCATCTTGTTGTTCGTGCCACCATATGGCCCGCATTTGACCCCGCTGGCCACCGGGTCCCTCAAACCAAGCCTACTTGTCCTCTTCACACCTGGAGGCCTCACCGGCAACGACCTTTCGCGCTTGTTCTTCACCTGCACCAACACCAGTCAAGCCGCAACCTGCACCTGCAATACTTAGCCAAGAATCGGTCCACACAACGTTGTCCATCACTCATCACACCAGGAAGCGACCATCCACCGGTCCTCGAACCACACATGGCTCTCAATCTCCCTCTTGATGAGTGCATTGACAACACACACATTTAGTAACCAAAGAGAAAAGGAAAAAAAAAGAAACAACAAAAAGAAACTCAAACAAGCGATCGAAAGCCAAACTAAGGCAAAGAGCAAGATCACTTGAAAGAGGAAAGACTCGGTCCCCTTAGGCAAGGGCAATGGCTCGACATAACCGAGTCAAAAACAAGCTCAAGCAAAGAGCACAAGCCACCAAAGCAAAGCTCAAAACACACAAGAGCTCCCCCTGCACATATGCACACTCCCCTTGAACATGTGCCAGCACTAGGCACAGGCCAGTTTCCCAAACCGGTCAGGCCGGTTTCACCAAACCGGTCAGACCGATTAAACTCAGCAGAAGCTCTCCCCCAAAAGCCAAAAATGCAAAAGAAATGCACAAGCTCCCCCTTGACTGTTGGGATATGTTCTAGGGATGCAATGCAACTTTTCTCCACTAACATTTCTCCCCCTTGTTGCCAATGCATGAATCAAGGCTCAAATTTGGAAAAGATGCAACTAGAGCTTCTCAAATAGACAAAATTCATCACAAGATGCTACACATGTTCAAATGAGCAAGTTAGGCACTCTACAGCTTCGTATGAACATCAACTACATGATCACCAAGTTTCACAACCATTGGGTAAAGCTAAGATAGAATTGATCATTTTTGCGGAAAAATCACCCTCTCATGAGCAAAGTCCTAAACATTAGCAAAACATGTCAAAATGGCAAAGCCACACAAACTTCATGCTAGGACAACCATTCTAAGCATAAAACCATCATAAACACCCACAAACACCTTATGTCATGTCAAAGCCACCGAGCCATGTGCTTACTTCTAAAAATGAGACTTCTCATTGGTAAGCAACATGCAACGGTTTAGCACCCAAAAGCAAATAAATTAAGCACATATGACATGGGAGCACATTTTCCAAGCAATTTACATTTCATTTTCAGATTCATATTTGCTACATGAAATGTCTTTGCGACAAAAAGGAACTTATGCCCCTCCACAAGATAAAGCATGGGGGCTAAACATTCATGATGGCAAATGAGCCTTTGGCCCCATATGATCAAAATAAGCTATCCAACCACAAATTAAGCATAGCAACGCCACTCAAACATGTCAAGATCATATAAAGGCATTTACTCACAAGAAAGTATACATGTGACATTTTTCAAAAACATAGCCATCAACCATGGATATAAATCAAGATCATCAAGAGCTAAGCCACACTAAGCCATATCATACCAAACTAGCTCACAAGATCATATAAAGCACATCATGGTGAACAATGTATATAGGAGAAGCTTTTCCTACACAATGCATATGATACAAAATGCATGCAACGTAAGATACAAAGATGCCTATACATCATGTTACATATGTCATGTCAAATGCAAGAAATGCACAAAGGAAAGCTATACATATGATACAAAGGAGCTCCCACACGCCAACTCAAGAAATCAAACAAACACCATGCTCCCCCCGCAAACGAGTGAAAGTTGCTTGATCTAGGGGTTTGGTGAAAATATCGGCTAGCTGGTCATGTGTGGGTACATGGATCAAAGCGATTTTCCCTTTCTCTACGTTGTCTCTCAGGAAATGATACCTCACTTCTATGTGCTTGGTTTTGTAATGGAGCACTGGGTTCTTTGCAACGCTTATGGCACTGGTGCTATCACATTGAAGTGGGACATGGGTATACTCCTCACCAAAGTCACTCATGGTGTATATGATCCAAAGGAGCTGAGAGCAACAACTAGCTGCGGCCACATACTCTGCCTCGGTAGTGGATTGAGCAACACTTGATTGTTTGTGGGAAGACCAAGACACCAAAGAGGAACCCAAAAACTGGCAAGTCCCAGAAGTGGACTTCCTATCCAACTGACACCCGGCAAAATCCGCGTCCGAAAATCCATGAAGAGCCAAAGAAGAAGACGCGGAGTACCAAAGGCTGAAGTCGGGAGTATGACGCAAATACCTGAAAATGTGCTTGACTGCTTGCCGATGCAAAGTCCTCGGAGACGCTTGAAAATGAGCGCACAGACATACCGAGAATTGGATGTCCGGCATCGTCGCCGTCAAGTACAGGAGTGACCCGATCATGCTCTGGTACTCCTTCTGGTCCACGTGTTCACCTTCCTCGTCCGCATCAAGAGCTGTAGTCGTACTCATAGGCGTCGCCATGGCCATGGAGTCCTCCATCTTGAACTTCCTCACAATGTCCTTGGTGTACTTAGCTTGGTGCACAAATGTTCCTTCCTTGGATTTCTTGATCTGGAGGCCGAGGAAGAACTGCAACTCACCCATCATGCTCATCTCAAATTCCCTGCTCATGTCTTCTGCAAAACTTGCAACCAAAGAGTTAGACGAGCCACCAAAGACAATATCATCCACGTATATCTGCACAATTAGGATCTCTTTGCCTTGCCTGAGAAGAAACAAGGTCTGATCGACCTTCCCCATCTCGAAACCTCTCTCAAACAGGAACCCACTCAACCTGCCATACCAAGCCCTAGGCGCCTGTTTCAACCCATAGAGTGCCTTTCTCAACTTGTACACCCGGTGGGGGTACTTCTCACTCTCAAACCTCGGTGGTTGCCTCACGTACACTTTTTCTTCCAACACACCGTTTAAGAAAGCACTCTTCACATCCATTTGGTGCAATTTGAACCCTTTAGCCACAGAAAAGGCTAGAAGGATCCTAATTGCCTCCAAACGAGCTACGGGAGCAAAGGTCTCCTTGTAGTCGATCCCTCTTTCTGACTATATCCTTGCGCCACCAGCCTCGACTTGTTTCTCACCACCTCTCCTTTCTCTCCCTCTTTATTTTTCCACACCCATTTTGTCCCAATCGGCTTACACCCTGGTGGAGGATCCACCAACTCCCAAAGTTGGTTCCTCTCGAAATTCTCCAACTCCTGATGCATCGAATTAACCCAATTATGATCAGATAGCGCGTGTCCAATGTCTTTGGGCTCAAAGGTAGCAACAAAAGCAGCATGAGCGAAATGAGAATTGTTTCGAACCCTCGACCGTGTAGTACGTTCATTGATGTCGCCGATGATTCTCGAAGCTGGGTGATCCACTTGAACTCACCGGGGAGGTTCTCGCCTTGAAGCTACCTCCCCCTCAACAGTAGCTTCGCCTTGATCTGGGTTTGTCATTGTAGGTGTGGGAGACGGCCCATTCTCGATCGTAGTCGAAGTAGTAGGTACATGTTCAGCCGCGGGCACCTCACCGCCATCTTCATCATCTCTATGTTCATGCTCCTCCTCCTGAAAGATCTCCTCGCCAAGTTCATCGTCACCTGCACACTCAAAAACAAGCTGACTACGTGGCTGTGTCTCGTCGAAGGTTACCTCGCAAGTCTCCATGATTTGGTTAGTTTCAAGATTGAGCACACGAAATGCTCTAGAATGAGATGCGTAACCAAAGAAAATACCATCGACTGACCTAGCCTCGAACTTGTCCAACTTCTTCCCTTTCTTAAGAATGAAGCATTTACAACCAAAGACATGGAAGTGACTCACCTTGGGTGTGCGACCATGCATCAACTCGTAGCAAGTTTTATTCTTGTGGACCCTGAGGTAAATCCTGTTGGACACATAGCACGCGGTATTGACCGCCTCAGCCCAGAACCTTCTCGGAGTCCTATGCTCGTCGAGCATCGTCCGAGCCATCTCACACAAGGTTCTGTTTTTCCTTTCCACCACGCCATTCTGGGGAGGCGTATACGGACTCGAGAACTGCTGTTCAAGACCCAAGTCATGGCAAAAGGTTTCGAAACAAGAGTTTCTAAATTCTGAGCCATTGTCACTGCGGATCGCTCGTATGGCATCTCCGTGCCTCTCGTTCCTCAACTTCAAGACAAGATCTCGAACAAAACCAAACGTCTCCCCCTTCTGTTCCAAAAAGAAGACCCAATCATACCGAGAGTAGTCGTCCACCACAACTAGGATGTACCACTTCCCACCCGCAGATCGCACACGAGCTGGGCCTACAAGGTCCATATGGAGCAGCTCGCTTGGACGCTCCATCATCACATCGGTGAGGGGTGGGTGAGAAGAGGCTACCATCTTGGCATGCCTACACGGCGCACAAACCAACTCTTTCTCAAACCTCAACCGTGGCAATCCTCGGACCAAATTGAGTTTACTCATGCGAGACAAAAGGTCAAAGCTCAAGTGACCCAACTTCCTATGCCACTTCCACAACTCACTCGAAGAACCAGCCAAAAAGCAACGAGCCACACCAGAAGACTGAGAGAAATCTAATCGAAACACTTGATCCTCGGGTACAACCATGCAAACTAGGTCCCCTCGAGAATCCAAAATCCGAGAACCACCAGGCCGAAACAACACCTCAAAACCCTCATCCAACAACTGGGACACGGAGAGCAAATTGAACCCCAGCGATTGAACAAGAGCAACACGCCTGAGAGTGACCTTGTCACTTACCTTAATCTCACCTTCTGAAAGCACACGTCCTTGCCCATTGTCCCCAAAGGTGATGTATGTCTTGGACACCACCAGGACGAGACTTGAGAACCACCCCTTGTCTCCGGTCATATGCCTCGAGCAACCGGAGTCAATCAACCAAACGTTCCTCAAGTCTCCCACCTGAAATTCAAAAGCGAGCACGTGAGTGAACAAACGACTCAGCACTGGGGTTACTACCAAAAGAGTAAAACCAGTGCCGAGCCATTTGCTCCAAAGTGGGGTTAGCACAAACCAAATCATCACACCTATCAAAGCTACCACCACGAAAACCACCACGGGAACCTCCACTAGGAAACCACCCCTGTCTAGCTGGAGGAGGACGAAAATCACGAAAGGAAGACCGTGGACCGTTCCTCCTCTCCATCCCAAAGCTACGACTCCTCCCACCCTCGTATTGAGCACGAGGTGGAGAACGTCTAACAAACTGACCACCTGCAAACTCTCCATGCCAACCACCAGAACCACGACCACCAGAACTGAACCGAGCATCCGCACGAGCATGAAAACCAAACTGCTGTCTGCCCAGACCAGCACCGGTCTAACTGGTCACCCTGACCGGTGGTGCTCAGCCAGCAGCACCACCTGCCACCTTTCGATCTCCCCAAGCCAGAACAGTCCTCACAATCGCCTTGGCCCTAGTCATTTGCATACGAGGCTCAGGTACACCATTTGAAGGGCGGTACCTGTCCTTGTTAGCCCACTCCTTAGCCATTCTCTCCTCACGCTTCCTCTTGAAGCAAAACTCACCCTTGTGACCATCTCTCCCACAATAGTCACAATGAAACCGTATGGACTTAGGCTTAGGCTTGGGATGGGGCTGCTCACTTGGTTTCTCCTCAGTCGGCTTCTCACCCTTCTTTTCTCCAACCACTCTCTCTTTGGAGTTCACAAACTTCGCCTATTTTTGGAAGTCATTTGTTGGGCGAGGGAATATGGGAGGATCTGGGTTGTGTCAAGTTTGTTTCTCAGTGGGTTGGGCTTAGGAGCATAGGCATTTTTGTGGAAGGTTTTTGGTGGAGCTTGGATATCACCAATCTTCTCTCCTCCCTTACCACTGCACTCTCCAATCTTATCGGACCCAAGCGCTTGCCCATCATAGTGCTTGTATGCCTCTATCATCATCCTAAGCTGTGGTTCATGACCCGACAACCAACCCATCATTTTTCTCAAGTCATCATTCTCATCCTGCAAGCGATCCACATAATGTGCAAGTTCCAGATTCTTCAAAGCATGCAATTCACAAGTAGAGCAAGAAGTGGGAATAGGTTCTTTCAACTTAGCGTCAAGCGAAATAGTGTAAGCATGCATCTCATCAATCTTTCCATGCAAAACAGGGCAAGAAGTGCAAGCACCTAGCAAAGCAGGTCTAGACTTAAGCTCAGCCACTTCAACCCTAAGCACATCTAGTTCATCACAAGTAGAGGCATGCTTATCCTTAAGACCGGTAAGATCAGCTAGGTACACAGAGCAATCACAACAATCAATCTCATCAGAAACCACAGGTGAAGCCTTAAGCGAATCTATCTCAAGCTTAGCATCAAGGTTCTGGGTTTCTAGCTTAGCTACTCTGTTTCTAGCAACTTCTAGTGAGGCCCTAAGCTCTTTCCTCATCTTCTTTGCCTCTCTAAGCATATCATCACGATTATCAAGCAACATGCAAAGTCGTTTATTCTCCTTACACAAGAAGGGAAGCTCGTCACGTACCTCGTCCTCGGAGTCGGAGTCTGAGTCGCTCTGGTGACTCTTCTTGCTGCCGGAGCTGCATGCCATGCTGCAGAAGCCATCTCTTGCAAAGCAGCTCAGCCCACTCAGGTTCTTGGATGACTTCCTGTTCTTGCGCCGATCACCTTCATCTTCACTGCTACTCGAGCTCGAGGAAGAGTAGGCGGAGCTGGAGTCGATGTCGCTCGCTCTGACCATCACTCGGGCCTTCCTGCCGTGGCCGTCCTTCTTCCTCGATCGTCGCTCGTCCTTGTGCTTATTCTTGTGCTTGTGATCGCGCCTTGATTGGTAATTGCCGTTCGTCCTCGACCGGTTCTTGTAGCCGTCCTTGCAGCCATCCTTGTTCTCCATCTTCTCCGGACAATCGGTGACGAAGTGTCCTGGCTTGCCGCACTGAAAGCATGTCCTTGCATTCTTCCTTGTGTGCACCTAGTTCTCGTGCAACCTCTCGAACCGCCTGGTCAGCAACGCCAACTCGTCCTCTCCAAGCACGTCAAACTCCTCATATGGCAAAGTCATCAAAGAAGACAGAGAGTACATCCTGGAGGATGCGTTAGTGTTAGACTTAGCACCTTTGCTGACTTGAGCTTGGAAACCAGCTCGTTCAAGGTCAAGGTGTCATACTTCTCAGACTCAAGAATAGCCTCGACCTTTCTGTCCCATACGGTGTGATCCAACGTGTGTAAGAGCTTCATGGCTCTATCATGATCATCGTATGGGAGCACAGCCACATTGGCTCTCATGTTGTTCACCACAACCGTAAACCGCTGGAAAAGGGCATCGACGGACTCGCCGGGGAGATGAGTGAAGTTCTCGTAGTCTCTCCGGTAAGTCGCGTACATCCGAGCCTGAACCTGAGCATTCCCAGCATGAGCATCCTTTAACTGTTCCCAAATCCTACAAGCTAAGTCCTCTGTCTGAACCCGATCGAATTCGGACTAACACAGAGCACGAAACAAGTAGTCGACCGCCTTGTTGTTGGCGTCGAACATATCCCTCGATCCTGGAGCAAGGAAGTTAATCGGATGAACATAAGCTGTGTTCACCGTAACATCCCAAAGGATCTGTCCCTTGCCACGAAGAAACGCAGCCATCCGTCTCTGCCACATCTGGTAGTTCTTCCCATCGAAGTGCGGAGGACCCGATCCCCGTTCCTGGTACGCCATCTTTGGATCTTAGACTGGTTAGAGTCTCGAAAGACCCGAACCAGCTCTGATACCAATTGAAGGACCGAAACTGGCGACCAGAGAGGGGGGAGTGAATGGGAGCCGATAAAAATTCTTCTCGAAGGAGATGGCTACTCCAACAAGATGAACGCGGCAACCAAACACGTCTCCGACTCAACTACCCAAGTTGGTCAAGACCACGTAGCCACTGGAGTGCTACTGGTCCAAGGAACCAACACACAACCTTCCGAACCAAACACACCAAACGCACAGCGGAAAACTGCACAGCTTGCTGCCTGTGCTACACCGGTCAGACTGATGGCCTGCGCCGGTCAGACTGGTGACACTGGTCAGACCGGTGGACAGAGCCGGTCAGTCCGGTGGCTACAGCAGCTGCACAGAAAATGTTCCAGGAAGCCTCAGTGACTTCTCTAGGCCCTGGAACAAAAACCACCTCCAGAGCTCAAACTGCAAGGAAAGAAAACCCTACACAAAGCCTAACCAAACTCCTCGAAACCTGCCAAGAACTGACCAGCAGCAACACACGACAACAGGAACACACCAAGACGTTCACCCGAGGCAAATCAAACAAAGGGCTTGCACCGATCAGACCGGTCAAGAGCACCGGTCAGACCGGTCGCGCCTGGGCAGCTCGGGATGAACAGCGAGCCGCGGGTCAACTCCCCAAAATCCACATCCCGATCTCCCGATTCGCTCAACAGATTCGCACAAGACTTTGGGGATACTAGGAGTACCTCATGGGCATCCCATAGCTACGATTTGGTCCACCAAAACTCATTGAAATAAGAGGAATCGAAGGATTTCCGCCAAGAACACCACAAACCCTAGGACAACGAAAACCCCAAAATTGAGCCCCTTTACTCACGGATTTGGGAGGGGAATCAAAGGGAAAAGAACCACGAAGGGTTCATGCATACATCCCCCACCAAATCCCAAAGAGAAAGGTCTCAAAACCGCCACTAGAAAATCACCAAGAAAAGGCTCCGAAAATCACCAAAAAGGAAAAACTGGAGAGACACAACCAAGCCTTGAGGAACCAAGCCGAATCATCTATACATACCATGAAGGTTCATACAAGGTCTAGCTTGCTGCCCGATCATCCTTCCCTCTCACAAGATCTCACCATGAAGCTCTCAAGCTAGTCCTAGAAATTCCAAAGGAAAAATGGAAGAGGAAAATAGCAAAACAAAATGAGCTAGGGTTCCAAGAGATGGCTGCCATCCTCTCACCACTTGGGTTATATGGAGGCTAGCCAAAAGACTAAACTACCCCTATTACATTAACTAGGATACACGCCCACCAAGGGCACTTTGGGAAATTGTCTTCGTAACACCATCGGACGGATGCCCGGCGACCGCACTTCGCTTAGCCTCGACGCAAGCCTTGCGATCCCGACGCGTGTCATCCACTTCGAAGCTTCTCAGTGCCCTGCGACCCCAAACTGGTCAGACCGGTTTCGCAAAGCGGTCAGACCGGTTTTGGCCTGACAGCCACGCCCGGTCTTCGGCCTCGGCTCTGTGGCTCAGCCGAGTAACCCAGTGGTTTTCTGGTGAACCACTGCAAACCCCGTGAACTTGATGTAGCCTCCGCCTATCACCACTCATGACTTGGCTCCCACGAAGTTCCGGCTCGACCTTGGTTTTGAGGATCAACCAAGAAACCGTCCACGACTTCATCTTGCTGTTCTTGCCACCATGCGGCCCGCACTTGACCCCGCTGGCCACCGGGTCCCTCGAACCAAGCCTACTTGTCTTCTCCACACCTGGAGGCCTCACCGACAACGACCTTTCGTGCTTGTTCTTCACCTGCACCAACACCAGTCAAGCCGCAACCTGCACCTGCAATACTTAGCCAAGAATCAGTCCACACAACGTTGTCAATGACTCATCACACCAGGAAGCGACCATCCACCGGTCCTCGAACCACACATGGCTCTCACCCAGCGGGCGACTCGACTGGACCATCGAAGACGAAGTCCGGGGAGCCAAAGCGCAGCACGGTGGTGCGCACTGGCTGTTCGTCGGAATGGGCCATCCGGACCCTTGTTGGCGTCGTGACACACGAAGTGCCCCCTACCTGGCATGCTAACTGTCGGGGTTTGATACCATCGACAAGTAAATTTTGGTATGTTTCGTGCATCTGATCCGGATGGTTGGGCTTAGAGCCACCGGGATTATACTGGTTCAGGCACCGAGGGGGTACCCTACGTCCAGTTCGGGAAGATGTTCTATATGTCCACAGGGGCTTGTAGTAGGGGGTACAAGCTTAGGTCAAGAGAGGGAAAGTGTCCCAAGTCTCTGGATGTGGTTCTGAGCTATGAGTGCTCGATCGGTGAATGTGGTGTGTTGTTGGTCTTGTACGCTGTGTTCTGCGTTTTGGACCCCCTGTTTACGGTGCCAGCCTCTCCTTTTATAGTTCAAGGAGGGCTGGTGTACAAGGGTTAAGATGGTAAAACGGCGTCCGGCTACAGTGCCGCAACAGTGCTGGAATAGTGCCATGCCATGGGCCTTCGTCTCCCGTTAGCGCCGTACACTGTGCTAGCCGTGGTAGCCTTAGTAGGGCGGCGTACCTGCGGCTCTCGTTCCAAGGCGGCTTCTCCTGACCCAGGAGCTCGCCAATCTTGTTAGGTCAGGGCTTCCTGTGCAAGCCTCGACCTTCTCTCTGATACTTGCTGGGTCGGGTCTCATCGTTCGATGTCTTGCAGGCGAAGGATTCGCATGTCCTTCGCCACTGTTCAGCATCCAGGTGATGGGACGCCGGGGCAGTCCGCTTCCCACACCGGGGAAAATCTCATCATGGCCTGGCCTTCTGACAAGGTAGATCCGCTCGCCCTGCTGCTCCTGCACGTCTCGGGCGGCGCGGGGCAGCTTGCGCCATGTTGCAGCCCTCCCCCTGGGGTGGCCCCGGCCGGTGGATTGCAGCGGAAGGAGCCTTAGGTCGTGCGAGGCGGAGCCGCCCGTCGAGGTAGCTGGGGTGGCCGCCTAAGTCGGAGGTGGCCCTGCGGATGGGGCCAGACCACTGTCCCTAAGGATGGGAAGCTGGGCCTGGCTCGCTGGTGGCTGATGTTGGGCCTTCGCAGATGCAGCCCATCATTTAGCCTTCATGATTTCGGGGATTTAGGGGCTAAGATAATCACCCTCGGTTTCTCCCCTCTTCAAAGTCTGACTTTCCAGAGGTCGACATGGCGAAGGTCGGGGATGGCCCCAATCAAGAGAAAGACATCAATGCCGTAGAGGCGGAGGTGCAGCCGACGGCGGAGAAGGTCATGGATGCCATAGACTATGAGGGAGACGATGACGAGTAGATGTAGTGTTAAAGTTGTACCTCCTCGTTGGCCGGAGTGCAACGTTCCCATGCCATGTAAAAAATATTGTTGTCTTGTTTTGCTTTAGTCATGCAGTACTTATGCTTATACGAGCTTGGTCCCTGAGCCATTATGTTATTTCATGCCCCGCTAACCACTACTCACGGAGAGGACGGCTTACCGACCACAGGGCTCAGTGTGGACGCTTACGTGTAGCAAGCGCGCGGGCGAGTCTAGGACTCAGGTTTTGCAACCACACAACAAAGCAAGCTCGCGGCAGCATGAAGTAGGCAATCATAGGAGATAATGTCCTCAGGTCAAGCGACCCTTAGGTCGGCATAGCCAAGCCCCTGAGCATGTCGAGTGGGAGGAACGAAACATCACCCTCAGGTCATATGACCCTTGTAATTGATTTGCTAAGCCCCCTAGCATGTCGAGGGGGAGGGAACATGACACGGGAAAAAAGGAGAGTAGAATTCAAAACACAGTAGAAGACTACTTGAAACTAATATTTATTTAACTTAAAGTACAAGGACGAGGAATACATAGCTCGTATGAAACTATTCTACGGGTAGAATCAGCGCAGATGCTCCACGTTCCAACGGTTAGGAACTTCTTGGCCGTCGCCCCACTGGAGGTGACATGTAGATGGGCTGACGACTTCGGTGACGATGAAAGGTCCTTCCTAAGGGGCGGACAGCTTGTGCATGCCGTCGGTCTTTTGAATGCGTCGCAGGACGAGGTCGCCAACGTTGAAGGAGCACTCCTTGACGTTGCGATCATGATAGCGACGAAGTTGCTGATCATGGTGAGCCTGCCATATGATAGCTGCCACCCTTTGTTCCTCGAGGCTGTCGAGGTCGATGCGACGAGTCTTCTCAGCTTCACCTTCATCGTAGAACTGTATGCGAGGTGCTCCAAAGGTGACGTTGGTAGGGAGGATGGCCTCCGAACCGTATACCAAAAAGAAGGGCGAGAAGCCCATAGCTGAGCTGACCTGGGTCCGGAGACCCCAGATCACGTGGGGTAGGTCGGCGAGCCAATGAGATGCGTAATTCGATGCATCATCGAAGATGCGATCTTTTAGAGCTCGTAGCACCATGCCATTGGCACGCTCGACCTGGCCATTACACCGAGGGTGGGCGACCGACGAGTAATAGACATCAATCATACTATCTTGACAAAAGTCCCAGAAAGCTGATCCTGTGAAGGCCGACCCAAGGTCAGTGATGATTCTGTTTGGCACACCGAAGCGATGAGTTATCTCTTTGACGAATTTAGCCACTTTGTCCGACGTGACCTTGGTGACAGGTCGGACTTCAATCCACTTGGTGAATTTGTTTATGGCAACGAGGATGTGTTTATAGCTGCCTGGGGCAGTTTTAAACGGTCCTATTGAGCCGAGACCCCACATGGCGAAGGACTAGGATGGTGGAATTGTGCGAAGGATCTAGGCAGGCAGATGCTGCTGTTTGGCAAAGAATTGGCATCCTTTGCACCTCTTAACGAGGTCTTTGGCATCATTCATGGCCGTGGCCCATGGGCTAGTAGAAACCAGATCGATAAGCCTTGCCGACTGGATTGGCGGATGCTGCGTGGCAGCAACACTCGCCACTGTAGATCTCAGACAGGAGCTGAAGACCATCTGATCGCAAGATGCACTTCATTAGCACGCCAGTAGAGGCTGCTTTTCTGTATAGTTCATCGCTAATAATGATGTAGTTAGCACTACACCGGGTGATCTTTTCTCATTCTGCTTTGTCTTCTAGAACCAACTAGTGGACTAGGAAAGGCTCGCGCCAATCTTCTTCTTTTTCTGTCATCAGCAAGTCGCGGGTTGGTGCTGGTGTTGGGTCAGGCTGACCTTGGTCCGGGTTGTCTGGCTCCAGTATCTTGATGGACAGCTTGCACAGGTCTTGGACGAACACACCGGCCGAGACCAGTGCTCACTTGGAGCCTAGTTTACATAGAACATCGACGGCAACATTGTTGTTGCGCGGAACATGCTAGAACTTGATTCCCTCGAAGTGGCCTTCCCATAGGATTTGTGACATCATTGCCTGTCTAGAGCAGAACTCAATGTCGAACTCTCCTAGTTTGATCGCCCACTTGACGATGAGGCCATTGGCGTTGCGGTTGCATATGATCTCTCCTAGCGGGAAGGAGGAAGGCACCTTGATCTTGTGAGTTTGAAAGTAGTGCCGGAGCTTCCTTGATGTGACCAAAAGTGCGTAGAGCAGCTTCTGAGGCTGTGTA
Organism: Cenchrus fungigraminus; assembly: GCA_036936925.1. Lineage (NCBI taxonomy): Eukaryota > Viridiplantae > Streptophyta > Magnoliopsida > Poales > Poaceae > Cenchrus > Cenchrus fungigraminus. The sequence continues at coordinate 56,613,133 of CM072772.1, read as the reverse complement.
TAACATGTCTTAGTGTCGGCCAGGACCTCGCTGACGTAGTACATAGGTCATTAGACTGGATAGACCTGCCCTTCTTCTTCTTGCTCGGCGATGAGAACCGTACTGACCACATTAGTTGTTGTCGAGATGTAGAGGATGAGTGTTTCCTTTGGGATTGGAGGCATCATGATTGGTGGAGAGGTCAGGGACTCCTTGAGAGCTTCGAAAGCTTGTTGTGCCTCTTCATCCCACACGAACTTATCTGCCTTCTTCAATAGCTTGAAGAAGGGAAGACCTTTTTCGCCAAGCTTGCTGATGAAACGACCTAGGGCCGCCATCATGCCGGTGAGCTTCATGATGTGTTTTTTGCAAGATGGCTTGACCATGTTGTGAATCGTGTTGACCTTGATGGGGTTGGCTTGAATGCCTCGGTGCCCGACCATGAAGCCCAGGAGCAATCCGGAGGGGACACTGAAGACGCACTTGGTTGGATTGAGCTTCCATTGGTAGGTGCGAAGATTGGCGAAGGTTTCACCGAGGTCAGCTATGAGCTGGTCCTCATGGGTGGTCTTGACGACCACATCGTCGATATAGGCTTCAACGTTCTTTCCGATCTGGGATGCCAGGAACTTTTGAATTGCCTTTTGGTACGTGGCACCAGTGTTTTCAAGCCACAGGTCATGACCTTGTAGTAGTAGATGCCGTTGGGCGTTATGAATGCCGTCTTGTCCTGGTCATCGGGATTCAGGGCTATCTGGCGGTACCCTGAATAACAATCGAGGAAGCATAGTAGGATGCTGCCAGCCGTGGAGTCCACGACCTGATCGATGCGAGGAAGAGGGAAGGGATTTTTCGGACATTGCTTGTTGAGGTCGGTGTAATGGATATACATCCTTAATCCTCCAATCTTCTTAGGTACAAGAACCGAGTTTGCAAGCAAAACCGGGTGTTTACATTCACGGATGAATCCTGCAGCTAAGAGCTTACAGACTTCTACTTTTATGGCCTCCTTTCTATCTTTTTGTTGACATTGTTTTTTGGAAATGAGTCAACAGGTGAAGATAAAAGGAATCAGTAAGACGTGCCGATGGGAGAACAGTGCAATCAGCTGACTAGAGCAATGAGGATGATCAACAGAGTCCGCTGATGGTCGAGACAGTCCAACCCGATCCGTCGATGGACGAGCGGGTCAACCCAATCAGCTAATGGTCAATTTGAAGGATCGACCGATGGGAAAGAAGAAAGTGGCAGTCAAAAAATATGCCAAAGGAAAGATATGACGGAGGCGGGTCAATCAACAATTGACAACGGGTCAAAGTCAGTTTTAGGAGAGTTCGACTCTTGCATGAGTCATTTTTTGGTAGTGTTCATTTCTTTAGATGCAAGTAAACAATGTCGTAATTGGCTAGGAGTCAGGGAGTCCTCAAGACATAAATAGCAACCCCGCGTGGTTGGAAAATCTGTACACACCAATATCAAACAAACAGCCTCTGGGCAAACCCTTTACAATTTACAGCATCTACTTTTACAACATCTACTTTTCGGCGACTTCGCCATTGTATTTTTTATCTTTTCTCAACGCCGTTCTTCAAGTTCGTCGGGCCGCTTTGATCAATCTTCGGCAAGCTTGTGAGTACCGTTTTACCGAATAATCCTAGGCTTTAACCTCCGGGCGCATCGCTGAGGTTTCGTCTAGTTCTTTATTCACAATTTATAGATACTAGCTAGATCTGCAAGTTTTCGTACCAATTCTTGTGGATTTAGCTTTTATCACCAATCTATCCAGCTCGATCTAGATCTCGTCGGCTTTTACTATTTTATCTATCAATTATTCTCACAATCGGCTTAGATTTATTCAAGTGCTGACGTCACGATCGGCTGCCTTGGCCGATCTTTCTATATATACTTACACTTCGGCTGTTTTCGAGCCTGCCAATTGTTGGTATTTCTTAACCTCACCACTATGGCGCCGGGTTAACGTGAGCGTGTAAGAAACACCCGGGTACACTGACGAGTGCGAACGAATCCGCAAGCGCACGGATACTCCGTTGTAGCACTTCACCTTAGGAGTATTCCCAAGGGTATCGAATCCAAGGAACGGTGTGTACTACCTTCTGCTCTAGGAGAACGGTCCAAGGACACAACTCTATAGGACGAGATGGAGATGGAGGGGATCCTGCTGATAGTGGGCAGAGTTGAGAACAATCTCTCGGTCGTTTCGGACACCGGACCCTCCTGGCTATAAGAGTCGGTTCACGGCAAAGGGTTGCCTACACCTGTATCCGGACGTGGGGGATTCTGTAAGGGTCCAACGGTTGTCACTACCACGGCCTACCCCAAGACAAACCGTGGGATACAAGTCAATCGAAGGATAACCTGTTGTCAAGACACCACGTCTACACCACCGGTTACTACAATAGCACGGTTACGTCTGCTAGCCCGTAACAACACTGTAGCACTCCATACGAAGACGGAGCGACGAACCCACGAGGGAGAGACCAGGACTCACTCAGGTAACCGCTATCTATACAAGGATCATGGAAGGACTTTGGTCTAAACTAGAATGCAGGAGCATCCACTTTACTCTAATTGGACTAGCAGGCATACAAACAGAATTAGCAACTTATGAACTACACCAGAAGATCAAAGGCTAAGCTCATGAAGAACACAAGCCTCTAAATCATGAACAAGTGAAGAACACAAGAACTATTCACCTATGCATGAATACTACTTTAGTCTAAATAGGAAATGCAGAAATACTCACTTTATTCTAAATGAAGAATGAAGCATCTGATGAGGACACCACGAGTACATCTACACCCGCAGCTGCATCTCCAGACGCTCAGGCGCCATCTCCAGAAGCTCAGGCGCCACACCAAGATGTTCCACTACGTCAGGCGTCACCAGTTGGGCCAATTACTCGAGCTCGTGTGAGGGAATTAATCTACGTCTTGCTGTTGAAGAACGAAGGCCCAAGATGCATAGAAGACGGCCCAACAGGACGGCCCAGAGGGGCTCCTAGGGTTGGGCGCTAGGAGAGGGAGCCGCGCACCCTCCCCCTCGCGAGACGCCGTGCGCCCTTCCCCCGAGGGTGCTAGGGGCTACGCCCCCTTCTCCCCTCTATTTAGATAGACCCCTCTTTTACTTTCAGACTTGAGTTTTGTTTTACATCTAGCTTTAGCTACACCAGAACACGCGCAAATACGTGCTGTCCTCTGTGATTCAGAACTCCACCTTCGAGTGATATTAAGATTGCTCGCCTCAGATTCTTGTTCGTTTTTCGATTGCGTACAGGAATTGATCTTCGTGATCAGGCTGATCTTGCGCCAGCAAGGTCGGTAGCCATCGGGAGTTGGTTCAGCGATTGCATTGGCACTTCGAGTCTCGCTCGTCGTAGTCGGATCGTGAGGGTCGCCTCCCACCAGATCGAAGTTATCTCCACTCACCGAAAGATCGGGCACTTCGCCTCTATCAAGTGGTATCAGCTTTCCAGGTTGATCGGTGAGTTTTATCTAGTGTTTTTCCCTTCCTACAGTCCAAAAAAACCAAACAAAAATTTACTTTCAGGATAGATCTTTGCCCCAGCAACCGTTTAGCCTTGCACATTCTTTCAATAAGTGTCTTTGTTGAATTTGTGTGCTTACGCGTTCAATTGTTGCTGGTTACTTGTGTTTTCTACCTTTTGTTCCTTCTTTTCTTCTAACCCTAGTTCATTGCCGTTTCTCTCCGCTGCTCATCCATCCACCACCTCGCCGCACTCCTCCTCGTGCGCACACCCGTCGCGCAGCCACCTCTCGGTCGCCCCGTCCCTGTTCCGTGGTGCGGTAGGTCAAAAAAAAGGAAAGAAAAAAAAGGAAAAAAAAGGAAAGCAATCAAAAAAAGGAAAAAAAAAGAATCCAAAAAAAAAGAGACCGCACAGTCCAAGTGGGAAACGGGAACCGATTCGTCTCGGTGAAGGAGTTTTGCGCCACAGTTTCCCCTGGCTCGCAAGCCTCCTGGCCTGCACCGTGCATGCCCTGGTAGCTATCTCTCCCTGATTGTGCTGCGTACCCCCACACCGAGCCATCTCCTCTCTCTTTTCCAGTACCATATTCTGAGTTTGGCCTTACTCTAGAGAGAGAGAGAGAGTATCTTTTAATTACCGGAATACCCTTGTACTTTCGGAAAAAGTGTGTGGGGTAATTTGCTGTTGGAGGTCCTTTGTGTTCATATTATCAGTTTTGAGGACTCCTGCAAAAAAAATAGAAGCAAAAAAAACAGTAATTTCCTACACCCTCTCCACCTTACTTGTTGTCTTTTTGATTTCACTTGTTGCCAGTAGCGTTTGTTCCGTGTTTAGCACTATAATTCAACTTTGCATTATTGTTTGAGTGTGCTAATCCTTGACTTGAGTGCAGCCTACCTAGAACTCCACATATTTCTACGACGAGCAGATTTTGTTTCTCCAAGCAATCGCTCCACCAATCTTTCGCGTGTTCCACCGGTTGGTTGCAGGTCGCCCCTGTGTGCGTGGTAAGAACAGATAAGAATTTGATAACAGCCTTAGTTTGAGCGCCTTTGTGAGCTATTCCACCCCTGTGTTGGCGTCTGTTTTGTTTCGTGTTTGCGCTAACCATGGCAGGCGACGACGACAAGAAACAGCTGGAAGACATGCGGGCTGAGATTGATGGCCTTGTCACAGACATCAAGACGATCCACGAGCGGATGGATTCCATGGTTACTACGGCCAACGGGCGGTTCGACCAGCTTGATCTCACGCAGACAGCCACCAAGATGACGCTCGACGCCATCGTGTCACGACTCGATGCATTGAACACGGTGGTCACTGATTTGGTGGCCCAAGGATGTGTGGGTGACGATGAGCAGGAGGATGCTGACCGCCGAGGCAAAGCCCGCTGTGTACCACGCCGCCCCGCTGGTAACGATTCCTTCTCTAAAATCAAATTTAAAATTCCACCCTTTAATGGCAAATATGATCCTGCTGCATATCTTGATTGGGAGTTAGAAGTTGAACAAAAATTTTCATGTCATGATATTGCTGCTAGCTCTCAAGTTAAGGCTGCCATTAGTGAATTTACTGATTTTGCTTTAATTTGGTGGCGTGAGTATAAAAATAAAAATCCTACTGCTGTTCCGACCACTTGGGAGCAATTAAAAACTGCTATGCGACATCGCTTTGTGCCATCATATTATGCTCATGATTTGCTTTACAAAATGCAGCGATTTCAGCAAGGTTCTCAGTCTGTTGAGGACTACTACCAAGAGTTGCAAAAAGGTATGATTCGTTGTGGTATATTGGAGGAACCTGACGCTGTAATGGCACGCTTTCGTGGTGGTTTGAACCGCGAAATTCAAGACATCCTTGATTATAAAGAATATGCTGACATGACCCAATTATTTGAGTTTGCTTGCAAAGCTGAACGCGAAGTGCAGGGACGCCGCTCGAGGACATATTCTAACACTTTTGCAGGTAGAAACTCGTCGTCCAGTTCAGCACCTGCTCTCCCTGCGCCATCCACACCTACACCGCGTGAGAGGACAGCTACACCGGCAGGAGCTGCCCCAGCCACAGGCACCACTCCATCCACAGGCGCAGCATCCACCACAGGTCGTACACGGGATATCACGTGTTTTCGTTGCAGCGGACGTGGCCACGTGGCTCGGGACTGTCTGAACAAGCGCACATTACTCATTCGTGACAATGGTGAGTACTCTTCAGCTAGTGATTCAGAAGAACTTGAACATACTTTGCTTGCCACTGACAATGCAGCTAAGACGGACATACATGTCAATCCGGGGGACGCCGATAGGTACGAGAGTCTTGTTGTGCAGCGTGTTCTTAGTACACAGGTCGCCCCAGCCGAGAAGAATCAGCGACACACTCTGTTCCATACGAAGGGTGTTGTGCAGGAGTGGTCGATTCGCATCATCATCGACAGCGGTAGCTGCAACAATTTGGCGAGTACTATGCTGGTCGAGAAGTTGTCATTACCCACTCGTAAGCATTCAAACCCATATCACATTCAATGGCTTAATGATGGTGGCAAAATTAGAGTATCACGATCGGTGCGTGTTCCTTTTTCTATAGGTGCTTACTCTGATTATGTTGATTGTGATGTTGTTCCTATGGAAGCATGCTCTTTGTTACTTGGTAGACCTTGGCAATATGATACTGATAGCTTGCATCATGGTCGTTCGAATTATTATTCTCTAATGTTTAAGGGTTAGAAAATAATTATACATCCTATGACACCTGAACAAATTGTTAAAGATGATCTTGCTAGAGCTGTTAAAATTGCTAAAGAACAGGAACCATCACCATCCACTTCTGATAAATCTGAAATTAAGTTGAATGCTCCTGTTTTACTTGCTACACGTGCTGATTTCGATGATATTCGAGATGCTCCTTTGCCATGCTATGCACTTGTATGCTCTAGTGTGCTTGTTTCCCTTGATGATGCACCATCTTTGGATATTCCGCCTGCGGTTGCTAACCTTTTGCAGGAGTATGCTGATGTCTTTCCCAAAGACTTGCCACTGGGTCTCCCACCGCTTCGTGGCATTGAGCACTAGATCGACCTCATTCCTGGCGCCCAGCTTCCAAACCGCGCCCCGTACCGTACAAACCCGGATGAGACAAAAGAGATTCAGCGCCAGGTGCAGGCGTTACTTGATAAGGGTTACATTCGTGAGTCTCTTAGCCCTTGCTCGGTTCCTGTGTTACTTGTTCCTAAGAAAGATGGTTCATGGCGTATGTGTGTAGACTGTCGTGCTATCAATAACATAACCATTCGTTATCGATACCCTATACCACGCCTTGATGATATGCTAGATGAGCTTAGTGGTGCCATTCTTTTTACTAAGATTGATTTGCGTAGTGGTTACCACCAGATTAGAATGAAATTGGGAGATGAATGGAAAACGGCTTTTAAAACAAAATTTGGCTTATATGAATGGTTGGTTATGCCGTTTGGTTTGACTACTGCTCCCAGCACTTTTATGCGCTTGATGAATGAAGTTCTGAGGCCCTTCATAGGATTGTTTGTCGTTGTCTATTTTGATGATATCTTGATTTACAGCAAGTCTATGGCAGAGCATTTAGAACATTTGAGTGCTGTTTTTGACGCGTTGAGGGCTGCCCATTTATTTGCTAACATTGAAAAATGCATCTTCTGCACACAACGTGTCTCGTTTCTTGGTTATATTGTTACCCCACAGGGTATTGAGGTGGACAGCAGCAAGATTGATGCCATTCGGGAGTGGCCTACACCGATGACGGTTACACAGATTCGGAGTTTCCTTGGTCTTGCAGGTTTCTACCGCCATTTTGTCCGTGATTTTAGCACCATTGCAGCACCTCTACATGAGCTTACAAAGAAAGATGTACCTTTTGCTTCGAGTGATGCACAGGAGGTAGCGTTCAACACATTGAAAGATAAGTTAACCCACGCTCCTCTCTTGCAGTTGCCTGATTTTACTAAAGTGTTTGAGCTTGAATGCGATGCTAGTGGTATTGGGCTAGGTGCTATTTTGTTACAAGAAGGTAAACCGGTTGCTTACTTTAGCGAGAAATTAAGTGGTGCTAGCTTGAAATACTCAACTTATGATAAGGAACTTTATGCTTTAGTGCGAACGTTGCAAACATGGCAGCACTATCTTTGGCATCGCGAGTTTATAATTCATTCTGATCATGAGGCTTTGAATCATATTCGTACCCAAACAAATCTGAACCGTCGTCATGCTAAATGGGTCGAATTTATTGAGTCCTTTCCTTACATTATACAACACAAGAACGGGAAGGATAATGTTTTCGCTGATGCTTTGTCTCGTCGTTATACTATGCTGTCACAGTTAGATTTTAAAATTTTTGGCTTGCAAACTGTGAAAGATTTATATGTGGACGACGCTGATTTCAAAGATGTTTTCGCTCATTGTGTTAATGGGAAACCATGGGGCAAATTTCACTTGCAGGACGGGTTCCTGTTTCGCACTAACAAGCTGTGTGTTCCAGCTAGTTCAGTTCGTCTGTTGTTGTTGCAGGAAGCGCATGGAGGCGGTCTCATGGGGCACTTTGGCGTTTACAAGACGCATGAGGTGCTGGCTGCCCACTTCTTTTGGCCCCGGATGCGCAAAGATGTTGAGCGCATTGTTGCACGTTGCACTACTTGTCAGAAAGCTAAGTCACGTTTGAGCAACCATGGTTTGTATATGCCTTTGCCTGTCCCTACTTCTCCTTGGCTTGATATTTCGATGGATTTTGTTTTGGGATTTCCTAGAACTAAGAAGGGGAGGGATAGCATTTTTGTGGTTGTTGATCGTTTCTCCAAAATGGCTTATTTCATACCTTGTCATAAGACTGATGATGCTAGCAGTGTTGCTGATTTGTTCTTTAGAGAGATTATTCGTTTGCATGGTATTCCAAATACAATAGTCTCTGATCGTGATGCTAAGTTTCTCAGTCATTTTTGGAGATCACTTTGGAATAAATTGGGAACTAAATTGCTGTTTAGTACAACTTGTCACCCTCAGACTGATGGGCAAACTGAGGTGGTTAATAGGACTTTGTCAACCATGCTTAGGGCTGTTCTAGATAAAAATTTGAAACGTTGGGAAGATTGTTTGCCTCATGTTGAGTTTGCTTATAACCATGCTATACATTCTTCTACAAAGATGAGTCCTTTTCAGATTGTGTATGGTTACATTTCTCGGGCGCCTATTGATTTATTTTTGCTTGATGCTGAGGACGCCCCGCACATAGATGTTGTTGCACATGTTGAACAAATGATTAAGCTGCATGAACAAACTCAACAAAACATTGCTGCTGCTAATGCTAAGTATCAAGTTGCTGGTAGTAAAGGTAGAAAACTTGTTACTTTTGAACCTGGTGATATGGTTTGGTTGCATTTACGAAAGGATCGTTTTCCTGCTTTGCGCCGTTCTAAATTGATGCCTCGTGCTGCTAGTCCTTTTAAAGTGCTAACCAAAATTAATAATAATGCTTATGTTCTTGACCTGCCTGCGGAGTTTGGTGTTTCCACTAGTTTTAATGTTGTAGATTTGAAACCATACGCGGGAGAAGATGAGGAGTTGCCGTCGAGGACGACTTCAGTTCAAGAAGGGGAGGATGATGAGGACACCACGAGTACATCTACACCCGCAGCTGCGTCTCCAGATGCTCTGGTGCCATCTCCAGAAGCTCAGGCGCCACACCAAGATGTTCCACTACGTCAGGCGTCACCAGTTGGGCCAATTACTCGGGCTCGTGCGAGGGAATTAAACTACGTCTTGCTGTTGAATAACGAAGGCCCAAGATGCATAGAAGACGGCCCAACAGGACGGCCCAGGAGGGGCTCCTAGGGTTGGGCGCCAGGAGAGGGAGCCGCGCGCCCTGCCCCTCGCGAGACGCCGCACGCCCTTCCCCTGAGGGTGCTAGGGGCTGCGCCCCCTTCTCCCCTCTATTTAGATAGACCCCTCTTTTACTTTCAGACTTGAGTTTTGTTTTACATCTAGCTTTAGCTACACCAGAACACGCACAAATATGTGCTGTCCTCTGTGATTCAGAACTCCACCTTCGAGTGATATTAAGATTGCTCACCTCAGATTCTTGTTCGTTTTTCGATTGCGTACAGGAATTGATCTTCGTGATCAGGCTGATCTTGCGCCAGCAAGGTCGGTAACCATCGGGAGTTGGTTCAGCGATTGCATTGGCGCTTCGAGTCTTGCTCGTCGTAGTCGGATCGTGAGGGTCGCCTCCCACCAGATCGAAGTTATCTCCACTCACCGAAAGATCGGGCACTTCGCCTCTATCAGCATCCACAGAGATACAAATCCCTCTCTCACTCTCCTACTCTCTAATCTACCAAGGAGAGGCCTCTCCTTTGAAGGGAAGCTCTCATCCTTGGGTGAGTGGTGTGTCTCATTTCTTACCCCCTCCCCTCATATTTATAGGCCAAGAGGAGCTCCCTAGGCTACCTTGGGCGCCACCAAGGGACCAATGAGGTGGTGACACGTGGCGCAGAGGAGTGAGGGCCAAGTTGGTGAATCTTCCATGAGAAGGAGCTGCAGGATTTCGGGCGGATCTTCGGGCATGCACCTAGCACCGACTTTGGCTCGTCACGACAAGCCGACATGTGGAAGGGCGGCGCGAGAGGCCTCCATATGGGTTCGGCCGAACTGGGGATCAGCCGATCCCTGGGCAACTCCGTTCACGCCGATTTTCGTCCAGGTGACTGCTAGGTGGGTCCCAAGGTCGGTTTGGGGGTGTTTGCGGTGTTTCTAGCCCGTTTCTGTGGGGAAGTGGGCCCTTGGATCCGTGTACTGGCTCCTGATTGGTCAAAGGTGTGCTTCTTTGGATTGATGAGGTGTCATGGCCACGTGGGCGCCTGTGTGGCAGCACGTCGCCACGTGGCCTGTTGTGGGTCCCACCGGACCCATGATATAGTGTGATCTTATCTTGTGCATATCTCTTTCATCCGGGCTCCGAAGTATACAAATGATATATCCATTTCGATCGTCTCGACGAGCCCGTCACAATGGTGCAGTCCAAATTGGCATTTTGGACTGTTTATGATGATGCCATATTCATGACATTAATGCACTTGCTCTCAGCTATATCATTTCATGTGTATTTTGGCCTGTCCTGCATCAAAAGCTAGAAACACCAACACTTGTGGAAATTGTCAGTATAAAGCCCTATCCTAGTGTTGATGATCACTTTCCATCTATTTTATGCAGGAGTTGACGGCATAAAACTGGTACTTAATAGCCGTCAACAACTCCCCCACACTTGACCTTTGCTCGTCCCGAGTAAAGGGAGAACAAATCAAGTGGGACATGATATCCAGAGATATGAAGCGAGCATAAGAGATATTCCAAACCATACCTTGTACCTGTGAACTCTGTGGAGTGTCTATCATGCCATCTTGGGTAGTTGAAGAATGGAATGGTCATGAATCAAATCACTTCTGCTCATCATGTCAAGTAACTTGGGGTTTTGCAATAATTTTCAAAACAAACCTTGCTAAGCTCCTCATTTGATCCTCTCAGATCACTCAATGTGTATATGTCCTCACCAAGGCATTAGAATTGCCTTTCTTCATGCTACTTCTAATGATGGCTATATGTGGAGCTCGGGGTAGGATAGAAGATAAAGCATACTTGTTTCACATATATTGCAAAGTCCAAAACTGGATCCAAGGAGAAAAGCAATTCATACAATCAGATCAAGATGTGCACGTGTATGAATGTGGTGGATATGGTAAGGTGGTTACTAGCCTCGGAGTGGGTGCTAATTATTACCATATTTGATAAATGAGATGAATGGCTCCATTGCATGATTCTCTCTCTCATATATATGAAAAATCTTATGAGAACATGGCTATCCTCTTCTCTTTTTTATGGACCTTCATGTGCTCACATTTTTTTTCTTTTTTTCATAACTGAGGGACCTTCATGTGTCCCCTTCTTTTTTTTCTCTTTTTTTAGATAGCCATGCCTCTTTTACAAAATACTTGAGGAGAGAGAAATCAATGCATATGATGGAGCATTTATGTAGGTAATAGATGAGTGATACAATGCTAACTTCCAGAGTAGAAACATAGCAAGGGGGAAAAGGTGGTGTGCACATAAATCTTGATCATGAAAGCATGAAAAGAATTCTCATAAGGGTCACAGAATTTGACAAAGCTCATGCAACAACAAGCAGCATATGAGTATAAGGTTTTTCAACTAAAAACATCATATGGCTCTGGTAGGATTGGGACATGTCAAAGAGGAGCTGCGCAAAGGGTTTTCATGTTTGTAAATAAATTCCCAAGCATTCAAACATTTAGAGCGAAGATCATATCATCAAACCATATCACAAACACCAACTACTTAGACGAGCATGAGTTCCCTAATGCTATTTGTTCACAAGCATCAAGACAATGAGTAAGGAATAAAACATATGCAAGCCAACCACAGGAATCATGTAGAGCAAGCTGAGCACCATTATTTGAGTTTGATTCACTAGATAAGAATTGAAGATCATTCAAACTCGTAGGTAGAGAGAGAGATGAAGGGTGCACATACCATCGTTCCTGAAGGATATGGGGAACAAGGAAGACTAGTGGTGATTTGGCTAACCCGTGGGGTAGCCAGCTCACTTTAGTTTACCTTGCCCTTGTCATGAAGGTGTAGCCGATGTCGTGCAGCCCTTGTGTGGGAGTTCTCAAGTGGGTATGTTGATGATGAGCTTGAGAGAACTCCCCCACACTGGTGCTTGTACTGGTGCTGTTCTTCAAACAAAAGTGGGAACAAAAGATGGACTCTACTGGTTCGAGAACCATAGAGCCTTTATTTGAAAAGCAAATATTTTTTTCATCACCATGTCATTTGCTCAAACAAGGTTAGGTCAATATTGCACTCTAGAAACAAGGGAGGATATACTTACCTTAGACCTTCGAGAGGTCATATGTACCTCATTTGTACGTCGTGCAACATGAATCCAAACCTTTACTTACCTTCCCATTTGAATCTAGCTCGAGGACTTATCCATTCGGATTTGATGATTTCCTGCAGGGGTTAGTCCATATACATGCTACCAAGATCTATGAAGATATCACTCTAAGGTTCATCAATCAAAACTCGACACCATGTCTTGTTTTGATTGAAGAAGACAATTTTAACCTAAGCACCATGCTTAATTTAAAACAGCCTATGAATGTACGAGGCCATAAACACTCAAACCAGAGCAAACGAACAAAGATAAAGGAAGCATGCAAGCAAAATCAAACTACTTTCAAAGGGAACATAAGCATGAGCATATGACGGTGAACATCGGGCAACCTCCCGGAAGGGCTTTGTTTAAAGTTAAAAGCAGGACTTACCTAGCTAATCAGCATGATGAAAGAGCTTACATCTTCTCCACATTATGATAAGACTTGGCATGAGCAGAAACTTTACGTGGGATGCCCACATACCTCCCCCACACTTAAAGTTTGCATTGCTAAGCAACAAAACTCAAGTGTGTGGAGATCAAGCTTCCCTTGTAAATGTTCCCTTACCAAAATCTTACCACAGTGTTGTAGTTGATGTAGCACACATGTTCTTAGGCATCACCTGTCCACCGTTCTTTTTAATCCTCACCTGAAAGGTTAGCGACCAAAAATACCTGAAGGACAACTTTATCTTAAAAACATGTTCCTGCTTTTATTCGGAAGGGAAATAAAACCTATGCTAATCCAGGCTATCTCCTGGTAGTGCTTTGTTTATTACGGTCATAAGCTCGACCATGGGAACTTCATCTTGCAGCTATCATTGGTGGTGTCATTCCCGTCTCACCACCAATCTTGTATGTATCAGTGAAGCTTTAGCTGCAAGGTTAGTGCCACAATGCACACACGAAATCTGATATGCTTATGGTAAACATATGCATCCACAATCAACCTTCTAAACATTTTGCAAAAGAGGACCAGAAGGTAGTTGCAGCCCTCATGTGTGCTCGGTGCACTAAGCATGGCTGACTCTGGAGGGTGATTATGCAAGCATGGTTCATGTGGTGCATCAAGAATGAAACTGCCATGCTTGTCTGCGGAACCTTCACCTATGAATTCCAGAGTCGGTGCCTCACGAGATTCCATGGCCCATGAGTTCTCTATCTCAAGAGATTTATCATGAAAGCTCGATATCGTCTCTCGATCATGATCGAAAGCAACATCATACGAGCCAGCGGGAAGAGGCTCAAACTCAGTCGAGAGGGATGATGATCGTTCGCCTTCACAGAGGTGAAGAGAATCTTCCGAGTCATTCTCATGAGGGGTAGAGAAGTCTACAACCTCTATGAGAACAGGTTCGGGTGATGCGAACGGAGATACATGCATCATCTTCTCGAGCGGGTCTTGCTTGGGAAGAGGCTTCACCAGCAGAGGTCCTGGACCTGTGATGGAAGTGGTACAAGCAAATTCCCTAGGCTTGTGATCTAGGCTCCCTAAAGATATATCTAGGAATTTCTTCACCGGGGAGCCTAGGAGTAGACCAAGATCGAGGACATCGAAGATGTGAAAGTCTAAGCTAGCCTCGATCCCGTCTATGATGAGCGGCACGGCTCTTGCGATCCCCCGACATTCAAGAACGTGTCCCAAGGGACAGCTCTTGAGGAGTATGTCGGATGGTGCTAGCAGAACATTGCCCAAGAGAGTTTCCGCTAAGATCCATGGCATGATGTTAACCTCCATGATGGGGTTACAATGGGCCTCTACGGTGATTCCTCTAATTGAACAAGGAACGATGAAAGAAGGTGAACTAATTCAAATTGCTTCGGAAAAGCGCGTCACTCCATCTGACCATTCCTCCTTCGTGGCCTCCTCAAGATATGCTTCGTCAGGAGGATCAGGAGGTAGAGGTGGTACCGAAGGCCTAGGGAAGAGTTCTGTCGAGAGATTTTTGGGATGATTGATTTGGACAGAGTGAGGATCCTCCCCTAATTGGGCAACAAATTTCGAGCTGTCTAAAAGATATCTAGAATGATTGTCCTCGAATTTGGAAGTGAACTCCGAAGGTTGAATTTCTTCTCCCTTCGGTGTCTGTGGTTCGGGAGAGATTTCAACAGACAAGTCTTGTGGTGTGGAAGTTGAGGGCTCAGACTGTGCTGTTGAAGGGCTCTCATGGCTCGACTCGGATTCCTCTTGGTAGGGCGTAGAGGAATCGTACTTGACAAGATTCTCCAGCATAGCCATACATACAGCTGGATCCCTTTGAAGAAATGGCTTTCCGAAATCGAGATGGCAGGCAGAGCGCTTGTCGAGGCCATCATAAAAGTTGCGAAGCAACTGAGATTCAGGTATCGACAAGGGAGGTCCAGTATTCACTAATGAGTTAAGTCTAGTCCAGGCTCTACCTACCGACTCCTTCTCTTTTTGTCGAAAACAGCGGATATCCTCCCGTAGAGTAGCAAGACGAGACGGAGGGAAAAACTCTCAACAAAACTTGCCCTTAAGCTTATCCCAACTATCGTTCATGTTACCTACGGTGTATGTGTACCAATGTTCTGCCTTACCTATGAGAGAGTAAGGGAATATCTTCCACATGAAGGTATCCAGTCCCTTGTCATTGGTAATAAGGGAACTGAAACGCTCGAATTCGCACAGATGATCATACAGGTTTTCGCTTGGTAACCGGGAGAAGGAATATTTCCGAACATACTCGATAGTCTCAGGAAGGAACTTAAAGCCGGATGTGAAAATAATGCGCACAGAAGGTGGTGGCTCTGGGGGTTCATCCCTGAGGGCGGAGATGCTTTTACAGGAAAGCTTCTCCATGGATAGCGGGGGTAGAGGTAGAAGTAAAGAAAACGAAAAAGGATATCTCGAAAGGTAATGGGGGTAAAGGTAGGAGAAAACGAAAAAGGTAGATACGAGGACCACTAGGTTCGAAGATAGATATGACAACTGTTCCCCGGCAACGGCGTCAGAAATGCTTGTTGGTATTTCTTAACCTCACCATTATGGCGCCGGGTTAGCGTGAGCGTGTAAGAAACACCCGGGTACACTGACGAGTGCGAACGAATCCGCAAGCACACGGATACTCTGTTGTAGCACTTCACCTTAGGAGTATTCCCAAGGGTATCGAATCCAAGGAACGGTGTGTACTACCTTCTACTCTAGGAGAACGGTCCAAGGACACAACTCTATAGGACAAGATGGAGATGGAGAGGATCCTGCTGATAGTGGGCAGAGTTGAGAACAGTCTCTCGGTCGTTTCGGACACCGGACCGTCCTGGCTATAACAGTCGGTTCATGGCAAAGGGTTGCCTACACCTATATCCGGACGTGGGGGATTCCGTAAGGGTCCAACGGCTGTCACTACCGCGGCCTACCCCAAGACAAACCGTGGGATACAGGGCAATCGAAGGATAACCCGTTGTCTAGACACCACGTCTACACCACCGGTTACTACTATAGCACGGTTACGTCTGCTAGCCCGTAACAACACTATTGCACTCCGTACGAAGACGGAGCGACGAATCCACGAGGGAGAGACCAGGACTCACTCAGGTAACTGCTATCTATACAAGGATCATGGAAGGACTTTGGTCTAAACTAGAATGCAGGAGCATCCACTTTACTCCAATTGGACTAGCAGGCATACAAACGGAATTAGCAACTTATGAACTACACCAGAAGATCAAAGGCTAAGCTCATGAAGAACACAAGCCTTTAAATCATGAACAAGTAAAGAACACAAGAACTATTCACCTTGCATGAATACTACTTTAGTCTAAATAGGAAATGCAGAAATACTCACTTTATTCTAAATGAAGAATGAAGTATCCACAGAGATACAAATCCCTCTCTCACTCTCCTACTCTCTAATCTACTAAAGAGAGGCCTCTCATTTGAAGGGAAGCTCTCATCCTTGGGTGAGTGGTGTGTCTCATTTCTTACCCCCTCCCCTCATATTTATAGGCCAAGAGGAGCTCCCTAGGCTGCCTTGGGCGCCACCAATGGACCAATGAGGTGGTGACACGTGGCGTAGAGGAGTGAGGGCCAAGTTGGTGAATCTTCCATGAGAAGGAGCTGCAGGCTTTCGGGCGGATCTTCGGGCATGCACCTGGCACCAACTTTGGCTCGTCACGACAAGCCGACATGTGGAAGGGTGGCGTGAGAGGCCTCCATATGGGTTCGGCCGAACTGGGGATCAGCCGATCCCTGGGCAGCTCCGTTCGCACCGGTTTTCGTCCAGGTGACTGCCAGGTGGGTCCCAAGGTCGGTTTGGGGGTGTTTGCGGTGTTTCTAGCCCGTTTCTGTGGGGAAGTGGGCCCTTGGATTCGTGTACTGGCTCCTGATTGGTCGAAGGTGTGCTTCTTTGGATCGATGAGGTGTCATCGCCATGTGGGCGCTTGTGTGGCAGCACGTCGCCACGTGGCCTGTTGTGGGTCCCACCGGGCCCATGATATTGTGTGATCGTATCTTGTGCATATCTCTTTCATCCGGGCTCCGAAGTATACAAATGATATATCCATTTCGATCGTCTCGACGAGCCCGTCACAATGGTGCAGTCCAAATTGGCATTTGGGACTGTTTATGATGATGCCATATTCATGCCATTAATGCACTTGCTCTCAGCTATATCATTTCATGTGTATTTTGGCCTGTCCTGCATCAAAAGCTAGAAACACCAACACTTATGGAAATTGTCAGTATAAAGCCCTATCCTAGTGTTGATGATCACTTTCCATCTATTTTATGTAGGAGTTGACGGCATAAAAGTGGTACTTAATAGCCGTCAACACCGATCCCATTTTACTGTATCGACCGATCGGCATATACACATACTACAGAAGATCCATCGGTTCTCTAGCCGATCTCTTATTATTTTTCCATTGTCAATCAACAGGTCTGATTGGCTGGCACGCCTCACTACATACCGGGGAGTCACGTGTGTCGCACGCGGCAGTGACGTCCTATTTTCGCGTCATCACACTTTTGACACGCCAGGTGGGACACGAAGTTAAAATCAACAATGTCAAGAATTCCGAAGCCTAGTGAAGTTACTGAGGAAAATATTCAACCAATCACTAGGGATTAGTTGAAGGATGCAGATAAAGCTGAGTTTGAAGCACATATGAAACAATATGAAGAATTGTGCTTGGCTTCATATGGTCAGACCAAAAGCGGGGTCATCAAGAAGAATCCTCTTCCAAGACCCCAACACATCACTTTTTCAGCTGATCCTGGCAGTCTCCAGGACATGATGAATAAGGCTATGCATCAAACCATGATAGATCAGGCAAAGGTCTTCACCAATACTATTCAGAAATGCCTGACTGAGACTTTCAAAAAAGGAACAGAAGAAGGATATGTGGGCCCTGCATACTTTCAACCTAGGCAGTCTCCTCTGATGTTCCCAAAGGTCCAATCGGCTTCTCAGCCGATTTATGATCCAACAGTGGGAGTTACACAGTCTCCACAAGTCAATACGACTGCTCCGATTACGTCATCAAATTCCCATCTGATTTAGAGTTAGAATGTTGGAAACGCACCTAAGGAACTTGCCATTACGGTGCCAATAGTTCAAACCTATTCAACGCAGTCCAATGTTCAGGGTCAAACATTTTTAGTGCAGGGTTCTCCCCAATTGCCTCCAACAAGGGATGAGAATGGAAAGCTTACATGATGGAGTCTACCTCATAATCACTTTGATACGGATATCTCAAATTTCTTTGAGCCTCCACCTGAAGAAATTCCAGAAGTGAAGTACCTAGAGTCCTATCAAGCCATGTTTGCGGGTACTCCAGGGACTGTGCACATGACTAAAGAAGGAGTGGAGTTCGTCTATTTCAATCAGAGGATCAAGGGGTTCGAAAGAGTTCAGATAAATCCTGCTCATGCACATATGGTTATACCAATACAGAGAAAAGCTCCTGTTTCACCTCAAAAATCGGCTCCTCGGCCGATCTTAAGTCAACCCATACAGACTACTCCACTACAGCAAATGACAGCATTGCAACACGTCTTGACCCCGACTCATACGGTTACTCATGTAAGATCACCACCTCAGTAGCCGATCAATCAAGGGATGACAAGGTAACTAGTAGCACAGCAAAAACAACTAGATCCTCTGCAGATAATGCAAATGCTTCTAGATCAATTTGCTAGCTCGGGCCAGTTAAATTTGCGTCAACCTACTCCATCGGCTGGACAGCCGATTGGGAAATCACCGCCTGTATCTGGTCAGCCAAATCTGCAAAATCCTTCTGGAGCAAGACCGTCAGTAGGGATGCCAAATCCTCAACCAGGAATCATTGAAGAGCAACTTTCAGAAACTCCATCGGCTGATGTGCGGCCGATAGAACAGATATGTGCTGTGATAAAATCACATTTGGAGGAGGAATTGACTGACCAAATTACAGAGACACTGCAAAAGAATTTTGGGATAAAACCTAAGTAGAAAGTTTATATGTACAGGACATTGTATCCTTCTGGTTATGATCAGATACCTTTTCCCCCAAGGTTCAAAGTGCCAGACTTCACCAAATTCTCTTGGCAAGATGATACGTCCACCATGGAGCATATCACCAAGTTCATCATACAATGTGGAGAAGCAAGGAATATTGATGCACTCAGGATACGGTTGTTCTCTTCATCTTTCTCAGGGCCAGCATTCTCGTGGTTCACTTCACTTCCGCCCAACTCCATTATCAAATCGGCCGATTTGGAGCAACAGTTCCACAATTATTTCTTCTCTGGTATTCATGAGATGAAGATTACTGACTTGACCAGACTCAAGCAAAAGAATGATGAAACTGTTGCTGAATTCATTCTGAGGTTCAAAGAAGTCAGAAACAACTGCTACAGTCTGAATCATGGAGATAAACAGTTGGCTGAGTTGGCATTCCAAGGACTTTTGCCATCTTTGAGAGAGAAACATGCATCACATGATTTTGAGAGCCTCAGCCAGCTAATAAGTCGGATGAGCCAAGAAACTGCAAAGACTTATGAGCCAAGGAGAAATTTACAAAAGAAAGTTTCTAATGTGGAATGTTCTGGTTCAGAAGATGAAGAAAATATGATAGGACTTGTAGAGTGGGTTAAAGGCAAAAAGATTGTGTCTTGTCCCTTTGGTAAAAAGGAGCCAGAGAGATTCGGCTTTGATATCACTAAGGCTGATAAAATATTTGATCTATTGCTTCAATAAGGGCAGATTAAGCTCTCTCAGTTCCATACCATACCATCTGCAGAAGAGCTTAAAAGGATGAAGTATTGCAAGTGGCATAATGCGACGTCGCATGACACCAATGATTGCAAGATCTTCAGACAACAAATTCAATCAGCTATTGAGCAAGGGAAACTTAAGTTTGAAACCCCTGCCAAAGCTGAAAAGCCGATGAAGATTGATCAGCATCCCTTCCCAACTAATACAGTTGAAGTGTCTAGTAAAGACACGCCACGTACCAGATTGCTGACATCGGAATCGTCTCAAAATAAAGGAGTTGTTGATCCCATAGTACATGCAACCGCTGCAGATGTTAAAGGAAAAGGATTGTTGCTTGAAGAAGAAGACATGAAGCCACACCGTACTGTCACATCCCGTATGCTGATTAACAAGTTTCAGCAACGACAAGAGAAAGCAAAAGAAAGAGAAGAGTGGGCACGGCGTAATGAAGGTTATTGGAGATCACTACATGAAAAACGCCGACTAGTGACGCAAAAAAGGCCGTTTCTCATCATAAACCGCGATTAATGACGCCAGTTGTTATGAAAATGCTCCGTCATTAATCGAGCGTCACAAACCGCGATTAATGATGAGACCTCATTTCGCGACGTCATGAGTTTAATGACACGTGGAAAATCGTCAATACAAAGAGTCATAACTTCGTTCCTGCAGCTTTGCCACGCTGGACAGAATCTGATGTGGCATGCCAATTGTGACAAATCGTATGCGTCATAAAACGAATTTAGTCCGTTTGTAGCTGGGTTGAGCCCAAAACTGTTCCTGTAGGCTGGCGTTGTTCATATAGCCTAAAAAAGATTTTGTTGGGCCCAGTTGTAGCTTTTTTAGATGAAATTTGATTAGGGTGTGCCCGTTTTGGTTGGGTCGAGTCCAACAGGTGCGCACATTTTGGCGGCCTTCTGTGTCATGTTAATTTGAAAAAAAAAATTGACTTTTGGCCCAATTAAAAGTGGGCTAAGCCCACTGAAGGACAACATAAAATTAACTAATCATGCATCAGTATTAATGGATTTCATTTCAATTCTGATCCTTTTTTTAGAATAATTCCGATTTGGCTAGCAAAATAGTAATCAGCACATATTTCTTTATACAATAAATTAAACTATTGTTTACTATCAAGCACGACCATATTGTTCATCACATATCACAAACTATTACAAGATAACAGTATCACAAGGAACATTGATTAACAAAGCTAAATCTAGGTCATAATCACAAGAGAAAGTGGAGATTTGATCTAATGATCTTAACCTCTTCATCTTTTACTGCTAAGCAGTAGACGAAGAAGGTCCTCACTGTCTTCGGTTAGCTTCTGCAACCTCTTAATCTCAGCAGACTGCATTTTCAGAGTTGATTCTGATTCTTCGGTCTTCTTCTTCAAGGTACATAACTCTTTCTGGTGAGCAAGAAACCGTTATCGAAGTTGTACTCCATCCTGATTGGGAGCGTCAACTCGCTCTTCATCAACACTACTACATAAGGATTTGGTACCCATTCTTGAGTACTCGGCTGCCTCTGTTTTAATTTGTTTGGGAAGAAGCATCATTGACTTGGTAGCTTCTATCTAGCAACAGTGATTCCCGACTTAGATTGATCTATTGTAGAACATCAGTTACCCATTAAGCCAGGTTATCGACCTTTCCAGCAACACCCCAGGCAATGCAATCCAAAGATTTATCCTGATATAAAAGCTGAGATAACAAAGTTACTCGAAACAGGTTTTATTCGGCAATGTTGATACGCCGAATGGATTTCTAACATAGTCCCTGTTTATAAGAAAAATGGCAAGTTGCGTGTTTGCATTGAATTCGGGGACTTAAACAAAGCGACGCTGATGGATGGTTACCCAATGCCAGTGGCCGATGCGTTGGTCAACGCTGTTGCAGGGCATAAAATCATCAGCTTCATGGATGGTAATGCTGGATATAACCAGATATTTATGGCTATAGAAGATATTGCGAAGACTACTTTCAGATGCCCTGGTCACGTCGGCTTGTACGAGTGGATTGTCATGACCTTTGGTTTACAAAATGCTGGTGCTACATATCAGAGAGCCATGAATTATAAATTCCACGAACCCATCGGAAAAATAGTTGAAATCTACATTGACGATGTGGTTGTCAAGTCGAAAGGCTATAGAGAGCATCTGGCCGATCTACGGAAAACACCATGTTGATGCAAAAATAGGACGTCACCCTTGTGTGCGACAGACGTGACTCCCCGGTCTGTAGTGACGCATGCCAGCCAATCTGACCTGTTGATTGATAATGGAAAATATTAAGAGATCGGCTAGAGAACCGATGGATCTTCAGCAGCACGTATACCTACTGATCGGCCTCGAAAGCAGCCGAAGTGCAAATATGTATAAAGAGATCGGCCGAATCAGCCAATCATGACGTCAGCGCTCGAAATGAACTTGAATCGGCTATGATAGTGTAAGCCGACGAGATCTAGATCGAGTTGGATAAGTTGGTGATAAAAGCTAAAACTACAAGAATTGGTACGAAAACATGCAGATCTAGCTGGTATCGATAAATTGTGAATAAAGAACTAGACGAAACCTCAGCGATGCGCCTGGAGGTTATAGCCTAGGACTATTCGGTAAAACGGTACTCACAAGCTTGCAGAAGATCGATCGATGCAGCCCGACGAACTTGAAGAACGACGTTAAAGATGCTGTAAATTTTAAAAGGTTTGTCCAGAGGCGGTTTGTTTGATATTGGTGTGTACAGATTTTCCGACCACACAGGGTCGCTATGTATGTCCTAAGGTCCACCCGACTCCTAGCTGATCACGGTATTGCTTACTTGTATCTAAAGAAACAAACACTACTAAAAATAGAAAAAATGACTCATGCAAGAGTCAAACTCTCCTAAAACTGATTCTGACCCGTTGCCTTTTCGATCGTCGCCTTCTTCCTCTCCATCGGCTGATCCCTCGGTTCGACCATCGGCCGACCGGGGTGACCCATTTGTCCATCGGTGTTGGGCTGTCTTGATCATCGGCGGGCTTTGTTGACCTACTCCAATCGGCCGATTGCACAGCTCTTCCATTGGCTGCTTCTCCTTATCTTATTTTGACTCGTTTTTCCAAAAAACGGTGTCAACACATGCCCCCCAGTTTCGGAGTAAATATCTTTTGCTCCAAAATTTTATTCGAATCTGGTATCCTCCTTGATTCTACAGCTCGTCCGTTGAGATTTGATCGATCGCCCATTTGTCTCTTAGACCTTCTGAGAACAAGAAATTGATCTTTGGCACAGTCGATATAATGGGCTCTTATCTCTTCCTCTGACTATGTTACGATCTTATTTTTTGAATGCGAAAGATTCGTCTGATGCCTCCAGGACTGTTTATCACGTGAAACTGAGTCGTCTCTTCTGTCTCCTCTCCCTTATAAAACCCATCCTTTTGCCTAGGTATTCCTCCATGAGTCAGTCCTTTAACTGATGGACATACTGGCTTTATCAGTTTTTAGGGATGGGGGTATCTTCATTAGGAAAAACCTTCATGATGTGACGATTGTTGCTGGTCATTGGCAAACTTCAACTTGAAATTGCATTTCTCCTCGATGCTACTAGTGAGCTTGCTGTCTCTGTCTGCAACATTGGGAATAAGATGTCCTTGATTTACGCTCCACAGTTTGTGGACGTCCTAGAGAGGATTCCCCAACGCTTGTAATACACGCATGTCGACCCTATTTTTGGGAAGTGTATCTCTGAATCAATCAACCCTTTGGAAACCGAACCATTCACTGGTCTCCTGTTTCCCTTTTTACTGGATCTAGCATCTTTGGTTTCTGTCTTCTCCGGCTTCCCCATCCTTATCTCTTCCTGGCGCCTAGGCTATGAATAGCCGCCCACATCTTCTATTGAGAACACTTCTTGCCTTCATCCATGGCTCAAAATATAGATCCAGTAGGCTTTAGGCTTTTACTTTTCGATTCTCTTCCCTTTTTCTGATTCTCGATGGCTAGAAGAATTCTTGTGATATAGCCTAGGACATACTTCCCTCTCTAGTCTCCTTTTGTGAAGCCAGGAGGTCCAACAGCTAGAAGAACCCTTGTGACGTGTCTTGGGTGCATCAGCTGATGGAGGAGAGTGGATGTTGTTTTTGGGCGTTTTAGAAAGAAGAACAACCCTATGTCTTGTTCGTCAGGGTTTGGTGGAGAAGGTCGCAGAATCTGGTGATTCATCTTCGTCAAACTTACGCTTCCTTTTTTGTTTTTCTCTTTCTTTGTTCCTCCCCGACGGCGATGATCCAGAATCATTGTTTGTCCGGTGATGATGAACATAATCGGCTTATCATGAATTTTCCATTATATCACTTCAATGTAATCTTCAGATCTGAATTGTAATACCATCATCTGTAATCAGAGATAAGAGAATAAAATATATTTTTTGTTTCTGAGGGCGATTTTGTTCATCGGCCATGACCCAAAACCGAGTGTGTCAATCTGCCATTGGCTATTTTACATTTTTTGCACTAAAGGCGATTACATTTAGAATCGGTTATAGCTCGAAATCTTAATCGGCCGTTTAGACTCGACATGATAGTCGCTAGGCGTCTACCCATATGCTTGGGTAATATTTCTTCAAGTATTTTCCATTTAATGCTCTAGCAAACTTTTCTCCCTCCAAAGTTTCCAAGATATACGCATTGCCTGGTGCACTTCGGCTGATGTGATATGGGCCTTCCCATGTTGGTGACCATTTTCGGTATTTTAGATCTCTAGAGCCGATTGGTAGTATGAGTTTCCAAACCAGATCTTCTATGTCAAACTCTTTGACCTCGACCTTCTTGTCGTACCATCTGGCTATTCTTCTCGATATTTTCCAAAGCTCTTAGCCGATTACTAGCCAGGTCTTCCAGCTCTTCTTTCATCATGGCCGAATAATCATCAGTCGATAGTTGATCTTGCAAGGACGTCCTTCTAGATCCAGTTTTTAGTTCCCAGGGCAATACTACATCGTGATTGTATACTAGTTGATAGGGAGACACTTTTGTTGCTCCATGACATGCCGTTCGATATGCCCATAATGCCTCATTAAGGATCGTGTGCCATCGCCTAGGATTTTCATCAATCTTGTGTTTGATCAACTTGATGATGCTTTTGTTTGCTGCCTCTGCCTGTCTGTTTGCTTGATCATAAGAAGGAGATGAATTTAACAATTTGATCCCAAGAGAGTTTGCGTACTCCTCAAATTCTCCTGAAGTGAATTGGCTCCCCTGATCAGTTGTGATAGTCTGGGGTATACCGAACCGATAAACAATGTGCTCTTTGACGAAGTCAATCATGTTGCTCGACGTCACGTTCTTGATAGGGATCACTTCAAGCCACTTTGTGAAATAGTCTGTGGCCACCAATATAAATTTATGACCTTTGCTTGATGGTGGAAATATTTGCCCGATCAAATCGATCGCCCAATCTCTGAATGGCCATGGTTTAATTATCAGGTTCACTGCCGATGCTGGAACCCTTTGAATGCTTCCAAACTTTTGACACTTTTGGCATCCTTTGTAGTATTTGAAGCAATCTACTAAGATCGTTGGCCAATAATAGTTATTGTTTCTGATCATCCACTTCATCTTGAATGTTGACTGATGGGCCCCACAAACTCCTTCGTGAATTTCTCCCATTATGGTTTTTGCCTCTTCTTCACCAAGACATTTGAGCAAGACCCCATCGATGGTGCGATAGTACAATTCATCCTCTAATAAAACATATTTAATGGCCTTGTACCTTAGTTGTTTGTCAACTTTCTTGGACGGGTCTTTCAAATAGTCAACTAACTCTTTTCTCCAATCATCGGCAGACAACTCCATCGTCAGAATCGGTCGATAACCTGACGCGCCTTGAGCTAGCCGATTAGCTTCACTATTGTGACATTTAGGGATGTGTTTGAGCTTTACCATCTTGAATTCTTTGAGTAACTGAAGGCACTCTTCATGATAGACTCTCAATATGTCATGTTTGCATTCATATTCTCCTGCCAACTGATTTATCACGAGCTGAGAATCTCCAAATATTTCAATAGCTTCGACGTTAATTTCTCGTAGTAGCTTTATCCCCTTCAATACTGCCTGGTACTCAGCTTGATTGTTTGTTGAAGTTTTCTCAATTGGGATAGAAAATTCATAATTTGCCCCCTGAGGTGAGATGAGGACAATCCAGATCCCAGCTCCTACTCCACATGATGACCCATCAAAGAACATGGTCCATGGAACAGGTTCAACGACTGTGACCTTGGATCCACAATGCTGAGTCACCAGATCGGCCATTACGTGTCCTTTGATCGCTTTGGTCGATTGATAAGTTAAATCAAATTCTGACAGAGCCAAGATCCACTTTTTGATTCTGCCCTTCAAGATTGGTAATGACAACATGTACTTGACCACGCCATCTTTGCAAACCACAATGCACTCGGTAGTTAATAAATAAGGCCTCAACTTTGTGCATGAGAAATATAAGCATAAGCATAATCTCTCCACTGCCGAATATCTTGTTTCTGCATCCAAGAGTCTTCTAGTCACAAAATATATGACTCGCTCCTTACCTTCAAACTCTTGTACGAGGGCCGATCCAATAGCCCGCTCATTAGCCGATAAGTATAACTTGAACGGCTTCTTGTCTTGAGGGGGCATTAGGATGGGAGAAGACTTTAGATACTGCTTGATGTTGGCCAAAGCCTTTTGTTGTTCTTCTCCCCATATAAATTTCTGATCGGCCTTGAGCTTCAGTAAAGGTGTGAACAGCTGAATTCTCTCAGATAGGTTAGATATAAACCTCCTGATAAAATTAAACTTGTCGATCAACGATTGAAGCTCCTTCTTGTTTGATGGTGCCTCTATCTTATTAATTGCGCTGATTGATTTCTGACCAACCTCAATTCCTCTTTCATTTATCAAGAAACCCAGGAACTGGCCAGCTAAAACACCGAAAGCACACTTGTTCGGATTCATCTTCAAACCATGTTTTCTCGTGCACTCAAGTGTTTTTCGTAGATCGGCCAGATGCTCTCTGTAGCCTTTTGATCTGACGACTACATCATCGATGTAGATTTCCACTATCTTGACGATGAGCTCGTGGAATATATAATTCATGGCTCTTTGATATGTAGCACCAGCATTTTTAATCCAAAGGTCATGACAATCCATTCGTATAAGCCAACGTGACTAGGGCACCTGATGAGGGCATGACATCCAAGCATATGTCCATGATTGGCACATGGAATGATGAAGACGGAGTCCAGCAAGGATGTCCAAATCAAGACAGAGGTCCGAGTCTAATTCGGTTCGAGTCCCCAAGGTGGAGACCCAAAATAACTCAAGTTCGAGTACGTCTCGGAGTTCAGGAGCAGCCCATAATGTTTTGGTCGCCCCGACCACATACGGAGTCCGTTTTGGACGTTCTACATATGGATGGAAAGCTAAGGAGATAAACTTTCCAATGGCACCGGTCTCATGCCAAAATTGCATCGGAGTCAACGGGAATCATCGAAAGAAGTAGACGTCCAGAATCTGCCAGGGCGCTGCGCCAATACCTTTTGGGCTGTTGGCCCAACAGGAGGCCCATGTGGGCCTACGGTACTGTTCACGCGCGTGAACACTACCGCGGGTACTGTAGCACCGCCCCTCGTGGCTGCCAGGGGCTGCGTCTCCTATTTAGATAGACCCCTCGTTTATTTTCAGACTTGAGTTTGTTTTACAAGTTAGCTTTAGCTACAACCGAATAGCCGCACAGCGCTGCCTTCGTGTATTGCAGACTCCACCTTCGAGTGATAGTAAGATTGCTCGCCTCTTTTTCTTGTTCGTTCTTCGATTGCGTGCAGGAAACGATCTTCGTGATCAGGCTGATCTTGCGCCAGCAAGGTTGGTAACCATCGGGAGTTGGTTCAGCGATTGCATTGGCGCTTCGGGCTTGCTCGTCGTAGTCGGATCGTGAGGGTCAACAACCACCAAATCGGATTTATCTCCACTCACCGAAAGATCGGGCACTCCCCCTCTATCAGCACCTGAAAGCAGTTTTTACAATATCTTCTATGGCCATGAATATTTGGTTATATCCAGCACTACCGTCCATGAAGAAGATGACTTTATGCCCTGCAGCAGCGTTGACCAATGTGTCGGCTACTGGCATTGGGTAACCATCCATCGGCGTTGCTTTGTTTAAGTCCCTGAAATCAATGCAAACACGCAACTTGCAATTTTTCTTATAAACAGGGACTATGTTAGAGATCCATTCAGCATACCGACATTGCCGAATAAACCAACTTCGAGTAACTTTGTTATCTCGGCTTTTATATCAGGATAAATCTTTGTGTTGCATTACCTGGGGTGTTGCTAGAAAGGTCGATAACCTGGCTTAATGGGTAACCGATGTTCTATGATAGATCGGTCTAAACAGGGCATCTCATAATATTCCCAGGCGAAACAATCTTTGAATTCCTTTAATAGTGCGATCAATTCTAACTTGTATTTTGGATTTAGCTTGGCACTAATATAAGTCGACCTTGGTTTACTTCCATCTCCAAGATCTATCTTTTCCAATTCATCGGCCGACGTGAATCCATGCCCAAGCTTTCCTTCATCTTCTATGAATTGATCCATTAAGACTTTTCATCACAGCCAACTGCTTGAACCGGCTGTAGTCCAAACTCGGACACCTTGAGGTATTTAGTATCCCATGCTTTTCTGGATATGCAGCTTACTCGATCACATGTCCATTCTTGTGCTTCTGTTGCTGCTACTGTCAAGGAAGTTTCTCCTTTGACCATCTCCACTGAATTTCCAATCCATTGGATGATACATTGATGCATTGTAGAGGTATGTAGCAATTGGCATGTATCCAATCTCGGCCCAGCAACAAATTATAAGATCCGCTCCCTTTAATGACAAAGAATGTGGTTGGAAGGGTCTTACTGCCAATCGTGAGCTCCACGGTGATTGCACCTTGCGCTGGAGAAACATTGCCTTCAAAATCCACCAGCATCATATTTGTTTGAGTTAAGTCTTCATCTAACTTCCCAATCTTGCGTAATAAGGTGTAAGGTATCAGATTGACTGCTACTCCTCCATCTACTAGCATCCTGGTGACTGGTTTCCCGTTGACAAAACCTCTGAGGAATAAAGCCTTCAAATGTTGTCTTTTTTCATCTTCTGGCTTCTTAAAGATAGCTGGTGTAGGTTCCAACGTGACATGAGACATCCCTAATTCTTCATCGGACGCATCCGAATCAATTGGAGCCATAAACTTCTTTGGCAGAAGGACAACCATGTTTACATCAGCTTTTGGGCCTCCATCTCTCTCATCATTTGCTCTAGGCTTAGGACGCCATACTTGAGACCGAACGTTCTTCTTGTCCAGCACACGCCTTTCTTCTTCTTGTTGTTGTTCCTGCTGTCGTAGGCGCTAAACTCTTCTTTTCTAAGATTTGGTCAAACCATCTGTACACCATTGTGGATAAGGCTTTTTGTGTAATCGGTTTGACCCTTCATCGTCCAGTTGCACAGTGCGTCGTCGTTCAGTAGCTCGGCACATGATATCTTCATCAGGAACCAAAGAATTGGCTAATTCTTCCAGCTGATTGCTTGATTTTTCATTGACTCAGCCTCCCAGCCGATCATGAACGTTGGCCTTGCCCCCAGCCGATTGTAGACGCTGGCTTTGCTCCCCAGCCGTTGATGAACTGGGACCCGTTGATTATTGAATTCATGGTGATCCCCAGTCATAGGTCTTCTGTCATTGAAGCAAACCCTCTTGGATGAGCTGCCATTGTTGTACGCTCCATTGCACTCTGGGCAATTCTCTGCCATTGCCAGTTTGATTCCTTCTTCTCAACAGTACTTCTGCCGTGCCCATTCTTCTCTCCACTTTGCTTTCTCCTGTCGTCGCTGAAATTTGTTGATCAGCATCTGGGATGTGACAGGCCGACAAGGCTTCATGTCTTCTCCTTCAAGCAACAACCCTTTTACTTTAACATCAGCAGTGGTTGCTTATACCTTGGGATCAATAACTCCTTTATTTTGTGCCAATTCCGATGTCAGCAACTTAATACGTGATATGTCTTTGCTAGAGACCTCAATTGTTGGTTGGGAAAGGATGCTGATCAATCTTCATCGACTTTTCAGCTTTGGTAGGGGTTTCAAACTTAAGTTTCCCTTGCTCAATAGCTGATTGAATCTGTTGCCTGAAGATTTTGCAATCATTTGTGTCATGAGACGCTGCGGTATGCCACTTGCAATACTTCATCCTCTTGAGATCTTCTGCATATGGTATGGTATGAAACTGAGAGAGCTTAATCTGACCTTGTTGAAGCAAAATATCAAATATTTTATCGGCCTTAGTGATATTAAAGCCGAATCTTTTAGGTTCCTTTTTACCAAAAGGACAAGATACAACCTTTTTGCCTTTGACCCATTCTGCAAGCCCTATCATGTTTTATTCATCTTCTAAGTCAGAGTAGTCCACATAAGAAACCTTCTTTTGGAAATTCCTTCTTGGCTCATAAGACTTTGCAGTTTCTTGGCTCATCCGACTCACCAATGGCTGAGGCTCTCGAAATCATGTGATGCATATTTCTCCCTCAAAGGTGGCAAGAGCCCTTGGAATCCCAACTCAGCCAACTGTTTATCTCCTAGATTCAGACTGTAGCACTTGTTTCTAACTTCTCTGAACCTCTGAACGAATCCTGAAATAGTTTCATCATTCCTTTGCTTGAGTCTGGTCAGATCAGTAATCTTCATCTCATGAATACCATAGAAGAAATAATTGTGGAACTGCTGCTCCAAAACAGACCACTTAATAACGGAGTTGGCCGGAAGTGAAGTGAACCACGAGAATGTTGGCCCTGAGAGAGACGAAGAGAACAACCGTATCTTGAGTGCATCAATATTCCCTGCTTCTCCACATTGTATGATGAATCTGGTGATGTGCTCCATTGTGGATGTATCGTCTTGCCCAGAGAATTTAGTGAAATTAGGCACCTTGAACCATGGAGGAAAAGGTATCTGATCATAACTGGATGGATACGGTATCCTGTACATATAAACTTGTTGCTTAAGTTTTATCCCAAAGTGTTTCTGCAGCGTCTCTGTAATCTGGTCAGTCAACTCTTCCTTCAGATGAGATTTTATCTCAGCGGATATCTATTCTATCGGCCGTATGTCAGCCGATGGAATCTCTAAAGGTTGTTCTTCAAGAGTTCATGATTGTGGATTTGGCACTTCTGCCGACACTCTTGCTCCAAAAGAATTCTGCGTATTTGACTGATTCAAAACAGGCGATGTTTGCCTGATCGGCTGTCCAGCCGATGGAGTTGGTTGATGCAAGTTCAACTGGCCCAAGCTAGCCAATTGATTTAGAAGCATTTGCATTGTTTGCACAGGATCTATCTGTTGTGGCTGCGTTACTGGTTGCCTTGTCATCCCTTGATTGATTGGCTGCTGAGGTGATGATCTCACATGAGTAACCGTATGAGCCGGGGTCATGACAGGTTGCAACGGTGTCTTTTGCTGCAGTGGAGTAGTCTATATGGGTTGAACCAAGATCGGACGAGGAGCCGGTTTTTGAGGTGGAACAGGAGCTTTTCTTTCTATTGGTATAACCATATGTGCATGAGCTGGATTTATCTTGAGTCTTTCAAACGCCTTGCTCCCCTGATTGAAATAGACAAACTCCACTCCCTCCTTAGTTAAATGCACAGTCCTTGAAGTACCCCCAAACATAGCTTGATAATGTTTCGGGTACTTAACTTCTGGAATTTCTTCAGGTAGGGGCTTAAAGAAGTTTGAGATATCAGTCTCAAAATGATTGTGAGGTAACTCCCATCCTGTAAGTCTTCCACTTTGGTCCCTCATTGCAGGATATTGAGGAGGATTCTGGACAGAGAATGTCTGATGTAGAACATTGGACTGTGATGAATAGGTTTGAACTATTAGCACTGTAATAGCAGGATCGTTAGATGCATCTCCAATATTCTGATTTTGAATCGGCTAGGAATCCGATGATGTGATAGGAGCAGTCGCATTGACCTGTGGAGATGGAGTAACCCCTATTGTCGGATCATAAATTGGCTGGGAAGCTGATTGAACCTTCGTGAACATCAGAGGAGACTGCCCAGGTTGAAAGTATGCAGGTCCCACATATTCCTCTTCTATTCCTTTCTTGAAAGTTTCAGTCGGGCAATTTTGAATAGTATTGGTGAGGACTGTTGACTGATTGATCATAGTCTGATGCATAGCTTTATTCATCATGTCTTGAAGTCCTTGAGGATCAGCTGAAAAAGTGATGTGTTGTGGCCCTAGAAGAGGATTCTTCTTGATGATTCCACTCTTAGTCTAACCATATGAAGCCAAGCATAGCTCTTCATAACGCTTCATGTTTTCTTCAAACTCGGCTTTGTCTGCATCCTTCAGCTGGTCTCTGGTGATTGGTTGAATGTTCTCCTCAGTAACTTCACTGGGATTCAAGATCTTTGACATTATTGATTTTTACTTCGTGTCCCACTAGGCGTGCCAAAAGTGTGCTGACGCAAAAATAGGACGTCACCCTTGCGCTGTTGATTGACAATGGAAAATATTAAGAGATCGGCTAGAGAACCGATGGATCTTCAGTAACACGTATACCTACCGATCGGCCGATATAGTAAAACAGGATCGGCAGGCTCGGAAGCAGCCGAAGTGCAAATATGTATAAAGAGATCAGCCGAATCAGCCGATCGTGACGTCAGCACTCAAAACGAACTTGAATCGGCTATGATAGTGGAAGCCGACGAGATCTAGACCGAGCTGGATAAGTTGGTGATAAAAGCTAAAACTACAAGAATTGGTACGAAAACTTACAGATCTAGCTAGTATCGATAAATTGTGAATAAAGAACTAGACAAAACCTTGGTGATGCGCCCGGAGGTTAAAGCCTAGGATTATTCGGTAAAACGGCACTCACAAGCTTGCCGGAGATTGATCGATGCGGCCCAACGAACTTGAAGAATGACATTGAAGAGAAAAGGAAAAACGCGATGGCGAAGTCGCCGAAAAGTAGATGCTGTAAAGTAGATGCTGTAAATTGTAAAAGGTTTGCCCGGAGGCAGTTTGTTTTATCTTGGTGTGTACAGATTTTCCGACAACGCAGGGTCGCTATTTATGTCCTGAGGTCCACCCGACTCCTAGCCGATCACGACATTGCTTACTTGTATCTAAAGAAACGAACACTACTAAAAATAGAAAAAAAGACTCATGCAAGAGTCGAACTCTCCTAAAACTGATTCTGGCTCGTTGTCAATCGTTGACTGACCCGCCTCCACCATGATTTGCCTTTTGGCGTACTTTTCAATCGTCCCCTCCTTCCTCTCCATCGGCTGATCCCTCGGTTCGACCATCGGCTGACCGGGTTGACCCATTTGTCCATTGGTGTTGGGCTGTCTTGATCATCGGCAGGCTTTGTAGACCTACTCCAATCGGCCGATTGCACTGCTCTTCCATCGGCTGCTTCTCCTTATCTTCTTTTGACTCGTTTTTCCAAAAAACGGTGTCAACACACTGGAATGCACGAGGAAGCATGATTTAATAATGAATCCCAACAAATGTGCTTTTGGTGTATCGGCTGGTCAGTTCCTGGGTTTCTTGATACACGAAAGAGGAATTGAGGTTGGTCAGAAATCAATCAGCGCAATTGACAAGATAGAAGCACCATCAAACAAGAAGGAGCTTCAATTGTTGATCGGCAATATTAATTTTATCAGGAGGTTTATATCTAATCCGTCTGAAAGAATTCAGCCGTTCACACCTCTACTGAAGCTCAAGGCCGATCAGAAGTTTATATAGAGAGAAGAGCAACAAAAGGCTTTGGACAACATCAAGCAGCATTTAAAATATCCTCCTATCCTAATGCCCCCTCAAGACAAGATGCCGTTCAAGTTATATTTATCGGCTAATGAGCGGGCTATTAGATCGGCCCTTGTACAAGAGTTTGAAGGAAAAGAGCAAGTCGTATATTTTGTGAGTAGAAGACTCTTGGATGCGGAAACGAGATATTCGGCAGTGAAGAGATTATGCTTGTGTTTATACTTCTCATGCACAAAGTTGAGGCCCTATTTATTGACTACCGAGTGTGTTGTGGTTTGCAAGGATGATGTGGTCAAGTACATGCTACCATTGCCAATCTTGAAGGGTACAATCAGAAAATGGATCTTGGCTTTGTCAGAGTTTGACTTGACTTATCAATCGGCTAAAGCGATCAAAAGTCAAGTGATGGCCGATCTGGTGACTCAGCATTGTGGGCTCGAGATTACAGTCGCTGAATCTGTTCCATGGACCATGTTCTTTGATGGGTCATCATGTGGAGTTGGAGCTGGAATTGGGACTGTCCTCATCTCGCCTCGGGGGGCAAACTATGAATTTTCTATCCCAATTGAAAAAACTTCAACAAACAATCAAGCTGAGTACCAAGCAGTATTGAAAGGGATAAAACTACTATGAGAAGTTAACACTGAAGTTGTTGAAATATTTGGAGATTCTCAGCTTGTGATAAATCAGTTAGCAGGAGAGTATGAATGCAAAGATAATATATTGAGGTTCTATCATGAGGAGTGCCTTCAATTACTCAGAGAATTCAAAATGGTAAACCTCGAACACGTCCCTAAATGCCACAACAGTGAAGCCAATCGGGTAGCTCAAGGCGCATCGGGCTATCGGCTGATTCTGACTGTGGAGCTACCTACCGATGATTGGAGAAAAGAATTAGTTGACTATTTGAAAGACCCATCCAAGAAAGTTGACAAGCAGCTAAGGTACAAGGCCATTAAATATGTTTTGTTGGAGGATGAATTATACTATCGCACCATCGATGGGGTCTTGCTCAAATGTCTTGGTAAAGAAGAAGCAAAAACCTTAAAGGGAGAGATTCATGAAGGAGTTTGTGGAGCACATCAATCGGCATTCAAAATGAAGTGGATGATCAGAAACAATAATTATTATTGGCCGACATTCTTGGAAGATTGCTTCAAATACTAGAAGGGATGCCACGAGTGTCAGAAGTTTGGAAGCATTCAAAGGGTTCTAGCATCAGCAATGAACCCGATAATTAAACCATGGCCGTTCAGAGGTTGGGCAATCGATTTGATCGGATAGATATTTCTGTTGTCAAGCAAAGGTCATAAGTTTGTGTTGGTGGCCACAGACTATTTCACAAAGTGGGTTGAAGCTATCCTATCAAGAACGTGACGTCAAGCAACATGATTGACTTTGTCAAGGAGCACATTGTCTATCGGTTTGGTATACCTCAGACTATCACAACCGATCAAGGTAGTCAATTCACTTCAGGGCAATTCGAGGAATACGCAAACTCTCTGGGGATCAAATTACTAAATTCTTCTCCTTATTATGCCCAAGCAAACGGACAAGCGGAGGCAACAAACAAGGGCATCATCAAGTTGATCAAATGCAAGATCGACGAAAATCCTAGGCGATGGCACATGATTCTCAATGAGGCATTATGGGCATACCGGATGGCGTGCCATGGTGCAATAAAAGTATCTGCCTATCAACTGGTGTACGGTCACGATGCGGTATTGCCCTGGGAATTAAAAACTAGATCTAGAAGGGTGTCTTTGCAAGATGATTATTCGGCCATGATGAAAGAAGAGCTGGAAGACCTGGCTGGTGATCGGCTAAGAGCTTTGGAGAATATAGAGAAAAATAAAACGAGAATAGCCAGATGGTACGATAAGAAAGTCAAGGTCAAAGAATTTGCCCTAGGAGATCTGGTTTGGAAACTCGTACTACCAATCGGCTCCAGAGATCCAAAATACGAAAAATGGTCACCAACATTGGAAGGCCCATACCGTATCAGCCGATGTGCAACAGGCAATGCGTATATCTTGGAAATTTTGGAGGGAGAAGAGTTTGCTAGAGCAGTAAACAGAAAATACTTGAAGAAATACTATCCAAGCATATGGGTAGATGCCTAGCCGATTATCGTGTCGAGCCTAAACGGCCGATTAAGATTTCGAGCTATAGCCGATTCTAAATATAATCGCCTTTAGCACAAAATGAAGAGTAACCGATTGTCGATTGACATACTCAGTTTTGATCATGGCCGATGTACAAATCGCCATTAGAGCAAAAAAATAAAAAAATATACTTTATTCTCTGGTTTCTGATTACATTGATGATATTACAATTCAGATTTGAAAGTTGCATTGAGGTGATAAATCGGAAAATTATGTGATAAGCCGATTACGTTCACCTTCACTGGACAAACGATGATTCTGGATCATCATCGTCGGAGAGGAAACGAAGAACGAGAAAAACAAAAAAGGAAGCATAAGTTTGACGAAGATGAATAACCAGATTCTGCGACCTTCTCCGTCAAACCCCATCGAATAAGACATAGAGTTGTTCTTCTTCCTAAAACACCTGGGAACAACATCCATTCTCCTCCATGAGCTGATGCACCCAAGATGCGTCACAAGGGTTCTTCTAGTTGTTGGACCTCCTGGCTTCACAAAATGAGACTAGAGAGAGGAGCATGTCCTAGGCTATATCACAAGAATTCTTCTAGCCATGAAGAAGGTCAGAGAAAGGGAAGAAGAGCAAAAAATAAAACCCTGTAGCCTACTGAATCTATATTTTGATCCATGGATGGAGGAAGAATGTTTTCTCAATGAAGAATGAGGACAACTATTTATAGCCCGAGCATCAGGAAGAGATAAGGATGGGGGAACCAGAAAAAACAGAAATTGAGATGCTAGATCCAATAAAAAAGGAAACATGCGACCCGTGAATGGTTCGGTTTCCAAAGGTTGATTGATTTAGGGATACGTTTCCCAAAATAGAGCCGATGCACACATATTACAAGCATTGGAAAATCTTCTTCAGGACGTCCACAAACTGTAGAGCATAAATCAAGGATATCTTTTTCCCTACATTGCAGACAGAGACGGCAAGCTTACAGGCACCATCGAGAAGAAATGTGATTTCAAGTCGAAGTTTGTCAATGACCAGTGACAATTGCCATCTTCTGAAGGTTCTTTGTTGACGGTCGTTAAGTCTGTATTTTCGACTGTCAACTTCGGATAAAAATCACTCCATCAGAGTGTGCACCATAGCTATAGGGTTATAATCTAACAAATTCCACAAGCTTTGGTGTATATTTGGTTACAGGTGCAATGAGCAAACAAAGAATAAAATATGGCATTATCACAAACAACATCAAATGCCAAGTTTGATAGCACCATTGCGACGGGCTCGTCGAGATGATCGAAATGGAGTTTTGGTTCACCCAATTCAGAGTCCGGATGTAGAAATTATGCCTCACGGAAGATTGTGACACGAGGCATGTCGGGGGGTAGGTGCGGCCGAACCTAGTAGGTTCGGCCGGACCTATCAACCTCCTCCGATCAACACCAAACTTTGCCTAATGCCTCTACACTTAGCATAATATCCAAGGGGACCAAGTCCATGGGCCAGACACAACAAAAGTTGGTCCGGCCGCACCTCCTAGGTCCAGCCGCACCAACGAGGTCCGGCCGCACCTACTAGGTCCGGCCGCACCACCCAAAATCCTCCTCTCGGGTCCACGGCACCAACAATCCCACAAACACACCTTGGATGGATGAGATACACCGGTGAATAGTTAGTTTGATCAAAAGGCTATGGTTGGAAGCACTTGGATCGATGGACCCACACGTAACCGCCGCAACCGCCATCAAAGAGTGATCCTGGACGTCCCTCAACACCGTCGGTGCATCACAAGGCCACTGGGTAGGGCCGGCCGCACCTCTAGGTACGGCCGCACCTATGAACCGGTGAATCAGGCGAATCCAAGCTGGGAATCGATGTGCAACCGTCCAAGTCCATAGGC
Organism: Cenchrus fungigraminus; assembly: GCA_036936925.1. Lineage (NCBI taxonomy): Eukaryota > Viridiplantae > Streptophyta > Magnoliopsida > Poales > Poaceae > Cenchrus > Cenchrus fungigraminus. Next base: position 56,575,582 of record CM072772.1, on the reverse strand, counting down.
GGTGGATCACAGGGCCGTCCGCACCTGGAGATACGGTTGCACCTCCTTGCTCACCACTCTAGCTCCCTCTCACCTACAAGTACCCCCTCCTGCAGCCACTGACCCAAAGGGCCTATATATAGAGCCTGGCACCTCGTAGAAGGACACAAATGAACAGAGAAGCAGAGATCAAGCGAAGCTCTACCAAAATTAGTGTTAGAATTAGGTGAGAGTTGAGGTGCGAGTCCGGGAGAAGCCGGAGTTGTCGGCTTCCTCCCTTCCTCTTGTACCTCGGCGGATGCGGCTCCACTTTGAGTAACATCCGGGTAACTCTTATGCATTCTGGATTTATTTAATTAATTACGTTTGACTTTATTATTTATGCTTGTGGGCTCCTTGCTTTGATTAGTGTTCTAGTAATTGCAAAGCTAGAATAGTAGTCACTAGAGTAGATGTGGTGTCTAGTCTTGCGATTACCTCAGAGTACACCTAGTGGCACGGATTGTTGTGGTAGCCCCAGGTGGTGACAGCCCTGACGGCCTACGTAGTCCACCACGTTAGATCCACTAGAGCGCAGTAGGACCCCTGCTTGGCTTGCCTAGCCCCCTTCTCATCCCTTTCCGGGTTAGGACGGTTGAGCGTCCCGAAGCAAGCATCGTAGCAAACGCTGATCTTATCTTTAGTATCCGGAATCCTTCGAAACCCTCTCTACCTCTCCTACACTATTGTTATATCTTCTCTCGTCCAAGGCCGATCTTGATTCTTCACTAGTGCACACACGTTCCCTATGGATTTGATACCTTAGAATACTCTTGGGTGAAAGCTACACTGGTATCCGTATGCTTACGGACTTTTCTACGATCGTTATTTATACCAACAAGCTTTTTGGTGCCGTTGCCGGGGATATAAACCTGGTGCGACGCTAGAGAGTGTCAACAAGCTTTCTGGCACCGTTGCCGGGGATATAAACCTGGTGCGACACTAGAGAGTGTCAACATTCTTCCAAAGAAATGAAGGACCGAACTGGCGACCAGAGAGGGGGGAGTGAATGGGAGCTGATAAAAATTCTTCTCGAAGGAGATGACTTCTCCAACAAGATGAACTCGGTCGGATACCCAAAATCACACGCTCCATACTCAACCTTCCATTTGCCAAAACCACGTAGCCACTGGAGTGCTACTGGTCCTAGGAACAAACACTACCTGCAGCCACAGCTCCTACACACACACGACAACGGAAACAACTCGGAAGCTGTCTGGCCAGCAGGGGGCGGTTAGACTGGTATGGGGGGCAGTTAGACCGCCTCCACCTGGTAACCGAGAAATCCTCCGAACGACCTGTTCCGAGCTCCAAAACTCTCCACGGTTTCACCCACTAGATCCTCTGGTCAAGGCCAAGCTAGCTACCAGAGAATCTTGGCAAAACCCAAAACTTCACCCAAGGGCCTAGGGGCGGTTTAACCGGCTCAAGAGGGCGGTTTAACCTCCTGTACCCAGCAAGAAACACAAGCCAAGAACTCCTAGCAAACAGCACCAAAACGGACCCCAATTTGACCAGAACGCTCCTCTGATCAAGGCGAACGAACTCACAGAGGAAAATCTGGCAAAATCAAAACTTCCACCTGGGAGACCCAGGGCGGTTAGACCGCCCCCTATGGCGGTTAGACAGCCCCTCCTAGAAAACTTGGCCGCGGGTCAACCCTCAACATCCCATCGCCCGATCTCCCGATTCACCCCACAGATTGCAGCGAAACTCCGTGGATACCTGGGTGTTGACGGTTCAAAACCGTGTTGAAGTTCACCGCAAGCGTACGGGTGACTTGGTGCCTTTTTCACCAAGGAGGGTCCCCCAAGGTTTGTCAATCCAAGGATCGGAAGCAAACCACTAAGGTTCTCCATCTAACCTACTGGTCTAACCCTATGTGAAGCGTTGATTGCATAAAGGTTAAACATACATGAAAGGATGTATGGATCTCATCCACCTAGCCATAAAGGTGTATCAAAAGATAACCCTAGCCTATCATCTTCTTGTTGCCGTTCCGGCCAAGGTGACAAACCAATCAAATCCTACAACATGAGAATGAGTCATCGACTCAACATTACACGTTCGCTCGCTGCTTTCTCCTCCACCGTACTGTCACTACGCAAGGATATTCATCACCGAACGATAAACCTCGATCCGTGCATTACTATGATGTATCCGCAAGAGATAGCTAACCACCATGATTACTCTACTACTACTAAAGGCATATGCTAGCTACACATATGAATAAACACGCATCGAAGTAACTCAAAGTAAGGAAAAGACATGATTTATATCACCATCGAATGTAGAGTGTACAATTGCCTTGATGGAATCAAGGCATGGGCTCCAGAACTCCACCATGGCTTCACCACGTAGGGCCAACCATGGCGGCTAGGGCATGGCCTAGGCCATCTCCTAGGCAACTCGAGGACTCGCGGCGGCCGTCGGCTTCCTCCTGATGCTTCTCTTTCTTGTCGGCGGCTCTCTGATGAATGGATGGATGTGGTGGCTGATGGAGGCAGAGGCAATTTATTGAGGCATCTAGGTCAAAGGGCGTCGTGAACCGGCACGAAAAAGGGCTGGGCCGGCCGGCCTAGGACCGTTTCGGCCCGGTTTGGCCCCGGTTCGCTCCCTGACGCTTCTCGGTCAATTGTTGACTTTGAGGAGCATCTAGGTCAAAGGGCGTCGCGAACCGACACGAAAAAGGGCTGGGCCGGCTGGCCGGCTTGGCCTGTTTCGGCTCGGTTCGGCCCCGGTTCGCTCCCCGACGCTTCTCGGTCAATTGTTGACTTGCCCCTTCTGCATGTGTGCCCTTCACGTTGTCTTCTCCACAGTTTAGATAGAGCTCCTTGTCGCGCAAGCTTCAACATCTTCTGTTCAGGTCCCTGGAGTTTTATGGCTTCATGCTTCGGTCCCTGGGCCATTTGGAGTCATGTTCATCATGTGTCTTGACTTGTGCCGGGCTTCATGATCTTCTCTTGAAGTGTGTGATGAACTTATCCCGAAAGTCTCCTCTTTAACGTTAGTTTCCTATGTAAATAATAAACTCCAAAATTGACATGCAAGAGTGAACTTGATACCTCCGGGGGGTTAGTACCATTAGTTAGAATATCAAATATGTGCAAATGTTGATGGTAAACTCATAGCTAGGTGTACCAAAATCGACCGTGAACATACCCCCATGCTTAAACCTTGCTCATCCTTGAGCAAGTCCAAGATCTTTGCTTAACTTGGAAATCAGCGTTGCCTTTCAATGTCTTTCCTGCACTTAGTTATACACAACAAGACATATTGCTCTCTCAAGTATTTAGCGTTTAAGGTTCAAGTTTTGACCGGCTACTTCATCATGGAAGATAGACTATCATTAAAGAACATGCCACAATAAAACAAATATAGTTCTCTCGAACTTAAGCAAACTTCAAACCTTTACCTTGTTGCACCGTGAAGAGTTTTCAAAAAGTTGCACATCCAACATAAGTGAGGTTCTCTTGCAAAAGCTCATGGAAACACTCATCTCGTCAAGTCACTCAAGCCTACACTAGATTATTCTCAACCTATTCTACTCATATATGAAAGTGGAAAGATTATGTGGAGCTTGGTAGGTAAAAACAATCCTAGCAAAACATTATACTTGAAATATTGTCAAACTAAGAGAGATATCTATTGGAATTACTGAGACTAGTCAAAAAGGTCATGGAAAATAAATGTTGGAAAGAGAGAGAGATGGAACACACGCATTTAGAAAGGTGGGCATGTGCAAGTGGCAAATGGGTCATCCCGAGACACGAATGAAGTTCTCGTTATCGGATTGCACATGGTTGGAAAAGATTGAGTATGGACTTGTCTTCAAAGCTCACTAAGATTATAATGAAAGCGAAAAAGAATCGAGGAGCATTTTTATTTTTCTCTTTTTTTGTTTTTTCTTTTCTTATTTTTTTCTTTCTTCTTCTTCTTTTTTTTCTTCATTCATTTTTTCTTCTCTTTTTTTTAATAAATCATTTTTTAATGCTCCTCTGAACTTTTAAGCAACATAGTACTTGCTATAGCAGTCCTCCCCCATGCTTAAATGATTGCTCGTCCTCGAGCATAGAAGTGAGGGGATCTATGGCTGCTAGAGAAGTATGAAATCCTTGTATTCATTTATAAATCTTCTGAAATCTTCAAGGGCATCCTCCATGTCGAAACTCGCATGCTCTTGGGTGCATTGATGAGTGCCTCCATAAGTTATATGTCTTGAAATCTTGCCAGAAAATCTTCAGAAAATTCGTCGAAAGATCATCCATACTCAATTTGGTTGTGGTCAAAGAGGTAATCACAAAAAGATGTTTTGGGTTTAGGGTGGATGCCCAGCGAAGTTTGTGAAGTTTCTAGTGTAGAAACTCAATGCATGGACAAAAATGGCTAGCATGAAAAAGATACGCAAAGGAATGACCAGCTTCTTAGTCTCGTACCACAGAAATCAATCCTAATCCAACTCATCAAGATATAAGTTTGCAAACTAAAGGTTACATCATAAAAGAACTTGTATGTGTATAGGCTTTGGTAGGTAGAGCCTTGCAAGAGATTCACAAATGTAGATAGCATAATGATTTTAAATAAAACAAGTGCAAGGCATAGGTCATTGGTAAACTTAAATCAAAGAGCAACATAGAGTATGGGGGTCTTAAAAACTAGTCATTTACCCTCCACAAATGAAAGAGCCGGTATTTAATCAATTTAAGTTCCTTTTAATACAGAGCAAAAAGTCATGTCATATAAAACATCATGCAAGTAAAACAAAGCAGCAACTTTCATCATTTTTCCATAAGCAAGGCATACAAGTGATATCATCATGGTAAGCTCAAAAGAGATGGTGATTCATTTATTGAAAAATAAAACTAACAAACCTAGGTTGTCCTCCTAGTAGCCATGTTATTGATCGAGAGATAAATACAAAGGTTGTTTATGGTTGAAGGTATATATGTGCAAGCATTTAGAAGGAGATGAACAAAGATAAAGTTAAGGGCGAGTTACCGTCCTTTTCGATGCTCGAAGTGAAGTGCAGCGTGACCTCCCCCATGCTTAAGCATTGTGCTTGGCATGGAAAAAGAATAATGAGCATCTTGTGGTGAAGGTGATCCTTGAACTCCATGTGGCCTTTTTCCCTTTCGTCCTTCAAATCCTCCCCCATGCTTAGCATGTTGCTAAGTGTGGAAGAACTTGAATCGCTCGTAATTCCCTATTGCCATGTGTTTGAGAATCATCTTCACTTCCTTGCCTTTGTTCCTTAGTCGTCCCTCAACTTCTTCTTATTATCATCAAGCCATGGTTCCAATCCTTCATCATATCGTCATCACCTACTTCCATCCCGTCCTTGTTGCTGCCTCATCTTCCACAGTTTTTCCTTTACTTCCAGAACAGAACATGTACTGAAACACCCCTCCAAGTTGAAGTTCATGAAGTTATCTTTCCAACGAGCAATCATTCGCATCAAACGGGTTCCGAACAAGAGAGTTGTGCCTTTTTTACTCCGGCGACGCAATCTGTAATTTTCAGAATGTGCAGCGCTTAATGTTTCTGCCATATCTCCTTGTACGGGTCTTCAAAATTGATGATCCTTGATGCGTTGGAAAGAAGGTTTGAAGGAGCTTTTGAATATGAACTTTTCTTCCATTGTACATCTCTGAACACGTGCTCAAACCTTGATGGAAACAGCACCTTCCCTCTCAAGCCTTGTAGATGACTAACGATCTTGATTGCAATTGGTCAAGAACTCATGGGAATACTTCGCCATGCCTGCAAAACAATTCAAATGCACATTCTACCCCTGGGGTGATGGTCGGGAGTAGAAACAATTGCCAACAAACCAAAGACATCCCTAAGATCTTAACTTGTGGCAAAGCTTACCTAGTAAAAAGAAAAGAAGAATCTAATGGGTGTACGTGCATGTAGGTGAAAAATGCAAATGAAAGGAAGGGACATAAACAAAACAATGTTTACACCAAGTTCTAAGCTCCATGCTTACAAAGTGGTTGCCAAACTTCTCCACCGCCATAAAGATTTATTAACCAAGGTCAAAACACCATGTTTATCCCAAGATTAACAATTCTTTATAGTGTAAGAGAGGTAGGGCGCATTGTGAAGTTTATAAACCAACCAATGCAATATAAATTAACAAGGCTTTAAAAACTCAAATGATGATTGTCCGCAATCAAGTCTAAACACCACATTTATACAAGATTACAAAAGAAAATGCCTCGCACGTGCGAAGCACCATTATGGAAATAAAGCATTCATCAAAAAGTTTTGCGAAGAAGCCAAGCTAACCTATGCATGATAGAATAAAGGGGTCGATGCAAAGTGCAAATGCAAAGGAGTTAGAAAAAAGGGTCAGCAATGTTTGCAAAGGCTTTCGATGTCGTCCCTCAAAAAAGATAAGCAAGTCACTTTATGAGAGATAGAGTCTTGGCAACAAAATTTTTATCAAAGACCTAATCAAACATGCTAACAAGGTTTTAAGGTAAGGCTTATGGGTATCCTATATTTTTGGCTTAAGACAAGAATTTTGAAAAGACAAGTCGGGTGATGAAATTCTATCTAAGGTGGTTTTGAAAAAGAAGAAAAGAAAACAAGGGTTAGATTTTTAGATGAAAAACAAACCTATGGTTTTAGGATTACTAAAGGTATGAGGGGTTTTTCCTAAGGGGTTAGGATGAGGCTAGTCAAAGTTTTAATTAGAAAGGTATAGAGATAGACTTTGTCGACTTGACATAAGTCGATCCCCCCTTTTGTTGGCTTGGGTTCTAGGTGTGGTTTGATAGGGAGGTTTAGGCAAAGATGTTTTTTTAAGGAGAAAGGTTATAAAAGATGAGATGCAACATGCAACACAATGCAAAGGGTGGAGAACAAAGTGGATGAAGTGCAACATGATTATGAATGAACAAAAAGGTATGACATGATATGGTGGTGATCTAAACCAAAAGCAAAAGTTAGCCTAAGTTAACTAGCCACAAGTTTAGAATCAAAGGGATCATGCTTCATATTTCTCTCTAAAAAGACACAAATACAAAGACTCTAAACACTAATAAGCACACAAAAAAAAGGTGGTCTACAAGTTTTCCAAAAAAACAAGTAGCAAAGTGCTCACTCAATATCTATTAAAGCATACAACATGTGGTTGTGACATTTATTAGACCATTGGTATGATGTTACTTGAAGTTTTAAAAGAAAGGGCACAATGTAGACTGTCATAGTTTATATAGATTTATAAAAAGATAGGGTTGCCTCCCACAAAGCACTTCATTTTAAGTCATAGAGCTTGACTTTCTCACGTACCTTTTTATTGTTGTGAAGCCATGGTTTCTTGTGCGAGAATCCAAAGTAGCCATGCAGCTTGATGTTGCCTTATGAAATCGGTCATGGTTCGCTTCCAACATCATCATGTGTTGAGTGGTGCCTCTTGTGTCTTCATTCATCCATGCTCCGGAGGGTTTGTTTTAGTCCTTAGCTTCTGAATTTCATCATGTAAGTGTTGTGGAACCGTTGCCCCATCTTCTCTTTATTGTCATCGTGTCCAACTCCTCTATCTTGTCGTCATCGCCTTGTTGCTGCCTCTTCTTCATGGATTTACCCCTGCATCCAGAACAGAACATATACCAAAATATAGTTCTATTGAAAAATTTATAAAATTACCTTTCCAACGGGTACTCATTCATCTTAAACTGAGTCCGAATGAGGGAGCTATGGCTGTTTCACTTCAGCATTGCTTGCTGTCCAGAATTTCAGCACGTGCAACCTTCGGTGATTTGGCCATATCCGGTTGTAGGAACCTCCGATTGCCTTGCCGCTTGATTCGTTGGAACGTAGACTTCATGGGGCTTCTGAAAATTCAAATATATCCAATTGTTTTCTGCTGAGGTTGTGCAAGGCATCTTGATGGCATCATTATCCTTTTGTCCATCGATCCGGAGATGTACGTGTGGTCTTTATCTTGTAGACTTTTAGGGCACCATGTCACGCACCCCTTGGCTTCAAAAATCATTACCATTGCTGCATGAGCATGATGGTAATGGAATCCTTCTCTATCATGCTTGACATGGTCGTTTCCGAAACCTATAGCTCGAACATACAAACCTCCAAAAGACATTAGTCTAAAAACTTAATCGACACATAGGCATACCTTGTTCATCTTTGTTTGCTTTGGGTGGGGGCTCAATAGCGGATGTTGGGCCACTAACCAAGGTTAGCACCTACCACTAAAGAGCAAATCTTTGCGTAGCCATCAACTTGGTTGAGCGAGGTTGGACTTGTCGAAGTCCGAATGTTGAAAACTTCTCGATCGCTTTGTGTCTAGGGTTTTACCTGCATTCAAGGACACAAACAAGAAACACAGGGTATATGCAATAATAAAATTAGGGTTAGTTAAAAAGGAAAGATAGATCTACCTAGGGTTCGAGTTGCCGATCCCCGGCAACGGCGCCAGAAAAAGGGCTTGTTGACGGTTCAAAACCGTGTTGCGATTCACCGCAAGCGTACGGGTGACTTGGTGCCTTTTTCACCAAGGAGGGTCCCCCAAGGTATGTCAATCCAAGGATCGGAAGCAAACCATTAAGGTTCTCTATCTAACCTACCGGTCTAACCCTATGTGAAGCGTTGATTGCATAAAGGTTAAACATACATGAAAGGATGTATGGATCTCATCCACCTAGCCATAAAGGTAAACATCAAAAGATAACCCTAGCCTATCGTCTTCTTGTTGCCGTTCCGGCAAGGTGACAAACCAATCTAATCCTACAACATGAGAACACTACAAGAAAAACGCTTACTAGTGACGCAAAAAAGGCAGTTTCTCGTCATAAACCGCGATTAATGACGCTGGTTGTTACGAAAACGCTCCGTCATTAATCGAGCGTCACAAACCGCGATTACCTTATTTCCCGACGTCATGAGTTCAATGACGCGTATAAATTCGTAACACAAAGGCGTCATAAGGTACATGCCACATCGGACCAAAATCTGATGTGGCACGGTGTTTTGTGACAAACCGTTTCGTTATTAAATGAATTCAGCCCATATTTTGACGGGCCAAGGTCCAAATACCTTGTCGTCAAAGATTGAATTTGGCCCACTTAATGTTAAGCTGAGCCCAATGTTTCTTTCGTCATAAATTGGTTTTAGGCCTTATTAAGGTTGGATGGAGCCGAATATTGTTTGTGCCATAGAATGTTTAAGGCCTATTTATGGTTGGATGGAGCCCAATAATTGTTGTCGTCATAGACACTTTTAGGCCTAACTCTGGTTGGATCGACCCAATAATCGAGGTCGTCATAGAATGTTTTAGGCCCGGTTTTAGTATGACCGAGCCCAATAATTGCATTCGTCATTAATTTGTTTTGGGTCCAGTACTGGTTGGATCGAGTTCAATATTCGATGACGTCATAAAATGATTAAGGCCCAACTGATATTGAACCCAGCCCACCATTTGCTGATGTCATTTTTGATATGGCCCATTTTATTAATAAATCATTTTTGAATTCGTAAAAAAATAATGGGCCGAGGGGGCAAGCCCACATATTTTATCCCTGTTATTTTGGGCTGCACTCCAGGTAGCGCTTAATTAAATATAATTCAATCTCATATTACATGCTAATCAATTAAGTAATTGACATCACAGATAATATTTTCATACCACTGATACAAATTAATGTTTTGGATCACACATGACACATTATTATCAATGAACACAGAACAACCACAAGTAGATTGTAAGTAGGAGCTCACGAACCAATACACATGATATCTCCATGCTCACAAATAAAGCTGGTATTGAAATAGAACCCACTAAGATAACAAAGCTCCATACTCACAAACCAGCACAACTAGCTGGGAGGACACAAGCAGAAGACTAAGAAACACAGTGGCCTTACCCAAGGCGCGAGCTTAGCAGTTGACGAAGGAGGGTCTCAGTAGTTTCTACTTGTTTCTTCAACCTCTCAATCTCATCAGTCTGCACTTTCATTGCTACATTTGATGCTTCTACCTTGATCTTCAAGTCTGTCAAAACTTGGTCCTGTTCAACAAAGATTTCACCAAGCTCAGCAGCTGCATCGAGCCCTCCCAACGAAACTTCAGGTCTTGAGCATGTAGTGAAAGCTGGATAATCTCGAGGCATGTAATCAATGAATGGCTTTGACATCACATTGGAGGGACAGGAATTTGATATTTGAACCGCAAGGATTGTCCTCAATATTTGAGCCTAAAAATGAAAGGAGAAGTCAAACTTGAACCTTAAACGAAGCAAGCAAATAAACTTAAGAATAATCCTAAGAATAAAGTAGTAGGATAATCATGCGTTCTGTTACATACCACGACATGTGATTGAATCTCAGCAATGCAGGAGTGGGATGCTAGGCCCTGCACAAAAAATTACAAATTAGGAACTAGATCTAGAGCGGTCAAGGTAAGAGAAGGATCTGAAATCCAAGACAATAAACAAAGTAAATTACTTTCTAAGCATGGCTCATCTATTAAGTTGTGTTACAAATCAGTAACTGCATCTAGAGCGGCCAAGGTAAGAGAAGAATCTCTAATCTAACACAATACACAAAGCAATTTACTTTCAACGCATGGCTCATCGATTAACTTGTGTTCCAAATCAGTGACTGCATCTAGAGCGGCAAAGTCAAGAGAAGAATCTCAGAACTAACACAATACACGAAGCAACTTACTTTCTAAGCCAACGAAAATACTACTAGGGGACTAGAAAGAAAAGGAAATGAGATTCTCACTTGTGAAGCTCCAAGATTCAGGGGCCCATGGATTGAGGGGGCATCGGGAGCTGGTGCTTGCGCCGTATCCTTGCTCAGCTGCTCAGCTTGGCCAGCACAGCAGACGCAAGCAGAACACCGATATCTATCACCCACCATCTGCTGAGATACCCCTCCCCCTCCACCAGTGACGGCGAGGTCAGACCGCCACCGCAGATCTAGCTGAGCAGAGTGATGCTTTTTGGAAATGGAAGGCGGGAGTTTAGTGGCACAACGCGGTAGCAATGGAGTAGAGTATTTATTATTTCGGGGCGGAGAGGGAATACAAAATTTGAAAATCCCGCTTTTGACTTCCGGACCGCGAAATGAAAATTTGGTAAGCTGCACTTGCTTCGGGGCCACTGACAAGTGAGGCTGTGCAATGGCGGCCCCATATTGTCAGTGAGTTTGGGTGGGATTCCGGTGGCGTACAATATAGGCGGGAGACGGATATCTGGAAGAGGCCCACGCTTCAGTGAAGCTGGGTGCGTTTCCAGTCGAAGATCACAAAACCTAACAGCTGCTTCTCCCACTACAATGCCTACACGTCTATTTTTTTAAGTCATACGGATATAAGGATCTTCCTTATGCGTTCTTATCCGGACCAAAGCACACTCGTGTACCCACCAAATTTTTCGCATGCCTACCGGGGAAAAAGCCTGCATATTCCACCCTATACTTGTGACAGGATTCCTCAGCAGTGTAGGCCTTCGTATTCTGAGCATCCCACGTATTTTAATGGCTACTGTAATCTTGTGAGGGCATGCTCTGCCACGAGGTGCACGCTGCCTTAGTATCGGTCATGGTTCGATAAATAGGAGTGCCCCCAAGGCCTTTGCTCATCGCCTCTTCATCCTCCACGCATTGTGCTAGCAGACCTCTCTATTTGGTTCTGCGCGCTGTGAAAAGAGGTGAGCTCTTAGCTTCCGCGTCGTGTTTTTACAGGATACAATCATTGTTTCTGGTCAGTGCTTATCATGTTTACGTTGTTGGCGAGTGTGTAGGAGGATGGCTTCTGATGCGAACGAAGGAACCGCCAACTTCCATGCTGTGCCACCTCCGCAGCATCCAGGATACATGGATCCATATGATCTGTACGACATGGACGAAGCGGACTAGGAAGAAACGGAGGAGATGAAGAAAGATGCTTTGGCTTGGCTGCAGGAGCAGGGTTACACTCATGTGCTTCGCCATGGTCGCTGTGTGTGCCCTTACTGCAATCTTGCTAACCGACAGTGGGGTTTTCATGACATCCTACAGCATGCTTCTGGCATTGGTCGCTCAGGACGTACCATGAAGTCGAGGGGTAGGCACCGTGCATTAGAGGAATATCTCCGCACGGATCCTCGTTATGCTACATTCCGTCGTGCATTAGGTATGGCGGGATAGGCGTGTGCCACATCCATCTCCATGACCGTGTCTGTTGTCTTCCTTGTTGCCAAGTCCGAAGATTTCATTGCTGGGTGTGTGTTTGTGCGCGCCAGTGCCAGTGCCACTGTACGGGTGTAGGTCTATGGTATCATGTATGTGCACATTTAAGTTGAATAATTTGGGCAAGGTGACCATCATTTACGTTCTGTATATCCTTGGCAAAACGGTGAATTTAGTCAAACGGTAAATTTGTAAAATCGGTCATCATTTACGTGTGTATCTGCAATGCGGTGCGGTGGGATAAGAATAAAATATCACATGACAAGACATTACATCTCAGACTATGGCAACGCATCATGACCAGGGAAATCCACTGAAGCAAGGAAGGCGATCATGGAAAAAAAGAACACCCATGTTCTTCATGGATAACAGGGGATACAGGGGATTTTCCTACCACTACAAGATTCACAGAGCAGGAAAACAGGGGATCGATCTTTTCCATCCAAAAGAAAACATACAATTGATCTTTCCATCCACAAGACCACCTATTTGAAAGTGAAAAAGAAAACCCAAATCCGAGTAATCTAAGACAACCCCTCCGAGGAGTTCCCCGATGACTCTGGCATCGAGGGAGCTTCAATGGCTGGGGGAGCCACGGGACCGGGATTGGCGGGGCCGGCATTTGAAGGACCAGCGCCGAGGTCCATCTTCTTCTTGGTCCTCTTCGAGTCCACCTCCTCCTCCTCCGCACCCTTCTTCTTCTTCGCCGACAGAATGTCCTTGAACGAATCAAGCTTACAAGCCTTGTCATCCTTCAAAAGCTGCCTCACAAACGCCTTCGTCTGTTGATTCCTCTTCTTGGCCTCCACCCGCTTCCTCTTCTTGGCCGCCAATCGCTTCTTCTAAATGGCCGCCCACGTCTCTTCCTCATCCTCTTCCTCTTCCTCTTCCTCTTCATCCTCTTCCACGTAGTCGTAATCATCCTCGCTGTCCTCACTCTCCTGCCTTTCCATTTCTTCTACATCAGATTCACTCAAGGAGGGCTCTGATGGCTCGCATGCGCTTGGTTGGGGGGAGTCGGGTGGTGTCCCGATGGAGGAGGGGTTGGAGCAGAACGGGGAGGCGGGAAGTCGAATCGGAGAAGAATGCATGGTGGTTGTGGTTTTCTAGAGGAAGAGAGTTTGAGACAAGGCAATGGAGGGAGTTGAGAGAGTCCGGTATATTAATAGATCTCAGTTTCAGGGAAAGTCGGGGTGTCTCTTCGGGAGTTGTATCACGCTAATGCAAGGAGGCGCCTCGATGTCTAATAATGTAACGGTCTTTTGCAAAGAAAACAACTATGTAAATTTGTAATCTTAGTGAATTTGGAGCAAACTATATTTACAAGCACTTCAACATGCAGAGATGAACTGTTTACTGCCATTAAACCGGATGTTCAGGTATGGGATGCATTAACAGACCGGATGTTTCGGTCTAGAAAAATATATAGAAAGGACAAAATATTTCAGGACCTGTAAAAGATGCTTGTTTTGATTTTGGGCAAAGGTGATCTATGATTTCATAGATTATGAGAGCGATAAAATAGGATAACATTTATAGGGAGACAAGGAACAGAGATGGTCATGGAAACAAAGCATAAACAACTTCAAACAAGGGGATTGATCAACAAACAAACGATAACCAAATTCACAAACATGGTTTGGGTTAGGGATGCATTAGCATTTTGGATGTTTGGCAATAACCAGATGCTTGTTTTGAATTTGGTCAAGGTGAGCAACGATCACATTGCTATTTCTTATTAATCGTCCAATATTGATCTTCAACTTCTCCAGATCATGTGTCAAGCTAGGAAACTGACATTGTTAAGCGATTGGCAGATGTTGGTGTAGGTCTATCTAGTGGTGCTATGTTTTGGGTTGGAAACTTGTGATGATGTTCAGACTCGTTGTCTGGTGATACTTACTCTCCCTGGGAGTCCTAGGGGCGATCGTTGTCCTAATCTAGCTTGAGTCAAGGTAGGTTAGGGCGAGTCAAGGGCTAGTGAACTCCTCTTTTATCCCTGTTCTGTGACTTGTTCGGTATTTCCGTTGTTGCAATGGAAATATGGGATGCCCTCGATTCGAAAAAAAATGTGTCAAGCTAGGAATCACGATCATGTATAAGTACAATAAGAGCGGATGTTCTTGTCTACGAAACACGAACAGGCCGGACAACACATGAGACCATGTTTCATGGAAATCTAAAGTTACTAATTAACATCACGATGTTCACATACATAAGACAATGTTCCCACAAAATCTAAAGATACTAACTAACATCACAAATAACAAATCGGCATTGGTCTTCCACTGGCGCGGCTCGCTCACTCCATCTACATCCATCCCTCGTTTCTGGCCAGGACGCGGTGGCGGCTCCACTTCTTCATGTTGTCCTCCCTCAGGGCCTCAGACCTGGCCATCCCAAGGACGTGGTCCTTGATCTCATTCAGGTTCCTCCACCAATGCATACAGTTGGGGCAGACAGGGCACCCGTAGGTGTTGGTAGTGCGCCGGAAGACGCGCAGAGCAAAGGTCTTAAGATGGTCTATGTCAGTTTGGGTGTCGGAGTTGGAGTCGGAATTGGAGTCGGAGTCCAACTCTGCAAGTGGTCGAGAAGGCTGGGAATCCGCCGGTGACGTACCAGCGGCTCCGGGCATTGGCGGGTCGACGTTGGCGGCGTCGCAGCGGAGCAGCTCCATGCCGTGGAATTGACGCCCTTGCCACTCTAAGTACGAGCGGATGAAGTGGAGGCCGCGCGGTGACAGCCAGGACCGGGATTCGGCTCCTGAGGAGGCTGTGGGCGAGAGGCTGGCAACGCCGCCGGACTGATGAGCAGGGGCGGGCACTGCCATGCGCCTGAGCTCTGTGTGTCTAGGGGAGACTGATTGCTTCATTGCGTCAGACGGGTAGTAGGACTGAAATGCGAGTGTTTGGGAAGAGAACTATGGGTAGAGTGGTTCAGAACTGGCAAGGACGCCGATGGTGGTAGGAATACAATGGCCAGATTCCATGAGAAGTTGTGCAAGCTTATGTGACAAGCTAAGCAACGGGCCTCTAGATCGAGTGGCTGCGATTCATCTACAAGCTTCCATGGGGCGTTGTGGCAAGCTTCCATGGGAAATTAGGCAACGGGCGCCTCGGCCTGTCGAGGAAGGCTACGGCCGGATGTTACTGATAAGAAAAGGTGACCAGACCGGACTAAATTCAGTGTTGATTTTGTGGGCAAAATAGAATGACTACGGCCGGATCTTACTGATCTGCAAAAGTGAGCGGACCGGACTAAATGGTTCGTTGAATTGTTATTAGGAAAATACGATTGCATTATTCGAACGAATATCCATCCAAAGTAGGAAACAAGTCCATTCTAAAGTGACTAATTAAACATCACAATTTCCACATACATAAGACAATGTTCCAACGAAATCTAACGATACTAATTAACATCACTGATAACATAACATCACAAAGTTCACATACATAAGACAATGTTCCAACGAAATCTAAAGATACTAATTAACATCACATTTAACATAACAGCATAGATCTTCCACCGGTGCGGCTTCCTCACTCCATCTACTCCATCCATCCCCCATTCCTGGCCACGACGCAGTGGCGGCTCCACTTCTTCTTGTAGTTCTACCTCAGGGGCGCAGACCTGGCCATCCCAAGAACATGGTCCTTTACCTCATTCAGCTTGCGCCACCGGTGCATAAGGTTGGGGCAGACAGGGCACCCGTACATGCCGTTGAAGCGCTGGAAGACGCGCAAAGCATCGCCCCGGGGGACCGGAGGGATGTAGCCGTGGAAACGGTCCTCAGACGAGTCTGTGTCAGCTTGGGAGTTGGAATCGGGGTCGGAGTCAAAGTCACCAACAGGAAGGGTAACCGTAAACTTCAGCTTCCGAGGCGGCGACGGTGGGGGAGGTTAGATATCTGCTGGCGAGACACCAGCTGCTCTTGGCAAAGCGCCGACGATCGACGGTGGGTCGACGTTGGCGTCGTCGGAGGGCGGCGGCAGCGATGGTGGAGGAGGCTGGGAATCCGCCGGTGAGCCACCACCGGCTCTTGGGAAATCGCTGACGAGCAACAGCGGGTCGACGTTGGCGGCGTCGGAGCGCGGCGGCAGCGTGCCGTGGATGTGGCCCCACAGCGCCTCCGTGAACATGCGGGCGAAGTGCTGGCCGTCGCACGGCGGCACCCAGTCACGGGCGCGTGAAGAGGATGTGGCGCCGGAGGATCGGTTGAAGGGCGAGGGTGAGAGCCGGCATGACGGGGAGCCGGTGGGGGATAGTCGGCGCGAAGGGGAACCGGTGGGGGATAGCCGGCGCGACGGGGAGCCTGATCCTTCATTACGTCGGCCGGGTAGGAGTGAGGCGCGAGTGTTTGGGAAGTGGTAGCATGGTTCAGAACTGGCGAGGACGCCGATGGTGGGGGGTAGGAATGGCGATTTATGTGGAGTTACTCGCCTTGCCTGGGAAGTTATGCCGCTTCGGTGAGAAGGTAAGCAACGGGCCCCTCTTGAGTCTTGACTCTTGAGTGGCTTCCATTCATCTTCCACCGTTGAGGGGCTGATGTGCGGGTCCCCGCGCCGTATGACCAACACATCTGTGATCTCTTGATGATGGCAACCACCTTCCATGGGAAGTTGTGGCACGAGGATGGCAACGGGCGGATGTTACTGTTAAGAAAAAGTGACAAGACCGGACTAAATTATTTGTTGATTTGTTGGCAAAATAGGTTCACATTTTTCGAACGAACATCCATCCAAGTACTCCACAGGAGGAAATAGAGTTCTCTGATCATACACTAATAAGCATTACAGCAAAGTGACACTTGTTATTGTTGGCAATTATCTTTTCATCCAGTCTGGGTCGTCGAGGATCAAAGGCGCCGCCTCGCCGTCGAGCAGGAATGGGTGCAACATCAGGGACTGAGCGGCTGGCAACGCCGCCGACCTTTCGAGCAGGGACAGGAACGTTCGTGCCCCTGAGCTGTCCGGGACAGTCCGCGCGGCGGGCGCACTTGACATCAATGGCCGAGCGCCTGCAACACCGCCGGCCTATCGAGAAGGGACGGGAACGGCTGTGCGCCTGAGCTCTCCGGGACGGCGGACGCACTTGACATCAATGGCGGAGTGGAGGGTCACGGCTGCCACGTGTGACCAGCCTGGCCTCTCGGGCACTCCACCCACTGCACGCCAGCTTCTGGTGGCGACGGGTACGGCCGTGCGACTGAGCTCTCCGGGACAGTCGAAGTGGCGGGCGCACTTGACATCAATGGCCGAGCGGCTGGTAACACCGCCGGCGTGTGGAGCAGGGATGGGAATGACCATGCGCCTGAGCTCTCCGGGACAGTCCAAGCGGCGGGCGCACTTGACATCAATGGCGGAGTGGAGGGCCACGACTGCCACGTGCGACCAACCCGGCCTCTCGGGCAGTCCACCCACTACACGCCAGCTTCTGGTGGTGACAGTGAGGCTGGAATCGTGGTTTGATAGATGCAGAGAGAATGCCTGTCCCACCGCTGCCCGGCATGCCAGCGACGAAGGTCGCAGTCGGCACAGAGCGTGCCGGGCCCCATCGGCCCGGCCATCTATTGCGGTGTTTCTGTCCTGCCACAGTCGCCGCATCTCGGCCCCACCGGAGCTTTAGCTGGTGTGGATGGTAGGAGAGCGAGCTCCACAGGAGGCACACGATGATTGTCGCCGGCCATTGGGGGGATGCTCTGAAATGCACATAGAAATTAGTTTGCTCAAAGAGGCCGAAAAGGTCGAAAGAACAAAGAAATCGATTGAATTGGGAGAGAGGACGACGGTACTTGCGCCGATAGGAGGCGATGCCGATGGGGACTTCTAGTGCCGAGAGGAGGAGATGCTGATGGGGTTTTCTTTCGTTGAGGAGGAGATGCAAAAGTGTTTTCCAGTATATATTAATAGATCTCATTTGCCAAGGGAAAGGCGCAGGGTCTCATAGGGGATCGTGTCAGGCAAATGGCCTAGGCCCGTAACTTGCAATCTCGTTGAACTTGGAGCAAACTTAATTCAATTCATTTCCACAAGACCAGTTATTCTGGTATACGAAGTCGGATGTTTGGGTTTACGAACCGTAAGTAGACCGGGGAAATATTTTTAATCATTTGATGGAAAAAAGATGCTTGTTTCAAATATGGACAAGGTGAGATATGATATCATTCTTGTTAGGGAGAGCCAAAAACGTGCACAATTAGAACGTGGAGCCGTGGCTTAGGTAGAGCAAATTGAAGCGATGGGCAACAAATTGGCTTTCAGTAAGATGGTCTCTACTCTATCTAGTGTACACTACCCCATCTAGCAAAGATTTGTTTTTCAAAGACTTGGTTAGTAGGAAAGAATCGTGAAGACAAGCAAGCTGACTTAGAGTTTGAACCACGGCTTCATTCTTCCTTGTTGACGAGTCATGCTTAGTAACAACAAAATGAAAGCATGCAATGAGATAGGTAATATAACCCGGGCAGGACCGGATGTTTGGGTTTACGAAACATTAACAGATCGGACAAAAATTTTCATTCCTTTCCTGGCAAAAGTTGCTTGTTTTGAATTGGGCAAACCTGATTACGGATTTCGTAGTTTCAGAGATAGTGAGATCACATTATTTGTTTTTTAATTGTCCAATACTGATTTCCACCTCTCTAAATTGTGATGAACTATTCCAACTACCAGCCGTGGTAAATAAATGGGGGAAGACCAGAAGTTGGTTTCCATCACGTCAATGCGTGTGCGATTATTGCTACATGGGAATCAAGGAAGAGAGATAGAAACAGATATCAGTGGATTGATCTAGAAACAAATATATCCAAAATCACTCTCACATGTCTGGGTAATTTGTTTGGATGCAGATATGCAATTATTTTGCTAAAGAACAGATCACATTCAGCGTGAATTCTACATTCCTCGTTACAAAAATGTGACCATTCTTCCCAGCCCATCTTGAAGCACAGGCGGCCTGCGCACTGATGATTGCCGCGTGCCACTAGCGGTGCCAGCGTTGCACGTCGGCGCCATGTCACTCGCCGGATCATCTCTGAGGCTGCCTCACAGCACCGCAGGCAACCCTTGTTCGTCCGCATCATCATCGATGTCGCGGCCGCCGATTCTTCCTTGCCCTCGACCTGTCTGATGTACCGCCTCGCAGTGTCATCATCACCGGTGCCACCATTGGCCCTGTAGAGGACCATGGTGGCTACGTAGGCCGCCACATTGTGCTCGGCCTGGGCGGCCTCCTGGAGCTTGGTGATGGATGACCGGGAGCTGTAGTTTTCCCCGAACAGGATGTCCATCCCGGAGAGGAAACATGCCTCCGGGTTTCTTATGTGGGTCAGGCAATTGAGGAGGGTGTTGTAGCCCTTGCGGTCGTTCCACTGCAGCTCGACGGCAAATCGCTCTAGCGCCACGTGCTGACCAACGGCCGTGTTGTTGCACACACGACGCATCTTCCGGCAGGTCGCCCGTAGGCTATGAAGGTCGTCCATGGCCCGCTCTGAGGTTGCAGCGAGGTGGCCGGCGATGTCAATGTTCACCTCTGTAGGGAGCACCACCAGCGATAATGGCAACCGTCTCGACGACATGATTACTGACCTACCAGCGTCCTGAAAATAGTTTGATCAAACATCAGAGTGCCAGGTCAAATGCACATTCAAATTGATATATAGACTTGGAAGAGAGCACTGTACTCTCACGGAACTTCCTTCCGAGAGGAGGAGATGCAATTGTAAAAATGTTTTCTGTACCCCAGGCAGAAGAAGTCGATCAATGCCCCATTTACAACAAATCCATCGTTCCTTTCTCCGCATTTATAGTAAATTCACTGCTCCTTCGCCACCCAAAACAACCTTCGCTGCAGCTCTGTTGATTTCGGGATAACAATAATAATTCATTATGACTGTTGGGGAACCTAACGGAAATTACGTTCTTGGAAATGTGAACAGGTCGGACTAAATGGTCAGTACAATGTGGTGGATACTAACTGCCGCGCATTTCTTGGTCGATTTTGGCAATACATCATCAGTACAATGCTCAGAAGCATAGGGCACAATGTTCAGAATACATGATCAACACATTGTTCACAATACCAAAGTGACACTTGCAGAATACATGATCGAGACATCTAATTAGCCTTACCACCGAGCATCAATCCCGCCATTCCCGCGAAAACAACAAATAAAGCAAGCAGCACATGCGCGAGTTTGACATTGTGCCTATAATTCCCAATTGACTTCAGCTCGGTGGTAGCCTTCTGAAGTTTTTGTCGCGCTATTTTGAGCTCATTCCTAATCTCTCTAAGCTCACAGTTAGCTTTTCCCAATTCCCCCTCCCACTGCTTTGCATCCTCTTCAGCTTTCGCTTTCTTCTTCATGAGCTTCAGCATAACAGCATACGACCTTTCATCCCATTCTGGATCAATCCAGCAGAAGTAATCGCATTGCTCTTTTTCTTCCTACAAATTAAACGACCCATTAGCAATAGCCGTTGACCACAGGCACCACATAAGCAGGTAGCCAACTAGCCATTACCTTTGGGCAACCAGCAAACCGGCGGCCGGGGTTGAGAAAGGTCCAAGCATACTTCACCACAGCTCTCAACCCGTGTTTGCACTTGTCTTTAGGATGCCAATGGCTACTATTGCAGGAAGATGTCTCCGAGCAGTAATTACCAATGGAAGAATATGCTGGAGTACATGGATGCTTCAAAAAAATTCATTGCAACTTGAAATCAATGCTTAGTTTTGCACTTTCTAAACTAAAGCCTATCAATCAACTTGTAACAACAATCATGCTTCAACCGAAATCCCCAATTCCAAATACCACTTCCCTCTGACGAAAGGGGAAAGCAGAGGCACAAAACAGGGTACTGACCTGACCGTAGCTCACTCTCCTCCCTTCGATGCGAGGATCCGCCATTCCCGCCACGGGTTGTAGATCTGCACACCAACGCCTCTAGGCTAGATATTTGCCACAACGACCCACAGGAGTGTGCTGGCAAGCCCCTTGCAGGGTACGCGGTTGATATAGCCGTTGACCGCGGGTTCGACCCCTGCTATTGACATAGTTATCCTTTTAATTTTCCACTATTTTTTTATCAGACTGACTTGTGGGACCTTATTAAATTTTATGACGAGTTGGAACCATAGTAGGAAACAAGCAGTTTCGCGATCGTTCCTCAGGAAGGTCCTTCCAGCAAAACATCAACAGACCGAAACTTTGCCGTCCACCGAGCAGCAAACATCATATTATGATCAGGTAGCAAAAAGTTTCTCAACTCATGACCACAAAGTTCACAACACCAAGTAGCAACAAGTTACAACACCAAGTAGCAAACATCATAGGATGATCATCACACGAAGTAGCAACAAGTTTCTTAACTCATGACCACAAAGTTCACAACACCAAGTAGCAAACATCATAGGATGATCATCATTACAATTTTCAAAATACTCATAACCACCCATTTGTAATCATATCGATAAGAACTGATCATCAATTTACATCTGTAGGCGTTGATTCTCCTTCCATAGCTCCATCCTACAGCTGTCCCTTCACCTTCTGCAGCTCAGTGGCAGTAGCTTCTGAGGATCCTTCCCATTGTTGATCCCTTTTTCGCTTGGCTGACCTAAAGAAAACATAAGCACCAACAAGTTTCATAACACTACGTATTATGATCAGGAGGAACAACCAGTAATTAAACATCAACAAAGAACAAGTTTCATAATAATCAAGCACTACCTATTTTTATCTTTCTCGCGCAGTATCCATTGCTTCTCCTTCTCCATCTGGATAACACTCTGTTGTATCGATTGCATCTCCTTCTCGATCTCGATAACTAGCTGCTCAACCGATTGCTTATACACTTCCATCGCATCGATGGCATGTTTCAGCTTTCCCTTCACATTTTCCAGCTCAGTGGTAGTTGCTTTAAGCTTGATGTTAGCCTTTGCGCATTCTTCCTTCCATGACCTTGCCTCCTCTTCAGGTTTTGCCTTCCTGTCCAGTACCAGGTCTTTCGACTCTTGGTCAAGAATCTCACCTATTTCTTTCAATAAGGCATTGTCCCGGCGTAACATATGGGCACACAACTCCTTGTAGTTGTTGGTCTGTTGCAATTGTTCATGTAACAATTGGTTAGCCATCTCGTTGAATTTCCTCATCTCTTGCATAGTTGTATTTAAAATTTCCTGACACAGCTCCTTGTATTTTACAGCCTCTTGCTGCGCCATTTGTTCTCTGCCTTCTTGTTCTTGCAGGTCTCTCTTCACCTCTGTTGACGGCTGTTAAGTGCTTACTTTAGCCGTCAATTTACTCATGAATAAAGGAGCAAGAGGCATTTCTTACACGCATTTTAGTTAAGAATAATGTAGTTCCACTTGTCCTTGGAGATTATGTGATTGCAGGAAAATAAGCATAAAAGAAGTGGCAAACTCACCTTCTATGATTCATTCCACGTCACCTCAAGGAGTAGCTGCCACCTCAGGTGCCATGCATGCAAGCTAAGCCATCTCAGGTGCCATGCATGAACGCCATGTCACCGATCCAAGAGAGGCAAGCCCCGACGAATCAGAGCGTGACACGTGGACTTCACATGGATCCATGGGCCCACCAGAGCACCTAAACTGCCTCAAGAGCACGTGTACACCGGGGACCCACCTAAGGGCCCACAGGATAGCCACTCTGAGGAAGTACAACCCGAGTGGGGCCAACCTGGGGTCAGCCGACCCTAGGATCGGCCGAACCGACCTTGGGTCGGCTGATCCAGGGCCTCCACGTGGTGCTTGTCCATTGGTCATAGAGGCCATCCCCAGGGTGTTTCACTCCTTCTTGCGCCAGTGCTTTGGCCTATAAATAGAAGGGGAGGGGGTTCATTTCTTACCAACACACCTTACTCCTCCTCTCTCACTTTTGGTTTCTAAGGCTAGGAGGTAGGCTAGAGTAGTTCTACTTCAGGTTCCAAGTCTACTCTGGGATCTAGGTATGAGTTCTCTTGTATCTTTATTTTATTGTATGACTTTGATCTACTTCAGTTATTCAGCTATTTCATATAAAGTTGTGCTTGTATACATGGGTGATTTGTTCATGTGTTCTTCGCTCGTTCATCATTTAGAGGCTCTTGTTCTTGATGAACAAGGCCTTTCGATCCAGTTGACGAGTGACTTATACATGTTTTCGGTGTTCGTTCATAAGTTAGAGGCTCGTGTTCTTCACGAACACGACCCTTTGATCTTGGTGAATAGACATAGGAAGGCACAAATCCGTTTGTGTACTTAGCCTAGTTTGATCTAGTTAGATCTCATGTTCTTGTTGCATGAAGTTCGTGCTCAAGCTACGGTACTCGGTGTAATTGGCCGGTTTATCTGGCAGCTCTGACCTAGGTCACAATAGCTCGGGCCAGTCAGGGTCCTGCTAACAACGTAAGCGTGGTGCTTGGGTTGCGTAGCTACGTTGCTTATGAGTGTATCCCACGGTTTGTCTTGGGGTAGGCCGCGGTGGTGACAGCCATTGGACCCTTCTGGAATCCCCCACGTTCGGATACGCTGTAGGAGTCTAAAGTCTAACAACCGGAGTCGTGCGTAAGCGACGCGGGAGGTTAGCTCCCCGTTCGTACCTGGGTGCTTGAGCCAGCCATCATGCCATGCTAGTGTGTGTCTAACTCGTCTGACTAACTTTGTATGCTTAGTACCTTAGAACCTAGAGCTAACTCGTATGTTGCCTCCTAAGCCTAGGACCTTTAGAGAGAGTGTGTTTGTGTGTTCACGCTACCCATCTTATCTATCATATCTTACCCCTGTACTTGAGTGTCTGGTTTGTTCCCGTCTATGATTTATACTCCTTGCAATAGTGTTGAACTTGTTAATCCACCCAGCCTTCCTTGGATTCGATACCCTTTGGAATACTCCTTTGGGGAAATGCTACAATGGTACTTCCGTGCGCTTGCGGACTCTTGTAATCGTTAGGATTACCATTTGGTCATTTCTGGCATCGTTGCTAGGAACTCATAACTTAGCATCGACGTAAAGAAATGCCAACAACCTCCTGCAGCCCAGCTTTAGTGGCTTCAAGCACCTCTACAAGCTAGTAAAATATAAGAACCTATCAATCCATCAAACGATGCAAACTGAAAACTAATTGAATCTAACACCTATGAATTGTCTATAGCCTATCAAGTTGTAACACCAAACGAAGTGCAAATATGAGGGTACGATGAAATCTGATTCTAGTGTATATGCTCATCAATCCGTTAGATCCCCAAATCTAGAAATCCCTATGATGATAGGGGAAAATATAGCGGCTCAAACCAGAGAACTGATCTTGTCGAGCCGTTTCAGCTTCTTGTAGCTAGAAGGTGGCGGCGGAACCATCTTCCCGTTGCCTCTAGGATCCGCCATTCCTGCCACGAGTCATTGCAGATCTGCGCGTAGCAAAAGTCGAGAGTCTTTGCGAAGGCAGTGAAGCTTTTCACCTGCGAATTACTGATTCATATTAAAGATTCACCTTACACAACCATAAGGAAAGTGTTTCCTGTTAAAATGACACAACTAAGAAGTGGTGCAGTGGGAAGCAACACAGTCTTGTTCCTATAGGTCTTTAGTTCGAACCCTTGCAATGGTAAGTTATTTTTTGCAGCATTTCGTGACCTAGCGAAAATGCTTACATGTGGGACCTCCATTTTATGATGACTTAGAACGACAGTAGGAAATAAGCAGTTTCGCGATCGTTACTCAGGAAGGTCCTTCCAACAAAACATCAACTCATGACCACAAAGTTCACAACACCAAGTAGCAAACATAATTATGATCAAGTAGCATCAAGTTTCTCAACTCACGACCACAAAGTTCACAACACCAAGTAGCAATAAGTTCCATCAACTCATGACCATTCTCAACACTCAAGAACTAAACGTCAATTACATTTGTAGGCATTGATTCTCCTTCCATAGCTCCATCCTGTAGCTTCTGCGGAGAAGTAGCTTCTAGCTTCTTGCGATCCTTCCCATTGTTGTTCCCTTTGTCGTTTGCATGATCTGAAGTAAACATCAGCAGCAACAAGTTTCATAACACTACATGTCATTCAGGGCCGTTCATCACTATGAAGTGAGCAACAACCAGTAGTTAAACAACAACAAGCAACAAGTTTCATAATAATCATAACTACCTATTTTTATTTAACTCGCAAAGAATCGATTCCTTCTCCTTCTCAACCCGTTCCAGCTTTGCCTTCACCTTTTTCAACTCAGCGGTAGTAGCTTCAAGCTGCTTGTTAGCAATTTCACAGTCTTCCTTCAAATCACTTGCTTCCTCTCAACCATTTTCAACAACCTTTATCAGCCTATCCAGAACAGCAGTAGTCCTAGCATCCCATTGAGGATCAATCCAAATAAACGTCCCACATCATTGTTCTTCAGGCTGTAGACACCAAATACATACATGTTCATACAATTATCCATTTGCAACACTGACATCAAGAGTACAAGTACTATAAGTCTACCTGACCGCAGATTCCATACCGGCACCCAAGGCTGCACAAGGGTTCCTTGACAAGGACAGCATACCCATGCTCGCACTTGTTATAGCGATCCACAAGGATAAGATCAGTATCAGGAGGGCCTGATGTAACAAAATCAGTGGACCGAGCCACCTCCAGAAGGTAGTAAAATACAACAACCTATCAATCTGATGCAAATTGAAAACTAACTGAATCTAACACGTATGAATTGTCAATAGCCTATCAACTTCTAACACCAATCGAAGTGCAAATCTGAGGGTACAAAGAAATCTGAATCAATTGTATTTGTATATGGTCATCAATCCGCAAGATCCCCAAATCTAGAAATCTCCATCCCTAGGCTATAGGAGAAAATGTAGTGGCTCAAACCAGAAGACTGACCTTGTCGTGCTGACTCAGGTACTGGTAGCCAGGAGGTGCCTCATAACTCACCCTCTCATCACCGCTAGGATTCTCCATTCCTACCACAAGCCGCCGTTGCAGATCTGCGTAGCGGAAGTTGAAAGTCTTTGCGAAGTCTAAGTGAAGCGTCTCTCCAACCATTCGATAGGCAATTATAGACTCAACTGAAACTTACATGTGGGACCTGGTCACAGTAAAGAATTAGCATGAACTATTAGCTGAGTTTCCCATAAAACATGCACAACCAAGAAGTGGTGCAGTGGTAAACAGCACAACCTTGTTCCTTCAGGTCCCTGGTTCGAACCCATGCCATGGAAAATTATTTTTGAAACATTTCATGACCTAGCCTCCGCTGATCTGGCAAAAATGCTTACATGTGGGACCCAACTGAATTTTATGATGACTTGGAACACTCTATTTTAAAATAATGCTTACATGTGGGACCAAAGTTGGTTTATGACGCCGCTGACATGGCGAAAATGCTTACATGTGGGACCCTGAAAAATTTTATGACGACTTGGAACACTCTAATTTCGAAAGAATGCTTACATGTGGGACCGTACTGAATTTTATGACGACTTGGAACACTCTGTTTTTAAAATAATGCTTACATGTGGGACCGATGTTGGTTTATGTCGTTTTTCAGAGCTTATGGCGTCACAAAACAACATGGAACAGGGAACGCCCGGCTACAGTACCAACCGTAATGACGAAAAATTTTTTTGTCACTAAATTTGCTCGGAAGTGAAATATTATGACGAGATCAGCCAGGAACATCATAAATCAATGACGCTAAAATGTGGTTGCGTCACTAGTTAACAATTTTATTGTAGTGGAATGAGTCATCGACTCAACATTACACGTTCGCTCGCCGCTTTCTCCTCCACCGTACTGTCACTACGCAAGGATATTCATCACCGAACGATAAACCTCGGTCCGTGCATTACTACGATGTATCCGCAAGAGATGGCTAACCACCATGATTACTCTACTCCTACTAAAGGCATATGCTAGCTACACATTGTTGACGGTCATTAAGTCCCTATTTTTGACCCTCAACTTCACATAAAAGTCACTCCATAAAAGTATGCAACATAGCTATAGGGCTCTAATCTAACGAATTCCACGAGTTTTGTTGTATATTTGGTTGCAGGTAAATATGAGGAATTATGGTATAAAATATATCATGATCACAAACAGTCTCAAATGCAAAGATAGACTGCACCATTGCGACGGGCTCGTCGAGACGATCGAAACCGATATACTATTTACCTAGTTTGGAGACCGGATGAAGAAGATACTGAATTCACAAAATATGAGTGATGCTAACGTCATGTGGGGCCGCGGGACCCACAACCCACAGTCACCCCGCAGGTCACACCGTTTCTACAGCACGAATTCTGCTGTGGGAAACGTCGGTTCGTCGTACATGTGTCGTCCAGGGAATGAGGGAAGGAGGAATCTTCCCCTAGAAGGAAGAGGAGGTCTTCCACTCTCCCAAGTCTCCTTCCACTATAAATAGAGACCCCTCTCCTCACTTCAAAACACACAAGAGAAGAGCTTTGAAGAAGCGAAGTGCTGCCATTATTATAGTTAGAAAATAGGGAGAGAGTTGAGGTGAGAGTTTCTGGGAGGAGCCGGAGTGTTGGCCCCTCCTCTAGCTCGCGCCTCGGCGGATGCAGCTCCTCTTCTAGTAGCTACACCCAGGTCTTGTTCGGTAACTCTGGACCCCTCTAATTAATTAAGCATTAATTATTACTTGTCTTTGTCTTATCGTTTCTCGTTCATATCATAGTAAGTTTATCTTGATCTGAGTGATTGCTTTGCTTGAGCGCTGAGTGAAGTAGTGATCGATAGTGTAGGCGCGGTGCCTAGACTTGAGGTCACCTTGAAATACACCTAGCCCCACGGACTGCTTGTGGTAGCCGGCGGGTAGTGACAGCCCCGTTCGGCCTCTGTATTCCACCACGTGAGAGTGGCTAGTCCTGTAGGCATCGTAAGAGTGGTGTACGTAACAGCTCCCTTCTCATCCCTTTCCGTAGCCGCAGTGTGCATCCCCCGATCAAGACAAGTGCAAGTAATATCCTAATCGATTGATTAGTTGAGGAGCCGAAGTTCCCGTACCAAGTACCCTCTCTACTCTCCTATCGTTCATCTCTCTTCTCTTCGTCGTCATCCTTTTATCCGCACTTCCCCCCAAATGAATCTGCTTAGGACTAGAGTACTTCTCGTTCCCTGTGGAAATCGATACCTTAGAATACTCCCGGGTGAAAGCTACATCGGTATCCGTGCGCTTGCGGATTTATCTGTGATCGTATAGTATACCAACAAGCTTTCTGGCACCGTTGCTGGGGATATAAACCTGGTGCGACGCTAGAGAGTGTCAACAAGCTTTCTGGCGCCGTTGCCGGGGAACGGTAGCTATTCTAGTTCTGAACCTAGTTCGTCTATGTATCATCCACCTACCACAATGAATTCCTCTCCTACCCTTGCACAATTTTCGGCTCCAAAGGGAGAGAATTTGGGGCCCCCATCTTCATCACACCCTATCCATACTAGTGTCTATGAGCTACGTCCTGGTTTCATAGCCATGGCCAAAGAGTAATCCTTTGCTGGGACCGAAGAGGAGAACCCATACACTCATTTGAGAGAATTCGAACAACTTTGCTCGTGCATCACAATAGAGGGTATGGCACAAGAAACATTGAAGTGGATACTCTTCCCATTTTCATTAACGGGAAGAGCGAAGCAATGGTACAACTTCAACGTCCGAAGCGTAGAAGGCAAATGGGAAGTTTTGAGGGAAAAATTTTGTCACACCTTCTTTTCGCTAGCACGGATTAGTGATCTTCGGTGCGAAATCATCCTTTTTAAACAAAAGGAGGGTGAGTCTTTAGGAACTGCCTGGGCCCGATTTACAAATATCTTAGCTTCAGGACCCGATTTAGGGATTCCAGAACCCACATGTCTCCAGCAGTTCAGATTGGGCCTCAATGCTGAATCCGCTAAGTTCCTAGACTCTTCATCAGGAGGTTCTTTTGTAGATTTGACCTTGAATGAGGGAAGGGTGATCTTAGAAAAAATTCTAGCAAACACCCCTTACACCGGAATTTATGATGAATTTCCCGAAGAACCACCGGAAATGCAACCGGAAGAACCCTCCATAGAGATCCCTGAGCCACAAGATGCGACACCTTCGCACACCCCTACTTCACCACAGCACATATCTTTGACACAATCTCTGAGCCAATCCCTAAACCTTCCTCGGACTCGTGCGATTCCCCATGTGAGTTCCCTTTCAATTTCTATGACGAGCTTTTCCATGACTTCGGGAATGCCGCAAATCAACCCCTTGTGGGAAGACATTTGCCTCCCAAAGATCAAAGGGACCACCCACCAGATCTCGAGGAATCCCAATGGCAAGAACAATACATAGGAAATCTATCTGCCATCATGAGCCGAGAATGGCTTGAAGAGGCAGAATCATCTGCCGAAGTCATCCGTTTGCCTACTAGACTTAGAACAATAAATTGTATGGTGATAGGCATGGATGGTAGTTTTGGATACGATCCTAGTCTGGGGATCAATATCATATCATCTTCCCTAGTACAAACTCAGCTATCCGAGGAGCCCTTACCTTCATCTCAGAAACGACTTCATGTCACCCCTACACAATCGTTAGACTGTCGTGGGATTCTAAGAGCCGCTCCCGTCCGTATAGCCAATCCTACTCTATACCTAGATTTTCACGTTTTTGACCTCCCTGAGAACCTTTCACATAATATCATCATCGGGAGGCCTATCATGAAAATCTTGGAAAAAGTACCAAGGGACCAAGAGCTGGAGCTAAAGGTTGGTAAGGAGTACGTGCCCGTACAACTCTCACGAGCTATCAACACCCGTGTAGAACCCGAACCCGAAGCTGACCCCATGGAGCAAGTTATGTCTGCTACTCTTGAAAGTTTAGCCCAGCCAAATCTTGAGGAATTGGCAGTTGATTTCATTGAGGAAGAAGATCCGCAACCACCTATTCAGCTTGATCAATCTGAAAAACCTAAGCCATTCCCTATTGAGTTGAAACCTCTTCCTCCCGGGCTGAAATATGCCTTTCTTCATGGAAACCAAGAGAGTCCAGTAATCATTAGTGATAAGCTCTCCAAAGTAGAAACCCAACAGTTGCTCACTATTCTGGAGAAACATCGAGCCGTCCTAGGGTATTCTCTTCAGGACCTCAAGGGGATCAGTCCAAATCTTTGCACACATAGAATCCCCATCCATCCCGACTCCACACCATCAAGAGAACCCCAACGTTGGTTGAACAACACCATGAGAGAAGTAGTCAAGAAAGAAGTGCTCAAACTTCTCCATGCTGGAATTATTTATCCGGTACCCAATAGTGAGTGGGTTAGTCCCATTCAAGTTGTTCCTAAGAAAGGAGGGATGATAGTTGTGCGGAATGAGAGAAATGAACTCATCCCGCAACGAACAGTCACCGAGTGGCGAATGTGCATAGATTATTGCAAGCTAAGTAAAGCCACCAAGAAGGACCACTTTCCACTCCCTTTCATAGATGAAATGCTAGAACGGTTAGCCAAGCACTCCTTCTTTTGTTTCCTTGATGGTTATTTGGGTTATCACCAAATCCCTATCCATCCCGATGACCAGAGTAAAACAACCTTTACATGCCCTTATGGCACTTACGCTTACCGGCGTATGTCGTTTGGGTTGTGCAATGCTCCCGCATCTTTCCAAAGATGTATGATGTCCATTTTCTCTGACATGATTGAACAAATCATGGAGGTGTTCATGGATGATTTCTCGGTTTATGGAAAGACCTTTAAGGATTGCTTAAGGAATCTAGATAAGGTCTTACAAAGATGTGGTGAGAATTATCTCGTCCTGAATTAGGAAAAATGCCATTTTATGGTACGAGAAGGAATTGTTCTCGGACACCTTATATCTGAGCGTGGGATTGAGGTGGATAAGGTAAAGATTGAAGTTATAGAGCAACTTCCACCTCCCATGAATGTTAAAGGCATCTGTAGTTTCCTTGGACATGCCGGGTTCTATCGAAGATTCATCAAAAACTTCTCTCACATAGCCCGGCCATTAACCAATCTCTTAGCTAAGGATGCCCCGTTCGTTTTTGACGAGGAGTGCTATGCTGCTTTCCACATCTTGAAGAAAGAACTCATCTCGGCTCCCATCATACAACCCCCAGATTGGAATGTCCCCTTTGAAATCATGTGTGATGCGAGCGACTATGCGGTAGGGGCAGTTTTGGGCCAAACTAAGGATAGGAAGCACCATGCCATTTCCTACGCTAGCAAAACTTTATCCGGCCCTCAACTCAACTATGCCACCACCGAGAAGGAACTTTTGGCAGTCGTCTTTGCCATTGATAAGTTCCGATCCTACCTATTAGGAGAGAAGGTTATTGTTTACACTGACCATGCAGCTCTAAAATACCTCTTGACCAAGAAGGATGCGAAACCAAGACTCATCCGCTGGATCCTCTTGCTCCAAGAATTTGATATTGAAATTCGAGATAAAAAGGGAGTAGAGAATTCAGTGGCTGACCACCTGTCTCGGTTAAGAGTAGAGGAGGAATCACCCTTGCCCATCAATGATTATCTCCGTGATGACACCCTTCTAAAGGTGACAACATCAGACCCATGGTATGCCAATATCGTAAACTTCATAGTTTCGGGCTATGTTCCTCTGGTAGAAGATAGGAAAAAGCTAGTATATGACAGCAGGATTCATCTATGGGATGATCCCTACCTATCCCGAGTCTGCCCCGATGGATTACTCTGACGTTGTGTGCCGGCATGGGAAGCTATAAAAATCTTAGAAAGATGCCATGCGGCACCATACGGAGGTCACTATGTGACATTCAGAACAAATGCCAAGGTTTGGCAAAGTGGATTCTTCTGGCCGACAATGTATGAAGATGCAAGGGATTTTGTCAGAAGGTGTCCTAGATGCCAGAAACATGGAAACATCAATGTAAGAGACGCAATGCCCCTCCAAAACAACCTCCAAGTGGAAATCTTTGATGTCTGGGGGATTGATTTCATGGGACCATTCCCTAGATCGGGACACTATGAGTACATACTGGTGGTGGTGGATTATGTCTCCAAATGGGTCGAAGCCATGCCTTGCCGAGCAGCAGATTCCAAGCATGCAAAAAGGATGTTCCAAGACATCATCTTCCCTCGGTTTGGCACTCCGAGAATTGTGATAAGCGATGGAGGGTCACATTTCATAGATCAAAGGTTCCGAAAGTACTTATCAGATCTCGGTGTGAATCACAAGGTAGCCACACCATATCATCCCCAAACAAGTGGGCAAGTAGAAACTTCGAACAAACAAATCAAGAACATACTGCAGAAAACTGTCAATGAAATGGGGAAGGTATGGAAAGATAAGTTGTCAGATGCACTATGGGCCTACAGGACAGCTTACAAGACCCCTATCAGGATGACACCGTACCAACTTGTTTATGGAAAAGCATGTCACCTCCCGGTAGAGTTGGAGTTCAAGGCTCATTGGGCAATTAAAACATGGAGAATGGATCTTCCAGCAGCAGGAATAAAGAGACAAATGCAGCTAGCCGAGCAAGATGAGTGGAGAGAAAAAGCATACCACAGCTCAAAGATATACAAGGAAAAAACCAAGAGATGGCATGATAAGCGCATCAAAATCAAGGAGTTCACACCAGGAGACAAGGTACTCTTATTTAACTCTCGTGTTAAACTCTTTGGTCATGGTAAGCTTAGGAGTAAATGGGAAGGACCGTACACCGTCATCAATGCCGCCTCAGATGGAGCAATCACACTCCAAGATAAGGATGGGAACATATTTAAGGTAAATGGACAAAGGCATAAGGTTTTCCTTGAACCGGAAATGCCTAAGCTCGAGGACCTTGATGTGCTCGAGTTCATAAGCATCGACTAGCGTCCACCTTCCCCTTCGCGAGGTGATGTGCATAAACTCTTCATATTCTTTTCACCTTCATGTAATGAGTTATCTGCTTTCTGTTTTTTTATTATTACTTTTCCTTTCCTAAAGTTTCATGTTTAGAGGTGTTTTCCTTTCATCAAATAAATCATCTCGCTCTTCAAAAAAAACCATAAAAAAACATTTGAACTTCAATAAAGGCTCCCTAGCTCTCCGGCTAGCAGAGCCTCCCTTTTGTTTCCATTTTTTTCTTTGAATAATAACACCAGGCACAAGAACAAGTGTGGGGGAGATCTCTTAGGCTTGTTGATGCACACAATTAAGATCTCCTGCCAAGGTGTCACATCACATCAACTACGCTAACATGATAAGGGACAAGGTAAGTGTTTTGGAGCAAGTCGGTTGAACTCGTGGTTTGGCCGAACCACCATTGGTCTTCCTCGTTCCCTACTTTCTTCAAAAGCGATGGTATGTGCACCCTCCACCTCTCTACTTTTGGAATCACGAGTTTAAATGAGCTTTAGTTCTGATCTTATTAATCAAACTCAATTGAACCAACATGCCCCCAACGCTTTACATGTTTCCTATGGTTGGCTTGCATATGTTTTATTTCATACTTATTATCTTGTTGCTTGTGAACAAATATCATTAGGGAACTCATGCTTATCTAAGTAGTTGGCGTTTGTGATATGGTTTGATGATATGATCTTCGCTCTAATGTTTGAGTGCTTGGGAATTTTATTTTGAAAATTATAAAAAACCCTTAGCTAAGCTCCTCTTTGATATGCCAAGTCCTACCAAAGCCATATGACGAGATATTTTGAAAATCTCATACACATATGCTACTTGTTGTCACATTGAGCTTTGCCAAATTGTTGTGACCCTTGTGAGAATTCTTTTCATGCTCTCATGATCAAGATCCATGTGTACACCACTATATCCCCTTGCTATGCTTCTACACTAGAAGTTAGCATTTTATCATCCATTCATTCCGCAAAATAAAGCTCCATATGACGTGTGATCTCTCTCCAAAAGTGTCCTTGAGAAAAAGAGACATGGGCTATTAAAAAAAGAAAAAAAAGAAAAAAAGAGAGAAAAATAAAATAAAATAGAAACCATGCTCAAAGCATGAAAAAAATAGCCCATGTCCAAAATAAAGAAGGAAAGGAGAGAGATGAGATCATGCAAAAAGGAGTTCCAACAAATCAGATGGTAGTAACTAGCACCCATTCCGGGCCTAGTGTACACCTTACCATCATCACAACATTCATCATATATATGGTAATATCTAGCACTCATTCTGGGCCTAGTATCCACCTTACCATATCCATCATACCCATACAAGTGCACATCTTGATCTCATTGTATGATTTGATTTTCTCCTTGGATCCGATCTTTGACTTTGCAATATATGTGATACAAGTATGCTTTATCTTTTATCCTACCTTGAGCTCCACATATAGCCATCATTAGTAGTAGGATGAAGAAAGGCAACCCTAATGCCTTGGTGAGGACTATACACATTGAGCGATTTGAGAGAAGCAAATGAGGAAGCTGAGCAAGGTTTGTTTTTGAAAACTTATTGTAAAACCCCAAGTTACTTATCATAAAGAGTAGGAGTGATTTGATTCATCATCGTTCCATTCCTCAACTACCCAAGATAGCATGATAGCTACTCCACAGAGTCCACGAGTACAAGGTATGGTTTGGAATATCTCTTATGCTCATCTCACACCTTTGGAATTATGTTTTCACCTTGGTCCTTAACCTTTACTCGAGGACGAGCAAAGGACTAAGTGTGGGGGAGCTTGTTGACGGTCATTAAGTCCCTATTTTTGACCCTCAACTTCACATAAAAGTCACTCCATAAAAGTATGCAACATAGCTATAGGGCTCTAATCTAACGAATTCCACGAGTTTTGTTGTATATTTGGTTGCAGGTAAATATGAGCAATTATGGTATAAAATATATCATGATCACAAACAATCTCAAATGCAAAGATAGACCGCACCATTGCGACGGGCTCGTCGAGGCGATCGAAACCGATATACTATTTACCTAGTTTGGAGACCGGATGAAGAAGATACTGAATTCACAAAATATGAGTGATGCTGACGTCATGTGGGGCCGCGGGACCCACAACCCACTGCACCCCGCAGGTCACACCGTTGCTACAGCACGACCGGCCAGGGTCAATGCCTGGCACACGCACGTGCGGGCCGGCGGACCTGCCTGGCGTGCTGCATGCACCAGCAGATGCGTATCCCATGCAGGGGACAAGGTGGGGCCCACACGGGCCCGGGGGGTAGGGCCAGCACCATGACCATGCATCTGTGGTGGACCGGGCCGGCCTGCTGGCACGCGATGGTTGGTCACCACCTGGCCCTCGACGTGAAGTTGCGCGGGAGACAGCGGGCCCAGGGGCGATGTGGCGCCCTGTGGTTGGCCACGGGGCCAACACCGCCTCAACCTGCCGTGCGCACGAATTCTGCTGCGGGAAACGTCGGTTCGTCGTACAGGTGTCGTCCAGGGAATGAGGGAAGGAGGAATCTTCCCCTAGAAGGAAGAGGAGGTCTTCCACTCTCCCAAGTCTCCTTCCACTATAAATAGAGACCCCTCTCCTCACTTCAAAACACACAAGAGAAGAGCTTTGAAGAAGCGAAGCGCTGCCATTATTATAGTTAGAAACTAGGGAGAGAGTTGAGGTGAGAGTTTCCGGGAGGAGCCGGAGTGTCGGCCCCTCCTCTAGCTCGCGCCTCGGCGGATGCAGCTCCTCTTGTAGTAGCTACATCCGGGTCTTGTTCGGTAACTCTGGACCCCTCTAATTAATTAAGCATTAATTATTACTTCTCTTTGTCTTATCGTTTCTTGTTCATATCATAATAAGTTTATCTTGCTCTGAGTGATTGCTTTGCTTGAGCGCTGAGTGAAGTAGTGATCGATAGTGTAGGCGCGGTGCCTAGACTTGAGGTCACCTTGAAATACACCTAGCCCCACGGACTGCTTGTGGTAGCCAGCGGGTAGTGACAGCCCCGTCCGGCCTCTGTATTGCACCACGTGAGAGTGGCTAGTCCTGTAGGCATCGTAAGAGTGGTGTACGTAACGGCTCCCTTCTCATCCCTTTTCGTAGCCGGAGTGTGCATCCCCTGATCAAGACAAGTGCAAGTAATATCCTAATCGCTTGATTAGTTGAGAGAGCCGAAGTTCCCGTATCAAGTACCCTCTCTACTCTCCTATTGTTTATCTCTCTTGTCTTCGTCGTCATCCTTTTATCCGCACTTCCCCCCAGACGAATCTGCTTAGGACTAGAGTACTTCTCGTTCCCCGTGGAAATCGATACCTTGGAATACTCCTGGGTGAAAGCTACATCGGTTGTAATCTTTTGGAAGTCTTCAGTTCAGCACCATCAGACAGATGCGCATCCACCGCAACCTGCGTAGCTCCAACGCAACTCTTGCGATCATGCCGCGTGTCCTCCGCTTCGAAGTTTCTCGGCAGCAGCGACCCAAGCGGTCAGACCGCCCCACCTGGGCGGTTCAACCGGCCTGGCCGCCCACACTCGTCCGTCGAGTCTTCGGCCTCAGTTTTGTGGCTCAACCGAGTAACCCAGTGGTTTTGTGGTGAACCACTGCAAACCCTGCAGACTTGGTGTAGCCTCCGCTAGTCTCCACTCATGACTCGGCTCCCGCCATGTCCCGGCTCGACCTTAGTTTTGAGGCTCAACCAAGAAACCGTCCACGACTTCGTCTTGCTGTTCTTGCCACCATGCGACCCGCACTTGACCCCGCTGGCCACCGGGTCCCTCGAACCAAGCCTACTTGTCTGCTCCACAACTGGAGGCCTCACCGGCATCGACCTTTCGCGCTTGTTCTTCACCTGCACCGGCACCAATCAAGTCGTAGCCTGCACCTGCGATACTTAGCCAAGAGTCAGTCCACACAATGTTGTCAATCACTCATCACACCAGGAAGCAACCATCCACCGGTCCTCGAACCACACAGGCTCTCAATCTCCCCCTTGATGAGTGCATTGACAACACACATGATTGGTAACCAAAGAGAAAAGGAAAAGAAAAGAAACGACTAAAAGAAACTTCAACAAGCGATCAAAAGCCAAAGGAAAGGCAAAGAACAAGATCACTTGAATAGGCAAAGTCTCGGTCCCCTTAGGCAAGGGCAACGGCTCGACACAACCGAGACAAAAATAAGCTCACACAAGGAGCAAAAACCACCAAAGGCACACAAGGCCACAAGCCACAAACTCACACAAGAGCTCCCCCTGCACATATGCAAGCTCCCCCTGAGCCAAAGCACACTCCCCCTGAACCAATGCAGCAATGTAACATGGGAATGCAACAAGGAGCAAAAACCTGCTCACACTGCCCAGGGCGGTTAGAACGCATGCCCAGGCTGGTCAGACTGCCCGCTCTAGGATCTGACCGCCTAGGGGCGGTTAGACCGCCCCAAGAAACCGGCCCTGCACCAAACTTTTCAAAACCTGCCCGAACCACTTTGAACACTTTCCAAATGCTCCCAGGTGCCCAAATCATGCCGAAACTTCTCCCCCTTGTTGACAATGCATGAATCAAGGCAAAATGCGAAAAGTTTCAACCTAGAGCTTCTCAAATAGACAAAATTCATCACAAGATGCTACACATATCCAAATGAGCTAGTTAGATACTCTATAGCTTCGTATGAACATAAACTACAAGATCACCAAGTTTCACAACCATTGGGTAAAGCTAAGATAAAATTGATCATTTTTGCGAAACATGAGCAAAACATGTCAAAATGGCAAAGCTACACAAACTTCATGATAGGACAACCATTCTAAGCATAAGATCATCATAAACACCCACAAGCATCTCATGTCATGTCAAAGCCACCGAGCCATGTGCTTACTTCTATATATGAGACTTCTCATTGGTAAGCAACATGCAACGGTTTAGCACCCAAAAGCAAGTGAATTAAGCATATATGACATGGGCGCACATTTTCCAAGCAATTTACATTTCATTTTCAGATTCATATTTGGTACATGAAATGTCTTTGTGACAAAAAGGAACTTATGCCCCTCCACAAGATAAAGCATGGGGGCTAAACATTCATTATGACAAATGCGCCTTTGGCCCCATATACTCAAAATAGGCTATCCAAGCACAAATTAAGCATAGAAAAGCTACTAAAACATGTCATGATCATATAAAGGCATTTACTCACAAGAGAGCATACATGTAGGATTTTTCAAAAGCATAGCTATCAACCATGGATATAAATCAAGATCGTCAAGAGCTAAGCCAAACTAAACCATATCATACCAAACTAGCTCACAAGATCATATATAGCACATCATGGTGAACTATGTATATAAGAGAAGCTTTTCCTACACAATGCATATGGTACAAAATGCATGCAACCTAAGATACAAAGATGCCTATACATCCTGATACATATGCAACACAAAATGCAAGAAATGCATAAAGGAAACTATACATATGCTACACAAGGAGCTCCCACACCAACTCAAGAGACCAAACACACACCAAGTTCTCCCCGCAAACGAGTGAAAGTTGCTTGATCTAGGGGCTTGGTGAAAATATCCGCTAGTTGGTTTTGTGTGGGCTCATGGATCAAACAATTTTCCCTTTCTCAACATTGTCCCTCAGAAAATGGTTTCTCACTTCTATATGCTTGGTTTTGGAATGAAGCACTGGGTCCTTAGCAACACTAATGGCACTTGTGCTATCACAAAGAAGTGGAACCTGGGTATACTCCTCACCAAAGTCACTCATGGTGTATGTGATCCAAAGGAACTGAGAGCAACAACTAGCTGTGGCAACGTATTCGGCTTCGGTTGTAGGTTGAGCAACACTCGATTGTTTGCGGGAAGACCAAGACACCAAAGAAGAACCCAAGAACTAGCAAGTCCCAGAAGTAGACTTCCTATCCAACCGATACCCGGCAAAGTCCGCGTCTGAAAAACCGTGAAGCTCCAAAGAAGAAGACGCGGACTACCAAAGGCCGAAGTCGGGAGTGTACCGCAAATACCTGAAGATGCGCTTGACTGCTTACCGATGCGAAGTCCTTGGAGGGGCTTGAAAATGAGCGCACAGACATACCGAGAATTGGATGTTCGGCCTTGTCGCTGTCAGGTACAGGAGGGAGCCGATCATGCTCCGGTACTCCTTCTGGTCCACGTGTTCACCGTCCTCGTCCGCATCAAGGGCTGTAGTCGTACTCATCGGCATTATCATGGCCTTAGAGTCCCCCATCTTGAACTTCCTCACAATGTCCTTGGTGTACTTGGCTTGGTGTACAAACGTTCCTTCCTTTGATTGCTTGATCTGGAGCCCGAGCAAGAACTGCAACTCACCCATCATGCTCATCTCGAATTCCCTGCTCATGTCTTCAGCAAATCTTGCAACCAAAGAGTTAGACGAGCCACCAAAGACAATATCATCCACGTACACCTGCACAATTAGGATCTCTTTGCCTTGCCTGAGGAGAAACAAGGTTTGATCTACCTTCCCCATCTCAAAGCCTCTCTCAAACAGGAACCATCTCAACCTACCATACCAAGCTCTAGGCGCCTGCTTCAGACCATACAGCGCCTTCCTCAACTTGTACAACGTGTGTTGGTACTTCTCACTCTCAAACCCCGGTGGTTACCTCACGAACACTTCTTCCTCCAAAACCCCGTTTAGGAAAGCACTCTTCACGTCCATTTGGTACAATTTGAACCCTTTAGCCATGGAAAAGGCTAGAAGAATCCTAATCGCCTCCAAACGGGCTACGGGAGCAAAGGTCTCCTCGTAGTCGATCCCCTCTTTTTGTGTGTACCCTTGAGGAACCAGCCTTGACTTGTTTCTCACTACTTCACCTTTTTCTCCCTCTTTATTTTTCCACACCCATTTTGTCCCAATCGGCTTACACCCCGGTGGAGGCTCCACTAACTCCCAAACTTGGTTCCTCTCAAAATTCTCCAACTCCTCAAGCATAGAATTAACCCAATTGTGATCAGATAGCGCATGTCCAATGTCTTTGGGCTCAAAAGTAGCAACAAAAGCAGCATGGGCAAAGTGAGAGTCATTTCAAGACCTCGACCGTGTAGTGCGTTCGTTGATGTTCCCGATGATCGTTGAAGCTGGATAATCCACTTATTCTCGTCGGGGAGCTTCTTGCCTCGAAGCCACCTCTCCCTCAGCTGCAGCTTCCTCTCGATCTCGGCATGTCGTCGTAGGTGTGGGAGAAGGCCCGTCCTCGATCGTAGTCAAAGTAGTATGTATATGCTCGGCCGCGGGCGCCACACCACCATCTTCCTCATCTCCTTGCTGCTGCACCTCATCCTTGAAAATCTCCTCGCCAAGTTCCTCGTCACCTGTACACTCAAAAACAAGCGAACTCCGTGGCTGTGTCTCGTCGAAGGTAACCTCGCAAGTCTCCACAATTTGGTTAGTTTCAAGATCGAGCACCCGAAACGCTCTAGAATGAGACGCGTAACCAAAGAAAATGCCATCGACAGACCTAGCCTCGAACTTGTCCAACTTCTTCCTTTCTTAAGAATGAAGCATTTACAGCCAAAGACGTGAAAGTGACTCACCTTGGGGCTTCTACCATGCATCAACTCGTAGCAAGTTCTCTTCTTATGGACCCTGAGGTAAATCCTGTTCGACACGTAGCACGCGGTATGGACCGGCTCAGCCCAGAACCTTCTCGGAGTCCTATGCTCATCGAGCATCGTCCGAGCCATCTCACACAGGGTTCTGTTTTTCCTTTCCACCACGCCATTCTAGGGAGGCGTATACGGACTAGAGAACTAGTGTTCAAGACCCAAGTCATGGCAAAAAGTTTCGAAACGAGAGTTTTTAAATTCCGAGCCATTGTCGCTGCGGATCGCTCGTATGGCATCTCCGTGCCTCTCGTTCTTCAACCTCAAGACAAGATCTCGAACAAAACCAAACATCTCCCCTTTCTCCTCCAAAAAGAAAACCCAAGCATACCGAGAGTAGTCGCCCACCACAACCAGGACGTACCACTTCCGACCCACAGATCGCACACGAGCTGGGCCAACAAGATCCATATGGAGCAGCTCGCATGGACGCTCTGTCATCACATCGGTGAGGGGTGGATGGGAAGCAGCTACCATCTTAGCATGCCTGCACGGCGCACACACCAAATCCTTTTCGAACATTAAGCGGGCAATCCTCGGACCAAGTTGAGTCCACTCAAGCATGACAACAAGTCAAAACTCAAGTGACCCAACCTCCTATGCCACTTCCACAACTCACCCGAAGAACCAGCCACAAAACACCTCGAAACACCTGAACTCTGAGAGAAATCCGCTCGAAGTATTTGACCCTCGGGGACGACCACACAGACAAGGTCACCTCGAGCATCAAGTATCCATGAACCACCCGACTTAATCGACACCTCAAAACCTTCCTCAAGAAGCTGGG
Source organism: Cenchrus fungigraminus (assembly GCA_036936925.1). Classification (NCBI taxonomy): domain Eukaryota; kingdom Viridiplantae; phylum Streptophyta; class Magnoliopsida; order Poales; family Poaceae; genus Cenchrus; species Cenchrus fungigraminus. The sequence continues at coordinate 56,534,039 of CM072772.1, read as the reverse complement.
AAACAGAGAGCAAATTAAAACCCAACGACTTGACCAAGGCAACTCGCTTCAGCACCACTTTGCACTTACCCTTACTTCACCTTCAGCAAGTACGCACCCTCGTCCATTGTCCCCAAAGGTGATGTATGTCCTGGACACCACCTGGGTGAGGCTGGAGAACCACCCCCGATCTCCGGTCATGTGCCTCGAGCAACCGGAGTCGATCAACCTGAAATTCAAAAGCGAGCACGTGAGTGAACAAACGACTCAGCACTGGGGTTAGTACCAAAAGAGTAAAACCAGTACCGAGCCATTTGCTCCAAAGTCGGGTTAGCACTATCCATTCCATCACGCCTACCAAAGCTACCACCACGTGAACCACCATGGGGAAACCACTCCTGTCTCGCTGGAGGAGCACGAAAGCCACGAAAGGAAGACCGTGGACTGTAGCTCCTCTCCAACTCAAAGCTACGGCTTCTCCCACCCTCATATTGAGCACGAGGTGGAGAACGTCTAGCAAACTCAACACCACCAGACTCACCCTGCCAAACACCAGTACCACGACCACCAGAACTGAAACCACTCGAAACACCACCTCGAAAACCAAAGCGCCTAGAATTCTGGGGGGGCAGTCTGACCGCCTAGCCAGGCCAGTCTAACCGCCCCCCTCTGGGTAGGGCCGGTCTGACCGCCCCTCCAGGCCGGTCTGACCGCCCTCTCCAGAAAACCTCCTCGGCTGTGGGAACTCGCATCTCCCCATGCCGGAACACTTCTGACAATTGCCTTTCCGCTAGGCAGTGGCATACGAGACTCAGGCACACCAAGAGATGGGTGGTACTTGTCCTTGTTTGCCCACTCCTTAGCCATCCTTTCTTCCCGCTTCCTTTTGAACCAAAACTCACCCTTGTGACTATCTCTCCCACAATACTCACAATGGAATCGTATGGGTTTTGGTTTAGACTTGGGTTGGGGCTGCTCACTTGGTTTCTCGTTTGGTTTCTCCTCACTCGGCTTCTCTTTTCGTTTCTCCTCACTAGGCTTCTCTCCCTTTTTCCCAAAGAACTCATTCCCTAAGTCACTCTTGAACTTGATGGGTTTTTGGAAATCATTTGTTCGGGGAGGAAACACTGGTGGATCTGGGGTTGTGTCAAGTCGGTTTCTCAATGGGTTTGGCTTAGGAGCATAGGCAATTTTGTGGAAGGTTTTTGGTGGAGCTTGGATATCACCAATCTTCTCTCCTCCCTCACCACTACACTCTCCAATCTTATCCGACCCAAGCGCTTGCCCATCATAGCGCTTGTATGCCTCTATCATCATTCTAAGCTGGGGCTCATGACCCGACAACCAACCCATCATCTTTCTCAACTCATCATTTTCATCCTGCAAGCGATCAACATAATGTGCAAGTTCCAGGTTCTTTACAGCTTGCAATTCACAAGTAGAGGAGGAAGTAGGAATAGGAGCTTTCAATTCAGCTTCAAGCGAAACAATGTAAGCACGAGACTCATCAAGCTTTCCATGCAAAATAGGGCAAGAAGTTCAAGCACCTAGCAAAGCAGGTCTAGACTTAAACTCAGCCACTTCAACCCTAAGCACAACTAGTTCCTCACACTTGGAGGCATGCTTCTCCTTAAGAGCAGTAAGATCAGCTAGGAACTTGGAGCAATCAGCACAATCAATCTCATCAGAAACAACAGGTGAAGCCTTAAGCGAATCAATTTCAAGCTTAGCATCCAGGTTTTGTGTTTCTAGCTCCTCCACCCTAGTCCTAGCATCCTCAAGTGAGGCCCTAAGCTCCTTTCTCATCTTCTTAGCCTCTCTAAGAATGTCATGATTATCAAGTAGTTTTCCTAACTCCTCATTCTCCTGGCGCATGAAGGAAAGCTCGTCACGTACCTCATCCTCGGAGTCTGAGTTCGAGTCATCCTTTTGACTCTTCTTGCTGCCAAAGCTGTGTGCCATGCCGCAGAAGCCGTCACGCGCGAAGCAGCTCAGCCCGCTCAGGTTCTTGGATCCCTTCTTGCTTTTGCGCCGATCACCTTCGTCTTCACTGCTACTCGAGCTCGAGGTAGAGTACGCGGAGCTGGAGTCGACGTCGCTCGCTCCGACCATCGCTCGGGCCTTCTTGCCGTGGCCGTCCTTCTTCCTCGATCGTCGCTCGTCCTTGTGCTTGTGCTTGTGATCATGCCTTGACCGGTACTTGCTCTCCGTCTTCGACCGGTGCTTGTAGTTGTCCTTGTTCTCCATCTTCTCGGGGCAGTCGGCGATGAAGTGTTGAGGACCGGAGCGTCCGAGGACCGGTGGATGGTCGCTCCCTGGTGTGATGAGTAATTGACAACGTGGTGTGGACTGACTCTTGGCCGAGTATTGCAGGTGCAGGTTGTGGCTTGACTCGTGTTGGTGCAGGTGAAGAGCGGCTGCGAAAGGTCTTAGCCTTGCGGGGCCTCTGAGGAGTGGAGAGACAAGTAGGCTCGGCTCGATGGACCCGGTGGCCGAACGGGGTCAAGTGCGGGCCGCATGGTGGCAAGAAAAGCAATACGAAGTCGTCAACTCGAGCCAGTGCGGGGTAGCGGCTCACCACCGGAGTCTGCACGCGGGGTTTACGGTGGTTCACCACAAAACCGTTGGGTTACATGGTTAAACCACAAAACCAAGACCGGAGGCTCGGCGGGCGGAGACGGGATCCGGGCGCGCCGAGAAGCTTCGATGCCAGTGGACACGCGGCGAGATCACAGGGCTTACGTCGGGAGGACGTAGACTGCGGCAAAGGCATGGCCATCTGATGAAGAGGAGTGCTACTTTACCATATTGCCCCTGAGGTGATTGTATCCTAGTTTTAAGTGCTAGGGGTAGCTTGGTCATTTGCCCAACCCAGAGGGACTCATATATATAGCTCTAGGGTTTCTGGGCAAACCATCCTTCTGGACTGCTTCTCATTTCCCTACTCTTTAGATTTTCTTCACCGTTTTGTAGAGAATCTGATCTCTGAGTGTATGGAAGCTTTCATGGTTGCGTTGATTTCCTTCTTGTAGCTCGTGTGATTTTCGTGTCTTTTTCGGGCTATTTTCGTTGGATTTTTGTGTGCGCCTTGTTTCTTCGATTCTGAAGTGTTTGGGTTCGAATTTGTTTGTGGGGATCATGGATAGATGTCTTGTGCAACTTTATGCTTGATCTTGATCCCTCAAACTTCGAATTTGGCCTCCGATTGAAGGATTTCGGTTGGAACCCTAGATCTTTGTGTGAGCTCGGTAGAATCTCGATTCCTCTCGATTCAGTGGGTTTTAGGTTACCAATTCGTGGGTATAGCATCTCCTAGAGGCGCTTCACCTTCACCTATGATTTGGTAGCAATCCCTTGGTTGATTCGGGAGATCGGGCAAAGGGAAGGAGGTGTTGACCTTCAAGAGGTCGAGCTCGGGCTGTTGTCTGCGCACCACGCGGACGGTCCGCACGCCCCTGGCGGACGGTCCGCAAGGAGGCTTTCAGCCGGCAGTTCGTCGTGTTCGTCGCGAGTTCTTGTTCGCTTTTCGTTCGATCCGTTTGGTCTAGTGCTTTTGGTTGCACGAAGTTTGGCGAACGGTCCGCGAGGAGAGTGCGGACGGTCTCTTCGCCGTGGACGGTCCGCGGGTAGGGCACGGACAGTCCGTTTTTCGAGGTGCAGTACTGGTTGTTCGGGAGGCTTTTTCAGACGGTCCGCAGTGAACCCGCGGACAGTCCCCGAGGCACCCACGGACAGTCCGCCTGGTCCATGCGGACGGTCCGCCCCAGGCACCGCAGATTGCCAAAGTCTATCGCTTCTTGAGTTGCGCTTCTGTGTTGCTTTGAGTTGGGGTTTGTTCCTAGGGTTGGTAGGTCCGGTGTGACTACGCGATCTTTGCAAGCTCGTGTGGGAATCCTTGGTTGTGAATTTGGGGCATAGGCTGAGTTCAACCTTCGGGAAGAATTTTTATGGGCTCCCATTCACTCCCCCCCTCTCTGGTCGCCTAATCAGTCCTTCAATTGGTATCAGAGCAGGTTACGGATCTTCGTGATTCTAACCAGTCTAAGATCCAAAGATGGCGTACCAGGAACGGGGTTCGGGTCCTCCACACTTTGATGGTAAGAACTACCAGATGTGGCAGAGGCGGATGGCTACTTTCCTCCGCGGCACGTGTCAGATCCTTTGGGACGTTACGGTGAACACAGCTTATGTTCATCCTATTAACTTCCTAGCTCCAGGATCGAGGGATATGTTCGATGCCAACAACAAGGCGGTCGACTACTTGTTTCGTGCTGTGTCAATCCGAATTCGATCGGGTTCAGACAGAGGACTTGGCTTGTAGGATTTGGGAGCAGTTGAAGAATGCTCATGCTGGAAATGCTCAGGTTCAGGCTCAGTTGTTCGCGACCTACCGGAGAGAGTACGAGAACTTCACTCATCTCCCCGGTGAGTCCATTGACAACATGTTCCAGCGGTTCACTGTGATTGTGAACAACATGAGGGCTAATGTGGCCGTGCTCCCGTACGATGATCATGACAGGGCTGTGAAGCTCCTACACTCTCTGGATCGTACCGTGTGGAGTGAGAAGGTCGAGGCCATTCTCGAGTCGGAGAAATATGAGACCCTCACGGTGGACGAGCTATTCTCTAAGCTCAAGTCGTCCGAGATGAGGAGTTTGACGTGCTGGGCGAGGAAGACCTCGCGTTGCTGAGCAGGCGGTTCGATCGCATGTACACGAACTAGAAGAATGCTCGGAGGAGCTCGGGCATGTGCTACCAGTGCGGGAAGCATGAGCACTTCATCGCTGAGTGCCCGGAAGCCATGGAGGTCAAGCCCGAGCACAAGCACCGTTCGAGGACCGACCACAAGCACCGCTCCAGGGACGACCACAAGGGCAAGAACAAGTCCGAGAGGAGGCCAAGGGGGAGTGGTGGTCACAAGAAGAAGGAGCGTGCGATGGTTGCCGGTGCGAGCGACATCGACTCAAGCTCCTTCTACTCTTCATCGAGCTCAAGTGATGAAGATAAGAACCGGCACAAGGGTAAGTGGTCAAGCAAGAACATCAACGGCCTGTGCTTCGCCGCCCAAGGCTTTTGCGGCATGGCACATAGCTCCGCAAGCAAGAAGAGCAACAAGGATGACTCAGACTCTGACTCCGAGGATGAGATAAACAATGATCCATCCTTCTTGGTAGCGGAGAATGCTAGGTTGAATGAATTGCTTGATAACCGTGATGATGTGCTTAGAAAGACCAACAAGGAGAAGAGGGAGTATAGGTCTTTGCTTGGAGAGGCTAAGGAGAAGGTGGTTGAGCTAGAGTCTTTGCTTGTTGATGCTAGGGCTCAAATAGATTCTCTTAAGTCTGCTTCTATTGTGACCGATGAACCTGAATGCACTGATTGTTCCACTTTTCTTGGTGATTTGACTGTGCTTAAGGAAAAGTATGCCTCCAAGGTTGAGGAACTAGATGTGCTAAGGGTTGAGCTAGATGAGATGAAATCTAGGCCCTCCTTGCTTGGTGCTTGCACTTCTTGTCCTGTTTTGCATGAGAAACTAGATGAATCGGTTGCTTATGCTAGATCTCTAGAAGCTGCATTGAAAGCTCCTATTCCCACATCATGCTCTACTTGTCAAATTAATGTTGTGAAGAATTTGGAGCTTGCACACTATGTTGATCGCTTGCAGGATAAGAATGATGAGTTGAGAAAGATGATGGACTGGTTGTCTGGTCATGAGCCTCAGCTCAGGATGATGATTGAGGCATACAAGCGCTATGATTGGCAAACGCTTGGGGCAGATAAGGTTGGTGAGGGAAGTGGTGAGAATGAGGGGAAGATCGGTGATATCCCAGAACCATCAAAAACCCACCACAAAAATGCCTATGCTCCGAAGCCAAATCCTCTTAGGAATCGACTAGACACAACCCAGCTCCACCTGTGTTTCCTCCACACACAGACAATTTTCAGAAACCCATCAAGTTCAAGAGTGACTTGGAGAATGAGTTCTTTGGGAAGAAGGGAGAGAAACCGAGTGAGGAGAAGCCAGAGCCCAAAGAGAGCCCAAAACCAAAACCAAAGCCAAAACCAAAACCAAAACCCTTCCATTGTGAGCATTGTGGGAGGGATGGTGTTGACGGTCAATTTTGGTACACCTAGCTATGAGTTTACCGTCAATATTTGCACATATTTGATATCCTAATTAACGGTACTAACCCCCTTGATATGACAAGTTCGCACTCGCATGTGGTTTTTGGAGTATGTTGTTTACGCAGGATTTAAGCGCTTAAAGGAGTACTTTCGGGTAAAGTTCATCAAGCACTTTATGAGAAGATCATGAAGCACGTCACAAGTCAAGACATGAAGTGAACATGACTCCAAATGACCCAAGGACCGAAGCATCAACACGTAAAACTCCGGGGACTTGGAGGTTTACCAACGAGATCGAATCAGCCCGAGAGATATTCTCACAGCCCAGAACAGCATGATCTTTTGGTGCAGATTCGGAGATTTAAACGACCTCTAATGGCAAAAGTTTGAATACCAAAGTTGTGGGCCTCGACGATATCTTCGATTTGGACATGAGGAAGGTCCAATTCGGGTCAAGGAGCTAGGAGATATGGCCCCCGAAATACCAGCTGCGCAGACAAGTCCAAAATTAGACAGATTATCTTCCGAGGCTGTTTTGGGGATCTTATCTTCGTTTCCAAGGAAATCAACGATTACCAAAGTTGAAGATAATTTTGTAGCACACAATCTGGACACAGAATTTGCATTATTTGGAGTCCGGAAGTGGGAGATATGTCACCGGAAAGGAAGGGCTGCGAATCTAGAAAATCTGGACGAGGCTGATTTTATGGAAACCAAGTTTGCTTCTCTTCCAAGGAGGATCTCGTGCAAGGCAAGGTGGAGCACGCCCCAAGGCACCCCAAGGGTATAAATACAACCCCCTAGGCGCCCCAAGAGGGTTAACCATTCAGATCCATTCACCAAAGAGCCGCCGACACGAAGGAGAAGCACCAGAGGAAGCCGACGGCCGCCGCAAGTCCTCGAGTTGCCTACGAGATGGCCTAGGCCATGCCCTAGCCACCATGGTTGGCCCTGCGTGGTGAAGCCATGGTGGAGTTTCGGAGCCCATGCCTTGATTCCATCAAGGCAATTCTACACTCTACATTCGATGGTGATATAAATCATGTCTTTTCCTTACTTTGAGATACTTCGATGCGTGTTTATTCATATGTGTAGCTAGCATAAGCCCTTTGTAGGAATAGAGTAATCATGGTGGTTAGTCTATCTCTTGCGGATACATCGTAGTAATGCACGGATCGAGGTTTATCGTTCGGTGATGAATATCCTCGCGTAGTGATAGTACGAGGGAGGAGAAAGCGGCGAGCGAACGTGTAATGTTGAGTCGATGACTCATTCTCATGTTGTAGGATTAGATTGGTTTGTCACCTTGGCCGGAACAGCAATAAGAAGATGATAGGCTAGGGTTACTTTTGGATGCTTACCTTTATGGCTAGGCGATGTGATCCATACATCCCTTCATATTTGTATGTTACCTTTATGCAATCAATGCTTCACATAGGGTTAGACCGGTAGGTTAGATAGAGAACCTTAGCGGTTTGCTTCCGATCCTTGGTTTGACAAAACCTTGGGGACCCTCTTAGGTGAAAAAGGCACCAAGTCACCCGTATGCTTGCGGTGAACTTCACACGGTTTTGAACCATCAACAAACCCTTTTGCTGGCGCTGTTGCCGGGGATCGGCAACTCGAACCCTAGGGAGATCTATCTTTCTGATTAACTAACCCTAATTTTATTGTTGCATATACCCTGTGTTTCTTGTTTGTGTCCTTGAATGCAGGTAAAACCCTAGACACAAAGCGATCGAGAAGATTTCAACATTCGGACTTCGACAAGTCCAAACCTCGCTCAACCTAGTCGATGGCTACACAATAATTTGCTCTTTAGTGGTAGGTGCTAACCTTGGTTAGTGGCCCAACATTCGCTATTGAGCCCCCACCCAAAGCAAATGAAGATGAACAAGGTATGCCTACGTGTGTCAATTAAGTTTTTAAGACTAATTTCTTTTGGAGGTTTGTATGTTCGAGCTATAGGTTTCGGAAACAACCATGTCAAGCACGATGGAGAAGGATTCCATTACCATCATGCTCATGCAGCGATGGTAATGATTTTTGAAGCCAAGGGATGCGTGACATGGTGCCCTAAAAGACTTCAAGATAAAGACCACACGTACATCTCCGAATCGATGGACGAAAGGATAACGATGTCATCACGATGAGCCTCAGCAGAAAGCATTAGATATATTTGGATTTTCAGATGCCCGATGAAGTCTAAGTTCCAATGAATCAAGCGGAAAGGCAATCGGAGGTTCCTACAAGCGGATATGGCCGAATCACCGAAGGTTGCACATGCTGAAATTCTGGACAGCAAGCAATGCTGAAGTGAAACAGCCATATCTCCCTCATTCGTACTCCGATTAAGATGAATGAGTACCCGTTGGAAAGGTAATTTTATAAATTTTTCAATAGAACTATATTTTGGTATATGTTCTGTTCTGGATACAGGGGTAAATCCATGAAGAATAGGCAGCAACAAGGCGATGACGACAAGATAGAGTAGATGGACATGGTGTCAATAAAGAGAAGATGGGGCAACGGTTCCACAACACGTACATGATGAAATTCAGAAGCTAAGGACTAAAACAAACCCTTTGGAGCTTGGATGAATGAAGACACAACAGGCACCACTCAACACATGATGATGTTGGAAGCGAACCACGACCAATTTCGTAAGGCAACATCAAGCTGCATGGCTACTTTGGATTCTCGCACAAGTAAGCATGGCTTCACGACGATGGAAAGGTATGTGTGAAAGTCGAGCACTATGACTTAAAATGAAGCACTTTGCGGGAGGCAACCCGATCTTTTTATATATCTATATAAACTATGACAAGTCTACATTGTGTTCTTTATTTGAAAACTTCAAGTAACATCGTACCAATGCTCTAATAAATGTCACAACCACATGTTGTTTGGTTTAAATAGATATTGTGTGAGCACTATGCTACTTGATTTTGGAAAACTTCTAGACCACTTTTTTGTGTGCTTATTAGTGTTTAGAATCGTTTAATTTGTGTCTTTTTAGAGAGAAATATGAAGCATGATCCCTTTGATACTAAACTTGTGGCTAGTTAACTTAGGCTAACTTTTACTTTTGGTTTAGATCACCACCATATCATGTCATACCTTTTTGTTCATTCATATCATGTTGCACTTCATTCCATATTGTTCTCCACCCTTGCATTTTGTTGCATGTTGCACCTCATTTTTTATAACCCTTTTTGTGAAAAAAACCACCTTTGCCTAAACATTCCTATCAAACCATACCTAGAACCCAAGCCAACAAAGTTAGGATCTACTTGTGTCCATTCGACCAAGTCTATCTCTATCCCTTTTCTAATTAAAATTTTGACTAGCGTTATCCTAAACCCTTAGGGAAAACCTCTCATACCTTTAGTAATCCTAAAACTGTTGGTTTGTTTTTCATCCAAAAAAATCTAATCCTTGTTTTCTTTTCTTCTTTTTCAAAACCACCTTAGATAGATTTTCTTCACTCGACTTATCTTTTCAAAATTCTTGTCTTAAGCCAAAAATATAGGATACCCAAAAGCCTTACCTTAAAACCTTGTTAGCATGTTTTAGGCCTTTTGATAAAACTTTTGTTGACAAGACTCTACCTCTCATAAACTTTTGTTTTAGGTCATTGTTGAAGAACAACATCGAAAGCTTTTTTCAAACATTGTTGTCCCTTTTTTTTACTAACTCCTTTGCATTTTGCATCAACCCCTTTGTTCTATCATGCATAGGTTACCTTGGCTTCTTCGTGAAACTTTTTGATGAATGCTTTATTTCCATAATGGTGCTTCGCGCGCACGAGGCATTTTCTTTTGTAATCTTGTGTAATCGTGGTGTTTAGACTTGATTGCGGACAATCATCATTTGAGTTTTTAAAGCCTTGTTAATTTATATTGCATTGGTTGGTTTATAAACTTCACAATGCGCCCTACCTCTCTTACACTATAAACAATTGTTAATCTTGGGATAAACATTGAGAAGTTTGGCAACCACTTTGTAAGCATGGAGCTTAGAGCTTGGTGTAAACATTGTTTTGTTTATGTCCCTTCCTTTTATTTGCGTTTTTCACCTACACGCACGTACACCCATTAGATTCTTCTTTTCTTTTTACTACGTAAGCTTTGCCACAAGTTAAGATCTTAGGGATGTATTTGGTCTGTTGGCAATTATTTCTACTCCCGACCATCACCCCGGGGGTAGAATGTGCATTCGAATTGTTTTGTAGGCATGGAGAAGTATTCCCATGAGTTCTTGACCGATTGTCATTAGTCATCTACAAGGCTTGAGAGTGAAGTCGCTATTTCCATTAAGTTTGAGCACGTGTTCAGAGATGTACAATGGAAGAAAAGTTAATATTCAGAAGCTCCTTCAAACCCTCTTTTCAACGCATCAAGGATCATCAATTTTGAAGACCCGTACAAGGAGATATGGCAGAAACATTGAGCGCTGCGCGGTCTGAAATCAGCTTTGGACATATTGCATCGCCGGAGTAAAATAGGCACAACTCTCTTGTTCGGAACCCGTTTGATGCGGATGATGGCTCGTTGGAAAGATAATTTCATGAACTTCAACTTGGAGGGGTGTTTCTGTATATGTTCTATTCTGGAAGTAAAAGAAAAACTGGGGAAGATGAGGCAGCGACAAGGACGGGATGAAAGACGGTGATGACGATATGATGAAGGATTAGAACCATGGCTTGATGATAATAAGAAGAAGTTGAAGGACAACTGAGGTAACAAATGCAAGAAGTGAAGATGATTCTCAAATACATGGCAATAGGGAATTACAAGTGATTCATGTTCTTCCACACCTAGCAACATGCTAAGCATGGGGGAGGATTTGAAGGACGAAAGGGAAAAAGGCCACATGGAGTTCAAGGATCACCTTCTCCACAAGATGCTCACTATTCTTTTTCCATGCTAAGCACAATGCCTAAGCATGGGGGAGGCCACGCTGCACTTCATTACGAGCATCGAAAAGGATGGTAACTCGCTCTTAACTTTATCTTTGTTCATCTACTTTTAAATGCTTGCACATATATGCTTTCAACCATAGACAACCCTTGTATTTATCTCTCGATCAATAACATGGCTACTCGGAGGACAACCTTGGTTTGTTAGTTTTATTTTTCAATAAATAAATCACCATCTCTTTTGAGCGTACCACAATGATATCATTTGTATGCCTTGCTTATGGAAAAGTGATGAAAGTTGCCGCTTTGTTTTACTTGCATGATGTTTTATATGACATGACTTTTTGCTCTCTATTAAAAGGAACTTAAATTGATTAAATACCGGCTCTTTCATTAGTGGATGTTAAATGACTAATTTTTAAGACCCACATATTTTATGTTGCTCTTTGATTTGAGTTTACCGATGACCTATGTCTTGTACTTGTTCTATTTAAAATTATTATGCTATCTACATTTGTGAATCTCTTGCAAGGCTCTACCTACCAAAGCCTATACACATACAAGTACTTTCATGATGTAACCCTTAGTTTGCAAACTTATATCTTGATGAGTTGGATTAGGATTGATTTCTGTGGTACGAGACTAACAAGTTGGTCATTCCTTTGCGTATCTTTTTCATGCTAGCCATTTTTGTCCATGCATTGTGAGTTTCTACACTGGAAATTTCACAAACTTCGCTGGGCATCCACCCTAAACCCAAAACATCTTTTTGTGATTACCTCCTTGACCACAACCCAAATTGAGTATGGTTGATCTTTCGATGAATTTTCTGAAGATTTTCTGGTAAGATTTCAAGACATATAACATATGGAGGGACTCATCAATCAAGACCAGGCAGAGTTTCGACATGGAGGATGCCCTTGAAGATTTCAAAAGATTTATAGAGGAACACAAGGATTTCATACTTCTCCCCTCACTTCTATGCTCGAGGACGAGCAATCATTTAAGCATGGGGGAGGACTGCTATAGCAAGTACTATGTTGCTTCAAAGTTCAGAGGAGCATAAAAAATGATGAATAAAAAAAAGAGATGGAAAAAATGAATGAAGGAAAAAAAAAAGAAGAAGAAGAAAGAAAAAATGAGAAAAGAAAAAAAGCAAAAAAGAGAAAAATAAAAATGCTCCTCGGTTCTTTTTCGCTTTCATTAAAATCTTAGAGAGCTTTGAAGACAATTTTATACTCAATCTTTTCCAACCATGTGCAATCTGATAACGAGAACTTCATTCGTATCTCGGGATCACCCTTTGCCACTTGCACATGTCCACCTCTCTAAATGCGTGTGTTTCATCTCTCTCTCTCCAACATTTATTTTCCATGGCCTTTTTGACTAGTCTCAGTAATTCCAATAGATCTCTCTCTTAGTTTGACAATATTTCAAGTATAATGTTTTGCTAGGATTGTTTTTACCTACCAAGCTCCACACAAGCTTTCCATTTTCATATATGAGTAGAATAGGTTGAGAATAATCTAGTATAGGCTTGAGTGACTTGACGAGATGAGTGTTTCCATGAGCTTTTGCAAGAGAACCTCACTTATGTTAGATGTGTAACTTTTTGAAAACTCTTCACGATGCAACAAGGTAAAGGTTTGAAGTTTGCTTAAGTTTGAGAGCACTATATTTGTTTTATTGTGGCATGTTTTTTAATGATAGTCTACCTTCCACGATGAATTAGCCGGTCAAAACTTTAACCTTAAATGCTAAATACTTGAGAGAGCAATATGTCTTGTTGTGTATAACTAAGTGCAGGAAAGACATTGAAGGGCAATGCTGATTTCCAAGTTAAGCAAAGATCTTGGACTTGCTCAAGGACGAGCAAGGTTTAAGCATGGGGGTAAGTTGACGGTCAATTTTGGTACACCTAGCTATGAGTTTACCGTCAACATTTGCACATATTTGATATCCTAACTAACGGTACTAACCCCCTTGATATGACAAGTTCGCACTCGCATGTGATTTTTGGAGTATGTTGTTTACGCAGGATTTAAGCGCTTAAAGGAGTACTTTCGGGTAAAGTTCATCAAGCACTTTATGAGAAGATCATGAAGCCCGTCACAAGTCAAGACATGAAGTGAACACGACTCCAAATGACCCAAGGACCGAAGCATCAACACGTCAAACTCCGGGGACTTGAAGGTTTACCAACGAGATCAACTCAGCCCGAGAGATATTCTTGCAGCCCAGAACAGCATGATCTTTTGGTTCAAATTCGGAGATTTAAACGGCCTCTAATGGCAAAAATTTGAATACCAAAGTTGTGGGCCTCGACGATATCTTCGATTTGGACATGTGGAAGGCCCAATTCGGGTCAAGGAGCTAGGAGATATGGCCCCCGAAATGCCAGCTGCGTAGACAAGTCCGAAATCAGACAGATTATCTTCCGAGGCTGTTTTGGAGATCTTATCTTCGTTTCCAAGGAAATCAATGAATACCAAAGTTGAAGATAATTTCGTGGCACACAATGTGGACACCGAATTTGCATTATTTGGAGTTCGGACGTGGGAGATATGGTGCTGGAAAGGAAGGGCTGCGAATCTGGAAAATCTGGACGAGGCTGATTTTATGGAAACCAAGTTTGCTTCTCTCCCAAGGAGGATCTCGTGCAAGGCAAGGTGGAGCACGCCATAAGGCACCCCAAGGGTATAAATACAACCCCCTAGGCGCCCCAAGAGGGTTAACCATTCAGATCCATTCACCAAAGAGCCGCCGACACGAAGGAGAAGCACCGGAGGAAGCCGACGGCCGCCGCAAGTCCTCGAGTTGCCTATGAGATGGCCTAGGCCATGCCCTAGCCGCCATGGTTGGCCCTGCGTGGTGAAGCCATGATGGAGTTCCGGAGCCCATGCCTTGATTCCATCAAGGCAATTCTACACTCTACATTCGATGGTGATATAAATCATGTCTTTTCCTTACTTTGAGTTACTTCGATGCGTGTTTATTCATATGTGTAGCTAGCATATGCCCTTAGTAGGAATAGAGTAATCATGGTGGTTAGTCTATCTCTTGCGGATACATCATAGTAATGCACGGACCGAGGTTTATCGTTCGGTGATTAATATCCTCGCGTAGTGACAGTACGGGGGAGGAGAAAGCGGTGAGCGAATGTGTAATGTTGAGTTGATGACTCATTCTCATGTTGTAGGATTAGATTGGTTTGTCACCTTGGCCGGAACGGCAACAAGAAGACGATAGGCTAGGGTTACTTTTGGATGCTTACCTTTATGGCTAGGTGGATGTGATCCATACATCCCTTCATGTTTGTATGTTACCTTTATGCAATCAATGCTTCACATAGGGTTAGACCGGTAGGTTAGATAGAGAACCTTAGCGGTTTGCTTCCGATCCTTGGTTTGACAAAACCTTAGGGGACCCTCCTTGGTGAAAAAGGCACCAAGTCACCTGTATGCTTGCGGTGAACTTCAACACGGTTTTGAACCGTCAACAAGCCCTTTTTCTGGCGATGTTGCCGGGGATCGGCAACTCGAACCCTAGGGAGATCTATCTTTCTGTTTAACTAACCCTGATTTTATTTTTGCATATACCCTGTGTTTCTTGTTTGTGTCCTTCAATGCAGGTAAAACCCTAGACACAAAGCGATCGAGAAGATTTCAACATTCGGACTTCGACAAGTCCAACCTCACTCAACCTAGTCGATGGCTACACAATAATTTGCTCTTTAGTGGTAGGTGCTAACCTTGGTTAGTGGCCCAACATTCGCTATTGAGCACCCACCCAAAGCAAATGAAGATGAACAAGGTATGCCTACGTGTGTCAATTAAGTTTTTAAGACTAATTTCTTTTGGAGGTTTGTATGTTCGAGCTATAGGTTTCGGAAACAACCATGTCAAGCACGATGGAGAAGGATTCCATTACCATCATGCTCATGCAGCGATGGTAATGATTTTTGAAGCCAAGGGATGCGTGACATGGTGCCCTAAAAGACTTCAAGATAAAGACCACACGTACATCTCCGGATCGATGGACGAAAGGATAACGATGTCATCACGATGAGCCTCAGCAGAAAGTATTAGATATATTTGGATTTTCAGAAGCCCGATGAAGTCTACGTTCCAACGAATCAAGTGGAAAGGCAATCGGAGGTTCCTATAATCGGATATGGCCGAATCACCGAAGGTTGCACATGCTGAAATTCTGGATAGCAAGCAATGCTGAAGTGAAACAGCCATAGCTTCCTCATTCGGACTCCGATTAAGATGAATTAGTACCCGTTGGAAAGGTAATTTTATAAATTTTTCAATAGAACTATATTTTGGTATATGTTCTGTTCTGGATGCAGGGGTAAATCCATGAAGAAGAGGCAGCAACAAGGCGATGACGACAAGATAGAGGAGATGGACATGGTGTCAATAAAGAGAAGATGGGGCAACGGTTCCACAACACGTACATGATGAAATTCAGAAGCTAAGGATTAAAACAAATCCTTTGGAGCTTGGATGAATGAAGACACAAGAGGCACCACTAAACACATGATGATGTTGGAAGCGAACCACGACCGATTTCATAAGGCAACATCAAGCTGCATGGCTACTTTGGATTCTCGCACAAGTAACCATGGCTTCACGATGATGGAAAGGTATGTGTGAAAGTCGAGCTCTATGACTTAAATTGAGCACTTTGCGGGAGGCAACCCGATCTTTTTATATATCTATATAAACTATGACAAGTCTACATTGTGTTCTTTATTTGAAAACTTCAAGTAACATCGTACCAATGCTCTAATAAATGTCACAACCACATGTTGTTTGGTTTAAATAGATATTGTGTGAGCACTATGCTACTTGATTTTGGAAAACTTGTAGACCACTTTTTTGTGTAGTTATTAGTGTTTAGAGTCTTTTAATTTGTGTCTTTTTAGAGAGAAATATGAAGCATGATCCCTTTGATTCTAAACTTGTGGCTAGTTAACTTAGGCTAACTTTTGCTTTTGGTTTAGATCACCACCATATCATGTCATACCTTTTTGTTCATTCATATCATGTTGCACTTCATTCCATATTGTTCTCCACCCTTGCATTTTGTTGCATGTTGCATCTCATTTTTTATAACCCTTTTTTGTGAAAAAAAACCATCTTTGCCTAAACCTTCCTATCAAACCATACCTAGAACCCAAGCCAACAAAGTTAGGATCTACTTGTGTCCATTCGACCAAGTCTATCATTATCCCTTTTCTAATTAAAATTTTGACTAGCGTTATCCTAAACCCTTAGGGAAAACCTCTCATACCTTTAGTAATCCTAAAACTGTTGGTTTGTTTTTATCCAAAAAAATCTAATCCTTGTTTTCTTTTCTTCTTTTTCAAAACCACCTTAGATAGATTTTCTTCACCCGACTTATCTTTTCAAAATTCTTGTCTTAAGCCAAAAATATAGGATACCCATAAGCCTTACCTTAAAACCTTGTTAGCATGTTTTAGGTCTTTTGATAAAACTTTTGTTGACAAGACTCTACCTCTCATAAAGTGACTTGCTTGTCATTGTTGAGGAACAACATCGAAAGCTTTTTTCAAACATTGCTGTCCCTTTTTTTACTAACCCCTTTGCATTTTGCATCAATCCCTTTGTTCTATCATGCATAGGTTAGCTTGGCTTCTTCGCGAAACTTTTTGATGAATGCTTTATTTCCATAATGGTGCTTTGCGTGCGCGAGGCATTTTCTTTTGTAATCTTGTGTAAATGTGGTGTTTAGACTTGATTGCGGACAATCATCATTTGAGTTTTTAAAGCCTTGTTAATTTATATTGCATTGGTTGGTTTATAAACTTCACAATGCGCCCTACCTCTCTTACACTATAAAGAATTGTTAATCTTGGGATAAACATTGAGAAGTTTGGCAACCACTTTGTAAGCATGGAGCTTAGAACGTGGTGTAAACATTGTTTTGTTTATGACCCTTCCTTTCATTTGCATTTTTCACCTACACGCACGTACACCCATTAGATTCTTCTTTTCTTTTTACTAGGTAAGCTTTGCCACAAGTTAAGATCTTAGGGATGTATTTGGTCTGTTGGCAATTATTTCAACTCCCGACCATCACCCCGGGGGTAGAATGTGCATTTGAATTGTTTTGTAGGCATGGAGAAGTATTCCCATGAGTTCTTGACCGATTGTCATTAGTCATCTACAAGGCTTGAGAGTGAAGTCGCTATTTCCATTAAGTTTGAGCACGTGTTCAGAGATGTACAATGGAAGAAAAGTTAATATTCAGAAGCTCCTTCAAACCCTCTTTTCAACGCATCAAGGATCATCAATTTTGAAGACCCGTACAAGGAGATATGGCAGAAACATTGAGCGCTGCGCGGTCTGAAATCAGCTTTGGACATATTGCATCGCTGGAGTAAAATTGGCACAACTCTCTTGTTCGGAACCCGTTTGATGCGGATGATGGCTCGTTGGAAAGATAATTTCATGAACTTCAACTTGGAGGGGTGTTTCTGTATATGTTCTATTCTGGAAGTAAAAGAAAAACGGGGGAAGATGAGGCAGCGACAAGGACGGGATGAAAGACGGTGATGACGATATGATGAAGGATTAGAACCATGGCTTGATGATAATAAGAAGAAGTTGAAGGACAACTGAGGTAACAAATGCAAGAAGTGAAGATGATTCTCAAACACATGGCAATAGGGAATTATAAGCGATTCAAGTTCTTCCACACTTAGCAACATGCTAAGCATGGGGGAGGATTTGAAGGATGAAAGGGAAAAAGGCCAGATGGAGTTCAAGGATCAACTTCTCCACAAGATGCTCATTATTCTTTTTCCATGCTAAGCACAATGCTTAAGCATGGGGGAGGCCACGCTGCACTTGTCTTTTGGGGACAATGGGAAAGGTAGAGTGCTTTCAGTGGGCACGGTGAAGGTGAGCGAGTCTGTGACTCTTAGGCGTGTTGCTCTTGTCAAGTCTTTGGGGTTTAATCTTCTTTCGGTTTCCCAGCTTCTTGATGAAGGTTTTGAGGTCCGTTTCAAAACGGGCGCTTCTCGCGTTTTGGATTCTCGAGGTGATCTTGTGTGCACGATCATCCCCGAGGGTCAAATTTTCAGAGCCGATTTTTCTCAGTGTGTCGGCTCTTCTCTTTGTTTGGTTGCTGGTGTTTCGGCGGAGCTTTGGAAATGGCATAGGAGACTAGGTCACTTAAGTTTTGACTTGTTGTCACGCTTGAGTGGGCTAGGTTTGGTCCGAGGATTGCCTAAGTTGAAATACCAAAAGGACTTGGTATGTGCTCCGTGTAGGCATGATAAGTTGGTCGCCACCTCTTACCCGCCTCTGACATCCGTTATGACAGAGAGGCCATGCGAGCTGTTCCATATGGACTTGGTTGGTCCAGCTCGTGTGTGCTCGGCGGGTGGGAAATGGTATGTCTTAGTGATAGTGGACGACTATTCTCGCTATGCTTGGGTCTTCTTTTTGGCTGACAAGGGGGAGACGTTTGGTTTTGTGCGGGATCTAATCTTGAGGTTGAAGAATGAGAGGAATCGAGATGCTATTCGAGCTATTCGTAGCGACAATGGCACTGAATTTAAAAACTCTCGTTTCAAAACCTTTTGTCGTGATTTGGGTCTCGAACATCAATTCTCTTCTCCCTATGTGGCTTGTCAAAATGGTGTAGTTGAGAGGAAAAATCGTTCCCTTTGTGAGATGGCTCGGACGATGCTTGACGCTACTCCGATGAGATATTGGGCTGAGGCGGTGAATACCGCGTGCCATGTTGGGAACCAGATTTTTCTTCGGGCCTTCTTGAACAAGACGTGCTATGAGCTCATGCACGGGCGAACACCTAGAGTGAGCCATTTCAGGGCTTTTGGTTGTCGGTGCTTTATTCTCAAGAAGGGTAGGCTTGATAAGTTTGAGTCGTGGTCTTCCGATGGGATCTTTTTGGGTTATGCAAGTCATTCTCGAGCATTCCGTGTTCTCAACCTTGATACTAACCTAGTCATGGAAACTTGTGAGGTTACCTTCGACGAGACCCAGCCATGCAGTTCGTCAGTTTTTGAGTGTGCAGGTGACGACGAGATTGGCAAGAAGATCTTTGAGGACGAGGAGGATGATGCTGGAGAGGATGATGGTGATGATGGTGAAGCTCCAGCCGAGCATGTACCCTCTACTTCCACTACGACGACTACGGTGCAGGATGGCCCATCCCCTACACCGACTACGATCCAGCAAGATCAAGTGGAAGCTGCAGCTAAGGGGGAGGTTGTCTCCAGGCCAGAGGCACCGAGGCGCGTTCAAGTTGATCATCCTCCCTCAAGAATCATCGGCGACATCAATGAACGTACGACACGTCGAGGTCCAGAAATGCTTCTCACTTTGCTCATTGGCTTTTGTTGCTACCTTTGAGCCGAAAGACATTGGACACACCCTCTCTGATCCTAATTGGTTGAACGCAATGCATGAGGAGTTAGAGAACTTTGAGAGAAACAAAGTTTGGGAGTTGTTAGTGCCACCACCACATTGCAAACCTATTGGGACAAAATGGGTGTGGAAGAACAAAGAGGGTGAGAATGGTGAGGCGGTGAGAAACAAATCGAGGTTGGTTGCTCAGGGCTATAGTCAGAAGGAGGGGATAGACTATGAGGAGACATTTGCTCCTGTAGCCCGTTTGGAGGCGATTAGGATCCTTCTAGCCTTTTCTGTGGCTAAAGGGTTCAAATTGTACCAAATGGATGTGAAGAGTGCCTTCTTGAATGGGTTTTTAGAAGAAGAGGTTTATGTGAAGCAACCACCGGGCTTTGAGAGTGCTAAGTTTCCTCACCGGGTGTATAGGCTGAGGAAGGTGTTGTATGGGCTAAAACAAGCTCCCCGTGCTTGGTATGGCCGTTTGAGGGGGTTCTTGTTCGGTAAGGGGTTCGAGATGGGCAAAGTAGATAAGACTCTTTTTCTCCTCAGGCAGGGGGATGATATCCTAATTGTTCAGGTGTACGTGGATGATATTGTCTTTGGCGGCTCGTCTCACTCTTTGGTTGCGAGGTTTGCAGAGGACATGAGCAAAGAATTCGAGATGTCTATGATGGGAGAATTGCAGTTCTTTATCGGGCTTCAGATCAAGCAGGCGAAGGAGGGAACCTTTGTGCATCAAGCCAAGTACACGAAGGACATCCTCAAGAAGTTCAAGATGGATGACTCGATGCCCTTGTCGACACCGATGAGTACGACTACATCGCTGGATGCGGACGAGGACAGAGAGCCCGTGGACCAGAAGGAGTACCGGAGCATGATCGGCTCCCTCTTGTACTTGACAGCGATGAGAGCGGACATTCAGTTTTCTGTCTGTTTGTGCGCTCGTTTTCAGGCGTCACCGAGGACTTCACATCAGCAAGCCGTCAAGCGGATCTTCAGATATCTTCGATATACACCTGAGCTCGGTCTTTGGTACTTGACGTCCTCTTCTCTTTCGCTTCTTGGGTTTTCGGATGCCGACTTTGCGGGGTGTCGAGTCGATAGGAAATCGACTTCGGGGACGTGCCAGTTTTTGGGTTCTTCGCTTGTTTCTTGGTCTTCTCACAAATAATATAGTGTAGCTCAGTCTACCACAGAAGCCGAGTATGTTGCTGCCGCTAGTTGTTGCTCACAGCTGCTTTGGATCACATACACGCTGAGTGACTTTGGTGAGGAGTGTACCCATGTTCCTCTCATGTGTGATAGCACGAGTGCCATTAGTGTTGCCAAAAACCCCGTGCTACATTCCAGAACCAAACATATAGAGGTGAGGTACCACTTCTTGAGAGACAATGCTGAGAAGGGAAACATAGACCTTATCCATGTACCAACAGAAAAGCAGCTCGCCGACATCCTAACCAAGCCTTTGGACCAAGCTACATTTGCTCATTTGCGAGGGGAGCTTGGGGTGGTTTTTCCTTTTTGAGCTTCGGTTGGGATTCTGATGTACATATGCATGTTGCATTTTCATTTATGTATCATATTATGCTTGCATCTTTGTATCATAGACTGCATTTGTATCATATGCTTTAGAGATGTGCTTCTCTTATATACTTTGATCACCATGATATGCTGGTTATGAGATTATGGCTTTGCTAGTGATGCTCATGTGATGTATAGCGATGCTCTTGGTAGCTTTGGGATGTATATGCTTGTGGATGGCTTACTTTTGTAAAAATGCTATATATGATCCTCTCTTGTGAGTTGAATGCCTCTCATGTTCAAATTGTGCACTTATGGTTATTTCTTGCTTAATTTGTGCTTGGGAACCATGTTCTTTTCATTTGGGGTCAAAGACCCATTTGTCATCATGAATGTTTAGCCTACATGCTACCTTGTGGAGAAGCCTAAGCTTCTTTTTGCCTCAAAGGCACTTCATGTACTGCTTAATTTGAAATATTGAAATTGGTATATGAAATGCTTGTGCTTGAAAAATGTGCTTCCATGTCATCTATGCTTTAAATTCCTTATCTTGGGTGCTAAACCGTTGCATGATGTTCACCGTTGAGAAGTCTCACACTTAGAATTGGACACATGGCTCGGTGGCTTTGACATGACATGAGATAGTTTGTATGTGTTTGTGATGATCTTGTGATGAGAATTTGTGACCTTGCATGAAGTTTGTGACTTATATGTTGTTTGTGCTCATTTTGATCATGTTTAGGTCCTATGCTCATGAGAGGGAAATTTTTGTGAAAATTGCTTCATTTTGATCATGGCTATGTCACATGCTTATATGTCCCTATCTATCTTGTTGGTGATGCTTGTACTAAATTTGTGGCTATCTTGCTTGTCTATGTCTCAGTTTTAGCATGTTGTAATGCTCTTTGTTTATTTGAGAAGCACATGCTCGCATTCGTAGACTTGATTCATGCATTACCACCAAGGGGGAGAGATAGTACCCAATTCTTGCTTTGGGGAGGAAAGTACCCATTTCATGCATCCAGGGGGAGTTTTTGCATCAAGTGGGAGAAATGCATTTGTTCAGGGGGAGCTTGCATTCATGTGCTTTGGAGCTCTTTTCGCCTGATTTTAGTTGTGCTCTTTTGCCGATGGTGTCGAGCCGTTTTGCCTCACCTTGAGGAGTCGGCAATTTTGGAGCATTTTATCTCGGTTGTGTCGAGCCGTTGCCCTTCT
Organism: Cenchrus fungigraminus; assembly: GCA_036936925.1. Lineage (NCBI taxonomy): Eukaryota > Viridiplantae > Streptophyta > Magnoliopsida > Poales > Poaceae > Cenchrus > Cenchrus fungigraminus. Next base: position 56,511,863 of record CM072772.1, on the reverse strand, counting down.
CTTAGGGGACCGAGATTTTTCTCTCTCAAGTGATCTCGTTTTGGCTTTTGTTTGGCTTTTGATCACTTGTTTGAGTTTTTCATTTTGTTTCTTTTCATTTTCTCTTTTCTCTGAATTGGTTACTATGTTTATGTTGTCAATGCACTCATCAAGGGGGAGATTGAGGACCGGAGCGTCCGAGGACCGGTGGATGGTCGCTCCCTGGTGTGATGAGTAATTGACAACGTGGTGTGGACTGACTCTTGGCCGAGTATTGCAGGTGTAGGTTGCGGCTTGACTTGTGTTGGTGCAGGTGAAGAGCGGGCGCGAAAGGTCTTAGCCTTGCGGGGCCTCCGAGGAGTGGAGAGACAAGTAGGCTCGGCTCGATGGACCCGGTGGCCGAACGGGGTCAAGTGCGGGCCGCATGGTGGCAAGAAAAGCAAGACGAAGTCGTCGACTCGAGCCGGTGCAGGGTAGCGGCTCACGACCGGAGTCTGCACGCGGGGTTTGCGGCGGTTCACCACAAAACCGTCGAGTTTCTTGGTTCAGCCACGAAACCAAGACCGGAGGCTCGGCGGTTGGAGACGGGATCCGGGCGTGCCGAGAAGCTTCGATGCCAGTGGACACGCGGCGGGATTCCAGGGCTTGCGTCGGGAGGACGCGGACTGCGGCAAAGGCGTGGCCGTCGGATGAAGAGGAGTGCTACTTGACCCTATTGCCCCTGAGGGGATTGTATCTTAGTTTTAAGTGCTAGGGGTAGCTTGGTCATTTGCCCAACCCAGAGGGACTCATATATATAGCTCTAGGGTTTCTGGGCAAACCATCCTTTTGGACTGCTTCTCATTTCCCTGCTCCATAGGTTTAGATTTTCTTCACCGTTTTGTAGAGAATCTGATCTCCGAGTGTTGACCTTCAAGAGGTCGAGCTAGGGCTGCTGTCTGCGCACCACGCGGACGGTCCGCACGCCCCTGGCGGACGGTCCGCGAGGAGGCTTTCAGCCGGCAGTTCGTCGTGTTCGTCGCTAGTTCTTGTTCGCTTTTCATTCGATCCATTTGGTCTAGTGCTTTTGGTTGCACGAAGTTTGGCGGACGGTCCGCGAGGAGAGTGCGGACGGTCTCTTCACCGCGGACGGTCCGCAGGTAAGGCACGGACAGTCCATTTTTTGAGGTGCAGTACTGGTTGTTCGGGAGGCTTTTTCGGACGGTCCGCAGTGAACCCACGGACAGTCCGCAGTGAACCCACAGACGGTCCGCGAGGCACCTGCGGACAATCCGCCTGGTCCATGCAGACGGTCCGCCCCAGGCACCGCAGATTGCCTAAGTCTCTCGCTTCTTGAGTTGCGCTTCCGTGCTGCTTTGAGTTGGGGTTTGTTCCTAAGGTTGGTAGGTCCGTTGTGACTACGCGATCTTGGCAAGCTCGTGTGGGAATCCTTGGTTGTGAATTTGGGGTATAAGCTGAGGTCAACCTTCGGGAAGAATTTTTATCGGCTCCCATTCACTCCCCCCCTCTCTGGTCGCCTAATCAGTCCTTCAAGTGTCCTGGCTTGCCGCACTGAAAGCACGTCCTCGTGTTCGTCCTTGTGTTCACCCAGTTCTAGTGCATCCTCTCGAACCTCCTGGTTAGCAGCGCCAGCTCATCCTCTCCAAGCACGTCGAACCCAAAATCACACGCTCCGTACTCAACCTTCTGTTTGCCAAAACCACGTAGCCACTAGAGTGTTACTGGTCCTAGGAACAAACACTACCTGCAGCCACAACTCCTACACACACACGGCAGCGGAAACAACTCGGAAGCTGTCTGGCCAGCAGGGGGTGGTTAGACCGGGCATGGTGGGCAGTTAGACCGCATCCACCTGGTAACCGAGAAATCCACTGAACGACCTCTTCTGAGCTCCAAAACTCTCCACAGTTTCACCCACTAGTTCCTCTGGTCAAGGCCAAGCTAGCTACCAGAGAATCATGGCGAAAACCAAAACTTCACCCAAGTGAGAGACATGGGTACCCATGGGTCCCCACCGACCAGGGTCCCAGAGGTCCCTGTCAAGTGGACCCGACCTGCCAGAAGCCCCGCCGACCTGCAAGTGGGCCCGAAGACCATATCCACAACCCCGGTGACTTTGGAAGACTCCAGAAGACCTTATCCAGATCCCGGAGGATCCGCGAGACTTGGAGCGTAAGGAAAGCTACTAGACCTCGGCATGGCGCCGCCAGTACATCCGCGGATCGCGGGATACTCCCTGTAATCAAGGCAGATAGCGTTCCCAGTTTGTAACCGACCCCGATGAGGGTCCACCGACCTCGAATGGAAGCCCTAGCCCGTTGACCATATAAGGCAGCCTAGAGCTCCATTCGAGAGGACTTGGCTTCCACGCATAATCCCACCTTACACTGGACGTAGGGTTTCACTCTTCGGAGGCCCGAACCAGTCTAAACCCCCGTGTTCATCGCCATTCTTGCCGTGTTCCGAGTTCCACACGCGAACTACCACCTACACTCTTAGTTCCCGATCCCCTCCATTAACCTACAAACTGCTTGGGTAGCCCCCTAGTAGATCTGTCCAGGTCTCACCCCCTGACAGTTGGCGCGCCAGGTAGGGGTGATCGGGAACTCGCTGTGCAGCATGGTGGCCTGATCTGGTGTCGTCTTCCCGCCAAGCATGGCGGCCATCCTCGCCAACCCCGTGGAGATCTGCTTTGGCTCCTTCACGGTGACCTCGTCTATTCCGGCGACCATGACCTCTTCAGTGGCTGCGGGACAGTTCGTGGCGGCGCTTGTCGCCACCCCCGTTTCCGATCTAGCAATGGAGACCCACCCGCCCAAACCCTATGACATCGTCCAGGGAATGGAGCGCGTCATCAGCATGATGGAGGACACCCTCCAGATCTGCGAATGAGCCCAGCACTCGACGCGGACGGCGCCGCGTCATGGGGCCTCCCCCTTTGGTCTGCGACCTCCCGCCGATGTCTATGCTCGCCAGACGACCAAGCTTTCCCAGATCCAATCTGGGCGGCGGACTGCTGGCGACCTAAAGCCCGAGCCTCGCGCCCGCTGCGATCCGCTCGACGTACCTTGCACCTACCATAAGGGCGCAAGGCACACCCTCCGTGGCTGCCGCCTGCGGAAGAAGATCGACCAAGAACGACTCCCCCGCACCACGCGAACTCCCGCGTCTCCGGATAGCGGCGAGTTTCAGAAGGTCCAGGTCCACATCTCCCCCAACGACTCGAGCTCCATCTTTCGCCAAGTGCTAGTGGTCTCAGAGAACGAACCACCACGTCATGGTGTGACGGATTCCGAGGAGGCGCGGCAGATCCAGGGGAACGCCAACCGCGCCCAATGACATGCAGAAGAGCAACGTCGCGCGGTCCCTCCCTATGCTCAAGATCTTCGCCTCGAGTTCGAGGAAGCAGGGCTACCGACGTTCAATAGCCCCCAGGCTAACCTGGGTGCTGCCATGGCGCGCCTTCAGCAAGCCGACCTCACACCCGAAGCCGAAGCAGCCATGGCCTACCTTCGGGTCGCCACGGCCCTGGTAGAGGAGAAGAGCGCGACCGCCAAGTCCGCCGCATCGTCGCCGAGCCATCACTCGCGCAGTCGATCTAATCGATCTAAGCGCAGCAACCTCCCGCCCATCCAGGAGGAGGTCGACCAACACAACCCCGATCAACCCCAAGGTCGGGCCAACGGTGCCAAGGACGGCGACCTTCGCGACAACCTCGACAACAACAGGAAAGCCCGCGACGCTCGCGGCTACATGGACTAGTGCCACTGCGATCGCGAGGAGTGGGAGTTGCAACGTCGCGCGGAGTACGACCGCGATTAAGGCCCCCCTGGCGCCGTCCACCGCATCAAGGAGCGCGAGGAGCGCGACCGCCACGATGTCGAGAACAGGCGTCGTGCTGAGTACGAGGCGGGCTACGGCCACCCAGAGGTCATCGACCCCAATCCGGATCCCCAGCCCCGATCCCAGGTCGTCGTCCCTGCGCAAAGCAGAGGCAGCGCTCAAGCCGGAGGCGGCACCGATGACATAGCCATCACCGCTTTCCCCGCGTTGGCGCCTCGCCTTAGGTCGGTGGTCTACCCCGACAACTTCAAGCCCAAAATCCAGAAGTACGATGGGCGCTCCGACCCCAACATCTGGCTGTCGACCTACTACGTCACCGTCAAAGTGCCCGGCGGCAGCTTCGACCACATGGCGGCATACTTCCCGTTGGTGATGGGTGACGCCCCGTCACTTTGGCTCAACAACCTCCCAGCTGGCAGCATCAACTCCTGGGCCGACCTATCCCAGGCCTTCACGTCCAACTTCCAGGCGACCTACAATCACCCGGGAAACGCCTTCAACCTCGGGAGGATCATGATAAAGCCCAATGAGCGGCTCTGTGACTACACCAACTGGTTCTTCGAGAACCGCAACACCTGTGTCGGTGTCAGAGACGACCAGGTCGTCGAGAGCTACAAGAAAGGTGTCAAGGACCGCAAGATCTTCGAGAAGATCCACGAGTTCGGAGCCAACACCGTCGCGGACCTCATGGAGGTCGTCAACAAGCTTATCGACACCGACAAGGCGATGGTCAACTAGTTTGACTACGACGCCAAGCGCGACGCGAGCACGTCTGCACCGCCGGGGATTCTAGCTCCAATTTACGCAAAAGGCCTTCTGAGGTGCTTGCGACCGAGGGGTGTCGACCTTCGACATTCAACGTGGTTGAGTTCAATGCGGCGATCGACAGCCCCTGCGGGTTCCATGAGGGAGCCAACCACACTGTTCGTGAGTGCTCACAGTTCAAGCGGGCCTTCTGTACACCCGAAGACCCCAAGCGACCAAGAGGCAATGGCGACGGATCCTCTTCGCACCGCTACAACAACAACGGCCGCCGCGACGACCACGACGACCCGCAACCCGAGGCTCGGCGTGACGAACGCGACCTACCTCCTCCACCAAAGACAGGCAACCCCAATGAACCCTTCTAGCCAGCAAACTGATCGATCAACATGATCGTCGGAGGTCTAAAGTCTCACATGAGCAGGAGGCGCTACCGCAAGGATAAGCGCGAGGTCCTCCTCATCCACACCCAGCCGACGCAGCCTCTGCGTTGGTCTGAGCAGCCGATCACGTTCTCTAGAGCTGATCACTGGGTCCATACCCCAGATCCTAGGTCCTAGCCACTCATCGTCGAACCTACGGTGGAGGGAGCCCTACTTCCCCAGACCCTCATCAATGGGGGGAGTGGGCTCAACATCATCTTCGTCGAGACGCTGAAGAAGATGGACTTCGACTTCAAGAGACTGAGGGCGTGCGACGAGCCCTTTTATGGCATCATCCCTGGCAAGGCGGCCTACCCCCTAGGTCGGGTCTCCCTCCCTGTCACCTTTGGCACAGAGGATAACTTCCGCACGGAGTACCTCAACTTCGAGGTCACCGACTTCAAGTTTTCCTACCACGCGATCCTAGGTCGCCCCATGCTGGCCAGGTTCATGGCCATCCCGCACTACACCTACTTGGTGTTGGAGATGCCAGCTCCGAATGGGGTCCTCTTCGTCTACAGTGACCTCATGGTCTCCTTCAGATGCGACTCCGAGGCCCTCGACATCACCACGACGAACGCCTGCACCGACGCCTCGGACGTCTTGGTCGCCGAGGTCGTAAAGGTCTCTCCGAGCGACCTGACCGCCCTAGAGCAGCAGCGCACCGACCCACCCTAGACGCCACGCTGTCGACGAAGAGAGTCCGTCTCGTCCTGCCCGACCCGAAGAAGACGGTGGTCATCAGCGACAACCTCGGGGAGAAATAGGAACTCGCGCTCACCAGTTTCCTCCGGGATAATGCGGACATATTCGCATGGACCCCATCGGATATGCCGGGTGTTCCCAAGGAGCTGGCTGAGCACTCCTTGGATGTAAGCAAGACGGCCAAGCCTGTCAAACAGAAGCTGCGCCGCTTTACGAAGGATCACAAGGAGGTCATTAGGGTAGAGATAGTAAAGCTCGCAGCTGCCGGATTCATCCGTGAGTGTAAAAACCTGGTTTGGCTTGCCAACCCGGTGCTTGTACCCAAGAAAACCGGTCAATGGAGAATGTGTACCGACTACACCGATCTCAACAGGCACTGCCCTAATGACCCCTTCCCTCTTCCGCGCATCGACCAGGTCGTGGACTCCATGGCCGGAAGCGTCCTGTTATGCTTCCTCGACTGTTACTCAGGTATCACCAGATAGCCCTGAAGGTCTCTGACCAGGACAAAATGGTGTTCATAATGCCGCACGGCATCTACTGCTACACAACCATGACCTTTGGTCTCAAGAATGCTGGAGCGACCTACTAGAAGGCCATCCAGAAGTGCTTGGAATCCCAGATCGGCGACAACATGGAAGCTTACGTCGATGACATGGTCGTCAAGACCACAGTGGAGGACAATCTCATCACCGACCTTGCCCAGACCTTTGCCAACCTCCGCCGCTACCGCTGGAAGCTCAACCCGGAGAAGTGCGTCTTCGGTGTACCATCTGGCAAGCTCCTAGGCTTCATGGTTAGCCACCGGGGCATCGAGGTGAATCCTACCAAGGTCGACGCCATCTGCAAGATGAAGCGACCTACTGGAAAGAAGGACGTCATGAAGCTCACAGGCATGATGGCCGCCTTAGGTCGTTTCATCAGCAAGCTCAGAGAAAAAGGCCTACCCTTGTTCAAGCTGCTAAAAAAGTCGGACAAGTTCGTCTGGACGGAGGAGGCCGACCAAGCCCTGGAGGAGTTGAAGACCTTCCTCAAAACGGCCCCAGTGATGGTGCCCCCGGCCCCAAAAAAGACCTTGCTGCTCTACATCTCCGCGTCCACCCAGGTCGTCAGCGCGGTTCTGGTGGCAGAGCGACTTGAGGAAGGCCCGCCCTATCCCGTCCAGCGACCCGTCTACTACATCAGCGAGGTTCTATCTCATAGCAAGATCAGGTACTCGCAACCGCAGAAGATGTTGTATGCTCTTCTCGTCACTTCGCGCAAGCTCCGGCACTACTTCCAGGCGCACAAGATCAAGGTCGTCTCAGCCTTCCCTCTAGGAGAAATCCTGCGTAGCCGCGACACCACGGGGCGTATCGTCAAGTGGTCAATCGAACTAGGTGAGTTTGACCTCGACTTCTGCCCTCGGCAGGCCGTCAAGTCCCAGGTCATCGCGGACTTTATCTCTGAGTGGACAGAGACCCAGCAACCCCCGCCAGCGGAAAAACTCGAGCACTGGAAGATGTACTTTGATGGTTCCCTGAACCTCGAAGGAGTGGGAGCAGGCGTACTCTTCATCTCCCCTCAAGGTGATCACCTGAAGTACGTCCTGCAGATCCACTACAAGGCGTCCAACAACAGCGTCGAGTACGAAGCCCTCATTCATGGGCTGCGCATCGCTGTCTCCTTGGGGATCAAGTGGCTCATAGCCTATGGCAACTCCAAGGTCGTCATCGATCAAGTTAACAAGGCGTGCGACTTCAAGAAAGACACGATGGACGCATACTGTGCTGAGGTATGGAAGCTTGAAGCCCACTTCGAAGGTCTGGAGTTCCACCATGTCTTCCGTGACAACAACGTGGCGGCAGATGTTCTCTCCAAACTAGGCTCCAAGCGCGCCCTGGTCCCGGCCGGTGTGTTTGTACAATACCTACGCAAACCCTCCATCAAGCTCCTCAGCGACCCAGAGCCGCCTGCCGGTGTCGCACCTCCGCAAGGCAGCCGCGACATCCTCATGACCGAGGTCGAAGACGACTGGCACCTTGACATCATTGCTTACATCCTTGAGCATCAGGTCCCAGAGGAGAAGGTAGAACAGGAGAAGGTCACGAGGCACAGCGCCAACTACGTCGTCATTGGCACAGATCTCTACCGGAGGTCCGCCTCCAGCGGCGTGTTGATGAAGTGCATTCACCGATCCGAGGTCCTCAGGCTCTTGCAAGAGATCCATGGTGGCGAGTGCGGCAACCATGCCGCCTCCGCCAATCTAGTGGGAAAAGCTTTCAGGTCGGGCTTCTATTGGCCTATTGCTATGGCTGACGCGCAGGACCTAGTCCGGCGATGCAAAGAGTGCCAGTTCTTCACCAAGCAACAACACGTCCCGGCCCAGGCCCTGAGGACCATCCCACCATCATGGCCTTTCGCCATATGGGGTCTCGACTTGGTAGGGCCCTTCAGAACCACCCCTGGCGGCTACAAGCACATCCTAGTGGCGATGGACAAGTTCACCAAATGGATTGAGGTTCGGGCCGTAGCCAACGTCACGTCGAAGGAAGCGGCCAAGTTCATCGAGGAGATAACTCATCGCTTTGGGGTCCCCAATAGGATCATCACCGACCTAGGCTTGGCCTTCACAGGGGCCGACTTTTGGGACTTCTGCCAGGACAACCTCATCAACGTCTACTACTCCTCGGTGGCGCACCCACGCTGCAATGGCCAGGTCGTGCGCGCCAACGGCATGGTCCTCCAAGCCGTCAAAGATCGCATCTTCGACGACGCATCCCCCTATGCCACCAGATAGCTAGCGGAGCTCCCTCACGTGATCTGGGGTCTCCAGACCTAGGTCAGTTCAGCCATGGGGTACTCACCGTTCTTCCTGGTCTACGGGTCGGAGGCCATCCTCCCCACCGACCTTGCCTTCGGTGCCCCCCGCATACAGCACTACGGAAGAGACGCGCAAGGTCGACCTCGACAACCTCGAAGAACACCGGGTAGCGGCGCTCATGCGGCACACCCGTCACCAATAGCAGCTGCACCGCTACCACGACCGCAACGTGTGGGAACAATCCTTCAACGTCGGCGACCTGGTCTTGCGACGTATCCAGAACACCAAGGACATGCACAAGCTCTCCGCCCCTTGCACCGGCGACCTACTGCCTCCAGTGGGCTGACGGTCAGGGCGTCCCGAACATCTGGAACATCGAGCACTTACGTCGCTTCTATCCTTAGAAGATGTGTAGCAAAATAAAAAGCTATGTACTCCCCTCTTGTAATTTATAGTTAATAAAGATGAGATTCCCTTTGGCAGGCTCCCTGTCGACCTACCCTTGGGTCTCCCTTTTACTTTTTGTTCACCCTCCCCCCCCCCCGAAGCACTCGGGGGTGCTGGTATTTCTTAACGTTGATGCTAAGTTATGAGTTCCTAGCAACGATGCCAGAAATAACCGAATGGTAATCCTAACGATTACAAGAGTCCGCAAGTGCACGGAAGTACCATTGTAGTATTTCCCCAAAGGAGTATTCCAAAGGGTATCGAATCCAAGGAAGGCTGGGCAGATTAACAAGTTCAACACTATTGCAATGAGTATAAATCATAGACGGAAACAAACCAGACACTCAAATACAGGGGTAAGGTATGATAGTTAAGTTGGTAGTGTGAACACACAAACACACTCTCTCTAAAGGTCCTAGGCTTAGGAGGCAACATGTGAGTTAGTTCTAGGTTTTAAGGTACCAAACACACAAAGTTAGTAAAACGAGTTAGATACACACTAGCATTGCATGACTGCTGGCTCAAGCACCCAGGTACAAACGGGGAGCTAACCTCTCGCGTCGCTTACGCACGACTCCGGTTGTTAGACTTTAGACTCCTACAGCGTATCCGAATGTGGGGGATTCCAGAAGGGTCCAAAGGCTATCACTACCGTGGCCTACCCCAAGACAAATCATGGGATACACTCATAAGCAACGTAGCTACGCAACCCAAACACCACGCTTACGTTGTTAGCAGGACCCTGACTGGGCCGGGCTATTGTGACCCAGGTCAGAGCCACCAGGTAAACCGGCTAATTACAGCGAGTACCGTAGCCTAAACACGAACTTCATACAACACAAATATGGGATCTAACTGGATCAAAATAGGCTAGGTACACAAACGGATTTGTGCTTTCCTATGTCTATTCAACAAGATCAAAGGGTCGTGTTCGTGAAGAACATGAGCCTCTAACTTATGAACAAACACAGAAAACATGAGTAAGTCACTCATCAACTGGATCAAAAGGCCTTGTTCATCAAGAACATGAGCCTCTAAATGATGAACAAGCGAAGAACACATGAACAAATCACCCATGTATACATGCACAACTTTATATGAAATAGCTGAATAACTGAAGTAGATCAAAGTTATACAATAATATAAAGATACAAGAGAACTCATACCTAGATCCCAAAGTAGACTTGGAACCTGAAGTAGAACTACTCTAGCCTACCTCCTAGCCTTAGAAACCAAAAGTGAGAGAGGAGGAGTAAAGTGTGTTGGTAAGAAATGAACCCCCTCCCCTTCTATTTATAGGCTCGAGCACCGGCGTCAAGTGGAGCGAAACACCCCGGGAATGGCCTCTAGGACCAATGGGCAAGCACCACGTGGAAGCCCAGGATCAGCCGACCCAAGGTCGGTTCGGCTGATTCTAGGCTCGGCCAACCCCCAGGAGAGCGCCCTCAGGGTATGCTTCCTCGGGGTGGCTGTCCTGTGGGCCATTAGGTCGGTGCCCGGTGTACACGTGCCCTTGAGGCGGTTTAGGCACTCTGGTGGGCCCATGGATCCATGTGAAGTCCACGTGTCACGCTCTGATTCGTCAGGGCTTAGCTCCCTTGGATTGGTGACATGGCTTGCATGCATGGCACCTGAGGTGGCAGCCACTCCTTGGCTGAGGTGATGTGGCATGAATCATAGAAGGTGAGTTTGCCACTTCTTTATGCTTATTTTCCTACAATCACATAATCTCCAAGGACAAGTGGAACTACATTATTCTTAACTAAAATGCGTGTAAAAATGCCTCTTGCTCCTTTATTCATGAGTAAATTGACGGCTAAAGTAAGCACTTAACAGCCGTCAACAGGGGGCTTGGTCTAAGTTAGGCCCGAGACGCTCGGGGGCTTGGCTTCGCCAACCTAAGGGTCTCACGACCTGAAGGGTTCTTTATATTTTCTTGGTTTTTAGCATGTCACCTCTTAGCGTAGCCCTTGCTCTTTTTGTGCGTGTTCTTATGTTGCGCGATTGCGAGACCTAGGGTCCAAGACCCCCCTCCGCGCGCCGGCTGCACGTAAGCCTCCACGCTGAGCCGTGCAGTCGGTAAGCCGTTCCTCCACTGAGTTGGGTTAGCAGAGGGAACACGCTTTGCAGTCTCGCCGCTCTTGAACTCTCATAACAAGTGTTTTTGCTATCCAAGGGGGTGTACGCTTTAAATAAAATTGCATCTTTCTTATTAATGCAATGTCTTTTTACATTGATAATATAGGCCCCAGGCCTAACCTACATCTACACACTGATACATCCTAAGCCTTGATTTTCAGAGGTCGACCTTCTTGATGATCTCCTTTGCGGTGGCCTAGACGTCCTCACTGCTCACCAGCTCGGCTAAGTCGACGTCCTCTGCGACCTTCTGCAGGTCGAATGACGGCTCGTGGAACTTCACCATCGCCAAGGCTGCGGCCGCAGCAAGCTTGCTGGTGTCCAGCAGCAATGTCTTTATCCGACCCTCGACCTCGTCCAGACGGTCAACGAGCTCCTTCCGCTCCGCCCCTTCCTCCTGAGGGACGTAGATGTCCATCAAGTACTGGACGGCCTCCTTAAGGTCGGCGAGTTGCTTCTACAGACCTGCAGCAAAGGCAAAAGGCTTAGTTTCATCCTCGACACAGCGTCAGCAAAGCTCCTCAAGGGGACCATCGCTCACCTTCCCAGACCTCCTTGGTCCTCTTCTTGAGGACCGCCACTTGGTCCTTGGTCTCCGTCAGCTCCTTCTTTAGGGTTTCCTCCATCTCCATGGCGCCTGGACGTGTCAAAGGTCGAGGCTGAGAAAAGACCTAACCACAAGAAGACAATACTCAAAGACCGAACAAACGTACCATGAACGACGGCCTGGAGGTCGTCCGCGACGTCCCTCGCCTTCTGCTGGGCAGCCTCCAGCTCCTTCTTCAAGGAGTTCACCTCCCTCTCCGCCTGGCAGGCCATGGAGGTCTTTACGTGTTGGACCTCCGACGCAACTTCGACCTGGGCTTGCAGCGAAGCCTTTCGAGCTGCGGCCGCCTCCGCGTGGGCGTTAGCAGCCTCCCTCACCAGGCGCGCCCGGGCTTGTGCTCGCTCGGCGAGAGACTGCAACACAAAAAGGCCCATCAGACGTAAAGACCTTGGAACGATCGAGGCAGAAGCTGAAAATTAAACAGGATTGACGACGGGCATTTACCGAGAGCATCCGCGCGATCGTCCGCTGCGCCGCCTTGAAGTCAACGATGTCGCGGCGGTCAGCAATGACGTCGTTCTCCCACGGAGTCCCGACGTACAGGCACCTGTCGTCCTCCTCTTTGTTCCCAGGTCCGCCCGCCTCCGTAGCCTGTTGGTCTTGCATTGGCGGTGGCGCGGACACACATAGGTCGCTTTGCAGACCTTCAGCCTGCTGAGCGTCGCCGACGACAACCTTCTCCACCGCTGCCCCTCCGGCCCCAAGGGCCTGGCTTGACACGTCCGCGGCTGAGGCCGCCGGTGGCTGTTCCACCAGCACCATCCCTCCTTTGTGCCCGAACGCCTCCTGGCCTAACGCATTCTTGGCACTCTCCGACGTCACCGGTGTCGACCTACACATTCGCGATGACCTTCAGCAACAAAGAAAAACTAGACCCTCAACACCAAAAGCAACACAGGCATGGACCCGGTGACTTACTTGCCGGCGGACCTCAACCCAGGCTTTATGGGCTTGGGCGGAGCCTTCTTGGCCCGCTTCTGTGAACCTGCGTCGCTTGGGACCTCTGTGCCCGACCTTAAACGCTCCTTCCCCCTGCAACCTTGCGGGCTGTCTGCGCTGCCTGCCCGGCCGACACGTCGGGCGACTTGGCATCGTCCTCCTCCTCGACATTGATCGTCTCGACGTTGGAGCTGGCCGTCGCTGTATCTGTTGACACAGCGGGGCCCGCCCTCTTCCTCTTCTTCTTTGACTCCGCCGCCTGGGTAGCGGCGATCATTGCTGCGGCCCTAGACGCGGGTATCTTGCCCGCAGTCTTCCGCGTGCGCCGCGGCGGTGGCGCGGTGACCTTCACCGCCGCTCTCCTCACAGCGGGTTCATCATCGTCGCTACCCACCGATGAGTCGGAAAGGTAGTCCTTGATGCACTGCTGCGGAGGAGCTGTACGTCCCCCGCAGCCCGGACCTTGAAGCTCTGGTCTTCTTCGTTGCGCAGCAGAGCCGGGCACCAGTACATGCCCTCTCGACCCTGAAAGCGGAAGACCAGTGTCAAAATCATTCACAAACTCAGATGATGGATGAAGGAAGAGACGATGGTAATTGCGTTGGGGACGAGGTGTACCTGGTCGATCCTGTAGGAGTACAGGAGCCCGCGGAAGAAGTTGCCGGTCGGGACCCCAAATCCACGCTCGATGTGCGCGAGGAAGACGACGGTCTCACCGGTCCCCTCGGTGGGGAACGCCTCGCCGGCTGCTGGCCTCCAGGCCACCTCCGCCTTGGGCTTCAGCAGCCCGCGGGTCACCAGGGCCTGGATCTGCTCCTCCGTCACCACGGACAGCTCCCAGATGGTCTCCGGCACCGGTGCAAGTGCGGCTCCATCTCCTCCTCTACTCCGATGGATTTTGCTCTGAACACCACGAGCGACTTCGTGCGCATGCGAAGGTACGTGGCGCGGTAGATCTAAGCACAGAGGTGCTGCTGATTTTGCTGGAGCAATTGAGCGGCGTCAGAACCCTAGGTGTTGTGCGGAAATGGGAGCAAGTGGAGGTCCCAGCCCGCGGCTCGGCCTTTTATAGCTGCACCCCAGCGGCACTGTGGGCCACCCTACCCAACATCTCTCCAGCAGACTTCGCGGCGACCCAACGGATCCCCGCCCAATGGATCTACTCCCCAACAGCTCTTTCGGCCTAGATGGATAATAGGCAGTAACGGCTAGTTCCATATGGGAATCTGCGTCCGTCGGTTTTCGGTCAACATGTCCAGCTGGGCGTGGACTCGTTATGCCCCACGTCTAAGCCCCCAACCCCAGTGTTTTCGATACTCACTTCAACGTTGTCACGACCCACAGGCGACCTATGGACCTACCAAACTGCTTTACTGGGTCGACAGGAACCTGGCAGCTTCCTAGGTCGCCTCGGCCTACAAACGGCGGGTTCACACCACGTCTCCTAGGCCCAGCTGCCTTCATGCCTTCTAGGTCGCCTCGACCTACAGCGGCGGAAACTACCAACGGCCCCATGCTTAAATGGTCTACTGCCCATTGGCGACCTCCTGGTCTTGACTAACAGCTCCTTGCTGAGGCCCCGCTGCCTTCTAGGTCGATTAGACCTTCAATTTTCAGGTTGACGCCCTGCGTTGTGCCACTATACAGCGGCCGTGCTGACTCAGGTCGGCATGGGACCTTCGTCAATATACAAGGCCTCCTGAAGGTCGGTGTGCTGTTACAACCCCACGCGGGACCTTGGCCATGCCATTGCTGCCCGGGTGCCTCTACGCAGACTCGAGACGCACTGTTTGTTGTGCAAACATAAGTATAAAGTCTTCGTAAGCTACAAAGGACTTTGGCCCGTGGCCAATTACAAAGATACAAACATATTAAAGGTCCTGATCTACCTTATATAATGTCTACAACGCAACCTAGACTGATGAAGCGCGTCACAATATTTCTTCTAGCTTCAGGGCCTACTTGGAGATCTCCACCGCCGCCGAGGTCGCAGCTGCCACAAAGCCACCTCTACTCTAGCCCCAGAAGGTTTCCTGTGGCACTTGCATTTACATCTGGGTTCCCCCACAAGATTCCAAATCGAGCCAGTGTCACCTCGGGCCTTCCCCGGTACAGCATGGTGATCTCCAGCATCACCTCGGGCCTCCGCTCACAAGGTCCGTCAAGGCATGTACTGCCCCATGCTGCACCTGGATTCCTCGCTAGGCGCGGGTGAAGCGGCTGATGGAGTTCTCTCAACTTCGCAAGCATTCTTCTAGCTCCTGGTAATGGTGACCTAGCTCTATGCTCTGGTGACCTAGCTCCGGAAAAATAACTATGCAGCCTCGCCATGGTTCACTCGGTTGGCTCAAGTGATGAGCTTGGCGGTGCGGTCACCTATTTATAGTTGTGGCGCAGGGCCTTGGATCCTATCTGCAACTCAGCCGGCATGGCGTCCTTATCCGGTCACTGTTAGCACGTGGAGCACAAGGTCCCTGTTCATCCGTGGAAGCATTGGCCCGCCTATCCCCTACCTGACAACATCCTGGCGATCTTTGTCTTTTGCGGATAGATAGTGACTACAGCTTCGCTTGGAGGCAGGCCCCGTGACCGCACAGTGAACCCATGACTCAGTACGCGACAACCTTTGGTGTTTGCCAAGATTCCATGTGCTTTGTCGTATTCCAACCAATCGACAGAGCATTAGATGGGAGTAGAAGGCCGCAAGTTCTGTTTTTCTCTTTTCTCGGAGCATCAAACCAGCCATTTTGGTCGCTTTACTGCTCGGGGGCTACTCCACAAGTGCGTCTCACGACGCCCTCCCCTTCTACGTCGCATCGACCTACTGGAAGCCTGCTCCCACTACTCCTCTGCTCGACCTACCTACGGTTGGCATCGCGACCTTCCTGAAGGTCGCAGAAGCTCCTCTGTGCTACCTGACCCAGGTCTGGTCTGCGGTTCTTCTGGATTGACACCTCGTCTTCACATCGACCTTCAGTACCTATGTTCTAGAAGCTTGATGTTCGAGTTCGTGCACGCTGGAGGGGTTCTTTTTCTTTGGATCCCTATGCACCCTTCACGACCTTGGTGATGCCATGACTTCGCCAAGCTTCAACATGACTTCACCTCGGCCGTTACGCCTACACGTCGATCGAGGCCTTGAGAGACATGGGTACCCATGGGTCCCCACCGACCAGGGTCCCAGAGGTCCCTGTCATGTGGACCAGACCTGCCAGAAGCCCCGCCGACCTGCAAGTGGGCCCGAAGACCTTATCCACAACCCCGGCGACCTTGGAAGACTCCAGAAGACCTTATCCAGATCCCGGAGGATCCGCGGGACTTGGAGCGCAAGGCAAGCTACTAGTCCTCGGCACGGCGCCGCCAGTAGGTCCGCGAATCTCGGGATACACCCTGTAATCAAGGCAGATAGCCTTCCCATTTTGTGACCGACCCTGATGTGGGTCCACTGACCTCGAATGGAAGCCCTAGCCCGTTGACCATATAAGGCGGCCTAGAGCTCCATTCGAGGGGACTTAGCTTCCACGCATAATCCCACCTCACACTGGACGTAGGGTTTCACTCTCTGGAGGCCCGAACCAGTCTAAACTCCCGTGTTCATCGCCATTCTTGCCGTGTTCCAAGTTCCACACGCGAACTACCACCTACGCTCTTAGTTCCCGATCCCCTCCATTAACCTACAAACTGCTTGGGTAGCCCCCTAGCAGATTTGTCTAGGTCTCACCCCCCGACACCAAGGGCCTAGGGGCGGTTTAACCGGCTCACGAGGGCGGTATAACCTCTTGTACCCAGCAAGAAACACAAGCCAAGAACTCCTAGCAAACAACACCAAAACGGACCCCAATTTCACTAGAACGCTCCTCTGATCAAGGTGAACGAACTCACAGAGGAAAATCTGGCAAAATCAAAACTTCCACCTGGGAGACCTATGGCGGTTAGACCGCCCCCCTATGGCGGTTATACCGCCCCTCCCAGAAAACTTGGCCGCGGGTCAACCCTCAACGTCCCATCGCCCGATCTCCCGATTCACCCCACGGATTGCAGCGAAACTCCGGGGATAGCTAGGTTACCACCTGGGCAACCTCTCCACCAAAGGAATTGCACTGAAACGCTCTCAATCAAACGGGAATTGCGGATCTTGGCCCTCTAGGTCATGAACTCGAGCTACTCGAAAAACCACCAAATCGAGGTCGATTCAAGGGAGTTCTTGGGGCGAAGTCACCAGCCAAAGAGGCACAAGGTCCTCATATGTGACACCCAACAAGAATCCCGCAAGAAATTGCCCTCAAAACTCCGCCACGAAAATCACAAGAAAGAGCTCCGAAAATCACCAAAAAGACAAACGGGAGAGGCAACACAAGGCCTTGAGGAACCACGCTGAATCATCTATACACACCATGAAGGTTCATACAAGGTCTAGCTTGCCACCCGGTCATCCATCCCTCTCTCAAGATCACACCATGAAGCTCTCAAGCTAGTCCAAGAAATTCCTAAGGAAAATATGAAGGGAAAATAGCAAAGGGAAATGAGATAGAGTTCCAAGAGTTGGCTGCCATCCCACAACTCAAGTGTTTATATGGGGGCAACCAAAAGACTAAACTACCCTTACTAGCAACTAGGGATACAAGCCCCTCAAGGGCAATTTTGGAAGTCTTCAGTTCAGCACCATCGGACGGATGCACATCCACCGCAAGCCTGCGTAGCTCCAACGCAACTCTTGCGATCATGTCGCGTGTCCTCCGCTTCAAAGTTTCTTGGCGGCAGCGACCCGGGCGGCTAGACCGCCCCACCTGGGTGGTTAGACTGGCCCCAGGCGGTCAGACCGCCCCTCCAGGGTGGTTCAACCGGCCTGGCCGGCCACACTCCTCCGTCGAGTCTTCGGCCTCGGTTTTGTGGCTCAACCGAGTAACCTAGTGGTTTTGTGGTGAACCACTGCAAACCCTACAGACTTGGTGTAGCCTCCGCCAATCTCCACTCATGACTCGGCTCCCCCCATGTCCCGGCTCGACCTTGGTTTTGAGGCTCAACCAAGAAACTGTCCGCGACTTCGTCTTGCTATTCTTGCCACCATGCGACCCGCACTTGACCCCGCTGGCCACCGGGTCCATCGAACCAAGCCTACTTGTCTGCTCCACACCTGGAGGCCTCACCGGCATCGACTTTTCGCACTTGTTCTTCACCTGCACCAGCACCAATCAAGTCGCAGCCTGCACCTGCGATACTTAGCCAAGAGTCAGTCCACACAACGTTGTCAATCACTCATCACACCAGGAAGCGACCATCCACCGGTCCTCGAACCACACAGGCTCTCAAGAAAGATAGCTCTCATCCCTAAAGCTAAGAGAGCCGATTTATTCATCGGATAAAAGACTAAGAACCTAGAAAGCTCATGGAGGAACCCCTGGACAAAATGATGAGTTTTATAGGGAAGAAAAACAGAAGAGACAGATCAGTGTCACATGACAAACAGTCCTAAGAAAGCGTTAGGTGATCCTTCACATTCAAGGAACAGGAAGATCGTGACATGATCAGTAGAAGTAATGAAGACTGACTACATCGTCTAAACGAGTTAAAGAGGTTCCAGTCATCGAAACTGGAAAATTCAGTTTGGATTTTTCGGTCGTTTTCAAGTCAAGGAAATGTACTAAATTCGAATGAATTTCAGAGCAACAAATATTTACTCCGAAACTGGGGGGCATGTGTTGACACCGTATTTTAGAAATGAGTCAAAAGGTGGAGATAAAAGGAATCAGTAAGACGTGCCGATGGGAGAACAGTGCGGTCGGCTGACTAGAGCAATGAGGATGATCAATAGAGCCCGCTGATGCTCGAGACAGTCCATCCCGATCTGTCGATGGACGAGCGGGTCAACCCAATCGGCCGATGGTCAATTTGAAGGATCGACCAATGGGAAGGAAGAAAGCGGCAGTCGAAAAATACGCCAGGGGAAAGATATGACGGAGGCGGGTCAATCAACAATTGACAACAGGTCAAAGTCAGTTTTAGGAGAATTCGACTCTTGCAAGAGTAATTTTTTATTTTTGGTAGTGTTCGTTTCTTTAGATGCAAATAAACAATGCCATAATCGGCTAGGAGTCAGGGAGTCCTCATGACATAAATAGCGACCCTACATGGTCGAAAAATCTGTACACACCAACATCAAACAAACCGCCTCCGGGCAAACCCTTTACAATTTATAGCATCTACTTTTACAGCATCTACTTTTCGGCGACTTCGCCATTGCGTTTTTTCTCTTTTCTCAACGTCGTTCTTCAAGTTCGTCAGGACGCATCGATCGATCTCCGGCAAGTTTGTGAGTACCGTTTTACCGAATAATCATAGGCTTTAACCTCCAGGCGCATCGCTGAGGTTTCGTCTAGTTCTTTATTCACAATTTATTGATACTAGCTAGATCTGCAAGTTTTCATACCAATTCTTGTGGTTTTAGCTTTTATCACCAATCTATCTAGCTCGATCTAGATCTTGTCAGCTTTTACTATTTTATCTATCAATTATTCTCATAGCCAGCTTAGATTTATTCGAGTGCTGACGTCACGATCGGCTGCTTTGGCCGATCTTTCTATACATGCTTACACTTCGGCTGCTTTCAAGCCTGCCGATCCCGTTTTACTATATCGGTCGATCGGCAGATACACATACTACTGAAGATCCATCGGCTCTCTAGCCGATCTCTTATTATTTTCCAATGTCAATCAACAGGTCAGATTGGCTGGCACGCCTTGCTACAAACCGGGAAGTCACGTGTGTCACGCGCGAGAGTGACGTCCTATTTTCGCATCAACACTTTTGAAAACGACAGAGCTTTTGCTTGATAGGTCTTGCTGTCTTGCTAACTTCGAGGGTGTGGTCAGCCAGATTCCTGGGGACATCGAGCATGTCAGAAGGACTCCATGCGAACATGTCGGTGTTGTCCCGGAGGAAACTGGTGAGCGCAAGTTCCTATTTGGGGTCCAGGTCGGCCCAATGGTGACTTCCTTAGCTGCGTCGGGCAGGCCGAGGCAGACCTGTTGGGATAAAAATATTCCCCGAAGAGGGACCAACAGTCGAAACGAACTAAGGGAAGGAAAAAAAACTAGAGACACGGAAGAATAGAAACTTGAACTCGGCTGAGCGTAATGAAACTCAGCCGCCTTCCAATCGCCCCCATTCCATTACCGTCGTGTCCCTTTTATAGGCCCGTAACAATTACGATTTACAACACTTGCCATCGCTTTTTCACATTATGCGAAGAATCTCAGAGGTATTTCGGTAACCTCGCAGGGCCCGTACTCACACACTTTACAGATGTTCACTTTACACTCTGTCAGTCTACGTGTCTGCTCTCATGGCAATCCGATCTTCGCTAGTCTTCTTGTTCGGCCTAAGCCTCTCCTGCTCTTAACCTCACAGTCTCATCTTCGCATGCCTTCGAAACTTCTTCAGCACTTCGCTTTAGCGCATTTTGAACTTCATCTTCACCGCGATTCATCGAACTTCGTGCAGGTCATTTCTCCGAAGGTCGCGCGCTCCTTCTCTTAGCCGTACTTCTTCGTGTGTACTCTTCGCCCCGTATTGACACGCCTTCGCGGCAACTCCTTCGCCGCACCTTCGCGCGCGGACCTAGCTCCCGTGAACGAAGATCCTGAGCTTCACTCCATCTTCGCTCGCCGATCTTCGCCTGACCTTCGCTGGCTGGACTTTTGATCATTTCCTGAAATAGCCAAGGCAAGAACCAAACCATATCCCGCTCTTCTCCGATGAGCCGAAGATACAAGGGAGGGGTTAGTTGCGAAATATATACCCCAACATTCAGGCCCTTGCTAGTGAGGGTTTCAACCAGGGACGAGCCGAACTAGCAAAACCTCTTCGTGACGGGTGAAAATGTTTCGCTCCAAAGCGCCTCCCCTCTTCGGCTCGTCTCCCGATTTTACCGTTACAATTACAATTACAATTACAATAATAATAATAATAATAATTATTATTATTATTATTATTATTATTATTATTATTATTATTATTATTATTATTATTGTTGTTGTTGTTGTTGTTGTTGTTGTTTTTACTGTTTTGCATGTTTATCCGCGAAGCTCCGTGATTTTTGCCACCTCATCCTGGTGGTCCTAGATTTTCGCCACGTTTCTCGCTACACAATCTCTGAGATTTCCTCCTTTGGAAGCCTATATAAGGTCTGATCCCTCCTTTGGTTTTTCACCGTGGTAAATCTTGACTGCTTGACTTTTGTCTTCGCGGGTGCTTTCTGCTGTGTCTTCGCTTCCCTTCCTGCTTTGGTATCTTCTTCTCCTTCTCGTCTTATGTTTATTTCTTCGTTCTGGTTTCTTATTGTCTTTTATGCTCGTGTAGCTTTCTTTCTTCGCTTCCTTACCACTTTGCATTAGCTCCCAAGGTTGATAAATCTCCGCCCACCTTCGTCTTCGGCCGTAGCAAAGTTTCGAAGGGTCTTTTAACGGAGTTCGTGACCTCTGGATACATTAAGGAAGGGAAGGGCAGAGCCCCTGGCTCAGAGACTGTCCCTACTCCTCGTCCCAACAAGGTGGTGGTCTTCTGTGACTTATTCACTGCAGGTCTTCGGTTTTCCCTTGATGGCGCTGTTGTGTCTATCCTTCGCAACTTTGGGATGTATCTTCATCATCTCACTCCCAACGCTATTCTTCGGCTTAGTATGTATATGTGGTCCTGCAAGATGATGGTTGTGGCCCCTTCTGCTACTAATTTCGTGAGAGTGCATACCGTGCACCACCAACCTCTAAAAGTGGATCGGGTCGCTAATGGTGCCCTTGTTCGCGAAGAAGCCCAGTTTGCTTCTCTTAATTTCAAGTATCGCAGTGATGTCGATGTGCCTGTTGTCTGCTACAAGAACAAATGGGATGAAAACTGGAATCATTACTGGTTCTACCACATAGTTGAAGACGAAGAACTTCCCCTTGTTTGTACTAAGCTTGAGAATTTGCCGAAGGGCGTTGGTACCGCCTATGAGGATGGAGACGTAGATCGCCTTTTCCTCAATTGTTTTCAATAGCTGGCGAAGACTTATGCTACTCGCAATCTAGTTGAGGAGTATATTGGTGCGAAGATATTCCCTATTCGCGCTGGTTGGTCCATTGTCGCCTGGAATGACTTCTCTTCCCTTATCAAGATCCCGGACTTCACCCGAAGCTTCCGCTTAGAGAAGAATGGTACCCACCTCCTATTTCTTTGATGTTTATTTCTTCATTTAGTTTACACTTTTTTTATTGATTCTCATTCTTGCTTTTGTTTTATTGTGTACATATCAATGTTGCTGAGATTGAAGCGAGGGCCAACGAAATTCTTGGGCCTATTTCTTCTAGGGAAGATGCTGAGATTTAAGAACACCTCGGTGGTGCTCGTGACAATCGACTCTTTTTCTTCTTTGGGATTCATGCTGGTGATCGTGCTGTCACCATTGGCCACCGCGCAGCGCAAGCAAAGCGTGCTGCAAAGAAGGGTGGTCAGGGAAGTTCCGAAGGTGCAGCCCCTTCGGCGCGCCCAAAGGCAATTAGGAAGCGCCGCGGCCGTGGTACCAGTCGTAATGTCTCAAAATGTCAGAAAACTTCTCACGCGACGACCTCCGAAGTTGTGTCTTCAAGCCCCGAAGAGTCCGACCACTCTAAGAGTGATGCTGAGACAAATCCCCCCGAGGTTGCTATCGGCTCTGGTACCAATGTTGAAGCTCCTTCGGTTGATCGACTCGAAGAGATAACAGATATTACCTCTCTTTCTCCTGGTGTTGCTGCTGGTGCTACACTTGCTGATCCCCTGGACATCAGCTACAACGAGCCTGAACCTGAAAGTGACGAAGATTGTGCTCCTCGAGCCAAACCCGCTAAGGACAAGGCTCCAATTCCTCCACCTTTTGTCGCTGAAGCTGAAGTGCCTTGTGCTACTGAACTTCCTGGTAGCAGCAAGATTATTTTGGCTATTCATCCGAAAACTTTAGCTCACGTGGAACAAAGCGGCGACTCTTCGTCAGAAACTGAGAGTGACACCCGAAGTGGTGGTGTGTTTGTTATGAATCGTCCAGTGTTGTTGCCCGACGGCTTGGCATGAAGCCAAATGCTCACATCTTCGGTGATTCTATGCGCAAGGTGCTTCAGTTCTGTAGCGATGATCACGAGCACGTATTTCTTCAAGAAGCTGGTGATAGCTTTGGCTTTCCTATTATGGAGGATGAAATTAGCAAAGAAAGCGCCGAAGAGATATTATATCAAGCACAGGACCTCAGTATGAAATCCTTCTTGGCTTGCCGTGCTGCCCAACGCCGATGCTGTGCTGATCTTCGGTCCCGGCAACTTTCTGAGAAGACCTCAGCCAATGCACTTACTAAAGAAATTGATGTTGTGAAGGCCCTCCAAGCTGAAAAGATATCCCTCTCTTCTTTGCTGGAGTCAGAGAAAAAGAAGTGCCTTGAAATTTCTGGTGAGAAGGATGAACTACTGAAGAAGAACACCGAACTGGAACTTCAACTGACTGAACTTCGTCGTTTGGCTTCTACTACGAAGGATGAGAAGAAAAAGGCTGAAGGTCTACAAAAATTGTATGACACTAAAGTTGCTGAGCTTAATGATCTGTGACAGTCACATGCCACTCTCACTTCGGAGCATGAAACATACTGCAATGAGATTGAGTGTCATGTGGCGCCTATGTGCAAAAAAGTTCATGATCTTCTCATGGACTATGGACTCACCCCAGCCCCTTATGATGTTAAAGAGATGTACATAGGCCAAGTGTTTGAATAGCTTTCTAATGGTGTTGGCTCTCTTGCATCTGCTGGGCGTTCTTTTGGAGAGCTTGGAGCTGCTGTTGCTGCGCGAAGCCTCGCTCATGCAATATACTCCTTGTTCAAGCCTTCTGGAGATGATGAGCCTGTCATGACTAAGACTGATCTTCGGCAACTTCGTGACATTAATTTTGCTTGGCCAACCGAGACATCTGTTGAGAAGATCCCCGTCTTGCCCAAGAACATAGCGAAGAACTTTATGCAAACATTTTTTAAGAAGATTGGCTTTGGGTTAACCGTTGCCGAAGGTCGGCGCGTGCTTCGCAAGGTTCATAATGCTTGTTCTCCTTTTCGTCTCTTCTAAGTTTGTATTTTCCTATCTCTCTTTTTTCTAACTTTTTTTCTTCTTTGTTTTAGGGCCCTCAAGCGACGTCTGGTTCTGTGGCCACACCTTCGCTCGCTGCTGCATCTTCTGGGGAGGGGTTGATCCTTCTTCGGCTACTGTATCTTTGGTTGCACCTTCTGCGCAAGCTGCCTCTCCACACGAAGGCCGCACGACCGACATTACTTCGGGAGCCCCTGAGGTATGAGTGAGTGTGTAGTTCTAGCGATGTGGGCACTTGGGGTATTTTGTGAACAATTCATCTGAAACATTTGCAACTCTACGCAGGTGCCGGAGGTGTATCCTGCGCAGGTTGCCGAAGATGTTTGTCTTGTAACTATTAACTATGATGATTACTTTATGTCTGGCTCTATATGGTGCAAATTTAACTCCAAGTTCCCTGACGTGCCCTTCGATGCTTTTATGTCGTGTAAGATAGAAAATATGAGAAGAAGAACCTCGATGCAAAAAATGTCTTCGAACATTCTTGCAACCGTCTCTGTCACGATGGTACTCATCGTCGCCGGATTTGTGGATCTGAACCATCTTCTGTTGTGCCTGCCTGCGAAGACGCTTCTTCGTCTTCGAGCCCCCTTGTCCTCCCCAAGATCGAAGTTATTGATCTTACCGAAGATGCGGAGTACGAGTATATGTACAAGCGCCCCCACTGATCTCTGTTGTGATGTATTTATCTTTGACCTGTATTCTCCCATGCTTGTAATCATTGAAGCTATGTTGTTGTACTGAAATGTCGTGTTTGTAAGCTACCTTTTCGATAGTGATGTAAGTTATAATTTTATTAGACTCGCGTACGTGCAAAGATGACATTTTAAACCACCCGATGTTGCGTTTGTTTACTTCTATATATTTTTTGTGCATACTTTTCGATCTTCGCTCTTTTTCCTACTTGCGAAGATTGAAACATGGGAATTGCGCTTGAAAGCGCCTCCCCAGTTTCCTGTTTTAATCTTCGCGGCTCGTTGTTCCGCTGAAGCAGTTTGTTTTGCTAATTAGCATATGATGTATCATGATGCGATAAATGCGAGTCATGTGTATCAAGTAGCTAGTCTATTACGGACGCAAGTTCCAAGTATGCGAAGTGGCAAGATAGCTCAACTTCGATTGTTCTCCGAATAATATGACCTCGAGGTGGCTCGTCAGCCCTGCCTCGGAATTTGCTTCGTGCATTCGCCGCCGAAGGCTTCTTCGCTTGTGATAAAGCGGATGATTTTGTGACTACGGCGTTTAACGAGTCGACTTATCCCTACAGCATTTTACTAAGGGGCTTCGCGCATAGACCGCCGAAGACTTTTTGTTCGCGGAAAAGTGGGCCTTTAAGCGAATCATGCACTCCTCTTTGGGACAGATTGTTGCAAGTTCCTTAACATCTTCGCGACCTTTGCAGAATAGAGTTCACATGCGCCATCTCTTTTTGTATATATTTTTCTTAAGTGAACTAAATGTGACTTGTCTTCACCGAGCAAGGCTCATGTGTTCACTTATTTCTGCAATGTTTTCCTGAAAGTAACAATCTTCTTTGGTGGATTGTTACTTCGGGACAGATGATAGATAATGATGGTCTTTATTGGGGAGCCCTTGTTATATTTCTCAAGGGGATATTACACAAGTCCGCCTCGTTAAAACCTCACATCTTCGGTGCTCCCATTGTGAGATCACCGAAGACTCTCCCCGTGAGGAAAAGAGTACGGACTCCACTACGTATTTACAAAAGTTGAAAGTGCAAAAGAAGTTAAAACGAAGATTACAAAAGTTGAAAATGAAGAGAAACTAAAAAAATGATGAAACCTAGTAAATGATACACCTATTCTTAGAGCCAGTACTTCTGCAACTTGTGCTGATTCCATGAGTAAGGAACCTCTTCTCCTTCTAGGGTTTGCAATCTGTACGCCCCTTACCTTGTTTCTGATACTAAGAATGGACCCTCCCACTTCTCTTCCAATTTTCCTACGCCTCTTGTTTTTCTTCGGAGAACCATGTCCCCTGTGGATATCTTTTGCTCACGGACCTTCTTATTTCTCCACTTTCTCATTTCATCTTGATATTTTTCTATGTTGCATAGTGCTTGAAGCCTGTCTTCTTCTCTTGTATCAATTGCCAAATTTGTGTCTCCTTCGGTTTGTGGCTCTTGGTCTGCTCTCAATGACCCTAATTTGACCTCTTCGGGAATGACTGCTTCTTCTCCGTACAGCAATTTGAAGGGTGTGAAGTTTGTGACTCTAGAAGTAGTTGTGTTGTTAGACCATACAACTCTAAGCAACTCTTCGGCCCATTTCCCCCTAGCCATTCCCGTCAGGTTCTTTTTGATTCCTGTGAAGATGATGTCGTTGGCTCTTTCTACAGCTCCGTTGGATTCTAGGTGATACACTGAAGCGAAGCATAACTTAGTGCCCAAGTTGAAGCAAAACCTCCAGAAATCTGTGCTGTCAAACTATTTGCCATTGTCCACTGTTACTTCGTAAGGAACTCCAAACGTGCACACGATACTTTGCTAGAAAAACTTTTGTATCACTTGCGAAGTGATTCTTTGCACTGCCTGATGAGGACATCACCGTCTCGGATATGACCACAATAGCATGTTTTTATTCTAAGGTGAACCGATTCCTTATCATCATTGTATCCATTATATTTGATGAATTGTGGCGGCACTATGATGTTTGTAGGTTGTCATTTTCAGAAACACTTACGTGGATCAAAAAGGGTGCTCAACACACATGGAAGGCATGGAGGACCAAAGAGGTTGATTGGGGGCCAAGTCCAAGTGTTCCCCACGTCCTCCACCAAGCCACCACGTCACTTTTGGCCTGAAGATGGAAAGAGATCAAGGCCAACACGTTTTGGGAGCTAGATTCGGACTACATGACTGGGCCAACTTCAAACGGACGCCACGACCTCATACGGACTCCGTTTGGGACGTTCTTTATATGGATGAAAAGATAATTTCATAGATCTTCCAATGGCACCAGTCTCATGTCAAAATAATATCTGAGTCGACAGGAATCGTCGAAATAAGTGAACGTCCAGAATCTGTCAAGGTGCTACGTCGCCCGGTTTTGGTCCGTTGGCCCATGTATCATGTCGGAGCCCATAGGGGTGCGTCCTAGGGTTGGAGCACGACCCCCACAAGGTCCTGGTCGTGCCCCTATCCTCTCATATATCCCCATAGTCATCACAAACAGATTGGGTTTTGTTTCATTGTAAGTTTAGCCATTGCTACTTCCTTGTAGACGCGTGTGTCGGCTAGACCACCCGTTCTACCTGATTCGGAACCCCAACTTGGTGATATCAGATTGGTTTCCATCTCCACATTTGCAATTGAGTTACTTGTTATACTTGTTCTTGCTTGTTCTTCGATTGCTTGCAGGAACGGGTGCCCTAGTGGTGGTTGACGCGCTCCACAAGATCGTGACAGCCATAGGAGACGGTGTATCAGTTGCTAAGGCGCATCCTTGGAAGGTTGTAGTCGGGCCGTGAATGTCGTTTCCTCCAATCGAAGTTATCCTCCACGCCTCTCATCGAAAGATCGGCCACAAACCCTAGCGGGTTCTCATTAGTTGGTATCAGAGCGAGGTTTATCGGTGAGAGACTATCAATCCATTGCTGTTTTTATTTTTCCTATAGTCCAGAAAAGCTAAAAAAAATAGTAGATCAGTTTACCTGCAATCCTATTAACTTTTTGAGCCTTACTAGTACTACTTAGTTAGGGCTTGTTGAGTTTTCGGTTGCATCGGTTGTGTCGAGTTGCTGGTCTTAGTGTCTAATCCTTTAGAGTTTTGAGTTCTATCACGTTTTGTCACCATGAGATCCATTGTCATCATATACATCGCTGTTGCATTTTGGCCATCACGGATTCATCTTAAGTTCGATTCATGTGTTTAAATACAATCTGGAAAGCTTATCTTGTTACCTTTCCAATGGATCTAGCCTTGTCCCGAAATTCATTTTGAGCATTCCGCAATTGTGCTAGAGATCAGCGATCTGTAATCTGTGTAAACTCATCCTTTTGTGCGGATTTGTCTTGATTTTTCAGCAAGGGAGAAAGAAAGAAATAGAAAAAAAAGAAGAGAAAAAAAGGAGAGAAAAGATTTTGATCTTGCTGCATTGGTGTAAAAAAAAGAAGAAAGAAAAGGAGAGAGGAAGAAAAAAATTTGGGGCTGATTCCTTTGTGTTCTTTGTGCTGTGCTAGTTAGTCTTTGTTGGTGGCTACCTTTGTGCCTAGGCTCACGTCTCTAGCTTGGTTTAGCCTAGGACCAGCACTGTGCCGCCGTTGAACGATTATTTAGCTTGTTTTTTTAACTAACGTGGTACTAGTCATTCCTTGTATCAGCCCACCTATAGCTCCACATATTCGACTACAGCTTGACAGGTCTTGTTGCTGCGGCACCGATACACTATCTTCGAGGTTGCTGTCTTGTTGGTTGCCGTCCATCCTGTTTTGCATGGTAAGAACTTGTAAGAGCTTGTTTTGAACAAGTTGAGTTTGAGAGAATTACACCTGACACATCCTAGTAGTTGACAGGAGAAAACAAAATATTTTGTGTTTCTTGTTTTCTACTAATCATGGCAGGTGATATAGAGATTTTTGAGCAGTTGAAGCTAGACCCTCACATTCAAGGTATCATTCAACACTTGCCATTATTTGCTGGTATGTTTGATCGTCACACCTACATTGAATGGGAGCTTAAGGTAGATGCAGAATTTGATAAGTATGACTTGTCTGAACATCAAATGATTTTTGCTGCTTCTAGTGCTTTAACAAATTATGCTTTGACTACTTGGAAACATATTTGTAGGCACAACAAAGTTCCACAAACTTGGAAAGATTTTAAAATGCTTTTCCGCGATGAATATGTTCCTGAATATTATGCTAATTGTTTGCTTGCAAAATTAGACAACTTGAAGCAAGGTAGTAGGACTGTCAAAGAATACTATCATACCTTTAAGATTTGTGTCATTTTTGGTGGATTGCAAGAATGTCGGGAACATAATATGAGTAGGTTCATGAAAGGGCTCAATTCTGATATTCGAACCTTGTTAGTTAACAAATCATACAACAATATTGGTTCATTGTTTTGGCTCGCTGTGAGTGCTGAAAAGGAAATTCTTTCATCTATGAGTAGTTGCAAGAATGATGTGTCCCATAACGTTAGAAATTTGTCCACTCTGTTTGCTAATCAAGAGCAACAAGTTGTGGAACCTGCTGCTGATTTGATTTTGTCACACGACGAATTGCTTGCTGTTCCTTGTGAAAAAGAGGACTTGTGTGCTGATATTTCTTTGACTCCTATGCCACAAGTAGTGAATAAGAGTGATACTTTTTGTTTGGATCCATACATATGTGCTGAAGAAAAGCTTTTTCATCCTATTACTTGTGCACAAGATGAACTGAAATTGTTGTCTTCTTTGAATACTCTAGGTTATATTGAATTTGATGTTCTTTGTGATCTAAATTGTTTAGAGGAGAAACTTTTTGCGTATTCTGAATTGAAATGTTTGGCTGATCATACATATCACTTTATTGGCAAATATAATTCCAAAGGAGAATATTTGGTGCATAGAATTTATATTTGCTCAGATCTGAAATCTCCTTTTGGGTTATATGACTATGATAAAATAGAAGGCTGCACTAAAACTAACAATGTCTTGCAAAGTTCTTCTAGTTTTTCTCTTAAGCAACAGGGTCAGCCCAAAGAAGGGGAGCATTGCTGGTACTCGATTTGCAGTATACAAGTCGCTCCGTGTTTCAACATCGAGGTAAGGACCTTTAGATGCCACCGGAGCAAGTCGAGGACGACTTGCAGCCAAGAAGGGGAGAATGATGAGGACATCACCGTCTCGGATATGACCACAATAGCATGTTTTTATTCTAAGGTGAACCGATTCCTTATCATCATTGTATCCATTATATTTGATGAATTGTTGTGGCACTATGATGTTTGTAGGTTGTCATTTTCAGAAATACTTACGTGGATCAAAAAGGGTGCTCAACACACATGGAAGGCATGGAGGACCAAAGAGGTTGATTGGGGGCCAAGTCCAAGTGTTCCCCACGTCCTCCACCAAGCCACCATATCACTTTTGGCCCGAAGATGGAAAGAGATCAAGGCCAGCACGTTTTGGGAGCTAGATTCGGACTGCATGACTGGGCCAACTTCAAACGGACGCCACGACCTCATACGGACTTCGTTTGGGACGTTCTTTATATGGTTGAAAAGATAATTTCATAGAGCTTCCAATGGCACCAGTCTCATGTCAAAATAATATCTGAGTCGACGGGAATCGTCAAAACAAGTGAACGTCCAGAATCTGTCAAGGTGCTACGTCGCCCGGTTTTGGTCCGTTGGCCCATGTATCATGTCGGAGCCCATAGGGGTGCGTCCTAGGGTTGGAGCACGACCCCCACAAGGTCCTGGTCATGCCCCTATCCTCTCATATATCCCCATAGTCATCACAAACAGATTGGGTTTTGTTTCGTTGTAAGTTTAGCCATTGCTACTTCCTTGTAGACGCGTGTGTCGGCTAGACCACCCGTTCTACCTGATTCGGAACCCCAACTTGGTGATATCAGATTGGTTTCCATCTCCACATTTGCAATTGAGTTACTTGTTATACTTGTTCTTGCTTGTTCTTCGATTGCTTGCAGGAACGGGTGCCCTAGTGGTGGTTGACGCGCTCCACAAGATCGTGACAGCCATAGGAGACGGTGTATCGGTTGCTAAGGCGCATCCTTGGAAGGTTGTAGTCGGGCCGTGAACGTCGTTTCCTCCAATCGAAGTTATCCTCCACGCCTCTCATCGAAAGATCGGCCACAAACCCTAGCGGGTTCTCATTACTGCCCTTGCCTTTATCCACTTTGAGAAATACTCCACTGCCACTGTTGCATACTTGTAGTTGCCTGGTGCTGTTGGCAGCTGTCCCACTATGTCTATCCCCCATCTTGCGAAGGGCCAAACTGGTGGTAACAACTGTATCTCGTAGGGAGAGGTTTTTGTGTAGTTGCAGTGCTTTTGGCAATTGTCGCATCTTCACTATATCTTCGGCGTCACGAACTGCCGTTGGCCAATAGAACCCTTGGCGGAATGCCTTCGCAACCAATCTTCTTGTTCCGATGTGAGATGAGCACATTCCTGAATGAATTTGCTGCAAGATATCTCGCCCTTCTTCTGTGGAGATGCATTTTAGTAATGGTGCACACACTCCGCTTTTGTATAAGTTGTCTCCTCTTATTTCATATGACCTCGCTCTCAAGGCCATTCTTTTGCTTTCCTCCCTTGACTGTGGTTCGTAGTGTCCTCTCAGAAATGCCATGATCGAAGACCTCCAATCTTCACTGGATATCACATTTATGTATCTCACTGGTGCTTCGTCGCAATCGACTGATTTGCATTTCAGGACTTCATAGAAGACATTTGGCGGTAGTGGCTCTTTCTGTGCTGCTGCCTTCGCTAGCATATCTGCTTCATTATTCTGATCTCTTGGTATTTTCTTGACGGTGAAGCCAAAGAAGAATTTTTCCATGCCTCGTACAGTTTTCAAGTATTTTGCCATTTCACCATGTTTTACTTTATATGTTTTGCCAATCTGCCTTGTGATGAGTTCTGAATCTGTGTTTATGACCACTGTTCGTGCCCCTATTGCTCTTGCTTTACGAAGCCCCAATAACAATTCTTCATATTCTGCCACATTGTTTGTTTTGCCTTCGAAGTCCAGTCTCACAGCATATCTCATCTTTATGCCTGATGGTGACATTAAGACTGCCAAAGATGCGGCTCCATCATCGCAATAAGCTCCATCACAATACATCACCCATGGTGTTTCTGGCTTTTCTTCTTTCATTTCTTCGCCCTGACTAGGAGTCCAGTCTACGATGAAGTCTGCTAGGACTTGTGACTTGATGGTTGTTCTTGCCATGAACTCTATGGCATATTGGGATAGCTCTGTAGCCCACTTTTCTATTCTCGCCGAAGATTCTTTGTTCTCTAGTATTTCGCGAAAAGGGTATGATGTGGGGACTGTGATTGAGTAGCTCTGGAAATAATGCTTTAGCTTTCTTGCGGCCATTACCACTGCATATGTCATCTTCTTGAGTTGAGAATAGAATTTTTTCGCTCCTGATAAGGCCTCAGAAACGAAGTATACTGGTACTTGTTTGAGATGTCCGTCTTCATGTTTTTCTTCCACTAGAGCTGCACTTACTGCACTGGCTGAAGCTGCAATGTACAACAACAGCTTTGCTTTCTCCTGGACTTGTTAGCACTGCCAAATTTTCCAAGTAAGATTTAAACTGTTCGAATGCCTCCTGCTCTTCGGGACCCCAGTTGATCTTGTTCTTCGCAGATAACAATTTGAAGAATGGTAGACTTCGCTCTGCTGATCGCGCTATGAAGCGACATAATGCTGCTATTCTTCCAGTGAGCTTCTGGATATCTCTTTTTGTCTGTGGTGTTCTCATGTTTCTTATGGCCTCTATCTTTTTTGGGTTCACTTGTATGCCTGACTTTGATACCATGCAGCCCAACAATTTTCCTCTGGATTTCCCAAAGATACATTTTTCTTGGTTTAGCATGAGGCTGTATTTCCTTAGGTTTGCGAAGGTTTCTCTGAGATCTTCGATGTGCTGTTCTTTATTTTTGCTATGTATGACAACATCGTCTACATAGGCTGATATGTTTCTTCTCAATTGTGGACCAAGTACAATTTTCACCATTCTGTTAAATGTTGGGCCGGCGTTACGCAGGCCTTCGGGCATTCTCACAAAGCAATATACCCCAAAAGGTGTTATGAAGCTTGTTTTGTCTTCGTCTTCCCTCTTCATCCAGATTTGGTGATATCCAGAGAAGCAATCTAACAGAGACATTCTCTCGCAACCTGCTGCTGCATCCACCAACACATTGATTCTTGGTAATGGGTAGTCATCTTTTGGGTAAGCCTTGTTCAGGAGGGTGAAATCAATGCACATTCTCTGTCCCCTATTCTTCTTCGGTACCATCACTATGTTTGAAAGCCAGGTTGTGAACTGTATTTCTCTGATGACCCCAGCATCCAACAGCTTCTCTACTTCACTTTGTGCTGTTAACTGCTAATTCTTTCTGAGGTGAGATGACTCTGAGCTTTTGTCTCTTCGGTGGGATCTTTGGATCTAGGCGCAGTGCGTGCTCTATCACTTCGCGAGGCACTCCCTTAAGATCTCTTTTGCTCCAGGAAAATTCATCTTGATTATTGCGAAGGCATGTGATCAAAGCATTCTCCTCTTCTTCGGTCATCCCCCTTGCTATGGTGACCAGTTTGTCGTGAATTTCTTCGCAAAGACGCACCTTCTTCGTGTGTTTATGGGGTTGCATTCTCTTCTTTTCGTCCTGGCAAAGCCTCTTTTTCATTTGGAGCTCTTCGGGCTCATCTTCTTCTTCGCTTTCTATTGTGTCTTCGCTGTTTCCAACTGCGTGTACTGGTTTCTGATTCTTGCCTACATTGTATTCTCTGTCGTGTGCGTCTTCCTGATCTCCGTATATTGTGAGGATGCCGTTGCTAGTTGGTATCTTCATACACAAGAATGGCATGTGTATCACTGCTGCGAACTTGTTTATGATTCCCCTACCGAAGATAGCTTTGTATGCATATGGGATGTCAACTTCATCGAAGGTCACCATCTCTGTTCTCATCAGCGCTCCTGTCCCGAGACTTACGTTCATTTCAATTGTTCCTAGAGCCTCGACTTTCTTGTTACCAAAGCCATATAACAGTTTCAAAGTTTTCTGCAATTGGTCATCTCTGAACTCCATCCTCTTGAATAACTCGTAAGTTATGATGTCTGCGGAACTGCCATTATCTACCAAGATGCCTCCCACATCATTGCCCAACAAGTATTTCGTGTTCTTTCCCAGCACTGCTCTGATTACTAGAGGATCTTCGTGAGGGTACTTGTTCAGCTTGAGATCTGCCTCTGTGAAAGTGACTGGAATGTGTGACCACTCTGTTTTGAAGACTTTTCCTGCGCATACATGGCTCACCTCTCTTTGCTGATCTTTTTTCTGTCTCTTCGTGAGATGTTCAAGTGAATTGCACCCGCCTGTGATAGCATTGATTATGTTCATTCTTCGGTAGTGATCTTCGTCGTCTCTGTTTGGATTAGCCTGCGAAGGTGCCTAGTGAGCGGGCTTTGGTTTTGGCTGACATGATGCGGTGCTTTGTTGCTGTAATTGCATCATGTTTGGGTTGAACATTGGTGGTGGTGGGAATGGCATTTGTTGGAAGCATGGTTGCGCAATGTATGGTATGTGCACTACAAACATGAGTTAACTTATCTTTCAAAGTGCTGAACGCTACCTCCTGCGAATCACTCCAAGCAAATGGCACATCTTTCTTTGTCAGCTCGTGTAGAGGCGCTGCAATGGAGCTAAAATCACGAACAAACCTGCGGTAGAAACCTGCAAGTCCAAGAAAACTCCGAATCTGTGTGACCGTCGTCGGTGTAGGCGACTCCCGAATGGCAGCAACCTTGCTGCTATCCACCTCGATGCCCTGTGGAGTAACAACATAACCAAGAAACGAGACACGTTGTGTGCAAAAGATGCATTTTTCCATGTTAGCAAATAAGTGGGCAGCACGCAACGCGTCAAAAACAACACGCAAATGTTCCAAATGCTCTTCCATAGACTTGCTGTAGATAAGGATATCATCAAAATAAACCACTACAAACAATCCTATGAAGGGCCTCAGAACTTCATTCATCAAACGCATAAAGGTGCTGGGAGCATTAGTCAATCCAAACGGCATAACCAACCATTCATATAAACCAAATTTCATTTTAAAAGCTGTTTTCCATTCATCACCCAATTTCATGCGAATTTGGTGGTAGCCACTACGCAAATCAATCTTAGTGAAAATAATGGCACCACTAAGCTCATCTAGCATATCATCAAGGCGTGGTATAGGGTATCGATAACGAATGGTGATGTTATTAATAGCACGACAATCTACACACATACGCCATGATCCATCTTTCTTTGGAACAAGCAACACAGGAACGGAGCAAGGGCTGAGAGACTCACGAATGTAACCCTTATCAAGCAATGCCTGTACCTAGCGCTGGATCTCCTTGGTCTCATCTGGATTTGTACGGTACGGGGTGCGATTTGGAAGCTGTGCGCCTGGAATGAGGTCGATCTGGTGCTCAATGCCACGGAGTGGTGGGAGACCTGGTGGCAAGTCTTTGGGAAAGACATCAGCGTACTCCTGCAAAAGGTTAGCAACCACAGGGGAAACATCCATAGACGGTGCATCATCAAGTGAAACGAGCAGACTAGATCATACTAGTGCGTAGCAAGGCAATTGAGCATCACATAAATCATCAAAATCAGCACGTGTAGCAAGTAAAACAGGAGCATTCAACTTGATTTCAGAATTAATCGATGGTGATGGTTCAAGTTGTTTAGCAGTTTTAGCAGCTCTAGCAATATCATCTTTGAGAATCTATTCAGGTGTCATGGGATGTATAATTATTTTCTGACCCTTAAACATGAAAGAATAATGATTCGAATGACCATGACGCAAGCTATCAGTATCATATTGCCAAGGTCTACCAAGTAACAAGGAACATGCTGCCATGGGAACGACATCGCAATCAACAAAATCAGAATAGGCACCCATGGAGAAATGAACACGCACCGTTTGTGTTATTCTAATTTTCCCACCATCATTAAGCCATTGAATGTGATATGGATTCGGATGCTTACGAGTGGGTAAAGATAATCTTTCAACCAGCGTGGTACTCGCCAAATTGTTGTAGCTACCGCTGTCGATGCTGATGCGAATCGACCGCTCCTGCACAACGCCCTTTGTGTGGAAAAGGTTTTGTCGCTGATTCTTCTCGGGCGAGGCGACCTGTGCACTGAGAACACGCTGCACAACAAGAGTTTCATACCTATCGGCATCATCCGGGTTGACATGTACATTCGTCTTTGCTACATGGTCAGTGGCAAGCATAGTATGTTGAATATCCTCGGAATCACTAGCAGAAGAGTACTCACCATCGTCACGAATGACCAAAGTGCGCGTGTT
Source organism: Cenchrus fungigraminus (assembly GCA_036936925.1). Lineage (NCBI taxonomy): Eukaryota > Viridiplantae > Streptophyta > Magnoliopsida > Poales > Poaceae > Cenchrus > Cenchrus fungigraminus. The sequence goes on along the minus strand of CM072772.1, from coordinate 56,476,007 downwards.
CGGGCAGTCCCGAGCCATGTGACCACGTCTGCTGCAACGAAAACACGTGATATCCCGCGTATGGCCTGTGGTGGGAGTCGCGCATGTGGATGGAGCGGCGCCTGCGGGTTTGGCCGCCTTATCATGGGATGTAGACGTGGCAGGAGTAGTGGCCACGGGGCTGGATGTCGAGCTTCTCCCTGCAAAAGAGTTAGAAAATGGCCTCGAGCGGCGTCCCTGCACTTCACGTTCAGCTTTGCAAGCATATGAAAATAATGTAGTCATGTCATCATATTCCTTATAGTCAAGTATATCCTGGATTTCATGGTTTAAACCACCACGAAAACGTGCCATAGCAGCGTCGTTTTCCTCTAATAACCCACACCGAATCATACCTTTTTGTAGCTCCTGGTAATAATCCTCAACAGATTGAGAACCTTGCTGAAAACACTGCATTTTGTTAAGCAAATCACGAGCATAATATGAGGGTACAAATCTATGTCGCATGGCAGCTTTCAATTCATCCCAAGTGGTCGGAATGGTAGTGGGATGTTTAGTTTTATACTCACGCCACCAAATTAAAGCAAACTCAGTAAATTCACTAATAGCAGCTTTAACTTGAGAATTTGCAGTAATATCATGGCATGAAAATTTCTGTTCAACTTCTAACTCCCAATCAAGATATGCAGCAGGATCATACTTGCCATGCCATTAAAAGATGGGATTTTAAATTTAATCTTAGAAAAGGAATCATTACCGGGGCGGCGTGGTACACGGCGGGCTTTGCCGTGGCGGTCAGCATCCTCCTGCTCATCGTCACCAACACATCCTTGGGCCACCAAATCAGTGACCACCGTGTTCAATGCATCGAGTCGTGACACGATGGTGTCGAGCGTCGTCCTGGTGGCCGTCTGCGCGAGGTCGAGCTGGTCGAACCGCTCGTTGGCCGTAGTGACCGTGGAGTCCATCCGTTCATGTATCGTCTTGATGTCCGTGACAAGGCCATCAATCTCTGTCCGCATGTCCTGCAGCTGTTTCTTGTCGTCGTCGCCTGACATGGTTAGCGCAAACACAAAACAAAAACAAACGCCAAACAGGGTGGGACAACTCACAAGGCGCTCACACTAGTGCTGTTATCAAATTCTTATCTGTTCTTACCACGCACACAGGGGCGACCTGCAACCAACCGGTGGAACTCGCGAAAGATTGGAGGAGCGATTGCCTGGAGAAACAAAATCTGCTCGTCGTAGAAATATGTGGAGTTCTGGGTAGGCTGCACTCAAGTCAAGGATTAGCACACTCAAACAATAATGCAAAGTTGAATTATAGTGCTAAACACGAAACAAACGCTGCTGGCAACAAGTGAAATCGAAAAGATAGAGGCAAGGGAGGTGGCAAAGGTGTAGAATGCAGCACAAAAATCCTCCTTTTTCGGATTTCTTTTTCTGAATTTTTTTTTCGATTTTTTTTTGCGGAGGTCCTCAAAACTGATAATATGAACACAGAGGATCTCAAATATCAATTCACCACACACACACTCTCTCTCTCTCTAAAGTAAAGCTCACCTCAGAATATGGTGGCAATGCAGAGAGAGACGGATATGAAACACTGAGTGTGCAAGGTGGGGGGTGGGGGCGATCCAGGGGGAGGAAGGGCACGGCTTGCTTGGTGGAGAAAGGGTAGCGTGGTAGTGTCCAGGGAGGACACGGCGTGCGTGGAGGGCGAAAGGGGCGCTCGGTCTGGTGGAAAGAACGCAACCCAGGGAGAGGCTTGCAGCCACGATGGAGAGGCGTGGCGTGCCCACAAGGATCGCGAGCCAGGAAGGTAGCGGCGCGCGTGAGGACTCCGGATCGGTCCCGTCTCCTGTTCGGTTGTCTCTTTTTTTTCTTTCTTTTTGCACTTTCCTTTTTTTTGTTTCTTTTTTTTTGCACTTTCCTTTTTTTTTGATAGGGAGGGGCGAGCGGAGGGGTGGGATGGCGCGGTGCGGTTCTCTGGTCGCGACCAGGGGGTGCGGCGCGAGGGGTGGGGGTTCGCGTGAGGGAACAATGCGAGGGGGGTAGGGCGGAAAGTGTGTCGTGGTAGGATTGGCGAGCAGCGGAACGGCGGCGGCGAAAACTAGGGTTAGAAGAATACGAGAAACAAGAGATTAAACACAAGTAACCAGCAACAATTGAACGAGTAAGCACACAAATTCAACAAAGACACTTATTGAAAGAATGTGCAAGGCTAAATGGTGGTTGCTGGGACAAGGATCTAACCTGAAATAAATTTTTGTTTGGTTTTGTGGACTGTAGGAAGGGAAAAAAACACTCGATAAACTCACCGATCAACCTGGAATCCTGATACCACTTGATAGAGGCGGAGTGCCCGATCTTTCGGTGAGTGGAGATAACTTCGATCTGGTGGGAGGTGACCCTCACGATCTGACTACGACGAGTGAGACTCGAAGCGCCAATGCAATCGCTGAACCAACTCCCGATGGTTACCAACCTTGCCGGTGCAAGATCAGCCTGATCACGAAGATCAATTCCTGTCCGCAATCGAAGAACGAACAAGAATCTGAGGCGAGCAATCTTAATATCACTCGAAGGTGGAGTTCTGAATCACAGAGGACAGCACGTATTTGTGTGTGGTCTGGTGTAGCTAAAGCTAGATGTAAAACAAAACTCAAGTCTGAAAAATAAGAGAGGGGTCTATCTAAAGGCAGTGCTGCTACAGTACCACGGGTACTGTAGCACGCGTGAACAGTACCCTAGGCACCCACGTGGGCCTCCTGTTGGACCAGCCTTTATTCTTCTGGGCCTTCATTCTTTAACAGTAGGACGAAGTTCAATTCACGCGCACGGGCCCGAGTGAGTGGCCCACAAGGTGGCGCCTGGAGTGGAGGATCAACTGGAGGCGCCTGAGGTGCTGTTAGTGTAGATGTACTCATGGTGTCCGCATCAGCTGGTGTAGATGTACTCGTGGTGTCCTCATCACACTCAGAGGTCAGATTCTCTACAAAATAGTGAAGAAAATCTAAGCCTATGGAGCGGGGAATTGAGAAGCAGTCCGAGAGGATGGTTTGCCCAGAAACCCTAGAGCTATATATATGGAGTCCCTCTGGGTTGGGCAAATGACCAAGCTACCTCTAGAACTTAAGCTGAGATACAAACCCCTCAGGGGCAATGTGGTCAAGTAGCACTCCTTTTCATCGGACGTCCACGCCTTTGCCGCAGTCCACGTTCTCCCGACGCAAGCCCAGCGATCCTGCCGTGTGTCCTCCAGCATCGAAGCTTCTCGGCGCGCCTGGATCCCGTCTCCGCCCGCCGAACCTCCGGTCTTTGTTTTGTGGCTCAACCAAGTAACCCGATGATTTTGTGGTGAACCACCGCAAACCCTGCGTGCAGACTCCGGTCGTGAGCCGCTACCCTGCACCGGCTCCAATCGACGACTTCGTCTTGCTTTTCTTACCACCATGCGGCCCGCACTTGATCCCATTCGGCCACCGGGTCCATCGAGGCGAGTCTACTTGTCTCTCCACTCCTTGGACCTGCTCTTCACCTGCACCAACACGAATCAAGCCGCAACCTGCACCTGCAATACTCGGCCAAGAGTCAGTCCACAGCACGTTGTCAATCACTCTCCACAACAAGGAGCGACCATCCACCGGGCCTCGGATGCTCCGGTCCTCAATCTCGCCCTTGATGAGTGCATTGACAACACACATAGTAACCAATTCAGAGAAAAGAGAAAAAGAAAAGAAACGAACTAAAAACTCAGACAAGTGATCAAAAGCCAAACAAAAGCCAAAACAAGATCACTTGAGAGATACAAATCTCGGTCCCCTAAGACAAGGTTAACAGCTCGACACAACCGAGATAAAATGCTCCAAAGTTGCCGACTCCTCAAGGTGAGGCAAAAGGGCTCGACACCATCGGCAAAAGAGCACAACTAAAATTCAGGTGACAAAGAGCTCCCAATGCACATGAATGCAGGCTCCCCCTGAACAAATGCATTTCTCCCAAAATTCCCCCCCTTGATGCAACCCCCCCCCCCCCGGATGCACGAATTGGGTACTTTCCACCCCTTGTTGGTAATGCATGAATCAAGTCTACAAATGCAAGCATGTGCTTCTCAAATACACAAAGAGCACTACAACATGCTAAAATTGAGACATAGACAAGCAAGGTAGCCACAAATTAAGTACAAGCATCGCCAATAAGGTAGATAGGGGCAGATAAACATGTGACATAGCCATAAGTAAAATGAAGCATTTTTCACAAAAAATCCCTCTCATGAGCATAGGACCTTAACATGATCAAAATGAGCACAAACGACATATAGCCCACAAACTTCATGCAAGGTCACAAGTTCTCATCACAAGATCATCACAAACACATACAAGCTATCTCATGTCATGTCAAAGCCACCGAGCCATGTGTCCACTTCTAAATATGAGACTTCTCAATGGTGAACATCATGCAACGGTTTAGCACCCAAGATAAGGAATTTAAGGCACATGTGACATGGAAGCATATTTTTCAAGCATGAGTATTTCACATACCAATTTCAAGATTTAAAACTAAGCATGGTACATGAAGTGCCTTTGCGGCAAAAAGAAGCTTAAGCTTCTCCACAAGGTAACATGTAGGCTAAACATTCATGATGACAAACAGGTCTTTGACCCTAAATGAAAAGAGCATGATTCCCAAGCACAAATTAAGCAAGATATAGCCATTGAGCACAATTTGAGCATGAAAGGCATTCAACTCACAAGAGAGGATCATATATAGAATTTTCACAAAAGTAAGCCATCCACATGTATATACATCCCAAAGCTACCAAGAGCATAGCTATACATCACAAGAGCTTCACTAGCAAAGTCATAGGCTCACATCCAGCATATCATAGTGATCAATGTATATAGGAGAAGCACATCTCTAAAGCATATGATACAAATGCAGTTTATTATACAAAGATGCAAACATGATATGATACATGAAACAAAATGCAACAAGCATATGTACATCAGACTCCCAATCGAAGCTCAAAAAGGAAAAACCACACCAAGCTCCCCTCGCAAACGAGCAAATGTAGCTTGGTCCAAAGGCTTTGTCAGGATATCAACGAGCTGTTTCTCGGTTGGCACATGGATGAGGTCTATGTTTTCCTTCTCAACATTGTCTCTCAGGAAGTGGTACCTCACCCCTATATGTTTGGTTCTGGAGTGTAGCACGACATTTTTGGCAAAACTAATGGCACTCGTGCTATCACACATGAGAGGAACATGGGTACACTCCTCACCAAAGTCACACAGTGTGTATGTGATCCAAAGCAGCTGGGAGCAACAACTAGTGGCAGCAACATACTCGGCTTCTGTGGTAGACTGAGCTACACTAGATTGTTTGTGAGGAGACCAAGAAACAAACGAGGAACCCAAGAACTGGCACGTCCCCGAAGTCGACTTCCTATCGACTCGACACCCCGCAAAGTCGGCATCCGAAAAACCAAGAAGCGAAAGAGAAGAGGATGTCGAGTACCAAAGACCGAGCTCAGGAGTGTATTGAAGGTACCTGACAATCCGCTTGACGGCCTGCCGATGTGAAGTCCTCGGTGACGCCTGAAAACAAGTGCACAGACACACAGAAAACTGAATGTCCGGCCTCGTCGCCGTCAAGTACAAGAGGGAGCCTATCATGCTCCGGTACTCCTTTTGGTCCACGGCTCTCCGTCCTCGTCCGCATCCAATGCTGTAGTCGTACTCATCGGTGTCGCTAGGGCTTTGAGTCGTCCATCTTGAACTTGTTGAGGATGTCCTTCGTGTACTTGGCTTGATGTACAAAGGTTCCCTCCTTCGACTGCTTGATCTGAAGCCCGAGAAAGAACTGCAATTCTCCCATCATAGACATCTCGAATTCTTTGCTCATATCCTCTGCAAACCTCGCAACCAAAGAGTGAGATGAGCCCCCAAAGACAATATCATCCACAAACACCTGAACAATTAGGATATCATCGCCCTGCCTGAGGAGAAAAAGAGTCTTATCTACTTTGTCATCTCAAACCCCTTGCTGAACAAGAACCCCCTCAAACGGCCATACCAAGCACGGGGAGCTTGTTTCAACCCATACATCGCCTTCTTCAGCTTATACACTCGGTGGGGAAACTCAACACTCTTAAAGCCCGGTGATTGCTTCACATAAACCTCTTCTTCTAGAAACCCATTCAAAAAGGCACTCTTCACATCCATTTGGTACAATTTGAACCCTTTAGCCACAGAAAAGGCTAGAAGGATCCTAATCGCCTCCAAACGGGCTACAAGAGCAAATATCTCCTCATAGTCTATCCCCTCCTTCTGACTAAAGCCCTGAGCAACCAACCTCAATTTGTTTCTCACCACCTCACCATTCTCACCCTCTTTGTTCTTCCACACCCATTTTGTCCTGATAGGTTTGCAATGTGGTGGTGGCTCTACCAACTCCCAAACTTGGTTTCTCTCAAAGTTCTCTAACTCCTCATGCATTGCGTTCACCCAATGAGGGAATCCGATTTCACCACTTCTATCACAGGTCCAGGACCTCCACTGGCAAATCCTCTTCCCAAGCAAGACCCTCTCGAGAAGATGATGCATGTATCTCCGTTCGTATCATCCGAGCCCGTTCTCATTGAGGTTGTAGACTTTCCTACTCCTCATGAGAACGACTCGGAAGACTCTCTTCACTTCTGTGAAGGCGAACGATCATCATCCCTCTCGATCGAGTTTGAGCCTCTTCCCACTGGCCCGTATCTTGTTGCTTTCGATCACGATCGAGAGTCGATATCGAGTCTTCATGATAAATCTCTTGAGGGAGAGGACTCATGGGCCATGGAATCTTATGAGGCACCAACTCTGGAATTCATAGGAAAGGGTTCCACTGATGAGCATGGTAGCTTCATCCTTGATATACCTTATGAATCATGCTCGCATAATCCCTCTCTAGAGTCAGCCATGCTTAGTGCACTGACCACACATAAGGGCTACAACCACCTTCTGGTCCTCTATTGCAGAATGTTTAGAAGGTTGATTGTGGATACATATGTTTACCATAAGCATATCAGATTTCGTGTGTGCACTGTGGTACTAACCTTGCAGCTAAAGCTTCACTGATACATCCAAGATTGGTGGTGAGACGGGAATGACACCACTAATGATAGCTGCAAGATGAAGTTCCCCTGGTCGAGCTTATGACCGTAATAAACAAAGCACTACCAGGAGATAGCCTGGATTAGCATAGGTTCTATTTCCCTTTTCGAATAAAAGCAAGAACATGTTTTTAAGATAAAGTTGTCCTTCGGGTATGTTTGGTCACTAACCTTTCAGGTGGAGATTGAAAAGAACAGTGGATAGGTGATGCCTAAGAACATGTGAGCCACATCAACTACAACACCTTGGTAAGATTTTGGTGAGGGAACATTTACAAAGGAAGCTTGATCTCCACACACTTGAGTTTCGTTGCTTAGCAATGCAAACTCCAAGTGTGGGGGAGATATGTGAGCATCCCAAGTAAAGTTCCTCTCATGACAAATCTTATCCAGGTTTGGAGATGATGTTAGCTCTTTCATCTTGCCCGATTAGCTAGGTAAGTCCTGCTTTTGACTTTAAACAAAGCCCTTCCGGGAGGTTGCCTGAGGTTCACCGTCTTGTGCTCATGCTTATGCCCCTTTTGATGTATAGCTTGATTACGTTTACATGCTTCCTTTGTCCTTGTTCATATGCTCGGGTTTGATTGTATGTTCATGACATACATTCATAGGCCATTTAAATTAAGCATGGTTCCTAGGTTAAAATGCCTTCTTCAACCGAACTAGACATGGTGTCAAGTTTGATTGATGAACCTTAGAGTTATGCTTTCACAAGATCTTGGTTGCATGTATGTGGACTAACCCCTGCAGAAAATCATCAAATCCAAATGGGTAAGTCATCAAGCTAGATTCATACGGGAAGGTAAGTCAAGGTGTCGGATTCATGTTGCACAACATACGAACGAGGTACACATGACCTCTCAAAGGTCCAAGGTAAGTACATTCCCCTTTTGTTTACGGAGTGTAATATTGATCTAACCCTGCTTGAGCAAATGACATGGTGACGATAAAAAATATTTGCTTTCAATTAAAGGCTCTATGGTTCTCGAACGAGTAGAGTCCATCTTTTTGTTTCCACTTTTGCTTGAAGAACAACACCAGGTACAAGAACAAGTGTGGGGGAGTCCTCTCGATCTCATCATCATCATATCCACTCGAGAACTCGCACACAAGGGCTGTACGACATCGACTACACCTTCATCACAAGGATAAGGTAAACTAGAGTGAGATGGCTACCCTACGGGTTCGCCAAATCACCACTAGACTCCCTTGTTCCCCATATCCTTCAGGAGCGATGGTATGTGCACCCATTATCTCACTCTCTCTACCTATGAGTTTGAATGCTCTTCAATTCTTATCCAATAAATCAAACTCAAATAATGGTGCTCTGCTTGCTCTACATGATTCTTGTGGTTGGCTTGCATATGTTTTATTCCTTACTCATTATCTTGATGCTTGTGAACAAATATCGTTAGGGAACTCATGTTTATCTAAGTAGTTGGTGTTTGAGATATGGTTTGATGAAATGATCTTCTCTCTTAATGCTTGAGTGCTTGGGAATTTTATTTGAAAAATCTGAAAACTCTTTGTAAAGCTCCTCTTTGATATGCCATAGTTCTACCAAAGCCATATGATGTCTTTTAGTTGAAAACCTTATACTCATATGCTGCTTGTTGTTGCATTGAGCTTTGTCAAATTCTGTGACCCTTATGAGAATTCTTTTCATGCTTTCATGATCAAGATTCATGTGCGCACCATTCCCCCCTTGCTATGCTTCTACACTGGAAGTTAGCATTCTATCATCCATTTGTTCCACCAAATAAAGCTCCATGCGTTGTTCCATGATTTACACCTCTCCAAATATCTCCAAAAGAGACTGGGCTATGCAAAAAGAAAAAAAAGAAGAAAAGAAAAAAAAGAGAAGAGAAGATAGCCCATGTCTCAAATATTTCAAGAAGGAGAGAGGAGAAAATCATGCAAAAAGGAGTTCCATAATTTAGATGGTAATAACTAGTACCTACTCCGGGGCTAGTGTCCACCTTACCATCACCATAGCATTTCATCATGTATGGTAATATCTAGAACCCATTCCGGGCCAAGTATACACCTTACCATACCCATCATACCCATACACGTGCACATCTTTATCTGATCATATGATTTGATTTTCTCCTTGGATCCAGTTTTTGACTTTGCAATATATGTGAAACAAGTATGCTTTATCTTTTATCCTACCCTGAGCTCCACATAAGCCATCATTAGAAGTAGGATGAAGGAAGGCAATTCTAATGCTTTGGTGAGGACATATACACATTGAGTGATCTGAGAGAATCAAATGAGGAGCTAAGCAAGATTTGTTTTGAAAACTAATTGTAAAACCCCAAGTGAATTGACATAATGAGCAGAAGTGATTTGATTCATGACCATTCCATTCCTCAACTACCCAAGATGGCATGATAGACACTTCAAAGAGTTCACAGGTACAAGGTATGGTTCGGAATATCTCTTATGCTCGCTTCATATCTCTGGATATCATGTCCCACTTGATTTGTTCTCCCTTTACTCGGGATGAGCAAAGGTCAAGTGTGGGGAGTTGTTGACGGCTGTTAAGTACCACTTTTAGGCTGTCAATACCTGCATAGAATAAACGGAAAGTGATCATCCACACTAGGATAGGGATTATATCTGACAAATTCCACGAGTGCAAATGAATATTTGAATGCAGGTGTTTTAGCTTATCAAATGAGAGAAAGCACACCCTATGGATCCAAGCAAACTAGCACCAACCAATGAGAGGCTGCCACATAGGCTTCACATGGATCCATGGACCCACCAAGCAAGAAGCACAACTCCACCCAATTAGAAGAGAGCACACGGATCAAAGGGCCCACCAGAGTAGGCAAATCGCCTTAGTTTTGCATGTACACCTAGGACAGGACCAAGGGCCCACCAAGGAGCGACCCAGAGAAAGCTGGGGCCATTTGGCGGAGATCGGCCGACCTGATCCTGGTGCCGTTCGAGCCCAGCTTCCACATGTCAACTCCTGGTGATCTCCTAGAGGCGGTTTGGGGCGTTATCCACTCAATTACCGCCTTAAATTCCCGGATCATGCTTGGGCCCAGAAGAAGCAACTTGGCCTCCACTCCTCTGCACCACGTGTCACCACCTCTTTGGTCCCTTGGTGGCGCCCAAGGCAGCCTAGGAAGCTCCTCTTGACCTATAAATATGAGGGGAGGGGGTAAGAAATGAGACACACCATTCACTCATGGATGAGAGCTTCCCTTCAAAGGAGAGGCCTCTCCTTGGTAGATTAGAGAATAGGAGAGTGAGAGAGGGATTTGTATCTCTATGGATGCTTCGTTCTTCTTTTAGAATAAAGTGAGTATTTCTGCATTTCCTATTTAGACTAAAGTAGTATTCATGCATAGGTGAATAGTTCTTGTGTTCTTCACTTGTTCATGATTTAGAGGCTTGTGTTCTTCATGAGCTTAGCCTTTGATATTCTGGTGTAGTTCATAAGTTGCTAATTCCGTTTGTATGCCTGCTAGTCGAATTAGAGTAAAGTGGATGCTTCTGCATTCTAGTTTAGAACAAAGTCCTTTCGTAATCCTTGTTTAGATAGTGGTTACCTAAGTGAGTTCTGGTCTCTCCCTCGTGGGTTCGTTGCTCCGTCTTCGTACGGAGTGCTATAGTGTTGTTACGGGTCGACAGACGTAGCCGTGCTATAGTAGTAACCGGTGGTGTAGACGTGGTATCTAGACAACGGGTTATCCTTTGATTGCCTTGTATCCCACGGTTTGTCTTGGGGTAGGCCGCGGTAGTGACAGCCATTGGACCCTTCCAGAATCCCCCACGTCCGGATACAGGTGTAGGCAACCATTTGCTGTGAACCGACTGTTATAGCCAGCAGGGTCCGGTGCCCGAAACGAGAGTTCCTAACCGAGAGACTGTTCTCAACTCTGCCCACGATCAGTAGGATCCTCTCCATCTTCATCTCGCCCTATAGAGTTGTGTCCTTGGACCATAGCTAGGCTAGGAGGTAGTACACACCATTCCTTGGATTCGATACCCTTGGGAATACTCCTGAGGTGAAGTGCTACAGTGGTATTTATGTGCGCTTGCGGATTCTTTCGTACCCATCGGTATACCCAGGTGGATCTTATGCTCACGCTAACAAGGGCCCGTTAGTGGTGAGGTTAAGAAATACCAACAATGGAATGCTCGAGAATGACTCACATAACCCAAAAAGATGCCATCGGAAGACCTCGACTCAAACTTATCAAGCCTACCCTTCTTGAGAATAAAGCACCAACAACCAAAAGCCCTGAAATGGCTCACTTTAGGTGCTCGCCCGTGCATGAGCTCAAAGCACGTCTTGTTCAAGAAGGCCCGAAGAAAAATCCGGTTCCCAACATGGCACATGGTATTCACCGCCTCAGCCCAATATCTCCTCAGAGTCCTATGCTCATCAGCATCGTTCAAGCCATCTCACAAAGGGAATGGTTTTTCCTCTCTACCACACCATTCTGACAAGCAACATAGGGATAGGAAAATTGATGTTCGTGACCCAAATCACGACAAAAGGTTTTGAAATGAGAGTTTTTAAATTTAGTGCCATTGTCGCTATGAATAGCTCGAACAGCATCTCCATTCCTCTCATTCTTCAACCTCAAGATTAGATCCCGGATAAAACCAAATGTCTCCCCGTTGTCAGCCAAAAAGAAGACCCAAGCATAGCAAGAATAGTCGTCCACTATCACAAGGACGTACCATTTCCCACCTGCCGAGCACACACGAGCTGGACCAACCAAGACCATATGAAACAGCTCACATGGCCTCTCTGTCATATTGGATGTCAGAGGCGGGTGAGAGGCGGCGACCATCTTACCATGCCTACACGGAGCACATACTATATCCTTTTGGTACCTCAACTTAGGCAATCCTCGGACCAAACCTAGCCAACTAAAGCGTGACAACAAGTCAAAACTCAAGTGACCTAGTCTCCTATGCCATTTCCAGAGCTCTGCCAAAACACCAGCAACCAACCAACGAGAAGAGCTGAAACACTGAGAAAAATCGGCTCTGAAAATTTGACCCTCGGGGATGATCGTGCACTCCAGATCACCTCGAGAATCCAAAACATGAGAAGCACCCGTTTTGAAACGGACCTCAAAACCCTCATCAAGAAGTTGGGACACCGAAAGAAGATTGAACCCCAAAGACTTGACAAGAGCAACACGCCTAAGTGTCACAGACTCGCTCACCTTTACCGTGCCCACTGAAAGCACTCTACCTTTCCCATTATCCCCAAAAGTGATGTACTCTTTGGTCATCACCGGGGTGAGGCTGGAGAACCACCTTCGATCTCCGGTCATATGTCGAGAGCAACCGGAGTCGATCAACCAAAAGCCCTCCAAGCCTCCAACCTGAAAATAAAAAACGAGAGCGAGAGTGAGCAAATGACTCAGCACTAGGGTTAGTACAAAATGAATCAAACCAGTGTCGTGCCATTTGCTCAAAAGTGGGGTTAGCAAAATCCATCCTATCACTCCTAGGTGGAACACCCACACGTCTCCTTGGAGGGCTACACGTACCACGAGGTGGAGACCGTGGCCCGTAGATCCTCTAAGACCTAAAGCTGCGATCGTTCCCCCCATACTCATATTGGCCACAAGTGAAGGAACATCCAGCAAACTCACCATGCCCAAACCCAACATGCCTTCCACCATCTCTCTGTGGTGGCACCCCTCGAGGCACAAACTCACGCCTCTCCCGAGGGTAAATGGTATGCACCACACCCTCACCCCTAGGCACCAACCTAGGCTCAGGCACACCACGAGAGGGGCGGTACCTGTCCTTGTTTGCCATCTCTCTAGAAAACCTCTCCTCACGCTTCCTCCTAAAGCAAAACTCAGCTAGGTGCCCATCCCTCCCACAATGCTCACAATGGAAGGGTTTTGGTTTTGGCTTTGGCTTTGGGGTCTCTTTGGGTTGTGGCTTCTCCTCACTCGGTTTCTCAAGTCACTCTTGAACTTGATGGGTTTCTGGAAGTTGTCGGTGTGTGGAGGAAACATGGGAGGATCTGGGGTTGTGTCTAGTCGGTTCCTAAGTGGGTTTGGCTTAGGAGCATAGTCATTTTTGTGGAAAGTTTTTGGTGGAGCTATGATATCACCAATCTTCTCCTCCTTGTCACCACTGCACTCCCCAACCTTATCCGACCCAAGCGCCTGTCCATCATAGCGCTTGTACGCATCCTGAGCTGAGGCTCATGACCCGACAACCAACCCATCAACTTCCTCAACTCATCATTCTCATCCTGCAAGCGACAATATAGTGTGCAAGCTCCAAATTCTTCACAACATTAATTTCAGAAGTAGAGCATGATATAGGAATAGGAGCTTTCAGCTTAGCCTCTAGTGATCTAGCATATGCAAGCAAAACATCTAGCTTCTCATGCAAAAGAGGACAAGAAGTGCAAGCACCAAGCAAGGAGGGCCTAGATTTCATCTCATCTAGCTCTACCCTAAGCACATCTAGTTCCTCAACCTTGGAGGCATACTTTTCCTTAGGCACAGTCAAATCACCAAGAAAAGTGGAACAATCAGTGCATTCAGGTTCATCGGTCACAATAGGAGCAGACTTCAGAGAATCTATTTGAGCCCTAGCATCAAGTAAATACTCTAGCTCAACCACCTTCTCTTTAGCCTCTCCAAGCAAAGACCTATACTCCCTCTCCTTGTTGGTCTTTCTAAGCACGTCATCACGGTTGTCAAGCAATTCATTCAACCTAGCATTCTCCGCTACCAAGAAGGAAGAATCATTGTTTACCTCATCCTCGGAGTCGGAGTCCGAGTCATCCTTGTTGCTCTTCTTGCTTCCGGAGCTATGTGCCATGCCGCAAAAGCCTTGGGCGGCGAAGCACAGGCCGTTGATGTTCTTGCTCGACCGCTTGCCCTTGTGCCGTTCTTCTTCATCACTTGAGCTCGATGAAGAGTAGTAGGAGCTCGAGTCGATGTCGCTCGCTCCGGCAACCATCGCACGCTCCTTCTTCTTGTGACTGCCACTCTTCCTCGGCCTCCGCTCGGACTTGTGCTTGCCGTTGTGGTCATCCCTTGAGCGGTGCTTGTGGTCGGTCCTCAGACGGTGCTTGTGCTCGGGCTTGATCTCCATGGCCTCTAGGCACTCAGTGATAAAGTGCCCGTGCTTCCCGCACCGGTAGCACATGCCCGAGCTCCTCCTAGCGTTCTTCCGGTTCGTGTACATGCGCTCGAATCGCCGGCTCAGCAATGCGAGATCCTCCTCGCCCAGCACATCGAACTCCTCATCTGGCATGGACACAAGACAAGACAAAGAGAACTGTCTCGAAGACAGGTTAGTGTTAGTCCTTGGTCTAGAAACGAGAGCCAGACTATGAGGGTCAGTCGTGTTCTCGATCCTTGCTCGCACCCCACGTTCCACCTCAGACGACTTGAGCTTGCAAAATAGCTCGTCCACCGTGAGGGTTGTTGACGGTGTTTAAGTACTACTTTTATGCCGCCAACTCCTGCATAAAATAAATGGAAAGTGATCATCAACACTAGAATAGGGGTTTTGTCAGAGGTTTAGATCTAGACAGCCCACAGGGGGATCAACCCCGGTGGTTTATTTGTTCAGCGGGGTGGAATCTAGGGCTAAGAACTCGAAGGTTGTGCACGAGGACACGGAACAAAGAACACGGCGAGTTTATGCTGGTTCGGGCCTCCGGAGAGTAAAACCCTACGTCCAGTTGTCGGTGTAGATTGCTTGAGGATTGCGTATTGTTACAAGGGGTCGCCCTGCCCGCCTTATATTGGCCCGCGGACAAGGTCGGTTCCCAAACTCTTGGTCGGTTACGACCAGGAGACCTAAGTCTAGTTGATTACAACGCTTGCCATATCCGTCGATCTGCTTGGTCGGAATCCACCGCTGTCTTGTCTTCCACGCCAAGTCTTGAAGTCGTTCTGGATAAGGTCGTCTGGGGAATCTTCTAGAAGGTCTTCAGGAGGTTGTGTGGGCCGCAAACAAGGTCGGTTGGGCCCAATGTCAGGTCGGCGGGTCTTTTGGTAGGCCGGACCCACTTGTCGGGGACGGCCGTGAGCCTGGTCGGTGGGGACCCAGGGGTACCCATGTCTCACAAGCCCCCGAGTGATGTGTAGGCGCAGCGACCTTAGAAAGGTCATGACGAAGTCGTAGAGCTATCGTTAGGTCGAATAGCATGCACGTCGGTCCAAAAAAGAAAAGAACAAATCAGCTTAGCAGCTGACCTGTTTATAATCTTGCCGAACATAGAGAGGTCGAGTGACGACCTATAGGAAGCAGGCTTCCAATAGATCGAAACGACAATGAAAAATTCATAGGGCATCAAGGATGCACTCATAGAGTAGTATCCGAGCATCGTGGCGGACAGGATGGCCGGTATGATGATCCAAAAAGAGAAGAGAAGAGAAGAAAAAGTAGGTCGAGTAATGACCTGGTGAGAAACAGGTTTCCCAATAGGTCGATACGACGAAGGAAACAAGAGGGCGTCGGAGACGCTCTCGTAGAGTAGTCCCCGAGCATTGAATCAGGCAGCATGGCTAGTTTGATGCTCAAAAAAGAGAAGAAAACTGAGTCATGGTCTTGATCAAACGAAGTGTAGAGACACCCGGATCTCCCAGCATGGCTGCAAGTAGTCTAGCAGGGCTGACCTCAAGGAGGCCTTGTAGGCGTGCCGACCTCGAAGAGGTCTCAAATCAACAATATCCAGTATCCGGGGATGCCTGGCAGGATCTTGAAACGCGCATCACATGGAAAGGTCTTCTATGGTGGTTGAAACAATCAATGATGAGGCTGTAGGAAAATGTTGATCTTGAATGTATGGAGTGTAGAGACACCCAGATATCCTGCATGGCTGCAAGGAGTCTGGCAGAGCCACCCGAAGCATGCCGACCTCAAGGAGGTTTCAAATCAGAAGCGCCCAGTATCCGGGGATATCTGGCAGGGCCATTAGGCGCGCACTCCACATGGAGGCCTTCATTCCCGACGTAAAATCCTTGGTGCCCAGAGCAGGCTGGCAGGGCTGTAAAAAGCACACCGACCTCAGGAAGGTCACGCATCCAGGGCGCCCAACTAGGTTGGCAGAGCCGTAGACATGCCAAGGTATTGTAAGACCTAGGTATGAAGGCACGCCGACCTCAAGGAGGTCGTTTTGGTGTCCAGACGACCAGCATAGCTGCCAGCCACCCAGTGGAGCCATGGTACTAAGGTATTAACGACCTAAGTAGCAGGCACATTGACCACGGGGGCCCGACAAAATCGCTGACGTGGACCTTCTGATTTCCAGGCGCCCAGACGGATCTGGTGGAGCAGCGAGGCACGCCTACCCCGGAAGGTGTTCAATCGAACCTACGACCATTCTGCTCAGGGAACAAAAATATAGGCTAATTGGAATAGGTCTGTTTACATGCAGAGCCGTAGCGGGTGCATCAGGACGCAGAGCCTAGCGGGTGCAATGAAGACGCAGAGCCATAAAAGGTGTGTTTAATCGTCATCGTCATCCGTAGATGTAACGAGGCGCAGGGCCCTCTGACGCAGAGTCAGGCTTATCTTGTTCCGTAGACTGCAGGGTCACGGGTCAATAGTGGTTGGAGATTCCCTTGCCACCCAGAAAACGACAAACCGCCCATTGACCGAGAGGTGCACTGTAGCCATGTGCCACCGCAGCGGCCTCAGGCATCATTGATGCACTAGCGACAAAGGCGTCGCGAGGCAGGGAAAAGGACATCGCCTTTAATCATACACATGTCTACAGGACCTCTAGACCACATGGTAACAATGTCTCCACTTCACCTGCCCCTCAAGGCCTGGCTCGGGCTATAAATAGCACTATAAGGCTCAAGGAGGCAAGCACCGAGCATTGCTGAGCTATGAAGCCGCAGAGTAGAAATTTGGCCATGTGAAGGACCAGAACGGCGAACCAGAGAGGGGGGAGTGAATGGGAGCCGATAAAAATTCTACTCAAGAATTCAGCCTATGAACCCAAGATCACTCGGATACCTCCGCAAACTTCTCTTGCCAAGTCCACGTAGCCAGTGGAGTGCTACTGAACCTAGGAGCAAGATCCAACCAACAGCCACCCAAAACACGTAGCGGAAAACAACTCGAAACAGCTGCAGGAAGCCAAAATCGGTCAGGCCGGTTTCTGAAACCGGTCAGACCGATCCTCTGGGACTTAGCCTCTCACAGGCAGGGGAAACCGGTCAGGCCGGTTTGGCAAACCGGTCAGGCCGGTTTTGTCCAGGAAATCCCCAAAAGACCTTCGAGACCAAACCTAGCCAAAACTACCTCAAGAACCCTTTAACCTTTGAACAAGAAAAGCCATAGCATGAACAAAGCTCTCCTGTCCAAAAACCCCTCACGACAGCCCACGGTCAAGCCGGTTTTGCCTGGACAGTCGGGAAGAACTCAGCCCGCGGGAAAAACTCAACCTTCTCCTCGATCGATCTCCCGATTCGTTTCACGGATTCAAGTGAGACTTTGGGGATAGCTTGGGTACCTCGTGGGCTACCTTTGGCTAGAAGCTCGGTCCCCAAAACCTACCCAATCAAGAGGAATCAGAAGTCAACCCTCAAGAACACCTTTCCATGAACTCCACCGAAAACCACCAAATCGAAGCCGTTTCGGAGGGTTTGTTGGAGTAAGATCACCAAGCAAACAGGCACAAGGTCCTCATATGTGACATCCAACAAGAATCCCTCAAAGAAACGCTCCCGAAACCTCACCACTAAAATTCCAAGAAAAGGCTCCGAAAATCACCAAAAAGAGAAAACGGGGGAAACACAATCAAGCCTTGAGGAACCACGCCGAATCATCTATACATACCTTGACGGTTCATACAATGTCTAGATTGCCTCTCGATCATCCATCCCTCTCTCAAGATCTCACCATGAAGCTCTCAAGCTAGTCCTAGAAATTCTAAGGAAAATAGGAAGGAAAATAGCAAAGGGAAAATGAGCTAGGGTTCCAAGAGATGGCTGCCATCCTCTCACCACTTGGGTTATATGGAGGCCAGCCGAAAGACGAAACTACCCCTATTACATAAACTAGGATACACGCCCACCAAGGGCACTTTGGGAAATTGTCGTCGTAACACCATCGGACGGATGCCCGGCGATCGCACTTCGCTTAGCCTCGACGCAAGCCTTGCGATCCCGACGCGTGTCCTCCGCTTCGAAGCTTCCCAGCGCCCTGCGACCCCAAACCGGTCAGACCGGTTTCACCAACCGGTCAAACTGGTTTTGGCCTGACAGCCACACCCGGTCTTCGGCCTCAGCTTTGTGGCTCAGCCAAGTAACCCAGTGGTTTTCTGGTGAACCACTGCAAACCCCGCGAACTTGGTGTAGCCTCCGCCAATCACCACTCATGACTTGGCTCCCACGAAGTCCCGGCTCGACCTTGGTTTTGAGGCTCAACCAAGAAACCGTCCATGACTTCATCTTGCTATTCTTGCTACCATGCGGCCCGCACTTGACCCCGCTGGCCACCGGGTCCCTCGAACCAAGCCTACTTGTCTTCTCCACGCCTGGAGGCCTCACCGGCAACGACCTTTCGCGCTTCTTCTTCAGCTGCACCAACACCAGTCAAGCCGCAACCTGCACCTGCAATACTTAGCCAAGAATCAGTCCACACAACGTTGTCAATCACTCATCACACCAGAAAGCGACCATCCACCGGTCCTCGAACCACACATGGCTCTCAATCTCCCCCTTGATGAGTGCATTGGCAACACACACATTTGGTAACCAGAGAGAAAAGGAAAAGAAAAGAAATGACTAAAGGAAACTCAAACAAGCGATCGAAAGCCAAACAAAGGCAAAGAGCAAGATCACTTGAAAGAGGAAAGACTCGGTCCCCTTAGGCAAGGGCAACGGCTCGACACAACCGAGTCAAAAACAAGCTCAAGCAAAGAGCACAGACCACCAAAGCAAAGCTCAAAACACACACGAGCTCCCCCTGCACATATGCAAACTCCCCTTGAACATGTGCCTGTACTGGGCACAAACTGGTCAGACCGGTTTCCCAAACCGGTCAGGCCGGTTCCAGCAAACCGGTCAGGCCGGTTCCAAAAACCGGTCAGACCGATTTAACTCGGCAGAAGCTCACCCCCAAAAGCCAAAAATGCAAAAGAAATGCACAAGCTCCCCCTTGACTGTTGGGATATGTTCTAGGGATGCAATGCAACTTTTCTCCACCAACGTTTCTCCCCCTTGTTGCCAATGTATGAATCAAGGCTCAAATTTGGAAAAGATGCAACTAGAGCTTCTCAAATAGACAAAATTTATCACAAGATGCTACACATGTTCAAATGACCAAGTTAGGCACTCTACAGCTTCGTATGAACATCAACTACAAGATCACCCAGTTTCACAACCATTGGATAAAGCTAAGATAGAATTGAGCATTTTTGCGAAAAATCACCCTCTCATGAGCAAAGTCCTAAACATGAGCAAAACATGTCGAAATGGCAAAGCCACACAAACTTCATGCTAGGACAACCATTTTAAGCATAAGACCATCATAAACACCCACAAGCACCTCATGTCATGTCAAAGCCACCGAGCCATGTGCCTACTTCTATGTATGAGACTTCTCATTGGTAGGCATCATGCAACAGTTTAGCACCCAAAGCTTTAAAAATTAAGCACATATGACATGGGAGCACATTTTCCAATCAATTTACATTTCATTTTCAGATTCATATTTGGTACATGAAATGTCTTTGCGACAAAAAGGAACTTATACCCCTCCACAAGATAAAGCATGGAGGCTAAACATTCATGATGGCAAATGAGCCTTTGGCCCCATATGATCAAAGTAAGCTATCCAACCACAAATTAAGTATAGCCAAGCCACAAAAACATGTCAAGATCATATAAAGGCATTTACCCACAAGAGAGCATATATATGACATTTTTGAAAAACATAGCTATCAACCATGGATATAAATCAAGATCATTAAGAGCTAAGCCACACTAAGCCATATCATACCAAACTAGCTCACAAGATTGTATATAGCACATCATGGTGAACTATGTATATAAGAGAGGCTTTTCCTACACAATGCATATGATACAAAATGCATGCAACCTAAGATACAAAGATGCCTATACATCATGTTACACATGCCATGCAAAATATAAGAAATGCACAAAGGAAAGCTATACATATGCTACAAAGGAGCTCCCACACGTCAACTCAAGAAATCAAACAAACACCAAGCTCCCCCCGCAAACGAGTGAAAGTTGCTTGATCTAGGAGTTTGGTGAAAATATCGGCTAGCTGGTCACGTGTGGTGTTGACGGCTGTTAAGTACCACTTTTACACCGTCAACTCCTGCATAATATAAATGAAAAGTGATCATCAACACTAGAATAGGGGGTTTATACAGACAATTTCCACAAGTGTTGGTGTTTCTATCTTTTGTTGCAGGACACATCGAAATGCACATGGAATGATGCAATTGAGAGCAACTAAATTGATGGCATAAATATGGCATCATCATAAACAGTCCCAAATGCCAATTTGGACTGCACCATTGTGACGGGCTCGTCGAGACGATCGAAACGGATATATTATTGGCATACATCAGAGCCCGGATGAGAGAGATATGCATAGGACATCATGTGGGCCCAGTGGGACCCACACCAAGCCACGTGGCGACGTGCTGGCACACAGGACGCCATGTGTCCATGACACCTCATCAATCCAAGAGAAGCACTTCTCGATGAATTAGACGCCGCCACGTGTTCAGCATAAGGATTCAAGGGCCCATAACCCGAGCAAACCGCCTCCAACCGACCCATACATCGGGAACCGCCTTGAGGACCCACCTGGCAGTCACCCAGACGAAAGGCGGCACGATCGGAGCCGACCCGGGATCGGCCGACCTGTGCATCTTAAGGCGGTTCGCGCCCATCTTCCACGTGTCGTCTCCCCATTGGATCCTTAGGGCATTCCCGTGGTTCTTGGGGTTTTCTCACGCGGTGACCTGGGCCTATAAATAGAAGGGGAGGGGGTAAGAATAGACACACACACTTCACCACCCATCCAAGCCTCCTCTCCTAGAGAGAGTGCTAGAGTGGAGAGGGAGAGGGAGAGGCATGTGCCTCTCCATGTCATTGTTCTTCATTTAGACTAAAGTAAGTATCTTTGTATTTTCTATTTAGACTAAAGTGTGTTCATACTTTTATGATATGTTCTTGTGTTCTTCATGCGTTCTTGATTCAGAGGATTGTGTTCTTCGTGAACACACCCCTTTGATCCTGTTGCATAGGTTCATAAGCTTTCATACTCGTTTGTATGCGCGTTCGTCTTTTAGAATAAAGTGGATATTCATGCATGTTCAATTAGACTAAAGTGGCATTCGTGATTCCTTTCTAATAGTTTATGCTAGGTTGCATGAGTAGCCTTTATCCTCTGTTAGTGCGTAGATCCTGGGTTTATGCGTTCGTTTGCTGCAAGATGTTCGTATACGTTGGAAGTATAGTACGGGACCGAGTGCTCTCTCGTATGCCTTTAGCATAAGCTAGTAGCTTCTATAGTTGAGTGAGATCAGTTCTCCTCCTTGTGGGTTCGTCGCTCTATATATGTAATATAGAGTGCCGTAGGTTGCTACGCACCACGGGATAGCGTAGTCAGGCTACGGTAGTAATCAGTAGCATAGACGTAGTGTCTAGGCTAAGGGTTATCCTTCGTTTGCCCTATATCCCACGGATTGGTAGAGGTAGATCGCAGGTGGTGACAGCCCTGTTGATCCTTTGAAATCCTCCACGTTCGGATATAGTGCAGGTTGAGGTTCGTCTTACATCTGTAGGCCGGAGTCTCCTGACAGATCAGGGGTTAGCCGGTGCCCGAAGCAAGTTCTCGAGAGATCGACCTTTAACCTCATCTGTAGAGCTATCCATAGGAATCCTCTCTCCCGATGCCTCATATCATGGTGTGTCCTTGGACCATTAGAACGAAGTTAGTACACACATGTTCCCTCGGATTCGATACCCTTGGAATACTCTGAGGTGAAAGCTACAACAGTATCCCTGCGCTTGCGGATTTATTCGTGTGACGCTAAAATACCCAACAATCTTTCTGGCACTGTTGCCGGGGAACGGTTGCTGTATCTATCTTCATACCCAGTGGTCCTCGTATCTTTTGTTTTCCTTTGTTTCTACCTTTACGCCCGTTACCCATGGAGAGGCCATCCTTTCACGACCCCTCCGCCTCAACTTATGAGTTCAATGATCCATCAACTTCCACATCCGACCATGAACTTCATTTCCACATTATGGGCATGGTTCAGGATCGACCCTTCTTTGGAGCGATCAATGAAGACCCCTACTTTAATTTGGAAGAATTCGAGGAACTGTGTTCGCGTCTGGTTCTCCCATGCATGACACAGGAATCCATAAGGTGGAAGTTGTTCCCCCACTCTCTGTCAGAAAGGGCGGAGCAATGGTACACTGACACTATAAAAAGTGTAAATGGTGATTGGGACAAACTTCGAGTAACTTTTGCGACACATTCTCTCTCGTGGAGAGAACAGTGCAATGGTACACTCATATGGCCTCTCTCCCAGGGGATATTCTCGAGTTCGAACAATTAGAGGAGTCTATAGGAGCAGCAAGGGCTAGGTTCATACGCCTTTGTGCGTCTGGACCCGGCTCATTTCTACCCGATGATGTATTGCTTTACGCATTTTGCATGGGTTTAGACATGGACGCTGCCCAAGATCTTGACATCGCTGCTGGAGGTTCGTTTGCACAAAAAACTCTAGTGGAAGGAAGAGCAATCCTAGATAGCCTCTTAGAAAACTCTTCCCTTCTTACCTGCCATAACGAACCCCGCCAAGAATCAGAATCGATCCATGAGAGTCTCTCAATAGCTGAACATGAGCCTTTGACTTCCACATCCCAAGATTCGTCTGTTGAGCCCTCTCCCAAACCAAGAACAGTGGAGGAAGAAGAAATTCAGCCTCCAGAGTTCCTCTATCAATTCGAGGATGACCCTTTTGAAAATCTCAGAAACACCTCGAATTGCTTAGATGTCCAACTAGAGAAGGAGCCCTCTTCTGTCCAAATCCAGCTAGCTAGAAATCTTTTGACAGAACCTTCCCCTAGGCCTACGGTACCTCTTTTGCCTCCTGATCCTCCAAACGAAGCATCTATCATGGAGGCTATGGAGAAGAAGTGGTTGACTCGAGTGGGAAACTTTTCCGAAGCACTTTGGATTTGTTCACCCTCTACGATCATTTCTTGTTCCATAAGGGGAATTATCGTAGAAGCCCATCTTAACCCCACTATGGAGGTTAATGTCATGCCATGGCACATAGCGTACACTTTGTTGGGCAACGTTACGCTAAGACCATCCGACAAACTCCTCAAGAGTTGTCCCTCCGGACATATTCTTGAGTGTCGGGGGGTTGCATGTGCTGTGCCACTCCTAGACAAGATCAAGGTTAATCTAGATTTCCACATCTTTGATGTCCTCGATCTTGATCTCCTCCTAGGCTCCCCAGCAGAAAAACTTCTCGATGCATCCCGAGGGAGCCTAGATGAAAAGCTTAGGGAAGCCGCTTCTGCCACCACCCCCTTGTTCTCGGAAAGTTCTAGGGCAAACCTCTTCCTAAGCAAAACCCGCTCGAGGAGATGAAACATGTATCGTCGTTCGCATCGTCCGAGCCCGTTATCATTGAGGCTGTAGAATTTTCTACTCCTCAAGAGTATAACTCGGAAGATCCTCTTCACCTTTGTGAAGGTGAACGATCATCATCACCCTCGATTGAGTTTGAGCCTCTTCCTGTCGGCCCATATCATGTTGCTCTCGACCTTGATCAAGAATCAACATCGATCTTACACGGTGAATCTCCTGAGATGGAGACTTCATGGGCCATGGAGATCTATGAGGCACTGACTCTGGAGTCCAAAGGGAAGGATTCCACAGACGAGCATGGTAGCTTCACTCTTGATATACCACCTAAACCATGCTCACATCATGCCTCTCTAGAGTCAGCTATGCTCGGTGCACTAGGCACACACGAGGACTACAACCGCCTTTTGGTCCACTTTTGCTCAATGTTTAAAGGGTTGGTTGTAGATGCATATGTTTACCATAAGCATTGCAGATTTCGTGTATGCACTATGGCACTAACCTTGCAGCTGAAGCTTCAATGATACATCAACGATTGGTGGTGAGATGGGAATGACATCACTAATGATAGCTGCAGGAAGAAGGTTCCCAGGGTCGAGCTTATGACCGTAAACAAAGCACTACCAGGAGATAGCCTGGATTAGATTAGGTTTTATTACCCTTTTCGAATAAAAAGCAAGAGCATGTTTTTAGGATAAGGATGTCCTTCGGGTATTTTTGGTTGCTAACCTTTCAGGTGGAGATTGAAAAGAATGATGGACAGGTGATGCCTAAGAACATGCGAGCTACATCACTACTACACCTTTATAAGTTTTTGTTGAGAGAACATTTACAGAAGGAAGCTTGATCTCCACACACTTGAGTTTTGTTGCTAATGCATACTTCAAGTGTGGGGGAGGTATGTGAGCATCTTGAGTAAAGTTCCTCTCATCCAAATCTTATCCTGGTTTGGAGATGATGTTAGCTCTTGCCTCTTGCCTAGTTAGGTACGTCCTGTTTTTGACTTTAAACAAAGCCCTTTCGGGAGGTTGCTCGATGTTCACTAGCTTATGCTCATGTTTATATCCCTCTGAAAATAGCTTGATCATGCTTTCATGCTTCCTTTCTCTATGTTCGTAATGCTATGGTTTGAGTGCATGTTTAGCTACGTGCATTCATAGGTTGTTTTAAATTAAGCATGGTGCTTAGGTTAAAACTGTCTTCTTCAATCAAACAAGACATGGTGTCGAGTTTGATTGATGAACCTTTTAGTATATTTTAGTATATGCTTTCATGGATATTGGTTGTATATGTTGACTAACCCTTGCAGAAATTTTCGAATCCAAATGGGGTAAGTCATCGAGCTTGATTCAAAAGGGAAGGTAAGCCAAGGCAGGTCAGCCTTGTTTGACTAGGTCTGATGGTGAATTTATATTTGAATTTGAATAAAGGCTCCTTGGTTCTTGAACCAGTAGAGTCCCTCTTTTGTTTTTTTTCCCATTTTGTTTGAAGACAGCACCAGGTACAAGAACAAGTGTGGGGGAGATCTCCCAAGCTTATCACCGACATACACACTTGAGATGTCCCACACAGGCGTTGCACAACATCGACTGTGCTTTCATGACAAGGGACAAGGTAAACTAGAGTGAGCCGGCTGCCCCTTGGGTCAGCTGAACCACTACTGGTCTTTCTTATTTCTCATTTTCTTCAAGCGATGGTATGTGCACCCTTTATCTCACTCTCTTGGATTCATTAGTTTGAATGAGTTTCAATTCTTATTTGCTAAATCAAACTCATGGAATCGAGCTCTACCTGTTTTACATGTTTCCTGTGGTTGGCTTGCATATGTTTTATTCCATACTTATTATCTTGATGCTTGTGAGCAAAAATCTATAGGAAAGCATGCTCATCTAAGTAGTTGATGTTTGTGATATGGTTTGATGATATGATCTTCTCTCTAATTGTTCGAGTTCTTGGGGATTTTATTTTGAAAATTGAAAACCCTTTTGCAAAGCTCCTCTTTGATATTCCAAAGTCCTACCAAAGCCATATGATGAGTTATCTTGAAAACCTTATACTCATATGCTGCTTGTCATTGCATTGAGCTTTGTCAAATTGTTGTGACCCTTGTGAGATTTCTTTTCATGCTTTCATGATCAAGATCTATGTGCACACCATACCCCCTTGCTATACTTCTACACTAGAAGTTAGCATTGTATTATCGATCCATTCCATAAAAATAAAGCTCCATGTGTGGTGTGACCTTTCTCTCCAAAAGTATTCTTGAAAAAAGAGGCATGGGCTATTAAAAAAAAACAAAAAAAACACCATGCTCGAAGCATGAGTGAAAAAAAAATTGCCTAACGCATGAAAAAAAAGGGAAAGATAGCCCATGTCCAAAATAAAGAAGGAAAAGGAGAGAGATGCGATCACACAAAAAGGAGTTCCAATAAATTTGATGGTAATAACTAGTGCCCGTTCCGGGCCTAGTGTCCACCTTACCATATCCTTCACATCCATACATGTGCACATCTTGATCTGATCGTATGATTTGATTTTCTCCTTGGATCCGGTTTTTGACTTTGCAATATATGGATGCAAGTATGCTTTATCTTTATATCCTACCCTGAGCTCCACATATAGCCATCATTAGAAGTAGGATGAAAGAAAGGCAAATCTAATGCCTTGGTGAGGACATATACACATTGAGCGATCTGAGAGAATCAAATGAGGAGCTAAGCAAAGGTTTGTTTTGAAAATTTATTACAAAACCCCGAGTTACTTGACAAGATGAGCAGAAGTGATTTGATTCATGACCGTTCCATTCCTCAACTACCCAAGATGGCATGATAGACACTCCACAGAGTTCATAAGTACAAGGTATGGTTTGGAATATCTCTTATGCTCGCTTCATACTTTGGATATCATGTCTCACTTGATTTGTTCTCCCTTCACTCGGGACGAGCAAAGATCAAGTGTGGGGGTGTTGTTGACGACTGTTAAGTACCACTTTTACACCGTTAACTCCTGCATAATATAAATGAAAAGTGATCATCCGCTTCGAAGCTTCCCGGCGCCCTGCGACCCCAAACCGGTCAGACCGGTTTCACCAACCGGTCAGACCGGTTTTGGCCTGACAGCCACACCCGGTCTTCGGCCTCGGCTTTGTGGCTCAGCCGAGTAACCTAATGGTTTTCTGGTGAACCACTACAAACCCCGCGAACTTTGTGTAGCCTCCACCAATCACCACTCATGACTTGGCTCCCACGAAGTCCCGGCTCGACCTTGGTTTTGAGGCTCAACCAAGAAACCGTCCACGACTTCATCTTGCTGTTCTTGCCACCATGCGGCCCGCACTTGACCCCGCTGGCCACCGGGTCCCTCGAATGAAGCCAACTTGTCTTCTCCACACCTGGAGGCCTCACCGGCAACGACCTTTCGTGCTTGTTCTTCACCTGCACCAACACCAGTCAAGCCACAACCTGCACCTGCAATACTTAGCCAAGAATCAGTCCACACAACGTTGTCAATCACTCATCACACCAGGAAGCGACCATCCACCGGTCCTCGAACCACACATGGCTCTCACAATGCCATGGGCATATGTCCGTCCACCAGAGCATAGGATGCAAAGTTTGTAGAAGCTTGGAGCTAGAAGAACTCTTGCGAAATGTAAGTAGCACACCCACTCTTTGTACCGTGCCTCAGCGAGGAATCAAGGAGAGTTTGGAGGTGATGCTGTAGAGGCCCGAGGTGACGCTGCAGGTTCTTGGTAAGCATGAGATGCTCGTCGAGGGCTTGCGGTCCACGCCGAAGAGCAAGCTCGTATCTGCATTCCATAGTCAGGCACAAAGTGTGACCTGCTATGTGCAACATCGTGCAGTTGTTCACCGCAAGGACACCATCGAGGTCCTGGAGTTAGGAGAATTCTTGCGACGTGCTCTGCTATAGCAGAGTACACCTCAAGGATTGCTCTAGGTAGACCAGGTCTTCGAATATGTTTGTATCTTGTAACAGGTTCTGGATCTAATGAGGTCGCAGGCGACCTGTGTACCTTCGAAATTCCTGTGTAATGTTCGCTCTCTTCTGTCATGTAATAGTCGATTTGAAGAAATTATTCATCAATGACCTGAAGTGACGTAATTTGGGGGCTTATCGACCTCATGTAGATCGAATGTGCTATCAGGATGACCTGATAACTTTGTTGTATTCACGACCTAAACTTGGGGTGTAGGTCGCCAAACTATCCGTTGAGCATATAGCCGTTGGCGTGAAATCCGGCGAGATCGTCTCGCGAAATTAGCGGCTTATAGCCGTTGTGGCGAGGTCGTTGCGGCGGCGGATCTGCAACAGGTACCCATGGTGGGGTCCTTATAAATAGAGCGGTGGGGACCGGTGACCATCTCATTCCGTCTTCTTCCTCCTCTCGCCGCTTCCGCCGGAATCTTCTTGCTCTCGCTGCCGCGCTCCCACATCCATCCTCCGCCCTTGAAACCCCAGCCCGCCATCGCTGTCTGTAGCAGACCACGCGCTAACTCCGCCATCCACATGCCGCGCCGCTCTGCATGCGTGTAAAAACCCTAGTCAACTTCAGATCCAAACCTTCTCATCCTCAAGAAATGGCGGCCGCTGCATCCCAAATCCCGGACCCGCAGACGGTTTGGGAGCCCTCGGTGATGACCGAGGAGAAGATTCAGGCTCTGGTGGATCGTGGGCTCCTGAGGTCCAAGACGGAGGTGGAGTGGAAGGCGCCCACCGGCGAGGCATTCCCGACGGAGGATGACAAGGAACAGGTCGTCTTCGCCTCCTTCTTCGAGCGTGGGTTCAATGTGCCCACCGGTGACTTCTTCAGGGGTCTTCTCTACTACTACAAGCTGGAGCTGGTACACCTCATCCCCAACTCCATTACTGTGGTGTCGTCGTTCATCTATTTTTGTGAGGCGTATCTGGGGATACCGCCCCACTTCTTCCTCTGGCGACATCTTTTCAACGTCAAGTTCACTGGCAAGTGCACCAGCGTGGTAGGATCAGTTATGTTCTGCCTGAGATCAGGTCTCAAGGCAGAATGGATAGATATGGACCTACCGGACAACACCACTGGGTGGAGGTCGGAGTGGTTCTACATTGCAGACCAGCGGCCGGTGCTCCCGAAGCGGACCGGGCACAAGCCCGAGAAGATACCTGAGTGGGACCTGCAGCTCACCTCCCGTTAGATGGACGACGTCAAGGAGTTGCTGACCCTGGTGAGCGACCTCAAGAAGAAAGGCCTGACAGGGGGCTCGGTGGCGATGTTGTTCTGTCGCCGCCTGATCCAGCCGATCAAGGACCGGGTGCATCCGGCGTACGAGTATTGGGGGCAGTCAGACCCCACTCGCAAGGTCAACCGTAAGGTCTCCCAGGAGGAGATGGTGGCCAGGGTTACGCAGATCTACACCGGGCGTATACGGAACAGGAAGTGCCCGAAGGCACACTCCCATACTCGACCAACTGACCCTGTAAGTCCTGAGACTACCAGGTCATTTTTGGCTATTTTAGTTGCTTGCGTTAATCTTATTCCTTGTCGCTTGTTTGTTGCAGGCTCGGGAGATGCAATTTTGGTGCCCCGCACCCTTACCAAAGGGTGAGGAGCCACGTCGGAAGTTAAGGTCAGAGGAGTACAAGCCTCCAGCAGCTGTGCTGCTGGAGAATTATCAATCCGATTCATCAGTTGGAGCTGATGAAGGCAGCGACCAAGGGGTTCATTATCGATGCAGCGAGCCGCCCTGAGGCAAGCAATGCCACAAAGCTAGGGCGCAAGACGAGGGCGGCGGCAGCGAAGCAGTCGACCACAAGAGCCACTGCCAAGGCCGAGGCAGCCAAGACTGCCAAACTCGAGGCCGACAAAAAGAAGAGGAAGAGGAAGGCGAGCCTTCCCCCGATGATCCCCACCCCGGCATCCAAAGAGGTCGAGGAGGAGGAAGATGAAGCTATCGATGACCCGCCGATCATTGATGATCGTGCGGCAAGGAGGTCACCAAGTCCCGCGGCCAAGAGGCAACGGGAGCTGGAGCAGCAAGTGACGGAGGAAGACCTCCGCCGTATGAGGGAGGCACAACGGGCTGCCACTGGTGCTCAGGCCAAGATGCCTGTGAAGATACGAGTTCGGCCGCTGAGGCCGAAATTGCGTGCGCCGCTGACCGTGAGGTAAGGCCTCAGTACTTAAGTTTGTCTATTGCTAGTCATTGTTAGCTCTTTTATTATGTTGACAAAATTTTTGTAGGTCGGAGGCCCAACCACAGAGCGCTTTGGGTGCTCAAGATTCACCTTCGCGGACGAGGTCGTCTGAGCATGAGGTCGGGACTCAGGGCTCGGTCGGTGACGTGGGGACATCAGCTCCCCCGCCTGTTATTGAGGTGGATCCCCTCAACGCGGTGCCCAGCACATTGGCTCAGGGCCCGACTGTGGACCCGGCTCAGATCGAGCCACCACAGGAGAACCCAAAAACAGTCGGTGTGCAGGCGCCGAGTTCGACGTCGACGGGGCCGAGTTTGAGGCAGGAGGACATCGACTGGAGCGGCACTCCCTGGTAGGGAGATATCTTCGAGGATATGAAGGAGGTCCGTCGGTCGATCTTGATGCTCAATCAAGCCCTCACAGTGAGCAACTGTTCTGGAGTTAAATAAACAACTTATCTTGTGAATGTGGCTAACGACCTGTCTTTTATTTTTGTGAAGCAGTCACTGGCCAACCGTGCCAGGGGCAGGGCCGACCAGTGCAAGGATGCCGCAGCTATGCAGCTGCGGGTGGGGGAGCTCGAACAAGAGCTTAAGCAGGTCCGTGAGGCGGTAGCGGCTGACAAGAAGAACCTCGAAGACGAGCTAACTGAAGAGAAGCGCAAAAAACAGGAGGCCAATACATTGTTGAATACTATGAGCACTGGTAAGACCAACTACTTCATAGCTTTGTCCATCATTGATTTGTACTGCTGAGGGTTGGACCTCAGGACTTTTTGTGCATCGCAGATTTTCACAGGCAAGAGGATGACCTCAAGAATGACCTAAAGAACGCTAAGGAGAAGGTTCGAAGCCTGGAAGTCAACCTGAGGGAGGCCGAGGCCGGTGCTGAAGAGCTGAAGCAGCTGATGAAAGGCACCATAGACAGTGAGTACGCCGTGTCCCAGAAGCTGGCTTATGAGAAGCAAGCTCGAAAGGACCTTGAGGTCAGTCTCGAGGTAGCTTTGAAGGCGTTGCAGAATGACCAAGTGACTATTGTAGGGCAAGAGGTGGAGCTGAACGACCTGAAGAACGCTGCCCACTTTGTGATGGACATGGTGGAGACGCAGGTCGCTGGAGAGGAGCCCAAGCCGGCTATTGATCGGCTTCTGGCTGCACCCGAGAAGTTGGTCGACCTCTTGAAGGCAACGAGCTTGGCAGCGGCTACGGAGTCGCTCGTGCGAGTAAAGTCTCATCACCCCGACGTTGACATGGTCAAGGTCGAAGAAGGCCCAGATGCGACGAAGGACCTCAAGGCTGTAGAGGATGAAGTACGGGAGGCCGCCATGGCGATAATGGATGCCATTGATTATGAGGGCGACGACGGTGAAGAGTAGTCGTAGTCTTAGAGCTGTACCCCCTCCTTCCTCCAGTCATGTAAATAACAATGATAACCTTCTTTTGGCCTGCATGACGTACTCAGCTTATGTTTGTACGAATTTGGTTGCCCTGAAGCGATATGTCTTTTTCATACCCCGCTGACCACTACTCATGGAGAGGCTGGCTTACCAATCACCATAGCTCAGCAGGGAGACTTACGTGCAGTCGGCGCACAGGGAGGAGTCTAGGACTCAGGTTTTGCAACCTCACGACCAAGCAGGTTCACAACAACATAAAGTGAGTAGTCATGAGGGACGACGTCCTCAGGTCAAGCGACCCTTGTGTTGGCTTGTGCCAAGCCCTCGAGCATGTCGAGGGGGAGGAACGGGAAACTTCACCCCCAGGACTTTTCGACCCTTGTATTGGCTTTGGCCAAGCCCCCGAGCATATCGAGGGGGAGGGTGCATGACGTGAAAGAAAAGAAGGTAGAGCTTGAGACACAGCAGATGACTGCTTTAATTAATATTTATTGAACTAAAATACAAGGATGAGGAATACATAGCTGTAATAAAAACTATTCTACGGATAGAATCGTCGTAGGTGCTCCACGTTCCATGGGTTGGGTACGCCTTGCCCGTCGCCCCACTGGAGGCGATATGTAGACGGGCTGATGACTTCAGTGACGATGAAGGGTCCTTCCCAAGGGGCGGACAACTTGTGCATACCGTCGGTCTTCTGTATACGTCTTAGGACTAAGTCACCTATGTTGAAAGAGGTCTCCTTGACGTTGCGGTCATGATACCGACGGAGTTGCTGGTCGTGGTGGGCTTGTCTCATAACGGCTGCCACTCTTTGTTCCTCGAGGCTGTCAAGGTCAACACGACGGGTCTGCTCTGCTTCTCCCTCCTCGTAGAACTGTATGCATGGAGCTCCGAAGGTGACATCGGTAGGTAGTATGGCTTCTGAGCCGTAGACCAGGAAGAAAGGCGAGAAGCCCGTAGCAGAGCTGACTTGGGTCCTCGAACCCCAGATTATGTGTGGTAGCTCGGCTAACCACCGGGTGGCGTAGTTTGAAGCGTCATCAAAGATACGATCTTTGAGAGCTTGAAGGACCATGCCATTGGCACGCTCGACCTGGCCGTTGCACCGAGGGTGCGCGACCGAGGAGTAGTAAACATCAATCGTATTGTCCTGGCAAAAATCCCAGAAGGCGGACCTGTGAAGGCCATCCCAAGGTCGGTGATGATTCTGTTGGGCACACCGAAGCGGTGTGTGATCTCTTGGATAAATTTGGCCGCTTCTTCCGACGTGACCTTTGCGACAGGTCAGACTTCAATCCACTTGGTGAATTTGTCGACGGCCACAAGGATGTGCATGTAGCCGCCCAGAGCGGTTCGGAACGGTCCTATGGAGTCAAGGCCCCACATGGCGAAGGGCCAAGATGGGGGGATCGTGCCAGGACCTGAGCTGGCAGATGTTGCTGTTTGGCAAAGAACTGGCATCCTTTGCACCTCTTGACGAGGTCTTTGGCATCAGACATGGCCGAGGGCCAATAGAAACCAGATCGATATGCCTTGCCGACCAGGTTGGCGGACGCTGCGTGGCAGGCACACTCGCCGCTGTGAATCTCAGCCAGGAGCTGAAGTCCTTCTGATCGAAAGATGCACTTCATCAAGACGTCAGTAGATGCGGCTTTTCTGTAGACGTCATTGCCAATCAAGATGTAGTTGGCACTACACTGCCTAATGCGCTCTCGTTCAGCCTTGTCTTTTGGGACTCGCTGGTCGAGTAAGAAGGCTAAGAAAGGCTCGCGCCAGTCGTCCTCTTTTTCAGTCATCAGCACGTCGCGGGGAGGTGCAGAGGTTAGGTCGGGTTGTGGATGGTCCGGGTCATCTGGATCCAACAGTTTGATCAACGACTTGCGTAGGTCTTGGACGAACACACCCGCCGGAACTAGAGCTCGTCTGGAGCCTAGTTTGGATAGCACGTCGGCAGCCACGTTGTTGTTGCGTGGCACGTGCTGGAACTTGATTCCCTCGAAGTGGCCTTCGAGCTTGCGGATCTCAGCACAGTAAGCATCCATTGTGTCTTTGACACAATCCCACTCCTTGTTGACTTGCTCGATGACGACCTTGGAGTCGCCGTATGCTAGTAGTCGCTTGATGCCAAGGGACACTGCTATACGGAGCTCGTGAATTAGAGCTTCGTATTCTGCTCCATTGTTGGAGGCCTTGTAGTGTATCTGCAGGACATACTTGAGTTGCTCTCCCTGAGTTGAGATGAATAGCACTCCTGCTCCTGCACCTTCGAGGTTAAGGGCACCGTCGAAGTACATTATCCAGTGTTCAGGCCTCTCCTTGGGAGGGGGAATCTGGATCTCTGTCCACTCTGACACGAAGTCAGCTAAGATCTGTGACTTGATCGCCTGCCGAGGGCAGAACTCAATGTCGAACTCTCTAAGCTCCACCGACCACTTGACGATGCGGCCGTTAGCGTCGCGGTTGTGGATGATCTCTCCTAGCGAGAATGATGACGGTACCGTGATCTTGTGGGCTTGGATGTAGTGGCGAAGCTTTCTTGATGTGATCAGGAGTGCATAGAGCAACTTCTGAGGCTGTGAATAACGTGTCTTAGCGTCAGCAAGGACCTCGCTCATGTAATACACAGGTCATTGAACAGGATAGGCCTGCCCTTCTTCTTCTCGTTCTGCGACGAGAACCGTGCTGACCACATTAGTGGTGGCGGAGATGTAGAGGAGGAGCGTTTCCCCTGGTATGGGTGGCGTCATGATTGGAGGCGTGGTCAAGGAATCTTTGAGAACCTCGAAAGCCTTCTGTGCTTCTTCATCCCACACGAACTTATCTGCCTTCTTCAATAGCTTGAAGAAAGGCAGACCTTTTTCGGTGAGCTTGCTGATGAAACGACCTAGGGCCGCCATCATACCCGTGAGCTTCATGACGTCTTTCTTGCAAGATGGCTTGGCCATGTTGCGTATTGCGTCGACCTTGACGGGGTTAGCTTCGATGCCTCAGTGCCCCACCATGAAGCCCAGAAGCAATCTGGAGGGCACACGGAAGACGCACTTAATCGGGTTGAGCTTCCACTGGTAAGTGCGTAGATTGGAGAAGGTCTCGGTGAGGTCGTTGATGAGCTGATCTTGTTCGGTGGTCTTGACGACCACATCATCGACGTACGCTTCTACGTTCTTCCTGATCTGAGACTTCAGGCACTTCTGTATCGCCTTCTGGTAGGTTGCGCCAGCGTTTTTCAGGCCAAAGGTCATGACCTTGTAGCAGTAGATGCCATTGGGCATTATGAACGCCGTCTTGTCTTGGTCATCAGGATTCAAGGCTATCTGGTGATACCCAAAGTAGCAGTCGAGGAAGCACAGTAGGACGCTGCCGACCGTGGAGTCCACGACCTGGTCGATACGAGGAAGAGGGAAGGGGTCCTTCGGGTAGTGCTTGTTGAGATCGGTGTAGTCGATGCACATCCTTAATCCTCCAGTCTTTTTGGGTACAAGGACCGGGTTTGCGAGCCAAACCGGGTGTTTACATTCACAGATGAATCCTGCAGCTAGGAGCTTACAGACTTCTACTTCTATGGCTTACTTTCTGTCTTTTGCAAATCGCCGGAGCTTTTGCTTGATAGGTCTTGCTGTCTTGCTTACTTCTAGGGCGTGCTCAGCCAGCTCCCTGGGGACACCGGGCATGTCGGACGGGCTCCATGCGAAGATATCGGCGTTGTCCCGGAGGAAACTGGTGAGCGTGAGTTCCTATTTGGGGTTGAGGTCGGCCCCGATAGTGACTTCTTTGGATGCGTCGGGCAGGCCGAGGCAAACTTTCTTCACAGCGGGACTTGGGTCCAAGGCGGTTGCTGTACGCTTTTGTTCTGGCACCTCCAGAGTAGTTTGGTCGATCTTGGCGGCCTGAGCGACCATGACCGTAGTGGCAGCTTTGCAGGCAGAAACCTTGGAGAGGTCGATGGTGTTGCTCTCGCAATTGTAGGAAACGAGGATGTCACCGTAGACGGAAAGAATCCTGTTTGGTGCTGGCATCTTCATGATGAGGTAGGTGTGATGCGGTATGGCCATGAACTTGGCCAACATGGGTCGACCAAGGATGGCATGGTAGGAGGAGAGGAAGTCCGCGACCTCGAACGTCAGGTACTCCGTGCGGAAGTTGTCCTTTTTGTCGAAGGTGACCGGCAGGCATACACGACCCATGGGGTATGCAGCCTTGCCAGGCACAACCCCGTAGAAGGGTTCGTCACAGGCAGTCATCTTGGAGAAGTCGAAGTCCATCTTTCTCAGCGTTTCTATGAAGATGATGTTCAGACTACTACCCCCGTCGACGAGGGTCTTAGGTAGGAACGCGCCATCCACTATGGGGTTGACGACCAGCGGGTAGGTCCCGGGGTCAGGTATGTGCACCCAATGGTCTTTCCTGGAGAAAGTGATGGGGTACTCCGACCAACGCAGGGGTTGTGGAGTTTCAGTATTGACTTGGCCGATCTCCCTTGCGTTTGATCGCTACTGTCTGTTGCTTTTGGCTGCTTGACGGCCATCGACGATGAAGTTGATTTGTCGGTTGGCGTTTTGGAACGCACCATTGGGATTGCCCGCTTTTGGTGGAGGTGGAGGAGAAGGCTCCTTGCGACGGTTGTCGTTGCAGTCGCGATCATCATGCTGACGGCGATCATCACGCCGGTCGTCGCGGCGTTCATCGCGGTGGTCGCTGCGGCGGTCCTCGCGACGATCGTCGCGGTGGTAGTCGTCACGACGATCATCACATCAGTCATCGTGGCGATAGTCGCCACGATAGTCACGGCGATCCCTATCGTCGTTGAGATGGTAAGGTCGCCGGTTGCGGTAATCCCGTCGATCGGGTCGACGGTTACGGTTGTCGTAACGGCGGCTGCTGTTCTGGTCGTCATTATTGCCACTCTTGGTCTTCTTGGGCTCTAGAGGTACGCCTAGAGCACGCTTTAGCTACTCGCACTCCCTCATTGTATGCTTGGCGTCGCGGTGGAACTGGCACTGGTCATCCATGACCATGTTGAAGTCACCTTCGAGGAAGGTGGAAGGTCTGGGTGGGTCGGTCGCATAGACCTCGCCAGATCGCTTGCGCGACCAGCCGCCACCGTCATCGTGGTCTTCTCCTTTGAAGTCGTGCACCACTGCATCTTGAGTGTCGACGAGCTTGTCGACGTAGGCCATGAGGTCGGCGATGGTATTGGTGTCAGCTTCATGAATCTTCTCGAAGAGCTTGAGGTTGGTTACCCCCTTCTTGTAGTAGGCTATAACGTCTTCATCCTTAACGCTTGCAAGAGTGTTGCGGTTCTCGAAGTAGTGGTTGGTATACTCACGGAGAGTTTCATCCTTCCTCATCCGCACTCTGGCGAGGTGGTGAGTGTTGCCGGGGCGATTATAGGTCTCTTGGTAGTTGGTCGTGAAGAACCGCGACAATGTCGCCCATGAGGTGATACACTCCGCCGGGAGGTTGTCGAGCCACAGGAGTGGCGCTTTGCCCATCACAAGAGGAAAGTATCCTGCCATGTGGTCTTCGTTGCCTCCAGACGCCCGGGCGGCAATGCTGTACATCTTTAGCCAAATACTTGGGTCAGAGCGGCCGTCGTATTTTTCAATAGCTGGTTTGAAGTCCTTGGGGTATCTGATCGTCCTGAGACGTCGTGAGAACGCAGGGAAGTTATTGATTGCTCCAGGGCTGGAAGATGGGGCGTAGGCTGTCGGGATGACGTAGAGGTCGTCGGGAGGACCATTATCTTGGTCGTACTGGGCACGACGTAGGTGCTCTTGGTCGTGCATCTGCCGGAGGTCCGTGGCTTGGATGGGGTGATTGGCGTCAAGGGGATCAGGGACCCCATTGTCGTGGTCGTAGTTAGCACGACGTGCTATCTCCACTTCATGTCGTATGTGTTGACGTTGACTGCTCTGGGCGCGATTGGCTTGTACTGGTGGAGGTTGAGCTCCTACGTTATGTCTTCCGTTGCCGGCGATGTTCTGCTGCTGGGCACCAGCAGCGTTGGCGACGTTGTTGGCGACATTGCCTGCAGCATTAGCGGCGGCGTTCACTAGAGGATTGGCTGCTGTGTTGGCTGGTGTGTTGGCTGGTGCGTTGACAGCAGCGTTGGCAGGTTGCACAACTTCATTCTCCCCTACCCCCCTCTTCGGCCACGGGCTAAAGACGAGCATTGCCGTTGTTGTGACGATGATGTCGAGGTCGCTCCGACCTACTCCTGGAGTAGGAACTGGAGGTCGATCTGCTGTATCCTGGTCCCCTTTCTTCGACCTGGGCAGTGGCGATGCGGATGTGAGCTTGTAGGCGTCGTGTTGTAGGAGTATTCTCAAGTTGTCCCAGCTCGGCAAGGGCCACACCTAGGTTAGCTAGAGGCGAGTTGTAGACTTCATGGCCATCTTGCTCAAAGTCCTTCAGGAGGTCTCTGGCACGCAGGCGGTGTCGACGAGGCTCGTCTTGATTGTGCTGCTGCTGAGGCGCGGCCGGAGCCGCGGGGGTGGTCCCCCGTTGACGATGTTGCCTACGGGTTGGTCGCCGACACCTGGTACGACATTGCCCGCGGCTTGACCTGGGGCTTGGGCTGCTGCAGCTGCATCTACTTCCTGCTGGCGACGCACAGCTCGTGCGGCATTAGCGTTCTCTCGTTGTATGCGCTGCTCGTCCGTCTCACTAGCTTGAGGGGGTACGTCGGCAGAGACCACGAGGACCTCTCGGTCTGGGATCTCAAACACCTCGCCCGGATAGTTGGGGGAGATGGTTGTGCGGGTAATCTGGAATGCGAGGCGGTCCGGAGACGGCTCGCAGTTGACCTGTTGGCGATGAGCCGCGGTGAGAGGTCGGCGAAGCTTCTTGAGCACACGACACTGGCGAGCCGTGTGTTTGGAGTCTTCATGGATGGGGCAAGGGTCGTCGAGGTGACCTTTGCAGTTTCCATGATGTGGGATCTTGGGTCCAGATTGGATCTGGATCTTGTTCTTCATGTAGCGAGACGCTGCATAGGTTGCGTTCCGCAGACCAATAGGCATGCGGGATGAAGATGGAGAGGTCCTGCGAGGGCGCTTGACACGCTCACAGACCTTGATCGTGTCAGAGAGCATGTCTTCGACGCGATCGAGCCCCGCGATCAGGTCGCGAGGAGTGGGTGGGTGGGTTTCCTCCAGCAGATCGGATCCAACCTGCTGGTGGGTGGTGACCACTGCGCTCTCGATGACGAGGCATGCGGCTGGAACGGTGGATTCCGCCAGCATAGAGCCGAAGCAGATGTCGATGGGGTTGGCGAGGATGTCCGCCATGCTCTCCGGGAAGATGACGCCGCTTGACGAAGCCATCGAGTTGCATGAAGAACCCTGGATTCACCCCTACCTGGCGCGCCAACTGTCAGAGGTTTAGATCTAGACAGCCCACAGGGGGATCAACCCTGGTGGTTTATTTGTTCGGCGGGGTGGAATCTAGGGCTAAGAACTCGAAGGTTGCGCACGAGCACACGGAACAAAGAACATGGCAAGTTTATGCTGGTACGGGCCTCCGGAGAGTAAAACCCTACGTCTAGTTGTCGGTGCAGATTGCTTGAGGATTGAGTATTGTTACAAGGGGTCACCCTACCCGCCTTATATTGGCCAGCGGACAAGGTCGGTTCCCAAACTCCTGGTCGGTTACGACCAGGAGACCTAAGTCTAGTTGATTACAACGCTTGCCATATCCGTCGATCTGCTTGGTCGGAATCCACCGCTGTCTTGTCTTGCACGCCAAGTCTTGAAGTCGTTCTGGATAAGGTCATCTGGGCAATCTTCTGGAAGGTCTTCAGGAGGTCGTGTGGGCCGCCAACAAGGTCGGTTGGGCCCACTGTCAGGTCGCCGGGTCTTTTGGTAGGCCGGACCCACTTGTCGGGGACGGCGGTGAGCCTGGTCGGTGGGGACCCAGGGGTACCCATGTCTCACAGGTTTATACAGACAATTTCCACAATTGTTGATGTTTCTGACATTTGTTGCAGGACACATTAAAATGCACATGAAATGGTAAAGTTGAGAGCAAGCAAATCAATGGCTTATATAGGACGTCATCACAAACAGTCCCAAATACAAAATTGGATTGCACCATTGCGACGAGCTCATCGAGACGATCGAAATGGATATATTATTTGCCTACTTTGGAGATCGGATGCAAAAGATATCAAATGCCCATTATAATATGGGATGCTGACATCATCACGACGTCAGCACCCCGTCAGCACCAGGCAGCAGGCGCAAGTCAACACGCGGGAGCGCGCACACTGTGACGCCCCAGGTTTTTAATTAGCACTAATGACCAGTCAAACCCTTTGACTTTGGTCAAACCTTGGTCATCCTGGGTCATCACCTCGAAAACCTAGCCCAGAATCACCCATGACCATCTTAAGCAAGTCAACACCCCTTGGCATGGTCAAAACCCCTAGTCAAAGTGGTCAAACCCCTTAATGTCCACACCCTGCCCCAAGAACTTTTGCCACGTTCTCCAAATTTTGTTTAAACACTCAAAAATTGGCCAATATAAAAGTTGTGCAGAATTTCGTGGGACACATTTCATCTTCAGAGTGACATTTCAAATTCGAAGAGGAAATGGTTCAAAAATCCAAGTCAAACTCAGTTTTACTATTCACTAGCGCCATGAAAGACAACAACTTTGCCTGCAGTTCATGCTCAAACCATTGCTCAAAACATAGGCCGACCTGCACAAAAATTATTCTCCTATAGCCCCTCTACAACTTTGCTTTTTGGCGGATTTGAAGTTGTATTCAAAAAAATCGAGTTTGAATCAGTCAAACACGGGCAAATGAAATTTTGAATTGGGCATCGGCGCCCTGGACCGCGCCCACGCGCCGGGCGCGTCGTGCCCGCGCCGCCACGCGGCAGCCGGCATACGCCACCGGGGCCTCGGCGTCCGGACCCCCCCTGCCGGTCCACTGCCGCCCGAGGCAAACCATCATCACCTCCGCGCGCCGCCCGAGCAAGATCACCTGGGGACGCGCTCCTCCGCGCGTGGCCGCCTCGCCAGCGCCTGGCCGGACCCCCGCTGCGCCACCCGCCGGGCACCTCGCCTGCCGCGCCTGCTCTCTCTCTCCCCGCACCCCCTTCCTTCGAGGCGAAGCTCTCCCACGTCCCCACTACCTCGCCTGCCTATAAAAGGCCACCCATTCTTCTCCTGCGCGCGTGCACGTCTGCCGCCCGCCACTGCCGCCGCCGCCGCGAGCTTGCTCCTCCGCCAGCTCCCGCCGCCGACCAACCACTCCAAGCTCTCCCCTAGGATACCACTGCACCTCCCGAGCCGCTTGTTGACCGGAGCCGAGCCTCGTCTCGCCGGAATTCGGTGAACCGCAGGCGCGCCGCCGCGACCTCGCCGCCGCCGCTCGCCGGAGCCACCTCCGGCCACGCCACCGCCACTAATCGACTCGTGGTGAGTCCAATCGCGCGACCATGCCATTTGTTTGCCAGCCCCGGCTGCCGTTCGCCGCCGGCGAGCTTCCCCCGCCGCCGAGGGCACGGGTGTAAATCTTCGAGGGCATAGTTGTGAACCAGGGACTTGTCTGCAATGATCTTAATCTTAGTTTTCTTGCAACTAGGTCCAACACCTTAGAAAAATTATAGAAACTCGTAGAGAAATCAGAAAAATGCAAACGCAATTTTGTTGGTTTCATTGTGACTAGATATACAACTTCTGCAAAGCATGATCATACTTTTGACTGCTGGATTTTGAATGAAAATTTAAATTCTGTTTGGCACACATTTGCTGTAGTTCAAAATCTAGAGAAGCTATGGAGCTGAATTTTGGATATGTTGCTAGACATGTCATGTATAGACTCTGGACAAAAATTTGCACAAAGTTAATGAGTAGATCTTCTAATATGATTTACTTTGCATTTATGCTATTTCTGTCTTAATGATTTTTGTAGCAAAGTATATTTAGAGTTTTGTGCTCAACTTCTGGCTGTTGTCATCAAATGACTAGATTCATCATTCCTGCATTTATCATGATTT
The DNA here is from genome assembly GCA_036936925.1 of Cenchrus fungigraminus. Classification (NCBI taxonomy): domain Eukaryota; kingdom Viridiplantae; phylum Streptophyta; class Magnoliopsida; order Poales; family Poaceae; genus Cenchrus; species Cenchrus fungigraminus. The sequence continues at coordinate 56,434,634 of CM072772.1, read as the reverse complement.
TATCTCTATCAGAAGTATTTATTATTGTTTTATGCTTAGATTTACATTTAAATGCCTAGTTCAAGTTTTATAATGGCTCTTGATGTGTTTGTTAGTTTCATAGGCTTGTTTTAGGTCAGAGATGATGTATGAGAAATTTTGGCTCTAGAAGTGCTATATTTATTTATTTATGCATTTCTCATATTTTGGGTAGCTAGGAAATGTCATTTTTGGTATAATTGTTTTATTGCTAAATTAAATGCGAATCCTTGATCAGTGGCTTTGTTTAGGTAATTAGAGCCTTAATTGCACCTCCCACTGTTTTTATAATTTATTTTTTGGTAGAAAGCTTTGGAATCCAAATAAGCTTCATAATAGGTTAATTGGGAAAAATCACCCTTGCTCACTTAATGACATTATAAATATGTTGAGTAGCATGTTTATGTGCTGAGGATCCACCCTTGCTGTTTTGTGAAATTAAATTGTTTTATTTGCTTAAATATGTACACAGTCACCATCTAAGTCAATCATAGTTGACCACCACCAACACCACCCCTTTTTCCTTATGAAAGTGTAAATGGTGTGTGGATGAATGTGGCCAACAAGAGTTGGATGTGATAATTAAGCTCTCACTTCACACAATAATCTTGCATATGCATTCCGTGTAGAACGTCCCGACGGTAACTACTCGCTCGTGCCGGAAGCTGAGGAAGGAGGAGCTGACGCGGAGCTGCAGTACGTGGAGGTGAACGAAGACACTGAGGAGCCCCAGGCTAGCGTTGCTGACGAAGGCAGGCCCCGGTGCGTTAACCTAAGTGTTTTTGGAAATTTATGTAACTATCTATGAATGTTTGTGCATTTACGTTCAGGAGTTGGAATGAAACCCTAAATGCATGATCCCTAGGTACCTTTGTCCTTTACTAGTATGCTAGGTCGATAGCTGCTATGCTTGGGATGCGTCCCACGGCTAGCTACCGGTGGTGCATGTGTGAGGCTGGACGCTAGTGTGAGGCGTACTAGATAGCCTTGTACCAAAGACTGTGATCTTTTATCCTGAACCGAGGATTTTTGGGAACCGCCTGGTTGGTGGACTCTTTGTGAGTACACTCTTCCGTGTGTTTAGGTCCACCTTGCAAGGTTTTAAATAAATCGGTTGTCGGCCTCTCACCGTTATCTGAGACTACTTATCCAACTGGCCATGATATCCCTTATGATGGAATATTGTCAATACTGATGTTTGATTAATTGAATTGCACAACTTATGCTTGCAATAGCTTGCTCATTTAGAAAGAGTAATCAACTAGAATCTGAGCTAAAATATTGAAAGTAAGGACATACTCTTTGTTGCTTTTCATCAAAAGAACCCCACTGGCCAAAAAGCCTCTCATGTCTAGAGTTTGGTGATGTAGTTGTCACCCGGCGGATAAGACTTGCTGAGTATTAGTATACTCAGCCTTGCTATAATTTTGTTGATTTCAGGTAATTCTTTTAGTGATGTGTGGCCTGGAGAGATCCCACCTGGCTGGGAGCTGGAGTGGGTGGAGGACGACGAGTGAGGGCATCATGGCAGGCCTCCCATGATGCTCATCGCCCCGCTTAGTTAATTTTCGCTGTTTTCGAACTTCGAAACTCGTTGTCATGTCAAGTACTTCGGTTTGTAATAATTAAACCCTTCGGGGCAGATTTGGATTTAAACTATGTGTTGTACTCTGGACTCGCCTTCGTGTGAGTTTTAATGCATATTGTCGATCCTTTGTTGCTATGTAATTGATTTTACCGGGCTTGACCCGGCAACTAACGACAGGATGGTACCTTATTATTGCTTAATGACCAAAGTGGCTTTGTTTAGGCAAAAGTACAGTATTTTCCTGGGCGGGTTGTCACAGCTGGTACCAGAGCGATTATATGCACCAGAGTTTAATTAACAACCTTAATCACTAGTTTTTGAATAAAACTTGCCAAGATTGTTTGGATTTGCAAAATACGTTGGTCCGTTAAGGATGGTTGTAGACCGAGAGGCCCTAGAGGGAATTTTCGGGTTCTTTCAGGTGGCTTACAAATGTATGGGTTATTTTGCTAACTTCCAGCACATTTTATTCTTGTCAGGACTTACTTCTTGCACAACCATACTAGTTCATCACATTTTGCCATACGTGGTGGTGCCACAGGAAAGTCCTGTGAGGGATGGATGGGACCTATTCTAATGGGAACCCACGTCGCGTCTGCGTCTCGTCACGTTTTGCCATACGTGGTGGTACCACATGAAGGTCATGTGAGGGATGGATGGGACCTAATCCAATGGGAACCCACTGTCGCGTCTGTGTCTCGCCACGTTTTGCCATACGTGGACGTTCCGCATTGTGAATATGCGAGGCAAGGATGCACTCCATTCAAATGGAGAGTGTCCGAGGTTGGACGCTGTCCATGCAGCGGCTTGATGCATGGATACCGTTTCTATAGTGAACGGTAATGTATGTGGACGCTTCCGTGACGTGCTGGCACGGAAGGTTCTTTTCTGCAGGTACACTAACAACGTTCCGTTAGTCGCTAAGTGAGCATCGAATAGTTCTCGACTGGCTATTATAAGGAGAGACGAATAAAAGCCTTGCCACCGGCACTAACTTCGATTTTTGGCTTGATCGCCTTGTGAGGACGAATAGGACGGTCTTGCATCATGTTAAAAATCGTGAAAACTTAAAAATGAACCCATTCACAATTTGTGTGCTCTCTAAGGTGAAATTTTGCTAGTGTGCGATTTTTATGTTCTAGCATCGCCTCTCACATGTCTAGAGGTTGTTGCTGTCCAAAATCTGTAGGGCTGTTCGCTTGAATGTTTGCACCATGTTATAAAAATAATTGGGCTAGATGATCTATACCAAAGTTGCTCCATATCTAATCTAGTTTTTGTTCGCAAAAATTCATGGTCATAGCTTCTGTACATCTCAAGTTATACCCTTTTTAGTGAACCTAGGTCATGCTGTTTCCCTGGGGACAGTCCTCTGAAGATTGTATCTTTTGACCTGGTTCCAAATTGATCTAGCTCAACCTTTGAATACCAAAAATGTGCATAGAAACCTTACTGAGTTGCTGATAAAATTTGGGAATTTTTGGGGTTTGGTTTTTGAGTTATGAATTTTTATTCACAGCTGCCAGAATTTTGCACCATTTGACATGTTGCTCTCTTGTTGACTTCTAACATGCGTTACATTTTGTACAGATGGCTGCTCCCGTTTTTCTCGAGGTTGGCACTGACGGTACAATCCGTACCGATGGGCTGCACTGGGAGGGCTTTCCACGCCTTGCATGGGAGGCACTTAGCGCCGCAGGCTACACCACTCCGCCTATCTACGAGGCGATTGAATTTGAGCACCTGGGCGTGCCCCGTTGCAGGGTGACCGTCACCGTACCTCCTCACCCGGACCACCCTGACTGGTTCGACCTGAGCTCCGTGTACTGGGACCTTCGTGGGCAGGAGACCCTCGAGTCGGCTGCCCTATGGGTGCTGACGGACTTCTGCGACCACAACCCGACTGTGGTGGCCCTCTCACCATTTGGGCTGTTTCCGACAGTGGACCCACACGACCCAACGTGGCTGGACCGTGTGGACCACCTACAGGAGCTACTTCTACTCGCGGTTCCGCTGGACGTCACGCGGACGCTGACACGTTGCTTGGATGCCGTGTTCACACTTCAGGCGCTGCGCAACACCACTGAGCTGATGTTCAGCCAGCGTCTAGAGTCTGCTCGGCTAGCCTGGCACAGTCTCTCAGCGGCTTACTAGCAGCAGGGTTTCACCCTCTTCCAGGCTCAGCAGGACAACGACAGGCTTCGTACCAGAAGGTTTCAGTTGGAGCTAGAGAGAGGCGACCACTTGCAGAGGATCCTTGACCTGGAGGCAGAGGTCACTACCCTTCAGGAGCACGTGGACACCGGAGATATAGAGAGGTTGACACTGCTTCAGAACATCGCAGAGATGCAGCAGCAGGTGGAGGAGGCAGAGGTGCAGGTAGCAGCACTGCAGGCCATCGTGGCTCTGTAGCCGGCACCCCCAGTGGAGGCACCTCCCGAGGAGCAGTAGGGACAGTCCGGCCTAGACCAGGAGAGTCAGGCGGGACCACTCCACCGACACCACCCGCTTCACCTGCCGCCAGTGACGCCTCGGTTGGCAACTAGGTTGCCATAGTGTTGTAGTAGGATGACATATACTCCTGTGTGTAGCCGCTTTTTGGTTGGTTTTTGTGGTAGGCTAACTTAGGAGTATTCTTTTATGCAGCACGACTGCAATGTAACCCATGTTGTATGATGGTGATCCCAAAAACTTGGCATCCATGTAATGCTTTGGTTGAACACCTTCCCTGTAGTGATCGTTGTAAAGAAATTGTTTAAGCTAGTTGTGGTCAGATCCAAGTCCGGTGTTGAATACCAAACTTGTCCAGAATTTTATAACAATCGCGCTCGCCAAAATTCAGCATTTTTGCACATTCCTACCGAGAGTTATGCAATTTTTAGTCCAGTTCTGCCAGCTGTCCGAACAGCCGGACAGAACGTCAGAAACGAAGTTTTTCGAGCAATGGAACGTCCGAATATTCTCATGCGTTGAATACCAAAGTTGTGCGAAATATTGTGATGACCATGCTCACCAAAAATCAGCATTTTTCCATGAGGGTACCGAGAGTTACGAAAATTTTGGTGAGCCTCAACCTTCTGTCAGGGCAGCTAGGCAGAGTTTCACCAATAGGATTCTTCGGGCATGTGAAACTCGGGGTTTTACTTTGGAAATTGAATACCAACATTGAAGCGTATGAAATTCTACACCTACTGACCAAAATGGAAAATTTTTCGGTGTATGGGCTGATGGATACGAAATTTTTGCTTCTGACCGTGTTGCTGCAAATTTTGAGAAACTTGCACGAATGAGCTTCTGTCATGCATATTCTACGCTTGTCATTCTTTCTAAGCAAGACTATGACTATGTGTCTAATAAGAGCTCACATTTTCAGATGGTGGGACCAACGCGCAGCTCTCCCAACGGTTTTGGAGCGTCGGGTAGTGGTGAACTACCGCCGCCACCGCCCATGACGCCGTCGGAGGCATTTATGGCCACTCAAACCGAAGTGCTGCGCCAGATCCTACAGATGCAGCAACAGATAGCCCAACAGCTGAACCAAATGCCACCACATGGGGCTAATCATGAGGGGCCAAATCATGTCACCACCTACACTCAATTCCTCAGGATGAAGCCCCCGACATTCACTAAGGCGGAAGATCCCCTTGAAGCTGAGGCATGGATCAAGGCCATTAAGGCCAAGTTTTTTGCCTTCGTGCTACCATGCTCCGAGGAAAGCAAGGCCAACTTTGCAGCCTTGCAACTTCGAGGTGAGGCCTTGATGTGGTGCGAACATTTCAAGACCATGTAGCAGGCCGGGCATGCTGTCACTTGGAATGAATTCAAGCAAGCCTTTAAGAACCATCACATTCCTAAGGGACTTATGGATAGGAAGATGAGAGAATTGCTGGCCCTTAGGAAGGGATCTGACATGGTCTATCACTATGCACAGAAGTTCAATAGCCTTTGCCAGTATGGTGGGCATCATGTGGACACTGATCCGAAGAAGATGGAACGGTTCCGTGATGGCCTTGATGGCTAATTGTATGAACGACTGAACTTGATAGAGCCCAACAATTTCCATGAGTTGGTGAATAAGGCTATATCCCAAGAGGATGCTATGAAGAAGGCCCAGAGAGACAAGAAGAGGCAGGCTGGTTTTGCTTCGAGCAGCGGGACTAACAAAAAGTTTCGCTTTGTGAAGAAGAATGTTCCTGGCTTATCCCAGCCATCTTCAACTGGACGCTGGACGATGAAACCGTCACAGAACAAGCCTTCAAGGAATTTCCAGTTCCACAACACCCAGCAGCAAGCTTCCAAGCCCAATGCACCCCCACGCAATAGCGGTGACCGCCGTTGTTACAATTGTGGACAGCCTGGGCATTATGCAAATGACTGCCCAAAGCCCAAGCAAATTAATCCCAACCAGCAGAATCAAGGGTCGGGGACCAAGCCGGTCAATTCAGCCAAGAAGCCAATGGTGCAAGTCCGTCAGGGTAAACTGAACTTCACCACTATGAGTGACATTCCAGAAGGAGCTTCAGTGCTTACGGGTACATTCTCTATCAATGACACCCCCATTAAGATATTGTTCGATTCTGGATCTACTCATAGCTTTATTAGTGGAAGATTGGTAGAAAAATTGGGATTGAGTGGTTCTCACATTAAGGAGGCTTATAAAATTGTCACTCCGGGTGGAAAAATCTCTTCTAGCACCTTAATCCGTGCGGTACAATTGGGGTTGGGTAGTAAAACCTTTCTGACACACCTTATCACCATAGGTTTGGAGGGCATGGATGTTATCTTGGGTATGGATTGGATGACCCGACATAAGGTGGTTCTAGATATCTCGGGTAGAGTTGTAGCAATCAATTCACCTACCATCGGACACACCACCCTGTACCTACCTTTTAAGGATGGTGCAGACCCTTGTGCTTATGTGACCATTACCTCTCACCTTGAAGAAATTCCAGTAGCTTGTGAATATCCTGATGTCTTTCCTGATGAGTTGCCTGGCATGCCACCAGACCGGGATGTCGAGTTTGTGATTGAACTCCAACCTGGTACTGCACCCATTTCCAAATGACCTTATCGTATGCCACCAAAAGAGCTAGCTGAACTAAAGAATCAACTCCAAGAATTGCTAGATAAGGGCTACATTCGCCCAAGTTCTTCTCCCTGGGGTTGCCTCGCACTCTTTGTCAAAAAGAAAGATGGTAGTTTGAGGTTATGTGTAGACTACAGACCTCTCAATGCGGTGACCATTAAAAACAAATATCCTCTTCCCCACATTGATGTTCTTTTTGATCAATTTGCTAGAGCCAAGGTTTTCTCCAAGATCGATCTTCGGTCTGGTTATCATCAAATAAAAATTCGACCATGTGACATTCCCAAAACTGCTTTCTCCACCCGATATGGCCTCTACGAGTATCTGGTGATGTCTTTTGGTCTCACCAATGCCCCAGACTATTTCATGTATCTCATGAACTCCGTATTCATGACGGAGCTTGACAAGTTCGTAGTAGTCTTTATCGATGATATTTTGATCTATTCCAAGAATGAGGAAGAACATGCCGAACATCTCAAAATTGTTCTGCAACGTTTAAGAGATCACAAACTCTATGCTAAATTCTCCAAATGCGATTTCTTGTTGGATAGTGTGAAATTCTTGGGGCACACTATTTCCAAAGATGGCATATCCGTAGATCCTAGCAAGGTACAGGAGGTGATGGACTGGAAACCACCCAAGTCCGTACACCAAATTTGCAGCTTTCTAGGTCTGGCGGGTTATTATCGTCGATTCATCCCGGACTTCTCCAGGATCGCCAAACATATGACCGAGCTGCTAAAGAAAGGAGTAAAATTTGTGTGGAGTGAAGCATGTGAGGAAGCTTTCCACACATTGAGGCAACACTTAACTTCAGCTCCAGTGCTAGTACAACCGGATAATTCCAAACCCTTTGAAGTTTTCTGTGATGCTTCGGGCACTAGTCTCAGTTGTGTTCTTATGCAAGAAAGCCGAGTCATTGCCTATGCCTCATAGGCACTTCGACCCCATGAGATAAATTATCCCACTCATGATCTAGAGCTAGCAACGATTGTTCATGCTCTCAAGATATGGAGACACTATCTGATGGGTAATCGTTGCAATATCTTCACCGATCATAAGAGTCTCAAATATATCTTCACTCAGTCAGACCTAAATATGAGGCAAAGAAGATGGCTCGAGTTAATTAAGGATTATGATCTAGAAGTGCACTATCACCCCGGAAAAGCCAATGTTGTTGCGGATGCCCTTAGCCGCAAGGTTCACTGCAACCATTTAGAGGTGGAGCCATATAGTGACACGTTATGTGAAGACTTGAGGAAGCTTCATTTGGAAGTTGTAGAACAAGGAAATTTATATGCCATATCTGCAGAATCCAATCTTTATGACAGAATTGTCACGGCTCAACGCAATGATGAGGGCATACAGCTAATAAAACAGAAATTAGCTGAAGGAGACACCAAGTATAATTGTTTCCATAGGGATTCAAAGGATGTGGTATGGTTTGGGAAACGTCTTGTGATTCCTGCTGATCAGGAAATTAAGAAGGAAATTTTTGATGAGGCTAATCTTTCTAAATTCTTTATTCACCCCAGAACCACCAAAATGTATCAAGATCTAAAGGAAAATTTTTGGTGGTCAAATATGAAAGTAGACATAGCAAAGTATGTGTCCGAGTGTGATACTTGTCATAGAATGAAAGCAAGCCATTTGAAATCGACAGGTGTACTCCAATCCTTGTCGATACCTATGTGGAAGTGGGATGACATAAGTATGGATTTTATTGTGGGTTTACCCCTGACTACCAGAAAGAAGAATTCTATCTAGGTTATAGTGGACCGACTGACCAAGACTGCTCATTTCATCGCAGTTCACACCACCTATTCAGTACAAGACTATGCAGAGATTTATATGGACCAAATAATATGTTTGCATGGAATTCCCAAGACCATTATTTCTGATCGAGGCACTCAATTTGTAGCTCATTTCTGGGAGCAGTTGCATGAATGTTTAGGAACCAAATTGATCCGTAGTTCAAGTTATCATCCGCAGACCGATGGTCAAACTGAAAAGGTAAATCAAATTGTGGAGGACATGCTACGGGCAAGCATCATGCATTTTGATAAAAGTTGGGACAAGTGTTTATCCCTGGTAGAATTCTCATATAACAATAGTTATCAAGCTAGTTTGAAAATGGCACCATTTGATGCCCTTTATGGACGGAGATGCCGCACCTCTTTGAACTGGTCAGAAGCCGGTGAAAGGACACTCTTTGGTCCGGACTTAGTCAAGGACACTGAAGAGAAGGTGAAGGTGATAAGAGAAAATTTGAAGTTAGCTCAAATGAGGCAAAAGAGCTATCACGACAGAGGGATAGCATCCCGGCAATATGAAGTTGGTAATTATGTATACCTAAAGGTTTCACCAACTAAAGGTGTGCAAAGGTTTGGTGTTAAGGGAAAGTTAGCTCCACGCTATATTGGACCTTATGAAATCATTGAAGTATGCAGGCCAGTTGCTTATCGCATCCGACTTCCGGAGCGATTCTCTGCAGTTCACAATGTGTTTCATGTGACCCAATTGGACCGAAAGGAGAGAAGGACCCGAAGACATACCATAATAATGTACAAGATACAATGGAGTCACCATACGGAAGAAGAAGCCACTTGGGAGACGGAACATTATCTCAACACCAAGTACCCGGGTTTTCTACAATCTCGAAACCGTAAGTTTTCTTTTACCTACCTCGTTCTTTAGAATCGAATCTCGGGACGAGATTCCTCTTAAGGGGGGTAGGCTGTGACGCCCTAGGTTTTTAATTAGCACTAATGACCAGTCAAACCCTTTGACTTTGGTCAAACCTTGGTCAACCTGGGTCATCACCTCGAAAACCTAGCCCACAATCACCCATGACCATCTTAAGCAAGTCAACACCCCTTGGCATGGTCAAAACCCCTAGTCAAAGTGGTCAAACCCCTTAATGTCCACACCCTGCCCCTAGAACTTTTGCCACGTTCTCCAAATTTTGTTTAAACACTCAAAAATTGGCCAATATAGAACTTGTGCAGAATTTCATGGGACACATTTCATCTTCAGAGTGACATTTCAAATTCGAAGAGGAAATGGTTCAAAAATCCAAGTCAAACTCAGTTTTACTATTCACTGGCGCCATGAAAGACAACAACTTTGCCTGCAGTTCATGCTCAAACCATTGCTCAAAACATAGGCCGACCTGCACAAAAATTATTCTCCTATAGCCCCTCTACAACTTTGCATTTTGGCGGATTTGAAGTTGTATTAAAAAATATCGAGTTTGAATCAGTCAAACACGGGCAAATGAAATTTTGAACTGGGCATCGGCGCCCTGGACCGCGCCCACGCGCCGGGCGCGTCGCGCCCGCGCCGCCACGCGGCAGCCGGCATACGCCACTGGGGCCTCGGCGTCCGGACCCCCCTTGCCGGTCCGCTACCGCCCGAGGCAAACCATCATCACCTCCGCGTGCCGCCCGAGCAAGACCACCTGGGGACGTGCTCCTCCGCGTGTGGCCGCCTCGCCAGCGCCTGGCCGGACCCCCCGCTGCGCCGCCGGCCGGGCACCTCACCTGCCGCGCCTGCTCTCTCTCTCCCCTCTCCCCCTTCCTTCGAGGCAAAGCTCTCCCACGTCTCCACTGCCTCGCCTGCCTATAAAAGGCCACCCATTCTTCTCCCGCGCGCGTGCACGTTCGCCCGCCCGCCATTGCCGCCGCCGTCGCGAGCTCGCTCCTCCGCCAGCTCCTGCCGCCGGCCAACCACTCCAAGCTCTCCCCTAGGATACCACTGCACCTCCCGAGCCGCTTGTTGACCGGAGCCGAGCCTCGTCTCACCGGAATTCGGTGGACTGCGGGCGCGCCGCCGCGACCTCGCCGCCGCCGCTCACCGGAGCCACCTCCGGCCACGCCACCGTCACCAATCGACTCGTGGTGAGTCCAATCGCGCGACCATGCCATTTGTTTGCCAGCCCCGGCCGCCATTCGCCGCCGACGAGCTTCCCTCGCCGCCGAGGGCACAAGTGTAAATCCCTGAGGGCATAGTTGTGAACCAGGGACTTGTCTGCAATGACCTTAATCTTAGTTTTCTTGCAACTAGGTCCAACACCTTAGAAAAATCATAGAAACTCGTAGAAAAATCAGAAAAATGCAAACCTAATTTTGTTGGTTTTACTGTGACTAGATCTACAACTTCTACAAAGCATGACCATACTTTGGACTGCTAGATTTTGAATGAAAATTTAAATTCAGTTTGGCACACATTTGCTGTAGTTCAAAATCTAGAGAAGCTATGGAGCTGAATTTTGGATATGTTTCTAGACATGTCATGTGTAGACTCTGAACAAAAATTTGCACAAAGTTACTAAGTAGATCTTTTAATATGATTTACTTTGCATTTATGCTATTTCTATCTTAATGATTTTTGTAGCAAAGTGTAAATAGATTTTTGTGCTCAACTTATGGCTGTGGTCAGGAAATGACTAGATTCGTCTTTCCTAGATTTATCATGATTTTATCTCTGTCAGAAGTATTTATTCTTGTTTTATGCTTAGATTTACATTTAAATGCCTAGTTCAAGTTTTATAATGGCTCTTGATGTATTTGTTAGTTTCCTAGGCTTGTTTTATGTCAGAGATGATGTATGAGAAATTTTGGCTCCGGAAGTGCTTTATTTATTTATTTATTTATTTATGCATTTCTCATATTTTGGGTAGCTAGGAAATGTCATTTTTGGTATAATTGTTTTATTGCTCAATTAAATGCGAATGTTTGATCAGTGGCTTTGTTTAGGTAATTAGAGCCTTAATTGCACCTCCCACTGTTTTTATAATTTATTTTGTGGTTGAAAGCTTTGGAATCCAAATAAGCTTCATAATAGGTTAATTGGGAAAAATCACCCTTGCTCACTTAATGACCTTATAAATATGTTGAGTAGCATGTTGAAGGGCTGAGGATCCACCCTTGCTGTTTTGTGAAATTAAATTGTTTTATTTGCTTAAATATGTACACAGTCACCATCTAAGTCAATCATAGTTGACCACCACCAACACCACCCCTTTTTCCTTATGAAAGTGTAAATGGTGTGTGGATGAATGTGGCCAACAAGAGTTGGATGTGATAATTAAGCTCTCACTTCACACAATAATCTTGCATATGCATTCCGTGTAGTACTTCCCGACGGTAACTACTCGCTCGTGCCGGAAGCTGAGGAAGGAGGAGCTGACGCGGAGCTGTAGTACGTGGAGGTGAACGAAGACACCGAGGAGCCCCAGGCTAGTGTTGCTGACGAAGGCAAGCCCCGGTGCATTAACCTAAGTGTTTCTGGAAATTTATGCAACTATCTATGAATGTTTGTGCATTTACGTTCAGGAGTTGGAATGAAACCCTAAATGCATGATCCCTAGGTACCTTTGTCCTTTACTAGTATGCTAGGTCCATAGCTGCTATGCTATAGGACCGGTACAAGTCGAGTGATGTTCGTCACTCGCGAGAATAGGTTCTTGTGTTGGAATCATAAGACCTTTATAAATGGATTGCTCATGTGGTAAGAGCATGGGATCTGGGCTCCGGTCCAATGGCTTTCGTGGGTTAAGTGTTTGAAAGTACTAAGCACTTGTCGGGAATGAGACCGGTAAGCCTAGTACCTTAATGAGGCGGTAAGGGATTTTACTGTCACTAATCTTGGGATGAGTCCCACGGCTAGGTACCGGTGGTGCATGTGTGCGGCTGGACGCTAGTGTGAGGCGTACCAGATAGCCTTGTACCAAAGACTGTGATCTTTTATCCTGAACCGAGGATTTTTGGGAACCGCCTGGTTGGTGGACTCTTTGTGAGTACACTCTTCCGTGTGTTTAGGTCCACCTTGGAAGGTTTTAAATCCATCGGTTGTCGGCCTCTCACCGTTATCTGAGACTACTTATCCAACTGGCCATGATATCCCTTATGATGGAATATTGTCAATACTGATGTTTGATTAATTGAATTGCACAACTTATGCTTGCAATAGCTTGCTCATTTAGAAAGAGTAATCAACTAGAATCTGAGCTAAAATATTGAAAGTAAGGACATACTCTTTGTTGCTTTTCAGCAAAAGAACCCCACTGGCCAAAAAGCCTCTCATGTCTAGAGTTTGGTGATGTAGTTGTCACCCGGCGGGTAAGACTTGCTGAGTATTAGTATACTCAGCCTTGCTATAATTTTGTTGATTCCAGGTAATGCTTTTAGTGATGTGTGGCCTGGAGAGATCCCACCTGGCTGGGAGCTGGAGTGGGTGGAGGACGACGAGTGAAGGCATCATGGCAGGCCTCCAGTGATGCTAAGCGCCCCGCTTAGTTAATTTCCGCTGTTTTCAAACTCTGAAACTCGTTGTCATGTCAAGTACTTCAGTTTGTAATAATTAAACCCTTTGGGGCAGATTTGGATTTAAACTATGTGTTGTACTCTGGACTCGCCTTCGTGTGAGTTTTAATGCATATTGTCGATCCTTTGTTGCTATGTAAGTGATTTTACCGGGCTTGACCCGGCAACTAACGACGGGATGGTACCTTATTATTGCTTAATGACCAAAGTGGCTTGGTTTAGGCGATAGTACAGTATTTTCCAGGGCGGCTTGTCACACACACGCGGGCGCCCGGCCAGACACGTGGCAGGTGGCCATTGGCCCACCAGGCCTCCCCACGGATCACCGCAGCGGGGCATGCCCAGGCGCGTGACGGGTCCCGCCAGGGGCCACACGTCGCGAAGCTGCTGGCCGATGCGAGACGCGGCAGATGCGCGTGGGAGGTGCGCAGGCGCGGACCGCTGAGCTGCCACGTGGCGCGCTGCGTTAGGCTGGCCTAGGGTCGGTTTCCCTGGCTCGTGCGGTCTGCCCAGTTGGCCGGCTGTTTTCCTATTTTCTGCGACGGTTCAGTGCCCAGAAGTCAGGTTCACCTCCGGTTCTCGCCCCAAGGATCCGGTTTTCCTCCAGTTCTTCCTTCCACCGACCTAGAGGCTCCTTCTACAGTACGCTACAGTACCAAGGCACCCAAAACACTATTGAAACACCCCCTAACTCTCACACTCCCTAGCATATAAATAGAAGGGGAGGGGGTAAGAATAGGGACACACCACTTCACCCAAGGATGAGAGCTTCCCTTCAAAGGAGAGGCCTCTCCTTGGTAGATTAGAGAGTAGGAGAGTGAGAGAGAGTTGTATCTCTATGGATGCTTGTTTTTCAATTAGAGTAAAGTATGTCTTTCCGTATTTCCTATTTAGACTAAAGTAGCATTCATGCATAGGTGATATGTTCTTGTGTTCTTCGCTTGTTCTTGATTTAGAGGCTTGTGTTCTTCGTGAACACAACCTTTCGATCTTGTAGCATAGGGTCACATGTGCTCATATCCCTTTGAATGCATGTTCGTCATTTAGAATAAAGTGGAAATGCTTGCATGCTCTGATTAGAATAAAGTGTGTTCGTGATTCCTTTTTAATAGTTTATGCTAGGTTGCATGAGTAGCCTTTTTCCTCTGATAGTGCGTAGATCCTGGGTTTATGCGTTCGTCTGCTGCAAGTCGTTCGTATACGTTGGAAGCATAGTACGGGACCGAGTGCTCTCTCGTATGCCTTTAGCATAAGCTAGTGGTACCTATGGTGAGTGAGATCAGTTCTCTTCCTTGTGGGTTCGTCGCTCTATATTTAATATAGAGTGCCGTAGGTTGCTACGCACCGCGGGATAGCATAGTCAGGCTACGGTAGTAATCAGTAGCATAGACGTAGTGTCTAGGCTAAGGGTTATCCTTCGTTTGCCCTATATCCCACGGATTGGTAGAGGTAGATCGCAAGTGGTGACAGCCCTGTTGATCCTTTGAAATCCTCCATGTTCGGATATAGTGCAGGTTGAGGTTCGTCTTAGATCCGTAGGCCGGAGTCTCCTGACAGATGAGGGGTTAGCCGGTGCCCGAAGCAAGTTCTCGAGAGATCGACCTTTAACCTCATCTATAGTGCTATCGTTAGGAATCCCCTCTATCCTTGCCTCTTATCTGGGTGTGTCCTTGGACCGACTATACGAAGTTAGTACACACACGTTCCCTCAGATTCGATACCCTTGGAATACTTTGAGGTGAAAGCTACAACGGTATCTGTGCGCTTAAGGATTTATTTCGTTTGTCGCTAAAATACCCAACAAGCTTTCTGGCGCCGTTGCCAGGGAACGGTTGCTGTATCTATCCTCGTACCCAGTGGTCCTCGTATCTTTTGTTTTTATTTGTTTCTACCTTTACCCCCGTTACCCATGGAGAGGCCATCCTTTCACGACCTCTCCACCTCAACTTACGAGTTCAGTGATCCATCAATGTCTTCATCCAACCATGAACTTCATTTCCACATTATGGGCATGGTTCAGGATCGACCCTTCTTTGGAGCGATCAATGAAGACCCCTACTTTCATTTGGAAGAATTTGAGGAACTGTGTTCTTGTCTGGTTCTCCCAGGCATGACACATGAATCCATAAGGTGGAATTTGTTCCCCCTCTCTCTATTAGAAAGGGCAGAGCAATGGTACACTGACACTATAAAAAGTGTAAATAGTGATTGGGGCAAACTTCGATATAACTTTTGCAACTCATTCTCTCTCATGGAGAGGACGGTGCAATGGTATACTCATATGGCCTCTCTCCCAGGGGATATTCTCGAATTCGAACAATTAGAGGAGTCTATAGTTGCAGCGTGGGCTAGGTTCATACGCCTTTGTGCATCTGGACCCGGCTCATTTCTACCCGATGATGTCTTGCTTTATGCATTTTGCATGGGTTTAGACATGGACGCTGCCCAAGATCTTGACATCGCTGCTGGAGGTTCGTTTGCACACAAAACTCTAGTGGAAGGAAGAGCAATCCTAGACAGCCTCTTAGAAAACTCTTTTTTCCCTACCGACCATAACGAACCCCACCAGGAATCAGATTCGATCCATGAGAGTCTCTCAACATCTGAACCTGAGCCTTTGACTTCCACATCCCAAGATTCGTCTATTGAGCCCTCTCCCGAACCAAGAACAATGGAGGAAGAAGAAATTCAGCCTCTAGAGTTCCTCTATCGATTCGAGGATGCCCCTTTTGAAAATCTCAGAAACACCTCGTATTGCTTAGATGTCCAACTAGGGAAGGAGCCCTCTTCTGTCCAAATCCAGCCAGCTAGAAATCTTTTGACAGAACCTTCCCCTAGGCCTACGGTACCTCCTTTGCCTCCCGATCCTCCAAATGAAACATCTATCATGGAGTCCATGGAGAAGAAGTGGTCGACTGGAGTGGGAAACTTTTCCGAAGCACTTTGGATTTGTTCACCCTCTACGATCATTTCTTGTTCCATAAAAGGGATTATCGTAGAAGCCCATCTTAACCCCACTATGGAGGTTAACATTATGCCATGGCACCTAGCGTACACTTTGTTGGGCAACGTTACGCTAAGACCATCTGACAAACTCCTCAAGAGTTGTCCCTCCGGACATATTCTTGAGTGTCGGGGGGTTGCATGTGCTGTGCCACTCCTAGTAGACAAGATCAAGGTGAATCTAGACTTCCACATCTTTGATGTCCTCGGTCTTGATCTCCTCCTAGGCTCCTCAGCAGAAAAACTTCTCGATGTATCCCGAGGGAGCCTAGATGAAAAGCTTAGGGAAGTGGCTTCTGCCACCACCCCCTTGTTCTCGGAAAGTTCTAGGGCAAAGCCTCTTCCTAAGCAAAACTCGCTCGAGGAAATGATGCATATATCTCCGCTCGCATCATCTGAGCCCGTTCTCGTTGAGGTTGTAGAAACTTCTACCCCTTGGGAGTACAACTCAGAAGATCATCTTCACCTTTGTGAAGGTGAACGACCATCATCATCCTCGATCGAGTTTACTAGTATGCTAGGTCGATAGCTGCTATGCTATAGGACCGGTACAAGTCGAGTGATGTTCGTCACTCGCGAGAATAGGTTCTTGTGTTGGAATCATAAGACCTTTATAAATGGATTGCTCATGTGGTAAGAGCATGGGATCTGGGCTCCGGTCCAATGGCTTTCGTGGGTTAAGTGTTTGAAAGTACTAAGCACTTGTCGGGAATGAGACCGGTAAGCCTAGTACCTTAATGAGGCGGTAAGGGATTTTACTGTCACTAATCTTGGGATGCGTCCCACGGCTAGGTACCGGTGGTGCATGTGTGAGGCTGGACGCTAGTGTGAGGCGTACCAGATAGCCTTGTACCAAAGACTGTGATCTTTTATCCTGAACCGGGGATTTTTGGGAACCGCCTGGTTGGTGGACTCTTTGTGAGTACACTCTTCCGTGTGTTTAGGTCCACCTTGGAAGGTTTTAAATCAATCGGTTGTCGGCCTCTCACCGTTATCTGAGACTACTTATCCAACTGGCCATGATATCCCTTATGATGGAATATTGTCAATACTGATGTTTGATTAATTGAATTGCACAACTTATGCTTGCAATAGCTTGCTCATTTAGAAAGAGTAATCAACTAGAATCTGAGCTAAAATATTGAAAGTAAGGACATACTCTTTGTTGCTTTTCAGCAAAAGAACCCCACTGGCCAAAAAGCCTCTCATGTCTAGAGTTTGGTGATGTAGTTGTCACCCGGCGGGTAAGACTTGCTGAGTATTAGTATACTCAGCCTTGCTATAATTTTGTTGATTCCAGGTAATGCTTTTAGTGATGTGTGGCCTGGAGAGATCCCACCTGGCTGGGAGCTGGAGTGGGTGGAGGACGACGAGTGAAGGCATCATGGCAGGCCTCCAGTGATGCTAATCGCCCCGCTTAGTTAATTTCCGCTGTTTTCAAACTCTGAAACTCGTTGTCATGTCAAGTACTTCAGTTTGTAATAATTAAACCCTTTGGGGCAGATTTGGATTTAAACTATGTGTTGTACTCTGGACTCGCCTTCGTGTGAGTTTTAATGCATATTGTCGATCCTTTGTTGCTATGTAAGTGATTTTACCGGGCTTGACCCGGCAACTAACGACGGGATGGTACCTTATTATTGCTTAATGACCAAAGTGGCTTGGTTTAGGCGATAGTACAGTATTTTCCAGGGCGGGTTGTCACACACACGCGGGCGCCCGGCTAGACACGTGGCAGGTGGCCATTGGCCCACCAGGCCTCCCCACGGATCACCGCAGCGGGGCATGCCCAGGCGCGTGACGGGTCCTGCCAGGGGCCACGCGTCGCGAAGCTGCTGGCCGATGCGAGACGCGGCAGATGCGCGTGGGAGGTGCGCGGGCGCGGACCGCTGAGCTGCCACGTGGCGCGCTGCGTTAGGCTGGCCTAGGGTCGGTTTCCCTGGCTCGTGCGGTCTGCCCAGTTGGCCGGCTGTTTTCCTATTTTCTGCGACGGTTCAGTGCCCAGAAGTCAGGTTCACCTCCGGTTCTCGCCCCAAGGATCCGGTTTTCCTCCAGTTCTTCCTTCCACCGACCTAGAGGCTCCTTCTACAGTACGCTACAGTACCAAGGCACCCAAAACACTATTGAAACACCCCCTAACTCTCACACTCCCTAGCATATAAATAGAAGGGGAGGGGGTAAGAATAGGGACACACCACTTCACCCAAGGATGAGAGCTTCCCTTCAAAGGAGAGGCCTCTCCTTGGTAGATTAGAGAGTAGGAGAGTGAGAGAGAGTTGTATCTCTATGGATGCTTGTTTTTCAATTAGAGTAAAGTATGTATTTCCGTATTTCCTATTTAGACTAAAGTAGCATTCATGCATAGGTGATATGTTCTTGTGTTCTTCGCTTGTTCTTGATTTAGAGGCTTGTGTTCTTCGTGAACACAACCTTTCGATCTTGTAGCATAGGGTCACATGTGCTCATATCCCTTTGAATGCATGTTCGTCATTTAGAATAAAGTGGAAATGCTTGCATGCTCTGATTAGAATAAAGTGTGTTCGTGATTCCTTTTTAATAGTTTATGCTAGGTTGCATGAGTAGCCTTTTTCCTCTGCTAGTGCGTAGATCCTGGGTTTATGCGTTCGTCTGCTGCAAGTCGTTCGTATACGTTGGAAGCATAGTACGGGACCGAGTGCTCTCTCGTATGCCTTTAGCATAAGCTAGTGGTACCTATGGTGAGTGAGATCAGTTCTCTTCCTTGTGGGTTCGTCGCTCTATATTTAATATAGAGTGCCGTAGGTTGCTACGCACCGCGGGATAGCATAGTCAGGCTACGGTAGTAATCAGTAGCATAGACGTAGTGTCTAGGCTAAGGGTTATCCTTCGTTTGCCCTATATCCCACGGATTGGTAGAGGTAGATCGCAAGTGGTGACAGCCCTGTTGATCCTTTGAAATCCTCCATGTTCGGATATAGTGCAGGTTGAGGTTCGTCTTAGATCCGTAGGCCGGAGTCTCCTGACAGATGAGGGGTTAGCCGGTGCCCGAAGCAAGTTCTCGAGAGATCGACCTTTAACCTCATCTATAGTGCTATCGTTAGGAATCCCCTCTATCCTTGCCTCTTATCTGGGTGTGTCCTTGGACCGACTATACGAAGTTAGTACACACACGTTCCCTCAGATTCGATACCCTTGGAATACTTTGAGGTGAAAGCTACAACGGTATCTGTGCGCTTAAGGATTTATTTCGTTTGTCGCTAAAATACCCAACAAGCTTTCTGGCGCCGTTGCCAGGGAACGGTTGCTGTATCTATCCTCGTACCCAGTGGTCCTCGTATCTTTTGTTTTTATTTGTTTCTACCTTTACCCCCGTTACCCATGGAGAGGCCATCCTTTCACGACCTCTCCACCTCAACTTACGAGTTCAGTGATCCATCAATGTCTTCATCCAACCATGAACTTCATTTCCACATTATGGGCATGGTTCAGGATCGACCCTTCTTTGGAGCGATCAATGAAGACCCCTACTTTCATTTGGAAGAATTTGAGGAACTGTGTTCTTGTCTGGTTCTCCCAGGCATGACACATGAATCCATAAGGTGGAATTTGTTCCCCCTCTCTCTATTAGAAAGGGCAGAGCAATGGTACACTGACACTATAAAAAGTGTAAATAGTGATTGGGGCAAACTTCGATATAACTTTTGCAACTCATTCTCTCTCATGGAGAGGACGGTGCAATGGTATACTCATATGGCCTCTCTCCCAGGGGATATTCTCGAATTCGAACAATTAGAGGAGTCTATAGTTGCAGCGTGGGCTAGGTTCATACGCCTTTGTGCATCTGGACCCGGCTCATTTCTACCCGATGATGTCTTGCTTTATGCATTTTGCATGGGTTTAGACATGGACGCTGCCCAAGATCTTGACATCGCTGCTGGAGGTTCGTTTGCACACAAAACTCTAGTGGAAGGAAGAGCAATCCTAGACAGCCTCTTAGAAAACTCTTTTTTCCCTACCGACCATAACGAACCCCACCAGGAATCAGATTCGATCCATGAGAGTCTCTCAACATCTGAACCTGAGCCTTTGACTTCCACATCCCAAGATTCGTCTATTGAGCCCTCTCCCGAACCAAGAACAATGGAGGAAGAAGAAATTCAGCCTCTAGAGTTCCTCTATCGATTCGAGGATGCCCCTTTTGAAAATCTCAGAAACACCTCGTATTGCTTAGATGTCCAACTAGGGAAGGAGCCCTCTTCTGTCCAAATCCAGCCAGCTAGAAATCTTTTGACAGAACCTTCCCCTAGGCCTACGGTACCTCCTTTGCCTCCCGATCCTCCAAATGAAACATCTATCATGGAGTCCATGGAGAAGAAGTGGTCGACTGGAGTGGGAAACTTTTCCGAAGCACTTTGGATTTGTTCACCCTCTACGATCATTTCTTGTTCCATAAAAGGGATTATCGTAGAAGCCCATCTTAACCCCACTATGGAGGTTAACATTATGCCATGGCACCTAGCGTACACTTTGTTGGGCAACGTTACGCTAAGACCATCTGACAAACTCCTCAAGAGTTGTCCCTCCGGACATATTCTTGAGTGTCGGGGGGTTGCATGTGCTGTGCCACTCCTAGTAGACAAGATCAAGGTGAATCTAGACTTCCACATCTTTGATGTCCTCGGTCTTGATCTCCTCCTAGGCTCCTCAGCAGAAAAACTTCTCGATGTATCCCGAGGGAGCCTAGATGAAAAGCTTAGGGAAGTGGCTTCTGCCACCACCCCCTTGTTCTCGGAAAGTTCTAGGGCAAAGCCTCTTCCTAAGCAAAACTCGCTCGAGGAAATGATGCATATATCTCCGCTCGCATCATCTGAGCCCGTTCTCGTTGAGGTTGTAGAAACTTCTACCCCTTGGGAGTACAACTCAGAAGATCATCTTCACCTTTGTGAAGGTGAACGACCATCATCATCCTCGATCGAGTTTACTAGTATGCTAGGTCGATAGCTGCTATGCTATAGGACCGGTACAAGTCGAGTGATGTTCGTCACTCGCGAGAATAGGTTCTTGTGTTGGAATCATAAGACCTTTATAAATGGATTGCTCATGTGGTAAGAGCATGGGATCTGGGCTCCGGTCCAATGGCTTTCGTGGGTTAAGTGTTTGAAAGTACTAAGCACTTGTCGGGAATGAGACCGGTAAGCCTAGTACCTTAATGAGGCGGTAAGGGATTTTACTGTCACTAATCTTGGGATGCGTCCCACGGCTAGGTACCGGTGGTGCATGTGTGAGGCTGGACGCTAGTGTGAGGCGTACCAGATAGCCTTGTACCAAAGACTGTGATCTTTTATCCTGAACCGGGGATTTTTGGGAACCGCCTGGTTGGTGGACTCTTTGTGAGTACACTCTTCCGTGTGTTTAGGTCCACCTTGGAAGGTTTTAAATCAATCGGTTGTCGGCCTCTCACCGTTATCTGAGACTACTTATCCAACTGGCCATGATATCCCTTATGATGGAATATTGTCAATACTGATGTTTGATTAATTGAATTGCACAACTTATGCTTGCAATAGCTTGCTCATTTAGAAAGAGTAATCAACTAGAATCTGAGCTAAAATATTGAAAGTAAGGACATACTCTTTGTTGCTTTTCAGCAAAAGAACCCCACTGGCCAAAAAGCCTCTCATGTCTAGAGTTTGGTGATGTAGTTGTCACCCGGCGGGTAAGACTTGCTGAGTATTAGTATACTCAGCCTTGCTATAATTTTGTTGATTCCAGGTAATGCTTTTAGTGATGTGTGGCCTGGAGAGATCCCACCTGGCTGGGAGCTGGAGTGGGTGGAGGACGACGAGTGAAGGCATCATGGCAGGCCTCCAGTGATGCTAATCGCCCCGCTTAGTTAATTTCCGCTGTTTTCAAACTCTGAAACTCGTTGTCATGTCAAGTACTTCAGTTTGTAATAATTAAACCCTTTGGGGCAGATTTGGATTTAAACTATGTGTTGTACTCTGGACTCGCCTTCGTGTGAGTTTTAATGCATATTGTCGATCCTTTGTTGCTATGTAAGTGATTTTACCGGGCTTGACCCGGCAACTAACGACGGGATGGTACCTTATTATTGCTTAATGACCAAAGTGGCTTGGTTTAGGCGATAGTACAGTATTTTCCAGGGCGGGTTGTCACACACACGCGGGCGCCCGGCTAGACACGTGGCAGGTGGCCATTGGCCCACCAGGCCTCCCCACGGATCACCGCAGCGGGGCATGCCCAGGCGCGTGACGGGTCCCGCCAGGGGCCACGCGTCGCGAAGCTGCTGGCCGATGCGAGACGCGGCAGATGCGCGTGGGAGGTGCGCGGGCGCGGACCGCTGAGCTGCCACGTGGCGCGCTGCGTTAGGCTGGCCTAGGGTCGGTTTCCCTGGCTCGTGCGGTCTGCCCAGTTGGCCGGCTGTTTTCCTATTTTCTGCGACGGTTCAGTGCCCAGAAGTCAGGTTCACCTCCGGTTCTCGCCCCAAGGATCCGGTTTTCCTCCAGTTCTTCCTTCCACCGACCTAGAGGCTCCTTCTACAGTACGCTACAGTACCAAGGCACCCAAAACACTATTGAAACACCCCCTAACTCTCACACTCCCTAGCATATAAATAGAAGGGGAGGGGGTAAGAATAGGGACACACCACTTCACCCAAGGATGAGAGCTTCCCTTCAAAGGAGAGGCCTCTCCTTGGTAGATTAGAGAGTAGGAGAGTGAGAGAGAGTTGTATCTCTATGGATGCTTGTTTTTCAATTAGAGTAAAGTATGTATTTCCGTATTTCCTATTTAGACTAAAGTAGCATTCATGCATAGGTGATATGTTCTTGTGTTCTTCGCTTGTTCTTGATTTAGAGGCTTGTGTTCTTCGTGAACACAACCTTTCGATCTTGTAGCATAGGGTCACATGTGCTCATATCCCTTTGAATGCATGTTCGTCATTTAGAATAAAGTGGAAATGCTTGCATGCTCTGATTAGAATAAAGTGTGTTCGTGATTCCTTTTTAATAGTTTATGCTAGGTTGCATGAGTAGCCTTTTTCCTCTGCTAGTGCGTAGATCCTGGGTTTATGCGTTCGTCTGCTGCAAGTCGTTCGTATACGTTGGAAGCATAGTACGGGACCGAGTGCTCTCTCGTATGCCTTTAGCATAAGCTAGTGGTACCTATGGTGAGTGAGATCAGTTCTCTTCCTTGTGGGTTCGTCGCTCTATATTTAATATAGAGTGCCGTAGGTTGCTACGCACCGCGGGATAGCATAGTCAGGCTACGGTAGTAATCAGTAGCATAGACGTAGTGTCTAGGCTAAGGGTTATCCTTCGTTTGCCCTATATCCCACGGATTGGTAGAGGTAGATCGCAAGTGGTGACAGCCCTGTTGATCCTTTGAAATCCTCCATGTTCGGATATAGTGCAGGTTGAGGTTCGTCTTAGATCCGTAGGCCGGAGTCTCCTGACAGATGAGGGGTTAGCCGGTGCCCGAAGCAAGTTCTCGAGAGATCGACCTTTAACCTCATCTATAGTGCTATCGTTAGGAATCCTCTCTATCCTTGCCTCTTATCTGGGTGTGTCCTTGGACCGACTATACGAAGTTAGTACACACACGTTCCGTCAGATTCGATACCCTTGGAATACTTTGAGGTGAAAGCTACAACGGTATCTGTGCGCTTAAGGATTTATTTCGTTTGTCGCTAAAATACCCAACAAGCTTTCTGGCGCCGTTGCCAGGGAACGGTTGCTGTATCTATCCTCGTACCCAGTGGTCCTCGTATCTTTTGTTTTTATTTGTTTCTACCTTTACCCCCGTTACCCATGGAGAGGCCATCCTTTCACGACCTCTCCACCTCAACTTACGAGTTCAGTGATCCATCAATGTCTTCATCCAACCATGAACTTCATTTCCACATTATGGGCATGGTTCAGGATCGACCCTTCTTTGGAGCGATCAATGAAGACCCCTACTTTCATTTGGAAGAATTTGAGGAACTGTGTTCTTGTCTGGTTCTCCCAGGCATGACACATGAATCCATAAGGTGGAATTTGTTCCCCCTCTCTCTATTAGAAAGGGCAGAGCAATGGTACACTGACACTATAAAAAGTGTAAATAGTGATTGGGGCAAACTTCGATATAACTTTTGCAACTCATTCTCTCTCATGGAGAGGACGGTGCAATGGTATACTCATATGGCCTCTCTCCCAGGGGATATTCTCGAATTCGAACAATTAGAGGAGTCTATAGTTGCAGCGTGGGCTAGGTTCATACGCCTTTGTGCATCTGGACCCGGCTCATTTCTACCCGATGATGTCTTGCTTTATGCATTTTGCATGGGTTTAGACATGGACACTGCCCAAGATCTTGACATCGCTGCTGGAGGTTCGTTTGCACACAAAACTCTAGTGGAAGGAAGAGCAATCCTAGACAGCCTCTTAGAAAACTCTTTTTTCCCTACCGACCATAACTAACCCCACCAGGAATCAGATTCGATCCATGAGAGTCTCTCAACATCTGAACCTGAGCCTTTGACTTCCACATCCCAAGATTCGTCTATTGAGCCCTCTCCCGAACCAAGAACAATGGAGGAAGAAGAAATTCAGCCTCTAGAGTTCCTCTATCGATTGGAGGATGCCCCTTTTGAAAATCTCAGAAACACCTCGTATTGCTTAGATGTCCAACTAGGGAAGGAGCCCTCTTCTGTCCAAATCCAGCCAGCTAGAAATCTTTTGACAGAACCTTCCCCTAGGCCTAGGGTACCTCCTTTGCCTCCCGATCCTCCAAATGAAACATCTATCATGGAGTCCATGGAGAAGAAGTGGTCGACTGGAGTGGGAAACTTTTCCGAAGCACTTTGGATTTGTTCACCCTCTACGATCATTTCTTGTTTCATAAAAGGGATTATCGTAGAAGCCCATCTTAACCCCACTATGGAGGTTAACATTATGCCATGGCACCTAGCGTACACTTTGGTGGGCAACGTTACGCTAAGACCATCTGACAAACTCCTCAAGAGTTGTCCCTCCGGACATATTCTTGAGTGTCGGGGGGTTGCATGTGCTGTGCCACTCCTAGTAGACAAGATCAAGGTGAATCTAGACTTCCACATCTTTGATGTCCTCGGTCTTGATCTCCTCCTAGGCTCCTCAGCAGAAAAACTTCTCGATGTATCCCGAGGGAGCCTAGATGAAAAGCTTAGGGAAGTGGCTTCTGCCACCACCCCCTTGTTCTCGGAAAGTTCTAGGGCAAAGCCTCTTCCTAAGCAAAACTCGCTCGAGGAAATGATGCATATATCTCCGCTCGCATCATCTGAGCCCGTTCTCGTTGAGGTTGTAGAAACTTCTACCCCTTGGGAGTACAACTCAGAAGATCATCTTCACCTTTGTGAAGGTGAACGATCATCATCATCCTCGATCGAGTTTGAGCCTCTTCCCGCTAGCCAGTACGATGTTGCTCTCGACCTTGATCGAGAATCAACATCGAGCTTCCATGATGTATCTCTTGAGATGGAGAAATCATTGGCCATGGAAACCTATGACGCACTGACTCTGGAGTCCAAAGGAAAAGATTCCCTTGATGAGCATGGTAGCTTCATTTTTGATACACCACATGAACCATGCTTGCGTCATGCCTTTCCAGAGTCAGCCATGCTTAGTGCACTGAGCACGCGCGAGGACTACAACTGCCTTATGGTCCTCTCCTGTAAAAAGTTTAGAAGGATGGTTGTAGATGCATATGTTTACCATAAGCATTGAAGATTTCGTGTATGCACTGTTGCACTAACCTTGCAGCTGAAGCTTCAATGACACATCAACAATTGGTGATGAGACGGGAATCACATCACCAATGATAGCTGTAGGGAGAAGGTTCCCAGGGTCGAGCTTATGACCGTAAACAAAGCACTACTAGGAGATAGCATGGATTAGATTAGGTTAGATTTTATTTCCCTTTCCAAATAAAAAGCAAGAGCATGTTTTTAGGATAAGGCTGTCCTTCGGGTATTTTTGGTCGCTAACCTTTCAGGTGGAGATTGAAAAGAATGATGGACAGGTGATGCCTAAGAACATGCGAGCTACATCACTACAACACCTTTATAAGTTTTTGTTGAGAGAACATTTACAAAAGGAAGCTTGATCTCCACACACTTGAGTTTTGTTGCTCAACAATGCAAACTTCAAGTGTGGGGGAGGTATGTGAGCATCCTGAGTAAAGTTCCTCTCATCCAAATCTTATCCTGGTTTGGAGATGATGATAGCTCTTGCCTCTTGCCTAGTTAGGTACGTCCTGCTTTTGACATTAAACAAAGCCCTTCCGGGAGGTTGCCCGATGTTCACCGTCTTTTGCTCATGTTTACGTCCCTTTGAGTATAGCTTGATCATGCTTTCATGCTTCCTTTATCTATGTTTGTAATGCTATGGTTTGAGTGAATGTTTAGCTACGTGTATTCATAGGTTGTTTTAATATAAGCGTGGTGCTTAGGTTAAAACTGTCTTCTTCAATCAAACAAGACATGGTGTCGAGTTTGATTGATGAACCTTACAGCTAATGCTTGCATGGATATTGGTTGTACATGCGGACTGACCCTTGCAGGAATTTCAAATCCAAATGGGTTAAGTCATCGAGCTTGATTCAAATGGGAAGGTAAGCCAAGGCATGCCAGCCTTGTTTGAGCTAGGTCTCATGGTGAATTTATTTTGAATTTGAATAAAGGCTCCCTGGTTCTCGAGCCAGTAGAGTCCCTCTTTTGTTTTTTTCCCTTTTTGTTTGAAGACAGCACTTGGTACATGAACAAGTGTGGGGGAGATCTCCCAAGTTTATCATCGACATACACACTTGAGATCTCCCACACAGGCGTTGCACAACATCGATTGCGCTTTCATGACAAGGGACAAGGTAAACTAGAGTGAGCCGGCTGCCCCACGGGTCAGCTGAACCACCACTTGTCTTCTTTGTTTCTCATATTCTTCAGGAGTGATAGTATGTGCACCCTTTATCTCACTCTCTTTGATTCATGAGTTTGAATGAGTTTCAATTCTTATCTGCTAAATCAAACTCTTGGAATCTTGCTCTACCTGCTATACATGTTTCCTATGGTTGGCTTGCATATGTTTTATTCCATGCTTATTATCTTGATGCTTGTGAACAAATATCATTAGGGAACTCTTGCTCATATAAGTAGTTGATGAGATATGGTCTGATGATATGATCTTCTCTCTAAGTGTTTGAGTGCTTGGGAATTTCATTTGAAAATATGAAAACCCTTTGCAAAGCTCCTGTTTGATATGCCAAAGTCCTACCATAGCCATATGATGAGTTATCTTGAAAACCTTATACTCATATGCTGCTTGTTATTGCATTGAGCTTAGTTAAATTGTTGTGACCCTTGCGAGAATTCTTTTCATGCTTTCATGATCAAGATCCATGTGCACTCCGTTTCCCCTTGCTATGCTTCTACATTGGAAGTTAGCATTGTACCGTCCATTCATTCCATAAAAATGAAGCTCCATGTGTGGTGTGACCTCTCTCTCCAAAAGCATTCTTGAAAAAAGAGACATGGGCTGTGAAAAAAAGAAAAAAAACAAACACCATGCTCAAAGCATGAGTGAAAAAAAATGCCTAAGGCATGAAAAAAAGAGAAGGATAGCCCATGTCCAAAATAAAGAAGGAAAAGGAGAGAGATGTGATCACGCAAAAAGGAGTTTCAATAAATTTGATGGTAATAACTAGTACCCGTTCTGGGCCTAGTGTCCACCCTACCATCACCACAACATTCATCATATATATGGTGATATCTAGCACCCATTCCGGGCCTAGTATCCACCTTACCATATCCATCGCATCCATATATGTGCACATCTTGATATGGTTGTATGAATTGTTTTTCTCCTTGGATCTAGTTTTTGACTTTGCAATATATGTGATGCAAGTATGCTTTATCTTTTATCCTACCCTGAGCTTCACATATAGCCATCATTAGAAGTAGGATGAAAGAAAGGCAAATCTAATGCCTAGGTGAGGACATATACACATTGAGCGATCTGAGAGAATCAGATGAGGAGCTAAGCAAAGGTTTGTTTTGAAAATTATTGCAAAACCCCAAGTTACTTGACATGATGAGCAGATGTGATTTGATTCATGACTGTTCCATTCCTCAACTACCCAAGATAGCATGATAGACACTCCACAAAATTCACAAGTTCAAGTTATGGTTTGGAATATCTCTTATGCTCGCTTCATACCTTTGGATATCATGTTCCACTTGATTTGTTCTCCCTTCACTCAGGACGAGCAAAGGTCAAGTGTGGGGGTGTTGTTGACGGCTGTTAAGTACTACTTTTATGCTGCCAACTCCTACATAAAATAAATGGAAAGTGATCATCAACACTAGAATAGGGGTTTATACTGACAATTGCCACAAGTGTTGGTGTTTCTAGCATTTGTTGCAGGACACATTAAAATGCACATGAAATGATAAAGTTGAGATCAAGCAAATCAATGGCTTATATAGAACGTTATCACAAACAGTCCTAAATACAAAATTGGATTGCACCATTGCGACGAGCTTGTCGAGACGATCGAAATAGATATATTATTTGCCTACCTTGGAGATCGGATGCAAAAGATATCAAATGCCCATTATAATATGGGATGCTGATGTCATCACGACGTCAGCACCCCGTCAGCACCAGGCATCCACCCCACGACCACGAAGGAGCCGTCGGCATGTCGTGGAGGTGCAGGTCGAAGTCAACCTGGACCACACCGTGAATGTAGAAGTCCCCTTCGTCCCAACGGGTTTCCGATCTGCCATGACCGCCCCCAGGAAGAACGGAAGAATAGTAATCGTCGCCGAAGCCTCGTCGTTGCGCAGGAAGAACAAGGTGAGCCAGACCCTATACTGCGTCTTTGTCATTGAATGATAGTTTGCAATGTTACGTTGTGGCAGAAATTTTCGTGCCAGCATATTTATACAATTTGTCAATGACAAATTGAAAAAAATTGTTTCGATGTAGCAAAAGAGCCGCCACTTATACACCTAGGCTTGGCCCACTACTGAATCGGATGCGGAAATGGGCATCGACGATTTTGGCCTATGAGGATGCTTGTATGAGGTGAGGGTGCAACACTACTTGTTTAGATGAAATGGAGTAAATTTGGTTCGTAATTATTGTGTGTGCCTTATGTTCTGATCAAGATTTGCATGTAATTCAGTCAAAAGGAAAGAAGTATGAGTTTTGTTTCCTAAAGATTCAATGCAAGATGATGCTGAATTACGACAGCGATGAAGATGAATACAATGGACCTACTAAGTCTCTTCGTGAGGTGATGTTCCTATCCTTCAGGTTAAACATCAGTCACAGATTTTCTGAAAACATAATTTGCTACTGGCATGACTGCAGTTGATGACCTTCTGTAAATGCTTACTATGACGCCCTTGTGAAATGTCAGATTTTTCAGATGGCTGAAGATCTTCGCGTTGCAGTGAAGCAGAAGCATCAAAGGGGTGAGTTCTACACCCAGGAATCTGATGGGGAATGATGTGGAGGATGAAGCGATCTGAACTGAAGAAGAGATATGACATCTTCGCGTTGTAGTGAAGCAGAAGCATCAGAGGGGTGAATTCTACACCCAGCAATCTGACGGGGAATGAAGTGGAGGATGAAGCGATCTGAACTGAACAAGTAGATATGACATCTTCTTCTCTGTCTTTTCTCTGTTGCGTTTGCTTCTGTGATGAACAGAGATGTTGGGGGTACGATGCTACCTTAATAAGAAGAAGCATATGTGTCTTTAGTATACTAAATTATGCTACCTTAAATATTTCATACATATATTGTCTTTTGACTTTTGGTTTTGCTTTGTTTTTCCATGAGAATAATGGTGATATACAAATTAAGGTCAAGAAGCTGTCATCATAAACATAAACATGAACGCACAGAAATACTATATAACAAGACTCAAGCCAATCTTGCATACAGAACTCCAATCTTCACCAAAATTTATTTATTGCACACAAACTTTGGACCTATTGCTTCAGTTAAAGTAAACAAAGCAACCCCTAATTATTAAGAAAAACATCTACCCCTAATTATGAAAAAAACCGTCGTCGTCTTGTCCATCTGAATTGGCTAGAGCAACCACTCCCTCGCCAGTGTAGGTGTCATCAGCATCGTCGTCATCTTCAGGTATGTCTGCGTGATCCGGTTCAGGCATCGGTTTAGCAAGATCAACAACAGAAGCATCAACACTTGTCCCTAACACATCTAGCCTCCACCAAGTTGACACATCCTCTTGGTCCGCAACAGAAATTTTTTCAAAACCTGTAACAACCTCGTCCATATCAGCATAACCAACATTAATGTCAGTGTCTTCCTCTCCTTCAGGCATAGCAAACAGGTTCCTAGGTTTCATTCTGGGGACGCTGCACCACTTTTCTTTCTTCGGATTCTCGCTTTTCACAAAGCACACTTGCTCCGCTTGTGTCGCCAGGATGTAAGGCTCAGCTGAATAGCGACGCTGAGAGGTATCAATATCGATAATCCCAAATTTATATTTACTGTACCCTTTTGATCTGTTTGTTCCTGGTCTAGGAACATCATACCAGTCACACTCGAACAATGTGACTTCCTGCCTTTCATGAAAATCAAGGATGTAGATTTTTTTAATCTATCAAAACCATTCCATGCCATCTTTACTCTTGACGACAACACCACTGTTCTGTGTTGTTAGATTTTTCTCCACATGCGATGCTCGAAAATAGAAACCATTGATTGAGCACCTATTCTTCACAGTAGCTATTTTTGTTTCAGGACCACGAGACAGAGAATAAATCATGGCATCTGCTTTCCCCTCCCTATGCAGGTTCCTCATCTACACTCACATATGTTTTGACAATATGTTACGACCACATTCAAAATTGACGAGTTTAAATTTAACACAAATGTATATTACTCACCTTTCGCTCGAACCATGATACAAATTCCTCGGTGTGCCTCCTTTCAACATTCTTCGATCTAGCTTTCTCCAAGTCAGCCTTATGCTCAATGCAACATTTTTTAAGAGAAAAATAATTAGTGAGATATGTAGTGTGGACCATGTAACAAGATTCAAATAATTTACATTTGTTACTTACTTTATCCATGGAAGGGCCTCCTCATAGTTTGATATTATGTAGTGCCTCATCGTCTGCAAAACTTCGGAACCTAGTACCTCCATATTATGCATAGAAGTAGTTCTCTTTCTGTTCATGTCCCTGCTCGCAAATACACTCAGACCAGTAGGTGGTTCTTTAACAGCGCTCTTTTCTTGACGCTCTGGCCGATCAATCTTCGTACTAACACCTTCAAAGAACCGAGTACAGAATGTAAGGCACTCCTCCGATATATATCCCTCTGCTATTGAACCCTCTGGGTACGCTTTGTTCCCCACATATCCTTTGACTGTACGTAGGTACCTCTCAACTGGATACATCCACCTATAGCAAGCAGGGCCTCCGCATTCAGCCTCCCAAGCAAGATGAACCGGTAAGTGCATCATAATATCAAAAAATGCTGGAGGGAAAATCATCTTAAGACAACAAAGGGTCTCTGCAATCGATTTGCTAAGTTCTTGCATCTCGGTCACGTCAATCTCCTTTGAACATACCAAGTTAAAAAACCTGCTGAGCTAGATCAACGAGAGCGCTACTTGTTCAGGCAATATTTCACGTATCACAAAAGGTAGGAGTTTTTGTAAGATATCATGGTAGTCATGACTTTTCAGGCCAGAAACCTTGCACCCATCAACATCAACACATCTCCTGATATTAGCGACATAACCACCGGACATCTTAACACCTTGTAGAAAGTTGCACAGGATTTTCTTTTGATCACGACTTAATGTGTACAATGCTGGTGGCATTTCGTATTTACCTTTCTCATTGAGAACTGGATGTTGATCCTTCCTTATACCCAATTCTTGCAGATCAAGTCGAGCCTTCTCACTATCCTTGCTTTTACCAGATATGTCGAGCAAAGTCCCAAGCAAGCTCTCACAAATATTCTTCTCAATATGCATCACATCTAGATTATGGTGTACGAGCAATGAATCCCAATATGGAAGTTCAAAGAAAACACTCTTCTTACTCCAGTTGTGCCATCTAGTATCTTCATCATGCTGCTTCCTCTTCTTAGAGGTAGTGGCTCCATAGATGACTTGCTCAAATGTAGCATACTGCTGCCGAACTTGTTCACCGTTGAGTGGCACTGGTGCCTCCCTCGTCTCAACCAAGTTACTGAAGTTGGCCTTGACCCTTCGCCACTTGTGGTTTGTAGGCAAAAAACGCCGATGCCCCATGTAGCAATGCTTCGAACCGAATTTTAACCACATGCACTCAATGTCCTTGTGACAATAAGGACAAGCAAACCTCCCTTTGGTGCTCCAGCCAGATAACATCACGTAAGCAGGAAAGTCGTTTATTGTCTAGAGTAACATGGCACGCATTTTAAATTTGCGCTTATCCTTCGCATCCCAAGTTTCAACTCCGTCTTTACTCCAAAGTGTTTTGAGCTCATCGATCAGAGGCTGCAAATACACATCAATGTTAATCCCTGGAGATTTAGGCCCAGAAATTAGCATGGACATGATCCAATAGGATTGTTTCAAACACAACCAAGGAGGTAGGTTGTAAGGAATTAGGATAACTGGCCATGTAGAGTAAGCCACGTTCAACATCCCGAATGGATTGAAGCCATCTGATGCAAGTCCCAGCCTGACATTACGTGGATCCTCTTCAAAGTCCTTGTGCACCTCATTCACGACCTTCTATGCCCTTGAGTTAGCTGGGTGTCTCAGTTTTTGATCATCAATAAATTCGTCGTCGTGCCAACGCATATATGTCGTTGTTTCCTCGTTCATAAATAATCTTTGCAGTCGAGGAATCAGTGGAAAATACCTCAGTATTTTACAAGGTAACCGCTTCTTTTTTGCTACATCAGTGCCAACCACGCCAGTGCCCTGTTCTGAATCTGTAAATTTCCACCTACTGAACTTGCAAGTTGGGCAGTTGTCCATGTCTGCGTACTCTCCACGTAACAACACACAGTCATTGACACAAGCATGAATCTTTTGGTAGTCCAAGCCAAGGTCTCGAACCACCTTTCGAACTTTGTCCAGGGAATCCAGGAGACAATGCCCTTCAGGCAGCACAAGACAGAATAATGATAGTATTTGCTCCATTGCAACATTGCTAAGACCACACATGCACTTGATCTGATATAGCCTGACAATGAAAGAAACCTTTGAAGCCTCGTTGCAACCAGGGTACAACTCTACCTTAGCTTGTTCCAATAAATCGAAAAATTTGCGTGCTGACTCATTTGGCTCCTCTTCATTACCACCTTTAATTCCACCATGTATGGCACCATTGATCAGCGAGGTAAACAATTTATTGGTGGCCCCCTAATCGTCATGATTGTCATGATCGTCAAGATCGTCCTAATCATCCACACGCACGATAGGATCAGCAGCAAGATGATGAAGTTTTTTTTGCTCTTTTATGAAATCCAGGTCGAACCCTGATCTAACCAAGTGACCCTCGATAGTGTCTCTGTTATGATATGCCATGTGACGACACTTACAACACGGACATAGCTGAGACTCTCCTTCCCCTTCTCCTTCAAATAGATCATCCATAAACTTGTCGAAGTCGTGTTTCCATGCATCATCTGTAGTCGGCAATTCCATCCAACTGCAATCCTCTTCACTTGCCATTGCAAGAAAACCAACTACAATTGATTTTTCCTAAAACAGCGAGGACAAGGGCGTGCTCGATCAGTATACATATCATTGTATTAAAATTAGATGTATATACAAACCAATTAACAAACAAATAAAATTCCATGCACATGGATCTCATAATCGATTATACCTTGGCTGATTGGATCCGAAGAACAGACTTGGTGATGCAGGTGATCGCACTTACTTGTGCTCGTGGTTCCAGATGATCGGAGCTTGCAGCGTCACCCCGGTGGATTGCGTGACGACAACAAGCAAGGGTGTGTTGTTTGGGTATTTTTTGTTCCTCGTATTGTAGGTCGATATATATTGTAGCTTCCAATGGCACTGATCTCATGCCAAAATTCATCCTGAGTCAACGAGAATCGTCGAAACAAGTTGACGTCCAGAATCTGCCAAGGTGCTCCGTCGCCAGTTTGATGGGCCTTAGGCCCAAGTTGTGGGCTCCCCATCCTAGGACGCCCCAACCCTAGGACGCCCCTCCTTTTATACTCAGTAGCCGCCGCCTTGGAAACTTGAGTTTGTTTTACAAGTTAGCTTTAGCTACAACCGAACAGCCGCATAGCGCTGCCTTCGTGTATTGCAGACTCCACCTTCGAGTGATACTAAGATTGCTCACCTCAAATTCTTGTTCATTCGTCGATTGCACACAGGAATTGATCTTCGTGATCAGGCTGATCTTGCTTCAACAAGGTCGGTAACCACAGGGAGTTGGTTCAGCGATTGCATTGGCGCTTCGGGCTTGCTCGTCGTAGTCGGATCGTGAGGGTCTCCTTCCGCCGAAATCGGATTTATCTCCACTCACCGAAAGATCGAGCACTCCCCCTCTATCAATGATCCCCTCCCCTTCTATTTATAGACATGAGCACCGGTGTCAAGAGGAGCAAAACACCCCGGGAATGGCCTCTAGGACCAATGGGGAAGCACCACGTGGAAGCCCCTGAGTGGGGGGCTCAAGGTCGGTTCAGCCGACCTGTGGGGTCAGCCGACCCCCTGTCGGCCCCACTCAGGGTGTGCTTCCTCTGGGTGGCTGTCTTGTGGGCCCTTAGGTCGGTCCCTGGTGTACACGTGCTCTTGAGGCAGTTTAGGCACTTTGGTGGGTCCATAGATCCATGTGAAGTCCACGTGTCACGCTCTGATTCGTCGGGGCTTGCCTCCGTTGGATTGGTGACATGGCATGCATGCATGGCACCTAAGGTGGAAGCCACTCCTTGGCTGAGGTGACGTGGCATGAATCATAGAAGGTGAGTTTGCTACTTCTTTATGCTTATTTTCCTGCAATCACATAATCTCCAAGGACAAGTGGAACTATATTATTCTTAACTAAAATGCATGTAAGAAATACCTCTTGCTCCTTTATTCATGAGTAAATTGACGGCTAAAGTAAGCACTTAACAGTCGTCAACAACTCCCCCAAGCTAGCCTCTTGCTCGTCCTGAGCAAGACACTTAGGACTTAGGTTGGTTGATCAGGAGTTACTACGATGTTGTATTCCTAATTTATGACAAGCATACAACTAGGTACTCTATCAAGGATTCAATGAGTCGGCATTAATCTTACCTTATGCTCGATCGATGTGGGGCTTGTAGCTTCACCTGCCTTGGGCGATTGAGAGATAGAATGGTTTAAAAGAAATTACTAATCACAAGTACCTTGATCAGTTGTCAATCCGGAGGTTTTGCAAATTTTCACAAAGAAATCAAAGTTCCCCGAATGATACTCTCGGATCGCTCATTGTGTATGATTCCTCACCAAGGCATTGAATTGCCTTCTTTCACCACCTACTCCTAATAAGCTGATATGTGGAGCTATAGGTAGGGAAAAACATGTGGTGTACCTGCTTCTCATATATTGTCGAGTTGAAAACCGGATCCTTGGGAGTAACAAGTCATACAACCTGATCAAGATGTGCATGTGTGTGTATATGGTGGATGGATGATGAACTCCTTTTCTTATGATTCTCTCTTCTCCTTTTGAGATTTTTGAGACTTGGGCTATGTCTCTTTATTCTTTATTTTTTTTTCATGCTCTTGAGCATGTGTTTGTTTGTTTTTTTTAGCATAGCCCACAGTCCTTGCTGAATATTTTTGGGGCGAGAGAGTAATCACGGAACACTACGCGGAGCTTTATTTGTGGAATGGATGGGGGATGGATGAAATGATGGGTGCTAACTTCCGGTGTAGAAGTTTAGCATATGGTGACTGTGTACGTGATCTTGATCATGGGAGCATGACAAGTTTCTCGCCGTGGGTCACAACAATTCGACAAGACTCAATGAAGAAAACAAGTAGAATATGTGGAGGCTAACAAAAGCTAGGATCTACATATGGCTTTCGATAGGAATTTCTCATCATTGAGGAACTTATCATTTTATCATTTTTCAAAAGAAAACTCCGGATACCAAACATCACATAGCACTAGCTCATAGCAACTCTATTATACCTTATCATACCTCACAACAACCTAGGCAAAGATCATGCTTTTTGCTACCCACAAGTTTCAAGCTAAGGTTTGATCAAGCAAGCCAACAAACTCAAAACTAAGATAAGGTACTAAGCTATAGCAAGGCATACAAAAGGAATAAATAGAGCAACTATTCATCATTTCAACCATGGTGAACAAAAGATTCTTACCGCGCATATGAAAACAAACTAATTTAGGAAAGCAAATAAATATTTTTGGTCTTTTTAATTTTGTAGATTTTTATGTGTTTTTAGCATAGGAGATTCTGAAAATAAAGATACAAGTTACCTCAGAGTGGGGGTCCTCCCCCAAGCTAGCTTCAGGCTCACTACTGTGGAGGGGGAAATCCCATCCATCGGTAGTAAGCCCTCTGCTCCTCCAGCTGCCGCTGCTGTGTCTGCTCGATGGCGTGAAGTCTCTCGCCAGACATACGCTGCCAGTCCCGGGTGGACTCAATGTGCTGGTGCACGGTCTCCTCCATGTCGCCAACTCAGATGTTGAGCTCACTCATCTGCTGAGTGAGGGTGGCCCCACGAGATGACGAGTGCAACCCGGACGATGAAGATGTCGCATCTCCGTAGGCAGTACCGGCAGGGACGGCCCACTTGCCACTGCCCGCACTAGCCCAAGCTGAGCTGCTCGCACCCTGCTGGTACATGGGCTGATCCCAACCGGGAGCATATCTCGGAGTAACCCCAGGCATGTACTCGGTAGAGGTCCATGTACCGGACGGAGGTGTGGTAGGCTGAGGCTGTGGCTGAGGCGACGGCTGTGGTGGCGGCTGTTGTGCTCTGGCTGCTCTCCTTGATGCACTCCTAGTTACCCTGTCACCAGAGACACTAGAACGATGAGGTTCCTCGAGAGGAACGGTCAGTGGCCCTTGGCCGTACAACCTAAAATCTGGGTTAGGTAACCGAATTTGGTTTGTATGGCCTGGGTAAAAGAAAACCAAAGAATCATCCGGACCCTTCTTAAAAATATGCCCCTGAGTCAAATAAGCCTCATCAATCTGAGTCCGGGGATTAGCAATGGAGGGCACATTGGGCCCTTGCATAATCCAAAGATTTGTGACGATGCGAGAAATCAAAGACGTACACTCAATAGAACCTGTCATCTTAAAATTTGTCAACCACTGCCGAATCATAGCTTGCATAGGGGAGATCTTGATCTGTCTAACCGCGACATATAAGATCATCATCTCGTCAGTGCGCACGGTTCGTACATCATCCCTTGGAAAGAGAGTGATGGCGAGCCACTTGTGCCACAGTCGGAGAGTGGGATGCAAGATATCGTTGCACCGAGGTGTCAACTTGTTGCGAACAGGCCGACCAGAGAGTTCTTCCCAAAAACTTTCACAATTAAAACCGATGCAAGCTTGCTCAAGAGAAATAGCGCAGCGACGATGAAAACCGAGGGTGCGACTAAGATCTTTCCAAGAAACTTGATACGGAACTCCATGAAATCGAAACGAAATACCAGATGCATCCTCTTGAAGAGTGCAGAGAAACTAGAGGGTGGTAGGCCTAGAACCAATCTCCTGAACCGGGACAAAACCTTCCCATCCTAGAGCTTGCCAAATGGAATCGAACTCGGAGTCCATACCTATTTTCTCGAGAAGGTCCGGGTCGAACTCCATGGTGTTGGCGAAGACTCGGTCCTTGATGAGAGCGTAGGCTTGTCTCTCGCGATCATCCCTCAAGTCGATGAAGGCGGCGTCGACGGCGTACACTTCTTCGGCTTGTGGCATGTGTAGCTCTTCCTCTTCCTCTTCTTCATGGTCGGTTGACATTGGGCTTGGTGCAGCTTCGGAATGACGAGATGAGCTCCCCCCGTCACGTGAACGGTGTGAACGACTCAACTTCCGGAGTGCACCGGCGGCCCAACTCATCTTGCACTGCAATCGGACAACACAAGCAACTCAGTGATGGGTTAGTGAAATCGAAATGAAATCCTTACCGAGGTTGCTCTGCCAATGATCAATATTTCAGCAACACTTGGAGAGAATACTTGGCACCTCAATCTCGAGCAGGAAATCCAAGAAAACCAAAGAGCAAGAACAAGAGGGGAAGAGAGTGATGGAAATGAATGAATGGGTGAAGACACCCCTCAAACCCCCTGGTATTTATAGGCAATGGAGCCGGGCACCGAGACATAGGCTGTGTGTAACGGCTAGGAGCCGTTGGAGGAAGGAGGGCCGAGGTAGCCGTTGGGCTGGGTCGGCTGACCTGTGGGGTCGGCCGACCCCACCCCGGGTCCGCTCGCCTCCAGATTTTTACAACGGCTCTCTAACGGTCATGTGGTGGCCTGCCTAGGTGTCCCGGTCCAAACTCGCCTAGAAACTTGCTCAAAAGAATTTTTAAGGATTTTCCAACTCAAAATTGTATTTTCAGACATTTTATTTGAAAAGGGAAATTGGCTAGAAAAATTCTAGCATGTAGATGCAAGAATGGAAAATTCAAATATGCATTGGGAAAAATCAAATAAAATTTTGAAAAGGAGAATATGAGATAACTACCAATTTTACCTTTTGGCGAAAGGACTCATCATTTTAAGTCTGAGAGCGAGACTTTTCTTGATGATCAGTTCCACTCGTCACCCCACTCCCGAGAAGTAGAGGGGTGTGATTTCTGTACCTCCCGCCACACCTTCTGTGTTTTCCTTGATTTTCTTGGTGCGACCAGAGGTTGCTTGAGCTGGGGTTGTGGCTTCGTCCAATCCCAAATTTGCTCATCATTTCCTTGCACTGAATAGCATTGCTCTTCTGTTGGTCGAAATCAGAACATCATGTTCTTCCTCCTAATGCAGAAACGGATGGTCCCATTTTCCACATTGATCCTCGCCCTTGCGTCACTTACGAATGGCCTCCCAAGAATGAGTGCCATTTTCGCATCACCCTGCATATCAAGGACCACGAAATCCGCGAAGATGCACGAACCCTGGACAAATACTAGTAGAATCTCCACAATCCCCTTCGGATACCGGATCGATGCATCAGCAAGTTGAACTGTCCTCGAGGTTGGAGAAAGAGCAGGATATCCCAATCTTTCGAACATAGGCTTGGACATGAGGTTGACACTCACACCAAGATCACAGAGAGCATTCCTAATTTTCTGGTAGTATATCGTGCAAGTGATAGCCGGATAACCAAGGTCTCTCTTGTGCACAATTGCTGAAGATTCCCATGGATCAAGAACCTACTGTATGGGTCTCCCTGCATAGTCAGCAGCTCGTGCCCGCCCAGATGGCTTACCCCATCTGGTGGACACTGCACAAACATTTTCACAGGAAGACACGGGTTGCCCCAGAATCTTACCGTCTTCAGCGGCGGGAACCAAAGCAGCTAACTGAGCCAACTGGGTTTCTATCATTTTATTAAAGCTCAGCTGGTTCTTAAGAGCAGAAGAAAGGCTATCAATTTTAACGTTAAGGCTTTCCAAAGCCTTATCATAGGCAGTTGTTTTCTTGCTAAAACTATCGTTGATCTTAGCTTTCCCGAAAACCAGATCTCTCAAGGAAGGTTAGTTTGGGTTGAAAGAATTACCTTGATTACCTCCCTGATAATGAGGGCGTGATTGATTCCACGTTTGACCTCCCTGTGGACGATAACCATTGTTGTTGCCGTTCATGTACATCACGTCCTCCTGGGTAGTAGGGCAATAATTCCCTGAATGCCCAGTGTCACCACAGACTTCGCAAGTCATGCGAGAATCCATAGCTTGAGTAGTGACGGCCATGGCAGCCTTCTCGCTGGTCAGATCATCCATTCTTTTCATGAGCAGGTCCATCTTGGTGTGCAACATATCCGCTTCCTTAACGGTATGTGTACCCCTCTGACGTGGCTGGAGTCGATCATCACTCCACCCTTGGTTGGAGACTATTTTCTCAATAAGTTTGGTTGCTTCAGCAGTAGTAAGAGAAAAGAAAGCCCCTCTAGCAGTAGCATGAATATGACCTCGGGCTGTCGGAGTCAGCCCTTTATAGAAACTCTGAAGAATAAGCCAGTTGTCCATCCCATGATGGGGACAAGCTAGGATATACTCCTGAAGCCTCTCCCAAGCTTCTGGAATGGTTTCATTTGCTGCTTACTGGAAGCTTGAAATTCTCCCCCGGAGGGCATTGGTTCTGCCCAACGGAAAGAACTTCGCGAGGAACGCCGCTGAGCACTTTGCCCAGGTGTCAATATCTGCACGGTTCGCATAGAACCACTGCTTTGCCTTTCCCAAGAGCGAGAATGGGAACAGTCACAGACGGATGGCATCTTCCTCCACTCCTCGTATAGTGAAGGTACTGCACAGCTCCAGGAACTGTTGCAAGTGGGCACTCGCGTCTTCATTAGGCTTGCCACAGAATGGGCTAGCCTGTACCATCGTAATGAGGCTAGTTTTGATCTCGAAGTTTCCGTTCCCGGTGTTGATCTCGGGGCCGGTGGGCACCTGATCAGCAGAGGGAGCAGAGTACTCGCGAAGAGTCTTCTTAGGGTTGGCCATAGGAGTTGATGTGGATGGCACAAAGGAAGCTGGGTCGACTTCCGTACGTACACGCTGTGGAGAACCGAAATGAGTTCTAGCTCTCCTTACGACTGACTCAGGATCTTTAGTGAAATTCGGCGGTAAGTCGAAACCAGTCATACACTACCTGTCTTCATCATCAATAGACAAAGAAGACAATCAAAGTTAGCCTGCATTGAGAACTGTTTCATCCCTGTCATGATTATAAACATTTGCAAAGTGTTGACATGTTATCCTTAGCCTTCCCCGGCAACGGCGCCAGAAATGCTTGTTGGTATTTCTTAACGTCGATGCTAAGTTATGAGTTCCTAGCAACGATGCCAGAAATGACCAAATGGTAATCCTAACGATTACAAGAGTCTGCAAGCGCATGAAAGTACCATTGTAGCATTTCCCCGAAGGAGTATTCCAAAGGGTATCGAATCCAAGGAAGGCTGGGTGGATTAACAAGTTCAATACTATTGCAATGAGTATAAATCATAGACGGAAACAAACCAGACACCTAAGTACAGGGGTGAGGTATGATAGATAAGTTGGTAGTGTGAACACACAAACATACTCTCTCTAAAGGTCCTAGGCTTAGGAGGCAACATACGAGTTAGTTCTAGGTTCTAAGGTACTAAACACACGAAGTCAGTAAG
The DNA here is from genome assembly GCA_036936925.1 of Cenchrus fungigraminus. NCBI lineage: Eukaryota > Viridiplantae > Streptophyta > Magnoliopsida > Poales > Poaceae > Cenchrus > Cenchrus fungigraminus. Next base: position 56,393,238 of record CM072772.1, on the reverse strand, counting down.
ATGAGTTAGATACACACTAGCATTGCATGACTATTGGCTCAAGCACCCAGGTACAAACGGGGAGCTAACCTCCCACGTCGCTTACGCACGACTCCGGTTGTTAGACTTTAGACTCCTACAGTGTATCCGAACGTGGGGGATTCCAGAAGGGTCCAACAGCTGTCACTACCGTGGCCTACCCCAAGACAAACCATGGGATACACTCATAAGTAACGTAGCTACGCAACCCAAGCACCACGCTTACGTTGTTAGCAGGACCCTAGCCGGCCCGGGCTATTGTGACCCAGGTCAGAGCCACCAGATAAACCATCTAATTACACCGAGTACTGTAGCTTGAGCACAAACTTCATACAACACGAACATGGAATCTAACTGGATCAAACTAGGCTAGGTACACAAACGGATTTGTGCTTTCCTATGTCTATTCATCAAGATCAAAGGGTGTTGTTCGTGAAGAACACGAGCCTCTAACTTATGAACAAACACCGAAAACATGAGTAAGTCACTTGTCAACTGGATCGAAAGGCCTTGTTCATCAAGAACATGAGCCTCTAAATGATGAACAAGCCAAGAACACATGAACAAATCACCCATGTATACAAGCACAACTTTGTATGAAATAGCTGAATAACTGAAGTAGATCAAAGTCATACAATAAAATAAAGATACAAGAGAACTCATACCTAGATCCCAAAGTAGACTTGGAACCTGAAGTAGAACTACTCTAGCCTACCTCCTAGCCTTAGAAACCAAAAGTGAGAGAGGAGGAGTAAAGTGTGTTGGTAAGAAATGAACACCCTCCCCTTCTATTTATAGGCCTGAGCACTGGCGTCAAGAGGAGCGAAACACCCCGAGAATGGCCTCTAGGCCAATGGGGAAGCACCACGTGGAAGCCCCTGAGTAGGGGGCTCAAGGTCGGTTCGGCCGACCTGTGGGGTCGGCCGACCCCCTATGGGCCCCACTCAGGGTGTGCTTCCTTTGGGTGTCTGTCCTGTGGGCCCTTAGGTCGGTCCCTGGTGTACACGTGCTCTTGAGGCGGTTTAGGCGCTCTGGTGGGCCCATGGATCCATGTGAAGTTCACGTGTCACGCTCTGATTCGTCGGGGCTTGCCTCCCTTGGATTGGTGACATGGCCTGCATGCATGGTACCTGAGGTGGCAGCCACTCCTTGGCTGAGGTGACGTGGCATGAATCATAGAAGGTGAGTTTGCTACTTCTTTATGCTTATTTTTCTGCAATCACATAATCTCCAAGGACAAGTGGAACTACATTATTCTTAACTAAAATGCGTATAAGAAATGCCTCTTGCTCCTTTATTCATGAGTAAATTGACGGCTAAAGTAAGCACTTAACAGCCGTCAACAGCAACACGCCTAAGAGTCACGCTCTCACTTATCTTCACCGTGCCCACTGAAGGCACTCTACCTTTCCCATTGTCCCCAAAAGTGATGTATTCCTTGGACATCACCGGTGTGAGGCTAGAGAACCACCTTCGATCTCCGGTCATGTGTCGAGAGCAACCGGAGTCGATCAACCAAAAGCCCTCCATGCCTCCCACCTGCAAAATAAAAAACGAGAGCGAGAGTGAGCAAACGACTCAGCACTGGGGTTAGTGTAAAAGGAATCAAACCAGTGTCGTGTCATTTGCTCAAAAGTGGGGTTAGCAAAGTCCATCCTATTACTCCTAGGTGGAACACCCACACGTCTCCTTGGAGGACTACACGTACCACAAGGTGGAGACTGTGGCTCGTAGCTCCTCTGAGACCTAAAGCTGTGATCATTCCCCCCTTAATCGTATTGGCCACGAGTGAAGGAACGTCTAGCAAACTCACCATGCCCAAACCCAACACGCCTACCTATGTCTCTCTGAGGAGGCACACCCCGTGTAGGAAACTCATGCCTCTCTCGAGGGTAAATGGTACGCACCACACCCTCACCCCTATGCACAACACGAGACTCAGGCACACCACGAGAAGGGCGGTACCTATCCTTGTTTGCCATCTCTCTAGCAAGCCTCTCCTCACGCTTCCTCCTGAAGCAAAACTCAGCTAGGTGACCATCCCTCCCACAATGATCACAATGGAATGGGATTGGCTTTGGCTTTGGGTTCCCTCTAGACTGAGGCTTCTCCTCACTAGGTTTCTCTCCCTGCTTCCCAAAGAACACATTACCCATGTCACTCTTGAACTTGATGGGTTTTTGGAAGTTGTTGGTTTGTGGGGAAAACATGGGAGGATCTGGGGTTGTGTCTAGTCTGTTCCTAAGTGGGTTTGGCTTAGGAGCATAGGCATTCTTGTGGAAGGTTTTTGGTGGAGTTGGAATATCACCAATCTTCTCCTCCTTCTCACCACTGCACTCCCCAATCTTATCCGACCCAAGCGCCTACCCATCATAGCATTTGTATGGCTCAATCATCATCCTAAGATGAGGCTACGGACCCGACAACCAACCCATCATTTTCCTCAACTCATCATTCCCATCCTGCAAGCGATCAACATAGTGTGCAAGCTCCAAATTCTTCAAAGCATGTATTTCACAAGCAGAGCATGAAGTAGGAATAGGAGCTTTCAGCTCACCCTCTAGTGATCTAGCATAAGCATGTGATTCATCTAGCTTAGCATGCAAAACAGGACAAGAAGTGCAAGCACCATGCAAGGAAGGCCTAGATTTCATCTCATCTAGCTCAACCCTAAGCACATCTATTTACTCAACCTTGGAGGCATACTTTTCCTTAAGCACAGCCAAATTACCTTGGAAGGTCTATTTGAGCCCTACCATCGACAAGCAAAGACTCTAGCTCAACCACCTTCTCCTTAGCCTCTCTAAGCAAAGACCTATACACCCTCTTCTCCTTGTTGGTCTTTCTAAGCACATCATCACGGTTGTCAAGCAAGTCATTCAACCTAGCATTCTCTGCTACTAAGAAGGCTGGATCATTGTTTACCTCATCCTCGGAGTTGGAGTCCGAGTCATCCTTCCGGCTCTTCTTGCTCTCGGAACTGCGTGCCATGCCGCAAAAGCCTTGAGCGACGAAGCACGGGCCGTTGATGTTCTTGCTCGACCGCTTGCCCTTGTTCCGGTCCACCTCTTCTTCTTCACCGCTTGAGATCGATGAAGAGTAGCAGGGGCTCGAGTCAATGTCACTCGCTCCGGCGACCATTACACGCTCCGTCTTCTTCTTGTGGCTGCCACTCTTCCTCGGCCTCCGCTCGGACTTGTTCTTGCCTATGTAGTCGTTCCTCGAGCGGTGCTTGTGGTCGGTCTTCGAGCAGTGCCTGTGCTCGGGCTTGATCTCCATGGCCTTCAGGCACTCAGCGATAAAGTGCCCGTGCTTCCCGCACCAGTGGCACATGCGTGAGCTCCTCCGTGCATTCTTCCGGTTCGTGTACAAGCGCTCAAACTGCTTGCTCAGCAACGTGAGATCTTCCTCGCCCAACACCTCGAACTCCTCATCTGGAATGGATACAAGACAAGACAAAGGGAACTGCCTTGAAGACAGGTTAGCATTAGTTCTCGGTCCAGAAACGAGAGCCAGACTATGAGGGTCAGTCAGGTTCTCGATCTGGCCTCTCACATCCCGATCCACCTCAGAGGACTTCAACTTGGAGAACAAATCATCCACGGTGAGTGTCTCATAGCAACCGGACTCAAGAATGGCCTCAACCTTGGTGCCCCACACGGTACAATCCAGAGAATGCAAAAGCTTCACAGCCCTGTCATGGTCATCGTACGGGAGCACGGTCACATTGGCCCTCATGTTGTTCACAATCACCGTGAACCGCTGGAACAAGGCATCTATGGACTCACCAGGGAGATGAGCAAAGTTCTCGTACTCTCTCCGGTAAGTCACAAACAAGCGTGCCTTCACTTGGTTGTTCCCAGCATGAGCATTCTTCAACTTCTCCCAAATCTTGCACGTCAAGTCCTCTGCTTGAACCCGATCAAATTCAGGCTTGCAAAGGGCACGAAAGAGATAGTCGACCACCTTGTTATTGGCGTCATGCATATCTTGAGAACCTTGGGCAAGGAAGTTGATGGGGTGGACATAGGAGGTGTTCTCCGTCACATCCCATATGATCTGTCCTTTGCTGTGGAGAAAAGCGGACATACGACGTTGCCACATCTGGTAGTCCATGCCATCGAAGTGTGGAGGACCCGGACCCCGTTCTTTGTACGCCATCTTTGGATCTTAGACTGGCTAGAATCATGAAGATCTGTAACCGGCTTTGATACTAATTGAAGGACCGATTAGGCGACCAGAGAGAGGGGGAGTGAATGGGAGCCGATAAAAATTCTTCTCCGAAGTGATGAACTCGACTATGTCCCGAAATCACAAGCAAGGGTTCCCACATGATCTTGCCAAGGTCACATAGTCACAACGAACCTACAAACGCTAGGAACAAGTCCCAAACCAACCCAAAGCGGAAGCACAAAACAAGAGGCGAAGGACTTAGGCGATCTGCAGAGCCCGGGGTGGACCGTCTGCAAGGTGGTGGCGGACAGTCCGCAAGGCCCACGCGGACTGTCTGTGGTTAGGGGGTGGACCGTCCGAAATTGCTACCTGAACCTCCAGAAGTGCACCACGAAAAACGGACTGTCCGTGATGGACCCGCGGACCGTCCGCCTCGTCACGGACCGTCCAGCACTCTAGTACCGACCGTTCGCAAACTCCGTGCACCAAAAACCAACCGACAACTCGGATCGAACGAAAGGCGCTCAAGAACCCACAATGAACACGAAGAACAACTGGCTGGAAACCTCCTCGCGGGCCGTCTGCACGGGGCTCGCGGACTGTCCGCCAGGAGCGTTTTCTGCAGCCCGAGCCCGACCTCTTGAAGGTCAAACCTTTCTCTCCTTTGCACGATCTCCTGAATCAACCAAGGGAAAGCTACCAAATCATAGGTGAAGATGAAGCGCCTCTAGGAGATGCTATACCTACAAATTTGTATCCTCAGACCCACTAAATCGAGAGGAATCAAGATTCTACCGAGCTCACACAAAAAGCTAGGGTTCCAAACGAAATCCTCGAATCGGAGGCCAAATCCGGCGTTTGAGGAGTCAAGATCAAGCACAAAGATGCACAAGGCATCTATCCATGATCACCACAAACAAAACCAAACACAAACGCCTCAGAATCGAAGGAACAAGCCGCACACGAAAATCCAACGAAAAGACTCGAAAAAGACACGAAAATCACTCGAGCCAAGAGAAGGAAATCGACGCAACCATGAATGCTTCCATACACTTAGAGGTCAGATTCTCTACAAAATCATGAAGAAATCTAGCATAAAGAGCAGGGAAAATGAGAAGCAGTCCGGATGGATAAGTTGCCCTGAAACCCTAGAGCTATATATATGAAGTCTCTCCGGGTTGGGCAAATGACCAAGCTACCCCTAGAACATGAAAGAAAATACACACCCCTCGGGGGCAAGATGGTCAAGTAGCAATCTTTCTTCATTGGGCGGCCATGCCTTTTCCGTAGTCCGCGTCCTCCCGACACAAGCCCTGCGATCCCGTCGCGTGTCTCCTGGCATCGAAGCTTCTTAGCGCGCCCGGATCCCGTCTCCGCCGAGCCTCCGGTCTTGGTTTTGTGGGTCAACCAAGTAACCCGACGGTTTTGTGGTGAACCGCCACAAACCCCGTGTGCAGACTCCGGTCGTGAGCCGCTACCCTACACCGGCTCCTGTCTATGACTTTGTCTTGCTTTTCTTGCCACCATGTGGCCCGCACTTGATCCCCTTCGGCCACCGGATCCATCGAGCCGAGCCTACTTGTCTCTCCACTCCTCGGAGGCCCCTCAAGGCTAAGACCTTTCGCGCCACTCTTAACCTGCACCAACGCAAATCATTCTGCAACCTGCACCTGCAATACTCGGCCAAGAGTCAGTCCACACCACATTGTCAATCACTCGTCACACCAGGGAATGACCATCCACCGGTCCTCGGACGCTCCGGTCCTCATCGGGGACAATGGGCGAGGGCGTTTACTTTCAGAAGGTGATGTGAGGGTAAGTGACAAAGTGGTGCTGAAGTGTGTTGCCTTAGTCAAGTCGCTCGGATTTAACTTGCTTTCTGTTTCTCAGCTTCTTGATGAGGGTTTTTAGGTGTTGTTTAAGTCTGGTGCTTCTCGTATACTTGATGCTTGAGGTGACCTTGTATGTATGGTCGTTCACGAGGGTCAGATATTCCGAGTGGATTTTTCTCAGTGTTTTGGTGTTGCTAGGTATTTCATGGTTTGTTCTTCGAGTGAGTTGTGGAAGTGGCATAGGAGGTTGGGTCACTTGAGCTTTGACCTTTTGTCTCACTTGAGTGGACTTAACTCGGTCCGAGGATTGCCCCGGTTGAGCTTCGAGAAAGATTTTGTGTGTGCGCCATGTAGGCATGCTAAGATGGTAGCTGCTTCCCATCCACCCCTCACTGATGTGATGACAGAGCATCCATGTGAGCTGCTCCATATGGACCTTGTGGGCCCAGCTCGTGTGCGATATGTGGGTGGGAAGTGGTACATCCTGGTTGTGGTGGACGACTACTCTCGGTATGCCTGGGTTTTCTGGGAGCGTTTGGTTTTGTTCGAGATCTTGTCTTGAGGTTGAAGAACGAGAGGCATGGAGATGACATACGAGCAATTCGCAGTGACAATGGCTCAGAATTTAAAAACTCTCGCTTCGAAACCTTTTGCCACGACTTGGGTCTTGAACAACAGTTTTCAAGTCTGTATACGCCTCCTCAGAACAGAGTGGTAGAAAGGAAGAACAGAACCCTGTGTGAGATGGCTCCGACGATGCTTGATGAGCATAGGGCTCCGAGGAGGTTCTGGGCCGAGGTGGTCAATACCGCATGCTATGTGTCGAACAGGATTTTTCTCCGGGTCCACAAGAAGAAGACTTGCTACGAGTTGATGCATTGTCATACCCCCAAGGTGGGTTACTTTCACGTTTTTGGCTGCAAATGTTTCATTCTTAAGAAAGGCAAGAGTTTGGACAAGTTCGAGGCTAGGTCTGTCAATGGCATTTTCTTTGGTTACGCTATGCATTCTAGAGCCTTTCGGGTGCTCAATCTTGAAACTAACCAAACCGTGGAGACTTGCGAGGTTACCTTCAACGAGACACAGCCACGTAGTTCGCTTGTTTTTGAGTGTGCAGGTGATGAAGAACTTGGTGAGGAGATATTTGAGGATGAGTTGCAACAACAAGGAGATGATGAAGATGGTGGTGTGGCGCCCGCGGCTGAGCATGTACCTACTACTTTGACTACGATCGAGGACGGGCCTTCTCCCGCACCTACGACGACGTGCCAAGATCGAGAGGAAGCTGTTGCTGAGGGGGAGGTGGCTTCAAGACGAGAAGCTCCCCGGCGAGTACAAGTGGATCACCCAGCTTCGAAGATCATCGGGGACATCAACAAACGTACTACACGGTCGAGGTTTCGAAATAACTCTCACTTTGCCCATGCTGCTTTTGTTGCTACTTTCGAGCCCAAAGACATTGGACACACGCTTTCTAATTCCAATTGGGTGAATGCAATGCATGAGGAGTTGGAGAACTTTGAGAGAAACCAAGTTTGGGAGTTAGTGGAGCCTCCATCGGGTTGTAAGCCGATTGGGATAAAATGGGTGTGGAAAAACAAAGAGGGGAAAATGGTGAGGTTGTGAGAAACAAATCGAGTTTGGTTGCTCAGGGGTACACACAAAAGAGTTGATAGACTATGAGGAGACATTTGCTCTTGTAGCCCGTTTGGAGGCGATTAGGATCCTTCTAGCCTTTTCAGTGGCTAAAGTGTTCAAACTGTACCAAATGGATGTGAAGAGTGCGTTCCTAAATGGTGTGTTGGAGGAAGAAGTCTATGTGAGGCAACCACCGAGTTCGAGAGTGCGAAGTATCCTCACAGGGTGTACAAGTTGAGGAAGGTGTTGTATGGGTTGATGCAGGCGCCTAGAGCTTGGTATGGTAGGTTGAGGGGGTTCCTGTTTGAGAGAGGTTTTGAGATGGGGAAGGTAGATCAGACCTTGTTTCTCCTCAGGCAGGGCAATGACATTATAATTGTTCAGGTGTACGTGGATGACATCGTCTTTGGTGGCTCGTCGAACTCTTTGGTTGTAAGGTTTGCAGCAGGCATGAGTAGGGAATTCGAGATGAGCATGACGGGTGAGTTGCAGTTTTTCCTCGGCCTCCAAATCAAGCAGTCAAAGGAAGGAACATTTGTGCACCAAGCCAAGTACACCAAGGACATTGTGAGGAAGTTCAAGATGGAGGACTCCAAGGCCATGACGACACTGATGAGTACGACTACAGCATTGGATGCGGATGAGGAAGGTGAACACGTGGACTAGAAGGAGTACCGGAGCATGATTGGCTCCCTCCAATACCTGAAGGCGACGAGGCCGGACATAAAATTCTCAGTGTGTCTGTGCGCTCGTTTTCAAGCGTCTCCAAGGACTTTGCATCGGCAAGCATTCAAGCGCATCTTCAGGTATTTGCGATACACTCCAGACTTCAGCCTTTGGTACTCCGCGTCTTCTTCTTTGGAGCTTCACGGTTTTTCAGACGCGAATTTTGCTGAGTGTCGGTTGGATAGGAAGTCCACTTCTGAGACTTGCCGTTTCTTGGGTTCTTCTTTGGTGTCTTCGTCTTCCCGCAAACAATCGAGTGTTCCTCAATCTACTACTGAAGCCGAGTATGTCGCCGCAGCTAGTTGTTGCTCTCAGCTCCTTTGGATCACATCCACCATGCGTGACTTTGGTGAGGAGTATACCCATGTTCCACTTCTATGCGATAGCACAAGTGTCATAAGTGTTGCAAAGAACCCAGTGCTCCATTCCAAAATCCAGTGCCATAAGTGACATAGAAGTGAGATACCATTTTCTGAGAGACAGTGTTGAGAAAGGGAAAATAGCTTTGATCCATGTGCCCACACAAAACCAACTAGCGGATATTTTCACCAAGCCCCTAGATCAAGCAACTTTCACTCAATTGCGGGGATAACTTGGTGTGTGTTTGGTTTCTCAAGTTGGTGGTGGGAGCTCCTTGTGTAGCATATTTATAGCTTTCCTTTCGTGCATTCTGGCATTTTGCATTGCATATGTATCATGATGTATATGCATCTTTGTATCATAGGTTTGCATGCATTTGTATCATATGCATTGTTGTAGGAAAAACTTCTCTCATATACATTATTCACCATGATGTGCTATAAATGATCTTGTGAGCTAGTTTGGTATGATATAGTTAGTTTGGCTTAGCTCTTGATGATCTTGCTTTATATCCATAGTTGATAGCTATGATTTTGAAAAATGCTAGTTGTATGTCCCTTTGTGAGTAAATGCTTTTATATGATCGTGACATGTTTGAGTGGCTTTGTTATGCTTAATTTGTGCTTGGATAGCTTATTTTGATCATATGGGGTCAAAGGTCCATTTATCATCATGAATGTTTAGCCCACTTGCTATCTTGTGGAGGGGCATAAGTTCCTTTTTGCCGCAAAGGCATTTCATGTACCATGTACAAATCTGAAAAATTAAATGTAAATTGGTTCGTAAATATTCTCTCATGTCATTTATGCTTATTTAAATTGCTTTTGGGTGCTAAACCGTTGCATGATGCCTACCATTGAGAAGTCTCATATATAGAAGTAGGCATATGACTCGGTGGCTTTGACATGACGTGAGGTGTTTGTGGGTGTTTATGATGATCTTATGCTTAGAATGGTTGTCCTAGCATGAAGTTTGTGTGACCTTGTCACTTTGGCATGTTTTGCTCATGTTTAGGACTTTGCTCATGAGAGGGAAATTTTTTGAAAAAATACTCATTTTGATCTTAGCTTTGTCCAAAAGTTGTGAAACTTGGTGATCATGTAGCTTTTATTCATACGAAGCTATAGAGTATCTAACTTGCTCATTTGGACATGTGTAGCATCGTGTGGTGAATTTTGTCTATTTGAGAAACTCTAGATTGAATATTTCCGATTTTTGCCTTGGTTCATGCATTGTCAACAAGGGGGAGAAGTTTGTACATGATTTGGGCACCTGGGAGCATTTGGAAGGTGTTCAAAGTGGTTCGGGCAGGTTTCGGAAAAGTTTGTGTGTAGGGCGGTTTCTTTGGGCGGTTTAACCGCCCCCAGGTGGTCAGATGCCAGGGAGGGGCGGTCTAACCGGCCCAGGCAGGCGGTCTGACCACCCTGGGTAGTGAGAGCAAGTTTTGCTCCATGTTTTGCATTCCCAAGTTGCATTGCTGCATTGGTTCCGGGGCAGTGTGCTTTGGCTCAAGGGGAGCTTGCATATGTGCAGGGGGAGCTCGTGTGTGAGTTTGTGGTTTGTTTGCTTTGGTGGTTTGCTCCTTTGTGTGAGCTTGTTTTTGTCTCGGTTGTGTCGAGCCGTTGCCCTTGCCTAAGGGGACCGAGACTTTCCTTCTTCAAGTGATCTTGCTCTTTGCTTTTCCTTTGGCTTTCGATCGCTTGTTGAAGTTCTTTTGGTCATTTCTTTTCTTTTCCTCTTCTTTTTGGTTACCAAATGTGTGTGTTGTCAATGCACTCATCAAGGGGGAGATTGAGAGTCTGTGTGGTTCGAGGACCGGTGGATGGTCGCTTCCTGGTGTGATGAGTGATTGACAACGTTGTGTGGACGGACTCTTGCCTAATTATTGCAAGTGCAGATTGCAGCTTGATTTGTGTCAGTGTAGGTGAAGAAAAAGTGCGAAAGGTCTATGTCAGTGGGCCTCCAGGTGTGGAGCAAACAAGTAGGCTTGGTTCGAGGGACCCGGTGGCCGACGAGGTCAAGTGCGGACCGCATGGTGGTAAGAACAGCAAGACGAAGTCGTGGACTGTTTCTTGGTTGAGCCTCAAAACCAAGGTCGAGCCGGGACGACATGGGAACCGAGTCATGAGTGGAGATTGGCGGGAGGCTACACCAAGTCCGCGGGGTTGCCAGTGGTTCACCACAAAACCACTAGGTTACTCGGTTGAGCCACAAAACCGAGGTCGAGGACTCGACGAGGAGGTGCGACCACCCAGGCCGGTCTAACCGCTCGGGTCGCAGCGTCGAGATCCTTCGAAGCGAGGACACGCGACATGGTCGCAAGAGTTGCGTTGGTGCTACGCAGGCTTTGCGGTGGATACGCATCCGTCCGATGGTGCTGAACTGAAGACTTCCAAAACTACCCTTGAGGCGCGTGTATCTCTCTTATGCTAGTAGGGGTATTTTAGTCTTTCGGTAGCCCCCATATAAACACTTGAGTTGTGGGATGGCAGCCAACTCTTGGAACCCTAGCTCATTTGCCTTTGTTATTTTCCCTTCCTATTTTCTTAGGATTTCCATAGGACTAGCTTGAGAGCTTCATGGTGAGATCTTTAGAGAGGGATGGATGATCGGGAGGCAAGCTAGACCTTGTATGAATCTTTCTTGGTATGTATAGAAGATTCAGCGTGATTCCTCAAGGCCTTTTGTTGTCTCTCCCGTTTTCCCTTTTTGGTGATTTTCGGAGCCTTTTCTTGTGATTTTCGTGGTGAAGTTTTGAGGGTGTTTTCTTCTGGGATTCTTGTTGGGTGTCATGTATTAGGACCTTGTGCCTCTTTGCTTGGTGACCTTGCCCCAGCAATCCCCCCGAAACGGCTTCGATTTAGTGGTTTTTGGAGTTCCTTGAGTTCATGCCCTAGAGGGCCAAGATTCGTGATTCCCTTTGATTGAGAGCGTTTCGGTGGATTTCCTTGGTGGAAAGGTTTCCCAGGAGGTAACCCAGCTATCCCCGAAGTTTCGCTGCAATCCGTGGGGTGAATCGGGAGCGGGTGATGGGAAGTTGAGGGTTGACCCGCGGCCAGGTTTTCTGGGTGGGGCGGTCTAACCGCCATAGGGGGGTGGTACAACCGCCGTGGGTCATCCATGTTGAAGTTTTGGTTTTGCCAAATTTTCTTCTGTGAGTTTGTTCGCCTTGATCAGAGGAGCGTTATGGTGAAATCTTGGTTGGATTTGAGATTGTTTGCAGGGTTTTCCGTGGAGGAGTATCTTGCTGGGTACAGGAGGTTAAACCGCCCCTGGTAGGAGGTTTAACTGCCCTAGGCTCATTTGGTGAAGTTTGTGTTTTTGCCAAGATTTTCTGGTAGCTTGGTTAGCCCTAACCAGAGGATATTGTGGTTGAAACCATGGTGAGTTTTGGAGATCGGAAGAGGTTTTTCGGTGAGGTTCTTTGTTGCTAGGAGCAGGCGGTCTAACCTCCCCCATATGCGGTTTGACCGCCCCAGCTAGACAGACAGCTTCCGAGTTTGTTCTGATGTCGTTCGTGTGTAGAAGTTGTGCCTGCAGGTGTTGTTTGTTCCTAGGTCCAGTAGCACTTCAGTGGCTATGTGGTTTTGGCAAACGGAAGGTAGTGTGTGGAGTGTGTGATTTTGGGTACCTGACTGAGTTCATCTTGTTGGAGCAGACATCTCCCTCGAGAAGAATTTTTATCGGCTCTCATTCACTCCCCCCCTCTCTGGTCGCCAGTTCGGTGCTTCAAGAAGAACAAAGGTATGAACCTTGTCGCGGTCCCCTGTGTACTAATTTTGTTGATTGTCTGCATCTGACATGGTCGGGAGTTCATTGCAAAGCTTGAGGCTTCACTTGAGCAGGTCAAAGCATTAGAGCTCAATTTGAAGAACATCGTGTACCGTGAGACCCAACCTCGAGAGGTAGCTGAGTACGAGCTGTCAATAAGAACTCACGAGTGCATTACCGAGATGGAACTCTGCGAAGCTAGTGAAATTGACCTCGTTCGTTGTATACCTTCTCTACAGAAGCTCAATGAAGACTGTGAGAAGCTGCGAGCATCATTGAAGGAACTCGAAGAAGTCACGCTGCCGATCGCGAGGTTGCTGGTCCCACATGTTGCAAGAGAGAAACTGTGGCCCCTTGTGGATAGGTTGAAGAATGCTCCCGGGCGCTTGGCGAAATATGTCTGACACTTGGCGTAGTCAATTCTGAACCAAGTGCTCGCGTTCTTGAAGTCGTACTTCCCAAAGGCACCGGTGGAAGCTATTGCAGGTGGGGTCACGACCAACTGTTCGGATGAGCAGTTCCGCACACTGATGGAGGAGACGGCGCTAATCGCCGAGCAAGTAGCTGAAAAGCTTAACCTCTAGTAGATGTACCTGTAGAGTAGTTATGTACAGGCAGTAGTTGTAATATGAACAAGTTATGTTATTCGAGATAGTTGAATGCATCTCTTTGTTGTTTTGGATGTTTGCCAAGTACTCGTTACCGCGACTTGCAACGGAGCCTGCGGAGTCGTTAGCCGTCGTGATAGATGCCGAGTAGTAGTACTCGTAGATAGTTGTCTTGTTAAGTAGACACAGCGCAAAAGTTGAGTAGTATCAAACTTTATTACTGATGATGAAAGATTACACCTGGATGGCTAGGGCCGTTACATGAGTTCACCTGGATGGCCAGGGCCATTACAGATATGTAGTCGCTAGGACCTGTAGGCCACTTACAACTAAGGATTCGTTAGGTAGCCGTTAAAGCTGGACCGTAGAGATAAGTAGTCCAGAGACTACGAGTAGAACCGACACAGCTGGTCGACATTCCATGAGTTGCTGATTTCCTCGCCGTCGAGAGTCTGGAGGCGATAGGAGCCTGGGCCGGTGACCTTGGGTACTGAAAAAGGACCTTCCCACGGCGAGTTGACCTTCTGTAGTACTTTCGTGTTTTGGATGCGACAGAGGACTAGATCGTTGTTGGTATTTCTTAACGTCACCACTATGGCGTCGAGATAGCGTGAGCATCACCCGGGTATACTGACGGGTGCGAATGAATCCGCAAGCACACGGATACATGTTGTAGCACATCACCTAAGAAGTATTCCAAAGGGTATAGAATCCATGGAACAGAAGGGGAGCTCTACGAATGACTATCCAAGGACACAGAATCTCTGCTGAGGTAGATTGGAAGATGAGGAGTCTCCTATGGGTATTAATTCAACAAGGGCGCAAGCACGTGATAATGACACTCAATTCGGGCACCGGCTACCTCCTGGCTATAACAGTTGGTTCCGGCATGTAGCTCTATGCCATATCCGAACGTGGAGAAGTACAAAGGGTCCAACGGCTGTCACTACCATGGCCTACCTCAAGACAATCCGTGGGATACAGGGCAAACGAAGGATAACCGATGATCTGGACACCACATCCACACCACTGATCACTACTATAGCACGGCTACGTCTGACATCCCATAGCAACACTATAGCACTTCGTATAAATGTGGAGCGACGAACCCGCGAGTACGGGCTAGGCCCCACTCATCATGGAATCAAATAGGCGACATGAGATATGAATGATACTTTGATCTAAATCAGATATGCATGAACGTCCACTATATTCTAATTGACAAACAATCATACAAACGGATGGACTACTTATGTAACTTCTCCACATGATCAAAAGGGGTCGTGCTACTAGAACACAGGCCTAGGATCAAGAACGGATGAAGAACACAAACATATCACCTATGCATGAATGTCACTTTAGTCTAATTGGAATATATTGAAATACTCACTTTAGTTTAAGTGAAGAAGGACATCATCCACGAGGTACAAGGGGAGGATGAATGATGAACAGATCATCACCATCTCACCTCTACTCATCCACACATTCTCTCTCTCTATCTAGCACCGCCTAGGCTAGATTTTCCACACACACGCACACCTGTGGGGAGGTGAGGTTTCACCTCCACCAAGAGGGGATGGGAGAGGAGAGAAAAGGCAAAGGTGTGAAGTTGTCTTCAAGTGTGTTGTCCTCTTCTTACCCCCTCTCCCCTTCGTTTTATAGGCTCGGACACCGACATGAGAACACCCCTAGCACCCCCAGAACGGGCCTAGGATCCAATCAGGAAGCACCATGTGGAAGCAGTTGGCGAGTGGAGCCAAAGGCGGTCGGCCGATCCAAGGAATCGGCCGACCCCCTGTTGGGCCCCTCATGTTGTGCTTCCTCATGGTGGCTAGCATGTGGGCCCTTAAGACGGTTCCCGGTATCCATAGTGTTTTGACGCAGTTTGGGCATGTTTGTGGGCCATAGGATCCATGTGATGCACGCGTAGCGGCTTCTGATTCGTCGGGTCTTCCTCTCTTGGATTGGTGACATCATGGATCTAGGGGGTGCCTGCATGGCAGCCCCTCATTGGCTGAGCCTGACTTGCTTGGATCAAGGAGGTGTGTTTTCTTCTCATTTCTTGTGCTAAATACCTGCATTCAACTTTGCATTGCCACTTGTGGAAATTTTCAGTTTAAGCTCCTATTATGCTGTGGATGCATGGATCTCATGATAAAATGCGGGAATTGACGGCATCAAAATAGGTACTTAACAGCTGTCAACAACTCCCCCACACTTGACCTTTGCTAGTCCCGAGCAAAAGGGAAGAGATCATATGAGTTATTCCGGGTCATATCTTGGCTAGTTGAAAAGAAGAACGGCCATGAATCAAGTCACTTCTGCATCTGAGGGTAAGAACTTGGGGTTTTTGATAATTTTGAAGAGAAACGCTGCTCTGCTTCCTTCTTTGATGCTCTCGGATCGCTCAATGTGTATATGTCCTGACCAAGGCATTAGTCTACCTTAAATTCATCCTACTTCTAATAATGGCTTATGTGGAGCTCAAGGTAGGGGATGAATGATAAGGCATACTTGCATCACTTATATTGCAAAGTCAAAAACTGGATCCAAGGAGAAAATCAAGTCATACAATCAGATCAAGACGTGCACGTATATATATGGTGAGTATGGTAAGGTGGATACTAGGCCCGAAATGGGTGCTAGATATTACCATACATGATGGATGTTGTGGTGATGGTGAATAGGATGACAACTCCTTTTTGTGTGATTCCCTCTCATAAACTCTTTTGCAGACATGGCTATATATATCTATATGTATTTTTTCTTGGACCTCCATGGGCCCAACCTTTTTTTCTTATTTTTAGCAATGTCTCTATTGTAACATAACTTGGAGAAAGAAACCAACATCTATGGTGGAGTGTTTATTCATGGAATGGACGGATCATACAATGCTAACTTCCAATGTAGAAGCATAGCAAGGAGGAAAAATGGTGTGCATGTTGACGGTGAATTTTGGTGCTCCAAACATATTCGTTACGCTTTGGTTTAAGCTTGATTATGCAACTAACCCGCTACTAGGCACACTAATGATATAACAAGTTCAACTTTGTACATGCATTTGGAAGTGTTGTGTTTTTGCAGGAAAACATGGACAAAAGGGACGGAGTCACAACGATTTCAAAGGAGCAAATGAGGAGTTCCGTTCGTGTTCAAGTGCATGGTGAAATCACTTCCAAAGGTGGCAAGGACCAAGGTGCTACGATGGATCATTCCCGAGGACTAAGACGTAAAGTTCGGACCTCATGCGAGAAGACCCCCTATCTTGACCGTGGGGATGACGACGCCAAAATGACACAATTAAAGGGGTTTAAGTCCAGAATGTCAAGATGAGCCGTGGGGAGAAAGATGGGCCCGAACCGGGCCGAAAAAGGCCTGGGCCAGCCGGCCCATGCTGACCGGCCTAGGGTGTTCTTGTGGCGGTTCGGCTTTGACCTAGGGGCTCCTCGGTCTATTAGTAGCTCCTGCCTCTGACGGCCGCAGCATCCAATCATTCTATCGAACCCATTGACCAGAAAGCCGCCGCCACAAGATGAGGGAGAGAGTTGGATAAGTTCGTCACAAGGATCAACACCGGCGGAGGGAAGGAAGCAAGAGGAGGACTCCAAGGCGTCTGCCTAGGGGTGTTTCCAAGCTTCATTGCCGCCATCTTCATCGACGATGTTCTCCGGAGTCTCTATCACCCCTATGTGCTTCAATCCATGTAATATGATGGGGTAATGCCTCCGTTCGTCTCTAGGCTTAGATGGATACATGTCTCTACATGATTCTTATGCCTATCGATGCTTTATGGTCTATGTCTTTGCGATTGCTTTATTTACATGTGTGTACAACATGTGGTCTTAGTAGGGTTTATGGTAATCGTGGTGATTAGCTTAACCCTATGGATGCTTAGATATAGATGCGGTACATTCGTGAAAGTGGTTGATTACCTTGCGTAGTGACAGTACGATTTAGGGAAAAGGCTTAGCGGCCGCATAACCACCATGAAGCTAGTGAAGGCAACACCTCTTTCATGTGGTAGATGCATGTTCATGAGATCCTAGACCCTAGGGAGAGAACACTTATCTATCTTAATCTCTCTCTTGTATCCACCCTTTGCCATCTAGTTTAACCTTAGATTCAATCTTAGATTAACTTAGGTTAGATTGCTTTTAATTTAGAGTAACCTCTCTTTCAAGGCTTTCCAATCAACTAGATTAGTACTTGGTTAAGCGCTAGCAATCCCCTTGCTCTGCGAATTGACAAGAACCTTGGTGGTCACCCCGTGGTGAAAAAGGCTATAGGTGGTCCGTACGCTTGCGGATCGAAACTCGACATGTGTTTCAACCATCAACAATGCACATGAATCTTGATCATGAAGGCATGAGAAGAATTCTCACAAGGGTCACAACAATTTGACAAAGTTAAATGCAATAACGAGCAGCATATGAGTGTAAGGTTTCCAACTAAGCTTGTCATATGGATCTAGTAGGATTGTGACATATCAAATAGGGGCTTTGCAAGAGGTTTTTTTAATAAATAAACCCAAGGACTTTAAACCATCAGAGCAAATATCATATCAATGAGTCATATCTCACTTGTCAACCACTTAGATAAACATGTTGTTCCTATGATAATATTGTTCACAAGCATCAAGGTCATAGACGGGGAATAAAACTTATGTAAGTCAACCATAGGTAGCAGGGTGAGCTCAACCACGGATTTCGCGAGTTTGATTGTAGAGGATTTATAAATATAGAGCATAACAAACACATAAATCATGGACAAGTGAGATAGAGATGCAAAGCAGCCATGATTATCTGTGCAGACCATACGGGGTTTCCTGTAATGTGCAAGGGTATGCGTCCCGCTCAGTTTGTCTAAACTTGGTCGGTCGTCAGCACTTGTGTGAGCATGGTGTGGGTGCAAAAATCTATCGTGTTCGCGTTTGGAGTTTCGAGGCTCTCCCCACACTATATTGTACCTAGGTGTTGTTCTTCGAGGCAAAACAAAATGACTAACACACATGGGACTCGACCGGGTTACATGACTGGTAGAGCCAAATTATTATTCAGATCCACTAATGAAATAGGCGCTTACAAACATTATGAAAATAAAATTATTCAAAGGGAAATAAATAAAGGGAAATAAATCAAACCTAACTAAGTGCCTAAGGGGAAATAAAAGGGGCACAACCCTCTACTTAGCATCATAGAAGTCCTCGTGCCCTGTGGCCATAAAGAGGCACTTATTCTTAGCACACAAGCCACGACGAAGGTCGCGGAGATCATCTCTAAGCTCGGCGAGATCCATCTTCTTCTTCGCGCTAATGGACTTCAGCTTCTCGCACCCTCTGCCCAGTTCTGCCACCAGTGGGGCTATCCTAGCTGTAGTGGGAGTCTTGGGGGACCTCTCAGATGCCCGAGTCTTCTCCCTCGACTTCCTGGGTGGTCACGGTGTGGAACTACTGCCCAACTCAAAGTCCTCATTGGCCTCCTCCAAAGATACCGATGTGTGTGCCCTTCCTGCTAGTGCTGTCTAGAGCAGCAATCCTAGGTCTCCCAAACTGAGGGACCGGTGGGGGCGATGATGGCGCTGCAGGAACCAAATGACTCCTCGCTCCTAAAGCTCCCGGAGTGCCGACCCGAGGCGATGGAACCACTAGAGGTGGTGGGATCACCGTGGGCCGAGGGCGGAGCTCTGAGCACCTCTGGTAAGGACTGCTGGCACGCCCCTATGGCTTCCTTACCTTTCCGGGCGAAGCAGAACGGCCGGAAGTGCGCAGAGCCATGGGTGTGAAGGGCTGGATGGCTATCCCCTTGGGCTCAGAGGGCCCTTCAACGGCCACCTTCGCTCCTCTACTTCCTACTAGAGGAAGGGAAGTGAGCGGCGGGACGTCGAAGATGCAGGCAACCTCCATGGGTGCTTCCCCTTTAGAGATGTAGTGATGGCAGGGACATCTTCCATGACGGGATCAGTGGAGGAGGTCCCCTTAGTGAAGGGAACAATGCTCTTGCTGGCCATGGTAGGTGGCAGCGATGGTGGAGAGAAGGATTGAGCGGAGGAGATGAGATTTCTACGCGACTCGAAACTCACCACGCAACGAGGAAAGGGTTTCTGGAAGACGAAGAAGTGCACACACGAAAGATGAGAGGCGGCGGCGCCCCCCTTGGGTCGGTGAAAGATGAGAGGCGGAGGCGCCCCCCTTGGGTCGGCCGAACCCAGGGGTCGGCCGAACCCATATGTGCTCCACTGGGCCTCTCCTTTGGTCTATGGGCTCTTACAGGGCTTAGGTCTGCTGGGTCAGTTGCCCCATCAATTCTAAGGTCAGGGGCCTCGGAAAAGCTAGAGTGGGGCTTAGGGCATATAATTGCCTTTGCCCCAATCAACTTTGGCTAAGCCTCTGTTATTAAAACTATTTTCTTGGCTCAAGTTGGTGGTTTTACCTGGACTCATACCTGGATGAAGAACGTTGTTGCCTTTTTTATGCTTACATCATCCATTCTCCTCATTTATTTGCATGGTTAGTTTCGAGAGAATACCTAAAGGATAGTTTCCCTGAATAAAATACAAAATGAAGTACCTGGGAAAAATCTTGCCTTGGGGTATCTTATGATGTCCTCCACTCAATCATGTATGTTCTCCTTGCATGTTTTCTTGATGATGATATATATAATTTTTCTTTTCCCTGCAAGGTTAGTGCATGGATACGATGCAAGCTGCATAGATATGATAAGGATCAACTCCCACAACCAACCTAAGGAGAATATCATGGGTAACCTCGGGAAGGCTGCGTAACTAGCAAGGCTACATCACTACAGACGGGAGTCCACAGAGATGATGAAGATGTGCACGAGATGGGCATGAAGCCAAGAGTTCGCGCTATTAGAGTGAAGTTTTCATCTCTGGCAAGTATAACTCAAGAATGTTCGGGCCCCAGATTACAAGAGTGAAGTTCTATGGGTCAAACGAACATTTTAAGTGACGAACCGAGAGTAACAAAATTGCAAGTTCATTCTCTCCTTAGGTCGACAGAGTTTCACACCCTCACAAATGTGGGGATGACACATAAGTCAACCTAAGCTTCCAATGGGAGCACATAAGGTAAGAGTGCACTCATACTCCCATTAGGCATCGATTAAGTCAAGAAGTGAAGAGTAGGATTTAGGTTCACTTGACATGTTCAGCATCAGTCACAATTGAGCTCAAGATAATAAAAATGGATTACTCAATTGGACTAGTATAATGTCGTGCTTCCTTAGGCCAGAAATATGGTAATTCATGGACTAGGGGCCAATGTCTTGGTCGAATCCTTGGTGTGGCGGCACCATAGATTGAGCTTTGACATGAAGCACGAAATGCCTGTCGTACCCTCTCCCGGAAGGTCATAATTAAGGTTTAAATAGTCATTCTCGCTAGGAGCGATAATTCTCCCCCAACTACTCCTTCCTCCCATTCCTTCGAGACTAAGTCTTGAGGGGCGTCTTTAAGAGAAGAAACGATAGGGGAACCTAAAGGCAGAACTCGCACTAGGCGCTCTCTCCCATAGATTCCTGCCAGTCTAGAATGATATCTTCGGCCAGAGCAAAGGGAAGGTTGGAATGTAAGCTCGAGCTATCCCGAAGATGGATCTAGGCAACTCGACATCATTTCTTTTGGCTACTTTGTCACCCGAGACAGGCGGGGAACTGAAATCTCAGATTTCTCCTAGAATTTCCTTTCCTTGGTCCGGCTCTAGGAACACAAAGGAGCCTCCCGAGAAGGCGTTAAGTCTCATGGCCCTATCCTTCCGTAAACCAAACAAGAAATGCTGTAAAAGCACTAGGTCGGGTAAACCAAGAACTGGGCAGGTCTCGACCAAAGAGGCGAAATGATGCCATGCCATTCCTAGTGATTCCTCCTCTCCTTGTTCAAAATTGAGGATCACCGTTCTTAGGGAAATGATACGGTGCAATGGGAAGAATCGGGAGCAGAAAGCTACTCTCAAGCTCTCCCATCTAGAGTGGTCAGTTCCGAAGCAACGGTACCATGTTCTCACCTTCCCAGAGAGGGAGAATGAGAATAGGTTCCTCTTAAGAACATATTGTGTCATCTAGGTTCTACCCTAGGTGCAACACAATTACTCAAAGTCTCTCACATGGTCGAAGGGGTTCTCATGACTCATCCTCGAGAAGGAATTCTCTTGAACTAGCTTCATGAGAGATGGGTGAATCAGGTAAGGTGATAATGGAATGGGTCCTAAAGAGGACGGTTCTCCAAATTCACTCATGACGGGCGGAAGGTGTGTACGAGGATAACCTTCCATGGATAATGGGGGTAGAGGTAGAAACAAAAGAAAAACAAACGATACGAGGATAGTCGGGTTCACAGATTCATGATAACCGTTCCCCGAAAACGGTGCCAGAAATGCTTGTTGCTATTTCTTAACGTCACCACAACGGCACCGACATAGCGTGAGTGTGTAAGAATTACCCGGGTATACTGATGGGTGGGAACAAATCCTCAAGCGCACAGATACACGTTGTAGTACTTCACCTAAAGAGTATTCCAAAGGGTATTGAATCCAAGGAATAGAAGGGGAGCTCTACGAATGACTATCCAAGGACACAGGATCCCTGCTGAGGTAGATTAGGAGATGAGGAGTCTCCTATTGGTATTGATTCTAGAAGAGTGCAAGCACGTGATAAGGACACTCGCTTCGGGCACTGACTACCTCCTGGCTATAACAGTTGGTTCCAGCATGTAGCTCTACGCCCTATCCGAACATAGAGGAGTACAAAGGGTCCAACAGTTGTCACTACCGCGGCCTACCTCAAGACAAACCGTGGGATAAAGGACAAACGAAGGATAACAGATGATCTGGACACCACGTCCACACCACTGATCACTACTATAGCACAGCTACGTCTGACGTCCCGTAGCCACACTATAGCAATCCGTATAAATATGTAAAGACGAACCCGTGTGTACGGGCTAGGCCTCACTCATCATGGAATCAAATAGGCGATAGGAGATATGCATGATACTTTGATCTAAATCAGATATGCATGAGCGCCCACTATATTCTAATTGGCAAACAATCATACAAACGGATAGACTACTTATGTAACTTCTCCACATGATCGAAAGGGTCGTGCAACTAGAACACAAGGCTAGGATCAAGAACGGATAAAGAACACAAACATATCACCTATGCATGAATGTCACTTTAATCTAAATGAAGAACGACATCATCCACGAGGTACAAGGGGAGGATGAATGATGAACAGATCATCACCATCTCACCTCTACTCATCCACACACTCCCTCTCTACCTAGCACCACCTAGGCTAGATATTCCACACACACACACACCCATTGGGAGGTGAGGTTTCACCTCCACCAAGAGGCGATGGGAGAGGAGAGAAAAGGCAAAGGTGAGAAGTTGCCTTCAAGTGTGTTGTCCTCTTCTTACCCTCCTCCCCTTCTATTTATAGGCTTGGACACCAGCGCGAGAACACCCCAAGCACCCCCGAAACGAGCCTAGGAACCAATCTGGAAGCACCACGTGGAAGCAGATGGCGAGGGGAGCCAAAGGTGGTTCGACTGATCCAAGGGATCAACCGACCCCCTGGTGGGCCCCCTCGTGTTGTGCTTCCTCATGGTGGCTGGCATGTGGGCCCTTAAGGAAGTTCCTAGTGTCCACAGTGTTTTGACGCGGTTTGGGCACGTTTGTGGGCCATAGGATCCATGTGATGCACGCGTGGCGGCTTCTAATTCATCGGGTCTTCCTCTCTTGGATTGTTGACGTCATGGATCCAGAGGTGCCTGCGTGGCAGCCTCTCATTGGTTGAGCCTGACTTGCTTGGATCAAGGAGGTGTGTTTCTTCTCATTTCTTGTGCTACTGCATTGAACTTTGCATTGCCACTTGTGGAATTTGTCAGTTTAAGCTCCTATTCTATTGTGGATGCATGGTTCTCATGATAAAATGCAGGAATTGACGGCATCAAAATAGGTACTTAATAGCCATCAACAACCGCCCACGTTGAATGAGTGTTCCTTAACTTTGCGGTCGTGATAGCGTTGGATACCCTCGAGGTACGTTGCTGATTGGACAAGGGCAGCACATCGGGCTTCTTCGAGGTTGTCGATATCAACCCTTCTGCTGTATTCTACGACGCCTTCGTCGTATTGTTCAACCGTTGGGGATTCCCGCATTACATTAGCGGGTAGGATAGCTTCAGAGCCGTAGGCCAGAAAGTAGGGTGACTGTCCTATTGGCTTGGTTGGTTGAGTATGAAGCCCCCAAAGTGTGTTGGGTAGTTCCTTGATCCACTTGCCTCCTTTGGTGTCAGCGACATTATGCAGGCGCTT
Source organism: Cenchrus fungigraminus (assembly GCA_036936925.1). Classification (NCBI taxonomy): domain Eukaryota; kingdom Viridiplantae; phylum Streptophyta; class Magnoliopsida; order Poales; family Poaceae; genus Cenchrus; species Cenchrus fungigraminus. The sequence goes on along the minus strand of CM072772.1, from coordinate 56,369,776 downwards.
TTTGAGGGCGTCGAGTACCATCCCGTTGGCATGCTCCACATGGCCGTTTGCACGCGGGTGAGAGCGACGGAGACGTACCGAACGTCGATCCCACTGTTCTCGCAGTACTCCCAGAACTGGTGATTGTTGAAGTTGGAACAAATGTCTGTGATGATGCCATTAGGGAGCCCATAGTGATGCACCATCTCATCCAAGAAGTTGAGTACTCTATCGACCTTTGGGCAGGTAACAGGCTTGGCCTCGATCCACTTGGTGAACTTGTCGATAGCCACTAGAACTCTGTTGAATCCTCGTGGCATAGTTGGTAGAGGGCCAATCATATCAAGCCCCCAGCAAGCAAACGACTAAGTTGGTGGTATCGTGATGAGCTTGTAGGCTGAGACGTGTTGCTGCTTGGTGAAGAATTAACATCCTTGGCACCTTCTGACTAGTTCCTCTGCATCGGCCAGAGTTGTGGGCCAGTAGAACGCTCGTTGGAAAGCTTTGCTCATGAGAGTCCGTGAGGACGCGTGATTACCGCAGACGCCTTTATGAATCTCCTCCAAGATGTCTTTGCCTTCTTCCCGAGGAACACTGAGGACCATGTGTGGTTCGAGGACCGGTGGATGGTCGCTTCCTAGTGTGATGAGTGATTGACAACGTTGTGTGGACTGACCCTTGGCTAAGTATTGCAGGTGCAGGTTGCGGCTTGATTGGTGTTGGTACAGGTGAAGAACAAGTGCAAAAGGTCGATGTCGGTGAGACCTCCAGGTGTGGAGCTGACAAGTAGGCTTGGTTCGAGGGACCCGGTGGCCAGCGGGGTCAAGTGCGGGCCGCATGGTGGCCAGATTAGCAAGACGAAGTCGTGGACGGTTTCTTGGTTGAGCCTCAAAACCAAGGTGGAGCCAGGACTTCGTGTGAGCCAAGTCATGAGTCCTGATTGGCGGAGGCTACATCAAGTTTGCGGGGTTTGCTGTGGTTCACCAGAAAACCATTGGGTTGCTTGGCTGAGCCACAAAGCCAAGGCCGAAGACTCGGTGTGGCTGTCAGGCCAAAATCGGTATGACCGGTTGGTGAAACCAGTCTGACCGGTTTGGGGTCGCAGGGCACCGAAGTGTTTCGAAGTGGAGGACACGTGTCGGGATCGCATGGTGTGGCTACGCGAGGTGCGATCGCCGGGCATCCGTCCGATGGTGCTACGACGAAACTTTCCCAAAGTGCCCATCGGGGGCGTGTATCCTAGTATTATGTAATACAGGTAGTTTCGTCTTTCGGTTGCCTCCATATAAACTAAGTAGAGAGAGGATGGCAGCCATCTCTTGGGACCCTAGCTCATTTTCCCTTTGCTTCTTTCCTTCCTATTTTTTCCTTAGTATTTCTAGGACTAGCTTGAGAGCTTCATGGTGAGATCTTGAGAGAGAGATGGATGATCGGGAGGCAATCTAGACCTTGTATGAACCTTCATGGTATGTATAGATGATTCGGCGTGGTTCCTCAAGGCTTGATTGTGTCTCCCCCGTTTTCTCTTTTTGGTGATTTTCGGAGCTTTTTCTTGGAATTTTCGTGGTGAGGTTTTGGGAGCGTTTCTTTGAGGTATTCTTGTTGGATGTCACATATGAGGACCTTGTGCCTCTTTGCTTGGTGATCTTGCTCCAACAAACCCTCTGAAATGGCTTCGATTTGGTGGTTTTCGGTGGAGTTCATGGAAAGGTGTTCTTGAGGGTTTACTTCCAATTCCTCTTGATTGGGTAGGTTTTGGGGACCGAGCTTCTAGCCAAAGGTAGCCCACGAGGTACCCCAGCTATCCCCAAAGTCTCACTTGAATCCGTGGAAAAAATCGAGAGATCGATCGAGGTGAAGGTTGAGTTTTTCCTGCGAGCTGAGTTCTTCCCGACTGTCCAGGCAAAACTGGCCTGACCAGTTTCCCAAACCGGTCTGACCGGTTTAGCCCCAGTGGGCTGTCGTGAGGGGTTTTTGGACAGGAGAGCTTCTTTCTGCTATGGCTTTTCTTGTTCAAAGGTTGAAGGGTTCTTAAGGTGGTTTTGCTAGGTTTGGTCTCGAAGGTCTTTTTTGGGTTTCCTGGACAAAACCGGCCTGACCAGTTTGCCAAACCAGCCTGACTGGTTTCCCCTACCTGTGAGAGGCTAAGTCCCAGAAGATCGGTCTGACCGGTTTCAGAAATCAGCCTGACCGGTTTTGGCTTCCAGCAGCTGTTTCGAGTTGTTTTCCGCAGCGTGTTTTGAGTGGCTGTTGGTTGGATCTTGCTCCTAGGTCCAGTAACACTCCAGTGGCTACCTAGATTTGGCAAGAGAAGTTTGCGGAGGTATCCGAGTGATCTTGGGTTCATAGGCCGAATTCTTGAGTAGAATTTTTATCGGCTCCCATTCACTCCCCCCCTCTCTGGTTCGCCGTTCCGGTCCTTCAAGTGGTATCAGAGCCGGTTACGGGTCTTTATTGACTCTAACCAGTCTAAGATCCTAAGATGGCGTACCAGGAATGGTGATCGGGTCCTCCGCACTTCGATGGAAAGAACTACCAGATGTGGCAGAAACGGATGGCTACGTTCCTCCGTGGGGGATGTTACGGTGAACACATCTTATGTTCATCCGATTAACTTCCCTACTCCGAGATCGAGGGACATGTTCGACGCCAACAACAAGGCGGTCGACTACTTGTTTCGTGCTCTGTGTCAATCCGAATTCGATCGGGTTCAGACAGAGGACCTAGCTTGTAGGATTTGGGAGCAGTTGAAGGATGCTCACGCTGGGAATGCTCAGGTTCAGGCTCGGATGTATGCGACTTACCGGAGAGAGTATGAGAACTTCACTCGTCTCCCTGGTGAGTCCATTGATGCCTTGTTCCAGCGGTTTACGGTTGTGGTGAACAACATGAGAGCCAATGTGGCCATGCTCCCATACGATGATCATGATAGAGCCGTGAAGCTCTTGCACTCGCTGGATCGTACAGTATGGGACGGAAAGGTCGAGGCTATTCTTGAGTCCGAGAAGTATGATACTCTGACGGTGAACGAGCTGTTCTCAAAGCTCAAGTCGGCTGAGGTGGATAGGGGTATGACAGCCAAGCTTGAGAGCCCGACTGACTCTCATAGTCTCGCTCTCATCGGTGGCTCAGGTGCTAAGTCTAATGCTAACCCATCCACCAGGATGTACTCTTTGTCTTCCTTGATGACTTTGCCAGATGAGGAGTTCGACGTGCTTGGAGAGGACGAGCTGGCGCTGCTGACCAGGCGGTTCGAGAGGATGCACGAGAACTGGGTGAACACAAGGAGGAACACGAGGACATGGTTTCAGTGCGGCAAGCCAGGACACTTCGTCGCCGACTGCCCCGAGAACATGGAGAACAAGGATGGCTACAAGCACTGGTCGAGGACGGACAACAAGCACAGATCGAGGCGCGATCACAAGCACAAGCACAAGAACAAGGACGAGCGACGATGGAGGAAGAAGGACGGCCACGGCAGGAAGGCCCGAGCGATGGTCGGAGCGAGCGATGTCGACTCCAGCTCCGCCTACTCTTCCTCGAGCTCGAGTAGCAGCGAAGATGAAGGTGATCGGCGTAAGAGCAGGAAGTTATCCAAGAACTTGAGCGGGCTGAGCTGCTTCGCAAGAGATGGCTTCTGCGGCATGGCACATAGCTTCGACAGCAAGAAGAGTCACCAGAGCGACTCGGACTCCGATTCTGAGGATGAGGTACGTGACAAGCTTCCCTTCTTGCGTGAGGAGAATGAGCGTCTTGGCATGTTGCTTGATATCATGATGACATGCTTAGAGAGGCAAAGAAGATGAGGAAAGAGCTTAGGGCCTCACTAGAAGATGGTAGGAACCGAGTAGCTGAGCTAGAAACCCAGAACCTTGATGCTAAGCTTGAGATAGATTCGCTTAAGGCTTCACCTATGGTTTCTGATGAGATTGATTGTTGTGATTGCTCTGTGTACCTAGCTGATCTTACTAGTCTTAAGGATAAGCATGCCTCTACTTGTGATGAACTAGATGTGCTTAGGGTTGAAGTGGCTGAGCTTAAATCTAGAACTGCTTTGCTAGGCGCTTGCACTTCTTGCCCTGTCTTGCATGGAAAGATTGATGAGATGCATGCTTATACTGTTTCTCTTGAGGCTAAGTTGAAGAACCTATCCCCACTTCTTGCTCTACTTATGAATTGCATGCTTTGAAAAATCTGGAACTTGCACATTATGTTGATCGCTTGCAGGATGAGAATGATGAGTTGAGGAAAATGATGGGTTGGTTGTCGGGTCATGAACCACAGCTTAGGATGATGATAGAGGCATACAAGCGCTATGATGGGCAAGCGCTTGGGTCGGATAAGATTGGAGACTGTAGTGGTGAGGGAGGAGAGAAGATTGGTGATATCCAAGCTCCACCAAAAACCTTCCACAAAAATGCCTATGCTCCTAAGCCCAACCCACTGAGAAACAAACTTGACACAACTCCAGATCCACCCATATTTCCTCACCCAACAAATGATTTTCAAAAACCGGTGAAGTTTGTGATCCCTAAGGAGAGTGTGGTTGGAGAGAAGAAGGGTGAGAAGTCAAGAGAGGAGAAACCGAGTGAGCAACCCCAACCAAAACCAAAGCCAAAACCAATCTGGTTTCATTGTGACTATTGTGGGAGAGATGGTCACAAAGGGGAGTTTTGCTTCAAGAGGAAGCGAGGGGAGAGAATGGCTAAGGAGTGGGCAAACAAGGACAGGTACAACCCATCTCATGGTGTGCCTGAGTCTTGTATGCCACTACCTAGGGGTAAAGCCATTGTTCGCACAGTTCCAGCTTGGGGAGACAAGAGTTCTTTGGGTGGAAGGGGCCCTGCTGGACGAGTTAAATCGGTCAGACCGGTTTGGAAACCGGCCATACTGGTCCGGGCTGCTCGTACAGAGAAACCGGTCAGGCCGATTCCAGAACCGGTCACACCGGTTTGGAGGCAGCAGGGAGACCAGTTTGGTTTTCGTGCTCGTGATGAGGCTTGTTTCAGGTCCTTTGGTCGTGGTCCAGATGTTTGGCGTGGTGAGTCTGGTGGTGGTCAGTTTGCTATACGGTCTCCACCTCGTGCTCAATACGATGGTGGGAGGAGTCGTATCTTTGAGATGGAGAGGAGGAACGGTCCACGATCTTCTTTTCGTGGCTTTCGTTCTCCTCCAGCGAGACAGGGGTGGTTCCGTAGTGGTGGTTCCCGTGGTGGCTTTCGTGGTGGTAGCTTTGATAGGCATGATGATATGGTTTGTGCTAACCCCACTTTGGAGCAAATGGCTCGGCACTGGTTTTACTCTTTTGGTACTAACCCCAGTGCTGAGTCGTTTGTTCACTCACGTGCTCGCTTTTGAATTTCAGCTAGGAGACTTGAGGAACGTTTGGTTGATTAACTCCGGTTGCTCAAGGCATATGACCGGAGACAAGGGGTGATTCTCAAGTCTCGTCCCGGTGGTGTCCAAGACATACATCACCTTAGGGGACAATGGGCGAGGGCGTGTGCCTTCAGAAGGTGAGATTAAGGTAAGTGAGAAGGTCACTCTCAGGCGTGTTGCTCTTGTTCAATCGCTCGGGTTCAATTTGCTTTCGGTGTCCTAGCTTTTGGATGAGGGTTTTGAGGTGTTGTTTCGGCCTGGTGGTTCTCGGATTTTGGATTCTCGAGGGGACCTAGTTTGCATGGTCGTTCCCGAGGGTCAAGTTTTCCGAGCGGATTTCTCTCAGTCTTCTGGTGTGGCTCGTTGTTTCTTGGCTGGTTCTTCAAGTGAATTGTGGAAGTGGCATAGGAAATTGGGTCACTTAAGCTTTGATCTTTTGTCTCGCTTGAGTAAACTCAATTTGGTCCGAGGATTGCCATGGCTGAGGTTTGAGAAAGAGTTGGTTTGTGCGCCGTGTCGGCATGCTAAGATGGTAGCCTCTTCCCATCCACCCCTCACCGATGTGATGACGGAGCGTCCATGTGAGCTACTCCATATGGTCCTTGTTTGCCCAGCTTGTGTGAGATCCGTGGGTGGGAAGTGGTACGTCCTGGTTGTGGTGGATGACTACTCTCGGTATGCGTGGGTTTTCTTTTTGGAGGAGAAAGGGGAGACATTTGGTTTTGTTCGAGATCTTGTCTTGAGGTTGAGAAACGAGAGGCACGGAGATGCCATACGAGCGATCCGTTGTGACAATGGCTCGGAATTTAGAAACTCTCGTTTCGAAACCTTTTGCCATGACTTGGGTCTTGAACACCAGTTCTCTAGTCCGTATACGCCTCCCCAGAACGGCGTGGTTGAAAGGAAAAACAGAACCTTGTGCGAGATGGCTCGGACGATGCTCGATGAGCATAGGACTCTGAGAAGGTTCTGGGCTGAGGCGGTGAATACCACGTGCTATGTGTCGAACAGGATTTACCTCAAAGTGCATAAGAAGAAAACTTGCTTCGAGTTGATGCACGGTAGAACCCCCAAGGTGAGTCACTTTCATGTGTTTGGGTGCAAATGCTTTATCCTGAAGAAAGGTAAGAAGTTGGACAAGTTCGAGGCTAGGTCTGTCGATGGCATTTTCTTTGGTTACGCATCTCATTCTAGAGCCTTTCGAGTGCTCAATCTTGACACTAACCAAATCGTGGAGACTTGTGAGGTTACCTTCGACGAGACACAGCCACGTAGTCAGCTTGTTTTTGAGTGTGCAGGTGACGAGGAACTTGGCGAGGAGATTTTTCAGGAGGAGGAGCATGAACATGGAGATGATGAAGATGGTGGTGTGGTGCCCATGGCTGAGCATGTACCTACTACTTCGACTACGATTGAGAACGGGCCCTCTCCCACACCTACAACGACAAACCCAGATCAAGGAGAAGCTGCTGTTGAGGGGGAGGTAGCTTCAAGGCGAGAACCTCCCCGGCGAGTTCAAGTGGATCACCCAGCTTCGAGAATCATCAGCGACATCAATGAACGTACTACACGGTCGAGGGTTCGAAACAATTCTCACTTTGCCCATGCTGCTTTTGTTGCTACTTTTGAGCCCAAAGACATTGGACATGTGCTATCTGATCACAATTGGGTTAACTCGATGCATGAGGAGTTGGAGAATTTTGAGAGGAACCAAGTTTGGGAGTTAGTGGATCCTCCACCAGGTTGTAAGCCGATTGGGACAAAATGGGTGTGGAAAAATAAAGAGGGAGAGAAAGGAGAAGTGGTGAGAAACAAGTTGAGGTTAGTGGCACAAGGGTATAGTCAGAAAGAGGGGATCGACTACGAGGAGACCTTTGCTCCTGTAGCCCGTTTGGAGGCGATTAGGATCCTTCCAGCCTTTTCCGTGCCTAAAGGGTTCAAATTGTACCAAATGGATGTGAAGAGTGCTTTCCTAAACGGTGTTTTGGAGGAAGTAGTGTATGTGAGGCAACCACCAGGGTTTGAGAGTGAGAAGTACCCCCACCGGGTGTACAAGTTGAGGAAGGCGCTGTATGGGTTGAAGCAGGCGCCTAGAGCGTGGTACGGTAGGTTGAGGGGGTTCCTGTTTGAGAGAGGTTTCGAGATGGGGAAGGTAGATCAGACCTTGTTTCTCCTCAGGCAGGGCAGAGAGATCCTGATTGTGCAGGTATACGTGGATGATATTGTCTTTGGTGGCTCATCTAACTCTTTGGTTGCAAGGTTTGCAGAAGACATGAGCAGGGAATTTGAGATGAGCATGATGGGCGAGTTGCAGTTCTTCCTCGGCCTCCAGATCAAGCAATCGAAGGAAGGAACATTTGTGCACCAAGCCAAGTACACCAAGGACATTGTGAGGAAGTTCAAGATGGAGGACGCCAAGGCCATGGCGACGCCTATGAGTACGACTACAGCTCTTGATGCGGACGAGGAAGCTGAGCACATGGACCAGAAGGAGTACCGAAGCATGATCGGGTCACTCCTGTACTTGACGACGATGAGGCCGGACATCCAATTCTCGGTATGTCTGTACGCTCATTTTCAAGCATCTCCAAGGACTTCGCATCAGCAGGCAGTCAAGCGCATATTCAGGTATTTGCGACACACTCCCGACTTCGGTCTTTGGTACTTCGCGTCTTCTTCTTTGGCTCTTCATGGGTTTTCGGACGCGGATTTTGCCGGATGTCGGTTGGATAGGAAGTCCACTTCTGGGACTTGCCAGTTCTTGGGTTCTTCTTTGGTGTCTTGGTCTTCCCGCAAACAGTCGAGTGTTGCTCAATCCACTACCAAGGCAGAGTATGTGGCCGCAGCTAGTTGTTGCTCTCAGCTCCTTTGGATCACATACATCATGAGTGACTTTGGTGAGGAGTATACCCACGTCCCACTTCAATGTGACAACACTAGTGCCATAAGTGTTGCAAAGAACCCAGTGCTCCATTCCAAAATGATGTACATAGAAGTGAGGTATCATTTCCTGAGAGACAACGTTGAGAAAGGGAAAATCGCTTTGATCCATGTACCCACACATGACCAGCTAGCCGACATTTTCACCAAACCCCTAGATCAAGCAACTTTCACTCGTTTGCGGGGGGAGCTTGGTGTGTGCTTGATTTCTTGAGTTGGGTGTGTGGGAGCTCCTTTGTAGCATATGTATAGTTCTCTTTGTGCATTGTTTGCATCTTGCATGGTATGTGTAACATGATGTATAGGCATCTTTGTATCTTAGGTTGCATGCATTTTGTATCATATGCATTTTGTAGGAAAAGCTTCTCCTATATACATTGTTCATCATGATGTGCTATACATGATCTTCTGAGCTAGTTGGGTATGATATGGCTTAGTGTGGCTTAGCTCATGATGATCTTGGTTTATATCCATGGTTGATAGCTATGTTTTTGAAAAATGTCATATGTATGCTCTCTTGTGAGTAAATGCCTTTATATGATCATGACATGTTTTAGTGGAAATTCTATGCTTAATTTGTGCTTGGATAGCTTGTTTTGAGCATATGGGGCCAAAGGCTCATTTGCCATCATGAATGTTTAGCCCCCATGCTTTATCTTGTGGAGGGGCATAAGTTCCTTTTTGTCGCAAAGACATTTCATGTACCAAATATAAATCTGAAAATGAAATGTAATTTGCTTGGAAAATGTGCTCCCATGTCATATGTGCTTAATTTACTTGCTTTTGGGTGCTAAACCATTGCATGTTGCTTACCAATGAGAAGTCTCATATCTAGAAGTAAGCACATGGCTCAGTGGCTTTGACATGACATGAGGTGCTTGTGGGTGTTTATGATGGTCTTATGCTTAGAATGGTTGTCCTAGCATGAAGTTTGTGTGGCTTTGCCATTTTGACATGTTTTGCTCATGTTTTGGACTTTGCTCATAAGAGGGTATTTTTTCGCAAAAATGCTCAACTCTATCTTAGCTTTACCCAATGGTTGTGAAACTTGGTGATCTTGTAGTTGATGTTCATACGAAGCTGTAGAGTATCTAACTTGCTCATTTGAACATGTGTAGCATCTTGTGATGAATCTTGTCTATTTAAGAAGCTCTAGTTGCATCTTTTCAAAAATTGAGCCTTGATTCATGCATTGGCAACAAGGGGGAGAAATGTTGGTGGAGAAAAGTTGCATTGCATCCCTAGAACATATCCCAACAGTTAAGGGGGAGCTTGTGCATTTCTTTTGCATTTTTGGCTTTTGGGGGTGAGCTTCTGCTGAGTTTAATCGGTCTGACCGGTTTTTGGAACCGACCTGACCGGTTTGGTGAAACCGGCCTGACCGGTTTGGGAAACCGGTCTGACCGGTTTGTGCCCAGTGCTGGCACATGTTCAGGGGGAGTATGCATATGTGCACTGGGAGCTCTTGTATGGTTTGGTGGTTTGTGCTCTTTGCTTGAGCTTGTTTTTGACTCGGTTGTGTCGAGTCGTTGCACTTGCCTAAGGGGACCGAGTCTTTCCTCTTTCAAGTGATCTTGCGCTTTGCCTTTGTTTGGCTTTCGATCGCTTGTTTGAGTTTTTTTTAGTCGTTTCTTTTCTTTTGCTTTTCTCTTTGGTTACCAAATGTGTGTGTTGTTAATGCACTCATCAAGGGGGAGATTGAGGACCATGTGTGGTTCGAGGACCGGTGGATGGTCGCTTCCTGGTGTGATGAGTGATTGACAACGTTGTGTGGACTGACTCTTGGCTAAGTATTGCAGGTGTAGGTTGCGGCTTGACTGGTGTTGGTGCAGGTGAAGAACAAGAGCGAAAGGTCGATGCCGGTGAGGCCTCCAGGTGTGGAGCAGACAAGTAGGCTTGGTACGAGGGACCCGGTGGCCAGCGGGGTCAAGTACGGGCCGCATGGTGGCAAGAACTGCAAGACGAAGTCGTGGACGGTTTCTTAGTTGAGTCTCAAAACCAAGGTGGAGCCGGGAATTCGTGTGAGCCAAGTCATGAGTGGTGATTGGCGGAGGCTACATCAAGCTCGCAGGGTTTGCAGTGGTTCACCAGAAAACCACTGGGTTGCTTGGCTGAGCCACAAAGCCAAGGCCGAAGACTCGGTGTGGCTGTCAGGCCAAAACCGGTCTGACCGGTTGGTCAAACCGGTCTGACCGGTTTGGGGTCGCAAGGCACCGAAGTGTTTCGGAGCGGAGGACACGCGTCGGGATCGCATGGTGTGCGTCGAGGCTACGCGAGGTGCGGTCGCCGGGCATCCGTCCGATGGTGCTACGACTAAACTTTCCCAAAGTGCCCTTCGGGGCCGTGTATCCTTGTATTATGTAATAGGGGTAGTTTCGTCTTTCGGTTGCCTCCATATAAACTAAGTAGAGAGAGGATGGCAGCCATCTCTTGGGACCCTAGCTCATTTTCCCTTTGCTTCTTTCATTCCTATTTTTTCCTTAGGATTTCTAGGACTAGCTTGAGAGCTTCATGGTGAGATCTTGAGAGAGGGATGGATGATCGGGAGGCAAGCTAGACCTTGTATGAACCGTCATGGTATGTATAGATGATTCGGCGTGGTTCCTCAAGGCTTGATTGTGTCTCCCCCGTTTTCTCTTTTTGGTGATTTTCGAAACTTTTTCTTGGAATTTTCGTGGTGAGGTTTTGGGAGGTTTTCTTTGAGGGATTCTTGTTGGATGTCACATATGAGGACCTTGTGCCTCTTTGCCTGGTAATCTTGCTCCAACAAACCCTCCGAAACGGCTTCGATTTGGTGGTTTTCGGTGGAGTTCATGGAAGGTGTTCTTGAGGGTTGACTTCCAATTCCTCTTGATTGGGTAGGTTTCGGGGACCGAGCTTCTAGCCAAAGGTAGCCCACGAGGTAACCCCAGCTATCCCCAAAGTCTCACTTGAATCCGTGGAACAAATCGGGAGATCGATCGAGTTGAAGGTTGAGTTTTTCCCGCGGGCTGAGTTCTTCCCGACTGTCCAGGCAAAACTGGCCTGATCGGTTTCCCAAATCGGTCTGACCGGTTTAGTGCCAGTGGGCTGTCGTGAGGGGTTTTTGGACAGGAGAGCTTCTTTCATGCTATGGCTTTTCTTGTTCAAAGATTGAAGGGTTCTTGAGGTGGTTTTGCTAGGTTTGGTCTCGAAGGTCTTTTGGGGATTTCCTGAACAAAACCAGCCTGACTGGTTTGCCAAACCGGCTTGACCGGTTTCCCCTGCCTGTGAGAGGCTAAGTCCCAGAAGATCGGTCTGACCGGTTTCAGAAACCGGCCTGACCGGTTTTGGCTTCCAGCAGCTGTTTCGAGTTGTTTTCCGCAGCGTGTTTTGAGTGGCTGTTGGTTGGATCTTGCTCCTAGGTCCAGTAGCACTCCAGTGACTACGTGGATTTGGCAAGAGAAGTTTGCGGAGGTATCCGAGTGTTCTTGGGTTCATAGGCCGAATTCTTGAGTAGAATTTTTATCGGCTCCCATTCACTCCCCCCCTCTCTGGTTCGCCGTTTCGGTCCTTCAAACACACGTCATGAGTACTGCAGAACTTGAAGCTGGCCTGTAGAGCTTGTCGGTGTTTTAGACTGGCAACCTACCAAGGGGAGTACCCGAGGTAGATGTTTGTGGCCTCGCCGAGATCGGGAACTTGAAGGAGAGATACCCTACGTCCTGTATGCTGTGTAGCTCTGGATTGATTGGGTGTCATTACAAGATGATGCGGATGAGAGATAGGGAACCCTACCTCGCCTTATATAGTACGGGAGGCAGGGTTACAAGTCGGTTTAGAGAGGAGAGTACTAGTTGTACACGGCTAGGAGTACTCTACATGGATCCGGACATGTCTAGTTTCCTAACCGAGTACTAGCCCTCTGGTTGCCTTGTGCTTCACACCGCCTTGCACCGTGTAGCCCAAGTCGAGTAGTCCCGAGAGTCCACGCAGTAGTCGGTCCTAGTACCCGCCGTGGTAGTGGGCCCTAGGATGTCCATACGACAAGCCCCTGAGAACTTTGTAGTCGAGCAAGATGTCTTCGAGTAGTCTTGACGGCCTTGGCGAGTAGTCCTTGAGCGTCCCCGAGTTCCACAAGCCGAAAGTCCTCAAGAATGCTTGAATTATCCCGAGGCTGGAAGGTACTCCAGCTTTGTCTTTGAGTAGTCTTGAAGTCTTCTCGAGTAGTCCCCAAGTGTCCCCGAGTGCCTCTCTCGAAGGACTTCAATAGTACTCGTGATGCCTTGATGAAAAACCATATGGAAAATGCGATTCGAAGAATCGCATTCCATATGGAATGTAGCCCCCGAGCCTTAGGTCGAATTGTAGATTCAAGCTGAGGGTCAATCTGAAGTTCTACCAATCTTATCCCAAAAAATCCGGAGAAAAAACCGAAGGACACGTGGCACGGAGCCCCCGAGCCTTGAGTCGAGTAGTTCTCTCGAGTTGAAGGGTCATCTTGACTGTAGAATGTGTCCGGAGTGGGTCCTTGATCTATTTGAGCCCACTGATTCCAGCGATCAAAGTCGAGCCCCCGAGATTGAGAGCTTTGAGTACTGGAAGATGAAGAGTCAGTCCGCCTCGCTGAGCCAGCCGCTTGGAACTGAGCCGCCTGATGGCTTATAAATAACAGGGCAACCCCTTAGGGTTTTTTCACTTCCAGCAGTTGCAGTCTTTGCGATTAGATCTAGAGAGCCCCCTTCTCCACTGCCACCGCCGCCGCCTAGTAGATTAGATCTACTTCAGTGCCGTCGCCTTAGTCCGCCCCCCCTCACAGCCCCCCAGCGAATGCGAGTGAAAACACTCGTGACCGGGAGGATGAAGGCGTCGCCGACGAAGAGCACGAAAACGGGCGCATCGAAGAAGAGGAGCCGCGATGAGGCCGGCGATGCCGGTCAGTCGTAGTCATCGCCCCCCTCCACTCCACCAAATCCGTCAAAAGAGTGGAAAAAGGTGAAGTTGAAGACCGAGGACCTCCTTGCCCTCGTCAATAGCGGTTTCCTCCACGAAAAGAAGATGGACCTGTGGCCCACCGCCACTGGAGATCCGTATCCGATGGAGAAAAATCCAGACGAGATCCCGATGTTTGCGCGGTTCATGGAGCGCGGGCTCACCCTTCCCACGAGCAACTTCTTCAAGGGGATGCTCTAGTACTACGGGATCGAGTACCTCAACCTCAACCCTAATGGTATCTTCCACATCTCCATCTTCGTCCATTTATGTGAGGCGTTTGTGGGGATCAAGCCCCACTGGATCTTGGTCTGGAAATTCTTCCGGGTGAAGCCCCAGCCGAGCACAGATGACCCCCGGGTCGTTGGAGGTGCCGGGGTATAGATGCGTGAAGATGCCGCCAGGCAGTACTTGCCATACAAATTGATAGACTCCAACCAAGATTGGAAGTCGAAGTGGTTCTACATCAGCAACTACCACCCGGGGCTACCGAAGCCGAGTGGGTACCAACCGAAGCATGCATCGTGGTGGAACTCCGAGCCCACCATGCAGGAAGGTCTCCAGCTGCCTGTGCTGCTGGAGAAGATTAAGGCCCTGAGGAAGGCCGGACTGAGGGCTGAACATGTAGCCTTCAGTTTCATGAAGCGGAGAGTACAGCCACTGATGGCGCGGGATCATCTCGGCTATGAGTACACCAGCGCCGAAGATACCTCACTGTTGCCTGGTGAGGAGATCGACGATGACGTGATCATCGAGAGGCTGGGGAAAATCTTCAAAGATATGCCCTCGTTCACGCCGTGCCCCGTGCCGGAGTACTCCACAGCACGTCCGCCGTCGGAGGTTAGTAGTCGTGGCCAGAACCCCTGAGTACTAGTAGCATGTGTAGACGTACTGATTGCTTGCTTGGTCTTGTAGGAGGACCTCCAGAAGTTCGTCTCCATCCAGCCATCCCCCCCCCCACAGCTTGAGAAACAACCTCAGGGGAAGGCGGAGCCGAAGGCGAAAGAGCGCCAAGTAGTCGGCGAGGATAGTGATGCTGTCGTCATCGAAGATACGTCCGACGATGAAGACGAAGAGACACTGCAATAGCGCTTCCAACTGCGCTCCAGGTTTAGCCGAGCTAGAATGCCGCATGTGCCGGTGATTGAGCAACCGGCTAGTCTCGAGGCGGACTTGCCGCTACCGCCGAGGAAGCCCCGCAACATGGCACGCAAATGCACTGTGAAGAAGTTGAAACTGTCTGAAGCCCCCAGACAAGAAGTGGGTACTGTGACTTGAGTAGTCTAGTATATACCGAGTAGTCTGTTACTGACGACTTGATTCACTTTGTTGCAGGACATCCCCTCCTCCTATACCGCTGCCCAGGACGAGAATGAGGACTGGGATACAGTGGGGGCGATGTCTGGAAGAAGTACCAACCCGCCTCCAACTGCTGAAGATGTTGTGCCTAGCGAGGCACGGGAGCAAGCCGTGGCGGTGGAGATCCATCCGCAGCCGTCGGTGGAAGAAGTCCAAGGCCCTCCTCCTGCTGCGGCCACGGCCGTTGAGCAGCCGAAGGAGAGGGAACAAGAGCCTCCCGTTGAGGCTGAACTGCCGGTAAGCCTGGCATTGTAGATATTGCCAGCTTGCTTGCCATCCCGACGGTCACTGTAGTGCGGTCAACGCTGTGAGTACACGGAGTCCTCGAGTAGTTATTGGCCGCGCGTTCATGTTGCTGACTCAGTACTTCTCGATGAAGGAAATCCACTGACTTGTCATGGGACGAGGTGGAGACCAGTGCACCAACTGATGGTGTGGACCACTCGACAGAGGTGCGAGAACCCACACCGCCGCCGCAAGCCGAGGCTGGAGCTGAGCCAAGACTTGAAGACGACACCTTTGTAGAAGGTGTGTACCCTGTTGTTGCGAGTACTTATTGTGTAGAGTAGTTGTAGCCACCATATGTTGCTGACTTGATGTTGACAGGGCCGCAACCCGAAGGAGAGGTGATCCCCAATGCAGTAGCCATGGGGGCGGCTACTGTCAAAGCAACAGCTATTGAGCCAGTTGTCGAGCGGGCGACAACTACAACCCCCGAGCCAAGGGTGGAGATACGAGTTGACCCACAACCCGATTCAAGGACTGAAGTTGTCATCCGTGAGGCGATGGTGGAAGATGCAGCACCGCTCCGCTCGGCGCCAATGTCGGAGACTGGGACCTCGAGCCGCGGAGGCCTCGAGTTGTTGGACGACAACCTGATCGACCTGGGCGTTGTGTCTCTGAGCATGGAGTCATGGTGTCGCACGGAGTAGTGGGTCAAGGTATGCTATCAATACCCTAAGTAGTCTTGCGGTGTTGAGTACTGGGTACTGATGAAGCTTTGATGTTGAGGAGAACCTTGTAGAGAGATCCCAAAAGAAGACCGAGCTTCTGAAGGGATACGGCGACACGATCATCTGCGCTGAAGCTCTGGAGAGGGAGTTGGACAAGTCGAAGAAGCACTCTGCACTACTTCAATCCAAGCTTGACAGCACCTTCACTCAGTAACACAATGAGGTACAAGATATGCAGGCGAAGAGGGATGATCTGATCAAGAAG
This sequence comes from Cenchrus fungigraminus, assembly GCA_036936925.1. Lineage (NCBI taxonomy): Eukaryota > Viridiplantae > Streptophyta > Magnoliopsida > Poales > Poaceae > Cenchrus > Cenchrus fungigraminus. Next base: position 56,353,951 of record CM072772.1, on the reverse strand, counting down.
AACAAGACACTTTGACAGAAGAACAAAGGTATGCCTTCTATCGCAGTGCTTGAGTACTTATTTGTGTTGCTTATCTGTAGTGTGACGCCTGTTGTTGAGTTTTCTGCAGATCTTGAGGCTACTGTTGATCAGCTGAAGGCTTCCGAGACAGACTTGAAGAACATCGTGTACCGGGAGCAAGATGCCTAAGAGGTAGCCGAGTATAAATACACGGAGATGCGCCATGAGTGCATCAAATGGATGGAGCTTCGTGAAGCCTCCAATCTTGACCTTGTGCACTGTTACAAATCTCTGCAGAAGCCGAATGAAGACTGCGAGAAGCTGCGGGAATTGTTGAATGAGCTTGAAGAAGCCGTACTTCCAGTTGCAAGATTGTTGGTTGAGAGCCTGTGTGGTTCAAGGACCGGTGGATGGTCGCTTCCTGGTGTGATGAGTGATTGACAACGTTGTGTGGACTGACTCTTGGCTAAGTATTGCAGGTGCAGGTTGCGGCTTGACTGGTGTTGGTGCAGGTGAAGAGCAAGCATGAAAGGTCATTGCCGGGTCGGCCTCCAGGTGTGGAGAAGACAAGTAGGCTTGGCTCGAGGGACCCGGTAGCCAGCGGGGTCAAGTGCGGGCCGCATGGTAGCAAGAACGGCAAGATGTAGTCGTGGACGGTTTCTTGGTTGAGCCTCAAAACGAAGGTCGAGCCGGGACTACGTGGGAGCCGAGTCATGAGTGGTGATTGGCGGAGGCTACACCGAGTTCGTGGGGTTTCCAGTGGTTCACCAGAAAACCGCTGGGTTCCTTGGTTGATCCACAAAGCCAAGATCGAAGATCGGAGGCAGCAGCACTGGACCGGTCTGACTGGTAGGTCTGACCGGTGGGGTACACCGGTCTGTCCGGTGTGCGACGACGCGTTCCGGAGACTTCGAAGCGGAGGACACGCGTCGGGATCGCAAGGATTGCGTCGAGGCTAAGCGAGTTTGCGGTCACCGGGCATCTGTCCGATGGTGCTATGACGACGTTTCCCAAAAGGCCCTTTGGGGTAGTGTATCTTAGTTTAATGTAATAAGGGTAGTTTCGTCTTTCGGCTAGCTTCCATATAACCCAAGTGGTGAGAGGATGGCAGCCATCTCTTGGAACCCTAGCTCATTTGCTTTTGCTATTTTCCCTTCCTATTTTCCTTAGGATTTTTAGGACTAGCTTGAGAGCTTCATGGTGAGATCTTGTGAGAGGGAAGGATGATTGGGAGGCAAGCTAGACATTGTATGAACCTTCATGGTATGTATAGATGATTCGGCGTGGTTCCTCAAGGCTTGATTGTGTCTCTCCCGTTTTCTCTTTTTGGTGATTTTCGGAGCCTTTTCTTGGCGTTTTTCTTGTGGCGGTTTTGAGACCTTTCTCTTTGGAATTTGGTGGGGGATGTATGCATGAACCCTTCGTGATTCTTTTCCCTTTGATTCCCCTCCCAAATCTGTGAGTAAAGGGGCTCAATTTTGGGGTTTTCTCCGGTCTAGGGTTAGAGGCGTTCTTGGTGGAAATCTTTCGATTCCTCTTTATTTAGCAAGTTTTGGTGGATCAAATGGTGGCTATGGAATGCCCATGAGGTACTCCTACTATCCCCAAAGTCTTGTGCGAATCCGTGGAGCGAATTGGGAGATCGGGATTTGGATTTGGAGGAGTTGACCCGCGGGTTGCTGTTCATCCCGAGCGCCTAGGTCGTGACCGGTCTGACTGGTGCCTTCCACCGGTCTGACCGGTGCTGATCCACCTGTTGCGTTTTGCTCTGGTGAACGTCTTGGTGAGTTCCCTAGTCTCAGGGTTTGTTGCTGTTTCGAGTTTGGAGTGTTTTGGTGCTCGGGAGGTTGGTTTCTTGGATTTGGGATTTCCAGGCTCAGACCGGTCTGACCGGTGAGCTGCACTGGCCTGACCAGTGCAGGGGCTTTTCTGTGGAAATTGTCAAGTCCTGCTCGGGTGACCCGGCTTGAGGTCCAGGGTGACCCGGTGTGTCTCTGGAGGGTGTCGGGTGATCCGGCGGCTTAGTTCGGGTGATCCGACCTTGACCGGTCTGACCGGTGTAGGTGACCTGTCTGACCGGTGTGGTCTGTTGCTACTCGAGTTGCTTGTTCCGCTGCGTTCTCGAGTAGGTTTCGGTGTGTGTTGGTTCCTAGACCAGTAGCACTCCAGTGGCTACGTGGTCTTGGCCAACTTGGGTAGTTGAGTCAGAGACGTGCTTTGGTTAGCCGTGTTCATCTTGTTGGAGTTGCCATCTCCTACGAGAAGAATTTTTATCGGCTCCCATTCACTCCCCCCCTCTCTGGTCGCCAGTTCGGTCCTTCAAGTGGTATCAGAGCCGGTTACGGGTCTTTCGAGACTCTAACCAGTCTAAGATCCAAAGATGGCGTACGAACGGGGATCGGGTCCTCCGCACTTCGATGGCAAGAACTACCAGATGTGGCAGAGGCGGATGGCAGCTTTCCTCCGCGGTAAGGGTCAGATCCTTTGGGACGTTACGGTGAACACAACTTATGTCCATCCGATTAACTTCCTTGCTCCGGGATCGAGGGAAATGCACGACGCCAACAATGAGGCAGTCGACTACTTGTTTCGTGCTCTGTGTCAATCTGAATTCGATCGGGTTCAGACAGAGGACTTGGCTTGTAGGATTTGGGAGCAGTTGAAGAATGCTCACGCTGGAAACACTCAGGTTCAGGCTCGGTTGTACGCGACTTACCGGAGAGAGTACGAGAACTTCACTCATCTCCCTGGTGAGTCAATTGACACCATGTTCCAGCGGTTCACGGTGATTGTGAACAACATGAGGGCTAATGTGGCCGTGCTCCCGTATGATGATCATGACAGAGCTGTGAAGCTCTTGCACGCTTTGGATCGTACAGTTTGGGATGGAAAGGTCGAGGCCATTCTTTAGTCCGAGAAGTATGACACTCTGATGGTAGATGAGCTGTTCTCTAAGCTCAAGTCAGCTGAGGTGGATCGTGGTGTGACAACCCGTCTTGAGAGCCCGACTGATTCCCATAGTCTTTCTCTCATCGGTGGCTCATGTGCTAAGTCTAACGCTAACCCATCCTCTCAGATGTACTCTTTGTCCTCTTTGATGTCTTTGCCAGATGAAGAGTTCAATGTGCTTGGAGAGGACGAGCTGGCGCTGCTGACCAGGAGTTTCGAGAGGATGCACGAGAACCGGGTGAACACAAGGAGGAACACGAGGATGTGCTTTCAGTGCGGCAAGCCGAGACACTTCGTCGCCGACTGCCCCGAGAAGATGGAGAACAAGGACAACTACAAGCACCGGTCGAAGACGGAGGGCAAGTACCGATCAAGGCGTGATCACAAGCACAAGCACAAGCACAAGTACAAGCACAAGGATAAGCGATGATAGACGAACAAGGGCGACCACGGTAAGGCCCGAGCGATGGTCGGAGCAAGCAACGTCGACTCCAGCTCCGCCTACTCTACCTCGAGCTCGAGTAGCAGTGAAGATGAAGGTGATCGGCGCAAGAGCAAGAAGTCATCCAAGAACTTGAGCGGGCTGAGCTGCTACACGAGAGATGGCTTCTGTAGCATGGCACGAAGCTCTGGCAGCAAGAAGAGTCACAAGAGCGACTCGGACTCCGACTCCGAGGATGAGGTACGTGACGAGCTTTCCTTCTTGCGCCAGGAGAATGAGAAGCTTGGCAAGTTGCTTGATAATCATGATGACATGCTTAGAGAGGCTAAGAAGATGAGAAAGGAGCTTAGGGCCTCGCTTGAGGATGCTAGGACTGGAGTGGCTGAGCTAGAAACACAGATGCTAGATGCTAAGCTTGAAATTGATTCGCTTAAGGCTTCACCTGTTGTTTCTGATGAGGTTGATTGTGCTGATTGCTCTGTGTTCCTAGCTGATCTTACTGCTCTTAAGGAAAAGCATGCCTCCAAGTGCGAGGAACTAGATGTGGTTAGGGTTGATGTGGCTGAGCTTAAGTCTAGACCTGCTTTGCTAGGTGCTTGCACTTCTTGCCTGTTTTGCATGGAAAGATTGATGAGATGCATGCTTACATTGTTTCTGTTGAGACTGAGTTGAAAGCACCTGTTCCCACTTCTTGCTCTACTTATGAATTGCATGCTGTGAAGAATCTGTAACTTGCACATTATGTTGATCGCTTGCAGGATAAAAATGATGAGTTGAGGAAAATGATGGGTTGGTTGTCGGGTCATGAACCACAACTTAGGATGATGATAGAGGCATACAAGCGCTATGATGGGCAAGCGCTTGGGTCGGATAAGATTGGAGAGTGTAGTGGTGAGGGAGGAGAGAAGATTGGTGATATCCAAGCTCCACCAAAAACCTTCCAAAAAATGCCTATGCTCCTAAGCTAAACCCATTGAGAAACAAACTTGACACAACTCCAGATCCACCCATATTCCCTCACCCCAAAAATGATTTCTAGAAACCCATCAAGTTCAAGAGCAACTTAGGGAATGAGTTCTTTGGGAAAAAGGGTGAGAAGCCTAGTGAGGAGAAACCGAAAGAGAAGCCGAGAAAGGAGAAACCAAATGAGAAACCAAGTGAGTAGCCCCAACCCAAGCCTAAACCTAAGCTCATACGGTTCCATTGTGACTATTGTGGGAGAGATGGTCACAAGGGCGCTTCAAGAGGAAGCGTGAGGAGAGAATGGCTAAGGAGTGGGCTAACAAGGACAGGTACCGCCCCTCAAATGGTGTACCTGAGCCTCGTATGCAAATGCCCAGGGCCAAGGCGATTGTGAGGACGGTTCCGGCTTGGGGAGATCGAAAGGTGGCAGGTGGTGCTGCTGGCCGAGCAGCACCGGTCAGACCGGTGCTGGTCTGGGTGCCAGGCAGTTTGGTTTCTATCCTCGTGAGGATGCTCGGTTTAGTTCCTTTGGTTGTGGTACAGGTGGTTGGCATGGTGAGTCTGGTGGTGGTCAGTTTGCTAGACGTTCTCCACCTCATGCTCAATACGATGGTGGGAGGAGTCGTAGCTTTGAGTTAGAGAGGAGGAACGGTCCACGATCTTCCTTTCGTGGTTTTTGTTCTCCTCCAGGGAGACAGGGTTGGTACCCTCGTGGTGGTTCCCGTGGTGGTTTTCGTGGTGGTAGCTTTGATAGGTGTGATGATATGGTTTGTGCTAACCCCACTTTGAAGCAAATGGCTCGGCACTGGTTTTACTCTTTTGGTACTAACCCCAGTGCTGAGTCGTTTGTTCACTCACGTGCTCGTTTTTGAATTTCAGATGGGAGACTTGAGGAACGTTTGGCTGATTGACTCTGGTTGCTCGAGGCATATGACTGGAGACAAGGGGTGGTTCTCAAGTCTCGTCCCGGTGGTGTCCAAGACGAACATCACCTTTGGGGACAATGGGCGAGGGCATGTGCTTTCAGAAGGTGAGATTAAGGTAAGTGACAAGGTCACTCTCAGGCGTGTTGCTCTTGTTCAATCGCTCGGGTTCCATTTTCTTTCCGTGTCCCAGCTATTGGATGAGGGTTTTGAGGTGTTGTTTCGGCCTGGTGGGTCTCGGATTTTGGATTCTCGAGGGGACCTAGTTTGCATGGTCGTTCCCGAGGGTCAAGTTTTCCGAGCGGATTTCTCTCAGTCTTCTGGTGTGGCTCGTTGCTTTTTGGCTGGTTCTTCGAGTGAGTTGTGGAAGTGGTATAGGAAGTTGGGTCACTTAAGCTTTGACCTTTTGTCTCGCTTGAGTAAACTCAATTTGGTCCGAGGATTGCCACGGTTGAGGTTTGAGAAATAGTTGGTTTGTGCGCCGTGTAGGCATGCCAAGATGGTAGCCTCTTCCCATCCACCCCTCACCGATGTGATGACGGAGCATCCATGCGAGCTGCTCCATATGGACCTTGTTGGCCCAGCTCGTGTGAGATCTGTGGGTGGGAAGTGGTACGTCCTAGTTGTGGTGGACGACTACTCTCGGTATGCTTGGGTCTTCTTTTTGGAGGAGAAAGGGGAGCCGTTTGGTTTTGTTCGAGATCTTCTCTTGAGGTTGAAGAATGAGAGGCACGGAGATGCCATACGAGCGATCTGCAGTGACAATGGCTCGGAATTTAAAAACTCTCGCTTCAAAACCTTTTGCCATGACTTGGGTCTTGAACACCAGTTCTCTAGTCCGTATACGCCTCCCCAGAACGGCGTGGTGAAAAGGAAAAACAGAACCCTGTGTGAGATGGCTCGGACGATGCTCGATGAGCATAGGACTCCGAGAAGGTCCTGGGCGGAGGCTGTCAATACCGCATGCTATGTGTCGAACAGGATTTACCTCAGGGTCCATAAGAAGAAAACTTGCTACAAGTTGATGCACTGTAGAACCCCCAAGGTGAGTCACTTTCACGTCTTTGGCTGCAAATGTTTCATCCATAAGAAAGGGAAGAAGTTGGACAAGTTCGAGGCTAGGTCTGTCGATGGCATTTTCTTTGGTTACGCGTCTCATTCTAGAGCCTTTCGAGTGCTCAACCTTGAAACTAACCAAATCGTGGAGACTTGTGAGGTTACCTTTGACGAGACACAGCCATGTAGTCAGCTTGTTTTTGAGTATGCTGGTGACGAGGAACTTGGCGAGGAGATTTTCGAGGATGAGGTGCAGCAAGGTGATGATGAAGATGGTGGTGTGGCGCCCGCGGCTGAGCATGTACATACTACTTCGACTACGATTGAGGATGGGCCTTCTCCCACACCTACAACGACGTGCCGAGATCGTGAGGAAGCTCCAGCTGAGGGGGAGGTGGCTTCAAGGCGAGAAGCTCCCCGGCGAGTACAAGTGGATCTTCTAGCTTCAACGATCATCGGGAACATCAACGAACGCACTACACGGTCGAGGTTTCTAAATGACTCTCACTTTGCCAATGCTGCTTTTGTTGCTACTTTTGAGCCCAAAGACATTGGACATGCGCTATCTGATCACAATTTGGTCAATTCTATGCATGAGGAGTTGGATAATTTTGAGAGGAACCAAGTTTGGGAGTTAGTAGAGCCTCCACCGGGGTGTAAGCCGATTGGGAAAAAATGGGTGTGGAAAAATAAAGAGGGAGAGAAAGGTGAAGTGGTGAGAAACAAGTCGAGGCTTGTTGCTCAGGGGTACACATAGAAAGAGGGGACAGACTACGAGTAGACCTTTGCTCCCGTAGCTCGTTTGGAGACGATTAGGATCCTTCTAGCCTTTTCCGTGGCTAAAGGATTCAAATTTTACCAAATGGATGTGAAGAGTGCTTTCCTGAACGGTGTTTTAGAGGAAGAAGTGTTCGTGAGGCAACCACCAGGGTTTGAGAGTGAGAAGTACCCCCACAGGGTGTACAAGTTGAGGAAGGCGCTGTATGGGCTGAAGCAGGCGCCTAGAGCTTGGTATGGTAGGTTGAGAGGGTTCCTATTTGAGAGAGGTTTTGAGATGGGAACACTACTACGTTTTGGCCCTGTTGCAACGCAAAAATTGTGTTGCAATATGCCATTTTGGTTGCAATAGCTGTAATTGCAACCAAATTGTTTTGTCAACCACCTGATGCGAATGGTCGCGCTGCAATAGCCGTGGCGACGGTGGTCATTTTGTGGTTGCATTAGTTGTTCTATTACAACACAATTAGACGTTGCAACTTCGCGCTCGTGTTGGTTGCAAGTCATAGTATTGTGACGCATCTGTGGTTGCCATAAGTGCAATTGCATCATACCAAACGCGTTGCAATGCCTAAATTTTTGCATTGCAAAGAATTCTATTGCTACGTTCTTATTGTGGGTGCAATAGGGGAAGCACCTCTATTGCCACCAAATTGTTTTGGGTGCTATATGTGGTTCCATCTATTACCACGAAGTTGATTTGGGTGCTATAGTTGGTGTCCTCTAATGCCACGTAGCAGAGATGGTTGTTATAGGTGCAACATTCTATTACAACCAAAATATATAGGTTCGCGGCAATAGGTGGGGCACTAATGCCACCTTTTAGCTTTCTATTGCCACGAAACTTATTTGGGTGCTATATGTGTTTCCTTATATTACAACGAAGTGGAATACGGTGCTATAGGAGGTGTTCTATATTGCCACGAATCAGGGATGGTTGTTATATGCGCAACTTTCTAATACCACCAAGATAAATAGGTTCGAGGCAATAGGTGGGGTACTCGGATGCCACCTATTTTACTTGGTTGTAATATGTTTCCTATGCTGTTGCTTCGAAAATGATTCAGTTGCCAAAAGTTCATGCCTTTATTACCACCATAATACAAGGTTACTACATGTGGAACCTACTATTGCCACAAGCCTTTGTGACACCGAAAAATATTGGTTGCGATAGGGTGGTTTCTCTTTTGCAACGAAAGGAGTTGATGCCATAGTTTTGTAGCTCGCCATATGTTTATTCTGCCACGCCCATTTATTTGTAGCAGCAATAATTTAAATATTAAAATACAGGATCTTCAATAATAATTATTATGCATTTATAATTCATGGCGCAATAAGTACTGAAATACTATTTAGCAACCACACTGATAAATGAAACCATCCACTGGGAACATTCAACCATCCACACTGATAATTAAGTTTAATGACACACGAAGTACTGAAATACTACTAAGTTTTCAAGAGGACATTGTTTCAACACAGATGATGTTGACTTGAAGACGATCACATCAGTTGATCAGGCAAGGATTGTTTCAACAAAGAGTTGGGTGGCTTGAAGGAGATCCCATCACTTCATCAGCAAAGTGTGACTTCAAGAAGGTCCCATCACCTGTTTGCTCCATTCGAAACGGCTTAGCTTTCTGAAATGAATGAATAACATTTGTAAGCATCAAGTAATCTGTAATATTGGAAACAGTGCAACAACAACTTGTACCAAACCAAAGTTTTATTTTCATTCATAAAATTATCAAAATGATATCAAATAATCAACACATCTATAAACACTTTGACAGCTGAAACATGAACATTCACAGCAGGCAGAGGAGTTACTAAAATTTCACCTCCTATTTTTTTGGCTTGTTGTCATCTCCTACTTGCTGCTTGTGCCTGTAGCTGTTGAGATGAAATTTTTGCATGGGGCTGGATGGAAGGTGCTTCAGGATTGCTACCAGATTTATTACTTCTTGTATTGCGAATGCTAGCCGCCCTTTGTTTAGCACTGACTTCAGGTTGCTTCTCCTGAGAACAAAAAATATATGGGAGGGAAAAATTAGGCGCCATTTTGATCAGTATCTGATGATAGAAGTAAAAAGTTGTCAATCCACAAAACAACCTGACTAGAAGAGAGCACATTCGTTGAGTCTGTCTACACATCTTCAGTTCTCGTGACTGATGCAGCCGTCGCCGCAATGTCTACAGATGCAGTGACATTGTTGTTTGGCTGGACAGATGTTGGCTGGACAATCTATGAAAGGATACAGACATTTAGATATAGAACCTAAGGAAAGAAAGTCATTCATGCAACTAGCTTGACCAGTACCTGTGGAATTTGTGCCTGTCCATTTACCGCTTGCAGCATTGATAGGAACTCTTGCCTAATCTATTGCAGATCAACCTCCCTATTCTTGTTACTTTCTTCAAGTTGTCGTGCATGTTCTCTCCTTTCTGCTTCCCTTTCATCCTCCCATGTTGACATTTTTTCTTGTAGCAGCCCAAATGCGTCCATGAGCTCGACGTGTTCCTGATGCTGTAGCTCTTCCCTACGAATTTGTTCCTGGCGCTCCGCATTGAGCAGCTGCCTTCTAGTTGGGTTTTTTGCAAGGTACCCATTACCATGCAACTTGGTTGATTTGCACTTTGTGACTTCCTTGTATGCCTTCTGGAACATCTCGTTTTTTTTCTTTTTGGGAAACGAAGTTGTTCTCTGCATTTGATTCCGCCTCAGCAATAACGCTGCTTGCTTTGTCCTAACATTTACAAGGCACAGATGGAGGAGTTAGTTGAACAAGAAATTGCTTGCATTCTATAATTGCATGGACTATGTATAGTAATATATGTACACATTCATTGAGAACTCACATAGATATTTTTAGATTGTTCGTCTATTCATTCCCCATGCTTAGTGTGAGTTAACCACCAAAGTTCCATATCATCGGGCTCGTCACCAGTTTCTGGGTCTCTCTGTTAAGCCAAGAACATAACAAATTAGTTATTCATCCTGCAAGACAGATTGGAGATGTGCTTCTCCAGTTATTACCTTCTCATAGCTGCGCTGAGAAAAAGGCTTACAGCCTGACAAATGTCTTGTCCTTTGTTGGCCTCGAATCGCAGAATTTTGTGCGCTCCTTTCCTGTAGAATGTCAAGATTTGAACAATAATCTTAAAGACTCAGACATTGCCATTTGTATGAAAAATGTATTGCTCAGTAATAGTAACAATGTGGAACAAACCTTGAATTTAGTAGTACTGAAATACTTCAGCAGATAGTGCCATTCAACAATATCTAATCCTTTAGGCTTATGTAACATTCTCTGGTGGTAGTTGTCGTATGTCCTGGCCGTAGCACTGAAAGTTGAACACCATCCTTTGTAACGCTCCCTAGCAATGTTCCATATCTTTTCCCTTGAATCAACATTATCCTCCATGTCCCACTTTGCCTATTATATAGTCACAATAGCATGCAAATACTATGTGAGTTGTTATGTTAGTTTATAATTGAATTTTATTCAAAAGCAAAGTTTATGATTATATACCAATACATCAGTTGCTATTGCGTCTTTGACTTCTTTCTTGACATGTTTCCACGATTTCACTCCAATGACTGGCGTCCTTTTCCTTGTATACATGACTACTTCATCAACGAATGAGCGGTAGTTATTACCTACCGGTCCTTCATGTTTTGAGAATTGAATGTCCAACTGCTGTTTGCCTGCCTTGATTCTCTTGGCGATTACCTTCAAGGCTCTTACGGGACCGTGTCCTCTTTTCTTCACATTTTGTGAGCCTATTCCATGGGAACAAAATGTAATAATACCCACAAAAAAACATACTATGCATAGACAGGTAATTTCTAATAAACACAAGTTACCATCTCCTTGCTCCTACTGTTTCCAACGCCGAGCATGAGATGGAGGCTGCACTGGAGTTGTTGGGTTCATGTCATGCATGTGTTGCAAAATAAAGGTGGGGTCCACATACCGTTCTGCAGACAATTTTGTGGCATGATGAGCTAGCATAATTTGTAGTCTGACAAAGAATGGTAATTTGCTTGCCAATTAGGAGAGGGATATTACCGATGTCATCAAGTAGTCCTGCAACATTCAGGTATTCTTGGTATGTGTCGATTGTGTCCTCCCTGAATATGTCTTTTAATTCTGAAAAAGGATCCATAATTAATTTCAATCATGTGAGTGAACTGGACAATCATGAGTATATATATACAAATATTGGGCTGTACCATATCTTACCCAAGGCTTTCTTCTCTTTATGCAGTGCAGCTAGCCAAACTTTGTATTCATCTAATTCAGATTCTTCCACTTCTTCATCATCATCATCATGTGTGGAAACACTTTTGGATTTCAATGGTGTTATGGGCATGGTATGGTTTTTAGGTATTGGCTCTCTGGATACAACTAAGCTGATCACTATCTCCTCCTCGTGAATCTTTTTCATTTTTGCTACATCGACCTCGTAGTCGATCTCAGTGAGTGTTGCTTCCGCAGGAGATTCAGGTATTCTAGTCTTGAAGTAAACCAAGTCCCTGTTCCGATACCCCAATTTTTGTTTCAACTTGTTTATGGTTTTCAGGTTGATTTGTTTCCCAAGAGGTTTACATGTATGTTTTTCAACTCCCTCCCCATCTCTACCCTTTTCAATCATATACATGGTCCAAATCTGCTCATCTTTTGATCTGCGCATTTATCGATGGCATTTCAAAAATTTGAAGAAATTTGGTGTGCAAATCACGTGAACAAATGCATGAAATCTAGGGTACCAGTGCGTGCACAAGTGCATGAAATATAGGTGGCAGTACGAGGGGAAAGATCGAACGCGGAAATAGCGTACCTGGCCTCGGTCGTCTCGTCTTGAGACGAAGGTACCACATCTTGGTCTGTATCTAGGCCGTCGACGATCGCTTCTGCGTCGCCCGAACCTTGTGATGCTATTTGGGATGAAGGTGATGACCCAAAGAGCGCAGTCGTCGCCCTAGCCCTGGTGGACATGCTGCGGGGAGGTTCAGCACTCGCCGTACCAGAGGTTGGTGTGAACATTGGAGGTAGCATCGCCGACGAAGGTGTGCGCAGCGCTTCAGACGACGAAGGGGTCACCCTTGTCGCCTCACTGGATGTCGGCATCCTCGTGTAAGGCGAGAAGCAGCTTGGCGGTGGCGCCGGTCGTCATCGACAACCCGGCCCCTAACTGATCGAGATGTAGATTGGTTTTGCGAGGGGATTAGGGAGGGAAACTAAAGACGCACGACTTACTACTCTAAAAACCCGGTGTTTCACAACAACGTGGTGGCCCCAGTCATGGTAGCGTGGTAGTTTGGGCCTTTGTTAATTATTTCGGATGAAAAAACTGGCGCCACATTCCAAATCGTTAGCTACCAAATTTTCTGAACGCTTGCCGTATTTGAGGGGTGCGTTTTCGTGTGTCTCGCTGACGAGTGGGTCCCACTCAGTTTCATATATATTTGTAAAGATGATGCGTTGAACATAATCAAGTTTTATAAATATAATTTTATATAAGTTATCTTAGTTTACATCTTGTTTACTATGTATCTACACAAGATGACGCATGTTATTGTATATTGCTTATAGAAAAGTTTTTGTGGTCAAAGTAAATTTTGAATATCATCTTTCCACCAACTTTAGCATAATAACATTCCTCACATCAATTTCGTACCAGAGTAACATGCATCACACAAATTAAGTAACCAACATAAAGATCGGCAGCCAGTGCGTACGATATATGAGGACTGAGTTTACACATAGGCTTCCCGAGCCACGATGACACCACAGCAACTAAGGATCATCAAAAACATGCTCCACATGGACACAAGTTGAGAGACACATGGACCAAAGACACAACTTCAGAGACATGCTTCGAGTTTATTTGCTGGATTTCTTCAAAGTTCGGACTAAAATGACGCCAAAGCCTCTCCGCAAGGTCCCTCCTCAGTGCCAGATAAATTTCCTAAAAAAAAGAAAGCATTCACCGAACTGTCAGAACAATTGAATTCCTGATAACTGAAATCCTGTGAACTGAAAGAATTTTTAGTAGTCAGCTGAAGTTTCAGAACATATGAATTCCAGATGTAAAGTGAATTCCTAATGAGTAGCAGACAAGAAATAAAGCAAACATGTAAACTGAAATCCTGAATGTCTTTTATGGTGCATCATGTCTGGAACAAATTAATCAAAACATATCAGCAATCACAAACTTTTTACCTTGTATCAGATCACATTAAACGCTTCCTTGAGTGTGAATAAGAACCAATCACACTCGTTCCGGATCTTACACTCCTCGCTGCAGAACCTACGCCACGAGTAGGAAGCATGCCATCCTGCGTGGTTGCCACACCCGCGACCTGCACACTGAAAATCGTCCTAGCGAGGTACGGGTGCCGGCATCGGCGGCACGGCAACCGCCGCCGACGGCCGTAAGTGCCATGTCGCCGAAATGATCCTGGAGCGGCGTTTCGTACAAGTCAAGTTTTTCCAAGGAAGCGCTGTCGCCCCCTCTTCGGGTCCCTCGACCAAGCGCAGGAGCCGCCGGGCCTCGTCGTCGTCGGCATCACCGCTGTTGGGCCTGTAGAGGAAGAGGGCGAGGGCGTACATCGATACCTTGTGGCCCACCTCTGTGGCACACCTTAGCTGGTCGAGGCAAGGCATGATTACGCTGCGCTTGTTCCCCAATAATGCGAGGCACAACCCGCTGTGGAACAAGGCCTCCGGGTTGCCGACGGTGGCCAGTGTGGTGATGAGCGCCACGCGAAATTCCGGGCCGAGGTTGAATCGACGTCGCAGGACATGTTTCAGGGGTAGTCGTCGTCCGACAGTGGTGGTGCTGCACACCACGCACATTGCCTTGCATGTTGCGCGCATGTTCCGGAGATCCTCCATGGCGTCCTCTGACTGAGCAGCGACTCGGGAGACGATGTCAATCGTCAGCTCCTTCGGTAGTTCCACCAGCCTCGACGCCTCGTAGCGTGCCGCGGCGACCTTTTCCATGGAGTGATTGCAGTTCATCACATGCGGGGGCTGATTGGATGTGCGAGGCTGTGCACCCCGGCGAGGATGAGGTAGAAGATGAAGGCGAGATGTCAGGGAAGATCGAGAAGAACCGCCGCCGCCAGATCAGGTTGCTGATTGAATTAGGGGGTCCCAGGGTATATTGGTTTTTAGAAAATTGCGCTTTCTTAGGGAGGACACATAAACACAGAGTTGTGTGTCCCACCTGTCGGCGCCCAGATTGTGATGTGTTCTTGAGTTCTTCATGGACCTAATTAACTTGATTCTTTGATTCATATAATCATAGCTACAAACTTGTATAGATTTCACAAATGACGTCCAAATCAGGAAATTTTTTTCCTACATTCTTATGAAACAATAATCTAGCTCATGGTGTCCATTGCATCTCATGTTAGTATATTTCAACAATCATAATTAAGAAATAGAACAATTCAAAACTAGAATCAAGATTTTCAAACAGTAGATGATGTCAATTGGAAAAGTGATGAATACCAAAGTTTCATTGCTCATCGAGATGAACAATCTTTATTTTGGTCGGATTTTCATTTAACAAAGTGGTACTACACATTGTTCATTAATCCTAGGTTCACTCAGAAAGTTTAAGAAACTTGGTTGGAGACATGTCAATTCTGTACTACATGATAGTACCAATTCGTCAAATGCAAGACCGACCAAAATAAAGATTGTTCATCTCGATGAGTAATGAAACTTTGGTATTCATCACTTTTCCATTTGACATCATCTACTGTTTGAAAATCTTGATTCTAGTTTTGAATTGTACTATTTCTTAATTATGATTGTTGAAACATAATAACATGAGATGCAGTTGACACCATGAGCTAGATTATTGTTTTATAAGAATGTAGGAAAAAAATTTCCTGATTTGGACGTCATTTGTGAAATCTATACAAGTTTGTAGCTGTGATTACGAATCAAAGAACCAAGTTAATTAGGTCCATGAAAAACTCAAGAACACATCACAATCTAGGCGCTGACAGGTGGGACCCACAACTCTGCCGACAGGTGGGACCCACAACCCTGGCCGCCGTACCCCCGAGCCCGCACGCCGAGGCGCCGGAAAACCCACCGCCTAAGGACCATGCCGCGACCCCTGTAGATGATGAAGGTGGGCGAAACCGCCTCTCCACGCCGCTCCGCTGCTATCCGTCATTAGCACCGCCGCCGGTGAACCTTCCCTCCGCTCACGTCCGTGACCAACCCGTGCCTCAGAGCTCGTCCCTAGGACACAATCGCACCTCCCCGTCGCTTGTTTGCCTGCTTCGGCCCTACCTCGCCGGCGGCGAGCTCGCCCCTGCTGCCGAGGGCAGAGTTGTGAAGGTCACAGATTTGTAGGGACCCCTGTAGAAACGTCGAGGGCATATCTGTGAAAAGTTTAATCTTTGTAAGGGCTGGGTTGCAAGTGGATTCTTAACCTTTTCACCCATAGGTCCAGATCTTGGAAAATTCATATAAAATCACAGAAAAATCAGAAAAATGTAAAACCAATTTTGTTAGTTTCCCCGTGAGTATACCTACATCTTTTGCAAAGCATGACCCTACTTTTGACTAATAGTTTTTGCACGAAAAATGGAAATCAGTTTGGCCTACTTTTGCTGTATTTCAAAATCTACTTGTGATCTCAAGCTGAACTTTGGATATGTTGTTGTAGATACCATGTGTAGGATCTGCACCAAAATTTACACAAAGTTACTAAGTAAATATTTTATTATGATTTATCTTGTATTTATGCTATTTTTCTACCTTAATGATTTTTGTAGCAAAAATTAAATAGATTTTTGAGCTCCAGTTCTGAGTATAGTCTTGAAATGCCTAGATGCACCTTTACTGATTTGATCATGATTTTAGGACTGATTGAAATATTTGTTCCTGATTTATGCTTGGTTTTAATCATAAATGCCTAGTTCAAGATCAAAAATGGCTCTTGGTGTATTTGTTGGTTTCGTAGCCTTGTTTAAGGTCAGAGGTGATGTAGGAGAAAAATTGGATCCAGAAGTGATGTACACAATCACTATAAAGAGAAGAATAAATAATAAAACACTTCATAATATTCTTTAAAAGGAAGAGTATGATGAATATATTTTGTCAAGGTGAATATGGTCAACTATGTGCTTCTTGTAGTCTTGTGTTGCTATTTTTAATTAAGTTAAATTAATTTCTTGCGAGCAAATGGATAACACATCTGCAATCACAAGGATGATCAAGGGTAATAATAATACTAGCATTCACTAGCTACCATATATCTCCACTAAAGTAATGCCATTATACAAGGTCATTACACAAAAGCCTCATTCATCAAATCTAGATGTTAATGAGGGAGTAGTTCACTACACAAAAGCTATCTATCATTCCTTGCAGGCGTGCCTATGGGAGTGCCCAGCGCTTCAGCGCCAGCCGGATGTCCTCAACCTTAGCCTCAATCTGAAATGGTTTTATAATGCATTATCAGTGTGATAAGTACATCAAAATTTGAATGAAACTGAACATAGTCAACATAGGGAATGAAGGTAATACCTTGGCATCAGTAGGACGTTTTCGGTAGGGGCCCAGGAGGCAGACCTCATCGTCGTTGTCATCATTGCATTCCACGAATAGCCTAACTCGTGCGAAGTTGAACTCATAAGTCACATTTGGCCCAAGATCCTGAATTAAGAAATCAAGACATGAACAGCAATATTCCACTTGTGAACTTAAGATTAATCATGTTGCAATCAGAGGTGATCAAAAATTTGTTTCAAACTGTCCAAGATAAAATTCACATAAACACTTGTGTACCAATAATGCTACTACACAAAATGTTGAGATGGATTTGCTCAATGATTCTTAACTGGATGATCTCTACCAAAAATTTCCATATGTACCCTAGTCAAGAAATCCTAAATTGCAAGTCCCAGAATTGATTATGACTCAGAAACAATTTCGCAATCACACAAAAATAATCACTTCAATGTACTAAGCAACTAGAGGAATTAAAGACTGAGTTCTCGAATAATAAAGGGGGAACTTAAATTTGGTACGAGTAAGAAAAATTACTGGACGCTCCCATCCGAAGTCCTGCCGTTTGGGGGGGTACAACTCCTCGCTGAACTCCTCCGCTAGCTTCGACTTCTTGGCGTTGGGGTGCTGAAAACCCTCATCATCGGCCTTCCGCTTCCGAGGCATCCTAGCGGATTCAGCGTCCGCTTCCTCGGATGCCCGGCGAACATCGGGGGAAGGAAACCACCCCAGCCTCGCCCCCTCCGCCGCCGGTCCCATCAAGGACCCCGTCTCCGGGCTCGTCGAGGATGCCGGCAATGCGGCCTTCGGCGAGGAATGGCGACAAGAAACCCTCGACGCCGCGGACGAGTCCGGCTCCATCTTGGCGTGCGGTGGGGAGGTTTGGAAAGTAATCGGAGTTGGGCGGCGGTGGGGAGGTTTGCAAAGTAATCGGAGTTGGGCGGCGGTTGGGTGGTTTCTACTGTAGCGAGGCGCTTGGGAAGGGGCGAGACAAGAAGCGAAGCATCAGGCAAGGCGGGGGCGTCTAGGCACACACAGGGTGCGGTTGACACCAGTTGTTTTCCACCCCAAGCGACTGACAAATGGAGCCCACCACGAAGGGCCCACACAGAAACCCCACACCAAAGGGATGCGACCCACGAGTACCTTGCGTGTGCTTTTTCATCCTTGCGTTTGACTTGCGGGTCCCACCTGTCGGCAAGTGATGAACTTATTTTTGTATTTTCATTCATAATCAAAACTTAAAACATGTTTATATTACACGTATGATGCCCAACTCAGGTGGTTTTTTCCCCTACATTCTTATAAAAGAAGAACCTATCTCATGAGTCCAATGCAATTCGAAATTACAAAGTTTGAACCATCAAATTTTCAAAATTCAAAGATTGATATCTAGAATTGATTTTTTCAAACACTAGATGATGTCAAATGGAAAAGTGACGAACACCAAAGTTTTATAGCTCATCGAGATGAACAATGTTTATTTTGGGTGGTTTTTCATTTGACGAATTGGTACTATCATGTAGTACAAAATTGACATGTCCCCAACCAAGTTTCTTAAACTATGTGAGTGAACCTAGGTTAATGAACAATGACTTTGTCAAATGAAAATCTGACCTAAATAATGTTCATAGATCTTGTTGAGATATGAAACTCTGGTATTCACCACTTTTCCATTTGACATCATATGGTGTTCAAAAATATCGATTGTAGATATCATTTTTTGAATTTCGAAATTTGTCCTATTCAAACTCTGTCAAATGGATTAATGACTTAAATAAAGATTGTAGGCCTTGACGACTTGTACAGGTTTGGTATTCAAGAAATTTTCATTTGGCAACTTTTGACAACTATATTCAAACTCTGTCAATTTTTGAAGGTTTTTGATAACAAAAGCAATTTGCATCATCTTCCCCACGTGTGGGACTAGGTAGCCGCACGACTGCACGCAGCGGCCGGCCATGCCATGACACGCCAGTTCGAACCCACGCCACGACACGCCAGTTCTGATGTTCAGTTGTTAATTTCTTTGGAAATAACTTGAGAGGCCGCTGCCGGTTATTGGAATCTCGAAAGACGCCGTCGGTTCTTGGAAAGTCCTCTCCGCCCACATCTCACGCTCCCCCGCCGCGCCCTCTCCGCCCATATATCTCACGCTCCGCCGCCGCGCCCTCTCCGCCCACATTTCACGCTCCGCGCCGCGTGACTTCCCTTCCATGGCATCGAGGGAGCACCCCCGGTCGCTCGCGGAACTCCCGATTGAGTTGCGGGCAATCATCGCTGGCCGAGTCGGTGCGACATCGAAGCAGCCAATGGAGGACCTCCGGGGCCTACGTGCCACCTGCAAGAGCATGCTCGGCCCCTACCGCGACAGAGACATCGGTAGGCACCTGGCACTAGGTCGGGTTCTAGTCGAGCAGATGCAGAACACCGACCCCGACGGCTACGACGTCTTCGTTCGTAGCCTGGCTGCAGCCGGCAACCCGGTGGCCGGCTTCCTCGCCAGGATGGACGACATCTTCGGCAGGAACCGCGGACGGCGTCCTCCCCTACACGAGCTACACCGCGTTGCCCACGTCAGGAACAGAGGGGCGGCCTATGTGGCAGCCGTCCTCCTCTACAGGTTCTACAGCGGGGCCGACACCGACGCCACTGCATTTGCGTACATGAAACAGGTTGAGGGCGAGGCTAAAGGTCTGCGGATGATCATCAACTTGTAGTCTGAATATTTCCGGACTCGTGGGGTTAATCTTGCAAAGCAAATGAGGAGTATCGCCCTCCGCCTGGGCCGCCGCCGGCCGACACTGCCACCGGCGGTGGCGCGAGGCAACATTCAACACTACGTAGGTCGAACCTTCTGCAGTAGGGAGCCGAGCCGGAGGGGGTTTGCCTTTTATTTCTGTAGTGATGAATGTAGGCTTCGTTTCGAATGCGATGCCTTCTTCTTTAGTGTTAATCATGTTTACTGAGGCTAAAATGGTGTAAAGTGTATCATCTGCTAGAACTTCCTATTAAGCTTCGTGCTGATGATGTGTCCCAAGCAGAATAAAGAAATAACAAGTTATGTGCATACAACACTTATTTTTCTACAGATTCTTCTACATTGGTAGGAACCTACCTTTGCCAAAATTACAGTACTTATTATTCAAATGTAGTGAGAATGTAACAGCTTGGGAATAGTGACCACAAATACACCTCATGCTTTAGTTTTGTGGCACGACATAATAATGAAAAAATGTTGGAAACAATTGTCATGGCAAGATTAAATTGGCTCTTAACACGCCAAACAAAATCGACTGAGTATCAATCGAAAAATTCATCATCTTGGGCATCTTGAACAATTGGTGCAACAACTCCAGCATTAATGTACGTGTCATCTGCATCATGTTCATCATCATCATCAAATACATCATCATCTGGTTCATCAACTGCCTCAGCCCGCACCTGATTAATAACGAGACATCCCCGGTTGTGCCTTCCTTGTCCGATCTTGACCAATTTGTCAAATCCTGGTGTTCACCGAGCAAATTAATACCTTTGATACCCACAGCAATTGAGTCCTCAAGATCTAATTCAGGCATGGCAAACAAGTTCCTTGGTTTCAATGAAATAACACTACTCCAACCAAGTTTGTTCACTAGATTCACATAAAACACCAGTTCTGCCTGTGTTGCCAAAATATAGGGTTCATTCGTATACCTGTGTCGAGTAGTATCGATGTCAATCACCCCAAATTTATCTTTACTGTATCCTTTGCCTCTGTTGGTACTTGTGGCAGCAGGCACATCAAACCAGTCACGCTGGAACAGAATAACTTCTTTTTGTCTAGGAAATTCCAGTGGGATCATTCTTTTAATCACTCCATACCAGTTCGTGCCTCCTTTCTCACCCTTGACGAGCACATCACTGTTTTGTGTCACGAGGGTTTTCTCAATGTTAACGGTTCGAAACAGCCAATTATTGATATGAAATCTATTCATTGTACGAGGTTGGGGATCCGGTCCTTGAGCAAGTGCAAACAACTCTGAACTTACTTCCCCTCTCGCATGTAGACCTCTGATCTTGCCTTCAAACCATCTTACGAGTTGATCCTCATGTCGCTTATCAAGATTTCTGGTTCCATATTCCTTTAGTTCTTCCAAATGCGCACTGCATAAAAAAGAATATTACCGTTAGTTTGAAATTCAAAATTACAAGTAATAAATGATGTTGAGTAGTGTATCTTACTCGACATATGGTCTAGCTTCATCACAATTGCAAATTATATAGTGCCTCATCTTTCGAAACTCATCTGGTGGAATTTCGTCAACCGTCTGTCCTCTCCTCTTGTAATCCATTTCAGAAAAAATGCTCAAACTAGATGGTGGCTCATTAACAGTAACTGTTTCATGTCGATCAACACGATTCTCTTTGGTGTCCACGTCCAAGAATCTTGAGCAGAATGTAAGGCACTCCTCGAGTATGTATCCCTCAGCAATTGAACCTTCAGGGTGAGCCTTGTTCCTCACATATCCTTTCACAGTGCGTAGGTACCGCTCCACTGGGTACATCCATCTGTAACACACTGGCCCCCCAATTTTAGCTTCCTCAGCTAGATGGACAGGCAAATGGATCATGATATCAAAAAATGCAGGTGGGAATATCATCTCAAGTCGACAAACAGCCTCCCTAATTGAACAGCTTAGCCTGTCCAATTCTGCTTCCACCAGCTCCTTTGACCATAGTGCATCGAAGAAATTACTAAGTTGAATCAATCCGATGACAACAGCTTCTGGCAAAATCCTACGCACTACTAAGGGTAAAAGTTTTTGTAGAATTAGATGGTAATCATGAGTTTTCAAGCCAGACACCTTACGTGACTTTACGTCAACACATCTTCTTATATTTGAGGAAACCCCATCAGGCATCTTCACTCCATATAGAAATTCACACAAACTTTCCCTGGCATCCTTATCTAACTCGTACAAGGCTGATGGCAAGGTATACTTATCATCTTTAATCACATGGTGCTGATCTGGTCGTATCCGTAGATACTCCATGTCAAGCCTGGCATTCTCCCCGTCCTTACATTTGCCGTCCAATTTAAGCAGAGTGCCTAGTATGCTCTCGCATATATTTTTCTCAATGTGCATGACGTCCAAATTATGCCTGATGAGCAAAGAAGACCAGTAAGGGAGCTCAAAAAAATACTCTTCTTCCTCCAGTTGTGCCATCTGTTGTCTTCGTCACGCTTCCTTTTTTGGATAACAAGGTCTTTCCAAATTCTACTTGTTCAAAAGTATCATACTGCTCAAGTACCTGTGCACCAGATAGTGGTTCTGGAGCCTCCCTGGTTTCGACCTTGTTGTTGAAGCTGACCGCGTTGTTGCGCCATGGATGGTCGGGGGCCAAGAAACGTCGATGTGCCATGTAGCAGTGCTTCTTCCCATGTTTCAACCACAAATAGTCAGTATGTTTGTGGCAGTATGGACATGCAAACTTTCCTTTAGTGCTCCAACTAGACAGCATAGCATAAGCTGGGAAGTCATTAATTGTCCAAAAAAGGATAGCGCGCAATGTAAAATTCTTCTTAGTCCCTGCATCTCTTGTTTTAACACCATTATTCCAAAGCTCCTTGAGCTCCAGTATAAGGGGCCTCAAATATACTTCAATATCCATTCCAGGAGATTTTGGACCAGGTATCAACATTGACAAGATCTAGTTAGATTGTTTCTGACACAACCATGGAGGCAAATTGTAAGGTATCAGGATGACAGGCCATATGGAGTATGTAAGACTTTGCATGCCAAAGGGATTGAACCCATCAGAAGCAAGACCCAGCCTAACATTATGACCTCCTTTTTCTGAAAACCATGTAAACTCTGAATCCACGTGCTTCCATGCCTTTGAGTCAGCAGGGTGACACATTTTCCTATCATTCACCAATTCTTTCTTGTGCCACTGCATATCCTCTGACATTTGCTTTGACATATACATTCTTTGCAGCCGAGGAATAAGAGGAAAGTAGCGTAGGATCTTAACTGGTAACCGCTTCTTAGCAGTAGTAGCACCAACTGCAATGTCATTATTACCACAGGTTTTTTCTACAACTTTCCACCTTGACTGCTTACAAATGGGACATGTCTCCAGATTTGCGTATTGCTCAAAAAATAACACGCAATCATTTTCACATGCGTGTATCTTGACATAGTCCAAGCCCAGGTCTCGAACCACCCTTTGCACTTTATCCAAGGAGTCAGGAATACAATGCCCTTCAGGGAGAACCTTTCCAAAGAGCTTAAGTATGGCCTCCAACGCCGCGTTACTTAAGCCATACATGCACTTTATTGAAAAAGCTCCACGATAAAAGAGACCTTAGTTGCATTTTTGCATCCTGGATACAATTCCTTCTTTGCCTGGTCTAATGGTTTCAAAAAAATCTCTGCCTGCCTATCTGCCTCATCATCTTTGGTTTGTCCATGAAGTACAGTGCCACTGATAATGTTTCTAATCAGAGTATTAGTGGCAGCAGGGTTATCATCACAACTGTCTTCTTCATCGTCTTCTCCAAAATAAGGTGTTGTATCATCAGCTGTAGGTTGTGCATCATGATTGTTGAGATCAGGAGTGACATCATGATTCACACGACCCTCAGCTGATGAAGTATTAGTTTGTCCTTGAATGATACCATCATCGATGAAACAATCAGCAAACCCTCTAGTCACTAAATGAATTTGAATGGGAAACAAGGTGTCATGTCTGATCATGCATTGACATACAGTACATGGGCACGGAATAGATCGACCTCGCGCTGATGCGGTGGTAAAGGTTTGAAAAAAAGATCGGAAATTGTTCTGCCAATCCACCGAGTGTTGAGGCAAGCGCATCCAACTCCGATCTTCGTGTGATGCCATTAATCTGCATTCATGTTTCAAACGACCTAGATCATGATATAGCAATATGCATATATATGCAGGGAACGAAGATATATACGAGATCAAGACAACAGTACCGGCCGTGGCACCGCACAGATGTTGATTGATCGCCGTGGAGATCTATACGTACGTCGTGGAGATCGATCTAGATGGAGACCTATACACTGTCGTGGAGATCTTGATGGAGACTGAATGGAAATTCATCGAAGACTTGGAGTTTTGGAATGGTCCCGATGAGTCCCTATCTAATCGTCGTTTTGATCTCCTGCATAAGCGTCGTGATAGACAAATTACAGTGCAACCAAGGAATACCTCGTTGCAACATTTCTGAGGCTGTACGTATTATGACCTTTCACAGGGTCCACATTATGTGCCTCGGGTTTTCAACAGATGCGTAATTCATGATTTTTCTTTTCCGATTGGCTACTATAGAGGCTAACTATAATACACAAAATTCAGGAGTTCTAGTGAAGAGTCTCCAAATTGTTGATCACAAATTTAAGTATGCACCAGATTGTTGTTCACAAAATTACTCCAGATTGTTGATCACAAAGATTTGTGAATATACACTAGTCTAGCATAAACAATAGCATGTCGCAATTCTGAAAACAGACAGATGGTTACTCCAAATATGCATGACAGGACCCAGCAGATTTCAATTTGTGTCACTCATAAGTTAAAATATTTTGCAAGGGCTCATCTAGATCCAAACACATATAGACATACGAACAGCTATATATACAAGTTTTAGCACACAACCATACTTAGACGAAGTACTACAATTACAATATAGAGGCTCGAAGTTATTACTTAGATGTTGCCACATACACAACCATTCTTAGACCATTCACCAGCATCTGCATAACATCCACCTAGGACCTGGTTATGCTACGTACTAAGCTAGATTACTACTACTTGCGATTGACTTTATCCTGAACCTTGGGGATCTTCTTCTCCATCCCTTCTAACTTGTCAGCAACAGTCTCCATGAATTCCTTCAGGGTCATCTCCATGTCTTCATGCGTTCCAGCAATGTCCACGCTTAGGTTCTCAATCTGCTCCCGCAAATCATCATAGCGATCCTTCAGCTGCTGAACCATTTGGCGCAAGGGCATTTCCTATAGCAGGCAACAAACACAAGTTACTAAGATGAAATGTGTTACAACAGCAGTGGCCAATGCAGCCAAATAATAAAAAAAATGCACCTTTCTTTTCGATGATCCCGAAGCTTTCGATGGCGACGGTTTCTTGCTGTTGTCCTGATCATCATCCGAGTCTGGAATGATGATCCTCACCTGATTAGAAGTGTTCACTAGCCTGACCAAATAAAATAATTTGCTATTTTTCAGATTTGTTTAAAACAACCTATTCAATCTCTTGACTGATATTGTATACCAATTTACCCATGATGAATCAAAGCATACCAATAAAAAAACTAGTGTGTGCAAATCACATACAACAATCAACCTTGTGAAAAAGAGTAAAAGCAATTAAAGGTCTAACTATTTAATATTTGAGCATATAAGTTCACAACTCTCTCCTGGTAATACACAGGTTCATCATCACAAAACTATGGAGATATGGTACACAGGTTCCATCTCACCTCATTTGCATCATATGACCTCTAGGCTGATACTACTTCGCTTATAAATAATAAAGAAGGAAGAAAGGTTGATCCCCCTACTAGCTGCCAGAAAAGGCCTAACCTACTAATTGGGACAGCCTGCGTAAACTAACTTCGTTTGGCTGGATTTGTTTTGAGCAATGTGATCAAATGTACACAGGTCAGATTCACAGAAAAGATGGCAAGAAATGAAGCCAATTATCATTATCATTATCTAGTATGAGGTGAGATGGATCCACACAAAAACCCAATTATCACTATCTAGTATGAAAATTTGATTACTATGAACCACTAACTTTTTCTAATTGCAAGAGGAGTCACCCGATTCCTGGAAAGTCAAAGAGGGCAGGGCAGTGTACCTCACTTCACTTCTGGACCGCTTGCATCCGACTAGGGCCTGCTTACCCTTACCGGATGGATCGACTTGGCGATGCGGGCGTCGGACGACGAGGAGGAGGTGGCGGCGCTGGGCGTACCGGAGGACGACGGGGTTGGGGTGCCGCCGACCGTACCGAAGGATGACGAGGTCGGCGGTGTGGTAGACTTGAACCGCCCGCGTGCATCGCGCTTCTGCGTGGCGGTGCTGTGGCCCCTCCGTACGCCGCCGCCGCTCGCCTGCAAACCCTCAGTGTGGCCCCGCCTTCCGCCACCGCCGCTCGCCTGGATCCCCTTGATGCGGCCCCGCCTGCCGCGGCCGCCGCTCGGCTGCGTTGCGGCGCTACGGCCCCTCCGTCCGCGCCCGCCGCTGGCCTGGGAAGGCTCGATGCGGCCACTCCGGCCGCTGTCACCGCTCGCCGCCGGGGAAACCTCGATGCGGGGCATCTCGATGTGGAGGCGTCGGTCGGAACCGACGAGGGGGATGGTCAGGAGCTGAAGTGTATTGGGGGTGAGGGAGCTGAAGGTTATAGACGATTTGGGCCGGCCCATCCTTGTTTTTATTACTCTCACCGGCCCATTTGGCTTCTTTGCAGCGGCGTCACACTCCAGGACCTTTAGTGCCACCCCGGAAACTGAGAAGGGGGTATCCCAGCTTAAAAGGGGAGGCGTGCCTGCGCTCTCGAACTCCGAATTACCGTCATCCACTACTGCTTGCTACTTGTGCTATGGGGCTTAATGGGCTGGCCGGCCCACTCGGGCTCCCGCTCGTTGGGCTTTACGCTCGCTGGTTGAGCCTGTTGTGGCCTGGCTTAGCCCACATCCCCATAGCACAACATTTTTTTTCATCTAAACAAATCCTCTCTTTTTTTTCATGGTACCTATAGTCTATACCATATTGTTAAAATTCATATTTTTCATAATAACATTTACCTATTAAATCGCATTTTAAATTTCGCTACAGCCCCATAGCACAAATTTTTTTTTCATCAAAACAAATTTCGTGGCAATACGTACACGATATTCCTTCTTGAGGCTAGAAACGAAGCAATAGCCCTCCATGTATTGCAACAACACAAAGATATATTTGCAACCCAAATAAGACGTTGCGATATAGCCGTTCAAACGCAACCAACCCTAGTATAGTGGCCATAGCAACTTTCTATTGCAACACACGAATTGCTAGTGCAATGCATAAATGGGGTAGCAGTATTTCCGACCAAATGCAACACAAATCCTCATAATGGGTGCATTAGCATCAACCTGTTGCAACAACGCAAAGATATATTTGCAACCCAAATAAGATAATGCGATATAGCCGTTCAAACGCAACCAACCCTAGTATGGTGGCCATATCAACTTTCTATTGCAACACACGAAATGCTAATGCAACGCAGAAATGGGGTAGCAATATTTCCAACAAAATGCAACACAAATCCTCATAATGGGTGCATTAGCGTCAACCTGTTGCAACACAAAAAATAAATATTGCAACTCAAATTTTGTGTAGCAATAGACACACATATTACAACCAAATCACTGTTTCGGTGCCATAGTACCCCCCTAATGCAACCAAATTTGTGGTGTTGCCTAAGAGTTGTGTTGCAATAGGGGGAAAACCTTGAAGTGGAAAGGTAGATCAGACCTTGTTTCTCCTCAAGCAGGGCAAAGAGATCCTAATTGTGCAGGTGTACGTGGATGATATTGTCTTTGGTGGCTTGTCTAACTCTTTGGTTGCAAGGTTTGCAGAAGACATGAGCAGGGAATTTGAGATGAGCATGATGGGCGAGTTGCAGTTCTTCCTCGGGCTCCAGATCAAGCAATCGAAGGAAGGAACATTCGTACACCAAGGACATTGTGAGGAAGTTCAAGATGGAGGACTCCAAGGCCACGGCGACGCCTATGAGTACGACTACAGCTCTTGATGCGGACGAGGACGGTGAACACGTGGACCAGAAGGAGTACCGGAGCATGATCAGCTCCCTCTTGTACTTGACGACAACGAGGCCGGACATCCAATTCTCGGTATGTCTGTGCGCTCGTTTTCAAGCGTCTCCAAGGACTTCGCATCGGCAAGCAGTCAAGCGCATCTTCAGGTATTTGCGATACACTCCTGACTTCGGCCTTTGGTACTCCGCGTCTTCTTCTTTGGAGCTTCACGGTTTTTCAGACGCGGATTTTACCGGGTGTGGGTTGGATAGGAAGTCCACTTCTGGGACTTGCTAGTTCTTAGGTTCTTCTTTGGTGTCTTGGTCTTCCCGCAAATAATCGAGTGTTGCTCAATCTACAACCGAAGCCGAATATGTTGCCGGAGCCAGTTGTTGCTCTCAGCTCCTTTGGATCACATACACCATGAGTGACTTGGGTGAGGAGTATACCCAGGTTCCACTTCTTTGTGATAGCACGAGTGCGATAAGTGTTGCTAAGAACCCAGTGCTTCATTCTAAAACCAAGCATATAGAAGTGAGATACCATTTTCTGAGGGATAATGTTGAGAAAGGGAAAATCGCTTTGATCCATGTGCCCACACAAAACCAACTAGCGGATATTTTCACCAAGCCCCTAGATCAAGCAACTTTCACTCGTTTGCGGGGAGAACTTGGTGTGTATTTGGTCTCTTGAGTTGGGTGTGGGAGCTCCTTTGTAGCATATGTATAGTTTCCTTTGTGCATTCTTTGCATTTTGCATTGCATGTGTAACATGATGTATAGGCATCTTTGTATCTTAGGTTGCATGCATTTTGTATCATATGCATTTTGTAGGAAAGCTTCTCCTATATACATAGTTCACCATGTTGTGCTATATATGATCCTATGAGCTAGTTTTGTATGATATGCTTAGTGTGGCTTAGCTCTTGATGATCTTGATTTATATCCATGGTTGATAGCTATGTTTTTGAAAAAATGCTACATGTATGCTCTCTTGTGAGTAAATGCCTTTATATGATCATGACATGTTTTAGTGGCTTTTCTATGCTTAATTTGTGCTTGGATAGCTTATTTTGAGTATATGGGGCCAAAGGCTCATTTGCCATCATGAATGTTTAGCCCCCATGCTTTATCTTGTGGAGGGGCATAAGTTCCTTTTTGTCGCAAAGACATTTCATGTACCAAATATGAATCTGAAAATGAAATGTAAATTGCTTGGAAAATGTGCTCTTGTGTCATATGTGCTTAATTTAATTGTTTTTTGGTGCTAAACCGTTGCATGTTGCTTACCAATGAGAAGTCTCATATCTAGAAGTAAGCACATGGCTCGGTGGCTTTGATATGACATGAGGTGCTTGTGGGTGTTTATGATGGTCTTATGCTTAGAATGGTTGTCCTAGCATGAAGTTTGTGTGGCTTTGCCATTTTGACATGTTTTGCTCATGTTTAGGACTTTGCTCATGAAAGGGAATTTTTCGCAAAAAATGCTCAATTTTATCTTAGCTTTGCCCAATGGTTGTGAAACTTGGTGATCTTGTAGTTTATGTCCATACGAAGCTATAGAGTATCTAACTTTCTTATTTGGATATGTGTAGCATCCTATGTTGTATTTTGTCCATTTGAGAAGCTCTAGGTTGAAATTTTCCCATTTTTGGCTTGATTCATGCATTGTCAACAAGGGGGAGAAGTTTGAGCATGTTTTGGCCTACTGAATGCATTTAGAAGGTTTCCAAGTGGTTTCGAGCTATTTCTGAGCTCTTGCAGTTCCCAGATGGTCATCGGCCTGACTGGTGGACCTCACCGGTCTGACCGGTGTGAGTGTCAGGATCTAGGCGGATCTAGTGCACCGATCTGACCGGTGAGGTGGACCGGTCTAACCGGTAAGAGCAGGCTTGTGCAGCTGCTCTGTTTCATGAAGTGGTTTGCATGCATTCGTCCAGGGGGAGTTGCATTGGTTCAGGGGGAGCTTGCATGTGTGCAGGGGGGGCTCTTTGTGGTTTTTGAGCTTTGCATTGGTGGTCTTTGCTTGAGCTTGTTTTTGACTCGGTTGTGTCGGACCGTTGCCCTTGCCTAAGGGAACCAAGTCTTTCCTCTTTCAAGTGATCTTTGCCATTGTTTGGCTTTCGATCGCTTGTCTGATTTTCTTTTAGTTGTTTCTTTTCTTTTCCTTTTCTTTTTGTTTACCAAATGTGTGTGTTGTCAATGCACTCATCAAGGGGGAGATTGAGAGCCTGTGTGATTCAAGGACCGGTGGATGGTCACTTCTTGGTGTGATGAGTGATTGACAACATTGTGTGGACTGACTCTTGGCTAAGTATTGCAGGTGCAATTGCGGCTTGACTGGTGTTGGTGCAGGTGAAGAGCAACTGCTAAAGGTCGCTGCCGGGTAGGTCTGCAGGTGTGGAAAAGACAAGTAGGCTTGGCACGAGGGACCTGGTGGCCAACGGGGTCAAGTGCGGGCCGCATGGTAGCAAGAACGACAAGATGAAGTCGTCGATGGTTTCTTGGTTGAGCCTCAAAACCAAGGTCGAGCCGGGACTACGTGGGTGCCGAGTCATGAGTGGTGATTGGCGGAGGCTACATCGAGTTCGCGGGGTTTCCAGTGGTTCACCAGAAAATCGCTGGGTTCCTTGGTTGATCCACAAAGCCAAGACCGAAGACCAGAGGCAGCAGCACTGGACCGGTCTGACCGGTGGGTCTGACCAGTCTGACTGGTGTGCGACGACGCATTCCGGAGACTTCGAAGTGGAGGACACGTGTCGGGATCTTAAGGCTTGCGTCGAGGCTAAACGAGTTTGCGGTCGCCGGGCATCCGTCCGATGGTGCTACGACAAAGTTTACCAAATGGCCTTTTGGGGGCGTGTATCTTAGTTTAATGTAATAGGGGTAGTTTCGTCTTTCGGCTAGCCTCCATATAACCCAAGTGGTGAAAGGATGGCAGCCATCTCTTGGAACCCTAGCTCATTTGCTTTTGCTATTTTCCCTTCCTATTTTTCTTAGGATTTTTAGGACTAGCTTGAGAGCTTCATGGTGAGATATTGTGAGAGGGAAGGATGATTGGGAGGCAAGCTAGACCTTGTATGAACCCTCATTGTATGTATAGATGATCCGGCGTGGTTCCTCGAGGCTTGATTTTGTCTCTCCCGTTTTCTCTTTTTGGTGATTTTTGGAACCTTTTCTTGGCGTTTTTCTTGTGATGGTTTTGAGACCTTTCTCTTTGGGATTTGGTGGGGGATGTATGCATAAACCCTTCGTGGTTCTTTTCCCTTTGATTCCCCTCCCAAATCCGTGAGTAAAGGGGCTCAATTTTGTGGTTTTCTCTGGTCTAGGGTTAGAGGCATTCTTGGTGGAAATCTTTCAATTCCTCTTAATTTAGCAAGTTTTGGTGGATCAAATGGTGGCTATGGAATGCCCATGAGGTACTCCTACTATCCCCAAAGTCTTGTGCGAATCCGTGGAGCGAATTGGGAGATCGAGATTTGGATTTGGAGGAGTTGACCCGCGGGTTGCTGTTCATCCCGAGCGCCTAGGTCGTGACCGGTCTGACCGGTGCCTTCCACCGGTCTGACCGGTGCCGACCCCCTGTTGGGTTTTGCTCGGGTGAACATCTTGGTGAGTTCCCTAGTCTCTGGGTTTGCTAATGTTTCGAGTTTGGAGTGTTTTGGAGCTCGGGAGGTTGGTTTCTTGGATTTGGGATTTCCAGGCTCAGACCGGTCTGACTGGTGAGCTGCACCGGCCTGACCGGTGCAGGGGCTTTTCTATGGAAATTGTCAAGTCCTTCTCGGGTGACCCGACTTGAGGTCCAGGGTGACCCGGTATGTCTCTGGAGGGTGTCGGGTGATCCGGCGGCTTAGTCCGGGTGATCCGGCCTTGACCGGTCTGACCGGTGTAGGTGACCGGTCTGACCGGTGTGGTCTGTTGCTGCTCGAGTTGCTTGTTCCGCTGTGTTCTCGAGTAGGTTTCGGTGTGTGTTGGTTCCAAGGACCAGTAGCACTCTAGTGGCTACGTGGTCTTGGCCAACTTGGGTAGTTGAGTCGGAGACGTGCTTTGGTTAGCCGTGTTTATCTTGTTGGAGTTTCCATCTCCTTCGAGAAGAATTTTTATCGACTCCCATTCACTCCCCCCCTCTCTGGTCGCCAGTTCGGTCCTTCATTGGTCCCACATCCAGGTGGGCTGAAGATAGCTCCGCTTGTAGACAGGCTGAAGGAAGCCCCCGGCCGCTTGGCGACGTACGTTAAACACTTGGCGAAGTCGATACCGAACCCAGTACTTGCCTTCATGAAGTTGTACTTCCCCAAGGCTCCGGTAGATGTGGTGGCTGGGGGTCTTGCGGCGACCTGCATAGACGAGCAGTACAAGGCTCTGCTGGAAGAGATGGCGCCTATTGCCGAACAGGTCGCCGACAAGTTGAACCTCCAGTAGATGTACCTATAGAAATAGCTGGTGTGCAGGAGTAGTTGATATAAGATAAACAAGTTAGTTGAGAACTCGTTTAAATGTGATTGAAGTTGTTTCACTTCTATAATGAGTACTCGTTCCTGCGGCTTGCAACGAAGCCCGCGGAGTACCAAGTCGTTGGAGATGCGATGAGTAGTCGAACTCAATGGGGTCCGTCTAGTTAGGAGACGCGGTAAACAAGTTGATTAAAATAAAACTTTATTACTGATGAAAGAGTACACCTGGGTGGCCAGGGCCGTTACAAATAAGTAGTCGCCAGGACCCGTAGGCCGCCTATGGCTAAGTAATCGCTAGGGTCCATGGACCGCTT
This sequence comes from Cenchrus fungigraminus, assembly GCA_036936925.1. Classification (NCBI taxonomy): domain Eukaryota; kingdom Viridiplantae; phylum Streptophyta; class Magnoliopsida; order Poales; family Poaceae; genus Cenchrus; species Cenchrus fungigraminus. Next base: position 56,321,684 of record CM072772.1, on the reverse strand, counting down.
ACAGCTGAAGATCTGTAGGTAGCCGTCGAAGCTGGATCAAAGGAGTGGATGGTCTGTAGACCGCTGCCAAAGTCCTTAGGCTGTGTGCAGCCTAGGATCTGTAAGTAGCCATTAATGCTGGATCTTGGAGAAGAGTAGTCCGTAGAATGGCGCTAGGACCGGGAGGCCGCTTACAGCAAAGAGTCCATGAGTAGCCGTGTAGGCTGGACCCGTGGGTGAGTAGTCGAGTGACTACATGTAGAAGCGACACAATTGATCGATGTTCCACGAGTTGTTGATGTCTTCGCCTTCAAGTGTCTGGAGACGATAGGAGCCCATGCCGATGACCTTGCATACTGAGAAAGGACCTTCCTAGGGCAAGCTGAGCTTGTGTAGTCCGTCCGTGTTTTGAATGCGACGGAGGACTAGATCACCGACGTTGAAGGAGCGTTCCTTGACGTTGCGATCATGGTAGCGCCGGATACCCTCTAGGTACCTTGCTGATTGGACGAGGGCAGCACTGCGAGCTTCTTCGAGGCTGTCGATATCAACCCGTCTGTTGTCTTCTGAGATGCCTTTGTCGTATTGTTCTACTGCCGGGGATTCCCACATCACATCGGCGGGTAGAATAGCTTCGGAGCCGTAGACCAGGAAGTAGGGCGACTGCCCATTTGATTTGGTAGGTTGCGTACGAAACCCCCAGAGTGCGTTGGGTAGTTCCTTGATCCACTTGCCTCCTTTGGTATTAGCAGCATCATGCAGTCACTTCTTGAGGGCGTCGAGTACCATCCTGTTGGCGCGCTCCACCTGGCCGTTAGCGCGCGGGTGGGCGACTGAGACATACCGGACATCGATCCCGCTGTTCTCGCAGTACTCCCAGAACTGATGATTGTTGAAGTTGGAGCCCAGATCTGTGATATTGCGATGGGGTAGCCCGTAGCGATGCACGAGTTCATCCAAGAAGTCGAGTACTCTGTCGGCCTTTGGGCAGGTGACCGGCTTGACTTCGATCCACTTGGTGAACTTGTCGATAGCCACCAGAACTCTATTGAATCCTCCTAGTGCAGTTGGCAGAGGCCCAATCATGTCGAGCCCCCAGCAGGCGAACGGCCAGGTCGGCGGTATAGTGACTAGCTTGTAGGCTGGGACGTGTTGCTGCTTGGCGAAGATTTGGCACCCTTGGCATCGTCTGATGAGTTCTTCTGCGTCACCCAGAGCTGTAGGCCAGTAGAACGCTCGTCGGAAAGCCTTGCTCACCAGCGTGCGAGAGGACGCGTGGTTGCCGCAGTGCCTTTGTGAATCTCCTCCAAGATATCCTTGCCTTCTTCTCGAGGTACGCACTTCATGAGTACTCCAGAAGTTGCACCCCACCTGTAGAGCTTTTCCCCGACTAGTACGTAGGTCTTGGCTCGTCGGACGAGTTGTTCTGCCTCATTCTTGTCGGAAGGGACCTTCTGCTCACGGACGTAGTCGATGAAGGGTTGCCTCCAGTCGACGTCAATCATCATGACCTCCTAACTGGGCTGAGATGGCCTAGGGTCAGTGGTCGTAGGCGTCGGCTCCGGGATGGAAGCGTATGAAGTTCGTGGATGAAGACTCCAGCGTGTACTTGAGCGCGAGTGGAACCAAGCTTCGACAGGACATCCGCTGCCACGTTGTTGTCACGGACGACATGATGGAACTCGAGACCATGGAATTTGTTCTCGAGCTTGCGGACTTCTAGGCAGTAGGCGTCCATGTTCTCCTTGTTGCGGTCCCAAGAGTCGTTGACCTGGTTGATAACCACAGCGGAGTCGCCGTAGACTAGTAGCCGCTTGATGCCCAGTGAGATTGCAAGTCGGAGCTCAAGTAGCAGAGCTTCGTACTCGGCTTCATTATTTGAGACCTTCCAGAAGATCTGCAGGATGGACGTGAGTTGTTCGCCCTTCGGAGAGATCAGGAGTACCCCTGCGCCTGTGCCCTCGAGCTTGAGTGAGCCATCGAAGTACATCACCCAATGCTCTGGTCGCTCTGTTGGTGTGGGCAGTTGACTTTCCCGCCATTCTGCCATGAAGTCGACTAGTGCTTGACACTTAATGGCGGTGCGTGGCTTGAAATTGATGTTGAGGGCGGCAAGCTCGACCGCCCACTTGGAGATTCTCCCGGTTGCATCTTGGTTGTGGAGTATATCGCCGAGCGGGTAGTTGGTGATGACAGTGATCAAGTACTCCTGGAAGTAGTGTCGTAGCTTCCGCGAGGTGATGAGTACTGCGTAGAGTAGCTTCTGGACCGGTTGGTACCAGGCCTTGGACTCGGACAGGACCTCACTGACGAAGTAGACTGGTCATTGGACTGGGTAGGTGTGGCCTTCTTCCTGCCGCTCGACGACAATGGCAGTACTTACCACATGGTAGTCGCAGCGAGGTAGAGCAGAAGTTGCTCCTTTTTGCGAGGTGCCGTGAGGACCGGTGGCTTGGACAGCAAGTCTTTAAGCTACATCAGAGCTTGATCAGCCTCCACGGTCCACGCGAACTTCTCTTGGTGCTTGAGTAGCTTGAAAAAGGGTAGTCCCCGTTCTCCGAGCTTCAAGATGAATCTGTTCAGGGCCACCATGCACCCGGTCAGCTTCTGGACATCCTTGATGCAGGTTGGAGCTTTCATGTTGGTGATGGTGGAGATCTTCTCGGGGTTGGCTTTGATGCCGTGATGGCTGATGATGAAGCCGAGTAGTTTCCATGAAGGTATGCCGAAGACGCACTTGTTGGGGTTGAGCTTCCACTGGTACTCTCGTAGGGATGCGAAAGTCTCTTCCAGATCGGCGATGAGCGTATCAGAATTTCTGGTCTTAACGACCATGTCATCTGCGTATCCTTCGACATTCTTGTTGAGCTGCTCCTTAAAGCAGGCCTGGATTGCTCGTTGGTAGGTAGCGCCAGCATTCTTCAACCCGAACGACATTGTCGTGTAGCAGTAGGCGCCGAACGGGGTGATGAACATAGTCTTCTCCTGGTCTTCTTCCTTGATTGCGATCTGGTGGTACCCGAAGTAGCAGTCGAGGAAGCAGAGCAGGTCGCAGCCCGCCGTGGAGTCGATGACTTGATCAATCCGCGAAAACCCGAAGGGGTCCTTAGGGTAGTGCTTGTTGAGGTCGGTGTAGTCGACGCACATCCTCCACTCGTTGGTGTTCTTCTTGCGGATGAGGACTGGGTTGGCGAGCCACTCAGGATGGAAAACTTCTCTGATGAAGCCAGCCGTGAGTAGTTTGGCGAGTTCCTTCTTGATGGCATCCCATCGGTCGTTAGCGAAGCGGCGGAGGTGTTGTTGCTTGGGGGTTGTGTCGGTGTTTTAGACCGGCAACCTACCAAGGGGAGTACCCGAGGTAGACGTTTGTGGCCTCGCCGAGATACAGAACTCGAAGGAGAGACACGTGGCACACAATTTAGACAGGTTCGGGCCGCGAGGTGCGTAATACCCTACGTCCTGTATGCTGCGTAGCTCTGGATTGATTGGGTGTGTTTACAAGATGATGCGGATAGATAGATAGGGTCAGTGCCTCGCCTTATATAGTCCGGGAGGTAGGGTTACAAGTCGGTTTAGGAGGGAGAGTACTAGTCGTACACGGCTAGGAGTACTCTACATGGATCCGGACATGCCTAGTTTCCTAACCGAGTACTAGCCCTCTGGTTGCCTTGCGCTCCACGCCGTCTTGCACCGTGTAGCCCAAGTCGAGTAGTTCCAAGGGTCCACGCAGTAGTCGGTCCTGGTACCCGCCTGGGTAGTGGGCCCTGGGATGTCCATACGACAAGCCCCCGAGTACTTTGCAGTCGAGCAGGATGTCTTCAAGTAGTCTTGACGGCATTGGCGAGTAGTCCTTGAGCGTCCCCGAGTTCCACAAGCCGAAAGTCCTCAAGAATGCTTGAATCATCCCGAGGCTGGAAGGTACTCCAGCTGATCTTTGAGTAGTATTGAAGTCTTCTCGAGTAGTCCCCAAGCGTCCCCGAGTGCTTCTCTCGAAGGTCTTCAATAGTACTCGCGATGTCTTGATGAAAAAACCATATGGAAAATGCGATTCAAAGAATCGCATTCCATATGGAATGTAGCCCCTGAGCCTTAGGTCGTATTGTAGATTCAAGCTGAGGGTCAATCAGAAGTTTTGCCAATCTTATCTGAAAAATCCGGAGAAAAAACCGAAGGACACATGGCACGGAGCCACCGAGCCTTGAGTCGAGTACTTCTCTCGAATTGAAGGGTCATCTTGACTGTAGAATGTGTCCGGAGTGAATCTTTGAGTTGGCGTAGCCCACTGATTCCGGCGATGGAAGTCGAGCCCCCGAGATGGAGAGCTTCGAGTACTGGAAGATGAAGAGTCGCCCCGCCGCGCTAAGTCAGCCGGCTGGAACTTAGCCGCCCGCTCGGAACTGAACCGCCCGATGGCTTATAAATAACAGGGGAACCCCTTAGGGTTTTTCACTTCCAGCAATTGCTTGTCTCTGCGATTAGATCTAAAGAGCCTCCCCCCTTCACTACTGCTGCCGCTGCCACCGCTAAGTAGATTAGATCTACTTCAGTGCCGCCGCCGTCGTCCGCCCTCCCCCGCAGCCCCCGAGTGAATGCGAGTGAAAACACTCGGGATGAAGGCGTCGCCAGCGAAGAGCTCGAAGACGGACGCATCGAAGGAGTGGAAAAAGGCGAAGTTGAAGACCGAGGACCTCCATGCCCTCGTCAACAGCGGATTCCTCCGCGAGAAGGGGATGGACCTGTGGTGCACCGCCACTGGAGATCCGTACCCGATGGAGAAGAATCTGGACGAGATCCCGATGTTCACACGATTCGTAGAGAGCGGACTCGCACTGCCTGCGAGTGACTTCTTCAAGGGGATGCTCCGGTACTATGGGATCGAGTACCTCAACCTCAACCCCAATGGTATCTTCCACGTCTCCATCTTTGTTCATTTCTGCGAAGCATTTGTGGGGATCAAGCCCCATTGGATCTTGTTCCGGAAGTTCTTCTGGCTGAAACCCCAGCCGAGCGCGGACGACCCCCGAGTAGTTGGTGGTGCCGGAGTGCAAATGCGTGAAGATGCCGTCGGGCAGTATTTGTCGTACAAGCTGATAAACTCCAACCAAGATTGGAAGTCGAAATGGTTCTACATCAGCAACCACCACCCGGAGCTACCGAAGCCGAGCGGTCACCAGCCGAAGCATGCCCCATGGTGGAACTCAGAGCCCACCATGCAGGAAGGCCTTCAGCTACCTGCGCTGCTGGAGAAAATCAAGGCCTTGAGGAAGGCCAGACTGAGGGCCGAGCATGTGGCCTTCAGTTTCATGAAGAGGAGAGTGCAGCCGCTGATGGCACGAGACCATCTCGGCTACGAGTACACTGGCAAAGAATATTCTTCTCAGATGCCCGGTGAGGAGATTGAAGATGACGTGATCATCGAGCGGCTGGGGAAGATCTTCAAAGACATGCCCGCATTCACACCATGTCCCATGCCGGAGTACTCCGCGGCACGCCCGCTGAATGAGGTTAGTAGTCGTGGCCAGAGCCCCCGAATACTAATTGCATGTGTAGTCGTACTTATGCTTGCTTGGTCTTGTAGGATGACCTGAAGAAGTACATCTCCATCCCACCACCCCCCGCAGCTTGAGAAACAACCTCAGGGGAAGGCGGAGCCCAAAGCAAAAGAGCGCCGAGTAGTCGGCAAAGACGATGAAGCTGTCGTCATTGAGGATACGTCCGACGATGAAGACAAAGAGACACTGCAGCAGTGCTTCCAGCTCTGCTCCAAATTTAGCCGAGCTAGGATGACACACGTGCCAGTAGTCGAAAAGGCGTCCAGCCTTGAGGTGGACTTGCCGTTCCCGCCGAGGAAGCCCCGCAACATGGCGCGCAAACGCGCCGTGAAGAAGCTGAAGTTGTCTGAAGCCACCAGACAAGAGGCGAGTACCGCGACTAGAGTAGTCGAGTACCTTGTCGAGTAGTCTGTTGCTGACGACTTGACTTGCGTTGTTGTAGGACATCCCTTCTCCGGATCCCGCTGCCCGGGATGAAGAAGAAGTCTAGGATACAGTGGGGGCGGCGTATGGGAGAAGTACCAGCCCGCCTCCAGCTGCTGAAGATGTTGTGCCCGAGGAGGCACAGGAACAAGCCGCAGTGGTGGAGAGCCATCCACAGCTATCGACGGAAGAAGTTCAGGGCCCTCCTCCTACTGCGGTCGTGGCCGTTGAGCAGCCAGAGGAGAGGGAACAGGAGCCTCCTGTTGAGGCAAGAGCCACCAGCAAACTTGGCATTATAGATATTGCCAGCCTACTGGGCGCCCCGACCGTTACTGTAGTGCGGTCAACGCTGTGAGTATACTGGATCCTCGAGTAGTCGTTTTCCATCAAGGTCGTGTTGCTGACTCAGTACTTCATGATGCAGGAAATCCACTGACTTGACGTGGGACGAGGCGGAGACTAGTGCACCTGCCGTTGGTGAGGACCGCTTGGCAGAGGCACGAGAACCTACGCCGCCGCCACAAGCCGAAGCTGCAACAGAGCCAAGTCTTGAAGAGGCCACCTTGGTAGAAGGTACATATACCGCTATCACGAGTACTTGTCATGGAGAGTAGTCGCAGCCGCCACATGTTGCTGAATTGATTTTAACAGGACCACAAACCGAAGGAACGGTGATCCCCGAAGCAGTAGCCATGGGAGCGGCTACTGTCGAAGCGACGGCTATTGAGCCAGTTGCCGAACAGGCGATAACTACAGCCCCCGAGCCATGGACAGAGGTGCGGGTTGACCCGCAGCCCGAGTCAGGGACTAAAGTCGTCGTCCGCGAGGCGATGGTGGAGGACGTGGCGCCGCTCCGCTCGGCGCCGATGCTGGAGACTAGGACCTCGAGCCGCGGAGGCCTCGAGTTGCTGGATGACGATCTGATTGATCCGGCCGTGGTGTTTCTGAGAATGGAGTCATGGTGTCGCACGGAGCAGTGGGTCAAGGTACGCTATCGATACCTTGAGTAGTCTTGCAGTATTGAGTACTGAGTACTGATGGAGCTTTGATCTTGCACAGGGCCTGGTAGAGAGATCCCATCAAAAGACCGAGCTCTTGAAGAGGTACGGTGACACGGTCATCCAGGCTGAAGCTCTAGAGAAGGAGTTCGACAAATCAAAGAAGCACTCTGCGATGCTCCAATCCAAGCTTGACAGCGCCTTCGCCCAGTACAACAATGAGGTACAAGACATGCAGGCAAAGAGGGATGACTTGATCAAGAAGAACAAGACTCTGCGCCAGAAGAACAAAGGTAGGCCTTCCGCCGTAATGATTGAGTACTTATTCAGTGCTTATGTGTAGTCTGACACTGTTGACGAGTTGTCTGCAGATCTTGAGGCTACTGTCGATCGGCTGAAGGCTTTCGAGACAGACTTGAAGAACATCGTGTACTGGGAGACAGATCGCCGAGAGGTAGCCGAGTACCAGTACGCAGAGATGTGCCATGAGTGCATCAAATGGATGGAACTTCGTGAAGCCTCCGATATTGACCTCGTACGTTGTTACAAATCTCTGCAGAAGCTGAATGAAGATTGCGAGAAGCTGCGGGTGCAACTGAAGGAACTTGAAGAAGCCGCACTTCCCATTGCCAGGTTGTTGGTCCCACATCCGGGCGGGCCCAAGATAGCACCTCTGGTGGATAGGCTGAAGGAAGCCCCCGGGCGCCTGGCGACGTACGTCAAGCACTTGGCGGTCGATATCGAACCAGGTACTCGCCTTCATGAAGTCGTACTTCCCAAAGGCGCCGGTGGATGTGGTGGCTAGAGGACTTGCGGTGAACTGCACGGACGAGCAGTACAAGGCTCTACTGGAAGAGATGGCGCCCATCGCGGAACAAGTCGCCGACAAGTTGAACCTCCAGTAGGTGTACCTGTAGAAGTATCTGATGTACAGTAGTAGTTGATGTAAGATAAACAAGTTAGTCAAGAACTCTTTTAAATATAATCGAAGTTGATTCACTTTTGTGTTTTGATGGGTACTCGTTGCTGCAGCTTGCATTGAAGCTTGTGGAGTACCAAGCCGTTGAACAGGCACTGAGTAGTAACGCTCAGTAGAATCCGCCTAGTTAGGAGGTACAGTAAACAAGTTGAGTAGAATCAAACTTTATTACTGATGCAAGAGTACACCTGGATGGCCAGGGCCGTTACAAGTAGGAAGTCGCCAGGACCCAGAGGCCGCCTATGGCTAAGTGATTACTAGGGTTCGTGGACCACTTACAGCTGGGGATCTGTTAGTAGCCATTGGAGCTGGATCGAAGGAGTGCATGGTCTGTAGACTGCTGCCAAAGCCCTTAGGCTATGTACAGCCCAGGATCCGTGAGTAGTCGATAACGTTGGATCTTGGATAAGGGTAGTCCGTAGACTAGTGCTAGGGCCGGAAGGCCGCTTACAGCGAGGAGTCCGTGAGTAGCCGTGTAGGCTGGACCCGTAGATGAGTAGTCGAGCGACTACGCGTAGAAGCAACACAACTGGTCGACGTTCCACGAGTTGCTGATGTCTTCGCCTTCAAGTGTCTTAAGACGATTGGAGCCTGGTCCGGTCACCTTGGAAACTGAGAAAGGACCTTCCCAAGGCGAGCTGAGCTTGTGTTGTCCGTCCGTGTTCTGGATGCGACAGAGGACTAGATCGCCGACGTTGAAGGAGCGTTCCTAGACGTTGTGATCATGGTAGCGTCGGATACCCTCTAGGTACCTTGCTGATTAGACGAGGGCAACACAGCGGGCTTCTACGTGGCTATCGATGTCAACCCATCGGCTGTCTTCTGAGATGCCTTCGTCATATTGTTCTACTGCCGGGGATTCCCACATCACATCGGCAGGTAGAATAGCTTCGGAGCCATAGACCAAGAAGTAGGGCGAACGCGGGTGGGCGACTGAGACATATCGGACGTCGATCCCGCTGTTCTCGCAGTACTCCCAGAATTGATGGTTGTTGAAATTGGAACCCAGGTCTGTGATGATGCGATGGGGTAGCCCGTAGCGATGCACGAGTTCATCCAAGAAGTCGAGTACTCTGTCGGCCTTTGGGCAGGTAACCGACTTGACTTCGATCCACTTGGTGAACTTATCGATGGCCACCAGAACTCTGTTGAATCCTCCTAGCGCAGTTGGCAGAGGCCCAATCATGTCGAGCCCCCAACAGGTAAATGGCCAGGTCAGCGGTATGGTGACTAGCTTGTAGGCTGGGACGTGTTGCAGCTTGGCGAAGAATTGGCACCCTTGGCACCTTCTAACGAGTTCTTCGGCGTTGCCTAGAGCTGTGAGCCAATAGAAAGCTCGCCGGAAGGCTTTGCTCACCAGCGTACGGGAGGATGCGTGGTTGCCGCAGACACCCTTGTGGATCTCCTCCAAGATGTCCTTGCCTTACGCACTTCATGAGTACTCCAGAAGTCGCACCCCGCCTGTAGAGCTTTTCCCCGACTACTACGTAGGTCTTCGCTCGACGGACGAGTTGTTCTGCCTCGTTCTTGTCAGAAGGGACCTTCTGCTCGCGGATGTAGTCGATGAAGGGTTGCCTCCAGTCCACGTCGATCATCATGACCTCCTGACTGGGCTGTGATGGCTTGGGGTTAGTGGTCGTTAGCGCCGGCTCCGGGATGGATGGCGTGTGAAGCTCGTGGACGAAGACTCCAGCGGGTACTTGAGCGTGAGTAGAACCAAGCTTCGACAGGACGTCCGCTGCAACGTCGTTGTCGCGGACGACGTGGTGGAACTCGAGACCATAGAACTTATTCTCGAGCTTGCGGACTTCTAGACAGTAGGCGTCCATGTTCTCCTTGTTGCGGTCCCAAGAATCGTTGACTTGGTTGATTACCACTGCGGAGTCGCCATAGACAACTAGCCGCTTGATGCTCAGTGAGATTGTGAGTCGGAGCCCATGTAGCAGAGCTTCGTACTCGGCTTCGTTGTTTGAGACCTTCCAGAAGATCTGCAGGACGTACTTGAGTTGTTCACCCTTTGGAGAAATCAGGAGTACCCCTGCGCCTGCACCCTCGAGCTTGAGTGAGCCGTCGAAGTACATCACCTAATGCTCTGGTCGCTCTGTTGGTGTGGGTAGTTGATTCTCCCGCCACTCTGCCATGAAGTCGACTAGTGCTTGAGACTTGATAGCGGTGCGTGGCTTGAAGTCGATGTTGAGGGCGCCAAGCTCGACCGCCCACTTGGAGATTCTCCCAGTTGCATCTTGGTTGCGGAGTATATCGCCGAGCGGGTAGTCTGTGATGACGGTGATCGAGTACTCCTAGAAGTAGTGTCGTAACTTCTGCGAGGTGATGAGTACTGCGTAGAGTAGCTTCTGGACCGGTTGGTACCGTGCATTGGACTCGGACAGGACCTCGCTGACGAAGTAGACTGGTCGCTGGACTGGGTAGGCGTGGCCTTCTTCTTGCCGCTCGACGATGATGGCAGTACTGACCACATGAGTGGTCACAGCGAGGTAGTGCACTAGCTGCTCCTGTTTGCGAGGAGCCGTGAGGACCGGTGGCTTGGACAAGAAGTTTTTAAGCTACGTTAGAGCTTGGTCAGCCTCCGCGGTCCACGCGAACTTCTCTTGGTGCTTGAGTAGCTTGAAGAAGGGTAGTCCCCGTTCTTCGAGCTTTGAGATGAATCTGTTGAGGGCCGCCATGCACCTGGTCAGCTTCTGGACATCCTTGATGTAGGTTGGAGCTTTAATGTTGGTGATGGCGGAGATCTTCTCATGGTTGGCTTCGATGCCGCGGTGGCTGATGATGAAGCCGAGTAGTTTCCCCGAGGGTACGCCGAAGACGCACTTGTTGGGGTTGAGCTTCCACTGGTACTCTCGCATGGATGCGAAAGTCTCTTCAAGTTTAGCGATGAGCGTGTCGGAGTTTCTGGTCTTGACGACCACGTCATCCACATAGGCTTCAACGTTCTTGTTGAGCTGCTCCTTGAAGCAGGCCTGGATAGCTCGTTTATAGGTAGCGTTGGCGTTCTTCAACCCGAACGACATCAGCGTGTAGTAGTAGGTGCCGAACGGGGTGATGAACGCGGTCTTCTCCTAGTCTTCTTCCTTGATTGCGATCTGGTGGCAGCCGGAGTAGCAGTCGAGGAAGCAGAGCAAGTCGCAGCCCACCATGGAGTCGATGACTTGATCAATCTGTGGCAACCCAAAGGGGTCCTTAGGGTAGTGCTTATTGAGGTCGGTGTAGTCGACGCACATCCTCCACTCGTTGGTGTTCTTCTTGCAGACGGGGACGGGATTGGCGAGCCACTCAGGATGGAAGACTTCTCGGATGAAGCCAGCCGCGAGTAGTTCGGCGAGTTCCTTCTTGATGGCATCTCGTCAGTCGTCAGCGAAACAGCGGAGATGTTGTCGCTTGGGCATAGCTTTAGGATCTACATTGAGCGAGTGCTCGATCAGCCTCCTGGGCACACCTAGCATATCCGCCGGCTTCCATGTGAAGATGTCTCGGTTAGCCCGAAGGAAGCTGACGAGCGCGTCTTCCTATTGAGGGTCGAGTCCCGCACCAATCATGGTAGTCTTGCTACTGTCGCCGGTCCTGAGATCGATGGCCTTCACCTGTACTTCCTCTATTAGCTGAGGTTTGTTAGAGGTGTCAGTCTTCTCAGGTATCTCGAGTTCGGTTGGTGCGAGCTTCGTTGATGCGGCGTATATTTCCATCATCTCGTTGGGTACTTGGTTGGTTGCTGCGTGCTCCACGGCTTCGGTGTCACAGTCGTAGGAAACCTTCAAGTCCCCTTGCAGTGCGAGTACTCCGGCGGGACTTGGCATTTTGATTACCAAGTACACGTTGTGGGGAATCGCCATGAACTTGGCGAGAGTTGGTCTGCCGAGGATGACGTGGTAGGAGGTTTCGAAGTCCGCAACCTCGAACTTGATGTACTCATTGCGGTAGTTCTCCCTTGTCCCGAAGGTAACTGGCAGAACCACTGAGCCAAGTGGTATAGCTGCTTTGCCTGGGACGATGCCGTAGAAGGGCGACGTGCTCTTTGTCAGCATGTCGGTGATGTCGAGCTTCATCTTCTTCAAGGTCTTGGTGAACAGGACGTTGAGTCCGCTTCCGCCGTCGATTAGTACCTTGGTGAGTCTGGAGCCCGCGACTACTGGATTCAGGACGAGTGGGAAATGTCTTGGTTCAGAGAAGCTTGTCCATTGATCCGCGCGGGAGAAGGTAATTTGTACCTCCAACCACCTGAGAGGTGTTGGCACTGCTGGTTCAATGTTCAAGACTCCCCGCAGAGTAAGCTTCTGTGCTCGCTTGGTGGGTAGTCCGCCGAAGAGGACATTCACCGTCTTGTCGGGTTCTTGGAAGTCACCATTGCCTTCGTCGAATTTCTTCTTGCCCTTCTTGTCGTGAGGGTGTCGTGGCTCAGGGACATCTTTGAGTGCCCACCGGAGCTGGTAGCACTGATCGGTGGTATGATTGCCGTCTTGATGCCACGGGCACTTCTCTTTGAGCAAGTCCCTGAAGCCGCCAGAGGTCTTCTTGGAGCTATCCTTCGCAGGGTGCTGTACAGCCACGACAGTGTTGTTTGGCTTGCGCTTGCGGTTAGGACCCGAGTAGTTGTTATTGTTGTTGTTGTTGTTGCGACCCCCTTGATCCTTGTTGTTGTTGCCGCCCGTGTTGTTTTTGCTCCTGCCGCGAATGGAGTCGTACTTAGCGTTTGCCTTGTCCTCCTCATCGGCCCATGAAGTGATCATGTCCTTGAGCTTAGTGATTGAGCTTGGGCGGCGGAGACCGAAGTCTTCGAAGGTACGACGGTGGTAGAGACCGTCTCGGAAGCAGTCGATAACTTCTTTGTCGGTGACATCGACTACGGTCACAAGCTTGTCAAAAAAGTGACGCATGTACTGGCGGAGCGTCTCGCCTTGCTCCTGCTTGACCATTGCCAGGTCCATGCGAGTACCCGAGTGCCCCATGGCGCCCACGAAGTTGCTGGTGAACTGCACCTTCAGCTGGTCCCACTCGTCGATCCAGTTCTTGTCGAGCGACTCGAGCCATGTGAGTGGAGCCTGATCCAGACAGAAGGGGAAGTAGAGACACTTGGTGTCGTTGTTGCCACCAGCGTTCTCAATGGCCAGTGCGTAGCACCTGAGCCACTGAACTGGGTCTTGCTTCGCATCGAACTTGGTGATCCCGAGAGGCTTGAACTTCTGGGGGAGTAGCAGAGTGTGATGCTGTGGAGAGTAGGCGGGGAAGCTGTCATTGTCGCTGACGTTGGTAGTCTTCTTGGCACGGCGTATCTCATCGATCCTGTGGCAGGCGTCGTAGCCACCACGTTCGTAGCCGCTGGCGTGGCTGTTCGCGTGGCCTCGGCCTCCGCGATCGCCGCCGCCGCCTCTTCTGCCGGCGCCATGGGAAGAGCTACCGCTACTGCCGCCGCCGCCGCTTGCGCCACCCTGTGAAGGTCCTCCCCCTGAAGCTCTGGAGCGGTTGGGGTTTGGCACATGTTCACCACGGACGCGATTGGGTCCAACTTCTGCTGGGGTGCGGCTGCGACTAGTGGCTTCGTGGTTTGCTGCTCCGGCAATCCTGTTGTCGACCCGCATAAAGTAGGCGTCTTCCACGAGTCTGGCAATGAGGTCGCTTGCACGATGCCCCTGGACGGCTCGTCCTATCCTGTTGATGGACATGAGACACTACTCGGGAGTAGTGTGGGGTCTGTAGGCGATTTCGTCCAGGGCCTCGTTGAGGTTGCGGATGGGTAGAGCTTCCCAAAGCCGCCGGCGTCGATCTGCCCGCTTCTGGTTGCGGGTGCGCCGGGCGTTCTTGGCGTCAGCAATCTCATCCGCGGGTGCGTTGGCCGAGTCCTCATTATCTGAGATGTCGTCGAGGTATCGATCTGGTCGGTCCCCTGAGGTTCTGGCTTCCGCGGTTGCCAAGAATACTTCGCGGTCGGGCGTGTAGAGGCCAGAGTCAGTAGTTGCCACCTCGGTTGGCGAGTACTCCTCTGCATTTGGAGTCAGAGGTGTCCCCTCCTGGAAGGGGAGTGTTTCAAGGTAGGTGATGCAGCGTAAGTTGTCGTCAGTCAGGTCTGTGGGCTTACAGTCGGGCCAGTAGACGAATCTGCTGGCCGGAGTAGACGTGATGACCAAGCCGGCGGCAGGACCTGATAACAGCTCCTCAGTGGTGTTGAACTCGGACTCGGGCTCGGTTGGATCCGATCCGAGTTGTAGTCGGGGACGGTGTTGGAGTCCGAGGAGTATTCGGAGACGACCTCCTTGCCGGCCCGATGTGAGGTGATCGCTTCCGCGTAGTCTTTGCTGGCGCTGCAAAGGCCGTACGGGAAGAGCTCGTGGGGGAGGATCGGTTTACGCGATGGCTCGGGAGCCAGCTCGCGTGGTTCGATCCAGGTGGACGTCGAGTTCGAGTTCGAGGTGGATCCAATATCGAAGTCGGCGACTTGGTTGTAGAGCGAAAATTTGTCGAATTTTTCGACGAGTTGACCCGTGACGACTTCGGGAAGCGTCACGACTCCGGTCTCCGGGTCCGGGGTCATGGTGAGGTAGCACTGGAACGAACCAGCACCGTCAGTGGTGCAGACCCAGGAGCCGAAGACGAAGGTGTCACCGCGGTTGAAAGCGGCAGTTGGCTTGATGACGATTGAAGCCATCGAGTTTGCCATGAGATCTTCGGCGAGATCCCCTACCTGGCGCGCCAGCTGTCGGTGATTTAGACCAGCAACCTACCAAGGGGAGTACCTGAGGTAGACGTTTGTGGCCTCGCGAGATCAGGAACTCGAAGGAGAGACACGTGGCACACAATTTAGATAGGTTCGGGCCGCGAGGTGCGTAATACCCTACGTCCTGTATGCTGTGTAGCTCTGGATTGATTGGGTGTGTTTACAAGATGATGCGTGTAGATAGATAGGGTCCCTACCTCCATTTATGTAGTCCGGGAGGCAGGGTTACAAGTCGGTTTCGGAGGGAGAGTACTAGTCATACACGGCTAGGAGTACTCTACATGGATCCGGACATGCCTAGTTTCCTAACCGAGTACTGGCCCTCTAGTCGCCTTGCGCTCCACGCCGTCTTCCATCGTGTAGCCCAAGTCGAGTAGTTCCAGGGGCCCATGCAGTAGTCGGTCCTGGTACCCTGCCTGGGTAGTGGGTCCTTGGATGTCCATACAACAGGTAGCTTTAGGGTCGACGTTGAGTGAGTACTCGATCAGCCTCCTGGGCACACCTGGCATGTCCGCTGGCTTCCACGCGAAGATGTCTCGGTTAGCCTGGAGGAAGCTGACGAGCGCGTCTTCCTATTTAGGATCGAGCCCCGCGCCAAATCATGGTAGTCTTGCTGTTGTCGCCGGTCCCAAAGTCGATGGCCTTCACCTGTACTTCCTCTGTTGGCTGAGGTTTGTTGGAGGTGTCGGTCTTCTCCAGTATCTCGAGTTTGGTTGGGGCGATCTTCTTTGATGCAGCGAAGATCTCCATCATGGCGTTGGGTACTTGGTTGGTTGCTGCGAGCTCCACGGCTTCGGTGTCGAAGTCATAGGAAACCTTCAAGTCCCCTTGCAGCGCGAGTACTCCGGCGGGACTTGGCATCTTGAGTACCATGTACACGTAGTGAGGGATCGCCATGAACATGGCGAGAGCTGGTCTGCCGAGGATGGTATGGTAGGAAGTTTCGAAGTCCGCAACCTCAAACTTGATGTACTCGGTGCGGTAGTTCTCCCTTGTCCCGAAGGTAACTGGCAGAACCACTAAGCCAAGTGGCATAGCCGTGTTGCCTGGAACTATGCCGTAGAAGGGCGACGTACTCTTAGTGAGCATGCCGGTGATGTCGAGCTTCATCTTCTTCAAGGTCTTGGTGAACAGGACGTTGAGTCCGCTTCCACCGTCAATGAGTACCTTGGTGAGTCTGGAGCCCGCGACTACTAGGTTCAGGACGAGCGGGAAACATCCTGGCTCAGAGAAGCTTGTCCATTGATCCGCGCGGGAGAAGGTAATGGGTACCTCCGACCACCTGAGAGGTGTCGGCACCACTAGTTCAATGTTCAAGACTTCGCGCAGAGTGAGCTTCTGCTCTCACTTGGTGGGTAGTCCGCCGAAGAGGACATTCACCGTCTTGTCGGGTTCTTGGAAGTCGTCGTTGCCTTCGTCGACTTTCTTCTTTCCCTTCTTATCATGAGGGTGTCATGGCTCCGGAGTCTCTTTGAGTGCCCGCCGGAGCTGGTAGCACTGTTCGGTAGTGTGGTTGCTATCCTGGTGCCACGGACACTTCTCTTTGAGCAAGTCTTTGAAGCCGCCAGAGGTCTTCTTAGAGCTGTCCTTCGCAGGGCGTTTAATAGCCGCGACAGTGTTGTCTGGCTTGTGTTTGCAGTTAGGACCCGAGTTGTTGTTGTTGTTGTTGTTGCCACCCCCTTGATCCTTGTTGTTGTTGCCGCCCGTGTTGTTCTTGCCCTTGCCGCGATTGGAGTCGTACTTGGCGTTGGCCTTGTCTTCCTCGTCGGCCCATGAGGTGATCATGTCCTTGAGCTTGGTGATTGAACTCGGGCGGCGGCGACCGAAGTCTTCGAAGCTGCGACGGTGGTAGAGACCGTCTTGGAAGCAGTCGATGTCTTCTTTGTCAGTGACGTCGACTACGGTCGTGCGCTTGTCGAAAAAGCTGCGCATGTACTAGCGGAGCGTCTCGCCTTGCTCCTGCTTGACCATCGCCAGGTCCATGCGAGTACCTGAGCGCCCCATGGCGCCGGCGAAGCTACTGGTGAACTATGCCTTCAGCTGGTCCCACTCGTCGATCGAGTTCTTGTCTAGTGACTCGAGCCACGTGAGTGGGGCTTGGTCCAAACAGAAGGGGAAGTAGAGGCACTTGGTCTCGTTATCGCCACCAGTGTTCTCAATGGCCAGAGCATAGCACCTGAGCCACCGAACTGGGTCTTGCTTCGCGTCGTACCTGTTGATCCCGAGAGGCTTGAACTTCTGGGGAAGTAGCAGAGTGCAAAGTCGGGAGGAGTAGGTGGGGAAGCCATCGCTGTCGCTGACGTCGGTAGTCTTCTTGGTGCGGTGTATCTCGTCGATCCTGTGGCGGGCATCGTAGCCGCCACGTTCATTGCCTGTGGCATGGCTGTTCGTGTGGCTTCGGCCACCGTGATCACCTCCGCCACCGCGTCTTCCGCCGGCGCCGTGCGAGGAGCTATCGCTGCTGCCATCGCTGCCACCGCTGGCGCCGCCCTGTGAGGGTCCTCCCCCCGTAGCCCTAGAGCGATTGGGGGTTGGCTGGTGTTCACCGCGGACACGATTGGGTCCGACTTCTGCTGGAGTGCGGCTGCGACTAGTGGCTTCGTGGTTTACGGCTCCAGCGATCCTATCGTCAACCCACAGGAAGTAAGCTTTCTCTGCGAGTTTGGCTATGAGGTCGCCCGCACAATGCCCCTGAACAGCTCATCCTATCCTGTTGATGGACATGAGGCATTGCTCGGGGGTGGTGTGATTCTTGTTGGCGATTTCGTCCAGAGCCTCGTTGAGGTTGCGGATGGGTAGAGCTTCCCAAAACCGCCAGCGTCGATCTGCTCGCTTCTTGTTGCGGTTGCGCTGGGCGTTCTTGGCTTCAGTAGTCTCGTTTGGGGGTGCATTGGCTGACTCCTCGTCATCTAAGATGTCCTCGAGGTACCGATCAGGTCGGGCCTCTGAGGTTCCGGCTTCCGCTGTCGCCACGAGTACTTCGCGGTCGGTCGTACAGAGGCCAGAATCAGTAGTTGCCATCTCGGTTGGTGAGTACTCCTCTGGATTTGGAGTCAGAGGTGTCCCCTCCTGGAAGGGGAGTGTCTCGAGGTAGGTGACGCAGCGTGAGTTACCGTCGGTCAGGTCTGCGGGCTTACGGTCGGGCCAGTAGACGAATCTACCGGCAGGAGTAGACGTGACGACCAAGCCAGCGGCAGGACCGGACAACAGCTCCTCAGTGGTGTTGAGCTCGGACTCGGGCTCGATCAGATCCAAACCGAAGTGGAACTCATAGGAGGAGTCCGAGTTGTAGTTGGGGATGGTGTTGGAGTCCGAGGAGTACTCGGAGACGACCTCCTTGTCGGCCCGACGCGGTGTGAGCGCGTCCGCGTAAGCCTTGCTGGCGCTGCAAAGGCCGTACGGGAAGTGCTCGTGGGGGAGGATTGGTTCACGCGATGGCTCGGGAGCCAGCTCGCGTGGTTCGATCTAGGTTGACGTCGAGTTCGAGTTGGAGGTAGATCCGATCTCAAAGTCGGCGACTTGGTTGTAGAGCGAAAATTCGTCGAATTTTTCGACGAGCAGACCTGTGATGACTTCGGGAAGCGTCACGAGTCCGGTGTCCAGCTTCCGGCAGGAGCGAGTAGTTACCGTCGGGAAGTTCTACACGGGATGCATATACAAGATTTAATGGGATGGAATTAATTAGACACAATGTTGTGCAACACATACAAACATGGAGTGCATGATTGGCCATATTCACCTTGATAAACATTTCTTTAGCATATTCTTTCTATTCAAGGCATGGCATGTGGTGCTTTAAGTTTCATTCTTTTTTATAGTGACTGTGTACATATTTAAGCAAATAAATAAAATCAATTTCACAAAAACAGCAAGGGTGGTTCTCAGCTTCTAAACATGCTCCACAACATATTCATAAAGTCATTAAGTGAGCAAGAGTGATTTTTCCTATTTAAACCTATTATGAAGCTTATTTTGATTCCAAAGCTTTTAACCACAAAATAATGCATAAAAACAGCGGGTGATGCATTTCAGGTTCTATTTACCTAAGCAAAGCTACTGATCATGGATTCATATTTAAATGAGCCATAAAACAAATATACCAAAAATGACATTTCCTAGCTACAAAAAATATGAGAAATGCATATAAAAATAAATAAAACACTTCTGGAGCCAAACTCACTCCCACATCATCTCTGACTTAAAATAAGCCTAGGAAACCAATAAACACATCAAGAGCTATTTTAAATTTTGAACTAGGCATTTATATATAAATCTAAGCATAAAACAAGAATAAATACTTCTGATAGAGATAAAATCATGATAAATTCAGAAAAGGTGAATCTAGTCATTTCATGATCATAGCCAGATGTTGAGCACAAAAATCTATTTATATTTTGCTACAAAAATCATTAAGACAGAAATAGCATAAAGGCAAAATAAATCATATTAAAATATGTGCTCAATAACTTTGTGTAAATTTTTGTCCAGCGCCTAAAAATGACATATCTAGCAACATATCCAAAATTCAGCTCCATAGGTTATCTAGATTTTGAACTACAATAAATGTGTGTCAAACTGAGTTTGAATTTTAATTCAAAATCTAATAGTCAAAAGTATGGTGATGCTTTGTAGAAGTTGTAGATCTAGTCACAATAAAACCAAAAAAATTGGGTTTACATTTTTCTGATTTTTGTATGAGTTTCTATGAGTTTTCTAAGATACTGGACCTAGTTGTAAAGAAACTAAGATAAAGATTATTGCTAGCAGGTCCCTAGTTTACAGATATGCCCTCAGAATTCACATCCGTGCCCTCGGCGGCGGGGGTGAGCTCGCCGGTGGCGAATGGCGGCTGGAGCAAGCAAACAAATGGCACAGGGCTTCGATTGGACTCACCACGGACCGATTGGTGGCGGTGGCTCGGGTGGAGGTGGCTTCGGCGAGCGGCGGCGGCGAGGTCGCGGCGGCACGGCCGCCTCGGCTCGTTTTCCGGCGAGACTCGAGACAATGCGGGACAATGGACGGCCGTGGGAGCTCTACTGGGACCCAGAGAAGAGGTTGGAGGGGTGGACCGGCAGCGGGAGCTAGCGGAGGTGCGTGCTCACCGCGGCGGCGGCAATGGCGGTCGGGCGGGACGTGCACGCACGCGGGAAGGTCAAGGCCTGGTTTTATAAGTGGGCGAGCGTGTGGGGGAGTGTGGAGGCTTCGCCTCGAAGGTAAAGGAGGAGAGGAAGAGGGCCCGGGTGCGGCAGGCGCCTGCGCAGGCGAGTTGCCAGCGGGCCGTGCGGCGGGGGTCCCGGGCAGGGCGCTGGCGGCGTGCCACGCGCGGAGGAGCGCTTCCCCAGGGGGATTTGCTCGGGTGGCGCGTGTGTGGTGATGATGTCATGCCTCGGGAGGCAGCGGACCGGCAGGGGGGTCCGGACGCCGAGGCCCGGCGGCGTACGCCGGCTGCCGCGTGGCGTGCGCGGGCGCGGCGCGCGGTGCGTGGGCGCGGTCTAGAGCGCCGGTACAGCCGAAACATTTGAAACAGCCGATGTTCAAACACGAAATGCTCCAAATTTTGAATTGCAACTTCAAAAAGTGTAGATACCAAAGTTGTAGAGGAGCTAACCACCTACAAAACTTGTAAAGGGTGGCATGGGTTTCGTGGACTGGTTTGGCTGGGAACGTAATGCCAAGATGCGCATTTTCTCGGCGCAGTCCAAGGGGAGATGTCGGCGTTGACCGACTTTTTGGATGCTTTCCTCTCAAAATTTGAATGTCCACCCAAAAACAAAAATGTGTCCCATGAAAAACTACACAACTTCTATATTGTTCGATTTTTGAGTGTTTAAACGAAATTTGGAGAACGTGGCAAAAGTTCCAGGACAGGGTGTGGCCACTGAGGTGTTTGACTATGTTGACTAGGGCTTTGACCATGCCAAAGTGTGTTGACTTGCTTAAGATGATCATGGGTTATTATTGGCTAGGTTTTCGAGGTGATGACCCAGGTTGAGCAAGGTTTGACCAAAGTCAACGTGTTTGACTGAGTCATTAGCACTAATACTGCTAATTAAAAACCTGGGGCGTCACATGGTGTCCTCCCGGTTTAACTCATACTCAAAGGAGGAAGCTTCAACGACTAAGGCTGTAGGAGAAGATAGAGAAGGAGCTAGAGAAACAGAGGACGAGATCTTCAACAGCTACAGGCCCATGGTGCCACAAGGGAAGGAGTGGACAGCCAAGACGACACCCAGGTAGAGGCGGTCAAACCGCCAGAGGGGGCGGTTCAACCGCCCGAGGCGGTCAGACTGGCCAACCAGGCGGTCACACCGGGTTCTCTAGAGATGCCGCCCGGTTTCGCTTCTTTGGTCCCCGTGGCTTGTGATGATAAGTTACCATCGGTACCTGCTCCAGAAGACGATGAGGAACTTGTGGATTATAGTTCTTCTCCAGAGCGGATGAACCTTGATATTAATGCGGTTCACTTATTTGTTGATGCTTCGGTGCCTATGGAGGAGGATTTTTCTCATCTTGATTTTGGGCCAAAGGATGCTATATTTCAGAAGCCCAAAGACGCTGATAATCATCTGAAGGCTTTATACATGGAGGGTCATATCAATGGGAAGCCTATCTCTCGGATGCTGGTTGATGGAGGTGCAATTGTTAACTTGATGTTGTACTCTATTCAAAAAGCTTGGAGGTTCAGATGAGGAGTTGATAAAGACCAACATGACTGTCAGCGGAGTTGGAGTAGGTGAGCCGATAGGAGCTAAAGGCGTGATCTCTATGGAGCTCATTATTGGAAGCAAGATGCTCGCCACTGCTTTCTTCGTCACTGAGACACAAGGTAACTTCAGTCTTATCCTTGGTCTTGATTGGATTCATGCAAATAAATGCATTCTTCTACTTTACATCAAATTTTAATACAATGGATAGGTGATGAGGTAAAAGTAGTGCATGGTGATAATTCTGCTTGTGTAGGTGTAGCTGATAGTCATTCTACAGGTGTGCATGATGATGTAAAATGTCTATCTGGCTTAGATTTATCTAATTATGAGTTTGTAAGTTGTTCCAATGATGGCTTCTCCCTGCTGTCATAAAGCCGTTTGATAATCGGCTAAATCACTTCATATGACTCGATAAGTTCAACAAAAGAGTGGTTGCAGCAGAGGATTGATCACTATCGGGCACACAAGAACGATACGTGTTGGTAAAACAAAACTCGATTTCAAATGAAAAGTAGCCTCTATCTAAATAGAGGGAAAGGAGGGGGTGCAGCCCCTGGTGGCGCCCAACCCTAGGCGCCCAGACAAGGGGTGATAGAGGCGGAGTGCCCGATCTTTCGGTGAGTGGAGATAACTTCGATTCGGTAGAAGTAGACCCTCAAGATCCAACTACGACGAGCAAGCCCGAAGCGCCAATGCAATCGCTGAACCAACTCCCTTTGGTTACCGACCTTGTTGAAGCAAGATCAGCCTGATCACGAAGATTAATTCCTGTATGCAATCAAAGAATGAACAATAATTCGAGGCGAGCAATCTATGTATCACTCGAAGGTGGAGTTCCGAATCACAGAGGATAGCACGTATTTGTGCGTGGTCTGGTGTAGCTAAAGCTAGATGCAAAATAAAACTCATGTTGGAAAACAAAAAGGACTCTATCCTAAATAGGGGGTGCAGCCCCTAGCAACCACAAGGGGAAAAGGGGGCGTGACACCCTCACGAGGGGAGGGGCGCGCGGCTCCCCATGTGGGACTCACGGCCAGGAGGAGGGGCGCCCTTGCCCTGGCGCCCAACCCTAGGGGCCCCACCAGGGCTATCCTAATGGTCCATCTTTTATGCTCATGGGCCTTCATTCTTTAACAGCATGATGTAGTTTAATTCTCTCGCATGGGCCCGAGTAATTGGTCTAACTGGTGGCGCCTGAAGTGGTGGAACATCTGGGGGTGGTGCCTAAGCTTCTGTGGGTGGTGCCTGATCATCTGGAGGTGTTGGAACTGCTGCTAGTGCAGATTTACTCGTGGTGTCCTCCTCAAGGGTGCCCTTAGTTGGGCCAGCGTATAATCTTCTGGGCCTTCATTCTTCAATAGCATGATGAAGTTCAGTTCGCTTGCACGGGCCCTTGTGATTGGCCCAGTTGAGGAAGAAGGTGGCGCCTGGGATGGAGGTGCATCTGGTGGCGCCGGAGAAGGTGCTGCTGTTGTAGATGTACTCTTATTGTAGTGGATGTCCTCATCATCCTTCCCTTCTAGAATCGAAGTCGTCCTCGACGACAACTCCTGATCCTCGCCCGCATATGGTTTCAAATCTGCGACATTAAAAGTAGTGGAAACACCAAACTCCACAGGCAGGTCAAGGACATAAGCATTATCATTAATCTTGGTTAGCACCTTAAAAGGACCAGCTGCACGAGGCATCAATTTAGAACGGTGCAAAGTAGGAAAACGATCCTTTCTCAAATGCAACCAGACCATATCACCATGTGCAAAAGTAACATATTTTCTTCCTTTACTACCAGCAACCTGATACTTAGCATTAGCAGCAGCAATTTTTGTTGTGTTTGTTCATGGAGATTGAGCATTTGTTCAATATGTGCAACAACATCTATGTGTGTGGTGTCCTCAGCATCAAGTGAAAACAAATCAATAGGTGCTCGACGAATGTAACTACAAACAATCTGAAAAAATGGCACATCTTTGTAGAAGAATGTGTTGCACGATTATAAGCAAATTCAATATGAGATAAGCAATCCTCCCGACGTCTCAAATTTTTGTCTAAAACAGCCCTAAGCATTGTGGATAAAGTTCTATTTACCACCTCAGTTTGGCCATCAGTTTGATGGTGACAAGTTGTGCTAACAATTTAGTTCCCAATTTATTCCAAAGGGATCTCCAAAAATGACTGAGAAACTTAGCATCACGATCAGAGACTATTGTATTCAGAATACCATGCAAATGAATAATCTCCCAAAACAACAAATCAGCAACACTGCTAGCATCATCAGTTTGATGACAAGGTATAAAATGAGTCATTTTAGAGAATCTATCAACAACCACAAAAATGCTATCCCTCCCATTCTTAGTTCTAGGCAATCCCAAAACAAAGTCCATAGAAACATCAAACCAAGGGGAAGTAGGGATTGGCAAAGGCATATACATACCATGGTTGCTCAATCGAGACTTAGCTTTCTGACAAGTAGAGCAGCGTCCAACAAGGCGCTCGACATCACAGCACATCCTTGGCCAGAAGAAGTGTGCGGCCAGCACCTCATGTGTCTTGTAGACGCCAAAGTGTCCCACCAGACCACCTCTATGTGCTTCCTGTAACAACTGAAGACGAACTGAGCTTGCTGGAACACACAGCTTGTTAGCGCGAAACAGGAACCCATCCTGCATGTGAAATTTGCCCATGGTTTACCATTCATACATTGTACTAAGACATCTTTAAAATCAGCATCGTTGACATATTGATCCTTCATAGTTTGCAAGCCAAAGATTTTAAAATCTAACTGTGAAAGCATGCTATATATTTTTAGCAGAAAACCGTGGGGCAAAAGCCCCCCGACAACGGAATATATTAGAAATAGAGAGAACTATCAACCAGAAGAAACAGAAAAACTTACATCAGGCCTAACAAGTAGTTAGGCAAAAAGAGTAGGCTAGAAAAACTAGGAAAGAACTAACTGAAAACTGACAAAGAATGTTACAAGGCTTGGAGGCAGAGCTTGATCGAGGGGTGAAGGTTTGCCTTGATTCTAATTAAGTGGTCGAAGACTAGAGACTTAAAAGTAGCCTTCCATGCAGCTAGACATGGAGGTTTCCTGTTGAAGATGAAATCATTTCTCTCATTCTAGAGGAAAGCATGGTATATTGACGAGACAAAACATCAGCAATGACATTGTCCTTCCCGTTCTTGTGTTTAATAATGTAAGGGAAAGACTCGATGAATTCTACCCAATTAGCATGACGACGGTTCAGATTTGTTTGAGTACAAATATGTTTCAAAGCCTCATGTTCAGAATGAATTATGAACTCACGATGCCAAAGATAGTGCTGCAATGTTTGCAAAGTGCGCACCAAAGCATAAAGCTCCTTATCATAAGTAGAATATGATAGGCTAGCACCGCATAATTTTTCGCTAAAATAAGCAACCGGTTTTCCTTCTTGTAACAAAACAACACCTAGCCCAATACCGCTAGCATCACATTCAAGCTCAAAAACTTTATGAAAATCAAGTAATTGCAAAAGGGGTGCATGTGTTAACCTATCTTTCAAAGTGTTGAACGCTACCTCCTGCGAGTCACTCCAAGCAAACAGCACACCTTTCTTTGTAAGCTTGTGTAGAGGTGCTGCAATGGAGCTAAAATCACGGAAGAACCTGCGATAAAAGCCTGCAAGTCCAAGAAAACTCTGAATCTGTGCGACCGTCTGTTGACGGCTGTTAAGTACCTACTTTAGCCATCAATATGGAGAGAATCATGCAAACAAAAAAACTACATGATTATGCCATGTAATCACAAATGTAAATGACATATGTATATATGAATAAGTATATTATACATATAGTAGCAGATCTAAAATAAAAATTAAAATATATATAAGCATAAGTAACACGCCTCATCACTCCAAAACATCTCTATATACAATGTTCTTCGTGCTCTTACCAGTGGGGTCTATCTCATTGTTTCTTCTATCAAGAACTCATGTAGTCTCACGTGAAACACCCCTGATAATGCTACATACAACTGTCCATGTGCAAAAACGGGCTCAGGTAGATAGATACCTACATGTGGAATTGTCTAGCCCTGTTCTTTGTTAATGGTCATGGCGAAGCTCAATCGGAACGGAAATTGCTTCCGCTTTAACTTGAAGGGAAGAGTGAGATCTTCTGATGGTGACATTGGTATCCTTGTATGAAGACCCTCTTTCCAGCATGCTGTCCATTGACAATCTCAGCATCATTAGAATTTCTCATAAACCCTCTGATAATCAGCTAAGTTCCATTGCAAAGCCCATTGTGTGGGTCTAGTTAAGTAATAGGATGGCAGGTTAGTTCTTCTTGATAGTCAGCTCGTGAGGAGGCAATCCATTTGGTGATAATGAATTGAGAAACTCCAGAGGGTAGTTATTCCTTGTGTCATCCTCTACCTCATCAAAGTTGCAATACACATGTTTAGTACCCGGGAATCTCTCAATCATGAGTGCATTGACTGCATCAACATGCTCATTCCTAGTTGAAAGGATAGCCCGGTCGCGCATATAGGCTGTTGATGTACAATTTTCAGATAAGTTGGGGAATATCAATAAGCGAATCAATAAAAATGTCATTCGAAGGAGAATCAACCAATATGTCATCAGGTAATCGCACATATTCTTCCTCTTTTGTTTCCTCAGTACCATTCCCAATCCTCAACAGATAGTTTGTGAACCATTTGTCTGACTATGCTCACATGTTTTGTGTCAACCTCATGCGATGAACATTTTCTCATAGATATGACCTTAGCAAAGTAGCATCAGTGATTTGTGCTTGTGTACCACGTGCAACAACAGGCAGCACCTGTATAAAATTACCACCAAATAACATGACCTTTCCATCGAATGGTTGTGAGCAGTCCATTAATCCTGCAATGACCTATCAAGCATTTCAACACATTATCTTTTGGTCATGGCCACCTCATCCCATATTATCAAAGATGCTCTCCTAAGCAACTCAGCAGTTCCACTTTCCTTTGAAAAGCCACATATAGATCTCTCATCCATTTTAATTGGAATAATAAATCTAGAATGGGCAGTGTGTCCACCAGGCATGATGGATGCAGCTATACCTAATGTTGTTGTAGCAATAGCAATAAGCCCCATAGAACGTATCTTTGCAATCAAAGCCTATGTCTTTCCAGTACCACCAGGACCATCGACAAGGAAAACCTGGCTTTTAGCCTTCATAACGTGGTCCATTTTCTCTGTGAAACATGAACTCTGTTCTGCATTAAGAGTATCAATGATGGCTAGATGCTCTTCTTCGTAACTGAGCTTATGCTCCTCGGTTAGTAGTGGTCTCTAGTGTGTTGGTCATCTATATATATATACATGACGACACTAAAATGCACCTGGGTGCATTTTAGTTCGCGACGGCACAGACCCCCAAACCATCTCGTCCCGACAAACTATCCCGAGCACGCCTCCCAATAATAACCGGACGCCCCTCCCCCCGTGCGCTTTCCTCTCCCACAAGCAATCCTGCGCAATCAGGCTTTCTTTCCCCCCGTCTCCGACATTCCATCCCCCTCGTCGACACCTTCCTCCGATCCTCTACCCGCAGATCCATGGCCTCGCCATCGCTGCCGCACCTTGAATCACCTCGACCTTCCTCGCCGGGAACCATGGCCCCGCCGCCGCTGCCGCGCGTCAAATTGCCTCTACCAGCAGGGCATCCCGAGGTGTGGAGCCAGGGTGCTACTGAGCCGATGTCGTCGTCTCCGCCTCTAGGAGGATCTGCGGTAGCTCAGCCTGCAGCACAGCCTCCTATCACGCCAGTAGTGGGTGCGGGGGTGCACTGCGCATCAGGTGATCCCTTGCATCACACGACGTTGCTGAAGCCGCCGCCTTCAATTCTACCTGGATCGCTGGTCACTCCTGATGCAACCCAGCAATTCCTTCCGGTAAGAACAACCTAGATGGGTTTTTTGCTCCTAGATTGTCGCTGGGGTTTTCGGTTTGCAACGTTCGTTGTTTGTTGCTTGCAAATTTGGATGCCTATTGATTGCACCTCCTCTGTATTTTGCTCCTCGGTTGCCGTGCATGATGTTGGGTTGCGGTTTGCAAGGTTCGTTGCTTGTTGATTGCAACCTGGGGTGCCTATTGATTGCACCTCCTGTGTGTTTTGCTCGTCGGTTTGCAACGTTCGTTTTATGGTCTTTTGCAACCTGTAGTGCCTGTTGGCTGCAACCTGTAGTGCCTATTGGTTGCAACCTGTAGTACCTTTTGGTTGCAACTTTCGTAGTGGTTGGAAAAAAATACCTGCAACTCTGGTTGTTATTGGTTGCAGCGACAATCTGATGTTTGATTGCAACATTGAGTCTATGTTGGCAGATTGCCCATTTGCAAGTTAGGTTTCGTGTGATTGCAACTACATTCTCTGTAAGCTAAAAATTGTTTTGTTGTACTAGTTTGCAATGTTCCTTCCATCTTGATTGCAACCACCACCTGAAAAAAATGCATGTTGTTCCAGTTGCAACTTTGTTTGCTGTTGATTGCACACTAGGGTCCGTGTTGGTTGCAACTTGAAAACTATTTTTTATGCTGCGATTGCAAACTCGGGTTAATTATTTTGTTCCTGCGGGATGCGAGCATACTTGATGTGTTTGTCCCAAGGGTGCGGCAAGAGTTTGATTCAATGGAAGCAGCATACCAGTTTTACCTTGATTATGCAAAGCTGTCTGGATTCAGTGTGAGAACGAAGAGGACCAGTAAAGAAACGAAGTACTGGGTTTGCAACCGTGAGGGTTTTGTGAAACCAGGAAAAGAGAATGAGGAGCCACTAACTGATAAAACGTCAAAAAGAATTGGATGCCCGGTGTATGTTAAAGTGAAGGAGGACAAAAAACGCAAAATTTGGTACTTCGACCACGTTGAGGAAGCACACAACCACAGCCTTCAGCCGTCAGCATGGATGGTTAGGTATATGCATGCTCATAAACAGAGGGAGGCAGCGATGGATGACTTATTTGCAGTCATGTCGAGGAGTGGCGTGCCAAATCAAGCTGCTATGAATGTGATGTCAGAATTGTTTGGAGGCCGTCACAACTGGCCATTCACTGAGAAAGATATCCAAAACATGTAGGTTATTTTGCTCCTGGTGTAGCTTCAACGAAGATTGTGTGATGAGGCAACAAAATGAATTGTTTTTTTCTTGTGGTACAGGAAAGCTGAGCAGACGAGGGAGGATAGGGATGGTGACATGGAGAAGCTGTTCCAATTTTTCAGGGAGTGCAAGGAACAGAATGAATACTTTTACTGGGATGTGGATTTTGACCCAAAGACGAAGGTGGTTCGAAGCATATTTTGGAGCCATGCAAGTCAGTGAGCGGAATACGTGGATTTTGGGGATGTCATCACTTTTGACACTACCCAGAAAACCAACAGCAAGAAAATGCCGCTAGCGATGTTTGTTGGATGCAATAACAATCTGAAAAATGTGTCGTTTGGGCAAGCGCTTCTTCGGGATGAGACAACTGACACTTTCAAGTGGCTCTTCGAGTCATTCATAAGCTGCATGGGCGGCCCACAGCCTTTCGTGATTATCACAGGTACATTTTGGGGGGGGGGAATCACTTCTGCTTTTTTTGGAAAAAAATGATTTGTTGATCATGTTGCAAACATTGATTGCTTTCAATTGCAACTAGAGTATGTAGTGTGGTTGCAACCTGCAAAAAATCTCATGTTGTTTTCATTTGCTTGCAATCTAGTTGTCCGTTTGCAACATTCATCTCTGTTTGGTTGCAACCAGTATCTGTTATGAATTGCAACATTAAGTTCACAAAATTCTATTTTTTGCTGATTTTAATTTTTGATGTTTCCACAGATGAAGATCCAGCAATGAGGGAGGCAATAAAAATTGTGTTTGACAAATCACAATACAGAAATTGCCGGTGGCACATAACAAGGATATGGGATTATGAACTCAAGGAGTTGTACAAGTTGCACAAGGACAAAAATCTGAAGGAGAGGCTGGAGTCTTTGATAAATTATCCTCTGGGTCCTACACAGTTTGAGGTGGAATGGCAGAAGCTAGTGGATGAATGTGGCATCGCGGAACACTCGACGATTGTAGCATTGTGGAAGAAAAGGAAAAGATGGATTGCAGCATATTTTAAGGGCATGTACTGCGGGAGAATGACTTCAACCCAGAGATCTGAAAGCCAGAACAGAGTATTGAAAGATGGATATGTTGGCAATGTGACAACCTTGCATATGTTTGCA
This sequence comes from Cenchrus fungigraminus, assembly GCA_036936925.1. Taxonomy (NCBI): domain Eukaryota; kingdom Viridiplantae; phylum Streptophyta; class Magnoliopsida; order Poales; family Poaceae; genus Cenchrus; species Cenchrus fungigraminus. The sequence goes on along the minus strand of CM072772.1, from coordinate 56,292,073 downwards.
AAGAGGATGCTTGACTCGATTCAGCACACGGACCACATGGATGCTGGGGAGTCGCACTACTCACAGGTATTCTGCAGCTACTTCCCCCCCCCCATGGTTTGCAACTTGTTTGTATTTTGTTTGCAATGCGGGGGATCTGTGATTGCAACCCTGCTGTTATGCCGTATGATTTACAACTGTCTGCCAAACAAACGTGTTAGTTTGTGATTGCAACCTGGTTTCCTTTTTATTGCAACCTAGTCAGTGTGTGCTTGCGTCTGCAAAAATAAAAATATGTCTGATTGCAACTAGTGAATAAACCTATGTCAGTTTGCAACCACTAGTTATATATGATTACAACATGGTAGGTGTGTGATTGCAACCTATAATTATGAAATCAACAATTAAAATTTATGTTAGTTTGTGATTGCAAAACCTGTTAGTTTGTGATTGCAACCTGGTTTCTTTGTGATTGCAACCTAGTCAGTGTGTGCTTGCATCTGCAAAAATAAAAATATGTCTGATTGCAACTAGTGAATGAACCTGTGTCTATTTGCAACCACTGGTTATATGTGATTGCACACATGGTGGGTGTGTGATTGCAACCTATGATTATGAACCAACAATTAAAATTTCCATTAGTTTGTGACTGCAACCTGGTTCCTTTGTGATTGCAATAGTCAGTGTGTGCTTGCATCTGCTAATATAAAAATATGTCTGATTACAACTAGTGAATGAACCTGTGTCTGTTTGCAACCACTGGTTATGTGTGATTGCAACATGGTGGGTGTGTGATTGCAACCTATAATTATGAAACCAAAAATTAAATTTTTATGTGCAGGCCGAGGTTGTCAGGGCATGCAAGTCGCGATTTGATGAGCAGCTTAGCAGGGTGTACACGAGGGCTGTGTACAATGAATACAAGAGGGAATATGCTAACATCACAACTTTTGTGATAGAGCCTGATCCAGGAGTGGAGTCTGGTTACTTGGTGAAGCATGAAAAAGGCACTGGAGCCTTTTGTTGGGCACAGCACGCCTTCAAGGTACTAGCTGACAAAGCAGTAGGTGTATATAAATGCGAGCACACACATTAGCTGAAAAATGCAAACCTCGTTTCGAATACAAAAAATTGCACGTTTATCTCCCTCTGTGTTTGACAATATATAAAAAATTGTAGGGCTGTTTTGCATGCACATTATCAAGGCGTTCACGCACCTGCTAGTGCAAAACATACCACAGAGGTACATCCCCAAACGATACACACATAATGCAAGATCTGTGGTGTCATGGGGCCGGCACGATATGCGGGTTGGAGGTCATTGTGACACAGAACAGTCGCAGCTGTCGAAGCTGCTGCCTAAGTTAATGCGCCTTGGTAGAGCACGAAGCAAGTCTGATCGTGCCTACGCTGAGACTGTCAGGCACATCGAAATGATAACTCCTGGGATTGAGCTTCTACGAACAGCAGAGAGTGGTTCTAGTGAAAGGGCAAGTGATGATTTGCATGAAGATGTAGATGGACGGAGGGATATTGTTCCTGTTGCAATAACGCAAGAAAGTGCTGAAAACAATATCGAACCTGTTGTGAATCCCAGTGACCCTACACCACCAGAATCGAGCTTGAACCCTGGTTCTGCAAACATCCTCACTGGTGTAGCTTTGACTGAACCACCTGTGTCGAGCACAAAAGGTAGAAAGTCTGTCAGCGAGGCAAAATCTGCTAAAAAGGGGCCTACTAATCCGTACAGTACATACAATGGAGGTCAGGGCAAAAGAGAGTGCCAGACTTGCCATGTTAGGGGGCACTATAGCACAACATGCCCTCAGAACCCAAACAGGAGCATAGCAACAGAGAGCAAAGCCAAAAAAAGAGGTGAAAAAACTGAAGGTTGGAGTCCAAGAAAGAGAGGCCGCCCATGGACAAAAAAGGGACAGGATGGGGATAAGAAAGAAGGGCAAAGTGAAGGGTATGAAACACAACAATCTGATTGCACTATGGCTGCTGGGGAGTCGTTAGTGCACAGAGTGATTGCAAGAATCAGGAGGGCGACGGCGTGCCGTGTTGATTACAGGGACAACGCTGATCTGGACGACTATGAATCTGATTGATGTTCATGCGAGTTGCAACTCGCACTGCGCGTCGGTTGCAAGTCTAAATTCATACCAGTCGCAACAGATGAATCTGAGTGAATCAAGTGTAATTTATCCATTTTATATTTTTCTGCACTGCTGTGTAAGTTAGACACAATAATGAATATGGTGGTGTTCTATTTGGTATGAATCTGGGTGAATATGGGTGATGTGCAACTTTGGGCATGCGGTTTGCAACTCACACTGCGCGTCGGTTGCAAAGTCTGAATTCACACCAGTCGCAACAGCTGGATCTGTGTGGATTGAATGTGATTTATCCATTTTATATTGTTCTATACTGCTGTGTAAGTTAAACACAATAATGAATATGGTGATGTGCAACTTTGGACACATGTTCTCATTTTCAAACAAAATTGCAACTCACAATGCACATCGATTGCAATTCTGAATTAGCACCAGTCGCAACTGCTCAAAAAAAGCCTTTGATTACAACTTCGTAAGCCTATCAGTTGCGACTTGTACCCAGACGAATTGCAAACCCGCACGGGTCCTCGGTGCGTCAAAACGAATTTACTTGCGACACCACAAAAACACTATGATTGCAAGTAATGTTCCACAACGATTGCAACTTCTTATGCACTTCGGTTACAACTCCTTTTGCAATTTAGAAAACACTGCGATTGCAACTCGTCAGTGGCATATTTGACAGCGCATCCGATTCCAAAAACTCGGATACTTCAGTTGCAACACAAAAACGTACTTCGGTTGCACGTCGGATGACATTTAAGTTGCAAACTCGACCTAAAAATAACTAGAGACGACTAGAAGTTTTTGACTTAAACTTGCAAACACCTAATTGTTAGACTGACTACTATCCCAGTTAATTGGCAAGGGGTGTCCACCAATTCTGAACTTGTCCAACGATTCAGGGAGCTCCACTTGGTTCAAGAGGTGGTAAAGCTCATAATGCATCAGCTCGCATCTGTATATTGGGCCCTTAAACTGCAGTACCATAAAAAACACATGATGAGCACACAGAAAAAAAGGCTTAGATTACTGAAAAAAAATTGCAACATGGGAAAAAAGTGTGCACTTGCAAACTGATGGTGAGTTGTGAATTGCAACCTAGAGAAGAGTGTGCTTGCAACTTCTGTTTGTGTGTGATTGCAACTACCAGAAAAGTGTTATCTGTCACCCTGGACGAGTATGTTTTGCAAACCAGCAGTTTGCAACCTAGAGAAAAAAAAGTGTGTGATTGCATCTACCAGATAACACTATGTGTGATTGCAACTTGGAAGAGTGTGTGCTTGCAACTTCTGGTTAGGTGTGATTGCAACTACCAGATAACACTCTGTGTGAGTTGCAAACCTGGAGAGGTGTGTGCTTGCAACTTCTGGTTACATGTGATTGCAAAACTGCCAGATAACACTAAGTGTAATTCCAACTTGGAGGAGTGTGTGATTGCAACTTCTGGTTAGCCGTGATTGCAACTACCAAGTAACTACTATGTGTGGTTTGCAACCTGGAGAGGTGTGTGATTACCAGATAACTATTATGTGTGGTTTGCAACTCACATAGTAGACACCATGACTCACCGGATTGATTTCAATGGTCAGCGAGTTCCCGTCATAGTACTCCATGTACTTCCAGACGAATAAAACGCAATCGCTTGGGCCCGCTTGCTTCGGCAAGTCAATGAAAGGCTTCCTCCACCCACTGACTCTAGGTAGCTTCATATTGGACACTTTCTGGAAAGCTGCGTCTATGATTGGGATTTTCGCAAATGCAGCTTGGTGGCATTCTTCCTGATCAGTACATTTGATGAAGTAATCGTTGGAGTCCAGCACATCAACACGATTGTGGATAAAGTTGAAACAGTACACAAAATAGTGGGCGCCATCATGGATAGGAACAAAGATCTGATGAAAAAGCAGGAGTAGAACGAATCAGCAAAACGAAAAAACATTTCCTCAAAAAAAAGACGGTTGCAAGAAAATGTCATAGGCAGTTGCATAGTCTGTGTCATAGTGATTGAAAAAAAAAACTGAGAAAAATTGCAACATGGAAAAGTGTGCTGCACTTGCAGAAACTACTGGTAAGCTATTAATTGCAACTGTAGGATAACATTATGGGTGATTGCAACCTGGAGGGGAGTGTGCTTGCAACTTCTGTTTCGATGTAATTGCAACTACCGGATAACACTAAGGAGGATTGAAAAGTAGGATGGAAAAGAGACAGATTAGGTTATGGAAAAAAGTCTACTAACTAGTTTAGCTCTTGACAGATCGTAGTGTTGGCACTCTGACATAAGATGTCTCCACACAACTTGGAATTCATCTGTCTCAGATTTATCTGAGTTGAGTACTGCTTGACATGATGTGACATTGAACTGTGCAGAAAAAAAGGGATGGTTAAAACAAGTTTAAAACATGACTGTGTAGAAAAAACATGGTGCTGGAGAAAACTTACAAAAAACCCCGTGGTCAGAAAAACCCTATATCCACAAGAGTCAAGCTTGTGCACGATGTCGTCATGTCGCATGCAGTGCACACAGAAAACTATGATGCCGGACTCGCCTAGTGAATCATTTGAAAAAGAGGTCAACAGCTCCTCTCCAGTGAAATCAACAAGAAGACCAAACTGCAATAATGTTCTCCTGCACCAAAAAAATAAAAAAAAGAACAAAGCTTAGATTACTGAGAAAAATTGCAACTGCTAGTAACTGTGAATTGCAACTGCCAAATTACAGTATGTGTGATTGCAACCTGAAGAATTGTGTGATTGCACCTGCTGGTTAGCTGTGATTGCAACTACCAGATAACAATATGTGTGATTGCACCCCTGGGGGAAACTGTGTGGTTGCACCTGCTAGTTAGCTGTGATTGAAACCTGGAAGATTGTGTGATTGCAACCTGGAAAGTGTGTGCTTGCTACTTCTAGTTAGCTGTGGTTTGCAACTACAGCTAACTACTGTGTGGTTTGCAACCTGGAGAGGTGTGCTTGCAACTTCGGGTTAGCTGTGGTTGCAACTACCAGATAACTAGTGTATGGTTTGCAACCTGGAGAGATGTGTGCTTGCAACTTCTAGTTAGCCATGATTGCAACATGGGAAAAAGATACCTTCTAAGTTCAGGATCAGATGCGATCTTCTTCCTGAGATAAACAGCCTTGGCAAGAGATATCTCGGGTCGACTGCAAGAAATCTTGAATGGGGATATGTACTCCCTAGGTCTCTTCAGCACTATCACCAAGGCGCTTGAATATTATCCTTTGGACCTCATTGAAATCAACAAGACCGTCTAAGACTTCCTCTTGAGAAAGACGGACTGGTTGGGAGAAATTGTTGATGTCATCATCAGAATCGGCAGGGAAATGGATATCATCAAGTGATGAGCTGGGTCCTCCCTGGCCACTGATACTCATCTCCAATGATTCAATCTCAGCGTCGGCCTCCTTGCGAAGCATATCTAGCCTGCTCTCGTACTATTGACGCTACGCAGCATATTGTTTAGACATCTGAATCTTCAACATCTTGTTAGCCTTGGACTGGGGGATCGGCTTGCTCAAAGTAGTGATGTTGGCATTCATCACTCTCTGGATTGCATCTTGCACCCTTTTCTCTGCGAGCGCATCCTTCCTCTTGTCAGCGTCTTCGGCTGCAGATTGTTCGGCTCCAGCCTTCTTTTTGCCAGCTGCAACCTTCTTTTTGTCGGCTGCAGCCTTCTCCTTGGCAGCTTGTTCAGCTGCAGCCTTCTTCTCAGCTACTTCAGCTGCAGCCTTCTTTTTGTCAGTTGCAGTGTTCTCCTTGGCAGCTTGTTCAGCTGCAGCCTTCTCCTTGGCAGCTGCTTCGGCTGCGGCCTTCTTCTCTGCTTCTTCAGCTGCAGCCTTCTTTTTGTCAGCTGCTTCAGCTACAGCCTTCCTCTTCTTCTCGGCTTCTTCTGCCTCTTCGGCCTTCCTCTTCTCAGTTAGTTCGGCCTCGGCCTTTCTCTTCTTGGCTTCCTCAGCTTCGACCTTTCTTTTCTCTGCCTCTTCGGCTTCAGCCTTCTTCTTTGCGGCCTCCTCAGCTTCAGCCTTGTCCTTCTTAATTTGTTCAGCTTCGGCCTTTCTTTTCTGAGCCTCATCAGCTTCAGCTTTTCTTCTCTCAGCCTCCTCGGCTTCAGCTTTCCTCTTGGCAGCCTCCTCATCCTCTGCCTTCTTCTTCTCAGCCGCTGCCTTCTTCTCAGCCTCTGCCTTCTTCTTCAAAGCCTCTGCCTTCTGTGTGTTTGCAACATCAGTGGCCCTGTCATTCTTCCTTGAATAAGTTTTATACCCCTGATGCAGTTTAGTATAATAAAAATCAATTAGTGTAAAAAAACAGACACAAAAAATGCAACTAGATATGAATGCAAATTGCATATTTTGGAACTATGTGCTTACAGATTTCTGGGAAGTGCCCTGCTGCATTCCAATGTCCATGCTCGTATTCTCTTGTAAATCAGGTGCTCCCTTTTTTAAAAAAAAGATATGATTAATTGCAAGTTGACAGATTATATGATTACTACAGTGGGTATGCACAGATTGCAACTGGCAGACACTAATTGCTACAAAAATTATGTGAAAACCACACAAAACTAACCTCGTCGTGACTTCTTAGAGGTCGCTGTGGGGAATCCATCATACCAATTATCTCATCAATGCTAGCAAAACTCCCACATAAATCAGAAGGTGCTGACAGTGAAAAAAGAGAAAAAATATAAATAAAACAATGGGAATAACCAAGATGAGATGAAAAAAATTGAAAGCATGAAAGACATGTTACTTCTGTTCGGGCCCCCTTCGTCCAGATCGATGTTGTGACCAGGCGATGGGGTTCTCAAGATAAATCTGGTGTCATCACTAGCTCTGCTGTTAGTTTGAATTTCAACTTCGATTGGTTCAGGACTCTCTTAAACATCTTCATCATCACCAGCAACAGATTGATCGACCGGCGGGGTTGAGGTAGTGCCGGAAGGTGAAAAAAAGGTTTATAAAACATAGTGGTAGGGTGTTTGTGAAAAAAATTGCAACTTGTGTGGTGAGTGGTTGCAACAAAAAATATTATTTTGTTTGCAAAAACATAAGGTACCTCCTCCTGCTCCAGTGCCGCCGCGGGCATGTTCATCTACTGATCTGGTGACGTCGCCACCGGATTGACATGTTGCATACAAGATTTTGTTTTAAATAAAAAATGCTTTATAAAACATAGTGGTAGGGTGTGTGTGTAAGATTGCAACTTGTGTGGTAAGTGGTTTGCAACAAAAATATTATTCTGTCTGCAACATAAAATACCTCCTGTGCCGGCTGTGCCGCCGCCGACATGTTCATATGCAGATCTGGTGATATCACCACCGGATTGACCTGTTGCATACAACATTTTGTTTTAAATCAAAAAGTGCTTTATAAAGCTCAGTGGTAGGGTGTGTGTGTAAAAAAATTTGCAACTTGTATGGTAAGTGGTTTGCAACAAAAATATTATTCTATCTGCAACATAAAATACCTGCTCGTGCTCCAGTGCCGGCTGTGCCGCCGCCGGCATGTTCTTTTGCTGATCCAGTGGTGCCGCCACCGGATTGACCTGTTTGCATACAAGATTTTTGTTTTATAAAGAAAGGGTGCTTTATAAAACATAGTGGTAGGTGTGTGTGTGAGAGATTGCAACTTGTGTGGTAAGTGGTTGCAACAAAAATATTATTCTGTCTGCAACATAAAATACCTGCTACTGCTCTAGTGTCATTCTTCACCTTCCTCCTGCACTCTTTGCCAGCTCGCTTCTCAGCATGGGCATCAGCAATCAGCTTCTGGATGCCGCTGTAGCACTCATGGTGAGCTTTCGCCATAAGTTCGCGGGACATTGTTGAGTACTTGGCAGCCTCCTGTGCGTACAGCTGCGCTTGCCTAGTGCTTTCATCAAAAGCCTTGAGCACATTGAAAGCGTCTGACTTCCTGCTCCTTCCAACTAAATCAATAATGCTCTGACCAAAAGAGGAGCTCAAGCTGGGGTACTGGTAAAAAACTGGAGGTTGTGTGTTGAAAGAGACATGGCCACCAGGGTCATGGGATGTGCCGGGGGCTTCTGCTGATGTGCGAGCAGCAGCAGGGGGTGGGGCGAATGCTGCTGCTGCTTGCGCAGATGATGCTCCTGGAGCGGCCTCGGCACCAGATGGGGCTTGGGCAGGTGCAGCTCCAGGGGCGGGTAGTACTGTTAGGTTGCCAACCGGGACGCCATAACACGTATCGGTGACGCTTCTCAGCTGCATATAACAAAAAAAGGAAACAAAAAAAGGAATGAATGATAGATAAAATAACAAATTGCAATTTGTCCTACAGCGTTTGAAACAGTTGCACACAGTATGTTTGCAACTTACCCTGAGATGCCCGTAATCGATCCTGCCAGCAGGAACATCTCCCCTTCGATCCATAGAAGCTATCGATTGAATCGTCTTCGAGTCCAGAAATGCGCATCGAGGGATGGAGAAAGGGCTTGAGTTAAGTCCATGCTGCAGGTGGTCGACGTATAGCATATGCATGTATTTTTTTAAAAAAAACAAGATCAAAACACATGAGAAACATGGCATTGTGGGGGTAAAAAATCCAGATAATTGAACAAAAATCCGTACGGCGTTAAACAAGATAGTTGCAAAAAATCAAAACTGTTAAAAACAATAATTATGTGTGGCATCAATAGCAATCTATGACATGTGACAGTTGCAACAATAACATCTAACTAATCACTACTTGTGTGCGCATTGGTTTGTGTTGTTGCAACCTGATTACTTTGTCATTGCAAAATACAGTGTTTGCAACTACTGTGTCTGATTGCAACATAGTTATTATGTGCTTGCAAAACTGCTAAATAAAAATGTACAAAATTGCAACTTCTTGGATAACCACATGTGACTGTTTGCAACTACTAGTTATATGTGATTGCAACCTAAATGATGTGTGAGTTGAGCTTACCACTAGGAAGATCACACATCCACTGATGGGTGCGTTGATGCCTTTCTCAGCATAATCCAGTTTGTCCAGACGAGCAGCAACACTGAGCCTGTTGACTACTGCCTTGCACCAATTTTTGTTGCCAATGTTCTGGATATCCTGAGTGTACCTTACATCATCAAGCCTGATCCGGGTGTCAGTGTTGGAGAACAGCAGGCACTGAAAGGCACCCATGAAAAAAGCTCTTAGGGCCGGATCCCCAGTGATCGTCCTATTCTTCAGTCGGTCAATGATGACAGGAAGCGTGATGCCCTTTCTGCTTCTATAGGAGGGCCCAACTATCTGTGATCCAAGCTCATCCCTCACGGTGCGGGCATCTGCATCAGACATGAGAGCCGGGTCGCCGCCAGCATTTGGTAATTGCAAATTACACCAAACCCTATGATTGTTGATTGGAACACCAATCTCTAGCGTCATCGACTCTGGATTAAGTTTCTGCATCAACCAGCTGGACAATGCCCTGCTCAGTAAGTGTGGCTTGAAGTTCAGCAGCCCCCCAAAGCCCTTTGCAATCACTTCCCTCTTCAGATCGTCGAAGAGGGCATTGACAAGCTTCAGGAAATTCCGAGGTCAGCATCGTATAGCTTTGGCTTTGGTTTTGCCCCTATTGCCATCACCAGCACTGTCTCCACTGTCATCACCAGCCTCTGAATTGTCATCTCCAGCCTCAGCATCATCACCGGAGGCGACGGCGTTTGGATCAAAATCTGGATCTTCCTCTTCGTCTTCATCATCAATAGCTAGGCCTTGTGCAGCAGGATTGTCTACAGGCAACCTTAACCTTTTCCTCCTTTCCTTCAATTCTGCTTTATCAACTCCTTTCCTCTTGTTCTGAGTGTGGCAGGGACGGGGATTAATTCCACCTTGCTCACCTCCAGCATTCTGCGCTTGATCCATAATGAAACGACCACTGAAAAAAATGGGGTGTGAACAAAAGCATCAGGAGGGGTGTGAACAGACATGGGTACATCAAAAAAATATACATATAATGCTTTGTAGTGAACCAGTTGCAACTTCTGTCGTAAACAGTTGCAAATTATGTAATAGAATACTTGCAACAGTTAGTCCGATAAAAAAAATCTGCTGCACACATTTGACAAACAAAATTATGGCAAATATGGCATAAGCCAATTGCGAACAAACCCTACTAAAAAAACATAATTACTACTAGTGTTCATGTAGAATTGCAACAAAAAGTAATTTGAAAAACAATAGGTTTGCAACATATACTGCAGTGCGTTTGCAACACTATACAGATCTAGACTGACCCCCCAGTTGCAACTTCTGTCATGGGACAGTTGCAACTTGTGTAATAGAACAGTTGCAAAACTTCAGTGTGCATGTGTAGTTGTAGCAAACAATAATTTAAAAACAACAGGTTGCAACAGGTACTACGGTGCGTTTGCAACACTGGAAACATCTGAATTGCAAAAAAGTGTTACTAGTGTTCATGTGGAGTTGCAGCAAAAATAATTTGAAAAACAACAGGTTTGCAACAGATACTGCAGAGCGTTTGCAACACTATGCGCATCTAGAAAAATACCCCCCCTCCCAGTTGCAACTTCTGTCGTGGGACAGTTGCAACTTGTCATGGTACAGTTGCAACTTGTGTAATAGAAGAGTTGCAAACTTCAGTGTTAATGTGGAGTTTCAGCAACACAAATGAATTAAAAACAACAGGTTGCAACAGGTGCTACGGTGCGTTTGCAACACTGGAAACATCTGGATTGCAAGTGCTGCAACGCGCCGTAGTAATTGTTGCAAACATCTGGATTACAGGTATCATGATGAAAAAATAAAAATTAACATCTCGATGCTAACCATGACATGAATATAAATCGTCGTAAAACTGGTCCTAGCGCGCATAATGCACTGATTATATGTGTGCGAAATGGGATAGAAACAAAAATTAATGAAACCCTATAACAAACAAAAATCAGAGCAGCGCACTAGGAGGAGATGCGCGGGGGATGCAACATGAACCGCAACATATCGCAAAAAAACATGGGGGGATCGAGCGGAGAGCAAAAACCCGAAACCCTAGCATGAGAGGCGATCATTGAAAAAAGAGGGGGGGTCGAGAGAGCGCTTGAGATGACAAATACCAGTACGAGGGTGATCGGAGCGACGCAGAATCGACGAACGAGGGCGACGGTTGCTCAACCATCGCGGACCGCCGAGCGACAATGAAGCCGATGTGCACAGAAACAGGAGCGAAGCACGGGTCGTCACGTGTGAGGGGTGATTCGCCACTCGAAATCCCGGCGATCGCTCCACTTCTCAACGACTAGCGCTCTGCTTCTCGACGGCGATAGCTCCGCTCCGGTTCTCTTCACCGACGAGCGCTGAAGCGGTGTGGAGGAAGTGGAGGAAGTAGGGAGAGTGGTAATGGGTTGGAGAATTGAATGCGGGGGTGAGGGGGGTGTATGGATCGGGCCCGGGTGGGTGGTTACTGAGTGGGATTCGGGGTGCGGTTGCCGCGGTCCGCGGGTCCGTGTGCGCGCGCCCCTGGAAGCCTGGTTGGCTTGGGTCAGTTCGGTCAGTTGGGCCTGGGTGCATTCTCTATAGGGAATGCACCCAGGTGCATAATATATATATATATATATATCCTCAGGTAACAGCATGTATGCAAGTTGGTATAGTACATAACTGTATGTATGTAAAATTACAATAGTGTTACCTGAAACATGAAGTTTTTGGAGACCATAATCTTTAATGTTTTCCCCATGGACATAAGATGCAAGGAAATATCCCGAAGTACCATTTGCTCAACCATAACTTTGTTATCATTATCACGACTAAAGTTTTAGACAATGATTCAAAGTGCTTGTCCCAGAGAAAATGTAGGTTGGCACATTCACAGAAAACCATTATAGTGGCAAATAATCTACGAAGAGCAGAAGGAAATCTGACCGATGCACATTCGGATAGACACTCATACAATGAATTATCAGTGTAAACAAAACCCCTGGCTTCTGCAGCATTCCTGAATGAGTCATATGTAATACCACCAAGTCCTTAGATCTTCAAAAGAGGTTGCCCCCATACATGGGTCAACATAACCCGATGGAAGTACTATCACCCTCACTGATATTAACATACACCTGTCAAAGGTTTAGATCTGAGCAGTCCACAAGGGGGTCAACCCTGGTGGTTTATTTGTTCGGTGGAGGAGATCGGGAGCTAAGAACGCGATGGTTATGCTAGCGTAGCACATGGAAATCACGGCGAGACACAAGGGACAAGGCAATTTTATACTGGTTCTGGCCTCCGGAGAGTAAAACCCTACGTCCAGTTGTTGGTGGTGTATTGCTTTGAATTGCACGTTGTCCTCGGAAGGACGCCCTTGCTCGCCTTATATTGGCTGACAGACAAGGTCGGTGGACCTGAAGTTCAGGTGGGTTACAACAAGGAAACCTATCTCTAGTCGGTTTACATCATGGAAGGCTTATCTGAGCTGCCTTAATCCATCTAGACGGCCTTGGCTTGCACGCAAAGCTGTCTTCTCGTCTTTGTGCCCACATGTCAGGTGGAGCAGGCCTACAGGCAGGTTGGCGGGTCTTCTGATGGGCCAGACCCACTTGTTGGGGACGGTCGTGAGCCTGGTCGGTGGGGACCCAGAGGTGCCCTTGTGTCACAAGCAACCGAGCGATGTGTAGGCACAACGACCTCGAAGGGTCATGACGAACTCGTAGAGCCATCGACAGGTCGAATAGCGTGCACGTCGGTCAAAAAGAAAGAAAAAAAGTAGTCAGCTTAGCAGCCGACCTATTTGTAGTTTCCCAAGCGTAGTGAGGTCGAGTGCTGACCTATAGGAAGTAAGCTTCCAGTAGATCGAAATGACGTAGAAAAAAGTAGAGGTTGAGCACCGACCTATAAGAAAAAAGGTTTCTTAATAAGTCGAAGCGATGAAGAAATTACGAGGGCGTCAAAGACGCTCTCGTAGAGTAGTCCCTGAGCATTGAAGCAGACAACATGGCTGGTTTGATGCTCAAAAAAGAGAAGAAAACTAGGTCAAGGTCTTGAATAATCAGAGTGTAAAGACACCCAAACCGCCGAGCATAACTGCAAGGAGTCTGGTAGAGCCACGGAGGTGTGCCGACCTCAAGAAGGCCTCAAATCAACAGCGAACAAACACCCGGAGATGCCTGGCAGTGCCTTTTTGGCGCGCACCCCTCAGGGAGGCCTTCATCCTAATACAAAATGGGGGTGTCCAGAACAGGTTGGCAAGGCCAGAAACGCACACCGACCTCGAAGAGGTCACGCATCTAGGGCGCCCAACTAGGTTGGCAGAGCCAAAGACATACCAAGATATTGAAAGACCTAGGTATCAAGGCACGCCGACCTCAGGAAGGCCATTTTGGTGCCCAGACAACCAACATAGCTGCCAGACATTCTGCAGAGCTAGGGTACCAAGGTATTGTCGACCGAGGTAGCAGGCACACTGATCTCAGGGGCCCGACGAAATTATAGAGTTGATCGATCTGGACTCCAGGCGCCCAGACGGACTGGCAGAGCAGCGAGACACGCCTACCTCACGAAGGTCTTCAATCGAACCTATGACCATTCTACTCATGAAACAAAAATATAGGCTAATTGGTATAGGTCTGTTTACACTGCAGAGCCCATGGGGTGCAACCAGGACGCAGAGTCATAGAGGGTGCATGTTATCATTAACTGTAGTTGTAGCAGGCACAGGGCCATCCGACGTAGAGTCAGACTGAACATCTCAGGTGGACTGCAGGGTAACGGGTCAATAGTGGTCAGAGATTCTCTTGCCGCCCCGAAAAGAACAACTGCACCACTTGATCACGAGCGCATTGTAGCCATGTGACGCTGCCGCATGCATCAATGATGCACAAATGTTTGTCGTCTAGGTAGGAGAAAGGCGCGCAAGGACGTACACAAGCACACAGTGCCCCGCAAGCACATGGTAACAGTGTCACGATAAAGATAAGCACATCCAGGGTTGGCCTTTGCTATAAATAGCGGCATAAACCAGGGGGCAAGGCACCGAGCCATTGTAGAGAGCATGAAGCCGCAATGTAGTTATTTTCCCATGCCTTGGGCATGTGTCCTTTTACCAGAGCATCAGATACAAAGCTGTAGAAGCTTGGAGCTAGAATAACAAAGTTGCTGGGGAAGTCTTTCGAACTGGCGAAGGCGACGACGGAGTCACAGGGAGGTCCGCCGACCTGAAGCCAGCGATGAAGGAGCCGCAGGGAGGTCCGCCGACCTAAAGTCGGGGACGACGGAGCCACCAGGAAGGTCCAGAGACCTAACAAAGGTGACGACGAAGCTGGAGGGAGGTCTAGTGACCCGAAACTGGTGACGACGGAGTCGCAGGGAGGTCTAGGACCTGATGAAGGCGACACCAGAGCCGCGCGGAGGTCCCCGACCTGAAGTCAGTGACGACGGAGCCATAGGGAGGTCCGTCGACCTGAAGTCAGTGATGATGGAACCGTAGGGAAGGTCCACCGAAGGCGACATCGGAGCTGCAGAGAGGTCTAGCGACATGACAAAGGCAACAACAGAGCTGCCGGGAGGTCTTCTGACGTGGTGAAGACACCAGCGGACCTACAGGGATGTCTACCGAGCTGGACCTGTAAAACAAAGTAGATACGAAGTCGGTGTATCAATTTGTAAATATTTAATGAAGGCTTTATCCTAATATAAGTATGCAGATGTTGAGTAATGTTACCCAGACCAGAACATTCTTGTGCTATGTTTTGTTTGAAAAAGCATTCCTCTTTATCGTGCAAGGTACACGTTATGCGGACTCGAAAGCCCTGAAGCTGCAAAGTGTTTCACCCCTCTACAATGCTCAGCAGGGAGACTCAGGTTTTCCAACCACACAACAACAAATACTCATAACAAGAGTCTTTTTATAAGATGTGCAAAGCACGTTTTTCATTAAGAGAAGAGAGAACAAAGTCATACAAGGTCCAACAAGTTTCCCAAGCTGGTGGGACAAAGAGAGCAAAGGAGAAAGGCTAAAATGGTAACAAAGCCGAAACAAAAAAAAGTGCTACAAAGGCCTCAAAGGCCGGACGCCGAGGAGGCGAGCAATCGGGAGGAAGCCCGTGCGCGCCCAAGTCTTGGCTTCATCGAGGATTGCTGGTGAGAGAGCCACCGGTATAAGGGCCTCCCTGTCATGAATGCGCTGATTGCGCTCCCTCCAAATCGACAAAGCGACCAACTAGACAAAAGCATCGAAACCTTTTCGCGGGGCTTTAGCAACCAATTTCCTGGCGGAGCACCGCCAAGTAGCAAGAGACATGGGATGATCCGGGGTGAGATGAGGGAGAAGAATATGGCCGAGGGTTCAAAACTATGTCTCTTGACTGAAGACACAGTCGACAAGCAGGTGATCCAGAGTTTCGACCTCCTGCGCACAGAGTGCACAGGTATCAGAGTCCTTCAGGCCACGCCGATAGAGTCTGTCGGAGGTCCAACATCGACCATATAGCACTATCCAGGCAAAGAACTTGCATTTGCCTAGCCTCTGAGTCTTCCAGATTTGACGGGCACCCAGAATGTCAACGCGACCAAGGAAGATTGCGCCATAGGCGGAAGAGGAGGAGTACCAACCATTTGGCGACCACTTCCAAATAAACTTGTCGGGCTCCAGCGACAGCCTCACGGCCCACACCAGGTCCCAAATAAAAAGGTACTGGACGATGAGCAGCACGGTACGCGCGTGCGTAATATCAGCAACCCAACGGATCCCACGAGGTCCCGCACTGAGGCCCTCCTGGACAGTACATGAGCGCCTGACCCTTGCGAAACAGCCGCCCACAAGTTAGGTGCTAAGAGATTGATGGAACAACCAGCGAGCCAGTTGTCCTCCCAAAACAAGGCCCTAGTGCCATCCTGTAAGTGCAATCAAGCCCCTAAGTCGGTTTTGGTGATGTTGACCACTTAATTAAAGGTCTAATGAGCTTTTAAGTATAAGTGACATGTTTAGATTTGAAGAAAGGTGACCCCTCATTCCTTGGAGAGGCTTCCTAGGGATCAAGACAAGCTTTAAATTCATTTTCTATTTTGAATTTGAGTATAGGACAAGCCGTACTATCAAGAGGGATACTAATAGTGGCATGGATGAAACCAATTGCTTAAAGATCATCTCTAAAACCAAAATCATCCCAGCCACATATGACCTATCAGCTAGATGTCTTAACCCCTTGCACACTTTTACGGAACCTCTGAGGTTTTTGTCGAAAGTTCCGAGCTGCTCCCAGACAGTCTGCTGAAGTTCGCCAGTTCCCGGAGGTTCCGGGATCTTGCCCGGAGGTTCCGGGTTTTCGAAAAGAGTCGTTGCTATTCCAGATCTGAGGGTATTTATACCCCCTTGTCTCCCAATGGTTATCTTCTTCCTCCCTGTGTTGAAACAGTAGCATTTGGTCCCCTCTCACCCAAGCATTGACTCCCACCTACTTGAATCCAAATCCAACCCTAGCATTCAAGTGTGGAGTGATTCCTTCTGAGAAAAAGCAAGTCCAATCCCCTTCTTGTGTCCTTGAGCACTTGGTGAACCCCTAGCTCCTTGGTGGATCTTTTACTCTTGGAGGTTTGCTCCTAGACGGTTAGAGGTTGCTTGGAAGCTCTCCAATCGATTGTGGAAGCTCCAAGAAGTTTGTATTACCCTCACTTGCTTAGTGGAAACCCTCCATCTATCATTTTGGTGATAGGTGTGAGAGAGGAGTGGATCTAGAGAGATTCCATAGCCTTTGTGGCTAACCTCAACAACGTGGATGTAAGCCAACCTTTGTGGTGAGTTGAACCACGTGATAAATTGTTGTCTCTTGTGCTTTACCTTTTATATCTTGTTACTTGCTTGTTCTAGGTTGCTTGCTCACTAGATCTATTAGAGTTTGCTTAGGTTCTTGCTATCTCTTTAACCCTAAGGTTGCTAGTGTGGTTAGGCTCTATCTCTAAGTATCTGTAACCTATTTCCTGCTCTCTATTTGCTCTCTAACCTTTTGATCTGCAGCAAATCTACAGAAGTTCTTTTTCCCGAAAGCTCCAGCAAAATACACCTAAGTGCATTTTCCCAGAGGTTCTGGGGTCTAAGCAGTATTTGGCAGAAATTGGTTGAAATTTTTTTGCAGGCCTATTAACCCCCCTCTAGGCCACTTGCATTGATCCTATCCATTGGTATCAGAGCATGTTATCCTTGCTAACACTTAACCGTGTGAGGATATGGCAAGTGGTGATGACAAGCAAGAAGATGATGAGTTTGAAGACATACCAAGTGAGGTTGATGGTGATACCTCAGAGGTTGGCAACACATCAGCCCAAGAGAAGCTTGACAAGCTTAAGAAGGTAGTCAAGGAAAGCTCCAAGGACAACAACAAGAAAAGCAAGAAAGAGGACAAGAAGAAAGAGAAAGAAGAAGAAAAGAAGAAAGAGGACAGCAATCAAGAAAATAAGAAGAAAAAGAAGGAGGACAAGAGAAAAAGAAAGAGAACACCTTCACCATCTCCATCACCATCTTCATCATCCTCATCATCATCTTCATCTAGTGAGAATGAAGATGGGGATGATGAGTACTATGGCACAAGAATTCCCAAGAGAACACTCAAGCCCAAGGCCAAGGCAAAGCCCAAGGATGATTATAGAAGCGTATCCTTTAACTATGATTCTTTGCCTCCTAGATCTAAAGATGATATTACCGTGCCTGTTGGCAAGTTGCCTCAATTTGATGGGACCAACTTTGCTAAATGGAAGCACATGATGAAAGCTTATCTAACCGGTTTGAGCTTGCAGTTGTGGAACATTGTGTGTGTAGGTTTTGATGATCCCGAAGACTTTGGGAACCTCACTCCACGTGATTGCCGCAACATCAAGAGGAATGCACAAGCCACAAGTATTCTTCTAAGTGCCTTGAATGCTCAAGAGTACAATTGGGTCAATGGACTAGAGATTACCAAGGAGATATGGGACACCCTTCTCATTGCACATGAGGGTGTTGACAAGGTGAAGAAGTCCCAGATCAACATATTGATGGCCGAGCTTAATAGGTTCACTATCTTTGATGGAGAAGGGCCACAAGAAATGTTTGATAGATTGATGGTCATAGTTGGGAAGATAAGAGGCCTAGGTGGTGATGAGTTGGATGACCACTATGTTGTAAAAGTGATGTTGGAGGCCTTTGCTCCAAGGAACCCTACTCTAGTCACCTTGATTAGAGAGAAGAAGAGATTTGAGGAGTTCTCCCCAAATGATGTTCTTGGGAGAATTCTCACCCATGAGCTTAAGGACAAGGAGATACAACATAGGAAGAAGATTGGTGAACTTGAAGCCAAGATGAACATCTTGAAGGTCAAAGATGTTGCTCTCCAAGCCAACAAGTCAGCAAGCCTACTACTTCATCCAAGCACTCTACCTCATCCAAGTCCTCCAAGTCAAAATCAAAGAAAGTGGAAGTAGAGAGCTCTACAAGTGACTCAAGTGAAGATGAAGATGAAAGTCCTCATGTTGAGATTGGGGATATGGCCTTATTCATGAAGACATATAAAAGAGGCTTGAAGAAGCAAGGTTACAAGTTTGCCAAGAGAAAGTTCCCCAACAAGAAAAAGAGAACTTGCTACAATTGTGGAAGCACCGAACACTTCATTGCAGATTGCCCCAATGAGAACAGGGAGAACAAGAGTGACAAAGGCAAGGGAAGCTACAAGAAATATCAAAAGCCACATCACAAGAGAAGAAACTATGGTGGAGAAGCTCACATTGGTCATGAATGGAATTCCGGAGATGAGAGCTCTAGTGAAGGAGAAGGGAAGAAAGTTGCAACCGTGGCTATCAAGAAGCTTCCCTCTACCTCAAGGTTGTTTGACAACTTGACCGATGATGAAGAGAGCTCATCCATTCATTGCTTCATGGCCAAGGGTGAGAAGGTAAAAACAAACTCAAAACCCTCTCCTCCACCTAGTGATGAGTCGGAAATGGACTCTAGTGATGAATCTAGTGATGAAGGAATTAACCAACTTGTTAGCAACATGGATAAGCAATCTAGAGACTTTATGGCTAAGTTAGTAGTGGAACTAGAGAAAACCCAAGACATTCTTACATCCGAAAGAAGTGAGCTTGAGGCCTTGCGTTTGGAAGTTAGCCAAGCGGAGGGCATCATAGCTACTCTCAAGGAAGACCTTGCTGCCTCTCAAACTCAATGCAATTCTCTCAAGTCAAGGAATGAAGAGCTTGAGGAGCAATATAGTCTCCTTTGGAGTAGCACCTCACATCCTTCGAAGGTAAAAGGTGACTCTAGTGCTTCTACTAGCAAGGGCTGTGATAAATGCTACAATATTGATCTTGAATCTTATGCTACTAACCTTGCTAACATGGAAGCTATGAAGAAAGAAATTGCTAGGTTAAACTCAATCATAGCTAGAGGATACATGAGTGAAGGGAACAAGAAAGGAAAGGCCCCCAAGAGAAAGATGATGGAGAAGAGTGAGAAACTTGGTTTTGGCTATGTTGAAGGTGGCAAGACCAGTGAAAGAAAGATCATCAAAGAAAAGGAATGCCTAGAGTTCAAGAGTAAAGGATTTCTGTTCACCCAGAGTCTGGAGGTTCCGAGCTCAAAACCCAGAGGTTCTGGAGTCTGGAAGCCCCGTGACACACAAACAGGAGAACCCGGAGGTTCCGGGAAAATTCCCGGAGGTTCCGGGGTCTGCAATGACAGAACTAAGAAGAAAGGCAAGGCTCAACACCAACATGTTCCTAAGGCATCTAACACTCGTCTGCAGGTCCAGAATCATCCAATCATGCCTAGAAGAAACATGTCTCCCAACAAGAACAAGGCTCATGCATCTAGTGACATACCTCCTAGCTATGTGTTGAGACACAACAACCTTGGTAAAGTTGTTGCCACGTATGTTGGAAATCAGCCCAACATATATGTGAAAAGTCTTTATGGGTTCCTAAAGTTTTGGTTGCTAACGTAGAAGGCCCCAAGTCAAATTGGGGACCTAAAAGAAGGAACTAATTCGTTTTGTAGGCATACTCCTCTGGTGGATCAAGTTGGGTGCTTGATAGTGGATGTACACATCATATGACCGGAGAAAGGAGTATGTTCTCATCCTACCTCCATTTGGAAGGACCAAGAGAAACTATTGCTTATGGAGGGGATACAAAAGGAGAAGTCATCAGTGTAGGTGATATACCTATCTCTCAAAAATATTCAATTACAAATGTTCTTCATGTTGATCCGTTGGGTTACAATCTATTATCGGTTTCACAACTTAGTGAGATTGGTTTTGATTGTCACTTTTCGGATAAGGGTGTGTCCATCATAAGAAGGGAGGATTCCTCTATTGTCCTTACGGGTCGCTTGAGGGGGAGGCTTTTCCTAGTTGATCTCAACAAAAGCAAGGTTTCCCCCGAGACTTGTTTAGTGGCAAAATCTAGCATGGGTTGGCTATGGCATCACCGACTAGCCCATGTTGGCATGAGGAATTTGGCCAAACTTTTGAAAGATGAACACATCCTTGGACTAACAAATGTACTTTTTGAGAAAGATAGGATATGCAAAGCATGCCAAGCCGGAAAGCAAGTAGGAGCACCTCACCCACCAAATAGCATCCTCACTACATCAAGCCCGTTGGAGCTCATTCACATGGATCTATTTGCACCAGTGGCCTACATAAGTATTGGTGGTAACAAATATGGCTTTGTTGTTGTTGATGATTCTTCTCGCTTCACGTGGGTGTTCTTTGTGTTTGACAAGAGTGAAGTACAAGGGAAGGTGAAGACCTTCATAAGGAGAGCACAAAGGGAGTTCGAGCTACCCATCAAGAAAGTAAGAAGTGACAATGGCTCGGAATTCCGGACCACCAGTGTTGAAGAGTTTCTTGATGAAGAGGGCATCAAGCATGAATTTTCAGCTCCATATACCCTCAACAAAATGGGGTGGTTGGGAGGAAGAACCGGACTCTTATTGAGATGGCAAGAACCATGTTGGATGAGTACAAGACTCAAGACATCTTTTGGGCCGAAGCTATCAACACGGCTTGCCATGCTATCAATCGCCTCTATCTTCACAAGTTTCACAAGAAGACCTCCTATGGCTTATCACTGGTAAAAAGCCTAAGGTGTGTTACTTTAGAGTGTTTGGGTGCAAATGTTTCATTCTAAACAAGAGGCTCCGAACTTCTAAGTTTGCACCAATGGTAGATGAAGGATTTCTTCTTGGTTATGGTCCTAATAAGCATGCTTACCGAGTCTTCAATCTAACCACCGGAAGGATTGAAGTCACGGTAGATTTGACCTTTGACGAATCTAATGGATCTCAAGTGGAGCAAGTTGACTTAAATGTTGTAGGTAATGAGAAGCCATCTTGTGAAGCAATCAAGCAATTGGCTATAGGTGATGTTAGACCAGTTGAAGCACAAGAAGAAGATGAAGAACAACTCCAAGCTTCAACACCACTCGAAGGGCCAAAGGTCACTAGTTCAGTAGAAGAGCTGACTCCGAAGGTTCTGAGGAATTCCCCGGAGGTTCCGGGAAATGCTGATGGGAGTCAACCTCCGGGAAACCCTCCGGAGGTTCCGGGGTCTGGGAACTTAGCACCACAAGACACTGTGAACCAGCAATCAGATCAGTAAGAGGCTGCTCAAGAAAGTACATTTGAGCCTCAAGCTGATGAAAATGATGAAGACCAACCTCTACACCAACCTCTTGGGCCATCACATCCTCATGTACATCAAGTCATACAACGGGATCATCCCATTGACAATATCCTTGGGAGCATAAGGAGAGGGGTAACAACACGATCTCATATTAAGAATTTTTACGCATTTTACTCATTTGTTTCCTCTCTTGAACCTATCAAGGTAGAGCAAGCTCTTGAGGATTCGGATTGGGTGGTGGCCATGCAAGAGGAGTTGAATAACTTTGAAAGAAATCAAGTGTAGGAGTTGGTGGAAATACCGACGACGAACATCATTGGCACCAAGTGGGTCTTTCGAAACAAGCAAGACGAGTTTGGCATTGTGATTAGGAACAAAGCAAGATTGGTTGCTCAAGGGTACACTCAAGTTGAAGGACTAGACTTTGGAGAAACAGATGCACCGGTGGCAAGACTTGAAGCAATTCGATTCATACTTGCTTTTGCTTCCCATCACGACTTCAAGCTATATCAAATGGATGTCAAGAGTGCATTTCTCAATGGACCACTCTCCGAAGAAGTCTATGTGGAGCAACCACCGGGCTTTGAAGATCCCAAGCGTCCTAATCATCTCTACAAACTCCGTAAGGCGCTCTATGGGCTTAAGCAAGCTCCAAGAGCATGGTATGAATGCCTTAAGGAATTCTTGCTCAAGCAAGGCTTTGAGATAGGCAAAGCCGATGCTACTCTCTTCACTAGAAAAGTTGATGGTCATATTTTTGTGTGCCAAATATATGTCGATGACATAATATTTGGTAGTACTAATGAAACTTTTTGTGAAGAGTTTAGTAGGGTGATGACAAAGAGGTTTGAGATGTCCATGATGGGTGAGCTCAAGTTCTTTCTTGGATTTCAAATAAAACAAGCAAAGGAAGGGACGTTCATATGTCAAACCAAGTACACAGGGGATATGCTCAAGAAGTTTGACATGGACAAAGCTAAGCCCATGAAGATTCCAATGCCTACCAATGGACACATGGACCTCAATGAAGAATGGAAATCCGTGGACCAAAAGGTATATCGCTCCATGATCGGCTCTCTTCTTTACTTATGTGCATCTAGGCCGGATATTATGCTTAGTGTGTGCATGTGTGCTAGATTTCAAGCTAACCCGAAATAGTGCCATCTCATGGCCGTAAAGAGAATCTTGAGATATTTAGTGCATACCCCTAACCTTGGCTTGTGGTATCCTAAGGGCTCCACTTTCGATCTACTTGGCTATTCAGATTCCGATTATGCTGGTTGCAAGGTAGATAGAAAGAGTACATCGGGGGCTTGCTAATTCATTGGTAGGTCTCTAGTGTCTTGGAGTTCTAAAAAGCAAAACTCAGTAGCCCTTTCCACCGCCGAGGCCGAGTATGTTGCAGCCCAAGGTGCAATGGAAATCGCCATAGAAATATGCACCGAGATAGCCAAAAGGGTGGATTTGGCTAGGACCAAGCGACCACCTCGATTGAGTAGTCTCCCTTGCCAGGGGGGAGACGCCTCGCGACCTTGTCGACCAGTGGCTGCAAAGCCGCCTTAGGGATTCTTTTGATGGAGAGAGGGACCCCGAGGTAGGTACAGGGGAAATCGGCAAATAGGTCCCCCAGGTCTAGCGACCGTTAGATTGGCAAGGCCAAGCCCCGAGCATGTCGAGGCAGAGGAGAACATAGCACAAGAGAAAAATTTTGAACCCTCAGGTCTCGCGACCTACGTATTGGCAAGGCCAAGCCCCCAAGCAATTCGAGGGGGAGGGGTCGGAAGAGCAGGAAAAACATGTAGAGCAAGTCAGTGAAAGTCACGGAGACACCAAGAATCCGAGACGATCGACAAAAATATATGGAAGCCGTAAAATATTTAATTGTAAATAAGACTTAGCATGTCGAGACAGAGTGGTGGAGTTGAAGTCGTTGTAGTCATCGTTGTGGCCGAAGGCCGCGGGCTGAAAGCTGTGCCTAGGAGTCGGTGACGACGAACAGGACGCGTGGTGACTTATAGAGGTAACTGGCAACGCAACATCAAGTCACCACCCCACCCCAAGGGGTCAGACAAACGAAGAGAGGCACGCCAAGTCATGCAGTTGAAGACCAGCAAGTCGGCGAGGTGTCGATCATCAATGTTGTAGGTCGGGACGACCCGAGCTGTGGACACAACAAACCGTGTTGGTGTCAACCGCGCGCAGCAGCCGCATCTTAATTCGTGCGCGGTATGGCTGTCGCTGACGACACGTGAAGCTGGCAACACTCGATCGCAGGACCACGTAGATCGATAGTAGCAAATATCGCATCTGGTAGTTGGAGCGCGTTCGAATGCCTGGCCCAGCTCAGGCAAGCCAGTGAGCCAGGCCGTAGCCCGACGGGCCAGGACCCTGGGATGCTCAGATTTCGTTCGGGATTTCTGCATCTGAGGATGCTGGCTAGGCTGAGTTCATGTTCGCTGGGCTGGGCCAAAGGTGGGACCCTCAAACTGCCATCCAAAGATGGCGATCGGTGGCCTATTCTGGGGACCGGTACTCTCACCTTGCGCAGACGCGGGTGAAGTATACCACCCCGTTTTCAGAGTTGTAGAATGGCAAAGAAGAAATGGATAGCTCTAACAAAAGATTATGACCATAATTAGGGGGGTCATCTGTAGATATTTACAACAAATTTATATGTAAACACATTTACAAAAAAATTGGTGATACCGCAGAAGGTAATTGTAGTATGTGGAACGCCATAAAGGAACGTGCCACATCCAAATTTGACTGAAACTCAAGAAAGTGGGAAGATCTGCATAATTTGAGGCAATGATCTTCAAATTGGCATCTCCACGCACCATTGGCAGCAATCCGTAAAGACCAATATGAAGAAGAAAAGAAGTAACATTAAATCAGCGCAATGGAGAATTGATCAGAAGGTTGCAAAAATTGAAAAAAATGGTGCCTCAGATATAGTTTGGTACTTGACTAACAAATTGGATACTTGGACCATCTTGGAGCATGCATCCTAAGAACCATGTCATCGCCTTTTAGATAAATGAAAAGGGCGTCAGTGTATAGTTCCAACATGTATTGCGAGGTAGGACGAGACAATGTTGCAAATGACAACATAAGGCATCACCGGCAAGGTCGTCATCGCCCTCGCTCGCAATGACCGTGGAGAAATGTACTATCATCATTCGCACAGAGAAAAAGACATGAAATGCAAAAAAATGGCTCAGTTGTAGGGAAGTACTTTCCTATGAAATTGGATACCAGCAGCTAACACCTAGGTGGATCCAGGCCTTGTGCTAAACCGTTAGTCTATGTCCATAATCATCATCGCCATTCACCAAGACATGAAAACTAAAGGAACAAAAGTCACAACTGTAAGAGATATGTCATAGAGGAGTCAGTAGGGTTAGGTTGTCAAGGTCCTGTTCAGCAAGGTCGAGTGGATGTTGCCAAATCTACAAGGTTGCAGAATAGGCAAGGTCCACATCGAGCTCGCTTAATAGTAAGTGTTGGCAACTTATCCCATCATCATCCGCAAAATGAAGAAGATATTCAAACCTCACCCTTCAATAGTCTGCAACAAAGTGGGCAAAGTCTGCAAAACCGATCCACAACAAAAGGTGTCAAACTGCAATGCAACGAGTAAGGCGAGAGGTCAGATAGGCAATGTGTTGGGTCAGAGCTAAAACCACAGAAGCTCTTCATTCCCAAAAATCAATACAAGAGTCAATAACCACTTAAATGTAAGCAAAGAGCGAAGACATATGTGAAATGAGAAGCCTTAGAACAAGTGCATCACAGGCAGGTGAGTGAGTTTGGTGACAGGCCTCAGATTTATAAGTTTTATCAGCCACAAGTTAGTCATAAAAGAGGGTGGCTCTAAAGTGGTGGTGAATCAGAAGAACAAGAACAGACACTGAAGAGACAAAAACGAAAAGGCGAAGAAAAGAGAGATAGCCACTTCGTCATAGCCAACACATTGTAATCCTCACTGGCCAAAGAACAAAGCAAACCAAGGAGGGCAAGGGGGAAGCATAAAGCAGCAGGAGCAACAACTGTTAGCTATAAGCAAGCCGCATGTAAACAAAGGCCCACTTTGCATGCACATATAAGCTACACAGTTGTCAACAAGGCAAGAAGCAAAAGAAGCACAACATGAAATATCAATTACTGATTAATAATAGCATGAATCATGGCAGATGACAAATATTAAAGCAGACCAAAGAGAACCAAGTCAGATTGAGAAAACTGCATAATAAATTGCTGAATAAACAAGGCACTTAGGAAATTATGAAGAACAACAAGAAACATGGCAATCAGACATTTCAAAAAAAAGCATGAAACATGGCATATCAAACATAGGTTCCATGTCATCACATCCGCAAGGACTTATAGCATCACAGACATATAAACTACATACCATGCAGTTGAACATAAACCATCATAGGCATAATGACTTAACCATCATAGGCATATATCATACCTACCATGCAGTTCAACATAAACCATCACAGTCATAATAGCAGTTCTACGTCCATAATATTACAATACCAAGAAGGAAGTCCACCAAATATGTTCATCATAGTACTTACCATGCAGCAGCTTAACAAATAGTTAGTTCATGCAGCTGCCGAAGACTAGATTAGTTCGTCGGAATTAGCCACCCCATGTTGTGAGACCAAAATAAACCACAAAAGAGGCTAGGTGCAAATGAGGCTACACCCTAGCAGGTCAGACCTATCTATATAGAGATCTGTGTAAAAGAAGGGAGTGGATGTGCTCAATGTTTTCCCTGAGCTGTGGGGCCACATCCACTACATCAGATGTAGTAGTGCTTGGCTAGCCAGGTCCTGAGCCAAAGGGTGCGGTGGTTTTCGGACATATTGACAAAGGCAGTCCCCTGAGCCTTGTTATTCAGCCAGTGGGAGAAGGCAACTATGAGAGCCTCCTCAGAGAACCCATGGGTCAGCATGACAGCATGGTAAAGATCAGGATGAACCTGCTCGGGCCCAGACACCCTAATTGCATTAGCGACGTTGTTCACCACGTCAGTCATGTTGGTCAGCACAAGTACCTCATCCAGAGACATCGCAGCCCTCATCCTCTTCTGTCCAGTGCAAGTAGCAGGGGCCCTTGAAGCCTCAGTGGTGGCAGTTGGCTTGTGCACCGTCTTCTCCTCCACCTGCTGATCAATGTAGCTAAGGTCCACCACAAGCATGGTGGAAGACAAGTCCACCACATGTTTGGTGGAAGAGAGGTCCACCACTGGCTTCTTCTCCATGGTGTGAGGAAACCCATATAACACACCAAGGGGCTCTCCACTGCCCTGTGCGGACCTCCCAGTTGCCATGCCACCACCAAAGATGGTCTCCATCTGCTCATAGTGCTCTGTGGACTTGTTCAGCAGCTCTGTATCCTTGTGAGTAAAAGCAAATGAAAACAAGATGAGTTAGTACTTGTATGCATGGATAAGACACAATTAAAAGAAAATAGGAGTACAAATCACAGCTGACACACCTTGCAGTGCCCGTGAAGGACCGATTAGGCGACTAGAGAGGGGGGGGAGTGAATGGGAGCCGATAAAAATTCTTCTCCGAAGAGTCAAACTCGACTATGTCCCAAATTCACAACCAAGGATTCCCACATGAGCTTGCCAAGGTCGTGTAGTCACAACGAACCTACCAACCCTAGGAACAAGTCCAAACAAGTTGCAAAGCGGAAGCACAACTCAAGAAGCAAAGGACTTAGCCAAACTGCAAAGCTCCTGGCGGACAGTCCGCAAGGTCTGGGCGGACAGTCCGCAAGTGCTCGGCAGACTGTCCGAGGGGTGGGCGCGAACGGTCCGTATTAATGGACAGAACCTCTAGTACATCCCCGGGAAATACGAACTATCTGAGCTGGGTCGGACGGTCCGCGGCCTGCTCGCGGATGGTCCGCAAACAACACCCAACAAAATCCTGACTATCCGGGATCAAAACGTCTCGTGCTCACGAACTCAAGGACACGCGACGAACCCTAGGTCCCCCGGACTGTTCGCACGACACTCGCGGACGGTCCGCCGCCTTCGCAGACCGCGAACAGAAGTAGGAAACAACCCGACCTCGCGAAGTCAACCCTCCAAATCCATCACCTGATCTCCCAAACGACTTGAGCTCTTGAGACAAGATTTGGGGGAGATGTGAAGCGTCCCTAGGGGATGCTATGCCCAAAAACTTGAGGCCTCAAACCAACTAAATCGCCGGGAATCGATCACGAACCGAGCACTACCAAAAAGCTAGGGTTCCACCCGAAATCCTCAAATCCAAGGCCAAATCCGGAGTTTGAGGGGTCAAGATCAAGCACAAAGATGCACAAGGCATCTATGCATGATCCCCACAAAGAAATACAAACCCAAACACCTCAGAATCGGAGGAACAAGCCGCGCACAAACATCCAATGAAAATAGCCCGAAAAAGACACGAAAATCACTCGAGCCACAAGAAGAAAATCGACGCAACCATGAAAGCTTCCATACACTCGGAGGTCAGATTCTCTACAAAACGGTGAAGAAAATCTAAGCCTAAAGAGCAGGGAAATGAGAAGCAGTCCAGATGGGTGGTTTTCCCTGAAACCCTAGATCTATATATGAAGTCCCTCTGGGTTGGGCAAATGACCAAGCTACCCCTAGAACTTAAAATGAGATACACAGCCCTCAGGGGCAATATGGTCAAGTAGCACTCCTCTTCATCGGAAGGCCACGCCTTTGCCGCAGTCCGCGTCCTCCCGACGCAAGCCCTGCGATCCCGCCGCGTGTCCCCCGGCATCGAAGCTTCTCGGCGCGCTCGGATCCCGTCTCCGCCCGCCGAGCCTCCGGTCTTGGTTTTGTGGCTCAACCAAGTAACCCGACGGTTTTGTGGTGAACCTCCGCAAACCCCGCATGCAGACTCCGGTCGTGAGCCGCTACCCAGCACCGGCTCCAGTCGACGACCTCGTCTTGCTTTTCTTGGCACCATGCGGCCCGCACTTGATCCCGTTCGGCCATCGGGTCCATCGAGCCGAGCCTACTTGTCTCTCCACTCCTCGGAGGCCCCGCAAGGCTAAGACCTTTCGCGCCCGCTCTTCACCTGCACCAACACGAATCGAGCCGCAACCTGCACCTGCAATACTCGGCCAAGAGTCAGTCCACACCACGTTGTCAATCACTCATCACAGCAAGGAGCGACCATCCACTGGTCCTCGGACACTCCGGTCCTCAATCTCCCCCTTGATGAGTGCATTGAAAACACACATAGTAACCAATTCAAAGAAAAGAGAAAAAGAAAAGAAACGAACTAAAAAACAAGTGATCAAAATCAAAACAAAAGCCAAAACAAGATCACTTGAGAGAGAAAAATCTCAGTCCCCTAAGGCAATGGCAACAGCTTGACACAACCGAGATAAAATGCTCCAAAATTGCCGACTCCTCAAGGTGAGGCAAAAGGGCTCGACACCATCGGCAAAAGAGCTCCCAAAGCATGAATGCAACCTCCCCCTGAACAAATGCATTTCTCCCAATTTTTCTCCCCGTTGATGCAAAACTCCCCCTGGATGCATGAATTGGGTACTTTCCTCCTCCTTGTTGGTAATGCATGAATAAAGTCTACAAATGCAAGCATGTGCTTCTCAAATAGACAAAGAGCACTACAACATGCTAAAAATGAGACATAGACGAGCAAGATTGCCACAAATTCCGTACAAGCATCGCCAACAAGATAGATAGGAACATATAAGCATGTGACATAGCCATAAGCAAAATGAAGCATTTTTCACAAAAATTCCCTCTCATGAACCTACGACCTAAGCATGGTCAAAATTAGCACAAACAACATATAACCCACAAACTTCATGCAAGGTCACAAGTTCTCATCACAAGGTCATCACAAACACCTACAAGCTATCTCATGTCATGTCAAAGCCACCGAGCCATGTGTCCACTTCTAAATATGAGACTTCTCAATGGTGAACATCATGCAATAGTTTAGCACCCAAGATAAGGAATTTAAAGCAAATTTGACATGGAAGCATATTTTTGAAGCATAAGCATTTCACATACCAATTTCATGATTCAAAATTTCACATGGTACATGAAGTGCCTTTGCGGCAAAAAGAAGCTTAGGCTTCTCCACAAGGTAACTTGTAGGCTAAACATCCATGATGACAAATGGGTCTTTGACCCCAAATGAAATGAGCATGATTCCCAAGCACAAATTAAGCAAGATAAAGACATATGAGCACAATTTGAGCATGAAAGGCATTCAACTCACAAGAGAGGATCATATATAGCATTTTTCACAAAAGTAAGCCATCCACATGCATATACATCCCAAAGCTACCAAGAGCATAGCTATACATCAAAAGATCTTCACTAGCAAAGTCATAAGCTCACATCCAGCATATCATGATGATCAAAGTACATAGGAGAAGCACATCTCTAAAGCATATGATACAAATGCAGTCTATGATACAAAGATGCAAACATGATATGATACAAGAAAGAAAATGCAACATGCATATGTACATCAGACTCCCCCAACCGAATCTCAAAAAGGAAAAATCACACCAAGCTCACCCCGCAAACGTGCAAATGTAGCTTAGTCCAAAGGCTTTGTCAGGATATCAGCGAGTTGTTTCTCGGTTGGCACATGGATAAGGTCTATGTTTCCCTTCTCAACATTGTCTCTCAGGAAGTGGTACCTCACCTCTATATGTTTGGTTCTGGAGTGTAGCACGGGATTTTTGGCAACACTAATGGCACTCGTGCTATCACAAATGAGAGGACCATGGGTACACTCCTCACCAATGTCACTCAGTGTGTATGTGATCCAAAGCAGCTGGGAGCAACAACTAGCGGCAGCTACATACTTGGCTTTTGTGGTAGACTGAGCTACACTTGACTGTTTGCAAGAAGACCAAGAAACAAGCGAGGAACCCAAAAACTGACATGTCCCCAAAGTCGACTTCCTATCGACTCGACACCCCGCAAAGTCAGCATCCGAAAAACCAAGAAGCGAAAGGGAAGAGGACACCGAGTACCAAAGACCAAGCTCAGGAGTGTATCAAACATACCTCAAAATCCGCTTGACGGCCTGCTGATGCGAAGTCCTCGGCGACGCCTGAAAACGAGCACACATACGCACAGAAAACTGAATGTCCGGCCTCGTCACCGTCAAGTACAAGAGGGAGCTGATCATGCTCCGGTACTCCTTCTGGTCCACAGGCTCTCCGTCCTCGTCCGCATCCAGTGCTGTAGTCGTACTCATCGGTGTAGACAGGGGCTTCGAGTCGTCCATCTTGAACTTCTTGAGGATGTCCTTCGTGTACTTGGCTTGATGCACAAAGGTTCCCTCCTTCGCCTGCTTGATCTGAAGGCCGAGAAAGAACTGCAATTCTCCCATCATAGACATCTCGAAGTTTTTGCTCATGTCCTCTGCAAACTTCGCAACCAAAGAGTGAGACGAGCCACCAAAGATAATATCATCCACATACACCTGAACAATTAGGATATCATTGCCCTGCCTGAGGAGAAAAAGAATCTTATCTACTTTGCCCATCTCAAACCCCTTGGTGAACAAGAACCTCCTCAAACGGCCATACCATACCCGGGGTGCTTGTTTCAGCCCATATAATGCCTTCCTCAGCCTATACACTCGGTGGGGAAACTCAACAGTCTCAAAGCCCGGTGGTTGCTTCACATAAACCTCTTCCTCCAAAAACTCTTTCAAAAAGGCACTCTTCACATCCATTTGGTACAATTTGAACCCTTTAGCAACAGAGAAGTCTAGAAGGATCCTAATCGCCTCCAAACGGGCTACAGGAGCAAATGTCTCCTGATAGTCTATCCCCTCCTTATGACTATAGCCCTGAGAAACCAACCTCTATTTGTTTCTCACCACCTCACCATACTCACCCTCTTTGTTCTTCCACACCCATTTTGTCCCAATAGGTTTGCAATGTGGTGGTGGCTCTACCAACTCCCAAACTTGGTTTCTCTCAAAGTTCTCTAACTCCTCATGCATTGCATTCACCCAATTAGGATTAGAGAGTGCGTGTCCAAGGTCTTTCGGCTCAAAGGTAGCAACAAAAGCCGAATGAGCAAAGTGAGAAGCATTACTGGACCTCGACCGTGTCGTACGCTCATTGATGATCAACTTGAACGCACCTCGGTGCCTCTCGCCTGGAGACGACCTCCCCCTCAACAGCAGCTTCCACTTGATCTTGCTGGATCATAGTCGGTGTAGGGGATGGGCCATCCTGCACCATAGTCGTCGTAGTGGAAGTAGAGGGTACATGTGTGGCTGGAGCTTCACCATCATCCTCTCCAGCATCATCCTCCTCGTCCTCAAAGATCTTCTTGCCAATCTCGTCGTCACCTGCACACTCAAAAACAGACGAACTGCATGGCTGGGTCTCGTCGAAGGTAACCTCGCAAGTTTCCATGACTAGGTTAGTATCAAGGCTGAGCACACGGAATGCTCGAGAATGACTCGCATAACCCAAAAAGATGCCATCAGAGGACCTCGAGTCAAACTTATCAAGCCTACCCTTCTTGAGAATAAAGCACCGACAACCAAAAGCCCTGAAATGGCTCACTCTAGGTGCTCCCAAATCCTACAAGCCAAGTCCTCTGTCTGAACCCAATCGAATTCGGATTGACACAGAGCACGAAACAAGTAGTCGACCACCTTGTTGTTGGCCAGGAAGTTAACCGGATGAACATAAGCTGTGTTCACGGTAACGTCCCAAAGCAACTGACCCTTGCCGCGAAGAAAAGCAACCATCCTTCTCTGCGACATCTGGTAGTTCTTACCATCAAAGTGTGGAGGACCCGAAACCCGTTCCTGGTACGCCATGTTTGGATCTTAGACTGATTAGAATCATGAAGATCCGTAACCGGCTCTGATACCAATTGAAGGACCGATTAGGCGACCAGAGAGGGGGGAGTGAATGGGAGCCGATAAAAATTCTTCTCCGAAGAGTCGAACTCGACTATGTCCCAAATTCACAACCAAGGATTCCCACACGAGCTTGCCAAGGTCGCGTAGTCACAACGGACCTACCAACCCAAGGAACAAGTCCAAACAAGTTGCAAAGAGGAAGCACAACTTAAGAAGCAAAGGACTTAGCCAAACTGTAGAGCTCCTGGCGGACAGTCCGCAAGGTCTAGGCGGACGGTCCGCAAGTGCTCGGCGGACTGTCCGAGGGGTGGGCACGGAAGGTCTGTATTAATGGACAGAACCACCAGTACCTCCCCGGGAAATACGGACTGTCCGAGCTGGGTGGACGGTCCATGACCTGCTCGCGGACGGTCCGCAAATAACACCCAACAAAATCCTCGACTATCCGCAGATCAAAACGTCTCGTGCTCACAAACACAAGAACACGCGACGAACCCTAGGTCCCACGGACTGTCCGCACGACACTCGCGGACGGTCTGCCGCCTTCGCAGACCACGAACAAAAGTAGGAAACAGTCCGACCCCACGAACTCAACCCTCCAAATCCATCACCCGATCTCCCAAACGACTTGAGCTCTTGAGACAAGATTTGGGGGAGAGTTGGGGGAGATGTGAAGCGTCCCTAGGGGATGTTATGCCAAAAACTTGAGGCCTCAAACCAACTAAATCGTTGGGAATCAATCACGAACCGAGCTCTACCAAAAAGCTAGGGTTCCAACCGAAATCCTTAAATCCAAGGCCAAATTCGGAGTTTGAGGGGTTAAGATCAAGCACAAGGATGCACAAGGCATCTATCCATGATCCCCACAAAGAAATCCGAACCGAAACACCTCAGAATCAGAGGAACAAGCCACGCACGAAAATCCAACGAAAATAGCCCGAGAAAGGCACGAAAATCACTCGAGCCACAAGAAGGAAATTGACGCAACCATGAAAGCTTCCATACACTCGGAGGTCAGATTCTCTACAAAATGGTGAAGAAAATCTAAGCCTAAAGAGCAGGGAAATGAGAAGCAGTCTAGACGGGTGGTTTGCCTTGAAACCCTAGAGCTATATATATGAAGTCCCTCTGGGTTAGGCAAATGACCAAGCTACCCCTAGAACTTAAAGTGAGATACACACCCCTCAGGGGCAATATTGTCAAGTAGCATTCCTCTTCATCGGACGGCCACAACTTTGCCACAGTCCGCGTCCTCCCGACGCAAGCCCTGCGATCCCGCCGCGTGTCCCCCGGCATCGAAGCTTCTCGGTGCGCACGGATCCTGTCTTTGCCCGCTGAGCCTCCGGTCTTGGTTTTGTGGCTCAACCAAATAACCCGACAGTTTTGTGGTGAACCGCCGCAAACCCCGCGTGCAGACTCCGGTCGTGAGCCGCTACCCTGCACCGGCTCCAGTCGACAACTTCGTCTTGCTTTTCTTGCCACCATGCGGCCCGCACTTGATCCCATTCGGCCACCGGGTCCATTGAGATGAGCCTACTTGTCTCTCCACTCCTCAGAGGCCCCGCAAGGCTAAGAACTTTCGCGCCTGCTCTTCACCTGCACCAACAAGAATCAAGCCGCAACCTGCACCTGCAATACTGGGCCAAGAGTCAGTCCACACCACGTTGTCCTCGGACGCTCTGGTCCTCAGCCCGAGGTAGTGCTCCTGATCAAGAGAGATGCTACAAGTGAGGCCATCCCAATGTGCACCGCTGAGATCCCTAAGCTTGCAAATCCTAGCCCACCGCTACCCCTATTTGTGCAGATGGTTGTAAACCTGAGTCCCGGTGACATCCTCACCAGTGTACTCCCTTAGTGCACTAGCCACTTGTTGATGTGCACCTCCTTGAAGCCCTTGACGGCCCTCACACCACAGCCAATCAGGTCACACATGCAGCGCAGCACAAAGCCAGAGGTGGCACTAGTCCACCTCATGGGAGGGCGAGGCACACCACCACCACCAGGGCCACCCCCCTGCACCACACCACCATCACCACCCACAAGAACACCACTAGCAACATCACCCACAGCAGCAGCAGGCACAACAGCAGCACCCTCAGCAGCCTCAACAGCAACCACACCCAGCGACAAGGCCGAAACATCAACACCATGATCGGCAAGTAGCTGACCAACAATAGCAAACCTAGGAGTAGAAGCACCAATGAAGATGTTCTCCTCAGCCATGGGCCTATGACACCAAGAGGAGCCATTCCACCAAACAGTTTAAATACAGGACATCACATGTACGCATTGCAGCCCTTTGGATTCCCCGAGTAACAGATGCAAAAAAAGGCAACAAATAAACATCAAATGAAGAAGCCAAATGGATTAACGAAATTCCACTGGTCTCAAGAAGTTCCAAACACAGCAACATCACAATGACACCATGGTTCCTTACACTTACCAACTTAGTTAACAGCCTAGACCCTAGAAGATCCCTTGTCCCGCCACATTGCTGCCGCCCACTCATCCCTCTGTGCACCCCATGATCTAACTTCCTGAGATGTTTGTTGCTGAGTAGGAGGTTGGGATGCAGGTTCAGTAAAGTCCTCCCCAGGGACTTGGTGATCAATCCCATAACCCAAAATCCAGTTATGCAGGATGCAACAAGCAATGACAATTTTCACCTAAGAGGGGTAGGGATGGAAGGTTTGTTGTCTAACATCCTAAACCTACCCTTTAGTGCCCTAAAAGCCCATTCAACTGTTGTGCGCAGCGAAGAGTACCTCAAGTTGAAGAGTTCTTTTGCATTGGCAGGCGCCTACCTACCATCAAACTCTGACATGTGGTACCTAGTGGCTCGGTATGGAGGGAGGAATCCTGACTTGAGTGCGTAGCCAGCATCAACAAGGTAGAATTTCCCTACAACATGAGTGCAGTGTGTTTATAGGAGAGAGCGAGGTGGTTTAGTATGCATATAGGTGCAAAGTGTGAACATTGTACCTTGTGGAACCTGTAGCCCATCACCCTGCTCTAACGCATCAGCTAAGATCAACAC
This sequence comes from Cenchrus fungigraminus, assembly GCA_036936925.1. NCBI lineage: Eukaryota > Viridiplantae > Streptophyta > Magnoliopsida > Poales > Poaceae > Cenchrus > Cenchrus fungigraminus. Next base: position 56,256,411 of record CM072772.1, on the reverse strand, counting down.
ATCATGAGCAGATCCCTCCCGCCCAGCCAGCACATTGGTAAACCTCATGTCAAAATCAACAGCAGCCAAGACATTCTGTGTTGTGGTGCCCTTGCGGCCTCTGAAAGAAGCCTGCATGTGGTAGGGCACCCTGACAAGGATGTGGGTTTCATCTATAGCTCCAATACAATCCTAAAATAGTGAACATGAGTTCATAAGCATGTTAGGTGTTTCCTAATATTAAGTCTATAAAGACTGACAAATGAATGAATTAAGGTACAAGTACCTTGAAGTATGGGTACCACCTTTGGCTACCAAGGATTTTAGGATGGGTACCACCCTCTGGGGCTCTTATCATCTCACCTCTAAGCTCCCCAATTGCATGAAGCACTTGTGCAAAGTACCTCGACACAGTGTTTATGGATCACCTAAAGCTGTGGTGGATGACCCAGAATCTTTGATTGTGGCCTACAATATGGAGGAACATAGCGACCTGTTCCTCGATAGTAGAATGCAAGCTGTCCTCTAAGAGGTGTCGCTCACGAAACAATTGACATAAGTTGAAAAAAGGAGCCTTGCGCATTTTAAGCATGCTGACTGACTCAATATCAGTGCAGTTGTAGATCAAGTCTAGACTAGTCTGCCTCTTAGCATCTACAACAGCCCTAGGAACCCAAACAGATTCACTCTCCACATCCCCAACTTGACAAACAGAAAGCACCCTCCTAAGTCTTAACATGTACGCGATGCATACAACAACAAGTGCAGCTGCTTCATAAGCCATCCGGTTAACCAAGTCCATCTACATCTACATCACATCACAGTAAAAGATCAAGTTCAGAGTAAGTCTGCTGTATTGGAAATGCAAAGCATCTTATGGTGTCACATCAATTGGACAAGTTTGGAAAATTTGGGATCATCGCCTTGGCTGCTATTAGATTAGCCTCCCAAAGGCTCCTCCAAACATCATCGACCAAATATATAAACCAAGGGTTCATAAATGGAACAGAAACATCATCGACGAAAGGCTCCTGCCTAGAAACGTCCACATGTAGACATGCAACAAGAGGAGAACGAAAATTATGAGTCAAAGAACGAAGAACTTTCCCTGATGATAGATTGACCCATATAGTGCACCACACCAGGCATTACAGGGCACAAGCGATATGGAGGAAATCGCTCTGCCCAGTCCACTCTGGTGGATTTTTGTTGGCGTTACTTACATGGTGCAACCATCATTAGGGCAAGAACAAGGAGAACCTATCGTCACTAGGCAAAGAAACATGCAGATCCAGAGAGGATCTCCTAGTAAACGAACGACCAAAGCATAAATGGACTGTGGATCCACTGTGAAACAATAACAGTGACACTAACCAACTATGATTAAGCAAACAATCATGCAGATCCGGCGAGGATCTACCAGTAACCGAACAATAAGTAAATCGGGAACCCCGTCCTATTGGATTCCACCAACTAATCATGTAAGATAAAATAAAAAATACCATTTCGTGCAACGACAGTGTAGATTCGCACAAATATCATGCACAAACAGTGTAGATCGGGAAGAATATCATGAACATACAATGTAGATCCGCAAGAATATCACACAAAAACATTGTAGATCGCAAAGAATATCATGAACATACAGTGTAGATCCGCAATAATATCATGCACAAACAGTGTAGATCCACAAGAATATCATGCACAAACAACCATTGCCTCAAGAAACCAGAAACTACTCAACGAAAACACCACATACCGGAACCTTCCCCATCGCAATGAACCAGATCGAGCACGAGTAGGCGCAAGAAGGTGCGGATCGGAGACATACCTAGTCGAAGATGAAGGCGACCGTCGTGGGGAAGAGGAGGAGGTACCGCGTGCGGTGGGAACCGAGGCTCAACTGCAGAAGAAGGACGATGAGGGACAACAACGTGACATCGGGGAACAAGATGTTCGTCGACACGTCGGTGAAGAGGAGGAAGCAGATCTACATGGTGACGAAGAAGAAGACCATCTCCACTGCTCCGGCTCGACGAAGACCCCACACGCACCGGTGATGACGCACCAATGAGTGGGAACGCCTCCGCCACCGACCACAACCGCCTCCTCAGCAGCCGCACCACCACCACACGCGCCGTCGCCTCCAAGTCGTCGGGTTCACAAGAGAGAGGATAGGAGAGGATTGGGGATTGAAACGGGAGAGGCGACTGTGAAATGGGGGAGGAGAGGCGACGCGGTAGGGGGAGCTCCCCTCTTATACCGGGGTGCGATGGGGGGGGTAACCGTAGTGCGCCAAAAAAATGGCGCCAGCACCGGGCCGTCTCCCGAGATTCCCTACGCGTGCGGCCTCACGCGCCCACGCCGGCCTGGCCTGCGAGAAACGACCTCTCGTGGCGTTTGCTCACGTGCAGCCAAGCGGGCCGCTTTTGTAGCTGTCCGGCCAGGCTCCGTGGGCCGGCCAGGCCACCGAATAGGCCTATTTGCACCCCGCAGGCCTGGCTAGGGGGCCGCGGCCAGGCATTCGAACATGGCCTTGTTGCTTGTAGGTGCATGAACTCGTACACGTGCAGATGTATTGACTTCTTGCTTGCTCCTTCCGGCCGGCTCCAATGATCAACTTGATGACCCACATCATCACCTGGCTTAGCGGTGGTGTGGTAGAATATATTTTTTAACTAAATGCAGATGATCGTGAAGTCCACGCCCACACCAGGGGGTACGGATGCAGAATCCGGCCCTATTGCGCATGCGCACGTGAAGCTGCAGGTCCCAATGCTCTGCGCGTGCTGGTCGTGTACTAAACAGGGCAAGCATGTCGACACCTGCAGTACCCGTCTAATCTTGTGGTCCACGCACCGCTGTGGCGACGGACGGCACGCGGCCCCCGCCGAGCCGCACTCTATTCACGCAACATCTTGTAGATTAATTTTGCCCAGCTGCTAGTCGACGTGCTGGGATGTAGAAGTCTGCTACACGCCTCCTTTGTGTGTTCCCCGAGCCGACGCTATAGATCGAATTGATCGGACTCCTCCATGCATAAATATGTAGATTAGGTCGCATGCTTAGCAGCAATCCATCACACTGGTAGAGCCGGAGACTTTTGTACGCCCCTTTAGGGCTCGTTTGGGAACTTCGAATCCCTGAGTTTTCCACGGGACAAAACCACCCACGGCAGCTTCGGCCCCGGGCCAAATTTGTCATCATTTGGGAGGCCACTTCCAGGGGTCCGCCCGACCCTATCCGCCGCATTTCCCCAGGGCGACTGCACCCCACCTCTCGAGTCCGGACGGCTCTACCCCGTCCCTCTCCCCCGCGACCTCGACTCGTCGTCGTCCTCCTACCACGAGTCCTGCCGCTCGACCACGCCACCTCGCCATCCGCTCCACCACGCCACCTCGCCATCGTCCCTGCTGCTCCTCCACCGTCCCCAGTCCCGTAGCCGCCGCCGCCGACGCCGTCTCTGCGCATTTGCTTCCGTAGCTCGGTGGCAGCAACTTCCACACCACTGTTGCCTCCATCTTCATGGCCACAGATTCCACCTCCACCTGGGCACAGTAGCTTGGCATCTCTAGGCATGCTCGATTCTTCCGGCTCCCCCCATCTCCCCTTCCTCTCCCATTCTCCCCTTTGCTCTAGGGTTCTAAGCATAGATCTCATAAATTAAATTGATGATTTCTTCCCCTACTTTATGTTACTCGGTATCTTTATCCATCGATTAGAATAATATGCGTATGAGTATCTAGAGTGTACTTACATAATGCCAGATGCTCACTGTCAAATCTTGAGAAATTGATGATTTCTTCCCCTGATTTCCTTCTTTCTGCTTATTGCTGATTCATTGTGTTGACACCCGAATTTAGCAGGTCTGGGAGGACCAGTTAGACCGCCCTGGTAACCCGGTTAGACTGGCCAGGGCAAGTTGCTCAAAAGTTAATTTGGACACCAAAATTGGATAGTTCTCGTCGAGTAGATCAAGATCCATATATAGAACGTCCAATTCGGAGTCCGGATGAGAGAGATATGGCTTCTGGAAGATCTGCAGTCGGACACGCGGTTAAACCGGGTCCCGGGGGCAGTTTGACCGGCCTACCCTGCCAAATCCGAGTTAGGAGTTGTATTTCGACATAGAATTTGTATAGGCTTCGACTCCTACTGGGGCAAGACCTTCCCACCCTATATTTATGAAGGGCCACGGCCGATTGAGGAGAACACAATCGAATCTATTCATTACATCTACTTTTTATCCTCTCAAGACCGTTTCCAACCTCCATGCTTCTCGTCTCTTGATCTCCACGGTCATAGATGGCGTCCTAGGGCCTGCTGGTCGACCTAGGGCACGCCGGTGATGTCCACGCCGTGACGGGGTCCCTCCCGGGCGAGAGCTTCGACGGTCTTTGCTGGTTTGCTCGTAAACTAGTCGTTCTTCACCACGTAAGTGCGTTGGTTATCTCTTTGCTGGTTTGCTCGTAAACCTAGCCATCCTCCATCACGTAAGCGTGGTAGTTACCCTCTTGAACGCTCGAATTAGGCAAACCCTAGGACACCGGTCTGACCGGTGCACCTGACCGGTGCCGGCGGTATCTTTGCTTTTCGTTCCGTTCGTGACCTGCACGCTTTAGTGCTCTTACTTGTTGATCCTGAAAGGCGTCAACAAATTGGCGACATCCACGCCCTGATGGGGTCCCTCCCGGGGGAGAGCTTCGACGACCTTTGCTAGTTTGCTCGTAAACTAGTCGTTCTTCACCACGTAAGTGCGTTGTTTATCTCTTTGCTGGTTCGCTCGTAAACCTAGCCGTCTGCCATCACGTAAGCGTGGTATTTATCTTCCCGAACGACCATCCTGAGCAAAAACCCTAGGAGGCGGTCTAACCGCATTGCCAGGACGGTCTAACCGGCCTAAGCAGCTTTTTCTGCTCTTCGGTCCGTTCACAACCCGCACGCTCTAGTGCTTTCGTGTGTTGGCCATAAAAAGCATCAACACATTTTGGTGACTCCGCTGGGGAAGAAAGATCAGGTTGCTCAAACCGTTCTATCGATCCCTAGCTTTTTTGATCTATTATTTTCATTCACCATTGTAGTTGAATCTGGTCTTTTGGGACCAATTGCATCTACCTTGTGACTTTGCATCAGGCTGCTCAAGCCGTTTGCATTGTGTCTTGCTTGCTACTACTTATTAAAGACTAGAAGAGAAGTGAGACTTTGGTCATTGATTGCTTGGATTTTCGAGGATATCTGGATTTATCTACATTACAAGATCTGAAGCATCAAGACTTATTATGGCGGGCTATTCTTATACTTCAAATCAATTCAACTACAACGAGCCCAAGGTACAATTTGCAAATACATTACCTATGTCTAATGTTAATAGTTATTTTGCAAGTACCATGAATCCTTATGTTGATGTTGCTAGATTTGATACTAGTAGGCATGTTGCATCGGCTAGTAATTATTCAGATGGTTTTAATTATGCAAATTATAATTCTGAATTTAATATGCAAAAGCCATTGTCAAATAATATGCTTGCTTTAAGTTTTAATGATACTAGCAACATACAACACTACACTCACACACTGACTGTGCAACAAGTTCAAAAGTCAGTTAACATGTACCAAGGCCAAACTAACATGGTGAGTTCGGCCAATTATTATGGAACACCGCATACTAGTAATTTTACTAATATTCAGCAAGGTGTTTCATCTATGCATTCATTGGTTGGAAAATCAATGTGTGTGATTATGCCACAAAACTTGCCAGTGAATGAGAGAGTTGGTTATGCTAATTCTAGCCATCCGACCAACTATTCTCGAACTTCATATACCATCTCTATAATATTCAGCATGGTAGAGATGAATCAGTTTTTAAGTATTTAGAACGATTCAAAGAAATAAAGAGTCAATATTTTAATTTGTCTATTTCTGATTCAGATCTAGCTAATCTTGCTTTTAGAGGTTTAAAATCATCCCTTAGAGATAGTTTGAAAGGCATAGAGTTTCATTCGCTTGCTAGTGTGCTTGTAAGGGCTATGGCACATGAACTAAGAATGAAAAAAGAAGATGAAAACAATTCAAAATTGATGAATGTACAATCTGAATTTGTTACATCAAAAGAGTCAAGTCTTGCTGCACAAGAGCATGTTAAGCATAACAGAACAGCAATACTTGATTTTTCTAAAGCCGAAGGTGTCGTGTACTTTTCTAGTGATTATCATATCATTGGACGACAAGTTCAGGCTAAGAAAAATTCAGAAAATCAAATTGTTGAAAACCAAGACAAAGAAGGCGAGAAGAAAACATTGGCATGTCAACATGAGGTGATTTCCAGCAAACCTGGAAGACCCGGTTTAACCGGCCCTATGACCCAGTCTGACCGGCCTGAACAGAGTGTGATTGTTGGCTGCCATCTAGAGGAGAAGTATGACATCATCCACATCAAGCTTCCTCGCCTCTCCAATATATTTGATAAGGTATGTTTTGCAAGTAATTCCCAATCAGATCCTACATTTTCATTAATTCATTTGTTAATGATTGTATCATAAATAGTTGTAAGAGATCGATTGAGAATGGTAGTTTACTTGCTAGCAATAATATACCTTCAAATTCAATCAGCCAATGCATTGTGAAAATTAAAAAGGCTTATCATAAAAATACTTTGACATTTAAATTTCTACATCGTCATTGTCAAAGTTTTTCTCTTCATGGTGTGCTTATGGTTATTCTGGAATTAAATGCAAGAGATCAAAGCCGAGAGCGATTGTGAAGTCCGATGCTAATATAGTGATCAACTCTAAAGCATCGGGTATGGGAAGTGCTAAGAAAGGTATAGCCGAATGGGTCGATGAGAAATCTGAACCATTCGTTTGCTTGGCCTTAAAGCCTTCTCCACAAAAGCATTGGTTGGAAAAAATTAAGTACACCTTTGATTTAACTTTGTGTGATAATTTATTTGATATCTTGCTAGAGAATTATTTTATTAAACTCTTTGATCACAAAGTTAGTCCATCACCTCCTGTTGATGGTGTATTTTGGTGCACCAAACATGTTCATTACACTTTGGTTTGGACTTGATTATGAAACTAACCCGCCACTAGGCACACTAATGATATAACAAGTTCATCTTTGTATGTGCATTTGGAAGTGTTATGTTTTTGCAGGAAAACATGGACATAAAGGACGGAGTCACAACAAGTTCAAAGGAGCAATTGAGGAGTCCTGTTCGTGTTTGAGAGCATGATGAAATCACTCCCAAAGGTGGCAAGGACCGAAGTGTTACAAAGGAACATCCCCGAGGATTGAAGCGTAAAAGACTGAACTTCATGCGAGAAGACCCTCCATCTTGGACGCGAGGATGACATCGTCAAAATGGTGCAATTGGAGGGGGCAAAGTGCAAAATGTCAAGAGGACCCACGTGTGCGAAAGGGCGACCGAACCGGGCCGAAATGGGCCTGGGCCGGTCGGCCCAGGCCGGCCGGCCCAGCCTGTTTCGATGTCGGTTCGGCCCCCCATTTCTTGAGCGTGAAGATGATGCAACCCTAAGTACGTGGAGGTGCCGCCATTCGCAGGGAGAGAGCCATTCGCCCGAGAGGCCGTCCACAAGCTAGAGAGGGAGAAGAGGAGGGAGATCATTCGCGAGAAAGATCGCTCTACTCGAAGGAAGCAACCACAAGTGGTGGAGGACGTCGAGGCCCTGCCAAGACACCCCCGGAGGAGAAGGAAGACACCGTCGGAAGCGTCACCATGATCAACGGTGCTATGCCTAGCACCTTGATGGGGTAATCTTCTCATTTATCCATGGGTTGTAATCGATCTTGAGATGTAATCGCTACTTTGTATGGTTTCTATCTATCATCTAGTGTTGAAGATGCTTTCATGTTTAAGGTAAGCTACAATGCTGTGTAGGGAGTATAGATCTCACTTCTCCCTTAGAACCATTCAATACACCGTGATCATCATAGGTCTAGTCACGAATACCTCCGCGTAGTGACAGTACGGGGGGAGGGAAAGGGCGAAACCATGGTCACAATCCCCGGTAGATTAGATCGGTTTTCATATCTTAAGCGGTTGCATGTTCAAGTATCGTAGACCCTTGGGCAAGTGTCTTTTACATATCTTGTGAGTTTAATCTTTCTCTCTAGTGTAGCGTAGTTGTTCTCTAGGTTAACCATAGATTAGGGTTTGGATAAGTTAGTTAGTAGTGCTAGATCAAACGCTTGTAATCCCCTTGCTCTGCGGATTGATAAGAACCTAGGGAATCCCCGTGGTGAAAAAGGTGTAGGTCCGTACGCTTGCGGATCGTAGGTGGATACAAGTTTTATCCGTCAACAAGCCCCTTTTTCTGGTGCTGTTGCCGGGGAGCAAGCCTGTTTGCATCGTTTGGTTTTGCATCTATTTTTGTTTTAGTTTTGTTTATCGTTTATCGCTAACATCTAACCCCTATTACCTAGAAAACCACTTTGTTTTGTTTTTGTTTTTATCTTGTTGTCTAGATGGCATTCGTCAACCACCCCGTGGAAGAACCGAAGAAATCGCTAAGGGATTACGCTAGTCCTCGATGTGAAGACATAAAGGTACAAGAGTCGGATTCGAAGCTCGAAGCGACCAAGTATGAAATCAAAGCTAGGATCATCGAGATGGCGGCGGCAACCCCATTCGAAGGGATGGACACGGAGAACCCATGTAGACACATAAGGCATTTCATGACGCTATGCAACACGGTGCGTCAAGAAGGAGTTCCCAACGAATGGTTCAAGTGGAACCTCTTTCCCTACTCACTTGCCGGCGAAGCAAAGACGTGGTACTCGTTTGCGTCCTTTGAAGTTGAAGGCAATTGGAACAAGTTGACGAAGAAATTTTGCGAGAAGTTTTTTCCAATAAGCAAGGTTCAACATCTTAGGAGGCAAGTGATCACCTTCACGCAAGGAGAAGAGGAAGGGATAGACCAAGCTTGGAATAGATTTAATGAGTTGATTGAACAAGGACCAAGACTCGGCTTCTCCGATGACGTACTCTTGCATACATTTTTCTTTTCCCTAACCCCTAGTTGCATGGAACATGTTCAAATGTGTGCAGGTGGGGATCTCATGGAGAAAACACTCACGAAAGCCGCTCAACTTTTACAAAAGATTAGCAAAGCGGTGGCCATGCGAAGATATTGGGAAACAAGACTTTCGGGAGAGCCGGAACGCGATTCAAGGATGAAGACGTGTGCTGAAATTTCCAAAAAGGCAACCCCGGAAGACAAGAAAGAGGAGCCAATCCCGAAAAAGCTTGAAGAAGTACATACCGAGATAAGAACTACCCAAAGCGTTGACTTCGCAAGTCAAGTGAAACAAGCAAGAGGAGTATGTCAAGCGCAAAGCCATTAAGGGAGTTCGAGCAAATGGATTGGATTCCAATTGATTATGGAGAAGTATTCGACAAGAGAAGACCATTCCCTAACCAAAAGGGGATGGCGAGAGCATTGGAAGCGGATTTCCCACCGGAAAAGCAAGCGGAGAATTCGTACGATCTTGAAACCACCGGTGAGATCTTTCAAAAGCTCTTTAGTGATGATGAAGTGGATCCGGATCACATAGCCGAGGTGAAAAGAATCATGGGAATCAAGCCCAAAGCATCGCCATATGCTCGCCTCGCCGAAGTATATGCAATAGGATCCGACCAAGAGGAGAAGATGACACCACACTTGAGTTGCGAGATCAACGGAGTTCAATGCAAGGCTTTATGCGACATCGGAGCCCAAGTAAGTGTCCTATCCTCCAAAATTTACGATAAAGTTCAAGACCACAACATAGACTTAGCTCCAACTTCAACAAAGTTAATCATGGGAGATGGTAGAACTATTAGACCTCTAGGTATTGCTTGCAACATTGATGTAATCATCTCTGGAAAGTGCATACCAACCGATTTCTTTGTTATAGATGCTTACTACAATAATCATGATCACATAATCCTAGGTAGGCCTTTTCTTAAGTTGGTTGATGCCGTGTTGGATGCCGGAGAAGGCAAAGTGACAATAAATCTTAATGGAAAGAAGTACACATATAATTTTCTTCGCGTTTCTAGTCACCCTTCACCTTTTCCTCCCGAAGATGAAGAAGTAGAGGAGGTAGGTAGTCTTTGTTTTGTTGAAACCCTTAGAGACCCGCTGCAAAGAGCGATGGAGAATCAATCCAATGATCAACAAGACGAGGAACTAGAGGAAGCAACGAAGGGATTAGAACCACAAGTTGGAAGCGTGGAGGAAGAAAAATTTGAAGATATAGGAGACATTGAACCCGAAGAGCCACAAGTGCCCGAAGTGGATCTCAAACCTTTGCCCAAAGGATTAAAGTACAAATTTTTGGGACCAGACAAGACTTATCCAGTCATCGTGAGCGATGAGTTGAGTCCCAAAGAAAATGAGAAGTTGCTGAATTTATTGAAAAAGCACAAGAAGGTGATTGGATATTCAATCAATGATCTCAAAGGACTTAGCCCAGCCTTTTGCACTCATCGTATACCTATGAAAGACCAATGTAAGCCCATAGTGGACCATCAAAGGAGGCTAACTCATGCCTTGCGAGAGGTAGTAAAGAAGGAGGTTATCAAGCTACTTGATGCCGGAATTATCTACCCGGTGCCGCATAGCGAATGGGTGAGCCCGGTACATTGTGTGCCGAAGAAAGGAGGTTTAACCGTGGTGAAGAATGAGAAGAATGAGTTAATACCGCAAAGAACCGTGACCGGATGGCGGATGTGTATCGATTATCAAAAGCTAAATAAAGCAACGAAGAAAGATCACTTCCCCCTACCGTTGATTGACAAGATGCTCGAGAGATTAGCAAACCACGCTTATTTTTGCTTTCTCGATGGGTACTCGGGGTTCATGCAAATTCCCATTCACCCGGATGATCAACACAAGACAACATTTACTTGCCCTTATGGAACGTTTGCATATAGAAGGATGCCGTTCGGTTTATGCAACGCTCTGGCCTCTTTTCAACGTTGCATGATGGCAGTGTTCTCGGAATTCATCGAAGAAATTGTCGAGGTGTTCATGGATGATTTTTCCGTTTATGGGAAAACATTCGTGGATTGCTTGACAAACTTAGATAAGGTTCTCATGAGGTGTGCGGAGGTAGACTTAGTGCTAAATTGGGAAAAGTGCCACTTCATGGTAAAGCAAGGCATAGTGCTCGGACATGTTATATCCGAGAGAGGAATTGAAGTTGACAAAGCTAAAGTGGAGATGGTTGAGCAACTCGCACCTCCAACGGATGTTAAGTCCTTGAGGAGCTTTCTAGGCCATGCCGGATTCTATAGAAGATTTATTAAGGACTTCTCAAAGATCACTAAGCCTTTAACACAACTTCTTCAAAAGGATGTGGCTTTTGACTTTGACGAGAAGTGCTTAGCGGCATTCCGGACCTTGAAAAATGCTTTAGTGAGTGCTCCCATCATTCAACCTCCGGATTGGAGTCAACCTTTCGAGATCATGTGCGATGCGAGTGACTATGCTGTAGGAGCGGTTTTAGGTCAAAGAAAGGAAGGCCGAGTTCACGCCGTATACTACGCTAGTAAGACCCTTAGTGAGGCACAATTAAATTATGCCAAAAAAAAATTATGCCACTACGAAAAAGGAGTTGCTAGCGGTGGTGTTTGCCTTTGAAAAATTCAGATCTTACATTGTGAACTCGAAGGTCATTGTTTACACCGATCACACGGCCATCAAGTATCTTTTGGCTAAGAAGGACGCTAAACCAAGGTTGATTCGTTGGATCCTTCTTCTCCAAGAGTTTGATGTGGAAATTCGTGACAAAAAGGGGGTGGAAAATGTTGTGGTCGATCATTTATCTAGGATGAACTGTGGACAAGATGATAAAGAGCCCATAGAGGATAAGATGAGAGATGACCACCTCTATCGAATACTCGACAAGGATACTTGGATGATCGATATCATTCGAGCAATTCGGAGAATGCCTCTTGATCATTTAGATAAAAACACTCAAAGGAGGATAGTCTTCGAAAGCCGGAAATATTTTTGGGATTCACCTTATCTCTTCAAACTTGGGAATGATGGAGTTATGAGAAGATGTGTACCAAGAGAAGAGAGGCAAGAGATTTTGAGAAAGTGCCACTCGGCGGAGTACGGTGGATACTATAGCCATTTTCGGACCCAAGCAAAGGTGTGGTCCAGCGGATTCTTTTGGCCGGAGATGCATGAAGATACTAAAAGATACGTTGCATCATGCCCCGAATGCCAAAGAACCGGAAACATTTCTCAAAGGAATGTCATGCCCTTGAAATACAATCTACAAATCGATCTATTCGATGTTTGGGGAATTGACTTCATGGGGCCCTTCAAAAACTCACATGGATTTGAGCACATCCTAGTCATGGTTGATTATGTGTCCAAGTGGGTAGAGGCCATGCCATGTCGTAAAGCTTCCACGGAAGAATCCATTGCAATGATCAAGAGTGTGATCTTCCCTCGGTTCGGTACTCCAAGAATTTTGATAAGCAATGGAGGAACTCACTTCACCGGGAAGAACTTTAAGAAGTTCTTGTCCAAGTTAGGGATTGAACATAGAGTCTCTACGGCTTATCATCCACAAACCAACAGACAAGCGAAAACATTGAATAGGCAACTAAAGAGCATCCTTAACAAAACTATAGAGAAGGGAGGCAAGGATTGGTCAAAGAAGTTGGATGGAGCTTTGTGGGCATATCGAACGGCGTTCAAGACACTGATAGGTATGACCCCTTATCAATTTGTTTATGGCAAAGCTTGTCACCTTCCGGTTGAGCTAGAACACAAGGCCTATTGGGCTATAAAAGAGATGAACCTCGATCTAGATGCCACGGTGGTAAAACGGAGAATCCAAATAAGCGAGCTAGAGGAGATGAGGTTGAAAGCTTATGAAAATGCAAGCATATACAAAGAGAGAATCAAAAGGTGGTATGACAAAAGATTAAAGAAGGAGATAAGGTCCTCCTCTATAATTCGAGATTTAAAACTTTCGGAAAAGGGAAATTGCAAAGCAAGTGGGATGGACCTTACATTGTTCATTCGGTGCTCTCCAATGGAGCGGTTACTATCATGGATATGAAAGGTGATCAATTCATGGTGAATGGTCAACGGCTTAAGGTTTATTACGAACCCGACGTTGTGCCCCTTCACCATATTGATGTTTTCATCATGGAGGATGAGCCCGAACGTCAAGCCTAGGACGTAAAACAAGGTGAGCATTTTGTAAATAGCTCTTCTTTTATTTTTCTAGAGTTTCTCGCGAAATTTTACCAGGCCAACTTTTCCACATGGGCTAGCAATCGAAAAATAGTGGGGCACGCGAAAAACCGGACCGAACCGGCCCGCGAAACAGGGCAGGCTGGCCGGCCCGGTCCGATCGGCCCAGGGGGCCTGGGTGGCGGTTCGCCCCCGGTTTTCTCTGGGACGCGCGTCTTTGACTTCCTTGTTTGGTCAGAAAATTTTAGGGAAGTCAAGAAAAGGAAAAGATGGGTTCTAGGGCATTCCTTCCCGGACTATTTAAGGGGACGAGGTTGGAGCTCGGGAATCCATCCCAATTCACATCCTTTTGCACCCAAGCAGCAGCCATGACATCCCCAAGGAGCGTGGAGATCAAGCTAGGTGCCGAGAAGCCTTTGAAGCCGGAGGAGGCGAAGCGATGCGAGCTCAAGCCATCAATGGAGATCAAGAGGACCGCCCGCATCCGTTGCGGAGGGCGAGTCCCGACCGGGCCAATCGCATCTCGCCACCATGTCAAGGAGGAGAGGGTCTCTACTCCCGTCCGTAGATCGGAGCGAATCCGAGGCATGAAGAGGAAAGACTACAAGGAGGTTTTGCCCGAGCCGAAAGATTACGGGGGGAGTGACTACTCCGACGACCGCAGCCCAAGCTCGTGGGCAGCCACCGGGAGGGACGACAACGACCTCTTCTATTGGGAAGAGGTGCCCAAAGAGAAGACTCCCAAAGGTCCTAACGGTGGCGGAGATCCCGACGACAGCGGTGACGGCGACAACAGCGATGACCCCAGCGATGTGGACCCTTTCGGGATGCATCCGTTATGTTGTGCGGCTTGCCGTCACTCCATCTCGGATCTCTACGCATCGGTCGAGGAGTGTTTCCAGGCTATGGAGGCGATGAGGCAACGTATGGAGGACTTGGAACGAGTGGTCGATGACGACTACAAGTTCCTCAATAGGAATGTGCGGAAGTTGTTTGGAATGGTGGGCAATATGAAGAACAAGTGGTGCAAGAGCTGTCGAAGGTTCCACTAGGAAGTAGGGTCTTTCCCCCCTTAGGAATTTTGTAAGATACGACGAGGACGTCGTATGGTTTTAGCGTGGGGGAGAGCTAGCTAGCTAGATCCTTTTGCTTTAGTAAGTTTAGTTCGGTTTGGTTTAGATTTTGCGAGAGATTAAGAATCTTAAGTTTTTAGGTGTGCTTTTTAATTTTTCAAAGTTTAAAAGTGTCTTAAATTTAGTGTTCGAGTTAAGAAAATCAAATAAAAAGTGTCTTTTAAAATTTTTGTCTCTTGCAATGCTTTTCTCCCTTTACTTGTATGTTTGTCTTTAATTTTTGATATATAAACATAAGCACTTGGTTTGAAACGTTTACCGTGGTGCTTAGTGGAGTTTTTACCTTTAAAAGTACCCGCATCATGCTTTGATCTAGAACTTCGTTTCGGTTGTGCTAAGTTTGATGCTAATGTTGGAGGAGTTTAATTCTGAAAATTATACGAAAAACCCTTGTAATAAAGGTTAGCAAACTCTCTTTTTCCAAGTTGAGAAACAAAGAAAAATCCTATACAAGGCCAATTCAATATTCGCTCCACCATAAGTACAGTTAGCATAATGAGTTGGGCTAGGATCCTTCTCTCTTGGAAGTTTTAATTTCGAGCAATGATCATGTCCTTGTGTTTATCTTTTATTGCTAGCCTCGTCATGCATTCGGTAACGAGGCTCTCACATCGAAAGTCCCGTACAACGCCGAATTCCATACCCAAACCATAACATCTCTTTTGTGCATCGTATTCCTTGAACACAACCTATGTTCGAAGTTTCGTCTCGTCTATAGTATGGTTTTTATTTAAAATTCAGATTGTGTTTATGCAAGAAGAGATGAGTAAAGAGCTTTGAAAGAGAGGTAAAGATGTCAAGAGTGAGAGAGAAGTGAAAGAAAAAAATATGTGTATGGAAAAGAAAGAAAAGAAAAAGAAAAGAGAAAAGAAAAAAAAGAGAGAAGAAAGAAAGAAAGAAAGAAAGAAAGAAAGAGGAAAAGCAAGAAAGATATAGAGAGGGATGAATCAAGTGAAGATTAAGTAAAGTGTAAGGAAGGATGCCACGTTGTTGTTAGGAGACGAAACTTCCATTCTTTTTCCAACCATGTGCAATCCGACAACGAGGACGTCATCGGTGCCTCGTAGTCTTGTATTCTTTTGCCCTTGCACATGTCCACCATTCTATATCTTCTTATCCTTGACATCCCCACATCATGGTTTAATTCTCATGATCATTGGCTTTGAAAGGTAAACAACCATTAGAGGAATTTCTTGGCTTGACAATACTTGTGTTGATTGCACTAGCCATACCTATAGCTCCACTTTACATGATATATGAGAGATTTATGGGAGGTGAGAGTTTATGAATTGTTTAGGATAGCCACTTCATATGAGCGACATGTGAGAACTTGGAGAAAGGTTTTTGTCTAATACTTGTTGCAGGAATTTTATTTTTTGAAAAATCATGAAAACCCTCCAATGGAAGCAAAGAAGTAAGCATGGCTGGAATTGAGGACCTCGAGTGAAAGGTATGAGTTGTGGGGTAAAACTCGATTTGGTAAAAATTCTAAACGCCCATGTTTATGTATCATGATCATTGCTCCATGTTTATTATATTAAAGATAAAGGATTGACTAACTTGTGAAGGAAGAATTAGCGGAGCGCGTTTTCAGCACCTTGGACAAAAGTTCTTTTACGAGTACTTGCTCGAGGACGAGCAAGATCTAAGCGTGGGGGAGATGTTGACGGTGTATTTTGGTGCACCAAACATGTTCAGTACACTTTGGTTTGGACTTGATTATGAAACTAACCCGCCACTAGGCACACTAATGATATAACAAGTTCATCTTTGTATGTGCATTTGGAAGTGTTATGTTTTTGTAGGAAAACATGGACATAAAGGACGAAGTCACAACAAGTTCAAAGGAGCAATTGAGGAGTCCCGTTCATGTTTGAGAGCACGATGAAATCACTCCCAAAGGTGGCAACGACCAAAGTGTTACAAAGGAACATCCCCGAGGATTGAAGCGTAAAAGACTGAACTTCATGCGAGAAGACCCTCCATCTTGGACGCGAGGATGACATCGTCAAAATGGTGCAATTGTTGGGGGCAAAGTGCAAAATGTCAAGAGGACCCACGTGTGTGAAAGGGCGACCGAACCGGGCCGAAATGGGCCTGGGCCGGTCGGCCTAGGCCGGCCGGCCCAGCCTGTTTCGACGTCGGTTCGGCCCCCCATTTCTTGAGCGTGAAGATGATGCAACCCTAAGTACGTGGTGGTGCCGCCATTCGCAGGGAGAGAGCCATTCGCCTGAGAGGCCGTCCACAAGCTAGAGAGGGAGAAGAGGAGGGAGATCATTCGCGAGAAAGATCGCTCTACTCGAAGGAAGCAACCACAAGTGGTGGAGGACGTCGAGACCCTGCCAAGACACCCCCGGAGGAGAAGGAAGATACTGTCGGAAGCGTCACCATGATCAACGGTGCTATGCCTAGCACCTTGATGGGGTAATCTTCTCATTTGTTCATGGGTTGTAATCGATCTTGAGATGTAGTCGCTACTTTGTATGGTTTCTATCTATCATCTAGTGTTGAAGATGCTTTCATGTTTAAGGTTAGCTACCATGCCGTGTAGGGAGTATAGATCTCACTTCTCCCTTAGAACCATTCAATACACCGTGATCATCATAGGTCTAGTCACGAATACCTCCGCGTAGTGATAGTACGGGGGGAGGGAAAGGGCGAAACCGTGGTCACAACCCCCGGTAGATTAGATCAGTTTTCATATCTTAAGCGGTTGCATGTTCAAGTATCGTAGACCCTTGGGCAAGTGTCTTTTACATATCTTATGAGTTTAATCTTTCTCTCTAGTGTAGCGTAGTTGTTCTCTAGATTAACCGTAGATTAGGGTTTGGATAAGTTAGTTAGTAGTGCTAGATCAAACGCTTGTAATCCCCTTGCTCCGTGGATGGATAAGAACCTAGGGAATCCCCGTGGTAAAAAAGGTGTAGGTCTGTACGCTTGCGGATCATAGGTGGATACGAGTTTTATCCGTCAACATCTCCTGAGTTAGGTGATCAGAAATATTGCAAGTGGCATAATTCTTTTAATCATAATACTAGTGATTGCAATATTTTTCGTCAATTCATGCAATCGGCCATTGATTCTGGTCGATTGAGGTTTGCTCAAACACAAGTGGTTGACCAGTTGGCCACAATTGGTTTTGATGGTAAAGGATCATTAAATCGGTTAACATCAGCTGGTTTATCCAAAGATCCGAATTTAATTGCCAAAGAGGAAGATTCAAAGCTCCCAAGTGATGAGAAAGACATCGTCCATGACTTGCAAGAAGCAATTATTGAGGACGATGAGCTTATCAAAATCCCAGAAGTTACTGGGGGGCAAATGGATTTTTCTCCATCAAACAAAGAACCTGTTGCTACCGCTGTGCTAGAAAAGGCGGTTAGACCGCCTAGGCAAGGAGGTCTAACCGGGTTGGACCAACAGGTCAGACCGGCTTCCCAAGTCGGTCAAACCGGGTCAGGTCTGAAAGATCAAAAAATGTTGAGACCTGAACGTCCTGTAGGTAATGGAGGTAAAGACCATGTCAAGCACAATGGTAAGAAGCCGAAGCTCACCTTTGCTAAACTTCTGGCTAAATATCAAAAAGATAATGAGGCCAAGAGTGCTAATCGGTCAAATGATGCTAAATATTCAAGATTGCCTCCTAGACATAATTAAGGGAATTGGAATCGGCAAAGGAAGGGTTTTCAATCAGCAGCATCATATTCTCCTTTTGACCCATCAATACCGGTTTCATATGCTCCATATCCCACTAGTGCTCATCCTTATTCATCATGGGGGTGCAGTGATTCATGGGCACATACTCCTTCATATTTCAGACCATATCATGTTGAGTATGCAGCTCCAAGGCGACCATCACGTGCAAGGCAGCCGTGTGTTGAAAGTGACCGTTTTGACTATAAAAATCGGTCTAGTGCTCAAAACAAGAAAAAGGTTGTCAAGCAAGTTTACCAACTGAAAAGAGATGGTCGCAAAGATAAAAGTTCAGATCTGAATTCAGTTAATGAAAAGCCGATTGATGTGTTAATCACTTCGGCTATTAGTGGCAAAGGGAAGGAAAAATCATCTGTTGATCCTCTGAGTGCCAAATCTGAACAGAAGGAAGTGAAGAGGTTGAAAAATAAGAGAGGAGCACTGCTGTCCAAAACTGAAGCGAAGTCAAGTCATCCACTTGGTTTATCAAATTGGCAGAAAAAGGAGTTACAAAAGCTTAGTGCTCAAGAGCTGAGGAAGAAAGGCATGGCATGGATTCCTAAAGGAAGCATTCGGACTCAAGACATGGGTGATGATCAAGCAAAAGGTGCAACACAGTTGAAGGAGAAGAAAAGATATGAGAGACGGTCTTCAAAATTGAGGTTTGCACCAAATCATCAAAATTATTGGTCATTACCTAATCCATTTGCTTTACAAATGCCATATATGCCCATGTGTTGGAATTCATCCTTAGATATGTTTGGTTATCCCTCACACTCTTATTTTGGTCCTTGGGTTCTACATGGATCATCTTTATATCATAGAGGGTTGTCACCAAATTACTATGCATATTGATTAATTTGCAAAAGCCGAAATATTTAGTTCTTAGAGATGGTTTTAATTTCTGAATTTATATTTCTCTACTCTAATATTTCGGTTGTGCATATTTTTGATGGATTAATTCTTTATGGATGATATTGAATTATCGTCCTTAACAACATACATGGCCAATGAATCTCTTAGATCATCGTCCTAAAGTGATAAGCTTCCGATTAGAGATTGCTTATAATCTTTTTGGTGCCTTAAGTGCTCGGGGGGGGGGGGGCAAGACTTAAGCAAAAAGAGTAATTTACCACTATGGAGTTTATATTTACTAAATCGGCTTGCAAGATTTCTCAGAATGTTGGTGCTGTCCTTATCTCATCAGATAATGGCGTTTTGAGATTTTTAGTCGGTTGGTATATTTAGCCTCAATTAACAAGCCGAATGTGAATTTTTCTATTCAGGCTAGAATTAGGGATCCATGGTTGTAAAAATCATACATAGACATTTAGTGATTCATTGTTTAAGGTGCAGCAAACATTTATGTTTAAATGGGTCACTAAATGTTTTATTAATGAATGTCTAGAGAATTATTTCAATTTTATATCCACCTTGTATCTAGGCACAAAAGTTCAGGATCAATATTCTGAAATAATAAACATCAGGCTACAATGTACAAGAGGACATTTACATGAGAGAGGCCGATGTTTAAAGAGTATTGGGGCACATCCTGGACCAGCCGGTCTGATCGCCACTGTGACCGGTCTGACCGCGTGCCATCGGTCTGACCGCCAACGGGAACCTGTCTGACCGGTATGGCTACAATTTTGGCTATTGAAGTTTCTGCGTTTTATTAAGCCAAGATCGGTAGCTGCTGGAGTTTATTGTTGGATATTTGCATAATCTAAGATGCATTAAAAAAATAAACAAGAGGGGTTCAAGAATAATCTAGCCATTGTCAATTCTAAGGTAATTGTATCATATTCATATTTTTGGGGCTGATTACTCATCTTACTTCGCTTGTGGTTAAAATTAATTATGGATGTAATACTGAATTTTTCTATCCTTTAAGTGTTGCAATGACCAATTGACATAAAAGTAATTTGGCCGCTTTAAGCATCCATAAAGACTTGCAAGTGTGAAATGAGTGTGAATTAATATTTCAATACCCCACAACCGAGCTAGTGTGCTCAGGTTTGTCTGATTCACACAATATGCATAAACAGCATCAACAAGTTGCATTCTTCATATTTCGCAAATTCAAGTAATGTGGCCGATAAATTCTATTGTCCTTCAAAGGTAAAACTTTTTTGCTATTCTTGTGCTTAACATTGTTCCTGTGCAGTTTTAGTGCTGATAAATATTTCTTGGTACGCAAGCTTTACCAAGAAACAGGGGGGCATATGTTGACACCCGAATTTGGCAGGTCTGGGAGGACCGGTTAGACCACCCTGGTGACCCGGTTAGACCGGCCTGGGCAAGTTGCTCAAAAGTTAATTTGGACACCACCACTGGATAGTTCTCGTCGAGTAGATCAAGATCCATATATAGAACGTCCAATTCGGAGTCCGGATGAGAGAGATATGCTTCTGGAAGATCTGCAGTCGGACACGCGGTTAAACCGGGTCCCGGGGGCGGTTTGACCGGCCTACCCTGCCAAATCTGAGTTTCGAGTTGTATTTCGACATGGAATTTGTATAGGCTTCGACTCCTACTGGGGCAAGACCTCCCCACCCTATTTTTTTGAAGGGCCACGGCCGATTGAGGATAACATAATCGAATCTATTCATCACATCTACTTTTTATCCTCTCAACACCTTTTCCAACCTCCATGCTTCTCATCTCTTGATCTCCACAGTCATAGATGGCGTCCTAGGGCCTGCTGGTTGACCTAGGGCACGCCGGCGACATCCACGCCCTGACCCTCCCTCCCGGGCGAGAGCTTCGACGGTCTTTGCTAGTTTGCTCGTAAACTAGTCGTTCTTCGCCACGTAAGTGCGTTGGTTATCTCTTTGCTGGTTTGCTCGTAAACCTAGCCGTCCTCCATCACGTAAGCATGGTAGTTACCCTCCTGAACGCTCGAATTAGGCAAACCCTAGGACACCGGTCTGACCGGTGCGCCTGACCGGTCTGATCGGTGTCGGCGGTATCTTTGCTTTTCGTTCCGTTTGTGACCCGCACGCTTTAGTGCTCTTGCTTGTTGATCCTGAAAGGCATCAACACATTGATTAGATGCACAGTTATTTGATTTATTCTCTCTGCTTATTGATGATCTAATCAACCTGATCTTGTTTTCACATTGAGTATCTAGTGCAATGTAAGTAAAAGGCGTCTATAATTTATAATCGCCAGCTTGAACATGCACTGTATCATTGGTGATTGTTGCAACTGAACACAAAGCTGATACCTCTTCTGTACACGTTTCTTTATTATTTTTTCTTTATAATCAGAAATAATCTTTCCGTTTTGAAATAGAAATAGCCTGTGTAATGATTATTGGTAATCACAAAAGGTTTCCAGATGATAATGTTACTCTTGCTAGGATCTTTGGAGCAAAATGAAACAACAAAGATTGATTTTTTTAGCTATTGTCAAAAATTGAATAATCTTGTTGTATGTTGGAATAATCTTGACATGGTTGTGTCCGTCGTGTGTGTGTGCGCGCACGTTTAGATTGAGTCTATTAGCCTGTTGGTTGCATCGTGTGTGCGTGCGTTTAGGCTAAGTTAGTTTGTTAGCTTGTGTTGGTTTGATGGAGTCAAGACATCATGCGATGGACTTGTGTGGCAAGTTCGTTGTGCAGCGAGGACGGAGTCATTTGGCGTCCGTGTGTGGCACGAGGATTGGGCGAGTCGTGCGCGGAGTTGCAGCTGGCGCATGCGATGTTCCAGATCGTACGGATCACAGCTTGAAGACCGGGAGAATGAGTTCGTGCTCTAGCGTCTGTGCATTCCCAGGTCCATAAAAGGCCATTGTACTGTTCGGTGTTGGTGTTCGAGTCCTTTGATGGAATAGGAAGCCAAGATACAGGCCGTTCGGCAGCCGCGGTGTTCGTCACCGGAAAAACACTGTTCTTCTTCCTCCTTGCATCTGTGCGAGAGCGTGAGTGTTCAAAGGGCTAGTTCCAACATTTGGTATCAAGAACTTGGTTATCATGGGATTCATTCCCATCGCCGGAGGCACGCTGCTGGTGGCTGGCAGTGTGACGGCGTGGGCGGTGCGGCGAGGTCGCCCGGCCAGAGTCGGCCCATGAGCGTGATCACCAATGGAGGCGCTACGGCAGTCAATCGTGTGTCGATCCTGTCGGGCGCATCTATCGGCGTCCGTCGTAGGTGGAGAAAAGCTTCGATGTTCGTCGCTAGGAGTAGGGCATTTGTCGCCCTGACCGTGTGGTGGTCTGCAAGTCTTGGCGCGTGGCTCCATCGCAAGAAATTTTGCAGCAATCATTGCGGTGATGATGAGGAGGCATCATCCAGTTCGCGTTCGTGCGCGATAGCATCGGTGGCGTGTGGTGCCGGCATACAAGAAGCTCGGCGTTTTGGTGTCGGCGGAGAAGGAGCTCGGCGTGTGGCGCTGAGGAAGAAGAAGGTTGTGACATTCGGGCATGTATGTGCACGTGTGTTCGTCTATAGGATCGACGGCGTGTGAGTTCGTGCTTGCGTTCGAGATCGTCGTGTCAACGGAGGAGCATGTGCTCATGGTGGTGTCGTGCGTGAATGTGTGCTGGATACGGACGACATGCATGTGGCCGCGCGCTCGGGTCGGTGGCAAGTGTGCGCCCTGTGTGGCGAGCTCATGTGAACCTGTGTGAGTCTGCTGGTCATGGTGGCGGCCACGGCGGTGACGACAATGGGAGCAGCAGCATCAACTCCGGCGCCGGCAAATGTGCGGCGGCGTTCGTGAAGAGTCCGGGCATGTAGAGGTGGGTGACAACTCCGGCAACGGCAAGTCAAGAGTAGGGGGAGTTTGTTGGAATAATCTTGACATGGTTGTGTCTGTCCTGTGTGTGCGCGCGCGCGTTTAGATTGAGTCTGTTAGCCTGTTGGTTGCTTCGTGTGTGCATGCGTTTAAGCTAAGTTAGTTTGTTAGCTTGTGTCGGTTTGATGGAGTCAAGACATCAGGCGATGGACTTGTGCGGCAAGTCCGTTGTGCAGCGAGGACGGAGTCATTTCGCGTCTGTGTGTGGCACGAGAATTGGGCAAGTCGTGCGCGGAGTTGGAGCTGGCGCATGCGGCGTTCCGGATCGTGCGGATCACAGCTTGAAGACCGGGAGAATGGAGTTCGTGCTCTAGGCGTGTGCGCGTTCCCAGGTCCATAAAAGGCCATTGTACTCTTCGGTGTTGGTGTTCAAGTCCTTTGATGGAATAGGAAGCCAAGATACAGGCCGTTCGACGGCCGTGGCGTTCGTCGCTGGAAAAACACTGTTCTTCTTCCTCCTTGCGTCTGTGCGCGAGCGTGAGTGTTCAAAGGGCTAGTTCCTGTTGGAACTAGCCCTTTGAACATTGTATTCATGAACCATGTCCTTGTCTACTTCTTAAACTTATTACTGGACTATTTTCGAATTATGTGGTTGCTCTACCTATTATTTGTTTAGTATGATGTTCGCAAGTGTCCACCTTTTAATTTGGATGATCATGTCAATCATGGCATGTCCAATTGCTTAACTAACGAGATTGTTGTTTGTCCTGCTGCAGCTGGTGTTGCTGGACCTGCATGAGAACGACGACAAGGGGAAGAGGAAGGTGCTAAAAGCAGTTTATGCGTTTTTTTGGTAGTCCTCCCTCCTTTAACTACTTGGCTTCAATATATCCTGTCACAATTTTCAGTTTTGTTTTTTTTCCTTGCTGCAGAGTATTTTAGATTTTCAATTCAAAGAACTACTCAGAATTATTAAATAGACCCCTTTAGAAGAGTGCATAACAACATTGCTAACTACAAGAATAAGAACTGACATTTGTGTACTTTCGTAGTTAATGAAATTTTGATATCTCAATACATTTGCTATGGTTTTGTTGAGCTGATGTAAGACTCTTGGTCATTTGCGAATATGGGCTCATGAACTCGTAGTCGTCTGCCAATATGTGCTATGATTTTAGAGAATGGTTGTAGGACCCTTGGACGATTATGCCAGTTCTAGCTCATGCATAATTATTTGCTGAGATAAAATTGTTAGCTTTTAGTTATTCGTAGCTTTCGAGATGTTTATTTCACTCATTTGTTTTGTTCAACACATAGTAGCTTTTGGGTCTGTATGCTAGTTTTGGGCCAAATTTTGAGAAAGTGAACATTCGTGTAGAACAATAGGTCATATTTTGAGCTTAGTAACTTGAGATTTGTGCTAGTAGCATGCGTGCCTGACTGCATGAGACACCTGTGCAGAGGTTGGAACCAGCAGTTGTACTGATTAATGAAGAAAGCTTTGGCAATAAAAAAGAAGATAGCAGTAGTACTGTATGAGAAAAAAAGTTTTTGTTGAGCTAAAATGGCACTGAAATCCCCGGGCAAGCTTAGTTTATAGGACCAAGCAGTCTATATCTGAAATTTTTTAATTTCGTATATTTCTCTTGCATAGTGTTTTCTCTTTAGTTACATTATATGTTCTTGGACTAAGTTCTTTTTATGTCATTGATCTTAATTGCAGGTCTCTGAGCCATAATTGCTTCAAAAGGATTGGTAATCTTGGAAAACCAATTTCTCCCCCCTACAACAACAATCTCTTTGGCCTGATCGTTCACATTGAACCATGGATTAAGCTATATAAGCTATTTTGTTGTAGTGAGAATGATATGCTGAGCCTGGGACTTGTGCAACAAGTTTCTATTGCTATTGTAATTTTATTTTTTATTGAAATAATAAGTTCCTCAATGTATTTGTTTTTTCCTGAATTTTTCGTTGATTTTCTTTATTTTTATTGAATTTCCCGTTGCACGCACTTCCGATTTCCAATGGCAAATGGCCTAGCAGCATGAACTGTGCAAGTGGAGGCTTGGAGGCCCGGTGGAAACTCCCAAACAGCGCAGGGGACGGGGGGTAACGGTAATGATATTCAATGGGTAAATGGATACGCAAGGAGATCTTGATAAAAGGATTAGAGAGGACCTAGTGAGTTGGGAGGACAACGAGACGAGAAAGGATCCTAATAAATCTATCTATTCTTGTCAACTCCGGGAAAAGAACCAAGGTAAGAGAAGATTGTCAAGCTCTTCTAGTGCTGCAGGGGCATGCGAAGCCGTACTCTCAGACAAGGATGAGAAGGGATAACAACGACACGCTCAATCCTTTCAGCCCGAACTAACGTGGTGGATTGCAAAGCCCGTCTGGAGTTGTTACCTCCCTAGGGTACCATAACTATTCCGTTTAACGAGGGAACAATCTAAGACTAAGGTAAGTTCTAAGCACCGCGCTCACAACGAACCAAAGCACCTTCCCCTCGATATCACAAAGGAAGTTCTCTCTCTCATACTAAGCACAAAAGCACTCGGTAGAAAGTCGAGCGAAGAACGACAACAACACTATAGGGTTCAAGAGAGCTAAGCTCACCAGGACTAAACTCAGTTTAATCTAAACCAAGAAATAAGCTACTAGAGCTAAGTAGAAGCTGAATATAATTGACTCGAAAGGTAAGATAGAAAGATAACTTGATATTAAACTTGAGTCTTACAAAGAAAGGATACAAGAGTAGTACCGGAACTCTGAAGAAGACTCCTCTGGAACTCCGAGACTAGCTCGACTCAACTCTAACTCCCAAACTACACTAATCCTACTCTAAGGTGGAAATGAGACTTCAGGTGATGGTCTTACTTCATGTGTGTTGTTCCAGCGAGTGTGGGGAGCCTTTTATAGCCTTGGAAGGTCAGTGGAGTGCTGTGGATGTCGGTTGTAGGTGCGGTTGCACCTGTGATCCACTACCTCTCGTCGTGGACATACCTGATCCTTGGTCCTTGGTCGGTTGCAAGTCGGTTCCTTGGTCAGTTGCTCGAAATTCCACCGATCATAGGTGCGGGCGAACCTAGAGGTGCAGGCGCACCTGACAAGTGACCATGTGATGCACCGATGGTGTGGAGGGACGTCTAGGATTGCTCCTTGATGACGGTTGTGGAGGTTGTGGCGGTTGGGTTGCATGGGTAAGTGGACCCATGGATCCAAGTGCTTCCAACCTTGTCCCTTTGATCAAACTGACATAAAACCAACGCTTCTCATTCATCCAAGATGTGCTTGTGGAATTGTTGATGTCTAGGATCCAGGACATGGCATATGGCATGTGCTGGCGCACCTGCCATGTGAGACCTGATGGTCCATGGTATTCTCTAAGTATGTACCTGCGTATAAAATTCACGACACAACTCATGGAACTTTATTGGCACCCAAAATGTGCATGAAAAATGTCATATACTCCTCTCAGTTCCGAGGTAATGACGGACGAATTTTCATTATAAGGACCGTCAACAGGTTCCTCGTTGGTTTCTTGGTCATCTCGCAAACAGTCAAGTGTAGCCCAGTCTACAACAAAGGCCGAGTACGTAGCTGCTACTAGTTGTTATTCCTAGTTGCTTTGGATCACCTATACCCTGAGTGATTTTGGTGAGGAGTGCACCCACGTTCCTCTCTTGTGTGATAGCACCAGTGCCATAAGCGTTGCCAAAATCTAGTGCTCCATTCCAGAACCAAACACATAGAGGTGCGATATCACTTCTTGAGAGATAATGTGGAGAAGGGGACCATTGATTTGATACATGTGCCAACCCAGAAACAGCTTGCAGATATCTTCACAAAACTTTTGGACCAAGTTACCTTTTCCCGTTTGTGAGGTGAACTTGGTGTGGTGTACCCATTTTGAGCTTGGGTTGGGCATCTCATGTACATATGTAGCTTGCATCCTTCATCCATGTAACATATCATTTTCTGCATCTTTGTATCATAGACTGCATTTGTATCATATGCTTTAGAGGATGTGCTTCTCTCGTATACATTTATCGCTGTGATATGTTGGATGTAAGCCTATGATCATGCTTGTTGAGCTCTTTTGATGTATAGCTATGCTCTTGGTAGTTTGGGATGTGTATGCATGTGAAATGGCTATATTTTTGTGAAATGCTAAATTAATCCTCTCTTGTGAGTAGAATCCCTGACATGCTCATTTTGTGCTCAAATGGCTATGTCTTTCTTAATTCATGTTTGGGAATGTTGCTCTCTTCATTTGGGGTCAAAGACCTTGTTGCCACCATGAATGTTTAGCCTACATGTTATCTTGTGGAGGAGCATAAGTTCCTTTTTGCCGCAAAGGCATTTTATGAACCATGTTTAACCTTGCAAATGAAATTGGTATCTATGAAATGTCTATGCTTGAAAAATATGCTTCCATGTGTACCATGTCATTTTTTCTTTAAATTCTTTGTGTTGGGTGCTAAATCGTTGCATGATGTCTACCAATGAGAAGTCTCATATCTAGAAGTAGACACATGGCTCGGTGGCTTTGAAATGACATGAGGTATTTTGTGGGTGTTTATGATGACCTTGTGATGAAAACATGTGACCTTGCATGAAGTTTGTAGGATGTATGTTGTTTGCGCCCTTTTTGGTCATGTTGAGTTCCTATGCTCATGAGAGGGATTTTTTGATGAAAATTGCTTAAAATTGATCATGGCTATGTCACATGTATATATGTCCTTTCTATCTTGTTGGCGATGCTTATATGGAATTTTGGGCTACCTTGCTTGTTCTATGTCTCATTTCTAGCATTCTGTAGTGATCATTGTACATTTGAGAAGCTCATGCTTGCATTCGTAGACTTGATTCATGCATTACCAACAAGGGGGAGAAAGGCATCAAATTCAGCTTGTGCACGACGGAAAAAATTTTGTGGGAAAATGGTTACTCAGTTCAAGAGGAGAACTTGAGTTTTGTACGCATTTGTTCAGGGGGATCTTGCATTCATGCATGGGGAGCTCTTTGTGTCGCTTGAGTTGTGCTTTGTGCTTTGCTCTTTTGCCAATGGTGTCGAGCCCTTTTGCCTCTCCTCTAGGAGTCAGCATTTCGAGCATTTTGTCTCGGTTGTGTTGAGTCGTTGCCCTTGCCTTAGGGGACCGAGACATGCTCTGTAACACCCTGAAATTTTCCAATTTCAGGATGTTAATAGGAAGAATAATTAATAAGCAATTTCTCATAATTTTAAAATTTCCCCAACATTTATTTTTCTTTACAAGAAATTTAGTACAGGAAAATCATTGTTTGTTTTTATAATTAAATAAAATGGTTCCCTAATTGTTTGCATTCATTTCGGTTGTGTTTATTTTTGTTTGAGTTGGTGTTTTCAAAATCCATAAAAAATCAAACTCCAAAATCTTCTCTTCCTTTCTCTCTTATCTTTCCAGCCCAACCCGACCCTCTCTCATTTTCTCTTCTGGCTCAAATCGCAAGCCAGGCTGCCGACCTTGTTTTATCCCCACGGCCCAACCTCCCTCCCGCCTGCCCAGCTCGCTTTGCGGCCCAGTTCGGCCTAGTCATGCGGCCTGCTCCAACTTTCCCTCTCTCACTCACTGACTAACGGGGCCTAGTCGTCAGTCGCATCTCCCACCTCCAGCCGCTCGGTATCCCTCACGCCGCATGTACTACCGACCATTTACCCTACGTCGCGCGCCTCTCCCCTCCTTCAATCCTCTCCAATCAAAGAGCAGTGAAGCACCAGAACTACTACCGCTTTTAATTCCCTCAGTTTCTCTTCCGTTTCCTATCCTCTTCCTCTCCAGTAATGGATGGGCACCGCGGGCCATTGATGGCCGGCCATGCCGCAGCCCTTTCCCCTCCCTCCGTCTGCGCCCAATAAAGTGTGCCTCCAAGCCCCTGCTCGCCCCTGCTGCCGTCTCGACCCGCACCGCCACCTCGCCCTCGCTCCACTCGAACTGCACAGCACCGTCGCCGCCCGCAGGAAGACCGGAGCGCTGACGGCGTCGAACTCCGCCGCCAACCCAAGGCGGCACCACAACGGGCTTTGCAACGCCGGGCCGCACGGCCGCTGCCTCTTCTCGTCGCCATCTGATCGCTGGAGCGCGGCCATGACGAGAAGCCCGTGCGTCATCCGAAGCAGAGCTTTATCGTCGGCTGGCCGATTCGTCGCAAGCGCCGCACATCGAAGCAAGGGAGCGCCACCAGAAGCCTCGCCTCGTCCAGATGCACCATCTCCACTGCTCTTCATCGTCCCCTCGGTGCCAAAACATCACCAACCACTGAAGGCCGAGGCATCCACAGACCGTCCCACCACTGGTGAGCATGACTCCAGCACCCCGTTCACCTTCTCTCTCCTTTTGCGCCATCCTCCTGAGGTGTAGTTCATCCAATCGCCAGCTTCTTCTCTTGCAGCGCCGTCACAAGGAGCCGAGAGGCGCACAACTGACTTCGCATGCCGTTTCGCCGTCTCCCTCGCCTGCTTGAGCAATCCGTCGCCACAAGCTTCCCCTCGTCCAGATAAAGCTCCGCAGATCGAGCTTGAAGCCCCACGACGTCAGAGCCCTACTGGCCCCGTGAGTGCCCGAGGTGCCGTTGTCCGTCCGTCTGCACCAAGAATAGAGCCATCCGCCACCTCCAAATCCGGCCGCTCCAGTTCGTCCCCATCCTTGGTGAGCACACATCTGCGCTCCCCTCAATCTCCTCTCTCCGTTCTGCTTTGCGCCCGAGGTCCTAGGCCGCAGGATAGCCAGGATTTCGGCTGGCCAGGGACCTTCTGTCCGCCGGTCATGGCGTTCAGGAAGCCATCGTCACCACCGTGAAGAGAAAAGGCTGGGTAGTTTTCCTTTTAGGTCACCAAAGTTTCATATCTTGTGTCTTGTAAAGTTTGTCCATAACCCCCTACGAAGATCCCACCTTTCACACATAAATCCCACCAGTGCTCTTTTCCCTGGTAGCCCCTGTCCTTTGGCCTTTTGCCGAGCACTATTTGTAGTGTCTTGCAAAAGTTATCAGCTAA
This sequence comes from Cenchrus fungigraminus, assembly GCA_036936925.1. NCBI lineage: Eukaryota > Viridiplantae > Streptophyta > Magnoliopsida > Poales > Poaceae > Cenchrus > Cenchrus fungigraminus. Next base: position 56,226,599 of record CM072772.1, on the reverse strand, counting down.
CCCTCCAGATCCTGAGTTGATCTCGTTTAGATCTCTGCAGCCTTGTTTAGTCCATAGAACCTTGTTTTTAGATCCGTTTAACCTCGTTCTTGTTACGTTAGATCCGTCTCATCATAAACAATACGCTAGACATGATGTTTGGTCTAAAATGAGTTTTGATAATTTATTATATATTAACTTGGTTAATACCTATTAAACTTGTTTTCTAAATAAAATCTAATTAGAGTTGAACCTCGTGTTTTTCATAATAAAGTTAATTTGATTAATACTTATTCTAATAATCCTTTCAATTAAAAGCTAAGTAGAGTTATACCTCGGGTTTTATAATCAAATTTAAACTGATTAATGTTTATGCAAATTTCTTTGTAAATAAAAGCTACATAGGCTATATCCGAGTTTTCTTAATTAAATGTTAATTTGACTAATATGATTATAAATGTGTTTTTGAATTATAATTTGTTTAGTCCAACTCGAAATATAAAGTACACGCTTAGATGCTTTACATGCTTCTTCTAAATTAAATGTTTAATTTGCATATAAATCGTACTTGAATATTTATAAATAAAATATAAGTTAAACATCGTTCTTTTATATATAAATATAACTTGCTTAATTATAAATAGGTTATTTCTCTGAAGTAACCTATGAACATAATTTTATTTAATTAAAATATATCTAGCATATAGTCTTTGTGTGTTATAACTCAAATCTCTCGATAGATGTGCCTTTTCAACGATAGTTCCGTTCTTAACGTTTCTTGCGTTTGCGTTCCTAGAACCAAACCCTATCCTCTTTTTAAGCCTTTTCTTGATTGGTGTATTGTTCTTAGTTGTTCTTGTTTGTCTGCTTTGCATGTGTTGTGCCCGATGTTTGCTTCGAGTAGAAGATCGAGCTGTTGTTCGAAAGTCTTGAAGATCAAGAGTATCACAGAGCAAGAGCGCAAGAACATAGGAATAGTTTTTGTTGGAGAAAGGCAAGTGGTCTTCTCCCCCTGCATATTCTATTTTATCCTATATAATTGCATGACAACTAAGTTTACCTTTTATGATATTGCATAAAATTGATGGGGAATCCTTTTTAAGGACATGACTAGATTTTATCCATGATTCCTTGGAACAACTTGGTTTAAATAAATGTTTTGGGTAGACAATGCTTAGTTGCTTTACCTTGGGTTGGTTGCAAATGAACCTTTTATACAAATGGAAGTTATGTGTGTTTATGATGATGCTCATGGTTAATACAAGAACACCTTAATTTAATTGGAACATGGAGAACCACCCAAGAAAACAGTGCAACCACAATCTATATGGCTCTGGCTTAGCCAATTAATTAGGTGTGTGGAACTATCTGATAACCTTATCCGAAAGGAGCACAGGGGGCCGGAGTTGAAGGGGTATAGCCCGGTTCTTCTGGGGTAGCAGCCTTTGGTAAGGTGCTGGCAACTAGGGAGGGTTATGGTCCGCTCCGCTGCTGTAACTGTCGCGGGTTGTTGGTCTTCTGCATTCCTTTGTAAAAGCTTCGTAGTGGACCCCTAGCCACTCACCTCAAAGGTGTTTAAGGGTCTAGCTAACCCAGGCAACATGGGGAACACGAACTGTGGGTAAAGTGTACAACCTCTGCAGAGTGAAAACTGATCGATCAGCCGTGCTCACGGTCAAGAGCGGCTTGGACCCTCACATGATAATCAAACTTAAAGATGGAATTAAATCGTGGTTTCCTTATGGTTTTGAGATGAGATGTTTTCTAAATGTTTAAGTGGGTTGGTATGAACTTACATCTAGTAACTAGGCGTTTGCTAATTAAAACTTGACCAACATTAAAATGCTAACCACTGCAAAAACTTAGCCTATCCTTGATATCCTTGCATCTTCCCCCCCTTGCTGAGCTCCAACCATAAGTGTGCTCACCCTTGCTAAACCGCTGTTCAGAAGAAGAAGGTGTCTGAAGTCCAGAACATCGATGGTGTTAGGCGTATGCGACCCCCAGTCAATTGCCTGTGAAGTTTGGAGCCTCTGTTTCCCAGGATTCTGCTGTAAATCTCTGATAATCTCTCTTTCTTTACGTGATATTGTTTCTGTTATTCACTAATGATGTCACTATATGTATGGAACTTGATCCTAGCATACATATAGATAACACTTGGTTTGTTTTGGAAACCAGGTGTGACATGCTCTCTCAAGTGATCTTGTTTTTGGCTTTTGGTTGGCTTTTGATCACTTGTTTGAGATTTTTATTTGTTTCTTTTCTTTTTCTTTCTTTCCTGAATTGGTGACTATGTGTGTTGTTAATGCACTCATCAAGGTGGAGATTAAGGATCGGAGCATCTGAGGACCGGTGGATGGTCGCTCTCTAGTGATGAGTGATTGACAACGTGATGTGGACTGCCTCTTGGCTGAGTATTGCAGGTGCAAGTTGCGGCTTGATTTGCATTAGTGCAGGTGAAGAGCAGGTGCGAAAGGTCTTAGCCTTGCGGGGCCTCCAAGAAGTGAAGAGACAAGTAGGCTTGGCTCGATGGACCCGGTGGCCGAACGGGATCAAGTCTCGGCCGCACGGTGGCAAGAAAAGCAAGACGAAGTCGTGGATATGAGCCGGTGCAGGGTAGTGGCTCACAACCGAAGTCTGCATGTGGGGTTTGTGGCGGTTCACCACAAAACCATTGAGTTACTTGGTTGAGCCACAAATCCAGGACCGGAGGCTCGGCAGGCGGAGACAGGACCCGGGCACGACGAGAAGCTTCGATGCCGGGGGACACGCGGCGGGATCGCGGGGCTTGCGTCAGGAGGACACGGACTACGGTGAAGGTGTGGCCGCCCGATGAGAATATCTAAGTATTGGCCATATTTCCCCTGAAGGGTATGTATCATTCTTTAAGTTGTAGGGGTAGCGTGGTCATTTGCCTCACCCGGAGAGACTTCATGTATATAGCTCTAGGGTTGGATGGCAACTCATCCATCCTGGCTGCTTCCTAATTCCTTTGCTCTATAGGCTAGATTTTCCATGATTTTGTAAAGAATCTGTCCTCTGGATGTATAGAAGCACTCATCATTGTGGTGATTTCCCTCTCTTAGCTCGTGTGATTTTCGTGTTTTTCAGGCTATTTTTGGGGATTTTCGTGCATTGCTTGATTCGTCACTTTGAGGGCGTTTCTATTTGGATTTCTTTGAGGGCATCATGAGTGAGTGCCTTGTTCCTCTTTGTGGATGATCTTGACCCCTCAAACGGCAGATTTGGCCTTCGATTCACGAATTTTAGTTGGAACCCAAGGTAGTGGCTTGAGTTCGGTTGTTTGGCGATTCCCGACATTTGGGTTGGTTTGGTGCTATAAGTTTTTGGGCATCCATTCAGCGGTTTGGGAGATCTGTAGAAGGAAAGGGGGAGTTGACCCCGCGGTCGGGCGCAGTCTGCTTCCGTTCGTGCCTGACGGACTGTTTGTTGTGATAGCATGGACAGTCTGTGGGCTTCTGTGTTCGTCGAGTTCGTCGCTTGTTCGTGGGAGTTCGTGGTTCGATCGGTTGAGTCGCTAGGTATTTTTGTTGCACCAAGTTTGACGGACAGTCCACCGGTCTATGACGGATGGTCCGTGAGAGCGTGCTCGAGGTGCAAAGTTCTGCTAGTTGGGACAGACAGTCCGTGTTGCAGGGTTGGACGGTTCGTGAGTGCGATGGACAGTCTGTGAGGTTTGATCGGACAGTCCGTGTCGGTCGGTTTGGTTCTGGAGATTCTGTTAGCTATTTCGGACTGTCGGTCCATACCAAACGAACGGTCCATGTAGCTCACGGACAGTCCGTCCACCCTTGACGGACAGTCCGAGCTGGACCTCGTAGATTTTCCTAAGTCCCTAGTTCTTGAGTTGTGTTTCCGCTTTGCTTTGAGTTGGGACTTGTTCCTTGGCTTGGTAGGTCTGTTGTGACTACGTGACCTTAGCAAGCTCGTGTGGGAATCCTTGGTGGTGATTTTGGTACTTAGCCGGTTTTCTCTCAGGGAAATTTTTATCGGCTCCCATTCACTCCCCCTCCCCCTCTATGGTTGCCTAATCGGTCCTTCAAAAGCAAGTGTCCCTAACCATCCTTCGACCTATGCTTTCAATAAGAATACTATGAATTAATTGGAACATGGAAAACCACATAGGAAAACAGTACAACCACAAGAACTATATGGCTCTGGTCTTAGCCAATTAATTAGAGACCTTAGTTTGAAGTGGTCTTACAAAAAGGGCAAAGAGGGGGTCAGAGTTGAAGGAGTATAGCCCGGTCCTCTTGGGGTAGCAGTCTTTGCTGAGGTGGCGACCATTAGGGAGGGTTATGGTCCGCTTCGCTACTGAAAGTCCAGCGGGCTACTTCTTATTACAGAATCTTTGTAAAGGCCTCGTAGAGTCCCTATGCAATCACACTCGGAAGTGTAGTATTGTGCCTAGCTAGCACATCATGGTTGGGTTCAAAGTTCTTCGGAACTTTTACGCAACTTGTGGTGAAAGTGTACAACCTCTACAGAGTGTAAAACTAAACGATCAGCTGTGCCCACGATCAAGAGCAGCTTGGACCCTCACATGATTAATCTATACTATAAAGGTAGAAAGAATTGAAAATAATTCTCATCCAAATGAAAACATGCCCACCTCTCATAGAGGAACCACCTGTCAGGTGAGGCCCACAAAAAATCTAACAACGAAACGAAGGATTCCATCAAAAACCGCTGATAGAAAATGTTTCCACCGAATCCTCTTGTTTTTTTTCACCCACCCCATTCTTACCCACACGACCCGCCCCCGTCAATCACGGGTATTATTTCCATTTTTCATTCTTTTCTCAAGAAAAGAGAAATTGATTGGTGTGATTGATGGCATGAATCAAAAGGAAATACTCAAGTGCTCAAAAGGAAAGAGATATTGGTGTACAAGGTAAAGGAAAATTGATTGGTATGATTGATGACAAATAATGGAAAGGATAAACAAGGAAAGAATCATTGTGTGATTAGATGAACTGAGGAAAGAATTGCTGCGCCATTCATAAATAGTTAGCAAGGAAAGATCAATTAAGGAAAGATTCACCGTGTCATTAGATTAACAACATTCAAATGCAATTAGATGGACGCTATTTATATGTAAATGATGTTTTGAGTCCTTGACTATTTCCTTTTGAGTTCAATGACTTCAATCACACCAATCAATACGACTTCCTTTTTTTACACCCCATGTACCTATAAAACTCAATTCTCTCTGCGTCGCTAGCCATCCCACCGTCGTCACTACTCCGCCCGGCGTCGTCGCTCCTCGCCCCACCGTCGATCGACCCCAAGCCACCGCTAATCGGACGAGACCACCGGCCAGCACCACACACCATCATCACCATCGATCCACCCCAAGCCGCCGCTGCTCGGATGAGGCTGCCGTCCAGCACCAGGTTTGTCCTGTGTCGTCGTTGCGTCATCGTCATTGTTCAGGCAAGGTGCACTATCGACTCTCCCGTGTTTGAGTCAATTTCTCATCACTTGGTTTTTTCGTCGAAGGTTTGGATCTTCTATGGACCACTGAATTCTGCTTGGAGACGTTACCAACACTCAAAATTCATCTTTACCCCGATGTGAGAGGTGTGTGAAGAGCGGAGGAGAAGGTTTGTGATCGTATTGTTTATGCATACATATAGTTTATATTCATTTAATTAGTATATTGTTTGCTTCCAGATTGTAATGTTAATGTTGCGGAACGTAAGAATCAAAAACAACAAGAAAGACGAGCAAATATGACACTGGAGAAAAGGTTGGAGATTAATGCAAAGAGAAGAGCTGATTACCAGCGGAAGAAGCTAGAAAGAGAATCTAACAAAACAGTGAATGCACCATCCAATCTAGTCCTGCACCAGACAATCATAGCCGGTGATCATATGAACCTTATCTTTCGTCCCACTTATGAGTTCAAATGATCTAATTGCTACTTATATTGTTTTCAAATTTTTAATGTATAGATACAGACGATGATACAAATGAACTGGGAGATGGCTGGCTTAGTAGGAACCCCACATTTACATGTCATAGCCATCAATGTCAAGTTGCGAGCAATTCTATTCCTGTAGGTGTGGTTTTGTAACTTATTTATGTGTATTCTTGTTCATAGCTTTTTGTAACTGGAGATCTACTAATTGAAGGTGCGTCCACCCAATCTGATAAGAATATCCAGTGGAATGCGAAAAAAAGATCAAGATACCAGAGATCCAACAATCTAAATGATGATATTTCCTTTCAAATTACAACCCCTGGTATGCAATATTTGGGTATTCAATATGTTTTGTTTATATTTAAATATAAACAAATTTTTTGGATCTCTGAAATTTGGTTGATTAACAATTAATCTCTACTATAAAGAAATGAAAAAATTGAATTCAATTCTTACCAAGATTAGGCTCACTTCCCTCCTCACAAAGGCCCCACTTTACAGGTCTGAGACAATGAACCAAGAGGGGGGAGATTGATTTGGTCGTCGTTTGGTAGTACAAATTGGCTCCCGAGCGCCCCCACCCCCAAACTTTTTCACCCAAACTTCTACCCACCGGACCCACCCTACCCGCCGGGTCACGTCCCACATGTCAATGGCATCCACGTAATCGCGTTTGAATTGTGTGCATGTAATCACGTAGGCCATTAGCATGCACAAATTTTCCCTTCCTTTTAATTAAAGGCTTCATTTAGTTTGCCATGTATTCACCAGCGCCATTGATTCCTTACTTATCACGCGCTGTGGCGGGCTGTCATCACGCGCCTATTGTTTCCTTTATTAATTCTTTGTTCAATGAAAGAGAAATTGATTGGCGTGATTGATGGCATGACTCGAAAGAAAATACTAAGGAACTCAAAAGGAAAGAAATATTGATGAACAAATTAAAGTAAAATTGATTGGTGTGATTGATGACTCATAAAGGAAAGGAAAAACAAGAAAAGAATCACTGCGTGATTAGATGAACTAAGGAAAGAATTACTGCATCATTTTGCCAATGGTAGCCACGACATTCATAAATATTTAGCAAGAAAAGGGAAATCAAGGAAAGATCAAGTAAGGAAGACCCGCCCCCGTCAATCACGACTATTATTTCCTGTCTTCATTCTTTTTTCAAACGTCGGAGGCAATCACGGCTGTTGTTTCCTTTCTTCATTCTTTTTTCAAGGCAAGAGAAATTAATGTGTGATTGATGGCATGACTAAAAAGGAAATACTCAGGAACTCAAAAGGAAAGAGATATTGATGTGCAAAGTAAAGGAAAATTGATTGGTGTGACTGATGACACATCAAGGAAAGGAAAAACATGAAAAGAATCACTGCATGATTAGATGTACTAAGGAAAGAATTGCTGCGTCATTTTGTCAATGGTATCCACGTTATTCATAAATAGTTAGCATGGAATGGGAAAACAAGGAAAGATCAAGTAAGGAAAGAATCACCGCGTGATGAGGTCAACAACATTCAAATGCAATTAGATGGATGACATTTATATGTAAATGATGTTTTGAGTCCTTGAATATTTCCTTTTGAGTTCAATGCTCTAAATCACGCCAATCAATACTTCTTCCTTTTTTACACCCCGTGCTCTCTATAAAAACTCAATTCTCTCCACCCTCATTCCCATATCCACGAGCCGCTAGCGCCACCACACCACCGCCTCCCCGCAGGCATCGACCCCTCCTCCCACCGGTTTCCTTCTCCCCCTTGGCCTCGTCTTCCCTACTAGCTGGTGGCGAGCTCCCCCTTCAAGGATCGAGCACGCGGGCATGTGAACTCCCCCACCGGGGTGCAACAGCGCGGTCGGCCTCGGGGCGGGCTCCCTCGCTGGATCTGCGGACCCTCATCCCCGCCTTGAAGGTGGCGGCGGTGACGCGCCGCCCTCCCCGGACAGTCTCCTTTAAAGCCGCCTTGAAGGTGGTGGTGGTGATGCGGCATAGTGCGGAGACGTTGCAAAGGCCAGTAGGGTGGATGGTCGATGAACGCCGGCTTCCCTAATCCCCAGGTGTGAAGGATGAATTGGTGCTTTTTATAATTAGATTTACTTTAACATCCTTTTATTTTCTACATACATACTAATTAAACCTTTTCTGTAATTCTTTTTATATCACGTGCGTGCCGCACGTGCCCTTCCACTAGTAAACTTAAAGATGGACTTTAATTTGCTTTCTGGTTAATTTTTGTGGCCTTACTGAGTACCAACCATAAGTGTACTCACCCTTGTTAAATCGCTACTTAGAAGAAGAAGGTGTATGAACTCCAGAAGATGGTGCTAGGTGTATGCAACCCCCAGTCGATTGCCCATGAAGTTTGGAGCCTTTGTTTCCCAGGATTTCGCTGTAAGGGCGTGTTTGGTAGAGATCCAACTCTGAAAAACAGCTCCAGAGCTGCAGATCCACGCAGCTCCGCCGTGGAGCAGCTCAACTCTGGATTCGAGATCCCAAAAAGTGTTTGGTATAGCTCTAGATTTTCCACATCTCTATGACATCTAGGGCCCGCCTATCAGGAGAAGAGAAAAGAACAAAAACTCTTCTGCAGTTCGGCTGGCTTCCTCCGGCATCAGCGGCCATGGCGGCCGGGCTTCCTTCGGGTACCTCCCCGACCTAGTGTTTCCTCGCTAGGTAGGGCCGGTGCGCGACCTCGTCGGGGCAGGCGGGCGCAGCCGCATCGCGGTGGCACGCACGGCCTCACCGCTGGTGGGCAGGCGCATGGCCTCCTCTTCGCGGGGGCGGGCGGGCGCACGACCTCGCCGCGGTGAAGCCCCACGATGGAGGAACCATAGCAGGGCCTCCCAGCGGGGCTAGGCGCAGCCTCGCCACCAGTGGGCAGCCACACAGCCTCCTCGCTGCGGGGGCGAGTGGGCGCACGACCTCACCGTGGTAAAGCCCCACAACGGAGGACCCGCGGCATGGCCTCGGCACAGGGGAAGGCGTAGCCTCGCCGCCGGTGGGCAGGCACATAGCGTCCTCACCGCGGGCGCGGGCGGGCGCACGGCCTCGCCACGGTGAAGCCCGACGACGGAGGAAGAAGGGGGCCGCGGAGGAAAGAAGAATCGAATCGGTCATTTTCCACTAGTGAGTGGCAGTTGTGGGTAATTTCTCCCAACTCCATGAAAAATGGAGTTGGTGGAGCACCCCCTGAGGTACTCCACGGAATCCATGGATTTGAGGCCTACTCCACTTTTTTTTCGGAGCAGATCCACCGTGAAGTTGTTGGAGCTGGAACCGTTTGGCTGAAAAAATACGGAGCAGAGCTGATTTTTTTGGATCTAGAGCTGCGTGGAGCTTTGTCAAACACGCCCTAAATCTCTGATAATATCTCTTTCTTTACGGATATTATTTCTGTTATTCACTAATGATGTCACTATATGTATGAAACTAGATTCTGACATACATATAGGTAGCAATTGGTTTGTTTTGGAAACTGGGTGTGATAGTATGTCCTTGAGAAGGTAATGGATGCAGTGGTGAAGATAAAATCAGACCTCGATCTGGGCCAAGTCACCAGGCATAACAGGATGCACTCTGTTCCATCAGGTAAATCGTTGTATCTACCGAATATTTCAATTTATGATCCCAATGTATTCCTCTACTATTCTTATACAATGGTTTTAATTAGGATGTTGGCCCAGATTTTGTATTTCGACAGCATTGAACTAGAAGTTCTGAAGATGGAACACAAATTATTCCCGCCCATAAGTGCCTTCGACGCAAAGAAGATTAAACGCATGATACGGGCTGACTGCAAGACTTATGCAAACAGTGGTTTTGATTACACATTTGGTAGATAGGAGGTAAGGATGATTCTAAATTGCTTAATTCAGTCGTTGCCATCAAGAAAGCAATGTGATGAAGGTCGCTGCTGCTTGCAGGTGCGATCACCTCATGAATGCTGCTACACTTGGTCTACAACAACACAAACATCCCACTCGACAAGAAAAAAAATAAAAAACAACGGATCTATGGAACAGCACCATAGTCCTGGCAAAGGCACTGCAAGTGCCACTTGAGGTATGGCCACTCAATCATGTACTACGCAGCAGCTGTGTGATGTGGTAATAGTATGACATATACTCATTTGATAAATAAAATATGATAACATACAGAATGATAGAATAGGAAATCAATAAAAAAATAAGTAACTGTGCATACAACGTTACTTGTGCAGGCGGCTGGTCGGTTATTCCATGGCATAGCGGAGGTTGATGACAACATCCGAAACAATAAACCACTGGATTTCCTATGGATTGTGAATACAATAGTTTGCATAGTGGAACCATACAAACACGGATTCAGCTATCACACTGGATCAGAATGTAGGGAAATGCCTGAAATGTTGATTAATGATCCAAATTCATTGTGCACAAGATAAATGCCAACTTCTGACGAAGTGTACCGGAGGCCCACCGAGAGGCTAAGGCCAGAGCGGAGCGGGTACCGTACGGGTCATATAACCCCGTTAGGGTTTTCCATTGGAGATTGATTCATTCTACTTCTTGTAAGCTGCCGCCATTGGCGTTTGTAACCGGACTCCGATCATATTGAAGTTGCTTGCTGGCTGGCGTCCGTGGTTTTTCCCTCTCGTGTTGAGAGGGTTTTCCACGTTAAATCTCATGTCTCCTTGCGGTTTGATCTCTTTTACTTCTCGTCGTTTTGCGCCATAGTTTATAACAAGTGGTACCAGAGCCTGTTCCAGACTAGGGTTCCTTGATGACGTCGATGATGAAGTTTGATCTATCGCTGTTGGATTACAAGATGAGGTTCTCGCTGTGGCAAGTGAAGATGCGGGCTATTCTAGAGCAAACTCATGATCTTGATGAGGCACTGGAAAAGTTCGGAGGCAAGTCGTCCAAAGATTGGACCGAAGAGGAGAAGCGCAAGGATCGTAAGGCTCTGTCTTTAATTCAGCTTCATCTATCTAATGATATACTGCAAGAATGTCTGCAGGAAGAAACTGCTGCAGCACTCTGGTTGAAACTGGAATCGATCTGTATGTCAAAGGATCTAACTAGTAAGATGCATATGAAGATGAAGCTGTTCACGCTTAAGATGGAGGAGGGTGGTTCGGTGTTAAGCCACATATCTATTTTCAAGGAGATTGTTGCCGACCTAGTGTCGATGGAGGTTAAGTATGAGGATGAAGATTTAGGCCTCTTACTATTATGCTCTCTGCCCGGTTCATTTGCATCTTTTCGTGACACCATACTTTTGAGCCGTGATGAACTAACCGTCTCGGATGTCTATGTGGCACTCCAATCCAGGGAGAAGATGAAAGTCATGGTGCATTATGATGGGTCGTCCTCCAAGGGTGATGCTTTGCAAGTGAGAGGCAGGTCCAAGCCGAGATCTTCCAATGATGGCAATGATTGCTACAAGAGCCAAGAAAGTAGAGGACGTTCAAAGTCCAGACCGCCCAAGAAGTTCTGTAAGTATTGCAAAAAGAAAACACATTTTATCGATGAGTGTTGGAAACTGAAGAGCAAGGAGAATAGCAAAAATAATCCTGATGGTAAGGCATCTGTTGTCACTGATGCTGGTACAGATTCTGGAGATTGTCTAGCAATTCTTGCTAGTTGTGTTTCTATTAATGAAGAGTGGATACTTGATTCTGCATGTTCGTTTCATATCTGCACTAACAGAGATTGGTTTAGTTCATTTAAGCCTGTGCAGAAAGGAGATGTTGTGCATATGGGAGACAACAACCCGTGTGACATTGTGGGTGTCGGCTTAGTTCAGATACATGCCAGGGATGACCAGAAATCTGATTTCTCTCAGCACACTTGATGCAGAAGGATTTAAATACTCTGGTTCAGGTGGAGTTTTGAAGGTATCAAAAGGTTCCCTTGTTTGTTTGGTAGGTGATATGAATTCTGCTAAGTTATATGTCCTTCGAGGTAGTACTTTACATGGTTCTATTTCCGCTGCTGCTGCTGTTACTGATGATAAACCTTGTGAGACTAACCTTTGGCGTATGCGTCTTGGACATATGAGTGAACTTGGTATGGTAGAATTGATGAAGAGAAACCTACTGAAGGGTTGTACGTTGAGTAGCAAGAAGTTCTGTGAGCATTGTATTTTCAGGAAGCATAAAAGGGTAAAGTTCAATACCACTGTTCATACCACCAAAGGTACTCTTGATTATGTACATGCTGACTTATGGGGTCTTTCCCGTAAGCCTTCTTATGGTGGTGCTCGTTACATGCTTACTATTATTGATGACTACTCTAGAAAAGTATGGCCTTACTTTTTGAAAAATAAAGATGATACCTTTGCTGCATTTAAAGATTGGAAAGTGATGATAAAAAGGCAAACTGATAGAAAGGTGAAGGTGCTTCGTACTGATAATGGTGGAGAATTTTGTTCTGTTGTGTTTAATGATTATTGCAGGCAGGAAGGCATTGTCAGGCACCACACCATACCGTATACTCCTCAGCAAAATGGTGTGGCTGAGCGCATGAAGAGGACCATCATCTCGAAGGCCCGTTGCATGCTGTCCAACGCCAAGATGAACAAGCGTTTCTAGGCTGAAGCTGCTAACACCGCGTGCTACTTGATAAACAGGTCACCTTCTATCCCACTTAATAAGAAAACACCTATTGAGGTATGGTCTGGCACACCCGCTGATTATTCACAGTTGAAAGTTTTTGGCTGCACTGCTTATGCTCATGTTGATAATGGAAAATTAGAGCCTAGAGCTATTAAATGTCTTTATCTTGGTTATGGTTCGGGAGTTAAAGGATATAAGTTGTGGAATCCCGAAAAAGGAAAGACTTTCATGAGCAGGAGTGTTGTTTTCAATGAATCTGTGATGTTTAATGACAGTTTAACCTCAGATCATGTTCCAGATAATTTTGATAAAGAGCTGCAGCATATCAGCGTGCAAGTGGAGCATGTGAATGATGAGGAAGGTGTGCAGGTGCAGCAACATGTGCAGGTGCAGCACCATGTGCATGATAATACAGGTGTGCAGGTGGAGCCGCCTGTGGATGACCAGGAAAATGAAGCTGTTGATAATGAGGCTCATGATGATGTTCAGCACTCACCCCCTGTTTTGCAGCTAGATGAGGATTTGCCCATTGCTACTCGCAAGTCTAAGAGGGGTTGTGGACGACCACGTCGTCTTATTGAGGAGTGTAACATGATTTATTATGCTTTGAGTTGTGCTGAACAGGTTGATAGCAGTTATGAGCCGGCCACATATTTTGAAGCCATTGCTTGCAGTGACCGTGAGAAGTGGATTGCAGCTATGCAGGATGAGATGCAGTCTCTAGAGAAGAACTGCACATGGGATATTGTTCCTTTGCCTAAGGGTAAGAAGCATGTTCGCTGCAAGTGGATCTACAAGAGAAAAGAGGATTTATCTCCTAGCGAGCCTCCAAAGTATAAGGGAAGGTTAGTTGCTAAAGGCTTCAGTCAGATTCCTGGTGTTGATTATAATGATGTGTTCTCTCCAGTTGTTAAGCACAGTTCGATTTGCACTTTCTTTAGTATTGTTGCTGCACATGATCTTGAGCTTGAGTAGTTAGATGTGAAGACTGCATTTTTACATAGAGAGCTTGAGGAGGAGATTTACATGGACCAGCCTGAGGGGTTCATAGTACCTGGAAAGGAGGATTATGTCTGTAAGTTCAAGAGATCCTTGTATGGTTTGAAACAGTCTCCCCGTTAGTGGTATAAGAGGTTTGATTCATTTATGTTGTCACATGGCTTTAAGAGATCTAAATATGATAGCTGTATTTACATCAAGCATGTTAATGGATCACCTATATACTTGCTGTTATATGTTGATGATATGTTGATTGCTGCCAAGAGCAGGAAAGAGATCACTACATTGAAGAAATTGTTGAGTAGTGAGTTCGAGATGAAGGACCTTGGTACGGCTAAGAAAATTCTAGGTATGGAAATTACTAGAGACAGAAAAGCTGGTTTATTGTTTCTTAGTCAGCATGCTTATATTGAGAATGTCCTTCAGCGTTTCAGCATGCATGATGCACAGCCTATTAGTACTCCTATTGAACTGCATTTTAAATTATCTGCTGAGCAGTGTGCTAGTTCAGATGAGGATATTGAATACATGTTAAAAGTTCCGTATTGCAGTGCTGTTGGTTCTTTGATGTACGCTATGGTTTGCTCTCTTCCGGATTTATCTTATGCTATGAGTATTGTTAGCAGATATATGTCTAATCCTGGTAAAGAACACTGGAGGGCAGTTCAGTGGATTTTTAGGTTTCTCAGAGGGACGGCAGATTATTGTTTGCAGTTTGGCAAGACAGCTAAGGGACTTATTGGATATGTTGATTCAGATTATGCTGGTGATTTGGACAGGCGAAGATCACTCATAGGTTATGTGTTTACTGTTGGCAGTTGTGCTATGAGTTGGAAGGCTGTTTTGCAGCCTATTGTTGCATTGTCTACTACTGAGGCAGAGTACATGGCTATTGCTGAAGCTTGCAAAGAGTTGATTTGGTTAAAAGGATTGTATGCTGAGCTTTGTGGAGTTGATTCTTGCATTAACCTGTTTTCTGATAGTCAAAGTGCAATTTATCTTACTAAAGATCAGATGTTCCATGCCAGGACAAAGCACATTGAGATCAAGTACCATTATGTTCGAGATGAGATCGAAAAGGGTAAGCTAAAGGTATGCAAGATAAGCACTCATAATAATCCAGCTGATATGTTGACAAAGCCAGTTCCTGTTGCTAAGTTTGAGCTTTGCTCAAGCTTAGTTGGTATAATTAATTAGCCCAACAGGCTGTTTGGCGCCAGAAGTATTTTGTTTCTTTTAATGTGTTCAGGATGAAGGTTCTTTATTGATGCTACAAGAAGGAATTTGTCTCAAGGTGGAGTTTGTTGATTGATGATCCAAATTCATTGTGCACAGGATAAAGGCCAACTTCTGACAAAGTGTAGCGGAGGCCCGCTAGGAGGCTAACCCTGTTTGCAAGGTCGCGACTAGGGAGTGCGGGGAGGGGGGGGGCAACGCCCCCCGCGGTACGGTACGGGTCATATAACCCCGTTAGGGTTTTCCATTGGAGATTGATTCATTCTACTTATTGTAAGCCGCCGCCGTTGGCATTTGTAACCGGACTCCGATCATAGTGAAGTTGCTTGTTGGCTGGCGCCCATGGTTTTTGCCTCTCGTGTTGAGAAGGTTTTCTACGTTAAATCTCGTGTCTCCTTGCGGTTTGATCTCTTTTACTTCTCGTCGTTTTGCGCCATAGTTTATAACATGAAATAGGTAAATGTTCATTATTTCCCCATTCTCACCTAGATTCACTCGGTCACTTTCGTAATTACTAGAAAAAGAACCTGTGGTCACAGTGACCAACTGACAATGCCTGACTGCACCTACCAGGGCCATCATCATCATCATCTGCATCAGCTACAAAACTAAACGAGGTACAAGTACATAACAAGATAGACGATCCAGTGGTACTTGGAGGCAGTTGTTGGTGGTTACAATGGCCCAAACAGTAAAGGAGTGGCCTCTTGGTCCACGTAGGGCGGCCCAGGAGAGCTACTAGGGGACTGAGTGACTAGTAGAGTGAGTATACTGCAACTTAGGAAAGATTACATGAGGTTGGCCCCCTCTTTTATAGGCGCGAGGCGCCCCCGGTACAATATCCGTTTTACACTTGGTACGGCCCCAGTACAATGTCCGAATTGCACCTGGTATGGCCCTGGTACGGACTCCTGAACCTAAACCCTAGATCGGGGGCAAGGCAGTCTATCCCCTCTCGTGGGCCCTCTGCCCACGTGATGCTACAGTGCCGAGTGGTCCCTTCCGGCGCCCTCTTTCGGAAACTCCCCTGGCCTCGTCTTCCACCCTGATGATCTTCCGGCTCTTCCCACGCGGGGATCCTCCATCTCGTCTGCTCCTCTGGTGCCTCTCTCTGCATGGCACCCGAAGGGGGCGCCGTACTTTCCGGGCAGCAACGTGGGTGAGACCACCGTTGCAGGGGCCTTCTCAATGGGCCCGAGAGTGGCCCACTAGGATACTGGGGCCCCTCCTCCTAATCCCCAATAGCAGCCCTTTCTCGGGGTGTTCTCTCTGGCGATCCCTCTTCACCAGAGGGAAGTCCTAGGGTTCATTCAGAGTCCCGGCGCCAGGGTACACAGGGTGCCTCGGGGGTGCGGGCACCTGAAGCGTCAGGGGAGGGGACTGTATCAGGTTTCTGCCTGGAAGGATTCCGGGATTGGCGGGCTCGGGCAGTGGCCCTCCGGGATGGTGGGCCTCCTCCGGTGCTCATTTTCCTGTTGAAGGCTTAGGGCTCGCGATTCCGTCCCTCCCACTCCAACGTGGCTAGGGCTGACGTGGCGTAGTCCTTTCTCCAACGCACTTCATCGAGGCCGCCACCTATCGCGGGGTGTGGGGCCCACCCTCGGGCCTTTGGAGGGGCAACGCCCGGGCTATATAAGTTACCACGTCGGCCCCGCGGTGCCCACCTTTCCCCACTTCCCTTTCTCATACACCGCGACGATCTCACCCGTCTTCAAGTCGTCGACCCCCCTTCACATGTTTCTTCCTCCGGCAGAGAACCTCCACCTCCGCGCCTCTCGTTCTGAGGTTCCATGGCCAACCCCCGGGATGGCCATGAAGAAGAACACCAGTGGCACCGGTGGAAAATGGCCCCCGAGAAGCCGCGGAAGGAGAGCACCGGGAAGGCCAATCATCCCTTCACTCGAGAGTTGAGCCGGAGCGTCGTCGACGTGGTCTTCCTGGACGAGCTCCACCACCGGGAGCTGGTGGCTTACCGAGACTCCGTCCGCCTCTGGGGGATGAGCTGATTCCCTCGCCACGACCCGGGGAGGTGGTGGTCTTTGCCGAGCAGCTTGAGTGTGGCCTCCGCCTCCCCTGTTCGGACTTCCTCCACAAGGTGCTGAAGCTCTACAACATAGAGATTCAACACCTTTCTCCTAACTTGGTCATCCACTTGTCCACTTTCGAGTGGGCCTTCCAGGCAGAGGGCTCTGTCCCTTCGGCAGCTGCATACGCTAGCCTCCATACCGCTGGGTGTCGGGGCAAATACATCTTCACCAATGGAGTGAAGACGCAGACCTTCTACGGGGGCGTCTACTTTACTGCCCGCTCGTTCTCCACTGTCCCCGGGTATGCGTACAAGGACCGGATCGAAACTGGTTGGCCCAATGCCTGGTTCTATCATTCCGTTCTGACAGAGAGCGGCTTGGATTCTTCCTGCTAGCCTCCGAAGCTCATCGAGAAGCCCGACGTGAGGATTGATGCCATGACACGCATCCGTCTCCTAGGGGTGGTTGCTCGGAGGTTCGCCATTCGGGACGTGGTGGAGGAGTTCATCACCATCGGTGTGTGGCCGCTGGCCGCCTCCTGGACGTTCCCGGTGGAAGGGGAGAACGTGCCCAACCCCGTTGGTTGCCGGGGTGAGTTATCCTACTTCCGTGATGACTTTCAGTGGAAGCTTCCCAGTGAGTGATCCCCTGACTTCTTCTTTTACTTCTTTTGGCAGCCTCTCTGGAGATTGAGACTCACCTCTGGGTTGCCAGTTTTCTTTTTCTTGCAGAGCTATCCCTCGACGAGATCAAGCAAAAAACCATCCGACTGTTGGGTTCCTACAATCGGAAGGAGCACTTGGCCCGGGTCGTCCTAGTGCTAGGGGCCCGGCTCAACAGCATCCTCGTGCTCCGGGGGGTCGAGACCCCGGAAAGGCTCATCCCCGCGGGATGATCAGAGAAGTGTCGAAAGGGAGCGAGCGACGCCACCTCCGGGTCCGGGCATGTTTTGGAGGACGGGGGCGACGAAGAAGAGTCGGAGAGGCCAGCTCAGTGGGCCCGACAAGGCGCCTCCCCGTGTCCTCCCTAGGCCCCTTCTGCAGGCAAGACTTCCTCACCCCACCCCCCACCTTCAACCTTCTGAAGTTTGATGACGAGTTGGGCTCCTACGAAGACACGGACATAGAGCTTGACGAGATTCGTAAGTGCATGTCTTCTCCTAGACTGATCCCGCTTTCCCCCTACCACCTTACTTACTTGAGTGGCCCCTCCCACATCCCTTGCAGCCCCCGAGACTCTTTCGAGGTCTTGCGGCCGGGGCTCCCCCCCCAACGGAGGTGGCACGCCAAGGCGTTGGGAAAGACCTGCCGGGAGGGTCTCGGGACCCAGGAGTCGGGAAGGACTATTCAGCGGGACTGTCCCAGTAGATCCTCTGATCTCCGAAGATTTGGTGGGCTGTCCGGAGGTCCGGGCACTCTTCGCAGCTCTGGCAAAGGGCCTGCCTGATTCTGCCTCCCAGGCATTGACGAAACGACTCCCGCCCGAGGTGAAGGTGGAGGCCTTGGCGGGTCTCGATGTGCAGGTAGAGGACCTTCCGAGCTTCGTGTTCTCATGACTGATTCTCCTTGTCTCCTGAACCTTCCTCTTCCCCCCTTTTTTTATTTCAGATCTCCCTCCTGGCGAGATCCCTCTCCGGGGCGACACCGTCAGTGGGCTCCGCTCGGGAGCTGGAGGATGCTTTGGCCCAAGACAAAGTGGAGAAGGCAGATGCTGAGCGCCGCGTGCATGAGGTGGAGGAATCCCTGAAGGCCGCAGATGACCTTTGCGAAGAGGAGGAGGGACTCCGGAAAAAGGCTGAAGCAGATGCCGCCTCGGCTCATGAGGCACTGGCCACGACTGGGGAAGAGCTCTGCTTGCTCAGGGAGGTGTGGAACGATGCTGCCGGAGGTTCTTCTATAACGGGTCCTTTTCGTAGTTTCTTTTGCAGGGCTTCCTTCTTGAGGGAGGTTAGCGCCCAGACCGCTTGCCCCTTTTGTAAAGTCCGGGGGAGGTCCCCGGGGGGTGCCTACTCGAGAACTCCTCCTCTTTTGGAAATGGAAAAAGGCAAACACCTTCTTTGTTCAGATTCCTTCAGTTTGTGAATGCGCTCCTTGTATATCTCCAAATTCCGCGTCGTGGCTGCAAAGCACCAGTCCGGAGAGGTCTTCCGCCCCGCACCGTCCCTCGTTCCTAGCGGGGCTTCCCCGGGCGTCCCTTGTACTGCCAGCTCCCTGAAAACAACCTGTTCCCGGAAAGCTTGATCTTCTGGGGGATGTACATCAGTGACGCTTTCCTTCGGGACTTGTCTCGCTGGGCGGAGTATCATCCTGCCCTCTTCGCGACCCAGCGACACCCAGATGATGACTTTCTGGATTTTGTGGAGGAGTGTCGTCGTCTATGCGACCTGCTGCGGCCTTCCTCCGTCCCGCGACTACCGGGACCCTCCGGCGTTCCTTCGAGACAAGGGGGCCGCATTTTGTGGATTCTCCAGGAGCATCTCCGGTCCAAGCAGAAGCCCCCTCCGCCGCTTTCCCTGGGGCTCCCCCGGCTAGTAGGGGGAGCACTTTCGGAGCTCCTTTGTGACTTCTTCCCGGGCTACCCCGACTCGCGCGGGAGCCCATTGTAACCTTTCCTGGGGCTTCCCTGACTCGCGCGGGGGGTCCGTTTGTAAATGCCTCCTCGTCGGGTGATTTTCCACCGGGGTCGAGGGATCCTTCTCGTTCTCCCCCTACTACTCCGGGGGCTCGACCCTCAACTCCAGATGCTGCCCCTTCTTCGGAGGTGTGATGCCTCATCACTTCTCATTGTATATCTGCCTTTTCCGCGTTCCCCTACTCCTTTCCCTTCTTTTTCATCATCATAATAAAAAGGACCTGAGAAGGGGAATTCTTCCTCGATTGCTTGTCTTCACCTGTTCGCAGCTCCAGGAGCCCGTGCCATGGAAAGAAAAAGAAGGGACTCCTTGGAGGGCCTTCCGTGTTGCCACGGCTCTGTTTCCCTGTCGGGGCTCCCGGCATACACGACTACCCCCTGGGCCACGGGGTGGGCTTCTAATGGGGACGTTGTGTTCTTGCTTGTGCAGGTGCTTGAGATGGGCGGGTCCTGTTGTGATCCCCCTTTCCGATCCGGGGGTGCTCTGGGCTCCTCCCAGGAGGGGAAAGGGAAAGAAGTCTTCTCGGATGGCTCCAGAGGCTCTCCGTCGATGTACTGGCCAGAAGATAGTGAAGACTTGTCGGACCCACAGGCGGTAGCCGACACGAAGCTTGCTCATCATTGTCGCAGCGGCCGACTTCACCTCACCAGACGTGGATGTGGTGGCGGCGCAGCGTGCAGCCATGGAGGACTTTTCCCGTAGACCTAGAGGGACGATCCCGCTCTAGGGAGTCGTCCAACCGGGGCGGCCGTCGTCCTCGCCGGGAGGTGCGATCTGGCGCTCGTCGGGTGTCCGGGTCAAAGGGGTACAGAGGTGGCCGTCCACGGTGCACATTCGTTGATTATTTGGATCGAGATGATTTGTATCGATGAAAAAATAAAAAATGAAAACAGAAAAATAAAAAACATGTGAGAAGTGCATGTTTCATTTTTGGCATATCATGTGTTCGGGGGAGTTTCCAGATCGGCCTGTTGGGTCCACTCCATGGTTTGCTGCCACGTGTTTGAGCGGCACTTGTCCTTAAATGCTGAGTCGTCCTTGTCGTATAGCCCATCATGCGGCCTATAAAAGGACCCCTCGACCCGCCCCCTAGGGCATGTGGTCATACATAGGTTGCTCGTACTTGTGCACATCTGAGCTATGTAGATAGGTGATGACATGCCGCGCCGCCGATCGGGGTGGCACCCCAAAGCTTCTCCGGGTCGTGGCCCTGTCCCCCAGTGCTAGAAGGAGGCTTGCGAAGATGAGCATATTGTCGAGGAAAATCTGTGAAGGGAGGTCACGAGGGCGAGAGCCCTTCCGCTTCCATCCATAATTGGTCTCTGACAGATACGTCTTGGGAAGAGGAGCAGAAGTCTACCCTGTTGCCTTCTCCATCGTATTTTCCTCCAGCATTCCGAATGCCGGAAGGAAGCTTGCAAGGCGGGGTAGTGTGGTTGCCCAAGTGCTACAAGGAGTCTTGCGAGGAATGCTTCCTCTCTGAGCTGGTTCCGCCTCCATCATAGCCGTTGGTCTTCGCTATCCCCTCCTCCTTTTCCCATGTATCCCGACTGCGCCCGGCAGCCGCCGTTTTTTACTTCCCCGTAGATTTTACCTAGGGAACTTCTCTTGTTTCGATTAAGCGAGAAAAGTATCCCGTCATGATAATATATTTGTCTTCGACGCACTGCGTCTTTCGTTTTTAGCCTGGGCCCCGGGAGGCATTGCTCCCAAGGGGTTGGATCTTCTTTTCGATCTCGATTCCGGGAAGCATCGCATCCGTGCGACTCCGTTGCTCCATGTCGGGGCCCCGGAAGGCATCGATTCCGGGCCCCTCCACGCTAAGTTGCTTTCGGGATTGTGGGAGACCCTGCTCCCAGCTTACTTCCACTCAGGTCCCCCCTTTGGGGTTATCATGCGCATGTTATCACACTCTCACGCCGTCCTTGGCTTTTGAAACCAATGCGGTTCTTCGAAAGGGGGCGTGCTTCCGGAATCTGGGGCTAGCCTGCCTTTAAGCGATGCCGTGCCCCAGGCCGGAGCCCTTTTGGTCTCGTCGAGACTTCTCCCCGAAAGCGTCCTCTCGGGGTGGGATCGTGGCCGCCACATTGTGGTTAAGATTCCTGGCCAGCCCTTTGGCCCTTCGGAAGAAAAACTCACTTCCAAAATCGAAACGTTGGGCTTACGGAGGAGCACCAACGTTCCCTTTCCTGGGACCCTTGGGTAGCCTTTTCACTGAGGCTCTTCGGAAGGACAAAGCTTCCGGCAGGGGAGCGAACACAGCACGTGCCGTGACGCTTAGGGTGATCAGCCCTTTAAGCTGTTCCGCACGGCTCTTCAGAATAGGGTTATATTACGAAATCCAGAGTCAAGCGTTGGTTGCAACGCTGGTACTCCGGCCCTTTCTTAGGCTCCTCTTGAGGTTTTCCACACCTCCCTGAATCTGGGGTGTGGGTGCGGTGAGATTCCGATAACCCCTCCCCCAAGCGGCGTTCTGATTCTTCAGAAAGGTTTCATTTTTCCGGGACAGAGATGCCGACGCACGGTGATGCGCCAGGATCGTTGAACCTATTCGAGGCTTCTTTGGGAGGAGTTTTTACTACCGGGGTTCTGGGGTCAAGGCAAGCTGAAGGACCGATTAGGCGACCAAAGAGGGGGGAGCGAATGAGAGCCGATAAAAAATTCTCGGAGAGAAAATCGGCTAAGTCCCAAAATCAACTCCAAGGATTCCCACATGAACTTACCAAGGTCACGTAGTCACAGCGGACCTACCAACCCTAGGAACAAGTCAAGCAAGTTGCAAAGCGAAAGCACAACTCAAGAGCCAAAGGACTTAGGAGAATCTGCCTGGCCAGGAGGGAACGTCCGTAGGAGGGTCACGGACCATCCGTGGCACCCTGACGGACCGTCCGTGAGCCTCACACGGACTGTCCGTATTAAACTCCCGAACCTCCAGAAACACCCCAGCCAATACGGACCATCCGACACAACACGTCGGACTGTCCGTCACTTAGACACGGACCGTCTGTCAACCGGCTGCAGCAAAAACCAAACGCCTCAACCGATCGAGCATCACGTGCACAAGAACACGACGAATACACGATGAACACAAGAGGCCACAGACCGTCCGCACGCCTTGGACGGATCGTCCGTGCGTGACGCAGAGCACGAACAAAACCGTGCACGCGAGGTCAACTCTCCAAATCCTTCCGCAGATCTCCCAAACGGCTGCACGGTTTGAGACAAGATTTTGGGGAAAGGAGAAGCATCCCTAAGGGATGCTATACCCAAAAACTTGGAGCCTCAAACACTCTAAATCGCCGGGAATCGACAACGAACCGAGCTCAAGAACAAGAACTTGGGCTCCACCCAAAACCACCAAATCCGAGAGCTTTCCATGGGATTTGAGGGGCAAGATCACCAAGAAAAGAGGCACACCAAACTCATGTGTGATTCCCAAAACAAATCCCGTAAAGAAAAAGCTCTAAAAATCACCAAAAAGGAGAAACACCGGGAGGCAAAGAGACACTAGATGAACCACGCCGAATCTTCTATACATACCATGAATGGTTCATACAAGGTCTAGCAAGCCGCCCGAACATCTAACCCTCTCTCAAGATGAATCATGAAGCTCTCAAGCTAGCCTATAGAAAACCTAAGGGAAGGGGAAAACTAGGAAGCAAATGAATTCGGGTTCCAAGTGGTGGTTGCTATCCTCCCTCCTCTAAGTTTATATGGAGGCCACCGAAAGACAAAACTACCCCTATTACATAATACTAGGATACACACCCCTGAAGGGCACTTTGGGAATTTTCGTTGTAGCACGGATGCCGGGCGACCGCACCTCACTTAGCCTCGATGCAAGCCTTGTGATCCCGACGCGTGTCCTACGCTTCGAAGTCTCTCAGCATGCCCAGATCCCGTCTCCGCCCGCCGAGCCTCCGGTCTTGGCTTTGTGGCTCAACCAAGGAACCCGAAGGTTTTGTGGTTGAAGGACCGATTAGGCGACCAGAGAGGGGGGGGAGTGAATGGGAGCCGATAAAAATTCTTCCCGAAGGATGAACTCGGCCTATGCCCCAAATTCACAATCAAGGATTCCCACACGAGCTTGCCAAGGTCGCGTAGTCACAACGGACCTACCAACCCTAGGAACAAGTCTCAAACAAACCCCAAACGAAAGCGCAACTCAAGAAGCAAAGGACTTAGGAAATCTGCGAAGCCCTGGGTGGACGGTCCGAGGTGACCGGGCGGACAGTCCGCATGGGCCTGGCGGACGGTCCGCGGGTCAGGGGCGGACGGTCCGCAAAAGAGCACCGAACCTCCAATATGCACCCTCAAAAAACGGACGGTCCGTACCCTACCCTCGGACGGTCCGTGGGCAACCCGTACCGCGCGGACGGTCCGTGACAAGCGGGCGGACGATCCGCAAACTACTTGCAACGAAACCCTTCACACTCTACGGATCGAAACGTCTCGAGTTCAAGAACTGAAGAACACACAACGAACTCGTGTCCTCGTGGACGGTCCGCCGACCAAGCGCGGATGGTCCGCCAGGCACGGACAGAGCAGCTCGAGCATGAAAACGCGAAGTCAACCCCTCCTATCCATCCATGGATCTCCCAATCGACTTAAGCTCTTGAGACAAGATTTGGGGGAGATGTGAAGCGTCCCTAGGGGATGCTATGCACCAAAAATTGAAGCCTCAAAACAACTAAATCGCCGGGAATCGAAGTTCTACCGAGCTCACACAAAAAGCTAGGGTTCCAACTGAAATCCTTCAATCGGAGGCCAAATTTGGAGATTGGGGGTCAAGATCAAGCACAAAGATGCACAAGACATCTATCCATGATCCCCACACGAAAATCCAAACCCAAACACCTCAGAGTTGAAGGAACAGGCCGCGCACGAAAATCCAACGAAAATAGCTCGAAAAAGACGAAAATCACACGAGCTACAAGAAGGAAATCGACGCAACCATGAATGCTTCCATACACTCGGAGATCAGATTCTCTACAAAACGGTGAAGAAAATCTAAACCTATGGAGCAGGGAAATGAGAAGCAGTCGGGAAGGATGGTTTGCACAGAAACCCTAGAGCTATATATATGAGTTCCTCTGGGTTGGGCAAATGACCAAGCTACCCCTAGCACTTAAAGTAAGATACAATCCCCTCAGGGGCAATATGGTCAAGTAGTACTCCTCTTCATTAGAAGGCCACACCTTTGCCGTAGTCCACGTCCTCCCGACGCAAGCCCTACGATCCTGTCGCGTGTCCTCTGGCATCAAAGCTTCTCGGCGCGCCCGGATCCCGTCTCCGCCTGCCAAGCCTCCGGTCTTGGTTTTGTGGCTCAACCAAGTAACCCAGCGGTTTTGTGGTGAACCGCCTCAAACCCCGCGTGCAGACTCCGGTCGTGAGCCGCTACCCTGCACCGGCTCCGGTCGACGACTTCATTTTGCTTTTCTTGCCACCATGTGGCACGCACTTGACCCCGTTCGGCCACCGGGTCCATCGAGCCGAGCCTACTTGTCTCTCCACTCCTCGGAGGCCTCGCAAGGCTAAGACCTTTCACGCCCGCTCTTCACCTGCACCAACACGAGTCAAGCCGCAACCTGCACCTGCAATACTCGCCCAAGAGTCAGTCCACACCACGTTGTCAATCACTCATCACACCAGGGAGCGACCATCCACCGGTCCTTAGTGGTGAACCACCGCAAACTCCGCGGACTCGGCGTAGCCTCCACGCCAATCCCACTCATGACTTGGCCGCCACGGTCGTCCCGGCTCGGCCTTGGTATTGAGGCTCAACCAAGAAACTGTACACGACTTCGTCTTGATTTTCTTGCCACCATGCGGCTCGCACCTTATTCCGTCGGCCACCGGGTCCCTCGTACCAAGCCAACTTGTCTCACCACTCCTCGGAGGCCACACAGGCATAGACCTTTCACACTTGTTCTTCACCTGCACCAACGCAAAACAAGCCGCAACCTGCACCTACTATACTCGGCCAAGAGTCAGTCCGCACCACGTTGTCAATCACTCATCACACCAGGGAGCAACCATCCACCGGTCCTCGGACGCTCCGGTCCTCAATCTCCCCATTGATGAGTGCATTGACAACACATATAATCACCAATTCATAAGAGAAAGAAAAAGAAAAGAAACAAACAAAGAACTCAAACAAGTGATCAAAAGCCAAACAAAAGCCAAAACAAGATCACTTGAGAGAGCAAGTCTCGGTCCCCTAAGGCAAGGGCAACGGCTCAACACGACCGAGACAAAATGCTCAGAATGCCGACTCCTCAAGGTGAGGCAAAAGGGCTCAACACCATCGGCAAAAGAGCAAAGCACAAAGCAAATTCAGGCGACATAAAGAGCTCCCAAAGCATGAATGCAAGTTCTCCCCCTGAACTGAGTATCCCTCTTTTTCTTCACCTTGATGCAAAGACTCTCCCCCTTCTGTTACAAAATGCATCTCTACCCCTTGTTATGAATTGGATGCACATTTATCCCCCGTATTGGTAATGGATGAATCAAGTCTACAAATGCAAGTATGTGCTTCTCAAATAGACAAAGAGCACTACAACATGCTAGAAATAAGACATAGAACAAGCAAGATAGCCCCATATTTAATACAAGCATCGCCAACAAGATAGAAAGGAACATATAAGCATGTGACATAGCCATGATCAAAATGAGGCATTTTCCAACAAAACTTCCCCCTCATGAGTATAGGACCTCAACATGGCCAAAACGAGCACAACCAACATATAGCTCACAAACTTCATACGAGGTCACAAGTTCTCATCACACGGTCATCACAAACACCTACAAGCTATCTCATGTCGTGTCAAAGCCACCGAGCCATGTGTCTACTTCTAAACATGAGACTTCTCAATGGTAGACATCATGCAACGGTTTAGCACCCAAGATAAGCAATTTAAAGCACATGTGACATGGAAGCATGTAGGCTAAACATTCATGATGACAACTGGGTCTTTGACCCCAAATGGAAAGAGCATGATTCCCAAGAACAAATTAAGTACGATATAGCCATTTGAG
Organism: Cenchrus fungigraminus; assembly: GCA_036936925.1. Lineage (NCBI taxonomy): Eukaryota > Viridiplantae > Streptophyta > Magnoliopsida > Poales > Poaceae > Cenchrus > Cenchrus fungigraminus. The sequence goes on along the minus strand of CM072772.1, from coordinate 56,200,136 downwards.
CACAAAATGAGCATGAAAGGCATTCTACTCACAAGAGAGGATCACATTTAGCATTTTCACAAAAATAAGCCATTTCACATGCATATATCTCCAAAGCCACCAAGAGCATAGCTATACATCACAAGAGCTCACAAGCAAGATCATAAGCTCACATCCAGCATATCACAGTGATCAAAGTATATAGGAGAATCACATCCTATTGCTGGCATTTCTTAACGTCAATGCTAAGTTCGTGAGTTCCTAGCAATAATGCTAGAAATGTCCATGGTAATCATAACAATCACAAAGAGTTCGCAAGCGCACGGATATACCATTGTAGCATTTCCCCAAAGGAGTATTCCAAAGGGTATCAAATCCAAGGAATGCAAGGTCGGATTAACAAGACCAACACTGTTGCAATGAGTTTAAGTCATAGACGGGAGTAATTCAAGTTCTCAAATACAGGGGTAAGATAGGATAATAGTGAGGTAGTGTGAAAACACTTGAACTCATTCTCTCATTGGTACACTACGACTTAGGAGGCAACATACGAGTTAGTTCTAGGTTCTAAGGTACTATACATATAAAGTCAGTAGATACAAGTTAGTCACACTAGCGTTGTTTGAATATAAGCTCAGCACCCAGGCACAAACGGGGAGCTAACCACCCGCGTCGCTTCCGCACGACAACGATTGTTAGACTTTAGACTCCTATAGCATACCCAAATGTGGAGGATTACAAAGGGTCCAACGGCTGTCACTACCGCGGCCTACCTCAAGACAAACCGTGGAGCATGCTCATATGCAACGCAGCTACTCAACCCAAGCACCATGCTTGCGTTGTTAACTAGACACTGACCGGCCCGGGCTATTGTGACCTAGGTCAGTGCCACCTGATAACTGGCCACTTACACCGAGTACCGTAGCTTAAACTTGAACTTCATACAACACAAACACGTGATCTAACTGGATCAAACTAGGCTAGTCATACAAGCGGATTCGTGTTCTACTACGTCTATTCCATAAGATCAATGGGTCGTGTTTGTGAAGAACACAAGCCTCTAACTCATGAACAAACAACGAGAACATGAGTTAATCATCCGTCAACTGGATCGAAAGGCCTTGTTCATCAAGAACAGAAGCCACTAAATGATGAACGAATGAAGAACACATGAGCAAATCACCGATGCATGCTAACACTACTTTATATGAAATAGTTATATAACTGAAGTAGACCAAAGTCATACAATAAAATAAAGATACAAGAGAACTCATACCTAGATCCCAAAGTAGAATTGGAACCGGAAGTAGAACAACTCTAGCCTACCTCCAAGCCTTGGAAACCAAAAGTGAGAGAGGGGTTGCAAAGTGAGTTGCTAAGAAATGAACCCCCTCTCCTTCTATTTATAGGCCTAAGCATCGGCGTTGAATGGTTGCAAACACCCCCGGGATGGAGTGAGGGACCAACCAGGAAGCACCACGTGGAAGGCCAGGATGAGCCGCCACAAGGTCGGTTCGGCCAACCTGTGGGGTCGGCCGACCCCCTGTGGGCCCACCTCGGCTTGTGCTTTCTCGTGGTGGCTATCCTGTGGGTCCTCAGGTCGGTTCCCGGTGTCCACTTTATTTTGAGGTGGTTTGGGTGCCCGTGGGCCCACCAATCCATGTGACGTCCACGTATTGCCCTTTGATTCATCGCGGTGTGCCTCCCTTGGATTGATGACATGGCTTGCATGCGTGGAATCCTATGTGGCAGCCCTTCCTTGGCTGAGGTGACATGGCATGGACCATAGAAGGTGCGTTTGTCACTTGTTTTACGCTTATTTACCTGCAATCAAATAATCTCCAAGGACAAGTGGAACTACATTATTCTTAACTAAATGCGTGCAAGAAATGCCTTTTGCTCCTTTATTCATGAGTAAATTGACGGCTAAAGTAAGCACTTAATAGCCGTCAACAACTCCCCCAAGCTAGCCTCTTGCTCGTCCCGAGCAAGACACTAAGGACTTAGGTTGGTTGATCAGGAGTTGCTATGATGTTGTATTCCTAATTTATGACAAGCATACAACTAGGTATTCTATCAAGAGTTGAATGAGTTGGCATTGATCTTACCTTTCGCTTGATCGATATGGGGCGTGTAGCTTCACCTGCCTTCGGTGGTTGAGAGATAGAACAGTTATATAGAAGTTGCGAATCACATGTACCTTGATCAATTATCAATCCGGAGGTTTTGCAGGTTTTCAAAAAGAAATCAAAGTTCCTCAAATGATACTCTCGGATCGCTCAATGTATATGGTTCCTCAACAAGGCACTGATTTGCCTTCTTTTACCACCTACTTTTAATAAACTTATATGTGGAGCTGTAGGTAGGGGAAACATGTGGAATACCTGTTTCTCCTATATTATCAAGTTGAAAACCGGATCCTTGGGAGCAACGAGCCATACAACCTGATCAAGATGTGCATGCATGTGTATATGGTGGATGGGGAATGAACTCATTTTTTACATGAATTTCTCCTCTCCCTTTTTAAAGATTTTTTTGAGACTTTGACTATGTCTTTTTCTCTCTTCTCTCTTTTTTATGCATGCATTTGAGCATGTATGTTTTCTTCTTTTTCACATAGCCCGTAGACTTTCTTGAATATTTTCAGAGAGGGATGAATCATGAAGAATGCACGAAGCTTTATTTGTGGAATGGATGGGGGATGGATGAAATGATGGTTACTGACTTCCAGTGTAGAAGTCTAGCATATGGTGGCAGTGTATGTTATCTTGATCATAGGAGCATGACAAGTTTCTCGCCGAGGGTCACAACAATTCGACAAGACTCAGTGAGGAAATTAGGTAGCATATGTGGAAGCTAACAAGTGCTAGAATCTACACATGGCCTTGGGTAGGAACTTCTCATCATTGAGGAACTTATAATTTTAGCATTTTTCAAAAGAAAACTCCAGAAATCAAACATCACTTAGCAATAGCTCATAGCAACTCTATTATACCATATCATACCTCACAACAACCTAGGCAAAGGTCATGCTTTTTGCTACCCACAAGTTTCAAGCTAAGGTTTGATCATGCAAGCCAACTAACTCAAAACTTAAATAGGATACCAAGTTGTAAGCAAGGCACACAAGAGGAATAAACAGAGCAACTATTCCTCATGTCAACCATGGGAATGAAAGCATTCTTGCCGCGCATATGAAAGCAAACTAATTAGGAAAGCAAATAAATATTTTTGGTCTTTTTAATTTTGCAGATTTTTATGTGTTTTTATCATGTGAGATTTTGAATACAATTAAAGATACAAGTTACCTCAGAGTGGGGGTCCTCCCCCAAGCTAGATTCAGGCTCACTGCTGCGGAGGGGGAAATCCCATCCATGTGTAGAAAGCCCTCTGCTCCTCCAACTACTGCTCTTGTGCCTGCTCTACGGTGTGAAGCCTCTCACCTGACATATGCTGCCAGTCCCGGGTGGACTCAGCGTGCTGGTGCACTGTCTCCTCCACATCGCCGACATGTATGTTGAGCTCACTTATCTGCTGAGTGAGGGTAACCCCACGAGACAACAAGCGCAACCCGAACAACGAAGATGTCACATCTCCATAGGTGGTATCGGTGGGCATGTCCCAATCGCCACTACCCGTGCTAGCCAAAGCCGAGCTACTCGCACCCTGCTGGTGCATGTGCTGATCCCAACCAGGGGAATATCCGGGTGTAACCCCAGGCATGTACCCGGTAGAGGTCCATGTGCCAGGTGGAGGTGTCGTTAGCTGAGGCTATGGCTGAGGCGGAGGTGACGGCTGCGGAGATGGCTGTGGCGGCGGCTGTTGTGCCCTGGCTACTTGAAGAGGGGATGAACCGGGGGTAATCATCTTAACCCCTAAACCCCAAGATCAGGAAGAACAATGATGGGCCGCATCAGTAAAGGCCCAACATCGACCACCAGCAAGGCTAGGCCCGGTTCCCTTTTCTTAAGGACGGGCCTCCAGCCTCCCTCCACGGAATCATCTCCGACTCAAGCAACCAACCCGGTTACCTCGGCAGAAGGCTCCGCCTTGCACGACCTAAGGCTCCTTCCGCCGTCATCCGACGCCCGGGGCCCCCCCAAGGGCAGAACGCAATGTGGCGGAAGCTACCCCGCGCCGCACGGGACGTGCAGCTACAGCGAAGCACGCAAATCTGCTCTGTCAGAGGCTCAGGTAATGATTAGATTTTCCCTGGCGTGGGAGGCAGACTGTCCCGGCATCCCATCACCTGATACTGAACAGTGGCCAAGGACATGCGAATCCTTCGCCTCCAAGACATCGAACAATGTGACCCGACCCATCAAGCTCAGAGGGGAGGTCGAGGGTTGCACGGGAAGCCCCAACCTAGCGTGACCAGCAGGCTCTTGGGTCGGAAAGAAGCCGCCTCGGGACGGAGGCCGAAGCTACACCACCCTACGAAGGCTACCGATGCTGGGGCAGTGTACGGCGCCAACGGGAGACGAAGGCCCACGGCGTTGCACTGTTTCGGCACTGTTGCAGCACTGTAGCAGAACGGATTTTTACCATCTTAACCTTTGTACGCCGGCCCTCCTTGAACTATAAAAGGGGAGGTTGGCATCACGAACAGGATATACGAACTCGGCAAGATGATAAATAACACACCACACTCACCGAGCTTCAGCTGCTGTCACTCACATACAGAGACTTGGGACTTCTTCCCTCTCTCGACCTAAGCATGTATCCCCTACTACAAGCCCCCCTGTGGGCATATATAACACTTTCCCGAACTGTACGTAGGGCGTCCCCTCGGTGCCTGAACCAGTATAATCCCGGTGTCTCTAAGCCCAACCATCCGGATCAAACGCACGATTCATACCAAAAATTACTTGCCGGCGGTATCAAACCCCGACAGTTGGCGCGCCAGGTAGGGACACTTCGTGTGTCTTGACGCCAAACAAGGGTCCGGATGGCCCATTCTGATGAACAGCCGGCGCGCACCACCATGCTGCATTTCGGCTGTCGAGTCGCCCGTTGGGGCTGTGTTCTCCCGGTCCCAACCCGACATGCCTGCGCCACCTCAGGGCCAGCCGCCTGAGGATCCGCGGGGGGTGAGGTATGTGTTGACGGTCATTAAGTCCCTATTTTCGACCCTCAATTTGAACAAATTTCACTTCATCAAAGCTTGCATCAGAGCTGTGGGGTTATAAACTAACGGATTCCACGAGCTTTGGTGAATATTTGGATGCTGGTCATAATGAGACATCATATCACAAATAAAGCATCTTGACAAACAATGTCAAATGCTTAGTTTGATAGCACCATTGCGAAGTTCTTGTCGAGATGATCGAAATGGAGTTTTGGTTCACCCAATTCGGAGTCCGGATGCAGAAGTTATGCCTCACGGAAGATTGTTACACGAGACGTGTCAGGGGGGTAGGTGCGGCCGAACCTAGTAGGTTCGGCCGGACCTATCAACCTCCTCCGATCAACACCAAACTTTGCCAAATGCCTCTACACCTAGATTAATATCCAAGGGGACTAAGTCCATGAGCCAGACACCAATTTCATGCATGTTTTAGGTGCTAACGAGGTTCCACGAGTTGTGTTGAGGTTTTATCTGTAGGATCCAGATTAGGGGGCAATCCTGGAGTACCGAGCCACATAAGGTAGGCACGGCCGCACCTAGTGGTACGGCCAGCCCTACCTTGCACCACTATTCAGGTTCACACCGAGTGAAGTCCTGTGCACCAGCTCCCAAAAGACCAAACTCATCACGATCGTGTTGGATCAAGCAAACACACCACAGGCGAGCTACACAAGGGGCCAGGAGGCAGGGCCGACCGCACCACTAGGGCCGATCGAACCTCCAGGGCCAGCAGCACCTGCCCGACTCGCCCAAACGTGTCACCAAGCCTCGGTCACTTCAGGGAACACAGCTAGAAATGATCCTGATCGAGGAAACAAGGTCGGTTTGATCCAGAGGTTGAGATTAGCCTCACTTGGATCCAAGGGCCCACAAGCCAGTGAACAACCGACGTGGGATAGCGTTCAAGACTTCATCTACCCACTAGAGCACGATCCGAAGTGGATGACAAGAGAGCCCAGGGCCGGCCGCACCAAGAGGTCCGGCCGCACCTCCTTCACTCAGCAAACCGACTCACAACTGCCTTCTAACCGCCTCAGGAACCAAACCACGGACGCACAATCGAAGGCGGTGGAAATCACAGGGCCGGCCGTACCTGGAGATACGGCCGCACCACCTTGCTCGGCACTGCAGCTCCCTCTCGCCTACAAGTACCCCCTCCTGCAGCCACCGACCCATTGGGGCTATATATAGAGCCTGGCACCTCGTAGAAGAGTGTACAAGTGATTAGAAGCAAGTGGCGGAGCCCTCCATAAGTTAGTATTCAGAAAGTAGGGAGAGAGAGTTGAGTGTTGGAGTAGAAGCCGGAGTGTCAGTCTTCTTCCCCTAGTGTTGGAGTAGAAGCCGGAGTGTCGGTCTTCTTCCCCTTCCTCGGCGGGTGCGGTACAACTACGGTCGTCCACACCTGGGATATTTTGTAAGTTCGGATTCGTGAGTAACTAAGTCTCAAGTCATTTCATCGTTCGCTCTTAGGTTCTTCGATTGCAGTTAGTAGTTTCTACTTGTTGTGATTGCTTTGCTTTGGATCCGAGTAAAGTAGTGCTTGGTTAGTGTAGACGTGGTGTCTAGGCTTTCCAGTACCTTGGAATGCTTCCCGGTTCAACGGAATAGTTGTCATACCCTAGGGAGGTGACAGCTCCGGACGGGCTTTGTAGTCCACCATGTTAGTTCCGGTAGGTAGGAGTTACAACATCAGAGCCCCTTCTCATCCCTTTCCGTGGCTCTATTCCCTCTGGCCCCGACGAGCGACAAGTTTTGCCTTGATTCTATCCGTGACTCTCACGAGTCCCAAACTTCATCAGCTATCCCCTCTCTTCCCAAAATCTACCCTTGCCTTTCTATCCTTCGTCACCATATCCCCCGGACGAATTAGTTCAGGTTCACAACACTTCTCGTTCCCCGTGGAAATCGATACCTTGGAATACTCCCGGGTGAAAGCTACAACGGTATCCGTGCGCTTGCGAATCTATCTGTGATCGTATAGTATACCAACAGGCTTTCTAGCGCCGTTGCAAATCTAGTAACGATGTAAGAAGTGCCAACAAGCTTTCTGGCGCCGTTGCTGGGGAACGGTAGCTGTTCTGATCCCGAACCTAGTTCGTCTGTGTATCACCCCATTTATCACATGGATTCCAGTCCGACCCTTTTCGATTTTGCCGCTCCAAAGGGCGATCATTTGGAGCATCCACCTTCATCACATTCCATTGAAACATCAAGCTATGAGCTACGTCTCGGCTTCATAGCTATGGTCCGAGAGCAAAGCTTCTCCGGAGATAAGGATGAAAGTCCTTATTCCCACCTGCGCGAGTTCGAACAACTTTGTTTGTGTCTTGTGATCGCAGGAATGAGTCAAGATACCTTGAAATGGAAACTCTTTCCGTTTTCATTAACGGGGAGAGCAAAACAATGGTATTCGCTCAGTGTGAGAAGTATGGAGGGGGACTGGGAAAGTTTACGAAAGGCTTTTTGCCTAACATTCTTCCCGACTCCCCAAGTAGTGAAACTTCGACGAGAGGTCATCTGTTTTGAGCAACGGAAGACCGAATCTCTAGGAGCCGCATGGGCAAGATTTACAAAAATCGTAGATTCTGGTCCAGACCTTGGTATCGCAGAGCCCGCTCTTTTGCAACACTTTCACGATAGTCTTGGACCAGAGTCAGCAATTTTCTTAGACTCTTCTTCCAGAGGATCTTTCACTCATCTCACCTTGTCTGAGTGTAAGGACATTCTAACAAAAATCCTTCAAAATACCCCTTACACGGGAGTTTATGATGAATTCCCGGATGAGGAAGAGATCACTCAGGAGGAGCACATGCCAAACACTCTCTCAAAACCGAAACCCATAGAGGAGAAACCCACTAGCACCTTTTTGCATGAAGAACCACTCATCTATCCCCTTGTGTACCCAGTTGATTACTCGTATGACTTCGACGAGGAATCAACATACTTCGATTCACTCTCTGAAATGGAGTTTATAGAGGAGGAACCTATCCTAGAAAAATTCATATCCACAGACACCCATCCTCCTCTTACCAAAACTTGGTTCACAGGGGAACCATTCCAACCTTATCGAGAGTTCGATCACCCCTCGTGTGACTTCATCTATGAATATTATGATGAGTTATTTGATAAACATTGGACGAAGAAATCCTTCCCGAGAAGGGAAAGAGACTCAACACACGAGAGAGAATTAGTCAACTTACCCAACCCAGAAGAGGTAAAAAGACGGAGAGAAAAGTTGGAATACATCTCCGCAATCAGTAGCCGGGAATGGTTGAGAGAAGCAGAAGGCATGGATCAAGTATTCCAGCTATATCCCGAGCTAAAGTCACTCTCATGCCAAGTAGGAAACCTCTCTTACCAGGATGTGTTCTATGACCCTAGGGTCGATATCAATATCATTCCTAAATCCTTAGTATTAGAGGCCTTTCCCGACGAACCCCTCTCTTTCTCTCAGAAGCGTCTCCAATGGATTTCGGGTCAAACCATAGAGACGGAGGGAATCCTTAGAGTCGTCCAAACAAAGATTGGAGAGTATGGGATCTTCCTAGATTATCATATCTTTGACATCCCAAAAGGAGATCCACCCTTCATTCTCATCGGAAGACCCATTGAAGGGGTACTGAGTAGTGTGCTCGACCATGAAAAGCAGCCATATCATCTTGAGGTTCGAGGTACACATCTCCAATGTCATAGACCTGAGGTTAAGAAAGAACATGTGTGGTCTATGGACATTCTTGAGGCGTCGACACTGGATTCTCAAAACAGACTCGAGCATGACGGTTTTACACTGGAGGGATCACAAATCCCATGCTCACATCAAAAGTTTCCAGAGTTATCAAGCCCCATTACCAATGACCTTTACGAAACCTACAACCTCCTCATTTTCCTTGTGCATGCTAACTTTGAAAGGAAGGTTGTAGATGCTTTTGTTTACCATAAACATTGCAAATTTCGTGGTCATTTTTTGGTACTAACCTTGCAGCTAGAGCTATGATGGTTTTCATCATCTCGATTGGCTGCAAGATGAAGATCTCCAGTGGTCGAGCTTATGACCCAAAACAAAGCACTATAGGGAGATAGCCCGAATAATCATTTAGATTTCCTTTTCAAATAAAAGCAAGAGCATCTCTTTAGGATTAGTCATCCTTAGGGTATTTTTGGTCGCTAACGTTTCAGGTGGAGAATGAAAGGACCGATGGATAGGCAATGCCTAAAAACATGAGAGCTACACCAACTACAACACCAAGGTAATTCAGGGAGAGAAAGTATTACGAAGGAAGCTTGAACTCCACACACTTGAGTTGTGTTGCCTAGCAATGCAAACTCCAAGTGTGGGGGAGATATGTGAGTATCCCGAGAAAGTTTCTCTCATACTAAATCTTATTTTGGTTTGAAGATGGTGTTGGTTCTTGCATCTTGCTCTCTTAAAAAAACACAAAAATATTTGAATCTGAATAAAGGCTTCCTAGCTCTTCGGCTAGCAGAGCCTCCCTTTTTTGTTTCTATCTTTTTCTTTGAATAATAACACCAGGTACAAGAATAAGTGTGGGGGAGATCTCCCAAACTCATCGAAACACACAATTGAGATCTCCCACCAAGGTGCCGCACAACATCGACTACGCTAATACGACGAGGGATGAGGTAAGTGAACTAGAGCAAGTCGGTCACCCCTGTGGTTTGGCCGAATCACCATTTGTCTACCTCATTCCCCACTTTCTCCAAGAGCGATGGTTATGTGCACCCCTACCTCTCTACTTTTGGAAATCATGAGTTTAAATGAGCTTTAAATCCGATCATATAAATCAAACTCAATTGAATCCTCATGCACCCAATGCTCGACATGTTTCATATGGTTGGCTTGCATAAGTTTTATTCCATACTTATTATCTTGATGCTTGTGAACAACATATCTTTAGGAAACCATGCCCATCTAAGTAGTTGATGTTTGAGATATGGTCTGATGAAATGATCTTTGCTCCAAATGTTTGAGTGCTTGGGAAATTTATTTGAAAATTTTTAAAACCCTTTGCGAAGCTCCTCTTTGATATGCCAAGTCCTACCAGAGCCATATGATGAGACATCTTGAAAACCTCATACACATATGCTACTTGTCATTGCATTGAGCTTTGTCAAATTGTTGTGACCCTTGTGAGAATTCTTTTCATGCTTTCATGATCAAGATACACGTACACGCCAACATCCTCCTTGCTATGCTCAGTTGAGAGCTAGCATTGTACCATCTATCTATTCCACAAAATAAAGCTCCACACTATGTGTTGATCTCTCTCTCTCTCCAAATTAATATTACAAAAGAGACATGGCTATAGAAAAAAAAATGGACACATGAAGGTCCAAGAAAAAAAAAGTTGGACACATGAAGGTCCAAGAAAAAAAGAAAAGAAAAGAAAAAAAAAGATAGCCATGTCCACAAAAGAGTCAAAATAGAGAGAGAGGATCATGCAAAATGGAGTTACAACAAATCAGATGGTAATAACTAGCACCCATTTCGGGCCTAGTGTACACCTTACTATCATCACAACATTCATTATAGATATGGTAATATCTAGCACCCATTCTGGGCCTAGTATCCACCTTATCATATCCATCATATCCCTACACATGCACATCTTGATCTGATTGTATGATTTGATTTTCTCCATGGATCCGGTTTTTGACTTTGCAATACATGTGATGCAAGTATCCCTCATCTTTATACCCTACCTTGAGCTCCATATATAGCCATCATTAGAAGTAGGTTGAAGAAAGGCAATCTAATGCCTTGGTGAGGACTATACACATTAAGCGATTTGAGAGAATCAAATGAGGTGCCAAGCAAGGTTTATTTTGAAAACTTATTGAAAAAAAAATCCCAAGCTACTTGACATGAGGAGTAGAAGTGATTTGATCCAAGATCGTTCCATTCCTCAACTACCCAAGATGGCATGATAGACACTTCAAAGTTCACAAGTGCAAGGTATGATTCGGAATATCTCTTATGCTCGCTTCGTACCATAGGAATTTTTGTTTTCACCTTGGTCCTAAACCTTTACTCGAGGACGAGCAAAGGGCCAAGTGTGGGGGTGTGTTGACGGTCATTAAGTTCCTATTTTCGACCCTCAACTTTGAACAAATTTCACTCCATCAAAGCTTGCATCAGAGCTATGGGGTTATCAACTAACGGATTCCACGAGCTTTGGTGAATATTTGGATGCAGGTCATAATGAGACACATAGCACAAATAAAGCATCTTGACAAACAATGTCCAATGCTTAGTTTGATAGCACCATTGCGAAGTTCTTGTCGAGATGATCGAAATCGAGTTTTGGTTCACCCAATTCGGAGTCCGGATGCAGAAGTTATGCCTCACGGAAGATTGTGACACGAGGCGTGTCGGGGGGTAGGTGCGGCCGAACCTAGTAGGTTCGGCCGGACCTATCAACCTCCTCCGATCAACACCAAACTTTGCCAAATGCCTCTACACCTAGCATAATATCCAAGGGGACCAAGTCCATGGGCCAGACACCAATTTCATCCATGTTTTAGGTGCTAATGAGGTTCCACGAGTTGTGTTGAGGTTTTATCTGCAGGATCCAGATTAGGGAGCAATCCTGGAGCACCGAGGCACATAAGGTAGCCACGGCCGCACCTAGTGGTACAGCCGGCCCTACCTTGCACCACTATTTAGGTTCACACCGAGTGAAGTCCTGTGCACCAGCTCCCAAAAGACCAAACTCATCACGATCGTGTTGGATCAAGCAAACACACCACAGGCGAGCTACACAAGGGCCAGGAGGCAGGGCCGGCCGAACCTCCAGGGCCGGCCGCACCACTAGGACCGGCCGCACCTGCCCGACTCGCCCAAACGTGTCACCAAGCCTCGGTCACTTCAGGGAACACAGCTAGAAATGATCCTGATCGAGGAAACAAGGTCGGTTTGATCCAGAGGTTGAGATTAGCCTCACTTGGATCCAGGGGCCCACAAGCTAGTGAACAACCGACGTGGGATAGCGTTCAAGACTTCATCTACCCACTAGAGCACGATCCGAAGTGGATGACAAGAGGGCCCAGGGCCGGCCGCACCAAGAGGTCTGGCCGCACCTCCTTCACTCAGCAAACCGACTCACAACTGCCTTCTAACCGCCTCAGGAACCAAACCACGGATGCACGATTGAAGGCGGTGGAAATCACAGGGCCGGCTGCACCTGGAGATACGGCCGCACCTCCTTGCTCGGCACTACAGCTCCCTCTCGCCTACAAGTACCCCCTCCTGTAGCCACCGACCCATTGGGGCTATATATAGAGCCCGGCACCTCGTAGAAGAGTGTACAAGTGATTAGAAGCAAGTGGCGGAGCCCTCCATAAATTAGTATTCAGAAAGTAGGGAGAGAGAGTTGAGTGTTGGAGTAGAAGCCGGAGTGTCAGTCTTCTTCCCCTAGTGTTGGAGTAGAAGCCGGAGTGTCGGTCTTCTTCCCCTTCCTCGGCGGGTGCGGTACAACTACGGTCGTCCACACCTAGGATATTTTGTATGTTTGGATTCGTGAGTAACTAAGTCTCAAGTCATTTCATCGTTCGCTCTTAGGTTCTTCGATTGCAGTTAGTAGTTTCTACTTGTTGTGATTGCTTTGCTTTGGATCCGAGTAAAGTAGTGCTTGGTTAGTGTAGACGTGGTGTCTAGGCTTTCTAGTACCTTGGAATGCTTCCCGGTTCAACGGAATAGTTGTGGTTCCCTAGGGAGGTGACAGCTTCGGACGGGCTTTGTAGTCCACCACGTTAGTTCCGGCAGGTAGGAGTTACGACATCAGAGCCCCCTTCTCATCCCTTTCCGTGGCTCTTTTCCCTCTGGCCCCGACGAGCGACAAGTTTTGCCTTGATTCTATCCGTGACTCTCACGAGTCCCAAACTTCATCAGCTATCCCCTCTCTACCTGAAATCTACCCTTGCCTTTCTATCCTTCGTCACCATATCCCCCGAACGAATTAGTTCAGGTTCACAACACTTCTCGTTCCCCATGGAAATCGATACCTTGGAATACTCGCGGGTGAAAGCTACAATGGTATCCGTGCGCTTGCTGATCTATCTGTGATCGTATAGTATACCAACAGGCTTTCTGGCGCCGTTGCAAATCTAGTAACGATGTAAGAAGTGCTAACAGTCTACCGTAGATCAGGTCTGGGACCTGGTCGGCCGCAGCATGGCGGTCGCTTTGGGCCCAAACCTGTCCCAGGAGCTCTTCCGCTTCGCGGCGTTCGCCACCTCCATGCTCGTGTTCGGGCTGTAGGAGGAGGAGACACTGACCTGGAATGAGTTCAGGCTCTTCTATGACTCCGTGTACCCAGAGGGACAGACATGGCTCCCCTGTGGCGGGGCGAAAGCTCCCGCCGCCATGGGAAACGCACAGCCTGTCCCCTCGGGGGCTTCTCAGGCGAGCTACGACGAGGCCGAGAGCGCGCCTCCCGGTGAGAAGGCGCCGACGCCCCACTATCCGAGGCGTGAGTGTTTCGTCCTCCAGCAGCAGCCCGACGCGGTCCACTCCGACAACTCCGACGACAGCTCCGCGGAAGGTGAGCCCACATCACCTGACGTTTCCGCCAGTGGCGAACCTCTGCAGGACGAGTACGGCCGCGAGCGGCAACAGGCGCAGCTCGACGAGGCTCAGAAGGCTCTCGAGGACGAGCAGGCGAGGCTCCACCACGCGCTCGGCATGGAGGCCATGGCAATGCCCGCTCGCGACCGTGCACAAGAGGTACGCTGCTGCATCGTCAGCGACGTTCACGGGACTCCCGTCGCCAAACGGGCCTCCCAGAACCTCGCCGCGGCGGCTGTACTCCTCCTGGCTGGCCCCGAGCCAATGACCCCGAAGGAAAAGAAGCTCCGTCAGCACCTCCAGACGCTCCTCAACGTGGCCGCCGAGCAGCAGGCGGAAAGTTCGGCGTCCCAGCGCCGCGAGGCGCGGGCCCCGGACAAAGAATGTTCGGTTCACCGCGGGTCCTCGTGCCCAACAGGGCAGCCGAACCACGCGAAGAGCGTACGCTCGCCCGCCGGCAGCAAGGCCGACTCCAACCACGGGGCCTGAGGCGCATCCTCGGCGCGTGGGAGGACAATGACCCGAGGCGGGTCGGACGGCGAATGCCGACCGCGAAGGGAGTACAGCCGGAGGCGCGGGGGCCGCTACGACAGCAGTGAGGATCGAAGCCGGAGTCCGACGCCCGACCCCCGAGGTCCGCGGGCTTTCGGCACTGACGTCCTCACTGCGGCCCCTCTAGCTCGGTATCGTGCTCTGACCACCATCGCGAAGTACGATGGGGAGACCAACCCAAGCGTATGGCTTGAGGACTATCGCCTTGCCTGCCACAATGGCGGCGCAACCAGCGACATGTTCATCATCAAGAGCATCATGGGTCGGAGGCAGTCCTCCCGACTGACATCGACTATGGAAGCCCAAGGGTGCGAGCTTATACCGACCAAGGAAACCAACTCTCCCTCGAAGACGCTATCGACCAGCTCGACGAGGCTCGAGACGTGGCACTACTGCACTTGGCCCGGTACCAAAAAGCGATGCGGCATTACCATAGCCGCACCGTCCGAGAAAGGGCTTTCCAAGTCGGGGACCTGGTGCTGCGCCGGGTCCAGAGCAACAAAGACCGCCACAAGTTATCACCGCCATGGGAAGGCCCCTTCATCGTCGATCGAGTTCTGCGTCCCGGTACCTACAAGCTTAAAGACGAAGACGGCCGACCCATCACCAATGCCTAGAACATCGAACAGCTACGTCGTTTCTACCCTTAAAAAGTTTATTTTTCCGGTAGGAAGGATAGCCTAGTTCCTCCTCCTCAACTACAAGGCTTTTCCCTGCCATCCAACAAACCCCTTGTAGCTCGGGGGCCCCCGCTCGGGAAAACTGTGTTTTTTTCTCTTTTCTTCCCTCTTCCCCAAAGCCCAGGCAATCAAGGGGAAAAAGAGAAAAAGGAAAGGAAAACACTTCATCAAGACAATTAAAGGAAAGGGAAGTCCAACATAGCAGGTGCAGATGCAGTGTACATAGGCGGACTCGACCTACGACGACTACACACCGCCAGCCCCGCCAACACCGCCGCCACGGAGGATTTCGTCAACGTCGATCCCGTCGACGATGGCGTTGGCGGCCGTGGTGAACTCCAGCGAGTCGAGGCGACGGCGCTCCGCGTCATAACCTTCGGGCCACCCCGGCGGGACGAAGGAGAGCCACAGCTCTTCCTACTATCCGTCGGCCGCGCCCAAAGCCACTGACGCCCCTCGGCGTATCCCGGCGTGCACCACCCCCCTGACACGATTGGGCAATGCTCGAAGCTGGTCCACCAACAGGGCAGGGGGAGAGACCACAACGTCGACGGCCGCCTGCACCGCGACCGTGAGAATGTGGAGACGCGTCTCCGCGTCAAACTCCCGACGTCGCAGGACCCCCATCTCTCGCCGGAGCTCCAACACCCTATCCTCCGTATCTGCAGAACAACGGAGGTTAAGGAAACCATAGTTCTCTAGAAGTCAGCCGGAGAATGAAGACCGTCCCCGCGACACATACCGACACGGCAAGCCTCGGCCCCGTCGGCAGCAACGCGGGCCGCCTCGACCTCCGCCTCAGCGGCAATGAGCGCCGCACGAGCAGCATCCAACGCGTCCACCAGTTAGCGTCGGTCGCGCAAGGCCACCTACAGTCGGCTCCCCGTCTCCGCCACCTGTGTCGTCAAGTAAAGGACCTCCTCCCGGGACGCTCCAGCTACAGGGGCCGCACCTACGGGCTGGGGCTCAACACCCGAAGCCGACGTACCCCCTGGACCCCTGCACACAAAGAAAGGAGGCAGGGGCAGTGAGAGACGTAAAGAAGCCAGGGCACTGCGACCGCCAAGAAGCAACATGCACCTCCGGCGGCGCGGCGATGGCGACTGCGGCAAGTCGCCCGCTGCGGCACATTTTCCCCTCTCCATCGCAAACAGGGGAAGTCGAGGTAACACTCCTCCCGAATCCCTCGCCTAAATCTTTTCGCTATAGCCGCAAACACTTCTGCAGGAGCTAGTGAGAAGAATGAGGCGGCAACCTCTAAGAGGGAGAGGGATTTATAGGGTCGACAGCAGGGATAGCACGACCGATGCACTCCCCCACGATCGCCATGACCCTCCTCGATTGGAGTCACACCCGTCCATTAAGATCTCTCCAATCGGGGGAGTAATCACTAGGACGCGAACCGCCGCTCACCCCCAGGGGCTCATGGCGGATGCACGGCTCGAAGGCTGGCCCAACAAAGGGTTTTTCGAACAAGCCGCCGCCATCATCAGAACAAGGGACGAAAAGGGATGGGCCCACAAGCGGCCAAAACCCAGGCGCACGAGCGCCGTGGGCATCCTGAATCATGTTCGAGCCCCAGACGAAAGGTCTCATGGAATCCCCACCGGAGGGGAGGCAACGAGCCGCCGAGGTCAATCGAACGACCTTGGAGATAAATGAGATATTCGAAGGGGTTGATAAGATCTATCACCAGCTGATCCTGTCGGGTCCCCGCGAACGGGACCCGGGTCTTACTCGAACTACCCGCTAGTAGCTCAACAAGCGCCACGCCTCAACCATCGAGGTAAGTCGTGGTACGGCTCATCCCTGCTTCACCAACAAAAGGGATGCACGAGGAGAAACAAGCGGGCGCTAAGCTCACAAGGCCAACTAAGCACCCCTAACGAACAAACTCGCGTCGCCCGTTCAGACGGACAGCAACAAAACTCAAATAATAAAAATACATACACATATACGCAAAACACAAACGAAACGCCTTGCTCGAAGTTTCCAACAGCAATCTTTCCCCGCATAAATACATAAGCAAAAAGCTACAACAACCGAAAGAGTGAGAGATAAAAGGAAACAAGGCAAGGGGGATGCCGCAACAAATGGCACCCCAGTTCTTGGGCAACGCCACCACCAAGGGTACGGGGGAGCGATCGCCCAAGAGTAGGCCGGGCACAAGACGACGGGCCGGGACTCTCAGAGATCCAATGCCCGACGTACTCCCGTCGTCGGCCGCCAAGCGCCGGACACTCGACGGCCCCCAGGGCTGAGAAGTCGTCGATGCGCTCACGACCTTGACGATGAAGCATCCTCCTCAGAGCATGAGGAGGGGGCTTCAAGCAGGGACGCGGGTGGCCGGAACAAACTCAGCGGGGATCTACGCCCCTAAGGCATAAGGGCAGGAAGTTCTGATCCCGAGCGGATAGACCTGGACTACGACATGGTGAATCGCTCCGGGAATCCGAACGCCTAACCCTAGCATGCCTCCCCGTTCGCTGAACTCCCACCAACATCAGGAGGCTTGAAGGACGGCACTACACTCAGGGGGACGAACCCCCCACAATCGGAGAAGTAGCTGCTTTCTTTCCCTCTCCATATGGCAACCATGGAGTCTCACCGTGGCGAAGTGGAGCTCCTTTTATAGGGCAGCGACAGCCCAACCACGCGAGGGGCACGGTGAACGCGGCTTAGCTTAGAAAACAAGCTAAAACAGCCACCCACCCCGCCAGGCGACACATTGAAGACTCGCAGAGCCTCGCCGTCACATCAGCAGAGGCCAGCCACAATTCCCCGTGAGGCTGGGTCAAATCCACCGTTCGGCCACGTCGGCCTCAAAAGGCGAGCCAGTACTCGCGGTGGCTAAAAAATCACCCCGTGGCAGAGTCCTCGACTCTACCACGGGCTTGGGGGCTACACTCGGCGAGTGCGCTCGCGCGCCCTCACTGTAGCAGAACGGATTTTTACAATCTTAACCTTTGTACGCCGGCCCTCCTTGAACTATAAAAGGGGAGGTTGGCATCACGAACAGGATATGCGAACTCGGCAAGACGAAAAACAACACACAACACTCACCGAGCATCAGCTACTCTCACTCACATACAGAGACTTGGGACTTCTTCCCTCTCTCGACCTAAGCTTGTATCCCCTACTACAAGCCCCCCTGTGGGCATATAGAATACTTTCCCAAACTGGACGTAGGGCATCCCCTCGGTGCCTAAACTAGTATAATCCCGGTGTCTCTAAGCCCAACCATTCGGATCAGACGCACGATTCATACCAAAAATTACTTGCCGGTGGTATCAAACCCCAACACTACTCTCCTCGGCTCTCCTAGTAATCCTATCACTAGAAACACTAGAATGACGAGGCTCCTCGAGAGGAACGGTCAGTGACCCTTGGACGTATGAACTGAAATCCGGGTTAGGTAACCGAATTTAGTTTGCATAGCCAAGGTAAAAGAAAACCAAAGAATCATCCAGACCCTTCTTAAGAATATGCCCCTGAGTCAAATACGCCTCGTCAATCGAGGACCGGGGAGTAGCAATGTAGGGAATGTCAGTCCCCTGTGTAACCCCAAGACTCATAACGACGCCAGAAATGCTTGTTGGCATTTCTTAACATCATTGCTAAGTTCGTGAGTTCCTAGCAACGACGCCAGAAATGTCAATGGTAATCCTAACGATCACAAAGAGTACGCAAGCGCACGGATATACCATTATAGCATTTCCCCAAAGGAGTATACCAAAGGGTATCGAATCCAAGGAAGGCAAGGTCGGATTAACAAGACCAACACTAATGCAATGAGTTTAAGTCATAGATGGGAGTAAATCAGGTTCTCAAATACAGGGGTGAGATATGATAATAGTGAGGTAGTGTGAAAACACTTGAACTCGTTCTCATTGGTACACTACAGCTTAGGAGGCAACATACGTGTTAGTTCTAGGTTCTAAGGTACTATACATATAAAGTCAGTAGATACAAGTTAGTCACACTAGCATTGTATGAATATCAGCTCAGCACCCAGGCACAAACGGGGAGCTAACCACCGGCGTCGCTTCTGCAGGATGACAGTTGTTAGACTTTTGACTCCTACAGCGTACCCGAGGTCCAACGGCTGTCACTACCATGGCCTACCTCAAGACAAACCGTGGAGCACGCTCATATGCAACGCAGCTACTCAACCCAAGCACCATACTTGCGTTGTTAACTAGACACTGACCGGCCCGGGCTTTTGTGACCCAGGTCAGTGCCACCAGATAACTGGCCACTTACACCGAGTACCGTAGTTTGAACTCGAACTTCATACCACACAAACACATCATCTAACTGGATCAAACTATGCTAGTCATACAAATGGATTCGTGTTCTACTACGTTTATTCAATAATATCAAAGGGTCATGTTCGCGAATAACACGAGCCTCTAACTTATGAACAAACAACGAGAACATGAGTAAATCATCCGTCAACTGGATCGAAAGGCCTTGTTCATCAAGAACAGGAGCCTCTAAATGATGAACGAATGAAGAACACATGAACAAATCACCCATGCATGCTAACACTACTTTATATGAAATAGTTATATAACTGAAGTAGACCAAGTTCATACAACAAAATAAAGATACAAGAGAACTCATACCTAGATCCCAAAGTAGACATGGAACCTGAAGTAGAACTACTCTAGCCTACCTCCTAGCCTTGGAAACCAAAAGTGAGAGAGGGGTTGCAAAGTGAGTTGCAAAGAAATGAACCCCCTCTCCTTCTATTTATAGGCCTAAGCACCGGCGTGGTATGGTTGCAAACACCTTCGGGATGGAGTGAGGGACCAACTAGGAAGCACCACGTGGAAGGCCAGGATGAGCTGCCAAAAGTCGGTTCGACCGACCTGTGGGGTCGACCGACCCCCTGTGGGCTCACCTCGGCTTGTGCTTTCTCGTGGTAGCTGTCCTGTGCGTCCGCAGGTCGGTTCCCAGTGTCCACTTGATTTTGATGCGGTTTGGGTGCCCATGGGCCCGCCAATCCATGTGGCGTCCACGTGTCACCCTCTGATTCGTCGGGGTGTGCCTCCCTTGGATTGATGACATGGCTTTCATGCATGGAATCCTAGGTGGCAGCCCCTCCTTGGCTGAGGTGACGTAGCATGGACCATAGAAGGTGAGTTTGTCACTTCTTTTACGCTTATTTTCCTGCAATCAAATATTCTCCAAGGACAAGTGGAACTACATTATTCTTAACTAAATGCGTGCAAGAAATGTCTTTTGCTCCTTTATTCATGAGTAAATTGACGCCTAAAGTGAGCACTTAACAGCCATCAACACCTATGAAGCGTATGATACAAATGCAGTCTATGATACAAAGATGCTAAACATGATATATTACAGGAAATGAAAATGCAAGATGCTTATGTACATCAGACCCCCAATCCAAGCTCAAAACGGGCAAACGAGCACAAAACTCACAAGCTCCCCCTAATCACATGCACTAGGACCAAAGAGCATACAAAGCTTACCTAAATACATGTGATAGGGCAAAGAGCAAAAGAGACCAAGTGGCTTGACGAGAGCCACACACCTCAAAGTCTCCAATCTACTTACCTTGATCACTCGTTCTCGTCCATTGTCCCCGAAAGTGATGTACTCCTTGGACACCACCGGGGCGTGGCTGGAGGGCCACCTTCGATCTCCGGTCAGGTGCCGCTAGCCTCCGGAGTCGATCCACCAAAAGTCCTCCAAGCCTCCCACCGACAAATTCAAAACCAAAAGCGAGAACGAGCAACCGACTCAACACCGGGGTTAGCACAAAAAGAGGCAAACTAGTGCCGAGCTATCTGCTCAAAAGTAGGGTTAGCAAAATCCATCATATTGTTGACGGCTGTTAAGTACCACTTTTATGCCGTCAACTCCTGCATAAAATAAATAGAAAGTGATCATCAACACTAGGATAGGGCTCTATACTGACAATTTCCACAAGTGTTGGTGTTTCTAGCTTTTGATGCAGGACAAGCCAAAATACACATGAAATGATATAGCTGAGAGCAAGTGCATTAGTGGCATGAATATGGCATCATCATAAACAATCCCAAATGCCAATTTGGACTGCACTATTTTCACTGGCTTGTCGAGACGATCGAAACGGATATATCATTCGCCTACTTTGGAGTTCGGATGAAAGAGATGTGCACAAGATATCATGTGGGCCCGATGGGACCCACACCAGGCCACGTGGCGATGTGCTGCCACACAGGCGCCCACGTGGCCATGACACCTCATCGATCCAAATAAGCACACTCTCGACCAATCAGGAGCCAGTACACGGATCCAATGGCCCACTTCCCCACGGAAATGGGCCAGAAACGCCGCAAACACCCCCAAACCGACCTTGGGACCCACCTGGCAGTCACCTGGACGAAAACTGGTGCGAACGGAGCTACCCGGGGTTCGGCCGATCCCCAGTTCGGCTGAACCCATATGGAGGCCTCTCGCGCCGCCCTTCCACGTGTCGGCTTGTCGTGACGAGCCAAAGTCGGTGCCAGGTGCATGCCCGAAGATCCGCCCGAAAGCCTGCAGCTCCTTCTCATGGAAGATTCACCAACTTGGCCCTCACTCCTCTGTGCCATGTGTCACCACCTCATTGGTCCCTTGGTGGCACCCAAGGCAGCCTAGGGAGCTCCTCTTGGTCTATAAATATGAGGGGAGGGGGTAGGAAATGAGACACACCACTCCATCCAAGGATGAGAGCTTCCCTTCAAAGGAGAGGCCTCCCCTTGGTAGATTAGAGAGTAGGAAAGTGAGAGAGGGATTTGTATCTCTGTGGATGCTTCGTTCTTCATTTAGAATAAAGTGAGTATTTCCGCATTTCCTATTTAGACTAAAGTAGCATTCATGCATAGGTGAATAGTTCTTGTGTTCTTCACTTGTTCATGATTTAGAGGCTTGTGTTCTTCATGAGCTTAGCCTTTGATCTTCTGGTGTAGTTCATAAGTTGCTAATTCCGTTCGTATGCCTGCTAGTCCACTTAGAGTAAAGTGGATGCTCCTGCATTCTAGTTTAGACCAAAGTCCTTCCATGATCCTTGTATAGATAGCGGTTACCCGAGTGAGTTCTGGTCTCTCCCTCATGGGTTCGTCGCTCCGTCTTCATACGGAGTGCTATAGTGTTGCTACGGGCTAGCAGACGTAGCCGTGCTATAGTAGTAACTGGTGGTGTAGACGTGGTGTCTAGACAACGAGTTATCCTTCGATTGCCCTGTATCCCACAGTTTGTCTTGGGGTAGGCCGCGGTAGTGACAGCCGTTGGACCCTTACGGAATCCCCCACGTTCGGATACAGGTGTAGGCAACCATTTGCCGTGAACCGATTGTTATAGCCAGGAGGGTCCGGTGTCCGAAACGACTGAGAGACTGTTCTCAACTCTACCCACTATCAGCAGGATCCTTTCCATCTCCATCTCAACTCTATAGAGTTGTGTCCCTGGACCATTCTCCTAGGTTAGAAGGTAGTACACACCGTTCCTTGGATTCGATACCCTTGGGAATACTCCTAAGGTGAAGTGCTACAACGGTGTATCCGTGCGCTTGCGGATTCGTTCGCACTCGTCAGTGTACCCGGGTGTTTCTTACACACTCACGCTAACCCGGCGCCATAGTGGTGAGGTTAAGAAATACCAACACATATCAAAGCTATGACCACCACGGGGGATCATCTCACATCTCGTTGGAGGAGTACGAGCACCACGAAAGTTGTGACCTATCCCAAACTCATATTGATCACGAGGTGGAGGCCGTCTAGCAAACATACCACCTCCTGACTCAACATACCCATCACCTGCACCACGACCAAAGGGATCGAACTGATCAACACCACGACCTCGAAAGCCGAAACTCTTAGCACCTCAGGTAGGAAAGCCTCGATCCCTCCAAGATGGGATCGTATGCACAACACCCTTACTCTGAGGCACAACACGAGGCTCAGGCACACCACGAGAAGGGCGGTACCTGTCCTTGTTTGCCATCTCCCTAGCAAACCTCTCATCCCTTTTTCTCCTAAAGCAAAACTCTCTCTTGTGACCATCCCTCCCACAATACTCACAATGGAAGCAGACTAGTTTTTCCTTGGGTGTTGGTTGTGGTTTCTTCTCAAGCTTTTTACCTTGCTCACTTGGCATCTCACTTGGTTTCTCTCTCGGTTTATGCGTCTGGTTTGGTTTGGGGGCAAACTGGTTCTTGGGTGTAGTGTGTGGTGGAACTGGGGTTTTCCCAAATTTCCCTTCTCTCTCAACACTACACTCTCCCACATTATCCGACCCAAGCGCCTGACCATCAAAGTGCTTAAACGCCACAATCATCATACCAAGCTGAGGCTCTTGACTAGACAACCAACTCATCAACATGCACAAATCATCATTCTCCTTTTGCAAGCAATCAACACGTTGTGCAAGCTCTAGATTTTTCACCGCATGAACCTCACAAGTAGAGCAAGCATTGGCAATAGGAGATTTTAAAGCAACCTTAAGAGAAACAATACGAGCACGAGATTCATCTAGTCTTGTATGCAAGCTAGGACAAGCAGTACATGCTCCTAACAAAGCAGGTCTAGACTTCAACTCATCAAGCTCAGCCCTAAGCACATCTAGTTCCTCAAGCTTTGAGGCATGCTTCTCCTTAAGCAAAGTCAAATCAGACACGAAAACAGTGCAATCACCACAATCAATCTCATCTGACACAACAGGAGCAGCCTTAAGCGAATCTATCTCAAGCTTAGCCTCTAGATTCCTTGACATTAGCTCAGCTACCATCTCCCTAGCTTCCTCTAGCAAAGCCCTAAGCTCTTTCCTAAGCTTCTTGGCCTCTCTAAGCATGTGATCACGGTAATCTAGCAAATGATCCAACTCCTCATTCTCCTTGCGTAAGGAAGAGAACTCATCACATACCTCATTGTTGATATTTCTTAACGTCACCACTACGGCGCCGGGATAGCGTGAGCGCAAGAATCACCTGGGTATACCTACGGGTACGAACGAATCCGCAAGCGCACGGATATACCATTGTAGCACTTCACCTAAGGAGTATTCCAAAGGGTATCGAATCCTAGGAATAGAAGGGGAGCTCTACGAATGACTATCCAAGGACACAGGATCCCTGCTGAGGTACATTGGGAGATGAGGAGTCTCCTATGGGTATTGATTCTAGAAGGGTGCAAGCTCGAGATAAGGACGCTCGCTTCGGGCACCAGTTCCCTCCTGGATATAACAGGTCGGTTCTGGCCGAAAGCTCTACGCCTTATCCGAACGTGGGGGAGTACAAAGGGTCCAACAGCTGTCACTACCGCGGCCTACCCCTATCAATCCATGGGATACGGGGCAAACAAAGCATAACTCGCAGTCTAGACACCACATCTACACCACCGATCACTACTATAGCATGGCTACGTCTGACGTCCTGTAGCAACACTAAAGCACTCCGTATAAATACGGAGCGACGAACTCGCGAGTACAGGCTAGGCCTCACTCATCATGGAATCAAATAGGCGACAGAAGATATGAATGATACTTTGATCTAAATCAGATATGCATGAGCATCCACTATATTCTAATTGATGAGCAGTCATACAAACGGATAAACAACTCATGCATCTTCTCCACAGGATCGAAAGGAATGGTTCAACTAGAACACAAGCCTAAGATCAAGAACGGATGAAGAACACAAGAACATATCACCTATGCATGAATGCTACTTTAGTCTAAATGGAATATACTAAAATACTCACTTGAGTCTAAATGAAGAACGGCATCATCCACGAGGTACAAGGGGATGATGGCTGATGAACAGATCATCACCATGTCACCTCTACTCACTCACACGTACTCCCTCTCTACCTAGCACCACCTAGGCTAGATCCTCCACACACACACCCATGGTGAGGTGAGGTTTCACCTCAACCAAGAGAGGAGGAGAGGGGAGAAGGAGACAAAGGTGAGAAGCTGCCTTCAAGTGTGTTGTCCTCTTCTTACCCCCTCTCTTCTATTTATAGGGGCTGGACAACTTCGTGAGACACCGCGAGCACCCCCGAAATGTGGCAAGGAACCAACCAAGAGCTCACACGTGGAAGGCCAGGATGAGCCGAGCCAGAGGCGGTTCGGCCGACCCCTGGGTGGGCCCGTCCTGGCTATGCTTTCTCCAGGTGGCTGTCAGGTGGGTCCTTAAGGCGGTTCCGGGTGCCCACGTGGATTTGAGGCGGTTTGGACGTGTAGGTGGGCCATAGGATCCATGTGACGCACACGTGGCGTCTCCTGATTCGTCGGGTCAACTTCCCATGGATTGATGACGTCATGGATCCAGCGGATGCCTACATGGCAGCCTTTTATTGGTTGAGCCTGAATTGCTTGGATCATGGAGGTGTGCTTTCTTCTCTTTTCTTGTGCTAAATACCTGCATTCATCTTTGCATTGCCACTGGTGGAATTCATCAATATAAGCTCCTATTCTACTGTGGATGCATGGTTCTTGTGGTAAAATGCAGGAATTGACGACCATAAAATAGGTAGTTAACAGCCGTCAACAACTCCCCACACTTGACCTTTGCTAGTCCCGAGCAAAAGGGAAGAGATCAAATGGGTTAAACCAAAGGTACGAGACAGACATAAGAGTTATTCTGAGTCATACCTTGCTCTTGTGAACTCTATGGATTGGCTACCATGTTACCTTGGGTAGTTGACAAGAAGAACGGCAATGAATCAAGTCACTTCAGCACTTGGTGGTAAGTTCTTAGGTTTCTCTCTTCTCTTTTTTTTACTTAGCGAAACCTTGCTCTGCCTCCCTCTTTGATTCTCTCGGATCGCTCAATGTGTATATACCCTCACCAAGGCATTGACCTGCCTTAAATCCATCCTACTCTAAACATGGCCTATGTGGAGCTCAAGGTAGGGTATGAAGGATAAGGCATACTTGCATCACATATATTGCAAAGTGAAAGACCAAATCCAAAGAAGAAAACAATTCATACTGTCAGATCAAGATGTGCATGTGTATTAGTATGATAGGTATAGTGGGGTGTACACTAGGCCTGGAATGGGTTCTAGTTACCACTATACATAATGAAATGCTATGGTGATGGTAAGGTGGATGCTAGCCCCAGAGTAGGTACTAGTTATTACCATTATATGATGAATGACTCCATTGCATGATTCCCTTCTCTCATACATATGAAAAGGCCTTATGAGAACATGGCTATCCTCTTTTTTTAGCGGACCTTCATATGCCCACATTTTTTTTAACTGCAGGGACCTTCATGTGTCCCCCTTTTTTGGATAGCCATGCCTCTTTTACAAAATACTTGACAAGAGAGAAATCA
The DNA here is from genome assembly GCA_036936925.1 of Cenchrus fungigraminus. NCBI lineage: Eukaryota > Viridiplantae > Streptophyta > Magnoliopsida > Poales > Poaceae > Cenchrus > Cenchrus fungigraminus. The sequence continues at coordinate 56,173,878 of CM072772.1, read as the reverse complement.
ATACACTTGATGGAGCATTTATATAGGTGGGTAGATGAATGATACAATGCTAACTTCCAGAGTAGAAGCTTAGCAAGGGGGAAATGGTGGTGTGCACATGAATCTTGACCATGAAAGCATGAAAAGAATTGTCATAAGGGTCACAGAATTTGACAAAGCTCAATGCAATAACAAGCAGCATATGAGTATAAGGTTTGCAACAAAAACTTCATATGGCTTTGGTAGGACTGTGACAAATCAAAGAGGAGCGTTGCAAGATCTTCTCTTTTTTTCATATAGGTAAACCCAAGATCTTAAGACCATCACAGCAAAGATCGTATCATCAAGCCATATCTCACTCGGCAACCACTTAGATAAACACGTTGTCCTTATGACAAATTTATTCACAAGCATCAGGGTTATATATAGGGAATAAAACTTATGTAAGTCAACCAAAGGCATGGAGCGAGGCTTTCAAAAAAAAGGCATGGAGCGAGCAAAACCATGGATTTCATGAGCTGGTAGATAGAGGATTTATAAATGAAGAGTATACTGAACTCAGGAATCATGATCGAGTGAGATAGAGAAACAAACCAGCGCTAGCTGTGCCGACCAGACGGGGTTTTTGGTGATGTCACTAGTAGAAATGTTCACATCCATGACAAAACACTTTCGTCACGGAATAAGCTAAATTCGTCATTGAAAACCTCCTGTGACGAATTTATGACGATTTGGGGATCGTCATAGAAAGTGCGTCACATTTGTCACATCGTGACGAATCAGCCATTTTCGTCATAGAACTGCTCCTTTTCAGTGACGGTCACGTTTTTCGTCATGTAACCGCTCGTCTTCTATGACTAGTGAACATCGTCACTAATTTCGTCATGGAATTGACCGCCACGTGGCGCCGTGCATGCTGGCAGCTGACGTGCCTTGGTGCCATGCTGGCTGCTGACATGGCTCATTGCCACGCTGGCTGCTGACATGGCATCGTGCCATGCTGACTGCTGACGTGGCAACATGCACACAGACAATGACGAGTCGTGATCTTATTGATCCACGTGTCGTGATCTTATTGGTCCACGTGTCATGATTTTATTGGTCCACGTGGGTCTTTTCAGTTGCAACAGGTGGTCGATCCACGTGTCATGATCTTATTGGTCCACGTGTCATGATTTTATTAGTCCACGTGGGTCTTTTCAGTTGCAACAGGTGGTCGCTTTCTGGTGGCAGCCACTTTGTAATGATGACATCAGCCCATGCAAACTGGTAGCAGGCCAAATTTTAAATGGGCCTAAATTTGGGCAGCTATTTCAGACCATATAAATTTATTAACAGATCAAAAACAGCAAAAAAACACAAATCAATTCCAGCAAAAGAACTTATTTTCCAGCCCATTTATCAAAACAAAAATTCCAGCACAAAAATAATAGTATTACATGCAACATGGCATCAAATCAAAGGTAATACAATATTTTTTCATCTAGTATCACTAGCAGTCCATTCCAGCACTAGAGACAAGACATCACAGGTTTGAGTAGAAGTTTGATTCCCTGCAGAAGTTAGTTTCATGGCAGTCATCTTGCTTGTATGCTTGACGACCGAGCACAACAACATTGTACCTGCACAGTACATGGTAAATTTCAGAATGTAAAGGAAATTCAGAGGTCTAGAATGTATCTGCAGTGTATGAAGTCTGCATGGAAGTAGCAGACAAATGGCTCATGTTCTACTTCACCATAGTTATAATGCATTTTGTGAACAATGTACACTTATTTTAATGAATTTTGCAAAATCTAATGAAACACAAAAAGAAAAGTATCAGCAAGCCTACTACGTTCAACAATGACAAAATAAGAGATCCATATGAGATCTCCAGGTGACAAATGCAGGTATACATATGACTCAATGAAATTATATAAGCAGGTTGTTGTCATCCTTGTTGCTTAGCATGTAGACAATACATACCTGTTCTCAGCTTTTCTATAAAAAGAAAGTGCAACCAGTGAATTTAAATAGATTTATTCAGATGGCTTTCAATTCATGCAAAAGCATAAAAAGTGGGTTTAGTTTGCGATTGAATAACGTGAACTTACTAAACACGTGACTGCCACAATGTACAAGGACCTCACAGTCCTGTCAATCAGATTGGTGTCAGCCTCCAACCTGCAAGGATGCATAGAAAATAAGCAATATTGTGATCAGTTAAATGACTTCTACAAGAAGCAACAAGCCATTACAATATATTATTCAGGTATCAAAAGGTTAACTGTACTGCATAGACTTAGAACTGAAGAATGCACAAGAGCATGTGAACTCTGCTTGACTGCAGCCAACATTCCCTATAGCTAGTCTGTAAAATAGGATTGGCCTCTTTTTTCCCCAAGTTAACAGGTTTCTTAAACTATAAGCATGTGATGCTAGTTGTATCTAGAAGGTTTTGACTTAAGATAACGTGCTAACTTGGGTAGCACAAATGGAGGCTAGGCAATAATAAGCAGGCAAGGTTGGGACCTGTTGATAGGTTCAACTAGCGTATTCAGGTAAATGCTAAGAGAAGTGGTTCTAGATTTAAACATGATTACATGAGAAGATGCAAAAAAAATAGGATCACATTACTAGATGGAAACTACTTGCACACAGACTCATGCGCTGGTTAAATAAAATGTCATTCTAATTTGACCCAAGTATACAAAATGGGAGGTGCAACTACCATTTTCTTTCGCAGAGACAGCATTAGATAGGTCAATCCTCATCAGTTTCAATTGCCTGGCTTACATAACAGTCTCTAGGATTTGGTTTGGAGCTGCACTTACATAGTTATATATCGGTTCATAGATGTCTAAACAGCAGATGATCAATACATATGCAAAAGATTGGCAGGACCTGAGCAACTCACTTAGATCCCAGACTTGGAACCTGATGTTGTTGTACTGCACCATCTCCATATTGAACCCGATCACACACACCATCACACCAAAGAGATTCTTAGACTATTACTGAACACAAGCATAAACCTGTTTTCATTAAGTGTCCATGCAACTCTAGTGTTTGGTCGATTTATGAAACTGAATATAAGCCGAATATAAAGGTGTATTTAACCCAGAAATGAAATTCATAAATCATAAATAAACATGCCTTTTGGGAACAGATTTCTAGGGAATCCTCAGTGTTAATTGACAAAAAAAGAGTGAACCCTGTCCAAAACCACCATTGTTAAGAGTGTGAAATTCATAGCTTACAACCATGAAGGAAACCGACTAGGTTTCTGGACAAGCAAACCGACTACGAGCTCCAGTCCACATATAACAAACAAACCAACTCGGCCACAAGTAGGAGGCCTTGTTGCCTAACTAGGATCGGAAGCGTATCAGCTAGTGATGGAAATTCTCGACAAGCAAACCGAGAGAGACTCATAGCAATTCCATGATAATAACATCCAAAAGGAACTAGGTTCAACGATAGCCCCTGCACAAAAACCACAGCTCAACGGCTGGACAGAGTAGGTGGGCAAGCAACAGCTTCAGAGGTCTCATCGGCAACATGCCGGACAGCAGAAGATGGAGAGAAGATGGGCAGGTGGGACTGGCTGCTCACCTAGAGGTTTGCTGTCACGATGAGACATTTCGTCGAACACGTTGAAGGCAAGGTGGATGACAGCCCTGTTGGTGCCATGCTTGGTGGAGAGGAAGCAGAACAGAACTAGCTTATGGTTCAGGCTTGATGTAGGGGTCGGTGTTGGTGACGTGCTTGGTGGAGAGGAAGCAGAACAGAAGGTTCAAGCATAGCATCGAATAGGTGGTGGACGGCAACCTAGTTCAGCAGGAAGAGAGGTTGGGCCAGCAGCTTGTTTTTGATGTCGATGGCGCAGGAGTGTTGGCGTCGGCCACGCAGGACACCCCTCGGCTCGGAACCGCCGGGAGGCGAGGTGGGGGGCATGGTCGGAGGTGGAGGCGAACCTCGCGTGCGTTGAGGCGGGGGCGCTTCCGGAGCCGGAGGTGGAGGCGAAGGGGGTAGTTGTTGAGCGTGACCAACTGGCGCCCGTGGTCGTCGGGGTCCCTTGATGGCCGCGGCGCCCCCGCACTCGACGAAGGCCCGCAACCGCGTACACGTCCACCATGGGGTCCGGCTCCCCCGCCGCGGGCGCATCCCCGCCCTGTCGCCTCGTGGAGCCACCGTCGGTTTCCACCTTGATCTCCGCCATGGCTGCGAGGCGAGGTGGGGAGGAGAGCTAGGCTTGACCGTGATTCCTTCAAGGCGACGGGAGCGCGGTGGGTTGTGGAGGTAAGGGCGGCGACCAGATCTATCGTCGGCCAGCAGTGGAGGGCGGGGAAGGCGAGGAGGAGCGCGGAGGGAGGCAGGATAGTAGCGGCGGATCTGGGGAGATGAAGGGGACGGAAGATGTTAGGGTTTGGGTGGTTGCCCCCTTTTATTCATTTCAATATCAGTATGAGTCGTTGAATCGAAGATTAATGGTCAGGATGAGTTGGGCTATTTGGGTCGACAAGGGCTTCTCTGTTTATCGTTTTTCTTTTTTCTTTTTATTGCACCATTGTGAAGTATCACCTAAAAAGAATTATCTTATATGCACAAATATATTTTTTATATATGACAGTATGCATATAAGTTGTCACCTAGGAGTTTCAAAAATTTTCAAGTAGATTTGCTATTTTCTATCATTTAAATGAATTTCTGCGGGTTTCTTGAAAATAGTTATAATATGAACTACATGTATCTAAAATATTATTTTAAAAATTGCAAAAAAATATAATTAGTCTCATATGGTATATTGTAGCCCACATCCTAAATATAGATGAAAAATGCAATTATCGTTTTGGGAAAACCGAACTTATACTAGCTATCTTATTATAAAATAATGATGATAATACATAAACCTTCTCTAGAAATTCTAAAAATTGTTATAGAATCATTTTATGGACGTACAAGCTTGACAAACATGTTTCATAAGATTTTGTGAAAATTGAAGTATACATTATTCACAAACTACATAGGTCTCTCACATTGTTTCATACGCTTCAACTTAAACTTTGAATTTTGTATACCCGAAAGTATTTTCTTGCTCATTTACACCTCAATTCTTCACGTAACCTTGCATTTACTCTTATATTAATATATTGGGATTCACATTGACATTTGTTCTGCAAAAAATATATTTTTCTATTTTTTAAATCACTAATGAATACACCCCTGTGAACTAAGTTGCAAAATCGTTTTCTTATATGCTCCCAATATATTTTTCACACGTAACAGAGAACATATAAGTTGTCACCTAGGAATCTTGAGAATTTTCAAATAGATTTACTATTTTCTATCATTTAAATGAATTTTTCGTGTTTACCGAAAGTAATTCCAAAGTGACCTATATGTACCTCTAATAAGATTCAAAAAAAATTCAAAAAACTATATTTAGGCACATATGGTCCGTTATAGCCTACATCTAGTAGATTGATGAAAAATTCAGTTGACTTATAAGGAAAACTCAAACTTGTACTAGTCACCTTGTTATAAATAAATGATAATAATACCTAAAACTTCTCCAAAAATTATGTAAATTGGCATAGAATCATTTTATGGATGTACAAGCTTGAGAAAAAAGTTTCATAAGATTTCACGAAAAAAGAAGTATACATTGTTCACAAATGGACACAACAATCACATAGTTTCACACCTCGTTAACATCTAAAAAATTATCATTAAATGAAAAGGCTTGATTTTAGAAAAATTCGAAAAAAAAGAATCATCAAATTTGAAGAATTTCCGAGTAGATTTGTTATTTTCTATCATTTAAATGAATTTTGTATGTTAGAGATAATTCAAAAAATGACAACTAGATGTAAGTTGTTTTAACACTAAATGATGTCAAATCAAAACGTGATGAATACCAAAGTTTCATAACTCATCAAGATGTTCAAACTTTATTTTGGTCATTTCTGCATCCGACTCTATTTGAACAATCCAAATTTTGAATTTCAAAAAAGACAACTAGATGCAAGTTTTTCAAACACTAATGATGTCAAATCAAAACGTGATGAATACCAAAGTTTCATAACTCATCAAGATCTACAAACTTTATTTAGACCACTTTAGCATTTGAGAAAGTGGTTACAATACTTAGTTCAAATTTGACAAATCCCTCACATAGTTTCTTAAACTATGTGAATGATCATAGGATTAATGAGTGATGTACACTATCACTTTCTCAAATCAAAGAATGACCTAAATAAAGTTTGTAAAGCTTGACGAGTTATGAAACTTTGGTATTCATCACTTCTTCAGCTGAAATCATTTCGGGTTTCAAAATCTGGTCTAAAATTGTCATTTTTAAAAACAATTCAAATTTTGAATTCTCAAACTTGATCACATGAAAAAAGACTGGCCTCAACACATTATCTTGATAGAGCATGATTTTAGAAAATTTTAGGAAAAAGAATCATCCGATTTGGAGTTAATATGAGGGAGAAAAACTAGTTACAAGTTTTAGTCAAAGATTAAAAAGAGAAACATCACTTGTTCATCCCAGTTCATCCATAGCTGTGAGGTAGATGTGTCGAATTTTACCCCTATTTCAATTCAAAATATAAAAAGAATTTGATGTTGGTTACAAAAGCAATATTGTGGATCTTTTCATGATGGACAATGTTGGTATATTGAGTTTTCAAACTTCTCATATAAAATTTAAAGTAATTTTGAATCCCTAAAATTTTAAAAAGTTTCAATTAACATATAAAATGAACCAGATACACCCGAATAACACAAACCATGTTGTAGCTTAGTGGTAATTCCCTCCCTTCCCACCTCAAAGACCAGGGTTCGAACCTCTCAGTCACACTTATTTTTAGAGAAAATTGCGGCATTGCTTTTTATCTCTGTGAAGTAGTATAAAATAGATGTTACCAAACTACTTCACACCCGAAGCCTTGGTGTGGTGGTAAGACTCTTGAGTCTCATCTATAAGACCTGGGTTCGATTCCCAGCTTTTGCGCGCCTATTTTGTTTTTTACTTTTTAGTGAGTGTAGAGAGGTGGGTGGTGACCTGGCCCAGGCGGCCCATGACATGGTTGTGACTTGGCATGGCGGCCCGATTAAAGTATGTATAAATACATCTCAGTTCGGACAAAAATCACAAACGAATTGGTAGTGCAGTGGTTGGTCTACAACTTGTGAACCTCACGGTTCCCGTTTCGAGCCCCCGTGGGCGCAGATTTTTTTTAGCAATTTCCTAAGAGGACTCATGTGGCTCAGGCAGGCTGCACGAGAGGGCTGCTGCCTGGCGCGGCCGGCCAGGGAGGGGCCGTGGCCTGGCTGCTGCCTAGCACGGCCGGCCAGGGAGTGGTCGCGGCCTGGCTGCTACCTAGCACGGCTGGCCAGGGAGTGGCCGAGGCCGGCTAGGCGGGCTGCTGCCTGGCGCGGCCGGCCAGGGAGTGGCCGCGGCGAGCTGCTGCCTAGCACGGCTGGCCAGGGAGTGGCCGAGGCCGGCTAGGGAGTGGCCCACCGATTCTGTCCAGTGGGACCAAGTGGCAGTGGGCTGTCCAGTGGGACCATGCGGCGGTGGAGCCCACGCAGCCATGTGGGAATACATGGTTAAACCGTATGCGGGACCCGGACCCACGGTCGGACCGACAATTACACGTGGTTGAATGTGTGACCAGATCCTTATTTTCTTTTACACGTGGTTGAATGTGTGACCAGATCCTTATTTTCTTTTTTCAAGTTTTTTAGTGACGATAATGTTGTTGTTATGTGACGCCAGCTTGCTTTCGTCATTGGTTCCTCACGGGTAGAACTGGAATGATTCATCTGTGACGAAACAGGTTCGTTGTTCAGTGACCACCCTCTGAGTTTCGTCATTATTTTGAGTGGTTTGGCACCATCACTCGTTATCTGTGATGAAGTTACAAAATTCGTCACAGTAGATACCACTTCCATGACGAATAAATGAAACATCACTACCAAATCGTCACAGATATTAACATTTCTACTAGTGTGTGTAGGTATATGTGCCCCGTTCAGGTTTTCTAAGCTCGGTCGATCGCTAGCACTGTATGAGCTGAGTGTGGGCATAAGAATCGTCGTGTTCGTGTTTGGAGAGTGCTACTCTCCCCCACACTATCTTGTACCTAGGTGCTGTTCTTCAAGAATAAACAAAACAAAATAACTGACACACATGAGCTCAACCGGGTTACGTGACCGGTGGAGCCAGATTATTTTATTTAAAGTTCTCTAATAAATAGGCACTCGCACACATGATGGAAATAAAAATTATTCGGAAAGGAAATAAATTAAAGGGAAATAAATGCAAATTAACTAAGCGCCTATGGGGAAATAAAAGAGGGGGCACGACCCTCTACTTGGCATTGTAGAGGTCCTCGTGCCCTGTGGCCAGAAAAAGGCGTCTCATCTTAGCGCACAGGCCACGGCAGAGATCGCGGAAGTCATCTCTAAGCTAAGCGAGATCCATCTTCTACTCCGCACGGATGGACCTCAGTTTCTCACAATCTCTGCCCAGGTCCTCCACCAGCGGAGCTAGCCTGGCTGTAGTGGGAGTCTTGGGAGACCTCCCGGCTATCCGAGTGCTCTCCCTTGACTTCCTGGATGCTCGCGGTGTGGAGCTGCTGCCCAACTCGAAGTTCTCATCTGCCTCCTCCAAGGTTGCTGTTCGTGTGCTCTTCTTGTCTGGGGTAGTGAGCCTAGGCCTCACAGACTGAGGGACTGGTGGAGGCGATGATGGTGCAGTGGGAACTGAATGGCCCCTCACTTCTGAGGCTCCTGGAGTGCTGACCCGAGGTGGCGGAACCACCGTGGGTAGCGGAGTCATCACAGGTCGCGGGTGAACCTCTGGGCGTTTCTGATAGGGGTTGCTGGCATGACCCCATGACTTCCTTGCCTTCCCTGGTGAAGCGGAACGGCCGAAAGTGCATGGGATCACGGGTGCTAGGGGCTGGACAGCTACCCCCTTGGCCTTTGACGACCCCTCAACGACCACCTTCTCTCCACGATTCCCCACATAGGGAAAGAAGCAAGTGGTGGTACGTCGAGGATGCAAGCGACCTCCATGGGTGCTGCTCTATTTGGAGGTGCAGCAATGGTAGGGACATGTCCCTCGACGGGGTCGAAGGAGGAGGCCTCCGCGATGAAGGGGACAACGCTCTTGCCGTCCATAGCGGGTGGCAGCGGTGCGAGAGGAGGGTTAAGCAGGGGGATGGAGTTTCTGCACGGCTCGAGAACTCGCCAGGCGGCGAGGAGAGGGTTTCTGGATGACGAAGGAGTGCGCACGCGAAAGGGGAGAGGCGGCGGCGACCCTTCTGGGTCGGCCGACCTAGTGGGTCGGCCGAGCCCATCTGGGCTTCGCTGGGCCTCGGCTTCGACCTGTGGGCTCTAGTGGGGCTCAGGATTGCTGGGGCAGGTGCCCTGCCAAATCTAAGGTCAGAGAACTCGGGAAAAGGAAGATTGGGTTTATGGGCATATAGTTGCCTTTACCCCAACTCGACTTTACTCAAGCCTCTTTATATCTTATTGGCTCAAAACTAGGGTCTTACCCAGACACATACCTGGATGAAGAATGATGTGGCCCCTCCATGCTTACGTCGTCCATTTTCCTCATTCGTCTGCATGGTTAGTAACGAGTGAATGCCGAAGGATAATTTTTCCCGTAATGAAATATGGAACACAGCTCTTGGGAAGAGTCTTATCTTAGGGTATCATATAGTGCTCTCCTGCTCAACCACATATGTCCTCCTTGCAGATCCTCTCGGTAATAGTGTGCATGATAGTTTTGTTTCTTGCAAGGTTAGTGCACGTGTACGATGCAAGCTATATACATAATATGATATTGATGATCCTCGCAATAGTCCTAGGGGGACTATGATGGGTCGCCTTAGGAAGATTGTGTAGCATAAAAAAGCCAAGCACCATGGACGAGAGTCCACAGAGATGATGAGGATAAGCACGGGAAAAGTGCTTTGAGAGTGTCAGCTCTCATCTCTGAGAAAAAGCATAACTCAAGAGTGCTCGGACCCGAGATTGTAAGGGTGAAGTGCTATGGGCCAAACGAGTATTTTGAGCAACGAATCGAGAGTAACGAACCTGTTAGTTCATTCCCTCCTTAGATTGACTAAGATTCAGTCCTCACAAGTGTGAGAACGGCACATAAGTCAACCTAAGCTTCCAAGGGGAGCATAGGAAGTAAGAGTGCATTCATGCTTCCATTGGGCATCGATCAAGTTAAGGAGTGAAGAGTGGAATTTTGGTTCACTTGACTAATCGGCATCGATCACAATCGAGCTCAAGATAATAGTGTGGATTGCTCAATTTGATCGGTATAAATTCGTGCTCCCGTAGACCAAGAATATGGAAGTTTATGGACCAAGGGCCAGTGTCCTGACTAACCCCTGGTGTGGCAGCACCTTAGGTTGAGTCTTTGACATGGAGCACGGGGTATACTATCGTAACCTCTCCCAGAAAGTCAGAGTTAGGGTCGAGATAACCATTCTTGCCAGGAATGATTTTCCTTCCCAAACCACTCGTTTGCATCTCCCTCCGAGACTAAGTCTCGAGGGGCGATCTTTAAGAGAAGAAACGATAGGGGAACCTAAAGGCAGAATTCACACTAGGTGCTCTTTACCATAGATTCCTGCCAATCAGGAATGATATCTTCGACCAGAGCGAAGTGAAAGTCGGAGTGTAAGCTCGGGCTCTCTTGAAGATAGATCTAGGCAACTCGACATCGTCTCTTGTGGCTACTTCGCTACCTGAAATAGGCGGGGAGCTGAAATCTCGGATTTCTCCCAGAATTTTGTTTCCTCGTTCTGGCTCTAGGAACACAAAGGCGCCTCCCGAGAGGGCATCAAGTCTCATGGCACTGTCTTCTAGTAAACCAACCCAGAAATGCTGCAAGAGCACCGAGTCAGGTAAACCAAGGATTGGGCATGTTTTGACCAAAGAGGCAAATCGGTGCCATGCCATTCCTAGTGATTCCTCCTCTCCTTGTTTAAAACTAAGGATTATCATTCTTAGGGCAATGACACGTCGCAGTGGGAAGAATCTGATGCCGAAAGCCGCCCTCAAACTTTCCCAGCTGGAGTGTTCAGAACCAAAACAGCGGTACCAGATTCTCGCCTTCCCAGAGAGGGAGAACGGAAACAGGTTCCTCTTATGAACATCTTGTGTCATCCGGGTTCTACCCTAGGTGGAACACAATTGCTCAAAGTCTCTTACATGGTTGTAGGGGTTCTCATGACTCGTCCCCGAGAAGGAATTTTCTTGAACTAGCTTCATGAGAAGTGGGGTGATTCAGGTATGGTGATAATGGAATGGGTCCTAAAGAGGACGGTTCTCCGGATTCACTCATGACGGGCGGAAGGTGTGTACGAGGATAACCTTCTATGGGTAACGGGGGTAGAGGAAGAACAAAAAGGAAAACAAAAGATACGAGGATAGTCGAGTTCATAGATTCACGACAACCGTTCCCCGGCAACGGGGCCAGAAATGCTTGTTTGTATTTCTTAACGTCACCACTACGGCGCCGGGATAGCGTGAGCGCAAGAATCACCTGGGTATACCTACGGGTACGAACGAATCCGCAAGCACACGGATATACCGTTGTAGCACTTCACCTAAGGAGTATTCCAAAGGGTATAGAATCCTAGGAATAGAAGGGGAGCTCTACGAATGACAATCCAAGGACACAGGATCCCTGCTGAGGTAGATTGGGAGCTGAGGAGTCTCCTATGGGTATTGATTCTAGAAGGGCGCAAGCTCAAGATAAGGACACTCGCTTCGGGCACCAGTTCCCTCTTGGATATAACAGGTCGGTTCTGGCCGAAAGCTCTACACCGTATCCGAACGTGGGGGAGTACAAAGGGTCCAACGGCTGTCACTACCGCGACCTACCCCTATCAATCCGTGGGATATGGGGCAAACGAAGGATAACTCACAGTCTAGACACCACGTCTACACCACTGATCACTACTATAGCACGGCTACATCTGACGTCCCGTAGCAACACTATAGCACTGCATATAAATACGGAGCGACGAACCCGCGATTACAAGCTAGGCCTCACTCACCATGTTATCAAATAGGCGACAAGAGATATGAATGATACTTTGATCTAAATCAGATATGCATGAGCATCCACTATATTCTAAATGACGAGCAGTCATACAAACGGATAAACAACTCATGCATCTTCTCCACATGATCGAAAGGAATGGTTCAACTAGAACACAGTCCTAAGATCAAGAACAGATGAAGAACACAAGAACATATCACCTATTCATGAATGCTACTTTAGTCTAATTGGAATATACTAAAATACTCACTCTAGTCTAAATGAAGAACGACATCATCCATGAGGTACAAGGGGATGTTGGCTGATGAACGGATCATCACCATCTCACCTCTACTCACCCATACACACTCCCTCTCTACCTAGCACCACCTAGGCTAGATCCTCCACACACACACATGGTGAGGTGAGGTTTCACCTCAACCAAGAGAGGAGGAGAGGGGAGAAGGAGACAAAGGTGAGAAGTTGCCTTCAAGTGTGTTGTCCTCTTCTTACCCCCTCTCTTCTATTTATAGGGGCTGGACAACTTCGTGAGACGCCGCGAGCACCCCCAGAATGTGGCAAGGAACCAACCTGGAGCTCACACGTGGAAGGCCAGGATGAGCCAAGCCAGAGGTGGTTCGGCCGACCTGTGGGGTCGGCCGACCCTTGGGTGGGCCCGTCCTGGTTGTGCTTTCTCCAGGTGGCTATCAGGTGGGTCCTTAAGGCGGTTCTGGGTGCCCATGTGGATTTGAGGCGGTTTGGACGTGTAGGTGGGCCTTAGGATCCATGTGACGCACACATGGCGGCTCCTGATTCGTCGGGTCTTCTTCCCATGGATTGATGACGTCATGGATCCAGCGGATGCCTACATGGCAGCCTTTTATTGGCTGTGCCTGAATTGCTTGGATCAAGGAGGTGTGCTTTCTTCTCTTTTCTTGTGCTAAATACGTACATTCATCTTTGCATTGCCACTAGTGGAATTCATCAGTATAAGCTCCTATTCTACTGTGGATGCATGGTTCTTGTGGTAAAATGCAGGAATTGACGACCTCAAAATAGGTACTTAACAGCCGTCCACACTCATCCTCTGAATCTAAGTCCGAGGTCCTTCTGGCTTCTCTTGCTGCTGGAGCTATGAGCCATGCCGCAGAAACCATCCTTGGAGCTTAGGCCCATCACACAAAGGCCATTGAATTTCTTGTTGAGGGTCTTCTTCTTCTTGCTCTTGCTCTTGCCGCCCTCATCTTCTTCATCACTCGAGCTTGATGATGTGTCCTCGGAGTCAGATTCGACATCGCTCGACTTCTTCATCTTCTCTCGAGACTGTGCCTCCTCCCATGTCCATGATCCTTCTTCTTGGACTTCCTCCTCTTGTCCTTGGACTTGTGCTTGTCGTCGTCGTTCAACCTCGGACACTTAGCGAAAAATTGTCCAGTCTTGCCGCACTTGAAGCACGTCCTCGAGTTCCTCCTTGAGCTCATCCGGTTCTCGTGTATCCTCTCAATCTTCTTGACAATAGTGCTAGGTCGTCCTCGCCAAGCACGTCAAAATCCTCTTCTGGTAAGGACACAAAAGAAGACGAAGAATACATCCTGGAAGATGGGTTAGCGTTAGTCCTGGAACCGAAAACGTGAGCCAGACTATGGGGGCCAGTCGGATTCTCGATCTTGCCCCTCACGCCTCTATCGACCTCAGAGGACTTAAGCTTTGAAAAGAGCTCATCCACGGTGAGTGTCTCATAGTTGTCGGACTCAAGGATGGCCTCGACCTTTGCGCCCCATACGGTACGGTCAAGTGCAAGCAAGAGCTTCACAGCTCTGTCATGGTCATCATATGGCAACACAGTCACATTAGCCATCATGTTGTTCACAATCACGGTGAAGCGCTGAAACATGGAGTCAATGGACTCACCGGACAGATGAGTGAAATTTTCATACTCCATCCGGTAGGTCGCGAACGAGCAAGCCTTCACTTGATTGTTCCCACCATGAGCTACCTTGAGCTTCTCCCAAATCTTGCACGCCAAATCCTCTGCTTGAACCTGATCAAATTCAGGTTTGCAGTGGGCACGAAAGAGATAATCGACCGCCTAATTATTGGCGTCATGCATATCTTGAGAGCCTGGGGCAAGGAAGTTGATGGGGTGGACATAGGAGGTGTTCTCCGTCACATCCCAAATGATCTGTCCTTTGCCATGAAGAAAAGCAGACATACACCTCTACCACATCTGGTAATCCTTACCATCAAAGTGTGGAGGACCCGAACCCCGTTCTTGGTACGCCATCTTTGGATCTTAGACTGGTTAGAATCACGAAGATCCGTAACCGGCTTTGATACCAATTGAAGGACCGATTAGGCGACCAGAGAGGGGGGAGTGAATGGGAGCCGATAAAAAATTCTCTAAGAGAAAACCGGTTGGGTCCCAAAATCAACTCCAAGGATTCCCACACGAACTTACCAAGGTCACGTAGTCACAGCGGACCTACCAACCCTAGGAACAAGTCCAAACAAGTTGCAAACCGGAAGAACAACTCAAGAGCCTAAGGACTTAAACGAATCTGCCTGGCCAGGATGGACCATCCGTAGGAGGGACGCGCACCCTCCGTGGCACCCTGGTGGACCGTCCGTGAGCCTCACACGGACCGTCCGTATTAAACTCCCGAACCTCCAGAAACACACCGGCCAATACCGACCGTCCAACACGACATGTTGGACTGTTCGAGCTCGGCGGACCGTCCGTCACTTGGACACGGACCGTCCGTCAAACCGCCTGCAGCAGAAACCAAACACCTCAACCGATCGAGCGTCACGTGCACAAGAACATGACAAACACGCGATGAACATAGGAGGTTGCGGACCATCCGCACGCCCTGGACGGACCGTCTGTGCGTGACGCAGAGCATGAACAGAACCACGCACGCGAGGTCAACTCTCCAAATCCTTACACGGATCTCCCAAATGGCCGCACGGTTTGAGACAAGATTTTGGGGAAAGGAGAAGCGTCCCTAAGGGATGCTATACCCAAAAACTTGGAGCCTCAAACACTGTAAATCGCCAGGAATCGACAACGAACCGAGCTCAAGAACAAGAACTCGGGCTCCACCCAAAACCACCAAATCGGAGAGCTTTCCACAGGATTTGAGGGGCAAGATCACCAAGAAAAGAGGCACACCAACCTCATGTGTGATTCCCAAAACAAATCCCGCAAAGAAACGCCTCCAAAAGCTTCCCATGAAAATCCCAAGAAAAAGCTCCGAAAATCACCAAAAAGGAGAAATGCCGGGAGACAAAGAGACACTAGATGAACCATGCCGAATATTCTATACATACCATGAATGGTTCATACAAGGTCTAGTAAGCCGCTCGAACATCCAACCCTCTCTCAAGATGAATCATGAAGCTGTCAAGCTAGCCTATAGAAAACCTAAGGGAAGGGGAAAAACTAGGAAGCAAATGAATTAGGGTTCCAAGTGGTGGTTGCCATCCTCTCTCCTTTAAGTTTATATGGAGGCCACCAAAAGACGAAACTACCCCTATTACATAATACTAGAATACATGCCCCCGAAGGGCACTTTGGGAATTCTCGTCGTAGCACCATCGGACGGATGCCCGGCGACCGCACCTCGCTTAGCCTCGACGCAAGCCTTGCGATCCCAACGCGTGTCCTCTGCTTTGAAGTCTCTCGGCATGCCCAAATCCCATCTTCGCCCACCGAGTCTCCGGTCTTGGCTTTGTGGCTCAACCAAGGAACCCGACGGTTTTGTGGTGAACCGCCGCAAACCCCGCAGACTCAGCGCAGCCTCCACACCAATCATACTCATGACTTGGCCGCCACGGTCGTCCTGGCTCGACCTTAGTTTTGAGGCTCAACCAATAAATCGTACACGTATTCGTCTTGCTTTTCTTGCCACCATACGGCCCGCACTTGATTCCATCGGCCGCCGGGTCCCTCAAACTAAGCCTACTTGTCTCTCCACAACTCAGAGGCCACACAGGCATAGACCTTTCGCGCCTGTTCCTCAACTGCACCAATGGAAACCATGCCGCAACCTGCACTTGCAATACTCGGCCAAGAGTTAGCCCACACCAAGTTGTCAATCACTCATCACACTAGGGAGCGACCATCCATCGGTCCTCACAAGCTTCGTCCCACGCTTCCAAGCCGCGGATAAATGACCACTTGCTCTGCTCATTTCGGGAAGGCATCCCTTCAGTGGTGAGGGGTGACGTTTGTACGAAACATCCCTCCTTGGTTCGCTGTCGTGACCGTTTAGAAAACACCCCCTTTCCCAGGATCTGGTCGCGGTTGTGCACTGCCACACCGGACCTTTGGTTAGTATACGCTGAGTGGGGCAGGGGGGGGCAGGGTGCATCTCTAGCATCCCCCCTGCCCTGACTTTCGCTTGCCACAGTAGGGGTTCTGGCGTGCGGTGCTATGCCGATGTCCCCGGAGCTTCCAATGCATTTTCTTCTTCAAGGATTGCTCGAAACTTGGGTGAGCACTGTTGACGGCTATTAAGTACCACTTTTACACCGTCAACTCCTGCATTAAATAAATAAAAATTGATCATCAACACTAGAATAGGGCTTTATACTGACAAGTTCCACAAGTGTTCATGTTTCTAGCTTTTGTTGCAGGTTGCACTGAAATACGTGCTAAATGGTACAGTTGAGAGCAAGTAAAGCAATGGCATATAAAGGGTGTCATCATAAACAACCTCAAATGCCAGATTGGACTACACCATTGCGACGAGTTCGTCGAGACGATCGAAATGGATATATTATTTGCCTACATCGGAGCTCGTATGCGCAAGATATGAAAAGGACAAAATAGATGACGTCAGCAGGTCCCACAACCGTCCTGCCGTACCTTGTACGCGCGCGAAGCAATACGGGCCCGCCATGTGGCGGCACCTGACTGGCTGCCAGGCCATGCTGCGGCGTGCTGCACACGCGTGTAAGGGCGCGGGGCAGCCCCGCTCGACCACGCGGCAAGCCGCGAGCGGCTGGCCCCCTTCGACGCGGAGCACGCACAGGCACGTGGGAATCCCGGCCGGGCTGGCTGGCGCGAGCGGGCACCACGCGGGGTGCGGGAAGCGGCCCTGGAAGGGCACGTGGCACGCCGCGAGTAGGTCAGCTGGGGTCGGTTCCCCCGGTTCGCTTGCTGGGCGGCGGTTTTCCTTTTTTCTGGGCGGTTTTGTGCCCAGCCAGCCGGTTCAGCTCCGGTTCTCACGCCTGGGATCCGGTTCTGCGCCGGTTCTTTGCCCCACCGCCTCCAGGAATAGTACTCCGCACGCTACAGTGCCAGATGGTGCCAAGGAAGAGGGGAAAACAAGGGGAAAGCACCCCAAACACTTGGTGACACTTGCTTATAAATATGAGGGGAGGGGGTTCATTTAGGGACACACTACACCACTTCACCCAAGGATGAGAGCTTCCCTTCAAAGGAGAGGCCTCTCCTTGGTAGATTAGACAGTAGGAGAGTGAGAGAGAGAGAGTTGTATCTCTATGGATGCTTGTTCTTCAATTAGAGTAAAGTAAGTATTTCCGCATTTCCTATTTAGACTAAAGTAGCATTCATACATTGGTGATATGTTCTTGTGTTCTTCGCTTGTTCTTGATTTAGAGGCTTGTGTTTTTCGAACACTACCCTTCGATCTTGTGGCGTAGGTTCATAAGTGCTGATATCCGTTTGTATGCATGTTCGTCGTTTAGAATAAAGTGGATATGCTTGCATGCTCTAATTAGAATAAAGTGTGTTCGTGATTCCTTTCTAATAGTTTATGCTAGGTTGCATGAGTAGCCTTTTTCCCCTGCTAGTGCGTAGATCCTAGGTTTATATGTTCATCTACTGCAAGTCGTTCGTATACGTTGGAAGATTAGTACGGGACCGAGTGCTCTCTCGTATCCTGTTAGCATAAGCTAGTAGTCCCTATAGTTGAGTGAGATCAATTCTCCTCCTTGTGGGTTCGTCGCTCTATATTTAATATAGAGTGTCGTAGGTTGCTACGCACCGCGGGATAGCGTAGTCAGGCTACGGTAGTAATCAGTAGCATAGACGTAGTGTCTAGGATAAGGGTTATCCTTCGTTTGCCCTATATCCCACGGATTGGTAGAGGTAGATCACAGGTGGTGACAGCCCTGTTGATCCTTTGAAATCCTCCATGTTCGGATATAGTGCAGGTTGAGGTTCATCTTAGATCCGTAGGCCGGAGTCTCCTGACAGATCAGGGGTTAGCCGATGCCTGAAGCAAGTTCTTGAGAGATCGACCTTTAACCTCATTTGTGGAGTCTCTCTATCCTTACCTCTTATCTGGGTGTGTCCTTGGACCGACCGTATGAAGTTAGTATACACACATTCCCTTGGAGTCGATACCCTTGGAATACTCTGAGGTGAAAGCTACAACGGTATCCGTGCGCTTGCGGAATTATTCGTGTGACGCTAAAATACCCAACAAGCATATTCAGGGATTACAGAAGTAACCATAGGGTGGCCACATGCAGCCTACTTCTGGCTCGCGCCCCCTCCCGACGCGGCACTACACAGAGGAGTGTCCAACTTTACAAAGTCTTTACAAAAGTCCGGGACTGGGCTTCTGGTGAGCCGCACCTCAGTAGTGGCCACCGGGCTGTAGCCCGCCTTGGGGTCTTACGGATAGTAGCGGATGAGCAGGTCGGCATTCCATGAGTAAGGGTCCACGATTCCGTCAGGAGTCATCATCCGGTAAGCTCTGAGGTGGGGGCTTGTCGTGACCACAGAAGGTCCCTCCCACTTGCTTTCAAATTTCCCCCCGGGAGTCAGCGTCTCGCCTTCTGTGGAGGACCAGGTTGCCCGTCGTGAAGGAGCGGAGCTTGAGTTTTTTGTGCCGACAAGTCTTGGTCTCTTTCTGGTACTTGGCCAGATTCTCGACCGCGCGCAAACGATGTTCTTCTTGTAAGTCTTGGATCATAGCAGCGGCTTCCGCTTCATCCTCCGGAATCACCCAGGAGGCTCCGGCTAACGCCTCCTCTGAGGTGACCGCCTCTTCTCCGAACAGCAACTTGAATGGCATGAATCCGGTGAGGCGCACGGTGGTGAGAAGAAGACATGCTACGAGTTGATGCATGGACGCACTCCCAAGGTGAGTCACTTTCACGTCTTTGGCTACAAATGTTTCATTATTAAGAAAGACAAGAATTTGGATAAGTTTGAGGCTAGGTTTGTCGATGGCATTTTCTTTGGTTACACTACTCAGTCTAGAGCATTCCGGGTGCTCAATTTTGAAACTAACCAAATTGTGGAGACTTGCGAGGTGACATTCAATGAGACACAGCCATGTAGCTCATTGGTCTTTGAATGTGCAGGTGACGATGAACTTGGCGAGGAGATTTTCAAGGATGAAGTGCAGGAACCAGGAGATGAAGAAGATGGTGGTGTGGCGCCCGCAGCTGAGCATGTACCTACTACTTCGACTACGATCGAGGACGGGCCCTCTCCTACACCTACGACGATGTGCCGAGATCGAGAGGAAGCTATTGCTGAGGGGGAGGTGGCTTCAAGGCGAGAAGCTCCCCGGTGAGTACAAGTGGATCACCCAGCTTCGAAGATCATCGGGGACATCAACGAACGCACTACACGGTCGAGGTTTTGAAACAACTCTCACTTTGCGCATGCTGCTTTTGTTGCTTCTTTCGAGCCCAAAGACATTGGACACGTGCTTTTTGATCCAATTAGGTGAATGCAATGCACGAGGAGTTGGAGAATTTTGAGAGAAACAGAGTTTGAGAGTTAGTGGAGCCTCCACCGGGTTATAAGCCGATCGGGACAAAATGGGTGTGGAAGAATAAAGACGGAGAAAATGGTGAGGTGGTGAGAAACAAAACTAGGCTGGTTGCTTAGGGGTTTATCCAGAAAGAGGGGATAGACTATGAGGAGACTTTTGTTCTTGTGGCTCGTTTGGAGGCGATTAGGATCCTTCTAGCCTTTTCAGTGGCTAAAGGGTTCAGATTGCACCAAATGGATGTGCAGAGCGCCTTCTTGAATGGTGTGTTGGAGGAAGAAGCGTATGTGAGGCAACCACCGGGGTTTGAGAGTGAGAAGTACCCCCACCGGGTGTACAAGTTGAGGAAGGCGTTATATGGGTTGAAGCAGTCACCTAGAGCTTGGTATGGTCGGTTTAGGGGGTTCCTGTTTGAGAGAGGCTTTGAGATGGGGAAGGTAGATCAGACCTTGTTTCTCCTCTGGCAGGGCATTGACATTCTAATTGTTCAGGTGTGTGTGGAAGATATTGTCTTTGGTGGCTTTTGTAATTCTTTGGATGTAAGGTTTGTAGAAGAAATGAGTAGGGAATTTGAGATGAGCATGATGAGTGAGTTGCAGTTCTTCCTCGGCCTCCAGATCAAGTAGTGGAAGGAAGGGACCTTTGTGCATCAAGCTAAGTACACGAAGGACATTGTGAGGAACTTCAAGATGGAGGACTCGAAGGCGATGACAACACCAATGAGTACGACTACAGCTCTCAATGCAAATGAGGAAGGTGAACACGTGGACCAGAAGGAGTACCGGAGCATGGTAGGCTCCCTCCTGTACCTGACGGCGACAAGACCGGACATACAGTTCAGTGTGTGTCTGTGCGCTCGTTTTCAAGCGTCTCCAAGGACATCGCATCGACATGTAGTCAAGCACATCTTCAGGTATTTGCGATACACCCCCGACTTCAGCCTTTGGTACTCCGCGTCTTCTTCTTTGGCGCTTCATGGTTTCTCAGACGCGGATTTTGCCAGTTGTCGGTTGGATAGGAAGTCCACTTCTGGGACTTGCCAGTTTTGGGGTCTTCTTTGGTGTCTTTGTCTTCCCCCAAGCAGTCAAGTGTTGCACAGTCCACTGCCGAGGCCGAGTATGCAACTGCTGCTAGTTGTTGCTCTCAGCTCCTTTGGATCACATACACCATGAGTGACTTTGGTGAGGAGTATACCTGTGTTCCACTTCTATGTGACAGCACTAGTGCCATAAGCGTTGCCAAGAACCTAGTGCTCCATTCCAAAACAAAGCATATAGAAGGGAGATATCATTTTCTGAGTGATAATGTTGAGAAAGGGAGAATATCCTTGATCCATGTGCCCACCCAAAACCAACTAGCGGATATTTTCACCAAGCCCCTTGATCAAGCAACATTCACTCATTTGCGGGGAGAACTTGGTGTGTGTTTGGTTTCTTGAGTTGGTGGTGGGAGCTCCTCTGTAGCATATGTATAGCTTTTCCTTTGTGCATGTTTGGCAATGCATGTGTATCATGATGTATAGGCATCTTTGTATCTAAGTCTTGCATTGCATTTGTATCATATGCATTTTGTAGGAGAAGCTTCTCTAATATACATTGTTCACTATGACATGCTATGGATGACCTTGTGAGCTAGCTTGGTATGATATGGTTAAGTTTGGCTAAGCTCTTGATTGTCTTGGTTTATATCCATATGAGAATGCTATGATGTTTGAAAATGCTAGTGGTAGACTCTCTTGTGAGTAAATGCCCTTATATGCTCATAACATGTTTTGGTGGCTTTGTTATGCTTAATTCTTGTTTGTATGGCTTATTTTGATCATTTGGGGTCAAAGATCTTTTTGCCATCATGGATGTTTAGCCCCCTAGCTTATCTTGTGGAAAAGCATAAGTTCCTTTTTGCCGCAAAGGCATTTCATGTACCATGTTTACATCTGAAAATGAAATGTCTTATGCTTGAAAAATATGCTCCCATGTCAATTTGTGCTTAACTCATTTTATCTTGGGTGCTAAACCATTGCATGATGTCTACCAATGAGAAGTCTCATATCTAGAAGTAGACACATGGCTCGGTGGCTTTGACATGACATGAGGTGCTTGCGGGTGTTTATGATGGTCTTTTCATTAGAATACCTGTCTTAGCATGAAGTTTGTGTGATATTGTCACTTTGGTATGTTTTGATCATGTTTAGGACTTTGCTCATGAGAGAGAGGTTTTTCGCAAAAATGCTTGTTTTGATCTTAGCTTTGTCGGATGGCTATGAAACTTGGTGATCATGATGCTTGTGTTCTTACGAAGCTATCGAGTATCTATCTTGCTCATTTGGTCATGTGTAGCATCTTGTGGTGAATTTTGTCTATTTGAGAAGCTCTAGATGGCATTTTTTCCCATTTTGAGCCTTAATTCATGCATTGGCGACAAGGGGGAGAAAGATAGGCTGAGAAAAGTTGCATTGCATCCCTAGAACCTGATCCAGCTGTCAAGGGGGAGTTTGTGCATTTCCTTTGCATTTTTGGTTTTTTTGGGGGGGGTGAGTTCTGTCAAGTTAAACCGGCCTGATCGGTTTTGGATCCGGCCTAATCGGTTTTGGGGATCTGGTCTGATCGGTTGTGGGAACCAGCCTGACCGGTTTGTGTGCAGTGCAGGCACAAGTTCAGGGGGGAGTGTGCATATGTGCAGGGGGAGCTCTTGTGTGAGTTTTTGCCTTGGTTGCTTTGGTGGTTTCCTCCTTTGTGGTGAGCTTGTTTTGTCTCGGTTGTGTCGAGCCGTTGCACTTGCCTAAGGGGATCGAGACTTTCCTCGTTCAAGTGATCTTGCTCTTTGCCTTTGTTTCGGCTTTCGATAGTTTGGTTGAGTCTGTTGTTCATTTCTTTTCCTTTTCCTTTTCTCTTTTCGTTACCAAATGTGTGTGTTGTCAATGCACTTATCAAGGGGGAGATTGAGGACCTGTGTGGTTCGAGGACCGGTGGATGGTCGCTTCCTGGTGTGATCAGTGATTGACAACGTTGTGTGGACTAACTCTTGGCTAAGTATTGCAAGTGCAGGTTGCGGCTTGATTGGTGTTCGTGCAGGTGAAGAACAAGCGCGAAAGGTCTATGCCAGTGGGCCTCCATGTGTGGAGGAGACAAGTAGGCTTGGTTTGAGGGACCCGGTGGCCAGCGGGATCAAGTGCGGGCCGCATGGTGGCAAGAACAGCAAGACGAAATCATGGACGGTTTCTTGGTTGAGCCTCAAAACCAAGGTCGAGCTGGGACGACCATGGGGGCCAAGTCATGAGTGGTGATTGGCGGGAGGCCCCACCAAGTCCGCAGGGTTTCCATTGGTTCACCACAAAACCACTGGGTTACTTGGCTGAGCCACAAAGCTAAGACTGAAGACTCGGCGTGGCTGACAGGCCGAAACCTGAAAATGTTCTGACCGGTTTGGGGTCGCAGGGCGTCAGGAAGGTTCGAAGCGGAGGACACGCGGCATGATCGCAAAAGTTGCGTTGGTGCTACGCAGGCTTGCAGTGGATGCGCATCCGTCTGATGGTGCTACGACGACAAATTCCCAAAGTGCCCTTGGTGGGCGTGCATCTTCTATTATGTATTAGGGGTAGTATCATCATATTCGCACCCAAAAGTGGCACGGTCTGAGATATGTGAGGCTAAGGCTAGAATTGCCAATTTAGTGTTAACTCTTGATATTATGCAAGTTTGGCCTGGATATGCATTTTACAAGATAAGAGGGACATCTTGGAAGTTCTGAATATGATTTCATAAAGAGGGCAAAGAAGTATTTGGAGAAGTGCCGAGATGATGTCAAATCATGAGTTCAAGTGCACCAAGATGAAGCTTTTGCCAAGAGGACCAAGATGGACATGTAGATCAAATAATCATGGTCAAAAGTGGCTGATCTGGCAAATATGAGAAGGCCAACTGATCTGATTCAATTATTGGTCATATAGCCGATTCAGCAGCCCTGATCGGTCTGACCTTTCACCCACACCGGTCAGACCGGTCAGAACAAAATGCTCAAAATGCCAATTAGACTTCACCATTGCGTAGATCTCGACGAGACGATCAAAATGCATATGTGGAACGTCTAGTTCGGAGTCCAGATGAGGGAGGTATGGTCCTGGAAAGAACCAGCCCTGCGCCTGACCGGTCTGACCGGTGGGGCCCGACGGTCTGACCGGTGCTCGCAGTCAAATCCGAGTTAGGAGTTGTATTTCGACACGGGATTTGTATAGGCTTCGACTCCTACTGGGGCAAGACCTTCCCACCATATATTTATGAAGGGCCACGGCCAATTGAGGACAACACAATCGAATCAAACATTACCTTCTACTTTTTATCCTCTCAACACCTTTTCCAACCTCCATGCTTCTCGTCTCTTGATCTCCACGACCTGAGATGGCATCCTAGGGCCTGCTGGTCGACCTAGGGCACGCCGACGACGTCAACACCCTGATGGGGTCCCTCCTAGGCGAGAGCTTCGACGGCCTTTGCTAGTTTGCTCGTAAACTAGTCGTTCTTCACCACATAAGTGTGTTGGTTATCTTTTTGCTAGTTTGCTCGTAAACCTATCCGTCCTCCATCATGTAAGTGTGGTAGTTATCCTCCCGAACGATCGATTCAGGCAAACCCTAGGACACCGGTCTGACCGGTGGCCTTGACCGGTCTGACTAGTCATGGCAGCGACTCTGCTCTTTGCTCTATTCGCAACCCACACACTTTAGTGCTCTCATGTGTTGGCCCTGAAAGGCGTCAACACATCCTTCGGTTGCCTCCATATAAACTAAGTGGAGAGAGGATGGCAGCCATCTCTTGGAACCCTAGCTCATTTGCTTCCTTTTTCTTCCAATTTTCCTTAGGACTTTCCATAGGACTAGCTTGAGAGCTTCATGGTGACATCTTTAGAGAGGGATGGATGTTGAGGAGGCAAGCTAGAACTTGTATGAATCTTTCATGGTATGTATAGAAGGTTCGGCGTGATTCCTCAAGTGTTCTTTGTGCCACTCTTGTTTTCACTTTTTGGCTATTTTCAAACCCTTTTCTTGTGATTTTCGTGGGGAGTTTTCAGAGGACTTTCTCTGCGGGTTTTTGTGTGGGAATCACACATGAGGTTGTGGTGCCTCTTTTCTTGGTGATCTTGCCCCTCCAAATCCGTGGAAAGGACTTTAATTTGGCGGTTTTCGGTGGAGTTCTTGGAGAGGTGGTTTTTGGAGGTTGATTTTCGATTCCTCTTGATTTGGTGAGTTTTGGGGCTTGAGCTTTAGGCCAAAGGTAGCGCATGAGGTACCCCTACTATCCCCAAAGTCTCACTTGAATCCGTGGAGCGAATCGGGAGATCGATTGGAGTGAAGGTCGAGTTTTTCCTGTGGGTTGAGTTCATCCTGGCTGCCCATGCAAAACCGGTCTGACCGGTTTCAGAAACTGGTCTGACCGATTTGGCCACCACTGGGCCTTCGAGGAGAGTTTTGGGTAGGCAAGTCTTTTTTGGTGGTGGATTTCCCAGTTGATGTTTGGTACGATTTTGAGGTTGTTTAGCTCAGTTTTGACCGGGGAACACAAGTTTACGGGCGCCCGTAAAAATTCCTCCGTCCGGTCGATTTCCGACAAGGGGGTAAACTTCCCTTTTTGACACCACGCGTGGTCCCCGCAACCGGTCACTCGTACGCGCGCGTGGGGCGTTATCAACACGTTTGGCTCATTAGTGCAAATAAAAAATAAATAAAAGCTAAATGTTTGGTAACAAAATATTTTTTTACAAAAACTATACAAATTTTTGACAAATATTTTACGAAAACTTTTGAAAAAAATTTTGTGAGAAACTTTTGGAAAAATTAAAATAGAAATTTGAAAAACATAAGCAAAAAATTTGAAAAATATTTATAAAAAACGTGAAAACTTTTTGAAAAAATATTTTTTGAAAAATAAATTTTATAAACTTTGGAGAAAAGATTTTGTGGAAAAAACTTTGGGGAAAAGATTCTGCAGAAATTTTTGTGCAAAAAATTTATGAAAAGATTTGAATAAAATTTTGGAACAAAACAAATTTCAGAAAAATTTTAGAAAAAAACTTTTGAAGAAAATTTTTGTGGGAAAAAAATCGAAAATCAAAAAGAAAAAAAAGAAGAGATCCGATGGGATCTGCCGGGGGGACACCGCGGCTCACCTGGGATGCAGCCTCCGCCGGGGGCCACCTCCTCAGCCCCGCCGCACGCCGGGCCAGGCCTCCTCTGCGCCGACGGGGAGGCCGCCTCCGCGCCGCAGCTTGCCGGGGGTAGACGCCCTTCGTGCCGCCGCTCGCCATGGCAGAGTTGCCCGCAGGGCTGGTTCTCGCGTCGCACTGCCGCTCCCCGCGCGCCGAAGCTCTCTGGGGGAGGTTGCGTCCACGCCGCTCTCTGCGGGTGGCAGCTCGCCGGCGGGCGGGCGCTACACGACGCTCATCGGCGGGTCCGGTTGGAGGTTGACTGGATTGAGGATTACGCTGTGAGGAGGAGGAAAGAGAGTGAATGAGAGGAAGGGCTGGGACCCACGCACATGGGTGGACGGGATCGACCGCGACAACGTTT
Source organism: Cenchrus fungigraminus (assembly GCA_036936925.1). Classification (NCBI taxonomy): domain Eukaryota; kingdom Viridiplantae; phylum Streptophyta; class Magnoliopsida; order Poales; family Poaceae; genus Cenchrus; species Cenchrus fungigraminus. The sequence continues at coordinate 56,147,510 of CM072772.1, read as the reverse complement.
CGATGCGGTCGAGCTCAATCTCAACATTCTCGTTTTGACCTTGTTGATCTTTGGGGAATTTCCTGGACAAAACCAGCCAGACCGGTTTGCCAACCCAGCCTGACTGGTTTCCCATGGCTGTGAGAAGCTAAGTCCCTGAGCTTCGGTCTGACTGGTTTGAGAAACCGGCCTGACCGGTATTGGCCCTAGTAGTTATGCTCGGTTAGTTTATCACTGCGTGTTTTCGAGAGTTGCTTAGTGGGACTTGCTCCTAGGCTCAGTAGCACTTCAGTGGCTACGTGGACTTGGCAAATGAAGTGCACGGAGGTCTCCGAGTGATCTTGGGTTCATAGGTTGAATTCTTGAGTAGAATTTTTATCAGCTCCCATTCACTCCCCCCTTCTATTGTTTACCTTTGGAGTCCAGAGCCCGGGAGGACCCCCTGAAGATTGGGAGTACGACACGGTGGGTCCCTACGACGTGCTGCACATCCCGCATCTCGGCTTTCGTCTTGGTGGGTCCCGGAGCCACATGACTTCCGGGGATCCCTGCTGGAGCTATGAGGTACGCCGGAGGATGGGTCCATACCGGGGGCGGCAGCCCGGGAGGAGGCGCCCACACAGGGGTGGTATGCAAGACGGGGCGTTCTCCCCCGGGCCCCTTTTCTGATGTCGCGGCTGCCTGGGCGGCGGTTATGGCTGGGCACTCCTGATTGTTGTGCCCCCCCTTCTCGATGGACAATGCAAAACGTCTTAGAGTCGTTCTTTCCTCACGGGGGAGCCGCTTCCGGCTTGGACTAGCTCTCTGGGGGCCCACGGGACCCGCTTGTCATCTTCTCCCTCTTCCGGTCGTCCCGTTGCTCCTCCCGGCCGTCCTCCCGACTCTCACCCCATCCTCTGGGTGCGTCAACGGTATGGACTTCCCGGCCAGGCTGTGAGGAAGAATCCTGCTTCCGGCGAGGTTCATCCCGCTCGGAGCGCTGCTCGCGCTTCTGATCCTTTGTCTTCCGGTCGTCATGGTGGGAACGGTGCTCTCCGGCGTGCTTCCTCTGCTTCTCTCGCAGTTAATCGTCCTCCACCCGCGCGTATTCTTACATCTTCCTCATCAGCTCCGACACCGTCTAAGGGGGTCGGCGGGACAGGCGGGACCGGAGCGAGCCGTAGAGAAGCCCCTCCTAGGCTACGTCGATGATGGTGCGCTCGCTCAGTCCACTCACCTGGCACTTGACGTTTATGAAGCGGCAGACAAAGCTCCGGAGTGTCTCATTCCTCCCCTGCTTTATAGCAAAGAGGTGGCCCGAGGTGACAGGATCATCATAGCTGCCTTGGAAGTTTTCCAGCATCAGTTCCCGGAGCTGCTCCCAGGAGTGGATCTTCCTAGCATCCAAGGTGGTGTACCAGGTGCGGGCGATCCCAGTGACAGCCATCACGAAGGTCTTGGCCATGGTGAACTCGTCTCTACCCACAGACTGGATGGCTGCCTCAAAGCTCATGAGGAAGGCCGTCGGGTCGGTCTTCCTGCCGTAGGGTGCGATCTGAGGCATCTTGAAGCCCTTTGGATAGCTGAGCGACTAGAGAGGTGAAGCCAAAGGCAACTTTAGGTCGTGGACCCCTCCGCGCTTCGGGGGCATCTCAGTGCGGTCCTAGTCCGGGGATTGGGTAGGTTCCCGGGTGCCCTTCCCGGAGCTCTCTCGCGGTCGATCTCTCCCCGGGCGGTGGAATCTTGCCGCTCCGCTCTTCTTCGCACCTCCCGGACCTGGGCCTGAAGGTCCTCCACCTCTTGTTCCACGTTGAGGGCCTCCCGCTCCTCCGAGGAGGCGTCATCGTCTACCCCCTGCGCCAGAGGGGGGTCTTCGGCTCCTCCCTGGTCCTCCTCCGCCCCCTGCCAGGGGTTTTCTGGGTCCACTCCATCCGGAATGCGGGGCTCTCCTGAGGAACCCGAGGTGGGGGCTCTTGCTGCATCGCCTTCTGTCGGAGGTGGCTCGCTCCAGGATTCCATCGTTGTTCCCTTCCCTTCTTCTTTGCCGGAGCCATTTTGGCTTTTCGCAGTCACACACATCCCCACGGACGGCGCCAACTATTGGTGGTTACAATGGCCCAAACAGTAAAACGGTGGGGTCTTGGTCTGCGTAGGGCAGCCCAGGAGAGCTACTAGGGGACTGAGTGACTAGTAGAGTGAGTATATTGCAACTTAGGAAACATTACATGGGGTTAGCCCCCTCTTTTATAGGCGTGAGGCGCCCCCGGTACAATGTCCGTTTTACCCCAGTACGGCCCCGGTACAATGTCCGAATTGCCCCCGGTACGGACTCCTGAACCTAAACCCTAGATCGGGGGCAAGACAGTCTATCCCCTCTTGTGGGTCCTCTGCCCACGTGATGCTACAGTGCCGAGTGGTCCCTTCCGGCGCCCTCTTCTGAAAACTTCTCCGACCTCGTCTTCCGCCCTGATGATCTTCCGGATCTTCCCACGTGGGGATCCTCCGTCTTGTCGGCTCCTCCGGTGCCTCTCTCTGCACGGCACCCGGAGGGGGCGCCCCTTTCCGGGCAGCAACGCGGGTGAGGACCAGAGCGTCCGAGGACTGGTGGATGGCCGCTCTCTGGTGTGATGAGTGATTGACAACGTGGTGTGGACTAACTCTTGGCCGAGTATTGCAGGTGCAGGTTGCGGCTTGATCTGCGTTGGTGCAGGTGAAGAACAAGCACGAAAGGTCTATGCCTATGTGGCCTCCGAGGAGTGGAGAGACAAGTAGGCTTGGTTCGAGGGACCCGGTGGCTGATGGAATCAAGTGTGGGCCGCATGGTTGCAAGAAAAGCAAGACGAAGTCGTGTACAATTTCTTGGTTGAGCCTCAAAACCAAGGTCGAGCCAGGACGACCGTGGCGGCCAAGTAATGAGTGGGATTGGCGTGGAGGGCTGCACCGAGTCCGGCGGGTTTGCGGCGGTTCACCACAAAACCGTCGGATTCCTTGGTTGAGACACAAAGCCAAGACCGGAGGCTCAGCAGGGGAGACGGGATCCGAGTGCACCGAGAGACTTCGAAACAGAGGACACGCGTAGGGATCGCAAGGCTTGCGTCGAGGCTAAGCGAAGTGCGGTCGCTGGGCATCCGTCCGATGGTGCTACGACGCGAATCCCCAAAGTGCCCTTCGGGGGTGTGTATCCTAGTAGTATGTAACAGGGGTAGTTTCGTCTTTCGGTTGCCATATATAAACTTAGAGGAGAGAGGATGGCAGCCACCACTAGGAACCCTAATTCATTTGCTTCTAAGTTTTTCCCCTTCCCTTAGGTTTTCTATAGGCTAGCTTGAGAGAGAGTTGGATGTTCGGGCGGCTTGCTAGACCTTGTATGAACCATTCATGTTATGTATAGAAGATTTGGCGTGGTTCATCTAGTGTCTCTTTGTCTCCCGACGTTTCTCCTTTTTGGTGATTTTCAGAGCTTTTTCTTGGGATTTTCATAGGAAGCTTTTGGAGGCGTTTCTTTGCGGGATTTGTTTTGGGAATCACACATGAGGTTGGTGTGCCTCTTTTCTTGGTGATCTTGCTCCTCAAATCCTGTGGAAAGCTCTCCTATTTGGTGGTTGTGGGTGGAGCCCAAGTTCTTGTGGTTGAGCTCGGTTGTGATTCGGTTCCCGATGTTTTGGTGTGTTTGAGGCCTCAAGTTTTTGGGAATAGCATTCCTTAGGGACACTTCACATCTCCCCAAATCTTGTTTCAATCCATGCAGCCGTTTGGGAGATCCATGGAGGAGTAGGGGTAGTTTGACTTGCGTTTTTGAGCTCGGCCTATTCTGTTCGTGAGCGGCAGACTGTCCGCCACGTGCTCACGGACCGTCCGTGGGGCATCGAGTTCGTCCAGTTCGTCGTGAGTTTGTGCTGGCCTATGGTTTGATCTATAGAGAGTCGAGTCGCTTCTTCGGTCGTGTTTGTCGGACCGTCCGCGCTAGGGTCAGGGACCGTCCGTCAGTGTCGGACCGTCCGTGGAGCCAGGTCGGACCGTCCATATTGGTCGTGAACCTTCTAGAGGTTCTGTCCAATAATACGGACCGTCGGTCTGAGGGGGTCGGACCATCCGCTAGGTCCCGACGGACCGTCCGCGACAGCCAGTCAGACCGTCTGTCCTGGTCTGGCAGATTTGTCTAAGTCCTTTGCTCTTTGAGTTGTTCTTCTGCGTTGCTTTGAGTTGGGACTTGTTCCTAGGGTTCGTAGGTCCGTTGTGACTACGCGACCTTGGCAAGCTCGTGTGGGAATCCGTGATTGTGATTTTGGGACTTAGCCGGTTTTCTCTCAGATAATTTTTTATCGGCTCCCATTCACTCCCCCCTCTCTAGTCGCCAAATCGGTCCTTCAATCGGTATCAGAGCTGGTTACAGATCTTCGTGATTCTAACCAGTCTAAGATCCAAAGATGGCGTACCAAGAATGGGGTTCGGGTCCTTCACACTTTGATGGTAAGGATTACCAAATGTGGTAGAGGCGTATGTCTGCTTTTCTTCATGGCAAAGCACAGATCATTTGGGATGTGATGGAGAACACCTCCTATGTCCACCCTATCAACTTCCTTGCCCCAAGTTCTCGAGATATGTATGACGCCAACAACAAGGCGGTCGATTATCCTTTTCGTGACCTTTGCAAACCTAAATTCGATCAGGTTCAAGCAGAGGACTTGGAGTGCAAGATTTGGGAGAAGCTCAAGGTACCTCATGGTGGGAACAGTTAGGTGAAGGCTCGCTTGTTCGCAACCTACCGGATGGAGTATGAGAATTTCACTCATCTGTCCGGTGAGTTCATTGACTCCATGTTTCAGTGCTTCACCGTGATTGTGAACAACATGATGACTATGAGACGCTCACTGTGGATGAGCTCTTTTCAAAGCTTAAGTCCTCTGATGTTGATAGAGGTGTGAGAGGCAAGATCGAGAACCTGACTGACCCCCATAGTCTAGCTCTCGTTTCTGGTTCTAGGACTAATGCTAACCCATCCTCGAGGATGTATTCTTTGTCTTATCTTGTGTCCTTACCAGATGAGGATTTGGCGTGCTTGGCTAGGACGACCTAGCACTATTGTCGAGAAGATTCGAGAGGATGCATGAGAACCGGATGAGCTCAATGAGGAACCCGAGGACGTGCTTCAAGTGGGGCAAGACCGGACACTTTTTCGCTGAGTGTCCGAGGTTGAATGACGACGGCAAGCACAAGTCCAAGGACAAGAGGAGGAAGTCCAAGAAGAAGGATCATGGATGTTGACGGCTATTAAGTGCTTACTTTAGCCGTCAATTTACTCATGAATAAAGGAGCAAAATGCATTTCTTACACGCATTTAGTTAAGAATAATGTAGTTCCACTTGTCCTTGGAGATTATGTGATTGCAGATAAATAAGCATAAAAGAAGTGACAAACTCACCTTCTATGGTCCATGCCACATCACCTCAACCAAGGAAGGGCTGCCACCTAGGATCCCATGCATGCAAGCCATGTCACCAATCCAAGGGAGGCAAACCCCGACGAATCAGAGGGCGACACGTAGACATCACATGGATTGAAGGGCCCACGGGCACCCAAACCGCCTCAAAACCAAGTGGACACCGGGAACCGACCTGAGGACCCCCAGGACAGCCACCACGCAAAAGCATAAGCCAAGGTGGGCCCACAAGGGGACGGCCGACCCCACAAGTCCGCCGAACCGACCTTGTGTCGGCTCATCCTGGCCTTTCACGTGGTGTTGCCTGGTTGGTCCTAAAGTCCATTCCTGAGGTGTTGGCGGTGCTTCCACAAGCTGCTCAAGGCCTATAAATAGGAGGGAGGGGACTCATTTCTTACCCAACTCACTTTCCAACTCCTCTCTCACTTTTGGTTTCCAAGGCTAGGAGGTAGGCTAGAGTAGTTCTACTTCAGGTTCCAAGTCTACTTTGGGATCTAGGAATGAGTTCTCTTGTATCTTTATTTTATTGTATGACTTTGATCTACTTCAGTTATTCAGCTATTTCATATAAAGTAGTGTTGGCATGCTGTTGACACCGTTTTTGGAAAAAACAGGTCAAAAGGGATAAGAAGGAGCAGCCGATGAAAAAGCAGTGCAATCAGCCGATTGAAGAGAGAGAAGAGCGGTCAGCAGGGTTCGCCGATGGTCAAAGGAGTCTAACTCTATCGATGGTCTAGCAAGCCAACCAATCGGCCGATGGTCAACTAGGGAACCGGCCGATGAGAAAGGAGAAGGTGGAAATTGAGAAGATACGCCAAAGGCAAGACACGGTGGAGGCGGGTCAATCCACGATTAGCGACGGGTCAGAGTCAATTTTTGGAGAGTTCGACTCTTCCATAAGTCTTTTTCTATTTTTAGTAGTGTTTGTTTAGACGCAAGAAAACAGTGCCATAATCAGCTAGGAGTCGGGTTGTCCTCGGGACATAAATAGCGACCCTGCGTGGTCGAAAAAGAGCGTACACATCAATATCAAACAAACCGCCTCCGGGCAAACCCTTTACAATTTACAGCATCTACTTTGGGCGACTTCGCCATTGCGTTTTTCCTTTTCTTCAACGTCGTCCTTCAAGTTCGTCGGGCTGCATCGATCGATCTCCGGCAAGCTTGTGAGTACCGTTTTACCGAATAACCCTAGGCTTTAACCTCCGGGCGCATCGCTGACGTTTCGTCTAGTTATTTATTCACCCCTTACCGATATTAGCTAGATCTTCAAGTTTTTGTACCAATTCTTGTGGTTTTTAGCTTTTATCACCAATTTACCCCACTCGATCTAGATCCTGTCGGCTTCTAACATTACAGCTGATTCAGACCTGTTCGAGTGCTGACGTCACGATCGGCCGATCCAGCCGATCTCTTTGTCCACGTTCTCACACCCCGGTTGCTCTCGAGCCGGCCGATCCTGCTTTTCCGTATCGGCCGATTGGCTAGTACACGTGTAACTAAAGGCCCATCGGTTCTCTAGCCGATCCCTAATATTTTCCATTGTCAATCAACAGGTCAGATTGGCTGGCACGCCTCGCTACAGACCGGGGAGTCACGTGTGTCGCGCGCGGAGGTGACATCCTATTTTCGCGTCAACACACTTTTGGCATGCCCGGTGGGACCCGAAAAAGTCAACAATGAAGAAGAACATGAAGAATACTGAAGTGGACCAGGGCAATATTCAGACAGTCACTAAAGATCAACCGAAGGATACAGACAAAGCTGAGTTCGAAGCTCACATGAAGCGATATGAAGAACTAAGATTGGCTTCATATGGTCAAACTAAGAGTGGGGTTTACAAGAAGAATCCTCTTCCAATGCCCCAGCAGATCACCTTCTCATCTGATCCTCAAGGGCTTCAAGATATGATGAACAAAGCTATGCATCAGACTATGATCGATCAATCAAAAGTCCTTGCCAATACTATCCAGAACTATCTGACTGAGACACTCAAGAAGGGAACAGAAGAGGGATATGTGGGGCCTGCATACTTTCAACCAAGGCGAACTCCTCCAGTGTTCCCAAAGGGTCAATCGGCTTCCCCGCCGATTGATGATCCAACGGCAGGGATTACACCATCCCCATAGATTAATGCTACTGCTCCTCATTCCTCATCGGATGCTCAGCCGATTCAGAATCAGAACATTGGGGAAATGCCTAAGGATCCTTCTACTATGGTGCCAATAGTTCAACCTATTCAGCACAATCCAAAGTCCAGGATCAGACATTTTCAGTGCAGAATCATCACCAGCAATATCCTGTGATGAGAGATCAGAATGGAAGACTCGTAGGATGGGGTTTACCTCATGATCACTTTGAGACTGACATCTCAAATTTCTTTGAACCTCATCCTGAAGAAGTCACAGAAGTGAAGTACCCAGAATCTTATTAAGCTATGTTTGGAGGTACTCCAGGGACCGTGCATATGACTAAGGAAGGAGTGGAGTTTGTCTACTTTAATCATGGAAGTAAAGCTTTTGAAAGAGTCAAAATAGGTCCAGCTCATGCACATATGGTTATACCAATGGAAAGGAAAGCTCCAATTCCAGCTCAGAGACCGGCTCCTCAGCCGATCTTGGGAATGCCCGTACAGACTACTCCACTACAGCAGTCAACATCAGTGCAGCCTGTCTTAACCCTAGCTAATACAGTTGCTCATACAAGATCGTCGCCTCAGCAACCGGTCAACCAGGGGATGACAAGACAGCCAGTAGCATAACAACAGCAGGTGGACCCTATGCAAACGATGCAGATGCTCCTAAGCCAATTGGCCAGCTCAGGGCAGTTGAATTTGCATCAGCCAGTTCCATCGGCTGGACAGCCGATCGGATAGACTCCACCTATAACGAGTGAATCAAATACACAAGGTTCTTCTGGAGAGAAGGCATCGGCGGCACCAAATCCACAACCAAGAACTTCGGAAGAACAACCTCCAGAGACTCCGTCAGCTGAGATGCAAGCAATAGAACAGATATCTGCCGAGTTGAAGTCTCATATGAAGGAAGAGTTGATTGACCATCTTTCAGAGATGCTGCAGAAGCAATTTGAGATAAAACCTAAGCAGCAGATTTACATGCACAGAACACCGTATCCATCTGGCTATGATCAGATACCTTTCCCTCCAAGATTCAAAGTGCTAGACTTCACCAAGTTCTCTGGACAAGATGATACATCCACAATGGAACCTATCACTCGTTTCATCATACAGTGTGGAGAAGCAGGGAATGTTGATGCACTCAGGATACGGTTGTTCTCTTCATCCCTCTCAGGGTCATCATTTTCATGGTTCACCTCACTTCCGGCCAACTCTATCATCAAATGGTCCGAACTGGAACAGCAGTTCCATAATTATTTCTTCTCTGGCATCCATGAGATGAAGATTACTGATCTGACCAGACTCAAACAAAGGAACGATGAAACTGTTGCTGGATTCGTTCAGAGGTTCAGGGAGGTCAGAAATAAGTGCTATAGTCTGAATTTGGGAGACAAGCAACTGGCTGAATTGGCATTCCAAGGGCTCTTGCCAACCTTGAGGGAGAAATATGCATCACATGAGTTCGAGAGTCTCAGTCAGTTGGTCAGTCGAATGAGTCAGGAGACTGCAAAATCCTACGAGCCTAGGAGGAACTTCCAAAAGAAGGTGTCTTATGTGGATTGCTCTGACTCTGACGATGAGGAAAATATGATAGGGCTTGCAGAATGGGTCAAAGGCAAGAAGACAGTATCCTGCCCCTTTGGTAAGAAGGAACCAAAAAAATTCGGCTTTGATATCACTAAGGCCGATAAGATATTTGATCTGTTGCTTAAGCAAGGGCAGATCAAACTCTCTCAGTTCCATACCATACCATCTGCAGAGGAGCTCAAAAGGATGAAATATTGCAAGTGGCACAATGCAACTTCGCATGACACCAATGATTGCAAGATTTTCAGACAACAGATTCAATCCGCTATTGAGCAAGGGAAACTCAAGTTTGAAACCCCTACCAAAGCTAAAAAGCTGATGAAGATTGATCAGCACCCCTTCCCAACCAATACAGTTGAGGTGTCTAGCAAAGACACATCACGTGTTAAGTTGCTGACATCGGAATCAGCTCAAAATAAAGGAGCTGTTGATCCCAAAGTACAAGCAACCGCTGCCGATGTTAAAGGAAAAGGGTTGCTGCTTGAAGAAGAAGATCTGAAGCCATGCCAGCCTGTCACGTCCCAAATGCTGATCAACAAGTTTCAACGACGGCAAGAGAAGGCAAGAGGAAGAGAGGAGTGGGCGTGATGCAATGATGGACATTGGAATGTCCATTCTTCAAGTACTGCTGGGAAGAAGGAATCAAGCTGCCGATGGCAGAAAATTGTCCAGAGTGCAATGGAGCTTATAACAATGGCAGTTCATCCAAAAGGGTTTGCTTCAATAATAGAAGGCCAACAATTGGAGATCACCATGAATTCAGCAACCAACGGATCCTAGTTCATCAACGGCTGGGGGGCAAAGCCAGCATCCCCGATCGGCTGGGGGGCAAGGCCAGTATTCATGATCAGCTGGGAGGCCGAGTCATTGAGAAGTCAAACAATCGGCTGGAAGAGATGGCCAATTCCTTGGTTCCTGATGAGGATATCATGTGCCAAACTCCTGAACGTCGACGCACCGTGCAACTGGATGATGAAGGGTCAACTCAGTCACACAAGAAGCCCAATCCACAATGGTGCCCAAATGGCTTGACTAAGTCTCAGAAGAGGAGAGTACAGCGTCTACGACAGCTAGAACAGCAAGAAGAAGAAGAAAGACGTGTGCTGGACAAGAAGAAGGTTCGGTCTAAAGTATGGCGCCCAAAGCCTAAGGCCGATGATGGGAAGGATGATAAACCAAGAGTTGATATAAACATGGTTGTCCTTCTGCCAAAAGAGTTCATGACTCCAGTTGATTCGGATGTGTCCGATGAAGAACTTGGAATGGCTCAATTAACGCTGGAACCTACACAAGCTATCTTTGAGAAACTAGAAGATGAGAAAAGACAACACTTGAAGGCATTGTTTCTCAAAGATTTTGTCAATGGGAAACCAGTCACCAGGATGCTAGTAGATGGAGGTGTGGCAGTCAATCTGATGACATACACCATGCTGCGCAAGATTGGGAAATCTGATGAAGATTTAACCCAAACCGACATGATGCTGGTGGACTTCGAAGGCAACGTCTCTCCGGCTCAAGGTGCAATCTGCGTGGAGCTCACCATCGACAGTAAGACCCTTCCAACCGCCTTTTTTGTCATTAAAGGGAGGGGATCTTATGATTTACTACTGGGACGGGATTGGATACACACCAACTGCTGTATACCATCTACAATGCATCAATGCATCATCCAATGGATCGGAGATTCAGTAGAGATGGTCAAAGGAGAAATCTCCTTGACAGTGGCAGCCACAGAAGCACAAGGATGGACCTATGATTGAGTAAGCTGCATATCAGGAAAAGCATGGGATACCAAGTATCTCAAGGTGTCTGATTTTGGACTAAAGCCGGTTCAAGTAGTCGGCTCTGATGACAAGATTTAATGGATTAATTCACAGAAGACAAAGGGAAGCTTGGGCATGGGTTTACGTCGGCCGACGAATTAGAGAAGATAGATCTTGGAGATGGAAGCAAGCCAAGGCCGACATACATAAGTGCCAAGCTAGATGCAGAATACAAGAAAGAGCTGATTGCATTGTTAAAGGAATTCAAGGATTGTTTTGCCTGGGAATATTATGAGATGCCCGGTTTAGACCGATCCATCGTTGAACATCGGTTACCCATTAAGCCAGGATTTCGGCCTTTCCAACAACATCCTAGGCAATACAACCCCAAGATTTACCCCAATATAAAAGCCGAGATAACAAAGTTAATCGAAGCTAGTTTTATTCGGTAGTGCCAATACGTCGAATGGATTTCTAACATAGTTCATGTATACAAGAAGAACGGTAAACTACGTGTATGCATTGATTTCAGGGACTTGAACAAAGCAACACCAATGGATGGATATCCGATGCCGGTAGCCGACGCATTGGTCAACACCGCCACAAGGCACAAGATTATCAGCTTCATGGATGGTAATGCTGGGTACAACCAAATATTCATGGCTATAGAAGATATTGCAAAAACTACTTTCAGATGCCCCGGTCACGTCGGATTATACAAATGGATCGCCATGACCTTTGGACTGAAGAACGCTGGTGCCACGTATCAAAGAGCCATGAATTATATATTCCATGAACTTATCAGCAAGATAGTGGAAATCTACATTGATGATGTAGTTGTCAAGTCAAAAAGCTACAAGGAGCATCTGGCTGATCTGCGGAAAACATTGGAGTGCACAAGGAAGCATGGTTTGAAAATGAATCCCAACAAATGTGCTTTCGGTCTTTCTTGATACATGAAAGAGGAATTGAAGTTGGTCAAAAGTCAATCAGCGCAATTGATAAAGTAGAAGCACCGACAAACAAGAAAGAGCTTCAATCATTGATCGGCAAGATCAATTTTATCAGAAAATTTATATCTAACCTGTCTGAAAGGATTCAGCCGTTCGCACCCCTGTTAAAGCTCAAGGCCGATCAGAAATTTGAATGGGGAGAAGAGCAATAGAAGGCTTTGGACAACATCAAGCAGTACTTAAAGTCTCCTCCTGTCCTAATGCCCCGCAAGACAAGAAGCCGTTCAAATTATATTTATCGACTAATGAGCGGGCTATTGGATTGGCCCTTGTACAAGAGTTCGAAGGAAAAGAGCAAGTCATATACTTCGTAAGTAGAAGGCTCTTGGATGCAGAAACAAGATATTCAGCGGTAGAAAGACTATGCTTATGCTTATACTTCTCCTGCACAAAATTGAGACCATATCTGTTAACCACCGAATACATTGTGGTTTGCAAAGATGATGTAGTCAAGTATATGTTGTCATTACCAATCTTGAAGGGCAGGATCGGGAAGTGGATCTTGGCTTTGTCAGAGTTTGATTTGACCTACCAATCAGCCAAAGCAATCAAAGGACAAATAATGGCTGATCTAGTGACTCAACATTGTGGACCAGAGGTTGCAGGTGTTGAACCCATTCCATGGACGATGTTCTTTGATGGATCATCTTGTGGAGTAGGAGCTGGGATTAGAATCGTCCTCATTTCACCTCGAGGATCAAATTATGAGTTTTCCATCCCAATTGAAAAGACTTCAACAAACAATCAGGCTGAATACCAGGCGGTATTGAAGGGGATAAAGCTATTACGAGAAATTAATGCTGAAGCTGTTGAAATATTCAGAGATTCGAAACTAGTGATAAATCAATTGGCAGGAGAGTATGAATGCAAAGATGACATATTGAGGATCTATCATGAAGAGTGTCTTCAGCTACTTAGAGAGTTCAAGATAGTAAAACTCGAACATATCCCTAAATGTCACAACAGTGAAGCCAATCGGCTGGCCCAAGGGGTGTGTTGAGGGTGTATATGCGTATCAAACTTCGTTTCGATTGCAAGCGGACAAATCCTCCGTCGTAGTCAAGGGACCCTTCTTCCCTCAAGTGTGAACCCAAGGTATCGAATCCGTGGAACAAATGTGTGATGCAAGAACCAATCTAATAAAGCCACAAACACTTTAATCATCGAAAGGTTGTTGCTTTAGCATCTAATCTAGAGAACACCAAAAGAAACGAATCTAATCTATGAAAATCGGAGGTAGCAAGAGATAGAGAGGGATGGGTAAACCAATCTAGAGAGATTGGATCAAGCTCTTGTTGAAGTTCCAAGCAAAGAAGAATAAACCAAATTCAATCTCATAAAAAGCTTCTTTAAATTGCGGTTCCGTTCCAACTCCGAAGACGCCCACCTTTTGAAGCCACCGTTTTGTCACAACGCACTCCTATTCGTGCAGGTTAGCCTAGGGCGAGTCCAAAGGACAAGTTGAAATCTCTTAGTAGGTCAGGCATGCACCTCTAGCCACCACGGCTACCAGAACACCCTCTATGATCTATCTCGAGAATAGATCTTTAAAGTAAGAAAAACCAATCGAGATCAAAGTCGTAGAAGAAGCACTTGATCGCTAGAAATCGGATTGCAATTTGATAATTCAACATACTCAAAGGTACATGGACAAGATCACCACCGGGATCCTACCTTGATCTTGCTCCTAGCTCCTGGAACTCCGACGTGGTCTTCCTTGCAAGGTTTCCACGCCGGCTAAGGAAACCCTAGACAACTAGCTCGACCCTCTCCTCTCCGGAATGGTGTCCCTCTCTTCTCTGCTCCTCGGCGGCGAATGGCGAATGAGTTCATGCATGGCTCTTGGCAGGGGGACTATAAATAGCCTGGGGGTCATCTAGGTCAAAGGAGGGGACGAATGGGCCAAGAAATGGGTTGGGCCGACCGGCTTGGGCCAATTTTGGCCCATCTCGTGGCCTCCTTCGTTAGCGACACTTCTCGTGTCTTCTGGAAGTTTCCCTCCTCTACATGTGGGCCCTTGTCGTCAGTTTCTCCACGGTTTGGATAGAGCTCCTTGTTGCGCAAGCTTCAGCATTTTCTGTTCAGGTCCTCGGAGTTTTCTACCTTCACGGGTTGGTCCTTGGGCTTGTTGGAGTCATGTTCACTTCATTGCTTGACTTGTACCGGGCTTCATGGTCTTCTCACAAGGTGCTTGATGAACTTTACCCGGAAGTCTTGCTTTTAACGCTAAATTCCTGCATAAACATTAAACTCCAAAACCGACATGCACGAATGAACTTGTTATGTCAAGGGGTTAGTACAAATGGATAAGATATAAAATTGATGCCAACACCGAAGGTAAACTCATGGCTAGGTTGACGGAAATTCACCGTCAACATCTCCCCCATGCTTAAACCTTACTCGTCCTCGAGTAAGCCTTCGATGGATATCAGTGTTGCCCTTCGTTGCTCAAACCCTGCACTTGATCATACACGAGAAAACATAATGCTCTCAAGAGTTTAATTCGTTGGAGTTCCATAATGTACTAGCCTTCATCCCTACGGAGGGTGGATATTAATTAAGCTCTTCCCACAAGTATTAAACATGCTCCCAAAATTCAAATGGATCTCAGAAATAAAGACCAAGATGAAAAAGAGCTAAACCAAGTTCAAAAATTTAAACCACCTTGCATCTTGCTCATAAACTCTCATCTCATCTTGTCTCTCAAGCCTATTTATTCTACTCCTTTCCCTCTCAAAACATATATATATGTGGTAGGCTTTATGTGGAGCTTTTTAGGAAAGTTTAGTCCTACCAAGATATTATAAATGAGATATTGTCAAAACAAGACAAGCTTCTCATGGTCTTAAAGAGACTCGTCAAAAAGGTCATTAGAAAATAATGTTATATCAAGGAGGGGGAGAGAAAAATACACACACTTTGAGATAGGTGGACATGTGCAAAGGGCAAAGAGTGATCCCGAGGCATAAAGGAAGTCCTCGTTGTCGGATTGCACATGGTTGGAAAGATGAGTTTGGATCTTAATCTTGAAACTTTTGAAATTCCTAATGCACTTAGAGAACCGGGGAGTTCACTTTGTTATATATTTTTTATACATACTCATATTTTTCTCATACATATATTTTTTCTTTCTTATACATATTTTTTCTTTATCTCTTTTATTCTTTCTCTTTCTTTTTTTATTTTACCCCCCTTGAACTCTAAATTGTATTGTACCTACCTCCTCCCCCATGCTTAGACGTTTGCTCGTCCTCGAGCAAAGAGGTGATAGAGATAAGGTAGGTACTAGAAATATTTTTCCTTTTGGAGAGATACTTGAAATCTTCAATCTTGGCACCATCTTGCGATCTTCCTCGAATTGACGATCCATACTCACATGATAGGTTGTGATCAAGGAGGTAAACACAAAAGATGATATTTTGGTTTTATGGGTGGATATCCGGCGAGGTTTGTGAAATCTCCGATGTAGGGATACATAATGCACGGATAGAAAGGCTAGCAAAAAGATAGATACGCAAAAACGGAATGACCAGCTTCTTAGTCTCGGGCCAAATAAATCAAGCCCTGAATTAACTCACCCAAAAATAAACCTTGTATACTAAGTTTTTGCACTCAAATATATATATGGCTCTGGATAGGTAGAGCAACATGCAAGTGGTATTTATGACAAGGTTAGCATTACTTTTAAGAACAAAAATAAATCATCTTTAACTCATCTAAAACTTGAGAGCATATGTAAAACCATGGGTCTTATTTTTATCATAACCTCTGCAAAAGATTAAGCTAGCATTTAGATTAATTTCAGATTTGTATTTTAAGAGAGCATTAGCTTAATCATGCATAAAACAAGTACAAAGATAAGCAAAGCGGCAACTATCATCATATATCAACATGGCACAAACTTTTTATCTTTGCCAAAGGTAAAAACAAGGTGGTGATTTTATTCATGATGAAATAAAAACTAACACACATGCTGAAAATAAATAAAAACTAAAAATACTACGCATACATAGGCGCATACAAGCTGAAAATTAAAGAAAAGGGGAAAAGGAAAAATTGAACAAACTAAAATAAGCTCCTCCTCTCTCTAATCTTCCGCCGGTGGTTGATATTGGTAATCTTGATTGTTGTACCCTTGCTCATAATAGGATTGCACCGCTCCTCCTATGAATTGCTCCGGCGGTGCTAGGTGAAGGTGGCCTAGCTCAAAGGCGATGTTTGCATTTCCTTCACCCATTTGATTTGCATTGGATTGGATTGCTGTGATATTTTGCATGTTTCTTGCAGTGTATCCTCCAATGATGGCCACACTTTGTTGTGGTTGAGGAAGGTGTGCATATTGCTCCGCAAAGGCTACGTTGGGTACCGCAAAATTTGGTGGGGGCATGGCTACACCACTCCCCCATGCTTGCATTGGTACACCACCATAGTATCTTGGCGGCATCGGAATTCCTCCATATGGTGGCACATAATTTTGGGGTGCACCTTCTTCTTCTTGGGCTGCGGAACATCCTTCTTCTATAATCCTTCCTCTCTTGTTTTTCTTCACCGGCACAAGATGTCCTTCCTCTAACCAATCTTCTTTCCCCTCAATAAATAATCTTAGTCTTGCATCCGGTAGGGGTAAATTCACTTTGGCCAATTTGAAGCCTCCTCTCTCATCTCCACTTATAAATTTACCTTGCTTCAAATCATCAATTCCTAGAGAAGTCCCGACTAGGAGATGCTCGTTGTGATTCCCGACCTTAATGCGATGGCCAACATGGAGAGGTAACACCCCGAACCAATATCTCCGGATCCCGATGTTGCTTCGCAATTCCACCGGTTGATCATAAGGTGAGTGGGGTTGATTGGCTGCCCAACAATCAAAGCCGAGTAAAGCCAATTCAACTCTATGTCGGTTATCTTGGTCTCTTTAATTCTCCCCAAAATCCTCTTGCACATCCATGAGTGAAACACCTTGATTATGGGGTTCTGGATACTACTCCTTTGCCGGTTAGCTTCTCCCGCGATCATTCTCCAAAAACCTTCCAATGCATTCACTTGCACTTCTACTTGCTCTGGGGCTCCCTTTTGAAAACCAAGCAACTCCCTAATGTACTCATAGAGAACCACTTGTTCATCTCCTT
The DNA here is from genome assembly GCA_036936925.1 of Cenchrus fungigraminus. Lineage (NCBI taxonomy): Eukaryota > Viridiplantae > Streptophyta > Magnoliopsida > Poales > Poaceae > Cenchrus > Cenchrus fungigraminus. The sequence continues at coordinate 56,130,483 of CM072772.1, read as the reverse complement.
CCAAACGGAATGAGAGACTCGACACTCCTTCATCAAGTATCGGCGCCATGGTCATAAGAATTTCCAGGGCCAATTCCTTGTGGGTGTTTGCCTACACTCCGTTGGAAAATTGTACCCAACCTAGGTTTCCCAACAAGTAATATATGTCTGTGTGAAAGCCCAGCACTTGGAGAGCTTGGTCGTCGAAGACGACATTTGCCACAAGCCTCTTCTCAAGGCGAGTGAGCTTCTCCTCCTCCTCCGTCTTGATAATAAACCCATACTTGGAATACCGCAGAGTGTATGGAGGTGGAGCGGATGATCGTGTCAAGCGATGAGGTCGGACGGGCGGCTCCTCCGTGCGTCCTTATGGTTCGGTGAACCGCATAGACGAGCTTCATGTGGCCCTCATGCCACCGAGGAGCAAGGTGTCGTTCCTCCTCGACAGTGCCGTGTCCTCCTCCATACTCTGAGGAGACTCGGAAACTGAGTGCCTCCTCGAAGAGCTTGTTGATGATGACTTGGACGATGATGATCCCTTCTTCTTGGAGAAGAGACTTGTAGTTTTCTTCCACATGGTTGCTGCACTCTTTCTCACAAGTATATCCGGGGTTTTGAACCGGTAGCAAGGCACACAAAAATTATGGGAGTGTGGACTTTTAGTGGACTTAGGATGGATTTTGATGGACGAATTAAAGCTCGTAGTGGGAAGCAATGTTTCTGGAGGTTTTGGACTTAGAGCTCAAGAACACGAACAGAGAGCTGGACGAAGGACTTACCTGCCGAAGGGGAGCACCAGGGGGCTTAAATGGGGGTGAGGTCGGCCGGCCTGGGCCGACCGGCCTGGGTCGCTTGCTGCTCCTCCCAGCTCCGTCTTTCTCCAGTGCACTCCATGCTCCTTTGTTACTTTGTGACCGCGTGCTCCACGGGGTTGCACCGCCCAAATGCTCTCGTCCACTCCTTTGCTTGCATGATTGATCCTCCCACTTGATTGCTTTGCTTTGAGTCACCTCCATGCTCCCTTGCCTCACATGCTTCCATGAGATTCCTGCAAAACAAAGCTTTGGCTGCCCCCCCATGCTTGTCCTTTGCATGTGCCTTGATGATAATGGTTGGAGGGGCATCCCGTGATGCATCATGGTGCATGTGTGGTTAAGTTAACTCAATTACCTCCCTCTAATCATGTTTTAATGCTAAGCACTCCTCTAATTTCGAAAAATAAAATCAAACTCAGAGCTTGCAATGAGTTCAAATATAATTAGAGGAGTTTTAAGCATCAAAAACAAATGTAAGTCGAAAATATTTTCCGACTACTTTTATTTTTGTCGCACCGGTATCGTTTGCTTCCATTAGTTGAGAGCAAGCTTTTCCCGACTTGATCATAGGGGTATAGGTTTAGGTTCTAATTTTAGTTAAATGTGGGAGAGAGATTTTGAATGAAATAAAATTAAATGAGGCTTAGAAAAATTCTAACTCTAGAGAAACCAAAGGATATAAATTTTAAACAAACCAAAAGTTAAGTTTCTAGGTTCATGCGAGTCCTACCATGCGCTAAAATTTAAATATCATCTAGGAACATAGCGTGGCTCTGCTCGTGTGTTTTTAGCATGTAAAACAAGTCAACCATAACATCATGAAGAGGATGAAAGGTTGAGGTAGGTTATGAATTTTTTTTGGTTTTGGTTTCTCGAAAAGAAGCAAATAACACATAGGATGCCTCATGTAAAGGGTTTATGATCCAAATAAAATATCCAAACAAAATTTATAACTCTAAACATTATCCAACCACTTAAGAGTCTATGAATGTCTTACGTAGCAAATTCTAAAACCAACTTACTTGAAAGACTCAAAAATCTTGATCGGGTTGTCCTCCCGGTAGCTTATTCTTGACTCGACGAACGGGTTGCCTCCCGCCTAGCGCTTCGTTTATAGTCCATGGCTAGACTTCTTCACTTATTTACTTCGGATCAACACTCTTTGCGGGCGTTGCAATCTTGGGTACCCACTTCCGCACCATCTTTGGCGCAGGCTTATTCTCCGGCTTAGTCATCTTTTTGGTCTTCATAGGCGGCTTTTGTTCCTTGATCTTGACGGATGCAACAACTTCTTTGATTTCCTTCGCTTCCTTATTTTCCGGCTCTTCCTTCTTCCTTGGCTCTTCCTTACTAACACGATGATGAGGTGGAATATATTTAACTTTGATCATGTTTCATACCTCGAAGCGTGGTCGAAACTTGAAGGAACTCCTCTCGCCGTTGATGTCGAACTTGATCTCCCCCTTCCCGACGTCGATGGTAGCTCCGACGGTCTTGAGGAAAGGCCTCCCAAGGATGAGCAGTGACTTCTCCCTTTCTCCCATCTCGAGCACCACGAAGTCAACAGGGATGAAGTGGTTTCCGACCTTCACGGGCACATCTACGGCGATGCCCAAAGGATAGCGAATGGAGTTGTCACCCAACTCCAAGCACATGGCCGTAGGCTCTAGCTCCGGTAGGTGTAGCTTCTCGAACACGTCTCTTGGCATGATGCTCACACTTGCTCCAAGGTCGCATAATGCTTTCTCAAACTTGAAGGAACCAATGAAACACAGAATCGTCGGGCATCCGGGGTCTCCTTCTTTCTCTAGTCCGTTTGCAATAGCGGCTTTACATTGCTCGGACATCTTGACGTGATCCACCCCGAGTGTTCCTATCTCATACTTGTTTGCAAGTATATCTTTGAAGTAGTGAGAATATGTAGGAACTTGAAGGGCGTCCAATAGCGGCATGTTGATGCTCAACCTATGCACAACTTCCACAAACTTCTCAAAATGATTATCAAGTTTACCTCGGAAGTAGCGTGGCTTGAGTTGCGGTATCTTCGTGTCTTCTCCCGGCATCTCAAACTCGAGCTCTTCGGTGATGATCTCAGTAACCTTCTCCTTAGCAAATTCCTCCGCCTCGGTAGATGGTTTAGGCTTTCTAGCTCCCACGGAATGCTCCGGATTTTTAGTCACCTTCCCCGAACGAGTTTGAATGGCCTTCGTTGTCTCGGGACCTTGAGGTTGTCTCGATAGCTTTCCTTCATTAGCGGATAGGCGCCCGGCAAGTTGTCCCACTTGTGTCTCGAGCATCTTCATCATGTTGAGCACTTGATGATTGGAGCTTCCGACCTCCGTCACCTTGCTATCGATGTTCTCCAACACCTTGTCTATGGCTTTGAACTTAGTGATGGTGTCCTTGTTGATCTTAGCTTGCTCGTCCATGAAGTCCCTTAATTGCATACGAAGAGGAACCGAATTCGGAATGGACGAACTTGCATTAAATTGAGGTCTACCTTGCCCATAGCGGAAGTTCGGCGAATCTCCCTTCCTCATGTAGTCGAGCATCTTGGCTTCCTCCGGGCAATCTTTTTGGATATGTCCATACTCTCCGCACTCTTCACATGTGGATCTTGCTTCGGCAGCCTTTAAGTCTTGAGCTTCTTTCTTTTCTCTCTCCATCTTTTCTAACCTCCTCATGAGCGAGTCGATCTTGCCTTCGAGTAGATCTTCCTTCTCCACTTGCAAGACTCCTTTGACGTTCCCCGTGGGTTGAACCGGAAGTAAGCGTCCGGATGACGCCCATGTATCATTGTCCGGGACCTTCTTGAATAGAGTGAAAGCTTCGGTCAGTGTAAGCTCGATGATGGATCCTCCCGCTGATGCATCGATGATCGTCCTTAACGCCATGGTAAGTCCTTGATAGAACTTTTGAAGAAGATCTTCCTTCGGGAACTTATGATGTGGCACCGCCTGAGTGTACTCATTGAAGCACTCGAAAGCTTCCGATATGGTCTCCATAGGATATTGAGAAAAAGTAGCAATCTTATTGCGCAAGCTTTGAGTCTTACCTAGTGAGTAGTATTCCTTCATGAAAGCTCTCATCAAAGCCTCCCAATTTTGCACCGTCTCCGCCGGTTGAGAGTAGAACCATTACAAAGCTTTTCCGAGTAGCGAGAACGGAAAGAGCCTTGCCCTCATTTGGTTTTGAGTCACCCCTTCCATATTGAATGTCTGACAAAGTTGAATGAATGCTTGGAGGTGAAGGTTTGGATCCTCTTTACCGGTGAAGGGTGAATGTTGCACCATGCGGATTGTTGAGGTCTTGATCTCGAACGGCCTTCCGATCTCCGTGAGGTTCAAGATTGGTAGGTCGACGATGTCCGGGGTGCATAGCTCCCCGATCTTGCGCTCCGGCTGCAGTTGTTCTCCCATCGGTTGCGGTGGAAGTTGATTCTCCCTAGGGCTTGGAGGCGGTGATTCTTTTGGAGACTCCGACGATCCTTCGGCCTCCGCTTTTGGATCTGCAAATTCCAACTTTTTAGCTTGTGCTTCACGTCTCCTTAGCCTGTAAAGTTTTTCTGGATCATCCACAAAATTTTTAGGTTTGTTGGAGAGGTAGCCGTCCATCTCCTGTTAGGGTTAGCAATAAACAAAATATATACAAAAACAAAAATAAAAACAAATCTAAGAAAACTAGGGTTAGTCAAAAACTAGATTAGATTGATTTTTGAGGATGATCAAAAGTTAGTAGATACAAAAAGAAAAACCAAAAGAAAACTAAAAATATTCACAAAAAGCAATAAAAGATCGAATCTTGATCACTTGTTCCCCGGCAACGGCACCAGAAAAAGGGGCTTGTTGACGGTGTATATGCGTATCAAACTTCGTTTGGATTGCAAGCAGACAAATCCTCCGTCGTAGTCAAGGGACCCTTCTTCCCTCAAGTGTGAACCCAAGATATCGAATCCGTGGAACAAATGTGTGATGCAAGAACCAATCTAATAAAGCCACAAACACTTTAATCTTTGAAAGGTTGTTGCTTTAGCATCTAATCTAGAGAACACCAAAAGAAACGAATCTAATCTATGAAAACCGGAGGTAGCAAGAGATAGAGAGGGATGGGTAAACCAATCTAGATAGATTGGATCAAGCTCTTGTTGAAGTTCCAAGCAAAGAAGAATAAACCAAATTCAATCTCATAAAAAGCTTCTTTAAATCGCGGCTTCCGTTCCAACTCCGAAGACGCCCACCTTTTGGAGCCACCGTTCTGTCACAACACACTCCTACTCATGCGGGTTAGCCTAGGGCGAGTCCAAAGGACAAGTTGAAATCTCTTGGTAGGTCAGGCATGCACCTCTTGCCACCACGGCTACAAGAACACCCTCTATGATCTATCTCGAGAATAGATCTTTAAAGTAAGAAAAACCAATCGAGGTCAAAGTCGTAGAAGAAGCACTTGATCACTAGAAATTGGATTGCAATTTGATAATTCAACATACTCAAAGGTACATGGACAAGATCACCACCTGGATCCTAACTTGATCTTGCTCCTAGCTCCTGGAACTCCGACGTGGTCTTCCCTGTAAGGTTTCCACGCCGGCTAGGGAAACACTAGACAACTAGCTCGACCCTCTCCTCTCCGGAATGGTGTCCCTCTCTTCTCTGCTCCTCGGTGGCGAATGGCGAATGAGTTCATGTGTAGCTTTTGGCAGGGGGAATATAAATAGTCGGGGGGTCGTCTAGGTCAAAGGAGCGGACAAATGGGCCCAGAAATGGGTTGGGCCGACCGGCCTGGGCTGGCCGGCCTGGGCCCATTCTTGCCCATCTCGTGGCCTCCTTCGTCGGCGACGCTTCTCGTGTCTTCTGGAAGTTTCCCTCCTCTACATGTGGGCCCTTGGCGTCAGTTTCTCCGCGGTTTGGATAGAGCTCCTTGTTGCGCAAGCTTCAGCATTTTCTATTCAGGTCCTCGGAGTTTTCTGCCTTCATGGGTTGGTCCTTGGGCTTGTTGGAGTCATGTTCACTTCATTGCTTGACTTGTACCGGGCTTCATGGTCTTCTCACGAGGTGCTTGATGAACTTACCTGGAAGTCTTGCTTTTAACGCTAAATTCCTGCATAAACATTAAACTCCAAAACCGACATGCACGAACGAACTTGTTATGTCAAGGGGGTTAGTACCAATGGATAACATATAAAATTGATGCCTACACCGAAGGTAAACTCATGGCTAGGTTGACGGAAATTCACCGTCAACAGGGCGTCAGGTTATCGATCGATTCTAGCTGTAGAATTGCCAGCCGAGGATTGGAGGAAGGGGATAATGGATTATCTGAAAGATCCATCCAGGAAGGTTGACAAACAATTGAGGTACAGGGCCATTAAATACGTTCTATTAGAAGATTAGTTATATTATCGCACCATCGACGAGGTTTTGCTCAAGTGTCTTGGTGAAGAGGAGGCTAAAACCATAATGGGAGAAATTCATGAGGGAGTCTGTGGAGCCCATCAATCAGCATTTAAGATGAAGTGGATGATCAGAAATAATAACTATTATTGGCCAACGATATTGGAAGATTGCTTCAAATACTATAAAGGATGCCAAGAGTGTCAGAAATTTGGGAGTATTCAAAGAGTTCCAGCATCAGCAATGAACCCAATAATTAAGCCATGGCCGTTCAGGGGTTGGGCAATCGATCTGATCGGACAAATATATCCACCATCGAGCAAAGGTCATAAATTCGTACTAGTGGCTACAGACTATTTCACAAAGTGGGTTGAAGCTATTCCCATCAGAAATGTGATATCAGGCAATATGATTGATTTTGTTAAGGAACATATTGTCTATCGGTTCGGCATACCTCAGACCATTACGACCGATCAAGGGAGTCAATTCACTTCAGGGGAATTTAAGGAATACGCGAACTCACTGGGGATCAAGCTGTTGAATCATCTCCCTATTATGCTCAAGCAAACGGACAGGTAGAAGCAGCAAACAAAGGCATCATCAAACTAATCAAGCGTAAGATCGATGAGAATCCCAAACAATGGCACACAATCCTTAATGAGGCACTATGGGCGTACAGGATGGCATGCCATGGGGCAACCAAAGTGTCACCGTATCAATTAGTATATGGTCATGATGCTGTATTGCCTTGGGAATTAAAAACCGGATCCAGAAGGACTTCCTTGCAAGATCAATTATCGGCTAACGATTATTCGGCCATGATGAAAGAAGAACTGGAGGACCTCGCTGGTGATCGACTAAGAGCTTTGGAGAATATCGAGAAAAATAAAAAGAGAATAGCCAGATGGTATGACAAGAAGGTCAAAGTTAAAGAGTTTGGCCAGGGAGATCTGGTTTGGAAACTTATATTACCAATGGGCTCTAGAGACCCAAAGTATGGAAAATGGTCGCCAATGTGGGAAGGTCCGTATCGCATCAGCCAATGCGTGCTAGGCAATGCATATATCTTGGAAACCTTAGAAGTAGAAAAATTTGCTAGAGCATTGAATGGAAAATATCTGAAAAAAATATTACCCAAGCATATGGGTAGACGCCTAGCCGATCATCATGTCGAGCCTAACGGCCGATTAAGATTTCGAGCTATAGCCGATTCAGAAAGAATCGCCTTCAGTACAAAAAAATAAATATTCGCCAATGGCCGATTTGGTAGTTCGGTTTCAAATTATAGCCGATAGACAAATCACCCTCAGAATAAAATATATATATATTATCTTCTCATCACTGATTACAGAGGATAGCATTACAATTCAGATCTAAGGTTACAATGAAGTGATAAATCAGAAAAATTCATGAAAGCCGATTATGTTCATCATCACTAAGACGAACAACGATTCTGGATCATCGTCATCAAATGAGGGAACAAAGAAAGAGAAAACAAAAAAGGAAGCGTAAATTTGATGAAGATGAATCGCCAGATTCTGCGACCTTCTCCATCAAATCCCGGCGAAGAAGACATAGGGTTGTTCTTCTTCCTAAACGCCCAGGAACAACCTTCGCTCTCCCCCATTAGCTGATGCATGTCACAAGGGTTCTTCTAGCTGTTGGACCTCCTGGCTTCACAAAAGGAGACTAGAGAGGGAAGTATGTCCTAGACTATATCACAAGAATTCTTCTAGCCATCGGGAGGAAGAAGAAGGGGAGAAGATGGAAAAGTAGAAGCCTAAAGCCTACTGAATATATGTTTTGAGCCATGGGTGAAGGCAAGATGTGTTCTCTGTGAAAGATGAGGGTGGTCATTTATATCCAAGGCACCGGGAAGAGATAAGGATGGGGAAGCCACAAAAAACAGAAACCGAAGACTCCAGATCCGATAAAGGAGGAAATAGATGACCCGTGAATGGTTCAGTTTCCAAAGGATGACCGATTCGGAGAAGCATTTCCAAAAAATAGAGGAAGCATGCACATATAGCAAGCAGTAAAGATTTCTTCCAACACATCTACAAAATACGGAGCATGGTTCACAGAAATCTTCTGCTCAACGTCGCAGACAAAGTTGACAAGCTCACTAACAGCACCCAGAAGAAATGACATTTCAAGCAAGGGTTTGTCAACGACCAGTGACAATCGCTATCCCCTAAAGAGTTTTCCAGGAAAAGATGCCTCTCATGCCTAAAAAACTAAAGGAGCCAATGTCTACATCGGGAAGAACCAAAAGCCTGAAGAAGCCATGGAGAAACCCCTGGACAAAAGGGTGAGTCTTATAGGGAAGGAGAGCGGAAGAGCCAAAAGTATCACATGGTGAACAGTCCTGGGAAAGTGTCAGATGATCTGTTACATTGAAGGGATGGGACACTATCGATGGCGATGGAGACTGATCGTGTCAGGCACGAGAAGAGATTTGGCTATCTCAAAAAATCAAGAAGAGGATACCGGATTCAAGTGAATTTCGGAGCAAAAGATTATTTACTCTGAAACTGGGGGGCATGTGTTGACACCGTTTTTTGGAAAAAACGAGTCAAAAGGGATAAGAAGGAGCAGCCGATGAAAAAGCAGTGCAATCGGGCGATTGAAGAGAGAGAAGCGCGGTCAGCAGGGTCCACCGATGGTCAAAGGAGTCTAACTCTATCGATGGGCTGGCAAGCCAACCAATCGGCAGATGGTCAACTAGTGAACCGGCCGATGAGAAAGGAGAAGGCGAAAATTGAGAAGATACGCCAAAGGCAAGACACGGCGGAGGCAGGTCAATCCACGATTGGCGACGGGTCAGAGTCAATTTTAGGAGAGTTCGACTCTTCCATAAGTCTTTTCTATTTTTAGTAGTGTTTGTTTAGATGCAAGTAAACAGTGCCATAATCAGCTAGGAGTCAGGTTGTCCTGGGGACATAAATAGCGACCCTGCGTGGTCGGAAAAGAGCGTACACACCAATATCAAACAAACCGCCTCCAGGCAAACCCTTTACAATTTACAGCATCTACTTTCGGTTACTTCGCCATTGCGTTTTTCCTTTTCTTCAACATTGTCCTTCAAGTTCGTCGGGCTGCATCGATCGAAGTCCGGCAAGCTTGTGAGTACCATTTTACCGAATAACCCAAGGCTTTAACCTCCGGGCGCATCGCTGAGGTTTCGTCTAGTTCTTTATTCACCCCTTACCGATATTAGCTAGATCTACAAGTTTTTGTACCAATTCTTGTGGTTTTTAGCTTTTATCACCAATTTACCCCACTCGATCTAGATCCTGTCGGCTTCTAACATTACAGCCGATTCAGATATGTTCGAGTGCTGACGTCACGTTCGGCCGATCCCGCCGATCTCTTTGTCCACGTTCTCACGCCTCGGTCGCTCTCGAGCCGGCCGATCCCGCTTTTCCGTATCAGCCGATTAGCTGGTACACGTGTCACTAAAGGCCCATCGGTTCTCTAGCCGATCCCTAATATTTTCCATTTTCAATCAACAGGTCAGATTGGCTGGCACGCCTCGCTACATACTGGGGAGTCACGTGTGTCGTGCGCGGAGGTGACGTCCTATTTTCGCGTCAACACATGCATGAGTGATTTGTTCATGTGTTCATCATTCGTTCATCATTTAGAGGCTCCTGTTCTTGATGAACAAGGCCTTTCGATCCAGTTGACGAATGATTTACTCATGTTCTCGTTGTTTGTTCATAAGTTAGAGGCTCGTGTTCTTCACGAACACGACTCTTTGATCTTGTTGAATAGACATAGTAGAACATGAATCCGTTTGTATGACTAGCCTAGTTTGATCCAGTTAGATCACGTGTTTGTGTTGTATGAAGTTCGAGTTCAAGCTATGGTACTCGGTGTAAGTGGCCAGTTATCTGGTGGCACTGACCTAGGTCACAATAACCTGGGCCGGTCAGTGTTTAGTTAACAACGCAAGTATGGTGCTTGGGTTGAGTAGCTGCGTTGCATATGAACGTGCTCCACGGTTTGTCTTGAGGTAGGCCGTGGTAGTGACAGCCGTTGGACCCTTTGTAATCCTCCACGTTCGGGTACGCTGTAGGAGTCTAAAGTCTAACAACCAACGTCGTGCGGAAGCGACGCGGGCGGTTAGCTCCCCATTTGTGCCTGGGTGCTGAGCTGATATTCATACAATGCTTATGTGACTGACTGGTATCTACTAACTTTATATGTATAGTACCTTAGAACCTAGAACTAACTCGTATGTTGCCTCCTAAGCCGTAGTGTACCAAAGAGAGAATGAGTTCAAGTGTGTTCACACTACCCTATCATTATCATATCTTACCCCTGTGTTTAGAACCTGACTTACTCTCGTCTGCGATTTATACTCATTGCAATAGTGTTGAACTTGTTAATCCGACCATGCCTTCCTTGGATTCGATACCCTTTGGAATACTCCTTTGGGGAAATGCTACAATGGTATATTCGTGCTGTTGGTATTTCTTAACCTCACCACTAGTTGCGCACCTAGCGTGGGCGTAAGATCCACCTGGGTATACCGACGGGTACGAAAGAATCCGCAAGCGCACGGAAATACCGCTGTAGCACTTCACCTCAGGAGTATTCCCAAGGGTTTCGAATATAAGGAACGGTGTGTACTACCTCCTAGCCTAGCTATGGTCCAAGGACACCGAGCCCCTGCTTGGGTAGAGAGATGATGGGGTGCTCGGTTCTAGGGGGGTACAAGCTGCAAAGGATCTCACTTCGAACACCGAACCCTCCTATCTATAACAGTCAGTTCATGGCAAATGGTTGCCTACACCTGTATCCGAACGTGGGGGATTCCGTAAGGGTCCAACGGCTGTCACTACCGCGGCCTACCCCAAGACAAACCGTGGGATACAGGGCAATCGAAGGATAACCCGTAGTCCAGACACCACGTCTACACTACCGACTACTACTATAGCACGGCTACGTCTGACGTCCCGTAGGAACACTATAGCACTCCGTATAAATACGGAGCGACGAACCCACGAGTACGGCTAGACCTTGCCCATCATTGAACTGAGGTGGTGCGAGGTCGAACGACTAAGCACCAATTAATGTATTCCAATAAGATCTAATTAGATAACTCACACAAACGGAATGCAGAATTATTCATCTAGTCAACAAGATCAAAGGATCGTGTCACGAAGAACACGAGCCTCTAAACGATGAACAGATGAAGAACTCAAGAACATATCACCCATGCATGAATATCACTTTAGTCTAAAAGGGAAATACATAAATACTCACTTTGCTCTAAATGAAGAACAAATGGGAGTCTCACCCACACCACCATCTACATAGCACCTACACCTAACTACACATGGAGATGTGAGAACTCACCTCTCCAAGTGAGAAAATGAGAGAGGGGAGAACTTGGGATGTGTCTCTAATTCTACCCCCTCCCCTCATATTTATAGGCAAGGGAAGAGGGCCTTTCCTCTTGTTTCCTGCGCTCCCCACGCGCCACCTGGCCCCTGTAGCATGCTTTGGAAGGTGCTTGAGACGGTGGGGAAGAAAACCAGGCAAGAACCGGACCCTAGGTGCCCGAACCGGAGCTGAACCGGTAACTGGATCGCTGAAATGGCACAGAAAATGGAAAAACCGGCCGAACCAACCCGGCCCATGCAACCGACGTCTAGCCGGCCAGCCAGGGCCTACCACACGTCCGGGCGGGCGGCTCACCCACGTGCGCCCGCGCTCCCGCGCGCGGAGCAGGCGGCCAACGGGCGGCTGCTACGCGGCCCGGCGGGGCTTGCGCGTGAGCGCCCACGCGCGGAGGAGGGCGGCCAACGGGCGGCTGCCACGTGGCCCTGCGGGGCTCACGCGCACGCCTGGCACACCGCGGCAGCGGCTACGTCCAATGGTGGCCCGCCACGTGGCGCGCATGCGTACGTCGGCCTGGCTACCGTGGGACCCACGATGACGTCAGCAATTTTGTCCTTTTCATATCTTGCCCATACGAACTCCAAAGTATATAAATGATATGTCCATTTCGATCGTCTCGACGAGCCCGTCGCAATGGTGGAGTCCAATTTGGTATTTGGCATTGTTTCCAATGGCACCCTATATAAGCCTTTGGCCCTATATAACGCGTAACTCGGTACATCCTACAATAAAAGCTAGGAACACCAACACTTGTGGAAATTGTCAGTATAAACCCCTATTCTAGTGTTGATGATCATTTTCCAATTATTTTATGCAGGAATTGGCGGCATAAAAGTGGTACTTAACGGCCGTCAACAACTCCCCCACACTTGACCTTTGCTCGTCCCGAGTAAAGGGAGTCAGATCAAGGTGGTACATGATATCCAAAGGTATGAAGTTAGCATAAGAGATATTCCAAACCATACCTTGCACTTGTGAACTATGTGGAGTGTCTATCATACCATCTTGGGTAGTTGAAGGATGGAACGATCATGAATCAAGTCACTCCTGCTCATCATGTCAAGCAACTTGGGGTTTTGCAATGATTTTCAAAATAAACCTTGCTTAGCTCCTCATTTGATTCTCTCATATCGCACAATGTGTATATATGTCCTCACCAAGGCGTTAGAAGTGCCTTTCTTCATCCTACTTCTAATGATAGCTTATGTAGAGCTCAAGGTAGGTATGAATGATAAGGCATACTTGCATCACATGTATTGCAAAGTCAAAAACCGGATCCAAGAGAAAAGCAATTCATACAATCAGATCAAGATGTGCATGTGTATGAATGTGGTGGATATGGTAAGGTGGCCACTAGCCCTGGAATGGGTGCTAGTTATTACCATATTCGATGAATGAGATGAATGACTCCATTGCATGATTCTCTCTCTCTTATATATATGGAGTCTTATGAGAACATGGCTATCCTCTTCTTTTTTTTTATAGTGGACCATCATGTGCCCACATTTTTTTTCTCTATTTTTTTCATAACTGCAGGGACCTTCATGTGACCCCATTTTTTTAGATAGCCATGCCTCTTCACAATTTACTTGAGGAGAGAGAAACCAATGCATACGATGGAGCATTTATGCAGGTGAATAGATGAATGATACAATGCTAACTTCCAGAGTAGAAGCATAGCAAGGGGGAAATGGTGGTGTGCACATGAATCATGATCATGAGAGCATGAAAAGAATTGCCAAAAGGGTCACAGAATTTGGCAAAGCTCAATGCAATAGCAAGAAGCATATGAGTATAAGGTTTTCAACTGGAACATCATATGGCTTTGGTAGGACTGTGACATATCAAAGAGGAGCTTTGCAAAAAGTCTTCAGATTTTTTTTTCAAATAAAATTCCCAAGAACTCAAGCATTAAGAGAGAAGATCATATCATCAAACCATATCTCAAACACCAACTACTTAGATGACCATGAGTTCCCTAATGATATTTGTTCACAAGCGTCGAGATAATGAGTAAGGAATAAAACATATGCAGGCCAACCACAGGAATCATGTAGAGTAAGTAGAGCACCATTATTTGAGTTTGATTTATGGATAAGAACTGAAGAGCATTCAAACTCATAGGTAGAGAGGGTGATATGAAGGGTGCACATACCATCGCTCTGAAGGATATGGGAATCAAGGAAGACTAGTGGTGATTTGGCTGACCCATGGGGTAGCCAACTCACTCTAGTTTACCTTGTTTTTGTCATGAAGGCGTAGTCGATGTCGTGCAACCCCTGTGTGGGAGTTCTCGAGTGGATATGTCGATGATGAGCTTGGGAGAACTCCCCCATACTAGTGCATGTGTTGGTGTGTTCTTCGAGCAAAAAGTGGAAACAAAAGATGGACTCTGCTGGTTTGAGAACCATAGAGCCTTTATTCAAAAGCAAATATTTTTGGGGGGTTTTTTTATTATTGTCACAATGTCATTTGCTCAGAAGGGTTAGACCAACGTTACACTTCATAAACAAAGAAGATATATGAGACCTTTATGGGGTCAAAAGTACCTCCTTTATATGTTATGCAACATCAATCTAACACCTTAACTTACCTTCCCAATTGAACATAGCTCAATGACTTATCCATTAGAATTTGAGGATTTCCTGCAAGGGTTAGTCTGCATACATGCGACCAAGATCTAAGAGGATATAACTCTAAGGTTCGTCAATCAAAACTCGACACCACGTCTTGTTTTGATTGAAGAAGAAAATTTTAACCTAAGCACCACGCTTAATTTAAAACAGTCTATGAATGTACGCCTCGAACATACAATCAAACCCGAGCATATGAACAAAGACACAGGAATCATGCAAGCATAATCAAGCTATTTTCAAAGGGAACATAAGCGTGAGCGCATAACGGTGAACATCGGGCAACCTCCCGGAAGGGCTTTGTTTAATGTCAAAAGCAGGACTTACCTAGCTAAGGGGCAAGATGCAAGAGCTGTCATCACCTCCACACCAGGATAAGATTTGGTAGAGGAGGAACTTCACTAGGATGCTCACATACCTCCCCCACACTTGAAGTTTGCATTGCAAGGCAACAAAACTCAAGTGCATGGTGATCAAACTTCCTTTTGTAAATGTTCCATCACCAAGGCTTATCTAGGTGTTGCAGCTGATGTGGCTCACATGTTCATAGGCATCACCTGTCCATCTTTCTTTTCAATCTCCTCTTGAAAAGTTAGTGACCAAAAGTACCCGAAGGACAACTTATCCTAAAAACATGTTCTTGCTTTTTATTCGAAAGGGAAATAAAACCTATGCTAATCCAGGCCATCTCCTGGTAGTGCTTTGTTTATTATGGTCATAAGCTCGACCATGGGAGATTTCTCTTGCAGCCACATTGGTGGTGTCCTTCCCATCTCACCACCAATCATCGATGAAGCAATGAAGCTCTAGCTGCAGGGTTAGTGCCACATAAACGAATACGAGTCCAAAAGATGACAAAGCTAAAGGCAGACATGATCATTCCAGGGAGGCTACGACAGCTCCTGGGGTGATCATGGGACTTGAGAAGCTATAGCACTAGGGTGGTGAACCTCGGAGATGAAAAGATTGAGCACGGAGGCTAGTGCTCTCGCAACTGATCTCCGAATGAACTCAGCTCAGAAAAACACACGGCCTCCAAAAGAGGATAGAGTAGAAACTCAAATGGTCGGTGTACGTTCAGGAGCTAGAGTTT
Source organism: Cenchrus fungigraminus (assembly GCA_036936925.1). NCBI lineage: Eukaryota > Viridiplantae > Streptophyta > Magnoliopsida > Poales > Poaceae > Cenchrus > Cenchrus fungigraminus. Next base: position 56,115,161 of record CM072772.1, on the reverse strand, counting down.
GGGTGAAGGGTGAGGTTCAGCTCATCCTTCCCTTAGGTAGAGGGACTGATGTTCTCATCAAAATGATGAAACATCCCGAGGTCTAGCCAATGGGAGGTTATGGATAGATAGATTGGAAAGATCAACACCCATTAGGCATCGATCAAGTCAAGCATAAGATAAGAAGTAAAGCTTCTCTTGACTGATCGGCATCGATCGATGATCTTGGCATCATAAATGAATGCACACGATTCGATCGGTATGTGATCATGCCCCTTCGGTCAGATAGGTGAATCCTCATGGATTATAAAACAGAGACCGATGCCTTAGCCCATACGTAACCTTGGTGCTAGGCACCGCAGCTCGAGTCGAGACATAGGAACATGATAGGCCTATCGTACTCTCCTTAGGAGATCATAACTAGGACCAAACAAGTCATCCTGGCCGAGAATGATTCCTCCTTTCCTAATTACTCTCTCCATCCTCCCACGAGACAAGGCCTCGGGGAGAAGGTCTAAGAAGAGGTACGAGAGGGGAACCCAAGGGTAGACTCTGCGCTAAGCAATCTTTAACTTAGATTCCTGCTATTCAGGAATGGTATCTTCAGCTAGAGCTTAAAGCCTCAGCTCGACTGATGATGTATCTAGGGGCTCAACATTTCCTCTTACGGGCACCTCATCGACCTGGATGCAAAGGGAGTTGAAATCCCAGAGGTTTTCCACGATCTCTTTTCCCTCAGCAGCGTCCAAGTGCACAAAAGAGCCTCCGGAGAGAGCATTAAGCTGCATGGCATTGTCCTTCCATAGCCCATACCAGAAGTGCTGAAGCAACATCGAATCGGGAACGTGGAGGACTAGGCAATCTTCCGCCAAAAAGGCAAAGTGGTCCCATACCATTCCTAGCGATTCCTCCTCACCTTGCTTGAGACTGAGAATCCTTATCCTTAACGAGATGACACGTCGTATCGGGAAGAATCAGGAGCAATAAGCTGCTCTCAAATTTTCCCAAGTGAGGTAGTCTCTACCAAAACAATGGTGCCAATCCCGTGCTTCCCCAGAGAGGGATAGCGGGAAAGATTCCCTTTTCCGAGCATCCAATGATTCTTCGATTTCACTCGGAGTTTCAATCAGAAACTCGTAGTCTCTCACATGATTGAGGGGGTTCTCATGAATTGACCCCGAGAAGGAAAGATCCTGAATTAGCTTCATGAGAGAGGGGTGAATCTGACAGCCAGATGAAAGAATGAGTTCTGACAAGGGTGGCCACTACAAGAAAAATGCTGACTAGTGACGCAAAAAAAGGCCATTTCTCGTCATAAACCGCGATTAATGACGCCAGTTGTTACGAAAACGCTCCATCATTAATCGAGCGTCACAAACCGTGATTAATGACGAGACCTTATTTCCCGGCGTCATGAGTTTAATGACGCATATAAATTCGTAACACTAAGGCGTCATAAGCTACCTACCACGTCGGACCGAGATCCATCGTGGCTCTGACGTGGCAGGGGGTTATGACGATTTCGGTTCGTCACAAATTGAGGCCCGGTCCATGTGAGAGCCTTTGTGCGCCTAATATTGTTGGGCCAATTTTAGTCTGTTTCAGGTTTTTGTGTTATTTTTTTGGTCATTCCCGAAATGTTTGTTGCACAGTATATTGGGCTATTTTATTTTGGGCCCTAGCAATCTAACGAACTTGGCCCATATTGCATTATGCTTGGACATTTGATTTTGGGCATTATCCACAGGGCCTTTCCTGGGCCTCGGCCCATATTGCTTTTTTTTAGATCAGCCCATATTGCATTTCACAGGGCACTGTATACTGTTCTGGCTACTGCTAATCGCCAGCACATAATCAGACAACAAAACAAAACATTTCCCACTTCCATATAATTCACACCACATTCAGGGAATAGTTCAACCAGTACAATTGTGCAATATACATCAAGTTAACATCGAATCGAATCAACATACAACAAGTCACTAGCAACACAAGTTCACCAGGACCACATTTCAGTTGAGAGGAGGATAAACCTGGCTGAAATTTATCAAGCCTTGGATCAGATTATGCATGTCAGTTGTGCTCTTCTTCAAAGCTTCAAGCACTTCTGTTTGAGACTTCAATGTTGTCTCCTGATCTTGAGCCTTCAATCTCAATTCGCTCATCTCGGCCTCTTGTTCAACAATCTTCTGTCGCAGTTGTGCCCTCCCTTGCTTCTCATTGTTAAGTCCAGCTCGTATTTCCTGAACCTAAAGTGCAGTAGTAACCCTAGTCTTTTTCATGGAGGGCGGGAGAATGCCAGCAACCTCCCGAAAAGTCCTAGATTGGACAACTTCCGCCACTGCTTCAACAACAGTCTTTCTTGGTTGGTTGCCTTGAGGTTCAGCGACAATTTGTTCCATGTGAGCCTAAAAAAGGAAATAAAATGAAAGGTTTAAAATAAAATAGTCACACATGTTTCTAGTATTGTTGCAAAGAAAAATGCAAAAGCAGAAGAAGTACTTACAATGGCTGCCTGTACTGGAGCGGTGAAGCCATTCTTGCTGCAGTGGAAGGACTTTAAATAATCAAGTGGACTTAGCCCTTCTCCTTCAGCAGTATACTTCTGCCTCTAAATATGTTTCGAAAACAGGCATAATTATCAAAGTGCTAGCATTGTAAAATGGTTCATGAAATGAACTACAGAGCAAAAACATGACTTGTTCATCTGCTTACCACAAGATTAGCTTGTACAATGTAGCTTCGAGATCCAGTGCGCTGATGGTACTTGACCTTTCCTTGATTACCGGTGTTTGTACTACACCTTGCCTTTACAATAATAAGAACTCGTGTAAGAAATAAGATTAAGAACAATATATAAGTACATGAAAATGTGGTAGTGGCAAGTTGAAGTTCTATCACACCCTGTGCTCAGGGGAAGACCACATGTTAACCAGTGCCTTCCATTGGGCGTTGGTCAGATTGGGCACAGGAGATTTAGTTGGGACTGCATTTGCTGGAACATCATTGAAGTACTTTTGCTTCAGGCGATACCTCGCCTGTCTCTGTATCGACTTCAGCATGTCAGTGCATGCCACCCTTACAGGTTCACTAGTGGTGTCAATGTCGAATTGCCCCTAGCACAAGACAATTATCAGAAAAATGGATAACAAGAATGGATGCAAAGAACTATGGTAGTAGATGAGTGGACATATGCACACCGCTAGTTTGCCCATGTAGTTCTTGAGATGGTCTTCAGTCTTTTCACCATCTTGCTGGTTCTTCTTTGGCTTGTAGTCCTTCCAGCTAGGAAGGATCGGTATGTGCCCACGCACTATGATCCCACCTTCTGATGCAAACTTTGTAGCTTGCATTGGTGCCTCTGGGCGTTTGAGCCCTTCTTGAATGTGTGTAGGGATCTTGCCATTTAAGCCTCGGCTAATTCGGTCCAGATCTCTGCCCAATCTTCTTGAATCCCGCGGCCCCCGTTGTGCTCTAGAAGGGCGTGCATCACCTAACAAGTTTGTTACAGCTATACAAGTTAATAATTATTCGGTTGGTAATTAGGACATTCGAATATGAGATCAAATGACTTGCCTTCTGCAGTCGTCATGTCGATGATGTTCTCATCGTGGGTTGCTGTTGCTTGGCCTTCAGTGGGCAATTCTTGTGTATCAAGAGTTGTCCAACTCCCATCAGCTAAAGCCAATTCCCTTGCCTTAGTCCTAGTCAGTCTAAGAGGCATTCTGGTAGGGTCATCCGGTGCCCGAATTCTCTTGGTCCCTCTTCCTCCACTGACAGGTATCCTATGAGTGACCTGATTACACAAAATTCAACAAAGAAAGAGAAGATCAGAAGCAATCCTGCATAACTAGTACATGAAATGAGTTCATGATAAGACTACCTCTTGTTGACATGTCTCTGGGTCAGATTCATGTTCATCAGAAGGGTTCTACTCCGGATCTGAATCTTGTATTGTTGTATCGTTGGTACCCTTTCTGCTTGGTCGGTCAGCTGCTAAAAGTGCTTTCATTTTCTCGATGCCAAGACTAGAGAAGAAATTGTGATTCTTCAAAAAATTCATGTCCCTCTGCCGCTCGTAATCGCCGCTCTCGGCTACTTCTATTAGGAAAGCAGAGAAACTTCTGTAAGGTTGGCCTACCACTGTAAATAAAACTAGATCTAAACACTTCTACAAGAACCAGTAGGATGTTCCTAGACGAACAAGATCCTGAAAGGATGTTCCTAGTCAAAACAAGATCCTAAAAAGAACTAGTGTAGACATGGGATCTACCTGATCAAAAAAACTAGTGCACACATGGGATCTGCCACATGGGAAAACACGCAAGTACGAATCCACCGGGGAAGCTGAACCGAGGAGGAAAACATTGTACCTTGTTCTGGATATTTCCTTCGTACGACCTTCCCTCCTGGTGCCATTGTGTCGTCGCCGCTGCTACTACAAAGGTAGATGGGAAAGGGGCTGAAGCTATGAGCGGTAGATTTGAGACGATGGAGGAGAGGAGGTGAAGATTTGGGCTGCCGGCGAGGAGGGAAGGTGAAATGGGGCGGAAAGATTTGAGATGGCGAGGAGAGGAGTAGAAGGGAGGGAAGGGACGGGGGCAGGGGTAATTTATCCATTTTGGTGGAGGGCCTTGTCAGATTACCAATATACCCTTTCATTATGGTGGTGACTGAAACGGGGTGCATTGGGAAGGGGAAAGCAAAAAGGACATTTAACATCTGCTTCGCCCGGGCGTCTGAAATTCCGAATATTTGAATCACGCGCTGGTTTGTTCTGAGGGCTGGTCAGCGCTATATACTGGCGGCAAAGGATGTACCTCTAATCAAGATACTACTACATAGGATATTCCTTGACTAGGAACTACACATTTCGTTTATGTACTGCTCCCCTTATATTGATCAACACATCCCTTCCTTCGTCGATTCGATTCGCCTAGTACTACATGATCATGAGCACGTCACGTTGCATACTCCTCGATCATGCCCACATTGGAGATCAACACATCCCTTCCTTCGTCGATTCGATTCTTAGTACTACAAGATTATGAGCACGTCACGTTGCATACTCCTTGATCACGCCCACATTGGAGATCAACACATCCCTTCCTTCGTCGATTCGATTCTTAGTACTACAAGATTATGAGCACGTAACGTTGCATACTCCTCGATCATGTCCACATTGGAGATCAACACAACCCTTCCTTCGTCGATTCGATTAGCTTAGTACTACAAGATTATGAGCACGTCACGTTGCATACTCCTCGATCATGCCCACATTGGAGATCAACACAACCCTTCCTTCGTCGATTTGATTGGCTTAGTACTACAAGATTATGGGCGCGTCACGTTGCAAACTCCTCGATCATGCCCACATTGGAGATCAACACATCCCTTCCTTCGTCGATTCGATTCTTAGTACTACAAGATTATGAGCACGTCACGTTGCATACTCCTCGATCATGCCCACATTGGAGATCAACATAACCCTTCCTTCGTCGATTCAATTCTTAGTACTACAAGATTATGAGCACATCACATTGCATACTCCTCGATCATAACCACATTGGAGATCAACACATCCCTTTCTTCGTCTATTCGATTCGCTTAGTACTACAAGATTATGAGCACGTCACGTTGCATACTCCTCGATCATGCCCACATTGGAGATCAACACATCCCTTCCTCTCATCAAACATAGGTATTGTGACATGATTCAAGGATTACATCGAAAATTACAAACAAAAGCATGTGTAGGGACTGTTGGGTTCGTTTTATGCATAGTGCCTGGTGAACCACATTTGCCTCAGCGGTAAGCATGTCAGGCGTGCGATATGCTCGCCTACCTGTGAACGACTCAACAAAAAGTCCGGCCATCTCCTCGTCGGACGGGAACAACCCACCGAGCAAACTACGCCGAGGTGGTTCACGATCCCCGTAGACAATATTATGTACGGATGTCTTATGGTCGTACTTTCCTATTTCAAAATCGCTCAATCCAAGTTTGTCAGCAATATGGTGTCGAAAAAGAGTATACTGGCGTCCCTGAAACATGAACATGATGTACTCCCTAGTATCGGCAATGTACACAGTAGGATAAAAAACTCTCACCCAATCCTCAACATACTTATGATGCATTGAGACCAAATCAGCCAATCAGGGATGATCATCGAAGTATGCCTTAACATCCCCACCCGCGGCCAACGTCATATGATCCCAATTTATAACCCTGTGCTGGTACAGTTTCATGGGCAGGTATTTGTAGTTGTAATAGAAAGTTTGCTGAAGGACATTCCTAAATCTTGGTTCGACCCATTTGTCCTTGGTTTTGTCCCACCACTACTTCTCAGGCACCCATCTAAGACCTTTAATCATTTGGTAGGTGTGGTTGCGCAGGTCCATCATCTTAAGCGGCTCTTACGGTGGAGGGTGAAGTTGTACCTGTTTCTCCTTCCTGGGATCTGGCGCAGGAAACTTTGAAGGGCGGGGCGGGCGACGGCCCGCGGTTGACCCACCCCGTGTGCGGCAGGAAGGCGCCGCGGTTGACCCACCCTGTGTGCGGCAGGAAGGCGCCGAGCTTGACCCACCCCGTGTGCGGTAGGAAGGCACCGAGGTTGACCCACCCCGTGTGCGGCGTGTAGGGGCAGAGGAAGAATCGCGTGCCGCAGGCCTGCACCTTAGCCTCATCTGAGGACCAGACGTGCCTGCAGAAGTCAGCTGCGACTTTCGTTGTCACTTCGCCGGAGGAGGATCGAGCGCCTTTCCATCTCTCTTGCCACCATCTCGGCCCATCTGCAATGAATTTCTCGAATTAGTGCCATTCCAAGAATTTAGCGGCGGATTGCGGTATCTGCTGGAGCCTGGAGGTGGACGCATACCTCTGATTTCGGCGACGGATTGGGGTATCCGCTGGAGGCTGCTGCAGGCTGCGGCGGCAGCAGACCTCAAGTGAGGAGACAGTAAATGGGGGGATGGCTGGTCAGCATGAGTGACACGCCGTTGGATAAAGCCATAAAAGTGTGTGTAGTGCGCTGTTGGCACCCTATGACCAGGAAATGGGAAGCCCCTTTCGTACCTGTAGTTTACAAGGAAGTTCCTCTGTTCTGATGTATACCAAACTGGACCATCCTCCGGATGTATTTCGATGAGTATGAAAGTCATAACAGGATGGTCATGTCGTACATAATGCAAAGAACCGGACAATCCATTCGCATACTTAGTCAATCATGCCCACATTGGAGATCATGAGCAAGTCACGTTGCATACTACTCGATCATTGCCACATTGGAGATCAGCACATCCCTTCCTTCGTCGATTCGTTCGCCTAGTACTACATGATCATGAGCACGTCACGTTGCATACTACTCGATCATGGCCACATTGGAGATCAACACAGCCCTTCCTTCGTCGATTCGTTCCCCTAGTACTACATGATCATGAGCACGTCATGTTGCATACTCCTCGATCATGCCCACATTGGAGATCAACACATCCCTTCCTTCGTCGATTCGATTCGCCTAGTACTACATGATCATGAGCACGTCACGTTGCATACTACTCGATCATGCCCACATTGGAGATCAACACATCCCTTCCTTCGTTGATTCGTTCGCCTAGTACTACATGATCATGAGCACGTCACGTTGCATACTACTCGATCATGGCTACATTGGTGATCAACACATCCCTTCCTTCGTCGATTCGTTTGCCTAGTACTACATGATCATGAGCACGTCACGTTGCATACTCCTCGATCATGCCCACATTGGAGATCAACACATCCCTTCCTTCGTCGATTCGATTCACCTAGTACTACATGATCATGAGCACGTCACGTTGCATACTACTCGATCATGCCCACATTGGATAGGATAAGAAATGGATATTTTCTAACCTACCATTCACGTAGCCCAACAGGACGTTCCGTTGTTTTATAATACAACGTACCGGATAATCGGCATCCCCATGCGCGATCGTATATTTTGTAAAGACACAATAGGAAGTTTCGATGCTACATAATACAGTGAACCGGATAGTAGGCACCTACGGCAGGTTTAATATTCAGGAAAGTGCACTTCAACTACATATAAATTACATATAAATCATAAGGTCCACATGATTTCAGTTCGGATCGACTTAAACATTTACTGATTTGATATCCTAGTCGTCGTCACTTTCATCGGTAGCATTTTCATCTTCATCAACGTATTGCCATAGAGTGTCGTCGTCCTCATCTTCAGAATTGAATCCATCCACATCAGACAGCTCCTTCTAACGAATTGCGTCAACTTCAGCGGCTGCAATCACAGTCTCCTCGCCAGTAATAGGCACCGGAACCTCCGAACCAGACCATCATCAAGTATAACATCATGCAAGGTTTGGTCAATTTCATCATCTTGATATGCAAGTACCATGCCAGTGGGAGCTATGTCCTCCTCATTTTCATTATAGCTCCACAAATGCCTATGCTCAAATTTTTGCACCACTCTCCATGGGTGTTGTAGTAGGGTGTCTGGCAAGTAAAAGACCTTCGTTGCTTGTTCAGCAAGAATGTAGGGATCATCTTGGTACCAGTAATCTCCAGTATTGACACTTGTGAAGTAACCATCATTTCTAATCTTCGGTTCCTTCTTGGTCCCTTCCAGATCATACCAGTCAACCTGGAATAAAACAACAGTTCGATCTCTGTCAAGCCCCGAGTTGTACCGCAGCTCAATAATATGTCTTAGTGAACCATAAAACTCAATTTTTGCAATGTCTTTATGTGATCCTGTAGTCATGATTCCACTATTTTGTGTCTTCCTATTTGCCTCTCGGGCCATGGTGTGGTACCGGACACCGCCTACAATACATGTTGTATAAGTTTTTGCTCGCCGGTCTGGTTCAGCTGATAATGCATATAGGTTGTCGTCGCTCACTGGATTGTTTGTAATCTGTACAGAAGAGCCATAGTTTTTTTAATATAGTCTTATGTAAAGGTCCTCACAAGGTAATATAAGCTAGCTACCAAACAAAAAAAATGAATACTAACATGGGATCTAAACCAGTGCCGAACTTCTGTAGCAATTCGATGATCAATATCCTCGTCCGACACACCTTTCGCTTTTAATTCATTCTTGAACACTCTGCAAAGTAGTACCATCTCAAAGTTAGAACGAAATAATTGTAGTTCTATCATTGCAATGGTGATTTACTTACTCGATATATGGCTTCACCTCTTCGCAATTGTTTAGCACGTACCAAACCACCTTGTCGTACTTTGACCCAAGCCAACAAGTGGTCCCTACTCCAAGTACTTGAACATTGTGATCGAAACAGGATGTTCCATCTACAGACAAATCAGGATTCTCTCTGTTCCTTCCAACCTGATTGAATTGTGTGGCCACATCATCAGCCGCGAGGTACCTAGAGCAAAATGTCAAGGCCTCATTAGCAACATATGCTTCTGCAATGGATCCTTCAGGCCTAGCTTGGTTTCTCACTGAATGCTTCAATGTGCATAGCCTTCTTTAGACGAAATACATCCATCCATATTGTACTGGACCTCTCAGGATTGCTTCCTCAGGCAAATGGACAGCCAAGTGGACCATAAGATCAAAGAAGGCAGGAGGGAAAATTTTCTCAAGCTTGCACAGAATTATTGGGATATCTGTTTTCAGTTTTTGCAAGACATCCAACTTCAGAGTTTTGCAACATAGTTGCCGAAAGAAGTTTCCTAATTCTGCAATAGCTATGTATATCTCTTTGTCCACTAAACCGTGAAGACAAGCCGGCAAAACCCTTTGGAGTAGGATATGACAATCATGAGTTTTCAGTCTTTGTAGTTTGCATCCATCTGCAGCAATACACCTAGCTAAGTTTGAAGCATATCCATCTGGGAACTTCACCGAACTTATAAAATCACAAAACAACTTCTCTTTCATTTTTGAAAGTACATACGGAGCTTCTGGCATTTTGCATGACTCACCATCCTCAGTTGCCACCATGTGTAGATTTGATCTTACGCCCATCTCTTCCAAATCAACCCTAGCATTGATGGTGTCCTTTGTCTTCCCAGCAATTTTAAGCAACGTTCCAATAAGGTTTTCGCATATGTTTTTCTCAATGTGCATCACATCAAGGTTATGTGCCAACTTCAGAGATGACCAGTACGGCAAGTCCCACAAACAAACCCTTCGGCTCCAGCACTGTCCGGATTCCCGCTTCCTTTTCTTTCCTTGAGGTAGAGGATGCTTTCCTGGTCTAACATCTTTAACCTTCTCCAGTTGCTGCTTCAGCTCCTCATGGGTAAACTGCTCTGGCTTTTCTCGGTTTTCAACAGTACCATCAAAATATGCTCTCTTTCTTCTCCATGGATGGTCAGTTGGAAGGAAACGACGATGCCCAATGTAACATATCTTGTTCTTCAATCTCCTTGAGCAAGGATCCTTGTCGCAATGCACACAAGAAAAATAGCCTTTCGTGACTCGCCCAGACAATGTGCTCAATGCTGGATAATCATGTATGCACCAAAGAACCGCAGCACGCAGTTTAAATCCTTTACCCTCAACAGCATTGATTGCCCAGACACCCTTCCAAAGTTGCTGCAGCTCTTCGACGAGAGGTTCCATGAAGATATCAAAATCCTTTGATGGAGAACTCGGCCCAGGGATCAATAAGGCCATCATGAAGTTTGATTCTTCCATGCATACACATGGTGGCATGTTATACGGTACAACAAATACTGGCCACATACTATATGAGTTGTTCATGTTGCCAAATGGATTGAAACCATCGGTTGCAAGACCAAGTCTAAGGTTCCTAGCATCTTTTGCAATTTTTTTCCATCTTTTATTGAATTCTTTCCATGCCTCACCATCAGCTGGATGGCTAAGCTCATTGTTCACCGGTTTTCGCTTCGACTCGTGCCATCGTGCATCCTTTGCTGTTTTTTATGAAAGAAACATCCTCTTCAGCCTGGAAATCAGCGGAAAATGCCTCAATACCATTTGAGGAACGCGCTTGTTGGTGTCTGCATCCTTCCATCTTGAATCCTCTTCACAACAAACTGGGCACACATCAAGTTTGACATACTTCTCCTTGCGAAACAATATACAATTATTTTTGCAAATATGGATTTTTTCATAGCCGAGTCCCATGGAACATATGTACTTCATTGCCGCATCGAAAGAGTCTGGAAGACACGCTTCTGGGAATCCTTTTTGTAACAAATTCATCGTTGCATTGAATGCGACGTTGCTCATCCGACTGAAAGACTTTATATGAAGTAACTTCACAACAAATGTAAATTGTCCATATGAAGATGTTGGTGACACCTTACGGTTCAGATGTTCCTTTACAAATTCATACATTTTCTCACCAAGCACCTGACCCTTGCCCAAGTCAGCAATCAATTCAGACATCACATCGTCTCTAGGGCCTTCATCCTCCACCATACCCGATATGTATTGGTTTTCCTGGACCGTTTCCTGATCACCATCATCCCGTGGAGCTGCATTATCCACATCCCCCTCTGCATCCGGCAAAATTGCATTATCCTGTACATTTGCATCATCGTCAACCATATCCTCCAAAGCTTCTCCATGATGGATCCACCTAGTTTAAGTGGTTGCCATCCCACTCACAAGTAAGTGAACTCCAATTCGCTCTATAGTCCCTGTAGAGTTATTGAGGCATCGACGACACGGGCATAGTATTTCTTCATCCTCAGCGTATCTTGTCCGAAGAAATGCCAAGAAATCCTAGACCCCTTTCTCATGATCGGTGGTAAAACCAGTACAACCGGTTATCCAACGTCTATCCATCTGGAATGTTTTTGGCAAATCCAACTCAAAATTACTGAGCACAGAACGAATCGAAAAGGAGAACATTCTGCGAAATGAAATTTTCCGGATTGAACACAAAATTACTTACCAGATTGACACGCCGCTGCAGCAAGTATCACTCAGGTTGTGCCCGTAGGAGTGAGCAGCCGTTGGAAGTCGCAAATCACCACCGGAATGATCCGTTTTGGTAGCCTACTCGCCTCTCCGTTCTTCGTTTTCCCGTTTCGGGGTAGCGGACTGCGGGAAAACTATTTTTTGCTACAGCGCGGGCTTTTCTCCCGCCAACTTATCAGAACAACCGCTCCGTGCTGTGGTTGGGGTGGAAAGTGTTTCTCATTAAATTGACACAACCAAGAGGTGATGCAGTGGTAGATAGTGTTGTCTCGTTCCTATAGGTCTCTAGTTCGAACCCTTGCTATGGCAAATTGTTTTTGCAACATTTCGTGACCGACAGTAGGAAACAAGCAGTTTCGCAGTCGTTACTCAGGAAGGTCCTTCCAACGAAACATCAACAGAACGGACCAGCAAAACATCAGCAAAATTAATTCAGAATGGTGAGTATGCTCGACTCAATTTGAAACAGATTAAACCAAATCAGCATAATAAGATAGAATCTCATAGCACTCATCACCACAAAGTTCACATCACCAGCAAGTAGCAAACACAAAAATACAAACAAATTCATCACCACAAAGTACACACCACCTATGAACCGTCTAGCTAGCAGTAACACCAGACATGTTTTATCGATCGTCTACAGCTCAGTCAGAGTTCGATTGCTCTTTCTTTCAACAGGGCATTCTCCGCTAACAATTGCTGAATCTCTTTCAGCTGGTCATTCTCCTGCCGTAACAATTGATTTATCTCTTTCAGTTGTTCAATCTGCTGCTGTAACGATTGCTCATACAGGTGCTTGTAATTTAGAGCCTTTTGCAGTGACTTGAGCTCGCTGACTTGTTGTTCTTGCAGGTTTCTCTTCACCTTCTGCAGCTCAGCTTTAGTGGATTCAAGCACCTCCAGAAGCTAGAAAAATATAAGAACCTATCAATCCACCAAACTATGCAAACTGAAAACTAACTGAATCAACTTCTAACACCAATAGCAATTCAAATCTGAGTGTACGATGAAATCAGCTCAGCTTCAGTGGATTCAAGCACCTCCAGAAGCTAGAAAAATACAAGAACCTATCAATCCATCAAACGATGCAAACTGAAAACTAACTGAATCAACTTCTAACACAAATTGCAATTCAAATCTGAGTGTACGATGAAATATGAATCTATTGTATATGGTCATCCATCCTCTAGATCCCCAAATCTCGAAATCCCCATCCCTAGGTCGATAGGGGAAAATATAGTGGCTCAAACCAGAGGACTGACCTTGTCGTCCTGTTTCATGAACTCGTAGCCGGGAGGTGGCGCATAAACCACCCTCTCATCACCGCCAAAATCCGCCATTCCTACCACGAGCCATTGCAGATCTGCGCGTAGCAAAAGTCGAGAGTCTTTGCGAAGGCAGTGAAGCGTTTCGCCTGCGAATTACTGATTTATATTAAAGATTCGAAAAAAATGCTTACATGTGGGACCCAACTGAATTTTATGACAACTTGGAACACTCTATTTTTAAAATAATGCTTACATGTGGGACCATAGTTGGTTTATGACGCCGCTGACATGGCGAAAATGCTTACATGTGGGACCCTAGAAAAATTTATGACGACTTGGAACACTCTATTTTCGAAAAAATGCTTACATGTGGGACCCAACTAAATTTTATGATGACTTGGAACACTCTATTTTTAAAATAATGCTTACATGTGGGACCGATGTTGGTTTATGACATTTTTGCAGAGCTTATAGCGTCACAAAACAGAATGGAACCGTGAATGCCCGGCTACAGTACCAATCGTAATGACGAAAGTTTTTTTTGTCACTAAATTTGCTCGAAAGTGAAATATTATGACGAGATCAGCCAGGAACGTCATAAATCAATGACGCTAAAATGTGGTTGCGCCACTAGTCAACGATTTTCTTGTAGTGGGCTCTGAGGGTTCACTCCTCGAAGGTGGAAGGTGTTTACAAGGATAACCTTCCAAGGGTAGCGGGGGTAAAGGTAGAAGTATAGAAAATGGAAAAGGACATCTCGAAGGGTAACGGGGGTAGAGGTAGAAGAAAACGAAAAAAAGATACATACGCGGACCACTAGGTTTGAAGATAGATAGATAGATACACCAACCATTCCCCGGCAATGGCGCCAGAAATTCTTGTTGGTATTTCTTAACCTCACCACTAGTTGCGCACCTAGCGTGGGCGTAAGATCCACCTGGGTATATCGATGGGTACGAAAGAATCCGCAAGCGCACAGAAATATTGTTGTAGCACTTCACCTCAGGAGTATTCCCAAGGGTGTCGAATCCAAGGAACGGTGTGTACTACCTCCTAGCCTAGCTATGGTCCAAGGACACCAAGCCCCTGCTTGGGTAGAGAGATGATGGGGTGCTCAGTTCTAGGGGGTACAAGCTGCAAAGGATCTCACTTCGGACACTGGACCCTCCTGGCTATAACAGTCGGTTCACGGCAAATGGTTGCCTACACCTGTATCCGAACATGGGGGATTTTGTAAGGGTCCAATGGCTATCACTACCGCGGCCTACCCCAAGACAAACCGTGGGATACAGGGCAATCGAAGGATAACCCGTAGTCCAGACAACACGTCTACACTACCGACTACTACTATAGCATGGCTACGTCTGACGTCCCGTAGCAACACTATAGCACTCTGTATAAATACGGAGCGACGAACCCACGAGTACAGCTAGACCTTGCCCATCATTGAACCGAGGTGGTGCGAGGTCAAACGACTAAGCACCAATTAATGTATCCCAATAAGATCTAATGAGATAACTCACACAAACGGAATGCAGAAATATTCATCTAGTCAACAAGATCAAAGGATCGTGTCACGAAGAACACGAGCCTCTAAATGATGAACAGATGAAGAACTCAAGAACATATCACCCATGCATGAATATCACTTTAGTCTAAAAGGGAAATACAGAAATACTCACTTTGCTCTAAATGAAGAACAAATGGGAGTCTCACCCACACCACCATCTACATAGCACCTACACCTAACTACACATGGAGAGGTGAGAACTCACCTCTCCAAGTGAGAAAATGAGAGAGGGGAGAACTTGGGATGTGTCTCTAATTCTACCCCATCCCCTCATATTTATAGGCAAGGGAAGAGGGCCTCTCCTCTTGTTTCCTGTGCTCCCCATGCGCCACCTGGCCCCTGTAGCGTGCTTTGGAAAGTGCTTGAGGTGGTGGAGAAGAAAACCGGGCAAGAACCGGACCCTAGGTGCCTGAACCGGAGCTGAACCGATGACTGGGTCGCTGAAATGGCACAGAAAATGAAAAAACCGGCCGAACCAACCCGGCCCATGCAACCGACGTCCAGCCGGCCAGCCAGGGCCTGCCACGCGTCCGGGCGGGCTGCTCACCCACGCGTGCCCGCGCTCCCGCGCGGAGCAGGAGGCCAACGGGCGGCTGCCACGCGGCCCGGCGGGGCTCGCGCGCGCGCCCGCGCGCGGAGGAGGGCGGCCAACGGGCGGCTGCCACGTAGCCCAATAGGGCTCACACGCGCGCGTGCTCGGCACGCCGCGGTAGTGACTGCGGCCAATGGTGGCCCGCCACGTGGTGCGCATGCGTACATCGGCCTGGCTGCCATGGGACCCACGATGACGTCAGCAATTTTGTCCTTTTCATATCTTGCGCATACGAACTCCAAAGTATACAAATGATATGTCCATTTCGATCGTCTCGACAAGCCAGTCGCAATGGTGGAGTCTAATTTGGTATTTGGCACTATTTTCAATGGTGCCCTATGTAAGCCTTTGGCTCTCTTGCTCTGTGATTACATCGTTTAACGCGTAACTCGGTACATCATGCAATAAAAGCTAGGAACTCCAACACTTGTGGAAATTGTTAGTATAAACCCCTATTCTAGTGTTAATGATCATTTTCCAATTATTTTATGCAGGAATTGGCGGCATAAAAGTGGTACTTAACAGCCGTCAACACGTGCGCTTGCGGATTCTTTGTGAACGTTAGGATTACCATCGAACATTTCTGGCATCGTTGCTAGGAACTCACGAACTTAGCAATGATGTTAAGAAATGCCAACAAGCACTCCTGGCACCGTTGCCGGGGATACAAACCTGGGGACGACGCTAGCAAGTGTCAACAAGCATTTCTGGCGTCGTTGTCGTGGAAGGCAAAAGGATAACATGACAACACTTTGCATATGTTTATAATCATGACAGGGTAAAGCAGTTCTCAATGCAGGCTAACCTTAATTGTCTTCTTTGTCTTTGGATGATGAAGACAAGTAGTGCATAACTAGTTTCGACTTACCACCGAATTTCACTGAAGATCCTGAGTCACTCGTAAGGAGAGCTAGAATTCATTTCGGTTCTCCTCGTTGTGTACGTTCGGAAGTCGACCCAGCTTCCTTTGTGCCATCCACATCAACTCCTATGGCTAACCCCAATGTCGAGAAGACTCTCCGTGAGTACTCTGCTCCCTCTGCTGATCAGGTGCCAATAGACCCCGAGATCAACACTAGGAATGGAAACTGCGAGATCAAGACTGGCCTTATTACGATGGTACAGGCTAGACCATTCTGTGGCAAGCCTAATTTAGACGCGAGCGCCCATTTGCAACTGTTTCCATTCTCACTTCTGGGAAAGGCGAAGTAGTGGTTCTACGCGAACCGTGAGGAGATTAATACTTGGGCAAAATGCTCGGCGGCATTCCTCGCGAAGTTCTTTCCGTTGGGTAAAACCAATGCCCTGTGGGGAAGAATTTCGAGTTTTCAGCAAGCAGCAAATGAGACTATCCCAGAAGCTTGGGAGAGGCTTCAAGAGTATATCTTGGCATGTCCTCATCATGGGATGGACATTTGGCTTATTCTTCAGAACTTCTATAATGGGCTGACTCTGACAGCCTGAGGACATGTTGATGCTGCTGCTGGAGGAGCTTTCTTCTCGCTCACTATTGTTGATGCAACCAAGCTTATTGAGAAGATGGTCTCCAAACAAGCGTGGAGTGATGATCAATTCCAGCCATGTCAGAGGGGTGAGTGGAGGGGGTATAAATAGCCAAAGGTGTCCAAAGAGCCGTTGGCTAAAAGCTGCAGAAAGTAGTACCATCAGATGATCCAACACTATGCTCTTTTCGGGCGTCGGTTCATCCGGTGCTACTTGCCGTTGCCTCCACTACACATGACCATTGACAAATCATCTGATGCTTCAACCTACGCACCGTCGGTTTATTTGGTGCTGATAGCTTCGCGGCCAAATCCTTACTATTGTCTTCTTCCAGGCCGTCAGATGAACCGCTGCTTGAATTCTTGTGGCCATCGGTTCATCTGGTGCTTAAGGCCTCTGACTCAGGCTGTCTCTGTCTTGTTCTAGTGGATCATCGGATAGACCGATGGCTACTACCAATAGACCGTCGGTTCATCTGGTGCTACTACCGTGCTACTTCTCCTCCAGGAATTCATACGGTGCAACTAGAAAACATACCGTCGGTTCATCCGACGGTTTGTGTAAACTGAGCCTTCTTCACGAAGTGTACCAAGTACTCTGACACTTGCACTAACGCCTCTTCCTATGAACCACCGGTTCGTCCAATGGTGTTCTTTTCTTTCTCAGTTTTGACCCTCAAAATATAAACTATCGTCTCATTTTGGCATGTGGTATTTTTGCATTCTTGGGACCTAGAAATGTCTACAAAGACATGCTCAATAATATGGTTAGTCCCATTGGTCATGTTGTCATGAATCACCAAAATCAAACTTGAACAAATGGCATATGAGGCCATGTTCGCTACAGGGGTCGAGCTTGATGAGTTGAAGTCTAGACCTGCTTTGTTAGGAGCATTTATTGCTTGTCCTAGCTTGCATACAAGACTAGATGAATCTCATGCTCGTATTGTTTCTCTTGAGGCTGCTTTGAAATCTTTTATTGCCAATGCTTGGTCTACTTGTGAGGTTCATGCAGTGCAAAATTTAGAGCTTGTGCAATGTGTTGATCGGTTGCAAAATGAGAATGATGATTTGCGCAAGTTGTTGAGTTGGTTGTCCAGTCAAGAGCCTCAGTGTGGTATGATGATTGTTGCGTTTAAGCGCTTTGATGGTCAGGCGCTTGGGTCGGATAAGGTAGGGGAGTGTAGTGGTGAGAGAGAAGGGAAATTTGGGAAAACTCCAATTCCGCCACACACTACACCCAAGAACCAGTTTGCCCCCAAGCCAAACCAGACGCATAAACTGAGAGAGAAACCAAGTGAGAAGTCAAGTGAGCAAGGTAAAAAGCCTGAGAAGAAACTACAACCAACACCCAAGGTAAAACCAGCCCGCTTCCATTGTGAGTATTGTGAGAGGGATGGTCACAAGAGAGAGTTTTGCTTCAGGAGGAAAAGGGTTGAGAGGTTTGCTAGGGAGATCGTAAACAAGGACAGGTACCGCCCTTTTCGTGGTGTGTGTGAGCCTCGTGTTGTGCCTCGGAGTAAGGGTGTTGTGCATACGGCCCCATCTTGGAGGGATCGAGGCTTTCCTACTCGAGGTGCTCAGAGTTTCGGCTTCCGAGGTCGTGGTGTTGATCGTTTCGGATCCTTTGGTCGTGGTGCAGGTGATGGGTATGTTGAGTCTGGTCGTGGTATGTTTGCTGGACGTTCTCGACCTCGTGATCAATACGAGTTTGGGAGAGGTCGCAGCTTTGAGTCTCAGAGGGGCTACGGATCACATTTTCCCTTTCGTGGTACTCGTACTCCTCCAGCGAGACGTGAGATGATCCCCCGCACTGGTCATAGCTTTGATAGGATGGACTTTGCTAACCCCACTTTTGAGCAAATGGCTCGGCACTGGTTTGACTCTTTTTGTACTAACCCCAGTGTTGAGTCGGTTGCTCCCTCTCGCTCTTGGTTTTGATTTTGCAGGCGGGAGGCTTGGAGGACTTTTGGTGGATCGACTCCGAAGGCTAGCGGCACATGACCGGAGATCGAAGGTGGCCCTCTAGCCTCACCCCAGTGGTGTCAGAGGAGTACATCACTTTTGGGGACGATGGACGAGAACGAGTGACCAAGGTAAGTAGTTTTGTGACTTTGAGTTGTGTGGCTTTCGTCAAGCCACTTAGTCTCTTTTGCTATTTGCCCTATCGCATGTACTTAGGGTGAGCTTTGTATGCTCTTTGGCCCTAGTGCATGTGTTTAGGGGAAGCTTGTGAGTTTTTTGCTCTTTTACCCCTTTTGAGCTTGGGTTGGGCATCTCATGTACATATGCATCTTGCATTTTCATTTCTGTAACATATCATTTTAGCATCTTTGTATCATAGACTGCATTTTTATCATATGCTTTAGAGAATGTGCTTCTCTCATATACATTGATCATTGTGATATGTTGGATGGGAGCTTATGATCTTGCTTTTGAGCTCTTATGATGTATAGCTATGCTCTTGATAAGCTTTGGATGTATATGCATGTGAAATGGCTTATTTTTTGTGAAAATGCTATATGTGAGCCTCTCTTGTGACTTGAATACCTTGCATGCTCAGGTTGTGCTCATATGACTATGACTTGCTTAATTTGTGCTTGGGTATCATGCTCTTATCATTTGGGGTAAAAGACCCATTTGTCATCATGAATGTTTAGCCTACATGTTACCTTGTGGAGAAGCCTAAGCTTCTTTTTGCCGCAAAGGCACTTTATGTACCATGCTTAATTTTAGATCATGAAATTGGTATGTTGAAATGCCTATGCTCGAAAAATATGCTTTCATGTCATATGTGCTTTAAATTCCTTATCTTGGGTGCTAAATCGTTGCATGATGTCTACCATTGAAAAGTCTCATGTTTAGAAGTAGACACATGGCTCGGTGGCTTTGACATGACATGAGATAGCTTGTAGGTGTTTATGATGTTTCTGTGATGAGAACTTGTGACATTGCATGAAGTTTGTGAGTTATATGTTGTTTGTACTCCTTTTGATCATGTTGAGGTCCTATGCTCATGAGAGGGAGTTTTTATTGAAAAATGCTTCAATTTGCTCCTAGCCATGTCACATGTATATATGTCTTTGCTCTCTTGTTGGCGGTGTACTAAATATGGGGCTATCTTGCTTGTTCTATGTCTCATTTCTAGCATGTTGTAGTGCTCTTTCTCTATTTGACAAGCACATGCTTGCATTTATAGGCTTGATTCATGCATTACCAATAAGGGGGAGAAATATGCATCCAATTCATAACAAGGGGGAGAGATGCATTTGGTAACACAAGGGCGAGAGTCTTTACATCAAGGGGGAGAAAAAGAGGGATACTCAGTTCAGGGGAGAACTTGAGTTTGCATGCATTTGTTTAGGGAAACTTTTTATGTTGCCTGAATTTGATTTGTGCTTTACTCTTTTGCCGATGGTGTCGAGCCCTTTTGCCTCACCTTGAGGAGTCAGCAGTTTGGAGCATTTTGTCTCGGTTGTGTTGAACCATTGCACTAGCCTTAGGGGACCGAGACTTGCTCTCTCAAGCGATTTTGTTTTGGCTTTTGTTTACCTTTTGATCACTTGTTTGAGTTCTTTGTTCGTTTCTTTTCTTTTTCTTTCTCTTATGAATTGGTGACTATGTGTGTTGTCAATGCACTCATCAAGGGGGACCTGGGCGTCCGAGGACCGGTGGATGGTCGCTCTCTGATGTGGTGAGTGATTGACAACGTGGTGTGGACTAACTCTTGACCGAGTATTGTAGGTGCAGGTTGCGGCTTGATTTGCATTGGTGCAGGTGAAGAACAAGCGCGAAAGGTCTATGCTTGTGTGGCCTTCGAGGAGTGGAGAGACAAGTAGGCTTGGTTCGAGGAACCCGGTGGCCGACGGAATCAAGTGCGGGCCGCATGGTAGCAAGAAAAGCAAGACGAAGTCGTGTACGATTTCTTGGTTGAGCCTCAAAACAAAGGTCGAGCCGGGACAGTTGGACAGTCGATCCATACCATACGGACGGTCTGTGTAGCTCGCGGACAATCCGTCCCCCCTTGACGGACAGTCCGAGCTGGACCTCGCAGATTTGCCTAAGTCCCTAGTTCTTGAGTTGTGTTTCCGCTTTGCTTTGAGTTGAGACTTGTTCCTTGGCTTGGTAGGTCCGTTGTGACTACGTGACCTTGGCAAGCTCGTGTGAGAATCCTTGGTGGTGATTTTGGTACTTAGCCGGTTTTCTCTCGGAGAATTTTTTTATCGGCTCTTATTCACTCCCCCCCCTCTCTGGTCGCCTAATCGGTCCATCAGCGGATGAGACCACCGTTGCAGGGGGCCTTCTCAATGGGCTCGGGAGTGGCCCACTAGGATGCTTTGGCCCCCTCCTCCCGATCCTCAACAGCAGTATAATCAGCAACCAATCTAGCAGCACATCTGACCAAAGCATGTACATGTACAGGTAGAAAGTACTGATGTTTATTGGCTCACTACTTGCATAGGCATGCTCTCAGCCACTTAGCTCTGATTTCCCCAGGAATAATGTTTATCCTGTTTTCATTATGAGAATTTACATGCCTTTTTAATATGGCGATTTACAAAAGAGCAAGACCATTACCTGTTTTGATTCTTTGTTTGTTTGATGCAAGTATGCTAGAAAGAAATTTTAGATTTCATAAAAAAAATGAATGGGCCATAGGAAATAAGACTACATGTGCTGTACCTATCGTTACCTGGAGGGGTTAGTGTTAAGTAAAAATAATAAAACTGTGTATAGTAAGGCTGTAAGAATAAAATATTAGCTACAACCCATGTAACTGTAGTTACAATAAAATGATTTTCCCAGGTTTGAGTCATTGTATACTAGTGTATTACGACATTTCCAGAAAAAAAATCTAGGTTTACACAAGACAAGCATGCCATTTTCCATGTCTATCTACCTTCTTAAAAACACCTGCATGCATGTTCAACAACCTGAATTAATGCTGCAAAACAGTTCTGAGCTGCATAACCATATGTCCATGAAAAGGGGAGATTTGAATTAAAACAATATTGAGCCATATGTCCCACAAGAAACCGCTGTCAAAAATGGATAGTACGCCATTTTAATAAAAACTGAAGATTGCCATCCATTAATCTGACTACGATACTCCTTGTTTCTCTACAGATCAACCTAGGCAGCACTGCACCCAACATCCAGGCCACAATTGATGGAGTACTGACGAGCAACCGAGCGTTTTGATCATTTTCGACGGGCTCTTCACCCTCAGCATGGTCAGTGGTTAAAACCCAACCACTACTTCGATTTTTTTTAGTCCATACATGTCCAATAACCATATTCAAAAAAAGAATGTTCAGCGGACCCTGTTAGCTGATCAACCCTGTTAGCTAGTGGGTCATACTTCTAATACACAACATCACTTCATACACAAATGACAGGAGATCCCGAAACATTTCGGGCAGTCACACATTGGTGAGATCACCCCATTCGTGAACCTGACAGGTGCTCAAGGGGTGAGCTATGAGGTCCAAGTGGAGGTGAATGGAGGCAAGATCGAGTTTACTGAGGGATGGGAGGAGTTCATGGCAGCTGAGAAGGTCATCATGGGCGACATGGCCCTGTTCGTGCTCACAGGGGACAAGGAAATGTCCATGTACCCGTCCACCCTGAACCTGCTGCAAACCATTTCATTGGTAAGAATCATCCTAATCTATGGTCAGCTTAGTTTGAACAGACACATGGCCACTTGTTTTATGCTACAAGACCTATGCACTGGTTAGGAGACTTGATTGCTTAACTGAAATCCCACATCCTGTACATATGACTTGTGCACTGAAGCATGTATCATCTTTGCTATGATAGGTAGACATATATTTCATTCTAAGAATAGTACTAGTACTAGTCAAAAAAAGAAAGCTTGGACCATCTAACGTATAGCATATAGTTTGATTGCTGGGCATCCATTTCTATCCTGTCAATGCATAACTGCTCCAATTAGTCCTAAAATTTATTTGTTGGATGCACAATTTCAGTTCCTGAGCATGTCATGGGGATTAGATACAAGCTGGGCCCAAGGTTGTTCATCTCTGAACCGATCATTGAAAGACTGGCTCACATTTGGGTCAACCATTCAGTTGACTATCTTTTGTATGCTGCTACCATGATCAAGACGCACCTGAGCACAGGAATCTTGGTAAACTACCTCCTTAACCATCTAATTTGCCACCTACGTATCATATTCCATAATCTTTGACCGTGACAAGGGATCCATCTAACTAATGCAGTACTTCTGCACACCTTTCTCCGAGATGCTCCCATACATGCCAAAAGAAATCAACCTCTACTACACCACTGCAGCAGTGGGAGTGAAAGGCAAGCTGAAGAAAAGGTTCGGTGACGGGCTGGCAAGAATCACCGAAGGGTGGCATACCTTCATCCGTCTGCACAACATCCAGATGAACGATGTCCTCATCTTCAGCATCAAGGATACCAGGGCGGGAAAGGACATCAGGGCCTTCCCTGTGGCAACGGCCTAGGGAAGACATGGGTGAAGTGCTCCAGCTGCCAGCTCCATCTAAGCAAGTATCATCCATCGTGGAAGCAATAAATTTTAGTAGTGTGTTTCAATTCAGCTATTAATCCCCCCCTCCCCCCACAAGGGACTTGGTTTGTACCCCCCACAACCTTAATTAACCCTACTATGGGTTAACATTTCTGTGAACAATTATTGTAAGGCAGCTTAATTCGTACTTGGTTTGTAAGACATTAAACCCCCCTAGTTATGCATTATCGTTGGTGTGAGCATCTGCTATGGTGCAACTGCAATGTCCATTTGGGAGTCATGGTTTTGTGCCTTTCTTTGATGTCGTCCTATGACATTAGAGATTTAGATGTTGTGACCTGAAAAGGTAACTGCAAAGTTTTGAATCAATGTCGATTAGCGACAGCCAACATGTACTGACGACCCTAGAACTACTTTGGAAACACCATGTACTGTGTACAGAGTTAGCTGTGGTGGAGTGACCTTAGTCCGACATAGATCACAGCGCAACACGAGAAGGCAAGTTACCAAGTTGAGAAAAACAATGCGTTGCTGCCTCGTGCTGCAACGACAACCATGCTGAGGACGAAGCTAGCTAACTGAAACTATGCCCAGTGTTAGGGAAACACCGATGAGATAAAAAAAGACCAACCAAGATGTGAATGACCTAGTATCAGTAAAGTGCAAGACTACAAATACCACAACCACAAAAGTGGACGTGTATGAACATACAAGTACTAGCAAGGGACAATGCAATTGCTAACTCGATTGCAACAAAGTATATGGATACTACTAATATGCATCGCTGTGTGTTAGTGAAAGCACCAACCATAATTGTCCAACATAATAAACAATATAGCATTGAATAAACCATATCTTTCAAAAAAAATACATAACAAACATATAAAAAATATGGAATGAACCTTCAAACCTCCATCAAGCATTATTGTACTTGGGATGATTTATTAGAGGGAATCAAATAATCCATTACTAAATGCGCACAGCAAGATTATTGATAATAATAAACACAATCTGCTAACCATCCATTGGGTTCTGTTGACGCTTTTTCTGGTCAACACACACGAGCGCTTAATCGCGCGGAACGTCGAAACGCTGAACTCGCCGAGCTCCTGCCCGGACCGGTCTGACCGGTCAGGGTCACCGGTCTGACCGGTGTACGCAGAGGCGCGGTGAAAACCTAAGATCGCCGCCTTGGGAGGGACCCCGTCGGAGGTGGCGCGCCTAGGGTTGCTCTGAGGTCGGCAAGGCCACTCAGAACGTCCTTGATCTTCGTCGAGACAAACAAGGAAAGCACAAGGTTGGAAAAGCTAGGGTTTGAGAGATAAAAGTTGTAGAAAGTAATGTACGATTGGGTTCTTCCACCTCAAACGGCCGTGGCCCTTTATATTTATAGGGTGGAGAGGTCTTGCCCCGCAAGGAATCCTTTTACAACTCGAAATTCGCAAGGACTCCTCAATTCTACTCGGACTCGGGGTCCACCGGTCAGACCGGTGTGGCCGTTGCCGGATCGGCTACAGGACGCCCCACCGGTCAAACCGTTGAGGGACACCGGTCTGACCGGTGGCGTCAGCCTGATCGGCCTTGTGCCAATTTTGGGTGCGAACATATGCCCCCCTGTTTTTTAGTAAAACTTGCTGTCTAAAAAATAATTCTAAGGTCGATGTGACACTTCACCGGCCATTCTTTGGTCTAAGGGCGATTTTTTGCTTTAAATCGGCCAAATCCTATCAAGCGTCTTGCCAGACACTTGGATGAAATTTCTTCAAGTACCTCCCGTTGAGAGCCCTTGGAAGTCGCTGTCCTTGCAAAGTTTCCATCATGTAAGAATTCCCAGAACAAACCTTGACAACCTTGTATGGACCTTCCCAACTTGGAGACCACTTGCCGAACTTGTTACTCTTAGATCCAATAGGTAAAATCGTCTTCCAAACCAAGTCACCTACCTGAAAAGATTTGGCTTTTACCTTCTTGTTGTATGCTCTAGCAACTCTTCTCTTGTCCTTTTCAATTTCCTCCAAAGCCTCCATACGCTTGTCGGTCACTTCATCAATATTGTCCATCATCAAAGCATAATATGACTCAACATCAAGATTATTTTCCTTTGCAAGTCTATATGCGCCTAGATTCACCTCAACGGGCAAAATGGCCTCTTGACCATACACAAGCTCAAAAGGAGTAACCTTAGTAGCACCATGTCTAGAAATATGATGAGCCCATAAAGCCTCAGATAATACCTCATGCCATCTTCTAGGATTGTCCTCTATCTTCTTCTTTATGAGCTTCACTAATGTCTTGTTGCTAGACTCGGCTTGACCATTGGCTTGAGCATAATATGGAGATGAATTGAGTAATTTAATACCATAGGAATCAACAAATTCACGCACTTCTTTGGATACGAATGAAGTCCCTTGATCCGTAGTCAAAGTCTGCGGAATGCCAAACCTATGTATGATATGCCCAGTAATAAACTCAATCACCTCTCTATGTGTCATATTCTTCAAAGGAATAGCTTCAGTCCACTTGGTGAAGTAATCAGTAGCCACGATCACAAAATAATGTCCCTTTGACGACGAAGGATAAATCTTGCCAATAAAATCCAAACCCCATCCTCTGAAAGGCCAAGGCTTGATGATCGGATGCATCAACGCAGCAGGCACCAACTGAACATCTCCATGTTTTTGACACTCTTCACAACCTTTGTAGTATTTAAAACAATCAGCTATCATGGTAGGCCAATAAAAGCAAGCTCGCCTGAGGAGCCACTTCATCTTGGGAGCCGATTGATGAGTACCACAAATACCTTCATGAACCTCTGCCATAGCCAACCTAGCTTGATCAGGACCCAAACACTTTAAGAGCAAATCATCCGCAGTCCGACGATACAACTCACCATCATCAAGAACAAACTTAAGAGCCCATCGTCAGACTTTTCTATCAACTGAACTGCTAGGATTATGCAAATAATCAACTAGAGGCTTTCTCCAATCCTCCATCTCATCTTTGTCACGAAAACCCGAGGAGGAATTTTTACCAGGGGACTGGTCAGACCGGTCATGGGCATCGGTCAGACCGGTGTCGTTAGCCGACCCAGAACCAGGGGACCGGTCAGACCGGTCGGTGACATCAGTCAGACCGGTGTCACCGGTTAGACCGGTCGGCTGTGTCGGCCTGACCGGTGCTTCCAGAGCAAAACACTCGGCTGTAAGCAACGGTTTGTGTTCTTGAAAATTTCTTTTTCGAACATTATAACCAGATGCTTGCTGGGCCAGAGCATTAGCTCTAGGATTTTCCTCTCGTGGCACATGATAGATAACAAATTCATCCAAACAAGATATGATGTCTAAACATTTATCAAGATAAGCATTTAAAAAACCATTTAAACATTGACATACCTTGGATACTTGCTGCACCACCAATAAAGAATCTCCATATGCTTCCACATGTTTTACTCCCATGTCATGTAAAATTTCCAATCCAAATAGAAGAGCCTCATATTCAGTTTGGTTGTTAGTACAATCATGATCCAATCGGTTAAGAGCTTCAAAAACAGCCCCACTTGGCGAAATAATGGCAATTCTAACACCACAACCATCTTTGCAAACCGATCCATCAAAATGCAATTTCCATAGAGTAAAAGTAACATAACCGACATTCAAATCAAGTTGCTTATCTACTCTATGTCCAACAATAAAGTCGGCAATAATTTGACCTTTCATTGAACTTAATGGTTCACAATGCAAATCATACTCAACTAAAGCATAAGCCCATTTGCCGACTCTACCACTTAAAATTGGTTTATGCAACATGTATTTGATTATGTCGGTTTGACATGCTACTATGCAAGTACTAGGTAATAAATAATGCCTCAACTTGGTACAAGTATGATATAGCGATAAACACAACTTTTCAATGAAAGTGTACCTTGTTTCGGCGTCTAGCAATCTTCTACTTTCATATGCAACAATGTACTCCTTGCCTTCAGTCTCTTGAGTCAAAACACCTCCAATGACATCCTTCTCAGCCGCTACATACAACTTGAAAGGAATACCACTCTTGGGCGCTTGAAGAACGGGTGGCGAAGTAAAATAGATCTTAATCTCATCAAATGCCTCTTGTTGCTTTGCCCCCCCAAGTGAAGTCAACATCATTTTTTAACCGAAGTAAAGGAGTAAAAGCATTCACCTTCCCAGACAAGTTACAAATGAACCTCCTTAAGTAATTTACCTTGCCCAAGAACTTTTGCAAATCCTTTTTACAAGTAGGCGCTTTAACATTCCGGATTACCTCAATCTTTTTAGGATCTATCTCTATGCCCTTCTCATGCACAATGAAGCCCAAAAACTTCCCAGCCGATACACCAAAAGCACATTTGAGTGGGTTCATCTTTAATTTATACCGACGCATTTTTTCAAATGCAAGTCTTAAATCAGCTAAATGAGAATCATCTCCAGCCGATTTGACAACAATATCATCTATATAAACCTCTACTATGATGCCAAGCAAATCATGAAAGATTAAATTCATAGCTCTTTGATAAGTAGCACCCGCATTTTTCAATCCAAAAGTCATAACAACCCACTCAAATAAGCCAACAAAACCCGGACATATGAAAGCCGTTTTGGATATATCCTCTTCGGCCATAAAGATTTGATTGTAACCAGCATTACCATCAAGAAAGCTAAGAATTCTATGTCCGGATGCAGCATTAACAAGAAAATCGGCTATAGGCATAGGATATTCATCTTTAGGAGTAGCTCTATTAAGATCTCTAAAATCAATGCAAATACGAAGCTTTTTTGTTCCTTTTTTCTCAACAGGCACAATATTAGAGATCCAATCAGCATAACGACAAGGCCTAATAAACTTTGCATCAAGTAACCGATTGACTTCCTCTTTCACTCGGTCATAAATATCAGGATTAAAGTTTCTACGAGGTTGTTTATAAGGCCTAAAACCAGGTTTAATATGTAAACAATGTTCAACTAAATCACGACTTAAACCAGGCATTTCATTATAATTCCATGCAAAGCAATCAACATACTCTTTTAATAACTTTATTGAATCAGATTTAAACAAAGGATCAAGATTCTTGTTTACAAATGTCGGCCTAGGTATAGTACCATCACCAATATCAACCTCCTCTAAAGGATCAGCCGACGTAAACCCTTGTCCTAACTTGCTCAAATCATCAAAGTCTTCGATAGCCTCACACATATCGTTCTTATGCGCCCGATAGTGCTCTCGTCTCTGTTGCAACCACTCCAGATTTGCATCCATCAAATCGACAGAGAAGTTCTAGCCTGATCAATGATCGGCTTCATGACAACAGTAGCAAAGCCATCTTTGGTAGAATCAATAAGCCTCAAATTAGATAAATCTAAACCAGTTAAGCACTTAAGATTCTCATGATTATCCATAGTAGGACTATCGGCCACTGCAACACAAGCCGATGTATCACCATGAACAATCTCTACCTCGTCGCCTACCCATTGGATTAAGAATTGATGCAAAGTAGAAGGCACACACTGATTTGCATGAATCCAATCACGACCAAGGATGAGACTGAAGTTACCTTGTGTCTCAGCAACGAAGAATGTCATAGCCAACATCTTGCTTCCAACGGTGAGCTCCATAGAGATGACGCCTTTAGCTCCCATCGGCTCGCCTCCTCCCACACCGCTGACGGTCATGTTGGTCTTGATCAGCTCATCATCTAAACCTCCCAGCTTCTTGAACAAAGAATACGGCATCAAGTTGACGATCGCTCCTCCGTCCACCAGCATGCGAGAGATAGGCTTTCCATTGATGTGTCCCTTCATGTACAAAGCCTTCAGATGATTTTCAGTAGCTTTAGGCTTCTGGAAAATAGCTTCCTTTGGCCCAAAGTCGAGATGCGCAACGTCTTCCTCCGAGAGCACATAACCATCCATAGACATATGAATCACATTGATGTCCAAATTCATGCGCTCGGGCGAAGAACTGTAGTCAACAAGCTCCTCATCGTCTTCTGGTGTAGGATCTGATGCGGACTTGTCATCACAAACCATGGGAACTGAAGAAGAGAAACCGGGCGGCGCCTCTGGGTCATCGGTCTGACCGTCGACCTCCACCGGTCTGACCGGTCTGACCGACCCCTCCACCGGTCTGACCGGTGCTGGCTGGGAGCTGGCCTTGACTCTCCACTCTTTCCCTTGAGGTACCATGGGCCTGTACTGGTCGAAAGCTTCGTCCCTTTGCTTCTCTAGCTCCTTCTCCTTCTTCTCTTGAAACCTCAGGCGTTGAAGCTTCCTCCTTTGTGTGCGAGTCAATCCGGGAGGACACCACCTTGGTAAGAAGTATTTGGAGTTGGAACCACTCCCACTGGCCTCATGGTCATTAGCAGTAGCAAACACCCCTGGAGTTGATGTCACAACCTTATTGTTTGGAACAATCAGTCTTTTGCCACCCTCTCCAATAGGAACATTCATTGATCCAATCTGAATAATATCTTGACTCGTAGTCCTCTCTGGATCAACTTCCATCTTCTGCACCTCCTCCCTTTGCTTCGGCTTGTAAACTTGCTTCACAGGAGGTAGTACGGCTTTTCTGGCCGCACCGGTCTGACCGGTGATAGCGACCGGTCTGACCGGTCGGGTCTGGTGACCCTGACCAGAACGGCGAAGAGCCAATCGGTCTTGGATAGGCCTGGAGATCCTGTCAAAAGCTGATTTCTGTCCACCCCATCCAGGATGAAAAGCTTGTTGGTACGGCACCCACATCACTCCATTGTCATCATATACTGGGCGTGGTGCATTTGAACTTGACGCCCATGGTGGAGTAAAGCATTGCCCTTGCTGTGATGGTTCACCCTTGAGTCTTGTAGTAGCCCTTGGAGGTGAAGATGACCCTCCTTGGTGTGTAGGTGACCTCATCCTTTTTTTTAACGGCCGATCACTTGTAACGGCCTTTTGCTTGGAATACTTATCAAATAGCATGTCGAAAGTGACCTTTGGCTTAGGACCACTCCCCTGATTTTTTGCTACATTAAGTTTCCAGTTTCCAATCTCCGGACGGCTTGGCTTGATCATCCTCGGACGGCCTGGGGGTGCACCGGTCTGACCGGTCACCTCCACCGGTCTGACCGGTCTGGCCAGAGACGGCTCAGACGGTCGCTGATCGGTAGGTGTGGACGACCCTTGCCCCCCATGTCCAGAGGCACTCACTGTAACCTTGAAGGTCCTTTTGCCATCAGGAGTCTTCTCATACTCAACTTTGCGAACTAGCTCTTTTCCTCTCAAATCGGGCTTAGCCTCCCCGATTACCACGTTCTTGCCTTTAGTTGCTTCAGCTTGATGTGGCCGAACCAGTACCTTAGGCTGCTGTAAATCCATGGTGTTGATTGGAAAAGGAGCCTTATCCACTTGCATCTCATGAAAAGTCAAACGACCTTCGTTTATGGCCGATTGAACCTGTCGACGAAACACATTGCAATCATTAATAGCATGAGAAAATGAATTATGAAATTTACAATATGCACGTCTTTTCAACTCTTCAAGTGGAGGAATAGTATGATTTAACTTGATATTTCCAGATTTAAGCAATTCATCAAATATGCGATCACATTTGGAAACATCAAAAGTAAATTTAATTTCTTCTTGCCGACCTTTACTAGCCGGCTTAAGAGATGAACAAGAATAAACTTTTTCTTTAGAAGGCCAATTAAATTCAGCAGCATAAATTTCTTTATCACTATCGTCCGAGCTATCAGAATCATAATCAATAATATGAACATTAGAACGACGTGATTTAAAATTATCTTTCTCTTTATTCATTCGGTTTTCAACAACTAAAGCTCTAATTTGAACTTGTGCAACCGAAAGAAAGTCAGTGCCCTCTATCTTATCTCTAATAGATGACCTTAAACCTTTCAGACAAATATCTGCAAGGTCCATATCAGTGATTGACAAATTAAAGCACCGGTTTTTAGTTTCTTTAAACCTTTTAATGTAGGCAGAGACAGTCTCATCTCTTCCTTGCCTAACCGATGTTAAGTCTGTCAATTTTAATTGTATGCTCCCACTATAAAAGTGATCATGAAACTTACGTTCTAACATATCCCAAGATATAATAGAACCGGGAGCAAGCGAGGAAAACCAAGCAAAAGCGGTGCCAGTCAAAGATAAAGAGAACAAGCGTACTTTTAAAGCATTATAGACACCAGCTTCACCTAGTTGTCGTGGGAGAGGAAATCTATCAAACTCGTGATCATATTGCTTTTGGTACAAATTTGTGTTACCAATATCGACACCAAGTTTGGTTTTTACCACATTAGCCAAATCTTCTTTAAATCTATTAAATTCCGCCCAATTAGGATTATTTGGCTGTTGTGGTTGAGGATTCTCCAAATTCATCTTATTTAAATAGGGAGCTATCTTAGCTTGAGCTAGCCTGTAACTTTCAAACACATCGTCTGGAATAATGTTTTTGGAGGCCGATGCATTTATTATCGTACTATAATGAGGTCCAACATTACTGATTGTATTAGAAAAAGTAGGGACCATCTGATTTGGCACGACAGAAATTGGCAAAGGCTGGTCGGGCACCAACTCCATAGCACCGGTCTGACCGGTACCCTGCATCGGTTCGACCGGTGCAGCCATGTTTGGCCTGTGCGGTTGGAACTGAGGGTACTGACCAGATGCTGGATTTGGTGTCAAACCATATGCAAAATTACCATTATTTACAGGCAAAGGTGCTAAGCTAGGATGAGACCCCTGAGGATTTGCTTTAGGAGTACTACTATTAGTTTCATTATTATTAAAACCTAAAGCCCTATCCTTTTCAAGATCCTCTAACCGTTCTAAACGAGCAATGTAAGAAGCAAGCAATTCATCACTTTCCACTGTAGATTTCATAGGAGAAGTTTCAGACGGGGTTTCTTACTTACAGTGGGAATTACCTCAATATTGTTGTCGTTTAGCCTGATCGCCGGCAGCTCGAACTCTTTCAATCTTGCCACCTTGCCGGATCGATCCTTCTTGACACCAGCTAGGAATTGTACTTGTATGTACTCTTGTAGCGTCTTGAACTTCTGCTGCTCCTCCGGAGAGAGATCTTCCAGCGACGCGGTGACGATGTTGTTCATGTCGAGCTCACACCGAGACATCGTACTAGGGTTAGATTGAACGGTTTTAGCAACCTGATCTTTCTATCCC
This sequence comes from Cenchrus fungigraminus, assembly GCA_036936925.1. Lineage (NCBI taxonomy): Eukaryota > Viridiplantae > Streptophyta > Magnoliopsida > Poales > Poaceae > Cenchrus > Cenchrus fungigraminus. The sequence goes on along the minus strand of CM072772.1, from coordinate 56,082,591 downwards.
TAGCGGAGTCGCCAAAAGTGTGTTGACGCTTTTTCTGGTCAACACACACGAGCGCTTGATCGCGCGGAACGTCGAAACGCTGAACTCGCCGAGCTCCTGCCCGGACCGGTCTGACCGGTGTACGCAGAGGCGCGGTGAAAACCTAAGATCGCCGCCTCGGGAGGGACCCCGTCGGAGGTGGCGCGCCTAGGGTTGCTCTGAGGTCGGCAAGGCCACTCAGAACGTCCTTGATCGTCGTCGAGACAAACAAGGAAAGCACAAGGTTGGAAAAGCTAGGGTTTGAGAGATAAAAGTTGTAGAAAGTAATGTACGATTGGGTCCTTCCACCTCAAACGGCCGTGGCCCTTTATATTTATAGGGTGGGGAGGTCTTGCCCCGCAAGGAATCCTTTTACAACTCGAAATTCGCAAGGACTCCTCAATTCTACTCGGACTCGGGGTCCACCGGTCAGACCGGTCAGGCCCACCGGTCAGACCGGTGTGGCCGTTGCCGGATCGGCTACAGGACGCCCCACCAGTCAAACCGTTGACGGACACCGGTCTGACCGGTGGCGTCAGCCTGATCGGCCTTGTGCCAATTTTGGGTGCGAACAGGTTCACACATCTACAACATCGATATCCGATTCATCTTTTTCATAGGAGGCATCTCCTCCTCGGGCCATCCAGCCAAAACATCATCCAACCTGCTTCGATTGTTTGACCATGTGATACTAGCAACCCAAGATTTCGTCCCAGTATTAGGTGGCCTTCCACCAGAAAACGTCCTTGTATGACATTGCAAATTACTGGGCAGATTAGCTATGCTTGAATTTGTGCTTGTTACAGCCGGCTGTACCGATAAAACTTCCCCCTGCCTTTTCTTCTCTCCAATTGCTTTCATAGATTGAATAAATCCGCTTTGGCTCAAGGAACCATTCCCATTAACAAATGCGGAAACTTTCTCTAGCTAGCAGGACCTTCAACTCATTATCTCCAGTCGGGCTTTCATCCGGAATTTCAACATTTTCGTGGCAGATAGGCTCTTTGCACCACCTACGTAATATATTAGCATCTGGTATTTCCCTTGCGTCGATATGAGTTAGCACCTATAAAAAGGGTAAGATAGGTCAACACAACGTAATGACAATCCAACTAGAACAAACTGATGCAGAATTGAAGAAATGCAACAAACCATCCCCATGTGCTCAAAAAGACCAGACTGGCAAACCATCTTCCCAAACTGATTGAAACCTCAACCTTCCTTGATGGACATCGACTAGAACATACTTCTCTTTCGATATACCAGAAATAGCAAAGTTGGCACTTTGGAATAGCTCATCATAAAACCTCTCGTACATTGCACGAGTGTATACCTTATCAGCATGCAGTTCCAATGGACCACCAACTCTAAGCTTCCGGCGAACTTGTTTTAATTAATTGGAAACAACATTACACTTAGTTTCATTTTAGCACCAGAGGGCACTTCCATGCCATTATTGAGTGGGTGCATAAGAATTACCATCTTAGTAACATGCTCCTCCTTGCCCTGCTGATCACAACGATCACCCAACAACTCGTTGAATGTGGTAACAAATAAATGCTTAGGGGCAGCACGCTGTCTCACTTTCTTCAACATATGATTGGCACTTTCACTTTGTTGTGTGCTGGTCACTGCAGCACAAAAAAATATCCATGAAATATGGCTTGGCCCACTTATTGCGGTGAACAAAAATCCTCCTCAAATACTTGTTTTTAGAAAGCTTGTACTTGCAAAGGAGCTTCCCCCATTTTTCTTCAAACGACGCAGCATTAACCTCGTATGTGACTAGATCATTGAACTCTCTTTTGAACTTCTTATATGCTTGGAATACACATTGCCAAGCCTCTCCTTAGCATTCTTGAGCACATGCCACCCCACCTATGCCTCGTTGTCTTAAACGTGGTCTTAATGGCTTTTGCCATGGCAGCACCGTACCCAGATCTGTAACAAAAAAATAATTCATGAGTATATGTGAAAGAAATAGACTAAAAACTCAAATCAAATGTACCTTAATTGAGAAGTAAAACTACAGCAACCTATAAATGGTAATTATAAAGTAAATACAAATGTCAACTCGGTTATCACATGTCAACATCGTTCGTGGAAGCACACCATCCATTATGCTAACAAAGTTGCAGAACGCCCATTCGAAATGAGCAGCCTTCTCCATCGTCAAAAGTACCCCACCAAATATAACCAACTGGAAATGATTGTTAACACCAACAAATATCCCAAATGGCATGCTATATAAATTAGTCTGGTATGTAGTGCCAAAAGTAATAGCATCCCCGAACTTTTTATAATCAAGCCGATTCCTTCCAGTACACCACAACAATAAAATTATCCTAAGCCGGTCATCAACCTTACCTAACTTCCATTGTCGGTTCACGCGGCTTCATATCCTCAAGTACCTTGATGGTACGCCCAACATCATAGGTCATGTTGTCCTTGGACAATTTCGCACACAATGCCCTAACCTTCTCCTTCCTCAAAGGAACTTGAGCACATGGGTCAGACACACGAAGTATGTTTTATATTCTACAAATAGACACATTGTTTTCCCTCAGCCTCTTAACAAAATTCCAATGCTTCTTCTGTGCATAACCCTCAGAGAAACCATGATTATGTTCATCACAAACGCGGCTAACGTACCAATCATGATCTTTGGTCCTCAAGAGCCTAATCATAGCTTTACAATTAGTCCTAACAGAAGTAGAGTTTTCATCCTTATCAAGCCCCTAGATCCACGCAAACATAAAAATGATGTACTAAGAGAGCTACAAAAAATCAAAAGTTGGAATCTTACATGCAAGTAAATAAGCAACTATAGTAGTATGAGGGGGGGGGGGCATGAACAAACAATATCCTGCTTTGTGCGGTACTCTTTCCTGTTGCTCCTAACCTCTCGCAAAACGAACACCAAATCCAATCTACCATGAATATAATTTGTAGAACTCTTTAGCCTCCTTGCAACTATCAAAATCAGTACCCTCATATGGATTAAATATCGGCTGGCCAGGACGACTTTCAGCAGTCCGGAGCGCTCGGTGTACTGCAGACTCCTCCATGGGTGCTACGCGTGAATCCGGGCAGCTCAAGTTTACGGGCGCCCGTAAAGATGCCACCGTGCGGTCGATCAGACAGTTCACTTTACCTTTTCCGCTTCCACTTCCCTTTCTGGGTTCGCACGCCCGTTGCAGCCAGCACGCAAGGCGCGCACATGGTGGTAATAAAAAGTAAGAGAAAAATATTTATTAAAAAAATTTGAGTAAAAAAGTTTATAAAAAATTTGAATAAAAAGTTTCTAAAAAATTTTGAATGAAAAGTTTCTAAAAAAATTTGAATGAAAAAGTTTATAAAAATTTTGAATAAAAAAGTTTATAAAAATTTATAACAAATTTCGAAAGAAAATTTGTTGAAGCAAAATCTTTTACCAGAAAAACATTTCGAAAAATAAATATAAAAAACTTTGCGGAAAAGACTTTTTCTAAAAACTTTGTGGAAAAACTCAATAGAAAACTTTGTGGAAATTTTTTTCATAAAATTTTGTAAAGAGACAAAATTAAAAAATCGTAAAAAAAAGAAAGAAATTGCGCACCTCTACCTCGCTTCTCGCTAGGGGAGATGCCGCCGCCCGCCGGAGCAGGCTACCTCGGCGTCGCCGCTCGCCAGGGAAGGCTCCCTCCACGCCGCCGCTCGCCGAGGCAGGCTCCCTCTGCGCCGCTGCTCACAGGGGCAGGCTGCTCGACGGGGGAGCCGCCCTCCAGGCTGCAGCCAGCGTCAGGCCGCCGCTCCCCGCGGGCGGCAGGTCGCCGGCGGGAGCGGTGCCTGCAGCCATGCACTGCACCTTGTTGGGGAGTGCTTCCGTACTGGCGGAGGAGTCGAGGAACGACCGAACCAGAGGTCAAAGGATGACGGAGGATGGAGATAAGGGCAAGTGGGACCCGACCCACGCACATGGGATGACAGGATCGACCGTGAGGTAGTTCGGGTGCGGTCAAGCTAAAACTCAACATCCTGGTCCTGAAGCTGGCTTCGAACTAAATAATAATGGGCCTAAATCAACACACACATCAGGGCAAAAATGGTTATATACAATGCTACCAATCTGAGGCGATACGAGCTACACGTACCCCTTCACAAAATTTTGGTTACGGTGACAACGAACCACTTCCTTCACACTCACCACATCGCTACGGTCATCAATGGAACCAAGTTTTCGGAAAGAATTAGACCAACCCAACACAGAAGGAGCACACACCCTCGACAATTGCTGAGATTGATATGCATTATGACAGAAATTAACAAGTGGAGGATGAGGATGGCGTGGCTCCTAAGGTTAGATCCGTAAGCTCTATTAGCCGGACAAAACATTTTAGTTCTGGTACACCTCAGGAGCCACGCCATCCTCATCCTCCACTTGCGAAGCTAAGCCACGAAGGAAGAGACATAGGCGAACGAAAACGAAACTATGCCGTTCCTTCACGCATAGCCAACACTATGTTAGCGGGCAACGAGTAAACGAAAACCGACTTCAGAAATGCAGCTCCCGGGTGCGGTCTGATAGCCATGTTAGTTGACCCCTTGACCGTGTGGTACGCAATTGACTCATTAACTGAAAGTCGCCGGACACGTTGGATTCAACATCCACGTCAGCGGTCATATGCCAATTCGTATCGTGAATCTCAACGCACGTACGTCCGTCGATTAGGGGGTAGCTAGTTCGGAGGTGAGCACAACATTCACGGGCCGCCGTCACCGCCGTGCTCGTCCTCACCGTCAGTGAGGAAGCGTTTCCAGTACCAATGCGCTTTCTAGACGGCGGTCATGTCCTCGATGGGCACACCCTTGGTCTCCGGCAGGAACAGCGCGATGAAGAGCGTCATGGCGTCGAGCAGACCGGCGAAGACGAAGAACAAAGCGAACCTGAGGCGGCAGAAGAAGGGCAGGAACGCCTGCGCCACCACGAAGTTCATGAGCATGTTCACCGCCACCGTGATGCTCTGCCCCGCGGGGCGCACCACCAGCGGCATCACCTCGCTCGGAACCAGCCACCCCAGCGGGCCCCACGACCACGAGAACCCCACGATGTACACGCACATCACCACCACTGTCGCCGCCACGTACGCCGGCGGCACAGTGGCCGTGCCGCTGGACCCGAGCGTGGTGCCCATCAGCGCGCCCATGACCACCATGTTGGAATATATGGCCCAATACTATGTTGTGCACTCCATTGGGCTGCAATTCATTGGGCCACTATTCCATAAAGGAAAGTCAATGTGGTGTGGAGGGAATGCAAGGGAGGTTTAGTGCCACCTTGCTATTCTATGGAGATGAGGACCAACATATAAGGGAGGCTCTTGTAGAGTACTCCAAGTGATTGAGTATGAGCTAGAGAACACACACGCACACGATCGCGACGTGTTTCTAACCGGTGTTTTCCTTTTTTCGTACTGTTTTGTTTTGGTCCACATCGCCAACACCTAGACTGCCACGTCTGCCCTCGGAGCGGGATAAGCACGTCCTCGAACGAGCGGCGGCTTCGTGGGTGGACGTCGAGAGATACCAGGGGGCGGTTCCTAGATATCTGGCAGATCGAAACATGGGCGGTTCAGGGCCTTCTCTATAAAAGGAGATGTCCTTTTGACGGGAAGACTTACGCCACAACTCGCTTTCTCATCTACTCCGCTGCGCGCGCCGCCGTCCGAGCTTCTGCCGTTCCTCCGTCCGCCGTGCAGCGGATCGAGGGAGAGCGGTGTCTCCGAACCAACGCCGGTGATCTGAAGGCCTGCACGGGTGCCGGCGATCAGGTTTCTGGGAAGCGTACTCACGACCGCTCGTCACTGCTTCCTCTACTCCGACTTCGTCCACGCCTACATCGACTACATCTACATCGTCCTCGACTTCCAACCGTCATCAACCTCGCGTGTGTTGCACTGTAAGTATACCGTCTGCATCTCTTCCTGCACATGCCATGATGGATGTTTGGATCTGTTCCTTTTATGTATTCCTAGCATGTGTAGGGTTTGTTGATTCCTCTTGTATTTTTGAAGTACTAGCGTATCTGTTTCTTATTGCTAGTAGTATTTCGGGAATCAAATTAATCTTAGAGCATGTTAATTTTGTAACAATCCAGAAACCTGAGATAATTAACATGGCTGGTGGGATTTCGGATGTGATGAAGCCTGAGCGCTTTACTGGGGGTGACAACTTTAAGAGGTGGCAGACACGGGTCAAGTTTTGGCTCATGTCAATGAAGATCTGGTGGGTTATCTCCCCAGTGCTCCCTCTCACTGAAGAGCAGCACCGTGATGCTGAGTTGGATAACAACACAGCAATCGGATGCCTGCTGTCCCTCATGTCTGATCAGTTGTGTGATGTGTACATGCACTACACCAAAGCCTCTGAATTGTGGGAAGCCCTAGATCGCAAGTATGCGGTTCCGGATGCTGGACGTGAACTTTATGTTATTGAGATGTATCACGACTATCGAATGGATGATAACCGTTCGGTAGTGGAACAAGCTCATGAAATCCAGCTTCTGGTGGGGGAACTTGTACACTTTGAGTGTGTCTTACATGACAAGTTCGTGGTTGGTGGCGTCATTGCCAAGTTACCTCCTAACTGGAGGGACTTTGCCACGAGCCTCAAAAACAAGAAGGAGGCAATGACTATTGAAAGTCTGGTTGCTACACTTGATGTTGAGGAGAAGGCAAGATCCAAGGATGTGTCTCGTTCAGTCCCACAGGAAGGAGGTTCCAAGGCAAATGTGGTGGAGGGCAAGTCTGCTGGAAATAAGAACAAGAATTGGAAAGCGAAAGGACCAAAGCAGACCGCTAATTTCAAGAAGAAGAGGAACAAGGAAGACCTGACTTGCTTTGTGTGTGGCGAACCTGGGCACATAGCCAGGAAGTGTCACCAGCGCAAGGGCAAGAAGGGAGGTCAGAAAACAGCAAATGTGACTGTGGGCGAAACTAGTGGACTTGGGTATGTTCCTGAAATCCTACTAGCATGTCAATCCACCGATTGGTGGGTAGATACAGGAGCTAATGTGCATGTATGTTCTGACATGAATCTGTTTTCCTCTTATCAGGCTACAGGCAGTTGCTCCGTCTTGATGGGCAATGGGTCGAGGGCTGCTGTGCATGGAATTGGAAGAGTTGATCTGAAGTTGACCTCCGGAAAGACTCTATCTCTCAAGAATGTGCAGCACGTCCCTGGAATAAATAGGAACCTTGTTAGTGGTTCTCTTTTGTGCCGTGATGGCATTAAGTTAGCGTTTGAGTCGAACAAGTTTATTGTTTCAAAATTTGGTTCATTTGTTGGAAAAGGTTATGATTGCGGAGGCCTGTTCCGCCTTTCTATTTCAGATGATTGTAATAGGTTCGTAAACTCTATTTCAAGTTCTAGCTCGGATAATAATGAAGGAGAGGTTGCTGTGTGGCACTCTCGGTTATGTCACATCAATTTTGATCGCATCTATAGTTTGACAAAACTTAATTTGATTCCGAGTTTTCCCATGGTTAGGAGGTCTAAGTGCCATGATTGTGTGCAAGCAAAGCAACCTCGAAAACCTTTTAAGGCTATTGAGGAGAAGAATCTGGCACCTTTAGATTTAATCCATTCAGACTTGTGTGAAATGAATGGAGTTTTGACTAAGGCAGGGAAAAAATACTTTATATCATTTATTGATGATGCGACTAGATATTGTTATCTCTACCTTGTTAAAACGAAAGATGAAGCGTTGCATTGTTTCAAAGTCTATAAAGCTGAGGTTGAAAACCAACTAGAAAAGAAAATCAAACGAATTAGGTCCGATAGAGGAGGAGAATATTTATCTGCTGATTTTTTTGAATATTGTGCGGAGCATGGAATAATCCATGAGACTACTGCTCCCTACTCGCCCCAATCTACTGGAGTGGCTGAACGGAAAAATCGAACACTCACGGACTTGGTGAACGCCATGTTGGGAAGTGCCGGTTTATCCAAGCCATGGTGGGGGGAAGCTTTGCTGACCGCTTGCTTTATTCTAAATAGAGTTCCTACATCAAAAGGAGTACAAACTCCATATGAAGGATGGAAAGGAAGAAAACCTTCTCTAAGTTTCATACGTGCATGGGGCTGTTTAGCCAAAGTAAATGTACCAGCATGTAAGAAAAGAAAGTTGGGACCTAAAACGGTTGACTGTATTTTTCTGGGATATGCACATAATAGTGCAGCTTATAGATTTTTAGTAATCAGATCCGAGGTCGCTGATGTACATGTCAATAATGTGATTGAATCTCGTGATGCAACCTTTTTTGAGGACGTTTTTCCAATGAAGAGTAGTAGTTCATCTTCTAGTTCGCAAAGTACTAATGTTATTCCAGATTTTCCTAAACTTATTGATCAACCACATGAGGAGAATGACAGTACAGAACCTCCTCGGAGGAGTAAGAGACAAAGGGTTGAAAAATCCTTTGGAGATGACTTTGCTGTGTATCTCGTGGATGACACACCTAAAACCCTTTCAGAGGCATATGCATCGACAGATGTAGAGTACTGGAAGGAAGTTGTCCATAGTGAAATGGAGTCCCTCATGTCAAATGAGACATGGGAGATATGTGATTGTCCTGTTGGGTGTAAACCTGTTGGGTGCAAATGGATCTTTAAGAAAAAGCTCAGACCTGATGGAACCATAGATAAATTTAAAGCTAGGCTTGTAGCTAAAGGTTATACACAAAAGAAAGATGAGGATTTCTTTGATACATATTCACCTGTCACTAGAATAACCACGATACGCGTGCTTGTTGCCTTGGCTGCCTCATATGTGTTTCATATTCATCAAATGGATGTAAAGACAGCATTCCTAAACGGAGAGCTGGACGAAGAAATCTATATGACGCAGCCTGAAGGTTTCGTGGTGTCTGGACATGAGAACAAGGTGTGCAGATTAAAGAAATCATTATATGGTCTCAAACAAGCTCCGAAGCAATGGCATGATAAGTTTGATAAAACTTTGACCTCAGCTGGCTTTGTGGCAAATGAGGCCGATAATTGTGTTTATTACAGGTTTGGTGGGGGTCAGAGAGTAATTTTGTGCTTATATGTTGACGATATGTTAATTTTTGGGACTAGTATCGAAGTGATAAATGAAGTTAAGTCATTTTTGTCTCAAAGTTTTGATATGAAGATTTGGGAGAGGCCGATGTTACTCTTAACATAAAACTGATGAAAGGCGAGAATGGGGTCACTTTAAATCAGTCCCATTATGTGGAGAAAATTCTGAGTCGATTTGGGTACTCAGATTGTAAAACTTCTCCAACGCCATATGACCCTAGTCTGAAGCTTCGCAAGAATCAAGGACAAGGGATACATCAGTTAAGGTACTCACAAATCATTGGGTCACTCATGTATTTGGCTAGTGCAACTAGACCTGACATTTCATATGCTGTAAGCAAATTGAGCCGATTCACCTCGAATCCGGGAGAAGAGCATTGGTCTGCACTAGAGCGTGTAATGAAATACTTGAGAGGAACCACAACACTTGGACTTCACTATATAGGGTACCCATCAGTACTTGAAGGGTATAGTGATTCCAATTGGATCTCAGATGCTGATGAGATCAAAGCTACAAGTGGATATATATTCACTTTTGGAGGTGCTGCAGTTTCATGGAGATCTCGTAAACAAACAATTTTGACGAAATCTACCATGGAGGCTGAACTTGTAGCACTAGAAGCAACCACTGTAGAGGCAGAGTGGTTGCGAGATCTTTTAATGGACATGCCTATGGTGGCTAAACCGGTACCGGCCATCCAGTTGTACTGCGACAACCAAACTGTGATCACAAATGTAGGCAGTGCAAAGGTTAATTTGAAGTCCTCTAGGCATGTAAAGAGACGTATGAAATCTGTCAGAAATTTGAAAAACACTGGTGTGGTGGCTGTTGATTATATCAACACTACAAGAAACATTGCTGACCCTTTTACAAAGGGACTGCCACGTGCAGTGATAGATGGTGCATCGAAGGAAATGGGGTTGAGACCCATATGAGTTGTTCTTCAGTGGCAACCCAGCCTTCTTGATCGGAGATCCCGTGAACAAGGTGATGGGAAAAACAAGCTGCAAGAATGACTAGAGAGTACACTATATGTACCCACTTCCGCTAATAGATGCGTACTCTCGAGACTGCATGGAAGGATGACAATTGTCTTAATGGGTCCTAAGGCTGAGGAAATCAGCAAGGTACTGCCCTACAGGGTACCTTGGAAGGACACACCTATATGAACTCGACCGTGAGGTCGCGGTCTATGAGATGTGGGAAATCCCAAATGAGTTCATGAATGGACACGGGAGCATGACCGTAACGCTCCAATCTGAGGTATGGCTCTTGGCGGCCAAGTATTAGCGATGCACCCATGGGAACCTTTCTTACACAAGACTGGCAATTCAAGGCTTTGTCCATTGCATAGTTGTGAGTGAGCGAAACATGAAGTGCTAGGTGTAGCTCAACCCGTGACGGGTCTACACTCTAAAGCTGGTATAAAAACGTCCAGCGGAGTAATTAACTTGCAGACATTGACTTTTGGTGGGGATTGTTGGAATATATGGCCCAATACTATGTTGTGCACTCCATTGGGCTGCAATTCATTGGGCCACTATTCCATAAAGGAAAGTCAATGTGGTGTGGAGGGAATGCAAGGGAGGTTTAGTGCCACCTTGCTATTCTATGGAGATGAGGACCAACATATAAGGGAGGCTCTTGTAGAGTACTCCAAGTGATTGAGTATAAGCTAGAGAACACACACGCACACGCGCGCGTATCACGTATTTTCGCGTGATTTATCGCGTGACTTGTAACTTGCGACGATGCGCGATCGTGACGTGTTTCTAACCGGTGTTTTCCTTTTTTCGTACTGTTTTGTTTTGGTCCACATCGCCAACACCTAGACTGCCACGTCTGCCCTCGGAGCGGGATAAGCACGTCCTCGAACGTGCGGCGGCTTCGTGGGTGGACGTCGAGAGATACCAGGGGGCGGTTCCTGGATATCTGGCAGATCGAAACATGGGCGGTTCAGGGCCTTCTCTATAAAAGGAGACGTCCTTTTGACGGGAAGACTTACGCCACAACTCGCTTTCTCATCTACTCCGCTGCGCGCGCCGCCGTCCGAGCTTCTGCCGTTCCTCCGTCCGCCGTGCAGCGGATCGAGGGAGAGCGGTGTCTCCGAACCAACGCCGGTGATCTGAAGGCCTGCACGGGTGCCGGCGATCAGGTTTCTGGGAAGCGTACTCGCGACCGCTCGTCACTGCTTCCTCTACTCCGACTTCGTCCACGCCTACATCGACTACATCTACATCGTCCTCGACTTCCAACCGTCATCAACCTCGCGTGTGTTGCACTGTAAGTATACCGTCTGCATCTCTTCCTGCACATGCCATGATGGATGTTTGGATCTGTTCCTTTTATGTATTCCTAGCATGTGTAGGGTTTGTTGATCCCTCTTGTATTTTTGAAGTACTAGCGTATCTGTTTCTTATTGCTAGTAGTATTTCGGGAATCAAATTAATCTTAGACCATGTTAATTTTGTAACACACCATGCTGAGCAGCATCTGCAGGCTGCCCTGAAGGAGCAGCGCGCGCCGCCCAAGCCGGTCCACGGTGAAGACCGACACGAAGGTGGCGAGGAGGTTGACGAGGCCGGTGATCACCGCGGACATGAGCGACGCGCTGCCGCCGAAGCCCAACGTCTTGTACAGGACCGGCGCGTAGGTCTGGAGAACGATGCTCGTGAGCTGCTGGCACATCGAGATGGCCACCGTCGTCACCAGCTGCGGGCGGTAGCGCCGCCGCAGGATGTCCCTCCACGGCCGTGTCACGGCCTTCGACGCCGCGCTGGCCGCCACGAGGTCGTTGTACTCGTCGTCGACGTCTTCGACGCCCCGCACCCAACGGAGCATCCGCTTCGCCTCCTCGGGCCGGCCGCGCTCCAGAAGGGAGTTGGGCGTGTCGTGGAGGAAGAACGAGCCGACGACGATGATTGTCGCCGGGACGGCAGCGAGCGTGAGGCTGAGCCTCCAACCCCAGCCGCCGGAGATCTTCTGCGTGTCGTAGTTGACGAGCGTAGCGAGCAGAATCCTGACCGTGATCATGAGGTTGAAGCCGTTGTTGAGCATCCCGCGCATCCTGGCGGGCGCCATCTCTGACAGGTACAGCGGCGCGCTCTGGCTGGCGAAGCCGACGCCGATCCCCAGGAGGACGCGGCCCAGAATGAGCATGAGCACGTTCTCCGCGACGCCGTTGAGGACGCAGCCGGCGAGGAAGGTGGCCCCGCCGCCGAACATGGACCACTTGCGGCCGGCAACGCGGGTGAAGGTCGCCGCGAACAGCGACACGGCAAGGGCGGAGAGGAAGATGGAGGACGTGAACATGGTCAGCAGCTGGCTGTCGAACATGCAGTACTGGTTGTCGCTGCCGCCGCGTTCCGCCGCGGCCTCGCGCTGCTTGCGGTAAACGGAGGGGAAGAACCTCTCAAGGAACGGGTCCATGGCCGTAACGCCGCCGGAGACGCCGATGTCGTAGCCGAAGAGGAGCCCCCCGGTGGCGGCGATGAGGCACGCCATGGAGACGAAGAGGGTGAGCCCACCGGGATAGTCCTGCCCCCCGCCGGCGGCCGGCACCACTATGGCCCCGCCCGTCATTGTTGCAGGCGGACGAATTGAACGAGGAACGCGTATGAAGAGCCGATCCCGCTGTATAGAGGCGAGATTTTGTTGCCGTGTGATACGTACGCGCTACGTTACGTCCACCGGTGAGGTTTCGTCTTTTGCACGCATCCGGGACTAGTTTTTTCAGGCGATCCCGACTCTAGTTCGTTTTTTTAAGACGCGCGTAAGTCCACCGGTGAGGTTTCGTCTTTTGCACGCATCCGGGACTAGTTTTTTCAGGCGATCCCGACTCTAGTTCATTTTTTTAAGACTCTGGTTAGAGCACCTTCAAAAGCCTTTATAAAAATCACTAGTTAAAATTCTGATTTGACTAGTATATAAAATGAAATAGTTATAAAAAAGTTAATAAAATCCAACCGACTAACTAAATTCTTGCTCTTCATAAAAAACTCTACTCTCTCCAACTCAATGATGCGTCGACCCCACCCCTCAAGGTCACAACCTTATCTGCTCCTCCTTGCTCCTGCTACCTTCTTCTCCCATCCATGGCGGCTAGAGGACCTGCTTTTGCTGCTAAGGGGGCCGCGGCTCCACGGTGCCCGCTCCACCGCCCAGCGCTAGCCCTTGCGGAGGACCTCGCCGTCGCAGCCGGTGGCGCAGATCACAGCGGAGCCGCTCGCCCAGCCCGCAGCGAACCCCAGCATCATGGACGGCGGCGCGGCTACCGGCAGAGCTCCGCTCGCCTAGCCCGCCGTCGATTCACCGCCACCACTACCGATTTCCGGCCTCCCTCCCCTTCCCCGGCCGCCATGAGCTCCGGTCGCTGGTCCTCCTCCCTCCCCTTCCCCGGCGCCACGAGCTCAGATCCATGGAGACGACTCAAGCTAGGCCATGGAGGTCCTGGCGGGGGAGGTTGCATGCGTGACGTCGCGAAGAAGGAGCAGGGGTATGGGCACCTCCTCCCACGCCGGCGCAGCACGCCTAGCCCACGGCCGGCGGGTGGGAGCGGGAGCAGAGGGAGGTGGTAGCAGGAGCGGACCGCGTGGGAGGTGGGGCCACGGGGGATACCGAGCAAAGGGCGCTAGCCATCTTTGGCTAGCGAAGGCGCCGGTTTAGCTAGCGAGGATAGCTAGCGGAGTGTTTGAAGAGGCTGTTGGAATGCTGTTTTTATTGATTTTTTTATTTTTTTAGCTAGTCAAGCCAAGATATGTAGTCTCTTGGAGTTGCTCTTAGTTTTGGGATGGGACTGTCTACCTATTGCTTAGAGCAACTCGAAGAGAATGTGCATATCATTCCCAATACTCATTTTTTAGTGAAAACTATAAAAACCGGACTCCAACAGAACCCAAAAGTGACCCCAATCTTTTAGGGTCGCGAAAATAAACTTCCCCACCGCGTAAATATTCACGGCTCGGCCTCCTCCCCAATCCTCTCGAGTGCATCCATTCCCATGCGAAATAAAGTGCCACACGCGCCATTTTCGTCGAATCCAGGAAGGTTCACGACTTCGATGTCGTCGGCGGCGGCAGGGAAGAAGGTGCTGGTGCGGTGCGAGGGGAGGTAGATGCAGTTGCCAACCGGTCCTGTCCGGTCGAGCCAAGGAAGGCACGACGGCGGGTTGTCCCTAACGACGCGTGGTGGCCGTCGGCGGCCAGCCCCCTCAAGTGCCCGGCGGCGAATACCTCCATCAATGGACCAGCAGCGACAACAATTTGCAGAGGAACAATAGCAACGACCTGGTGTCACACCCTGAAATTTTGAAATTTCAGGATGTGAATAAGAAGAAAAATTAAACAACCATTTTCTCATTATTTTAAAATTTTCCAACACTTATTTTCTTTATAGGAAGTATAGTATAGGAAAAAGCCTTGTTCGATTTTTTGAATTAAATAAATGGTTATGTGTGTTGCATTCATGCTGATGCATCTAGGTGTTCGTGAGTGCAAAAGGTTTTAATATGCGTTTAGGTGCTAACCAAGATCTTCCGGGAATTTATTCTCTTTTTCCTTGGGCTATTTCTATTTATTAGAAGGCTCTAAAATTCTTTTCATGCAATCCAAATACTTTATTTGGATTGTTCACGCTCCAATCTATCTCTGAGAATTTTTCTAGAATTTTTGAAATTTTCTGTGTATTTTCGAGGGTCCAAAACATTTCTAGACTTTTTCTGGATTTGTTTTCGCATTAAAAATAAATTCGGGAAATATCTAATCCTATCTAACCGGGTCGAGCCCGTAGGCCCGATCCGCACCCCATCCCGGCCCAGCCTCCAGGCCCGCCAAGGCCCATCGACCACCTGGCCACACGGCCATGGCCGCCGCCGCCCAGGCGTCCTAGGCGTCCGCGCCACGCCAAGGGCAGCACCCGGGGATTATAAAGCCGTGTCGCCCCGAGCCTCGCGCGCCCCTAGCTGCCTCCGCCGCTCTCGCTGTGCCGCGCCGCCGCATGGGGCTGCGTCGAGCCGAGCGCCGCCGCCGGCTCATCACCGTCGATTCGCCGGCTGCGTTGCACGCTGGACGAAGTTGACCCTGCCACAAGCTTCCCCGTGCCGCTACGAATCCGCCGTGCCTCATGCCGTCGCCGGAGGTGCGCCGAAGCGCCGCCATCGCTCGAAGCCCGATCGACCGGTCGTGTCCCTCCGCCATGGGCCAAAAATCCGGCCGCCACCGTCGATCTCCACCCGCGGTGAGCGCCCCTACGCGATCCCCTCGACCTCCTATCCCTTCTTCCCAACTCGGTCGAGCCCGTAGCCGTGCCAATCACTGGCGCCGCCAACGGCCAGTGCCGCCCTGTCCGCCATGGACGGAGGTAGAAGAAGGCCTGCCCTTTTGCGATTAGGCCCCTATAGTTTCCTTTAATCCTGTTTCTTTTTGTTGTGTCTTGAACCTTTCATAGTTTAACCCTTAGATCTATTAGGTTCTTTCAAACAGATCCAATCTGAGCTCTTTTTTAGATCTAACCCTAGGTTTAGATCTATTCACAAGCACTGTTTGATGTGCCTTGTAAATCTTTTCTGTTAGCCCTTGAGATCTATAGATAATCACATCTAGGTCCTCCAATCTTGTTTTATCCATATCTTCTATGTTTTAGCTCCATTTTAATCCGTTCAAGTTGCGTTAGGTTCATAATAAAATAAAGTACACGTTAGTGGTGTGTTTTCATCATACATATTTTCTGAAAATTAAATTGATATTAATCTTGATTAATGCTTAGTTAAACATGTCCTTTATAAATAAAAGCTATATAGTGATGTACACGTTTTTTATTACCAATATTAATTTGATTAATGTTTATTTCATAAGCTTTTGTAAATAAAATCTAATTAGATCTTTACCTTAGTTTTTCATAATCCAAATGTTAATTTGCTTAAGAACTAATTAACTTTTCTAATTATAAAAGTTGATTAGGCTTTTACACCGTCTTTGATAATAAATGTTAACTGGATAAATGTCAACATGCATGTGCTTTCTAAATAAAGTTTGTTTAGCTCAATACGTCATACGCTTCAATTCGATTAGTTGTTCTAACTTTTTCTAAAGTAAAGTGTGTAATTGGTATAATTTATACATAAATATTTATGAATAAAATTTAACAAGATTATTTACTTCGGTCTTTGCAAATAAAATGTAATTTGAATTAATTCAACTTGGGGTATTTTATTTATAAAATATCCTTTACATATTTTTGCTAATTAAAATAAACCTAGCTAATAGTTTTGTTCTCTCATATATGCAACTTAATCGTTAGTCGTTCTTTATGAGCTCTATCTCAGTATCTCCTTTTGATCAAGTCTATCTGAAGCTCCAAACCTTTCTAGTGTTAGCTCAAGCTCCAACCATGTGCAGCTAACTAAGCCTTTCCCTTCTAAGCACGGTTTGTGTGCTTTAGTGATCCATAGGATCGGGTCTATCCTTTAGTGCGCTCTTTCAAAGCTTTTCTTTTGATTGGTGTATTGTTCTTAGTTTGCTTGTTTGTTTGCTTTGTATGCTTGTGCGCGATTATTGATGCACATAGAGTGAACGCTGTTCGAGGGCTTTGAAGAGCAAGAGGTTGAAGAACTCTGAGCAACAACACTACTTTGGTTAAAGGCAAGTGCGTCCTTGTTCTTTTGTCCCAATAACTATATTTAATCACTTTGCATTGCTTGCATTAATTTTGATGGGTTCCTATTAAGGATGGTGACTAGTATTCTTTTTACCATTGCCTTGTATAGCGGGGTTACTTAATTAATATTGATGGTAGATGTTGCTTAGCTTGCTCAACTGGGTTGGTAATAATCAACATGGTTACCCTTTTATGCTTTATGTTCCTTTATGATAATTTTATTTATAAGACCACATGCTTAATTGGAACATGGAGAACTACCCAGGAAAACAGTGCAACCATAAGGACTAAACGGGCACTGGTCTTGGCCAATTAATTAGGAACTTTAGCGTGGGGTGACCTTACTTGATAAGGACAAAGGATCGGCGGTACTGTGGAGTATGGACCCGCCCTAGCGGGGAGTTGGTTTGTTCTTTTATGGCGGGGTATTGACCTGCTAGGGGGCTTTATACCTTGCTAACTGATCCGGACCTTGTGGGTCACTACTTGCTGTGGAACCTTTGTAAAGGCCTCGTAGCGTCCATATTCAATCCCACCTCAGTAGTGTGGTATGATGCTTGGCCGGCATCGCATGGTTAGGTTCAAAGTTCTTCGGGACTTTTACGCGACTTGTGGTGAAAGTGTACAACCTCTGCAGAGTGTAAATCTAACCGGTTAGCCGTGCTCATGGTCAAGAGCGGCCTGAACCCTCACATGATAATTGAACTTGATGATGGACTTAAATTGTGTTATATGGTTATACTTGCCATATGATTATGGCGTATCTTACCTTTATGCTTAATGTGGGTTGGTATATACTTGTATCATAGTAATCAGATGCTAATAAAATTTTACCAACTAAAAATGCTTAATGCAGTCAACCTGTCAGCCTTTCCTTGTTAAGCCTTTGCATTCATTCTTTCCTCCACACTTGCTGAGTACGACATGTGCTCACCCTTGCTATAAACAATGTTGCCCAGAAAGAGGAAGCTGCTATGAAGTTGTTGAGAAGATGTTGTTGGTGCTAGGCGTACGCAACCCCCAGTCAACTGCTTGTGGATGTTCGGTGCCTTCGTTTCCAGGATTTAGCGTAATACTCTGATAATCTCCCTTTTTGTTACGTGATATTGTTTCTGTATTCACTTATATGTCACTATATGTATGAAACTTGATCCTGACATACATATAGTTATGCACTTGGTTTTCTTTGGAAAAACAGTTGTGACACCTAGACCCGTTCGGTGGTGGTGGTGATGTGCAAGGTCAACCACAACTCCAATCAACATCATGTTGTTATCACCACGAGGTTGCGGGAATGCTTTAGGCAAAGGGCAGCGGCAAAATCCTCCAGGGGGCGACAATGCCTAGCGGCTGTTGGGGTAAATATTTCGCAAATAACCCCCCTCCATTTCGGCTCACCGAAGAGGAGCAGACAGTATGTGAAAAACTCACTTTGGTAACGGGCATAGATGGACTTTAGTAACGGGCAAAGCATCCGTTACCGATCAAGTGTTACAAATGAGCGAAGAACCGCTACTGATAACACATATTCATAACGGGCATCAAACAACGACCGTTACTAGAACTAGTCACCGATCACGTGAAACGGCTGTTTCTCTGGGCCCACAAGGAACTTTGGTAACGGGCAGCAAAGCAGAGCCCGTTACATGAACTCAACATCAAAGACGTGTGCTGTGAACATGCGTCTCCTCTGTCTTGACAAAAGGAGACGCTTGCTGTGTACGCACATCTCCTGTCTCTCGACTAAAGGAGACGCGTGCTGTGTATGTGCGTCTCCTCTGTCACAACTAAAGGAGACACTTGTTGTGAACCCGCATCTCCTCTATCTCGATGAACGGGCCAAGTTCTGGGGCCCACCGGTTAGTATTGGTAATGGACTTTTATGCTGCCCGTTACATTGTTGGCATGTTTGTAACGGGTGTTCCAAATGAAGCCCGTTACTCACTGATCAGTTTTTGTAACGAGCTTTAATTAATGCCCATTACAGATACGTAGGCCACCCCTATGGTAACCTGCCTGCTTGCCGGCTGCATCTTGGAACCAGCCAGGATTTGGCAGCCATCAGGGGCTGCATCCTGCTGTCCTGGAACCAACCAGGATATGGCAGCCACCACAACAAGGAGACATCACATACACATTCTCACATCACATATATAGACAAGCAAGATCACATTTATAGACAAGCAAGATCACATCAAGTTTCAAGTTACTCATCAGGGCTTGTTTGGATGGAGTCATGAGAAAACTGCTTAAACCAGGCAACACTTGACCCAAACCAAGCAAGCCAAGCAGGTTTCTCAGGCAACAACACCTAACTAAAGAAGCCTGAATGGAGCAAGTTTAAAGTTTCTGGCTACAATGAACTCACGGTGCACCATTATAAAAGTTGCCCTTTTGGTCGATGGTCTCCTTAAGAATGTACTCGCACAGCATCTCCTGGACCCGCTTTAGATCTTCTGTAGAAATATTTACAGCAGCTTTGAAATCCTGCAAAATACAATCATTATGAGAATACAAGTAGAAATCAGTTTCTAAAATCAAGTGGAGAATATGAGAAGAGACAAGGCTGAGCCTTATTATCTACTTACATCACCCTTCTTGATGTCAGGTATGTCATCGAGTAGTCTTAACATATTGAATGCCACATGGAATCCACACAAAGTGGGCCGCGATGGCTGCTGAGCACACTGCATCGAGGTACCAAAATGACAAGTTAATGCAGTACCAAATAGGTAAGAAGGGACTATAAAAAAACCTCGATCTTACATCGAGATTTGGTTTGTGCTTGAGTGTTGTGGTTTTTGGCTTTCTTCTTTCCTCTCGTCACTTCGTCCTTTGCAAATATACCAAAGGCCTTGCATGATCAGCAATACTGATTAGAAACACTAGGAGATTGAATTTTTGTGAACAAAACCTACAAGATACTGACCATTCCACAACAGCTTTGATGTCTGTGAACTTTCGCGTGGGATGTTGTTTAGCAGAATCTAGATACCAAACCTCTTTGAACTTCATACAGATGATCAGTGTTACCCAGTGGCTAGTGTTGTAGGCACCCACCATGTAGTCATTGTTCATTGCATTTCCGATTGCTTTTACTACAAGGGCAGAATCCTGAGAAATATTTGTGGAATTGAAAACATGTGGATCCAAAAACCCAACATTGATCTGCATCTCCGCTGCCTTGTCCATCATTTTCCTACAAAAAATCAAATTATTAGCATGCATGAACTTTGTGGTCAAAATTAAAGAAATATCTTTTTAGGTTTTAAGGGACTTACAATGTCCACAACCTCAAGAAGGTAACATATAGAGAAACCAGGGTTATAAGGTTATACACGCCACTGAATGCAATGTTTAACATTAAAGCACCACCACCTTTAAAGTAGTCTTGATCCACCTTTGCTGGAAAGGCAAGTTTATCCTTACTGTGTTCCATGACGTAAGCATGCAACCTGGCACAATTTGGTCCAGTAGCCTCTAAGTCCGCTTCTGATAACATAGGTACACCAGGCTTGTATTTTGGATCCTGTTCTGTCCCAATAATACAGTTAAGAATCTCATCTTTAGACAGAGGTTTCCTGGCCTGGTTCTCCTTATGCAGTAGAGATTGCCTGGGCTCCTCCTCCTGTTGCAGAGGCTGCTATTGCATCTGCTGCTTAGGGGGAGATTGCCTGGGCTCCTCCTGCTGCTTCTACAGAGGCTGCTGTTTTGTCTGTTGCTTATGGGGAGATTGCCTGGGCTCCTCATCCTCATGTTGCAGCTGCTGCTTAGGCGGAGTTTGCCTAGGCTCCACCTGCTGTTGTCAATGCTCCTGCTGCACAGTTTTGCTGATCTGCTGCTGCTGCTGCTGAGCCTTCTCTTGCTGACGCTGAGCTACAGTACCTCCATCTAATGCTGTACCCCTGCTACCTGTTCCGGCTTCAGGGTTGGGATGTCTTGTCATGGGTGGTATAAGGATCCTGTCCTTTGGCCATTGGATCCTTTGAACGAGAGCCTCAGCTAGGGTTGCTATGTCACCCCCATCAATTGGTATAGGCAGAGGGTAGTGACCCGCATTGGCCCACACATAAGTAGGTTGCACCACAACATATCCATCCTACACTGGTACTGCATGGCAAGCCTTTTGAAATGGAAAGACTTTCACTAGTGCGAGCTCCACGTTAATCCCGTTGCCATCCAAAAGGTTGCACGCGGTTGGCTCTATTAGCTTATCTATTGTGTCCAGCATAGGTGATCTACCATCACTGTGCACTTGATTCGCTTCGTCCTCGTTGACATGCCAAGGGTCTTCCTCTCTGCTACACGCATCTTCCTCGCTGTCATGCGCATCTTCTTCCTCGCTGCTACTGACAGGCGATGGTAATTGGGAAGGAAGAAGTACATTTTTTGGTATTTCGATGCCTGATAGTCTTAGACAGTGGACAACTCTTTTAAATGTTATGTCCATCATATCATCAGACCTCTTGTTCCTCTTCTTCCTGTACATTCTAGCAAACTCTTCACCAAACCCTTTACCCCAACTAAGTGAACTAGACACGCCTCGGACCCAACCTCGATGCTCTGGAGTCTCAAGTGCTACGATAAGGATATCATTCTCCCTAACCCCAGAGAAAGAACCATCGCTACCCTGAGCTGCAAGTGTTTTCACCCTATCTGCTACCCCCACCACCGCAGGGTTACTGAATGTTATGTCCCTGCTTCCTTCACTAGTGTTCTTCCTCTTCCCTACCCTTGCCCGTAGATAAGGACTCGAACGTCTAGGAAATTGGTCCCAAGGTGTTGACAGTGAATTTCCGTCAACCTAGCCATGAGTTTACCTTCGGTATTGGCATTGATTTGATATCCAAACTAACGATCCTAATCCTTATGATATATCAAGTTTGCATTCGTGTGTGATTTTTGGACTTTATTGTTTACATAGGGTTTTAATGCTAAAAGGGAGACTTCCCGGGAAAGTTCATCAAGCACTTTGTGAGAAGATCATGAAGCACGACACAAGTCAAGACACGAAGTGAACATGACTCCAAGTGGCCCAAGGACCGAACCGTGAAGACAGAAAACTCCAAGGACCTGAACAGAAAATGCTGAAGCTAGCGCGATAAGGAGCCCTATCTAAACCACGGAGAAACTGACGCCAAGGGCCCACATGCAGAAGGTGGAAAGTTCCAGAAGACACGTGAAGCGACCGGGAGGAAGCCGGGGCCGAAATGGGCCCAGGCCGATCGGCCCAGACCGGCCGGCCCAGCCCATTCCGGGCCCAGTTCGGCGCCCCCTTTGACCTAGATGATTCTCAGGCTATTTATAGCCCCCCTGCCAAGAGCCACGTATCAATTCATTCGTCATCCGCCGCCGAGGAGCAGAGAAGCTAGAGGGACACCATCTCGGAGAGGAGGGTCGCGCTAGTTGTCTAGGGTTTCCCTAGCCGACGTGGGAACCTTGCATGGATTACCACGTCGGAGCTCCGGAGCAAGGATCAAGATCGAGGTAGGATCCCGGTGGTGATCTTGTTCATGCAATCATTCATGGTGAAGTTTTATAGTGAATCCGATTTCTAGCGATCAAGTGCCTTCTCAATGATTTTGTTCTCCGTTAGTTTTGCTTCTTCCTCAATCTATACTTAAGATAGATTGCATAGGGTGCTCTTGTAGCCGCGGTGGCTAGAGATGCATACCGGATCGACCAAGTGTTCTCAACTTGTTTTTCTCGAACTCACCCTAGGCTAACCCGCACGAATAGGGGTGCGTCGTGGTAGGAGGTGGCTCCAAAAGGCGGGCGTCTTCCGAATCGGATCGGAGGCCACGGTTTAAAGATGCTTTTTATGAGATTCGCTTTTCTATCTTCATCTATTTTGTTTGGAGCTACAACATAAGCATGATCTAGACTCTCTAGATCAGTTATCTCTTGCTTTCTCTTGCTACCTCTTGAGTTTAGTAGATTAGATTATATTAGATGAGTTTTCTTGATCATTTCTTAGATTAGATGCAAAAGCAACCTCTTGAAGATCAAATTTTCTTGCCTTACTAGAATGAATCCTTGCGTTGCACATTGTTCCACGGATTCGATACCTTGGGTTCTCACACTTAAGGGAAGAAGGGTCCCTTGACTACGACGGGGGATTTGTCCGCTTGCAAATCCAAATGAACTTTGATACGACAATCAACCGTCAACAAGCCCCTTTTTCTGGCGCCGTTGCCGGGGAACAAGCAATCAAGATCCAATCTAGTATCGCTTTCTTGTAAATATTCCTTTTTTAGTTTTTCTTTTGATTTTTCTTTTGCATCTCTTAGTTTTGATCATCCTCAAAAAGAAAAAAATCAATCTAATCTAGTTTTTGACTAACCCTAATTTTTCTTTTAGATTTTTGTTTATTGCTAACCCTAATCGGAGATGGATGGCTTCCTCTCCAAGAAACCCAAACTTTCTTTTGTGGATGATCCAGGAAAAGTTTACAGGCAAAGGAGACGTGCAACACAAGCTAAAGGATTGGAAACCCTAGATCCAAAAGCCGAGGCGGAAGGATCGTCGGAATCTCCAAAGGAAACTCCACCTCCAAGTCCGAAGAGAGATCAACATCAACCACCACCGATGGGAGAACAACCACGGCCGGAGCACAAGATCGAGCTATGCACCCCGTACATCGTTGATCTACCTATCATAAACCTTCAAGACGCCAAAAGGCCATTCAAGATCAAGGTCTCAACTATCCGCATCGTGCAATACTCGCCTTTCACCGGTAAAGAGGATCTGAACCTTCACCTCCAAGCATTTGTTCAACTATGTCAAACTTTCGATGAGGATGGGGTGACTCAAGATCAAGTGAGGGCAAGGCTTTTTCCATTATCACTACTTGGAAAAGCTTTGCGTTGGTTCCACACACTACCGGCGGAGTCGAAACAAGATTGGGAAGCGTTGATGAGTAACTTTATGAAGGAATTTTATTCGCCGACCAAGACTCAAAATTTGTGCAACACGATTGATACATTTGCTCAATTCCCAACGGAGACGATTGCGGAAGCTTTGGAGCATTTCAATGAATACATGCAAGCCGAACTCCTTGAAAGGCATGAGGGGTACACGAAGCTTGTCCATGTGGGACAAACCACAAGGGCATACGAAGGAGCCACCCGTTTGACCTCGACACTCAACTCGTTCATCCGCTCTGCCACCATATACTCTGAGGCACTCTATTGACGGCTGTTAAGTACCTAATTCAAGGCCGTCAATCCCTGCATTTCATCATGAGAACCATGCATCCACAGTAGAATAGGGGCTTAAACTGACAATTTCCACCAATGGTTGTGTAAAGATGAATGCAGGTGTTTAGTGTTGGGATAGAAATCTTCCCCGAAGAGGGCCCAACAGTCGAAATGAACTGAGGGAAAGAGAAACGCTTAAGATACCGAAGGATGAAAACTCGAACTCGACTGAGCGTAATGAAACTCAGCCGCTCTCCAATCGCCCCCATTTCATTACCGTCGGGCCCTTTTTATAGGCCCGTAACAATTACACTTTACAACCCTTGCCATCACTTTTTTACATTGTGCGAAGCATCTAAGGGGTATTTTGGTAACCTCGCAGGGCCCATACTCACACACTTTACAGATGTTCACTTTACACTTTGTCAGTCTACGTGTTTGCTCCCATGGCAGCCCGATCTTCGCCGGTCTCATCTCTCGACTTGAGCTTCTTCTGCTCCCTCTTCGGACTCTTATCTTCGCTTGTCTCTGAGCGCACTTCGATACTTCACCTTGTTCCGCCCTTGTCTTAGACTTCACCCCGATCGCACCTCTTCGGGCTTCTCGCTGGTTGTTCTTCCCACGAAAGCTACGCACCTCTTCTCCCGGTCGGGTCTCTTCGCGGATCATCTTCGCACGAGCACGACGCGTCTTCGCGGCGGCCATCTCTCCCTTTCCTCGCGGGGTAACTCCGCTTTCTCCCTCGAAGATCCCGAGCTTCGCCGGGTCTTCGCTTATCAATCTTCAATCTCACCCTGAAAAGCACGCATAGAACCAACGCCCATTCTTCTCTGAAGAGCCGAAGATACAGGGGAGGGGTTAGCTGTGAAATATTTACCCCAACATTCAGCCCCTTGCTAGTGAGGGTTTTAACCTAGGACGAGCTGAACTAGCAAAACCTCTTCGTGACGGGTGGAAATGTTTCGCTCCCAAGTGCCTCCCCTCTTCGGCTCGTCTACGTCTTTTACTGTTAGTATTTTTATTATTTTTATTATTATTTTTACTGTTTTGCATGTTTATCCGTGAAGCTCTGTGATTTTCGCCACCTCATGCTAGAGATCCTTGATTCTCGCCATGTTTCTCGCTACACGATCTCCGAGATTTCCTCCTTTGGCAGCCTATATAAGGTTCGTCCCTGCCCTTAGTTGTTTTCACTGCGGTGAAATCTCTGCTTCTTAGCCTCTGCCTTCGCGAGAGCTGAAGCTTTCTAGGTAGCCTCCAGTGCCTTCGTTTCCCTAGTATCTTCTCCTCCTTCTCTTCTTTTCATCTCTTTGTTTTGTTTAGTTTCTTATTGCCTTTTGTACCCGTGCAGTTTTCTTCTTCGCTTCCTTCCTACTTCGCGTTCATGGCTCCCAAAGCTGATAGATCACCGCCCACCTTCGTCTTCGGGCGTAGCAAAGTTTCAGAGGGTCTTCTAGCGGAGTTTGTGACCTCTGGCTTCATCAGGGAAGGGAAGGGCCGAGCCCCTGGTCCGGAGACCACTCCTATGCCTCACCCCAACGAAGTGGTGGTTTTTTGTGATTTATTCACCACTGGACTTCGCTTTCCCCTGGATGGGGCGATTGTATCTATTCTCCGTAACTTTGGGATGTATCTTCACCATCTCACTCCTAATGCCGTTCTTCGGCTTAGCGGTTACATGTGGGCTTGCAAGACGATGGTCATGGCCCCATCTGCTGCCAATTTCGTGAGGGTGCACACCGTGCATCACCAACCTCAGAAGGTGGATCGGATTGCTGATGGTGCCCTTGTTTGTGAAGAGGCCCAGTTTGCTTCTCTCAACTTCAAGTACCACAGTGATATCGATGTGCCTGTTGTCTTTTACATGAACAAATGAGATGAAAACTGGAATCATTACTGGTTCTACTATACAGTTGAAGACGAAGAGCTTCCCCTTGTGTGCGCTCAGTTTGAAAATCTTCCTAAGGGTGTCGGCACTGCTTACGAAGATGGAGATGCAGACCGCCTTTTCCTCACTGCTTTCCAAGAGCTGGCGAAGACCTATGCCACTCGCGACCTGGTTGAGGAGTATATTAGTGTGAAGGTGTTCCCTGTTCACGCTGGTTGGTCAGTTGCTGCGTGGAACGACTTCGCTTCTCCCATCAAGATCCCGGACTTCGCTCGAAGCTTTCGCTTATCGAAGAATGGTACCCACCTCTTCTTTCTTTGATTTTTCTTTCTGCGCTTAGCTTACGTCTTTTTTACTGATTTTTTGTTTTTATTCTGTTTTGCAGATATCAATGTTGCTGAGATTGAGACCAGGGCCAATGAAATTCTAGGGCCCATCTCTTCTAGGGAAGATGTTGAGATTCAAGAACGTCTCGGTGGCGCTCGTGACAATCGACTCTTCTTTTTCTTTGGGATCCATGCTGGTGATCGTGCTGTAACCGTTGGCCGTCGCACCGCGCAAGCGAAGCGTGTGGCAAAGAAGGGTGTTCAAGTGAGCTCCGAAGCTGCAGCCCCTTCGGCGTGCCTGAAGGCAGTTAGGAAGCACCGCGGCCGTGGTGCCGGTCATACTGTTTCGAAACGTCAGAAGACTTCTCGCACGGCGACCTCCGAAGTTGTTTCTTCGAGTCCCGAAGAGTCCGGCCACTCTAAGAGTGATGCTGAGACAAATCCTCCCGAGGGTGCGGTCAGCTCCGGTACTAACATCGAAGCTCCTTCGGTTGACCTGCCTGAAGAGATAATAGACGTTACTTCTCTTTCCCCGGGTGCTACTGCTGGTGCTACACTTGCTGATCCGCTTGACATTGACTACAGCAAGCCTGAGCCTGAAAGTGATGAAGATTGTGCTCCTCGCACGAGACCTGTTAAGGACAAAGCTCCTATCCCTCCACCTTATGTTGCTGAAGCTGTGCTACCCTCTGCTTCTGATCTTCCCGGCAGCAGAAAAGTTATTTCAGCCATTCATCAGAAGACTTTGACCTGAGTGGAACAAAGTGATGGCTCTTCGTCGGAGACTGAGAGTGACACCCGAAGTGGTGGTGTTTTTGTTAGTAATGAATCACCTAGTGTTGTTGCCCGGCGTCTCGGTATGAAGCCTAATGCTCGTTTCTTCGGTGATTCTATGCGCAAGGTGCTTCAATTCTGCAGCGTTGATCGTGAGTGCACCTTGCTTCAGGAAGCTGGTGATAGCTTCGGCTTTCCCATCGTGGAAGATGAACTCAGCAAGGAAAATGCCGAGGAGATTTTATACCAAGCTCAAGATCTAAGCATGAAGTCCTTCTTGGCCTGTCGTGTTGCTCAACGCCGATGCCGTGCTGATCTTCGTTCCAGGCAACTTTCTGAGAGGATTGCTGCTACTGCGCTTAACAAGGAAATTGACATTGTGAAGGCCTTGCAGGCTGAAAAAACTTCTCTCTCATCTTCGCTGGAATCTGAGAAGAAGAAATGCCTTGAAATATCTGGTGAGAAGGACGAATTACTAAAGAAGAATGCTAAATTGGAACTTCAGCTAACTGAACTTCGTCGTTTGGCTTCTACTGCTAAGGACGAGAAGAAGAAGGCTGAAGGTCTACAAAAGTTGTATGACGCTAAAGTTGCTGAGCTTACTGATCTTCGGCAGTCACATGCCAATCTGACTTCGGAACATGAGACCTACTGTAATGAGATTGAGCGTCACGTGGAGCCTGTCTGCAAAAACGTTCATGATCTTCTCATTGACTATGGACTGACCCCAGCCCCTTATGATGTTAAAGAGATGTACATAGGCCAAGTGTTTGACTGGCTTTCTACTGGTGTTGGCTCTCTTGCATCTACTGGGCGTTCTTTTGGAGAGCTCGGTGCTGCTGTTGCTGCCCGAAGCCTTGCTCATGCCATATACTCTTTGTTCAAAACTTCTGGTGACAGCGAGCCCAACATGACTAAGAGTGACCTTCGGCAACTTCGTGATGTGGACTTTGCTTGGCCAACCGAGACGTCGGTTGAGAAGATCCCTGTCTTACCGAAGAACATAGCGAAGAACTTTATGCAAACATTCTTTAAGAAGTTTGGATTTGGGTTAACTATTGCCGAAGGTCGGCGCATGCTTCGCAAGGTTCATAATGCTTCTTCTCCTCTTTGTCTCCTGTGATTTCCCATCTATCTGTGTCTAACTTTTTCCTTCTTTGTTTCAGGGTCCTCAGGTGGCATCTGGTTCTGCGGCCACGCCTTCGCGCACTGCTGCATCTTCTAGGGGAGGGGCTGATCCTTCTTCGGCTGCTGTATCTTCGGCTGCACCTTCTGCTCAGGCTGTCTCTCCACACGAAGGACACACGACTGACATTACTTCGGGGGCCCCTGAGGTGTGAGGGAGTGTGTAGTTCTAGTGATGTGGGCACTTAGGATATTTTGTGAACAATTCATCTGAAATATTTGCAACTCTGCGCAGGTGCCGGAGGTGTATCCTACGCAGATTGCCGAAGATGTTTGCCCTGTAACTATTAATTATGGTGATTACTTTATGTCTGGTTCTATATGGTGCAAATTTAACTCTAAGTTCCCCGACGTACCCTTCGATGCTTTTATGTCCCGTAAGATAGAAAAATACGAGAAGAAGAACCTTGATGCAAAAAATGTCTTCGAGCATTCCCGCAACCGTCTCTGTCACAGTGGCGCTCATCGTCGCCAGATTCATGGATCTGAACCATCTTCTGTTGTGCCTGCTCGCGAAGATGCCTCTTCGTCTTCGAGCCCCCTTGTCCTCCCCAAGATCGAGGTTATTGATCTTACCGAAGATGCGGAGTACGAGTATATGTACAAGCGCCCCTGCTGATTTGTGCTGTGATGTATCTGTCTTTGTCATGTATGCTGTTATGCTTGTAATTGTTTGAACTATGCTGTTGTACTGAAATGCTGTGCTTGTAATCTATTTGTTCGACAACGATGTAAGTCACAATTTTATTGAAACCTCGTCTGTGCGAAGATGATATTTTTAATTACCCGATGATGCACTTATCTGCTTGTTTTCATGCTCATTTGACCTTTGCTGTTTTTCTGTTTCCGAAGATTGAAACATGGGAACTGCGCTCGAAAAGCGCCTCCCCCCGGTTTCCTGTTTTAATCTTCGCAGCTCATTTCCTTCTGAATGTGCGATGTATCGTTTATAAGATAAAAACAAGTCATGCACATAAAATAGTTAGCCTATCTTGCATACAAATTTTGACTACGCAAAGTGGCGTGATAGCTCAACTTCAATTATTCTTTTAGAAATGTGACCTCGAGGTGGCTCGTCAGCCCTGCCTCGCAATTCGCTTCGCACATTCACCGCAGAAGGCTTCTTCGCTTGTGATAAAGCGGATGATTTTGCGACTATGCCGTTTAACGAGTCGACTTATCCCTACAACATTTTACTGAGGGGCTTTGCGCATTGACCACTGAAGACTTTTTGTTCGCGGAAAGTGGGCCTTTAAGCGAATCATGCACCCCTCTTAGGTATAGATTGTTGCATGTTCCTTAACATCTTCGCGACCTTTACAGAATGGTTCCCACATGCGCCCCCTCAATCAATTTTTTTCTTTAAGTGAACTAAATGCGGCTTGTCTTCGCGAGGCCAGGTGCATGTGTTCACTTACTTCTGCAATGTTTTCCCGAAAGTAACAATCTCTTCGGATGATTGTTACTTCGGGACCGATGATAGATAACGATGGTCTTTTTTGGGGAGCCCTTGTTATATTTCTCAAGGGGATATACACAAGTCCGCCTCGTTAAAAACCTCGCATCTTCGGTGTTACCATTGCGAGATCACCGAAGACTCTCCCCGTGAGGAAAAGAGTATGGACTCCACTACGTATTTACAAAAGTTGAAAGTGCAAAAGAAGTTGAAATGAAGATTACAAAAGTTTAAAATGAAGAGAAACTAAAAAAATGATGAAATCTAGTAGATGATACACTTATTCTTAGAGCCAGTACTTCTGCAACTTGTGCTGATTCCATGAGTAAGGAACCTCTTCTCCTTCCAGAGTTTGCAATCTGTAAGCCCCCTGTCTTGTTTCTGATACTAAGAATGGACCCTCCCATTTTTCTTCTAATTTTCCTACTCCTCTTGTTTTTCTTCGGAGAACCATGTCTCCTGTGGATATTTTTTTGCTCACAAACCTTCTTATTTCTCCACTTCCTCGTTTCATCTTGATATTTCTCTATGTTGCTTAGTGCTTGAAGTCTGTCTTCTTCTCTTGTATCAATTGCCAAATTTGTGTCCTCTTCGTTTTGTGGTTCTTAGTCTGCTTTCAATGACCCTAACTTGACCTCTTCGGGAATGACCGCCTCTTCTCCGTACAGCAATCTGAAGGGTGTGAAGTTTGTAGCTCTAGAAGTAGTTGTGTTGTGAGACCATACAACTCTAGGTAGCTCATCGGCCCATTTCCCCCTAGCCATTCCTGTCAGGTTCTTTTTGATTCCCGTGAAGATGATGCCATTGGCTCTTTCTACTGCTCCGTTGGACTCTGGGTGATACACTGAAGCGAAGCATAACTTAGTGCCCAAGTTGAAACAAAATCTTCTGAAGTCTGTGCTGTCGAACCATTTGCCATTATCCACTGTTACTTCATAGGGAACTCCAAACCTGCACACTATGCTTTGCCAGAAAAACTTTTGTATCACCTGCGAAGTGATTCTTTGCACTGCCCTTGCCTCGATCCACTTTGAGAAGTACTCCACTGCCACTATCGCGTACTTGTAATTGCCTGGTGCTGTTGGTAACTGTCCCACAATGTCAATCCCCCATCTTGCGAAGGGCCAAACTGGTGGTAGCAATTGTATCTCGTAAGGAGATGTTTTTGTGTAGTTGCAATGCTTTTGACAGTTGTCACATCTTCGCACTATATCGTCGGCATCGCGGACTGCTGTTGGCCAGTAAAACCCCTGACGGAATGCCTTCGCGACTAGTCTTCTTGTTCCAATGTGAGATGAACACATTCTGGAATGAATTTGCTGCAACAGGTCTCGTGCTTCTTCTGTGGAGATGCATTTAAGTAGTGGTGCACACACTCCGCTTTTGTATAAGTTTTCTCCTCTTATTTCATATGATCTCGCCCTCAAGGTCATTCTTTTGCTCTCCTCCCTTGACTGTGGTTCATAGTGCCCTCTCAGAAATGCCATGATCGAAGACCTCCAGTCTTCACTAGATATCGCGTTTATGTATCTCACTGGTGCTTCATCACAATCTACTGATTTGCACTTCATGACTTCGTAGAAGACATCTGGTGGTAATGGTTCTTTTTGTGCTGCTGCCTTTGCTAGCATGTCTGCCTCATTGTTCTTATCTCTTGGTATTTTCTTGACCTTGAAGCCAGAGAAGAATTTTTCCATGCCTTGCACAGTTTTCAAGTATTTAGCCATTTCATCGTGTTTTGCCTTATATGTTTTGCCAATGTGTCTTGTGATGAGTTTGGAGTCTGTGTTTATGACCACTCTTCGTGCCCCTATTGCCCTTGCTTTGCGAAGCCCCAGCAACAATCCTTCATATTCTGCCACATTGTTTGTCTTGCCTTCGAAGTCCAGTCTCACAGCACACCTCATCTTTATGCCTGATGGTGACACTAGGACTGCCGAAGATGCGGCTCCATCATCACAGTAAGCCCCATCACAATACATCACCCATGGTGTTTCTGGCTTCTCTTCTTTCATTTCATCGCCCTGACTTGGAGTCTAGTCTACGATGAAGTCTGCTAGGACTTGCGACTTAATGGCTATTCTGGTCGTGAATTCCATGGCATATTGGGATAATTATGCGGCCCATTTTCCTATTCTCGCCGAAGATTCCTTGTTCTCTAGTATCTCGCAAAGAGGATACGATGTTGGGACTGTGATTGAATAACTCTGGAAGTAGTGCTTTAGCTTTCTTGCCGCCATTACCACTGCGTATGTCATCTTCTCGAGTTCAGAATAGAACTTCTTTGCTCCTGATAAGGCCTCAGAGATGAAGTAAACTGGCACTTGTTTGAGTTGCCCCTCTTCGTATTTCTCTTCCACTAGAGCTGCACTTACTGCACTGGCTGAAGCTACGATGTACAACAATAGCTTCGCTTTGTCTCCCGGACTTGTTAACACTGCCAAATTTTCTAGGTAAGTTTTGAACTGCTCAAATGCCTCCTGCTCTTCGGGACCCTAATTGATCTTATTCTTCGCGGACAACAACTTGAAGAATGGTAAGCTTCATTCTGCTGATCGCGCTATGAAGCGACCCAATGCTGCTATTCTTCCAGTGAGCTTCTGAATATCTCTTTTTGTCTGTGGTGTTCTCATGTTTCTTATTGCCTTTATCTTCTCTGGATTTGCTTGTATGCCTGACTTTGACACCATGCAGCCTAACAATTTTCCCCTGGATACCCCGAAGATACACTTTTCTGGGTTTAGCATGAGGCCGTATTTCCTTAAGTTCGCGAAGGTTTCTCTGAGATCTTCGATGTGTTGATCTTTCTTTTTGCTGTGTATGACAACATCATCTACGTAGGCTGATACATTTCTCCGCAGTTGCGGGCCAAGTACAATCTTCACCATTCTGTTAAATGTTGGGCTAGCATTGCGCAGGCCTTCTGGCATTCTCACGAAGCAATATACCCCAAAGGGTGTTATGAAACTTGTTTTGTCTTCGTCTTCTCGCTTCATCCAGATTTGGTGATATCCAGAGATGCAATCTAACAAGGACATTCTCTCGCAACCTGCTGCTGCATCCACCAACACATTGATTCTTGGTAAAGGGTAGTCATCTTTTGGGCAAGCCTTATTCAGAAGTGTGAAATCGATGCACATTCTTTGTCCCCCATTCTTCTTCGGTACCATCACTATGTTTGAAAGCCAAGTTGTGAACTGTATTTCTCTGATGACCCCAGCATCCAACAACTTCTCTACTTCACTTTGCGCTACCAATTCTTTCTGAGGTGAAATGACTCTGAGCTTTTGTCTCTTCGGTGGGATCTTTGGATCTAGGCGCAGTGCGTGCTCTATCACTTCACGAGGCACTCCCTTAAGATCTCTCTTGCTCCAGGCAAATACGTCTTGCTTGTTGCGAAGGCATATGATCAACGCATTCTCCTCTTCTTCGGTCATCCCCCTTGCTATGGTGACCAGTTTGTCGTCGACGTCTTCGCAAAGACACACCTTCTTCGTGTGTTCATGAGGTTGCATTCTCTTCTTTTCATCCTGGCAAAGCCTCTTTTTCATTTCGAGCTCTTCGGTCTCGTCTTCTTCTTCACTTTCTAATGTGTCTTCACTGTTTCGACTACGTGTATTGGTTTCTGGTTGCTGCCTACATTGTATTCTCTGTCATGTGCATCTTCCTGATCTCCGTATATTGTGAGAATGCCGTTGCTAGTTGGAATCTTCATACACAAGAATGCATGTGTATCACTACTGCGAACTTGTTTATGATTCACCTACCGAAGATTGCTTTGTATGCGTATGGGATGTCAACTACATCGAAGGTCACCATTTCTGTTCTCATCAGCGCTCCTGTCCTGAGACTTACATTCATTTCAATTGTTCCTAGAGCCTCAACTTTCTTGTTGCCGAAGCCATATAACGGCTTCGAAGTTTTCTGCAGTTGGTCATCTCTGAACTCCATCCTCTTGAATAACTCGTAAGTTATGATGTCTGCGGAACTGCCATTATCTACCAGGATGCCTCCCACATCATTGCCCAACAAGTACTTTGTGTTCTTTCCCAGTACTGCTCGGATGACTAGAGGATCTTCGTGAGGATACTTCTTCAGCTTGAGATCTGCCTATGTGAAAGTGATTGGAATGTGTGACCATTCTGTTTTGAAAACTTTTCCTGCACATACATGACTCACTTCTCTTTGCTGATCTTTTCTCTGCATGTTCGTCAGATGTTCGGGTGAGTTGCACCCACCTGTGATAGCATTGATTATGTTCATTCTTCGGTAGCGATCTTCGTCATCTCTGTTTTGATTGGCTTGCGAAGGTGCCTGATGAGCAGGCTCTGGTTTTGGCTGGTATGATGCGGTGCTTTGCTGCTGTAGTTGCATCATGTTTGGGTTGAACATTGGTGGAGGTGGGAGTGGCATTTGTTGGAAGCATGGTTGTGGAATATATGGTTGCTAGTTTTGCATTGAGCTCTGAGCCATCGAAGGTGCCGCTGATGATGTGTGGTTGACTGTCTTCGCCTGGCTCTGCGCTGTTCTCTTCTTATCTTCTTCAACCTGCATCTTCTGAAGTAACGTTCTGCATTCGTATGACCAGTGCCCTTTGTTGATGCCATGCAGGGAACATACGGACTGAGGAGGTGGGCCCTTGCCAGAACTTTGGCCCCTGTTTCCCGTGACTGCCGAAGATGCCATTTGTGATTTGTTCCCTGAAACGTTGTTCACATTACTTCTATTATAGAATTTTGATCTTGTCGAAGGTCCTTGATTGTTTTGAGCCCTGCTTCCCCATTCTGGTTGAGACTTCACTTGATTCTTTCTCTTGTTGTATTCATCTACTCTTCACTGTTTGCCCCTATCTAACTTGCAATATTCTTGCATTATGTCAAAAAACTGCTTCTCTATTTTGGGTCATCTTTGGTCAAGATACTCTCTGCATGGTCCTACCTTGAGACCACCAATTGCTGCGTCAATTACAGTTGTGGCTTGCACGTGTGGTGCTTTAGCTCTGGCTTTGGCAAATCTCTTGATGTACTCTTGCAATAGTTCTTTGTCTCCTTGTTTTATGAGGTGAAGATCACCTAATGTGAGATCTTGAGGTTGGTACCCCTGGAAGTTGTTCTCTATTCTTTGCCGAAGCTGTTCCCATGATCTAATGCTTCCTTTTGGTAGCGAAGCGTACCACAGCTGTGCTGAACCTTTCAGGGCCATTATCATAGCTCTTGCCATTGCTATGTCATCTCCCCCACCCGAAGATATTGCCACAGTGTATTTTTGGAGGAACTGTCTTGGGTCTGACTCACCATCATACTCCGGCAAGGATGCAGGTAACTTGAACTTCGGTGGCCATTCGGCCTTCTTGAGCTCTAATGAAAGAGGGGAAGTGGGTTCACCTTGCTTGAGAACACCTCTCTGTATCTTTTTTGTGGCCTACGTTCCACATACGCCTCTTCATCTGAGTCATAATACAAGGAGCCTTCATCATTCTCTTCCTCATCTTCGGAAGTTTCTTCGTCAATGATTATGGGTCTTCGTTTTTTGCTTTGCCTTTGTGCTTTGTGATGTTGCTGGGTCTGTTCTTGCTGCTGGATAGAGTTCAACTGAGCTTGCAAGATTGCCATTTGTTCTTGTAGCTATAATGTTTTGCTTCTTATTGCTTGCTGTTCTTCGCCTTCCTGCAATTGCTGCAGTAGCATTCTCTTCTTCTTGACTTGCTGCAACATCTCATTGTACTTGGCTTTTTCTTGTGCTAGATCTTCGTTCTGTATTTCTTTCGCCCTGAGGATGGCAGCCTCCGCTTGAGCTCTTGTTCGGATGTTTGCTGGCATTGTTCTTTCTCTCATCTTCGCAGCAAGTCTTTCTTCGATTCTTCTCAGCGAAGCAATATCCTCATCTTCGACTCCTGCATCCACTAAGCCGACCTCAAAGTTTCCTTCTGCTACATCTTCAACTTCTAGTTCTTGATCTTCTCCGCCCCAGTGGTTTTGTGGACTTAGGACCATGTCCCTTGCCCTGTTTGTGTTGTCTGGTATCGGTCTCTCTCTAGGGTTTTCACTCTCTGCTTCCGATGGATCATCGGTCGCTCTGTTTGGATGTGGTTGTGGGTTCTTCGGTAGCTTCTTCGGTGGCATGGCTGGGACGCAACACGGTGGGCGCCTTAACTGTTGGGATAAAAATCTTCCCCGAAGAGGGGCCAACAGTAGAAACGAACTGAGGGAAAGAGAAACACTTAAGATACCGAAGGATGAAAACTCGAACTCGACTGAGCGTAATGAAACTCAGCCGCTCTCCAATCGCCCCCATTTCATTACCGTCGGGCCCTTTTTATAGGCCCGTAACAATTACACATTACAACCCTTGCCATCACTTTTTTACATTGTGCGAAGCATCTAAGAGGTATTTTGGTAACCTCGCAGGGCCCGTACTCACACACTTTACAGATGTTCACTTTACACTCTGTCAGTCTACGTGTTTGCTCCCATGGCAGCCCGATCTTCGCCGGTCTCATCTCTCGGCTTGAGCTTCTTCTGCTCCCTCTTCGGACTCTTATCTTCGCTTGTCTCCGAGCGCACTTCGATACTTCACCTTGTTCCGCCCTTGTCTTAGACTTCGCCCCGATCGCACCTCTTCGGGCTTCTCGCTAGCTGTTCTTCCCATGAAAGCTGCGCACCTCTTCTCCCGGTCGGACCTCTTCACGGATCATCTTCGCACGAGCACGACGCGTCTTCGCGGCGGCTGTCTCTCCCTTTCCTCGCGGGGTAACTCCGCTTTCTCCCTCGAAGATCCCGAGCTTCGCCGGGTCTTCGCTGTCCTCACCAAGGCATTAGAACTTTCTTTCTTCATCCTACTTCTAATGATGGCTATATGTGGAGCTCAGGGTAGGATAAAAGATAAAGCATACTTGTTTCACATATATTGCAAAGTCAAAAACCGGATCCAAGAAGAAAATCAAATCATACAATCAGATCAAGATGTGCACGTGTATGGGTATGATGGGTATGGTAAGGTGGATAATAGGCCCGGAATGGATTCTAGATATTACCATGCATGATGAAATGCTATGGTGATGGTAAGGTGGACACTAGCCCCGGAGTAGGTACTAGTTATTACCATCTAAATTACTCAACACCTTTTTGCATGATTTTCTCCGCTCTCCTTTTTGAAATATTTGAGACGTGGGCTATCTCTTTCTCTTTTTTTCTTTTTTTCCTCTTTTTTTATCATGCTTTTTGAGCATGTCTTTCTCTCTTTCTTTTTTTCATAGCCTGTCTCTTTTGAAGATATTTGGAGAGGGGTAAATCATGGAACAATGCATGGAGCTTTATTTGGTGGAATAGATGGATGATACAATGCTAACTTCCAGTGTAGAAGCATAGCAAGGGGAAATGGTGGTGTGCACATAAATCTTGATTATGAAAGCACGAAAAGAATTCTCATAAGGGTCACAGAATTTGACAAAGCTCAATGTAATAACAAGCAGCATATGAGTATAAGGTTTTCAACTAGAACATCATATGTCTTTGGTAGGACTGTGACATGTCAAAGAGGAGCTTTGCAAAGGGTTTTCAAGGTTTTTTCAAATAAAATTCCCAAGCACTCAAGCATTAAGAGAGAAGATCATATCATCAAACTATATCTCAAACACCAACTACTTAGATAAACATGAGTTCCCTAATGATATTTGTTCACAAGCATCAAGGTAATGAGTAAGGAATAAAACATATGCAAGCCAACCACAGGAATCATGTTGAGCAAGCAGAGCACCATTATTCGAGTTTGATTCACTAGATAAGAATTGAATATCATTCAAACTCGTAGGTAGAGAGTGAGACGAAGGGTGCACATACCATCGCTCCTGAAGGATATGGAGAACAAGGAAGACTAGTGGTGATTTGGCTAACCCGTGGGGTAGCCATCTCACTCTAGTTTACCTTGTCCTTGTTATGAAGGTGTACTCGATGTCGTGTAGCCCTCGTGTGGGAGTTCTCAAGTGGATATGTCGATGACAGAATCGAGAGGGCTCCCCCACACTTGTTCTTGTACCTGGTGTTGTTCTTCAAGCAAAAGTGGGAACAAAAGATGGACTCTACTGGTTCGAGAACCATAGATCCTTTATTTAAAAGCAAATATTTTTGTTTTTCTTTTTTTTATTGTCACCATGTCATTTACTCAGGCAGGGTTAGACCAATATTGCACTCCATAATCAAAGGAGAATTTACTTACCTTAGACCTTTGAGAGGTCATATGTACCTCATTTGTATGTCGTGCAACTTGAATCCAAACCTTAACTTACCTTCCCATTTGAATCTAACTTGATGACTTACCCATTTGGAATTGATGATTTTCTGCAGGGGTTAGTCCACATATATGCAACCAAAATCTATGAAGATATAACTCTAAGGTTCATCAATCAAAACTCGACACCATGTCTTATTTTGATTGAAGAAGACAATTTTAACCTAAGCACCACTAAGGACCGGAGCGTCAGAGGACCGGTGGATTGTCGCTCCTTACTGTGATGAGTGATTGACAACGTGGTGTGGACTGACTCTTGGCCGAGTATTGCAGGTGCAGGTTGGGGCTTGATTCGTGTTGGTGCAGGTGAAGAGCGGGCGCGAAAGGTCTTAGCCTTGCGGGGCCTCCGAGGAGTGGAGAGACAAGTAGGCTCGGCTCGATGGACCCGGTGGCCGAACGGGATCAAGTGCGGGCCGCATGGTGGCAAGAAAAGCAAGATGAAGTCGTCGACTGGAGCCGGTGCAGGGTAGCGGCTAACGACCGGAGTCTGCACGTGGGGTTTGCGGTGTGAAGGACCGATTAGGCGAACCAGAGACGGGGGGAGTGAATGGGAGCCGATAAAAATTCTTCTCGAAGGAGATGAGAACTCCAACAAGACGAACACGGCTTCCAACTCACGTCTCCGACTCAACTACCCAAGTTGGTCAAGACCACACAGCCACTGGAGTGCTACTGGTCCTAGGAACCAACACTCAACCTTCCGAGCCAAAACTCACCAAACCACACAGCGGAAACTTGCACGGCTTGCTGCCTGTGCTACACCGGTCAGACCGATGGCCTACGCCGGTTAGACCGGTGACACCGGTCAGACCGGTGGACAGAGCCGGTCAGGCCGGTGGCTACAGCAGCCGTACAGCAAACGTTCCAGGAAGCCTCAGTGACTACTCTAGGCCCTGGAACAAAAACCACCACGAAACACAACCTGTGAGGAAGAAGAACCCCTCACAAAACCTAGCAAAACAACTCCAAACACGCCAAGAACTGATCAGCAGGACCACGGGACAAAACCACACGGACAAGGCTATTCCCCGAGACAAAAACCCACCAAGGGCTAGCACCGGTCAGACCGGTGCTCCTCACCGGTCAGACCGGTACCCACCGGTCAGACCGGTCAGACCCACCGGTCAGACCGGTCTGGAGCTGCTGCACCTCCGTCTTCGGTTCTTCGGTCTTGGCTTTGTGGATCAACCGCCCGGTCATCCTTCCCTCTCACAAGATCTCACCATGAAGCTCTCAAGCTAGTCCTATGAAAATCCTAAGAAAATAGGAAGGAAAATAGCAAAACCAAATGAGCTAGGGTTTCAAGAGATAGCTGCCATCCTCTCACCCCTTGGGTTATATGGAGGCAACTGAAAGACGAAAATACCCTTACTAGCTAACTAGGGATACATGCCCCTCGAGGGCGAAATTGGAAGTCTTTGTCTTCGCACCATCGGACGGAAGCCCAGCGACCGCAAACTTGCTTAGCCTCGATGCAAGCCTTGCGATCCCGACGCGTGTCCTCCGCTTCGAAGATTCCGGACTGCGTCGTCGCACACCGGTCAGACCGGTGCTCCTCACCGGTCAGACCGGTAACCACCGGTCAGACCGGTCTGGAGCTGCTGCACCTCCGTCTTCGGTTCTTCGGTCTTAGCTTTGTGGATCAACCAAGGAACCCAGTGATTTTCTGGTGAACCACCGGAAACCCCGCGAACTCGGTGTAGCCTCCGCCAATCACCACTCATGACTCGGCTCCCACGTAGTCCCGGCTCGACCTTGGTTTTGAGGCTCAACCAAGAAACCGTCCATGACTTCATCTCTTGAGCCTCAAAACCAAGGTCGAGCCGGGACTACGTGGGAGCCGAGTCATGAGTGGTGATTGGCGGAGGCTACACCGAGTTCGCGGGGTTTCCGGTGGTTCACCAGAAAATCACTGGGTTCCTTGGTTGATCCACAAAGCCAAGACCGAAGAACCGAAGACGGAGGTGCAGCAGCTCCAGACCGGTCTGACCGGTGGGTACCGGTCTGACCGGTGAGGAGCACCGGTCTGACCGGTGTGCGACGACGCAGTTCGGAATCTTCAAAGCGAAGGACACGCGTCGGGATCGCAAGGCTTGCGTCGAGGCTAAGCAAGTTTGTGGTCGCTGGGCATCCGTCCGATGGTGCGAAGACAAATACTTCCAATTTCGCCCTCGAGGGGCATGTATCCCTAGTTAGCTAGTAAGGGTATTTTCGTCTTTCGGTTGCCTCCATATAACCCAAGGGGTGAGAGGATGGCAGCCATCTCTTGAAACCCTAGCTCATTTGGTTTTCCTATTTTCCTTCCTATTTTCTTAGGATTTTCGTAGGACTAGCTTGAGAGCTTCATGGTGAGATCTTGTGAGAGGGAAGGATGATCGGGCGGCAAGCTAGACCATGTATGAACCTCTTTGGTATGTATAGATGATTCGGCGTGGTTCCTCAAGGCTTGGATGTGTCTTTCCCGTTTCTCCTTTTTGGTGATTTTCGGAGCCCTTTCTTGGCGATTTTCTTGAAGCGATTTCGAGGCCTTTCTCTTTGGGAGTTGGTGGGGGATGTATGCATGAACCCTTCGGGGTTCTTTTCCCTTTGATTCCCCTTCCAAATCCGTGAGCAAAGGGGCTCGATTTTGGGGTTTTCGTGGCTCTAGGGTTAGAGGCGTTCTTGGTGGGATTTCTTCGATTCCTCTTGATTTGACAAGTTTTGGTGGACCAAATCTTGGCTATGGAGTACCCATGAGGTGTTCCTACTATCCCCAAAGTCTTGTGCAAAACCGTGGAGCGAATCGGGAGATCGGGAGTTGGATTTGGGGGAGTTGACTCGCGGGCGCTGTTCATCCCGAGCTGCCCAGGCGCGACCGGTCTGACCGGTGCTCTTGACCGGTCTGACCGGTGCTAGCCCTTGGTGGGTTTTTGTCTCGGGGAATAGCCTTGTCCATGTGGTTTTGTCCCGTGGTCCTGCTGTTCAGTTCTTGGCGTGTTTGGAGTTGTTTTGCTAGGTTTTGTGAAGGGTTCTTCTTCCTCACAGGTTGTGTTTCGTGGTGGTTTTTGTTCCAGGGCCTAGAGTAGTCACTGAGGCTTCCTGGAACGTTTGTTGTGCGGCTGCTGTAGCCACCGGCCTGACCGGCTCTGTCCACCGGTCTGACCGGTGTCACCGGTCTGACCGGCGCAGGCCATCGGTCTGACCGGTGTAGCACAGGCAGCAAGCAGTGCATGTTTCCGCTGTGTGGTTTGGTGAGTTTTGGCTCGGAAGGTTGAGTGTTGGTTCCTAGGACCAGTAGCACTCCAGTGGCTGTGTGGTCTTGACCAACTTGGGTAGTTGAGTCGGAGACGTGAGTTGGAAGCCGTGTTCGTCTTGTTGGAGTTCTCATCTCCTTCGAGAAGAATTTTTATCGGCTCCCATTCACTCCCCCCCTCTCTGGTTCACCTAATCGGTCCTTCAATTGGTATCAGAGCTGGTTCGGGTCTTTATTGACTCTTACCAGTCTAAGATCCAAAGATGGCGTACCAGGAACGGGGTTCGGGTCCTCTGCACTTCGATGGGAAGAACTACCAGATGTGGCAGAGGAGGATGGCAGCGTTCCTCCGCGGAAAGGGTCAGATCCTTTGGGATGTCACGGTGAACACAGCTTATGTTCATCCGATGAACTTCCTTGCTCCAGGATCGAGGGATATGTTCGAAGACAACAACAAGGCTGTCGACTACTTGTTTCGTGCTCTGTGTCAGCCTGAATTCGATCGGGTTCAGACAGAGGACTTAGCTTGTAGGATTTGGGAGCAGTTGAAGGATGCTCATGCTGGGAATCCTCAGGTTCAGGCTCGGATGTACACGACTTACCGGAGAGAGTACGAGAACTTCACTCATCTCCCCGGTGAGTCCGTCGATGCCCTTTTCCAGTGATTTACGGTCGTTGTGAACAACATGAGAGCCAATGTGGACGTCCTCCCATACAATGATCATGATAGAGCCGTGAAGCTCTTGCACTCGTTGGATCGTACCGTATGGGACGGGAAGTTTGAGGCTATTGTTGAGTCCGAGAAGTATGACACCTTGACGGTGAACGAGCTGTTCTCGAAGCTCAAGTCGGCTGAGTTGGACCGTGGTATGACAGCCAAGATCGAGAGCCCGACTGATTCTCATAGTCTCGCTCTCGTTAGTGGCAAAGGAGCTAAGTCTAACGCTAACGCATCCTCCAGGATGTACTCTCTGTCTTCTTTGATGTCTTTGCCAGACGAGGAGTTCGACGTGCTTGGAGAGGACGAGCTGGCATTGCTGACCAGGTGGTTCGAGAGGCTGCATGAGAACCGGGTGAACACGAGGAGGACAGCACGGACGTGCTTTCAGTGCGGCAAGCCAGGACACTTCGTCGCCGACTGCCCGGAGAAGACGGAGAACAAGGACGGCTACAGGCACCGATCGAGCAAGGATGGCAAGTACCGATCGAGGCGCGATCACAAGCACAAGAACAAGCACAAGGACGAGCGACGGTCGAGGAAGAAGGATGGCCGCGGCAGGAAGGCCCGAGCAATGCTCGGAGCGAGCGACGTCGACTCCAGCTCCGCCTACTCTTCCTCGAGCTCGAGTAGCAGTGAAGATGAAGGTGATCGGCGCAAGAACAAGAAGTCATCCAAGAACTTGAGCGGGTTGAGCTGCTTCGCGGGAGATGGCTTCTGCGGCATGGCCCGTAGCTCCGGCAGCAAGAAGAGCCACCAGAGTGACTCGGACTCTGACTCCGAGGATGAGGTATGTGATGAGCTCTCTTCTTTGCGCAAGGAGAATGATGAGTTGGTTGACTTGCTTGATAACCGCGATCACATGCTTAGAGAGGCCAAGAAGATGAGGAAAGAGCTTAGGGCCTCACTAGAAGATGCTAGGAATCGTGTGGCTGAGCTAGAAACCCAGAACCTAGATGCTAAGCTTGAGATTGATTCGCTTAAGGCTTCTCCTGTGGTTTCTGATGAGATTGATTGCTGTGATTGCTCTGTGTACCTAGCTGATCTCACTGCTCTTAAGGATAAGCATGCTTCTACTTGTGATGAACTAGATATGCTTAGGGTTGAAGTGGCTGAGCTTAAGTCTAGACCTGCTTTGCTAGGTGCTTGCACTTCTTGCCCTGTTTTGCATGGAAAGATTGATGAGATGCATGCTTACACTGTTTCGCTTGAGGCTAAGTTGAAAGAGCCTATTCCCACTTCTTGCTCTACTTGTGAATTGCATGCAGTTAAGAATTTGGAGCTTGCACATTATGTTGATCGCTTGCAGGATGAGAATGATGAGCTGAGAAAATGTATGAGCTGGTTGTCGGGTCAGGAGCCTCAGCTTGGTATCATGATAGCGGCTTTCAAACGCTATGATGGTCAGGCACTTGGGGCTGACAAGCTTGGAGAGAACAGTGGTAAGGGAGTTGAGAGAGTTGGAGAGATTCCTATCCCACCACCAAACAGACACAAGAACAAGTTTGAGCCCAAGCCTAACCATCTCAGAAACAAACTTGACACTACTCCAGATCCACCCATATTCCCTCACC
Source organism: Cenchrus fungigraminus (assembly GCA_036936925.1). Classification (NCBI taxonomy): domain Eukaryota; kingdom Viridiplantae; phylum Streptophyta; class Magnoliopsida; order Poales; family Poaceae; genus Cenchrus; species Cenchrus fungigraminus. The sequence goes on along the minus strand of CM072772.1, from coordinate 56,039,182 downwards.
CAACAAATGATTTTCAGAAACCGGTGAAGTTTGTGAGCCCAAAGGGAGGTGAGGAAGGAGAGAAGAAGGTGAGAAGCCGAGTGGGCAGCCCCAACAAAAGCCTAAGCCTAAGCCTAAGCCACAGCCCATAAAGTTCCGTTGTGGGTATTGTGGGAGAGATGGTCACAAGGATGAGTTTTGCTTCAAGAGGAAGCGTGAGGAGAGAATGGCTAGAGAGTGGGCTAACAAGGACAGGTACCACCCCTCTAATGGTGTACCTGAGTCTCGTATGCAGATGCCCAGGGCCAAGGCGATTGTGAGGACAGTTCCGGCTTGGGGAGACTGGAAGGCTGCAGGTGCTGCTGCTGGCCGAGCTACACCAGTCAGACCGGTGCAGGTCTGGGCAGACAGCGAGTCGGGTTTTGTGCTCGTGAGGATGCTCGGTTTGGTTCTGGAGGTCGTGGTTCTGGTGGTTGGTCTGGAAAGTTTGCTGGTGGTCAGTTTGCTAGGCGTTCTCCACCTCGTGCTCAATACGAGGGTGGGAGGAGTCGTAGCTTTGAGATGGAGAGGAGGAATGATCCACGGTTTCCCTTTCGTGGTTTTCGTCCTCCTCCAGCTAGAGAGGGTTGGTTCCCTCGTGGTGGTTACCGTGGTGGTAGCTTTGATAGGCGTGATGATTTGGTTTGTGCTAACCCCACTTTGGAGCAAATGGCTCGGCACTGGTTTTACTCTTTTGGTACTAACCCAGTGCTGAGTCGTTTGTTCACTCACGTGCTTGCTTTTGAATTTCAGGTGGGAGACTTGAAGAACATTTGGTTGATTGACTCCGGTTGCTCGAGGCATATGACCGGAGACAAGGGGTGGTTCTCAAGTCTCGTCCCGGTGGTGACAAAGAAGTACATCACCTTTGGGGACAATGGGCGAGGGCGTGTGCTGTCAGAAGGTGAGATTAAGGTAAGTGACAAGATCACTCTCAGGCGTGTTGCTCTTGTTCAATCGCTTGGATACAATTTGCTTTATGTGTCCCAGTTGTTGGATGAGGGTTTTGAGGTGTTGTTTCGGCCTGGTGGTTCTCGGATTTTAGATTCTCGGGGGGACCTTGTGTGCATGGTCGTTCCCGAGGGTCAAGTGTTCCGAGCTGATTTTTCTCAGTCTTCTGGTGTGGAGCGTTGCTTTTTGGCTGGTTCTTCGAGTGAGTTGTGGAAGTGGCATAGGAAGTTGGGTCACTTGAGCTTTGACCGTTTGTCTCGCTTGAGTAAACTCAATTTGGTCCGAGGATTGCCACGGTTGAGGTTTGAGAAAGAGTTGGTTTGTGCGCCGTGTAGGCATGCCAAGATGGTAGCCTCTTCTCACCCGCCTCTCACTGATGTGATGACTGAGCGTCCATGCGAGCTGCTCCATTTGGACCTTGTTGGCCCAGCTCGTGTGCGATCTGCGGGTGGGAAGTGGTATGTCCTTGTTGTGGTGGATGACTACTCTTGGTATGCGTGGGTGTTCTTCCTTGAGGAGAAGGGGGAGACGTTTGGTTTTGTTTGAGATCTTGTCTTGAGGCTAAGAAACGAGAGGCACGGAGATGCCATACGAGCGATCCGCAGTGACAATGGCTCGGAATTCAAAAACTCTCGCTTCGAAACCTTTTGCCATGACTTTGGTCTTGAACATCAGTTTTCGAGTTCGTATACGCCTCCCCAGAATGGCGTGGTGGAAAGGAAAAACAGAACCTTGTGCGAGATGGCTCGGACGATGCTCGACGAGCATAGGACTCCGAGAAGGTTCTGGGCTGAGGCGGTCAATACTGCGTGCTATGTGTCGAACAGGATCTACCTCAGGGTCCATAAGAAGAAAACCTGTTACGAGTTGATGCACGGTCGCACACCCAAGGTCAGTCACTTCCATGTCTTTGGTTGTAAATGCTTCATTCTGAAGAAAGGGAAGAAGTTGGACAAGTTCGAGGCTAGGTCTGTCGATGGCATTTTCTTTGGTTATGCATCTCATTCTAGAGCATTTCGTGTGCTCAATCTTGAAACTAACCAAATCGTGGAGACTTGCGAGGTAACCTTCGACGAGACACAGCCACGTAGTCAGCTTGTTTTTGAGTGTGCAGGTGACGACGAACTTGGCGAGGAGATCTTTCAGGAGGAGGAGCATGAACATGGAGATGATGAAGATGGCGGTGTGATGCCCACGGCTGAACATGTACCTACTACTTCGATGACGATCGAGAATGGACCCTCTCCCACACCTACAACGACAAACCCAGATCAAGGCGAAGCTGCTGTTGAGGGGGAGGTAGCATCAAGGCGAGAACCTCCCCGGCGAGTGCAAATGGATCACCCAGCTTCGAGAATCATCAGCGACATGAATGAACGTACTACACGGTCGAGGGTTCGGAACAATTCTCATTTCGCTCATGCTGCTTTTGTTGCCACCTTTGAGCCCAAAGACATTGGACACGCGTTATCTGATCATAATTGGGTTAACTCGATGCATGAGGAGTTGGAGAATTTTGAGAGGAACCAAGTTTGGGTGTTGGTTGACCCTCCCCCAGGGTGTAAGCCGATTGGGACAAAATGGGTGTGGAAAAATAAAGAGGGAGAGAAAGGAGAAGTGGTGAGGAACAAGTCGAGACTTGTTACTCAGGGTTACAGTCAGAAAGAGGGGATCGACTACGAGGAGACTTTCGCTCCTGTAGCTCGTTTGGAGGCGATCAGGATCCTTCTAGCCTTTTCCGTGGCTAAAGGGTTCAAGTTGTACCAGATGGATGTGAAGAGTGCTTTTCTGAACGGTGTGTTGGACGAAGAGGTGTTTGTGAGGCAACCACCGGGGTTTGAGAGTGAGAAGTACCCTCACCGGGTGTACAAGTTGAGGAAGGCGCTGTATGGGTTGAAGCAGGCGCCTAGAGCTTGGTATGGCAGGTTGAGGGGGTTCCTGTTTGAGAGAGGGTTTGAGATGGGGAAGGTCGACCAGACCTTGTTTCTCCTCAGGCAGGGCAGAGATATCCTGATTGTGCAGGTATACGTGGATGATATTGTCTTTGGTGGCTCGTCTAACTCTCTTGTTGCAAGGTTTGTAGAAGACATGAGCAGGGAATTTGAGATGAGCATGATGGGCGAGTTGCAGTTCTTCCTTAGGCTACAAATCAAGCAATCAAAGGAAGGAACATTTGTGCACCAAGCTAAGTACACCAAGGATATTGTGAGGAAGTTCAAGATGGAGGACTCCAAGGCCATGGCGACGCCTATGAGTACGACTACAGCTCTTGATGCGGACGAGGAAGGTGAACACGTGGACCAGAAGGAGTACCGGAGCATGATCGGGTTACTCCTCTACTTGACGGCGATGAGGCCGGACATTCAATTCTCGGTGTGTCTGTGCGCTCGTTTTCAAGCTTCTCCGAGGACTTCGCATCGGCAAGCAGTCAAGCGCATTTTCAGGTATTTGCGACACACTCCCGACTTCGGCCTTTGGTACTCTGCGTCTTCTTCTTTGGCGCTTCATGGATTTTCAGACGCGGACTTTGCCGGGTGTCGGTTGGATAGGAAGTCCACTTCTGGGACTTGCCAGTTCTTGGGTTCTTCTTTGGTGTCTTGGTCTTCCCGCAAACAGTCGAGTGTTGCTCAATCCACTACCGAGGCAGAGTATGTGGCCGCAGCTAGTTGTTGCTCTCAGCTCCTTTGGATCACATACACCATGAGTGACTTTGGTGAGGAGTATACCCATGTCCCACTTCAATGTGATAGCACCAGTACCATAAGCGTTACAAAGAACCCAGTGCTCCATTCCAAAACCAAGCACATAGAAGTGAGGTATCATTTTCTGAGAGACAACGTAGAGAAAGGGAAGATAGCTTTGATCCATGTACCCACACATGAACAACTAGCCGATATTTTCACCAAACCCCTAGATCAAGCAACTTTCACTCGTTTGCGGGGGGAGCTTGGTGTTTGTTTGATTTCTTGAGTTGGCGTGTGGGAGCTCCTTTATAGCATATGTATAGCTTTCCTTTGTGCATTTCTTGCATTTGGCATGGCATATGTAACATGATGTATAGGCATCTTTGTATCTTAGGTTGCATGCATTTTGTATCATATGCATTGTTTAGGAAAGGCTTCTCCTATATACATTGTTCACCATGGAATGATATATATGTCTTTGTGAGCTAATTTGGTAAACTATGGTTAGTTTGGCTTAGCTCTTGATAATCTTGGTTTGTATCCATGGTTGATGGCTATGTTTTTGAAAATTTCATATGTATGCTCTCTTGTGAGTAAATGCCTTTACATGACCTTGACATGTTTTTGTGGCTTGGCTATGCTTAATTTGTGGTTGGATAGCTTATTTTGATCATATGGGGCCAAAGGCTCATTTGCCAACATGAATGTTTAGCCCCCATGCTTCATCTTGTGGAGGGGCATAAGTTCCTTTTTGTCGCAAAGACATTTCATGTACCAATTATAAATCTGAAAAATGAAATGTAAATTACTTGGAAAATGTGCTCCCATGTCATATGTGCTAATTTTAATTTGCTTTGGGTGCTAAATCGTTGCATGATGCCTACCAATGAGAAGTCTCATATATAGAAGTAGGCACATGGCTCGGTGGCTTTGACATGACATGAGGTGCTTGTGGGTGTTTATGATGGTCTTATGCTTAGAATGGTTGTCCTAGCATGAAGTTTCTGTGGCTTTGCCATTTTGACATGTTTTGCTCATGTTTAGGACTTTGCTCATGAGAGAGTGATTTTTCGCAAAATTGCTAAATTCTATCTTAGCTTCGCCCAATGGTTGTGAAACTTGGTGATCATGAAGTTTATGTCATTACGAAGCTATAGAGTATCTAACTTGCTCATTTGGACATGTGTAGCATCCTATGTTGAATTTTGTCTATTTGAGAAGCTCTAGGTTGCATTTTTTGCATTTTTGGCTTGATTCATGCATTGTCAACAAGGGGGAGAAGTTTGAGCATGTTTTGGCCTACGGAATGCATTTGGAAGGTTTTCAGGTGGTTTCGAGCCATTTTTGGGCTCTGATGTGCACCGATCTGACCGGTTGAGGTCACTGGTCTGACCGGTCAGAGTGCTGGTCCTGTTCACATGTTGATCATCGGTCTGACCGGTGGTGTCGACCAGTCTGACCGGTCAGAGCTGAGCTGTTGCAGCTGCTCTGTTTCGTGAAGTGGTTCGCATGCATTTGTCCAGGGGGAGTTGCATTGGTTCAGGGGGAGCTTGCATGTGTGCAGGGGGAGCTCTTTGTGGTTTTCGAGCTTTGGTTTGATGGTTTGTGCTCTTTGCTTGAGCATGTTTTGTCTCGGATGTGTCGAGCCGTTGCCCTTGTCTAAGGGGTCCGAGACTTGTCTTCTTCAAGTGATCTTGCTCTTTGCCTTTTCTTTGGCTTTCGATCGCTTGTTGGAGTTTCTTTTAGTCGTTTCTTTTCTTTTCCTTTTCTCTTGGTTACCAAAACGTGTGTGTTGTCAATGCACTCATCAAGGGGGAGATTGAGAGCCAGGTGTGGTTCGAGGACCGGTGGATGGTCGCTTCCTGGTGTGATGAGTGATTGACAACGTGGTGTGGACTGATTCTTGGCTAAGTATTGCAGGTGCAGGTTGCGGCTTGACTGGTGCAGGTGTAGGTGAAGAACAAGCGTGAAAGGTCGTTGCTGGTGAGGCCTCCAGGTGTGGAGAAGACAAGTAGGCTTGGTTCGAGGGACCCGGTGGCCAGCGGGGTCAAGTGCGGGCCGCATGGTGGCAAGAACGGCAAGATGAAGTCTTGGACGGTTTCTTGGTTGAGCCTCAAAACCAAGGTCGAGCCGGGACTACGTGGGAGCCGAGTCATGAGTGGTGATTGGCGGAGGCTACACCGAGTTCGCGGGGTTTCCGGTGGTTCACCAGAAAATCACTGGGTTCCTTGGTTGATCCACAAAGCCAAGACCGAAGAACCGAAGACGGAGGTGCAGCAGCTCCAGACCGGTCTGACCGGTGGGTACCGGTCTGACCGGTGAGGAGCACCGGTCTGACCGGTGTGCGACGACGCAGTCCGGAATCTTCGAAGCGGAGGACACGCGTCGGGATCGCAAGGCTTGCGTCGAGGCTAAGCAAGTTTGCGGTCGCTGGGCATCCGTCCGATGGTGCGAAGACAAAGACTTCCAATTTCGCCCTCGAGGGGCTTATATCCCTAGTTAGCTAGTAAGGGTATTTTCGTCTTTCGATTGCCCCCATATAACCCAAGGGGTGAGAGGATGGCAGCCATCTCTTGAAACCCTAGCTCATTTGGTTTTCCTATTTTCCTTCCTATTTTCTTAGGATTTTCGTAGGACTAGCTTGAGAGCTTCATGGTGAGATCTTGTGAGAGGGAAGGATGATCGGGCGGCAAGCTAGACCTTGTATGAACCTCTTTGGTATGTATAGATGATTCGGCGTGGTTCCTCAAGGCTTGGATGTGTCTTTCCCGTTTCTCCTTTTTGGTGATTTTCGGAGCCCTTTCTTGGCGATTTTCTTGGAGCGATTTCGAGGCCTTTCTCTTTGGGATTTGGTGGGGGATGTATGCATGAACCCTTCGTGGTTCTTTTCCCTTTGATTCCCCTTCCAAATCCGTGAGCAAAGGGGCTCGATTTTGGGGTTTTCGTGGCTCTAGGGTTAGAGGCGTTCTTGGTGGGATTTCTTCGATTCCTCTTGATTTGACAAGTTTTGGTGGACCAAATCTTGGCTATAGAGTACCCATGAGGTGTTCCTATTATCCCCAAAGTCTTGTGCAAAACCGTGGAGCGAATCGGGAGATCGGGAGTTGGATTTGGGGGAGTTGACTCGCGGGCGCTGTTCATCCCGAGCTGCCCAGGCGCGACCGGTCTGACCGGTGCTCTTGACCGGTCTGACCGGTGCTAGCCCTTGGTGGGTTTTTGTCTCGGGGAATAGCCTTGTCCGTGTGGTTTTGTCCCGTGGTCCTGCTGTTCAGTTCTTGGCGTGTTTGGAGTTGTTTTGCTAGGTTTTGTGAGGGGTTCTTCTTCCTCACAGGTTGTGTTTCGTTGTGGTTTTTGTTCCAGGGCCTAGAGTAGTCACTGAGGCTTCCTGGAACGTTTGCTGTGCGGCTGCTGTATCCACCGGCCTGACCGGCTCTGTCCACCGGTCTGACCGGTGTCACCGGTCTGACCGGCGCAGGCCATCGGTCTGACCGGTGTAGCACAGGCAGCAAGCCGTGCAAGTTTTCGCTGTGTGGTTTGGTGAGTTTTGGCTCGGAAGGTTGAGTGTTGGTTCCTAGGACCAGTAGCACTCGAGTGGCTGTGTAGTCTTGACCAACTTGGGTAGTTGAGTCGGAGACGTGAGTTGGAAGCCGTGTTCGTCTTGTTGGAGTTCTCATCTCCTTCGAGAAGAATTTTTATCGGCTCCCATTCACTCCCCCCTCTCTGGTTCGCCTAATCGGTCCTTCAGAGAGTGATCTTGTCACTTACCTTAATCTCACCTTCTGACAGCACACGCCCTCGCCCATTGTCCCCAAAGGTGATGTACTTCTTTGTCACCACCGGGACGAGACTTGAGAACCACCCCTTGTCTCCGGTCATATGCCTCGAGCAACCGGAGTCAATCAACCAAATGTTCTTCAAGTCTCGCACCTGAAATTCAAAAGCGAGCACGTGAGTGAACAAACGACTCAGCACTGGGGTTAGTACCAAAAGAGTAAAACCAGTGCCGAGCCATTTGCTCCAAAGTGGGGTTAGCACAAACCAAATCATCACGCCTATCAAAGCTACCACCACGGTAACCACCACGAGGGAACCAACCCTCTCTAGCTGGAGGAGGACGAAAACCACGAAAGGGAAACCGTGGATCGTTCCTCCTCTCCATCTCAAAGCTACGACTCCTCCCACCCTCGTATTGAGCACGAGGTGGAGAACGCCTAGCAAACTGACCACCTGCAAACTTTCCAGACCAACCACCAGAACCACGACCTCCAGAACCAAACCGAGCATCCTCACGCGCACGAAACCCGACTCGTTGTCTGCCCAGACCTGCACCGGTCTGACCGGTGTAGCTCGGCCAGCAGCAGCACCTGCAGCCTTTCGGTCTCCCCAAGCCGGAACTGTCCTCACAATCACCTTGGCCCTGGGCATCTACATACGAGACTCAGGTACACCATTAGAGGGGTGGTACCTGTCCTTGTTAGCCCACTCTCTAGCCATTCGCTCCTCACGCTTCCTCTTGAAGCAAAACTCATCCTTGTGACCGTCTCTCCCACAATACCCACAATGGAACTTTATGGGCTGTGGCTTGGGCTTAGGCTTGGGTTGGGGCTGCCCACTCGGCTTCTCACCCTTCTTCTCTCCTTCCTCACCTCCCTTTGGGCTCACAAACTTCACCGGTTTCTGGAAATCATTTGTTGGGTGAGGGAATATGGGTGGATCTGGAGTAGTGTCAAGTTTGTTTCTGAGATGGTTAGGCTTGGGCTCAAACTTGTTCTTGTGTCTGTTTGGTGGTGGGATAGGAATCTCTCCAACTATCTCAACTCCCTCACCACTGTTCTCTCCAAGCTTGTCATCCCCAAGTGCCTGACCATCATAGCGTTTGAAAGCCGCTATCATGATACCAAGCTGAGGCTCTTGACCCGACAACCAGCTCATACATTTTCTCAGCTCATCATTCTCATCCTGCAAGCGATCAACATAATGTGCAAGCTCCAAATTCTTAACCGCATGCAATTCACAAGTAGAGCAAGAAGTGGGAATAGGCTCTTTCAACTTAGCCTCAAGCGAAACAGTGTAAGAATGCAACTCATCAATCTTTCCATGCAAAACAGGGCAAGAAGTGCAAGCACCTAGCAAAGCAGGTCTAGACTTAAGCTCAGCCACTTCAACCCTAAGCATATCTAGTTCATCACAAGTAGAAGCATGCTTATCCTTAAGAGCAGTAAGATCAGCTAGGTACACAGAGCAATCACAGCAATCAATCTCATCAGAAACCACAGGAGCAGCCTTAAACGAATCAATCTCAAGCTTAGCATCTAGGTTCTGGGTTTCTAGCTCAGCCACACGGTTCCTAGCATCTTCTAGTGAGGCCCTAAGTTCTTTCCTCATCTTCTTGGCCTCTCTAAGCATGTGATCGCGGTTATCAAGAAAGTAAACCAACTCATCATTCTCCTTGCGCAAAGAAGAGAGCTCATCACATACCTCATCCTCGGAGTCAGAGTCCGAGTCACTCTGGTGGCTCTTCTTGCTGCCGGAGCTACGGGCCATGCCGCAGAAGCCATCTCCCGCGAAGCAGCTCAACCCGCTCAAGTTCCTGGATGACTTCTTGTTCTTGCGCCGATCACCTTCATCTTCACTGCTACTCGAGCTCGAGGAAGAGTAGGCGGAGCTGGAGTCGACGTCGCTCGCTCCGACCATTTCTCGGGCCTTCCTGCCGCGGCCATCCTTCTTCCTCGACCGTCGCTCGTCCTTGTGCTTGTTCTTGTGCTTGTGATCGCGCCTCGATCGGTACTTGCCATCCTTGCTCGATCAGTGCCTGTAGCCGTCCTTGTAGCCGTCCTTGTTCTCCGTCTTCTTCGGGCAGTCGGCAACGAATTGTCCTGGCTTGCCGCACTGAAAACACGTCCGTGCTGTCCTCCTCGTGTTCACCCGGTTCTCGTGCAGCCTCTCGAACCGCCTGGTCAGCAACGCCAGCTCGTCCTCTCCAAGCACGTCGAACTCCTCGTCTGGCAAAGACATCAAAGAGGACAGAGAGTACATCCTGGAGGATGCGTTAGCGTTAGACTTAGCTCCTTTGCCACTAACGAGAGGGAGACTATGAGAATCAGTCGGGATCTCGATCTTGGCTGTCATACCACGGTCCAACTCAGCCGACTTGAGCTTCGAGAACAGCTCGTTCACCGTCAAGGTGTCATACTTCTCAGACTCAACAATAGCCTCAAACTTCCCGTCCCATACGGTACGATCCAACGAGTGCAAGAGCTTCACGGCTCTATCATGATCATTGTATGGGAGGACGTCCACATTGGCTCTCATGTTGTTCACAACGACCGTAAATCACTGGAAAAGGGCATCGACGGACTCGCCGGGGAGATGAGTGAAGTTCTCATACTCTCTCCAGTAAGTCGCGTACATCCGAGCCTGAACCTGAGCATTCCCAACATGAGCATCCTTCAACTGCTCCCAAATCCTACAAGCTAAGTCCTCTGTCTGAACCCGATCGAATTCAGGCTGACACAGAGCACGAAACAAGTAGTCGACAGCCTTGTTGTTGGCTTCGAACATATCCCTCGATCCTGGAGCAAGGAAGTTCATCGGATGAACATAAGTTGTGTTCACCGTGACATCCCAAAGGATCTGACCCTTTCCGCGGAGGAACGCTGCCATCCGCCTCTGCCACATCTGGTAGTTCTTCCCATCGAAGTGCGGAGGACCTGAACCCCGTTCCTGGTACGCCATCTTTGGATCTTAGACTGGTAAGAGTCAATAAAGACCCGAACCGGCTCTGATACCAATTGAAGGACCGATTAGGCGAACCAGAGCCCGAGTGAATGGGACCCGATAAAAATTCTTCTCGAAGGAGATGAGAACTCCAACAAGACGAACACGGCTTCCAACTCACGTCTCCGACTCAACTACCCAAGTTGGTCAAGACCACACAGCCACTGGAGTGCTACTGGTCCTAGGAACCAACACTCAACCTTCCGAGCCAAAACTCACCAAACCACACAGCGGAAACTTGCACGGCTTGCTGCCTGTGCTACACCGGTCAGACCGATGGCCTGCGCCGGTCAGACCGGTGACACCGATCTGACAGGTGGACAGAGCCGGTCAGGCCGGTGGCTACAGCAGCCGCACAGCAAACGTTCCAGGAAGCCTCAGTGACTACTCTAGGCCCTGGAACAAAAACCACCACGAAACACAACCTGTGAGGAAGAAGAACCCCTCACAAAACCTAGCAAAACAACTCCAAACACGCCAAGAACTGATCAGCAGGACCACGGGACAAAACCACACGGACAAGGCTATTCCCCGAGACAAAAACCCACCAAGGGCTAGCACCGGTCAGACCGGTCAAGAGCACCGGTCAGACCGGTCGCGCCTGGGCAGCTCGGGATGAACAGCGCCCGTGAGTCAACTCCCCCAAATCCAACTCCCGATCTCCCGATTCGCTCCACGGTTTTGCACAAGACTTTGGGGATAGTAGGAACACCTCATGGGTACTCCATAGCCAAGATTTGGTCCACCAAAACTTGTCAAATCAAGAGGAATCGAAGAAATCCCACCAAGAACGCCTCTAACCCTAGAGCCATGAAAACCCCAAAATCGAGCCCCTTTGCTCACGGATTTGGAAGGGGAATCAAAGGGAAAAGAACCACGAAGGGTTCATGCATACATCCCCCACCAAATCCCAAAGAGAAAGGCCTCGAAATCGCTCCAAGAAAATCGCCAAGAAAGGGCTCCGAAAATCACCAAAAAGGAGAAACGGGAAAGACACATCCAAGCCTTGAGGAACCACGCCGAATCATCTATACATACCAAAGAGGTTCATACAAGGTCTAGCTTGCCGCCCGATCATCCTTCCCTCTCACAAGATCTCACCATGAAGCTCTCAAGCTAGTCCTACGAAAATCCTAAGAAAATAGGAAGGAAAATAGGAAAACCAAATGAGCTAGGGTTTCAAGAGATGGCTACCATCCTCTCACCCCTTGGGTTATATGGAGGCAACCGAAAGACGAAAATACCCTTACTAGCTAACTAGGGATATATGCCCCTCGAGGGCAAAATTGGAAGTCTTTGTCTTCGCACCATCGGACGGATGCCCAGCGACCGCAAACTTGCTTAGCCTCGACGCAAGCCTTGCGATCCCGACGCGTGTCCTCCGCTTCGAAGATTCCGGACTGCGTCGTCGCACACCGGTCAGACCGGTGCTCCTCACCGGTCAGACCGGTCAGACCCACCGGTCGGACCGGTCTGGAGCTGCTGCACCTCCGTCTTCGGTTCTTCGGTCTTGGCTTTGTGGATCAACCAAGGAACCCAGTGATTTTCTGGTGAACCACCGAAAACCCCGCGAACTCGGTGTAGCCTCCGCCAATCACCACTCATGACTCGGCTCCCACGTAGTCCCGGCTCGACCTTGGTTTTGAGGCTCAACCAAGAAACCGTCCATGACTTCATCTTGCCGTTCTTGCCACCATGAGGCCCGCACTTGACCCCGCTGGCCACCGGGTCCCTCGAACCAAGCCTACTTGTCTTCTCCACACCTGGAGGCCTCACCAGCAACGACCTTTCACGCTTGTTCTTCACCTGCACCTGCACCAGTCAAGCCGCAACCTGCACCTGCAATACTTAGCCAAGAATCAGTCCACACCACGTTGTCAATCACTCATCACACCAGGAAGCGACCATCCACCGGTCCTCGAACCAAACCTGGCTCTCACGGTGGTTCACCACAAAACTGTCAGGTACTTGGTTGAGCCACAAAACCAAGACCGGAGGCTCGGCAGGTGGAGACGGGATCTAGGCGGACCGAGAAGCTTCGATGTCGGGGGACACACGGCGGGATCGCAGGGCTTGCGTCGGGAGGACGCGGACTGCAGCGAAGTCGTGGCCGCCCGATGAAGACGAGTGCTACTTGACCATATTGCCCCTGAGGGGTTTGTATCTCAGTTTAAGTTCTAGGGGTAGCTTGGTCATTTGTCCAACCCAAAGGAACTCCATATATATAGCTCTAGGGTTTCTGGGCAAACCATCCTCCCGGACTGCTTCTCATTTCCCTGCTCCATAGGCTTAGATTTTCTTCACCGTTTTGTAGAGAATCTGACCTCCGAGTGTATGGAAGCTTTCATGATTGCGTTGATTTCCTTCTTGTGACTCGAGTGATTTTCGCGTCTTTTTCGGGCTATTTTTGTTGGATTTTTGTGCGCGGCTTGTTCCTCCGATTCTGAGGTGTTTGGATTCGGATTTCTTTGTGAGGATCATGGATAGATGCCTTGTGCATCTTTGTGCTTGATCTTGACCCCTCAAACTCCGGATTTGGCCTTGGATTTGAGGATTTCGGCCGGAACCCTAGCTTTTTGGTAGAGCTCGGCTCGTGATCAATTCCCGGTGTTTAAGTTGGTTTGAGGCCTCAAGTTTTTGGGCATAGCACCCCATAGGGATGCTTCACATCTCCCCCAAATCTTATCTCAATCCACTCAGCCGTTTGGGAGATCCATGGATGGGTAGGAGGAGTTGACCTCTCGAGCTCGGGCTTTTCTGCTTCTGTCCGCAAGGGACGAACTGTCCGCGCGGTGAGGACGGACTGTCCGTGGTGTCCGTGTTCATCACGTGTTCGTCACGTGCTCTTGCGAATCAGTTTTATTCGCCGGGAGGTTCGCTTTTGTTTGCAGGAGGTTTTCGGACTGTCCGTGGGTGTCAGCCAGACTGTCCGTCTGGGACGGACTGTTCGTGGGGTCGGAACAGACTGTTTGTATTTGTGGTGAACCTTCTGGTGGTTCTGTTGCAAAATACGGACTGTCCGTATAGGAGCGTCGGACCGTCTGTAAGGCCGGTACGGACTGTCCGCAGGATCAGGTCGGACTGTTTGTCCCAGCCAGGCAGAGTTGGCTAAGTTCTTTGCATCTTGAGTTTTGCTTCCGCTTTGGGTTAGTTCGGGACTTGTTCCTATGGTTGGTAGGTCCGTTGTGACTATGGGACCTTGGCAAGCTCGTGTGGGAATCCTTGGTTGTGAATTTGGGACATAGTTGAGTTCAACTCTTCGGAGAAGAATTTTAATCGGTTCCCATTCACTCCCCCCTCTCTGGTCGCCTAATCGGTCCTTCAATTGTTATCAGAGCCGATTACGGATCTCCATGATTCTAACTAGTCTAAGATCCAAAGATGGCGTACCAGGAACAGGGTTCGGGTCCTTCACACTTTGATGGTAAGAACTACCAGATGTGGCAGAGAAGGACTAACGCTAACATGTCTTCGAGACAGTTCTCTTTGTCTTGTCTTATGTCCATGCCAGATGAGGAGTTCGATGTGCTGGGCGAGAAGGATCTTGCATTGCTGAGCAAGTGGTTGGAGTGCATGTACACGAACCGGAAGAACGCGAGGAGGAGCTCGGGCATGTGCTACCGGTGCGGGAAGCACGGGCACTTTATCACTGAGTGCCCGGAAGCCATGGAGATCAAGCCCGAGCACAAGCACCGTCCAAGGACCGACCATAAGCACCGCTCGAGGGATGACCACAAGGGCAAGCACAAGTCTGAGCGGAGGCCGAGGAGGAGTGGCAGTCACAAGAAGAAGGAGTGAGCGATGGTTGCCGAAGCGAGTGACATCGACTCAAGCTCCTTCTACTCTTCATCGAGCTCAAGTGATGAAGGAGAGAACCGGCACAAGGGCAAGCGGTCAAGCATGAACATCAACGGCCTGTGCTTCACCACCCAAGGCTTTTGCGTCATGGCACACAGCTCCAGGAGCAAGAAGAGCAACAAGGATGACTCGGACTCCGACTCTGAGGATGAGGTAAACAATGATCCTTCCTTCTTGGTAGCAAAGAATGCTAGGTTGAATGAATTGCTTGACAACCGTGATGATGTGCTTAGAAAGACCAACAAGGAGAAGAGGGAGTATAGGTCTTTGCTTGGAGAGGCTAAGGAGAAGGTGGTTGAGCTAGAGTCTTTGCTTGTTGATGCTAGGGCTCAAATAGATTCTCTGAAGTCTACTCCTATTGCGACCGATGAACCTAAATGCACTGATTGTTCCACTTTTCTTGGTGATTTGACTGTGCTTAAGGAAAAGTATGCCTCCAAGATTGAGGAACTAGATGTGCTTAGGGTTGAGCTAAATGAGATGAAGTCTAGGCCCTCCTTGCTTGGTGCTTGCACTTCTTGTCCTGTTTTGCATAAGAAGCTAGATGTTTCGCTTGCTTATGCTAGATCACTAGAGGCTAAGCTGAAAGCTCCTATTCCCACATCATGCTCTACTTATGAAATAAATGTTGTGAAGAATTTGGAGCTTGCACACTATGTTGATCATTTGTAGGATGAGAATGATGAGTTGAGGAAGATGATGGGTTGGTTGTCGGGTCATGAGCCTCAGCTCAGGATGATGATTGAGGTGTACAAGCGCTATGATGGGCAAGTGCTTGGGTCGGATAAGGTTGGGGAGTGCAGTGGTGAGAAGGAGGAGAAGATTGGTGATATCACAGCTCCACCAAAAACCTTCCACAAGAATGCCTATGCTCCTAAGCCAAACCCACTTAGGAACCGACTAGACACAACCCCAGATCCTCCCGTGTTTCCTCCACAAACCAACACCTTCCAGAAACCCATCAAGTTCAAGAGTGACTTGGGGAACGAGTTCTTTGGGAAGCAGGGAGAGAAACCTAGTGAGGAGAAGCCAAAGCCCAAAGGGAGCCTAAAGCCAAAGCCAAAACCGAAACCCTTCCACTGTGAGCATTGTGGGAGGGATGGGCACCTAGCTGAGTTTTGCTTCAGGAGGAAGCATGAGGAGAGGTTTGCTAGGGAGATGGCAAACAAGGACAGGTACCGCCCTTCTCGTGGTGTGCCTGAGCCTAGGATGGTGCCTAGGGGTGAGGGTGTGGTGCGTACCATTTACCCTCGAGAGAGGCGTGAGTTTGTGCCTCGAGGTGTGCCACCACAGAGAGATGGTGGTAGGCGTGTTGGGTTTGGGCGTGGTGAGTTTGCTGGACGTTCCTTCACTCGTTGAGAGCCTGTGTGGTTCGAGGACCGGTGGTAGGTCGCTTCCTGGTGTGATGAGTGATTGACAACGTGGTGTGGACTGATTCTTGGCTAAGTATTGCAGGTGCAGGTTGCAGCTTGACATGTGTTGGTGTAGGTGAAGAACAAGCGTGAAAGGTCGTTGCCGGTGAGGTCTCTAGGTGTGGAGAAGACAAGTAGGCTTGGTTCGAGGGACCCGGTGACCAGTGGGGTCAAGTGCGGGACGTATGGTGGCAAGAACAGCAAGATGAAGTCATGGACGGTTTCTTCGTAGAGCCTCAAAACCAAGGATGAGCCGGGACTACGTGGGAGCCGAGTCAAGAGTGGAGATTGGCGGAGGCTACACCGAGTTCACGGGGTTTTCGGTGGTTCACCAGAAAACCACTGGGTTCCTTGGTTGATCCACAAAGCCAAGACCGAAGACCGAAGACGGAGGTGCAGCAGCATTGGACCGGTCTGACCGGTGGGTCCGACCAGTCTGACCGGTGGGTACCGGTCTGACCGGCGAGGAGCACCGGTCTGACTGGTGTGCGACAACGCAGTCCAGAGACTTCGAAGCGGAGGACACGCGTCGGGATCGCAAGGCTTGCGTCGTGGCTAAGCAAGTTTGCGGTCGCTGGGCATCCGTCTGATGGTTCGACGATGAAGATTCCCAAAGTGCCCCTCAGGGGCGTGTATCCTAGTATTAGGCCTTAGGGGTAATTTCGTCTTTCGGCTAGCCTCCATATAACCCAAGTGGTGAGAGGATGGCAGCCATCTCTTGGAACCCTAGCTCATTTTGTTTGGCTATTTTCCTCTTCCATTTCTTCCTTTGGAATTTCTAGGACTAGCTTGAGAGCTTCATGGTGAGATCTTGTGAGAGGGAAGGATGATCGGGCGGCAAGCTAGACCTTGTATGAACCTTCATGGTATGTATAGATGATTCGGCGTGGTTCCTCAAGGCTTGGTTGTGTCTCTCCTGTTTTTCCTTTTTGGTGATTTTCGGAGCCTTTTCTTGGCGATTTTCTTGTGGCGGTTTTGAGACCTTTCTCTTTGGGATTTGGTGGGGGATGTATGCATGAACCCTTCGTGGTTCTTTTCCCTTTGATTCCCCTCCCAAATCCATGAGTAAAGGGGCTCAATTTTGGGGTTTTCGTTGTCCTAGGGTTTGTGGTGTTCTTGGCGGAAATCCTTCGATTCCTCTTGATTCAATGAGTTTTGGTGGACCAAATCATAGCTATGGGATGCCCATGAGGTACTCCTAGTATCCCCAAAGTCTTGTGCGAATCCGTGGAGCGAATCGGGAGATCGGGAAGTGGATTTGGGGGGAGTTGACCCGCGGCTCGCTATTCATCCCGAGCTGCCCAGGCGCGACCGGTTTGACCGGTGCTCTTGACCGGTCTGAACGGTGTAAGCCCTTTGTGGGATTTGCCTCGAGTGAACACCTTGGTGTGTTCCCTGCTGTCATGGGTTGCTGCTGGTCAGTTCTTGGTAGGTTTCGAGGAGTTTGGCTAAGCTTTGTGTAGGGTTTTCCTTCCTTGCAGTTTGAGCTTTGGAGGTGGTGTTTGTTCCAGGGCCTAGAGAAGTCACTGAGGCTTCCTAGAACACTTTCTGTGCAGCTGCTGTAGCCACCGGCCTGACCGACTCTGTCCACCGGTCTGACCGGTGTCACCGGTCTGACCGGCGCAGGTCATCGGTCTGACCGGTGTAGCACAGGCAGCAAGCTGTGCAGTTTTCCGCTGTGCGTTTGGTGTGTTTGGTTCGGAAGGTTGTGTGTTGGTTCCTAGGACTAGTAGCACTCCAGTGGCTATGTGGTCTTGGCCAACTTGGGTAGTTGAGTCGGAGACGTGTTTGGTTGCCGCGTTCGTCTTGTTGGAGTAGCCATCTCCTTCGAGAAGAATTTTTATCGGCTCCCATTCACTCCCCCCCTCTCTGGTCGCCAGTTTCGGTCCTTCAATTGGTATCAGAGCCGGTTCGGGTCTTTCGAGGCTCTAACCAGTCTAAGATCCAAAGATGGCGTACCAGGAAGGGGGATCAGGTCCTCCGCACTTCGATGGGAAGAACTACCAGTTGTGGTAGAGACGGATGGCTGCGTTCCTTCGTGGTAAGGGACAGATCATTTGGGACGTTATGGTGAACACAGCTTATGTTCATCCGATTAACTTCCTTGCTCCAGGATCGAGGGACATGTTCAACGCCAACAACAAGGCGGTCGACTACTTGTTTCGTGCTCTGTGTCAGTCCGAATTCGATCGGGTTCAGACAGAGGACTTAGCTTGTAGGATTTGGGAGCAGTTGAAGGATGCTCACGCTGGGAATGCTCAGGTTCAGGCTCGGATGTAAGCGACTTACCGAAGAGAGTACGAGAACTTCACTCATCTCCCCGGCGAGTCCGTCGATGCCCTTTTCCAGCGGTTTACGGTTGTGGTGAACAACATGAGAGCCAATGTGGCCGTGCTCCCATACGATGATCATGATAGAGCCGTGAAGCTCTTGCACTCGTTGGATCGCACCGTAAGGGACGGAAAGGTCGAGGCTATTCTTGAGTCCGAGAAGTATGACACCCTGACCATGAACGAGCTATTTTCCAAGCTCAAGTCAGCTGAGTTGGATCGGGGTATGACTGCCCGTCTTGAGAGCTCGACTGACTCTCATAGTCTTGCTCTCGTCGGTGGCAAAGGTGCTAAGTCTAATGCTAACGCATCCTCCAGGATGTACCCTCTGTCTTCTTTGATGACTTTGCCAGATGAGGAGTTTGACGTGCTTGGAGAGGACGAGCTGGCGTTGCTGACCAGGCGGTTCGGGAGGTTGCACGAGAACCGGGTGAACACAAGGAAGAATCCACGGACATGTTTTCAGTGCGGCAAGCCAGGACACTTCATCGCCGATTGTCCGGAGAAGATGGAGAACAAGGACGGCTACAAGGATGGCTACAAGAACTGGTCGAGGACGGACGGCAAGTACCGATCAAGGCGCGATCACAAGCACAAGAACAAGCACAAGGACAAGCGATGATCGAGGAAGAAGGACGGCCGCGGCAGGAAGGCCCGAGCGATGGTCGGAGCGAGCGACGTCGACTCCAGCTCCGCCTGCTCTTTCTCGAGCTCGAGTAGCAGCGAAGATGAAGGTGATCGGCACAAGAACAGGAAGTCATCCAAGAACCTAAGTGGGCTGAGCTGCTTTGCAAGAGATGGCTTCTGCAGCATGGCACGTAGCTCCGGCAGCAAGAAGAGTCACCAGAGCGACTCGGACTCCGAGGACGAGGTACGAGATGAGCTTCCCTTCTTGCGTAAGGAGAATGAACGGCTTGGCATGTTGCTTGATAATCGTGATGATATGCTTAGAGAGGCAAAGAAGATGAGGAAAGAGCTTAGGGCCTCACTAGAAGATGCTAGGAACAGAGTAGCTGAGCTAGAAACCCAGAACCTTGATGCTAAGCTTGAGATAGATTCGCTTAAGGCTTCACCTGTGGTTTCTGATGAGATTGATTGTTGTGATTGCTCTGTGTACCTAGCTGATCTTACCGCTCTTAAGGATAAGCATGCCTCTACTTGTGATGAACTAGATGTGCTTAGGGTTGAAGTGGCTGAGCTTAAGTCTAGACCTGCTTTGCTAGGTGCTTGCACTTCTTGCCCTGTTTTGCATGGAAAGATTGATGAGATGCATGCTTACACTATTTCGCTTGAGGCTAAGTTGAAAGAACCTATTCCCACTTCTTGCTCTACTTGTGAATTGCATGCTTTGAAGAATCTGGAACTTGACATTATGTGGATCGCTTGCAGGATGAGAATGATGACTTGAGAAAAATGATGGGTTGGTTGTCGGGTCATGAACCACAGCTTAGGATGATGATAGAGGCATACAAGTGCTATGATGGGCAAGCGCTTGGGTCCGATAAGATTGGAGAGTGAAGTGGTGAGGGAGGAGAGAAGATTGGTGATATCCAAGCTCCACCAAAAACCTTCCTCAAAAATGCCTATGCTCCTAAGCCCAACCCACTGAGAAACAAACTTGACACAACCCCAGATCCTACCATATTCCCTCGCCCAACAAATAACTTCCAAAAACCGGTGAAGTTTGTGAACTCCAAAGAGAGTGTTGTTGGAGAAAAGAAGGGTGAGAAGCCGAGTGAGGAGAAACCAAGTGAGCAGCCCCATCCCAAGCCTAAGCCTAAGCCCATACGGTTTCATTGTGACTATTGTGGGAGAGATGGTCACAAGGGTGAGTTTTGCTCCAAGAGAAAGCGTGAGGAGAGAATGGTTAAGGAGTGGGCTAACAAGGACAGGTAGCGCCCTTCAAATGGTGTACCTGAGCCTCGTATGCAAATGCCCAGGGCCAAGGTGATTGTGAGGACGGTTCCGGCTTGGGGAGATCGAAAGGTGGCAGGTGGTGCTGCTGGCCGAGCACCACCGGTCAAACCGGTCAGGGTGACCGGTCAGACCGGTGCTGGTCTGGGTAGACAGCAGTTTGGTTTTCGTGCTCGTGCGGATGCTCGGTTCGATTCTGGTGGTCGTGGTTCTGGTGTTTGGCATGGAGAGTTTACAGGTGGTCAGTTTGCTAGACGTTCTCTACCTCGTGCTCAATACGAGGGTGGGAGGAGTCGTAGCTTTGAGATGGAGAGGAGGAACGGTCCACGGTCTTCCTTTCGTGGTTTTCGTCCTCCTCCAGCTAGACAGGGGTGGTTTCCTAGTGGTGGTTCCCGTGGTGATTTTCGTGGTGGTAGCTTTGATAGGCGTGATGATTTGGTTTGTGCTAACCCCACTTTGGATCAAATAGCTCAGCACTGGTTTTACTCTTTTGGTACTAACCCTAGTGCTGAGTCGTTTGTTCACTCACGTGCTCACTTTTGAATTTCAGGTGGGAGACTTGAGGAATGTTTGGTTGATTAACTCCGGTTGCTCGAGGCATATGACCGGAGACAAGGGGTGGTTCTCAAGTCTCGTCCCGGTGGTGTCCAAGACATACATCACCTTTGGGGACAATGGGCGAGGACATGTGCTTTCAGAAGGTGAGATTAAGGTAAGTGACAAGGTCACTCTCAAGCGTGTTGCTCTTGTTCAATCGCTGGGGTTCAATTTGCTTTCCGTGTCCCAGTTGTTGGATGAGGGTTTTGAGGTGTTGTTTCGGCCTGGTGGTTCTCGGATTTTGGATTCTCGAGGGGACCTAGTTTGCATGGTCGTTCCCGAGGGTCAAGTGTTTCGAGCAGATTTCTCTCAGTCTTCTAGTGTGGCTCGTTGCTTTTTGGCTGATTCTTCGAGTGAGTTGTGGAAGTGGTATAGGAAGTTCGGTCACTTGAGCTTTGACTTTTTGTCTCACTTGAGTAAACTCAATTTGGTCCGAGGATTGCCACGGTTGAGGTTTGAGAAAGAGTTGGTTTGGGCGCCGTGTAGGCATGCCAAGATGGTAGCCTCTTCTCACCCGCCCCTCACCGATGTGATGACAGGGCGTCCATGCGAGCTACTCCATATGGACCTTGTTGGCCCAGCTCGTGTGCGATCTGCGGGTGGGAAGTGGTATGTCCTAGTTGTGGTGGACGACTACTCTCGGTATGCGTGGGTCTTCTTCTTGGAGGAAAAGGGGGAGACGTTTGGTTTTGTTCGAGATCTTGTCTTGAGGTTGAGGAACGAGAGGCACGGAGATGCCATACGAGCGATCCGCAGTGACAATGGCTCGGAATTCAAAAACTCTCGTTTCGAAACCTTTTGCCATGACTTGGGTCTTGAACGCTAGTTTTCGAGTCCGTATACGCCTCCTCAGAATGGCATGGTGGAATGGAAAAACAGAACCTTGTGCGAGATGGCTCGGACGATGCTCGATGAGCATAGGACTCCGAGAAGGTTCTGGGCTGAGGCGGTCAATACCGTGTGCTATGTGTCGAACAGGATTTACCTTAGGGTTCACAAGAAGAAAACCTGCTACGAGTTGATGCACGGTCGCACACCCAAGGTGAGTCACTTCCATGTCTTTGGTTGTAAATGCTTCATTCTTAAGAAAGGGAAGAAGTTGGACAAGTTCGAGACTAGATCTGTCGATGGCATTTTCTTTGGTTACGCATCTCATTCTAGAGCATTTCGTGTGCTCAATCTTGAAACTAACCAAATCGTGGAGACTTACGAGGTAACCTTCGACGAGACACAGCCACGTAGTCAGCTTGTTTTTGAGTGTGCAGGTGACGATGAACTTGGTGAGGAGATCTTTCAGGAGGAGGAGCATGAACATGGAGATGAAGAAGATGGCGGTGTGGTGCCCGTGGCTGAGCATGTACCTACTACTTCGACTACGATCGAGAACGGGCCCTCTCCCACACCTGCGACGACAAACCCAGATCAAGGAGAAGCTGCTGTTGAGGGGGAGGTAGCATCAAGGTGAGAACCTCCCCGGCGAGTTCAAGTGGATCACCCATCTTCGAGGATCATCGGCGACATCAATGAACGTACTACACGGTCGAGGGTTCGAAACAATTCTCACTTTGCTCATGCTGCTTTTGTTGCTACGTTTGAGCCCAAAGACATTGGACACGCACTATCTGATCATAATTGGGTCAATTCGATGCATGAGGAGTTGGAGAATTTTGAGAGGAACCAAGTTTGGGAGTTGGTGGATCCTCCACTGGGGTGTAAGCCGATTGGGACAAAATGGGTGTGGAAAAACAAAGAGGGAGAGAAAGGTGAAGTAGTGAGAAACAAGTCGAGGTTGGTGGCGCAAGGGTATAGTCAGAAAGAGGGGATCGACTACGAGGAGACCTTTGCTCCCGTAGCTCGTTTGGAGGCGATTAGGATTCTTCTAGCCTTTTCCGTGGCTAAAGGGTTCAAATTACACCAAATGGATGTGAAGAGTGCTTTCCTAAAAGGTGTGTTGGAGGAAGAAGTGTACGTGAGGCAACCACCGGGGTTTGAGAGTGAGAAGTACCCCCACCGGGTGTACAAGTTGGAAAGGCGCTCTATGGGTTGAAACAGGCGCCTAGGGCTTGGTATGGCAGGTTGAGAGGGTTCCTGTTTGAGAGGGGTTTCGAGATGGGGAAGGTCGATCAGACCTTGTTTCTCCTCAGGCAGGGCAAAGAGATCCTAATTGTGCAGGTATACGTGGATGATATTATCTTTGGTGACTCGTCTAACTCTTTGGTTGCAAGGTTTGCAGAAAACATGAGCAGGGAATTTGAGATGAGCATGATGGGTGAGTTGCAGTTCTTCCTCAGCCTCCAGATCAAGCAGTCGAAGGAAGGAACATTTGTGCACCAAGCTAAGTACACCAAGGACATTGTGAGGAAGTTCAAGATGGAGGACTCCAAGGCTATGGCGACGCCTATGAGTACGACTACAGCTCTTGATGCGGACGAGGAAAGTGAACACGTGGACCAGAAGGAGTACCGGAGCATGATCGGGTCACTCCTGTACTTGACGGTGACGAGGCCGGACATCCAATTCTCGGTATGTCTGTGCGCTCGTTTTCAAGCGTCTCCGAGGACTTCACATCGGCAAGCAGTCAAGCGCATTTTCAGGTATTTGCGTCATACTCCCGACTTCGGCCTTTGGTACTCCGCGTCCTCTTCTTTGGCTCTTCATGGTTTTTCGGATGAGGATTTTGCCGGGTGTCGGTTGGATAGGAAGTCCACTTCTAGGACTTGCTAGTTTTTGGGTTCCTCTTTGGTGTCTTGGTCTTCCCGCAAACAATCGAGTGTTGCTCAATCCACTACCGAGGCAGAGTATGTGGCCGCAGCTAGTTGTTGCTCTCAGCTCCTTTGGATCACATACACCTTGAGCGACTTTGGTGAGGAGTATACCCATGTTCCACTTCAATGTGATAGCACCAGTGCCATAAGTGTTGCAAAGAACCCAGTGCTCCATTCCAAAACCAAGCACATAGAAGTGAGGTATCATTTCCTGAGAGACAACGTAGAGAAAGGGAAAATCGCTTTGATCCATGTACCCACACATGACCAACTAGCCGATATTTTCACCAAACCCCTAGATCAAGCAACTTTCACTCGTTTGCGGGGGGAGCTTGGTGTTTGTTTGATTTCTTGAGTTGGTGTGTGGGAGCTCCTTTGTAACATATGTATAGCTTTCCTTTGTGCATTTCTTGCATTTGGCATGGCATATGTAACAAGATGTATAGGCATCTTTGTATCTTAGGTTGCTTGCATTTGTTATCATATGCATTGAGTAGGAAAAGCTTCTCCTATATACATTGTTCACCATGGTATGATATATATGTCCTTGTGAGCTAGTTTGGTAAGCTATGGTTAGTTTGGCTTAACTCTTGACGATCTTGATTTATATCCATGGTTGATGGCTATGTTTTTTCAAAAATGTCACATGTATGCTCTCTTGTGAGTAAATGCCTTTATATGATCTTGACATGTTTTTGTGGCTTGGCTATGCTTAATTTGTGGTTGGATAGCTTATTTTGATCATATGGGGCCAAAGGCTCACTTGCCATCATGAATGTTTAGCCCCCATGCTTCATCTTGTGGAGGGGCATAAGTTCCTTTTTGTCGCAAAGACATTTCATGTACCAAATATAAATCTGAAAATGAAATGTAAATTGCTTGGAAAATGTGCTCCCATGTCATATGTGCTTAATTTACTTTGCTTTGGGTGCTAAACCGTTGCATGTTGCTTACCAATGAGAAGTCTCATATTTAGAAGTAAGCACATGGCTCGGTGGCTTTGACATGACATGAGGTACTTGTGGGTGTTTATGATGGTCTTATGCTTAAAATGGTTGTCCTAGCATGACGTTTGTGTGGCGTTGCCATTTTGACATGTTTTGCTCGTGTTTAGGACTTTGCTCATGAGAGGGTGATTTCTCGCAAAATTGCTCAATTCTATCTTAGCTTCGTCCAATGGTTGTGAAACTTGGTGATCATGTAGTTGATGTCATTACGAAGCTATAGAGTATCTAACTTGCTCATTTGGACATGTGTAGCATCCTATGTTGAATTTTGCCTATTTGAGAAGCTCTAGGTTGCATTTTTTGCATTTTGGCTTGATTCATGCATTGGCAACAAAGGGGAGAAGTTTAAGCATGTTTTGGCCTTCTGAATGCATCTAGAAGGTTTCCAGGTGGTTTCGAGCCATTTCTGGGCTCTGTTGTGCACCGGTCTGACCGGTTGAGGTCACCGGTCGGACCGGTCAGAGTGCTGGCCCTATTCAGATGTTGGGCACCGGTCTGACCGGTGAGGTGGACCGGTTAGACCGGTCAGAGCAAAGCTGAGGCAGCTGCTCTGTTTTGTGAAAAGGTTTGCATGCATTCGTCCAGGGGGAGTTGCATTGGTTCAGGGGGAGCTTGCATGTGTGCAGGGGGAGCTCTTTGTGGTTTTCAAGCTTTGGTTTGGTGGTTCGTGCTCTTTGCTTGAGCTTGTTTTTGTCTCGGTTGTGTCGAGCCGTTGCCCTTGCCTAAGGGGACCGAGACTTGTCTTCTTCAAGTGATCTTGCTCTTTGCCTTTCCTTTGGCTTTCGATCGCTTGTTGGAGTTTCTTTTAGTCGATTCTTTTCTTTTCCTTTTCTCTTTGGTTACCAAAACGTGTGTGTTTTCAATGCACTCATCAAGGGGGAGATTGAGAGCCTGTGTGGTTCGAGGACCGGTGGTAGGTCGCTTCCTGGTGTGATGAGTGATTGACAACGTGGTGTGGACTGATTCTTGGCTAAGTATTGCAGGTGCAGGTTGCGGCTTGACTGGTGTTGGTGCAGGTGAAGAACAAGCGCGAAAGGTCGTTGTCGGTGAGGTCTCCAGGTGTGGAGAACACAAGTAGGCTTGGTTCGAGGGACCCGGTGACCAGCGGGGTCAAGTGCGGGCCGCATGGTGGCAAGAACAGCAAGATGAAGTCGTGGATGGTTTCTTGGTAGAGCCTCAAAACCAAGGATGATCCGGGACTACGTGGGAGCCGAGTCATGAGTGGAGATTGGCGGAGGCTACACCGAGTTCGCGGGGTTTTCGGTTGTTCACCAGAAAACCACTGGGTTCCTTGGTTGATCCACAAAGCCAAGACCGAAGACCGAAGACGGAGGTGCAGCAGCATCGGACCGGTCTGACCGGTGGCTCCGACCGGTCTGACCGGTGGGTACCGGTCAGACCGGCGAGGAGCACCGGTCTGACTGGTGTGCGACGACGCAGTCGGGAGACTTCGAAGTGGAGGACACGCGTCGGGATCGCAAGGCTTGCGTCGAGGCTAATCAAGTTTGCGGTCGCTGGGCATCCGTCCGATGGTTCGACGATGAAGATTCCCAAAGTGCCCCTCAGGGGCGTGTATCCTAGTATTAGGCCTTAGGGGTAGTTTCGTCTTTCAGCTAGCCTCCATATAACCCAAGTGGTGAGAGGATGGCAGCCATCTCTTGGAACCCTAGCTCATTTTGTTTGGCTATTTTCCTCTTCCATTTCTTCCTTTGGAATTTCTAGGACTAGCTTGAGAGCTTCATGGTGAGATCTTGTGAGAGGGAAGGATGATCGGGCGGCAAGCTAGACCTTGTATGAACCTTCATGGTATGTATAGATGATTCGGCGTGGTTCCTCAAGGCTTGGTTGTGTCTCTCCCGTTTTTCCTTTTTGGTGATTTTCGGAGCCTTTTCTTGGCGATTTTCTTGTGGCGGTTTTGAGACCTTTCTCTTTGGGATTTGGTGGGGGATGTATGCATGAACCCTTCGTGGTTCTTTTCCCTTTGATTCCCCTCCCAAATCCGTGAGTAAAGTGGCTCAATTTTGGGGTTTTCGTTGTCCTAGGGTTTGTGGTGTTCTTGGCGGAAATCCTTCGATTCCTCTTGATTCAACGAGTTTTGGTGGATCAAATCGTAGCTATGGGATGCCCATGAGGTACTCCTATTATCCCCAAAGTCTTGTGCGAATCCGTGGAGCGAATCGGGAGATCGGGAAGTGGATTTGGGGGGAGTTGACCCGCGGCTCGCTATTCATCCCGAGCTGCCCAGGCGCGACCGGTCTGACCGGTGCTCTTGACCGGTCTGACCGGTGTAAGCCCTTTGTGGGATTTGCCTCAGGTGAACATCTTGGTGTGTTCCCTGCTGTCGTGGGTTGCTGCTGGTCAGTTCTTGTCAGGTTTCGAGGAGTTTGGCTAAGCTTTGTGTAGGGTTTTCCTTCCTTGCAGTTTGAGCTTTGGAGGTGGTGTTTGTTCCAGGGCCTAGAGAAGTCACTAAGGCTTCCTGGAACGCTTTCTGTGCGGCTGCTGTAGCCACCGGCCTGACCGGCTCTGTCCACCAGTCTGACCGGTGTCACCGGTCTGACCGGCGCAGGTCATCGGTCTGACCGGTGTAGCACAAGCTGCAAGCTGTGCAGTTTTCTGCTGTGCGTTTGGTGTGTTTGGTTCGGAAGGTTGTGTGTTGGTTCCTAGGACCAGTAGCACTCCAGTGGCTACGTGGTCTTGGCCAACTTGGGTAGTTGAGTCGGAGACGTGTTTGGTTGCCGCGTTCATCTTGTTGGAGTAGCCATCTCCTTCGAGAAGAATTTTTATCGGCTCCCATTCACTCCCCCCTCTCTGGTCGCCAGTTTCGGTCCTTCACTCGTGGCTAATATGAGTATGAGGGGAACGATCGCAGTTTTAGGTCTCAGAGGAGCTACGGACCACGATCTCCACCTCGTGGTATGCATAGTCCTCCAAGGAAACGTGTGGGTGTTCCACCTAGGAGTGATACGATGGATTTTGCTAACCCCACTTTTGAGAAAATGGCACGACACTGGTTTGATTCTTTTTGTACTAACCCCAGTGCTGATTCATTTGCTCACTCTCGCTCTCGTTTTTGATTTTCAGGTGGGAGGCTTGGAGGGCTTTTGGTTGATCGACTCCGGTTGCTCTCGACACATGACCGGAGATCGAAGGTGGTTCTCCAGCCTCACCCCGGTGATGACCAAAGAGTATATCACTTTTGGGGATAATGGGAAAGGTAGAGTGCTTTCAGTGGGCACGGTGAAGATGAGTGAGTCTGTAACTCTTAGGCGTGTTGCTCTTGTCAAGTCTTTGGGGTTCAATCTTCTTTCGGTGTCCCAACTTTTTGATGAGGGTTTTGAGGTCCGTTTCAAAACGGGCGCTTCTCATGTTTTGGATTCTCGAGGTGATCTTGTGTGCACGATCATCCCCGAGGGTCAAATTTTTAGAGCCGATTTTTCTCATTGTGTTGGCTCTTCTCGTTGTTTGGTTGCTGGTGTTTCGGCAGAGCTTTCGAAATGGCATAGGAGGCTAGGTCACTTGAGTTTTGACTTGTTGTCACGCTTGAGTGGGCTTGGTTTGGTCTGAGGATTGCCTAAGTTGAAATACCAAAAGGATTTGGTGTGTGCTCCGTGCAGTCATGGTAAGATGGTCGCCGCCTCTCACCCGCCTCTGACATCCGTTATGACAGAGAGGCCATGCGAGCTGTTCCATATGGACTTGGTTGGTCCAGCTCATGTGTGCTCGGCGGGTGGGAAATGGTACGTCCTTGTGATAGTGGACACTATTCTCGCTATGCTTGGGTCTTCTTTTTGGCTGACAAGGGGGAGAGGTTTGGTTTTGTCCGGGATCTAATCTTGAGGTTGAAGAATGAGAGGAATGGAGATGCTGTTTGAGCTATTCGTAGCGACAATGGCACTGAATTTAAAAACTCTTGATTCGAAACCTTTTGTCGTGATTTGGGTCTCGAACATCAATTCTCTTCCCCCTATTTTGCTTGTCAGAATGGTGTGGTTGAGAGGAAAAATCGTTCCCTTTGTGAGATGGCTCGGATGATACTCGACAAGCATAGGATTCCGAGGAGATATTGGGCTGAGGCGGTGAATACCGCGTGCCATGTTGGGAACTGGATTTTCCTTCGGGACTTCTTGAACAAGACGTGCTATGAGCTCATGCACGGGCGAGCACCTAGAGTGAGCCATTTCAGGGCTTTTGGTTGTCGGTGCTTCATTCTCAAGAAGGGTGGCTTGATAAGTTTGAGTCGAGGTCCTCTTATGGCATCTTTTTGGGTTATGCGAGTCATTCTCGAGCATTCCGTGTGCTCAACCTTGATACTAACCTAGTGATGGAAACTTGCGAGGTTACCTTCAATGAGACCCAGCCATGCAGTTTGTCTGTTTTTGAGTGTGCAGGTGACGACGAGATTGGCAAGAAGATCTTTGAGGACGAGGAGGATGATGTTGGAGAGGATGATGGTGATGATCCAGCCACACATGTACCCTCTACTTCTACTACGACGACTACGGTGCAAGATGGTCCATCCCCTACACCGACTACGATCCAGCAAGATCAAGTGGAAGCTGTTGTTCAGGGGGAGGTTGTCTATAGGCGAGAGGCACCGAGGCGCGTTCAAGTTGATCATCCTCCCTCAAGAATCATTGGTAACATCAACGAACGTACGACACGGTCGAGGTCCAGAAATACTTCTCACTTTGCTCATTCGGCTTTTGTTGCTACCTTTGAGCCGAAAGACATTGGACACGCACTCTTTGATCCTAATTGGGTGAACGCAATGCATGAGGAGTTAGAGAACTTTGAGAGAAACCAAGTTTGGGAGTTGGTAGAGCCACCACCACATTGCAAACCTATTGGGACAAAATGGGTGTGGAAGAACAAAGAGGGTGAGAATGGTGAGGTGGTGAGAAAAAAATCGTGGTTGGTTGCACAGGGCTATAGTCAGAAGGAGGGGATAGACTATGAGGAGACATTTGCTCCTGTAGCCCGTTTGGAGGCGATTAGGATCCTTCTAGCCTTTTCTGTGGCTAAAGGGTTCAAATTGTACCAAATGGATGTGAAGAGTGCCTTTTTGAATGGGTTTTTAGAAGAAGAGGTTTATGTGAAGCAACCACCAGGCTTTGAGAGTGTTGAGTTTCCCCATCGAGTGTATAGGCTGAGGAAGGCATTGTATGGGCTGAAACAAGCTCCTCGTGCTTGGTATGGCCGTTTGAGGGGGTTCTTGTTCAACAAGGGGTTTGAGATGGGCAAAGTTGATAAGACTCTTTTTCTCCTCAGGCAGGGCGATGATATCCTACTTGTTCAGGTGTATGTGGATGATATTGTCTTTGGTGGCTCGTCTCACTCTTTGGTTGCGAGGTTTGCAGAGGACATGAGCAAAGAATTCGAGATGTCTATGATGGGAGAATTGCTGTTTTTTCTCGGGCTTCAGATCAAGCAGGCGAAGGAGGGAACCTTTGTGCATCAAGCCAAGTACACGAAGGACATCCTCAAGAAGTTCAAGATGGACGACTCGAAGCCCCTGTCGACACCGATGTGTACGACTACAACGCTAGATGCAAACGAGGACGGAGAGCCCATGGACAAGAAGGAGTACCGGAGCATGATTGGCTCCCTCTTGTACTTGACGGTGATGAGGCCGGACATTCAGTTCTCTGTGTATATGTGCGCTCGTTTTTAGGTGTCGCCGAGGACTTCACATCTGCAGGCCGTCAAGTGGATCTTCAGGTATCTTCGATACACTCCTGAGCTCGGTCTTTGGTACTCGGCGTCCTCTTCCCTTTCGCTTCTTGGTTTTTCGGATGCCGACTTTGAGGGGTGTCGAGTCGATAGGAAGTCGACTCCGGGGACGTGCCAGTTTTTGGGTTCATCACTTGTTTCTTGGTGTTCTCGCAAACAATCTAGTTTATCTCAGTCTAACACAGAAGCCGAGTATGTCGCTGCCGCTAGTTGTTGCTCCCAGCTGCTTTGGATCACATACACGCTGAGGGACTTTGGTGAGGAGTGTACCCATGTACCTCTCATGTGTGATAGCACGAGTGCCATTAGTGTTGCCAAAAATCCCATGCTACACTCCAGAACCAAACATATAGAGGTGACGTACCACTTCCTGAGAGACAATGTTGAGAAGGGAAACATAGATCTCATCCATGTACCAACCGAGAAACAGCTCGCTGATATCCTGACAAAGCCCTTGGACCAAGCTACATTTGCCCGTTTGCGAGGGGAGCTTGGTGTGGTTTTTCCTTTTTGAGCTTCGGTTGGGAGTCTGATGTACATATGCATGTTGCAGTTTCATTTATGTATCATATCATGTTTGCATCTTTGTATCATAGACTGCATTTGTATCATATGCTTTAGAGATGTGCTTCTCCTATATACTTTGATCACTATGATATACTGGATGTGAGCTTATGACTTTGTTAGTGAAGCTCTTGTGATGTATAGCTATGCTCTTGGTAGCTTTGGGATGTATATGCATGTGGATGGCTTACTTTTGTAAAAATGCTATATATGATCCTCTCTTGTGAGCTGAATGCCTTTCATGCTCAAATTGTGCTCTTATGGCTATATATTACTTAATTTGTGCTTGGGTATCATGCTCTTTTCATTTGGGGTCAAAGACCCATTTGTCATCATGAATGTTTATCCTACATGCTACCTTGTGGAGAAGCCTAAGCT
Organism: Cenchrus fungigraminus; assembly: GCA_036936925.1. Taxonomy (NCBI): domain Eukaryota; kingdom Viridiplantae; phylum Streptophyta; class Magnoliopsida; order Poales; family Poaceae; genus Cenchrus; species Cenchrus fungigraminus. The sequence continues at coordinate 56,008,197 of CM072772.1, read as the reverse complement.
TCTTTTTGCCGCAAAGGCACTTAATGTACCATGCTTAATTTTAAATCATGAAATTGGTGTATGAAATGCTTATGCTTGAAAAATATGCTTCCATGTCACATGTGCTTTAAATTTCTTATCTTGGGTGCTAAACCGTTGCATGATGTTCACCATTGAGAAGTCTCATATTTAGAAGTGGACACATGGCTCGGTGGCTTTGACATGACATGAGATAGCTTGTAGGTGTTTGTGATGATCTTGTGATGAGAACTTGTGACCTTGCATTAAGTTTTTGGGCTATACGTTGTTTGTACTCATTTTGGCCATGTTTAGGTCCTATGCTCATGAGAGAGAAATTTTGTGAAAAATACTTCATTTTACTTATGGCTATGTCACATGCTTATATGCCCCTATCTACCTTGTTGGCGATACTTGTACTTAATTTGTGGCTATCTTGTTTGTCTATATCTCATTTTTAGCATGTTGTAGTGCTCTTTGTCTATTTGAGAAGCACATGCTTGCATTTGTAGACTTGATTCATGCATTACCAACAAGGGGGAGGAAAGTACCCAATTCATGCATCCAAGGAGAGTTTTGCATCAAGGGAGAGACATGCATTTGTTCAGGGGGAGCTTGCATTCATGCATTTGGGAGCTCTTTGTCGCCTGAATTTTAGTTGTGCTCTTTTGCCGATGGTGTAAAGCCCTTTTGCCTCACCTTGAGGAGTCAGCAATTTTGGATCATTTTATCTCGGTTGTGTCGAGCCGTTGCCCTTGTCTTAGGGGACCGAGATTTTTCTCTCTCAAGTGATCTTGCTTTGGCTTTTGTTTGGCTTTTTGATCACTTGTTTGAGTTTTTAGTTCGTTTCTTTTCTTTTTCTCCTTTTCTCTGAATTGGTTACTATGTGTGTTGTCAATGCACTCATCAAGGGGGAGATTGAGGACCGGAGCGTCCGTGGACCGGTGGATGGTCGCTCCTTGCTGTGATGAGTGATTGACAACATGGTGTGGACTGACTCTTGGCCGAGTATTGCAGGTTGTTCACATTTCTTAACGTCATCACTAGGTTTGTATCCCCAGTAACGGCGCCAGAAATGGTAGACAACATTCCTTAACATCTTTGCTAAGTTCATGAGTTCCTAGCAAGGATGTCAGAAATGTTCCGATGGTAATCCTAACGTTACAAAGAATCCGCAAGTGCATGGATATACCATTGTAGCATTTTCCCAAAGGAGTATTCCAAAGGGTACCGAATCCAAGGAAGGCGTGGTCGGATGAACATGTGCAACACTATTGCAATGAGTATAGATCAATGACGAGAATAAGTCAGGTCCCAAACACAGGGGTAAGATATGATAAGGATGGGTAGTGTGAACACACCCGAACTCGTTCTCTCTATGGTACACTACGGCTTAGGAGGCAACATACGAGTTAGCTCTAGATTCTAAGGTACTAAACATATAAAGTTAGTAGAAGCCAGTTAGTCACATAAGCTTTGTATGAATATCAGCTCAGCACCCAGGCACAAACGGGGAGCTAATCGCCCGTGTCGCTTCCGCATGACGTCGATTGTTAGATCTTGGACTCCTACAGCGTAGCCGAACATGGTGGATTACAAAGGGTCCAACGGCTGTCACTACCGCGGCCTACCCCTAACTATCTGTGGGATACGCTCATATGCAACGCAGCTACTCAACCCAAGCACCATGCTCGCGTTGTTAACTAGACACCGGCCGGCATGGGCTATTGTGACCTAGGTCAGTGCCACCAGATAACTGGCAACTTACACCGAGTACCGTAGCTTGATCTCGAACTTCATACAACACAAACACATGATCTAACTGGATCAAACTAGGCTAGGCATACAAATGGATTCGTGTTCTACTATGTCTATTCAACAGGATCAAAGGGTCGTGTTCATGAAGAACACGAGCCTCTAACTCATGAACAAACATCGAAGACATGAGTAAATCATTCGTCAAGTGGATTGAAAGGTCTTGTTCATCAAGAACAGGAGCCTCTAAATGATGAACGAACGAAGAACACATGAACAAATCACCCATATATGCTAACACTACTTTATATGAAATAGCTGAATAATTGAAGTAGATCAAAGTCATACAATAAAATAAAGATACAAGAGAACTCATACCTAGATCCCAAAGTAGACTTGGAACCTGAAGTAGAACTACTCTAGCCTACCTCCTAGCCTTGGAAACCAAAAGTGAGAGAGGAGTTGGAAAGTGAGTTGGGTAAGAAATGAGTCCCTTCACATCTATTTATAGGCCTAGGACAGCTTCGGGAGAATGGCGTGAACACCCCGGAAATGGATCAGGAGCCAACCAGGAAGCACCACGTGGAAGGCTGAGATGAGCCGACACAAGGTCGGTTCGGCTGACCCCTTGTGGGCCCACCTCGGCCTGTGCTTTCGCGTGGTGGCTGTCCTGTGGGTCCTAAGGTCGGTCCCCGGTGTCCACCTGGTTTTGAGGCGGTTTGCCTGCCCGTGGGCCCTTGAATCCTTGTTTTGTCCATGTGTCGCCCTTTGATTCGTCGGGGTTGCTTCCCTTGGATTGATGACATGGCTTGCGTGCATGGGATCCTAGGTGGCAGCCCTTCCTTGGCTGAGGTGACGTGGCTTGGCCCATAGATGGTGAGTTGTCTCTCCTTTTATGCTTATTTTACCTACAATCACAAAAACTCCAAGGACAAGTGGAACTACATTATTCTTAACTAAATGCGTGTAAGAAATGCCTTTTGCTCCTTTATTTATGAGTATATTGACGGCTAAAGTAGGTACTTACAACCGTCAACAACTGCCCTAAGCTAGCGTCTTGCTCGTCCCGAGCAAGATACTAAGGACTTAGGTTGGTTGATCAGGAGTTGCTACGATGTTGTATTCTCAGTCTATGACAAGCATATTGCTAGGTATTCTATCCAGAGTTGAATGAGTTGGCATTGATCTTTCCTTTCGCTTGATTGATGTGGGGCATGTAGCTTGACCTTGCCTTGGGCGGTTGAAAGATAGAACGATTATATAAAGATTGCCAATTACTTGTACCTTGATCAGTTATCAATCCGGAGGTTTTGCAAGTTTTCAAAAATAAATCAAAGTTCCTCAAATGATACTTTCGGATCGCTAAATGTGTATGGTTCCTCACCAAGGCATTGGGTTTCCTTCTTTCACGACCTACTCCTAATAGGCTTATATGTGGGGCTGTAGGTAAGGAAAACATGTGGCATACCTGTTTCTCATGTGTTGTCGAGTCGAAAACCAGATCCTTGGGAGCAACGAGTCATACAACCTGATCAAGATGTGCGTGTGTGTGTGTATATATGGTGGATGGAGAATGGACTCCTTTTGGCATGATTTTTCCTTCTCTCCTTTTTGGTGATTTCGAGACTTGGGCTATGCTTCTTTATTTTCTCTTTTTTTATGCATGCTCTTGAGCATGTCTCTCTCTTTTTTTCACATAGCTCATAGTCCTTCCTGAATATTTTTGGAGAGGGATAAAATCATGAAGAATGCGCAGAGCTTTATTTGTGGAATGGATGGGGGGATGGATGGAATGATGATTGCTACTTCCATGGTGGAAGTCTAGCACATGGTGGCTGTGTACGTGATCTTGATCATAGGAGCATGACAAGTTTCTCACCGAGGGTCATGACAATTCAACAAAACTCAATGAAGAAATCAGGTAGCATATGTGGAAGCTAACAACAGCTAGAATCTACATATGGCCTTGGATAGGAATTTCTCATCATTGAGGAACTTATCATTTTAGCATTTTTTTCAAAAGAAATCTCTAAAAATCAAACATCACTTGGCACAAGCTCATAGCAACTCTATTATACCATATCATACCTCACAACTACCTAGCCAAAGGTCATGCTTTTTGCTACCCACAAGTTTCAAGCTAAGGTTGGATCGTGCAAGCCAACTAACTCAAAACTTAAATAGGATATTAAGCTGTAAGCAAGGCATACAAGAGGAATAAACAGAGCAACTATTCATCATTTCAACCATAGGAACGGAAGCATTCTTACCACGCATATGAAAAGCAAACTAATTTAGGAAAGCAAATAAATATTTTTGGTCTTTTTAATTTTGCAGATTTTTATGTGTTTTAAGCATATGAGGTTCTGAAAACAAATGAAGATACAAGTTACCTCAGAGTGGGGGTCCTCCCCCAAGCTAGCTTCAGGCTCACTACTGTGGAGGGGGATATCCCATCCATCGATAGTAAGACCTCTGCTCCTCCAACTGCTGCTGCTGTGCCTGCTCAATGGCGTGAAGTCTCTCGCCAGACATACGCTGCCAGTCCCGGGTGGACTCAGCGTGCTGGTGCACGGCCTCCTCCACATCGCCGACTCGGATGTTAAGCGTGCTCATCTGCTGAGTGAGGGTAACCCCACGAGATAACAAGCGCAACCCGGACCACGAAGATGTCGCATCTCCGTAGGCAGTACCGGCAGGCATAGCCCACTCGCCACTGCCTGCACTAGCCCAAGCCGAGCTACTCGCACCCTGCTGGTACATGGGCTGATCCCAACCAGGAGCATATCCGGGAGTAACCCCAGACATGTACTCGGTAGAGGTCCATGTACCTGGCGGAGGTGTGGTAGGCTGAGGCTGTGGCTGAGGCGACGGCTGCGGAGACGGCTGTGGTGGTGGCTGTTGTGCTCTGGCTGCTCTCCTCGATGCACTCCTAGTAACCCTGTCACCAGAGACACTAGAACGACGAGGTTCCTCGAGAGGAACGGTCAGTGGCCCTTGGCCGTACGACCTAAAATCCGGGTTAGGTAACTAAATCTGGTTTGCATAGCCAGGGTAAAAGAAAACCAAAGAATCATCCGGACCCTTCTTAAGAATATGCCCCTGAGTCAAGTAAGCTTCATTGATCTGAGTCCGGGGATTAGCAATGGAGGGAACATTGGGCCATTGCGTAACCCCAAGATTCATGACGATGCGAGAAATCAAGGACGTACACTCAATAGAACCCGTCATCTTAAAATTCGTCAACCACTGTCGAATCATAGCCTGAACAGGGGAGACCTTGATCCGTCTGACCGCGGCATATAAGATCATCATCTCGTCAGTGCGCACGGTTCGTACATCATCCCTTGGAAAGAGAGTGATGGTGAGCCACTTGTGCCACAGTCGGAGAGTGGGATGCAAGATATCGTTGCACCAAGGTGTCAACTTGCGGCGAACAGGCCGACCAAAGAGCTCTTCCCAAAAACTTTCTCGATTAAAATCACTACAAGCTTGCTCAAGAGGAATAGCACAACGGCGATGGAAACCGAGGGTGCAACTAAGATCCTTTCACGAAACTCGATACGGAACTCCATGAAATCGAAATGAAATACCAGATGCATCCTCTTGAAGAGTACAGAGAAAATGGATGGTGATAGGCCTAGAACCGATCTCCTGAACCGGGACAAAACCTTCCCAACCAAGAGCTTGCCAAATGGAATCGAACTCAGAGTCTATACCTGTCCTTTCCAGAAGAGTCGGGTCGAACTCCTTCGTGTTGCAGAAGACTCGATCCTTGAGGATGGCGTAGGCTTGTCTCTCTCGTTCGTCCCTCAAGTCAATGAAGGGGGCGTCAACGGCGTACACTTCTTTGGCTTGTGGCGTAGGGAGCTCCTCCTCTTCTTCCTCATGCTCCGTCGACATTGGGCTTGGTGTGGCTTCGGAACGGCGAGATGAGCTTCCTCCGCCTCGCGAGCAGCGGGAGCGAGTCACCTTCCGGAACACACCAGCGACCCAACTCATGGTGCACAATGAACAACACAAGCAACTCGGTAATGGGTTAGTAAAACTGAATGAACTTCTTACCGAGGTTGATCCACCAATGATCAATATTCAGCAACAATTTGGAGAGGGTGCTGGTTACTTCAATCTCGAGCAAGAAATCCAAGAAAACCAAAGAGCCAAAGAGTAGAGAGGGGGAGTGTGATGAAAATGAGTGAATGGGTGAATCAAACCCCCAATCCCTCTTCTATTTATAAGCGAATGAGCCGGGCACTGAGACATGAGCCAGAGGCAACGGCTAGGAGCCGTTGGAGGCGGCAGAGCCCGCCCGATCGTTGGGCTGGGTCGGCCGACCTGTGGGGTCAGCCAACCCCACCTCGGGTAGGTTTGCCTCCAGCTTTTTGCAATGGCTTTCTAACGGCTACCTGGTGTCCAGCCCAAGTGCCTCGGTCCAGATTCGCCCACAAAGTGGCTCAAAGAATTTTTCAAGGTTTTCCCAAGCTTAAAAATTATTTTTAGAAATTTTATTTAAAAAGGAGAATTGGCTAGAAAAATTCTAGCATGCAGATGCACTGTTGGAAAAATTAAACATGCATTTTGGAAATTCAAATAAAATTTTAAAAAGGGAAATATGAGATAAATACCAATTTTACCTTTTGGCAAAAAGGGCTCACCCTTTTAAGTCCGAGCGCGGGACTTTTCTCGATAATTAATTCGACTCGTCACCCCACTCTCGAGAAGTAGAGGGGTGTGACCTCTGTACCTCCTGCCACACCATCTTTGTTTTCTTTGATTTTCTTGGTGTGGTTAGAGGTTGCTTGAGCTGGGGTCGTGGCTCCGTCCATTCCCCAATTTGCTTATCATTTCCTTGCACTGAATAGCATTGCTCTTCTGTTGGTCGAAAACGGAACATCAAGTTCCTCTTCCCAATGCGGAAACGGATGGTTCCATTTCCCACATTGATCATCGCCTTTGCGTCACTTAGGAATGGCCTCCCAAGAATGAGTGGCATTTCCGCATCATCCTGTATATCAAGGACCACAAAATCCACAAAGATGCAAGAATCTTGGAAAAATACCAGTAAGCTCTCCACTATCCCCTTCGAATGCCGGATCGATGCATCAGCAAGTTGAACTGTCTTCGAGGTTGGAGAAAGAGCAGGATATCCCAATCTTTCGAACATAGCCTTTGACATGAGGTTGACACTCGCACCAAGATCACAAAGAGCATTTTTTATTTTCTAATAGTATATCGTGCAAGTGATAGCCGGATAACTAGGGTCTCTCCTGTGCACAATTGCTGAAGATTCCCATGGATCAAGAACCTGCTGTACTGGCTTCCCTGCATAGTCAATGGGTCGTGTCCGCCTATATGGCTCACCCCGTCTAGTGGACACTACGCAAACATTCTCATAGGAGGATACGGGTTGCCCCGGAATCTTCCCGTCTTCAGCAGAAGGAACCAAAGCAGCTATCTGAGCCAGCTGGGTTTCTATCATCTTATTAAAGCTTAACTGGCTCTTAAGAGCAGAAGAGAAGCTATCAACCATGGTGTTAAGGCTTTCTAGAGCCTTATCACAGGCAGCTAACTTCTTGTTGAAACTATCATTGATCTTAGCTTGCCTGAAAACAAGATCTTTCAAGGAAGGTTGGTTAGGATTGAAAGAATTACCTTGATTACCTCCTTGATAATAAGGGCGTTGATTCCACGTTTGACCTCCTTGTGGATGATAACCATTGTTGTTGCCGTTCATGAACATCACATCCTCCTGGGTGGTAGGGCAGTAATTCCCTAAATGTCCAGCGTCACCACAGACTTCGCAGGTCATGCGAGAGTCCATAGCTTGAGTAGTGGTGGCCATGGCAGGCTTCTCATTGGTTAGATCATCCATTCGCTTCATCAACAGGTCCATCTTGGCGTTCAGCATATCTGCTTCCTTGACAGTATGTGTACCCCTTTGACGTGGCTGGAGTCGATCATCACTCCACCCTTGGTTGGAGACCATCTTCTCAATAAGCTAAGTTGCATTAGCAATAGTGAGTGAAAAGAAACCTCCTCCAGCAGCAGCTTCAATGTGTCCTCAGGCTGTCGGAGTCAGCCCATTATAGAAGTTCTGTAGAATAAGCCAGTTGTCCATCCCATGGTGAGGACAAGTCAAGATATACTCTTGAAGCCTCTCCCAAGCTTCTGGGATAGTCTCATTTGCTGCTTGCTGAAAGCTTGAAATTCTTCCCCGTAGGGCATTGGTTTTACCCAACGGAAAGAACTTCGCGAGGAATGCCGCCGAGCATTTTGCCCAAGTATTAATCTCCTCATGGTTCGCATAGAACCACTGCTTCGCCTTTCCCAGAAGTGAGAATGGAAACAGTCGCAGACGAAGAGCGTCTTCCTCCACTCCTCGTATGGTGAAGGTGCTGCACAGTTCCAGGAACTGTTGCAAGTGGGCGCTCACGTCTTCATTAAGCTTGCCACAGAATGGACTAGCCTGTACCATCGTAATGAAGCCAGTTTTGATCTTGAAGTTTCCATTCCTAATGTTGATCTCGGGGCCTGTGGGCACCTGATCATCAGGGAGCAGAGTACTCGCGAAGAGTCTTCTCGGGGTTGGCGCAGAGTACTCGCGAAGAGTCTTCTCGGGGTTGGCCATAGGAGTTGATGTAGATGGCACAAAGGAAGCTGGGTCGACTTCTGTACATACACGCTGGGGAGAACCGAAAGAGTTCTAGCTCTCCTTACAAGTGACTCAGGATCTTCAGTGGAATTCGGCGGTAAGTCGAAACCAGTCATGCACTACCTGTCTTCATCATCCAAAGACAAAGAAGACAATCAAGGTTAGTCTGCATTGAGAACTGCTTTACCCTTTCATGATTATAAACATATGCAAAGTGTTGTCATGTTATCCTTTAGACTTCCCCGGCAACGGCGCCAGAAATGCTTGTTGACATTTCTTAACGTCATCACTAGGTTTGTATACCCAGTAACGGCGCCAGAAATGGTGGACGACATTCCTTAACATCTTTGCTAAGTTCATGAGTTCCTAGCAAGGATGCCTGAAATGTTCCGATGGTAATCCTAACGTTACAAAGAATCCGCAAGCGCATGAATATACCATTGTAGCATTTCCCCAAAGGAGTATTCCAAAGGGTATCGAATCCAAGAAGGCGTGGTCGGATTAACATGTGCAATACTATTGCAATGAGTATAGATCAATGACGAGAATAAGTTAGGTCCCAAACACAGGGGTAAGATATGATAAGGATGGGTAGTGTGAACACACCCGAACTCGTTCTCTCTATGGTACACTACGGCTTAGGAGGCAACATACGAGTGTTGACACATCTTATCCTATATATTTATAAGTCAACTAAACATGAGAAAAGGGCATAAATGTTAATATCAACTTAGAATAGGGTGCCACTAACAGTTTTTCTGGAGATTTGGTAAATTATATAAATCCAGGAACCATTCGGGAAAAGTGCTAAAAGAATCAAATCTAGAAGACTCCAAAAGGCTCCGGAACTCAACGTGACTTGGCACCCAAGAAAGAAGCATCTAGAAGAAGCGACGGACCACCTGGCCAAAGTGGGCCCCGAGGGGAGCCCACCCCAGCCCGATCGGCCTGGTGGTGGGGCCGGTCGGCCTCCCCCGGGCGCCACCTCAGCCCTACTTCCAGAAGGTTCTTCCACCGCCTATGAGGATCAATCTAAACCACTCATTAGGTCGGTTTGATCAAACGGCGCACGTCTACCCCTCAAGGCTATATAAGCAGCCCCCCTACCCCCTGGCAGAGGCATCTGGAAATCTGAGTTTGCATACACCAGATCAAGTCGTCAAGTCAGAGATACTACACCCTAGAAACACCATATAGCAGAGTAGCTAGCTAGTCTAGATCTAGGAGGAGGCAAGGCGTCTACTTGGCTCCTGATCGTCTAGAGGCTGATCGAGATACTGATCTAGCTTCGCTCTTGTAAGTTCTTATCTAGTTCCTTACATTTGTTATATAGACATATGTTCTTATCAATGATTATATTCGACATTATATGCTTTGGTGTTTATTATGATTACATGTTTAGCATAGTTGATTTGCCTTTATATTCATGTATGGAGTCGTATAGCCCTCACCTAGATCATTTGTTAACATGGGTGAACGGTAAAGACAGTGTAAGCGTGGTGCTTATATTGTATTTATCTGCGATTGCACCCTATATGCCGGGTCGTGTGGTAGATCGTGGTGGTGACAGCATTATTGAGTCCTTCGCAGTCCACCCCTCGTGTATAGGACTAGTGGAGCCTTATACTGTTTGGGTTGTTTCATGTTTCGGCCTTGATCCTCCTAGATAGTCTCCCCATGCATTGATATAATAGTTATTCTTCCATGATTGTTAAATGTTTGCACTAATCATAGTTTGCATTGACATATAGTTTAGAGTTACCGAGGAGTATCCTCTCTAACTAGACTTTGCTATGTTTCTCTTGCTATAATGACACTTTCTAGCTGCTCATGATGTTATGACTTGAACAATGCTATCAATATCTTTATCTTTATGTGACTTACCCATGTTTATAGCAATTGATATATTTTGGCCACTCTACATTATAAAACTGAGAGATGAGCATGTATTAGCTATTATGGATTAGAAAGACTTCTTTCTCTGTGGTAGAATATAAATACGATACCTGGTTTTACTCCTGGTTAAAATACTACAATGGTATATTCATATCTGTGCGCTTGCGGATTCCCAGTTTATATATATCTTCTTTTCTAGAGATCCAAGGCATATGTAAGAGTACCATATCCATGCGTTTTGTCAGGGCTGACAACCTATATCGAGTTGCGCTATGAATCATGTCGGAGTTCACCTTTTAGTTTAATCTGAAAGCAACATCAGATATACACTTAGCATCATGTTAAGATATACCTTTGCATTTCTGGTGCCGTCGATAGAGATGGATCTTATATCCGTTTCTAGTCGATGACGTTAGCAATGTCAACAAGCATTTTTGGCGCCGTTGCCTAGATGAAAAAGTTTTAGTAATAGCATGCATGCATCTCTCACACATAATGTATCGAGAACCCAAATTATCATTGCTTAAACAGGCTTACCCTTGTTCTTTCCACTTTTGTCTATCTTATTTCAGGGTAATGTATGAATAAGAATCTTCTAGAAAACTTCGTTTCAGATCCAGAGAAAATCTTAAGGAAGGCAAGGTCAAAGCTCAGGTCTCCTGATTCTCGGCCCACGACTTCTGCCTTGGGAGATTCAACAGCGCGAAGCTTAACACCCACGTTTGAAGTAATGGCAAACAAGTCCCTACGCGAATACTCCGCACCGACCCCGGACAACATTCGTACTGGTCCAACAGTCGCTGTAGGAAATGCTGCTTTTGAGCTCAAGCCTGCACTGATCAACATGGTACAAGCTAGCCAATTTTGTGGAAAAGCTCATGAAGATGCCAACAAACACCTTCAACATTTCTTGGAGATATGTAGCACCTCCACGATCAAAGATGTGCCAAGTGATGCAGTCCTACTTCGTTTATTCCCATTCTCATTATTGGGGTGAGCGAAGCAATGGTTTTACTCCAACAAAGACAAATTTACAACTTGGACATTGTGTTCTACTGCCTTTCTGGCAAAGTTCTTTCCTATAGGCAAAACCAATGCCTTACGGGGGAAAATTTCGAGTTTCCAGCAGCAACACGAGGAATCTGTTCCTGAAGCATGGGAGCGCTTTCAAGACTACATTTCAGAATGCCCACATCATGGAATGGAAAACTGGTTGCTCTTGCAGACCTTCTACCACGGGCTCTCTACCAACACCCGTGAAACGATGGATGCTGCAGCTGGAGGTGCTTTCCTGTCCCTTACACTTACTCAAGCTACTAACCTTGTGGAAAAGATGGCGTCCAATCAAGCTTGGAACGAGGAACGTCAACCCCGCAAGAAAGAAAGAGGAATGCACCAGCTCAAGGAGGTAGACATGCTGTCTGCCAAAATGGATTTACTGATGAAGAGGCTTGAAGACAAAGCCCCTGAGAAGAAGGAAGTCATGCAACTCTTCGAATCCCGCATGACCTGTGAAGAGTGTGAAAACAATGGACACTCAGGGAGTCAATGCCCTCAGCTGGAGGAGGACGTGAACTACATCAACAATAACAACCAATATCGTCCCCAGCAGAATCAAGGATGGACTCAGCAGAGGACCAACTACCCAGGTAACTATTTAGGTAATTATCAAGGTAATAATTCTTCCAATAATTTCTCACCTTTAAGAGACTTAGTCCAAAACCAGGGTAGAATTATGGATAATCTGTCTAAGAAGTTAGCTTCCAATGATAAAATGCTAGAAACTATTAGTAATAAAATGGAAAGCTTTTCTTCTGCCATCAAGAACCAACATAGCTTTAATAAAATGCTAGAATCTCAGATTTCTCAGCTGGCATCATCTGTTCCCACAGCTAACCCAGGTAAGATTCCGGGCCAGCCGGAAGAATTAGAATCTGCAAATCTTGTCGATATCTATTCTGCAGATTTGTGTTCGAGTAAGACAGAAGAAGGCCCAAGATGGACTGACTGGGGCATGCCCGCCAAAAGAGGAGATCTAAGAAGGCCCGTCATCACCATCACTATTGGAGCCTACACCTTCAAGAATGCACTTTGTGACTTTGGGTCTAGCGTCAACATAATGCCTAAGGTAATATATAAGAAAATCAATGGTTCACCTTTATTGTATACAACCATGTGCTTGCAGACCTGTCACTATGCTACCCCGAGGGCATCCTAGACGACATATGTCTGGGGGTAGGACGCACCTACGTGACTGCCGACTTCGCTGTTGTCGAGACTGGGGGAAGTGAGAACGCTCCAATCATTTTGGGACGTCCTTTCCTTGCCACAGCCAAAGCCATCATCTACGCCGACGCCGCTAAGATCGTCTTCACCATCAATGGGAGGAAGGAGAGATTCAATTTCAAGAACAAGATCCTAAAAGCTCCTACACACCCCCGATACCCTTACCCCCAAGAACACGAGCCAGTTGTCGAGAAGAAGAGAAGAGATAGAAGGAGGAATAAGAAGAATAATCGACCTCAACCGCATGTGGAGGAAGTTTGGATGATCAACACGATTCAATCAGAGAATGAGAACCTGTTCCCTTCACCATTACTGCCAAAGCTTGAAGACCCTGGAGTTCCATCAATCCACTGCTCCATCAATCAATGGAACTTCCAGCGAGTTGTCCGCGACACGGGATCGGGCACCAACCTAATGTCTAAGGTAACCTTCGAATCAATATATGGTGACCTGCCTTTGTATTCCACATATATAATGTTGCAGATGGCGGATCAATCACAACGGTTCCCGGAAGGAATTGCACGAGATGTACCTATCAAGATAAAGGACCACTATGTCCTGACTGACTTTTTAGTCATAGACATGGGAGATGAGCAAGATCCTCCCATCGTGCTTGGAAGACCGTTCCTGAACACAACAAGAGCAATCATCTACATCAGGACTGGCGAGATCCACTTCCAGTTCAGAACTGAAAAGGTATGCTGCTACTTCAATACTTATACTGATCCTGAGCAGCCCAAGAAGAACAAGACGCGGAGACGCCTTCAGAAATTACAACGCAAGCTGAACACAAAGTTGACGGATGTCAAGAACATTGAAGAAGAGATCAAGAAGTCCGCTCAGCTTCTACCAGCCCAGTATTCTGAACCTGTTACTCCAGAAAGGTCTCCACCGAAGAAACAAGTTTGGAGGAAGAAAGATCAAAGTACACCTTCAGAAGACCAATCACTACCCGCGTCATCAACTGATCAATCAATGGCCACTACATCTACGCCATGGGAGTAAGTACTCTAAACTCTCGCCGAGAGGTAACTCGGTATTTATCTTTATATTCTGCACTGCATATTTAGATTAGCATGTTTATTTCCCTATACCTGCATTGAAAAAAAATCATAAAAATATTTTCTGCTTTTGCATTCTTTAAGGCCCCATGTACTCCGTACCGTGGCGGCATAAAAAAAATTGCATTCACATGTTTTTGTTTTAGCATCCCTTTTGCATATAAAAAACCCAAAAAGAAGTGGGCACATGAAGGCTCACAGCATAATCCTAGAATTTGTTCCTTCGGGTATGTGCGAGACTAATATTTATAGGGAGAATTTAATAAGGACTTGAAGGCAAACAAGTTCCAAGGATGAATCAAGAATCACTTCAAGATCCAGCTTGGGGGAGAGCACCCCCAGTTATCACGATAAGTATCACTATCCTAGGTGTTTAATATTAGCTAGTTATTTGAGTATTAGTTAAAAGTCTTAGTTTCAATAAAATGCTAGAGTCTGCTAGTTGGCTTTTCTCTTTAATAATGATCTTGATGATATATGCTTGGAGATGATGAATAGTTGCTCTGCCGTAATTCCTTTTAAAAGTGCTTAGTTTTCAGACCTAGATTCTCCTGAAGCTTAAATGCTTAATTTGCTCTAAACCCAAAACCTGTGCAAGTACATGCTTAATCTGAGTCTAGGCTTTGAAAGATGATTCATGAAAAGTTGGGTTTCTATTGATCATTTTCCTAGAGAACCTTGATTCCTGGATTTATCTTAAAAATCATGAAATTTTATATGATGAGTTCCTGTGTCTATGATCCTTAAGAGCTTGTCATACACATCAAGATCATTCCATTCCACCATTTATGCTGCTTCTGACATGGAAGTACGCATTTTCCATCAAGCCATATAGCTCATGCAACTCTAGGATATATCTCTCTCAATGTTAAAAAGGATTCTGGGGCTACATTCGAAAAAAAAGAGAGAGGAAAAAGTGAGAAGAGAGAGGGAGAGAAAAGGACAAGTTTCATACTAGGCGAGAAGGGCCTACCTCCCTAAAATAAATTTAGAGATGAATAATGGACACGTGTCCGAGGGCGAGTAGAGCCCACATCTCTAAGGAGAGAGAAAAATGGACAAAAGTCCGGGGCGAGTAGAGCCCACCTCTCCAAGAATGGAAAGCCCAGATCTTAAAAATCTTAGAAAGAGAGATATAGTCCAAGAGCTAGGCTAAAAGGCTTACCACCTTTCACCTTCATCCATCCAACACTATCATCCATATCTTGCCAAGTGTGACTCCATGCTTGAGAAGGTCATACACAGGATCTCTGAGTTTTATCTGAAAAATGTGCAAAACCCCAGGATGATAGCTGATCAAAGAATTTGAGATATACTGCTTGACTTGATTGTTTTGTCTTTTATTTGCTCAAGATTTATGAAAAGGCTATGCTTAAAGGTTGAAGGTAAGAGAGAGCAATCTTGTTGAGGAGAATTGGTTTTTTGAAAACCATAGTACTTTTGAGGTGTGAAAGCGTTGTAGCAACTCCTGATCCTGCTAACGCATATCTTTGCTAGGGACTAGCAAAGGGTAAGCTTGGGGGAGTTTGTTGACACATCTTATCCTATATATTTATAAGTCAACTAAACATGAGAAAAGGGCATAAATGTTAAAATCAACTTAGAATAGGGTGCCACTAACAGTTTTTCTGGATATTTGGTAAATTATATAAATCCAGGAACCATTCGGGAAAAGTGCTAAAAGAATCAAATCTAGAAGACTCCAGAAGGCTCCGGAACTCAACGTGACTTGGCACCCAAGAAAGAAGCATCTAGAAGAAGCGACGGACCACCTGGCCGAAGTGGGCCCCGAGGGGAGCCCACCCCAGCCGGATCGGCCTAGTGGTGGGGCCGGTCGGCCTCCCCCGGGCGCCACCTCAGCCCTACTTCAAGAAGGTTCTTCCACCGCCTATGAGGATCAATCTAAACCACTCATTAGGTCGGTTTGATCAAACGGCGCACGTCTACCCCTCAGGGCTATATAAGCAGCCCCCCTGCCCCCTGGCAGAGGCATCTGGAAATCTGAGTTTGCATACACCAGATCAAGTCATCAAGTCAGAGATACTACGCCCTAGAAACACCATATAGCAGAGTAGCTAGCTAGTCTAGATCTAGGAGGAGACAAGGCGTATGTCTTATCAATGATTATATTCGACATTATATGCTTTGGTGTTTATTATGATTACATGTTTAGCATAGTTGATTTGCCTTTATATTCATGTATGGAGTCGTATAGCCCTCACCTAGATCATTTGTTAACATGGGTGCACGGTAAAGACAGTGTAAGCGTGGTGCTTATATTGTATTTATCTGCGATTGCACCCTATATGCCGGGTCGTGTGGTAGATCGTGGTGGTGACAGCACTATTGAGTCCTTCGCAGTCCACCCCCCGTGTATAGGACTAGTGGAGCCTTATACTGTTTGGGTTGTTTCAAGTTTCGGCCTTGATCCTCCTGGATAGTCTCCCCATGCATTGATATAATAGTTCTTCTTCCATGATTGTTAAATGTTTGCACTAATCATAGTTTGCATTGACATATAGTTTAGAGTTACCGAGGAGTATCCTCTCTAACTAGACTTTGCTATGTTTCTCTTGCTATAATGACACTTTCTAGCTGCTCATGATGTTATGACTTGAACAATGCTATCAATATCTTTATCTTTATGTGACTTACCCATGTTTATAGCAATTGATATATTTTGGCCACTCTACATTATAAAACTGAGAGATGAGCATGTATTAGCTATTATGGATTAGAAAGACTTCTTTCCCTGTGGTAGAATATAAATACGATACCTGGTTTTATCCTGGTTAAAATGCTACAATGGTAAATTCATATCTGTGCGCTTGCGGATTCCCAGTTTATATATATCTTCTTTTCTAGAGATCCAAGGCATATGTAAGAGTACTATATCCATGAGTTTTCTAGCATACCTGTCAGGGCTGACAACCTATATCGAGTTGTGCTATGAATCGTGTCGGAGTTCACATTTTAGTTTAATCTGAAAGCAACATCTGATATACACTTAGCATCATGTTAAGATATACCTTTGCATTTCTGGTGCCGTCGATTGAGATGGATCTTATATCCGTTTCTAGTCGATGACGTTAGCAATGTCAACAATGAGTTAGCTCTAGGTTCTAAGGTACTAAACATATAAAGTTAGTAGAAGCCAGTTAGTCACATAAGCATTGTATGAATATCAGCTCAGCACCCAGGCACAAACGGGGAGCTAACCGCCCGTGTCACTTCCGCACGACGTCGGTTGTTAGATCTTAGACTCCTACAGCATAGCCGAACGTGGGGGATTACAAAGGGTCCAACGGCTATCACTACCGTGGCCTACCCCTAATTATCTGTGGGATACACTCATATGCAACGCTGCTACTCAACCCAAGCACCATGCTCGCGTTGTTAACTAGACACTGGCCGGCCCGGGCTATTGTGACCCAGGTCAGTGCCACCAGATAACTGGCCACTTACACCGAGTACCGTAGCTTGAACTCGAACTTCATACAACACAAACACTTGATCTAACTGGATCAAACTAGGCTAGGCATACAAACGGATTCGTGTTCTACTATGTCTATTCAACCAGATCAAAGGGTCGTGTTCATGAAGAACACGAGCCTCTAACTCATGAACAAACATCGAAGACATGAGTAAATCATTCATCAAGTGGATCGAAAGGTCTTGTTCATCAAGAACAGGAGCCTCTAAATGATGAACGAACGAAGAACACATGAACAAATCACCCATATATGCTAACACTACTTTATATGAAATAGCTGAATAACTGAAGTAGATCAAAGTCATACAATAAAATAAAGATACAAGAGAACTCGTACCTAGATCCCAAAGTAGACTTGGAACCTGAAGTAGAACTACTCTAGCCTACCTCCTAGCCTTGGAAACCAAAAGTGAGAGAGGAGTTGGAAAGTGAGTTGGGTAAGAAATGAGTCCCTTCACATCTACTAATAGGCCTAGGACAGCTTCGGGAGAATGGCGTGAACACCCCGGAAATGGATCAGGAGCCGACCAGGAAGCACCACGTGGAAGGCTGAGATGAGCTGACACAAGGTCGGTTTGGCCGACCTGTGGGGTCGGCCAACCCCTTGTGGGCCCACCTCGGCCTGTGCTTTCGCGTGGTGACCGTCCTGTGGGTCCTAAGGTCGGTCCCCGGTGTCCACCTGGTTTTGAGGTGGTTTTCCTGCCTGTGGGCCCTTCAATCCTTGTGATGTCCAAGTGTCGCCCTTTGATTCATCGGGTTGCTTCCCTTGTATTGATGACATGGCTTGCATGCATGGGATCCTAGGTGGCAGCCCTTCCTTGGCTGAGGTGACGTGGCTTGGCCCATAGATGGTGAGTTGTCACTCCTTTTATGCTTATTTTACCTACAATCACAAAAACTCCAAGGACAAGTGGAACTACATTATTGTTAACTAAATGCGTGTAAGAAATGCCTTTGCTCCTTTATTTATGAGTATATTGATGGCTAAAGTAAGTACTTAACAGCCGTCAACATAGGTGCAGGTTGCGACTTGATTCATGTTGGTGCAGGTGAAGAGCGGGCACGAAAGGTCTTAGCCTTGCCGGGCCTCCGAGGAGTGGAGAGACAAGTAGGCTCGGCTCGATGGACCCGTTGGCCGAACGGGATCAAGTGCGGGCCGCATGGTGGCAAGAAAAGCAAGACGAAGTCATCGACTGGAGCCAGTCCAGGGTAGCGGCTCACGACTGGAGTTTGCACACGAGGTTTGCGGTGGTTCACCACAAAACCGTCAGGTTAATTGGTTGAGCCACAAAACCAAGACCGGAGGCTCAGCGGGCGGAGACAGGATTCAGGCGCGCCGAGAAGCTTCGATGCCGGGGGACACACGGCGGGATCACAGGGCTTGCGTCGGGAGGACGCGGACTGCGGCGAAGGCGTGGCCGCCTGATGAAGAGGAGTGCTACTTGACCATATTGCCCTTGAGGGGTTTGTATCTCATTTTAAGTTCTAGGGGTAGCTTGGTCATTTGCCCAACCCAGAGGGACTCCTTATATATAGCTCTAGTGTTTCTGGGCAAACCATCCTCCCGGACTGCTTCTCATTTCCCTGCTCCATAGGCTTAGATTTTCTTCACCGTTTTGTAGAGAATCCGACCTCCGAGTGTATGGAAGCTTTCATGGTTGCGTTTGATTTCCTTCTTGTGGCTCGAGTGAATTTCGCATCTTTTTTTGGGCTTTTTTCGTTTGATTTTCGTGTGCGGCTTGTTCCTCCGATTCTAAGGTGTTTGGGTTTGGATTTCTTTGTGGGGATCATGGATAGATGCCTTGTGCATCTTTGTGCTTGATCTTGACCCCTCAAACTCCGGATTTGGCCTTGGATTTGAGGATTTCGGGTGGAACCCTAGTTTTTTGGTAGAGCTCGGTTCGTGATCGATTCCCGGCATTTTAGTTGGTTTGAGGCCTCAAGTGTTTGGGCATAGCATCCCCTAGGGATGCTTCACATCTCCCCCAAATCTTGTCTCAATCCATTCAGCCGTTTGGGAGATCCATGGATGGGTAGGAGGAGTTGACCTCTCGAGCTCAGGCTTTTCTGCTTCTGTCCGCAAGGGATGGACTATCCGCGCGGTGAGGACGGACTGTCTGCGGTGTCCGTGGTCATCACGTGTTCATCGCGTGTTCTTGCGAGGAGTCGGTTTGATTCGCTGGGAGGTTCGCTTTTGTTTGCATGAGGTTTTTGGACTGTCCGTGGGGTCAGAACGGACTGTCCGTATTTGCGGTGAACCTTCTGATTGTTCTGTTGCAAAATATGGACTGTCCGTATAGGAGCGTCGGACCGTCCGCAAGGCCGGTACGGACTATCCGTCCCAACCAGGCAGAGTTGTCTAAGTTCTTTGCATCTTGAGTTGTGCGTCCGCTTTGGGTTAGTTTGGGATTTGTTCCTAGGGTTGGTAGGTCTGTTGTGACTACGCAACCTTGGCAAGCTCGTGTGGGAATCCTTGGTTGTGAATTTGGGACATAATCGAGTTCAAGTCTTCGGAGAAGAATTTTTAAAGGCTCCCATTCACTCCCCCCCTCTATGGTCGCCTAATCGGTCCTTCAACCATGCTTAATTTAAAACAGCCTATGAATGTGCGAGATCTTGCGTACATTCAAACCAAAGCATACAAACAAAGATAAAGGAAACATGCAAGCATAATCAAACTATTTTAAGGGAACATAAGCATGAGCATATGACAGTGAACATTGGGCAACCTCCCGGAAGGGCTTTGTTTAAAGTCAAAAGCAGGACTTACCTAGCTAATCAGGCAAGATGAAAGAGCTTACATCTTCTCCACGTTATGATAAGACTTGGCATGAGTAGAAACTTTACTTGGGATGCCCACATACCTCCCCCACACTTGAAGTTTGCATTGCTAAGCAACAAAACTCAAGTGTGTGGGGATCAAGCTTCTCTTGTAAATGTTCCCTTACCAAAATCTTACCACAGTGTTGTAGTTGATGTAGCTCACATGTTCTTAGGCATCACATGTCCACCATTCTTTTTAATCTTCACCTGAAAAGTTAGCGACCAAAAATACCCGAAGGACAACTTTATCTTAAAAACATGTTCTTGCTTTTATTTGAAAGGGAAATAAAACCTATGCTAATCCAGGCTATCTCCTAGTAGTGCTTTGTTTATTGCGGTTATAAGCTCGACCATGGGAACTTCATCTTGCAGCTATCATTGGTGGTTTCATTCCCGTCTCACAACCAATCTTGGATGTTCAGTGAAGCTTTAGCTGCAAGGTTAGTGCCACAGTGCACACACGAAATTTGATATGCTTATGGTAAACATATGCATCCATAATCAACCTTCTAAACATTATGCAATAGAGGACCAGAAGGTGGTTGTAGCCCTCATGCGTGCTCGGTGCACTAGGCATGGCTGACTCTGGAGAGGGATTATGCAAGCATGGTTCATAAGGTATATCGAGGATGAAGCTACCATGCTCGTCAATGGCATCCTCTCCTATGCACTCCAGAGTCGGCGCCCCAAAATCTTTCGTGGCCCATGAGTTCTCTATCTCAAGAGATTTATCATGAAAGCTCGATATCACCTCTCGATCATGATCGAAAGCAACAAGATACGGGCCAGCGGGAAGAGGCTCAAACTTGGTTGAGAGGGATGATGATTGTTCGCCTCCACAGAAGTGAAGAGAATCTTCCGAGTCATTCTCATGAGGGGTAGAGGGGTCTACAACCTCAATGAGAACAGGCTCAGGTGATGCGAACGGAGATACATGCATCATCTTCACGAGCGGGTCTTGCTTGGGAAAAGGCTTCGCCCGTGGAGGTCCTGGACCTGTGATAGAAGTGGCAAAATCAGATTCCCTAAGCTTGCGATCTAGGCTTCCTTGAGATTTATCAAGAAGTTCATCCAATGGGAAGCCTAGGAGAAGATCGAAATCCATGATGTCATAGATATGAAAATCTAAGCACACCTCGATCTCGTCTATGATGATCAGCACGTCCCTAGCAATCCCCCAACATGGGAAAAAGTAGTTCCATTTGGGACTTCGGAAATATCTATCAGTCGGGGTGAGGGGCATGTCACCCACCAGAGTGTCTAGAAAGCACTCCGTTATGATGCAAGCTCCAGTAGTAGGGTCATGAATAGCATCTATAGTGTTTCCCCTCATGGAACAGTGGATGGTCGTGGAAATCGAGCTAACCCGAATTGCTTCGGAAATAGGCTTTGATTTCTGAGGCGACCAGTCCACTATGGTCCCATGATTCCAAACTTCATCGAGGAGCTCATAAAGGTCTATCGATGCCGTAGGATTCTCGTGCCGATAGTGATTCGAGGTATTTATAATGTCTCTGGAAGAATCATTCTCGAATACGCGATAGAACTCTGAAGATTGAATCTCTTCTTCCTTTGGTGTTCGCGGTTCGGGAGAAGGCTCTTTAGACGAATCACAGGATGTGCAGGGTCGAAGCTCAAATTCGTCTATTAAGAGACTCTCGTGGATCGACTCTGCTTCTTGGTGGGGCTCGTTGTGAATGGTATGGGAAGAAGAGGCTTCTAAGAAGAATTCTAAGATCTCTCTTCTTTCGATTGGGGATTGATGTTTGAACGAACCTCCGGCTAGAAGGTTGAGCTCTTGTCCAGATTCCAAGTCTATATGCATGTAAAAGATGTTCGTTGAAATCTTGTCGGATATATATAAGTCTGAGCTAGATGTCAAGAGACTTGAGAACCTAGCCCAGGCTGCACCTATGGACTCCATCTCCAATTGCTCAAAGTCAAAGAGGTCAAATGGTAGAGATTTTATATGTTCCGGATGGGAGAATGAGTAACAAAAGTTATCTCATAGGTCTTCCCAACTGTTCACACTACCCACTGTGAGAGTGTACCATTGTTCCGCCCTATCTACAAGGGAGAAAGGGAACAATTTCCACCTCAAAGTTTCCTGTCATGCCCAACACAAGTAGCCCTGAACACAGTCCTTCAAACTCCTCTACATGAACATGAGGATTATCGCTAATCGCTCCAGAGAAGGGTCGATTTCGAACCATGGCTATAAAGCTAGGACCGAGTTCGCAGTAAGATGAAGAACTTGATGGTTGTCTAAGACGAACTTGCCCCTAGGGGTAGAGAGGCTTTGACAGGAAGGCATCTCAATGGGTAGCGGGGGTAAATGTAGAATTCAAGTAAATGAAAAAGAAAGATACGAGGACCACTAGGTTCGAAGATAGATACAGCAACTGTTTCCCGGCAACGGCGCCAGAAATGCTTGTTGGTATTTCTTAACGTCACCACTAGTTGACCACCTAGCGTGAGCGTAAGATCCACCTGGGTACACCTATGAGTACGAACGAGTCCACAAGCGCACGAATATACCGTTGTAGCACTTCACCTAAGGAGTATTCCAAAGGGTATCGAATCCAAGGAACGATGTGCACTAGCTTCTATCCTAGCAGAATGGTCCAAGGACACCAAACCCCTGCTATGGTAGGGGGATGATGATGTGCTTCCTATGGGTATTGATTCTAGAAGGGCGCAAGCTTGGGATAAGAATACTCGCTTCGGGCACCAGTTCCCTCCTGGATGTAATAGGTTGGTTCTGGCCAAAAAACTCTATGCTGTATCCGAACGTGGGGGAGTACAAAGGGTCCAACGGCTGTCACTACTGCGGCCTACCCCTAACTAACCGTGGGATATAGGGCAAACGAAGGATAACCCGCAGTCCAGGCACCACGCCTACACCGCTGATCACTACTATAGCACGACTACGTCAGACGTCCCGTAACAACACTATAGCACTCCGTATAAATACAGAGCGACGAACCCGCGAGCAGAACTAGGCCTTGATCATCATGGAATCATATAGGCGATAGGAAGAATGACTTGCCACTGATTAATGTATTCCAACAAGATCTAACGGGCTAAGTCACACAAACGGAATGCAGAATTATTCATGTAATCAACAGGATCAAAGGGTCATGTCACGAAGAACACGAGCCTCTAAATGATGAACAGATGAAGAACTCAAGAACATGTCACCTATGCATAAATACCACTTTAGTCTAAATGAGAAATATAGAAATACTCACTTTGCTCTAAATGAAGAACAAGTAGGGCTTCTCACCTTCATCACCCTCTACCTAGCACCTACTCACACCTACACATGGAGAGGAGAGACTCCTCTCCAAGAGAGAAAATGAGAGAGGGAGGAGGAATGGGATGTGTCTCTATTCTAGCCCCCTCCACCTCTATTTATAGTGCCAAGACAAGTCCCTAGGCTGCCTTGGACGCCACCAAGGCACCAATGAGGTGGTGACACATGGTGCAAAGGAGTGGGGCCAAGTTGGTGAATCTTCCATGAGAAGGGCTGCAGGATTTCGAAGGGATAATCGGGCAGGCACCTAGCACCGCCTTTGGTTCGTCACGACAAGCTGACACGTGGAAGGGCAGCGCGAGGGGCCTCAAGGTGGGGTCGGCCGACCTGGGGGGTCGGTCGATCCCGGGGTAGCCCCGATCGCACCGGTTTTTGTCTAGGTGACTGCCAGATGGGTCCCAAGGTGGGTATGGGGGTGTTCACGATGTTTCTAGCCAGTTATCTCGTGGTTTTGGGCCCTTGGATCCGCGTGCTTGCTCCTGATTGGTCGAGAGTGTGCTTCTTTGGATCGATGAGGTGTCATGGCCACATGGACTCCTGCGTGGTAGCACGTCACCACGTGGCCTGGTGTGGGTCCCACCGGGCCCACATGATATCTTGTGCATATCTTTTTCATCTGAACTCCAAAGTAAGCAAATGATATATCCATTTCGATCGTCTCGATGAGCCTATTGCAATGGTGCAGACCAATTTGGAATTTGAGGTTGTTATGATGCCATATCTATGCCATTGGTTTACTTGCTCTCAATTGTATCATTCCATGTGCATTCTGATGTGTCCTGCAAAGAAAGATAGAAACACCATTACTTGTGGAAATTATCAGTATAAACCCCTATTTTATTTTATGGTCATTTGCATTTATTTTATGCAAAAATTGACGGCCTAAAAGTGGTACTTAACAGCCATCAACAGCCGGCTCTGGTGGAGATTGGGGAGAAGGAGAAGCGATGGATTCGAATCCCATCCGGCGCGCGGCTAATAAGGAGTAGGCGTGGGCACCGGCCTTAAATGCCGGCCCCACCATGCCGAAATGGTGCCCTCTCAGGGGGTGCGCCCCCCGGGGTAACTGGTGCACGCCCGCGCGATGATTCGACGCTCGATGGGCCCGCGAATCTAAACCGACCGAGCGCCGTCTCCTCAACCCGTCCCGTCAGCCACGTCTGCCACGTTTGCCACGACCGCCGGAACTGCCACGTCCACCATGACAAAAATTTCAAAACCGCAACAGTGTTCAAAGGTTTAACCCCACAAGCGAGTCTACAACTCCCTAGTGGGCTCGGGGGCTACACCCGGCGGGTGCGCTCGCGCGCACCCACCGTGAAAATCAAAAAGATCCACCACGACGCCTCGACTTCTGAGCCTGGGAGCGAGTCCTTGACTCCCCCACTAGGCTCGGGGGCTACTGACGAGGGCCTAGATTAGGGTCCACCAAACAGTGAGCATCAACCGAGGGGTTAAGCAGCTGACAGTCCGAGTACCTGTCGCCCCGTGCGACGAGATACCACCCCCCCGACTTACAGGCGGTTCGCACGACTACTTCTCCGCCTCACCTCTGACTTCCCGTTCGCACGAGTAGTCTCCGCCTCGCCTCTGACTACTTGCTCGCACGAGTGGTTTCCTTCTCCGACAAGGGTCGGGCCCACACGCGCAAGTCAAAGCTCAGCGCAGGGGGTCCCACCGCAGATGTGGCACCACCGCGGCACTCGACCTCTCCCACGACACCACGTAAGGCGCCAGTTCCCCATGCCCGGTCAGAATGACAGGGCACGCCTGGTGTCAGACGGCCCGGGCGTGCGCTGCTGACCAGCGCTACGACCGGCACGGTGTAGCCCGCGCCTGCCACGACGTGCGCCGTCCTTTATGACACAGGACGATCCGTCCTGTCGGTATAGGGGCACAGCTACACCCCGAAAGACATCATACCTACTATCCCATCGTACGCGGGGATCCCGGGTCAACCATCTACAATGATCGACCACTTGGAGAAGCACCCGAGAACCCCGGGAACGACTAATCGGAGCCAACCACTCCGGCGCGCCCATACGGTCTTCACCAACCTTGCTACAGTTTGGGACTGTTCACCACGCCGCTGACGGGAGCCTGACGTGGAGGACACTTCGGGACTGTAGCACTATATCACATCTCTCTATTCCCTTTTTGCCTCTCACCCTTACGCCTATAAAAGGGGGAGGAGGCCAACCATTCTAGGGGTTAGACATTCACACGCCACACGCCCACGTAGCACGAACCACACCTCTCAGGGACTTGGGCTCGCTTCCCTCTCCCGACTAGTTTGTACCCCTACTACAAACGTTCCTGGAATAAGAACACTCTCCCCGAGACTGGACGTAGGGTATTACTCTCCGGAGGCCTGAACCAGTATACATCCTCGTGTCTCTCGGGCTAACCATCTGGGTCCGACGCACAATCGATATAAATTTACTTGCCGGCGGTATAGAACCCCGACAGTAAGGCCGTCGACGGGGAGGGCGCGGTGACGCTGGCATCGCATCCTCCCCGGCTGTCGCGCCCTTCTCGTCAAGCAAGTTAGAAGTGCTACCCGGAGGCTGAGAAGCGACTCGAGCGAGTCGGGTTTGCTACTTGGAGCCGGACAAATACTCGTGTGACTCGCTCGGAAGTAAGAAGCTACTCGGAGCAACAACTTAAAAAATTATACATGGTTGTTATGTCTTCGCGCCCTCACGAGCTAATGTGGAGTTTTTTAATTTTTCCTTGTGTCCATGCATGTACGAGCTCCGAACCACATCTCATGTGAGTCAAGTTTGCCACTCGGGAAGGCTACTTGGAAGCGAAAAGGTACTCGTGTGAGTCGAGCCCCGGACAGCTACTCGGAGATGGACAGAAGCAACTCGTGCAAATCAAGCAGCCCCATGGAAAATTACTACTCCGCTAATACTACTCGAGGACGTAAAAGGAGCCGGCGGTTACAGATCGAGCTGGCGCAGCTTTCCTGCAACCACGGCCGGCGGCGGCGCAGTGCCATGCCCACCGGCCACAACCACGACCGGCAGCCTCCGCTCTGATCCTTGACCGGCGACCAACCACGTGCGGCAGAGTGGGGCCCTGCCCGCTTCCTTGACACATGGCGGCCCGACGCGGCGCCCCGCTCTGCCTCCTCCACGCTCGACAGCTCGACGACGCACAACCCCCCACAACGTTCGGGGGCCCGCGCTATGCTCCGCCTCCTCCACGACAGTCGGCAAATCGTTTCTCCTCCGCTCTAACCACCACGACCGGCGACATGACACCCCTCCTCCGACTCCGACTGCCTGTCCTCCGGACCGACGACGGCAACGACGTCCCCGACACACGAAACGACGAAAACAGAACGACTACCCGAACTATTCGACGATCTCATCGACAACCTTCCGTCCAAGCAACAACGAGCAACAACAAGCAACATGGAGCTCAGGGGCTCGCTAGCCTAGTCCCAAGGATGACTCGCCGACCCCTCCTTCATAACGAAAAGGATGCGAGGGAGATGCAACGAAAAGGGAAACCGACTCCCCGACTAGTGCCCTGCGCCATGCGGGGTCACCAAAATTCACCTTCCTCTCGCAAACTCGGGGGCGACGACGTCTCCGACGAAGCAATGTACAACTCCAAAATCACTAACCCCACGAGCGAGTCTCTGACTCCCCCGCGGGCTCAGGGGCTACACCCGGTGGGTGCGATCACACGCCCCCACCAGACAAACGACAATCTACCTCTCCGCTACGACAACTGAACCTGGGAACGAGTCTGTGACTCCCTCCCAGGCTCGGGGCTACTGACGGGATCCAATATTATGGGTACCCAAAGATAGTAAATACGAGCAAATCTCATAGCCACGGTAGCCCCCAGAGTATTTTTGATGGCTCTTTGGATTTATTCTTATAAAGGAAAACGACCATAAACCAGGTAGTATTTCAGGATTTATCTTCGTGAAAGAAAACGGCCAAAAACAAGGCCATGATAGCACATGACGTCAAGCCAAGCCACGAGTATTTTTGGCCTTCCGACTCACAAGCTAACTAGAGTAGATCTCGGAACGTCCGACCAGATCTCCGTCCCCGACTAGTGGCTCCTTCACAGCTAAGCAACCTCCGAGAACCTGTGCCCCACACCACCCACGCATGCACTAGGACCGCACAACAGGGTGTCAGTGGCATTCATTGCCCAGGCCACTTGCGTGGGAAGGCATGGCACCAGGACCAGCTGTAGAGCAGCCACGCACGACAACAGTGGTGAATAGGAACCCAAGGACAGCGGGACCTGCGGCATGGGGAAAAGCTTCTCCCCGTACTCCTTTTGACCGTGTACTCCCACTCTTTCTCTCTCTGTTTTTACTTCTTACTTTTACATTCTCACTCGTGTAACCTACTCCCCTGGTGATATAAAAGGGAGAGGAGGAGCCTCCCACCAGGGACTTTTTTTACTTCTTCCTTCTCCTCTCGGGAGGAGCTCTCCCTCACACTGTTCTTCTTCTACCTTCGGCCAGACTCGGCCCCCACACACATATGCAGACTCCTGGTACGAGAACCACGTACACACACCAGGGACTTGGGCCTCGTTTCCCTCTCCCGGCCAGTTTCAGGCAACGCGAACTGGACGTAGGGTGTTACTCTCTGGAGGCCCGAACCAGTATAAATCCTTGTGTCCCATTTTGCACACCATCCGAGGCCCGGCACGCAATTCGAGAAATTTATTAGCCGGTGGTTACAGAACCCCGACACTCCGGTCCTCAGATGCTTCTAAATTTGCTTCTTTTCAACCAGAGTTGATTTCTTCTCTTGAGTGTGAGTCTTTGGATGGTGGCATTTGTGTTAATGCTTTGGATAGCTCTCCCATAGCTACTCCGAAGCTTGTTGCCTCTTCCGGTGTTGCCCAGGATGTGTCGGATGGCAAAGGTGCTTCTAACATTTTTGGAACTCATGCTCCCAAACCGAAGTTCCAATGCACCTTTTGCAAGAAGGATGGACATACCATTGAGTTTTGCTTTCGCCGTATCAAGCATGAGCGATGTGTGCGTATCAAAGCTTTGAAGAAACCACGTAGTCCTTCTCATGGCATGTGTGATTCTAATGTGCACACCAAGTCGAGTGTTAGGGTTGATGCTTCTTGCTCTAAGTCCCAAGGGATTTCTCACTTACAAGAGAATGGTGATTTGTCCACACAGACCGTGCCTCCCGATAGGCCTTTGTACCATTGCTCTCATTGTGGGAAGGATGGGCATCAAGAGAGCTATTTCTACTACCGGGCAAGGAGAACGCGGAGAGACGGTGCTTCTAGGCCTTTTGTTGTTCATAGCCCTTCTCACGGCATGAGCACTTGTGAGCCTAAGAAGGCACAATTTGTGGACGGGTTTTATGACACTCTTTCTAGTGAGTTAGGCCATGCTCCTGGACATGCTTCTAGTGCTTCTAGTGTTGGTCCATGACATGCTTCCCGTGGTGCTAGTGTTGGTTCTTCTCCTACGACCTCGAAGGATCATTGCCTTTTTGCTTGTGGTAGCACTCGGTTTTCTTCTTCTCGGGTTGCTCCTTTGAGGCATGCTTCCAAGAGTTTTCGGAAACCTTCGCATTTGAACTGATATTTGCATCACGCTAACCCACATGATAAGTTGAGTGCATCACTTATTTGTGTGACCAAGTATTAGATTCCCAAGTTTGTGCTTGCTAACCCTTTGGGATCCAAGAGTTGGTCGTTTTCATCTCCTTGTGTGTAGGTATGGAGAAGGGGTTGGAGAACATGGATTGGATGGTGCTTGATCATTGCACATTGGGTGATGAAGACAGGATGGTTCTCCACACCGCTTTGGATAGCTCTTGAAAGCCTTTGTACACATGTATAGTGAGTTTTCCTTTCTCCTTGTGCACTTGAAAGCCTCTTTGCTTCTTTGTGCTATTTGCCCTATCATGTGTGTTTAGGGTGAGCTTTGTATGCTCTTTGGCCCTAATGCATGTGTTTAGGGGGAGCTTATGAGCTTGGTGTGCTCTTTGCTCTATCACATGTGTTTAGGGTGAGCTTTGTATGCTCTTTGGCCCTAGTGCATGTGTTTAGGGGGAGCTTGTGAGTTGTGTGCTCTTTTGGCTCTTTTGGTTTCTTGAGTTGGTGGTGGGATCTCCTTTGTAGCATATGTATAGCTTTCCTTTGGGTTGTGCTTTTTGCATTGCATATATATCATGATGTATAGGTATCTTTGTATCTAAGTCTTGCATTGCAATTTGTATCATATGCATTGTGGTAGGAAAAGCTTCTCTTATACACATGGTTCACTATGACATGCTATGAATGACCTTGTGAGCTAGTTTGAAATGACGTGGTTAAGTTTGGCTCAGCTCTTGATGGTCTAGTTTTATATCCATGTGAGAATGCTATGTTTTGGAAAATACTAGTTTTAGGCTCTCTTGTGAGTAAAGGCCTTTATATGATCTTGATATGCTTTGGTGGCTTTGTTATGCTGAATTCATGGTTGGAGAGCATGTTTTGATCAATTAGGGTCAAAGACCTTTTTGTTATCATGAATGTTTAGCCCCTTCTTTACCTTTTGGAGGAGCATAAGTTCCTTTTTGCCACAAAGGCATTTTATGTACCATGTATAAATCTGAAAATGAAGTGACTTATGCTTGGAAAATATGCTCACATGTCTTTTGTGCTTAATTTAATTTAATTTTGGGTGCTAAACTGTTGCATGATGTCTACCAATGAGAAGTCTCATACATAGAAGTAGACACATGGCTCGGTGGCTTTGACATGACATGAGATAGCTTGTGAGTGTTCATGATGATCTTTTGATTAGAATATGTGTCCTAGCACGAAGTTTGTGTGATATAGTCACTTTGACATGTTTTGCTAACGTTTAGGACTTTGCTCATGAGAGGGAATTTTTTTGCAAAAATTCTCAATTTGATCTTAGTTTTGTCGTATGGCTATGAAACTTTGCAGTCATGTAGCTGATGCTTTTACGAAGCTATCGAGTATCTAACTTGCTCATTTGGTCACTTGTAGCATCTTGTGGTGAATTTTGTCTATTTGAGAAGCTCTAGGTTGTATTTTTTTCGAATTATGCCTTGATTCATACATTGTCAACAAGGGGGAGAAATAAAGGGTGAGAAAAGTTGCATACCCATCTCAGAGCATGTTTCAGTGGTCGAGGGGGACCTCATGCATTTTTGTTGCATTTTCTGCTCTGGACGGTGGAAATCCGGTGGGACCGGTTTCAGGAAACCGGTGGCACTGATTTTGTCAATCCGGTGGCACCGAGTTGCTGAAACCGGTGGCACCGGGTTGCACAGTAAATTCTGCTTTGTGTGCATTTATTCAAGGGGAGTTGCATTTGTTTAGGGGGAGCTTGCATGTATGCAGGGGGAGCTCTTGGGTGTTTTTGAGCTTTGCTTTGGTGGTTTTGCTCCTTTCTTATGAGGTTGTTTTTGTCTCGGTTGTGTCGAGTCGTTGCCCTTGCCTAAGGGGACCGAGACTTTCCTCTTTCAAGTGATCTTGTTCTATGCCTTTGTTTCGGCTTGTTTGAGTTCTTTTATCTGTTTCTTTTCTTTTTCCTTTTCTCTTTGCTTAGTGAATGTGTGTGTTGTCAATGCACTCATCAATGGGGAGATTGAGGACTTGTGTGGTGTGAGGATCGGTGGATGGTCGCTCCTTGGTGTGATGAGTGATTGACAACGTTGTGTGGACAGACTCCTGGCCTAGTATTGTAGGTGCAGGTTGCGGCTTGATTTGCGTTGGTGTAGGTGAAGAACAAGCGCGAAAGGTCTATGTCAGTGGGCCTTCAGGTGTGGAGAGACAAGTAAGCTTGGTTCGAGAGACCCTGTAACATCCCGGATTTTTTTGGAATGTTAGTGTTTGCAAAAATATGGATTTCAAAATTTTTCGTACTTGATATGTTTGCTCATAATCTTAAGACTGTCTTCTTGTGTTCTCTCCCAATTCTTAGTAATAAAAATTATTTAAATTGCTTTGTGTGTTAGTGTGATTTGGTTCTTAATTGGATTTTTCTCGAATCTTTGAATGTGGTTTATATTTGAAATCTAATTTCAAATATAAATCAAAAGCTAATTGTACTAACTACCCTCTCTAACTTTCTGGACCCACCTAAACCACCTAGAGTTCTTTAACCTCTCAGTCGGCCTTCAAATCTTTCTCAGCCTAATCTTTTTCAAAATGCTCTGGAATTTCATAAATGAATTATGGAAATATTTTCCGACTCTTCGAATCGATCCTCGACAATTGATTTGATTTCGGGGAATAGACTATAATTCGTTTGACTAAATATCCTAGAGCATATTTGAATTATGACGATGTTTTCCAGATTCTCGAATTAATACTTTGCTATTTGATCCGTTTCCGGGAAAATAGTCTAATTCTTTTGTTACAACTCTACGAAATAAAGTGCTATCGATTTATTTCGACGGATAAGATGTTTCGACCCAAATTGCCGAGCCCATCTAAAATCCCATCTAATCTAACCCTAACTACTTCCCTTAAATACCCTCACTTCTCTCTCCCATCTTCACTTATGCTCTCTTCTTCCCTGCCGCCGCCACCAGCATCTCTTCTCCCTCATCTTGGCCAAGCCGCTGCCGCCAGCCTCTGCTCTGTTCCTTCTTTTCCCCACCACAAGCACAAGACTACAAGAGAGCCCTCTCCTCTCGATCACCATCTCTCTGGTCTTTCTCCCCAAATCGCTGGAACAAGCAGAAGCAAGGAGCACATGCACCCTTCGATTCCTAGCACCAGTGAGCCCATCCTCTAAATCCACCAGCGTATCTCCCTTTTCTCTCCCAAGCTGCATCCATGGAGTTCAAGCAAATCAGCATTCACCACCAGTAGAGCCAAGCAGCAACACCGGCTCTGAATTTTTTTTATCCACCGCAAGAACCAGCGGCTTGTCCCCAATCATCTCTCTCGGCTCTTTTTCCTTCAACCCGAGATGCAAAGCAGCAGTAATCCTCTTTTCCCTCTCCTGTTTCACGCAAGATGCAAAGCAGCTGCCGCAGCAATACCTCTGCTACTCTCTCCCCTGCGCTGCTTCCCCAAATCAAGAAGCAGCAATCTACCAGCAGCACCACAACTTCAACCTTCCTTCCTCAATCGGCAGAGCAAATCAGCAGCCTGGCACTTGTTCCCCATCGAGCAAAGAGAACAGAGCAGCAAGCTGCTGCTTACCCTCTCCAACGCAGGTGCCGGGACGAGCGCCCACCATGGCTGCATGGGCCCCGGACTCCTTGCTGTTCCTACTGTGGGACGGGGGTGCCATCGCCACACCGGTGCCGCTCCCTAGTCTGGACCTGCCGTGTGCTCTGCTGTTCGCCGTGCCTTGCCGTACCACGCGGACACCTCCGGGAACGACACTGCAGCCGCCGAGTTGATGCCGTCGCCGAAAGCTGCGCCGATGGAGATGGTGCCGAAGCTGCTGCCAAGGACGACCACGCCGGACCGGAGCTGCCGTGGACCACGACCTGAACGTCGACGGTGACGCTGCTGCTCTGCTCATCTACATCAAGCCGCTCCCTTGTACACCTCGCCCACCACCTGTTCGAGGGAAGTTGCCAAAGGCAGACAGCACGCAGAAGCTGCTGCGTGGGCCACATCATCCTCACTGCCGAGCTTCTGCTACCTCTCCGTCAAGTTGCGACTGCCGGAGATATCGCCGATGAAGCCCAAACCGCGAGCTGCAACCTTCTTCTGCCTCGCCTTCAACCTGTTCGGCAGAATGCCGGAATGCCCCGTCGAGCCCCTAGATGAGCTTCCAGGCCATATCTTGTTGTCCCTGTGTAAGCCGGCCTTCGTGCTGAGGATCTGTGCCATGATGTGTCCCTCTGCCTGCTTTGCTCCGCGCCGCCGCGCGACCGCCGATGCTTGTGTGCCGACCATCGAGTCGAGCCTTACGCCTGTAGGTGCCGCTGCCGTCGTCTGCGCGCGTGCCACCGCTTGACTGTCGTCCCCTTCCTTCTGTCGTCCTGTGTCGCTGCCCTGTTCGCCTCGCCGCCGTGGTCAAGCTGCTGGTTTGCGCACGCGCGCGCACGCACACGGAGGGAGGCAAAAGCCTCACCTTTAGGCTTTCGAGCGCATCCCGGAACCCGTGCACACGCCTGGCGCACCCACCTGCAAGTGCGAGCACGCCGGTGACCTGTCCGCTCTCTGTGCCGCCGGTCATGGCGTGCGCCACACCAAGGATCGGTAATTCCCGAATCTCTAACCCTCCTAGTCGAGCCTTGTAGCACACCTCACCATGACAGCACGCAACTCCGGAGCATCGGTCTGCTGCGATGCTTGCCATACCAAACCATATCCTTTGTCCTATCGAGTGAGTCACCTAACCACCCGTTCTCTCTATCCGTGAAGCCTTTCTCACATGGCATGCCCGTGTGTTGACCGACGCTGTCGTGTTGCTCACAACTGATGAGCAGCATGCCTTGCCATGGGATGCCGTAAAGCATCACACCTTGTCTATGTCTCGCAAAGGCCGTGAACCAGCACAACAGTGAGCAGTCGTGAGGCACATGCCCTTGTGGCATTTGATCGAGCGCTCTGCACACAAAACTGGGGAACCTTTGTTGTGCCCACAACCTGCTCGATGATATGCCGGAACGCCCTGTCGAGTCGGCCAAGCTATCGACTTTTTCTCTCTGGAGCCGACCTTCGCTGTTGCGACTGAGGTGTGATCTTGAGTTCGCACTTTGCTCTGCTTGCCACCGCTGCGCGTGCGCTGACGCCCCTCTGAGAATCTGGCCTTCACGCCAGGTTTTGAAATGTAGGTGCCACGGCCTACAATAACACGCGCCGCCGCTTGCTACTGGATCACGAATCACGCTCGCACTTCGCACCGTCGGTCTCTGTTCTCTGTGACACTGCCAAACCTCGGCCAAAGACCATCTAGTCTCTAACCGTCGAGCGAACCTCTTGAGTTTCTACCATGTCGTGTGTATGCTCTAGTGGTTCACCTGTAGTGCTAGCTGGTGGTTTTTCTGATCCAAATTGTGGTGCTGTAGCCATGATTAAACCTTGCAACCTGTAGCCATCCCATAGGCCTTGTGTGTGCTAATTCCACCATGACCAATATCCTTGCTGCATGAGCCCTCTGCGTGTTTGCATTAGCAAGGGAAGCACAGTCAAACGCATATTGCTAATTCCAACGCATATTGCTAATTCCTTACCCTTGCTTGTGCGCCTCGCCGTCTGGACAATCGCTCTGCCTATCGCCTCGCGGTCTATCTGTCCAGCAACCTTGTTTCCAGCCATGCTTAGTTTGTAATCTTTCTGTTCCGAACAGTGGA
The DNA here is from genome assembly GCA_036936925.1 of Cenchrus fungigraminus. NCBI lineage: Eukaryota > Viridiplantae > Streptophyta > Magnoliopsida > Poales > Poaceae > Cenchrus > Cenchrus fungigraminus. Next base: position 55,973,624 of record CM072772.1, on the reverse strand, counting down.
GCTGCGCTAGTGCAAGATGCTAGCAAGGCTGAAACCACTTGTGTTTGGTTACATGCCATGGACCTATTTAGTTTCACCTATATCTTCCTAGATGTTCAGTTCCATCATGTGAGCAAGCTAGCACTACAGACCTGTATTGTTTAATCCTGTTTCTGCCATAAACCATACAAGCAGTAACCACTGTTTATAATTCCTTTTTGCCAGTCTGCTCAACAGTTTTGATCCTGACCTTGCTGGTTTGTAACATCTCATGGTCAAAAGCAAGGAACTGCAGCCTGTACAGGAAGCTAGCAAGTCTAATCAACTCATGTGTTGTTCTAAACCATTTACCTTCCAGCTTTAATCTAGTATGTGTGTTGCTTTGCTAAACAACAGCACATATACTTTTTCCACCGACCCTTAGTCTTCGAACCAAGTGCTTGTTCTTAATCTTTCAAGTCCCGACCATACCTTTCACCGTGGCTGTGTCACGCCTTCATCGTGCACGACGCTTGCGCTAACCAAGTTGTCGACCTTGTCACACCTCAGTCAAGTTTAGTTTGAGCCAAGTTTCTCGGCCACACCACATCTCTTCTAGCTGATCAATCCTGTACAATCTCTCCAATCTGACCAAAGGGTCCTACGGACTTACCGCTAGGCCCCACTAACATGTGAGGCCGCTAACTGTCTAACCTGATCCCATCTGACATACGGGACCCACAGGATGACTTGTGAGGTCCGGTTGACCTGTGACCTTATTTTTTGACTTGGTCAACAATGATCGTTAACTAGTCAACTTACCATGCAGACCAACCCAAAACCTAGCATATGGTTCTCTAACTTGCTGACTTGTGTTTTCTGTGCTTTATCGCAATTAAGTAAATTCATAAAATATTTTTTTATTTGAAAATCAATAATAAATTGATTCTAGCTTAGAAAAATAGGAAATCAATTTCTTTATTCTTCTAAAATCATGAAGCACCCGTTAGACTTGGTTTTGGAGTTATTTGGTTCTTTATTGCTTCTCTTTGGAGTTTATTTGCAATTAGCACTGGTATTTATTTTTGTTTGCGAATCTAGGAATTCCCGGAGTCGAGGAGTCAAGCCAGAAGATCAAGTACGACTACGGAAACTACGACTAGTACTTACACACAGGTGTTCACGCCCATCTGACTTTGAATACCTATTAGGCATTGCTTATTAGAATGCTAGCGCTTTATTTACTCGCATGATGATGAACCTTGCATGGCCTTCTTTATTTATCTTGTCGTTGATTGCCCTACTACTACTATGTTATATATAAGCGTGTATATACGCTGAGCTTCGCGATTGCATGTGTTGGGATGGGCATAGTGGTTCTTGGCGTGTGTGGGGTAAAACTGGCAGGAGAAGGGGTTTTGGGTACTTTGGCGGGGGTGAGCTCGAAACAACCGATCTGGGATCGAGGATGGGGATGCACTCCTCAGTGCATTCCTGCTTTTACGGTTTTTGGAGCATAGGTGTTGGGGTTTTATTATACACTTGGAGGACATGAGCTCGCCCCGGTCTGAAACCGAGTGGGCCAACCGCTTCACGGGACTTTTCGTACACACCACCTCGCCGAGAGTGGGGTTAGGGCCGGGTTGAGCTCGGCAAGTGCGGTACCATACCTGCTAGTAGGATAGCGGGTATCAGTGGGGGAGAAGTGGGAGTGAGCCCATCTTCTCCCAGAGCGTCTCCCGTGTTGCCACACGAGAGCATTTCACAGTTCCGATGCAGTCCCTTTTGCGAGGGATCGCTTTGAGGCCCAGATGCAGGATGGAACCGTAACTACCAAGAGTTCGCACGGTAGGATGGGCTAGGTTGGCTGATCACTGCCGGGTGCCATTCCAAGTTGGTGAGTTGTGGTTGCAGTCGGGGAGAGGAGAGTTGCTCCCTCTACCTCGCAGATCCGATTGCAATCATTGAGGTGTGAGGAGAGAAAGTTCTCGCATCGACCCTAGATGGAGATAGGTTGTGGAGACAGGTCCCTAGGGTACCAGGTGTTGCCGATTTGTGCTGAGAGTTTCGGTTGGGACCTATATGGAGATTTTACTCTTTATGCTTTGCTGCTACTGCATAGGGAAACTTGAGCCTACTCCTTGTCCACCTTCTTATACCCTTTAGTAATAGGCCACTTAAAGCTTGCATACGGATGGTGACGTGAACCTATCCCATTCCTTGGGGATAGTTTGTGAGTGTGCAGGATCGGACTTGGAGCGAAAGTCCATTCGTGAAGAAGGGGTTGCGTTGCTTCGCTCAAGGATGCCTGTGGTGAAGGTCGAGGATGAAGACTTAAGCCCTAGCTACCGCTACGCAGGAATTCAACTTGTCGCTTAGCCCAAGAGGCTTGTACTAAAATCATTTACCGAGGTGTATTCGGATGTAACACTCCGTTTTGTACTCTGATTTCATTGTATGGAAATGATATTATTCTGTAATGAGTTCTGTACGTGATAGCTACGTGCCCGCGTGGTGAAGCGTTTTTATGCGTGCCAGCCAACGGGGCCCAACGACGCCGCAAGCCCGCAAAAAAAAAGAGGCAGCAAGGGGTCACGCTAGCTACGGAAAGGGGATCAGGAGGATTGGGCAGAAAGGGGATCGGAGGAGAGGGTGCCGCCCTCGTCGCACACGTCGTGCCCATGGCGTCGCCATCAGTTTGCGCACCGCTGCCGATGGTCGCCGGCGGATCCACTTCTCACCATACAGCTTTGTTATCTGTTCCTCCCTCTCGTCAGCCTCCGGTTCCCAACCCATTCGCAAGATCAACAAGGAATCATTGGCAGGGCAGCGCTCTTCCTCCCTCTCGTCGCCCTCCGGTTCCCCAACCCTATCCGCGAGATCATCAAGCAATCAGTGGCAGGGGCAGCGGCGATGTTGTGTCCCAAGTGTAAGATCTTTCTTCTTCCTCATACTCAATTTCCACATGAAACGTTACTGAAATTTATGATGCAGGCGTGAAGAAGGTCGGGAAGACGACTGTGCCAGACAAGGGGAATGAAAGCGCAAACACCATCATTGAAAGCAGCGGTCGCAAGATCAAAGAGAACAAGTTGCATGCAAAGAAAAACATGTCAGTCTATATAGGAGATGCTGTAATGGAGAAGTTTTTTTGGCAACAACTTGAGTTAAGCTAATTGGAGTGGCGTGTTGATAAGTTCATGCTTGATGTTTGTACTAGTTAAACAGGTGTATATGGCTAGTCTTGTCTTGTCCTCTATCTGTAACTTGTACTGAACAGTCATAGTACATTGTTGTGTATTTCTGGGTTTCTTGATCTTTACCTAGAGAAGAGAGAGGGGGAGAGAGAGAGAGAGAGAGTTAATTAAGTTAATGGTAAGGATCCTATCTTGCATTGTGTGTCGAACTCGAACATGGCTGTTGTGATATGATATGTGCCTCTTGAGCAACTCAGGCGAATGCTCTTGATGATGTTATGCAAAGAAACTTGCTGTTTTTTTAGAACAAAAGAAACTTGTTGTTGGCTTTGAAGCATCACACTGGTGGTATTTGACTATGCATGCATTTCTGCTCAAATATAGTATCTGGTTTCATCAGTTAACCAGACCTCTCTTTGCATGCGCAGGTTGTTGACTCATCCCATATTACCACCACTCATACTCCATCCCCTCCACTAGAAGCCAATCACTCGCTGGTGATTTATTTGTTTTCTATTTCCTATATTTCTAGAACTAAGCAGTGTTTTTTGTCTTTAATTTCTTCATCAGGTTTTTGATGTAAAAGAGTCAATCACTTAAAATATATTTTCTTTGGTTATTTGTGCAGGCCAAAGAGGGAGAGCTACTATCCTTAGTGAGGAAGGAGAAGGCGTCTATGGAAACACGGGAAAGAGTATCAGGATCACAGAGATTAAGATCACCAATGATATCATTTTCTGTAAAATCACCTAGGATCAGAATTCTATTATCACCAAGGGTCAATTCACCAAGGATCAATTCTCCATCGCCATCACCATCCATATCTGTGATGCTTCCTAGTAAGTGATGTCGTCTGTAATGTTGTTTTTGCATACTTGACTTGATACTATTTGTCACCAATACTATCATCTTGTTGTTTTTTATGATATTCTAGTTCTTCAAATACTATTCTACTTTGACTATATTGATCATGTCCTAAAATATTGAAATATCGATGACTAGGGAAATTACGTAGGAGACGCAAAATTACATCAGAAATATGGAAAGATTTTGAGGCTATTTATGAAGGTGATTCTGTTGCTGAAGCTCAGTGTATACATTGCCACAAAAGAATCAAAGTAGCACGTGATGTTGGCACAAGTACTTGTCGTAGGCATTTGCATACTTGTGAGGGCAAAGCTAAATTGGATCAAATGATTAATCAGATGAATTCTAGTGATCTGACCTTACGTGATGCTTCATTAAAAGACTGGAAATTTGATCAGGAAAAATCTCGACAAGAGTTGGTTAGTCTAATTGTTGTCCATTCACTGCCTTTTAGCCTTGTTGAGTATCCTAAGTTCAGAAGTTTTGTCACTTGTCTTAATCCATGGTTCACACATGTGTCAAGAACCACTATCAAGTTTGACTGCATTAGAACATATGAGGTAGGGAAGGCTCAATTGCACGAGTTGTTGAAAAATTTAACTTCTAGAGTTTCCCTTACCGCAGATTTGTGGACACCCAAGCAAACTCTAGGTTACTTGTGTGTCACCTGCCATTACATCGATACTGATTGGATACTCCACAAATGCATTATAAAGTTTGCTCTTGTGTGAAGGACCGATTAGGCGACCAGAGAGGGGGGGAGTGAATGGGAGCCGATAAAAATTCTTCTTCGAAAAGTCGAACTCGGCTATGTCCCAAATTCACAACAAAGGATTCCCACACGAGCTTGCCAAGGTCGCGTAGTCACAACAGATCTACCAACCCTAGGAACAAGTCCAACAAGTTGCAAAGCGGAAGCACAACTCAAGAAGCAAAGGACTTAGGCAAACTGCGGAGCCCTGGGCGGACAATTCGAGGTGACCGGGCGGACGGCCCGCAAAAACTTCCTGAGCCAACAGTATGCACCCTCCAAAATTCGGAGGGTCCGCGAGCTCACCGCGGACAGTCCGCGAGCAACCGGTCCCGCGCGGACAGTCCGTGAGCAGCTGGCGGATGGTCCGCAAACTCCTTGCAACCAAACCCTTGACTCTCCACAGATCGAAACGTCTCGTGCTCATGAACTGAAGAACACGCGACGAACTCGAGTCCTCGCGGACGGTCCGCCGACTAGGCGCGGACAGAGCAGCTCGAGCCTGAGTTGCTCAAAGTCAACACCTCCTCCCCTTTGCCCGATCTCCCGAATCAACCAGGGGATTGCTACCAAATCATAGGTGAAGATGAAGCATCTCTAGGAGATGCTATACCTACGAATTTGTAGCCTCAAACCCACTGAATCGAGAGGAATCGAGATTCTACCAAGCTCACACAAAAAGCTAGGGTTCCAACCGAAATCCTTCAATCGAAGGACGAATTCGGAGTTTGAGGGGTCAAGATGAAGCACAAAGGTGCACAAGGCATCTATCCATGATCCCCACAAAGAAATCCGAACTCAAACACCTCAGAATTGAAGGGAAAAGCTGCGCACGAAAATCCAACGAAAATAGTCCGAAAAAGACACGAAAATCACTCGAGACACAAGAAGGAAATCGACGCAACCATGAAAGTTTCCATACAGTCGGAGGTCAGATTCTCTACAAAACGGTGAAGAAAATCTAAGCCTAAAGAGCAGGGAAATGAGAAGCAGTCCAGAAGGATAAGTTACCCTGAAACCCTAGAGCTATATATATGAAGTCCCTCTGGGTTGGGCAAATGACCAAGCTACCCCTAGAACTTAAAATGAGATACACACCCCTCAGGGGCAGTATGGTCAAGTAGCACTCCTCTTTATCGGGCGGCCACGCCTTCGCCGCAGTCCACGTCCTCCCGATGCAAGCCCTGCGATCCCGCCGCGTGTCCCCCGGCATCGAAGCTTCTCGGCGCGCCCGGATCCTGTCTCCGCCCACTGAGTCTCCGGTCTTGGTTTTGTGGCTCAACTAAGTAACCCGATGGTTTTGTGGTGAACCACCGCAAACCCCGCATGCAGACTCCGGTTGTGAGCCGCTACCCTGCACCGGCTCCAATCGCCGACTTCGTCTTGCTTTTCTTGCCACCATGCCCGCACTTGATCCCGTTCGGCCACCAGGTCCATCGAGCCGAGCCTACTTGTCTCTCCACTCCTCAGAGGCCTCGCAAGGCTAAGACCTTTTGCGCCCGCTCTTCACCTGCACCAACGCAAATCAAGCCGTAACCTGCACCTGCAATACTCGGCCAAGAGTTAGTCCACACCACGTTGTCAATCACTCATCACAGCAAGGAGCAACCATCCACCGGTCCTCGGATGCTCCGGTCCTCATTGTGGAAACTCCTTATGATGGCAGGAACCTTTTCAGCACCATCCTTAAGAGCTTGAATGAGTAGAATATAGAAAATAAGGTCTTTGCAATCACCCTAGATAATGCCTCTAACAACAACAATTTTGTGAGCGCATTGAAGGAAATATGTTTCATTGTCGATGTGCTGCTCACATCTTAAATTTGATAGTTCAAGAAGGTTTGCTTGCAATGAGTGGTGCTATCAAAAGCATTAGAGATAGCGTCAAGTATGTGAAGAGCTCATAAGGGCGCAAACAGAGGTTTGAGAAGATGATTAGAGAAGTAGGGATATCTTGTAATAAACGGCATCCACTTGATGTTGTGACGCAGTGGAATTCTACTTATCACATGCTCAAGTGTTCATTGGAGTATGAGAGGGCATTTGAAGCTTTGACCAATGAAGATATTCACTATGTTCATGGACCCTTAGTCGAGGAATGGAAAATGGCTAAGAAGCTTTGTGACATCTTAAAGTTATTCTCTGATGCTATTGAACTACTCTCAGGTTCGAAGTATCCAACTTCAAGTTTATATTTCGATCAGATTTGGGAGATCAAGCTTCTTTTGGAAAAGGAATCCACTAATTTAGATGTTTTGATCAGAGCCATGATACATGAGATGAAAGAAAAATTTCAGAAATACTGGAATCTATCTTTCTTGCAGATTTGTGTTCCAGTCATTCTTGACCCTAGATTCAAGTTGAGCTATCTCAAGTTTCATCTAAGACAAGGTTTTGGCAATGAAGAGTAATACTTCCCTGCAATTGAGAATACATTCAAAGAACTATTCAATGAATATAGCTTGCACTCTTATGAGATAACTCCTGATTTTGCACAATCAGTCAGTATTGTTGAAACCTATCTTGGTAGAACCAATCCTTGGGCGGATTGGATCCAACATCAGAATTTGGTGCAAAGAAGAAGGGTGAGCGAACTTGATAAGTATCTAGAAGAGGAAACAGTTCCTATAGGCATTCCTTTTGGCATCCTGAAATATTGGAAGTCCTCCTCCGCCACATATCCTGTACTTGCACGTATGGCACGACATATATTGGCCATTCCGGCGTCAACAGTGGCATAGGAGAAAATTATAAGTGAGGACAGAAGCAGGTTGACTAGTGAGACTGTGCAAGCACTTGTCTGTCTCCAAGATTGGATTAGAGGAAATGGTATGTTTACTCTCTGATGTGTGTGTATGAGTGTTAATATATTTACTGCATGTTTGATCTATTTTCAATTATTTCAGATTCTCTCACTCATGATGATATAGCTGGATGTATAATTGGAGATGAGGAGGATGAAATCTAACTCATGTAAATTGTTGACATCTGCTTATGATTTTTGAATATGTGGCTGTCTAGATTTCTAGTGTTTAGTTTACCATGTCTGGCTATTTTCTAGTGTTCATATTTTTCCGATCTTGTGGTGTTTCGGTAACCTCCATTACTATGTAGACCCTCTGCCAAAATTGTCTTATGCTTAGTTCCTGTCACAATGGTTTGTTGCATTGGCTGATAACCTCTGCCATCTTTTGCTTTTTTTGCCCTGTCACAATGGATCATTGTATTGACTGATGGTATGTGTTGAGGCATGCATAATTTTTCCTCTGCAGTATCAATTAGTATATAATCATTCATAACTCTTTTGGCTCATGCTGCTTCAGTTCAGTCAGCTACTTATTTCAGTGAAGTCGTTGTTTCAGTTCAGTCAGCTACTTATTGGCTCATGCTCCAGATGATCTCGAAGTTTAAAGCTCAGGAACTAAAGCTCAGGAAGATGCATTCTGATCTTGTGCAAGGTGATGCGACAAAGCGATGGAATTGGTTGCATTCAGTGATTGGCTGAACTCGTGTGGGAAGGTTGTGCAAGACAGTGACACAGGCTTGGTCGCTTGGAGTCATTCAATTTTATATGTACTATTTGCTTCGTTTCTCATTGTGGTATACGTATAAGGCCGTAAGCGTTCACTGTGGTGTGCATATGCAGCCGTACGCGGGCTGCCACATACGCCCGCAAAATGCAAGCGGCCGCAGGTGGGCTGCCGCGTACGCCCACGAAAGAGGAAGCGGCTTACGTGGCCGCGGGGCAGACAACCGCTGACCGCCCCGCTTGCATGCATAACGACTCTCATGATACTTGCCAAAGATCAAACTCAACATTACACGTTTGTTCGGCCTATTCCCTCCCGCATGCTGTCACCACACGAGGGTAATCAACCACCGGCTTCCCGTGCACTACTACGATGTATCCGCAAGACATAGACTTACCATCATTAAATCTATTCCTACTAAGAACATATGCTAGCTACACATATGGAGGATAAAGCATGCATAATAGTAGATCAAAAGTAGACACAAGATTAGATTCATATCACTGTCAAAAGTGCATATGCCTTGATGAATCCAAGGCATGGCTCCGGAACTCCACCGTGACTTCACCAAGCAGGGCCAACCATGGTGGCTAGGGTCTAGCCGAAGCCATCGCCTAGGCAATGTCGAGGACTCGCGGTGGCCATCAGCTTCCTTCGGTGTGTATCCCTCAATTTGGCAGCTCTTTGATGAATGGATCTGAATGGTCCCCCCTTTGGGTGCCTAGGGGGTTGTATTTATGCCATTGGGAGCCTTGGGGCGTGGTCCACCTTGCCTTGCACGAGATCTTCCTTGAGAGAGAAGGAAACTTGGTTTCTATAAAATCAGCCTCGCCAAGATTTTCCTGTTTCGTAGCCTTTCCTTGCCGACATCATATCTCCCATGTCCAGACTCCAAATAATAAAAATTATCTCCAACTTTGGTATTCACTGGTTTCCTTGGAAACGAAGATAAGATCTCCAAAACGGCCTCAGAAGATAATCTGTTTGATTTCGGACTTGTCTGCGCAACAGGTATTTCAGGGGCCATATCTCCTAGCTTCATGATCCGAATTGGGCTTTCCATATGTCCAAATCGAAGCCCTCAACAAGGTCCACAACTTTGATAGTCAACATTTTGCCATTAGAGGCCGTTTAAGTTCCTGAATCTGCATCGAAAGATCATGCTGTTCTAGGCTGCGCGAATATCTCTCGAGTTGAGTTGATCTCATGGGTAAATCTCCAAATCTCAAGGTGACCTTGGGCCATTTGGAGTCTTGTTCACTTCGAGTCTTGACTTCTGTCAGGCTTCATTATCTTCTCATAAAGTGTTTGAGGACCGGTGGATGGTCGCTCCCTGGTGTGATGAGTGATTGACAACGTGGGCTGAGTATTGCAGGTGCATGTTGTGGCTTAATTTGCGTTGGTGCAGATGAAGAGCGGGCGCGAAAGGTCTTAGCCTTGCGGGGCTTCCGAGGAGTGGAGAGACAAGTAGGCTCAGCTCGATGGACCCGGTGGCCGAACGGGATCAAGTGTGAGCCGCATGGTGGCAAGAAAAGCAAGACGAAGTCGTCGACTAGAGCCGGTGCAGGGTAGCGGCTCACAACTGAAGTCTGGACGCGAGGTTTGCGGCGGTTCACCACAAAACCGTCGGGTCACTTGGTTGAGCCCCAAAACCTAGACCAGAGACTCGGCGGGCGGAGACGGGATCTGGGCGCGCTGAGAAGCTTCGATGCCGGGGGACACGCGGCGGGATCGCAAAGCTTGCATCGGGAGGACGCGGACTGTGGCGAAGGCGTGGCCGCCCGATGAAGAGGAGTGCTACTTGACCATATTGCCCCTGAGGGGTGTGTATCTCATTTTAAGTTCTAGGGGTAGCTTGGTCATTTGCCCAACCCAGAGGGACTTCATATATATAGCTCTAGGGTTTTAGGGCAAACCATCCTTCTGGACTGCTTCTCATTTCCCTGGTCTTTAGGCTTAGATTTTCTTCACCGGTTTGTAGAGAATCTGACCTCCGAGTGTATGGAAGCTTTCATGGTTGCGTCGATTTCCTTCTTGTGGCTCGAGTGATTTTCGTGTTTTTTGGGCTATTTTCGTTGGATTTTTGTGCGCATCTTGTTCCTTCAATTCTGAGGTGTTTGGGTTCAGATTTCTTTGTGGGGATCATGGATAGATGTCTTGTGCATCTTTGTGCTTGATCTTGACCCCTCAAACTCCTAACTTGGCCTCCGATTGAAGGATTTCAGTTGGAACCCTAGCTTTTTGTGTGAGCTCGGTAGAATCTGGATTCTTCTCGATTCAGTGGGTTTGAGGCTACAAATTCGTAGGTATAGCATCTCCTAGAGGTGCTTCACCTTCACCTATGATTTGGTAGCTATCCCTTGGTTGATTCGGGAGATCGGGAAAAGGGAAGGTGGTGTTGACTTTGAGTAACTCGGGCTCGAGCTGTTCTGTCCGCACCTGGTGGACGGTCCGCCTGGTAGGCGCGAACAGTCCGCGTGGCCCTGCTATTCATCCAGTTCATCGCTTGTTTGTGCGCGTTCTTTGTTCGATCCGTCGAGTTGGTTGCTTTTGGTTGCACGGGGTTTGGTGGACAGTCTGCGAGGAGAGTGCGGACAGTCTCTTCACCGCGGACAGTCCACGGGTAGGGCTCGGACAGTCCGTTTTTCGAGGTGTGCTACTGGTGGTTCGGGGGTGATTTTCGGACAGTCCACCGCAGTCTCGCGGACAGTCCGCCCAGGCCTTGCGGACGGTCCGCCCAGTCCATGCGGACAGTCCACCCCGAGCCTCGCAGTTCAGCTAAGTCCTTTGCTTCTTGAGTTGCGCTTTCGCTTGGGATTTGTTTGGGACTTGTTCGTAGGGTTGGTAGGTCCGTTGTGACTACGCGACCTTGGCATGCTCGTGTGGGAATCCTTGGTTGTGAATTTGGGACATAGTCGAGTTCGACTCTTCGGAGAAGAATTTTTATCGGCTCCCATTCGCTCCCCCCCTCTCTGGTCGCCTAATCGGTCCTTCAATTGGTATCAGAGCCGGTTACGGATCTTCGTGATTTTAACCAGTCTAAGATCCAAAGATGGCGTACCAGGAACGGGGTTCGGGTCCTCCACACTTTGATGGTAAGAACTACCAGATGTGGCAGAGAAGGATGACTGCTTTCCTTCGCAGCAAGGGTCAATTGCTTTGGGACATTACGGTGAAGACAGCTCATGTTCATCCGGTTAACTTCCTGGCTTCGGGTTTGAGGGACATGCACGACGCCAACAACAAGGCGGTCGACTACTTGTTTCGTGCCCTGTGTCAATCTGAATTCGATCGGGTTCAGACAGAGGACTTGGCTTGTAGGATTTGGGAGAAGCTGAAGAATGCTCATGCTGGGAATGCTCAGGTTTAGGCTCGGTTGTTTGCGACCTACCGGAGAGAGTACGAGAACTTCACTCATCTCCCCGATGAGTCCATAGACACCATGTTCCAGCAGTTCACTGTGATTGTGAACAACATGAGGGCTAATGTGGTCGTGCTCTCGTACGATGATCATGACAGGACTGTGAAGCTCCTACACTCTCTAGATCGTACCGTGTGGAGTGAGAAGGTCGAGGCCATTCTGGAGTCAGAGAAGTATGAGACCCTCACGGTGGACGAGCTGTTTTCGAAGCTCAAGTCGTCCGAGGTGGACCGTGGGGTGTGAGCAAGGATCGAGAACCCGACTGACCCTCATAGTCTGGCTCTTGTTTCTGGACCAAGGACTAACACTAAGCTGTCTTCGAGACAGTTCCTTTGTATTATCTTATGTCCATGCCAGATGAGGAGTTTGATGTGCTGGGCGAGAAGGATCTTGCATTGCTGAGCAGGCGGTTCGAGCGCATGTACACGAACCGGAAGAACGCTAGGAGGAGCTCGGGCATGTGCTACCGGTGCGGGAAGCAAGGGCACTTTATCGCTGAGTGCCCGGAGGCCATGGAGATCAAGCCCGAGCCCGAGCACCGTCTGAGGACCGACCACAAGCACCGCTCGAGGGATGACCACAAGGGCAAGCACAAGTCCGAGCGGAGGCCGAGGAAGAGTGGCGGTCACAAGAAGAAGGAGCGCACGATGGTTGCCAGAGCGAGCGACATCGACTCAAGCTCCTGCTACTCTTCATCAAGCTCAAGAATGAAGAAGAGAATCTGCACAAGGGCAAGCTTTCAAGCAAGAACATCAACGGTCTGTGCTTCGCGACCCAAGGCTTTTGCGGCATGGCACATAGCTCCGGAAGCAAGAAGAGCAACAAGGATGACTCGGACTCTGACTCCGAGGATGAGGTAAACAATGATCCTTCCTTCTTGGTAGCGGAGAATGCTAGGTTGAATGAATTGCTTGACAACCGTGATGATGTGCTTAGAAAGACCAACAAGGAGAAGAGGGAGTATAGGTCTTTGCTTGGAGAGGCTAAGGAGAAGGTGGTTGAGCTAGAGTCTTTGCTTGTTGATACTAGGGCTCAAATAGATTCTTTGAAGTCTGCTCCTATTGTGACCGATGAACCTGAATGCACTGATTGTTCCACTTTTCTTGGTGATTTGACTATGCATAAGGAAAAGTATGCCTCCAAGGTTGAGGAACTAGATGTGCTTAGGGTTGAGCTAGATGAGATGAAATCTAGGCCCTCCCTGTTTGGTGCTTGCACTTCTTGTCCTGTTTTGCATGAGAAGCTAGATGTTTCGCTTGCTTATGCTAGATCACTAGAGGCTAAGCTGAAAGCTCCTATTCCTACATCATGCTCTAATTGTGAAATTAATGTTGTGAAGAATTTGGAGCTTGCACACTATGTTGATCGCTTGCAGGATGAAAATGATGAGGAAACAAAGATTATGGGTTGGTTGTCGAGTCATGAGCCTCAGCTCAGGATGATGATTGAGGTGTACATGCGCCATGATGGGCAAGCGCTTGGGTCGGATAAGGTTGGGGAGTGCAGTGGTGAGAAGGAGGAGAAGATTGGTGATATCATAGCTCCACCAAAAACCTTCCACAAAAATGCCTATGCTCCTAAGCCAAACCCACTTAGGAACCGACTAGACACAACCCTAAACCCTCCCATGTTTCCTCCACAAACCCACAACTTCCAGAAAACCATCAAGTTCAAGACTGACTTGGGGAACGAGTTCTTTGGGAAGCAGGGAGAGAAACCTAGTGAGGAGAAGCCACATCCCAAGAGAGCCCAAAGCCAAAGCCAAAGCCAAAACCAATCCCCTTCCATTGTGAGCATTGTGGGAGGGATGAGCACCTTGCTGAGTTTTGCTTCAGGAGGAAGCGCGAGGATAGGTTTGCCAGGGAGATGGCAAACAAGGATAGGTACCGCCCTTCTCGTGATGTGCATGAGCCTCGTATGGTGCCTAGGGGTGAGGGTGTGGTGCATACCATTTTCCCTCGATAGAGGCGTGAGTTTGTGCCTCGAGGTGTGCCATCACAGAGAGATGGTGGTAGGTGTGTTGGGTTCGGGTGTGGTGAGTTTGCTGGACGTTCCTTCGCTCGTGGCCAATATGAGTATGGGGGAACGATCGCAGTTTTAGGTCTCAAAGGAGCTACGGGCCACGGTCTCCACCTCGTGGTACGTGTAGTCCTCCAAGGAGACGTGTGGGTGTTCCACCTAGGAGTGATAGGATGGATTTTGCTAACCCCACATTTGAGCAAATGGCACGGCACTGGTTTGATTCATTTTGTACTAACCCCAGTGCTGAGTCATTTGCTCACTCTCGCTCTCGTTTTTGATTTTCAGGTGGGAGGCTTGGAGGGCTTTTGGTTGATCGACTCCGGTTGCTCTCGACACATGACCAGAGATCGAAGGTGGTTCTCCAGCCTCACCCCGGTGATGACCAAAGAGTACGTCACTTTTGGGGACAATGGGAAAGGTAGAGTGCTTTCAGTGGGCACGGTGAAGGTGAGTGAGTCTGTGACTCTTAGGCGTGTTGCTCTTGTCAAGTCTTTGGGGTTTAATCTTCTTTCCGTGTCCCAACTTTTTGATGAGGGTTTTGAGGTTCGTTTCAAAACAAGCGCTTCTCGTGTTTTGGATTCTCGAGGTGATCTTGTGTGCACGATCATCCCCGAGGGTCAGATTTTCAGAGCTGATTTTTCTCAGTGTGTCGGCTCTTCTCGTTGCTTGGTTGCTGGTGTTTCGGCGGAGCTTTGGAAATGGCATAGGAGACTAGGTCACTTGAGTTTTGACTTGTTGTCACGCTTGAGTGGGCTAGGTTTGGTCCGAGGATTGCCTAAGTTGAAGTACCAAAATGATTTGGTATGTGCTCCATGTAGGCATGGTAAGATGGTCGCCGCCTCTCACCCGCCTCTGACATCCGTTATGACTGAGAGGCCATGTGAGCTGTTCCATATGCGCTTGGTTGGTCCAGCTCGTGTGTGCTCGGTGGGTAGGAAATAGTACATCCTGGTGATAGTGGACGACTATTCTCGCTATGCTTGGGTCTTCTTTTTGGCTGACAAGGGGGAGACATTTGGTTTTGTCCGGGATCTAATCTTGAGGTTGAAGAATGAGAGGAATGGAGATGTTGTTCGAGCTATTCGTAGCAACAATGGCACTGAATTTAAAAACTCTCGATTCGAAACCTTTTGTCGTGATTTGGGTCTCGAACATCAATTTTCCTCTCCCTATGTTTCTTGTCAGAATGGTGTAGTAGAGAGGAAAAATCGTTCCCTTTGTGAGATGGCTCGGACGATGCTCGACGAGCATAGGACTCCGAGGAGATATTGGGCTGAGGAGGTGAATACCGCGTGCCATGTTGGGAACCGGATTTTTCTTCGGGCCTTCTTGAACAAGACGTGCTATAAGCTCATGCACGGGCGAGCACCAAGAGTGAGCCATTTCAGGGCATTTGGTTGTCGGTGCTTTATTCTCAAGAAGGGTAGGCTTGATAAGTTTGAGTCGAGGTCCTCCGATGGCATCTTTTTGGGTTATGCTAGTCATTCTCGAGCATTCCGTGTGCTCAACCTTGATACTAACCTAGTCATGGAAACTTGCGAGGTTACCTTCGACGAGACCCAGCCATGTAGTTCGTCTATTTTTGAGTGTGTCGGTGACGACGAGATTGGCAAGAAGATATTTGAGGATGAGGAGGATGATGCTGGAGAGGATAATGGTGATGACGGTGAAGCTCCAGCCATGCATGTACCCTCTACTTCCACTACGACGACTATGGTGCAGGATGGTCCATCCCCTAAACCGACTACGATCCAGCAAGATCAAGTGGAAGCTGCTGTTGAGGGGGTGGTCGTCTCCAGGCGAAAGGCACTGAGGCACGTTCAAGTTGATCATCCTTCCTCAAGAATCATCGGCGACATCAACGAATGTACGACACGGTCAACGTCCAGGAATGTTTCTCACTTTGCTCATTCGACTTTTGTTGCTACCTTTGAGCCAAAAAACATTGGACATGCACTCTTTGATCCTAATTGGGTGAACGCAATGCATGAGGAGTTAGAGAACTTTGAGAGAAACCAAGTTTGGGAGTTGGTAGAGCCACCACCACATTGCAAACCTATTGGGACAAAATGGGTGTGGAAGAACAAAGAGGGTGAGAATGGTGAGGTGGTGAGAAACAAATCGAGGTTGGTTGCTCAGGGTTATATTCAGAAGGAGGGGATAGACTATGAGGAGACATTTGCTCCTGTAGCCCGTTTGGAGGCAATTAGGATCTTTCTAGCCTTTTTTGTGGCTAAAGGGTTTAAATTGTACCAAATGGATGTGAAGAGTGCCTTTTTGAATGGGTTTTTGGAGGAAGAGGTATATGTGAAGCAACCACTGGGCTTTTAGAGTGCTGAGTTTCCTATCGAGTGTATAGTCTGAGGAAGGCGTTGTATGGGCTGAAACAAGCTCCCCGGGCATGGTATGGCCGTTTGAGGGTGTTCTTGTTCAGCAAGGGGTTTGAGATGGTCAAAGTAGATAAGACTCTTTTTCTCCTCAGGCAGGGCGATGATATCCTAATTGTTCAGGTGTATGTGGATGATATCGTCTTTGGCGGCTCATCTCACTCTTTGGTGGCAAGGTTTCCAGAGGACATGAGCAAAGAATTTGAGATGTCTATGATGGGAGAATTGCAGTTCTTTCTCGGGCTTCAGATCAAGCAGGCGAAGGAGGGAACCTTTGTGCATCAAGCCAAGTACACGAAGGACATCCTCAAGAAGTTCAAGATGGACGACTCGAAGCCCCTGTCGACACCGATGAGTACGACTACAGCACTGGATGCGGACGAGGACGGAGAGCCCGTGGACCAGAAGGAGTACCGGAGCATGATCGGCTCCCTCTTGTACTTGACGGTGACGAGGCCGGACATCCTGTTCTCTATGTGTCTGTGCGCTCGTTTTCAGGTATCGCCGAGGACTTCACATCGGCAGGCCGTCAAGCGGATTTTCAGGTATCTTCGATACACTCCTAAGCTTGGTCTTTGGTACTCGGCGTCCTCTTCCCTTTTGCTTCTTGGTTTTTCGGATGCCAACTTTGCGGGGTGTCGAGTCGTTAGGAAGTCGACTTCAGGGACGTGCCAGTTTTTGGGTTCCTCGCTTGTTTCTTGGTCTTCTCGCAAACAGTCAAGTGTAGCTCAGTCTACCACAGAAGCCGAGTATGTAGCTGTCGCTAGTTGTTGCTCCCAGCTGCTTTGGATCACATACACGCTGAGTGACTTTGGTGAGGAGTGTATCCATGTTCCTCTCATGTGAGATAGCACGAGTGCCATTAGTGTTGCCAAAAATCCCGTGCTACACTCCAGAACCAAACATATAGAGGTGAGGTACCACTTCCTGAGAGACAATGTTGAGAAGGGAAACATAGACCTCATCCATGTGCCAACCGAGAAACAGCTCGCTGATATCCTAACAAAGCCTTTGGACCAAGCTACATTTGCTCGTTTGCGGGGGGAGCTTGGTGTGGTTTTTCCTTTTTGAGCTTCAGTTGGGAGTCTGATGTACATATGCATGTTCCATTTTCATTTCTGTATCATATCATGTTTGCATCTTTGTATCATAGACTGCATTTGTATCATATGCTTTAGAGATGTGCTTCTTCTATATACATTAATCATTGTCATATGCTGGATGTGAGCTTATGACTTTGCTAGTGAAGCCCTTGTGATGTATAGCTATGCTCTTGGTAGCTTTGGGATGTATATGCATGTGGATGGCTTTCATGTGAGTTGAATGCTATATATGATCCTCTCTTGTGAGTTGAATGCCTTTCATGCTCAAATTGTGCTCATATGGCTATATCTTGCTTAATTTGTGCTTGGGAATCATGCTCTTTTCATTTGGGGTCAAAGACCCATTTGTCATCATGAATGTTTAGCCTACATGCTACCTTGTGGAGAAGCCTAAGCTTCTTTTTGCCGCAAAGGCACTTCATGTACCATGCTTAAATTCAAATCATGAAATTGGTATATGAAATGCTTGTGCTTGAAAAATATGCTTCCATGTCAATTATGCTTTAAATTCCTTATCTTGGGTGCTAAACCGTTGCATGATATTCACTATTGAGAAGTCTCATATTTAGAAGTGGACACATGGCTCGGTGGCTTTGACATGACATGAGATAGCTTGTAGGTGTTTGTGATGATCTTGTGATGAGAACTGGTGACCTTGCATGAAGTTTGTGGGTTATATGTTTGTTGTCCTCACTTTGATCATGTTGAGGTCCTATGCTCATGAGAGGGAAACTTTGTGAAAAATGCTTTATTTTGCTTATGGCAATGTCACATGCTTATATGTCCCTATCTATCTTGTTGGCGATGCTTGTACTAAATTTGTGGCTATCATGCTTGTCTATGTCTCATTTTGAGCATGTTGTAGTGCTCTTTGTCTATTTGAGAAGCACATGCTTACATTTGTAGACTTGATTCATGCATTACAACCAAGGGGGAGGAAAGTACCCAATTCATGCATCCAGGGGGAGTTTTGCATCAAGGGAGAGAAAAATTGTGAGAAATGCATTTGTTCAGGGGGAGCTTGCATTCTTGCTTTGGGAGGTCTTTGTCGCCTGATTTTAGTTGTGCTCACTACAAGAAAATCATTGACTAGTAACGCAACCACATTTTAGTGTCATTGATTTATGACGTTCCTGGCTGATCTCGTCATAATATTTCACTTCCGAGCAAATTTAGTGACAAAAAAACTTTTGTCATAACGGTTGGTACTATAGCCGAGCATTCCCTGTTCCAAGCCAGTTTTGTGACGCCATAAGCTCCGCAACAGCGTCATAAACCAAGTTTGGTCCCACATGTAAGCATTATTTTAAAAATAGAGTGTTCCAAGTCGTCATAAAATTCGGAATGGTCCCACATGTAAGTATTCTTTCGAAAATAGAGTGTTCCAACTCGTTATAAAATTTTGCAGGATCCCACATGTAAGCATTTTCGCCAGGTCAACGGCGTCATAAACCAACTGTGGTCCCACATGTAAGCAGTATTTTAAAAATAGAGTGTTCCAAGTCGTCATAAAATTCAATTGGGTCCCACATGTAAGCATTTTTTTTGAATCTTTAATATAAATCAGTAATTCACAGGCGAAACGCTTCACTGCCTTCGCAAAGACTCTCGACTTTTGCTACGCGCAGATCTGCAACGGCTCCTGGTAGGAATGACGGATTTTGGCGGTGATGAGAGGGTGGTTTATGCGCCACTTCCCGGCTACGAGTTCATGAAACAGGACGACAAGGTCAGTCCTCTGGTTTGAGCCACTATATTTTCCCCTATCGACCTAGGGATGGGGATTTCTAGATTTGGGGATCTAGAGGATGGATGACCATATACAATAGATTCATATTTCATCGTACACTCAGATTTGAATTGCAATTGGTGTTAGAAGTTGATTCAGTTAGTTTTCAGTTTGCATCGTTTGATGGATTGATAGGTTCTTGTATTTTTCTAGCTTCTGGAGGTGCTTGAATCCACTGAAGCTGAGCTGATTTCATCGTACACTCAGATTTGAATTGCAATTGGTGTTAGAAGTTGATTCAGTTAGTTTTCAGTTTGCATAGTTTGATGGATTGATAGGTTCTTGTATTTTTCTAGCTTTTGGAGGTGCTTGAATCCATAAAGCTGAGCTGCAGAAGGTGAAGAGAGACCTGTAAGAACAACAAGTCAATGAGCTCAAGTCACTGCAAAAGGCTCTAAATTATAAGCACCTGTATGAGCAATCGTTACAGCAGCAAAATGAACAACTGAAAGAGATGAAGAAATGCATGGAAGAGTCTTATCAATTGCTGCAACAGGAGTATGCCCGGTTGAATGAAATGACATTGTTACAGCAGGAGAACATTGCCCTGATGGAAGAGCTGACTAAAGAGAGGGGTCATGTTAATCAATTGTTACGGCAGGAGAATGACCAGCTGAAAGAGATTCAACAATTGTTAGCGGAGAATGCCCTGTTGAAAGAAAGAGCAATCGAACTCTGACTGAACTGCAGACAATCGATAAAACATGTCTAGTGTTACTGCTAGCTAGACGGTTCATAGGTGGTGTGTACTTTGTGGTGATGAATTTGTTTGTATTTTTGTGTTTGCTACTTGCTGGTGGTGTGAACTTTGTGGTGATGCGTGCTATGAGATTCCATCTTATTATGCCGATTTGGTTTAATCTGTTTCAAATTGAGTCGAGCATACTCACCATTCTGAATTAATTTTGCTGATGTTTTGTTGGTCCGTTCTGTTGATATTTTGCTGGAAGGACCTTCCTGAGTAACGATCGCGAAACTGCTTGTTTCCTACTGTCGTTCACGAAATGTTGCAAAAACAATTTGCCATAGCAAGGGTTCGAACTAGAGACCTATAGAAACGAGACAGCACTATCTACCACTGCACCACCTCTTGGTTGTGTCAATTTAATGAGAAACACTTTCCACCCCAACCACAGCACGGAGCGGTTGTTCTGATAAGTTGGCGGGAGAAAAGCCTTGGCTGTAGCAAAAAATAGTTTTCCCGCATCCCGCTGCCCCGAAACGGGAAAACGAAGAACGGAGAGGCGAGTATGCTACCAAAACGGATCATTCCGGCGGTGATTTACGACTTCCAACGGCTGCTCACTCCTACGGGCGCAACCTGGGTGATACTTGCTGCAGCGGCGTGTCAATCTGGTAAGTAATTTTGTGTTCAATCCGAAAAATTTCATTTCGCAGAATGTTCTCCTTTTAGATTCGTTCTGTGGTCAGTAATTTTGAGTTGGATTCGCCAAAAACTTTTCAGATGGATAGACGCTGGATAACCGGTTGTACTGGTTTTACCACCGATCATGAGAAAGGGGTCCAGGATTTCTTGGCATTTCTTCGGGCAAGATACGCTGAGGACGAATAAATACTATGCCCGTGTCGTCGATGCATCAATAACTCTACAGGGACTATAGAGCGAATTGGAGTTCAATTACTTGTGAGTGGGATGGCAACCACTTACACTAGGTGGATCCATCATGGAGAAGCTTTGAAGGATATGGTTGACGATGATGCAAATGTACAGGATAACGCAATTCTGCCGGATGCAGAGGGGGATGTGGATAATGCGGCTCCACGGGATGGTGTTGATCAGGAAATGGTCCAGGAAAACCAATACATATCGGGTATGGAGGAGGATGAAGGCCCTGGAGACGATGGGATGTCTGAATTGATTGCTGACTTGGGCAAGGGTCAGGTGCTCGGTAAGAAAATGTATGAATTTATAAAGGAACATCTGAACCGTAAGGTGTCACCGACATCTTCATATGCACAATTTACATTTGTTGTGAAGTTACTTCATATAAAGTATTTCAGTCGGATGAGCAACGTTGCATTCAATGCAATGATGAATTTGTTACAAAAAGGATTCCCAGAAGCGTGTCTTCCAGACTCTTTCGATGCGGCAATGAAGTACATACGTTCCATGGGACTCGGCTATGAAAAAATCCATATTTGCAAAAATAATTGTATATTGTTTCGCAAGGAGAAGTATGTCAAACTTGATGTGTGCCCAGTATGTTGTGGAGCGGATTCAAGATGGAAGGATGCAGACGCCAACAAACGCGTTCCTCAAAAGGTATTGAGGCATTTTCCGCTGATTTCCAGGCTAAAGAGGATGTTTCTTTCATCAAAAACAGCAAAGGATGCACGATGGCACGAGTCGAAGCGAAAACCGGTGAAGAATGAGCATAGCCATCCAGCTGATGGTGAGGCATGGAAAGAATTCAATAAAAGTTGGAAAAAATTTGCAAAAGATGCTAGGAACCTTAGACTTGGTCTTGCAACCGATGGTTTCAATCCATTTGGCAACATGAACAACTCATATAGTATGTGGCCAGTATTTGTTGTGCTGTATAACATGCCACCATGGGTATGCATGGAAGAATCAAACTTCATGATAGCCTTATTGATCCCTGGGCCGAGTTCTCCATCAAAGGATTTTGATATCTTCATGGAACCTCTCGTCGAAGAGCTGCAGCAACTTTGGAAGGGTGTCTGGGCAATCGATGCTGTTGAGGGTAAAGAATTTAAACTGCATACTGCGGTTCTTTGGTGCATACATGATTATCCAGCATTGAGCACGTTGTCTGGGCGAGTCACGAAAGGCTATTTTGCCTGTGTGCGTTGCGATAAGGATCCTTGCTCAAGGAGATTGAAGAACAAGATATGTTACATTGGGCATCGTCGTTTCCTTCCAACTGACCATACATGGAGAAGAAAGAGAGCAGATTTTGATGGTAATGTTGAAAACTGAGAAAAGCCAGAGCAGTTTACCCATGAGGAGCTGAAGCAGCAACTGGAGAAGGTTAAAGACGTTAGACCAGGAAAGCATCCTCTACCTCAAGGAAAGAAAAGGAAGCGGGAATCCAGACAGTGCTGGAGCCGAAGGGTTTGTTTGTGGGACTTGCCGTACTTGTCATCTCTGAAGTTGGCACATAACCTTGATGTGATGCACATTGAGAAAAACATATGCGAAAACCTTATTGGAACGTTGCTTAAAATTGCTGGGAAGACAAAGGACACCATCAATGCTAGGGTTGATTTGGAAGAGATGGGCGTAAGATCAAATCTACACATGGTGGCAACTGAGGATGGTGAGTCATGCAAAATGCCAGAAGCTCCGTATGTACTTTAAAAAATGAAACAGAAGCTGTTTTGTGATTTTATAAGTTCGGTGCAGTTCCCAGATGGATATGCTTCAAACTTAGCTAGGTGTATTGCTGTAGATGGATGCAAACTACAAAGACTGAAAACTCATGATTGTCATATCCTACTACAAAGGGTTTTGCCGGCTTGTCTTCGCGGTTTAGTGGACAAAGAGATATACACAACTATTGCAGAATTAGGAAACTTTTTTCGGCAACTATGTTGCAAAACTCTGAAGTTGGATGTCTTGCAAAAACTGAAAACAGATATCCCAATAATTTTGTGCAAGCTTGAGAAAATTTTCCCTCCTGCCTTCTTTGATGTTATGGTCCACTTGGCTGTCCATTTGCCTGAGGAAGCAATCCTGAGAGGTCCAGTACAATATGGATGGTTGTATCCCGTCGAAAGAAGGCTATGCACATTGAAGCGTACAGTGAGAAACCAAGCTAGGCCTGAAAGATCCATTGCAGAAGCATATGTTGCTAATGAGGCCTTGACATTTTGCTCTAGGTACTTCGGGGCTGATGATGTGGCCACACGATTCAATCAGGTTGGAAGGAACAAAGAGAATGCTGATTTGTTTGTAGATGGAACATCCTGTTTCGATCACAATGTTCAAGTACTTGGAGCGGGGACCACTTGTTGGCTTGGGTCAAAGTACGACAAGGTGGTTTGGTATGTGCTAAACAATTGCGAAGAGGTGAAGCCATATATCGAGTAAGTAAATCACCATTGCAATGATAGAACTACAATTATTTCATTCTAACTTTGAGATGGTACTGCTTTGCAGAGTGTTCAAGAATGAATTAAAAGTGAAAGGTGTGTCGGACGAGGATATTGATCGTCGAATTGTTACAGAATTTCGGCACTGGTTTAGATCGCATGTTAGTATTTATTTTTTTTGTTTGGTAGCTAGCTTATATTACCTTGTGAGGACCTTTACATAAGACTATATTAAAAAAACTATGGCTCTTCTGTACAGATTACAAACAATCCAGTGAGCGACGACAACCTATATGCATTATCAGCTGAACCAGACCGGCGAGCAAAAACTTATACAGCATGTATTGTAGGCGGTGTCCGGTACCACACCGAGGCCCGAGAGGCAAATAGGAAGACACAGAACAGTGGAATCATAACTACAGGATCACATAAAGACATTGCAGAAATTGAGTTTTATGGTTCACTAAAAGACATTATTGAGCTGCGGTACAACTCGGGGCTTGACAGAGATCGAACTGTTGTTTTATTCTAGGTTGACTGGTATGATCTGGAAGGGACCAAGAAGGAACCGAAGATTAGAAATGATGGTTACTTCACAAGCGTTAATACTGGAGATTACTGGTACCAAGATGATCCATACATTCTTGTTGGACGAGCAACGAAGGTCTTTTACTTGCCAGACACCCTACTACAACACCCATGGAGAGTGGTGCAAAAATTTGAGCACAGGCATTTGTGGAGCTATAATGAAAATGAGGAGGACATAGCTCCCACTGGCATGGTACTTGCATATCAAGATGATGAAATTGACCAAACCTTGCATGATGTTGTACTTGATGATGGTCTCGGTGATGGTTTGGAGATTCCAGTGCCTATTACTGGCGAGGAGACTGTGGTTGCAGCCGCTGAAGTTGACGCAATTCGCCAGCAGGAGCTGTCTGATGTGGATGGATTCAATTCTGAAGATGAGGACGACGACACTCTATGACAATACGTCGATGAAGATGAAAATGCTGCAGCTGAAAGTGACGACGACTAGGATATCAAATCAGTAAATATTTAAGTCGATCCGAACTGAAATCATGTGGACCTTATGATTTATATGTAACTTATATGTAGTTGAAGTGCACTTTCCTGAATATTAAACCTGCCGTAGGTGCCTACTATCTGGTTCACTATATTATGTAGCATCAGAACTTCCTGTTGCGACTTTACAAAATATACGATCGCGCATGGGGATGACCAATTATCCGGTATGTTGTATTATAAAACAACGAAACGCCCTGTTGGGCTACGTGAATGGTAGGTTAGAAAATATCCATTTCTTATCCTCTCCAATGTGGGCATGATCGAGTAGTATGCAACGTGACGTGCTCATGATCATGTAGTAGTAGGCGAACGAATCGACGAAGGAAGGGATGTGTTGATCTCCAATGTGGCCATGATCAAGTAGTATGCAACGTGACGTGCTCATGATCATGTAGTACTAGGCGAATCGAATCGACGAAGGAAGGGATGTGTTGATCTCCAATGTGGGCATGATCGAGTAGTATGCAACGTGACGTGCTCATGATCATGTAGTACTACGCGAATCGAATCGTCGAAGGAAGGGATGTGTTGATCTCCAATGTGGGCATTATCGAGTAGTATGCAACGTGGCATGCTCATGATCATATAGTACTAGGCGAATCGAATCGATGAAGGAAGGGATGTGTTGATCTCCAATGTGGGCATGATCGAGTAGTATGCAACGTGACGTGCTCATGATCATGTAGTACTAGGCGAATCGAATCGACGAAGGAAGGGATGTGTTGATCTCCAATGTGGGCACGATCGAGGAGTATGCAACGTGACGTGCTCATGATCATGTAGTACTAGGCGAACGAATCGACAAAGGAAGGGATGTGTTGATCTCCAATGTGGGCATGATCGAGTAGTATGCAACGTGATGTGCTCATGATCATGTACTACTAGGCGAATCGAATCGACGAAGGAAGGGATGTGTTGATCTCCAATGTGGCCATGATCGAGTAGTATGCAACGTGACGTGCTCATGATCATGTAGTACTAGGCGAATCGAATCGTCGAAGGAAGGGATGTGTTGATCTCCAATGTGGGCATTATCGAGTAGTATGCAACATGGCATGCTCATGATCATGTAGTACTAGGCGAATCAAATCGATGAAGGAAGGGATGTATTGATCTCCAATGTGGGCATGATCGAGTAGTATGCAACGTGACGTGCTCATGATCATGTAGTACTAGGCGAATCGAATCGACGAAGGAAGGGATGTGTTGATCTCCAATGTGGGCATGATCGAGGAGTATGCAACGTGACGTGCTCATGATCATGTAGTACTAGGCGAACGAATCGACAAAGGAAGGGATGTGTTGATCTCCAATGTGGGCATGATCGAGTAGTATGCAACGTGACATGCTCATGATCATGTAGTACTAGGCGAATCGAATCGACGAAGGAAGGGATGTGTTGATCTCCAATGTGGCCATGATCGAGTAGTATGCAACATGATGTGCTCATGATCATGTAGTACTAGGCGAATCGAATCGATGAAGGAAGGGATGTGTTGATCTCCAATGTGGGCATGATCGACTAAGTATGCAAATAGATTGTCCGGTTCTTTATATTATGTACGAGAGGACCATCCTGTTATGACTTTCATACTCATCGACATACGTCCGGAGGATGGTCCGGTCTGGTATACATCGGAACAGAGGAACATCCTTGTAAACTACAGGTACGAAAGGCGCTTCCCATTTCCTGGTCACAGGGTGCCAACAGCGCACTACACACACCTTTATGGCTTTATCCAACGGCGTGTCACTCGTGCTGACCCGCCATCCCCCCATTTACTGCCTCCTCACTTGCGGCTCAACCCCTTGGTAGGGTTCTGGCGCTGCCGCCGCTGCCTGCAGTAGCGTCCAGCAGATACCTCAATCCGTCGCCAAAATCAGAGGTATGCGTCCACCTCCAGGCTCCAGTGGATACCGCAATCCGCCGCTGAATTCTTGAAATGGCACTAATTCGAGAAATTTATTGCAGATGGGCCGACATGGTGGCAAGAGAGATGGAAAGGCGCTTGATCCTCCTCCGGTGAAGCGACAACAAAAGTCGCAGCTGACTTCTGCAGGCACGTATGGTCCTCAGACGAGGCTAAGGTGCAGGCCTGCGGCACGGGATTCTTCCTCTACCCCTACACGCCGCACACGGGGTGGGTCAACCTCGGTGCCTTACTGCCGCACACGGGGTGGGTCAACCGCGGGCCGTCGCCTGCCCCGCCCTTTGGAGTTTTCTGCGCCAGATCCCAAGAAGGAGAAACATGTACAACTTCACCCTCCACCGGAAGAGCCGCTTAAGATGATGGACCAGTGCAGCCACACCTACCAAATGATTAAAGGTCTTAGATGGGTGCCTGAGAATCAGTGGTGGGACAAAACCAAGGACAAACGGGTCGAACCAAGATTTAGGAATGTCCTTCAGCAAACTTTCTATTACAACTACAAATACCTGCCCATGAAACTGTACCAGCAAAGGGTTATAAATTGGGATCATATGACGTTGGTCGCGGGAGGGGATGTTAAGGCATACTTCGATGATGATCCCGGATTGGCTGATTTGGTCTCAATGCATCATAAGTATGTTGAGGATTGGGTGAGAGTTTTTATTCTACTGTGTACATTGCTGATACTAGGGAGTACATCATGTTGATGTTTCAGAGACGCCAGTATACTCTTTTCCGACACCATATTGCTGACAAACTTGGATTGAGGGATTTGGAAATAGGAAAGTACGACCATAAGACATCCCTACATAATATTGTCTACAGGGATCGTGAACCACCTCGGCGTAGTTTGCTCGGTGGGTCGTTCCCATCCGACGAGTAGATGGCCGGACTTTTTGTTGAGTCATTCACAGGTAGGTGAGCATATCGCACGCGTGACATGCTTACCCCTGCGGCAAATGTGGTTCACCAGGCACTACAGAAGACAATGTTACCACAAATTGGCAATGCAGAGTCGATCGCTAGTCTTCAACAGTGGCTTCTCCTTCACGTCATGACTGGCCGGCCCTTCAACATCATGGACTTCATTTTAGCCGAGATTGAAGATGTTATCTTTGATGGGTTGACCGTGGCCCGACATATGCCGTATGCTCACTGGATCTCCTTCATCCTGAGTAGTGTTACCAGAGTAGATGAAGACGGGGAAAGGGTGCGAACCGGACCCAAAGATTGGCGTCCCGAGTACATGATGTCCGAGACACATTTCAAGGAATACATGCCTGCGAGACCAGGAGACAGACGTCGTGGCCTAAGGGCTACAATTGAGCCATCTCCTGATGACATTTGTTCCTCAGACAGTGAAGGCAATGAGGCACCTCCAGTGAGACATCCCCGAGTACATGATGGTGCATCGCTACCCACTAAAAAATAGAAATAGTTCCAGTCACTCCAGCAACAACCAGTGAGCCAATGGACTCTTCTTCTTTCTGAAACTGATCCTTGAAAATCAGCGCGAGCAGAGAAAGTTCCAGTCAATGATGGAGATGAGGATGGCACAGCAGGAGGAGTGAAACCGCGCACACTCGGAGCAGATAGTACAAATAGTAACACAGCAGCAGCGCACTATGGAGAATTTTGTGAATGCTTCACTCAGTCACCTTCACCAAGTTAATGGCTTACCGCCACCGCCCGCTTGTTGGTATTTCTTAACCTCACCACTAGTTGTACACCTAGCGTGAGCGTAAGATCCACCTGGGTATACCGACAGGTACGAAAGAATCCGCAAGCGCACGGAAATACCGCTGTAGCACTTCTCCTCAGGAGTATTCCCAAGGGTATCGAATCCAAGGAACGGTGTGTGCTACCTCCAGGCATAGCTATGGTCGAACGACACAACTCTATAGGATGAGATGAAGATGGAGAGGATCCTACTAATAGTGGGTAGAGTTGAGAACAATCTCTCGGTTAGGAACTCTCGTTTCGGACACCGGACCCTCCTGGCTATAACAGTCGGTTCACGGCAAATGGTTGCCTACACCTGTATCCGGACGTGGGGGATTCCGTAAGGGTCCAACGGCTGTCACTACCTCGGCCTACCCCAAGACAAACCGTGGGATACAGGGCAATCGAAGGATAACCCGTTGTCTAGACACCGCGTCTACACCACCGGTTACTACTATAGCACGACTACGTCTGACGTCCTGTAGTAACACTATAGCACTCCATACGAAGACGGAGCGACGAACCCACGAGGGAGAGACCAGAACTCACTCAGGTAACTGCTATCTATACAAGGATCATGGAAGGACTTTGGTCTAAACTAGAATGCAGGAGCATCCACTTTACTCTAATTGGACTAGCAGGCATACAAACGGAATTAGCAACTTATGGACTACACCAGAAGATCAAAGGCTAAGCTCATGAAGAACACAAGCCTCTAAATCATGAACAAGTGAAGAACACAAGAACTATTCACCTATGCATGAACGCTACTTTAGTCTAAATAGGAAATGCAGAAATACTCACTTTATTCTAAATGAAGAACGAAGCAACCACAGGGGTACAAATCCCTCTCTCACTCTCCTACTCTCTAATCTACCAAGGAGAGGCCTCTCCTTTGAAGGGAAGATCTCATCCTTGAGTGAGATGGTGTGTCCTTATTCTTACCCCCTCCCCTTCTATTTATAGGCCAAGGTACCGGCGAGAGAACAGCTTGAGCACCTGGGAATCCACTGTAGGACCAATCACCGAGCACCACGTGGAAGCAGATGGCGATCCGTGGCAAGGTCGGTTCGGCCGATCCAAGGGCTCGACCGACCTGGCCCCACCACGTCTCGCGCTGTGCTTTCTCCCAGTGGCTGATATGTGGTCCCTTATGACGGTTCCAGGTGTATGGGTCGGTTGGAGGCGGTTTGCTCGGGTTGTGGGCCCTTGAATCCTTGTGCTGAACACATGGCAGCGTCTGATTCGTTGGGAGGTGCTTCTCTTGGATTGATGAGGTGTCATGGACACATGGCATCCTGTGTGCCAGCACGTCGCCACATGGCCTAGTGTGGGTCCCACCGAGCCCACATGATGTCCTGTGCATATCTCTCTCATCCGGGCTCCGATGTATGCAAATGATATATCCATTTCGATCGTCTCGATGAGCCCGTCACAATGGTGCAGTCCAAATGGGCATTTGGTACTGTTTATGATGGTGCCATATTCATGGCATTAATGCACTTGCTCTCAGCTATATCATTTCATGTGTATTTTGGCATGTCCTGCATCAAAAACTAGAAACACCAACACTTGTGAAATTGTCAGTATAAAGCCCTATCCTAGTGTTGATGATCACTTTCCATTTATTTTATGTAGGAGTTGACGGTATAAAAGTGGTACTTAACAGCCGTCAACAACTCCCCCACACTTGACCTTTGCTCGTCCCGAGTAAATGGAGAACAAATCAAGTGAGACATGATATCTGGGGATATGAAGCAAGCATAAGAGATATTCCAAACCATACCTTGTACCTGTGAACTCTGTGGAGTGTCTATCATGCCATCTTGGGTAGTTGAGGAATGGAGTGGTCATGAATCAAATCACTTCTGCTCATCATGTCAAGTAACTTGGGGGTTTTTGCAATAATTTTCAAAACAAACCTTGCTTAGCTCCTCATTTGATTCTCTCAGATCACTCAATGTGTATATGTCCTCACCAAGGCATTAGAATTGCCTTCCTTCATCCTACTTCTAATGATGGCTAAATGTGGAGCTCAGGGTAGGATAAAAGATAAAGCATACTTGTTTCACATATATTGCAAAGTCAAAAACCAGATCCAAGAAGAAAATCAAATCATATGATCAGATCAAGATGTGCACATGTATGGGTATGATGGGTATGGTAAGGTGGATACTAGCCCTGGAGTAGGTACTAGTTATTACCATCTAAAATATGAAACTCCTTTTTGCATGATTTTCTCCTCTCTCCTTGAAATATTTGTGACATGGGCTATCTTCCTTTTCTTTTCTTTTTTTCTTTTTCTTTTTCTTTTTCTTT
Organism: Cenchrus fungigraminus; assembly: GCA_036936925.1. Taxonomy (NCBI): domain Eukaryota; kingdom Viridiplantae; phylum Streptophyta; class Magnoliopsida; order Poales; family Poaceae; genus Cenchrus; species Cenchrus fungigraminus. The sequence goes on along the minus strand of CM072772.1, from coordinate 55,943,462 downwards.
TTCTTTTTCTTTTTTTGTCATGCTTTTTGAGCATGTCTTTCTCTTTTTTTTCTTTTTGCATAGCCCAGTCTCTTTTGGAGATATTTGGAGAGGGGTAAACCATGGAACAATGCATGGAACTTTATTTGGTGGAATAGATGGATGATACAATGCTAAAGTGTAGAAGCATAGCAAGGGGGGAAATGGTGGTGTACACATAAATCTTGATCATGAAAGCACGAAAAGAATTCCCGAAAGGGTCACAGGATTTGACAAAGCTCAATGCAATAACAAGCAGCATATGAGTATAAGGTTTTTAACTAGAACATCATATGACCTTGGTAGGACTATGGCATATCAAAGAGGAGCTTTGCAAAGAGTTTTTAGATTTTTCAAATAAATTCCCAACCACTCAAGCATTAAGAGAGAAGATCATATCATCGAACCATATCTCAAACACCAACTACTTAGATGAGCATGAATTCCCTAATGATATTTGTTCACAAGCATCAAGATAATGAGTAAGGAATAAAACATATGCAGGCCAACCACAGGAATCATGTAGAGCAGGCAGAGCACAATGATTTGAGTTTGATTCACTAGATAAGAATTGAAGATCATTCAATACTCGTAGGTAGAGAGTGAGATGAAGGGTGCACATACCATCACTGTCGTGCAGCCCTTGTGTGGGAGTTCTCGAGTGGATATGATGATGATGAGATCGAGAGGACTCCCCCACACTTGTTCTTGTACCTGGTGTTGTTCTTCAAGCAAAAGTGGAAACAAAGAGATGGACTCTACTGGTTTGAGAACCATAGAGCCTTTATTCAAAAGCAAATATTTCTTTTTTGTTTTTTTATTATCGTCACCATGTCATCTGCTCAAGCAAGGTTATATCAATATTGCACTCCATAAACAAAGGAGGATATACTTACCTTGGACCTTCGAGAGGTCATATGCACCTCATTTGTATGTCGTGCAACATGAATCCAAACCTTTACTTACCTTCCCATTTGAATCTAACTTGATGACTTGCCCATTTGAATTTGACGATTATCTGCAGGGGTTAGTCCACATACATGCAACCAAGATCTTATGAAAACATAACTCTAAGATTCATCAATCAAAACTCAACACCATGTCTTGTTTTGATTGAAGAAGACAGTTTTAACCTAAGCACCATGCTTAATTTAAAACAATCTATGAATGTATGATGCCTCAAACACTCAAACCAGAGCATACGAGCAAAGATAAAGGAGGCATGCAAGCATGATCAAATCATTTTCAAAGGGAACATAAGCATGAGCGCATAATGGTGAACCTCGGGCAACCTCCCGGAAGGGCTTTGTTTAAAGTCAAAAGCAGGACTTACCTAGCTAATCAGGCAAGATGAGAGAGCTTACATCATTTCCAAACCAGGATAAGATTTGGCATGAGAGGAACTTTACCCGGGATGCTCACATACCTCCCCCACACTTGGAGTTTGCATTGTTGCGCAGCAAAACTCAAGTGTGTGGAGATCAAGCTTCCTTTGTAAATATTCCCTCACCAAAATCTTACCGGAGTGTTGTAGTTGATGTAGCTCACATGTTCTTAGGCATCGCTGTCCACCATTCTTTTCAATCTCCACCTGAAAGGTTAGTGACCAAAAATACCCGAAGGACAACTTTATCTTAAAAACATGTTCTTGCTTTTATTCGAAAAGGGAAATAAAACCTATGCTAATCCAGGCTATCTCCTAGTAGTGCTTTATTTATTATGGTCATAAGCTCAACCAGGGGAACTTCATCTTGCAGCTATCATTGGTGGTGTCATTCCCGTCTCACCACCAATCTTGGATGTATCAGTAAAGCTTTAGCTGCAAGGTTAGTGCCATAGTGTACACACGAAATCTGATATGCTAATGGTAAACATATGCATCCACAATCAACCTTCTAAACATTCTGCAATAGAGGACCAGAAGGTGGTTGTAGCCCTTATGTGTGGTCAGTGCACTAAGCATGGCTGACTCTGGAGAGGGATTATGCGAGCATGGTTCATAAGGTATATCAAGGATGAAGCTACCATGCTCGTCAATGGAATCCTTTCCTATGAATTCCAGAGTCGGTGCCTCACAAATTTTCATGGCCCATGAGTTCTCTATCTCAAGAGATTTATCATGAAAGCTAAATATCGACTTTCGATCATGATCGAAAGCAACAAGATACGGGCCAGTGGGAAGAGGCTCAAACTCAGTCGAGAGGGATGATGATCGTTCGCCTTCACAGAAGTGAAGAGAATCTTCCGAGTCATTCTCATGAGGAGTAGGAAAGTCTACAACCTCAATGAGAATGGCCTCGGATGATGCAAATGGAGATACATGCATCATCTTCTCGAGCAGGTCTTGCTTGGGAAGAGGATTTGCCAGTGGAGGTCCTGGACTTGTGATAGAAGTGGCGAAATCGGATTCCCTAAGCTTATGATCTAGGCACCCTTGAGATTTATCAAGAAGTTCATCCAATGGGAAGCCTAGGAGAAGATGGAAATCCATGATGTCATAGATATGAAAATCTAAGCACACATCGATCTCGTCTATGATGATCGGCACGTCCCTAGCAATCCCTCGACATGGGAAAAGGTAGTTCCACTTAGGACGTTGGAGATATCTATCAGTCAGGGTGAGGGGCATGTCACCCACCAGAGTGTCCAGAAGGACCTCTGGTATGATACAAGCTCCAGTAGTAGGGTCATGAACAGCATCAACGGTGTTTCCCCTCATGGAACAGTGGATGGTCGTGGAAATCGAGCTAACCCGAATTGCTTCGGAAGTAGGCTTTGATTTCTGAGGCGACCAATCCACTATGGTCCCATGATTCCAAACTTCATCGAGGACCTCATAAAGGTCTATCGATGCTGTAGGATTCTCATGCCTGTAGTGATTCGAGGTATTTATAATGTCTCTGGATGAATCATCCTCGAATAGGTGAGAGAACTCCGAAGGTTGAATCTCTTCTTCCTTCGGTGTTCGCGGTTCGGGAGAAGGCTCTCTAGACGAATCATAGGATGTGCAGGGTCGAAGCTCAAATTCGTCTATTAAGAGACTCTCTTGGATCGACTCTAATTCCTGGTGGGGTTCGCTGTGACTGGTATGGGAAGAAGAGGCTTCTAAGAAGAATTCTAGGATTTCTCTTCTTTCCATTGGGGATTGATGTTTGAACGAACCTCCAGCTAGAAGGTCGAGCTCTCGTGCAGATTCCATGTCTAACCTCGTGTAAAAGGTGCACAATGATACATCTTTGGGTATAGACAAGTCTGAGCTAATCTCCAACAGGTGTGAGAACCTAGCCCAAGCTGCACTTATAGACTCACCCTCTAATTAGCCAAATTCACAGAATTCACACGGTAGCAACTCTGAGCGTCCAAAAGGGGAGAACGAGTGACAAAAGTCATCTCGTAGTTCTTCCCAATTGTGTACACTCCCTATCGTGTACCACTGCTCCGCTCTGTCTATGAGAGAGAAAGGGAACAACTTCCACCTCAAAGATTCCTGTGTCATACCTGGGATTACCAAGCACGAACACAGTTCTTCGAACTCCTTTAAATGATCATGGGGATCATCACTGATGGCTCCAGAGAATGGTCGGTTCCGAACCATGGCTATAAAGCCGGGACGAAGTTCGCAGCTAGATGAAGAAGTTGATGGTTGCTCTAAGACGAACTCGCCCCTAGGGGTAGAGAGGCTTTGACAGGAAGGCATCTCAATGGGTAGCGGGGGTAAAGGTAGAATTCAAGAAAACGAAAAAGATAGATACGAGGACCACTAGGTTCGAAGATAGATACGACAACCGTTCCCCGGCAACGGCGCCAAAAATGCTTATTGGTATTTCTTAACCTCACCACTAGTTGTACACCTAGCGTGGGCGTAAGATCCACCTGGGTATACCGACAGGTATGAAAGAATCCGCAAGCGCACAGAAATACCGCTATAGCACTTCACCTCAGGAGTATTCCCAAGGGTATTGAATCCAAGGAACGGTGTGTGCTACCTCCTGGCCTAGCTATGGTCAAACGACACAACTCTATAGGATGAGATGAAGATGGAGAGGATCCTGCTGATAGTGGGCAGAGTTGAGAACAATCTCTCGGTTAGGAACTCTCGTTTCGGACACCGGACCCTCCTGGCTATAACAGTCGGTTCACGGCAAATGGTTGCGTACACCTGTATCCGAACGTGGGGGATTCCGTAAGGGTCCAACGGCTGTCACTACCTCAGCCTACCCCAAGACAAACCGGGGGATACAGGGCAATCGAAGGATAACCCGTTGTCTAGACACCGCGTCTACACCACCGGTTACTACTATAGCACGACTACGTCTGATGTCCCGTAGCAACACTATAGCACTCCGTACGAAGACGGAGCGACGAACCCACGAGGGAGAGACCAGAACTCACTCAGGTAACCACTATCTATACAAGGATCATGGAAGGACTTTGGTCTAAACTAGAATGCAGGAGCATCCACTTTACTCTAATTGGACTAGCAGGCATACAAACGGAATTAGCAACTTATGGACTACACCAGAAGATCAAAGGCTAAGCTCATGATGAACACAAGCCTCTAAATCATGAACAAGTGAAGAACACAAGAACTATTCACCTATGCATGAACGCTACTTTATATTAGTCTAAATAGGAAATGCAAAAATACTCACTTTATTCTAAATGAAGAACGAAGCAACCACAGGGGTACAAATCCCTCTCTCACTCTCCTACTCTCTAATCTACCAAGGAGAGGCCTCTCCTTTGAAGGGAAGCTCTCACCCTTGAGTGAGATGGTGTGTCCTTATTCTTACCCCCTCCCCTTCTATTTATAGGCCAAGGTACCGGCGAGAGAACAGCTTGAGCACCTGGGAATCCACTGTAGGACCAATCACCGAGCACCACGTGGAAGCAGATGGCGATCCGTGGCAAGGTCGGTTCGGCCGATCCAAGGATTCGGCCGACCTGGCCCCACCACGTCTCGCGCTGTGCTTTCTCCCAGTGGCTGATATGTGGTCCCTTATGACGGTTCCAGGTGTATGGGTCGGTTAGAGGCGGTTTGCTCGGGTTGTGGGCCCTTGAATCCTTGTGCTGAACACGTGGCGGCGTCTGATTCGTCGGGAGGTGCTTCTCTTGGATTGATGAGGTGTCATGGACACATGGCATCCTGTGTGCCAGCACGTCACCACATGGCCTAGTGTGGGTCCCACCGGGCCCACATGATGTCCTGTGCATATCTCTCTCATCCGGGCTCTGATGTATGCAAATGATATATCCATTTCGATCGTCTCGACGAGCCCGTCACAATGGTGCAGTCCAAATGGGCATTTGGGACTGTTTATGATGGTGCCATATTCATGCCATTAATGCACTTGCTCTCAGCTATATCATTTCATGTGTATTTTGGCATGTCCTGCATCAAAAACTAGAAACATCAACACTTGTGGAAATTGTCAGTATAAAGCCCTATCCTAGTGTTGATGATCACTTTCCATTTATTTTATGCAGGAGTTGACGGTATAAAAGTGGTACTTAACAGCCGTCAACACCGCTCTACTCGCACCTATTGATCAGACCCCCTTGCAACTCATGACTCCTGCTAACTTGGGTAAATCATCTGAAGTCTATGAGCTGCCTCACAGTTCAGCAATTGGTTCACAATGGATGACAGAAAAGGATTCCAAAGAAGAAAAGGTAGCAGATGCAACAATACTCAAGGTTCTATCTGATATTGCAGCAGAGGAAACGAATAAGGAAGATCCTTTGGCGGCAACAGCAAATGGTCCGAAAGATCCTGCTCCAGCTACCTCAGAAGGCTCTCGTGCAGCTGATCCTGCTCCAACTCCTGCTACGTCGGAAGGCTTTCCTGCTCCTGCTCCTGCTACCTCAGAAGGCTCTCCTCTTCCTGCTCCTGCTACCTTAGAAGGCTCTCCTGCTCCTGCTCCTGCTACCTCAGAAGGCTCTCCCGCTTCAGCTCCTGCTACCTCAGAAGGCTCTCCTGCTCTAGCTCCTCCTACCTCAGAAGGCTCTCCTGCTCCTACTCCTACTCCTGCTACCTCAGAAGTCTCTCCTGCTCCAGCTCCTGCTACCTCAGAAGGCTCTCCTGCTCCAGCTCCTACTCCTGCTACCGAAGAAGGCTCTCCTGCTCCTGCTCCAGCTCCAGCTCCTGATGACCCTCTTCACAATCCTGTTACATCAGCTCCTTCGAACACCGACGAAAATGAAGTAGAATGTTAAACGTTCCTTTTATTGTCATTGATTCCATTTGATTGTTGTATTCGAGTTGAACAATACATTTTTCTTCACGTGTGCCAACCAGCCATAAATAATCGTTTTGCCTGGGCTTTGTGCTCAGGTCTTCACAATTGCTGACCAAGATGAAATTGTACCGGAGTCAGAAGACTCCCAATACTCTTGTACCGAGTTGCAGAATGAGATACAGGTACCAGCACTTCATTTCCAGAATAGAACATCGTACTTGTGTCGTGACGTTGAAGACTGCGACTTTCATACGATTGAATCCTTCGATTAGATTAATGGCTTGGATCAATGCAGGTTTCCTACAACCAAAATGGAGAGTTCTACAGCCTCGACATCACGCAATGCATGAGTCGTGCTATGCATAAAACGAACCCAACACTCCCTATGCATGCTTTTGTTTCTAATTTTCGATGTAATCCTTGAATCATGTTACAATACCGATGTTTGATGAGAGGAAGGGATGTGTTGATCTCCAATGCGGGCATGATCGAGGAGTATGCAACGTGACGTGCTCATAATCTTGTAGTACTAAGTGAATCGAATAGACAAAGAAAGGGATGTGTTGATCTCCAATGTGGTTATAATCGAGGAGTATGCAACGTGACGTGCTCATAATCTTGTAGTACTAAGAATTGAATCGACGAAGGAAGGGTTGTGTTGATCTCTAATATGGGCATGATCGAGGAGTATGCAACGTTACGTGCTCATAATCTTGTAGTACTAAGCCAATCGAATCGACGAAGGAAGGGATGTGTTGATCTCCAATGTGGGCATGATCGAGGAGTATGCAACGTGACGTGCTCATAATCTTGTAGTACTAAGCGAATCGAATCGACAAGGGAAGGGATGTGTTGACCTCCAATGTGGGCATGATCGAGGAGTATGCAACGTGACGTGCTCATGATCATGTAGTACTAGGCGAATCGAATCGACGAAGGAAGGGATGTGTTGATCAATATAAGGGGAGCAGTACATAAACGAAATGAGTAGTTCCTAATCAAGGAATATCCTATGTAGTAGTATCTTGATAAGAGGAACATCCTTTGCCGCCAGTATATAGCACTGACCAGCCCTCAGAACAAACAGGCGTGCAATTCAAATATTCAGAATTTTGGACGCCCGGGCAAAGCAGATGTTAAATGTCCTTTTTGCTTCCCCCTTCCCAATGCACCCCATTTCAGTCACCACCATAATGAAAGGGTATATTGGTAATCTGACAAGGCCATCCACCGAAATGGATAAATTACCCCCGCCCCCGTCCATTCCCTCCCTTCTACTCCTCTCCTCGCCATCTCAAATCTTTCCGCCCCCATTTCACCTTTCCTCCTCGCCGGCAGCCCAAATCTTCACCTCCTCTCCTCCATTGTCTCAAATCTACCGCTCATAGCTTCAGCCCCTTTCCCATCTACCTCTATAGTAGCAGTGGCGATGACACAATGGCACCAGGAGGGAAGGTCGTACGAAGGAAATATCCAGAACAAGGTACAATGTTTTCCTCCTCGGTTCAGCTTCCCCGGTGGATTCGTACTTGCGTGTTTTCCCATGTGGCAGATCCCATGTGTGCACTAGTTTTTTTTTTGATCAAGTAGATCCCATGTCTATACTAATTCTTTTTAGGATCTTGTTTTGATGAGGAACATCCTTTCAGGATCTTGTTCGGCTAGGAACATCCTACTAGTTCTTATAGAAGTTTTTAGATCTGACAGATCCCATGTCTACACTACTTCTTCTCAGGATCTTGTTTTGATTAGGAACATCTTTTTCAGGATCTTGTTTCGGCTAGGAACATCCTACTGGTTCTTATAGAAGTGTTTAGATCTAGTTTTATTTACAGTGGTAGGCCAACCTTACAGAAGTTTCTCTGCTTTCCTAACAGAAGTAGACGAGCGCGGCGATTACGAGCGGCAGAGGGACATGAATGTTTTGAAGAATCACAATTTCTTCTCTAGTCTTGGCATCGAGAAAATGAAAGCACTTTTAGCAGTTGACCAACCAAGTAGAAAGGGTACCAATGATACAATAATACAAGATTCAGATCCGGAGTACAACCCTTCTTATGAACATGAATCTGACCCAGAGACATGTCAACAATAGGTAATCTTATCATGAACTCATTTCATGTACTAGTTATGCAGGATTGCTTCTGATCTTCTCTTTCTTTGTCGAATTTTGTGTAATCAGGTCACTCATAGCATACCTGTTAGTGGAGGAAGAGGGACCAAGAGAATTCGGGCACCGGATGACCCTATCAGAATGCCTCCTAGACTGACTAGGACCAAGGCAAGGGAATTGGCTTTAGCTGATGGGAGTGGGACAACTCTTGATACATAAGAACTGCCCACTGAAGGCCAAGCAACAACAACCCACGATGAGAACATCATCGACATGACGACTGCAGAAGCTAAGTCATTTGATCTCATATTCGAATGTCCTAATTACCAACCGAATAATTATTAACTTGTATGGCTGTAACAAACTTGTTAGATAATGCACGCCCTTCCAGAGCACAACGGGGGTTGCGGGATTCAAGAAGATTGGGCAGAGATCTGGACCGAATTAGCCGAGGCTTAAATGGCAAGATCCCTATACACATTCAAGAAGGGCTCAAACGCCCAGAGGCACCAATGCAAGCTGCAAAGTTTGCATCAGAAGGTGGGATCATAGTGTGTGGGCACATACTGATCCTTCCTAGCTAGAAGGACTACAAGCCAAAGAAGAACCAGCAAGATGGTGAAAAGACTGAAGACCATCTCAAGAACTACATGGGCAAACTAGCGGTGTGCATATGTCCACTCATCTACTACCATAGTTCTTTGCATCCATTCTTGTCATCCATTTTTCTGATAATTGTCTTCTGCTAGGGGTAATTCGACATTGACACCACCAGTGAGCCTGTAAGGGTGGCATACACTGACATGCTGAAGTCGATACAAAGACATGCGAGGTATCGCCTGAAGCAAAAGTTCTGAAATGATGTTCCAGCAAATGCAGTCCCAACTAAATCTCCTGTGCCCAATCTGACCGACGCCCAATGGAAGGCACTGGTTAACATGTGGTCTTCCCCTGAGCACAGGGTATGATAGAACTTCAACTTGCCACGACCACATTTTCATGTACTTATATATTGTTCTTAATCTTATTTCTTACACGAGTTCTTATTATTGTAAAGGCGTGGTGTAGTACAAACACCGGTAATCGAGGAAAGGTCAAGTACCATCAGCGCATGGGATCTCGAAGCTACATTGTACAAGCTAATCTTGTGGTATGTAGATGAACAATTCATGTTTTTGCTCTGTAGTTCATTTCATGAACCATTTTACAATGAGAGCACTTTAATAATTATGCCTATTTTCGAAACATATTTAGAGGCAGAAGTATACTGCTGAAGGAGAAGGGCTAAGTCCACTTGATTATTTCAAGTCCTTCCACTGCAGCAAGAATGGCTTCACCGCTCTAGTACAGGCAGCCATTGTAAGTACTTGTCTACTTTTGCATTTTTCTTTGCAACAATACTAGAAACATGTGTGACTATTTTATTTTAAACCTTTCATTTTATTTCCTTTTTTAGGCTCGCATGGAACAAATTGTCGCTGAACCTCAAGGCGACCAACCAAGAAAGACTGATGCTGAAGCAGTGGCGGAAGTTGTCCAATCTAGGACTTTTCAGGAGGTTGCTGGCATTCGTCCGCCCTCCATGAAAAAGACTAGTGTTACTACTGCACTTCAGGTTCAGGAAATACGAGCTGGACTTAATAATGAGAAGCAAGGGGGGCACAACTGCGGCAGTAGATTGTTGAACAGGAGGCCGAGATGAGCGAACTGAGATTGAAGGCTCAAGAACAGGAGACAACATTGAAGTCTCAAACAGAAGCACTTGAAGCTTTGAAGAAGAGCACAACTGACATGCATAATCTGATCCAAGGCTTGATAAATTTCAGCCAGGTTTATCCTCCTCTCAACTGAAGTGTGGTCCTGGTGAACTTGTGTTGCTGATGACTTGTTGTATGTTGATTCGATTCGATGCTAACTTGATGTATATTGCACAATTGTACTGGTTGAACTATTCCCTGAATGTGGTGTGAATTATATGAAAGTGGGAAATGTTTTGTTTTGTTGTCTGATGTGCTGGTGATCAGCAGAAGCCAGAACAGTATACAGTGCCTTGCGAAATGCAATAAGGGCTGATCTAAAAAAAAGCAATATGGGCCGAGGCCCAGGAAAGGCCCTGTGGATAATTGCCCAAAATCAAATGTCCAAGCATAATGCAATATGGGCCAAGTTCGTTAGATTGCTAGGGCCCAAAATAAAATAGCCCAATATACTGTGCAACAAACATTTCGGGAATGGCCAAAAAAATAACACGAAAACCTGAAACGGGCTAAAATTGGCCAAACAATATTAGGCGCACAAAGGCTCTTACATGGACCGGGCCTCAATTTGTGACGAACCAAAATCGTCATAACCCCCTACCACGTCGGAGCCACGATGGATCTCAGTCCGACGTGGCAGGTAGCTTCTGACGCCTTAGTGTTACGAATTTATATGCGTCATTAAACTCATGACGCCGCGAAATAAGGTCTCGTCATTAATCGCGGTTTGTGACGCTCGATTAATGACGGAGCGTTTTCATAACAACTGGCATCATTAATCGCGGTTTATGACGAGAAACGGCCTTTTTTTGCGTCACTAGTTGGCGTTTTTCTTGTAGTGTCTTTTGCCGATGGTGTCGAGCCCTTTTGCCTCACCTTGAGGAGTCGGCAATTTCGGAGCATTTTATCTCGGTTGTGTCGAGCCGTTGCCCCTGTCTTAGGGGACCGAGATGTTTCTCTTTCTAGTGATCGTGTTTTGGCTTTTATTTGGCTTTTGATCACTAGTTTGAGTTTTTAGTTCGTTTCTTTTCTTTTTTTTTCTTTTCTCTGAATTGGTTACTATGTGTGTTGTCAATGCACTCATAAAGGGGGAGATTGAGGACCGGAGCGTCCGAGGACCGGTGGATGGTCGCTCCCTGGTGTGATGAGTGATTAACAACGTGGTGTGGACTGACTCTTGGCTGAGTATTGCAGGTGCAGGTTGCGGCTTGATTTGCGTCGGTGCAGGTGAAGAGCGGGCGCGAAAGGTCTTAGCCTTGCGGGGCCTCCGAGGAGTGGAGAGACAAGTAGGCTCGGCTCGATGGACCCAGTGGCCGAACAGGATCAAGTGCGAGCCGCATGGTGGCAAGAAAAGCAAGATGAAGTCGTTGACTGGAGCCGGTGCAGGGTAGCGGCTCACAACTGAAGTCTGCACGCGGGGTTTGCGGTGGTTCACCACAAAACCGTCGGGTCACTTGGTTGAGCCACAAAACCAAGACCGGAGACTAGGCGGGCGGAGACGGGATCCGGGCGCGCTGAGAAGCTTCGATGCTGGGGGACACGCTGCGAGATCGCAGGGCTTGCGTCGGGAGGACGCGGACTGCGGCGAAGGCGTGGCCGCCCAATGAAGCGGAGTGCTACTTGACCATATTGCTCCTGAGGGGTGTGTATCTCATTTTAAGTTCTAGGGGTAGCTTGGTCATTTGCCCAATCCAGAGGGACTTCATATATATAGCTCTAAGGTTTCAGGGCAAACCATCCTTCTGGACTGCATCTCATTTCCCTGGTCTTTAGGCTTAGATTTTCTTCACCGGTTTGTAGAGAATCTGACCTCCGAGTGTATGGAAGTTTTCATGGTTGCGTCGATTTCCTTCTTGTGGCTCGAGTGATTTTCGTGTTTTTTGGGCTATTTTCATTGGATTTTCGTGCGCGGCTTGTTCCTTCAATTCTGAGGTGTTTGGGTTTGGATTTCTTTGTGTGGATCATGGATAGATGTCTTGTGCATCTTTGTGCTTGATCTTGACCCCTCAAACTCCTAACTTGGCCTCCGATTGAAGGATTTCGGTTGGAACCCTAGATTTTGGTGTGAGCTGGGTAGAATCTCAATTCCTCTAGATTCAGTGGGTTTGAGGCTACAAATTCATAGGTATAGCATCTCCTAGAGGTGCTTCACCTTTACCTATGATTTGGTAACTATCCCTTGGTTGATTCGGGAGATCGGGCAAAGGGAAGGTGGTGTTGACTTTGAGCAACTCGGGCTCGAGCTGTTCTGTCTGCACCTGGTGGACAGTCCGCCTGGTAGGCGCGGACAGTCCGCGTGGCCCTGCTGTTCATCTAGTTCATTGCTTGTTCGTGCGCATTCTGGGTTCGATCCGTCGAGTTGGTTGCTTTTGGTTGCACGGGGTTTGGCGGACAGTCTGCGAGGAGAGCGCGGACAGTCTCTTCGCCACGGACGGTCCGCGGGTAGGGCTCGGACAGTCCGTTTTTCAGGGTGTGCTACTGGTGGTCGGGGGCAATGTTCGGACAGTACGCTGCAGTCTCGCGAACAGTCCGCCTAGGCCTCGCGGACGGTCCGCCCAGTCCATGCGGACAGTCCGCCCCGGGCCTCGCAGTTCAGTTAAGTCCTTTGCTTCTTGAGTTGCGCTTTCGCTTGGCATTTGTTTGGGACTTGTTCCTAGAGTTGGTAGGTTCGTTGTGACTACACAACCTTGGCAAGCTCGTGTGGGAATCCTTATTTGTGAATTTGGGACATAGTCGAGTTCGACTCTTCGGAGAAGAATTTTTATCGGCTCCCATTCACCCCCCCCCTCTCTGGTCGCCTAATCAGTCCTTCAGTGTTTGATAAACTTAACCCAGAAGTGCTCCTTTAAGCGCTTAAATTCTGTGTAAACAATATACTCTAAAAACCACATGCAAGTGCGAACTTGTTATATCAAGGGGTTAGTACCATTAGTTCGGATATCAAATCAGTGCCAATGTTCATGGTAAACTCATAGCTAGGTGTACCAAATTTGACCTCAACACACCCCCATGCTTAAACCTTGCTCGTCCTCGAGCAAGTCCAGGATATTTGCTCTAAGAAATCAGCGTTGCCCTTCAATGTCTTCCCTGCACTTAGTTATACACAACAAGACATATTGCTCTCTCAAGTATTTAGCATTAAGGTTCATGTTTTGACCGGTTACTTCATCATGGAAGATAGACTAGCATTAAAGAACATGCCACAATAAAACAAATATAGTGCTCTCAAACTTAAGCAAACTTTGAACCTTTACCTTGTTGCACCGTGAAGAGTTTTCAAAAAGATGCATATCCAACATAGCGAGATCCTCTTGCAAAAGCTCATGGAAACACTCATCTCATCAAGTCACTCAAGCCTATACTAGATTATTCTCAACCTATTCTACTCATATATGAAAGTGGAAGGCATATGTGGAGCTTGGTAGGTAAAAACAATCCTAGCAAAACATTATATTTTCAAATATTGTCAAACTAAAAGAGAGATCTATTGGATTTACCGAGACTCGACAAAAAGGTCATGGAAAATACATGTTGGAAGAGATGGAACACACACATTTAGATAGGTGGACATGTGCAAGTGACAAAGGGGTGATCCCGAGACACGAGTGAAGTTCTCATTATCGGATTGCACATGGGTGGAAAAGATTGAGTATGGACTTTTCTTTAAAGCTCTCTAAGATTTAATGAAGCTAAAAGAACCGAGGAACATTTTTATTCTTCTCTTTTTTTTTCTTTACCTCATTTTTTCTATATATATTTTTTTTCATGATCTCTCTTTTTTTCTTTTTCTTCCACTTTTTTTTATTTGCTCCTCTGAACTTTTAAGCAACATAGTACTTGCTATAGCAGTCCTCCCCCATGCTTAAATGATTGCTCGTCTTGAGCATAGAAGTGAGGGGACCTATGGCGGCTAGAGAAGTACAAAATCATTGTGTTCCTTTATAAATCTTTTGAAATCTTCAGGGGCATCCTCCATGTCAAAACTTTGCATTATCTTGGGTGCATTGATGAGTCCCTCCACATGTTATATATCTTGAAATCTTGCCAGAAAATCTTCAGAAAATTCGTCGAAAGATCATCCATACTCAATTTGGGTTGTGGTCAAGGAGGTAAGCACAAAAAGATGTTTTGGGTTTAGGTTGGATGCCTAGCGAAGTTTGTGAAATTTCCAGTGTAGAAACTCACAATGCATGGAAAAAAATGGCTAGCATGAAATAGATACACGAAGGAATGACCAGCTTAGTCTCGTACCACAGAAATCAATCCTAATCCAACTCATCAAGATATAAGTTTGCAAACTAAAGGTTACATCATGAAAGAACTTGTATGTGTATAAGAATTAAGTTTTATATAAAACAAAATGAGTTATCTGGTCATGGATAAATTAAATCAAAGAGCAACATAAAGTATGTTGGTCTAGAATTTAGTCATTTAACCTCCACAAATGAGAGAGCCCATATGTAATCAATTTAAGTTCCTTTGAGAGCAAATAGTCATGTCATATACAACATCATGTAGGTAAAACAAGGCGGCAACTTGTATCACTTTTCTGTAAGCAAAACCATAAAAGATATCATCGTGGTGAGCTCAAATTTGCAGTGATCATGATTTATTGAAAAATAAAACTAACAAAACTAGGTTGTACTCCTAGTAGCCATGTTATTATACAAAGAGATAAACAATGTTTGCATCAAGTCTATGGTTGAAGGCTTATATACACAAGCATAAGAAAGAGATGGACAAAGAGAAGGTGTCAGAAAGATTTACCGTCCTTTTGATGCTTGTGAAGAGTTGTAGCGCAACCTCCCCCATGCTTAATCATTGTGCTTAGCATGGAAGAAGGAATTGCATCTTCTAGTGACCGTGATCCTCTTATCATCGGGTCCTCCCCCATGCTTAACATTGTGCTAGGCATGGAAAGAGAGGATGAAGCTTGTTCTCTGTGTCCGGAGCTTGTCTTTATGCGTCTTCACTTTTGTCGCTTTTATTCTTCAATTTCTTCTCTTTTCCTTTCATGAAAGCTCATTATCATGCCTGTAAAACAACTCAAGTGCACATACTACCCCCGAGGTGACGGTCCAGAATAGAAACAGTTGCCTACAAAACCAATAATATCCTCTAAGATACTTAACTTGTGGCATAATTAGTCTAGTGAAAATAAAACCTAATGAGTGTACGTGAATGCAAGTGGGAGGTGTGCATGCAAAATGGAAGCAAGCAAGGTTTATTGAACTAGATGATGATGGTCCGCAAACAAGTTTAAACACCACATTTACACAAGATTGCTATGGAGAATGCTGGATCCAAGCATTAACATAGATATGAAAGCATTCATTATTAAGTGTAGAGAACAACCAAGCTAACCATATGCAAAGCATGTATGGAGTGCAAGAGAAATGTGATGGCAAGATGCAATGCATGCATAAAACAAATATGAACATGATCATAGTGATGGTCTCAAAAGAAAATTAAAACTAGATTAAATAGCCACAAGCTTAGAATCAAAGGGTAGTGCCACACTTCATATTTCTCTCTAAAAAGACACAAATAAAAAGACTTTAAACACTAATAGGCACACAAAAAGGGGTCTACAACTTTTCTGTGATCAAATAACAAAGTGCTCTCAATAGCAATTAGAACATACAACATGATGTTGTGGCATTTATTAGAGCAATGGTACAATGTTACTTGATGGGTTAAAATTGAGAGCACAATATAGACCGTGTCGGTGTTTTAGACCGGCAACCTACCAAGGGGGTTACCTGAGGTATGATTGTGGCCTCGCCGAGATCGGGAACTCGAAGGAGAGACACGTGGCACACAATTTAGACAGTTGCGGGCTGCAATGTGCGTAATACCCTATGTCATGTATGCTGCGTAGATCTTGATTGATGGGGTGTTGTTTACAAGATGATGCGGATAGATAAAGGTGGTCCCTTCCTCGCCTTATATAGTGTGGGAGGTAGGGTTACAAGTCGGTTTGAGTAGAGAGTTCTAGCTATACTCGGGTAGGAGTACTCTACATGGGTTCGGACATGTCGAGGCTTCCTATCCGAGTACTAGTCCTCTGTTGCCTTGTGATCCACGCCGTCTTGCACCATGGCGCACAAGTCGAGTAGTCCCGAGGGCCCACGTAGTAGTCAAAACCAGTACCCACCTGGGTAGTGGGCACTGGGATGTCCGTATGACAAGCCCCCGAGTACTTTGTTGTTGAGTAAGATGTCTTCGAGTAGTCTTGATGGCCTCCGCGAGTAGTCCTTGAGTGTCCCCAAGTTCTACAAGCCGGAAGTTCTCAAGAATGCTTGAATCATCTCGAGGCTGGAAGGTGCTCCAGCTGATCTTTGAGTAGTCTTGAAGTCTTCTCGAGTAGTCCCCAAGCATCCCCGAGTGCTTCTCTCGAAGGTCTTCAATATACTCGTCTTGTCTTGATAGCTTGCAATGAAAAACCATATGGGAAATGCGATTCGAAGAATCGCATTCCATATGGAATGTAGGCCCCGAGCTGTAGTTCGAATGGTAGATTCAAGCTAAGGGTCAATCTGAAGTTCTGCCAATCTTATCCCTAAAAATCTGGAGAAAAAACCAAAGGACACATGGCACAGAACCCCCGAGCCTTGAGTCGAGTACTTCTCTCGAATTGAAGGGTCATCTTGACTGTAGAATGTGTCCTTAGTTGATCCTTGATGTGTTGAAATCCTCCAAAATCCAAAGGTTGAATTCGAGCCCCTGAGACGTGGCCTGTCGAGTACTGGAAGTTGAAGGGTCCGCTCGCCCGAGCTGAGTCAGCCGCACTGAACCGAACTGAGCCAGCCGCACGATTATAAATAAGAGGGCAACCCCTTAGGGTTTTCGACCCGCAACTGCCTTAGCCATTTTGCAAATAGATCTCCAGGTCTTCCATAGCTGCCGCCACCACCAATATTCTAGATCTGCTAGCGCCGCCGCCGTAGCCGCCACCTGATAGCCCCTGAGTGAATGCGAGTGAAGATGCTCGTGATTGGGAGGATGAATGTGTCGCCGTGAAAGTCCTAGATGTCGAAGAAGAGAAGCCGGGAGGAGCAGGAGGATGCCGGGCAATCGTCTTTCCACCCCGCTCCACTGAATCCATCGAAGGAGTGGAAGAAATCCAAGTTGAATTTGGATGACATCCTCGCCTTGGTCAACATTGGGTTTCTGCAGGAGAAGGCCGTCAATGGTTGGAATGCCGCCACCGGGGATGCCTACCCAATGCAGAAAAACCCGAACGAGATCCCGATTTTCTCCCGCTTCGCCGAGCGTGGACTGGCGCTCCCGTCTAGTGACATCTTCCGTGGGCTACTCAACTTCTACGGTATCGAGCACATCCACATGAACCCGAACGGTATCTTCCACACCTTCGTTTTCGTTCATTTCTATGAAGCCTTCGTGGGGATCAAGTCGCACTAGGTACTCTTCCAGAAGTTCTTCCGGTTGAAGCCCCAGCCCAGCGCGGATGGCCCAAGAGTTGTTGGCGGCGCCGGAGTTCAGATGCGTGAAGACGTCGTCGCACAGTACTTGCTGTACAAGCTCATCGACTCCAACCAGGACTGGAAGCAACGGTGGTTCTATGTGAACAACTATCATCCGGAGTTGCCGAAGCCGAGTGGGTACCCGCCGAAGCATCAGCCTTGGTGGAACATGGAGCCCACCATGCAGGAAGGCCTTCAGCTGCCGGTGCTATTGGAGAGGATCACCACATTGAGGACAGCGGGACTGAGGGCCGAACATGTGGCTTTCATCTTCATGAAGAGAAGAATCCAGCCGCTGATGGGGCGGGACCACCTCGGGTATGAGTACACTGGGGTGGATGATCCCTCGATGCTGCACGATGAAGAGATCAGCGACGAGTTGATCATTAAGAGATTGGGCAAGATCTTCAAAGATATGCCCCCGTATACTCCCTGCCAGTGGAGGAGTACTCTGCGTCACGTCCGCCTAAGAAGGTTAGTAGTCATGGCCAAAGCCCCAGAGTACTCGTTGTTGAAGTAGTCTCACTGACACTTGTTGTTGCTTGTTGTAGGAGGACGTTGAGAAGTTTGTGTCCATGCCTCCAGCACCCAAGACAAAATACCAATCCGAGACAAGGGTAGAGGCAAACGCCAAGGAGTGGAGAGTAGTCGGTGATGATGACGATGTCATCATTGTTGAAGACATGTCATTCAATGATGATGATGAAGAGACACTGCACCAGTGTTTCCAGCATCGGTCACGATTTAGCCGAGCTGGGATGCCGTTCGTGCCGGTAGAGAAGCCGACGGCTGGTCTTGAGGATGCCGTCCCGTGTCCGCCGAGGAAGCCCCATAACATGGTGCGGAAGCGAGCCGTGAAGAAGATCAAAGTGTCAGTAGACACCAGGCCGGAGGTGAGTACTCCCCAATGTAGTAGTCGGCTATCCTTTACCGGCCGTTGTTGTTAATGACTTGTTATTACCGTGTTGTTGCAGGATGTTCCTCTCACGGAGCAAGTCGAGACGACTGAGTGTGAAGAAGAAGAAGACTTCAACACCATGGGGGCGCCAGCTGGAGGCAACACCAGCCTGCCTCCCACCGTTGAATTAGCTATGCCGGTGGAGGCACAGGAGTAGTCGGCGGTCACAAAAGTGAACCCGTAGCCGGCGGCCGTAGAGACTCAGGATCCCCCTCCTGCTACGGCAGAAGCCGTTGAGCAGCCGGAGGCACGAGAGCAGGAGTCGCTTGCCATTGAAGCAACCACCAAGGAGACCTTACTCGAGGTGCCACCCGTTATTGTAGATATCTCGAGTCATCTTGCTGCCCCGACCGTCATCGTGGTGCAGTCAACATTGTAAGTACCCGTCCATCCGAGTAGATAGAAAAGCTTGTTATTTGCTGCTGACATGACACTTTTGCGTAGGAAATCCACTGACTTGTTGTGGGATGGGGCCAAAGTGAGTACCCCTGTTGATGGTGGAGACCTCTCGATAGGGCCACGAGAACCCATGCCACCTCACCATGAGGAAGCTGAAGTGGAGGCGATAGCCGTAGAAGCCGGCACCTCTCAAGGTATGATCCTGGCACTTCGAGTACTATGTCTTGCTAGTTGATTACTGTAGTCCCCAAGCTCACTTGACTGTTGTTGATAGGGACTGAAGCTAAGGAGAGGGTACTCCCCGATCCAGTTGTTGTCGAGCCAATGGAGGTAGAAGCCACAGGCACAGCCCCCGAGCTTGGAATAGAGGCGCGAGTAGAGCCTGACCCGAGCTCGGTGACTGATGTTGTCCTCTGGGAGAAGGAGATCGAGGACCCAATACCCATAAGGTCCGTGGCGATGGAGTCTTCGGGCAGCTCGAGCCGCCAAGGCCTCAAGTTGCTCGACGATGAGTTGATAGATCCATCGGTCGTTGCTCTGAACCAGGAGTCCATGCGGCGTTCGGAGCAATGGATGAAGGTACGCTCGAGTACCCATTGTTGCCTTGTAGTTGAGGGTAGTAGCCTGAGCGTTGATGTAGTTATACTCTTGTTGGTGCAGGGTGTAGTCGAGAGATCCCAAAAGAAGTCCGAGCTTCAGAAGGGGTACGGCGACACCGTTCTCCGCGCTGAAGAGCTCGAGGAGCTGGACAAGGTGAGAAAACACTCTGAGTTGCTCCAGTCCAAGCATTACACCACCTTCTCCCAGTACCATAATGAGATCCAGGACATGGTGGCGAAGAAGGACGAAGTTGTCAAGAAGAACATAACGCTGCGGCAGAAGAACAAAGGTATGACTCTTGCCGAGGTGCTTGTGTACTGATTTTGATGATATCTGCATCTAACACTATTAATGAGCATTTGCAGAACTTCAAGCTTCTCTTGAGCAGGTCAAGGCATCGGAGACAGATCTGAAGAACATCATGTACCGGGAGACCGATGCTCGAGAGGTAGCTAGATATGAACTCGCGAAGATGACTCATGAGTGCATTAAGTGGATGGAGCTTCATGAAGCCAGTGACATTGACCTTGTGCGCTGTTATGGATCTCTGCAGAAGCTTAATGAAGACTACGAGAAGATGTAGGCATCGCTGAAAGAGCTTGAAGAAGCTGTGCTAGCAAATAAAAAGGCTGTTGGTTCCACAGGTGGCTGGAGAACAACTGCGGCCGCTTGTGGATCGGTTGAGGGAAGCCCCCGGGCGCTTGGCAACATATGTGAAGCACATGGCGAAGTCGATCCCCAACCAGGTGCTCACCTTCCTGAAGTCGTACTTCCCAAAGGCGCCCGTGGATGCTATGGCTGGTGGTATCTGTTGACGACTGTTAAGTGCTTACTTTAGCCGTCAATCTACTCATGAATAAAGGAGCAAGAGGCATTTCTTACATGCATTTTAGTTAATAATAATGTAGTTCCACTTGTCCTTGGAGATTATGTGATTGCAGGAAAATAAGCATAAAAGAAGTGGCAAACTCACCTTCTATGATTCATGCCACGTCACCTCAAGGAGTGGCTGCCACCTCAGGTGCCATGCATGCAAGCTAAGCCACCTCAGATGCCATGCATGCATGCCATGTCACCAATCCAAGAGAGGCAAGCCCCGACGAATCAGAGTGTGACACGTTGACTTCACATGGATCCATGGGCCCACCAGAGCGCCTAAACCGCCTCAAGAGCACGTGTGCACCGGGGACCGACTTAAGGGCCCACAGGACAGCCACCCCGAGGAAGCACACCCCGAGTGGGGCCCACCTAGGGTCGGCCGACCCTAGGATCGGCCGAACCGACCTTGGGTCGGCTGATCCAGGGCCTCCACGTGGTGCTTGTCCATTGGTCCTAGAGGCCATCCTCGGGGTGTTTCACTCCTTCTTGCGCCGGTGCTCGGGCCTATAAATAGAACGGGAGGGGGTTCATTTCTTAACAACACAACTTACTCCTCCTCTCTCACTTTTGGTTTCTAAGGCTAGGAGGTAGGCTAGAGTAGTTCTACTTCAGGTTCCAAGTCTACTTTGGGATCTAGGTATGAGTTCTCTTGTATCTTTATTTTATTGTATGACTTTGATCTACTTCAGTTATTCAGCTATTTCATATAAAGTTGTGCTTGTATACATGGGTGATTTGTTCATGTGTTCTTCGCTTGTTCATCATTTAGAGGCTCATGTTCTTGATGAACAAGGCCTTTCGATCCAGTTGACGGGTGACTTATACATGTTTTTGGTGTTTGTTCATAAGTTAGAGGCTCGTGTTCTTCACGAACACGACCCTTTGATCTTGTTGAATAGACATAGGAAAGCACAAATCCGTTTGTGTACTTAGCCTAGTTAGATCTCATGTTCGTGTTGCATGAAGTTCGTGCTCAAGCTACGGTACTCGGTGTAATTGGCCGGTTTATCTGGCGGCTCTGACCTGGGTCATAATAGCCCGGGCCGGTCAGAGTCCTGCTAACAACGTAAGCATGGTGCTTGGGTTGCGTAACTACGTTGCTTATGAGTGTATCCCACGGTTTGTCTTGGGGTAGGCCACGGTGGTGACAGCTGTTGGACCCTTCTGGAATCCCCCACGTTCGGATACGCTGTAGGAGTCTAAAGTCTAACAACCGGAGTCATGCGTAAGCGACGCGGGAGGTTAGCTCCCCGTTTGTACCTGGGTGCTTGAGCCAGCAATCATGCCATGCTAGTGTGTATCTAACTCGTCTACTATCTTTGTATGCTTAGTACCTTAGAACCTAGAACTAACTCGTATGTTGCCTCCTAAGCCTAGGACCTTTAGAGAGAGTGTGTTTGTGTGTTCGCACTACCATCTATCTATCATATCTTACCCCTGTGTTCGAGTGTCTGGTTCGTTCCCGTCTATGATTTATACTCCTTGCAATAGTGTTGAACTTGTTAATCCACCCAGCCTTCCTTGGATTCGATACCCTTTGGAATACTCCTTTGGGGAAATGCTACAATGGTACTTCTGTGCGCTTGCGGACTCTTGTAATCGTTAGGATTACCATTTGGTCATTTCTGGCATCGTTGCTAGGAACTCATAACTTAGCATCGACGTTAAGAAATGCCAACAAGCATTTCTGGCGCTGTTGCCGGGGAAGGATAAGGATAACATGTCAACACTTTGCAATGTTTATAATCATGACAGGAATAAAACAGTTCTCAATGCAGGCTAACATTGATTGTCTTCTTTGTCTATCGATGATGAAGACAGATAGTGTATGACTGGTTTCGACTTACCGCCGAATTTCACTGAAGATCCTGAGTCACTCGTGAGGAGAGCTTGAACTCATTTCGGTTCTCCCCAGCGTGTACGTACGGAAGTCGACCCAGCTGCTTGTGTGCCATCTACATAAACTCCTATGGCCAATCAAGAGAAAACTCTTCGCGAGTACTCTGCTCCCTCTGCTGATCAGGTGCCTACTGGCCCCGAGATCAACACTGGGAATGGAAACTTCAAGATCAAGACTGGCCTCATTACGATGGTACAGGCTAGCCCATTCTGTGGCAAGCCTAATGAAGACGCGAGCGCCCACTTACAGCCGTTCCTGGAGCTGTGCAGTACCTTCACTATACGAGGAGTGGAGGAAGATGCCATTCGTCTGCGACTGTTCCCATTCTCACTTCTGGGAAAGGCGAAGAAGTGGTTCTATGCGAACCGTGTAGATATTGACACCTGGGCGAAGTGCTCAGCAGCGTTCCTCGCGAAGTTCTTTTCGTTGGGCAGGACCAATGCTCTCCGGGGGAGAATTTCAAGCTTTCAGCAGGCAGCAAATGAGACCATTCCAGAAGCTTGGGAAAGGCTTCAGGAGTACATCCTGGCTTGTCCCCATCATGGGATGGACAACTGGCTTATTCTTCAGAGTTTCTACAAAGGGCTGACTCCGACAGCCCGGGGCCACATTGATGATGCTGCTGGAGGGGCTTTCTTCTCTCTCACTATCGCTGAAGCTACTAAACTTATTGAGAAGATGGTCTCTAACCAAGGGTGGAGCGATGATCGACTCCAGCCACGTCAGAGGGGTACACATACCATCAAGGAAGCGGATATGTTGCACGCCAAGATGGACCTACTCATGAAGAGAATGGATACTCTGACCAGCGAGAAGGCGGCCATGGCCATCACTACTCAAGCTATGGATGCTCGCATGACTTGCGAAGTCTGTGGTGACACTGGGCATTCAGGGAATTACTGCCCTGCTACCAAGGCGGATGTGATGTACATGAACGGCAACAACAATGGTTATCGTCCACAAGGAGGTCAAACGTGGAATCAATCACGCCCTTATTATCAGGGAGGTAATCAAGGTAATTCTTACAATCCAAACCAACCTTCCCTGAAAGATTTGGTTTTCGGGCAAGCTAAAATTAATGATGGTTTTAACAAGAAAACAACTGCCTATGATAAGGCTTTGGAAAGACTTAACGTTAAAATTGATAGCCTTTCTTCTGCTCTTAAGAACTAGCTGAGCTTTAACAAAATGATAGAAACCCAGTTGGCTTAGTTAGCTGCTTTAGTTCCTTCTGCTGAAGACGGGAAGATTCCGGGGCAACCCGTATCTTCTTGTGAGAATGTTTCTGCAGTGTCCACCAGATGGGGTAAGCTATCTGGGAGGGCACGAGCTGCTGACTATGCAGGGAGACCCATACAGTAGGTTCTTGATCCATGGGAATCTTCAGCAATTGTGCACAGGAGAGACCCTGGTTATCCAGCTATCACTTGCACTATATACTACCAGAAAATCAGGAATGCTCTCTGTGATGTTGGCGCGAGTGTCAACCTCATGTCCAAGGCTATGTTTGAAAGACTGGGATATCCTGCTCTTACTCCAACCTCGAGGACAGTTCAACTTGCTGATGCTTCGATCCGGTATCCGGAGGGGATTGTGGAGAGTCTACTTGTATTTGTCCAGGGTTCTTGCATCTTCGCGGATTTCGTGGTCCTTGACATGCAAGATGATGCGGAGATGCCACTCATTCTTGGGAGGCTTGTGACAACCCGCCCAAGAAAATACCATACTATCGCCTAAACCAATCCACTTTGGTCATTAAGCAATAATAAAGTACCATCCCGTCGTAAGTTGCCGGGTCAAAGCCCGGTAAATCACTTGGATAACACACAGAGGATCGAACATATGCATTAAAACTCACACGAAGGCGAGTCCAGAGTACAAACACAAATTAAATCCAATTTACCCCTAAGGGTTAATTATTACAAACCATGGTGCATGACATGATAAGTAAAGGTTCAAAGTTCGAAAACAGCGGAAAATAAACAAGCGATACGATAGACATCACAGGAGGCCATCTATGATGCCATCACTCGTCGTCATCCACCCATTCCAGCTCCCAGTCGGGTGGAATCTCTCCTGGCCACACAACACCTGCAACAACATTTTATAAAGCAAGGCTGAGTATACTAATACTCAGCAAGACTTAACCGTCGGGTGATAACTACATCACCAAACTCTAGACATGAGTGGCTTTTTGGCCGGTGGATTCTTTTGCTGAAAAGCAACAAAGAGTAGGTCCTTACTTTCAATATTTTAGCTCAAATTCTAGTTAATTACCATTTCTAAGTGAGCCAACTATGGCAATCAAGAATTGTGCAATACAATTAATCCACGAAGCAATCTTCACATAGTTCCATCATTAAGGGATATCATGGCCAGTTGATTAAGCAGTCTCAGATAACGGTGAGAGGCCGACAATCAATTGATTAAACCCTTGCAAGGTAAACCTAAACACACGGAAGAATGCATACCCCAAGAAGGTCCAAACAAAAACGAAACAGGGTATGCACCGACCAGACGGTTCCCATCTTTCTCCGGGTCGAGATCGGAACCTACAATCCTCGGTACAAGGCTTACTGGTACGTCACGCCGGACCGCCCAGACTCGCACATGTACCCCACTGTTGTAGGCAGGGGGACACATCATGTGTCCTAGGGGTAGTAGGGAAAGGTTCCCTTGCCGTGTCCATCAGGTACTAGGCTTACCGGTCCCATTCCCGACAAGTGCTTAGTGCGTTCAAAAGCTTAGCCCACGAAAGCCACTGGACCAGAGCCCAAATCCCATGCTCTTACCACATGAGCAATCCATTTATAAAGATCTTATGATTCCAACATAAGAACCTATTCTCGCGAGTGACGAACATCACTCGACTTTTACCGGTCCTATAGCATAGCAGCTATCGACCTAGCATACTAGTAAAAGAACAATGGTACCTAGGGATCATGCATCTAGGGTTTCATTCAACTCCTGAAACATAAATGCACAAACATAGCAAAGGTAATTGCATGATTTTAAAAGGAAGGGTTAATGATCCGGGGCTTGCCTTCGCCGGCAAGGTTGGCCTTGGGCCCTTCTGGACTTTGGTCCAGGTCTTGCTCTACAGCGACGTAGTGCACGTCTCCGTCAGCTCCTCTGTCTCCTCCTTCCGGCACAAGCGTACAGCTACCGTTGGGAAGATCTACACGAGGATGCAAATGCAAGATTTAATTGACAGTGTTAATTTAATTAATTATAAAACAACATATGACAACCATGAAGAGTATGGTTGGCCATATTCACCTTGACAAACACACATTTGGTAAATCCTTTCTATTAAAGCAATGTCATGTGATGCTTTAACATTTATTCTTTTTGATAGTGACTGTGTACACATTTATGCAAATTAATTAATTTAAATTCACAAACAGCAAAGGGAGTGGTCTCAACCTTCTTAGAATGTTTCTTATCACAACCATAGGGTCATTAGGTGTGGAGTGGTGGTTTTCCAATTTAACTCCATTATTAAGCTTAAATTGGCTTCCATTGTTTTTATCCATAAATAAATTCATAGAATGCATTAGGTGACACTTATGAAGCTCTTTAGCTCTAAACAAGCCACTGAACAAAAGTGCACACTTATTTAAGTTATAAATTAATTATACCACAAATGACAACTTTTATTTACCACAAACAAGAGAAATGCATATAAAAATAATTAAGCAACATATGGGTCCAAACTTTCTCACACAGGACCTCTGGTCCAAAACTAAGCTATGCAACCAGCAAAAGGGTCAAGGACCTTTCTAGATCTTGAACTATGCAATTACATTTAAAACTAAGCATATTTGAAGAATAAATATTTCTGTTAGATATAAAATCATGATTAATTCACCAGAGGTGTATTTAGGCATAACAAGGCCATATCCATAAGTTGGGCACAAAAATAAATTTATTTTAAGCTATAAAATTCATTAAGGCAGATTCATCATAAATACAAAATAAATCATATTAAAAGATTTACTTAGTAACTTTGTGCAATATTTGGTGTGGAGCCTACACATGGCATAACTAGCAACATATCCAAAATTCAGCTTGAGAACAATTGTAGATTTTGAACTACAGCAGATTTAGGCTAAACTAATTTCAATTTTGCATGCCAAAACTATCACTCAAAAGTATGGTCATGCTTTGTAAAAGTTGTAGATTTGCTCACAAGGAAACCAACAAAATTAGTTTGACATTTTATGATTTTTCTACGATTTTATATGAATTTTCTAAGATCTGGTCAAAAGGGTTCAAAGGTTAAAGAATCTTTTTGCGGAAAGACCCTTGGCTGAAGTTTCTCTTTCACAGATGTACCCTTGGTTTACGTAAAACTCCCTAGAAAAAAAAAGGGGGTTGCAATTGGGTCCTTGGCCATGGCCAGTGGCGGTTCGGCCGAAATTCCGACGAGGAGCTCGCCGGACTTGGCCGGGGAAGGCGTGGGTGCGACAAGGGACTCACCTACGACCGATTTGAGGGGTTGGACGGCTCGGAGGAAGTGCCAGCGGCGGTGCCTAGCGTTGCGAGGCGGCGGTGGCCGCTGGAGCGGCAGCTCCGGTGAGACGGCGGCCAATGCGTGTCGGCCCGTGGCTCGGAAGTCTTAGGTAGGTGCGGGTGGTGGTGATGGAGGGTTCAAACGGTTGCGAGGAGGTGCTAGAAGAGGGAGCTCCACTGGCGGGCTCCAATGTCGGGCGGCACAGGCGAGCGGTGGCGACGACGACACGCGCGGGCGCGAGCTCGGCCTCATTTATAAGCGGATGAGGGGCGTACGCTTCGACGCGGAGGAAAGGCCAGGGGAGGGGAGGGACCCAGACGGTGTCCGGTGGCAGTGGCGGCACGGCTGTAGGGGCCGGCGGCCAGTGGGCAACGCGCGACACGCCGAGGGAAGGGCAAAGGGGGTCCGGAGCCTTGGTCCGCGTGCGTGGGACCCACTGCTCGAGGTTCGCGCCAGGAGGGGTCCGGACGCCGAGGCGTGGCGAGCTGCCGCGTGGCGGCGCACTGGACGCGTGCGCGCACGGGGTGCGCGCTCCAGAGCGCGGGATGGGGCAAAACTGCCCGGTCAACGCGCGTTTGACCGACGTTTTCTCCAAAAATTTGAATTGGACGAAATTTTCGCCAAATATGAAAGTTGTAGTGTGAAGTACCCTCTACCACTTTTACGAAGGGCGATAGGGTGCTTGGTGAAGGGTTTAGCTGGGAACGTGCGGTTAAAAACGGGATTTGCTCGGCTCCGATTACTATTCAAATTGCCTTTGACCAAGTTTTTTAGCCTCTTGCACTCAAAATTTGAAATGCCGGCAATTCGGAAAATTGTGTCCCTCAAAAAGATGCACAACTTTTGTATTGGCCGATCTTTGAGTGTTTAGATGAATTTTGGAGAATGCGGCAAAAGTTCTAGGGGAGGTGCAAAGACATTAGGGGTTTAACTAGGGTT
This sequence comes from Cenchrus fungigraminus, assembly GCA_036936925.1. Lineage (NCBI taxonomy): Eukaryota > Viridiplantae > Streptophyta > Magnoliopsida > Poales > Poaceae > Cenchrus > Cenchrus fungigraminus. Next base: position 55,915,657 of record CM072772.1, on the reverse strand, counting down.
TGACTATGCCTTTGACCAAGGTTTGACCAAAAGTGCGTGTTGACTTGATTAAGGTGACCATTAGTGATTGTTGGCTAGGTTTTCGAGGTGATGACCCAGGTTGACCATGGTTTGACTAGAGTCAACATGTTTGACTCGGTTGACGAGGTCATTAGCACGAATAATGCTGATTAAAAACCTGGGGCGTCCCAGCCTACCCCCTTAAAAAAAATCTCGTCCCGAGATTCGAAAGTAAAAGACGAAAGTAGGGAGGTGTTCTCGGATAGAGATGTTACCCATGAAGTTAAGCTGGCCTTGCTTCAATTGAATTGTCAGCTTCTTGCTGTGATTGCCCTTGTCTGTTTCGGAGCCTTGACTCCGCACATGGGGCTTGTTCTGCTTAGGGTTCGGGCATTTATTGGCATAATGGCTGGGTTGTCTACAATTGTAGCAAATGCGGGGTGGGGGTTCTTTGGGCTTGGAAGCTTGTTGATGTGCCTATTGGTTTCTCGGGGGCTGAGGACAACCATGGGCAAGATGATCCATCAACTGTTGAAGTGAGTCTCTAGACTTTAGAAAGTCCTTACTAAGCCCAATTCGTTTTCCTCGACGTGACAAGATGTTCCAGTCCCTCGGGTCACTCCAAGCACTCGAAGGGTAAGATTGAAAGAGATGATTGCTCTCTCCACATTTAAAACAAAGTTGATGACACGGGTAAAGGCTTTTTCTCATTCGTTCTTCTAATATCTCAGCTTGAGAGCGAGTTTCATTTTCGACGAGCTGGTTGGTCTTGCCGATGTCGTTACTTGGCTTGCCCTCACGTGGACAAATTTCCTTGTAGGTAATTCCCCACTCACTCAAATCCATATCGGAGAATACTCGCTTGTTGCTCTAACTTTTTCTCTCTTCCTTTCTAAGGTCCATTGGTAGTTTCGATGGTGGTAGTAGAGAGTCGGAGGTGCTGAGTTGACCCTGATTTATATGATCCACCAACAGATTGCATAAGCGGGCCTGCTCAACCATAGATGTAGATAATGACTGAGAGAGACCGTCAGTTAAAGTAGTTTGAGATAGTTCCTAATAACGACCTTGGATGATATTGTGCACTATCTGACTTAGCACTGAATTTTGTTCTTCCAACATATTGATTGCACCGGCAATGGTATCTATATCAGCCTGGGTAGGTACTCCTGGTGAGCAAGACTCATAGGATCGAGGTTTCTCTGGATCTTTTCGGGTGGAGTTTATGGTCTTGGTGACCAAATTTGGTCCATCTGGATTGGCACCATGGGGAGGTTGTTGTTGCATCCCCTGGGCGATCTGCTGCTGCGTCTGGAGGATTTGGCACAACACTTCTGTTTGAACCGCCATAAATGCCTCTGCAATCGTCCTGGGTGGTGGCGGTGGTAGGTCGCTACCACTACTCGACGCACCAAAACCATTCGGGGAGCTGCGTGTCGGTCCCACCATCTGAAAAATTCGAGCTTTCATTAAACACACATTCATAAGCTTGTTCATACAAGCAGAACATGTACGACGAAAACCCAATTTGAAGAAAAGTCAGAATCGGGGCAACCGCGATATTCTGGAAATAAGAATTTCATGCACTCAGCTCAAGACTGTGAGGATTCATGACTCCAATGCGCATACCAAATCAAAGGTTTCAAGCAACTTGATATCCAACTCGGAATCAAAAGCTGAGGTTATCACATCTGGGAGATTTCGGTACCGGGGTTTTGTTCTGGCAGTTGTGAACAAAATTTCCCAACTTAAAAACCAGAGCCCCAAAAATCACCAAATTTTACCAGCAACTCAGCAAGATTATGAAGCACCTTTTTGGTATTCAAAGGTTGATCTAGGAAGGTTAGGAAGATGCTCAATTTAATCGAAGTTCAGAGTATGTCTTCGAGAAAAGATAGAGGTTCACTAATTTGGGCATAACTTGAGATTCATAGAAGCTATGTTCATGAATTTTTGCGAGCAAAAACTAGATTAGATATGGAGCAACTTTGGTATAGATTATCTAGTCCAATTAATTCTTGAACAGGGTGCAAAAATTTAAGCAAACAGCCCTATCAGATTTTTGGACAGCAACAACATCTACACATGCGAGAAGCTATGCAGGAAATCACACACTAGCAAATTTTCACCTAGAGAGCACACAAACATGTACAGGGTTCATTTTTAAGTTTCCACAATTTTTAACATGATGCAAAAGCGTCACTTACGACCTCACAAGGCGATCAAGCCAGAATCGAAGTTAGTGCCGATGGCAAGGCTTATATACGGTTCTCCCTATAATAGCTAGTCGAGAACTATTCGATTCTCACTTAGCGACTTACGAAACGTGGTTAGTGTAACTGCAGAAGATCACAGAACACAGCGAACCTTTCGTGCCAGCACTCACGAAAGCGTCCACATACATTACCGTTCACTATAGAAACGGCACCCATGAGTTTATCGCTGCATGGACAGCGTCCAACCTCAGACACTCTCCGTTTGAATGGAGTGTATCCTTGCCTCGCATATTCGTATTGCGGAACGCACACGTATGGCAAAATTGTGACGAGATGCAGATGCGACGTGGGTTCCCATTGGAATAGGTCCCATCCATCCCTCACAGGACTTTCCTGTGGCACCACCACGTATGGCAAAACGTGATGAACTAGTATGGTTGTGCAAGAAAGTAAGTTTTGACAAGAATAAAATGTGCTGGAAGTTAGCAAAATAAACCATAGAGTTGTAAGCCACCTGAAAGAACCCAAAATTCCCTCTAGGGCCTCTCGGTCTATATCCATCCTTAACGATAACAATGTATTTTGCAAATACAAGCAATCTTGGCAAGTTTTATTCGACAACAAGTGATTAAGGTTGTTAATTAAGCTCCGGTGCATATTAATCGCTCTGGTACCAGCTGTGACAACCCGCCCAAGAAAATACCGTACTATCACCTAAACCAATCCACTTTGGTCATTAAGCAATAATAAAGTACCATCCCGTCGTAAGTTGCCGGGTCAAAGCCCGGTAAATCACTTGGATAACACACAGAGGATCGAACATATGCATTAAAACTCACACGAAGGCGAGTCCAGAGTACAAACACAAATTAAATCCAATTTACCCCTAAGGGTTAATTATTACAAACCATGGTGCATGACATGATAAGTAAAGGTTCAGAGTTCGAAAACAGCGGAAAATAAACTAGCGATACGATAGACATCACAGGAGGCCATCCATGAAGCCATCACTCGTCGTCATCCACTCATTCCAGCTCCCAGCCAGGTGGAATCTCTCCAAGCCACACAACACCTGCAACAACATTTTATAAAGCAAGGCTGAGTATACTAATACTCAGCAAGACTTAACCGTCGGGTGATAACTACATCACCAAACTCTAGACATGAGAGGCTTTTTGGCCGGTGGATTCTTTTGCTGAAAAGCAACAAAGAGTAGGTCCTTACTTTCAATATTTTAGCTCAAATTCTAGTTAATTACCATTTCTAAGTGAGCCAACTATGGCAATCAAGAATTGTGCAATACAATTAATCCACGCAGCAACCTTCACATAGTTCCATCATTAAGGGATATCATGGCCAGTTGATTAAGCAGTCTCAGATAACGGTGAGAGGCCGACAATCGATTGATTAAACCCTTGCATGGTAAACCTAAACACACGGAAGAATGCATACCCCAAGAAGGTCCAAACAAAAACGAAACGGGTATGCACCGACCAGACGGTTCCCATCTTTCTCCGGGTCGGGATCGGAACCTACAATCCTCGGTACAAGGCTTACTGGTACGTCACGCCGGACCGCCCAGACTCGCACATGTACCCCACTGTTGTAGGCAGGGGGACACATCATGTGTCCTAGGGGTAGTAGGGAAAGGTTCCCTTGCTGTGTCCATCAGGTACTAGGCTTACCGGTCCCATTCCCGACAAGTGCTTAGTACGTTCAAAAGCTTAGCCCACGAAAGCCACTGGACCGGAGCCCAAACTCCATTATTAAGCTTAAATTGGCTTCCGTTGTTTTTATCCATAAATAAATTCATAGAATGCATTGGGTGACACTTATGAATCTCTTAGCTCTAAACAAGCCACTGAACAAAAGTGCACACTTATTTAAGTTATAAATCAATTATACCACAATGACAACTTTTATTTACCACAAACAAGAGAAATGCATATAAAAATAATTAAGCAACATATGGGTCCAAACTTTCTCACACATGACCTCTGGTCCAAAACTAAGCTATGCAACCAACAAAAGGGTCAAGGGAGTTTCTAGATCTTGAACTATGCAATTACATTTAAAACTAAGCATATTTCAAGAATAAATATTTCTGATTGATATAAAATCATGATTAATTCACCAGAGGTGTATTTAGGCATAACAAGGTCATATCCATAAGTTGGGCACAAAAATAAATTTATTTTAAGCTATAAAATTCATTAAGTCAGATTCATCATAAATACAAAATAAATCATATTAAAATATTTGCTTCGTAACTTTGTGCAATTTTCGGTGTGGGGCCTACGTATCGTATAACTAGCAACATATCCAAAATTCAGCTTGAGATCCCTTGTAGATTTTGAACTACAGCAGATCTAAGCTAAACTGATTTCAATATTTCACGCAAAAACTATCACTCAAAAGTATGGTCATGCTTTGTAAAAGTTGTGGATTTGCTCACAAGGAAACCAACAAAATTTGTTCCACATTTTTATGATTTTTATATGATTTTATATGAATTTTCTAAGATCTGTTCAAAAGGGTTCAAAGGTTAAAGAATCTTTTTGCGGAAAGACCCTTGGCTGAAGTTTCTCTTTCACAGATGTACCCTCGGTTTACGTAAAACTCCCTGGAAAGAAAAAGGGGTTGCAATTGGGAACTTGGCCATGGCCGGCGGTGGTTCAGCCGAAATTCCGGCGAGGAGCTCGCCGGACTTGGCCGGGGAAGGGCGTGGGAGCGACAAGGGACTCACCTACGACCGATTTGAGGGGTTGGACGGCTCGGAGGAAGTGCCGGCGGTGGTGCCTGGCGGCGCGAGGCGGCGGCGGCCGCTGGAGTGGCAGCTCTGGCGAGACGGCGGCCAATGCAGGCCGGCCCGTGGCTCGGAAGTCTTAGGTAGGTGCGGGTGGTGGTGATGGAGGGTTCAAACGGTTGCGGGGAGGTGCAGGAAGAGGGAGCTCCACTGGCGGGCTCCAATGTCGGGCGGCACAGGCGAGAGGCGGCGACGACGACACGCGCGGGCGCGAGCTCGGCCTCATTTATAAGCGGATGAGGGGCGTACGCTTCGACGCAAAGGAAAGGCTAGGGGAGGGGAGGGACCCGGACGGCGGCCAGTGGCAGTGGCGGCACGGCTGTAGGGGCCGGCGGCCAGTGGGCGATGCGCGGCACACCGAGGGAAAGGCAAAGGGGGTCCGGAGCCTTGGTCTGCGTGCGTGGGACCCACTGCTCGAGGTTCGCGCCAGGATGGGTCCGGACGCCGAGGCGTGGCGAGCTGCCGCGTGGTGGCGCGCTGGAAGCGTGCGCGCGGGGGGTGCGCGCTCCAGAGCGCGGGATGGGGCAAAACTGCCCGGTCAACACGCATTTGACCGACGTTTTCTCCAAAAATTTGAATTGGACGAAATTTTTGCCAAATATGAAAGTTGTAGTGTGAAGTACCCTCTACCACTTTTACAAAGGGCGATAGGGTGTTTGGTGAAGGGTTTAGATGGGAATGTGTGTTGAAAAACGGGATTTGCTCGGCTCCGATTACTTTTCAAATTGCCTTTGACCAAGTTTTTGAGCCTCTTGCACTCAAAATTTGAAATGCCGCCAATTAGGAAAATTGTGTCCCTCAAAAAGATGCACAACTTTTGTATTGGCTGATCTTTGAGTGTTTAGATGAATTTTGGAGAACACGACAAAAGGTGTAGGGGAGGTGCAAAGACATTAGGGGTTTAACTAGGGTTTGACTATGCCTTTGACCAAGGTTTGACCAAAAGTGCGTGTTGACTTGATTAAGGTGACCATTAGTGATTGTTGGCTAGGTTTTCGAGGTGATGACCCAGGTTAACCAAGGTTTGACTAGAGTCAACGTGTTTGACTCGGTTGACGAGGTCATTAGGACTAATAATGCTGATTAAAAACCTGGGGCGTCACAAGGCGGTTCCTAAGTGACGCTCGGGCAAGGATCAATGTGGAAAATGGGACCATTCGTTTCCGCGTTGGGAAGAAGAACTTGATGTTCCGATTTCGACCAACAGAAGAGCAATGCTATTTAGTGCAAGGAAATGATGAGCAAACTTGGGGATGGACGGAGCCACAACCCCAGCTCGTGCAACCTCCGACCGCACCAAGAAAATCAAGGAAAACACGGAAGGTGTGGTGGGAGGTACAGAGATCACACCCCTCTACTTCTCGGGAGTAGGGTGACGAGTGGAACTGATCACCGAGAAAAGTCCCGCTCTCGGACTTAAAAAGATGAGTCCTTTCGCCAAAAGGTAAAATTGGTGAGTTATCTCATATTTCCCTTTTCACAATTTAATTTAATTTAATTTTTCTAATGCATATTTGAATTTTCCATCCTTGCATCTGCATGCTAGAATTTTTTCTAGCCAATTTCCTTTTTTTAAATAAAAATTCTGAAAATATAATTTTGAGTTGGAAAATCCCTAAAAATTCATTCGAGCAAGTTTCCGTTCAAATTTGGACCGGGACACCTAGGCAGGCCCCCATGTGGCCGTTAGAGAGCCGTTGCAAAAAGCTGGAGGTGGGCGGACCCGAGGTGGGTTCAGCCGACCCCACAGGTCGGCCGACCCAGCCTAACGGCTACCTCGGCCCCCCTTCCTCCAACGGCTCCTAGCCGTTGCACACGGCCCATGTCTCGGTGCACGGCTTCATTGCCTATAAATACCAGGGGGTTTGAGGGGTGTCTTCACCCGTTGCAACACTCTCTCCCTCTCTTGCTCTTGCTCTCTGGTTTTCGTGGATTTCTCGCTCGAGATTGAGGTGCCAAGTATTCTCTCCAAGTGCTGCTGAACTATTGATCATTGGTGGAGCAAACTCGATAAGGATTTCATTCGGTTTCACTAACCCATCACCGAGTTGCTTGTGTTGTCCGATTGTTGTGCAAGATGAGTTGGGCCTCCGGCGCACTCCGGAAGTTGACTCGCTCACGCCGTTCACGTGACGGGGGAGCTCGTCTCATCATTCCGAAGCTGCACCAAGCCCAATGTCAACCGACCGTGAAGAGGAAGGAGAGGAAGAGCTACCCACGCCACAAGCCGATGAAGTGTACGCCTTCGACGCCGCCTTCATCGACTTGAGGAGTGATCGCGAGAGACAAGCCTACGCTCTCATCAAGGACCGACTCTTCACCAATACCAAGGAGTTCGACCCGGATCTTCTTGAGAAAACAGGTATGGACTCCAAGTTCGATTCCATTTGGCAAGCTCTAGGATGGGAGGATTTTGTCCCAGTTCAGGAGGTTGGTTCTAGACCTACCACCATCTAGTTCCTCTGCACTCTTCAAGAGGATGCATCCGGTATTTCATTTCGATTTCATGGAGTTCCGTATCAAGTTTCATGGAAGGATCTTAGTCGCACCCTCGGTTTTCATTGTCGCTGCGCTATTTCTCTTGAGCAAGCTTGCGCTGGTTTTAATCATGAGAGTTTTTGGGAAGAGCTCTCTGGTCGGCCTGTTCGCGGCAAGTTAATACCGAGGTGCAACGATATCTTGCATCCCACTCTCCGACTGTGGCACAAGTGGCTCGCCGTCACTCTCTTTCCGAGGGATGACGTACGACCCGTGCGCACTGACGAGATGATGATCTTATATGCCGCGGTCAGACGAATCAAGATCTCCCCTGTGCAAGCTATGATTCGGCAGTGGTTAACGAATTTTAAGATGACGGGTTCTATCGAGTGTACGTCTCTGATTTCTCGCATCGTCACGAATATTGGGATTACGCAAGGGCCCAACGTGCCCTCCATTGCTAATCCCCGGACTCAGATTGACGAGGCTTATTTGACTCAGGGGCATATTCTTAAGAAGGGTCCGGATGATTCTTTGGTTTTCTTTTACCCGGGCCATACAAACCAGATCCAGTTACTTAACCCAAATTTCAGGTTGTACGGCCAGGGGCCACTGACCGTTCCTCTCGAGGAACCTTGTCGTTCTAGTGTCTCTGGTGACAGGGTATCTAGGAGTGCATCGAGGAGAGCAGCCGGAGCACAACAGCCGCCACCACAGCCATCCCCGCAGCTGTCGCCTCAGCCACAGCCTCAGCCAACCACACCACCGTCTGGTACATGGACCTCTACCGAGTACATGCCTGGGGTTACTCCCGGATATGCTCCCGGTTGGGACCAGCCCATGTACCAGCAAGGTGCGAGTAGCTCAGTTTGGGCTAGTGCGGGCAGTGGCGAGTGGGTTGTCCCTGCCGGTATTACCTACGGAGATGCGACATTTTCGTCGTCTGGATTGCGCTCGTCATCTCGTGGGGCCACCCTCACTCAGCAGATGAGCGAGCTCAACATCCGAGTCGGCGACATGGAGGAGACCGTGCACCAGCACGTCGAGTCCACCCGGGACTGGCAGCGGATGTCTGGCGAGAGACTTCACACCATCGAGCTGGCACAGCAGCAGCAGCTGGAGGAGCAGAGGGCTTACTACCGGTGGATGGGATTTCCCCCTCCACAGTAGTGAGCCTGAAGCTAGCTTGGGGGAGGACGCCCACTCTGAGGTAACTTGTATCTTTATTTTCAGAATCTCATATGCTAAAAAACACATAAAAATCTACAAATTTAAAAAGACCAAAAATATTTATTTGCTTTCTTAAATTAGTTTGTTTTTATATGCGTGGTAAGAATGCTTTCTGTTCTTTATGGTTGAAATGATGAATAGTTGCTCTGTTTATTCCTTTTATATGCCTTGCTTACAGCTTAGTATCCTATCTTAGTTTTGAGTTTGTTGGCTTGTATGATCAAACCTTAGCTTGAAACTTGTGGGTAGCAAAAAGCATGACCTTTACCTAGGTTGTTGTGAGGTATGATATGGTATAATAGGGTTGCTATGAGCTCGTGCTAAGTGATGTTTGATATCCGGAGTTTTCTTTTGAAAAATGATAAAATGATAAGTTCCTCAATGATGAGAAATTCCTATCCAAAGCCATATGTAGATCCTAGCTGTCGTTAGCCTCCACATATGCTACTTGTTTTCTTCATTGAGTCTTGTCGAATTGTTGTGACCCTCGGCGAGAAACTTGTCATGCTCCCATGATCAAGATCACATACACAGCCATTATATGCTAAACTTCTGCACCGGAAGTTAGCACCCATCATTTCATCCATCCCCCATCCATTCCACAAATAAAGCTCTGCGCATTGTTTCATGATTACTTTCTCTTCAAAAATATTCAGCAAGGACTATGGGCTATGTGAAAAAAAAGAGCACATGCTCAAGAGCATGAAAAGAAAAAAAAGAGAGAGAAAGAATAAAGAGACATAGCCCAAGTCTCAAAAATTCCAAAGGAGAAGAGAGAATCATATACAAAAAGGAGTTCTTCATCCATCCACCATATACACACACATGCGCATCTTGATCAGGTTGTATGACTTGTTGCTCCCAAGGATTCGGTTTTCAACTCGACAATACATGAGAAGCAGGTATGCCACATGTTTTCCCTACATACAGCTCCACATATCAGCTTATTAGGAGTAGGTGGAGAAAGAAGGCAAATCAACGCCTTGGTGAGGAATCATACACAATGAGCGATCTGAGAGTATCATTCGAGGAACTTTGCTTTCCTTGTGAAAATTTGCAAAAAAAACCTCTGGATTGACGACTGATCAAGGTACTTGTGATTAGTAATTTCTATACAACCGTTCTATCTTTCAATCGCCCAAGGCAGGTGAAGCTACAAGCCCCATATCAATCAAGCATAAGGTAAAATCAATGCCGGCTTATTCAATCCGTGATAGAGTACCAAGTCGTATGCTTGTCATAAACTAGGAATACAACATCGTAGCAACTCCTGATCAACCAACCTAAGTCCTAAGTGTCTTGCTCGGGACGAGCAATACGCTAGCTTGGGGGAGTTGTTGACGGCTGTTAAGTGCTTACTTTAGCCGTCAATCTACTCATGAATAAAGGAGCAAGAGGCATTTCTTACACGTATTTTAGTTAAGAATAATGTAGTTCCACTTGTCCTTGGAGATTATGTGATTGCAGGAAAATAAGTATAAAAGAAGTGGCAAACTCACCTTCTATGATTCATGCCACATCACCTCAAGGAGTGGCTGCCACCTCAGGTGCCATGCATGCAAGCTAAGCCACCTCAGATGCCATGCATGCATGCCATGTCACCAATCCAAGAGAGGCAAGCCCCGACAAATCAGAGCGTGACACGTGGACTTCAAATGGATCCATGGGCCCACCAGAGCGCCTAAACCGCCTCAAGAGCACATGTACACTGGGGACCGACTTAAGGGCCTACAGGACAGCCACCCCGAGGAAGCACACCCCGAGTGGGGCCCACCTGGGGTCGGCCGACCCTAGGATCGGCCGAACCGACCTTGGGTCGGCTGATCCAGGGCCTCCACGTGGTGCTTGTCCATTGGTCCTAGAGGCCATCCCCGGGGTGTTTCACTCCTTGCGCCGGTGCTCTGGCCTATAAATAGAAGGGGAGGGGGTTCATTTCTTAACAACACAACTTACTCCTCCTCTCTCACTTTTGGTTTCTAAGGCTAGGAGGTAGGCTAGAGTAGTTCTACTTCAGGTTCCAAGTCTACTTTGGGAGCTAGGTATGAGTTCTCTTGTATCTTTATTTTATTGTATGACTTTGATCTACTTCAGTTATTCAGCTATTTCATATAAAGTTGTGCTTGTATACATGGGTGATTTGTTCATGTGTTCTTCGCTTGTTCATCATTTAGAGGCTCATGTTCTTGATGAACAAGGCCTTTCGATCCAATTGACGGGTGACTTATACATGTTTTTGGTGTTTGTTCATAAGTTAGAGGCTCGTGTTCTTCACCCTTTGATCTTGTTGAATAGACATAGGAAAGCACAAATCCGTTTGTGTACTTAGCCTAGTTTGATCTAGTTAGATCCCATGTTCGTGTTGCATGAAGTTCGTGCTCAAGCTACGGTACTCGGTGTAATTGGCTGGTTTATCTGGCGGCTCTGACTTGGGTCACAATAGCTCGAGCCGGTCAGAGTCCTGCTAACAACGTAAGCGTGGTGCTTGGGTTGCGTAGCTACGTTGCTTATGAGTGTATCCCATGATTTGTCTTGGGGTAGGCCGCGGTGGTGACAGTCGTTGGACCCTTCTGGAATCCCCCACGTTCGGATACGCTATAGGAGTCTAAAGTCTAACAACTGGAGTCGTGTGTAAGCGACGCGGGAGGTTAGCTCCCCGTTTGTATCTGGGTGCTTGAGCCAGTGATCATGCCATGCTAGTGTGTATCTAACTCGTCTACTAACTTTGTATGCTTAGTACCTTAAAACCTAGAACTAACTCGTATGTTGCCTCCTAAGCCTAGGACCTTTAGAGAGAGTGTGTTTGTGTGTTCGCACTACCATCTATCTATCATATCTTACCCCTGTGTTCGAGTGTCTGGTTCGTTCCCGTCTATGATTTATACTCCTTGCAATAGTGTTGAACTTGTTAATCCACCCAGCCTTCCTTGGATTCGATACCCTTTGGAATACTCCTTTGGGGAAATGCTACAATGGTACTTCCGTGTGCTTGCGGACTCTTGTAATCGTTAGGATTACCATTTGGTCATTTCTAGCATCGTTGCTAGGAACTCATAACTTAGCATCGACGTTAAGAAATGCCAACAGTATCGCTGCGAATTGCACTGATGAGCAATTCCGCGCGCTGCTGGAGGAGATGGCGCCAATCGCCGAACAAGTCACCGAGAAGCTGAACCTCCAGTAGATGTGCCTGTAGAGTAGCCATGTACATGTAGTAGTTGTAAAACAAGTTAAGTTATGTGAGACAATTTAAATGCATCTCAAAATGATTGATTGCTATGTTTGACCGAGTACTCGTTACCGCGGCTTGCAACGAAGCTCGCGGAGTACTTAGCCGTGATAGGTGATGAGTAGTAGTACTCAAAGATGATTGTCTCGTTAATAGACTCAGTACAAAAGTTGAGTAGTATCAAACTTTTATTACTGACGATGAAAGATTATGGCTGGATGGCAAGGACCGTTACATGAGTTCTCCTAGATGGCTAGGGCCGTTACATAGGATCTCCTGGATGGTTAGGGCCGTTATAAATAGATAGTCGCTAGGACCCGTAGGCCGCTTACAGCTGAATAGTCGCTAGGACTCATAGGCTGCTAACATTTAAGCATCTGTTAGGTAGCCGTTAAAGCTAGACCCTAGAGATGAGGAGTCAATAGACTATGAATAGAACCGACACAACTGGTTGACGTTCCACGAATTGTTAATTTCCTCGCCTTCCAATGTTTGGAGACGATAAGAGCCTGGGCTGGTGACCTTGGATACTGAAAAGGGACCTTCCCATGGCGAGTTGAGCCTGTGTAGTCCATCCATGATCTGGATACGACAGAGGACTAGATCGCCCACATTGAAGGAGCTTTCCTTGACATTGCAATAGTGATAGCGTCGGATACCCTCCAGGTACCTTGCTGATTGGACAAGGGCGCCGCAGCGGGCTTCTTCGAGGTTGTCGATATCGACCCTTCTGCTGTCTTCTACGACGCCTTCGTCATACTGTTCGACCGCTGAGGATTTCCACATCACATCCGCGGGTAGTATAGCTTCGGAGCCGTAGACCCGGAAGTAGGGCGACTACCTTGTTGGCTTTGTAGGTTGAGTACGAAGCCCCCATAGTGCATTGAGTAGTTCCTTGATCCACTTGCCTCTTTTTGTGTTAGCAACATCATGTAGGCTCTTCTTGATGGTGTCGAGTACCATCCTATTGGTGCGCTCCACTGGTCCGTTAGCTCACGGGTGAGCGACTGAGACATACCGAACGTTGATCCCACTATTCTCGCAGTACTCCCAGAGCTGGTGGTTGTTGAAGTTGGAACCTAGGTCTGTGATGATGCGATGGGGTAGCCCGTAGCGGTGCACGATCTCATCCAAGAAGTCGAGTACTCTGTCGGCCTTTGGGCAGGTAACCGGCTTGACCTCGATCCACTTGGTGAACTTGTCGATAGCCACCAGAACTCTGTTGAATCCTCCTGGCGTAGTTGGTAGAGGGCCAATCATGTTGAGCCCCCAGCAAGCAAACGACAAAGTTGTTGGTATTGTGATGAGCTTATAGGTTGGGACGTGTTGCTGCTTGGTGAAGAATTGACATCCTTGGCACCTTCTGATTAGTTCCTCTGCATCGCCCAGAGCTGTGGGCTAGTAGAACGCTCGTCGGAAGACGTTGCTCACGAGAGTCTGGGAGGACATGTGATTGCCGCAGATGCCCTTGTGAACCTCCTCCAAGATGTCCTTGCCTTCTTCCCGAGGTACGCACTTCATGAGTACTCCAGAAGTTGCACCTCGCCGTAGAGCTTATCCCCGACTAGTACACAGCTTTTGGCTCATCGGACGACTTGTTCAGCTGCGTTCTTGTCAGAGGGAACCTTCTGCTCCCGGATGTAGTCGATGATGGGTTGCCTCCAGTCCACGTCGATCATCATGACCTCCTGACTAGGCTGAGGTAGCCTAGGATCAGTGGTCGGTGGTGTTGGTGCCGGCTCCGGTATGGATGGCTTGTGTAGTTCGTGGACAAAGACTCCCGCTGGTACTTGGGCGTGAGAAGATCCCAGCTTCGACAGGATGTTTGCTGCAACATTGTTGTCGCGGATGACTTGATGGAACTCTAGACCATGGAATTTGTTCTCGAGCTTGCGGACATCTAGACAGTAAGTGTCCATGTTCTCTCTGTTGCAGTCCGAGGAGTCATTGACTTGATTGATCACCACAGCAGAGTCGCCAAAGATTAGTAGTCGCTTGATGCCCAAAGATATTGTGAGACGGAGCCCGTGTAATAGAGCTTTGTACTCGGCTTCGTTGTTGGAGCCCTTCCAGAAGATCTACATGACGTACTTGAGCTGTTCACCCTTTGGAGATGCCTGGAGTACCCCTGCGCCTGCGCCCTCAAGCTTGAGTGAACCGTCGAAGTACATCACCCAGTGCTCTGGTCGCTCTATTGGTGTGGGTAGTTGATTTTCCCGCCACTCTGCCATGAAGTCGACTAGTGCTTGGGACTTGATGGCGGTGCGTGGCTTGAAGTTGATGTTGAGGGCGCCGAGCTCGACCACCCACTTGGCGATCCTCCCGGTGGAATCCCGGTTATGGAGTATATCGCCGAGCAGATAGTCGGTGACAACGGAGATCGAGTACTCCTGGAAGTAATGTTGTAGCTTCCGCGAGGTGATGAGGTCTGCATAGAGTAGTGTGGGGGATATACCCCCGTGGTGCTGCACGAAAGGGTCCCACAGCGTATCTTCGGGGACGGCAAGGGCCCACACGGTGGCACCCGGCATGGGCGTACGGATCAGGAATGAGGCGGCGCCCGGGGAGATAGGATGCCATAGAAGAAGACTAGTTGGTTAGGAAAGATATTACTTGTACTTGAGGAAAAGATCTTGTATAACCGACTAGGATAGATCCCACGTGATCTGTAACCCTGCCCCCCGAGCCTATATAAGGGCGGCAGGGACCCCCTCCAAAACAAGTCCAATAGGATTCCCAAGCAATACAATCACCAGACGCGGGACGTAGGGTATTACGCATCTTTGCGGCCCGAACCTGGATAAACCCTTGTTTCCTTCGTCCACCATCTAGCTCCAGTCTCGGCGATCCCCTCCACACAATCTACCACCATAGCCAACCCCGTGGTGGACTGCCGGTACCAATGTACCGACAGTTGGCTCGCCAGGTAGGGGCTACACCACGATAATTGGCGAGCTTGATGGCCGCAGTTAAGATCCCAGCTAGCTGCCTCACTCTTGCCGTGTTGGGAGCGGGAATCCCTTTCAGGACCATTGATCCTACCCCTGCCGTCGATGAGCAGATGGCTGGCTTCATGACTCCTCCTCAGGGTCACATCATCAACGGGGAGATCCCTTGCATCATCTCCGACCCCCGGTGCGGTACCTACACCATCCGCGGGCAACAGATCGGTTCCCAGATCGAATCTGGAGAAACCTAAGCATTGCTGAGTCCTCTTCGGCACGCCACCAGCTCGGCAGCCACGCCTCCCGGCTGGAGATCTAACGGTCGAAGGATCCTCCGATCCTCCCGAATGCGATCTGGTCCAATCCATGGATCGGGTCATTGGCCAGATGGCCGACACCATTGCGATCTGCGAGGCTGCCCTTGGCACCCCGCGGGACGAGCGCTTTCCCTACGGGTTGAAGAGCATCGCCGCTTCTGCCACCTCGGAGGCGGCAAAGAAAAACCTAGCAGTGGTCTCCTCGCCCCAACCGGTGGAATACCACTCAGATGAAGAGCAACTGCGCTTCGTGTTGATGGTGATCACCCCTCTCGAGGACGATGATCACGACGGATCCCTCTTCCCCATCTTGGAGGAGGACGGACAACTTGGAGATTGGACCACCGAGGAGTCTAGAGATCTGCACCGGTCGAACTACTCGGCCAGGCGACCTGGTCCGGACCATGACTCGGAAGGCTCCTTCACATACTTGAGAGCGGCTCTCGGCCTCGAGGACAGCTCTGAGACCTTCGGATCAACCGATACTGTGGAGATCTGATCTACTGATCCCTCTGATTCATTGAACAGCGGCTGAGCTCCCGCTTTCGTCTACGCGGCAGCAGCTGGTGCCGGTGCTCCCGCGTTGGTCTCGGAGGATGAACGCACTCAGGACGGCGAGACGGCCGCACAAAAGGCCGAGCGCCTAAGAAAGAACTCGGACCGAGCGTGGTGGTGCCAAGAGGCTAACTGCGTCCGCTAGTGTCGAGACGAATAAGAAGTGGAACTCGAAGATGACTTCTCGGGGTCCAGCCCGCCACGCCAGAGGCCGAGACACCGCACTCGGCGCTCTCGCAATATACACCCCCGTAGGCTGGAAGACGAGTTCATCGTTAACTTCGGTGGACACAGGGTCTACGCGACCCCAAAAGAGAACCTCATCGTACTGAATGAGGAGCTCGACAAACTACCACCCGAGACACCAGGCCTGGGGCGCCTCCAAGCGTTGGTCGAAGCCACCGCGACCAAGGCTAACTAGGTTGACCCCTCCCCACTAGTTGGGTGAGGAGAGATAGGCGACACGCGCCGACCACGGCGCAAAAGGGCACACCGTGAGAGCGGTGAGGATCTTCGTGACAGGCTTCGTGCCCACGATGCGAGGCACACCATCAACCGACACGCACGGGAGCGACGACGACACGAGAAGGAACGCCACTGCGACTACAATAGGGAATACGGAGCCCCGAACCGTCATGGTAGGCGCGACGCGACTCCGCCCTCTGACTCGCGCAACGTCTATGAAGATTACTCAGACAGTTATGGCAACTCCGGGGAGAGCTACAGCTTCTACGAGGGGCCAGCCCACAGACGCCGCAGGGGTTGAGAGGACGTGCCATCGTATGATGGTTTGCTTTCCCTCACAGCATGGCTGCAAAGGGTGACCTGGCCCCGAGGGTTCAAACTGTCTGATATAGATAAGTATGATGGGACATCTGATCCCGTCCAATGGCCATAGATCTACTCCATCGCGGTCAAAGTCGCGGGAGGTAACTCTGACGTGATGGCAAACTACTTGCCGATCATGCTCACGAAGGGTTGCAGAAGTTGGCTCGCGGGGCTTCCCAAGGACTTGATCAACTCCTGGGAAGAGCTACGCGCCTTCTTCACTAGCTAGTACTCTGGCACATGGGAGCGGCCGGGGAACAGGAGGATGCTGGATCAGATTCGTAGCGTAAGAACGAGTCCCTGCGCTCGTACATTCGCCGTTTCTCCAAGAAGAACTCTCTTCCTTTCGTCGAGGAAAATCATGTCATTAGCGCCTTCCAGCATGGACTAGTCTATGGCAAGCTGGTGAACATGTGGGCCCAGAAGCTCCCTAAGACCATCAACGAGCTCTTCGCAGTGGCAAACCTGGAAGCTGACGGCAAGGACGCAGAGCGTGAGCAGCTCAGAAGCCTCAAAGACTGTTGGGATGATGACGATTCTCCGCGTCCGTGCCACAGGCGCCACGATCCGGATCAGGAGGGAGAAACGTCCCAGCAAGGAACCATGCGGAAGCGGAAGCCTAAGCTGGAGAACATGGTGGCTGTGCAGCCCGGCCCGAAGCGCATGGACCCTCCGATTTACAGAAGATGTTGGATATGCAGTGCCCGTATCACAAGAACCATAAGCACACGGCCCGTGACTGCTTCGGCCTCAAGAACTACTTCTCCAACAAAAGCCTTCAGAGAGGACCTTTGAAGGGCGAGAAAGGCAAGGCTAAGCACGACCAGCCCGCGTAAGATGACGAGGAAGACTTCCAAGTTGCTGACCGAATGGACAACATGATTTACGACGGCCCGGAGCAATTGGAAGGGAAGCGCAAAGCCAAGCTTACGGAACGAGCGTTGGTGTATGCGGCTCATCTCGGGACGCCCCAGTACCTGTGGTGGTCGGAGGTTCCGATCACTTTCAGCAGGGAAGACCACCCGGAAGCAGTCGCTAGGCCCGGGTGGTACCCTCTAGTGTTGAAGCCCACGGTTTGCAATGTGGGGCTTAGTAAGATGCTGGTGGACGGAGGCAGTGGCCTCAACATCCTATTCGCTAGCACGCTGAAGGAACTGAGGCTCACCCCCATGGATCTGAACCCGACGGAAAACCCTTTCTTTGGCATAGTACCCAGGGATCCCTCGGTACCTCTCGGTGAGATCTCTCTACCGATCACATTCGGCACGATCGAGAACTACCAGACTGAGTACGTCCATTTCATTGTAGTTGACTTCAAGACAGCCTACCATGGCATACTCGGCAAGCCATCATTGGCAGAGTTCATGGTGGTTCCGCACTACACCTACAAGGTGTTAAAGATGCCCACCCCCAACGACGTCCTTACCCTTAAGGGAGATGCCGGTACTGCTAGTGCATGTGAGAAGGAGAACCTCCAAGTTGCGGCTACACTCGACCTCTCCAGGTGCACTGTGGAGGTCATGGCCGCCGCCAGCAAGCTGGCCCCGGTGGATCTAGAGATCCCAACCAAGAGGCCGGCGACGGAGGCGATCCAGTGGGAGAAGGAGGCCACGAAGAAGGTGTCCCTCGGGCTCGAGGATCCATTCAAGACGGCAGCCATAGGGGCTAACATGGACCCCAAATAGGAAAGCGTGCTCGTCGAGTTCTTGCGCGCTAACTCGGACATATTCGCCTAGAAACCAGTGGATATGCCAGGGGTGCTCAGAGAGCTTGCCGAGCACTCCTTGAAGGTTGAAGTGAACGCAAAGCCGATAAAGCAGAAGCTACGTCGATTCGCAAAGGGCCGCAAAGAGGCGATAAGGGTAGAGCTTACAAAACTGTTAGCGACCAGTTTCATAAAGGAAGTGTATCATCTTGACTGGTTGGCTAATTCAGTTCTTGTATCCAAAAAGAATAAGGAATGGAGAATGTGCGTTGATTACACTGATCTCAACAAACACTGCCCTAAAGACCCCTTCACCCTCCTGCGAATAGACCAGGTTGTTGATTCCACGGCGGGTTGTGCCCTGCTCTGTTTTCTCGACTGCTACTTGGGCTATCACCAGATGAGCCTAAAATTCGAAGACCAGATCAAGACGCCGTTCATTACGCCCTTCGGTGCATATTGCTACTTGACTATGTCTTTCGGTCTGAAGAACGCCAGCGCGACCTATCAGCGCGCCATCCAAAAGTACCTAGTGACACAAACTGGAAAAAATGCTGAGGCTTATGTACACGACGTAGTAGTCCAGATTCGAGAGCATGATAACCTTATCAAGGACTTGTCTGAGACCTTCGCCAACCTCAGGGTTTACCACTGGAAACTTAACCCAGAAAAATGCGTTTTCGGCGTTCCCTCGGGAAAACTACTCGGATTCCTCGTTAGCAACCGCGGCATAGAGGCAAACCCGGACAAGATCAACACAATCACATGGATGAAGCCCCCAGGTGCTAGAAAGACATACAGAAGCTCGCCGGGGTGCATGGCAGCACTCAGTCGTTTCATCTCACGACTCAGCGTGCGAGGGCTACCCTTCTTCAAACTCCTCAAGCATCAAGATAACTTCAAGTGGGATGAGGAGGCTCAAAAGTCCTTCCTAGAACTTAGTGACTATCTGCAGAAGCCACCCATCCTTACTGCGCCAGAAGTCGGGGAGACGCTCTACCTCTACATCACAGCTACCACTCACGTGGTGAGCACGACATTAGTCGTGGAGCACAAAGAGGAAGGTCATGCCTATGCCATCCAGAGGCCGGACTACTTCATAAGCGAGGTACTGACCGACTCAAAAGTGCGTTACAACCAAGCGCAGAAACTACTATATGCGTTACTCATCACCGCCTGCAAGTTGAAGCACTACTTCAAGGCTCACAAAATCATCACAGTTTCCGACTACCCCATGGGTGACATCCTGCATAGGACGCCATGGGAAGAATCATGAAGTGGTCCATACAGCTGGCTGCGCACGATATTACCTTCATACCCTGCAACACGGTCAAGTCACAGGTATTGGCCGACTTCGTGGCTGAGTACACGGAGATCCAAATGCCATCTACTGCCGCCGAACCTGAGCATTTTGATGGATCGCTCAGGATTAAGGGAGATAGAGCTGGCATACTCTTCTTCTCCCCCAAAGGCAAGAAGTTGCAGTACGTGCTCTAAATCATGTTCAAGGTCTCGAACAACACGGCTGAGTACGAAGCAGCCCTCCTCTAGCTACGAATCGCCATATCGCTCGGGATCAAACACTTGGTAGTCAGGGGAGATTCAGCCCTGGTTGTCAATCAAGTTAACAAGATGTGGCAAAGGACGAATGAGAAGATGGACGCCTATTGCGCAGAGATACACAAGCTCGAAGGCAAATTCTTTGGCCTAGAGTTCCAGCACGTGGTCCGAGATGACAATAAGGCCGCCAACGAGTTGGCCAAGATGGGTTCTACCAGAGCCCAGGTACCACCCGACGTCTTTGTCCAAGATCGCATAAAGCCCTCCATCAAGAATCACAAGGACCAAATCGACCCATCCGAAGGACTCGGCAAAGTCCTCATGATCGAGCCACAGCCCGAGTGGATCTCAGAGATGGTCGAGTACATCAAGTACGGCACGCTTCCGAATCCCTCACCAGGAAACGAGAGGGGAACGCGAGCGCTACATGAAAGGATCACCCACAAGAGCAAGAACTACGTCTTGATCGGGCATAGCCTGTATCGTCGAGGAGCAAACTCCCGAGTACTTCAAAAATGCATCTCGGAGGAAGAAGGACGAGAGCTCCTGTCAGAGATCCATGGCGACATGTGTGGGAACCACGCCAGGGCGCGAACCATCATCGGTAAAGCCTTCCGGTCTGGTTTCTACTGGCCTGCAGCTGTCGCGAACGCCGAGACACTGGTCAAACGCTGCGAGCTAGGCCAGTTCTTCACAAAACAAATCCATGTCCTGGCCCAAGCCCTTCAGACTATACCCATGTCTTGGCCCTTCGCGTGTTGGGGACTCGATATGATCGGTCCCTTCAGGAAAGCATCCGGAGCATATGACCACATCCTGGTGGCAGTGGACAAGTTCACCAAATGGATAGAGGTCAAGCCAATAAAGGCATTAACGACAGCAAAGGCAGCCGAGTTCATTGCTGAGATTGTGCACAGGTTCGGTGTTCCTAACAGGATTATCACCGACTTAGGCACAAATTCATGGGGAGAGAGTTCAGAACTACTGCGACGATCTCCTCATTAAGGTGGCCCGCG
Source organism: Cenchrus fungigraminus (assembly GCA_036936925.1). Classification (NCBI taxonomy): domain Eukaryota; kingdom Viridiplantae; phylum Streptophyta; class Magnoliopsida; order Poales; family Poaceae; genus Cenchrus; species Cenchrus fungigraminus. Next base: position 55,894,775 of record CM072772.1, on the reverse strand, counting down.
CCAATGGCCAAGTCGAGTGGGCTAACAGAGCGGTGCTCGAGGCACTCAAGAAGCGCATCTTCGACCGACTAAAAAAGTACACAACACGCTGGCTCTGAGAGCTCCCCGCAGTAATCTGGGGACTGCAGACACAGCTAAGTCACACTACCGATCAGACCCCCTTCTTCCTAATGTATGGATCCGAGGCAGTGCTCCCAACCGACCTCATGTTCAATGCACCTAGGGTGGAGGTATTCGAGGAGAACAAAGGCGAGGAGGCGCGCATTGAGGACATCGATAGCATTGACGAAGGGCGGCTCGCGGCAAACATTCAGGCGGCTCGGCATGCCCAGACTTTGAGGTGTTATCACGACAAGAACGTGCAAGAGAGAGCCTTTACAAGATTTTGGGTCAAATGCAACACCGAAAAAGTGTTGCAAAAGACCAAAAAACGGTAGCAATATTACTTTTGCTACCATTTTTTGGTTAAATGTCATTGCACTTGTGACTGTAGCAATAGTAGAATGCAACGAGCTACGTTTTAGTTGCGACACAGCCCCTCTATTGCAACAGTTTTGACGCTTTTGCAACACATGGTGAGCGTTGTAACAAAAGCAATTGCAACAACTATAGGTGTGGCAATAGTATCAACTGCAACGAACTAGGTGTTGCCAGCGATACGTATTGCGACACGTTGGTCGTGTAGCAACACAATGCAATCGCAACACAACACAGGTGTTGCAATCATGGTTATTGCTACGCGCGGAGAAAGCATTGCAATAGAGCTTCTCTATTACCACGTCGCCTAAATGGTTGCTATAGGTGGCTTAGGTTATTCCAACGCATCCGTAGTTTGGTTGCTACTGAGAGGTCCTCTATTGCCACGTTTGTGAATGGTTGCTATAGGCGGCATAGGCTATTGCCACATTACTTAGGTTGGTTGCTACAGATAGGACATCTTTTGCCATGTTACTAACTAGCTTAGGTTGGTTGCTACAGATAGGACATCTTTTGCCACGTTACTAACTAGCTGGCTGCTATAGGTAGATTCCTCTATTGCCACCGTCATCTTTTTGTAATTACAAGATATAGTTTCTCTATTGCCACGATTATCGTACCTATTGCCACGACTAAATGTAGTTGTTATATGTGCAATTGTTACAACGCAATTTGATTTGATTTCCATCATATATTGCAAAAGCAAATTAATATATTAATAATTCATGTTGTGACGCTTTGTTTGTTAGCTTACATCAATAATTACAAAACGACAAATACATGATGAATGAAGCATCGACATCTATTAAAATAGATAGCTTAAGTGTTTCTCTATCGGCCTCCCTTTCCTTGTTGAGCTGTTCAAGCTGTCGCCTATATTCAATGAGGGCCTCCTGTTGGAGCTTGCGCTAGTAGTCCTCAGACATTAGCTTCTTTCTAGTTGGGTACCTTACAAGGTAACCATTAGCATGCATCTTGTTTGAATTGATTTTTCTCATTTCCTTGTAGGTCGATTGGAAAATCCGGTTCTGCTCCAAGTCTGAGACGACATTTGCGTCAGGCCTTGACTCCAGCTCCATAATTTTCCTGGTTGCATTGTTCTAACAAAGTAAAGACATTTAGTTAATTAATAATGTAATTGTAAGCGAGCATAGTTGCATCACTTAATAAGGGTTGTAAAAACTGTTTAATACTCACATGCTTATTTGGCTTAATTACCTCGTGGCTCTGATTTTTGGATGACGGCAGAATTGCTCCTGCCATGAATCTTCTCAAAGGACTCCATGCGTGCACAAGAAGCAAGCTTTGAAATTCTCTTCCACCCTAAAACATTACCATGCATACTCCAGTAAGCCCTTCCAAAACATTGGCAATCTCTGATACCAATGCACAATGGCTTTATACTTTCTGAGTGTAATTTATGATGATCATTTAAAATGAATACTACAATATGTGCCCCTTATATGTGATCCAGATCTATGATAATTTCTAATAATTACTGTAATGGCATCATCAATTTACCATATGTTATTTTCAATAATATCATGCAGTTCCAAGAATTTTGGTCTGGCATTTTTAAAAAAAATCAATGAAACCTTAAACACTGAACATACAGCTACCTGAATCCTGATGAATCAACAATTCTTTTTGGATGATGAATCAACAAATTTACTGAACCTGGTAACATCAAGAAAACATAGGTACCATCAACAAATCTAATCCAAGGGAATTAGCTGCTAATGTGGATCAGTTGCTAAACCAAAGGGAATCAGCTCAATATTGAACTATTATGGCAGATTTATGTGGTTGCTCACCTCAAAATCTTTGCATCGCTGGCCTAGATGATGAAAAGCCAAGAACAACTGGCAGATATACCCCGTTGCCTCTGTTGTGGATTACAAGGCCATTTGCCTAATGGAGTCTGCATGAATAAAATGATATTCAATCCCTAGGAAGTGTAAGCTATTGAGAAAATCAAACTGAGGTAGAGACTAATTACCACCAGATGCAATCCATGCTGCAGGACCAACACATGCAATTAAAATACTTATCTAGCACTTGATAGAAAGTAATTCTTTTTGATACCTGTTAATCTCTTAGCCACATAATTGTTTCACAAGAAAAGAAACAACTGAATTAAGCTTGCAATGTGCTTCTACAGTTCCCAACTGACTATCAGTGTTGTGCCTCCATGACGCACATCAACTCCAACATCCTGCCACAAGATTAACATACAACCAATCACTTCTTTAATCTGTGGAATCACGAGGAAACACTAAAAGGGCGATATCTGCATGGGTATTGATGGGTTACCTTGGTCTTTTGGGAATCAATAACCTCAGAATAGAACTGAACAATATAACCAATTGTAGCCATCATCAGGGTCTTGGAATTTATATCCTGCTAAGAGAAAAGTGATAAATATATTACAATCCATACATCAGACAATTCATACATTTTCCTTCCACAATTCGTCAGACACGTTACATATTTTCCTTCCAAGGAAACAATGCAAATAGCAATAAAAGGTAGGAGGATTTGAAGGATGGACACCTTGGTAGACCTAAAAATCTATCTGATGATGAGTGCTGAAAAAGGATTTTTTTTATTACTTACCTTTCTCTCAAGATTTGCATCCAAATGCTCATCCTCAGAAGTATCTTCCGCATGACATGTATTCTAATTTCTAACAGCTAATATTGTTACAACAATGACACATTAGAGATAACAGATAAGTATTCAGAATCAAGTCCATCAAAGACATGAAAACCCACCAGAAAAATCAGATACTAAAGATACATAAAAATAACTACAAAAAGAAATATATATGCAGTGTCAGGAAGGCGAGTAAATGCTACCTAGGAGTGAGTCTGCATATAGAAAACCACCATCAAAGGGGCTTTGTACTGGATCATCAAGAGCAATTCACCACCTAACTGTTATGCTTCAAGAAAAGGGTGGATTTGTGCCTTCCACCCCAGGTCCCTAGCAATATCAAATGGGTTTGCCATACCACAGGAAAGACAGATCTTCACTAATCGATGAAGCCAATCAAACTGAAGCACAAAACCTGAACTGACATAGAAGTGTTATGAACAAAAAGACAGTGCATCCAACATACCATGGATAGTAAGCTATGCAGCTTATTAAGATGCACTAACATCATAATTGTGTACACCAAAATATGCCATGTCAATCAAAAACTGCAAGGACATCAACTTTTAGGCTGGCCATTACTATAAATTAGTACTGCACATCAACACATTGATGCGTAAGCTAATGCACTTTAAAGTGAATGATTAATAAGTCTTGCATGGCATCCTCCCTACACCCCCCCTGATACTTCTTCGAAGATCAATTTTATCCATACATCAGAGATTACAAAATCCCAATTATATTTTTTTCACTGCTGACTTGAAATAATAAATTTGTTATCAATTTTGAGGTACTCAAGAGTTCACCCAACTCTCCTGAAGCTCAACCCAATTTTGTTTAATTAAAAGGAACACAGCAGCGTAGTCCAACGATCAATGAGATACAAGCCTCATCCCATAAACACCATTGCGCTCATCACTCCCATTGCCTCATGCCATAAACAAATAAATGTCATTATATTAGTTCTGCTATTTACAAATTGTAGAACTGCCGATCCATCAATCCTTCATAAGAGATTACTACTATAAAAATTGATCACTAAACTAAAATCTTTTCTTCCTTCCGCATTATTAACTCTTCGTCACATCTTCTTGCTGCCCCCCTGAATTGGCATGCAAGCAGTGTCCAACTAACTCACAAGAAGGCAACCATGTTGAGATACCTAATGATAATACTGAGAGATTAATTTCAAGACAAAGTGGCATCTGTGGTTAGAGACCCCAAGTATTTCTACGAATCATATCTCTATAGCTAAGATGGCATGTGCTGTCGCCTGAAAGGAATATGGTTCATGCTGTAGCGGCAAAGATGCAAAGCAAAAAAAAAGAGTAGTTGCACATCCATGCCTAGGCGAGTGCATCCTTGGGAAAATGCTATGACAGATTACTAGAGGGCGCGGGGCAGCGGCACCGTCGGCAAGAGAGACATACCTTAGGATTGGATCGGCGAGGACGCTAAGCATCGTGGTGCGCGAGTGGGGATTGGATCGATGCCTACGCGATACCCATCGGGATCCCGGTGCCGGGAATGGATCGGAAGCGAATTGCCGCAGCGAAATGGGTGCAGGAGAAGACCATCGCGCTCGGGTGTGGCGCTCACCGTGGCCGCCCCCCTTGCATCTTGAGAGCCATGTGTGGTTCGAGGACCGGTGGATGGTCGCTTCCTGGTGCGATGAGTGATTGACAATATGGTGTGGACTGATTCTTGGCTAAGTATTGCAGGTGCAGGTTGCGGCTTGACTGGTGTTGGTGCAGGTGAAGAACAAGCGTGAAAGGTCGTAGCCGGTGAGGCCTCCATGTGTGGAGAAGACAAGTAGGCTTGGTTCGAGAGACCCGGTGGCCAGCGGGGTCAAGTGCGGGCCGCATGGTGGCAAGAACGGCAAGATGAAGTCATGGACGGTTTCTTGGTTGGGCCTCAAAACCAAGGTCGAGCCAGGACTACATGGGAGCCAAGTCATGAGTGGTGATTGGCGGAGGCTACACCGAGTTCACGGGGTTTCCGGTGGTTCACCAGAAAACCACTGGGTTCCTTGGTTGATCCACAAAGCCAAGACCGAAGAACCGAAGACGGAGGTGCAGCAGCTCCAGACCGGTCTGACCGGTGGGTCTGACCGGTCTGACCGGTGGGTACCGGTCTGACCGGTGTGCGACGACGCAGTCCAGAATCTTCGAAGCGGAGGACACGCGTCAAGATCGCGAGGCTTGCGTCGAGGCTAAGCAAGTTTGCGGTCGCTGGGCATCCGTCCGATGGAGCGAAGACAAAGATTTCTGAATTCACCCTTGAGGGGCATGTATCTCTAGTTAGCTAGTAAGGGTATTTTCGTCTTTCAGTTGCCTCCATATAACCCAAGTGGTGAGAGGATGGCAGCCATCTCTTGGAACCCTAGATCATTTGGTTTTCCTATTTTCTCTTCCTATTTTCCTTAGGATTTTCATAGGGCTAGCTTGAGAGCTTCATGGTGAGATCTTGTGAGAGGGAAGGATGATCGGGCGGCAAGCTAGACCTTGTATGAACCTCTTTGGTATGTATAGATGATTCGACGTGGTTCCTCAAGGCTTGGTTGTGTCTTTCCCGTTTCTCCTTTTTGGTGATTTTCGGAGGCTTTTCTTGGCGAATTTCTTGTGGTGGTTTTGAGACCTTTCTCTTTGGGATTTGGTGGGGGATGTATGCATGAACCCCTCGTGGTTCTTTTCCCTTTGATTCCCCTCCCAAATCAGTGAGTAAAGGGGCTCAATTTTGGGGCTTTCGTGGTTCTAGGGTTCGTGGTGTTCTTGGCGGAAATCCTTCGATTCCTCTTCATTCAACAAGTTTTGGTGGACCAAATGTTGGCTATGGAGTGCCCATGAGGTGTTCCTACTATCCCCAAAGTCTTGTGCGAATCCGTGGAGCGAATCGGGAGATCGGGAGTTGGATTTGGAGGAGTTGACTCGCGGGCGTTTTTCATCCCGAGCTGCCTAGGCGCGACCGGTCTGACCGGTGCTCTTGACCGGTCTGACCAGTGCTAGCCCTTGGTGGGATTTGACTCAGGGAACAGCCTTGTCCGTGTGGTTTTGTCCCGTGGTCCTGCTGGTCAGTTCTTGGTGCGTTTGGAGTTGTTTTGCTAGGTTTTGTGAGGGGTTCTTCTTCCTTGCAGGTTTTGTTTCGGAGGTGGTTTCTGTTCCAGGGCCTAGAGGAGTCACTGAGGCTTCCTGGAACGTTTGTTGTGCGGCTGCTGTAGCCACCGGCCTGACCGACTCTGTCCACCGGTCTGACCGGTGTCACCGGTCTGGCCGGAGAAGGCCATCGGTCTGACCGGTGTAGCACAGGCAGCAAGCCGTGCAACTTTTTCGCTGTGCGTTTGGGTCGTTTGGTTGAGTTGTTGGTTCCTAGGACTAGTAGCACTCCAGTGGCTACGTGGTCTTGACCAACTTGGGAAGTTGAGTCGGAGACGTGTGCTGGACACCGTGTTCATCTTGTTGGAGTCTCTATCTCCTTCGAGAAGAATTTTTATCGGCTCATATTCACTCCCCCCCCCCCTCTCTGGTTCGCCTAATCAGTCCTTCAATTGGTATCAGAGCTAGTTCGGGTCTTCATTGACTCTTACCAGTCTAAGATCCAAAGATGGCGTACCAGGAACGGGGTTCGGGTCCTCCGCACTTCGATGGGAAGAACTACCAGATGTGGCAGAGGCGAATGGCAGCGTTCCTCTACGGAAAAGGTCAGATCCTTTGGGACGTCACGATGAACACAGCTTATATTCATCCGATGAACTTCCTTGCTCCAGGATCTAGGGATATGTTCGAAGCCAACAACAAGGCGGTCGACTACTTGTTTCGTGCTCTGTGTCAGCCTGAATTCGATCGGGTTCAGACAGAGGACTTAGCATGTAGGATTTGGGAGCAGTTGAAGGATGCACATGCTGGGAATGCTCAGGTTCAGGATCGGATGTACGCGACTTACCGGAGAGAGTACGAGAACTTCACTCATCTCCCCGGCAAGTCCGTCGATGCCCTTTTCCAGCGATTTACGGTCGTTGTGAACAACATGAGAGCTAATGTGGCCGTGCACCCATATGATGATCATGATAGAGCCGTGAAGCTCTTGCACTCGTTGGATCGTACCGTATGGGACGGGAAGTTTGAAGCTATCGTTGAGTCCGAGAAGTATGACACCTTGACCGTGAACGAGCTGTTCTCGAAGCTCAAGTCGGCTGAGTTGGACCGTGGTATGACAGCCAAGATCGAGAGCCCGACTGATTCTCATAGTCTTGCTCTCATTGGTGGCAAAGGAGCTAAGTCTAACGCTAACGCATCTTCCAGGATGTACACTCTATCTTCTTTGATGTCTTTGCCAGATGAGGAGTTCGACGTGCTTGGAGAGGACGAGCTGGCATTGCTGACCAGGCGGTTCGAGAGGCTGCACGAGAACCGGGTGAACACGAGGAGGACAGCACGGACGTGCTTTCACTGCGGCAAGCCAGGACACTTCGTCGCCGACTGCCCGGAGAAGACGGAGAACAAGGACGGCTACAAGGACGGCTACAGGCACCGGTCGAGCAGGGACGGCAAGTACCGATCAAGGCGCGACCACAAGCACAAGAACAAGCACAAGGACGAGCGACGGTCGAGGAAGAAGGACGGCCGCGGCAGGAAGGCCCGAGCGATGGTCGGAGCAAGCGACGTCGACTCCAGCTCCGCCTACTCTTCCTCAAGTTCGAGTAGCAGTGAAGACGAAGGTGATCGGCGCAAGAACAAGAAGTCATCCAAGAACTTGAGCGGGTTGAGCTGCTTCGCGGGAGATGGCTTCTGCGGCATGGCACGTAGCTCCGGCAGCAAGAAGAGTCATCAGAGCGACTCGGACTCTGACTCCGAGGATGAGGTATGTGATGAGCTCTCTTCTTTGCGCAAGGAGAATGAGGAGTTGGTTGACTTGCTTGATAATCGCGATCGCATGCTTAGAGAGGCTAAGAAGATGAGGAAAGAGCTTAGGGCCTCACTAGAAGATGCTAGGAACCGTGTGGCTGAGCTAGAAACCCAGAACCTAGATGCTAAGCTTGAGATTGATTCGCTTAAGGCTTCTCCTGTGGTTTCTAATGATGTTGATTGTGTTGATTGCTCTGTGTACCTAGCTGATCTTACTGCTCTTAAGGATAAGCATGCTTCTACTTGTGATGAACTAGATATGCTTAGGGTTGAAGTGGCTGAGCTTAAGTCTAGACCTGCTTTGCTAGGTGCTTGTACTTCTTACCCTGTTTTGCATGGAAAGATTGATGAGATGCATGCTTACACTATTTCGCTTGAGGCTAAGTTGAAAGAGCCTATTCCCACTTCTTCCTCTACCTGTGAATTGCATGCGGTTAAGAATTTGGAGCTTGCACATTATGTTGATCACTTGCAGGCTGAGAATGATGAGCTGAGGAAATGTATGAGCTGGTTGTCGGGTCAGGAGCCTCAGCTTGGTATCATGATAGCGGCTTTCAAAAGCTATGATGGTCAGGCACTTGGGGCTGACAAGCTTGGAGAGAACAGTGGTGAGGGAGTTGAGAGAGTTGGAGAGATCCCTATCCCACCACCAAACAGACACAAGAACAAGTTTGAGCCCAAGCCTAACCATCTCAGAAACAAACTTGACACTACTCCAGATCCACCCATATTCCCTCACCCAACAAATGATTTCCAAAAACCAGTGAAGTTTGTGAGCCCAAAGGGAGGTGAGGAAGGAGAGAAGAAGGGTGAGAAACCGAGTGAGCAGCCCCAACCCAAGTCTAAGCCTAAGCCACAACCCATGAAGTTCCATTGTGGGTATTGTGGGAGAGATGGTCACAAGGATGAGTTTTGCTTCAAGAGGAAGCGTGAGGAGAGAATGGCTAGAGAGTGGGCTAACAAGGACATGTACCACCCCTTTAATGGTGTACCTGAGCCTCGTATGCAGATGCCCAGGGCCAAGGCGATTGTGAGGACGGTTCTGGCTTGGGGAGACCAGAAGGCAGCAAGTGGGGCTGCTGGCCGAGCTACACTGGTCAGACTGATGCGCTACACCGGTCAGACCGGTGCAGGTCTGGGCAGACAACGAGTTGGTTTTCATGCTCGTGAGGATGCTTGGCTTGGTTCTGGTGGTCGTGGTTCTGGTGATTGGTCTGGAAAGTTTGCAGGTGGTCAGTTTGCTAGACATTCTCCACCTCGTGCTCAATACGGGGGTAGGAGGAGTCGTAGCTTTGAGATTGAGAGGAGGAACGGTCCACGGTCTTCTTTTTGTGGCTTTCGTCCTCCTCCAGCTAGAAAGGGTTGGTTCCCTCGTAGTGGTTACCGTGGTGGTATTCGTGGTGGTAGCTTTGATAGGCGTGATGATTTGGTTTGTGCTAACCCCACTTTCGAGCAAATGGCTCGGCACTGGTTTTACTCTTTTGGTACTAACCCCAGTGCTGAGTCGTTTGTTCACTCACGTGCTCGCTTTTGAATTTCAGGTGGGAGACTTGAGGAACGTTTGGTTGATTGACTCCGGTTGCTCGAGGCATATGACCGAGGACAAGGGGTGGTTCTCAAGTCTCGTCCTGGTGGTGTCCAGGACATACATCACCTTTGGGGACAATGGGCGAGGGCGTGTGCTATCAGAAGGTGAGATCAAGGTAAGTGACAAAGTCACTCTCAGGCGTGTTGCTCTTGTTCAATCGCTGGGGTTTAATTTGCTTTCCGTGTCCCAGTTGTTGGATGAGGGTTTTGAGGTGTTGTTTCGGCCTGGTGGTTCTCGGATTTTAGATTCTCGAGGGGATCTTGTTTGCATGGTCGTTCCCGAGGGTCAAGTGTTCCGAGCTGATTTCTCTCAGTCTTCTGGTGTGGAGCGTTGCTTTTTGGCTGGTTCTTCGAGTGAGTTGTGGAAGTGGCATAGGAAGTTGGGTCACTTGAGCTTTGACCTTTTGTCTCGCTTGAGTAAACTCAATTTGGTCCGAGGATTACCACGGTTGAGGTTTGAGAAAGAGTTGGTTTGTGCGCCGTGTAGGCATGCCAAGATGGTAGCCTCTTCTCACCCGCCTCTCACCGATGTGATGACTGAGCGTCCATGCGAGCTGCTCCATATGGACCTTGTTGGCCCAGCTCGTGTGCGATCTGCGGGTGGGAAGTGGTATATCCTTGTTGTGGTGGACGACTACTCTCGGTATGCGTGGGTGTTCTTTCTTGAGGAGAAAGGGGAGACGTTTGGTTTTGTTTGAGATCTTGTCTTGAGGTTAAGAAACGAGAGGCACGGGGATGCCATACGAGCGATCCGCAGTGACAATGGCTCGGAATTCAAAAACTCTCGCTTCGAAACATTTTGCCATGACTTGGGTCTTGAACACCAGTTTTCGAGTCCGTATACGCCTCCCCAGAATGGCGTGGTGGAAAGGAAAAACAGGACCTTGTGCGAGATGGCTCGGACGATGCTCGACGAGCACAGGACTCCGAGAAGGTTCTGGGCTGAGGCGGTCAATACCGCGTGCTATGTGTCGAACAGGATTTACCTCAGGGTTCACAAGAAGAAAACCTGTTACGAGTTGATGCACGGTCGCACACCCAAGGTGAGTCACTTCCATGTCTTTGGCTGTAAATGCTTCATTCTGAAGAAAGGGAAGAAGTTGGACAAGTTCGAGGCTAGGTCCGTCGATGGCATTTTCTTTGGTTATGCATCTCATTCTAGAGCATTTCGTGTGCTCAATCTTGAAACTAACCAAATCGTGGAGACTTGCGAGGTAACCTTCGACGAGACACAGCCACGTAGTCAGCTTGTTTTTGAGTGTGCAGGTGATGACGAACTTGGCGAGGAGATCTTTCAGGAGGAGGACCATGAACATGGAGATGGTGAGGATGGCGGTGTGGTGCCCGCGGCTGAACATGTACCTACTACTTCGATGACGATCGAGAACGGGCCCTCTCCCACACCTACAACGACAAACCCAGATCAAGGCGAAGTTGCTGTTGAGTGGGAGGTAGCATCAAGGCGAGAACCTCCCCGGCGAGTGCAAGTGGATCACCCAGCTTCGAGAATCATCGGCGACATGAATGAACGTACTACACGGTCGAGGGTTCGGAACAATTCTCATTTCGCTCATGCTGCTTTTGTTGCCACCTTTGAGCCCAAAGACATTGGACACGCGCTATCTGATCATAATTGGGTTAATTCGATGCATGAGGAGTTGGAGAATTCTGAGAGGAACCAAGTTTGGGTGTTGGTTGACCCTCCCCCAGGGTGTAAGCCGATTGGGACAAAATGGGTGTGGAAAAATAAAGAGGGAGAGAAAGGAGAAGTGGTGAGGAACAAGTCAAGACTTGTTGCTCAGGGGTACAGTCAGAAAGAGGGGATTGACTACGAGGAGACTTTCGCTCCTGTAGCTCGTTTGGAGGCGATCAGGATCCTTCTAGCCTTTTCCGTGGCAAAAGGGTTCAAGTTGTACCAAATGGATGTGAAGAGTGCTTTCCTGAACGGTGTGTTGGAGAAAGAGGTGTATGTGAGGCAACCACCGGGGTTTGAGAGTGAGAAGTACCCCCACCGGGTGTACAAGTTGAGGAAGGTTTGTTTCTCCTCAGGCAGGGTAGAGATATCCTGATTGTGCAGGTATACGTGGATGATATTGTCATTGGTGGCTCGTCTAACTCTCTTGTTGCAAGGTTTGCAGAAGACATGAGCAGGGAATTTGAGATGAGCATGATGGGCGAGTTGCAGTTCTTCCTCGGGCTACAAATCAAGCAATCAAAGGAAGGAACATTTGTGCATCAAGCTAAGTACACTAAGGACATTGTGAGGAAGTTCAAGATGGAGGACTCCAAGGCCATGGCGACGCCTATGAGTACGACTACAGCTCTTGATGCGGACGAGGAAGGTGAACACATGGACCAGAAGGAGTACCGGAGCATGATCGGGTCACTCCTCTACTTGACGGCGACGAGGCCGGACATCCAATTCTCGGTATGTCTGTGCGCTCGTTTTCAAGTGTCTCCGAGGACTTCGCATCGGCAAGCAGTCAAGCGCATATTCAGGTATTTGCGACACACTCCCGAATTCGGCCTTTGGTACTCTGCGTCTTCTTCTATGGCGCTTCATGGATTTTCGGACGCAGATTTTGCCGGGTGTCGGTTGGATAGGAAGTCCACTTCTGGGACTTGCCAGTTCTTGGGTTCTTCTTTGGTGTCTTGGTCTTCTCGCAAACAGTCGAGTGTTGCTCAATCCACTACCGAGGCAGAGTATGTGGCCGCAGCTAGTTGTTGCTCTCAGCTCCTTTGGATCACATACACCATGAGTGATTTTGGTGAGGAGTATACCCATGTCCCACTTCAATGTGATAGCACCAGTGCCATAAGCGTTGCAAAGAACCCAGTGCTCCATTCCAAAACCAAGCACATAGAAGTGAGGTATCATTTCCTGAGAGATAATGTAGAGAAAGGGAAGATAGCCTTGATCCATGTACCCACACATGACCAGCTAGCCGATATTTTCACCAAACCCCTAGATCAAGCAACTTTCACTCGTTTGCGGGGGGAGCTTGGTGTTTGTTTGATTTCTTGAGTTGGGTGTGTGGGAACTCCTTTGTAGCATATGTATAGCTTTCCTTTGTGCATTTCTTGCATTTGACATGGCATATGTAACATGATGTATAGGCATCTTTGTATCTTAGGTTGCATGCATTTTGTATCATATGCACTGTTTAGGAAAAGTTTCTCTTCTATACATTGTTCACCATGGAATGATATATATGTCTTTGTGAGCTAGTTTGGTAAGCTATGGTTAGTTTGGCTTAGCTCTTGATAATCTTGGTTTATATCCATGGTTGATGGCTATATTTTTGAAAAATCCCATATGTATGCTCTCTTGTGAGTAAATGCCTTTATATGATCTTGACATGTTTTTATGGCTTGGCTATGCTTAATTTGTGGTTGGATAGCTTATTTTGATCATATGAGGCCAAAGGCTCATTTACCATCATGAATGTTTAGCCCCCATGCTTGATCTTGTGGAGGGGCATAAGTTCCTTTTTGTCGCAAAGACATTTCATGTACCAATTTCAAATCTGAAAATGAAATGTAAATTGCTTGGAAAATGTGCTCCCATGTCATATGTGCTAATTTTAATTTGCTTTGGGTGCTAAACCGTTGCATGATGCCTACCAATGAGAAGTCTCATATATAGAAGTAGGCACATGGCTCGGTGGCTTTGACATGACATGAGGTGCTTGTGGGTGTTTATGATGGTCTTATGTTTAGAATGGTTGTCCTAGCATGAAGTTTGTGTGGCTTTGCCATTTTGACATGTTTTGCTCATGTTTAGGACTTTGCTCATGAGAGGGTGAATTTTTGCAAAATTGCTCAATTCTATCTTAGCTTCGCCCAATGGTTGTGAAACTTGGTGATCATGAAGTTGATGTCTTTACGAAGCTATAGAGTATCTAACTTGCTCATTTGAACATGTGTAGCATCCTATGTTGAATTTTGTCTATTTGAGAAGCTCTAGGTTGCATTTTTTGCATTTTTTGGCTTGATTCATGCATTGTCAACAAGGGGGAGAAGTTTGAGCATGTTTTGGCCTGCTGAATGCATTTGGAAGGTTTTCAGGTGGTTTCGAGCCATTTCTGGTCTCTGTTGTGAGCCGGTCTGACCGGTTGAGGTCACCGGTCTAACCGGTCAGGTGTGCTGGTCCTGTTCACATGTTGAGCACCGGTCTGACCGGTGGTGTCGACCGGTCTGACCGGTCAGAGCTGAGCTTTTGCAGCTGCTCTGTTTCGTGAAGTGGTTCGCATGCATTCATCCAGGGGAGTTGCATTGGTTCAGGGGGAGCTTGCATGTGTGTAGGGGGAGCTCTTTGTGGTTTTCGAGCTTTGGTTTGATGGTTTTTACTCTTTGCTTGAGCATGTTTTTGTCTCGGATGTGTCGAGCCGTTGCCCTTGCCTAAGGAGTCCGAGACTTGTCTTCTTCAAGTGATCTGCTCTTTGCCTTTTCTTTGGCTTTCGATCGCTTGTTGGAGTTTCTTTTAGTCATTTCTTTTCTTTTTCTTTTCTCTTGGTTACCAAAACGTGTGTGTTGTCAATGCACTCATCAAGGGGGAGATTGAGAGCCATGTGTGGTTCGAGGACCGGTGGATGGTCGCTTCCTGGTGTGATGAGTGATTGACAACATGGTGTGGACTGATTCTTGGCTAAGTATTGCAGGTGCAGGTTGCGGCTTGACTGGTGTTGGTGCAGGTGAAGAACAAGCGCGAAAGGTCATTGCCGGTGAGGCCTCTAGGTGTGGAGAAGACAAGTAGGCTTGGTTCGAGGGACCCGGTGGCCAGCGGGGTCAAGTGCGGGCCGCATGGTGGCAAGAACGGCAAGATGAAGTCATGGACGGTTTCTTGGTTGAGCCTCAAAACCAAGGTCGAGCCGGGACTACGTAGGAGCCGAGTCATGAGTGGTGATTGGCGGAGGCTACACCGAGTTCGCGGGGTTTCCGGTGGTTCACCAGAAAACCAGTGGGTTCCTTGGTTGATCCACAAAGCTAAGACCGAAGAACCGAAGACGGAGGTGCAGCAGCTCCAGACCGGTCTGACCGGTGGGTCTGACCGTTCTGACAGGTGGGTACCGGTCTGACCGGTGAGGAGCACCGGTCTGACCGGTGTGCGACGACGCAGTCCGGAATCTTCGAAGCGGAGGACACGCGTCGGGATCGCGAGGCTTGCGTCGAGGCTAAGCAAGTTTGCGGTCGCTGGGCATCCGTCCGATGGAGCGAAGACAAAGATTTCCAAATTCGCCCTTGAGGGGCATGTATCCCTAGTTAGCTAGTAAGGGTATTTTCGTCTTTCAGTTGCCTCCATGTAACCCAAGTGGTGAGAGGATGGCAGCCATCTCTTGGAACCCTAGCTCATTTGGTTTTCCTATTTTCTCTTCCTATTTTCCTTAGGATTTTCATAGGACTAGCTTGAGAGCTTCATGGTGAGATCTTGTGAGAGGGAAGGATGATCGGGCGGCAAGCTAGACCTTGTATGAACCTCTTTGGTATGTATAGATGATTCGGCGTGGTTCCTCAAGGCTTGGTTGTGTCTTTCCCGTTTCTCCTTTTTGGTGATTTTCAGAGGCTTTTCTTGGCGAATTTCTCGTGGCGGTTTTGAGACCTTTCACTTTGGGATTTGGTGGGGGTGTATGCATGAACCCCTCGTGGTTCTTTTCTCTTTGATTCCCCTCCCAAATCAGTGAGTAAAGGGGCTCAATTTTGGGGCTTTCGTGGTTCTAGGGTTCGTGGTTGTCACACCCGGATTTAAGGGCAAATCCGAATGCAAAGAATACATGTGCGCCAGGATCAAGTTACACACATGCATCGACTCAGTGAATACCAAAACACAGTGTAAAAGCGTACAGAGAGTATTATAACTTTATTACATGATCGAATGTCTCATAATCGTAACAAAAGCGAGTACTAGCAGCGGAAAAGGACGTCTCCACAGGCAGCTGACTGGTGGTACGCTCGCCTAGAAACCGTCGAACTCTCCAGGAAAGTCTTCAAAGCGTCCGTCTGAGCAGCAACCGGGTTGTGTAGATGCAATATAAAAGAACAACAAGCATGAGCACATGTCGTAGTCAACAAGGGAAAATGCTATAACAACATGCAAAGGCTTTATGGTGGAAGCTTATGGTTGCATAGCAGGTCAGCATTTTAGTTCGTCAAATTTTATTAAGCAAGCTGAATTACTAGCAAATGTAAGTTTATACCAACCCAGAGATTAACATAAGCATCATCATCATAAACGAAAGTAAATGCAACAAGTTTAATCCATCTTTCATAGTTTACTCATGTGAGGGTCCAGGCCGCCCTTGACCGTGGGCACGGCTAACTAGTTAGTTTTACACTCTGCAGAGGTTGTACATCTTTACCCACAAGTCGTGTAAAAGTTCTAGGAACTTTAAACCCAACCATGCGATGCCGGCCAAGCATCATATCACACTACCGAGGTGTGATTGCATAGGGACGCTACGAGGCCTTTACAAAGATCCCCTAGTGCAGGCTGCTCGCTAGGTTACTTGACAGCGCAATGCATAAACCTCTCTCAAGACTGCGAAGCTACCATAGAGCAGATCAGCCTGAGGGCCGGGCTATACACCAACTACCGGCAACCCCCAACCCCTTTCAGGTAAAGCATACCTAACACCAGGTTTTCTAATTACTTGGCCAAGACAGAGCCATATGTCTTGTGGTAGTACTGTTTTCCTGGGTGGTCGCTCCATGTTCGGATTAACAGAGGTGATCTTGTTTTAATGAAGATATAACATAAGTAAAGCAAGATTTACATTGTTGTTCATTAGAACCACCATGATCCCAAGTTGAGCAACTAAGCAAGGTCTACCCAACATAAACATAAACCCAGGTTGATCAAGGCATAGGAATAAACAAAGCTAGTCAAACCTTAAATAGTAGGACCCTTCAATTTAATGCAAAGCAACAAATAAACGGTGTAATTAAAATGCATGTTGTAATAGGATAAACGGGAATGCAGCAAGGACTTGCCTTCTACCAACGCTTGCTGCTGCTCAAGGTCTTGAAATTCTTCAACTTCAGCGTATTCCACGTACGGATCGTCTTCTACGCACCACATCATACACATACAAGCAAACAATGGAATAAAATAAGAAACAATCACCAAACAGTACTAACATAACAGAACAGGGGCATAAAACTAATCTACGCTTCAAGACGATCGCGTGGACATAAAGAACGCTAAAAACGGAGCTAAAACGACTAAGATATAGCGTAAACAAGATACAGGGACTTATTTGTAAGAAAACTAAAGCTGCTGGGCTAAAACGAAGAAAAAGGACTAAACTGTAAAGAATCTATCACTGCGAGAGGACCTATTCGTAAAACTGAAAGAACATAGGGACTTCTTTTGCAAAACAGCAACGTCTTGACTGTGTTGACCGGTATAGATCTTGGTCAAATCAATCTGGTCTGTTGGATCGAGATCCAACGGCTGAGGTCAACAACAGCATCAGGCGGCGGCGGTCTGCAACGGCGAGCGGTGGCGCACTCAGAGCTCCGGCGAGCTCCGTCGATCTTGAGCTAGGGTGCTCAGATTGACATGCGGCTTGGCCTGGAACGCGGCTTGCGACACGGCGGATCGATCTAGGTCATCTGGGCAGACGCGCGGGTGACAACGACAACGAGCAGCTCGACGGGGCGGACGACCGCGGCGGCGCTGCTCCGGCGAGCGCGAGCGGGCGGTTCAACGCACGAGGGTGCCTACGCGTGACACCGGTCGCTTGCTCACCTCGTGGCGGGGCTCCGGGCGTCCTTCTCGTCGGCAGAAAAGCGGCAGAACGGGAGATTGACGGCGGCGGCTGCTAGGGTTTGTGGGGCGCGTGGGGGAGCTCGGCGGCTAGCGTTTCCGGGGAAAAGACGGCGCGGTGCGATGCTGGAGCCTTTATATAGGCCAAGGGAGTGGTCGCCTTGGCGTGCGGGCCAAGAAACGGCGCGGGGACGGTGCGGCGCGGTACGAGCCCGAGCTCGGGTCGGGTTCCAGCCGGAGGTGGGAGATGACGACCGGGGCCCGCCTGTCGGCGACCGCGGGAGAGAGAGAGGCGGAGCAGGCAGTTGGGCCGCAGGTTGGGCCAAAAGGCCGGCTGGGCCGCAGAGCTGGGAATGGTTTGAAGTGTAGCGGTGGAGTCCGGGGTGGAAAAAGAGACTTTCTAAGGATGGGCTGAGCAATTGAGCGGGCTGCAGACTGAGGGGTGGCGAGCGGCTTTAAAGGTGGAGTCTGGGAACATCCGGCGGACTTTGGCAGCTGGGCCGCAACAACAAAACAGCAAGGGAAAGGGTTTTGTTTTTTTTAAGGATTCAAACATTTGAATTCAAATAACAATCTGAATTCAACCAAACAAAAATAATGCAGCAGCATGTATGCAACAAACATGAAGCCAATTATTTATTTTCAAAAACAAATAATGTTTTTTTTTCCTGTACTATATTCCCTGTAAAGAATTAAATGTTAGGAAAAATTTTAAAATTATAGGAAAATCATTGTTTAAATTTTCTTCCTATTCACATCCTGAAATTCGGAAATTTCAGGGTGTGACAGTGGTGTTCTTGGCGGAAATCCTTCGATTCCTCTTGATTCAACGAGTTTTGGTAGACCAAATCTTGGCTATGGAGTGCCCATGAGGTGTTCCTACTATCCCCAAAGTCTTGTGCGAATCCGTGGAGCGAATCGGGAGATCGGGAGTTGGATTTGGAGGAGTTGACTCGTGGGCGCTGTTCATCCCGAGCTGCCCAGGCGCGACCGGTCTGACCGGTGCTCTTGACCGGTCTGACCGGTGCTAGCCCTTGGTGGGATTTGACTCGGGGAACAGCCTTGTCCGTGTGGTTTTGTCCCGTGGTCCTGCTGGTCAGTTCTTGGCGCGTTTGGAGTTGTTTTGCCAGGTTTTGTGAGGGGTTCTTCTTCCTTGCAGGTTTTGTTTCGGAGGTGGTTTCTGTTCCAGGGCCTAGAGGAGTCACTGAGGCTTCCTGGAACGTTTGTTGTGCGGCTGCTGTAGCCACCGGCCTGACCGGCTCTGTCCACCGGTCTGACCGGTGTCACCGGTCTGACCGGAGAAGGCCATCGGTCTGACCGGTGTAGCACAGGTAGCAAGCCGTGCAAGTTTTTCGCTGTGCGTTTGGGTCGGTTGGTTGAGTTGTTGGTTCCTAGGACTAGTAGCACTCCAGTGGCTACGTGGTCTTGACCAACTTGGGAAGTTGAGTCGGAGACGTGTGCTGGAAGCCGTGTTTATCTTGTTGGAGTCTCTATCTCCTTCGAGAAGAATTTTTATCGGCTCACATTCACTCCCCCCCCCTCTCTGGTTCGCCTAATCGGTCCTTCACATCTCCCACTGGAGGGCGAGCTGCACGGCCACCTTGCACCATTCCAGGACAGAGATGAAGCTCCTCCGCTGCGTCGCCACATCGAGGATCGAGAGAGAAGGAGTAGATGACGGCGGTGGAGGGGGAGCGAAGGAGGCGGCGACAGCAGCAGTGGAGCGAAGGAGACGACGCCTTCTGATGTTAGGGTTGGGTGGTATGCGAGGAAGGGGATGTACTATGGAGCTGAGGAGCGAGGGAGAGGGATCGCTGGGCGGCGTGCGGTTCGGCAGGCAGAGGCGCGCTCGGCAGAGCCACGGGAGGGGATGGTTTTTACGTACCATGTTTTTTCTCCACTACATACTTTTTATGAGGTATATAGATATATAGATATAGATAGATAAGAGATAAGAGATAGAGATATATAGATATATAGAAAGTTCTATAAAAAATATTTTATGATTCTGAGAAAGTTTCATAAAAAATTCAAAAATTTGGAGGGACACATCCTTTTGGTCCTTTTGGTGTATCAGTGTTAACAAAAAAATTTCAATTGATTTTGAGAAAGTGGTGATGCTAGTCCTCACAAAGTCATACATGATGTCACACATGCCCGTGTAGATGAGCGAGAGATGTTCATCCCTGTATGAAATGTTTAGTACCACTTTGTCGAAATTATTTAAAAATTTAATGAGATGTTTATGGAGCCAAACTATGATGTTGTGTGTATCTATGTAAATTTCTGACCAAGTTTACCTATTATAGTAATTATTTTATACTAGCGAATAAATGTTAAAATACCCTAAGCTACATAAAAAATTCAAAAAACTTGGAGGGGCACCTCCTTTTGGTGTTTAACTATCGTCAAAAAAGTTTCAATTAATTCTGAGAAAGTGGTGATGCACATCCTCACAGATTCATACGTGGTCTCACACATGCCCCTATAGATGAGTGAGAAATGTTCATCCTTGTATGAGATGTTTAGTACCACTTTCTAGAAATCATTTAAAACCTTAATGGGATGTTTATGCAGCCAAACTATGATGATGTGTGCATCTATGCGAATTTCTGACCAAGTTTACCTATTACTGTAATTATCTTACGATTTACTAAAGAACAAATGTTAAAATACCCTTAGCCACATAAAAAACTCAAAAAACATGGATGGGACACCTCCTTTTGGTGTATAAGTGTCACACCCGATTTTACAAGGAAAACCGAATGCATCTCATATGTGCGTCAGGATCAAGTTTACACACATATGATAGACGTCATGAGTGAATATCCATAATACAGAATTCAAAAACGTACAAAGGTTTAACTTTATTACAATATCTTTATTACACTCAGGCGGTAGACTCAAAGGTCTTTAACATCGAACAACGATAACTAAGATGATCAGCTCCGTCTTCAGTCTTCCACAAGCACTTGAATGGGGGATCGCATGCCTCAGAACTCATCGTAGTCGCTGTAGTACTCCTCACCGTTGTTCTCCTCTAAACAGCAGTAAGCAAGGGTGAGCACACTTATGGTTGGAGCTCAGCAAGTGGGGAAGATGCAAGGCTATCAAGAATAGGCTAAGGTCTACAGCGGTTAGCATTTTAAAGTTGGTCAAATTTTATTTATCAAACGCCTAGTTACTAGATCTAAGTCCATACCAACCCACTTAAGCATTTAAAAACATCTCATCTCAAAAACCCATAAGAAACCATGATTTGATTCCATCTTTAAGTTTGATTATCATGTGAGGGTCCAGCCACTCTTGACCGTGAGCACGGCTGATCGATCAGTTTTATCTCTGCAGAGGTTGTCCACTTTACCCACAGTTTGTGTTCCCCATGTTACCCGGGTTAGCTAGACCCTTAAACACTTCCGAGGTGAGTGGCTATGGGTCCACTACGAAGCCTTTACAAAGGAATGCAGAAGACCAACAACCCGCGACAGTTACAGCAGCGGAGCGGACCATAACCCTCCCTAGTGGTCAGCACCTTAGCAAAGGCTGCTACCCCAAAAGAACTAGGCTATACCCCTTCAACTCCGGCCCCCTGTGCTCCTTTCGAATAAGGCTATCAGATAGTTCCACACACCTAATTAATTGGCTAAGACAGAGCCATATAGACTGTGGTTGCACTGTTTTCTTGGGTGGTTCTCCATGTTCCGATTAAATTAAGGTATTCTTGTATTAACCATAAGCATTATCATAAACATGCATAACTTTCTTTTGTATAAAAGATTTATTTGCAACCATCCCAAGGTAAAGAAACTAAGCATTGCCTACCCAAAACATTTATTTAAACCAAGTTGTTGAAGGTACAAGGATAAAGTCTAGTCATGTCCTTAAAAAGGATTTCCCATCAAGTTTATGCAATATCATAAAAGGTAAACTTAGTTGTCATGCAATTATTTAGGATAAAAATAGAATATGCAGGGGGAGGATACCACTTGCCTTCCTCGCCTAAAAAATCAGATTGCTCTTCCTCGAAAAGTTGTTCTTGATCAACACCAATGGGCTCTTCAGTTGACACAAGCACGATATCTACGAGCACACAAGAAAGCATACAATAAATAAAATAGTACATCAAACAGATCCAAAAGCTACTAACACACTGCTAAAACAAACGAGCTCATTGAGACGATCGCGTGGACACCAAAAATGTTTAAAATGGATCTAAGACGGTAAAGATATGACCAAAACAAGGTCTAGGGGCTTAACTGCGAGAAAAACTAACTACCAGGGACTAAACTGAAAGAAACCAGGGGCTAAAATCTAAAAACACTTAAGAACCGAGGGTCTAAGGTGCAAAAGGATGGCTAAGGGCTGCGGGCGGGAAAAACAAAGAAACTCAAGGGCTTAAACGTTAAAAACATGACCTAACTGTGAAGATCTTTACACGTGGAAGGACCAGCTTGTAAAAGGTAGAAACAACAGGGGTTCTTTAGCAAAACGACCACGGCGGGCTTGGGTTGACCAGTATGTGCTCCGGTTGACTCTGATTAGACTTGATCTGAGCCGTCCGCGCCGGATCAGACGGCTGCCGGCGACTGCAAGCGAATGGGCGGCGGCGGACTCGCCGGAGAAGGCGGCGCGCGGTGGCGGGATCTCCGGCGAGGCTCGGGAAAAAGCTCCAGGGCACAGATTTGAGCGCGGAGAGGCTCTACGCGTAGCTATGGTCCAGGCGAACTCACCTAGAAACTCAAGGAGGCGGCTCCTGTGTCGACAGCGGCTCGCACCGAAAGGGGGCGGCGCGGCCTATACCGGCGAGGCGGAGCAGAGGCGCTACGGCCCAAGGCGCAAGGGAAAAATGAGGAGAGGCGCGAGGCTCACCACACGACGAAGTTCGGTTGAAGAGATGGCATTGGAGAAGCGACAGAGGGGTAGATCGACGACGGCGGTGAGAGCTTCGGGCGGCGCTCCAAGGAAGAAGACGGGCGTGCGGCTCGATCCGGCTACGGTCCTGAGACAGAGAGGGCTCGTTGAGCTACGTGCACGAAGGAGAAGAAAGAGAGAGGCGGGGAAGGGTCTTCACCGGCGACGAGCTTCGAGTGCCAACAATGGCCCGGCGGCGGAAAGCTTGACGGCGACTGTGCAAGCGCGAGGATGGAGAGGTGCGGAGCGAGAGCGGTCGGAAAGGGGGTGCATAGGGCTTCAAGCTCGGTTTATATAGGGCAAAGGAGGAAGCGGAAGTGATGGCCGGGGCGAAGAGACCATCAATGGCCATTGCGGCCGGCGGCTTGATTGGGAAGCCTTCATTAAAGAGAAACGGAAGGGAAAACGGAAGGAATTTGAAGGGGAGGTGGCGGTCGGTGCTCCACTACGCCTTGAAGAAGGGGATTGAAGAGGGGAGATGCGAGGGGGCGCGGGGAGACGGCTGGACCGAAGCAGAGGAGGGGATGGAGGTTAGGGACGACGCTAACAAGCGGGGCCCAGCTATCTGTGACTGCAAGAGAGGGAGGGAGGGAGGAGCTGGGCCGGCGGGGTAACTGGGCCGTGTGAAGGTAAACGGGCCGAGCGGTGAGAGAAAAGGCCGGCTGCCTGCAGGCTTGAGCTGGCTGGAGAGAGAGGCCTGATGGGCTGGAAAGAAAAGAGAGAAGGGGAGGGTTTGAGGGTTTAAACTTTTTATGATTTTCAAAACCACACTCATTCAAACAAAACCATGCAAACCAAATTATGATGCACAATCACTTGTTGCTCTAAAATTATTCAATTGATGTTTAAATATTTAAAGGCTCAGATTATTTGATAATTTATTTATTCCTTATAAAATTAATCTAAAGCACCAAGTTGCTTACATTGATTTAGTGATGGAATTTTGGGTGTTACAAATCCTACCCCCTTAAAGAGAATCTCGTCCTCGAGATTCAGAAAGATTGGGAAACAACTGAGGAAACTCTACCATAAGCTCATCTTCTCTTTCCCAAGTAGCCTCATCCTCTGAGTGGTGACTCCACTGAACCTTATACATTTTACTACTTTGCTTCGAGTGACCCTCTTTGACGTGTCCAAGATCTTGATAGGGTGTTCTTTATAAGTCAAGTCATCCTTCACGTCAATATCTTCCAAAGGTAAATGTTCCACTCTAACCTCACTTGAACACTTCTTGAGTTGAGATACATGAAACACATCATGAACATCTAACAACCGAGCGGGTAGTTCCAAACGATATGCCACTTCTCCTATCCTTTCCAAGATCTGAAAAGGTCTGATGAATCGAGGTGATAACTTCCCAGTAATCTTGAATCTTCGAAGGCCTCAGATAGGTGATACCCTGAGATACGCATAATCTCCTACTTCAAATATCACTTCCCTTCTTTTAGGATCAGCATAACTCTTTTGTCGAGATTGTGCAGTTTTGAGATTTTCCCGGATTATTTCAACTTGTCTCTCAGTTTCTTTTATAATCTCTGGTCCAAAGAGTTGACTTTCTCCTGTCTGACTCCAGTACAATGGTGTCCTGCACTTTCTCCCGTACAAAGCTTCAAAAGGGGCCATTTTAAGACTAGTTTGATAGCTATTGTTATAAGCAAATTCCGCATATGGCAAACTCTTATCCCAACTACCTCCATGTTTTAATGCACAAACTCTCAACATATCTTCTAGAATTTGATTTGTTCTTTCAGTTTGACCATCGGTCTGAGGATGGTATGCCGAACTAAAATTCAACTTCGTATCCATTGATTCATGCAACTTCTGCCAAAAACGTGATGTGAATTGAGTGCCTCGATCGGATACTATCTTCTTCGGAACTCCATCACTAGTAGGGATGTTGGCATCGGTGACGTTTACCTTTCGTCACTGAAAACGCCGTTTTGGTCACAAATAGTAATTTGTGACGAATTTGTGATGATTTGGGTTTCGTCATTAGGGTCGCGTCACATTTATCCATTAATGACGAAATGCAAATTTTCGTTATAGATGTGTCGCTATTCTGTGACGATTGGTGTGGCGTCATTGAAGTGGTTTCATTATGTGACGATCTCTTTTGGTCATGGATGAAACACTGTTTTCGTCACAATCTCCCGTCTACCGAGCATCTTGACGGCGTCGTTAATGGCGTTTCTTGTTCTGTGACGATCTGATTTGGTCACAAATAGCCTTGTTTTTTCGTCATTACCAGCCGTTTGGATTCGTTCGACGACGTATGCCACGTTAGCACTGACATCAGCTGCCACGTCAATGATGCAGCTGACATCATCGTGTAGGAATCATCACATAATACATTTTTAAATCGTCACAGAATACTCTTTGTCATCGTCACACTTTGATATGAAATGGTCACAGATGTACCATCACTATGGTCACAGATGTAATTACAAATTCGCCATAAAAACAATTATATATTTGTCACAGAAACAATTATGGTATATCATAGTATGTAAATCTAATTTTTGAATAGAATCACTTTCTACAAATTCGTGTACACATAACAAAGTACCTAGTAGCTATTACATTCTGGATAAAATCCAAGAGAAACATGTAGTTGGGCTCATGCATGGTGCTAGACAATCGTGCATGGCATGAGTCCAGATTCCAGGGCATGACGTGTACATGATAATCACAAAGCGGCCAATGAACATGAAGACAACCTGGTATGCAAAACACAAAACAGTAAATTCCCATGTTATTAGAAGTAGTAGTATATGCAGTACAAAACATATAAGAAAAGAGACAAACTGATGTCTAAACTAAACCCCTGCAAGAAAATATTGGAGCACTAGCGCAAGTGCTACTGCTGTTATCTAAAACCGAGGAAAGGTATGAGCTCATGGTTGTCACCGACGTACACATATAGAACAAACAAATGGGCACAAGCTACTGGAAAAAACAAGTGAGAAAAATGTAAGAAACATCTAGGATTAATGAAGTCAACTAGATAAATTAGCAAACTAAAAAGCATTTTAAACCAGACTGAACTGCAAGAGAGACATACAACTTGTTATTCTTTTATTGAATTGAATCGATTCAGTTCTTGACCACCTGAAAATATAAGAAACTACTAGGAATGTGCCCGTACATTGCTACGGGCTACATTATATAGTGCAAGCATGGAGCATAACACAATCATAGTATGAAATCAAGAACAAATATATCACAAAATAGTTAGTTTAAGAATTTAGTTATTGAAATAGACAAATCTAAAAAAATTGGACCATAAGCATACACTGAGAACATTCATTTTCCATCTGCGAATATAAAAAACAAATTAAAGTTGAGCCAACACTCTCAAGTATGAATTACATAGTTATACTAGGTGAACTCCCCGCCGCGATGCTGCGGGTTATTTTGCCTAAATGAAGAACTGTCCCCAGGATTCATTGTATCTATTCTTACAATTGCAAATGTATGACACCAAGATCACATAAAACTGAAAGGGAAACTGATTGATTGTCCAAACTAAGGATGTTTGTACAACAATTACTCGTGAAAACTAACTGGACAGCTGCAGGCTTAGGAACGCAAATAAAGTTGGAGCAGAGGATGTTACCTGTTGGCCGAAGTTTGCTAATGCGATTCCAATTTTCAGAGAGGCAACGATTCAATTTTCAAAGAGGCAACGATTCCAATTTTCAGAGAGCCAATGCGATTGCAATTTTCAGAGAGGCTAAATCAATCCATAAGAACCTGAAAATTTGAGGTAAAAATCATCTATACCAATTTTCAGAGAGGCAACTATTCCAATTTTCAGAGAGGCAATGCGATTGCAATTTTCAGAGAGGCTCGATGGCTTCTGCAGCTATAGCACTGCTACATCAGGTGAACTGCTGTTACCTGCAAACCATTCAAACGTGAACCAAAATCCAATTTTCATCCCCATCAGGTTGCAGAGCTGCATCTACAGAAGCAAAAAAGGAGAAGCTGTCAAGATTGGCTATTTTCTAAATCCTGTAAAAGTTGTAAAGAAAGTATAATAACAGGAAGAGAATGGCTGTTGGGATCAGCAGCCATAGAACTTGTTGTTCCCAGATTTGTAGTTACACCTGCATGTGAGACAAACAAATAGAAGCAGCAATGTCCACCTGTACTTCATGGTTCAGCCTATACTTCATTGTTTTTGAACCTATAGTCATTCCCTGTGTTCCAAATGTACCAAAGTCTAGTAAAGACGTCCTGCAAGATGTCATTATATAAATTGTTTGAAAGGATTGATGCCAAAGTATTTTGGATGCCACACAATGAGTGGAAATCAGTTTCATCAACCACACAAAACATGCAAGTGTTATCAATTCTATTACCGTAAGTTGCAGCTCTTTGACCAGTGGCTAAAGAGAATCAAATTACAACGATGACGAACCTGAAGCTTGTTTGCAAGCTCCTCTCGTCGGACTTCTCCTGCACCCTGGTCGCCTCCACGGCCCATGTTGCCGCTGCCGCATCCTCCCCCTCCTCGCCGATCTGACCAAACAAAGCATCTTGAAAACACACACAAACCCTAAGATCCAGGACAAAAATCCCACAATACAACAGCAGCACGTACAGGATGGGGTGTCGACAGTGGCGGACCTAACAAAAAATTGTACCTGGGGCGGACTCGCAACGACCAACATAAGAGGGAAAAAAACAGTTGCATGCGATATTTATATTGAAACCACAACAGTGAGAAAAAACAATTGCAAACGATATTTATATTAAAACCACAACAATAGTATCACAAACAGCACCCACTATGAAGGTCTAAGATGTTATAACATAATTTCAACACATGTTCTAATACAAAGACAAATCATGTTTAACTTTTCTAGGTGGCCGGCAAAGGCAAATCTACAGCCCGATTCTTGCTAGCTAAATGTCTTCTTGATTTCATCTTCGTTTGATGCTTCTAAAAATTAAAATTCTCTCGATGTAGCACAATGTCACGCTATTAAGCCACTCACCATTCATTCCAGGATTTCCAATTCAATTGAAATACTGAGCCGATTTTACATCTTACCGTTTTCTTCTTGCCAAGCAATTCGGGGCACACACCTGCACCCAACGCCGCCAATGCTTCTCATCATCAGGAGCTTCCGCCCCCCTCTTCCATGGCCGCACCCAGCGGCGGCGGCATATACGCGGCGGCCGGAGCTGACGCCACTCCCCTGCTGCTCTCTCATCTCGTCCTCCGTGAGCTCCTCCTCCAGCGATGCTGGCTGTGTCCAGGAAAGCAGCCAGGCAGGGACCACACCGGAGGCCAGCGCCCGGGATCCCTACGGTGAGTCACCGGCGGCTAGGTTTTGGTCGGGCACTGGCAGGCAGCAGGGACGGCGCGACTTAGGTCCTGCCTCTGCCTGTCGCGGCCTCACGGGATTAAGCGAGTCGACTCAGGAGGCAGGGAAAGCTGGCGGCAGGGGCTAGGGGCCAAAGTGCAAAGGGTGTGCTGTTGGGCTAAAATTAAGTGGGCCTTCTCCACTTAGCCACTAGCAGCAGCTGACCCAAAATGACTTTTTTTTCTTCTTTCTTCCTCCTCCAGAGCCAACAGACGCACGAACGTCGCCGCCATGCTCGCCACTGATCTCCTGCTCGCCTCCGGCTGCCTAAAAACTCGGAAGAAAATCCTATGCGCACAGGACGCGGCGTGCGCACCCCCCTGCATCACCCTCCGTTGGGGATCGGACGTCGCGTTGGGTGCTCCTTGATTCACGGGAAGGGCAGCGACAGTAGTCAGGGGAGGGCACGCGCACATGCAGCGGAGGGGCAGGTCCACCGGGCAGCAGCACTAGGCAGGGGGTGCGCACGCGGCGCGGGGTGCGCGCGGCGCGCACCCTATTTTTTTTCCTAAAAACTCTATGACGGGCGCGCAGGCGCGGCATCCGGGGGAATTCATTAGGCATGGTAAACCACAAGTATAGACCACAATTATTTTGAGGAACTCAGAAAAGGTCTATGTAAGAAAATCAAAATGCAGCAAAAGAAGAAATGAATATATTTTGGGGTACTCTTAGATGGGAAATTCATCAGAGGAGCACTCAATATGCAATTTATTGAAAATATTATCAACAATAAATTAGTATGACTTCTCAATATATACAATTTTGTTTTTCGTCCTTTTTCATATGAGTTTGTTTGAACATTCAAAATTATTTGTTCATTTAATGAAGAATAAATGTTAAAATAATCTAATCTTGCTTAAAAGATCTAAAACCTTGCATGAGCCCCTCCTTTTGGTTTATTATGTTGTAAAAAAGTTTCAAGTGTTTCTAAGAAAATGATGATGCACATCACCACTAAAGCATACATGTCTCACACATGTCATTGTCACTCAGCGAGATATGTTCATCCCTATGCGGGATGTGTAGTACCAATTGCTCGAAATCATTTGAAACTTTTTGGGATGCTTATGGATCCAAACTATGATGTTGTGTGAAGTTTTGGAATTTTTCGACCAAGTTTGCATATTATTGTAATTATTTGTTGATTTAACAAAGAATAAATGTTAAAATCATCTAATCTTGTTTAAAAAATATGAAAACTTGCATGAGATCCTCGTTTTGGTGGATTATGTTGTCAAAAAAGTTTCAATTGATTCTGAGAAAGTGATGATGCACATCGCCACTAAAGCATACATGTGTCACACAAGTCATTGTCTCTCAGCGAGAGATGTTCATCCCTATGTGGGATGTGTAGTACCAGTTGCTCGAAATCATTTGAAACTTTTTTTGGGATGTTTATGGATCCAAACTATGATGTTGTGTGAAGTTTTGAAATTTTCAAACCAAGTTTGCCTATTATTGTAAATATTTGTTGATTTAATAAAGAATAAATGTTAAAATCATCTAATCTTGCTTAAAAAATTTGAAAACTTGCATAAGCTCCACCTTTTTGTGTATTATGTTGTCAAAAAGTTTCGAGTGATTCTGAGAAAGTGATGATGCACATCGCCACTAAAGCATACATGTCTCACACATGTCATTGTCACTCAGTGAGATATGTTCATCCCTATGCGGGATGTGTAGTACCAATTGCTCGAAATCATTTGAAACCTTTTTGGGATGCTTATGGATCCAAACTATGATGTTGTGTGAAGTTTTGGAATTTTTCGACCAAGTTTGCGTATTATAGTAATTATTTGTTGATTTAACAAAGAATAAATATTAAAATCATCTAATCTTGTTTAAAAAATTGCATGAGATCCTCGTTTTGGTGTATTATATTGTCAAAAAAGTTTCAATTGATTCTGAGAAAGTGATGATGCACATCGCCACTAAAGCATATATGTGTCACACATGTCATTGTCACTCAGCGAGAGATGTTCATCCCTATGTGGGATGTGTAGTACCAGTTGCTCCAAATCATTTGAAACTTTTTTGGGATGCTTATGGATCCAAACTATGATGTTGTGTGAAGTTTTGAAATTTTCAAACCAAGTTTTCCTATTATTGTAAATATTTGTTGATTTAATAAAGAATAAATGTTAAAATCATCTAATCTTGCTTAAAAAATTTGAAAACTTGCATAAGCTCCACCTTTTTGTGTATTATCTTGTCAAAAAAGTTTCAAGTGATTCTGAGAAAGTGATGATGTGCATCGCCACTAAAGCATACATGTCTCACACATGTCATTGTCACTTAACGAGATATGTTCATCCCTATGTGGGATGTGTAGTACCAATTGCTCGAAATTATTTGAAATTTTTTTTGGGATGCTTATGGATCCAAACTATGATGTTGTGTGAAGTTTTGGAATTTTCAGACCAAGTTTGCATATTATTGTATTTATTTGTTGATTTAATAAAGAATAAATGTTAAAATCAATTAGGTGGGACCAACTTTTTTGGGATGCTTATGGATCCAAACTATGATGTTGTTGCCAAATACAATTTAACACTAGCGACCTGCACAACGTCGTCCGGGGGACCCTTAGGTGGGCCTCAAAATCACCACATCGACATGTGCCTCCCTTTGCAAAAAACATTGGAGCGGGCTGCCTGGCCAAGGTCCAAGCTGCTTTCGAGCCAAAGTTGTGGCCCATTGTGCAAAAAAAGTGGAGCGGGTAAGCTGGGCAAGGCCCCAACTTGTGTAAAAAAGGTGGAGTGGGCCGCCTTGCCAAGTCCCAACCTACTATCGAGCTAGAGCTGTGGCCCACTATGCACGCCGTCAATTGGTACACGTTATCTATGACGATTACTAAATCTGATGTGTGACTAATTTGCCCACGCATGGCACGCCGTCAAGTGGTACACATGGGGGAAACTAGACACATTATCTATGACGAGTACTAAAACTGATATGTGACCAATTTGTTTCGTCGTTAGGTGTGCCTAACGAGGCAAATAAACTATGACGATGTCAAATCTAATTGGTGACGATTATGTTTCATCACAATACGAAAACATAATCTATGACGATTTTCTTTTAGTGTTCTGTGACGATATTTTTATTTTCGTCATTAATGATCAAGGTAAAACTTTGTCACTTCTAACTTATGACGAATATGAAAATTTGGTCATAGAAAGATAGTCTTTTGTGACGAAAGTATCCATCGTCACAAGCAAAAGGTCATGGATAAGCATATTTCTACTAGTGCATGCAAACACACTATCCTTGACATGTACAGCTCTGCTAGCCTTGCTCCGGAGTAAGTTGTTTTAGCCGGTATAAAATGAGCAACCTTGGTTAACCTGTCTACTATAACCCATATGGAGTCGTAACCATCTCGAGTACGAGGTAATCCAACAATAAAATCCATACCAATTTCTTCCCATTTCCACTCAGGTACCTTCAATATGGCTGAACCAAACCTGCTAGTCTCTGATGCTCTGCTTTTACTTTCTGGCAAATGTCACACAAAGCAACGTGAGCTGCAACATCCTTCTTCATTCCATACCACTGGTATTTCTGTTTCAAGTCTTGATACATCTTGGTACTACCGGGATGAATAGAATAAGCTGAATCATGTGCTTCTTTTAATATAGTCTCACGAAGGTGATCAATCTCAGGCACACAAATTTGATTTCTGAATCAGATAGTCCCTTTGTCATCTCTTGTGAAATCTGGAACCTTTCCTGAATCAATCAACACACCATATTCCTTAATCTTTTCATCTGTCAACTGTCCTTTTCTGATCTCTTGTTCAAGTGTAGATTCTACTTCCAAAGTTAGGGTTTCATTTTGAGCAACGATTCTAAGGTTGAGCTGTGCCATTTCCCAACACAACTCTTGAGGCATTAATTGAGCTATAAGCATATTTGCTCGACCTTTCCTGCTCAAAGCATCTGCTACCACATTCGCTTTGCCGGGATGATACTGAATATCCAGATCATAATCTTTGATTAATTCTAACCATCGACGTTGTCTTAGATTGAGATCTTTCTGTGTAAAGATATATTTCGAACTTTTATGATCAGTAAAGATTTGACACTTATTTCCAATCATATACTGTCTCCAAATCTTTAGGGTGTGCACAACAGCAGCCAATTCTAGATCATGAGTGGGATAGTTTTGCTCATGCTTTCTCAATTGCCTAGAGGCATAAGCGACCACTTTTCCTTCTTGCATTAACACAGAACCAAGACCCTGAAGAGAAGCATCACAGTACACATCAAAACCCTTGTGAATATCAGGCATTATCAATACGGGAGCGGTAGTCAATCTCTTCTTCAGTTCCTCAAAACTAGCTTGACACTTGTCATCCCATTTAAATTCTTTTCCTTTCTCCAACAAAGATGTGAGAGGTTTTACGATCTTTGAGAAACCTTCAACAAATCTACGGTAGTAGCCTGCCAATCTAAGAAAACTTCTGATTTCAACCACATTCTTAGGCGGATTCCAGTTCAACACATCCTGAACCTTGCTTGGATCTACTGCAATTCCTCCATCAGTGATAACGTGTCCAAGAAAAGAAACTTCCTTCAACCAAAAATCACATTTACTAAACTTGGCATACAACTGATGTTCCCGAAGCTTTTGCAACACAAGTCTCAAATGCTCTTCATGTTCTTTTTCATTCTGGGAGAACACCAAAATATCATCAATGAACACTACCACAAACTTGTCAAGGTACTCCATAAATACTTTGTTCATCAAGTACATAAAGTACGCTGAGGCATTTGTCAGTCCAAAGGACATTACTGTGAACTCATATAGGCCATACCTAGATGTCAATGCGGTTTTAGGAATGTCCTCCGGTCGAATTTTCAACTGATGGCACCCTGATCGTAGATCGATCTTAGAGAAAACTTTAGCACCTCTCATCTGATCAAACAAATCTCCGATCCTAGGTAGCGGGTATTTGTTCTTAATAGTGACTTCATTAAGAGATTGATAATCTATGCACAACCTTCTAGAACCATCTTTCTTTTCAAGAAAGAGAGTGGGGGCTACCCACGGTGACGAACTAGGACGAATATAACCTTTACTTAACAATTCTCCTATTTGTTTCTTTAATTCAGCCAAATCCTTAGCATTCATTCCATATGGTCTTTTAGAAATAGGAGCAGTACCAGGTAAAAGATCAATACTAAATTCAATGTCACGGTCAGGTGGCGTACCTGGTAACTCATCTGGAAAAATGTCGAGGTACTCATTCACCACTTTGATATCCTCCAAAACTTTTCCTTTCATCGAATTCACTGTCCCACTTTCTATTGGCAAGGGGGTAGCAACAAACTTAATCCTTTCTCCTTGCGGACTGGTTAAGATTACTGACTTCTCACGACACTGAATAACCCCATCACATGCACGTAACCAATCCATACCCAGAATTACATCTATACCCAGGACTTTAGAACCACTAGATTAGCTAGGAAGTCTATTCCCTTGATTTTAAGATTTACTTGCGGGCATAAGTGACTGGCTTTCATTTCACCGCCCGGGGAACTAACAAGCAAAGGTGCCTTCATAAATCTCATAGGTATATCATGCTTTGCTATGAACTGATCAATTATAAATGAATGTGATGCTCCAGAATCAAATAAAACTGTTGCAGGTACAGAGTTGACAAGAAACGTACCCAGCACAACTCCGGTAGCATCTTGGGCTTGTTCAACCGTCATATGGTTCACTCTCCCACGCATATAATTCTGTTGAGCCTTATTACCTGAAGCATTAGAATTTCCAGTGCGAGCCTGTGATGATGGCTGACTAGGCTTCTGAACATTGCCTTTTTGTGGTGTCTGCATCACATGCTTCGGACAATTATTTGCATAGTGCTCCAATTCTCCACATTTGAAGCAACCATTTGGCTGAACTGGAGCATTATTCCTCACAGGTGCACCAGAGACATTGCTGGAGCAATTCTGTTGCGGGTTAGGAGTGCATAGTGTCTACTGGTTGAAGCGCTGAGGTTGCTGGAATGAGCGCTGTAACTGCAGATTCTGAGGATACTTTCCACCCTGTCCACCAGAGCGGAACTGAGAACCTTGTGGAGAGCTGTAGCGGGGGCGAGTATTGCTGCTAGATTGTCCCTGAGACTAGAACTTGCGCTTCTGCTCACCAAGTTCCTTGCATTTACTTTCCAGGCCTATATCCTTATTCAGCAGTGTATGAAAGTCAGGAAATGTATGACTCTACAACTGATAATTGAGTGGCCCAATCAAACCATCCAGGAAGCGTTCTTGCCTCTTCCCATTAGTATTGACATCATTAGGGGCATAGCATGACAGCTGAGTAAACTTGTCCAAATACTCATTTACTGACACATTTCCTTGCTTTAGAGCAAGAAACTCCCTTCATTTAAGCTTGATCACACCAGAAGGAATGTGGTGTGCCCGAAAACTCTCCCTGAATTCCTGCCAAGTAATGGTGTTAGGTGCAGCATGTGCGACAGTATACGCATCCCACCAGTCAGCTGCTAATCCTTCTAAGCGGCCTACAGCATATAAGACCATCTCACGGTCATTGCATTGTGCCATCTCCAGCTTCTTAGTAACCACTTTCAACCAATCATCAGCATCCAAGGGATCAGTCGAGTGAGAGAATGTGGGAGGACGGTGGCTCATGAATTCCTTGTGCTTATCTCTGGATGGCTGTGGAGCTGGTGGCGGTGGCTGGTTCCGCTGGGCCTGCATGTTCTGAATAGTGGCGGTGAGGTTCTTGATTAGCTGCATCTGAGCTGCAAAGAACTGTTGCATTGCCGGATCTATTGCTTGATTGATTGGCGGGGGTGGTGCTTGATTTTGTTGATTGGCAATGCGAGCACGTATCACAAGTGGAATGTCTTGACCTCCTCCGGACCTGGTGTTTACCATCTGATTGTTAGAAAAATGTATTGCAGAGAGGAGTATTGAATTGATGCATAAAGAGATGAACTCAAAATGATAAGGCAACATGAACTTCCAACTAAGACAGATTCTGTTGATCACAATAAATCAGATGTAATTCTCTGTACCATTATCCAAAAATCATGAAATTTTACCAGGATGTGAAGTACAAAATTACAAAACTAATCCAACTGGAATCACCTCAATCGGAGGTCTACAACTTGAGATATAAATCGAACAATGCAACTGTGTTAGCAGAATTTACAGATTCTGATAGGCTCAATTCTTTGTGCATAACTCTCAGAATATATATTTTATGGTATTGAATTTTTGAAAGAAAATCATCCTCAAAATTTGTGAACTAACCCAACTGGATTTACATCAAACGGATTTCTGTAGCTCGGATAAAATTAAAACATTGCTGCTGTGTCAGATAACTGCGAGAACAGATTTGTATCATTCCAAACTTGCATGATAGATAAAGTAGAAGATAACCAGATTTGAACCCAAACTAACTTTATTTAACTTAATAATTTCTTGTTGCATTGTGTCCATCACTCCACCATACAACTCACACAAGCAAAAATCCAAACCAAGCATGTGTTCAAGCAGCAACATTATTACAAACGATCGTCCTCGCAGGAACGTTCTATCGAAATATAGAAGGTAAAGGTAGGCATCCTAAGATCCTAGCCAAGACGGGTGGTAGCTTTTGGTGCACCGTAGCGAAGCCTCTTGCGCGGTGGAGAGGCAGTAGAGCTGTACGGTACCACCTCCTCCGGTGGCTGCTGACCTGCAAGCTGCGCCTCCAGTTGAGCGATCCTGGCATGTGCGTTCTGCAGCTCCTCATGGAACCTGTCCAACTCAGCTGTAGCACCTTCAATATCGGTGTTTAGTGCAGCAGTCACCTGTGCAAGGATATCAAGACGGTCATCCCCACCAGCAGGTACCACAGTCTCCTTAGAACCACTCAGGTGACGAGGAATGTGGCGGAACTCGGAGTGGTGCAGCTAATCACGATATGTATGACAAATCGACCAGAGAGCCCTCCTGGCAGCATCATTGACAGCGGCCTCATAAGTGGAGAAATGGGTGGTGCTATGGTGCGATGAGCGGTTTCTCCATCCATTAGCTCCTATCAGAGGCACACGAATGTGGACGCGACTTGTATAGTAATCTCTCAAACCAGGCTCACTGTAGTGTTTAGTGACATAGAGCGGCTTCATAGTGAAACCCAAATGTTGCAGGACTTCCTCCAGTAAGACACAAAACTGGCCATTCTCATCCTCAGTAGTGTGCTTGTGATACTCAGCCCCATGATAGCGAGGGTTATTATCTTCCTGCTCCTCTGGATCTTCACCATCATTGTTATCATTGTCTCCATCATCATCTTCACCACTATCATCTCCTGAGACATCTGGATCACCACCCATAGCATTAGGTGCAGGAGCAACTGGAGATGGTGGTGATGCATCATTGGCTGCATCGGGTGCTGGTGGAATCACAAGATCTCCATCTGCATCAGACTCCAAGATAGTACCATCGTATAGCTGAGGCTGCTCTTCTGGATCCTCCTCAACATCGACCTCCTGTTGTACCTCCTCGGGGTCCTCTTCAACCTCAATCTCTAGCAGATGACGGGGAGCTAACTGCCCAACAGGGAAACGACCACCAGTGCTCTTACGGGGAGTCTGATAAGTCCTGGCCATCTGACAAAACAAAACTGAACTCAGTATGGAATAAATCAAAATGATAGAGTTTTAACAATAAACAAGAATAAATTAGATTTTTATGTGTAAATAAGACAATTTTGAAACATGACATGGCTTTCTAGAACATGAATCCTTAATTTCGACCATTTCCAGCTAAGGCTGCGTCCTACAGTCAAACACTGCTCTGGTACCACTTCTGTCACACCCGATTTTACAAGGAAAACCGAATGCATCTCATATGTGCGCCAGGATCAAGTTTACACACATATGACAGACGTCATGAGTGAATATCCATAATATAGCATTCAAAAACGTACAAAGGTTTAACTTTATTACACTTAGGCGGTAGACTCAAAGGTCTTTAACATCGAACAACGATAACTAAGACGATCAGCTCCGTCTTCAGTCTTCCACAGGCACTTGACTAGGAGATCGCATGCCTCAGAACTCATCGTAGTTTCTATAGTACTCCTCACCGTTGTTCTCCTCTGAACAGCGGTAAGCAAGGGTGAGCACACTTATGGTTGGAGCTCAGCAAGTGGGGAAGATGCAAGGCTATCAAGAATAGGCTAAGGTTTACAGCGGTTAGCATTTTAAAGTTGGTCAAATTTTATTTATCAAACGCCTAGTTACTAGATGTAAGTTCATACCAACCCACTTAAGCATTTAAAAACATCTCATCTCAAAAACTCACAAGAAACCATGATTTGATTCCATCTTTAAGTTTGATTATCATGTGAGGGTCCAAGCCGCTCTTGACCGTGAGCACGGCTGATCGATCAGTTTTAACTCTGCAGAGGTTGTACACTTTACCCACAGTTCGTGTTCCCCATGTTGCCTGGGTTAGCTAGACCCTTAAACACTTCTGAGGTGAGTGGATAGGGGTCCACTATGAAGCCTTCACAAAGGAATGCAGAAGACCAACAACCCGTGACAGTTACAGCAGCGGAGCGGACCATAACCCTCCCTAGTGGTCAGCACCTTAGCAAAGGCTGCTACCCCAAAAGAATCGGGCTATACCCCTTCAACTCCGGCCCCCTGTGCTCCTTTCGGATAAGGCTATCAGATAGTTCCACACGCCTAATTAATTGCCTAAGCCAGAGTCATATAGACTGTGGTTGCACTGTTTTCTTGGGTGGTTCTCCATGTTCCGATTAAATTAAGGTATTCTTGTATTAACCATAAGCATTATCATAAACATGCATAACTTTCATTTGTATAAAAGATTCATTTGCAACCATCCCAAGGTAAAGCAACTAAGCATTGTCTACCCAAAACATTTATTTAAACCAGGTTGTTCAAGGTACAAGGATAAAGTCTAGTCATGTCCTTAAAAAGGATTTCCCATCAAGTTTATGCAATATCATAAAAGGTAAACTTAGTTGTCATGCAACTATTTAGGATAAAAATAGAATATGTAGGGGGAGAAGACCACTTGCCTTCCTCGCCTAAAAACTCAGATTGCTCTTCCTCGAAAAGCTGTTCTTGATCAACACCAACGGGCTCTTCAGTTGACACAGACACGATATCTACAAGCACACAAGAAAGCATACAATAAATAAAATAGTACATCAAACAGATCCAAAATCTACTAACACACTGCTAAAACAAATGAGCTCACTGAGATGATCGTGTGGACACCAAAAACGCTTAAAACGGATCTAAGACGGTAAAGATATGACCAAAACAAGGTCTAGGGGCTTAACTGCGAGGAAAACTAACTACCGGGGACTAAACTGAAAGAAACCAGGGGCTAAAACCTAAAAACACTTAAGAACCGAGGGTCTAAGGTGCAAAAGGGTGGCTAAAGGCTGCGGGCGGGAAAAATAGAGAAGCTCAGGGGCTTAAACATTAAAAACAGGACCTAACTGTGAAGATCTTTACACGTGGAAGGACCAGCTTGTAAAAGGTAGAAACAATAGGGGTTCTTTAGCAAAACGACCACGGCGGGCTCGGGTTGACCGGTATGTGCTCTGGTTGACTCCGATTGGACTCGATCTGAGCCGTGTCCGCGCCGGATTTGACGGCTCCCGGCGACTGCAAGCGAACGGGCGGCGGCGGACTCGCTAGAGACGGCGGCACGCGGCAGCGGGATCACCGGTGAGGCTCGGGAAAAAACTCCAGGGCACGGATTTGAGCGCGGAGAGGCTCTACGCGTAGCTATGGTCCAGGCGAACTCACTTAGAGACTCAAGGAGGCGGCTCGGGTGTCGACGGCGGCTCGCACCGAAAGGGGGCGGCGCGGCCTATACCAGCGAGGCGGAGCAGAGGTGCTACGGCCCAAGGCATAAGGGAAAACGAGGAGAGGTGCGAGGCTCACCACACGACGAAGTTCGGTTGAAGAGACGGCATTGGAGAAGCGACAGAGGGGTAGATCGACGACAGCGGTGAGAGCTTCGGGCGGCGCTCCAAGGAAGAAGACGGGCGTGCGGCTCGGTCCGGCTATGGTCCTGAGACAGAGACGGCTCATTGAGCTACGTGCACGAAGGAGAAGAAAGAGAGAGGCGGGAAAGGGTCTTCACCGGTGACGAGCTTCGAGCGCCAACAATGACCCGGCGGCGGAAAGCTTGACGTCGATTGCACAAGCCCGAGGATGGAGAGGTGCGGAGCGAGAGCGGTCAGAAAGGGGGTGCGCAAGGCTTCAAGCTCGATTTATATAGGTCAAAGGAGGGAGGGGAAGCGATGGCCGGGGCGAAGAGACCGTCAATGGCCATTGCGGCCGGCAGCTTGATTGGGAAGCCTTCATTAAAGAGAAACGAAAGGGAAAACTGAAGGAATTTGAATGGGAGGTGGCGGCCGGTGCTCCACTACGCCTTGAAGAAGGGGATTGAAAAAGGGGGGATGCGAGGGGGCGCGGGGAGGCGGCCAGACACTGCGGCTGGAGCGAAGCAAAGGAGGGGATGGAGGTTAGGGACGACGTTGACAAGCGGGGCCCAGCTGTCTGTGATTGCAAGAAAGGGAGGGAGGGAGGAGCTGGGCCGGCGGGGTAACTAGGCCGCGTAAAGGTAAACAGGCCAAGCGGTGAGAGAAAAGGCCGGCTGCTTGCAGGCTTGAGCTGGCGGGAGAGAGAGGCCTGATGGGCTGGAAGGAAAAGAGAGAAGGGGAGGGTTTGAGGGTTTAAACTTTTTATGATTTTCAAAACCACACTCATTCAAACAAAACCATGCAAACCAAATTATGATGCACAATCACTTGTTGCTCTAAAATTATTCAATTGATGTTTAAATATTTAAAGGCTCAGATTATTTGATAATTTATTTATTCCTTATAAAGTTAATCTAAAGCACCAAGTTGCTTACATTGATTTAGTGATGGAATTTTGGGTGTTACAATAAGTGTCGACCAAAAAGTTTTAATTGATTTTGAGAAAGTGGTGATGCACATCCTTACAAAGTCATACTAAGTGAGAGATGTTCCTGATTGTGAAGGATGTATAGTACACTTTATTGAAATTATTTAAAATTTTTATCGGATGGTTATGGGGACAAAATATGTTGTTATGTGAACCTATGGACCTTTCTGATCAAGTTTTGTTATTATTATAATTATTTATTGAATTACTAAAGAATAAATGTGAAAATATCATAAAGTGACTAGAAAAATCTAAAAAGTTATGTAGTCACATGATTTTGGTGTATGAGCGTCACATAAAAAATTCAAGTGATTTCGATAAAGAGTTGTTAAATATCCCTCACAAAAGCATATATGGCTCACATAGTCCTATGTAGCTAAGTGAGATATGTTCCTAGTTGTGAAAGATGTATAGTTTCACTTTGTCGAAATCGTTTGAAACTTTTATGAGATGGTTATGGAGCCAAAATATGTTGTTGTGTGAGTCTAAGAAATTTTATGATCAAGTTTTGCTATTACTGTAATTATTTATTGAATTACTAAGGAATAAATGTGAAAATATCATAAAGTGCCTAGAAAAATCTAAAAAGTTACATAGCCACATGATTTTGGTGTATGAGAGTCACATAAAAAACTCAAGTGATTTCGATTAAGAGTTGCTGAATATCCCTCACAAAGAGATATATAGCTCACATAGTACTATGTAGCTAAGTGAGATATGTTCCTAGTTGTGAAAGATGTATAGTAGCACTTTGTCGAAATCGTCTGAAACTTTTATTGGATGATTATGGAGCCAAAATGTGTTGTATAGACACATATTTTTTCAAATTTGTTTTAAAAGATTTATTGCAGTTCAATTAATAAAAGAAATAAAACACCCTAATACAACATAAACTAATGCTTATCCTAGTGGTTTGCACACGTCATTTTTGTTCCAAAGGTCTCAGGTTCGGTCCCCAAGCAGGCATTTTTTGCCAATTAAATTGTTGGCATTGTGTCTATTGCAACCACTTTATGCCTATTGTAACACTTTTTAGTGTTGCATTAGACAGAAAACAAAAATTTTACATCTCGCTCATATGATTTCGTAAGTATAAGTGACATATGTAAACTTTGTGAACAATGGTATTACCACTTTGTTGAATGAACAAATGGCCAAAATAAGAGTTGTCCAATAAATCTTAATGAACTTCATGAGTGGATTGTGGGGGCTCGGCCAGCCACGGCCTTGGTGAAGCCAGGGCGCGGCCAGCCACGACCTTGGTGCAGCTGGCCGCGGCCAGCCACGGCCTTGCTGCAGCTAGGGCACGGCCGGCCGCGGCTCGACCGCTGCGTGGCGTGGGAGGCTGAGGCCGGCCGGGGCCGTGGCGTGGGAGGCTAGAGGGTGGCTGCGGCTGGTCGGGGCCGTGGTGTAGCCGGCCGTGGCTCGGCCGCGGCGTGGCACGACCGGCCGGGGCTCTGCCGAGCGTGGTCGCAGTTGGCCGGTGGCAAAACCAAGTTCAAAAATGTTGAATGCAATGGAAAAACACAAAATGTTATGTAGTGTAGAGGTAAAAGTGCTTTAGTTGAAGTAGGAGGTGCATAGTTCAAACCGTAATCCACACAATTTTTATTTTTTCGATTTTTTCATGCCTACGTATACATATTTAATTACTATTTTTTGAGGGGGACCTGTTGGTAGGACCGCATTACCACGTCCTCAAGGTGGGACCACATCGACACATCCTCGAGGTGGGGCTGGGTGATGTGGCAATCGCGGCCGGTGACAATTTAAAATTGTTGGTTTCCTGGTATTGTGTCTATTGTAACCATTTTAGTCCTATTGCAACAGTTTTTTGGTGTTGCATTAGACAGAAAACAAAAATAATTTGAAACCATCTAGGGTTTCAAAATTTGATTTTTCTTTGTAAATTTTTTTAATTCAAATTTGAATCGTTCAAAATCGGTCAAATGCAAAAATGATCTAAATACAAGTGTAGATCTTGATGAGTTCTATAACTCTTATGTTTATGATTTTTCATCTAAAATCATTTATTGCTTCAAATGTTGTTAAAGTGAGACTGCAGCGCCACGTGGTCGAGGTGGGACCAGTTGGTGTGGGACCATACCGAGTGTAACTAACTAATAGAATCATGTAAAGTAACTTTCTATTTTAATTAATATCTATAAGGTTACTATAAGCTGACCACGTAGAAACATGAAAAAGGCTTGAACGATGCTAGCTAACATTAACATTATAATTGTGTAGTGGTAAGTCATATACTAGTGTAGTATTGAGGTCCTTAGTTCAATTCCATACCATTGCACTTTTTTTATTTTTTTCTATTTTGTTTCTGATGACAGATTGTTTCCCCACCAATTCAAACTTCTTTCTCAAGATTAATAATTAGAATAAAATCTAAATTCTAGCCAAGTTCTATTTTTACTATGAATTGTAATTCTTTTTCATAACATATCATATACAAAGCCCAATCCAAATCAGCCTCGGCTACTAGTTCTCGTTGCAATAAGCATGTAACAGTTGCAACTCTCAAAAAGCGTTGCAATTGAGAATCACTTTTGCTTCGTCCCCTAGAGTCCTCGTTGCAATAAGTTGTAGCAGTTGCAACCCCAAAACAGCGTTGCAATTGCGAACCACTTTTGCTTCGCCGATCAAAGTTCTCGTTGCATTAAGAATCTCGCATTTGCAACGCTTGTGAAATTTTATGCAACACAAAACAAACGTAGCAATAGGCACAACCAAATGCAACTAACGCAAACGTGGTTGCAGTACTACCACATAATTGCAATCAAAATCAATTCTACTGCAACCATTTTTCACTATTGCAATATCATCCACCAAATGCAACAAAGGTTCGCAACGACTTGAAAACCGTTGTATTAAAGGCACGAATCGCTACCATTTTTCAGAATGGTTGCAATACAACCATCTCT
Source organism: Cenchrus fungigraminus (assembly GCA_036936925.1). Taxonomy (NCBI): domain Eukaryota; kingdom Viridiplantae; phylum Streptophyta; class Magnoliopsida; order Poales; family Poaceae; genus Cenchrus; species Cenchrus fungigraminus. The sequence continues at coordinate 55,852,179 of CM072772.1, read as the reverse complement.
AGCAACCAAATTTTAAGTGTCGCAATTCAGAAGCGTTGCATTTGTTACAAAATCTTGTAGTGTTTTGCGTTGGTGATCTCATTCTCCGGAGGATCCAGAGCAAGAAGGAGATGCACAAGCTGTCTGCCCCATGTGAAGGGCCATTCATCGTCAAGGAGGTCGGCAGGCTGGATGCTTACCGGCTAATGCGGGAGGACGGCTCTGAGGTGCCAAACTCATGGAACATCGAGCACCTACGTCGCTTCTACCCATAAAAAGCTATGTACCTTCTTTTAGTTTTTTCCATATTCATCATCCATGCTAGCAGTCTCGGCAATGAATAAAGTTTCATGTCTCTTGAAGTCCTTTCACTTCGTCTTTTCTGCAAGCATGATTTGCGCCCAAGCTTCAAATATGAAACTTGGGGACTGCTTTCTTTACGGCAATGTTTTACTTTTGTTGAAATTAAAACGCTCATCTAAACACGAAACCTACGACTCATAAAGTACTCGGTAGAATACGTCTTAAGGGCCGAGATCTTCGCCAAGCCAAGGTACTACACGTGCATGAGAGTACGCCCTCTGTGCTAAGAAACTAAGGCCAACGGGACTACGGTTGTCCGTGACAGACTAACTGCCGAAGAAATTAACAGTACATGGATATCGTCAAAGTAAAGCGGCAACTTAAAACAAGCTCCGAAACAAAGTACCAGGTTCAAGTAATACTAACAGTGCCACGAAATATTACAAGTACTTATAAATGTTTTCATTGCTGTATAGGAGGAGACCACCCTCACCCTTTGGCGCAGGCACAACGTCATCGGCCAGCTGCTCCGCCGCATCCTTCACCTCTTCCAGAAGTTGGTCGATCCGTGTAGACGACATCCCACGGGCGAAGCCTTCACGGAACCGGTTCACGTCCACATGGGGGAGGAAGGAGCAAAAGACGGCGAGGCAATGGCTGGTGCTAGCCAGGCTAACCTCACGGAGATAGCCCTGGAAGCGCGACGATGCCGCTTGAGCCCGCTCCAGTAGGCTCGGCGGGCGGACAGGATGCTCACCGAAATCACGTACGGTGGAGGACTCGGCGGGCGTAACCAGCTCGTCCAACAACGGGCGCACACTACAATGTTTTGGAGCATTCGCGACGCCTCAAATTGGTCGCTATATGGGTCATTTGGTCGCAATATAGACTAATTGCGACAAATTAATTTCGTTGCCAGGCGTCGCAATATTGTCTGTCGCAATATGTTTTTGCGACGATAACAAAGTGGCATCGCTATAAATAAAAGGTGTTGCGACGGCGTGTGGCGTAGCAACTGGATGAAGTAGCGACGACCAGTGGCGTTGCAATACAGGTAATTGCAATGAAAGGGGTCGTTGCTATAGTGGTATTTGCGACCACTTTGGTCTGTTGTGAACAAGCATTGTTGCAATGCAAGCAATATGTCGCAATACAACCCCTGTGTTGTTGCAATAGCAATGGAGGATATCACAACGAAGTCATAGCCGTCGCAATATGCCTAAAGACTATCGCAACTAAATGTGTTGCTATACGTTTAAAGGATATCGCAACGCCATTTGAATTGTTGCTATTATCGTAAAGGTTATTGCAACAAAAAAAGTCGTTGCTATTTTTCTGTTTGATATCGCAACATGATGTGTATCATTGTAATATCCACATATAGCATCGATTAAGCATTGTTGCAATATATTCAATGGTGGTTGCAATACTAAATTCGCATCGTAATAGAGATGTTGATTCTATAGTTACTACAACGATGTTGATCTTTTAATGCAACGAAAATTTCCAAAAACATAAATTGATCCAAAGATATATATATTAATAATGACACCAATCCAACATTTACAACCAACATTCATGATACAAATGATGCAATAGAATATTGAACATATGAAAGTAAGATTTTGTCCTTGCACCCGTCACTCACAATAAACAACACTAAAGTTTCTAGAAAATCTATATATTATTCGTACCCATCTAAACACTTGACCACTCCCACCATCAATGATCCCTTTTGTCTTCTAGTTGCTACCTAGAATGTTGTCCTCAACCAATCTATTCTTGCACCTTCCTTCCATCCTGCATCCTCAATCTGAAAAGCACAAGCGATAAATGAATTATGAAAACTTATAGCATGGATAAGGCATGTTTCTAAGCTAGATTCCAGCAAACATAGCATATCACACGTTGCTTAGCTTGACCAACTTTGACCTAGCAGAAGCTCAACCTCGTTGATCATGTCTGGCAGCTTTGCTTTAGTGGCGTTCTGGTCAAGGTGAATCACCGTGCTAAGCTCCTTGGTAGTGATGCAACCTGACAAGGGGAAAATAAATACTTATTATTAGTATTAGAAAACATAGTCTTCTCATAAGAGGCCTACAAAGTCTGATTTAATGTCCAAACAAAGTAACATAGTTGCTAAGGATATCTCAGCTTATTTTATTGAGAATATATACTCAATTGTTGTCACAATACAGGGCACATCATAGTGGCACGACCAAAATTGCAAGCCAAGCTACTAGATACTTACGAGAACAAAAGCATAAAAGCAGCTTGATGTATTACAGATACTAAATGCACATATATTGAATGCAAGCTTTTTATTTATGCAAGACTTGCCATTCTGCATGCATACGACTGGATGAGAGAGATATAATATCCATTCAGTCATCACTAATAGATCTAAAATGCTGGAATTTATACTCTATTTCAGGTGTAATAGTTTATACAAAATTGGACTAAATGTACATGTTAGGTTTGGTAGATGTACCCATAATCCTTTCATCACTTGATGATTGTCCTATGCCGTCTAGCAGGTCCTACCGAGAGTCTCTTTCAACCTCTTGTTCTTCCAGTAGGCATGATTGTGTTCCCTACCAAATTGTTGGGAGGTGAATTTTGTGAAACCTGCATGGTCTCATATGGATAATATGAAAAGAAATCCAAATTAGTCTTGTCGCATGAGCACAAATTAGTTGTATATTTTCATGCATACAGATATAAGCTAATAAAAACAGGTACACAGAACTATTCATACAGCCATGGAAAGCAATCATAGTGGTAATCTAACATATAAGAAATTAGTATATTAAGACTTCAGCTATACTATAGACCGCGCAACCACATCTTATTGCATTCATACTCACATCAGTAACATTGCAGACTGCAACTCCTATACCTGTTACGATCATAATGTTGCGGCATGCTGCAAATAAAAAAATGTAATTAAATGACATGGAAGACGATATGTCCAAATTCTCATTCACAATTTGTCGATAAGAAACAGAGAACTTTTGTCTATGTCTGTTCACTATTATTTATGGGTAGTCCCATGTAGAGTATTTGTTCTAACCCAAGTTACTAATTGGGTAGCCTGTGGTGATGGAGAACTCGAAAACATTTAACTACAGCCAGCACAAGCCTTTTTACTAGCTAATTGTAACAAGTGCAAATGTAGGTGGGGCTGAGGCATGTCTATGCAATAGTAATGCATCAATAATTTATATTCTTAATTCCAGTAGGGACCAACTGCAGTATAAATCACAATTAACAGGTGAAAATATTAAAACAAATGCTAAATTTGATCTCTAAACAAGCCACGGTACCACTACTACTGAGCAGGTGCTAACTTTGGCCGTTATGCAATACAGGTTCAGAATTCATGTGAATAAACAAGTAGAGTGAGCTGCAGTCAACAAACAAAGAACAATTTGAGTTCAGAATTCATGAGAATAAACAAGTAGTGAGCTGCAGTCACCAAACAGAGAACAATCTGAGCAGCTCACCAATTGAATGACACACTACAGCTACATTACTCCTGACATGCAAGAAACAGGAACGGTACCACTACTTTGGCTAATCAAATTAAGTAACAAGACTAATCATCAATGATTACCCAACAAAACTTGTATATATAAGAAAAGGGAAAAGAGTTCTGATAGGAAATCTGAGTTCAAACAATATGGCTATTTAATAAACACACAGTGCATTAATTAGGAATAGAAACATAGTAAAATAATATGGCTCTGATAGGACGATGTTAAGATTTGAGTTCGTATTTGTTTGCACATGTCTAATTTAATTGGAACAGCATCCATTTGGTCATCTTTTGCAAAACTGGAAGGAATCAAAAGAAATAAAAAGTGCACTCTGTCAAGATAATACATTAGTAGTCACCATCATTTTCCAGTCACCAAGGCTTTTAATGTATTAAAAAAGGCACATCAATTACCAAAATCCACCCACAAGTAAAAGAGAATCCTCCGATTCAAATTTTGGCAATATTGTCAAGCTGAAGTAGTTTATACGCACGTGTTAAATACAGAAGTAGGTCACAATCTGCAGGAGGCAATAGAATTCTAAAATGCAACAGAGAATACATCTGATAATATGTTCAGATAAACCAATCTGCAGTGCCAAGATAACCAGAGGTCCCAAACAATCAGGGTTGCCAATCTGCAGAGCCAAGATGAACCAGGTTCAGAATTCAGATAAACACATGGTTGAAAATTTTGATACAACAAACGGTTTTGGATGCAAGATACAGGATGCATGAAAGAGCACATCAACATATAGAAGCATAGGAACACATCTCTGAACCTAGACTCCTAGAGGCGTGCGGTAAAAAGTTTGATGCTGTACGGGGTAAGGACTGAGAAGTGAGACTTTGAGAGGTTGCAGCCTATAGTCTATGGTGCACTAGTTTTGGATAGAAGGGTTGCAACGTCGACTTCTTGCCTCAGCGACAGCCTTCACGGTGGCGCCGTGCATGTTGCTGGTGTGCTCAGCCAGAGCATCACCGGAGATACTCTAGAACGTCATGCGATGCACACAAATTGATGGGGATAGGCAAAATGGAATCACCTCCAGAGTCTAGAGAGACCTCCAAATTGACATCGATGTCTAAGCAGGGCTCCTTGTCGTTATATCTCCAATTTATAGGGTTACTCATAAATGCTGCCAGAATTCAGTAGATTCAGAAACAACACAACATACATTTTAAAGGATTGCTAACCTATGGCATTGTTTCTTTCACACATGAATGAGATGTTTGCAAATTGCAAAGGAATCTATGAAGAACCGTTGGGAAAGCGGGGTCCGAACTTTACCTGAGATGAGTTCATTATGCAGCTCAATTGATTCTGAGTCCTCTAACTACAAACACACGAGTAAAGGAAGAACAGCAGTCAGAGAGGTTTCGCACGACAAGACCAAATCAATAGATTAGATGGTGATCTCGCGCGTGTACCCTGCAGGACAACATCTCGATGGTGCGGTCGGAGCTCGTGGGGGCGACGCGGAGGTCGAGCACCGGTGTGACGCCGAAGCCCAGGAACCCGATGCGGCAGAGCGCGCACGTGCTGGGCCCAGACCCCGCCGGCGTGAAGCTCTCGAGCGTGCCGATGTTGAAGAGGGCCGTCCGCCGGAGAGGCCGTCCCAGAGCTGGACGCGCTCCCGCCGCCTTGCCGACAGCCCGCGCCCGCTACCCTCACGCCCTTCTCTGGTGAGACCAGAGGGATGTGGTCGGCGAGCGGCTCTCTGGCGCGGCGGAACAGCGAGGCGTGCCTGGAGAGTGGGTGTGATGACATAGACGACGAAAGGAGTCGGTGCGGCGACACGGCGGCGGTGTCGAGCAGGAGACGCGCAGCGGCGGCGGTGGTTTCACGGGTTGTGGGGAAAACGGTGTGGGGTAGATCGATGGGCGGACGGATGACGGGGGTTGAGGGCGGCGTGGATTGGAGGCGAGGTCGCGGCGTCGTGTGGATCGGAGGCGAGGTCGTGGCGGCGCGGATCGGAGGCGAGGCCGCATCGGCGCGGAGAGGCGAGGAGGCGCGGTGGGGATCAGGGGCGCGGTCGCGGCGGTGCGCTGTGGAAGCGATATCGCGGCGGCCCGGAAAGGAGGCGAGGTGACGGCGGCGCGGGAGCGGATCGAGGGGCTGGTGTGCGGGCGCAGGCGGCGGCGGTGCGCGTGCGGCACGGTTTTCTTTTTTCCGCGCGATGCGCAGGTGAAGCCGCGGTAGAGGAGGTGAAGGCGCGGTGAGCAAGATTTTTACGTATTTGTTCTCCTCTTAATCTTTTTATTAACTAAGTGTATGGGCGTGCGTTGCTACAGGCAAAATAATAATAATAAACGTAAATACTAAATGTTAAGTAATATTGCTGAAAAACACATCACCATTCAAACAATATTATATCATTGATAAGAAAATTTCAATTACAAGGATTTCTTGACATGCTAACAAAAAACAATTTTGCTGACAACAGTACCTAGAAAGTAGAAAACAATGTACATTCATCCCAGTGTGCATTCTACTAACTACGGACAATTTAAAAGCTTGACTTTGCACCCATCCTAGCATTACATTCATTTTCCAATGAACAAAATTGACCATACTATGTTTCATTAACCATCTTGCAAAAAAGTCATTGTCATGTAAGTACAGTCGATTATATCATCCTGCAAATCAAAGTGAAGGATTATTCAAAGACTTGTGTAAAAGTTTGGCAAGATCTACAGTTCTACTGACTCACCGACCATGCCATTCAAAGACTTAAACTTCAGGCTTTCAAGAGACCTTATTACTATTTTAACTGACAAAGTGGTATAAGATGCATTACACTAAAAATATGTCAGAAAGAATAGGATGATGATGTACATTTGCACTGAACCATTAAGTACCAAATTTGATACAAATCCACATCGTAAGGACACATTTTTTTTTCATTTAATACAATGTGAAGATCTTGTCGAAGCAGCTGGAGAATCTTTACCTTCAGATAAAGGATCGAGCTCTCAAGTTTATATGCCTCTGAGATTAACAACCATCTTGATACAACCATATATTATCAGAGAAAAAGCAGTTCTGATGTACAAGGATCTTTCACAACATAAGCCCCTGGAACCACCTTAGATAATAAGCATGAACATCTTCAATCTTATATTATCATTTTCAGTTTTTAAAAACAAAATAGGTGCGCTCAAATACAAATATATATTGACATTGAAAATGTCAAGCCAGTCATTCCCTTCTACAGCCCTGGTAGGAAAGAGAAACAGTAGAAATTATGTTAGATAGTGCATATCTCAAATTGCTTAAGATGATGGTGCCAGCGTGAATGCGTGATATGTGAATGAACACGGCTAATTAAGCAATCATGTTATGACTTGTTAGCAACATAAAAATGGAACAGAAGCATTCAAACTAGAAGCAGCTAAGTGAATAATAAAATTGAAACATACCTGCAAGTCACTATATGAACCTTCAGCTTTGAATATAACTATTGGAGGATCCGTTACATTTGAACGTCAATGTTGAAAGCTGGCCATTCAAGATTGTCGATTGTTTATTTCAGGACATCGGACTGAAATTTCAAGCACGGAATAGTATACTCCTGGCAAACTTAAGCAAACAGTTTACCCATGTTGCCCACAAATAAATATAGATTGTAAGTGATTGGAGTATTTATTCCCATCATGCTCAGGATTGTGATGTCATGAGATTGTATATAGAATTCTGGTTCTGATTTCTGCATATAGAAATGATCTGGGGAGTCCATCAATCTATATCACATTACCAGAGCACCCCAAATCAGCAAAATTTAAATATTTTAATCATCTTAAGTTAAATCAATCTCTACAGCCAATAAAACATCTTCAAATAAACATAGGAGTTCATATCTGTATTGAGGTCAAGATGGTCACATGATTAAGCTAAAAAATCAGGTCATTCATCTCATCATAAAATCCGTTTTAGAAATACAAACATGAACAAACAAATCCAATCTTAATTTCTGTTAGAGGCATGGAGAGACCATTTGTTGTCTTCCCAGTTATCCAAATAACTATATCTAATCAGTATGAAATTTAAACAGGTCCGTTCAAAAAGAAAAACTTACCAGGACATCTACGAGTGACACTATGGTCACAATACTATCATGAGGATTTGTTTTCATTCTCCACTGGGTGAGCTCTTGATGCCATCTCACATTTCCTTATGCTTGCAAAAACAACCATTAGATGAAAAAAATACATGGCAAAAGGATGTGCAACCATTAGGTCAAAGGATGTAGTTTTGTTTCAGAAAATAAAATACTCAAAGGTTGGAAATTCATAAGCTAGGGTTCCCACACGCTGGAGTGCATACATCCTATGCCATGGAGCCTCATGCTCTCATGTCATGTGTGAGCTTGGTTATGCTGATCAGGAGCCAACTGCCATATCAATTTACTTACAAGCCTATATTATCTTGTCCACTTGGTAGAGTAATCTAAATATTCCACACTGAAGATGTTTTTTAGTAAAAACCTTTTGAGAACTTTTTTGCATCAAGCATTTCTACTTCTTCCAGATGCCTGCACGAAAAATTCATAAGAATGTTAGTGATTTATGTTGCTACTACAAATACAAATGATAATGTTACCGATTGAATCATTTGACTGGAAAGTGTATTTTCAGAACTTATTGGTATAATGCATATCATATAGTTGCCAACAAATGCTTCAAGTATTATGATCAGAAAGGTCGACTAAGAAGAATACTTATTTTAATACAGCATATATAGCCAAAAACATTTTAGAAATTTCATAGTATGGACATCATATGCAAAATTTATGTACTACACTAACAGTCTAACACCAGATGGATCTCGATTGTTGAAGCAAGATGAGGGTTGAAGCTTGCCATCAATACCCACCATCCAGTTGACTGCTGGTACCCGACACAGTCATGTGTGCACCTCCATCCTTTCGGAAAACATATAATAAGCATCAGCACATTGATTGCCTCCTCAAAATTCAGTGAACTCTCAAACATCTGTGACATTGCTACATTGCAAGATTCTGAAACTTGTCATCCTTCGATAATACTTTCCTAACCTAAAATGCGCTCAAAAAAAATTATGAAATCTGATCCAATCCACCAAACCGTTAGTTAACAATAGGGAAGATCTATGAATTGCCAAGTTCAGTTTCACAACAATTTCAGTACTGCACTTGAGCAGGCATTCACCATTTTGCATATTCAATCCTGTAGTTATAGGGAAGATAAAGAGAACAAATGTGACCTTTATTCTGTAGATCATGGGCCACATCTCCTTTCTCATTGGAACCAGCTTCATCTCCTCGCGTGCACCTTGTCAGGGGACAGCGAGGGCGTGGGAGAGCAGGTCCAGCTTGGTGGCCACGAGTAGCGTGCGGGAAGTTGGCCAGCGCCTCGCTTTCAGTCCTTGAAGTGGGCTTCGCCGGCGGCGGCCACCAAAGGAGTTGTCGAAGTCCGAGGCGTCTGTGAGGAGCTGCACGAGCGACCTGGCCTTTGACGCCGACAGTGGCGATGAAGTCGAAGTCCAGGAGGAGGCGCTCGGCATGGGGGTGCCTGACGCAGCATGCTGCAGACCCCGGACAACGACGGCGGGGTTAGTTGGAGGTGGTGGCGGTGTCCACGGGCAGGGGCGAGCGGACGGCGGGATCCGGCGTCCATGGGTTGGGGAGAGGTGCGGCGGCGCGGCGACGACATTGACGCAGAGACGCGACGACGTCGATCCAGTGGCTGCATCACATCGACCGGAGACGCGGCGTTGACCCGGTGGTGGCGTCGATCCGGAGACGCCGGAGGGGTGAGGCGGCGTGACGACGGTGTCGAACGCGGCTGTGCGGCGACGGCGTCCATCCGGCGGCGACGTCGACCCGCAGACACGACGTCCACCTGGCGGCGGTGTCGATTCGAAGAAGCCGGATAGCGGCGCGGCGACGGCTTCAACACGGAGACGTGGCTGCGCGGCGATGGCATCGATCCGGCAGCTGCGTCGACCCGAAGATGCGGCATCGACCCGGCAGCGGCGGCGATCTGGAGCGGCTGTGCGGCGACGTCGTCAATCTGACTGTGAGGTGATGGAGCGCAACGGTGAGGCGAGCGAGATGACGAGGCGGCGGCGGCCGCGTGTAGGAGAGGGGGCGAGCGAGGTAGTAGCGTGGCGTCGCGAGGTACTAGCAAGGTATATGTATACATAAGAATGATGCCAAGTCAAAGAAAGCCTCGCAAGGTATATGTATACATAAGAATGATGTCAAGTCAAAGAAAGCACTCGTATAATTCACTTGCGAGTATATGCACATACTTAGCAATTAGCATGCATAGTCCATGGGACATCTATATACTCATGTAGGCATACCAATTGAAATTGGTACACATACGACCTTTAAACGAACTAGGTGGTACCCTGCATTGCAGAAATTTTTTAAAAAGTTAAGAAACTCGCATGTTTTTAGGGTAATAAATGATTTCGAATGAAAAAGTCATTAGTTGGCCAATTGGCGCAACGAGATTGGCACGCTACAAGACAATATAATGTAATATAAAAAAACCAAACTCCATCACAACCTAAGCCACAACATAGTTGTAAGGCGCGTATGACTCAACTCTAAGGTCTTGGGTTCCAATCCCAAGTTCTCTCTCCATGTTTTGTTTTTTACATTTTCCAGAGAGCTAGTGTGTGATATATGAAAATAAAGAATATACACAATTAAATCCCCAAATTGAACACAACAAATGTGGTGGTCTAGTGGTAGTTGTGCTCTTTTCTAACCCACAAGTGCAGGGTTTGAACCCTAAGCATTACAATATTTTTAATCAATTTAACCCACTAGTTTTTAAATTTTAAATTTCAAAGGTTGATAAATTCAAATGTTTTTTGGGTAATAAAAGTTTTCAAATTAAAAAATCATGAATACCAAAGTTATATAGATCTAAAAACTTTATTCAGTTCATTAATCCACGTGATAAAGTTTAAATGATTCAAATTTTGAATTTCAAAAATTGATAACTAAAATCATAATTTTGGAACACTAAATGATTTCAGATGGAAAAGTGATGAATACTGAAGTTTCATAACTCATCAAGATCTATAATCTTTGTTTATGTCTTTTTTCCATTTGAGATAGTTGTAGTATACACTGGTCTAGTGGTAGAAGTGCTCTTTTCTAAGCCGCAAGTGCAGGGTTCAAATCCTATGTGCTGCAATATTTTTATAGATTTAACCCACAAGTTTTTTAAATTTGAAAATTTTAAAGTTGAGAAATTCACATGTTTTTAGGGTAATAAATGATTTCAGATGAAAATTCATGAATAGCAAAGTTATATAACTCATATGGATCTCAAATCTTTATTCAGTTAATTAATCCATTTGACAAAGTTTGAATTATTCAAAATTTGAATTCCAAAAATTGATAACTAAAATCATGATCTTGGAACGCTAAATGATTTCATCTTGAAAAGTGATGAATACTGAAGTTTCATAACTCATCAAGATCTATAATCTTTATTTATATCTTTTTTCCATTTGAGATAGTTATAGTATACATTGGTCATTAATCCTAGATTTACTCACATAGTTTTAAAAGCTATGATAGAGAATGTCAAATTTGTACTACACGTTATTATCACTTTTGAAAATGACAAAATGATCTACATAAAGATTGTAGATCTTGATGAGATATGAAACTTTGGTATTCATCACTTTTCCATTTGACACCATTTAATGTTCAAAATCTTGCTGGTATTTGTCAATTTTTTGGAATTCAAAAATTGGATTGTTAAAACAGACTCACACGAGACGATTTTTTAAAAAAACATCATTAATAAGTTTCATAACTAGGTACAGCATGATTTTAGAAATTTTTAGGAAAAAAATCATCAGATTTGGAGTAGTCATGATGGAGAAATACTAGATACAAGTTTAAATTTTGGATTAAAAGAATAAAAATATGAACTGTTTGCGTGTTCTTTAGTCTGGCCAAGTGGCCAAATAAGATTGGCACGCTACACGACAATATAACGTATATAAAAAAGTCAAACTCCATAACTACCTAAGGCACAACATAGTGGTAAGGTGTGTCTGTCTCAACTCTAAGGTCTTGGGTTCGAGTACCAAGTTCCCTATTCCATGTTTTATTTTTTTACATTTCCCAGAGAGTTGGCGTGTGATATATGAGAATAAAGAATATATACAATTAAATCTCCAAACTGACCACAACAAATGTGGTGCTCTAGTGGTAGAAGTGCTCTTTTCTAAGCCGCAAGTGCAGGTTTCAAATCCTATGTGCTGCAATATTTTTATAGATTTAACCCACAAGTTTTTTAATTTGAAATTTCAAAAGTTGAGAAATTCACATGTTTTTAGGTAATAAATGATTTCATATGAAAATTCATGAATAGGAAAGTTATATAACTCATATGGATCTCAAATCTTTATTCAGTTAATTAATCCATGTGACAAAGTTTGAATGATTCAAAATTTGAATTTCAAAAATTGATAACTAAAATCATGATCTTGGAACAGTAAATGATTTCAGCTTGAAAAGTGATGAATACTGAAGTTTCATAACTCATCAAGATCTATAATCTTTATTTATGTCTTTTTTCCATTTGAGATAGTTGTAGTATACATTGGTCATTAATCCTAGATTTACTCACATAGTTTTAAATGATATGTTAGAGAATGTCAAATTTTTACTACACGTTATTATCACTTTTGAAAATGACAAATTGATCTACATAAAGGTTGTAGATCTTGATGAGATATGAAACTTTAGTATTCATCACTTTTCCATTTGACATCATTTAGTGTTAAAAATCTTGCTTGTATTTGTCAATTTTTTGAAATTCAAAAATTGGATTGTTCAAACAGACTCACACGAGACCATTTTTCAAAAAAACTTCATGAATAAGTTTCGTAACTAGGTAGAGCATGATTTTAGAAATTTTTAGGAAAAAATCATGAGATTTGGAGTAGTCATGATGGAGAAATACTAGATACATGTTTAAATTTTGGATTAAAAGAAAAAATACGAACTGTTTGCGTGTTCTTTAGTCTGGCCAAGTGGCCAAATAGGATTGGCACGCTACACGACAATATAATGTATATAAAAAAAGTCAAACTCCATAACTTACCTAAGGCACAACATAGTGGTAAGGTGTGTCTGTCTCAACTCTAAGGTCTTGGGTTCGAGTCCCAAGTTCCCTATTCCATGTTTTGTTTTTTTACATTTCCCAGAGAGTTGGCATGTGATATATGAGAATAAACAATATATACAATTAAATCCCTAAACTGACCACAACAAATGTGGTGCTCTAGTGGTAGAAGTGCTCTTTTCTAAGCCGCAAGTGCAGATTTCAAATCCTATGTGCTGCAATATTTTTATAGATTTAACCCACAAGTTTTTTAATTTGAAATTTCAAAAGTTGAGAAATTCACATGTTTTCAGGGTAATAAATGATTTCAGATGAAAATTCATGAATAGCAAAGTTATATAACTCATATGGATCTCAAATCTTTATTCAGTTAATTAATCCATGTGCAAAGTTTGAATGATTCAAAATTTGAATTTCAAAAATTGATAACTAAAATCATGATCTTGGAACACTAAATGATTTCAGCTTGAAAAGTGATCAATACTGAAGTTTCATAACTCATCAAGATCTATGATCTTTATTTATGTCTTTTTTCCATTTGAGATAGTTGTAGTATACATTGGTCATTAATCCTAGATTTACTCACATAGTTTTAAAAGTTATGTTAGAGAATGTCAATTTTGTACTACACGTTATTATCACTTTTGAAAATGACAAAATGATCTACATAAAGATTGTAGATCTTGATGAGATATGAAACTTTGGTATTCATCACTTTTCCATTTGACATCATTTTAATGTTCAAAATCTTACCTTGTATTTGTCAATTTTTAGGAATTCATAAATTGGATTGTTCAAACAGATTCACACGAGACAATTTTTCAAAAAAAACATCATTAATAAGTTTCATAATTAGGTAGAGCATGATTTTAGGAATTTTTAGGAAAAAATTATTAGATTTGGAGTAGCCATGAAGGAGAAATACTAGATACAAGGTTAAATTCAGGATTAAAAGAAAAAATACGAACTGTTTGCGTGTTATTTAGTCTGGCCAAGTGGCCAAATAGGATTGGCACACTACACGACAATATAATGTATATAAAAAAAGTCAAACTCCATAACAACCTAAGGCGCAACATAATGGTAAGGTGTGTCTGTCTCAACTCTAAGGTCTTGGGTTTGAGTCCCAAGTTCCCTATTCCATGTTTTGTTTTTTTACATTTCCCAGAGAGTTGGCGTGTGATATATGAGAATAAAGAATATATACAATTAAATCCCCAAACTGACCACAACAAATGTGGTGCTCTAGTGGTAGAAGTGCTCTTTTCTAAGCCGAAAGTGCAGGTTTCAAATCCTATGTGCTGCAATATTTTTATAGATTTAACCCACAAGTTTTTTAATTTGAAATTTCAAAAGTTGAGAAATTCACATGTTTTTAGGGTAATAAATGATTTCAGATGAAAATTCATGAATAGCAAAGTTATATAACTCATATGGATATCAAATCTTTATTCAGTTAATTAATCCATGTGACAAAGTTTGAATGATTCAAAATTTGAATTTCAAAAATTGATAACTAAAATCATGATCTTGGAACACTAAATGATTTCAGCTTGAAAAGTGATGAATACTGAAGTTTCATAACTCATCAAGATCTATAATCTTTATTTTTGTCTTTTTTCCATTTGAGATAGTTGTAGTATACATTGGTCATTAATCCTAGATTTACTCACATAGTTTTAAATGCTATGTTAGAGAATGTCAAATTTGTACTACACGTTATTATCACTTTTGAAAATGATAAATTGATCTACATAAAGATTGTAGATCTTGATGAGATATGAAACTTTAGTATTCATCACTTTTCCATTTGACATCATTTAGTGTTCAAAATCTTGCTTGTATTTGTCAATTTTTTGAAATTCAAAAATTGGATTGTTCAAACAGACTCACACGAGACCATTTTTCAAAAAAAACTTCATTAATAAGTTTCATAACTAGGTAGAGCATGATTTTAGAAATTTTTAGGAAAAAAATCATCAGATTTGGAGTAGTCATGATGGAAAAATACTAGATACAAGTTTAAATTTTGGATTAAAAGAAAAAAATACGAATTGTTTGCGTGTTCTTTAGTCTGGCCAAGTGGCCAAATAGGATTGGCACGCTACACGACAATATAATGTATATAAAAAAAAGTCAAACTCCTTAACTACCTAAGGCATAACATAGTGGTAAGGTGTGTGTGTCTCAACTCTGAGGTCTTGGTTTCGAGTCCCAAGTTCCCTATTCCATGTTTTGTTTTTTTACACTAGTAAAATGCACATGCGACACACACGTGTTTTCCAAATATTTAATAAACAAATTATTATATTTTTTAAAATTTTAATAAATAATTTACAATGATAACAAAGTTGCATATTTCAAAACAAGAATAATAATAAAATCTAGAACTAATCAAACTAACTAAATTATAAAAAGGTCAATTGTATTGAGCAATAAATATTGCTAAACCAAGCACATCCTTGTTGACAATACTTCGGGCAATGCACATACCTCATTCAAAACAATGGGCCATTGAAACCGCCTCTAATTTCAAAAAGAAATAACCCACAAATAATGGAACTGGTTCTAACAAAAAATGGTTCAGTTTATTTACTAATCTACTTTAGATTTATTAATACTTTGATTGTGGGACCTATCCCTGAACAACCATTGCTTTTCTTCTGCGGTTTCTTTAGTTTCTTCTTGATTTCATTGAAGTTTAGGGACTTGGATGGAAATGCATTTGAACAACACATCAAGAGGACCATATGGTTGTTGCCACCGGTACAACCATTCGACCGTAGTGGCAGCTCATTCTGTAGATCCTCTTTGGACTGTTCTTCTTTTCCTTGGTGAAAATGAAATTGTAGTTAGCAATTATTATATCAGGTTTGCTTTGCAAGGTACTCGTGGTCTTTGTCAATTGGTCATTTCTCAAAGAAACCATAACAAATATACAAATGAAGTTAGTGATGTGAATATAGTTGTAGATGGTTTGTCCTACAAAATGAGCTTGGATAAAAATTCATACCTTTTGTTGGTCCAATGTACAAATAATAAGAGCAAATTCCTTCAGTGCCATTGAAATCTAAAACGACCCCTTGTATGCCATCTAATGGCATGTAGGGGATTTTTTGTGAGTATGATATGTGGGGTTAGTGGCATAGAAGGGATGAGTATAATTTTCGATGGCACTCAAATAATAACGTCAGAGCAATCTTGTTCCTCCAGATGGGAGCTATGGAGGTAACAGTACGACTGTACAATAAGTCTGAATACTTTGTCTTCACACAATTGTAAGCAGATTTGTCAAAATTTAAAGAATTAATAGTGAAATAAAATTACACAATATAATTATTTACTATGGGCTTTTCATGGTAAACTTGTCAAGACCAAAAGCTTTTCAACATTATATGTTCAAAACTCGATATGGTCAATGACCACTCTAAGAGATGGTTCATTTCAAAACTCAGAGCCATCCAAGATACGTAATTCCCATGATAAAATAAATAGATAAATTAAAAAAATAAATTACCGAACATAGAGGTCCCAATATGAGCTTAAGAAACACTACCTGCTATGAGGCTTCCTTGCTAACATGATGCATTCTTCCCTTTACATCAAGGTGGGTCAATTGGATAAATGGCAGAAAATGTGCTAACTTTATAAGGATGACTAAAACTCCATCCATATTTAAATATATGAATTTACGACAAGCTAATTATTAGCTTGCCCAAAATTCCATATTACAAAAGCGGATGTAACATCACATTAGCACGAGGCAATATTAGCTAGGGATTAATAGTCCAGGAATTAAAAAAAAACTGATCTAGTTTAGATGTCTACCACCTTGTACTATTAGTCACATGCCAGCATCACGCAAACACATTCTACAACCTTTTAGGGCCCAAGCCTACAAATTAAAACAAGAAGAAAAGAAAACTTTAGCTCCAAATATCTACAAAAGCAACCCAATTCATTGCCCTTTTATACTGGAAACATAAGAAGTGATAAATAAATGCTTCAACGTAGAATGATACCTAATTAACCATATACTAATAAATAATGATACGGGTCTCCTAGGCCTGAGGCGAGGGGGTGGAGGACGTGTTGGACGGCGCCGGTGGCGCGGTGGGTGGCCGTGGCCGTGCCGTTGGCCGGCGGTGAGGTCGCGTGGCAGCGCTTGCGGGAGCCGTGCTGGTGGGGGCGTAAGGGCATGTGCAACCCACAGACGGAAGGCCGTCTGCAAGAGTCTCGAATCCAATGCACAGACAGCTGAAGAGACGGATCATACAACCTACATACAGGAGTCGTCTGCAAACTGTTTAATGCTTTGCATATAGTGAGGATCATTCATGCATGTTATTTTGTATAGCATTGTGTTGCCATTTGATAGATAATGGATCATAGCTATTTGATAGATAATAGAACCAGAAGTGCAAAATAAAGAAAGTCAGCTCTCGTGATTGAAGCAATTTCAGAACTACAGACACCGGCCTGCTACTCAAAGGGACAACATGAGGCATTTTTATTTTAACGAAAATCAAAGAAATATCTACTCCATTCTTCTATACAAATAAACAATGCTATGAGGCCCTCAGACACACTATGAGGCATTTTCAAGAAAGACTAACGGAAACATGATCACTAAATCAGCAAAACACCAAACCGGAAAGTTCAATTTCCTCAACTTTCAGACGAACTTTCTGAAACTGATATTTCAGAAAGCTAACTCTTTCAGTTAGCAACTAAAACTTGTGACATATGGCCAAATTCTGGATCATGATAATTTCAAATGATTTCAGATAGCTAACTACTTCAATATTGATAGATTATATGTTTTCAGATATAATTTCAACCGAAACAATAAATCGTAGTAAGAACCTTGGATGATACTGCAGGACTTCTAGCCAAAACATAGCTGCTTTTTGATCATCTGGTCACAATCCAAACTCCCAAATTCCACAAAAACAATCTCTGTGCAACTCGCGGTGCCCTGGGACAGAGACTTGCCCACGGCAGTTGGTATGGAGACTTGCCTACAGCAGCAGGGTAAGAGACAGAGACTTGCACACGCGAGCCGCGGCGACCTGCGAAGAGATGCCCTCGCCACCCATGTGCTGGTCTTCCTTGCCGCTGACCAGCCCTTGGCATTCCCCTCGTCGCCTCATGAGACAACGAGCCCGGCCGTCTCTCTGCTCGCCAGGGGCTTTCTTGCAAAAAGGACCATCACGTAGATGGGCAAAAAGACACATTGTACTTGCCCTAAGGGCATGCACAAGCCGTCTGTAGAACCTCCAATTTATCATACAGAAAGATATAAAGACAACTCATACAACTTACAGACAGAGAGTTCGTCTGTAAGTTGTTTAATGCTTTGCATGTAGATAAGATCAACTGTATACCATTGTGTGGCTATTTGATCAACTACAAAAGAGCTGCGGCTGCCACATTCACATCACATGCCGTTCACCTTCACATTCACATGCGCACATACAACTCACATTCAAATAGTGGAGCACTATTGGAGCACCAAGCATTCAAATAATGATGCAGTTCACATGCGCACATACAATCCATACGCATTTAGAATTGCATTCAGCAAACTGAAGCCTACAGTAAACATGTAGCACATATTCATTAAACATGTTTCTCAGGTTCAGTAAACAGGTTCAGGAAATAAACATTTTATAGATTTATAGTAGTAAAATGCTGAACCTTCAGAACATATACCAGCCACCTAATGCTGAACCTTCAGGAAATATACCATCCACAATATGCTGAACCTTCAGGAAATAAGCATGCAGATTTCAGAATTGTTTGTAGCACACTCCTGATGGTACAAGAACACACAGGATCAGAAAATGTTCAGTAAAGATAACATGCAGATTTGATATCAACACTTGACTGCAAGATAAATTTGGAAATGAGTTCAGCTCTTGGTGAAATAAATAGAAAACAGGGACATCAAAATAGCACAACAGAGGTTCAGTATCATATCAGGGACTGAAAATTAGAAATATAAGTTCAGAAACCATGAATATAATAATTATAGTACAAAGGCTTGGCCACATTCACATTCACATCCAAGTGGCGCACTACGTAGTCACATGCAGCACTATCATCAGTTCACATTCAGAGGTAGAAATACCATCTATTCACATACAGGGAAAACAATTGACATTCAAAGGCAGCACTATCACCTGTTCACATTCAGGAAAAACACCCATTCATCAGCACTACTCTCTGTTCACATTCAGGAAAAAACACTCGACATTCATCAGCACTAACCACTCGACATCCAGGTAGCACTACTACCTGTTGACATTTAGGTAGCACTACTATCAAGCTTGAACAAAGATAGATGTCTAGTCGAGAATTCAAGATCATGCTTTCCCAGTTTTTGCAAGGCGAGTCTCAGCTAGGGCAAGCAAGAGTACGAACAAAAAAGCATTGCCTTAGTTTTTGTAAAGTGGAGTTATTTTTATGCCAAATTGCAATACAGGACATCCTAAGGGCTCTAGCAGCTTCGGGATTTCATATAAATTGAAATCCAATAAATATGTTAAATATCATTCTGTTCAAGTTGAATCAAAAACTTCTCAGCTTCACATTTTAAGCGGATCAAATAAGGTGCATCAAGGCTGAGCACTATCTAGTTCCAAATGGACATTGAAGCATTTCCTAGCACATAAACTTCTACTGCTTGCTGCTTGTTCATGCAGTTAACTATAGCCTACATGAGGAAGCGAGGTGAAATGACCAGAACAGCACGAATCGTAGAGTAGACTCATCAAAATTTCCGAACAGCAGTTGAATAAAAGGGAAACAAAACTACGGAATCGAGTGGGGAGGGAGGCAGGGGGCGGGGGCGGCGACGGACCTCTCGTCTGGAGGAGAGAGCCGCGGAGGCGGAGGAGGACGAGGCCCTATCGCTGGTTTCCGCGTCGTCACCGAGCGCCGAGCCACTGCCGCCGCACCCGCTGCCGAAGGTGTGGATGCCTTCTTCCTAGAAGAGGCCGGCGTGGACATCTCGGTGAATCCAACTCCGGCGAGGAGAGCGCGTGGATTTCGGCGAGGAGAGCACATGGATTCCGGTGAGGAGAGTGCAAGATTGGGGACGGAGGAAGTGCAGTGTGGAGCTAGAGGAATATGGCGTGCGGATGTGGAGTTTGGCGCACCCCGCGCGGGATCCGAGCGCGGCGTCGGCTCTGGACGACGGCGCCGCGCGCGTCTCCTCCACCTGGGAGAACGGGACGAGGGCGTCGTCTCGCCAGGCGACGGGCCGCCCGTCTCTAGCGTGCGCTGGGGGGCAAATTGCAAAATGACCGCTACAAAGACGGGGGCTTACCGCGTGGGTGTAGGTGTGGGCCCGACGACGCAGGTATGGGGTGGGTACGGGTGAGGTGGGTGAGAAAAGAATTAACTTTTTGGCAGAAACGCTCTCCAAATTGCGATTCTATGGGTCTTCCACTCTATCCACTCCCCCAATTAGATGACGGGTGGGTCCGACGTGAGGGGTAAGGCGGGCCTGAATTGGGTGAGAAAGGTTTTTCAAATTATTCGATCTTTATAGTATAGATTTCCCAGAGAGTTGGCGTGTGATATATGAGAATAAAGAATATATACAATTAAATCCCCAAACGGACCACAATAAATGTGGTGCTCTAGTGGTAGAAGTGCTCTTTTCTAAGCCGCAAGTGCAGGTTTCAAATCCTATGTGCTGCAATATTTTCATAGATTTAACCCACATGTTTTTTAATTTGAAAATTCAAAAGTTGAGAAATTCACATGTTTTTAGGGTAATAAATGATTTCAGATGAAAATTCATGAATAGCAAAGTTATATAACTCATATGGATCTCAAATCTTTATTCAGTTAATTAATCCATGTGACAAAGTTTGAATGATTCAAAATTTGAATTTCAAAAATTGATAACTAAAATCATGATCTTGGAACACTAAATGATTTCAGCTTGAAAAGTGATAAATACTGAAGTTTCATAACTCATCAAGATCTATAATCTTTATTTATGTCTTTTTTCCATTTGAGATAGTTGTAGTATACATTGGTCATTAATCCTAGATTTACTCACATAGTTTTAAAAGCTATGTTAGAGAATGTCAAATTTGTACTACACGTTATTATCACTTTTGAAAATGACAAAATGATCTACATAAAGATTGTAGATCTTGATGAGATATGAAACTTTAGTATTCATCACTTTTCCATTTGACATCATTTAGTGTTCAAAATCTTGCTTCTATTTGTCAATTTTTGGAAATTCAAAATTTGGATTGTTCAAACAGACTCACACGAGACCATTTTTCAAAAAAACTTCAATAATAAGTTTCATAACTAGGTAGAGCATGATTTTAGAAATTTTTAGGAAAAAATCATCAGACTTGGAGTAGCCATGATGGAGAAATACTAGATACAAGTTTAAATTTTGGATTAAGAGAAAAAAATACGAACTGTTTGCGTGTTCTTTACTCTGGCCAAGTGGCCAAATAGGATTGGCACGCTACACGACAATATAATGTATATAAAAAAAGTCAAACTCCATAACTTACCTAAGGCACAACATCGTGGTAAGGTGTGTCTGTCTCAACTCTAAGGTCTTGGGTTCGAGTCCCAAGTTCCCTATTCCATGTTTTGTTTTTTTACATTTCCCAGAGAGTTGGCGTGTGATATATGAGAATAAAGAATATATACAATTAAATCCCCAAACTGATCACAACAAATGTGGTGCTCTAGTGGTAGAAGTGCTCTTTTCTAAGCCGCAAGTGCAGGTGTCAAATCCTATGTGCTGCAAACTTTTTATAGATTTAACCCACAAGTTTTTTAATTTGAAATTTCAAAAGTTGAGAAATTCACATGTTTTTAGGGTAATAAATAATTTCAGATGAAAATTCATGAATAGCAAAGTTATATAACTCATATGGATCTCAAATCTTTATTCAGTTAATTAATCCATGTGACAAAGTTTGAATCATTCAAAATTTGAATTTCAAAAATTGATAACTAAAATCATGATCTTGGAACACTAAATGATTTCAGCTTGAAAAGTGATGAATACTGAAGTTTCATAACTCATCAAGATCTATAATCTTTATTTATGTCGTTTTTCCATTTGAGATAGTTGTAGTATACATTGGTCATTAATTCTAGATTTACTCACATAGTTTTAAAAGCTATGTTAGAGAATGTCAAATTTGTACTACACGTTATTATCACTTTTGAAAATGACAAAATAATCTATATAAAGATTGTAGTTCTAGATGAGATATGAAACTTTGGTATTCATCACTTTTCCATTTGACATCATTTTAATGTTCAAAATCTTGCCTTGTATTTGTCAATTTTTAGGAATTCATAAATTGGATTGTTCAAACAGACTCACACGAGACGATTTTTCAAAAAATACATCATTAATAAGTTTCATAATTAGGTAGAGCATGATTTTAGAAATTTTTAGGAAAAAAATCAGATTTGGAGTAGCCATGAAGGAGAAATACCAGATACAAGGTTAAATTCTGGATTAAAAGAAGAAATACGAACTGTTTGAGTGTTATTTAGTCAGGCCAAGTGACAAATAGGATTTGCACACTACACGACAATATAATGTATATAAAAAAAGTCAAACTCCATAACAACCTAAGGCGCAACAAAGTGGTAAGGTGTGTCTGTCTCAACTCTAAGGTCTTGGGTTCGAGTCCCAAGTTCCCTATTCCATGTTTTGTTTTTTTACATTTCCCAGAGAGTTGGCGTGTGATATATGAGAATAAAGAATTTATACAATTAAATCCCCAAACTGATCACAACAAATGTGGTGCTCTAGTGGTAGAAGTGCTCTTTTCTAAGCCGCAAGTGCAGGTTTCAAATCCTATGTGCTGCAAACTTTTTATAGATTTAACCCACAAGTTTTTTAATTTGAAATTTCAAAAGTTGAGAAATTCACATGTTTTTAGGGTAATAAATAATTTCAGATGAAAATTCATGAATAGCAAAGTTATATAACTCATATGGATCTCAAATCTTTATTCAGTTAATTAATCCATGTGACAAAGTTTGAATGATTCAAAATTTGAATTTCAAAAATTGATAACTAAAATCATGATCTTGGAATACTAAATGATTTCAGCTTGAAAAGTGATGAATACTGAGGTTTCATAACTCATCAACATCTATAATCTTTATTTATGTCTTTTTTCCATTTTAGATAGTTGTAGTATACATTGGTCATTAATCATAGATTTACTCACATAGTTTTAAAAGCTATGTTAGAGAATGTCAAATTTGTACTACACGTTTTTATCACTTTTGAAAATGACAAAATAATCTACATAAAGATTGTAGTTCTAGATGAGATATGAAACTTTGGTATTCATTACTTTTCCATTTAACATCATTTAATGTTCAAAATCTTGCTTGTATTTGTCAATTTTTTGAAATTCAAAAATTGGATTGTTCAAACCGACTCACATGAGACCATTTTTCAAAAAAAACTTCATTAATAAGTTTCATAACTAGGTAGAGCATGATTTTAGAAATTTTTAGGAAAAAAAATCATCAGATTTGGAGTAGTCATGATGGAGAAATACTAGATACAAGTTTAAATTTTGGATTAAAAGAAAAAATAAGAATTGTTTGCGTGTTCTTTAGTCTGGCCAAGTAGCCAAATAGGATTGGCACGCTACACGACAATATAATGTATATAAAAAAGTCAAACTCCATAACAACCTAAGGCACGACATAGTGGTAAGGTGTGTCTGTCTCAACTTTAAGGTCTTGGGTTCGAGTCCCAAGTTCCCTATTCCATGTTTTGTTTTTTTACATTTCCCAGAGAGTTGGCGTGTGACATATGAGAATAAAGAATATATACAATTAAATCCCCAAATTGACCACAACAAATGTGGTGCTCTAGTGGTAGAAGTGCTCTTTTCTAAGCCGCAAGTGCAGGTTTAAAATCCTGTGTGCTGCAATATTTTTATAGGTTTAACCCACAAGTTTTTTAATTTGAAATTTCAAAAGTTGGGAAATTCACATGTTTTTAGGGTAATAAATGATTTCAGATGAAAATTCATGAATAGCAAAGTTATATAACTATTATGGATCTCAAATCTTTATTCAGTTAATTAATCCAGGTGACAAAGTTTGAATGATTCAAAATTTGAATTTCAAAAATTGATAACTAAAATCATGATCTTGGAACACTAAATGATTTCAGCTTGAAAAGTGATGAATACTGAAGTTTCATAACTCATCAAGATCTATAATCTTTATTTTTGTCTTTTTTCCATTTGAGATAGTTGTAGTATACATTGGTCATTAATCCTAGATTTACTCACATAGTTTTAAAAGCTATGTTAGAGAATGTCAAATTTGTACTACACGTTATTATCACTTTTGAAAATGACAAAATGATCTACATAAAGATTGTAGATCTTGATGAGATATGAAACTTTAGTATTCATCACTTTTCCATTTGACATCATTTAGTGTTCAAAATCTTGCTTGTATTTGTCAATTTTTTGAAATTCAGAAATTGGATTGCTCAAATAGACTCACACGAGACTATTTTTCAAAAAAACTTCATTAATAAGTTTCATAACTAGGTAGAGCATGATTTTAGAAATTTTTTGGAAAAATAATCATCAGATTTGGAGTAGCCATGACGGAGAAATACTAGATACAATTTTAAATCTTGGATTAAAAGAAAAAAATACGAACTGTTTGCGTGTTCTTTAGTCTGGCCAAGTGGCAAAATAGGATTGGCACGCTACATGATAATATAATGTATATAAAAAGTCAAACTCCATAACTACCTAAGGCACAACATAGTGGTAAGGTGTGTCTATCTCAACTCTAAGGTCTTGGGTTCGAGTCCAAAGTTCCCTATTCCATGTTTTGTTTTCTTACATTTCCCAGAGAGTTGGCGTGTGATATATGAGAATAAAGAATATATACAATTAAATCCCCAAACTGACCACAACAAATGTGGTGCTCTAGTGGTAGAAGTGCACTTTTCTAAGCCTGAGAGCCATGTGTGGTTCGAGGACCGGTGGATGGTCGCTTCCTGGTGTGATGAGTGATTGACAACGTGGTGTGGACTGATTCTTAGCTAAGTATTGCAGGTGCAGGTTGCGGCTTGACTGGTGTTGGTGCAGGTGAAGAACAAGCGCGAAAGGTCGTTGCTGGTGAGGCCTCCAGGTGTGGAGAAGACAAGTAGGCTTGGTTCGAGGGACCCGGTGGTCAGCGGAGTCAAGTGCGGGCCGCATGGTGGCAAGAACGGCAAGATGAAGTCGTGGACGGTTTCTTGGTTGAGCCTCAAAACCAAGGTCGAGCCGGGACTACGTGGGAGCCGAGTCATGAGTGGTGATTGGCGGAGGCTACACCGAGTTCGCGGGGTTTCCGGTGGTTCACCAGAAAACCACTGGTTTCCTTGGTTGATCCACAAAGCCAAGACCGAAGACTGAAGACGGAGGTGCAGCAGCATCGGACCGGTCTGACCGATGGGTACCGGTCTGACCGGTGAGGAGCACCGGTCTGACCGGTGTGCGACGACGTAGTCCGGAGACTTCGAAGTAGATGACACGCGTCGGGATCGCAAGGCTTGCGTCGAGGCTAAGCAAGTTTGCGGTCGCTGGGCATCCGTCCGATGGTGCGAAGACAAAGTTTCCCAAAGTGCCCCTCGGGGGTGTGTATCCTAGTATTAGGCCTTAGGGGTATTTTAGTCTTTCGGCTAGCCTCCATATAACCCAAGTGGTGAGAGGATGGCAGCCATCTCTTGGAACCCTCGCTCATTTTGTTTTGCTATTTTCCTTTTCCTTTTTCCTTTGGAATTTCTAGGACTAGCTTGAGAGCTTCATGGTGAGATCTTGTGAGAGGGAAGGATGATCGGGCGGCAAGCTAGACCTTGTATGAACCTCTTTGGTATGTATAGATGATTCGGCGTGGTTCCTCAAGGCTTGGATGTGTCTTTCCCGTTTCTCCTTTTTGCTGATTTTCGGAGCCCTTTCTTTGCGAATTTCTTGTGGCGGTTTCGAGGCCTTTCTCTTTGGGATTTGGTGGGGGATGTATGCTTGAACCCTTCGTGGTTCTTTTCCCTTTGATTCCCCTCCCAAATCTGTGAGCAAAGGGGCTCGATTTTGGGGTTTTCTTGGCTCTAGGGTTAGAGGCGTTCTTGGTGGGATTTCTTCGATTCCTCTCGATTTAGCAAGTTTTGGTGGACCAAATCTTGGCTATGGAGTGCCCATGATGTGTTCCTGCTATCCCCAAAGTCTTGTGCAAATCCGTGGAGCGATTTGGGAGATCGGGAGTTGGATTTGGGGGAGTTGACCCGCAGGTGTTGTTCATCCCGAGCTGCCCAGCCTGACCGGTCTGACCGGTGCTGCTCACCGGTCTGACCGGTGTAGAGGCTTTGTGGGATTTGCCTCGGGTGAACGTCTTGGTGAGTTCCCTGTTGTCTCGTGTTGCTGCTGTTTTGGTTTGGTCAGTTTTGGAGCTCGGTAGGTCTGTTTGGTGGATTTGGGATTTCCTGGCTTGGACCGGTCTGACCGGTGAGCTACACCGGCCTGACCGGTGTAGGGGCCTTCTGTGGAAGTTCTCAGGTTTTGCCGGGTTGCTCTAGCAGGGACCGGTCTGACCGGTGCTGCTCCTCGGTCTGACCGGTGCAGTCCAGTGGGGCTCGAATTGCTTGTTCCGCTGCGTTCTCGAGTAGGTGTAGGTGGTTGTTGGTTCCTAGGACCAGTAGCACTCCAGTGGCTGCGTGGTCTTGGCCAACTTGGGTAGTTGAGTCGGAGACGTGCTTTGGAAGCCTTGTTCATCTTATTCGAGTCTCCATCTCCTTCGAGAAGAATTTTTATCGGCTCCCATTCACTCCCCCCTCTCTGGTCGTCAGTTCCGATCCTTCAAGTGGTATCAGAGCCGGTTACGAATTTTCGGATTCTAACCAGTCTAAGATCCAAGGATGGCGTACCAGGAACGGGGTTCGGGTCCTCCGCACTTCGATGGCAAAAACTACCAGATGTGGCAGAGGCGGATGGCGGCTTTCCTCCGCGGTAAGGGTCAGATCCTTTGGGACATTACGGTGAACACAGCTTATGTTCATCTGATTAACTTCCTTGCTCCGGGATCGAGGGACATGTTCGACGCCAACAACAAGGCGGTCGACTACTTGTTTCGTGCTCTGTGTCAGTCCGAATTCGATCGGGTTCAGACAGAGGACTTAGCTTGTAGGATTTGGGAGCAGTTGAAGGATGCTCATGCTGGGAATGCTCAGGTTCAGGCTCGGATGTACGCGACTTACCAGAGAGAGTACGAGAACTTCACTCATCTCCCCGGCGAGTCCGTCGATGCCCTTTTCCAGCGGTTTACGGTTGTGGTGAACAACATGAGAGCCACTGTGGCCGTGCTCCCATACAATGATCATGATAGAGCCGTGAAGCTCTTGCACTCGTTGGATCGCACCGTATGGGACGGAAAGGTCGAGGCTATTCTTGAGTCCGAGAAGTATGACACCCTGACCGTGAACGAGCTGTTCTCGAAGCTCAAGTCGGCTGAGTTGGACCGTGGTATGACAACCAAGATCGAGAGCCCGACTGACTCTCATAGTCTTGCTCTCGTCGGTGGCAAAGGTGCTAAGTCTAACGCTAACGCATCCTCCAGGATGTACTCTCTGTCTTCTTTGATGTCTTTGCCAGACAAGGAGTTCGACGTGCTTGGAGAGGACGAGCTGGCGTTGCTGACCAGGCGGTTCGAGAGGTTGCACGAGAACCGGGTGAACACAAGGAGGAATCCACGGACATGCTTTCAGTGCGGCAAGCCAGGACACTTCGTCGCTGACTGTCCGGAGAAGATGGAGAACAAGGACGGCTACAAGCACCGGTCGAACAAGGACGGCAAGTACCGATCAAGGCGCGATCACAAGCACAAGAACAAGCACAAGGACGAGCGACGGTCGAGGAAGAAGGACGGCCGAGGCACGAAGGCCCGAGCGATGGTCGGAGCGAGCGACGTCGACTCCAGCTCCGCCTACTCTTCTTCGAGCTTAAGTAGCAGTGAAGATGAAGGTGCTCGGCGCAAAAACAAGAAGTCATCCAAGAACTTGAGCGGGCTGAGCTGCTACGCGAGAGATGGCTTCTGCAGCATGGCTCGTAGCTCCGGCAGCAAGAAGAGTCACCAGAGCGACTCAGACTCTGATTCCGAGGATGAGGTACGTGACGAGCTTCCCTTCTTGCGTGAGGAGAACGAGCGTCTTGGCAAGTTGCTTGATAATCGTGATGACATGCTTAGAGAGGCCAAGAAGACAAGGAAAGAGCTTAGGGCCTCACTAGAAGATGCTAGGAACAGAGTAGCTGAGCTAGAAACCCAGAACCTTGATGCTAAGCTTGAGATAGATTCGCTTAAGGCTTCACCTGTGGTTTCTGATGAGATTGATTGTTGTGATTGCTCTGTGTACCTAGCTGATCTTATTGCTCTTAAGGATAAGCATGCCTCTACTTGTGATGAACTAAATGTGCTTAGGGTTGAAGTGGCTGAGCTCAAGTCTAGACCTGCTTTGCTAGGTACTTGCACTTCCTGCCCTGTTTTGCATGGAATGATTGATGAGATGCATGCTTACACTATTTCGCTTGAGGCCAAGTTGAAAGAGCCTATTCCCACTTCTTGCTCTACTTATGAATTGCATGCTTTGAAAAATCTGGAACTTGCACATTATGTGGATCGCTTGCAGGATGAGAACGATGACTTGAGAAAAATGATGGGTTGGTTGTCGGGTCATGAACCACAACTTAGGATGATGATAGAGGCATACAAGCGCTATGATGGGCAAGCGCTTGGTTCGGAGTAGGTTGGAGAGTGTAGTGGTGAGGGAGGAGAGAAGATTGGTGATATCCTAGCTCCACCAAAAACCTTCCACAAAAATGCCTATGCTCCTAAGGCCAACCCACTGAGAAACAAACTTGACACAACCCCAGATCCTCCCATATTCCCTCGTCCAACAAATGATTTCCTTGGTGGGGGATGTATGCTTGAACCCTTCGTGGTTCTGGTGGTTGGCATGGAGAGTTTGCAGGTGGTCAGTTTGCTAGACGTTCTCCACATCGTGCTCAATACGATGGTGGGAGGAGTCGTAGCTTTGAGATGGAGAGGAGGAACGGCCCATGGTCTTCCTTTCGTGGTTTTCGTTCTCCTCCAGCGAGACAGGGGTGGTTCCCTCGTGGTGGTTCCCGTGGTGGTTTTCGTGGTGGTAGCTTTGATAGGCGTGATGATTTGGTTTGTGCTAACCCCACTTTGGAGCAAATGGCTCGGCACTGGTTTTACTCTTTTGGTACTAACCCCGGTGCTGAGTCGTTTGTTCATTCACGTGCTCATTTTTGAATTTCAGGTGGGAGACTTGAGGAACGTTTGGTTGATTGACTCCGGTTGCTTGAGGCATATGACTAGAGACAAGGGGTGGTTCTCAAGTCTCGTCCCGGTGGTGTCCAAGACATACATCACCTTTGGGGACAATGGGCGAGGGCGTGTGCTGTCAGAAGGTGAGATTAAGGTAAGTGAGAAGGTCACTCTCAGGCGGGTTGCTCTTGTTCAATCTCTCGGATTCAATTTGCTTTCTGTTTCCCAGCTTTTGGATGAGGGCTTTGAGGTGTTGTTTCGGCCTGGTGGTTCTCGGATTTTGGATTCTCGAGGGGACCTAGTTTGCATGGTCGTTCCCGAGGGTTAAGTGTTCCGAGCGGATTTCTCTCAGTCTTCTGGAGTGGCTCGTTGGTTCTTGGCTGATTCTTCGAGTGAGTTGTGGAAGTGGCATAGGAAGTTGGGTCACTTGAGTTTTGACCTTCTGTCTCGCTTGAGTAAACTCAATTTGGTCCGAGGATTGCCACGGCTGAGGTTTGAGAAAGAGTTGGTTTGTGCGCCGTGTAGGCATGCCAAGATGGTAGCCTCTTCTCACCCGCCCCTCACCGATGTGATGACGGAGCGTCCATGCGAGCTGCTCCATATGGACCTTGTTGGCCCAGCTCGTGTGCGATCTGCGGGTGGGAAGTGGTACGTCCTAGTTGTGGTGGACGACTACTCTCGGTATGCGTGGGTTTTCTTTCTGGAAGAGAAAGGGGAGACGTTTGGTTTTGTTCGAGATCTTGTCTTGAGGTTGAAGAACGAGAGGCACGGAGATGCCATACGAGCGATTCGCAGTGACAATGGCTCGGAATTTAAAAACTCTCGCTTCGAAACCTTTTGCCATGACTTGGGTCTTGAACACCAGTTCTCTAGTCCGTATACGCCTCCCCAGAACGGCGTGGTGGAAAGGAAAAACAGAACCTTGTGTGAGATGGCTCGGACGATGCTTGATGAGCATAGGACTCCGAGAAGGTTCTGAGCTGAGGCGGTCAATACCGCGTGTTACGTGTCCAACAGGATCTACCTCAGGGTCCACAAGAAGAAAACTTGCTACGAGTTGATGCACCGTCGCACACCCAAGGTGAGTACCTTCCATGTCTTTGGTTGTAAATGCTTCATTCTGAAGAAGGGTACAAAGTTGGACAAGTTCGAGGTTAGGTCTGTCGATGGCATTTTCTTTGGTTACGCATCTCATTCTAGAGCATATCGTGTGCTCAATCTTGAAACTAACCAAATCGTGGAGACTTGCGAGGTAACCTTCGACGAGACACAGCCACGTAGTCAGCTTGTTTTTGAGTGTGCAGGTGACGATGAACTTGGCGAGGAGATTTTCCAGGAGGAGGAGCATGAACATGGAGATGATGAAGATGGTGGTGTGGTGCCCGCGGCTGAGCATGTACCTACTACTTCGACTACGGTGGTGAACGGGCCCTCTCCCACACCTACAACGACAAACCCAGATCAAGGCGAAGCTGCTGTTGAGGGGGAGGTAGCATCAAGGCGAGAACCTCCCCGGAGAGTTCAAGTGGATCACCCAGCTTCGAGAATCATTGGCGACATCAATGAACGCACTACACGGTCGAGGGTTCGAAACAATTCTCACTTCGCTCATGCTACTTTTGTTGCTACTTTTGAGCCCAAAGACATTAGACACGCGCTATCTGATCATAATTGGGTTAACTCGATGCATGAGGAGTTGGAGAACTTTGAGAGAAACCAAGTTTGGGAGTTGGTGGATCCTCCACCGGGGTGTAAGCCGATTGGGACAAAATGGGTGTGGAAAAATAAAGAGGGAGAGAAAGGAGAGGTGGTGAGAAACAAGTCGAGGTTGGTGGTGCAAGGGTATAGTCAGAAAGAGGGGATCGACTACGAGGAGACCTTTGCTCCCGTAGCTCGTTTGGAGGCGATTAGGATCCTTCTAGCCTTTTCCGTGGCTAAAGGGTTCAAATTGCACCAAATAGATGTGAAGAGTGCCTTCCTAAACGGTGTCTTGGAGGAAGTAGTGTATGTGAGGCAACCACCGGGGTTTGAGAGTGAGAAGTACCCCCACCGGGTGTACAAGTTGAGAAAGGCGCTCTATGGGTTGAAACAGGCACCTAGGGCTTGGTATGGCAGGTTGAGGGGGTTCCTGTTTGAGAGAGGGTTTGAGATGGGGAAGGTCGATCAGACCTTGTTTCTCCTCGGGCAGGGCAAAGATATCCTGATTGTGCAGGTATACGTGGATGATATTATCTTTGGTGGCTCGTCTAACTCTTTGGTTGCAAGGTTTGCAGAAGACATGAGCAGGGAATTTGAGATGAGCATGATGGGCGAGTTGCAGTTCTTCCTCGGGCTCCAGATCAAGCAATCAAAGGAAGGAACATTCGTGCACCAAGCCAAGTACACCAAGGACATTGTGAGGAAGTTCAAGATGGAGGACTCCAAGGCTATGGCGACGCCTATGAGTATGACTACAGCTCTTGATGCGGACGAGGAAGGTGAACATGTGGACCAGAAGGAGTACCGGAGCATGATCGGGTCACTCCTGTACTTGACGGCGATGAGGCCGGACATCCAATTCTCGGTATGTCTGTGCGCTCATTTTCAAGCGTCTCCGAGGACTTCGCATCGGCAAGCAGTCAAGCGCATTTTCAGCTATTTGCGTCATACTCCTGATTTCGGCCTTTGGTACTCCGCGTCTTCTTCTTTGGCTCTTCATGGATTCTCAGACGCGGATTTTGCCGGGTGTCGGTTGGATAGGAAGTCCACTTCTAGGACTTGCCAGTTCTTGGGTTCTTCTTTGGTGTCTTGGTCTTCCCGCAAACAATCGAGTGTTGCTCAATCCACTACCGAGGCAGAGTATGTGGCCGCAGCTAGTTGTTGCTCTCAGCTCCTTTGGATCACATACACCATGAGTGACTTTAGTGAGGAGTATACCCACGTCCCACTTCAATGTGATAGCACCAGTGCCATAAGCGTTGCAAAGAACCCAGTGCTCCACTCCAAAACCAAGCATATAGAAGTGAGGTATCATTTCCTGAGAGACAACGTAGAGAAAGGAAAAATCGTTTTGATCCATGTACCCACACATGACCAGCTAGCCGATATTTTCACCAAACCCCTAGATCAAGCAACTTTCACTCGTTTGCGGGAGGAGCTTGGTGTTTGTTTGATTTCTTGAGTTGGTGTGTGGGAGCTTCTTTGTAGCATATGTATAACTTTCCTTTTTTTTTGCATTTCTTGCATTTTGCATTGCATTGGTATCATGATGTATAGTCATCTTTGTATGATAGGATGCATGCATTTTGTATCATATGCACTTTGTAGGAAAAGCTTCTCCTATATACATTGTTCACCATGGTATGATATATATGATCTTGTGAGCTAGTTTGGTATGATATGGCTTAGTGTGGCTTAGCTCTTGACGATCTTGGTTTATATCCATGGTTATTAGCTATGTTTTTCAAAAATGTTATATGTATGCTCTCTTATGAGTAAATGCCTTTATATGATCTTGACATATTTTTGTGGCTTGGCTATGCTTAATTTGTGGTTGGATAGCCTATTTTGATCATATGGGACCAAAGGCTCATTTGCCATCATGAATGTTTAGCCCCCATGCTTTATCTTGTGGAGGGGCATAAGTTCATTTTTGTCGCAAAGACATTTCATGTACCAATTATAAATCTGAAAATGAAATGTAAATTGCTTGGAAAATGTGCTCCCATGTCATATGTGCTTAATTTACTTGCTTTTGGGTGCTAAACCGTTGCATGTTGCTTACCAATGAGAAGTCTCATACATAGAAGTAAGCACATGGCTCGGTATGCTTTGACATGACATGAGATGCTTGTGGGTGTTTATGATGGTCTTATGCTTAAAAAGGTTGTCCTAGCTTGAAGTTTGTGTGGCTTTGCCATTTTGACATGTTTTGCTCATGTTTAGGACTTTGCTCATGAGAGGGAAATTTTTCGCAAAAATAGTCATTTCTATCTTAGCTTCGTCCAATGGTTGTGAAACTTGGTGATCTTGTAGTTTTTGTCCATACGAAGCTATAGAGTATCTAACTTTCTCATTTGGAGATGTGTAGCTTGCTATGTTGAATTTTGTCTATTTGAGAAGTTCTAAGTTGCATTTGGTGCATTTTGGCTTGATTCATGCATTGTCAACAAGAGGGAGAAGTTTGAGCATGTTTTGGCTTGCTGCATGCATTTAGAAGGTTTCCATGTGATTTCGGGCTAGTTTTGAGCTCGGGCAGTTCCCAGTTTTTCCCAGGTGGTCATCAGCGTGACCGGTGCTGCTCACCGGTCTAACCGGTGTGAGTGTCAGGTGCTGGACGATCTTGTCCCCCGGTCTGACCGGTGAGGAGGACCGGTCTGACCGGTCATAGCAAAACTGAGGCAGCTGCTCTGTTTCGTGAAGTGGTTTGCATGCATTCATCCAGGGGGAGTTGCATTGGTTTAGGGGGAGCTTGCATGTGTGCAGGGTGAGCTCTTTGTGGTTTTCGAGCTTTGGATTGATGGTTTTTGCTCTTTGCTTGAGCATGGTTTTGTCTCAGATGTGTCGAGCCGTTGCCCTTGCCTAAGGGGTCCGAGACTTGTCTTCTTCAAGTGATCTTGCTCTTTGCCTTTTCTTTGGCTTTTGATCGCTTGTTGGAGTTTCTTTTAGTCGTTTCTTTTCTTTTCCTTTTCTCTTTGGTTACAAAAACGTGTGTGTTGTCAATGCACTCATCAAGGGGGAGATTGAGAGCCATGTGTGGTTCGAGGACCGGTGGATGGTCGCTTCCTGGTGTGATGAGTGATTGACAAAGTGGTGTGGACTTATTCTTAGCTAAGTATTGCAGGTGCAGGTTGCGGCTTGACTGGTGTTGGTGCAGGTGAAGAACAAGCGCGAAAGGTCGTTGCTGGTGAGGCCTCCAGGTGTGGAGAAGACAAGTAGGCTTGGTTCGAGGGACCCGGTGGCCAGCGGAGTCAAGTGCGGGCCGCATGGTGGCAAGAACGGCAAGATGAAGTCGTGGACGGTTTCTTGGTTGAGCCTCAAAACCAAGGTCGAGCCGGGACTACGTGGGAGCCGAGTCATGGGTGGTGATTGGCGGAGGCTACACCGAGTTCGCGGGGTTTCCGGTGGTTCACCAGAAAACCACTGGGTTCCTTGGTTGATCCACAAAGCCAAGACCGAAGACTAAAAACGGAGGTGCAGCAGCATCAGACCGGTCTGACCGGTGGGTACCGGTCTGACCGGTGAGGAGCACCGGTCTGACCGGTGTGCGACGACGCAGTCCGGAGACTTCGAAGCGGAGGACACGCGTCGGGATCGCAAGGCTTGCGTCGAGGCTAAGCAAGTTTGCGGTCGCTGGGCATCCGTCTGATGGTGCGAAGACAAAGTTTTCCAAAGTGCCCCTCGGGGGTGTGTATCCTAGTATTAGGCCTTAGGGGTATTTTAGTCTTTCGGCTAGCCTCCATATAACCCAAGTGGTGAGAGGATGGCAGCCATCTCTTGGAACCCTAGCTCATTTTGTTTTGCTATTTTCCTTTTCCTTTTTTCTTTGGAATTTCTAGGACTAGCTTGAGAGCTTCATGGTGAGATCTTGTGAGAGGGAAGGATGATCGGGCGGCAAGCTAGACCTTGTATGAACCTCTTTGGTATGTATAGATGATTCGGCGTGGTTCCTCAAGGCTTGGATGTGTCTTTCCCGTTTCTCCTTTGTGCTGATTTTCAGAGCCCTTTCTTTGCGAATTTTTTGTGGCGGTTTCGAGGCCTTTCTCTTTGGGATTTGGTGGGGGATGTATGCTTGAACCCTTCGTGGTTCTTTTCCCTTTGATTGCCCTCCCAAATCCATGAGCAAAGGGGCTCGATTTTGGGGTTTTCTTGGCTCTAGGGTTAGAGGCGTTCTTGGTGGGATTTCTTCGATCCCTCTCGATTTAGCAAGTTTTGGTGGACCAAATCTTGGCTATGGAGTGCCCATGAGGTGTTCCTACTATCCCCAAAGTCTTGTGCAAATCCGTGGAGCGATTCGGGAGATCGGGAGTTGGATTTGGGGGAGTTGACCCGCTGGCGCTGTTCATCCCGAGCTGCCCAGCCTGACCGGTCTGACCGGTGCTGCTCACCGGTCTGACCGGTGCAGAGGCTTTGTGGGATTTGCCTCGGGTGAACGTCTTGGTGAGTTCCCTGTTGTCTCGTGGTGCTGCTGTTTTGGTTTGGTCAGTCTTGGAGCTCGGTAGGTCTGTTTGGTGGATTTGGGATTTCCTGGCTTGGACCGATCTGACCGGTGAGCTACACCGGCCTGACCGGTGTAGGGGCCTTCTGTGGAAGTTCTCAGGTTTTGCCGGGTTGCTCCAGCAGGGACCGGTCTGACCGGTGCTGCTCACCGGTCTGACCGGTGCAGTCCAGTGGGGCTCGAGTTGCTTGTTCCGCTGCGTTCTCGAGTAGGTGTAGGTGGTTGTTGGTTCCTAGGACCAGTAGCACTCCAGTGGCTGCGTGGTCTTGGCCAACTTGGGTAGTTGAGTCGGAGACGTGCTTTGGAAGCCTTGTTCATCTTGTTGGAGTCTCCATCTCCTTCGAGAAGAATTTTTATCGGCTCCCATTCACTCCCCCCTCTCTGGTCGCCAGTTCCGGTCCCTCAAAGCCGCAAGTGCAGGTTTCAAATCCTATGTGCTGTAATATTTTTATAGATTTAACCCACAAGTTTTTTAATTTGAAATTTCAAAAGTTGAGAAATTCACATGTTTTTAGGTAATAAATGATTTCATATGAAAATTCATGAATAGCAAAGTTATATAACTCATATGGATCTCAAATCTTTATTCAGTTAATTAATCCATGTGATAAAGTTTGAATGATTCAAAATTTGAATTTCAAAAATAGATAACTAAAATCATGATCTTGGAACACTTAATGATTTCAGCTTGAAAAGTGATGAATACTGAAGTTTCGTAACTCATCAAGATCTATAATCTTTATTTATGTCTTTTTTTCCATTTGAGATAGTTGTAGTATACATTGGTCATTAATCCTAGATTTACTCACATAGTTTTAAAAGCTGTGTTAGGGAATGTCAAATTTGTACTACACGTTATTATCACTTTTGAAAATGACAAAATGATCTACATAAAGATTGTAGATCTTGATGAGATATGAAACTTTAGTATTCATCACTTTTCCACTTGACATCATTTAGTGTTCAAAATCTTGCTTGTATTTGTTAATTTTTTAAAATTCAAAAATTGGATTGTTCAAACAGACTCACACGAGACCATTTTTCAAAAAACTTCATTAATAAGTTTCATAACTAGGTAGAGCATGATTTTAGAAATTTTTAGGAAAAAAATCATCAGATTTGGAGTAGCCATGAAAGAGAAATACTAGATACAAGTTTAAATTTTGGATTAAAAGAAAAAAATACGTACTGTTTGCGTGTTCTTTAGTCTAGCCAAGTGGCCAAATAGGATTGGCACGCTACACGACAATATAATGTATATAAAAAAAAGTCAAACTCCATAACAACCTAAGGCACAACATAGTGGTAAGGTGTGTCTGTCTCAACTCTAAGGTCTTGGGTTTGAGTCCCAAGTTCTCTATTCCATGTTTTGTTTTTTTACATTTCCCAGAGAGTTGGCGTGTGATATATGAGAATAAAGAATATATACAATTAAATCCCCAAACTAAACACAACAAATGTGGTGCTCTAGTGGTAGAAGTACTCTTTTCTAAGTCGCAAGTGCAGGGTTCAAATCCTAGGTGCTTCAATATTTTTATAGATTTAACCCACAGGTTTTTTAAATTTGAGAAATTCACATGTTTTTAGGGTAATAAATGATTTCAAATGAAAATTCATGAATAGCAAAGTTATATAACTCATCAAAATTTTCTTCTTTGGTCGAAGAATAGATGGTTTTTGGATCGGACTTCCCTCATGAAGGAAAGTGTCATATGTGTGCAGGATATTATCTAGGCCCACAGGCCATCAAACAGGCCCACGGTATCCTGGTGGCACCCACAAACACATCAGTTGCGACTAATGGTTCTTTCGATTGCAACAACGACATTTTGTCGCAATAGCATCTTCCTTAGTGCGACGATTTTCGTGTTAGCGT
This sequence comes from Cenchrus fungigraminus, assembly GCA_036936925.1. Lineage (NCBI taxonomy): Eukaryota > Viridiplantae > Streptophyta > Magnoliopsida > Poales > Poaceae > Cenchrus > Cenchrus fungigraminus. The sequence continues at coordinate 55,814,760 of CM072772.1, read as the reverse complement.
TGCTATACCTCTGACCAATTTGCAACATTTTTTATGCACGTTGCAATATCATAGAATCCAGTCGCAACGAGTGCATTTTGGTCGCTAAAACTACTACTCTTTTGCAACACACAGCACCACATATCGCGACATGTCATAGTCGTTGTGACATGGGTAACTACTGCAACCATTAGCAAAAACCGTGGCAATATCGTCGCCGCAATTGCAACATTTTCGATCCACGTTGCAATACTAAAGATTTTAGTCGCAACGATTGCATTTTCGTTGGTATATGTAAGACTCTTTTGCAACACACGACACCACATATAGCGACATGTCATAGTCGTTGTGACATGGGTCACTACTGCAACAATTAGCAAAAACCGTGGCAATACCGTCGCCGCAATTGCAACAAAAGTGCACGCGTTGTCGCAATTGCAATTACAATTGCAACGCTCATGAATTTGTCGCAACATACAACACTACTGCGACCAATCTTGACAATTGTCGCGTTAAGCCTAGTTTATTGCGACCAAAACCCCCTATCGCCATAAAAATCGGTTGCGATATCCCCAAAACTACGTAGTGGCAGTACTTCACCCAGCACCCAGACCTATGCCCTCTCCGACTCCACACGGGCTTCGAGATCTGCAAATTGCGCGAAGAGTTTCAGTCGAAGATCTGCTCAAAACGTCAGAAGGACTAAATGAGAAAAACAGGAAAGCGAGCGTGAGGGAAGTAGGCGACCAACCAGTGAGCTCCTTCTTCGCCACAGCCCGCTCCCTGGCAACCTGCTCGAATGAAGTCTTCAGAAGGCTTCGCCTGGCTACGGAGGTCCTCGAGGTCTTGTTCCGCCTTGGCCCGAGCTGCCCCAACAACAGAATCAAAACAAGCACTCGGATAACAAAACTGAAAGAGAGTCGAGCAAACAAACCTTTCTGGTGCTCCTCCACCGCCTCGCGCAAGGGTGCGGTCGTGGCGCCCGCGGTGGCCTTGTCCCAGCGTAGCCGCTCGAGCTCCCGATTGCTATTCGCCTGGCGGGCGGTGGGCTGCTCGAGGCGTTGCACTCGGGCGCGCAGCATGACGGCGTTGGACCCAATATCGTCCAACACCTCGCTCTTGCGAGTGGAAGCTGCGGCAACAGTCTACAGATACAACAGGTCAGAAAAACACACGAATGACAATAGCCAGAAGAGGAGTTCCAGATAGCTACTCACCTCCGCCAACTGCGCAACCCTCTGCGCGGCTGCAACATGCTCCCACCGGTTGCTGTCATCAGCAGCCGGGTCCCCAAGGACCTCGTGCGCCTAGTCGTGGCGTATCCGAGCGATCCTGCCAGAGCGCGGCGAGCTGACGCGGTGCGCGGGACCTCCCGATGGATCTCCTCAACCTCTGGCCCAGCATCTACAGCTGAACCCAAAGCCGAGGACCCAGCGACTTCACATTGGGGATAGGCTGCCCGGGGAGCCGCGCCCATGTCCAGCGCTGCTACGCCCGACACCTCCGGCGCCGTACCCGAGTGCTCCACTGAAGCACTCAACGACTGCGCTGCCAGGCCAACAGAAGGCGCGAGCGCCTCACCACCATCAACCGAGGGGTCACAAGGATCCCTGCAAACAACAAAAATTCCAACACCACCACTGCACTTAAGACGTCCATCACCAGCATCAATAGCTTACAGAAAGCAACAAAAAGCACAAAGCAACTTACTGGTTCGTCACGCGCACTCGAGCACGCTTGCGAAACGCAGAGCTGGAGGGCGTCGGCCGCTTCGCCCCGGCGGTCGCCTTGGGCGCTTCCTGCGCCGCCACAGGAGACGGCCGGGCAGCCTCCGGTGCAGGGTGCGAAACGCCCGCGCGCTGGGGTGCATCTTCCGTACGTTGATGAGAAGAAGGAAGAGAAGGTGGAGGAGAATGAAGAGAAGGAGAAGAAGTGGGCGCACCGCTTGATGTTCCCCTAGCCGCCGCCGGTGGGATGTTGCCGGTCACGGGTACGCGAGGGTATCACCTCATCCTCGTTCGAGTCGCCCAGCAGCACAAGCTTGCACCGACACGATGCCGGCTCGTCCATCTTGATCGAGCCGGGTGGTGCATGTCGTACTTCGGGGCGTACGCTGCCCTTGCGCTCCTCCCCCTTCCCCGCCAACACCGCGTGTGGCCCCTTAGACGGAGACGCCGTCGCGCGCCGAGCCGGCTTCGATGCAGCAGCAGCACCACCCCCCGCTGAAGCATGGGCGTGGACGCGCTCCATCCTCTAAAGCTCGCTAAGCCTGCCGGGCACAGTATCCTTTCCGGACAATGTGCCCAGCATCGGCGCAGTAGAGACAAAGGCCTGACAGCCCTGCAAAGACAACATTCAATGAGCATTTCATCAAACATCTGATGGGCATATGTTCATGCCTTAATGGGTGCACGACAAAGATAGAGATCCTTTACCCCGGGCGGCAGGAACGCCACGCTGTATGGACGTGGCGCACCTCGCTTCGTGATGGCGGTGCCAGTGATGAAGCACTAGCGGATGCGTTCCACCAGCTCGTCGTGCTTCCCTGGCTTCGGCACGTGCTGCGTGGTTTCATAGTCCTCGCCGGTGTATTCATACACTGGATGGACCCTCTCCCTCAGCGGCTGCAGACGTCGGGTGGTGAAGTTTGCCATGACCGCCACGCCGGTGAGCCCGGTCATCTTCAGGTTCCAAATCAGTGTCACCAGCTCCTGCACCTGCTCCATCTCGACGTCGTTGCGCTCCTCATCCCAACATTTGAGTGGCACTCGCCGAGCGTCGACATTGCATGGGATCTGCGGAGCATGGTTGGTAGTATAGAACCACTTGGCGTACCAACCCTTGTTCAGACTGACCAGCGCCACCGAGATGTACTCGGTAGAGTGCTTCTGCTTGAGCTAGATCCTGACGTCGCCAACCATGTTCGGCTTTTTGGCACTCTTGTGGGGTTTCAGCCAGAAGAAGTACCGAAAGAGATTGAAGTGCGGGGAGATACCAAGGTATGCCTCGCACAGGTGGATGAAGATGGTGATGTGCAAGATGGAGTTAGGGTTGAGATGGCAAAGCTCTAACCCGTAGTAGTATAGCAGCCCACGAAAGAAGGGGTACGCAGGCAGCCCGAAGATGCGGAGGTACACCGACTCAAACACGATGACCTCGTTCGTCTCCGGCGTCGGGAGCTCCTCTCCCACCGCCGGACGCCACCCCTCGGTGGCCACGTCGAGCATGATGTCGTCCCACATCAAGGAGATGATCCACTCCCTCGTCGAGACAGAGCGCACCCACTCCTCATCACAGCAGGGCGGCAGCGGCGGCGGCGACGGAGAAGGAGACCGCCTTGCTTCCGCCCTCGAATCCCTCTTGGTCTGGCGAGCAATAGGAGGCATTTTCCCCCTCGCTACGCTCGGGGACTGCAGAGGAGATGGGGTTGAGAGCAGGACTGGGCGGCGGATCTGGATCTAGGGTTCTGTCGGGGTTGATCAGGCGGGGCTCGTGTCGATGCGGCGGCGGATCGAGCGGTGGCAGCAGCGGAGTGACCAGAGCGGCAGGCGAAGTGGCAGCTGCGGGGTTTCCTAAGTGATGCGAGGCGACGTGAAGTGATGGGAGTGGAAGGCGTGCGCTGCCCCCTGGCTTGCCTTAAATGCAGGCGGTTGAAAAAAGGGAATCGTGGTGGGCCCCCTTCCGTCTTGTCACCTCGCCATGTCCGCGCGAGTTTGACTCGCGAGAACTCGCGAGACCAGCCCGCGCCTGACGCCGCGTCCATGCCATCATGCCCGACGCTTCAGATTCCCACTGTACGAGCTTAAATGGGCCTTGGCTCTAAATGGGCCCAGGAGTGGAGATTACACCCCGAACTTTGACAAAAGGCTTTCCAAATAAATTTGGTACACAAGCCGTTCATAGGCCGTGACTCAGAGTCATAGGTAGATAGGTTATCTAATAACTCACCCTCGAAACTTTGCAGCGTGAATCCCAAGTGGTTTCACTCTACTAGCTCATGAGGGTCTCTTCCGAAGGCTTGCCGAACATAGGCTAGAGCTATTCAGAAGCCACAACAACGATGGCTAGGACAGGTGAGCTTGCGCAAGAACTCCTTGGGAACACGGTGCGCCATATGGCAAATCTGGTGTAGAGCTGGAGCTCTTTCCGGGCACTGTACCAGGTCAGATGATCTGAGAGGTACTCTCCCAAAAGGGATGACGGTAAATCCACTAAAGTCTTTTTAGAGCTTCGAAATAGTTATTCTAACTATTTCGAACCTTGGGGACTGCCCTAATGGGCGCATATGGAGATGCGCCCATTCAATGAGCACTAAAGCATCACCAAGATCATCTAGAGCCAGAATCAAGGCCCCTGGACAAGCATACAAATATGGTTAGGAAATGGAGGCTTGGGAGACGCACAAGAGGTGCCTTAACAAGGCCATCTAGTTTCAGACAGTGTCGGGGATGGTCATAAGGGGTCCCCTAACCAAGGCGATAATCACCCTCGCAAAACGCAAATCACCCATGACCATACCTCCACGGACCAAAAGGGGACAAACCGCGTGCAAGGCCCAAGGCCCGCTATGGCCCAACAGTCGCTCGAGCCCCTCCTTCAAGGGCGCTCACTCGCGCACCCCATCTCCGCTTCGCTCGAGGGTCTCGACCCCCTAGATCGAAGTTCCGCCTCACTAGAGGGTCTCAGCACCCCTCAAGCGAAGTTCGGCCTCGCTCGAGGGGCTCGACCCCCTCAAGCGGACATCAGACCCCACCTCGCTCGAGGCTACCCCTCAACCGACGGCATCCCGCTCACTCGCACCGCCCAACAAGAGCATTAAATGCCCTGATCTGCTGCGGGACGCTAAAGTCAAAGGTGAATCACCTCCCACGCCGCGCAGCTGACACAACCTGGGGCTCTACGCGTCTGACCCCATCACTATGTGGCCGAACCCCATCACTGTGTGGCTGACCCCAGTTAGTGTGCAAGTACTGTGCGGCCCTGTGTAGACAGGCCAGCGTCACTCCGCCGCACTGTGCTGCCAACTCCAGTCCTGCTCCCACGGCGAGCCCCTCGAACGGGTATGGGAGCACCCTCGAAGGATGTACGGACGGCGATCAGGCGCGAACGTCGGTCGGCGCTGTGGCGCGGACGACGCGGGCCGGGTCTTGTCCACCAACTCTAGCACTGTGCGGCCATCCCTGGCACTGTGCAAGCATGCGACGCGCTGTGCAGATGGGACGGCACCACTCCGACACCTATGCTGCCAACTCGCGTCTTTCCCCTCGTGATGAGGCCCTCGAATGGGCATGGGCACGCCCTTGATGGGTGTACGGACGACGATTGGGCACGGACCCCAGCCAAAGCTACCCCTCGAAATCACTTCAGGACAAGCATAGGAGCCGCCATGACGCCCGCAGAAGCCGGAGCTCGCCGTCAACCCACGCCAGGCGCAAGGATTCACAAGGACGACGGTCCCGCCCGGCGCACTGCTCGCCAGTACGCGACCACTATGCACTTCACTGTGCGGCACGCCTATAACTGCCACCCCTTGGCTTATAATAGGAGGAGACAGACGCCTAACCGCGGGCATGCTCAACATACACGACTCACACTCATTGCTCGCACTCCCCTTCACGATATTGGCACTTCGCCTCAATCATCCTAGCGAGCAGGGACTTGGAGGACTCGCCTCCTATCCCGCATTGCTTGTAGCCCCCCTCTACGAGCACCCCGGCGCAAGATAATACAGTGCTCACGCGCACCATGCTAGATGTACGGCCCCATGGTCGGAACCAGGATAAATCTCGTGTCTCTGTGTTAGCCTTTGCACCAGCCATCAAGAGACGGAACACAGTGCAATTCACTAGTTAGTGTCGGGACTAATCCGAACACCGACAGTTGCCGCGCCAGGTAGGGGGCACGCGCTGTGATCATTTCCTCATCCACCTGCTCTCCTGATGGTGATCCACATGCAGTCATTGCCATTGAGGTACCCCGCGGGATCCTCTGACCCACACCCGACCGGATTCGAGATTCTGTTCGGGAGCCTGGAGTTCTAGGCGATGGGCAACGGCTACCTCATGCGTCTCTTCTCAAGGGACGCATGCGTGGAGGCTTTAGCGCCAACTCCACCGTCACCCCGACACCGGAGGCGCTCGGGCCAGCGCTCACGACAAGCGCGCGGAGCGACATAGGGCAGCGCGCGCCAGCTCCCCTCAGCGGGTTGAAGATGGCGAGTTGCAGCCTGCCGTTGCGACGGAAGGGGTCGCACCCCCACCATCGAATCTGATGCCGCGTCCCGTCTGGGAAGGCGCGGCCACACTACCGCGATTTCCCCACGGGACGCGCAACACGGTCATCTACTCCTTGTCAGCCAGTACGGACCTGGGCGCGTATGAGGATCTCCCGGGTCATCACCTCGTGTCGATCCGGAACCTCATCGCGACCTCACCCGACGAGTTGTACCCTGATTCTGACAGTGAGGAGTACACCTGTGGGCACGGGGATCTGGGGTGGGACTACTCCGGGCTCTAGGACCCCGAGGCCTTGAAAGTGCATCTAGGCCCCTAAGTGGATTTTGGTGAATTGAATGACAAAGCGATTAATGGACTAATATATTTGTCTAAGATTGTGAGCAGGTTTTATTTAGATATTCATGATTTATTATTGGAATATGTATTGGTGAATGGATACTATATGGCTCACATTGGAAAAGACAAATATATGGATGATCCTAATGCATAAGTGACAAATATCAAGCAATGAAGGAAGATAAATATTGGGATAATTTGAGAAGGTGAATTCATGGTCTCCCATACAAGACATAGCTTGATTAAAATTACAAGGATCATAAAAAGAGAAGATGGTAATTCTTTAGACCAAGTGAAAGGCTTCTTGTGGTAATTGAAAGAGGACACAAGGATGAGTGTAAACATTATGGTTCTTAATTTGAAGCTTGCATATTCGTTGTCAATCAAGAACAAGCATTTGAGGCGGGATTTTCAAATGGAATTTAATTTTGGATGAAGCAAAGTGGAACTCAAAGTGGATTGGGTAAGTGATGAAGAGATCAACCGAGATGTCTAGGGTGAGGGACTAAGCAATCTTTGGGACCGTAGCTAAGCCACCATTAGTGTTTTGCTAAGGTGAAGTTCTAGCATCCGTGGGGTCTTCAAGTATCATATCCAAACCTTAACCGAGGGAAGCAATGCAACTCATCAACATGTTATGATTGGCAATATGGAGTGACTTATGGATCCAAGTGTGCATTCTTATGCTAGATGGAAAGATATTAAGTCACTAGCTCAAGTATGGACGTGCTCAAGACAAAGGCTAAGTTGAAAGCTCTCAAGTGGATATCGCTCAAGTATGGCAAGGTTGAAGACATTCAAGCTCAAGAGGTTGACAAGGTATGTCGTACTATCAAGAGGGATGCAGCATTAGCAAGTTGACCAAAGTCAAAGTGCTCATTAGTCGACCTAAGTGAGATCTAGCCTTGAGAGCCTTAGAGTGTGCTAACAAACCCACCTAACCAAACCTAAGCTACTTCATCTCTTTGGTGAAGTGTTAGAGTCATAGAAAGGGTTTTGGGGGGTGCTCGGGCCTGACCAGTCTGACCGGTCAAGGGCACCAGTCTGACCGGTGCCGCTAGCCCCAACGGCTAGTTTTTCAAACACCGGTCTGACCGGTGTGAGGCACCGGTCCGCTCGACAGCTAACGGCTAGTTTTCTCCTTTGAGAGGTATAAGTACCCCAAGTCCTCTTTTGTGGAGGGCTGCTGTTCCTAGTGATTGTGCTGAGTTCCTAAGCCATTTCTTGCAAGCTCTAAGCCTTAGTGGCTCTCCCCAACCTCTCTTTGTGAGATTTGTGGATTCAAGCCATATTCTTTGTGTTGGGTTGAGAGAGTGAGCTCAAGAGCGTCTTTGTGAGCTAACAAGAGCATTCCCATAGCTTGAGCACTTCGGTTTCACGTCTACGAGCTTTGAGGCATTTGTTACTCTTGGAGGTTTGCCTCCTAGACGTCTATGCATCACTGGCTAGCTCCCAAGGTTGTGGTGAGTAGCAGGAAGTTTGTGAGGGTTGTGATCTTGCCTCTTCGTGAAAAAGATCACCTTAGTGGAAAGGAGGAAAGAGGTTGAAAGAGACCCGACTTGTTGTTGGAATTCTCCCTTACAAGCTGCTCAACGGAGACGTAGCCATTCCTTAGTGAGCGGTGAACTTCGGGAAACAAATCCTTGCATCTCTTTGTGGTTTGCCTCTCTATGTTGTTTTTCTAGCATATTTGATTTGCTTCCGCTTCGATCTACTTGGGTGTGCTACTTGTGTGTGCAGGGCTCATTACCCTGCTTGTGATCATCTACCAAGGCAACTCACCAAGTTTGGTTCGTGCTAGAAGTCAAGAGGAGCTTGAAGTTGTTTTTGGAGGTTCTCTGTGGCTCACCGGTCTGACCGGTGAAGGGCATCGGTCTGACCGGTGCCACCTACTGAGCAGCGCCAGGGACCGGTCTGACCGGTCAGCCCCACCGGTCTGACCGATGATGCCTGGCAGTTCAAGTTTTCGGGGACGAAAAGTTTAAGTCGGTCGTCTCTCCTATTCACCCCCCTCTAGGCGACATCAAGGTCCTTTCAATTGGTATCAGAGCCTGGTGCTCCGATTCAAGCTTAACTGCTTGGAGTTCTTCAATGTCGATAACTCGTGAGGTACCGTTTGAGCCTCTAGCTCTAGATGGCTCAAACTATGCATCTTGGTCAATTCATGTACTCAATTTCATTAGGACCATGGGTCCACTTACCGAGAAGATTGTTGTTGCTAGCATTCTACCTCCTCACCTTAGGGAAACCAAAATTGACTTGTCAAAATCATCCCTAGAGGACTTAGAGTGTTGACAATGCAACTCTCGAGTATTTAACTACATTTGTAGTACTTTGAGTGATGATGTGCAGGAATTCATCTATGATAAACTAGAGATTGATGCACACACCATTTGGGAAATCCTTAGAAAAGAATATGAGAAGCCCAAATGGATTGATCAAGAGCAAACCATGGAAAGTGCACTTGAGGAGAGCTCTATGTCTTCATTCAACATCACTGAGCCTCAGGTGTCACTTCCCAAGCAAGGAGAAGGCCAAACAAGTGAAGACCCTGTCCCTCTGTAGGGATCGGTCAGACCGGTGGCACCCACCGGTCAGACAGGTGTCGGCAGAGGCACCACCACATGCTTGATGGCCAAGAAGGAAAAGAAGAAAAGGACCAAGGGAGGAAAGATTGAGAAGAATGAAGCTTCAAGCTCCTTGTCCAAGGAACTTGAGGCTCTCAAATCCAAGAATGCCTCCTTGGTTTGTAAGTATGATTCACTCGCTAGGCAATATGATAAGGTTATCAAATCCTTTGCTTGTGTAGCTGCAGTGGATCAAGAAAATGAAAAGCTTGAAGAAAAGCTAGGGAAGCTCACTAGTGAGCATATGGCTCTACAAGCCAATCACAAGGAACTTGAGTGTTCCTATGAGAAGCTTATAGATTCTTATGCAACACTAGAGATAGCTCATGAGGTTGTGGTTTCATCGGTAAAATTTATGCAACCTCTATCTCACACATGCACATGCTCACAAGTTCAAATTGATTTGTCTTGCACTAATAATTGTTTCTCTCAAGCAAGCCAATCTAGCATTGAGCATGTACTTGTAGAATCTTGTGATGACCTCATTGCTAAAGAAAATGACAAAATCAAGCAAGAGGTTGAAAAGCTTCAAAGAGACTTGTATGTATTGAAGGAGAAGAGCAAAGTGCAACCTTCTCAAGATAACCGTGAGAACATGGTGAAGAAGCTTGAGAAGGGATCAACTGTCGCTAGCTTAACTCCTCAACAACATATAATGACCCACAAGAACAAGATTCAAAAAAAGAGCAAGGTTGGGCACATCAAGTCCCAACATCGCCCAACCAAACACAAGGCACAAGAATCACTCTCTACGGAGCCTAGAAGCTCAAACAAGTGGAGAGTGTGCTACAAGTGCAGAGAGAAGGGTCACTTTGCTGATGCTTGCCCAAGTACCATAGCAAGTAGTGGCTTTGACCGTGACCGGTCAGACCGGTGCCGGCCAGGTCTGCCACCCCTCAAGCAAACAAGGCAAAGAAAATCTCTTCTCCAAGAAAAAGGCTCAAAAGCAAGCATGGACAAGAATTTACAAGGAATGATGTGATCAACAAGAACAAAAGCCGCATTTGCTATGAATGCCGCCAAAATGGTCACATGGGCAAAGATTGCCCAAATGGTAATGGTCCTAAATCAAACCTTGTCCATTATGATTTCAGTAAGCTTAGGAACGATAAGAATGAGACTTGTGCTATGAGGGAGATTAGTTCACCTCAAACTAGCATGAGAGCCATTTGGGTTCCCAAGCACCTTGTGGCTAACCTAGTAGGACCCAACAAGTGTTGGGTACCAAGAAATGCTTGCTGAGCTTGCAAGTTGAAAGAGATGCATTGAACACATGGCTAGAAGGCATGGAAATCCTTTTTGATCTATTGGCCATGTGAAGGGCAAATTGGTATAAATCTTGAAATCAATGACATCTCGGTAACTAGTGCTCTTTGTTGAGTCTAAGTCACTCTTGGTTCTTCGTGAACACTCATGCGACACTTATCTTGTACTAGTGAAACATGAGGTAGTGACTTTAACATCTGTATGAAAATTTATTCTCTCATGCCATTCGATGCTTTTAATAGCTCTCTAGTAGAGCATTGCCTTGTCTCTGATTGCAGACTCCATATTAGTGAAGTGTTCACACAACCAAAGGACAAGAAGGGCAAAATCACCAAAAGAGTGAGCATCGGGGGTCATCGGTCTGACCGGTGACAGGCACCGGTCTGACCGGTGCCGGCCCTGTGAGTCAGGGGGCAGGTGACCCGGCCCCTGTGCCCGGGTGACCCGGTGCGCCTCTGTTTGCTGTCGGGTGACCCGACCCCTATTGCCGGGTGACCCGGGAGTGAACCGTTTTTTCATGAAAAATGGTGACTTGGTATCAAAGGTAATGAGATACTCGACACATTTCAATTGACAAACTATTTATGTGTCTTGACCAAGTTTGGAATCAGCCTCACCATATTCTTTGTTGAATAAAGTGTTTTGTTCGAGAAATTCAAATATCTCTAGCACTACTCATTGCAAGACTTGTGTCACTTGTGGGATTAACAATTTCTTCTAGTGATCTTGTAGTCTCGTTTGTTTGTGCACCATTATGTAAGCTCTTAATAAGTAGTGCTCTCAAAAGAACAAGTAAGAGCTAGCACTTTTCAAAATTTAATATATGCACAAATTAAATGGTCTTAAGGCAAAGGTATGTTTCCATGAACCTCATTAAATACCAAAATGCATCTAGGCCATTATACCATGCTAGTGTGCCATCCTTAGCATGTAATTGCTTCAAGTGAATTTTTGTGTGCTTCTCTAGATATTTGGTTGATACCTTTGCGTTCACTCGACTTTGTGTCTTGTGGTTGAGGGTATGAGCTAAATATACTAGAAAGGCTATTTGTTTGAAGTGGATGCATGCACTTTGTGACATAGGATAGGCTTTTCGAAAAATCAACTAGCATGTGTAGGAAGTGTGCTTATTTGAAAAATATTTGATTCTTGGTCTTTGTGACCCAATCAACTTAGTTGTGACTATAGTTCCCCTTGTTTGATTGATGGCTAGTCACAATTACGAAGATCTTCTCAAGTCCACAAAATCTATCTTTATCTCTCTCTCTCTTGGAAGAATCAAGAATTATCAATAAAATTGGATTATCCTCCATTCTTTCAAGATTTGATGAAATATAGATCAATATCAACTCTACATCATGTATCCAATCTTTGTGAAAGAAGAAAGGAGCAAAATTTGGTCAAGATGTGTCTCAGGGGAGTAGTGGTCTGACCGGTGCCTCCCATCGGTCTGACCGGTGGCACCCCTAAGCCACATCTTCTCTCTTCTAAGGATTAAGTGGAAGGAAATTGCTTTATAAAATATCTGGTGAAGTTTTAAGGAGCAAAATCTCAAAAGTGGGAAAGAAGGATCGGAACTTCCGAGGCTAGGTCGATTCTACCGATATGGAATCTCTGTTGGATTTATCAAAATCTTCGGTTTTACCGATCCCAGGCCGGAACTACCGCTAAGCTTTACTGGCTGGACCTGGGTGGTCACCGGTCTGACCGGTGCAACCCACTGGTCTGACTGGTGTAGCCCGGGAGCAACCCGTGGGGTCACAGTAAAAGATTCTATCCTTTTACCCCTCCCTTTCTCTCTCCTCTATCATTTCACCCAGCCTCCTTCCTCCTCAAGCCCGTGGTGAACCCTCCTCCATCTTCCTTCCACCTATCTCTACCCCTATGGAGATTTGAGGATTGAACCAAGGAAAGGCCTCAAGTTTGGAAGGAAAGGACTCTCCCAAGGCTCCTCTATTGGTTCCCCTTCATCTTCCTCGGATTCAACTCGAGTTTCTCTCTCAAAAGGTATTCAAATCTTCATTTCGCCCGATCTCTTTACTCCGTGCAAAGAGTTGAATTTACTTTGGTAGAACATCACCTGAGAACCCCTAGAAGACATCCCTATAGATCCATAGCTTTTTGTTGGACACATTGTGAGGACTCAAGATTTGGGGTCGGACGGCTTACACCGGTCTGACCGGTGCACCTCATCGGTCTGACCGGTGGCGCATGTGCAACCCTAAGTCCTGTTTTCTTCTTGTTTTTGACACATATCTGTGTAGGAATGCTTCTAGGTCATCAAAATTCATATCTTGTCACTCCAGCAGCCGAGATTGGCATTTGAGGCCATTGGCTCAGTTCTGGATGGCACCGGTCGGACCGGTGCCCCTCACCGGTCTGACCGGTGACAACCAGAACCGACCCAATTGTCTCAAATAGTGAATTTCAATTTTGATTCTTTTCAAATCTTAATCCTGGAGTCTTACACAATCTTGTCACATCCTTTGTAATCCAGGACAACGGCTATGCCAAGGATGAAGCAATCCGGGAGCAAGAAATCAAGATTAACACCTAGAGAGTTCCCGCATGATCGTGAGGCAGGTGGAAGTGGCAGTGCAGGTGGTAGGAACCTGAGAGAGCGTGCACCTAAGAGAAGAAATGAGGAACAAGAAGACTTGGGTGGTGACACGGGGACGAGTAGTGATGACGATGTTGAGGATGAAACCTATGTGGATCCTAGTGCCTTTCATGTGAGGCACCATGGGAAGGGGCCAGCTACTGATGGTGATGATGATGAGGATGGGGAAGAGGACCTAGGTGGTCAGGAGAGAGATGAGGATGATGATGACCCGATGGATGAAGATGAGGATGAAGGTCCATGTAGGCTAAGGGTCACTAAGCCTATATACATGTACCCGAACAGAGCAGTGAATTATCATGGTACAAGGATGACAAAGAAGCTGCAGAAGTTGAGGGATGTGAATCCCTATGCTAGTGAGAGGACAACTTCGGACAGGAGGTTTTGGGCTACTTTTCAGCAGGACTATTACTCCACCGTGATCATTAAGAAGCCCAAGATCACCCATCAGGCACAGTACGTGGATTGGACTTTCATGGAGAGCAAGAATGACCCTATCTTTGATGAGATCATCCGTGTTTGTGGACACCAGCGGGTAAAGGATCTCATGGGCTTTAGGCAGGATTGGAACAGGGAAATTATTGCTCAGTTCTACGCCATGGTTCACTTTGGTCACGCGGATGACGAGAGGGCTATGCTTTGGATGACTAATGGGAATAAGTATGGTATTCGCTTTTCCCGGTTTTTGTCTCTCTTCAACTTGGGACAGGAGGATAAGGACTATCCGAAGTTGCATGATGGTGGTCTACTTGAGCCAAAAACTCTGTACTTCATGTACCCCAGTGATTAGAGGGCTAATGTGGGACACGTGATGGGGCTCTACACTTACTATTCAGTTCTAAACAGACTTCTTCGGGCGTCTATAGCACCTAGGGATGGAAATCCCTCTGACATATCTAGGTTCATGAATAACTTGATGATTGCATTGAGACCGGGGGCACCTCCATTTAGTGTGGGGGATTACATTTGGCAGGAGATCAAGTACTTATCAGAGGATCCTAAGAAGATCTGCAGCTACAGCCCGTACATCATATATATGGTTGAGAGGGTGACCAAAATTGAATTTCCTAAGGATGTCACACATAAGCCTCTAAAGCCAAATCCTGTGAAGAATCCCATCATTCCTTCTGTTGAACGTGAGCCGGAAATTAGAGCGGAAGAAGAAGAAGAAGAGGGGGGCAATTGGCAGCAGTACTTGCAGCAGCCCCCTGCCTAGGCTGACACCGGTCTGACCGGTGCCTCTCACTGGTCTGACCGTTGGGGGCCTGGACAGTACATACCCAAGAAATCCACCTCTCCTCTCCAAAAGTTCCTCAATTTGATCTTTGGCATGTGTAAAAGTCAGTATGATATTGAGGTTGAGCAACAAAGAGCAAGGAGGGAAAGGAAGAAGGACAGGGACACTATGAAACATCTCCATAATCACTTTGGATTTCGGCCGCCTCGTTCACCCATCTCACCCTCACCCCCTGAGGTTGAGATACCTTCGTTTGATCAGAGGGTGAGAGGCATGATAAACTCGAACATGATTAATGAGTATGGCACCATGTTCTTCGAGTCCGGCGAGGGTAGCTCCTCCTCAGCTGCACCTCCTCCTCCACCCGGTACAGAGGAGGTCCCTCAGCCCTTCGGTGCTCAGATGGGACCAGCAGAGTTTCCTCCACCTTTCGGCGCCCCGGTTGCCCCACCTCCAGCTCCAGATGCTGCAGAGGAGTCAGAGGCTCCTCCAGATTGGGTGGGTCATTTTTCCACGGAGATCTTCGGTTGGTCGGCCTATCCTCCTCCATATGGTGGTATGGATGATGATCTTCATGTTCTATTCTCTAAATTCACCATATCTATCATTTCTCTCTTATCCATTGTCTCATTTCCTTATTTCTACATAGGAGGGAGCTCGCACCCTGGCGGTGGTTCGGGGTGGGACTCGTGGCAGGGACAGTGATCTGTAACAACATCTTCTCTCCAGGCCTTTATGGATGTTTGATGACAAAGGGGGAGAAGAGGGATTAAAGCTTCAGCACATCTTGTAGTCGCTGTCTGTCTGTGTTGCACCGGTTTGACCGGTGCGTGTTGGCTGATGAGAGCAGCCTTGTAACAAGCTAGAACTTTATCTTCTTGGACTTGAGAATATTTGTATGAGTGCTACTGTGTGTGTTGAACCTTTTATGTAATAATTAAGTGACATTATTGATAGATTGTGATGCATGTGTTGTTTGTTGTATTGTTTGTGTTGGCTAAATGGAGCAAAGTGATCTAAGCCGGCTTGCAACCCCGGACTGATCACCTTGGCCCAAATAGCACGCACGGTTTGTGCTTTGTGCTCTGGCTGGACCTGACCAGTCTGACCGGTCAGGGGCATAGGTCTGACCGGTGCCGCCCAGTTTGGTGTGCTGGCTGGACCTGACCGGTCTGACCGGTGCTACCTAGGCAGTACACTTGTTCTTTGCTTTGTGCATATCTTGTCATACGCATCACGGATTTTTATTTGTCACTCACACATGTTGCACTCCACTGATTCTAAGATATAAGGGGAGCTCTCACGTGCCTTCTCCTAAATTTATGCTATTGGCATTTGAGGCCAAGTTTTTGAAATTCTACTCAAAGCACAAATTAAGGGGGAGCTCTAGCTATATCTAAGAGTCTAAATGCGCTTTAATGATTTATTTGTAAGCTTTAATCAAGTTGTCATCAATAATCAAAAAGGGGGAGATTGAAAGTGCATCTTGGCCCCAAAGTGGATTTTGGTGAATTGAATGACAAAGCGATTAAAGGACTAATATATTTATCTAAGATTGTGAGCAGGTTTTATTTAGATATTCATGATTTATTATTGGAATATGTATTGGTGAATGGATACTATATGGCTCACATTGGAAAAGACAAATATATGGATGATCCTAATGCATAAGTGACAAATATCAAGCAATGAAGGAAGATAAATATTGGGATAATTTGAGAAGGTGAATTCATGGTCTCCCATACTAGACATAGCTTGATTAAAATTACAAGGATCATAAAAAAGAGAAGATGGTAATTCTTTAGACCAAGTGCAAGGCTTCTTGTGGCAATTGAAAGAGGACACAAGGATGAGTGTAAACATTATGGTTCTTAATTGGAAGCTTGCATATTCGTTATCAATCAAGAACAAGCATTTGAAGCGGGATTTTCAAATGGAATTTAATTTTGGATGAAGCAAAGTGGAACTCAAAGTGGATTGGGTAAGTGATGAAGAGATCAACCGAGATGTCTAAGGTGAGGGACTAAGCAATCTTTGGGGCCGTAGCTAAGCCGCCATTAGTGTTTTGCTAAGGTGAAGTTTTAGCATCCGTGGGATCTTCAAGTATCATATCCAAACCTTAACCGAGGGAAGCAATGCAACTCATCAACATGTTATGATTGGCAATGTGGAGTGACTTATGGATCCAAATGTGCATTCTTATGCTAGATGGAAAGATCCTAAGTCACTAGCTCAAGTATGGACGTGCTCAAGACAAAGGCTAAGTTGAAAGCCCTCAAGTGGATATCGCTCAAGTATGGCAAAGTTGAAGACATTCAAGCTCAAGAGGTTGACAAGGTGTTTTCATTTATTCTTGAGTATAGGTATGCCGTACTATCAAGAGGGATGCAACATTAGTGAGTTGACCAAAGTCAAAGTGCTCATTAGTTGAACTAAGTGAGATCTAGCCTTGAGAGCCTTTGAGTGTGCTAACAAACCCACCTAACCTAACCTAAGCTACTTCATCTCTTTGGTGAAGTGTTAGAGTCATAGAAAGGGTTTTGGGGGGTGCTCGGGCCTGACCGGTCTGACCGGTCAAGGGCACCGGTTTGACCGGTGCCGCTAGCCCCAACAGCTAGTTTTTCAAACACCGGTCTGACCACACCGGTCTGACCGGTGCCGCCCGACAGCTAACGGCTAGTTTTCTCCTTTGAGGGGTATAAGTACCCCAAGTCCTCTTTTGTGGAGGGCTGCTGTTCCTAGTGGTTGTGCTGAGTTCCTAAGCCATTTCTTGCAAGCTCTAAGCCTTAGTGGCTCTCCCCAACCTCTCTTTGTGAGATTTGTGGATTCAAGCGATATTCTTTGTGTTGGGTTGAGAGTGTGAGCTCAAGAGCATCTTTGTGAGCTAACAAGAGCATTCCCATAGCTTGAGCACTTAGGTTTCGTGTCTACGAGCTTTGAAGCATTTGTTACTCTTGGAGGTTTGCCTCCTAGACGGCTAGGCGTCGCCGGCTAGCTCCCAAGGTTGTGGTGAGCAGCGGGAAGTTTGTGAGGGCTGTGATCTTGCCTCTTCGTGAAAAAATCGCCTTAGTAGAAAGGAGGAAAGAGGTTGAAAGAGATCCGGCTTGTTGTGGGAATTCTCCCTTACAAGCTCCTCAACGGAGACGTAGCCGTTCCTTGGTGGGCGGTGAACTTCGGTAAACAAATCCTTGCATCTCTTTGTGGTTTGCCTCTCTAAGTTGTTTTTCTAGCATATTTGATATGCTTCCGCTTCGATCTACTTGGGTGTGCTACTTGTGTGTGCAGGGCTCATTACCCTGCTTGTGATCATCTACCAAGGCAACTCACCAAGTTTGGTTCGTGCTAGAAGTCAAGAGGAGCTTGAAGTTGTTTTTGGAGGTTCTCTATGGCTCACCGCTCTGACCGGTGAAGGGCATTGGTCTGACTGATGCCACCTGCTGAGCAGCACCAGGGATCGGTCTGACCGATCAGCCCCACTGGTCTGACCGGTGACGCCTGGCAGTTCAAGTTTTCGGGGACGAAAAGTTTAAGTCGGTCGTCTCGCCTATTCACCCCCTGTTGACGGCTGTTAAGTGCTTACTTTAGCCGTCAATTTACTCATGAATAAAGCAGCAAGAGACATTTCTTATATGCATTTTAGTTAAGAATAATGTAGTTCCACTTGTCCTTGGAGATTATGTGATTGCAGGAAAATAAGAATAAAAGAAGTGGCAAACTCACCTTCTATCATTCATGCCACGTCACCTCAAGGAGTGGCTGCCACCTCAGATGCCATGCATGCAAGCTAAGCCACCTCAGGTGCCATGCATGCACGTCATGTCACCGATCCAAGAGAGGCAAGCCCCGACGAATCAGAGCGTGACACGTGGACTTCACATGGATCCATGGGCCCACCAGAGCGCCTAAACCGCCTCAAGAGCACGTGTACACCGGGGACCGACCTAAGGGCCCACAGGACAGCCACCCCGAGGAAGCACACCCCGAGTGGGGCCAACCTGGGGTCGGCCGACCCTAGGATCGGCCGAACCGACCTTGGGTCGGCTGATCCAGGGCCTCCACGTGGTGCTTGTCCATTGGTCCTAGAGGCCATCCCCGGGGTGTTTCACTCCTTCTTGCGCCGGTGCTCTGGCCTATAAATAGAAGGGGAGGGGGTTCATTTCTTACCAACACACCTTACTCCTCCTCTCTCACTTTTGGTTTCTAAGGCTAGGAGGTAGGCTAGAGTAGTTCTACTTCAGGTTCCAAGTCTACTTTGGGATCTAGGTATGAGTTCTCTTGTATCTTTATTTTATTGTATGACTTTGATCTACATCAGTTATTCAGCTATTTCATATAAAGTTTTGCTTGTATACATGGGTGATTTGTTCATGTGTTCTTCGCTCGTTCATCATTTAGAGGCTCCTGTTCTTGATGAACAAGGCCTTTCGATCCAGTTGACGAGTGACTTATACATGTTTTTGGTGTTTGTTCATAAGTTAGAGGCTCGTGTTCTTCACGAACATGACCCTTTGACCTTGTTGAATAGACATAGGAAAGCACAAATCCGTTTGTGTACTTAGCCTAGTTTGATCTAGTTAGATCCCTTGTTCGTGTTGCATGAAGTTCGTGCTCAAGCTACGGTACTCGGTGTAATTGCCTGGTTTATCTGGCGGCTCTGACCTGGGTCACAATAGCCCGGGCCGGTCAGGGTCCTGCTAACAACGTAAGCGTGGTGCTTGGGTTGCGTA
The DNA here is from genome assembly GCA_036936925.1 of Cenchrus fungigraminus. Classification (NCBI taxonomy): domain Eukaryota; kingdom Viridiplantae; phylum Streptophyta; class Magnoliopsida; order Poales; family Poaceae; genus Cenchrus; species Cenchrus fungigraminus. Next base: position 55,795,732 of record CM072772.1, on the reverse strand, counting down.
GCTACGTTGCTTATGAGTGTATCCCACGGTTTGTCTTGGGGTAGGCCGCGGTGGTGATAGCCGTTGGACCCTTCTGGAATCCCCCATGTTCGGATACGCTGTAGGAGTCTAAAGTCTAACAACCGGAGTCGTGCGTAAGCAACGCGGGACGTTAGCTCCCCGTTTGTACCTGGGTGCTTGAGCCAGCAATCATGCCATGCTAGTGTGTGTCTAACTCGTCTGACTAACTTTGTATGCTTAGTACCTTAGAACCTAGAGCTAACTCGTATGTTGCCTCCTAAGCCTAGGACCTTTAGAGAGAGTGTGTTTGTGTGTTCACGCTACCCATCTATCTATCATATCTTACCCCTGTACTTGAGTGTCTGGTTTGTTCCCGTCTATGATTTATACTCCTTGCAATAGTGTTGAACTTGTTAATCCGCCCAGCATTCCTTGGATTCGATACCCTTTGGAATACTCCTTTGGGGAAATGCTACAATGGTACTTCCGTGCGCTTGTGGACTCTTGTAATCGTTAGGATTACCATTTGGTCATTTCTGGCATCGTTGCTAGGAACTCATAACTTAGCATCGACGTTAAGAAATGCCAACAAGCATTTCTGGCGCTGTTGCCGGGGAAGGCTACGGATAACATGTCAACACTTTGTAATGTTTATAATCATGACAGGAATAAAACAATTCTCAATGCAGGCTAACTTTGAATGTCTTCTTTGTCTATTGATGATAAAGACAGGTAGTGTATGACTGGTTTCGACTTACCGCTGAATTTCACTGAAGATCCTGAGTCACTCGTAAGGAGAGCTAGAACTCATTTCGGTTCTCCCCAGCGTGTACGTACGGAAGTCGACCCAGCTTCCTTTGTGCCATCTACATCAACTTCCATGGCCAATCAAGAGAAGACTCTTCACGAGTACTCTGCTCCCTCTGCTGATCAGGTGCCTACTGGCCCCGAGATCAACACCGGGAACGGAAACTTTGAGATCAATACTGGCCTCATTACGATGGTACAGGCTAGCCCATTCTGTGGCAAGCCCAATGAAGACGCGAGCGCCCACGTGCAATAGTTCCTGGAGCTGTGCAGTACCTTCACTATACGAGGAGAGGAGGAAGATGCCATTTGTCTGCGACTGTTTCCATTCTCACTTCTGGGAAAGGAGAAGCAGTGGTTCTATGTGAACCGTGTAGATATTGACACCTGGGCGAAGTGCTCAGCAGCGTTCCTCACGAAGTTCTTTCCGTTGGGCAGAACCAATGCTCTCCGGGGGAGAATTTCAAGATTTCAGCAGGCAGCAAATGAGACCATTCCAGAAGCTTGGGAAAGGCTTCAGGAGTACATCTTGGCTTGTCCCCATCATGGGATGGACAACTGGCTTATTCTTCAGAGTTTCTATAATGGGCTGACTCCGACAGCCCGGGGCCATATTGATGCTGCTGCTGGAGGGGCTTTTTTCTCTCTCACTATCGCTGAAGCAACTAAACTTATTGAGAAGATGGTCTCCAACCAAGGGTGGAGTGATGATCGACTCCAGCCACGTTAGAGGGGTACACATACCGTCAAGGAAGCGGATATGCTGCACGCCAAGATGGACCTACTCATGAAGAGAATGGATGCTCTGACCAATGAAAAGGCTGCCATGGCCATCACTACTCAAGCTATGGATGCTCACATGACCTGCGAAGTCTGTGATGACACTGGGCATTCAGGGAATTACTGCCCTGCTACCCAGGAGGACGTGATGTACATGAATGGCAACAACAATGGTTATCATCCACAAGGAGGTCAAACGTGGAATCAATCACGCCCTTACTATCAGGGAGGTAATCAAGGTAATTCTTACAATCCAAACCAACCTTCCCTGAAAGATCTGGTTTTCGGGCAAGCTAAGATTAATGATGGTTTTAATAAGAAAACAGCTGCCTATGATAAGGCTTTGGAAAGCCTTAACATTAAAATTGATAGCCTTTCTTCTGCTCTTAAGGATCAAGTGAGCTTTAATAAAATGATAGAAACCCAGTTGGCTCAGTTAGCTGCTTTGGTTCCTTCTGCTGAAGACGGGAAGATTCTAGGGCAACCCGTATCTTCTTGTGAGAATGTTTGTGCAGTGTCCACCAGATGGGGTAAGCCATCTGGGAGGGCACGAGCTGCTGACTATGTAGGGAGACCCATACAGCAGGTTCTTGATCCATGGGAATCTTCAGCAATTGTGCACAGGAGAGACCCTAGTTATCCAGCTATCACTTGCACTATATACTATCAGAGAATTAGGAATGCTCTTTGTGATCTTGGCACGAGTGTTAACCTCAAGTCCAAGGCGATGTTCGAAAGATTGGGATATCCTGCTCTTACTCCAACCTCGAGGACAGTTCAACTTGCTGATGCATCGATCCGGTATCCGGAGGGGATTGTGGAAAGCCTACTGGTATTTGTCCAAGGTTCCTGCATCTTCGCGGATTTCGTGGTCCTTGATATGCAAGATGATGCGGAAATGCCACTCATTCTTGGGAGGCCGTTCCTAAGTGACGCTCGGGCAAGGATCAATGTGGAAAATGGGACCATCTGTTTCCGCATTGGGAAGAAGAACTTGATGTTCTGATTTCGACCAACAGAAGAGCAATGCTATTCAGTGCAAGGAAATGATGAGCAAACTTGGGGATGGACGGAGCCAAAACCCCAGCTCACGCAACCTCTGACCGCACCAAGAAAATCAAGGAAAACAGGGAAGGTGTGGCGGAAGGTACAGAGATCACACCCCTCTACTTCTCGGGAGTGGGGTGACGAGTGAAACTGATCACCGAGAAAAGTCCCGCTCTCAGAAGATGAGTCCTTTCGCCAAAAGGTAAAATTGGTGAGTTATCTCATATTTCCCTTTTCACAATTTAATTTAATTTAATTCTTTTTCCAATGCATATTTGAATTTCCTATCCTTGCATCTGCATGCTAGAATTTTTCTAGCCAAATTCCCTTTTTTTAAAATAAAAATTCTGAAAATATAATTTTTAGTTGGAAAATCCTTAAAAATTCATTTGAGCAAGTTTTTGGGCAAGTTTGGACCGGGACACCTAGGTAGGCCCCCATATGACCGTTAGAGAGCCGTTGCAAAAAGCTGGAGGCGGGCAGACCTGAGGTGGGTTCGGCCGACCCCACAGGTCGGCTGACCCAGCCTAACGGCTAACTCGGCCCCCCTTTCTCCAACGGCTCCTAGCCGTTGCACGCGGCCCATGTCTCGGTGCCCGGCTTCATTGCCTATAAATACCAAGGGGTTTGAGGGGTGTCTTCACCCATTGCAACACTCTCTCCCTCTCTTGTTCTTGCTCTCTGGTTTTTGTGGATTTCTCGCTCGAGATTGAGGTGCCAAGTATTCTCCCCAAGTGCTGCTGAAATATTGATCATTGGTGGAGCAAACTCGGTAAGGAGTTCATTCGGTTTCACTAATCCATCACCGAGTTGCTCGTGTTGTCCGATCGTTGTGCAAGATGAGTTGGGCCTCCAGCGCATTCCGGAAGTTGACTCGCTCACGCCGTTCACGTGACGGGGGGAGCTCGTCTCATCATTCCGAAGCTGCACCAAGCCCAATGTCAACCGACCGTGAAGAGGAGGGAGAGGAAGAGCTACCCACGCCACAAGTCGAGGAAGTGTACGCCGTCGACGCCACCTTCATCGACTTGAGGAGTGATCGCGAGAGACAAGCCTACGCTCTCATCAAGGGCCGAGTTTTCGCCAACACCAAGGAGTTCAACCCGGATCTTCTCGAGAAAACAGGTATGGACTCCGAGTTCGATTCCATTTGGCAAGCTCTAGGATGGGAGGATTTTGTCCCAGTTCAGGAGGTTGGTTCTAGACCTACCACCATCCAGCTCCTCTGCACTCTTCAAGAGGATGCGTCCGGTATTTCATTTCGATTTCATGGAGTTCCATATCGAGTTTCATGGAAAGATCTTAGTCGCACCCTCGGTTTTCATCGTCGCTGCGCTATTTTTCTTGAGCAAGCTTGCGTTGGTTTTAATCGTGAAAGTTTTTGGGAAGAGATCACTAGTCGTCCTGTTCGCGGCAAGTTGACACCTCGGTGCAACGATATCTTGCATCCCACTCTCTGACTGTGGCACAAGTGGCTCGCCATCACTCTCTTTCCAAGGGATGATGTATGAACCGTGCGCACTGACGAGATGATGATCTTATATGCCGCGATCAGACGGATCAAGATCTTCCCTGTGCAAGCTATGATTCGGCAGTGGTTAACGAATTTTAAGATGACGGGTTCTATTGAGTGTACATCTCTGATTTCTCGCATCATCACGAATCTTGGGATTACGCAAGGGCCCAACGTGCCCTCCATTGCTAATCCCCGGACTCAGATTGACGAGGCTTATTTGACTCAGGGGCATATTCTTAAGAAGGGTTCGGATGATTCTTTGGTTTTCTTTTACCCGAGCCATACAAACCAGATCCAGTTACCTAACCCGGATTTCAGGTTGTACGGCCAGGGGCCACTGACCGTTCCTCTCGAGAAACCTCATCGTTCTAGTGTCTCTGGTGACAGGGTAACTAGGAGTGTATCGAGGAGAGCAGCCGGAGCACAACAGCCACCACCACAACCATCACCGTAGCTGTCGCCTCAGCCACAGCCGCAGCCTCAGCCTACCACACCACCGTCCGGTACATGGACCTCTACCGAGTACATGCCTGGGGTTACTCCCAGATATGCTCCCGATTGGGACCAGCCCATGTACCAGCAGGGTGCGAGTAGCTTAGCTTGGGCTAGCGCGGGCAGTGGCGAGTGGGCCGTCCCTACTGGTACTGCCTACGGAGATGCGACATCTTCGTCGTCCGGGTTGCGCTCGTCATCTCGTGGGGCCACCCTCACTCAGCAGATGAGCGAGCTCAACATCCGAGTCGGTGACATGGAGGAGACCGTGCACCAGCACGTCGAGTCCACCCGGGATTGGCAGCAGATGTCTGGCGAGAGACTTCATGCCATCGAGCTAGCACAGCAGCAGCAGCTGGAGGAGCAGAGGGCCTACTACCGGTGGATGGGATTTCCCCCTCCACAGTAGTAAGCCTAAAGCTAGCTTGGGGGAGGACCCCCACTCTGAGGTAACTTGTATCTTTATTTTCAGAATCTCATATGCTAAAAACACATAAAAACCGCAAAATTAAAAAGACCAAAAATATTTATTTGCTTTCTTAAATTAGTTTGCTTTCATATGCGCGGCAAGAATGCTTTTGTTCTTTATGGTTGAAATGATGAATAGTTGCTCTGTTTATTCCTTTTATATGCCTTGCTACAGCTTAGTACCCTATCTTAGTTTTGAGTTTGTTGGCTTGTATGATCAAACCTTAGCTTGAAACTTGTGGGTAGCAAAAAGCATGACCCTTGCCTAGGTTGTTGTGAGGTATGATATGGTATAATAGGGTTGCTCTGAGCTCATGCTAAGTGATGTTTGATATCTGGAGTTTTCTTTTGAAAAATGATAAAATGATAAGTTCCTCAATGATGAGAAATTCCTATCCAAAGCCATATGTAGATCCTAGCTGTTGTTAGCCTCCACATATGCTACTTGTTTTCTTCATTGAGTCTTGTCGAATTGTTGTGACCCTCGGCGAGAAACTTGTCATGCTCCCATGATCAAGATCACGTACACAGCCACTAAATGCTAAACTTCTGCACCGGAAGTTAGCGCCCATCATTTCATCTATCCCCCATCCATTCCACAAATAAAGCTCCGCGCATTGTTCCATGATTACTCTCCCCCCAAAAATATTCAGCAGAGACTATGGGCTATAAAAAAAAGAGAGCATGCTCAAGAGCATGAAAAGAAAAAAAAGGGGAAAGAGAAAGAATAAAGAGACATAGCCCAGGTCTCAAAAATTTCAAAAGGAGAAGAGAGAATCATATACAAAAAGGAGTTCTTCATCCATCCACCATATACACACACATGCACATCTTGATCAGGTTGTATGACTTGTTACACCCAAGGATTCGGTTTTCGACTCGATAACATATGAGAAGTAGGTATGCCACATGTTTTCCCTACCTACAGCTCCACATATCAGCTTATTAGGAGTAGGTGGAGAAAGAAGGCAAATTAATGCCTTGGTGAGGAATCATACAATGAGCGATCCGAGAGTATCATTTGAGGAACTTTGATTTCTTTGTGAAAATTTGCAAAACCTTCGGATTCACAACTGATCAAGGCACTTGTGAATAGTAATTTCTATACAACCATTCTATCTTTCAACCACCCAAGGCAGGTGAAGCTACAAGCCCCATATCAATCAAGCGAAGGGTAAGATTAATGCCAACTTATTCAATCTTTGATAGAGTACCTAGTCGTATGCTTGTCATAAACTAGGAATACAACATCGTAGCAACTCCTGATCAACCCACCTAAGTCCTAAGTGTCTTGCTCGGGACGAGCAAGAGGCTAGCTTGGGGGAGTTGTTGACGGCTGTTAAGTGCTTACTTTAGCCGTCAATTTACTCATGAATAAAGGAGCAAGAGGCATTTCTTACACGCATTTTAGTTAAGAATAATGTAGCTTCACTTGTCCTTGGAGATTATGTGATTGCAGTAAAATAAGCATAAAAGAAGTGGCAAACTCACCTTCTATGATTCATACCACATCACCTCAAGGAGTGGCTGCCACCTCAGGTGCCATGCATGCAAGCTAAGCCACCTCAGGTGCCATGCATGCACGTCATGTCACCGATCCAAGAGAGGCAAGCCCCGACGAATCAGAGCGTGACACGTGGACTTCACATGGATCCATGGGCCCACCAGAGCGCCTAAACCGCCTCAAGAGCACGTGTACACGGGGGACCGACCTAAGGGCCCACAGGACAACCACCCCGAGGAAGCACACCCCGAGTGGGGCCAACCTGGGGTCGGCCGACCCTAGGATCGGCCGAACCGACCTTGGGTCGGCTGATCCAGGGCCTCCATGTGGTGCTTGTCCATTGGTCCTAGAGGCCATCCCCGGGGTGTTTCACTCCTTCTTGCGCTGGTGCTCTGGCCTATAAATAGAAGGGGAGGGGGTTCATTTCTTACCAACATACCTTACTCCTCCTCTCTCACTTTTGGTTTCTAAGGGTAGGAGGTAGGCTAGAGTAGTTCTACTTCAGGTTCCAAGTCTACTTTGGGATCTAGATATGAGTTCTCTTGTATCTTTATTTTATTGTATGACTTTGATCTACTTCAGTTATTCAGCTATTTCATATAAAGTTGTGCTTGTATACATGGGTGATTTGTTCATGTGTTCTTCGCTCGTTCATCATTTAGAGGCTCCTGTTCTTGATGAGCAAGGCCTTTCGATCCAGTTGACGAGTGACTTATACATGTTTTCGGTGTTTGTTCATAAGTTAGAGGCTCGTGTTCTTCACGAACACGACCCTTTGATCTTGTTGAATAGACATAGGAAAGCACAAATCCATTTGTGTACTTAGCCTAGTTTGATCTAGTTAGATCCCTTGTTCGTGTTGCATGAAGTTCATGCTCAAGCTATGGTACTCGGTGTAATTGGCCGGTTTATCTGGCGGCTCTGACCTAGGTCACAATAGCTCAGGCCGGTCAGGGTCCTACTCACAACGTAAGCGTGGTGCTTGGGTTGCATAGCTACGTTGCTTATGAGTGTATCCCATGGTTTGTCTTGGGGTAGGCCGCGGTGGTGATAGCCGTTGGACCCTTCTGGAATCCTCCACATTCGGATACGCTGTAGGAGTCTAAAGTCTAACAACATGAGTCATGCGTAAGCGACGCGGGAGGTTAGCTCCCCGTTTGTACCTGGGTGCTTGAGCCAGCGATCATGCCATGCTAGTGTGTGTCTAACTCATCTGACTAACTTTGTATGCTTAGTACCTTAGAACCTAGAGCTAACTCGTATGTTGCCTCCTAAGCCTAGGACCTTTAGAGAGAGTGTGTTTGTGTGTTCACGCTACCCATCTATCTATCATATCTTACCCCTATACTTAAGTGTCTAGTTTGTTCCCATCTATGATTTATACTCCTTGCAATAGTGTTGAACTTGTTAATCCGCCCAGCCTTCCTTGGATTCGATACCCTTTGGAATACTCCTTTGGGGAAATGCTACAATGGTACTTCCGTGCGCTTGCGGACTCTTGTAATTGTTAGGATTACTATTTGGTCATTTCTGGCATTGTTGCTAGGAACTCATAACTTAGCATCGACGTTAAGAAGTGCCAACACCCACCCTCTAGGCGACATCAAGGTCCTTTCAGGCCTTCAAGCGGTTTCAGGTAGCGGCGGTCTACTGCCTCACCTGCTCTGATGACTCCAGCGCGGGGGATTACGACCCCTCGCGCGAATGCTTCATCGTCGCTCTAGAAGAGTATGGACACGGGGAAACGGAGCGGGTGATGCGGAGGCCCGTAACAACCCTGTGGCGAACCGGCCGGCAGGAACGCCGCCGGACAATGCTACGCTCGTAGCACAGCTGGCCCAAGTTCGAGAGCTGGAAGTGAAGCTCATGGAAGAGCGCCGACAAGTGCGAATGCTGCAAGCCACGCTTGAGGCCGGGACCTCAGCACGTGGTGAACGTGCCAGAGAAGCGGGATGCATCGCTCGTGCCTGCATCAAAGACGACACCGACGTGGATGACCCGTTGGCACTACCAAGAGCCAGCCAATAGCTCGTCGCTGTGGCGACTTTGATCCGAGCCATGCCCGAACCATCAACGCCCGAGGGACGCAACTTGCACCGCGAGGCGTAGGCCCTCATCGAGCAAGCCACTGTGCAGCAGGCTGAGAGCTCTGTGTCCCTCATGCGCCACCAGTGCAACGCGAGAACTGGTGGGGGCGCCTGGGACCAAGCGGAGAGGCCGGCTCAACCGGCAAACCGTGTCCTGAATAAGCCCGTAATGGAGCAGATACTGGACACACGCGGCAAAGTTGACGACGGTGATGCCTGTAACATCCTGAACAAGAAGAAGTAGGACGCCGCAACGACCCATGGCTACCACCCATGGCGTTGTGGCCGCTACGACAGCCGGGAGGACAGGAGCCCGACGCCAGAGCCCCCCGGAACCTGTGTGTTCAGCCGGGCGATCCGAGCGGCCCTGATCCCCCCGCGCTTCCGACAACCCGCGACCGTCACCAAGTACTCAGGGGAGACGGACCGCCGGGTGTGGCTCAACGACTACCGCCTGGCATGTGAGTTGGGTGGCGCCACAAATAATGCCATGATCATCCGTAACTTGCCTCTTCACCTCGCGGACTCTGCCTGAACATGGCTCGAGCATTTGCTCGCGAACCAGATCCACGACTGGGACAACCTAGTCAAAACCTTCATGGGAAACTTCCAGGGCATGTACATATGCCCTAGGAACTCTTGGGACCTGCAAGGCTATTGCCAAAAGACCAGCGAGTCCCTAAGGGACTTCATCCGCCGCTTCTCCAAGCGCTGCACCGAGCTCCCGAGCGTTGGTGAATTCGAGGTCATTCATGCCTTCCTAGAAGGCATGACTTGCCGGGACTTGGTGCGCGAGCTGGGGCGAAACCCTCCTGACAGCGTGAAAGAGCTGTTCGACATTGCCACCAGCTTCACCACTAGAGAAGAGGCAGTTGGAGCGATCTTCGACGGCAAGAAGGGCAACCGAGCAGAGGATGCGCCCGCGGAGGGAAGTAAACCCATAGACTCCGCGAAGAAGTAGAAACAGGGCATGAAGGGAAAGAAGGCCCAGCGCGCCTCGTGCACCCAGGAGCAAGGCGAGGACTCCGACAAGGTCCACGCGGTTGACCCCACTCGCAAGGGGGCTCGAGGCCCCCCTCGAGGGCCTGACGTGTTCGACGACATCCTGAAGAAGCGATGCCCATACCACAAGACCCCGGTCGCCCACACCCTCGAGCAATGCGACATGCTCAGAAAGTACTACAACCGTGTCGCCACGAAGGACGACAACGCCAAGAAGGACGTAGGAGACGGGGGTGATGATGGTTTCCCTTAGGTGGAGAACGTATTCTTCATCTTCGGGGTGCCGACGGTGGACATGATGTCCCGGTAGCACAAGCGCGAACCACACGAATGTTGGTGTTTTAGACCGGCAACCTACCAAGGGAAGTATTCAAGGTAGACATTTGTGGCCTTGCTGAGATCGGGAACTCGAAGGAGAGACACGTGGCACACAATTTAGACAGGTTCGGGCCGCGAGGTGCGTAATACCCTACGTCCTGTATGTTGTGTAGCTCTGGATTGATTGGGTGTTGTTACAAGATGATGCGGATAGAGAGATAGGGGTCCCTGCCTCGCCTTATATAGTCCAGGAGGCAGGGTTACAAGTCAGTTTAGGGAGGAGAGTACTAGTTGTACATAGCTAGGAGTACTCTACATGGATCCGGACATGTCTAGTTTCCTAACAGAGTACTAGCCCTCTGGTTGCCTGGTGCTCCACGCCGTCTTGCACTGTGTAGCCCAAGTCGAGTAGTCCCGGGGGCCCACACAGTAGTCGGTTCCAGTACCCGCCTGGGTAGTGGGCCCTAGGATGTCCATACGACAAGCCCCCGAGTACATTGTAGTCGAGCAGGATGTCTTCGAGTAGTCTTGACGGCCTTGGCGAGTAGTCCTTGAGCGTCCCCGAGTTCCACAAGCCGAAAGTCCTCAAGAATGCTTGAATCATCCCGAGGCTGGAAGGTACTCCAGCTGATCTTTGGGTAGTCTTGAAGTCTTCTCGAGTAGTCCCCAAGCGTCCCCGAGTGCTTCTCTCAAAGGTTTTCAATAGTACCCGTGATGTCTTGATAAAAAACCATATGGAAAATGTGATTCTAAGAATCGCATTCCATATGGAATGTAGCCCACGAGCCTTAGGTCAAATTGTAGATTCAAGCTGAGGGTCAATCTGAAGTTCTGCCAATCTTATCCCGAAAAATCCAGAGAAAAAAACCAAAGGACACGTGGCACAGAGCCCCCGAGCCTTGAGTCGAGTACTTCTCTCGAATTGAAGGGTCATCTTGACTGTAGAATGTGTCCGGAGTGGGTCCTTGATCTGGTGAAGCCTACTAATTCTAGTGATCGAAGCCGAGCCCCTGAGATTGAGAGCATCGAGTACCGGAAGATGAAGAGTCAGCCCGCCTGCGCGGAGTCAACCGCTCCGAATTGAGCCGCCCGGTGGCTTATAAATAACAGGGCAACCCCTTAGGGTTTTCTCACTTCCAGCAGCTGCAGTCTTCGCGATTGGTTCTGAAGAGCCTCCCCCTCTCCACTGTCACCGCTGCCGCCGCCAGTTAGTAGATTAGATCTACTTTAGCACCGCCGGCGTAGTCCACCCTCCCGCAGCCCCTGAGCGAATGCGAGTGAAGACACTCGTGACTGGGAGGATGAAGGCATCGCCAGCGAAGAGTACTAAGACGGGCACATCGAAGAAGAGGAACCGTGATGAGGCCGGTAATGCCGGTCAGTCGTCATTGTCGCCGCCCCGCTCTGCTCTGCCGAATCCGGAGAAGGAGTGGAAGAAGGCGAAGCTGAAGACCGAGGACCTCCTCGCCCTCGTCAACAGCGGTTTCCTCCGTGAAAAGGAGATGGACATGTGGCACGCCACCACTGGAGATCCGTGCCCGATGGAGAAGAATCCCAACGAGATCCTGATGTTCACACGATTCGTGGAGTGTGGGCTCGTTCTCCCCGCGAGCGACTTCTTCAAAGGGATGCTCCAGTACTATGGGATTGAGTACATCAACCTCAACCCCAACGGTATCTTCCACATCTCCATCTTCATCCATTTCTGCGAAGCGTTCGTGGGGATCAAGCCCCACTGGATCTTGTTCTGCAAGTTCTTCCGGGTGAAGCCCCAGCCGAGTGCAGATGACCCTTGAGTAGTCAGAGGCGTTGGGCTGCAGATGCGTGAAGATGCTGCTGGGCAATATTTGTCATATAAGTTGATAGATTCCAACCAAGATTGGCAGTCGAAATGGTTCTACGTCAGCAACTACCACCCGTCGCTACCGAAGCCGAGCGGGTACCAGCCAAAGCACGCGCCGTGGTGGAACTCAGAGCCCACCATGCAGGAAGGCCTCTAGCTGCCTGCGCTGCTGGAGAAGGTTAAGGCCCTAAGGAAGGCCGGACTGAGGGCCGAACATGTGGCCTTCAGCTTCATGAAGAGGAGAGTGCAGCCGCTGATGGCACGAGACCATCTCGGCTACGAGTACACCGGCGCTAAGGATTCCTCAAGGATGTCTGGTGAGGTAATCGATGATGACGTGATCATCGAGCGGCTGGGGAAGATCTTCAAGGATATGCCTTTCTACACGCCTTGCCCTGTGGAGGAGTACTCCGCGGCACGCCTGCCGAAAGAGGTTAGTAGTCGTGGCCAGAGCCCCCGAGTACTAATAGCTTGTGTAGTCGTACTGACGCCTGCTTGGTCTTGTAGGAGGACCTCTAGAAGTTCATCTCCGTGCCGCCATCCCCCCCACAGCTTGAGAGGCAACCTCAGGGGAAGGTGGAGCCGAAGACGAAGGAGCGCCGAGTAGTCAGTGAAGACGATGATGTTGTTGTCATTGAAGATACATCCGACGATGAAGATGAGGAGACGCTGCAGCAGTGCTTCCAGCTTCGATCCAGGTTCCGGCGAGCCGGGATGCCAAATGTACCCGTTGAAGAGCCGCCGGCGAACCTTGGAGAAGACATGCTGCTCCCGCCAAGGAAGCCACGCAACACAGTGCGCAAGCGCGCTGTGAAGAAGCTTAAGGTGTCCGAAGCCACCAGGCCAGAGGTGAGTATCACAACCCGAGTAGTCGAGTACCTAGCAAATAGTCTGTTGCTGACCACTTGAGTTGTTATTGCAGGACATCCCCTCCCCGGAGCCCGCTGCCCGGGACGAGGAAGGAGACTGGGACACAGTGGGGGCGACGACTAGAGGAAACACCAGCCCACCTCCAGCTACCGAAGGTGTTGTGCCTGGCGAGGCACAGGAGCAGTCCGCGACTGTGGAGATCCATCCACAGCCGTCGGTTGAAGAAAGCCAAGGCCCTCCTCCTGCTACGGCCGTGGTCGTTGAGCAGCTGAAGAAGAGGGAGCAAGAGCCTCCCGTTGGGGCTGGAACTGCTGGCGAGCCTGGCATTGTAGATATTGCCAGCTTGCTGGGCGCCCCGACCGTCATAGTAGTACGGTCAACACTGTAAGTACACGAACACTTCGAGTAGTCATTGACCGCGACTTTCATGTAGCTGACTCAGTACTTCTCGATGCAGGAAATCCACCAACTTGTCGTGGGACGAGGCGGAGACTAGTGCGCCTGTCGATAGTGGAGACCGCGTGACAGAGGCGCGAGAACCCACACCGCCACCACAAGCAGAAGCTGGAGCTAGGCCGATACTTGAAGAGGCCACCTTTGTAGAAGGTATGTATCCTACTGTCGTGGGTACTTGTCGTGTACGGTAGTTGCTCTTGTCATATGTCGCTGACTTGTTTTCGACGGGGCCGCGAGCTCAAGGAGAGGTGATCCCTAAGGCAGTAGCCATTGAGGTGACTACCTGTGACAACCCACCCGAGAAAATACCGTACTATCGTCTAAACCAATCCACTTTGGTCATTAAGCGACAGTAAAGTACCATCCCGTCGTTGGTTGTCGGGTCGAAGCTCGGTAAATCACTTGGATATCACACAGAGGATCGAACATATGCATTACAACTCACACGAAGGCGAGTCCAGAGTACAACACAAGTTAAATCCAAATGTTTGCCCCGAAGGGTTAAATTATTACAAACCATAGTTCATGACAGGATAAGTAACGGTTCAGAGTTCAAAGACAGCGGAATAAGAACTAGCGAAACGACAAACATCACAGGAGGCCATCCATGATGCCATCACTCATCGTCATCCACCAATTCCAGCTCCCAGCCGAGTGGAATCTCTCCAGGCCAAACAACACCTGAAAACAACATTTAAATAGCAAGGTTGAGTATACTAATACTCAGCAAGACTTAACCGTCGGGTGATAACTACATCACCAAACTCTAGACATGAGAGGCTTTTTGGCCGGTGGGTTCTTTTGTTGAAAAGCAACAAAGAGTAGGTCCTTACTTTCAATTTTTAGCTCCAATTCTAGTTAATTACCATTTCTAAGTGAGCCAACTATTGCAATCAACAATTGTGCAAAATAATTAATCCACGCAGCAATATTCACATAGTCCCATCATTAAGGGATATCATGGCTAGTTGATTAAGCAGTCTCGGATAACGGTGAGAGGCCGACAATCGATTGATTTATAACCTTGCAAGGTAAACCTAAACACACGGTAGGGTGCCCTCACACTGGACAACCACCAGGCAGTTCCCAAAAGTCCTCGACTTGGGATCGAAGCTTACAGTCCCGGGTACAAGGCTATCTGGTATGCCCAACATAGTACATCCAGCCTCACACTTGTACCCCCCTCCCGGTTGCGAGCCGGGCAGGTGAATACTCAAGATTAGTAATAGTAAGATCCCGCACCGTCTCATTAAGGTACTAGGCTTACCGGTCCCATTCCCGACAAGTGCTTAGTACGTTCAAAAGCTTAGCCCACGAAAGCCACTGGACCGGAGCCCAAACCCCATGCTCTTGCCACATGAGCAATCCATTTATAAAGATCTTATGATTCCAACATAAGAACCTATTCTCGCGAGTGACGAACATCACTCGACTTTTACCGGGTCCTATAGCATAGCAGCTATCGACCTAGCATACTAGTAAAAGAGCATAGGTACCTAGGGATCATGCATCTAGGGTTTCATTCAACTCCTGAAACGTAAATGCACAATCATAGCAAAGGTAATAGCATAATTTTAAAAAGAAGGGTTAATGATCCGGGGCTTGCCTTCGCTGGCAAGGTTGGCCTTGGGCCCTTCTAGATTTTGGTCTAGGTCCTGAGCTACGTCCACGTACTGCAGCTCACAGTCAGCACCTTCGTCTCCTCCTTCCGGCACGAGCGTATAGCTACCGTCGGGAAGATCTACACGAGGATGTAAATGCACGATTTAACTGACGGTTTCAATTTAATTAATTATAAAACAACACATGGCAACCATGGGGTGCATGGTTGACCACATTCACCTAGATAATAATACATTCAGCATACTCTTCCAATAAAGGAACAATATGAGGTTCTTTATTAATTATTCTTTTTGATAGGGACTGTGTACATATTTATGCAAATTAATTAATTTAATTTCACAAAACAGCAAGGGGTGGTGACACTTAGCTTTTTAGCATGATTTACATCACATACATGAGGTCACTAAGTGTGTAGTTGGTGATTTTCCAATTTAACTTAATATTAAGCTTTAAATGGCTCCTATAGCTTTTATTCGTAAATAAATTCACAAAAATTCAGTGGGTGGTGTTTCAGAAGCACTATAAACCTAGATAAGGCCACTGAACAAGATTCCACATTTACATGAGCTATAAAATTAATTATATCACAAAAGACAATTTCTAACTAGCCCAACATGAGAAAAGCATATAAAAATAATTAAGCAACAAATGGATTCCAACTTTCTCCCACTGGTTCTCTGACTCAAATCAAGGCTAGGAAATCAACAAACACATCAAGAGCTACACTAGATCTTGAGCTATGCATTTACATTGAACAACGAGGCATAAACAAGATTAAATATTTCTGATAGATATAAAAACATGATTAATTCACCAGAGGTGCATTTAGGCATAACAAGATCACATGCAGAAGTTGAGCACAAAAATCTATTTTTTTAGCTACAAAAATCATTAAGGCAGATTCATCATAAATACAAAATAAAAATATTAAAAGATCTACACAGTAACTTTGTGCAATTTTTGGTTCAGAGCCTAGACATGGCACTGCTCACAACATATCCAAAATTCAGCTTGAGATCATTGGTAGATTTTGAACTACAACAGATCTAGGTTTAACTGATTTCTATTTTTCCCGCAAAAACTAGCACTCAAAAGTATGGTCCTGCTTTACAAAAGTTGTAGAGTTATTCACAAGGAAACCAACAAAATTGGTATTGCATTTTTCTGATTTTTCTTTTATTTTCTGCGAATTTTCTAAGTTTCAGCCAAAAACCACAAAACTATAAGAATCTACTTTCACTTAGGTCCCTGGATGTTTTCAATCTCTTACAAAAAGGCCCCTGGTTTGCACTAAAGTCCCTAGAACTATTCTGGGCCTCGCAATTGGGTCCTCATGGCGAGGGGCGGCGCGGCCAGCCGGAATTCCGGCGAGCCGGCGGCGGGGTCGGCCGGGGAAGAGGTGGGGAAGCTCGCTGTGCTCACCTAGGGCTCGATTTGAGACCGTAGACGGGCGGGGACGGCTCCGGCGAGCTCGCACAGCGGCGCAGGACGACGGCGGCTGCTGGAGCAGCTGCTCCGGCGAAACTGCGGCTCGGCCGGGGCAATGAGCAGACCGGAGAGCTCTAGGGGTGGTTTACCGAGGAGTAGGGAAGCTCCGGTGGTGGCGGGGAGGTTTGGAAGTGGGAGTTCCACTGACGGGCTCCAATGGCGGGTGGCGGCCGGCAAGGCGTTCGGCGTCGGTAAGTGCGGGAGCGCGCGCGTGATGACGGCGACGTTATATAGGCGCGGGCAAGCGGCTTCCCTTCGAGGCGAAGCAAGGCTGGAGAAGCAGGGGGTCCGGGTAGCGCTGCGGCACCCAAGGCAGGGGCAGGGGCTGGCGCGGCATGGCGCGGACAGGGGGTCCGGCCCCGACGCGGTGCGTGGCGCGAAGCTGCGCCGTCCGTGCGGGGGTCCTGGAAACGAGGCGTGGCCGCTCCCTCGCGCGCCCGGCACGTGGTGGCTGGGGACCTCGGCGTCCGAGCCCCGGGGGCAGCGGCGCGGCAGACGCGACACCGGTCGGCGTGCGTGCCGGTGCTCTGGAGCGCCGAGCGGTCGTTGGGGAGTTCAGTCAACACGAGTTGGACCACAATTTCCTTCAAAAATTTGAATTGTGCTCAAAAATCTCCAAAAACGAAAGTTGTAGAGCAATACTAGGAGAACATTTTTCGTAAAGGCCGACCTAAGTTTTGATCAACCGTTTGAGCACAAAAAGTTGGCAAAGTTCCTGTTTTTCTTGGCTCGGTCAAACTGCAGAAGCTGGCGTTGACCGCAATTTTGAACAATTTCCACTCAAAAACTCAAATGCCGCCAATTATGAAAAGTGTGTCCCTCGAAAAGACGAACAACTTTTATATTGGCCGATTTTGAAGTGTTTAAGTGAAAATTGGAGAACGCGGCAAAAGTTCTGGGACGGCTCAAAGACAACAGGGGTTTTGACCAACATTTGACTAGGGTTTGACCAAGGTTTGACCACAAGGGTGTGTTGACTTGATTAAGAGGGTCATTAGTGATTGTTGACTAGGTTTTCGAGGTGATGACCCAGGTTGACCAAGGTTTGACTCAAGTCAACAGGTTCGCCTTTGCTTGACTCGGTCATTGGCACGAATGATGCTAATTAAAAACCTGGGGCGTCACAGCCTACCCCCCTTAAAAAAAATCTCGTCCCGAGATTCGAAAGTAAAAGACGAAAGTAGGGAGGTGTTCTCAGATAGAGATGTTACCCATGAAGTTAAGCTGGCCTTGCTTCACTTGAATTGTCGGCTTCTTGCCGTGATTGCTCCTATCTGCCCCGGGGTTCTGACTTTGCTGCTGGGGCTTGTGCTACTTAGGGTTCGGGCACTCATTTGCATAATGCCCGGGCTGTCTACAGTTGTAGCAAATGCGGGGTGAAAGTTCCTTAGGCTTGGAAACTTACTGCTGCTCCTTCCGGTACTGGAAATTTCCCGAAGGCTTATTCTGGGGCGGGGTCACTCTCCAGTGCCCGGAGGAAGAGGATGGTGTGGACCCATGAGTATGCTTCTTGACAAAGCGGAACTTCTTGCTCGATCCACTTCCTGAAGTGAACTCAGCTTGTCGTTTCCTATCTTTCTGTGCCTTCTTCATGGCATCCTCCTAAGAGATAGCTTTGTTTACTAAATCATGGTAACTATTGGGCTCCAGCAAATTTAGCCTTTCGTAATAGTCACCATTAAGACCATCACAGAAACGTTCCATCTTCTTGTCATCGGTATCCACGTGATGTCCTCCGTACTGACAGAGACTGTTGAACTTCTGTGCATATTGATACACAGCATCGACTCCCTGCTTGAGAGCCAGCAACTCTTTCATTTTCCTATCCATGAGTCCTTTTGGGATATGGTGGTCCTTGAAGGCTTGCTTGAATTCAGCCCAAGTGACTTTGTGTCCAGCAGGTTGCATGGACTTGTAATGCTCCCACCATATCAGAGCTTCACCATGAAGCTGCAAGGCCGCAAAGTTTGCTTTGCGCTCCTCAGAGCAAGGCAGGGTAAATGCAGAAAATTTGGCCTCTATGGCCCTGACCCATGCATCAGCGTCAAGGGGTTCTTCTGCCTTAGCAAACGTTGGGGGCTTCATCCCAATAAACTGGGCGTAGGTGGTGACCGTATGCGGTCCATCATGATTTGCCCCATGTGGAGGTCTCTGTTGCAGCTGTTGCATCTGTTGGGCCATCTGCTGCTGCGTCTGTAGGATCTGACGGAACACTTCGGTTTGCGTTGCCATGAATGCCTCTGCCGGTGTCATGGGCGGTGGCGGCGGTAGGTCACCACTACCCGACGCACCAAAACCATTAGGGGTACTGCGTGTCGGTCCGACCATCTGAAAATTTGAGTTCCCATTAAACACATATTCATAAGCTTGCTCATAAAAATTAACAAGTAGAATATGCACGATGAAAACTCATTAATGGCAAGTTTTGCGAAACCGGACATCACAGCGGTCATAAGCTTAAAATTCATAAATCTCTGCTCATGTACCGAAAAATTCTCATTTTTGGTCAGTAGGTGTCGGATTTCATAAGCTCCGAAGTTGGTATTCAACTCTGAGGCAAACTCCAAGGTTAACATGTCTGAAAAGTTCCGTCACCGAGGTTTTGTCTAGCTGATTTGGACAGCGAGCAGGGTTTCACTAAAAATTTCATAACTCTTGGTAGGAATGTGCAAAAATGCTGAATTTTGGTGAACACGATCGTCATAAGATTTTGGTCAATTCCGGTATTCATCATGGAACTCAGATCTGACCACAACTAGCTTAAATAATTCCTTTACAAATATTGCTGTGGAAAGGTGTTCAACCAAAGCATTACATCGATGCCAAGTTCTGAGATCACCATAAAAATACATGGGGGTTACAATGCAGCCTAGCCGCACAAAAGGAAAGCTCCTAGTTCAGTCTACCACAAAAACCAACCAAAAAGCGGCTGCACACACTAGGGGATTCCTTCCTACTACCAGACTCGTACAACTCCTTACTTTATTACAGGCATACCAACTTCCAACTAGACGACAACTAGTCTTAGGTTTACTTCCTACTGGTTTGGTCTTCCATGCCGAAGAAAAACTAAGGTGAAGCAGGTCCAGACTGTACTCCAGATTCTCCTTGAATTTCCTCAGCATCTCCTTCATCTTCCGGTTCGGGAATGACAGGTTCCGAAGGTGGTGCTGCCATTGCTTCCAGTTGATTCTCTAGCTCGAACATATATTGGTCATTATGCTGTAACATGAAGTTCTGCTCATGAATAACTTCACTCAATTCTCGTATTTTTGTCTTATCCTTGCGTCTTCCCTTCTTGAGATTGGCTATCATTGCTCGGGCTTCCTTCAACTCTTGAGCGGTACTTTCCACTTCTTTAACTCGTTGCCTATAAATTTGGTGTCTATAGAACGCACTTTCTCCCACCATCAGTTGATATGAGTCCAACATAGCTTTGGAGAAACGGACTGAGGTGACAAGGTCAGGACTATAGTGAGAGTTGCCCTGAGCTGAGAGAAAAGCTTCGCGTTCGACCCATGGTCCAGTGTGTCGCTCAGGTAAAGGAATCACTTTGGCTGCAGTACCAGCTACCGAGTCAGGATGCTTCCCACAAAAAGTTGTGAGCACTTCAAGAGCAGCCTTTTGCACAGTGTCGGCCAAGTGGCTACTGTCGAGCGGCTGAAGGCTTCCGAGACAGATTTCAAGAACATCGTGTACCGGGAGAAAGACGCCCGAGAGGTAGCCGAGTATAAATACGCGGAGATGCGCCATGAGTGCATCAAATGGATGGAGCTTCGTGAAGCCTTCGATCTTGACCTTGTGCGTTGTTACAAATCTCTGTAGAAGCTCATGAAGATTGCGAGAAGCTGCGGGCGTCGTTGAAGGAACTCGAAGAAGCCGCGCTCCCCATCACAAGGTTGTTGGTCCCACATCCAGGCAGGCCTAAGATAGCTCCTCTTGTGGACAGATTGAAGGAAGCCCCCGGGCGCTTGGCGACGTATGTCAAGCACTTGGTGAAGTCGATACCGAACCAGGTACTCGACTTCCCCAAGGCGCCTATGGATGTGGTGTCTGTAGGACTTGCGGTGAACTGCACGGATGAGCAGTACCGTGCTCCGCTAGAGGAGATGGCACCCATTGCGGAACAAGTCGCCGACAAGCTGAACCTCCAGTAGTTGTACCTGTAGAAGTAGCTGATGTACAAGAGTAATTGATGTAAGATAAACAAGTTAGTTAAGAACTTGTTTGGATGTATGAAAGTTGTTTCATTTATGTGATGTTGTGAGTACTCGTTGCCGCGTTTTGCAGCGAAGCTCGCGGAGTACCAAGTCGATGAAAAGGCGATGAGTAGTAGTACTCAGTAGTGACTCGTCTAGTTAAGAGACACAGTAAACAAGTTGAGTATGATCAAACTTTATTACTGATGAAAGGTTACATCTGGATGGCCAGGGCCGTTATAGATAAGTTGTCGCCAGGACCCGTAGGCCGCCTATGGCTGAGTAGTTGCTAGGGTCCGCAGATCGCTTACAGCTAAAGATCCGTAGGTAGCCATTGAAGCTAGATCGGAGGAGTAGATGGTCCATTGACCGCTGCCAGAGCCCTTAGGCTGTGGACAACCCGAGATCTGTAAGTAGCCGTTGACGCTGGATCTTAGATAAGAGAAGTCCGTAGACTAGCGCTAGGACCCAGAGGCCACTTACAGCTGGGAGTCCATGAGTAGCCGTATAGGCTGGACCCATAGATGAGTAGTCGAGTGACTACGCGTAGAAGCGACACAGCTGGTCGACGTTCCACGAGTTGTTGATGTCTTCGCCTTCAACTGTCTGGAAACGATAGGAGCCCAGGCCGGTGACCTTGGATACTGAGAAAGGACCTTCCCAGGGCGAGCTGAGCTTGTGTAGTCCATCCGTGTTTTGGATACGACGGAGGACTAGATCGCCGACATTGAAGGAGTGTTCCTTGACGTTGCGATCGTGATAGCGTCGGATACCCTCCAGGTACCTTGCTGATTGGACGAGGGCGGCATAGCAGGTTTCTTCGAGGCTGTCGATGACAACCTGTTTGCTGTCATCTGAGACGCCTTCGTCGTATTGTTCTACTGCCGAGGATTCCCACATCACGTCGGCGGGTAGTATAGCTTCGGAAACGTAGACCAGGAAGTAGGTGACTGCCCCGTTGGCTTGGTAGGTTGAGTACGAAGCCCCCAAAGTGCGTTGGGTAGTTCCTTGATCCACTTGCCTCCTTTGGTGTTAGCAGCATCGTGCAGTCACTTCTTGAGGGCGTCGAGTACCATCCCGTTGGTGCGCTCCACCTGGCCGTTGGCGCGCGGGTGAGCGACGGAGACGTACCGGATGTCGATCCTGCTGTTCTCATAGTACTCCCAAAACTGGTGGTTGTTGAAGTTGGAGCCCAGGTCTGTGATGATGCGATGGGGTAGCCCGTAGCGATGCATGAGTTCATCCGGGAAGTCGAGTATCTGTCGGTTTTGGGCAGGTGACCGACTTGACTTCGATCCACTTGGTGAACTTGTCGATAGCCACCAGAACTCTATTGTATCCTCCTAGCGCAGTTGGCAGAGGCCCAATCATGTCGAGCCCCTAGTAGGCGAACGGCCAGGTCGGCGGTATCGTGACTAGCTTGTAGGCTGGGACGTGTTGCTGCTTGGCGAAGAATTGGTACCCTTGGCACCTTCTGACGAGTTCTTCTGCGTCACCCAAAGCTGTAGGCCAGTAGAAAGCTCATCGGAAGGCCTTGCTCACCAACGTGTGAGAGGACGTGTGGTTGCCACAGACGCCTTTTTGGATCTCCTCCAAGATGTCCTTGCCTCTTCTCGAGGTATGCACTTCATGAGTACTCCAGAAGTCACACCCGGCCTGTAGAGCTTGTCCCCGACTAGTACGTAGGTCTTGGCTCGTTGGATGAGTTGTTCTGCCTTGTTTTTGTCGGAGGGGACCTTCTGCTCGCGGATGTAGTCGATAAAGGGTTGTCTCCAGTCCACGTCGATCATCATGACCTCCTGACCGGGCTGAGATGGCCCAGGATCAATGGTCGTTGGCGCCGGCTCCAGGATGGATCGCGTGTGAAGTTCGTGGACGAAGATTCCCGTACGTACTTGAGCGCGAGTAGAACCAAGCTTCGACAGGACGTCCATTGCAACATTGTTGTCGCGGACGACATGATGGAACTCAAGACCATGTAACTTGTTCTCGAGCTTGCAGACTTCTAGGCAGTAGGCATCCATGTTCTCCTTGTTGCGGTCCCAGGAGTCGTTGACCTGGTTGATCACCACAGCGGAGTCGCCATAGACTAGTAGTCGCTTGATGCCCAGTGAGATTGCGAGACGGAGCCCATGTAGCAGAGCTTCGTACTCGACTTTGTTGTTTGAGACCTTCCAGAAGATCTACAGGACATACTTGAGTTGTTCGCCCTTTGGAGAGATCAGGAGTACCCCTGCGCCTGCGCCCTCGAGCATGAGTGAGCCGTCGAAGTACATCACCCAGTGCTTTGGTCATTCTGTTGGTGTGGGTAGTTGATTTTCCCGCCACTCTGCCATGAAGTCGACTAGTGCTTGGGACTTGATGGCTGTTTGTGGCTTGAAGTCGATATTGTGGGCGCCAAGCTCGACCACCCATTTGGAGATTCTCCCCATTGCGCCTTGGTTGTGTAGTATATCGCCGAGCGGGAAGTCGGTCATCACAGTGATCGAGTACTCCTGGAAGTAGTGTCGTAGCTTCCGCGAGGTGATGAGTACTGCATAGAGTAGTTTCTGGACTGGTTGGTACCGGGCCTTGGACTCGGACAGGACCTCGCTGATGAAGTAGACTGGTCGCTAGACTGGGTAGGTGTGGCCTTCTTCCTGCCACTCGACGACGATGGCAGTACTGACCACATGAGCAGTGGCAGTGAGGTAGAGCAGCAGCTGCTCCTTTTTGCGAGGAGCCGTGAGGACCGGTGGCTTGGACAAGAAGTCTTTAAGCTGCGTCAGAGCTTGATCGGCCTCCGCGGTCCACGCGAACTTCTCCTGGTGCTTGAGTAGCTTGAAGAAGGGTAGTCCCCACTCTCTGAGCTTTGAGATGAATCTGTTCAGGGCCGCCATACACCCGGTCAGCTTCTGGACATCCTTGATACAAGTCGGAGCCTGCATGTTGCTGATGGTGGAGATCTTCTCGGGGTTAGCTTCGATGCCGTGGTGGCTGATGATGAAGCCGAGTAGTTTCCCTGAGGATACGCTGAAGACGCACTTGTTGGGGTTGAGCTTCCACTGGTACTCTCGCAGAGATGCGAAGGTCTCTTCAAGATTGGCGATGAGCGTGTTTGAGTTCCTGGTCTTGACGAACACGTCATCCACGTTGGCTTCGACGTTCTTGTTGAGCTGCTCCTTGAAGCAGGCCTAGATAGCTCGCTGGTAGGTGGCGCCGGTGTTCTTCAACCCGAATGACATCGTTGTGTAGCAGTAGGCGCCGAACGGGGTGATGAACGCAGTCTTCTCCTGGTCTTCTTCCTTGATTGCAATCTGGTGGTTCCCAGAGTAGCAGTCGAGGAAGCAGAGCAGGTCGCAGCCTGCTGTGGAGTCGATGACTTGGTCAATTAGCGCAACCCGAAGGGGTCCTTGGGGCAATGCTTGTTAAGGTCGGTGTAGTCGACGCACATCCTCCACTCGTTGGTGTTCTTCTTGCGGATGAGGACGGGGTTGGCGAGCCACTCATGATGGAAGACTTTCTATGATGAAGCCAGCCGCGAGTAGTTTGGTGAGTTCCTTCTTGATGGCGTCCCATCGGTCGTCAGCGAATCGGCGGAGATGTTGTCGCTTAGGGGTGGCTTTAGGATCGACGTTGAGTGAATGCTCGATCAGCCTCCTGGGCACACCTGGCATGTCCACTGGCTTCCACGCGAAGATGTCTCAGTTAGCCTGAAGGAAACTGACGAGCGCTTCTTCCTATTTGGGGTCGAGCCCCGCGACGATCATGGTAGTCTTGCTGCTATCACCGGTCCCGAGGTCGATGGCCTTCACCTGTACTTCCTCTGTTAGCTGGAGTTTGTTGGAGGTGTTGGTCTTCTTAGGTATCTCGAGTTCGGTCAGGGCGAGCTTCTTTGATGCAGCGAAGGTCTCCATTATCGCGTTGGGTACTTGATTGGTTGCTGCGAGTTCCACAGCTTCGGTGTCGCAGTCGTAGGAAATCTTCAAGTCCCCTTGCAGCGCGAGTACTCCGGCAGGACTTGGCATCTTGAGTACCAAGTACACGTAGTGGGGAACCGCCATGAACTTGGCAAGAACTGGTCTGCCTAGGATGGCGTGGTAGGAAGTTTCAAAGTTCACAACCTAGAACTTGATGTACTCGGTGCGGTAGTTCTCCCTTATCCCGAATGTAACTGGCAGGACCATTGAGCCAAGTGGTATAGCCGCGTTGCCTGGGACGATGCCGTAGAAAGGCGATGTGCTCTTGGTAAGCATGCCGGTAATGTCGAGCTTCATCTTCTTCAAGGTCTTGGTGAACAGGACATTAAGTCCGCTTCCACCATCGATGAGTACCTTATGAATCTGGAGCCCGTGACTACTGGGTTCAGGACGAGTGGCAAACACCCTAGTTTGGAGAAGCTTGTCCATTGATCCACGCAGGAGAAGGTGACGGGTACCTCCGACCACCTGAGGGGTGTCGGGACTGCTGGTTCAATGTTCAAGACTTCGCGCAGAGTTAGCTTCTGTGATCGCTTGGTGGAGAGGCCACCGAAGAGGACGTTGACCGTCTTGTCGGGTTCTTGGAAGTCACCGTTGCCTTCGTTGACTTTGGTTTTGCCCTTTTTGTCATGAGGGTGCCATGGCTCGGGAGTCTCCTTGAGTGCCCGTCGGAGCTGGTAGCACTGTTCGGTAGTGTGGTTGCTATCCTGGTGCCACGGACACTTCTCTTTGAGCAAGTCCTTGAAGCCATCGGAGGTCTTCTTGCTAGTATCCTTCGTAGGGCGCTGAACAGCCGCGATAGTGTTGTCTGGCTTGTGCTTGCGGTTAGGACCCGAGTAGTAGTAGTAGTTGTTGTTGTTGTTGTTGCGACCCCCTTGATCATTGTTGTTGTTGCCGCCCGTGTTGTTCTTGCCTTTGCCACGATTGGAGTCGTACTTGGCATTGGCCTTGTCTTCCTCATCAGCCCATGAAGTGATCATGTCCTTGAGCTTGATTATTGAACTTGGGCGGCGGCGACCGAAGTCTTCGAAGGTGCGACGGTGGTAGAGGCCGTCTTGGAAGCAGTCGATGACTTCTTTGTCGGTGACGTCGACTACGGTCGCGCGCTTGTCTAAGAAGCAGCGCATGTACTGGCGGAGCGTCTCACCTTGCTCCTGCTTGACCATTGCCAGGTCCATGCGAGTACCCGAGAGCCCCATGGCACCCGCGAAGTTGCTGGTGAACTGTGCCTTCAGTTGGTCCCACTCGTCGATCGAGTTCTTGTCAAGCGACTCGAGCCATGTGAGTCGAGCTTGATCCAGACAGAAGGGGAAGTAGAGGCACTTGGTGTCGTTGTCGCCACAAGCGTTCTCAATTGCCAAGGCATAGCACCTGAGCCACTGGACTGGGTCTTGCTTCGCGTCGTACTTGTTGATCCCGAGAGGCTTGAATTTTTGGGGAAGTAGTAGAGCGCGAAGTCGTGAGGAGTAGGCGGGGAAGCTGTCGCT
Organism: Cenchrus fungigraminus; assembly: GCA_036936925.1. NCBI lineage: Eukaryota > Viridiplantae > Streptophyta > Magnoliopsida > Poales > Poaceae > Cenchrus > Cenchrus fungigraminus. Next base: position 55,769,786 of record CM072772.1, on the reverse strand, counting down.
ATCGCTGACGTCGGTAGTCTTCTTGGCGCGGCGTATCTCATCGATCCTGTGGCGGGCATCGTAGCCACCACGTTTATTTCCGGTGGCGTGGCTGTTCGCGTGGCCTCGGCCGCCGCGATCGCCGCCGCCACCACGTCTCCTGTCGGCGCCGTGGGAGGAGCTACCGCTGCTGCTGCCGCCACCACCGCCGCCGTCACTAGTGCCGCCTTGTGAGGGTCCTCCCCCCGTAGCTCTAGAGCGATTGGGGGTCGGCTAGTGTTCACCACGAACGCGATTGGGTCCAACCTCTGCTGGACTGCGGCTGCGGCTGGTGGCTTCTTGGTTTGCGGCTGTGGCCATCCTGTCGTCAACGCGCATGAAGTAGGCATCCTCCGCGAGTTTGGCTATGATGTCGCCCGCACGATGCCCCTGAACTGCTCGCCCTATCCTGTTGATGGATAGGAGGCATTGCTCAGGGGTAGTGTGGTTTCAGTTGGAGATTTCGTCCAGAGCGTCATTGAGGTTGCGGATAGGTAGGACTTCCCGAAGCCGCCGGCGTCGATCTGCTCGCTTCTTGTTGTGGTTACGCCGGGCGTTCTTGGCCTCAGTAGTCTCGTCTGGGGGTGCATTGGATGACTCCTCGTCGTCTTAGATGTCGTCGAGGTACCGATCAACTCGGGCCTCTGAAGTTCCAGCTTCTGCAGTTGCTACGAATACCTCGCGGTCGGGTGTGCAGAGGCCAGAGTCGGTAGTTGCCACCTCGGTTGGTGAGTACTCCTCTGCTGCTGGAGTCAGAGGTGTTCCCTCCTGGAAGGGGAGTGTCTCGAGGTAGGCGATGCAGCATGAGTTGTTGTCTGTCAGGTCTGCGGGCTTCTGGTCGGGCCAGTAGATGAATCTGTCGGCTGGAGTAGACGTGATGACCAAGCCAGCTGCAGGACCTGACAACGGCTCCTCAGTAGAGTTGAGCTCGGACTCGGGCTCAATCAGACCCAATCCGAAGTCAAACTTATAGGAGTCTGAGTTGTAGTCGGGAACGGTGTTGGAGTCCGAGGAGTACTCAGAGACGACCTCCTTGCCGGCCTGACGTGGGATGAGCGCATCCGCGTAGACCACGCTGGCACTACAGAGGCCGTATGGGAAGTGCTCATGGGGGAGGACTGGTCCATATGATGGCTCGGGAGCCAACTCGCGTGGCTCGATCCAAGTTGTCGTCGAGTTCGAGTTGGAGGTGGATCCAATCTCGAAGCCAGTGACTTGGTTGTAGAGCGAAAATTCGTTGAATTTCTCGACGAGTTGGCCCGTGACGACTTCGGGAAGCGTCACGAGTCCGATTTCCGGGTCCGGGGTCATGGTAAGGTAGCGCTGGAATGAACCAGCGCCGTTGGCGGTGTAGACCCAGGAGCCGAAGATGAAGGTGTCGCCGCGATTGAAGGCGGTGGTTGGGTTGATGACGATGGAAGCCGTCGAGTTCGCCATGAGATCTTCGACGAGAACCCCTACTTGGCACGCCAGCCATCGGTGTTTTAGACGTACACGAGGTAGACGTTTGTGGCCTCGCCGAGATCAGGAACTCGAAGGAGAGACACGTGGCACACAATTTAGACAGGTTAGGACCGTGAGGTGCGTAATACCCTATGTCCTGTATGCTGCGTAGCTCTGGATTGATTGGGTGTTGTTACAAGATGATGCGGATAGACAGATAGGGGTCCCTGCCTCGCCTTATATAGTCCGGGAGGCAGGGTTACAAGTCGATTTAGGGAGGAGAGTAATAGTCGTACACGGCTAGGAGTACTCTACATGGATTCGGACATGTCTAGTTTCCTAACCGAGTACTAGCCCTCTGGTTGCCTTGTGCTCCACACCGTCTTGCACCGTGTAGCCCAAGTCGAGTAGTCCCGAGGGCCCACGCAGTAGTCGGTTCTAGTACCCGCCTGGGTAGTGGGCCCTAGGATGTCCATATGACAACGAAGTCTTCTCCGTTCACCGAGCCGCACCATCCTATCTCAACTGGTCGGAGGAGACTATCTCCTTCAGCCGCGAAGACCACCCGAACGACATCCCGAACCTGGGGCAGTACCAGCTCGTTGTCGACCCAATCATCGGCAACACGCGATTTTCCAAGGTGTTGACGGACGGAGGCAGCAGCCTCAACATCATGTACTCCTCCACCTTGGAGCTCCTGGGGATCGGCCTGGACAAGCTGCGCCCCAGCAAGTCGCCATTCGACGGCGTCGCACCGGGCAAGCGAGTTCAACCCCTCACACAGATTGACCTGCCCGTCTGCTTCGGCACGCCGGACAACTTCCGCAAGGAGGTCCTCACCTTCGAGGTGGTGGGCTTTCTGGGAGCATACCAAGCCATCCTTGGGCGCCCATGCTACACCAAGTTCATGGCGGTCCCGAACTACACCTACTTCAAGATGAAGATGCCGGGGCCAAACGACGTCATCATGGTGGGGCCGTCGTTCGAGCACACCTATGAGTGTGACGTCGAGTGCGTTGAGCGCGCCGAGGCGCTCACGCATGACAAAGACCTTGTAGCGGACCTGGAGAGGATGGCCAACAAGGCCGTCGACTCCACCAACAAGCATGCGGGCAGATTCGAGGCTGCCGAGCACACCAAGGTTGTACCCCTTGACCCCAGTGCCCCCGAAGGCAAGGTGTTGAGGATCAACTCCACCCTCGACCCCAAATAGGAAGCAATGCTCATCAACTTTCTCCGTGCCAACGCCGACACCTTCGCGTGGAGCCCCTCGGACATGCCAGGCATTCTGAGGGAGGTCGCCGAGCACTCCCTTGACATCCAACCTCACTCCAAGCCGTTGAAGCAACGCCTGCGACGCTTTGACGAGAAAAAGCGTCGGGCAATTAGAGAGGAGCTGCGGAAGCTCTTAGAGGCCAGATTCATCAAGGAAGTGTTCCATTCCAAGTGGCTAGCTAATCGTGTATTAGTTAAGAAAAAGAATGGGAAGTGGCGGATGTGTGTAGATTACACTGGTTTGAATAAGGCATGTCCAAAAGTTCCTTTATCTTTGCCATGTATTGATCAAATAGTAGATTCTACTGCGGGATGCGAGCTTTTATGTTTCCTTGATGCATATTCCCGTTATCAGCAAATCAAGATGAAAGAGTCCGACCAACTCGCGACTTCTTTTATCATGCCATTGGGTATGTTTTGCTATGTCATGATGCCATTTGGTCTCCGAAACGCTGGGGCTACATACCAGCGATGTATGCTCCATGTCTTCAGGGATCACATCGGGCGTACCACTGAGGCATACGTCGATGATATCATTGTGAAATACAGGAAGGTGGACGACCTGGTGAACAATCTGCGTGCTGCGTTTGATGGCCTTCGGGCGAATGGGGTAAAATTAAACCCCGAGAAGTGTGTCTTTGGGGTGTCGCGTGGGATGCTCTTGGGTTTCATTGTCTCTCAGCGACGCATTGAACCCAACCCTGAAAAAGTCTCGGACCTCGAACGAATGGGACCAATCCGAGACCTAAAGGGGGTTCAAAAGGTCTTGGGCTGCCTGGCAGCTCTGAGCCGCTTCATCTCACGTCTTGGTGAGAAGGGCTTGCTCTTGTACCGACTCCTGAAGAAGCACGAACGCTTTTATTGGACCTCCGAGGCCCAGGAAGCTTTCGACAAGCTAAAGGCGACACTCGCTCATGCTCCAATCTTCACGCCACCCCAGAACGGCGAACCTCTCAATCTCTACGTAGCTTCAACTATCCAAGTGGTTAGCGCGGTCATCGTCGTGGAGAGAATGGAGGAGGGCCACGCCTTACCTGTTCAGAAGCTGGTGTACTACATTAGCGAGGTGCTATCTGAAACCAAGATGCGATATCCGCAGATCCAGAAGCTGCTTTACGCGGTGGTGCTCGCGCAGCGCAAGCTGCGGCACTACTTTGAGGCCCATCCTGTCACCGTGGTCTCGTCTTTCCCCCTGGGAAAGATAGTTCACAACCAGGACTTCTCGAGTATGATAGCTAAGTGATCAGTTGAGCTCATGGGTGAAACTCTCACATATGCGCCACGAAAGGTGATAAAGTCACAGGTCTTGGCGGATTCCGTCGCCGAGTGGACCGACACCCAGCTGTCCCCGCCCCAGATCCAAGCCGAATGCTGGACCATGTACTTCGAGGTCGGTGATGAAAATGGGCGCCGGTGCGGGCCTGCTCTTCGTATCACCCCTCGGAGAATATATGCGATATGTGGTACGCTTGAATTTCCCTGCGTCCAACAACATGGCGGAATACGAGACCCTTCTTAGTGGCCTCCGCATCGCCAACGAGCTGGGTATCAAGCGCCTCGACATCCAGGGAGATTCTCAGTTGGTCATAGACCAAGTGATGATGGAAGCGAGCTGCCATGACGAGAAGATGGAGGCGTACTGCAACGCGGTGCGCAAGCTCGAAGACAAGTTCCATGGCCTCGAGCTCAACCATATCACACGCATATACAATGAAGAGGCGAACGAGCTGGCTAAGATCGTGTCGGGCAAATCACTGTTCCCCCGAACATCTTCGCCCGCGACCTCGCCGAGCCCTCCGTCGATTTCAACAAATCAGCCAAGATCCCTGGTAAGCCCTCGGGGTCTACCCCCTCGAGGTCCGTGGGCATTGAGCCCATGGACAAGGACCCCTCGAAAGGGGAACTTGAGGCCTCAGACCACGATGAGTCTCTGGCGTACGAGGCTGAAGCGATGAAGATCGACGAGGCCCCACCCTGTCAAGACTGGCGGGACCAATACCTTACTTGGATCGACCGGGAGGAATTACCCTCGGATCGGACCGAGGCGAGGCGCATCACCAGAAAGGCCAAGTCCTTCATCGTGATCGACAGGGAGTTGTACAAGCACAGCCCCTCAGGGATTTTGCAGTGATGCATCCCCATTCCCGAGGGACGAGAGCCGATTCGAGACATCCATGCTGGCGTATGCGGTCACCACGCGGCGCCTCGCACCCTCATGGGCAACGCATTCCGCCAAGGCTTTTATTGGCCCACGGCGGTCGCCAACACCAGCGAGGTCGTGCGCACCTACGAAGGGTGTCAGTTCTACACTTGCAAGACTCATCTCCCAGCTCATGCCCTCAAGACCATCCCCATCACGTGGCCTTTTGCTGTGTGGGGGTTGAACCTCGTCGGGCCCCTGCGGAAGGAACCCGGGGGCTTCACCCACTTGTTAGTGGCCATCAACAAGTTCTCAAAATGGATCGAGGTCCGCCCCATCAGCAGCCTCAGGTTCGAGCAGGCCGTGCTGTTCTTCACGGACATCGTCCACAGGTTCGGGGTACCAAACTCGATCATAACCGACAACAGCACCCAGTTCACGGGCAGAAAGTTCTTCGAGTTCTGCGACAGCTACCACATCTGCGTGGATTGGTCAGCTGTAGCACACCCACAGACGAATGGCCAAGTAGAACGTGCCAACGGCATGATTCTACAAGGCCTAAAACCAAGAATTTTCAACAAACAGAACAAGTTTGACCGAAAATGGGTCCAAGAGCTGCCCACGGTTATCTGGAGCCTCAAAACGACCCCGAGCAAAGCCACGGGCTTCACCCCATTCTTCCTCGTCTATGGCGCCGAGGTCGTCCTCCCCACGGACTTGGAATACGAGTCCCTGAGGCTCAAGGCCTACCAAGAGGAGCAGAACCAGCGAGCTCGCACGACTCACTAGACCGCGTGGACGAGGCCCGAGATGTGGCAATCCTACACTCAGCAAGGTACCAGCAATCCCTCTGGCGATATCAAGCGCGGAGGGTCCAACATCGAGACCTCAATTAGGGAGATCTGGTACTGAGGCTTCGACAAGACAGTCAGGGTCGACACAAGCTCATGCCGCCATGGGAAGGGCCGTACATCATCGCCGAAGTGTGCAAGCCTAGCACGTACAAGCTCGCGAACGAGAAAGGCGAAATCTTCACCAACGCTTGGAACATTCAGCAGCTACATCGCTTCTATCCATGAATTTCCAAGCCGTTTTGTACATATCTGACATCTCAAACACGCAATTATAAACCAACTCATGAATAAATACAGGGAGGCTCGGCTTTACCCTCGACTAGGGTCTCGAGAAAAACCAAGTCTCCCTCGGGGGCCACAACGGGGGGCGACCCCCCCCCCTCCCAATTGTCCCACTTTTTTTCACAAAACTTTTCTTTCGAAAATGTTAACGCGTTACGCCTCCAACGCTTAGAAAGATAGAAGCAGGGCGTGAACTAAGGTCGGGGCTGGTCGAGTCGAGGGACCACCGACGCCTCCGAGAGGATACAGCATCCCCCTCACTGCCCTACGCTTAAGTTATTCACGTATACGACCTTCTCGGCTGAAATCTATCTAAGACACGGGGAAAACGCGATAGCATACAAAACAAAATTGCGAGTAAACTTGTGCATTTGATACCAAGTTGTTTGTCACAAAAGGCACTCGCCTAAAATCCTAATACAAACTATGGGCTTCCACGCCTAACTCTTTCAGGGTGCACGAGGGTTCGAGGCAGCAGCGTCTCCGCCTTCATCTGCGTCAGGGAAGAGCTCATCCTCAAATAGGTCAGCGAGCATCGCGGTGGGACCCTTGATGGTGGCATCAGCGTTGTTGATGGCAGCGATCGTGGCGTCGTCATCAAGCCCCTCGGCGACGATGTAGCCCGACGTCAGCGCATCGAGGTCGACGAAGTAGTGGGTGGATACCACACCCAGGGTCTTCTGGACACCAAGTCGAAGGGCGCCCTTCAGGCGCTCAACGACGCGGCCGCCAAAAGACGTCAGGCGGCTCGCCAGCGAGCTGCCCGATGAACCCTCGGCCTCCTCGACCTCCTTGCACACGGCGAGGGCAGCGCCCTCCAGATCCTGGAGCTCCTCCTGAGCCTTTGTATAGGTGATCTGGAGGGCCTGCATCTGCGTCGATGAGTTTGTTAGTGCTTTCCGCAACCTTAAAACACAAAAAGAAGCGTCAAAACGAACCTTGGCCAACCTAAAATAATCGAAGGCGTCAGGGGCTACGACTTACCCTCGGTCCGTCCCTTTTCTTCTTCGAGCTCCGCCCGTGCGGCACCGGCCTCCAAGCCAAGGATACAGTAGGTCGGCCTCAAGTTCCTACTCTAGGAGTAGGTCGATGCGACCTCGCCCTCGTCACAACAACAACGCCCCTCTCCAGCCCGTAGCTGAAGAGGGAGGTGGAGAGAACGGAGTTGTGCAGCCACCCAACGCTGCTGCCAATGCTATGGGTAACGGTGCCAACAACGCCACCAACGTCGCTGGCAACCAGTAGCAGAACGTTGCCGGCAACGCAGGCCAAAACGCTGGAGCCCAACCTCCATCAGTACGAGCTACACGCGTCCTCCGGGGCAGCCAGCAACAATGTCAACCAGTGTGGGATGAAGTGGAGATCGAGCGTCGTGCCAACTACAACCGCGACAACGGGGTCCCGGACCCCCTTAACACCAACAACCCCATCCAAGCAACAGAGCTCCGCGAGATGCATGACATCGAACTCCGACGTCGTGCCCAGTACGACCAAGACAATGGTGCTCCCGATGACCTCTACATCATCCCGACGGCCCACAATCCAGGATCCAGTTCTGGAGCAATCAACAACTTTCCGGCTTTCTCACGACGTCTCAGGATGATTAGATACCCGAAAGACTTCAAACCAGCCATTGAAAAATACGACGGTTGCTCTGACCCAAGTATTTGGCTCAAGATGTACAGCATTGCCGCCCAGGCGTTAGGAGGCAACGAAGACCACATGGCGGGATACTTGTCGGTGTTTTAGACCGGCAAACCTACCAAGGGGGTACCCGAGATAGTAGATTGTGCGGTGGAGGATAGTGATCTGGAGACCGAGAACTCGAAGGTCTGCGCAAGGACACGAAATACAAGATTTATACAGGTTCGGGCCGCTAGAGTAGCGGACCTTACGTCCTGTTTGGGGGATCAAGTATGGCGCCCTGCGCTTGGGTGTCGGGTTGGTTCCCATGTCCTCCTAGGTACCCGACCCTCTTTTATATAGTCCAGGGGGTGGGTTCCTAGTTGGTTACAAGGCAGGAGTCCTAATAGGATTACACGGATCGAGTCCTAGTAGGATTACAGGCGAATTTTAGTAGGAGTCCGTCTTCATCCTTCCTTGTATGAGTACCCGGGGTGTATACCCGACAAGCCCCTGAGCATGTTGTAGTCGAGAGTAGTAGTTCGAGTAGTCTTGAAGCCTCTTCGAGTAGTTCTTGAGCATCCTCGAGTACTGCGTGGAGAAGTCTTCAATAGTACTTGAACTGCCACGAGGCTAGAAGGTGGTCCAACTCATCTGCCATGAAGTCGAGATTATATGGAAGTGCGATTGCAAAATTGCACTCCATATGGAGTAGCCCCCGAGCCTTAGGTTGAGTCGCGAACTCTAGCTGAGGGTCAATCTTGCTTCTGAATCTTCCGTCTTGAAAAATTTGAATGATGGGTGTAGCATAGTAGCCCCCGAGCCTTGAAATGATTAGGTAATCAATCCAAGGGTCTTCAGTGTTCGCGAAAGCCATCATCCGAGTACTCTTGCAGCGTGTAGCCCCCGAGATAAGAGAGCCGCGTGAGCCACGTTGAGTAGTTGTTGGTGCGGATCCCCCGGGCTTGAGAGCGAGTGAAGCCTGCTGAAGTTATACTCGAGTAGTAATTTGACGTCGAGCCGTGTAGCTTGAGAAGTAGTCGTGCCGTCAGAGCGGACTTTAGATGCGACCAAAGTCGACTTTAGATGCCGGCAGAGCGGACTTTAGAATGCGACTTGAAAACCGAAGTCGACTTTGTGCTGCGCGGAGCGGCCTTTGAGATGCAACTTGAAAACTGAAGTCGACTTTAGTTGCCGCGCGGAGCAGACTTTGATATGCGACTTGAAAACCGAAGTTGACATTAGATTGCCGCGTAGAGCGGACTTTGAGATGCGACTAAAGAAGTCGACTTTAGATTGCCGCGCAGAGCGGACTTTAGATGCGACTACAGTAGTTGACTTTGTGCCACGCGGGGTGGACTTAAGATGCAAAAAACGAAAAGCACTTCCGGAAGGCAAAATCGAACGAAAATTCAGAGAAAACGAGTAGTTTTGCCGCCGAAGCGGGCTTGAGGTTGCGACATTAGCGTCGATTTTGTGCCACCGGAGTGGGCTTGGGTGCGACCATTAGCGTCGACTTGTGCCACCGCAATGGGCTTGGGTGCGACCGTTAGCATCGACTTATGCCACCATAGTGGATTTTGGTGTGACCGTTAGCGTCGACTTTTGCCATCGTAGTGGACTTTGGTGTGACCGTTAGCGTCGACTTTTGCCACCATAGTGGACTTTGGTGCGACCGTTAGCGTCAACTTTTGCCACCGTAGTGGACTTGAGGTTGCGACTATAGAAGTCGACTTGAGTACTTAGGGTACTTGGACCCATGGTACAGAGCGCGAGTACTTAGGGTACTTGGACCCATGGTACAGAGCGCGAGTACTTAGGGTACGAAACCCATGGTACGGTTGCTGCTAGAGCGGGCTTGAGATTGCCTTCTTGGGATACAGCCATTGTGACCTCCAAAACTCGGTACACCCAAAGCCGTGGCCAGAGCCCCCGTGATGTAATGTACCGAACTCGTGGTGGAGCAACCAAAACTTAGTATACCAAATTCGTGGCCGAAGCCCCCGAGATTTAGTGTAGTAAGCTCGTGGTGGTTTGGTCGATATATCCCAAGAGTAGTCGGCAGGGTGTAGCTCTCGTGAAAACCCGCCGAGAAGCTTACACAGATGAGTAGTCGCTAGGACCCGTAGGCCGCTTACAGCTGAGTAGTCGCTAGGACCCGTAGGCCACTTACAGCTGAGTAGTCGCTAGGACCTGTAGGCCGCTTACAGCTGAGTAGTCGCTAGGACCCGTAGGCCGCTTACAGTTAAGGATCCGTTAGGTAGCCGTAATAGCTGGACCCTGGAGTACTTAGGGCACTTGGACCCATAGTACAGTGCACGAGTACTTAGGGTACGAAACCCATGGTACAGAGCGTGAAGACAACGTGCAGCTAGGTACCATCATTGCCAGGACGCGAGGGCTACTTACAGCTAGGTTCCATCAAAGGTTACACATGCAGTATGCCGCCGAAGCAGGCGAAGGTGCGACCAGAGTCGACTTTAAGTTTTTGCGCGGAGCGGACTTTAGAATGCGACCTTAGAAGTCGACTTTAGATTGCCGTGCAGAGTGGACTTTAGAAGCTGCCTCCTTGGGATAGCCCCCGAGTTGATGAAGTAGGCTCGTGGTGACTTGATCGATATACCCCAAGAGTAGTCAGCAGAGTGTAGCTCTCGTGAAAACCCGCCAAGAAGCATACACAGATGAATAGTCGGCATGTTGTCCTGCATGATGAGGAAAACAAGTCAAGAAAAGAGAAATAATCATTTAAATAAATGACTTAGCTTTACTACCTGGGCAGACTGTTGATGCGACCGGAGTCGAGTTGTCGAGCGGCGAGACGGCGTGTCCGGATGCACGACATAGGCGTAGTAGAGCCAGTGCAACCGGGCAATGAGTAGTCAAAGTCAAGCCAGTGCGAGACGCATGGTGTAGGCCAAGTAGTCGACGACGAGCCGCGCGAGGAGCCGAGGCACCCGATCACACGGCATAGGCGAAGTAGTCGACGATGAGCCGCGTGAGGAGCTGAGGCACCCGATCGCACGGCATAGGCGAAGTAGTCGACGAAGAGCCGCGCGAGAAGCTGAGGCACCCGATGGCATGGCACAGTTGAGGTAGATCTATTGCGGCCGGGAGACGGGTAGTCGCGGTGGAGGATGGAGTGACCGGGCGCACGGCGACAGCCAGTGCGACCGACCGACGAGAAGTCGAGCGTCGAGACGGAGTGACCGGGCGCACGGTGAGAGCCAGTGTGACCGATTGACGAGAAGTCGAGCGACGAGATGGCGTATCCGGATGCACGGCATAGGCGCAGTAGAGCCGGTGCAACCAGACGACAACTAGTCGAGTGTTGACGGCTGTTAAGTACCACTTTTACACCGTCAACTCCTGCATAAAATAAATGGAAAGTGGGCATCAACACTAGGATAGGTCTTTATACTGACAATTTCCACAAGTGTTGGTGTCTCTAGCTTTTGTTGCAGGGCAAACCGAAATACATGCTAAATGGTACAGTTGAGAGGAACTAATCTAATGGCTTATATAGGACATCATCATAAACAATCTCAAATGCCAATTTATACTGCACCATTGCGACGAGCTCGTCGAGACGATCGAAATGGTTATATTATTTGCCTACATCGGAGTTCGTATGCACGAGATATGAAATAAACAAACAAGTGATAGATGACGTCACCTGGGGCCCAAACCTCGTCACGCGGGACCCACCAGTGGGGCCCACACCTGGCGCGGATCCACGCCACATTGTGGCTGCAATGGGTAGCTTCCCAGAAGCTTACACCGCAAGATTCAGTAGCTTACGCAGGAAGGAAGCCGCCTCAAGCTCCTTCTCACGCAAGATACAACAACTTGGTCCTCACTCCTCAGCGCCACGTGTCACCACCCTATAGGTGGTGCCCATGGCAGCCAAGGGGGCTCCTCCCACTCTCCTTGGCTTATAAATAGAAGTGGAGGGGGTAGAGAATAGGACACACAACTCCTTTCCTCCTCTCTCATTTTCTCTCTTGAGAGGAGAGGCCCTCCTCTCCTCCTTCTAGAGTGTAAGTGTGGAGTAGTTGATTAGATCAAAGCTAGGGAGAAGGTTCCCAGGGTCGAGCTTATGACCGTAAACAAAGCACTACCAGGAGATAGCCTGGATTAGGTTAGATTTTATTTCCCTTTTCAAATAAAAAGCAAGAGCATGTTTTTAGGATAAGGTTGTCCTTCGGGTATTTTTTGTCGCTAACATTTCATGTGGAGATTGAAAAGAATGATGGACAAGTGATGCCTAAGAACATGCGAGCTACATCACTACAACACCTTTATAAGTTTTTGTTGAGAGAACATTTACAAAAAAAAAGCTTGATCTCCACACACTTGAGTTTTGTTGCCTAGTAATGCAAACTTCAAGTGTGGGGGAGGTATGTGAGCATCCTGAGTAAAGTTCCTTTCATCCAAATCTTATCCTGGTTTGGAGATGATGTTAACTCTTGCCTCTTGCCCAGTTAGGTACGTCCTGCTTTAGACTTTAAACAAAGCCCTTCCGGGAGGTTGCCCGATGTTCACCATCCTATGCTCATGTTTACATCCCTTTGAGTATAGTTTGATCATGCTTTCATGCTTCCTTTATCTATGTTGGTAATGCTATGGTTTGAGTGCATGTTTAGCTATGTGCTTTTATAGGTTGTTTTAAATTAAGCATGGTGCTTAGGTTAAAACTGTCTTCTTTAATCAAACAAGACATGGTGTCGAGTTTGATTGATGAACCTTATAGTTAATGCTTTCATGGATATTGGTTGTATATGCGGACTAACCCTTGCAGGAATTTCGAATCCAAATAGGGTAAGTCATCGAGCTTGATTCAAATGGAAAGGTAAGCCAGGGCATGTCAGCCTTGTTTGAGCTAGGTCTCATGGTGAATTTATATTTGAATTTGAATAAAGGCTCCCTAGTTCTCGAGCCAGTAGAGTCCCTCTTTGTTATTTTCCCATTTTGTTTGAAGACAGCACCAGGTACATGAACAAGTGTGGGGGAGATCTCCCAAGCTTATCATCGACATACACACTTGAGATCTCCCACACAGGCATTGCACAACATCGACTGCGCTTTCATGACAAGGGACAAGGTAAAATAGAGTGAGCCGGCTACCCCATGGGTTAGCTGAACCACTGCTGGTCCTCCTTGATTCCTATATTCTTCAAGAGCGATGGTATGTGCGCCCTTTATCTCACTCTCTTTGATTCATGAGTTTGAATAAGTTTCAAATCTTATCTGCTAAGTCAACTCATGGAATCGTGCTCTACCTGCTCTACATGTTTCCTGTGGTTGGCTCGCATATGTTTTATTCCTTACTTATTATCTTGTTGCTTCTGAACAAATATCATTAGGGAACTCATGCTCATCTAAGTAGTTGGTGTTTGTGACATGGTTTGATGATATGATCTTCTCTCTAAATGTTTGAGTGCTTGGGAATTTTATTTTGAAAATTGAAACCCTCTGCAAAGCTCCTCTTTGATGTGCCACAGTCTTACCAAGGCCATATGATGTTTTTAGTTGAAAACCTTATACTCATTTGCTGCTTGTCATTGCATTGAGCTTTGTCAAATTGTTGTGACCCTTATGAGAATTCTTTTCATGCTTTCACGATCAAGATTAATGTGCACTCCATTTTCCCCTTGCTATGCTTCTACACTAGAAGTTAGCATTGTATCATCGATTCATCCCATAAAAATAAAGCTTTGTATGTGGTGTGACCTATCTCTCTCCAAAAGTGTCCTTGAAAAAGAGACATGGGCTATGCGAAAAAAAGAAGAAGAAAGAGACACATGCTCAAGGCATGATAAAAAAAGAAAAAAAAGAAAGAAAGAAAGGATAGCCCATGTCCAAAATAAAGAAGGAAAAGGAGAGAGATGTGATCATGCAAAAAGGAGTTCCAATAAACTTGATGGTAATAACTAGTACCCGCTCCGGGCCTAGTGTCCACCTTACCATCACCATAACATTCATCATATATATGGTAATATCTAGCACCCATTCCGGGCCTAGTATCCACCTTACCATATCCATCACATCCATATAGGTGCACGTCTTGATCTGATTGTATGACTTGATTTTCTCCTTAGATCCGGTTTTTGACTTTGCAATAGGTGTGATGCAAGTATGCTTTATCTTTATCCTACCCTGAGCTCCACATATAGCCATCATTAGAAGTAGGATGAAGAAAAGCACTTCTAATGCCTTGGTGAGGACATATACACATTGAGCGATCTGAGAAAATCAAATGAGGAGCGAAGCAAAGGTTTGTTTTGAAAATTATTGCAAAACCCCGAGTTACTTAACATGAAGAGCAGGAGTGATTTGATTCATGACTTTTCCATTCCTCAACTACCCAAGATGGCATGATAGACACTCCACATAGTTCGCAAGTACAAGGTACGGTTTGGAATATCTCTTATGCTTGCTTCATACCTTTGGTTACCATGTCTCGCCTTGATCATTTCTCCTTCACTCGAGGACTAGTAAAGGTCAAGTGTGGGGGTGTTGTTGACGGCTGTTAAGTACCACTTTTACACCGTCAACTCCTACATAAAATAAAGGGAAAGTGGGCATCAACACTAGGATAGGTCTTTATATTGACAATTTCCACAAGTGTTGGCGTCTCTAGCTTTTGTTGCAGGGCACACCGAAATACGTGTTAAATGGTACAGTTGAGAGCAACTGATCTAATGGCTTATATAGGACGTCATCATAAACAATCTCAAATGCCAATTTAGACTGCACCATTGCGACGAGCTCGTCAAGATGATCGAAATGGATATATTATTTGCCTACATCGGAGTTCGTAGGCACGAGATATGAAATAAACAAACAAGTGATAGCTGACGTCACATGGGGCCCACACCTCATCACGCGGGACCCACCAACGGGGCCCACACCTGGCGCGGGTCCACGCCACATTGTGGCTGCAATGGGTAGCTTCCCAAAAGCTTACACCGCAAAATTCAGTAGCTTACGCAGGAAGGAAGCCGCCTCAAGCTCCTCCTCACGCAAGATACAACAACGTGGCCCCCACTCCTCAGCGCCACGTGTCACCACCCTATAGGTGGCGCCCATGGCAGCCAAGGGGGCTCCTCCCACTCTCCTTGGCCTATAAATAGAAGTGGAGGGGGTAGAGAATAGTACACACAACTTCTCTCCTCCTCTCTCATTTTCTCTCTTGAGAGGAGAGGCTCTCCTCCTTCTAGAGTGTAAGTGTGGAGTAGTTGATTAGATCAAAACTAGGGAGAGAGTGAGAGGTATGTACCTCTGAAGGATCGGAACTGGCGACCAGAGAGGGGGGGAGTGGATGCGAGCAGATAAAAATTTTCTCGAATGAGATGGGAACTCCAACAAGATGAACAAGGCTTCCAAAGCACGTCTTCGACTCAACTACCCAAGTTGGCCAAGACCACGCAGCCACTAGAGTGCTACTGGTCCTAGGAACCAACAACCACCTAGATCTACTCGAGAACGCAGCGGAAAAACCAACTCGAGCAGCTACTGCACTGCACAGGTCAGACCGGTGAGCAGCACCGGTCAGACCGGTCCCTACTGGAGCACTCTGACAAATCCTGAAAACTTCCACAGAAGGTTCCTACACCGGTCAGGCTGGTGTAGCACGCCGGTCAGACCGGTCTAAGCCAGGAAGCCCCAAAATCACAAACCTGACCTTCCGAGCTCCAAAACGAACCAAACTTGAAACAGCAGCACCACAAGACAACAAGGAACTCACCAAGACGTTCACCCGAGCAAAACCCAACCAAGGGTCTGCACCGGTCAGACCGGTGAGAGGCATCGGTCAGGCCGGTGTGACCTGAGCTCTCGGGATGAACAGCGCCCGCGGGTCAACTCCCCCAAATCCAACTCCCGATCTCCCGAATCACTCCACGGATTTGCACAAGACTTTGGGGATAGGGAACACCTCATGGGCACTCCATAGCCAAGATTTGGTCCACCAAAACTTGCTAAATCGAGAGGAATCGAAGAAATCCCACCAAGAACACATCTAACCCTAGAGAGGAGAAAACCCCAAAATCGAGCCCCTTTGCTCACGGATTTGGGAGGGGAATCAAAGGGAAAAGAACCACGAAGGGTTCAAGCATACATCCCCCACCAAATCCCAAAGAGAAAGGCCTCGAATCCGCCACAAGAAAATCGCCAAGAAAGGGCTCCGAAAATCACCAAAAAGGAGAAATGGGAAAGACAACAAAACCTTTGAGGAATCACGCCGAATCTTCTATACATACCAAGAAAGATTCATACATGGTCTAGCTTGCCTCCCGATCATCCATCCCTCTCAAAAGATCTCACCATGAAGCTCTCAAGCTAGTCCTATGAAAATCCTAAGGAAAATAGGAAGGGAAAATAGCAAAAGCAAATGAGCTAGGGTTCCAAGAGATGGCTGCCATCCTCTCACCACTTGGGTTATATGGAGGCAAGCCGAAAGACTAAAATACCCCTAAGGCCTAATACTAGGATACACACCCCCGAGGGGCACTTTGGGAAACTTTGTCTTCGCACCATCGGACGGATGCCCAGCGACCGCAACCTTGCTTAGCCTCGACGCAAGCCTTGCGATCCCGACGCGTGTCCTCCGCTTCGAAGTCTCCGGACTGCGTCGTCGCACACCGGTCAGACCGGTGCTCCTCACCGGTCAGAGCGGTCCGATGCTGCTGCACCTCCGTCTTCGGTCTTCGGTCTTGGCTTTGTGGATCAACCAAGGAACCCAGTGGTTTTCTGGTTAACCACTTGAAACCCCGCGAACTCGGTGTAGCCTCCGCCAATCACCACTCATGACTCGGCTCCCACGTAGTCCCGGCTCGACCTTGCTTTTGAGGCTCAGCCAAGAAACCGTCCATGACTTCATCTTGCTGTTCTTGCTACCATGTAGCCTGATGAGGACACCACGAGTACATCTACACCCGCAGCTGCGTCTCCAGACGCTCAGGCGCCATCTCCAGAAGCTCAGGCGCCACACCAAGATGTTCCACTACGTCAGGCGTCACCAGTTGGGCCAATTACTCGGGCTCGTGCGAGGGAATTAAACTACGTCTTGTTGTTGAAGAACGAAGGCCCAAGATGCATAGAAGACGGCCCAACAGGACGGCCCAGGAGGGGCTCCTAGGGTTGGGCGCCAGGAGAGGGAGCCGCGCGCCCTCCCCCTCGCGAGACGCCGCGCGCCCTTCCCCCGAGGGTGCTAGGGGCTGCGCCCCCTTCTCCCTTCTATTTAGATAGACCCCTCTTTTACTTTCAGACTTGAGTTTTGTTTTACATCTAGCTTTAGCTACACCAGAACACGCACAAATACGTGTTGTCCTCTTTGATTCAGAACTCCATCTTCGAGTGATATTAAGATTGCTCGCCTCAGATTCTTGTTCGTTTTTCGATTGCGTACAGGAATTGATCTTCATGATCAGGCTGATCTTGCGCCAGCAAGGTCGGTAACCATCGGGAGTTGGTTCAGCGATTGCATTAGCGCTTCGAGTCTCGCTCGTCGTAGTCGGATCGTGAGGGTCGCCTCCCACCAGATCGAAGTTATCTCCACTCACCGAAAGATCGGGCACTTCGCCTCTATCAAGTGGTATCAGAGCACGTATCAACTTTGACTCCGCTGGCCACCGGGTCCCTCGAACCAAGCCTACTTGTCTTCTCCACACCTGGAGGCCTCACCAGCAACGACCTTTCACGCTTGTTCTTCACCTGCACCAACACCAGTCAAGCCGCAACCTGCACCTGCAATACTTAGCCAAGAATCAGTCCACACCACGTTGCCAATCACTCATCACACCAGGAAGCGACCATCCATCGATCCTCGAACCACACATGGCTCTCAATCTCCCCCTTGATGAGTGCATTGACAACACACACATTTTGGTAACCAAAGAGAAAAAGGAAAAGAAAAGAAACGATTAAAAGAAACTCCAATAAGCGATCGAAAGCCAACCAAAGGCAAAGAGCAAGATCACTTAAAGAAGACAAGTCTCGGACCCCTTAGGCAAGGGCAACGGCTCGACACATCCGAGACAAAATCATACTCAAGCAAAGAGCACAAGCCACCAATTCAAAGCTCGAAAACCACAAAGAGCTCCCCCTGCACACATGCAAGCTCCCCCTGGACGAATGCATGCAAACCACTTCACGAAACAGAGCAGCTGCCTCAGCTTTGCTCTGACCGGTCAGACCGGTCAACCTCACCGGTCAGACCGGTGGACAAGATCGTCCAGCACCTGACACTTACACCGGTCAGACCGGTGCATCCCACCGGTCAGGCCGATGACCACCTGGGAAAAACTGGAAACTACACGAGCTCAAAAATAGCTCGAAACCACTTGGAAACCTTCTAAATGCATGCAGCAAGCCAAAACATGCTCAAACTTCTCCCCCTTGTTGACAATGCATGAATCAAGCAAAAAATACAAAAAATGCAACCTAGAGCTTCTCAAATAGACAAAATTCAACATAGCATGCTACACACCTCCAAATGAGCAAGTTAGATACTCTATAGCTTCGTATGGACAAAAACTACAAGATCACCAAGTTTCACAACCATTGGGCGAAGCTAAGATAGAAATGACTATTTTTGCGAAAAAATACCCTCATGAGCAAAGTCCTAAACATGAGCAAAACATGTCAAAATGGCAAAGCCACACAAACTTCTTTCTAGGACAACCATTCTAAGCATAAGACCATCATAAACACCCACAAGCACCTCATGTCATGTCAAAGCATACCGAGCCATGTGCTTACTTCTATCTATGAGACTTCTCATTGGTAAGCAACATGCAACGGTTTAGAACCCAAAAACAAGTAAATTAAGCACATATGACATGGGAGCACATTTTCCAAGCAATTTACATTTCATTTTCAGATTCATATTTGGTACATGAAATGTCTTTGCGACAAAAAGGAACTTATGCCCCTCCACAAGATAAAGCATGGGGGCTCAACATTCATGATGGCAAATGAGCCTTTGGCCCCATATGATCAAAATAAGCTATCCAACCACAAAATAAGCATAGCCAAGCCACAAAAACATGTCAAGTTCATATAAAGGCATTTACTCACAAGAGAGCATGTATATGACATTTTTGAAAAACATAGCCATCAACCATGGATATAAATCAAGATCATCAAGAGCTAAGCCAAACTAACCATAGCTTACCAAACTAGCTCACAAGGACATATATATCATACCATGGTGAACAATGTATATAGGAGAAGCTTTCCTACAAAATGCATATGATACAAAATGCATGCAACCTAACATACAAAGATGCCTATACATCATGTTACATATGCAATGCAAAATGCAAGAAAGCATAAAGGAAAGCTATACATATGCTACAAAGGAGCTCCACCACCAACTCAGGAAACCAACCACACACACAAAGCTCACAAACGACCGGCTCCTCGAGGGGAGGCAAAAGGGCTCGACACCACCGACAAAAGAGCAAAAGAAAACACAAAACTCACAAGCTCCCCCTAAACACATGCACTAGGGCCAAAGAGCATACAAAGCTCACCCTAAGCACACATGATAGAGCAAAGAGCACACTAAGCACACAGGCTCCCCCTACACTCATGCGTTAGGACCAAAGAGCATACAAACTCACCCTAAGCACACATGAGATAGGGCAAGGAGCAAAACAAACCAAGTGGCTTGACCAAAGCCACACACTTGAAGGTCACAAATTCACTTACCTTGATCCTTTCTTCAGAAGTCACTTGTCCTTGTCCACCATCCCCGAAAGTGATGTATCTCCATATCACCACTAGGGTATGAGGCCGGAGAACCACCCCCGAAATCAACCAAATGTTCAACGAGCCTCCCACCTGCAGCTCAAAACCAAGAGCGAGAGCGAGCAAATGACTCAACACTGGGGTTAGTACCAAAGGTGTCAAACCAGTGCCGGGCCATTTCCTCAAAAGTAGGGTTAGCAACATCCATCCTACCGCGCCTATCAAAATTGCAATCCATCCTGTCAAACCTATCAAACCTGGAACCACCATGGGAAAACCACTCCCGTCTCACTGGAGGAGTACGAGTACCACAAAAAGGAAAATGTGGTCCGTAGCCCCTCTGAGACTCAAAACTGCGACCTCTCCCAAACTCGTATTGATCACGAGGTGGAGAACGTCCAGCAAACTCAACACCACCAGACTCAAAACGCCTACCATCTGTCTCACGACCGAAAGGGATGAAACCTCTAGCATCACGGCCCCGGAAACAAAACTGTCCAGCACTCTGCCTAGCACCGGTCTGACCGGTCACTCTGACCGGTCTGGCCGGTGGTCCTCGGCCAGCAAACTTGCCTCCACCTAAAGCTCTCCTATCTCTCCATGCTGGAACCGTATGCACAACACCCTTTCCCTTAGGCAGTGGCATACGAGGCTCAGGCAAACCATGAGAAGGGTGGTACATGTCCTTATTTGCCCACTCCTTAGCCATTCTCGCCTCTCGCCTTCTCTTATAGCAAAACTCTCTCTTGTGACCATCCTTCCCACAAAACTCACAATGGAAACGGATTGGTCTTGGCTTAGGCTTGGGGTGAGGCTCTTCACAAGGCTTCTCACTAGGCTTCCCACTTGGTTTCTCACTAGGCTTTTCACTTGCCTTCTCACTTGGTTTTTCTCTCGGTTTAAGCAACTGGTTTGGCTTGGGTGCAAACTTGTCTTTGGGTGTGGGTTGTGGTGGAGCTGGAATATTCCCAAATTTCCCTTCTCTCTCACCACTGCTCTCACCAAACTTATCAGATCCCAAAGCCCAACCATCAAAGCGCTTATAACTGGTAATCATCATACCAAGCTGAGGTTCCTGACTAGACAACCAACTCAGCACTTCACGCAACTTATCATTCTCATCTTGTAAGCGATCAACACATTTTACAAGATCCAAATTCTTCATAGCATGCAATTTACAGGTAGAACAAGAAGTAGGAATAGGCACTTTCAAATCAGCCTCAAGTGAAACAATGCGAGAATGAAGCTCATCAATTTTTTCATGCAAACCAGGGCAAGAAGTACATGCACCAAGCAAAGTGGGTCTAGATTGCAGCTCAGCCAACTCAACCCAAACCACATCTAGTTCCTCACACTTGGAGGCATGCTTTTCCCTAAGAGTAGTAAGATCAGCTAGGAACACAGAGCAATTAGCACAATCAGCCTCATCAGAAACAACAGGACTAGCCTTAAGAGAATCTAACTCAAGCTTGCCATCAAGAACCTGTGTTTCTAACTCAGCCACTCTAGTCCTAGCATCTTCAAGCAAAGCTCTAAGCTCCTTCCTAAGCTTCTTAGCCTCTCTAAGCATGTGATCGTGATTATCAAGCAAGTCAACCAACTCCT
The DNA here is from genome assembly GCA_036936925.1 of Cenchrus fungigraminus. NCBI lineage: Eukaryota > Viridiplantae > Streptophyta > Magnoliopsida > Poales > Poaceae > Cenchrus > Cenchrus fungigraminus. The sequence continues at coordinate 55,748,792 of CM072772.1, read as the reverse complement.
CATTCTCCTTGCGCAAAGAAGAGAGCTCATCACATACCTCATCCTCGGAGTTGGAGTCCGAGTCCGAGGCGTTCTTCTGGCTTCTCTTGCTGCCGGAGCTGTGTGCCATGCCGCAGAGACCATCCTTCTTGTTGTAGCTTCTCGAGGTCTTGCTTGCGGTACAGCAAAGGCCGTTCAAGTACTTGCCGAAGTCCTTCTTCTTCTTCTTCTTGTCTTTCCTCTTGCTGTCCTCTTCTTCTTCTTCACTTGAGCTTGATGACACGTCCTCAGAGCCAGAGTCGATGTCGCTGGATCTCTTGATCTTCTCTCGGGTCCGTGTCTTCCTCCCATGTTCATGCTCCTTCTTCTTGGATCTTCTTCCTTTGTCCTTGGACTTGTGCTTGTCGTGGTTGTTCACCTTCGGACACTCGGCGAAAAAATGTCCGGTCTTGCCACACTTGAAGCACGTCCTCGAGTTCCTTCTTGAGTTCACCCGGTTCTCGTGCATCCTCTCGAATCTCCGTGTTAACAACGCCAACTCGTCCTCTCCAAGTACATCAAACTCCTCGTCTGGCAAAAACATCAAAGAGGACAAAGAGTACATCCTGGAGGATGCGTTAGCGTTAGACTTAGCTCATTTGCCACCGACGAGAGCAAGACTATGAGAGTCAGTCGGGCTCTCGATCTTGGCTGCCATACCACGGTCCAACTCAGCCGACATGAGCTTTGAGAACAGCTCATTCACGATCAGGGTGTCATACTTCTCGGACTCAAGAATAGCCTCGACCTTTCCGTCCCATACGGTGCGATCCAACGAGTGCAAGAGCTTCACGGCTCTATCATGATCATCGTATGGGAGCACGGCCACATTGTCTCTCATGTTGTTCACCACAACCGTAAACCGCTGGAAAAGGGCATCGACGGACTCGCCGGGGAGATGAGTGAAGTTCTCGTACTCTCTCCGGTAAGTCGCGTACATCCGAGCCTGAACCTGAGCATTCCCAGCATGAGCATCCTTCAACTGCTCCCAAATCCTACAAGCTAAGTCCTCTGTCTGAACCCGATCGAATTCGGACTGACACAGAGCACGAAACAAGTAGTCGACCGCCTTGTTGTTGGCGTCGAACATGTCCCTCGATCCCGGAGCAAGGAAGTTAATCGGATAAACATAAGTTGTGTTCACCGTAACGTCCCAAAGGATCTGACCCTTACCGCGGAGGAAAGCCACCATCCGCCTCTGCCACATCTGGTAGTTTTTACCATCGAAGTGCGGAAGACCCGAACCCAGTTCCTGGTATGCCATCCTTGGATCTTAGACTGGTTAGAATCCGAAGATCCGTAACCAGCTCTAATACCACTTGAAGGACCGGAATTGGCGACCAGAGAGGGAGGGAGTGAATGGGAGCCGATAAAAATTCTTCTCGAAGGAGATGGGAACTCCAACAAGATGAACAAGGCTTCCAAAGCACGTCTTCGACTCAACTACCCAAGTTGGCCAAGACCACGCAGCCACTAGAGTGCTACTGGTCCTAGGAACCAACAACCACCTAGATCTACTCGAGAACGCAGCGGAGAAACCAACTCGAGCAGCTACTGCACTGCACAGGTCAGACCGGTGAGCAGCACCGGTCAGACCGGTCCCTGCTGGAGCACCCTGACAAATCCTGAAAACTTCCACAGAAGGCTCCTACACCGGTCAGGCTGGTGTAGCACGCTGGTCAGACCGGTCTAAGCCAGGAAGCCCCAAAATCACAAACCTGACCTTCCGAGCTCCAAAACGAACCAAACTCGAAACAGCAGCACCACAAGACAACAAGGAACTCACCAAGACGTTCATCCGAGCAAAACCCAACCAAGGGTCTGCACCGGTCAGACCGGTGAGAGGCACCGGTCAGGCCGGTGTGACCTGAGCTCTCGGGATGAACAGCGCCCGCGGGTCAACTCCCCCAAATCCAACTCCCGATCACCCGAATCACTCCACGGATTTGCACAAGACTTTGGGGATAGTAGGAACACCTCATGGGCACTCCATAGCCAAGATTTGGTCCACCAAAACTTGCTAAATCGAGAGGAATCGAAGAAATCCCACCAAGAACGCCTCTAACCCTAGAGAGGAGAAAACCCCAAAATCGAGCCCCTTTCCTCACGGATTTGGGAGGGGAATCAGAGGGAAAAGAACCATGAAGGGTTCAAGCATACATCCCCCACCAAATCCCAAAGATAAAGGCCTCGAATCCGCCACAAGAAAATCGCCAAGAAAGGGCTCCGAAAATCACCAAAAAGGAGAAACGGGAAAGACAACAAAACCCTTGAGGAATCACGCCGAATCTTCTATACATACCAAGAAAGATTCATTCAAGGTCTAGCTTGCCTCCCGATCATCCATCCCTCTCTAAAGATCTCACCATGAAGCTCTCAAGCTAGTCCTATGAAAATCCTAAGGAAAATAGGAAGGAAAAATAGCAAAAGCAAATGAGCTAGGGTTCCAAGAGATGGCTGCCATCCTCTCACCACTTGGGTTATATGGAGGCAAGCCGAAAGACTAAAATACCCCTAAGGCCTAATACTAGGATACACACCCTCGAGGGGCACTTTGGGAAACTTTGTCTTCGCACCATCGGACGGATGCCCAGCGACCGCAACCTTGCTTAGCCTCGACGCAAGCCTTGCGATCCCGACGCGTGTCCTCCGCTTCGAAGTCTCCGGACTGCGTCGTCGCACACCGGTCAGACTGGTGCTCCTCACCGGTCAGACCGGTACCCACCGGTCAGACCGGTCTGATGCTGCTGCACCTCCGTCTTCGGTCTTCGATCTTGGCTTTGTGGATCAACCAAGGAACCCAGTGGTTTTCTGGTGAACCACTGGAAACCCCGCGAACTCAGTGTAGCCTCCGCCAATCACCACTCATGACCCGGCTCCCACGTAGTCCCGACTCGACCTTGGTTTTGAGGCTCAACCAAGAAACTGTCCATGACTTCATCTTGTTGTTCTTGCCACCATGCGGCCCGCACTTGACTCCGCTGGCCACCGGGTCCCTCGAACCAAGCCTACTTGTCTTCTCCACACCTGGAGGCCTCACCAGCAATGACCTTTCGCGCTTGTTCTTCACCTACACCAACACCAGTCAAGCCGCAACTTGCTCCTGCAATACTTAGCCAAGAATCAGTCCACACCACGTTGTCAATCACTCATCACACCAGGAAGCGACCATCCACCGGTCCTCGAACCACACATGGCTCTCAACCTCTATGGATGCTCGTTCTTCAATTAGAGTAAAGTGAGTATTTCTGCATTTTCTATTTAGACTAAAGTGCAAGTGATATGTCCTTGTGTTCTTCGCCTGTTCATCATTTAGAGGCGCGTGTTCTTCACGAACATGCCCCCTCGATCTAGTTGATTAGGTGCGCAAGTTTGTATCCCGTTTGTATTATTAGTCAATTAGAATAAAGTGGATATGCTTGCATGCTCTGATTAGAATAATGTGTGTTCGTGATTCATTTCTAATAGTTTATGCTAGGTTGCATGAGTAGCCTTTTTCCTCTGCTAGTGCGTAGATCCTAGGTTTATGCGTTCGTCTGCTGCAAGTCGTTCGTATACGTTGGAAGCATAGTACAGGACCGAGTGCTCTCTCGTATGCCTTTAGTATAAGCTAGTAGTACCTATAGTGAGTGAGATCGGTTCTCTTCCGTGGTCGTAGTTCTATTAGTACAGGGTGCCGTAGTCCGTTGGCTACGGCAGTAACCACAGCCTGGACGTTGTGACACGCTACCGGTTATCATCCGTTCGGCTTATCCCAAGGTTAGGTAGAGGCAGTCCAGGACGTGGTGACAGCCCTTCTGGCCCTCGTTGATCCTCCGCGGCTGGATATAGTCAGAGCTCATTCCACATAGATCCGCGTACCGGAGTCGCCTGTTAAGTCAGGGCTATCGGTGCCCTAAGCCAAGTTCTATCTAGAGATCTACCTTTAATCTCATCAATAGTGCTATCTTTACGAATCCTCTCTACCCTTGCCTCTTATCTGGGTGTGTCCTTGGACCGATTGTACGAAGTTAGTGCACACATGTTCCCTTGGATTCGATACCCTTAGAATACTCTGAGGTGAAAGCTACAACGGTATCCGTGCGCTTGCGGATTTATTTCGTGTGACGCTAAAATACCCAACATCGAGCCACGAGACACAGTGATCGGGTGCACGGCGAGAGCCATTGCGACCAACCGACGAGAAGTCGAGCGGCGAAACGGCGCATCCCAGATGCACGACATAGGCGTAGTAGAGCCGGTGCAACCAAGTGACGAGTAGTCGAGCCGCGAGACGGGGTGACCGGGCGCACGGTGAGAGCCAGTGCGACGAACCGAGGAGAAGTCGAGCGGTGAAGACGGCACGTCCGGATGTACGACATAGGCGCAGTAGAGCTGGTGCAACCGGGTGACGAGTAGTCGAGCCGCGCACGACGTAGTTGAAGTAGAGCCAGCGGAGGCGACGTAGTCGTGGGTCATGATGTGGCCGGAAGACGAGTAGCCGCGTACAGCTTGCTGTGTGCACCAAGCGGGGATCTTGGAGCCTCCCTGGTAGCCTTCCGAGTGCGTGTAGCAATTTTCCAGTAAATTGAATTCCTTGCCCACGTGCTGGCTTGCTTTGGTGGATACCTTGTGCTGCTTAGCAAGAATTAGGCAATCAAAAATTGATTTTTTTTCTCTCGCGTAAGACAGTAGGACTTCGAATTGGGGTGTGTCCTGGACGGATACGGCCACGTCAGCTCGACTTGCATGCAGACTCGACGACTTGATTTTGAAGTTGGTTTTGGCCGATGCGCGGTGAGCTTTGGCAGGCGACACAAGTTGCGGTATTCGAATCCGAGACAGGGCGGCATGCCGTCGAATCGACGCGGAAACTCGGGAGCCACAGATAGTCGTCTGCTCATCGCTTAACCACAGCTTGCGTAGCACCGCCGAGTTGCCAAGTTGCTTTGATGTTGATGATTGAGGTCCTTCGAATTCGCCCGGTGGTGATAATCACCCCTACCTGGCACGCCAGCTGTCGGTGTTTTAGACCGGCAAACCTAACAAGGGGGTACCTGAGGTAGTAGATTGTGCGGTGGAGGATTGTGATCGGGAGACCGAGAACTCGAAGGTCTGCGCAAGGACACGGGACACAAGATTTATACAGGTTCGGGCCGCTAGAGTAGCGGACCCTACGTCCTGTTTGGGGGGTCAAGTATGGCGCCCTGCGCTTGGGTGTTGGGTTGGTTCCCATGTCCTCCTAGGTACCCGACCCTCCTTTATATAGTCCAGGGGGTGGGTTCCTAGTTGGTTACAAGGCAGGAGTCCTAATAGGATTACACCGATCGAGTCCTAGTTGGATTACAGGGGAATTCTAGTAGGAGTACGTCTTCATCCTTCCTTGTATAAGTACCCGGGGTGTATGCCCGACAATACTTCCCTCTCGTGATGGGCCAAGCACCACTCCTGTGGCTCGACAACCTCCCCGCGGAATGCATCACCTCGTGGGCCACCCTGTCACGACTCTTCACCATGAACTACCAAGCGACCTATACGCCCCGCAACACTCACCACCTTCCCAAAGTGCGGATGAGGAAAGGCGCAACTCTCCGAGAATACACCAACCGCTTCTTCGAAAACTGCAACACCCTCGCTGGTGTCAAGGATGAGGACGTGATAGACTACTACAAGAAGGGAGTCACCAACCTCAAGCTCTTCGAGAAAATCCATGAAGCCGGCGCTGAGTCTATCGCCGACCTCATGGCCTACGTCGAGAAGCTCATCAACACCCAAGATGCAGTCGTGCATGACATCAAAGGCGACAAAGTCGACGACCATATGGAAACTGATGGCGGCGGCAGGTCGCGAAAACAATCTGACGAGGTCTACGCGACCAATCCACCAAGACCTTCCACCTTCCTTGAAGGTGACTTCAACTGCACGCTGGACGACCAGTGTCAATTCCACCGCGACGCCAAGCACACCATGAGGGAGTGTGAGCAGCTGAAGCGCGCCCTAGGCGTCCCTCCAGAACCAAAGAAGACCAAGAGCGGCAACAACGACGAACAGAACAACGACCGACGCTATGATAACCGCAGTCGTCGACCTGATCGACGTGACTACCGCGACCGGCGACCTTAGTGTCGCAATGACGACAGAGATCGCCACGACTATCGACGCGACTATCGCCATGATGATCGCCGCGATGACCGCAGCAATGATTGACGTGATGACTGTCGCGACGATCACCGCGAGGAGCGACCTAACAACTACCGCCTTATCCGCCGTGAATATCGCTGTGACGATCGCAACAACAACAACAGCAACCGCAGAAAGGAACCCTCTCCTCCACCACCACCTAAAGGGGGCAACCCCAATGGCACATTCCAGAACGTCAACCGGCAGATCAACTTCATCGTCGGTGGCCGCTAAGCAGCTAAGAGCAACAAACAGCAACGATCGAACGCAAGGGAGATCGGCCAGGTCAACACTGAAACTCCACAACCTCTGCGGTGATCAGAGTTCCCCCATCACCTTCTCCAGAAAAGATCACTGGGTGCACATACCCGACCCCGGGACCTACCCGCTGGTCGTTAACCCCATAGTGGACGGCGCCTTCCTGCCTAGGACCCTCATCGAAGGGGGCAGCAGTTTAAATATCATCTTCACCAAAACGTTGAAGAAGATGGACTTTGACTTCACCAAGATGACCGCTTGCGACGAGCCCTTCTATGGGGTCGTGCCCGGCAAGGCTGCATACCCCATAGGTTGTGTATGCCTGCCGGTCACCTTCGGCAAAGAAGATAACTTCCGCACGGAGTACCTAACCTTCGAGGTAGCGGACTTCCTCTCCTCCTACCACGCCATCCTTGGTCGACCCATGTTGGCCAAGTTTATGGCCATCCCGCATCACACCTACCTCGTCATGAAGATGCCAGCACCGAACGGGATCCTTTCCGTCTACGGCAACCTCATCGTCTCCTTCAAGTGCGAGAGCGACACCGTCGACCTCGCCGCAACGTCTGCATGCAGGGCCGCAGCTATGGTCATGGTCGCTCAGGCCACCAAGATCGACCAAACTACTCTGGAGGTGCCAAAACAGAAGCGCATAGCCACCGCCTTGGACGCAAGTCCCGCGGTGAAGAAAGTCTGCCTCAGCCTGCCCGACGCAACCAAAGAAGTCACCATCGGGGCCGACCTCGACCCCAAATAGGAACTCGCGCTTACCAGTTTCCTCCGGGACAACACCGACAACTTCGCATGGAGTCCATCCGACATGCCCGGTGTCCCCAGGGAGCTGGCTGAGCACACCCTTGAAGTAAGCAAGACAGCAAGACCTATCAAGCAAAAGCTCCGGAGATTTGCGAAAGATAGAAAGCAGGCCATAGAAGCAGAAGTCTGTAAGCTCTTAGCTGCAGGATTTATTCGAGAATGTAAACACCTGGTTTGGCTCGCAAACCCGGTCCTTATACCCAAGAAAACTGGAGGATTGGATTAAGGATGTGTATCGACTACACTGACCTCAACAAGCACTGCCCGAAGGATCCCTTCCCTCTTCCTCGCATCGACCAGGTTGTAGACTCCATGGCTGGTAGTGTTCTGCTATGTTTCCTCGACTGCTATTCAGGGTATCACCAGATAGCCCTGAACCCTGACGACCAAGATAAGACGGCGTTCATAACGCCCAATGGCATCTACTGCTATAAAGTCATGACCTTTGGCCTGAAAAACGCTGGTGCTACCTACCAGAAGGCGATACAAAAGTGCTTGGCGTCCCAGATCGGCAAGAATGTGGAAGCCTACGTCGACGATGTGGTCGTCAATACCACTGAAGAAGATCAGCTCATCGCCGACCTCGCCGAAACCTTCGCCAACCTACACACCTATCAATGGAAGCTCAACCCGACCAAGTGTGTCTTCGGTGTCCCCTCTGGACTGCTCCTGGGCTTCATGGTGGGGCATTGAGGCATTGAAGTCAATCCTGCCAAGATCGATGCAATCCGCAACATGGCCAGACCATCTTGCAAGAAAGATGTCATGAAACTCACTAGTATGATGGCGGCTCTAGGTCGTTTCATCAGCAAGCTCGGCGAAAAAGGTATGTCTTTCTTCAAGCTATTGAAGAAGGCGGATAAATTCGTGTGGGATGAAGACACGCAGAAAGCTTTCGAGGCTCTCAAGGAGTCCTTGACCTTGCCGCCAATTATGACGCCTCCAATCCCGAAGGAAACACAACTCCTCTACATCTCGGCCACCACTAATGTGGTCAGCACGGTTCTCGTCACCGAATGAGAAGAAGAAGGGTAGGTCTACCCTGTTCAGCGACCTGTGTATTAAGTAAGCGAGGTCCTGGCCGACGCTAAAACACGTTATTCACAGCCTCAGAAGTTGCTCTATGCACTCTTGATCACATCAAGAAAACTCCGGCACTACTTCCAAGCTCACAAAATCAAGGTGCCTTCATCGTTCCCACTAGGGGAAATCATCTGAAACCGCGACGCCAACGACCGCATCGTCAAGTGGTCGGTTGAGCTCGGCGAATTTGACATCGAGTTCTGCCCCAGGCAGGCAATGAAGTCATAGATCCTAGCTGACTTTGTGTCAGAATGGGCAGAAATCCAGATGCCCCCTCCCAAGGAGCGGCCTAAGCACTGGATAATGTACTTCGACGGTGCTCTTAACCTCGACGGTGCCGGGGCAGGTGTGCTGTTTATCTCTCCTCAGGGAGAGCAGCTTAAATATGTCCTGCAGATACACTACAAAGCCTCCAACAATGGAGCAGAGTACGAAGCTTTAATCCACGGGCTCTGAATTGCAGTGTCCCTTGGCATCAAGCGACTGCTGGCTTATGGCGATTCCAAGGTCATCATTGAGCAGGTCAAAAAGGAGTGGGATTGCGTTAAAGACACAATGGATGCTTACTGCGCTGAGATTCGAAAGCTCAAAGGTCACTTCGAGGGGATCGAGTTCCAGCATGTGCCACGCAACAACAACATGGCTGTCGACGTCCTATCCAAACTAGGTGAAGGACCGGAACGGCGAACCAGAGAGGGGGGGAGTGAATAGGAGCCGATAAAAATTCTACTCAAGAATTCGGCCTATGAACCCAAGATCACTCGGATACCTCCGTAAACTTCTCTTGCCAGACCCACGTAGCCACTGGAGTGCCACTAGACCTAGGAGCAAGATCCAACCAACAGCCTCTGAAAACATGCAGCGGAAAACAACACGAACACAACTGCTGGAAGCCAAAACCGGTCAGGCCGGTTTCTGAAACCGGTCAGACCGATCCTCTAGGACTTAGCCTCTCACTAGAAGGGGAAACTGGTCAGGCCGGTTTGGCAAACCAGTCAGGCCAGTTTTGTCCAGGAAATCCCCAAAAGACCTTCGAGACCAAAACCTAGCAAAACCACCTTAAGAACCTTCCAACCTTTGAACAAGAAAAGCCATAGCCTGAAAGAGACTCTCCTGTCCAGAATCTCCTCACGACAGCCCACTGGGGCTAATCCGGTCAGACCGGTATGGGAAACCGGTCAGGCCGGTTTTGCCTGGACAGTCGGGAAGAACTCAGCCCGCGGGAAAAACACAACCTTCTCCTTGATCTCCCGATTCGTTCCACGGATTCAAGTGAGACTTTAGGGATAGCTGGGGTACCTCGTGGGCTACCATTGGCTAGAAGCTCGGTCCCCAAAACCTACCCAATCAAGAGGAATCGGAAGTCAACCATCAAGAACACCTTTCCACGAACTCCACCAAAAACCACCAAATTGAAGCCGTTTCGGAGGGTTTGCTGGAGCAAAGTCACCAAGCCAACAAGAATCCCTCAAAGAAACGCTCCCAAAACCTCAACACGAAAATCGCCAAGAAAAGCTCCGAAAATCACCGAAAAAGGGGAAACGGGAGAGACACAATCAAGCCTTGAGGAACCACGCTGAATCATCTATACGTACCATGAAGGTTCATACAAGGTCTAGCTTGCCTCCTGATCATCCATCCCTCTCTCAAGATCTCACCATGAACCTCTCAAGCTAGTCCTAGAAATCCTAAGGAAAATAGCAAAGAGAAAATGAGCTAGGGTTCCAACCGATGGCTGCCATCCTCTCTCTACTTAGTTTATATGGAGGCAAACGAAAGACGAAACTACCCCTATTACATAAACTAGGATACACGCCCCCGAAGGGCACTTTGGGAAACTTTAGTCGTATCACCATCGGACGGATGCCCGGCGACCGCACTTCGCTTAGCCTCGACGCAAGCCTTGCGATCCCGACGCGTGTCCTCCGCTTCGAAACACTTCGGTGCCCTGCGACCCCAAACCGGTCAGATCGGTTTCACCAACCGGTCAGACCGGTTTTGGGCTGACAGCCACACCGAGTCTTCGGCCTTGGCTTTGTGGCTCAGCCAAGCAACGCAGTGGTTTTCTGGTGAACCACTGCAAACCCCACGAACTTGATGTAGCCTCTGCCAATCACCACTCATGACTTGGCTTCCACGAAGACCCGGCTCGACCTTGGTTTTGAGGCTCAACCAAGAAACCGTCCACGACTTCGTCTTGTTGTTCTTGCCACCATGCGACCCGCACTTGACCCCGCTGGCCACCGGGTCCCTCGAACCAAGCCTACTTGTCTTCTCCACACCTGGAGGCCTTACCGGCAACGACCTTTCACGCTTGTTCTTCACCTGCGTCAACACCAGTCAAGCCGCAACCTGCACCTGCAATACTTAGCCAAGAGTCAGTCCACACAACGTCGTCAATCACTCATCACACCAGGAAGCGACCATCCACCTGTCCTCGAACCACACAGGTGTTGACGCTCCTTAGCCTCACCACTAGGTATGCACTCACGGCGACGGCGCCAGAAATGCCTGTTGGCACACGCTAGCGTCGCTACCGGGTTTATACCCCTAGTAATGGGGCTAGGGAACGTCTTTGGTAAAACACATGTCACAGAAAGGTCCGCAAGTGCACGGATTACCGTTATAGCACTTCACCCGGTGGTATTCGAGTATCGTATTTATATTTTCCCAAGGGAGGCACTACGGCAAAGATGATCGAATAAATGGTGGAGAGTAACAAGACTCGATAAAGAGCTATAGCGGGGGTAACGAATAAAGATATTCGGGGATAACTTGACACACACAAGGAGATCTTGATAAAGGGTTAGAGAGGACCTAGTGAGCTGGGAGGACAACGAGACGAGAAAGGATCCTAACACAATCTATCTATTCTTGTCAACTCTAGGTAAAGAACTAAGGCAAAGGGTAACCAAGGCAAGCTAAACTCGACAAGCTCTTCTAGTGCTGCAGAGGCATGCAAAGCCGCGCTCTCGGACTGGGATGAGAAGGGAGAACGACGACGCGCTGAATCCTACCGGCCCGAACTAACGTGGTGGACTACTGAGCCCGTCCGGAGCTGTCACCTCCTTAGGGTACCACAACTATTCCGTTGAACGGGACACTAATCTAAGACTAAGTAAGCTCTGAGCACCGCGCTCACAACGAACCAAAGAACCTTTCCCCGGATATCACGAAGGAAGGTCTCTCTCTACCGTGAAACACCGTAGATCAAGCGAAGAACAACCACAACACTATAGGGTACAAGAGAGCTATGCTAACCAAGATTAAACTAACTTTAGTCTAAACCAAGAATAAAGCTTCTAGAGCAAAGTAAAAGCTGAATGTAATTGACTCGAAAGGTAAGATAGAAAGATAACTTGAATTGTACTTGAGTCTAAACAAAGAAAGGATACAAGAGTAGTACCGGACCCCTGAAGAAGACTCCTCCGGAACCCCGAGACTAGCTCGACTCGACTCTAACTCCCAAGCTACACTAATCCTACTCTAAGTGAACAAAAGAGGGAAATGGAGATGCTCCTGCGTCGTGTGTCTATTCCAGCGAGTGGGAGGTGGCTTTTATAGGCAAGGGAGGTCGGTGGAGCGCAGGGGGGCCACATGCCAGGTACGGCCGGCTCACTAGGTGCGGCCGGCCCTGGGATGTGCCGCCTCTCACCTTGGACGCCCCTGATCACTGCTCCTGAGGCGGTTGTAGGTCGGCTCCTTGGGTCGGTTTTGCCCGGTGCGCGAGTTGATAGGTGCGGCCGGCCCTCTAGGTGCGGCCGGCCCACCACCGTGCCGTGTGATGCACCGACCATGCTCAGGGATGCCTAGGATCGCCTCTGGATGACGGTTGCGGCGGTTAAGTGACCAGATAAGTGGACCCATTGATCCAAGTGATCCCAGCCTCCACCATTTGATCAAACCGACGTTTCCTTAGTGAATCTCGTTCACCCAAGTTGTGCTCGAGGGAGAGGCGGTGCTTAGGACCAGAGACACGCCACGGGGTAGGGCCGACCGCACCAGGCAGGGCCGGTCGCACCTGCAGGGCCGGCCGAACCTGCCAGGCCGGCCGCACCTGCAGGGCCGGCCGGGCCTGGTGGTTCGGCCGTGCCTAGCACGTGTGGTGAGTTGGTCCCAATTTCTCCCAAAATGTGTACCTGCCTATGAAAATCACAACACAACTCATGGAACTTTATTAGTACTAAAAATGTGCATGAAACTTGTCATATACTCCTCTCGAACCCGAGGTTTTGACGGTCAAATTTTTGTTGTAAGGACCGTCAATAAACTCCCCCAAGCTAAACGTTTGCTCGTCCTCGAGCAAAGCCTAAACTTGGCCTCGGCAGATCAGGAGTTGCATGATGTTACCACTCGACAAGTACCTTTGCACAAATCCATGCTCTTCTTGCTATTTGAAAAGATTGGTACGAGAGAAACTTTGCCTTATTTTACCTGTGGGGCTTGTAACTTTCCACCTTGCCTTCGGAGGTTGAAAGGTAGAATGGTTTTGACTTTGCATCATTCACTCTTCTCTTTTCGGGCTTCTATCTTGGAGTTTTGAAACTTTTGCAAAGAAAAACAACAAGGTTCCTCGGATGGTTCCCTCGATCGCTCAAGTGGCATTTGTTACCTCACCAAAGGCTTTGAGCGAGCCTCAACTTCCTACTCTATGGCTTGTATGTGGAGCTTTGGTTAGGATAAGTATGAGACTTACTTGTGCCACATGATGTTGTTGAGCCAAAGACTGGATCCAAGAAGAAACTAGTCATGCAACTTGATCGAGATGTGCAAGTGTGTGGAAAATTTTTTTTGTTTGTTTTTCTAAGTACTCCTTGCTTTGAGATTCTCCTCTTGCTTTTATTTTGGAGGGGGTCAAGCTTCATTTTTTTTCTATGCTCTTTGATTGGAGCACACTTTTTTTTTCTATGCTTCTTGAGCATATACTTTTTTTATGACCCCTCTCTCCTTTTGCAAGAATACAAGAAGAGAAATCTCTTTGGAACTTCGGAGTATTTATTTTTGGTGGGTGGATGGCATGTTTTGCGTAACTCCCAGTGTGGAAGTTAGCTTGTATATGTGGGTGTACGTGATCTCGATCATGGGAGCATGAAAAGATTCTACCAAGGGTCACAACAATTTGGCAAAACTCAATGGGTCACAAGCAAGCATATGTAGAAGGTTTATACTTTGATATCGACATATGGCTTTGGTAGGTGGTATGACCATTGAGGAACTTGTCTTGTTTTATTTTCAAAAGAAAATCATCCGAGATTTTCACCATACTAGGAGATAGAGCAAGATTAACATTGTCTTACCATATCATACTCGTCAACACTCTAGGTTTGGTCATAAGCATTTACTTCCCACAAAGTTTTATTTCAGGCTCATGTCTCAAAATATACCAACAAATTCAAATACTCATAGAGCACAAAGTTGCACGCTAGGTTCTTGCAAAGTTTTAACATAGCAACTATTCATCATTTCCAAAGTGAGGATATAGACAAGACTTCAAGCACATGGTTGAAGCAAATATTTTTGTTGTTTTTCTTTTATTCAAATGTGGTAAACAAGATGTTGAAAGTTGGTTTGGATGGACATACCTTCCTTGATTGAAAATGGGCTCTCCCCCAAGCTAATTTTTGGCTACCTGGTTGGCGTGTCTTTATTTTGGTGATGAGTTGAGCACCTGGAAGCTTGTAGTGGTTGGCTTGATGGATTTGTGAAAAATCATAGGTACGGCCATACCACTAGGTTCGGCCGGCCCAACTCCATTTGCTCCAAGCACTCGTGTCCCCTCCTGAAAACATCCTGCACAAAAATTTTGTCGAGGGGAGGTACGGTCCTACCTCTAGGTTCGGCCGTATCACCAAAAATCTCCAAAACTGTTTTTTTATGTCTTGTTTACTTACTAATGCAATGGTGAAATCAAATTTGAAATTTAAATATGCTTGATGCATGAAATAAAATGTTAGAAGGGAAATATGAGATAAATACCGGTTTTACCTCACGGTGAGGGCTCGTGGTTTAGAGTCCGTGAGCGGGACTCCTCCGTTTGCTCAATTGATCATGGATTCGTCCGGTCCCGGAGTGGAAGACTCGGACGATGCTTTCTTCACACGCCACACCTTCTTTGTTTTCTTCGGTGGTGATGAAGTCGGTGGGGCTTTAGCGGGGGTGTTCTTGGTTTCCATCTTCTTTTCCCCCTTAGCCTTGTTGATTGCCTTTGGCTTCCTTGTTTGGTGGCGCCCTTTGAATGCTTCCACCTTGGGCTTGGTCGGGGCCACCTCATCTTCCTGCACACAGTTTGAAATTTTTCTATCGACTATTCGTACCTGTGAGCATTGCTCCACCTTCGGTCTAAAGGTGAATCGTTCTTCCTCGCCGTTGATGTTAGGGCGGATTTCTCCGGCTCCTACATCGATGTTAGCATTGGCGGTACTCAAGAAAGGTCTCCCGAGGATTAGAGCCGTCCTTGTATCGACATCCATGTCGAGGATGACGAAATCCACGGGTACGAAGAAATCCCGGACTCTCACCGGAATGTCCTCCGCTATCCCCGCCGGGTAGCGAACCGATTGATCCGCTAGCTGCAAGCACATGGTTGTAGGCGACAAGGAAGTATAGTTAAGTTTGTCAAAGACTACCTTAGGCATGACGCTAACGCTAGCTCCAAGGTCGCATAGTGCATTCTCAAAGTACTGGGACCCGATAGAGCAGCTGATTGTAGGGCACCCGGGGTCTTTCTTCTTTAGAATGGCCGCACTGCATTCCTCCGTAAGCTTGACCATATCCGTGGTGGGTAGAGGTCTTTTATTGTTGAGGATGTCCTTGAGGTACTTGGCGTAGGTTGGTACCTGCATAGCCTCAAGAAATGGTATGTTGACATTGAGTTTCTTGATTACCTCAACAAACTTTCTGAATTGCTCATCCACGGTAGGCTTCTTGATTCTTCGGGGTAATGGAAGTAGCGTGGTATCGTAGAAATCATGGGGTGTCGTCTTCCTTAACTTTTCTTCATCGGGAGCTACCTTCTCGGTGTCCTCTTCTTCCTTTGACTCGGTGATCACTTCCTTCTGCTTCTTCTCTGTGGGGTTAGGATATGGTGGATCCCGAGTGGTCTTACCACCTCTCGTGGTCACCGATTTCAAATTCTCTCGGGTAGGTTCGGGTTGCCCCAGGATTCCACCCGACTCGTAAGAAGGAAAAGAAGCAACAAGCTGAGCAAGTTGAGTTTCTATCATTTTATTAAAGCTTAGCTGATTCTTCATAGCAGTAGTGAAGGATTCTATAGTGGAATTTAAATTTTCAAGAACTTTATCATTAGCGGCTAGCTTCCTGTTTATGTTTTCATTAATTCTAGCTTGGCCAAAGACAAGATCTTTAATGGAAGGCTGATTATTGAAATTGTTAGAATAATTACCTCCATTTTGATTGTTGAACGGGAAGTTGGGCCTCGAGTTCCACCCTTGATTGTTGTAGCTGTTATTGCGGAACCCGTTGTTGTTGCCATTGTTAATGAAGCTGGCTTCTTCCCTTGTCTCGGGACAATCATTTCCCGAATGACCCACAGTATCGCAAACCTCGCACGTCATGCGAGCGTCCATGATCTTGGCGGTCTCCGTCCTCGCCGCAGCCCCACCAGCCTGATATCGTGCTCCGACCACCATCGCGAAGTACGATGGGGAGACCAACCCAAGGGTATGGCTCGAGGACTACCGCCTCACCTGCCACAACAGCGGGGCGACCAGAGATCTGTTTATCATCAAGGGCATCCCACTGTACCTTACCGACTTGGCGCATACCTGGCTCGAGCACCTCCCCCGGGGGAGGATCAATAGCTGGGCCCAGCTCCGGGATACTTTCATAGGGCACTTCCAGGGCACCTACGCCCGCCCCGGCAACGCCTGCGAGCTTCGCCATTGCCGGCAAAAGAAGGGCGAGAGTCTCCGTGACTATATATACCGCTTCTCCAAGCGCTGCGCCGAGCTCCCCGACACGGCCGACAACCAGGTCATCACAGCCTTCCAGGATGGTACCACGTGCGAGACCCTTGTCCACAGGATAGGGCGTGTCAAGCCGAAGACCATCCGAAAGCTCCTTGACTTGGCCACTGACCACGCCGACAGGGAGGACGCCGTCGCTTTCAGCAAGAGGAAGCCTGAGGAGGAACAGGGTGAGGCTCCGGCTACCCGTCTGGAGAAGAAAAAGAAGAAAGAGCGCAAGCTCCGTAGCAACAACCTGGTAGCGACGGCTGACAAGCGACCGCCCAAGCCAAAGGTTGGTCCCCCGAGGGATCACTTCGAGAAGTTGCTTGAGGCACCTTGTCCCTACCACGAGGGTCCGGTCAAGCACGCCATGAAGGATTGCAACCTCATGAAGAGATACCTCGGTGGGAAGAACAAGCCGCAGGACGTGGCCGACGCCGACACCGCTAAGAACGCCGAGCACGACGAATTCGCAAAGGAAGATGGCACCGTCATGATCTTCGGTGGGACGCCCGCCCTTCGAGGCGCAAGCATAAGCGCATCCTACAGGAGATCTACCACACCGAGCCGGCTGTGCCTTCATACCTCCGGTGGTCCGAGACGGCCGTCACGTACGACCGGGCAGACTACCCTGACCACATTCCATAACCGGGGGCTTACCCCCTCATGGTGGCACTGCTCTTCGGCACCAAGCGGGTGCACAAGGTGCTCATGGACGGGGGCAACGGCCTCAACATCGTCTACAAGTCCACCCTCGACAGCATGGGGATCCAGCGATCTCAGCTCCGCCCGTAGTCGACCCTGTTTCACGGAGTCGTGCCCGGGATGGAGGCAGTCCCACTCGGACAGATCGACCTACCGGTCACCTTCGGCGATGAGGGAAATTTCTGCAAGGCGACGCTCACCTTCGAGGTGGTCGGCTTCCCGGGAACGTACCATGCGATCCTCAGGAGGCCGGCGTACGCGAAGTTCATGGCGGTCCCCAACTACACCTACCTCAAGCTGAAGATGCCCGGGCCCAAGGGAGTGATCACCGTCGACACCAAGTTCCAACACGCCTACGAGTGCGACGCTGAGTGCTTCCAGTTCGCAGAGGCCCTCATCCGCTCCGAGAAGATGGCCGCAGGAACTTCGGCTGCGAACCCCGACAACGACATCACGATGGTCAAATCGACCTAGATCCGCTACGTTGTCTCTACCCTTGCAATAGTACCATGTACTGTTTCATGCTTATGATGAATAAAAGTGCCCGCGCTTTTTCCGTCTTTTCTCATCATAAGTATAACTTTTGCCGAAAGGTCCTTTCGATGTGGGCGATCCTAAGCAACAAACCGTTTTACAGTCTCCGACCTAAAACCCTTCGTTGCTCGGGGGCTCCATCCAGGGGTGCAATGCCCCTCTTAAAACAAAAAGTCTATTTTCCGAAAAAGTCTTTTTTCCGAAAAAGCTTTTTCGAGAAACACTCCGCTAACTTGAAGGGTAAGAGGGAAGGAACCCACAACCATCTATCTACGCTCGGCCGTGTACTGATGCCCCCGCGGCTATATGTGCAAGGTTCCACGAGCTACGTCCGGGATGGTTAGGTCGATCTCCCCACGCCTTTTAAGTTCGGTGGCAAATGTTACCTCGGCTTCTCTTTTCTTGAAAAGTAGCTCGATGCCCGACCTACCCGGACTCCCCAAAGGTAGCTCGGGGGCTTTGGGCCTAAAGGGGACCCCAACACGACTACGCCCGGTCAACGCTCTCGAGTCCCTATGCTCCGGCAGCTACGCGACAGGGCAAGACCAGCAACGTCCTAAGGGTAACCTCATCGGCCTAAAAACCCTAAGCCTCCCGACGAGAGGAAAGGAAAAGGAATCGAGTGTCAAACTTAAAAAGAAAAAGGCCCTCCGCTTAAGGAAGAAACCTGTAGGTTATTTATAACAGTAAGCCTCTAGTGCTACTAAACTGTTTTCTCCTTATCAGTGCTCGTCATCGAGCCATCCCAGGTCCTCCATCCCGGCGAACTCAACACACCCCGTCAGGATTTGGGGGTAACGGTGGTCTTCGTATCCAGGAGCCCACCCCTCTCCGAGCAACTCACAATCCAGGTTGGGGTAGTGCGAGAGGAACACGGCCATGGCTCAGTGAACCAACTGCCGAGCCATAGCCACACCTCGTTCGCGCGCGACGCCACCGACCATCCCGAGGCGTTCGATCAGGGACGGCCCTTCATCAACACTGATGCCCTCTAGAAGCTCTACGACGGCTTGGGTAAGAGCCCGGTGAGTCTCTTCCCGTTGCAGGAGAGTCGCCCGGGCCGCGGTCATAGCCGAAGACGACAGCTTGAGCGCTGCAGCCCTCTCTGCGGAGAAGAAAAGGGTGAGAAACACACCAACAGAAGGTACCAATGGGATGAGACGCAACCGTAACTCACCTGTCAAGCCGTCGGCAAGCAACGACACAAGCGCCGTCAACTCCTCCTGCTTGGTGATGGCCTCATTCATCTAGGCGGCGTCGGCCGCCCGCCGATCCCGCAGTGAGTGCAGCTCCGCGCAAGCAGCTGCAATAATAGCAATTGTGGGTAAGCATGTCAGCTCAACCACCCGCGCCTCCAGCTCGGCCTGCTTTCGAGCCGCCTCCTGAGCAAGGGCGTCGGAGGTAGCTCGCGCGTCCTCTGCTTGACGCTGGGCCTCGGCCAGCCTCGTCATGGTCGTCGCCCTCTCCTCCTCGACGGCCGCTAACCGCTCCGCCGAGGACGAGAGAAGTGACACCAGCTCCGCCTATTTCCGTCCCACCTCCGCCTGAAGAGCTTCGATCGCTCCCCAGAGCTCAGCTTGCTGGCAGATGAACTGGGACCTAGCGTCACTGCGCGCCACAAACCCCTATCCAAGAAGCAACTCGAAAAAGAGCGACAATGAGAAAAGTCAGGCAGGATCAAGCGAGAGGAAGGACGTGGGGCAAGAGACACACCATGGCAGCAGTGGCCACCTCCTCGGCCGAGGCCGCCTGGCGACGGATCGCGCGTCTAAGACGAGCAGCACCCGGCCGGGGTCATCGCGGGCAGCAACCTGCAGCCTGCGGCGGACGGCCCCGCCACTGGAAGCAGGTACCAATGCCCCCCGGAACTCATCCGGCACACCAGCGCCAGAGCCAGGGCGAGAGAACGACGCAACGGCGAGAGAGGAGCCGGAGAGCGGCACGAACGCCATGTCCTCCGCGTTCTCTCCCCCAGTCGGTAGGTCGCCCTCCTCATGACGGGGAACCTCGGCGTCGAGCCCCTCACTATGAGCTTCCAAGGTCGGGAGGACCCCCGCGGTAGGCGTAGCCATAACCGGGTCCTCCGACGTGGACGTCGCTGGGTCCGCCTCAGCAGCGACCGTGCCCTCTGAAGTGCCAAGAGGCGGGGCACCGGACGCACCGGCTCCCGAGGTGCACCCGTCAGCGGCGGCGCGTAGAGCAACCTCCGGACGCTCGGGCCCCCCGACGGCAGCTACACCTGACGCCGCCGCGTGGTCGCCAGCCACGGCACTTGAGATCTACTGTCGCAGCTCCGCCTCAAATGCCGCCAGCACCTCCGCCGACGGCGGGGCGCCGGACGTCGTAACGCCAAGCTGGCGAAAGCCGTCACTGGAGCTGTCTCTCTTCCGCGATGCCTCCCCGGCACCCTGACCGGCAAAGCTTTTCTCCTCCGGCGGCACCACGGGAGGAGCTTCGGGAGCCATCTGCGCCGACGCCGCACGACCACCTTCCGCACCATGCAACGGAGAGACTTCTCTGGCGTCGGCATGAGCGTCTGTCCGCTGGGGAGCGTCCTGAGAAGACAGAAAGCTCAACGCCAGAATCTTTAAGCAATCATACACAGAAGAGAAATTAAAGCTCACCTCGTCGCAAGGACCCGAGCCTTCTTAGGCTCCGACGACGGCGGCCAGAACGAGGACCGCTTGCCACACAACGCGGCAGGGCGGTCGCTCTGAGGAGAAATCACCTCCATGTCCCGTCGCTGCTCAGACGCGGCCCCCGCGGTCGCGGATGGGATAGACAGCGAGGAGCGCGCCTCCTCAGCCAGCGACATCGGCGTGGGAGGTCGATGTGTTAGGCGCTCCAGCGAGGACGATTGCGACGCGGGGGAAGCCGAGCCGCGACTCCTATCCTCCCGGGATGGGTCACCGCGACCTGCCGCTGCTCCACGGTCAGCCCGGCCAGGCCTTTCCGACGGTGAATCGCGGGCGCGGTCCCCATGGCGGTCGCATCGGGAGGAAGGGTGTGGCGCCCTTTCACGGGCACCATCCCCTCCACGGCGCACCTCAGAAGGCCCCTGGGTGACAGTGCTGGCCACCGTCGGCCGCGGAGGGGCCCCAGAGGTCGACGACGAACAGTGCTCGGTCGGCTCCCCCGCCCAGAGCACCGTGGCCGCAGTAGCTTCCTCCTCCTCGTCATCCTCATTGGAGGAAGTAGGGGGAGGCTCACGGTCCTCGTCAGAGGAAATGTCCTCATCTCCAGCTCGCCTCCACCGCGCCCGGGCGTCGTTGCGGCTGCACTTCGCCACCTCCGCCGCTTTCCATGCCTCGTGACGGTCTTTCCGCCTCTTGAGCCTGGCTGCGGCGATGCGGTTCCACGCCCTCTCCTCCAGTAGCGGGGCGTGGGCCAGCGTCACAGGCCAGTTCCCAGCCTGCGGAAATGGCACGTCAGCCGCAAAAAGGGGGAGAAGATGGAGAAGGATTGAACAGAGGAATTGGAGCCAAACTCACCAAGACCACCGTGCCCGCGTCTGGGAGCATGGGAAGCAAGTCGGCCGGCGGCCACTCGGGGCCGCCGGGGACGGCCTGCCGGACCCGCCTTCGGACCTCGCCCACCGAGGGCAAGGGATCGGCGGTCACGGTCCCCGCGAACAGGGCCCGGTCAGCGGTCATCTCGAACAAGCGAAGGGGGCGCCGCCGCAACGACACGATCCCCCTCGCCAGGTAGCCGCCAATCACGGCCGCGAGATCAACGTCGTGCCCCTGCAGCGCCTTGAGCACCTCAAGACACCAAAAGAGCAGTTTCTGGTGGTCCTTCTTCGGAGGCCCGTTCGACCAGGCCTCCGGGGTCACATCGTAGTAGCCGCCAGTATATGCCAGCAGCGAGCACTCGGGGTCATTCTTCAGGTAGAACCACTCCGAATGCCAACCGCTGTTCGAGCTGGTGAGGGGGCCGGCCAGGTACTTGTTGACACATTTTATCTATAAATATTTCCCCTCATATTTACTGGAAAAAGGGCTAAAATATAATTAGATCACCTTATTAGGGTTTGCACTGACAATTTCCACGAGTTTTGGTGAATTCATAAAATTATAGGGACCATTCAGAAATACTAGAAAAGAAACAAGTCTAGAAGGTTCCAGAACACTCCTGAACTCAACGTGACTTGGCTTGCAAGAAAGAAGCATCTGGAAGGGGCAAGGACCGTCCTGGCCAAGGCAGACCCCGAGGGGGGCCCACCACAGGCCGACCGGTCCCATAGTGGGGCTGACCGGACCCCCCCCCCCCGGCGCCAACTCAGCCCTACTTCTGGAATGTTCTTCCACCGCCTATGAGAAGCAATCTAAACCGTATATTAGGTCGGTTTGATCCTACGGTGGCAAGGCACCTCCTCAGGACTATATAAACAGGCCCCCTGACCCCAGGGTGGGGGAACAACTCATTCTAGATCATCAATGCCTACCTGAGATACAAGCTCTAGACTAGAATTAGAGTTGGAGAGTTAGTATAAAGTTGAGAGATTAGAGCCACGATCTATTCAGATCTAGCTAATCTTGTTCGAGAGAATTAGAGAGCGGTAGAGGCGGAATTGAAGGAAGGCCCGGACCTGTCGGTGCCTCCTCTTCATCTTCTTCCTCTGGGATCAACTCCATTGGAGCCTGATCTTGAGACCTTGTGGAAAGATCAACTTCTTATTCAAGTGAGTAACATTGTTATTATTGTTCTTACGGTTCATAACTCTTTTATGAGTACTTTAATTCCTGTCGCTCTTGAGTTAAAGTTGCATGTTTACTGTAAGCGTGGTGCTTAGACTAGCTAGCTTGTGAATGCCTTCTATATTCCGGATCGTGTGGTAGAAGTGGGAAGTGACCTCGTTCCCGTCTATCCTTTGCAGTCCACCTCCCGTCTATAGAAATCGTAGGACTCTCCCCATAGATTGTCGGAAGTTTCCCTTTCCTAAGTGTGCCTTCAGACAATCACCCCATAAGAACAATAATAGCATAGCTTGTGCGAGTAAGAACTAGACATCCTAAAGTTTTCCTTATCTCTCTTTCTATCAAGTCCTTGATAACTACTCAGGGATAAGTTATACATCTCGGATCACTCTACCCTTCTCCCTGTGGATTCGATATTTAAAACCCTCTTCCCGGGTGAAGTGCTTACCAGTATCCGTGCGCTTGCGGATTATCCATCATAATATTTCTGTAGGCTTAACAAATACCAACAAGCATTTCTGGCGCCGTTGCCGGGGAGAACGGTTAAGAGAGAACTCGTAAGTATAACTATATCTTGTACGTATACTTTTATCTTTTCCTTTTTTAGTTTTAGATTTTTTTTTCTTTTCTACTGTCCTTATGGATACTACCCTCATTAAAGACTTTTCGGCACCCTCAGAGCTCAGCCTTAGGCCCATACCTTCATCAAAGCCAATCTTATCTGATGCCTATGAGCTGCGCCCACAGTTAATAGAGATGGTCCAAACCAACACTTTCTCAGGAATAGAAGACGAAGACCCTTATCATCATCTCCAACAGTTTGAACAAACTTGTGACTGCCTTCATATAGAGGGTATGTTTGACAAGACCATCCGTTGGAAGCTTTTTCCATTCACATTGAATGGAAAAGCTCGCCAGTGGTATGACAGAACCAAAGGGAAGAAGAAAGGCGATTGTGGAATTCTCCGTGCGGATTTCTGCATGGATTTCTACCCTTTATCCAGAGTAGTCAACCTCAGAACCAAGATCATATCCTTCAAACAGGGGGATAGTGAGTCTATGAGTTCATCCTGGGAACGTTTTGAACTCCTTTACAAATCCGGACCAGATCTAGGCCTTCAAGACCATATTCTCCTTCAACATTTCTATATTGGTCTTAATAGGGAATCTAGAGCCTATTTAAATACCTCCTCACATGGATCATTCATACACCTTACATCCAGTGAAGCTAGAACTGTCCTAGATAATATTCTAGCCAGCACCAATGATGATCCATTAGAAGAGAAAACTTTAAAAGAAGAGATTCCAGAGATAGCTACACCAGAGCCTATGCCAGAACCATCTCAGCCTATAGCTATCCCTCTACCTGATTTTATAAATGATATCGAGGATGATTTATTTTTCGATTATGGAAACACCTCGAATTATCATAAAGAGAAGAGGCCTCAAAAGTACACATCGTCTTCGCATGACAAAATAGACCCTTTTGAGCAGACCTTCTCAAGAGAACACACTGTGGAGCTTGCATCCATCATGAGTGGGGAATGGTTAGAAGAATCAGAGCTTTTCTCTGACGTGGTCCGTTTGGATTCACCTTCTACACCAATTCAATGTACAATCTATGGAACCCCCTTTGATGCCCTTTATAATCCAGTTGTGGGAATCAATATAACGGCCTTATCCTTTTTCTATCAGTTTATTAAAAACACACCATAATCCCCCACAACGAAATTATTAAAGTGCTCCTCGGGAAAAATTATTCAAAGTTCAGGAATTCTTTATGTCCTACCCGTTTCGGTAAACGACATGCCAATTCACCTAAGCTTTCACATTTGTGATATTAAGGAGTTTGACCTTTTAATAGGCCATCCTTTGGAAAGACTCCTTAAGGAAGGACACACAGGGAAACTTGACATTTGCCTAAGCAAAACTATTAGAGTTCCCTTACACTTCGCACACTCGATCCATACTAAGACCAAACCCAGTCTAGAACCAGACCCAATGGAAGAGGTGAATGAAGCATCTCTAGAACATTTTGTAGAATCCAATCAAAAAGATGTCACTGAATTCTTCATCGAGGAGGAAGAAGAAAATCCTACAGAATCTGAACCCCTTGATGAACTCGAGGAACCCTCGAGACCTCCCATTGAACTCAAACCATTACCACCTGGTCTTAGATATGCCTTTTTGCACAATGATCCTGAGTCTCCTGTGATCATTAATGACAAGCTCACTCAGGAAGAGACTCATAGGCTGATAACTATCTTAAAACAACATCGCTCAGCCTTTGGCTACTCACTCCACGACCTTAAGGGCATCAATCCTGCCCTTTGCACACATCGCATTCCTACAGACCCTGATGTTCTACCATCTAGAGAGCCTCAACGAAGACTCAATAATGCGATGAGAGAGGTAGTGAAGAAAGAAGTTCTGAACCTTTTACATGCCGGGATTATATATCCTGTGCCACATAGTGAGTGGGTGAGCCCTGTGCAAGTCGTGCCTAAAAGGGAGGCATGACAATTGTGAAAAATGAGAGGAATGAATTGATTCCTCAAAGAACTGTCACTGGTTGGCGTATGTGCATAGATTATAGGAAACTTAATAAAGCCACAAGAAAAGATCACTTTCCACTGCCCTTCATTGATGAAATGTTAGAGCGATTGGCAAATCACTCTTTCTTTTGCTTTCTTGATGGATATTCTGGGTATCACCAAATCCCAATCCATCCCTGTGACCAGAGCAAAACCACTTTTACATGTCCTTATGGAACTTATGCTTATCGTAGAATGTCTTTTGGACTATGTAATGCTCCAGCTTCTTTTCAAAGATGCATGATGTCTATATTCTTTGATATGATTGAAGGGATCATGGAAGTTTTCATGGATGACTTTTCTGTATATGGAAAAACTTTTGATGATTGTCTAGAAAACTTAGATAAGGTTTTGCAAAGATGTGAAGAAAAGCACTTAGTCCTTAACTGGGAAAAATGTCATTTCATGGTTAGAGAAGGAATAGTGCTAGGCCATCTAGTTTCTGAAAGAGGAATTGAGGTAGATAGAGCTAAGATAGAAGTAATTGAACAACTACCTCCACCTGTTAATGTCAAAGGAATCAGAAGTTTTCTTGGCCATGCTGGTTTTTATAGAAGGTTTATAAAGAATTTTTCTCATATTGCTAGACCCCTTACAAACCTACTTGCCAAAGATGTTCCCTTTGACTTTGATGATGCTTGTCTTAAATCTTTTGAAATTCTGAAAAATGCTCTTATTTCTGCACCCATTATTCAACCCCCTGATTGGTCTTTACCTTTTGAAATTATGTGTGATGCAAGTGATTATGTTGTGGGGGCTGTTTTGGGGCAAACAAAAGATAAGAAACATCATGCCATTACTTATGCTAGTAAAACTTTGACGGGACCTCAACTTAATTATGCCACAACTGAAAAAGAGCTGCTAGCTGTTGTTTATGCCATTGACAAGTTTAGATCTTACTTAGTAGGAGCAAAAGTTATTATTTACACTGATCATGCTGCTTTAAAATATTTGCTCACTAAGAAAGATGCTAAACCTAGATTAATAAGATGGATCTTGCTGCTCCAAGAGTTTGACTTAGAAATAAAGGATAAGAAGGGAGTAGAAAATTCTGTTGCCGATCATTTGTCTAGAATGTATTTTGAGAAACCGCAGGAACTACCCATCAATGACGCAATGAGGGACGACATGCTCTATCGGATCGCCTGATCCGACCCCTGGTATGCAGATATTGTTAATTTTATGGTTGCAGGATATGTACGACCAGGGGCCGACAAGAAAAAGCTCATTTACGAGAGTCGCCATCACCTGTGGGATGAACCATACCTCTTTCGAGTATGCTCTGACGGGTTACTCAGGAGGAGTGTACCGGCAGAAGAAGGAACGAAGATCATTGAGAAGTGCCACTCATCACCATATGGAGATCATTATGGAGCTTTCCGCACACATGCAAAGATCTGGCAAAGCAGATTTTTCTGGCCAACCATGTATCAAGACACAAAAGATTTCGTACGAACGTGCAACTCTTGTCAGAGGCACGGAAACATCAATTCCAGAAATGCCATGCCATTGACGACCAACCTTCAGGTCGAGCTCTTTGATGTCTGGGGAATGGACTACATGGGACCATTCCCAAAGTCCGGAAAATTCGAATACATCTTGGTGGCAGTTGACTATGTCTCTAAATGGGTTGATGCCCTGCCATGCAGATCTGCTGACCACAAGAGCTCAATAAGAATGTTTGAAGAGACAATATTTCCAAGGTTCGGTACGCCAAGGCTAGTGATAAGTGATGGAGGATCTCATTTCATCGATAAGCGCTTCGAGAAATACCTCACGGACCATGGGATCCAACACAATGTTGCTACTCCTTATCACCCGCAAACAAGTGATCAAGCAGAGACGTCAAATAAGCAGATCAAAAACATTCTACAGAAAACAGTGGACCAAATAGGAATAAAATGGAAGGACAAGCTACCCGAAGCGCTCTGGGCTTATCGGATGGCTTATAAGACTCCCATTGGAATGTCTCCCTACCAAATGGTTTACGGGAAGACATGTCACTTGCCGGTTGAACTAGAATTCAGGGCTCATTAGGCAATCAAGAGATGGAACATGGACTTTGAAGCAGCTGGAACAAAACGGAAAATGCAACTGTCCGAGTTAGAAGAATGGAGAGAGAAGGCATACCACAATGCCAAGATCTACAAGGAAAGAACCAAAAGATGGCACGACAAGAGAATCACGAAGAAGGAATTCAACCCATGCGATCAGGTACTGCTTTTTAATTCCAGGGTACGACTCTTTGGGCACGGGAAGCTACGAAGTAAGTGGGACGGACCATACAAGGTGGTGAGTTCATCGTCACACGGGGCCGTCACACTTCAAGACGACGAAGGTACGTTATTCAAGGTAAATGGTCAACGCCTTAAAATATTTTTAGAGCCCAACAAAGAGTCTGAAGATTTAGATGTGATAGAATTCTTTTATTTACCTAAGAATATTAATTTTAGGCTATAATGGGCCAACTTAGGGTTTTTAGGGATCAGCACACGGTTAGAGCACCCCGCGTCGAAGTGCGTCGCGAGGCGACGTGGTGGAGGACCGATCGGCCCCCCCTCTGGACCGGTCGGCCCCTGCCCGCCTCCCCTCGCCGCCAGCTTTTGCCCACGCTATCTCTTAGAATGCAAGATTGCACCGATATATAACCAAGGGTAGACCTCCCCCCTTTTCTCATCTAAACCTCCCAAGCAGCAGCCATGGCCGACAAACAGCTTGTTCCCTTCAACAATGAAGCCAAGGCAATCATCCCCTTCGTGAAGGAAGCAAAGCCACTTGCCATCATACCACCAGATCGCAGCTCTCTCTCACCTGCTCCACCGAGTCGTCCACGTTCGCCGCCACCACCTGAAGGACGCAAGCAGGTGATGTACGCTCAGTCGTACGATCGTCACCGCGAAGCAGCCCTGAAGAAACCGATCCATGTTCCTAGCTACATGGACCTGAAGGAGCCCAGGGATGGCGAGCGACTCACCGAGGTGCGCATGGACATGCACGGCAACACGAGAGTGCACAAGTACACTACTTCTCCAGGCCGTGTCGTCATTGACGGAATCCGCGCTAAGGAATCACAGATTAAAAGAATTCCTGTCATTGAGGCCAGCCAGCGAATGCCACAGAAGCAGAAGACCAGAAAGACCGTAGCCGAGCTCGCGCAGGAAGTAGCAAGCCTTGCGGAAACTTGCAAGGAGATCCATCGTGTGAATAGCTCCCTCACCAAAACCGTCCTCCATCTGCTAAAAACAAAGAAGCATAGGGACGAAGAGGGAGACGCTAGCCGCGACCCAAAGAAGGGCAAGCGCCCTTTGTAAGCACCTTAGTTAGAGAGCACATTAGTCTTAGTTAGTTCGATTTAGTTAGTTTGCTTTAATAGTAGGAGACGTGTAATAAAGTGCTCTCTCTCTTATCAATGAAGTGATCCACAAGTTGAGTTATATTTTCTATCTTTATTTTCTGGATATATTTTTGTCTCCACCATACTGTGTATGCAAGATAACAGAAAACAAGTGTGGGGGAGAAAAATCGACAACCAAATGGCATCTTCCACGACCAAAATCAAGAAAAACGGAAAAAGAACGGAACAATCGACTCGCACGACGAAACGCACCCTGAACCACAGCAAGGGGAGGCCGATCGGTCCCCTCCCTGGGCCGACCGGCCTGCTACAGGGCCCACTTCGGCCAAGTTTCGTCCACCACTCGGTTTGCTTTCTAAACTTTTTAAATTTTTGCAAATTACTTTCCGTTTCGAATTAAAACAAAGATGCCTTGTTAAAATGTCATGTAACCCAAAGGATAAAGTTTTGCATAATTATTCTGCAAGAAATATTTGTTGCTTTTGGGATGCTTTAGAATAATGAGAACCATCTTTCTTTTATCTTGTCTCTGGAGAGTTCTTTATTTCAAAAAGATTAAAATCATTAGTTATGCTTCTCCTTTGTGATCAATAAGAGCTTTAGCAATCATTGAAAATAAATTTAATTTAATTGATGCTTACTTGTATTAAGCTTTGTCAAATCTACGACCCATGTTGAAGTTTTGTCTAAGTCTAAGATCAAGATCACGTACACTGCTTTCACTAAAGTATCTATGCTCTAAATTTTTGATCTCTATCTCCCATGTCGTGAAAAAGGTACAGCTATAAGAAAAAAAAAAGAGAAAAAGCCAAAGATCGAAAAAAAATTCAGAGTAGAGAGAAAAGTGAGCGAGAGGAGAAAATGGACAAGTGTTCTACGGGTCAGAAGAACCCCCCTCTCTGAAAAAGAAAAAGGCATAAATAAGAGAAGAAATATGGACGTGTGTCCGAGGGTGAGTAGGGCCCACTTCTCTAATAAAAGTGAGAGAGTAATAATGGACGTGTGTCCGAGGGTGAGTAGAACCCAACTCTCCACAAAATAGCTGAATACCTTGTTTTAAAAAAATAATATGGGAAAAAGATAGAAGATTCTAAAAAGTCAGAGCAGTGGTTTTAAAGTTGACACACGCACATATCTTGATCTATGACTCATGACACACCTCTCCATGGATTCGGTTTTGACTGGGTAATATATGCAAGGTAAGTTTGCTACATCTTTCTAAAAACTCCACTTATACATCGAAATAAATGCTCGAGTAAGGATATGATATATTTTGAAAGTATCACAAAGGAGTAAGTAAGGCTATATTTTTCTTTTCAAAACTTATTCAAAAGCTCTCCATTGGATTGATTTGAGAAATAAAGGTAATCAGTTCCTAACTGTTTCATGCTCAGATATCCCATAAGTGCACATATGACTAAGGAGTATGATTATGTTGATTCTTTGTCTCTACGGTTGTTAGACCATCCTTTTATCGAGGACGAGTAAAAGCCTAAGTGTGGGGGAGTTTGTTGACACATTTTATCTATAAATATTTCCCCTCATATTTACTGGAAAAAGGGCTAAAATATAATTAGATCACCTTATTAGGGTTTGCACTGACAATTTCCACGAGTTTTGGTGAATTCATAAAATTACAGGGACTATTCAGAAATACAAGAAAAGAAACAAGTCTAGAAGGTTCCAGAACACTCCCGAACTCAACGTGACTTGGCTTGCAAGAAAGAAGCATCTGGAAGGAGCAAGGACCGTCCTGGCCAAGGCAGACCCCGAGGGGGCCCACCACAGGCCGACCGGTCCCATGGTGGGGCCGACCGGACCCCCCCCCCGGCGCCAACTCAGCCCTACTTCTAGAATGTTCTTCCACCGCCTATGAGAAGCAATCTAAACCGTATATTAGGTCGGTTTGATCCTACGGCGGCAAGGCACCTCCTCAGGACTATATAAACAGGCCTCCTGACCCCAGGGTGGGGGAACAACTCATTCTAGATCATCAATGCCTACCTGAGATACAAGCTCTAGACTAGAATTAGAGTTGGAGAGTTAGTATCAAGTTGAGAGATTAGAGCCACGATCTATTCAGATCTAGCTAATCTTGTTCGAGAGAATTAGAGAGCGGTAGAGGCGGAATTGAAGGAAGGCCCGGACCTGTCGGTGCCTCCTCTTCATCTTCTTCCTCTGGGATCAACTCCATTGGAGCCTGATCTTGAGACCTTGTGGAAAGATCAACTTCTTATTCAAGTGAGTAACAATGTTATTATTGTTCTTACGGTTCATAACTCTTTTATGAGTACTTTAATTCCTGTCGCTCCTGAGTTAAAGTTGCATGTTTAGTGTAAGCGTGGTGCTTAGACTAGCTAGCTTGTGAATGCCTTCTACATTCCGGATCGTGTGGTAGAAGCGGGAAGTGACCTCGTTCCCATCTATCCTTTGCAGTCCACCTCCCGTCTATAGAAATTGTAGGACCCCCCCCATAGATTGTCGGAAGTTTCCCTTTCCTAAGTATGCCTTCAGACAATCACCCCATAAGAACAATAATAGCATAGCTTGTGCGAGTAAGAACTAGACATCCTAAAGTTTTCCTTATCTCTCTTTCTATCAAGTCCTTGATAACTACTCAGGGATTAGTTATACATCTCGGATCACTCTACCCTTCTTCCTGTGGATTCGATATTTAAAACCCTCTTCCCGGGTGAAGTGCTCATCGGTATTCGTGCGCTTGCGGATTATCCATCATAATATTTCTGTAGGCTTAACAAATACCAACAAGCATTTCTAGCGCCGTTGCCGGGGAGAACGGTTAAGAGAGAACTCGTAAGTATAACTATATCTTGTACGTATACTTTTATCTTTTCCTTTTTTAGTTTTAGATTTTTTTTCTTTTCTACTATCCTTATGGATACTACCCTCATTAAAGACTTTTCGGCACCCTCAGAGCTCAGCCTTAGGCCCATACCTTCATCAAAGCCAATCTTATCTGATGCCTATGAGCTGCGCCCACGGTAAATAGAGATGGTCCAAACCAACTCTTTCTCAGGAATAGAAGACGAAGACCCTTATCATCATCTCCAACAGTTCGAACAAACTTGTGACTCCCTTCATATAGAGGGTATGTCTGACGAGGCCATCAGTTGGAAGCTTTTTCCATTCACATTGAAAGGAAAAGCTTGCCAGTGGTATGACAGAACCAAAGGGAAGAAGAAAGGTAATTGTGGAATTCTCCATGCGGATTTCTGCATGGATTTCTACCCTTTATCCAGAGTAGTCAACCTCAGAACCAAGATCATATCCTTCAAACAGGGGGATAGTGAGTCTATGGGTTCATCCTGGGAACGTTTTGAACTCCTTTACAAATCCAGACCAGGTCTAGGCCTTCAAGACCATATTCTCCTTCAACATTTCTATATTGGTCTTAATAGGGAATCTAGAGCCTATTTAAATACCTCCTCACATGGATCATTCATACACCTTACATCCAGTGAAGCTAGAACCGTCCTAGATAATATTCTAGCTAGCACCAATGATGATCCATTAGAAGAGAAAACTTTAAAAGAAGAGATTCCAGAGATAGCTACACCAGAGACTATGCCAGAACCATCTCAGCCTATAGCTATCCCTCTACCTGATTTTATAAATGATATCGAGGATGATTTATTTTTCGATTATGGAAACACCTCGAATTATCATAAAGAGAAGAGGCCTCAAAAGTACACATCATCTTTGCATGACAAAATAGACCCTTTTGAGCAGACCTTCTCAAGAGAACACACTGTGGAGCTTGCATCCATCATGAGTGGGGAATGGTTAGAAGAATCCGAGCTTTTCTCTGACGTGGTCCGTTTGGATTCACCTTCTACACCAATTCAATGTACAATCTATGGAACCCCCTTTGATGCCCTTTATAATCCAGTTGTGGGAATCAATATAATGGTCTTATCCTTTTTCTATTAGTTTATTAAAAACACGCCATTATCCCCCACAACGAAATTATTAAAGTTCTCGTGGAAGGTGACGAATGAGACCACATACCCCGGTGGGGGCTGTGGGAAATCCTCAAGCTTGGGCTTGATCCACTCCCGCGCATCGGTCAGGCGCGGGAGCAGTCCCGCGTCGGCGAGACCGGTCAACTTCGCGAGAGAGATGGTGGAGCATTGCCAGTTCGACATCGCCGCGCGCGGAGAAGACCAGAGACGATGGTGGAAGACTTGAATCTGCTAACCACGCGGCGCTGGGTCGGACGGCGTGGCATGAGAAGAAAGGGACGAAAGGGAAGAATGAGATCGAAATCAACCCCCGCTTTCTCGACTTAAATGGGGGGACGCAGGCCAGCTAGGCGCAATTCACTGCTCGGGCCCACTCGGGAGGAGCAGAGGAGCGTCCCGCCCAAGATCTCTCTCTCTCTCTCTCACGCGATTCCTGCTAGACCTGACACCTCGGAAAAAGTGACATCCGCCCCAGACGGCGTTCGGCACGCCGGCGACCGGGGTCGGCTGACAAGACGACACAGGGGATCACGTCAGAAAAGAGGATTCTCCCGACCTAACGCAAGGCGCCAGACCTACCATCACGGTAAAAATGGTAAAAAAGATGCCCCCAGCTCCGAGCCAAGGCGCGGCCGTGCGTCCCGACCTAAGTACGCGCCTGGGCTGGACAGTGAGACGGGCGGGTTCGTACGACAAGACATCGTCAAAGAGGACTAGAGTGGCTCGTTGCAGCCATTCGTCGCCACCCGCACGAGCAAAACAAGTCGACAAGACAAACGTACGACCCAGAAGGCCCATGGCCAAGTTTCATTACACAAAAAAAAGAGAAAAAGAAGATAAAAGGGGGAGGTGCCGATCACGAAGGATTCGCACCCGCCCCGAGGCACAAGCCTCACTCCGCCGAAGGGTCGGCCTGACTAGGGGAGTCCGCCCCCTCGGAGCCACCCTCCGACTCACTGGACTCGTCCAGGATGGCCGCTCCCCATGTCACCGCGGCAGGCCCCCGGTTCTCGAGGAAGGCGTCGATGTCCACCGACGGAAGGATGGCGTCGGCGTTGGCGTTGAAATACAAGGCCGACTCCTAGCGCCTCCGTGGCCTTGTCCCCCGTGGGAACCCCACGAGGATCTGCGAGACCGTATGTCGCCCCCTGGTGCACCCCCGCGACAACCACCTTGGAACGGGAGCCGCGGCTACGCCACCCTACAGAGGCTACCGTGGCTAGCACAGCGTATGGCGCCAACGGGAGACGAAGGGCCACGGCGTGACACTATTCCAGCACTGTCCCGGAACTGTTGCTGCACTGTAGCAGGATGCTATTTTACCATCTTAACCCTTGTACACCAGCCCTCCTTGAACTATAAAAGGGAGGCTGGCACCGTAAACAGCATAACCAACATGACGAACAAGACCAACAGGAAAAACAACACACCACAACACCCATCGAGCACTCGTAGCTCACAACCATCATCTAGAGACTTGGGACACTCTCCCTCTCTCGACCTAAGCTTGTACCCCCTACTACAAGCCCCCGTGGGCATATAGAACATCCTTTCGAACTGGACGTAGGGCACCCCCTCGGTGCCTGAACCAGTATAATCCCGGTGTCTCTAAGCCCAACCATCCGGATCAGACGCACGAACATACCAAAATTTACTTGCCGGCAGTATCAAACCCCGACAGACATTGCCTATATTCTTCTCTACGTGGATGATATTGTCTTGACTGCTTCTTCTGGTACTCTGCTCCAGCACATTATTGATCGACTGCACAGTGAGTTCGCTATGACAGATTTGAGGGATCTTCATGACTTTTTGCACATGTCGGTGACTCGTTCTTCTGATGGGCTGTTTCTCTGTCAGCGCCAGTATGCCTTGGAGATTCTTCGTCGTGCCGGCATGAGTGAGTGTCATTCTACGACAACACCTGTTGACACTAAGGTCAAGTTGTCTGCTTCTGATGGTGCGCCGTTAGCTGACACTTCTGCTTACCGGAGTCTAGCTGGTGCTCTCCAGTATCTCACTCTGACTCGTTCGGATCTTGCTTATGTTGTTCAGCAAGTCTGTGTTTTCATGCATGATCCTCGGGAGTCTCAACTGGCCTTTCTGAAACGCATCCTGCGTTATATGAAGGGTACCTTGTCCTACAGTCTTCGGATTGGCACTGGTCCGGTTGACTCTCTTACAACCTATTCTGATGCTGATTGGGCTGGCTACCCCGATTCCCGTCATTCTACCTCTGGTTTTTGTGTCTTTCTCGGTGACACTTTGGTTTCTTGGTCGTCAAAACGTCAGACTACAATCTCCCGCTCCAGTGCAGAGGCAGAATATCGTGCTGTTGCTCATGCGGTTGCTGAGTGTTGTTGGCTTCTCCAACTTCTTCAGGAGCTTCATGTTCCACTCTCAAAGGCTACGCTCGTCTTCTGTGACAATGTCAGTGCGGTCTATATGGCTGCCAACTCAGTTCATCATCGACGAACGAAGCATATTGAGATTGACATTCACTTTTTCCGCGAGAAGGTGGCCTTAGGCGAAGTTCGTGTTCTTCATGTTCCTTCTTCACGTCAGTTTGCTGACATTATGACTAAGGGCCTTCCTGTACATTTGTTTACTGATTTTAGGTCCAATCTAGGTGTTTGTCAAGACCCACCTGCGACTGCAGGTGGGTGTTAGACATATAGTATTGTATATGGTCTTGTATTGTATTATTTGTACTCCAAGCTGTATCCGGCCTATATAATGAAAGGTCACCCTATCTTGGGTGTGTGGTGTTTGCCCAACTCAATAGTGATGCCATCACGCTACGCCTAAGCTCTCGATTGCCCCTACCTGACACGCCAACTGTCTGATTGTGAGATCTAGATAGATCTACAGGGGTACCCACGTGGTTGATTTGGAGGTTAGTAAGGATTGAGAACAGAGAGCGTAGATGGTTATGCAATGAGCACACGAAACAAGGGACACGAAGGTTTATACTGGTTTGGGCCTCCGGAGAGTAAAACCCTACGTCTAGTTCTTGGTGGTGTTGTATTGTTTGTGCGCGAGAGCCAAAGAAGGATGTGATGACCTCGGGAAGACATACTAGACCACCTTATATAGTCTAGCAGACTAGATTACAAGATAGTGGACCGAACCTAGGTCAGTTACAATATGGTAGCTATCTCTACGGATTACAAATATTATCCCGTGATATCCGGAATGATTGGCGCCGCGGGTGATGTCTTGACTTGCAAATTAGGTTTGCTGGGCCTGCTGTCAGGTCGACAGGTCGTCTGGCAGGTCAGGTCCACCTGTTGGGGACTGTTGAGAACCTGGTCGGTAAGGACCCATGGGGTAGCCCCATCTCACCGTTGTTAGAGCATCTTCAGCAGTTTGGGAAACCAATTTGACATCTATCTAATTTTGGCAAAATAAGAAAAATTAGCCTTCAACAGTTTGTCAGACCAACTTGGCAAAACTCACCTCCCCATGTGGAAATATACGCGTGCCAATCCGAGTTGGCATTAGCTTTTCTCTCACGCTCCCATGCGCCAAGCCACGTGGGAGAGTGAAAAAATAAAGAACAGAGAAGGGTTCCTCATGCAAATTTTCAAGAGGTGAAAAAACATAAATATAATTTTGTTTCTCCATCAGAGTTCGTGATGCCGGTTAGATTTGGGTTTGGCAAATGAATTATGTCAAACTATTGGAGATTGGTTTTTTTACTTAGCATACCATTTTAGAAGTTGGCAAAACACAAGATTTGCCATGTAAAATTTGACAAACCAATCAGAAATTCATGAGGATTGCGGAACGCCCATGCCACACGCAGTCGTGAAGAAGCTCACAATTGGAGTGGTAAGACTGTCTCCAGGAGATGCTGCAAACACCACCGAATCTGCAAAACGGGGAAGGAATGCGCACTGTAGCGCCTCCAGCGGTTGCTGCAAACACTACCGCATTTTGCAGACGGCGTCCTCCCATCGCGCAATCTTGGGATGTCTCTCACCTCGCCTCATTCCAACCGCTACCCTCCGTCCACCCTGCGACTGTCTCCCCTCCAGCGCACCTCCACCACCTCGCCGGCTCCACCACCCCCGGCTCGCCTCCGCCCGCTCCTTCCCTCCGGCGACCGGGGCAGAGGAGGAAGGCGCCGCCGTCGCTGGATCGGGCAGGGCGGAGGAGCTTGAGGCCGCCGCCGCCTTCCCCGGCCGACCTCCTCCACGGCGACGCAGATTCGGCTGCCTCCTCCACGCCTCTCCCCTTCCTAGGCCTGGATCTGGCGGCGGCGGAGGCGCCGATGAAGCTGGAGGCGGGGAGCCCGAGATGCCGACGCAGAGGCGCCGACGAAGCTGGAGGCGGGGAGCCCGAGGTGCCGGCGAGAGGCACAGCTCCACGACGGAGGTCGAGGTCGCCGTCTCCTCCACTGTGCCGACGCGGAGGCGCGGAGCAGGGGCGAGGAGGTGGAGCTCCACGGCCGGCGCACGTCGTCACGGAGGTCGAGCAGATCCGGTCGCACGCTGGCAACGAGCAGGGGCGCGGAGGCGAAGCTCCACCATCGCCGGGGACGCAGCTCCACCATCCACACGTCGTCCTCGTCGCGCCGCACCGTCACCACTGCCGCATGTCGTCCTCGTCGCGCCGCCAACGGATTCGCGCACCGGCTACCGCTCCTCTGCTCCGCTTGGAGCCGAGGCAGAGCTCCCTGGATCCGTGCGGTGGCTTCACCCCAGGGCGCGCGTGTAACGACCCGCCTCCCCGAGGCCGGGTTCGCCTACGCCTGGCAGCTCTCTAGGACCCTAAGAATATCCCCACAGACCAACACATGTCTTTTCTGCGTACTTTATCCTCACTCATGCGCACCCGAGAAGGACTTCCCGGTCGGTCACGCATCGCTCCAAGCCAAGCACGCTTAACTTTGGAGTTTTTAGTGATGGGCTTCCGAAAAAGAAGTTGCAACTTGTTTTTGTATGATTATCCTTATCAATCCTATTAAGCCTTGGGTCAGGATGTCACATACACCCCCCTTAGAAGATTGACGTCCTCGTCGATCAACCCCAAGCCAGGAACGTCCTCTCTTGGCCACGTCCGTGGGTCCAGTGCCAGCGTATGTGCCATGTTGTGTGACCACTCAGGGCCCACACCAGCCATGCACACCATGCCTGCGCAACTGCGACCACACACGCCCGTGAAACCGCGAGAGTCGACTCTGATACCATTTATTTTCATGTCAAGAACCATGGTTTGTAATAATGGACCATACGGGGAAGATTTACTTAATTTATAAGGTACTCTGGACTCTCCTTCGTGGGAGTTTTAATGTATACGTTTCGATCATCTGTGTGTGATTCAAGTGATTTACCGGGCCTTGACCCGGCAACACTCAACAAGATGATTCTTTATTATCGCTTAATGACCAAATGGAGTGGTTTAGGCGATAGTACGGAATTATCTCGGATGGGGTTGTCACAGCGCGGAGCAACCGTCGTGGGAGATGCGCGACGGGAACCGCACACTGCTGGACGCCTCACCTTTTTTAAGCAGCGATTCCTTCTCTCTTTCTCTGGTACCAGGACTTTGCAGATGGGATCCAGATTATTGCTAGAGACAGCCGAGGGCAGCTGGGCGTCGCAGGCGGCCGGAGGTAGGGAAGGCTCGAGGAGGCAGCCAGTCAGGGTGGAGAAGGCGCCCGACAAGGGAGGAGAAGGCGGTCGACGGTGGTGGACGAGGTGGCCGCCATGGGTGGAGATGGCGGCCGGAACTGCTGGCGGAGGCAGTCGGCGGGGGAGGAGATGACAGCCAGCGGGAGTGGAGGAGGGGCCGTGGATCAAGTGGCGGAGCGGCTGAGGGTGGAGGAGGCTGCAGCATTGCTGTGGGGTGGAGGAGGCGGCGGCGCGGCTGGAGCGGTCGACCTCCGCGGGAGGACAGAGGGCGCTGCGGGGGGTGTTGGACGGAGCGGACGGTTGGAATGAAGATAGGAGAGAGAATCCCGAATATGCGGCAAGCGAGAGCTCCGACTGCAAAATGCACGGGGTGATGCAGCGCCTGCTGGAGGTGGTACAGTGCTCTTTCAATCTTCATTTTGCAGATTTCCTACCCCATGCAGACTCTGCTAGAGATAGAGCCTGTTTAGTTCCCTCCAAAAAAATTTGGGATCCCTTTGGAGCTCAATTAGGAGGACTAAACAAAGACTAATTACAAAACTAATTACATGAATGGACGGGAAATCGCGAGACGAATCTATTAAGCTTAATTAATTTGTCATTAGAGATTGTTTACTGTAGCACAACGTTGTCTAATCATGGTATAATTAGGCTCGTTAGATTCGTATCGAAAAATTAGGTAGGGGTCATGGAATGAGTTTTGTCATTAATCCACATTTAATACTCCTAATTAGTATCCGAAGATTGATGTGACGTAGTTAGGAAATTTTTTGGAACTAAACAGGCTCATAGTCTAGGTCCCAAATCGCAACATCTGCCCCGGCGCTCGTTGTGGTCGTATAGATCTCGCTT
The DNA here is from genome assembly GCA_036936925.1 of Cenchrus fungigraminus. Classification (NCBI taxonomy): domain Eukaryota; kingdom Viridiplantae; phylum Streptophyta; class Magnoliopsida; order Poales; family Poaceae; genus Cenchrus; species Cenchrus fungigraminus. Next base: position 55,710,132 of record CM072772.1, on the reverse strand, counting down.
CAATAAGACGAGCCCCAAAACGCCCGTCACGAGCTCCCCGCCCCCATTACCACCACGGCACCACCCCTCACCATGGCGAAGGGCCGCGGCGGAGAGCCCATACCGCTCTCGCGGTTCGGCGCGTTGGTCGCACAGCTCGAATCCGTGGTGGCAGCGGCGAAGCAGAAGCCCCCCGACGCGCTTCTCTGCTTCGACCTCCTCTCCGAGCTCTCCTCCGCCATCGACGAGGCCTCCAAGGTCCGCCCCTCCCCTGCTGACTTCACTAGAGTACAGATCCCTCCCGTTAGAGCAATGCGTGCGCCTGTACGTCTGCTGATGTCCCTGTGCTTGTGCGGGTTCCTACCCATCGGATCTTTAGCGAGTTGCAAATGGTGTTGCTCTGCCGTGATCTGCCCGACTTGGCTCGCTAGCTCATCTTCTGTGCTTGTCCTTGCATAGCAACTTGCTCTGATCTTGTGGTTGCGCTTAGCTGTGGCTGAAGGGGTAGCATAAGAACAGACATCGGCACATGCAGCGATCGTGATTTGAACAGAAGACTGGCTGGGTAAGACTGATGCTAAGTCGTGTGTTTTGGTGGTGCTATGCAGGAGACCATACAGCTTTGGCAAAGGAAATGCGAGGATGCTCTCCAATCATTGCTCGTCCTTGGGGCCCGGCGCCCTGTTCGGCGCTTGGCGTCATCAGCGATGGGCAGAATAATCGAGAAAGGCGATGCGATATCTGTATACTCAAGGGCGAGTACCTTGCAGGGGTGGTTGGTAGATACGAAAAGAGCAGAGCCCATGGCATGCGCAGGTTAGAAATTGCATTTTTTTCTGGATTTCTTGTTTGAATTGTTATGCATCTTTTAGAAATTCAATTATTCTGCATTGTATTAATGACGAAGTGAAATGGTATCAGACTAGTTAACTGATATTGCAAAAAGAGCATGTACAATGCAGTATTGCACTCCTACAATGCATCAGGCTGCGGTTTTGAAGCAGCTGTAGCCATTCTATTTGCTTTTGCAGATAATGAGTTAACAGCTCCAAAATGCCAGCTCTTGAAGCTGCAAGAACTTTAGCTCAATTAGCCTATTGAAGATAGCTTCATTTTCTCACTTAAGCTGCAACCATTCAAGCCTTCACAATCTCCCTTGCTCTACTCCATTGAAAAAAATGGCAGAGAAGTGAATATTTTGGGTAGTCCAAGAAAAAATTGATAGGTAGCATGATCAGCGCAGAAGGGACTATGTAGCACAGTAGGGTGGTATTGTGGTAAGACTACTGCTAAAGATTGATAAGAAAAGATGAGGGAAAGAATCGACTTTGATGTGAGAAAGAAAAAACAAACACTTCACTTATCAGAACAATGATAAACTTTGTGTGCGCCTTTATATGATTCATCTGTATATATTTTTCTGGATTAAGCTATCCTTAATAGGCTCAAAGTTTCAAACTTTAGTCTGATACACAAATCTGCATGGACACACCCTTTAGCCCTTATTCTGTGAGCCTAAGTGAGCAGTGGAGATCAGTGGATGTTCAAAGTTGTCCTTGTAATAACTTCCATTCTAGTAAGTCCACAAGAACACAACTCTTTGTTGAAATAAGGCATGGACACAAACTCAAAGACAGAGGTGCACTTCTGTTCCTCTCAACCCACTTTGGTTAGAATTAAAGATTAGGCCATGTTTGGATCCAAGGGTTAAAGTTTACAACAGGTGGGCGGATTGGTCGGCTAAACTTTAGCCAAGTTCCAAAAGGGTGTAAAAGCATTAGCTAGGAGAGGTGGAACTAGTAGCTAAGGAAAAGGCCAAACTGCCCCTAACTTTCAGGGGAATTTATGCTTCCCACAGCTTCTTGTTTATATAGCCATCATCATTCCAGAATCCCGAATTGATGTTGATCGACCGATTTCACAGTGGAAGTTCCTTTTTTATCCCAACCCATTTAGGTTTTTCCTCTTCATGACTCAAGTCACAGGCTGAGACTAAGTCCATTAGTCTTGTCTGCTGAAACAGCACCTGCATGGAGTAACACATTTTCTTCTCACATGTGAGTGTTGTACAAGGAGATGTTGATTTCTCAATTTCTCTGAGGCCAGACTAAAGTGCTGCATACTATCTCATGATCACCTTATTCGTTTTATTTTTTGTTCTTTTTTAATTTAATAGAAGCCAATGATTTCCAAGCAGGTGCAGCACAATGTCTGGGAGAAATTTACCGTTTATTTGGGCGCAAGATTACTGCAGGGCTGATTGAGACATCAAGCATTGTAGCCAAGCTTATGAAGTATCATGAGGTTGTATGCTTTCCCTGCAATTCGGTTACTGTTCTTTACTTCCTCATTTTTGCGCTTTCTTTAGTTAATCTAACTGTCTTCGATTCTTTGTTCGTCATGTCCATTTTTTTAGAATTTGTTTTGCAATACATCATTTGGATTTAGATATATGGATATTTTTTAATTGAATCAAGAACAATCATTTCTATAAGATGGGAAATTGGTGCAATAGGTTACCTGTCGATTTCTTGTTCAATGCTTTCTTTCTAATCTCTAAGAACCTCTGATGCTTGTAGCTTGTGATGTCCAGCCTTGCTTTCTTTCTAATCTTTAAGGACCTCAGATGCTCTCAAGCTATTGCTTGTGATGTCCAGCCTTGTCCATTTTGATGATTATGTCATGGACTCAGGGTCCTATTAATTCTCTACTAGTAAAAGGAATTCTGACAGTGCTCTCAAACAAAAATGTCAGGACTTTGTGAGACAAGATGCTCTTCTCTTGCTTGAAAATGCATTGGAAGGCTCTGGTGGTGGTGGTGGTGGTGGTGCAGCTTATCAGGATGCTTTCCGTATCATCATGCGAGGTGTAAGTGATAGATCGTTCATCGTCAGAGTAGTGGCAGCACGATGCATGAAGGCATTTGCTGATATCGGTGGGCCTGGGTTGGGGATGGCTGAATTTGATACTTCAATGTCTTATTGTGTCAAGGTATTGTTTATTTCCTTTCTTTCCCATGTTTACTGCAACTCAGCTTGCTAAAAACCAATCCGTTCCTTCTATTGATCATTTATCACAGGGTTTGGAAGATAGTGTATCTTCAGTTAGGGATTCATTTTCTGAAGCACTTGGTGCCATACTTGCTCTTTCAGTGAACCCAGATGCCCAGGTAATTGTGTAATCTTTTCACATTTTTAAACTTTTTCTTTTTATGGTGTGTGTGTATATATATATATGATATATGTGTGTATTTGATAGGTGAAGAAAGGAGGGAAAAAGCAAACTGCTTCTGCAAAAAAATTTGAAGATGGTGTACAGAAGCATTTGATTGTGCCATTTGTCAAAGGTAAAACAAAATTATGTCCTACTCGTGCATGATCAAATACATCTAACTACATGAATGTAGTATTGTAGTTCCATGAAAAGAAATTTTTACAAATTCCAAACTTGTTGAATGAAAATTTTGAATTAATTTCTTGTGTTAGGGAAACTCAGAAATAACAAATTCCAAACTTTTATGTTTTTTCTTTTTAACTTTTCCACGCGTCTCCCTATCTGCACTTTCCTTGTTGCTTCTGATTAAGATGATCTCAAGCAACCCATCAGTGGTTCAACTAGTAATACTAAAATTTAGATCCGACAAAAGTAATATCTTAAGGGTCGTTATACCAGTTTTGAGACATCATCCTGTGACCTTCTCGATGGGAATCTTTTCGGTGCTTAGGCTACCTCTGGTTAGACTGATTTGTTGGACAACATGATTAACAATTTGTTGTATGAGAAAAAAAATTCTTATGATACATAATGTAAGTGACCAATAAGACACAAATGACTAGGAGGTGTTCCTCTATCTGGAATGCCTAATGTAATCGCTGTTCTCAAGCAAGAAAGTAGAAGGATAACATCAGCCTCACAGGATCCTTTTTTTTCTCTCAAATACGCAGGAGAGCTGCATATCATTGCATTAAGATAGGAGAAGCCACCAGGGCCATACAAACACACACCACACACCCCTTACTTCTCTAAATTACATTCGTGCTTGTTCTTATTATGAGGTGACTACACATAACATAGGACGCTGCTAACCACCAGGTCAAGCACCAACCAGACCACTCAAGCCCTTGGCGCCTGCAAGCATCCAGAGATCAGCTTCTTCCTGTGCAAGGAGGAGGGCCTGATCAATCCTGGGCGAGGCACCATTGAACACTATACCATTCCTCATCTTCCAAAGAATCCAAGCTCCTAGAACAACCAGTGAGTTAAAACCTCAGCCAGCTTCTTTATTGAGCGACTTATCAGCTTACTGCCACCAATCAAATAATCCAGCCAAGGTTGTTTGTGGTGCGAGATCAGGGATATCAAAGGGGCACAGCTAGGGCTGTCAACGAGCCGAGCTCTAGCGAGCTTGGAACCTCAAGCTCGAGCTTGAATGAACATCGAGCTGAGCTCTAGCCGAGCCTAAAATCTGTCCGAGCTTGTGACAACTCGAGCTCGGCTCGACCGAAGCTCGTGTAGGACCGAGCTCGGCTTGAACAGGCTCGCTTCATGGCAGAAAATGAGAAGCTCGAAGCAGTCTACTGATTGGCTGCTTGCGTCGTGGTGTACACTGAGCTTCTTCCTCTCTCATTTATGACTGTACTGTTGGCTTGAGCATCACGCGGAAGATCAGAGGGAGTTGGCATTGAACTGTGTATTGAGTTGCATGCACCAACCAGTTCAACCCAAAAGCTTAAACTGATGAGGAAAGGTGGGCAATTCACTTATACTCCAACACTCCCCCTCACGTGCAGTCTCCCTCAGGCCGCATACGTGGATATTGGAGTGGGCTGTAATTATTTTAATTAACGCGCCCGCCAGGATTCGAACTCGAGACTTCTGGCCCTGATACCATATTGAGTTGCATGCACCAACCAATTCAACCCAAAAGCTTAAGCTGATGAGGAAAGTTGGGCAATTCACTTATACTCCAACACTGTGGTTGGCCCAAAGGGAAATATACTACAATCTTTAGTGCACACATGCATTATATATACCAGGGAAGCTCATCGAAGGCTTGAGCTCGGCTTGTTTTGCAGTCGAGTCGATCTTGAATCAAGCTTATGGGTGTGTTTGGTTGAGCTGTGGCTTTTAGAAAAGCAGCTGTGGACTGTGACTTTTGGAAAAGTAGCTTTGGAAAAGCTGCTGTGGGATGGTTGGAAGCCCGTTTGGTTGAGTTGCTGTGACTTCTAGAAAAGCTCCCTCACTTCCAAGCGGGACCCACGTGCCATACACACATATTCTACTTCTTCCTCCTCGCGCCAGTGCTCGTCGTGCCGGGAGGGCGCCCAACGGCCACCACAGCGCATGGGAGGAGCTCGCCGGCCGCGGTCCCGCAGAGGAGGGGCTTGCCGGCTGCCGCCGCGCCGGGAGGGATTCGCCGGCTGCCTCTGCGCCGGGAGGGGCTCGCCACCAGCCACGCGCGCGCCGGGAGGGGTTCGCCGGGAGGAGGGCCGCGCGCGGAGGGGCTCGCCATCAGCCACGCGCGCGCCGGGAGGGGTTTGCCGGCCGCCGTCGCGCCGGGAGGAGGGCCGCGCGCGCTCGCCTCGAGCTCGATCCCCCGCGCCTCGAGCTCAATCCCCCGCATCTCGAGCTCGATCCCCCACGTGTTGTTGCCTCCCCTTTCAATTCCTTCCATCCACAGCGCCACCATCATCTAATCCACACTTCCCGCTCCTCAATTTTGGCGCTCACCGCCGGCGAGGTTGATCTCGTCGCTTTTTCCGTCGGGGCTCACGAGGTACCGGCGGCGGAGCTCCATGTGCGGGGCTCCCGCGTGCACCCGAGCCGTGGCCGCGGAGCTCCCGTGCGCACGCCGGCCTCCGGGGCTCCCGCGCGCGCCCCAGCCGTGGTCGCGAAGCTCCTGTGCGCGGGTGTGCTGGCCGTCGGGCTCTAGTCCTGTGTGTTTCTTTTCGAGGAAGACGACGACGCGAACCGGTATGCACATAATGGATGGCAGGCGGGTAATTTACAACAAAAACCGAACGCCGCAGCAGCTAAAAACAGGGTCGCGGTGACTTTTGAACTTGTACTAGCCAAAGCCGCCCATAGCTGCTAACTTTTCCCACAGCTGAGACCCTTTGGTTGGGCTTCCTGCTTTTGGCCGAAGCCAAAGCCGCGGAAAGCCTAACCAAAGGCACCCTATATCGAGCCGAATTCGAGTAGCTCACGAGCCTCGAGCTTTTTTGACAGCCCTAGGCACAGCAGCTGTTGCCAGAATTGCCTGGAGAAAACACAAGCACACAGGAGATGTTGAACTGTCTCCTCCTCTTGGTCGCAAAAGGGGCAGTGCTCAGGATGAGAGGAGGCCACGTTTTGCAAGCCTGTCTGCTGTCCAACAGCAGTTGTGGGCAACGAACCAGAGAAAAAAATTTGCACTTCCTTGGAGCCTTACAGGATCTCAGCCTTCTTTTTTCGTGCTTCTTTGTGTTCTATAATGTTTAGAGTTTATGTTATTGCACCCTTTGAACGATGTTGCAAATGGAAGTTTAGGGATTGTTCATTCATTGCTCAAGTTAGCTTCGATGTTTAACACATGTCCAATCTTATGTGCACTGAGCCAAGTGTTTCTCAATTTCAAATTACAGCAAATGGGGCTCATGCAAAAAAACTCCGGATTGGTTTGGCTTTGTCATGGAGGTTCTTTCTGCAAGTAAGTTTTTGTTCAGAAATAGTTGAGCTAAACTAGGACGTATGAAAGATAATAAGAGCAAATGACTGAAAAAACACCAGATAATTACTAATTCATAACATGGCATAGTTTGTGCTTGAAGAGCACAATAGTGAGCTATTTGAGCGCAGAGATATGATAACATAACACTGTTTTGTTTTATTTCTTTATCTGTTTTATATGATGTCTAAATGAATTGCATTACTTATATTCCTTATCCATTAGACGCATCTTTGAAAGAGTTCTCTTAACTGCAAGTGTTGCTTCTTATCACTGTATAAATTCTCATGTTTTGATATTTGTCTAGATTAGTAAGTTTTACTTGCTTTTATGATGTATTGGTGTTTCATTTTGCTCCTTTATGTACAATGGTTATGCGGCACAGATGATGCATATGAAGTATGGCATCCCAGATAGTGAACTCCAAAACTATGCCATACAAGCGATGGAAATTCTCCAAGGGAATGATTCTCCTGATCCACATGCACTGGTATCCTCTTTTGTTGATCTAAGGTTTCTTGAACTGGTTACTGGCATCCTATTATTTGGTTTGAATGGATTATGCATGGCACCCAAGTGAACATTTTTCATCATTAGAAGAGAATTATGGTAACACCTTGCATCAGTATTGGATTAGGAAATTTAGTTTTTTGAGGAGAAAATATATCAGACACAAGGAAGGAAATTTTATTGCACGATGGTTGTATACAATTTAAGAATTGTGCTACACATACGATGGGTTGTACGACCCATGCACACCCGCACACAACCCAGCACTTGCAGGTCTTGTCAGCAGCTCATGTGGCTGAAGGCAAAAAAAACAGGATCTGTTATACATGGGGTTTGGACACAGTGTTCATATGCATACCATCTTCCAAAATTTGAGGGTTCTGATCGCTCATTATGTAACTACCAGACATGTGTTCTGTATGTTCTCCGAGTTGGTGTCGCGGATCAGATGACTGAGCCGGCACAACGTGAATTTTTGGTATTTCTTGGAAGAAAGGTATGACATATTCCTTTGTCATAAACTGTTAAGAAATATTTGAGGTTACTACTTTACATAATGCAATTTTGGTGCAGCTGGAGTCTTCAAACTACACAGCTCCAATGAGAGTGGCAACATTACGGATTTTGTCTTACCTTTTGAGAAGCTTGGGTGAGGTATTTGCAGTTAAATAGCATTATTTCTCTGTTTGGTATGTCCCTTGTTTATTGCCACCTCCATCAGGAAGAACATGAGCAGTGTAAGGAACACAGTGGGGTAACTGTTGACATGGGTGGTTGAGTTACAGGATCCTGGTGGGTTGGGGGGGGGGGGCATTGTACGGACATGGTGGTTTTGGGAGGGAGGGAGGACCATATATAACTTCTTGCTTGCCTTCAATTACATTGCCTCACTTTCTTTGAGAAGAGATTTATAGATCTAATCCAAACCAAATCTTAGATCTATCATCTATCTCTGATCCATCTTGGGGCCACTATGGGAGAAGATTTTTAAAAAGGTAGGAATAGGACAGGGATCTTTTGCCAATTTGTGATGCATGGTGCTGTGTGGCTCATTGGATGTACTATCAAAATGTTGAAGGAAAATTTCATGAGTTAAGAGAATTGTAGAGAGGACAAGTAAAGTTGCTTTGGACTTAACAAAAGAATTCCAACATGTGGTTTGAGCTCATGTTTGGAATCCAACTGGCACCGCAGGAAGATTTTTTTTTACGTTTCACCTTTTACAGAATTCCTTCAGGGACCCTTTGTTCCTGAACCCCTGTTATTTATAACTTATGTTTCCATTCAGTCTAACTCTTTTGGATGAACTTAGAAACAAATGAAAGATTAACTGGGTTATCTCTAAGATGGGTGTGGCGTGGCTATGGGCGTGCACCTGAGCCTGTGTAGATGCGCCTCCATGACAATTACTGAAGTATACCTGGTGCATTTCCAAATAAATTTAGGACTTATTGTTTTGTTTACACTCAGGAAAATGTTCAAAATCTTTTTTGGTTAACTTTTGCACTAATGCTATGAATACATGGTATTTGTTTTTTTTTGCAGGTTCCAGCTGAATTCAAGGATGTTCTTGATAACACAGTTGTTGCAGCATTATCTCATTCTTCAGCTCATGTATGGTTTTCACACAATCTCTGTTATAGCACTTGCTGTCGAACTATCATATTCGTTAAGCAAATACACACTATATTAGACTAAATAATCATGATAGATATGTACTGTTAAATTGTGCCTTTTCAACTCAGCTCGGGTAGGCTAAAGTAACTGTTTGCTCCCTCGTTTTTTGTTTGATTGATAAAGCAAACCTTACACACAGACCAAGGCAGTGATTTGTTTTTAACTTTATGATCAAACTGCCCCTTTTTGTACAGCACATAAAACACATCATGAAATAGGCAGCATGGCGACTTTGGTGAAAAGTTTAAAATTCCTGGTTGACATGCTGCATACCACAGTTTTAGGAAAAAATTTTCCACTGATGTAGACCGTTGGGGTGCTGGGCTGTACAGCTGGATTAAATTATGAAATTCTGTATTGCAGCCATGCTTTGACAAACATTTGCGTACATTTTTTTTTTGGTGAAAACTGTCAACTATACAAAATGGAGGCGGGACTAGTTTCATATGCACACGAGAAACTTGATTAATTGCCATACTGTAATCTATCTTGAATGTATTTTACTTTTTCAAATGGTATAAACCAGTGATGATGAAAAGATTATACAAACAATTTTTTACTAGTAGTACCCTGTTCCCTGTAATGAAAACCCATAGTTTAGTACCCTTACAAAGTTTATATTAATTTCGTAAAGCTCATTTCAGGATTTGTTTTGTTTATCAGTTCCTACAGAGAAACACTTGCTATGCATCTAATCTTAGTGGATGATGAGGCAAACTGAATGCAACTTTGGCTTTCATTATTGTCTGTAGCATTCGTTTCGTGTTAATGACTTTGAAAGTTGGATGCATTGGTTAATACTTTTGGTGCAGCCTGATTTGATGTACCTGGGGGGTGTTCTTGTTGTGCAATTGAAACTCCATGCCACATTACTTTTGTTAATTATGTTATCTTTTTTTCTCGTTCTGTTTTATGAAGCTGTTGGCCGACCCTGATTCCTTCTTAACCTTGTATAGGTCCGCGTCGAGGCAGCTTTAACATTGCGTGCTTTAGCAGAGGTTGATCCTACATGCGTAGGTGGTTTAGTTTCATATGGTGTTACAGCATTGCATGCTCTTAGAGAAACTGTATCATTTGATAAGGTATAGTTTTACTTCCTATCGTTTTTTTTTCTCGAACACGCAGGAGAACTGCGTATCATTGTATTAATAGAAGAGGAAGAGTCTAACATAGACTCACACACACACACCCGACACTCACCGACACACACACACACACAACACGCATGCACACACACACACACACAACGCGCACGCGCACACACACACACACACTTTTGGTTTAATCTTTCCTGTAGCTTGTATGATCGATCTTAAAATGGCTGAAGTTAATCACAGCCAGTCAGAAGCTGAGCTTGGCTAGAATTGCAGAGGGGGCCAAACTAAAAGAAGCATGCTTTTCTTTTCATATTTTTTATCAACTGGCATTATTTGCTTTCTTAAGAAATTCGAAAGAAGGGACAGGGCTCCTTTTGGCCTAGCTTATGCTTCACTACTGGTGCCGGAACTACATTTTTCAGTTGAAGTTAGAACAAGTTCAAACTCCTAGTAACAGCATCTCTTATGCAGTTTGACAATCATGTTGGTTGTCTAAAAATTAGCAAACATTGGTGCACAATACAGCAGAAGACTTGATGGCGGGTCGATTTGAACTACCTTTTTTATTTTTCTTTCTATATATTCGTGGAAAGCAAACTATGTGCAGTACATGCAGAAGTGATTGACCAGGCCGTGTACTGTTGTCTTGCTCAAGTTACTTCCTTAGAGGCCATTGCATACGCTCATTGGCCTAGTTCTTTACTTACAATTCCATGTGGATGAACTGGCACTAGCTGTATACTTCCTTCCATCCCATGAAGAGTGCAATCCTATTTCTTCTCAGACTGATTAGTAGGGGCGTGAAAAGAGTCTCACACCCTCATTTGTTTTTCTCAAACATGCAGGAGAGCTGCACATCTCTATATTAAGAAGAAAAAGGGTGTAGATACCCCAGTCACCGGTACACGGGTTTTTTTTAGGGGAAAAACCTGGAGAAAAACCAAACACTTAGCACTCTATTATGCTTAACTATGGCACAAGTTTAGCACAGCAAAGATCAAACCTAGGATTGCATTCTTTTGTGAGACTTTTTCTAAATGCTAGGATTGCACTCTTTTTGGGACAGAGGGAGTAACATATTGTTCAGTGCTTATTTGCTGAAATTGTCAATGGCTTTTGGTTAATCTTATGAATTGTTTGTTCGTTGTTGTATTTGCTATAATTTTATGATACAGTTTTGATTTAACCTTTACTCCCTGACAAATTTGGTTATAGCAGGGCAAAAATTTGAACGTTGAGCTCGACTCCCTACATGGACAGGCTACTGTATTAGCTGCTTTTGTTGCGATCTCACCGAAATTGCTTCTTGGCTATCCTGCAAGGTTTACCTCACTAGACTTCACAATGCTTGGTTTAATCCCTGATTGTAAATTTCAAACATTCACTTTCTGAAAATGGCTGGACTTTAATCTGACAACATCTTGGAACCATATTTCCGGAGATCATGAAATTCAAAGAAAATCTATTGAATTGATCCCGGCAGCCACAAAAGCACATGGTTGAAAATATCTGTTTGACCAAATAGTATATCTGGAATCATGTCACATGCCATTAGTATTGCGTCAGCCGTCACCATGTCAAAAGGAACTTCCGCAGACCACGACTAACCTGATGTATTCCTGTTTATGCATCTACTAGTTCCTGAGTTTTATTGTTCGTGGTTGAGACTCAATTGGCAACCAACATTGTGATTCTTGTGAAGACTAGACAAGCACTAGATAAAAGCAACAATCTGAAGCTTGAATTATGCATTTGACATGCTTTGAAAACATGCATGGCTGTAGCCTGTAGGTTTGTATCAATTATAATTCATGCCATATATAAGTTAAAAATTGTCATGCATAGTTGGATATGTATGTAGGTGTGACCATGTTGATGCAACCTTACTGGGTGTAACGATTGCTAGTATGGGTATTTGACATTGTCAACAGTGCTTGAATCATGTGACCCCATGCAAGCTAGAAGATTGTGTGCATGTTGAAGTCTTCATGACAGATAATCTTATTTTTGTTGCTCACTAATTATTCTTTTTTGAATGGAACTGATGTTTCAGAAAGTATGAGGAGCTAGGCAGGTGGTCAGGCTCCGCTTAGGCATTCCTAGGCAGTAGTACAATACCTTTTCAGTTCCATTATATAAATAGAGGAATATGACATGCTAAAAAAAAGTCGACATTGTCATGTATACATGAGTTGCATGACCATAGTTCATCTTCCTCCATCTTCCTCTCAAAGACAAACAGAGGAGAGAAAGAAGGTAGCATTGGGAACTTGCTTTTGGATTCTTATCATAAGTGAATCCAACATTTCAGTTGGTGTTTTGTGAGAAATCTTTGCAGCCTAGACACAAGCAGTGTGAAAATCTTAGTCACTAGTCAAGAGTGGAAATAATTTATTATTCTTTCCATTCTTCCAGATCAGTCTTTCTTTTTCCCACATGACTCTGGGTTGGTTTTACAGTAGAATCAGCTGCAGTTTTTTTTTTCTCGAATATGCAGGAGAGCTGCATATCATTGCATTAAGAAGGAGAGTTGGGCCAAAATAGCCTTACACCACACACAAACACCCACCCACCCACGCACACACACCTACCCGCACGCGCACACACCCACCCACTGCCGATGCGCCTTATGCAGGCAGGAACATTACCAACCTGACCAATATGGCTGCACACTCCAACTACTAGTTGTGCAGCCTAGCAGCGACCACGGCGTTTAGCCCTTTGGCGCCCGCAAGAATCCAGAGATCAGCCTCCTCCCTGTTTAGGAAATAATTTCCTGTGTATTCTTCCAACCCTAGAAGGGTGGGTATATAGAGTTAGCTATACATGGGCCTCTATGGGCTACACAGGCCATATGGGCCACTCACACACATATACACTAACATCCCCCCGCAGTCTGAACTACCGGCGCAGCGGTGTACAAGACTGGCCAACAAAGAAAGAAACTCACACACAAGGCCCCCCGCAGCCACAACTAGCCACTGGCTACGTTGAGGCTGGACCGGAACTTCGAGAAGGTCGAGGAAGGAAGACCCTTGGTGAAGATGTCAGCGAACTGGGAGGTGGTCGGTACATGGAGAACCCGAACATCTCCGATAGCCACCCGGTCACGAACGAAGTGCAAGTCAATCTCCACATGCTTCGTCCGCTGATGCTGAACCGGGTTGGTGGAGAGGTACACGGCGCTGACGTTGTCGCAGTAGACGAGCGTGCTCTTGGCGAGCGGGCTGTGAAGCTCAGCCAAGAGCTGTCGGAGCCAGGACACCTCAGCCACGCCGTTAGCAACAGCCCGGTACTCCGCTTCAGCACTCGAGCGAGAGACAACCGGCTGTCGCTTGGACGACCAGGAGATCAGGTTGCCGCCGAGGAAGACGGCATAACCTGAGGTAGAGCGGCGCGTGTCCGGGCACCCCGCCCAGTCAGCGTCAGTGTAGACGACCAGCTCAGCAGACGGAGACTGGTGGAGGACCAAGCCAAAGTCAACAGTGCCTCGGACGTAGCGAAGAAGGCGCTTCAGCGCAGCAAGGTGTGACTCCCGTGGATCATGCATGTGGAGGCAGATCTGCTGGACAGCGTAGGTGAGATCCGGCCTGGTGAAAGTGAGGTACTGTAAGGCCCCAGCAAGACTCCGATAAGCAGTAGGATCAGCCACAGGATCACCCAGAGTAGCAGACAGCTTCGCCTGAGTGTCAACAGGAGTGGAGCAAGGCTTGCAATCAGTCATCCCGGCACACTCCAGAATATCCAGGGCGTACTGGCGTTGGTGAAGGAGAAGACCAGTCTGACGGGGCTCAACTGTCACGCCCCAAGAAGTGGTGAAGCTGACCCAGATCCTTCATGGCAAACTCCTGCTGAAGTGAGGTGATAATCCGCTGAAGCAGCTGTGGACTGGAGGCAGTCAGAACAATGTCATCAACGTAGAGGAGGAGGTAGGCAACCCCTTCAGCATGGTGATATATGAACAGCGAAGTATCTGACTTGGCCTCAACAAACCCCAGTGTCACTAAGAAGGTGGCAAACCGAGAGTACCATGCCCGAGGGGCCTGCTTCAAACCATAGAGACTTGTTCAACCGGCAGACCAAATCCGGACAACTGGAGTCCATAAACCCTGCTGGCTGGCTGCAGTAAACTGTCTCGGTCAGAGTGCCATGAAGAAATGCATTCTTGACATCGAGCTAGTGCACGGGCCAAGACCGAGAGAGAGCCAAAGAGAGAACAGTGCGCACTGTAGCAGGCTTCACCACTGGACTGAAAGTCTCGTCATAGTCCACACCGGGACGCTGAGTGAACCCCCGAAGGACCCAACGCGCCTTGTAGCGCTCCAGAGTACCATCAGCACGGCGCTTGATTGTCCAAATCCACTTGCCGGTCACCACATTGCAACCCGACGGACGTGGCACAAGGTCCCAAGTCTGGTTGGCAAGTAGAGCTCCGTACTCCTCTTCCATCGCACGACGCCAGTACGGATCTGCCAGAGCCTCACGAACCGACGTCGGGATTGGAGAAAGCCGCGGCTCCCCCTCGGTGGCGGAGAGAGCCCGCGGCCGAAGAACCCCGGCCGCCTGCCGGGTCACCATGGGATGGGTGTGGCGAGGATCCCGATGGATGACCGGCGGGTGGTACACGGCCGAGTCCACCCGAGAGCGACGTGGTGGAGGCGGCGGGGGCGGCGGCGGAGGCGGTGTGGGCGCCGGTGGAGGAGGCGGAGACGGCTCCGGTGATAGTGGTGGAGGAGGCTGAGCCGTGGAGCGGCGCCCATAGACATGGCGCACTGGAGGCACATAGTCTACGGGCACCGCTGGTGGAGGAGCCGGAGAAGGTAGCGGTGGTGGAGGCACAGGACGTCGCTGGTACACCTGCACGGGCTCGGTGTAGCGTGCAGGTGGTGCCGGGGCCGCGCGTGGCGCGGGAGGAGGCGTCGGAGCCGGGTGCACCGGGGCTGCGCGTGGCGCGGCGAGGGGCGCCGGGGGCACCGGGGCCGCGCGTGGCGCGGCCGAAGGCACGAAGCCCACGTCAGGTGCGACGAATGGCACCGGAACCGCGGGTGGTGCAAGAGGAGGCTCAGGCGCCGCCGTAGGAGTCAGAGCCGGTGGTGTACCAGAAGAACCTGCTAGAAAAGGAAAAACAGATACAGACGGCTGCACCACCGGGTCAGAAAACATGGACTCAATGTCAGGATCCGGAGTGGGTGTGGAAGAGGAGGAAAAGGGGAAGTCCGACTCGTCAAACACAACATGTCGGGAGATAAGAACCCGACGAGAGGTGAGATCGTAGCAGCGGTACCCCTTATGGTCAGGGGAGTAACCAAGGAACACACGTGTCGAGCGAGGTGCGAGCTTATGAGGAGCAGTGGTAGCAAGATTCGGGTAGCAAGCACACCCGAAGACACGAAGGTGAGTGTAAGTGGGAGGAGTACCGAAGAGAGCGTGGTGAGGAGTCGGAGCGGGAGAAGCGGTGGAAGGAAGACGGTTGAGAAGGTAGGTGGCGGTGTGAAGGCTCTCTGCCCAGAAGCGCGGGGGCAGGGAGGCCTGGATCAGAAGAGTGCGCATGACATCGTTCGTGGTCCGAATCATGCTCTCGGCCTTGCCGTTCTGTGGTGAAGTATACAGACAAGACATACGTAACTGAACACCTCGGGTGAGAAAGAAGGAGCGAGAGGTGGAGTTATTGAACTCACGACCGTTGTCGCACTGGACGGCCTTAACGGTGAGGCCGAACTGAGTGGACACCCAGGCAAAGAAGTGAAGAAGGGTGGGGAAGGTGTCAGACTTGGCACGCAGAGGGAAGGTCCAGTAGTAGTGAGAGAAATCATCAATGATCACCAGATAATACTTATAACCAGAAATACTGAGTACAGGAGAAGTCCACAAATCACAGTGGATAAGATCAAAAGCATGCGAAGCATGCGAAGAAGAAGAAAAAGGAAGCCGAACATGACGGCCAAGCTGGCATGCCTGACAGAGGTGCTCAGCAGTAGTCCTAGTACAAGAGATATCTCCACTACGACTAATCTGAGCCAAAACATCTCGGCCGGGATGACCGAGGCGGCAGTGCCAGGTGGTGGAAGATGGTGTCACGGCAAGAGCAGCTGACGAGGAAGACGAAGGTGAAGTAGAGGCAGCGGAGACAGGAAGCCGAAGGGTGTAAAGGGGCCCGGTGCTGTCACATCGGAGGAGTGGACGCCCGGTAGCCAAATCCTTCACAGAAAGACCAGAAGTGTCAAACTCCACAGAACAAGAATTGTCAGCTGTAAATTGACGAATAGAAAGAAGATTGTGAACCATCTGAGGAGCAACAAGGACATCAGAGAGACGAAAAGGACCGTGAGCAGTCCCCACAGAAGTGACCGGAAGACACGAGCCATCACCGACCATGATGGAAGAAGGACAAGAGGGGTGAGGAGGTCGGACAGAAGAAAGGATACCCGCATCTGGAGTGGTGTGGTAAGAGGCACCCGAGTCGGCGATCCACTCGGTGCCAACGGGCGGCGTCAACCCCACAGTGCTGAAGGACTGCGCCAAGGCAGCCTGATCCCACCCCCCCGGCCACGACGAGCTGGGCGGAGGGGGTGGAGTCCAGGTCGACGCGTAGGAGGTAGCACTCGTGACCATGGCCGCCGGCTGGTGCGGGGAACGAGGCCCCCCTCCCTGACCCTGGTGGGGCCACATGGAGATACGCCCTGACCACGGGTTGGAGAAGGTTGGCCAGGGCGCACCGCCGGGAAGAGGAGCGAGAGGAGGGGTCGGAGCCTGGGTGGGCGTCCCACGACCCCCACGACCCCCACCACCGCGTCCTCGGCGACCCCCACGGCCCCCCCACCCCCGATCGGCCCGGGGGGAGGAGCACCAAGGAGAGGCAGGCGGCGAGGCGGAGGATGGTGGTGGGACAGCGACGAGTGCGCGAGAGGTGGAAGACGAAGCCGAAGACGTAGTCGAGGTAGGTGTGTGGAGGCCTCGGGTGAGCTCCTCCAGGGTGAGGGCATCACGGACCTCCAGGAAGGTGGGTGGCGGCCGCTGGTGCGTAAGCAGTGTCCGCACGGCCTCGTAGCTGCTGGGAAGGCCCCGCAGGACGTTGAGGACCAAGACGTGCTCCGGGACCGTGTACCCGAGGTCGCGAAGCCCATCAGCTGTGCTCTTCATCTTCCTGCAGTAGTCTGCCACGGACAGGTCACCCTGCTCGAGCGTGCGAAGCTCGGCGTCGAGCTGGAGGGCGCGTGTCTGAGCATTCCCGAGAAACTGAGTCTCGAGGGAAAGCCACATCACGCTCGCGGTGGGATCCGGAGTCCGCATGATGTCCTGGAGATCCAGGGAGATGGTCCCAGAGATCCAGGACATGGCGATGCTGTCGCGGCGTCGCCACGCCGGGTCGCGAGCACTGGCAGGAGTGTCGGAGAGGACGTGGCTGTCGAGAGCGTAGCGGCGGAGGGCGAGGAGAATCTGGTCCCTCCATCGAGCGTAGGAGGTGGAGGTGGAGTCAAGGAGGACGGTGACCAGGTGCTTGATGGGCGGGACCCCGGCGGCCTGAAGGTGGAGGTAGGCGACCATGGGGTCGTCCGTGCCACCCGGGGGTCCAGCACCTGGCTGGAGCGGAGCCGTAGGCGGAGGCTGCTGAGAAGAGGCGACGCGCTCCCCCGTAGAGGCGTGGAGGAAGCGCTCCGCCTCGGCGACCTGGCGAGCAAGAGCGTCAGCGGTGGTACGCTCGGGCTCCCAGGCGAGGGCGGCCACACGTACATGCTCCTCGGCGGTGGCTGCCGCGGTCTTGGCGTTCTCCAGGGCCACAACGAGGGCGCTGTCGGCGGCCGCGACGGTGGAGGGACGCGGAGACAGCCCACGGAGGAAGGCGGTGGTGGAGAAGGGTCCGGTCGCAGGAGGCACGCCGTAGAGGGGACCGTGGGGGTAGCCGCCGAGCAGCAAGGTGCCGTCTGCGCCCACTGCACCAACACCGGGGTCTGGAGGAGCACCCACGGTCGGAGAAGTCCCAGCGGAGGCGGAGGCGGTGGCCGAAGTGGAGACGGGGCCGCCAGCACCCGCGCTCAGGCCAGGATAGCCGGCGAGGGTGGGGGCCAGGGCAGCCGCAGCGGCATCCAGGCTGCCTGGGCCCGCACGCGCCCCCAAGAGGCGGAGGGTGGCAGCCACGGCATCAGGCCCGGCCGCTGCAACGGCGGCCACGGTGGCAGGGGAGAGGCCATGGGTGGCGGCCAGGGCTTGGAGGGCGGCCGCGGCTGCGTCCTGGGCGGCCAGTGTACTGGTAGCCGCGCCCAGTGAAGCCCCAGCAAGGGTGAGGGCGGAATCGGCCAGAGAAGGGGCCGAGAAGGGGCCGAATCGAGGTCCTCAGCGCCGCCGGCCCCATCTGCTGCAACGTGCAGGGCTGCACTCGCGGCCTCCACGGCGCCAAGGCCCGCACCCGCGGCCTCCAGGCCGCCGAGGCCCGCGCTCGCGGCCTCCACGCCGCCAGGGCCCGCGCCCCCGCCGCCAACGCCCGCGCCCAGGCCTCCCGCGCCGCCTGCGCCCGCGCCCGCGCCTCCTGCGCGGAGGACGGCGTCCGCGGCGGCGGAATCGGGCAGAGAGGGGCGCGATTCGGCCAGGGAGGGGCGCGAATCGAGGATGGCAAGGGCGGCGGCGGGATCCATGAGGGGCGGCGGGAGAGAGGGACGCCGAGCCGCAGCAGAGGCGTAGGAGAAGGGGAGGAAGGTGGAGAGGGGAGGAGGGGGCGGCCAGCCGGCCATGGGTGCTGCTGGAGAACCGGCGGCGCCTGGAGCTAGAGGAGAGAGGAGAGGAAGGAAACCCTAGCTAATACCATGTTTAGGAAATAATTTCCTGTGTATTCTTCCAACCCTAGAAGGGTGGGTATATAGAGTTAGCTATACATGAGCCTCTATGGGCTACACAGGCCATATGGGCCACTCACACACATATACACTAACACTCCCGCGCCAGGAGAAGGGCTCTATCAACTCTAGGAGCAATCCCATTGAATACAGCGTCGTTCCTTGCCTTCCAGATGGTCCATGACCCTAACACGACCAAGGAGTCGAAACCTTGTTGCACACTGGTATGTAGTCTGTCACTGGCCTGCTGTCACCATGAGTAGAAGCCCACATTGTGCGCTTGAGGAACAACGGCTTGCGTACCAAAACAAGCGAGCAAATCATGCCAAAACTGGCGGGCAAACACGCATGCTGAGAGGAGGTGGTTGATCGTCTCTTCTTCTATCAGCTGCAGTTTGAAACAGGATAGAACAATTCCTTGTTCTGAGATATAAATGTGCTTTAACTTATCTTTGTAATGATATGACCTGATGTATTTGTGCCTTATTTTGATGTTTGAATTTCATGTAGGCTGCCAAAGTCTGTACTTGAATTGTCCAAAAAAATGCTTAATGGTTTCAGTCGAAATCCAGTGGCTGCTATTGCAGAGCGTGAAGCTGGGTGGTTGCTTTTGGCTTCTCTTCTAGCATCCATGCCAAAAGAGGTAAGAGTTCAGAGATACTTTGTAATATATGTAAAACAGGTCGGTATTTAATAGTGATGACTCTGTTATACATGACTCCACATGCAGGAGCTGGAAGACCAGGTCTTTGATGTTCTTTTGCTATGGGCTGGTCCTTTTACTGGAAATCCTGAATCGTACCTTCGTCATATACAGGATTGGGCATCAGAACTGCGGTAAGTGTCATCAACTGCATATGGATTCGATTAGCATCATTGCATGTTTTTCTTGAGCAATTTCATTTTTTATCTTCCTTGGATTCCCATACTATATATTTAGTTCTCTAATTTTACTTTCCCCCCTATATTAGTGATTCCACATAGAACAATGCAAATAGAATGACCACATAGAACAAAGTTTGTACAGGACATCATATATGGCTTATTACAACCATTTTATTTCTCTTCAATTGATGGTAGTTACTGACTTTCTTAGTATATCTGCTGTAGAGTTCTGTCAGTTGCAATTGAGGCGCTTACTGCCTTCATAAGAAGTTTTGTTTATCCAATTATGACAACTGCTGATGGTGGAATCTTGCTTAATCCCGTACTGGCCTACCTTGGTGGGTGCGTAAACATTTACTGGTGAATCTCTATTCTGATTTGTTTATTCTGGATGCTTAAGTCTGAACTTATAACATTCAGAGCTCTGTCACTCATATCTTCGTTGAGATCGAAACAACTGCCCGATGTAAAATCTGCACTGGATCTATTCGCAACTAGAACATTGATGGCATATCAGTCCCTTTCCAATCCATTGGTATATAAATCTGAGCACCAGCAGATGCTTGAGCTATGCTCAAGTCCATTCAGGTTAGTCAACCTCTTTGATTGCATTGTTAGTCTTTAGATTTGACACATTATTATGCATTGATGTGGTGAAATTGTTATGATAAGGACTAACTGGGGATAAGCGTGAAGAACCTATTCGTCGCCCTCCCTTGGAGGCTCTAACTACTTTTAGGGTTCTTCTTGCTTACCTAACTGATACAAGGGTGTCTCCTTTATTATAGATGTCCATAAAGCTTGCAGCACGACAGCCCGCCCGAAAGCACGGTTTTTTAGCCCGATCCAAGCACGGCCCGGCTTGGTACCTTTCGGGCGCGGACTAGCCCGGCATGGTGCCTCGGACCGGGTGTGGGCCGCGACCTCGGCACGGTAGGCTGCCCGGCCCGACACGAAATTAGCTGGCCGGCCCGACAAAAGCCCGCATAACCCCACCTTCCATATATAAAGAAGCAAAACACCTCCCAAACCCTAACTCCTACGACCTTCCTAGACGTCGCCGCCTGCTAAAGTCCAGAATCCCTCTCTGTGTCTCGCTCTCCCGCCTCCCGTGACCCCTCTGCCGCCCCCTCCGTTCTCTCGGCCTCTCCGTCTCTCTCCTGGTCTCCGGCGTCAACAGCCGGCCGCCGCCACCACCTGCCTGGCTGTTTCTCTCAAGCTCGGAGCCCTACCCCTGGGTGGTGCCGCTCCTCGTGGTGGCCTCTACGACCCAATCCTTGGAGGTCGAGTTTCCAGTTTCCACCCCGATGCTCAAGGCAGCGCTCGTGTGTTGCAGCGAATCACGAAGCCACGGAGGTCAACCTGCCCATGGTGCAGCTTGAATCTGCAGGTGTTGGGGTCTTGTGCTACTCCTTGTCCTTGTATTCCATTCTGGGATTCTCAGATAAACTTGTGATGTATATAATACTTTGATATATCTGTGATTTTAATTTGATGTCATCAGTGAGACTTGGTAGATGCATTCATGCATCTGAACTTGTGATGGATTCTCCTTGATTTCACGGGCTGCGGGCTGACCCAGCCCTAAGGAGACTGTCGTGCTTCACAGGCTGGCCTGACACGGAATCGGCCCATGGGCCCGTGCTCGGGCCGGTGGTGCAGCCCGTGGGCTGGCACGACACGGCACGACGGTGAGTAGTGCCGGTCCAGGCCCGGCACGAAGTTCATCGGGCCATGCCTGGCCCGTGCCAGGGTCGGGCCGGGCGGCCCGAATGGACATCTATACCTTTTATAGAGACTACTGACTTGACCCCTAAGCAAATATCCTAACCGAATCTATCTAATCTTATCTCTTTCCTAACAAACAAACAAACTAATCTTATCCCTACTCACGGGTACTGTTCACGCTATAGTACTCATGGACTTGACCTCCAGCCGGCCTACTTGCCATAACAGTTAATTATACCTCCAGCTGATGTGAACTCTCATCTCTCTCACTCTAGTCCAAGGGTGAGATGATTTTTGCAATTGGACTATTTTTCGTCTCTTAATACAAAGATGCGCAGGTCTCCTGTTGTCAAAGGCCTTATGGACCGGCTCGGCAGGCCCATTAGAGTTAGGTTTAGGGATAAGATCAAGTCCTTAGGGGGTGAAGGAATCCTCTCTATATAATGAGAGGAGATGTATCAATCTAATCAAGCAAGAATTAAGAAGGAAATCCCTTCCCTCTTGCCCGGCCGTGGGCAGCAGCCTTGCGCCCACCAGCCCTAATTCTCCATAGATCAGCCCCACAATCCTCGCAGTTCCCTTTCCCCTCGCATCGCCCACGATAACATCTGGTATCAGAGACCATTGCAGGATTCTACGGTACTGTGCCCATCTCCACGCTGCTCGACGCACATCCCTGGGCTATGCCGGGCTTGTTCTCCGCAGCGCCGTCGGTGTTCTCCGCCGCTACAACCACCGTGGTGCCCTTGCCCATGCAGCAGCCTGCGCCTTCCACCGGCGCCTTCGACGAGTTGGTGGCGGTCATCGACCACCTGCAGCACCAGATGGACGCCCTCGCGACCCTCGTCCTCGGCGCGTCCATTCATCGGCTCACACCCAGGCGCACTGGCACTCTCCTTCGCGGTGGCGCAGCCGGTCCCCCATGCAATCGGCCTCGAGCCGGTGCCCTCATATGCGGGTTCGCAGTCGGAGGCCCTCGTCCTCGGCGCGCCGGTGTCTCCATTCGCAGGCGCACAGCCGGGCGATCAGGTCGCCGCTGCGGTAGCAACCGTGCAAATGGCGCTAGCACAGAAGAGTTCCTGCCAGTTTGCGGTGGTGCGATTGCAGGCTGCAGCACGCGGCCTCCTCGCGCGGCGGTGGCTTCAGGAGATGCGCCAGCAGATGTGTGATCGGGAGGCAGCATTGGCGGCGGCGGCGGTGCTGCTGTGGGCTGCAGCACGTGATCTCTTGGCGCGCCGAGTGCAGGAGATGAGTCAGCAGCTGCGGGATCGGGAGGCGGTGTGGCACCAGAGGGCAGCGACAGTCACCACCCCATCCACAGCCGCCGCCCTAGCCGTCCGCTTCGACCTCGGCATGGACGCTCGCCGGCGACGGCGGCCACCAACACCGCTACAGCTGTCTGCATCGAGCGCCCCCATCCTGGCCATATGCTGTCTGCATCACCAATAGACAAAGCATCGACCGCGCGCGGCCCAATGTCGATGTCGTCCGCCGCGTGCTCGCCTTCCCGTTGGCTGCCGCCGAGGGCACCCCCTGCGGGATCGATTTGCTGCGACGGCAGGCGCAACTTCCGGCGATTGGGATCGATCGGCTACGGCAGGGGGCGCCACATGGATGAAAATACGCAAAAAAGACCTTCAAATTTATCATCTTCTATCTCAATGCCCTCCACCTCCAATCAACACATGGCCGGTGAACGTTTGACCCCCGGGTGCTTGCCGGAGAGGCGACGGCCGACGGTGAGGAGGTGCTTGACGTGGTTAGCATGACTAGCCACATCCAAACATGGGCTTGCCATGGTCGAGGACTCACTAGAGCACACCAGGGTCGTCAAGGTCGGTCAAAGGTCTGCCTCGCGGCCATTGACCGGCGAAGTCCTGCTGGTGGCAAGGTTCTCCGTCGATGAGAACATGACCACACAAATCTACACGACCACAGGCATCCATTCCACTACTTGCCATGACCAGAGGCTCACCAAACCATGGCCGGTAGCGGCCGCGGTGGACATGGGTGGACATTTGGTCTTGGGCGGTTGGGAATCCGCCCGATTCCGGCGGTCGAGTCACCGAGGCTGTGCGAGGACATTTCAGGGACGTAGCGAAAGAGGTCTATGGTCTCTGGGTGCGGGGAATTTGAGTGGGATCACCGGAGCTCAGCAAATCGAGCCGACGACTGGGCTCTGTTTCTGTGGAGAGGAAAATAACGAGGAGGAGATGAAGGGTCTGGAGCTTTGAGGGCTGGGTGCTGGCGAGGATATGGAGGAGGTGAGGCCATGCCACCCCATATGCATGGTTGGCCGCCGACACTACCATTACCGCCGGCGAGAGAGGAGGGAGACGAGGAGGAGGATGCCAATGTAAGAGATGATAATTTTGGAGGTTTCTTTCATATATTCATGCACGTGGTGCCACGTCAGCCTACTACATCGGATCTAAAAGGGCATCACAGAGGTATGGACCTAATTGACACAATATAACAAGTTTGGTGTGCCATATTTTGATTTTGCGAGTTCGTGGACTTAAGTGGCACAAGCTGACAAGTTCAAGGACCTCCGGTGTATTTATATGATCAGCAATTTGACCCACTGAAAGAATATTCATGGACAACTGAGGTACAAATGAGACATCAGGTACAGAAAAGTTGGTATTATAAAGAGAACCCTGATGAGTAATATAACAGTGTACCATCAGCTGTCTGGATAGAGGTACGGTCAGTAATTGGCTTGCAGGTATCCAACTGAGATTGGTTAGATGTGACATGGAAAGAGGCACCGGAATCAAGAACCCAAGCTGGCTGAGAGGCATTAACAGATGGTGCAGCAGCAAACAGAAACAGAACCATCTTGAGTAGTAGCAGCAACAGAAACAGAACCATCTCGAGTATTGGAGGAAGTTCCACGGCCACGAGCAGCACGGGAAGCACGGCGAGCACGATACTCAGCTAACTTCTCTGGATATGCAGAAAAACAATTTGCAGACAGATGAGTTGTCTTGCCACAATGCTTACATGGCTCTGAAGAGGTGTCTCTAGGTACAGTGATCCGCTGAGAGGCTGCCAACACATTATGAGGTGTTGTCACTGGAGAGAAAGAAGAAAGAGACCGCAGACGTTTCTCTTCAGCAAATGCAGCCAAGGCTTGGTCCTTAGTTAGAGTAGAAGAGTTGTGAAGTAGCTGAGTGCGGATGGAGTCAAATTCTGGCTTCACTCCCATGACAAAGCGATATGTCAGAAATCTTTCAAGGAACTAGGTGATTCCCCGCGCGTTGCTGCGGGATTATGAACCAATGTAGCGACTGCTTGGATGGTAGGACACTGTATATTGAAATGTGGAATGACAATGAAATAATCTCTGATATGATTTAACTTTGATCTGATCAGATTAGCTAGATAGCTTTAGCTAATAACAAAGGTCACTCAATCATAACTAAACAGGAAAAATGTGAGAGTTGAATTCGACTACCAAAATCGCATCGAACCGTGAGAATAAATTAGCTCAGATCAAGCTGCATGCACATATGATTGGGCGTTGGTTTTTATTTGTATGTGAGAAGAGGCAGCCAAGGAAAATTGGTTTTTATTTGTATGTGGGTCCCTCGGCACAGAACAATTATTAGCTATATACGATTTACTACTTACACTATAGAAATTGAACCACCCTTGGAGCTGACCTTATCTCTCTTCTTGCACCACAGGTTGCATCTCTAGCTCATGCACGCATCCAACTGACGCACACCTCTCTTTTTCCTACTTCGAGCTGCGGTCGGCCGCCGGTGCTAGCACCACCCAGCGGCGGCCTTCAGCAGATAGCTGCGCCCGCCCAAGGCCTCGCGCCGGTAGCAGCGGAGGGTCCCGGTTGGGTGTGCCCTCACGGCGGTAGTGACGGCTCCAAGGAAGGCCTTCCCGGCCGGCGCGCCTCCCAGCAGGCCACGCCGCCACGGCTACGGGCAGGTCAAGGCCACGCCCCTGCCCTGGAAGATCCACTTCTCAAAGGAAGTGGCCGACTTGCAGATCAAGGAGAGGTTGCCGACGGGCAGATAGAGAAGGGGAAGGTGGCCGGTGTGCAGAGGAGGTGGAGCAGATGCGGAATTGAGCATATCACCGGCGTGGGTCGGAGGCAGAGGAGGGACGGCGCAGGCTTAGGACGCCGTACACCGCAAGGGGGTGCTCTTCTTCTGCCAGACCTAGAGCTTCCTGGCCGGTGTGGTTGAGGGGCGACCCCGGTCGGCGGCGGAGCTCCCGCCGGCAACTCCGGCCACACCGGCGGTCGGCGAGAGGGGCAAAACGGAGAGGGAATTGAGGGGGACTGATTGCTCTCCTCACCTTGATTTGGGATGTCGCGGGAAGCGAGATTGACGGCGGTGGGAGGAGAGCAGAAAGTCGGTCCGGGCAGAGAAGCGGCCAAGCGGGGCAACTTTATGGAGATAGGGCCAGATGGCGGCAGCGGGGAGGCAGGAGGGTGTTGGTGGGGAGGGGAAGGGGCGGCAGCGTGGAGGCAAGGGGCGCTGGTGGGGAGGCGGAGGGGCGGTGACGACGCAGGATCCGGGAGGCGCGGGGTGGGATCCGGAGGGACGGCGCGGGGTGGGGGGACGGACAGACGGACGGTGCGGGGTGAGGGGGGGGGGGGCGCCAGGGGTGGGGGGGGGGCGCTAGGGATTGAGGGGAAGGGGACGTCGATGACGTGGATAGCTGAGTAGAGAGAATTGGCTAGTGGGGTGCTCTTATTAAGTTGTGTATGATTTGTGGGCTGGGCAGTCAGCCGTGTGCACTCATTCACCATGGAAGTCAATGAACCCATCAAACGATCATAAGAAGAATAATAGTCATCAATAGACATATCACCTTGCTCTATGACATGAATCTGCTGCATGAGATTATGGAGAAGAGCATCACTGTTTTGAACATAACACTGCTTTAGAGCTCATAATCATATTTTCTTAGCTGTTTTGAACTTTCTGAGACTCATAATCATAGACTGTATGAGATTGGTGTGATTGGAAATTTCTTTGTGCCTGCATTACAGTGGTCTTAGGTTCTGTTCTGAAATTTTCTGTTACTGTTTGTGAGGCTGCTTCTTTTTTCATTTATTCAGATGCACTTCTCATCTAAACTTAGCTGTACAAAATCTTGGCATGATTGGCATCTCTGC
This sequence comes from Cenchrus fungigraminus, assembly GCA_036936925.1. NCBI lineage: Eukaryota > Viridiplantae > Streptophyta > Magnoliopsida > Poales > Poaceae > Cenchrus > Cenchrus fungigraminus. The sequence goes on along the minus strand of CM072772.1, from coordinate 55,683,576 downwards.
ATTATTTTCTCTTTGATAGTTCTTTTCTTTTTTAAATGCATAAGATTGGAGCTCGCTTGCATGACTTCAATCTTATAAATTTTTTCTTATGGTATATGGCAGTCTACAATAGGAATATCTAAACTACCAAATATACTCTAACAGTTAACTTCCTCACCCCATTCTTGAATGTTGTATTACCTGCCTTTTGTTATGTGTAACATTATGGTTGATGGAACTAGTGACCCTTCTGGATGGGAAGAAAGCTCATGCTTGAAGTTTTTGCTGGATAAGAGAGATGCTTCACTGGGCCCATGGATACCTGGAAGGTATTTTCTCAAATATGGGTTTGTGCTATTGTCTATGTTAGTGTATATATGTGTGAGTGGCCCATATGGCCTGTGTACAGCCCATAGAGGCCCATGTATAGCTAACTCTATATACCCACCCTTCTAGGGTTGGAGGAATAGACAAGGAATTCATTCCCCAAACATGGTATCAGCAGTCTAGGGTTTCCTCACCTCCTTCCTCTCTCCAGCCCACTGTGCGCCGCCGCCATGGACGGCCGGCAGCCACCTCCTCCTCCCCTCTCCTCCCTCCCTCCTCTCTTCTCCACCGGCGCTCTGGCGGCTGGATTGGGCGACGACGCCCTTGCTCCTTCCTCTTCCGCTCCACCGGCCGCCGACGGCACCTCTGCCGATTTGAGCGCCGCCGCCTCAGATCCCGCCGTTGCGGATGCTCCGGACCCTGCCGCCGCCGCCGCTGCCCTCCGCACGGTGCTGCTGGGCGCGGGTGTCCTCGTGCCGGCGCTCGACGACCTCGGGGCCCTGCTGACGGCGGGCCTCTCCCCTGCGACCGCGCAGACTACTGCTCAGACACGCGCCCTCCAGCTCGACGCCGAGCTTCGCACGCTCGAGCAGGGTGACCTGTCCGTGGGAGACTACTGCTGGAAGATGAAGAGCACGGCCGATGCGCTTCAGGACCTCGGGTACCCAGTCCCAGAGCACGTCTTGGTGCTCAATGTCGTGCGCGGCCTTCCCAGCAGTTACGAGGCCCTGCGGACGTTGATCACGCACCAGCGGCCGCCACCTACCTTTCTGGAGGTCCGTGATGCTCTCACCCTCGAGGAGCTCACCCGGGGCCTCCACACACTTGCCTCGACCACGTCCACCACCTCCCGTGCTCTCGTCGCTGCCCCACCACCGTCCTCCGCCTCGCCGCCTGCCTCTCTCCTTGGTGCTCCTCCCCCCGGGCCGAGCGGGGGTGGGGGGGCTGTGGGGGCCGCCGAGGACGCGGTGGTGGGGGTCGTGGGGGTCGTGGGACGCCCACCCAGGCTCCGACCCCTCCTCTTGCTCCTCTTCTCGGAGGTGCGCCCTGGCCGACCTTCTCCAACCCGTGGTCAGGGCGTATCTCCATGTGGCCCCACCAGGGTCAGGGAGGGGGGCCTCGTCCCTCGCACCAGCCGGCGGCCATGGTCGCGAGTGCTACCTCCTACGCGCCAACCTGGACCCCACCTCCTCTGCCCAGCTCGTCGTGGCCGGGGGGGGGGTGGGATCAGGCTGCCTTGGCGTAGTCCTTTAGTACTGTGGGGCTGACCCCGCCCGTTGGCACCGAGTGGATCGCCGACTCAGGTGCCTCTTACCACACCACTCCAGATGCGGGTATCCTTTCTTCTGTCCGACCTCCTCACCCCTCTTGTCCTTCTTCCATCATGGTCGGTGATGGTTCTTGTCTTCCGGTCACTTCTGTGGGTTCTGCTCATGGTCCTTTCCGTCTCTCTGATGTCCTTGTTGCTCCTCAGATGGTTCACAATCTCCTTTCTATTCGTCAATTTACAGCTGACAATTCTTGTTCTGTGGAGTTTGACACTTCTGGTCTTTCTGTGAAGGATTTGGCTACCAGGCGTCCACTCCTCCGATGTGATAGCACCGGGCCCCTTTACACCCTTCGACTTCCTGCCTCCGCTGCCTCTACTTCACCTTCGTCCTCCTCGTCAGCTGCTCTCGCCGCGACACCGTCTTCCACCACCTGGCACCGCCGCCTCGGTCATCCCGGCCGAGATATTTTGGCTCAGATTAGTCGTAGTGGAGATGTCTCTTGTACTAGGATTACTGCTGAGCACCTCTGTCAGGCATGCCAGCTTGGTCGTCATGTTCGGCTTCCTTTTTCTTCTTCTTCGCATGCTTCGCATGCTTTTGATCTTATCCACTGTGATTTGTGGACTTCTCCTGTACTCAGCATTTCTGGCTATAAGTATTATCTGGTGATCATTGATGATTTTTCTCACTACTCCTGGACCTTCCCTTTGCGTGCCAAGTCTGACACCTTCCCCACCCTTCTTCACTTCTTTGCCTGGGTGTCCACTCAGTTCGGCCTCACCGTTAAGGCCGTCCAGTACGACAACGGTCGTGAGTTCGATAACTCCACCTCTTGCTCCTTCTTTCTCTCCCGAGGTGTTCAGTTGCGTATGTTTTGTCCGTATACTTCCCCACAGAACGGCAAGGCAGAGCGCATGATTCGGACCACGAACGATGTCATGCGCACTCTTCTGATCCAGGCCTCCCTGCCCCCGTGCTTCTGGGCAGAGAGCCTTCACACTGCCACCTACCTTCTCAACCGTCTTCCTTCCACCGCTTCTCCCGCTCGACTCCTCACCACGCTCTCTTCGGTACCCCTCCCACTTACGCTCACCTTCGTGTCTTCGGGTGCGCTTGCTACCCGAACCTTGCTGCCACTGCTCCTCACAAGCTCGCACCTCGCTTGACACGTTGTGTGTTCCTTGGTTACTCCCCTGACCATAAGGGGTACCGCTGCTACGATCTCGCCTCTCGTCGGGTTCTTATCTCCCGACATGTTGTGTTTGACGAGTCGGACTTCCTCTTTTCCTCCTCCTCCACACCCACTCCTGATCCTGACATTGAGTCCATGTTTTCTGACCTGGTGGTGCAGCCACCTGTTTCTGTTTTTCCTTTTCCAGCAGGTCCTTCTGGTACACCACCGGCTCTGGCTCCTACGGCTGTGCCCCGTGCGGCGCTTAAGCCCCCTCTTGCACCACCCGCGGTTCCGGTGCCATTCGTCGCACCTGATGTGGGCTTGGTGCCTTCGGCCGCGCCACGCGTGGCCCCGGTGCCCTCGGCGCCCCTTGCCGCGCCACATGCGGCCCCGGTGCCCCCTGCGCCCCTCGCCGCGCCACACGCAGCTCCGGCGCCTCCTACCGCGCCACGTGCGGCCCCGCCACCACCTGCATGCTACACCGAGCCCGTGCAGGTGTACCAGCGCCGTCCGGTGCCTCCACCGCCGCTGCCTTCTCCGGCTCCTCCACCGGAGGTGCCCGTGGACTATGTGCCTCCTGTGCGCTATGTCTACGGGCGCCGCTCCACGGCTCCGCCTCCACCACCGTCACCGGAGCCGTCTCCGCCTCCTCCACCGGCGCCTACACCGCCTCCGCCGCCACCATCGCCGCCTCCACCACGTCGCTCTCGGGTGGAGTAGGCCGTGTACCACCCGCCGGTCATCCATCGGGATCCTCGCCACACCCATCCCATGGTGACCCGGCAGGCGGCCGGGGTTCTTCGGCCGCGGGCTCTCTCCGCCACCGAGGGGGAGCCGCGGCTTTCTCCGATCCCGACGTCGGTTCGTGAGGCTTTGGCAGATCCGAACTGGCGTCGTGCGATGGAAGAGTAGTACGGAGCTCTTCTTGCCAACCAGACTTGGGACCTTGTGCCGCGTCCGTCGGGTTGCAATGTGGTGACCGGCAAGTGGATTTGCACAATCAAGCGCCGTGCTGACGGTACTCTGGAGCGCTATAAGGCGCGTTGGGTCCTTTGGGGGTTCACTCAGCGTCCTGGTGTGGACTATGACGAGACTTTCAGTCCAGTGGTGAAGCCTGCTACAGTGCGCACTGTTCTCTCTTTGGCTCTCTCTCGGTCTTGGCCAGTGCACCAGCTCGATGTCAAGAATGCATTTCTTCATGGCACTCTGACCGAGACAGTCTACTGTAGCCAGCCAGCAGGGTTTGTGGACTCCAGTTGTCCGGATTTGGTCTGCCGGTTGAACAAGTCTCTCTATGGTTTGAAGCAGACTCCTCGGGTATGGTACTCTCGGTTTGCCACCTTCTTGCTGACACTGGGGTTTGTTGAGGCCAAGTCAGATACTTCGTTGTTCATATATCATCATGCTGATGGGGTTGCCTACCTCCTCTACGTTGATGACATTGTTCTGACTGCCTCTAGTCCACAGCTGCTTCAGCGGATTATCTCCTCACTTCAGCAGGAGTTTGCCATGAAGGATCTCGGCCAGCTTCACCACTTCTTGGGCGTGACAGTTGAGCCCCGTCAGACTGGTCTTCTACTTCACCAGCGTCAGTATGCCCTGGATATCCTGGAGCGTGCCGGGATGACTGATTGCAAGCCTTGCTCCACTCCTGTTGACACTCAGGCGAAGCTGTCTGCTACTCTGGGTGATCCTGTGGCTGATCCTACTGCTTATAGGAGTCTTGATGGAGCCTTACAGTACCTCACTTTCACCCGGCCGGATCTCATCTACGCTGTCCAGCAGATCTGCCTCCATATGCATGATCCACGGGAGTCACACCTTGCTGCGCTGAAGCGCCTCCTTCGCTACGTCCGAGGCACTGTTGACTACGGCTTGGTCCTCCACCGGTCTCCGTCTGCTGAGCTGGTCGTCTACACTGACGCTGACTGGGCGGGGTGCCCGGACACGCGCCGCTCTACCTCAGGTTATGCCGTCTTCCTCGGCGACAACCTGATCTCCTGGTCATCCAAGCGACAGCCGGTTGTCTCCTGCTCGAGTGCTGAGGCGGAGTACCGGGCTGTTGCTAACGGCGTGGCTGAGGCGTCCTGGCTCCGACAGCTCTTGGCTGAGCTTCACAGCCCGCTCACCAAGAGCACGCTCGTCTACTGCGACAACGTCAGCGCCGTGTACCTCTCCACCAACCCGGTTCAGCATCAGCGGACGAAGCATGTGGAGATTGACTTGCATTTCGTTCGTGACCGGGTGGTTATTGGCGATGTTCGGGTTCTCCATGTACCGACCACCTCCCAGTTTGCTGACATCTTCACCAAGGGTCTTCCCTCCTCAACCTTCTCAGAGTTTCGGTCCAGTCTCAACGTAGCCAGTGGCTAGTTGTGGCTGCGGGGGGCCCTTGTGTGTGAGTTTCTTTCTTTGTTGGCCAGTCTTGTTCACCGCTGCGCCGGTAGTCCAGACTGCGGGGGGGTGTTAGTGTATATATGTGTGAGTGGCCCATATGGCCTGTGTACAACCCATAGAGGCCCATGTATAGCTAACTCTATGTACCCACCCTTCTAGGGTTGGAGGAATAGACAAGGAATTCATTCCCCAAACAGTCTACTCCATCCATCCCAAATTATAGGCCGTTTTGGCTTTTCTAGATACTTAGATTTTACTATGCATCTAGATATACATTATGTCTAGATACATAGAAAAGACTATGGAAAAGCTGAAATGACTTGCAATTTGAAACGGAGGGAGTTGGAAATTATCTGGTGTTCTTTTGCATTTTTGAATTTTGATGTTCTTTTTTGGCTAACAGGGATTCGTTTGAGGATGAATTACGTGTTTTTGATGGTGGTGCTGATGGGTTTCTACCATGTGTGTGGGATGATGAAATCAGCAACTTTCCTCAGGTAGCTGTCTTCTTATATTTTGGCTGAGAAATGGTACCCTTACACCGGGCCAACTCTGAACAAGCATGAACTGGTTCCAGAATAATCTAATTTAGCCTTGATGATTTGCAAAATGAGAATACATTACCATTCTGAAAAGGAACAGTATGTACTTGGTGATATCACAAAGAAGTGTGGTGGTTAGAAAATAACATCTTCTCTGAGGATAGCAAGGGAGCCCTAGGAATGTCATTTCCATAGAGATGCCATTATTCCAACTTGCACAATCATTATGATGGAACTAGTAATTTGATTAATCGTGTCGTTTAGTATAGTCTATAGTTTTGCTTCCTGTAGCTGATTCACTAGTAGGGTGCAGATTCTGAATAATGTATTGTTCTTTTTTCTTATATGAAGCCAGAATCGGTTCACAAAATGCTTGTCAACCAGATGCTTCTCTGTTATGGTTCCATCTTTGCATGTCAGGTGCAATCTTAACTCTGGGATCCAATCACGTTTTTATTAGAAATTCTCCCACTGCTGGATGGTTCTCTATAATTTTATGTTAACACATTCACTGACAGGAAAACGCTGTCACGATAAGGCTTTTGAACAATCTCGACCAGTGCCTGAAGTCTGGGAAGAAGTACCCATGGTTTACATGTCTTATTACAAATACATGCGTTGCTATATTATCAGGGTTGAAGGTATTTATTGTATTTATTATGTGTTCTGCCCTCTAACAATATAATCTGTTCCCGTACTTCCCAACGTTGTACATGCTGTGCTCCAGGAATTCCTCACTTTACGTGGTGCTCAATCATTGCCAATCGATATATTAAGTTTGATCCAGTCCATATTCAAGGTAATTTCATACAATATTTGGTAAGTTGTAATTTAAATTTCCCACCTTTTTTATTTTTCAACTTTAACATGATTGCTGCTTCAGGACATTTTAGGAGAGACTGAAATTTCTACAGCACAGCGGCGAGCAGCATGCGAGGGCCTTGGTTTCTTAGCACGAATTGGGAATGATATCTTCACTGCAAGGATGGTTTGTTCCTTTACTATGTTTTATATTCATTTTAAAAGATTCAGTGTCAATATCTAATTCCCTTACATCTATCTCTCTAATATGATACAAGATATTGATCTTTTACGTTGTCTCTAGAGTTTTGATGTTTCCAATTTGTTCTCAAGATTAGAGTTCCATAAAGGCTCCACCCTGTTTGCCAATCCAATTGCTGGTTTACTAGTTGGACCACTGGTCCAAAATTTCTAGAAGTTTACAGCAATACTTCAAAGAAATGTTGATATGACGAGCAGAACTTGCTCAAGACACTTGGACATGAGGTTGCATATTTGATTTCCACGTGCCACTTACTTCTCTGACGTTTTTGGCCATACTCCCTAACTGTCCAAAAGCCCAGCGCAATTTCCAGCACACGCACGTGCCTCTGTTTGGACGATGCCTGCTTTTGGCCAGCTTTTACATGCAATTGGAAGGTCCGACATAAAAACTAGATTGGATTATGTTCTGGTTAAGGGCAAAATCACAAAGTTAAAAAAAACAAGTGTAAAAACACAGTTGCACTTCAAAGTAGGGGCAAGAACCAAAAACCTTTTTTCTTTGATTAAGCCTCTGCTGTTGTCTGGTTCTTAAAACCATGGCCAATACACATGCACAGTAGTTATTTTTGTAAATAAATTTACATTGTTGTAGTATGCATTATTTAGTGCTGGTGCATGTTCTAGAGTGGAGATTCTAAAAAGTGCAATTCTTTTTTTTCTAGCCGTGTTCTATGTAGAATAGAAATTCATGAGATTGCGATCCAGTGAATTCATTTCTTTGTCATTTCATTTTTTTTTGAAGTTTTGGCAAACCTTTTATGCTTTTGTTTTATGTAATTTACACTCCTTTATACCAACACAGTAAATTTGTACTCCTCATGACTCATCTGTAGCAGGTGGGACACTTATTTTTCTCCCCTGATAGACTCCATAATTTCTTCTTGCAAGTGATGGAAGTAATTTTTTATTTGCTAGGCTCGCTCTCTTCTTGGAGAACTGATAACAGCAACAGATCTGAGCTATACAGCTTCGGTTGCTTTTTCTCTGGGCTGCATCCATCGAAGGTAAATTGTCGCTGTCTGAAGAGATCTCTTTATTGTATTAATTTTGAACCTCCCTAAAGTAGCAGTTAATAATCTCTATGGCTGCAGGTGTAATGTGCCCATTTGTTTCTCTTTATTAATCCATTCATCGCTTATGTCCTACTGTTGACATGACTGACAATTAAATTTACTTTCTTTAAAATGAAGCTGAGTATTTTGAACATACTTGATGAAATTTGTCCCAAGTTTCTTGTGTTAGCCCTCAAAGGATCCTTTCCATTCACCACACCCTAAAAAAGGGTCTTTGGGGTACATATATAAGGCTGCCACCAAGGGGTAACATGGTGGCTAACCATAGAGGGTAAAATAGGAATAAAAACTACTAAAAATACCTAAGCTGCTGACTTACTACTAACATTCTCCCTCTAAGTCTAGCAGCTTTACATAGAGCAATGTAGAGCATAAGTGCACTTAGGCACGCCCATAGAACAACAAAAAAAACATTTATTCTTGATCCTGACCCTAGAGCAGTGTTCCTAGAACAGAGTCGGCTCCTCGTCATCCTCCATGACCTGCGCGATGTGGGCCTGGCCGCACCTTGGCTGGCAGCACTCCCTGGCCTGCTGGCGGCGGCGCCCTCGACGCCTCTTCATGCCTTGCGCAGTCCTGCCACGATTGTGGCACGTTTTGTCCTGGGTGGCCTTGCGCTTGAAGGTGGCACCAACTTGGGTACCTCCGCGTGTGCCACCCTTGGCAGCTCCGCATGCGCCGCCGGCTCCTCTTGCCATGCCGCACTTGCGGTTGCCGAGGAAGAAGGCTCCCCCTTCTTTCGCTCCTCCTGGCGAGCGCCACTGCTCCTTGATAAAGTAGAGCTTGACACCAATGGCTACATGCTCGCCAGGTGAAGACTTGTCGGAGTCTGATGTCGAAGTCGAGGACGGCGCTCCCTCGGCTCCGGGAACGCTCATCGTCTTGGTGCTGGCCCGCCGGCACCTCCTGCGCCACTGCCTGCTCCTCCTTGTCCTCCGGTTGAAGTCACCGGTGCTGGCCTGCTTGTGCATTCTGCGCCGCAGCCTGCTCCTCCGCGTCCTTCTTCGGACCTCAGAGTCGAGGTCGGAGTCTGGGACAGAGTTCCTCTAGCTCCAGGATGCTCCTCATCTCGATGTTGGCCCGCCTGCACCTCCTGTGCCGCGGCCTGCTTCACTCGTGTCCTCTGCACATTATCCTCGTCTTGTGGATCTGTGGGCACCTCCCGTCGATCGCCCTGCGCCTCGGAGCTGGATGTCAGCGCCTCACGCTCACCATCGTGCATCGCGCGCCGCATCTCCTCCTGTAGGACAGCTCCTGCACGCGCCTCAGGTGGTGGCTGTCCGCTGTGCCTCAGGCTCGCCAGCATGGGCCTGCAGCGCCGCCAGCTGCCTCACAAGCTCCTCCGCCTCCAGCTCCAGCTAGGTAGCTGTCGCCCAGGCAACTTGCGCTGCTCGCGCCCGCAAACGCCGGGTCAACGGCTGCCGCCTCTCGATCTCGAGCGACGCGCGGCCGATCTGCGCCGGCCTGCGCCCGATCTGTACATGGAAGGGAGAGAGAGGGGGTGGTCCCATCGCCGGATCCGGCTGTGGAAGAAGCGCCTCCGTCGGGATCGTGCCGGAATCGGTCGGGATTTGGTGCGGCCGTCACCAGTGTACTGTAGCACGGTAGAGGAGAGGGGTGGGAAAGGATAGACCAGACTCTGATACCAATTGTTAGCCCTCAAAGGATCTATTCCATTCACCACACCTTGAAAGAGGGTCTTTGGGGTACATATATAGGCTGCCACCAAGGGTAACATGGTGGCTAATCATAGGGGGTAAAATAGGAATAAAAACTACTAAATATACCTAAGCTGCTAGGCTTACTACTAACATCTTGTTTCGTTTCCAAGCTGACCCTATAATCTTACATACTGTCAGTGTTATAACCATTTATCTGTGGTTCAACATATTTCCTCCTGACCTATACGGCTTTCTGTAGTTTGTAACCATGATATATCAAATAATGTTTATTCCACCATTTGTCTTGTATAATGACAGTTTTGTGCCTGCTTGGCATGTTGATATTGCACTTATGTACGTTTTGGGGATGCAGTGCTGGAGGAATGGCATTATCTACTCTGGTTACCCCAACTGTGAGCTCACTATCTCATTTGAGTAAAAGCTCTAATACCAACCTGCAGTTGTGGTCGCTGCATGCTCTTCTTTTAACCATTGAAGCTGCTGGCTTGTCTTATGTCTCCCAAGTTCAGGTATTGTACCCCTAATATAAGTTATGGTAAATTGCAGCATTGTTTTTTTTAAGTTAGCATTAGTTTTCTGAAACAGCACATTGTGTAAGATCGACCTTTATAAATGTTTGGAAGTAATAGTAGATATACATATACTGGACAGAAGGGTTCCAGTACTGTTTTTATAACCACCTTAATTCCTAGCTTATCTGACTACCATGTCAAGTGTCAGATAATCAGCCTATGATATCTTTCCATTTTTTCCTATTGATTTTCGGTGTATTTTCTTTTAGGCAAAATAGGCATATTGGTCCCTGAACTTTTCACGAAGTGTCAACTTCATCCCTCTACTTTCAGATTGACCAATTTTGTCCCTTAACTTTCGTTTTTGGGTCATACTCCTCTTTGTGCTGATATGTTCCATATTTGTATGAAACTAGTACAAAAGGTCCATATTACCCTTGGTTCTTTTCTCTTTTCAGTTTTCACCTTTAGAATTACAGTAACATATGATCCAACACAAATATGACGATACATATATTTGCGGAGGAAGTATGAATATATACATGGAGCATGTATAATATACCACGAGTATGTGAGCACATGTTGATTTTAGAACATACCTACACACTATTAGTTTGTATATATACCAAAAGAATATCTCGTTTTGAGTACATATATTTTTCCTATCAAATTTCTATGAGCACATGAATGAATTTAAATAGTATGATTAGATACACTTTTTAGAAACCATATTGTGTGTTAGTTTAAAAATATATTGTTATGTGTATGTATTAAGGGAGTATGAGAACATTATCTGTTGACCTAGATGACTCAAGGGTAAAATGGGCTTCGTGCATTAGTCTTATACTAAACATCAACACAGACGAGATTGACCCAAAACTGAAACTTGAGCGATTAAATTGGCCATTTTGAAAGTTGAGGGACAAAGTTGACCCTTCGCGCATAGTTCAGGGACCAAAGTGCCTGTTTTTCCTTTCTCTTACTAAGTGTAGAATATTGGGCAAACACCACACACCCAAGATGGGGGGGGGGTTGACCTTTCATTATATAGGCCGGATACGGCTTTGTGTACAAGTAATACAATACAAGACCATATACAACACTATTATGTCTAACACCCGCCCGCAGTCGCAGGTGGATCTTGACAAACACCTAGACTGGACCTAAAATCAGTAAACAACTGTACAGGAAGGCCCTTAGTCATAATGTCAGCAAACTGGCGCGGAGAAGGAACATGAAGAACACGGACTTCGCCTAAATCCACCTTCTCGCGGACGAAGTGAATGTCAATCTCAATATTCTTCGTTCGTCGATGATGAACTGGGTTGGCAGCCATATAGACCGCACTGACATTGTCACAGAAGACGAGCGTAGCCTTTGAGAGCGGAACATGAAGCTCCTGAAGAAGCTGGCGGAGCCAACAACACTCAGCAACCGCATGAGCAACAACACGATATCCTGCCTCTGCACTGGAACGGGAGACTGTAGTCTGACGTTTCGACGACCAAGAAACCAGGGTGTCGCCGAGAAAGACACAATAACCAGAGGTAGAACGGTGGGAATCGGGACAGCCAGCCCAATCAGCATCAGAATAGGCTGTAAGAGAGTCAACCGGACCAGTACCAATCTGAAGACCGTAGGACAAGGTACCCTTCACATAACGTAGTATGCGTTTCAGAAAGGCCAGGTGAGATTCCCGAGGATCATGCATGAAAAGATAGACTGGCTGAACAGCATAAGCAAGATCTGGACGAGTCAGAGTGAGATACTGGAGAGCGCCAGCTAGACTCCGGTAAGTAGAAGCGTCAGCTAACGACGCACCATCGGAAGCAGACAACTTGGCCTTAGTGTCAACAAGTGTTGTCGTATAATGACACTCACTTATGCCGGCACGACTGGTGCTGACAGAGAAACAACCCATCGGAAGAACGAGTCACCGACATGTGCAAAAAGTCATGAAGATCCCCCAAATCTGTCATAGCGAACTCACTGTGCAGTCGATCAATAATGTGCTGGAGCAGAGCATCAGAAGAAGCAGTCAAGACAATATCATCCACGTAGAGAAGAATATAGGCAATGTCGTCACCATTCCGATAGATAAATAACGAAGTATCCATGGAAGATGGAACAAAACCCAATGAACGAAGATATGTCGCAAACCGCTTATTCCAAGCACGAGGAGCCTGCTTGAGTCCATAAAGAGATTTCTGAAGAAGACACACATGATTAGGATGGGCAGGATCAACAAAACCAGGAGGCTGCTCACAATAGACTGTTTCCTCGAGATATCCATGAAGAAAAGCATTCTTCACGTCCAACTGATGAATAGGCCACTGCCGAGAAGCTGCAATACTCAGCACAGTCCGAATCGTACCCTGTTTAACCACCGGATTGAAAGTCTCATCATAATCAACACCAGGCTTTTGATTAAATCCCCGAGCAACCCAGCGAGCCTTATGCTTGGAAAGAGTACCATCAACATTGTACTTTAATTTCCAAAGCCATCGCCCAGTAACGACATTAACTCCTGGAGGACGAGGAACAAGACGCCAGGTACCATTATCCACCAATGCTTGGAACTCATCAGCCATAGCAGCTCGCCGGTTGGGATCAGCAAGCGCACCGTGATAGTTACTTGGGACAGCAGAAGCAACTGTAGAAGGAGCAGTCAAATTCTTGTAACTAACAGGCTGTATAGTACCGGACTGGAGACGAGTCAAGCGTCGCAGTGGAGCAGGTGGAGACACGTCAGTGCTCATAGGTCGGCGAGGCGGCGATGGTGCACTCAAGGAGGCCGTAGAATCACCCGGGCGGAGGCCACCAAACCGAGATGGACCATGCAAAGGACCGTGGATCTACGCCGGAGGAGGCTGCGTAGGAGGAGGGCCCAGGTGGGAGGCCGGTTCGCCACCGTCAAAGAAAGAGTCGTTGTTGGTGACAGAGGACATCAACATATGGGATCTGCTGGGTATGCGGCCGGCCAGGGAGGCTGGGCGCAAGGGAGCGGTGGCGGCGGCTCCTGGTGGTGGGTGTTGCGCGAGCAAGAGGGGCACGGCAATTAGGGCAACGGAAGAGGAGAGGAGGGTGGGGTTGCGGCGGCCAGAGAGGGGCGCGCGCGAGGGGAGGGGGGGGGGCTTACAGGAACCCTTGGGTTAAGCTGATGCCATGTAGAATATTGGGCAAACACCACACACCCAAGATGAGGGGGTGACCTTTCATTATATAGGCCGGATAAGACTTGGTGTACAAGTAATACAATACAAGACCATATACAACACTATATGTCTAACACTAAGGGGGAGTGGGGACGCCTTAGATACTTACTTAGAAGGCATCCTTCATGAAACTTAAAGAAGCACACATGTTTTGTACTGTTGCCAGAAGATAGATTGGAAAATCATTATCTTGGAATATGTTCTTCACACTATATTTGTTTTCTTACTTGGTTGTGACAAGCTTGATAAATCTTGTCCGTGTAATGGATGTTTTGATGTCATGTTACACAGGGGACACTTTTCCTTGCTATGGAGATTCTTCTCTTGGAAGAAAATGGATACGTGGACCTTAGACAGGGAATTGGCCATCTTATCAATGCAATTGTTGCAGTTCTTGGTCCGGAGCTTGCCCCTGGTAGCACATTCTTTTCACGTTGTAAGGTTAGACTTTTTTTATCGTAACCTCATTCAAGAATAAAAAGACCCAACCTACTTTTCCAAAGTATCCTGTATTTAACTATTTTTCTCCTTTTCATCTCTAAAGAAGCTGTTCATGTAACTTATTTTTTTACCCCAATTTCAGTCTGTCATTGCAGAGATAAGTTCCTCAAATGAAATGGCTACACTGTTAGAGTATGTATTGAGTGTAAAAATCTTGCCTTTTTATTTAACGAGCTGCTGTTTAGGATAGTTCAAATTAATAAGTTATCTTGAATGCATTTTCTATAATATTTAACATTAAATCTAATGAAATTTGCAGGTCAGTTAGATTTGCTCAGCAGCTTGTTCTTTTTGCTCCTCAAGCCGTTCCTGTGCACTCCCATGTTCAAGGTCTCATTCCGACACTTTACTCAAGACAGGTAGGTGTCTGCTTTTATTTGCTTTGTTATTATTAGCATTTCCCTTCTAATAGTGGCGTATTTTTTTTACAGCCAAGCCTTAGGTATTTAGCAGTGTCCACACTGCGTCACCTGATCGAAAGGGATCCTGTAAGGCTTGCATCTTGAGATGTTTCATTGTAGTACTTCAATTCAAATTCCTAAGAGTTGTTTCTATTAGTTGGCATATTTTTTTTTCTCGAACGCGCAGGAGAGCTGCACATCAATATATTAAGAAGAAGAGGGGTATAGAGCCCCCGAGTGTTTACATAGAACAGGGCCTGTAACCCGCCCTAGACACAAATACAATACAAACCCCTATAACAATCTTAGCCTGACCCGACCAAGAGCACATGGCTATCTGGCTACACACTAGGTGGCTGCAGGTGCTTGGGTGAGGAGGTAAGAAACTCCTCGAGCCCCAGCAAAGGACCACTGCAGCAACTCATCATTTACAATTGACACAATGGTGGACAAACTGGGGTTGACATTCTCAAAGACGCAATGATTCCGATGGTTCCATATAGACCAAGCACCAAGAATGACAATGGAGTTTAAACCCTTCCTTCCTTGACCTGAGACTCTCATGCTTATCCTTTCCCACCATTCTTCGAAGGATGGCTCCATCGCTGTGGGGCAAGGTCCTGCAAACCGAAGCCTTTCAAGATAACGAACCAGACTTGCCTGGAAAAAACACAGGAAACCAACAGGTGGTCAAGCGTCTCCTCAACTTGGTCACAGAGTGGACATACAACCGGGTGGGGGAGGCCTTTTTTAGCAAGGCGATCAGCTGTCCAACATTTCTTGTGTGCATCTGTCCACATAAAAAATTTGCACTTGATCGGTGCCCAGCTCTTCCAGATTCGATCACACGGACTGAAAAAAGTGGAGCCGAAGTAAAAGGCCTCATATGCTGTTTTTGTTGAGTACTGACCAGTGGTGAACTGCCATATATGTGTGTCCTCAATCTCAGGCTGCAGTACCACATTTTCGAGGAGATCCCAAAGCTGTAGGTACTCCAGCAAAACATTTACTGTAAGAGCTCCTTTTAAATCAGAAACCCATCTTCTATTGCTCAATGCATCAAAAACCGTCCGTCCTTTTGCCCTTGCAGCTACTGCAGCGAATAAGTGCGGGAAGGAATGTTCGAAATTCTGCCCCAACAACCACCTGTCGGTCCAGAATGGAGTATTCCTGCCATTCCCAACAGAAGACACAACAGCTGCAGAAAAGAAGGCCTTGACCTGGGGAGGAACGTGGATAGGTAAGAAAGCCCATGGCTTATCTGGTTCCGTCTTTTGCAGCCAAAACCATCTCAATCTCAAAGCTCAAGACAAGACCTGGAGGTTAGAGATGCCCAAACCACCAAAATCAGGTGGCTGGGTAACTTTGGGCCAAGCAATCAAACAGTGGCCACCCCGCACGTCTCTTCTTCCCTTCCACAAGAAGCCCCTTCTGATCTTGTCAATGGCTTTCAACGCCCAAGTAGGAAGGTCCAGGGCCATTATTAGGTAAATCAACATTGATGTGAGAACATATTGGACCAACACTTTCCTACCAGCTTTAGTGAGAAGGTCAGCTTTCCATCCAGGCAGTCTATCAGCCACTTTGTCAAATGATGGGTTGAATTTGAGCTCTGGTAAGCTTGTGGGGTGAGAGAGGAACTCCCAAGTATCTGCAAGGAAACTCAGAGATCTGACATGGGAGCTGAGTAGTCAGGATTGCAAGATCGTCTTCCAAACATTGGATAGGATGGACACTACTCTTTTGTATGTTGGTTCGCAGTCCTGAAACTTCCCCAAAAAGGTGCAGAATCTCCAAAGTGAGTGTGATGTCACTAGCTGTAGGTCGGAGAAAAATAACCACATCGTCTGCATATAAGGACATCCTGTGCTGTAAAGCTCTTCTTGCCAAGGGTTGAAGTGTTAGTGTATATGTGTGTGTGGCCATATGGCCTGTGTATAGCCCATATAGAGGCCCATGTATAGCTAACTATATACCCACCCTTCTAGGGTTGGAGGAATACACACAGGAATTATTCCCCAAACATGAAGGAGTCCTTCTTTAGATGCCCTATGAATCAAATGACAAAGGACATCCATCACCAATATGAAAAGCATTGGGGAGAGTTGGTCTCCCTGTCTTAAGCCTCGGCGATGCTTAATCCGCTCACCGGGAGAGCCATTCAACAAAATTTGAGTGGAGGAAGAGGCAAGCAACCCACTAATGATATCACACCAAATTTGGCCAAAACCAAGATGCTGCAGCACTTCCAGAAGAAAAGGCCAAGAAACTGAATCAAAAGCCTTGGTAATGTCCAGCTTTAGGAGAATACGTGCTTGTTTCTGCTGATGTAGGAATTTTGTAGTCTGCTGGACAAGCATAAAATTATCTAAGATGAATCGCCTCTTGATGAATGCACTTTGGTTAGGTGTAACGAACTGGTCGAAACGGCCTGCTAACCTATTAGCTAGCAGTTTCGTAATCAATTTGGCAAAGGAATGTACCAAGCTTATAGGCCTGTAGTCCATAATGCTCGTGGCATCATCCTTCTTTGGCACGAGAGTGATATATGCAGAATTGAGTAAGTCGAAGTTGCAGAATTTTCTGCTCCAAACAGCAGACACTGCAGACATGATGTCGTGCTTGATGGGCTAGCAGACCTTGTAAAATTTGCCCATGTAAAATTTGCCTGTGAATCCGTCAGGGCCTGGTGCCTTATCCGGGGGCAAGGAACGGATTGTTTTCCAGACTTCTTCCTCAGAGAAGGGTGTATCCAGCTCAGACAAATTAGGACATGGAGCATTTAGTGCTGACAGGTTTACAGTAGCCTCTCGGTCAAGGTTCTCCCCCAAAAGGGTATTGTAAAAGCAGAAGACATTCTGCTCTTTATCCTCATGCTTAGTGAGAACCACCCCCTCATCAGTTGTAAGTTTGTTTATGAAGTTCTTCCTCTTCCGATACCTAGCAAAAGAGTGGAACATGGCTGTGTTGGCATCCCTCTCACTAAGCCACGTAATCCAAGATCGACTCCTTGCGATTGTACGTTGCAGCGAGGACAGAGCCAGAGAGTGTAGCTTAAGCTTGTTTCGCAGCCTTAGCTCCAAGTCAGAAAGGACTCGATGATCCTGAGCGATCTCAAACTGATGTAGGATTTCTCTTGCCAATTCCAGCTGGCTGTTGACATGTCCAATTTTTTTCTGACTCCAACTCTGAAGGCTTCTCACTGTGGCTTTGTATTTTTGAACCAGGGTGGTGAAAGGGCAGTTGGATGGCTGAACAGAACCCCAGGCAGATTCAACTGCTTCCTGAATACCATCAAGTTTGCACCAAAATGATTCGAAGTGGAATCTGGACTTGCCAGGCAGAACATCGTGCAATCCTAGAAGGAGGGGGCAGTGATCAGAGCCATCAGAAGCACCACTTTGCAGCAGGCAATTTGGGAAGAGATTTTCCCAATCCGGAGAGCAGAATACACGGTCAAGTCTGACAAGTGTAGGGGAGTCTTGCTGATTGGACCATGTATATTTACGGCCTTGTAGTGGCAGGCAGCTCCTTTAGTTCCAAATCATTGATAAGGCGACGGAACCTGCCCATCATCGCCCTATTAAGAATTCCATTGTATTTGTCCTCAGTGTTGGGAAATGCAATTCCTGTATATTCCTCCAACCGTAGAAGGGTGGGTATATAGTTAGCTATACATGGGCCTCTATCTGAGCTATACACAGGCCATATGGGCCACACACACATATACACTAACACCCCCCGCAGTCTGGACTACTGGTGCAGCGGTGTACACGACTGGCCAACAAAGAAAGAAAGTCACACACAAGGCCTCTCGCAGCCACAACTAGCCACTGGCTACGTTGAGGCTGGACCGAAACTTCGAGAAAGTCGAGGAGGGAAGACCCTTGGTGAAGATGTCAGCAAACTGGGAGGTGGTCGGGACATGGAGAACCCGAACATCGCCGGTAGCCACTCGATCACGAACAAAGTGCAAGTCAATCTCCACGTGCTTCGTCCGCTGATGCTGAACCGGGTTGGTGGAGAGGTAGACGGTGCTGACGTTGTCGCAGTAGACGAGCGTGCTCTTGGCGTGGGGGCTGTGAAGCTCAGCCAAGAGCTGCCGGAGCCAAGACGCCTCAGCCACGCCGTTAGCAACAGCCTGGTACTCCGCCTCAGCACTCGAGCGGGAGATAACCGGCTGTCGCTTGGACAACCAGGTTGCCGCTGAGGAAGATGGCATAGCCTGAGGTAGAGCGGCGGGTGTCCGAACAACCCGCCCAGTCAGCATCAGTGTAGACAACTAGCTCAACAGGAGAAGACCGGTGAAGAACCAAGCCGAAGTCAACCGTGCCACGGACGTAGCGGAGAAGGCGCTTCAGCGCAGCAAGATGTGACTCTCGAGGATCATCCATTTGTAGGCAGATCTGCTGAACGGCGTAGGTGAGGTCCGGCCTGGTGAAAGTGAGGTACTGTAAGGCATAGGCAGTGGGATCACCCACAGGATCACCCAGAGTAGCAGACAGCTTCGCCTGAGTGTCAACAGGAGTGGAGCAAGGCTTGCAATCAGTCATGTCAGCATGCTCCATGATATCAAGGGCATACTGACGCTGGTGAAGGAGAAGACCAGCCTGACGGGGCTCAATTGTCACGCCTAAGAAGTGGTGAAGCTCGCCCAGATCCTTCATAGCAAACTCCTGCTGGAGAGAGGAGATAATCTGCTGGAGCAACTGTGGACTAAAGGCAGTCAGAACAATGTCATCAACGTAGAGGAGGTAGGCAATCCCATCAGCATGGTGATATATGAACAAAGAAGTGTCTGACTTGGCCTCAACAAACCCCAGTGTCAGCAAGAAAGTGGCAAACCGAGAGTACCATGCCCGAGGAGCCTGCTTTAGACCGTATAGAGACTTGTTCAGCCGGCAGACCTGATCCGGACGACTGGAATCCACAAAACCTGTTGGCATGAAGAAAAGCATTCTTGACATCAAGCTGGTGCACAAGCCATGAGCGAGAGAGAGCCAGAGAGAGGACAATGCGCACTGTAGCAGGCTTCACCACTGGACTGAAGGTCTTATCATAATCCACACCAGGTCGCTAAGTGAACCCCCGAAGAACCCAACGCGCCTTATAGCGTTCCAGAGTACCATCAGCTCGATGTTTGATCGTCCAAATCCACTTGCCAGTCACCACATTGCAACCAGACGGACGCGGCACAAGGTCCCAAGTCTGGTTGGCAAGAAGAGCTCCATACTCCTCTTCCATCGCACGATGCCAGTTCGGATCTGCCAGAGCCTCACGAACCGACATCGGGATCGGAGAGAGCCATGGCTCTCCCTCGGTGGCGGAGAGAGCCGCGGGTCGAAGAACCCTAGCCGCCTGCCGAGTCACCATGGGATGGGTGTGACGAGGATCCCGATGGATGACCGGCGGGTGGTACACAGCCAACTCCATACGAGAACGACGTGGTGGAGGCGGTGACAGCTCCGGTGGAGGTGGTGGAGGAGGTGGCGATAGGTCCGGTGGAGGTGGTGGAGGTGGCGGCAACTTCGGTGGAGGTGGTGGAGGCGGCGGCGATGGCTCCGGCGAAGGTGGTGGAGGCGGCGGAGCCGTCGAACGGCACTTGTAGACATAGCGCACAGGGGGCGCATAGTCCACGGGCACCTCTGGAGCTGGAGCCGGAGGAGCCTGCGGCTGTGGAAGCACCGGACGGCGTCGGTACACCTGCACCGGGATGGTGCGAGGCACGGTAGAGGGCGCCGGGGCTGCGCATGGCGCGGCGGGAGGCACCATGCTCGTGTTAGGTGTGGCGAAGGGCACCGGAACCTCGGGTGGTGCAAGAGGAGACACCGGCGCCGTGCGTGGCGCAGTGGGAGGCACCGGGATGGTGCGGGGCGTGGCAGAGGGCGCCGGGGCCGCGTGTGGCGCGGCGGGAGGCACCATGCCCACGTCAGGTGCGGCGAAGGGCACCGGAACTGCGGGTGGTGCGAGTGGAGGCACCGGCGCCGCGCGTGGCGCAACTGAAAGCGCCGGAGCCGGTGGTGTACCAGGAGGACCTGCTGAAAAAGGAAAAACAGAAATGGGTGGCTGAACCACCGGGTCAGAAAACAGGGACGCGAGGTCAAGGTCAGGAGAAGGTGTAGAGGTGGTGAAGCGGGAAGACCGACTCGTCAAACACAACATGCGGGGAGATGAAGACCTGACGAGAAGCGAGATCATAGCAACGATACCCCTTATGGTCAGGGGAGTAACCGAGAAACACGCAACGCGTCGAGCGAGGCGCGAGCTTGTGAGAAGCAGTGGCAGCAATGTTCGGGTGAGCATAGGTGGGAGGGCTACCGAAGAGAGCATGGTGTGGAGTCGGAGCAGGAGAAGCTGTGAAAGGAAGAGGGTTGATAAAATAGATGGCGGTGTGAAGGCTCTCTGCCTAGAAGCGCGGGGGCAGGGAGGCATGGATCAGAAGAGTGCGCATGACATCGTTCGTGGTCCGAATCATGCGCTGTGCCTTGCCGTTCTGTGGAGAAGTGTACGGAGAAGACATACACAGCTGAACACCTCGGGAGAGAGAAGGAAGGGGAGGTGTTGTTATCGAACTCACGACCGTTGTCACACTGGACGGCCTTAACGGTGAGGCCGAACTGAGTGGACACCCAGGCAAAGAAGTGAAGGAGGGTGGGAAAAGTGTCAGACTTGGCACGTAAAGGGTGGCGGCCTCTCGTGGGTGATGAATGTCCGCAGGGCCTCGTAGCTGTTGGGGACGCCCCGCACGACATTGAGCACTAGGACGTGCTCCGGAACCGGGTACCCAAGGTCGCGAAGAGCATCAGCCGTGCTGTTCATCTTCCTGCAAAACTTGCCCACAGACAGATCACCCTGCTCAAGAGTACGGAGCTCAGCATCGAGCTGGAGGGCGCGCGTTTGGGCGTTGCCGAGGAACTGGCTCTCGAGAGCAAGCTAGGCCTCGCGCGCGGTGCCGCCGGGAGTCCGCACGATGTCCTGCAGATCGAGGGAGATGGTCCCAAAGATCCAAGACATGGCGACGATGGCCTGGAGGCGGCCTGCCGGCGCCTGGAGGGGGCCCGCCCGCGCGCGGTGGCGGCGCACCCGCGCCTGTGGCCTGTGCGGCGAGCACAGGGGTGGTGGCCAGGCGGGCGGCCGCGGCTGCAGAGGTGGGGAGGGAGGAGAGGGGAGGGTAGGAGGAGAGGGGACGAGGGTGGTTCGGCGGCCGGCGGCTAGCCATGGCCTGCAGGGGCGGCGGCGCAGGGAGAAGTGGAGGAGGAAGGAAACCCTAGACTGCTGATACCATGTTGGGAAATGCAATTTCTGTATATTCGTCCAACCCTAGAAGGGTGGGTATATAGTTAGCTATACATGGGCCTCTATATGGGCTATACACAGGCCATATGGGCTACACACATATACACTAACACTCAGCACTAGTGATGAGATTAAAATCTCCAACGATTGTCCAGGGTCTATGACAGACCGCTCTCACATATCTCAGCTCTTGCAGAAATAAAATTTTCCTATCATTACCTTGAGGTCCATATACGCAGGTAAGCCACCAAGGTTGCAAGCCACTTGGAGAGAATTGAACTGACACACTATGTTCATCAACCCGGCTAGCACTGGCCGAGCCCAGGCCTTGTCGCCAAGCAACAATTATTCCTCCACTTGCACCAGCAGCCGGCAATTCAACCCAATGAGTAAAATCAGAGCCCAACATAGAAAGGATAACCCCCCGGAGGAATGACAGACATTTTTGTTTCTTGCAAACAAATTATATCTACTTGACAGGAGTCCACTAAGGTGCGCACAGCATCTTGGCGAGCTCTTGAATTGAGTCCACGTACATTCCAGCATAGTATTTTTGATGGATTCATTTTGTTCAGCAAGGAAGTCGACCACATAAGCAGGGCAGTAGTCAGAAAGCTGACACCGAAGCATCAGCCTCCTCTACCTTAGGAGTTGCCCATCCAAAGAGAGCAGCCATGGCTTGCACATGAGTATCAGCCATTGGGCATGAATTTACAAAGAGCTTGCTATATTCATCCAGAGCTTGTTGGTCAATGCCCTCAGTTTCCCCAATGATGTTGTGCGCACGCATTACTTTCTTCTTTGATCTTGAGGGGGGGGGGGTACATTGACAGGAGTTTCAGGCGCCACCCCCGCCAGCCGGCGACTACGACGAGGTGGAGCAGCTGGGGTGTGCGCCCTTGATCGCAGCCTATTAGCTTGAGGGGTGGGGAGGAGTCTTGTCGTTTTGAAAGTAACTCTTGACATGAATTGAGCTTGCTGGTTGGACAGGCCGCATGCAGCCACTGGCTCTGCAACAGCCTGGGAAGAATCCTCCAGCTGACCTTGCTTCTGTCGCCGAGAATAGGATCGGGGGAGACTTGGAATCAGTGGAGCTGGGTGATATATCAATTGCAGGTGCTTATCTAACACCGGATCCATGGCCAAGCAGCTAGCCATGCGAGCACCTAGCGTTTCAGCAGCATGGACGTCCGCTGAAGGCCAGACCACTTCGACGGTTGGAGACCAGGCGCTGGTGTGCACCTCAGGACGAGCAACATCATCTGCCGCACACGTGGCTGTGGGGGACGTGCACACGGTAGCCGGTTGCGGGGCGCCGCCAGCACCATTATGCGCGATGATGGACGCCGCTTGAGGAAGGGGATCCGAACTCTGCCCTCCCGTCGCCATGTCCCGTGCCACAGCCTCAATAGCCACACCTGCACGAGAAGCAAGGGCCGGAAGCGCGGTGGAGTCGGGCGGCGGGAGCAAGGGGGTCGTGGTGTTTGTGGAGGCCAGAGGCTCCACAACAGCCGGTTGCAGGGCCAAGGAGGTGGGGTCCAGAGGACCATCTGAGGTGGCCATGCCCAGCACGGCCTGGAGCTGGAACGAGGCGCTCGCAGCCGCATCCCCAACATTGGGAACCAGCTTCGCGTCGGAAACCACAGGAGACGCTTCGCATGCCGTGTCAAGGGACATCTCGGGGACACAGGAGTAAATGGGCACGGCCCCCAGGGTGTCGCCTCGGGCTGGCCCCTGGTAGCCTGTGCGTAGTTGGCCCAACCGAGAGTGGACAGGGGCACGATTGGCCCCAGGTGGCTCCGTGCCGCCGCGCGCCGCCGGAGTTGAGTGTGCCCCTGTAGAACGTCGAAGTCGCCGCCCACCTTGTTGGTGGTTGTTGCCAACCTGGGGTGGCGGAGGCGGAGGAGATGTGTCCATCGTCTTCATCGAGACCTGAACAGTGTAGAACAGGGACTGTCGTTCCCGTGCGCCGCTCCCTGGCGCAGTCAAGGGCTCGGGAATTTCCAGCTCCATCTCCGGGGGGATATCTCCATGGTCGGAACACCACGCCGCAAGGCGGAAAATCATCCTTTGGGTGGCCGTCTCAGGGTGAACGTCGCCAGGAACCACCCGTTGAGGAGTTGCGCCGCCGTGTACGTGTCCCAGGCATGCGCCGGGATTCCCCGGAGCTCGGCATCCACAGTGGAAGGATGAGAGCTGGCCGACGAGCCGTGGAAACGCGACCAACGCTTGACATGTAAGCGCCCAACAAGAAGGATGAGCGGCCATCTTCCGTTGAGAATCCGCGTAGCCGTGGCATCATCAGGTGAAATCAAAAGGAAGCTTGCCAGCCCCAGCTTGTGAATAGCCAGCAAGCATTCCTCGATCTCAAACCTATGAGCGATCGCCGACACAATAGACTCTGCAAGGTCGCTGGGGGAGTCCGCGATCACCAACACTGATAGAGGCGGAGTGCCCGATCTTTCGGTGAGTGGAGATAAATCCGATTTGGTGGTTGTCGACCCTCACGATCCGACTACGACGAGCAAACTCAAAGCGCCAATGCAATCGCTGAACCAACTCCCGATGGTTACCAACCTTGCCGGTGCAAAGTCAGCCTGATCACGAAGATCGTTTCCTGCACGCAATCGAAGAACGAACAAGAAAAAGAGGCGAGCAATCTTACTATCACTCGAAGGTGGAGTTCTGAATCACAGAGATTAGCACGTATTTGTGCGTGGTCTGGTGTAGCTAAAGCTAGATGTAAAACAAAACTCGAGTCGTAAAAGATACAGGACTCTGACTAATAAAGGGGGCGCAACCCCTAGGGGAGGGGCGGCCAGCAAAGGGGGCGCCGCCCCTAGCGTCGTGGGTGCTGGGGTGCAACCCTAGGCGCCCTCTTGGGCCAGTCCTAGGCGCTCACGCACAAGGCCTCCTGTTGGGCCAGTCTTCAGTCTTCCGGGCCTTCATTCTTCAGCATCATGACGAAGTTGAACTCTTGCACGGGCCCGAGTAATTGGCCCAGAAGGTGGCGCTGAAGACGGTGCTGCCGGCGCTGGAGTAGGAGAAGGTGCTGCTGGTGTAGATGTACTCGTGGTGTCCTCATCATCCTCCCCTTCTTGAACTGAAGTCGTCCTCGACGGCAACTCCTCATCCTCACCCAGATATGGCTTCAAAGCTGCAACATGAAAACTAGTGGAAACACCAAACTCCGCAGGCAGGTCAAGGATATAAGCATTATCATTAATCTTGGTTAGCACTTTAAAAGGACCAGCAGCACGAGGCATTAATTTAGAACGGCGCAAAGTAGGAAAACGATCCTTTCTCAAATGCAACCAAACCATATCACCAGGTTCAAAAGTAACATGTTTTTTACCTTTACTACCAGCAACCTGATATTTAGCATTAGCAGCAGCAATGTTTTGGTGAGTTTGTTCATGCAGGTTAACCATTTGTTCAACATGTGCAACAACATCTAAGTGTGGGGCGTCTTCAGTATCAAATGAAAACAAATCAATAGGAGCCCGAGGGATGTAACCATACACAATCTGAAAAGGGCACATCTTTGTAGAGGAATGTGTTGCATGATTATAAGCAAACTCAACATGGGGCAAGCAATCCTCCCAACATCTCAAATTCTGATCTAAAACGGCCCTAAGCATGGTTGACAAAGTTCTATTAACCACCTCAGTCTGCCCATCAGTCTGAGGGTGACAAGTTGTGCTAAACAGCAATTTAGTTCCCAATTTATTCCATAGAGATCTCCAAAAATGACTGAGAAACTTAACATCACGATCAGAGACTATTGTATTTGGGATACCATGCAAACGAATAATCTCTCTAAAGAACAATTCAGCAATATTGCTAGCATCATCAGTCTTATGACAAGGTATGAAATGAGCCATTTTGGAGAATCGATCAACAACCACAAAAATGCTATCCCTCCCCTTCTTAGTTCTAGGCAATCCCAAAACAAAGTCCATAGAAATATCAAGTCAAGGGGAAGTAGGAACAGGCAAAGGCATATACAAACCATGGTTGTTCAATCGTGACTTAGCTTTCTGACAAGTAGTGCAGCGTGCAACTAGGCGCTCAACATCAGCACGCATCCGGGGCCAAAAGAAATGGGCAGCCAACACCTCATGCGTCTTGTAGAAGCCAAAGTGTCCCATGAGACCGCCTCCATGCGCTTCCTGTAACAGCAAAAGACGAACCGAGCTAGCTGGAATACACAGTTTGTTAGCGCGAAACTGGAACCCGTCCTGTATGTGAAATTTGCCCCATGGTTTGCCATTAATACAATGGGCAAAAGCATCTTTAAAATCAGCATCGTCGACATATTGATCTTTCACAGTTTGCAAGCCAAAGATTTTAAAATCTAACTGTGACAGCATGGTATAGCGACGAGACAAAGCATCAGCAATAACATTGTCCTTCCCGTTCTTGTGTTTAATTATGTAAGGAAAAGACTCAATGAATTCTACCCATTTAGCGTGACGACGGTTCAGATTTGTTTGGGTACGAATATGTTTCAAAGCCTCATGATCAGAATGAATTATGAACTCGCGATGCCAAAGATAGTACTGCCAAGTATGCAAAGTGCGCACTAAAGCGTAAAGCTCCTTATCATAAGTAGAATATTTCAGACTAGCACCGCTTAATTTCTCACTAAAATAAGCAACTGCTTTCCTTCTTGTAACAAAACAGCACCTAGCCCAATACCACTAGCATCGCATTCAAGCTCAGACACTTTATTAAAATCAGGCAATTGCAAAAGGGGAGCATGAGTTAACTTATCTTTTAAAGTGCGGAACGCTACCTCCTGCGAATCACTCCAAGCGAATGGCACATCTTTCTTTGTAAGCCCATGTAAAGGCGCTGCAATGGAGCTAAAATCACGAACAAACCTGCGGTAGAAACCTGCAAGTCCAAGAAAACTCCGAATTTGTGTAACCGTCGTCGGTGTAGGCCACTCCTGGATGGCAGCAATTTTGCTGCTATCGACCTCAATGCCCTGTGGAGTAACAACATAACCAAGAAACGAGACACGTTGTGTGCAAAAGAAGCATTTATCCATGTTAGCAAATAAGTGGGCAGCACGCAACGCATCAAAAACAACACTCAAATGTTTCAAATGGTCTTCCATAGATTTGCTGTAAATAAGGATATCATCAAAATAGACAACCACAAACAATCCTATGAAAGGTCGCAGAACTTCATTCATCAATCGCATAAAAGTGTTGGGAGCATTAGTCAATCCAAACGGCATAACCAACCATTCATATAAGCCAAATTTCGTTTTAAAAGCCATTTTCCATTCATCACCTAGTTTCATTCTAATCTGATGGTAACCACTATGCAAATCAATCTTTGTGAAAATAATGGCACCACTAATCTCATCTAGCATATCATCAAGTCGTGGTATGGGGTATCGATAACGAATGGTGATGTTATTAATAGCACGACAATCTACACACATACGCCATGATCCATCTTTCTTTGGAACAAGCAACACAAGAACGGAGCAAGGGTTGAGAGACTCACGAATGTAACCCTTGTCAAGCAATGCCTGTACCTGGCGCTGGATCTCCTTGGTCTCATCCGGATTTGTACGGTACGGGGCGCGATTTGGAAGCTGTGCGCCTGGAATGAGGTCGATCTGGTGCTCAATGCCACGGAGTGGTGGGAGACCCGGTGGCAAGTCTTTGGGAAAGACATCAGCGTACTCCTGCAAAAGGTTAGCAACCACAGGGGGAACATCCAAAGACGGTGCATCATCAAGTGAAACGAGCAGACTAGAGCATACTAGTGCGTAGCAAGGCAATTGAGCATCACATAAATCATCAAAATCAGCACGTGTAGCAAGTAAAACAGGAGCATTCAACTTGATTTCAGAATTAATCGATGGTGATGGTTCAAGTTGTTTAGCAGTTTTAGCAGCTCTAGCAATATCATCTTTGAGAATCTGTTCAGGTGTCATGGGATGTATAATTATTTTCTGACCCTTAAACATGAAAGAATAATGATTCGAACGACCATGATGCAAGCTATCAGTATCATATTGCCAAGGTCTACCAAGCAACAAGGAACATGCTTCCATAGGAACAACATCACAATCAACAAAATCAGAATAAGCACCCATGGAGAAATGAACACGCACTGATTGTGTTATTCTAATTTTCCCACCATCATTAAGCCATTGAATGTGATATGGATTCGGATGCTTACGAGTGGGTAAAGATAATTTTTCAACTAGCGTGGTACTCGCCAAATTGTTGCAGCTGCCGCTGTCGATGATGATGCGAATCGACCACTCCTGCAAAACGCCCTTTGTGTGGAAAAGGGTGTGTCGCTGATTCTTCTCGGGCGGGGCGACCTGTGCACTGAGAACACGCTGCGCAACAAGACTTTCATACCTATCGGCGTCGCCCGGGTTGACATGTACATCCTCCGTAGCTGCATGATCAGTGGCAAGCATAGTATGGTGGGATTCTTCAGAATCACTAGCCGAAGAGTACTCACCATTGTCACGGATGAGTAAAGTGCGCTTGTTCGGACAGTCCCGAGCCATGTGGCCATGTCCGCTGCAACGAAAACACGTGATATCTCCCGTACGTCCCGGGGTGGGTGGAGCTGTGCCTGTAGGTGGGGTGGTGCCTGTGGCTGGAACGGCTCCTGCAGGCTTAGCCATCCTCTCGCGCGGTGCAGTGGTGGGTGTGGATGGTGCAGGGAGAGCAGGTGCTGAACCGAACGACGAGCGTCTACCTGCAAAAGAGTTAGAATATGTACTCGAGCGGCGTCCCTGCACTTCACGTTCAACTTTGCAAGCAAACTCAAATAATTGGGTCATGTCAGCATATTCTTTATAATCAAGTATGTCCTGAATTTCGTGGTTCAAACCACCACGAAAGCGTGCCATTGCAGGGTCGGGTTCCTCCATTATACCACAACGAATCATACCTTTTTGTAACTCCTGGTAATAGTCCTCAACTGACTGAGAACCTTGCTGAAAACACTGCATTTTGTTAAGCAAATCACGAGCATAATACGAGGGCACAAATCTATGTCGCATAGCAGTTTTTAATTGCTCCCAAGTGGTCGGAACAGCAGTAGGGTGTTTATTTTTATACTCACGCCACCAAATTAAAGCAAAATCAGTAAATTCACTAGTAACAGCTTTAACTTGGGAATTTGCAGCAATATCATGGCATGAAAATTTTTGTTCAACCTAACTCCCAATCAAGATATGCAGCAGGATCATATTTGCCATTAAAAGGTGGGATTTTAAATTTAATCTTAGAAAAAGAATCATTACCGGGGCGGCGTGGCACGCGGCGGGCACGACCGCGACTGTCTCCGGCGTCCTGCTCCGAATCACTGCCATAGTCCTTCTGCAACTCTGTGATTGTGGTGTGCATAGCATCGAGTTGGGCCACGAGAGCGTCGAGTGTGGTCTTGGTGGCCGTCTGGGCGAGGTCGAGCTGATCGAAACGGTCGGTCGACGTAGTGATCGTTTCGTCCAGCCGTTCATGTACCGTCCGAATGTCTGTGTCTAGTCCTTCAACTTGTGCTCGCAAGTCTTGCAATGGATCAGCCGCGCCGCCTTCATCTGCCATGGTTAGCGCAAACACAAAAACAAAACGACGACAAAAACAGGGTGGGACAGCTCACAAGGCACTCACACTAGTGCTGTTATCAAATTCTTATCTGTTCTTACCACGCACACAGGGGCGACTTGCAACCAACCGGTGGAACTCGCAAAAGATTGGAGGAGCGATTGCCTGGAGAAACAAAATCTGCTCGTCGTAGAAATATGTGGAGTTCTGGGTAGGCTGCACTCAAGTTAAGGATTAGCACACTCAAACAATAATGCAAAGTTGAATTATAGTGCTAAACACGAAACAAACGCTGCTGGCAACAAGTGAAATCGAAAAGACAGCAAGTAAGGTGGAGAGGGTGTAGCAAATTGCTGTTTTTTTTTGCTTCTGTTTTTTTTGTAGGAGTCCTCAAAACTGGTAATATGAACACAGAGGATCTCCAACAGGAAATTACCACACACTTTTTCCGAAAGTACAGGGGTATTCCGGTAAAAAAAAGAGAGGAGATGGCTCGGTGTGGGGGTACGCGGCATGATCAGGGAGAGATAGCTACCAGGGCATGCACGGTGCAGCCCAGGAGGCTTGCGAGCCAGGGGAAAACTACGGCGCAGGACTCCTTCACCGAGACGAAACGGCTCCCGTTTCCCACTTGGACTGTGCAGCGGTCTCTCTTTTTTTTGGATTCCGTTTTTTTTCTTTCCTTTTTTTTTGATTGCTTTCTATTTTTTTTTCTTTCCTTTTTTTTTGACCTACCACACCACGGGACAGGGAGGGGGCGACCGAGAGGCGGCTGCGCGACAGGTGTGCGCGCGAGGAGGAGTGCGGCGGAGTGGTGGATGGATGAGCAGCGAAGAGAAACGGCAACGAACTAGGGTTAGAAGAAAAAAAGGAACAAAAGGTAGAAAACACAAGTAACCAGCAACAATTGAACGCGTAAGCACACAAATTCAACAAAGACACTTATTGAAAGAATGTGCAAGGCTAAACGGTTGCTGGGGCAAAGATCTAACCTCAAAGTAAATTTTTGTTTGGTTTTTGTGGACTGTAGGAAGGAAAAAAAACACTAGATAAAACTCACCGATCAACCTGGAAAGCTGATACCACTTGATAGAGGCGGAGTGCCCGATCTTTCGGTGAGTGGAGATAAATCCGATTTGGTGGTTGTCGACCCTCACGATCCGACTACGACGAGCAAACTCGAAGCGCCAATGCAATCGCTGAACCAACTCCCGATGGTTACCAACCTTGCCGGTGCAAAGTCAGCCTGATCACGAAGATCGTTTCCTGCACGCAATCGAAGAACGAACAAGAAAAAGAGGTGAGCAATCTTACTATCACTCGAAGGTGGAGTTCTGAATCACAGAGATCAACACGTATTTGTGCGTGGTCTGGTGTAGCTAAAGCTAGATGTAAAACAAAACTCGAGTCGTAAAAGATACAGGACTCTGACTAATAAAGGGGGCGCAGCCCCTATGGGAGGGGCGGCCAGCAAAGGGGGCGCCGCCCCTAGCGTCGTGGGTGCTGGGGTGCAACCCTAGGCGCCCTCTTGGGCCAGTCCTAGGCGCCCACGCACAAGGCCTCCTGTTGGGCCAGCCTTCAGTCTTCCGGGCCTTCATTCTTCAGCATCATGACGAAGTTGAACTCTCTTGCACGGGCCCGAGTAATTGGCCCAGAAGGTGGCGCTGAAGACGGTGCTGCCAGCGCTGGAGTACGAGAAGGTGCTGCTGGTGTAAATGTACTCGTGGTGTCCTCATCAAACACGACGAGGGCCCTTTCAACAAGAACCTCCTCCCGCCGAGCAATGGCGACCGAACGCATGATCACCCTACGCGGCCGACGAGAATGGCCAGCGTCGGCAACCAGGCGGTCATCATCACTCGAGGCCAAGGGGAGGGCCTCGCCGGAATTCACAGAAACTGGCGCCCGGTGGGTCCGCTTTCGCTTCCTCTTCCGCATCCGCTTGCGCCGCCTCCCAGGGGCATCGCCTTGGCTAGAGTTGGCCGAGGAGGATTCCACAGGAGGAGTCCCAGAGGTGTGGTAAGTTATTGCCGCCGCTGAGGAAAGGGCGGAGACAGGGCGCCACATCAAGCGAGGAGAAGCAGCAGGGCGGCCTGAACGCCTCGCCGGGCAGAAATAGGAGCGATGCCCCGTCTCACGGCAATGGAAGCACTGGGTTCTGGCCTTGCAGAATGCCGCCCGATGTCCAGGGGAGAAGCAATTGAAGCACTTCCCGCGGAGGTCAGCCGGCATAGGACGGGGAGGACGACACTTCTGGCGCCGGAGTTCCTTGCGCGCAAGCCGACTCAGAGCGGTACGCCAGCCGTTGTCATCCTGGCGCGCTCTAGGAGTAGAGGACTGCGCGCGAGGGAGCACCACAATCCGGGTAGAAATAGGAGCCAATCGGACCGAGGCTAGCAGAGGAGGACTCGCTGGCGGCGTCGTGGATTGGATGGCGGCCAAAAGAACTTCTTTGAAAGTTGGCTGGGACATGCCGCATCCAGATTTTCCAGACGGGGGGCGGTGTCGTGGCACCACTGCAACTCCTTGTCGCGTCCAGTGAGCGCGAAGGGGGAGGGGCTTCCAGATGCCGAGAGGGGAGAATGGGGTGGGGAGGTGGCCGTTGGGCTTGGGGTGAGCGGCGGTGGGCTGCTGGTGGCGATGCAATCGACATCGGCGTCAGGAAGGGGATGGGTCAGAGGGGGCGGGGGAGACGAAGCGGACACCATCCTAATCTTCACCATCTATATGACCTGTTGTTCTTAGTTGGCATATTCTCAAGCTGCTTACTTCTTCTGCAAAGTCAAGCTTAGTGCGATGCCTCTTTCGTCTTCTTCAATTCTATTATCCTTAATGAACATTTTAAAATAGACAATTTTCTTCTTCCCTAAAGTTAACATGTTTTTCTCGACAAATTTTACCTTCGGCATTAAATTTATGTATGAGTCTACAGTCCGTATTGAAAAAAGACTTCGGTTCTTTTAGTTTCTTTTGAATCTGATTGCATGATCATATATTCTTAAAGTTCAGACATATGATGAACTGGTCTAACTGTTGGAAACATGGAAATTTTGTTGCAAATATTGGCTTTATTGAGTTGCATGCACCAACCAGTTCACCCCAAAAGCTTAAGCTGATAGGAAAAGGTGGGCAATTCACTTATACTCCAACACTCTCCCTCACGTGCAGGCTCCCCCAGGCCGCATATGTGGAAATTGGAGTGGGGCTGTAATTATTTTAATTAACGCGCCCGCCAGGATTCGAACTCGAGACCTCTGGCTCTGATACCATCTTGAGTTGCATGCACCAATCAGTTCACCCCAAAAGCTTAAGCCGATAGGGAAAGGTGGGCAATTTAGTTGTACTCCAACAGGCTTGATTTGTTGCAAACAATGTTTGCAAATGATGCAAAGACTGGATGCTGGAATGGTTACTGCAACATTCAGTCCTCACAACATTTGTGAATACCATTGCAAGAAATCAAACCAATGTTTGCAAACAAATTTCGAAGTTTCCAACATTTAGCCCCTTGTTGCCGGATATGTTCCCAGTTTAAATACTTTATTTGACTGCATTTTCTGTTTTTGAAGTTTTTCATGCAACTACAAGTTGCTTATCTTATTTATTGCTGAATCTTCTTTGACAGGCTGCAATGATCGACGAGAATATCGAAGAGAATCTGTTCAGCATGCTTGATGAAGAGACAGATTCTGAGTATGTTATTTTATTTGCATATATGATAAACTTAGGCAGGTTAGGGTTTTTAGGGTCTAGGGTTTAGGTTGTTGCATTTTTAAATAAACTTGGTCAAAGTTACAGAAGTTTCACTTTGGACAAAACTCAAGACATCTTACATTTTGGAATGGAGTATTAGCATAAATTTAATTTTTTAATTTACTTTGTGAAAAGTTATGAATTATGAAATGCTAATCACTAAATATTCAACTGTTCAGAATAGCGATGTTGGTTCGTTCAACTATTGTTCACTTATTGTATACATCATGTCCTCTACGTCCATCGCGTTGGCTGACAGTTCTACGAAATATGGTATGTTTAGTCCGTATTTTGCTTTGAAAATTTCTATCTCTTACTAGTGTAACTGGTAGTGATTTCCATGTGTTATTTCCTGCCACAGAGGCAGAGACACAGGATACCAGAAACGAAAAAGTAAAGCAATTATGAGTTCCAGTTATTAATTTTGTTGGTATTAACATGAATAAATTGATGTGAAGCTGTATTTATGTTCCTATTGTAATTTTTTCATGCTATTTTATTTTGATTGTTGTAAATAGCAAGCTCTGTTCTGCACATGATTCTCCATCACCATTCTTGTGTTTGGTCAATTTGGAACTATGAAAATTGATTTGTTAACATTTGATGGGATTTATCCAAGCCTAAATGGAGTTCTGTCAATTGTGAGGGACGAGATGTATCTGTGGAGTTCTGCTGGAACTAGAGGAGTTTCTCATCTCCTCGCCCTGGAACCTTTGACGGTTTAGCTTAGTGCTAGTTAGGGTCTGGTCTCTCCCTCTGTTTTCTTTCCTTGAATACGCTGGAGAGCTGCGTATCATTGCACTAAGATATGAGAAAGAGGCTCAAATAGCCATACAAATGCACACCACACACATCCATCTTGGGACTTAAATTACATATGCGCCTGATTTAGTATGAGGCGGCCATCCGTAAACAACCACCGCTGCTAACCATCAGATCCAGCAGCGGCCGGACTACTAAGGCCTTTTGCGCCTGCCAACATCCAGTGATCTGCTTCATCCTGTGGAAGGAGAAGCGTATGATCCATCCTGGGCAAGGCACCATTAAAACTATATCATCTTCCAAAGGATCCAAGCCCCTATCGCGACCAGCAAGTTAAATCTCCACCCAGCTTCCTTGTTGAACATACCACTCGCTTATTGCCGCCAATCATAAAACGGCACAGCAGCTGATGCCAGAATTGACGGGAGAAAACCCATGTACTCAGGATGTGCTGAATTGTTTCATCCTTCTGGTCGCAAAAGGGGCAACGTTCAGGATGGGGAAGGCCGCGTCTAGCAAGTCTATCGGTTGTCCAACAGCGATTATGTGCAACTAACCAGAGGAAAAATTTGCACTTCCTTGGAGCCCAACTGCCCAAATGAATTGCTCCCTGGAAGAAAGCCTCATATGCTTATCTGGTAGAATTTTCCTGAAGACTCGAACTTCCAGTTGTGCACATCATCAACCTCTGGTTGAAGCATTACCTCTTGCACCAAGTCCCAAATATCCAAGAATTCTGATCAGACGGCAACCGAACAATGGCCTTGGACATCCTCCAGCCACTGATTATCAAGTAAGGCTTTCTGAACAGTACGCCTTTTGGCCCTCCTTTTTGGTGACACTTGCGAACAGATGAGTAGCCAGGAGATGAGTAGTCACGGCTGAAGCGAAAAGAGACTGCACACCCATGAATTGTGACTGGGAAAGCTGTCCAAGGCTTATTAGGCTTAGTTTTACTAAGCCACAACCAATGAACCCTGAGAGCCCAACCAAATCTCTGTAGGTCTAAAATGCCCAAATCTCCTTACTCTGGTCGACTAAACTTGGGCCAAGCAATCAAACAATGTCCTCCATTAGCCTCCTTCATGCCTCCACAGGAAATTACACTGAATCTTATCCACAGCCTTGTAACGACCCTTGGCCGCCGGCAAGCGCCGTTGATGTGAGACAATCACAACTCGCACACAGAGTATTGAGTTGCATGCACCAACCAGTTCAACCCAAAAGCTTAAGCTGATGAGGAAAGGATGGGCAATTCACTTATACTCCAACACTCCCCCTCACGTGCAGGCTCCCCCAGGCCGCATATGTGGATATTGGAGTGGGCTGTAATTATTTTAATTAACGCGCCCGCCAGGACTCGAACTCAAGACCTCCGGCCCTGATACCATATTGAGTTGCATGCACCAACCAGTTCAACCCAAAAGCTTAAGCTGATGAGGAAAGGATGGGTAATTCACTTATACTCCAACACAGAGGATACGGCGGAGCAGGGCGACCAACCCTGAAGCTCCAGTTCTCGATCTCGATTTAGAAAACAGAATACAGATATGTTCTTCTCCTACACGCCAACCGGTATTTGAGTTACAAGGCACTGCCCTCTGGTCGCCACACACTCATAAACTACGTTACGCTTTCTTTAGCCACGGTTTCCCGCCTTCTCCATCACCGTGATGTCTTTCTCCGGAACGCGCCTTACATCTTCCCCCCCTGCAGATGTTGCTTGACCCTAAGCAACTGAAGAAGGGAACCTTTGCTTGACAAGATACAGATCCTCCCAGGTTGCTGAAGCCTCTGGCACACCTTTCCACTTCACCAGAACTTGAGGAACTGCCTGGTTGCCTTTATTCACCAGCCTTCTGTGTAGCACTGCTTCGGGCTCCAGATCTTGCTCACTGAGGTCCACCAATTTAGGAAGTTCTGTGAACACTGGAGAGTAATTAGGTGTAAAGGGTTTCTACTGAGAAACATGGAAAACTGGGTGAATTTGGCTGTCATCAGGCAATGCCAGCTTGTAGGCTGCCATCCCAATTTTCTCCACAATTGTAAATGGTCCATAAGACTTGTAGGCCAATTTGGGAAATGGCCTATTGACAACTGAATGTTGAGCATATGGTTGCAGTTTGTGTAAGACTTGCTCTCCCACTTGGAAAGTTCGATCAGTTCTATTCTTATCAGCCTGATTCTTAATTCTATTCTGTGCTGTTTCGAGATGTTGCTTCAGCATTTGTATATGAGCTTCTCTTTCTTGCAAGAATTCCAGGGCGGGAGTGACTTCCTGATCTTGCTGAGGAATCATAGCACCCAAGTTGGTTTCATATTCTGTTTATCTCCCACTGAGTGCTTCTGAGGTCCAAAACCTTGCTGATTAATGCCTTCTCTGTCTTATGGAACTTGGGCTGCTGAAAAGTGAATTCTTTCTCAAAGTCATGAGAACTTTGTATTTCTTATTTCGCTGATTCATTCTCAATTGAGCTAGCATTCCCTGTAGACTCCATCTGCTTAGCCAATTTCTCCTGATCTTTCAACATTTGCTCCATGATCTTAGAAGACATATCCCACTTTGCCTCCATCTTAGCTTGACTGTTATCGATTTCACTGACTTTAGCAAACAACAGATCTATGCATCTCATCCCAACAAGTATCATCTTTTTTGCTCAGACTTTCCCACCGCTCTTCACCCCTCTTGTGCAGATTTGCCCAATGTTCCTCCTCCTTGTAGTGGTCTTCCATAGCTGATAACAAGAGCTTCGTCTGCAAAGATGGTTTCGGGGGAGCCGTGATGCCTGCACCTCAAGCCAAGCGAATAAGGTCGATTTGATGAAACCGTGAACTGGCGCTCTCGGCTCGAACTCGTGGCTCCAGGCCGAAGGAATACCGCAAGCACTTCGCAACTTCTTAACCACCAGATCCACCACCGCCAGACCACTTATCCCAATCCACTACCAGAACGCCAAATTGTTCAGACAAGACAGTTCTGGAACGAATTCCCTCACCAGTTCGCTTGCCTGAACGAATCACCGCCGCCTGAGATCAGCGATCGATCAAGGAATTTTATGCACAGACCTGTTGCACAACCCGAATCGAATCTGATCTCCGCTTTTGCCACCGCACCCAAATCGCTTTGGCTCACGGAATTTTACGCCCGAACACCGCCGTGCAACCCTCGCCTACACGAATTGGCTGCCCGATTGAAAAGGAGATCGACCGCCGTGTACCAATCGCCCGCAAATCAAACCGGGGTAGCGTAGGACTGATGGGGAATCAAAATCTGTGGCCGGTGCTGTGCAACACAGATCGATCTCGACCCGCCTACCCTGTTTCCGGCTTAGATCGACGGATTTCAGCGATTGAGCAGCACAAGCGCACCGAGGAAAGATAGTCTCACCAGCTGTAACGACCCTTGGCCGCCGTCGACCGCCGTCGACGTGAGACAATCACAACTCGCACACAGAGGATACGGCGGAGCAGGGCGACAAACCCTGAAGCTCCAGTTCTCGATCTCGATTTAGAAAACAGAATACAGACATGTTCTTCTCCTACACGCCAACCGGTATTTGAGTTACAAGGCACTGCCCTCTGGGTCCCACACACTCATAAACTACGTTACGCTTTCTTTAGCCACGGTTTCCCGCTTTCTCCATCACTGCGACGTCTTTCTCCGGAATGCACCTTACACGCCTTTAGGCACCATGGAGGAAGCTCCAAGGCAGTGGCAAAATATGTAGCTCGGCCAGCCCTATTCATCAATTCTTTCCCTCTGGTAATAGGTGATTAGTTCTTTTGTAAGATAAGGGTTTTCTCTGCTCTGGTTTTTTTTCCCTTAATATAAAAAGGGGAAAGTCCAAATTACTCCCATCAAGTACTAAACTATGTTTTTGTGCAACTTACCCCCTAAACTATGCTATTTGGTTCAACTTACCCGTAATGCAATTTGTTATTTTTGTTTCTCCATACACGAGTTTTAGTTTGAGACTCATGTTGGCTTCATCCTTAGCCAACACTAGGGCCGTTGCGATGTTTGGGGTGGCACCGTTGAACACACAATCATTGCATTGTTTCCAAATGGTCCATTGTTTCCAAATGGTCCAAGTCCCTAAGATGATCAGGGAGTTAAGGACTTTTATCATTTCACCACCTACCGCACTCTCCACCTGTCTCCACCAGTCATCAAAGGAGACACCAGTTGGCTGTGGGGCAAGGGTTTCTAGGTTCACAAACTGGAGGAGTTGGAACCAGAATTGCCTTGCAAAGACACAGCCCACCAGTAGATGTTGGATATCTTCATTCTCCTGACAACAAAGGCGACACTTCTCTGGATGGGGAAGGCAATGTTCTGTGAGCCACCAACCACATGAAGAAACGACATTTAGGGGGAGCCCAACATTTCCAAATGCATTCATAAGTCTCAAACAGAAAACCTCCCTGAAAAAGAGCATCATAAGCTGATTTTGCAGAACTTCTTAATATATTGGTACTCTCCTGTGTTTTCACGAAAAAAGTCCAAAGACTTTTAGAATAATATCCCTGCTGTTGCTGCTGCCCCTGCGGCTGCTGCGGCACCAGAAACTGTTGAGGAGGGTTCGACGTGGAGGAGCGGCAGGAAGACCCGCAGCCGAATAATGTGGAGGCGTTGAGGGTGGTGGAGTTGACCACCTTGGACTCTTCAGCCAGGCGTAGCTCTTTCAGGGCGAGCAGATCGAGAGCACTGGTGAAGTCCATGGTGGCATCGCCGGCAATGATGTTGCAGGTGGTGCTGAAGCGGGAGTTCGTGCCACGGAGGAGATTGAACACCATGGTGGTGTCGTCGATAGGCTTGCCGACGTCGTGAAGGCGATCAACGGCCTTCTTCATCTCCTGGCCGTAGGCCTCGATGGAGAGATCTCCCTAAGTCAAGGTCATAAAGGCCTGACTCAAGAAGATGGCGTGAGGTTTCTTGTTGGCCTCAAAGCAAGCGGTGATGGCGATCCAGAGCTAGGGTGCCGTCAGGTTGGTGTCCATGACGTAGTCGTGGACGGTGTTGGAGATGGTGCCGTAGATCCAGGAGCGGACGCAGCACTCCTCCTGAGTCCACGTGGGGGGTGAGAGTTGTGAGGCGCCATCGCCTCAATGTGGGACAGCAGCCCGAAGGTGCCGCGGAGGGCCTCGAAGCACGCTTGGGCAGGGAGGGAGGGGAAGAGGCAGGCCTAGGGTTTAGGCTCTATACTATGTAGAGAGTTGGGCAAACACTATACACCCTAAACAGGGGGGGGGGGGGGTTCTTTCATTATATAGGTCGTATAGACTTGGAGTACAAGGACACAAATACAATACAAGACCATATACAACTCTATATGTCTAACACTCTTGATGTTTGGAGGTTGGATAAAGCATATAGTTTACAAAATGGTTGTTATATCAATACATGATTGATGCAGTGGAAATTTTGATTTGGATTTTTTTATGTCACTTAGGTTCTTGCTACATCAATTTCAAGAAACACAGGTGAAGTTCTGTCCAGTTCTGGACATAATCCCACTGATAGTGCATCTGAGAATGATGTATACTACGGAGAAGATGAAGACAACATGATTTCCAGCTCAAAACAGGAGCAAGTCCACCGTGCTGCTTCTATATCCAGCCAGTTTCCTCAAAGGAATAAGCACCTCAGATATCGCACCAGGGTTTTTGCGGCAGAGTATGTTTGCTATTTTTTATTTTTATCTATTGATGCAGTTCTTTTTTTTTTTTTTGCTTCTGTCCAATTTATGTCCATTTTCACTTACTACTATTGTTGCAATGATTTCTTTTTATTTACAAACAGATGCGTTAGCCATGTACCAATTGCAGTTGGAGCAGCACCAGCTCATTTTGACCTCTTGTTGGCAAGGAGCGCAATAGCTAAAGGGACTTATCTGTCAAATGATTGGCTAGTGCTTAAGCTACAAGAGCTGGTCTCACTTTCATACCAGGTTTAGACAAATAAGATTCTATATTCTGACCGCAAAACTAATTGGAGATAATTTCTATCAGATTTACCAACTTTTAGCTGACAACTACCTCTGGGTGGCAGATAAGTACTGGACAATTTGAAGGAATGCAACCGACGGGTGTCAAACTTTTGTGTTTGATTATGGACAAGGTATGCCAGCTATTTAGCGATTCTGGCCTGGAGATAAATACATATTCTATGTACTGTGATTTAAATCAGTTACGCTTGTTAGCATGAGGCAAACATCTGAAACTTACATCAGCGCTTAAATAATTGGTTGCTTAGATGGCTTTTCAATAATTCATATTGAGATTTAAAATGAGATGAACATGTAGTAAATAGTTTGGCAAGGTTTATCATTTCCTTGTTCTGCAAGTTTAGCGACGAATAGAGGTCTCTTCTATTCAACTTACAAGTCCATCTTTGTGTCGAGGAGGAAACCAAATACATGCGTTTGAGGTTATCTGATTAGCTGGCAAAGTGTTGTGATCATGCTAAAGTTTCATTGCCTATTTCAGGCTAATTTGTACTTTAGATGCACACCCAGTGAAATCATGTACTTGTATTGTGTATTTGACTAAAATATATCTTAGAGTATTTATATTGGTTATAGATAAGCAAATGATGAGTAGATGCATCATTAAAAAAAAACTTGTTTATAATCTTATTGTTATGCTTGTAGAAATATAGTGGTAAGATCTAATTGTCATATTTGCATCTCCGAGAGCATAGAAATTAAGGTTTCTTGAAAAACGGGATTATTACTATTTCAGATTATGAGTTTATGTGTTCTTAACTGATAAATTGTTTATTTTATGCCTGTTTGCATGCACATATGCTTCCGGGCCATCTATGCTCTACAGTTGATATTCACCTAATTGACTTTTTTTGGTACTTTGTTTTCTTTTCTTGATAGGCATGGTATTTTTGTCAGACTGGCCTAGCATGTCTGCCAAATGTTCTCATATCTGCTGTTAAAAGTTGTATCATGACTACTTTTTTTGTTTCTTATAGTTTGGCATGGCAGTGGATCCTGAATTTCCTGGGCATATCTTGTTGGAACAATTTCAGGTGATTCTCAGATCTTAATTCCTTTCAAGAAAAACAAACTGTTGCTGATATGGCAACAGTTTAAAACTGGGAGTTTATTAATCTGAAAGCACAGCTAACAATGGCAAGATTAAGCCTACTTTGCAACCTGAGGTTCTGAACTCCTGGGGCTCATTTCTTGCTTACTGAACTCAAAAGTCTCTATGGCTTATATATTGCCGAACCTAACTGTCGGCCCCCACACTACAGAAGATGCCTGCTAACACACTAGTTTCACGCAGAAACACACACTAGTTGCAGCAGCAATCTGTTTGGAACTCAACCACTTTGTTAGTGTATATGTGTGTGGCCCATAGGGCATGTGTATGTGGCCCATCTAGAGGCCCATGTATAGCTACTCTATAGCCCACCCTTCTAGGGTTGGAGGAATACACAGGGATCATTATTCCCTAACATGGTATCAGCCTAGGTTTAGGGTTCCTCCTCTCTCTCCCTGTCGCCGCTGTAGCCGCCATGGCTGGTCGCCGGCGCCGCCCCCTACCCTCTCTTCCCTTCCCTCCTACACCGCCGTTGCGGCCCTACCCGCGTTCGACCTCTGCTCCGCTGCTGGGGGTGCGGGCGCGGCTCCGCCGCCTCTGCAGCCGGCCAGCGAGCCCCTCCCCGCCAGCGATGCGGCCGCGCGCATGCGTGCGGGAGTGGCTCCGCCCGCCACTGCTCTGGCTCTGCCCGCCGCGGTGCCGCCGCCCTATGCTCTACCGGGCGCGCGAGCGCGGTCGCCGCCCAGGCGCCGCTGCCCCCTCCCCCGCCGGACCCTGCTCTGCAGCTCGCGCTCGAACCTGGCGCAGCTGTGGCCCCTCGTCCCGGCGCCCATGCGCCTCTCCCAGAGGGAGGGCCCCCCCCTCCGCCGCCCCTTGCGCCA
Organism: Cenchrus fungigraminus; assembly: GCA_036936925.1. Taxonomy (NCBI): domain Eukaryota; kingdom Viridiplantae; phylum Streptophyta; class Magnoliopsida; order Poales; family Poaceae; genus Cenchrus; species Cenchrus fungigraminus. The sequence goes on along the minus strand of CM072772.1, from coordinate 55,642,091 downwards.
CTCCTGCGCTCGCCGCGGCAGCCTCTGGTTCCACACCACACCTGATGTTGGTGGCCTCTCTTCCGTCCATCCCCCGCACCCCTCCTATCCTTCTTCTGTCATGGTTGGTGATGGGTTGTGTCTTCCTGTCACCTTTGTGAGCTCTTCTTGTCCTTTTTGTCTCTCCAACATCCTTATTGCTCCTAAGATAGTTCATCCTCTTCTTTCCATTCGCTAATTCACCACAGACAACTCTTGTTCTATTGACTTTGACCCCTCTGGGCTTACTGTGACGGATTTGGCTTCCCGGCGTCCTCTTCTCCGATGTGACAGTATGGGGCCCCTTTACACCCTCCGTCTCCCTACTTCCTATTGAGTTGCATGCACCAACCAATTCAACCCAAAAGCTTAAGCTGATGAGGAAAGGTGGGCAATTCACTTATACTCCAACACTCCCCCTCACGTGCAGGCTCCCCCAGGCTGCATACGTGGATATTGGAGTGGGCTGTAATTATTTTAATTAACGCGCCCACCAGGACTCGAACTCGAGACCTCTGGCCCTGATACCATATTGAGTTGCATGCACCAACCAATTCAACCCAAAAGCTTAAGCTGATGAGGAAAGGTGGGCAATTCACTTATACTCCAACACTTCCGCTGCTCCACACTTTGTGTCCACTGCTTTTGCCACGACTCCTTCCACTACCTTGGTCACCCTGGCCGCGACGCTTTGGCTCAGCTCAGTCATAGTGCCCATCTTCCTTGCACTTGGCCGTCTGATGAGCATCTCTACCATGCGTGCCAGTTGGGTCGCCATGTTCGACTTCCTTTTTCTTCCTCCTCTTCGCGTGCGATGCATGCCTTTGATTTTGTTCACTGTGATCTGTGGACTCCTCCGGTTTCTAGTATTTCTGGCTACAAGTACTATCTGGTCGTGGTCGATGATTTCTCTCACTACTCTTGGACTTTCCCCTTGCGTGCCAAGTTTGAGACGTTTCCCACCCTTCTCCACTTCTTTGCCTGGGTGTCCACTCAGTTCGGCCTCACCATCAAGGCCGTCCAGTGTGACAACGGGCGTGAGTTCGACAACCACACCTCCTGTTCCTTTTTCCTCTCTCGAGGTGTCCAGCTCCGCATGTCTTGTCCGTATACCTCTCCCTAGAACGGCAAGGCTGAGCGCATGATTCGGACCACGAATGATGTCATGCGCACCCTTCTGATCCAGGCTTCTCTGCCTCCGCGCTTCTGGGCTGAGCAACACCTCCACCTACTTGATTAACCACCTTCCTTCTACTGCCTCCCCGGCTCCCACCCCTCACCAGGCTCTCTTTGTACCCCTCCTAGCTAAGCCTCCGCGCTTCTGGGTTGAGCAACACCTCCACCTACTTGATTAACCGTCTTCCTTCTACTGCCTCCCCAGCTCCCACCACTCACCAGGCCCTCTTTGGTACCCCTCCCAGCTATGATCACCTTCGTGTCTTCGGCTGTGCCGGTTACCCTAACATCACAGCCACTGCTCCTCACAAGCTGGCGCCCCGCTCGACATGTTGTGTTTTCCTTGGTTACTCTCCTGACCATAAGGGGTACCGATGCTTCGACCTCACCTCTCGCCGCATCCTCATCTCCCGACACGTCGTGTTCGACGAGTCAGATTTCCCCTACTCTACCTCCTCTACACCTTCTCCAGACCCCGAGCTGGTGTCTCTGTTTCCTGACCCGGTGGTTCAGCCACCTCTATCTGTCTTCCCCTTTCCCGCAGGTTTTCCCGGTGCACCACTGTCTCCGGCGCCTCCTGCACGCTACACCGAGCCGGTGCAGGTGTACCGACGTCGTCCGGTGCCGCCACCGACACAGGCTCCTTCAACTCCGGCCCCGAAGGTGCCCGCACACTATGCGCCCCCTGTGCGCTATGTCTACGAGCTATGTCTACGAGCGCCGCTCGACGGCTCCGCCGCCACCACCACCTTCACCAGAGCCGTCGCCGCCTCCACCACCACCTCTATCGGCGCCATCACCACCACCGCAGCCGTCGCCACTTCCGCCTCCACCATGTCACTCTCGTGTGGACCCTGTCATGCACCACCTGCCGGTCATCCATCGGGATCCTCATCACACTCATCCCATGGTGACTCGGCAGGCGGCTTGGGTTCTTCAGCACGCGACTCTCTCCGCCACTAAGGGAGAGCCGCGGATCTCTCTGATACATTCTTCTGTCCGCGAAGCTCTGGCTGATCCTAACTGGCGTCGTGCGATGGAAGAGGAGTACAGAGCTCTTCTTGCCAACCAGACGTGGGGCCTGGTGCCGCGCCCGTCTGGTCGCAGTGTGGTGACTGGCAAGTGGTTCTGGACGTATATGCGTCGGGCTGATGGTACTCTGGAGCGTTATAAGGCTCGTTGGGTTCTTCGGGGTTTTACTCAGTGACCCGGTGTGGACTATGATGAGACGTTCAGTCTCGTGGTGAAGCATGCTACAGTGCGCACAGTCCTCTCACTTGCTCTCTCTTGCTCTTGGCTTGTGCATCAGCTTGATGTGAAGAATGCATTTCTCCATGACACTTGTGGATTCCAGTCGTCCGGATCTGGTCTATCGGCTCAACAAGTCTCTCTATGGTCTGAAGCAGGCTCCTCGGGCTTGGTATTCTCGGTTTGCCACATTCTTGCTGACACTAGGGTTTGTCGAGACCAAGTCAAACACTTCTCTGTTCATATATAACCATGCTGATGGGATTGCCTACCTACTAATCTATGTTGATGACATTGTTCTGACAGCCTCCAGTTCACAGTTGCTTCAGCACACTATCTCCTCTCTGCAGTAGGAGTTCGTTATGAAGGATCTTGGCAAGCTTCACCATTTCTTGGGTGTGATAGTTGAGCCTCGTCAGGCTGGTCTCCTCCTTCACCAGCGACAATATGCCCTTGATATTCTGGAGCGAGATGGGATGATAGATTGCAAGCCTTGCTCCACTCCTGTTGACACTCAGGCGAAGCTTTCTGGTACTCTGGGTGATCCTGTGGCTGATCCTACTGCATACCGGAGTCTTGCTAGAGCCTTGCAGTACCTCACTGTCACCAGGCCGGACCTCACCTATGCTGTTCAGCAGATCTGCTTTCATATGCATGATCCACGGGAGTCACATCTTGCTGCGCTGAAGCGCCTCCTCCTCTACGTCCGTGGCACGGTTCACCTCGGCCTGGTCCTTCACCGCTCCTCCCCTACTGAGCTGGTTGTCTACACCGACGCTGACTGGGCTGGTTGTCCGGACACCCGCCGCTCCACCTCAGGCTATGCCGTCTTCCTTTTTCGGTCTGAAGTCTGGGGTTGTTTGGTCGTTTCTTTTATTTTTCCCATGGCATTTTTGCAAAGGGGTGTGGTGCCTTTCTTGGCTCTTAGTGTGGTCTTGTTAGACCATGTACTCTCTTCTACCTTAATGAAATGACACACAGTTCTCCTGCGTTGTTCGAGAAAACAAAATCAGCTCCTTCCTAAGTACCTATAGTGGCACACAACAGGTCGCCTTCGAGGACTGCAAAGGTTGTAGTGTAGAACCACCAGACCACTCTCGTTGGTGCTGCTAGAACTCTCAAGGGAACTTAATTCTCTATATTTATAGCACTACAACACAACCATAGTGGCATACATGCCAAGGCAAAGGCTTGACTTGACCAGGCTTGGTCTCTAAGGCAAATATTTGGTCCCTTAGTGTTGGAGTATAAGCGAATTGTCCACCTCTTTGGGTTGAATTGGTTGGTGCATGCAACTCAATATGGTATCAGAGCTAGAGGTCTCGAGTTCGAATCTTGGCAGGCACGATTAAATGAAATATAATTGCAGCCCACTCCACGTATGCGGCCTGGGGAGCCTGCACGGGAGGGGGGGTGTTGGAGTATAAGTGAATTGCCCATCTTTCCCTATTAGCTTAAGTTTTTGGGTTGAACTGGTTGGTGCATGCAACTCAATACTAAGGCTTAGACTTGACTAGACTTGGACCCTAAGTAATTTATATTTAACTACTCAGCACTACTAGTCAAGATTATTGCTAACACTAACCAAGATAAAAATGACCACAAACGATGCTAACCACCCTGCTGCTAACAAACTCAATCTATCCTCATCCTGCATAGCTGTTGCTGCTAGGTGCGCGCAATGAAGGCATCGACAAGAGATGCCTTGGTGTGTAATTATGTATCTGCATAATAGATAAAAAAAATAGCCTGAGGCTTATGTGTACTGATAATATCTAGCTGTATAGGTACTGTTTAATCATTTAAAGGAACCATTATTTCTGATGCAACTCACATTTGTTATGATGTGCAGGCCCAACTTGTTTCTGCTGTTAGAACGGCCATAAGTACTGCATCCGGCCCACTTCTTTTGGAGGCTGGACTTGAACTTGCTACTAGGGTTTGTATCAGAAGAAAAACGAAAATCCTGTTTAGTTATCAGTGTCCCTCCCTCTAATCACACTGCAAGTATTTACTATGCTCTGTCATTGATAAGCATCTATGCTTAAAAAACAGGTTATGACAAGCAGCGTAATTGGTGGAGACAGAGTGGCTCTTAATCGCTTGTTTTCTCTGATATCACGGCCGCTAAATGACATAGAGGGCCTATTTTATCCATCTTTTGCTGACTGGGTTGTGTGCAAGGTATTTTATTTCTCCTAAATTAATGCATTTTTCCACTGTCTTAGATGTCAGTTAGTGTCCCCAGTATCTAACCTAGATTGTGTATGACAGATAAAAGTTCGCCTTCTAATTGCCCATGCAGCAGTCAAGTGTTACACCTATCAATTCTTGAGAATGAAGGAAAATGCTCCTGATGAATACCAGCAGTTGGCACCTTCACTAGTCAACAGCTCAACTCTATTAGGAAAATACTGGGTTGGAGTCCTCAAGGATTATGTTTCAATAAGCTTTGGCTTGCACTCAAAAATCAATGTAAGTCAATCATGCTTCAACAATCCGAGGATTATAATTATCAAATGATTTATATTCTATTCTCTTTTCCAGTACAAGCCATTCCTTGATGGGATTCAGTCACAGCTAGTCTCATCCAAGGTGCAGAAGTATCTTGAAGAAGTTTGGGCATTAATTCTTCAAGCAACAGCTCTTGATGCTGTGCCTATGGAATTTGACCTGAATAAGTCTGATGGTTTACTTGAACAGACATTTATATCTGGGCATTGTATGGTCAAATTGAATAGAACTGAGTTCGAGTTTCTTTGGGGATTATCTATTCTTGTGCTATTTCATGCACGCCAATCGGTGGAGAATAGTACTTTGAAGATCAGTCTTGACTTTAGGCATGACAAAAACTTTGGGGGATTTATTGTTCATGGACTAGATGATAAAAAACCATGTGATCAGGTCTTACCTGTGTTGTTATCGCTCACAACAGAAGTCTTTTTCAGCAACAATTTCCTTTCAGTGGATATTTGCCAGGAACTCCTCCAGGTCAGTTTGAAAGTTGTTATATTCATTCTTTCCTAAGTTGTAAAGCTTCCTGAGTCCTATTTAATAAATATCTATATTTAGCATTGGGCAATAAATTACATTTTAAAAGTATACATATGATTTTCATATTTCTGTTGTAAATATCTTCAAAGGTATTAAAGAGGAAGCTTGTAAGTTAGACTGGATGTATGCCCAAAACAGCATGTATCCCAGAGGTGGTAGTTTCTACTCCCTCTGTCCCAGGATATAGTTAGTTTTAGACTTAGACAAATTAAGGAGAGTGATTAAAGGTCTGAATTGCCTTTCATTTATCCTGTGCCTTAACATTTGTGATTACCTATATGCGATTACTGGTCCCTGTCAAATGTATTTTCTTGCAACCAAACTAAACCTGGCTGGCAGCATGCAGATACTGATAAATGGGAAGGGTGCTATTGACAATTCATAGCTCATAACACCCCTGTAAACTCTATGGTAAATGTTTAACGCTAAAACTAAATATATTTTCGGGACGGAGGGAGTATTTATGGACATGGAAATGCACCAAATGATGAGTGTGAGATGTGGTACCACAGAAAAACTTGACCGGCAGGGGAAGGACCGTCCCCACGGCATTGTACTAAGAAGAAATCTCAGCCAATCCGGCCAAGAAAACTCGCGAACCCCATATTCACCCTATAGGGCCGTACCGTAACCTGGGCCGACCACGACCAACTGGCTTAGCGACCACTGCAACTACCCCCTGGTAGGAGGGCCCAAACCAACCATAGGTGCCACAGGCCGGCGCCCTGCCACTATTTTTTGGGTTGCCAGTGGGGATTTTTTTTGTTGCACCTGGAGCTTACCACTACACTACAAGAGTGTTGGAAGATGTGGTACCACAGTGTTTGCCTAGACGATGAATTCGTGTAAACAACTGTTTACTCAAAATCGAATATATATGGACTAGGTATCCATTCATATCTTATCTGACACAGCTGATACTATCCATCTGCCAGGGGAATGAGCTAATTCCCTGGTCTAGTGGTCAGGTCCTTCCTAGGTGTTTTAGGCATTGAGGTTCAGTGTATATATCTGACTGTATCCGACATTTGCACCATTATTCATATATTGACAAGGCAGGGTTTTTTTTTTCAAGCAGGCTCTTACGTATGGTGACTGCTCAAGTGCTCCTATCATCCATCTGTTCATTCAGGTAAAGTCATTCTCGTGATAATTACTCACAGCCCATGTCAGATTAATCAATAACATGTCAGTGGTAATCTTTTCAAAAGTATTGAGTTGCATGTACAAACAAGTTCAACCCAAATGCTTAAGCTGATGAGGAAAGGTGGGAGTTCACTTATACTCCAACACTCCCCCACACGTGCAGCCTCCCCCAGGCCGCATACGTGGATATTGGAGTGGGCTGTAATTATGTGATTAACGCACCCGTCAGGATTCGAACTCGAGACCTCTGGCCCTGATACCATATTGAGTTGCACGCACCAACTAGTTCAATCCAAAAGCTTAAGCTGATGAGGAAAGGTGGACAATTCGCTTATACTCCAACAGTAACTGATATGGCTAGATTATTGGTTTCAATCTACTAACAGCAGATAGATTACAACCCACTCGCCCTCCCTAGGAGGCTCGAGCTCTAGGCCTAATCTCTGCTTAATTCATTTGGGCGCAGGAGCCCCTTCTTAAGTAGGTAATGCTAACCAACTAACCTCCTTATTTCTAGCTAATCCAATCTATTGCTTGGCCGGTGGCCAACTAACTAAATATTACATCAATCTATAACAGAATTCTAGCCACTAGATGGCGCCTTCTCCTAATTCCTCAGGCGGTTGTACTGTCTGCCAAAGATAGTGTCCATAACACTTCCACCCACCCTACTAAACAGCTCATCCTCGAGCATGAATTCAGGGTACTTCTCCTTGAAATCTTCAACTGGTTCCCAGGATGCATCAGTCCATTCATTCCCAGAACACCAGAACATCCCACGATGTGGCTGTAGGACGCGCACGCAGGACCTTGGACAACACCGACATCACATGGCCATGATTTAGAGGGGGCAGGCGAGGCGGTGCTTCCGGCGGTGTCCCTTCGAACTTCTTCAAGAACACGACCTGGAATGGAACACATTGTGGATGCGGGCTTTTGGCGGCAGCTGAAGGCGGTAGGTGAGCTCATCCACGCGCTCCAGAACTTGGAAAGGCCCAAATCGGGGAGAGCTTGGCGTTGGTGCGCTTAGTGATGCCGGCCGCCGTGCGGTGGTGTAGACGAAACCAGACCCAATCCCCCACCTCAAACGCCACGGCCCGGTGCTGCTTGTCATGCTGCTCCTTCATGTGGTCTTGAGCCTGCAGGAGCCGTTCACGAATTTCTGCAATGAAGGTGTCCCGCTGCATCAGCTGCCTGTCCACCGCCACCACACGAGCCAATCCCGGCACATAGGACATCAGCGTCGGAGGATCGCGGCCGAACACCACGCGGAACGGCGTCGCCAGGAGTGACGTGTTGTAGTAGTACTCTGCCCACGGCAACCAGCGAAGCCAGCTGCGCGGGCGGTCGCCGGCCTGACAACGGAGATAAACGCCGAGGACACGATTTGTCACATCCGATTGTCCGTGCGTTTGAGGCCTGAACACCGAGCTGAGGCGCAGTTTGACGCCGGCGAGCGTGTGCTGGTGAAGACGGGGTCCCGATCACTCACAATGGAGCATGGGAACCCATGGAGCTTGATGTTGTCGAAGAACGCTTAGGTGACGGTGAGTGTCGTGTATGAATGACCAAGGGGCACAAAGTGGGCCATCTTGGAGAAGCGATCCACCACGGAGAGTACCACCAATTTGCCGCCCACCTTCGGGAACCCCTCGACGAAATCCATGGTGATGTCGCTCCATACAGACAGCGGGACGTTGAGTGGCATGAGGAGGCCGGCGGGGTGCAGGTGCTCGGTCTTGTTCCGCTGACAGACGATGCACCCGCGCATGAACTCACAGACGAGCCTGGATGCCCGTGGATTGTAGAATGAAGCGCGGAGGTGGACGAGCGTCTTCTGCGTTCCTTCATGTCCCACGCCATGCGCCGTCTCCAGGAGCGGGGGCCAGAAGAAGCTGGAGTTCGGCACATATATGCGGCCGCAGTGCATGACAAAGCTGTCCGCGATCGTCCAGGCGGCACCGGCGGTTCCGTCTTCAATTTCCTGGCGCTTTGTCAGGATCTCTAGCAGCTGCTCGGCCTTGCGGCGAAACTCGTCAAAGATGTCGAATTCCGGCCGCGAGATGGCGAGAGCGCGTCAGCCGCCGCGTTCATCTTGCCTGGCTTGAACTCAACCTAGAAATTGTAGCCAAATAACTTGCTCACCCAGGTGTGTTGTGGAATGGTGGAGAGCTGTTGATCCAGGAGATGCTTGAGGCTGAAATGGTTGGCGCCAAACCCCGAGCCGGAGGCGTCGCATTCGATGATGAAGCGTTCGTCGAAGTTGGGCAGCTGGAGCACAGGTGTAGTTGTGAGCGCCGTCTTAAGGGCGTCGAACGCCGCTATGGCCTCAGGCGTCCACCGGAACGCCACGCGCTTGAGGAGGGTTGTGAGTAGCACGACGGTGAGGCCATACTCATGGACGAACTTGCGGTAGTAGCCCATGAGGCCGAGGAACCCCCGCAGCGCCTTGACTGTCTTGGGCAGGGGCCAGGATTGAACCGCAGAGACCTTGTCAGCGTCCATGGCGACACCGTCCTTGGCAATCACGTGCCCGAGGTAGTGGATCTTCCGTTCTGCGAAGAGGCACTTGGAACGCTTGAGGACGAGGCTGTGCGCGCACAAGGCGGAGATGACCGCGCGGATGTGCATAGAGATGTTCGGCGTGGGTGCGGCTGTAGATCAAAATGTCGTCGAAGAAGACGAGCACGAAGCAGCGCAGGAACGGGCGAAGCACCTCATTCATCAGGGCCTGGAAGGTGGATGGCGCGTTGGTCAGGCCGAACAGCATGACCAGGAACTCGAAGTGGCCATGGTGCGTTCGGAATGCCGTCTTGTGCACGTCGTCCGGGTGCATCCGGACCTGGTGGTAGCCGTTGCGGAGGTCCAATTTGGTGAAGAACACCGCACCCTTGAGTTCGTCGAGAAGCTCGTCGACGATGGGGATGGGGAAGCGATCGCGCACCGTCTTGCTGTTGAGTGCCCTGTAGTCGACGTAGAACCGCCACGTGTCGTCGGGTTTACGCACCAGCAACACCGGCGATGAGAACGCAGAGGTGCTGGCGCGTACGATCCCCTGTGCCAGCATCGTGGCACACTGGTTCTCAATCTCATGTGGAGCTGGGGGTACCGGTACGGGCGCATAGCGACGGGCGGCGTCCCCGGTTGGAGATGGATGCGGTGGTCGAAGGTGCGCGTCGGTGGAAGACCCGTAGGCTCCAAGAACAGGACCACGAACTCTGCCAGAAGAAGTTGGAGCAGGTCCTGAGCAGCCGTGCCGGCGAGGCGAGGCGCGGCGGTGGAAGAGGAATCGCACCAGCAGACGCGGTGGTTGTCGCGCCAGAACGCCATGGACTGGTGCTTGAAGTCCCAAAGGATTGGCCCCAAAGTGCTGAGCCAGTCACACCAGAGCACCAACTCGTAGCCGTGCAGGTCAATGGCGTCCAGGTCAATGGTGAATGTCTCGCTGTCTCGCCGTGGATCGTGATGGGGACCGCTGTGCAGACACTCACCATGGGAACGCGCTCGCCGTTCACCACCCCAACGGTGAGCCCGGGCCGCGCAGAGGGCACCAGTCCGAGTCGTCGTGCCGTTCCTTCGGCGATGAAGCAATGGGTGGATCCCGAGTCCACCAGGGCGAAGAGCTGGTTGGCGGCGACTGTGGTGGCGAGGCTGAGGGTGGAGGTGGTGCGCACGCCGGAGAGCACATGCATAGAGATTGTCATCTCCTCCGACTTGCGTCCGTCGCCTCCGTGGAGTCCTCTTCTTCGGCCGCCTCCAAGTAGTAGATCCCCCATATCGAGCACTGTTTCACGTTCTCACGGGAAAACTTTTCCGGGTAATTGAAGCAGAGCCCGTCCAAGCGGCGGCACGCCATCTCCTCTGACGAGAGCCGATTGAAGCGGCCCGGGGGAAGGAGCGGCTTGGTGGGCGTGCCTGGAGTAGTAGCAGGGGTGCTGCTGATTGCGGGCAGGGTCGTTGGTGCCTTGGCCGCCACCTGCAGACGCGACGCCAGATGGGATGATGCCGATGGGCGGGGCAGAGTGCGCTCCGCGTCGTCGGGAATCACGACGCGTCGCTTGTACGCGCGGGCCAGCCCCATGGCGTCCTCCAATGTTGCGTAGTGAGGCCGACCGTGAACAACGCGATCTGCTACTTCTTTGTGACGTCGTCGCTGCGCGCCAGGAGGTTGAGGAAGCTCTCTTGGTACTCGTCGACCGAGCCCGTGCGGCGCAGATGCGAAAGCTCGCCGAGCGGATTGGCGCGGAGAGGAGGGTCAAAACGTCGATTGACGCCGGCGGCGAAATCCTCCCAGGATGGCGCGGCGCCGAGGTTCTTCTCCCAGCGGAAATACCATTGGCTCGCCACGCCGTCCATGTAGAGGGACGCCGTCCACACCTGCTGTGATGGTGGAGTGTCATGGGCGCAGAAGAACTGCTCCGCCTTGTGCAGCCACACCAGTAGGTCGCCGGAGCCGTCGAATTTGGGGAAGCGGAGCTTGTGCATCGGCTGGGCCGCCGCTGGAGTCGGCGCTGGACCTGTGGGTGTCGAAATGCCCCTGTTTCTCGAGCAGCTGGGTCTGAACATTCTTGATGGACGTGTTCAGGAGTGCCTGCTCGCTTCTTCGGTTGGCGGCCTCGGCGTCGATCTTCTTGCCAGGGTCATTGATCATCCCGACCATGCGGTCGAGGGCTTCAGAGAGCGCCCACTGCGGAACGGGCGATTCATCTTGCGGCTCGGAGGAGCCGATGTCTTCAGGCATGGCGTGGAGGTGATGATGTTGGCGGCACGCAGAGGAGGCAGATGGTTTGTGGGGGTGGGGAACAGCCAAGGAACGAGAGCTAGACTGATACCAGAGATGATATGGCTAGATTATTAGATTCAATCCACTAACAGCAGATAGATTACAACCTGCTTGCCCTCCCTAGGAGGCTCTGAGCTCTAGGCCTAATCTCTGCTTAATCCATCTGGGCGCAGGAGCCCCTTCTTAAGTAGCTAATGCTAACCAACTAACCTCCTTATTTCTAGCTAATCCAATCTATTGCTTGGCCGGTGGCCAACTAACTAAAGATTACATCAATCTATAACAGAATTCTAGCCACTAGATGGCGCCTTCTTCTTCCTCAGGCGGCTGTACTGTCTGCCAAAGATAGTGTCCATAACAGTAACTCTATCAACTATAAATGGAAAGCTATAACAGCTCAAATAACTAGAATATCTCTAATACTCACACCCAATGTGGGGTGGGGGGTTGACCTTTCATTACATAGGCTGTATAGGCTTGGGGTACAAGAAATACATATGCAACACTATATGTCTAACAGTGGCAACTGGATAATTTGACTTTATAACTAGAATATCTCTAATACTCACACCCAATGTAGGGTGGGGGGTTGACCTTTCATTACATAGGCCGTATAGGCTTGGGGTACAAGAAATACATATGCAACACTATATGTCTAACAGTGGCAACTGGATAATTTGACTTTATGGTCTGAGTTGGTATATTTGATATGCTGGGGATAGTTTGTTTGGTTTACACTATGTTTGAGGATACTTGTTATCTGTGCTTGGATAAGGTTGATGCATATATCGCAATATATGCATCATAGATAGAAGATAAAAAATTGAAACATGGGTAATATTGGCACCTTTTGTTTTACTTGGTAACTGGAACTTTTGTTTTAGACAATTTCTGTGAGTTGAATGTTGACATCATCTGCTAGGGCCTATATTCTTCTTGCTAGCATGCTTACATTTTTTCTCTACACAACATTTTGGTTCTCTCTTACAATTGGCTCTAACTAGTAACAGCTAATGCCAATAGGAAGTTTTAGCTGCAGTGCTCTAGCATCTAACGTTGATCAAGTCTTATTGTTATCATTTGTCATGGGCAGCAGCCAGAGGGCCTATGGGCCGGCTCGGCAGGCCCATTAAGGTTACGTTTAGGGTTAAGTCCTTTCTTAGAGGTTAAGGAACTCTCTCTATTTAAAGAGAGAGGTTGTATCAATCTAGTCAAGCAATATCAAACAAATCAATCTAGTTTCTCATCTAGCTTCTCTGCAATCTCATCCCCTGCTGTTCGGCATCTCGCCGGCAACCTTTATCAGCCATGGCCAAGGGTCGTGACAACTTGGTATCACGAGACCAGGTTTTCCTATCGCCATCCATGGGTTCCTCTGTAGATGACCTGAAGAAATTCATCTCCGATGAGATGAAGCTCTTGCGCCAGGAGAACGACGAGCGCGCGACCAGGCTCAACGCCCGCATCAACAAGCTCGCCGTGAAGGTTCAGGGCATCTGCGACCGCGTCTTCGATCTGGAGACCAAGAAGAGGGTCACACCTGTTTCTTCCTCCGAGGCGGCAACTCGGATACAGGCGGCAGCGCAAGGCTTTCTCGGGCGGCGCCAAGCACGGGTGTTGCGCGAGAAGGCGAAGATGGTCCGTGCGCAAGCTGCGGCAGCAATACGGCTGCAGGCGGCGACACGGGGCTTCCTCGCAAGGCGCCAGGCTTGGGCGGTGCGGGCGCGGTCCCGCTCGACGGCGCGAGCGCAGTCAATTCCGACGACGCAGGCTCAACCACGGGAGGCCGTCGAGGACCATTCCACGGCGGCGGCGCACCTACAGTTAACGGCGCGCGGCTTCCTCGCGAGGCGCTCCGCAACACTGGCACCACCAAGCCGGTGGCGTGGCATGCAGGCGCAGCAACGGAGCATTCAAGCCCGGCGGCACGGCTGGAGGTGGCGGAGGTGGCGCAATCAATGCCGGCGGCGCGGCTGGCGGGGACAACGCTGGCGGAATCCAATCAGGCGGCGGTTGCAACTTTCTCGGCGTCGATGCGATTCGGGTGGAAACCCTCACGCACAACCAGGCGGCGGCAGTTTTCTCGGCGTGGTTTTCGCCGACGGCGTGACAGGGCAAAGGCGCAGGCGGAGGCGCGGATGTCGGGGATCGACCTGCTGCGGCTGGCGTCCGTCTCATCCAGCACAAGGAGCTCTCTGGGTCTACGTGGGCCTATGGTGGGCCGTTCTATACAGGGCTCTACGTTGTCCAGAGCTGCTGCTGTCCGGTGAAATACAGGAGCTACACCTTGCTAGTTCTTGTGCTTCCAATTTGCTTTAGTTAAAAGAATAATTAAATAATCAAGCTGACATGTAAAAGGCTTGGTTTTAGGTAATAGGTTAGTGTCGAGTCTGAGTCTTCTTCACGCTGCAGCTCGAGGACGAGCTGCTCGAAAAGGGTGGAGTAGTGTCATGGGCAGCAGCCAGAGGGCCTATGGGCCGGCTCGGCAGGCCCATTAAGGTTACGTTTAGGGTTAAGTCCTTTCTTAGAGGTTAAGGAACTCTCTCTATTTAAAGAGAGAGGTTGTATCAATCTAGTCAAGCAATATCAAACAAATCAATCTAGTTTCTCATCTAGCTTCTCTGCAATCTCATCCCCTGCTGTTCGGCATCTCGCCGGCAACCTTTATCAGCCACGGCCAAGGGTCGTGACATCATTACTCTAACAATCAGCTGATGTGGATTTACATATTTGTGATTATTGATCCTGTACCATTCCTTTTGCCTCTAGGTTAGCACTTAGCAGTATTCAAGGATAGTCCAGCAACATTTCTTAATAAGGGAAATGCTTCATTGCATGTTTTTTAGCAAGCAATATGCTTTATTGGATGTTGCTTATTTGTAATGAGACTACTGACTAACTTTTGTTTCACTGTGAAGATTATCAGGCACTGCCCTGATAGCTTTTTTGAGGTTGAAGCCTTTGTCTTTGCTGCATTAGAGTTATTCTCTCAGTATCTCAGCACGATACTTCAATGGTAATGCTTGCCACATTGTAGTTCATTTGAAACTTTTTTTTTGCTAAATGTTTGTTATTTCAAACTTCCTTGCTGCAATGTAGAATCAGTGCGGTCTTCTACTATTAACCGTTTGTTTGTTCCTTAATAAATGCAATATTGGCAATCATATTTTGTATTTGTTATTGCTGCAGCAGGGGTGGGAGTTCTCATAAGCATCCAAGTAATACTTTGATTTTTGAGTTGTCTATTGCAAGTGAGACGATGGCTTGTCGAATGAAAGGAGAGGTAGTGATAGGCCCTGGTTGTCTGTGCAAAATTTCCTTGATACTTTCATTTATGGAATCTAATAGCCTGTCTCATCTAGCAGCACCTGTGGAAGCTTATGATATTACTGGTATCCACATCACAACAATCATTTCAACAAGTATCAACTGATTTATGCTTGTCAAATATAATCTCTTTCCTTCAAAATATCTTGCCTTTCATGAGGAAACATTTTACAGGTACCATCTTCTGTTTTTTCTTGATTTTCTTGTTATTCCCCAAACATATTCACATGTCGTGATCCATTTATCTTTATGAGAAAATTTTGCCATTATCCTTAAATCTGTTGTCTTTTTCCTCGCAGAAGAATGATTGTAATCCATTCAGGCCTTCCCTTAGGATTTCGTAAACTGTTAGATAGTATGACAATGGGTGTTTATGTATATGTGTTCCCATCCCCTAAAAGCCAAAAAATCACTCAGAAACCTGTAACAGCTCTAGAAGCATTTGGAATGTATTTGCCTTATGAAAACAGTAAACACAAATTAATGATATTGTAAAGGACTAACAAAATTGATTTGATCACAGTTTTTCCTCGACTACGCAGGAAAGCTGCTCAATGCTCATCATTGCATTAAGAAGAAGTTTACATGGAGTACAACACACATACACCCTGGCAAATTGCTCACAAAGTCTGCCATAACTTAACCCACCCAATTATTTTCATGTAGTGTCCATTTTTCCACTTTAACACAGATGTGGACAAAGATGAACTTCACTAATTTTTAAGGTTATATCATTTTCAGTGTTCTTTTTAAATTTTGTACTTCAAGGTTTGATTGGAATAAAATAGTTCAATAAAAAAGGAACGTTGATCTGGTTGGCTCATACATAAGTTGCTGCCTCATTATTACCCCACGACGGGTATGTGTAGCTAACATTTAAAGTTGAAGGCTCTAAGGGACCCTAAAATATACAAAAAGTACTTCCTCCTCAAATAGAATGCAGTTACTTTCTTCTACTATTAATACAATGATACGTAGTTCTCCTGCGTGTTCAAGAAAAAAAAAAGAATGCAGTCCTAGGACTTTTAAGACAAGTCGGGACAAAGCAAGGGACAGGACTGTGCGCACGGTGGCAGGCTTGACCACAGGGCTGAAGGTCTCGTCAAAGTCGATGCCTGGTCGCTGGGTGAATCCACGAAGGACCCAACGAGCCTAGTAGCGCTCAAGGGAACCGTCAGCGTGAAACTTGTGCTTGAAGATCCATTTGCCGGAGATGACATTCGTCCCTGAGGGATGGTCAACCAAATCCCAAGTGTTGTTGAGCAGCAGGGCGTTGTACTCCTCTTCCATGGCAGCCCGCCAGTTTGGGTCTGCCAGAGCCGCACGGTAGGACTTGGGGATGGGCGACAGGGGGGCAGCTGTGTATGCTGTCGGGAAGCGGAGGCCCTGCTTTTCCCTGGTGACCATCTGGTGCGGGTTGACCACAGGGGGAATGGGCACGGCACCGCGTGGGAGCACGATAGGCGGAGCTGGAGCAGGCGTCGTGGCTGGTGCAGGAGAGGCGGAGGGGCGCGTCGGGAAGCTAGGCGGGTGGCTGCCGGGCGCTGCGGCGGACGTGGCCTCGGGAACACGACGGGTGTACACCAGACGGCAGGCATCCCTAGGCCCACTACTCAGGTGGGTACTGGGACCGACTACTCCGTAGGCCCCTGGGACTGCTCGACTTGGGCTGCACGGCACCTGCTGGCGTGGAGCGCAAGGCCTACAGAGGATTAGTACTCGGTTAGGAAACTAGACATGTCCGGATCCATGTAGAGTACTCCTAGCCGTACACGACTTGTACTCCTTTGGCAAACAGACTTGTAACCCTGCCTCCCGGACTATATAAGGCGAGGCAGGGACCCCTATCTACTCATCCGCATCATCTTGTAAACACACCCTATCAATCCAGAGCTACGCAGCATACAGGACGTAGGGTATTACGCACCTCGCGGCCCGGACCTGTCTAAATTGTGTGCCACGTGCCTCTCCTTCGGGTTCCCGATCTCTGCGAGGCAACAAACATCTACCTCGGGTACTCCCCTTGGTAGGTTGCCGGGTTAAAACACCGACAGCTGGCGTGCCAGGTAGGGGATCTCGCCGAAGATCACATGGTGAACTCGACGGCTTCAATCGTCATCAAGCCAACCGCCGCCTTCAACCGCGGCGACACCTTCGTCTTCGGCTCCTGGGTCTGCACCGCTGACGGCGCTGGATCGTTCCAGCGCTACCTCACCATGACCCCGGACTAGGAGACCGGGCTCGTGACGCTTCCCGAAGTAGTCACGGGCCCACTCGTCGAAAAATTCGGCGAATTTTCGCTCTGCAACCAAGTCGCCGACTTCGAGATTGGATCCGACTCCAACTCGAACTCGACGTCACCCTGGATCGAATCATGCGAGCCGGCTCCTGAGCCATCGTGTGGAACGGTCCTCCACGAGCACTTCCCATACGGCCTCTACAACTCTAGCAGGGCCCACGCGGAAGCTCTCGCCGCGCGTCGGGCCGGCAAGGAGATCGTCTCCGAGTACTCCTCGGACTCCAACGTCGCACCCGGCTACAACTTGGACTCTTCCTACGAGTTCGACTTCGGTTCGGACCCAATCGAGTCCGAGTCCGAGCTCAACACGACCGAGGAACCACTGTCAGGTCCTGCCGCCGGCTTGGTCATTACATCTACTCCCGCCGGCAGATTCGTCTACTGGCCTGACCACAAGCCCGCAGACCTGACTGACGACAACTCGCGCTGCGTCGCCTACCTAGAGACGCTCCCCTTCCAGGAGGGGACACCGCTGGCTCCAATCGAAGACGAGCACACCCTCACCGAGGTGGCGACTACTGACTCCAGCCTCTGCACCCCTGACCGTGAAGTCTTCATGACAGCCGGGGATGCTGGAACCTCGGAAGAACGGCCCGATCAGTACCTCGACGACATCTCAGAGGATGAGTTGGCAGCCAACGCACCTCCAAACAAGACTACCGAAGACAAGAACGCTCGGCGTGACCGCAACAGGAAGCGGAACGATCGACGCTGACGTCTCCGGGAAGCTCTCCCCATCCGGAACCTCAATGAGGCTCTGGATCAAGTCGCCAACCGAGTGCACACCACCCCTGAGCAATGCCTCATGTCCATCACCATGATAGCACGACTGGCTCAGGGGCACCGTGCAGGCGAAGTCATCGCCAAGCTTGCTGAGGACGCCTACTTCATGCGGGTCAACAACAGAGTCACTCCCGCTGGAAACCACGAAGCCACTAGTCGCAGCCGCACCCCAGCAGATGGCGGACGCAACAGCGTCCGTGGCGAACACCAACCAACCCCCAACCGCTCTAGAGCCTCAGCGGGAGGACCCTCACATGGCGGCTACAGCGGCGGGGGCGGCAGCGGCGGCAGTTCCTTCCACGGTGGCGGCAGAAGAGCCGGCGGCGGCGGCGATCGCGGAGGCCGAGGCCACGCGAACAGCCACGCCACCGGCAACGCACACGGCGGCTACGACGCCCGCCACAAGATTGACGAGATTCGCCGCGCCAAGAAGGCTACTGAAGTCAGCGACAGCGACGGCTTCCCCGCCTACTCAGCACGACTTCGCGATCTGCTCCTTCCCGAGAAATTCAAACCTCTCGGGATCACCAAGTACGACGCGAAACAAGACCCAGTTCAGTGGCTCAGGTGCTACGCCCTGTCCATTGAAAACGCTGGTGGCAACAACGACACGAAGTGTCTCTACTTCCCCTTCTGTCTGGACCAGGCTCCACTCACATGGCTCGAGTCACTCGACAAGAACTCGATCGACCAGTGGGACCAGCTGAAGGCCCAGTTCACCAGCAACTTCGCGGGCACCATGGGGCGCTCGGGTACCCGCATGGATCTGGCGATGGTCAAGCAGGAGCAAGGCGAGACACTCCGCCACTACATGCGCCGCTTTTTCGACACGCGTGCGACCGTAGTCGACGTCACCGACAAAGAAGTCATTGACCTCTTCCAAGACGGGCTCTACCACCGCCGCACCTTCGAAGACTTCGGTCGCCGTCGCCCGAGTTCCATCACCAAGCTCAAAGACATGATTACATCATGGGCTGACGAAGAGGACAAGGCGAACGCCAAGTACAACTCCTTTCGCGGCAAGAGCAAGAACAACACGGGCGGCAACAACAACAACAAGGATCAAGGTGGTCGCAACAACAACAACTACTCGGGTCCTAACCGCAAGCGCAAGCCAGACAACACAGTCGCGGTTATACAGCGTCCTGCGAAGGACAACTCCAAAAAGACCTCCGGCGGCTTTAGAGACTTTCTCAAAGAGAAGTGCCCGTGGCATCTGGATGGCAATCACACCACTGATCAGTGCTACCAACTCCGGCGAGCACTCAAGGATATTCCCGAGCAACGGCCCCCTCACGACAAAAAGGGCAAGAAAAAAGTCGACGAAGGCAACGGCGACTTCCAGGAACTAGACAAGACGGTGAATGTCCTGTTCGGCGGACTACCCGCCCAGCGGTCACAAAAGCTCACTCTACGGGAAGTCTTGAACATTGAACCAGCGGTACCGACACCTCTAAGGTGGTCGGAGGTACCCATCACCTTCTCCCGCGCGAATCAATGGACAAGCTTCTCTTAGCCAGGACGCGTCCCCCTAGTCCTGAAACCAGTAGTCGCGGGCTCCAAACTCAACAAGGTACTCATCGATGGCGGGAGCGGACTCAACGTCCTCTTCACCAAGACCTTGAAGAAGATGAAGCTCGACATCACCGACATGCTCACCAAGAGCGCGTCGCCTTTCTACGGCATCGTCCCGGGTAACGCGGCTATTCCACTTGGCTCAGTGGTCCTGCCAGTTACCTTCGGGGAGACGAGAGAGAACTACCGCACCGAGTACATCAAGTTCGAGGTTGCGGACTTCGAAACCTCCTACCGTGCCATCCTCGGCGGACCAGCCATCGCCAAGTTCATGGCGGTCCCTCACTACACCTACTTGGTACTCAAAATGCCAAGTCCTGCTGGAGTACTCGCGCTGCAAGGGGACTTGAAGATTTCTTACGACTGCGACACCGAAGCCGTGGAGCTCGCAGCCACTAATCAAGTACCCAATGCAATGATGGAAATCTTCGCTGCCTCCAAGAAGCTCGCTCCAACTGAACTCGAGATACTTGAGAAGACCGACACTGCAAACAAGCCTCAACCAACAGAGAAAGTGCAGGTGAAGGCCATCGACCTCGGGACGGGCGACAGCAGCAAGACTACCATGATCGGCGCGGGGCTCGACCCGAAATAGGAAGACGTGCTCGTCAGCTTCCTTCGGGCTAACTGAGACTTCTTCACGTGGAAGCCAGCGGACATGCCAAGGGTGTCCAGGAGGCTGATCGAGCATTCACTCAACGTCAACCCTAAAGCTACGCCCAAGCGACAACATCTCCGTCGCTTCGCTGACGACCGACGGGACGCCATCAAGAAGGAACTCGCCAAACTACTCGCGGCCGGCTTCATCCGTGAAGTCTTCCATCCTGAGTGGCTCGCCAACCCCGTCCTCGTCCGCAAGAAAACACAAACGAGTGGAGGATGTGCGTCGACTACACCGACCTCAACAAGCACTGCCCCAAGGACCCCTTCGGGTTGCCGCGGATTGATCAAGTCATCGACTCCACGGCGGGCTGCGACCTGCTCTGCTTCCTCGACTGCTACTCCGGCTACCACCAGATCGCTATCAAGGAAGAAGACCAGGAGAAGACCGCGTTCATCACCCTGTTCGGCGCCTACTGCTACACGACAATGTCGTTCGGTTTGAAGAACGCCGGCGCTACCTACCAGCGAGCTATCCAGGCCTGCTTCAAGAAGCAGCTCAACAAGAACGTCGAAGCCTACGTCGATGACGTGGTCGTCAAGACCAGAAACTCCGACACGCTCATCGCCGATCTTGAAGAGACTTTCGCATCCCTGGAGAGTACCAATGGAAGCTCAATCCCAACAAGTGCGTCTTCGGCGTACCATCTGGGAAACTACTCGGCTTCATCATCCGCCATCGCGGCATCGAAGCCAACCCCGAGAAGATCTCCGCCATCACCAATATGAAAGCTCCAACCTGCATCAAGGATGTCCAGAAGCTGACCGGGTGCATGGCGGCCTTGAACAGATTCATCTCGAAGCTGGGAGAACGGGGACTACCCTTATTCAAACTACTCAAGCACCAAGAGAAGTTCGCGTGGACTGCGGAGGCTGATCAAGCTCTGGCGCAGCTTAAAGACTTCATGTCGAAGCCACCAGTCCTCACGGCTCCTCGTAAAAAGGAGCAGCTACTGCTCTACCTCGCTGCGACTACTCATGTGGTTAGTACTGCCATCGTCGTCGAGCGGCAGGAAGAAGGCCACGCCTACCCAGTCCAGTGACCAGTCTACTTCGTCAGCGAGGTTCTGTCAGAGTCCAAGGCACGGTACCAGCCGGTCCAGAAGCTACTCTACGCAGTACTCATCACCTTGCGGAAGCTACGACACTACTTCCAGGAGTACTCGATCGTCGTTATCACCGACTACCCGCTCGGTGACATACTTCGCAGCCAAGATGCTACTGGAAGAATCTCCAAGTGGGCAGTCGAACTCGGCGCCCTCAACATCGACTTCAAGCCACGCACCGCTATCAAGTCCCAAGCACTAGTCGACTTCATGGCAGAGTGGCGGGAGAATCAGCTACCAACTCCGACAGAGCGACCAGAGCATTGGGTGATGTACTTCGACGGTTCACTCAAGCTCGAAGGCGCAGGTGCGGGAGTACTCTTGATTTCTCCAAAGGGCGAACAACTCAAGTACGTCCTGCAGATCTTCTGGAAGGTCTCAAACAACGAAGCCGAATACGAAGCCCTACTGCACGGGCTCCGCCTCGCAATCTCATTGGGCATCAAGCGGCTACTAGTCTACGGCGACTCCGCAGTGGTCATCAACCAGGTGAACAAGTCTTGGGATCGCAACAAGGAGAATATGGACGCCTACTGTCTAGAAGTCCGCAAGCTCGAGAACAAGTTCTATGGTCTCGAGTTCCACCACGTCGTCCGCGAAAACAACGTTGCAGCGGACGTCCTGTCGAAGCTTGGTTCTACTCGCGCACAAGTACCCGTCGGAGTCTTCGTCCACGAGCTTCACGCGCCATCCATCCCGGAGTCGGCGCCAACGACCACTGACCCTGTGCCACCGCAGCCCGGTCAGGAGGTCATGATGATCGACGTGGACTGGAGACAACCCTTCATCGACTACATCTGCGAGTAGAAGGTTCCCTCCGACAAGAACAAGGCCGAACAACTCGTACGCCGAGCCAAGACCTACGTACTAGTCGGAGACAAGCTCTACAGGCGGGGTGCCACTTCTGGGTGCTCATGAAGTGCATACCTCGGGATGAAGGCAAAGAAATCTTGGAGGAGATCCACAAGGGCGTCTGCGGCAACCACACATCTTCTCGCACGCTGGTGAGCAAAGCTTTCCGACGAGCTTTCTACTGGCCCACAGCTCTAGCCGACGCTGAAGAACTCGTCAGAAAGTGCCAAGGATGTCAATTCTTCGCCAAGCAGCAACACGTCCCGGCCTACAAGCTAGTCACCATACCACCGACCTGGCCCTTTGCCCGCTGGGGGCTCGACATGATTGGGCCTCTACCAACTGCGCCAGGAGGATTCAACAGAGTCTTGGTGGCCATCGACAAGTTCACCAAGTGGATCGAAGTCAAGCTGGTCACCTGCCTAAAGGTCGACAGAGTACTCGACTTCCTGGATGAACTCGTGCATCGCTACGGGCTACCCCATCGCATCATCACAGACTTGGGTTTCAACTTCAACAACCATCAATTCTGGGAATATTGCGAGAACAGCGGGATCGACGTCCGGTACGTCTCAGTCGCCCACCCGCGCGCCAATGGCCAAGTTGAGCGCGCCAACGGGATGGTACTTGACGCCCTCAAGAAGCGATTGCACGATGCAGCTAACACCAAGGGAGGCAAGTGGGTCAAGGAACTACCCAATGCACTCTGGGGGCTTCGTACTCAACCTACCAAGCCAACAGGGCAGTCGCCCTACTCTCGCCCTACTTCCTGGTCTACGGCTCCGAAGCTATTCTACCTGCCGACGTGATGTGGGAATCCTCGGCAGTAGAACAATACGACGAAGGCATCTCAGAAGACAGTCGACGGGTTGATATCGACAGCCTCGAAGACGCTCGCTGTGCCGCCCTCGTCCAGTCAGCAAGGTACCTAGAGGGTATCCGACGCTACCATGATCGCAACGTCAAGGAATGCTCCTTCAACGTCGGTGATCTAGTCCTCCGTCGCATCCAGAACACGGACGGACTACACAAGCTCAGCTCGCCATGGGAAGCTCATATCGGTTTCCAAGGTGACCGGACCAGGCTCATATCGCCTCCAAACACTTGAAGGCGACGACATTAGCAACTCGTGGAACGTCGACCAGCTGTGTCGCTTCTATGCGTAGTCGCTCGACTACTCATCTACGGGTCCAAGTCTATACGGCTATTCACGGACTCTCCGCTGTAAGCGGCCTCTCAGTCTTGGCACAAGTCTCCGGGCTCCCCCTCTCCAAGATCCAGCTTCAACGGCTACTAACGGATCCTGGGCCGCACATAGCAGAAGGACTTTGGCGGCGGTCTACGGACCATATACTCTATAGATCCAGCCTATACGGCTACTAACGGATCTTCGGCTGTAAGCGGCTCAAGGGCCTTAGCAAACACTTAGCCATAGGCGGCCTACAGGTCCTGGCGACTACTCAGCTGTAAACGGCCCCGGCCACCTAGGTGTACCTTTTTCATCAGTAATAAAGTTCGATTCTACTCAACTTGTTTACTGTGTCTCCTGCTTAGGCAGATCGTGCTGAGTACTACTACTCACGACTACTCCCACGGCTTGGTACTCCGCGCACTTCGCTGCAAGTAGCGGCCACGAGTACTCATTACATATACAAGCAGTGGACAACTTTCATTGATATTTCAAACAAGTCCCTGACTACTATGTTTGTGTTACATCAACTACTCTAAGCTACCTCTACAAGTACATCTACTGGAGATTTAGCTTCTCCGCCACCTGCTCAGCAATGGGCGCCATCTCTTCCAGAAGAGCCTTGTACTGCTCATCAGTGCAGTTCGCCGCAAGACCCTCAGCTACCACATCCACCGGTGCTTTCGGGAAGTACGACTTCATTTATGCCAGCACCTGGTTCGGGATAGACTTCGCCAGATGTTTGATATATGTCGCCAAACGCCCGGGGGCTTCCCTGAGTCTGTCCACCAGCGGAGCTATCTTGGGTCCGCCCGGATGTGGCACCAGTAGTCGCGCATTGGGAAGGGCGCTTCTTCGAGTTCTTTCAGCTGGCCTCGAAGCTTCTCGCAGTCTTCATTGAGCTTCTGCAGAGATTTATAACAATTGACAAGGTCACGGTCTGAGGCTTCACGGAGCTCCATGTGTGTGATGCACTCATGGCTCAACTTTTTGTACTCATACTCAAGTACCTCTCTCTTATCGGTCTCCCGGTATACAATATTCTTGAGGTCCGTTTCAGAAGCCTTCAGCTGGTCGACCCTTGCCTCAAGATCTGCAGACAACTCATCAAGATGTCAGACTACTCAGAAGTGCTACAATGAGTACTCAACGACCATGGCGGGAGACACACCTTTGTTCTTCTGGCGCAGCGACTTCTTCCGGATCAGGTCGTCCCTCTTCGCCTGCATCTCCTGTACTTCGTTATGGTACTGGGCGAAGGCGCCATCGAGCTTGGATTGGAGCAACACGGAGTGCTTTTTCGACTTCTCTAGCTCCTTCTCCAGAGCCTCGGCGCGGAGGACGGTGTCACCATATCCCTTCAGAAGATCGGTCTTCTGACGGGATCTTTCCACCTATCCCTGCGCAAGACACAGAAGCTGGTCAGTACTCAACATACAGAAAGGCAAGTGAACTCAGGGTACTCGCAGCTTACCTTGATCCAGTTCTCTGTCTGGCGCAATGACTCCATGCTCAGCGACACAAAAGCCGGGTCAATGAGATCATCATCCAGCAACTCAAGACCCCCGCAGCTTTGTTAGAGTATATTTGGTAGTTGTAGATATACGTATCGTAGACTGCCATATGTATCCGGGGTAGCCTTGCACCCCAAGTCATGTACTCTCATATATACCGGCCGAGGCCTCAATGCAAGACATCCATCCAGTTACACCAATCCCAACCTTCTACATGGTATCACGAGTTTAGGGTTTCAGATCCAGACTCCACCTTCCGCTGCCCCTCGTCGCGCCCCTATCCTTCGCGCACCGCCGGCCGTCAACGCCTCCAGGGCGTCTCCCAGACGGCTTCCTAGCGCGCCCCCGGGGAGGTTGCCCATGACCTCCACCGGGGGCGGCGCCCTCGGTCGCGGCGGATCGAGTTAATCCGCCGCTTTCCTCGTGTCTAGCAGCAGCAGATCGGGCCGTACCTCGTCATCCGCCATGAAGCCTGTCGACGACGATCCCGATCCGCGCCGTCGTGGTGACGGTCGCGGTCTCCCGTGGCGCACGCGTCTTCCCCGCGCTGCCGTGGTGGCAGGTGGGGCTTCTGCAGGCGCCCTGACCTCGTCGCCGACAGATCCCGTGGCGGCGCCTCCACTCCGTCCCGTCCTCCTCCCCGCTCCGTCAGGCTGCAGTTCAAGCCCGCATCACACAGGACCTCCACGCCGGCCACGCCGCCTGCTCTGGCGCGCTCCTCGCCCACCTCGCGGCTGACCCGAGCCGTCCCGTGCGGCTCCGCCGCCGCCGCCGGCCGGGATCTGCGTCGGCCATCAGAGGACCCTGCTGCCGCCGGCTGTGATCCGAGCCGCTCGGGGCATCTCCATCACGGAAGGCCAGGACCCGTGCGCTCCGCCAGAGTCCTCCGCGGCCCCCGGTGACGAGATCCTGGTCCATCCCATCGCCGTCTGCAGGTCATGCCTCTCCCTCCCTCCCGATCTTGCTCTGTCTCTCTCCATTGGTCTGTGCGTTGACCGTGGGAGACAGGAAGGAAGTAACGAGATAAGAGGGATGAGGGGACTATGCTACGCGTACCCGGAGGTTCTACACGAGATGCTGCTGATTATTATTATTTTTAATTTTTCTGATTTTTGCTCGATCACTGATCGAGATTGAGTCGCCCACCGCCCGTCGACCGCGTGCTTCTTCCTCGACATCATCACCGGCTGTTCTTCACCGGTGTCGCCCGGGCTGGCGTGCGGTGCGGGTAGGGCCCTCTCGCAGCGTCGCCAGGCCCCTCCGCGACATGATCCCCACGCCGGCCGTCTCCGACTTCTCCGCCACGACTTCGTCTTGCGCGGCATCGTCGTCCGCTGTCTCGTACGTGCGCCCTCGGTCTGATCAACTGACAGGCGTACAGTCCCGACACGCACGGATTTGGGACGAGTGTCTTCTGTACGCGTGCACCTCCACCGACACGAGGGTTGCGGCTGCATCGCCTCCTCGGGCAGTAGCGCGACAATCCCTGGTCCTCCGCCGTTGCATCTTCATCGCCGTTGACTACGTCATCGACTTTGTCTACGACTACGTCAGTGCGCATCTTGCGTTCACTGTCTTCATCAGGCTGTTCGGGTTCTTCGCCGTCTACTTCGAGCTCCGCCGCCGCGTCATCCGGATCATCAGGCCATGCGCCAGATCGTCCGGGTTCACCTCTTCGCTTCGTCCAGCACCACCTCGTCGCCAGCGTCGCCGTCTTGTTCTACCCCTTCGTCTACTCCAGCAACAGCGGGCTGCATTGGCATCTTCTACTCTGCCATTTTGCGCCTGCGACCGTCGTGGAGGCCTTCTCTGCTGGTCCCTGAGACAACGACACTTGGTGGTGCACCCTCCCTCGCACGTCCGGTATTGGCAACACCGGTGCGTGCCATCGTCCCCGAGGCATTTCCGAGCCTGGCAAACTCGGGAACGTCTCGCCCGTCGGCTCCTGACTGCATCGACTTCGGCATCGACCCCCTTTTCGACTGCCTCGACGCGTCGCCGTCTTCGTCCATAGTGGCTTCCCCTTCGCGCCACCGTCCTCACGACGCCTCCTCGAGCGTCTGCGGCTTCCTGTGCGGCTCCTTACCCTCGGCAACCTCGACAGCTCCACGTCGACCACGGCTACCCTACGCACGGCATCATCGACCACGGCTATTCACCCTCCGGTTCGGTTTCTTCGACATCGGCACAAAGGGCTACCATCCGCATGAGTTACTCGCCGGTTTTCTTCCAGTCGCAGCATCTGCACCGCACCGACGTTCCAACTGCGGGGGGATGTCAGTCCGTCAGCTTTTGCCTTCGACTTCTTCTCCAGTCTCACCGTTTGCGGTGCTCCCGCTGTGACTGCGGGGGGATGTTAGAGTATATTTGGTAGTTGTAGATATACGTATCGTAGACTGCCATATGTATCCGGGGTAGCCTTGCACCCCAAGTCATGTACTCTCATATATACCGGCCGAGGCCTCAATGCAAGACATCCATCCAGTTACACCAATCCCACCTTTCTACAAGCTTGAAGATCCTGTCTCTGGCATGGGCGTCGAGCGGAGCGGCGCAGCATCTTCTATCATCACCTCACGGACGACGACTTGAGTACTCGCCTCAGGTTGCGGATCAACCCGCGCCTCTGCGCACGCCTCGGAGGCTACCGTAGTCCCCGACCCGGGGGCTATTGCTGTCACCGTTTCAACAGTTGGCTCTGTGGCTACTGTCTACAGCAGCAGTCTGCATGGCCACCGCCTCAGGGATCGTGGCTCCCTCGGCTTGTGCTCCTGTCAGAATCAGTACAAGAGGTCAAGTCAACGACTACGACTACCCTACATGATGACTACTCGTGGTGGCAGGAAGCAGACCTTCAACCAGGATCGCCTCTTCAAGTATCTGCTCCACCGCGGCATCAACTTGTGGGGGCGGCGTGGGTTCGCGCACTTCCGCCGAGCGGTCTTCTCCATCGGTCGGAGTGCTGGTCTCCCCACCATCCCACGACAAATCCGTGGATTTCCTGCATCGCGAAGTATCCAGTCAACCACATAAGCTTGACCGCACCACGGTCACGATTGGAGCGCCTAGTATACTGGTGATATCGACTATGCCAGCCTCGCTTGCGGCTCCGGCCTCGACAGGAGTCTCCTCTGGCTGTTCTACTGTCGCAGCCGGAGGAGGGTCTTGTCCTTCAACCGACGCCTGCGGCTCCACGGCGCCGGTCTGCTGTTGTGCCTCCTCTGGCACGACGTTTTCAGTAGCTGGAGGCGGGCTGATGCTCCTCTCAGCTGCCGCCCCCACCGTCTCCCAGACGTCCTCATCACCCTGATCAACGGGGTCCGAGGAGGGGATGTCCTGCAGCAATACAAGTCATACTGTCAGCACCAGACTACTCATCGGCAGTACTCGACTCCTCTAGTCGTGCTACTCACCTCTGGCCTGGTGGCCTCTAACAGCTTCAACTTCTTTACGGCGTGTTTCCGCGCCACGTTGCGTGGCCTCCTAGGCGGCGCGGGCAAGCTAGCCTCCAGGCTGGATGGCTTCTCGATGACGGGGATGTTTGGCATCCCAGCTCGGCTGAATCTCGAGCGGAGCTGGAACTGTTGCTGCAGTGTTTCCTCATCTTCGTCGTCGGAGCTGTCCTCAATGACGACGGCATCGTCGCCTTGACCGACTTCGCGACGCTCCTTCGTCTTGGGCTCCGCCTTCCCCTGCGCTTGTCCCTCAGGGCGCGGAGGCGAGGGCGGAACGGAGATGAACTTCTTCACATCGTCCTACAACACCAAGCAAGCATGAGTACGACTACGTCAAGCAATTCAGTACTCGCGGGCTTCTCTCACGACTACTGACCAGGTTTGGTGGCCGTGCCGCGGAGTACTCTGGTACTGGGCACGGTGTGTACGGGGGCATATCCTTGAAGATTTTGCCCAGCCTCTCAATGATGACGTCATCTTCAATCTCGAAGTCGGGCATCCGAGAGGAGTCACCAATCCGGGAAGCCAGGTGCCGGGGTGTCCTGGATATCCTCCAGGGAGTACTTGCCAACGACGAGGAGAAGCTGATCGCGCCACCACTTGTAGTTGTCGTCGGTGAGGTCGAGGATGACATGCACCAAGTTGTGGATGTTCTGGACACTGGCGGCGTGGTGGTGCAGGTTGACGACGGCGGCAGACTCCTGCGCCAGCATCGCCTAGTGAAAGGCGTCGTCCGGGGCAGCGATGTCGGAGACATGGGACAGGGCGTCCTTGTCGACGTCGGCGTCCGGCGTCGGGGTCGCCGAGGGCAGCGTCGGCGCGCGACTGAACCGCGCGCTTGAGGGCATCGCGAGCCTGCTCGGCGGCGGCGGCGGCCTCGTCCTCTGCTTTGCGGACGTCTTCAAGGGCGGCATTGCGGCGGGCCTGGATTTCCGCCGACGTGAGCTGCTTGCCCTTTGCAGCAGTGGCTAGCTGGGAGGTGGTCGTGGACCCGGCCATGTGGACAGCGCATGGGATGTCGGGGCGGCTGCGCGACCTGGGAAGGGCGCGGCCCGGAGACGGCGCGTCCTGGACGGGGCGCGGGCGGCCGGAAACGGCGGCGGCTCGACCTGGAGGGAGGCGCGGACCACCCGAATCGACGGCGGCGCGACCTGGAGGGGGGCGCGGGCGGCCGGAATCGGCGGCGGCTCGACCTGGAGGGGGCGCACAGGGCGCAGCCAAGGGAGGCGCGTAGGGCGCAGCCGAGGGGGTGTGCCGTCGGGCACACTGGTTGCTAAGGCAGCGGAAGGAAGAGGGATCGGAACCCTAAGCAATATACTGGGAAGATAATAGATTGATTATTGAGAGCCGGAGGCTCGTGTACATATATAGGCAAGGATGACCTAGACTACAATAATCCTACGATGATCCTTGCCTATCCTTATCGATCTATACAAGCCCCTAGGGGCAGGCGCACAGCCCAACAGGGGGCTGGCGGCAGGAGATCCCAGGGCCCATAGGGCCATCCTATACAGCTTGCTAACACTTGCTATATGCCTCTATGTGTTATTTATCTTACTACTTATGGATGACTGGACATGTTGTATTTCTATATATCATTGTTTTGCATATTTTTATTTGGACACAAAACACAAAAACATGAAAAAATAATATATATATATATATATATATATGTATATACGTATCGGCGTATCAGGGGGTTTGGGATTTTTCCGTATCGACATATCGCTGTACCTGTATCGCGTACGTATCGGTGTATCAGGGGGTTTGGGATTTTTCCGTATCGACATATCGCTGTACCAGTATCGCGTATCGGTGAAACATAGTAGGATTTTATTCTTTTCGGGGCAAAATTTGAAAGCGCGGACTGCATTATTTTTATTATTTTGGGACGGAGTGAGTACCTTAGAAGGTAGCTAAGTGTAGTATATATGGTATTCATAGATATACGTATCATAGATTGTCAGATTCAGAGAGCCTTGCCCTCCAAGTCTATATACTCTATATGTACCGGCTGAGGCCTCAATGCAATTGAATACCTCTATTATACGCAATCTATTCCTCCTACACTACCTAGAAAATTGATGGACTAAAACAGACCTCTTCCCTTATGAACATCAAACAATAATGAGTAACCATA
Source organism: Cenchrus fungigraminus (assembly GCA_036936925.1). Taxonomy (NCBI): domain Eukaryota; kingdom Viridiplantae; phylum Streptophyta; class Magnoliopsida; order Poales; family Poaceae; genus Cenchrus; species Cenchrus fungigraminus. Next base: position 55,611,766 of record CM072772.1, on the reverse strand, counting down.
CTACAACTTGTAGGGTTGTATCACATTAGTTTAACAAGTTGCAAAACATGCAAATAGATGTACGAACTTGTCAAATGTGTGCATGTATGGTCACATATACACCACATAGATGTATTTTGCCACTATGGCATCTGACATGGATACATAGTTTTATCTAAGTCTTTATGCGCGTAGTTTTTGTTACTTTGATATTGGCGGGTGCAATTTATTTGTTTTAGTCACAATCATGGAGGACGTGCACATCAGGGTTTAGCATGTGACCTGATTGTCTGCTTGAAGACAATGAAGTTTATATCAGTTGTACACTACCAACAAATTTCACTGCAATAACTAGTATGTATACAGCCTGAATAATTTAGCATACGAAATTCACTTCAACTATGAATGAATGTGCTTCGATAAATGTGGGATAATCCACTTCATCTGTGAATAAATCTGCAAGCCATGAAGAAAATGAACCGAACAAGAATTGGGTAATCTAGAGTTGAACATGGATATTTCATGAAAAATATTGATAGTCTGGTTGAAATAAAAATCTGTGACAAACTACTGACACAGCAAGAGGGGAGCGAGGTTGCAGCGTCCATGGAGGTGGGGGCCGTGGACCTTCGGTCACAGGGTGTAGGCAGCTGTGCACCAAAATCCGGTGCCGGCACATGTACATCGGTGACGCTGTCATCGTAGCGGATTTGATCAAATCTATGTGTGGTGGGCAGTAATAAGGTTTTGTAATGGCCATCGGCAGAGAGGGAAAATGGATTGGGCGATGACACTCGTGGGACTTGGAAAAAAATGAAAGGGCAGAACAGCTCAAATGAAGCTAGATGTATGTGTGGAAATTTGGATTGAGCATGGTTGGGGGGGGGGGGGGGGGGTTCAGGAAACCAGCAGCAGTGCAGTGTCGTGTAAATAAATCAGTATACCAAGCGTATTTGGACCATATATGATCGTATATGACAACTTGATGTATCCATTTCCACGTTTTGCAACTTGTTAGACTAAAATGATGCAATTTTGCAAGTTGGACACAATTTACTCAGCAGTAATTGTTAATTATTGACTCCCCAATTGTTTTATAGAAAGAGCTGAATGAAATGGTGTGCACATGCATCCTAAAGTTGTCTTGGGAGCTTTGGTTAATCTAGTGGCATCCTTCTGTACTGAATATGATAAAAGGATCTCGTTGCTTGAAAATAAGATCTCTGGTTCCTAGAAAATTTATGGATTAAGAATTAACTCTTCCCTTATGAACATGAGACAATTATTGTTGTATTGGATCCTCATTTGTTTTGTAGAAAGAGCTGGATCAGATGGTGTGCACATGCCTCCTAAAGTTGTCTTAGGAGCTTCAGTTAGCCTAGTGGCATACTTCTGTACAGAGTGTGTTAAAAGGATCTCATTGCTTGAAAATAAGATTGCTGATTCCTACAAGCTGTTGGCAAAGATGCTACTTTTTTGCTTGGGAGAAGCCATTGTCTTTGCAAAACTTATTCATGAGATTGGATACCTAAGTGAAATGGGAAGTTGCAATGATGTGATTGGTTGGGGCAGCTTCAGGCAGTGTATACAGGTTATTCAGGGTTCACTTCATAGTACCAACATACAGGTAGATAACTGTCTTTGCTTATTGCTGGCTACCAGAATATCATTCTTTGCTAGTGGTTAGTTATGAAATTGTTTTCATTAAACAGGTGCACCTGCTGGGTTTGCATGTACTGAGAAGCTATGCCCAGAAGGAGCTATCTGAAGGTTCAGAATCACAGAAAGATTCTTTCATGATGCTGATTATGGAATTGCTGGGAGATGTGTTTTTGGTAATGCAGACTACATTGAAGGTACTATATGGAATATTATTAATAAGAGTAAAATGCACTGTAGGTCCTTAAACTAGTTGAGGTGTGTCATCTATGTCTATAAACTTCAGAAATACATTTTGAGACCCCTAAACTATTTAAGTGTGTCACTGGAGGTCCAAAATGCCTTTGACCCTTGTTGACTGCCTACGTGGACTGCCACATCGGGTCCAACGTGGCCCTTTCTTCCACTCCGGGCTCCGCTTGGAGTAGAGCAGCCATGCCTCCACACGCACCTGTCGGTCGGTGGGCGCCGGCCCCGAACACTTGCGGCGCGCGTTGCCACCGCCGTCATCCCATGGCCCCAAATGCCTCTACCTGTGCATCATCGTCCACCCCGCACTAGGTCACGCATGGGTGGGAGGCAAGACAGAAGAGGGGGAGGTGCTCACCGGTAACCATGGAAGGGGAGGGGAGGTGCTCACCGGCAACCGTGGCGACAGGGCGAGACAGGGCCACAGTACGGCCAACACGGCTCCACGCACCTCCGCTGCTCTCCTTCTCCCTTCCTCACTTCTTCCTTCAGCCAAAAACAAATTGAGACGAGTAGAGTCGCCACCGGCCAAGTTTTCCGGTGACTCTCTCCACCACAACCAAATCACCCCAACCAGGGGTTCAGCAACCTCACCCTCTTCCTCCTCAATTTATCCAAACCTCTTGTCATTCCCTCGTCGGCATGGGATTTGAGCCCCAAGCCTGCCATTGCTGCCACGGCCACCCTGCCTCCGCCGGCAAAATCCGCCCGACTCCAGCCACCTCCTTCAAATCCCCCATCTCTGAAGCTTCTCTACCTCCCTAGCCCCATTCTGGTGGTAATCCAGCGTCAATCGTGACCCACCTTGCCGGGAAAAGACCTCTTCCAGACCACCTGTGCGCGCCACCACCACCCGTGCAAGATGCCATGTAGCACCGTCGTCTCGGCCCCCTCCGACCCAAGCGACGACATAAAAAGGACCCTGATGAGCCCCTAGTATTGTCATGCTAGCTTCCTCCCCCTATCGCCCTAGTCGTCGGACTTGGAGCACCACCATTTCGCTGTGCTGCCTCTCACCGCCGGCTATGACGGGATGAGCAAGATGAAGGCTGGCAGCGGGGCGTGGCAAGGCAGGGGCGCATCGCGCCTGAGCAGGAGAAGGTCGTCGGGTACTAGGGGCCACCGGAAAGAAGTGGGGCGGCGGCGCAGTCCTGGTCAGTGCGGTGGATCCGGCTGTCTGGGCTCGGAGTGGAAGAAAGGCCACGTTGGACCTGACGTGGTGGTCCATGTAGGCAGTCAACAAGGGTCAAAGGCTTTTGGACCTCCAGTGACACTTAAATAGTTTAGGGGTCTCAAAATGCACTTCTAGAGTTTATAGACCTAGATGACACACTCAATTAGTTTAAGGACCTAAAATGCATTTTACTCTATTAATAATAAGGTTGTAAAATTTTCTGCAAAATAGGGCAGTGTTATCTGATGTAGTTGTTACTCCAGGAATGTTCAAACAGAGAATCTGTCGGTGTTATTGATGAATGCTTGAAACTTCTTTTCCTCTTCCATACACTAGCACAATCAAAGAAATACCAACAAGATGCTACAACTCTTCTGCTGGAGGCCTTACTAATGGTTTTCTATCTCTCCAGTGATACTGTTTCACAGGTAAAATTTTAAAAAAAACTTTTTCATCTAATTATATAACGTTCAGTTCGGTTTTGTTATCGTTTTCTACGACATTCTGTTTCAGGAACTTTCTGAAGTAAACATCATTTCCAGAAAGGTGTTCTCGCATTTTATTCAGATTCCATCTGTTGCTATACAGATCAAGGATATAATGCTTTCTGCACCACCTGAAAGGAGACAACAGCTTCAGGTACCGCCCCTTGCTGTGTGCTGTTTTTCTGTTTGAAGATATTTAGTATGTAGTGATTTGTTTTAGTCTTGCTGTTCATAATCTTAAGAATTTGTCAATGCCATCCATCCTCTGTACATCTGTTGCTGAACTCCTATATTCATGATATTGCTTCCTTTTTGCCTTGAAATACCTAATAATCTTTGCATATTGTAGGACATGGTCCGAGCTTCAGTCAGTCAAGGCCAGATAATGGTGCCAATGAATATGAGTGCAGGCTCAGAGCAGAATGTTCAGGATAGTAACAAGTCCACAACTGAGTCCACACCTGAGGGTTCTGAGTGTTGTGCAACTCAAGGGAAGGATGAAAAGGAAGTTGATGATGATGACTGGGATGATGATTGGGATGCTTTCCAGTCTCTTCCTGCAACTGCTGCCAATGATGCTGTTGATTCTGGCGAGAATTCTTCTGCAAGTAGTCATCATAAACAGATCCCTCCTGAAAATACTAGTCATGGTATTATTGATGAGATCGCAGCTGGTGCTATGGAAGACAGAACATGCAGCAAGGAGCTTGAGGAGCCCTCTGATTTGCAATACTCAAGTACCGAAGAACAGGCACACTATGAATTTGCAGCGGTATCCCATGAAGATCATGTCGAACTTGAAAGGCATCCAACGGTTGATTGCAAAGAGCCATTGGCTCATATTGAGATGGCAGATGAACTGCTGCAGGTTCATGAAGACACTGATCAAGCAAGTGAATATCTCAAAGGTCTCTCTACAGAGGATGAGTCGAACAACAGCAGCGACATTTCATTGACGGGTGACAGCAAGCATGTGAATGATGAGAGCAGAGAAGAGCTGTCAAGGTCGACGTCTCATGATGCTGGCATACCAGATAGCATGCCTGAAAATGTGACAAGCGGGAGTGAAGTTAATGAGCATCCTGTGGAAGATCAGATTTGATGTCAGAACTAACATGAAACTTGTTTGCTGAATTTAAGTTACACACGAATAATAATAGTTTACTATCTTAGTGTGTACTCTTGTTCACTTAAGGTATGGATGGTACTTAAGAGAAAAGTTATGAGAATAATGAAGATGATTACGTGAAGTGTGAGGAAAACGACCCTAGGCCATAATGATTTTGATGCTCAATGACAACATATTATTGTACCTCGTGTTTGCAAGACGTACCTTCGTATGTGTTTTGTAGTTTCCAAGGATCACTATAAGAAAGGTGACTTTCTATGGTGGATTTGTAGTGACATGAGAGCCTTTTATCATTACTACATTTTGTTTTATGACGCTATGTGTAAGTAAAAATATCATAGACTAAACTAATATCATTTTATGTTGAATGATAAATTGTCACAAAGGCAGCTAACAAACCTAAAAAATCGTGCTAAAATTGTTTTGTTATAGATTTTTCTTAGAATTATTTAAAAATGATATTCTCTCTTTTGGCAAGGGGGGCTCACTAACACTTGGTCAAGTGGGTCCCATATTTTCTTTTATTTCCCTTTCAATATCATTTGTCAGCCCAATCTCCCGTATGCAGCCTACTTCGAAATAGGTCATGGCTTCCTAGCTAATAGATCTGACTTATGTCGAATGATAAATTGTCACAAAGGCAGCTAACGAACGTAAAAAATCATGATAAAATTGTCTCGTTATAGATTTTTCTTAGAATTATTTAAAAATGATATTCTCTCTTGTGACAAGAGGGGGCCACTAACACTTGGTCAAGTGGGTCCCATATTTTCTTTAATCTCCCTTTCAATTTCATCGGTCAGTCCAATCTCCCGCATGCAGCCTACTTCGAAATAGGTCATGCTTCGTTCTTATCAGTGAAATGTGTCTCCTCGGTTTCATATGGTATTAAGGTGAATGGTGTTATCAAAATCGTTCTCTCGTGAAAGGGGGTTGCGACAGGGTGACCCCTTGTCCCCCTACCTATTTTTGATTTGTGCTGAAGGATTCTCAGCTCTGTTAAGCCAGTCGGAGGAAGAGGGGTCCTTAAAAGATGTTCGTGTTTGTCCTAAAGCTCCTAGTGTGTCTCATTTGTTATTTGCCGATGACTCGCTAATCTTGTTTCGTGCAAATGAAAGTGATGCACAAATGCTACAAAGAATTCTTGAGATATATGAGGAGTGTTCAGGGCAGGTTATAAACAAGGACAAGTCTGCAATTATGTTTAGCACAAACACACTAGATGATAAAAGGAGACAAGTGATGCAGAGATTACACATCCCCAAGTAGACAGTGAATGAGCGATATCTTGGCCTGCCAGTACATGTTGGAAAGGATAGGACAAATGTGTTTGCTTATTTAAAAGAAAGGATTTGGCAGCGAATTCAGGGCTGGAAGGAGAAATTACTCTCAAATGCAGGCAAAGAGATCATGATAAAGGCAATAGCCCAAGCAATGCCCACCTTTGCCATGGGATGTTTTGAGATTACCAAAGAGATGTGTGATCAAATCAGCACTATGATTGCTAGGTATTGGTGGAGTAATCAGGAAAAGGAAAATAAAATGCACTGGCTTCGTTGGGGAATATTGATGCAACCCAAAGGTGAGGGAGGTTTGGGTTTCGGGGACATACATACTTTCAGTTTAGCAATGTTAGCAAAGCAAGCTTCGAGACTAATTAGAGATCCGGGATCCCTATGTGCTCGTATACTAAAGGCAAAGTATTTCAAGAATGGAGATGAGTTACAGGCAGTCACAACAAAGGGAATGTCTTATACGTGGAGGACTACCTTAAAAGGTTTACAAGTAATTAAACAGGGATTTATATGGCGGGTTGGTAATGGACAGTTCATCAAGATATGGTCTGATCCTTGGCTACCTAGGGAATGGTCTAGAAGGCTGGTTACTCCAAGGCGTCATAATCTGCTTTCTTGCGTGGAGGAACTATTGGATCCAACTACAGGCCATTGGGATGAGGAACTCGTTAGGCAGATTTTTGTCGAGGAAGATGCTAAGATTATTCTATCGATTCTAGTGCACCCAGACTTGGAGGATGTTGTGGCATGGCATTATGATAGTAGGAGACTTTTCTCTGTTCGATCAGCATATAAAGTACAAAGGGATTTTGTGAAGCAAAGTAGTAAAAGAGGTGAACAATCAACTTCTCGTGGTGCTAATATGGAGAAGGATTTATGGAAGGGGATATGGAAATTAAAATACCCAGGAAAGATCAGGCATGTCCTATGGCGTTTTGCACATAATTCTCTGGCCCTTCGTATGGGTCTAGAAAGGAGGGGAATGGATTTGGATACAAAATGTGTGATGTGTGGTAGACTGAATGAAGATGGTAGCCATCTATGTAACACCCCGTGTTTTCAATTAGTGTCACTTAGTGCTAATCACCATCTTAATCAAGTCAACAATCATTAGTGGTCAAACCTTGGTCAAAGTTCTAGTCAAACCCCTTGACATCCATACCTTTCTAGAACTTTTGCGCGTTCTCCAAATTTCACTTAAATACTTCAAAATATCCCAATACCAAAGTTGTGCAGTTTTTCATGGGACACAACTTTGCTGTTGACTGGCATTTCAAATTCGAAGCGTAAATTTGTGAAAAACCTTGGTGGGCAGAAAGCACTGTTTGCCAGCGCCGAGAAAATCCCCATATTGGCAAGCAATTTATGCAAAATTTGTTGCTCAAAACACCTATGAGCCTTTGTAAAAGTTTTAGAGGGTAGCGAGATCTACAACTTTGGTATAAACACCTTGGAGCACTTTAGTTGCAAAATTTGGAGAAAAACTCGGTAGAACAGAGCTACTCTGAAATAGAAGCGTCACTGCGCCGGAACGCGCGCCGCGCATGACGCCATCGCGTGCCATGTCGACTCTGCCGTCGTACACGCACGCCGAGGCACGCCTGCGAGCACTGGTCCGTGCGCAGCGACGAGGGCATTGTGTGCGACGCATGTGGGCCCGTTGGTCGGTGCCACGCGGTGCGCGCACATGCCCGCCTGCCGCCCGAGCGCCGCCATTGGCTTCCCGTCCCGCTGCACGTCGCCACCGCCTCTCGCCCATACCGCTACCTGGCCCATTGACTTGACTCGTGGAAACCGCCTCTCCACCACCGAGCCACCTATTTAAACCCTCCCCTCCCTCCATCGCGCGGGAGCAGAGCCGCCGCCGCCCGCCATTGACGCTGCCGCGACGAGCTCCCTCTCCGCTCGCCTCCGCCGCCTAGGAACCACACGAGCACCTTCCCTAGGACCTACTCAAGCCTCCACCGCAGCTCGTTGCCCCGCATTGCCTCAGTCCTCACCGGATTTCGAGCCGTGGTGGCCGTCACCGCCCCGGCCAAACCCTCCAATCGCTCTAGGGTGAGCACGCCCTGCGCCCTGGGTCACTCCCCGGCCAAGTCCGGCCATCCCCTCACCGGCGGCGAGCTCCCTGAGCCACCGGGGACCCCTGTGCAATGATTGGAATCTTGCAGGGACATAGGTGTTAGATGCAAGGGTATGGTTGTGAAGATACAAATAGTTCCAAGGACCTTACTGCAAATAGATTCTTTTAGTTTGTTTGATTTTGGCTGAATCTTGGAAAATTCGTAGAAAATCACAGAAAAATCAGAAAAATGTAAAAACAATTTTGTTGGTTTCCTTGTGGGTAGATCTACAACTTTTTCAAAGCATGACCATACTTTTGACTGATAGTTTTTGAATGAAAATTTAGACTCAGCTTGACCTACTTTTGTTGTAGTTCAAAATCTACATGTGATCTTGAGCTGAACTTTGGATATGTCATTAGAGATGCCATGCATAGTCTCTAGACAAAAAATTGCACAAAGTTACTGAGTAGATCTTTTAAAATGATTTATCTTGTATTTATGCTAGATCTGCATAAATGATTTTTATAGCAAAAAATAAATATATTTATGTGCCCAACTTCTGTATATAGTCTTAATTGCCTAGATTCACCTCTGGTGAATTTATCATGATTTTAGAACTATTGTAAATATTAATTCTTGAATTATGCTTAGTTTTATAAATAATTGCATAGTTTAAAATCTAGAGTAACTCTTGATCTATTTGTTGTGTGCATAGCTTAGTTTTAAGTCAGGGGTGATGTGGAGAAAGTTTGGATCCAGAAGTTGTTTATTTATTTTTCTATGCATTTATCATATTTGTGGTAGCTAGAAATTGTCATTTTTGGTACAATTAATTTATAGCTAAATTAAGTATGCACTTGTGCTCAGTGGCTTTGTTTAGGTCTATAGAGCTTCAGAAATACTACCCACTATATTTTATGAATTAATTTATGGCTAAAAACATTGCAAGCAAGTTAAGCTTAATAATATGTTTAAATGGAAAAGCACGAATCTCACACCTAGTGACCCTATGGCTGTGTTGTGTAGCATTCTAGAGAGCTTAGAACCAACCCCTAGCTGTTTTTGTAAGTTTAATTTAATTTATTTGTATAAATGTGTACAGTTACCATCAAAAAGAATAATTAATAAAGCACCACATGTTGTTCCTTTATAGGAAGAGTATGCTCAATATATGATTATCTAGGTGAATGTGGTCAACCATGCACTCCATGATTGTCATGTGTTGTGTGTAATTAATTAAATTAAAATTTCCAATTAAATCTTGCATATGCATCCTCATGTAGATCTTCCCGACGGTAGCTATAAGCTCGTGCCAGAAGTTGCCGAGGGAGCTGACGGGGACGTGCACTACGTCGCTGTAGAGCAAGACCTGGACCAAAGTCCAGAAGGGCCCAAGGCCAACCTTGCCAACGAAGGCAAGCCCTGGATCATTAACCCATGTTTTATTTAAAAATTATGCAACTATCTTTGCTATGCTTGTGCATTTACGTTTCAGGAGTTGAATGAAACCCTAGATGCATGATCCTTAGGTACCTAGGCTCTTTTATTAGTATGCTAGGTTGATAGTCACTATGCTATAGGACCCGGTAAAAGTCGAGTGGTGTTCGTCACTTGTGAGAATAGGTTCTTATGTTGGAATCATAAGATCTTTATAAATGGATTGCTCATGTGGTAAGAGCATGGGATTTGGGCTCCGATCCAGTGGCTTTCGTGGGCTAAGCTTTTGAACGTACTAAGCACTTGTCAGGAATGGGACCGGTAAGCCTAGTACCTGATTGAGGCGATAAGGGATTTTCCATTACTACTCTTGAGCATTCACCTGCCCGGATCATAACCAGGAGGGGGGTACATGTGTAAGGCTGGAGACACTAGGTGGGGCATACCAGATAAGCCTTGTACCCAGGACTGTAATATCTATCCCGAACCGAAGATCGACGGGAACCGCCTGGTCGGTGTCAGCTATGTTGGGGCATCGTTCCGTGTGTTTAGGTCTACCTTGCAAGGGTTTTAATCAATCGATTGTCGACCTCTCACCGTTATCTGAGACTGCTTAATCAACTGGCCATGATATCCCTCAATGATAGAACTATGTGAATATTGCTGCGTGGATTAATTGTATTGTACAATTCTTGATTGCAATAGTTTGCTTATTTTAGTAATGGTTAACTCACTAGAATTTGAGCTAAAATATCGAAAGTAAGGATGCATAATTCTAGTTGCTTTTTGGCAAAACAAACCCACTAGCCAAAAGCCTTACATGTCTAGAGGTAACTTTTGACAGGTAAGTCTTGCTGAGTCTTAGTATACTCAGTCTTGCTATAAATGTTATTTTCAGGTGAAGTTGTTTGGCCTGGAGAGATTCCACCCGGCTGGGAGCTGGAATGGGTGAATGATGACGAGTGATTGCATCACGGTTGGCCTCATGTGATGTCTATCGTATCGCTAGTTTATTTTCCGTTATTTTAAAACTCTGAACCTTTACTTATCATGTCATGAACCATGGTTTGTAATAATTAAACCCCTAGGGGTAAATGTGGATTTATTTTGTGTAATGTACTCTGGACTCGCCCTCGTGTGAGTTTTAATGCATATGTTCGATCCCTTTGTACTATGTAAGTGATTTCACCGGGCTTGACCCAACAACTTACGACGGGATGGTACTTTATTATCGCTTAATGGGCAAAGTGGATTGGTTTAAGCGATAGTACGGTATTTTCCCGGGTGGGGTTGTCACAATCTATTTTTCAAGTGCAAACACGTCATACCGTTATGGAAGGAGTTGGGTTTGGAGTCTCAGAACTATTTTCCTGGATATGAAATTAGCAAAAGATGGAGTACAGAGTATCTTGAATCAGAAGGAGGGAGAACAGATGATGACTATAATGCTGCTAAGACAATGGTGGTTTGAGAGAAATCGTGTTAGAGAAGGAGAGAGGTTGACAGAGGCGTCAGCCCTAGCTAGGGTCATTGCAAAAATGTCTGACGATTTTCAGGTAATAGGAAAGGACATAGCAGTTAAGCCTTCACCATCCAGAAAGTTTTGGTGGAGGCCATCGCAGGGTTTGTTGAAGATCAATTTAGACAGTGCTTTTTTAAAAGATTCAGGTGAAGGTGGATGGGGGTTTGTCATTAGAGATGAGAATGGGGCTGTTATCAAGGCTGGATCAGGAAGATGCAAATTTTTGTTGGATGCTTTCCATGTGGAAGTTGTAGCTTGTTTGGAGGGCATTAAAGCAGCGGCTGAGTTGGGTATAACCAATATACAGGTGGAGACATATTCCATGATGCTCAAGTTAGCGTTGGAGACGAACTCATTTGAATTAGCACAGACGGGGGGTATTCTGCTCGAGATTAAAAGATGTATGAGGTCTATGTTTACGTCTTGTATTATTTCCTTTTGTCCAAGGGTCTGTAATTGTGTAGCGCATGCATTGGCGGCGCAGGGATGTAAGTGTTCTCTAGGATCTGTCCTTTACTGGGATAGAGTGCCTCCGGGCATTGAGGACCTTGTGACCGTGATATTACTGAGTCTTTGAGTTAATGGAATGCATAGTTTCAAAAAAAAAAAAAAAGAAATAGGTCATGGCTTCCTGGCTAATAGATCTGATATGGTTAAGCGCCAGACGAAGGCAAATCAAGTAATACTCAGGTTCCAGTCAGCAACATGTTATACGCCGCAGACATGGTCCTAAATACCCTCTTTGTAGATGATCTGATCCAATCTATGGATCAGATCACAAAGTATCTGGACGAGTGCAGCATGCTATGTGAATCAACTATCAGAGTTGCACCGACCGACCGCTTCACCTACGGGCTAAATGAGTTCACTACCACCTTCGAGCAGGTGACAACGAAATCAAACTTCTTTGGCTCGGTCAATATATACTACTAGAGAATCGCACATATATCCCAGTCCCGATTTTTCATTTGTACCGGGTATTTTTCCCACCGGTACAAATGTTGGAGCCACCAACCGGTACAAATGTCCTCTCACAGAAGCTCCTCGGGGCCTAATCCAACCCAACCGGTACAAATGCCTCACATTTGTAACGGGTGGTGGCTTCGCCCGGTACAAATGTGATGTCCTCACATTTGTACCGAGCCAAGACACCACCCGGTATAAATGTGACGACATTTATACCGGTGCTGAATTCAGCTCCGTACAAAAAAAAAACACTTCCCATGTCGCGTCGTTTCTCCTCTCAACACTTAGAAAAATTCTTAACTCCTCATCTCTCCCACACCCTCTTTTTTTATCCTCTCATTCTTATCTCTATCCTCACCCTCTCCTCTCTCCTGTGCAGGCCGACGCGGAGCCTGCAGGCTGGCGGCGCGGCGCCAGCCGGCGGCGCACGCGGAGCCAGGCTGGGGCGGGGCCAGGCCGGCGCGGCCTCTCGGCGCAGGGGCCAGCCGGCGGCGCGCGCGCGGAGCCAGGCCGGGGCGGGGCCAGGCCGGCGCGGCCTCCCGGCGCAGGGGCCAGCGGCCGGCGCGGGTGGCGGCTGGCGCGGCCCCCGGTGCGGGGACCAGCGGCCGGCGCGGTGCCAACCCTCCCAGCGGGGCGTCGGCCTCCAAGTTAGGGTTCCTCCTCTTAAATTTTATTCTTGATGTGATTTTTGATGAATTCATTCTGAAAGTATTGCTACATGTTGTATTTTTGTGAGAAACCGAGAGGATGAATGTGTGTAAAGATCTTAGCGATTCATATTTTTGTGGATGTGTTCTTGTGATTCTTGTTTATTGTAAGAAGTGGATATGTGTGATTGTGAATAGAAAGATTGAAAAAGGAAAAGAAAAGAAAATAGAGGAAAATAAAGAAAAGAGGACGAGAACGGTAGGAGACGGCAGGAGACGGTGACGGAAGGTGACGGCGGTGCTCACACACATTTGTACCGGGGCTTGTTACCACCCGGTACAAATGTGAACATTTGTACCGTGTGGGATACCCGGTACAAATGTGATTCACATTTATACCGAATGGTTTGTACCGGGTGGATACCCGGTACAAATGAGGGTTACCACCCGGTACAAATGACTGTTTTTCTAGTAGTGATAACGATGATGAACCCCAGACCCATAGCTTTTTTTTAGGGGACCGAGACCCATAGCTGTTATTAGCAGTCCGTGACAGGCCCAGCTGAAGTGGAAGATTAAAGCCTGATAGAAATTACTATTGGATCTACTAACTACTCCGAGAGGGGGTCACCTCCCAGTTTCGTTTACATTGTAGCGACTGTCACACTGGTTTTGAACAACATACGAACTGTAGAGGGAGGACCAACTAGACCGCGAGGCATCAGAAGATCCTAGAAAATGCTAATGGTGAACGCACCAAGACTGAAGAAAGTCGCAGAGTGACAGGTAACATATCATATGCTCGTGAAAACCTTCAATAGGAATTCACCACAAAATACGATGGTCACAAGGTCTACATGACTCGAAAGGCCAGTCTCAGTGGGGTTTTCATCAACATTTAAAATTGGGTAACGTATCCTGTGCAAACCAACTTCGTGTGCAAACTATACAAACTCCAATCAGAATCACTAGATCCTCATCTGATAGCCATATCAAGAGGTGAGAAATTTTATCACTTAAACCCTCCCACCATTAGCTTTGTTGATCACAATTTTTCTAGAAACCCCTCCAAACGCACGTCCTCCGCTTTCTCGCCGTCGCTCCGTCGCTCGTTTTCTGCGAGTCGCGACCCGCGTCCTCCTCGCAAATCGACACTGCTACCGGGACCGGCCGTCGCCGCCGGGACTGGATCACTGGGACGTCCACCTCGCGCCGCCTGGATCCCCATCGACGACGAGCGCGAAGTGGAGTGGACGCCGCCGCCTGGTCCCGTGATCCCGTCCTCCACGCCGTCACGGACTCACGGCCACGGCCACTGAGAAGCTCTCCAGGTGAAGACCTCCCCGCTTGCCGCGCTCTCATTCCCGTTCTCGCGTACAGCGCCACTCCCCACCGCCTCGGGGCGGCAGCAGCGCTTCTGCACCGCGGCGCATGCCTCTAACCCCGTCCCCGCGGCGACCGGACCGGTGGGGGATGCAGTGGGGCAGTTCAGGAAGCCAGGTTGCGGACGTGAAGGGCGGGGAGGACGAGGGCGCCGCGTGGGTGGGCAAGGAGCTCGCCGTGCGTGGTTGGGTGCGCACCTGCCACGTCCAGAGGACTGTCACCTTCGTCGAGGTGTGACACTTGCAACTCCGTTTAGCTCTGGCTTGCAACAATTGGAATGGCGCAGTGGTTATGCGTGCGGTTAGCAAATTTTTTTTGCCGAAAGGTTTCGTCCATATTGCTAGCAGCTGGGTTAACTTTGTGATTTATGACTCTGGAAAGGGCTTCGGCCAGGCGCCGCGACGGACATGGCGGCGTTCCGCATGGCCGTGACGGACGGGACCAGGCGGCGGCGTCCAGTCCACTTCGCACTCGTCGTCGATGGGGATCCAGGCGGCGCGAGGAGGACGTCCCAGTCCCGGCGGCGGCGTCGATTCGCGAGGAGGACGCGGGTCGTGACTCGCAAAACACGCAGCGACGACGAGAAAACGGAGGACGTCCCTGTGGCGTTTGGAGGGGGTTTCTAAGAAAATTGTGATTAGCAAAGTTAATGGTAGGAGGCTTTAAGAGATAAAATTTCTTACCTCTCAATCTGGCCATCAGATGAGGATCCAATGATTGTGTTTGAAGTTTGTATAGTTTGCACACGAAGTAAGTTTGCATAGGATATGTTCCCTTAAAATTGTGCCACGTAAACAATTTTGCTGACGTCGCACCAAATTAATGAGGAAAGAGAGGAAGCATTTCATCCTGACGACACGAGCTCGCTCCGGTTACCAAGGTCTCGTGATGCGAACGACACTCCGTTGGGAGGGGGAGCTTTTCATCCAGGATCCCGCTGCGCCGACGGAGATGTCGTGTGTCGCACCCCTCCTCCCGCTGATGCCCTGTGCGGCGTGCGTCGATCTCCTGCGTGGCGAATCCTTCCCTTCCTCCTATCCCCAATTCCTCCAGCACACATATATGGAAGGTGCTTCCAGAAATTTTCCCTTCCAATCTTTTTTTTTGCGAGGAATTTTCCCTTCCAATCTCACCTCCCCCTTCCAATCTCGCCTCCTCCCCCTTCCAACTTTGGCACGCGGCAGGTGTGGGGACAGCTCCTGCCTGCGCCGCGTTGAGCTCCAATGGCGAGCAAACCGCATATGTTGCGGAAGGAGTTACGGTTCTTCACCAAGAAATCAATCCCTGAAGGTTGACTTGAAATCTCCATATGCTGCGCCACCCCCCTCATCCACCGCAAGTTGCTGCACAACCAACATGCCCATCACGAGGTACTGCGCCCCCAACTTGGCCACCGCAAGGGATTAATGGAGGTCAGTCCACTTCTCCAACTTCAGCAAATAATGCACTTCTGTCATGTCTTCAGTTTGTGCATCAACAGGCAACATATAGCTTCTATGGACTGATTGGGGTTTCTTGATTCCTTTATGGTTGCTGATTGAACAGGTTCTATTTTTAGAGCTTCAGTTCAGTTAAATTCATTTGTCTCTATGCGAAAGTGGTTCTTGGATTTTTTTTTAGATGGTCTGTTTCAGTATCCTGAAGGCTTACATTATTTTGATGTGTTATTTTCAGTGGACAAAGTGGAAGGCTTGAGAAGATGGGAGACAATGTTTTTTATGTTTATGTTAGTTTCCGTGGCAACTGAAACTTTATTTTGTATATGAACTGAATGAATGAGGTGGGCAATTTGTTCCTAATCCGACGTATGAATATTAAACTTCTTTGTGATTTCAAATGTGAAGTTAATCTAAATGCAACTTTGTTCTGTTTGCAAAAAGCATAGTTCTTGTGCTACATTTGATTACTACACAACGTAAGATTTAAATGCTACACACTGTCTATGAAACTGTGTAATGAAACTCTGCCTTGAGAGTGACAATGTCATCCTACTGAAAAACTGACGTGTGAAGGACCGGAAAGGCGAACCAGAGAGAGGGTGAGTGAATGAGAGCCGATAAAAAATTCTACTCAATATCTCGGTTTATGAACCCAAGATCACTCGGAGACCTCCGCGCACTTCTCTTGCCAAATCCACGTAGCCACTGAAGTGCTACTAGACCTAGGAGGAAGACTCCAGCAAACCACACTCGAAAACACGTAGCGAAAACAACTCGAGCAACTGCTGCCAGAGTAAAACCGGTCAGGCCAGTTTCTCAAACCGGTCAGACTGGATTTGTTGGACTCAGCCTCTCACAGGCTAAGGGAAACCGGTCAGGCCGGTTTTGTCCAATAGAACCACGAGGTCAACCCTGAGCAAAACAAACCCAAACACACTACTTTCAGCAGGTTTTAGCCAACGGCTAGTTTGATACCTTGGACTATTTATAGCCCTTCCACCCCGCCATTTGAGGTTGCTGGATTGTGTGGAAGTGCACAGGAGTGCAAGACACTTAGAAGATCATATCCAAGCCATACAAGTGCTAAATTGCTCATATAAAGATTCGCACATGCTGTGTGTGTGCTTAGTGCTAGGCTTAGTGTTGACATAGCTAACGTCATCGACTAGAAACAGATATAAGATCCAACTCTATCGACGGCGCCAGAAATGCAAAGGTATATCTTAACATGATGCTAAGTGTATATCAGATGTTGCTTTCAGATAAACTAAAAGATAAATCCAATACGGGTCATAGCACAACTCGATCTAGGTTGTCACCCCTGACAGAAGTGCCACTAAAACACATGGATTGGTACTCTTACATATGCCTTGGATCTCTAGATAAGAATATATATATATATATACATACATATACATATATATATACATATACATACATATATATATGTGTGTGTGTGTATATATATATATATGGGTATCCGCAAGCGCACAGATATGAATATACCATTGTAGCATTTTAACCAGGAGTAAAACCAGGTATCGTATTTATATTCTACCTCAGGGAAAGAAGTCTTTTATCTATAATAACAAATACATGCATATCTCTTAGTTGTGTAATGTAGAGTGGCCAAAATATATCAATTACTATAAACAGGTTTAAGTTACATAAAGATAATAATAATGATAGCATTGATCAAGTCATAACATCGTGAGCCACTAGAAAGTGTCAATATAGAAAGAGAAGCGTATTCACAGCCTAGTTAGCGAGGATACTCCTCGGTAACCCTAAACTATATGTCAATGCAAACTATGATTAGTGTAATACATTTAACAATCATGGAAGAAGAACTATTATACTAATGCATGGGGAGACTAATCAGGAGGATCAAGGCCGAAATTTGAAACAACCCAAATAGTATAAGGCTCCACTAGTCCTACACACGGGGGGTGGATTGCAAAGGACTCAATAGTGCTGTCACCACCACGATCTACCACGGGACCCGGCATGTAGGGTGCAATCGCAGGTAAGTACAGTATAAGCACCACGCTTACACTATCTTTACCACTCATCTATGTTAACAGATGATCTAGGTGAGGGCTATACGACTCCATACACGAATATAAAGGTAAATCGACTATGCTAAACATGTAATCATAATAAGCACCAAAGCACATAATCTCGAATATAATCATTGATAAGAACATATGTCTCTACAGCAAATGTGAAGAACTTATGAAGAACTTACAAAAGCGAAGCTAGATCAGTATCTCGACCAGCTTCTAGACGATCAGTAGCCAATTAGTCGCCTTGCCTCCTCCTAGATCTAGACTAGTTAGCTACTCTCGCTATATGGTGTTTCTAGGGCGTCGTATCTCTGACTTGATGACTTGATCTGGTGTATGAACAGATGAGAGCCAGATTCTCCCTGCCAGGGGGTTGCTTATATAGTCCTGAGGGGATGCCATGAGCCGTACGATCAAACTGACCTAACATACAGTTTAGATTGATCCTCATAGGCGGTGGAAGAACATTCCAGAAGTAGGGCTGACGTGGCGCCCGGGGAGGCCGACCGGCCCCACCATGGGGCCGACCGGTCTGTGGTGGGCTCCCCTCGGGGCCCACTTCGGCCAGGTGGGTCTTTGCCTCTTCCAGATGCTTCTTTCTTGGGTGCCAAGTCACGTTGAGTTCCGGAGCCTTCTGGAGCCTTCTAGACTTCATTCTTTTCCTATTTTTCTGATTAGTCCCTGCAAGACATAGAATTCTCCAAAACTCCAAAAAAACTATTAGTGACACCCTATTCTAAGTTGGTATTAACAATTATGCCATTTTCTCATGTTTAGTTGACTTATAAATATATAAGATAAAATGTGTCAACAAACTCCCCCAAGCTTACCCTTTGCTAGTCCCTAGCAAAGCTATGCTATAGCAGGATCAGGAGTTCCTGCAGCGCTTTCACACCTCAAAAAATACCATGATTTTCAAAAATAAATTCTCCTCAACAAGATTGCTCCATCTTACCTTTAACCATGGTGTGTAGCCTTTTCATAAATCTTAAGCGATTAAAAGACAGAACAATCAAGTCGAGCAGTATATCTCAAATTCTTTGATCAACTATCATCCTGGGGTTTTTGCAAGATTTTTCAAATAAAATTCAGAGATCCTGTGTATGACCTTCTCAAGCATGGAGTCACACTTGGCAAGATATGTATGGTGGGATGATAGTGTTGAATGGATGAGGGTGAAAGGTGGTAAGCCTTTAGCCTTTTTTCTAGCTCTTGGACTATATCTCTCTTTCTAGAACTTTAAGATCTGGGCTTTCCATTCTTGGAGAGGTGGGCTCTACTCGCCCCGGACTTTTGTCCATTTTTCTCTCTCCTTAGAGATGTGGGCTCTTCTCACCCTCGGACTTGTGTCCATTATTCATCTCTAAATTTATTATTTAGAGGGGTAGGCCCTTCTCGCCTAGTATGACATTTGTCCTTTTCTCCCCCTCTCTCTTCTCACTTTTTCCTCTCTCTTCTTTTTTTTCCGAATGTAGCCCCAGAATCTCTTTTCTCTCTCTTTTTTTTACACATTGAGAGAGACATATCCAAGAGTCGTATGAGCTATTTTATGGCTTGTAGCTTGATGGAGAATGCGTACTTTCAGGTTAGAAGCAGCATAAATGGTGGAGTGGAATGATCTTGATGTGTATGACAAGCTCTCAAGGATATAAACACAGGAACTCATCATGTAGGATTTTTCATAAAAACCAGGAATCAAGCTTCTCTAGGAATATGACAAATAGCAGCTCAACTTTTCATGAATTATCTTTCAAAGCCTAGACTCAGATTAAGCATGTACTGCCCACGGGTTTTGGATTTAGAGCAAATTAAGCATTTAAAGCTTTAGGAGAATCTAGGTCTGAAAATTAAGTATTTAAGAGGAATCACGGCGGAGCAACTATTCATCATTTCCAAGCATAAATCATCAAGATCATCATAAAAAAGAAAAGCCAACTAGCAGACTCTAGTATTTATTCATACTAAGACTCTTTAACCAAAACATAGGATAATGATACTTATCGTGATAACTGGGGGTGCTCTCCCCCAAGCTAGATCTTGAAGTAGTCCTTCATCCATCCTTAAAACTTGTTTTCCTTCAGGTTTTCCTTAATTTCTTCCTGTAAATATTAATCTCGCACATACCCGAAGGAACAAATTTTAGGATTATGTTGTGAGCCTTCATGTGCCCACTTCTTTTTGGTTTTTTTTTCTGAAAAGCGTGGACCTTCATGTGCCCACATATTTTTGTGAATTTTTATATGCAAAAAGGGATGCTAAAGCAAAAACATGTGAATGCAATATATTATTTTTTTATGCCACCACGGTACGGAGTACATGGGGCCTTAAGGAACAGATGCAAATGCAGAAAACATTTTTATGGTCTTTTTCTAATGCAAGTATAGGTAAGTAAAAATGCTAAAGGAAAAATGCTAATTAAAAATGCAGATAAATACCGAGTTACCTCTCGGTAAGAATTTCGAGTACTTACTCCCATGGCGTAGATGTAGTAGCCGATGATTGATCAATTAGTGACGCAGGTAGTGATTGGTCTTCCGAAGGTGTACTCTTGTCTTTCTTCCTCCAGACTTGTTTCTTCGGTGGAGACCTTTTTGGGGTAACAGGTTCAGAGTTCTTGAATGGTAGGAGCTGAGCAGACTTCTCTTTAATCTCTTCCTCAATGTTCTTAATGTCCGTCAACTTCGTGTTCAGCTTGCGTTGCAATTTCTGAAGGCGTCTCCGCGTCTTGTTCTTCTTGGGCTGCTCAGAGTCAGTATAAGTATTAAAG
The DNA here is from genome assembly GCA_036936925.1 of Cenchrus fungigraminus. Lineage (NCBI taxonomy): Eukaryota > Viridiplantae > Streptophyta > Magnoliopsida > Poales > Poaceae > Cenchrus > Cenchrus fungigraminus. The sequence goes on along the minus strand of CM072772.1, from coordinate 55,591,503 downwards.
TAGCAGCGTACCTTATCAGTTCTGAACTGGAAGTGGATCTCGCCAGTCCTGATGTAGATGATTGCTCTGGTAGTGTTCAGGAACGGTCTCCCAAGTACTATGGGAGGATCTTGCTCTTCATCTCCCATGTCTATGACTACAAAGTCAGTTAGGACATTGTGATCTTTTATCTTGACAGGTACATCTCGTGCAACTCCCTCCGGGAATCGGTGTGATTGGTCCGCCATCTGCAGCATTATATAGGTGGAATACAAAGGTAGGTCACCGTATATTAATTCATAAGTTACCTTAGACATTAAGTTGATGCCCGATCCTGTGTCGCAGACAACTCGCTAGAAGTTCCATTGATTGATGGAGTAGTGGATTGATGGGACTCCAGGGTCGTCTAACTTTGGCAGCAGTGGTGAAGGAAATAGGTTCTCGTTTTCTGATTGAATTGTGTTGATCATCCAAACTTCCTCCACGTGTAGTCGAGGTTGATTGTTCTTTTTGTTCCTCCTTCTATCTCTCCTTTTCTTCTCAACAGCTGGCTTGTACTCTTGAGGGTAAGGATATTGGGGGTGTGCAGGAGCTCTTAGGATCTTGTTCTTGAAACTGAATCTCTCCTTCTTCCCATTGATGGTGAAGACGATCTTCGCAGTGTCGGCGTAGATGACGGCTTTAACAGTGGCAAGGAAAGGACGTCCCAAAATGATTGGGGCGTTCTCACTTCCCCCAGTCTCGACGACAGTGAAGTCAGCAGCTACGTAGGAACTTCCTACCCCTAGAGATATGTCATTTAGGATGCCCTCAGGGTAGCATAGTGACAGGTCTGCAAGCTGCAAGCACATGGTTGTGTACAATAAAGGTGAACCATTGATTTTCTCATATATTACCTTGGGCATTATGTTGACGCTAGACCCAAAGTCACAGAGTGCATTCTCGAAAGTGTAGGCTCCAATAGTGATAGTGATGACTGGCCTTCCTGGATCTCCTCTCTTGGCAGGCATGCCCCAGTCAGTCCACTTTGGGCCTTCTTTTGTCTTATTAGCGCACAGGCCTGCATAATAGATATCGACAAGATTTGCAGATTCTAATTCTTCTGGCTGGCTCAGAATCTTACCTGGGTTAGCCGTGGGAACAGATGATGCCAGCTGAGATATCTGAGATTCTATCATTTTATTAAAACTATGTTGGTTCTTAATGGCAGAAGAAAAGCTTTCCATTTTATTACTAATAGTTTCTAACATTTTATCATTGGAAGCTAATTTCTTAGACAGATTATCCATAACTCTACCCTGGTTTTGAACTAAGTCTCTTAAAGGTGGAAAATTATTGAAAGAGTTATTACCTTGATAGTTACCTGAATAGTTACCTGGGTAGTTGGGCCTCTGCTAGGTCCATCCTTGATTTTGCTGGGGACGATATTGATTGTTGTTGTTGATGTAGTTCACGTCCTCCTCCAGCTGAGGGCATTGATTGCCCGAGTGTCCAGTGTTTCCACACTCTTCACAGGTCATGCGGGATTCGAAGAGTTGCATGACTTCCTTCTTCTCAGGGCCTTTGTCTTCAAGCCTCTTCATGATTAAGTCCATTTTGGCGGACAACATATCTACCTCCTTGAGCTGATGCATTCCTCTTTCTTTCTTGCGGGGTTGACGCTCCTCGTTCCAAGCTTGATTGGACGCCATCTTTTCCACAAGGTTAGTAGCTTGAGTAAGTGTAAGGGACAGGAAGGCACCTCCAGCTGCAGCATCCATTGTTTCACGGGTGTTGGTAGAGAGCCCGTGGTAGAAGGTCTGCATGAGCAACCAATTCTCCATTCCGTGGTGTGGGCATTCTGAGATGTAATCTTGGAAGCGTTCCCACGCTTCAGGAACAGATTTGTCATGTTGCTGCTGGAAACTTGAAATTTTCCCCCATAAGGCATTGGTTTTGCCTATAGGAAAGAACTTTGCCAGAAAGGCAGTAGAACACAATGTCCAAGTTGTAAGTTTGTCTTTGTTGGAGTAAAACCATTGCTTCGCTCGTCCCAAGAGTGAGAATGGGAATAAGCGAAGTAGGACTGCATCACTTGGCACATCTTTGATCGTGAAGGTGCTACATATCTCCAAGAAATGTTGAAGGTGTGCGTTGGCATCTTCATGAGCTTTTCCACAAAATTGGCTAGCTTGTACCATGTTGATCAGTGCAGGCTTGAGCTCAAAAGTTGCGTCTCCCACAGCGACTGCTGGACCAGTACGAATGTTGTCCGGGGTCGGTGCGGAGTACTCGCGAAGGGTCTTGTTTGCCATTACTTCGAATGTGGGTGTTAAGCTTCACACTGTTGAATCTTCCAAGGCAGAGGTCGTGGGCCGAGACTCGGGCTTTGACCTTACCTTCCTTAGGATTTTTTCTGGATCTGAGACGAAGTTGTCTGGAAGATTCTTATTCATACATTACCCTGAAATCAGATAGACAAAAGTGGAAAGAACAAGGGTAAGCCTGTTTAAGCAATGATAATTTGGGTTCTCGATACATTACGTGTGAGAGATGCATGCATGCTATTACTAAATTTATTATTTAGGCTATAGACTTTCTTTCCCCGGCAACGACGCCAAAAATGCTTGTTGACATAGCTAACGTCATCGACTAGAAACAGATATAAGATCCATCTCTATCGACGGTGCCAGAAATGCAAAGGTATATCTTAACATGATGCTAAGTCAATATCAGATGTTGCTTTCAGATAAACTAAAAGATAAATCTAATATGGGTCATAGCACAACTCGATCTAGGTTGTCATCCCTGACAGAAGTGCCACTAAAATACATGGATTGGTACTCTTACATATGCCTTGAATCTCTAGATAAGAATATATATATATATATATATATGGGTATCCGCAATCGCACAGATATGATTATACCATTGTAGCATTTTAACCAGGAGTAAAACCAGGTATCGTATTTATATTCTACCTCAGGGAAAGAAGTCTTTTATCTATAATAACAAATACATGCATATCTCTCAGTTGTGTAATGTAGAGTGGCCAAAATATATCAATTACTATAAACAGGTGTAAGTCACATAAAGATAATAATAATGATAGCATTGATCAAGTCATATCATCGTGAGCCACTAGAAAGTGTCAATATAGAAAGAGAAGCGTATTCACAGCCTAGTTAGCGAGGATACTCCTCGGTAACCCTAAACTATATGTCAATGCAAACTATGATTCGTGCAATACATTTAACAATCATGGAAGAAGAACTATTATACTAATGCATGGGGCGACTAATCAGGAGGATCAAGGCCGAAACTTGAAACAACCCAAATAGTATAAGGCTCCACTAGTCCTACACACGGGGGGTGGATTGCAAAGGACTCAATAGTGCTGTCACTACCACGATCTACCACGCGACCCGGCATGTAGGGTGCAATCGCAGGTAAGTACAGTATAAGCACCACGCTTACACTATCTTTACCACTCACCCATGTTAACAGATGATCTAGGTGAGGGCTATACGACTCCATACACGAATATAAAGGTAAATCGACTATGCTAAACATGTAATCATAATAAGCACCAAAGCACATAATCTCGAATATAATCATTGATAAGAACATATGTCTCTACAGCAAATGTGAAGAACTTATGAAGAACTTACAAAAGCGAAGCTAGATCAGTATCTCGACCAGCTTCTAGATGACCAGGAGCCAAGTAGACGCCTTGCCTCCTCCTAGATCTAGACTAGTTAGCTACTCTCGCTATATGGTGTTTCTAGGGCGTAGTATCTCTGACTTGATGACTTGATCTGGTGTATGAAAAGATGAGAGCCAGATTCTCCCTACCAGGGGGTCAGGGGGTTGCTTATATAGTCTTGAGGGGATGCCATGAGCCGTACGATCAAACTGACCTAACATACGGTTTAGATTGATCCTCATAGGCGGTGGAAGAACATTCCAGAAGTAGGGCTGACGTGGCGCCCTGGGGAGGCCGACCGGCCCCACCATGGGGCCGACCGGTTTGTGGTGGGCCCCCCTCGGGGCCCACTTCGGCCAGGTGGGTCTTTGCCTCTTCCAGATGCTTCTTTCTTGGGTGCCAAGTCACGTTGAGTTCCGGAGCCTTCTAGACTTCATTATTTTCCTATTTTTCTGATTAGTCCCTGCAAGACATAGAATTCTCCAGAACTCCAGAAAAACTATTAGTGACACCCTATTCTAAGTTGGTATTAACAATTATGCCCTTTTCTCATGTTTAGTTGACTTATAAATATATAAGATAAAATGTGTCAACAGTTAGCTTAGAGCTGAGTGAGTGCAAGGTGTGCCAACCTTGTGAGGTGATTCTTGAGTGAATCAAGTTGTACAAGGTGCGCCGGAAGTCTTGGGGCCTAGTGGCTAACCGGCAATCATCTTCGACCCTCCGGCTTGGTGTGGAGCGGTGAGGACACTTTGTGCGGGGGACGTGGAGACCCCCTTACTTGGTGGAGAAGCTCCTTAGTGGAGGTGGCATCAAGGTGACCAAGGAAGCTTGGCGAGTGCCTTAGTGGCGAGCCTTTGTGGCGAGTCAAGTGGTGCCCTTGGGAGAGACTTGGTGATCGGGAAACAATACTCTTGTGTGAGTACTTCAACAACGTGAACTAGGGGTGGCATAGTGCCTACCGATACCACAGGATAAATCGCATTTCAAGAGTTTGCTTCCTCTCATCCCTCTTTATGTTTCCGCATTACTCTCTTGCAATCTTTGCTTGCCTTTACTTTCCTAGAGTAGTATCATGCTAGGAATGGCTATAGGTTGCAAAACTTGTTTTGGGATGAGGGTTTCACACTAGATCACGTATAGATTGCACATCTAGGTAGAAGTGATCTAGTTTGCTTCATGCAAAGTAGTGGAAGCCATAAGCTAAGTTTTTAAGTTGCTTAATTCACCCCCTCCCTCTCTTAGGCTACGAGCATCCGATTCCTTGCAACCCTCCTTAGAGACACATTTTTTTAAGATGCGTCTCATATGACTCAAAGGAGACGTGTATTAGGACCACGTGTCTCTTTATGAGTCTGTCAAAAAATGTCGGGATTAACCTGCATCTCCTATATGCACACATAGGAAACGCGTAGTGTCTTCATTGAAGTCACTAGTCATTGGAGACTGGTTCACAAAACGTGTCTTCTTTGTGGAGGATGAAAGGAGACGCGGGATCGTGAAAAGCGTCTCCGGCACTCTCGAACCTGAAACATTTAATCAAATAGAGTTCATGCACTTCGCGTCCGCCGCACGGTCTCCACCGCCCCCCCTCCAATCCATTATCTCCCTCACCCTCTCCTCTCTATCGCAACCCTACCCCGGCCCGACTCCCACCCACTGGCGCTGCTGCCGCCACCCACCACCACCATCGCAAGCAGCGAGCCCTTGGCCTCCCCTATCCCATCCTCGCCCTATCCTGTTCGAATCTCTCAGTCTCTCCACCATCTTCCCCTTCTCACTTCTTAGATCCAGGCGATGGCGGGGAGGTGCCGGCGGCCAGAGAAACGGCGGCGCTTGGGAGGATACTACTGGAAACTGGAATTTCCCTGAGTGCCCAAATACCGTCAAGGAAATTCAAACTATTGTCAAGGAAATTGGAAAATGTTTCCCCGGTCGGTGCACTGACAGTGAATAACCGACATGAGTATTTATATAGGGAAATTTTCAATTACCTGTCGGTAATTAATTTCCCTGTCGGTTTGCTAATTGTCCTGATGGTTACGCACCGCCAGGGTTTTTGAGTCGTCGGGATTAGGCATTATTTTCTTTGACGACAGAAACATACAGAGAAAATGTGACTAACCGCCAAGAAATCGGTTTTCCCTGTCGGTACGGAGGCGACAAAAAATGACTTCAGAATCCTGTCGTTCTTTCCCCGACAGAGTAATTTTCCCCCACCAACAGCGAAATTTCTATCAGCTATAAAAAAAATAAAATATAACCACAATTGAAATCAATATAATTTTTCTGACATTCATTTAGTGTAGACATTGTTGCTCACACATACAATCACTTGAAGTCATTACAAGTCCGTGCATCACAATACACAACCCACTATCAGTTAACAGGATACCCATATACATGGATCTAACCTCTTGCCACTAGAATCACAGCCATCAAACTTCTTGGTTGATTGCAAAATATGGGGGAAATAATTAGTACATGGGCTGACAAATAGCATAGCACAAAGTAATGGTATAATACTAGATGTGTAAACTGGAAAGAAGAAAAATGCATACATCTGTGTCTAAAAAGCATCTCTTGCTCTTGCTATTTGGTCATCTGGTAGCTCACTCCACCTGAAAGGAACACACATAACATTAGTGAATGGTAGAGCACAAACATCTAACGCTAAAAAGTAGGGAACATTAGCATATCATGAAGATATTTATGCCCCAAGACAACTAATCTTACTATTGTAGAATTCAACCTCAAGCACACTAGAAAAGTTATAGCAATTGCAATCTTTACTAATGTTTAAAGCCAAACTTATTTCAGTTTTATGTCAACATTGCAATTGAGCAAACAAAAATGATTTCAGAAGTCAGAGTTGAATATGGTAAGATACCTGCAAATAGTAGATGGTACTATCATGTTCACAATTGGTTGACTAACTGATGGCCGTTGAAGCACTTGCTCTGGGAATTGTTGTCCGAAGTCTTGATAAAGTCTCTACAGGTATCGAGCAAGCATATATGAATCATATAACAGTAATCGGTTGTAGAAAAAATTACTGTAGAAAACTATACATGGATTCAGATAAATCTACCAATATCAACTCTTAACTCTGTCCTCCTCAAGGCTCTCTAGTTGTACCAATATACCAAAGCGTATTGTAAAGAAAAATAATAGTCGTAGATAATAGAAGGGCACATATACTCACTGCTGCTAGGGAAGCTGATAATGTTGTGGCACTTGTCTCGTATTTCTTATTCCAAGTACCCATAAAGTACCTCCAAGTATATTGCAACCACATATAATTCAGATTCATCATATTGTCAAGTGTGAGAAAGGCAATCAATAAATCTCACAGCATTTATTCTTAACAGATTTTCAATTTAGTAATGAGACGATTAATGCACCTTGTAGTAAGCAACATATAAGAGAGGAAGTATCTACTTCCAGGCTGCATGTATATTAAAAATAAATCATGATGAAGTAATCCAATTAAATTAATCAAGCAAGGTAGAAATAATCGTACTATAGTAGCTGGCATCAACCTGAAGAAAACCACTGTGCAAAATACAAAAGCCATCACTAATTAGGCACTTACATTGTAGCCGTGTGCCTCTGCGTGGGACCAGATAGGAAAAAGAATAACACATTCTTCGAAGCAAGACAAAACACATAATCTGCATCTATCTAGGATGATGGCACTAACTGAACAATTTTGTATCCGATTCCAATCCTACTATTCAAGTTAATACGAGCACATGCGGCAGACAAATCCTAGATCTCAGCATACATCAGTAAAATAGATGGGAGCAGAGGTGAGAGGGGGAGAGGAAGGCGCATACATACCTGACTACCAGTGAGGGTAGGATGGACTGCATGGGGGTGCAGAGGAGACGTCGACAGCGTGAATCGACGAAGCGGAGGTCGGAGGAGAGAATCGACGGCGCGAATCGACAGAGGTTGTGGACGTGAAGTAGCAGAAGGGGGTAGGGGCGGCGGCCATGGAGTTAGGGGCCAGCGTGCCCCGGCCTAAGGATGTATGCGGGCCTCTCTGCAGAGCTCTGCAGGGCCACCTGCATCAGCTGCATGCAGTAATTAGCCACTCTGCAGTGCAGGGGCCCGCCAACGTGTGCCAGAAACCTGCTTTCTCCTGTCATGTTTTGCGGGCATAAGCAAGCAGGCTTGCAGACGCCTGCCGAGACCTGTGAGAGCAATAGCTGCCGTGTCTGCATCTCATTTGTGTAACAAGCTTGAACGGCAAAAATTTACAAGGATTACTGGCAAAAGAAAACTTTACAAGGATTACTGGCAAGGCAAAATGCGCTCCAGCTATTAAAAAATAAATCCACATTGCCACAGGCCACAGCTCCAGCTCCCGCAAAGCAAGAATTACAACACACAGGTGTAAGAAATAAAAAAAAGAAAGAAAAACAAAAGGATAAATAAGATCCATAGTACACTTTATCTTTACATAAAGTGCTAATCAACTATTAAAAATATTACATCAGAAGACACTACAGTTGCCAAAACAAGTTGATAGTATACTGAAAGGGCAAAGTTACTGCACACTTAACGACACTCCTGACAATATGCCCCTCCAACTCTCCAAGTGCTCATCAAGCTGAAATTACCAGGTAAACAGATCAAGGTGGGCATGTCTGGACCTTTAGATTCATTGTTCCGCAATTACGAACCTGAAAAGCCACAAGTTTCTTACTGAGATCATTGTAGTTTCATACTTGGGCAGATTGGTGGTGCAGATACTAAAGAGATAAAGAAGCAGAATGGAGAATGTAGATGGAGAAGCTTGGGAGTGACTTGGATGGATGCTTATCACAGGTGGAAATTGCAGAATGAGTTACTTGGCAGTTATAAGTCCCTTGAGCTGCAAATTGTGGGGAATTGGGAAGGCTTGATACTTACCACTGCTGTACAGTCAAAATTTTCCGAGTCTTGCTTATGTATTGATACTGTTAGACTAAATACGCAGCATCATTTGGAAGAAACTGAAAGGGAAATTGCCTCTGTCAGAAAGCAGTTGGAAGAAAGAAATTGTACAATTGTTCAGTCTCAGGCTGAACAGAAACAGCAATTTGAGATAATAGAAAAATTGCAGGTAAGAATTGACGAGCTAGAACATACAGAACAAGAACATGAGAAGATGCAGAGGCAGCTTGATACATACAAAGAGATGCTTGAAGACACGTCAAGAGATGTCCACTGCATAAAAGATGAAGCTTCAGAGAAGGAAAACAACCTGCAGGAGAAATTGAGGGAGGCATTAGGTGCTCTTGAGTCTTGATGAAGCAAATTGTGCCCTTGCTGACAGGAAGAATGAGTTGAGCCAATTAGAAATCAATCTTCATCAGCAAAAGCAAGCAAGTGAGCATTTGGAAAAACTGAAAGTTGATATGCAAAGTGAATGTGATAGAGAGCAAAGTTGATATCATCCAAGAGCATGATAGAGTTTTTAAGGATATGCTAATTGCAGAATGTGATAGAGAACTCAAGCATGAATGTTTAGTGGAGTAATGCAAAAAATAGGAGAGAAATCATGGGTGCTTTCTGAATTTGAACAACCTAGTAATTAATCAGTGTCAAGAAAAATTCTTTCAGTTGTGATTAAACAACCTAGTAATTAATTAGTAAGTAGTTTAATCATGGATATTTGGCTAAGTTAGAACCAATGAATAAGCACATGGTTTATTCATGTCACAGAGTGTTGAGTAGTATATGCTAAGTTAGATGTTTGCATTGTGCTTGAACAACTCTTCCTCTTTGATAAATTGGAACCATGTCACTCCATATTTGAGATCTCAATTTGCGTGGTTTGCTTTGGGCTGAAGAGGAACCTATAGCACAAGTGTCACAGACATATTAGTTTATAATTAAAAGTCTCTAAAACATGGAGTAAGCTTGTTAGACATAATAGTTTATTACCAGGTAAGCTTGTTTCTTCATCAAGGTAAGGTTGTGATGATGGAGAAAGGGATGGAGATCTCTCTACAGCGAGTGGTAGAGGCGTTAGAGAACTTCTTGGACTATGTATTACCACTTGTGGAGACACAACCAACCTCAATTGAGGAGTCCTCATCAGGGGAGATGTATTACCACTAGGCATCTGTGCAGTTCTCACCAGGGGAGACCTTCTCACCAAAGGAGACATATTACCACTTGGCAACTGCTCCGCCAGTGCAGGCTTGAACAACTTTGTAGATGGCTGCTTCTTTGTATTTGTTTCCATGGGCCTCTTCAAAGGAGAGCTTGTGGAAGCTTTCTGTTTATTTCCAGCATTAGAAGGTTTCACCCGCATTGTAACTAGCTCTTTTTTTGTATTTGTTTCCATGTGCCTCTTCAGTGGAGAGCTTCTGATAGAAGGTGGGTCGCCTGAGGATCTCCCCCCCCCAACATCTTTTGGTTGAGATGGTGAGGGCATTGTTGCCAATGTATACTAAATTGAGAGAAAAAAGTATTGAGATCATCGCAGTTTTATACAACAAGCACTCTGCATACACTGACAAAAATAATTTATAATGTCTGAAATAAATCATCCTAGAAAGAATGACATTCATATATGGCAATACCAATAGCCCTAGCTCATATATGGAAAGATTACAACATCTATGATATACACACATGCCAATAGCCTAAAAAGGACATGACAATTCACAAAATTGTAACTGTGAACTACTTCTAACTGCACAGGACAATCAAGCCAAACTGAACAGGTCAAAAACTTGGAGTTGCCAACACAATCAATTTTGATTATGCTTTTGTATCATAGTCAGCTCCCTAAATAATATTGACAACACATTTCTTTTAGGAGGGGACATTAGGGCCAGATCCCGGTTGTGGTTTGGTTGCATCGTGCTCGCCACTAATGTAAGCTTGCTTCCTGATAGGGCTTCCGAAAGCATTGGTTGAACTAGGCTTTTGTTAGAATAACCACTATTGAAAAAGGTTGCTAAAACTGTCGAAGAGGGAGAAGTGATACTGATCAACTGCAGCTAATGAAGGTGGGCCGCGCACGGCTCTCGCTTGCACACAATCAAGCAAATTGGACAAACAAATCACACAAGTGAGAGCCTGTGTGGTTCGAGGACTGGTGGATGCTTCCTGGTGTGATGAGTGATTGACAACGTTGTGTGGACTGACTCTTGGCTAAGTGTTGCAGGTGCAGGTTGCGGCTTGACTGGTGTGATGAGTGATTGACAACGTTGTGTGGACTGACTCTTGGCTAAGTGTTGCAGGTGCAGGTTGCGGCTTGACTGGTGTTGGTGCAGGTGAAGAACAAGCGCGAAAGGTCGTTGCCGGGTAGGCCTCCAGGTGTGGAGAAGACAAGTAGGCTTGGTTTGAGGGACCCGGTGGCCAGCGGGGTTAAGTGCGGGTCGCATAGTGGCAAGAACAGCAAGACGAAGTCAAGGACGGTTTCCTGGTTGAGCCTCAAAACCAAGGTCGAGCCGGGACTTCATGGGAGCCGAGTCATGAGTGGTGATTGGCGGAGGCTACACCGAGTTCGCGGGGTTTCCAGTGGTTCACCAGAAAACCACTGGGTTCCTTGGTTGATCCACAAAGCCAAGACCGAAGACGGAGGTGCAGCAGCATCAGGCCGGTCTGACCGGTGGGTCTGGTCGGTCTGACCGGTGGGTACCAGTCTGACCGGTGAGGAGCACCGGTCTGACCGGTGTGCGACGACGGCTTCCGGAGTCTTCGAAGCTGTGGACACGCGTCGGGATCGTAAGGCTTGTGTCAAGGCTAAGCAAGTTTGCGGTCGCTAGGCATCCGTCTGATGGTGCTACGACGAAGTTTCCCAAAAGGCCCTTCGGGGGCATGTATCTTAGTTTAATGTAATAGGGGTAGTTTCATCTTTCGGCTTGCCTCCATATAACCCAAGTGGTGAGAGGATGGCAGCCATCTCTTCGAACCCTAGCTCATTTCCTTTTGCTATTTTCCCTTCCTATTTTCCTTAGGATTTTTAGGACTAGCTTGAGAGCTTCATGGTGAGATCCTTAGAGAGGGATGGATGATCGGGTGGCAAGCTAGACCTTGTATGAACCTTCATGGTATGTATAGATGATTCGGCGTGGTTCCTCAAGGCTTGATTGTGTCTCTCCCGTTTTCCCTTTTTGGTGATTTTCGGAGCTTTTTCTTGATTCAACAAGTTTTGGTGGACCAAATCGTAGCTATGGGATGCCCATGAGGTACTCCTACTATCCCCAAAGTCTTGTGCGAATCCGTGGAGCGAATCGGGAGATTGGGATTTGGATTTGGAGGAGTTGACCCGTAGGTTGTTGTTCATCCCGAGCGCCCAGGCCCTGACCGGTCTGATCGGTGCCCTCCACCGGTCTGACAGGTGCAGACCCAGTTGGGTTTTTGCTCGGGTGAACGTGCTGGTGAGTTCCCTAGTTCCTAAGGTTGCTGCTGTTTCGAGTTTGGTGCTGTTTGGAGCTCGGGAGGTCGGATTCTTGGATTTGGGGTGTCCAGCCTAGGACCGGTCTGACCGGTGTGCTGTACCGACCTGACCGGTGCAGGGGCTTTGCTGTGGAAATCTTCAAGTCTCGCTCGGGTGATCCGGCTTGGGGTCCAGGGTGACCCGGTGCGTCTCAGGTCGGTGTCGGGTGATCCGGCGGCTTAGTCCGGGTGATCCGGCCAGGACTGGTCTGACCGGTGGTGGTGACCGGTCTGACCGGTGTGGTCTGTGTGTTCTGCTCGATTGTTTGTTCCGCTGTGTTCTCGAGTAGGTTTTGATGGGGTTGGTTCCTAGGACCAGTAGCACTCCAGTGGCTACGTGGTCTTGGCCAACTTGGGTAGTTGAGTCAGAGAAGTGATTTGGCGAAGCCGTGTTCGACTTGTTGGAGAAGCCATCTCCTTCGAGAAGAATTTTTATCGGCTCCCATTCACTCCCCCCCCTCTCTGGTCGCCAGTTTGGTCCTTAAAGTGGTATCAGAGTTGGTTATGAGTCTTTTGGGACTCTAACCAGTCTAAGATCCAAAGATGGCGTACCAGGAACGGGGATCGGGTCATCCGCACTTTGATGGCAAAAACTACCAGATGTGGCAGAGGCGGATGGCAGCTTTCCTCCGCGGTAAGGGTCTGATCCTTTGGGACGTTACGGTGAACACAACTTATGTTCATCCGATTAACTTCCTAGCTCCGGGATCGAGGGACATGCACGACGCCAACAACAGGGCGGTCGACTACTTGTTTCGTGCTCTGTGTCAGTCTGAATTCGATCGGGTTCAGACAGAGGACTTAGCTTGTAGGATTTGGGAGGTGCTGAAGAACACTCACGCTGGAAACAGTAAGGTTTAGGCTCGGTTGTTTGCGACTTATCGGAGAGAGTACGAGAACTTCACTCATCTCCCCGGTGAGTCCATCGATACGATGTTCCAGCGGTTCACGGTGATTGTGAACAACATGAGGGCCAATGTGACCGTGCTCCCATACAATGATCATGAGAGAGCCGTGAAGCTCTTGCACTCGTTGGATCGTACGATCTGGGGTGGAAAGGTCGAGGCCATTCTAGGGTCGGACGAGTATGAGACTCTGTCGGTAGATGAGCTGTTCTCGAAGCTCAAGTCGGCTGAGGTGGACCGGGGTGTGACAGCCAAGCTTGAGGGCCCGACTGACTCTCATAGTCTCGCCCTCATAGGTGGCTCTTATCCACCAGGATGTACTCTTTGTCCTCTTTGATGTCTTTGCCAGATGAGGAGTTCGACGTGCTTGGAGAGGACGAGCTGGCGCTGCTGACCAGGAGGTTCGAGAGGATGCAGAGAACCGGGTGAACACAAGGAGGAACACGAGGACGTGCTTTCAGTGCGGAAAGCCAGGACACTTCGTCGCCGACTGCCCCGAGAAGATGGAGAACAAGGACAACTACAAGCACCAGTCGCAAACGGAGAGCAAGTACCAGTTGAGGCGCGATCACAAGCACAAGCACAAGCACAAGGACGAGCGACGATCAAGGAAGAAGGACGGCCACGGCAAGAAGGCCTGAGCGATGGTCGGAGCGAGCGACGTCGACTCCAACTCCGCCTACTCTACCTCGAGCTCGAGTAGCAGTGAAGATGAAGGTGATCGGCACAAGAGCAAGAAGGGATCCAAGAACCTGAGCGAGCTGAGCTGCTTCGCGCGTGACGGCTTCTGCGGCATGGCACGCAGCTCCGGCAGCAAGAAGAGCCAGAAGGATGACTCGGACTCTGACTCCGAGGATAAGGTGGGAGGCTTGAGGAACGTTTGGTTGATCGACTTCGGTTGCTCGAGGCACATGACCGGAGATCGGGGGTGGTTCTCCAGCCTCACCCAGTGGTGTCCAGGACATACATCACCTTTGGGGACAATGGGCAAGGGCGTGTACTTGCTGAAGGTCAAGTGTGGGTAAGTGACAAAGTGGTGCTGAAGCGTGTTGCCTTGGTTAAGTCGTTGGGGTTTAATTTGCTCTCTGTTTCTCAGCTTCTTGAGGAAGGTTTTGAGGTGTTGTTTAAGTCTGGTGGTTCTCGAATACTTGATGCTCGAGGTGACCTTGTTTGTGTGGTCGTCCCCGAGGGTCAAATATTTCGAGCGGATTTCTCTCAGAGTTCGGGTGTTTCGAGGTGTTTTGTGGCTGGTTCTTCGGGGGAGTTGTGGAAGTGGCATAGGAGGTTGGGTCACTTGAGTTTTGACTTGTTGTCACACTTGAGTGGACTCAACTTGGTCCGAGGATTGCCCCGCTTGAGGTTTGAAAAGGATTTGGTGTGTGCGCCGTGCAGGCATACTAAGATGGTAGCTACTTCCCATCTACCCCTCACCAATGTGATGACGGAGCGTCCATGCGAGCTGCTCCATATGGACCTTGTTGGCCCAGCTCGTGTGCGATCTGTGGGTGGGAAGTGGTACGTCCTGGTTGTGGTGGACGACTACTCTCGATATGCTTGGGTTTTCTTTTTGGAGGAGAAAGGGGAGACGTTTGGTTTTGTTCGAGATCTTGTCTTGAGGTTGAAGAACGAGAGGCACGGAGATGCCATACGAGCGATCCACAGTAACAATGGCTCGGAATTTAAAAACTCTCGCTTTGAAACCTTTTTCCATGACTTGGGTCTTGAACACCAGTTCTCTAGTCCGTATATGCCTCCCAAGAACGGCGTGGTGGAAAGGAAAAACAGAACCCTGTGTGAAATGGCTCGGACGATGCTCGATGAGCATAGGACTCCGAGAAGGTTCTGGGCTGAGGCGGTCAATACCGCGTGCTACGCGTCGAACAGGATTTACCTCAGGGTCCATAAGAAGAGAACATGCTACGAGTTGATGAACGGTAGAACCCCCAAGGTGAGTCACTTTCACATCTTTGGCTGCAAATGCTTCATTCTTAAGAAAGGGAAGAAGTTGGACAAGTTCGAGGCTAGGTCTGTCGATGGCATTTTCTTTGGTTACGCGTCTCATTCTAGAGCCTTTCGAGTGCTCAATCTTGAAACTAACCAAATCGTGGAAACTTGCGAGGTTACCTTCGACAAGACACAGCCACGTAGTTCGCTTGTTTTTGAGTGTGCAGGTGACGAGGAACTTGGCGAGGAGATTTTCGAGGATGAGGTGGAGCAGCAAGGAGATGAGGAAGATGGTGGTGTGGCGCTCGCGGCTGAGCATGTACATACTACTTCGACTACGATCGAGGACGGGCCTTCTCCCACACCTACGACGACGTGCTGAGATCGAGAGGAAGCTACAGCAGAGGGGGTGGTGGCTTCGAGGCGAGAAGCTCCCCGGCGAGTACAAGTGGATCATCCAGCTTCAACGATTATCGGAAGCATCAATGAACGCACTACACGGTCGAGGTTTCAAAATGACTCTCACTTTGCCCATGCTGCTTTTGTTGCTACTTTTGAGCCCAAAGACATTGGACATGTGCTATCTGATCACAATTGTGTTAATTCTATGCATGAGGAGTTGGAGAATTTTGAGAGGAACCAAATTTGGGAGTTAATGGAGCCTCCACCGGGGTGTAAGCCGATTGGGACAAAATGGGTGTGGAAAAATAAAGAGGGAGAGAAAGGTGAAGTAGTGAGAAACAAGTCGAGGCTGGTTGCTCAGGGGTATACACAAAAAGAGGGGATCGACTACGAGGAGACCATTGCTCCCATAGCCCGTTTGGATGCGATTAGGATCCTTCTAGCCTTTTCCGATTGTACCAAATGGACGTGAAGAGTGCTTTCCTGAACGGTGTTTTGGAGGAAGAAGTGTTTGTGAGACAACCACCAGGGTTTGAGAGTGAGAAGTACCCCCACAGGGTGTACAGGTTGAGGAATGCGCTGTATGGGCTGAAGCAGGCACCTAGAGCTTGGTATGGTAGGTTGAGAGGGTTCCTGTTTGAGAGAGGCTTTGAGATGGGGAAAGTAGATCAGACCTTGTTTCTCCTTAGGCAAGGCAAAGAGATCCTAATTGTGCAGGTGTATGTGGATGATATTGTCTTTGGTGGCTCGTCTAACTCTTTGGTTGCAAGGTTTGCAGAAGACATGAGCAGGGAATTCGAGATGAGTATGATGGGTGAGTTGCAGTTCTTCCCCGGGCTCCAGATCAAGCAATCAAAGGAAGGAACATTTGTACACCAAGCCAAGTACACCAAGGACAATGTGAGGAAGTTCAACATGGAGGACTCCAAGGCCATGACGACGCCAATGAGTATGACTACAGCTCTTGATGCGGACGAGGACGGTGAACACGTGGACCAGAAGGAGTACCGGAGCATGATCAACTCCCTCCTGTACCTGACGGCGACGAGGCCGAACATCCAATTCTCGGTATGTCTGTGCGCTTGTTTTCAAGTGTCTCCAAGGACTTCGCATCGGCAAGTAGTCAAGCGCATCTTCAGGTATTTGCGATACACTCCCGACTTCGGCCTTTGGTACTCCGCGTCTTCTTATTTGGAGCTTCATGTTTTTTCAGACGCAGATTTTGCCAGGTGTCGGTTGGATAGGAAGTCCACTTCTGGGACTTGCCAGTTCTTGGGTTATTCTTTGGTGTCTTGGTCTTCCCGCAAACAATCGAGTGTTGCTCAATCTACAACCGAAGCCGAATATGTGGTCGCAGCTAGTTGTTGCTCTCAGCTCCTTTGGATCACATACACCATGAGTGACTTTGGTGAGGAGTATACCTAGGTTCCACTTCTTTGTGATAGCACGAGTGCCATTAGTGTTGCTAAGAACCCAGTGCTTCATTCCAAAACCAAGCATGTAGAAGTGAGATACCATTTTTTGAGGGACAATGTTGAGAAAGGGAAAATCGCTTTGATCCATGTACCCACACAAAACCAACTAGCGGATATTTTCACCAAACCCCTAGATCAAGCAACTTTTACTTGTTTGCGGGGAGAACTTGGTGTGTGTTTGGTTTCTTGAGTTGGTGGTGGGAGCTCCTTGTGTAGCATATGTATAGTTTCCTTTGTGCATTTCTTGCATTTTGCATTGCATATGTAACATGATGTATAGGCTAGGTTGCATGCATTTTGTACCATATGCATTTTGTAGGGAAAGCTTCTCCTATATACATTGTTCACCATGATGTGCTATATATGATCTTGTGAGCTAGCTTGGTATGATATGTCTTAGTGTGGCTTAGCTCTTGATGATCTTGATTTATATCCATGGTTAATGGCTATGCTTTTGAAAAATATCACATGTATGCTCTCTTGTGAGTAAATGTCTTTATATGATCATGACATGTTTTAGTGGTATTTCTAAGCTTAATTTGTGTTTGGATAATTTATTTTGAGCATATGGGGCCAAAGGCTCATGTGTCATCATGAATGTATAGCCCCCATGCTTTATCTTGTGGAGGAGCATATGTTCCTTTTTGTCGCAAAGACATTTCATGTACCAAATATGAATATGAAAATGAAATGTAAATTGCTTGGAAAATGTGCTCCCATGTCATATGTGCTTAATTTACTTGCTTTTGGGTGCTAAACCGTTGCATGTTGCTTACCAATGAGAAGTCTTATATATAGAAGTAAGCACATGGCTCGGTGGCTTTGACATGACATGAGGTGCTTGTGGGTGTTTATGGTGATCTTATGCTTAGAATGGTTGTCCTAGCACGAAGTTTGTGTGGATTTGCCATTTTGACATGTTTTGCTCATGTTTAGGACTTTGCTCATGAGAGGGTAAATTTTCGCGAAAATGCTCAATTCTATCTTAGCTTTGCCCAATAGTTGTGAAACTTGGTGATCTTGTAGTTTATGTCCATACGAAGCTATAGAGTATCTAACTTGCTCATTTGGATATATGTAGCATGCTATGTTGAATTTTGTCTATTTGAGAAGCTCTAGGTTGAAATTTTGCTATTTTTGGCTTGATTCATGCATTGTCAACAAGGGGGATTTGTACATGTTTTCGTCTACTGAATGCATTTAGAAGGTTTCCGAGTGGTTTCGAGCCGTTTTTGGGCTCTTGCAGTTCCCAGGTGGTCATCGGCCTGACCGGTGGCACTCAACGGTCTGACTGGTGTAAGTATCAGGATCTGGGCAGATCTAGTGCACCGGTCTGACCAGTGAGGTGGACCGGTCTGACCGGTCGGAGCTGAGCTGAGGCAGCTGCTCCATTTTGTGAAGAGGTTTGCATTCGTTCGTCCAGGGGGAGTTGCATTGGTTCAGGGGGAGCTTGCATGTGTGCAGAGGGAGCTCTTTGTGGTTTTCGAGCTTTGCTTCGTGCTTTGTTGGTTTGTGCTCTTTGCTTGAGCTTGCTTTTGTCTCGGTTGTGTCGAGCCGTTACCCTTGCCTAAGGGGACCGAGACTTTCCTCTTTCAAGTGATCTTGCTCTTTGCCTTTGGTTGGCTTTCGATCGCTTGTTTGAGTTTCTTTTAGTCGTTTCTTTTTTTAGCTTTTCTCTTTGGTTTCCAAATGTGTGTGTTGTCAATGCACTCATCAGGGGGGAGATTGAGCGCCTGTGTGGTTCGAGGACCGGTGGATGGTCGCTTACTGGTGTGATGAGTGATTGACAACGTTGTGTGGACTGACTCTTGGCTAAGTATTGCAAGTGCAGGTTGCGGCTTGACTGGTGTTGGTGCAGGTGAAGAACAAGCGCGAAAGGTCATTGCCGGGTAGGCCTCCAGGTGTGGAGAAGACAAGTAGGCTTGGTTCGAGGGACCCGGTGGCCAGCGGGGTCAAGTGCGGGCCGCATGGTGGCAAGATCAGCAAGACGAAGTCAAGGACGGTTTCTTGGTTGAGCCTCAAAACCAAGGTCGAGCCGGGACTTCGTGGGAGCCGAGTCATGAGTGGTGATTGGCGGACGCTACACCGAGTTCGCGGGGTTTCCAATGGTTCACCAGAAAACCACTGGGTTCCTTGGTTGATCCACAAAGCGAAGACCGAAGACGGAGGTGCAGCAGCATTAGGCCGGTCTGACCAGTGGGTCTGACCGGTGAGGAGCACGCTGACAGGTCTGACCGGTTCGACGACGGCTTCCGGAGTCTTCGAAGCGGAGGACACGCATCGGGATCGCAAGGCTTGCGTCAAGGCTAAGCATGTTTGCGGTCGCTGGGCATCCGTCCGATGGTGCTACGACGAAGTTTCCCAAAAGGCCCTTCGGGGGCATGTATCTTAGTTTAATGTAATAGGGGTAGTTTCGTATTTCGGCTTGCCTCCATATAACCCAAGTGGTGAGAGGATGGCAGCCATCTCTTGGAACCCTAACTCATTTCCTTTTGCTATTTTCCCGACCTATTTTCCTTAGGATTTTTAGGACTAGCTTGAGAGCTTCATGGTGAGATCCTTAGAGAGGGATGGATGATCGGGTGGCAAGCTAGACCTTGTATGAACCTTCATGGTATGTATAGATGATTCGACGCGGTTCCTCAAGGCTTGATTGTGTCTCTCCCATTTTCCCTTTTTGGTGATTTTCGGAGCCTTTTCTTGGCGATTTTCTTGTGGTGGTTTCGGGCCCTTTCTCTTTGGGAATTGGTAGGGGATGTATGCATGAACCCTTCGTGGTTCTTTTCCTTGTGATTCCCCTCCCAAATCCGTGAGTAAAGGTGCTCGATTTTGGGGTTTTCTTAGGTTTCGGGAAAGTGGTGTTCTTGGTGGAAATCCTTCGATTTCTCTTGATTCAACAAGTTTTGGTGGACCAAATTTTAGCTATGGGATGCCCATGAGGTACTCTTATTATCCCCAAAGTCTTGTGTGAATCCGTGGAGCGAATCGGGAGATTGGGATTTGGATTTGGAGGAGTTGACCCGCGGGTTGCTGTTCATCCCGAGCGCCTAGGCCCTGACCGGTCTGACCGGTGCCCTCCACCGGTCTGACCGGTGCAGACCCCAGTTGGGTTTTTGCTCGGGTGACCGTGCTGGTGAGTTCCCTAGTTCCTAAGGTTGCTGCTGTTTCGAGTTTGGTGCTGTTTCGAGCTCGGGAGGTCGGATTCTTGGATTTGGGGTTTCCAGCCTAGGACCGGTCTGACCGGTGTGCTGTACCAGCCTGACCAGTGCAGGGGCTCTGCTGTGGAAATCTTCAAGTCTCGCTCGGGTGATCCGGCTTGGGGTCCAGGGTGACCCGGTGCATCTCTGGTACGTGTCGGGTGATCCGGCGGCTTAGTCCGGGTGATCCAGCCAGGACCGGTCTGACCGGTGGTGGTGACCGGTCTGACCGGTGTGGTCTGTGTGTTCTGCTCGAGTGTTTGTTCCGCTGTGTTCTCAAGTAGGTTTCAGTAGGGTTGGTTCCTAGGACCAGTAGCACTCCAGTGGCTATGTGGTCTTGGCCAACTTGGGTAGTGGAGTCAGAGAAGTGATTTGGCCAAGCCGTGTTCGACTTGTTGGAGAAGCCATCTCCTTCGAGAAGAATTTTTATCGACTCCCATTCACTCCCCCCTCTCTGGTCGCCAGGTCGGTCCTTCAATAAGATAGAGTAATTTACTCCTCACCTTCAGGCCTTCCTTGCATAGGGTGACAAGGGTAGAGATGCAGCTCTCCAACTCTTTAACGAAATCACCACGCCAGATTTCGGGGGCCCTAGGCAGCGCTCCGGCTGCATCAAGGAAGAGGATTTCGCCGGTGATGGTTGCAAGCGTATGGTACGGGTGGATCTCACGATTCCTGGATCTCGGGGTTCTCGTAACTATTAGAAGCAGATCTTGGGCTGCAACTAAATTGGAGGCGGAGGAGAGAGAGCGTGGGAGCGTTGGGGGATCCAGTGATGGTGGGATGGATGGCGACGTGCGGACGGGGTGGTGACGCGCGGACGACGTGCCTCCGCTGCGGGTGCGATGAGTGGGAGTGCGAGGCCGTCTGGGAGCGAGGCAGGACTGCAGGATGTTGCAGGTCCTGCGGGCCTCGCAGGCTTGCCGGCCAAAGCCCACCAGGCCTTTCAAACTTACCTGCTAAAGCCCGCAACAAAAATACAGTCATCTGCAGGTGTCCACAATGCCTTATTTCGCAGGTGGGCCTAGCAGGCTCGCAGGTGGGTCTGTACCCACTTTCAAGCTTGCCCCGGCTGCCGGTACCTCACCTCCATGCATGCACACTCACGGTCGGTCGCGATGCTTTGGGCCACCGCCGCCTTGCCTCCCAACACTCACAGACGGGGCCGGCCTCTGGTCGCCACGTTTTTGGGCCGCCGGGTGTCCGCGAGCCGCCAGGATGGCAGCAGCAGAGGGAGGGACGGACGGACAAGGCAGACATCCGACCCCTGCACCTTTGAGCCGCCTGGTGCGGGTCTCGCTCACGGGCGCAGGCCTTTGCCACAGCGGCGTGCGGCGGCGTGCAGATCTGCGGAGGTGAGGGAGAGAGGTTACTGGGTGAGGGGAGGGTGAGGGAGTGAGCAGCGGCTCGAGGGAGAGAGAGGAGGGGTTAGGGTTTTAGAGGTGCTGGTCTTTCTATTTATCTCGTTTTCAATCTGAATGGTTGAATCGGTGATGGACAACTGAAAATAATTGGGCCATTTGGACTGAAATGGGCCATGTTTCATACCTTATGTTGTTAATGTGTTTTCTTTTTCTTTTTCATTTTATTTTACCATTTTGAAGCAACTCATCAAAATAATTATCTCATATACACCAATATAATTTTTATATACAATAGACTACATATGAGTTATCTTGTATAAGTTTCAATAATTTTATAACCGATTTACTATTTTCAACACTTCAAATGCATTTTTGTATGTTTATTTAAAGAAATTGCAATTTGAACTACATGTATGTCAAATAATATATTAAAAATATAAAAAAATATTTCAAGTAGCTCTGTTCTATTATACCTCATATCTTGAAAAAATCTAAAAAGTTCACATTTTTGCTAGGGATAACTTAAACTTCTATTTGCAACCTTATTATAAAATAACAATACTAATATCTAAAACTTAACCCAAAATTCTCAAAATTGTCATACAATCAGTTTGTTGATGTATAAGGCTGGCATAAAATTGATATATACATGGTTCACAAAATGGATAGCTCTCTCACATAGTTTCATAGAACGCAAGCCTAACATTGAAGTTTTCATACCCTACATTTTATTTTTACTCATATGTACCTCAATTTTGGACATAACCTTATGTTGACTATAACATTAGCAATTATAAAGTTTTACTAACAATTGTTATGAAAAAACATGTATTTCTATTATCCCCATAAATTTAAGAAAACAATCTATATAGAAAAAAGATTCAAGAAATAATAATTAACATACAAACATGCTATTAAATTAAAATTTTTGTTTTTATAAAATTTTGAAAAAAAAGAATCATAAAATTTGGAGTTCATATGAGGTAGGAAAACCAATTACAAATTATCATTCTAGATTAAAAAGAGAAAGATGAATGGTTGATGTGTTCTTCCTCCCAGTTTAGATCAATTTCCCTGTGGGTAACATGAATTTCCCTGTGTGTTGTACCAAACCCACAAGGAAATGAGGCATTTCCCCATGTGCCATGTCTATGTCCATGTGTGTTTTGCAAACAGAAGTGGAGACCCTCTCTCTCCACTTCTCTTTGCAATTGCTGCTGACTTGCTTCAATGTGTCATCAATAGAGAATATATGCTTGGCAACCTGTTACCTCCTTTTCCTCAAAGGCCTGAAACCCCTTCCTAATTATTCAATATGCTGATGACACCATCATCATCATGCAGGCCAATGAAACTCAACCTGATCTCCTGAAAGAAATTTTGCACAAAATTACTCTCTCATGTGGACTTGTGGTCAACTTTCATAAATCCTGTCTAGTTCCTATCAATGTTTCTGCTGAAAGAGCTAGCTTTCTTGCACAAGTCTTTGGCTGCACTGTTGGTTCTTTCCCTTTCACCTACCTTGGACTTCCCATGGGACTCACCAAACCTTAGGTGAAAGATTATGCTCCATTTATCTGCAGAATAGAAAGAAGGATGTCGGCTGCTTCTCAGTTTCTTTCCCATGCTGGAAGGTTGCAACTTGATAACTCTGTCCTCTCTTCTCTCCCCATGAAAAGATCGTGAAGCCCGGCACGAGTCAAGACACGAAGTGAACATGACTACAAGTGGCCCAAGGACCGAAGCATGAAGGTAAAAAACTCCAAGGACCTGAACAGAAATTGCTGAAGCTTGCGCGACAACGACCCCTATCCTAACCGTGGAGAAAATGATGCCAAGGGCCCACATGCAAAAGGGTGAAAATTCTAGAACACACGAGAAGCATCGTCGATGAAGGAGGGCACGAACTAGGCCGGGGTGGGCCCAGGCCGGTCGGCCCAGGCCAGCCGGCCCAGCCCACTTCGGGCTCCATTCGCCACCCCCTTTGACCTAGCCGACCCTCGGACTATTTGTAGTCCCCGTGTGAAGAGCCACACATCATATCATTCGTCATTCGCCACCGAGGAGCAGAGAAGAGAGGGACACCATTCCGGAGAGGAGAGGGTCAAGATAGTTGACTAGGGTTTCCCTAGCCGATGTGTGGACCTTGCAAGGAAGACCACGTCAGAGTTCCAGGAGCTAATATCAAGATCAAGGTAGGATCCCGGTGGTGACCTTGTCCATGTATCATTTATCTATATTGAATTTGCAAGTTTGAATCCGATTCTTAGCGATCAAGTGCTATCACTCGACTTTGTCTTCGCTTGGCTTTTCTTTCTCCCCGATCTATTATCGAGATGGGTCGCATAGGATGTTCTTGTAGCTATGGTGGCTAGAGGTGCATACCTCACCTACCGAGCTTTTTCATCTTGTTCTTCTTGGACTCGCCCTAGGCTAACCCGCATGAATAGGGGCGCGTCGTGACAGGACGAAGGTTCTGAAAGGCGGGCATCGTCAGAGTTGGAACGAAAGCCATGATTTAAAGATGCTTTTTATGAGATTCAATTTGCTATCTTCTTCTTTGTTTAGAACTTCAACAAGAACTCGATCCAATCTCTCTAGATTGGTTTTACCTTCCCCTCTCTCTCTTTCTTGCTACCTCTAGTGTTTCATAGATTAGATGTGTTTTCATGATGTTTTCTTAGATTAGATGCAAAAGCAACGTTTTGAAATCAATGTCCTCAGCTTTATTAGATTGCATCTTGCGTTGCACATTGTTCCACAGATTCGATACCTTGGGTCCATACTCGAGGGAAAAAGGACTATGACGGGGATTTGTACGCTTGCGAATCCAAAAGAACTTTGATACAACTATTAACTTTCAACAGTCATCCTTCGCATGACTTGCATACGGAAAGCGCACATATAAAACATGTGGGCATCCAACTGAGAAGATAGGATGGGTGGAATAGATTGCCCTATCGTCCCTCGCATACTCATGATACGGCACAGCACACGTATAAAACACGTGGCTTAAACTAGTTTGGTTGTGCAAGAAAGTAAGTCTAACATAAAGTAAGTGCTGGAAGTCAGCAAAATAAACCATAGATTTTTAAGCCATTTAAAAAAACCCAAATATTTCCTCTAGGGCCTCTCGGTCTATTTCCATCCTTAACGATCTAATGTATTTTGCAAATACAATCAATCTTGACAAGTTTTATTCAAAACGAGTGATTAAGGTTGTTAATTAAACTCTGGTGCATACTAATCGCTCTGATACCAGCTGTGACAACCCTGCCCAAGATAATCCCATATTAGTGCCTAAACCAATCCACTTTGGCCATTAAGCACTAACACAGGATTAGCTCGTCGCTGTTGCCGGGTCAAGCCCGGCGAAATCACTTACATAGCTACAAAGAATCGAACATATGCATTAAAACTCACATGAAGGTTAGTCAAGAGTACAATACACAATTTAAATCCAAATCTACCCATAAGGGTTTAGTTATTACAAACAATGGGCATGACATGATAATAAAAGGTTCAACATGATAAGTAAATAGTTCAGAGTTTCAAAATAGCGGAAAATAAACTAAACGATACGAATGACATCATAGGAGGCCGTCCATGACATCATTACTCGTCATCCGACACCCACTGCAGCTCCCAGCCAGGTGGTATCTCTCCAGGCCAAACATTCTCACCTGAAAACAACATATATAGCAAGGCTGAGTATACTAATACTCAGCAAGACTTACTCGTCCTAGAAATTAAATTACCTCTAAGCATGCAAGGCTTTTGTCTAGTGGGTTTGTTTTGCCAAAAAGCAAGTAATATCGTAGATCCTTACTTTCAATTTTTAGCTCAAGTTCTAGTGGATTAATCGTTACTAAGTAAGCAATCTGTTGGAAGCAAGAATTGTGCAATACAATTAATCCAAGCATCGAAATTCACATAGTTCCATCCTTAAGGGATTAAATGGCCAGTTGATCAAGCAGTCTCAGATAACGATGAGAGGCCGACGATCGATCGATTAATAACCTAGCAAGGTGGACCTAAACACATGAAAGAATGCATACCCCAAGAAGGTCTAATAAAAGCGAAATGGGGTATACACCGACCAAGTGGTTGCCGTCAATCTTCATTTCGGGATCGGAACCTACAATCCTTGGTACAAGGCTTACTGGCGTGTTCACACCGGACCGCCTAGACTCGCACATGTACCCCACTGTTGTAGGAAGGGGGACACATCACTGTCCTAGGGGTAGCTGGGAAAGGTACCCTTGCTACGTCAATCAGGTACTAGCCTTACCAGTCCCATTCCCGACAAGTGCTTAGTATGTTCAAACACTTAACCCACGAAAAACCACTGGACCAGAGCCCAAATCCCATGCTCTTACCACGTGAGCAATCCATTTAACTAATCTTATGATTCCAACATAAGAACCTATTTCTCACAAGTGACGAATATCACTCGACTTGTACCGGATCCTTAGGGCATAGCAACTATCAACCTAGCATACTAGTAAAAGAGCATAGGTACCTAGGGATCATGCATCTAGGGTTTCATTTCAACTCCTAAAACATAAATGCACAAACATAGCAAAGATAGTTGCAAAATTTTTTCAAAAGAGTTAGGTTATGATCTGGTGCTTGCCTTCCTCAGCAAAGCTAGCCTTGGGCTCTTCTGGACTTTGGTCTAGGTCTTGCTCTACCGCCACGTAGTGCATGTCACCGTCAGCTTCCTTGTCTACTCCTTCCGGCACGAGCGTATATCTACCGTCGGGGATTTCTATTCGAAGGATGCATATGCAAGAATTAATTGGTGAATTTAATTTAATTAATTACAAAACAACACCTGACAAACAGGGAGTGCATGGTTGGCTACATTCACCTAGATAATAATATATCAAGCATATTCTTTCTATTAAAACAAGTGATGGTGTTGGAAACATTAACCACTTAATTTGATGGTGATTGTGTACACATTTATACAAATAAAAAACAAAATAATATCACAAAAACAGCAAAGGGTGTGATCCTAAGCTCCTTAGCCCTAATCAAAGCCACTGAATAGAAGTTCATAAGTATTTGGTCTATAAATTAAGTATAACAAAAATAACAAAATCTAGCCATTCAAACATGATAAATCCATATAAAAAGATATAGACATATTCTGGTGATAATTTTTCACACACAACAACTTGGTTATCAAACAAGGTCACACACCAAAAATTAGCTCATGGGCAAGTCTAGATTTCAAACTATGAACCTACACTTAAAACTAAGCATAAATCAAGAACATGTATTTACAACAGTCCTAAAATCATGAAAAATTCACCAGAGGTGAATCTAAGCATAATAAAACTATAAACAGAAGTTGAGCACAAAAATCTATTTATATTAAGCTACAAAAATCATTTACTTAGATCTGGCATAAATACAAAATAAATCATAATAAAATATCCACTTAGTAACTTTGTGCAAGAACTTAGATGAAGCCTACACATAACATCTCTAACAACATACCCAAAGCTCAGCTCAACATCTTATCTAGTTTTTGAATTATGACAAAAGTAGGCCAAACAAAGTTTGAATTTTCATTCAAAAACTAGCTATCCAAAGTGTAGTCATGCTTTGCAAAAGTTGTGGATCTGGTCATAAGGAAAGCAACAAAATTGGATTTGCATTTTCTTGATTTTTCTGGGATTTTGTGCTGGACCTATTTCAAAAGAACCTAAGAATCTACTTCTAATGGAGCCCCTGGAAAGATCTTGTCTCTTACAGATTGGTCCCTGAAATTCACAACTAAGCCCTTAAACATTTTTACCCCTCACACCGATACCCCCGGTGGCGAAGGAGAGTCAGAGCCCGGTGGTGGTAGGGTTGTGATTGGGCTCACCCGGCGTCGATAGAGGTAGGTGTGGAGGTCGGGGGTGACTTCGGCGAGGGGGCTTGGTAGCCGCTGCGAACTCGGCTCCGGTGAGGTGGTGGCTCGGCCTGGGCAACAAGCGTCCCCGGCAGCTTAAGGGAGGACATGTGATGGTGTTTGAGTGCTCAAGCGGCAGTGGCGAGGCGTGGGATGCGAAGCTCGCCGTGGGGCTCCAATGGCGGACGGCGGCGGTCGGTTGCAGCGACGGCGTCTAGTGCACACGTGAGGGGAGGTCGGGAGCACCTTTTATAGGCGGTAGGGGAGCTTTTCCTTCGAGGCGAAGGCAACACGGCAGGGTGGTGCGGCGTGGAGCACGGGGTCACGACCCGATGGGGGCGCGCCTGGGGGTGGGAGTCCGGCGCGGCGTCGTGCGTGTGCGCACGACCTGCCGGTGTGTCGAGAGAGGGACCCAAAGGGGGTCGCGGCCCACGGCTTGGGTGCTTGCCACGTGGCCTCGGCGTCCGGGCCCCGGAGAGGCAGCAGCACATGAAATTTGGGCAGCGGTCGGCGTGGTGGGCGGCGCTCTAGAGCGCCAGAGCGCGCCGAGGTCGTGGTCAACGCGATTTCAAATCATTCAAACTCAAGAATTTTGAATAGAAGTGAAAAATTGCCAAAATGATAAGTTGTAGAGGGATGATAGCTCTACAACTTTTGCAAAGGGTGACATGGTGTTTGATGAATGATTGAGCCGGGAACGTGTGCCAATGTCTGTAAGGAATCGGATGCTCGTAGCCTAAGAGGGGGGTGAATTAGGCAACTTAAAAACCTTAACCTATGGCTTCACTACTTTTGCACAAAGTAAAACTAGAACATACTACCTAGATGTGCAACTACGGTTGTTCTAGTGTGAAATTCCCATCCCAAAACAAGTTTTGCAACCTATAGCCAATCCTAGCATGATACTACTCTAGGAAAGTAAAGGCAGGCAAGGATTGCAAGAGAGTAATGCGGAAACGTAAAGAGGGATGAGAGGAAGCAAACTCTTGACACGCGATTTATCCCGTGGTATCGGTAGGCACTAAGCCACCCCTAGTCCACGTTGTTGAAGCACTCACACAAGAGTATTGCTTCCCGGTCACCAAGTCTCTCCCAAGAGCACCACTTGATTCGCCACAAAGGCTCGCCACTTAGGCACTCGCCAAGCTCCCTTGGTCACCTTGATGCCGCCTCCACTAAGGAGCTTCTCCACTAAGGAAGGGGGTCTCCACGTCCCCCGCACAAAGTGTCCTCACCACTCCACACCAAGTCGGAGGGTCGAAGACGATTGCCGGTGAGCCACTTAGGTCCCAAGGCTTCCGGCGCACCTTGTACAACTTGATTCACTCAAGAATCACCTCACAAGGTTGGCACAACCTTGCACTCACTCAGCTCTAAGCTAAGCCTAGCACTAAGCACACACACAAAGCATGCACAAGTCTATGGATGAGCAATTTAGCACTTGGATGGATTGGATATGATCTTCTAGGTGTCTTGCACTCCTCTGCACTTCCACACAATCCAGCAACCTCAAATGGGTGAGTGGAAGGGGTATAAATAGCCCAAGGCACCTAAGGAGCTGTTGGCTAACGGCCACAGAAAAAGGTAGCGTCAGATGAACCGATGCTATGCTTTTCCTAGGCGTCGGTTCATCCGGTGCCCTCCACGTCACTTAGCCATTGCAGCTCTGCTGACACAACTGTTCCGACGCTATACACCGACGGTGCATCGGTTCATCCGGTGCTGAAGGCTTCGCAACCAAAACGTCTCCGTATGTTGCTTCATGACCGTCGGATAGACCGACGCTTCCTCTGTCCCGAGGCGTCGGTTCATCCGGTGCTGAACAGTCTGTCTTGGCGCATCTCTGTCTTGATTCAAACCAGGCATCGGATAGACCGACGGTGTCCCCACTAAGACCGTCGAATCATCCGGTCCTACTGACTCTGCTGCTTTTCCTCTGCAATTCATCCGGCGCATCTAGAAACTAGACCGTCGGATCATCCGACGGTGCTTGTTGACTTGAGGCTTCTTGCAGTGTGCCAACTACACCGACGCTTGCACCGATGGTACCATCGGTTCATCCGACGGTGTCCTTTTTCTCTTTTTTCTTCTCATTTTGGCATGTGGTATTTTTGCATCCATGGGACCTAGAAATGTCTACAAGGACATGCTCAACAATATGGTTAGTCCTATTGATCATGTTGTCATGAATCACCAAAATCATACTCGAACTAATGGCATATGGGGCCATGTTCGCTACAAAGTCAGCAATTTTCTCGACCCGACAGAACTATGCAACAGGGCTTTGAATAAAGTTTTGGGCATCTTCCACTCAAAATTTCAAATGCCACCAATTGAGTGAAATGTGTTCCAGAAGATAACAAACAACTTTTGTATTGGCCGATTTTGGATAACATGGCAAAAGTTCTAGGGAAGGGTATGGACACTACGGGATTGGACCATGTTGACTAGGGTTTTGACCATGCTAACGATGGTTGACTTGGTTAAGGAGGTAAATAACACTAATTAACACTAATTAAAAACCGGGGGCATCACAGGATCCCACATGTCAGCAAGTAGACACAAGAGAGGCAATAGGGGCATACGAAAGTACAAAGGCCTCCAGGTGGGTGTAAAGGAATCAAAGACGGGTCCAAAGGAATCAAAGACGTATATAACGACATGATTCAAAGTATGTGGCAATTGTAATCACATATTTGTGAATAGACGATTTGTAATGACATATCTTCAAACCTTTCAAATTGTAATGGCATATATCCAATTAACCCCATAATTTATTCAGATAATAGTGTTGTCCTAAGTGTTTCTTGGTCCCTTTCAAGCCTTGTTCATCCAGGCTGGCATCGGTCGAGGCAGCGGCCCAACCACGCGCCACGACTATATGTCGCACTTGTGATGAGAAACATCTCATCGCATCGGGGCGTGCGACATGAGGAGGGGGGTAGCTTAGGTTTTTTCTTCTTTTTATTTATATTTTATTTCTAGTTTTATTTTTCCTCTTTCTTTTTATTTTTTCTATTTATATTTGCTTTCTATTTTTATTTTTATATTTCTCTTTATTTTTCTATTTCTTTCTTTTATTCTTCTTTCATTTTATTTTCTATTTCCTTTTTTATTTTTATTTTTCTTGTTTCTCTTTTGTTTCTTCTTTCCTTTTTATTTATTTATTTCTATTTTCTATTTTATTTTTAAGATTTCTATTTTCATCATTTTTTCTTTCTTTTTTTATTTTTCTCTCAGTGAATATTTATTTCCTTTCAATGAAATTTCCCTCTAGAGTAAATATTTGTTTTGCCTGAGTGAATATTTGTTTCACCTTAATGAAAAATATTCCACTTCAAATTAATTGTTTTCTTTCAATGAATTTTTCCCATAAGTGAATGTTTATTTCGCATCAGTGAAAAAAGTTTCACTACATATCAGTGAATTTTGTTCCTCTTTACTGAATATTTATTTCTCCTCGGTGAATTGTAGTTCCACCTCAGTAGTGAAAATTTGTTGCCCTTCGATGAATAATTTGTTTGGTACGTACAAATTTTTTGTTCCGACACTTTGTAAAATTTGTTCGACACGGATACATATTTGTAAAATTTGTTCCACACGTATATATATTTGTTCCGGCACTTTATAAAATTTGTTCTGCTAGTTTCTAGAATTTGTTCGACACATATACATATTTGTTCCAATAGTTCGTATAATTTTCTCGGTATGTACAAATGTTTTGTTCTGGTAGTTTGTATAATTTGTTTGACCTTAATTAAAAAATATGAATAAAAAATATTTGTCAAAATATAGTCAAGTGGGATCTTGTTCTGAAATTTTTATTATCAGAAATCTAATGGTGCAATCCGAATTTAATTTTGATACTCGATTTAACATTTACATGTTTTTTAATTTTCAAAATATTTGCATGTGGGATGACGTCATCTCTTTTGTTCTTTTTTGCATGCCCAACTCTAACTAGTAATGCGGAATGGTGAGTGATGTGATAAGATGTTTTTTATCGTTTTATAATTGCGCCCCGACCAATGGGGAACCTTGACATCACCAGGGTTAGGAGCCTACGCGGAAGCTGTGAAGAAGTTCGGCTATGAGTTTGAGGCCCTCGCGGGGTAGGTGAGCTCTTCAGTGTCTCCGCTCCAAAATTGAAGTGTGCCTTTTGTTAGTTACTATGATCAAGATCGTGTGTTTCTACGGGCAAAACAAATATCAACGGCAAGCATCAAACTTTACGTGTGAAAATTTACTTTTTGTGACAACCCGCCCAGGAAAACACCGTACTATCGCCTAAACCAATCCACTTTGGCCATTAAGCGACAGTAAAGTACCATCCCGTCGTTAGTTGCCGGGTTAATGCCCGGTAAATCACTTGGAAATCACACAGAGGATCGAACATATGCATTAAAACTCACACGAAGGCAAGTCCAGAGTACAGACACAAATTAAATCCAAACTGTACCCCTAAGGGTTAATTATTACAAACCATAGTTCATGACATGATAAGTAAAGGTTCAGAGTTCGAAAACAGCAGAATAAAAACTAGCGAAACGATCAACATCACAGGAGGCCGTCCGTGATGCCATCACTCGTCGTCATCCACCCATTCCAGCTCCCAGCCGGGTGGAATTTCACCAGGCCAAACAACACCTGCAACAACATTTTTAAAGCAAGGCTGAGTATACTAATACTCAGCAAGACTTAACCATCGGGTGATAACTATATCACCAAACTCTAAACATGAGAGGCTTTTTGGCCGGTGGAGTTCTTTTGCTGAAAAGCAACAAAGAGTATGTCCTTACTTTCAATATTTTAGCTCCAATTCTAATTAATTACCATTTCTACATGTGCCAACTAATTCAATCAAGAATTGTACAATACAATTAATTCAAGCAATAATATTCACAAAGTTCCATCAATAAGGGATATCACGGCCAGTTGATTAAGCAGTCTCAGATAACGGTGAGAGGCCGACAACCGATTGATTTATAACCTTGCAAGGTAGACCTAAACACACGGTAGGGTGCCCTCACACTAGACAACCACCAGGCGGTTCCCAAAAGTCCTCGGCTTGGGATCGAAGCTTACCATCCCGGGTACAAGGCTATCTGGCATGCCCCACACAGTACACCCAGCCTCACAAATGTACCCACCTCCCGGTTGCAAGTCGGGCAGGTGATTACTCAAGATTAGTAGTAGTAAGTTCCCGCACCGTCTCATTAAGGTACTAGGCTTACCGGTCCGATTCCCGACAAGTGCTTAGTACGTTCAAAAGCTTAGCCCACGAAAGCCACTAGACCGGAGCCCAAATCCCATGCTCTTACCACATGAGCAATCCATTTATACAGATCTTATGATTCCAACATAAGAACCTATTCTCGCGAGTGACGAACATCACTCGACTTCTACCGGGTCCTATAGCA
Source organism: Cenchrus fungigraminus (assembly GCA_036936925.1). Lineage (NCBI taxonomy): Eukaryota > Viridiplantae > Streptophyta > Magnoliopsida > Poales > Poaceae > Cenchrus > Cenchrus fungigraminus. The sequence continues at coordinate 55,558,776 of CM072772.1, read as the reverse complement.
TAGCAGCTATCGACCTAGCATACTAGTAAAAGAACATAGGTACCTAGCGATCATGCATCTAAGGTTTCAATACAACTCCTAAAACGTAAATGCACAATCATAGCAAAGATAATTGCATAATTTTAAAAGGAAGGGTTAATGATCCGGGGCTTGCCTTCGCTGGCAAGGTTGGCCTTGGGCCCTTCTGGACTTTGGTCCAGGTCCTGAGCTACGTCCACGTACTGCAGCTCACCGACAGCACCTTCGTCTCCTCCTTCCGGCACAAGCGTATATCTACCGTCGGGAAGATCTACACGAGAATGCAAATGCAAGATTTGATTAACGATTTTAATTTAATTATTTACGACAACATATGACAACCATGGGGTGCATGGTTGACCACATTCACCTAGATAAACATACATTTAGCATACTCTTCCAATAAGGAACAACATGCGGTTCTTTATTAATTATTCTTTTTGATAGTGACTGTGTACACATTTATGTAATAACTTAATTTAATTACACAAACAGCAAGGGGGTGACACTTACCTCTTTAGCAAGATTGACATCACAAACCTAGGGTCATTAGATGTGGTGTTGGTGATTTTCCAATTTAATTTTAATATTAAGCTTAGAATGGCTTCCATTGCTTTCATTCATGAAATAAATTCATAAAATTCAGTGCGTGTGTTTCTGAAGCACTATAAATCAAAACAAAGCCACTGCACAAGATTCCACATTTACAAGGGCTATGAAATTAATTAAATCAAAAATAACAAAATCTAGCTATACACACATGAGAAATGCATATAAAAATAAATACACAACAAATAGATTCCAACTTTCTCTCACTGATTCTATGACTCAAAACTGAGCTAGGAAAACAACAAACACATCAAGAGCTAACCTAGATCTTGAGCTATGCATTTACATAGAAAATTAGGCATAAAACAAGATTAAATATTTCTGACAGATATAAAATTGTCATTAATTCACAAGTGATGCATTTAGGCATAAAAAGATCACATGCAGAAGTTGAGCACAAAAATCTAATTATTTTTAGCTACAAAAATCATTTGGATAGATTCAGCATAAATACAAAACAATTCATAATAAAAGATCTACACAGTAACTTTGTGCAATTTTTGGTACAGAAGCTAGGCATGGCATAACACACAACATATCCAAAATTCAGCAACAGATCACAAGTGGATTTTGAACTACAATAGATCTAGGTTTACAAAAACTACCAAGAAAAAGTAGGGTCATGCTTTACAAAAGTTGTAGGGCTCTTCACAAGGAATCCAACAAAATTTAGCTTGTATTTTTCTTATTTTTCTGCAAATTTCTACGGATTTTACAAGAATCAGCAAAAACCAAACACTATTGAAGATTCAACTTTCAAGCAGGTCCTTGGAAAGAATCTAGGATTCACAGATATGCCCTCGAGGCAACTTTCCTCACACCTATGCCCTTGGCGGCGGCGGCGAGTTCGCCGGCGGTGATGTGGGGCCCACCGAGGTAAACAAATGGCGCAGGGGTGAAATTCACCTCACCTAGGTCCGATTGGTGGCGGTGGGTTGGCCGGAGGAGTCGCCGACGAGCACCGGCGGCGAGGTCACGGCGGCGCGTCCGCTGCGGTCCAAATTCGGGCGAGGTGAGGTGGATTGCGGGGCAACAAGCGAAGGGGCAAGCTTCTACGAGGTCTAGGCGAGGTGTTTGAGGGGTTAGGCGGCCGGAGGATCGAGCGCAAGGGCGAGCTTGCCGGCGGCGGCGTCAATGGCGGCGGCGGAGCTCGGGGACGGTGAGGGTGCTTGCACGCGCGAGGAGGCGAACGCGGTGCCCTTTTATAGACGGCTTCGCTTCTTTTCGAAGCAAGGAGGGAGGGAGAAAGGGGGCCCGGCCGTGACAGGCGCGCGGGACGCCGGCCGGCGGACGACGCGGGCGCGGGCGTGCGACACGCGTGAGGGCGCGGGCTCCTAGGCGTTCGGGCCGCGTGCGGCCTCGGAAGCGTGGCCTTGGGATGCGCGGCTTGGCCGGGCCCGGACGCCGAGGACCGCAGGGGCGCCACGCGGCGGCGGTGCGCGCATGGGCGCGGCGCGCTGGAGCACAACGTCGCAGCGCGACACGGCGTCGCCCGTTTTCAATTCCGGTTGCACAAGTTTGACTGTGAAAAATCTCCAAAAATTCAAATAAAACCCCACAAAACTTTGAATACCAAAGTTGTAGAGCATCTATAGGAGAACATTTTTCGTAAAGGCCGACCTATGTTTTGATCAATGGTTTGAGCATGAACTGCAGGCAAAGTTGATGTCTTTCATGGCTCCGGTGAATAGTGTTAAGCTGCAGTTGACCGAGTTTTTCACCACTTTCCACTCAAAATCTCAAATGCCGCCAATTATGAAAAGTGTGTTCCTCAAAAAGATGAATAACTTTTATATTGGCCGATTTTGAAGTGTTTAAGTGAAAACTTGAGAACGTGGCAAAAGTTCCAGCGGGGGTTCAAAGACATAGGGGTTTGACTAGGGTTTTGACCCTGCCTTTGACCAAGGTTTGACCACAAGTGTGTGTTGACTTGATTAAGAGGGTCATTAGTGATTGTTGACTAGGTTTTCGAGGTGATGACCCAGGTTGACCAAGGTTTGACTAGAGTCAACAAGTTTGACTCGGTCATTAGCATTAATGATGCTAATTAAAAACCGGGGGCGTCACAGCCTACACCCCTTAAAAAGAATCTCGTCCCGAGATTCGAAAGTAAAAGACGAAGTAGGGAGGTGTTCTCGGATAGAGATGTTACCCATGAAATTAAGCTGGCCTTGCTTCACTTGAAAGATCGGCTTCTTACCGTGATTCTCTTTGTCTGCCCTAGGGTTCTGATTCTGCTACTGTGGCTTCTGCTGCTTAGGGTTCGGGCACTCATTTGCATAATGCCCGGGCTGTCTACAGTTGTAGCAAATGCGGGGTGGAAGTTCCTTAGGTTTGGACACTTGCTGTTGCTCCTTCCTGTACTGGAAATTTCCCGAAGGCTTGTTCTGGGACGGGGTCACTCTCCACTGCCCAGAAGATAGGGATTGTGAAGACCCATGAGTATGCTTCTTGACAAAGTGGAACTTCCTGCTCGATCCACTGCCTGAAGTGAAATCAGCTTGTCGCTTCCTGTCTTTCTGTGCCTTCTTCATGGCGTCCTCTTGAGAGATAGCTTTGTTTACCAACTCATGATAACTATTGGGCTCCAGCAGATTTAGCCTTTCGTACAAATCACCATTAAGACCATCACGGAAACGTTCCATCTTCTTGTCATCGGTGTCCACGTGATGTCCTCCGTACTGGCAGAGACTGTTGAAGTTCTGTGCGTATTGGTACACAGTGTCAACTCCCTGCTTAAGAGCCAGCAACTCTTTCATCCTTCTATCCATGAGTCCTTTGGGGATATGGTGGTCCTTGAAAGCTTGCTTGAATTCAGCCCAAGTGACTTCGTGTCCAGCAGGTTGCATGGACTTGAAATGCTCCCACCACATCAGTGCTTCACCACGAAGCTACAAGGTCGCAAAGTTTGCCTTGCGCTCCTCAGAGCAAGGCAGGGTGAATGCAGAAAATTTGGCCTCTATGGCCCTGACCCATGCATCAGCTTCAAGCGGCTCTTCTGCCTTAGTGAACGTTGGGGGCTTCATCCCAATAAACTAGGTGTAGGTGGTGACCGTATGTGGTCCCTCATGATTAGCCCCATGTGGAGGTCTCTGCTCCAGCTGCTGTATCCGTTGGGCCATCTGCTGCTGCATCTGCAGGAGCTGGTGCAATACTTCGGTTTGCGCTGCCATGAGTGCCTCTGCCGGTGTCATGGGTGGTGGCGGCGGTGGGTCACCACTACCCGACGCACCAAAACCATTGGGAGTGCTGCATGTTGGCCCGACCATCTGGAAAATTGAGTTTTCATTAAACACACATTCATAAGCTTGCCCATAAAATTAACAAGTAGAATATGCACGACGAGAACTCATTTATGGTAAGTTTTGCGCAACCGGACAACACAGCGGTCAGAAGCATAAAATTCATAAATCGCTGCTCATGTACCGAAAAATTCTCATTTTTAGTCAGTAGGTGGAGGATTTCATAAGCTCCAAAGTTGGTATTCCACTCCGAGATCCAGATTTGATCACAACTAGATGAATCAACATTCAATACACCACAACCGAGGGTGTTCAACCATAGCATTACATCGATGAAAGGTTTTGGGATCACCATAACAACACCTGGGGGTTACAATGCAGCCTAGCCGCACAAAAGAAAGCTCCTAGTTCAGCCTACCACAAAAACTAACCAAAAGCGGCTGCACACACTAGGGGTTCCTTACTACTACCACACTCCTACAACTCCTTACTTCATTACAAGCATACCACTTCCAACTAGATAACAAACTAGCCTTAGGTTTACTCCTACTGGTTGAGTCTTCCATGCCGAAGGAAAGCTACGGTGAAGCAGGTCCGGACTCTACTCCAGATTCTCCTTGAATTTTCTTAGCATCTTCTTCTTCTTCTGGTCCGGGAATGACAGGTTCCGGAGGTGGAGCTGCTATTGCTTCCAGTTGATTCTCTAGTTCAAACATATATTGGTCATTATGCTGCAACATGAAATTCTGCTCATGGATAACTTCACACAATTCTCGTATCTTTGCCTTATCCTTGCGTCTTCCCTTCTTGAGAGTGCCTATCATTGCTCGGGCTTCCTTCAACGCTTGAGCGGTGTTCTCCACTTCTTTAACTCGCTGCCTATAGATTTGACGTCTATAGAAAGCACTTTCTCCCACCATCAGTCGGTAGGTGTCATACATGGCTTCAGAAAAGCGAACTGAGGTGACAAGATCAGGACTATAGTGAGAGTTGCCCTGAGCTGAAAGAAAAGCTTCGCGTTCAGCCCATGGTCCAGTGTGTCAATCAGGTACAGGAATCACTTTGGCTGCAGTGCCGGCTACCACGTCAGGATGTTTCCCACAAAAAGTTGTGAGCGCTTCAAGAGCAGCCTTCTGCACAGTGTCAGCCAGACTCAACCCTTGTGCCTTACTTTCCCACTCTTCCCAAGCAGGGTTTGTCGGGCACACGGGGACTTTCACCTTCACTTCACAACGAGGGAGCTGGCCTGTGGTCATGACCTCACGTGTCGAGTACTCTGGATAAGCGCTGTACCCAAGGTCCTTCAGGGTGTCCCACAAGAGCGTAGGGAATCCACCCTCCTTGAGGCCGTCCACGAGAGTCCATGCTTCCACATCAGCCGACGCAGATCCAAAGTTGTCCATCTGGACATAACGACAAAAGTGAGAACCAGACGGATGTGAGTGTACAAAGATAAACTCGGTCCACGATAAAAAGAGTACGTGGTTAAGAAATGGGGTAGCCATTGGTACGAACATACAACTTGGCAAAGTTCTGGCAGTTGTGAACAAAAATTCATAACTTAAAAACCAGAGCCCCAAAAATTCCCAAATTTCTGTAGCAACTCAACAAGGTTATGAGGCACAGTTTTGGTAAACAAAGATTGACCTAGAAAGGTTAGGAAGGTGCTCAACTAATCAAGGTTTCAGATTGGTTCCTGGAAAAATAGCAGGACAGAGGTTCACTAATCTGAGCACAACTTGAGATATCCAGAAGCTATGACTGTGAATCTTTGCGAGTAGAAACTAGATTAGATATGGAGCAGCTTTGGTAGAGATCATCTGGTCAAATTGATTCTTGAACAAGGTGCAAAAATCTAAGCAAACCGCCACACCAGATTCTTGGACAGCAACACACCTGCACACGAGAGGCTATGCGAAGAGAAATCACACTAGCAAAAATTTCCTTAGAGAGCACATAAAAATGTGTGAGTTCAGTTTTAAGTTGTCACGATTTTTAACATGATGCAAGACGTCCTATTCGTCCTCACAAGGCAATCAAGCCAAAAATTGAAGTTAGTGCCGGTGGCACGGCATATACACGTTTCTCCCTATAATAACTAGTCGAGAACTAGTCGATACTCACTTGGCGACTTACGAAACGTAGTTAGTGTACCTGTAGAAGATCACAGAACACATCGAACCTTTCGTGCCAGCACTCACGAAAGCGTCCACATACATTACCGTTCACTATAGAAACGGTACCCAAGCGTTTACCGCTGCATGGACAGTGTCCAACCTTAGACACCCTCCATTTGAATGGAGTGTATCCTTGCCTCGCATATTCATACTGCGGAACGTCCACGTATGGCAAAACGTGGCGAGACACAGACGCGACGGTGGGTTCCCTTTGGATTAGGTCCCATCCATCCCTCACATGACTCTCATGTGGTACCACCACGTATGGCAAAATGTGATGAACTTGTATGGTTGTGTAGAAAGTAAGTTCTGACAAGAATAAAATGTGCTGGAAGTTAGCAAAATAAACCATAGATTTCTAAGCCACCTGAAAGAACCCAAAAATTCCCTCTAGGGCCTCTCGGTCTATATCCATCCTTAACGGACCAACGTATTTTGCAAATCCAAACAATCTTTGCAATTTTATTCAAAAACCAGTGATTAAGGTTGTTAATTAAACTCCGGTGCATATAATCGCTCTGGTACCAGCTGTGACAACCTGCCCAGGAAAACACCGTACTATCGCCTAAACCAATCCACTTTGGCCATTAAGCGACAGTAAAGTACCATCCCGTCGTTAGTTGCCGGGTTAACGCCCGGTAAATCACTTGGAAATCACACAGAGGATCGAACATATGTATTAAAACTCACACGAAGGTGAGTCCAGAGTATAGACACAAATTAAATCCAACCTGTACCCCTAAGGGTTAATTATTACAAACCATAGTTCATGACATGATAAGTAAAGGTTCAGAGTTCGAAAACAGCGGAATAAAAACTACCAAAATGATCAACATCACAGGAGGCCGTCCGTGATGCCATCACTCGTCGTCAGCCACCCATTCCAGCTCCCAGCCGGGTGGAATCTCACCAGGCCAAACAACACCTGCAACAACATTTTTAAAGCAAGGCTGAGTATACTAATACTCAGCAAGACTTAACCGTCGAGTGATAACTACATCACCAAACTCTAGACATGAGAGGCTTTTTGGCCGGTGGAGTTCTTTTGCTGAAAAGCAACAAAGAGTATGTCCTTACTTTCAGTATTTTAGCTCCAATTCTAGTTAATTACCATTTCTACATGTGCCAACTAATTCAATCAAGAATTGTACAATACAATTAATTCAAGCAATAATATTCACAAAGTTCCATCAATAAGGGATATCATGGCCAGTTGATTAAGCAGTCTCAGATAACGGTGAGAGGCCAACAACCGATTGATTTATAACCTTGTAAGGTAGACCTAAACACACGGTAGGGTGCCCTCACACTGGACAACCACCAGGCGGTTCCCAAAAGTCCTCGGCTTGGGATCGAAGCTTACAGTCCCGGGTACAAGGCTATCTGGCATGCCCCACACAGTACACCTAGCCTCACACATGTACCCACCTCCCGGTTGCAAGTCGGGCAGGTGATTACTCAAGATTAGTAATAGTAAGTTCCCGCACCGTCTCATCAAGGTACTAGGCTTACCGGTCCCATTCCTGACAAGTGCTTAGTACGTTCAAAAGCTTAGCCCACGAAAGCCACTGGACCGGAGCCCAAATCCCATGCTCTTACCACATGAGCAATCCATTTATACAAATCTTATGATTCAAACATAAGAACCTATTCTCGCGAGTGACGAACATCACTCGACTTCTACCGGGTCCTATAGCATAGCAGCTATCGACCTAGCATACTAGTAGAAGAACATAGGTACCTAGGGATCATGCATCTAAGGTTTCAATTCAACTCCTAAAATGTAAATGCACAATCATAGCAAAGATAATTGCATAATTTTAAAAGGAAGGGTTAATGATCCGGGGCTTGCCTTCGCTGGCAAGGTTGGCCTTGGGCCCTTCTGGACTTTGGTCCAGGTCCTGAGCTACGTCCACGTATTGCAGCTCACCGACAGCACCTTCGTCTCCTCCTTCCGGCACAAGCGTATATCTACCTCGGGAAGATCTACACGAGGATGCAAATGCAAGATTTAATTAACGGTTTTAATTTAATTATTTACAACAACATATGACAACCATGGGGTGCATGGTTGACCACATTCACCTAGATAAACATACATTCAGCATACTCTTCCAATAAGGAACAATATGCGGTTCTTTATTAATTATTCTTTTTGATAGTGACTGTGTACACATTTATGTAATAACTTAATTTAATTACACAAATAGCAAGGGGGGTGACACTTAGCTCTTTAGCAAGATTAACATCACAAACCTAGGGTCATTAGATGTGGTGTTGGTGATTTTCCAATTTAATTTTAATATTAAGCTTAGAATGGCTTCCATTGCTTTCATTCATGAAATAAATTCATAAAATTCAGCACGTGTGTTTCTGAAGCACTATAAATCAAAACAAAGCTACTGCACAAGATTCCACATTTACAAGGGCTATGAAATTAATTAAATCAAAAATAACAAAATCTAGCTATACACACATGAGAAATGCATATAAAAATAAATACACAACCAATAGATTCCAACTTTCTCTCACTTATTCTATGACTCAAAACTGAGCTAGTAAAATAACAAACACATCAAGAGCTAACCTAGATCTTGAGCTATGCATTTACATATAAAATTAGACATAAAACAAGATTAAATATTTCTGGCTGATATAAAATTGTGATTCATTCACCAGAGATGCATTTAGCCATGAAAAGATAACATGCAGAAGTTGAGCACAAAAATCTAATTATTTTTAGCTACAAAAATCATTTGGTCAGATTCAGCATAAATACAAAACAATTCATAATAAAATATATACATAGTAACATTGTGCAATTTTTGATACAAAAGCTAGGAATTGCAAAGCACACAACATATCCTAAATTCAGCTACAGATCACAAGTGGATTTTGAACTACAATAGATCTAGTTTTAACAGATTTCTATTTTTCATGCAAAAACTACCAGGAAAAAGTAGGGTCATGCTTTACAAAAGTTGTAGGGTTCGTCACAAGGAATCCAAAAAAATTTAGTTTGCATTTTTCTGATTTTTCTACAAATTTCTACGGATTTTACAAGAATCAGCAAAAACCAAACACTATTGAAGATTCAACTTTCAAGCAGGTCCCTGGAAAGAATCGAGGATTCACAGATATGCCCTCGAGGCAACTTTCCTCACACCCATGCCCTTGGCGGCGGCGGCGAGTTCGCCGGCGGTGATGTGGGGCCCACCGAGGCAAACAAATGGCGCAGGGGTGAAATTCACCTCACCTAGGTCCGGTTGGTGGCGGTGGGTTGGCCGGAGGAGTCGCCGACGAGCACCGGCAGCGAGGTCGCGGCGGCGCGTCCGCTGCGGTCCAAATTCCGGCGAGGTGAGGTGGATTGCGAGGCAACAAGCGAAGGGGCAAGCTTCTATGAGGTCTAGGCGAGGTGTTTGAGGGGTTAGGCGGTCGGAGGATCGAGTGCAAGGGCGAGTTTGCCGGCGGCGGCGGAGCTCGGGGACGGCTAGGGCGCTTGCACGCGCGAGGAGGCGAGTGCGGTGCCCTTTTATAGACAGCTTCCCTTCTTTTCGAAGCAAGGAGGGAGGGAGAAAGGGGGCCCGGCCGCGACAGGCGCGCGGGACGCCGGCCAGCGGACGACGCGGGCGGGGTCCGGCGCGGGGGCGCGGGCGTGCAACACGCGCGAGGGCGCGGGCTCCTAGGTTCTCGGGCCGCGTGCGGCCTCGGAAGCGTGGCCTCGGGATGCGCGGCTTGGCCGGGGCCCGGACGCCGAGGACCGCAGGGGCGCCGACCTATGTTTTGATCAATGGTTTGAGCATGAACTGCAGGCAAAGTTGATGTCTTTCATGGCTCTAGTGAATAGTGTTAAGCTGCAGTTGACCGAGTTTTTCACCACTTTCCACTCAAAATCTCAAATGCCGCCAATTATGAAAAGTGTGTTCCTCAAAAAGACGAACAACTTTTATATTGGCCGATTTTGAAGTGTTTAAGTGAAAACTTGAGAACATGGCAAAAGTTCCAGCGGGGGTTCAAAGACATAGGGGTTTGACTAGGGTTTTGACCCTGCCTTTGACCAAGGTTTGACCACAAGTGTGTGTTGACTTGATTAAGAGGGTCATTAGTGATTGTTGACTAGGTTTTCGAGGTGATGACCCAGGTTGACCAAGGTTTGACTAGAGTCAACAAGTTTGACTCGGTCATTAGCATTAATGATGCTAATTAAAAACCTGGGGCGTCACACTTTTGCAAACTAAAATTTTAATTACCAAACTTTCGAATGAGTAATAACATACATAATGTTTCTTGAAGGACCGGATTGGCGACCAAAGAGGGGGAGTGAATAGGAGCCGATAAAAATTCTTCTCAAAGGATGAACTCGGCCTATGCCCCAAATCCTACTCCGAGTACTCGCACACAAGAGGGAAACACAAGACTAGGCACACAACAAGCCTACAAGCCCGAGAGAGAAGCCTTGAACCAAAGAACTCAAGCACAACTCAAGAATCAAAGCACTTAGCCTGATCTGTGAGGCCTGGGAGCTGGGACAGACTATCCGCAGGGTAGGACTGACTGTCCGTGGCTCACAAGCGTACCATCCTTGGGTCCAGGACGGACCGTCCGTATTAGCCAATAGAACCTCCAGAGATGAATGACTAGGGTTGGACAAAATGCTCGTGGTGCGTTAGCTCGCTCGGCTCATAGCTGGATCCGCTCGGCTCGGCTCGGCTTGATGTGGTTTTCTAACGAGCCATGCAGAACTTTTTGCTTGTTAGTATAACGAGCGAGTTCGAGCCGGCTCACAAGCTTAACTAGCTGAGGAAGCACATGAGACAGGCGGCCCACAAGCAAAGCAGGCGGAGCGAAGCCGGCCCAATATTCATCTACAGCTGACCCCTCCTTCCCCTCCAGACGAAACCTTATCCACTCGCCAACACCATACTTGCATCTGCAAACCGCAAATCGGCATTTGCCGACTGCCACTGCCACCGCTCCTTGCTCGCTCGCGCTGTCGCGCAACACAGCAACAACACTGTGCGCCGATGGTGTCTCCCCCGAGGCTGCCACAAAGTCAAAGAACGAAGTGGCCAAGCTTATGCCCAACTCCAGATGCGGCCTGACAAGTGCCAACCTCTCCCCAGGAAAGCTCAACAACTTCTAGTATCCTTGATTTGATTTCTTGATTGGTTTTCTATTTCTTTTTAGTTTGTGGAATCGTGAACACATGTATGGTGGATGGTGTATATCTCGAACCTTCTCTCTTCATGTTCTTACTGCTACTTGCTGGTTATTTGTCTCTGGTTGATTTGTGTTTGAGGTCATCTAATGATTAGCTGGGTTTTTACTGCTGAAATGACAATTAGTTTGAGGATGTGCTGTATTCGGAGGCCGTTCCATCCAAAAATGAGGATTTGGTTTCAATTTGTCAAACTACATTGGATTTCACATGAGCTAATTATCTGTTAATTGTCATTTCATCAGTTGGTTTAATATGTGATGGACTGGCTCGTGAGCTGCTCGAGTTGGCTCGTGAGCTTGACCGAGCCGAGCCGAGCCGAGCCGGCTCATTATCTAGCCCTATGAACGGCTCTTCACTGTCTGTCCATGACGTGACAACGAACTGTCTGTCACACACGGACTGTCTGACCGTCCTAGACGGACTGTCCGTTCCTTCTCCGCGCGCGGGCCTGGCTGCAAGGTCAACTCCACCTTCTCAACCACGGATCTCCTAGACCGCCGAATGGATTGAGCCCAAATTTTACGTAGATAGGAAGCGTCTCTAGGAGAAGTTATGCCTCAACTCTTAGGACCTCAAAGATTCCCGCGGCACCCGGAACCCGTCTCCGCCCGCCAGGCCTTTGGTCTTGGCTTTGTGGAGCAACCAAGCAACCCGACGGTTTTGTGGAGAACCGCCGCAAACCCCACAGTCTCGGTATAGCCTCCACGCCAAGCTCCATTTGACTCGGCAGCCACGTCATCCCGGCTTGATGTTGGTTTTGTGCAATAAACCAACCAAACCCCACGTGCATACTCTGGTTGTGAGCCACTACCCTGCACCGACTAATGTTCACGACTTTGTCTTGCTTTTCTTGCCACCATGCGACCCGCACTTGATCTCGTTCGGGCACCGGGTCCCTCGAGACAAGTCTACTTGTCTCTCTACTCCTCGAAGGCCCCGCAAGGCTAAGACCTTTCGCGCTAGCTCTTCACCTACACCAATGCAAATCAAGCCGCAACCTGTACCTGCAATACTTGGCTAAGAGTCACTCCGCACCATGTTGTCAATCACTCATCACTAAGGAGCGACCATCCACCGGTCCTCGCATGGTTCAGTCCTCAATCCCGCCTTGATGAGTGCATTGACAACACACATAGTCACCAATTCAGAAAAGAAAGAAAATGAAAGAAATGAACAAAAATCTCAAATAAAGTGCTCAAAAGCCAAACAAAAGCCAAGAACAAGATCACTTGAATGACAAAGTCTTGGTCCCCTAAGGCAAGGGCAAAGGCTCAACACAACCGAGACAAAACACTCACAACGCCGACTCCTCGAAGGGAGGACAAAGGGCTCGACACCATCGGCAAAAGAGCAAAGCACAAAGCAACTTCAGGCGACACAAAGAGCTCCTGATGCTTGAATGCAAGCTCCCCGTGAACAAATGCGTGCAAACTCAAGTTCTCCTCCTGAACTGAGCATCCATCAACTTCAAATCCAATCTGAATTAGATGCACAATTTTCTCCTCCTTGTTGGTAATCCATGAATCAAGTCTACAAATGCAAAAATGAGGTTTTCAAATAGACAATGATGACTACAAGATGCTAGGAACAAGACATAGAACAAGCATGATAGTCTAAAATTTTGTACAAGCATCGCCATCAAGATAGTAGGAACATATATACAAGTGACATAGCCAAGATCAATTTTAAGCAATTTTCATCAAAAATTCCCTTTCATAAGCATAGGACCTCAACATGACCAGCATGAGCACAAACGACACACATCATACAAAACTCATACAAGGTCACCACAAACACCCACAAGCTATCTCATGTCATGTCAAAGCCACCGAGCCATGTGTCTACTTCTAATTTGAGTTTTCTCATGGTAAACATCATGCAACGGTATAGCACACAAGATAAGGAATTTACAGCATAAAAGACATGTTTCATATGAGAGAATATTTTTCAAGCACATACATTTCATTTAAAATTTAGCATGGTACATGAAATGCCTTTGTGGCAAAAAAGAAGCTTATGCTCCTCCATAGGGCAAAATGTGGGCTAAACATTCATGATGACAACAAGGTCTTTGACCCCAAGTGAAAAAAGCATGATTCTCAAGCATGAATTAAGAAAGACATAGCCCTTTGAGCACAAGGTGAGCATGAAAGGGTTTCTACTAACAAGAGAGGGTTAAATTTAGCATTTGACAAAAATATAGCCATCTCACATGCATATATATCCAAAACTACCTAGAGCATAGCTATACATCATAAAAGCTTATCAAGCATGACCATTGGCTTATCACCAACATATCACAGTAATCAATGTATATGAAAGAAGCTCATCCTCCAAAGTGCATATGATCCAAATGCAACGGTCTATGATACAAAGATGCTGAAAATGATATGTTACACAAATGAAAAATGCATGATGCATATGTACATGAGATCCCCAACCCCAACTTAAAAAGGAGCACACTCCAAGCTCACACAAAAGAGCAAAGGGGCACAAAACTCACTAGCTCCCCCTAAGCACATGCACTAGGGTCAAAGAGCATACAAAGCTCACGCTAATTACATGTGATAGAGCAAAGAGCAAAAGAGACCAAGTGGCTCGACGAGAGCCACACACCTCGAAGTCACAATTTTACTTACCTTGATCACTCATTCTCGTCCATCATCCCCGAAAGTGATGTACACCTTTGATACCACCAAGGTGAGGCTGGAGGGCCGCCTTCGATCTCCGGTCATGTGTCGTGAGCCATCAGAGTCGTTCAATCAAAAGTCCTCCAAGCCTCCCGCCTAGCAAAATCAAAACTGTGAATGAGAGCGGGCAAACCGCTCAACACTGGGGTTAGCACAAAACGAGTCAAACCAGTGTCGAGCCATCTGCTCAAAAGTGGGGTTAGCAAAATCCATCATATCACGGCTATCAAAGCTATGACCACCACAGGGAATCGTCTCACGTCTCGCTGGAGGAGTACAGCACCATGAAAGGAAAAATGTTATCCGTAGCCCCTCTGAGACTCAAAGCTGCGACCTCTCCCAAACTCGAGAACATGCAACAAACATACTACTACTAGACTCAACACACCTATCACCTACACCATGACCAAAGGAACCGAACCGATCAGCACCACAACCTCGAAAAAGGGTAGGAAAAACTCGATCCCTCCAAGATGGAACCGTACGCACAACTAACAGCCTCATTTCGAGGACAACACGAGGCTCAGGCACACCACGAGAATGGTGGTACGTGTCCTTGTTTTCCATCTCCCTAGCAAACATCTCATCCCTTCTCCTCATGAAACAAATCTCTTTCTTATGACCATCCCTCCCCAATACTCACAATGGAAGCGAACTGGTTTTGGCCTAGGTTTTGGTTGTGGGTTTAATCTTGGTTGTGGTTTCTTCTCAGGCTTTTTACCTTGATCACTTGGCTTCTCACTCAGTTTCTCTCGAGTTAGGCAGCAGGTTTGGTTTGGTTGTGGTTTGTGGTGGAACTGGAATATCCCCAATTTTCCTTTTTCTGTCACCACTGCTCTCACCAACCTTCTCAGACCCAAAAGCCTGACCATCAAGACGCTTGTATCAAGCAATCATCATACCAAGCTGAGGATCGGAGCGTCCGAGGACCAGTGGATAGTCGCTCCCTGGTGTGATGAGTGATTGACAACGTGGTGTGGACTGACTCTTGGCTGAGTATTGCAGGTGCAAGTTGCGGCTTGATTTGCATTGGTGCAGGTGAAGAGTGTGTGCGAAAGGTCTTAGACTTGCGGGGCCTCTAAGGAGTGGAGAGACAAGTAGGCTCGGTGTTGGTATTTCTTAAGTCACCACTAACGGCGCCTTGTTAGCGTGAGCGTAAGATCCACCTGGGTACACCTATGAGTACGAACGAGTCCGCAAGCGCGTGGATATACCGCTGTAGCACTTCACCTAAGGAGTATTCCAAAGGGTATCGAATGCAAGGAATGACATGCACTACCTTCTATCCTAGCAGAATGGTCCACGGACACCAAGCCCCTGTTATTCTAAAGGAGGAGCAGACTCATCGTAAATACTCGCTTCGGGCACCGGTTCCCTCCTGGCTATAACAGTTGGTTCTGGCCGAAAGCTCTACACCGTATCCGAACATGGAGGAGTAAAAAGGGTCCAATGGCTGTCACTACCGCGGCCTACCTCAAGACAAACCGTGGGATACGGGGCAAACGAAGGAGAACCCGCAGTCTAGACACCACGTCTACACCACCGATCACTACTATAGCACGGTTACGTCTACCGACCCTTAACAACACTATAGCACTCCATACAAGTACGAAGCGACGAACCCACGAGTATGAGACTTGTCTCACTTATCATGGAATCATATAGGCGATAGGAAGAACGACTTGCCACAGATTAATGTACTCCAACAAGATCTAACAGGATAATTCACACAAACAGATATGCAGAATTAAGCACCTAGTGAACAAGATCAAAGGATCGTGTCACGAAGAACACGAGCCTCTAAATGATGAACAGATGAAGAACTCAAGAACATATCTTCTTATGCATGAATACCACTTTAGTGTAAATGGAAAATACAGAAATACTTACTTTGCTCTAAATGAAGAACAAATGGGCATCTCACCCACACCACTCTCTACATAGCACCTACACCCAACTACACATGGAGAGGTGAGAACTCACCTCTCCAAGTGAGAAAATGAGAGAGGAGAGGACTTACGATGTGTGTCTTTATTCTAGCCCCCTCCACCTCTATTTATAGGCCAAGAGGAGCTCCTAGGCTGCCTTGGGCGCCACCAATGAGGTGGTGACACATGGCGCTGAGGAGTGGGGCCAAGTTGGTGTATCTTCCATGAGAAGGAGTTGCAGGATTTCGTAGGAATATTCGGGCAAGCACCTGGCACCGCCTTTGGTTCGTCACGACAAGCCGACACGTGGAAGAGCGGCATGAGATGCCTCCGAGTGGGTTCGGCCGACCTGTGGGGTCGGCCGATCCCGGGGTAACTCCGTTCGCGCTGTCTTTCTTCCAGGTGACTGCCAGGTGGGTCCCAAGGTGGGTATGGGGGTGCTTGCGGTGTTTCTAGCCAGTTATCTCGTGATTGTGGGCCCTTGGATCCGCATGCTTGCTCCTGATTGGTCAAGAGTGTGTTTCTTTGGATTGATGATGTGTCATGGACACATGGACTCCTGTGTGGCAGCACGCCACCATGTGGCTTGGTGTGGGTCCTACTGGGCCTACATGATATCTTGTGCATATCTCTTTCATCCAAACTCCAAAGTAGGCAAATGATATATCCATTTCGATCGTCTCGACGAGCCCGTTGCAATGGTGCAAACCAATTTGGCATTTGAGGTTGTTTATGATGATGCCATATCTATGACATTGGTTTACTTGCTCTCAATTGTATCATTCCATGTGCATTTCGATGTGTCCTGCAACAGAAGATAGAAACACCAACACTTTTGGAAATTGTCAGTATAAACCCCTATTCTAGTGTTGATGATCACTTTTCATTTATTTTATGCAGGATTGACGGCCTAAAAGTGGTACTTAACAGCCGTTAATAACTCCCCCACACTTGACCTTTCCTCATCCTGAGTAAAGGGAGAACAAATCAAGTGGGACATGATATACGGAGATATGAAGCGAGCATAAGAGATATTCCAAATCATACCTTGCACTTGTGAACAATGTGGAGTGTCTATCATGCCATCTTGGGTAGTTGAGGAATGGAACGGTCAGGAATCAAATCACTTCTGCTCATCATGTCAAGTAACTTGGGGTTTTGCAATAAGTTTTCAAAACAAACCTTGCTCAACTTCCTCATTTGATTCTCTCAGATCACTCGATGTGTATATGTCCTTACCAAGGCATTAGAATTGCCTTTTCTTCATCCTACTTCTAATGATGGCTATATGTGGAGCTCAGGGTAGGATAAAACATAAAGCATACTTGTTTTACATATATTGCAAAGTCAAAGACCGGATCTAAGAAGAAAATCAAATCATACAATCAGATCAAGATGTGCTCGTGTATGGGTATGATGGGTATGGTAAGGTTGATACTAGGCCCAGAATGGGTTCTAGATATTACCATACATGATGAAATGCTATGGTGATGGTAAGGTGGACACTAGCCCTGAAGTAGGTACTAGTCATTACCATCTAAATTATGAAACTTTTTTTGCATGATTTTCTCCTCTCTCCTTTTTTAAAATATTTGAGACATGGGCTATCTCTCTCTTTTTTTTGATCTTGCTTTTTGAGCATGTCTTCCGCCCCCCCTTTTTTACATAGCCCAGTCTCTTTTGGAGATATTTGGAGAGGGGTAAATCATGGAACAATGCATGGAGCTTTATTTGGTGGGATAGATGGATGATACAATGCTAACTTGCAGTGTAGAAGCTTAGCAAGGGGAAAATGGTGTGCACATGAATCTTGATCATGGAAGTATGAAAAGAATTCTCACAAGGGTCACCACAATTTGACAAAGCTCAATGCTATAACAAGCAGCATATAAGTATAAGGTTTTCAACTAGAACATCATATGGCTTTGATAGGACTGTGGCATATCAAAGAGGAGCTTTGCAAAGAGTTTTCAGAATTTACAAATAAAATTTCCCAAGCACTCAAGCATTAAGAGAGAAGATCATATCATCAAACCATATCGCAAACACCAACTATTTAGATGAGTATGAGTTCCGTAATGATATTTGTTCACAATCATCAATAAAATGAGTAAGGAATAAAACATATGCAAGCCAACCACATCAATCATGTAGAGCAAGCAGAGCACCATTATTTGAGTTTGATTCACTATATAAGAATTGAAGATCATTCAAACTCGTAGGTAGAGAGAGTGAGGTAAAGGGTGCACATACCATCGCTCCCGAAGGGTATGGGGAACAAGGAAGATTAGTGGTTATTTGGCTGACCCGTGGGGTAGCCAGCTCACTCTAATTTACCTTGTCCTTGTCATGAAGGTGCAGACGATGTCGTGCCGCCCTTGTGTGGGAGTTCTCAAGTGGGTATGTTGATGATGAGCTTGAGAGAACCCCCCCACACTTGTTCTTGTACCTAGTGTTGTTCTTCAAGCGAAAGTGGAAACAAAGAGGGGGACTCTACTGGTTCGAGAACCATAGAGCCTTTATTCAAAAACAAATATTTTTTTTGGTTTTTTAATTATTTTCACCATGTCATTTACTCAAGCAGGGTTAGATCAACACTGCACTTCATAGATAAAGAAGGTATACTTACCTGAGGCCTTCACGGGGTCAAATGCACTTCATAAATAAATCTAACTCCTTAACTTACCTTCCCAATGGATATAGCTCAATGACTTACCCTTTTGAATTTGATGATTTCCTGTAGGGGTTAGTCCGTATACATGCAACCAAGATCTATGAAGATATAACTCTAAGGTTCATCAATCAAAACTGGACACCATGTCTTGTTTTGATTAAAGAATATAGTTTTAACCTAAGCACCACGCTTAATTTAAAATAGCCTATGAATGTGCGTCGCGAAACATACATTCAAACTAGAGCATATGAACACAGATGAAGGAAGCATGATTAAGCTAATTTTCAAAGGCAGTGTAAGCATGAGCATACAACGGTGAACCTCGGGCAACCTCCCGGAAGGGCTTTGTTTAAAGTCAAAAGCAAGACTTACCTAGCTAATCAGGCAAGATGAAAGAGCTTACATCTTCTCCTCGTCAAGATAAGGTTTGGCATGAGAGGAAATTTACTCAGGATGCTCACATACCTCCCCCACACTCAGAGTTTGCATTGCCAAGAAACAAGACTCAAGTGTGTGAAGATCAAGCTTCCTTTTGCAAATATTCCCTCGCCAAAACTTACCAAGATGCTACAGTTGATGTAGCTCACATGTTCTTAGGTATCACCTGTTCGTCGTAATTTTAAATCTCCACCTGAAAGGTTAGCGACTAAAAATACCTGAAGGATAACTTATGCCAAAAACATGTTCTTGCTTTTATTCGAAAGGGAAATAAAACCTATGCTAATCCAGACTATCTCCTGGTAGTGCTTTGTTTATTCATGGTCATAAGCTCGACCATGGGAACTTCATTTTGCAGTTTCCATTGGTGATGGCATTCCTGTCTCACCACCAATCATGAGTGTATCGGTGAAACTCAGGCTGCAAGCTTAGTGCCACCAGGCACACACAAAGTCTGCAATGCCCAAAGTGAACAAATGCATCTACAACAATCCTTCTAGGACTCTTAGCAAAAGAGAAAGAGGGGGTTGTCATAGTCCTTGTGCATGCTTGGTGCACTAAAAATAGCTGACTCTGGAGAGGCATGATGTGAGCATGGTTCATAGGGTAGATCAAGAGTGAAGCTACCATGCTCGTCAATGGAATCCTTGCCTCCTGGCTCAGAGTCAGTGCCTCACAAATTTCTGTGGCCCAGAAATTCTCCATCTCAAGAGATACGTCGTGAAAGCTCAATGTTAACTCCCGATCACGGTCGGAAGCAACATAGATTGGGCCAGTGAGAAGAGGCTCAAAACTTGGTCGAGATGGATGATGATCATTTGTCTTCACAAAGGTGAAGAATATCTTCCGCGCCACACTCGTGAGGAGAAGGGAATCCTTCAACCTCAGTAAATAAGGCTCGGATGATACGAATGGAGATACCTACATCATCTTCTCGAGCGGGTTTTGTCAAGGGAATGGCTTCGCCAAAGAATGTCCTAAGCATGAGGTAGTGGTCGAAAAAGCAGTTCCCCTAAACTTTCCATCTAGGCTTCCTAAAGATGTGCAGAGTAATGGAGAGCCTAGGGAAAGATCAAGATCAGGAATAAACGGTGTGAAAGTCTAGATTGTCCTTGATCTTATCTACCGTGGCACATGTGACTCCCCGACAGTGAAGCATGTGTCCCAAGGGACAAACCTTGAAGAATGTGTCAGGTGGTCCTAGCGGAATGTTTCCCAGAAGAAGTTTCGCTAAGTGCCATGGTAAGATGTAAACCTCCAAGAAGAAGGTTCCTTCCCCGACTGGGCATCCAATGAATTCGAGGTGTCTAAAGAATTTCTAGATGGGTTATCCTCGAATATGGAAGTGAACTCTGAAGGTTGAATTTCTTATCCCTCTGGTGTTCGTGGTTCGGGGGAGGTGTAATTGAGAGAAATGAGTTTCTCAACTCATCCTCTCCTTAGGTGAACGACTTTGCGCTCCATGAAGGAGCAACATCGCTATTCAACCTAGGCTTCCAATGGAAGTTCATTTGATAGAACGTGAAAGCTCAATTCCATTAGGCATCGATCAAGTCTAGGAGTAAGATAAGAGTTTGAATTTGCTTGACTTGATCGGCATCGGTCGAAAATCGAGGTTAAGATAACGAAAGTGATTCACTCGATTCGATCGGGAAAGACGGTCGTGCTCCCCTGACCATAAGGATGAGTCCGGTGGACTATGAAGTGGTGGCTAATGCCTAAGCATACTCCTCAGCGTATGAACACCTTGGGTAAAGCTTTGACGTGGGAACACAATATGCCTACCATATCCTCTATAGGGAGTTATAGTTTAACTGAACAACTATTCTTGCCAGGATCAATTGTTTTCCTTCAACCACTCCTTCCCAAACCTTCCTCAAGACAAATGCCTCGAGGAGAGCTCAAAAGAGAATACGATAGGGGGACCTAGGTGTAGGATTCACACTAGGTGATCTATCCCTTAGATTCCTGCTGTTTAGGTAGAGTACTGTCAGCTAGAGGTTTAGGATGATAGAGGTGAAATCTCGAACTCCGCTGATGATAACTCTAGGTGGCTCAACATTCTCTCTCTGGAACATCGGTGAGCAGGATCCGTGACACAGACGAGCCTTTGAGAGAGCATCAAGTTGCACCTAACAATTCCTCCGTCCATGCTTGAAACTGAGGGATCTTATGCTTAAAGAAATGACGAGCCTAGGATTTCGTCTATCCCCAAGCAACAGTACCCTCTTATGAGCACAAGTGCTCAGAGTATCTCACATGGTGATAGGGGTTCTCATGACATAACCCTGAGAAGGAATTTTCCTGAACTAGCATCATGAGTGAGGGGTGGATCTTATAGCTGGATAACGAATGGTTCGAGAAAGGATGGCTCTAAAGATTCACTCCTGAAGGGTCGAAAGGTGTGTGCAGGATAACCTTACATGGATAGCGGGGGTAGAGGTAGAAACAAACAAAATGAAAAATATAGATACGAGGACCACTAGGTTCGAAGATAGATACAGCAACCGTTCCCCGGCAACGGCACTAGAAATGCTTGTTGGTATTTCTTAAGTAACCACTAACGGCGCCTTGTTAGCATGAGAGTAAGATTCACCTGGGTACACCTATGAGTACGAACAAGTCCGTAAGCGCACGAATGTACCGCTGTAGCACTTCACCTAAGGAGTATTCCAAAGGGTATCGAATCCAAGGAATGACGTGCACTACCTTCTATCCTAGCAGAATGGTCCAAGGACACCAAGCCCCTGCCATGGTAGGGAAATGATGAGGTGCTTCCTATGGGTATTGATTCTAAAGGAAGAGCAGACTCCAGTTCCCTCCTGGCTATAACAGTTGGTTCTGGCCGAAAGCTCTACGCCGTATTCGAACATGGTGGAGTACAGAGGGTCCAACGGCTGTCACTACTGCGGCCTATGGGGTTATAAACTAACGGATTCCATGAGCTTTGGTGAATATTTGGATGCAGGTCATAATGAGACATTATAGCACAAATACAGCATCTTGACAAACAACCTCAAATGTTTAGTTTGATAGCACCATTGAGAAGTTCTCATCGAGATGATCAAAATGGAGTTTTGGTTCACCCAATTCGGAGTCTGGATGCAGAAATTATGCCTCTAGGAAGATTGTGACACGAGACATGTCAGGGGGAAGCTGGACCTATCAACCTCCTCCGATCAACACCAAACTTTGCCAAATGCCTCTACACTTAACATAATATCCAAGGGGACCAAGTCCATGGGCCAGACACCACAAAAGTTGGTCTGGCGGCACCCCCTAGGTCTAGCCGCACCAACTAGGTCCGGCCGCACCACCCAAAATCCTCCTCTCGGGTCCATGTCGACCAATCCCATGAACAAGTCACCAATGAACGAGAAGCGTTGATTTCAAGTCAGTTTGATCAAAAGGCTATGGCTAGAAGCACTTGGATCGATGGACCCACACTTAACCGCCACAACCGCCATCAGGGAGTGATTCAGGATGTTCATCAGCCATGATGGTGCATCACACGACAACTGAGTAGGACCGGCCACACCTATCCACTCCCGAAATTTTGCTCCACCAACTTGGGAACCGACCCAGGAGCATTGATCAGGGCCGTGCACGATCAAAGGCGGCGGATCATAGGGCTGGCCGCACCCCCAGGTACGGCTGCACCACCTTCCCACTCACTGTAGCTCCTCCTCGCCTACAAGACCCCCTGCTGCAGCCACCATCCCATTAGGGCTATAAATAGACCGCGGCACATTATTGAAAGACACACAAGGTGCATTGAAGCAAGTGGCGGAGCCCTCCACAAATTAGTATCTAGATAGTATGGAGAGAGAGTTGAGATGTGAGTGTTGAAGTAGAAGCCGGAGTGTCGGTCCTCTTCTTCTTCTTCTTGTACCTCGGCGGGTGTGGTACAACTATGGTCGTCCACACCCGAGATACTTTATAAGACTGGATCTGTGGGTAATCAAGTCTCAATTCATATTCTTGTTCGCTCTTAGGTTCTTCGATTACTGTTTATAGCTTTGCTACTTTACCGTGATTGCTTTGCTCTAGCGCAGAGTAAAGTACTACTTGGTTAGTGTAGACGTGGTGTCTAGACTCTCCAGTACCTTGGATTGCCGCCTTGATCAACGGACTGTGTGGTACCCTAGGGAGGTGACAGCTCCAGACGGGCTTTGTAATCCACCACGTTAGTTCGGGGGGGGGGGGTAGGAATACGACATCAGAGCCCCCTTCTCATCCCTTTCCGTGGCTCTTTTCCCTCTGGCCCTGACGAGCGATGAGAGTTGAGTTGTTTCTACCGTGATTCTTAAGATCCTTGATTTCCTTAGCTTATCCCCTCTCTACCCGAAATCTCCCTTGCCTCTTTACCCTTCGTCATCATATCCCCCAGACGAATTAGTTCTGGTTCGCTACACTTCTCGTTCCCCGTGGAAATCGATACCTTGGAATACTCCCGGGTGAAAGCTACAACGGTATCCGCACGCTTGCGGATTTATCTGTAATAAGTGACAAGACTGGACTTCGACTCGTTTAAAAAGAGTTGTAGCCGTATGGAATTCAAATTGGAATTGACCCATCTCATGATACAAGTTACCCTGGATTTCTTTCTATTCCTATTTAGCAGGGCAATTCTAGTTTTTGTATAGTATACCAACAAGCTTTCTGGTGCCGTTGCCGGGGATATAAACCTGGT
Organism: Cenchrus fungigraminus; assembly: GCA_036936925.1. Lineage (NCBI taxonomy): Eukaryota > Viridiplantae > Streptophyta > Magnoliopsida > Poales > Poaceae > Cenchrus > Cenchrus fungigraminus. The sequence goes on along the minus strand of CM072772.1, from coordinate 55,535,086 downwards.
GGCGACGCTACCAAGTGTCAACAAGCTTTCTGGCACCGTTGCTAGGGAACGGTAGCTGTTCTGATCCCGAACCAAGTTCGTTCATGTATCACCCCATCTATCATATGGATAAGTGAGACCAGTCTCGTACTCGCGGATTCATCGCTTCGTACTTGCACGGAGTGCTATAGTGTTGTTACGGGTCGGCAGATATAACCGTGCTATAGTAGTGATCGGTGGTGTAGACGTGGTGTCTAGACTGCGGGTTATCCTTCGTTTGCCCCGTATCCCACGGTTTGTCTTGAGGTAGGAGTGAATTTTGTTCAAAGTTGAGGGTCGAAAATAGGGAATTAACGACCATCAACAAAAACCAAATGTGGTAGAGACGTATGTCTGCTTTTCTTCATGGCAAGGGTTAGATCATTTGAGATGTGACGGAGAACACCTTGTATGTCCACCCCATAAACTTCCTTGCCCCAGGCTCTAGAGATATGCACGATGCCAACAACAAGGCGGTCGATTATCTTTTTTGTGCCCTTTGCAAACCTGAATTCGATCGGGTTCAAGCAGAGGATTTGTCTTGCAAGATTTGGGAGAAGCTCAAGGTAGCTCATGGTGGGAACAATCAGGTGAAGGCTTGCTTGTTCGCAACCTACTGGATGGAGTATGAGAATTTCACTCATTTGTCCGGTGAGTCCATTGACTCCATGTTTCAGCACTTCACCGTGATAGTGAACAATATGAGAGCTAATGTGACCGTGCTCCCGTACGATGACAATGACAGAGCTATGAAGCTCTTGCATTATCTGGATCGTACTGTGTAGGGTGCTAAGGTCGAGGCTATTCTGGAGTCGGACCACTATGAGACACTCACCGTGGATGAGTTGTTCTCCAAGCTGAAGTCCTCTGAGGTTGATTGTGGTGTGAGAGGCAAGATCGAGAACCCGACTGACCCTCATAGTCTGGCTCTCGTTTATGGACCGAGAACTAACGCAAACCTGTCTTCTAGGCAATTGTCTTTGTCTTCTCTTGTCTCTATGCCAAATGAGGACTTTGATGTACTGGCTGAGAAGGATCTCGCATTGCTGAGTAGGAGGTTCGAGCGCATGTACACGAACCGGAAGAACACTCAGAGGAACTTGGGCATGTGCTATCGGTGCGGGAAGCAAAGGCACTTCATCGCCGAGTGCCTGGATGCCATGGAGATCAAGGCCGAAAACAAGTACCGTCCGAGGACCGAGCACAAGCATCGCTCGAGGAACGACTACAAGGGCAAGAACAAGTCCGAGCGGAGGCCGAGGAAGAGTGGCGGCCACAAGAAGAAGACGGAGCGTGCGATGGTCACCGGAGTGAGCGACATCGACTCGAGTTCCTGCTACACTTCATCGAGTTCAAGTTGTGAAGAAGAAGAGGTGGACCAGCACAAGAGCAAGCGGTCAAGCAAGAACATCAACGGACTGTGCTTCGCCACCCAAGGATTTTGCGGCATGGTACACAACTCCGAGAGCAAGAAGAGCCAGAAGGATGACTCGGACTCCGACTCCGATTCCAAGGATGAGGTAAACAATGATCCTACCTTCTTGATAGCAGAGAATGCTAGGTTGAATGAATTGCTTCACAATCGTGATGATGTGCTTAGAAAGACTAACAAGGAGAAGAGGGAGTATAGGTCTTTTCTAGGAGAGGTGAAGGAGAAAGTGATTGAGCTAGAATCTTTGCTTGTTGATGCTAGGGTTCAAGTAGAATCTTTGACGTCTACTCCTATTGTGACCGATGAAACTGAATGCATTGAATGTCCTGCTTTCCTTGGTGAGTTGATTATGCTTAGGGAGAAGTATGCCTCCAAGGTTGAGGAACTAGATGTGCTTAGGGTTGAGCTTGAGGAGATGAAATCTAGACCCTCTTTGCTAGGTGCTTGTACCTCTTGTCCTGTTTTGCATGCGAAGTTGGATGAATTTCTTGCTCTTACTAGATCTCTTGAGGCTACTTTGAAAACTCTTGTTGCTACTTCTTGTTCTACATGTGAGTTGCATGCTATTCAGAATCTAGAACTTGCACATTATGTTGATCGCTTGTAGGATGAGAATGATGAGTTGAGAAAAATGATGGGTTGGTTGTCGGGTCATGAGCCTCAACTTATCATGATGATTGAGGCGTACAAGCGCTATGATGGGCTTGGGTCGGATAAGATTGAGGAAGTTAGTGGTGAGAAAGAGGAGAAGATTGGTGATATCCCAGCTTCACCAAAAACCTTCCACAAAAACACCTTTGTCCCTAAGCCAAACCCACTTAGGAACCGACTAGACACAACTCTAAATCCACCAGTGTTTCCTTCACAAACCAACAACTTCCAGAAACCAATCAAGTTCAAGAGTGACTTAGGGAATGAGTTCTTTCGGAAAAAGGGAGAGAAACCAAGTGAGGAGAAGCCACAACCCAGAGAAAACCCAAAACCAAAGCCAAAGCCAATCCCATTCCATTGTGTCCATTGTGGGAGGGATGGGCATCTAGCTAAGTTTTGCTTTAGGAGGAGGAGGGAGGAGAGGTTTGCTAGGAAGATGGCAAACAAGGATAGGTACCACCCTTCTTGTGGTGTGCCTGAGCCTCGTGTTCTGCCTAGAGGTGAGGGTGTGGTGCGTATCATCCCTACTCGAGAGAGGTGTGAGTTTCCTACATGGGGTGTGCCTCCTTAGAGAGATAGTGGTAGGCGTATTGGGTTTGGGCGTGGTGAGTTTGCTAGACGTCTCTTCACTCGTGGCCAATACGAGTACGGGGGGAATGATCACAACTTTAGGTCTCAGAGGAATTATGGACCACGGTCTCTACCTCGTGGTACTCATAGTCCTCCACGCGGATGGATTTTTCTAACCCCACTTTCGAGCAAATGGCAAGACACTGGTTTGATTCATTTTACACTAACCCCAGTGTTGGGTCATTTGCTCACTCTCGCTCTCATTTTTTATTTTGCAGGTGGGAGGCATGGAGAGCTTTTGGTTGATCGACTCCGGTTGCTCTCGACACATGACCGGAGATCAAAGGTGGTTCTCTAGCCTCACCCCGGTGGTGTCCAAGGAGTACATCACTTTTGAGGACAATGGGCGAGGTAGAGTGCTTTCAGTGGGCATAGTGAAGGTAAGTGAGAATGTGACTCTCAGGCGTGTTGTTCTTGTCAAGTCCCTCGGGTTCAATCTTCTTTCGGTTTCCCAGCTTCTTGATGAGGGTTTTGAGGTCTGTTTCAAGACAGGCGCTTCTCGTGTGTTGGACTCTCGAGGTGATCTTGTGTGCACCATCATCCCTGAGGGTCAGATTTTCAGAGCCGATTTTTCTCAGTGTGTTGGCTCTTCTTGTTCTCTTCTTGTTGTTTGGTTGCGGGTGTTTCAACGGAGCTTTGGAAATGATATAGGAGGCTCGATGTTGACGGCTGTTAAGTGCTTACTTTAGCCGTCAATTTACTCATGAATAAAGGAGCAAGAGGCATTTCTTACACGCATTTTAGTTAAGAATAATGTAGTTCCACTTGTCCTTGGAGATTATGTGATTGCAGGAAAATAAGCATAAAAGAAGTGGCAAACTCACCTTCTACGATTCATGCCACGTCACCTCAAGGAGTGGCTGCCACCTCAGGTGCCATGCATGCAAGCTAAGCCACCTCAGATGCCATGCATGCATGCCATGTCACCAATCCAAGAGAGGCAAGCCCCGACGAATCAGAGCGTGACACGTGGACTTCACATGGATCCATGGGCCCACCAGAGCGCCTAAACCGCCTCAAGAGCACATGTACACCGGGGACCGACTTAAGGGCCCACAGGACAGCCACCTCGAGGAAGGACACCCTGAGTGGGGCCCACCTGGGGTCGGCCGACCCTAGGTTCGGCCGAACCTACCTTGGGTCGGCAGATCCAGGGCCTCCACGTGGTGCTTGTCCATTGGTCCTAGAGGCCATCCCCGGGGTGTTTCACTCCTTCTTGCGCCGGTGCTCTGGCCTATAAATAGAAGGGGAGGGGGTTCATTTCTTACCAACACAACTTACTCCTCCTCTCTCACTTTTGGTTTCTAAGGCTAGGAGGTAGGCTAGAGTAGTTCTACTTCAGGTTCCAAGTCTACTTTGGGATCTAGGTATGAGTTCTCTTGTATCTTTATTTTATTGTATGACTTTGATCTACTTCAGTTATTCAGCTATTTCATATAAAGTTGTGCTTGTATACATGGGTGATTTGTTCATGTGTTCTTCGCTTGTTCATCATTTAGAGGCTCATGTTCTTGATGAACAAGGCCTTTCGATCCAGTTGACGAGTGACTTATACATGTTTTTGGTGTTTGTTCATAAGTTAGAGGCTCGTGTTCTTCACGAACACGACCCTTTGATCTTGTTGAATAGACATAGGAAAGCACAAATCCGTTTGTGTACTTAGCCTAGTTTGATCTAGTTAGATCCCATGTTAGTGATTGCATGAAGTTCGTGCTCAAGCTACGGTACTTGGTGTAATTGGTCAGTTTATCTGGCGGCTCTGACCTGGGTCACAATAGCCCGGGCCGGTCAGAGTCCTGCTAACAACGTAAGCGTGGTGCTTGGGTTGCGTAGCTACGTTGCTTATGAGTGTATCCCACAGTTTGTCTTGGGGTAGGCCGCGGTGGTGACAGCCGTTGGACCCTTCTGGAATCCCCCACGTTCGGATACGCTGTAGGAGTCTAAAGTCTAACAACCGGAGTCGTGCGTAAGCGACGCGGGAGGTTAGCTCCCCGTTTGTACCTGGGTGCTTGAGCCAGCGATCATGCCATGCTAGTGTGTATCTAACTCATCTACTAACTTTGTATGCTTAGTACCTTAAAACCTAGAACTAACTCGTATGTTGCCTCCTAAGCCTAGGACCTTTAGAGAGAGTGTGTTTGTGTGTTCGCACTACCATCTATCTATCTATCATATCTTACCCCTGTGTTCGAGTGTCTGGTTCATTCCCGTTTATGATTTATACTCCTTGCAATAGTGTTGAACTTGTTAATCCACCCAGCCTTCCTTGGATTCGATACCCTTTGGAATACTCCTTTGGGGAAATGCTACAATGGTACTTCCGTGTGCTTGCGGACTCTTGTAATCGTTAGGATTACCATTTGGTCATTTCTGGCATCGTTGCTAGGAACTCATAACTTAGCATCGACGTTAAGAAATGCCAACACTCGATCACTTGAGTTTTGACTTGTTGTCACGCTTGAGTGGGATTGGTTTGGTCCGAGGATTGCCTAGGTTGAAATACCAAAAGGATTTGGTTTGTGCTCCGAGTAGGCATGGCAAGATGGTCGCAGCCTCCCATCCGCCTCTAACCGCTGTCATGACAGAGCGTCCATGCGAGCAGTTCCATATGGACTTGGTTGGTCCAGCTCGTGTATGCTCGGCGGGTGGGAAATGGTATGTTCTGGTGATAGTGGACCACTATTCTCGCTATGATTGGGTCTTCTTTTTGGCTGACAAGGGTTAGACGTTTGGTTTTGTTCGGGATCTGATCTTGAGGTTGAAAAATGAGAGGAATGGAGATGCTATTTGAGCTATTCATAGCCACAGTGACACATAATTTAAAAACTCTCGATTTGAAACCTTTCGCCGTGATCTGGGTCTCGAACATTAGTTTTCCTCTCCCTATGTCACTTGTCAAAATGGTGTGGTTGAGAGGAAAAATCGTTCCCTTTTTGAGACGGCTTGGACGTTGCTCGATGAGCATAGGACTCCGAGAAGATATTGGGCTGAGGCATGAATACTGCATGTCATGTTGGGAACCGCATTTTTCTTAGGGCTTTCATGAAAAAGACGTGCAATGAACTCATGCATGGGCGAGCACCTAGAGCGAGCCATTTTCAGGCTTTTTGTTGCCGGTGCTTTATTCTCAAGAAGGGCAAGCTTGATAAGTTTGAGGCAAGGTCCTCTGATGGCATCTTTTTAGGTTATGCTAATCATTCTCGAGCATATCGTGTGCTCAACCTTGATACTAACCAAATCATGGAGACTTGTGAGGTTACCTTCGACGAGACACATCCATGTAGTTTGTTTGTTTTTGAGTGTGCAGGTGACAACGAAGTTGGCAAGAAGATCTTTGAGGATGAGGAGGATAATGCTGGGGAAGATGATGGTGATGATGGTGAAGCTCCAACCACACATGTGCCCTCTACCTCCACTACTTCGACTACGGTTCAGGATGGCCCATTACCTACACCGACTACAATCCATCAAGAACAAGTGGAAGCTGCTACTGAGGGGGAGGATGTATCCAGGTGAGAGGCACCGAGGCAAGTTCAAGTTGTTCATCCTCCCTCAAGAATCATCAGTGACATCAATGAACGAACCACACGGTCAAGGTCCCAAAGAATCTCTCACTTTGCTCATTCAGCCTTTGTTGCTTCCAAAGACGTTGGACACGGACTCTCTGATTCTAATTAGGTGAATGCAATGCATGAAGAGTTAGAGAACTTTGAGAGTAACCAAGTTTGGGAGTTAGTGGACCCACCACCATATTGCAAACTTATCGGGACAAAGTGGGTGTGGAAGAACAAAAAGGGAGAAAATGGTGAAGTGGTGAGAAACAAAGCGAGGTTGGTTGCTCATGGGTTTAGCCTGAAAGTGGGGATAGACTATGAGGAGACATTTGCTCCTGTAGCCTGTTTGGAGGCGATTAGGATCCTTCTAGCTTTTTCTATGGCTAAAGGGTTCAAATTGTACCAAATGGATGTGAAGAGCGCCTTCTTGAATGGGTTTTTGGAGGAAGAGGTTTATGTGAGGCAACCCCCGGGTTTTGAGAGTGTTGAGTTCCCACACCGAGTGTTCAAGCTGAGGAAGGCTCTTTATGGGCTGAAACAAGCTCCCCGGGCACGGTATGGCAGGTTGAGTGGGTTCTTGTTTAGTAAGGGGTTTGAAATGGGCAAAGTAAATAAGATTCTATTTCTCCTCAAGCAGGGCGATGATATCCTAATTGTTCAGGTGTATGTGGATGATATTATCTTTGTCAGCTCATCTCACTCTTTGGTTGCGAGGTTTGCAGAGGACATGAGCAGAGAATTCAAAATGTCAATGATGGGAGAATTGCTGTTCTTTCTCGGGTTTCAGATCAAGCAGGCCAAGGAGGGAACATTTGTGCATCAAGCCAAGTACACGAAGGACATCATCAATAAGTTCAAGATGGACGACTCCAAGCCCCTGTCGACACCGATGAGTACGACTACAGCGTTGGACGCGGACGAGGACGGAGAGCCCGTGGACCAGAAGGAGTACCAGAGCATGAACGGCTCCTTCCTGTACCTGACGACGATGAGGTCGGGCATACAATTCTTTGTATGTCTGTGCACTCGTTTTTAGGCGTCGCCGAGGACGTCGCATCGGCAGGCCGTCAATTGGATCTTCAGGTATCTTCGATACACTCCTAAGCTTGAGCTTTGGTACTCGGCGTCCTCCTCTCTTGCGCTTCATGGTTTTTTGGATGCCGACTTTGTGGGGTATCGTGTCGTTAGGAAATCGACTTCGGGTACTTGTCAGTTTTTGGTTTCCTCATTGGTTTCTTGGTCTTCTCACAAACATTCAAGTGTAGCTCTGTCTACCACCGAGGCCGAGTATGTAGCTGCTGCTAGTGGTTGTTCCCGGCTGCTTTGGATCACCTATACCTTGAGTGACTTTGGTGAGGAGTGCACCCACGTTCCTCTCATGTGTGATAGCACCTGTGGCATAAGTGTTACCAAAGATCCTGTGCTCCACTCCAGAACCAAAGACATAGAGGTGCGCTACCACTTTCTGAGAGATAATGTGGAAAAGGGGAACATAGACTTGATTCATGTGCCAACCCAGAAATGGCTTGCCGATATCCTTACAAAACCTTTGGACCAAGCTACCTTTTCTTGTTTGCGAGGGGAACTTGGTGTGGTTTATCCGTTTTGAGCATGGGCTGGGCATCTCATGTACATATGCATTTTGCATGTTTTATTTATGTAACATATCATTTTCAGCATCTTTGTATCATAGACTACATTTGTATCATATGCTTTGGAGGATGTGCTTCTCTCATATACATTGATCATTGTGATATGTTGGATGTGAGCTTATGATCATGCTTGTGAGCTCTTATGATGTATAGCTATGCTCTTGATAAGCTTTGGATGTATATGCATGTGAAAAGACTATATCATGTGAAAATGCTAAGTTTGATTCTTATTGTGCTCAAATGTCTATATCTTGCTTAATTCATGTTTGGGAATCACACTCTTTTCATTTGGGGTCAAAGACCCGGTTATCATCATGAAAGTTTAGCCTACATGCTATCTTGTGGAGGAGTATAAGCTTCCTTTTGCCGCAAAGGCACTTCATGTACCATGCTTAATTTTGAACATGGAAATGGTATCTTGAATTGTCTATGCTTGAAAAAAATGCTTCCATGTCATATGTGCTTCAAATTCCTTATCTTGGGTACTAAACTATTGCATGATGTCTACCAATGAGAAGTCTCATATCTAGAAGTTGACACATGGCTCGGTGGCTTTGACATGACATGAGGTAGCTTGTAGATGTTTGTAATGACCTTGTGATGAGATCTTGTGACCTTGCATGAGGACACGCGTCGGGATCGCAAGGCTTGCGTCGAGGCTAAGCAAGGTGCGGTCGCCAGGCATCCGTCTGATGGTGCTGCGATGAAGATTCCCAAAGTGCCCCTCGGGGGTGTGTATCTTAGTATTATGTATTAAGGGTAGTTTCATCTTTCGGTTGCCTCCATATATCCCAAGTGGTGAGAGGATGGCAGCCATCTCTTGGAACCCTAGCTCATTTGCTTTTGCTATTTTCCCTTCCTATTTTTCCTTAGGATTTTTTTAAGACTAGCTTGTGAGCTTCATGGTGAGATCTTAAGAGTGGGATGGATGATCGGGAGGCAAGCTAGACCTTGTATGGATCTTTCATGGTATGTAAGAAAATTCGGCGTGATTCCTCAAGGCCTTTTGTTGTATCTCTCGTTTTCCCTTTTTGGTGATTTTTGGAGCCTTTTCTTAGCGATTTTCTTGTGGTGGATTTGAGGCCTATCCTTTGCGGCTTTGATTGGGGGTGTATGCATGAACCCTTCGTGGTTCTTTTCCTTGTGATCCCCCTCTCAAATCCGTGGGAAAAGGTGCTTGATTTGGGGTTTTTCTTAGGTTTCGTGAAAGTGGTGTTCTTGGTGGAAATCCTTCGATTCCTTTTGATTTAACAAGTTTTGGTGGACCAAATCATAGCTATGGGATGCCCATGAGGTACTCCTAGTATCCGTGGAGCGAATCGGGAGATTGGGAAGGTTGTTTGGAAGGATTGACCCGCGGCTCGCTGTTCATCCCAAGCTGCCCAGGCCTGACCAGTCTGACCGGTGCCTGGTCCCTGCGGGATTTGCTTCGGGTGAATCGCTGGACGTGTGTAGCTTTGGGCTGTGGTGCTATTGGTCAGTTCTTGGCAGGTTTTAGGTTGTTTTGCTAGGTTTTGTGAAGGTCTTTTGATCCCTTCAGTTTGAGTTTCGGAGGGATTTTTATTCTAGGGGCTAGAGGAGTCACTGAGGCTTCTTGGAACGTTTCTGTGCAACTGCTGTTGCCACCGGCCTGACCAGCCCCATCCATCAGTCGGACCGGTGTCACCAGTCTGACCGGTGTGGCACAGACAGTAGGCTGTGCAGATTTCCGCTGCGTGTTGGGAGTGTTTGTTTCGGTTGGTTGAGTGGTTTGCTCCTAGGGTCAGTAGCACTTAAGTGGCTATGTGACTTTGGCAAACTTGGGTAGTTCGAGTTGGTGAAGTGTTGGATCGGCCGAGTTCGTCCTGTTGGAGAAGACATCTCCCTCGAGAAGAATTCTTATCAGCTCCCATTCACTCCCCCCTCTCTGGTCGCCAGTTCGGTCCTTCCAGTGGTATCAGAGCCGGTTACGGGATTTTTCGGGACTCTAACCAGTCTAAGACCCAAAGATGGCGTATCGAGAACGAGGATCGGGTCCTCCGCACTTCGACGGAAAGAACTACCAGATGTGGCAGAGGCGGATGGCTACTTTCCTCCACGACAAGGGTCAGATCCTTTGGGACGTTACGGTGAAACAGCTTATATTCATCCGATTAACTTCCTTGCTCTAGGATCGAGGGATATGCACGAAGCCAACAAGACGGTCGACTACTTGTTTTGCGCTCTTTGTCAATCTGAATTTTATCGTGTTCAGACAGAGGATTTGGCTTGTAGGATTTGGGAGCAACTCAAGAATACTCACGCTGGGAACAGTCAGTTTCAGGCTCGGTTGTTTGCGACTTACCAGAGAGAGTACGAGAACTTCACTCATCTCCCCGGTGATTCCATAGACACGATGTTCCAGCGGTTCACGGTGATTGTGAACAACATGAGGGCCAATGTGACCGTTCTCCCGTATGATGATCATGATAGAGCTGTGAAGCTCTTGCACTCATTGGATTGTACTATTTAGGGCGGAAAGGTCGAGGCTATCTTGGAGTCAGAGAAGTATGACTCTAACGGTAGATGAGCTGTTCTCTACGCTCAAGTCGGCTGAGGTGGACCGTGGTGTGACAGCCAAGATTGAGGGCCCGACTGACTTGCATAGTGTCGCTCTCATCGGTGGCTCAGGTGCTAAGTCTAACGCTAACCCATCCACCAAGATGTACTCTCTGTCTTCCTTGGTGTTTTTGCTAGATGAGGAGTTCGACGTGCTTGGAGAGGATGAGCTGGCGCTGCTGACCAGGAGGTTCGAGAGGATGCATGAGAACCGGGTGAACACAAGGAGGAACACACGGACATGCTCTCAGTGCGGCAAGCCAGGACACTTCATCGCCGACTATCCGGAGAAGATGGAGAAGAAGGACAACTACAAGTATCGGTCAAGGATGAAGAACAAGCACCGGTCGAGGCGTGATCACAAGCACAAGCACAAAAACAAGGACGAGCGGAGATCTAGGAAGAAGGACGGCCACGGCAAGAAGGCCCGAGCGATGGTCGTGGAGAGCGTAGTCGACTCCAGCTCTGCCTACTCTACCTCGAGCTCGAGCAGCAATGAAGATGAAGGTGATCGGCGCAAGAGCAAGAAGGGGTCCAAGAACATGAGCGGGTTGAGCTGCTTCGCGCGAGACGACTTCTTGAAGGACCGAACTGGCGACCAGAGGGAGGGGAGTGAATGGGAGCCGATAAAAATTCTTCTCGAAGGAGATGACTTCTCCAACAAGTTGAACACGGCCTATCCAACACTTCACCGACTCAAACTACCCAAGTTTACCAAAGTCACGTAGCCATTGAAGTGCTACTAACCCTAGGAGCAAACCACTCAACCAACCAAAACAAACACTCCCAGCACGCAGTGGAAATCTGCACTACCTATTGTCTGTGCCACACCGGTTAGACTGATGGCTCTCGCCGGTCAGACTGATGGCACCAGTCACACCGGTGATCACTGCCGGTCAGGCCGGTGGCAACAGCAGATGCACAACAACGTTCCAGAAAGCCTCAATGACTCCTCTAGGCCCTGGAACAATAATCACCTTCGAGACAAAAACTGAAGGGAACGAAAAGCCTACACAAAACCTAGCAAACTAACTTGGAACCTTCCAAGAACTGACCAAGAGCACCACAACCCAAAGCCCCACACGTCCGACAGTTTACCCGAGGCAAATCCCACAAGGACCCTACACCGGTCAGACCGGTCAGGCCTGGGCACCTCAGGATGAACAGCGAGCCGCGGGTCAACCCTTCCAAACAACCTTCCTGATCTCCTGATTCGCTCCATGGATTCGCACAAAACTTTGGGGATACTAGGAGTACCTCATGGGCATCCCATAGCTACGATTTGGTCCACCAAAACTTGTTGAGTCAAGAGGAATCGAAGGATTTCCACCAAGAACACCACTTTCCTGAAACCTAAGAAAACCCCAAAATCGAGCACCTTTTCTCACGGATTTGTGAGGGAGATCACAAGGAAAAGAACCACGAAGGGTTCATGCATACATCCCCAACCAAAAGCCAAAGAGAAAGGCCTCAAATACACAACAAGAAAATCGCCAAGAAAAGGCTCTGAAAATCAACAAAGAAAAGGAAAACGGGGGAAACAACACAAGGCCATGAGGAACCACGCCGAATCATCTATACATACCATGAAGGTTTATACAAGGTCTAGCTTGCCTCCCGATCATCCATCCCTCTCTAAAGATCTCACCATGAAGCTCTCAAGCTAGGCCTAGAAAATCGTAAGGAAAATAGGAAGGGAAAATAGCAAAAGCAAATGATCTAGGGTTCCAAGAGATGGCTGCCATCTTCTCACCACTTGGGTTATATGGAGGCAACCGAAAGATGAAACTACCCGTAAGACATAAAACTAAGATACACACTCCCAAGGGACACTTTGGGAATCTTCATCGTAGCACCATCAGACGGATGCCTGACAACGACAAACTTGCTTAGCCTCGACGTCTCCGGAAGGCGTCGTCGCACACCGATCAGACCGGTGCTCCCCACCGGTCAGACCGTTACCCACCGGTCAGACCGGTCCGATGCTGCTGCACTTCGGTCCTCGGTCTTGGCTTTGTGCATCAACCAAGGAACCCAATGGTTTTGTGGTGAACCACTAGAAACCCCGCGGACTTGGTGTAGCCTCCCGCCAATCTCCACTCATGACTTGGCTCTCACGTAGTCCCGGCTCGACCTTGGTTTTGAGGCTCAACCAAGAAATCGTCCATGACTTCGTCTTGCTGTTCTTGCCACCATGCGACCCGCACTTGACCCCGCTGGCCACCGGGTCCCTCGAACCAAGCCTACTTGTCTGCTCCACACATGGAGGCCTCACTGGCATCAACCTTTCGCACTTGTTCTTCACCTGAACCAGCACCAATCAAGCCGCAGCCTGCACCTATAGTACTAGGCTAAGAGTCAGTCCACACAACATTGTCAATCACTCATCACACCAGGAAGCGACCATCCACCAGTCCTTGAACCACACAGGGTCTCACTTCTGCGGCATGGCACATAGCTCCGGCAGTAAAAAGAGCCAGAAGGACGACTCGGACTCCGACTCCGAGGATGAGGTACGTGATGAACTCTCCTTATTGCGCCAGGAGAATGAGCAGCTAGGAAAATTGCTTGATAATCGTGATGACATGCTTAGGGAAGCTAAGTGTCGGGCATACACCCCGGGTACTCATGCAAGGAAGGATGAAGACAGACTCCTACTAGAATTCCATTGTAATCCTACTAGGACTCGTTCCGTGTAATCCTACTAGGACTCCTACATTGTAACCGACTAGGCACCCGCCCCCTGGACTATATAAAGGAGGGTCGGGTACCTAGGAGGACATCTGACCAACCGAACACCCAAGCTCAGGGCACCATACATGATACCCCCAAACAGGACGTAGGGCTCGCTACTCTGGCGGCCCGAACCTATATAAATCTCGTCTCTCATGTCCTTGCGCATACCTTCGAGTTTCAGGTCTCCCGACCATGATCCTCCACCGCACAATCTACTACCTCGGGTACCCCCTTGGTAGGTTTGCTGGTCTAAAACACTGACAGCTGGCGCGCCAGGTAGGGGTGATCATCCACACCGGGCGAATTCGAAGGAACTTCACCATCAAGATCAATCTACTCAGCGCCGCAAACAACTTCTCGTCGTGTACCTGTGTCCAGTCGAAGATAGATTCAGCTCTACGCGTGGCTCCACATGTCTACTCAGAATTGCAGTCGCCAAATTTGAGTACGGAGCGTACAAGGGCTTGAGCAGTTCACGAGAGAAGCAAAGGCCCCACCGACGGAATTTTCTTTTTATGTTTCAGAATCGAAGTCGCATGACGAGCAGCCGGCTCTACTGGCATCGGTTCAGTTTCAATTCACCAAGTCGTCCACGGACACCGGAACAGAGTCGCCTCGACGAAGCTGGATACAAGACAAGTCGAAGACCCTGTCCCCATCCTGGTTGTCGACCTAACAGCTCTGTAATCAAACTAGCAGCACGTACGCTATGAAATCCAGGAATTCAAGCCGCACCTGTTCATGCAGATTGTAGCAACTCTGGAGTCTGGTGTCTGCTGCCGTGCATCAAAAATCAAATTAATCCTGCTACCAGCAAAAGGCCACAACAAGCTTTCAAAATCCAAGTTGCTGAGGACACACAAGTCTCACGTGCCAAGGAAATTTTGAGGATCTGTGCTACACGCACACGGGCTGTCCCAGACCTCAAGACCATCACTTGGTACACACGTAAGACGTACGCGAGTACACCCACTTCAATTACTCGAGCACAATTGCCTCAACGCTCGGCAATGTCGACTTGTTGTCAGGCTGCACTGGCTCTACCTCAACCTTACCGTGCGCCGCGACTACTCGTCTCCCGGTCGCATCGGCTCTACCTCAACTACGCCGTGTGCCGCGACTACTCGTCTCCCGGCCGCATCGGCTCTACATCAGCTATGCCGCACGTCGCGAGTACTCGTCTCCACACCGGCTCTGCATCGACTACTCGTCGCCCAGTTGCATCAGCTTTACTACGCCTATGCCGTGCATCCGGACGCGCCGTCTCACCGCTCGACTTCTTGTCGGTCGGTCGCATTGGCTCTTGTCGTGCGCCCGATCTCTACATCTCGTGGCTCGACTACTTGTCGTCTGGTTGCGCTGGCTCTACTGCGCCTATGCCGTGCATCCTGACACGCCGTCTCGCTGTTTGACAACTCGAATCCAGTCACATCAACAGTCTGCCTAGGCAGCAACAGCTAAGTCATTTATTTAAATGATTACTGTTTTCTTTCCTTGGTTTGTTCTCCTAAACATCCAGGACAACATGCTGAGTACTCATCTGTGTACGCTTCTTGGCGGGTTTTCATGAGAGCTACACTCTGTCGACTACTCTTGGGGTATATCGACCAAGTCACCACGAGCCTACTTCATCAACTTGGGGGCTATCCCAAGGAGGCAGCTTCTAAAGTCCGCTCCGCGTGGCAACCTAAAGTCGACTTATAAAAGTCGCATTCTAAAGTCCGCTCCACGCGGCAACTTAAAGTCGACTCCGGTCGCACCTTCGCCTGCTCCGACGGCATACTGCGTGTGTAAGCCTCGATCGAACCTAGCTGTAAGTGGCCCTCGCGTCTTGGCAACGATGGAACCTAGCTGCACATGGTCTTCACGCTCTGTACCATGGGTCCAAGTACCCTAAGTACTCGCGCTCCGTACCATGGGTTTCGCACCCTAAGTACTCACACACCGTACCATGGGTCGAAGTACCCTAAGTACTCGCGCTTCGTACCATGGGTTTGGTACCCTAAGTACTCACGCACCGTACCATGTGTCCAAGTACCCTAAGTACTCATGCACCGTACCATGGGTCCAAGTACCCTAAGTACTCGCGCTTCGTACCATGGGTTTCGTATCCTAAGTACTCGCGCACCGTACCATGGGTCCAAGTACCCTAACTACTCACGCTTCGTACCATAGGTTTCATACCCTAAGTACTCACGCTCCGTACCATGGGTCCAAGTACCCTAAGTACTCGCGCTCTGTACCATGGGTCCTAGTACCCTAAGTACTCATGTCGACGCTAATGGTCGCAACCTCAAGTCCACTCTGGTGGCAAAAGTCGACGCTAACGGTCGCAATCTCAAGTCCACTCCGGTGGCAAAAGTCAACGCTAACGGTCACACCCAAGCCCGCTCCGGTGGCACATGTTGATGCTGACGGTCACACCCAAGCCCACTCCTGTGGCACAAGTCGACTTCTGTAGTCGCAATCTCAAGTCGACTTGAACGGTCGCAATCTAAAGTCCGCTCTGGCGGCAAAACTACTCGTTTTCTCTGATTTTTCGTTCAATTTTTCGTTCGGTTTTTTTGCATCTTAAGTCCAACCCACGTGGCACAAAGTCGACTATTGTAGTCACATCTAAAAACCGCTCCACACGGCAATCTAAAGTCGACTTCTAAAGTCGCATATCAAAGTCCGCTTCGTGCGGCAACTAAAGTTGACCTCGGTTTTCAAGTCGCATTTGAAAGTCTGCTCCGCGCGGCGACTAAAGTCGACTTCGGTTTTCAAGTCGCATTTTAAAGTCCGCTCCGTGTGGCAACTAAAGTCGACTTCGGTTTTCAAGTCGCATTTCAAAGTCCGCTCTGTGCGGAAACTAAAGTCGACTTCGGTTTTCAAGTCGCATCTCAAAGTCCGCTTCATGCGGCACAAAGTCAACTTTGGTTTTCGAGTCGCATTCTAAAGTCCGCTCTACCAGCATCTAAAGTCGACTTCGGTTGCATCTGAAGTCCGCTCTGACGGCACGGCTACTTCTCAAGCTCCACGGCTCGACGCCAAACTACAACTCGGAATCTCTCCAGCTCGGGGGTTGCATTCAAATTACTACTCCAGGATAACTTTAGCAGGCTTCGTTCGCTCTCAAGCTCGAGGGCTCTACAACAATAACAACTCGATGTGGCTCATACGGCTCTCTTATCTTGGGGGCTGCACGCTACAAGAGTACTCGATGATGGCTTTCGCGAACAATGAAGACCCTTGGATTGATTACATAATCATTTCAAGGCTCTGGGGCTGCTATGCTACACCCATCATTTAAATTTTTCAAGACGGAAGATTCAAAAGCAAGATTGGCCCTCATCTAGAGTCTACGACTCAACCCAAGGCTCGGGGGCTACTCCATATGGAGTGCGATTTTGCAATCGCACTTCCATATAATCTCGACTTCAAGACTGATGAGCTGGACCACCTTCCAGCCTCGTGACAGTTCAAGTACAATTGAAGACTTCTCCAAGCAGTAGTCGAGGATACTCAAGAACTACTCAAAGAGGCTTCAAGACTACTCGAACTACTACTCTCGACTACAACATGCTCAGGGGCTTGTCGGGCATACACCCCGGGTACTCATGCAAGGAAGGATGAAGACAGACTCCTACTAGAATTCCCCTGTAATCCTACTAGGACTCATTCTGTGTAATCCTACTAGGACTCCTACCTTGTAACCGACGAGGCACCCACCCCTGGACTATATAAAGGAGGGTCGGGTACCTAGGAGGACATCTGACCAACCCAATACCCAAGTGCATGGCGCCATACTTGATACCCCCAAACAGGACGTAGGGCTCGCTACTCTGGCGGCACGAACCTGTATAAATCTCATGTCCCGTGTCCTTGCGCATACCTTCGAGTTCCAGGTCTCCCGATCACGATCCTCCACCGCACAATCTACTACCTCAGGTACCCCCTTGGTAGGTTTGCCTGTCTAAAACACCGACACTAAGAAAATGAGGAAAGAGCTTAGGGCCTCGCTTGAAGATGCTAGGAATAGAGTGGCTGAGCTAGAAACATAGAACCTTGATGCTAAGCTTGATATAGATTCGCTTAAGGCTTCACCTGTTGTTTTTGATGAGGTTGATTGTGCTGATTGCTCTGTTTTCCTAGCTGATCTTACTGCTCTTAAGGAAAAGCATGCCTCCAAGTGTGAGGAACTTGATGTGCTTAGGGTTGAGTTGGCTGAGCTGCAGTCCATGCCTACTTTGCTAGGTACTTGCACATCTTGTCTTGTGTTGCATGAAAAGCTTGCTGAGTCTCATTCTCGCATTGTTTCGCTTGAGGCTGAATTGAAATCTCTTGTTGCTACTTCCTGCTCTACTTGTGAAGTGCACGCTTTGAAGAATTTGGAACTTGCACATTATGTTGATCGTTTGCAGGATGAAAATGATGAGTTGAGAAAGATGATGGGTTGGTTGTCGGGTCATGAGAGCTTAGGATGATGATTGAGGCATACAAGCGCTATGATAGGCAAGCACTTGGGTCGGATAAGATTGGAGAGTGTAGTGGTGAGGGAGGAGAGAAGATTGGTGATATCCAAGCTCCACCAAAAACCTTCCACAAAAATACCTATGCTCCTAAGCCAAACCAATTCAGAAACCGACTAGACACAACCCCAGATCCACCAGTGTTTTCTCCCCAAACAAATGATTTCCAAAAGCCCATCAAGTTCAAGAGTGACATGGGCAATGAGTTCTTTGCGAAAAAGGGAGAGAAACCAAGTGAGGAGAAACCAAAAGGGAAGCCTAGTGAGGAACCACAACCAAAGCCCAAGCCAAAACCGATCCGGTTCCATTGTCAGTATTGTGGGAGAGATGGTCACAAGGATGAGTTTTGCTTCAAGAAGAAGCGAGAGGAGAGAACGGCTAAAGAGTGGGCAAACAAGGACAGGTACCACCCTTCTCATGGTGTACCTGAGCCTCGTATGCCACTGCCTAGGGCAAAGGCCATTGTGCGTACTGTTCTGGCTTAGGGAGATAGGAAAGCTACAGGTGGTGTTGCTGGCCGAGCACCACCAGTCAGACCGATCAGGGTGACCGGTCAGACCGGTGCTGGTCTGGGTGCTGGACAGTTTGGTTTTCATGCTCGTGATGATGCTTGATTCAGTTCCTTTAGTCGTGGTACTAGTGGTTGGCGTTGTGAGTCTGGTGGTGTTGACTTTGTTGGACGCTCTCCTCCTCGTGATCGACACGAGCTTGGGAGTGGTCGCAGCTTTGAGTCTCAGAGGAGCTACGGTCCACAGTCGTCCTTTCGTGGCTTCCGTGCTCCTCCAGCGAGACGGGAGTGGTTTCAGTTTTCGTAGAGATGGTAGGATGGATTCAAGGTTTGATGCTCGTGGTAGGATGGATTCCCATTTTGATACGAATGGTAGGATGGATCGTGGTAACCCCACTTTGGAGCAGATGGCTCAACACTGGTTTTACTCTTTTGGTAATGACCTCAGTGTTGTGTCGTTTGCTCATTCACGTGCTCGTTTTTGATTTTCAGGTGGGAGGCTTGGGGAACGTTTGGTTGATCGACTCTGGTTGCTTGAGGCATATGACCGAAGATCGGGGGTGGTTCTCCAGCCTCACCCCGGTGGTGTCAAAAACATACATCACCTTTGGGGACAATGGGCGAGGGCGTGTACTTTCAGAAGGTGAAGTGAGGGTAAGTTACAAATTGGTGCTGAAGCGTGTTGCCTTGGTCAAGTCGCTCAGATTTAACTTGCTTTTGGTTTCCCGGGTTCTTGATGAATGTTTTGAGTTGCTGTTTAAGTCGGGTGGTTCTCGGATACTTGATGCTCGAGGTGACCTTGTTTGTGTGGTCGTTCCTGAGGGTCAGATATTCCGAGCGAATTTCTCTCAGAGTTCGGGTGTTGCTAGGTGTTTCATGGCAGGTTCTTCGGGTGAGTTGTGGAAGTGGCATAGGAGGTTGGGTCACTGGAGTTTTGACCTTTTGTCACACTTGAGTGGACTTAACTTGGTCCGATGATTGCCCCGATTGAAGTTCGAGAAGGATTTGGTGTGTGCGTCGTGCAGGCATGCCAAGATGGTAGCTGCTTCCCATCCACCCCTCATCGATGTGATGACGGAGCGTCCATGCGAGTTGCTCCATATGGACCTTGTTGGCCCAGCTCGTGTGTGATGTGTGGGTGGGAAGTGGTACGTCCTAGTTGTGGTGGACGACTACTCTGGGTATGCCTGGGTTTTCTTTTTGGAGGAAAAGGGGGAGACGTTTGGTTTTGTTCGAGATCTTGTCTTGAGGTTGTAGAACGAGAGGCACGGAGATGCCATACGAGCGATTCGCAGTGACAATGGCCCAGAATTTAAGAACTCTCGCTTCGAAACCTTTTGCCATGACTTGGGTCTTGAACACCTGTTTTCAAGTTCGTACACGCCTCCTCAGAACGGCTTGGTGGAAAGGAAGAACATAACCCTGTGTGAGATGCCTCGGACGATGCTCGATGAGCATGGGACTCCGAGGAGGTTTTGGGCTGAGTCGGTCAATACCGCGTGCTATGTGTCGAATAGGATTTTTGTCCGGGGCCATAAGAAGAAAACTTGCTACGAGTTGATGCATTGTCGTCCCCCAAGGTGAGTCACTTTCACGTCTTTGGCTGCAAATGCTTCATTCTTAAGAAAGGGAAGAGTTTAGACAAGTTCGAGGTTAGGTCTGTTGATGGCATTTTCTTTGGTTATGCGACTCATTCTAGAGCCTTTCGGGTGCTCAATCTTGAAACTAACCAAATTGTGGAGACTTGCGAGGTTACCTTCGACGAGACACAGCCACGTAGTTCGCTTTTTTTGAGTGTGCAGGTGACAAGGAACTTAGCGAGGAGATATTCGAGGATGAGGTGCAGCAGCAAGGAGTTGAGGAAGATGGTGGTATGGGCCCGCGGCTGAGCATGTACATACTACTTCGACTATGATCGAGGATGGGCCTTCTCCCACACCTACGATGATGTGCCGAGATCGAGAGGAAGCTGTAGCTGAGGGGGAGGTGGCTTCGAGGCAAGAAGCTCCCCTGCAAGTACAAATAGATCACCCAGCTTCAACGATCATCGGGAACATCAACGAACGAACTACACAGTCAAGGTTTCGAAACAGCTCTCACTTTGCCCATGCTGCTTTTGTTGCTACTTTTGAGCCTAAAGACATTGGACACACGCTTTCTGATTATAATTGGGTAAATTCAATGCATGAGGAGTTGGAGAATTTTGAGAGAAACTAAGTTTGGGAGTTAGTGGAGCCTCCACTAGGTTGTAAGCCGATTGAGACAAAATGGGTGTGGAAAAACAAAGAGGGAGACAAAGGTGAAGTAGTGAGAAACAAATCGAGGTTGGTTGCTCAGGGGTACACACAAAAAGAGGGGATAGACTATGAGGAGACATTTGCTCCTGTAGCTCGTTTGGAGGCGATTAGGATCCTTCTAGCCTTCTCTGTGGCTAAAGGGTTCAGATTGTACCAAATGGATGTGAAGAGTGCGTTCCTGAATGGTGTGTTGGAGGAAGAAGTGTATGTGAGGCAACCACCGGGGTTTGAGAGTGAGAAGTACCCCCACAGGGTGTACAAGTTGAGGAAGGCGCTGTATGGGTTGAAGCAGGCACCTAGAGCTTGGTATGGTAGGTCGAGGGGGTTCCTGTTTGAGAGAGGCTTTGAGATGGGGAAGGTAGATCAGACCTTGTTTCTCCTCAGGCAGGGCAAGGACATCCTAATTGTTCAGGTTTACATGGATGATATTGTCTTTGGTGGCTCATCTAACTCTTTGGTTGTAGGGTTTGCAGAAGACATGAGCAGGGAATTCGAGATGAGCATGATGGGTGAGTTGCAGTTCTTCCTCGGCCTTCAGATCAAGCAGTCGAAGGAAGGAACATTGTGCGGAAGTTCAAGATGGAGGACTCCAAGGCCATGACGACACCAATGAGTATGATTACAACCCTGGATTGGGACGAGGAAGGTGAACACGTGGACCAGAAGGAGTACCGAAGCAGGATCGGCTCCCTCGTGTACCTGACGGCGACGAGGCCGGACATCCAATTCTCGCTATGTCTGTGCACTTGTTTTCAAGCGTCTCCAAGGACTTCGCATCGGCAAGCAGTCAAGCGCATTTTTAGGTATTTATGATAAACTCCCGACTTCGGCCTTAATTACTCCGCGTCTTCTTCTTTGGAGCTTCACAGTTTTTCAGACGCGGATTTTGCCAGGTGTCGGTTGGATAGGAAGTCCACTTCTGGGACTTGCCAGTTCTTGGGTTCTTCTTTGGTGTCTTGGTCTTCCCACAAACAGTCGAGTGTTGCTCAATATACTACCGAATTTGAGTACGATGCCGCAGATAGTTGTTGCTCTCAGCTCCTTCGGATCACATACACCATGAGTGACTTTGGTGAGGAGTATACACATGTTCCACTCTATGTGATAGCACAAGTGCCATTAGTGTCGCAAAGAACTAAAGGACCGAACTGGCGACCAGAGAGTGGGGGAGTGAATGGGAGTCGATAAAAATTCTTCTCAAAGGAGGTGTCTTCTCCAATAAGACGAACACGGCTTGGCCAAATCACTTCTCCGAGTCAACAACCCAAGTTGGCCAAGACCCCGTAGCCACTGGAGTGCTACTGGTCCTAGGAACCAACAACCACCAAAACCTACTCGAGAACGCAGTGGAACAAACATTCGAGCAGAACACAGACCACACCGGTCAGACCGGTGAGCACCACTAGTCAGACCGGTCCCTGCCGGATCACCCGACACTCTCTAGAGACACACTGGGTCACCCTGGACCCCAAACCGGATCACCCGAGCAAGACTTGACGATTTCCACAAGCAAGCCTCTGCACCGGTCAGGCCAGTACAACACACCGGTCAGACCGGTCCTAGGCTGGAAACCCCAAATCAGAGAAACAGACCTCTCGAGCTCCAAACAGCACCAAACTCGAAACAGCAGCAAGCCTAGAAACTAGGGAACTCACTAGCACGTTCACCCGAGCAAAAACCCAACTGGGGTCTGCACCGGTCAGACCGGCGGAGGGCACCGGTCAGACCGGTCAGGGCCTAGGTGCTCGGGATGAACAGCAACCCGTGGGTCAACTCCTCCAAATCCAAATCCCGATCTCCCGATTCGCTCCACGGATTCGCACAAGACTTTGGGGATACTAGGCGTACCTCATGGGCATCCCATAGCTATGATTTGGTCCACCAAAACTCGTTGAATCAAGAGGAATCGAAGGATTTCCACTAAGAACACCACTTTCCCGAAACCTATCCAAGACCAAGACACCAAAGAAGAACCCAAGAACTGGCAAGTCCCAGAACTGGACTTCCTATCCAACCGACACCCAGCAAAATCCGTGTCTGAAAAACCGTGAAGCTCCAAAGAAGAAGACGCGGAGTACCAAAGGCCGCAGTCGGGAGTGTATCACAAATACCTGAAGATGCGCTTGACTGCTTGCCGATGCGAAGTCTTTGGAGACGCTTGAAAATGAGCGCACAAACATACCGAGAATTGGATGTTTGGCCTCATCGCCGTCAGGTACAGGAGGGAGCCGATCATGCTCCGGTACTCCTTCTGGTCCACGTGTTCACTGTCCTCATCCGCATCAAGGGCTGTAGTCGTACTCATCGACGTCGTCATGGCCTTGGAGTCCTCCATCTTGAACTTCCTCACAATGTCCTTGGTGTACTTGGCTTGGTGTACAAATGTTCCTTCCTTCGATTGCTTGATCTGGAGCCCGAGGAAGAACTGCAACTCACCCATCATACTCATCTCGAATTCCCTGCTCATGTCTTCTGCAAACCTTGCAACCAAAGAGTTAGACGAGTGTTGACGGCTGTTAAGTACCACTTTTAGGCCGTCAATACCTGCATAGAATAAACAGAAAAGTGATCATCAACACAAGAATAGGGGTTTATACTGACAATTTCCACAAGGGTTGGTGTTTCTATCTTTTGTTGCAGGACACATCGAAATGCACATGGAATGACGCAATTGAGAGCAAGTAAATTAATGGTATGAATATGGCATTATCATAAACAACCTCAAATGCCAAATTGGTCTACACCATTGCGACGGGCTCGTCGAGACGATCGAAACGGATATATCATTCGCATACATCGGAGCCCGGATGAGAGAGATATGCACAGGACATCATGTGGGCCCGGTGGGACCCACACCAGACCACGTGGTGACGTGCTGGCACACAGGATGCCATGTGTCCATGACACCTCATCAATTCAAGAGAAGCACTTCCCCGACGAATCAGACGCCGCCACGTGTTCAGCACAAGGATTCAAGGGCCCACAACCCAAGCAAACCGCCTCCAACCGACCCATACACCGGGAACCGGCTTGAGGACCCACCTAGCAGTCACCCAGACGAAAGGCGGCACGATCGGACCCGATCCGGGATCGGCCGTCCCCACCTTAAGGCGGTTCGCCTCCATCTTCCACGTGTTGTCTCCCCATTGGATCCTAAGGGCATTCCCGTGGTGCTTGGGGTGTTCTCGCGTAGTGACCCGGGCCTATAAATAGAAGGGGAGGGGGTAAGAATGGATACACATCCCAAGTTCTCCCCTCTCTCATTTCCTCACTTGGAGAGGTGAGTTCTCACCTCTCCATGTGTAGTTGGGTGTAGGTGCTATGTAGATGGTGGTGTGTGTGAGACTCCCATTTGTTCTTCATTTAGAGCAAAGTGAGTATTTTTGTATTTCCCTTTTAGACTAAAGTGATATTCATGCATGGGCGATATGTTCTTGAGTTCTTCATCTGTTCATCATTTAGAGCTCGTCTTCTTCGTGACACAATCCTTTGATCTTGTTGACTAGATGAATAATTCTGCATTCCGTTTGTGTGAGTTATCTAATTAGATATTATTGGAATACATTAATTGGTGCTTAGTCGTTCGACCTCGCGCCACCTCGGTTCAATGAGGGGCCAAGTCTGGCTGTACTCGCGGGTTCGTCGCTCTGTATTTATACGGAGTGCTATAGTATGCTACGGGAGTGCCTAGACGTAGTCGTATTATAGTAGTAATCGGTGGTGTAGACGTGGTGTCTAGACTACAGGTTATCCTTCGATTGCCCTGTGTCCCTCGGTAAGTCTTGGGGTAGGCCACGGTAGTGACAGCCGTTGGACCCTTATGGAATCCCCCACGTTCGGATACAGGTGTAGGCAACCCTTTGCTGTGAACCGACTGTTATAGCCAGGAGGGTACGGTGTCCGAAGTGAGATCCTTTGTAGCTTGTACTCCCCTAGAACCGAGCACCCCATCATCTCTCTACCCAAGCAGGGGCTTGGTGTCCTTGGACCGACTGTACGAAGGTAGTACACACACATTCCCTTGGATTCGATACCCTTGGAATACTTTGAGGTGAAAGCTACAACGGTATCCGTGCTCTTGCGGATTTATTCGTGTGACGCTAAAATACCCAACAAGCTTTCTGGCGCCGTTGCCGGGAACGGTTGTTGTATCTATCTTCGAACCTAGTGGTCCTCGTATGTATCTTTTTCATTTTTCTTCTACCTCTACTCCCGTTACCCTTCGAGATATCCTTTCCATTCTCTTTACCTCTACCTTTACCCTCGCTACCCTTGGAAGGTTATCCTTGTAAACACCTTCCACCTTCGAGGAGTGAACCCTTAGAGCCACCCTTGTCAAAATTCATTCCTTTATCTGGCTGTCGGAATCACCCCTCTCTCATGAAGCTAATTCAGGATCTTTCCTTCTCGGGGTCAATTCATGAGAACCCCCTCGATCATGTGAGAGACTACGAGTGTTTGATTGAAACTCCGAGTGAAATCGAAGAATCATTGGATGCTCGAAAAAGGGAATTTTCCCGCTATCCCTCTCTGGGAAAGCATGGGGTTGGCACCGTTGTTTCGGTAGAGACTACCACACTTGGGAAAATTCGAGAGCAGCTTACTGCTCCCGCTTCTTCCCGATACGACGTGTCATCTCATTGAGGATAAGGATTCTCAGTCTCAAGCAAGGTGAGGAGGAATCACTAGGAATGGTATGGGATCACTTCGCCTTTTTGGCGGAAGTTTTCCCAGTCCTCCACATTTCCGATTGGATGTTGCTTCAGCGCTTCTAGTATGGGTTACGGAAGGACAATGCCATGCGGCTTAATGCTCTCTCTGGAGGCTCTTTTGTGCACTTGGACGCTGCTGAGGGAAAAGAGATCGTGGAATATCTCCGGGATTTCAGCTCCCCTTGCATCCTGGTCGATGAGGTGCCCGTCAAAGGAAATGTTGTGCCCCTAGATCCATCATCGGCCGAGCTGAAGCTTTAAGCTCTGGCTAAAGATACCATTCCTGAATAGCAGGAATCTAAGGGAAAGATTGCTTCGCGCAGAGTCTACCCTTGGGTTCCCCTCTCGTACCTCTTCTTAGACCTTCTCCCCGAGACCTTGTCTCGTGGGAGGATGGAGAGAGTAATTAGGAAAGGATGAATCATTCTCGGCCGGGATGACTTATCTGATCCTAGTTATGATCTCCTAAGGAGAGTACATTTGGCCTATCATGTTCCTATGTTGAGGTTTGAGCTGAAGTACCTTGCACTGAAGTTTCGTATAAACCAAGACATCGGTCTCTGCTTTATAATCCAGTGGATTCATTTATCAGACCGAAGGAGCATGATCATTTACCGATCGAATGGAGTACATTCACTTCATATCTTAAGCCCATCGATCGATGCCGACCAGTCAGGAGAAGCTTAAACTTCATACTTTACGCTTGACTTGATCGATGCCCAATGGGAGTTGCACTTTCCAGCTTATCCATAACCTCCTATTGGAAGCTTAGGCTAGACCCGGGATGGCTCATCGTTTTGATGAGAAGATCGGTCCATCCACCTAAGGAAGGATGAGCTTAACCTCACCCTTCACCTGAACTCTAGCTCTTGAACATACGCCGGCCGTTCGAGTTTCTACTCTATCCTCTTTTGGAGGCCGAGTATTTTCCTGAGCTGAGTTCAGTCGGAGATCAGTTGCGAGAGCGCTAGCCTCAGTGCTCAACCTTCCGTCTTCGAGGTTCACCCTGGTGCTATAGCTTCTCGAGTCCCGTTATCGCCCCAAGAGCTGTCTTAGCCTCCTTGGAATGATCATGTCTACTTCTAGCTTTGCTATCTTTTGGACTCGTGTTCGTATATGGCACTAACCTTGTAGCTAGAGCTTCACTGCTTCTTCAATGATTGGTGGTGAGATGGGAAGGACACCACCAATGTGGCTGCAAGAGAAGTTCCCCTGGTCGAGCTTATGACCTTGAATAAACAAAGCACTACCAGGAGATAGCCTGGATTAGCATAGGTTTTATTTCCCTTCCGAATAAAAGCAAGAACATGTTGTTGGCATAAGCTGTCCTTCGGGTATTTTTGGTCACTAACCTTTCAGGTGGAGATTGAAAAGAAAGATGGACAGAGGACGCCTACGAACATGTGAGCTACATCATATGCAACACCTAAGGTAAGCTTTGGTGAGGGAATGTTTACAAAAGGAAGCTTGATCACCACACACTTGAGTTTTGTTGCCTAGCAATGCAAACTTCAAGTGTGGAGGAGGTATGTGAGCATCCTGAGTAAAGTTCCTCCTCTACCAAATCTTATCCTGGTGTGAAGATGATGTAAGCTCTTGCATCTTGCCCTCTAGCTAGGTAAGTCCTGCTTTTGACATTAAACAAAGCCCTTCCGGGAGGTTGCCTGAGGTTCACCGTCTTATGCTCATGCTTATGTTCCTTTTGATAATAGCTTGATCATGCTTTCATGCTTTCTTTATCTTTGATTTGTATGCTCTGGTTTGAATGTTATGAATTCACACATTCATAGGCTGTTTTAGATTAAGCGTGGTGCTTAGGTTAAAACTGTCTTCTTCAGCCAAAACAAGACATGGTGTCGAGTTTTGGTTGATGAACCTTAGAGTTATCCTCTCAGATCTTGGTTGCATGTATGCGGACTAACCCTTGCAGGAAATCCTCAAATTCTAATGGGTAAGTCATTGAGCTATGTTCAATTGGGATGGTAAGTTAAGGTGTTAGATTGATGTTGCATAACATATAAAGGAGGTACATTTGACCCCATAAAGGTCTCATCTATCTTCTTTGTTTATGAAGTGTAACGTTGGTCTAACCCTTCTGAGCAAATGACATGGTGACGATAATAATAAAAAAAGAAACCCAAAAATATTTGCTTTTGAATAAAGGCTCTATGGTTCTCAAATCAGTAGAGTCCATCCTTTGTTTCCACTTTTTGCTCGAAGAACACACCAGTACGAGCACCAGTGTGGGGGAGTTCTCTCAAGCTCATCATCAACGTATTCACTTGAGAACTCCCACACAAGGGTTGCACGACATCGACTACACCTTCATGATGAGAACAAGGTAAACTAGAGTGAGCTGGCTACCCCTCGGGTCAGCCAAATCACCACTAGTCTTCCTTGTCCCCTATATCCTTCAGGAGCGATGGTATGTGCACCCTTATCTCACTCTCTCTACCCATGAGTTTGAATGATAATCAGTTCTTATCCAATAAATCAAACTTAAATAATTGTGCTCTGCTTGCTCTACATGATTCCTGTGGTTGGCCTGCATATGCTTTATTCCTTACCCATTATCTTGATGCTTGTGAACAAATATCATTAGGGAACTCATGCTCATCTAAGTAGTTGGTGTTTGTGATATGGTTTGATGCTCTAAATGTTTGAGTGCTTGGGAATTTTATTTGAAAAAATCTGAAAACCCTTTTGCAAAGCTCCTCTTTGATACGTCACAGTCCTACCAAAGCCTTATGATGTTCTAGTTGAAAACCTCATACTCAAATGCTGCTTGTTGTTGCATTGAGCTTTGTCAAATTTTGTGACCCTATGAGAATTCTTTCCATGCTTTCATGATCAAGATTCATGTGCACACCACCATTTCCTCCTTGCTATGCTTCTACTCTGGAAGTTAGCATTGTATCATTCATCTATTCACCTACATAAATGCTCCATCGTATGCATTGATTTCTCTCTCCTCAAGTATTTTGTAAAGAGGCATGGCTATCTAAAAAAAGAAAAAAAAGAAAGAAGAAAAAAAATGTGGGCACATGAAGGTCCATAAAAAAGAGAAGAGGATAGCCTTGTTCTCATTAGACTTTTCATATATATGAGAGAGAAAATCATGCAATGGAGTCATTCAGCTCATTCATCATATGATGGTAATAACTAGTACCTACTCCGGGGCTAGTGTCCACCTTACCATCACCACAATATTTCATCATGTATGGTAATATCTAGAACCCATTCCGGGCCTAGTATACACCTTATCATACCTATCATATCCATACACGTGCACATCTTGATCTGATTGTATGAATTGCTTTTCTCCTGGATCTGGTCTTTGACTTTGCAATATATGTGATGCAAATATGCTTTATCTTTATCCTACCCTGAGCTCCACATATAGCCATCATTAGAAGTAGGATGAAAGAAAGGCAAATCAAATGCCTTGGTGAGGACATATACACTTTGAGCGATCTGAGAGAATCAAATGAGTAGCTAAGTAAGGTTTGTTTTGAAAATTATTTCAAAAACCCCAAGTTACATGACATGATGAGTAGGAGTGACTTGATTCATGACCGTTCCATTCTTCAACTACCCAAGATGGCATGATAGACACTCCACATAGTTCACAAGTGTATGATTTGGAAAATCTCTTATGCTAGCTTCATACCTTTGGATATCATGTACCACCTTGATCTGACTCTCTTTACTCGGGATGAGCAAAGGTCAAGTGTGGGGGAGTTGTTGACGGCTGTTAAGTACCACTTTTAGGCCGTCAATACCTGCATAGAATAAACGGAAAGTGATCATCAACACTAGAATAGGGGTTTATACTGACAATTTCCACAAGTGTTGGTGTTTCTATCTTTTGTTGCAGGACACATCGAAATGCACATGGAATGACGCAATTGAGAGCAAGTAAATTAATGGCATGAATATGGCATCATCATAAACAACCTCAAATTCCAAATTGGTCTGCACCATTGCGACGGGCTCGTCGAGATGATCGAAACAGATATATCATTCGCATACATCGGAGCCCGGATGAGAGAGATATGCACAGGACATCATGTGGGCCCGGTGGGACCCACACCAGACCACGTGGCGACATGCTGGCACATAGGATGCCATGTGTCCATGACACCTCATCAATCCAAAAGAAGCACTTCCCCGACGAATCAGGCACCGCCACGTGTTCAGCACAAGGATTCAAGGGCCCACAACCCGAGCAAACCGCCTCCAACCGACCCACACATCGGGAACCGCCATGAGGACCCACCTAGCAGTCACCCAGACGAAAGGCGGTGCGATCGGAGCCGATCCGGGATCGGCCGACCCCACCTTAAGGCGGTTTGCCTCCATCTTCCACGTGTTGTCTCCCCATTGGATCCTAAGGGCATTCCCGTGGTGCTTGGGGTGTTCTCACGCAGTGACCTGGGCCTATAAATAGAAGGGGAGGGGGTAAGAATGGAGACACATCCCAAGTTCTCCCCTCTCTCATTTCCTCACTTGGAGAGGTGAGTTCTCACCTCTCCATGCATAGTTGGGTGTAGGTGCTATGTAGATGGTGGTGTGGGTGAGACTCCCATTTGTTCTTCATTTAGAGCAAAGTGAGTATTTTTGTATTTCCCTTTTAGACTAAAGTGATATTCATGCATGGGCGATATGTTCTTGAGTTCTTCATCTGTTCATCATTTAGAGCTCGTGTTCTTCGTGATACGATCCTTTGATCTTGTTGACTAGATGAATAATTCTGCATTCCATTTGTGTGAGTTATCTCATTAGATCTTATTGGAATACATTAATTGGTGCTTAGTCGTTCGACCTCGCACCACCTCGGTTCAATGATGGGCCAGGTCTGGCTGTACTCGTGGGTTCGTCGCTCCGTATTTATACGGAGTGCTATAGTATGCTACGAGATTGCCTAGTCGTAGTCGTATTATAGTAGTAATCGGTGGTGTAGATGTGGTGTCTAGACTACAGGTTATCCTTCGATTGCCTTGTATCCCACGATTTGTCTTGGGGTAGGCCGCGGTAGTGACAGTCGTTGGACCCTTATGGAATCCCCCACGTTCGGATACAGGTGTAGGCAACCCTTTGACGTGAACCGACTGTTATAGCCAGGAGGGTCCGGTGTCTGAAGCGAGATCCTTTGCAGCTTGTACCCCCTAGAACCGAGCACCCTATCATCTCTCTACCCAAGCAAGGGCTTGGTGTCCTTGGACCGACTGTACGAAGGTAGTACACACACGTTCCCTTGGATTCGATACCCTTGGAATACTCTGAGGTGAAAGCTACAACAGTATCCATGCGCTTGCAGATTTATTCGTGTGACGCTAAAATACCCAACAATGAGCCACCAAAGACAATATCATCCATGTACACCTGCACAATTAGGATCTCTTTGCCCTACCTGAGGAGAAACAAGGTCTGATCTACCTTCCCCATCTCAAAGCCTCTCTCAAACAGGAACCCCCTCAACCTACCATACCAAGCTCTAGGCACCTGCATCAGCCCATACAGCGCCTTCCTCAACTTGTACACCCTGTGGGGGTACTTCTCACTCTCAAACCCTGGTGGTTGTCTCACAAACACTTCTTCCTCCAAAACACCGTTCAGGAAAGCACTGAGAGTCTGTGTGCTTCGAGGACCGGTGGATGGTCGCTTCCTGGTGTGATGAGTGATTGACAGTGTTGTGTGGACTGACTCTTGGCTAAGTATTGCAGGTGCAGGTTGCGGCTCGATTGGTGTTGGTGCAAGTGAAGAGCAAGCGCGAAAGGTCATTGCTGGGTAGGCCTCCAGGTGTGGAGAAGAGAAGTAGGCTTGGCTCGAGGGACCCGGTGGCCAGCGGGGTCAAGTGCGGGCCGCATGGTGGCAAGAACGGCAAGATGAAGTCGTGAATGGTTTCTTGGTTGAGCCTCAAAACCAAGGTCGAGCCAGGACTACGTGGGAGCCGAGTCATGAGTGGTGATCGGCGGAGGCTACACCGAGTTCGCGGGGTTTCCAGTGGTTCACCAGAAAACTGCTGGGTTCCTTGGTGGATACACAATGCCAGACCGAAGACCAGAGGCAACAGCACTGGACCGCTCTGACCGGTGGGTCTGACCGGTCTGACCAGTGGGGTACACCGGTTTGACCGGTGTGCGACGACGCAGTCCGGAGACTTCGAAGCGGAGGGCACGTGTCGGGATCGCAAGGCTTGCATCGAGGCTAAGCAAGTTTGCGGTCGCTGGGCATCCGTCCGATGGTGCTAAGACAAAGTTTCCCAAAAGGCCCTTCGGGGGCGTGTATCTTAGTTTAATGTAATAGGGGTAGTTTCACCTTTCAGCTAGCCTCCATATAACCCAAGTGGTGAGAGGATGGCAGCCATCTCTTGGAACCCTAGCTCATTTGCTTTTGCTATTTTCCCTTCCTATTTTTCCTTAGGATTTTTAGGACTAGCTTGAGAGCTTCATGGTGAGACCTTGTGAGAGGGAAGGATGACTGGGTGGCAAGCTAGACCTTGTATGAACCTTCATGGTATGCATAGATGATTCGGCGTGGTTCCTCAAGGCTTGATTGTGTCTCTCCCGTTTTTCCTTTTTGGTGATTTGCGGAGCCTTTTCTTGGTGATTTTCTTGCGGCAGTTTTGCGACCTTTCTCTTTGGGATTTGGTGGGGGATGTATGCATGAACCCTTCGTGGTTCTTTTCCTTTTGATTGCCCTCCCAAATCCATGAGTAAAGGGGCTCAATTTTGGGGTTTTCTCCGGTCTAGGGTTAGAGGCGTTCTTGGTGGAAATCCTTCGATTCCTCTTGATTTAGCAAGTTTTGGTGGACCAAATCGTGGCTATGGAATGCCCATGAGGTACTCCTACTATCCCCAAAGTCTTGTGCGAATCCGTGGAGCGAATCGGGAGATCGGGATTTGGATTTGGAGGAGTTGACCCGCAGGTTGCTGCTCATCCCGAGAGCCCAGGGCTTGACCGGTCTGACCAGTGCCTTCCACTAGTCTGACCGGTGCCAACCCCCTGTCGGGTTTTGCTCGGGTGAACGTCTTGGTGAGTTCCCTAGTCTTTGAGTTTGCTGCTGTTTCGAGTTTGGAGTGTTTTGGAGCTCGGGAGGTCAGTTTCGCGGATTTGGGGTTTCCTGGCTTGGACCTGTCTGACCGGTGAGCTACACCGGCCTGACTGGTGTAGAAGCTTTGTGTGGAAATCTTCAGGTTCTGCTCAGGTGACCCGGCTCAGGGTCCAGGGTGACCCGGTGTGTCTCTGGAGGGTGTCGGGTGATCCGGCGGCTTAGTCCGGGTGATCCGGCCTTGACCGGTCTGACCGGTGCAGGTGACCGGTTTGACCGGTGTGGTCAGTAGCTGCTCGAGTTGCTTGTTCCACTGCGTTCTCGAGTAGGTTTCGGTGGTTGTTGGTTCCTAGGACCAGTAGCACTCCAGTGGCTACGTGGTCTTGGCCAACTTAGGTAGTTGAGCCGGAGACGTGGTTTGTTTAGCCGTGTTCATCTTGTTGGAGTAGCCATCTCCTTCGAGAAGAATTTTTCTCGGCTCCCATTCACTCCCCCCCCCTCTCTAGTCGCCAGTTCGGTCCTTCAAGTGGTATCAGAGCCGGTTACAGATCTTCGTGATTCTAACCAGTCTAAGATCCAAGGATGGCGTACCAGGAACGGGGATCGGGTCCTCCGCACTTAGATGGCAAAAACTACCAGATGTGGCAGAGGCGGATGGCAGCTTTCGTCTGCGGTAAGGGTCAGATCCTTTGGGACATTACGGTGAACACAGCTTATGTTCATCCGATTAACTTCCTTGCTCCAGGATCGAGGGACATGCACAATGCCAACAACAAGGCGGTCAACTACTTGTTTCGTGCTCTGTGTCAATCCGAATTCGATCGGGTTCAGACAAAGGACTTGGCTTATAGGATTTGGGAGCAGTTGAAGAATGCTCACGCTGGAAACGCTCAGGTTCAGGCTCGGTTGTACGCGACTTACCGGAGAGAGTACGAGAACTTCACTCATCTCCCCGGTGAGTCAATTGACACCATGTTCCAGCGGTTCACGGTGATTGTGAACAACATGAGGGCTAATGTGGCCGTGCTCCCGTACGATGATCATGACAGAGTTGTGAAGCTCTTGCACGCTTTGGATCGTACAGTTTGGGATGGAAAGGTCGAGGCCATTCTTGAGTCCGAGAAGTATGACACTCTGTAGGTAGACGAGCTGTTCTCGAAGCTCAAGTCAGCTAAGGTGGATCGTGGTGTGACAGCCCGTCTTGAGAGCCTGACTGACTCCCGTAGGCTTGCTATCGTCGGTGGCTCAGGTGCTAAGTCTAACGCTAACCCATCCTCTCGGATGTACTCTTTGTCCTCTTTGATGTCTTTGCCAGATGAGGAGTTCGACGTGGTTGGAGAGGACGAGCTGGCGCTGCTGACCAAGAGGTTCGACAGGATGCACAAGAATCGGGTGAACACAAGGAGGAACACGAGGACGTGCTTTCAGTGCGGCAAGTCGGGACACTTCGTCGCCGACTGCCCCGAGAAGATGGAGAACAAGGACAGCTACAAGCACCGGTCGAGGACAGAGGGCAAGTATCGATCGAGGCGTGATCACAAGCACAAGCACAAGCACAAGCACAAGCACAAGGACGAGCGACGATCGAGGAAGAAGGACGGCCACGGCAAGGCTCGAGCGATGGTTGGAGCAAGCGACGTCGACTCCAGCTCGCGTACTCTACCTCGAGCTCGAGTAGTAGTGAAGACGAAGGTGATCGGCGCAAGAACAAGAAGTCATCCAAGAACTTGAGCGGGCTGAGTTGCTACACGAGAGATGGCTTCTGCACCATGGCACGAAGCTCCGGCAGCAAGAAGAGTCACAAGAGCGACTCGGACTCCGACTCTGAGGATGAGGTATGTGACGAGCTTTCCTTCTTGCGCCAAGAGAATGAGGAGCTTGGCAAGTTGCTTGATAATTGTGATGACATGCTTAGAGAGGCTGAGAAGATGAGAAAGGAGCTTAGGGCCTCGCTTGTGGATGCTAGTACTAGAGTGGCTGAGCTAGAAAGACAGAACCTAGATGCTAAGCTTGAAATTGATTCGCTTAAGGCTTCACCCATTGTTTCTGATGAGGTTGATTATGCTGATTGCTTTGTGTTCCTAGCTGATCTTACTGCTCTTATGGAAAAGTATGCCTCCAAGTGTGAGGAACTAGATGTGCTTAGGGTAGAAGTGGCTGAGCTTAAGTCTAGACCTGCTTTGCTAGGTGCTTGCACTTCTTGCCCTGTTTTGCATGGAAAGATTGATGAGATGCATGCTTACACTATTTCTCTTGAGGCTAAGTTGAAAGCACCTGTTCCCACTTCTTGCTCTACTTGTGAATTGCATGCTATGAAGAATCTGGAACTTGCACATTATGTTGATCGTTTGCAGGATGAAAACGATGAGTTGAGAAAAAGGATGGGTTGGTTGTCGGGTCATGAACCACAGCTTAGGATGATGATAGAGGCATACAAGCGCTATGATGGGCAAGCGCTTGGTTCAGATAAGATTGGAGAGTGTAGTGGTGAGGGAGGAGAGAAGATTGGTGATATCCAAGCTCCACCAAAAACCTTCCACAAAAATGCCTATGCTCCTAAGCCAAACCCATTGAGAAACAAACTTGACACAACTCCAGATCCACCCATATTCCCTCACCCACAAATGATTTCCAAAAACCCGTCAAGTTCAAGAGCAACTTAGGGAATGTGTTCTTTGGGAAAGAGGGTGAGAAGCCTAGGGAGGAGAAACCGAAGGAGAAGCCGAGTGAGGAGAAACTAAGTGAGCAGCCCCAACCCAAGCCTAAACCTAAGCTCATACAATTCCATTGTGACTAATGTGGGAGAGATGGTCACAAGGGTGAGTTTTGCTTCAAGAGGAAGCGTGAGGAGAGAATGGCTAAGGAGTGGGCTAACAAGGACAGGTACCGCCCCTCAAATGGTGTACCTGAGCCTCGTATGCAAATGCCCAGGGCCAAGGCGTTGTGAGGACGGTTTCGGCTTGGGGAGATCGAAAGGTGGTAGGTGGTGCTGCTGGCCGAGCACCACCGGTCTGACTGGTTAGGGGGACCGATCAGACCGGTGCTGGTCTGGGTGCCAGGCAGTTTGGTTTCCGTGCTCGTGAGGATGCTCGGTTCAGTTCCTTTGGTCGTGGTACAGGTGGTTGGCCTGGTGAGCCCGGTGGTGGTCAGTTTGCTAGACGTTCTCCACCTCGTGCTCAATACGATGGTGGGAGGAGTCGTAGCTTTGAGTTGGAGAGGAGGAACGGTCCACGGTCTTCCTTTCATGGTTTTCGTTCTCCTCCAGCGAGACAGGGTTGGTTCCCTCGTGGTGGTTCCCGTGGTGGTTTTCGTGGTGGTAGCTTTGATAGGCGTGATGATATGGTTTGTGCTAACCCCACTTTGGAGCAAATGGCTCGGCACTGGTTTTACTCTTTTGGTACTAACCCCAGTGCTGAGTCGTTTGTTCACTCACGTGCTCGTTTTTGAATTTCAGGTGGGAGACTTGAGGAACGTTTGGTGGATTGACTCCGGTTGCTCGAGGCATATGACCGGAGACAAGGGGTGGTTCTCAAGTCTCATCCCGGTGGTGTCCAAGACATACATCACCTTTGGGGACAATGGGCGAGGGCCTGTGCTTTCAGAAGGTGAGATTAAGGTAAGTGACAAGGTCACTCTCAAGCGTGTTGCTCTTGTTCAATCGCTCGGGTTCAATTTGCTTTCTGTGTCCCAGCTTTTGGATGAGGGTTTTGAGGTGTTGTTTCGGCTTGGTGGTTCTCAGATTTTGGATTCTCGAGGGGACCTTGTTTGCATGGTCGTTCCCGAGGGTCAAGTTTTCTGAGCGGATTTCTCTCAGTCTTCTGGTATGGCTCGTTGCTTTTTGGTTGGTTCTTTGAGTGAGTTGTGGAAATGGCATAGGAAGTTGGGTCACTTAAGTTTTGACCTTTTGTCTCGCTTGAGTAAACTTAATTTGGTCCGAGGATTGCCACGACTGAGGTTTGAGAAAGAGTTGGTTTGTGCGCCGTGTAGGCATGCCAAGATGGTAGCATCTTCCCATCCACCCCTCACCGATGTGATGACGGAGCGTCCATGCGAGTTGCTCCATATGGACCTTGTTGGCCCAACTCGTGTGAGATTTGTGGGTGGGAAGTGGTACGTCCTGGTTGTGGTGGACGACTACTCTCGGTATGCGTGGGTTTTCTTTTTGGAAGAGAAAGGGGAGACGTTTGGTTTTGTTCGAGATCTTGTCTTGAGGTTGAGGAACGAGAGGCACGGAGATGCCATACGAGCGATCCGCAGTGACAATGGCTCGGAATTTAAAAAATCTTATTTCGAAACCTTTTGCCATGACTTGAGTCTTGAACACTAGTTCTCTAGTCCATATACGCCTCCCCAGAACGGCGTGGTCGAAAGGAAAAACAGAACCCTGTGTGAGATGGCTCGGACGATGCTCGATGAGCACAGGACACCGAGAAGGTTGTGGGCTGAGGCGGTCAATACCGCGTGCTATGTGTCGAACAGAATTTACCTCAGGGTCCATAAGAAGAAAACTTGCTACGAGTTGATGCACGGTAGAACCCCCAAGGTAAGTCACTTTCACGTCTTTGGCTGCAAATGTTTCATCCTTAAGAAAGGGAAGAAGTTGGATAAGTTCGAGGCTAGGTCTGTCGATGGCATTTTCTTTGGTTACGCGTCTCATTCTAGAGCCTTTCGAGTGCTCAATCTTGAAACTAACCAAATCGTGGAGACTTGCGAGGTTACCTTCGATGAGACACAGCCACGTAGTCAGCTTCTTTTTGAGTGTGCAGGTGACGAGGAACTTGGCGAGGAGATTTTCAAGGATGAGGTGGAGCAGCAAGGAGATGAGGAAGATAGTGGTGTGGCACCCGCGGCTGAGCATGTACATACTACTTCAACTATGATCGAGGACGGGCCTTCTCCCACACCTACGACGACATGCCGAGATCATGAGGAAGCTCCAGCTGAGGGGGAGGTGGCTTCGAGGCGTGAAGCTCCCCGGCGAGTACAAGTGCATCATCCAGCTTCAACGATCATCGGGAACATCAACGAACGCACTACACGGTCGAGGTTTCGAAATGATTCTCACTTTTTCCCATGCTGCTTTTGTTGCTACTTTTGAGCCCAAAGACATTGGATATGCGCTATCTGATCACAATTGGGTCAATTCTATGCATGAGGAGTTGGAGAATTTTGAGAGGAACCAAGTTTGGCAGTTAGTGGAGCCTCCACCGGGGTGTAAGCCGATTGGGACAAAATGGGTGTGGAAAAATAAAGAGGGAGAGAAAGGTGAAGTGGTGAGAAACAAGTCAAGGCTTGTTACTCAGGGGTACACACAGAAAGAGGGGATAGACTACGAGGAGACTTGCTCCCGTAGCCCGTTTGGAGGCGATTAGGATCCTTCTAGCCTTTGCCGTGGCTAAATGGTTCAAATTGTACCAAATGGACGTGAAGAGTGCTTTCCTGAACGGTGTTTTGGAGGAAGAAGTGTTCGTGAGGCAACCACCGAGGTTTGAGAGTGAGAAGTACCCCCTTAGGGTGTACAAGTTGAGGAAGGCGCTGTATGGGCTGAAGCAGGCGCCTAGAGCTTGGTATGGTAGGTTGAGAGGGTTCCTGTTTGAGAGAGGTTTTGAGATGGGGAAGGTAGATCAGACCTTGTTTCTCCTCAGGCAGGGCAAAGGGATCCTAATTGTGCAGGTGTACGTAGATGATATTGTCTTTGGTGGCTCGTCTAACTCTTTGGTTGCAAGGTTTGCAGAAGACATGAGCATGGAATTTGAGATGAGCATGATGGGCGAGTTGCAATTCTTCCTCGGGCTCCAGATCAAGCAATCGAAGGAAGGAACATTCGTACACTAAGCCAAGTACACCAAGGACATTTTGAGGAAGTTCAAGATGGAGGACTCCAAGGCCATGGCGACGCCGATGAGTATGACTACAGCTCTTGATGCAGACGAGGACGGTGAACACGTGGACCAGAAGGAGTACCGGAGCATGATCGGCTCCCTCCTGTACCTGATGGTGACGAGGCCGGACATCCAATTCTCAGTATGTCTGTGCGCTCGTTTTCAAGCGTCTCCAAGGACTTCGCATCGGCAAGCAGTCAAGCGCATCTTCAGGTATTTGTGATACACTCCTGACTTCGGCCTTTGGTACTCCGCGTCTTCTTTGTTGGTGCTTCATGGTTTTTCAGACGCGGATTTTGCCGGGTGTCGGTTGGATAGGAAGTCCACTTCCGGGACTTGCCAGTTCTTGGGTTCTTCTTTAGTGTCTTGGTCTTCCCGTAAATAATCGAGTGTTTCTCAATCTACAACCGAAGCCGAATATGTTGCCGCAACTAGTTGTTGCTCTCAGCTCCTTTGGATCACATACACCATGAGTGACTTTGGGGAGGAGTATACCCAGGTTCCACTTCTTTGTGACAGCACGAGTGCGATAAGTGTTGCTAAGAACCCAGTGCTTCATTGCAAAACCAAGCATGTAGAAATGAGATACCATTTTCTGAGGGACAATGTTGAGAAAGGGAAAATCGCTTTAATCCATGTGCCCACACAAAACCAACTAGCGGATATTTTCACCAAGCCCCTAGATCATGCAACTTTCACTTGTTTGCGGGGAGAACTTGGTGTGTGTTTTGTCTATTGAGTTGGGTGTGGGACCTCCTTTGTAGCATATGTATAGTTTCCTTTGTGCATTTCTTGCTTTTTGCATTGCATTTGTAACATGATGTATAGGCATCTTTGTATCTTAGGTTGCATGCATTTTGTATCATATGCATTTTGTAGGAAAAGCTTCTCTTATATACATAGTTCGCCATGATGTGCTATATATGATCTTATGAGCTAGTTTGGTATGATATGGCTTAGTGTGGCTTAGCTCTTGATGATCTTGATTTATATCCATGGTTGATAGCTATATTTTTTGAAAAATGTCATATGTATGCTCTCTTGTGAGTAAATGCCTTTATATGATCATGACATGTTTTAGTGGCTTTTCTATGCTTAATTTGTGCTTGGATAGCTTATTTTGAGTATATGGGGCCAAAGGATCATTTAACATCATGAATGTTTAGCCCCCATGCTTTATCTTGTGGAGGGCATAAGTTCCTTTTTGTCGCAAAGACATTTCATATACCAAATATGAATCTGAAAATGAAATGTAAATTGCTTGGAAAATGTGCTCTCATGTCATATGTGCTTAATTTACTTGCTTTTGGGTGCTAAACCGTTGCATGTTGCTTACCAATGAGAAGTCTCACATTTAGAAGTAAGCACATGGCTCGGTGGCTTTGACATGACATGAGGTGCTTGTGGGTGTTTATGATGGTATTATGCTTAGAATGGTTGTCCTAGCATGAAGTTTGTGTAGCTTTGCCATTTTGACATGTTTTGATCATGTTTAGGACTTTGCTTATGAGAGGGATTTTTTCGCAAAAATAGTCAATTCTATCTTAGCTTTAACCAATGGTTGTGAAACTTGGTGATCTTGTAGTTTATGTCCATACGAAGCTATAGAGTATCTAACTTGCTCATTTGGATGTATGTAGCATGTTATGTTAAATTTTGTCTATTTGAGAAGCTCTAGGTTGAAATTTTCCTAATTTTGGCTTGATTCATGCATTGTCAACAAGGGGGAGAAGTTTGAGCATGTTTTGGCCTACTGAATGCGTTTAGAAGGTTCCAAGTGGTTTCGAGCTATTTTTGAGCTCGTGCAGTTCCCAGATTTCCCAGGTGGTCATCGGCCTGACCGGTGGAGCTCACCGGCTTGACCGGTGTGAGTGTCAGGTTCTGGGCGATCTAGTGCACCGGTGTGACCGGTCAGAGCAAGGCTGTTGCAGCTGCTCTGTTTCATGAAGTGGTTTGCATGCATTCGTCTAGGGGGAGTTGCATTGGTTCAAGGGGAGCTTGCATGTGTGCAGGGGGAGCTCTTTGTGGTTTTTGAAGCTTTGGTTTCGTGGTTTGTGCTCTTTGCTTGAGCTTGTTTTTGACTCAGTTGTGTCGAGCCGTTGCCCTTGCCTAAGGGGACCGAGTCTTTCCTCTTTCAAGTGATCTTGCTTTTTGCCTTTGTTTGGCTTTCGATCGCTTGTTTGAGTTTCTTTTTGGTTGTTTCTTTTCTTTTCCTTTTCTCTTTGGTTACCAAATGTGTGTGTTGTCAATGCACTCATCAAGGGGGAGATTGAGAGCCTGTGTGGTTCGAGAACCGGTGGATAGTCGCTTCCTGGTGTGATGAGTGATTGACAACATTGTGTGGACTGACCCTTGGCTAAGTATTGTAGGTGCAGGTTAAGGCTTGACTGGTGTTGGTGCAGGTGAAGAGCAAGCGCGAAAGGTCGTTGCCGGGTAGGCCTCCAGGTGTGGAGAAGACAAGTAGGCTTGGCTCGAGGGACCCAGTGGCCAGCGGGGTCAAGTGCGGGTTGCATGGTGGCAAGAACGACAAGATGAACTCGTGAACGGTTTCTTGGTTGAGCCTCAAAACCAAGGTCGAGCCGGGACTACGTGGGAGCCGAGTCATGAGTTGTCACACCCGACCCAATTTGGATGGCCCATGAGTGGCCCATGAGCGCAGGTGCGCGTGTTTAGTGCCACATTGCTAATTGAGCAAGGGTGGAGCCAACTTATAAGCCTTTGTCCACCGGCCATAACACCCTCGGGTTAACCCTTTTACACTAAGCGAGGACGAAAGCGTAAGTAGGGTGCTATGTGTATGCGTGCCCGCCCCTACGGAAGGGCTAGGCGGTGCGGCTTTGGTGGGCGGGGTGTTACATGAGTGGTGATTGGCGGAGGCTACACCGAGTTCGCGGGATTTCCAGTGGTTCACCAGAAAACCGCTGGGTTCCTTGGTTGATCCACAAAGCCAAGACCGAAGACCGGAGGCAACAGCACTGGACTGGTCTGACCGGTGGGTACCAGTCTGACCGGTGGGGTACACCGATCTGACCGGTGTGCGACGACACAGTCCGGAGACTTCGAAGCGGAGGACACGCGTCGGGATCGCAAGGCTTGCGTCGAGGCTAAGTAAGTTTGCGATCCCTGACCATCCGTCCGATGGTGCTACGACAAAGTTTCCCAAAAGGCCCTTCGGGGGTGTGTATCTTAGTTTAATGTAATAGGGGTAGTTTCGTCTTTCGGCGAGCCTCCATATAACCCAAGTAGTGAGAGGATGGCAGCCATCTCTTGGAACCCTAGCTCATTTGCTTTTGCTATTTTCCCTTAGGATTTTTAGGACAAGCTTGAGAGCTTCATGGTGTGATTTTGTGAGAGGGAAGGATGACCGGGTGGCAAGCTAGACCTTGTATGAACCTTCATGGTATGTATAGATGATTCGGCGTGGTTCCTCAAGGCTTGATTGTGTCTCTCCCATTTTTCCTTTTTGGTGATTTTCGGAGCCTTTTCTTGGCAGTTTTCTTGTGGCGGTTTTGAGACCTTTCTCTTTGGGATTTGGTGGGGGATGTATGTATGAACCCTTCGTGGTTCTTTTCCCTTTGATTCCCTCCCAAATCCGTGAGTAAAGGGGCTCAATTTTGGGGTTTTCTCCGGTCTAGGGTTAGAGGCGTTCTAGGTGGAAATCCTTCGATTCCTCTTGATTTAGCAAGTTTTGGTGGACCAAATCATGGCTATGGAATGCCCATGAGCTACTCCTACTATCCCCAAAGTCTTATGCGAATCCGTGGAGCGAATCGGGAGATCGGGATTTGGATTTGGAGGAGTTGACCCGCGGGTTGCTGTTCATCCCGAGAGCCCAGGCCTTGACCGGTCTGACCGGTGCCTTCCACCAGTCTGACCGGTGCCAACTCCCTGTTGGGTTTTGCTCGGGTGAACGTCTTGGTGAGTTCCCTAGTCTCTGAGTTTGCTGCTGTTTCGAGGTTGGAGTGTTTTGGAGCTCGGGAGGTCAGTTTCACGGATTTGGGGTTTCCTGGCTTAGACCGGTCTGACCGGTGAGCTACACCAGCCTGACCGGTGTAGAAGATTTCTGTTGAAATCTTCAGGTTCTACTCGGGTGACCCGGCTCAGGGTCCAGGGTGACCCGGTGTGTCTCAGGAGGGTGTC
Source organism: Cenchrus fungigraminus (assembly GCA_036936925.1). Taxonomy (NCBI): domain Eukaryota; kingdom Viridiplantae; phylum Streptophyta; class Magnoliopsida; order Poales; family Poaceae; genus Cenchrus; species Cenchrus fungigraminus. Next base: position 55,492,732 of record CM072772.1, on the reverse strand, counting down.
GGGTGATCTGGCGGCTTAGTCCGGGTGATCCGGCCTTGACCGGTCTGACCGGTGCAGGTGACCGGTATGACCAGTGTGGTCAGTAGCTGCTCGAGTTGCTTGTTCCGCTGCGTTCTTGAGTAGGTTTCTGTGGTTGTTGGTTCCTAGAACCAGTAGCACTCCAGTGGCTACGGGGTCTTGGCCAACTTGGGTAGTTGAGCCGGAGACGTGGTTTGGTTAGCCGTGTTTATCTTGTTGGAGTAGCCATCTCCTTCGAGAAGAATTTTTATCGGCTCCCATTCACTCGCCCCCTCTCTGGTCGCCAGTTCGGTCCTTCAAGCACTCTTCACGTCCATTTGGTATAATTTGAACCCTTTAGCCATGAAAAAGGCTAGAACGATCCTAATCGCCTCCAAACGGGCTAGGGGAGCAAAGGTCTCCTCGTAGTCGATCCCCTCTTTTTGTGTGTACCCCTGAGCAAGCAGCCTCGACTTGTTTCTCACTACTTCACCTTTCTCTCCTTTTTTTTCCACACCCATTTTGTTCCAATCGGCTTACAACCTGGTGGAGGCTCCACTAACTCCGAAACCTAGTTTCTCTCAAAATTCCCCAACTCCTCATGCATAGAATTAACTCAATTGTGATCAGATAGCACATGGCCAATGTCTTTGGTCTCAAAAGTAGCAACAAAAGTAGCATGGGCAAATTGAGAGTCATTTTGAAACCTCGACCGTGTAGTTCGTTCGTTGATGGGCAAATTGAAGCTGGTGATCCACTTGTACTCGCTTGGGAGCTTCTCGCCTCGAAGCCACCTCCCCCTCAGCTGTAGCTTCCTCTCGATCTCGGCACGTCGTCGTAGGTGTGGGAGAAGGTCCGTCCTCGATCGTAGTCGAAGTAGTATGTACATGCTTAGCCGCGGACGCCACACCACCATCTTCCTCGTCTCCTTGCTGCTGCACCTCATCCTCGAAAATCTTCTCGCCAAGTTCCTCGTCACCTGCACACTCAAAAACAAGCGAACTATGTGGCTGTGTCTCGTCGAAGGTAACCTCGCAAGTCTCCACGATTTAGTTAGTTTCAGGATTGAGCACTCCAAAGGCTCTAGAATGAGACGCGTAACCAAAGAAAATGCCATCGACAGACTTAGCCTCGAACTTGTCCAACTTCTTCCCTTTCTTAAGAATGAAGCATTTACAGCCAAATGCATGAAAGTGACTCACCTTGGGGGTTCTACGGTGCATCAACACGTAGCATGCGGTATTGACCACCTCAGCCCAGAACCTTCTCGGAGTCCTATGCTCATCGAGCATCGTCCGAGCCATTTCACACAGGGTTTTGTTTTTCCTTTCCACCACACCGTTTTGGGGAGGCTTATACGGACTAGAGAACTGGTGTTCAAGACCCAAGTCATGGCAAAAGGTTTCGAAGCAAGAGTTTTTAAATTCCGAGCCATTGTCACTGCGGATCGCTCATTTGGCATCTCCATGCCTCTTGTTCTTCAACCTCAAGACAAGATCTCGAACAAAACCAAATGTCTCCCCTTTCTCCTCCAAAAAGAAAACCCAAGCATACCGAGAGTAGTCGTCCACCACAACCAGGACGTACCACTTCCCACCCACAGATCGCACACGAGCTGGGCCAACAAGTTCATATGGAGCAGCTCGCATGGACGCTCCGTCATCACATCGGTGAGGAGTGGACGGGAAGCAGCTACCATCTTAGCATGCCTGCACGGCACACACACCAAATCCTTTTCGAACCTCAAACGGGGCAATCCTCAGACCAAGTTGAGTCCACTCAAGCGTGACAACAAGTCAAAACTGAAGTGACCCAACCTCCTATGCCACTTCCACAACTCACCCGAAGAACCAGCCACGAAACACCTCAAAACACCCGAACTCTGAGAGAAATCTGCTGGAAATATTTGACCCTCGGGGACAACTACACAAACAAGGTCACCTCGAGCATCAAGTATCCGAGAACCACCGACTTAAACAACACCTCAAAACCTTCCTCAAGAAGCTGGGAAACAGAGAGCAAATTGAACCCCAACGACTTGACCAAGGCAACACGCTTCAGCACCACTTTGTCACTTACCCTCACCTCACCTTCTGCAAGTACACGCCCTCGCCCATTGTCCCAAAAGGTGATGTATGTCCTGGACACCACCTGGGTGAGGCTAGAGAACCACCCCCGATCTCCGGTCATGTGCCTCGAGCAACCGGAGTCGATCAACCAAACGTTCCCCAAGCCTCCCACCTAAAAATAAAAAACGAGCACATGAATGAGCAAACGACTCAACACTGGGGTTAGTACCAAAAGAGTAAAACCAGTGCTGAGCCATCTGCTCCAAAATGGGGTTAGCATGATCCATCCTAGCATTCCTACCAAAGTGTGCATCAAGCCTACCATGAGTACCAAACCTCGGATCCATCCTAAGATATCCACTAGAACTGAAACCACCACGGGGAAACCACTCCCGTCTCGCTGGAGGAGTACGAAAGCCACGAAAGGAAGACCGTGGACCGTAGCTCCTCTCCAACTCAAAGCTACGACTTCTCCCACCCTCATATTGAGCACGAGGTGGAGAACGTCTAGCAAACTCAACACCACTAGACACACCATGCCTACCACCTGTACCACGACCAAAAGAACTGAACTGAGCATCACCACGACCACGAAAACCAAACTGGCCAGTGCCCAGATCTGCACCGGTCTGACCGGTCCCCCTGACCAGTCTGACCGGTGGTGCACGGCCAGCAGCAGCACCTGCCATTCTTCGATCTCCCCAAGCCGGAACTGTCCCCACAATGGCCTTAGCCCTGGGCATTTGCATACGAGGCTCAGGTACACCATTTGAGGGGCGGTACCTGTCCTTGTTAGCCCACTCCTTAGCCATTCTCTCCTCACGCTTCCTCTTGAAGCAAAACTCACCCTTGTGACCATCTCTCCCACAATAGTCACAATGGAACCGTATGGGCTTTGGTTTAGGCTTGAGATGGGGCTGCTCACATGGCTTCTCTTTTGGTTTCTCCTCACTAGGCTTCTCTCCCTTTTTCCCAAAGAACTCGTTCCCTAAGTCACTCTTGAACTTGATGGGTTTTTGGAAATCATTTGTTTGGGGAGGAAACACTGGTGGGTCTGGGATTGTGTCAAGTCGGTTTCTCAGTGGGTTTGGCTTAGGAGCATAGACATTTTTGTGGAAGGATTTTGGTGGAGCTTGGATATCACCAATCTTCTCTCCTCCCTCTCCAGTGCACTCTCCAATCTTATCCGACCCAAGCGCTTGCCCATCATAGCGCTTGTATGCCTCAATCATCATCCTAAGTTGTGGCTCATGACCCGACAACCAACCCATCATCTTCCTCAACTCATCATTTTCATCCTGCAAGCGATCAACATAATGTGCAAGTTCTAGATTCTTTTCAGCTTGCAATTCACAAGTAGAGTAGGAAGTGGGAATAGGAGCTTTCAATTCAGCTTCAAGCGAAACAATGTAAGCATGAGACTCATCAAGTTTTCCATGCAAAACATGGCAAGAAGTGCAAGCACCTAGCAAAGCAGGTCTAGACTTAAGCTAAGCCACTTCAACCCTAAGCCCATCTAGTTCCTCACACTTGGAGGCATGCTTTTCCTTAAGAGCAGTAAGATCATCTAGGAACACAGAGCAATCAGCACAATCAATCTCATCAGAAACAACATGTGAAGCCTTAAGCGAGTCAATTTCAAGCTTAGCATCCAGGTTTTGTGTTTCTAGCTCAACTACTCTAGTCCTAGCATCTTCAAGTGAGGGTCTAAGCTCCTTTCTCATCTTCTTAGCCTCTCTAAGCATGTCATCACGATTATCAAGCAGTTTTCCTAGCTCCTCATTCTCCTGGTGCAAGAAGGAAAGCTCGTCACGTACCTCATCCTCAGAGTCGGAGTCCGAGTCGTCCTTCTGGCTCTTCTTGCTGCGGAGCTGTGTGCCATGCCGCAGAAGCCGTCTCACGCGAAGCAGCTCAGTCCACTCAGGTTCTTGGATCCCTTCTTGCTCTTGCGTCGATCACCTTCGTCTTCACTACTACTAGAGCTCAAGGTAGAGTAGGCGGAGCTAGAATCGACGTCGCTGGCTCCGACCATCGCTCGGGCCTTCTTGCCGTGGACGTCCTTCTTCCTTGATCTTCGCTCATCCTTGTTCTTGTGCTTGTGCTTGTGATCGCGCCTCGACCGGTGCTTGTAGTTATCCTTGTTCTCCATCTTCCCAGGGCAGTCGGCGATGAATGTCCTAGCTTGCCGCACTGAAAGCACGTCCTCGTGTTCCTCCTTGTGTTCACCTAGTTCTCGTGCATCCTCTCGAACCTCCTAGTGAGCAGCGCCAGCTCGTCCTCCCCAAGCACGTCGAACTCCTCATCTGGCAAAGACATTAAGGAAGACAGAGAGTACATCCTGGTGGATGGGTTAGCGTTAGACTTTGCACCTGAGCCACTGATGAGGGCGAGACTATCAGAGTCAGGAGGGCCCTCAAGCTTGGCTGTCACACCCCGGTCCACCTCAGCCGACTTGAGCTTCGAGAACAGCTCATCTACCGACAGAGTCTCATACTTATCCGACTCAAGAATGGCCTCGACCTTTCCACCCCAGATCGTACGATCCAACGAGTGCAAGAGCTTCACGGCTCTCTCATGATCATCGTACGGGAGCACGGTCACATTGGCCCTCATGGTGTTCACAATCACCGTGAACCGCTGGAACATCGTATCGATGGACTCACCGGGGAGATGAGTGAAGTTCTCGTACTCTCTCCGGTAAGTCGCAAACAACCGAGCCTGAACCTGACTGTTTCCAGCGTGAGCATTCTTCAGCACCTCCCAAATCCTACAAACTAACTCCTCTGTGTGAACCCGATCGAATTCGGACTGGCACAGAGCACAAAACAAGTAGTCGACTGCCTTATTGTTGGCGTCGAGCATGTCCCTTGATCCTAGAGCAAGGAAGTTCACAGGATGAACATAAGCTGTGTTCACCGTGACATCCCAAAGGATCTGACCCTTACCGCGGAGGAAACCTGCCATCCGCCTCTGCCACATCTGGTAGTTTTTGCCATCGAAGTGCGGAGGACCCGATCCCCGTTCCTGGTACGTCATCTTTGGATCTTAGACTGGTTAGAGTCCCGAAAGACCCGTAACCAGCTCTGATACCACTTGAAGGACCGAACTGGCGACCTGAAAGGGGGGAGTGAATGGGAGCCGATAAAAATTCTTCTCGAAGGAGATGTCTTCTCCAACAAGACGAACACGGCTTGGCCAAATCACTTCTCCGACTCAACTACCCAAGTTGGCCAAGACCACGTAGCCACTGGAGTGCTACTACTCCTAGGAACCAACAACCACCGAAACCTACTCGAGAACGCAGCAGAACAAACACTTGAGCAGAATACAGACCACACCGGTCAGACCGGTCCTTGCCGGATCACCTGGACTAAGTCGTCGGATCACCCGACACTCTCCAGAGACACACCAGGTCACCCTGGACCCCAAACCAGATCACCCGAGCAAGACTTGACGATTTCCACAAGCAAGCCTCTGCACCAGTCAGGCCGGTACAACACACCGGTCAGATCGGTCCTTGGCTGGAAACCCCAAATCAGAGAAACAGACCTCTCGGGCTCCAAACAGCACCAAACTCGAAACAGTAGCAAGCCTAGAAACTAGGGAACTCACCAACATGTGAACCCGTGCAAAAACCCAACTGGGGTCTGCACCAGTCAGACCGGTGGAGGGCACCGATCAGACCGGTCAGGGCTTGGGTGCTCGGGATGAACAGCAACCCGCGGGTCAACTCCTCCAAATCCAAATCACGATCTCCCGAGTCACTCCACGGATTCGCACAAGACTTTGGGGATACTAGGAGTACCTCATGGGCATCCCATAGCTACGATTTGGTCCACCAAAACTCGTTGAATCAAGAGGAATTGAAGGATTTCCACCAAGAACACCACTTTCCTGAAACCTAGGAAAACCACAAAATCGAGCACCTTTACTCACGGATTTGGGAGGGGAATCACAAGGAAAAGAACCACAAAGGGCTCATGCATACATCCCCTACCAAATCCCAAAGAGAAAGGCCCCAAAACCACCACAAGAAATTCACCAAGAAAAGGCTCCGAAAATCACCAAAAAGAGAAAATGGGAGAGACATAATCAAGCCTTGAGGAACCATGCCGAATCATCTATACATACCATGAAGGTTCATACAAGGTCTAGCTTGCCACCCTATCATCCATCCCTCTCTAAGGATCTCACCATGAAGCTCTCAAGCTAGTCCTAAAAATCCTAAGGAAAATAGGAAGGGAAAATAGCAAAAGCAAATGAGCTAGGGTTCCAAGAGATGGCTGCCATCCTCTCACCACTTGGGTTATATGGAGGCAACCAAAAGACGAAACTACCCCTATTACATTAAACTAAGATACACACCCCCGAAGGGCCTTTTGGGAAACTTCGTCGTAGCACCATCGGACGGATGCCCAGCGACCGCAAACTTGCTTAGCCTCGACGCAAGCCTTGCGATCCCAACGCATGTCCTCCGCTTTGAAGACTCCGGAAGGCATCATCGCACACTGGTCAGACCGGTGCTCCTCACCGGTCAGACCCACCGGTCAAACCGGCCTGATGCTGCTACTCTCCGATCTTCGGTCTTGGCTTTGTGGATCAACCAAGGAACCGCGCGGTTTTCTGGTGAACCACTGGAAACCCTGCGAACTCGGTGTAGCCTCCGCCAATCACCACTCATGACTCGGCTCCCACAAAGTTCCGGCTTGACCTTGGTTTTGAGGCTCAACCAAGAAACCGTTCACGACTTCGTCTTGCTGTTCTTGCCACCATGCGGCCCGCACTTGACCCCGCTGGCCCCCGGGTCCCTCGAACCAAGCCTACTTGTCTTCTCCACACCTGGAGGCCTCACCAGCAATGACCTTTCGTGCTTGTTCTTCACCTGCACCAACACCAGTCAAGCCGCAACCTGCACCTGTAATACTTAGCCAAGAGTCAGTCCACACAACGTTGTCAATTACTCATCACCAGGAAGCGACCATCCACCGGTCCTCGAACCACACAGGCTCTCAAGAACCCCGTGCTCCACTCCAAAACTAAGCATATAGAAGTGAGATACCATTTTCTGAGAAACAATGTTGAGAATGGGAAAATAGCCTTGATACATGTTCCCACACAAAACCAACTAGCGGATATTTTCACCAAGCCTCTAGATCAAGCAACTTTTACTTGTTTGTGGGGAGAACTTGGTGTGTGTTTGGTTTCTTGAGTTGGTGGTAGGAGCTCTTTGTGTAGCATATGTATAGTTTCCTTTTGTGCTTTTGTGCATTTTGCATTGCATATGTAAAACGATGTATAGGCATCTTTGTATCTTAGGTTGCATGCATTTTGTATCATATGCATTTTATAGGAAAAGCTTCTCTCATATACATGGTTCACCATGATGTGCTATATATGATCTTGTGAGCTAGTTTGGTATGATATGGTTTAGTTTGGCTTAGCTCTTGATGATCTTGCTTTATATCCATGGTTGATGGCTATATTTTGGAAAATGCTAGTTGTATGTCCCTTTTGTGAGTAAATGCCTTTATATGATCTTGACATGTTTGAATGGCTTAGTTATGGTTAATTTGTGCTTGGATAGCTTATTTTGATCATATGGGGCCAAAGGTCCATTTATCATCATGAATGTTTAGCCCACTTGCTTATCTTGTGGAGGGGCATAAGTTCCTTTTTGCCGCAAAGGCAGTTCATGTACCATGTATAAATCTAAAAATGAAATATAAATTGCTTGGAAAATATGCTCCCATGTCATTTGTGCTTATTTAAATTTCTTTTGGGTGCTAAACCGTTGCATGATACCTACCATTGAGAAGTCTCATATATAGAAGTAGGCACATAGCTTGGTCACTTTGACATGACATAAGGTGTTTGTGGGTGTTTATGATGATCTTACGTTTAGAATGGTTGTCCTAGAATGAAGTTTGTGTGACCTTGTCATTTTGGCATGTTTTGCTCATGTTTAGGACTTTACTCATGAACGCGAAATTTTTCGAAAAAAATGCTCATTTTGATCTTAGCTTTATCCAATGGTTGTGAAACTTGGTGATCATGTAGCTTATGTTCGTATGAAGCTATAGAGTATCTAACTTGCTCATTTGGACATGTGTAGCATCTTGTGGTGAATTTTGTTTATTTGAGAAGCTCTAAGTTGATTTTTTTCCCCGAATTTTGCCTTGATTCATGCATTGGCAACAAGGGTGAGATGGTTGTAAAGGAAAAGTGCTTCTTGATGCATTTAGAGGGTTTTCAGGTGGTTTCGAGCCATTTCTGGGCTTTGTTGGTCACCGGTCTGACCTGTCGTGGTCACCGGTCTGACTAGTCAGGGTGCTGGCCCTGTTCAGATGTTGGGCACCGGTCTGACCGGTTGTTGACAGTCGATTTCCGTCAACCAAGAGCACTTGTTACACTTCGGTTTAAGCTTTGAATTATACCTAACCCGCCACTAGGCATACTAATGATGTAACAAGTTCACACTTCCATGTGGTTTTTGGAGTATGTTGTTTACACAGGATTTAAGCGCTTAAAGGAGTACTTTCGGGTAAAGTTCATTAAGCACTTTATGAGAAGATCATGAAACCCGTCACAAGTCAAGACATGAAGTGAACACGACTCCAAATGACCCAAGGACCGAAGCATCAACACGTAAAACTCTGGGGACTTGGAGGTTTACCAACGACATCAACTCAGCCCGAGAGATATTCTCACAGCCCAGAACAGCATGATCTTTCGGTGCAGATTCGGAGACTTGAACGGCCTCTAATGGCAAAAGTTTTAATACTAAAGTTATGGGCCTCGACGATAGCTTCAATATGGACATATCGAAGGCCCAATTCGAGTCAAGGAGCTAGGAGATATGGCCCCCGAAACACCTGCTGCGCAGATAAGTCCAAAATCAGACAGATTATCTTCCGAGGTCGTTTTGGGGATCTTATATTCGTTTCCAAGGAAAGCAATGAATACCAAAGTTGGAGATAATTTCGTGGCACACAAACTTGACACCGAATTTGCATTATTTGGAGTCTAGACGTGGGAGATATGGCACCGGCAAGGAAGGGCTGCGAATCAGGAAAATCTGGACGAGGCTGATTTTATGGAAACCAAGTTTGCTTCTCTCCCAAGAAGGATCTCGTGCAAGGCAAGGTGGAGCACGCCCCAAGGCGCCCCAAGGGTATAAATACAACCCCCTAGGCGCCCCAAGATGGGGACCCATTCAGATCCATTCATCAGAGAGTCGTCGACACGAAGGAGAAGCACCGGAGGAAGCCAACGGCCGCCGCAAGTCCTCAAGTTGCTTAGGAGATGGCCTAGGCCATGCCCTAGCCGCCATGGTTGTCCCTGTGTGGTGAAGTCATGGTGGAGTTCCGGAGCCATGCCTTGAATTCATCAAGGTGTTTGTACATTCAACATTCGATGGTGATATAATCATATCTTGGCTTTACTTTGAGATACTTCGATGCGTGCTTTATCCATATTTGAGGCTAGCATATGACTTTAGTAGGAATAAATCAAATCGTGGTGGTTAGTCTTTGTCTTATGGATACATCGTAGTAGTACATGGACCGAGGTTGCCGTTCGGTGATGAATATCTTCGCGTAGTGACAGTACGAGGGAGGAGAAAGCGGCGGGCGAACGTGTAATGTTGAGTCGAGATGACTCATTCTCATGTTGTAAGATTAGATTGGTTTGTCACCTTGGTCGGAGCGGCAACAAGAAGACGGATGTAGGCTAGGGTTGCCTTTGGTTGTTTACCTTTATGGCTAGGTGGATGTGATCCATACATCCTTTCATGCTTGTATGATATTTATGTAATCAATGCTTCATGTTAGGTTAGATCGATAGATTAGATGGAGAACCCTAGGAGTTTGATCCAATCCTTGGATTGACATACCTTGGGGGGATACTTCGAGGGAAGAACTACACTGACCCGTGAGCTTGCGGTCGAAACTTGACGCGTATTTTTACCCTCAACAAGCTTTTCTGGCGCCGTTGCCGGGGATCGGCAACTCGAACCCTAGGGAGATCTATCTATCTATCTGACTAACCCTAATTCTTAGTATTGTATATATGCTTGTTTTCTTGTTTGTGTCCTTGAAAGAAGGTGAAAAGCTAGACACAAGACGTTCGAGAAGTTCTTAACATCTGCACCCCAACAAGATGATCACAACATCAAGATTCACTCTTTAGTGGTAGGTGCTAACTTTTGTTAGTGGCCCATCATCCGCTATCGAGTTCACACCCTACACGAGAAAAGATAAACAAGGTAAGTCAACATGTCAATTAAATGTTTAAGACTAATGTCTCATGGAGAATCGTTGGTTCAAGCCATAGGTATTGGAAGCAATCACGTGCTCCCAAGATCAAAAGATCAAGCTCGTCAACATCTTCGAAGTTTCTGTTCGCATCAATTTTTGTACAGCCTCATGGGAAGAACAACAGAACATATTTAGTTATTTAGAAGCCCCATGAAGTTACGCTTCCAACGAGTAAAGAATCAAGTCGATCGGAGGTTCCTACAAGCGGATATGGCCGAATCACCGATGGTTGCACGTCCTGATTCTGGACAGCAAGCAAAGCTGAAGTGAAACAACTATAACTCCCTCATATGAACTCCGATTAAGATGAATGAGTACCCGTTGAAAAGGTAATTTTATAAATTTTTCAATAGAATTATATTTTGGTATATATTCTGTTATGTATACAGGGGAAAATCCACGAAGAAGAGGCAGCAACAACACGATGAGGACAAGATGGTGAAGATGAGGATGACAACAACGAAGAGGAGCTTGGGGAATGCTTTCATTATACCACAAATGAAGAAATTCAGAGGCTTGGATCAAAACAAAGGCTCCTGGAGCATTGGAAAATAAAGGCACAAGTTGGCGACATCCGACGCTAGGAGATGCTTGGAGCAAACCACAAAGAATTAGACACAAAGGACAACATCCAATGGCGCGGACACTTTGGGCTCTCACACGAAAGCTCATGGAGTTACATGAAGACATTTAAGAGATGTGTGAGCCCACAAATGAAGAGGAGTGATCCTACATAAAGCGACCTTGACAACATGTGGCATGAAGGGAGAGATTGAGAAGAAGTCTACCCGAGCCACCTCCGATCATCAAGGATTGTTCGCTTTCAACCCCAAAGGACCACTCACGATGAAAGGCTCGAAGGCTAAGGTACATATTAAACTCTCAAGGTATTTTTGGAGATGATATATTTTTTTGAAATATTCATGTTCATGTCCAATAGTATGATTTGATTCTATGCCTTACACCTTTGATGATCATGATAGGCTAGAATTTCTTGAGAATGATAAAGAGGCTATGTTGTGTTTTAACTTTGTTAATTTTCATGCCTAATGAACCCATGCCTAATGAGAGACTTAGCGCTGAGCAAGATACTTATGCAACCTTTAATCACATTTTGTTCATCCAATTTAAATTGTGGTTATGATTGCATATGTTTATATTACGTTTTGCAAATCCTAGACTTGCTTTGTGCTTGGTCAAGCTCGTGACCTTAAAAGAGCGTGTGTCGGGAGAAAACCCAAGTTTCACTAACCATGCAGGTCATTAAACCTTAATCAAAAGGACAGAAGCCTTGCCCAAAGAAATTGCAAGCTCGTGCGTCGCCCTTACCGAACCTCGAAAACGACGTCGCTGTTTTCATCCGTTTTGAGCACCCAATCAAATATGTAGAGGAAGGTAAAAGTTGAAAATCAGAAGCTCCATCAAGTGCCGATTCCAATGCCTCCAAATTGATGAATTTGAAGACCCGTAAAAGGATATATGCCAAAAACATTAGGCGTTGCGCAGTCTGAAATCAGATTTGGACAGATTGCAGCATTGGAGTAAAACGGGCATAACTCAATCGATCGCAGTCCGTTGGGGGTCAACAAAGACTTGATGGAAAGACAATTTAATGCACCACACGTGGAAGTTATTGTTTGCTACATGGTCTGATCTGGACAGAGAGGAGAATTCATGAAAGGAGAGGCAGCGACGAAGAACAAAGGAAAAGGAGGATGATGATGCAAGAGACGATCGGGCAAGCCTCTCATCAAGCAAAGTGATCGTGTCAAGCGTGGAGAGTGAATCAAAGCTGCATGGACACCTTCAAATCTTGCATGAAGGACCATGGCTTCGCGACCACGAGAAGGTACGTAAGAAAGTCGAGCTCTATGACTTTAAATGAAGTGCTTGTGGGAGGCAACCCGTTCTCTTTTGTTTATATATATTATATGACCGTGTACATTGTGCTCTTAAACTGAACCATCAAGTAACATTGTACCATTGCTCTAATAAATACCACAACACCATGTTATTTTATTTAATTGCTATTGAGAGAGCACTTTGTTATTTGAGTTTGGAAAGCTTGTAGACCCCTTTTGTGTGCCTATTAGTGTTTAGAGTCTTTTTATTTGTGTCATTTTTGAGAGAAATGTGAAGAGTTGCACCACCCCTTTGATTCCAAGCTTGTGGCTAATTAATCTAGGTTTGATTTTTCTTTTTAGACCACCACCATGACCATGTTCATATTTATTTCATGCATGCATTGCATCTTACCATTACCATTCTTTTTGCACTCCATACATATTTTGCATATAGTTGGCTTGGTTGTTCTCTACGCTTAATGATGAATGATTTCATATCCATGATAATGCTTCATGCATGGCATTTTCCTTACTAAGCTTGTGTAAACGTGGTGTTTAAACTTGTTTGCGGACCATCATCATTTAGTTCAATAACCCTTGCTAACTTCCATAATTGCATTGGTTGGCATTTAAGTTTTGCAATGCGCTTGGTTTTTCTTGTTCTTCAAAGAATTATTGACCTTGGGATAAACATGGTGTTCTACCTTTGGTTAATAAATCTTTATGGCCATGGGAAATTCAGGAACCTAATTGTAAGCATGGTGCTTAGAATAAGGTGTAAACATTGTCTTTACTTATGCACCTTCCTCTCTTTCGCATGCACGTACACCAATAAGTTCTTAATTTTTCTTTCACTAGATTAACTAAGCCACAAGTTAAGATCTCAGGGGATGTCTTTTCGTTTGTTGGCATAGAGTGAGTATTCCCAACCGTCACCTTGGGGGTACTTTGTGTTTTAGAGTTGTTTTGCAGACATGGCGAATCACGCCCATGAGTTTGTGATAAGAGATGAAGTTAAGATCGTCAACACCTCCAAAAACCCGAAAGAAACACCGCTGTCCTCATCAAGATTAAGCACATGTTCAGAGATGTACAAAAGAGTAAATTTAGATATTCAGGAGCTCCACTAAGTCTTCTTTCCAACACATTGAGATTCAATATTTTAGGAGACCTATGAAAGGAGTTACAACCAAATCTTTGGGCGTCACACGTTCTGAAATCAGCCCGGGACAGTTTTTCATTGATGAAGTAAAAATGGCGTAACTCTCTTGTTCGGAGTCCGATTAGGGTGAATGACCACTCATTGGAAAGATAATTTCAAGAACTTTGCAGTGGAGTAATATTTCAGTACATGTTCTGTTCTGGAAGTTAAGGAAAAGTTCGTGGAAGTTGAAGTAGCGATAAAAGACAACAAGGAAGGAGGTGAAGACGAGTTGAGAAGCGATTGGGAGCAAGACTCGCGAAAAAGGGCAGACGATGAAGGACAATCAAGGCATGATGGTGATCTCAACATATGGTGGTAGGACTTCAAGAATTACTAGATGATTCATCAACTTCCATGCCTAGCAACATGCTAAGCATGGAGGAGGACTTGGTGGACATGAGAAGACCGCATGAAGTACAAGGATCATGATTGCCATGCGATGCTGATTTTCTTCTTCCATGTTAACCACAATGCTTAAGCATGGGGGAGGCCATGCTACACTTCAAGCATCAAAAGACGGTAACAATTCCTCAACCCTCTTTTTGTCCTTGTTTTTCTATATGTCTGTTCATATGTATATGCTTTCCACAACCTTAGATGAAACCTTTGTATATCTCTCTATATAATAACATGGCTACTAGGAGTACAATCTAGATTTATTTTTATTTTCATATAATAATCACCATTATGATATCTTGTATGCTCTTATGGATATATGGTGATCATTGCCACTTTGCTCATTCTTGTACTTGGTTTGTATATGATTAAGCTAGTGCTCTATTTAATATGATCTTAAAATTAAATTAATGCTAGCCAAATCTTTTGTGGAGGTTATGATAACTTGAGATCCATAGTATTTTTCATTGCTCTCACTTTTGAATGAATCAAAGATCAATTATTTTTGTTCTTAAAAGATATACTAACCTTGTCTTTCATACTACTTGCATTTTGCTCTACCTATCCAAAGCCTTATATTCAATTGAATGCAAAAACCTTAGTTTACAAGATTTATTTTTGGGTGCATTGATTCAAGGCTTGATTTCTCTGGCTTGAGACTAAGAAGCTGGTCATTCCATTTTTGCATATCTATCTTTATGCTAGCCTTTTCTATCAGTGCATTGTGAGTTTCCACATCGGGAACTTCGCAAACTTCGTCGGATATCCAACCACAAACCCAAAATATCTTTTTGTGTATACCTCCTTGACCACAACCCAAAACTTGGAGTATGGTTGAATATTTCGAGGAAGATTACAAGCAACGAAGGTGACACCAATTGGAGTAAAATTTTGGGAGACCTCCATAAAAGGATCCCTAGAAGGTTTTAAGTATCTCTCTTCAAGAAAATACAACAATTTCAGCACTTACCTTGGCACAATCATCACCTCTTTGCTCGGGGACGAGCAATGTCTAAGCATGGGGGGTTGCCAAGGAAGTACTAGTGTAGTCTAGAGTTCAAGGGGAGTAAAAAAAGAAGAAAAAAAAGAGAAAAGTGATGAAAGAAAAAAAATATAAAGATGAAAAAGTATGATGAGAAAAGGAAGAAAAGATAAAAAGTAAAGAAAAAAATATAATAAAGCTTCCCGGTTCTCTAGCTACATTTGGAGATTTCAAAAGGATTTCGAGATCAAGACCCATACTCATCTTTCCAACCATGTGCAATCCGATAACGAGGACTTCGTTTGTCCCTCGGGATCACTCTTTGCCATTTGCACATATCCACCTATCTAAAAAGTGTGTGTTTTTCTCTCCCCCCTCTGTGGAACATTATTTTCTAATGACCTTTTTGACGAGTCTCGGTGAGTCCATGAGAAGCTTGTCTTGTTTCAATAATATCTTGGAAGGACTAAACTTCCCCATAGCTACATATAAAGCCTTCCACCAAATATTTAAGAGAGGAAAGAAGTAGTCCTAATAGGCTTGAGAGACAAGATGAGATGAGAGTTCATGAGCAAGATGCAAGGAGGTTTATTATTGATCTTGGTAAAGCAATTTTTCTTCATCCCGCTCTTTATTTTCAAAATTCCTGAGATTTGTTTAAAAGTTGAGGGCATGATTAATTACTTGTGGAAAGAGCTTAAATGATATCTACCCTCCATAGAGATGAAAGAAAGCTAGCTACATTATGAAACTTTAACAAATGTAAACTTGGAGAGCATTATGTTTTCTCATGTATAATCAAGTGCAGGGTATGAACATTGAAAGGCAATACTGACATCCATTAAAGGCTTACTCGAGGACGAGCAAGGTTTAAGCTTGGGGGTATGTTGATGGTCGATTTCCGTCAACCAAGAGCACTTGTTACACTTTGGTTTGAGCTTTGAATTATACCTAACCCGCCACTAGGCATACTAATGATGTAACAAGTTCACACTTCCATGTGGTTTTTGGAGTATGTTTTTACATAGGATTTAAGTGCTTAAAGGAGTAATTTCGGGTAAAGTTCATCAAGCACTTTATGAGAAAATCATGAAGCCCGTCACAAGTCAAGACATGAAGTGAACATGACTCCAAATGATCCAAGGACCGAAGCATCAACATGTAAAACTCCGGGGACTTGGAGGTTTACCAACGAGATCAACTCAGCCCGAGAGATATTCTCACAGCCTAGAACAACATGATATTTCGGTGCATATTCGAAGACTTAAACGGCCTCTAATGGCAAAAGTTTGAATACCAAAGTTGTGGGCCTCGACGATAGCTTCGATTTGGACATATGGAAGGCACAATTCGAGTCAAGGAGCTAGGAGATATGGCCCCGGAAATACCTGGTGTGCAGATAAGTCCGAAATCAGACAGATTATCTTCCGAGGCGGTTTTGGGGATCTTATCTTCGTTTCCAAGGAAAGGAATGCATACCAAAGTTGGAGATAATTTCGTGGCACACAATCTGGACACCGAATTTGCATTATTTGTAGTCCGGACATGGGAGATATGGTGCCGACAAATAAGGGCTGTGAATCTGGAAAATCTGGACGAGGCTGATTTTATGAAAACCAAGTTTGCTTCTCTCCCGAGGAGGATCTCGTGCAAGGCAAGGTGGAGCACGCCCTAAGGCACCCCAAGGGTATAAATACAACTCCCTAGGCACCCCAATATGGGGAACCATTCAGATCCATTCATCAGAGAGCCGTCGACACGAATGAGAAGCACCGGAGGAAGCCGACGGCCGCCGCAAGTCCTCAAGTTGCCTATGAGATGGCCTAGGCCATGCCCTAGCCGCCATGGTTGGCCCTGCGTGGTGAAGCCCTAGTGGAGTTCCAGAGCCATGCCTTGAATTCATCAAGGCATTTGTACATTCAACATTCGATGGTGATATAATCATATCTTGGCTTTACTTTGAGTTACTTCAATGCGTGCTTTATCCATATGTGAGGCTAGCATATGACTTTAGTAGGAATAGATCTAATCGTGGTGGTTAGTCTTTTTCTTACAGATACATCGTAGTAGTGCACGGACCGAGGTTGTCGTTCGGTGATGAATATCTTCGCGTAGTGACAGTACAAGGGAGGAAAAAGCGGTGAGCGAACATGTAATGTTGAGTCGAGATGACTCATTCTCATGTTGTAAGATTAGATTGGTTTGTCACCTTGGTCGGAGCGGCAACAAGAAGACGATAGGCTAGGGTTGCCTTTGGTTGTTTACCTTTATGGCTAGGTGGATGTGATCCATACATCCTTTCATGCGTGTATGATCTTTATGCAATCAATGCTTCATGTTAGGTTAGATCGATAGATTAGATGGATAACCCTAGGTGTTTGCTTCCGATCCTTGGATTGACAAACCTTGGGGGATACTTCGAGGGAATAACTACACTGACCCGTGCGCTTGCGGTCTAAACTTGACGCGTATTTTTACCGTCAACACCGGTGTGGTAGACCAGTCTGACAGGTCAGAACCGAGCTGGTGCAGCTGCTCTGTTTCTTGAAGTGTTTGGCATGCATGTGTGCAGGGGGAGCTTGCATGTGTGCAGGGGGAGCTCTTGTGTGTTTTCGAGTTTTGCTTTGGTGGTTTGTGCTATTTGCTTGAGCTTGTTTTTGTCTCGGTTGTGTGGAGCCATTACCCTTGCCTAAGGGGACCGAGACTTTCCTCTTTCAAGTGATCTTGTTCTTCGCTTTTGGTTGGCTTTCGATCGCTTGTTTGAGTTTCTTTGTTCGTTTCTTTTCTTTTTCCTTTTCTCATTGGTTACCAAATGTGTGTGTTGTCAATGCACTCATCAATGGGAAGATTGAGAGCCTGTGTGGTTCGAGGATCGGTGGATGGTTGCTTCCTGGTGTGATGAGTGCTTGACAACATTGTGTGGACTGACTCTTGGCCTAGTATTGCAGGTGCAGGTTGCGGCTTGATTGGTGCTAGTGCAGGTGAAGAACGAGCGTGAAAGGTCGATTCCAGTGAGGCCTCCAGGTGTGGAGTAGATAAGTAGGCTTGGTTCGAGGGACCCGGTGGCCAGCGGGATCAAGTGCGGGTTGCATGGTGGCAAGAACAGCAAGACGAAGTCATGAACAATTTCTTGGTTGAGCCTCAAAACCAAGGTCGAGCCGGGACGACGTGGGGGCCAAGTCATGAGTGGAGATTGGCGCGAGGCCACACTAAGTCTGTGGGGTTTCCAGTGGTTCACCACAAAACCACTGGGTTACTTGGCTGAGCCACAAAGCCAAGACCGAAGACCAAAACGTGCATGGCTATAGCACTAAACCAGTCTGACCGGTGGGTCTGAACGGTACCGGTGAGGAGTACCGGTCTGACCGGTGTGCTCCGTGGACGGCTTCCGGAGACTTCAAAGCGGAGGACACGTGTCGGGATCGCAAGGCTTGCGTCAAGGCTAAGCAAGGTGAGGTCGCCGGGCATCTGTCCGATGGTGCTACAACGAAGATTCCCAAAGTGCCCCTTGGGGGTGTGTATCTTAGTATTATGTATTAGGGGTAGTTTCGTCTTTCGATTGCCTCCATATAACCCAAGTGGTTAGAGGATGGCAGCCATCCCTTGGAACCCTAGCTCATTTGCTTTTGCTATTTTCCCTTCCTATTTTTCCTTAGGAGTTTTTTTAGGACTAGCTTGAGAGCTTCATGGTGATATCTTTAGAGAGGGATGGATGATCAGGAGGCAAGCTAGACCTTGTATGAATCTTTCATGGTATGTATAGAAGATTCGGCGTGATTCCTCAAGGCCTTTTGTTGTCTCTCCCGTTTTCCCTTTTTGGTGATTTTCGGAGCCTTTTCTTGGCAATTTTCTTGTGGTGGATTTGATGCCTCTCCTTTGTGGTTTTGATTGGGGATGTATGAATGAACCCTTCGTGGTTCTTTTCCTTATGATCCCCCTCTCAAATCCGTGGGAAAAGGTGCTCGATTTGGGGGGTTTTCTTAGGTTTCGAGAAAGTGGTGTTCTTGGTGGAAATCCTTCGATTCCTCTTGATTTAGAAAGTTTTGGTGGACCAAATCATTGCCATGGGATGCCTATGAGTTACTCCTACTATCCCCAAAGTCTTGTGCGAATCCATGGAGCGAATCGGGAGATCGGGAAGGTTGTTTGGAAGGGTTGAACTGCGGCTCCCTGTTCATCCCGAGCTGCACACGCCTGTCCGGTCTGACCGGTGCGTGTGACCGGTCTGACCGGTGCCAGGTCCTTGTGGGATTTGCTTCAGGTGAATCGCTAGAAGTGTGTAGCTTTGGGTTGTGGTGCTCTTGGTCAGTTCTTGGCAGGTTTCAGGTTGTTTTGCTAGGTTTTGTGAAGGTCTTTCGATCCCTTCAGTTTGAGTTTCGGAGGGATTTTTGTTCCAGGGCCTAGAGGAGCCACTGAGGCTTCCTGGAATGTTTTTGTGCGTCTGCTGTTGCCACCGGCCTGACCGGCCCCGTCCACTGGTCTGACCGGTGTCACCGGTCTGACCGGCGCAGGCCATCGGTCTGACCGGTGTGGCACAAACAGCAGGCTGTGCAGATTTCCGCTGCGTGTTGGGAGTGTTTGTTTCGGTTAATTGAGTGGTTTGCTCCTAGGGTCAGTAGCACTTGAGTGGCTACGTGACTTTGGCAAACTTGGGTAGTTCGAGTTGGAGAAGTGTTGGATCGGCCGAGATCATCTTGTTGGAGAAGACATCTCCCTCAAGAAGAATTTTTATCTGCTCCCATTCACTCCCCCCCCCTCTCGGGTCGCCAGTTCGGTCCTTCAAGTGGTATTAGAGCCGATTACAGGTCTTTCGGGACTCTAACCAGTCTAAGATCCAAAGATGGCATACCAGGAATGGGGATCGGGTCTCCGCACTTTGACGGAAAGAACTACCAGATGTGGCAGAGGCGGATGGCTGCTTTCCTCCGCGGCAAGGGTCAGATCCTTTGGGACGTTATGGTGAACACAACTTATGTTCATCCGATTAACTTCCTTGCTCCAGGATAGAGGGATATGCACGACGCCAACAACAAGGCGGTCGACTACTTGTTTCGCGCTCTCTGTCAATCTGAATTTGATCGGGTTCAGACAGAGGGTTTTGCTTGTAGGATTTGGGAGCAACTCAAGAATGCTCACGTTGGGAACAGTCAAGTTCAGGCTCGGTTGTTTGCGACTTACCGGAGAGAGTACGAGAACTTCACTCATCTCCCCGGTGAGTCCATAGACACGATGTTCCAGCGGTTCATGGTGATTGTGAATGACATGAGGGCCAATGTGACCGTGCTCCCGTACGATGATCATGATACAGCTGTTAAGCTCTTGCACTCGCTGGATCGTACTATTTGGGGCGGAAAGATCGAGGCCATCTTGGAGTCAGAGAAGTATGAGACTCTGATGGTAGATGAGCTGTTCTCTAAGCTCAAGTCAGCTGAGGTGGACCGTGGTATGACAGCCAAGATTGAGGGCCCAACTGACTCGCATAGTCTCGCTCTCATCGGTGACTCAGGTGCTAAGTCTAACGCTAACCCATCCACAAGGATGTGCTTGGAGAGGACGAGCTGGTGCTACGGACCAGGAGGTTCGAGAGGATGCACGAGAACCGGGTGAACACAAGGAGGAACACACGGACATGCTTTCAGTGCGGCAAGCGAGGACACTTCGTCGCCGACTGTCCGAAGAAGATGGAGAACAAGGACAACTACAAGTATCGGTCAAGGAAGGAGAATAAGCACCGGTCGAGGGGTGATCACAAGCACAAGCACAAGAACAAGGACGAGCGGAGATCGAGGAAGAAGGACGGCCATGGCAAGAAGGTCCGAGCGATGGTCGGGGTGAGCGATGTTGACTCCAGCTCTGCCTACTCTACCTCGAGCTCGAGCAGCAGTGAAGATGAAGGTGATCGGCGCAAGACCAAGAAGGGGTCCAAGAACCTGAGCGGGTTGAGCTGCTTCGCGCGAGACAGCTTCTGCGGCATGCGGCACACAGCTCCGGTAGCAAGAGGAGCCAAAAGGACGACTCGGATTCTGACTCCGAGGATGAGGTACGTGATGAACTCTCCTTCTTGCGCTAGGAGAACGAGGAGCTAGGAAAAATGCTTGATAATCGTGATGACATGCTTAGGGAAGCTAAGAAAATGAGGATAGAGCTTAGGGCCTCGCTTGAAGATGCTAGGAATAGAGTGGCTGAGCTAGAAACACAGAACCTTGATGCTAAGCTTGAGATAGATTCGCTTAAGGCTTCACCTATTGTTTCTGATGAGGTTGATTGTGCTGATTGCTCTGTTTTCCTAGCTGATCTTACTACTCTTGAGGAAAAGCATGCCTCCAAGTGTGAGGAACTATATGTGCTTAGGGTTGAGTTGGCTAAGCTGCAGTCCAGGCCCACTTTGCTAGGTACTTGCACATATTGTCCTGTGTTGCATGAAAAGCCTGCTGAGTCTCGTTCTCGCATTGTTTCCCTTGAGGCTGAATTGAAATCTCTTGTTGCTACTTCCTGCTCTACTTGTGAAGTGCATGCTGTGAAGAATTTGGAATTTGCACATTATGTTGATCGTTTGCAGGATCAAAATGATGAGTTGATAAAGATGATGGGTTGGTTGTCGAATCATGAGCCTCAGCTTAGGTTGATGATTAAGGCATACAAGTGCTATGATGGGCAAGCACTTGGGTCGGATAAGATTGGAGAGTGTAGTGGTGAGGGAGGAGAGAAGATTGGTGATATCCAAGCTCCACCAAAAACCTTCCACAAAAATGCCTATGCACCTAAGCTAAACCAATTCAGAAACCGACTAGACACAACCCTAGATCCACCAGTGTTTCCTCCCTAAACAAATGATTTCCAAAAGCCCATCAAGTTCAAGAGTGACATGGGCAATGAGCTCAAGCTATCTAGGGACACGCGGACTGTCGGCGAGGCTCCTAGAACTCGCACGCGACTTGGCCGCGAGATCAACTCCTTCTTCCCTTCCACGGATCTCCTAAACCGCTGAATGGATTGAGCCAAGATTTTGGGGAAAGATGAAACGTCTCTAGGAGATGTTATGCCCAAAAACTATGAGGACCAAACCAACCAAAATGTCGGGAATTGCCAAACAACCGAGCTCTAATCACCACCTAGGGTTCCAACCGAAATCCGTGAATCGAAGGCAATCCGGCGTTTGAGGGGTCAAGATCATACACAAAGATGCACAAGACATCCACCTATGATCCCCTCAAAGAAATCCGACCAAAAACGCCTCTGAATCGACGAATCAAGCGACGAACGAAATCTTCTAAAAATACCTCCGAAAATCGCATTAAAGAAAAACGCCCGGGAAAAATTGATTCAGCACAAGATTAAGAGAAAGATTTCCCTAAGAATCACTTTACCATATCCGGTTACATGCCACTCACAAGAATCACAAATCTTGGATGGCAAAAAACTCAAACAAAGAACCACACTCACCTCTCTCCCAATAAGAACCCCCAAAATGAAAGAGCACCCCCACCTATTGGACAAAGAGATAGCTGAAATTAAGCCACTCCTCCTATAAATAGGTCCTTCGGAACATGACCAAAGTCCCCTACACTAGGAGTTACAAAACAAGCCATTACAGGGGCATTTTAGTCAACACATGAAGTTCTCCATCGGACGTCCGCGCATCCCTTGGGCCTTCGCGTCCTCCCAATGCAAGCACCTCGATCATGCCGCATGTCGCCTGCTTCGAAGCTTCTCGGCGCGTCCGGATCACGTCTCCGCCCGCCGAGCCTCCGGTCTTAGTTTTGTGGCTCAACCAAGTAACCCTACGATTTTGTGGTGAACCATCGCAAACCCCGCGGACTCGGTGCAGCCTCCACGCCAGACTCCTCTTGACTTGGCCGCCACGTCGTCCCGGCTCAGTGTTGGTTTTGTGGCCAAACCAACAAACCGTAGTGCTCGGCTCTGTGGAGCAATCGAGGAACCCGACGGTTTTCTGGTGAACCGCCAAAAACACCGCATGCAAGGCACAGCCGTACCACGCCAGGCATCTAGCCCGCCAAGCCTTTCACCTCCGGCTCCCAGACGGTCTACTCGGTCTTGCCCCATTCAATGACTTGGCCGCTACCTTGCATCGGCTCCGCGTTCACGACTTTGTCTTGCTTTTCTTGCCACCGTGCCACCCGCACTTGATCCCGTCGGCCACAGGGTCCCTCGAAACAAGCCTACTTGTCTCTCCACTCCTCGGAGGCCACACAGGCATAGACCTTTCGCGCTTGTTCTTCACCTGCACCATGCAAATCAAGCCGCAACCTGCACCTGCAATACTCGGCCAAGAGTCAGCCACACCACATTGTCAATCACTCATCACACCAAGGAGTGACCATCCACCGGTCCTCGGATGCTCCGGTCCTCACCATGTCACTTGTATATATGTCTTTGCTATCATGTTGGCGATGCTTGTACAGATGTTTGGGCCTTCTTGTATGCTCTATGTTTCATTTCTAGCATATTATGGTGCTCGATGTCTATTTGAGAAGCTCATGCTCATTTATAGCCTTGATTCATGCATTACCAACAAGGGGGAGAAATGTGCATCCAATTCATAACAAGGGGGAGAGATGCATTTTGTAGAACAAGGGGGAGAGTCTTTGCATCATGGGGAGAAAAAGAGGGATACTCAGTTCAGGTGGAGAACTTGAGTTTGCACGCATTTGTTCAGGGGGAGGTTGCATTCATGCTTTGGGAGCTCTTTGTGTCGCCCGAATTTGCTTTGTGCTTTGCTCTTTCGCCGATTGTGTCGAGCCCTTTTGCCTCACCTTGAGGAGTCGGCAGTTTGAAGCATTTTGTCTCGGTTGTGTTGAGCTGTTGCCCTTGCCTTAGGGGATCGAGACTTCCTCTTTCAAGTGATCTCATTTTGGCTTTTGTTTGGCTTTTGATCACTTGTATGAGATTTTCGTTCGTTTCTTTTCTTTTTCTTTCTTCTATGAATTGGTGACTATGTGTGTTGTCAACACACTCATTAAGGGGGAGATTGAGGACCGTAGCGTCCGAGGACCAGTGGATGGTCGCTCCCTAGTGTGTGTGATTGACAACATTGTGTGGACTGACTCTTGGCTGACTATTGTAGGTGCAGGTTGCGGCTTGATTTGCGTTGGTGTAGGCGTAGAGCGGGCGCGAAAGGTCTTGGCCTTGTGGGGCCTCCGAGGAGTGGAGAGACAAGTAGGCTCGGCTCGATGGAATCAGTGGCCGAACGGGATCAAGTGCAGGCCGCATGGTGGCAAGAAAAGCAAGACAAAGTCGTGGACAGGAGCCGGTGCAGGGTAGCGGCTCACGACTGGAGTCTGCACACGGGGTTTGCGGCGGTTCACCACAAAATCGTTGGGTTACATGGTTGAGACAGAAAACCAAGACCGGAGGCTCGGCGGACGGAGACGGGATCCGGGCGCGCCGAGAACCTTCGATGCCGGGGGACACACGGCGGGATCGCGGGGCTTGCGTCAGGAGGACGCGGACTGCGGCAAAGGCGTGGCCGCCCGATGAGAAATACCAAGTCTTGACCAAAGTGCCCCTAAGGGGTGTGTATCTCCATTTAAGTTCTAGGGGTAGCGTGGTCATCATTTGCCCAACCCGGAGAGACTTCATATATATAGCTCTGGGCTTAGAGGGCAACTCATCCATCCGGACTGCTTCCTATTTTCCCTGCTCTTTAGGCTAGATTTTTTTCATGATTTCGTAGAGAATCTAACCTCTGGTTGTATGGAAGCATTCATGGTTGCGTCGATTTCCTTCTCTTGACTCGAGTGATTTTCGTGTCTTTTTCGGGCTATTTTGTGGGATTTTTGTGCGCGGCTCAATTCGTCGATTCTGAGGCGTTTGTGTTCGGTTTCGTTTGTGGGGATCATGGATAGATGTCTTTTGCATCTTTGTGCTTGATCCTGACCCCTCAAACGCCAGATTTGGCCTTCGATTAGTTGATTTTCGGATGAACCCTAGTTCATAGTGTTCTTGGCCAAGATTCACGATTTCGGTAGTTGTAGGGAGTTAGAGGCCAAAATTTTTGTGTTATATCTTCCCTTTGGGGTGTTCATCATATCCACAAAGTTTTGTCTCAAGACTCCAAGTGGTTTGGGAGATCCATCGATCGAAAGTTGGGGGCGGATTCGCGGGTAGTTTTCTGGGCTGCCTCGGGTGATCTGGACACTTGTGGTCGAGTGACCCGGTGCGGCTCTGTATGCCTCAGGGTGACCCGGATTTTGTGGCCGGGTGACCCGGTAGGTCTCAACCTTCTTCTATGTTGCTCGAGCTCTTTCATGCTTGCTTCTGCTTTGCTTCCTAGCTTTTCAAGCTTTGTTCCTAAGGTCTCGAGAGAGGTTTGTGTGTGCTCCCACTTGTTCGTGTGTGACCCTCGAAGTTGCGATTGGGATATAGGTCGAGTTCTTTTGAGAAATATTTTTTATCGGCTCCCATTCACTCCCCCCCCCTCTCTGGTCACCAATCCGATCCTTCACAAGCTGAGGCTCCTGACCAGACAACCAACCCATCAACTTGCGCAACTCATCATTCTCATCTTGCAACTGATCAACATATGCGCAAGCTCTATATTTTTCACAGCATGAACCTCACAACTAGAGCAAGCAGTAGCAATAGGAGATTTCAAAGCAGCCTTAAGATAAACAATGCGAGCATGAGATTCATCTACCTTTCCATGCAAAATAGGGCAGGAAGTATGAAGTACCGATTAGGCGACCAGAGAGGGGGGGGGAGTGAATGGAAGCCGATAAAAAATTATTTGAGAGAAAACCGGCTAAGTCCCAAAATCACAACCAAGATTTCCCACACGTACTTGCCAAGGTCACGTAGTCATAGCGGACCTACCAACCCTAGGAACAAGTCCAAACAAGTTGCAAAGCGGAAGCACAACTCAAGAACCAAAGGACTTAGCCAAATCTACATGGCCAGGACGGACCATCCGTATGGAGGTCTCGGACCGTCTGTGGTGCCGGCAGACCGTCCGTGAGTGGAGGACGGACCGTCCGTATTAAGCAGACAGAACCTTCAGTAGCACATCGCGCTATACGGACCGTCCGAGCCTGGCTCGTGGACCATCCGCCACACTCTGTGCCACAGAGACCTAACTCTCCGACCAATCAAACCAAGAACTCGCATGAACAAGCGACGAACTGGACGAACTCGGGTACGCACGGACCGTCCGTGCCTACTCGACGGACCATCCGTCAGGCACGAACAGAACCAAGCGAGCTCAAAAACGAGAGGTCAACTCCACCTATACATCCATGGATCTCCCAAACGGCTGCATGGATTGAGACCAAATTTGGGGAGAGGAGAAGCGCCTCTAGGAGATGCTATGCCCAAAAACTTGGAGCCTCAAACCAACTACAATGCTGGGAATTGAATCACAACTGAGCTCAAGCACAAACCTAGGGTTCCAACCAAAATTTGCGAATCAGAGGCCAAATCTGGAGTTTGAGGGGTCAAGGTCAAGCACAAAGATGCACAAGACATCTATCCATGATCCCCACAAAGAAATCTGAAAACAAACGCCTCAGGATCGACGATTTGAGCTGCGCACGAAAATCTTACAAATAGCCCGAAAAACACACGAATCACTCGAGCCAAGAGAAGGAAATTGACGCAACCATGAATGCTTCCATACAACAAGAGACAGAGATCAGATTCTCTACAAAATCATGAAGAAAATCAAGCCTAAAGAGCAGGGAAATTAGGAAGTAGTCCGGATGGATGAGTTGCCCTCTAAACCTAGAGCTATATATATGAAGTCTCTCCGGGTTGGGCAAATGATCACGCTACCCCTGGAACTTAAATGGAGATACACACCCCTTAGGGGAACTTTGGTCAAGTAGCGAACATTCTTCATCAAGCGGCCACGCCTTTGCCGCAGTCCGCGTCCTCCCGACAAAGGCTCTGCGATCCCGCTATGTGTCCCTCGGCATCGAAGCTTCTCGGCACGACCGGATCCCGTCTCTGCCCACCGAGCCTCCAGTCTTGATTTTGTGTCTCAACCAAGTAGCCCGATGGTTTTATGGTGAACCACCGCAAACCCCGTGTGCAGACTCCGGTCGTGAGCCGCTACCCTGCACGGGCTCATGTCCACGACTTCATCTTGCTTTTCTTGCCACCATGCGGCCCGCACTTGATCTCGTTCGGCCACCAGGTCCATCGAGCCAAGTCTACTTGTCTCTCCACTCCTCAGAGGCCCCGCAAGGCTAAGACCTTTGGCGCCTGTTCTTCACCTGCACCAACGCAAATCAAGCCGCATCCAACACCTGCAATACTCGGACAAGAGTCAATCCACACCACATTGTCTATCACTCATCACACAAGGGAGCGACCATCCACCAATCCTCGGACGCTCCGGTCCTCAATCTCCCCCTTGATGAGTGCATTGACAACACACATAGTAACCAATTCAGAAAAGGAGGAAAAAGAAAAGAAACGACCAAAAATCTCAAACAAGTGATCAAAAGACAAACAAAAACCAAAATGAGATCACTTGAGAGAGCAAGTCTCGGGCTCCTAAGGCAAGGGCAATAGCTCAACACAATCGAGACAAAATGCTTCAAAATACCTGAGAGCCTGTGTGGTTCGAGGACCGGTGGATGGTCACTTCCTGGTGTGATGAGTGATTGACAACGTTGTGTGGATTGACTCTTAGCTAAGTATTGCAGGTGCAGGTTGCGGCTTCATTGGTGCTGGTGCTGGTGAAGAACAAGCGCGAAAGGTTAATGCCGGTAAGGCCTCCAGGTGTGGAACAGACGAGTAGGCTTGGTTTAAGGTACCCGGTGGCCAGCGGGGTCAAAGTGCGGGTCGCATGGTGGCAAGAACAGCAAGACGAAGTCGTGGACGGTTTCTTGGTTGAGCCTCAAAACCAAGGTCAAGCTGGGACATGGTAGGAGCCGAGTCATGAGTGGAGATTGGCGGAGGCTACACCAAGTCTGCGGGGTTTGCGGTGATTCACCACAAAACCACTGGGTTACTCGGTTGAGCCACAAAACCGAGGTCGAAGACTCGACGAAGGAGTGTGGCCGGCCAGGCTGGTTCAACCGCCCAGGAGGGGTGGTTAGACCGCCTGGGGCTGGTCTAACCGCCCAAGGAGGGCGGTCTGACCGCCCGGGTCGCAGCCACCGAGAAGCTTCGAAGCGGAGGACATGCGACATGATCGCAAGAGTTGCGTTGGAGCTACGCAGGCTTGTGGTGGATGCGCATCCGTCCGATGGTACTGAACTAAAGACTTCCAAAATTGCCCTTGAGGGGCTTGTATCCCTAGTTGCTAGTAAGGGTAGTTTAGTCTTTTGGTTGCCCCCATATAAACACTTGAGTTGTGGGATGGCAGCCAACTCTTGGAACCCTAGCTCATTTCCCTTTGCTATTTTCCCTTTCTATTTTCCTTAGGAATTTCTAGGACTAGCTTGAGAGCTTCATGGTGAGATCTTGAGAGAGGGATGGATGATCGCGTGGCAAGCTAGACCTTGTATGAACCTTCATGGTATGTATAGATGATTCAGCGTGGTTCCTCATGGCCTTGTGTTGCCTCTCCCGTTTGTCTTTTTGGTGATTTTCAGAGCTCTTTCTTGTGATTTTCGTGGCGGAGTTTTGAAGGCGATTTCTTGCGGGATTCTTGTTGGGTGTCACGTATGAGGACCTTGTGCCTCTTTGGCTGGTGTCTTTGCCACAAGAACTCCCTTGAATCGACCTCGATTTGGTGGTTTTTCGAGTTGCTCGAGTTCATGACCTAGAGGGCCAAGATCTGTGATTCCCTTTGATTGAGAGCGTTTCGGTGCAATTCCTTTGGTAGAGAGGTTTCCCAGGAGGTAACCCAGGTATCCCCGAAGTTTCGCTGCAATCCATGGGGAGAATCGGGAGATCGGGCTATGGGAAGTTGAGGGTTGACCCGCGGCCAAGTTTTCTGGGAAGGGCGGTCTAATCGCCATAGGGGGGGCGGTATAACCGCCCTGGGTCTCCCAGGTGGAAGTTTTGATTTTGCTGGATTTTCCTCTGTGAGTTCGTTCGCCTTGATCAGAGGAGCATTCTGGTGAAATTGGGGTCCGTTTTGGTGCTGTTTGCTAGGAGTCTTGGCTTGTGTTCCTTGCTGGGTACAGGAGGTTAAACCGTCCCCGTGAGCCGGTTAAACCGCCCCTAGGCCCCTGGATGAAGTTTTGGTTTTCGCCAAGATTCTTTGGTAGCTAGCTTGGCCTTGACCAGAGGATCTAGTGGGTGAAACCGTGGAGAGTTTTTGGAGCTCGAAAGAGGTCGTTCGGAGGATTTCTCGGTTACCAAGTGGAGGCGGTCTAACCGCCCCCCATACCCGGTCTAACCGCCCCCTGCTGGCCAGACAACTTCCGAGTTGTTTCCGCTGTCGTGTGTGTGTAGGAGCTGTGGCTGCAGGTAGTGTTTGTTCCTAGGACCAGTAGCACTCCAGTGGCTACGCGGTTTTGGCAAACAGAAGGTTGAGTATGGAGCGTGTGATTTTGGGTATCCAACCGAGTTCATCTTGTTGGAGTAGTCATCTCCTTCGAGAAGAATTTTTATCAGCTCCCATTCACTCCCCCTTCTCTGGTCGCCAGTTCGGTCCTTCAAGTGGTATCAGAGCCGGTTACGGGTCTTTCGGGACTCTAACCACTCTAAGATCCAAAGATGGCATACCAGGACCGGGGATCGGGTCCTCCGCACTTCAATGGAAAAAACTACCAGATGTGGTAGAGGCGGATGGTTGCGTTCCTCCGCAGCATGGGTCAGATCCTTTGGGACGTTATGGTGAACACAGCTTATGTTCATCTGATTAACTTCCTTGCTCCGGGATCGAGGGATATGCACGACGCCAACAACAAGGCGGTCGACTACTTGTTTCGTGCTCTGTGTCAGTCCGAATTCGATCGAGTTCAGACAGAGGACTTGGCTTGTAGGATTTGGGAAATACTGAAGAATGCTCATGCTGGAAACAGTCAGATTCAGGCTCGGTTGTTTGCGCCTTACCGGAGAGAGTACGAGAACTTCACTCATCTCCCCGGTGAGTCCATCGATACGATGTTCCAGCGGTTCATGGTGATTGTGAACAACATGAGGGCCAATGTGACCGTGCTCCCGTACAATGATCATGAGAGGGCTGTGAAGCTCTTGCACTCGTTGGATCGTATGATCTGGGGCGGAAAGGTCAAGGCCATTCTAGAGTTGGACAAGTATGAGACTCTGTCGGTAGATGAGCTGTTCTCGAAACTCAAGTCGGCTGAGGTGGACCGGGGTGTGACAGCCAAGCTTGAGGGCCCGACTAACTCTCATAGTCTCGCCCTCATCGGTGGCTCAGGTGCAAAGTCTAACGCTAACCCATCCACCAGGATGTACTCTTTGTCCTCTTTGATGTCTTTGCTAGATGAGGAGTTCGACGTGCTTGGAGAGGACGAGCTGGCTCTACTGACTAGGAGGTTCGAGAGGATGCACGAGAACCAGGTGAACACAAGGAGGAACACGAAGACGTGCTTTTAGTGCAGCAAGCCAGGACACTTCGTCGCCGACTGCCCTGAGAAGATGGAGAACAAGGACAACTACAAGTACCGGTCAAAGATGGAGAGCAGGTACCGGTCGAAGCGCGATCACAAGCACAAGCACAAGGATGAGCAATGATCGAGGAAGAAGGATGGCCATGGCAAGAAGGCCCAAGCGATGGTCAGAGCGAGCGACGTCGACATCAGCTCCTCGTACTCTACCTCAAGCTCGAGTAGCAGTGAAGATGAAGGTGATCGTTGCAAGAGCAAGAAGGGATCCAAGAACCTGAGCGTGCTGAGCTGCTTCACGCGTGACGGCTTCTGCGGCATGGCACACAGGTTCGGCAGCAAGAAGAGCCAGAAGGACGACTCGGACTCCAACTCCGAGGATGAGGTACATGATGAGCTTTCCTTCTTGTGCCAGGAGAATGAGGAGCTAGCAAAATTGCTTGATAATCGTGATGACATGCTTAGAGAGGCTAAGAAGATGAGAAAGGAGCTTAGGGCCTCGCTTGAGGATGCTAGGACTAGACTGGCTGAGCTAGAAACACAAAACCTAGATGCTAAGCTTGAAATTGATTCGCTTAAGGCTTCACCTGCTGTTTCTGATGAGGTTGATTGTGCTGATTGCTCTGTGTTCCTAGCTGATCTTACTGCTCTTAAGGAAAAGCATGCCTCCAAGTGTGAGGAACTAGATGTGCTTAGGGTTGAAGTGGCTGAGCTTAAGTCTAGACCTGCTTTGCTAGGTGCTTGCACTTCTTGCCCTGTTTTGCATGGAAAGCTTGATGAGTCTCGTGCTTACATTGTTTCACTTGAAGCTAAATTGAAAGCTCCTATTCCTACTTCCTGCTCTACTTGTGAATTGCAAGCTGTAAAGAACCTGGAACTTGCACATTATGTTGATCGCTTGCAGGATGAAAATGATGAGTTGAGAAAGATGATGGGTTGGTTGTCGGGTCATGAGCCCCAGCTTACGATGATGATAGAGGCATACAAGCGCTATGATGGGCAAGCGCTTGGGTCGGATAAGATTAGAGAGTGTAGTGGTGAGGGAGGAGAGAAGATTGGTGATATCCAAGCTCCACCAAAAACCTTTCACAAAAATGCCTATGCTCCTAAGCCTAACCCACTGAGAAACCGACTTGACACAACCCCAGATCCACCAGTGTTTCCTCCTCAAACAAATGATTTCCAAAAACCCGTCAAGTTCAAGGGTGACTTAGGAAATGAGTTATTTGGGAAAAAGGGTGAGAAGCCTAGTGAGGAGAAACCAAAAGAAAAGCCTAGTGAGGAGAAACTAAAGGAGAAGCCAAGTGAGCAGCCCCAACCCAAGCCTAAACCAAAACCCATACAGTTTCATTGTGACTATTGTGGGAGAGATGGTCACAAGGGTGAGTTTTGCTTCAAGAGGAAGCAGGAAGAAAGGATGGCTAAGGAGTGGGCGAACAAGGACCGGTACCACCCATCTCATGGTGTACCTGAGCCTCGTATGCCACTGCCCATGGATAAGGCGATTGTGAGAAGTGTTCCGGCATGGGGAGATGCGAGTTCCCGCAACCGAGGAGGTTTTCTGGAGAGGGCGGTCAGACCGGCCCTGCCCAGAGGGGGCGGTTAGACCGACCTGGCTAGGCAGTCAGACCGGCCCCCCCAGAATTCTAGGCGGTTTGGTTTTCGAGGTGGCGTTTCGAGTAGTTTCAGTTCTGGTGGTCGTGGTACTGGTGGTTGGCATGGTGAGTTTGGTGGTGTTGAGTTTGCTAGATGTTCTCCCCCTCATGGTCGATAAGAGTCTGGGAGAGGTTGCACCTTTGAGTTGGAGATGAGCTACAATCCACGGTCTTCCTTTCGTGGCTTTCGTGCTCCTCCAGCGAGACAGGGGTGGTTTCCCTGTGGCGGTTCACGTGGTGGTAGCTTTGGTAGGCGTGATGGAATGGATGGTGCTAACCCCACTTTGGAGCAAATGGCTCGGCACTGGTTTTACTCTATTGGTACTAACCCCAGTGCTGAGTCGTTTGTTCACTCACGTGCTCGTTTTTGAATTTCAGGTGGGAGGCTTGGGGAACGTTTGGTTGATCGACTCTGGTTGCTCGAGGCACATGACCGTAGATCGAGGGTGGTTCTCCAGCCTCACCCAGGTGGTGTCCAGGACATACATCACCTTTGGGGACAATGGACGAGGGCGTGTGCTTGCTGAAGGTGAAAGGGTAAGTGACAAAGTAGTGCTGAAGCGAGTTGCCTTGGTCAAGTCGTTGGGTTTTAATTTGCTTTCTGTTTCCCAGCTTCTTGAGGAAGGTTTTGAGGTGTTGTTTAAGTCTGGTGGTTCTCGGATATTTGATGCTCAAGGTGACCTTGTTTGTGTGGTCGTCCCCGAGGGTCAAATATTTCGAGCGGATTTCTCTCAGAGTTCGGGTGTTTCGAGGTGCTTTGTGGCTGGTTCTTCGGGTGAGTTGTGGAAGTGGCATAAGAGGTTCAGTCACTTGAGTTTTGACTTGTTGTCATGCTTGAGTGGACTCAACTTGGTCCGAGGATTGCCCCGCTTGAGGTTCGAAAAGGATTTGGTTTGTGCGCTATGTAGGCATGCTAAGATGGTAGCTGCTTCCCATCCACCCCTCACTGATGTGATGACGGAGCGTCCATGCGAGCTGCTCCATATGGACCTTGTTGGCCCAGCTCGTGTGCGATCTGTGGGTGGGAAGTGGTACGTCCTGGTTGTGGTGGACGACTACTCCCAGTATGCTTGGGTTTTCCTTTTGGAGGAAAAGGGGGAGACGTTTGGTTTTGTTCGAGATCTTGTCTTGAGGTTGAAGAACGAGAGGCACGGAGATGCCATACGAGCGATCCGCAGTGACAATGGTTTAGAATTTAAAAACTCTCGTTTCGAAACCTTTTGCCATGATTTGGGTCCTGAACACCAGTTCTCTAGTTCGTATACGCCTCCCCAGAACGGCGTGGTGGAAAGGAAAAACAGAACCCTGTGTGAGATGGCTCGGACGATGCTCGATGAGCATAGGACTCCGAGAAGGTTCTGGGCTGATGCGGTCAATACCGCGTGCTACGTGTCAAACATGATTTACCTCTGTGTCCATAAGAAAAGAACTTGCTACGAGTTGATGCACGGTAGAACCCCTAAGGTGAGTCACTTGCACATCTTTGGCTGTAAATGCTTCATTCTTAAGAAAGGGAAGAAGTTGGACAAGTTCGAGGCTAGGTCTGTCGATGACATTTTCTTTGGTTACGCGTCTCATTCTAAAGCCTTTCGGGTGCTCAATCGTGAAACTAACCAAATTGTGGAGACTTGCGAGGTTACCTTCGACAAGACACAGCCACGTAGTTCGCTTGTTTTTGAGTGTCCAGGTGACGAGGAACTTGGCGAGGAGATTTTCGTGGATGAGGTGCAGCAGCAAGGAGATGAGGAAAATGGTGGTGTGCGCCCGCGGCTGAAGGACCGAAACTGGCGACCAGAGAGGGGGGAGTGAATGGGAGCCGATAAAAATTCTTCTCGAAGGAGATGGCTACTCCAACAAGATGAACACGGCAACCAAACACGTCTCCGACTCAACAACCCAAGTCGGCCAAGACCACGTAGCCACTAGAGTGCTACTGGTCCTAGGAACCAACACACAACCTTCCGAACCAAACACACCAAAACGCACAGTGGAAACCTGCACGGCTTGCTGCCTGTGCTACACCGGTCAGACCGATGGTCTGCGCTGGTCAGACCGGTGACACCGGTCAGACCGGTGGACAGAGCCGGTCAGGCCGGTGGCTACAGCAGCCGCACAGAAAACGTTCCAGGTAGCCTCAGTGACTTCTCTAGGCCCTGGAACAAAACCACCTTCAAAACTAAAACTGCTCAGGAAGAAAAACCTTCACAAAGCCTAGCCAAACTCCTCGAAACCTGCCAAGAACTGACTAGCAACAACTCAGCCCAAAGACACACGAACCAGGTAGTTCAACCGAGGCAAATCCCACAAAGGCCTTGCACCGGTCAGACCGGTTAAGAGCACCGGTCAGACTGGTCACGCCTGGGCAGCTCGGGATGAACAGCAGCCCGCGGGTCAACTCCTCCAAATCCAAACCCCGATCTCCCGATTCACTCCACGGATTCGCACAAGACTTCGGGGATAGTAGGAACACCTCATGGGCACTCCATAGCCAAGATTTGGTCCACCAGAACTTGCTAGAACGAGAGGAATCGAAGGATTTCCACCAAGAACGCCTCTAACCATAGAGCCAAGAAAACCCCAAAATTGAGCCCCTTTACTCACGGATTTGGGAGGGGAATCAAAGGGAAAAGAACCACGAAGGGTTCATGCAAACATCCCTCACCAAATCCCAAAGAGAAAGGTCTCAAAACCGCCACAAGAAATTCTCTAAGAAAAGGCTCCGAAAATCACCAAAAAGGGAAAACGGGAAGAACACAATCAAGCCTTGAGGAACCACGCCGAATCATCTATACATACCATGAAGGTTCATACAAGGTCTAGCTTCCGCCCGATCATCCTTTCCTCTCACAAGATCTCACCATGAAGCTCTCAAGCTAGTCCTAGAAATTCCAAAGAAAAATGGAAGAGGAAAATAGCAAAACAAAATGAGCTAGGGTTCCAAGAGATGGCTTCCATCCTCTCACCACTTGGGTTATATGGAGGCTAGCCGAAAGACGAAACTACCCCTAAGGCCTAATACTAGGATACACACCCCCGAGGGGCACTTTGGGAAACTTTGTCTTCGCACCATCGGAAGGATGCCCAGCGACCGCAAACTTGCTTAGACTCGACGCAAGCCTTGCGATCCCGATGCGTGTCCTCCGCTTCGAAGTCTCCGAACTACGTCGTCGCACACCGGTCAGACCGGTGTCCTCCACCGGTCAGACCGGTACCCATCGGTCAGACCGGTCCGATGCTGCTGCACCTCCGTCTTCGGTCTTGGTTTTGTGGATCAACCAAGGAACCTAGTGGTTTTCAGGTGAACCACTGGAAACCCCGCGAACTCGGTGTAGCCTCCGCCAATCACCACTCATGACTCGGCTCCCACGTAGTCCCGGCTCGACCTTGGTTTTGAGGCTCAACCAAGAAACCGTCCATGACTTCATCTTGCCATTCTTGCCACCATGCGGCCCACACTTGACTCCGCTGGCCACCAGGTCCCTCGAACCAAGCCTACTTGTCTTCTCCACACCTGGAGGCCTCACCGGCAACGACCTTTCACGCTTGTTCTTCACCTGCACCAACACCAGTCAAGCCGCAACCTGCACCTGCAATACTTAGCCAAGAATCAGTCCACACCACATTGTCAATCACTCATCACACCAGGAAGCGACCAACCACCGGTCCTCGAACCACACAGGCTCTCAATCTCCCCCTTGATAAGTGCATTAACAACACACACGTTTTGGTAACCAAAGAGAAAAGGCAAAGAGTAAGATCACTTGAAGAAGACAAGTCTCGGTCCCCTTAGGCAAGGGCAACGATTCGACACAACCGAGACAAAAACAAGCTCAAGCAAAGAGCAAAAACCACCAAACCAAAGCTCGAAAACCACAAAGAGCTCCCCCTACACACATGCAAGCTCCCCCTGAACCAATGCAACTCCCCCTGGACGAATGCATGCAAACCACAACACAAAACAGAGCAGCTGCTTCAGCCTTGCTCTAACTGGTCTGACCGGTCAATAGCACCGGTCTGACCGGTCAACAGCACCGGTCAGACCGGTGCCCAACATCTGAACAGGAGCCAGCACTCCGACCGGTCAGACCGGTGACCTCAACCGGTCAGACTGGTGCACAACAGAGCCCAGAAAAGGCTCAAAACCACCTGGAAACCTTCTAGATGCATTCAGTAGGCCAAAACATGATCAAACTTCACCCCCTTGTTGACAATGCATGAATCAAGCCAAAAATGCGAAAAATGCAACCTAGAGCTTCTCAAATAGACAAAATTCAACATAGAATGCTACACTTGTCCAAATGAGCAAGTTAGATACTCTATAACTTCGTAATGACATCAACCACAAGATCACCAAGTTTCACAACCATTGGACGAAGCTAAGATAGAATTGAGCATTTTTGCGAAAAATTTCCCTCTCATGAGCAAAGTCCTAAACATGATCAAAACATTTCAAAATAGCAAAGCCACACAAACTTCATGCTTGGACAACCATTCTAAGCATAAGACCATCATAAACACCCACAAGCACCTCATGTCATGTCAAAGCCACCGAGCCATGTGCTTACTTCTAAAAATGAGACTTCTCATTGGTAAGCAACATGCAACGGTTTAGCACCCAAAGCAAATTAAATTAAGTACATATGACATGAGAGCACATTTTCTAAGCAATTTACATTTCATTTTCAGATTTATATTTGGTACATGAAATGTCTTTGCGACAAAAAGGAACTTATGCCCCTCCACAAGATAAAGCATAGGGGCTAAACATTCATGATGGCAAATGAGCTTTTGGCCCCATATGATCAAAATAAGCTATCCAACCACAAATTAAGCATAGCCAAGCCACAAAAACATGTCAAGAACATATAAAGGCATTTACTCACAAGAGAGCATACATGTGACATTTTTGAAAAACATAGCAATCAACCAAGGATATAAATCAAGATCATCAAGAACTAAGCCAAACTAACCATAGCTTACCAAACTAGCTCACAAGGACATATATATCATACCATGGTGAACAATGTATATAGGAGAAGCTTTTCCTACTCAATGCATATGATACAAAATGCATGCAACCTAAGATACAAAGATGCCTATACATCATGATAGATATGCTATGCAAAATGCAAGAAATGCACAAAGGAAAGCTATACATATGATACAAAGGAGCTCACACACACAAAACTCACACACGGCCGGCTCCTCGAGGGGAGGCAAAAAGGGCTCGACACCACCAGCAAAAGAACAAAGGAACGCAAAACTCATAAGCTCCCTCTAAACACATGCACTAGGGCCAAAGAGCATACAAAGCTCACCCTTAGTACACATGATAGAGCAAAGAGCACACTAAGCACACAGGCTCCCTCTAAACTCATGCATTAAGGTCAAAGAGCATACAAAGCTCACCTTACACACATGAGATAGGACAAGGAGCAAAACGAATCAAGTGGCTTGACCAAGGCCACACACTTGAAGATCACAAATTCACTTACCTTGATCATTTCTTCAGAAGTCACCCGTCCTTGTCCACCATCCCCGAAAGTGATGTCCCTCTTTGACACCACCGGGGTATGAGGCTGGAGAACCACCCCTGATATCAACCAAACGTTCTTCGAGCCTCCCACCTGCAACTCAAAACCAAGAGCGAGAGTGAGCAAATGACTCAACACTAGGGTTAGTACCATAGGTGTCAAACCAGTGCCGAGCCATCTCCTCAAAAGTAGGGTTAGCAACATCCATCCTACCGCGCCTATCAAAACTGCGATCCATCCTATCAAACCTGGAACCACCATGGCAAAACCACTCCCGTCTCACTAGAGGAGTACGAGTACCACGAAAATGAAAATGTGGTCCGTAGCCCCTCTGAGACTCAAAAATGCGACCTCTCCCAATCTCGTATTGATCACAAGGTGGAGAACGTCCAGCAAACTCAACACCACCAGACTCAAAGTGCCTACCACCTGTTCCACGACCAAACGGGCTGAACCCTCTAGCATCACGGCCCCAGAAACCAAACTATCCAGCACTCTGCCTAGCACCGGTCTGACCGGTCTGGCCGGTGGTCCTCGGCCAGCAAACTTGCCTCTACCTGAAGCTCTCCTATCTCTCCATGCTGGAACCGTATGCACAACACCCTTTCCCTTAGGTAGTGGCATACGAGGCTCAGGCACACCATGAGAAGGGTGGTACCTGTCCTTGTTTGCCCACTCCTTAGCCATTCTCGCCTCTCTCCTTCTCTTATAGCAAAACTCTCTCTTGTGACCATCCTTCCCACAAAACTCACAATGGAAACGGATTGGTCTTGGCTTAGGCTTGGGGTGAGGCTCTTCACAAGGCTTCTCACTAGGCTTCCCACTTGGTTTCTCACTAGGTTTTTCACTTGCCTTCTCACTTGGTTTTTCTCTCGGTTTAAGCAACTGGTTTAGCTTAGGTGCAAACTTGTCTTTAGGTGTGGGTTGTGGTGGAACTGGAATATTCCCAAATTTCCCTTCTCTCTCACCACTGCTCTCACCAGACTTATCAGATCCCAAAGTCCAACCATCAAAGCGCTTATAACCGGCAATCATCATACCAAGCTGAGGTTCCTGTC
Source organism: Cenchrus fungigraminus (assembly GCA_036936925.1). Classification (NCBI taxonomy): domain Eukaryota; kingdom Viridiplantae; phylum Streptophyta; class Magnoliopsida; order Poales; family Poaceae; genus Cenchrus; species Cenchrus fungigraminus. Next base: position 55,454,193 of record CM072772.1, on the reverse strand, counting down.
TAGACAACCAACTCAGCACTTCACGCAACTTATCATTTTCATCTTGTAAGCGATCAACACATTTTGCAAGATCCAAATTCTTCACAGCATGTAATTCACAGGTAGAACAGGAAGTAGGAATAGGCACTTTCAAATCAGCCTCAAGTGAAACAATACGACAACGAAGCTCAGCAATTTTTTCAAGCAAACCAGGGCAAGAAGTACATGCACCAAGCAAAGTGGGTCTAGATTGCAGCTCAGCCAACTCAACCCTAAGCACATCTAGTTCCTCACACTTCGAGGCATGCTTTTCCCTAAGAGCAGTAAGATCAGCTAGGAACACAGAGCAATCAGCACAATCAGCCTCATCAGAAACAACAAGACTAGCCTTAAGCGAATCTATCTCAAGCTTGCCATCAAGAACCTGTGTTTCTAACTCAGCCACTCTAGTCCTAGCATCTTCAAGCAAAGCTCTAAGCTCCTTCCTAAGCTTCTTAGCCTCTCTAAGCATGTGATCGTGATTATCAAGCAAGTCAACCAACTCCTCATTCTCCTTGCGCAAAGAAGAGAGCTCATCACATACCTCATCCTCGGAGTCAGAGTCTGAGTTCGAGGCGTTCTTCTGGCTTCTCTTGCTGCCAGAGCTGTGTGCCATGCCACAAAGACCTTCCTTCTTGTTGTAATTTCTCGAAGTCTTGCTTGCGGTACAGCAAAGGCCGTTCAAGTACTTGCCGAAGTCCTTCTTCTTCTTCTTCTTCTTCTTCTTCTTCTTCTTCTTCTTGTCTTTCCTCTTGCTGTCCTCTTCTTCTTCACTCGAGCTTGATGACACATCCTCAGAGCCAGAGTCGATGTCGCTCGATCTCTTGATCTTCTCTCGGGTCTGTGTCTTCCTCCGATGTTCATGCTCCTTCTTCTTGGATCTTCTTCCTTTGTCCTTGGACTTGTGCTTGTCATGGTAGTTGAGAGCCATGTGTGGTTCGAGGACCGGTGGATGGTCGCTTCCTGGTGTGATGAGTGATTGACAACGTGGTGTGATGAGTGATTGACAACGTGGTGTGGACTGATTCCTGGCTAAGTATTGCAGGTGCAGGTTGCGGCTTAACTGGTGTTGGTGCAGGTGAAGAACAAGCGTGAAAGGTCATTGCCGTTGAGGCCTCCAGGTGTGGAGAAGACAAGTAGGCTTGGTTCGAGGGACCCGGTGGCCAGCGGGGTCAAGTACGGGCCGCATGGTGGCAAGAACAGCAAGATGAAGTCATGGACGGTTTCTTGGTTGAGCCTCAAAACCAAGGTCGAGCCGGGACTACGTGGGAGCCGAGTCATGAGTGGTGATTGGCGGAGGCTACACTGAGTTCGCGGGGTTTCCAGTGGTTCACCAAAAAACCACTGGGTTCGTTGGTTGATCCACAAAGCCAAGACCGAAGAACCGAAGACGGAGGTGCAGCAGCATCGGACCGGTCTGATCGGTGGGTCTGAATGGTCTGACCGGTGGGTACCGGTCTGACCGATGAGGAGCACCGGTCTGACCGGTGTGCGATGACGCAATCCGGAATCTTCGAAGCGGAGGACACGCGTCGGGATCGCAAGGCTTGCGTCGAGGCTAAGCAAGTTTGCGGTCGCTGGGCATCCGTCTGATGGTGTGAAGACAAAGACTTCCAAATTTGCCCTTGAGGGGCATGTATCCCTAGTTTGCTAGTAAGGGTATCTTAGTCTTTTGGTTACCTCCATATAACCCAAGGGGTGAGAGGATGGCAGCCATCTCTTGGAACCCTAGCTCATTTGGTTTTCCTATTTTCCTTAGGATTTTCATAGGACTAGCTTGAGAGCTTCATGGTGAGATCTTGTGAGAGGGAAGGATGATCGGGCGGCAACCTAGACCTTGTATGAACCTCTTTGGTATGTATAGATGATTCGGCGTGGTTCCTCAAGGCTTGGATGTGTCTGTCCCGTTTCTCCTTTTTGGTGATTTTCGGAGGCTTTTCTTGGTGAATTTCTTGTGGCGGTTTTGAAACCTTTCTCTTTGGGATTTGGTGGGGGATGTATGCATGAACCCCTTGTGGTTCTTTTCCCTTTGATTCCCCTCCGAAATCTGTGAGTAAAGGGGCTCAATTTTGGGGTTTTCGTGGTTCTAGGGTTCGTGGTGTTCTTGGCAGAAATCCTTCGATTCCTCTTGATTCAACGAGTTTTGGTGGACCAAATTTTGGCTATGGAGTGCCCATGAGGTGTTCCTACTATCCCCAAAGTCTTGTGCGAATCCGTGGAGCGAATCGAGAGATCGGGAGTTGGATTTGGGGGGTGTGACCCGCGGGCGCTGTTCATCCCGAGCTGCCCAGGCCTGACCGGTCTGACCGGTGCTCTTGACCTGTATGACCGGTGCGAGCCCCTAGTGGGTTTTGTCTAGGGGAACTACTGTGTTCGTGTAGTTTTGTCCCGTGGTCCTGCTGTCCAGTTCTTGGCCAGTTTGGAGTTGTCTTGCTAGGCTTTGTGAGGGGTTTTCCTTCTTGGCAGGTTGTTTTTTGGTGGTGGTTTTTGTTCCAGGGCCTAGAGGAGTCACTGAGGCTTCCTGGAATTTTGCTGTGCATCTGCTGTTCGCCACAGGCCTGACCGGCAGAGTCCACCGGTCTGACCGGTGCCATCGGTCTGACCGGCAGGAGCCATCGGTCTGACCGGTGTGGCACAGACAGCAGACTGCTCAATTTTCTGCTGTGCGTTTGGGGTGTTTGGTTCGGTTGGTTGAGTTGTTGGTCCCTAGGACCAGTAGCACTCCAGTGGCTACGTGGTCTTGGCCAACTTGGGTAGTTGAGTCGGAGACGTGTGTTGGAAGCCGTGTTCATCTTGCTGGAGTCTCTATCTCCTTCGAGAAGAATTTTTATCGGCTCCCATTCACTCCCCCCTCTTTGGTTTGCCGTTTCGGTCCTTCAAGTGGTATCAGAGCCGGTTACGGATCTTCGGATTCTAACCAGTCTAAGATCCAAGGATGGCGTACCAGGAAAGGGGTTCGGGTCCTCCGCACTTCGATGGCAAAAACTACCAGATGTGGCAGAGGCGTATGGCGGCGTTCCTCCGCGGTAAGGGTCTGAACCTTTGGGACGTTACGGTGAACACAGCTTATGTTCATCCGATTAACTTCCTTGCTCCAGGATCGAGGGATATGTTCGACGCCAACAACAAGGCGGTCGACCACTTGTTTCGTGCTCTGTGTCAGTCCGAATTCGATCGGGTTCAGACAGAGGACTTAGCTTGTAGGATTTGGGAGCAGTTGAAGGATGCACATGCTGGGAATGCTCAGGTTCAGGCTCGGATGTACGCGACTTACCGGAGAGAGTACGAGAACTTCACTCATCTCCCCGGCGAGTCCATTGATGCCCTTTTCCAGTGGTTTACGGTCGTTGTGAACAACATGAGAGCCAATGTGGCTGTGCTCCCATACGATGATCATGATAGAGCCGTGAAGCTCTTGCACTCGTTGGATCGTACCGTATGGGACGGGAAGGTTGAGGCTATTCTTGAGTCCGAGAAGTATGACACCTTGACCGTGAACGAGCTGTTCTCGAAGCTCAAGTCAGCTGAGTTGGACCGTGGTATGACAGCCAAGATCGAGAGCCCGACTGATTCTCATAGTCTTGCTCTCGTTGGTGGCAAAGGAGCTAAGTCTAACGCTAACGCATCCTCCAGGATGTACTCTCTGTCTTCTTTGATGTCTTTGCCAGATGAGGAGTTCAACGTGCTTGGAGAGGACGAGCTGGTGTTGCTGACCAGACGGTTCGAGAGGCTGCACGAGAACTGGGTGAACACGAGGAGGACAGCACGGACGTGCTTTTAGTGTGGCAAGCCGGGACACTTCGTCGCCGACTGCCCAGAGAAGACGGAGAACAAGGACGGCTACAAGGACGGCTACAAGCACCGGTCGAGCAAGGACGCCAAGTACCGATCGAGGCGCGATCACAAGCACAAGAACAAGCACAAGGACGAGCGACAGTCAAGGAAGAAGGACGACCGCGGTAGGAAGGCCCGAGCGATGGTCGGAGAGAGCGACGTCGACTCCAGCTCCGCCTACTCTTCCTCGAGCTCGAGTAGCAGTGAAGACGAAGGCGATCGGCGCAAGAACAAGAAGTCATCCAAGTACTTGAGCGGGCTGAGTTGCTTCGCACGAGATGGCTTCTGTGGCATGGCTCGTAGCTCCGGCAGCAAGAAGAGTTACCAGAGCGACTTGGACTCCGACTCCGAGGATGAGGTACGTGACAAGCTTCCCTTCTTGTGTGAGGAGAACGAGCGTCTTGGCAAGTTGCTTGATAATCATGATGACATGCTTAGAGAGGCCAAGAAGATGAGGAAAGAGCTTAGGGCCTCACTAGAAGATGCTAGGAACCGTGTGGCTGAGCTAGAAACCCAGAACCTAGATGCTAAGCTTGAGATTGATTCGCTTAAGGCTTCTCCTGTGGTTTCTGATGAGATTGATTGCTGTGATTGCTCTGTGTACCTAGCTGATCTTACTGCTCTTAAGGATAAGCATGCTTCTACTTATGATGAACTAGATATGCTTAGGGTTGAAGTGGTTGAGCTTAAGTCTAGACCTGCTTTGCTAGGTGCTTGCACTTGTTGCCCTGTTTTGCATGGAAAGATTGATGAGATGCATGCTTACACTGTTTTGCTTGAGGCTAAGTTGAAAGAGCCTATTCCCACTTCTTGCTCTACTTGTGAATTGCATGCGGTTAAAAATTTGGAGCTTGCGCATTATGTTGATCGCTTGCAGGATGAGAATAATGAGCTGAGGAAATGTATGAGCTGGTTGTCGGGTCAGGAGCCTCATCTTGGTATCATGATAGCGGCTTTCAAACGCTATGATGGTCAGGCACTTGGGGCTGACAAGCTTGGAGAGAACAGTGGTGAGGGAGTTGAGAGAGTTGGAGAGATCCCTATCCCACCACTAAATAGACACAAGAACAAGTTTGAGCCCAAGCCTAACCATCTCAGAAACAAACTTGACACTACTCCAGATCCACCCATATTCCCTTACCCAACGAATGATTTCCAAAAACCGGTGAAGTTTGTGAGCCCAAAGGGAAGTGAGGAAGGAGAGAAGAAGGGTGAGAAGCCGAGTGAGCAGCCACAACCCAAGCATAAGCCTAAGCCACAGCCCATGAAGTTCCATTGTGGGTATTGTGGGAGAGATGGTCACAAGGGCGAGTTTTGCTTCAAAAGGAAGCGTGAGGAGAGAATGGCTAGAGAGTGGGCTAACAAGGACAGGTACCACCCCCCTAATGGTGTACCTGAGCCTCGTATGCAGATGCCCAGGGCCAAGGCGATTGTGAGGACGGTTCCGGCTTGGGGAGACCGGAAGGTAGCAGGTGGTGCTGCTGGCCGAACTACACCGGTCAGACCGGTGCGCTACACCGGTCAGACCGGTGCAGGTCTGGACAGACAGCGGTCTGGTTTTCGCGCTCGTGAGGATGCTCGGTTTGGTTCTGGTGGTCGTGGTTCTGGTGGTTGGTCTGGAATGTTTGCAGGTGGTCAGTTTGCTAGACGTTCTCCACCTCGTGCTCAATACGAGGGTGGGAGGAGTCGTAGCTTTGAGATGGAGAGGAGGAACGGTCCACGGTCGTCTTTTTGTGGCTTTCGTTCTCCTCCAGCTAGAGAGGGTTGGTTCCCTCGTAGTGGTTACCGTGGTGGTGTTCGTGGTGGTAGCTTTGATAGGCGTGATGATTTGGTTTGTGCTAACCCCACTTTGGAGCAAATGGCTCGGCACTGGTTTTACTCTTTTGGTACTAACCCCAGTGCTGAGTCGTTTGTTCACTCATGTGCTTGCTTTTGAATTTCAGGTGGGAGACTTCAGGAATGTTTGGTTGATTGACTCCGGTTGCTCGAGGCATATGACCGGAGACAAGGGGTGGTTCTCAAGTCTCGTCCCGGTGGTGTCCAAGACATACATCACGTTTGGGGACAATGGGCAAGGACGTGTGCTTTCAGAAGGAGAGATTAAGGTAAGTGACAAGGTCACTCTCAGGCGTGTTGCTCTTGTTCAATCGCTCGGGTTCAATTTGCTTTTCGTGTCCCAGTTGTTGGATGAGGGCTTTGAGGTGTTGTTTCGGCCTGGTGGTTCTCAGATTTTAGATTCTCGAGGGGACCTTGTTTGCATGGTCGTTCCCGAGGGTCAAGTGTTCCGAGCTGATTTCTCTCAGTCTTCTGGTGTGGAGCGTTGCTTTTTGGCTGGTTCTTCGAGTGAGTTGTGGAAGTGGCATAGGAAGTTGGGTCACTTGAGCTTTGACCTTTTGTCTCGCTTGAGTAAACTCAATTTGGTCCGAGGATTGCCACGGTTGAGGTTTGAGAAAGAGTTGGTTTGTGCGCCATGTAGGCATGCCAAGATGGTAGCCTCTTCTCACCCGCCTCTCTCCGATGTGATGACTGAGTGTCCATGCGAGCTGCTCCATATGGACCTTGTTGGCCCAGCTCGTGTGCGATCTGCGGGTGGGAAGTGGTATGTCCTTGTTGTGGTGGACGACTACTCTCGGTATGCATGGGTGTTCTTTCTTGAGGAGAAAGGGGAGACGTTTGGTTTTGTTCGAGATCTTGTCTTGAGGTTAAGAAACGAGAGGCACGGGGATGCCATACGGGCGATCCGCAGTGACAATGGCTCGGAATTAAAAAACTCTCGCTTCGAAACCTTTTGCCATGACTTGGGTCTTGAACACCAGTTTTTGAGTCCGTATACGCCTCCCCAGAATGGCGTGGTGGAAAGGAAAAACAGGACCTTGTGCGAGATGGCTCAGACGATGCTCGACGAGCATAGGACTCCAAGAAGGTTCTGGGCTGAGGCGGTCAATACCGCGTGCTATGTGTCGAACAGGATCTACCTCAGGGTTCACAAGAAGAAAACCTGTTATGAGTTGATGCACGGTCGCACACCCAAGGTGAGTCACTTCCATGTCTTTGGTTGTAAATGCTTCATTCTGAAGAAAGGGAAGAAGTTGGACAAGTTCGAGGCTAGGTCTGTCGATGGCATTTTCTTTGGTTACGCATCTCATTCTAGAGCATTTCGTGTGCTCAATCTTGAAACTAACCAAATCGTGGAGACTTGCGAGGTAACCTTCGACGAGACACAGCCACATAGTCAGCTTGTTTTTGAGTGTGCAGGTGACGACGAACTTGGCGAGGAGATCATTCAGGAGGAGGAGCATGAACATGGAGATGATGAAGATGGCGGTGTGGTGCCCGCGGCTGAACATGTACCTACTACTTCGACGACGATCGAGAACGGGCCCTCTCCCACACCTACAACGACAAACCCAGATCAAGGTGAAGCTGCTGTTGAGGGGGAGGTAGCATCAAGGCGAGAACCTCCCCGGCGAGTGCAAGTGGATCACCCAGCTTCGAGAATCATCAGCGACATGAATGAACGTACTACACGGTCGAGGGTTCAGAACAATTCTCATTTCACTCATGCTGCTTTTTTTGCCACCTTTGAGCCCAAGGACATTGGACACGTGCTATCTAATCACAATTGGGTTAACTTGATGCATGAGGAGTTGGAGAATTTTGAGAGGAACCAAGTTTGGGAATTGGTTGACCCTCCCCCAGGGTGTAAGCCGATTGGGACAAAATGGGTGTGGAAGAACAAAGAGGGAGAGAAAGGAGAAGTGGTGAGGAACAAGTCAAGACTTGTTGCTCAGGGGTACTCACAGAAAGAAGGGATCGACTATGAGGAGACCTTTGCTCCCGTAGCTCGTTTGGAGGCGATCAGGATCCTTCTAGCCTTTTCCGTGGCTAAAGGATTCAAGTTGTACCAGATGGATGTCAAGAGTGCTTTCCTGAATGGTGTTTTGGAGGAAGTAGTGTATGTGAGGCAACCACCGGGGTTTGAGAGTGAGAAGTACCCCCACCGGGTGTACAAGTTGAGGAAGGCGCTGTATGGGCTGAAGCAGGCGCCAAGAGCTTGGTACGGTAGGTTGAGGGGGTTCTTGTTTGAGAGAGGGTTTGAGATGGGGAAGGTCGATCAGACCTTGTTTCTCCTCAGGCAGGGCAGAGATATCCTGATTGTGCAGGTATACGTGGATGATATTGTCTTTGGTGGCTCGTCTAACTCTCTTGTTGCAAGGTTTGCAGAAGACATGAGCAGGGAATTTGAGATGAGCATGATGGGTGAGTTGCAGTTCTTCCTCGGGCTACAAATCAAGCAATCAAAGGAAGGAACATTTGTGCACCAAGCTAAGTACACCAAGGACATTGTGAGGAAGTTCAAGATGGAGGACTCCAAGGCCATGGCGACACCTATGAGTACGACTACAGCTCTTGATGCGGACGAGGAAGGTGAACACGTGGACCAGAAGGAGTACCGGAGCATGATCGGGTCACTCCTCTACTTGACGGCGACGAGGCCGGACATCCAATTCTCGGTATGTCTGTGCGCTCGTTTTCAAGTGTCTCCGAGGACTTCGCATCGGCAAGCAATCAAGCGCATATTCAGGTATTTGCGACATACTCCCGACTTTGGCCTTTGGTACTCCGCATCTTCTTCTTTGGCTCTTCATGGATTTTCAGACGCGGATTTTGCCAGGTGTCGGTTGGATAGGAAGTCCACTTCTGGGACTTGCCAGTTTTTGGGTTCCTCTTTGGTGTCTTGGTCTTCCCGCAAACAGTCGAGTGTTGCTCAATCCACTACCGAGGCAGAGTATGTTGCCACAGCTAGTTGTTGCTCTCAGCTCCTTTGGATCACATACACCATGAGTGACTTTGGTGAGGAGTATACCCATGTCCCACTTCAATGTGATAGCACCAGTGCCATAAGCGTTGCAAAGAACCCAGTGCTCCATTCCAAAACCAAACACATAGAAGTGAGGTATCATTTCCTGAGAGACAATGTAGAGAAAGGGAAGATAGCCTTGATCCATGTACCTACACATGACCAACTAGCCGATATTTTCACCAAACCCCTAGATCAAGCAACTTTCACTCTTTTGCGGGGGGAGCTTGGTGTGTGTTTGATTTCTTGAGTTGGCGTGTGGGAGCTCCTTTGTAGCATATGTATAGCTTTCCTTTGTGCATTTCTTGCATTTGCATTGCATTTGTATCATGATGTATAGTCATCTTTGTATGATATCTTGCATGCATTTTGTTTAACATGCATTGTGTAGGAAAGCTTCTCCTATATACATTGTTCACCATGGTATGCTATATATGATCTTGTGGACTAGTTTGGTATGATTTGGCTTAGTGTGGCTTAGCTCTTGATGATCTTGATTTATATCCATGGTTGATGGCTATGTTTTTCAAAAAACTCATATGTATGCTCTCTTGTGAGTAAATGCCTTTATAAGATCTTGACATGTTTTTGTGGCTTGGCTATGCTTAATTTGTGGTTGGACAGCTTATTTTGATCATATGGGGCCTAAGGCTCATTTGCCATCATGAATGTTTAGCCCCCATGCTTCATCTTGTGGAGGAGCATAAGTTCCTTTTTGTCGCAAAGACATTTCATGTACCAAATATGAATCTGAAAATGAAATGTAAATTGCTTGGAAAATGTGCTCCCATGTCATATGTGCTTATTTTTATAGCTTTGGGTGCTAAACCGTTGCATGTTGCTTACTAATGAGAAGTCTCATACATAGAAGTAAGCACATGGCTCGGTATGCTTTGACATGACATGAGGTGCTTGTGGGTGTTTATGATGGTCTTATGCTTAGAATGGTTGTCCTAGCATGAAGTTTGTGTGGCTTTGCCATTTTGATATGTTTTGATCATGTTTAGGACTTTGCTCATGAGAGGGAACTTTTCGTAAAAATGCTCAATTCTATCTTAGCTTCGTCCAATGGCTGTGAAACTTGGTGATCTTGTAGTTTTTGTCCTTACGAAGCTATCGAGTATCTCACTTGCTCATTTGGAGGTGTATAGCATGCTATGTTGAATTTTGTCTATTTGAGAAGCTCTAGGTTGAAATTTTCATAATTTTGGCTTGATTCATGCATTGTCAACAAGGGGGAGAAGTTTGAGCTTGTTTTGGCCTACTGAATGCATTTGGAAGGTTTTCAGGTGGTTTTGACCAATTTCTGGGCTCTGTTTGTCACTAGTCTGACCGGTTGAGGTCACCGGTCTGACCGGTCAAAGTGCTGGTTCTGTTCATTTGTTGGGCACCGGTCTGACCGGTGGTGCTGGCCGGTCTGACCGGTCAGAGCTGAGCTGATGCAGCTGCTCTGTTTTGTCAAGTGGTTTGCATGCATTCGTCCAGGGGGAGTTGCATTGGTTCAGGGGGAGCTTGCATGTGTGCAAGGGGAGCTCTTTGTGGTTTTCGAGCTTTGGATTGGTGGTTTGTGCTCTTTGCTGGAGCATGGTTTTTGTCTCGGATGTGTCGAGCCGTTGCCCTTGCCTAAGGGGTCCGAGACTTGTCTTCTTCAAGTGATCTTGCTCTTTGCCTTTCTTTGGCTTTCGATCGCTTGTTGGAGTTTCTTTTAGTTGTTTCTTTTCTTTTCCTTTTCTCTTGGTTACCAAAACGTGTGTGTTGTCAATGCACTCATCAAGGGGGAGATTGGGAGCCATGTGTGATTTGAGGACCGGTGGATGGTCGCTTCCTGGTGTGATGAGTGATTGACAACGTGGTGTGGACTGATTCTTGGCTAAGTATTGCAGGTACAGGTTGCGGTTTGACTGGTGTTGGTGTAGGTGAAGAACAAGCGCGAAAGGTCGTTGCTGGTGAGGCCTCCAGGTGTGGAGAAGACAAGTAGGCTTGGTTCGAGGGACCCGGTGGCCAGCGGGGTCAAGTGCAGGCCGCATGGTGGCAAGAACAGCAAGATGAAGTCATGGACGGTTTCTTGGTTGAGCCTCAAAACCAAGGTCGAGCCGGGACTACGTGGGAGCTGAGTCATGAGTGGTGATTGGCGGAGGCTACACCGAGTTCGCGGGGTTTCTAGTGGTTCACCTGAAAACCACTGGGTTCCTTGGTTGATCCACAAAGCCAAGACCGAAGAACCGAAGACGGAGGTGCAGCAGCATCAGACCGGTCTGACCGGTGGGTCTGACCGGTCTGACCGGTGGGTACCGGTCTGACCGGTGAGGAGCACCGGTCTGACCGGTGTGCGACGATGCAGTCCAGAATCTTCGAAGCGGAGGACACGCATCGGGATCGCAAGGCTTGCGTCGAGGCTAAGCAAGTTTGCGATCGCTGGGCATCCGTCCGATGGTGCGAAGACAAAGACTTCCAAATTTGCCCTTGAGGGGCATGTATCCCTAGTTAGCTAGTAAGGGTATTTTAGTCTTTCGGTTGCCTCCATATAACCCAAGGGGTGAGAGGATGGCAGCCATCTCTTGGAACCCTAGCTCATTTGGTTTTCCTATTTTCCTTAGGATTTTCATAGGACTAGCTTGAGAGCTTCATCGTGAGATCTTGTGAGAGGGAAGGATGATCGGGCGGCAAGCTAGACGTTGTATGAACCTCTTTGGTATATATAGATGATTCGGCGTGGTTCCTCAAGGCTTGGATGTGTCTTTCCCGTTTCTCCTTTTTGGTGATTTTTGGAGGCTTTCTTGGCGAATTTCTTGTGGCGGTTTTGAGACCTTTCTTTTTGGGATTTGGTGGGGGATGTATGCATGAACCCCTCGTGGTTCTTTTCCCTTTGATTCCCCTCCCAAATCCGTGAGTAAAGGGCTCAATTTTGGGGTTTTCGTGGTTCTAGGGTTCGTGGTGTTCTTGGCGAAAATCCTTCGATTCCTCTTGATTCAATGAGTTTTGGTGGACCAAATCTTGGCTATGGAGTGCCCATGAGGTGTTCCTACTATCCCCAAAGTCTTGTGCGAATCCGTGGAGCGAATCGAGTGATCGGGAGTTAGATTTGGGGGGTTTGACCCGCGGGCGCTGTTCATCCCGAGCTGCCCAGGCCTGACCGGTCTGACCGGTGCTCTTGACCGGTCTGACCGGTGCGAGCCCCTGGTGGGTTTTGTCTCGGGGAACTGCTGTGTTCGTGTGGTTTTGTCCCGTGGTCCTGCTGTCCAGTTCTTGGCCAATTTGGAGTTGTCTTGCTAGGCTTTGTGAGGGGTTTTCCTTCTTGGCAGGTTGTTTTTTGGTGGTGGTTTTTGTTCCAGGGCCTAGAGGAGTCACTGAGGCTTCCTGGAATTTTGCTGTGCATCTGCTGTTCGCCACCGGCCTGACCGGCAGAGTCCACCGGTCTGACCGTTGCCATCGGTCTGACCGGCATGAGCCATCGGTCTGACCGGTGTGGCACAGACAGCAGGCTGCTCAGTTTTCCGCTGTGCGTTTGGGGTGTTTGGTTCGGTTGGTTGAGTTGTTGGTTCCTAGGACCAGTAGCCCTCCAGTGGCTACGTGGTCTTGGCCAACTTGGGTAGTTGAGTCGGAGACGTGTGTTGGAAGCCGTGTTCATCTTGCTGGAGTCTCTATCTCCTTCGAAAAGAATTTTTATCGGCTCCCATTCACTCCCCCCTCTCTGGTTCGCTGTTTCGGTCCTTCAGTTGTTCACCTTCGGACACTCGGCGAAAAAGTATCCGGTCTTGCCACACTTGAAGCACGTCCTCGAGTTCCTTCTTGAGTTCACCCGGTTCTCGTGCATCCTCTCGAATCTCCCTGTCAGCAACGCCAACTCGTCCTCTCCAAGTACATCAAGCTCCTCATCTGGCAAAGACATCAAAGAGGACAAAGAGTACATCCTGGAGGATGGGTTAGCGTTAGACTTAGCACCTGAGCCACCGACGAGAGCAAGACTATGGGAGTCAGTCGGGCTCTCAAGACGGGCTGTCAAACCACGATCAACCTCAGCTGACTTGAGCTTAGAGAACAACTCATTCACCGTCAGAGTGGTATACTTCTCTGACTCAAGAATGGTCTCGACCTTTCCATCCCACACGGTACGATCTAGCACGTGTAAGAGCTTCACGGCTCTATCATGGTCATCGTACGGGAGGACATTCACATTGGCCCTCATGTTGTTCACAACCACCATGAACCGCTGGAACAAGGCATCAATTGACTCACCGGGGAGATGAGTGAAGTTCTCGTACTCTCTCCGGTAAGTCGCATACAACCGTGCCTGAACTTCAGCATTTCCTGCGTGGGCATTCTTCAGCTCATGCCAAATCCTACAAGCAAGGTCCTCTGTCTGAACCCGATTGAATTCGGATTGACACAGAGCACGAAACAAGTAGTCGACCGCCTTGTTGTTGGCGTGGAACATGTCCCTCGATCCTGGAGCAAGGAAGTTAATCGGATGAACATAAGCTGTGTTCACCGTAACGTCCCACAGGATCTGTCCCTTGCCATGAAGGAACGCAGCCATTCGTCTCTGCCACATCTGGTAGTTCTTCCCATCAAAGTGCAGAGGACCCGATCCCCATTCCTGGTACGCCATCTTTGGATCTTAGACTGGTTAGAGCCTCGAAAGACCCGAACCGGCTCTGATACCAATTGAAGGACCGAAACTGGCGACCAGAGAGGGGGGAGTGAATGGGAGCCGATAAAAATTCTTCTCGAAGGAGATGGCTACTCCAACAAGATGAACACGGCAACCAAACACGTCTCCGACTCAACTATCCAAGTCGGCCAAGACCACGTAGCTACTGGAGTGCTACTGGTCCTAGGAACCAACACACAACCTTCCGAACCAAACACACCAAAACGCATAGCGGAAACCTGCACGGCTTGCTGCCTGTGCTACACCGGTCAGACCGATGGTCTGCGCCGGTCAGACCAGTGACATCGGTCAGACCGGTGGACAGAGCCGGTCAGGCCGGTGGCTACAGCAGCCGCACAGAAAACGTCCCAGGTAGCCTCAGTGACTTCTCTATGCCCTGGAACAAAACCACCTTCAAAACTCAAACTGCTCAGGAAGAAAAACCTTCACAAAGCCTAGCCAAACTCCTCGAAACCTGCCAAGAACTGACCAGCAACAACTCAGCCCAAAGACACACGAACCAGGCAGTTCACCCGAGGCAAATCCCACAAAGGCCTTGCACCGGTCAGACCGGTCATGCCTGGGCAGCTCAGGATGAACAGTAGCCCGCGGGTCAACTCCTCCAAATCCAAACCTCGATCTCCCGATTCGCTCCACGGATTCGCACAAGACTTCGGGGATAGTAGGAACACCTCATGGGCACTCCATAGCCAAGATTTGGTCCACCAAAACTTGCTAGAACGAGAGGAATCGAAGGATTTCCACCAAGAACGCCTCTAACCCTAGAGCCAAGAAAAACCCAAAATTGAGCCCCTTTACTCACGGATTTGGGAGGGGAATCAAAGGGAAAAGAACCACGAAGGGTTCATGCATACATCCCCCACCAAATCCCAAAGAGAAAGGTCTCAAAACCGCCACAAGAAATTCTCTAAGAAAAGGCTCCGAAAATCACCAAAAAGGGAAAACGGGAAGAACACAATCAAGCCTTGAGGAACCACGCCGAATAATCTATGCATACCATGAAGGTTCATACAAGGTCTAGCTTCCGCCCGATCATCCTTCCCTCTCACAAGATCTCACCATGAAGCTCTCAAGCTAGTCCTAGAAATTCCAAAGAAAAATGGAAGAGGAAAATAGCAAAACAAAATGAGCTAGGGTTCCAAGAGATGGCTGCCATCCTCTCACCACTTGGGTTATATGGAGGCTAGCCAAAAGACAAAACTACCCCTAAGGCCTAATACTAGGATACACACCTCTGAGGGGCTTGGGAAACTTTGTCTTTGCACCTTCGGACGGATGCCCAGCGACCGCAAACTTGCTTAGACTCGACGCAAGCCTTGCAATCCCGACGCATGTCCTCCGCTTCGAAGTCTCCGGACTGCGTCGTCACACACCAGTCAGACCGGTGTCCTCTACCGGTCAGACCGGTACCCACCGGTCAGACCCACCGGTCAGACCGGTCCGATGCTGCTGCACCTCCGTCTTCGGTCTTCGGTCTTGGCTTTGTGGATCAACCAAGGAACCCAGTGGTTTTCTGGTGAACCACTGGAAACCCCGTGAACTCGGTGTAGCCTCCGCGAATCACCACTCATGACTCGACTCCCACGTAGTCCCGGCTCGACCTTCATTTTGAGGCTTAACCAAGAAACCGTCCATGACTTCATCTTGCCGTTCTTGCCACCATGCGGCCCGCACTTGACTCCGCTGGCCACCGGGTCCCTCAAACCAAGCCTACTTGTCTTCTCCACACCTGGAGGCCTCACCGGCAACGACCTTTCGCGCTTGTTCTTCACCTGCACGAACACCAGTCAAGCCACAACCTGCACCTGCAATACTTAGCCAAGAATCAGTCCACACCACATTGTCAATCACTCATCACACCAGGAAGCGACCAACCACCGGTCCTCGAACCACACAGGCTCTCAGCGGCTGAGCTTGTACATACTACTTCGACTACGATCGAGGACGGGCCTTCTCCCACACCTACGACGACGTGCCAAGATCGAGAGGAAGCTGCAGCTGAGGGGGAGGTGGCTTCGAGGTGAGAAGCTCCCCGGTGAGTACAAGTCGATCACCCAGCTTCAACGATCATCGGGAACATCAACGAATGCACTACACGGTCGAGGTTTCTAAATGACTCTCACTTTGCCCATGCTGCTTTTGTTGCTACTTTTGAGCCCAAAGACATTGGACATGCGCTATCTGATCACAATTGGGTTAATTCTATGCATGAGGAGTTGGAGAATTTTGAGAGAAACCAAGTTTGGGAGTTAGTGGAGTCTCCACCGGGGTGTAAGCCGATTGGGACAAAATGGGTGTGGAAAAATAAAGAGGGAGAGAAAGGTGAAGTAGTGAGAAACAAGTCGAGGCTGGTTGCTCAAGGGTACACACAAAAAGAGGGGATCAACAACGAGGAGACCTTTGCTCCCGTAGTCCATTTGGAGTCGATTAGGATCCTTCTAGCCTTTTCCATGGCTAAAGGGTTCAAATTGTACCAAATGGACGTGAAGAGTGCTTTCTTGAATGGTGTTTTGGAGGAAGAAGTGTTCGTGAGGCAACCACCGGGGTTTGAGAGTGAGAAGTACCCCACAGGGTGTACAAGTTAAGGAAGGCGCTGTATGGGCTGAAGCAGGCGCCTAGAGCTTGGTATGGTAGGTTGAGAGGGTTCCTGTTTGAGAGAGCCTTTGAGGTGGGGAAGGTAGATCAGACCTTGTTTCTCCTCAGGCAGGGTAAAGAGATCCTAATTTTGTAGAAGGAAGGAACATTTGTAAACCAAGCCAAGTACACCAAGGACATTGTGAGGAAGTTCAAGATGGAGGACTCCAAGGCCATGATGACGCCGATGAGTACGACTACAGCTCTTGATGCGGACGAGGACGGTGAACACGTGGACTAGAAGGAGTACCGGAGCATGATCATCTCCCTCCTGTACCTGACGGCGACGAGGCCGGACATCTAATTCTCGGTATGTCTGTGCGCTCGTTTTCAAGCGTCTCCAAGGACTTTGCATCGGCAAGTAGTCAAGCACATCTTCAAGTATTTGCGATACACTCCTGACTTCGGCCTTTGGTACTCCGCGTCTTCTTCTTTGGAGCTTCACAGTTTTTCAGACGTGGATTTTGCCGGGTGTCGGTTGGATAGGATGTCCACTTCTGGGACTTGCCAGTTCTTGGGTTCTTCTTTGGTGTCTTGGTCTTCCCGCAAACAATCGAGTGTTGCTCAATCTACAACCGAAGCCGAATACATTGCCGCAGCTAGTTGTTGCTCTCAGCTCCTTTGGATCACATACACCATGAGTGACTTTGGTGAAGAGTATACCCAGGTTCGACTTCTTTGTGATAGCACGAGTGCCATTAGTGTTACTAAGAACCCAATGCTTCATTCCAAAACCAAGCATATAGAAGTGAGATACCATTTTATGAGGGACAATGTTGAGAAAGGGAAAATCACTTTGATCCATGTGCCCACACAAAACCAACTAGCGGATATTTTCACCAAGCCCCTAGATCAAGAAACTTCCACTCGTTTGCGGGGAGAACTTGGTGTGTGTTTGGTTTCTTGAGTTGGTGGTGGGAGTTCCTTGTGTAGCATACGTATAGTTTCCTTTATGCTTTTCTTGCATTTTGCATTACATATGTATCATGATGTATAGACATCTTTGTATCTTAGGTTGCATGCATTTTGTATCATATGCATTTTGTAGGAAAAGCTTCTCCTATATATATTGTTCACGATGATGTGCTATATATGATCTTGTGAGCTAGTTTGGTATGATATGGTTTAGTTTGGCATAGCTTTTGATGATCTTGATTTATATCCATGGTTGATAGCTATGCTCTTGAAAAATCCTACATGTATGCTCTCTTGTGAGTAAATGCCTTTATATGATCATGATATGTTTTAGTGGCATTTTATGCTTAATTTGTGGTTGGATAGCTTATTTTGAGCATATGGGGCCAAAGGCTCATTTGTCATCATGAATGTTTAGCCCCCATGCTTTATCTTGTGGAGGGGCATAAGTTCCTTTTTTCGCAAAGACATTTCATGTACCAAATATGAATCTGAAAATGAAATGTAAATTGCTTGGAAAATGTGCTCCCATGTCATATGTGCTTAAATTAATTGCTTTTGGGTGCTAAACCGTTGCATGTTGCCTACCAATGAGAAGTCTCATATCTAGAAGTAGGCACATGGCTCGGTGGCTTTGACATGACATGAGGTGCTTGTGGGTGTTTATGATGATCTTATGCTTAGAATGGTTCTCCTAGCATGAAGTTTGTGTGGCTTTGCCATTTTGACATGTTTTGCTCATGTTTAGGACTTTGCTCATTAGAGGATATTTTTTCGCAAAAATGCTCAATTCTATCTTAGCTTTGCCCAATGGTTGTGAAAACTTGGTGATCTTGTAGTCTATGTCCATACGAAGCTATAGAGTATCTAACTTGCTCATTTGGATATGTGTAGCATGCTATGATGAATTTTGTCTATTTGAGAAGCTCTATGTTGAAACTTTTTGCATTTGCCTTGATTCATGCATTGTCAACAAGGGGGAGAAGTTTGTGCATGATTTGGGCACCTGGGAGCATTTGGAAGGTGTTCAAAGTGGTTCGGGCTGGTTTTGAAAAGTTTGGTGCAGGGCTGGTTTCTTGGGGCGGTCTAACCGCCCCCAGGCGGTCAGATCCTAGAGGGGGCGGTTTGACCGGCCTGGGCATGTGGTCTAACCGCCCTGGGCTGTGTGAGCAGGTTTTTGCTCCTTGTTGCATTCCCATGTTGCATTGCTGCATTGGTTCAGGGGGAGTGTGGTTTGGCTCAGGGAGAGCTTGCATATGTGCAGGGGGAGCTCTTATGTGAGCTTGTGGCGTGTGGCCTTGTGTGCCTTTGGTGGTCTTTGCTCCTTGTGTGAGCTTGTTTTTGTCTCGGTTGTGTCGAGCCGTTGCCCTTGTCTAAGGGGACCGAGACTTTCCTCTTTCAAGTGATCTTGCTCTTTTGCCTTTGGTTGGCTTTCGATCGCTTGTTTGAGTATCTTTTAGTCGTTTCTTTTCCTTTCCTTTTTTCTTTCGTTAACAATTGTGTGTGTTGTCAATGCACTCATCAAGGGGGAGATTGAGAGCCTATGTGGTTGGAGGACCGGTGGATGGTCACTTCCTGGTGTGATGAGTGATTGACAATGTTGTGTGGACTGACTCTTGGCTAAGTATTGCAGGTGCAGGCTGCGGCTTGATTGGTGCTGGTGCAGGTGAAGAACAAGCACGAAAGGTTGATGCCGGTGAGGCCTTCAGGTGTGGAGCAGACAAGTAGGCTTGGTTCGAGGGACCCAGTGGCCAGCGGGGTCAAGTGCGGGTCGCATGGTGGCAAGAACAGTAAGACGAAGTCGTGGACGGTTTCTTGGTTGAGCCTCAAAACTAAGGTCGAGCCGGGACATGGTGGGAGCCGGGTCATGAGTGGAGATTGCTGGAGGCTACACCAAGTGGTTCACCACAAAACCACAGGGTTACTCGGTTGAGCCACAAAACCGAGGCCGAAGACTCGACAAAGGAGTGTGGCCGGCCAGGCCGGTTCAACCGCCCAGGAGGGGCAGTCAGACCGCCTGGGGCCAGTCTAACCGCCCCGGGAGGGCGGTCTGACCGCCCGGGTCGCAGCCACCGAGAAGCTTCGAAGCGGAGGACACGCAGCATGATCGCAAGAGTTGCGTTGGAGCTACGCAGGCTTGCGGTGGATGCGCATCCGTCTGATGGTACTGAACTGAAGACTTCCAAAATTGCCCTTGAGGGGCTTGTATCCCTAGTTGCTAGTAAGGGTAGTTTAGTCTTTTGGTTGCCCCCATATAAACACTTGAGTTGTGGGATGGCAGCCAACTCTTGGAACCCTAGCTCATTTCCCTTTGTTATTTTCCCTTTCTATTTTCCTTAGGAATTTCTAGGACTAGCTTGAGAGCTTCATGGTGAGATCTTGAGAGAGGGATGGATGACCGGGTGGCAAGCTAGACCTTGTATGAACCTTCATGATATGTATAGATGATTCGGCGTGGTTCCTTAAGGCCTTGTGTTGCCTCTCCCGTTTGTCTTTTTGGTGATTTTCGGAGCTCTTTCTTGTGATTTTTGTGGTGGAGTTTTGAGGGCGATTTCTTGCGGGATTGTTGTTGGGTGTCACGTATGAGGACCTTGTGCCTCTTTGGCTGGTGTCTTTGCCCCAAGAACTCCCTTGAATCAACCTCGATTTGGTGGTTTTTCGAGTTGCTCGAGTTCATGACCTAGAGGGACAAGATCCGCGATTCCCTTTGATTGAGAGCATTTCGGTGCAATTCCTTTGGTGGAGAGGTTGCCCAGGAGGTAACCCAGGTATCCTCGAAGTTTTGCTGCAATCCGTGGGGTGAATCGGGAGATCGGGCGATGGGAAGTTGAGGGTTGACCCGCGGCCAGGTTTTCTGGGAGGGGCGGTCTATCCGCCATAGGGGGGCGGTCTAACCACCCTGGGTCTCCCAGGTGAAAGTTTTGATTTTGTCGGATTTTCCTCTGTGAGTTTGTTCGCCTTGATTAGAGGAGCGTTCAGGTGAAGTTAGGGTCCGTTTTGGTGCTGTTTGCTAGGAGTTCTTGGCTTGTGTTCCTTGCTGGGTACAGGAGGTTAAACCACCCCCGTGAGCCGGTTAAACCGCCCCTAGGCCCCTGGATGAAGTTTTGGTTTTCGCCAAGATTCTCTGGTAGCTAGCTTGGCCTTGACCAGAGGATCCAGTGGGTGAAACCGTGGAGAGTTTTTGGAGCTCGGAAGAGGTCGTTCGGAGGATTTCTCGGTTACCAGGTGGAGGCGGTCTAACCGCCCCCCATACCCTGTCTAACTGCCCCCTGCTGGCCAGACAGCTTCCGAGTTGTTTCCGTTGCCGTGTGTGTGTAGGAGCTGTGACTGCAGGTAGTGTTTGTGCCTAGGACCGGTAGCACTCCTGTGGGTACGTGGTTTTGGCAAACGGAAGGTTGAGTACGGAGCGTGTGATTTTGGGTATCCGACCGAGTTCATCTTGCTGGTGTAGTCATCTCCTTCGAGAAGAATTTTTATCGGCTCCCATTCACTCCCCCCCTCTCTAGTCGCCAGTTCGGTCCTTCAATACCGACTCCTTGAGGTGAGGGAAAAGGGCTCGACACCATCGGCAAAAAAGCAAAGCACAAAGCACAACTCAGGCGACAAAGAGCTTCCCCATGCATGAATGCAAGCTCCCCCTGAACAAATGTGTGCAAAATGTAGGAATATTCCCCCTACATGCATTTTCCCCCTTGATGCAAATTCTCCCCCTTGTTATGCAAACTGAATTGGGTACACTTCACCCCCTTGTTGGTAATGCATGAATCAAGTCTACAAATGCAAGCATGTGCCTTCAAATAGACAAAGATCACTACAACATGCTAGAAATGAGTCATAGAACAAGCAAGATAGCCTCATATTCGGTACAAGCATCGCCAACAAGATAGAAAGGAACATATAAGCATGTGACATAGCCACGATCAAATTTAAGCATTTTTCAACAAAAACATCCCTCTCATGAGCATAGGACCTCAACATGGTCAAAATGAGCTCAAACAACATATAACTCACAAACTTCATGCAAGGTCACAAGTTCTCATCACAAGATCATTATAAACACCTACAAGCTATTCTCATGTCATGTCAAAGCCACCGATCCATGTGTCTACTTCTAAACATGAGGAATTTAAAGCACATATGACCATGTTTGTCAAGCATTGATATTTCGAGATACCAAATTAATTTGCAAGATTAAGCATGGTACATGAAGTGCCTTTGCAGCAAAAAGAAGCTTAGGCTCCTCCACAAGGTAACATGTAGGCCAAACATTCATGATGACAACCGGGTCTTTGACCCCAAATGAAAAGAGCATGATTCACAAACATGAATTAAGCAAGATATAGCCATTTGAGCACAAAATGAGCATGTAAGGGATTCAACTCATTTCACATGCATATGCATCCAAAGCTTATCAAGAGCATAGCTATACATCACAAGAGCTTACAAGCATGATCATAGGCTCACATCCAACATATCACAGTGATCAATGTATATGAGAGAAGCACGTCCTCTAAAGCATATGTTTCCAAAGCAGTCTATGATACAAAGATGCTAAACATGATATGTTACATGAATGAAAAATGTAAAATGCATATGTACATGAGATTCCCAACCCAAGCTCAAAACGGAAAAACCACACTAAGCTCACCCCGCAAACGAGAAAAGGTAGCTTGGTCCAAAGGTTTTGTTAGGATATCTGCAAGCTATTTCTGGGTTGGCACATGAATCAAGTCTATGTCCCCCTTCTCCACATTATCTCTCAGAAAGTGGTATCTCACCTCTATATGTTTGGTTCTGGAGTGTAGCATTGGATTTTTGGCAACGCTAATGGCACTAGTACTATCACACATGAGTGGAACATGAGTGCACTCCTCACCAAAGTCACTCAAAGTACAGGTGATCCAAAGCAACTGGGAATAGCAACTAGCAGTAGCTACATACTCGGCCTCTATGGTAGACTGAGCTACACTTGACTGTTTGCAAGATGACTAAGAAACCAACGAGGAACCTGCAAGACATGGGTACCCCTGGGTCCCCACCGACCAGGCTCATAGTCATCCCCAACAAGTGGGTCTGACCCATCAGAAGACTCGCCGACCTAACAGTGGGCCCAACATCCCTGTTATGTGGCCCCTTATCTGATCTGATCTGATCGGGTGACTTGGAGTGCAAGACAAGACACAAGACACAAAGACGTCGGCCGCGCCGCCAGACAGTCCGAAGACCATGGGATTATGTTGTAACTTACCTTAGATTGGTTTCCATCTTGTAACCGACTTGGACTCTAGGTCTACCAACCTTGTCTGTCAGCCAATATAAGGCAGGCAAGGGCATTCCCCCGAGGACAAGTCGCATCCATCCAAAGCAATACAATCAAGAACTAGACGTAGGGTTTTACTCTTCGGAGGCCCGAACCAGTATAAACTCGTCATTTCATTTGTGTTCGGTGTGCCATTGCATAACCATCGCGTTCTTAGCTCTAGATTTCCCCCCGCCGAACAAATAAACCATCGGGGTTGACCCCCTTGTGGACTTGAAAGGACCTTGTGATGCCTAGAGGGGGGGTGAATAGGATCACTTTAAAATTCAGCAAAAACTGAGCAGCAGATCAGGGACCGGATGACCCGGCACGAGTGACCGGATGACCCGGGGGGGTCCGGGTCACCCTGGCACTTGGGCCGGATCAACCAGCGTGTGAAGATAGAGTACAATAAGCTATGGAAACTTGAATTTGCAGAAAGTAAATGAATCAAACTTTGCGTATATGAGGTAGTCACCACCTGCAACCAAGGATTTCAAAAGCAACAACACAAATATGGAGATCGATTCAAATATAGCTTCTAGGGTTAGAGAAAAGGGATGAACTCAAACAGGCAAGAGATAAATGATTTAATCCGAAGTTCACTCCCACAAAGGAAGCTACGTCTCCGTTGAGGATCCCACGAAGGGAGGGCTATCACCAAGAGCCTCTTTTCCTCATCCAATTCCCACAAAGGAAAATTGGTGCTCACTAAGAGAAATCCACAAAGGATGGGTAATACAACCGATCCCGGGTGCTCCACACTGAGAGGGCACTCAACGGGAGACGCCTAACCGTCTAGAAGCAAGCTTCAAGAGTAACAACTGCGAATCAATCAACCAAAGCCACCACAAGTGCTTGTTGAGAGGAAGGAGTGAAGAGCTCTCACAAAGGGGCTAAATCCTACACCTCAAAGGCCTCTCACAACCAAACCCTAGGAGTAACCTTAGCTAGGAGTGCTTGGAAGGGAGTTGGGAGAGAGGGAAGCAAGCTTGGGAGGTGTTTCAATGGAAGGGGAGGCGGAACCCTAGAGAGGAGGAAGAAGGGGTATATATACCCAAGTCCCCTGAGCTAGTCGTTATGTGGCCCCTGTGGCCTGGCCGGGTCAACCGGCACAGGTGGCCGGGTCACCGGCTCCCTCCAGAGCCGTCCCGGGTCGCCCGGCCACTCAGGCCGGTTGACTTGGTAAGGCAGGGGAGGCTAGGTTAAGCTATTCTAAGGCTTTCTAGGATTTTTCTAATGATTTTTCTAGGGTTTTCACTCTAAGAAAAGATGAGAGGATCTCAAGATGAGCACTTGTAGCGAGCCTCGACCAACCGAGCACGTCCCTCTTTATAGTACGGTGTTTCCTAAACCCAAATTCAAACCGAAAATTAAATTTAAAATGCCAATTGAGCTTCAACACCTTTTAAATGAAATTGAGGGCCTTCCTTTGAATATTCACATTTATTTCTTTTTATCCCTGCACACACTTAATTGAACCATCAAATACCCAAATTATATTTGTCATTATCACAAAAATAATTAGGGGCCTAGATGCTCTTTCAATCTCCCCCTTTTTGGTGATTGATGACAACTATAATTTGAGCTCATAGGAGAGGAATAAAATGAAAGATTGTGTCCAATTAATTAGATGAAAGCTCCCCCTAAATGTGTGCCTTTTAAAAAAAATGGTCTCAAATACCAATAGCACATATTTAGAAAGCGCTCCCCCTAAATCATTGCATACAACACAAGGTGCAAAGGTGTGATAAGCAATAATCCGTGATGCATATGACAAGTATATCACAACAATACAGTGAGAAATAACAAGATATCAACCAACACATGCATCACACACAACAATTAAGGTTCTTACATCACACTAGCATAGATAAGAGTACCATAAATAAGTCTTACAAATAAAAGTTTGCACTTGGCACATCATCATCCATCACACCACACATAGTTCATTACATGTCCACTAGTTCTATTACAAGAATAGCGCTAAAAGATAGATAGATAGTGATGAGGGGCGTCCATCCTCCAAATTCACTCCCCCTTTGGCAACAAGCACCAAAAAGGGAGCTATTCCTCGTCGTCGTCGTCGTACTCCTCATCATCACGCTCACCACCTCCATAGTCCTCTTCCTCTTCATCATCATCAACCGGGACCCAAGAGCCAAGGTCCTCCCACAGGTTAGGAACGGGAGATGGAGGATCAAAGGTCTTCATCTCATGCACCGGAGAGTGAGGAAGGTTGAGCCGAGCTGCCATGTCCTTTTGATTCTTTTCTTGCCTATGTAGCTCTTGAGCCAACCACTGACGATTGGCATCACGCTCTCTAGCATCTTTGCGGAGCATGTTGAAGCAAGCAAACAAACCCTTGGCAATGAAATTTAGCTTCCCTTTCTTACCCCTTGGAGCCCCACGAGAGTGAGAGGCACCCTCCATTGGAAGGGGATCATATGCACTCCTTGAAGGTGGAGCATGAGAAGAGGAGGCACCCGCACAATGGGTCCATCAATGGGATAAATGCCCGGGTACGGTCCTCTAGCATCAATACCGGTCTGATGCTTGCCAAGTCTGAAGGTTTGAACAAGCTTCCCTTTGCTAGTCTTGTAGTGCTCATGAGTGACATCTGTCTTAAGATCAAGTTTAGTGGCATGCTTAACCATCATAAAGATATATGGTGCATAGTGACATCCACTAGATGAGGTGTGAGAGCAAATGATAATCTCATTCCATAGGAAATGGCAAGAATTGAACTTAGGTTGACCGGGAGCCATTTGATAAAGTAAATTTCTAGCTCTATGAGAAATGTTGTCGGAATAACCACCTCTAGGACAAAGAGTATACCTAACAAGAGGTTGAGCATCTTGTAGTATGGGGTGAGTCCACTTGTATGACCATAGTTGATATTTCCATAGGCACGATCATACATAAATCTCATTTTAGTCACTTCTAGCTCATCTCCACTATGAAGTCGAACAAGATCACTAGAGAATTGGTTGGTAGTGGTTGCACCTCTAAGTTTGAAAAGCATAGCAAACTCACTAAGAGTGATGGAGAACCTCTTACCACCAAGGGTGAAATGCATGGTGTTCTCATCTCGATCAACATAAAGAGTGGCATAGAATTGTGCCACCACCTCCTGAGAGTAGTCCAAGCGCAAGCCCATGAGATAAGTAATCCCCATGTACTGGCAGCGAGTGTGCACAGCCTGCATAGCCTCTTCAATGGGTAGAGGAAGATCAAGCAAGAAAGGCCAATCAACCCACTTCATCTCAGTCGTGATACGTCCCTTGGGTAGGATGGTTGACTCATACCAATCGGCTTGATGAGCAAGCCAAAAGCGATTATCGCTGAAGAAAGACCTTTGGAGCACCCTCGAGTCTTGAAAACGAAGAGGCCTCATATCGGTCCCGACCTTCATGAAATTCACCAAAGGGGGATCACGCCTTGTGCGCTCCGGAGGGTGAACTAGAATCGCCATCTGCACATAGAGAGACAAGTCCATGTCCGCATCATATCGATCTCCAACTTCATCGGCGGTACTTACCCTCTTGGTCCTAGCACCAATGGTGGTGGTCCTCTTTTGAAGAATGGGATTTCCCTCTTGACCACGACCACGGCCTTGAGCACGGGAAGGAGGAGCTTGAGGCTTGGTCCTCTTTGCACGCACATGAATACCATACTCTTCTCCCGATGAACGCTCCTCCTCCTCACTTGATTCCGAGCGAACCTCCTCGCCACGAGAGCTCCCTGTTGACGGTCCTTACAACAAATATTTGACCGTCAACATCTCGGCTACGGTAGCACTTTATAATGAATTTCATGCATGTTTTAGGTGCTAACGAGGTTCCACGAGCTGTGTTGAGATTTTATCTGCAGGATCAAGATTAGGGAACAATTCCGGGGCATTGGGCCAAATAAGGTAGGCACGGCCATACCTAGTGCTGCACCCGGCCCTACCTTGCACCCCCATTCAGGTTCACACCAAGTATAGCCCCAAACACCAGCTCCCAAAAGGCTAAGATCATCACGATCATGTTGGATCAAGGAACCACACCACAAGAGAGATGAACCGGGGCCAGGAGGCAGGGCCGGCTGCATCACTAGGGCCGGCCGCACCTGCCCGGCACGCCTAAATGTGCCACCAAGCCTCGGTCACTCCAGGGAGCATAGCTAGAAATGATCCTGATCGAGGAAACAAGGTCGGTTTGATCTAGAGGTTGAGATTAGCTTCACTTGGATCCATGGACCCACAAGCCAGTGAACAACCGACGTGGGACAGCATCCAGGACTTCATCTACCCACTAGAGCATGATCGAAAGCGTATGACAAAGGGACCCAGGGCCGGCCACACCAAGAGGTACGGCTGCACCTCCTTCACAGAGCCGACCGACCCACAAACCGCCTCAGGGACCAAATCACGGACGCACGATCGAAGACGGTGGAGATTGGAGGGGCGGCCGCACCTAGAGGCACGGCCACACCTCCTTGCCGGCAACTGCACCTCCCACTCACCTACAAGTACCCCCTCCTGCAGCCACCCACCGAGAGGGCCTATATATAGAGCCTGGCACCTCGTGGAAGGACACAAGTGATTAGAAGCAAGTGGTGGAGCCCTACATAAGTCAGTATTCAGACAGTAGGGAGAGAGAGTTGAGTGTTGGAGTAGAAGGCGGAGTGTCGGTCTTCTTTCCCTAGTGTTGGAGTAGAAGCCGGAGTGTCGGTCTTCTTCCCCTTCCTCGACGGGTGCGGTACAACTACGGTCGTCCACACCTGGGATATTTTGTAAGTTCGGATTCGTGAGTAACTAAGTCTCAAGTCATTTCATCGTTCACTCTTAGGTTCTTCAATTGCATTTAGTAGTTTCTACTTGTTGTGATTGCTTTGCTTTGAATTCGAGTAAAGTAGTGCTTGGTTAGTGTAGACGTGGTGTCTAGGCTTTCCAGTACCTTGGAATGCTTCCCGGTTAAACGGAATAGTTGTGATATCCTAGGGAGGTGACAGCTCCGGACGGGCTTTGTAGTCCACCATATTAGTTCCGGCAGGTAGGAGTTACGACATCAGAGCCCCCTTCTCATCCCTTTCCGTGGCTCTTTTCCCTCTGGCCCCGACGAGCGACAAGTTTTGCCTTGATTCTATCCGTGACTCTCACGAGTCCCAAACTTCATCAGGTATCCCCTCTCTACCCGAAATCTACCCTTGCCTTTCTATCCTTCGTCACCATATCCCCCAGACGAATTAGTTTAGGTTCACAACACTTCTCGTTCCCCGTGGAAATCGATACCTTGGAATACTCCCGAGTGAAAGCTACAACGGTATCCGTGCGCTTGTGGATCTATCTGTGATCGTGTAGTATACCAACAGGCTTTCTGGCGCCGTTGCAAATCTAGTAATGACGTAAGAAGTGCCAACAAGCTTTCTGGCGCCATTGCCGGGGAACGGTAGCTGTTTTGATTCTGAACCCAGTTCGTCCGTGTATCACCCCATTTATCACATGGATTCCAATCCAACCCTGTTCGATTTTGCCGCTCCAAAGGGCGATCATTTGGAGCCTCCACCTTCATCACATTCCATTGAAACATCTAGCTATGAGGTACGTCCCGGCTTCATAGCTATGGTCCGAGAGCAAAGCTTCTCCGGAGATAAGGATGAAAGTCCTTATTCCCACCTGTGCGAGTTCGAACAACTTTGTTCGTGTCTTATGATCATAGGAATGAGTCAAGATACCTTGAAATGGAAACTCTTTCCGTTTTCATTAACGGGGAGAGCAAAACAATGGTATTCGCTCAGTGTGAGAAGTATGGAGGGGGACTGGGAAAGTTTACGAAAGGCTTTTTGCCTAACATTCTTCCCGACTCCCCAAGTAGTGAAACTTCGACGAGAGGTCATCTGTTTTGAGCAACGGAAGACCGAATCTCTCGGAGCCGCATGGGCAAGATTTACAAAAATCGTAGATTCTGGTCCAGACTTTGGTATCGCAGAGCCTGCTCTTTTGCAACATTTTCGTGATGGTCTTGGACCAGAGTCAGCAATTTTCTTAGACTCTTCTTCCGGAGGATCTTTCACTCATCTCACCTTGTCTGAGTGTAAGGACATTCTAACAAAAATCCTTCAAAATACCCCTTACATGGGAGTTTATGATGAATTCCCGGATGAGGAAGAAATCACTCAGGAGGAGCACATGCCAAACACTCTCTCGAAACTGAAAACCACAGAGGAGGAACCCACTTTCCCAACTATCCAATCCGTAGAGGATTGCACTCCTCTAACAAAAACATGGTTCACCGATGAACCATTTCAACCATACAGAGAGTTTGACGACCCCTCGTGCGATTTCGTCTATGAGTTTTACGATGAGCTCTTTGCTAACTTTGGGAATACTTGGAATTACCAAAGAGTAGAGAGACCAAAAGCACAAGAGGAGCCGGAAACTCCTATCTCTTGCTCAGAGGAACGAGCCGAGCATTTTAGGCTCATTACAAATCTTTCGGCCATCATGAGTAGAGAATGGTTGGATGAGGTAGAAGCCTCAACCGATGTCATAAAACTCCCAACCAAAATGAGGCACATTATATGTGAACTCATGGGAAATAAGCATGATGTTGGGTATGATCCTAGCCTGGGGATCAACATTATCAGTTCATCCTTAGAGGAATCCCTAGCAACCATTTTTTCTCTCTCAAAGTCTTCGAAACTCCTTAACATTTCCTCAGGAGAGACATTAGGTTGCCAGGGTGTTCTTCGGGTGTTTCCCGTAAAATTTACGTAACACGAGCTTTACCTTGATTTTCATCTATTTGATCTACCTTGTCATCACACCCATTCAATCATCATCGGTAGACCTATCATGAAAATCTTAGAGCAATCCCCAAGGAAACCAGTATTGGAGCCAAAGATCGGTGACGACTTCCTACCGGTGTCTTACCTTAGAACTGAAAACACCCCCGTAGAAGCTGAACCCAAACCAGATCTACTAGAGGAGATAATGGCCGCTTCCCTAGCAGAGTTAGCTCAACCAAACTTTGAAGAGGAAATCCCGTTCTTCACAGAGGAGGATGAGGCCCCAGTCTCATTTAAGCTAGACCCAACCGAGAAGCCGGATCGACCACCAATAGAGCTCAAACCTCTTCCTCCGGGATTAAAGTACGTGTTTCTCCATGGGAATAGAGAAACTCCAGTGATCATCAGCGATAAGCTATCTGAGGTAGAAGCTCAGCAGCTCATCACTGTTCTTGAAACCCATCGATCAGTACTAGGATATTCTCTTCAAGATCTCAAGGGAATTAGCCCCACTCTTTGCACACATAGGATTCCCATCGAACCCGATGCAACCCCTTCAAGAGAACCTCAACGTCGGCTCAACAACAATATGAGGAAGGTAGTGAAAAAGGAAGTCTTAAAACTCCTTCATGCCGGGATTATCTACCCAGTACCCAATAGTGAATGGGTTAGTCTCGTTCAAGTTGTGCCAAAGAAGGGAGGCATGACGGTGGTGCGCAATGATAAGAATGAGCTCATCCCTCAGCGCACCATCACAGGGTGGCGTATGTGCATAGATTATCGCAAGCTTAACAAGGCCACCAAGAAAGACCACTTTCCCCTTCCTTTCATAGACGAGATGTTGGAACGGTTAGCGAAGCATTCCTTCTTTTGCTTCCTAGACAGCTATTCTGGTTATCACCAAATTCCTATCCATCCCGATGACCAAGATAAAACCACATTTACATGCCCTTACGGAACTTACGCCTACCGGCGAATGTCCTTTGGGCTATGTAATGCTCCAGCCTCTTTTCAACGTTGCATGATGTCAATCTTCTCGGATATGATCGAGCAAATCATGGAAGTATTCATGGACGATTTCTCGATTTTTGGAAAGACCTTCTCGGAATGCCTTAAAAATCTTGATAAAGTTCTTAGAAGGTGTGCCGAGAAGGATCTTGTCCTCAATTGGGAAAAATGCCATTTCATGGTAAGAGAAGGGATTGTTCTCAGACATAGGGTGTCCGAACGAGGGATAGAGGTGGATAGAGCTAAGATAGAGGTTATTGAACAACTTCCACCTCCGGCTAATGTCAAGGTCATCCGTAGTTTCTTAGGCCACGCAGGATTCTACCGTAGGTTCATCAAAAACTTCTCAGAGATTGCCCGTCCTTTGACCAAACTCTTAGCCCAGGATACCCCTTTCGTTTTTTATGAAGAGTGCCTTATCGCATTCCATACCCTCAAGAAAGCCTTGATCTCAACCCCAATTATCCAACCTCCCGATTGGAGTTTGCCTTTTGAGATCATGTGCGATGCTAGCGATTATGCCATTGGGGCGGTCCTAGGACAAACTAAGGACAAGAAACACCATGCTATAGCTTACGCTAGCAAGACTCTCAATGGTGCTCAGCTGAATAATGCTACCACCGAAAAAGAGCTCCTAGCTGTGGTTTTTGCAATAGACAAGTTTAGGTCCTACCTAGCGGGGGCCAAGGTAATTGTCTTTACCGATCACGCTGCTCTCAAGTATCTCCTCACCAAGAAAGATGCAAAGCCAAGATTGATCCGATGGATTCTACTACTCCAAGAATTTGACATAGAAATCAAGGATAAACCAGGAGTGGAAAATTTAGTAGCAGATCACTTATCAAGGCTTCATCTAGAGCATGATTCATCACTGCCAATCAATGATTTCTTGAGGGACGATACACTCCTCAGGGTAGACAACAATGATCCTTGGTATGCAGACATTGTCAATTTTATGGCATCAGGATATGTGCCACCCGGGGGAGATAAGAGAAAGTTAATATACGAGAGTAGACTCCACATCTGGGATGAGCCCTATCTATTCCGCATATGTGTAGACGGTCTTCTATGACGTTGCATACCATCATGGGAAGTGAACGGCATCTTAGAAAGGTGTCACTCGTCAGAATATGGAGGACACTATGGAGCATTCCGTACCAATGCGAAAGTTTGGCAGTGTGGTTTCTATTGGCCCACTATGTACCAAGATGCCAAGGATTTCATGAGAAGGTGCCCAAGATGTCAGAAGCATGGTAACATTAGTACAAGGGATGCCATGCCCCTTACCACCAATCTTCAAGTTGAAATCTTCGATGTTTGGGGGATTGACTACATGGGACCTTTTCCAATGTCAGGGAATTGTGAATATATACTAGTGGCAGTGGATTATGTGTCAAAATGGGTGGAAGCAATACCTTGTCATACAGCAGCTTCTCGAAGCTCGAAGAAAATGTTCCACGACATAATATTCCCTAGATTCGGAGTACCAAAGGTAGTCATCAGTGATGGGGGATCACATTTCAATGATGGGAACTTCAGAAGATACTTGAAAGCTCAAGGAGTGGAGCATCGAGTCGCTACTCCATATCATCCCCAAACAAGAGGCCAAGTTGAAACATCAAACAAGCAAATCAAAAACATCCTTCAGAAGACCGTCCACGAGATGGGACGAGGATGGAAAGATAAACTTCCCGAAGCATTGTGGGCATATCGCACGGCTTACAAAACTCCCATTGGTATGACACCATACCAATTGGTCTATGGGAAGACATGTCACTTGCCCGTGGAATTGGAGTACAAATCATATTGGGCTATCAAGAAGTGGCATATGGATCTCCCCACCGCCAGAATTAAAAGACAGATGCAATTGGGTGAACTCGAGGAATGGAGGGAGAAGGCATATACGCAAAAATGTATAAAGAAAAAACCAAGAGGTGGCACGATAAGAGGATCAAGAAGAAATCCTTTGATCCGAGAGATAAGGTACTACTCTTTAACTCCCGCTGTAAACTTTTTGGTCGTGGAAAGCTTAGAAGTAAATGGGACGACCCTTTCACGGTTGTAAATTCTGCTTCGCATGGGGCTGTAACCCTACAGGATTCAGACGGAAACACTTTTAAAGTAAATGGGCAAAGACTTAAAATCTTCCTTGAACCAAACATGCCTAACCTCAAAGAACTTGATGTTATTGAGGTCATTAACTTGGAATGATTGGAGTCTTGCTTGTCTTGTGTATATAGAGTGTTTCTTGTTTGTTTTTCCTGTTTCTTTTTGCTCTACTTTCTTAGTTGCCACGAAGCCAGCCTTTTGGGGTAATGGGCTAGGATCGGCCGTACCTCCCCCATCTGGCTCTAGGCTGCGCGTGGGCTAGGGTATCTAGAAGCTCCTCGTGTGCTATCTAGATAACCCCTGAAAACCTTGCGTAACGAGTTCTTCTCCAGAAACCCATCTCCTTTCCAAAAAACCCTAGCCTTCTCGCCATCTCCCAGCAAACCATGGGTGGTGATGGCCCTAGCAACCTCTCCAAGAGCTCGGCACCCACCACCCCTTGCGGTGCGTCCTTGAAAGCACTCGCAGGAGGTTCCGGGGTGGGATCGAGCCAAAACTCGCCACACCAGGGGTCCCTGGGCCTTGCTCATGCATTTCAGGAGGCAACCCTAGGAGGGGGTAGGAACGGCCACACCACCCAGGTCCGGCCGCACCAGGCCTGTTCTGCCAGCCTAGCCAACGTGCACGGGAGGTCCTTGTCCCCCAGGAGAACGATCGGGAAAGGAAAACCTCGACGTTTAGAGTCACCGGCACGCCCTACAACGGGCCAGTTGAGGCTGAAGGAGCCGGAGACGCCAATCTCTAGGCGGCTCTTCAACGAGTCGCCGAGGGAGAACATCTTCGCCATAAAGACGGCCGGGACAGAATTCTTCAAGCGCCCAACAGAGGGGAAATACAAGATCATTGGGTGCAAGACTCCCCGTGGGTATGAGAAGCAGCTAGTCCCTCGGTTAGACAGGGATGATTTGGAGCCAGATGAGTCCATCTTCTCCACCCCTACTAGCGGGATGCGCCACCGCAAGCCTCCACTGATCCGTGGTCCTCCTGGCCAGTTTGAAGATTGAGAGGAGGATTCTGAGGACGAGGATCCTTACGAGGGTCTTCGTAATGAGGTTGCCGAGCTAAAGATGAAGAACAACTTGTTGGAGGAGCGCATAGTCGAGGTCGAACTATGGCGGATGGACATCGATGACGAGATGGAAATTCTCCGCAAAGGCCTCTGCAGCATGTTTAGGTGCCTGTTGTAGGAACTAGGGCGTCCGGATCTCTACGACTGCGTTTTGCCTTAGATCTCCAGGCGTAGGATCCATGTAGCATCTCGTTAGTGTCGATTCCTTTCTTGTGTGTTAGTTTTGCTTTTTCAAAAACTTGTTTGCTTTAATTCGTTTAGGTTTGCCTGAATAAAGAGATGCTACAAACTCCTTGTGGTCGAGTGACCACCTTATAAATCTTTGGTTATTTTGCTGCTCTGGCTGGTGATTTGAGCCAGCCAGAGAATGTTATTTCATCCGGTTCACGAGTGCGCAGGAAGAATGAAAGGAGGTAGGGCCGGCCGCACCTAGAGGGTCGGCCGGACCTACCTTCGTCACACAATTGCGAAGCCAACAACGCGCAGGTAACCAAGATGCACCAGAGACAGCTCGCGAAGCACGACACAAAGTTTGGGAGGGCCGGCCACACCACCTAGGGCTGGCTGCACCTGTCATTTCCTCACGAACCGAACATCTTCGTGCTGAGTCACGCTGGTTTGAATCCCTAACTCATCTCGTGATGTTATCTTATGACTATCCTATTAATCTTGCTTAGTAACAAAAATTGCATTAACATGCTCTTGAAAATTTTGCCTACCCATCCTCACTTCGGAAATAAGGAATAATTGCTATGTTAAACCCATGCAAGAATCTGGTATACAATTTTATACTCTATAGGCTTGATGAATTTATTGGTACTCTTCGAAACACGAGCCCGAATTAAAACTTTGTGGGATGCAAATACTTATGACCAAACCAAGGATGTTGACAAGTATGATATGGTGCGACAATGTTAATCTTGCTCTATCTCATAGTATGGTGAAAATCTTGGATGGTTTCCTTTGAGAAAATAAAACAAGACAAGTTCCTCATTGGCCATATCACCTACCAAAGCCATATGTTGCTATCAAAGTTAAACCTTCTGCATATGCTTGCTTGTGACCCATTTAGTTTTGCCAAATTGTTGTGACCCTTGGTAGAATCTTTTCATGCTCCCATGATCGAGATCACGTACACCCACATATACATGCTAACTCCTACACTGGGAGTTACGCAAAACATGCCATCCATCAACCAAAAATAAATAAATAAATAAATACTCTAAAGTTCCAAAGAGATTTCTCTTCTTGTAAAAGGAGAGAGGGGTCATTGAAAAAAAATGCTCAAAGAAGCAAAGAAAAATGTGCTCCAATCAAAGAGCATAGGAAAGAAAAATATGAAGCATGACCCCCTCCAAAATAAAAGCAAGAGGAGAATCTCAAAACAAGGAGTATCTAGAAAAACAAGGAAAAGTATTCCACATACTTGCACATCTCGATCAAGTTGCATGACTAGTTTCTTCTTGGATCCGGTCTTTGGCTCAACAATATCTTGTGGCACAAGTGAGTCTCATGCTTATCCTACCCCAAGCTCCACATACAACCATAGAGTAGGAAGTTGAGGCTCAATCAAAAGTCTTTGGTGAGGCAACAAATACCACTTGAGCGATCGAGGGAACCATTCGAGGAACTTTGTCTTCTTGTTTACAAAAGAATTGTTTTTTCAAAACTCTGAGATGGGATCCCGAAAAGAGAGGAGTGGGAGATGCAAAGTCAAACCGTTCTACTCCTCAACCTCTGAAGGCAAGGTGAAAAGTTACAAGCCCCACAGGTAAGAGCAAGGCTAAGTTTCTTTGGTAGCAATAATTTCAAATAGCCAGTAGGGCATGAAATTGTGCACTAGTACTTGTAGGGAGGTTACACAAAGCAATGTCTGATCCACCTTTCAAGCCTAGGCTTTGCTCGAGGACGAGCAAACGTCTAGCGTGGGGGAGTTTGTTGACGGTCCTTACAACAAATATTTGACCGTCAACATCTCGGCTATGATAGCACTTTATAACGAATTTCATGCATGTTTTAGGTGCTAACGAGATTCCACGAGTTGTGTTGAGATTTTATCTGCAGGATCAAGATTAGGGAACAATTCCGAGGCATTGGGCCAAATAAGGTAGGCACGGCCGTACCTAGTGGTGCGCCCGGCCCTACCTTGCACCACCATTCAGGTTCACACCAAGTATAGCCCCGAAAAACAGCTCCCAAAAGGTTAAGATCGTCACGATCATGTTGGATAAAGGAACCACACCACAGGAGAGATGAACCGGGGCCAGGAGGTAGGGCCGGCCGCACCACTAGGGCCGGCCGAACCTCCAGGGTCGGCCGCACCACTAGGGCCGACCGCACCTGCCTGACACGCCCAAATGTGCCACCAAGCCTCGGTTACTCCAGGGAGCACAGCTAGAAATGATCCTGATCGAGGAAACAAGGTCGGTTTGATCCAGAGGTTGAGATTTGCTTCACTTGGATCCATGGACCCATAAGCCAGTGAACAACCGACGTGGAACAGCATTCAGGACTTCATCTACCCACTAGAGCATGATCCAAAGCGTATGACAAGGGGGCCCAGGGCCGGCCGCACCAAGAGGTACGGCCGCACCTCCTTCACAGAGCCGACCGACCCACAAACCGCCTCAGGGACCAAATCACGGATGCACGATCGAAGACGGTGGAGATTGGAGGGCCGGCCGCACCTAGAGGCACGGCCGCACCTAGAGGCACGGCCGCACCTCATTGCCGGCCACTGCACCTCCCTCTCGCCTACAAGTACCCCCTCCTGCAGCCACCGACCGAGAGGGCCTATATATAGAGCCTGGCACCTCGTGGAAGGACACAAGTGATTAGAAACAAGTGGTGGAGCCCTACATAAGTTAGTATTCAGAGAGTAGGGAGAGAGAGTTGAGTATTGGAGTAGAAGCCGGAGTGTCGGTCTTCTTTGCCTAGTGTTGGAGTAGAAGCCAGAGTGTCGGTCTTCTTCCCCTTCCTCGACGGGTGCGGTACAACTACGGTCATCCACACCTGGGATATTTTGTAAGTTCGGATTCGTGAGTAACTAAGTCTCAAGTCATTTCATCGTTCGCTCTTAGGTTCTTCGATTGCATTTAGTAGTTTCTACTTGTTGTGATTGCTTTGCTATGAATTCGAGTAAAGTAGTGCTTGGTTAGTGTAGACGTGGTGTCTAGGCTTTCCAGTACCTTGGAATGCTTCCCGGTTCAATGGAATAGTTGTGGTACCCTAGGGAGGTGACAGCTCCGGACGGGCTTTGTAGTCCACCACGTTAGTTCCGGCAGGTAGGAGTTACGACATCAGAGCCCCCTTCTCATCCCTTTCAATGGCTCTTTTCCCTTTGGCCCCGATGAGCGACAAGTTTTGCCTTGATTCTATCCGTGACTCTCATGAGTCCCAAACTTCATCAGCTATCCCCTCTCTACCCTGAAATCTACCCTTGCCTTTCTATCCTTCGTCACCATATCCCCCGGACGAATTAGTTCAGGTTCACAACACTTCTCGTTCCCCGTGGAAATCGATACCTTGGAATACTCCCAGGTGAAAGCTACAACGGTATCCGTGCGCTTGCGGATCTATCTGTGATCGTGTACTATACCAACAGGCTTTCTGGCGCCGTTGCAAATCTAGTAATGACGTAAGAAGTGCCAACACTCCCCTTCTCTCTACCCATTTGTAGATAGACAAGATATGAAAGGAATTAAGATGGGAAACAATGACCGTCCGAAACATGGTTCATTGGGCACCCCGACCCTAGTCGGGTCAACCGGCACAAGTGGCCGGGTCAACCGGCGGGTCGGGTATGAACCCTAGAACACACGAATCAAGGGCACAAGAGATATGTTTATGGGATTGAAACAAGATCATAGATAGTTGTTCTAGAGCATATATGGAAGCTTTTGACCGAGGGAAATCAACTAGAACAAACTACATTGAGAGATCGGGAAATCCGGAGTTTGAATCGATTTTACCGTTGGATTCACGCAAAGTTTCCGGAACACCTGATGGGGAAGGAGCTCTTGGAGAGGAGGAGATTCCAATGCCCCCAAGCTTGGAAGAATCACATGGTGGAGCTTGGAAATCACCTAGAGGCGGATAGGGGCGGCGGCGGCGATTTGGAGTGAGTGAGAGAGGAGTTAGGGTTCTTGACCCGCCGGCCAGGGCTTTTTATACTTGCTGTGCAGGGGCCGGGCGACCCGGCCAGATGTGTCCGGGCGACCCGGCGGTCTCCAGAGCCGTGCCGGGTCAACTGAGCACTTGTGTCGGTTGACCCGCCCCACCTAGAAAACGCCCAAAAACAGCAGATTGAGATAAGGGGCTTTTCAACAAGAGAGATATATGGATGAATACATTGAGGGATGAGAAACCTTCAAGATTTGAGATATATGGATAGATGAGAGATCTTTTCAAGATTTGAGATGGATAAAAGAATTTAGCTAGTGGACATATAATATACCCTTGACAACAAGTGACTAGCCACAAACAACGTACATAACAATAGTCACTTGAGCTAAGTATTTGATCCAAAGATCTCAAAATCCAAACTTTTGAAAAACTCACACAAATAAAGAAAAATAAAATGTTTTCAACCTAACTAGGCATCAATCAAGTATGTGCGATAAGTCAATCCAAATTACGAGAATCCAAGATATTTAGCTCACTTCTCAAATCACAAAACCTTTGCTCATCTAGAGGCTTAGTGAAGATATCGGCAAGTTGCCTCTCGGTGCTCACATGACGTAAAGTAATATCTCCCTTAGCCTTATGATCTCTTAAGAAATGATGTCGAATATCTATGTGCTTTGTTCTAGAGTGTTAGACCGGATTGTTTGCCAGCTTGATGCACTCTCATTGTCACATAAGAGTGGAATCTTACTAAACTCACAACCGTAATCACTCAACGTTTGCTTCATCCACAGAAGTTGTGCACAACAAGCACCGGCCGCCACATATTCGACTTCGGCCGTGGATAAAGCAACCGAATTTTGCTTCTTTGAGCTCCACGACACTAAAGACCTACCAAGAAATTGGCAAGTCCCGGTAGTGCTCTTTCGATCTACTTTGCAACCGGCATAGTCCGAATCGGAGTAGCCAAGTAAATCAAAAGTGGAGCCCTTGGGATACCATAAGCCTAGGTTAGGAGTGTGTACCAAATATCTAAAGATTCTCTTAACGGCCATTAGATGACACTCCTTAGGATTGGCTTGAAATCTTGCACACATGCACACACTAAGCATTATATTGGGCCTAGATGCACAAAGGTAAAGGAGGGAGCCAATCATGGAACGAAATACCTTTTGGTCGACTGACTTCCCTTCTTCATTGAGATCAAGATGTCCATTTAATGCCATGGGAGTCTTGATGGGCTTGGAATCGGCCATG
Source organism: Cenchrus fungigraminus (assembly GCA_036936925.1). Classification (NCBI taxonomy): domain Eukaryota; kingdom Viridiplantae; phylum Streptophyta; class Magnoliopsida; order Poales; family Poaceae; genus Cenchrus; species Cenchrus fungigraminus. The sequence continues at coordinate 55,415,618 of CM072772.1, read as the reverse complement.
TCAAACCTCTTGAGCATATCCTTCACATACTTGGTTTGACACAAGAAAGTCCCTTCCTTCAATTGCTTGATTTGAAAACCAAGGAAGAACTTCAATTCACCCATCATAGACATCTCGAATCTCTTTGTCATGATCCTACTAAATTCTTCACAAAATTTATCATTAGTAGACCCAAATATAATATCATCAACATAAATTTGACAAATAAAGATATCTTTTCCATTTCTTTGAATGAAGAGAGTAGAATCGGCTTTGCCTATTTCAAAACCGTTCTTGAGAAGAAAATCCTTAAGGCATTCATACCATGCTCTAGGAGCTTGCTTAAGCCCATAGAGTGCCTTATGGAGCTTGTACACATGCTTGGGGAATTTTGGATCTTCAAAGCCCGGTGGTTGCTCAACATAAACTTCTTCTTGGAGAGGTCCATTCAAGAATGCACTCTTCACATCCATTTGATGAAGCTTGAAATCATGATGAGTAGCATAGGCCAAAAGGATACGAATGGACTCAAGCCTTGCTACCGAAGCATAAGTCTCTCCAAAGTACAAGCCTTCAACTTGAGTGTAGCCTTTTCAACAAGCCTTGCCTTGTTCTTTGTGATGACACCAAATTCATCTTACTTGTTCCTAAAAACCCATTTGGTGCCGATCACATTTTGCTTGGGTCTTGGCACTAACTCCCAAATTTCATTTCTCTTGAAGTTGTTCAACTCTTCCTCCATGGCAATTATCCAATCTGGGTCCTCAAGAGCTTGTTCCACAATAAGAGGTTCCAAAGAAGAAACAAACGACTAAAATGCACAAAAATTTGACAATCTTGAGTGAGTTGTTACCCCTCTTTGGATACTCCCAAGTATGTTGTCGACGGGATGATCCCGTTCAACCATTTGATGTACTCTTGGGTGTGGTGCTTGAGATTGACGTTGAATGGGTCCATCATCATCTTCAACTTGTGGAGCTTCTTCTTGAGCTTCACCACCTTATTCTCCCCCTTGATCAAAGCCCCGTCCATGATCGTCACCACGAACTTGACTTTCTTCTTGATGAACTTGAGAACTTGGTGGTTCCACTCTTGTTGATGATGGTGGATCTTTATTGCTTGTGTCAACCGGAGCTTGAACTTGAACCTCACGAGTCATCACTTCACCGGTCCCCATTCTAAAAATTGATACACTTGGGGGTTCCTCATCATCTACAAGGTTTTCACTAACTTGCTCTCTTTGAGAGCCGTTGGATTCATCAAATTTCACGTTTACCGTGGTCTCAACACAACCGGTGGTTTTGTTGAAAACACGATAGGCATGTTCGTTAGTTCCATAACCAATGAGAAAACTTTCATCAACCTTGGGTGCAAACTTTGAGGCTTTGGGTTTCTTATTAAGTATGAAACACTTACACCCAAAGACCCTAAAGTAGTGCACACTAGGCTTCTTACCGGTGATAATCTCGTATGGAGTCTTGTTCAAGTACTTGTGGAGGTAGAGGCGGTTGCAGGCATGGCATGCGGTGTTGATGGCTTCCGCCCAAAATGAGTCCGGAGTCTTGTACTCATCAAGCATTGTTCTTGCCGCTTCAATCAATGTACGGTTCTTCCTCTCTACAATGCCATTTTGTTGAGGGGTGTATGGATCGGATAGTTCATGCTTGATGCCTTCACATTTATTTCTTTTTATCCTTGCACACACTTAATTGAACCATCAAATACCCAAATTATATTTGTCATTATCACCAAAATAATTAGGGGCCTAGATGCTCTTTCAGGATTGTTCAGACCTAAAGCTCTGACAGTTGGCGCACCAGGTAGGGGCAGATCTAGGGTTCTTTGTGCAACTCGATAGCCTCATCACGCGGCGTCATCTTCCCTGCAAGCATGGCGGACTTCCTCACCAATCCCGTTGCCATCTACTTTGGCTCAATGCTGATGAAATCCACTGCTCCAGCCGCCTGTCTCGTCATCGAGAACGCCGCGGCCACCTCCTTCCAGCAGGTCGACTCCGATCTGTTGACAGAAACCCACCCACCCACTCCTCGCGATCTAATCGCGGGGCTCAATCGTGTTGAGAGCATGCTCTCTGACACCATCAAGATCTGCGAAAGCATCAAGCACCCTCGTAGGACCACTACACCTCCACCTCGCATGCCTCTTGGCCTACGAAATTCAGCTCATGTGGCTTCTGACCACATGAAGAAGAAGATCCAGATCCAATCTGGGTCGACCACCACCTCTTGCGGAGTCTGCAAGGGTCCACTTACCGACCCTGCCCTGTCCACAAGAAGGCAAAGCACACGGCTCGCCAGTGCCGCGTGTTGAAGAAGCTTCATCAACTTGCTCCACCAGCTGCGACCCAAGGTCACCAGATCCATCACACTCCGCCTCCAGACTGCGGTGAATTTCAGGTCGCCCGCGTCATCATCACACCCAACAACTTCAGCCACAAGGATGGAGTACCTGATCTCAAGTCTCTTGTGGTCTCCGCTGACATACTGCCTCAAGCCGGCGAGACAGAAGAACAGCGACTACAACAGGAGAATGACAACGCTGCTGACGACCGGAGCATCCAAGGACCGGCGGATGGTCGCTCCTTGTTGTGATGAGTGATTGACAACATGGTGTGGACTGACTCTTGGATAATTATTGCAGGTGCAGGTTGCGGCGTGATTCGTGTTAATGCAGGTGAAGAGCGGGTACGAAAGGTCTTAGCCTTGCGGGGCCTCCGAGGAGTGGAGAGACAAGTAGGCTCGACTCGATGGACCCGATGGTCGAATGGGATCAAGTGTGGGCCGTATGGTGGTAAGAAAAGCGAGACGAAGTCGTCGATTGGAGCCGGTGTAGGGTAGCGGCTCACGACCGGAGTCTGCACACGGGGTTTGCGGCGGTTCACCACAAAACCGTCGGGTTACTTGGTTGAGCCACAAAACAAAGACCGGAGGCTCGGCGGGCGGAGACGGGTTCCGGGCGCACCGAGAAGCTTCGATGCCGGAGAGCACGCGGCGGGATCGCAGGGCTTGCGTCGGGAGAACGCGGACTACGGCAAAGGCGTGGCCGTGCAATGAAGAGGAGTGCTACTTGACCATATTGCCCCTGAGGGGTTTGTATCTTAGCTTAAGTTCTAGGGGTAGCTTGGTCATTTGCCCAGCCCAGAGGGACTCCATATATATAGCTTTAGGGTTTCTGGGCAAACCATCCTCCTGGACTGCTTCTCATTTCCCTGCTCCATAGGCTTAGATTTTCTTCACCGTTTTGTAGAGAACCTGACCTCCAAGTGTATGGAAGCTTTCATGGTTGCGTCGATTTCCTTCTTGTGGCTCGAGTGATTTTTGTGTCTTTTTCGGACTATTTTCATTGGATTTTCGTGCGCGGGTTGTTCCTTCAATTCTGAGGTGTTTGGGTTTGGATTTCTTTGTGGGGATCATGAATAGATGTCTTGTGCATCTTTGTGCTTGATCTTGACCCCTCAAACTCCGGATTTGGCCTCCGATTGTAGGATTTCGGTTGGAACCCTACCTTTTTGTGTGAGCTCGGTAGAATCTCGATTCTTCTCGATTCAGTGGGTTTGAGGCTACAAATTCGTATGTATAGCATCTCCTAGAGGTGCTACATCTTCACCTATGATTTGGTAGCTTTCCCTTGGTTGATTCGGGAGATCGAGCAAAGGGAAGGAAGAGTTGACCTTCAAGAGGTCAAGCTCGGGCTGCTGTCTGCGCACCACGCGGACGGTCCGCACGCCCCTGGCAGACGGTCCACGAGGAGGCTTTCAGCCGACAGTTCGTCGTGTTCATCGCGAGTTCTTGTTTGCCTTTTGCTCGATCCATCGAGTCGGTGGTTTTCGGTTGCAAGGAGTTTGGCGGACGGTCCGCGAGGAGAGTGCGGACAGTCCATTCGTCGCGGACGGTCCGCGGGTAGGGCTCGGACAGTCTGTTTTTTGGGGTGTGCTACTGGTGGTTCAGGGGCCAATTTCGGACGGTCCGCCGAAGCCTCGCGGACGGTCTGCCCGGTCCATGCAGACAGTCCGCCCCGGGCCTCGCAGATTGGCTAAGTCCGTTGCTTCTTGAGTTGCACTTTCGCTTGGGATTGGTAGGTCTGTTGTGACTACGCGACCTTGGCAAGCTCGTGTGGGAATCCTTGGTTGTGAATTTGGGACATAGTCGAGTTCGACTCTTCGGAGAAGAATTTTTATCGGCTCCCATTCACTCCCCCCCTCTCTGGTCGCCTAATCGGTCCTTCAATTGGTATTAGAGCCGATTACGGATCTTTGTGATTCTAACCAGTCTAAGATCCAAAGATGGCGTACCAGGAACGGGGTTCGGGTCCTCCACACTTTGATGGTAAGAACTACTAGATGTGGTAGAGAAGGATGGCCGCTTTCCTTCGCGACAACGGTCAGTTGCTTTGGGACGTTACAGTGAACACAACTTATGTTCATCCGGTTAACTTCCTAGTTCCAAGTTTGAGGGACATGCAATACGCCAACAACAAGGTGGTCGATTACTTGTTTCGTGCTCTGTATCAATGTGAAATCCATCAGGTTCAGATAGAGGACTTGGCTTGTAAGATTTGGGAGCAATTGAAGAATGCTCACGCTGGGAACGCTCAGGTTCAGGCTCGGTTGTTCGCGACCTACCGGAGAGAGTACAAGAATTTCACTCATCTCCCCGGTGAGTCCATAGACATCTTGTTCCTTCGGTTCACTGTGATTGTGAACAACATGAGGGCTAATGTGGTCGTGCTCCTGTAAGATGATCAGGATAGGGCTGTGAAGCTCCTGCATTCTCTAGATCGTACAGTGTGGAGTGAGAAGGTCGAGGCCATTCTGGAGTCGCAGAAGTATGAGACCCTTGTTGGGTATTTTAGCGACAAACGAAATAAATCCGCAAGCGCACGGACACTGTTGTAGCTTTCACCTCAGAGCATTCCAAGGGTATCATATCCGAGGGAACGTGTGTGTACTAACTTCGTATAGTCGGTCCAAGGACACACCCAGATAAGAGGCAAGGATAGAGAGGATTCCTAAAGATAGCACTATAGATGAGGTTAAAGGTCGATCTCTCGAGAACTTGCTTCAGGCACTGGCTAACCCCTGATCTGTCAGGAGACTCCGGCCTACAGATCTAAGACGAACCTCAACCTGCACTATATCCGAACGTGGAAGATATCAAAGGATCAACAGGGCTGTCACCACCTGCGATCTACCTCTACCAATCCGTGGGATATAGGGCAAACAAAGGATAATCCTTAGCCTAGACACTACGTCTATGCTACTGATTAGTACCGTAGCCTGACTACACTATCCTGTGGTGCATAGCAACCTACGGCACTGTATATTAAATATAGAGCGACGAACCCACAAGGAAGAGAACTGATCTCACTCACTATAGATACCACTAGCTTATGCTAAAGGCATACGAGAGAGCACTCGGTCCCATCCTATGCTTCCAACGTATACGAACGACTTGCAGCAGACGAACACATAAACCCAGGATCTACGCACTAGCAGAGGAAAAAGGCTACTCATGCAACCTAGCATAAACTATTAGAAAGGAATCACGAACACACATTATTCTAATCAGAGCATGCAAGCATTTCCACTTTATTCCAAATGATGAACATGCATTCAAACGGATATGAGCACATGTGACTCTATGCTACAAGATCGAAAGGTTGTGTTCACGAAGAACACAAGCCTCTAAATCATGAACAAGCGAAGAACACAAGAACATATCACCTATGCATGAATGCTACTTTAGTCTAAATAGGAAATGCAGAAATACATACTTTACTCTAATTGAAGAATAGAGATACAACTCTCTCTCACTCTCCTACTCTCTAATCTACCAAGGAGAGGCCTCTCCTTTGAAGGGAAGCTCTCATCCTTGGGTGAAGTGGTGTGTCCCTATTCTTACCCCCTCCCCTTCTATTTATAGGCTAGGGAGTGTGAGAGTTAGGGGGTGTTTCAACAGTGTTTTGGGCGCTCCTGGTACTGTAGCGTACTGTAGTAGGAGCCTCTAGGTCGGTGGAAGGAAGAACCAGAGGAAAACCGGATCCTAGGGGCGAGAACCAAAGGTGAACCGGACTTTTGGGCATTGAACCATCGCAGAAAATAGGAAAACCGCCGGCCAACTGGGCAGACCGCACGAGCTAGGGAAACCGACCCTAGGCCAGCCTACCACAACGCACCACGTGGCAGCTCAGCGGTCCGCGCCCGCGCGCCTCCCGCGTGCGCGCATCTGCTGCGGCCCGCGTCGACCAGCAGCGTCGCGATGCGTGGCCCCTGGCGGGACCCGTCACGCGCCTGGGCACGCCCCGCTGCGGCGATCCGTGGGGAGGCCTGGTGGGCCAATGGCCGCCTGCCATGCATCTGGCCGGGCGCCCGCATGCGCGTGCTCCCGCGCGTTGACTTGCGCCTACTGAGGAGTAGCGGCGGCTCGATGGAGTCGACAATGTCGATGACGGACTTCACGAGAAGCGACCGGCAGCGTCACGCGGCTGCTTGCGAGATGTGTGCATGTGTCGGGCCATCGTTGTGATTTAGGTGGGTGAGACGGGGGCGACAGAGATGGGAGGGGTGGAAGTTATAGGCGGCGAGGGAGGAAGAAAGCGCGCGAGATTTTTGGGACCTGAAATTGCCAGGCAGCAAAATTGCAACTTGGTGCCTTCGAATATCGCAATGGGGATTGGGCCACACTTTTCTTGGTTGTGCTCCGATTTTTATAAACACAAAAAGGATCCTGGTACATGATGAATCAGTTGCTTGACCAAACAAATGTCAAATTGACTTGTGTTTCTCGAGAAATTTTTCCTATTGCCTTAATAAATGAATGGTTTATTAACCTATGAGTACTATCTATCATAATTTGCTTGTTAACTGAATGTGATTCAACTACCATGAATTGAAATGTGATTGAAGTGGCATTCAACTTGCATGACATTGCTTTGTGAAATGAAATATTATTCCATTGCCAACAAACACATAGACAACACCCATACCCATTACACAAAGTTCACTGATCACAGCACAACAAAAACACTGATCATACCACAATAACTACCAGTTGAACCTGCTCATGGCAAATCCAATAGCTACACCACAAATTGCTATTGTAACACAACCAAAATCTACACCAACACAGATGGCTGTGATCTTCAGCTTCTGCATTTGCACTCTCACTTCACAAAGCTCAGCCACAATGTTGTCCACTCTCTGCTTCAGTTCATCCACGTCTTCCTTCACTTCATCCATGTCGGCCTCCTCACCACCATCATCAGAGCCAGCATGAGCCATGGTAGTAGCCGCCCTCAGCCATCCATATGATCCTTCACACTGCTGCTCAGACAAGATGAAGCGACAAGTTGTTGGGTCGCACTGCATTAAACCCAAACCCTAGCCACATGAAAAACAGATGAACAAACTCAAAATTTCACCCAAATTGAAGAGAAATTTACTTACTTTCATGGAGTACGGGCACTTCACATACATTTGGCCGTACGTCTCTGGCTGTTTGCTTTTGATTCGTACCACTGGCACACTACAAAATGGGCATATCCCCTATTGGTTCACCCCTCTTCCCGTCCCGCGGCTTGAAGCCGCGCTGGCGGTCCGGCTGCTTGAAGAGCCTGCTCGCCTGGAGTGCATCGTCCACGGGTGGCGGCGGTGAGAATGGGGAGGCGGAGGCAGCGAGAATGGGAGGTGGCGGGTATTTTGGTCCGGATACGCAAATACGCGGCCTCACAATGGGCCCAATGCGGCGGCAAGCGTAGAAAATGGCAAGTTTCCGGGTACTCGAGAGTTCCAATGGCGTTTCTCCAATAAGGCGAATAGTAATGGCGTTTCTCCAAACTCAGGAAATTGTAATGGCTTGGAACCAAATAACCCAAAAAAATAAGAAAACAACCACTGATAGAATTCTGGTAGAGCTCCATTTTTACTCAAATAATATTGACTTAAATAATGATAGGATTATGACACTCAAGATCACAAGCGCTCACCATCGACAAATAGTTAATTTATATATATATAATGAAAGCCCCATTCAACAAGGGTCGTTACACAAGCATTGCCCAGGGATCATATATTTCCACTTAAGTAATGCCACTTCACAAGGTCATTACACAAAAGCCTCATTCATCAAACCTACTTGTTCATCAGTTTCTACTTGTTGATCAGTACCTACTAGTTCATCTCTACCTCCTTTTGCTAATATATGGAGGGAGTATGTCACTACACAAAAGCCATGATTCCTACTCCCTCCTTCCTCAAATACATGAGGTTTAGGACAAGTATTTTAGTTCATTTTGAACTAAAATATTTGTCCTAAACGTCATATATTTGTGGAAGGAGGGAGTAGGTGATTACACAAAAGCTAAAACTAGCTACTTCTTGAACGTGACTGGTATCCTACTTGAAGAAGTAAACCCAGCGCTTGAGCTTCACGCGAAGGTCCTCCACCAGCCGCTTGATCTGACATGTTATAAGCATGCATTATCAGATATAAGTACATCTAAATTGGCATATGCAAAAGAGGGAACATAGGGAATGAAAGTAATATCTTGGCGTCAAGAGGGCGCTTGTGCCAGACGGGCCTACAATTCTCATCATCGCTGTCTTCAGAGCATTCTGAAGATCCTGACTCGCGGAAAGTTGAACTCGTACGTCACCTTGGGCCTACCTCCCTAAATTAAGAAATGGAGACATGAATTAATACTAAATTTTGCAATAATGGAAATAAATGAACAGCAGGGATAGAAGTTGGCAGAAAAATGCAAGAGACTTTTATGAGTGCAACAAACTTTGAAAAAATAGATGTATTATAGTTTGAATAGTAGCTAGCATTGAGTGCCTAACAGGATGTTGATTAAACAGAGTGCAATTTCAGTTAAAAACATAGTGCAATTTTAGTTAATGCAAGCACATCCAAAAAAAGAGGACAACATGTTGGTGTATTTGCTGGTGAATTTTTAAGATAAGATAAGATTAATCTTTTGTAGTAAAACATACCATGATGACAAGGTAGCACAGAATGCCAAAGATGGTTCCTATCAGTTTTTGCCATTTCTGTTCGTAACTATATTCTGCATAATTGTGTTCACATTTGCGCACTAGGTACCATGAATGCCTAAAATGGTATACTATCCATGAAAATCCTAAATTTGAACTCATAGAATTAATTACAACTCACGAACAATTTCTCAGACAAAGAAACAATCACTTACATTCAGTGATTAATCAGTACATTAATAATTAGGTTCTGCAATTGCAAAGGGGACAAATTAATTTGGTAGGAGGAACAAAACTTACCGGGCGTTCCCAGTCGAAATCCTACCATTTGTGCGGGTACTCCTCCTCCTCGCTGGACGAGGCATCCGTCGTCTTGGCCTTCTTGATGATGGGGGGCTGAACACCCTCACCGGACTTCCGCTTCAGCACCTGTCGGTCGGAGTCCGCGTCCTTCAATCCCGGCCGAACATCGGGGGCGGGATCCGGTTCCTTCGCCGTCGCCGCCGGGGGTGACGCCGCGGGTCCCCACGCTACCGCCGCTGCCGCAGTCTCTGGGCACCTCGATGATCCCGCCAATGCGTGCTTTGGGGCATGACGGCGCCTAGAAACCCTGGACTCCGTCGTCGACGACGAGTTCATCTTCGCTCGGTGGCCTGCACTAGATGTGATCGTGTGAGGGGCTGGCGGATTGGTGGTGTGCAAACTGATGAGAGTGGGCCGGCGACGGCGGGGTGGTTGCCTTTGAAGCAATGGGAATGGGCGAGGAAGATTGCAAGAGAAGTAGCGAGACGAAGGGGCGGCGGTTCCTGTGGGTGGAGTGCAAGAACGAAGGGGTGGCGGTGGTTCCACAAAGGTCAATGACGTGTGGACCCAGCCACTTCTTGGCCCACAAATGAGTACTGAAACATCGGTCAATGGTCGGTCTTTAACGGAAATTGGACAGCCGGACCCACATGTCAATGACTCAGGGTCAGCCTTTATGAGTTATATAGTTTTGTTGTTGAGCCACGTGAGTGTATGTAAGATGAAATAACATGTGTAGTACCACATTGTGAAATATTGTGGATATTGATGAGACCGGTTTCACCCAATCAGTACACATAACAACAAATCATCGACGAAGTCATCAAATAATCATGCATCACACACTGGCATTCAGTCACTTAGTGCATTACAGATAGACATTACACACAATATCACACATTACAATAAAGTTCTCAAGTCTAACACATAGATAAGATAGATTATTACAATCCAAGTCTCTCATGATACTTAAGCTTAGGCAAAGTTCTCTCTACAAAAGTTAAGCTAGCCATTCATCCTTCTTCTTCTTATTCCTCCAGTCATCACAAAGCTTTAATGCTTCTTCTTCATGTCCTGCAAGAACTCTTTGGCATCAAATTGAGTTATGAAGCAATTTGCCTAAAAGCTTATTTTTTTACGTAAACAATGTGTGCAAGACTAGCATTCAGCATTTGTTCTATTGTTATTGACAAAAAATATCAAAAAGAAACGATGATTCTGTTATAAAAACTACCAACTAAATCGGCATATGAACTAGTTTCTATTTGACCAAATAACAAGCTAAGCATATGCGCTAGTTTATGTTATAACAACCTACGATTAAGTTAACTTGCACTAAAAAATACATCATGCATAGCGATACAGACCTAAACAAAATATGAGGAATTAACAATACGATGGTTCGAGGGGGGACTAGTTCACCTTCTTCTGCCACTTCCCCTTCTCATTGTCATACCGTGGCACCTTTCTAACTCGAAAGCCTGCTTCCCAGAGTTCGTGGCAATACGAACAACGGGATGGGTTGATCTCATCATCATAGCCACTGCTTCCAGAGCAGGTGCACTTGTCCCCTCGCAACCAAGCAGCAAGAAACTCTGGAGGTTCGATCTAACAGAAATAGTGCTTCAATCATTGTACCATAACAAGTGATATAGCACAAGAAACTAGAATGTACCAAAAAAGTACTCACAAATGCGTAAATTGAGATTGTTTCATGCATCAAAAAACTTAGTTATCTAGCATCTGCAATATACCTACCAAAAGCGGATCTTTATCTAGTATCAGGGAACCAAGCAAAAGTGAATCTTCATCTAGCATCAGAGAACCAAGCAACAATTGAAGCTAGCAAAAGTGATTATTTTTCAAGAATGTATTCAATCGTACTGACACAATTTCACTGGATACTATCCTAACACAGAACAAAGTAGTGTTGTGTTCAAAGCAATTAGGAGTTTGCTTAGCGTCTTCACATGAAAAGAAATTAACTTAAATCCTAAAGATCAAAGGTGTACAGGACTACTAACAGAAATAGTGCTTGAATCATTGTATCATAATAAGAAATTTGACACACACAACAAAAACCCCACTAGAACTAGCACAAGAAGAAAAACCCCAATTTCCTGTAGCACACTTACCTCATCTGCTTCTGTTGCCTTCTCTTCCCCCCTGCTTGGGCCTGGGGTGAATCCTACATTGCTTGGTGGCGCAGTAGGATCCTCATGCTTCACGTCCTCATCGACCACCATGCGGGGTAGCGAGTGGCTGTACCGGCCTTCCACGCGGCCGCTTGTAGATGCACCCAGGGTGGTACAGGGGCGGCGGGTTGAATACGGCCGCTGGGTGATTGACGTGCCGCGGCTTCCTAATCGCCCCGCCGCGGACAAGGGGCGGCAGATTGGAGAAGGAAGCGGCGCCGCCGGCCCGCGTGTGGACAGAGGCACCGAGGTCGCCAGGGACTGCGTGGAGCGCCCATTTGCGTCGCGCACTTGCCTCCTAGAGTTGTGCTCCCTCTGCTCAGCCATCGTCGTTGCTCTGCTCCTCTCCTTGGCTTGATGCGGCAAGGGATGGGGCGAGATGGAGGCGGCGGTGGCGGCAGTTTTCCGCGTCAAGAGTCGACAATTTGGGGGAAGAAGGCGAATTGCTAGGCGGCGAGACTATTTGCCTTCTATTCTAGAACTAGTATAGTTTATTACATCCCTATTCAGATGACAAATGGTCCCACAACGAAGGGCCCACACGCCAGGTCCTCCGCGCTCACCACAAAGTCTCGGTGGGTCCCACCTGTCGGCCCCAGATTCAGAAGTGTTTTTGACTTCTTTAAGAACAAGCACAATTTTTCTTTTTAATCTCTGCATGAACCTTGTATCTAGTTTTTCTCCCTCATATGAACTACAAATTAGATCATTGTTTTTCCTACAAATTCCTAAAATCATGCTGTATCAAGTTATCAACTAATTAAGGCTAATATTTTGTAAAACCTACTCTTGTCGGTCTGTTTTAACAATTTAACAAATTGAGAACAACAATCAATCTTTTTTTATACACGAAATTAAGTCAACTGGAAAAGTGATGAATACCAAAGCTTCATAACTCATCAAGATATAAAAACTTTATTTAGGTCTTTCTGTCATTTCCTAAAGTGCCAATAACATGAAGTACAAAATTGACATGCCTCTTAGATAGAAACTATCTAAGTCAATCTACGATTAGTGACCAATGTATACTACACCTTTCAAAAATGACAACATGACCTAAACAAAGATTGTAGACCTTTAAGAATTATGAAACTTTGGTATTCATCACTTTTCCACTTGTTATTATTTAGTGTATGAAAAACCTTGCTTGAAGTTGAGAATTATTGAAATTCACATTTTGGATTGTTCAAACTTTGTCAAATGGAGTAGTGAATTACATAAAGTTTGTAGATGTTGATGAGTTCTGCAACTTTTGTATTCAATACTTTTTCATTTGAAATCATTTGTTGCCCCAATGAATTTTTAGATTTTCTAAACTAATGAAATCTAAAATTTAAATAGTTGATGGTAACTCGGATGGGGACGTGACCAAAGTAAAACTTGTAGATCTCGATATGTACTACAACTATTGTATCGACAACTTTCTCGGTTGAGCACTTTTTTATGTCTTAGAATTTAAATACATTTCAAACCATCAAAAGAAAATAAAAATAGATGAATATCTGGATATATTATTGTGTGTTGGATCCCACCACGAAGGGCCCACACGGAAACCCCACGAGCGCGCAGACGATCTAGAGGCCACTTCCAGGTCCTCCGCACTCGCCACGAAGAACAAGCCCCATTTTTCTTTTTTAATCTCTTCATGAACCTTGTATCTAGTTTTTCTCCCTTATATGAACTCTAAATTAGATCATTGTTTTCCCTAAAAATTCCTAAAATCATGTTGTATCAAGTTATCAACTTGTTAAAGGCTAATATTTTGAAAAATCTACTCGTGTTGGATGAACAACAAGTTACTCAATTCAATTTTCATCCGATTTTTTTAAACACAACAAAAGGACCATTAAGATATTGAATACGCTGCTTGATCAAAAGTATAGTAAATTCATCAGAACGTATTCCAACCATGACAGATACAATAGGCCCAGTTACTATAGTTTAACAGGGACACTTAAATCCCCTAGTAGACTCCAATGACTGCTGATACTTCCTGTGTACATCTAGCAAAAGGAGACTCAACCTTTTTTAAAACACAACAAAACGACCAGTAAGATATTGAATACGCTGCTTGATCAAAAGTATAGTAAATTCATCAGAACGTATTCCAACCATGACAGACACAATATGCCCAGTTACTGTAGTTTAACAGGGACACATAAATCCCCTGTTAAACTATAGTGACTGCTGAAACTTACTGTGTACATCTAGCAAAAGGACACTCAACCCGATTAAGGTGAGGTCACAAACCCAACTACTGATACTTCATTCCTCGTCAGAGTCGGTGTAGTACTCTCCTCTCCGAAACTTCCGCTTGATCTCTTTGCCGAGCTGCACTGCCATGGCTCGAAGCTGGCATTAAGAAAGGGAGTCAGTTACACAAAGAATCACAAAGCTGATATATTTGCTTCACAATTAATTGCACGAGTAATATATATTTGAGACAAGCACGTTATGCACAATAAATTATTGCTCCTGAACAATGGTGATGATTCAGTGAATGGTTGTCACGTGGCACAAATTAAAATTGTAGGAACATCACCTCGTCGCCAGACTTAGTTGGTTCATCGTCGTCATCACTACCATCATCTATCATCACTGTGCACTTCATCTTCCTAGAGAAAACTAATTCGTACTTGGTGCCTTTAGACTGCATAAAAAGGAAAACTGGGTCAGAACCAATGGGCCACCAAATGAGGCAACCAAAAATCACAGCATGCCAAATCTGGGCATGACAAAAATATGAGCAAGAAGGGCCTGATTGGTTGAGTACCAAAGTTGCCCATCCAAAGGTCCCTAGATAATTTATCAGAACAAATTTGCACTTGAAAAATAACACACTTATCTACTCCAACAATTATCCAGAACAAATTGTTACTGAATGGAGCTACTAATAGTATAGTGTTACCTCATCCAAACGTGCTGGAAAGTCTTTCTAGTCTAAAAACTTCCCCTTTTCGTCATCATAAGCAGCCTCGGTGAAGATGTGGTGCCTCTTCTGTTTCTACAATAAAGCAATAATAAGAATTTTTCATTTGCAGATTAAATTGTGTCAAGAATCACACTATTATATTATTCTTGTGTCAAGAATCACAATAGGAATAAAACAGATCTCGCAAGTAACATGCTTCAGTACATCTTAACATTGCAGTGCTGAGATTTTTAGTACATCCCTCATTAAGCTTTATCTAGTTGCATTTAATCAGTATATCCCTAATGAATCCAATCCAAATAAAACCCCCTTCGAAACCACAAACCTAGCGGAATCAACTAGATCCCACCTTTCATATCAAATCTAAAAATATAAGCTCATCTTGTTCAAGGGGCGTGGCGGGCGTGGCGCGGCTCCGGCGACTCCGATGCCTAGCTGCGCCACCGTGGCGGCGCCGCCGTGCTGCATTGGTCCCTACGCCGCCGGGGCAAGGATCGCGTTGATGCCGACGAGCCCTAGTGCAAGCTTCTGGGGGATCATCTTCGTGCGCACCATCGGGTCAATGAAATTGGGCAACGAAGCGGTGGCGGTGATGCGTCCGCGAGTGAGCAAGGTTAGCGGTGGATGGGACACTTTGGGGGAAGAAGGCGAAGTGCTACTTTCCTAGGTGGCGAGACCGTTTGCCTTCTATTCGAGTAGTCTTGTTTATACAATAAAAGGGAAGTAGGGACGCACTGTTGACATCCCCGTTCAGATGACAAATGGGCCCACAACGAGGGGCCCACACGGAAACCCCACACATAGTCTCGGTGGGTCCCACCTATCGGTCCCAGAATCAGATGTGTTTTTGCCTTCTTGAAGAACAAGTACAATTTCTAAAATCTTGCTCTATCAAGTTATCAACTTAGTAGGGCTAATATTTTGAAAAAAACTACTTGTGTCAGTCTGTTCGAACACTTTAACAAAATGACTACTGCAATCAATATTTTTTAAAGATGTCAAATGGAAAAGTGATGAATACCAAAGCTTCATATCTCATCAAGATTTACAATCTTTATTTAGGTGTTTATGTCATTTTCAAATTTCTTGCTAGAAGTTGAGAATTATTGAAATTCAAAAATTGGATTGTTCAAACATTGTCAAAGGGATTAATGATTTAAGTAACATTTGTTGATGCTGATGAGTTCTACAACTTTGGCAATCATGACGTTTTCATTTGAGATCATTTATTACCCCCAAAAAAATGCGAATTTCTCAACTTTTGGAATCTGAAATTTAAATAGTTGAAGAAATCTCTTTTGGGGAAGTGACCAAAATAAAAGTTGTAGATCTCCATAATTTCAAAACAAATGTAATGACAACTTCCTCATTTGAAATCAGTTTTTATGTCTTCAAATTTCTATAGATTTGATGTTTCCAAATTAGTGTAATGAATGCTAAGATGATTTTTAATGGCCATATGTGACCAAAAGCAGTGTGGGCCCTTGCTTCCCTGGGAAGACATGTCATTTCCTTTAGGATGGAAACCATTGCGGTGTATCTAGATTTCCTCATGAAGCCAAACTGTCCTCTTTTCTTTCCTTTTTGCCTCTCCTCCCCCAAAACCACGTCCTCCGCGTCTCGGTGGCTCCCACCTATCGGCCTCAGATTCAGAAGTGTTTTTGACTTCTTTAAGAACAAGCCCAATTTCTCTTTAATCTCTGCATGAACCTTGTATCTAGTTTTTCTCCCTCATATGAACTACAAATTAGATCATTGTTTTACCTACAAATTTCTAAAATCATGTTGTGTCAAGTTATCAACTTGTTAAGGCACTCGTGTTGGTCTGTTTCAACAATTTAACAAATTGACAACAACAAGCAATCTTTTTTACACACAAAATGAAGTCAACAAGAAAAGTGATGAATACCAAAGCTTCATAACTCATCAAGATCTACAAACTTTATTTAGGTCTTGATGTCATTTTCTAAAGTGGTAATAACATGAAGTACAAAATTGATAGACCTCTTAGTTAGTTTCTTAAACTATCTAAGTCAATCTACGATTAATGACCAATGTATACTACACCTTTCAAAAATGACAACCTGACCTAAACAAAGATTGTAGACCTTTAAGAATTATGAAACTTTGGTATTCATCACTTTTCCACTTGTCATCATCTAGTGTGTGAAAAATCTTGCTTGAAGTTGAGAATTATTGTAATTCACAATTTGGATTGTTCAAAATCTGTCAAATGGAGTAGTACTTGAATAAAGTTTGTAGATGTTGATGAGTTCTACAACTTTCGTATTCATGACTTTTTTATTTGAAATCATTTGTTGCCCCAACTAAATTTGACAAATTCTAAACTGATGAAATCTAAAATTTAAATAGTTTAAGGTAACTCGGATGGTGAAATGCCAAAAACAAAAGTTGTAGATCTCGATAAGTACTAAAACTATTGTATCGACAAATTTCTCGTTTGAAATCTTTTTTTATGTCTTAGAATTTGAATACATTTGAAACCATTAAAAGAAAAATATATAGATGAATATCTGTGTATAGTATTATTGTGTGTTGGATCCCACCACGAAGGGCCCACACAGAAACCCCACACGAAGGGACGCGAGCCACGAGCGCACAGACGATCTAGAGGCGACTTCCACGTCCTCCGCAGTCCGCACTAGCCACAAGTCTCGGTGGGTCCCACCTCTCGGCCCCAGATTCAGATGTGTGTTTGACTTCTTGAAGAACTGCAAATTAGATCATTATTTTTCCTATCAATTCCTAAAATCATGCTGTATCAAGTTATTAACTTATTAAGATGAATATTTTGAAGAATCTACTCTTGTCGGTCTTTTTGAGCAATTTAACAAATTGACAACAACAAGCAATCTTTTTGACACACAAAATGAAGTCAACAAGAAAAGTGATGAACACCAAAGCTTCATAACTCATCAAGATCTACAAACTTTATTTAGGTCTTTCAGTCATTTCCTAAAGTGGTAATAACATGAAGTACAACATTGATAGACCTCTTAGATAGTTTCTTAAAGTATCTAAGTCAATCTACGATTAGTGACCAATGTATACTACACCTTTCGGAAATGACAACATGACCTAAACAAAGATTGTAGACCTTTAATAATTATGAAACTTTGGTATTCATCACTTTTCCACCTGGCATCATCTAGTGTGTGAAAAATCTTGCTTGAAGTTGAGAATTATTGTAATTCACAATTTGGATTGTTCAAAATCTGTCAAATGGAGTAGTACCTTAAATAAAGTTTGTAGATGTTGATGAGTTCTACAACTTTCGTATTCATGACTTTTTTATTTGAAATCATTTGTTGCCCCAACTAAATTTGATAAATTCTAAACTGATGAAATCTAAAATTTAAATAGTTTAAGGTAACTCAGATGGTGAAATGCCAAAAACAAAAGTTGTAGATCTCGATAAGTACTAAAACTAGTGTATTGACAACTTTCTCGTTTGAACTCTTTTTTTATGTCTTAGAATTTGAATACATTTCAAATCATTAAAAGAAAAGGTAACTCTTTCTGGTTGACTACCTAGTGGGTCCCACCTGTATGCAGCTTCTTCATGGAAACTGTGTCTCCACTTCCTTTTAGTTTATACACGAAGCTGAACCGACAGCATACAATATTGCCTTTCTGCCTCTTCCGGTCTTCACCCAAACCGTCCCATCACAACTGGGGTTTTCTTGCCTTCACCCAACGCCGGCGGCCGGCCTTTTTCCCTTCCCATCGCCGGAGTGCCGAACTTCTTCCTCCTCACCCGCCTGAGTGCAACGATGGGGCGCTGGCTTCATGACACTGGAGGTTGCTTATCGTGACGTTCGGCGACCTCGGGGGCATCATCAAGCCACGGCGCCTCATCTACTACCGGGGGATGGGGTGGGCTGACTCGAATCGTCGATTGTTCGGCCGCCATGGCCGTGCCACCTTGCTCTGAAGCAAGAATACTCGCCACATTGCCCCAATGCGACACAACGGGAGGCAGCGCTGCATGCAGGAACCAATGGGATGCACTAGCATCAAGCGCCGTCGCACCCAACATCAAGAACCAAGGAGATGCAATGGGCGCAAGCGCCACAGCGTCAGCAGGGCACGTCAGTGAGGTGAGCCAATCCCGGCCAGCATCTCCACATATATATAGTCATGGATTAATTTCAGATTGCGAACTTTGTTTCTTGATTTCGAACTGTAGCATCGCAAGCGCCGCCGTAGCGAAGGGTGGGAACCATGGCGCCCTGCAGTTATTGCAAGACCTTCAGTTTGGGATTCGGTACCGGATACTTCACACCACGATGTCGTCTTCTTCAAGGAGAAGTATCCCATCATCCGTACAACTATCACTTGCGATGCGGTTGTAGTGGAGCAGTTCATCCCAGAAATCCGAGGTAGCACCCCTGCAAAATGATTGCTCGTCGGGTTGGACACAGAGTGGGTTGAACTCCCCGAGAGCGGCGGGTACAAGACCGCATTGTTGCAATTGTTCTTGGGCCACGTTGCCTTGTGTTCCAGGTGCTCCATGCTGACTACAATCTCCCTGATGTCCTTGTCAAGTTTCTCACACAGGAAGGCCACGTCTTCGTTGGAGCTCATATATCCAATGATGTTGCACGCTTAGAGCAGGACTGCGGCATCACAATCACTAATTGGACAGACCTTCAATTGACTGTACCTGAAGTTGCTTCGCAGTACAGATGTCTAAGCAAAAAGGGTAAGAGATCATCACTGGAGAAGTTGGGAGCTCGAGTACTGAAACTACCTCTCTACAAGGATTATGGGTTCGATCACACTTTGTGGGGTTTGAGGTATTTGACAAGCTGGCAAGTTAAGTACGCAACCCAGGATGCATTTCTATCATTTGAGATTGCAAATCAACTTGTGCTCAAGCATGATTACCAATTTATGTAAACAATTATTCAGTAGTGTGTAGTAATGTGCTACACTAAGAACAAGTCAAGGTGTGATTAAGAGATTGGAGCCTTACCAGTGTGCTATACCTTCTGTTGTGCTAATTTTCAGGCTTTGATTGATTCATTTTTCTTACACCATCGATTTCACATGGCTTATGGGAGATCATAGGTAGTGTGGGCCCTAGCTTTCCCAGCCTCATATTTCAGTGCCTTTACGATGGAAAGAACTACGGTGTATCTATTTTTCCAAAAGAAGCCAAAAACCGCCCTCCTATCCTTTTTCCCTCCTCCCCCAAAACACTGGGCTTTTCTCACCAATCCCCTCGCCAGACGCATCGCCTTCCCCACCGCCGACCGCATCCTTCTCGTCCACCTGGAGCGTGATGATGTCGAGACGCAAGAACCACAATTCCCTGAGGTAGTTACGCGACGCACGAGGTCGGTTCTCGCAAAGTCCGGTGACGTCATCCTCTGGGCAGTCATCGCGACGCCGCGGCACCAAATCAACCACGGGATTTGGAGCAATCACCACATCTTCTGCCAGTAAGAAAGGACATGAAGTGGGAGCAAGCGCCGCCACCCCCAAGAACCAAGGTGATGCAGCGGGTGGTGCAAGCGCCACCGCCACCGCCCCATCATCACGCATCAATAATAACCAGGTGACCAAGCGCCTTCCATCATTTCCATAGTCATTTATATATTGGTATATAACTATATTCGAGGGTTAGTGCAGCTACACGATGTGGGATTTAGGGAGTACAGATTTTGCCTTTGTTCCTTTTGTAGATTGGATTAGGTCATTTGGTGCCAGTGAGAAGTGAGCCTGTGTTAGGCTATGCTATCTTGAATTAATGCTAGTCACACTATTATGAGCGCGGTAACAGTATATTGTGATTCACATTTGTTAGATTCGTTTTGCTGCATTCACAATTGCAATGCACCAAAATCACTACTACGTTTTGGCCCTGTTGCAACGCAAAAATTGTGTTGCAATATGCCATATTTGGTTGCAATAGCTGTAATTGCAACCAAATTGTTTCGTCAACCACCTGATGCGAAAGGTCGTGCTGCAATAGCCTGAGGCGACGGTGGTCATTTTGTGGTTGCATTAGTTGTTCTATTACAACACAATTAGACGTTGCAACTTCGCGCTCGTGTTGGTTGCAAGTCATAGTATTGCGATGCATCTGTGCTTGCCATAAGTGCAATTGCATCGTTGTTGGGTATTTTAGCGACACACGAATAAATCCGCAAGCGCACAGATACCGTTGTAGCTTTCACCACAGAGTATTCCAAGGGTATCGAATCCAAGGGAACGTGTGTGCACTAACTTCGTACAGTCGGTCCAAGGACACACCCAGATAAGAGGCAAGGATAGAGAGGATTCCTAAAGATAGCACTAGAGATGAGATTAAAGGTCGATCTCTAGATAGAACTTGGCTCAGGATACCTAGATATGGTAAGGTGGATACTAGGCCCGGAATGGGTGCTAGATATTACCACATATATGATGAATGTTGTGGTGATGGTAAGGTGGACACTAGGCCCGGAGCGGGTGCTAGTTATTACCATCAAATTTATTGGAACTCCTTTTTGCATGATCACATCTCTCTCCTTTGACTTCTTTATTTTGGACATGGGCTATCCTTTCTTTTTTTTTCTTTTTTTCTTTTTATCATGCCTTGAGCATGTTTTTTTTATTTTTACATAGCCCATGCCCTTTTTCGAGGATACTTTTGGAGAGAGAGAGAGAGGTCACACCACACATGGAGCTTCATTTTTATGGAATGAATGGACGGTACAATGCTAACTTTAGTGTAGAAGCATAGCAAGGGGATACGGTGGTGTGCACATGAATCTTGATCATGAAAGCATGAAAAGAATCCTCACAAGGGTCACAACAATTTGACGAAGCTCATTGCAATTTCAAGTAGCATATGAGTAAAATGTTTTCAATATAACTAATCATATGGCTTGGGTAGGACTTTGGCATATCAAACAAGAGCTTTGCAAAGGGTTTTCAATTTTCAAAATAAAAATCCCAAGCACTCAAACATTTAGAGAGAAGATCATATCATCAAACCATATCACGAACACCAACTACTTAGATGAGCCTGAGTTTCCTAATGATATTTGTTCACAAGCATAAAGATGATAAGCATGGAATAAAACATATGCAAGCCAACCATAGGAAACATGTAAAACAAGTAGAGCACGATTCCAAGAGTTTGATTTAGCAGATAAGAATTGAAACTCATTCAAACTCATGAATCAAAGAGAGTGAGATAAAGGGTGCACATACCATCGCTCCTGAAGAATATGAGAAACAAGGAGGGCTAGCAGTGGTTCGACTGACCCATGGGGCAGCCGTCTCACTCTAGTTTACCTTGTCCCTTTTCATGAAAGCACAGTCGATGTTGTGCAACGCCTGTGTGGGAGATCTCAAGTGTGTATGTCGGTGATAAGCTTGGGAGATCTCCCCCACACTTGTTCTTGTACCTGGTGCTGTCTTCAAATAAAAAGGGAAAAAAACAAAAGAGGGACTCCACTAACTGGGCAAGAGGCTTGAGCTAACATCATCTCCAAACTAGGATAAGATTTGGATGAGAGGAACTTTACTCAGGATGCTCACATACCTCCCCCACACTTGAAGTTTGCATTACTAGGCAACAAAACTCAAGTGTGTGGAGATCAAGCTTCCCTTTGTAACTGTTCTCTCAACAAAAACTTATAAAGGTGTTGTAGTGATGTAGCTCGCATGTTCTTAGGCATCACCTGCCCATCATTCTTTTCAATCTCCACCTGAAAGGTTAGCGACCAAAAATACCCGAAGGAAAACCTTATCCTGAAAACATGATCTTGCTTTTTATTTGAAAAGGGAAATAAAATCTAACCTAATCCAGGCTATCTCCTGGTAGTGGTTTGTTTACGGTGATAAGCTCGACCCTGGGAACTTCTTCCTGCAGCTATTGTTGGTGATGTCATTCCCGTCTCACCACCAATTGTTGACGTATCAGTGAAGCTTTAGCTGCAAGGTTAGTGCCACAATGCATACACGAAATCCGCAATGCTTATGGTAAACATATGCATCTACAACCATCCTTCTAAACTTTTTACAGGAGAGGACCATAAGGCGGTTGTAGTCCTCGTGCATGCTCAGTGCACCAAGCATGGCTGACTCTGGAAAGGCATGATGCAAGCATGGTTCATGTGGTGTATCAAGAATGAAGCTACCATGCTCATCAAGGGAATCTTTTCCTTTGGACTCCAGAGTCAGTGCCTCAATCTCCATGGCCCATGAATTCTCCATCTCAAGAGGTTCATCATGTAAGATCGATGTCGATTCTCGATCAAGGTCGAGAGCAACATCGTACTGGCTAGCGGGAAGAGGCTCAAACTCAATCGAGGGTGATGATGATCGTTCGCCTTCACAAAAGTGAAGAGGATCTCCCGAGTCATACTCTTGAGGAGTAGAGAAATCTACAACCTCAACGAGAACGGGCTCGGATGATGCGAACAGAGATATATGCATCATCTCCTTGAGCGGGTTTTGCCTAGGAAGAGGCTTTGCCATACAACTTTCTGAGAACAAGGGAGTGGTGCCAGAAGCAGCTTCCCTAAGCTTTCCATCCGGGCTCCCTCGGGATGTATCGAGAAGTTTTTCTACAGGGGAGCCTAGGAGGAGATCAAGATCGAGGACATCAAAGATGTGGAAGTCTAGATTAACCTTGATCTTGTCTACTAGGAGCGGCACGGCACATGGAACCCCCCGACACTCAAGAATATGTCCGGAGGGACAACTCTTGAGGAGTTTGTCAGATGGTCTTAGCATAATGTTGCCCAACAAAGTGTATGCTAGGTGCCATGGCATGACATTAACCTCCATAGTGGGGTTAAGATGTGCTTCTATGATAATTCCCCTTATGGAACAAGAAATGATCGTAGAGGGTGAACAAATCCAAAGTGCTTCGAAAAAGTTTCCCACTCTAGTCGACCACTTCTTCTCCATGGCCTCCATGATAGATGTTTCGTTTGGGGGATCAGGAGGCAAAGGAGGTACCGTAGGCCTAGGGGAAGGTTCTGTCAAAAGATTTCTAGCTGGCTGGATTTGGACAGAAGAGGGCTCCTTCCCTAGTTGGATATCTAAGCAATTCGAGGTGTTTCTAAGATTTTTAAAGGGTCATCCTCGAATCGATAGAGGAACTCTGGAGTCTAAATTTCATCTTCCTCCATTGTTCCTGGTTCGGGAGAGGGCTCAACGGTCAAAAATTGAGATGTGGAAACCGTAGGTTCAGGTTCGGCTGTTGAGAGACTCTCATGGCTTGATACATACTCATCACGGAGGGGTTCGTTATGGTCAGTAGGAGAGGAAGAGTTTTCTAAGAGGCGATCTAGGATCTCCCTTCCTTCCTCCGTAGTTATGTATGCGAACTCACCTCTGGCAGTAGTGTCAAGGTATAGTGCAGATTCCATGTCTAAACCCGAGTGAAAAATACACAAGCATACCCGATCGGGTATAGACACGGTCGGGCTAGAAGTCAACAAGTGTAAGAACCTAGCCCAAGCTGCACCTATGGACTCCTCCTCTAATTGCTTAAAGTTGAGGATATCACTTGGAAGGGATGCCATGTGTCTTGCAAGGGAGAATGAGCAACAGAAGTCAACTCGGAGATCTTCCCAATCATCCACACACCCTATGATACGAGTGTACCATTGCTCCGCCCTCTTTGTAAGAGAGAGCGGGAACAACTTTAGCCTCAAGGTTTTCTGCGTTATTCTTGGGGGACCTAGGAATAAACACAACCTCTCAAACTTTAGCAAATGGTCAATGGGATCTTCATAATCAGCTCCAGAGAAGGGTCGATTCCGAACCATGGCTATAAACTCAGGGTGGAGTTCATTGATGAGTGTGGAAGTTGATGGATCAGTGAACTCATTGGATGGGGTGGAGAGGCCGTGAAAGGATGGCTACTCCATGTGTAACAGGGGTAAAGGTAGAATAAAGAAAAAAGAAAAGATATGAGGACCACTGGGTACGAAGATAGATACAGCAACCGTTCCCCGGTAGCGGCGCCAAAAAGCTTGTTGGGTATTTTAGCGACACACGAATAAATCCGCAAGCGCACGGATACCGTTGTAGCTTTCACCTCAGAGTATTCCAAGGGTATCGAATCCAAGGGAACGTGTGTGCACTAACTTTGTACAGTCGGTCCAAGGACACACCCAGATAAGAGGCAAGGATAGAGAGGATTCCTAAAGATAGCACTATTGATGAGATTAAAGGTCGATCTCTAGATAGAACTTGGCTCAGGATACCGATAGCCCTGACTTAACAGGCGACTCCGGTATGTGGATCTATGTGGAACGGAGCTCTAACTATATCCAGCTGTGGAGGATCAACAAGGGCCAGAAGGGCTGTCACCACCTCCTAGACTGCCTCTACCTAACCTTGGGATAAGCCGAATGAATGATAACCGATAGCATGTCACAACGTCCACGCTGTGGTTACTGCCGTAGCCAACGGACTACGGCACCCTGTACTAATAGAACTATGACCACGGAAGAGAACTGATCTCACTCACTATAGGTACTACTAGCTTATGCTAAAGGCATACGAGAGAGCACTCGGTCCCGTACTATGCTTCCAACATATACGAATGACTTGCAGCAGACGAATGCATAAACCCAGGATCTACGCACTAGCAGAGGAGAAAGGCTACTCATACAACCTAGCATAAACTATTAGAAAGGAATCAAGAACACACTTTATTCTAATTAGAGCATGCAAGCATATCCACTTTAGTCTAAATGACGAACATGCATACAAACGGATATGAGCACATGTGAACCTATGCTACAAGATCGAAAGGTTGTGTTCACGAAGAACACAAGCCTCTAAATCAAGAACCACAGAAGAACACAAGAACATATCACCTATGCATGAATGCTACTTTAGTCTAAATAGGAAATGCGGAAATACTTACTTTACTCTAGTTGAAGAACAAGCATCCATAGAGATACAACTCTCTCTCACTCTCCTACCCTCTAATCTACCAAGGAGAGGCCTCTCCTTTGAAGGGAAGCTCTCATCCTTGGGTGAAGTGGTGAAGTGTGTCCTATTCTCTACCCCCTCCCCTCATATTTATAGGCCAAGAGGAGCTCCCTAGGCTGCCTTGGGCGCCACCAAAGCACCAATGAGGTGGGGACACGTGGCGCAGAGGAGTGGGGGACAAGTTGGTGAATCTTCCATGAGAAGGAGCTGTTGGCTTCCGGGCGGATATTCGGGCATACACCTGGTACCGCCTTTGGCTCGTCACGACAAGACGACACATGGAAGGGCGGCACGAGAGGCCTCAAAGTGGGTTCGACCGACCTAGGGGATCGGCCGATCTTGGGGTGGCCCCGATCACGCCGGTTTTCGTCCAGGTGACTGCCAGGTGGGTCCCAAGGTGGGTATGGGGGTGTTTGTGTTGTTTCTAACCCGTTATCTCATGGTTGTGGGCCCTTGGATCCGCGTTCTTGCTCCTGATTGGTCGAGAGTGTGCTTCTTTGGATCAGTGAGGTGTCATGGCCACGTGGGTGCCTGTGTGGTAGCACGTCACCACGTGGCCTGGTGTGGGTCCCACCGGGTCGACATGATGTCTTGTGCATATCTCTCTCATCCGGGCTCTGATGTATGCAAATGATATATCCGTTTCAATCGTCTCGATGAGCCCGTCGCAATGGTTCAGACCAATTTGGCATTTGAGGTTGTTTATGATGATGCCATATCTATGCCATTGGTTTACTTGCTCTCAACTATATCATTCCATGTGCATTTACATGTGTCCTGCAACAAAAGATAGAAACACCAACACTTGTGGAAATTGTCAGTATAAACCCCTATTCTAGTGTTGATGATCACTTTCTATTTATATTATGCAGGAATTGACGGCATAAAAGTGGTACTTAACAGCCGTCAACAATCGTACCAAACGCGTTGCAATGCCTAAATTTTTGCATTGCAAAGAATTCTATTGCTACGTTCTTATTGTGGGTGCAATAAGGGAAGCACCTCTATTGCCACCAAATTGTTTTGGGTGCTATATGTGGTTCCATCTATTACCACGAAGTTGATTTGGGTGCTATAGTTGGTGTCCTCTAATGCCACGCAGCAGAGATGGTTGTTATAGGTGCAACATTCTATTACAACCAAAATATATAGGTTCGCGGCAATAGGTGGGGCACTCTAATGCCACCTTTTTGCTTTCTATTGCCATGAAACTTGTTTGGGTGCTATATGTGTTTCCTTATATTACAACGAAGTGGAATACGGTGCTATAGGAGGTGTTCTATATTGCCACGAATCAGGGATGGTTGTTATAGGCGCAACTTTTTAATACCACCAAGATAAATAGGTTCGAGGCAATAGGTGGGGCACTGTGATGCCACCTAGTTTACTTGGTTGTAATATGTTTCCTATGTTGTTGCTTCGAAAATGATTTAGTTTCCAAAAGTTCATGCCTCTATTACCACCATAATACAAGGTTGCTACATGTGGAACCTACTATTGCCACAAGCCTTTGTGACACCGAAAAATATTGGTTGCGATAGGGTGGTTTCTCTTTTGCAACGAAAGGAGTTGATGCCATAGTTTTATAGCTCGCCATATGTTTATTCTGCCACGCTCATTTATTTGTAGCAGCAATAATTTAAAACATTAAAATACAGGATCTTCAATAATAATTATTATGCATTTATAATTCATGGCCTAATAAGTACTGAAATACTATTTAGCAACCACACTGATAAATGAAACCATCCACTGGGAACATTCAACCATCCACACTGATAATTAAGTTTAATGACACACGAAGTACTGAAATACTACTAAGTTTTCAAGAGGACATTGTTTCAACACAGATGATGTTGACTTGAAGACGATCACATCAGTTGACCAGCCAAGGATTGTTTCAACAAAGAGTTGGGTGGCTTGAAGGAGATCCCATCACTTGATCAGCAAAGTGTGACTTCAAGAAGGTCCCATCACTTGTTTGCTCCATTCGAAACGACTTAGCTTTCTGAAATGAATGAATAACATTTGTAAGCATCAAGTAATCTGTAATATTGGAAACGGTGCAACAACAGCATGTACCAAACCAAAGTTTTATTTTCATTCATAAAATTATCAAAATGATATCAAATAATCAACACATCTATAAACACTTTGACAGCTGAAACATGAAC
The DNA here is from genome assembly GCA_036936925.1 of Cenchrus fungigraminus. Taxonomy (NCBI): domain Eukaryota; kingdom Viridiplantae; phylum Streptophyta; class Magnoliopsida; order Poales; family Poaceae; genus Cenchrus; species Cenchrus fungigraminus. The sequence continues at coordinate 55,388,045 of CM072772.1, read as the reverse complement.
ATTCACAGCAGGCAGAGGAGTTACTAAAATTTCACCTCCTGTTTTTTTGGCTTGTTGTTGTCTCCTACTTGCTGCTTGTCCCTGTAGCTGTTGAGATGAAATTTTTGCATGGGGCTGGACGGAAGGTGCTTCAGGATTGCTACCAGATTTATTACTTCTTGTATTGCAAATGCTAGCCGCCCTTTGTTTAGCACTGACTTCAGGTTGCTTCTCCTGAGAACAAAAAATATATGGGAGGGAAAAATTAGGCGCCATTTTGATCAGTATCTGATGATAGAAGTAAAAAGTTGTCAATCCACAAAACAACCTGACTAGAAGAGAGCACATTCGTTGAGTCTGTCTACACATCTTCAGTTCTCGTGACTGATGCAGCCGCCGTCGCAATGTCTGCAGATGCAGTGACATTGTTGTTTGGCTGGACAGATGTTGGCAGGACAATCTATGAAAGGATACATACATTTAGATATAGAACCTAAGGAAAGAAAGTCATTCATGCAACTAGCTTGACCAGTACTTGTGGAATTTGTACCTGTCCATTTGTTGCTTGCAGCATTGATAGGAACTCTTGCCTAAGCTGTTGCAGATCAGCCTTCCTTTTCTTGTTACTTTCTTCAAGTTGTCGTGCATGTTCTCTCCTTTCTGCTTCCCTTTCATCTTCCCATGTTGACATTTTTTCTTGTAGCAGCCCAAATGCATCCATGAGCTCGACGTGTTCCTGATGCTATAGCTCTTCCCTACGAATTTGTTCCTGGCGCTCCGCATTGAGCAGCTGCCTTCTAGTTGGGTTTTTTGCCAGGTACCCATTACCATGCAATTTGGTTGATTTGCACTTTGTGACTTCCTTGTATGCCTTCTGGAACATCTCGTTTTTTCCTTTTGGGAAACGAAGTTGTTCTCTGCATTTGATTCCGCCTCAGCAATAACGTTACTTGCTTTGTCTTAACATTTACAAGGCACAGATGGAGGAGTTAGTTGAACAAGAAATTGCTTGCATTCTATAATTGCATGGACTATGTATAGTAATGTATGTACACATTCATTGAGAACTCACATAGACATTTTTAATTGTTCATCTGTCCATTCCCCATGCTTAGTGTGAGTTAACCACCAAAGTTCCATATCATCGGGCTCCTCACCAGTTTCTGGGTCTCTCTGTTAAGCTAAGAACATAAGAAATTAGTTATTCATCCTGCAAGACAGATTGGAGATGTGCTTCTCCAGTTATTACCTTCTCATAGCTGCGCTGAGAAAAAGGCTTACAACCTGACAAATGTCTTGTCCTTTGTTGGCCTCGAATCGCAGAATTTTGTGCGCTCCTTTCCGATAGAATGTCAAGATTTGAACAATAATCTTAAAGACTCAAACACTGCCATTTGTATGAAAAATGTATTGCTCAGTAATAGTAATAATGTGGAACAAACCTTGAATTTAGCAGTACTGAAATACTTCAGCAGATAGTGCCATTCAATAATATCTAATTCTTTAGGCTTATGTAACATTCTCTGGTGGTAGTTGTCGTATGTCCTGGCCGTAGCACTGAAAGTTGAACGCCATCCTTTGTAATGCTCCTTAGCAATGTTCCATATCTTTTTCCTTGAATCAGCATTATCCTCCATGTCCTACTTTGCCTGTTATATAATCACAATAGCATGCAAATACTATGTGAGTTGTTACATTAGTTTATAATTGAATTGTATTCAAAAGCAAAGTTTATGATTATATACCAATACATCAGTTGCTATTGTGTCTTTGACTTCTTTCTTGACATGTTTCCACGATTTCACTCCAATGACTGGCGTCCTTTTCCTTGTATACATGACTACTTCATCAACGAATGAGCGGTAGTTATTACCTACCGATCCTCCATGTTTTGAGAATTGAATGTCCAACTGCTGGTTGCCCGCCTTGATTCTCTTGGTGATTACCTTCAAGGCTCTTATGGGACCGTGTCCTCTTTTCTTCACATTTTGTGAGCCTATTCCATGGGAACAAAATGTAATAATACCCACAAAAAAACATACTATGCATAGACGGGTAATTTCTAATAAACACAAGTTACCATCTCCTTGCTCCTGCTGTTTCCAACGCCGAGCATGAGATGGAGGCTGCACTGGAGGTGTTGGGTTCATGTCATGCCTGTGTTGCAAAATAAAGGTGGGGTCCACATACCGTTCTGCAGACAATTTTGTGGCATGATGAGCTAGCATAATTTGTAGTCTGACAAAGAATGGTAATTTGCTTGCCAATTAGGAGAGGGATATTACCGATGTCATCAAGTAGTCCTGCAACATTCAGGTATGCTTGGTATGTGTCGATTGTGTCCTCCCTGAATATGTCTTTTAATTCTGGAAAAGGATCCATAATTAATTTCAATCATGTGAGTGAACTGGACAATCATGAGTATATATATAAAAATATTGGGTTGTACCATATCTTACCCAAGGCTTCTTCTCTTTATGCAGTGCAGCTAGCCAAACTTTGTATTCATCTAATTCAGATTCTTCGACTTCTTCACCATCATCATCATATGTGGAAACACTTTTGGATTTCAATGGTGTTATGGGCATGGTATGGTTTTTAGGTATTGGCTCTCTGGATACAACTAAGCTGATCACCATCTCCTCCTCGTGAATCTTTTTCATTTTTGCTACATCGACCTCGTAGTCGATCTCAGTGAGTGTTGCTTCCGTAGGAGACTCAGGAATTCTAGTCTTGTAGTAAACCAAGTCCCTGTTCTGATACCCTAATTTTTGTTTCAACTTGTTTATGGTTTCCAGGTTGATTTGTTTCCCAAGAGGTTTACACGTATGTTTTTCATCTCCCTCCCCATCTCTACCCTTTTCAATCATATACATGGTCCAAATTTGCTCATCTTTTGATCTGCGCATTCATCGATGGCATTTCAAAAATTTGAAGACATTTGGTGTGCAAATCACGTGAACAAATGCATGAAATCTAGGGTACCAGTGCGTGCACAAGTGCATGAAATATAGGTGGCAGTACGAGGGGAAAGATCAAACGCGGAAACAGCGTACCTGGCCTCGGTCGTCTCATCCTGAGATGAAGGTACCACCTCTTGGTCTGCATCTAGGCCGTCGACGATCGCTTCTGCGTCGCCCAAACCTTGTGATGCTATTTGGGATGAAGGTGATGACCCAAAGAGCGCAGTCGTCGTCCTAGCCCTGGTGGACATGCTGCGGGGAGGTTCAGCACTCGCCGTACCAGAGGTTGGTGTGAACATTGGAGGTAGCATCGCCGACGAAGGTGTGCGCAGCGCTTCAGATGACGAAGGGGTCACCCTTATCACTTTGCTGGACGTCGGCATCCTCGTGTAAGGCGAGAAGCAGCTTGGCGGCGCCGCCGGTCGTCGTCAACTACCCGACCCCTAACTGACCGAGATGTAGATTGGTTTTGCGAGGGGATTAGGGAGGGAAACTAAAGACGCACGACTTACTACTCTAAAAACCCAGTGTTTCGCAACAACGTGGTGGCCTCAGTCATGGTAGCGCGGTAGTTTGGGCCTTTGTTAATTATTTCGGATGGAAAAACTGGCGCCACATTCCAAATCGTTGGCTACCAAATTTTCTGAACGCTTGCCGTATTTGAGGTTTCGTGTGTCCCGCTGACGAGTGGGTCCCACTCAGTTTCATATATATGTGTAAAGACGATGCGTTGAACATAATCAAGTTTTATAAATATAATTTTATATAAGTTATCTTAGTTTACTTCTAGTTTACTATGTATCTGCACAAGATGACACATGTTATTGTATATTGATTATAGAAAAGTTTTTGTGGTCAAAGTAAATTATGAATATCATCTTTCGACCAACTTTAGCAGAATAACATTCCTCACATCAATTTCGTACCAGAGTAACATGCATCACACAAATTAAGTAACCAACATAAAGATCGTCAGCCAGTGCATACGATATATGAGGACTGAGTTTACACATAGGCTTCCCGAGCCACGATGACACCACAGCAACTAAGGATCATCAAAAACATGCTCCACATCATCGGCCTTCTTGGACTCCTCCGCCGGCTTCGACTTCTTGGCGTTGGGGTGCTAAAAACCCTCATCATCGGCCTTCTGCTTCCGAGGCATCCTAGCGGATTCAGCGTCCGTGTTGACGGCTGTTAAGTGCTTACTTTAGCCGTCAATTTACTCATGAATAAAGGAGCAAGAGGCATTTCTTACACGCATTTTAGTTAAGAATAATGTAGTTCCACTTGTCCTTGGAGATTATGTGATTGTAGGAAAATAAGTATAAAAGAAGTGGCAAACTCACCTTCTATGATTCATGCCACGTCACCTCAAGGAGTGGCTGCCACCTCAGGTGCCATGCATGCAAGCTAAGCCACCTCAGGTGCCATGCATGCATGCCATGTCACCAATCCAAGGGAGGCAAGCCCCGACGAATCAGAGCGTGACACGTGGACTTCACATGGATCCATGGGCCCACCAGAGCGCCTAAACCACCTCAAGAACACGTGTACACCAAGGACCGACCTAAGGGCCCACAGGACAGCCACCCTGAGGAAGCACACCCCGAGTGGGGCCCACCTGGGGTCGGCCGACCCTAGGATCAGCCGAACCGACCTTGGGTCGGCTGATCCTAGGCTTCCACGTGGCGCTTGTCCATTGGTCCTAGAGGCCATTCCTGGGGTGTTTCACTCCTTCTTGCGTCGGTGCTCTAGCCTATAAATAGAAGGGGAGGGGTTCATTTCTTACCAACACACCTTACTCCTCCTCTCTCATTTTTGGTTTCTAAGGCTAGGAGGTAGGCTAGAGTAGTTCTACTTCAGGTTCCAAGTCTACTTTGGGATCTAGGTATGAGTCCTCTTGTATCTTTATTTTATTGTATGACTTTGATCTACTTCAGTTATTCAGCTAATTAATATAAAGTTGTGCTTGTATACATGGGTGATTTGTTCATGTGTTCTTCGCTCGTTCATCATTTAGAGGCTCATGTTCTTGATGAACAAGGCCTTTCGATCCAGTTGATGAGTGACTTATACATGTTTTCGGTGTTTGTTCATAAGTTAGAGGCTCATGTTCATCATGAACACGACCCTTTGATCTTGTTGAATAGACATAGGAAAGCACAAATCCGTTTGTGTACTTTGCCTAGTTTGATGTAGTTAGATCCCATGTTCGTGTTGTATGAAGTTCGTGCTCAAGCTACAGTTCTCAATGCAGGCTAACTTTGAATGTCTTCTTTGTCTATCGATGATGAAGACAGGTAGTGTATGACTGGTTTCGACTTACCGCCAAATTTCACTGAAGATCTTGAGTCACTCGTAAGGAGAGCTAGATCTCATTTCAGTTCTCCCCAGTGTGTACGTACGGAAGTCGACCCAGCTTCCTTTGTGCCATCTACATCAACTCCTATGGCCAATCAAGAGAAGACTCTTCACGAGTACTCTGCTCCCTCTGCTGATCAGGTGCCTATTGGCCCCGAGATCAACACTGGGAATGGAAACTTCGAGATCAAGACTGGACTCATTACGATGGTACAGGCTAGCCCAATCTGTGGCAAGCCTAATGAAGACGCGAGCACCCACTTGCAACAGTTCCTGGAGCTGTGCAGTACCTTCACTATACGAGGAGTGGAGGAAGATGCCATTCGTCTGCGACTATTTCCATTCTCACTGCTGGGAAAGGCGAAGCAGTGGTTCTATGCAAACCGTGCATATATTACACCTGGGCAAAGTGCTCAGTAGCGTTCCTTGCAAAGTTCTTTCCGTTGGGCAGGACCAATGCCCTCCGGGGGAGAATTTCAAGCTTTCAGCAAGCGGCAAATGAAACCATTCCAGAGGCTTGGGAGAGGCTTCAGGAGTACATCCTGGCTTGTCCCCATCATGGGATGGACAACTGGCTTATTCTGCAAAGTTTCTACAATGGACTGACTCCGACAGCCCGGGGCCATATTGATGCTGCTGCTGGAGGGGCTTTCTTCTCTCTCACTATCGCTGAAGCAACTAAGCTTATTGAGAAGATGGTCTCCAACCAAGGGTGGAGTGATGATCGACTCCAGCCACGTCAGAGGGGTACACATACCGTCAAGGAAGCGGATATGCTGCACGCCAAGATGGACCTACTCATGAAGAGAATGGATGCTCTGACCAGTGAGAAGGCTGCCATGGCCATCACTACTCAAGCTATGGATGCTCGCATGACTTGCGAAGTCTGTGGTGACACTGGGCATTTAGGGAATTACTGCCCTGCTACCTAGGAGGACGTGATGTACATGAATGGCAACAACAATGATTATCATCCACAAGGAGGTCAAACATGGAATCAATCACGCTCTTACTATCAGGGAGGTAATCAAGGTAATTCTTACAATCCGAACCAACCTTCCCTGAAAGATCTGGTTTTCGGGCAAGCTAAGATTAATGATGGTTTTAACAAGAAAACAACTGCCTATGATAAGGCTTTAGAAAGCCTCAACACTAAAATTGATAGCCTTTCTTCTGCTCTTAAGGATCCAGCTGAGTTTTAATAAAATGATAGAAACTCAGTTGGCTCAGTTAGCTGCTTTGGTTCCTTCTGCTGAAGACGGGAAGATCCCGGGGCAACCCGTGCCTTCTTGTGAGAATGTTTGTGCAGTGTCCACCAGATGGGGTAAGCCATCTGGCAGGGCACTAGCTGCTGACTATGCAGGAAGACCCATACAGCAGGTTCTTGATCCATGGGAATCTTCAGCAATTGTGCACAGGAAAGACCCTGGTTATCCGGCTATCACTTGCACAATATTCTACCAGAAGATTAGGAATGCTCTCTGTGACCTTGGCGCGAGTGTCAACCTCATGTCCAAGGCTATGTTTGAAAGATTGGGATATCCTGCTCTTACCCCAACCTCGAGGACAGTTCAACTTGCTGATGCATCGATCTGGTATCCGGAGGGGATTGTAGAGAGTCTACTGGTATTTGTCCAGGGTTCTTGCATCTTCGCGGATTTCGTGGTCCTTGATATGCAAGATGATGCGGAGATGCCACTCATTCTTGGGAGGCCGTTCCTAAGTGACGCTCGGGGAAGGATCAATGTGGAAAATGGGACCATCCGTTTCCGCATTGGGAAGAAGAACTTGATGTTCCGATTTCGACCAACAGAAGAGCAATGCTACTCAGTGCAAAGGAATGATGAGCAGACCTAGGGATGGACGGAGCCACAACCCCAGCTCACACAGCCTCTGACCGCACCTAGAAAATCAAGGAAAACACAGAAGGTGTGGCGGTAGGTACAGAGATCACACCCCTCTACTTCTCGGGAGTGGGGTGACGAGTGGAACTGATCACCGAGAGAAGTCCCGCTCTCGGACTTAAAAAGATGAGTCCTTCCGCCAAAAGGTAAAATTGGTAGTTATCTCATATTTCTCTTTTCAAAATTTAATTTAATTTCTCCCGATGCATGTTTGAATTTTCCATCCTTGCATCTGCATGCTAGAATTTTTTCTAGCCAAATTCCCTTTTTAAATAAAAATTCTGAAAATAAAATTTTGAGTTGGAAAATCCTTAAAAATTCATTTGAGCAAGTTTCCGGGCAAGTTTGGACCAGGACACCTAGGCAGACCCTTAAGTGACCGTTAGAGAGCCGTTGCAAAAAGCTGGAAGCGGGCGGACCCGAGGTGGGTTCGGCCGACCCCACAGGTCGGCCGACCCAGCCTAACGGCTAACCCGGCCCTCGTTCCTCCAACGGCTCCTAGCCGTTGCACACAGCCCATGTCTCGGTGCCTGGCTTCATTGCCTATAAATACCAGGGGGTTTGAGAGGTGTCTTCACCCATTGCATCACTCTCTCCCTCTCTTGTTCTTGCTCTCTGGTTTTCGTGGATTTCTCTCTCAAGATTAAGGTGCCAAGTATTCTCTCCAAGTGCTGCTGAAGTATTGATTATTGGTGGAGCAAACTCGGTAAGAATTTCATTCGGTTTCACTAACCCATCACCGAGTTGCTCGTATTGTCCGATTGTTGTGCAAGATGAGTTGGGCCTCCGGCGCATTCCGGAAGTTGACTCGCTCACGCCGTTCACGTGATGGGGGGAGCTCGTCTCGTCACTCCGAAGCTGCACCAAGCCTAATGTCAACCGACCGTGAAGAGGAAGGAGAAGAAGAGCTACCCACGCCACAAGCCGAGGAAGTGTACGCCATTGACGCCGCCTTCATCGACTTGAGGAGTGATCGTGAGAGACAAGCCTACGCTCTCATCAAGGACCGAGTCTTCGCCAACACCAAGGAGTTCGACCCGGACCTTCTCGAGAAAATAGGTATGGACTCTGAATTCAATTCCATTGGGCAAGCTCTAGGATGGGAGGATTTTGTCCCAATTCAAGAGATTGGTTCTAGACCTACCACCATCTAGTTTCTCTGCACTCTTCAAGAGGATGCGTCTGGTATTTCATTCCGATTTCATGGAGTTCCATATCAAGTTTCGTGGAATGATCTTAGTCACACCCTCGGTTTTCATCGTCGCTGCGCTATTTCTCTTGAGCAAGCTTGCGCTGGTTTTAATCGTGAGAGTTTTTGGGAAGAGATCTTTGGTCGGCCTGTTCACGGCAAGTTGACACCTCGGTGTAACGATATCTTGCATCCCACTCTCCGACGGTGGCACAAGTGGCTCGCCATCACTCTCTTTCCAAGGGATGATGTACGAACTGTGCGCACTGACGAGATGATGATCATATATGCCGCGGTCAGACGAATCAAGATCTCCCCTGTGCAAGCTATGATTCGACAGTGGTTAACAAATTTTAAGATGACTGGTTCTATTGAGTGTACACCTTTGATTTCTCGCATCGTCACGAATCTTGGGATTACGCAAGGGCCCAACGTGCCCTCCATTGCTACTCCCCGGACTCAGATTGATGAGGCTTATTTGACTCAAGGGCATATTCTTAAGAAGGGTCCGGATGATTCTTTGGTTTTCTTTTACCCGGGCCATACAAACCAGATCCAGTTACCTAACCCGGATTTCAGGTTGTACGGCCAGGGGCCACTGACCGTTCCTCTCGAGGAACCTCGTCGTTCTAGTGTCTCTGGTGACAGGGTAATGTTGGCACATTTTATCTATAAATATTTCCCCTCACATTTACTGGAAAAGGACTAAAATATAATTAGATCACCTTATTAGGGTTTATATTGACAATTTCCACGAGTTTTGGTGAATCTATGAATTTACAGGGACTATTCAGAAAATATGCAAAGAAACCACTCTAGAAGACTCCAGAAGGCTCCGGAACTCAACGTGACTTAGCACCTAAGAAAGAACTATCTAGAAGGATCAAGGACCCACCTGGCCGAAGTGGACCCCGAGGGGGGCCCACCCCAGCCCGATCGGCCTGGTGGTGGGGCCGGTCGGCCCCCCCTGGTGCCAAATGGGCCCAGCTTTCGGAATGTTCTTCCACCGCCTATGAGGATCAATCTAAACCACAAGTTAAGGTCGGTTTGATCATACGGTGCACGTCATCTCCTCTGGGCTATATAAGCAGACCCCCTGACCCCAGGGCAGACAACAATTCATTCTATCAGATCCTCCATGCCTATCTGAGATTAGAGCTCTAGATTAGAATTAGAGTTGGAGAGTTAGTATCAAGTTGAGAGATTAGAGCCACGATCTATTTAGATCTAGCTAATCTTGTTCGAGAGGATTAGAGAGCGGTAGAGGCGAAGCTGAAGGAAGGCCCAGACCTGTCGGTGTCTCCTCTTCATCTTCTACCTCTGGGATCAACTCCATTGGAGCCTGATCCTGAGACCTTGTGGAAAGATCGACTTCTTATTCAAGTGAGTAACATTGTTTTTATTGTTCTTACGATTCATAACTCTTTGAGTACTTTAATTCCTGTCGCTCTTGAGTTAAAGTTGCATGTTTAGTGTAAGCGTGGTGCTTAGACTAGCTAGCTTATGAATGCCTTCTATATTCCGGATTGTGTGGTAGAAGCGGGAAGTGACCTTGTTCCCGTCTGTCCTTTGCAGTCCACCTCCCGTCTATAGAAACCGTAGGACTCCCCCCATAGATTCTCGGGAGGTTCCCTTTCCTAAGTGTGCCTTCAGACAATCACCCCATAAGAACAATATAGACATAGCTTGTGAGAATAAGAACCAGACATCCTTAAGTTTTCCTTATCTCTCTTTCTGTCAAGTCCTTGATAGCTACTCAGTGATTAGTTATATACCTCAGATACTCTCTTTACCATTCTCCTTGTGGATTCGATATTTAAAACCCTCTCCCTGGTGGAATGCTCACCGATATCCGTGCACTTGCGGATTATCCATCTTAATATTTCTGTAGGCTTAACAAATACCTACAAGCATTTCTGGCGCCGTTGCCGGGGAGAACGGTTTAGAGAAAACTCTTCGAGTATAACTAATCTTGTATCTTTCTTTTTTCTTTTTAGTTTTAGATTATCTACTGTCCTTATGGACACTACCCTCATTAAAGACTTTTTGGCACCCTCAGAGCTCAGCCTTAGGCCTATGCCATCATCAAAACCAATCCTATCTGATGCCTATGAGCTGCGCCCACGGTTAATAGAGATGGTCCAAACCAACACTTTCTTAGGAATAAAAGACGAAGACCCTTATCATCATCTCAAGCAGTTTGAGCAAACTTGTGACTGCCTGCACATTGAGGGTATGTCAGACGAGACTGTCCGTTGGAAGCTTTTTCCATTCACTCTGAAAGGAAAAGCTCGCCAATGGTACGACCGGACCAAAGAGAAGATGAAAGGTGATTGGGGAACTCTCCGTGCAGATTTTTGCATGGATTTTTATCCCTTATCTAAAGTAGTCGACCTCAGAATCAAGATCATATCCTTCAAACAGGGGGATAATGAGTCTATGAGTTCATCCTGGGAACGTTTTGAACTCCTTTGCAAATCCGGACCAGATCTAAGCCTTCAAGACCATATTCTCCTGCAACATTTCTATATTGGTCTTAATAAGGAATCTAGAGCCTATTTGAATGTCTCCTCTCATGGATCATTCATACACCTTACATCTAGTGAAGCTAGAACTGTCTTAGACAACATTCTAGCCAGCACTAATGATGGTCCTTTAGAAGAGAAAACTTTAGAAGAAGAGATTCCAGAGATAGCTACACCAGAACCTATGCCAGAAACATCTCAACCTATAGCTATCCAACATATAGAATCACCACAGGAAGAAATTCCTCTACCTGATTTTATAAATGATATCGAGGATGATTTATTTTCCGATTATGGAAACACCTCGAAATATCATAAAGAGAAGAGGCCTCGAAAGCACACATCTTCTTCACATGAGAAAATAGACCCTTTTGAGCAAACCTTCTCAAGAGAACACACTGTGGAGCTTGCATCCATCATGAGTGGGGAATGGTTGGAAGAGTTAGAGCTTTCCTCTGATGTAGTCCATCTGGATTCACCTTCTATACCAATTCAATGTACAATCAATGGAACCCCCTTTGATGCCCTTTATAATCCAGTTGTGGGAATCAATATAATGGCCTTATCCTTTTTCCATCAGTTTATCAAAAACAAGCCATTATCTCCCACAACGAAATTGTTAAAGTGCTCCTCAGGACAAATTATTCAAAGTTCGGGAATTCTCTATGTCTTACCTATTTCAGTTTACGACATGCCAATTCACCTGAGCTTTCACATTTGTGATATTAAGGAGTTCGATCTTTTAATAGGCTATCCTTTAGGAAAACTCCTTAAAGAAGGACACACAGGGAAACTTGATGTTTGCCTAGGCATAACCATTAAAGTTCCCTTACACTTCTCACATTCGATCCATACTAAGACCGAACCCAGTCTGAACCTGACCCAATGGAAGAGGTGAATGAAGAATCTCTAGAACATTTCATAGAATCCAATCAAGAAGATGCCACTGAATTCTTCATCGAGGAGGAAGAAGAAAATCCTACAGAATCTGAGCCCCTCGATGAAACCAAGGAACCCTCGAGACCTCCCATTGAGCTTAAACCTTTACCACCTGGTCTTAGATATGCCTTTTTGCACAATGATTCTGAGTCTCATGTGATCATTAATGACCAACTCACTCAGGAAGAGACTCATAGGCTGATAACCATCTTAGAACAACATCGCTCAGCCTTTGGCTACTCGCTCCAAAACCTTAAGGGCATCAATCCTGCCCTTTGCACTCATCGCATTCCTACAAACCCTGATGTTCTACCATCTAGAAAGCCACAACGAAGACTCAACAATGCGATGAGAGAGGTAGTGCAGAAAGAAGTTCTGAAACTCTTACACGCCGGGATTATATATCCTGTGCCACATAGTGAGTGGGTGAGCCCCGTGCAAGTTGTGCCTAAAAAGGGAGGCATGACAGTTGTGAAAAATGAGAGGAATGAATTAATTCCTCAGAGAACCGTCACTGGTTGGCGTATGTGCATAGATTATAGAAAACTCAACAAAGCCACAAGGAAAGATCACTTTCCACTGCCCTTCATTGATGAAATGTTAGAGCGGTTGGCAAATCACTCTTTCTTTTGCTTTCTTGATGGATATTCTGGATATCACCAAATCCCAATCCATCCTAGTGACCAGAGCAAAACCACTTTTACATGCCCTTATGGAACTTATGCTTATCGTAGAATGTCTTTTGGGCTATGTAATGCTCCAGCTTCTTTTCAAAGATGTATGATGTCTATTTTCTCTGATATGATTGAAGAGATCATGGAAGTTTTCATGGATGATTTTTCTGTTTATGGAAAAACTTTTGATGATTGTCTAGAAAACTTGGATAAGGTTTTGCAAAGATGTGAAGAAAAGCACTTAGTCCTTAATTGGGAAAAATGTCATTTCATGGTTAGAGAAGGAATAGTGCTAGGCCATCTAATTTCTGAAAGAGGAATTGAGGTAGATAGAGCTAAAATAGAAGTAATTGAACAACTACCTCCACCTGTTAATGTCAAGGGAATCAGAAGTTTTCTTGGCCATGCTGGTTTCTATAGAAGGTTTATAAAAGATTTTTCTCATATTGCTAGACCTCTTACAAACTTACTTGCCAAAGATGTTCCCTTTGACTTTGATGATGCTTGTCTTAAATCTTTTGAAACTCTAAAAAATGCTCTTATTTCTGCACCCATTATACAACCCCCTGATTGGTCTTTACCTTTTGAAATTATGTGTGATGCAAGTGATTATGCTGTGGGGGCTGTTTTGGGGCAAACAAAGGACAAGAAACATCATGCCATTGCTTATGCTAGTAAAACTTTGACAGGACCTCAACTCAATTATGCCACAACTGAAAAAGAACTGCTAGCAGTTGTTTATGCCATTGACAAGTTTAGATCTTACTTAGTAGGAGCAAAAGTTATTGTTTACACTGATCATGCTGCTTTAAAATATTTGCTCACTAAGAAAGATGCTAAACCTAGATTAATAAGATGGATTCTGCGTCTCCAAGAATTTGACTTAGAAATAAAAGATAAGAAGGGAGTAGAAAATTCTGTTGCCGATCATTTGTCTAGAATGTATTCTGAAAAACCACAGGAACTACCCATCAATGACGCAATGAGGGACGACATGCTCTATCGGATCGCCCGGTCAGACCCCTGGTACGCAGATATTGTTAATTTTATGGTTGCAGGGTATGTACGACCAGGAGCCGACAAGAAAAAGCTTATTTACAAGAGTTGCCATCACCTGTGGGATGAACCATACCTTTTTCGAGTATGCTCTGATGGGTTACTCAGGAGGTGTGTACCGGCAGAAGAAGGAATGAAGATCATTGAGAAGTGCCACTCATCACCATATGGAGGTCATTATGGAGCTTTCCGCACACATGCAAAGATCTGGCAAAGCGGATTTTTCTGGCCAACCATGTATCAAGACGCAAAAGATTTCGTATGAAGGTGCAACTCCTGTCAGAGGCACGGAAACATCAATTCCAGAAATGCCATGCCAACCTTCAGATCGAGCTCTTTGATGTCTGGGGAATTGACTACATGGGACCATTCTCAAAATCCGGAAAATTCGAGTACATCTTAGTGGCAGTTGACTATGTCTCCAAATGGGTTGAAGCCCTGCCATGCAGATCTGCTGACCACAAAAGCTCAATAAGAATGTTTGAAGAGACAATATTTCCGAGATTCGGTACGCCAAGGTTAGTTATAAGTGATGGAGGATCCCATTTCATCGACAAGCACTTCGAGGAATACCTCATGAACCATGGGATCCAGCACAATGTCGCTACTCCTTACCACCCGCAAACAAGTGGTCTAGCAGAGACGTCCAATAAGCAGATCAAGAACATTCTATAGAAGACGGTGGACGAAATGGGGATAAAATGGAAAGACAAGCTACCCGAAGCACTTTGGGCTTATCGGACAGCTTATAAAACCACCATTGGAATGTCTCCCTACCAACTGGTCTACGGGAAGACATGTCACTTGCCGGTTGAGCTAGAATTCAAGGCTCATTGGGCAATAAAGAGATGGAACATGGACTTTGAAGCAGCCGGAACAAAACGGAAAATGCAACTGTCCGAGCTAGAAGAATGGAGAGAGAAGGCGTATCACAGTGCCAAGATCTACAAGGAAAGAACCAACAGATGGCACGATAAGAGAATCATAAAGAAAGAATTCAACCCAGGCGATCAGGTATTACTTTTTAACTCCAGGGTACGACTCTTTGGGCACGGGAAGCTACGAAGCAAGTGGGATGGACCATACAAGGTGGTGAATTCATCGTCACACGGAGCCGTCACTCTTCAAGACGATGAAGGTACGTTATTCAAGGTAAATGGTCAACGTCTTAAAATATTTTTAGAGCCCAATAAAGAGTCTGAGGATTTAGATGAAATAGATTTCTTTTGTTTTCCCACGAATATTAATTTTAGGCTGTAATGGGCCGTCTTAGGGTTTTTAAGGATCAGCACACGGTTAGAGCACCCCGCGCCGAAGATCGTCGCGAGACAACGTGGTGGGGAGCCGACCGGCCTCCTCACTAGGCCGATCGGGCCCTGCCCGCCGCCTCGCGCCGCCAGCTTTCGCCCACGCTATCTCTAAGGTGCTCAGTTTTGGAAAAACTTGTTCGGGGATCTTTTACGAGATATCCCGTAGCCTTTCCAAGCTAGGTCAACCCCCTCTGCAAGTCCGTGACCGATATATAAGCAGAGGCAGACCTCCACCTTTTTCTCATCCCAAAGCCTCCAAGTAGCAGCAATGGCCGACAAGCAGCTTATCCCCTTTAGCTTTGAAGCCAAGGTGGTTGTTCCTTTCGAGAAGGAAGCAAAGCCGCTAGCCTCCTTGCCTCCTGATCACATCCCTCTCTCGCTGTTCCCGCCTAGTCGTCCACATTGGCCGCCACCGCCTAAAGAAAGCAAGCAGGCGATGTACGCTCAGCCGTACGATCGCCGTCGTGAAGCAGCTCAGAAGAAGCCGATCCGTGTTCCTAGCTACATGGATCTGAAGAAACCAAGGGATGGAGAGCGACTCGCTGATGTGCACATGGACAAGCATGGCAACACAAGGGTGCATAAGTACACCACCTCCTCAAGCCGTGTCACCATCGACGGAGTTCGTGCCAAAGAGCCTCAAATCAAGAGAATTCCGGTCATCGAAGCCAGCCAGCGGATGCCGCAGAAACAGAAGACCCGGAAGACCGTAGCTGAGCTAGCGTAGGAAGTAGCAAACCTGGCAGAAACTTGCAAAGAGATCCACCGCGTCAACACTTCCCTCACCAAGACCGTCCTCAAACTGTTAGAATCAAAGAAGCGAAGGGACGATGAGGAAGACCATAGCCGCGACCTTAAGAAGGGCAAGCGCCCTTTGTAAACACCTTAGTTAGAGAGCACATTAGTGATAGTTAGTTTGAGTTAGTTAGTTTGCTTTAGTTGTTAGAGTTGTTTAATAAAGTGCTCTCTCCTTTAATAAAGAAGTATTCCACAAGTTGAGCTATTTTTGCCTATATATATATTTTCTGGATATGTTTTTGTCTCCACCATACTGTGCATGCAAGATAACAGAAAACAAGTGTGGGGGAGAAGAACAGACGACCAAATGGCATCTTCCACGACCAAAATCAAGAAAAACGGGAAAAGCACAGAACAAACGACTCGCACGACGAACCACGGCAGAACCCAGTTCGGCCACGTCCCGTCCACCACTCGGTTTGCTTCCTGAACTTTTTAAATTTTTGCAATTTGCTTTCCATTTCGAATTTAAATAAAGATGCCCTGCTAAAATGTCCTGATAACCTAAAAGATAAAGTTTCACATGTTTATGCTCTTAGAAATATTTATTGCTTTTGGGATGATCAGAATGAGGTTGGAATAATGAGAACCATCTTTCTTTTATCTTGTCTATGGAGAGTGCTTTAAAAATTATTAGCTAAGTTTCTCCTTTGTGATCAATAATATATCCCAACAGAGCTTTCATTGAAAATAAATTTGATTAAATGCTGCTTACTTGTATTGAGCTTTGTCAAATCTAGAGCTATGTTGAAGTTTTGTCTAAGTCTATGATCAAGATCACGTACACTGCTTTCACTAAAGTCTCTATGCTCTAAGATTTTTGATCTCTGTCTCCCATATCATGAAAAAAGGTGCAGCTAAAAAAAAGAAGAAGAGAGAAAAAGCCAAAGAAAGAAAAGAAAAAAAAAATTATTATGAGCGGAGAGAAAAGTGAGAGAGAGGAGAAAATGGACAAGTGTTCTACGGGTCAGAAGAACCCCCCTCTCAGAAAAAAGGCATAAAAAAAGAGAAGAATAATGGACATGTGTCCGAGGGTGAGTAGGGCCCACTTCTCTAAAATAATAAGTGAGAGAGTAATGATGGACGCGTGTCCGAGGGTGAGTAGAACCCAACTCTCCACAAAATAGCTGAATACCTCTAAAAAAATGGGAAAAGATAGAAGATTCTAAAGTCAGAGCAGTGGTTTTAAAATTTGACACACGCACATATCTTGATCTACGACCTATGACAGGCCTCTTCATGGATACAGATTTTGACCCAGCAATATATGCAAGGTAAGTTTGCTACATCTTTACATTCTAAAAACTTCACATATATTTGAGAGTATCACAAAGGAGTAAGCAAGGCTGCATTTTCTTTTTAAAATCTTATTCAAACTCTCTCCATTGACTTGATTTGAGAAATAAAGGTGATATGTTTCTAACTATGCTCAGATATCCCCTAAATACAGATATGACTAAGGAGTATAATTATGTTGATTCTTGTCTCTACGGTTGTAAACCATCCTTTTATCGAGGACGAGTAAAAGCCTAAGTGTGGGGGAGTTTGTTGGCACATTTTATCTATAAATATTTCCCCTCACATTTACTAGAAAAATGACTAAAATATAATTAGATCACCTTATTAGGGTTTATATTGACAATTTCCACGAGTTTTGGTGAATCTATGAATTTACAGGGACTATTCAGAAAATATGCAAAGAAACCACTCTAGAAGACTCCAGAAGGCTCCGGAACTCAACGTGACTTAGCACCTAAGAAAGAAGCATCTAGAAGGATCAAGGATCCACCTGGCCGAAGTGGACCCCGAGGGGGGCCCACCCCAGCCCGATCGGCCTGGTGGTGGGGCCGGTCGGCCCCCCCTGGCGCCAAATGGGCCCAGCTTCCGGAATGTTCTTCCACCGCCTATGAGGATCAATCTAAACCACAAGTTAAGGTCGGTTTGATCGTACGGTGCACGTCATCTCCTCCGGGCTATATAAGCAGACCCCTGACCCCAGGGCAGACAACAATTCATTCTATCAGATCCTCCATGCCTATCTGAGATTAGAGCTCTAGATTAGAATTAGAGTTGGAGAGTTAGTATCAAGTTGAGAGATTAGAGCCACGATCTATTTAGATCTAGCTAATCTTGTTCGAGAGGATTAGAGAGCGGTAGAGGCGAAGCTGAAGGAAGGCCCGGACCTGTCGGTGTCTCCTCTTCATCTTCTACCTCTGGGATCAACTCCATTGGAGCCTGATCCTGAGACCTTGTGGAAAGATCGACTTCTTATTCAAGTGAGTAACATTGTTTTTATTGTTCTTACGGTTCATAACTCTTTGAGTACTTTAATTCCTGTCGCTCTTGAGTTAAAGTTGCATGTTTAGTGTAAGCCTGGTGCTTAGACTAGCTAGCTTATGAATGCCTTCTATATTCCGGATCGTGTTGTAGAAGCGAGAAGTGACCTTGTTCCCGTCTGTCCTTTGCAGTCCACCTCCCGTCTATAGAAACCGTAGGATTCCCCCCATAGATTCTCGGGAGGTTCCCTTTCCTAAGTGTGCCTTCAGACAATCACCCCATAAGAACAATATAGACATAGCTTGTGAGAATAAGAACTAGACATCCTTAAGTTTTCCTTATCTCTCTTTCTGTCAAGTCCTTGATAGCTACTCAATGATTAGTTATATACCTCAGATACTCTCTTTACCATTCTCCTTGTGGATTTGATATTTAAAACCCTCTCCCGGGTGGAATGCTCACCGATATCCGTGCGCTTGCGGATTATCCATCATAATATTTCTATAGGCTTAACAAATACCAACAGGTAACTAGGAGTGCATCGAGGAGGGCAGCCGGAGCACAACAGCCGCCACCACAGCCGTCTCCGCAGCTATCGCCTCAGCCACAGCCTCAGCCTACCACACTGCCATCTGGTACATGGACCTCTACCGAGTACATGCCTGGGGTTACTCCCAGATATGCTCCCGGTTGGGACCAGCCCATGTACCAGCACGGCGCGAGTAGCTCGGCTTGGGCTAGTGCGGGCAGTGGCGAGTGGGCCGTCCCTGCTGGTACTACCTACGGAGATGCGACATCTTCGTCGTCCGGGTTGCGCTCGTCATCTCGTGGGGCCACCCTCACTCAGCAGATGAGCGAGCTCAACATCCGAGTCGGCGACACGGAGGAGACCGTGCACCAGCACGTCGAATCCACCCGGGACTGGCAACGGATGTCCGGCGAGAGACTTCACGCCATCGAGCTGGCACAGTAGCAGCAGCTGGAGGAGCAGAGGGCCTACTACCGGTGGATGGGATTTCCCCCTCCACAGTAGTGAGCCTGAAGCTAGCTTGGGGGAGGACCCCCACTCTGAGGTAACTTGTATCTTTATTTTCAGAATCTCATATGCTAAAAACACATAAAAATTAGCAAAATTAAAAAAGACCCAAAAATATTTACTTGCTTTCTTAAATTAGTTTGCTTTCACATGCGCGGTAAGAATGCTTTTTGCTCTTTATGGTTTAAATGATGAATAGTTGCTCTGTTTTTCCTTTTATATGCCTTGCTTACAGCTTAGTATCCTATCTTAGTTTTGAGTTAGTTGGCTTGTATGATCAAACCTTAGCTTGAAACTCGTGGGTAGCAAAAAGCATGACCTTTGCATAGGTTGTGTGAGGTATGATATGGTATAATAGGGTTGCTATGAGCCTGTGCTAAGTGATGTTGATATCCGGAGTTTTCTTTTGAAAAACGATAAAATGATAAGTTCCTCAATGATGAGAAATTCCTATCCAAAGCCATATGTAGATCCTAGCTGTTGTTAGCCTCCACATATGCTACTTATTTCCTTCATTGAGTCTTGTCGAATTGTCGTGACCCTCGGCGAGAAACTTGTCATGCTCCCACGATCAAGATCACGTACACAGCCACTATATGCTGAACTTCTACACCGGAAGTTAGCACCCATCATTTCATCCATTCCGCAATTGAAGCTCCGCGCATTGTTTCATGATTACTCTCTCTCCAAAAATATTCAGCAAGCACTATGGGCTATGCGAAAAAAAGCAGCACATGCTCAGGAGCATGAAAAAGAAAAAAAAAAGAGAAAGAGAAAGAATAAAGAGACATGGCCCAAGTCTCAAAAATTTCAAAAGGAGAGGAGAGAATCATATACAAAAAGGAGTTCTTCATCCATCCACCATATACACACACATGCACATCTTGATCAGGTTGTATGACTTGTTGCTCCCAAGGATCCGGTTTTCGACTCGACAATACATGAGAAGCAGGTATGCCACATGTTTTCCCTACCTACAGCTCCACATATCAGCTTATTAGGAGTAGGTGGTGAAAGAAGGCAACTTAATGCCTTGGTGAGGAATCATACACACTGAGCGTTCCGAGAGTATCATTCGTGGAACTTTGATTTCTTTGCGAAAATTTGCAAAACCTCCGAATTGACGACTGATCAAGGTACTTGTGATTAGTAATTTCTATACAACCGTTCTATCTTTCAACCTCCCAAGGCAGGTGAAGCTACAAGCCCCATAGCAATCAAGCGTAAGGTAAGATCAATGCCAACTCATTCAATCCTTGATAGAGTACCTAGTCATATGCTTGTCATAAACTAGGAATACAACATCGTAGCAACTCCTGATCGACCAACCTAAGTCCTAAGTATCTTGCTCGGGACGAGCAAGAGGCTAGCTTGGGGGAGTTGTTGACGGCTGTTAAGTGCTTACTTTAGCCGTCAATTTACTCATGAATAAAGGAGCAAGAGGCATTTCTTACACGTATTTTAGTTAAGAATAATGTAGTTCCACTTGTCCTTGGAGATTATGTGATTGCAGGAAAATAAGTATAAAAGAAGTGGCAAACTCACCTTCCATGATTCATGCCACGTCACCTCAAGGAGTGGCTGCCACCTCAGGTGCCATGCATGCAAGCTAAGCCACCTCAGGTGCCATGCATGCATGCCATGTCACCAATCCAAGGGAGGCAAGCCCCGACGAATCAGAGCGTGACACGTGGACTTCACATGGATCCATGGGCCCACCAGAGCGCCTAAACCGCCTCAAGAACACGTGTACACCAGGGACCGACCTAAGGGCCCACAGGACAGCCACCCCGAGGAAGCACACCCCAAGTGGGGGCCACCTGGGGTCGGCCGACCCTAGGATCGGCCGAACCGACCTTGGGTCGGATGATCCTGGGCTTCCACGTGGCGCTTGTCCATTGGTCCTAGAGGCCATTCCCGGGGTGTTTCACTCCTTCTTGCGCCGGTGCTCTGGCCTATAAATAGAAGGGGAGGGGGTTCATTTCTTACCAACACACCTTACTCCTCCTCTCTCACTTTTGGTTTCTAAGGCTAGGTGGTAGGCTAGAGTAGTTCTACTTCAGGTTCCAAGTCTACTTTGGGATCTAGGTATGAGTCCTCTTGTATCTTTATTTTATTGTATGACTTTGATCGACTTCAGTTATTCAGCTAATTCATATAAAGTTGTGCTTGTATACATGGGTGATTTGTTCATGTGTTCTTCGCTCGTTCATCATTTAGAGGCTCATGTTCTTGATGAACAAGGCCTTTCGATCCAGTTGACGAGTGACTTATACATGTTTTCGGTGTTTGTTCATAAGTTAGAGGCTCGTGTTCATCATGAACACGACCCTTTGATCTTGTTGAATAGACATAGGAAAGCACAAATCCGTTTGTGTACTTTGCCTAGTTTGATCTAGTTAGATCCCATGTTCGTGTTGCATGAAGTTCGTGCTCAAGCTACGGTACTCAGTGTAATTGACCGGTTTATCTGGCGGCTCAAACCTGGGTCACAATAGCCCAGGCCGGTCAGGGTCCTGCTAAGAAAGTAAGCGTGGTGCTTGGGTTGCGTAGCTATGTTGCTTATGAGTGTATCCCACGGTTTGTCTTGGGGTAGGCCGCGGTGGTGACAGCCGTTGGACCCTTCTGCAATCCCCCACGTTCGGATACACTGTAGGAGTCTAAAGTCTAACAACCGGAGTCGTGCGTAAGCGACGCGGGAGGTTAGCTCCCCGTTTGTACCTAGGTGCTTGAGCCAGCGATCATGTGATGCTAGTGTGTGTCTAGCTCGTCTGACTGACTTTGTGTGTTTAGTACCTTAGAACCTAGAACTAACTCGTATGTTGCCTCCGAAGCCTAGTACCTTTAGAGAGAGTGTGTCTGTGTGTTCACACTACTATCTTATCTATCATATCTTACCCTTGTACTTGAGTGTCTGGTTCGTTCCCGTCTATGATTTATACTCCTTGCAATAGTGTTGAACTTGTTAATCCGCCCAGCCTTCCTTGGATTCGATACCCTTTGGAATACTCCTTTGGGGAAATGCTACAATGGTACTTTCGTGCGCTTGCGGACTCTTGTAATTGTTAGGATTACCATTTGGATATTTCTGGCATCATTGCTAGGAACTCATAACTTAGCATCGAGGTTAAGAAATACCAACAGTCCACTTCCTCGGATGCCCGGCGAACATCGGGGCAAGGAAACCACCCCAGCCTCGCCCCCTTCGCCGCCGGTCCCATCGAGGACCCTATCTCCCGGCTCGTCGAGGATGCCGGCAATGCGGCCTTCGGCGAGGAACGGCGACGAGAAACCCTCGACGCCGCGGATGAGTCCGACTCCATCTTGGCGTGCGGTGGGGAGGTTTGGAAAGTAATCGGAGTTGGGCGGCGGTGGGGAGGTTTGCAAAGTAATCGGAGTTGGGCGGCGGTTGGGTGGTTTCTACTGTAGCGAGGCGCTTGGGAAGGGGCGAGACAAGAAGCGAAGCGTCGGGGAAGGCGGGGGCGTCTAGGCACACACAGGGTGCAGTTGACACCAGTTGTTTTCCACCGCAAGCGGCTGACAAATGGAGCCCACCACGAAGGGCCCACACAGAAACCCCACACCAAAGGGATGCGACCCACGAGTACCTCGCGTGTGCTTTTTCATCCTTGCGTTTGACTTGCGGGTCCCACCTGTCGGCAAGTGATGAACTTATTTTTGTATTTTCATTCATAATCAAAACTTAAAACATGTTTATATTACATGTATGATGCCCAACTCAGGTGGTTTTCCCCCCTACATTCTTAGAAAACAAGAACCTATCTCATGAGTCCAGTGCAATTCGAAATTACAAAGTTTGAACCATCAAATTTTCGAAATTCATAGATTGATATCTAGAATTGATTTTTTCAAACACTAGATGATGTCAAATGGAAAACTGATGAACACCAAAGTTTCATAGCTCATCGAGATGAACAATGTTTATTTTGGCCGGTTTTTCATTTGACGAATTGGTACTATCATGTAAATTGACATGTCCCCAACCAAGTTTCTTAAACTATGTGAGTGAACCTAGGTTAATGAACAATGTGTAGTACCACTTTGTCAAATGAAAATCCGACCTAAATAAAGTTCATAGATCTTGTTGAGATATGAAACTCTGGTATTCACCACTTTTCCATTTGACATCATATGGTGTTCAAAAATATCGATTGTAGATATCATTTTTTGAATTTTGAAATTTGTCCTATTCAAACTCTGTCAAATGGATTAATGACTTAAATAAAGATTGTAGGCCTTGACGAGTTGTACAGGTTTGGTATTCTAGAAATTTTCATTTGACAACTTTTGACAACTATATTCAAACTCTGTCAATTTTTGAAGGTTTTTGATAACAGAAGCAATTTGCATCATCTTCCCCACGTGTGGGACCAGGTAGCCGCACGATTGCATGCAGCAGCCGGCCACGCCACGACACGCCAGTTCGAACCCATGCCACGACACGCCAGTTCTGATGTTCAGTTGTTAATTTCTTTGGAAATAACTTGAGAGGCCGCCGCCGGTTATTGGAATCTCGAAAGATGCCGTCGGTTCTTGGAAAGTCCTCTCCGCCCACATCTCACGCTCCCTCGCCGCGCCCTCTCCGCCCACACATCTCATGCTCCGCCGTCGCACCCCCTCCGCCCACATCTCATGCTCCACGCCGTGCGACTTCCCTTCCATGGCATCGAGGGAGCACCCACGGTCGCTCGCGGAACTCCCGATTGAGTTGCGGGCAATCATCGCTGGCCGAGTCGGTGCGACATCAAAGCAGCCAATGGAGGACCTCCGGAGCCTACGTGCCACCTTCAAGAGCATGCTCAGCCCCTGCCACGACAGAGACGTCGGTAGGCACCTGGCACTAGGTCGGGTTCCAGTCGAGCAGATGCAAAACGCCGACCCCGACGGCTATGACGTCTTCGTTCGTAGCCTAGCTGCAGCCGGCAACCCGGTGGCCGGCTTCCTCACCGGGATGGACGACATCTTCGACAGGAACCGCGGACGGCGTCCTCCCCTAGACGAGCTACACCGCGTTGCCCATGCCGGGAACAAAGGGCCGGCCTATGTGGCGGCCGTCCTCCTCTACAGATTCTACAGCGGGGCTGACACCGACGCCATTGCATTTACGTACATGAAACATGTTGAGGGCGAGGCTCAAGGTCCGCGAATGATCATCAACTTGCAGTCTGAATATTTCCGGACTCGTGGGGTTAATCTTGCAAAGCAAATGAGGAGTATCGCCCTCCGCCAGGGCTGCTGCCGGCCGACGCTGCCACCGGCGGTGGCGCGAGGAAACATTCAACACTGCGTAGGCTGAACCTTCTGCAGTAGGGAGCCGAGCCGGAGGGGGTTTGCCTTTTATTTCTGTAGTGATGAATGTAGGCTTCATTTCGAATGCGATGCCTTCTTCTTTAGTGTTAATCATGTTATAGAGGCTAAAATGGTGTAAAGTGTATCATCTGCTAGAACTTCCTATTAAGCTTCATGCTGATGATGTGTCCCAAGCAGAATAAAGAAATAACAAGTTATGTGCATACAACACTTGTTTTTCTACAGATTCTTCTACATTGGTAGGAACCTACCTTTGCCAAAATTACAGTACTTACTATTCAAATGTAGTGAGAATGTAACAGCTTGGGAATAGTGACCACAAATACACCTCATGCTTTAGTTTTGTGGCACGGCATAATAATGAAAAAATGTTGAAAACAATTGTCATGGCAAGTTTAAATTGGCTCTTAACACGCCAAACAAAATCGACTAAGTATCAATCGAAAAAATCATCATCTTGGGCATCTTGAACAATTGGTGCAACAACTCCATCATCAATGTACGTGTCATCTGCATCATGTTAATCATCATCATCAAATACATCATCGTCTGGTTCATCAACTGCCTCGGCCCGCACCTGATTAATAACTGAGACATCCCCGGTTGTGCCTTCCTTGTCCGATCTTGACCAATTTGTCAAATCCTGGAGTTCACCGAGCAAATTAATACCTTCGATACCCACAGCAATTGAGTCCTCAAGATCTAATTCAGGCATGGCAAACAAGTTCCTTGGTTTCAATGAAATAACACTGCTCCAACCAGGTTTGTTCACCAGATTCACATAAAACACCAGTTCTGCCTGTGTTGCCAGAATATAGGGTTCATTATTATACCTGTGTCGAGTAGTATCGATGTCAGTCACCCCAAATTTATCTTTACTGTATCCTTTGCCTCTGTTGGTACTTGTGGCAGCAGGCACATCAAACCAGTCACACTGGAACAGAATAACTTCTTTTTGTCTGGGAAATTCCAGTGAGATCATTCTTTTAATCACCCCATACCAGTTCGTGCCTCCTTTCTCACCCTTGACAAGCACACCACTATTTTGTGTCACGAGGGTTTTCTTAATGTTAACGGTTCGAAACAGCCAATTATTGATATAACATTTATTCATTGTACGAGGTCGGGGATCCGGTCCTTGAGCAAGTGCAAATAACTCTAAACTTACTTCCCTTCTCGCATGTAGACCTCTGATCTTGCCTTCAAACCATCTTACGAGTTGATCCTCATGTCTCTTATCAAGATTTCTGGTTCCATATTCCTTTAGTTCTTCCAAATGTGCACTGCATAAAAAAGAATATTACCGTTAGTTTGAAATTCAAAATTACAAGCAATAAATGATGTTGAGTAGTGTATCTTACTCGACATATGGTCTAGCTTCATCACAATTGCAAATTATATAGTGCCTCATCTTCCGAAACTCATCTGGTGGAATTTCGTCGACCGTCTGTCCTCTCCTCTTGTAATCCATTTCGAAAAAAATGCTCAAACCAGATGGTGGCTCATTCACAGTAACTGTTTCATGTCGATCAACACGATTCTCTTTGGTGTCCACGTCCAAGAATCTTGAGCAGAATGTAAGGCACTCCTCGAGTATGTATCCCTCAGTAATTGAACCTTCAGGGTGAGCCTTGTTCCTCACATATCCTTTCACAGTGTGTAGGTACCACTCCACTGGGTACATCCATCTGTAACACACTGGCCCCCCAATTTTAGCTTCCTCAGCAAGATGGACAGGCAAATGGATCATGATATCAAAAAATGCTGGTGGGAATATCATCTCAAGTCGACAAATAGCCTCCCTAATTGAACAGCTTAGCCTGTCCAATTCTGCTTCCACCAGCTCCTTTGAACATAGTGCATCGAAGAAATTACTAAGCTGAATCAATCCGATGACAACAGCTTCTGGCAAAATCCTACGCACCACTAAGGGTAAAAGTTTCTGTAGAATTAGATGGTAATCATGAGTTTTCAAGCCAGACACCTTACGTGACTTTACATCAACACATCTTCTTATATTTGAGGAAACCCCATCAGGCATCTTCACTCCATATAGAAATTCACACAAACTTTCCCTGGCATCCTTATCTAACTCGTACAAGGTTGATGGCAAGGTATACTTATCATCTTTAATCATAGGGTGCTGATCTGGTCGTATCCGTAGATGCTCCATGTCATGCCTGGCATTCTCCCCGTCCTTACATTTGCCATCCAATTTAAGCAGAGTGCCTAGTATGCTCTCGCATATATTTTTCTCAATGTGCATGACGTCCAAATTATGCCTGATGAGCAAAGAAGACCAGTAAGGGAGCTCAAAAAAATACTCTTCTTCCTCTAGTTGTGCCATCTGTTGTCTTCATCACGCTTCCTTTTTTTGGATAACAAGGTCTTTCCAAATTCTACTTGTTCAAAAGTATCATACTGCTCAAGTACCTGTGCACTAGATAGTGGTTCTGGTGCCTCCCTGGTTTCGACCTTGTTGTTGAAGCTGACCGCGTTGTTGCACCATGGATGGTCAGGGGGCAAGAAACATCGATGTGCCATGTAGCAGTGCTTCTTCCCATGTTTCAACCACAAATAGTCAGTATGTTTGTGGCAGTATGGACATGCAAACTTTCCATTAGTGCTCCAACCAGACAGCATAGCATAAGCTGGGAAGTCATTAATTGTCCAAAGAAGGATAGCGCGTAATGTAAAATTCGTCTTAGTTCCTGCATCTCTTGTTTTAACACCATTATTCCAAAGCTCCTTGAGCTCCAGTATAAGGGGCCTCACATATACATCAATATCCATTCCAGGAGATTTTGGACCAGGTATCAACATTGACAAGATCCAGTTAGATTGTTTCTGACACAACCATGGGGGCAAATTGTAAGGTATCAGGATGACAGGCCATATGGAGTATGTAAGACTTTGCATGCCAAAGGGATTGAACCCATCAGAAGCAAGACCCAGCCTAACATTACGACCTCCTTTTTCTGAAAACCATTTAAACTCTGAATCCACGTGCTTCCATGCCTTTGAGTCAGCAGGGTGACGATTTTCCCATCGTTCACCAATTCTTTCTTGTGCCATTGCATATCCTCTGACATTTGCTTTGACATATACATTCTTTGCAGCCGAGGAATAAGAGGAAAGTAGCGTAGGATCTTAACTGGTAACCGCTTCTTAACAGTAGTAGTACCAACTGCACTATCATTATTACCACAGGTTTTTTCTACAACTTTCCACCTTGACTGCTTACAAATGGGACATGTCTCCAGATTTGCGTATTGCTCAAAAAATAACACACAATCATTTTCACATGCGTGTATCTTGACATAGTCCAAGCCCAGGTCTCGAACCACCCTTTGCACTTTATCCAAGGAGTCAGGAATACAATGCCCTTCAGGGAGAACCTTTCCAAAGAGCTTAAGTATGGCCTCCAATGCCGTGTTACTTAAGCCATACATGCACTTTATCTGAAAAAGCTCCACGATAAAAGAGACCTTAGTTGCATTTTTGCATCCTGGATACAATTCCTTCTTTGCCTGGTCTAATAGTTTCAAAAAAATCTCTACCTGCTTATCTGCCTCATCATCTTTGGTTTGTCCATGAAGTATAGTGCCACTGATAATGTTTCTAATCAGAGTATTAGTGGCAGCAGGGTCATCATCACAACCGTCTTCTTCATCATCTTCTCCAAAATAAGGTGTTGTATCATCAGCTGTAGGTTGTGCATCATGATTGTTGAGATCAGGAGTGACATCATGATTCACACGACCCTCAGCTGATGAAGTATTAGTTTGGCTTTGAATGATACCATCATCGATGAAACAATCAGCAAACCCTCTAGTCACTAAATGAATTTGAATGGGAAACAAGGTGTCATGTCTGATCATGCATTGACATACAGTACATGGGCATGCAATAGATCAACCTCGTGCTGATGCGGCGGTAAAGGTTTGAAAAAAAGATCGGAAATTGTTTTGCCAATCCGTCGAGTGTCGAGGCAAGCACATCCAACTCCGATCTTCGTGTGATGCCATTAATCTACATTCATGTTTCAAACGACCTAGATCATGATATAGTAATATGCATATATATGCAGGGAACGAAGATATATACGAGATCAAGACAACAGTACCGGTCGTGGCACCACACAGATGTTGATTGATCACCGTGGAGATCTATACGTACGTCGTGGAGATCGATCTAGATGGAGACCTATACGTTGTCGTGGAGATCTTGATGGAGACCGAATGGAAATTCATCGAAGACTTGGAATTTTGGAACGGTCCCGATGAGTCCCTATCTAATCGTCGTTCTGATCTCTGCATAAGCGTCGCGATAGACAAATTACAGTGCAACCAAGGAATACCTCATTGCAATATTTCTGAGGCTGTACGTATTATGACCTTTCACAGGGTCCACATTATGTGCCTCGGTTTTCAACAGATGCGTAATTCATGATTTTTCTTTTCCGATCGGCTACTATAGAGGCTAACTATAATACACAAAATTCAGGAGTTCTAGTGAAGAGTCTCCAGATTGTTGATCACAAATTTAAGTATGCACCAGATTGTTGTTCACAAAATTACTCCAGATTGTTGATCACAAAGATTTGTGAATATACACTAGTCTAGCATAAACAATAGCATGTCGCAATTCTGAAAACAGACAGATGGTTACTCCAAATATGCATGACAGGACCCAGCAGATTTCAATTTGTGTCACTCATAAGTTAAAATATTTTGCAAGGGCTCATCGAGATCCAAACACATATAGACATACGAACAGCCATATATACAAGTTTTAGCACACAACCATACTTAGACGAAGTACTACAATTACAATATAGAGGTTCGAAGTTATTACTTAGATGTTGGCATACTTAGATGTTGCCACATACACAACCATTCTTAGACCATTCACCAGCATCTGCATAACATCCACCTAGGACCTGGTTATGCTATGTACTAAGCTAGATTACTACTACTTGCGATTGACTTTATCCTGAACCTTGCGGATCTTCTTCTCCATCCCTTCTAACTTGTCAGCAACAGTCTCCATGAATTCCTTCAGGGTCATCTCCATGTCTTCCTGCGTTCCAGCAATGTCCACGCTTAGATTCTCAATCTGCTCCCGCAAATCATCATAGCGATCCTTCAGCTGCTGAACCATTTGGCGCAAGGGCATTTCCTACAGTAGGCAACAAACACAAGTTACTAACATGAAAATGTGTTACAACAGCAGTGGCCAATGCAGCCAAATAATCAAAAAAAATGCACCTTTCTTTTCGATGATCCCGAAGCTTTTGATGGCGACGGTTTCTTGCTGTTGTCCTGCTCATCATCCGAGTGCGGAATGATGATCCTCACCTGATTAGAAGTGTTCACTAGCCTGACCAAACAAAACAATTTGTTGTTTTTCAGATTTGTTTAAAACAGCTTATTCAATCTCTTGACTGATATTGTATACCAATTTACCCGTGATGAATCAAAGCATACCAATAAAAAAACTAGTGTGTGCAAATCACATACAACAATCAACCTTGTGAAAAAGAGTAAAAGCAATTAAAGGTCTAACTATTTAATATTTGAGCATATAAGTTCACAACTCTCTCCTGGTAATACACAGGTTCATCATCACAAAACTATGGAGATATGGTACACAGGTTCCATCTCACCTCATTTGCATCATATGACCTCTAGGCTGATACTACGTCGCTTATAAACAATAAAGAAGGAAGAAAGGTTGATCCCCCTACTAGCTGCCAGAAAAGGCCTAACCTACTAATTGGGACAGCCTGTGCAAACTAACTTCATTTGGTTGGCTTTGTTTTGAGCAATGTGATCAAATGTACACAGGTCAGATTCACAGCAAAAGATGGCAAGAAATCAAGGCAATTATCATTATCATTATCTAGTATGAGGTGAGAGGATCCACACAAAAACCCAATTATCATTATCTAGTATGAAAATTTGATTACTATGAACCACTAACGTTTTTTCTAATTTTAAGAGGAGTCACCCGATTCCTGGAAAGTCAAAGAGGGTAGGGCAGTGTACATCACTTCACTTCTGGACCGCTTGCATCCGACTAGGGCCTGCTTACCCATACCGGATGGATCGACTTGGCGATGCGGGTCGTCGGACGACGAGGAGGAGGTGGCGGCGCCGTGCGTACAGGAGGACGACGGGGTTGGGGTGCCGCCGACCGTACCGGAGGACGACGAGGTTGGCTGTGTGGTAGACTTGAACCGCCCGCATGCATCGCGCTTCCGCGTGGCGGCGCTGTGGCCCCTCAGTACGCTGCCGCTGCTCGCCTGCAAACCCTCGGTGCGGCCCCGCCGTCTGCCGCCGCCGCTCGCCTGGATCCCCTCGATGCGGCCCCGCCTGCCGCCGCCGCCGCTCGGCTGCGTTGCGGCGCTGCGGTCCCTCCGTCCGCGCCCGCCGCTAGCCTGGGAAGCCTCGATGCGGCCACTCCGGCCGCTGTTGCCGCTCGCCACCGGGGAAACCTCGATGCGGGGCATCTCGATGTGGAGGCGTCGGTCGGAGCCGACGAGGGGGATGGTCGGGAGCTGAAGTGTATTGGGGTGGGGGAGCTGAAGGTTATAGACAATTTGGGCCGGCCCATCCTTGTTTTTATTACTCTCACCGGCCCATTTGGCTTCTTTGCAGCGGCGTCGCACTCCAGGACCTTTAGTGCCTCCTCGGAAACTGAGAAGGGGGTATCCCAGCTTAAAAGGGGAGGCGTGCCTGCGCTCTCGAACCTTTACGCTTGCCGGTTGAGCCTGTTGTGGCCTGGCTTAGCCCACATCCCCATAGCACACCAATTTTTTTTATCTAAACAAATCCTCTCTTTTTTTTCATGGTACCTATAGTCTATACCATATTGTTAAAATTCATATTTTTCATAATAACATTTACCTATTAAATCGCATTTTAAATTTCGCTACAGCCCCATAGCACAAAATTTTTTTTCATCAAAACAAATTTCGTGGCAATACGTACACGATATTCCTTCTTGAGGCTAGAAACGAAGCAATAGCCCTCCATGTATTGCAACAACGCAAAGATATATTTGCAACCCAAATAAGATGTTGCGATATAGCCGTTCAAACACAACCAACCCTAGTATAGTGGCCATAGCAACTTTCTATTGCAACACACGAATTGCTAGTGCAACGCAAAAATGGGGTAGCAGTATTTCCTACCAAATGCAACACAAATCCTCATAATGGGTGCATTAGCGTCAACCTGTTGCAACAACGCAAAGATATATTTGCAACCCAAATAAGACGATGTGATATAGCCGTTCAAACGCAACCAACCCTAGTATGGTGGCCTTAGCAACTTTCTATTGCAACACACGAAATGCTAATGCAACGCAGAAATGGGGTAGTAGTATTTCTAACTAAATGCAACAAAAATCCTCATAATGGGTGCATTAGCGTCAACCTGTTGCAACACAAAAAATAAATATTGCAACTCAAATTTTATGTAGCAATAGACACGCATATTACAACCAAATCACTGTTTCGGTGCCATAGTACCCCCCTAATGCAACCAAATTTGTGGTGTTGCCTAAGAGTTGTGTTGCAATAGGGGGAAAACCTTGTAGTGAATATTCCACCATTCACAATTACAATTATTCTTTTTTGTATACATGCATTGACAACACCGTAAAATCATTGTATGGATTCATCATTTTTCGTACCACATCCTTAATATAGGAATGCAACACCAAAACAAAGGATTACATAATATAGCGATAGATGTACTTTGTTAACATCTGTTATCTCCTCATAGGTGCGACGAACCCGCCACATATGTACTTGTGATCCTGTTACCCCAGAGAATGATGTTCAGCACGACTTCCCGGACGTGCCTGCTTCCGCATCACTAGCTTTGGTGAGTGCCATGAATATTAGAGATTGTGGTCTTTTTTTTACTTCAATTTGGGTAAGTACTGTTAGTAGACCAGATTTAAATGTGGCATGTAACTTTTTGATCATCATTGTGATCATGGTTTTATATTAAATAAAGGTTGATGGAAAGAAGTATGAAGTTGTGTACCACAAGATAACATGTCACTTGGCTATAAATGCTAAGGGTGATGATGAGGTTACCAATGATCCAGTTCTGTCTGGTGGGCAGGTGATGTGCTACATCATTCTTCTTTTGTGTGATGCTTTTTGACTTTACGTTAACCAGATGCTAATGCACCATGTTGTTAAATGTCAGATACGGCGCATGGCTGAGCAGCTTCGTAGAGCTATCAAACGAAAGATGCAGGTTGGTGAGTACCTCACTGCAGAAGTAGATGACTGAGCTACTTGTCTAAGAAGATGTGTCCACGGGCATATGTGCGTTGGATGCCAAAGGTTGATGAATGTCATCACAACAACAACTTATTAAGGATATATAGCTGGATGCTAGTCTGCTGATGTTATCTGTGTGTAAAAGAACATGTGGATTGGATGCTGCGTGTGCTTTCATAGGGTCAAAATGGCAACAAGTTTTTAGTACTTTATTTCTATCTTACTACGTCCATGTCGTTTTGTTTGACGTTTGGTAGTTCACAATTGAACTAAGCAACATCAAATAATTTAGAGGTAGTATTACTATAGTACTTGCGAAAACTGATGCTCATCAAAGAAATATATCCTTAGCCCAACACTAAATCACTGGCAAAAGTGGAGGCCTAATGGACACACACATGGGTCGGCCGAACCACTGGTTCGGCCGAACCACGTGGGCCTATTCGATGGCCTGTGGGCCGGGACCATATCCTGCACACCATTATCTATCTTTGTACACCGAGTCCTAACCCAACTCTATTCGTTTCACCGAGTCCTAACCCAATTCTACGTCGTATCGCCCATCTTAACCCAACAATATATATCTACTAGTAATACGAGGAATGAAAAATACCCAAACAACACATCCTTGGTTGTTGTCGTCACGCAATCCGCCGGGGTGACGCTGCGAGCTCCGATCATCTGGAACCACGAGCGCAAGTAAGTGCAATCACTTGCATCACCAAGTCTGTTCTTCGGATCCAATCCGCCAAGGTATAATCGATTATGAGATCCATGTGCATGGAATTTTATATGTTTGTTAATTAGTTTGTATATACATCTAATTTTAATACAATAATATGTATACTGATCGAGAACACCCTTTGTCCTCGCTGTTTTAGGAGAAATCTGCTGTAGTTGGTTTTCTTGCAATGGCAAGTGAAGAGGATTGCAGTTGGATGGAATTGCCGACTATAGATGATGCATGTAAACACGACTTCGACAAGTTTATGGATGATCTGTTTCAAGGAGATGAGGAAGGAGAGCCTCTGATCGATGAGCTCAATACGCTTTGGAGTAAAGACGGAGTTGAAACTTGGGATGCGAAGGATAAGCACAATTTTAAAATGCGTGCCATGTTACTCTAGACAATAAACGACTTTCCTGCTTACGCGATGTTATCTGGCTGGAGCAACAAAGGGAGGTTTGCTTGTCCTTATTGTCACAAGGACACTTAGTGCATGTGGTAAAAATTTGGTACGAAGCATTGATACATGGGGCATCAGCGTTTTTTACCTACAAACCACAAGTGGCATAGGGACAACGTGACCTAAACAAAGATTGTAGACCTTTTACAATTAATTAAACTTTGGTATTTGATCACAATTCCATTTGTCTTCATTTGGTGTATGAAAAATCTCGCTTGAAGTTGAGAATTATTGAAATTCACAAATTGGATTATTCAAACTCTGTGAAATTTAATGGATTTGTGACTTAAATATAGTTTGTAGATGTTGATGAGTTCTACAACTTTCGGATTCACGACTTTTTAATTCGAAATCATGTATTGCCCAAAATAAATATGTGAATTTCTAAAGTGATGAAGTCAGTTATGTAAATAGTTGAATGTAACTTGATTGGCGAAACGCACCAAAATAAAAGTTGTAGATCTCATAAGTTCTAAAACTATTGAATTCCCAACTTCCTCATTTGAATTCATTGTTGATGTCGTAGAATTTAATTCCATTTCAACCATTAAAAGAAAATAAAAACGAAAGACGTGTTTGACCATAGTGGTTCCCACGAGTGTGTCCCTTCCTCTTCCGGTTACATACAACAAACCCATTTCGGCTCTCTGATGCGTGGGTACACTGATCAAGATGGGACCACGAGTTAGTGACTAAAGACATGAACGCGTCCCTTCGCATGCATAAACGAAGCGAGGCCACCGGATTTCACCCCCACGCATCGCCCCTTCTCCCCGCTTCTTCCCCAGTCTATCCCATCAACTGCCACTCTCGCCGCCCTAGCCTGCTGTCACTGCCGCTCTTCCTCCATCGGCGAGATGGTTCGCTCCACCCGCTCTCGCAGCTACGCAACCGAGTCCATCCCGGGCACCGCTGCCGCCATTCCCGCCGACACGCCTGCGGCCGCCATTGTTGATCTGCCTGAAGTGGAGCACCACTCCACCAAGCAGAGGCATGACGGGCGAGGAAGATTCGTCAGGGGTGATCGCACCAGGAGCGCACTCCGGGGGAGGACGAGGACGACGACTATCCTGAGGCGCAACCAGGAGGAAGATGAAGTGGTGGCGCCGGCCGCCGTCCTCGATGCTGATGAGGATGCTGAAGAGGTGGTGCTAGTCGTCTTCAAGGATTCCGATGACGAACTGTTGGGCATCGCTCCGCCTCCCGCCCCTCCGGTTAGTATCGATTTGGGAGTTTCTTGCTGGGAGGGTAGATGTGGAGTTGGGGTTTTCTACTGCAACTATGGAATAAGGTTTTTGTAGTTAACTCAGATTACTAGAAGTAGTTTAGAATGTTACAATGTTTAATTGAGCAATCGCTTTTGATCTTGTCTAAATATATAGCATGAGAATTCTTGTACATCAGATTGGAATTATTAGTGAAAATTTTAGTACTAATGCATGTTTAAATATTTCAGTATTAACTATACGTAGCATAATTTTTTAAAAAATTTAGCACTAGAATTGTTTGAGGTTAATTTAGTTGTTGCATTCATGCATGTTTGAGATTTTAATACTACCTCTGATTTTTTTGTTAATGAAGACTCCTAAGCACGACCATGTCTTCATGGTCAATGACAAGGTCTCAATTCATTGCACATTCTCGCATGACAGCGATGAGGAGACTGGAGATTGGCCAAAGCCGTCGAGGAGGGAGGTCAGATATGGCGCCCCTAGCTTAACAGTGCTAATTTCTGATTGTGATATATATATATATATATATATATATATATATATATGCTAACTCCTTGCCCCTCTGTCAACTAACAGCTCAAGCGAAAGGGCGAGAATATTCGCGTCCTTCTGAAGCGGACGTATTTCGCTCCCTGAGTGCACTGATGGTGTGTGATTAGGCCGACACTAATGAATGTAATTAGTGTATATAGTACTAATTTTGTGTGAAAGCCTTGTGCTTTCTAATGCCTTTGTGTGTGGAAACCTTAAGCTTCTGCCTGATGGACATCTAATGTATGGTGTTTAATTAATTAGTGATGATTTTGTGTCCAAGACTTGTGCTTCTAACTGATAGACATCTAATATGCATGCAGAGTTTAGTACCGCTTTTGTGTGCAAGCTTCGTGCTTGAACCATTTTGTGAGTGTAAGCTTTGTCTTTAGTACTCTTGCCTCCTATTATTGTCAATTGTTATTGATTGAAAATGCGTCTGGAGAAGGCAAAATATGTTGCATACTCTTCCCTCCTATTATTGTCCAGCACTCACAATCTCTCATCCCACCCACATTCATGCGTTATTTCAATCAAGGCTACTTTAGATAGCCTGGAATTTGGAACAAACACATGACAAAAAAAAGATTAGTTCAAAATATAATACAATGACACTAAAAGGGCAAGTTCTCGAAAATGAAAACAATTGAGCCTGTGGGACCCACTGCATGCGGCAGGAGCGAAAACTCAGCACGTTTTTGAGCCAAAAAAAATTTCACAGCCCGCCTGATTAACCCCCAAGTTATATATCGCCTCCGAACATTTTCTGCCAAAAAAATTTTCACATCCCGCCATTACCCCCCAGATTAAATATCGCGTCCTCATCCCACGTCTCCCTAAACCACGCGTGGCGGCGGTAACCATAGTTACAGAATCTGGTCTTCTCGAGAAGGCGACGACGAGGGGAACGTGGAGGCCGGAGGGGCAGGACGGTTCCTCTCTGCCCTAGCGCGCCGCGAGGCCATCCATGGCCACCATTGGAACACTTGTGGGACAACGAAATGGGCACGATGTCTTCGAAGTCGATATTGGCATTGAAGGTATCAAGTGCATATCGGCCGCCTCGCTCTACTCCTTCTTGATGAGTTTCCTGGCTTTTAGGATAAAATTGTGTGCAGTAGTTACGTTGTTCCCTCCACGCAATCGATTTGATATACCTCTAATCCCATCTAGGGTTCTCACTTCTCAATGAATCATTGCCGCTGTCATTCTTCTATATATTGGCGCATCGTATAAAAGTCAGTCAGTTAGGCTCCAGGGAAAATTCGATTAAGCTCGTGATGTTTTGTCTCATGTTTGTCCATTAATCTCATTGAATAGGCATTGTGCTATTTGACCACTACATATTTGTTTTCCACATACTTCCTACTAGTGTGTCTATATATATATATATATATATATATATATATATATATATATATATATATATATATATATATATATATATATATATATATATATATATATATATATATATATATATATATATATATATATATATATATATATATATATATATATATATATATATATATATATGCATACACCATTATTAGTACTACGTCTGAATTTGTCCATACTGCTGTATTAATATTTATGTGCACGTGTAGAGACTCCGATTTGACAGGTGATTTGTGGACTGTACTAATCGAAATCCATGGGGAAAAACCACAATACTTCACTTCTACATTGGATAAGGGTGTTATAGACTTTAGTGCCCTGACAAATATTAAAGAAATGTTTGGATTTGAGCAGCGGGACTACATCTACTACATGAAGAGAAATGAAGATTATACCTGTACAGCGAGTCCTATTGAAATTAAATCTAAGAAAGATATACTGCAAATGCTTCAGTGTGTGGAGTCAAGCAATGAGAGGAAATTAAGGTTGGTACTGTCAACAACTGCTGTTGATGCAGGGAGGGTTAGTGTTACACCCCTGAAACCTCAGAGGTGGCAGCGTAATCGTGATGATGACTCTGATTCTGATGATGAAGATTCCTATGATGTTGATGAATACAAATTTTGTCTTCAAGAGCAAGACGAGGAATGTGGTACGTATGTTGCTTGTTCTACACTAGCCACATGTAGCCTTGACTACACATTGTACTCATACCAGTGTTTCTAATTAATTTGCAGACCTTCACAATGACTTCAGGGAAGATACAGTTAAAGCGTACACTAAATGGTTAACTAGTGTCAGATGTATCAAAGAAATTAGTAAATCCTTTTTCTTTGTCGACTGCAGCTTTTTTGTAATGAAATATTTGAACCTTCTATGTGCATGTGTTTTCCATTTTTTCATAGGCGTATGATAAAGTTCAAGCTAAACCTGCAGAAGTAGTCATACCCCAACAAGATGAGAGCAATGACAGCAGCCCGACGCCGCCACTAGAAACGATGCCGCCACCACAACTTCCATCGCATGCTAGGAAACCAAGGAAGACAAAAGTTTATAAAAGCTCTACACCTCAAGAAACTTCACTCTTTATTTTTCATTGGATTCTGCAACTACTATTGTTCAGTAGTGAATGTTATTTTCTCTGGTGTGAATGCAAGTAGGTGGCAAGAATGTTGGCCATGGAACCTTGAAAGGGTTATCTACAGTTGCCAAGAGATCAAGATCTGGCTGCGAAAAGTTGAAAATCCAATTTTCATCAATGTTGGGTGGTCCCTGTGGAGAAAACAGACGTACCTTTGTTGATGAGATTGTTGTACATACTAGGCATGGGGCTCCACTAATTGGAGTCTGATATTGGAGTGAAGTGCTTCCAGTAGTCAAGAAAGATATCGTAAAAGCTGTAATGGTAAGTCAATGTCCACCGCATGAACCTTGTTAATTTAATATAGCAGATGCATTCCCTTTATTTTTTTTGTATCCAGTGTTATGATTGAATCATGCATGAATAACAAGTTTCCTTCCCACCAGGAAACTTGGGAATTTGAGGGCATTCAAAATCCAGAGGAAAAGATATTGAAGATTGCCCACGAACACTACAAAGGTTGGCGAGGTGACTTGAGTGCTACATACAAGGCGTACAACAGTTATCCGGATAGAATGAGGCACAAGCCTGCTGACCTAAACATTGTGGAGTGGCACTATTTGTGCCACTACTTTGGAACAAAAACATCCAAGGTACAATTTTTTCTACTAAATTAAAGAACAACACTGTGAGTTATATAGAACATGAGTTCAACCTTTCATCGCTTAATAGCACTTGTTCACTTCTTGCAGGAGCACAGCACCCAGAACTCTGATAATCGCAGCCGTCTGGTTAGCAACCATTCGGCGGGTTCGAAACCTTACTCTCAGTGGAGTTGGGAAAAGGTAAAGATTGGTTACAATATTCTCATCTTTCACTATCTACATAAGAAAATCATATATTGATGTCGTGTAATGATGCAATCATAGCGAGATCTCGAAACTGGTGCTGAGCAACGCCAGTTGGAACTTTGGAAGGTTCCTCACTCTAGGGATGGAAAATGGAGAAATGAGGTGGCTGAGACTATTTATGTGAGTATAAATTTGATTGTAACCTTGCGTGCACATAACACTTGTTTAATTTTGAATCAAACCATGGGCACGGTTTTCTATCTTACAATTTTTCTTGCCCACAGCATTGTACAGTCAGGAAATTAGCTCGACTAGCAAATCCAGATGAGGGTGGTGAAGACACAAGTTCCACTCCTCGAGATGAAGATGAAGAGAAATTTTTCCAAGAAACATACAGGGAAAGAACACATGTCAAATCCTCTGTGTCACGTGGCCTTGGTTACATGTCCACTCCAAGAAGCAATAAAGTGTGTCAGGAGAGGTTGTTACATGAGAAGCTCGATAAGGTCGAAGCACGAGAACGTCAACTGGAAGAAATATTCAAGATGCATGAAGCTGACAAGGAACGTGAGAAAGAAGAATTTAAGAAAATGATGGAAAAGCAACTGCAGCAACAATTTGCAAAGATGATCGAGCCTATCAAACACTTGCTGCCATGTTCAGACGTAACCAGATGATTGTACCTGTTGTGTTCATAACTTGGCCAATGCAGCTAATATCTTACCTTCCATCATTTCAAATAAGCAGAATACACCTCAATCCAACAACAGTACAGGTCAAGTTGACCCTAGGGTCGATGAGGATGGCATTACTGCAAGAACATTAGTGCAGAGTCAAGAAACAACAAACATGGTAACGACAATACTTGGTTGTGATTGAGAAAATGCATATTTATGCCACTTATCTCTCGCCTGCCCTCTTTCACAATGTGCAGACTCCCTCTGAAACCATCAACAATAGTTCTAATGAAGCTGTACAAACGAGGCCAAAGGAAAACATTCCTGCAACACTAGTAGTGCAGGATCATGTAACAACAACCCAGGTAATGACACCGAACAAGCTTTCCAATCATGATGCAATGCATGGTGTCGTGCTTTTAATCACAACTGATATAGTTCCGATATAAAACT
The DNA here is from genome assembly GCA_036936925.1 of Cenchrus fungigraminus. Taxonomy (NCBI): domain Eukaryota; kingdom Viridiplantae; phylum Streptophyta; class Magnoliopsida; order Poales; family Poaceae; genus Cenchrus; species Cenchrus fungigraminus. The sequence goes on along the minus strand of CM072772.1, from coordinate 55,347,982 downwards.
ATACATTCCAGATGCATCCATCAAGCACCGTGACAAAAGACAAAGAAAATGTGCCACCTAACATCAGTCATACAAGTGCCAACATTACCAAGACACAGTTCACTGAGAAACATGATAATCGTGCTCCACCTTCTGCACCTTCTTCTGCACCTACAAGATATATCACTCCAAGCACGCTGGTGAATCAGTCTAAGACGCGATTAGGAAGGAAGAGAGCACAAGAGGTACTAACTGAACTGTCCTTTCTTAATGCCATTTATATTTTTCTACTTGCAATCCATATGATGCTGCATATTCTCATTACAAGACAAATTGGGTTCATATGATGTAATTCTCTAATTTCTTTACATTCAGAATGGCATGGAAAGAGAAGCTCTGGAGCTGATAAAAGACGCAAGATCGGCCAACAAAATCCCTTCGGCATCACACAAGAAGCTCAAGCCTCCAAGCAAACCTTAGCTCTAGAAATGATGAAGATCTTCAACAATACTGGGTGGGAGTGATGCTAGGCTCTTTACAAACTTTGTTACTATTAATGTGAGTCATGGACAAGAGTGCAAAATTTAATGTGGTGAATTTTATTTTGTTATATGAATAATTGTGGTCTTGAATGACATGAATGTACATTGGTTCCATCAATCTATCTTTCGAATATTTTTGTTGCATTAAAGAATCCGAAATTGGGGACTGTGGGCTTCCAGCGTGTATCCTATGGCGACCAATATTTTGTTGCGATTTCCTCTATGCCAATAGCGACGAACCATAGTTCGTAGTGATATAGTACACGCGTATGGCGACCAAAATTCATCTGATGCATTATCACTAGAGCATATAGCGTCGACACATGCTTCGTTGCGATACCCCTACTCATATAGCGACGGTGCTAATCGTTGCGATTTGGTTAAAGAACATGGCGACGACCAATCTTTGGTTGCATGACCATCTACGTGTATAGCGACGAAAATCAGCGTTGTGATTTTGTTCAAGCATCTGGCGACGACCCATCAAAGGTTGCATGACTGGCAACGTGTGTAGCGATGATAACTAGCGTTGCTATTTTGTTCAAGCATATGGCGACGACCAATAGTTGGTTGCGTCACCATCTATGTGTATAACGACGGTAATTGTCATTGCAAATTGTTTCATTCTTATAGCGACGACGCATAGTTGGTTGCGTGAATCCCTTGGTGTATGGCGACGACTTAGTGTTGCAATTTCATTGGATCATATGGCGACGAACCACATTGGTTGCATGACCCTTTTTGTGTATGGCGATGGCAATTAGCGTCATGATTTGCTTCAAGCATAATGCGTCGACCCATAGTTGGTTGCATGAATCATGTGCTTTGTAACGACGGTAATTAGTTGCATTTTGGTTCAAGCATACGGCGACGGATTACGACTTCGTTGTGATAGCCTACATAAAAATTGCAACAGCACGTATCGCATTGCGACACGATTCTTTCATTGTAATAGCGCTTGTTTGCAACAGAGCAAAGTGGTCGCAAAAAAACCTATCGCAATGACGCACTTCGTAGCAATAATCTGTGTTGCAACGCCACTGGTCGTCGCTACTTCACCAAGTTGCGACGCCAGGAGCCGTCGCAACAATTGTTTTTTATTGCGACACGGTTTTGGAACCGTCGCAGCAACATATTGCGACGGACAAAATTGCAACGCCTGGCGACGGATTGAATCTGTCGTAATCTCTACGTATCGCAACCAATAACCCTGTATCGCGACCACTTGGAGGCGTCGCGAACTCCACCAATCGCTGTAGTGCTCGTAGCGTCCCTATGCAGCCACACCTCGGTAGTGTGGTATTGTTCCTACTTTTGCACAGCGTGGTTGGGTCTAAAGCTCTTCGGAGTTTTTACGCGACTTGTGGTGAAAGTGTATAACCTCTGCATAGTGTAAAACTAATCGATTAGCCGTGCTCATGGTCAAGAGTGGCCTGGACCCTCACATGATAATTGAACTTGAAGATGGACTTAAATTGTGGTTATGGCTATGCTTGCCATATTCTTATGGTGTATCTCTTACCTTTATGCTTAATTGTGGGATGGTATATACTTATACTTTATTAGTAATCAGGTGCTAATAAAATCTGACCAACTAAAATTGCACATATGCTCACCCTTGCTATAAACAATGTTTCTCAGAAACAGGAAGCTGCTATGAAGTTGCTGAGTTCTAGGCGTATGCAACCCCCAGTCGATTGCATGTGATGTTTGGAGCCTTCGTTTCCATGATCTAGCGCAACCCCCAGTCGACTGCATGTGATGTTTGGAGCCTTTGTTTCCATGATCTAGCATAATACTCTGATAATCTTCCTTTTTCTTACGTGATACTATTTCTGTATTCACTTATATGTCACTATATGTATGAAAATAGATCCTGGCATACATATTATGCATTTGGTTTTCTTTGGAAAAACAGGTGTGACAGGAATGGGACCGGTAAGCCTAGTACCTTAATGAGGCGGTAAGGGATTTTACTGTCACTAATCTTGGGATGCGTCCCACGGCTAGCTACCGGTGCTGCATGTGTGAGGCTAGACGCTAGTGTGAGGTGTACCAGATAGCCTTGTACCAAGGACTGTGATCTTATATCCCGAACCGAGGAATTCTGGGAACCACCTGGTTGGTGAACTCTGTGTGCGGGCACCGTTCCGTGTGTTTAGGTCTGCCTTGCAAGGTTATTAATCGATCGATCGTCGGCCTCTCACTGTTATATGAGACTACTTAACCAACTGGCCATGATATCCCTTATGATGAAATATTGTCAATAATGAGGTTGATTAATTGTTTGCACAACTCATGCTTGCAATAGCTTGCTCACCTAGAAATGGTAATCAACTAGAAGTTGAGCTAAAATGTTAAAAGTAAGGACATACTCTTTGTTGCTTTTCAGCAAAAGAACCCACTGGCCAAAAAGCCTCTCATGCCTAGCGTTTGGTGATGTAGTTATCACCCGACGGGTAAGACTTGTTGAGTATTAGTATACTCAACCTTGCTATAATTTTGTTGATTTCAGGTAATGCTTTTAGTGATGTGTGGCCTGGAGAGATTCCACCCGGCTGGGAGCTGGAATGGGTGGATGACGACGAGTGAAGGCATCATGGATGGCCTCCTGTGATGCTTATCGTACCGCGAAGTTGAATTCCGCTGTTTTCGAACTTTGAACCTCTTTTATCATGTCAAGTACTTCGGTTTGTAATCACTAAACCCTTCGAGGCAAGTTTGAGTTTTAATGCATATTGTCGATCCTTTGTTGCTATGTAAGTGATTTCACCGGGCTTGACTCGGCAACTTACGACGGGATGATACTTTATTATCACTTAATGACCAAAGTGGATTGGTTTAGGCGATAGTATGGTATTTTCTCTGGCGGGTTGTCACAGCTGGTACCAGAGCGATTAACATGCACCAGAGTTTAATTAACAACCTTAATCACTTGTTTTTGAATAAAATTTGCCAACATTGATTGTATTTGCAAACTACGTTGGTTCGTTAAGGATGGAAATAGACCGAGAGGCCCTAGAAGGAATTATTGGGTTCTTTCAGGTGGCTTACAAATCTATGGTTTATTTTGCTAACTTCCAGCACTTCTTAAGCCACGTGTTTCATACGTGTGTTGTGCCGCATCACGAGTATGCGAGGGTCGATAGGGCAATCCATTCCACGGATCCTATCTTCTCTGTTGGATGCCCACGTGTTTTATACGTGCGCTTTCCATATGCGAGTCATACGAAGCATAGCATGCTCTATTCAAGATGAACATGTCATGGTTTGTGATGCCGCCACGTTTTTCCATAAGTGTGCGTTCCGTATTACGAATATGCGAGGCAAGGATACACTCCATTCAAACGGAGGGTCTCCGAGGTTGGATGCTGTCCATGCAGTGGCTTGACACATGGATACCGTTTCTATAGTGAACGATAATGTATGTGGACGCTTCTGTGAGTGCTGGCACAGAAGGTTCTTTTCTGCAGGTACACAAACAACGTTTCGTTAGTCACTAAGTGAGAATTCAATAGTTCTCGACTAGTTATTATAGGGAGAGACGTATAAAAGCCTTGCCACCGGCACTGACTTTGATTTTTGGCTTGATCGCCTTGTGAGGACGAATAGGACGTCATGCTTCATATTAAAAATTGTGGAAACTTAAAAATGGACCCATACATGTTTTGTGTGCTTTCTAGGTGAAATTTTGCTAGTGTGCGATTCCTTGCATAGCCTCTCACATGTGTAGATGTTGTTGCTGTCCAAAATCTGATAGGGTTGTTTGCTTGAATTTTTGCCCCCTGTTCAAAAATTAATTTGACTAGGTGATCTATACGAAAGTTGCTCTATATCTAATCTAGTTTTTGCTCGAAAAAATTCATGGTCATAGCTTCTGCAGATTTCAATTTATACCCAGGTTAGCAAACATCAGTCATGCTGTTTTTCCGGGGGAGCTACTCTGAACTTTTGCTTAAATTGAGCATCTTTCTAATCTTTCTAGATCAACCTTGACTACCAAATAGGTATCTCATAACCTTTCTGAGTTGCTACCAAAAATGGGGCATTGTTGAAGCTCTGGTTTATAAGTTATGAATTTTTGTTCACAACTGCCAGAATTTTGCACCCAGTGGACCGGCTAGACCTAGTGTTACGTTAGGACCGTCACCATTTTTGGATAATGTCTCGAGCTCCAGAGCTCGATCTTAAATCATAACCTCTCTTGTCCAAGAAATTGTGGTATTTTCACCGACATTTATCAATTCCACTCTTGTGTTTCGGCATTTGAATGCACTAAGCCATTCTTGGATATTGCCATCCTTTCTTGATCTTTCGATCTGAAACTCCTTTCTCTAGATCTTGCTCATGAAGAATTGAATAAGTAAAACAGGGAGAAAAGTGTCAAAAATCTTTGTTATGCATTAACATCATGCATATGTTGCACCCTTAATGACATAATTCATGAGCATAGAAATGCAATCGCATAGCACGTGCATTTGGGAATCTTGGGTGAACTAACATGCATACGCATTGAAGGTTTCAATCTATCTACGTTATCCTTCTTATGGTTGGCGATGTTGTTGTCCCATAACCAAAGGTGCCGCGACGGAACCTATGGCATCATGTGTGCTGCAGCCATATGATTACCACTAGGAGCGCGCTAGGTATCTTGGTTGTGAGAATGCGACTTACCACACATATACTCCTTCTCAATGCTATGATTGTCATCTCCATCACTGACTCATTCCATGGGTAGCCGAGTCATGCTACATGCATCATGAGCACCATACTGCATGAGCATGTGCATCATGCATTCATAAACTTGTGCATCACAACCCAACTTTTAAAACCATTGCACCGTTAATGTAATGAAGGGATATCACCAAAGGTCACAAACTAATTAACATGTGAGCAAGATTGTTCTGAAATTCCTATACTGACTTGTCTCTTCATACTTCCACCACTAGCATCCGCAAGTAACTCCTTGCAAAACCTCTCTATGACTTTGTCACCCTGGGCTTCTCTTATGGGCTAACCTTGAACCAATGATGGTAGGACTTTTTGACCTATACTCACATCCTGGTTGCTCCCCAAAGTAATTTCGAAAATCTTAGCAAACCACCCTTCCCTACCTTTGTCTTTGGAATTCCGAATCTCGGGACAAGATTCTTTTTAAGGGGGGTAGGCTGTAACCCCCCAGGTTTTTAATTAATGCTATTTAGTGCTAGTCACCTCCTTAACCCAGTCAAACATCACTAGTGGCCAAAACCCTAGTCAAACTCCTGGTCAAACCCTAACTCCAAGTGGTCAAACCCCTAGTGTTCATACCCCCTTCCTAGAACTTTTGCAGCGTTCTCCAAAATTCTTTTAAACACACAAAAATTGGTCAATACAAAAGTTGTTTATCTTTTCAAGGGACACAACTTTCCTAATTGGCGGCAATTGAAATTTGGAGTGGGAGGTGTGCAATAACACAGTCAACGTCAGCATCTACATGTCTGCCGGGCTGAGAAAATTATGGTTTTCATCACATGTTCCCAATCAATCCACACACCAAAACACCCATCACCCTTTGCAAATATTGTAGACGGTTATCTCCTCTACAACTTTGGTATCTAGAGTTTTTGGAGTTGTGTTCACGTTTTTGGAGTTTGAATCAGTCAAACATGGTTAAACCGGTTGAAAAATGGCGATGTCGCGCCGGCACCGCACTCCAGAGCGCCGCCCCGCGCGCGCCGACTGGCGCCCACGCGGCGTGCAGTGCTACCCCCGTGGCTCGGACGCCGAGGCCGTAAATGCCACTTGCCAGGCGCAGAAAGGAGTGGGCCTCGCCCCTGTCCCGGGTCCCCTCAACCACTTTCCCCCGCGACGCCATGCGGCCGCACCAACGCCGGACCCCCCTGTCCGCACCGTGCCGCGCCGGTCTCCCCCCTGCCTCGAGTGCCCTGCTTCCGGGTCCTCTTCTCGCGCCGCAAGTTCCTTCACGTCGAAGCGTTGCGCCCCTCATCCGCTTATAAAAGAGGCCAAGCTCACTCCCGTGCGTGCCGTCATCGCCGCCGCTCGCTTGTGCCACTCGACATTGCCGCCTCCTCGACGAGCTCCCTGTCCCGAGCCACCACCTGCTGTGTTGAGCAGGCCAGAGCCGCCCTAACCTTCCACCACAGCCTTCCGAGCCGCCCCTTCCCAAGCCGAGCCGCTACCTCACCGGCGCCCCCTTGGCCGCCACCCAGTCACACCGCCGTGCCCACTTGCCGGTGACGCCCCGACCCAAAATCCGGCTACAAACCGAGGCAAGGTGAACCCTAGATCCTCCCCAACTGCTTCCCCGGCCAAGAATGTCGGCGAACCCACCGGAATTTCGGCTGGACCGCCGCCGACCATTGCCAAGGACCACATTGCGAGGTCAAAAATCTTTCCAGGGGCTTGAATGCAAACCAGGGGCATATGTGTAAGGAAAAGAAAACTTCCAGGGGTCTCAATAGAAGTAGATTCTTAGATTCTTTTGAAATAGATCCAGCATCTTACAAAAATCCTAGAAAATCACAGAAAAATCAGAAAAATGTCAAACCAATTTTTTTGGTTTCCATGTGACTAGATCTACAACTTTTATAGAAAATGACCATACTTTTTACTGATAGTTTTTGAATGAAAATTCAAACTCATTTTGACCTACTTTTGTTGTAGTTCAAATTCTATATGTGATCTTGAGGTGAACTTTGGATATATTGTTACTAATGCCCTTTGTAGACTGCAGAATGAAAATTGCACAAAGTTACTAAGTAGATCTTTTACTATGATTTATTTTGTGTTTATGCTATATCTGACTTAATGATTTTTGTAGCTAAATATAAACAGATTTTTGTGCTCAACTTCTGGCTATGATCATAAAATGACTAGGTTCACCTTTTCTGAATTTATCATGATTTTAGGACTGTTGCAAGTATTTATTCCTGATTTATGCTTAGACTCAAATATAATTGCCTAGTTCAAAATCTAGAGTTGCCCTTGATATAATTGTTGGGTGCATAGACTAGTTTTAGATCAGAGATGATGTGGGAGAAAGTTTGGCTCTAGAAGTTGTTTATTTATTTTTATATACATTTATCATATTTGTGGTAGCTAGAAATTGTCTTTTTTAGTATAATTAGTCTATAGCTCAATTAAATGCGAACTTTTGTGCAGTGACTTTGTTTAGGTATATAGAGCTTCAGACACCACCCACTGTATTTTATGAATTAATTTGTGGTTAAAAATTTTGGAATCAAATTAAGCTTAATAATAGGTTTAAATGGAAAAGCACCAATTTCCACACCTAGTGACTCCATGGGATGTGTTGTGTAGCATGCTAAGGAGCTTAGGGACAACCTTGCTATTTTGTGAAATTAATTTGATTTATTTGTATAAATGTGTACACAGTCACCATCAAAGTGAATGATTAAATCCTTCCAACACCACCTTTTGTCTAATAAGAAAAAATTGCTTAATATAGTCTTATCTAGGTGATTGTGGCCAACCATGCACTCCATGTTTATCATGTGTTGTGTTGAATTTAATTAAACTAAAATCACTGATTAAATGTTGCATATGCATCTCGTGTAGAACTTCCTGACGGTAACTACTCGCTCGTGCCGGAAGTTGAAGAGGGAGGATCTGACGGGGAGCTGCACTTCGTGGAGGTGAACTAGGACACCGAGGATCACCAGGCTAGCATTGCTGACGAAGGCAAGCACCGGAGCATTAACCTAAGTATTTTTGAAATTATGCAACTATCTATGTATGTTTGTGCATTTACGTTCAGGAGTTGAAATGAAAGCCTAGATGCATGATCCCTAGGTACCTATGCCCTTTTACTAGGATGCTAGGTCGATAGTTGCTATGCTATAGGACCCGATAAAAGTCGAGTGATGTTCGTCACTCGTGAGAATAGGTTCTTATGTTGGAATCATAAGATCTTTATAAATGGATTGCTCATGTGGTAAGAGCATGGGATTTGGGCTCCGGTCTAATGGCTTTCGTGGGATAAGTGTTTGAACGTACTAAGCACTTGTCGGGAATGGGACCGGTAAGCCTAGTACCTTAATGAGGCGGTAAGGGATTTTACCGTCACTAATCTTGGGATGCATCCCACGGCTAGCTACCGGTGGTGCATGTGTGAGGCTGGACGCTAGTGTGAGGTGTACCAGATAGGCTTGTACCAAGGACTATGATCTTTTATCTCGAACCGAGGAATTCTGGGAACCGCCTGGTTGGTGAACTCTGTGTGAGGGCACCATTCCGTGTGTTTAGGTCTACCTTGCAAGGTTATTAATCGATCGATCGTCGGCCTCTCACCATTATCTGAGACTACTTAACCAACTGGCCATGATATCCCTTATGATGGAATATTGTCAATAATGAGGTTGATTAATTGTTTGCACAACTCTTGCTTGCAATAGCTTGCTCACCTAGAAATGGTAATCAACTAGAACTTGAGCTAAAATGTTGAAAGTAAGGACATACTCTTTGTTGCTTTTCAGCAAAAGAACCCACGGGCCAAAAAGGCTCTCATGTCTAGAGTTTGGTGATGTAGTTATCACCCGACGGGTAAGACTTGCTGAGTATTAGTATACTCAACCTTGCTATAATTTTGTTGATTTCAGGTAATGATTTTAGTGATGTGTGGCATGGAGAGATTCCACTCGGCTGGGAGCTGGAATGGGTGGATGACGACGAGTGAAGGCATCATGGATGGCCTCCTGTGATGCTAATCGTACCGCGAAGTTGAATTCCGCTGTTTTCGAACTCCGAACCTCTTTTATCATGTCAAGTACTTCGGTTTGTAATAACTAAACCCTTCGGGGCAAGTTTGGATTTAATTTATGTAATGTACTCTGGACTCGCCTTCGTGTGAGTTTTAATGCATATTGTCGATCCTTTGTTGCTATGGAAGTGATTTCACCGGGCTTGACCCGACAACTTACGACGGGATGATACTTTATTATCGCTTAATGACCAAACTGGGTTGGTTTAGGCGATAGTACGATATTTTCTTGGGCGGGTTGTCACACTCGTGCTATCACACATGAGAGGAACATGGGTACACTCCTCACCAAAGTCACTGAGTGTGTATGTGATCCAAAGCTGTTGGGAGCAACAACTAGCGGCAGCCACATACTCGGCTTCTGTGGTAGACTGAGCTACACTTGATTGTTTGCGAGAAGACCAAGAAACAAGCGAGGAACCCAAAAACTAACATGTCCTCGAAGTGGACTTCCTATCGACTCGACAGCCTGCAAAGTCGGCATCCAAAAAACCAAGAAGCGAAAGGGAAGAGGATGCCAAGTACCAAAGACCAAGCTCAGGAGTGTATTGAAGATACCTGAAAATCCGCTTGACGGCCTGCCGATGTGAAGTCCTCAGCGATGCCTCAAAACGAGCGCACAGACACAGAAAACTGAATGTCCGGCCTCGTTGCCGTCAAGTACAAGAGGGAGCCGATCATGCTCCGGTACTCCTTCTGGTCCTCGAGCTCTCCGTCCTTGTCCGCATCCAGTGCTGTAGTCGTACTCATCGGTGTCGACAGGGGCTTCGAGTCGTCCATCTTGAACTTCTTGAGGATGTCCTTCGTGTACTTGGCTTGATGCACAAAGGTTCCCTCCTTAACCTGCTTGATCTGAAGCCCGAGAAAGAACTGCAATTCTCCAATCATAGACATCTCGAATTCTTTGCTCATATCCTCTACAAACCTTGCAACCAAAGAGTGAGACGAGCCGCCAAAGACAATATCATCCACATACACCTGAACAAATAGGATATCATCGCCCTGCCTGAGGAGAAAAAGAGTCTTATCTACTTTGCCCATCTCAAACCCCTTGCTGAGCAAGAACCCCCTCAACCGGCCATACCATGCCCGGGGAGCTTGTTTCAGCCCATACAATGCCTTCCTCAACCTATACACTCGGTGGGGAAACTCAACACTCTCAAAGCCCGGTGGTTGCTTCACATAAACCTCTTCTTCTAAAAACCCATTCAGAAAGGCACTCTTCACATCCATTTGGTACAATTTGAACCCTTTAGCTACAGAAAAGACATGATAAGAGCAACACGCCTAAGAGTCACAGACTCGCTCACCTTCACCATGCCCATTGAAACCACTCTACCTTTCCCATTGTCCCCAAAAGTGATGTACTCTTTGGTCATCACCGGGATGAAGCTGGAGAACCACCTTTGATCTCCGGTCATGTGTCGAGAGCAACCGGAGTCGATCAACCAAAAGCCCTCCATGCCTACCACTTGCAAAATAAAAAATGAGAGCGAGAGTGAGCAAACGACTCAACACTGGGGTTGGTACAAAATGAATCAAACCAGTGCCGTGCCATTTGCTCAAAATTGGGGTTAGCAAAATCCATCCTATCACTCCTAAGTGGAACACCCACATGTCTCCTTGGAGAACTACGCGTACCACATGGTGAAGACCGTGGCCCGTAGCTCCTCTGAGACCTAAATCTGCGATCATTCCCCCCATACTCGTATTGACCACAAGTGAAGGAACGTCCAGCAAACTCGCCACGCCCAAACCCAACACGCCTGCCTATGTCTCTTTGAGGAGGCACACCTCGTGTAGGAAACTCACACCTCTCTTGAGGGTAAATGGTACGTACCACACCCTCACCCCTAGGCACCACACGAGACTCAGGCACACGACGAGAAGGGCGGTACCTGTCCTTGTGTGCCATCTCTCTAGCAAACCTCTCCTCACGCTTCCTCCTGAAGCAAAACTCAGCTAGGTGACCATCCCTCCCACATCACAATAGAATGGGATTGGCTTTGACTTTGTCTGAGGCTTTGGGTTCTCTCTTGGTTGAGGCTTCTCCTCACTAGGTTTCTCTCCCTGCTTCTCAAAGAACACATTGCCCATGTCACTCTTGAACTTGATGGGTTTCTGGAAGTCATTTGTTTGGCGAGGAAGCACTGGTGGAGCTGGGGTTGTGTCTAGTCGGTTCCTAAGTGGGTTTGGCTTAGAAGCATAGGCATTTTTGTGGAAGGTTTTTGGTGGAGCTGGGATATCACCTATTTTCTCCTCCTTCTCACCACTGCACTCCCCAATCTTATCCGACCCAAGCGTTTGCCCATCATATTGTATGCCTCAATCATCATCCTGAGCTGAGGCTCATGACCTGACAACCAACCCATCATTTTTCCTCAACTCATCATTCTCATCCTGAAAGCGATCAACATAGTGTGCAAGCTCCAAATTCTTCACAACATTTATTTCACGAGTAGAGCATGAAGTAGGAATAGGAGCTTTCAGCTTAGCCTCTAGTGATCTAGCATAAGCATGTGATTCATCTAGCTTCTCATGCAAAACAGAACAAGAAGTGCAAGCACCAAGCAAGGAGGGCCTAGATTTCATCTCATCTAGCTCAACCCTAAGCACATCTAGTTCCTCAACCTTGGAGGCATATTTTCCTTGAGCACAGTCAAATCACTAAGGAAAGTAGAACAATCAATGCATTCAGGTTCATCGGTCATAATAGGAGCAGCCTTCAGAGATTCTATTTGAGCCCTAGCATCAACAAGCAAAGACTCTAGCTCAACCACTTTCTCCTTAGCCTCTCCAAGCAAAGACCTATACTCCCTCTTCTCCTTGTTGCCCTTTCTAAGCACATCATCACGGTTGTCAAGCAATTCATTCAACCTAGCATTCTCCGCTACCAAGAAGGTAGGATCATTGTTTTCCTCACCCTCGGAGTCGGAGCCCGAGTCATCCTTCTGGCTCTTCTTGCTCCCGGAGCTGTGTGCCATGCCGCAAAATCCTTGGGCGGCGAAGCACAGGCCATTGATGTTCTTGCTCGACCGCTTGCCCTTGTGCCGGTCCTCTTCTTCATCACTTGAGCTCGATGAAGAGTAGCAGGAACTTGAGTCGATGTCACTCACTCCGGCAACCATCGCACGCTCCTTCTTGTGACCGCCACTCTTCCTCAGCCTCCGCTCGGACTTGTTCTTGCCCTTGTAGTCGTTCCTCGAGCGGTGCTTGTGGTCGGTCCTCAGACGGTGCTTGTGCTCGGGCTTGATCACCATGGCCTTCGGGCACTCAGCAATAAAGTGCCCGTGCTTCCCGCACCGGTAGCACATGCCCGAGCTCCTCCGAGCGTTCTTCCGGTTCGTGTACATGTGCTCGAACTGCCTACTCAGCAACACAAGATCTTCCTCACCTAGCACATCGAACTCCTCATCTGGCATGGACACATGACAAGACAAAGAGAACTGTCTAGAAGACAGGTTAGTGTTAGTCCTTGTTCCAGAAATGAGAGCCAGACTATGAGGATTAGTCGGTTTCTCGATCCTTGCTCGCACCCCACGGTCCACCTCAGACAACTTGAGCTTGGAAAAAAGCTCGTCCACTGTGAGGGTTTCATAGTGATCCGACTCCAGAATAGCCTCGAGCTTCTCACTCCACACGGTACGATCCAGCGAGTGCAAAAGCTTCATAGCCCTGTCATGATCATCTCACGGGAGTGCGGCCACATTAGCTCTCATGTTGTTCACAATCACAGTGAACCGCTGGAACATGGTGTATATGGACTCACCGGGGAGATGAGTGAAGTTCTCGTACTCTGTTCGGTAAGTCGCAAACAACTGAGCCTGAACCTGAGCGTTCCCAGCGTGAGCATTCTTCAGCTGCCCCTAAATCCTACAAGCCAAGTCCTTTATCTGAACCCGATCGAATTCGGATTGACACAGAGCACGAAACAAGTAGTCGACCGCCTTGTTGTTGGCGTCGTGCATATCCCTCCATCCTGGAGCAAGGAAATTAATCGGATGAACATAAGCTGTATTCACCGTAACATCCCAAAGGATCTGACCCTTATCGCGGAGGAAAGCAGCCATCCGCGTCTGCCACATCTGGTAGTTTTTTCCATCAAAGTGTGGAGGACCCGAACCCCATTCTTGGTACGCCATCTTTGGTCCTTAGACTAGTTAGAATCACAAAGATCCATAACCTAGCTCTAATACCAATTGAAGGACCGATTAGGTGACCAGAGAGGGGGGGAGTGAATGGGAGCCGATAAAAACTCTTCTCCGAAGAGTCGAACTCGACTATGCCCCAAAATCACAAGTGAGGGTTCCCACACAAACTTGCCAAGGTCACGTAGCCACAACGGACCTACCAACCCTAGGAACAAGCCCCAACACAACTCAAAGCGGAAACACAACTCAAGAGCTATGGACTTAAGCTGATCTGCAACATCAGGGACGGACTGTCCGTCAGGCTAGGATGGACTATCTGCGGCTCCCAGTCGAACCGTCCGTGGGTCAAGGACGGCCTGTCCGAATTTGAGACCAGAACCACCAGAAGGTCTGCAACCCAACTCGCCTCGCACGGACTGTCCGTATGGGCACCACAGACTGTCCGTTTGGGCCTTGCGGACTATCTGACACTACAATTCAGACCGTCTGAAAATGTCGACAAATCCACTAGTGACCAACCTCTCCACACGGAACGTCCGACACGTCAGTTCGGACCGTCCGAGCCAAGCCGGACTGTCCGACCCCCTTCTGCGGACTGTCCGCAAACTTCTTCCTACAAAACCAACCGACTCACCCGATCGAAACATGAGCGCTCAAGAACTAGACAAACTCATGACGAACACCGATGAACAAGCTTCCTATGGACAGTCCGTGAGAGCCAGACGGACAGTCCGTCCTGCTCGAACAGAACGAGAAACAAGCAACTCGCGAAGTCAACACTTCCTACCCATCCATGGATCACCCAAACAGCTGCATGGATTGAGACAAGCTTTGGGGAAGATGTGAAGCGTCCCAAGGGGATGCTATGCCCAAAAACTTGGAGCCTCAAACCAACTAAATCGCCGAGAATCGAACACGAACCGAGCTCAACTAAAAAGCTAGGGTTCCAACCGAAATCCTTGAATCGGAGGCCAGATCCGGAGTTTGATGGGTCAAGATCAAGCACAAAGATGCACAAGACATCTATCCATGATCCCCACAAAGAAATCCGAACACAAACGCCTCAGAATCGAAGGAACAAGCCGCGCATGAAAATCCAATGAAAATAGCCCGAAAAAGACATGAAAATCACTCGAGCCACAAGAAGGAAATCAACGCAACCATGAATGCTTCCATACACTCAGAGGTCAGATTCCCTACAAAATGATGGAAAAATCTAGCCTAAAGAGTAGGGAAATGAGAAGCAGTCCAGATGGATGAGTTGCCCTGAAACCCTAGAGCTATATATATGAGGTCTCTCCGTGTTGGGCAAATGACCAAGCTACCCTTAGAACATAAAAGAAGATACACACCCCTCAGGGGCATGATGGTCAAGTAGAACTCCTCTTCATCGAGCGGCCACACCTTCGCCGCAGTCCGCGTCCTCCTGACGTAAGCCCTGCGATCCTGTCGTGTGTCCCCCGTCATCGAAGCTTCTCGGCACGCTCGGTTCCCGTCTCCGCCCGTCGAGTCTCCGGTCTTGGTTTTGTGGCTCAACCAAGTAACTCGATGGTTTTGTGGTGAACCGCCGCAAACCCCGCGTGCAGACCCTGTTCGTGAGCTGCTACCCTGCACCGGCTCCATCGACGACTTCGTCTTTCTTTTCTTGCCACCATGCGGCCCGCACTTGATCCCGTTCGGCCACCGGGTCCATCGAGCCGAGCCTACATGTCTGTCCACTCCTCGGAGGCCCCGCAAGGCTAAGACCTTTCGCGCCCGCTCTTCACCTGCACAAACGCAAATCAAGCTGCAACCTGCACCTGCAATACTCGGCCAAGAGTCAGTCCACACCACGTTGTCAATCACTCATCACACCAAGGAGCGACCATACACCGGTCCTCGGACGCTCCGTTCCTCAGACCATGACAGAATCTGTCAACATATCACTGTTATTTTACCAATGTATTAATTTATTTTCCCTGTATCTTTGTGTTCCCATTGTGTCGGCCCATTCCCTAACTTTAATTGGTGCATTGTTCTTTTTGTTGTATCTAAAGGTTCCAACTCCAAGAAGGAATCCAGAAACCGCACCAAAGGCAAAATTAGAAAGTGTATCACTCAGACTTCAGTATCTGATTCAGAACCCTCAAGTATAAAACCAAGACAAGATCCAACCATCTTCGTACTCAGTTTTCACCCAAAGGTACAGATTCAAACTATCTGATTCCATTCAATACTCCTTCTTTCTGGTAATATGGCTGTTACCATATATAATTTTGTATGTTTTTATTTGCCAAGAGAAGGATGTACGTATAAGAACAAGGTGCTCTCCAAGTTCAGTGCTCAAAGCCAACAAAAATATGAAGCCAAAACAGAGAGAAAGAATTATTGAAATTGGTCTTGGTTCTTATTTGGAAATGAAGCTCAATGACTCCCTTTTGTAGCTTGGAGTATGGATGCTGATGCACTTTGATGTAGAAGACATGTGCTTTAATTTTGGCTCTGCTGGAAGTGTACTTGTAAACAAAAGAAGTCTTGCTAGGTTAACTGGATTACCATGCAATGGGCAAAAAATTGTACCAGAAACTGGCAGGCCAAAGAATGTCTGTCAGTTCAAAGATAAACTGGGTATACCCAAACGTGCAAAGGGATTCCCGGATGAGTTTTTACTCAATGAGATGAATAAGGGCAAAGATGATGACCTTTGCGTCACATGTTGGCTTTTGCTTTTATCTGACAATATATTGGCTCCTGACGCACTTAACAGTGTCAGCCCTAAATTGCTGAATATTTGCCAAGATGTGACACATATAAAGTCCTATGACTGGGTTGGATACATATTGGAAGATATAAAAAATAGTGCCAAGGATATACAGAAAAAGATTTATAATGATCCATCATTTAATTCTTACATGAAAGGACCAACATATTTCCTTGGAGTAAGGACTATCCATATCAAATCGTAATCCTGTTTGAGGAGTTATTTTTCTTTATTGTGGTAGCTCATGCATCTGCTGTTTATGCAGTTATATTTGCTGGGCTGGGTCGAACATGGGAGGTAGATTAAACAATCTGTTCCAGCTGATCCACCTTGTTTTAAATTTTGGGATAGCCACAAGAAAACTAAACTGATTGAAAAGGATCATCTGTTGCAATCTAGAATTTTCAGAATGCTAAAGGTAACTCTTCATTTTATGTTCTTTTGCAACTCATGCTTAGCTGTTTTTTTTGGCCTAATGCATTTTTGCACTATTTTGATTCATCTCAATTTTTTCAATGCAGTTGAAAAACGTCAACAGTACATGTTACGCACAAGATTTCCACTGCACAGATTCAACGACATATATCTCAATTGACAAAGTATTCGATAGTATCAATCTGCCACCAGATGTGAGTTTTGCACACCTTGTTTTCCTTGCTGCCGTGTGGCCGTACTTTCACGAATGAAACAATGTATTTGAGTTATCATAAACATGTAGTAGAATATATTTTTATATTTCTAGTCTTGACAGATCATTGTCTAATTAACAGTTGAAGTCGCAAATTGTCAAGAAGATTGATTATCATACAATTGCTAATTCAGACCAGATCTCGGGGACTTTTGGTCTCTTGATCAGTTTAATCGCTGAATTGGACAAGGAATTTCAGAGAACTAACAATCAGACTGTACAAAAACTTCTTGCTGAAATTGCTTTGCTCCTTTGTGAGTCAACTAGAACAGAGGGTATTAAAAACTTAGCCTGACTGTACAAACTTCTTACTGCATTTGACAAATAAATGAAGGTATTAAAGTCTTTTCATTCCTCTACTAATCTGTCCTAAAAAAACTGAAATTGCAATATTTCATGGGACGGAGGGAGTATGTGTTGTTTGTATAGTTAATTCGAGTATAATATATGGCAGGAAACATTGGATTCCACATATAGGCCTTGGGCTTCTCTTGAAAAGCAGATTGTCTTGTCCATCTCCAAACTAATTGTGGATGCTAGAGACTACGTCCGGTTCTGCGCTGTCTGCAAGAACTGGAATGATGCCGTCGATCCCAGTGCTGACACATGCTTTCAGCCCTGGATCATGACGTCCGAGTACAATGAATGCCTATAGTTTCAGATGTTGGATGGGACCTGGTCTGCATGCATAAATGTCCCAGTTCTAAAGCGCAAGACAGTGGCTAAGTGCGGCTATTTCCCAGCCCTTGTTCGTGGAAGGATTACCGGTTATGACAGTGGCCTCCTTATCGGTATCGATAATAGAAAGAATGCTAAGGGCGTGGTTGTCAACCCACTGATTGGGTGGAACACCGAACTACTGCCCCTGCCCAGTACCATCCATGGCAAGGCTGAATATGGATTTGTCATATCAAACAGTGTTGAGAGTAGATGTACTGTCGTTGTCTACACCAAGCACACCAAGCATGATCCCTTGACTGCAGCAGTATGTAAACTTGGAATTGACGAGGAGTGGATCACCAAGACATACACTAACGTCAAGAGGTTCTGGATGCAGATGGAGGATCATTTTAAACCATGCCTGCAAAAGCACATAGTCAAACTGGAGGATCAGGTGCTCTTCCTATGTCGATCATCCGAGGACTTTTTGGACACTTCCGCCCGCAAAAACTCAGTGAACTTTCTCTTCAGAGATGAGCCCAATTGCGGTGATGGTATCAGCTGCAGTAGCATGTACAACCTATATGGCAAGATCATATTGTGGACCTATGATGACTTCTCCTGCTATGTGTTCTCGGACGAAAGATTCACTGACATCAACAATATATACTACTTCGAGTTGTATTTTGGATCCAGATGCGAGCTAAGGAAGCACAGCTTAGATGGTGTCGACGTCTGCCTGAGAGATATAACCCAAAAGTCACTGAATGGTTCCAGTTGGTTTGATTCAGTCAGATGGTTCGTACCTACACTGATGAAAATCAGCAGTTGAGTGACTAACTGACATGTGGGCTCCATGTCAGTGACCCAACTGCAGAAGCCACAACTGCAGAGGATCTCATTCTGATGAAAATGTACTCCTATGCAGTATTGCTAACTGGGTCGTATCCACCTGTATATACCACCTCTTTTCTTTTCTTTGATAGTGTCTTTTTGGATCTAGATGGGACGCTCGGGATTGTGGCTCTATGTTGGCATTCGAGCTCCTCCGGATCATTGCAATTACCCATGCCCCCTTCTTCCAGTTCCCAAAGCCCCCAGATCTGACTGGATCTACAATCACGAGCTCTATGTTGCCTCAGCAGTCATTTAATTGGTTCTAAAAAAAAGCAGTCATTCAATCAACTAGCCTCGTCATTTTAAAATAAAGCGTGTTGCCCCCCTCCTTCCGATCTTCCTTTTACCCCTCTTCTACTCCATGTGTGTGCTCCATGTTGCCTCAGCAGCCATTTAATCAGCAAGAACCATCATTTTAAAATAAAGCAATAGGAATCACATGACATGACCTGCTTAGCACGTAGGTTGGGATGTTGGGTTACGCATGCAGATTAGTCCATTTAGGGTTTAGTAAGGGTTGCGTTTGCGGCTATCTGGTTACGCATGAGTTATAGTGCGTGGTGCCCACCCGGGGATACACAAGGTTACTCGTTTGAGCGACACTTCAAGTCCGTGTAACCTTCAGCCACCAGTTACGCATGATATATGCTAGCTCCGTGGTACAACAATTTGGATTACATGCACACGACCGGATGCAGCGTGGCTTTTCCGTAACCCGGCTAGTGTTAACGCAGTCGGTGTTGCAGGAACAATGCAGCATGGCTGGTGGGTAACCGAGCCGGTGCAGGTTATGTGCTAATCGACTCGACTCAGGTTGCAGCATGCAGCACGGATCCTTCGTAACCTAGCAGGCGCAGCTTAGACGCAAAATTGACACCACCGGATGCATTTGTTTGTTGTGTATGTTTGATAGCAGGATGTAGCTTCAGAAAGACTCTTCGGATCAATTCAGAATTCATAATATAACCTTGTTTGGATCGGATGGCCTACCACTCCTGAATGCTAGTGCATTATTTGTAGCACTATTTTATATTTTTACTGTTTTAATTACTACTAAAATTCTCTACATATAACACTGGTAACACGTACGGTCACCTTGTACCCATTGTGTCCACACATATACTCCGTACGCACCACAACGGCTCGACTGTGGTGTCCCGGTTACGCACTATCCATGCAGGTAGCTGGTGGTACAAGTACAAGGTACAGAAGATGAGTAACCAAGAGCCGTGCAACGGCAAAGTTCCTCCAAGCTTACACTAGCTAGCTATCTTTATTCAAAAAAATACACTAGATACACTAGCTAGCTATTACTACAAAAATTAATTATATGCAACAACAAAGCCGTGCCTGCCCCCCCCCCCCCAAAACAAGGCCGTGTAAAAACATTTAAACTTGATGCTGCCTCTAGTTCCCAAATAAATATAAAGTCGTGAATAGGAGGGACGGATTTCATCCCCCTTTCGGCCTTTCAGTTGTATAGTCCTAATGTCCTATCCAGGCTCCATTCCACGCCTCTATCTCCAGGCATTTACGAGGCCCGATCATCCTCATCCTTCCAGAAGAAGCATCCAGATCCCGATCGAGAGAGCTTGTTCCCTCCCTCAGCTCCCCAGCGGCGCGCAATAGGTCGGATCCATCGATGGCTCCTACGGTGGCGGCGTGGAACGCGGTGGTGAAGCAGCAGCACACAGGGAAGGCAGTGACGCTAGCAGCGTACGATGTGTCCGGCCACCTCGTGCCGCTCACCATCACCCGCAGGTACGTTCGCACATGTCGTGTACATGTGTCCTGCTAGAAATTGTCCCATGACGGCTATGTAGTCGCCTGCATCGATCTAGCAGCTTGGGTCTCGACCTCGCCAGCGTACCCCTACCGCCGGCAGGGCTGTGCCCGGTTGGCTCCGGCAGCATTGCGAGCCAGTACGTCCGATCTGATTGATGGTTCGTAGCAGCGGTGCCGGTGACAGATTTACTTGCATGTCTTCGTCGAATAATCTATCCCCAACCTATATCATCATGCGCTCTAAAGATTCTTTTGGCAAACAGGAGTTAAAGTTAATAAAAGACTCCAGATACCATATAGGTCATCAACAAGCCAAATTCAATCGGTGTAAGCTCTCGTAGTTTGGGGACTACCTAGGGGATACTCTTATGTAAATGGTCCTAGCACATACCATTGTCGATCAGTATATATCTTCAATAGCACCATGGATATGTCACAATTGTAGACAGCAATGCCTGGTATGCCACAAATCTGGTGACTGAGATGTTCAGAATTTCCAGTCTTTTCTGGATCATTAGAGCTTCAAAATTTTCTTCTTGTGTGTGGTACTGCAAGTTACTGATATGGCTTTGTAGTAGTTTCTTGTCTTTGAATGAGAAAAATATTGAGCGTTTTTTATTCACCATGTTTATCACCTTTTGTACAGATTTGTTTAAAGGAATTAATTAATTCACCAGAAACGAAGATAGCTTGCCTGCATGATGTAAAATTTAACAAACAATCGTTTTATTGGATTGGATAGCTAATGACTGATGATTATATTGGACTATCAGATACTTGAGATTATTGTACTGTCGATATATACATGTGCTGAATTATGTGCACTATTAATTCTTAATGATGCAGGAGCACCAGAGATGATGATGTAGCGATAAAGATTCTTTACTATGGGATCTGTCACTCTGATCTGCACAGCATCAAGAACGAGTGGAATAACACCATGTACACCGTCATACCTGGGTACGTGACTTGCCCTGTTGCCCATGCCTTGCTACTGTTGTTGTTCGTTACTTTGGTTTATTTTTTTTTAGGTTTGGCTTTGGTTTATCCTGCAGCTCCAAATGAAGCTCTATCAAACAGTTTTCTCAAAAGTCAAAACCGACTTCATCTTTGGAGCATTAGAGTACTTGGAGTCATTTTGTATAGAGAAATCGAAGTTTAAAAAATCCAAAGGAGCCAAAGCTGTACCAAAGAAGGATTTTTATCAAATTGTGACCTCTGAAAATACTAAACTTCTCTTTTGTCGATGTGTTGTAGTCACGAGATAGCCGGAGTGGTGACGGGGGTAGGCAAGAACGTGACCAAGTTCAAGGTCGGCGACCGCGTTGGCGTCGGCTGCATGGTGAACTCGTGCCAGTCCTACGACAGCTGCGACAAGGGCTTCGAGAACCACTGCAAGGGCATCATCTTTACCTACAATGACGTCGACCTCGATGGCACTGTCACCTTCGGCGGCTACTCGAGCAACGTGGTTGTTCACGAGCGGTTCGTGGTCCGATTCCCTGACGCAATGCCACTGGACCAGGGTGCGCCGCTGCTGTGTGCCGGCATCACAGTGTACAGCCCCATGAAGCACCATGGCCTGAACGTGCTCGGGAAGCACGTCGGTGTGGTGGGCCTGGGAGGGCTAGGCCACATCGCCGTGAAGTTCGCAAAGGCGTTTGGGATGAAGGTCACTGTGATTAGCTCAACGCTAGCGAAGAAGGACGAGGCCCTTGAGCGCCTTGGCGCTGACGCCTTCATCATAAGCAAGAACACTGACAAAATGAAGGTGTTGTTAGAGAAGTACAACATTAAGTGTTTCGTGTTGAA
This sequence comes from Cenchrus fungigraminus, assembly GCA_036936925.1. Lineage (NCBI taxonomy): Eukaryota > Viridiplantae > Streptophyta > Magnoliopsida > Poales > Poaceae > Cenchrus > Cenchrus fungigraminus. The sequence continues at coordinate 55,325,946 of CM072772.1, read as the reverse complement.
CTGACGAACTGGATCATTAATTTCTCACTCTGCAACGTTGGGTCTTATATTTTTTTGGCAGGCTGCGGCTAGCACCATGGATGGCATCATCAACACGGTGTCTGCCAACATCCCCATGGCCCCATACATGAGCCTGATGAAGACCTACGGCCAAATGGTCATAGTCGGCATGCCCGAGAAGCCACTGGAGATCCTGCCGTTTGATCTCGTCATGGGCAACTCCTCACTGAATGACCAATCTATTTTATGAGAAATTTGCTTGCTTTTAACAAACAGCGCTGGGTACCTGCTGAACCTGACAATTAACTAATCATGTGCGTGTGAAAAAAATACCTGCAGGGAACAAGACCCTGGCGGGGAGCTGCATCAGCGGCATGACTGACACATAGGAGATGATCGAAGTGGCGGCGAATTATGGCGCACGGCGGACATCGAGGTGGTGGGAGCGAACTACGTGAACACGGCCATGGAGCGCCTCGACAAGGCCGACGTCAGGTACCGCTTCGTCATTAACATCGGCAACACTCTCCAAAGCTCCGAGTGATCACAATCCAGAATCTTACCATGTCATAATTGGTGCTCAATGTATAGGTGCGCCATTTCATCAGTGTCTAAAGCCACCAAATGACCTCGGGTACGCAAGTTCGACACGACCTGCCGTGTTCCGCGTAAAGGCCAAAAATTACAAGTGTCACATTGCTGTAATGCTAATTAGTAGTTTCTGAATAAGTTTGGTCCCTCCTTATTTGATTGTGCTGCTATCCTTCGGTTGTAAGATTGGAGTATTGTACTTTGCATTGATGTTCATTCAAAAAACATGAACCTATTCTGCCAACAAATCAACAAATAATTCAGCCCGGTCTGGTCACTTTTTTCTTATCAGTAACATCCGCCCGTTGCCATCCTTGTGAGGCCGAGGTGCCCATTGCCACAACTTCCCATGGAAGGTGGGTGCCATCACCAAGAGATCCCAGACATGTTGGTCATACGACGCGGGGACCCACACATCAGCCACTCAACGGGGGACTCATCAACGGCATTTTTGTCATTGTCGGAAGTGGTAACAACATATAGTATAATATATTATATAAAAATATATTAGTGTACATAAGATAATTATTTTTATATGCTATTCACATTGGTGCGATAAAATAGAAAAAAAGAAAAGAAAAACCCTCACAAAAGGAGAGCACATATGAATTGAACCCAGGTACTTAGGTTTAAGAGTCGAGCACAAAAGGAGAGCACATAACAAATAGGCTTCAGATCAAATGTACTCTATATGCGTAACCTACACCCACAAGGTTATGCACAGTCAGTGCTGCATCATAGGGAAAATACGACTAGGTAATGCACAGACTCGGTCACGCACCACTCAGGCAACACCGTCTCACAGGTGCAGGCAGCATTGATAGTGCGTAACTGAACAGGTGTAGGTTACTCGTAGAATCGACAAGACCGGATGCAGTAGGAATGGTGCGTAACCCGTGGCTGGGTGTAACCTGCACTAATGTCGTCGATCGTCAGCCACTCACGCCGTTTGCATGCATCGATGCAGATGTTTGCAGTTGCACCGGTCGGCTTCCTACTAGTTCACTAGTTGGTGCTGGCCTGCTGGCCTTCTTGTCACCCTTCCCTAGCTAAGCTAGTAGTACACAGGTATTTCAGTAGTATCTTGAGTGTCAACCAGCACCACTCCAATTTTACTGAAATTTATCTACGACCCAAAAAAACATGACTAGCAATTGATACATGTACCCCAAAAAACATGACTAGCAATTGACTATACATGTACCATGAAGTTATTTGTGCAATGAAACTGAGGAGAGCTATAGTAGAGGGACGGCGTGTAATAATGATCGAACGTAGATTTCATTATTCACTGGATGGATCGCTAGATGCTGAGTATTACATATACAACATATAAAACAAGGAAGCGAAACAAATCAGGGTTGCTAAGAACAAGCAAACTAACAGCCCTTTCCTTGTAAGTGTTGACACCGTTTTTTTGAAAAACAGGTCAATAAGGAGCAGCCAATAAGAAAGCGAGGCAATCGGCCGATTAAAGAGAGAGAAGGGTGGTCAACAGGACTCGCCGATGGTCAAAGGAGTTCAACTCTATTGATGAGCTAGCGGGTCAAACCAATCGGCCGATGGTCAACCGGAGGATCGGCCGATGGAAAGAGAAGAAGGCGGAAATCAAGAGGATACGCCAAAAGGAAAAGCACGGCGGAGACGGGTCAATCCACGATTGACAACGGGTCAAGAGTCAGTTTTAGGGAGTTTTGACTCTTGCGAGAGTCTTTCTATTTTTAGTAGTGTTCGTTTTCTTTAGATACAAGTAAACAGTGCCTTAATCGGCTAGAAGTTGGGTTGTCCTTAGGACATAAATAGCGACCATGCGTGGTCGGAAAAAAGTGTACACACCAATATCAAACAAACCGCCTCCGAGCAAACCCTTTACAATTTACAGCATCAACTTTACAGCATCTACTTTTCCGGTGACTTCGCCATTGCGTTTTTTCTCTTTTATACAACGTCGTCCTTCAAGTTCGTCGGGCTACATCGATCGATCTCCGGCAAGCTTGTGTGTACCGTTTTACCGAATAACCCTAGGCTTTAACCTCCGGGGCATCGCTGAGGTTTCTTCTAGTTCTTTATTCACCCCTTACCGATATTAGCTAGATCTGCAAGTTTTCGTACCAATTCTTGTGGTTTTTAGCTATTATCACCAATTTATCCAGCTCGATCTAGATCACATCGGCTTCTAACACTACAGCCGATCCCGACCTACTCGAGTTGCTGACGTCACGATCGGCCAATTCCAGCCGATCTCTTATCCACACCCTCGCGCCTCGGTCGCTCTCGAGCCGGCCGATCCCGCTTTATCGTATCGGCCGATTGGCTGGTACACATGTCGCTAAAAGGCCATCAGTTCTCTAGCCGACCCCTAATATTTTCCATTGTCAATCAACAGGTCAGATTGGCTGGCACGCCTCGCAACAGACCGGGGAGTCACGTGTGTCGCACGCGGAGGTGACGTCCTATTTTCGCATCGGCACACTTTTGGCACGCCCAGTGGGACCCGAAAAAGTCAACAATGTTGAAGAATTTGAAGAATAATAATGAAGTTGACCAGGGCAACATCCAGACAGTCTCCAAAGACCAGCTGAAGGATGCAGACAAAGCCGAGTTCGAAGCTCACATGAAGCGATTTGAAGAACTGTGCTTGGCTTCATATGGTCAAACTAAGAGTGGGGTCTACAAGAAGAATCCTCTTCCAATGCCCCAGCAGATCACCTTCTCATCTGATCCTCAAGGACTTCAAGATATGATGAACAAGGCTATGCATTAGACGATGATCGATCAATCTAAAGTCCTTGCCAATACTATCCAGAACTGTCTGACTGAGACGCTCAAGAAGGGAGCAAAAGGGGGATACGTGGGACCTGCATACTTCCAACCAAATCGAACTCCTCTAGTGTTCCCAAAAGACCAATCAGCTTCCCTGCCGATTGATGATTCAATAGTAGGGGTTACATCATCTCCACAGATCAATGCAACCGATCCTGGTCCTTCATCGGCTGCCCAGCCGATTCAGAATCAGAATATTGGAAGTATGTCTAAAAGCCGTGCTGTTACGGTGCCAATTGTTCCAACATACTTAGCACAGCCTAATAATCAGGATGGAAGATTTGTAGAGTGGAGCTTCCCTTTGAAACTAATATCTCATGCTTTTTCGAATCCCATCCTGAAGAGATTCCAGAAGTGAAGTACCCAGAGTCTTATCAAGCTATGTTAGGGGGTACTCCAGGGACTGTGCATATGACCAAAGAAGGAGTGGAATTTGTTTACTTCAATCATGGGAACAAGAATTTTGAAAGAGTTAAGATCAGTCCAGCTCATGCTCACATGGTCATACCAATGGAAAGAAAAGCTCCTGTTCCACCTCAGAGATCGGTTCCTCAACTAACTTTGGGGATGCCTATACAAACTACTCCATTGCAACAGCCATTATCAACGTAGCCTATCTTAACCCCTGCTAATACAATTGCTCACACGAGATCGTCGCCTCAGCAGCCGATCGACCAGGGAACGACAAGACAGCCAACAACACCACAGCAACAGGCGGATCCTACACAAGCGGTGCAGATGCTCCTAAATCAATTAGCTATCTCAGGCCAGTTGAACTTGCATCAGCTAGTTCCATCGGCTGGTCAGCTAATCGGACAGATTCCACCTGTAACAAGTCAATCAAATGCACAAGGTTCTTCTGGAACGAGGACATCAATGGCACCAAATCCACAGCCAAGAACCTCGGAAGATCAACCTCCAAAGACTCCATCAGCTGAGACACAAGCAATTGAACAGATATCTGCTGAAGTGAAGTCTCATTTGAAACAAGAATTGATTGATCATTTTTCAAAAATGCTGCAAAAACAATATCGGATGAAACCTAAGCAGCAATCCTGCATGTACAGGACACCGTATCCATCTGGCTACGATCAGATACCTTTCCCTCCAAAATTCAAAGTGCCAGACTTCACCAAGTTCTCCGGATAAGATGATACATCCACAATGGATCATATTACTCGATTCATCATGTAGTGTGGAGAAGCAGGGAATGTTGATGCACTCAGGATACGGCTGTTCTCTTCATCTCTCTCAGGGCCAGCCTTTTCGTGGTTCACTTCGCTTCCAGCCAACTCCATTACCAAATGGTCTAATCTGGAGCAACAGTTCCACAATTATTTCTTCTCTGATATTCGTGAGATGAAGATTATTGATCTGACCAGACTCAAACAAAGGAACGATGAAACTGTTGCTGGATTCGTTCCGAGGTTCAGAGAGGTCAGAAATAAATGCTACAGTCTGAATCTGGGAGACAAACAACTGGCTGAATTGGCATTCCAAGGGCTCTTGCCGACCTTGAGGGAGAAATACGCATTACATGACTTTGAGAGTCTCCGCCAGCTGGTCAGTCGGATGAGTCAGGAAACTACAAGATCTTACAAGCCTAGGAAGAACTTCCAAAAGAAGGTGTCTTACGTGGATTACTCTAACTCAGAAGATGAAGATAACATGATAGGGCTTGCAGAGTGGGTCAAAGGCAAGAAGACAGTATCCTGTCCCTTTGGTAAGAAGGAACCAGAAAAATTCGGCTTTGACATCACTAAGGCCGATAAGATATTTGATCTGTTGCTTCAGCAAGGGCAGATCAAACTCTCCTAGTTCCATACCATACCATCTGCAGAGGAGCTCAAAAGGATGAAGTATTGCAAGTGGCACAATGCAATGTCTCACGACACCAATGATTGCAAGATCTTCAGACAACAGATTCAATCAGCTATTGAGCAAGGGAAACTCAAGTTTGAAACCAACCTAAGCTGAAAAGCTGATGAAGATTGATCAGCACCCCTTCCCAACTAATACAGTTGAAGTGTCTAGCAAAGACACGTCACGTATTAAGCTGCTGACGTTTTAATCGGCTCAAAATAAAGGAGCTGTTGATCCCAAGGTACAAGCAACCGCTGCCGATGATAAAGGAAAAGGGTTGCTGCTTGAAGAAGGAGACATAAAGCTACACCGGCCTGTCATGTCCCAAATGCTAATAAAAAAGTTTCAGTGACGAAAAGAGAAAGCAAGAGGAAGAGAGGAATGGGCACGACGCAACAAAGGACATTGGTGATGTCCGTTCTTCAAGTACTGCTGGGAGGAAGGAATCAAGCTGCCGACGGCAGAAAATTGTCCAGAATGCAACGGGGCTTATAACAATAGCAGCTCATCTAAGAGGGTTTGCTTCGACGACAGAAGACCTACAGCTGGGGATCACCGTGAATTTAGCAATCAACGGATCCCAGTTCATCAACGGCTGGGGGGCAAGGCCAGCATCCACGATCGGTTGGGGGGCAAGGCTAGCGTTCATGATCGGCTGGGAGGCCGAGTCAATGAAAGGTCAAATGATCGGCTGGAAGAGATGGCCGAATCTTTGGTCCTTGATGAGGATATCATGTGTCGGGATCCTGAACATCGACGCACCGATGATGAAGGGTCAAGTCAGTCACACAAGAAGCCTAATCCACAATGGTGCCCAGATGGCTTGACCAAATCCCAGAAAAGAAGAGTCCAGCGTCTACGACAGCTAGACAGCAAGAAGCAAAGGAAAGATGTGTGCTGGATAAGAAGAAGGTGCGGCCTAAAGTATGGCGACCTAAACCTAAGGACGATGAGGGAAAGGATGATGAACCACAAGCTGATATAAACATAGTTGTCCTTCTGCCAAAAGAGTTCATGGTTCCAGTTGATTCGGATGTCTCCGATGAAGAACTTGGCATGGCTCAGTTAACAATGGAACCTACACAAGCTATCTTTGAGAAGCCAGAAGATGAGAAAAGACAACACTTGAAGGCATTGTTTCTCAAAGGTTTTGTCAATGGGAAACCAGTCACTAGAATGCTAGTAGATGGAGGAGCAGCAGTCAATCTGATGCCTTATACCATGCTGCGCAAAATTGGAAAATCTGATGAAGACTTGACCCAAACCGACATGATGCTGGTGGACTTCGAAGGCAATGTCTCTCCAGCTCAAGGTGCAATCTGCGTAGAACTCACCATCGGCAGTAAGACCCTTCCAACCGCTTTCTTTGTCATTAAAGGGAGGGGATCTTATAATTTACTGCTGGGTCAGGATTGGATACATGCCAATTGTTGCATACCATCTACAATGCATCAACGCATCATCCAATGGATCGGAGATTCAGTGGAGATGGTCAAGGGAGAAACCTCCTTGACAGTGGCAGCTACAGAAGCACAAGGATGGACCTATGATCGAGTGAGCTGCATATCAGGAAAAGCATGGGATACTAAGTATCTCAAGGTGTCCGATTTTGCACTAAAGCCGGTTCAAGCAGTTGGCTCTGATGACGAAGCTTAATGAATCAATTTTCTGAAGACGGAGGAAAGCTTGGGCATGGAGTCACAATAGTCGATGGATTGGTCGCCCAAGTATATGAATAGTTGTATGAGCCGATTGTCGAGTCGAGCCTATCGGCCGATTGGATTTTCGAGCTGTAGCCAATTGCAAATGTAATCATTTCTAGTAGAATAGCCGATATCTGTAAAGAATCACCTTTAGTACAAAAGATGTAAAAACCGATGTACAATTAATATAGTCGGTTGTCGCTTATACAAATATCGCCCTCAGAATAAAATGAATGTATTTTCATTTCCTCTGTTTTGGATTACAACGATGACATTACAACTCAGATCTGAAGATTACACGCGTTCTCAAGAAATTACAAGAGGTGCATTGTCCTATCTCCAGTATGATGAGGATATTGATTCGATGAATAAGAGAAGGACGCCGCAAAGAGGAAACGAAAGACTAAGATCTTCACCGGATTCTGTAATCTTCCGCCGGAAGGAGTCCGAGTTGATGACCAAGATGACCGTTCCTTTGGCACGCTCCTCCGCCGATAAATGTGTAGCAAGACACCCTACCTTGCTCCTTCCCCTAAAGCCAAATCCTCACAAGGATTCTTCTAGCTATAGCGCCTGCTGGCTTTTTGAAAGGAGACGAAGAAGAAGAGGGGTTACTACACTACTTCACAAGAATTCTTCTAGCTATGAAAGGGAGAGAGGAAAAGGTAACAGTCATACAACAAGAGTCTATGATCTTTCTGAGTTGGTTGCGCCATGGCCGATGAGTGTGAGTTCTCTCTACCAAGCTTCAGGCCTATTTATAGCCCCAAATGGCAGAAGGGATAACTACAAGAGGGAATTGAAAAAGGGGAAATAAAGGACATCTGATGCAGTCAAAGCAAGAACAGTTTCCCTGTGAAAACCTCAGACTGAACAATGGCCAGTCATGCAGTGATGTGTTTCCTGAAAATCAGGGGCTAGCTTTGAAGATGGATTGAATAACAATGAATGGCCCCACTTTGTACTCCAGAAGAGGAGGTTTCCAAGATCTTGCTCTCTCAACATTGCTAGCAACAACGACAAGCTTTGATGCATTATTTGGATGCAAGAACACTTCAAGAAGAAACTTGTCAAGGAATGGGGATGGTCGCATTTTCCTGGAATCACTCTAGGGGAGGCCTACCTCTTATTCCTAATGGAAGCCGATCTGGTTCATAGTCAGAAGATTATGGTGTCACATGAGAAGCAAGTTGCAATTTTATAGCGAGGCAGTTGAATCAGATCGTAAAAGGCACCTACAAAGATGGGTGAAAAGCCATCACCGGAGAACAGTACATTTAGATCCATCAATGCCAATAAAAGGATAATGATTTTATTCATAAATAAGCCGATCACATCGGCTGATAGTACATCGAGATTCAAAGGAGGCTCTTTGCCTTGTCTAACTCTGCTCTAACTTGGACTATTTTTTCACCTACACGGTCTAGTTCCTGCAGAAGAGTAGTCCTTCTAGCTTCAAGGGTTTCCAACTTCTTCTCGTCATTCGCAATCACAAGGCGAAGACCACGTTCTTGCCTGGATGGTCGGGTTGGATAATTTGCACCTGAGGCATTGATGCTCGACACAATCCTCTCCACAGTTTCATGATTTGGAGACTGGGGAAGAGATAGAGGAAGATCAAAAGGAGGTCAGAGAAATGAAAAAATCAAAGAAGAAACCAACCTGATTCACGGAGGAAGAAGAAGAAGAGGAGGCCATCGCAAAAAGAAGCACAGTTCAAAGGGCAAAAGAGATTTAGCAACTTATAAAGACCGATCAAAACGTTCGGTCAAAACAATAAATGCCAAGCGTTGGAAGTTGGCCAGTGAAGGCCAGATACAGTTCAAGAGTTACAATATTCAAAAGAAAATTAAACTATGCCCAGAAGGTGAAGAGCATTAATGAGATCCAGACGCAACTGGTCAACCGCTTCTATCTCCCGATGATCGGCATCGGCCGAACCTGGAATCGGCTACTCTTGTTCACGAAGAACTTGGGCTTGGCGTGCAAAAGAGTCCCTTTGCTCTCGCATGGAAGCAATGGTGCCTGGAAGATCCGCGAGCTTCTGTTCTTCAGCTGCCAAGTCTTGCTCGACCTGACCGAGCTCTTTCATCAGTTCAACGCGATGCCTCTTTAGACGATCAATGCTGTTGACGATATCAGGATGAGAGGAAGCTAAGAATTCAATCCTGCTATCAAGATCGGCCATACTGCTGTCTAGGTTCTCCCTATCCCAAGTAAGCTGCTCCTGGCGCTTCCTTTCATCTAGCCGAACTTGAGCTTCTTGAACTACAAGGTGCCGATTTTCAATAAAAGCAACCTGAAGCATTTTGGATTTAAGATCTCTGGGCAACTGGCCTTGAATCTACATGAAAATAGTCCTGATCGGCTCGGCATCTTGTACGAGTTGGCGATGTCTTGGTTCAGCAATGGAAGTACCTCGATCAGCTTAGCTTTCACATCATCTGGGAGAGTAGCTGCTGATACACCCTGAACAACAAGAGGCAAGGTTGGTGGAACCTACAGAGAGAGCAAGAGTGAGCGGAAGAATTGGGAGAGGAATCTGAGAAGATCAAGAAATTTACTTCTGCAGTAGAAGATGTTGCCTGTGCCTGAATAGTCGGGTTTTCAGCCGATTCTGGTTCAGGAGTCTCAGTAATCGGCGATTGAGATTGATCGCCAGTTGTTTGTTGGGGGTCATCCAGAGATACATCTTGAGTCTCGACCAATGTATCATCAGCATCCTGAACAAGAGACAGGAACTCAAGGATAGGCAAAAAGGCCAAAGATAAATAAGTTTTCATTACCTTGGTTGGAAATCTCTCAGTATGAGAAGCTATCGGGCTCTGGGTTTGATTCTCTACAACTTTGTCTGGTTCAGGTTGCTCAGACAGCTCAACCAAGGTATCATCGACCGGAACTTCTTGAATTGGCTCCAGAACTGAACCTTGATCAGAACCAGCAGTACTAGCTTGCGTTGATTGACCTGTCAAACCCGAAGACTAGACGAAAAAACAAGATGATCAGTCAAAAATACAAAAGGAAGAAGAAAAACTGAAAATCAGTACCTCAAAAGCATCTGCCAATACTCCAGCCATGTCCGAAATATTGACAACCTTAGTGTCAATCTTCTTCTTTGTTCTGCGGGTGAGAACTTTGCTAGTCACACCTTTTCTCTTAAGGGTTGACAGAGGTAGATTGTCTGGAGCAGGATTGGTCTTGGGGCCCTGCATGACTGAAGAAATTGAAGGAGCCTTGTAGCCGATGTACGGTACTCGCCTTGGTGGCCAATAATGAATCGGCTTGCCACTTCTACCGATAGCAGGAGGCTCGGTGGTTTCAGGCTGAAAAGAGGAAGCAACAGTTAGAGCACAACAAGGTAAATGTATGAACTGATCAAAAGAAAGTACCTCATCAGCCGATGCATGATACGCAGGATCCAGCTTCTCACAATAAAGTCTTGGAGAGACGCAGAAAAGGTGATCGCACCATTCCGCCTACTAGATGTTAAAAAGAGAAGAAGTGAAACTGGAAAATCTCCAGGAAGAAAGATCAATGGTGGCAGAATCAGGGACCCGGTCCAAGAGACGCTGACAATGAGTACCACTAGGAATAATCTCCCGTGGTTTAATCAAATCAGAGAAGTAAAGGCCAATCGGCAACTGGCCAAACCCCTGCTGACGAGCACACACTGAGGGATTATAAAATTCATAAGTGGACGATTGATCCTTGCCAAAGACACAAGAAGGAAGAAGCCCCGGTTTGATCATTTCCACAAAGGCAATCCTGTTTTCATCATCCTTGTGGATGTCATCAAAGCTGAATGTGGTCTCAAAATGGGTGTCATCATCTCTATATGCAAACCAGATGATGGACTCTGGGGTAAAACCGAGATAGAAGCTCGTGAAATGCTCTGCTATGCGAGAGGGAGTTCTCTTATGTCCTGGGAAAGCAGAAACGGCTTCTCCAAAGTTCATACATCGGCGTCTCACAATTGGGACACCATCTGGTTGATCTCCTGGGAAGGACATGTCAAAAATGTTTTGTTCCAACCTATCTCGAAGATGAAGGTTTAGCCACATGTTGATGAACCACCAGGGACCTCCCGGAGTGCCTATTGGGGAGTTGGTTGACAAACTAACTGCCACTTGATGAAGAAGATTATAAACTGCACCCAAGAGGTATTTTCCAAGAGGAATACGGGAGCCATCAGCCAGCCGTTCAGCTACTATCTGATAGTTGGCAGTAGGACCAAAAGTTTTACCACAGAAGACAAATTTCTCAAGCCACATGTTCAGAAAAGCAACATGTTCCCTGTGGTTCAAAGTTCCCTCCTTCTTGTGCTCGGCAATATAACCAGACCATCCACCTATGTTCTTGGTTTTCAGCTGATGAGAAGGCTTATCATTCCGACGGCTAAAAAGAGCATCTGAAGAAGAAACGTCTAGGCCAGTCAACAGGAGAACATCGGCCAGAGTTGGAGCCATCGGCCCATGACCAAACAAGAAGGCATTAAGTGCATCAGACCAAAAATAAGAAGCAGCTATCAAAAGAGATTCGTTCCGAGACCTCAGACAAAGATAGGGTGATGCATTGACGGATTTTATATTGCTCCCAAAAATCCTTGTTCTTCGCAGATACTCTACGGTACCAAGCTCTCCACCCTTTGTTATAACCTGTCCAAGACCTGAAGCAGCTATCCCAATCGGCCAGATCCAAAGAAGCATACTTGAAGGGGATTCGGCCAGTTTCAAAATTGATCATCTCAGTAGGGTCAACGTCACCCATTGGGCCAAGGAAAACAAGCCCGGGCTTGTCATCAAGAGGGATGGTGAGATTAGATCTAAGTTCCTGAAGAAATAAATAAAGAAAATCTAGACTTCAGACAAAGCAGAGCGGTGGCTTGAGGAGCAGATAAAAGCAAGAGGACAGAAGAAATACCGGGGGGGTTGAAGAAAGAGACGCCTTTGGAAGCACAGGGGCAGTATGAGAACCTCCAACGGAGCCTGAAGACGCCTTGAATCAGCAAGAACTCAGTGGCTTAGGGTTCGTCGCCTGGAAGCTCAAGCTGTTGGGGCAACAAAATTCGGGGGAAGAAGGGGAGTTGAGACAGTTATATTTATGGCCCCCTAAGATTTGTTTAGATTCTTCAGCTGACTTCGAAACAAAGAGGATACCGGATTCGAGGAAATTTCGGAGCAAAAGATTATTTACTCCGAAACTGGGGGGCATGTGTTGACACCATTTTTTCGAAAACAGGTCAATAAGGAGCAGCCGATAAGAAAGCAAGGCAATCGGCCGATTAAAGAGAGAGAAGGGTGGACAACAGGACTCGCCGATGGTCAAAGGAGTTCAACTCTATTGATGAGCTGGTGGGTCAAACCAATCGGCCGATGGTCAACCAGAGGATCGGCCGATGGAAAGAGAAGAAGGCGGAAATCAAGAGGATACGCCAAAAGGAAAAGCACGGCGGAGGCGGGTCAATCCACGATTGACAATGGGTCAAGAGTCAGTTTTACGAAGTTTTGACTCTTGCGAGAGTCTTTTTCTATTTTTAGTAGTGTTCGTTTTCTTTAGATACAAGTAAATAGTGCCATAATCGGCTAGAAGTCGGGTTGTCCTCAGGACATAAATAGCGACCCTGCGTGGTCGGAAAAAAGCGTACACACCAATATCAAACAAACCGCCTCCGGGCAAACCCTTTACAATTTACAGCATCTACTTTACAGCATCTACTTTTCCGGTGACTTCGCCATTGCGTTTTTTCTCTTTTCTACAACGCTGTCCTTCAAGTTCGTCGGGCTGCATCGATCGATCTCCAGCAAGCTTGTGAGTACCATTTTACCGAATAACCCTAGGCTTTAACCTCCGGGTGCATCGATGAGGTTTCGTCTAGTTCTTTATTCACCCCTTACCGATATTAGCTAGATCTGCAAGTTTTCGTACCAATTCTTGTGGTTTTTAGCTATTATCACCAATTTATCCAGCTCGATCTAGATCACATCAGCTTCTAACACTACAGCCGATCCCGACCTACTCGAGTTGCTGACGTCATGATCGGCCAATTCCAGCCGATCTCTTTTCCACACCCTCATGCCTCGGTCGCTCTCGAGCTGGTCGATCCCGCTTTACTCGTATCGGCCGATTGGCTGGTACACATGTCGCTAAAAGGCCATCAGTTCTCTAGCCGATCCCTAATATTTTCCATTGTCAATCAACAGGTCAGATTGGCTGGCACGCCTCGCAACAGACCGGGGAGTCACGTGTGTCACGCACGGAGTTGACGCCTTATTTTCGCGTCAACAGTAAGACTAATCCTGCAGTTGCGTCATCCGGCCCCGGGAGTAGCAGGAGGAGAAGCATCATCAGCCGCAGGAGGCAGAGCAGCCAAACAACATTCTTCGTTTGTTCCCATGTAGTGTACTCTAGATAGAGTAGACACCCAGCCACGGGTTACGCACCATCCCATGCTGCATCCGTCGTGTCGATTCAATGCGTAACCTGCACGCACTCGGTTACGCAAAATCTATGCTGCATCTGGTCGAGTCGATCCTGCGTGTCTCCTGCACCAGCTGAGTTACACACTGTTCGGCGACGCACCAACCGGCTGGGTCTCAAGTCGATCCTGCACGTCACCTGTACCAGCTGGGTTACGCATGGCTCAGTGGTGTGTGCGACACAAAATTTGTCGTGCGCGTAACCTACACTTAGACACGGGTGAGGACCGGAGCGTCCGAGGACCGGTGGATGGTCGCTCCCTAGTGTGATGAGTGATTGACAACGTGGTGTGGACTGACTCTTAGCCGAGTATTGCAGGTGCAGGTTGCGGCTTGATTTGCATTGGTGCAGGTGAAGAGCGGGCATGAAAGGTCTTGGCCTTGCAGGGCCTCCGAGGAGTGTAGAGACAAGTAGGCTCGGGTCGATGGACCCGGTGGCCAAACGGGATCAAGTGCGGGCCGCATGGTGGCAAGAAAAGCAAGACGAAGTCGTGGACAGGAGCCAGTGCAGGGTAGTGGCTCACGACCAGAGTCAACACGCGGGGTTTGCGGCGGTTCACCACAAAACCATTGGGTTACTTGGTTGAGCCACAAAACCAAGACAGGAGGCTCAGCGGGCGGAGACGGGATCCGGGCGCGCCGAGAAGCTTCGATGCCGGGGGACACGCGGCAGGATCGCAGGGCTTGCGTCGGGAGGACACGGACAGCGGCGAAGGCGTGGTCGCCCGATGAAGAGGAGTGCTACTTGACCATCTTGCCCCTGAGGGGTGTGTATCTTCCTTTATGTTCTAGGGGTAGCTTGGTCATTTGCTCAACACGGAGAGACTTCATATATATAGCTCTAGGGTTTCAAGGCAACTTATCCATCCGGACTGCTTCTCGTTTTCCCTGTTCTTTAGGCTAGATTTTCTTCATGATTTTGTAGAGAATCTGACCTCTGAGTGTATGGAAGCATTCATGGTTGCGTCGATTTCCTTCTCTTGACTCGAGTGATTTTTGTGTCTTTTTCGAGTCTTTTCGTTGGATTTTCGTGCGCGGCTCATTCCTTCGATTCTGAGGCGTTTGTGTTCGCATTTCTTTGTGGGGATTATGGATATTGTGCATCTTTTTGCTTGATCCTGACCCCTCAAACTCCGGATTTGCCCTCCGATTAAAGGATTTCGGTTGGAACCCTAGCTTTTTGTTTGAGCTCGGTAGAATCTCGATTCCTCTTGATTCAATGGGTTTTAGACTACAAATTCGTAGGTATAGCATCTCCTAGAGGCGCTTCATCTTCACCTATGATTTGGTAGCTTTTCCTTGATTGATTCGGGAGATCGGGTGAAGGACCAGAACTGGCGACCAGAGAGGGGGGGAGTGAATGGGAGCCGATAAAAATTCTTCTCGAAGGAGATGGAGACTCCAACAAGATGAACAAGACTTCCAAAGCACGTCTCCGACTCTACTACCTAAGTTGGCCAAGACCACGCAGCCATTGGAGTGCTACTGATCCTAGGAACCAACAACCACCTACACCTACTCGAGAACGCAGCGGAACAAGCAACTCGAGCACCACTGGACTGCACCGGTCAGACCGGTGAGCAGCACCAGTCAGACCGGTCCCTGCTGGAGCACCTCAACAGATCCTGAGAAACTTCCATAGAAAGCTCCTACACCGGTCAGGCCGGTGTAGTACGCCGGTCAGACCGGTCTGAGCCTGGTAGCCCCAAAATCACAAACCTGACCTCCCGAGCTCCAAAACGAACCAAACTCGAAACAGCAGCAACACGAAACAACAGGGAACTCACCAAGACGTTCACCCGAGGCAAATCCCACAAGGCCTCTGCACCGGTCAGACCAGTCAGGCTGGGTAGCTTGGGATGAACAGCGCCCGCGGGTCAACACCCCCAAATCCAACTCCCGATCTCCCGAATCGCTCCACGGATTTGCGCAAGACATTGGGGATAATAGGAACACCTCATGGGCACTCCATAGCCAAGATTTGGTCCACCAAAACTTGCTAAATCGAGAGGAATCGAAGAAATCCCACCAAGAACGCCTCTAACCCTAGAGAGGGGAAAACCCCAAAATCGAGCCCCTTTGCTCACGGATTTGGGAGGGGAATCAAAGGGAAAAGAACCACGAAGGGTTCAAGCATACATCTCCCACCAAATCCCAAAGAGAAAGGCCTCGAATCCGCCACAACAAAATCGCCAAGAAAGGGCTCCGAAAATCACCAAAAAGGAGAAATGGGAAAGACACATCCAAGCCTTGAGGAACCACGCCGAATCATCTATACACACCAAAGAGGTTCATTCAAGGTCTAGCTTGCCGCCCGATCATCCTACCCTCTCACAAGATCTCACCATGAAGCTCTCAAGCTAGTCCTAGAAATTCCAAAGGAAAAAGGAAGAGGAAAATAGCAAAACAAAATGAGCTAGGGTTCCAAGAGATGGCTGCCATCCTCTCACCACTCGGGTTATATGGAGGCTAGCCGAAAGACTAAACTACCCCTAAGGCCTAATACTAGGATACACAGCCCCAAGGGGCACTTTGGGAAACTTTGTCTTCGCACCATCGGACGGATGCCCGGTGACCGCAAACTTGCTTAGCCTCGACGCAAGCCTTGCGATCCCGACACGTGTCCTTCGCTTCGAAGTCTCCGGACTGCGTCGTCGCACACCGATCAGACCGGTGCTACTCACCGGTCAGACCGGTACCCACCGGTCAGACCCACCGGTCAGACCGGTCCGATGCTGCTGCACCTCCGTCTTCGGTCTTCGGTCTTGGCTTTGTGGATCAACCAAGGAACCCAGTGGTTTTCTGGTGAACCACTGTAAACCCCGCAAACTCGGTGTAGCCTCCGCCAATCACCACTCATGACTCGGCTCCCACGTAGTCTCGGCTCGACCTTGGTTTTGAGGCTCAACCAAGAAACCGTCCACGACTTCATCTTGCTGTTCTTGCCACCATGCGGCCCGCACTTGACTCCGCTGGCCACCGGGTCCCTCGAACCAAGCCTACTTGTCTTCTCCACACCTGGAGGCCTCGCCAGCAATGACCTTTCGCGCTTGTTCTTCACCTGCACCAACACCAGTCAAGCCGCAACCTGCACCTGCAATACTTAGCCAAGAATCAGTCCACACCACGTTGTCAATCACTCATCACACTAGGAAGCGACCATCCACCGGTCCTCGAACCACACATGGCTCTCAATCTCCCCCTTGATGAGTGCATTGACAACACACACATTTTGGTAAGCAAAGAGAAAAGAAACGACTAAGAGAAACTCCAACAAGCGATTGAAAGCCGAAGAAAAGGCAAAAGAGCAAGATCACTTGAAGAAGACAAGTCTCGGACCCCTTAGGCAAGGGCAACGGCTCGACACATCCGAGACAAAACACGCTCAAGCAAAGAGCACAAGCCACCAATCCAAAGCTCGAAAACCACAAAGAGCTCCCCCTGCACACATGCAAGCTCCCCCTGAACCAGTGCAACTCCCCCTGGACGAATGCATGCAAACCACTTCACGAAACAGAGCAGCTACTTCAGCTTTGCTCTGACCGGTCAGACCGGTCAACCTCACCGGTCAGACCGGTGGACAAGATCGTCCAGCACCTGACACTCACACCGATCAGACCGGTGCATCCCACCGGTCAGGCCGATGACCACCTGGGAAAAACTGGGAACTGCACGAGCTCAAAACTAGCTCGAAACCACTTGGAAACCTTCTAAATGCATGCAGCAAGCCAAAACATGCTCAAACTTCTCCCCCTTGTTGACAATGCATGAATCAAGCCAAAAATGCAAAAAATGCGACCTAGAGCTTCTCAAATGGACAAAATTCAACATAGCATGCTACACACCTCCAAATGAGCAAGTTAGATACTCTATAGCTTCGTATGGACAAAAACTACAAGATCACCAAGTTTCACAACCATTGGGCGAAGCTAAGATAGAAATGACTATTTTTGCGAAAAATTTCCCTCTCATGAGCAAAGTCCTAAACATGAGCAAAACATGTCAAAATGGCAAAGCCACACAAACTTCATGCTAGGACAACCATTCTAAGCATAAGACCATCATAAACACCCACAAGCACCTCATGTCATGTCAAAGCCACCGAGCCATGTGCTTACTTCTAAATATGAGACTTCTCATTGGTAAGCAACATGCAACGGTTTAGCACCCAAAAGCAAGTAAATTAAGCACATATGACATGGGAGCACATTTTCCAAACAATTTACATTTCATTTTCAAATTCATATTTGGTACATGAAATGTCTTTGCGACAAAAAGGAACTTATGCCCCTCCACAAGATAAAGCATGGGGGCTCAACATTCATGATGGCAAATGAGCCTTTGGCCCCATATGATCAAAATAAGCTATCCAACCACAAATTAAGCATAGCCAAGTCACAAAAACATGTCAAGATCATATAAAGGCATTTACTCACAAGAGAGCATGTATATAACATTTTTGAAAAAACATAACCATCAACCATGGATATAAATCAAGATCATCAAGAGCTAAGCCAAACTAACCATAGCTTACCAAACTATCTCACAAGGACGTATATATCATACCATGGTGAACAATGTATATAGGAGAAGCTTTCCTACACAATGCATATGATACAAAATGCATGCAACCTATCATACAAAGATGACTATACATCATGATACAAATGCAATGCAAAATGAGAAAAATGCACAAAGGAAAGCTATACATATGCTACAAAGGAGCTCCCACACACCCAACTCAAGAAATCAAACAAACACCAAGCTCCCTCCGCAAATGAGTGAAAGTTGCTTGATCTAGGGGTTTGGTGAAACTATCGGCTAGCTAGTCATGTGTGGGTACATGGATCAAAGCGATTTTTCCTTTCTCTTCGTTGTCTCTCAGGAAATGATACCTCACTTCTATGTGCTTGGTTTTGGAGTGGAGCACTGGATTCTTTGCAACGCTCATGGCACTGGTGCTATCACATTGAAGTGGGACGTGGGTATACTCCTCACCAAAGTCACTCATGGTGTATGTGATCCAAAGGAGCTGAGAGAAACAACTAGCTGCGGCCACATACTCTGCCTCTGTAGTGGATTGAGCAACACTCCATTGTTTGCGGGAAGACCAAGACACCAAAGAAGAACCCAAGAACTGGCAAGTCCCAGAAGTGGACTTCCTATCCAACCGACACCCGGCAAAATCCGCGTCTGAAAATCCATGAAGAGCCAAAGAAGAAGACGCGGAGTACCAAAGGCCGAAGTCGGGAGTATGACGCAAATACCTAAAAATGCGCTTGACTGCTTGCTGATGCGAAGCCTCGGAGACGCTTGAAAACGAGCGCACAGACATACCAAGAATTGGATGTCCGGCCTCGTCGCCGTCAAGTACAGGAGTGACCCGATCATGCTCCGGTACTCCTTCTGGTCCACGTGTTCACCTTCCTCATCCGCATCAAAAGCTGTAGTCGTACTCATAGGCGTCGCCATGGCCTTGGAGTCCTCCATCTTGAACTTCCTCACAATGTCCTTGGTGTACTTAGCTTGGTGCACAAATGTTCCTTCCTTTGATTGCTTGATCTGGAGCCCGAGAAAGAACTGCAACTCACCCATCATGCTCATCTCAAATTCCCTGCTCATGTCTTCTGCAAACCTTGCAACAAGAGAGTTAGACGAGCCACCAAAGACAATATCATCCACGTACACCTACACAATCAGGATATCTTTGCCCTGCCTGAGGAGAAACAAGTTCTGATCGACCTTCCCCATCTCAAACCCTCTCTCAAATAGGAACCCCCTCAACCTACCGTACCAAGCTTTAGGCGCCTGCTTCAACCCATACAACACCTTCCTCAATTTGTACACCCGGTGGGGGTACTTCTCACTCTCAAACCCCGGTGGTTGCCTCACATACACTACTTCCTCCAAGACACCGTTTAGGAAAGCACTCTTCACATCCATTTGGTGCAATTTGAACCCTTCAGCCACGGAAAAGGCTAGAAGGATCCTAATCGCCTCCAAACGAGCTACGGGAGCAAAGGTCTCCTCGTAGTCGATCCTCTCTTTCTGTGAGTACCCCTGATCAACAAGCCTTGACTTGTTTCTCAACACTTCTCCTGTCTCTCCCTCTTTATTTTTCCACACCCATTTTGTCCCAATCGGCTTACACCCAGGTGGAGGGTCAACCAACTCCCAAACTTGGTTTCTCTCGAAATTCTCCAACTCCTCATGCATCGAATTAACCCAATTATGATCAGATAGCGCGTGTCCAATGTCTTTGGGCTCAAAGGTAGCGACAAAAGCAGCATGAGCGAAATGAGAATTGTTTCGAACCCTCGACCGTATAGTACGTTCATTGATGTCGCCGATGATCCTCAAAGCTGGATGATCCACTTGAACTCGCCGGGGAGGTTCTCGCCTTGATGCTACCCCCCCCCTCAACAGCAACTTCGCCTTGATCTGGGTTTGTTGTTGTAGGTGTGGGAGAGGGCCCATTCACCACCGTAGTCGAAGTAGTAGGTACATGCTCAGCCATGGGCACCACACCGCCGTCTTCATCATCTCCATGTTCATGCTCCTCCTCCTGGAAAATCTCCTCGCCAAGCTCAGCGTCACCTGCACACTCAAAAACAAGCTGACTATGTGGCTGTGTCTCGTCGAAGGTTACCTCGCAAGTCTCCACAATTTGGTTAGTTTCAAGATTGAGCACACGATATGCTCTAGAATGAGATGCGTAACCAAAGAAAATGCCATCGACAGACCTAGCCTCGAACTTGTCCAACTTCTTCCCTTTCTTAAGAATGAAGCATTTACAGCCAAAGACATGGAAGTGACTCACCTTGGGTGTGCGACGGTGCATCAACTCATAGCAGGTTTTCTTCTTGTGGACCCTGAGGTAGATCCTGTTGGACACGTAGCACGCGGTATTGACCGCCTCAGCCCAGAACCTTCTCGGAGTCCTATGCTCATCGAGCATCGTCCGAGCCATCTTGCACAAGGTTCTGTTTTTCCTTTCCACCACGCCGTTCTGGGGAGGCGTATACGGACTCGAAAACTGGTGTTCAAGACCCAAGTCATGGCAAAAGGTTTCAAAATGAGAGTTTTTGAATTCCGAGCCATTGTCACTGTGAATTGCTCGTATGACATCTCCGTGCCTCTCGTTCTTCAACCTCAAGACAAGATCTCGAACAAAACCAAACGTCTCCCCTTTCTCTTCCAGAAAGAAAACCCACGCATACCGAGAGTAGTCGTCCACCACAACTAGGACGTACCACTTCCCACCCGCAGATCGCACACGAGCTAGGCCAACAAGGTCCATATGGAGCAGCTCGCATGGACGCTCCGTCATCACATCGGTGAGGGGCGGGTGAGAAGAGGCTACCATCTTGGCATGCCTACACGGCACACAAACCAACTCTTTTTCAAACCTCACCCGTGGCAATCCTCGGACCAAATTGAGCTTACTCAAGCGAGACAAAAGGTCAAAGCTTAAGTGACCCAACTTCCTATGCCACTTCCACAACTCACTCGAAGAACCAGCCAAGAAATAACGCTCCACACCAGAAGACTGAGAGAAATCCGCTCGAAACACTTGACCCTCGGGAACGACCATGCAAACTAGGTCCCCTCGTGAATCCAAAATCCGAGAACCACCAGGCCAAAACAACACCTCAAAGCCCTCATCCAAAAGCTGGAAACCGAAAGCAAATTGAATCCGACCGATTGAACAAGAGCAACACGCCTGAGAATGACCTTGTCACTTACCTTAATCTCACCTTCTGAAAGCACACGCCCTCGCCCATTGTCCCCAAAGGTGATGTATGTCTTGGACACCACCGGGACGAGACTTGAGCACCACCCCTTGTCTCTGATCATATGCCTCGAGCAACCGGAGTCAATCAACCAAACGTTCCTCAAGTCTCCCACCTGAAATTCAAAAACAAGCATGTGAGTGAACAAACGACTCAGCACCGGGGTTAGTACCAAAAGAGTAAAACCAGTGCCGAGCCATTTGCTCCAAAGTGGGGTTAGCACAAACCAAATCATCACGCCTATCAAAGCTACCACCACGAAAACCACCACGGGAACCACCACGAGGGAACCAGTCCTGTCTCGCTGGAGGAGAACGAAAACCATGAAAGGAAGACCGTGGACCGTTCCTCCTCTCCATCTCAAAGCTACGACTCCTCCCACCATCGTATTGAGCACGGTGTGGAGAACGTCTAGCAAACTGACCACCTGCAAACTCTCCAGACCAACCACCAGAACCACGACCACCAGAACCGAACCAACCATCCGCACGAGCACGGAACCCGAACTGCCGTCTGCCCAGACCAGCACCGGTCTGACCGGTGGAGTGCACCGGTCTGACTGGTGGTGCTCGGCCAGCAACACCACCTGCCATCTTTCGATCTCCCCAAGCCAGAACCGTCCTCACAATCGCCTTGGCCCTGGGCATTTGCATACGAGGCTCAGGTACACCATTTGAAGGGCGGTACCTGTCCTTGTTATCCCACTCCTTAGCCATTCTCTCCTCACGCTTCCTCTTGAAGCAAAACTCACCCTTGTGACCATCTCTCCCACAATAGTCATAATGAAACCGCATGGGCTTAGGATTAGGCTTGGGTTGGGGCTGCTCACTTGGTTTCTCCCCACTCGGTTTCTCACCCTTCTTCTCTCCAACCTCACTCTCCTTGGAGCTCACAAACTTCACCGGTTTTTGGAAATCATTTGTTGGGTGAGGAAATATGGGAGGATCTGGGGTTGTGTCAAGTTTGTTTCTCAGTGGGTTGGGCTTAGGAGCATAGGCATTTTTGTGGAAGGTTTTTGGTGGAGCTTGGATATCACCAATCTTCTCTCCTCCCTCACCACTACACTCTCCAACCTTCTCCGAACCAAGCGCTCGCCCATCATAATGCTTGTATGCCTCTATCATCATCCTAAGCTGTGGTTCATGACCCGACAACCAACCCATCATTTTTCTCAAGTCATCGTTCTCATTCTGCAAGCGATCCACATAGTGTGCAAGTTCCAGATTTTTCAAAGCATGCAACTCACAAGTAGAGCAAGAAGTGGGAATAGACTCTTTCAACTTGGCCTCAAGCGAAACAGTGTAAGCATGCATCTCATCAATCTTTCCACGCAAAACAGGGCAAGAAGTGCAAAGCACCTAGCAAAGTAGGTCTAGACTTAAGCTCAGCCACTTCAACCCTAAGCACATCTAGTTCATCACAAGTAGAAGCATGCTTATCCTTAAGAGCAGCAAGATCAGCTAGGTACACAGAGCAATCACCACAATCAATCTCATCAGAAACCACAGGAGAAGCCTTAAGCGAATCTATCTAAAGCTTAGCATCAAGGTTCTGGGTTTCTAGCTCAGCTACTCGGTTCCTAGCATCTTCTAGTGAGGCCCTAAGCTCTTTCCTCATCTTCTTGGCCTCTCTAAGCATGTCATCACGATTATCAAGCAACTTGCCAAGACGCTCGTTCTCCTCACGCAAGAAGGGAAGCTCGTCACGTACCTCATCCTTAGAGTCGGAGTCCGAGTCACTCTGGTGACTCTTCTTGCTGCCGGAGCTATGAGCCATGCCGCAGAAGCCATCTCTCGTGTAGCAGCTCAGCCCGCTCAAGTTCTTGGATGACTTATTGCTCCTGCGCCGATCACCTTCATCTTCACTGCTACTCGAGCTCGAGGAAGAGTAGGCGGAGCTGGAGTCGACGTCGCTCACTCCGACCATCGCTCGGGCCTTCCTGCCGCGGCCGTCCTTCTTCCTCGACCGTCGCTCGTCCTTGTGCTTGTTCTTGTGCTTGTGATCGCGCCTTGATCGGTACTTGCTGTCCTTGTTCGACCGGTGCTTGTAGCCGTCCTTGTTCTCCATCTTCTCCGGACAATCGGCGACGAAGTGTCCTGCCTTGCCGCACTGAAAGCATGTCCGTGGATTCCTCCTTGTGTTCACTCGGTTCTCGTGCAACCTCTCGAACCGCCTGGTCAGCAACGCCAGCTCGTCCTCTCCAAGCACGTCGAACTCCTCGTCTAGCAAAGACATCAAAGAAGACAGAGAGTACATCCTGGAGGATGCGTTAGCGTTAGACTTAGCCCCTTTGCCACCAACGAGAGCAAGATTATGAGAGTCAGTCGGGCTCTCGATCTTGGCTGTCATACCACAGTCCAACTCAGCCGACTTGAGCTTTTAGAACAGCTCGTTCACGGTCAGGGTGTCATACTTCTCGGACTCAAGAATAGCCTCGACCTTTCTGTCCCATACAGTGCGATCCAACGAGTGCAAGAGCTTCACGGCTCTATCATGATCATCGTATGGGAGCACGGCCACATTGGCTCTCATGTTGTTAACCACTACTGGAAACCGCTGGAAAAGGGCATCGACGGACTCGCCGGGGAGATGAGTGAAGTTCTCGTACTCTCTCCGGTAGGTCGCGTACATCCGAGCCTGAACCTAAGCATTCCCAGCATGAGCATCCTTCAACTGCTCCCAAATCCTACAAGCTAAGTCCTCTGTCTGAACCCGATCGAATTCGGACTGACACAGAGCACGAAACAAGTAGTCGACCGCCTTGTTGTTGGCGTCGAACATGTCCCTCGATCCCAAAGCAAGGAAGTTAATCGAATGAACATACGCTGTGTTCACCGTAACGTCCCAAAGGATTTGACCCTTTCTGCGGAGGAACGCCGCCATCCGCCTCTGCCACATCTGGTAGTTTTTGCCATCGAAGTGCCGAGGACCCGAACCCCGTTCCTAGTACGCCATCCTTGGATCATAAACTGGTTAGAATCCGAAGATCCGTAACCTGCTCTGATATCACTTGAAGGACCGGAACTGGCGACCAGAGAGGGGGGGAGTGAATTGGAGCCGATAAAAATTCTTCTCGAAGGAGATGGAGACTCCAACAAGATGAACAAGACTTCCAAAGCACGTCTCCGACTCAACTACCCAAGTTGGCCAAGACCACGCAGCCACTGGAGTGCTACTGATTCTAGGAACCAACAACCACCTACACCTACTCGAGAACGCAGCGGAACAAGCAACTCGAGCACCACTGGACTGTACTGGTCGGACCGGTGAGCAGCACCGGTCAGACCGGTCCCTGCTGGAGCACCTCGACAGATCCTGAGAAACTTCCACAGAAAGCTCCTACACTGGTCAGGCTGGTGTAGTACGCCGGTCAGACCGGTCTGAGCCAGGAAGCCCCAAAATCACAAACCTGACCTCCCGAGCTCCAAAACGAACCAAACTCGAAACAGCAGCAACACGAAACAACAGGGAACTCACCAAGACGTTCACCCGATGCAAATCCCACAAGGCCTCTGCATCGGTCAGACCGGTGAGCTGCACCGGTCAGACCGGCCAGGCTGGGTAGCTCGGGATGAACAGCGCCCACGGGTCAACACCCCCAAATCCAACTCCCGATCTCCCGAATCACTCCACGGATTTGCGCAAGACTTTGGGGATAGTAGGAACACATGATGGGCACTCCATAGCCAAGATTTGGTCCGCCAAAACTTGCTAAATCGAGAGGAATCGAAGAAATCCCACCAAGAACGCCTCTAACCCTAGAGAGGGGAAAACCCCAAAATCGAGCCCCTTTGCTCACGGATTTGGGAGGGGAATCAAAGGGAAAAGAACCACGAAGAGTTCAAGCATACATCCCCCACCAAATCCCAAAGAGAAAGGCCTCGAATCCGCCACAAGAAAATCGCCAAGAAAGGGCTCCGAAAATCACTAAAAAGGAGAAACGGGAAAGACACATCCAAGCCTTGAGGAACCACGCCGAATCATCTATACATACCAAAGAGGTTCATACAAGGTCTAGCTTGCCGCCCGATCATCCTTCCCTCTCACAAGATCTCACCATGAAGCTCTCAATCTAGTCCTAGAAATTCCAAAGGAAAAAGGAAGAGGAAAATAGCAAAACAAAATGAGCTGGGGTTCCAAGAGATGGCTGCCATCCTCTCACCACTTGGGTTATATGGAGGCTAGCCGAAAGACTAAAATACCCCTAAGGCCTAATACTAGGATACACACCCCCGAGGGGCACTTTGGGAAACTTTGTCTTCGCACCATCGGACGGATGCCCGGCGACCGCAAACTTGCTTAGCCTCGACGCAAGCCTTGCGATCCCGACGCGTGTCCTCCGCTTCGAAGTCTCCAGACTGCGTCGTCGCACACCGATCAGACCGGTGCTCCTCACCGGTCGGACCGGTCCGATGCTGCTGCACCTCCGTCTTCGGTCTTCGGTCTTGGCTTTGTGGATCAACCAAGGAATCCAGTGGTTTTCTGGTGAACCACTGTAAACCCCGCGAACTCGGTGTAGCCTCTGCCAATCACCACTCATGACTCAGC
This sequence comes from Cenchrus fungigraminus, assembly GCA_036936925.1. NCBI lineage: Eukaryota > Viridiplantae > Streptophyta > Magnoliopsida > Poales > Poaceae > Cenchrus > Cenchrus fungigraminus. The sequence goes on along the minus strand of CM072772.1, from coordinate 55,300,149 downwards.
TCCCACGTAGTCCCGGCTCGACCTTGGTTTTGAGGCTCAACCAAGAAACCGTCCATGACTTAATCTTGCTGTTCTTGCCACCATGCGGCCCGCACTTGACTCCGCTGGCCACCGGGTCCCTCGAACCAAGCCTACTTGTCTTCTCCACACCTGGAGGCCTCACCAGCAACGACCTTTCGCGCTTGTTCTTCACCTGCACGAACACCAGTCAAGCTGCAACCTGCACCTGCAATACTTAGCCAAGAATCAGTCCACACCACGTTGTTAATCACTCATCACACCAGGAAGCGACCATCCACCGGTCCTCGAACCACACATGGCTCTCATCGGGCAAAGGGGAGGAAGGTTTGACCTTTGCAAGGTCGGGCTCGGGCTGCTGTTCCCGTGCCTGGCGGACCGTCCGCGAGGAGGCTCTCAGCCGGATGTTCATCGTGTTCTTCGCGAGTTCTTGAGAGCCTCTCATTTGGTCCCTTGTGTTTGGGGTTTTTGGGTCATGAGTGGTTTGCCAGACCGTCCGCCCGGAGTGGTCGGACTGTCCGCGGTGCTCGCCTGCACCGTCAGAATTTCCTCGGGTGCATACTGGAGGTTCGGGGGCATTTGATGGACCGTCCGCCCCACCCCTGTGGACCGTCCGCCCATACACCGGGGACCGTCCGCCCAGGGCTTCGCAGATTGCCTATGTCCTTTGCTTCTTGTGTTATGCTTCCGCTTTGGATTGGTTTGGGACTTGTTCCTTGGGTTGGTAGGTCCGTTGTGACTACGTGACCTTGACAAGTTTGTGTGGGTACCCTTTCTTGTGGTTTTGGGGCATAGTCGAGTTCGACTCTTCAGAGAAGAATTTTTATCGGCTCCCATTCACTCCCCCCCTCTCTGGTCGCCTAATTAGTCCTTCAATTGGTATCAAAGCTGGTTACAGATCTTCGTGATTCTAACCAGTCTAAGATCAAAAGATGGCATATCAAGAACGGGGTTCGGGTCCTCCACACTTTGATGGTAAGGATTACCAGATGTGGCAGCGTCGTATGTCCGCTTTTCTTCGCGGTAAAGGACAGATCATATGGGATGTGACGGAGAACACCTCCTATGTCCACCCCATCAACTTCCTTGCCCCATGTTCTCGAGATATGCATGACACCAACAACAAGGCGGTCGACTATCTCTTTCATTCCATTTGCAAGCCTGAATTCGATCGGGTTCAAGCAGAGGACTTGGCATGCAAGATTTGGGAGAAGTTGAAGAACGCTGATGCTGGGAACAACCAAGTGAAGGTGCGCTTGTTTGCGACTTACTAAAGAGAGTACGAGAACTTCACTCATTTCCCCAGCGAGTCCATAGACACCATGTTCCAGTGGTTCATGGTGATTGTGAACAACATGAGGGCCAATGTGACTGTGCTCCCGTACGATGACCATGATAGGGTTGTGAAGCTTTTGCATTCTCTGGATCGTACCGTGTGGGGTGCCAAGGTTGAGGTTGTTCTTGAGTCCGATCACTATGAGACACTCACCGTGGATGAGTTGTTCTCCAAGTTGAAGTCCTCTGAGGTGGATCGGAATGTGAGAGGCATGATTGAGAACTCGAGTGACACTCATAGTCTGGCTCTCGTTTCTGGACCAAGAACTAACACGATCCTGTCTTCGAGACAGTTCTCTTCTTCTTGTCTTGTGTCCATTCCAGATGAGGAGTTCGAGGTGCTGGGCGAGGAAGATCTCGCATTGTTGAGTAGGTGGTTTGAGCTCTTGTACACGAACCGAAAGAACGCACGGAGGAGCTCAAGCATGTGCTACTGGTGCGGGAAGCACGAGCACTTTATCGCTAAGTGCCTGTATGCCATGGAGATCAAGCCCGAGCACAGGCATCGTCCGAGGACCGACCACAAGCATCGCTCGAGGAACGAATACAAGGGCAAGAACAAGTCCGAGCGGAGGCCGAGGTAGAGTGGCGTCCACAAGAACAAGACGGAGCGTGCGATGGTCACCGGAGAGAGCGACATCGGCTCGAGCTCCTGCTACTCTTCATCGAGCTCAAGCGGTAAAGAAAAAGAGGACCGGCACAAGGGCAAGCGGTCAAGCAAGAACATCAATGGCCTGTGCTTCGCCGCCCAAGGCTTTTGCGGCATGGCACGCAGCTCCGAGAGCAAGAAGAGCTAGAAGGATGACTCGGACTCCGATTCCGAGGATGCGGTAAACAATGATCCTGCCTTCTTGGTAGCGGAGAATGCTAGGTTGAATGAATTGTTTGACAACTGTGATGATGTGCTTAGAAAGACCAACAAGGAGAAGAGGGAGTATAGGTCTTTGCTTGGAGAGGCTAAGGAGAAGGTGGTTGAGCTAGAGTCTTTGCTTGTTGATGCTAAAGCTCAAATAGAATCTCTGAAGTCTGCTGCTGTTGTGACTGATGAACCTGAATGCACTAATTGTTCCACTTTTCTTGGTGATTTGACTGTGCTTAAAGAAAAGTATGCCTCCAAGGTTGAGGAACTAGATGTGCTTAGGGTTGAGCTAGATGAGATGAAATCTAGGCCCTCTTTGCTTGGTGCCTGCACTTCTTGTCCTGTTTTGCATGAGAAACTAGATGAATGACATTCTTATGCTAGATCTCAAGAGGCTAAGCTGAAAGCTCCTATTCCTACTTCATGCTCTACTTGTGAAATACATGTTGTGAAGAATTTGGAGCTTGCACACTATGTTGATCGTTTGTTGGATGAGAATGATGAGTTGAGGAAAGTGATGGGTTGGTTCGCGGGTCATGAGCCTTAGCTTAGGATGATGATTGAGGCATACAAGCTCTTTGATGGGCAGACGCTTGGGTCGGATAAGATTGGGGAGTGCAGTGGTGAGAAGGAGGAGAAGATTGGTGATTTTCCAGCTCCACCAAAAACCTTCCACAAAAATGCTTTTGCTCCCAAGACAAACCCACTTAGGAACTGACTAGACACAACCCCAGATCCGCTCGTGTTTTCTCCACAAACAAACAACTTCCAGAAACTCATCAAGTTCAAGAGTGACTTGGGGAACGAGTTCTTTGGCAAGAAGGGAGAGAAACCGAGTGAGGAGAAGCCACAACCCAGAGAGAACCCAAAGCCAAAGCCAAAACCAATCCCATTCCATTGTGATCATTGTGGGAGGGATGGTCACCTAGCTGAGTTTTGTTTCAGGAGGAAGCGTGAGGAGAGGTTTGCTAGGGAGATGCGAAACAAGGACAGGTACCGCCCTTCTCGTGGTGTGTCTGAGTCTCGTGTTGTGCCAAGGGGTGTGAGAGACATGGGTACCCCTGGGTCCCCACCGACCAGAGTCCCAGAGGTCCCTGTCAAGTGGACCGGACCTGCCAGAAGCCCCGCCGACCTGCAAGTGAGCCCAAAGACCTTATCCATAGACCCGACGACCATGGATGATCTCGGGCGACCTTATCCCGATCCCGGAGGATCCGCAGTACTTGGAGTACAAGACAAGACACCAGGACGCGGCTTGGCGCCACCTATAGGTCCGAGTATCACAGGATACTCCTTGTAATCCAGAAATATAGCTTTCCAACTTGTAACCAACCCAGATACGGGTCCACCGACCTCGAATGGAAACCCTAGCCCGTTGCTCATATAAGACGGCCTAGGGCTCCATTCGGAGGACACCTTCATCTCTTACGCATAATTCCACCACCAAACTAGACGTAGGGTTTCACTCTCCAGAGGCCTGAACCAGTCTAAACCCTTGTGTTCCCGTGTTCGCCTACTTTTCGTGTTCTGAGTTCATTGCGTGAACTACCTCCTATGCTCTTAGCTCTCGATCCCTCCATTAACCTGCAAGCCGCTTGGGTAGCCCCCTTGTGGATCTGTTTAAGTCTCAACCCCTGACAGTTGGCACACCAGGTAGGGGCGATCGGGAGCTCGCTGTGCAGCATGGTGGCCCGATCTGGTGTTGTCTTCCCATCAAGCATGGTGGACAACCTCGCCAACCCCGTGGAGATCCGCTTCGGCTCCTTCACGATGACCTCTCCCGTTCCGACGGCTGCAGCTTCTCCAGTGGCCACAGAGTGGGTCGCAGCGGCACCTGTCTCCACCCCTATTTCTGATCTAGCGTCGGAGACCCACCCACCCAAACCCTACGATCTTGTTCACGGATGGAGCACATCATCAGCATGATGGATGAAACTCTCGAGATCTGCGAGCGAGCTCAACGCTCGGCGCAGCTGGCGCTGCACCTTGATACCTTCCCCTTCGGCCTACGATCTTCGGCCAGCGCCTATTTCGGCTAGATGTCCAAGCCTTCCCAAATCCAATCTGGGCGGTGGCCCTCTGGCGACCTAAATCCTGCCCCTCGCACCCGGCGCGACCCTCTCGACGTACCTTGCACCTTCCATAAGGGTACGAGGCATACTCTCCGCGGATGTCGCCTGCGGAAGAGGATCGACCAAGAGCACCTCCGCAGCGCCACACGAATTCCCCAGTCCCTGGACTGTGGCGAGTTTCAGGAGGTCCGGGTCCGTGTCTCCCCCAATGACTCAGACATTGTCTTCCGCCAGGTGATCGTAGTCTCAAACAATGAACCACCACGTCATGGCGTGACGGACTCCGAGGAGGCGGCGTGCATCAAAGGAAACCCCTTGCATTCCCAGCGACATACAAAAGAGCAGTGTCACGCAGTCCCCCCTTGCGCTTGAGACCTTCGTCTCGAGTTCGAGGAGGCAGGGCTCTCGACATTCAACAGCCCTCAGGCCAACCTGGGTGCTGCCATGTCACATCTCCAGCAAGCTCAGCCTACACCTGAGGCTGAGGCGGCCATCGCCTACCTTCGGGTCGCCACGGCCCTGGTAGAAGAAAAGAGTGTGGCCTCCAAGTCTGCCGCATCTTCGTCGACGCATCACTCGCGCAGTCGATCCCGCCAACCTCGGCGCAACAACCTTCCACCCATCCAGGAGGAGGTCGATCAGCACAACCATGAGCAGCCCAACCGCCGGGCTAACGGCTCCAACGGTGGCGACCTCTGTGTCAACCTCGACAACAACAGGCGCGCCCGCGGCTACATCGACCAACGCCACCGCGAGGGCGAGGAGCGGGAATTGCGCCATCGCGCAGAGTACGACGGCGAGTACGGTCCCCCTGGCACCGTCCATCACATCATGGAGCACGAGCAACGCGACTGCCATGACGTCGAGAATCGGCGGCGTGCAGTGTATGAAGAGCAGTACGGCAACCCGGAGGTCACCCCCGCCAATCGGGATCGCAAACCACGTTCACAAGTCGTTGTCCCTACGTGCAGGGGTCACCACCCCCTAGGGGCGCCATTCAAGCCGGAGGCAACATCGATGACATAGCCATCACCGCCTTCCCCGCGCTGGCTCCCTGACTTAGATCGGTGGACTACCCCGACAACTTCAAGCCAAACATCCAGAAGTACGATGGGCGCTCTGACCCCAACATCTGGCTGTCGACCTACTACGTTGCCGTCAAAGCGGCCAGTGGTGGCTTCGACCACATGGCAGCCTACTTCCCCCTAGTGATGGGCGACGCCCCGTCGCATTGGCTCAACAACCTCCCGGCTGGCAGCATCAACTCCTAGGCCGACCTGTCCCAGGCCTTCACCACCAACTTCTAGGCGACCTACAATCACCCTGGAAACGCCTTCAACCTTGGGAGGATTGTCAAGAAGCCTAAGGAGCGGCTCTGTGACTACACCAACCGGTTCTTTGAGAACCGCAACACCTGTGTTGGCGTCAGGGATGACCAGGTCATCGAGAGCTACAAGAAAGGCTTCAAGGATCGCAAGATCTTTCAGAAGAGCCATGAGTCTGGCGCTACCACTGTCGCTGCCCTCATGAAGGTCGTCAACAAACTCATCGACACAGACGATGCGATGCTGAACCAGTTCGACACCGACGTTGGGCGCGATGCTGGCACATCCGGCACTAAAGGGGACTCCGGTTCCAAGTTGCGCAAGTGACCTTCCGAGGTTCTCGCGGCTGAGGGGCGTCGACCTTCAACGTTCAACTAGGAAGAGTTCAACGTAGCGCTCGACAGAACCTGCGGGTTCCACAAGGGGGCCACATACCCTTCGTGAGTGCTCGTAGTTCAAGAACGCCTTAAGCACCCCTAAGAACCCCAAGCGACCAAGGAAAGACGACGACCGATCCTCTTCACGCCGCTACAACAACAACTACCGCCGCGACGACCGGCGGGACCGGTGTGACGATCGTGACGACCGAGATCGCCGCGATGATCGCCGCGACAACCGAGATCGCCATGACGAGCGTGACGTTCCGCCACCACCTTTGACAGGCAACCCCAATGGGCCCTTCCAGCCACCTACCTGAACGATCAACATGACTGTCGGAGGTCTCAAATCCCATGTCAGCAGAAGGCGCTACCGCAAGGATAAGCGCGAGGTCCACCTCATCCATACCCAGCCGACGCAGCCTCTGCGTTGGTCTGAGCAGCCAATCATGTTCTCCAAAGCTGATCACTAGGACCACATCCCAGACCCTGGGTCCTACCCACTCGTCGTCGAGCCTATGGTGGAGGGGGCCTTGCTCTCCCAGACACTCATCGATGGGGGGAGCGGGCTCAACATCATCTTCGTCGAGATGTTGAAGAAGATGAAGTTCGACTTCAACAAGCTCATGGCGTGTGACGAGCCTTTCTATGGCATCGTCCCTGGAAAAGCAGCCTACCCCCTGGGTCGAGTCTCCCTCCCTGTCACCTTCAGCACAGAGGATAATTTCCGCACAGAGTACCTCAACTTCAAGGTCGCTGACTTCAAGTCCTCCTACCACGCGATCCTAGGTCGCCTGATGCTGGCCAGATTCATGGCCATCCCGCACTACACCTACTTGGTGTTGAAGATGCCTGCACCAAACGGGGTCCTCTCTATCTACGGCGACCCCATGGTCTCCTTCAAGTGCGACTCCGAGGCCCTCGACATCGCCGTGACATCTGCCTGCGTCGACGCTTCTGCAGGCTTGGTCGCTTAGGCCAAGAAGATCGCTCCGAGCGACCTGACCATCCCGGAGTAGCAGCGCACCGACACTGCCCTGGACGTCATGCCATCGACGAAGAGAGTCCGCCTCAGCCTTCCCGATGCGGAGAAGACGGTGGTCATCGGTGATGACCTCGGGGAGAAATAGGAACTTGCGCTCACAAGTTTCCTCCGGGATAACAGGGATATATTCACATGGAGTCCATCGGATATGCCGGGTGTCCCCAGGGAGCTGGTTGAGCACTCCTTGGATGTAAGCAAGACGGCCGAGCCTGTCAAGCAGAAGCTGTGCCGCTTTGCGAAAGATCGCAAGGAGGTCATTAGGGTAGAAATAATAAAGATCCTAGCTGCCGGATTCATCCGTGAATGTGAAAATCCGGTTTGGCTCGCCAACCCAGTGCTTGTACCCAAGAAAACCGGTCAATGGAGAATTTGTATCGACTACACCGATCTCAACAGGCACTGCCCTAAAGACCCCTTTCCTCTTCCTCGCATCGACCAAGTCGTGGACTCCACGGTCGGAAGCATCCTGTTATGCTTTCTCGACTGCTGCTCAGGGTATCACTAGATAGCCCTGAAGGTCTCTGACCAAGACAAGACAGCGTTCGTAACGCCACACGGCATCTACTGCTACACAACCATGACCTTCGGTCTCAAAAATGCCGGCGCGACCTACCAAAAGGCCATCCAGAAGTGTCTAGAGTCCCAGATTAGCGACTGTTGACGCGACAATAGGACGTCACCTCCACGCGCGACACACGTGACTCCCCGGTCTGTAGCGAGGCGTGCCAGCTAATCTGACTTGTTGATTGACAATGAAAAATATTAGGGATCAGCTAGAGAACTGATGGGCCTTTAGCGACACGCGTACCAGCCAATCGGCCGATACGGAAAAACGGGATCGGCCGGCTTGAGGATGACCGAGGCGCGAGAGTGTGGGTAAGAGATCGGCTGAATCGGCCGATCGTGACGTCAGTACTCAAACTGGTCTGAATCGACTGTAGTGTTAGAAGACAACAAGATCTAGATCGAGTGGGATAAATTAGTGATAAAAGCTAAAAAGCACAAGAATTGGTATAGAAACTTGTAGATCTAGCTAATATTGATAAGGGGTGAATAAAGAACTAGACGAAACCTCAGCGATGCGCCCGGAGGTTAAAGCCTAGGGTTATTCGGTAAAATGGTACTCACAAGCTTGCCGGAGATCGATCGATGCAGCCCGACGAACTTGAAGGACGACGTTGAAGAAAAGGAAAAACGCAATGGCGAAGCCGCCGAAAGTAGATGCTGTAAAGTAGATGTTGTAAATTGTAAAGGGTTTGCCCGGAGGCGTTTTGTTTGTTATTGGTGTGTACATTTTTTTTCCAACGACGCAGGGTCGCTATTTATGTCCTGAGGACAACCCAACTCCTAGCCGATTACGGCACTGCTTACTCGCCTCTAAAGAAAACAAACACTACTAAAAATAGAAAAAGACTCATGCAAGAGTCAAACTCTCCTAAAACTGAATCTGACCCGTTGCCAATCGTGGATTGACCCGCCTCCGCCGTGCTTTGCCTTTGGCGTATCTTCTCAATTTCCGCCTTCTCCCTTCTCGTCGGCCGATTCCCTAGTTGACCATCGGCCGATTGGTTGACTCGCCAGCCCATCGATAGAGTTAGACTACTTTGACCATCAGCGAATCCTGCTGACCGCTCTTCTTTCTCTTCAGTCGGCCGATTGCACTGCTTCTTCATCGGCTGCTCCTTCTTATCCTCTTTTGACCCGTTTATTCCAAAAAACGGTGTCAACACATGCCCCCCAGTTTCGGAGTAAATAATCTTTTGCTCCGAAATTTACTCGAATCCGGTATCTTTCTTGATTCGAAGACGGCTGGGGAATCTAAACACAATCTCAAAAGGGTCCATAAATACAACTGCCTTAACTCTTTTTTCCCTTGAATCTCGCTGCTCCAACGGCTCAACTTTTCGGGCGACGAACCCTAAGCTCTAGAGTTCTTGTTGACTCATGGCCTCTTCAAGCTCTGTAGAGGTTCTCGTCCTCCTCCTGCACACCCGAAGGCATCTCTTTCTTCAATTCCTCCGGTATTTCTTTGCCCCCTTGCTTTTGTTCATTCCTCAATGCCGCTACCCTGCTTTGTCCGAAGTCCGGATTCCTTTTATTTATTTTTTCAGGAACTTAGATCCAATCTTACTATCCCTATTGATGACAAGCCCAGTCTTGTTTTTCTTGGTCCAATGGACGATGTTGACCCCACTGAGATGATTAACTTTGAAACCGACCGAATCCCTTTCAAGAATGCTTCCTTGAATTTGGCCGATTGGGATGGCTGCTTTAGGTCTTGGACAGGTTATAACAAGGGATGGAGAAATTGGTAATGTAGAGTATCTGCGAAGAACAGAGATTTTTGGGAGCAATATAGAATTAGTCAATGCATCACCCTGTCCTTGTCTGAAATGCCCTGGAATGAATTTCTTTTGATAGTTGCATCTTATTTCTGGTCTGATGCACTCAATGCCTTTTTATTCGGTCATGGGCCGATGACTCCAACTCTGGCTGATGTTCTTCTGCTGACTGGTTTAGACGTCTCTTCCTCGGATATCCTCTTTTGTCGCCGAAATGATAAACCTTCTCATCATTTGAAGACCAAGAACGTGGGTGGCTGGTCTGGCTATATTACTAAGCATATGAAGGAAGGCACCGTGAAAACCAGAGAACATGTTGCCTTTCTGAACATGTGGCTTGAGAAATTCGTCTTCTGTGGTAAATCCTTCGGCCCCACTTCCAATTATTAGATCGTAGCTGAACAATTGGCTGCTGGTTCATATATCCCTCTTGGCAAATATTTCCTGGGTGCAGTCTATAATCTCCTTCATCAAGTGGCAGTTAGTTTGTCAACCAATTGCCCAATAGGCACCCCAGGAGGTCCCTGGTGGTTCATTAATATGTGGCTGAACCACCATCTTCGAGATAAGTTGGAGCAAAATATCTTTGACATGTCCTTTCCAGGAGATCAGCCAGATGGTGTCCTGGTTGTAAAGCGCCGATGCATGAATTTTGGGGAGGCAGTCTCTGCTTTCCCAGAACATAAGGACTCCATCCCGTATAGCAGAGCATTTCAGGAGTTTTTATCTCGGCTTCACTCCAGAGTCCATTATCTAGTTTGCATATGACGATCACGACACCAACTTTGAGACCGTATTCAGCTTTGATGACATCCACAAAGATGATGAGAACAGAATTGTCTTCGTGGAAATGATCAAGCCAGGATTTCTTCCATCCTGTGTTTTTGGGAAAGATTAATCGGCCACCTATGAATTTTATAATCCTTCAGTGAGTGCTCGTCAGTTGGGATTTGGCCAATTGCCGATTGGTCTTTACTTTTCCAACTTGATCCAACCGCGGGAGGTCATTCCTAGCGGTACTCATTATCAACATCTCTTGGATTTGATCCCCGATTCTTCCACCATTGAACTTGACTCCTGGAAATTTTCTGGTTTCGCTTCTCCTCTTTTCAATATCTAGTGGGCAGAATGGTGTGATTATCTTTTCTGTGTGTCTCCAAGAATTTACTGTGAGAAGCTGGATCCCGCATATAAAGCATCGGTTGACGAGGTATTCTCTCGCTTGATTTTGTTTCATGTATCCTTAATATGTTCTGACTGCTCCCTTTTTCTTCAGCTTGATACTTCTGAACCACATACCAGAAGCAAAACTGGCAAGTCGATTAATTATTGACCACCGAGCCCTGTACCATACATCAGCTACAAAGCTCCCCCAATCTCTTCGGTCATGCAGGGCCCTAAGACAAATCCTGCTCCAAACAACCCGCTCCTGTCGTCCCTTAAGAGAAAAGGCGTGACTAGCAAAGTTCTCAGCTGCAGAACAAAGAAGAAGATCGACACCAAGGTTGTTAATATCTCGGACATGGCTAGAGTATTGGCGGATGCTTTTGAGGTATTAACCATCTTTTAGCCTTTCTTTTCTTTCACCATACTTCAATCGGTTTGTCTTTTTGTGCAGTCTTCGGGATTGATCGGGCAATCAGAACAAACCGCTATTACCGATCTTGGTCAGGATACGACTCTGGAGTCGATTCAAGAGAGTCCAGCTGATGATGTTTTGATTACGTCAATTGAGCAACCCGAAACTCATCAAAGGGCTGATGTCTTAGATTCTTCTGGTGGCCAACTTCAGCATTCTCCTGAACGGGTCAACCCTCAGACTGAGAAACCAATTGAGGTAGAATCTCTACTAGTTGTTTCCTCATTCTGCCTATCTTTAATCCCTTATCTTTGTTCAGGATGCCGATGAGACATCGATCGAGATTCAAGACAAGTCTCTGGTTGATCCTCAGCAGGTAACTGGTGACCCACCAAAATCGCCAACTGTCACAGCTCCCAAACCAGAATCGGCTGAAGGACCGATCATTCAAGCACAGGCAATTTCTGCTGTAGAGGTAAGCTCCTTGAGCTGTCCTTCTTTTTAATTATCATACTGATTTTCATTTTTCTTGCAGGTTCCGCCAAGCCTGCCTCTCGTCGTTCAAAGTCCATCGGCCACTCTTCTTTCAGATGATGTGAAAGCTAAGCTCATTGAGGTGCTTCCATTGCTGAACCAAAACATCTGCCAACTTGTACAAGATGCTGAGCTGACCAGGAGTGTCTTCAAGCAGATTCAAAGCCAGTTGCCCAGAGATCTCAAGTCGAAGATGCTTCAAGTTGCTTTTATTGAAAATTGGCAGCTTGTAGTCCAAGAAGCCCAAGATCGGCTGGATGAAAGGAAGCACCAGGAGCAAGTTACTCAGGACAGGGAGAGTCTGGACAGCAGTATGGCCGATCTTGATGGCAGGATTGAATTTCTATCTTCTTCCCGTTCTGATATCGTCAACATTATCGATCATCTAAAGAGACGTCGTGTTGAACTGGTGAAAGAGCTTGGTCAGGTTGAGCAAGACTTAGCAGCTGAAGAGCAAAAGCTTGCGGATCTTCCGGGTACCATCGGTACCATGCAAGAACAGAGGGACTCCATTGCACGGCAAGCCCATGTTCTTCACGAACAAGAGCAGCCAATTCCCGGTTCAGCCGATGCTGGTCGTCAGGAGATAGAAGCGGCCGACCAGCTGCGCCTGGATCTTATTAATGCTATATATCTTCTAGGCATAGTTTAATCTTTCTCTGAATATTGTAACTTTTAGGCTGTAACTGGCCTTCACTGGCCAACTCCCAACGCTTTGCATTTATTGCTTTGACCGAACGTTTTAATCGGTCTTTATAAGATGCCTAGATCTCTTTTCGTCTTTGCATCTTTCTCGTAATGGCTTCTTCTTCTTCTTCCTTCTTTGTGAATCAGGTCGGTTTCTTCTTCACTTTCGCTTCTCTGATCTCCTTTTGACGTTTCCGTATCTCTTTTCCAGTCTTCAAACCGTGAAATCGTGGAAAGGATTGTGTCGAACATCAACGCCTTTGGGGCAAATCAACCAACTCAAACATCCAGGCAAGAACGGGGTCTCCGCCTTGTGATCGCAAACGATGAGAAGAGGCTGGAAGTTCTTGAAGCCAGGGGGACTGCTCTTCTCCAGGAACTAGATCGCGTAGATGAAAAAATAGTCCGAATTAGAGCGGACTTAGATAAGGCAAAGAGTCTTCTTAAAGCCTTGATGTACTATCAGCCGATGCAATCGACCTATTTATGAATAAAATCATCATGTTTTTATTAGCATTGATGGATCTGAATGTACTATTTCCTGGTGATGGCTTTCCACACATGCCTGTAGGTGCCTTTTATGATCTGATTCGACTCTTTTCTATAAAAATGCAACTCGCTTCTCATGTGGTACCATAACCTTCTGACTATGAACCAAATCGGCTCCCATTTGGAATAAGAGGCAGGCCTTTTCTAGAGTGCTTCCAGGAAAATGGAATTATCCCTATTTCTTGACAAGTTTCTTCTTGAAGTGTTCTTGCATCCAGATGATGCATTGAAACTTGTCGTTGTTGCTAGCAATGTTGAGAGGGAAGGATCCTAAAAACCTCCTCTTCTAGGGTACAGAGTGGGGCCGTTTATTCCCACTCAATTCACCTTCAAAGCCGGTCCTTGATTTTTGGGAAACGTATCGCTGCACGGCTGTCTACCGTTCAGTCTGAGACCTTCACGGGGAAATTGTTCCTGCTTTGACTGCATTGGGTGCCCTTTATTTTGCCTTTTTCAATTCCCTCTTGTAGTTATCTCTTCCGCTATCTGGGGCTATAAATAGGCTTGAAGCTCGTCGGAGAGAAATCACATTTCATCGACCATGGCGCAAAAACTAAATCTGATAGATCGTAGACTCTTGCTGTACGACTGCCTCTTTTTCTTTTCTCCCTTCCATAGCTAAAAGAATTCTTGTGAAGTAGTCTAGTAACCCCTCTTCCTCTTCGTCCCCTCTTGAAAAGCCAGGAGGCACTATAGCTAGAAGAATCCTTGTGAAGAACTTGGATTTGCTGGCTTTAGGGGAAGGAGCAAGGTAGGGTGTCTTGCTACACGTTTATCAGCGGAGGAGCATGCCAAAGGAACGGTCATCTTGGTCATCAACTCAGACTCCTTTCGGAGGAAGATTTACAGAATCCGGTGAAGATCTTAGTCTTCCGTTTCCTCTTCGCGGCATCCTTCTCTCATTCATCGATTCAATATCCTCATCATACTAGAGATAGGACCATGCATCCCTTGTATGTAATCTTCAGATCTAAGTTGTAACATCATTGTTGTAATTTAAATTAGAGGAAATGAAAAAATATATTCATTTTATTCTACGGGCGATATGTGTATCGGCCATGTTCTGGAAGAACCGAATATTTTACTTGTACATCGGTTTTTACATTTTGTACTAAAGGTGATTCTTTACAGACATTGGCTATCCTACTGGAGGTGATCACATTTTGAATCGGCTACAGCTCGAAAGTTCAATCGACCGATAGGCTCGACATATCAATCGGCTTATACAACCGCTTGTATACTTGGGCGACCAATCCATCGGCTATTGTGGCTCCATGCCCAAGCTTCCCATCATCTTCTATGAACTGATCCATTAAATCTTGTCATCAGAGCCGACTCCTTGAACTGGCTTTAGTCCGAAATCGGACACCTTGAGATACTTGGTATCCCATGCTTTTCCTGACATGCAGCTGTTGACGGTTGTTAAGTACCACTTTTACACCGTCAACTCCTGCATAACATAAATGGAAAGTGATCATCAACATTAGGATAGGGGTTTATAATGACAATTTCCACGATTGTTGGTGTTTCTAGCTTTTGTTGCAGGGCACACCGAAATACGTGCTAAATGGTACAGTTGAGAGCAACTGATCTAATGGCTTATATAGGACGTCATCATAAACAACCTCAAATGCCAATTTAGATTGCACCATTGCGACGAGCTCGTCGAGACGATCAAAATGGATATATTATTTGTCTACATCGGAGTTCGTATGCACGAGATATGAAATAAACAAAGGATAGATGACGTCACCTGGGGCCCACACCTTATCACGCAGGACCCACTAGCAGCATGGGGCGCATGGACAAGTGTGGCTGCAATGGGTAGCTTCCCAGAAGCTTACACCGCAAGATTTAGTAGCTTACGCAGGAAGGAAGCCGCCTCAAGCTCCTTCTCACGCAAGATATAGCAACTTGGCCCCCACTCCTCTTCTCCACGTGTCACCACCCTACTGGTGGCACCCATGGCAGCCAAGGGGCTCCTCCTACTCTCCTTGGCCTATAAATAGAAGTGGAGGGGGTATATAATATGACACACAACTCCTCTCCTCCTCTCTCATTTTCTCTCTTGAGAGGAGAGGCTCTCCTCTCCTCCTTCTAGAGTGTAAGTGTGGGGTAGTTGATTAGATCAAAGCTAGGGAGAGAGTGAGAGGTATGTACCTCTATGGATGCTCGTTCTTCAATTAGAGTAAAGTAAATATTTCTGCATTTTCTATTTAGACTAAAGTGTTATTCATACTTGAGTGATATGTTCTTTTGTTCTTCGCCTGTTCATCATTTAGAGGCGCGTGTTCTTCACGAACACGCCCCCTCGATCTAGTTGATTAGGTGCACAAGTTTGTATCCCGTTTGTATGATTAGTCAATTAGAATAAAGTGGATATGCTTACATGCTCTGATTTGAATAAAGTGTGTTTGTGATTCCTTTCTAATAGTTTATGCTAGGTTGCATGAGTAGCCTTTTTCCTCTGCTAGTGCGTAGATCCTGGGTTTATACGTTCGTCTGCTGCAAGTCGTTCATATACATTGGAAGCATAGTACGGGACCGAGTGCTCTCTCGTATGCCTTTAGCATAAGCTAGTAGTACCTATAGTTGGGTGAGATTAGTTCTCCTCCTTGTGGGTTCGTCGGTCTATATTTAATATAGAGTGCTGTAGGTTGCTACGCACCGCGGGATAGCGTAGTCAGACTACGGTAGTAATCAGTAGCATAGACATAGTGTCTAGGCTAAGGGTTATCCTTCGTTTGCCCTATATCCCACGGATTGGTAGAGGTAGATCGCAGGTGGTGACAGCCCTGTTGATCCTTTGAAATCCTCCACGTTCGGATATAGTGCAGGTTGAGGTTCAACTTAGATCCGTAGGCCGGAGTCTCCTGACAGATCTGGGGTTAGCCGGTGCCTGAAGCAAGTTCTCGAGAGATCGACCTTTAACCTCATCTGTAGAGCTATCCATAGGAATCCTCTCTCCCAGTGCCTCATATCGTGGTGTGTCCTTGGACCATTAGAACGAAGTTAGTGCACACACGTTCCCTCGGATTCGATACCCTTGGAATACTCTGAGGTGAAAGCTACAATGGTATTCGTGCACTTGCGGATTTATTTCGTGTGTCGCTGAAATACCCAACAAGCTTTCTGGTGCCGTTACCGGGGAACAGTTGTTGTATCTATCTTCGTTCCCAGTGGTCCTCGTATGTTTTCATTTTTCTTTATTTCTACCTTTACGCCTGCTACCAATGGAGAAGCCATCCTTTTACGACCTCTCCACCTCAACTTATGAGTTCAATGATCCATCAACTTCCACATCCGACCATGAACTTCATTTCCACATTATGGGCATGGTTCAGGATCGACCCTTCTTTGGAGTGATCAATGAAGACCCCTACTTTCATTTGGAAGAATTCGAGGAACTGTGTTCGCGTCTGGTTCTCCCAGGCATGACACAAGAATCCATAAGGTGGAAGTTGTTCCCCCTCTCTCTGTCAGAAAGGGCGGAGCAATGGTACACTAACACTGTAAAAAGTGTAAATGGTGATTGGGGCAAACTTCGAGATAACTTTTGCAACTCATTCTCTCTCGTGGAGAGGACAGTGCAATGGTATACTCATATGGCCTCTCTCCCAAGGGATATTCTCGAGTTCGAACAATTAGAGGAGGAGTCTATAGGAGCAGCGTGGGCTAGGTTCATACACCTTTGTGCATCTGGACCCGGCTCATTTCTACCTGATGATGTCTTGCTTTACGCATTTTGCATGGGTTTGGACATGGACGCTGCCCAAGTTCTTGACATCACTGCTGGAGGTTCATTTGCACACAAAACTCTAGTGGAAGGAAGAGCAATCCTAGATAGCCTCTTAGAAAACTCTTCCCGTCTTACCTGCCATAACGAACCCTGCCAAAAATCAGAGTCGATCCATGAGAGTATCTCAACAGCTGGACCTGAGCCTTTGACTTCCACATCCCAAGATTCGTCCGTTGAGCCCTCTCCCGTACCAGGAACTATGGAGGGAGAAGAAATTCAGCCTCTAGAGTTCCTCTATTGATTTGAGGATGACCCTTTTGAAAATCTCAGAAACACCTCGAATTGCTTAGATGTGCAACTAGGGAAGGAGCCCTCTTCTGTCCAAATCCAGCTAGCTAGAGATCCTTTGACAGAACCTTCCCCTAGGCCTACGGTACCTCCCTTGCCTCCCAATCCTCCAAACAAAACATTTATCATGGAGGCCATGGAGAAGAAGTGGTCGACTGGAGTGGGAAATTTTTCCGAAGCACTTTGGATTTGTTCACCCTCTACGATCATTTCTTGTTCCATAAGGGGAATTATTATAGAAGCCCATCCTAACCCCACTATGAAAGTTAATGTCATGCCATGGCACCAAGCGTATACTTTGTTGGGCAAAGTTATGCTAATACCATCCGACAAACTCCTCAAGTGTTGTCCCTTCGGACATATTCTTGAGTGTCGGGGGGTTGCATGTGCTGTGCCGCTCCTAGTAGACAAGATCAAGGTTAATCTAGACTTCCACATCTTTGATGTCCTCGATCTTGATCTCCTCCTAGGCTCCCCAGCAGAAAAACTTCTTGATGCATCTCGAGGGAGCCTAGATGAAAAGCTTAGGGAAGCAGCTTCTGCCACCACTCCCTTGTTCTCAGAAAGTTCTATGGTGGAGCCTCTTCCCAAGCAAAACCCGCTCGAGGAGATGATGCATGTATCTCCGCTCGCATCGTCTGAGCCCGTTCTCGTTGAGGTGGTAGAATTTTCTACCCCTCAGGAGTACGACTCAGAAGATCCTCTTCACCTTTGTGAAGAAGGCGAACGATCATCATCATCCTCGGTCGAGTTTGAGCCTCTTTTCGCTGGCCCATATCATGTTGCTCTCGACCTTGATCAAGAATCAACATCAATCTTACTAGATGAATCTCTCGAGATGGAGAATTCATGGGCCATGGAAATCTATGAGGCGCCGACTCTGGAGTCCAAAGGGAAGGATTCCACGGACAAGCGTGGTAGCTTCACTCCTGATATACCACCTAAACCATGCTCGCATGAGGCTCCTCCAGAGTCAGCCATGCTTAGTGCACTGAGCACGCACGAGGATTACAACCGCCTTATGGTCCTCTACTGTAAAAAATTTAGAACGATGGTTGTAGATACATATGTTTACCATAAGGATTGCAGATTTTGTGTATGCAATGTGGCACTAACCTTGCAGCTAAAGCTTCGATGACACATCAACAATTGGTGATGAGACGGGAATCACATCACCAATGATAGCTACAGGGAGAAGGTTCCCAGGGTCGAGCTTATGACCGTAAACAAAGCACTACCAGGAGATAGCCTAGATTAGGTTAGATTTTATTTCCCTTGTCAAATAAAAAGCAAGAGCATGTTTTTAGGATAAGGTTGTCCTTCGGGTATTTTTGGTCCTAACCCTTTCAGGTGAAGATTATAAATAACAATGGACATGTAGTGCCTAAGAACATGTGAGCTACATCACCTCAACACTTCGGAAGATTCGGTGAGGGGACATTACAAAATGAAGCTTGATCTCCACACACTTGAGCTTTGTTGCCTAGCAATGCAAACTTCAAGTGTGGGGGAGGTATGTGAGCATCTCGAGTAAAGTTCCTCTCATACCAAATCTTATCCTGGTTTGGAGATGATGTTAGCTCTTGCATCTTGCCCAGTTAGGTACGTCCTGCTTTTGACAGTAAACAAAGCCCTTCCGGGAGGTTGCCCGATGTTCACCATCTTATGCTCTTGTTTATGTCCCTATGAAAATAGCTTGATCATGCTTTCATGCTTCTTTTATCTATGTTTGTAATACTATGGTTTGAGTGCATGTTTAGCTACGTGCTTTCATAGGTTGTTTTAAATTAAGCATGGTGCTTAGGTTAAAATTGTCTTCTTCAATCAAACAAGACATGGTGTTGAGTTTGATTGATGAACCTTATAGTATATGCTTGCATTGATATTGGTTGTATATGCGGACTAACCCTTGCAGGAATTTCGAATCCAAATGGGGTAAGTCATCGAGCTTGATTCAAAAGGGAAGGTAAGCCAAGGCAGGTCAGCCTTGTTTGAGCTAGGTCTCATGGTGAATTTATGTTTGAATTTGAATAAAGGCTCCCTAGTTCTTGAACTAGTAGAGTCTCTCTTTTGTTTTTCCCATTTTGTTTGAAGACAACACCAGGTACATGAACAAGTGTGGGGGAGATCTCCCAAGCTTATCATCGACATACACACTTGAGATCTCCCACATAGGCGTTGCACAACATTGACTGCGCTTCCATGACAAGGGACAAGGTAAACTAGAGTGAGCCAGCTGCCCCACGGGTCAGCTGAACCACCACTGATCTTCCTTGTTTCTCATATTCTTTAGGAGCAATGGTATGTGCACCCTTTATCTCACTCTTTTTGATTCATGAGTTTGGATGAGTTTCAATCTTATCTGTTAAATCAAACTCCTACCGTACCAAAGCCATATGATGAGTTATCCTGACAACCTTATACTCATATGCTGCTTGTCATTGCATTGAGCTTTGTCAAATTGTTGTGACCCTTGTGAGAATTCTTTTCATGCTTTCACGATCAAGATTCTGTGCACTCCATTTTCCCCTTGCTATGCTTCTACACTGGAAGTTAGCATTGTATCATCCATCCATTCCACAAAAATAAAGCTCCATATGTGACCTCTCCAAAAGTATCCTTGAAAAAGGGCATGGGCTATGCAAAAAAAAACCATGCTCAAAGGCATAGGTGAAAAAAAACCATGCTCAAAGCATGAAGAAAAAAAAGGGAGAAAGATAGCCCATGTCCAAAAGAAAGAAGAAAAATGAGAGAGATGTGATCATGCAAAAAGGAGTTCCAATAAATTTGATGGTAATAACTAGTACCCGCTCCGGGCCTAGTGTCCACCTTACCATCACCACAACATTCATTATATATATGGTAATATCTAGCACCCATTCCGGGCCTAGTATCCACCTTACCATATCCATCACATCCATACACGTGCGCATCTTGATCTGATTGTATGAATTGTTTTTCTCCTCGGATCCGGTTTTTGACTTTGCAATATATGTGATGCAAGTATGCTTTATCTTTTATCCTACCCTAAGCTCCACATATAGCCATCATTAGAAGTAGGATGAAAGAAAGGCAAACTAATGCCTTGGTGAGGACATATACACATTGAGCGATCTGAGAAAATCAAATGAGGAGCTAAGCAAAGGTTG
Source organism: Cenchrus fungigraminus (assembly GCA_036936925.1). Lineage (NCBI taxonomy): Eukaryota > Viridiplantae > Streptophyta > Magnoliopsida > Poales > Poaceae > Cenchrus > Cenchrus fungigraminus. The sequence goes on along the minus strand of CM072772.1, from coordinate 55,280,191 downwards.
TTTTTGAAAACTCATCGCAAAACCCTAAGTTACTTGACATGATGAGCAGACGTGACTTGCTTCATTACTGTTCCATTCCTCAACTACCCAAGATGGCATGATAGACACTTCACAAAGTTCACAAGTGCAAGGTATGGTTTGGAATATCTCTTATGCTTGCTTCATACCTCTGGATATCATGTCCCACTTGATTTGTTCTCCCTTCACTTGGGACGAGCAAAGGTCAAGTGTGGTGGTGTTGTTGACGGTTGTTAAGTACCACTTTTACACCGTCAACTCTTGCATAAAATAAATGGAAAGTGATCATTAACACTAGGATAGGGGTTTATACCGACAATTTCCACGAGTGTTGGTGTTTCTAGCTTTTGTTGCAGGGCACACCGAAATACGTGCTAAATGGTACAGTTGAGAGTAACTGATCTAATGGCTTATATAGGATGTCGTCATAAACAACCTAAAATCCCAATTTAGACTGCACCATTGCGACGAGCTCGTCGAGATGATCAAAATGGATATATTATTTGTCTACATCGGAGTTCGTATGCACGAGATATGAAATAAACAAACAAAGGATAGATGACGTCACCTGGGGCCCACACCTTATCACGCAGGACCCACCAGCGGGGCCCACCCCTGGCACGGATCCATGCCACATTAGCAGCATGGGGCGCATGGACAATGTGGCTGCAATGGGTAGCTTCCCAGAAGCTTACACCGCAAGATTCAGTAGCTTACGCAGGAAGCCGCCTCAAGCTCTTTCTCACGCAAGATACAGCAACTTGGCCCCCACTCCTCTTCGCCATGTGTCACCACCCTACTGGAAGCGCCCATGGCAGCCAAGGGGGCTCCTCCTACTCTCCTTGGCCTATAAATAGAAGTGGAGGGGGTAGAGAATAGGACACACAACTCCTCTCCTCCTCTCTCATTTTCTCTCTTGAGAGGAGAGGCTCTCCTCTCCTCCTTCTAGAGTGTAAGTGTAGGGTAGTTGATTAGATCAAAGCTAGGGAGAGAGTGAGAGGTATGTACCTCTATGGATGCTCGTTCTCCAATTAGAGTAAAGTAAGTATTTCTGCATTTTCTATTTAGACTAAAGTGTTATTCATATTTGAGTGATATGTTCTTGTGTTCTTCGCCTGTTCATCATTTAGAGGCGCGTGTTCTTCACGAACACGCCCCCTCGATCTAGTTGATTAGGTGCACAAGTTTGTATCCTGTTTGTATCATTAGTCAATTAGAATAAAGTGGATATGCTTACATGCTCTGATTAGAATAAAGTGTGTTCGTGATTCCTTTCTAATAGTTTATGCTAGGTTGCATGAGTAGCCTTTTTCCTCTGCTAGTGACTAGATCCTTGGTTTATACGTTCATCTGCTGCAAGTCGTTTGTATATGTTGGAAGCTTAGTACGGGACCGAGTGCTCTCTCATATGCCTTTAGCATAAGCTAATAGTACCTATAGTTGAGTGAGATCTGTTCTCCTCCTTGTGGGTTCGTCGCTCTATATTTAATATAGAGTGCTGTAGGTTGCTACACACCGCGGGATAGCGTAGTCAGGCTATGGTACTAATCAGTAGCATAGACATAGTGTCTAGGCTAAGGGTTATCCTTCGTTTGCCCTATATCCCACGGATTGGTAGAGGTAGATCGCAGGTGGTGACAGCCCTGTTGATCCTTTGAAATCCTCCATGTTCGGATATAGTGCAGGTTGAGGTTCGTCTTAGATCCGTATGCCGGAGTCTCCTGACAGATCAGGGGTTAGCCGGTGCCCGAAGCAAGTTCTCGAGAGATCGACCTTTAACCTCATCTATAGAGCTATCCATAGGAATCCTCTCTCCCAGTGCCTCATATCGTGGTGTGTCCTTGGATCATTAGAACGAAGTTAGTGCACACACATTCCCTCGGATTCGATGCTCTTGGAATACTCTAAGGTGAAAGCTACAACGGTATCCGTGCGCTTGCGGATTCGTGTGTCGCTAAAATACCCAACAGCAGCTTACTTGATCATAGGTCCATCCTTGTGCTTCTGTAGCTGGCACTGTCAAGGAGGTTTCTCCTTTGACCATCTCCATTGAATCTCCGATCCATTGGATGATGCATTGATGCATTGTAGATGGTATACAATAGTTGGCGTGTATCCAATCTCGACCCAGCAGTAAATTATAAGAACCCCTCCCTTTGATGACAAAGAAGGCGGTTGGAAGGGTCTTACTGCCGATGGTGAGCTCCACGCAGATTGCACCTTGAGCCGGAGAGAGGTTGCCTTCGAAGTCTACCAGCATCATGTCAGTATGGGTTAAATCTTCATCAGATTTCCCAATCTTGCGCAGCATGGTGTATGGCATCAGATTGACTGCTGCTCCTCCATCTACTAGCATCCTGGTGACTGGTTTCCCATTGACAAAACCTTTGAGAAACAATGCCTTTAAGTGCTGTCTTTTCTCATCTTCTGGATTCTCAAAGATATCTTGCATAGGTTCCAGTGTTAATCGAGCCATCCCAAGTTCTTCATCGGATACATCCGAATAAAATGGAGCCATGAATTCTTTTGGCAGAAGGACAACCATGTTTATATCAGCTTTTGGTTTATTATCCTTTCCATCATCGGCCTTAGGTTTAGGGCGCCATACTTTAGACCGAACCTTCTTTTTGTCCAGCACACGTCTTTCTTCTTCCTCTTGTTGTTCTAGCTATCGTAAACGCTGGACTCTCCTCTTCTGAGATTTGGTCAGGCCATCTGGGCACCATTGTGGATTGGGCTTCTTTTGTGACTGACTTGACCCTTCATCGTCTAGTTGCACGGTGCGTCGACGTTCAGGAGCTCGGCACATGATATCCTCATCAGGAACCAAGGAATTGGCCATCTCTTCCAGCCGATTGTTTGACTTCTCATTAACTCAGCCTCCCAGCGAATCATGAATACTGGCCTTGCCCCCCAACCCATCGTGGACGCTGGCTTTGCCCCCCAGCCATTGATGAACTAGGATTCGTTGATTCCTAAATTCACGGTGATCTCCAGTTGTAAGCCTTCTATCATTGAAGCAAACCCTCTTGGACGAGCTGCTATTGTTGTAAGCCCCATTGCTTTCTGGACAATTTTCTGCCGTCGGCAGTTTGATTCCTTCCTCCCAGCACTACATGAAGAACGGACATCTCCAATGTCCTTCATTGCGCCGTGCCCACTCCTCTCTTCCTCTTGCTTTCTCTTGCCGTCACTGAAACTTGTTGTTCAGCATTTGGGACGTGACAGGCCGGCGTGGCTTCAGGTCTTTTTCTTCAAGTAGCAACCCTTTTCCATAAACATCGGCAGCGGTTGCTTGTAGCTTGGGATCAACATCTCCTTTATTTTGAGCCGATTCCGACGTCAGCAACTTGACACGTGATGTGTCTTTGCTAGACACCTCAACTGTATTGGTTGGGAAGGGGTGTTGATCGATCTTCATCGGCTTCTCAGCTTTGGTAGGGGTTTCAAACTTGAGTTTCCATTGCTCAATAGCTGATTGAGTCTGTTGTCTGAAAATCGGGCAATCATTGGTGTCATGCGAAGTTGCATTGTGCCACTTGCAATATTTCATCCTTTTGAGCTCTTCTGCAGATGGTATGGAACTGGGAGAGTTTGATCTGCCCTTGCTGAAGCAACAGATCAAATATCTTTTCGGCCTTAGTGTTATTAAAGCCAAATTTTTCTAGTTCCTTCTTACCAAAGGGGCAGGATACTATTTTCTTGCCTTTAACCCATTCTGCTAGCCCTATCATATTTTCCTCATCGTCAGAGTCAGAGCAATCCATATAAGACACCTTCTTTTGGAAGTTCCTCCTAGACTCGTAGGATTTTGCAGTCTCGTAACTCATTTGACTGACCAACTGGCTGATACTCTCGAAGTCATGTGATGCATATTTCTCCCTCAAGGTTGGCAAGAGCCCTTGGAATGCCAATTCCGCTAGTTGCTTGTCTCCCAGATTCAGTCTATAGCATTTATTTCTGACCTCCCTGAACCTCTGAACGAATCCAGCAACAGTTTCATCGTTCCTTTGTTTGAGTCTGGTTAGCTCAGTAATCTTCATCTCATGAATGCCAAAGAAGAAATAATTATGGAACTGTTGTTCCAGATCGGACCACTTGATGATAGAGTTGGCCGGTAATGAGGTAAACCATGAAAATGCTGGCCCCGAGGGAGATGAAGAGAACAATCGTATCCTGAGTGCATCAACATTCCCTGCTTCTCCACACTGTATGATGAACCGGGTGATATGCTCCATTGTGGACGTATCATCTTGCCCAGAGAACTTGGTAAAGTCTGGCACTTTGAATCTTGGAGGGAAAGGTATTTGATCATAGCCAGATGGATACGGTGTTCTGTACATATACATCTGCTGCTTAGGTTTTATCCCAAATTGCTTCTGCAGCATCTCCGAAAGATGGTCAATCAATTCTTCCTTCATATGAGACTTCAACTCAGCAGATATCTGTTCTATTGCTTGCATCTCAGCTAATAGAGTCTCTGGAGGTTGTTCTTCAAAAGTTCTTGGCTATGGAGTCTTGTCATCCCCTGGTTGATCGGTTGCTGAGGCGACGATCTTGTATGAGCAACTGTATTAGCTGGGGTTAAGACAGGCTGCACTGATGTTGACTGTTGTAGTGGAGTAGTCTGTACGGGCATCACCAAGGTTGGCTGAGGAGCCGGTCTCTAAGGTGGAATAGGAGCTTTTCTTTCCATTGGTATAACCATATGTGTGAGCTAGACTGATCTTAACTCTTTCAAAGGCTTTGCTCCTGTGATTGAAGTAGACGAACTCCACTCCTTTGGTCATATACACAGTTCCTGGAGTACCTCCAAACATAGCTTGATAAGATTCTAGGTACTTCACTTCTGTGACTTCTTTAGGATGAGGTTCAAAGAAATTTGAAATGTCAGTCTCAAAGTGATCATGAGGTAAACCCCATCCTACAAGTCTTCCATTCTGATCTCTCATCGCAGGATATTGCTGGTGATGATTCTACACTGAAAATGTCTGATCTTGGACTTTGGGCTGTGCTGAATAGGTCTGAACTATCGGCACCGTAGTAGAAGGATCCTTAGGTATTTCCCCAACATTCTGATTCTAAATCGGCTGAGCATCCGATGAGGAATCAGGAGCAGTAGCATTAATCTGTGGAGAGGGTGCAATACCTATTGTTGGATCATCAATCAGCGGGGAAGCCGATTGACCCTTTGGGAACACTAGAGGAGTTCGCCTTGGTTGAAAGTATGTAGGTCCCACGTATCCCTCTTCTGTTCCCTTCTTGAGCATCTCAGTCAGACAGTTCTGGATAGTATTAGCAAGGACTTTTGACTGATCGATCATAGTCTGATGCATACCTTTGTTCATCATATCTTGAAGCCCTTGAGGATCAGCTGAGAAGGTGATCTGCTAGGGCATTGGAAGAGGATTCTTCTTGTAGACCCCACTCTTAGTTTGACCGTATGAAGCCAAGCATAGTTCTTCATATCGTTTCATGTGAGCTTCGAACTCGGCTTTGTCTGTATCCTTCAACTGATCTTTAGTGACTGTCTGAATGTTGCCCTGGTCCACTTCAGTATTCTTCGTGTTCTTCATCATTGTTGACTTTTTCGGGTCCCACTGGGCGTGCCAAAAGTGTGTTGACGCGAGAATAGGACGTCACCTCCGCGCGCGACACACGTGACTCCCCAGTCTGTAGCGAGGCGTGCCAGCCAATCTGACCTGTTGATTGACAATAGAAAATATTAAGGATCGGCTAGAGAACCAATGGGCCTTTAGCGACACGCGTACCAGCCAATCGGCCGATACGGAAAAATGGGATCGGCCGGCTTGAGGGCGACCGAGGCGCGAGAGTGTGGGTAAGAGATCGGCTGAATCGGCCGATCGTGACGTTAGCACTCGAACATGTCTCAATCGGCTGTAGTGTTAGAAGCCGATAGGATCTAGATCGAGTGGGATAAATTGGTGATAAAACCTAAAAACCACAAGAATTGGTACAAAAACTTGTAGATCTAGCTAATATCGGTAAGGGGTGAATAAAGAACTATACGAAACCTCAGCGATGCGCCCGGAGGTTAAAGCCTAGGGTTATTCGGTAAAACGGTACTCACAATCTTGCCGGAGATCGATCGATGCAGCCCGACGTACTTGAACGACGACATTGAAGAAAAGGAAAAATGCAATGGCGAAGCCGCCGAAAGTAGATGTTGTAAAGTAGATGTTGTAAATTGTAAAGGGTTTGCCCGGAGGCGTCTTGTTTGATATTGGTGTGTACACTTTTTTCCGACCACGCAAGGTCGCTATTTATGTCCTGAGGATAACCCGACTCCTAGCCGATTACGGCACTGCTTACTTGCATCTAAAGAAAACAATCACTACTAAAAGTAGAAACAGACTCATCCAAGAGTCAAACTCTCCTAAAACTGACTCTGACCCGTTGCCAATCGTGGATTGACCCGCCTCCGCCGTGCTTTGCCTTTGGCGTATCTTCTCAATTTCTGCCTTCTCCCTTCTCATCGGCCGATTCCCTAGTTGACCATCGGCCGATTGGTTGACTTGCCAGCCCATCGATAGAGTTAGACTCCTTTGACCATTGGCGAATCCTGCTGACCGCTCTTCTTTCTCTTCAATCGGCCGATTGCACTGCTTCTTCATCGGCTACTCCTTCATATCCCCTTTTGACCCGTTTTTTCCAAAAAAACAGTGTCAACAGCGACAACGTTGAAGCCTACATCGACGATGTGGTCGTCAAGACCACCGTGGAGGACAACCTTATAGTTGAACTCGCCCAGACCTTCGCCAACCTCCGCCACTATCGCTGGAAGCTCTATCCAGAGAAGTGCATCTTCGGTGTCCTGTCCGGCAAGCTCCTGGGCTTCATGGTCAGTCAACATGGCATCGAGGCGAATCCCACCAAGGTCGATGCCATTCGCAGGATGAAGCGACCTACTGGGAAGAAAGACGTCATGAAGCTCACCGGCATGATGGCGGTCCTAGGTCGATTTATCAGCAAACTTGGAGAGAAAGGCCTGCCCTTCTTCAAGCTGCTGAAGAAAGCAGATAAGTTCGTCTAGACAGAAGAGGTCGACCAGGCCCTAGAAAAGCTCAAGACCTTCCTTACGTCGCCCCTGGTGATGGTGCCCCCGGCACCAAAAGAAACACTGCTGCTCTGCATCTCCGTGATCACTCTGGTGGTTAGCTCGGTCCTGGTGGTGGAGCGACCTGAAGAAGGCAAACCTTACCCAGTCCAGTGACCCATCTACTACGTCAGCGAGATCTTATCAAATAGCAAGACTAGATATTCACAGCCGCAGAAGATGCTCTATGCCCTACTCATCACCTTGTGCAAGCTCCGGCATTACTTCCAGGCACACAAGATCAAGGTCGTCACAGACTTCCCTCTCGGTGAGATCCTACGCAGCCGCAACACCACTGGACACATTGTCAAGTGGTCTATCGAGCTAGGCGAGTTCGACCTCGAGTTCTGCCCAAGACAGGCCATGAAGTCCCAGGTCATCGCCGACTTTGTCTCTGAGTAGATAGAGATCCAGCAACCTCCATCATTGGAGAAGCCTGAACACTGGAAGATGTACTTCGATGGTTCCCTGAACCTCGAAGGAGCAGGAGCAAGGGTGCTCTTCATCTTCCCCAAGGCGATCACTTGAAGTACGTCCTGCAGATGCACTACAAAGCGTCTAACAATTCACGGGCTACGCATTGTCGTCTCCCTAGGGATCAAGCACCACATAGTGTACGGCGACTCTAAGGTCGTCATCGAGCAAGTCAACAAGGCTTGCGACATCAAGAAGGACACGATGGATGCCTACTACGCCGAGGTGCGCAAGCTCGAAGGTCACTTCGAGGGGATCGAGTTCCATCATGTTTGTCGCGACAACAACGTAGCGGCTGACGTCCTCTCCGAGCTGGGCTCCAAGCGCGCGCTGGTTCCGGCCAGTTTGTTTGTCCAAGACCTACGCAAGCCTACTATCGAACTCCTCTCTGGCCCAGAATCACCAGCCGATGATGCGCCCCCACCAGGCGGCCGTTGACGGCTGTTAAGTACCTAATTTAAGGCCGTCAATCCCTGCATTTCATGATGAGAATCATGCATCCACACTAGAATAGGGGCTTAAACTGACAATTTCCACAAGTGGCTGTATGAAGATGAATGCAGGTGTTTAGCATAAGAAATGGAGAGAAAGCACACCTCCATGATCCTAGCACTTCAGGCTCAGCCAATGAGGGGCTGCCATGCAAGCATCCCCTGGATCAATGACATCACCAATCCAAGAGAGAGAGAGCCTCGATGAATCAGAGACCGCCACGCGTGCATCACATGGATGCTATGGCCCACCAGAGTGACTAAACCGCCTCAAACACACGTGTACACCGGGAACCGACCTCAGGACCCATCAAGCAGCCACTCAGAGAAAGCACAGGCCAAGGGACCCACCTGGGGGTCGGCTGACCCCAGGATTGGCTGAACCGACCTTGGGTCGGTTGATCCCGGCCTTCCACATGTTGGCTCCTGGTCACATTCCGGGGGTGCATAGGGTGTCCTCTCGCCGATGCCTTGGCCTATAAATAGAAGAGGAGGGGGTAAAAAGAGGACAACACACTTGAAGGCAACTTCTCACCTTAGCCTCTTTCTCTTCTTCTCATTCCCTCTTGGTGGAGGTGAAACCTCATCCCACCATGAGTTTGAGTGTGAGGAGGATCTAGCTTAGGTGGTGGTAGGTAGAGAGGGGAGTGTGTGGATGAGTAGAGGTGGGGTGTGATGATCCGTTCTTCATCCACCATCCCTTTGTATCTCGTGAGTGACGTCGTTCTTCATTTAGACTAAAGTGAGTATTTCGTTATATTCCAATTAGACTAAAGTCGCATTCATACAAGGGTGATATGTTCTAGTGTTCTTCATCTGTTCTTGATCATAGGCTTTATGTCCTAGTAGCATAACCTCGTTTGATCTTGTGGAGGAGTTACATAGTAGGCATATCCGTTTGTGTGACTGCCTGTCAATTAGAATATAGTGAGTCTCCTGCATATCTGAATTAGATCAAAGTGTCATTCATATCTCTTCGTATCATCTCGATTCCATGATGGGAAAGGTCTAGCCGTACTCGCGGGTTCGTCGCTCCGTATTTATACGGAATGCTATAGTGTTGCTATGGGACGTTAGACGTAGCCGTGTTATAGTTGGAGTCGGTAGTGTAGACATGGTGTCTGGACTACGGGTTATCCTTCGATTGCCCTGTATCCCACGGTTTGTCTTGGGGTAGGCCGCAGTAGTGACAGCTGTTGGACCCTTACGGAATCCCCCACGTTTGGATACAAGTGTAGGCAACCATTTGCCGTGAACCGACTGTTATAGCCAGGAGGGTCCGGTGTCTGAAGTGAGATCCTTTGCAGCTTGTACCCCCTAGAGCTGAGTACCTACAAGAGATTCCATACCTCTCACCTACCTCAGCAGAGATCTTGTGTCCTTGGATAAGTTGCTCGTAGAGTACCCCATCCGTTCCCAGGATACGATACCCTTTGGAATACTCCTGAGGGAGAAGTGCTACAACAGTGTATCCGTGCGCTTGCGGACTCGTTCGCACCCGTCAGTATACCCGGGTGATTCTTACACGCTCATGCTATCCCGGCGCCATAGTGGTGAGGTTAAGAAATACCAACAGCGGCCACGACGTCCTCATGGCTGAGACCGAAGACGATTGGCGCCTTGACATCATCACCTTTATCCTCAAGCATAGGGTTCCCGAGGAGAAGGCAGAACGCGAGAAGGTCACGAGGCGCAGTGCCAACTACATCGTCATTGGCAAAGAACTCTATCGGAGGTCCGCCTCCAATGGTGTGCTAATGAAGTGCATCTCACGATCTGAGGGCCTTAGACTCCTAGAGGAAATCCACGGCGGCGAGTGCGGCAACCATGCTGCTTCTGCCAACTTGGTGGGGAAAGCCTTCAGGTTGGGCTTCTACTGGCCTACCGCTATGGCCGGCGCTCAGTACCTTGTCCGGTGATGCAAGGGGTGCCAGTTCTTCACCAAGCAGCAACACATGCTGGCATAGGCCTTGCGGACAATCCCTCCATCGTGGCCCTTCGCAGTATGCGGTCTCGATTCGGTCGGACCTTTCAAGACTGCTCCCGGCGGCTACAAGCACATAATCGTGGCGGTGGACAAGTTCACCAAATGGATTGAGGTTAGGCTTGTATCCAGTGTTATGTCGAAGGAGGCGGCCAAGTTCATCGAAGAGATCACCCATCGTTTCAGGGTCCCCAACAGGATTGTTACCGACCTTGGCACAACCTTCACAGGGTCTGACTTCTGGGACTTTTGCTAAGACAGCCTCATTGGTGTCTATTACTCTTCGGTGGCGCACTCGCGGTGCAACAGCCAGGTCGAGCGTGCCAACAGCATGGTATTGCAGGCCATCAAAGACCGCATCTTCGATGATGCAACGCCCTACGCCACCAGGTGGCTAGGAGAGCTCCCTCACGTCATCCGGGGCCTCCGGACTCAGGTCAGCTCGGCCACAGGATACTCTCCATTCTTCCTGGTCTACGGGTCAGAGGCTATCCTTCCCACCAATGTTGCCTTCGGGGCTCCTCGCATCCAGCATTACGACGAGGGCGAAGCGGAGCAAACACGCAAGGTTGACCTTGACAGCCTTGAAGAACATCATGTGGCCGCGCTCATGTGCCACGCCCGCCACGAGCAGCAGCAACGTCGCTACCACGACTACAACGTGTGGGAACGTTCCTTCAACGTCGGTGACCTGGTCTTGCGACGGATTCAGAACACTAAGAACATGCACAAGCTCTTGGCGCCTTGGGAAGGCCCCTTCATAGTCAAGGAGGTCATCAGACCGGCGACCTATCTCCTCCAATAGGCTGATGGCCAGGGCATTCCGAACCCCTAGAACATTGAGCACTTACGTCGCTTCTATCCTTAGAAGGCTTGTACCAAAACAAATGCTATGTACTCTACCCTCTTGTAATTTATAATTAATAAAGATAAGATTCCCCTTCGGTAGGCTTCTTGTCGACCTACATCCGGGTCTCTTTCTTTTACTCTACTAATCATCCCCCTTGACACGCTCGGGGGCTTGGTCTAAAGTTGGGCCCAACGTGCTCAGGGCCTTGGCTTTGCCAATCTAAGGGTCTCACGACCTGAGGGGTTTTACCTTTTCTTTCTTAAAGCGTTTTCCCTTACCACAGCTCTTATGCTTCTTATGCATATTCTTAAGTCGTGTGGTTGCGAGACCTTGGGTCCATGGCCCCCCTCCGCGTGTCGGCTGCACTTAAGCCTCTATGCTGAGCCATGCAGTTGGTAAGCCATTGGGTTAGTGGAGGGACACGTTTTGCAACTTCATTGCTTTTGAGTTCTCATAACAAGTGTTTTTGCCAAAATAAGGTGTTATGCTCTTTAATTAAATGGAACCTTTTCATTCATGCATGTTTATGTACATCGTCAAAATGGTCCATGACCTCATTTACATCGACAGCCTAATACATCCTGGACTACAATTTAAGAGGTTGACCTTCTTGATGATCTCCTCCGCAGCGACCTAGACATCTTCAGTATTCACCAGCTCCGTCAAGTCGACATCCTCTGCGACCTTCCGCAGGTCAAATGTCGGCTCGTGGAACTTCACCGTAGCCAAAGCTGCGGCCATGGTGAGCTTGCTGGTGTCCAGTAACAATGTCTTCATCCGACCCGCCGCTTCGGCCAGGTGGGCAACGAGCTCCTTGGGCTCTGCCCCTCCTCCCGAGGGACATAAATGTCCATCAGGTACTCAGAGGCCTCCTTGAGGTCGGCCAACTGCTTCTCAAGACCTACAACCACCGCTCACTGGTCAATAACGCTCTGCATGGCCTGGGAGAGGTCGATCCCCAGGTCTTGACATAACCCATGCTCATATGCAGCTTTTCGGGAAAAGTAATACTCACTGTCCTGGACCTCCTTGGTCTTCTCTTTGAGGATCTTTACTTGGGCCTTGGACTCCTTAAGTTCCTTCTCTAAGGCGTCCTCCTTCTTCTTGGCATCTGGAAACATTAAAGTCAAGGTCAGGGAATACTACAACCTCGAGAAATCAAGGTCGGGAGTCTATCCAGGCATAACGTCCACGATGACCTTGAGGTCTTCCTCTGCGTCCTTCGCCTTCTCCTGGGCGGCTGCCAGCTCCTTCCTCAGGGCGGCCATCTCCTTCTCTGTCTGCTTGTCCATGGCGTTCTTGACGTGTTAGATCTCCACCGCGGCTTCGATCTTGGCCTGTAGCACAGTCTCCCGAGCTGCAGTAGCCTCCTTGTGGGCCTTGGCACCTTCTCTTACCAAGTGCACCCAGGCCTGCGCTCGCTCAGCAAGAGACTGCATCACAAAAAGTCAGACCACATGACACCAGAACAGTTAACGTAACGGCTTCCTTTGAACAAAAAAAATAGAGAAAGACCTTACCGAGAGTGTTCGTGCAATCGTCTGCTTAGCCGCCTTGAACTCATCTAGGTCACGGCAGTTAGCGACGATGTCGTCCTCCCACGGGGTCCTGGCATAGAGGCACCTGTCGTCCTCATTCTCTTCTTCAGGTCTGCTCCCTCCTCCAGCCTGCGTCTCCCGCGTTGGCGGCGGGTCAGTCACGAGCAGATCCTCCTGAAGCCTTTCGACCTGTTGTGTGCCACCAGATACGACCTTCGTCGCCACCGACGTTGTTGTCCCTGCAGCCCCCCGAGCTTGGCTCGAGACGTCCCCCACCGACGTCGCCGATGACTGCTCCACTGGTGCCTTCCCTCCCTTGTGCCCAAAGGCCTCCTGGCCTGTGGCATTCTTGCCGCTCTCCGAGGCAGCAGGGGTGAACCTGCCGAAAAGCAAAGTCCGTCAACGTCGATACATACAAGACGTGCAAAGCCAACCACAAGTGGGTAAAGTCTGTCAACTTAATTGCTACCAAGTTTCAACCCGACCTTTATTGGTCTGGGCGGAGCCTTCTTCGCCTTCTTCTGCGACCTTACATCGCTCGGCTCATCGGCCTTCGACTTTCGGCGTTCTTGCTCCATGACCTTAGGGAGTGTCTCCTTCACTTGCTCGGTCAGTGTGTCATGCGACCTTGCGTCGTCTTCATCACCAGCAGCCGTCTCAGCGTCGTTGCTGGCCGTCGTCGTATCCGTCGACGTGGTGGTGCCCTTCCTCTTCCTCTTCTTCATCCCTGCCGCCTGGGTGGCGGAGATCGCTGCAGCGGCCTTGGATGCTGACTTCTTGCCAGTAGCATGCCGCGTGTGTCGTGTTGACAGTGAAACAGTTTCCATCGCCTTCCCCGCGGCGGGATCTTCGTCGTCGCTACCCTCCACCGTCGAGTCGGAGAGGTAGTTGTCGATGTGCTGCTATGGAGGCACCTTGATGTCCTCCACAACCCTAACCTTGAAGCTTTGCTCGCCCTCTTCAGGCAGTGGAGCTAGGCTCCAGTACATGCCTTCATGACCCTACGTCAGATGACCTTCGTCACAATCATTGGATATTCAAGTGCACGAACAACAATCAAGGTCGATTTGGCAAGAAAACGACTTACGACTTCGGTGGGACGATACAGGCTTAGTGCCTTAGGGCACGTCCGGTTGCGGATCCGCCCGGCGAACAGGTCCTTCACTCGGTTCACCATCTCCTCCTTGGAGACCTTCCGCCACGCCACCCAGCTCATAGGCCGGGTGCACCCGATCTTGGATCAGCTGCAAGAGCCGCTGGCTGAAGCTGATTGCCACAACGCCGCCCGTCAGCCCCTCCGTCTTTAGCCTCTCCAAGTCTTCGAGCAACGGCTTGATGGCGTCGTTCTCCCACGACGTTAGTTGGTTAGCTCACTCCGGCACCGGAACTAGTGCATACCCCGACCTTGTCGGTAGCATCAGTTTTGGGTTGTCGATGTAGAACCACCCCTGTCTCCAGCCCGTGGTGTTGTCCGGCAGCACCATCTCGATGTACACCAGCTTCATGTACCGGCAAAGCATGAAGCTGACGCCCCCCACGACCTCGGATTTCCCCGTCTTCTTCAGCTCGAAGAAGTACCGCCACAGGTGGAAGTGTGGTGGTATCCCCAAGTACGCCTCACAGAGGTGGATGAAGCATCAGATCGTGGTGATGGTGTTGGGGACGAGGTGTACCAGGTCTACCCAGTAGTAGTGGAGGAGCTTGCGGAAGAAGTCGCCTATGGGGACTCCGAATCCGCGCTCGACATGTGCGATGAAGGCGACGGTCTCGCCGGTCCCCTTGGTGGGGAAGGCCTTGCCGGTCGTCGGCCTCCAGCCCACCTCCTCCTTGGGCTTCAGCAGCCCGCGCGTCACCAGACTTTGGAGCTGCTCCTCCATCACAGTCGAGGGCTCCCAGATGCTCTCCGGCTGCGGCGCAAGATCAGGAGCCATCTCTTCTTCTTCTATGCCGGTGGATCTAGCTCTAAACACTACAAGGGATGTCGTGCACATGCGATGGCGCACGGCGACGCGGATCTAAGTGCGGCAGCGCCGGTGAATTCGTGCGGAACGCTTCTGCGGCAACAGCGGAACCCTAAGTTTGGGCGGAAATGGAAGTGAGTGGGGTCCCCGGCCCTTCACTCGGCCTTTTATAGATGGGTCCCAACGGTGTTGTGGGCCGCCGCGCCCAACGTCTCTTTGTTTCTACGGGATTTTCGGCAACCCAACAGATCTTTTTTCAACGGCTCTTTCGGCCTAACGGTCACAAGTAGTAACAGCTTGCGTCATGCGGAAATCTGTACCCGTTGGCTTTGTGGTCAACAGCCCAGCATTCATGGACTCGTCACGCCCTACATCAAGCCCCCAACTCTACTACAACAAATATTTGCTTCAAGGTCTCTTACCGATGGGCGACCTTCGGGTCTATCACATCACCTCTGTAAGGTCGATGAGGCCCTGTTGCCTACTAGGTAGCCTCAGCCCACAACGGTGGGTTTACATCACGACTCCCAGGCCCTTCTGCCTACTAGGTCCCCTCAGCCTACAACGACGGGTTTACATCACGACTCCCAAGCCCGGATGCCTACTAGGTCGCCACAACCTAGAACGGCGGGTTTACATCACGACTCCCAGGCCCTGCTACCTACTAGGTCGCCTCAGCCTACAACGGCGGGTTTACATCATGACTCCCAGGCCCTACACTAGGTCGCCTCAGCCTACAATGGCGGGTTTACACCAAGACTCCTAGGCCCTGCTGCCTCTTAGGTCAGCTCAGCCTACAACGGCGGGTTTACACCAATGGCTCTGTGCTTAAATGCTCCACTACCCGTTGGCGGCCTCCTGGCCATAACTACAGCTCCTCCTTGAGGTCGCTAAGGCCCTGCTGCCTCCTGGGTCGCCCAGACCTAAAAATTCTCAGGTTGACACCCTGCGTTGTGCCACTGTGTAGCGACCGTGTCGATTTAGGTCGACACAGGCTATTTGTCGCTTCTTAAGGCCCCCGAAGGTCGGTGTGCTAGTATAGCCCCGCTGGGATCTTTGTAGCCGTACCATTGCCGCCTGGGCGCCTCTACATCTACTTGGGACATGCCATTTGTCATACAAATGTGTACATACAGCTTCATAAGCTACAAGGACTTTAGCCCTTGGCCAATTACAAGATACAAAGACATTAATGGTCCTAATCTACCCTATATAATGTTTGCGACGTAGTCTATAATAATAAGGCGCGTCACAAGTTTTCTTCTAGCTTCAGGACCTAGTTGAAGACCTCTACCACCGCTATAGAGGCAGCTGCCACACAGCCCCCTCTACTCAAGCTCTAATAGGTTTCCTGTGGTGCCCAGTATTACGGCTGAGCTCCCCCACAAGATTCCAAATGGGACTAGCGTCACCTCGGGCCTTAGGGGAAGCGGCTGATCGAGTTCTCCAAGCTTCGCAAGCATTCTTCTAGCTTCAGGCATGGACGGCACTAGCTCTATGCTCTGGTGGACGGACGCAAGTCCAAGGCATGGAAAAATTACTACACAGCATCGCCATGGCTTTCACGAGCAGCTTGGGTGCTTTGCTCAATGGTGTGGGCATCTATTTATACTCGCAGCACTCAGCCTTCGATCTTATCCGCAGCTCAGCTAGCGTGGCGTCCTTATCCTCAAGGTCACTGTTCCCGCGTGAAGCACGAGGTCACTATTCGCCCGTGGGGGGTGTTGGCGTGCCTTTCCCCTACCTGACTACATCTTGGTACCTTTTTGTCCTTTGCGAGTGGACAGCAGCTTGTGCTTTACGTGGGAGTAGGCCCGTGATTGTACAGTGCGCCTATGACTCAGGTCATGGCAGCTTTTGGCGTTTGGCATCTTCCTCAAGATTCCATGTTCTTTGGCCTATTAGCTCAGTTTGTCAGAGCATCGTGATGGCAACAATAGGCCGTAGGTTCTCTTTTCCTTCTTTTCTGGAGCATGAAACCGGACATTCTGGCCGCTTTACTGCTCGGGGGCTACTACACGAGTGTGTCTTACGACGCCCTCTTTCTCTACGTCGCATCGACCTACTGGGAGCCTGCTTCCACTACTCCTCTGCTCGACCTACCTACGGTTGGCATTGCGACCTTTCTGAAGGTCACGGAAGCTTCTTTCTGTTATCTGATCCAGGTCAGGTCGGCGGTTCTTCAAGATCGACGTCTTGCCTTCACTTCGACCTTCTGGACTTCTGTTCCAGGAGCTCGATGTTCGACTTCGTGTGCGCATTGGAGGGGTTTTTCTTTTTGGATCCTCGTGCACCCTACACAACCTTGACGGTGCCATGTCTACGCCTACACGTCGATCAGGGGCTTGAGAGACATGGGTACCCCTGGGTCCCCACCGACCAGAGTGCCTTGTCAAGTGGACCCAACCTGCCAGAAGCCCCGCCAACCTGCAAGTGGGCCCGAAGACCTTATCCACAGACCCGACGACCTTGGATGACCCCGGGCGACCTTATCCCGATCCCGGAGGATCCGCAGTACTTGGAGTACAAGACAAGACACCAGGACGCGACTTGGTGCCGCCTATAGGTCTGAGTATCACGGGATACTCCTTATAATCCAGAAAGATAGCTTTCGAACTTGTAACCGACCCAGATACGGGTCCACCGACCTCGAATGGAAACCCTAGCCCGTTGCTCATACAAGGCAGCCTAGGGCTCCATTCGGAGGACACCTTCATCTCTTTTGCATAATTCCACCACCAAACTAGATGTAGGGTTTTACTCTCCAAAGGCCTGAACCAGTCTAAACCCTTGTGTTCCCATGTTCTTCGCCTACTTGCCGTGTTCCGAGTTCATCACGTGAACTACCACATACGCTCTTAGCTCCTGATCCCTACATTAACCTGCAAACCGCTTGGGTAGCCCCCTTGTGGATCGTCCAGGTCTCAACCCCTGACATGGTGAGGGTGTGGTGCGTACCATTTACCCTCGAGAGAGGCGTGAGTTTCCTACATGGGGTGTGCCTCCTCAGAGAGACATAGGCAGGTGTGTTGGGTTCGGGCCTAGTGAGTTTGCTGGACGTTCCTTCACTAGTAGCCAATACGAGTATGGGGGGAACGATCACAGCTTTAGGTCTCAGAGGAGCTACGGGCCACGGTCTCCACCTAGTGGTACGCGTAGTCCTCCAAGGAGACGTGTGGGTGTTCCACCTAGGAGTGATAGGATGGATTTTGCTAACCCCACTATTGAGAAAATCACACGACACTGGTTTGATTCTTTTTACACTAACACCAGTGCTGAGTTGTTTGTTTACTCTCACTCTTGTTTTTGATTTTGCAGGTGGGAGGCATGGAGGGCTTTTGGTTGATCGACTCCAGTTGCTCTCGACACATGAACGGAGATCGAAGGTGGTTGTCTAGCCTCACCCCAGTGGTGTCCAAGGAGTACATCACTCTTGGGGACAATGGGAAAGGTAGAGTGCTTTCAGTGGGCACGATGAAGGTAAGTGAGAGCATGACTCTTAGGCGTGTTGCTTTTGTCAAGTCTTTGGGGTTCAATCTTCTTTCGGAGTCCCAGCTTCTTGATGAGGGTTTTGAGGTCTGTTTCAAGACGGGCGGTCCTCGTGTTTTGGATTCTCGAGGTGATCTTGTGTGCATGATCATCCCCGAGGGTCAGATTTTTAAAGCTGATTTTTCTTAGTGTGTCGGCTCTTCTCGTTGTTTGGTTGTTGGTGTTTCGGCGGAGCTTTGGAAATGGCATAGGAGGCTAGGTCACTTGAGTTTTGACTTGTTGTCACGCTTGAGTGGGCTTGGTTTGGTCCAAGGATTGCCTAAGTTGAAATACCAAAAGGACTTGGTAAGTGCTTCGTGTAGGCATGGCAAGATGATCTCCGCCTCCCATCCGCCTCTGACATCCGTTGTGACAGAGAGGCCATGCGAGCTATTCCATATGGACTTGGTTGGTCCAGCTCGTGTGTGCTCAGCGGGAGGGAAAAGGTACATCCTGGTGATAGTTGATGACTATTCTCACTATGCTTGGATCTTCTTTTTGGCTAACAAGGGGGAGACATTTGGTTTTGTCCGAGATCTAATCTTGAGGTTGAAGAATGAGTGGAATGGAGATGTTGTTCGAGCTATTCGTAGCGACAATGGCACAGAATTTAAAAACTCTCAAATCGAAACCTTTTGTCGTGATTTGGGTCTCGAACATCAGTTTTCCTCTCCCTATGTCGCTTGTCAGAATGGTGTGGTAGAGAGGAAACCGTTCGCTTTGTGAGATGGCTCGAACGATGCTCGAGGAGCATAGGACTCTGAGGAGATATTGGGCTGAGGCGGTGAATACCGCTTGTCATGTTGGGAACCAGATTTTTCTTCGGGTTTTCTTGAACAAGACGTGCTATGAGCTCATGCATGGGCGAGCACCTAGAGTGAGCAATTTCAGGGCTTTTGGTTGTAGGTGTTTTATCCTCAAGAAGGGTAGGCTTGATAAGTTTGAGTCGAGGTCCTCCGATGGCATCTTTTTGGGTTATGCTAGTCATTCTCGAGCATTTCGTGTGCTCAATCTTGATACTAACCTAGTCATGGAAACTTGCGAGGTAACCTTCGACAAGACCCAGCCATGCAGTTCGTCTGTTTTTGAGTGTGCAAGTGACGACGAAGTTCGCAAGAAGACCTTTGAGGACGAGGAGGATGATGCTAAAGAGGATGATGGTGATGATGGTGAAGCTCCAGCCACACATGTACCCTCTACTTCCACTATGACGACTACGGTGGAGGATGGTCCATCCCCTACACCGACTACGATCCAGCAACATCAAATGGAAGCTGTTGTTGAGGGGGAGGTCATCTCCAGGCGAGAGGCACCGAGACGCGTTCAAGTTGATCATCCTCCCTAAAGAATCATCAACGACATCAATGAACGTACGACACGGTCAAGGTCCAGGAATGTTTCTCACTTTGCTCATTCGACTTTTGTTGCTACCTTTGAGCCGAAAGACATTGGACACGCACTCTCTGATCCTATTTGGGTAAACGCAATGCATATGAGTTAGAGAACTTTGATAGAAACCAAGTTTGGGAGTTGGTAGAGCCACCACCACATTGCAAACCTATTGGGACAAAATGGGTGTGGAAGAACAAAGATGGTGAGAATGATGAGGTGGTGAGAAACAAATCGAGGTTGGTTGCTCAAGGCTATAGTCAGAAGGAGCGGATAGACTATGAGGAGACATTTGCTCCTGTAGCCCGTTTGGAGGCGATTAGGATCCTTCTAGCCTGTTCTGTGGCTAAAGGGTTCAAAGTGTACCAAATGGATGTGAAGAGTGCCTTTTTGAATGGGTTTTTGGAGGAAGAGGTTTATGTGAAGCAGCCACCGGGCTTTGAGAGTGTTGAGTTTCCCCATCGAGTGTATAAGCTGAGGAAGGCGTTGTATGGGCTGAAACAAGCTCCCCGGGCATGGTATGGCCGGTTGAGGGGGTTCTTGTTCAGCAAGGGGTTTGAGATGGGCAAAGTAGATAAGACTCGTTTTCTCCTCAAGCAGGGCGATGATATCCTAATTGTTCCGGTGTATGTGGATGATATTATCTTTGGCGGCTCATCTCACTCTTTGGTTGCAAGGTTTGCAGAGGACATGAGCAAAGAATTCGAGGTGTCTATGATGGGAGAATTGCAGTTCTTTCTCAGGCTTCAGATCAAGCAGGCAAAGGAGGGAACCTTTGTGCATCAAGCCTAAGCCTGCTAATGGTTTGGGCCAAGCAGTCTAGTGGATTGGTTTGGTTCGGGTTTTTCTCATAATGGATTGGTTTGGTCTGAGAACCGTCGACTCCCTGCATCTGCATGGCTGCACCGCCGCCACCAACACCAAGTCTGAGGCCGAGGCCGCGTCGCAGGTGAACCTGGCGCACCGAAAGGCGGCGGCGGCCGCTACCGCCATCCCTATCCTCCAAGACTCCTCGAGTGCCCTGCCCGAGTCAATGCAAAACGGTGCCTGGGCACGCGCCCGCCGATGATCGCGAACAAGACGGGCAGATCATCAAGGCCGCGAACGGTGTCGACGGAGCGCGAATCGCATGGAGCCAGCGTCGCAGTACCCCAGCATGGCCGTAGAGCTTGACAAGATGATCCTCGACAACCACTGGGTGAAGGGCACCACACACTGCTGGTGCACGACACCTCCGGCAACATGATGCTGCACTGTAACCTCGGCAACCTAAACACTGATGCCGGCTGCGCGTCCGCGCGTAGCTCGCTGGAATGCGGTGGCAAGCAAGCCATCGAACTAAAGGTGCCGCCCAATGGGCATGCGTTCTCAGGCATGGGAACACTGTTAGGGAGCTCAACAAGCCGCTACCTGGTGGCAACCTGTGCCGGGCACTACCGCACTGCAGAGATAGCTTGTAGGTATTTGTGATGATCTTGTGATGAGAACTTGTGACCTTGCATGAAGTTTGTGGGCTATGTGTTGTTTGTGCTCATTTTGGCCATGTTGAGGTCCTATGCTCATGAGAGGGAGATTTTGTTGGAAAATACTTGATTTTGATCATGGCTATGTCACATGCTTATATGTTCCTATCTATCTTGTTGGCGATGTTTGTACTGAATATGTGGCTATCTTGCTTGTCTATGTCTCATTTTTAGCATGTTGTAGTGCTTTTTGTCTATTTGAGAAGCACATGCTTGCATTTGTAGACTTGATTCATGCATTACCAACAAGGGGGAGGAAAGTACTCAATTCATTCATCCAGGGGGAGTTTTGCATTAAGGGGGAGAAAAATTGGGAGAAATGCATTTGTTCAGGGGGAGCTTGCATTCATGCTTTGGGAGCTCTTTGTCACCTGATTTGATTTGTGCCCTTTTGCCGATGGTGTGGAGCCCTTTTGCCTCACCTTGAGGAGTCGGCAATTTTGGAGCATTTTATCTCAATTGTGTCGAGCCGTTGCCCTTGCCTTAGTTGACCGAGATTTCTCTCTCAAATGATCTTGCTTTGGCTTTTGTTTGGCTTTTGATCACTTGTTTGATTTTTTAGTTCATTTCTTTTCTTTTTCTCTTTTCTCTGAATTGGTTACTATGTGTGTTGTCAATGCACTCATCAAGGGGGAGATTGAGGACCGGAGCGTCCGAGGACCGGTGGATGGTTGCTCCCTGGTGTGATGAGTGATTGACAACGTGGTGTGGACTGACACTTGGCCGAGTATTACAGGTGCAGGTTGCGGCTTGCTTTGCATTGGTGCAGGTGAAGAGCGAGCGTGAAAGGTCTTAGCCTTGCGGGGCTTCTGAGGAGTGGAGAGACAAGTAGGCTCGGCTCGATGGACCCAGTGGCCAAACGGGATCAAGTGCAGGCCGCATGGTGGCAAGATGAGCAAGACGAAGTCGTGGACAGGAGCCAGTGCTGGGTAGCGGCTCACGACCAGAGTCTACACACGGGGTTTGCGGTGGTTCACCACAAAACCGTCGGGTTACTTGGTTGAGCCACAAAACCAAGACCGGAGGCTCGGCGGGCGGAGACGGGATCCGGGCGCGTCGAGAAGCTTCGATGCCGGGGGACACGCGGCGGGATCGCGGGGCTTGCATCGGGAGGATGCAGACTGCGGCGAAGGCATGGCCGCCTAATGAAGAGGAGTGCTACTTGACCATCTTGCCCCTGAGGGGTGTGTGTATTCCTTTAAGTTCTAGGGGTAGCTTGGTCATTTGCCCAACCCGGAGAGACTTCATATATATATAGCTCTAGGGTTTGAGGGCAACTCATCCATCCGGACTGCTTCTCATTTTCCCTGCTCTTTAGGCTAGATTTTCTTCATCATTTTGTAGAGAATCTGACCTCCGAGTGTATGGAAGCATTCATGGTTGCGTCGATTTCCATCTCTTGACTCGAGTGATTTTCGTGTCTTTTTCGAGTCTTTTCGTTGGATTTTCGTGCACAGCTCGTTCCTTCGATTCTGAGGTGTTTGTGTTCGGATTTCTTTGTGGGGATCATGGATAGATGCCTTGTGCATCTTTGTGCTTGATCTTGTCCCCTCAAACTCCAGATTTGGCCTCCGATGAAGGATTTCGGTGCAAACTCCTCTCGATTCAGTGGATTTTAGGCTACAAATACGTAGGTATAGTGTCTCCTAAAGGTGCTTCATCTTCACCTATAATTTAATAGCTTTTGCTTGATTGATTCGGGAGATCGAGCAAAGGGGAGGAAGGTTTGACCTTTGCAAGGTCGGGCTCAGGCTGTTGTTCCCGTGCCTGGTGGACCGTCCGCGCTGGGTCGGTGGACCGTCCACGAGGAGGCTCTCAGCCGAATGTTTGTCGTGTTCTTCATGACTTCTTGAGCGCCTCTCGTTCGATCCCTTGTGTTTGGGGTTTTTGGTCCGGAGTGGTTTGCCGGATCGTCCGCCCGGAGTGGCCGGACTGTCCGCGAGGGACGGACTGTCTGCAGTGCTCGCCCGGACCGTCCGAATTTCGTCGGGTGCATACTGGAGGTTCGGGGTAATTTCACGGACTGTCCGCCCCTGACATGCGAACCGGCCGCCCCACCCCTGCGGACCGTCCCCCCGTACACCGCGGACCGTCCGCCCAGGGCTTCGCAGATTGCCTATGTCCTTTGCTTCTTGTGTTGTGCTTCCGCTTTGGATTGGTTTGGGACTTGTTCCTAGAGTTGGTAGGTCCATTGTGACTACGTGACCTTGGCAAGTTCATTTGGGTACCCTTGCTTGTGGTTTGGGGGCATAGTCAAGTTCGACTCTTCGGAGAAGAATTTTTATCGGCTCCCATTCACTCCCCCCCTCTCTAGTCGCCTAATCGGTCCTTCAACGGGTTACGCACCATCCCATGCTACATCCAGTCGTGTCGATTCAGTGTGTAACTTGAGCCAGCTGGGTTACACACGGTTCGGCGATGCACCAACCGGCTGGGTCTCGAGTCGATCCTGTGTGTCACCTGCAACAGCTCGGTTACGCACGCCTCGGTGGCTCATGCGACACCGACTTGGTCGTGTGCGTAACCTACACCCAGCCACGGGTTACGCACCATCCCTGCTGCATCCGATCGTGTTGATTTAGCATGCATCCTGCACGCGCTCGGTTACGCAAAATCCACGCTACATCCGGTCGAGTCGATCCTGCGCGTCACCTGCACCAGCTGAGTTACGACAGTTCGGCGACGCATGAGCCAGTTAATCACGGAGTAGGTTACGGACCTTCAAGACGGCTGGATGCATGGAGCAACACTAACTCGGTTACGCACTATGTCGGTTATGCACCATTCAGGCTGCATGGTGCAGTCAACACCGACCCATTGGGATCCACATGCGCACAGAGGTTGAGTGGAGTGCATAAGCTTCAGAGCTTCGGTTATGCAGGAGCCACGCTGTGTGCTGCAAGCCTGCAACCGCCTGGTTACCTCCACAGTGTGCGGGCGGGCGGCGATGAAAAGGCCGCTTGGGTTACACACGCAGCATCGCGGTGATGGAAATACCCATGTTGATGTGTACAATACAGGAATAATAAAAATAACGGTTCATGCGGAAATAGTGTGTGAATATCGGATCAGGAGCCTGTGTTTGTTCAGGCTATATGTACCCAAGCGGCCTCGCGTTGGACCTTGTACGGAGACATGTTGGTTGTTGGGCCGACAGGGGAGGTAGCATCTTCAATTTCCCATCCCGGCATCGGGAGTCAGGAGGAAGACGTTGTCGTGGAGATCATAGAGGAGGGAGGACGTGGAGGCCGGTTTGTTCATCTGAATACAAGTCGAAGGTATGTTTCCCCTGTTGTGGATACATCGTTTCTAACTTTCTCAGCGTCCTGTATCTGTAGGATGATTGATCTTTTCTTTTGGTATTATGGACTACCATTCTTTAACAGTATCTTACCGGTGCAGGTCAGCAATGATAGAGCGTTTGCTGCGGGGAAATTACCATCAGGATGGTGTTAGTGATGGGCATGGGCATGGGCATGGTGCTGTAAACAGATCCAGTTACCAGCAGCGAGTGTGGTATTGTAGCAATTGTCGGATACCTAGGCACACCCGTGCCACTTGTGGCCGTGCGGCGGCAGGATACTCGCTGTCAGGAAGGATCTGCAGGGATTGTGGTGCACGAGGCCACCACGAAATTATTTGCCCTAATGTTCCACAGCCTGGGATTAGTACAACTGAAAGGTAACACATTCAGGTGTAGTGCTTATGTCGCCGTAGGTAGTTGATTTATATATGAACGTTCCGTCAATCTTGTATGCAGAGTAATGTGTTCCATGGTGTATGGTGCAGTGCTTTTAACAACGAAGATCAGAGGCAGGAAGTGGATCCTGGTGAAGTTGTACAAGACGAAACTCGTGGGAGGCTTTGCAAATGGCACGAGATGCCGAAGCTGGCATCGTCCATGTTTTAGCTGTAGCAGTTGGTTCATCGGTCTGGTAGTAGTTTTAGGTTAACTTGGTTATTCCCCTCTCATTGCTGCAGGATTTGAGAGTGAGATTACATGGATTTGGCAGTCTATCATTTTCTTTAAAAAAACAAACTAATCATGAATACAATTGTATGTATATGCTATTGTTGTTGAAATATTGTTCCTGCAAGAATCGAAGATCCCGCAGCCTTGCATTGTGTTTTGAGCAGCAATGGAGTTCTCTGGAGGAAGAAGACGGCGTCGGAGCGACTGCTTCCTCTCCATGTACAGCGGCGGCACCGCCGGCAGGCACAAGTAGCACGGCAACTCCGGCGGCGACGGGCACAAGCAGCACTACTCGGTCGAAGCGTTGCCGCACTCGCCGCTCCTATTTCCCTCCGTCTAGGTCGCGGGCTTTGATCCCTGCTTCGATGGCGCAATTTTCAATCGAGAGTTCATGGCATCAAAGTTGTGTGCAGTAAAGTGAAAAAGATTCACCTCGCAACCAAACACCACCATGAATCAGGAAGCCGTGACTGTAGTGACGACCATTGGCAACTTCTTAGATTACAACAACCCATGAAAGGATAACTCACATGGCTACATTACATCACATTTATGCAAAGACATTTGAAGAACTTGCATCAAGTAAATACATACGAAAAGCTCCCAGAACCAGGGAAGACATCAAAACCACATTTTGCAGCGGTGGATCCTTCGCGGATAGAAATGCGATGGATGGGATGTACGCCGGCTTAGATCAGACGAATGGAGTGATCCACACAGGCTCGACGTCGGCGGAGTGTCCACCAGTGATAGATACCCCCGTCACCTCGTGGTCCAGCAGTGAGTACTCGCATATAGGTTGCGGCGCCCGCATCTCCAGCACCCGCCGCACACAGTAGAGGTAGCTCTCGCGCAGCCCCGCCGCCGCATACAGCGCCACAGGCACCACCACCGACACCACCAACCCCACGAACAGAGCCTTCCCGGCCATCTTCTCCACCGTGATCCACTTCCGCAGACCGGCCAAAACCAGGATCTGGACCTGCACCTTGCCCTGCGCACTGTAATGCTTATGGATCTGCACCAGCAGGACCTTTCCGTCGCTCTCCACCAGGTACATTAGCGAGTCCCCGGTCGTTAGTCTCATGCCATCACGCAGATGCGAAACCACACCGTGCGCACGATCTGCACGGAACGACAATATCGCCCCATCGTGGCCTAGTGCATACAGACATTCAAGGCAGAAGACCATGTCTCTAAAGCCGCTGTGCTCGGTTCCCTCGTGGACGGCGATGGTCCTCCATGTGTCAGAGACGGCCGGCTGGTGCAGGACAATCGTGCCTATTCGGCTCAGCAGGGCAGCAGCCCATCCCGGGGTGATTGGCGGTGCGGAGAGGACAACCTTCGACACCGGAAACACTAGAGGAGGTGGGAGAGCAAGGATTCGGCCAGACGCAGGATTGTAGAGAACAACCGCGTGTTGGTCATCCAAGGCCATGGCGATCCACCCCGCGGCCTGGCCGCAGCACCGCCCGCCTTTGAGTCTCGCGGGGAGGGAGAAATGTAGGATCTTGTGGTGGTGGAGGCTAAAGAAGGTGAGATCGCCGTGGGGGGCAGGTCGGCGTATGAGGAGTCGTGGTACCTCAAAAGGAAGGTCAGTCGATGGGAATGATTCTAGAACGGATTTGAGCCAAGAGGTGCAGTCGAGGCAGATGGCAACGCGATCGCGGGGACTGAGGATAGTAATGATGCGCTCTAGTAGCTCCGGCGGTAGATCCACCCATGATGACTGGGAGCTGGGGCATCGCCCGAGATGCCGGGCGGGGTTGCGTGGGGAAACCATCTTGCTCAGTCTACTACTCCTAGACTAATATATATATATATATATATGTGTGTGTGTGTGTGTGTGTGTGTGTGTGTGTAGGGGGGGAATTGGTCTCGTAGCATAGAAAGATCGTGATATCTGGAAAATACCATCAAACTTAGAGTGAGTACCACAGCCTAGGTTACAGTCTACTGATTCACGGTCAGAGCGAGTACCACAGCGTGGGTTACACGGCATGCTTCCACCTAACGCCAGATTGCGTTACCGCCGAACGATATCTTGGAATTGGGGCTAAAGATATCCTGAAACTGAAACTGATAAGGGAATTTATCACCTGCAATAAGATCAGGCTGCCTTTAGGAGTACTGCCAGGTATCGGATTATTCCCCTGCCTTTTGTAAGCAGCCAGACCATCTTGTAGATTCTTAAGAGTATACAGACCCTAGTTCATCAAATGTAAGTCACCAACATTCTCAACTAGCCACTGGACTTTTGCTGGAATAGATGGGTTGGTATCAGGGTCAAATAAAACCTTGTGGCAAAACATGAAAAAATCTCGAAGAAACGAGTCATCGGCAGGACCGTCTTTTTGCTTTAGTCAGTTTGAACCTCAGACAGTTTTAGTGATGACCTTGTTTTTTCTCGACCACAACTGGTCATATTGACCTCTTTTCCCTCGATTGGTAGACCCACGATGTCCTTCACATCTGATGGCGTCAACGGGACCAGCTCGCTACCAAGCTTGAAACCTGCTTGATCCGGATCGTACGTGTTGACAAGCGACATCAGCAATGGACGATCTATGGTGATTGGTTTGATGTGTAGCATGAAGTCGAACTTGATAGACTCTAGCTTTTTCTTTTGAAGGACCGGATTGGCAACCAGAGAGGGGGAGGAGTGAATGGGAGTCGATAAAAATTCTTCTCAAGAACTCAACCTAAACCCCAAATCACTTCCGAAGAATCCTGCACACACTTGCCAAGATCACGTAGTCACAACGGACCTACTGACCCTACGAACAAGTTAGAACAAGCCTAGGATCAAAGCGGAAGCAAGAACAAAAGGAACCGAGAGAAAAAACTAGCGCAAGACAAACTGCAGCAAAAATTGTCGGAACTACCAGCCCCAGGTCGGTACTACCGATATGGGCTTACTAGCACCTAAAAACCAGGTTATCGCTACTTCCGGCACAGGGTCAGTACTTCTGACCATTGGTACTACCGACCCCGGGTCGGTACTACCGATAAAGACTCTCTGGCAGCCGAGAATCAGGTTATCGGTACTACCTGCATAGGGTCGGTAGTACCAGCCCCCTTCAAAAATCAGCCCGTGAAACAGCCCCAAACTTTTGATCGATGGATCTCCCAAACCACTTGGAGTCTTGAGACGAAATTTTGGGGAGATGATGAGCACCCCAAAGGGAAGATATGCCCCAAAAATTTCGGCCTCTAACTCCCTACAACTCCCGGAAATGCAAATCTTGAGCCTCTACCACAAGAACAAGAAGAGCACGAAAACCACCAAAATCGAAGGCATTCCTACAGGATTTGAGGGGCAAGATCACCAAGAAAAGAGGCACACCAACCTCATGTGTGATTCCAAAAACAAATACCACAAAGAAACACCTCCAAATCCTTCCCACGAAAATCCCAAGAAAAGGCTCCAAAAATCACCGAAAAAGAGAAACGGGAGGAGCAACAAGAACACTTGAGGAATCACGCCGAACCATCTATACATACCATGAAAGATTCATACAGGGTCTAGCTTGCCTCCTCAACATCCATCCCTCTCTCAAGATCTCACCATGAAGCTCTCAAGCTAGTCCTATGGAAAACCTAAAGCGAAAATAGGAAGGGAAAAATAGCAAAAGCAAATGAGGTAGGGTTCCAAGAGATGGCTGCCATCCTCTCTCCTCTAAGTTTATATGGAGGCAACCAAAAGACGAAACTACACCTATTACATAATACTAGGATACACACCCCTGAAGGGTACTTTGGGAATTCTCGTCGTAGCACCATCGGACGGATGCCCGACGACCGCACCTCGCTTAGCTTCGACGCAAGCCTTGCGATCCCGACGCGTGTCCTCCGCTTCGAAGTCTCTCGGCGCACCTAGATCCCGTCTCCGCCCGCCGAGCCTCCGGTCTTGGCTTTTTGGATCAACCAAGGAACCCGACGGTTTTGCGGTGAACCGTCACAAACCCCGCGTGCAGACTCCAGTCGAGAGCCGCTACCCTGCACCAGCTCCAGTCGACGACTTCGCCTTGTTTTTCTTGCCACCGTGCGGCCCGCGCTTGATCCCGTTCCGCCACCAGGTCCATGTTGTGTCTACTTGTCTCTCCACTCCTCGGAGGCCCGCAAGGCTAAGACCTTTCGCGCCCGCTCTTCACCTGCACCAACGCAAATCAAGCCGCAACTTCCACCTGCAATATTCGACCAAGAGTCAGTCCACACCACGTTGTCAATCACTCATCACAGCAAGGAGCGACCATCCACCGGTCATCGGACGCTCCGGTCCTCAATCTCCCCCTTGATGAGTGCATTGACAACACACACATAGTAACCAATTCATAAGAGAAAGAAAAAGAAAAGAAACGAACAAAGAACTCAAACAAGTGATCGCAAGCCAAACAAAAGCAAAAACAAGATCACTTGAGAAAGCAAGTCTCGGTCCTCTTAGGCAAGGGCAACGGCTCAACACAACCGAGACAAAATGCTCCAAACTGCCGACTCCTCAAGGTGAGGCAAAAGGGCTCGACACCATCAGCAAAAGAGCAAAGCACATAGCAACTTCAGGCCACACAAAGAGCTCCCAAAGCATGAATGCAAGCTCCCCTGAACAAATGTGTGCAAACTCAAGTTCTCCCCCTGAACTGAGTATCCCTCTTTTTCTCCCCCTTGATGCAAAGACTCTCCCTTGTCTTACAAAATGCATCTCTCCCCCTTGTTATGAATTGGATGCACACTTCTCCCCCTTGTTGGTAATGCATGAATCAAGGCTACAAATGCAAGCATGTGCTTCTCAAATAGACAAAGAGCACTAGAACATGCTATAAATGAGACATAGACAAGCAAGATAGCCACATATTCAGTACATGCATCGCAAACAAGATAGAAAGGAACATATAAGCATGTGACATAGCCATGATCAAAATGAAGCATTTTTCAACAAAAATTCCCTCTCATGAGCATAGGACCTCAACATGACCAAAATGAGCACAAATAACATATAGCCCACAAAATTCATGCAAGGTTACAAGTTCTCATCACAAGATCATCACAAACACCTACAAGCTATCTCATGCATGTCAAAGCCACCGAGCCATGTGTCTACTTCTAAACATGAGACTTCTCAATGGTAGACATCACGCAACGGTTTAGCGCCCAAAATAAGGAATTTAAAGCATAGGTGACATGGAAGCATATTTTTCAAGCATAAGCATTTCATATACCAATTTCATGATTTAAAATTAAGCATGGTACATGAAGTGCCTTTGCGGCAAAAAGAAGCTTAGGCTTCTCCACAAGGTAGCATGTAGGCTAAACATTCATGATGATAAATGGGTCTTTGACCCCATATGAAAAGAGCATGATACCCAAGCACAAATTGAGCAAGATATAGCCATTTGAGCACAAAATGAGCATTAAAGGCATTCAACTCACAAGAGAGGATCATATATAGCATTTTCACAAAAATAAGCCATTCACATGCATATACATCCCAAAGCTACCAAGAGCATAGCTATACATCACAAGAGCTCACTAGCAAGATCATAAGCTCACATCCAGCATATCATAGTGATCAATGTATACAAGAGAAGCACATACTCTAAAGCATATGATACAAATGCAGTCTATGATACAAAGATGCTAACGGTCATATGATACAAGAATGGAAATGCAAAAAGCATACGTACATGAGATCCCCAACCCAAACTCAAAAATGAGCAAAAGGGCACAAAGCTCACGAGCTCCCCCTAAACACATGCACTAGGGCCAAAGAGCATACAAAGCTCACCCTACGTACATGCAATATGGCAAAGAGCAAAAGAGACCAAGTGGCTTGACAAGATCCACACACCTCAAAGTCTCCAATCTACTTACATGATCACTCGTTCTCGTCCATCATCCCCGAAAGTGATCTTCTCCTTTGACACCACCGGGGCGAGGCTGGAGGGCCACCTTCAATCTCCGGTCATGTGCCGCTAGCCTACGGTGTCGATCCACCAAAAGTCCTCCAAGCCTCCCGCCTGCAAAATCAAAACCAAGAGCGAGCAACCAACTCAACACTGGGGTTAGCACAAAAAGAGTCAAACCAGTGCCGAGCCATTTGCTCAAAAGTGGGGTTAGTAAAATCCACCCTATCAAAGATATGACCACAAAGGGGGATCACCTCACGTTTCACCGGAGGAGTACGAGCACCACGAAAGGGAAAACGTGGTCTGTAGCCCCTCTGAGACTCAAAGCTGTGACCTCTCCCAAACTTCTATTAATCACGAGGTGGAGAACGTCCATCAAACATACCACCGCTAGACTCAACATACCCATCACCTGCACCACGAGCAAAGGAACCGAACCGATCAACACCACGACCCCGAAAGCCGAAACTCTCAGCACCTCGGGTAGGAAAGCCCCGATCCCTCCATGATGGGACCGTATGCACAACACCCTCACTCCGAGGCACAACACGAGGCTCAGGCACACCACGAGAAGGGCGGTACCTATCCTTGTTTGCCATCTCCCTAGCAAACCTCTGATCCCTTTTTCTCCTGAAGCAAAACTCTCTCTTGTGAACATCCCTCCCGCAATACTCACAATGGAAGCCGACTGGTTTATCCTTGGGTTTTGGTTGTGGTTTCTTCTTAGGCTTTTTGCCTTGCTCACTTGGCTTCTCACTTGGTTTCTCTCTCTGTTTATGCGTCTGGTTTGACTTGGGGGCAAACTGTTTCTTGGGTGTAGTGTGTGGTGGAACTGGAGTTTTCCCAAATTTCCCTTCTTTCTCACCACTACACTCTCCAACTTATCCGACCCAAGCACCTGACCATCAAAGCACTTAAACGCTGCAATCATCATACCAAGCTGAGGCCCTTGACTAGACAACCAACTAAACAAGTTTCGCAAATCATCATTTTCAGTCTGCAAGCGATCAACACATTGCCCATGCTCCAAATTCTTCACAGCATGCAATTCACAAGTAGAGCAGGAAGTAGGAATAGGAACTTTCAAATCAGCCTCAAGAGAAACAATGCGAGAGCGAAACTCAGCAATCTTTTCATGCAAAGCAGGGTAAGAAGTGCATGCACCAAGCAAAGTGGGTCTAGATTGCAGCTCAGCCAATTCAACCCTAAGCACATCTAGTTCCTCACACTTGGAGGCATGCTTTTCCTTAAGAGCTGTCAAATCAGCTAGGAAGACATTGCAATCACCACACTCAACCTCATCAGACACAACGGGAGCAGCCTTAAGAGATTCTATCTCTAGCTTAGAATCTAGGTTCTTCGACTCTAGCTCAGCTATCTTCTCCCTAGATATCTCTACCAAAGCCCTAAGCTCTTTCCTAAGCTTCTTGGCCTCTCTAAGCATGTGATCACGGTTATCAAGCAAGTCAACCAACTCCTCATTCTCCTTGCGCAAGGAAGAGAGCTCATCACATACCTCATCCTCGGAATCTGAGTCCGAGGCGTCCTTCTGGCTTCTCTTGCTGCTGGAGCTGCGAGCCATGCCGCAGAAATCATCCTTGGAGCTTAGGCCCATCACACAAATTTCGTTGAGGTACTTGCTGAGGTTCTTCTTCTTCATCACTCGAGCTTGATGACGTGTCCTCGGAGTCGGATTCGACGTCGCTCGACTTCTTCATCTTCTCTCGAGACTGTGCCTTCCTTCCATGTCCATGATCCTTCTTCTTGGACCTCCTCCCCTTGTCCTTGGACTTGTGCTTGTTGTCGTCGTTCAACTTCGGACACTCGGCGAAAAAGTGTCCGGTCTTGCCGCACTTGAAGCACGTCCTCGAGTTCCTCCTTGAGCTCACTCAGTTCTCGTGCATCCTCTCGAATCTTCTCGACAACAGTGCTAGATCATCCTCGCCTAGCATGTCAAAATCCTTGTCTGGCAAGGACACAAGAGAAGACAAAGAGTACATCCTGGAGGACGGGTTAGCGTTAGTCCTGGAACCGGAAACGAGAGCCAGACTATGGGGGTCAGTCGGGTTCTCGATCCTTGCTCGTACCCCACGGTCCACCTCGGACGACTTGAGCTTGGAAAACAGCTCGTCCACCGTGAGGGTCTCATACTTCTCTAACTCCAGAATGGCCTCGACCTTCTCACTTCACACGGTATGATCCAGAGAGTGCAGGAGCTTCATAGCCCTGTTATGATCATCGTACGGGAGCACGGCCACATTAGCCCTCATGTTGTTCACAATCACAGTGAACCGCTGGAA
This sequence comes from Cenchrus fungigraminus, assembly GCA_036936925.1. Lineage (NCBI taxonomy): Eukaryota > Viridiplantae > Streptophyta > Magnoliopsida > Poales > Poaceae > Cenchrus > Cenchrus fungigraminus. The sequence goes on along the minus strand of CM072772.1, from coordinate 55,247,142 downwards.
CATGGTGTCTATGGACTTACCAGGGAGATGAGTGAAGTTTTCGTACTCTCTCCGGTAGGTCGCAAACAACTGAGCCTGAACCTAAGCATTCCCAGCGTGAGCATTCTTCAGCTGCTCCCAAATCCTACAAGCCAAGTCCTCTGACTGAACTCGACCGAATTCAGATTGGCACAAAGCACGAAACAAGTAGTCGACCGCCTTGTTGTTGGTGTCATGCATATCCCTCGAACCCGGAGCTAGGAAGTTAACCGGATGAACATAAGTTGTGTTCACCGTAACGTCCCGAAGCATCTGACCCTTGCTGCGAAGGAACGCAGCCATCCTTCTCTGCCACTCTGGTAGTTCTTACCATCAAAGTGTGGAGGACTTGAACCCCGTTCTTGGTACGCCATCTTTGGATCTTAGACTGGTTAGAATCACGAAGATTCGTAACTAGCTCTGTTACCAATTGATGGACCGGATTGGCGACCAGAGAGGGGGGAGTGAATGAGAGCCGATAAAAATTCTTCTCAAGAACTCAACCTAAACCCCAAAATCACTTCCGAAGAATCCCGCACACACTTGCCACGATCACGTAGTCACAATGGACCTACTAACCCTAGGAACAAGTTAGAACAAGCCTAGGAACAAAGTGGAAGCAAGCACAAAAGGAACCGAGAGAAAAAGCTAGCGCAAGACAAACTGCAGCAAAAATTGTCAGAACTACCGGCCCCAGGTCGGTACTACCGATATGGGCTTACTGGCACCTAAAAACCAGGTTATCGGTACTTCCGGCATAGGGTCGGTACTTCCGACCATCGGTACTACCGACCCCCGGGTCGGTACTACCGATAAAGACTCTCTGGCAGCCGAAAATCAGGTTATCGGTACTACCTGCATAGGGTCGGTAGTACCGGCCCCCTTCAAAAATCAGCTCGCGAAACAGCCCCAAACTTTCGATCGATGGATCTCCCAAACCACTTGGAGTCTTGAGACGAAATTTTAGGGAGATGATGAGCACCCCAAAGGGAAGATATGTCCCAAAAATTTCGGCCTCTAACTCCCTACAACTCCCAAAAACACAAATCTTGAGCCTCTACCACAAGAACACGAAAACCACCAAAATCGAAGGCATTCCTACAGGATTTGAGGGGCAAGATCACCAAGAAAACAGGCACACCATCCTCATGTGTGATTCCCAAAACAAATACCACAAAGAAACACCTCCAAATCCTTCCAACGAAAATCCCAAGAAAAGGATCCAAAAATCACCGAAAAAGAGAAACGGTAGGAGCAACCAGAACGCTTGAGGAATCACGCCGAACCTTCTATACATTCCATGAAAGATTCATACAACATCTAGATTGCCTCCTCAACATCCATCCCTCTCTCAAGATCTCACCATGAAGCTCTCAAGCTAGTCCTATGGAAAACCTAAAGGGAAAATAGGAAGGGAAAAATAGCAAAAGCAAATGATCTAGGGTTCCAAGAGATGGGTGCCATCCTCTCTCCTCTAAGTTTATATGGAGGCAACCAAAAGACGAAACTACCCCTATTACATAATACTAGGATACACGCCCCCGAAGTGCACTTTGGGAATTCTCGTCGTAGCACCATCGGACGGATGCCCGGCGACCGCACCTCACTTAGCCTCGACGCAAGCCTTGCGATCCCGACGCGTGTCCTCCGCTTCGAAGTCTCTCGGCGCGCCCAGATCCTGTCTCCGCCAGCCGAGCCTCCGGTCTTGGCTTTGTGGCTCAACCAAGGAACTCGACGGTTTTGTGGTGAACCACCGCAAACCCCGCGTGCAGACTCCGTCGTGAGCCGCTACCCTGCACCGACTCCAGTCGACGTCTTCGTCTTGCTTTTCTTGTCACCGTGCGGCCTGCGCTTGATCCTGTTCGGCCACTGGGTCCATGGAGTACCTACTTGTCTCTCCACTCCTCGGAGGCCCTGCAAGGCTAAGACCTTTCGCGCCCGCTCTTCACCTGCACCAACGCAAATCAAGCCGCAACCTGCACCTGCAATATTCGACCAATAGTCAGTCCACACCACGTTGTCAATCAGTCATCACAGCAAGGAGCGACCATCCACCAGTCCTCGAACGCTCTGGTCCTCATCTTTCTTTCTATTGAAAGCAGCCCAAGGACATCCGCCAGTCGTCTCAGCGTGCCTAGAATGCATAGGCTCGAGCGCTTCTAAGAAATGGTAGAAGTAGAACTGATTGGTATCTGGTCACAGAGAGAGAGAGAGGGTAATCAATAAGTGCATCATATGGAATTTGGATGGTGTGTTACATACCTCTGGAGTAGACGACAATGGGCCACCGACGTTGAAGTTGAGCCGACGCCTCCGATGATGGGCGCTGCTGGTCGCAGGTGCTACATTTTGTTCGCTAGGAGGCTGCTTCCTTGACGTTGTCGTCGACTATGATTTGCCATCGGAAGTCACTGTTGATTTGCCGTTGGAGCTCTGTGTTGCCGGCATCGCATTGCCGTCTGGTGCGCCTTGCTTGTCAAGATGAGGGACACTAGACGATTTCTCCGCTGCGCCCGACATGAGCAAAAACCTCTTCCTCCTCCACTTCCGCAATTTGAACTTGCAGGGTCTACCAAAACGGAGGGAGAGAATGTAAACCGCCTGAGAGAGAGAGAGAGAGAGAGAGATTGGTGGTGTTCCCGTGAAACTGTCATTCACACTGTAACGCACGTAATCAGTCGATGGAAAGGCATAACCGGAAGCAGCATGCGATGATGCATAACCGAGCAGGTGTAGGTTACGCATATGGAGCAGTACATTTGAAGCCTATTTGTAATGCACCATGCAGCAAGGGGTGGTGTGTAAGCGTAACCTATGTAGGTTACGCGCACAATCCAGTCGGTGTCGCACGCGCCATGCAAAATCAAATAGCTGTACTCAACACTATTTACACTTAACCATTTTCAATCGGTTATGCACGGTCCCTTTGTCGTGTTGTGTGTATACTGAGACTAAAGAAGGAATGAGAGAATCTATAAGAGAAGTTTTTGAAACAAGGAAATAAACAAAAGAGTACTACTACGTACTACCTGGGGGCTGATTGGATTATTGAGGTAATTTTACCATAAATTTGCCCCAATTTGACAATTTTGAGGGGCAAATGAACTTAGAGGGGGCTACATATTTGCTCCACCACATTTACCCCCACATGTTTAGCACAATTGGGGTGGGGAATTTGCCACATTTATCCCATTTACCCCATCCAAACACCCCCTGGTTGACAGCTCAAGAAGAAGCCATCACGCGGAGAGGTGGTTCTCTCCTAAAGGACCGTTTGCCACGTCTCTGTGATCTTTTTGCAATGGTGCATAACTCGTGGCTGGGTATAGGTTACGCACACGACCCAGTCGCTGTCGCACGCGGCATGCAGAACGGATGGTGCATCGCCGAACCGTTCGGGGAGAAGCAAACTGCGGCGAGGGCAGGCGGCTGTGGGCCCGCGGGCGCCGCGTCCCCATAAAGCACCATTATTAGGATGAAGATGGGATGGGACCGCTTTGCTGCGTGCATAACTGAAGCTGCCTTTTAGTTTTACATGGCCGTAGGAGGCAGGCATGCTGTGTCGGTAAACCCTGGCGGTGGCAGCATGAAGCATGGCATGTGCATAACCGAGTGGCTGCTGCTTCCTAGTGAATGGTGACATGGCGTTTGATGTAAAATAAAAGTTGCTATGAGTACTTTGGTGTAAATTATTACCGTACAGTACCATTTTTATCCATTACAAAACTACAAGAATATGTTTCATTTGCAATAATTATAAAATAATACATTAAAATTACTCCAAGTCATTGAATTTACGGAGCGCATATTGCAATATTTCAGCGTGTGCACTACTGAATTGTTATCAAAGGGGTTCACTACCGTAACCACCCCTTTGATGGCAACATATCCATGCGGCATGGTGCAACACGGACTCGGTTACGCACGACGGCACGAGCAATCTATAGTTTATTGATTAAGGTTAAAGGGAAACTCAAAATAAAATAACAATTTAACATTGCTCCTTGACACATTACAATCCTGCAGGACTATTCTAGATACCTCGAACAGCTCTCCCTATATATATACTCCCTCCATTCTTAAATATATGACACCATTGAATTTTTAATCCAACTTTGACCATCAATATATATTGACTACAATAAAATATCATAGGTACTATTAGCGTTTAGCGGTATGGTAGCGGATTAGTGTCGGTGTAGCCGACCGCGGATAGCGAGTGCTATAGCGCGTGCTAAGTACAAATAGCAGAATGCAAGAAATAGTCACAATTTTAGCGCATTAGCATCAAATTTACATCAAACTATTAAAGTTTTAAGTTAGTCAATTACATTTAGAATCAAGAAAAAATAGATATATTAATTATTTAGGGATACATACTAATATTAAATTATCATATCCATAAATAAAGAATTCATTTATCAATCCATAATTATTGTACATTGCCTAACTAATTAATCAAAATATTATTGTTACCATTTAATTTGTATTAATATATCATTTGAACTAATGTAGCAAAAAGTGGCTTAGCACGAGCAATAGCGGCTCCAATAGTGGACAATAGCGGCCGCTAAGTCCAAACATGCTATCTTGAGTCCGCTACCTTATAGTGGTAGCGGCGCGGTACTGCTACCGCTATAGCGGCTGCTATTGCGGGTGCTACGAACGCTATTTAGTAAATATTTATCATTATGTCTTTTGTCAAATGTACTTTAGATTTCACCACAGGTTTATCGATTTGCAATAATATTTGCGGAAAAGATGAATGGTCAAACGAATAACAAAAAGTCAATGGTGTCATATATTTAAGAACGAAGGTAGTAGGACATATATCATCAGAATGCATGGAAGTATAGTGGCACCTCCCAGCGAGCACCCTTTCTGTAGTCATAGCGGCACAACGGGCATGTCGTCTTCTCGTCGAATCACTGCGTGATGCATGTCATGTGGAAACGGTGCGCGCACACTCTAAGTGTCTTGACATCTGCCCCTGGAGCCATGTCCTCCAAGCAGATCATGCAATTTGGCACGTCCTTGATGCAGTAATCCTTCAGCGGTGTCACCACGTAGCAGATAAATGTTATAGAGAGCTGGATGCACACCTTGCACCTGAAAACAGAGTTGTCAGGCATGCCAACAACACGCTGTGATATGCGACCCTCCAGAACGAAAAGCACTGCCATGTCCTAGTGAGGTACGGTTAGGCCCTCGTAAACATCCAGGCTGTTTAGGTTCTGCATCAAGGAATGCCTGATTAGGCTACGACAGGAAGTGGGGTAGCGAAGTTTTGTAACGTCGGGGTAAGCTAATGGAATTTCAATTTTGATGTTTTTGGTTCTAGGGCGAAGCCTTGAGCTCCTCCTTTTGCCTTCAATGTCGATCAAGTCATGTGTCTCTGTGATGGTCAGATCAAGCTCGAGTATGCTCGGCCAGAATCCTGGCGGATCGTCAGAGACCACGATTCCCTCCGTCGTCTTGGCCGTGATGTCAAACATTGGCTTGGTGCGTTGCACAACCTTGGGATCTGAAAAAAATAGAAAAAAGTGTATTTTTCATCCCTCAAGTATTGCAAAAGTGTGACATTCATGATTCATCCATCACGTATCATTGGAACCGGTGCATGTATCATCCTCACCTTAGTTTAACATTCGTTTAATATGACCATAGGATGGAAGTAGAGATACAGTAGTACATGAATAATTGGACAGGCGGATCGTACCATTTATGACCCTAGAAAGAGTCATGTTCGCCGAGGCAGCCATGCAAGGCTCGCGGCTCACCAAGGATAGCGGCGGCGCGGAGGAAAGATATAGAGTCGCAGGCCTACACTGCACGTGTGTGTATCGAAAGGTTAGATATAGGGTTGTGGTGTAGTATGTGGGGGGAGAGGAACTGAAATTCTAGGCCGGTGCAGATCCATCCAATAGTCCAATATAGTAATGATTACAAATTATAAAAGGGATGGTCGAGAATTGATCACGTTGATAGAGAAAGGGAACTTGAGGAGAGATCTCACTGAAACAACCAGGACGTTGGTCGATCGTCGGGGATTGGAGAACTAGATCACGGGGGGATGGCGGCGTTTAGGGTAGTATGGCCAAGGGCGAGAGTGGGAGAGGCAGGGGCATGACGAGGCGGAGGCCGACCATAGCAATCATCGCGTTTATAATATTCTATATAACAAATAGTAAAGTACATGATGGCGGACGATCCCATTCGTCTCGCCACATTGTGCGCACTGACTGACTGTTTGCGTCAACTGCCATATACAACTCTGTATTGTTCCAATTTTAACGGATGTCTCTGAAGAGACGCCATACTATACTACTAGCTGACCTTTGCCCTTTGGTTTGGTTACATACTTTACTACTACTAGTGTATACTCCGTAGACAACATGGCTCGTGCGTAACCACCTAGGCTATGGTTACGCAGGTTCGACACGACCCAGTCGGTGGTGTTGCAAGAGCCATGCAGCATGGATGGTGCGTAACCTAGCGGGTCCAGCTTACTACGTGCATAATCGACACGACCCAGTCAGGGTTGCAGCACAAATGATGCATATCCGAGCGGGCGCAGGTTACGCGCCGCTCTCAGATCCAATTGGCCTCGTAACTCTCCTTGCGCATCACCCTCCCCTTGCGTCGTGCCTCCCCGTGCTGCCACCACCAGTCCCGCGACACGATTCCATCACGCCGCGTGCAACCCCACGTCTAGTCCCCGCCGCCCTTGCACATTCGTCGACGACGGCCGACGTGAGCATGCCCAGATCTGCGAGTGCCACACTCCTCCCTCACGCTCACGGCTCATCCCCTCACCTGTTGTTCCTCCCACCCGTTCACAGCGGCAAGAGACAGAGGAGCGCGGCAGTGGTTCCGCTGCTGCCCGACGACGCCCTGGTGGAGATCCTCTCCTGCGTCCCCGCCAAATCCCTCTGCCGTTTCAAGTGGGATGCCCCTCGCTTCCTACACATTCCTGTGGAACCAGCCAGGCATTGAGGAATGCCTTCTCTTTGATTCCTGCAATGGGCTCCTCTTCTTCGGGCACAGCATGGATGGAGACACCTAGCCTTCACTGGGCTATATCATCTGCAATCCCACCATCGAGCAATGGGTGGCCGTGCCCAGCTCCGGCTTCGAACCTCTTTCCACTAGCGAGACTGATGAGGGCTTGGAACTTGATGATGATGAACATATTTATACCTTTTTCATTTTCAACCCTACTGTGTCCTCGCACTTTCAGTTGGTTGAGTTCATCTTTTATCATGGCACCACCGTGGAAGAAGTGAACGCATACTCGTCTGAAACTGGGGTATGGTGTGTGATGAGGACATGACACCCATGCATACGACCATGATTGGTGCATGGAATGGAGTAGAAGAAGTCCAACAAGGTTTTCCAAGTCAAGAAGGAGGTCCAAGGTTGATCCGGTTCGAGTCCCCGAGGTGGAGGCCAAAAGCAATTCAAGTTCGAGTCCAGTTCGGAGTCCAGGAGCAGTGTGCAATAAAACGGACGCCCAGGTCGCATACGGAGTCGGTTTTGGACGTTCTATATATGGTTGGAAGCACAATTTCATAGAGCTTCCAATGGCACCGGTCTCATGCCAAAATTCGTCCCGAGTCAACGGGAATCTTCGAAACAAGTTCACGTCCAGAATCTGTCAGGGTGCTGCGCAAATACCTTTTGGGCTGTTGGCCCAACAGGAGGCCCATGTGGGTCTAGGGTACTGTTCACGCGCTTGAACAGTACCCTTGGGCACTGTAGCGCCGCCCCTCGTGGCCGCCAGGGGCTGCGTTCCCTATTTAGATAGACCCCTCGTTTATTTTAAGACTTGAGTTTGTTTTACAAGTTAGCTTTAGCTACAACTGAACAGCCGCATAGCGCTGCCTTCGTGTATTGCAGACTCCACCTTCGAGTGATAGTAAGATTGCTCGCCTCTTTTTCTTGTTCGTTCTTCGATTGCGTGCAGGAAACGATCTTCGTGATCAGGCTGACTTTGCACCGGCAAGGTCGGTAACCATCGGGAGTTGGTTCAGCGATTGCATTGGCGCTTCGAGTTTGCTCGTCGTAGTCGGATCGTGAGGGTCAACAACCACCAAATCGGATTTATCTCCACTCACCGAAAGATCGGGCACTCCCCCTCTATCAGTGTGACTGCGATTGGTCTTCCTCATATCACATCACATCATTCTTCGCAGGAAGCACCTTTGTTAACGCATGCTGCATCTCAGTGCCTTCGGCTCACATAATGGTACATTCCAGGACCTAATACTTGCAGTGGATGGGGAAGGGAATGTTTGTAGGATCCTCGGGGGTGCTGTGAAGCTTTTGGATGTTGTTTTTGTTGGTGAATCCCAAGGACTTGTGCATTGTGTGAGTGAACAAAAAGACAACATTCGCCTAGATGACTGAACTATCCATTTGGGTTCTTCAGGTCTATGATGCAGAAGAATGGGTTCTGAAGGACAATGTGGAATTTTTCAAGCTGTTTGGAAGAATGAATTGCGGAGTAGAATTTAAATACACTGTGGTTGCCATGCACCCAGATCGCAATGTGATCTTTTTCTTTTAGGGCTGGGACCAGAAACTGAAACCATATGACATGGATAGCAAGGAGGTATACACTCTCTACACTGTAGGGGTGGGCCCTCAGTATATTTTCCCATTAGTTCCCTACTATGCGGAGACATTAGCCCTTGGTAATGACCACTGAAATGGTGCCCTGTGAGGCATTCCCTTCGTCCCAAATTACCGGTCAGTTTTGATGTTCCAAGCCTATATCTGTAGAATTAGGCTTTGTGCTCTGATGTTGCTTCGATGATACCTTCTGTTTCCTTTTGTCCATTAAAATCAAACACTTGGGCATGCCGTAAGTTACCATTACATATGTAAGCAATTGCCTGAGTTGCACTAGCTACATGCATGGATGGTGCGTAACCTAGTGGGTCCCGCTTAGTACATGCATAATCGACACCACCCAGTCGGGGTTGCAGCACGCAGCACGGATGGTTGCCCTATGCACTAGTACTACTGATATTATGTAACCGAGAGGGTGCGCGGCAAAAATGTTGAAATAGTATGTAGGCTGTTGAGGGATGCCCTAAGTACTATTGGCAAAGGGAGTACTTCGCGAAGCTTATCAGTATCAGGAGGATCATAGTGCATGAGGAACCAGAAGAACCTAAACCCTGTCTGTACTGGTGAAATATGGATAGAAAGATCATGTTTGATCAATACTACGCACCATACATTATGGATGGAAATATGGAAATGGAATCCAAATTATCCGATATCCATTGAAACTTAACTTTCCAATAACGGCATACTTACCCTAGGAGTATGACACAGACTTGACCAAGGATTAATTTGATGAGGATGCCCAACCAAAAGAACATGGCATATAGCGATATAGGTTACGAATAGCCAACAACATCAACAATGACCACTTGGGATGTAAATGTGGCTTTGGGGACCAATACTTGAAAATGGCTAATAGCACACATGTTAGGGGACCAACACTTGGAAATATGTCACTAGAGGTCAGCCACATAGGCCACCGGGGACGAAAATGTGATGTATGCACCGAACCCATGAAAATGGTATTTCGGCCACTGAAAATGTGTGCTGACCGGAGGTCGAAAACGGCCACACCGTTGCTACTCTTTTAGTCGGTCGCATCTTATTCGAACTCCGACGACCACCACTATCCAAATTTCTCTTCCGACCTGAATGTAGATGACCTAATAAATAGGTGGACGCGTTATAAACTCAGAGAAAATGAGATGATACCTTTGCTAGGTGGCACTTCAGCACCTTGCGAACGTACCACATGGTCACCGACATCCTCTGCTTGCTACTGCTCCTGCTCCTCCTCATCCTCAAGCTCTTGGTCCTGCTTGTTCTTCGACTTTCTCTTCTTCATGAGATGGCACTTTGGCCAGAGGGTGCATGCACATTAAATAAACGTTTATGTACTAAACACAAAATATCAACCACTGCTAAGGATGCCTGAGGAGTTCAATGCAGAAACCATGCATACCTCTTATTTAAACGGGGGCAAATAGGTTTCGTATGACCTTTTACCTTGCAGTTACTACATCTGTACTTAAATATACCTTGACTATTTTTTTCGTATAGGGCCTTTATCCTTTTCGAAGGAGCACCTCTGAGAACAATCTGCAACGGGTCTAAGACAGTTTCAAATTTGGAATGGGTGTCAGCGTCAGTCGATATCTTAGGCAAGTGATGATTTTCGTCCTCTTCAAAATGTTGTGCCTTGATGCAGTCATATACCTCCTGTAGAGCATCCCTCAACTTCTTTGAGGGCACTGGACTCAGTGATGCATAGTACGCAGTTTTAGTACCCATGTCTCGCAGATCACGGAACCTCTCAAAGGACAAGGACTGGTCAAAAATTTGAGTCCTCCTATCTGGAGGAAATCCAGACTTTGCAGAAATGGTGAGCCTAGTCTTTACGCAGGCTCGTGGTAATTTGGCTGCGCCAGTGTGAAACAACACTGCAAACATGTGACAACATGGGATGCCATCGCACTCCAGCTTCCGACAAATGCAGCTCAAGTCCACCTCTCCACATGTTGGGTTGGTAGTAGACATCACGACAAATTTCTTATCTGGCTTGCCATTTCTATATGCAATAGTGAATTTCACCATTTCGATGCCATGCTGATCATTCTAAGGTGTCACCATTTAGAAGTTGTACTGTTCATTCTGAACCTCAAAGCGCAAGGACCTATCGATTTGCTTCTTAACAGTATCAAAATTTGCCTTAGTGTAAATATGAGTGTAGTACTTTTCAATCTCAGATGCTTGGGTCCTATTGAACCGGAATGAATGCAGTGTATCGGCATCTAGCCTTTTCTCAGTTGTCCGCATATGGTACACATAGCTCTCATAGTGCTCCAGTAAAGAAACCAGTGTCATTTGGGGATGAAGATACGTGCGCAGCCTTGAATTCAAGCTCTCACTTCACTGGTTGGTGTGGAGTCCAAGGAAATAGTGATTGGCATGGTAAGTTGCAGCCCACAAATTTCTCATGTTATACATCTTTCAAAGCCAAGTGTTTTTGTACGCCTTGTGTTCCTCCATAAATTTAGACCATTGGCTTTCAAAACTTTCAGGTGTATATGGGCGATACATAAACTACTTGAAGTCACGTTTCAGCTTCTTGCCGTGAAGATGTTTGACAAGGTTGGGATCTATGTGCTAGGTGCAGATTCTGTGGTTGGAATTTTCCAGTACGTCACGGATGGCATTCTGCATTGCGAAGTCTCCGTCCGTGATCACTGATTTGGGTTGCTGCATGGACATTTCGCGCAGAAATGTCTGGAGCAACCACTTATATGCCTCAGTGGTTTCCTGTGAGAGAATGCCACATCAAAATATGACGGTCCTTCGGTGGTGGTTCACTCCAACGAAAGGAACGAAGGGCAGGTTGTACCGATTTGTCCTGTATGTGCTGTCAAACACAAGAACATCTCCAAAAACCTGATAGTCCAAACGAGATTGTGCATCACACCAGAACAGACACTTCAATTGCCCCTTGTCATCTCTCCGTAATCGAAGAAGAACCCGGCATTGGTTGTCTTGCGGGCCCACAAGTGCTTGAGCAATGTTCCTGCATCGCCATCTGCTAAGATCTGCTTCTTTCGTTGGTCGCAGAAGCTGTATAGGTCCTTTGTTGTAAAGCCTACTCTGTCGTATCCTCCGTGCTGCTGGTCCAAGACGTCCATAATCTGGTTTTTCTTGAGCCCTGCTATTTCGTTGGAACTAATTTCTGCCATTTGTGCTGCAGTGATATTTCGGTGCCCGCGGAAGAAGCATTTGAGATCAGATGTGGATAGGTCATGGCCATGTTCAGCGACGAATGTGCTTACTGTCCACTTTCCCATTTGTCTGTTAAGCTTGACGATCAGTTTGGCCATGCAGCCCATCTTGGTTAGGCTCCTGGGCTTCCTGGAAAGATCTTCAGGATTCGAATCCATGTACTTGTCATCACGCCACCCTTCACGGCAGCAAACAAAAGTTCTTGATCTACGGACTCCATCATCGTCATTCTTCGTTGATGATTTCCTTACCCCGAAACCTTTGTCATAGGCATAACTTTTGTAGAAATGAAACGCTTCGTCCTCGCTGTCGACAGTCTGGCTAGTAATGTAATCGCGTTCAAGTTGCTGATCGGCGTTGTGGATGTCAACACCGACCATGATCCAGGCTGGAAAGGGAACGACGTACAGGTGAAGTAGATGCAATAATAGTCGAATAGTAATTAAATTAAAAGAGATGGTCGGGAATTGATCTAGTTGACACAGAAAGGGAACTCGAGGAGAGATCTCACTTAAACCACCAGGACGTTGGTCGATCGTCGGGGATCGGAGAACCAGATCACGGGGGACGACGGCGTTTAGGGTAGTATGGCCAAGGGCGAGAGTGGGAGAGGCAGGGGCACGACGAGGCGGAGGCCGACCATAGCAATCGTCGCGTTTATAATATTCTATATAATAAATAGTAAAGTACATGATGGGGGATGATCCCATCCGTCTCACCGCATTGTGCGCACTGACTGACTATTTGCGTCAACTGCCATATACAACTCTGTATCGTTCCAATTTTATCGGATGTCTCCGAAGAGACGCCATACTATATTACTAGCTGACCTTTGCCCTTTGGTTTGGTTACATACTTTACTACTACTAGTATATACTCCGTAGACAACATGGCTCGTGCGTAATCGCCTAGGCTATGGTTATGCAGGTCCGACACGACCCAGTCGGTGGTGTTGCAGGAGCCATGCAGCATGGATGGTGCGTAACCTAGCGGGTCTAGCTTACTACGCGCATAATCGACACAACCCAGTCAAGGTTGCAGCACGAATGGTGCGTATCCGAGTGGGCGCAAGTTACGCGTGCCACACGGTATGTGTTCGCACCATTCCACCGGCAATTTTGGGATCGTGCCTTTATTTCATTGTGCACGGATGCTTCCTTACCTACGCCTAGTTGGTTGGTCACGCATGATCCAGGTTACGCACCATCCATGCGTGTAGCTAGTGGTACAAGCTAGTACAACCTACAGAGGAATGCGTAACTGTGACCCACACGGCATGCGTGCGGCCTTCATGCACCTAACCGAGTAACCTGCGTAGCCTGGTCTCGGTTACTCTGGGGCCACGCTGCTAGGTCACCTAGCCTAGGTGCAACCGCTTGGGTTGCCCACACGGCCATGTGAAAGGCGGATTGGGTTACGCACGCAGCACCGCGGTTGCCGCGGAGCACGGCGGGTGATCAAAGGCATATATGCATGGTAACCCAAATTATAAGTTTATAATGTCATTGCTTGATGTTTCCATAATTCCATGCGAGTTTCAGTTGTGTACGCTTTGCAGTAACCCCGACAATTTCGCGATCATGGTTTTCATTCGCTTCCATCTCTCTCTCTCTCTCAAAATCTTTGTATTGCAAGCTTTCTCTACTACTTCTTCTTCTTCATATACTATCACGAAGGTGGACTATACTAGAAGTACCAAGCAACTTTTGGGAGTAGTATAGCACTAGCTAGCTTACTGCATACTGAGATCGCCGGTAGTCCGGCACAACCCCATCTACTACTTCATTTCGTCGTAGTCTCTGGCATGCGGCATGTGCACTCCCTCAGTCCTTCGCTCTTGATATTCGGCATCACCTTCCATGTCAGCGACAAGGAGGTTGGCCACATCCTGAGCATCGTCACGAACCATCTTGCGCCAGTGATCCCGGTCGATGTCGCTGGCAGTGCTGATTCCCAGAAGCGCGACGCTAGGGTCAAAGCCATCAATCTGACGGCTCTTGTAGCAGGCCATGCACTACTAGGAATTGACCCTTAGAGCACCAATTTTTTTTGCAACACCACGTATTTGGTTGTAATATTTGGTTTTATAGCAACCAACGTATTAATGGGTTGCGATATCTAGATGTTATGGCAACCAAAAATGTGGGTTGCGTCTGTTGAAACAGTCGTTGCAACAGGTTGGTGTTAATGCCACGGTGAAAATGGTGGTTGCCTTTATGGGTACCTATTGCCACAACTAATTGTGCATTGCGATAGTATCAATTTAGTGTTGCGATAGATGTGTGTTTCTTGCCACGAATAATTATTTGATTGCGAATAGACATGCCTGTGGCCACGATGAAAGAACGTTGTCTACAACATAACCTTTGTTGCAATAGCTCATGTGGCTATTGCATCCAGCAAATAGTTCGTTGCATTTGATGTGTGTTTGTTGCCACGAACATTTAGTTGGTTGCGAATAGGCATGCCTGTGGCCACAATGAAATAATGTTGTTTAAAATTTAACCTTTGTTGCAATAGCTCATGTGGCTATTGCATCCAGCAAACAGTTCGTTGCATTTGATGTGCATTTGTTGCCACAAACATTTAGTTGGTTGCTATTTTGCCTACTTGTGGCCACAATGAAATAACATTGTCTAAAACTTAACCTGTGTTGCGATAGCTCATGTGCCTGTTGCATCAGAAAACAAATCGTTGCATCAATTAGCTTCTATTGCCACCAATGAATTATGTGAACTTTCATGTAACGTGTGAAAAGAAATAATGATCATCACGATCAATAATTAAAAACTTAGGCAAAAATAGAGTGGTGTATGAAAAAATAGAGAAAATAAAAAAATTGAAGAGGTCAAGCTTTGAACAGTACACCTCTTGCCTCAACTAAACAACTCTTACCACTACACTACATACAAATTTGTGTTTTTCCTTTGCATTCAACACTTTTGTACTTGGTTTTGCCACCGGCCAACTGCGGCCGCGGTCGGGAGCCCTGGCCGGCCGTGCCACGCGACGGCCCAGCCATGGCCAGCCACACCACGACCCTGGTCGACCGCAACCTCCCACGCCACGTAGCGGCTGCGTCACAGCCCCGGCCGGCTGTGCCGTGGCGCGCCACGTAGCGGTCGCGCCACAGCCCCGACCAGCTGTGCCCTGGCCGCGCCACGGCCCCGGCCGGTCGCAGCATCCCCGGTCAGCTTTACCAGGCAGCACCCACCGGCCGCGCCCCAGCCGTCTTGGCCGGCGGTGCAAAGGAAAAAATCAAAAATAATTGGCAAACGTGGGATTCGAACCCAAGTCTTGCAGCTGAGATTGCCATGCCTTACCACTAGGCTACAACATTAGTTGTTAAGTTTGGTATTATATTATTTATACTATAAGGCAAATGAAAGTTGAATACGTAATTTAGCCCATCGGAGCATTTGACGGAAAACAAAAAAAACCCAGCCCACCAAAAGAAAAAACCCAACCCACCTGCGCATGAGCAGAAAAAAAAGAAGTGGCCCAACCAAGTCAACAATTTTTTATTGGAAATCATGGCAAAAACCATAGCAGCTGAGGGAATCAAACTCAAGAGACCAGAGAGCTTCACCACTACATAAGAGCATCTCCAAGAGATTAAAATAAATTTGATGTTCGTCATAGATTGAAAAATGAAAACATCATGGAGTTGAAGCTGATAAAATAAATGTGTCACTTACTTGAAGTAACTAAGATGTGTTACTTTTTTATTTTTCTCATAAAAACATGAGTGGGAAAATAGTAATTAAATATGTATGCGTAGTCAAGACAAAATAGAATGATGTATGAAGAAAATAGAAATAAAAAAGAATTAGAGATCATCAGGATCAACAAATAAAAAAACTTCATTAGAAAAATCATAGGAAAAAAATAGAATGATGTATGAAAAATGTAAAGAAATAAAAAAGAATTAGAGATCATCACGATCAACAAATAAAAAAACTTCATTAGAAAAATCATAGGAAAAAAATAGAGAAATAACAAAAAAAGAAAAAAATTGGTGGAGTCATGGGTTCGAACCATGTACCTCCTGAATCAACTAAAGACAACCTTACCACCACACTAGACATCAGTTTCGGTCTATGTATGCGTTTAATTTATTTGTTTTTATGTTTTTGCCTCTGGCCAACAAAGCCCCATCAGCAGCCACCTCAGACGCGTCCGCCCCGTCACCCGCGCCTACATGTGCGCCTCGTCACCGCGCCCCTGTCAGCCACGTCACCCACCCGCGTCTACATGTGTGCCCCGTCAGCCACCAGCCATGTCATATTTCTCTTTTTAATCCAGATTTTAAATTTGTATTTGGTATTTCTCCTTCACGAAAACTTCAATTTTGATGATTTTTTCCTGATTTTTTCTAAAATCACACCCTTTCATTTAATGGTGGTTGTTTATATGTTAATTGATACGTCTTGATATTTTTCGTATAACATGTTTTCTTCCGGCTTAATATAGAATAAAAAAAACATACTTTTCCTGATAATTGTTAATATAATTTAATACTTTCTAATGTTATGGTCAACATGAGATGGTGTCCAAAATTGAGGTTCGTATGAGTTTGATCATGTTATTAGTTGTTCAAATCTCAAAGTTTGATTTCAATTGTAAGAAACTATGTGAGAGTTGTGTTCATTTATGAACAATGTACACTCCTTTTTTTGAGAAACCTATTCAAATGTTTATGTCAAGTTTAAACATGCATAAAATGAATCTATGCCAATTTACATAATTTTTGGAGAATTTTTAGGTATTATTATCATTAATTTATAACAAGGTGACTAGTAGAAGTTTGAGTTTTCCCTGTAAGTTAGTTGAATTTTTCGTCAATCTCCTAGATGTGGGCTATAATGGACCACAGGTGCCTAAATATAGTTTTTTTTATTTTTTTTGAATCTTATTAGGGGGTATATACAGGTCAATTTGGGATTACTTTTGATAAACATGCAGAAATTCATTTAAATGATAAAAAATAGTAAATCTATTTGAAAATTCTTGAAACCCCTACATGACAACTTATATGTTGTATTTTACGTGTGAAAAATATATTTGGAGCATATAAGATAACGATTTTGAAACTTACTTCACAAGCGTGTATTCACTAGTGATTTCAAAAATAGAAAAATATTTTTTTTGCACAACAAATGGCAATGTGAATCCCCATATGTTAATAGAAGAGTAAATGTGAGGTTTTATCCAAATTTGAAGTGTCCATGTGGTAAGAAAGTACTTGAGTGTGTACAAACTTTGAAGTTTAAGTTGAGATGTATGAAGCAATGTGGGGGATTCATTCATTTTGTGAACAATGTACACTTCCTTTTTGCAAAATCTAATAAAATTTTTATGTCAAATTTAAACATTCATTCAATGATTTCATGGCAATTTTCAGAAGTTTTGAAGAAGTTTTAGATTTTATTATCATGATTTTGTAATAAAGGATCAAGTAGAAGTTTGAATTATGACCAGAAACATTGGAATCTTTCATCTATTTTCAGAATATGAGTTATAATAGATCATAAGTACTTAAAATTTAGTTTTGACAAATTTTTTAAATTTTACTTGACATACATATAGTTCAAATTGTAATTATTTCCATATTGCAAAGAAATAAAAAAAGAAAAGAAAAGTGTAAAGCAGTGTACAAATTAATCAAGGCCCGTTTCGGCCCGAAACGGCCTAACTATTTTCGCCCATTCATCTGTGAACCGATGGCCCTCCCGCAAGAAAGGGCGGGGTGGGGATGAGTTCTCCACTAGTCGCGACTCGCGTCGCTCTCCTCCCGACCTCCCGCAAGAAAGGGCGAATGCCGCCGCCGCCGGCAGCCGTCGCCGCCGTTACTCCTGCGCGTTCTCCCCATCCGCGACGCTGAATCCGGGTAAGACTCCTCTAGATCCCCTCTCCTTTCTCGTGCTCGATGGCATCTCCTTGTCATCATCTCCTTCCCCTTCTTTCTAGATCTAGGTTGTTCTTGGACTTACCTGTACGCGAGCAGGGCGTCGGCGCCAAGCAACAAGCGTGGTTCGTGCGCTGCCCGCTCCATCTCCGTGTCTCATTGGTCGTGCTACTCTGGAACCGCCGGCAACGGTGTGCCTTGGCCGTGCACGACAGCACGAGTCAGGAAACGCAAGGCAAGAGTTTAGTATCAGGCTGGTAGAGATCCGCCGTCTCGTATCTTCAGCTTCGGTCAGATCCAGATATGTTTTGAGGTAAACAGAATCTCAAAATTATAGGTGAGTTAGGGAATTCTGTTACCACCCATTTGGTGAAGGCACAGAGATGATTTTCTTTGCGGCGTGTAATATCTTTGCTAAGGTGGTAGGTTACAACACCTTCACCTTTGTAGATTATCCATGGATTGATCTCTGTGTGCATATGCATATAGGATGCCCTGTGTGCATATGCATATAGGATGCCATGTGGAGGATTGCAGTCGTATTGTGTGGCTTATGATATGAATTCATGGATTTTAATATAATTACTTGCATTGTGTGTAATGTAAAGACATTCACCTATTTGAGATATGTTCTATTATGCAAAAAGTCATTTTTGATAATCTGTTTTCTTGATATTCATATCAAAATTAAGTTGGTTGACAATACCTCCTTTTTATATGTACTCCCTCTGTTAAATTAAAATCAATAAAACAGGTTATTTTCTGTATAGATTTCTGCAATGAACTCCTGCTTGCTATTACTGACTGCACTGCTTATTCGCTGGGCGCTGATAGAGGAAGACAACTTCTGCTGATGTGCTTTGCTGACTGCTACCTCAACTTCTGCTGAAATCGGACTGAACAGGAGAGATTCTTCTCCACGGGAAGACACAGGTGTGTGTGTGCTCCTCTATATTTGCATTATTTATTTGCTTCCATGAAGATACTACTGGTAGTGTATATGCTTAGGTGTGCACAAGCTTGCCAACTTGGTACTCACGGTCTGATGGTTTTTGATCTGGAATCAAGATGTCGATCTCCTAATTATTTAGGACCCTAAATGTTACTTGTTATCTGAAATCAAGAGACAAGGTCGCTAGCTGCCGGTCTTGCGATCTAGCTACTAGTAGCATCAATCACTCGCCTGGACAATAATGCTGCATGCCATGTTTTTTTCATAAAAAAGATAAATAAAACTAATTCGCATACTGTACACATAGACTGAATAACTGATATGCACCAACTTAATTTCCTCTCCATCGAATCACCATGCAAGGGATTTGGGCACATGCACTGTTGGATCCGTTGGATGGACGGTCCAGAGAGTTTAATATGCCAGCTTATATTCTCAGAGAGTTTAAAGAACAATTTTTTTGCTTCCTGCACTTATATAGTCAGTCACTATTAGCTTCTGTTCTAACCACTGTTCTAACAGAAGCATAAGCTTGCTCCCTGTGCTAAACAATTTGTCATGACATTACATTGTGCTGATATTTTGTTTGCACCCTTCATTTTGCACCCTACATCATGCATCATGATCTGAAGGGATCCTGTAACTACAGCGCTAATATGTTTATTCAAAAAAATATTCTTCACTTTGCAATTGGCATTAAGACATATGTGTTTTGGGCTGGAGAAAAATGCAGGCCTCCATGCCTAATGTACGTAGTGGTGTACAGAATCATCACGGCAACCGTGCTGATTTAGTGATTGTTTTCTGCATTTCATATCTATGATATTGCTATTGATTATCATTTATGCCTTTTTGAAACAAATGCCTAATGCTCATCATGTTGCACATGCCTTTTATAGTACTTGCACTGCCTAGATGTGATTTTTTCCTCGATGAAATTAAATTGCTACATGTTTAAACACAACAATTAGATTGTCTTAGAGTTAAGTATTCTGCAAGTTCTATTTTTGGCTCCAATGTGAGTTTAATTTACAGTTTCTGTTATTTGTAGTATACTGATATTCTGCTAGCAGTTTAATTGTTCAGGTCACTAGCTAGCAGTAGCTTTGCCTCTCATGTATGTTCTTTTCTTATCACTGATGAACAGCGACAAGTGCAGTAAGAAAAGTTCTTTTGCTTATCTGCTAGTTTATAATGTGTTGTAGTTGCCTCTTTGACTTTCTTAGTTTTGAATGCCTATTGTGGTACCTTAACATCATGACACATCTAAATCAAATTGTTTAAATAGCTCTTATGTTTTAATTTTACAAATTCTTTTGTCTACAACGGAATATGCTCTTATGTTTAAATAAAAAAGTCCTCAGAGTCTGTCCTGACAAATGCATTTATGGGGTTACATATATCTTAGCTGCTCACTAGGAGTTCTTGTGCCAAGTCCTAAAATGCATATTTGTATGGCCCTCTGTAAGCCACCACATCAATTTCAGTTCAGTAGCAGTAAGCTCTCTAGGCATGCAAGTTAACTGTTTATCTCTAATGTGATACTGCAACCAGCTAGTTGCTTATTTATCTGAACGGACAGCTTCTGTGATGTCATTAGTGTTTCCTTGCCATAGTAGGTCTGCGCACTAACTGTGTCTCATGATGCCTAGCCTGGAACAAAACAATATGACTTGTAATTTGCACATTGTTAAGAGATAAGAACAATATGAGGACTGCTTTGGATAGCTTTGGTTACAGATTTATGTGACAAATTGCACCTATTTGATTATTTGTCTGTCTACCAAATGTCATTTCTAATTGAATATTCACATGGTCATTTTATTAATTAGTAACCAGCCATTTTCTTGCACCTGGTCTACTTATCTCTAACTAGCTACAGGGATAGTGTTGGTTGGAAATCTAGACATATGATTGCCTCTTATTTCTGTGTGTAAATCTGTCAGTACTTGGGATTACTTGTTTTAGGCTATCTTGCATCTGTTGGAGTGGCTTAAAGATAAAATGCGCCATCTGGGAGATCTTGGTGCACCTTAATGTTTTGATGCATTTTTTGTAATGTTTTGTCTTAATTAGTTTGTTCTTTTTGCAGAGATATTGAAAGCTTATGATGCATAACAGTCATAAGAATGTCTGGATGGAAAGCTGATGCATCATGATGAGAAGCATAGTTTGACTTAGTCTTTACATTGAATTGTGTTTATGTATTGACGAGGTGTATCCGTGAATACTTTTAAATATTAATAAAAAATTTTGACAACGTTTTTCTTGTAGTGCTCGGACAGCCACAACAATTAGAGATAGCTTCCATGGCTTACTGTTGATGGGCGGCCAACAAGAATGACAAGTAACAAAGATGCTTATTTATGATGGTGAAGCTGATGGGCGATGGAGCAACCAGGGAACTAATTTTTAGATCCATTTATTATATGCTAAACAATGTTGTGAACTTAGTTAAGTATGGTGTCTTTATTTTGTTACTTGTGGTAATGTTCTTTTAAGAAGAATTCTGGTCATTATCGTTTACTTTGGTTTGAGACAATTTTAAATAATGAATGTATCAATTATTAAATGTGATGTGCATGCTGTGCAATTGATTTGTAACTACTATTCAAATTCACCTCGTTGCGATAGAATAATAGGCAACCATTGATTTTGGTTGTAATATGCATTATTGCAACGAACTTTATGCGTTGCATTATCATAACATCTATTGCCATCAACCATTGTTTGTTGCATCTGACCTCTATTACCACCAACACAAATTCGTTGCAACATATGTATATTACCTCGAAGACTAGTTCGTTGCATTATAATACCATCTATTGCCACCATATCTGATATGTTGCAAAAGTATTGTAATGCAATGGATCACAATTCGTGGTAATAGGACCATATGCCCACGTAGTTTTGGAGTGGCAATACTTTTCTATTGCAACACATTTGTTCGTGGCAATTATGAAATAATGCATCCTAGTGTTTGGTCGCAATAAAACCTTAGGCAACCAATGTAATTGTTGCAATATTTAATCTTGCAACCAAAAATTGGTTGCATTTCCTTTTTTGTTCGTTGCCATATTTCTTATTACAACCAAGTATTGGTTGCATTAGGCTTTTTTTGCGTTGCAATATTTTTTCTAGCAACCAACTATTGGTTGCTGTAGGGTTTTTGGTCATTGCATTAGCAAAATCTGTTGCAACACAACATCTTATGGTTGCCTCAGGTTATTGCACCGTTCCAATTGCAACCATCTGTCGACCACCAGACTTCGATGCAACTGATTCCAGATGCAACCAAAACAGCCATATTGCAACCATATATAGGCGTTGGCCAAGGCCTGATTCCTAGTAGTGATGATGTATTCCGCCGTGGCAACCGTGCTGGTGTGTCTGTCCTCCTTCGAGCGGTCTGTTAGGTAGGCCGGCAATTTGTCCAGGACTTCGGCAAGATGGTCAAATGCATAGGCATAATGCCGCACTGTTTCCTCCATCGGCTTGTTGATGGTGCCCAGATCTAGGTCACTAACCAGAGCGTTGATCTTGATGAAGGTGGGCTGCATGATGTTTACGGCCCATCGCACGTCGCGCGCAGCGCTTTCATTGATCGGAGCTGCCTGAACCATGGGCACGGTTTCATCGCCAACCCGTGCGCGTTTCGGACAGGGCTCACCCACGGACCTCATGGCACGTGGTGGCTAAGAGAGTGAATACTGAATGCAGGTGCGTGAGGATCTGAGGCTTGGAGAAGGAAGGGGTAGCCGATGGCGAAGGTGAACCTTTCGCGATGTATATAGGAAGTACCACGATCGAGTCGAAAGCCAGGGGTTATCTGGGGTGGTGGAGTTTAGCAGTTCGCCTCCCCGGCCCTACCACGTCTTGGAAAATGCGCAGGCAAACGGAAGACGCTTCACACGAAAAACTGGGTCGGGCCGCTTCAGATTCAACGCGGTCGATTCAGACAAAGTGGTGGTTGCGCTGGTGGCCGGGGTGGTGGTGGGGGGTGGCTAAGGTCGTACTACTCCCTGGATTCCCGTGCGTAATCCATCGGGAACCGAAACGCCACATGTACTCGCCAAACCCATCCAGTTCTTCTTCCCCACGCTTGTCACATGACTCTTTTTGTTTTTTTCTTCTTGACATGACTCTGCCTTCCTGCAGCCCTCGAAGCCACCCAAACTCTTGGTTTGACACAGGATACTCCACTTTGCTAATCTTCTTGTGTTCATCGCATACTCCTTTTAATTAGGAATTCTAAAAAAAGACATCATATACATTGGCAGGCTAGAAAGAACTGAGTTTATTAAAACTAGTCTCCCTCCTACAGAAAGTAGTTTGCTCTTCCAACTACTTTTTTTGAAACCTTTCTTCCACATTCCTCCAATCTTTATTCGCAATCTTGCGGTAGTGCATCGGAATGCCCAAGTCATAGTCTCCGGCATCGCGGTTGGCGCGGGACACGGCGGGTGGTGTCGAGTAAGCGCGTAACCTGCAAGGTCTCGGTTACGCAGGTACCATTCAGCAGGCTGCGCACTAGAGAAGTCCAGGGACGATGCATCAGCCTCCCGGGCGCGGGCTTCGCTTTGTGGAGAAGCAAACTACGACTAGGGCAGGCCGTTGTGAGCCCGTGGGCGCCGCGTGCCCGTGAGGCACCATCATTATTATGGTGGACGACGGGACAAGGGTTACGCACGATTACTGTGTCATGTCATGTCGTGTGTACAATCTCGACGGGACGGGATGGGTCGTGCCTGCAGGCACCTCTGCTCCCCTCCCGTCGTGTCGTCCACAGCCAGAGCGCCGCCCGCCGCGAGGAGTAAGCTGGACACACGGTGCTTCAGCCTAGGTTACACGGTGCTTCAGCATAGGTTACCCGTCGTCTTCAGCCTAGGTTACGCAGGTGCCCGTGGCCCCACAAAGGCCTACCCTCGCCACAGTTTTCTAGAATTCTCTGGTGCGCAGCCCGCTGAATGGCACTGGCACCTGCGTAATTGAGTCCGTGTGGTTACGCATTCCTCTCAAGCTCTGTGCTTTTGCAAGTTGGTAAGTACTACCAGTTGATTTAAGTACAGTATTACTAGGTGATAACTTGTGCCCATCCGGTTACACATGAATTAGTGTGCCCCTCCATACACCATGAAATAAAAGCGTGGATCCCGAAATTGTCTATGAAATCATCTCCCACATTCGCGTCTCTGAAATCGTCCATATAGGTAATAGCAGCTTTGTTGTTGCATATAATTAATTATTGTGGTGATAGCTAGCTAGTGTATCTAGTGTATTTTTTGAATAAAGATAGCTAGCTAGTGTAAGCTTGGAGGAACTTTGTCGTTGCACGGCTCTTGGTTACTCATCTTCTGTAGCTTATACTGGTACGACTAGCTACCCGCATGGATAGTGTGTAACCGGGACACCACAGTCGAGCCTTTGTGGTGCATACAGAGTATATGTGTGGACACAATGGGTACAAGGTGACCATACGTGTTACCAGCGTTATATGTAGAGAATTTGAGTAGTAATTAAAATAATAAAAATAGAAAATAGTGCTGCAAATAATGCACTAGCATTCAGGAGTTGTAGACCATCCGATCCACACAGGGTTATATTATGAATTCTGAATTGGTCCGAAGAGTATTTCTGAAGCCACATCCTGCTACCAAACATACACAACAAACAAATGCATCCGGTGGTGTCAATTCTGCGCGTAACCTGCGCCCGCTAGGTTACGAAGGATCCGTGCTGCAAGCTGCAACCTGGGTCGAGTCGATTTAGCGCGTAACCTCAACCGACTCGGTTACCCAGCAACCATGCTGCATTGTTCCTGCAACACCGACTGTGTTAACATTGGTTGGGTTACGCAAAAGCCATGTTGCATCCGGTCGTGTGCATGTAACCCAAATTGTTGCACCACGGAGCTAGCATATATCATGCGTAACTGTGCGGGTGAAGGTTACGCAGACTTGAAGTGTCGCACAAACGAGGAACCTTGTGTATCCCCGGGTGGGCACCACGCACTATAGCTCATGCGTAACCAGATAGCCGCAAACGCAACCCTAATTAAACCCTAAAACAGACTAATCTGCATGCGTAACCCAATGTCTGAACCTACGTGCTGAGCAGGTTGTGTCATGTGATTCCTGTTGCTTTATTTTAAAATGATGGTTCTTGTTGATTAAATGGCTGCTGAGGCAACATGGAGCACACACATGAAATAGAAGAGGGGTAAAAGGAAGACCGGAAGGAGGGGGCAACATGCTTTATTTTAAAATGACAGGACTAGTTGATTAAATGACTACTTTTTTTTGAGAACCGATTAAAGGACTGCTAAGGCAACATAGAGCTCACGATTGCAGATCCAGCCGGATCTAGGCGCTTTGGGAACTGGAAGAAGGGGGTCCATGGGCAATTGCAATGATCCGGAGGAGCCTGAATGCTAATGCAGAGCCACAATCCCAAGTGGCCCATCTAGATCCAAAAAGACACGATCAAAGAAAAGAAAAGAGGTGGTATATACAGGTGGATACGACCCAGTTAGCAATACTGCATAGGATTACATTTTCATTGGAATGAGATCCTCTACAGTTGTGGCTTCTGCAGTTGGGTCACTGACATGGAGCCAACATGTCTGTTTGGCACTCAACTGCTGATTTTCATCAGTGTAGGTACGAACCATCTGACTGAATCAAACCAACTGGAACCATTCTGTGACTTTTGGGTTATATCTCTCATGCAGACGTCGACACCATCTAAGCTGCGCTTCCTCAGCTCGCATCTGGATCCAAAATACAACTCGAAGTAGTATATATTATCGATGTAAGTGAATCTGTCGTCCGAGAATACATAGCAGGAGAAGTCATCATAGGTCCACAATATGATCTTGCCATATAGCTTGTACATGCTGCTGCAGCTGATACCATCACTACAATTGGGCTCATCTCTGAAGACAAAGTTCACTGAGTTGTTGCGGGCGGAAGTGTCTAAAAAGTCCTCAGACGATCGACAGAGGAAGAACACCTGATCCTCCTGTTCGACTGTGTGCTTCTGCAGGCATGGTTTAAAACGATCCTCCATCTGCAGCCAGAACCTCCTGATGCTGGTGTAAGTCTTGGTGATCCACTCCTCGTCAATTCCAAGTTTACATACTGCTGTAGTCAAGGGATCCTACTTGGTGTGCTTGGTGTAGACAATGACAATACATTTACTCTCAACACTGTTTGATATGACAAATCCGTATTCAGCCTTGCCATGGATGGTACTGGGCAGGGGGCGGCAGTTCGGTGTTCCACCCAGTCAGCGGGTTGACAACCACGCCCTTAGCATTCTTTGTATTATCGATACCGATAAGGAGGCCACTGTCATAACCGGTAATCCTTCCACGAACAAGGGCAGGGAAATAGCCGCACTTAGCCACTGTCTCGCCCTTTAGAACCGGGACATTTATGCATGCAGACCAGGTCCCATCCAACGTCCGAAACTGTAGGCATTCATTGTATTCAGACGTCATGATCCAAGGCTGAAAGCATGTGTCAGCACTGGGATCGACGGCATCGTTCCAGTTCTTGCAGACAGTGCGGAACCGGACGTAGTCTCTAGCATCCACAATTAGATTGGAAATGGACAAGACAATCTACTTTTCAAGAGAAGCCCAAGGCCTATAGGTGGAATCCAATGTTTCCAGCCATATATTATACTTGAATAAACTATACAAACAACACATACTCCCTCCGTCCCATGAAAGAGTGCAATTTCAGTTTTTTTAGGACAGATTAGTAGAGGAATGAAAAGACTTTGATACCCTCATTTCTTTGCCAAATGCAGTAAGTTTTGCCATGCAAATTAGATCTAACCACTTAATTAGGAAGGTGATTAGATCTATTTTCTAGGAATGCATTCTGTGGGATTTTTTTTTTCAAAAGCTAGGATTGCACTTTTTATGGGACGGAGAGAGTATAAATCATGTAAACTATTTTACAGCTTATCTAAGGTAATTCAATTGCATGAATCAAAACATTTAAGCTGTTCAACAAAAAATCCAAATAACTGAAAACTGATCACAAGCCAGTTTGTGTATAACCTTATCCTGGGGTCCCTGAAAATCCAGAGATGCAGTTCAATTTTCCTGAATGTTAAGTACTAACAACCATCGATTAATAGTTGAGATTTGTGATTTCAGCAATAATTTACAGAAATTGCAAAACAAAGACTGAGACTATGCACATATGAACCTGGTGGAGTTGCTGTTCAGCCAATTCCTCAGTTCTAGTTGCCTCACAAAGGAGCGAAGCAATTTCAGGAAGAAGTTTTTGTACAGTCTGATTGTTAGTTCTCTGAAATTCCTTGTCCAATTCAGTGAATAAACTGATCAAGAGACCAAAAGTCCACGAGATCTAGTCCGAATTGGCAATTTTTTGATACTCATTCTTCTTGACAATTTGTGACTTCAACTGTTAATCAGACAATGATCTGTCAAGACCAACAATATAAAAATATATTCTACTACATGTTTTTGATAACTCAAATACATTGTTTCATTCATGAAAGTACGGTCACACGGCAGCAAGGAAAACAAGGTGTCCAAAACTCACATCTGGTGGCAGATTGATACTATCGAATACTTTGTCAATTGAGATATGTGTCGTTGAATCTGTGCAGTGGAAATCTTGTGCCTAACATGTACTGTTGACGTTTTTCAACTGCATTGAAAAAATTTAGATGAATCAAAATATTGCAAAAATGCATTAGGCCAAAAAAAAACAGCTAAGCATGAGTTGCAAAAGAACATAAAATGAAGAGTTACCTTTAGCATTCAGAAAAATCCAGATTGCAACATATGATCCTTTTCGATATGTTTAGTTTCCTCGTGGCTTGTACAGATTGTACAGATTGTTTAATCTCCCTCCCATGTTCGAGCCAGTCCAGCAAATATAACTACATAAACAGCAGATGCATGAGCTACGATAATAAAGAAAAAATAACTCCTGAAACAGGATTACGATTTGATATGGATAGTCCTTACTCCAAGGAAATATGTTGGCCCTTTCGTGTAAGCATTAAAATATGGATCATTATAAATCATTTTCTGTATATCCTTGGCACTGTTTTTTTGTATCTTCCAGTATGTAGCCAACCCAGTCATAGGACTTTATATGTGTCACATCTTGACAAATATTCAGCAATTTAGGGCTGACATTGTTGAGTGTGTTAGGAGCCAATATATTGTCAGATAAAAGCAAAAGCCAACATGTGACGAAAAGGTCATCATCTTTGCCCTTATTGATCTCATTGAGTAAATACTTCTGCAGGACTCCCTTTGCACGTTTGGGTATACCCAATTTATCTTTGAACTGACAGACATTCTGTGGCCTGCTAGTTTCAGGTACAATTTTTTGCCCATTGAATGGTAATCCAGTTAACCTAGCAAGACTTCTTTTGTTTACAAGTACACTTCCAGCAGAACCAAAATTAAAGCACATGTCTTCTACATAAAGTGCATCAGCATCCATGCTCCAAGCTGCAAAAGGGAGTCATTGAGCTTCATTTACAAATAAGAACCAAGACTAATTTCAATAATTCTTTCTCTCTGTTTTGGCTTCATATTTCTGTTGGCTTGGATCACTGAACTTGGGGAGCACCTTGTTCTTATATGTACATCCTTCTCTTGGCAAATAAAAACATACAGAATTATAGATGGCAACAGCCAAATTACCAGAAAGGAGTATTAAATGGAATCAGATAGTTTGAATCCGTACCTTTGGGTGAAAATCGAGTACGAAGATGGTCGGATCTTGTCTTGTTTTTTACTTGAGGGTTTCCTAACCAGATACTGAAGTCTGAGTGACACGCTTTCTAATTTTGCCTTTGGTGCAGTTTTTGGATTCCTTCTTGGAGTTGGAACCTTTAGATACAACAAAAAGAACAATGCACCAATTAAAGTTAGGGAATGGGCCATCACAATGGGGACACAAAGATACAGGGAAAATAAATTAATACTTTGGTAAAATAATAGTGATATGTTGACAGATTCTGTCATGGTCTAAAGCCGGTTGATGATTTAGAGCATGTGAACAGCAAACCTTTCATAGTCCCATGACAAGTAGCATCGATATTTTCGTGATGGATGTATTAACGTCAACACTATGTTACAGATTTATGTCAGCAAATTGAATACCATAAAACCCCATTGAGACTGGCCTAAGTCTGACCAGCAACAATCCTAATTAGACAAACTTACTAGTACATGGTTAAAAATTTTATTGACAAATCAATCAGAATACGGAGCTTTGCGCTTTTGAGTTATAGGGCATCTACACTTCACCTTCTGTGACTTTATGAAATTGCCCCACTGCAACATCATGATGGCCACTATCTTCTACAAAGCAGCAGAATAAGCAATCGGACTATGGTGCATTAACTTACAATATAAGGGAAAGGAATGATGACAAGGCATAAACACAGAAAGTTCAGGATACCTTGAGCATCTGTGCTCAAATGATCCATTTCCACACCAGTATCAAAGCTCCTATGGTGATCCCTGGCAAGTAGTAGAATTTTCCTTTTCAGGGACAAAATAATCACAAAATAATACTTGTATCAGTTCCCACAACACACACACACGACTAACTCCCATTAGTTGACAAACGCACCGCAAATAAACTCCTATATTAATATGAGGTGGTGGTAGTGCTCCTGCCTTTAATCTCAAAATAATAATAATAATAATAATAATAATAATAATAATAATAATAATCAAGAGCCTGCTTGGTTACGACAACAAGAACAAGTGCATTGCATTGGCGGCCAAAATTTCAAGAGATGCCTAGAATTAGGTTGGACAAACAATTGAAAGGCATCCCTGCAAGTTCTGATTTCCTACACACGCCAAAACTACGGGATGGAACTAAAAAATAAAATAAAATCAAATCAAATGCTCATGAATTGGGTGGGGGTGGTGACGGGGCGGAAGAGGTGGTGGGCTACCACACCTCCGCCTTCCCATCATCCTGCCTGCCCCGCCACCGCTATATGTCGTCGCCGACTCGGGCTCCGCCTCCGCCGCTAACCTCGATCAGTACAAAAGTTCTTGAGATGAAGGCAACACAGAGGTACATTACTGACGCAAGTTCTTAAATCATTGCTCCATGACAGAAACAATCCGAGCGCCTCGAACCCAACACAAAACTAGAAGAGCGCAAACCATCAGTTCCGATGTGTATGAGCAAGGACATAGGGCCTGACTTGTGTGACGAAGAAACAAATCAATCGGCGCTGACGACCACAACTACCGTGCTCAAGTCCTCCGAGGGGGTGAAAACTGGTAAAGCAAGCAGATGGAATCCGAAAAGTCCAAAGCGGTCGCGGACTTTCAACCCCACGAAAATACGTAAATGAGAAAAAAAAACTGGGCAAACTCGTCAGTTCCCACCCGCTACCATGTGGGTCCTGGAACACGGGCCCCATGTCAGCCATGGGTGAAGGACCGAACTGGCAACCAGAGAGGGGGGGAGTGAATGGGAGCCGATAAAAATTCTTCTCGAGAGAGATGTCTTCTCCAACAAGACGAACACGGCTCGGCCAAATCACTTCTCCGACTCAACTACCCAAGTTGGCCAAGACCACATAGCCACTGGAGTGCTACTGGTCCTAGGAACCAACAACCACCAAAACCTACTCGACAAGGCAGCAGAACAAGCCACTCGAGCAGCACACAGACCACACCGGTCAGACCAGTCACCACCACCGGTCAGACCGGTCCTGGCCGGATCACCCGGACTAAGCCGCCGGATCACCCAACACCCACCAGAGACACACTGGGTCACCCTGGACCCCAAGCCGGATCACCCGAGCAAGTCTTGACAATTTCCACAGAAAGGCTCCTACACCGGTCAGGCCGGTAGAGCACACTGGTCACACCGGTCCAAGACTGGAAACCCCAAATCCATGAAACCAACCTCCCGAGCTCCAAACAGCACCAAACTCGAAACAACAGCAAGCCTAGAGACTAGGGAACTCACCAACACGTTCACCTGAGCAAAAACCCAATAGGGGTCTGCACCGGTCAGACCGGTGGAAGGCACCGCTCAGACCGGTTAGGGCCTGGGCGCTCGGGATGAACAGGAACCCGCAGGTCAACTCCTCCAAATCCAAATCTCGATCTCCTGATTCACTCCATGGATTCGCACAAGACTTTGGGGATACTAGGAGTACCTCATGGGCATCCCATAGCTACGATTTGGTCCACCAAAACTTGTTGAATCAAGAGGAATTGAAGGATTTCCACCAAGAACACCACTTTCCCGAAACCTAAGAAAACCCTAAAATCGAACACCTTTACTCATGGATTTGGGAGGGGAATCACAAGGAAAAGAACCACGAAGGGCTCATGCATACATCCCCTATCAAATCCCAAAGAGAAAGGCCCCGAAACCACCACAAGAAATTCACCAAGAAAAGGCTTCAAAAATCACCAAAAAGGGAAAACGGGAGAGACACAATCAAGCCTTGAGGAACCACACCGAATCATCTATACATTCCATTAGGTTCATACAAGGTCTAGCTTGCCACCCGATCATCCATCCCACTCTAAGGATCTCACCATGAAGCTCTCAAGCTAGTCCTAAATATCCTAAGGAAAACGGGAAGGGAAAATAGCAAAAGCAAATGGGAAAGGGTTCCAAGAGATGGCTGCCATCCTCTCACCACTTGGGTTATATGGAGGCAACCGAAAGACGAAACTACCCCTATTACATTAAACTAAGATGCACGCCCCCGAAGGGCCTTTTGGGAAACTTCGTCGTAGCACCATCAGACGGATGCCCAGCGACCGCAAACTTGCTTTGCCTCGACGCAAGCCTTGTGATCCCGACGCGTGTTCTCCACTTCGAAGACTCCGGAAGGTGTCGTCGCACACGGGTCAGACCGGTGCTCCTCACCGGTCAGACCCACCGGTCAGACCGGCCTGATGCTGCTGCTCTCCGGTCTTTGGTCTTGGCTTTGTGGATCAACCAACGAACCCAGTGGTTTTGTGGTAAACCACTGGAAACCCCGTGAACTCGGTGTAGCCTCCGTCAATCACCACTCATGACTCGGCTCCCACAAAGTTCCGGCTTGACCTTGGTTTTGAGGCTCAACCAAGAAACTGTCCATGACTTCGTCTTGCTGTTCTTGCCACCATGCGGCCCGCACTTGACCCCGCTGGCCACCGGGTCCCTAGAACCAAGCCTATGTTGACAATTCTTAACGCAACTTCCAAAGAATGGATCTAGAAACCATTCTAAGCAATGGCGCAAGAAACGTGATTGGTATAAGAGCCTACAGAAATATTATGATAGATAATCCGTAAGCGCACAGATACCGGTGAGCATTTCACCCGGGGTGATGGGTTTTAAAATATCGTATCCACAGGGTAGTTGGATGGATGTAACAACAGACATAGGGATGGCAATAGATTACTTTATGGACTTTGATGGAATGGCACATACTTTAACAGGGGTAAGCCAAATAATAAAGTAATGATAAATAGACAGGCAGAGGCACATGTGGAGCATAGCATAAACTATTCCTAGTCTAGATTAGAATTGGATTTACTGAAGAGAGACAATTCTATATAGCATACAAAGACTGAGTTTGTTCATCTATTCTAATGTAGCATATCATTATATATAGCATAGTCATGGATAAGTGTGAACACCCCGAAGATTACCCAAGAGAATCAAGGACGAAACTTGATCTTCCCAAGAACCATTATTCGACTAGTCTTATACTCGGGGGTGGACTACAAAGGACTCAATAGGCCTGTCATGCCCACGATCTACCACACGACCCGGAGTATAAGGTGAATCCGCAAGTAAATTATATCTAAGCACCATGCTTACATACTTTCTACTACCTAGCATATGCGCATAAAATACTAGGAGCTCTACGAATAAGTGCGTAGACTTATCATTGATCATGACTATATCAAATATACTACTAGAATAAAGTAAGAACTTAGCAATTGCACACATAATATTGAAATAGCATAAAGTCATTGAGAAACAATATAAGAACTGAATCTTGATAACTTACAGATCTGAACTGGAGCAAAGCTCAACTCTACTCGAATCTGACTCTCTATCTAGAACTAGGTTCTTGATCTAGAAATTAGATCTTGAACTATGAAGTAGCTATCCTATCTCTGATGTATCCTCTTCTTCTCCTGTCTTGGCCTGATGATGATGATCTTTTGAGAGATGCATACCCTGCCCTGGGGGGGTCTGGGGTTGCTTATATAGTCCTGAGGGATAATCCGTCACCGTAGGATCAAACCGACCTAAACAAGTGGTTTTGATTAACCCTAAGAGGCGGTGGAGGAACCTTCCCGAAGCAGGGCCTGATCGGGGCCAGGGGGAGCCCGATCGGCCTCCCTATAGGGCCGGTCGGCCTGGGCTGGGCCCCGGCTGGGCTCTGCCTTCGCGTGTGGGCCTCTTGTCCCTTCTAGATGCATATTTTCTTGGAGCCCACTTCGGTTGAGTTCGGGAGTCTTCTGGAGCCTTCTAGAATTCATTCTTTTCGCATTTTCCTGAATAGTCCCTGAAAATATATAATTCACCAAAACTCGTGGAATTCATTAGTCCAAGGCCCTATACTACTGTTGATTTATCTTTTTGGTCCTTTTTCATGTATTGTTGATGCATAAAAATAAGAGTTAGTGAGCATCAACAGCCTACTTGTCTGCTCCACACATGGAGGCCTCACCGGCAACGACCTTTTGCGCTTGTTCTTCACCTGCACCAACACCAGTCAAGCCGCAACCTGCACCTGCAATACTTAGCCAAGAGTCAGTCCACACAACATTGTCAATCACTCATCACACCAGGAAGCGACCATCCAACGGTCCTCGAACCACACAGGCTCTCAGTGGGAGGTGACACAAGCAACAGTTGAAGATGAGGAGTAAACGGGACGTTTGAGAGGCAACACCGGGATTAGCGGTTTGCACTTGCACATTCCATGTTGTGTGGCCCACGTGTATCTAGCGCAGGGCAGTTTTCTGGCAACTGGACCCTGCAGTTGCCAGTGCCACAGCCCGGTGAGGATGGCGTAACCCAGCAAGCGGTGTGCGTGTAAGCCGGCCACGTGGGCAGCTAGCAGCTTTGGGTTTCGTAATCACCGAGCCATGCAATGGAAAAATGTGAAATCCCTTCATGCGTAAACAAGGGATGGTACGATGCCAACGTACAAATGGCAGCAAGCCGCGTAACGTAGGCTGGAGCACCACATGGCACACGTAACCCAGCGGGTCCAGCTTACTCCTCGGAGCGGGTGGCGGCTGTGGCTGCGGATACGACGGGAGCGGAGCAGGCCCGTCCCGTCCCGTCAAGGCTGCTGTACACACGACACGACACGACACAGGGATCGTGCGTAACCCTTGGCTTGGCAGCAAGCCGCGTAACCCGGGCGGAAGCACCGCGTGGCACCCTGCCCTATCGTCCATCGTAATAAGGATGGTGCTTCACAGGCACGTGGCACCCGCGGGCCCATAGCGCCCTGCCCTCACCGCAGTTTTCTGGAATTCTCTAGTGCGCAACCCGCTGAATGGCACTGGTACCTGCGTAACCGAGTCCGTGTGGTTACTCATTCCTCTCAAGCTCTGTGCTGTTGCAAGTTGGTAATTACTACCAGTTGATTTAAGTACAGTATTACTAGGTGATACCCCGCGCGTTGTTGTGGAAATTTATTAAACAAAATTTCAAGGTGAAATTTTTGAAAGACACTAAGCTGATTAATTGCATGCCAACATTCATTCAAAATGATTTCGGGAGCTCTGCACGGTTTAGTGTATATGCGCGATCATTCGCCAAAAGTACAACTGTGGTGCAAGTGCAAATGGAATTGTTTTGTTTGGGTTGTTGATCTAGAATCTTACCGTGTCATAATTGCTGCTCAATGTAGTATAGGTGCGCCATTTCATCAGTGTCTGAAGCCACCAATTGATCTCGGGTATGCAGGTTCGACACGACCCGCCGTGTTCCGCGTAAAGGGCAACCGCGATGCTGCGTGCGTAACACGTGTCTACAGCGTAACCGAGACCAGCAGGTTACGCATGTCCGCGGGTGCACTATCCCGAGACTGGGAGGTTGCACCATGCGTAACCCAAGCTGACTTGTGCATTGCCGTGTGGCCGCTATCCTCTGTTCCCATTCCTTTTCACCGGCGGGCGCACTATCCTCTGTTCCCACTTCCCCCTTCCTTTTCACCGGTGGTGTATGTCCGCCTATTTTGACATTTCTTAACGTCGATGCTAAGTTTAGTCCCTAGCAACAATGCCAGAAATGACCAAATGGTAATCCTAACGATTACAAGAGTCCGCTAGCGCACGGAAGTACTATTGTAGCATTTCCCCAAAGGAGTATTCCAAAGGGTATCGAATCCATGGAAGGCTGGGCGGATTAACAAGTTCAACACTATTGCAATGAGTATAAATCATAGACGGAAACAAACCAGGCACTCAAGTGCAGGGGTAAGGTATGATAGATAAGTTGGTAGTGTGAACACACAAATACTCTCTCTCTCTAAAGGTCCTAGGCTTAGGAGGCAACATACGAGTTAGTTCTAGGTTCTAAGGTACTATACACATGAAGTCAGTAAGACGAGTTAGATACACACTAGCATTGCATGAATGTTGGCTTAAGCACCTAGGTACAAATGGGGAGCTAACCTCCTGTGTCGCTTACGCACGACTCTGGTTGTTAGACTTAGACTCCTACAGCGTATCCGAACGTGGGGGATTCCAGAAGGGTCCAAGCTGTCACTACCGCGGCCTACCCCAAGACAAACC
This sequence comes from Cenchrus fungigraminus, assembly GCA_036936925.1. NCBI lineage: Eukaryota > Viridiplantae > Streptophyta > Magnoliopsida > Poales > Poaceae > Cenchrus > Cenchrus fungigraminus. Next base: position 55,211,610 of record CM072772.1, on the reverse strand, counting down.
GTGGGATACACTCATAAGTAACATAGCTACGCAACCCAAGCACCACACTTATGTTGTTAGCAGGACTCTGACCGGCCCGGGCTATTGTGACCCAGGTCAGAGCCACCAGATAAACCGGCCACTTACACCAAGTACCGTAGCTTAGGCACGAACTTCATACAACACGAACATGGAATCTAACTGGATCAAACTAGGCTAAGTACACAAACGGATTTGTGCTTTCATATGTCTATTCAACAAGATCAAAGGGTCGTGTTCGCGAAGAACACGAGCCTCTAACTTATGAACAAACATCGGAAACATGAGTAAGTCACTTGTCAACTAGATCGAAAGGGCTTCTTCATCAAGAACATGAGCCTCTAAATGATGAACAAGTGAAGAACACATGAACAAATCACCCATGTATACAAGCACAACTTTATATGAAATAGTTATATAACTGAAGTAGAGCAAAGTCATACAAAGAAATAAAGATACAAGAGAACTCATACCTAGATCCCAAAGTAGACTTGGAACCTGAAGTAGAACTACTCTAGCCTACCTCCTAGCCTTAGAAACCAAAAGTGAGAGAGGAGTAGTAAGGTGTGCTCAATAAGAATGAGCCCCCTCCCCTTCTATTTATAGGCTGATCACCAGCGTCAAGAGGAGCCAAATACCCCGGGAATGGCCTTTAGGACCAATAGGAAGACACCACGTGGAAGCCCTTGAGTGGAGGGCTCAAGGTCGGTTCGGCCGACCTATGGGGTCGGCCGACCCCCTGTGGGCCCCACTCAGGGTGTGCTTCCTCTGGGTGGCTGTCCTGTGGGTCCTTAGGTCGGTCCCCGGTGTACATGTGTTCTTGAGGCGGTTTAGACGCTCTGGTGGGCCCATGGATCCATGTGAAGTCCACGTGTCACGCTCTGATTCGTCGGGGCTTGCCTCCCTTGGATTGGTGACATGGCTTGCATGCATGGCATCTGAGGTGGCAGCCCTTCCTTGGCTGAGGTGACGTGGCATGAATCATAGAAGATGAGTTTGCTACTTCTTTTGCACTTATTTTCCTACAACCACAAGATCTCTGAGGACAAGTGGAACTACATTATTCTTAACTAAAATGCGTGTAAGACATGCCTCTTGCTCCTTTATTCATGAGTAAATTGACGGCAAAACTAAGCACTTAACAGCTGTCAACAGCCTACGGCCTAGCGTGGGCCTTTTCTGCTTCTCCCTCCTAATACCCCCACAATTACCCACTGCTCTATCTCCATCGAAGCCAAGAAGAATTCAAGAGGCATTCATGGTCGTCGGTGATGGATTTATAGAGGTCATGGGCGGTGGCTCATTTCTTGGTCGTGGGCCACTGATTTCTTATTCATTGGTGGCGATTTGTTCGTCCTAAAGGCACAGGCCAGGTTAGGTTTTGCTCGTTCATTTGGGGACCGATGGTTTAGTTCTGCGACTTTTGTTTATGTTGGGTTTGAGATTCAGAACTTGCTGCTGTTCATATGGGTTGTCAGAGGCAACCAACGGTGATATTTGGTGAGAATGGTTCAATCTAACTCAAACACGGAAGGAATCCCTGGTATGTAGCTATTTTTTGTATCTATGTGAGAGCCATGTGTGGTTCGAGGACCGGTGGATGGTCTCTTCCTAGTGTGATGAGTGATTGACAACGTTGTGTGGACTGACTCTTGGCTAAGTATTGTAGGTGCTGATTGCGGCTTGACTGGTGTTGGTGCAGGTGAAGAACAAGCGCGAAAGGTCGTTGCCGGTGAGGCCTCCAGGTGTGGAGAAGATAAGTAGGCTTGGTTCGAGGGACCCGGTGGCCAGTGGGGTCAAGTGCGGGTCGCTTGGTGGCAAGAACAGCAAGACGAAGTCGCGGACGGTTTCTTGGTTGAGCCTCAAAACCAAGGTCGAGCCGGGACTTCGTGGGAGCCGAGTCATGAGTGGTGATTGGCGGAGGCTGCACCAAGTTCGCGGGGTTTGTAGTGGTTCACTAGAAAATCACTGGGTTACTCGACTGAGCCACAAAGCCGAGGCCGAAGACCGGACGTGGCTGTCAGGCCAAAACCGGCCTGACCGGTTGGTGAAACCGGTCTGACCGGTTTGGGGTCGTAGGGTGCCGGGAAGCTTCGAAGCGGAGGACACGCGTCCGGATCGCAAGGCTTGCGTTGAGGCTAAGCGAAGTGTGGTCGTCGGGCATCCGTCCGATGGTGTTACGAAGACAATTTCCCAAAGTGCCCTTGGTGGGCGTGTATCCTAGTTTATGTAATAGGGGTAGTTTAGTCTTTCGGCTAGCCTCCAAATAACCCAAGTGGTGACAGGATGGCAGCCATCTCTTGGAACCCTAGCTCATTTTCCCTTTGCTATTTTCCTTCCTATTTTCCTTAGGATATCTAGGACTAGCTTGAGAGGTTCATGGTGAGATCTTGAGAGAGGGATGGATGATCGGGAGGCAAGCTAGACCTTGTATGAACCTTCACGGTATGTATAGATGATTTAGCGTGGTTGCTCAAGGCTTGATTGTGTCTCCCCCGTTTTCTCTTTTTGGTGATTTTCGGAGCTTCTCTTGGGAATTTTCGTGGTGAAGTTTTGGGGGTGTTTCTTTGAGGGATTCTTGTTGGATGTCACATATGAGGACCTTGTGCCTCTTTGCTTGGTGACTTTGCTCCAGCAATCCCTCCGAAACAGCTTCGATTTGGTGGATTTCGGTGGAGTTCATGGAGAGGTGTTCTTGAGGGTTGACTTCCGATTCCTCTTGATTGGGTAGGTTTTGGGGACCGAGCTTCTAGCCAAAGGTAGCCCACGAGGTACCCCAGCTATCCCCAAAGTCTTACTTGAATCCGTGGAACGAATCGGGAGATCGATCGAGGTGAAGGTTGAGTTTTTCCCGCGGGCTGAGTTCTTCCCGACTGTCCAGGCAAAACCGGCCTGACCGGTTTCCCAAACCGGTCTGACTGGTTTAGCCCCAGTGGGCTGTCATGAGGGTTTTTGGACAGGAGAGTCTCTTTCATGCTATGGCTTTTCTTGTTCAAAGGTTGAAGGGTTCTTGAGGTAGTTTTGCTAGGTTTGGTCTCGAAGGTCTTTTGGGGATTTCTTGGACAAAACCGGCCAAACCGGTTTGCCAAACCGGCCTCACAGGTTTCCCCTGCCTGTGAGAGGCTAAGTCCTAGAGAGTCGGTCTGACCGGTTTCAGAAACCGGCCTGACCGGTTTTGGCTTCCAGCAGCTGTTTCGTGTTGTTTTCCGCTGCGTGTTTCCAGAGGCTGTTGGTTGGATCTTGCTCCTAGGTCCAGTAGCACTCCAGTGGCTACGTGAATTTGGCAAGAGAAGTTTGCGGAGGTATCCGTGTGATCTTGGGTTCATAGGCCGAATTCTTGAGTAGAATTTTTATCGGCTCCCATTCACTCCCCCCCTCTCTGGTTCGCCGTTCCGGCCCTTCAAGTGGTATCAGAGCCGGTTACGGGTCTTTATTGACTCTAACCAGTCTAGGATCCAAAGATGGCATACCAGGAACGGGGATCGGGTCCTCCGCACTTCGATGGAAAGAACTACCAGATGTGGCAGAGACGGATGGCTGTGTTTCTCCGTGGCAAGGGTCAGATCCTTTGGGATGTTACGGTGAACACAGCTTATGTTCATCCGATTAACTTCCTTGCTCCCGGATCGAGGGACATGTTCGACGCCAACAATAAGGCGGTCGACTACTTGTTTCGTGCTCTGTGTCAATCCGAATTCGATCGGGTTCGGACAGAGGACCTAGCTTGTAGGATTTGGGAGCAGTTGAAGGATGCTCATCCTGGGAATGCTCAGGTTCAGGCTCGGATGTATGCGACTTACCGGAGAGAGTACGAGAACTTCACTCATCTCCCCGGTGAGTCCATTAATGCCTTGTTCCAGCGGTTTACGGTTGTGGTGAACAACACGAGAGCCAATGTGGCCGTGCTCCCATACGATGATCATGATAGAGCCGTGAAGCTCTTGCACTTGCTGGATCGTACAGTATGGGACGGAAAGTTCGAGGCTATTCTTGAGTCCGAGAAGTATGATACTCTGACGGTGAACGAGCTATTCTCGAAGCTCAAGTCGGCTAAGGTGGACCGTGGTATGACAGCCAAGCTTGAGGGCCTGACTGACTCTCATAGTCTCACCCTCATCGGTGGCTCAGGTGCAAAGTCTAACGCTAACCCATCCACCAGGATGTACTCTTTGTCCTCCTTGATGACTTTGCTAGATGAGGAGTTCGACGTGCTTGGAGAGGATGAGCTGGCGCTGCTGACCAGGAGGTTCAAGAGGATGCACGAGAACTGAGTGAACACAAGGAGGAACACGAGGACATGCTTTCAGTGTGGCAAGCCAGGACACTTCGTCGCCGACTGCCCCGAGAAGATGGAGAACAAGGACGGCTACAAGCACCGGTCGAGGATGGACAACAAGCACAGATCGAGGCGCGATCACAAGCACAAGCACAAGAACAAGGACGGCCGCGGCAGGAAGGCCCGAGTGATGGTCGGAGCGAGCGACGTCGACTCCAGCTCTGCCTACTCTTCCTCGAGCTCGAGTAGCAGTGAAGATGAAGCTGATCGATGCAAGAGCAAGAAGTCATCCAAGAACTTGAGCGGGCTGAGCTTCTTCGCAAGAGATGGCTTCTGTGGCATGGCACGTAGCTCCGGCAGCAAGAAGAGTCACCAGAGCGACTCAGACTCCGACTCCGAGGATGAGGTACGTGACGAGCTTCCCTTCTTGCGTGAGGAGAATGAGCGTCTTGGCAAGTTGCTTGATAACCGTGATGACATGCTTAGGGAGGCAAAGAAGATGAGGAAGGAGCTTAGGGCCTCACTAGAAGATGCTAGGAACCGAGTAGCTGAGTTAGAGACACAGAACCTTGATGCTAAGCTTGAGATACATTCGCTTAAGGCTTCACCTGTTGTTTGTGATGAGATTGATTGTTGTGATTGCTCTGTGTACCTAGCTGATCTTACTGCTCTTAAGGATAAGCATGCCTCTACTTGTGAGGAACTAGATGTGCTTAGGGTTGAAGTGGCTGAGCTTAAGTCTAGACCTGCTTTGCTTGGTGCTTGCACTTCTTGCCCTGTTTTGCATGGAAAGATTGATGAGATGCAAGCTTACACTGTTTCTCATGAGGCTAAGTTGAAAGAACATGTTCCCACTTCTTGCTCTACTTGTGAATTGCATGCTTTGAAGAATCTGGAACTTGCACATTATGTTGATCGCTTGCAGGATGAGAATGATGAGTTGAGGAAAATGATGGGTTAGTTGTCGGGTCATGAACCACAGCTTAGGATGATGATAGAGGCATACAAGAGCTATGATGGGCAGGAGCTTGGGTCGGATAAGATTGGAGAGTGTAGTGGTGAGGGAGGAGAGAAGATTGGTGATATCCAAGCTCCACCAAAAACCTTCCACAAAAATGCCTATGCTCCTAAGCCCAACCCACTGAGAAACAAACTTGACACAACTCCAGATCTACCCATATTTCCTCACCCAACAAATGATTTCCAAAAACCGGTGAAGTTTGTGAGTCCTAAGGAGAGTGTGGTTGGAGAGAAGAAGGGTGAGAAGCCAAGTGAGGAGAAGCCGAGTGAGCAACCCCAACCAAAACCAAAGCCAAAACCAATCCGGTTTCAGTGTGACTATTGTGGGAGAGATGGTCACAAAGGGGAGTTTTGCTTCAAGAGGAAGCGAGAGGAGAGAATGGCTAAGGATTGGGCAAACAAGGACAGGTACAATCCATCTCATGGTGTGCCTGAGTCTTGTATGCCACTACATAGGGGTAAAGCCATTGTTCGCACAGTTCCGCCTTGGGGAGTCAAGAGTGTTTTGGGTGGAAGGGACCCTGCTGGACGAGTTAAATCGGTCAGACCGGTTTGGAAAACGGCCAGACCGGTTTGGTCTGCTCGTACAGAGAAACCGGTCAGACCGGTTTGGAGGCAGCAGGGTGACCAGTTTGGTTTTCGTGCTCGTGATGAGGCTCGGTTCAGGTCCTTTGGTCATGGTCTAGATGTTTGGCATGATGAGTCTGGTGGTGGTCAGTTTGCTAGACGTTCTCCACCTCATGCTCAATACGATGGTGGGACGAGTCGTGGCTTTGAGATGGAGAGGAGGAACGGTCCACGATCTTCCTTTCGTGGTTTTCGTTCTCCTCCAGCGAGACAGGGGTGGTTCCCTAGTGGTGGTTCCCATGGTGGCTTTCGTGGTGGTAGCTTTGATAGGCATGATGATATGGTTTGTGCTAACCCCACTTTGGAGCAAATGGCTCGGCACTGGTTTTACTCTGTTGGTACTAACCCCGGTGCTGAGTCATTTGTTCACTCACATGCTCGTTTTTGAATTTCAGGTGGGAGACTTGAGGAACGTTTGGTTGATTGACCCCGGTTGCTCGAGGCATATGACCGGAGACAAGGGGTGTTTCTCAAGTCTCGTCCCGGTGGTGTCCAAGACATACATCACCTTTGGGGACAATGGGCGAGGGCGTGTCCTTTCAGAAGGTGAGATTAAGGTAAGTGAGAAGGTCACTCTCAGGCGTGTTGCTCTTGTTCAATCGCTCGGGTTCAATTTGCTTTCGGTGTCCTAGCTTTTGGATGAGGGTTTTGAGGTGTTGTTTCGGCCTGGTGGTTCTCGGATTTTGGATTCTCGAGAGGACCTAGTTTGCATGGTCGTTCCTGAGGGTCAAGTTTTCCGAGCGGATTTCTCTCAGTCTTCTGGTGTGGCTCGTTGTTTCTTGGCTGGTTCTTCGAGTGAGTTGTGGAAGTGGCATAGGAAGTTGGGTCACTTAAGCTTTGACCTTTTGTCTCGCTTGAGTAAACTCAACTTGGTCCGAGGATTGCCACGGTTGAGGTTTGAGAAAGAGTTGGTTTGTGCGTCGTGTCGGCATGCTAAGATCGTAGCTGCTTCCCATCCACCCCTCACCGATGTGATGACAGAGCGTCCATGCGAGCTGCTCCATATGGACCTTGTTGGCCCAGCTCGTGTGAGATCCGTGGGTGGGAAGTGGTACGTCCTGGTTGTAGTGGATGACTACTCTCGGTATGCGTGGGTTTTCTTTTTGGAGGAGAAAGGGGAGACGTTTGGTTTTGTTCGAGATCTTGTCTTGAGGTTGAGAAACGAGAGGCACGGAGATGCCATACGAGCAATCCGCAGTGACAATGGCTCGGAGTTTAGAAACTCTCGCTTCGAAACCTTTTGCCATGACTTGGGTCTTGAACACCAGTTCTCTAGTCCGTATACGCCTCCCCAGAACGGCGTGGTTGAAAGGAAAAACAGAACCTTGTGCGAGATGGCTCGGACGATGCTCGATGAGCATAGGACTCCGAGAAGGTTCTGGGCTGAGGCGGTGAATACCGCATGCTATGTGTCGAACAGGATTTACCTTAGGGTGCATAAGAAGAAAACTTGCTACGAGTTGATGCATGGTAGAATCCCCAAGGTGAGTCACTTTCATGTGTTTGGGTGCAAATGCTTTATCTTGGAGAAAGGTAAGAAGTTGGACAAGTTTGAGGCTAGGTCTGTCGATGGCATTTTCTTTGGTTACGCGTCTCATTCTAGAGCCTTTCGAGTGCTCAATCTTGAAACTAACCAAATCGTGGAGACTTGCGAGGTTACCTTCGACGAGACACAGCCATGTAGTCAGCTTGTTTTTGAGTGTGCAGGTGACGAGGAACTTGGCGAGGAGATTTTTCAAGAGGAGGAGCATAAACATGGAGATGATGAAGATGGCGGTGTGGTGCCCGCGGCTGAGCATGTACCTACTACTTCGACTACGATCGAGAACGGGCCCTCTCCCACACCTATGACGACAAACCCGTATCAAGGAGAAGCTGTTGTTGAGGGGGAGGTAGCTTCAAGGCGAGAACCTCCCCGGTGAGTTCAAGTGGATCACCCAGCTTCGAGAATCATTGGCAACATCAATGAACGTACTACACGATCGAGGGTTCGAAACAATTCTCACTTTGCCCATGCTGCTTTTGTTGCTACTTTTGAGCCCAAAGACATTGGACATGCGCTATCTGATCACAATTGGGTTAACTCTATGCATGAGGAGTTGGAGAATTTTGAGAGAAACCAAGTTTGGGAGTTAGTGGATCCTCCACCGGGTTGTAAGCCGATTAGGACAAAATGGGTGTGGAAAAATAAAAAGGGAGAGAAAGGAGAAGTGGTGAGAAACAAGTCGAGGTTGGTGGCGCAAGGGTATAGTCAGAAATAGGGGGTCGACTACGAGGAGACCTTTGCTCCTGTAGCTTGTTTGGAGGCGATTAGGATCGTTCTAGCCTTTGCCGTGGCTAAAGGGTTCAAATTGCACCAAATGGATGTGAAGAGTGCTTTCCTGAATGGTGTTTTGGAGGAAGTAGTGTATGTGAGGCAACCACCGGGGTTTGAGAGTGAGAAGTACCCCCACCGGGTGTACAAGTTGAGGAAGGCGTTGTATGGGTTGAAGCAGGCGCCTAGAGCTTGGTACGGTAGGTTGAGGGGGTTCGTGTTTGAGCGAGGCTTTGAGATGGGGAAGGTAGATCAGACCTTGTTTCTCCTCAGGCAGGGCAAAGAGATCTTGATTGTGTAGGTATACGTGGATGATATTGTCTTTGGTGGCTCGTCTAACTCTTTGGTTGCAAGGTTTGCAGAAGACATGAGCAGGGAATTTGAGATGAGCATGATGGGTGAGTTGCAGTTCTTCCTCGGCCTCCAGATCAAGCAATCGAAGGAAGGAACATTCGTGCACCAAGCCAAGTACACCAAGGACATTGTGAGGAAGTTCAAGATGGAGGATTCCAAGGCCATGGCGACGCCTATGAGTACGACTACAGCTCTTGATGCGGACGAGGAAGGTGAGCACGTGGACCAGAAGGAGTACCGAAGCATGATCGGGTCACTCCTATACTTGACGGCGACGAGGCCGGACATCCAATTCTCGGTATGTCTATGCGCTCGTTTTCAAGCGTCTCCAAGGACTTCGCATCGGGAAGCAGTCAAGCGCATATTCAGGTATTTGTGACACACTCCCGACTTCGGTCTTTGGTACTCCGCGTCTTCTTCTTTGGCTCTTCATGGATTTTCGGACGCGGATTTTGCCGGATGTCAGTTGGATAGGAAGTCCACTTCTGGGACTTGCCAGTTCTTGGGTTCTTCTTTGGTGTCTTGGTCTTCCCGCAAACAATCGAGTGTTGCTCAATCCACTACCGAGGCAGAGTATGTGGCCGCAGCTAGTTGTTGCTCTCAGCTCCTTTGGATCACATACACCATGAGCGATTTTGGTGAGGAGTATACCCATGTCCCACTTCAATGTGATAGCACAAGTGCCATAAGTGTTGCAAAGAACCCAGTGCTCCATTCCAAAACCAAGCACCTAGAAGTGAGGTATCATTTCCTGAGAGACAACGTTGAGAAAGGGAAAATCGCTTTGATCCATGTACCCACACATGACCAGCTAGCCGACATTTTCACCAAGCCCCTAGATCAAGCAACTTTCACTCGTTTGCGGGGGGAGCTTGGTGTGTGCTTGATTTCTTGAGTTGGGTGTGTGGGAGCTCCTTTGTAGCATATGTATAGCTTTCCTTTGTGCATTTTGCATGGCATGTGTAACATGATGTATAGGCATCTTTGTATCTTAGGTTGTATGCATTTTGTAGGAAAAGCTTCTCCTATATACATTGTTCACCATGATGTGTTATATATGATCTTGTGAGCTAGTTTGGTATGATATGGCTTAGTGTGGCTTAGCTCTTGACGATCTTGATTTATATCCATGGTTGATAGCTATGTTTTTGAAAAATGTCTCATGTATGCTCTTTTGTGAGTAAATGCTTTTATATGATCATGACATGTTTTAGTGTCATTTCTATGCTTAATTTGTGCTTAGATAGCTTGTTTTGAGCATATGGGGCCAAAGGCTCATTTGCCATCATGAATGTTTAGCCCTCATGCTTTATCTTGTGGAGGGGCATAAGTTCCTTTTTGTCGCAAAGACATTTCATGTACCAAGTATAAATCTAAAAATGAAATGTAAATTGCTTGGAAAATGTGCTTCCATGTCATATGTGCTTGATTTTACTTGCTTTTGGGTGCTAAACTGTTGCATGTTGCTTACCAATGAGAAGTCTCATACATAGAAGTAAGCACATGGCTCGGTAAGCTTTGACATGACATGAGATGCTTGTGGGTGTTTATGATGGTCTTATGCTTAGAATGATTGTCCTAGCATGAAGTTTGTGTGGCTTTGCCATTTTGACATGTTTTGCTCATGTTTAGGACTTTGCTCACGAGAGGGTGATTTTTCGCAAAAATGCTCAATTCTATCTTAGCTTTACCCAATAGTTGTGAAACTTGGTGATCACGTAGTTGATGTTCATACGATGCTGTAGAGTATCTAACTTGCTCATTTGAACATGTGTAGCATCTTGTGATGAATTTTGTCTATTTGAGAAGCTCTAGTTGCATCTTTTCCAAATTTGAGCCTTGATTCATGCATTGGCAACAAGGGGGAGAAATGTTGGTGGAGAAAAATTGCATTACATCCCTAGAACTTATCCCAGCAGTCAAGGGGGAGCTTGTGCATTTCTTTTGCATTTTTGGCTTTTGGGGGTGAGTTTCTGCCGAGTTTAATCGGTCTGACCGGTTTTTGGAACCGGCCTGACCGGTTTGGTGGAACCAGCCTGACTGGTTTGGGAAACCGGCCTGACCGGTTTGTGCCCAGTGCTGGCACATGTTCAGGGGGAGTGTGCATATGTGTAGGGGGAGCTCTTGTGTGTTTTGAGCTTTACTTTGGTGGTTTGTGCTCTTTGCTTGAGCTTGTTTTTGACTCGGTTGTGTCGAGCCGTTGCCCTTGCCTAAGGGGACCGAGTCTTTCCTGTTTCAAGTGATCTTGCTCTTTGCCTTTGTTTGGCTTTCGATCGCTTGTTTGAGTTTATTTTAGTCGTTTCTTTTCTTTTCCTTTTCTCTTTGGTTACCAAATTTGTGTGTTGTCAATGCACTCATCAAGGGGGAGATTGAGAGCCATGTGTGGTTCGAGGACCGGTGGATGGTCGCTTCCTGGTGTGATGAGTGATTGACAACGTTGTGTGGACTGACTCTTGGCTAAGTATTGCAGGTGCAGGTTGCAGCTTGACTGGTGTTGGTGCAGGTGAAGAACAAGCGCGAAAGGTCGTTGCCGGTGAGGCCTCCAGGTGTGGAGAAGACAAGTAGGCTTGGTTCGAGGGACCCAGTGGCAAGCGGGGTCAAGTGCGGGCCGCATGGTCGTAAGAACAGCAAGACGAAGTCGTGGACGGTTTCTTGGTTGAACCTCAAAACCAAGGTCGAGCCGGGACTTCGTGGGAGCTGAGTCATGAGTGGTGATTGGCAAAGGCTGCACCAAGTTCGCGGGGTTTACAGTGGTTCACCAGAAAACCACTGGGTTACTCGGCTGAGCCACAAAGCCGAGGCCGAAGACCGGGCGTGGCTGTCAGGCCAAAACCGGCCTGACCGGTTGGTGAAACCGGTTTGACCGGTTTGGGGTCGCAGGGCGCCGGGAAGCTTCGAAGCGGAGGACACGCGTCGGGATCGCAAGGCTTGCGTCGAGGCTAAGCGAAGTGCGGTCGCCGGGCATCCGTCCGATGGTGTTACGAAGACAATTTCCCAAAGTGCCCTTGGTGGGCGTGTATCCTAGTTTATGTAATAGGGGTAGTTTTGTCTTTCGGCTAGCCTCCATATAACCCAAGTGGTGAGAGGATGGCAGCCATATCTTGGAACCCTAGCTCATTTTCCCTTTGCTATTTTCCTTCCTATTTTCCTTAGGATTTCTAGGACTAACTTGAGAGCTTCATGGTGAGATCTTGAGAGAGGGATGGATGATCGGGAGGCAAGCTAGACCTTGTATGAACCTTCATGGTATGTATAGATGATTCGGCGTGGTTCCTAAAGGCTTGATTGTGTCTCCCCCGTTTTCTCTTTATGGTGATTTTCGGAGCTTCTCTTGGGAATTTTTCTGGTGAAGTTTTGGGGGCGTTTCTTTGAGGGAATCTTGTTGGATGTCACATATGAGGACCTTGTGCCTCTTTGCTTGGTGACTTTGCTCCAGGAATCCCTCCGAAACGGCTTCGATTTGGTGGATTTTGGTGGATTTCGTGGAGAGGTGTTCTTGAGGGTTGACTTCCGATTCCTCTTGATTGGATAGGTTTTGGGGACCGAGCTTCTAGCCAAAGGTAGCCCACGAGGTACCCCAGCTATCCCCAAAGTCTCACTTGAATCCGTGGAACGAATCGGGAGATCGATCGAGGTGAAGGTTGAGTTTTTCCCGCGGGCTGAGTTCTTCCCGACTGTCCAGGCAAAACCGGCCTGACCGGTTTCCCAAACCGGTCTGACCGGTTTAACCCCAGTGGGCTGTCGTGAGGGGTTTTTGGACAGGAGAGTCTCTTTAATGCTATGGTTTTTCTTGTTCAAAGGTTGAAGGGTTCTTGAGGTAGTTTTGCTAGGTTTGGTCTCGAAGGTCTTTTGGGAATTTCCTGGACAAAACCGGCCTGACCGGTTTGCCAAACCGGCCTGACCGGTTTCCCCTGCCTATGAGAGGCTAAGTCCTAGAGAGTCGGTCTGACCGGTTTCAGAAACCGACCTGACCGGTTTTGGCTTCCAGCAGCTGTTTCGTGTTGTTTTCCGCTGCGTGTTTTCAGAGGCTGTTGGTTGGATCTTGCTCCTAGGTCCAGTAGCACTCCAGTGGCTACGTGAATTTGGCAAGAGAAGTTTGCGGAGGTATCCGAGTGATCTTGGGTTCATAGGCCGAATTCTTGAGTAAAATTTTTATCGGCTCCCATTCACTCCCCCCTCTCTGGTTCGCCGTTCCGATCCATCACTATGCCTTTGTCTATGGGATTACGAATTGTCATTGGTTAATTGGTTTGTTTTTCCACTTGAGTATATTGTTCATCATTTGCATCTACCAAGGGACTCATGTCATGACGTTGCAGTGGTTTATCCTGGCAAAGATTGATTTGATGACAAGTAAATTCTATATATTTCATGTGCTGATTGATTTGATGCTAAAGGGTAAAATCATGTAGTGAGTGTGTCCATTCAGGATTCAGGTTGGTCAAATTTATTTTGTTTAGACTATCAGCTATAAACATGCTAAAATTCATATACTATCATATTACTATTTTCTTATTTCTTGTCTCTTTATGCTCCCACATAGTGTATCCCTACTTGCACTGGTGAAGAACACATTCAAAATATATAGTAATTTTCATATGTTAGTATGCATTTCCATACTTATCTTCGGGGTCAGAGGTACCATTTTGTCTGTCCATAACTTGAATTGATTTATTGTTCGTTCTGTTGAAGCTAAATGTTCTGGCTCCAATAAGAGATCAATAAATGAAGGTGCCCAAAGAAAAAGAAAAAGGCTCACTAAGCCTTCAGATTCAAAATTAGACCCCTCAAGCAAAAAAGTAAAACAAGACACAGAGTGCATTTTCATACTCACAACCGACCCAAGGGTGCGGATTCACACTATCTGATTCCATGCACAAGTCCTTTTTATGTTAATTTGAATGTTGCCATAAATAATTCTATACATTTGTATTTGCCAGTAGAAGCCTCAAAGGCTATCAACAAGGTGCTCTCCCCAGAAAATGATCAAAGCTAACAATAACCTGCATCTAGTGAGGACCGGAGCGTCCGAGGACCGGTGGATGGTCGCTCTCTGGTCTGATGAGTGATTGACAACGTGGTGTGGACTGACTCTTGGCCGAGTATTGCAGGTGTAGGTTGCGGCTTGACTCGTGTTGGTGCAGGTGAAGAGCGGGTGCGAAAGGTCTTAGCCTTGCGGGGCCTCCGAGGAGTGGAGAGACAAGTAGGCTCGGCTCGAGGGACCCGGTGGCCAGCGGGGTCAAGTGTGGACCGCATGGTGTCAAGAAAAGCAAGACGAAGTCGTCGACCGGAGCCGGTGCAGGGTAGCGGCTCACGACCGGAGTCTGCACGTGGGGTTTGCGGTGGTTCACAACAAAACCATCGGGTTACTTGGTTGAGCTACAAAACCAAGACCGGAGGCTCAGCGGGCGGAGACGGGATCCGGGCGCGCCGAGAAGCTTCGATGCTAGAGGACACACGGCGGGATCGCAGGGCTTGCGTAGGGAGGACGCGGACTGCGGCAAAGGTGTGGCCGTCTGATGAAGAGGAGTGCTACTTGACCATATTGCCCCTGAGGGGATTGTATCTTAGTTTAAGTGCTAGGGGTAGCTTGGTCATTTGCCCAACCCAGAGGGACTCATATATATAGCTCTAGGGTTTCTGGGCAAACCATCCTTCCAGACTGCTTCTCATTTCCCTGCTCCATAGGCATAGATTTTCTTCATCGTTTTGTAGAGAATCTGACTTCCGAGTGTATGGAAGCTTTCATGGCTGCGTCGATTTCCTTCTTGTGGCTCGAGTGATTTTCGTGTCTTTTTCGAGCTATTTTCGTTGGATTTTCGTGTGCGGCTTGTTCCTCTGATTCTGAGGTGTTTGGGTTCGAATTTTCTTGTGGGGATCATGGATAGATGCCTTGTGCATATTTGTGCTTGATCTTGTCCCCTCAAACTCCGGATTTGGCCTTGGATTTGAGGACATCGGGTGGTTCCCAAGATTTTTGGTTGAGCTCGGTTCGTGATCGATTCCCTGCGTTTTGGTTGTTTTGGTGCCCTAAGATTTTGGGTATAGCCTCTCCTAGAGATGCTTCACTTGTCCCCAAAGTCTTGGCGCAATCCATTCAGCCGTTTTGGAGATCCGTGGAAAGGGAGGTGGAGTTGACCCCGCGCGCGTGCTCCTATTCGAGCTCTGCGAGGCTGATGGACAGTCCATAGGGTCGCGGCGGAATGTCCGTGGTGGCTACAGTTCGTCAAGTTCATCTCGTGTTCTTGAGCGCTCGCGTGTTGATCGATCGGGGTATTTGAGTTTTGTTGCACCGTGTTTGACGGACGGTCCGCCGTGTAGTGACGGACGGTCCGCCGAGCTCGGACGGTCCGACGTGCTGTGTCGGACGGTCCATATTGGCCGGGTGCGGTACTGGAGGTTTTGGTGCTTAATACCGACGGTCCGTCCTAGATACACGGATGGTCCGCCGTAGCCCACGGACGGTCCGTCCTAGGCTGGCACAGTTGGCTAAGTCCTTTGCCTCTTGAGTTGTGCTTCCGCTTTGGGTTGTGTTGAGACTTGTTCCTAGGGTTGGTAGGTCCGTTGTGACTACGTGACCTTGGCAAGCTCGTGTGGGAATCCTTGGTTGTGGATTTGGGGCTTAGGCCGAGTTCATCCTTCGGGGAGAATTTTTATCGGCTCCCATTCACTCCCCCCCTCTCTAGTCGCCCAATCAGTCCTTCAATTGGTATCAGAGCCGGTTACGGATCTTCGTGATTCTAACCAGTCTAAGATCCAAAGATGGCGTACCAGGAACGGGGTTCGGGTCCTCCACACTTTCATGGTAAGAACTTCGAGATGTGGCAGAGACGGATGGCTGCTTTCCTCCGCGGCAAGGGTCAGATCCTTTGGGATGTTACGGTGAACACAGCTTATGTTCATCCGATTAACTTCCTAGCTCCAGGATCGAGGGATATGCACGACGCCAACAATAAGGCGGTCGACTACTTGTTTCGTGCTCTGTGTCAATCCGAATTCGATCGGGTTCAGACAGAGGACTTGGCTTGTAGGATTTGGGAGCAATTGAAGAATGCTCACGCTGGGAACGCTCAGGTTCAGGCTCGGCTGTTCGCGACCTACCGGAGAGAGTACGAGAACTTCACTCATCTCCCTAGTGAGTCTATTGACACCATGTTCCAGCGGTTCACTGTGATTGTGAACAACATGAGGCTAATGTGGCCGTGCTCCCGTACGATGATCATGACAGGGCTGTGAAGCTTTTGCACAGCCTGGATCGTACCGTGTGGAGTGAGAAGGTCGAGGCCATTCTCGAGTCGGAGAAGTATGAGACCCTCACGGTGGACGAGCTGTTTTCCAAGCTCAAGTCGTCCGAGGTGGACCGTGGGGTGCGAGCAAGGATCGAGAACTCGACTGACCCTCATAGTCTAGCTCTCGTTTCTGGACCAAGGACTAATGCTAACATGTCTTCGAGACAGTTCTCTTTGTCTTTTCTTGTGTCCATGCCAGATGAGGAGTTCGACGTGCTGGGCGAGGAGGATCTCGCATTGCTGAGCAGGCGGTTCGAGCGCATGTACATGAACCGGAAGAACGCTCGGAGGAGCTCGGGCATGTGCTACCGGTGCGGGAAGCACGGGCACTTTATCGCTGAGTGCCCGGAAGCCATGGAGGTCAAGCCCGAGCACAAGCACCATCCGAGGACCGACCACAAGCACCGCTCGAGGGATGACCACAAGGGAAAGAACAAGTCCGAGCGGAGGCCGAGGAGGAGAGGTGGTCACAAGAAGAAGGAGCGTGCGATGGTTGCCGGTGCGAGCGACATCGACTCAAGCTCCTGCTACTCTTCATCGAGCTTAAGTGATGAAGAAGAACGGCACAAGGGCAAGCAGTCAAGGAAGAACATCAACGGCTTGTGCTTCACCGCCCAAGGCTTTTGCGGCATGGCACATAGCTCCGCAAGCAAGAAGATCAACAAGGATGACTCGGACTCCGACTCTGAGGATGAGGTAAACAATGATCCATCCTTCTTGGTAGCACAGAATGCTAGGTTGAATGAATTGCTTGACAACCATGATGATGTGCTTAGAAAGACCAACAAGGAGAAGAGGGAGTATAGGTCTTTGCTTGGAGAGGCTAAGGTGAAGGTGGTTGAGCTAGAGTCTTTGCTTGTTGATGCTAGGGCTCAAATAGATTCTCTAAAGTCTGCTCCTATTGTGACCGATGAGCCTGAATGCACTGATTGTTCTACTTTCCTTGGTGATTTGACTGTGCTTTAGGAAAAGTATGCCTCCAAGGTTGAGGAACTAGATGTGCTTAGGGTTAAGCTAGATGAGATGAAATCTAGGTCCTCCTTGCTTGGTGCTTGCACTTCTTATCCTGTTTTGCATGAGAAACTAGATGTGTCGGTTACTTATGCTAGATCTCTAGAAGCTGCTTTGAAAGCTCCTATTCCTACATCATGCTCTACTTGTGAGATAAATGCTGTGAAGAATTTGGAGCTTGCACACTATGTTGATTGTTTGCAGGATGAGAATAATGAGTTGAGAAAGATGATGGGTTGGTTGTCTGGTCATGAGCCCCAGCTTAAGATCATGATTGAGGCATAGAAGCGCTATGATGGGCAAGCGCTTGGGGCGGATAAGGTTGGTGAGGGAAGTGGTGAGAATGAGGGGAAGATCGGTGATATCCCAGAACCACTAAAAACCTACCACAAAAATGCCTATGCTCCTAAGCCAAACCCACTTAGGAACCGACTAGACACAACCCCAGCTCCACCCGTGTTTCCTCCACACACCGACAACTTCTAGAAACCCATCAAGTTCAAGAGTGACTTGGGGAATGAGTTCTTTAGGAAGAAGGGAGAGAAACTGAGTGAGGAGAAGCCAGAGCCCAAAGAGAGCACAAAACCAAAGCCAAAACCAAAACCCTTCCATTGTGAGCATTGTGGAAGGGATGGGCACCTAGCTGAGTTTTGCTTCAGGAGGAAGAGTGAGGAGAGGTACCGCCCTTCTCGTGGTGTGCCTGAGCCTAGGATGGTGCCAAGGGGCGAGGGTGTGGTGCGTACCATTTACCCTCGAGAGAGGTGTGAGTTTGTGCCTCGAGGTGAGCCACCACAGAGAGATGTTGGTAGGCGTGTTGCCTTTGGGCGTGGTGAGTTTGATGGACGTTCTTTCGCTCGTGGCCAATACGAGTATGGGGGGAACGATCGCAGTTTTAGGTCTCAGAGGAGCTATGGGCCACGGTCTCCACCTCGTGGTACTCGTAGTCCTCCAAGGGGACGTGTGGGTGTTCCACCTAGGAGAGATA
Source organism: Cenchrus fungigraminus (assembly GCA_036936925.1). Classification (NCBI taxonomy): domain Eukaryota; kingdom Viridiplantae; phylum Streptophyta; class Magnoliopsida; order Poales; family Poaceae; genus Cenchrus; species Cenchrus fungigraminus. Next base: position 55,193,716 of record CM072772.1, on the reverse strand, counting down.
GTATGGATTTTGCTAACCACACTTTTGAGCAAATGGCACGGCACTGGTTTGATTCATTTTGTACTAACCCCAGTGCTGAGTCGTTTGCTCACTCTCGCTCTCGTTTTTTATTTTCAGGTGGGGGGCTTAGAGGGCTTTTGGTTGATAGACTCTGGTTGCTCTCGACACATGACCGGAGATCGAAGGTGGTTCTCCAGCCTCACCCCGGTGATGACCAAAGAGTACATCACTTTTGGGGACAATGGGAAAGGTAGAGTGCTTTCAGTTGGCACGGTGAAAGTGAGCGAGTCTGTGACTCTTAGGCGTGTTGCTCTTGTCAAGTCTGTGGGGTTTAATCTTCTTTCATTGTCCCAACTTCTTGATGAGGGTTTTGTGATCTGTTTCAAAATGGGCGCTTCTTGTGTTTTGGATTCTCGAGGTGATCTTGTGTGCACGATCATCCCCGAGGGTCAGATTTTCTCATGTGTCGGCTCTTCTCATTGTTTGGTTGCTGGTGTTTCGGCAGAGCTTTGGAAATGGCATAGGAGACTAGGTCACTTGAGTTTTGACTTGTTGTCACGCTTGAGTGGGCTAGGTTTGGTCCGAGGATTGCCTAAGTTGAAATACCAAAAGGACTTGGTATGTGCTTCGTGTAGGCATGGTAAGATGGTCGCCACCTCTCACTCGCCTCTGACATCCGTTATGACAGAGAGGCCATGCGAGCTGTTCCATATGGACTTGGTTGGTCCATCTCGTGTGTGCTCGGAGGGTGGGAAATGGTACGTCCTTGTGATAGTGGACGACTATTCTCGCTATGCTTGGGTCTTCTTTTTAGCTGACAAGGGGGAGACTTTTGGTTTTGTTCGGGATCTAATCTTGAGGTTGAAGAATGAGAGGAATGGAGATGCTATTCGAGCTATTCGTAGTGACAATGGCACTGAATTTAAAAACTCTCGTTTCGAAACCTTTTGTCGTGATTTGGGTCTCGAACATCAATTCTCTTCTCCCTATATTGCTTGTCAGAATGGTGTGGTCGAGAGGAAAAATTGTTCCCTTTGTGAGATGGCTCGGACGATGCTCGATGAGCATAGGACTCCGAGGAGATATTGGGCTGAGGCGGTGAATACCGTGTGCCATGTTGGGAACCGGATTTTTTTTGGGGCCTTCTTGAACAAGACGTGCTATGAGCTCATGCACGGGCAAGCACCTAGAGTGAGCCATTTCAGGGCTTTTGGTTGTCGGTGCTTTATTCTCAAGAAGGGTAGGCTTGATAAGTTTGAGTCGAGGTCTTCCGATGGGATCATTTTGGGTTATGCGAGTCATTCTCGAGCATTCCGTGTGCTCAACCTTAATACTAACCTAGTCATGGAAACTTGCGAGGTTACCTTCGACGAGACCCAGCCATGCAGTTCGTCTATTTTTGAGTGTGCAGGTGACGACGAGATTGGCAAGAAGATGTTTTAGGATGAGGAGGATGATGCTGGAGAGGATGATGGTGATGATGGTGAAGCTCCAGCCGAGCATGTACCCTCTACTGCCACTACGACGACTACGGTGCAGGATGGCCCATCCTCTACACCGACTACGATCCAGCAAGATCAAGTGGAAGCTGCAGCTGAGGGGGAGGTTGTCCCTAGGCGAGAGGCACCGAGGCATATTCAAATTGATCATCCACCCTCAAAAATCATCAGCGACATCAACGAGCATACGACACGCTCAAGGTCCAGGAATGTCTCTCACTTTGCTCATTCGGCTTTTGTTGCTACCTTTGAGCAGAAAGACATTGGACACGCCCTCTCTGATCCTAATTGGGTGAACGCAATGCATGAGGAGTTAGAGAACTTTGAGAGAAACCAAGTTTGGGAGTTGGTAGAGCCACCACCACATTGCAAACCTATCGGGACAAAATGGGTTTGGAAGAACAAAGAGGGTGAGAATGGTGAGGTGGTGAGAAATAAATCAAGGTTGGTTGCTTAGGGCTATAGTCAGAAGGAGGGGATAGACTATGAGGAGACATTTGCTCCTGTAGCCCGTTTGGAGGCGATTACGATCCTTCTAGCCTTTTCCGTGGCTAAAGGGTTCAAATTGTACCAAATGGATGTGAAGAGTGCCTTTCTGAATGGGTTTTTAGAAGAAGAGGTTTATGTGAAGCAACCACCGGGTTTTGAGAGTGTGGAGTTTCCCCACCAGGTGTATAGGCTGAGGAAGGCGTTGTATGGGCTGAAACAAGCTCCCCGTGCTTGGTATGGCCGTTTGAGGGGGTTCTTGTTCAGCAAGGGGTTTGAGATGGGCAAACTAGATAAGACTCTTTTTCTCCTCAGGCAGGGCGATGATATCCTAATTGTTCAGTGTACGTGGATGATATTGTCTTTGGCGGCTCGTCTCACTTTTTGGTTGCGAGGTTTGCAGAGGACATGAGCAAAGAATTCGAGATGTCTATGATGGGAGAATTGCAGTTCTTTCTCGGGCTTCAGATCAAGCAGGCGAAGGAGGGAACCTTTGTGCTTCAAGCCAAGTACACGAAGGACATCCTCAAGAAGTTCAAGATGGACGACTCGAAGCCCCTGTCGACACCGATGAGTACGACTACAGCTCTGGATGCGGACGAGGACGGAGAGCCCGTGGACCAGAAGGAGTACCGGAGCATGATCGGCTCCCTCTTGTACTTGACGGCGACGAGGTCGGACATTCAGTTTTCTGAGTGTCTGTGCGCTTGTTTTCAGGCATCGCCGAGGACTTCACATCGGCAGGCTGTCAAGCGGATCTTTAGGTATCTTCGATACACTCCTGAGCTCGGTCTTTGGTACTCGGCGTCCTCTTCTCTTTCGCTTCTTGAGTTTTCGGATGCCGACTTTGCGGGGTGTCGAGTTGATAGGAAGTCGACTTCTGGGATGTGCCAGTTTTTGGGTTCCTCACTTGTTTCTTGGTCTTCTCGCAAACAATCTAGTGTGGCTCAGTCTACCACAGAAGCCGAGTACGTTGCTGCCGCTAGCTGTTGCTCCCAGCTACTCTGGATCACATACATGCTGAGTGACTTTGGTGAGGAGTGTACCCATGTTCCTCTCATGTGTGATAGCACGAGTGCCATTCGTGTTGCCAAAAATCCCGTGCTACACTCTAGAACCAAACATATAGAGGTGAGGTACCACTTCCTGAGAGACAATGTTGAGAAGGGAAACATAGACCTCATCCATGTACCAACCGAAAAACAACTCGCCGATATCCTAACAAAGCCTTTGGACCAAGCTACATTTGCTCGTTTGCGAGGGGAGCTTGGAGTGGTTTTTCCTTTTTGAGCTTCGGTTGGGGGTTTGATGTACATATACATGTTGCATTTTCATTTATGTATCATATCATGCTTGCATCTTTGTATCATAGACTGCATTTGTATGATATGCCTTAGGAATGTGCTTCTTCTATATACTTTGATCACCATGATATGCTAGATATGAGCTTACGACTTTGCTAGTGATGCTCATGTGATGTATAGCGATGCTCTTGGTAGCTTTGGGATGTATATGCTTGCGGATGGCTTAATTTTGTAAAAATGCTATATATGATCCTCTCTTGTGAGTTGAATGCCTTTCATGTTCAAATTGTGCGCTTATGGCTATATTTTGCTTAATTTGTGCTTGGAACCATGTTCTTTTCATTTGGGGTAAAAGACCCATTTATCATCATGAATGTTTAGCCTACATGCTACCTTGTGGAGAAGCTTAAGCTTCTTTTTGCCGCAAAGGCACTTCATGTACCATGCTTAATTTGTAAATCATGAAATTGGTATATGAAATGCTTGTGCTTGAAAAATGTGCTTCCATGTCATTTATGCTTTAAATTCCTTATCTTGGGCGCTAAACCGTTGCATGATGTTCACCGTTGAGAAGTCTCATATCTAGAAGTGGACACATGACTCGGTGGCTTTGACATGACATGAGATAGCTTGTAGGTGTTTGTGATGATCTTGTGATGAGAATTTGTGACCTTGCATGACGTTTGTGAGTTATATGCTGTTTGTGCTCATTTTGACTATGTTTAGGTCCTATGCTCATGAGAGGGAAATTTTGTGAAAATGCCTCTTTTTGATCATGGCTATGTCACATGCTTATTTGTCCCTATGTATCTTGTTGGCGATGCTTGTACTAAATTGTGGCTATCTTGCTTGTCTATGTCTCGTTTTTAGCATGTTGTAGTGTTCTTTGTATATTTGAGAAGCACATGCTTGCATTTGTAAACTTGATTCATGCTTTACCAACAAGGGGGAGAGATAGTACCCAATTCTTGCTTTGGGGAGAAAGTTCATGCATCCAGGGGGAGTTTTGCATCAAGGGGAGAAAAATTGGGAGAACTGCATTTGTTCAGGGGGAGCTTGTATTCATGTGCTTTTGCCTCACCTTGAGGAGTCGACAATTTTAGAGCATTTTATCTCGGTTGTGTCGAGCTGTTGCCCTTATCTTAGAGGACCGAGATTTTTCTCTCTCAAGTGATCTCGTCTTGGTTTTTGTTTGGTTTTTGATCACTTGTCTGAGTTTTTAGTTCGTTTTTTTTGTTTTTCTCTTTTTCTCTGAATTGGTTACTATGTGTGTTGTTAATGCACTCATCAAGGGGGAGATTGAGGACCGGAGCGTCCGAGGACCGGTGGATGGTCGCTCTCTGGTGTGATGAGTGATTGACAACGTGGTGTGGACTGACTCTTGGCCGAGTATTGCAGGTGCAGGTTGCGGCTTGACTCGTGTTGGTGCAGGTGAAGAGCGGGCGCGAAAGGTCTTAGTCTCGCGGGGCCTCCGAGGAGTGGAGAGACAAGTAGGCTCGGCTTGAGGGACCCGGTGGCCAGCGGGGTCAAGTGCGGGCCGCATGGTGGCAAGAAAAGCAAGACGAAGTCGTAGACCGGAGCCGATGCAGGGTAGCGGCTCACGATCGGAGTCTGCACGCGGGGTTTGCGGTGGTTCACCACAAAACCGTCGGGTTACTTGGTTGAGCCACAAAATTAAGACCGGAGGCTCGGCGGGCGGAGATGGGATCCGGGCGCGCCGAGAAGCCTCGATGCCAGAGGACATGCGGCGGGATCGCAGAGCTTACGTCGGGAGGACGCGGACTGCGGCAAAGGCGTGGCCGTCTGATGAAGAGGAGTGCTACTTGACCATATTGCCCTGAGGGGATTGTATCTTAGTTTAAGTGCTAGTGGTAGCTTGGTCATTTGCCCAACCCAAAGGGTCTCATATATATAGCTCTAGGGTTTCTGGGCAAACCATCCATCCGGACTGCTTCTCATTTCCCTGCTCCATAGGCGTAGATTTTCTTCACCATTTTGTAGAGAATCTGACCTCCGAGTGTATGGAAGCTTTCATGGTTGCGTCGCTTTCCTTCTTGTGGCTCGAGTGATTTTCGTGTCTTTTTCGGGCTATTTTCGTTGGATTTTCGTGCACGGCTTGTTCCTCCGATTCTGAGGTGTTTGGGTTCGGATTTTCTTGTGGGGATCATGGATAGATGCCTTGTGCATCTTTGTGCTTGATCTTGACCCCTCAAATTCCGGATTTGGCCTTGGATTTGAGGACTTCGGGTGGTTCCCTAGCTTTTTGGTTGAGCTCGGTTCGTGATTGATTCCCGGCGTTTTGGTTGTTTTGGTGCCCTAAGATTTTGGGTATAGCCTCTCCTAGAGACGCTTCACTTGTCCCCAAAGTCTTGGCGCAATCCATTCAGCCGTTTGGGAGATCCGTGGAAAGGGAGGTGGTGTTGATGCTGGGCGCGTGCTCCTGTTCGAGCTCTGCGAGGCTGACAGACAGTCCGTAGGGTCGCGGCGGACTGTCCGTGGTGGCTACAGTTCGTCGAGTTCATCTCGTGTTCTTGAGTGCTCGCGTGTTGATCGATCGGGGTATTTGAGTTTTGTTGCACCGTGTTTGACGGGCGGTCCGCCGAGCTCGGACGGTCCGACGTGCTGTGTCGGACGGTCCGTATTGGCCGGGTGCGGTACTGGAGGTTCTGGTGCTTAATACGGACGGTCCGTCCTAGATCCACGGTCGGTCCGCCGTGGCCCACAGACGGTCCGAGACCTCCTCACGGACGGTCCGTCCTAGGTTGGCATAGTTGGCTAAGTCCTTTGCCTCTTGAGTTGTGCTTCCGCATTGGGTTGTGTTGAGACTTGTTCCTAGGGTTGGTAGGTCCGTTGTGACTACGTGACCTTGGCAAGCTCATGTGGGAATCCTTGGTTGTGGATTTGGGGCTTAGGCCGAGTTAATCCTTCGGGAAGAATTTTTATCTGCTCCCATTCACTCCCCCCTCTCTGGTCGCCCAATCGGTCCTTCATCCAGCCAGATAAAAAGAATATGTGAAATTGGTTTTGGTGATCATTTGGAGCTGAAGCTTGAGCACACCTTTTTACAGATTTGTGCATGGATGCTGATTCACTTTGATCTAGAAGACATGTGCTTTAATTTTGGTTGTGCTGGATGTGTCCCTATAAACAAAAAGAGTCTTGCAAGATTAACTGGATTGCCATCCACTGGGAAAAAATTGAACCAGAGTGTAGCAGGAATGGCTGTGTCCAACCGTTCAAAGATAAACTGGATATACCCAAAAGCGAAAAGGGATTCACGGATGATCATTTACTCAATGAGATCAAGAAGGGCGAAGATGATGATGTTTTTGTCACATGTTGGCTTTTGCTTTTATCTGACAAGATATTGGCTCCTGACACACTTAACAATGTCAGCCCTAAATTGCTGAATATTTGCCAAGATGTGACACATATAAAGTCCTATGACTGGGTTGGCTACATACTGGAAGATATTAAAAATAGTGCAAAGCATATAAAGGAAAAGATTGACGAAGGTCACAAAAGTAGCTACATAAAAGGATCAACATATTTACTTGGAGTAAGTACTATACACATCATATCGCAGTCATGTTTCAGGAGTAATTTATTCTTTATTTTGGTTGCTCATACATCTGCTATTTATGCAGATATATTTGCTGGACTGGCTCGAACATGGGAGGAATATTGAACCATGTGTTGGACAACCTCGTTTTAAATTTTGGGATAGCTACAATGAAGTGAAACAGATTGAAAAAGATCATCGGTTGGGATATGGATTTTTCGGAAAACTAAAGGTAACTTCTTATTTTGTCTTTTTTCAACCTCATGATTTGTTGTTGTTTTGGCCTAATAAACTTTTGCATTTTTTTTGATTTATCTCATTTTTACAATGTAGTTGAAAAATGTCAAGGATAATTGTTATGCATAAGATTTACATTGCACAGATGTAACAAAAAATGTAGATTGTATCCATGTGTCACCACAGGTGAGTTTTGCAAACCATGTTTTCCTTGCTTCTATGTGACTGTACATTTATGAATGAACAAAATACAAATGTACTACAAATCACCATACCAATATTGCGAAACATACCAGCTTTATAAATATGTTATTAAAACATTGCAATTGAATTTTCTATAATATGTAGTACAATATAGTTTTATATTTCCGGTCTTGATCAATCATTGTCCTTTTAACAGGTACTTTCACAAATTTTGGTGGCTATTGAGCGCGTAGATACGAATTCAGCCAACAAGTTGCAGATTATTGGTCCTTGCAAACAAATGATCAAGGATTATCAGGAGAAACTTGATAAGAGTACACAAAATCCTCTAGCTGCTGGAATTGCACTAGCCATCAAGGTGATTGGCAACCATTGTGAAAACTACAATAAATCAACTAGAACTAAGGAATTGTCTGAGCATCAACATAACCAGGTTTTGACATAAGATGCATAGTTTCAGTGGTCATTTTGCAGTGAGAAATTACTTCAAAACTCCTAATTCCCATGTGTTGCAGGAAGATGCAACATCAGATTCTCATGACTCCCACGACAAGGTAATAACACCTACTCTGATAGGGCTACTGGGTTCCTTTACATTCTTTTAAAGTCAGACATAATTGATAGCTTCCAGTTTTTAATGTCTATTGCAATGTAGTAGGCATGGTATGTTTTATTTCTGCTTCCAGTTCTGATTCTATGTTGAACTCAAATGACTTGATTCACATAGTTGAACTTATCTTACCAGAGAACTTTTAATCCCTTGCATAGGCACATAACCAAGATTGCTTGGTGAGACTAGACGGCTCTCCAAAGGATCCCCTTCAGGTTAGCATAGAGGATTGTGCTTCAAATGATCATTACTATTGCTTCACAAATAGTACGAGTTAACCTTTGATGATGCGAATAAGATTATAGGGAAATCACTCAGTTCAAAAGTTTATATGATCTCATCACTCGGTTCAAAAGATTATATGTTTGGCTTATGTAGGGAAATCAAGAAAAAACCACGTGTGGTGCAAGCGAACAAGATGCTTCATCTGTGGGCACCATTCAGCCTCATCATTCTGTGTTGCCTTGGGAAAACCTCGTCATGGCTGCTACAGAATGGGTATCGAAACCATTTAATTCAGCTGCAACTAATGTGTTCAGTGAAACTTACACAGTACTAACTATCGATTGCGTGTTTTCAATTTTTTTGGTTATTTGCTGAAAAGCTTTAATGTATTGCTTCACAGACTGAGAGAAGATTGGAGAACCCATAATGCACAAGATATGATGTCTCAACTAGTGACAAAGAGGTACATTAGCTGATTTTAACAAATTTTCATTCACCTGTGCCTAAAAATGTAGGCTCATGATTAGCTGTTAAAACTGAGTGTCAATATGATATGCATCAGGATCGAGAGTTATACAAGGTGGGTCTCCATATTCACATCGCCAAGACGACGATAATGAGATGCATGATGTTTTGAAGGAACCAAAGGAGTGTGAGGTTAGTATATATCTTTTGTATAAAACTGAATTTTTTCAAAATTTTCTGCGCTAATATTCTGATTCTATGTTGAACTCTAATGATTTGTTTCACATATACGAACTTATCTTACAAGAGAACTTTTAATCCCTTGCATGGGCACATAACCAAGGTTGCTTTTTTCGAATTCTAGGTACATAGTAACACACCTGGAAACCTAGATGTACCACTAGGATGCTCTCCAAAGGATCCCCTTCAGGTTGGCATAGAGGATTGTGCTTCAAATAATCATTAATGGTTCTTCATTAATAGTACAAGTTAACTTTTGATGATGCCCAGTACTTCCAAGATCATGTAATTAATAGTTTTTTACGAAGCTATTCCTTTATATCCATGAGGGCTAAAAAATGATTGAATGAAACGGGCATTAGGAAGTAAGTTCCGGACGACCTAGCATTTGTTCAATACTGGCGCTGAAATTAAGCACATAAAACTATCGGTTCAAATGATACAATTAGAAAATAGCAATCACAGATTGCAGATGTCTCTTGTTCTGTAGTAGCTTGTGTCTGCAATTACGTAGCAGGAGCACTACATCCTGTTTGCTGTTCCTTTTCTTTCTCATTCTTGACGTGGAGTTTGGTCCAGTTCTGCAGCAGCACATCTCGTTGAATAATTGATGTGCTTTATTGCTCTTGCATAAATCTCATCACTCGGTTCAAAAGCTTATATGTTTGGATTATGTAGGGAAATTAAGAAAGTACCACGTGTGGTGTAAGCAAAGAAGATGCTTCGTATGTGGCCTGCATTCAGCCTCAACATTCTGAGTCGCCTGGGGAAACCTCGTCGTGGCTGTTGCAGAATTGGTATCTGAACCACTTAATTCAGCTGCAACTAATGTGTTCAGTGAAACTTACATAGTACTAACTGTTGATTGCGCACATTACCAAGGTTGCTTTTTTCGAAATCTAGGTACATACTAACACACCTAGAAACCTGGATGTACCACTAGGATGCTCTCCAAAGGATCCCCTTAAGGTTAGCATAGAGGATTGTGCTTCAAATAATCATTAGTGGTTCTTCATTAATAGTACAAGTTAACTTTTGATGATTCCCTGTACTTCCAAGATCATGTAATTAATAGTTTTTTAACGAAACTATTCCTTTATATCCCTGAGCGCTAAAAACTGATTGATTGAAATGGGCATTAGGAAGTGGAGTTCCGAACGACCGCATTTGTTCAATACTGGCGCTGAAATTAATCGCATAAAACTATCGGTTCAAATGATACAATTGGAAAATATCAATCAGAGATTGCAGATGTCTGTTGTTCTGTAGTAGCCTGTGTCTGCAATTCTGCAGCAGGAGCACTACATCCTGTTTGCTGTTCCTTTTGTTTCTCGTTCTTGACGTGGAGTTTGGTCCAATTCTGCAGCAACACATCTTGTTGAATAATTGATGTGCTTTATTGCTCTTTCATAAATCTCGTCACTCGGTTCAAAAACTTATATGTTTGGATTATGTAGGGAAATCAAGAAAGTACCACGTGTGGTGAAGGCGAAGAAGATGCTTCGTCTGTGGCCTGCATTCAGAGTCAACATTCTGAATTGCCTGGGGAAAACCTCATCGTGGCTGTTGCAGAATTGTATCCGAACCATTTAATTCAGCTGCAACTAATGTGTTCAGTGAAACTCACATTGTACTAACTGTTGATTGCGCACATAACCTAGGTTCCTTTTTTCGAATTCTAGGTACATACTAACACACCTGGAAACCTGGATGTACCACTAGGATGATATCCAAAAGATCCCGTTCAGGCTAGCATAGAGGATTGTGCTTCAAATAATCATTACTAGTACAAGTTAACTTTTGATGATGTCCAGTACTTCCAAGATCATGTAAGTAATAGTTTTTTTACGAGGCTATTCCTTTATATCCATAAGCGCTAAAAAATGATTGAATGAAATGGGCATTACGAAGTAGAGTTCCGGATGACTTAGCACTTGTTTAATACTAGTGCTGAAACTAAGCGCATAATACTATTAGTGAAACTTACACAGTACTAACTGTTGATTGCGCGTTTTCAATTTTTTGGGTTATTTGTTGAAAAGCTTTAATGTATTGCTTGACAGACTAAGAGTAGATCGGAGAAACCAGACTGAGAGTAGACTGAAAAGAAAGCATAAAGATCTTTTTTTCAGTGACATTTATTTTCAACCTCCTGTCTCTGTAGGCATCATCATACAAGATGGAAGATACGCATGACAAAATACTAGAGGAGAAGATAACTGCTACGTCAAATGAAATTAAAAAGGGAAACTGTAAGATGCAACAAGCCAATAAGGATGTACAAGAATGTGACACAGAACAACCTTGTTCTGTAACTTTGACCACCGATCAATGTGACAAAAAGGAAATAAACAAACCAGACATTGAACAAAACTGTCGTGGGAGGCAAACTCATGAAAAACGAAGGAAACTCCTTAAGGAAGTGTTATCACTTCAGAGCTAGTGGTACATGACTATGTCTATATCATTGATGATTCTTGTTTTCTGCATGAGTTTTTATTTACGTAAAGCTTATCGTCTGTTGTGCAGCGAACTTATATTTTCTTCTGATAAATTCGGTGCTATAAAAGCCAATGAGTAGGTAGCATGTTACACCAAGGGAGATTATATGAAGCAATTACTAGATGTAGTAATTAAAATCATGCGGGCTGAAATGGATTCTAAATTAATATTGTCACTTGATGAAGTGGATACTTTGATGGAAGGGGATGAGATGCATTTGCAAAGTGCTCTGGTACATCAAAATTGGGAACGATGGACATTTCAAAACTGACTACATGTGATATGGTAGATACCTCTTATATCAGTTTTTCATATATTTCTTTTTAGTGTGATGTTTGATTTATTTTATGTCATGCACATGTCAGCTTTTGGTGCCCTTCCTCAACAGCGAAAATTGTGTCTTGTATTCATTTACTACCAAAGGGATAGATAGGAAAATATGTGTGGTCACCGCAGCGAAAAAGGTTCTGAGTAAGGCTGTAAAGAAAAAGCTAGTTGACAGGATGACTAACCTTATAAAATATAATGATTTTCCAATCAAACGGACGTGGAGCATAAGTTCTTACAAGACAACTGATGGAATCATTACTGCTGAAAAAATTGTTTGGATTCTATCTTTTGAAATTCATTGAAAGTTGGGATGGGACAAGGATTCACGGAATAATTGACAAGGTGACTTATTCTTTAACTTTGCCATTTGACAAAATGTTTACATAAAAAACAACTAAGAATAGGTTTCATAAGTACCTCTGCTCTAAATACTCTCTTTTAAGTAGGAGACCATTGAAGATTTTTGGACTAGTTCTGCTGGAGAAGGTTCTGGGCAATCCAAATAACAAAGCTTGTATTCCAGAGAATATCAAGAATTATCTCTCCTGTAATTGTAGACAACACAAACTCCTTGGTGAAGTGTTAAAACTACAGGGAACTCGGTACAAACACTTGTCTTTATCAGTGATCAATTCTTGTTTCTTCCATTAGTTTATCTGCTAGAACTGAAAGCAAGATATATGATTTGCAGTGACAAAATATTTTCAAGTGCCAAATATGGTATTGTACTTTCCAATGACCTGACAACTACCTACATTGACGGAAAGGATGTGTCCGATGATTTTTTTGACTGTGCTGTTAAATTTATCATTGATGATCTTTCTTCAAAAGATTCGAAATTTATATTCACAGAGAATCAGACTGTAAGTGTCATCTCTATTGCAAGTGGAATATTTTTTAATCCACGATATATATATATATATATATATATATATATATATATATATATATATATATATATATATATATATATATATATATATATATATATATTGTGAGATGCGACAATCAATTGCTTCTGCCAAAGTGGTAATCGTCTTGAAATCAGCTATCTTTTCTTATGATAGCTAAAATGATGGCCACATGTAAAGGAAACCTAACCTAGTCGTGGACTAGTCAGCATGTAATTAGAATTTTATTTCTATCTTTTGATACTATGAAAACTAATCTATTTCAATTATTCTGCACTTTGTCAGATACTGGCGCTAGTGCTAGCACATTCACACTTCACTTTTATGTGTTCAATATGAACAAGAAGTCTAGAAAAATATATATTCTGGATTCTTTAGAAAGGGATTATGAAGGAGAAGGAATGGAAAAGCGAGATTTGCATCATGAGAATACAAAATAAAATGATTGCTGATAGGATGAGTAAGTTTGTTGGATATACCTCTCCGCAACTAGAATTGAACTGGAGAGAAGATGATTACGTGTACTTCAAGGTCACAGCCCAGGGAAACAAACAGTATTTTGGATTCCATGTTTTGAAATATTAGCAACTTTGGACTGCGGAAGGATTATGCAGCACAATTGATACGGTGAGTTCTTTTTTGAAAAAGAAAGCTTTTTCGTTCATCTGTTTGTTTTTTCTTCATTATTAACGGAAGAGCAAAATCAGTTTTTGCTATCACTAAATAAAATTAGAGTGCATGTGAGCATAATTTTATTTGCTCTAACTATTTCTTTGTTAGCAGGAGATGATTGAGGAATTTTGTCTAGAGCTACTAGAAAAACTCCTCTCGCATCAAAGTAATGATGCTGTTATTCCTGAGCAGATTAAAAAACATCTCCCATGAGACAATATGGTTGTTATTTTTGTCTAGTACAAAGTATGTATTATTGAACATGTCTATAGTCAGTTGTGAACCATATTAATCAGTTAACATCGCGAGTTCGCGACCCATTACCATTATCTCTTGTTTGATTGGGCTGAAACCGTAAATAGGTCACAGCTGTATCGGCCTTAGAAACCGCTTCCTACCCAGCCGCCAGCGGAACCACCCAGAGAGAGTTAGACAGACCGTGAGAGAGGAAGGGATTGAGATAAGGTTTGGGCCTTTTTTTGTTTTGGCCCTTTCTTTCTTTAATATAGCATTTCACTCCCTATAATTCTATTTTCTTGTATTTTAATCCCTAGAACTTCTATTATTACTTTACATTTTAGTCCCTAGGGAGGTAACAAATAAATTTTTAGTTGAAGATGGTAGTCTAAAGTAGATAAATCAAATATACTATGGTTGTTGGATATAGAGTAATAGAAGTGCAAGAGAAACTAATGTTGAGTAAAAAATCTTGCTGACAGGCAAGAAATTTGTTTTCAAGTAAAAATATAGAGTAGTAAGAGTGCGGATAATCTCAAAGTGTTTGAAGATATGGAGGATAAAATAATGATTGGACATTGGAATCAAATTTGTATATGTACAACATGACTAAAGTACATATATATTTAATAATTGTAAGGTCTCTGACACGGCAGACACGTGAATTGTACTACTTTTTTATGATAATTATTCTTGGAATTGCAATGTATAATTTAATGTGCTTTAACAGTTAATCAGCATATATTAAGTTATTTTGTTCCGTTGCAATGCATGGTCATAATTGCTAGTGTATATATTATATATATATATAAAGTGAGGACCGCTTCTACCCACTTTTTGGTTTGGTCCAGCTTAATCTCATTGACATCTCAATGACATGTGGACCCACTTTTTAATTTACGTCTCCAAGTTTGACCGTGACTCTCGTCCGTTTCTTCCCCAATCCCCTTGTCTGCGCTTCCGTCTGCCTCTCGCTATCCATGATGCGCTGCGCCTCTCATCCCCGCCCCTTCCGTCATCCTCAACCCATCTCCATCGCGCCTCGCTGTCTCCGAGGGCACAACTCATTCATGTTCTGTGCATGGCGCTTGCACAAGTCGCACGGTTCAACTGCTTGGGTTGCACACAAGGTTTACGGATCAAAAAATGTCAATAGTAAGATCAAACATTTCTTCAACCATGGATCATGGTCGGTTTACACGCGGACGGTGCCAGTCGGGGCGGGAATTGTCCGTTCCCGTTTACTACATCCCTTATCCAGCATAAGGAAGATGGCAACGGGCAAACAGCCCGCGGATACACCCAAGTATCATGGCAAGCCCTAAAGCCAAGAGATTGTGCAACTAACCCTGCAACAGCGCTCGTGTAACCCAAGTTCCATAGGTCCATTACCGTATTGTAGAAAGATGGTGTAACCCGGGAAGTTTGCAACACATCGCGCGAGTACATGCACTGCACAACACTTACCCGCAAGTACATACAATGTTTGGGCATTACTACTTCATATAGTACTCCTATGGACCATGCCATATAGGCAGCATATCAGCAAACAGATCTGTGAGAAGGGAAAAGTAAGAAACACAACGAGTGCCGTACAGATCTGCGGTTATCGCGTCCGGTGGCAGACGGCCGTGGCGCTGCAGGTCAGAGCGGCGCACAGGGGATGTGCTGCACTAGCAAAAAATAATTTGGGTATGCAAATCTGTGCCTCTTTTGCTGGTTTGATTTCTAATGTTTTCGTTGGATTGGGGAATTGGGGATTCTGAAACCAGACTTTGCAAAAATCTCAAGTTTCGTAGTCAGATTCACATCGATCAAATTGATTTCACCAGTTTGTATTGCGATTGCGCCTGATATGAAGTTGTTGGTATTGAGTCTAAGAAATAGTGTATCATTATATATATATATATATATATATATATATATATATATATATTGCCTAACAGTTCATCGTGAGAAGCCATACAACCGCAAGGAAGTCACCGGCACCCAGAGGAAGGCGACGGAGGGGTCAACTCGATCAGCAGCCTTCCCGACGAGCTGGTTCTCGAGGTACTTGGCCATCTATTCGACCTACGCGAAGCTGCCCGCACCACCGCCATTTCCCGCCGTTGGTGTAACCTCTGGAAGCGACTTTCCAATTTGGATTTCAATGATGTGGACCCAGATTCTGTTGAAACCGTGCTTGCACAGGTCACCAACCCCATTTTGGACAGGCTCGGCGTCTCTTTCAGGACCCCAATGGCCTCCCAGCGCGTCTCTTCACTTCTCCACGCTACCGCGAAGCTGGCACCTGAGAGTTTCTCAATCCGCGCGGTGGTCCATTTAGAGGGAGATAATGTCATCAGGCTGTCTTGCTATAACCAAATTGTCTCCTTGAAGCTTCACGCGGAGAATTTATGCTTTGGGCCACCAAGATCCGGCCAATTTACCATGCTCAAGAACCTGTCCATGGTTGGGGGCTACATGGATCCTGCTTCTATGCTCCCCATATGCCCATGTCTTCGTGTGCTCGAGATCAATGACTGCTGGCCGTTTGATATAGTAAAAGTTCACTCAGCGTCGCTAGAGGTGCTCTCTTTGCACACCACAATGGATTTAGAGACCA
Source organism: Cenchrus fungigraminus (assembly GCA_036936925.1). Taxonomy (NCBI): domain Eukaryota; kingdom Viridiplantae; phylum Streptophyta; class Magnoliopsida; order Poales; family Poaceae; genus Cenchrus; species Cenchrus fungigraminus. The sequence continues at coordinate 55,177,624 of CM072772.1, read as the reverse complement.
TCAACCGTATCGACATTGATGCCCTCGTGCTTAAAGATGTGAAGGTGCGCATTAACATGGATTACGATTTCACCATACCTTTCATAGCTCTGCAGTAAAGAATTCTTCCTGGGAATGTTATGGTAAAGCTTGGTTTGGTAATTTGTGGGTCCTTGAAACCATACGTGAGCACAAGCTTCATGCTTGTTACGTCTTATCTTTGACAATTTTTTGCCTGGTGAGTCTCCTGCTCTTCTTAATCTTATGTTTATTTTCTATATGGTGCCAAACTGTTATGCGTGTAACTTGATATTGCCAGTTTAAATGGCATTCAAACATTCATTTTTTCACGTGCAGTGTTCGTCCCCACACTATGATCCTCGTGGTGGTTGGAGCTTTGTGCAAGAGATGGAGTAACTTCCAGCAACCAACATTTCCATTTTGGAGTTGGATCTAGAAATACAGGGACACGCTTATGGTCCATTGGTATTGCACCTGCTTTGGATTTGACTAGTTATACAAAGGCTTAAGGTGACACTACAAGAAAAACGCCGACTAGTGACGCAAAAAAAAGGCCGTTTCTCGTCATAAACCGCGATTAATGACTCCGGTTGTTACGAAAACGCTTCGTCATTAATCGAGCGTCACAAACCGCGATTAATGACGAGACCTTATTTCCCGGCGTCATGAGTTTAATGACGCGTGGAAATTCGTCTATACAAAGCGTCATAACTTCGTTCCTACAGCTTTGCCACGCTGGACAGAATCTGATGTGGCATCCGATGTGGCATGCCAATTGTGACAAATCGTATGCGTCATAAAACGAATTTGGCTCGTTTGTAGCTGGGTTGAGCCCAAAACTATTCCTGTAGGCTGGCGTTGTTCATATAGCCCAAAAACGATTTTGTTGGGCCCAATTGTAGCTTTTTCAGATGAAATTTGATTAGGGTGGGCCCGTTTTGGTTGGGTCGAGTCCAACAAGTGCGCACATTGTTGCGGCCTTCTGTGTCACGTTAATTTGAAAAAAATTGACTTTTGGCCCAATTAAAAGTGGGCTAAGCCCACTGAAGGACAATATAAAATTAACTAATCATGCATCAGTATTAATGGATTTCAATTCAATTCTGATCCTTTTTTTAATAATTCCGATTTGGTTGGCAAAATAGTAATCAGCACATATTTCTTTATACAATAAAGCAAACTATTGTTTATTATCAAGCATGACCATATTGTTCATCACATATCACAAACTATTACAAGATAACAATATCACAAGGAACATTGATTAACAAAGCTAAATCCAGTTCATAATCACAAGAGAAAATGGAGATTTGATCTAATGATCTTAACCTCTTCATCTTTTACTGCTAAGCAGTAGACGAAGGAGGTCCTCACTGTCTTCGGTTAGCTTCTGCAACCTCTTAATCTCAGCCGACTACATTTTCAGAGTTGATTCTGATTCTTCGGTCTTCTTCTTCAAGCTAAATAACTCTTTCTGGTGAGCAACAAACCGTTGTCGTAGTTGTGCCCCATCCTGATTGGGAGCGTCAACTCGCTCTTCATCAACACTACTACATAAGGATTTGGTACCCATTCTTGAGTACTCGGCTGCCTCTGGTTTAATTTGTTCTGGAAGAAGCATCATTGACTTGGTAGCTTCCATCTAGCAACAGTGGATCCCAAGTCAGATTAGGACCTTGTAATTGATTCGAACTAAGGAAACAAAGGTGTTAAGTTTGTTACCTTGGAGCAGATCTGGACAGGAGCGACTTCTAATGTTGACCCTTTGGCCCGCTGAAACAAGTACAAGAACAAGAGGTAAGGGTTGAGATCATTCGCAATCGGAAACAAAGGTGTTAAGTTTGTTACCTTGGAGCAGGTCTGAACAGGAGTGACTTCAGACATTGACCCTTTTGCCTGCTGAAACAAGTACATGAACAAGAGGTAAGGGTTGAGATCATTCGCAATCGAAAACAAAGAAGGTGTTGAGTTTGTTACCTTGGAGCAGGTCTGAACAGGAGCGACTACAGATGTTGACCCTTTGTCCCGCTGAAACAAGTACAAGAACAAGAGATAACGGTTGAGATCATTAGCATTCAGAAGCAATTTCATCTATTAAGTTCAATGCGGTACATGAACGATCACACCCAATCCATCATCACCCAAGCATGCAACAAAAATATGGAAAGCCAAAGAACATGGGTAAGCAATATAATAATTTCATCCTTTAATTTCTACAAACCTCAAATAAGTTGACTTGGAACAATCTCTTGCAATAGGGAACAGAAGATCCACAATCACCCAAGCATGCAACAACAATATTCAAAGGCAAAGAGCATGGGGAAGCAGTCCAATAATTTCATCTACAAATTTCTACAAACCTCAAATAAAATGACTTCGAACAAATTCTTGCGATAGGGTACAGTAGATCCACAATCACCCAAGCATGCAACAACAATATTCAAAGGCAAAGAGCATGGGGAAGCAGTCCAACAATTTCATCTACAAATTTCTACAAACCTCAAATAAAATGACTTCTAACAAACTCTTGCGATAGTGTACAGTAGATCCACAATCACCCAAACATGAAAGAATATTATAGAAAGCCAAAGAGCATGGGGAAGCAATCTAATTCAATCGATCAATACAGGGAGGAGACCGCAGACCTGACGAATAGGATGGGAAGAAGGTGCCGAATGCCGTCTCGATTTAGTAGCCTGACCTTGCGCCTTCAGCACAATGTTCTGCGCAACTGTTGCAGATCTGCGGCCGCCAGGGTGAGCCTCGGCGGAGCCGACGGAGCAACGAGTTTGAACCATCTTGGAGCTTCAAGGATGTTGCCGAGGAAGGCTGCCGCTCGTAGCAGAGGAAGCCGTCGTCGGTAGCTAGGCCGCCGTTGCTGCTTCCGCCGCAGATCTAGGTCTCTTCGGCGGTCGAGGAGAAGATCCCCTGATTTTGGAAAATTACCAGGAGGGAATTGGGAGACCTGGTTTCCCTATTTGTTTTATATATATAAACGAGGAGGACCAGAAGGAGGAGCAGGGAATTCAAAATTTCAAGTCCCGCCTTTGTGGTCTAGAGAGGGAAACGAAAGACTTTGGATCATGGACCCAAACGTCAGTGACCCAAACGAAAGACCGCTTGGGTGTCGGACCCAAACGTCAGTGACCTTACGTAGAGAGGCAAGTTGTTGACTGGGTTGTCCGTGCCAACATGGATCATGGAATGGACAAACACACACAGGACTATACTCTACTTCATATTCATGTTAGATGGATGATCCGATTTTCGCATTACAAATGTACTCACTGCAACAAAATAACGTACCGTTTCAACTATTTATTACATGACTACAAACACTTAAATAAAACATTCAAACTATAGGGGACCCTGGTACAACCCTTCAGGTAATCTTCTACGGAGATTGTGCATAAATTCGGGATGATCAGTGCATAGAACTGCCTAATCATATGTGAGTATTCCGTGAGGAAAGATTCGCTTTAAGAGAGACATGCACTTGTCTTGCAATTGTGTGCAGTTAGCCTAAATTTCCCATCGTAGAAATGAAGTCACAGTTTTCTCGCTTGCCATGTCCCACATCTTTGACGCATAGTGCAGCTTCAACCTTTCGACTTGGTACATGTCAGCGACCGAGAGTAAATAAGGCCAGGCAGTGGCAGGAGTGTCCCATAAATCAGACTCCTCCGGGAGTGATCCTTCACTAGCATATCTGATCAGGATCGAGAAGCCATCAAGGTGTGTGTCAATAATTGTAACAGTTTCAGAGCTAGACTCCACTCCTGGGTCGTAGAGCATTGCCTCCATCACACAAGATACTTTCACCACATCGGCACGTATCGCTCGTATCACCCGGCATTCAGCACCTACGTGGAACACAACTTCCACAGGGGCTTGGGCTGCAACGCTTTGGCATATGCTTCTTTGCACTGATGGATGAGGAACTTCCATGCAGTCGTCCTCCAGGACTGAAACAACACATGATATGTGTATGCGATCTTCACTGGATGTCACGCGCTCAATGTCATGATGCTCCACCAGACATTCAAATCCTCTTGCTTGTAGATCCCGATTCATGTACCAAACTTCTTTTGTAGCTTGAACTCGAAACGTATCATCTTCATCATTTGGGTCTCCAGCCATCACACGCAACAACACTCGCACCTACGTGGAAGCAGTCACAGGCTTGACAAACAATAACATAATGCGACCGTATCGCCATGTGTGAGTGTGTGTCTTCATAGCAGCAATGAGACATGTACCATTTGGGATTTGTGCAGAGGAATGAGGACGATGGCAATGTCGTCTGGAACATCCATCCACTGATGATCATTCATACCTGTAGGATAGCAACATAGTTTCCATTGATGGCCTCCCACCATGAACGTACCGGATTCCTTGAAGTTGCCCGCGGTTCCTTTGGCTTTTGCTTCCTGGCTTGAGACTGAGAAGTCGACTTGCATGGAAGGAATCATTTTAGCGTCTAAAACCATTAACACAAATGGCCTGCATTGGTCGTCTTGTGCCTAAAGTGTCTCTTATTATAGTGGGAGTGAATGTGTCATTCCGAAACGTCTGTTTGTGGACATCAGTTACCACCCGAAATGGACGCGTCCCTTCAGTGCGGGTGTGGCCACATTCGGGTCATGAACTTCCCGGTTCTAGTCTTTAAGTGCGATTCACAATGATCGACACGTCCGTTCAGAGGGGGTGTGCTGCGTGTGCACACAAGTTCGTCGGTTAACGCCCAGTGCCAGTGCTTAACTACAATTCTCAATGATCGACACGTGGATCAACTTGTGAGAGCGTGTCGTTCCCAAACGCCCATTCGAGATGCCCTTCTGTGCTTATATGCATGTTAATATTACACACACACATACATACACAAAAAAACATTTATTGCTATTCCAATTCCAGCTTATTCCATTTTGGTCTTGTCGAGTCAACAAGTTCATCACGTTTCTCAGTCTCCAAGGCCTACGGGAATCATCAAGTGCGAATCCAGACCATTCGTAGACATTTACAGTCACAACTCACGCAGCGTACCTGATCGAGGAGGACTTGTCAAGTCATCCCGCACCCTGCGTGTTGCAAAGCAAGGACCATCCGGTCCATCTGATTACAGCGCTCAATCTTGTTCTCCAGATGCAATTGACACCTAAACCATTACATAAATAAACGGTAGAGAGTTGTCTCGTTATTGTTGCGGCATGAGCTGATGCAGTGAGGCGGCGATAAGATGCAGCTGATGCGGCGTGATTTGTCCGCAGGACTTTCTTGTGCTCTCCAGAGAGGAAAGTCCGGAAGAAAACACATACCTAGACACGTCGAGCTCATCTCGTGATACCCATCGTCCACACATGTAATCGATGCACGCCACTGAAGATTCTGACCTAGATAGATTCCTATCACGCGTAGGCCTGACTATATTCCGAGCATCTCACATTTTCCTTAGTAACTTTAGCAATGCTACACCGAGCTCACGTGACCGCTGTAGTCCTCGATAAATAGGCGAGTGCAGCACAGCGTTCTTGAAAGGCAAGGCCAACACTCATCGGTTCCCCGTCTTGCATTTCTCTACTTCAGTGGGATACAAGGGTGAGATCATTTTGTTGGCTAATCTTGTTTACTTTATGAATGCATGTTATCGAGACGGTCACATTGTTAGCTTATGTAGGGTGTGTTCTTCGTTTGTGTATGTAGTACGTGGGGAATGGCCGGGCAAGGAAGGGACGGAGCATGGAACTTGGAGGAGTCGGGGAAGGGGGAGCTATCGGGCGCAATAGCACCTCACCACCACCCGGTTCAGCCGCTGCCATCGGCACCGCAGCAGCACCCGGCCCCAATGGCACCCCCACTTCTGCTGGTATCGGCACCTCAGCAGCACCCGGCCCCAATGGCACCTCCACTTCCGCTGGCATCGGCACCTCAGCAACACCCAGGGGTGCAACCACCTCCAGTTCAGCCGCTGGCAACAGCAGCTCAGGATCAGCTGAACCTCATGGCACCACCTTTTCGCCCACGGCCCAGGCCGCCATGTCTGCTGTTGCCTGTTGAAATGCCACCCCCGCGTTGAGCTGTCGATCCATCCTCATGTGTAATCAATGCGTATGCATGCATTTATGTCGTTTGTATTTGGATTGTGTTGTTTCTAATAAAAATGGTAATGTGTGTGTACTCTCTCGGTATAAATTCGTTGTATACGGAAAGTCCATTCCATTAATTTCTTAAATACCGGATGAACACAGGACGAAAGTCCAGTTTGTACTTTTCAGTCGGATCGGATTAAACTGTCACTGCTACGCAATGAGAAAACCAACATCTTACAAGGAAAAAACATTAGTAGTAGTATTCAATCAGACCAGACTTCTACTTCTACTTCTTCTACTCCTACTTCTACTAGTAGGAGTTACCACTAATCCACTAATCACAGTGCCGCTTCTTTGTCGATGGTGCACCCGACGCCTTGTTGCTGCTGCTCACGGACGAGGATGTCGCTCTGTTGCCGCCGCCCGTGGAAGATGGTGGCGGACCTCCCAGGGCACCGCCCGTGGATGAGGCCGTCCCTCCAATGTCGCCGCCAGAGGATGATGTCGCCGCTCCATGGCGGCCGGTCGAGCACGGCCTTGGCGCCGCTCCATGGTGAATGATGATGGCCGGTTGATGATGGCCTCTGCTCGGCGAGGATGGCAGATATCGACTGCCGCCGACCGATGAGGATGAGAGAGGATGACGGCGCTTGGAGACGACAGTTTCCCGACGAGTGACGGTGCTTCCGCGCCCCTGACCCCTGGCACCTCTTGCTGACTTGCGAGGGGTGTGATGTTTCAGAGGCACATGATCTTGGATTTCATTTTGTTCCACAAACTCCGAATCATCAGAGGATGTGTCAACCACCACCCGAATGGGCCTCCGCTCTACCTCCTCTTCATCAGACCACTGGAGATCCTCCCTTTCATCAGAAGAGGAGGAGGATGTGGCTTGCGCCGCACCTCTAGGAGACAATGGCTCCATGGGGAGAGGAAGAGAGCACTGTGCGAGGATGGGGTTTTTCTGTTGGTTGCAAGAGTTGGGAGAGGAAGAGGGCGCTGTGCGAGAATGGGGTTTTTTGTTGGTTGCAAGAGTGGGGAGAGGAAGAGGGCACTGGGAGGAAGGGGGATATTTATGGCCAGAGGAACCCATTTAGCCATTATTGAAAAAACTGCTCCCGAAAATTTTAGAGTAGTTGTGGGATCCGTTCAGTTCAAACTAATTCAATTTTGATCAAATTTACACTTATTTCTTCATATAAACTTATCAGGAAGTGAGAATTGCATTTTTTTGTGGATGGAGGGAGTACGTTCTGAGGAAGGGGGAAAGGCCGTACAGCGGAATGTTAACAGACCGGAAGAAATAATTGTAGTCTAGAAGGTCCTTTTAGCGATACATCAGTATACCGGACCTTCTGGACTACCTTTTCCACTCATTTGTCTTTGTTGGAGCTGTAACTCCTCCATTGTTCTCCCACAACCTTGTTCTTTGGCTATCCTGTCAATGATGCCTCGTCCCTGGGCAAATCTTATTCCTGACATTGTTGTGAGCGTCGCCAATAAGATCAGTGATGCAAGAGATTTCATCATGTTCAAAGTTGTCTGCAAGGGTTGGAACTGCGCTCGTTTAGGTGAGGCATGCCCGTTTGACCCTTGGATTCTGAAATCTGAATTTATCAGTGAATCTGGAGCAGTGACATTCGCATCCGTCGCTAATATGCGGCTTTTTGAGGTCTCCTTTCCTGCAATGGCTGGGAAAAGGACTAGATTGATTGGTTGCGGCGGATCTGGAAGCCTAGTCACCTTAGATTGCAGAGATTGGTCCAACGCGCTCATGCTGAATCCTTTGTCTCCTCGAAAGCACATTCGCCTTCCTCGACTTCCGAAATAGAGCCAAATGGCTACTCTCCAAGCTTGTATCTTGTGCCTTGAAACAGCAACTGGTGCATAGTCATTTGTCGTGATTACTTTCTTTTGGCCAGAGAAATCTTTTGCAGCGCTTGGGTCATTACCCGTTTCCATGTGGCATTTGGGTAGCCAATCCGACTGGACTACACTACCTTCGGAAGATTTCTAGTGCAATTCTTTTGAACACATACAGATCTACTTGGGGCAAGATGTTCCAGCACCTCCCCATCCTGTTGGACTTCGGTTGTCATGGGTTATTGGCATGGGCAACTCTTCTCTACTCAAAGGTGAAGACCGATTGTTCTTTGTTGTTCTGGAGGAGAAAGAAGCTGAGGTGGTAGAATTAACTTTACATTCATTCATGGGGGACATTTGGCAGCCTATTCCCTGGGAGAGAGCTCCTGAGTTCCGGAATAAGATCATCTTGTTTGGTCCTGGCAAGTGCATTGTTACAAAAGAGCATGCCATTTCTGGTTTGGCTGACCTGAGGGCAAATCACATTTACTTCCTACGAACTTATCATCATGATGAAAAGAATGAGTACTGGATCTACCAGCAGAGAATAGGTATTATTCCAGGCGTCAACACTACTCCGGCGATCCGCATTAAGCAGGTTCGTGGGGACTGGATTTGGTCGCGAGGAACATGGTTGTTGCCTAGCTATCCGTAATGAGGAACTTCGATTATGTACCACTTGTAACGCAATTCAATGTACAAATTTCTATATTATCATCCTTCGTCAATTATTCCGCGCATATGTATGAGTTTCTACCACAATCACTGTAGGGAACAAGCAGTTACACATTCGATAATCAGGAAGGTCCTTCCCGCAAAGCATCAACAGAGTGGACAAGTATCAAACATCATAAGATGGCATCTCACAGCTACTCATCACCACAAAGTTCACACCACCAACAAGTAGCAAATACCAAAATACAAGCATGATTAGCACCTCTAAACCGTCTACCTAGCAATAACACCACGAATCACATTATGCCTCATTGTTGTCCTTGCTGAGTGACCTCTTATATGAGGCCTGTCTCAGCAATTCCCTCACCTTCTTCACCACAAGTGTTGCAGAATCCAAGAGCTGCTTGACTGTCTGCAGCTCAGCGGCAGTCTCTTGAATCTCCCTGTTAGCCTTTGCACATTCTTCCTTCCACATCCTTGCCTCCCTTTCAGCTTTTAGGTACCTGTTGGCTTCACCCTTTTCTGTAGGAGACAACAGAGCATCGTTTCTCATTTTCTTTCTCGTCTCAAACAGGTTATGGGTTACCTCCCTGTAGTATCACGTTATCATCTGCAGCTCAACTGCTTTGACATTGGGCTCCTCCTTAGCAGCTGTACATGCTTCTTTCCACGACCTTGCTTCCTCTTCTGCTTTTCCCTTCATTTCCATCAGTTTCTCTAGAACTTTTAGAGTCCTAATATCCCATTGAGGATCAATCCACCTAAATGACGCGCACTTCATGCCATCAGTCTGCAGTCACCGATTTCATTCATATAATTAGTGATTGACCACACTAACATCAAACGCAGAAGCCACATTTATTAGAAGTGATACAGGTTATCGTTTACCTCGCAGCAGCATACATATCGACGCCCAGGGTTGGCGCCTGTCCAGTCATACCAAAGATGGACAGGCAACCCGTCCTTGCACTCATTTTCATTAGGATCTATAACGATAACTTCACGAGGACCAGGCGTCGGCGATCTGGAGCTTTCGGAGTCTACTCCAAACACCTTTAAAATACATGAATATAGTCCATTAACCCAGATCCCCAAATCCAGAATTCCCCTTAACTAGTATGGTAGATCAAAGTAGCATGGCTAAACAGAGGACTGGCCTGACTGGAGCGAGTCCTGCTTCTCCGTTCGCTGCTAGGGCCGCTACGATTTGCCATTCCCGCCACGGGCAATAGCAGATGTAAGCACCGACGCTAGCTCTAGTCTTTGCCACAAGGAAAAGGAGCGTGGTGCCGGCGAGTCTCTTGCAGAGTTGCAGTATGTACGCCGCGTCGTCGAGAGAAATGAGATATATACACTTGTCTGCGGGAAAACTTTTTTTTTGGCTGTCGTGCGCGCTTTTCTCCCGCCAACTTACCAGAACTGCTCCGTGCTATTATTGGAGCAGACATGTCCAGTTTCCGGGCGCGCGGCGGCCGGACACGTGGAATAGTCGGCACTTGGAAACAAGCAGTTACACAATTGTTTCTCAGGAAGGTCCTTCCTGCAAACTATCAAAAGAACGGACGATCTGATTCTGGATCAATCCAAACAAATAGTATCTTAGCTTCTCCTCCCTTTTTACCACTAGGAAGGTCCTCCTTGCGAAACATCAACAGGCCGAAGTTTCCTCAATCAAAACTTCCCCCTTCTCTATCTATTATCACCATACCTCCATTGTTCTTCCTCTACCTCCATTGCAACGCGTATGAATTCTGAATGGTGAGTATGCTCGAAACGAACGAGTTTGGATCTTCTACGGAGATTGTGCATAAATTCGGGATGATCAGTGCATACAACTGCCCAATCTCAGAGAGACATGCACTTGTCCTGCAATTGTGTGCAGTTAGCCTGAATTGCCCATCGTAGAAATGAAGTCACAGTTTCCTCGCTTGCCATGTCCCACATCTTTGACGCACAGTGCAGTTTCAACCTTTCGACTTGGTACATGTCGGCGACCGAGAGTAAGTAAGGCCAGGCATTGCGATTCACAATGATCGACACGTTCGTTCAGAGGGGGTGTGCACACAAGTGCGTCGGTTAACGCCCGGTGCCAGTCCTTAACTGCAATTCTCAATGACCTCCATTGCAATGCGTATGAATTCCGAATGGTGAGTATGCTCGAATCAGTTTGGAACAGATTAAACCAAATCGGCATAATAAGATGACATCTCATAGAAACTCATCACCACAAAGTTCACACCACCAGTCCACCAACAAGTAGCAAACATCATACGATGATCCGGTAGCCAACACCAAAACACAATCATGATACAAGTTTCACAATAATCATCACTACTCATTCATAATCATAACTCCATCTCATGTTTGGCCTCCTGCAGCTGTTCCTTCACCTTCTGCACCTCCTACCATGAATTTTTGGTCTTGCGGGACTCTCTTGCATTTCTTAAAGTTCTTTCAGAAGATCTGGATGTCTCGTCTCAGGGCGAGGACTCTATAGGATCTCGAAAGAGATCGAAAGCATGATACAACAACTAGTAGACAAAGAGAAAGAGCTTCAGTACACACCTAAGGACAAGACAACTGAGGGCGAAGATCATTCTTCTTACCATATACATTGGAATAAATGTGTCAATGAATGGGTAGGATATTGAGTTTGTTTGGTAAGTCTTTTCTTTTAAATTTTCAAGAAGTTCGTTGTCAGTTGGACTGAAACGGGTACTAATAGGCAAGGGTACCCGTTTCAGTCTAACTGACAACAAACTTCTTGAACATTTAAAAGAAAAGATGGACCAAACAAACTCAATGTCCTACCCATTTATTGACGCTTTTATTCCAATGTCTATGGTAAGAAGAATAATCTCTGCCCTCAGTTTTCTTGTTCTTAGGTGTGTACTGAAGCTGTTTCTCTCTATCAGCTAGTTGTTCTATCATGTTTTGGATCTCTTTGGAGATCCTAATAGAGTTCTCCCTGAGACGAGGCATCAAGATCTTCTAAAATAACATTAAGATCTTCTTGTAGAAATAAACTCATCCTTGGAGAAAACTCATCTCGATCTGAAAAATAAACTCAACTTAGTCTATAAAAAAACTTGAATCCCTTGAACCCAATTGTATGAGTACAGTAAAACAACCACCACACGCCACAAAACCTGGTTGTTTGCTACCTACATAAACTCAGCAAGGGCATGGTTGTCCTAACTGAACCTATCGATCCATCGAATGATGCAAATTGGAAACTAACTGAATCTAACACCTATGAATTGTGCAAACGCTAACAATCGTGGTAGAATCCAGATGTCCCTTCAACGGTCTACAGCTCCGAAATAGTATCTTCAATCTTCCAATTCATAAAACGATGAACCTATCAATCCTATCAATTGTGCACCTCAACAAAAATCCATAAAACGAGTGTCTTGAAGCACATCTAGAAGCTACTAAAATACAAAACCTACTGTAAGATGATGCAAATTGAAAACTAACTGAATCTAACATGAATTGTCTATAGCCTATCAACTTCTAACACCTATTGAAGTGCAAATCTAAAGGTACGATAATGAAATCTAAATCTACCAAATATGCTCATCAATCCTCCAGATCCCCAAATCTAGATATCCCCAACCCTAGTAAGATAGGGGAAAATATAGCAGCTCAAACCAGAGAACCAACCTCGTCTTGTTGTCTAATCCTCTTGTTGCTGGGATGTGGCGGCGCAACCATCTTCCCCTCACCGCTAGGATCCGCCATTCCTAGCACGAACTATTGCAGATCTGCGTAGCGGAAGTCAAAAGTCTTTGCGAAGTCTGAGTGAAGTGTCTCGCCAGCCATTCGATACGTAATTATAGACTCAACTAAAACTTACATGTGGGACCTGGTCACAGTAAAGAAATTGCATGAACTATTAGTAGTGTTTCCCATATACCTATCACAACCAACAAGTGGTGCAGTGGTAAACAACACAACCTTGTTCCTTCAGGTCCCTGTTTCGAACCCATGCCATGGCAAATTATTTTTGCAACATTTCGTGACCTATGCTTACACGTGGGACCCTGGAAGTATTTATGACGACTTGGAACACTTTATTTTCGAAAAAATGCTTACATGTGAGACCCAACTGAAGTTTATGACGACTTGGAACACTCTATTTTAAAATAATGCTTACATGTGGGACCAAAGTTCGTTTATGATGCCGCTGACATGGCTAAAATGCTTACATGTTGGACCCTGGAAAATTTTATGACAACTTGGAACACTCTATTTTCGAAAAAATGCTTACATTTGGGACCCTACTGAATTTTATGACGACTTGGAACACTCTGTTTTTAAAATAATCCTTACATGTGGGACCGATGTTGGTTTATGACGTTTTTTCAGAGCTTATGGCATCACAAAACAGCATGGAGCAGGGAACGCCCGGCTGTAGTACCAACTGTAATGACAAAAAAAATTTTGTCACTAAATTTGCTCGGAAGTGAAATATTATGACGAGATCAGCCAGGAACGTCATAAATAAATGACGCTAAAATGTGATTGCATCACTAGTCAATGATTTTCTTGTAGTGTGACCCCATCAGTAAGCAAGGTATCCATTGCGATCATCAGTGTCATGTAAACCTTCTTAATAATTTTAGTAAGTCTATCATGTTAAATTTTCATTTAGGTGGGAGAATTATGTGAAACGAACTGCCCCCGCGAACAACCTAAGAACAAATGGATAAGTGATGGTGTTGCTTTGACTGATCTTGAAGACGTAGAGATTGTGGGCTTCAAAGCAAGAGATCATGAAATTGATTTCCTTAAACTATTATTCCAATGTGCAACAATGCTCAGAAGGGTGACTTTGAAAGTGACAGGCAAGATACTGCTAATTAGCGATGGATATAAAAAAATCTACAACATCCATAAGGAGTATCCTCATGTGGTATTTTATGTTGTCAGGATCCTCATTGTTGTATGGGCCGAGGGCGTGGTGGTAACTAGAGCTGCTCATGCTGGGTCAATGGGTCCCCATACTGTCGGTGTTGGTGGACTGGTGGTGTGAACTTTGTGGTGATGAGTTGCTATGAGATGTCATCTTATTATGCCGATTTGGTTTAATCTATTCCAAATTGATTCGAGCATACTCACCATTCGGAATTCATACACATTGCAATGGAGGTCATTGAGAATTGCAGTTAACGACTGGCACCGGGCGATAACCGACGAACTTGTGTGCACACCCCCTCTGAACGGATGTGTCGATCATTGTGAATCGCAATGCTTGGCCTTATTTACTCTCGGTCGCCGACATGTACCAAGTCGAAAGGTTGAAGCTGCACTGTGCGTCAAAGATGTGGGACATGGCAAGCGAGGAAACTGTGACTTCATTTCTACGATGGGCAATTCAGGCTAACTGCACACAATTGCAGGACAAGTGCATGTCTCTCTTAGAGCGAATGTTTCCTCACAGAATACTCACATATGATTGGGCGGTTGTATGCACTAATCATCCCGAATTTATGCACAATCTCCGTAGAAGATCCAAACTCATTCGTTTCGAGCATACTCACCATTCGGAATTCATACGCGTTGCAATGGAGGTAGAGGAAGAACAATGGAGGTATGGTGATAATAGATAGAGAAGGGGGGAGTTTTGATTGAGGAAACTCCGGCCTGTTGATGTTTCGCAAGGAGGACCTTCCTAGTGGTAAAAAGGGAGGAAAAGCTAAGATGCTGTTTGTTTGGATTGATCCAGAATCGGATCGTCCGTCCTTTTAATGGTTTGCAGGAAGGTCCTTCCTGAGAAACAATTGTGTAACTACTTGTTTCCAAGTGCCGACTATTCCACGTGTCCGGCCGCCGCGTGCCCGGAAACTGGACATGTCTTCCCCAACAATAGCACGGAGCGGTTCTGGTAAGTTGGCGGGAGAAAAGCGCGCGCGACAGCGAAAAAAAAGTTTTCCCGCAGACAAGTGTATATATCTCATTTCTCTCGACGACACGGCGTACCCTACTGCAACTCTGCAAGAGACTCGCCGGCACCACGCTCCTTTTCCTTGTGGCAAAGACTAGAGCTAGCGTCGGTGCTTAGATCTGCTGTTGCCCGTGGCGGGAATGGCGAATCGTAGCGGCCCTAGCGGCGAATGGAGAAGCAGGACTCGCTCCGGTCGGGTCAGTCCTCTGTTTAGACATGCTACTTTGATCTGTCATACTAGTTAAGGGGAATTCTAGATTTGGGGATCTGGGTTAACAGACTATATTCATGTATTTTAAAGGTGTTTGGAGTAGACTCCGAAAGCTCCAGATCACCGACGCCTGGTCCTCGTGAAGTTATCGTTATAGATCCTAATGAAAACGAGTGCAAGGACGGGTTGCCTGTCCATCTGAGGTATGACTGGATAGGCGCCAACCCTGGGCGTCGATATGTATGTTGCTGTGAGGTAAACGATAACCTGTATCACTTCTAATAAATGTTGCTTCTGCATTTGATGTTAGTGTGGTCAATCGCTAATTATATGAACGAAATCGGTGACTGCAGACTGATGGCATGAAGTGCGCATCATTTAGGTGGATAGATCCTGAATGGGATATTAGGACTCTAAAAGTTCTAGAGAAACTGATGGAAAGGAAGGCAAAAGCAGAAGAGGAAGCAAGGTCGTGGAAAGAAGCATGTACAACTGCTAAGGAGGAGGCCAATGTCAAAGCAGTTGAGCTGCAGCCGATAATGCGATACTACGGGGAGGTAACCCATAACCTGTTTGAGACGAGAAAGAAAATGAGAAACGATGCTCTGTTGTCTCCTACAGAAAAGGGTGAAGCCAACAGGTACCTAAAAGCTGAAAGGGAGGCAAGGATGTGGAAGGAAGAATGTGCAAAGGCTAACAGGGAGATTCAAGAGACTGCCGCTGAGCTGCAGACAGTCAAGCAGCTCCTGGATTCTGCAACACTTGTGGTGAAGAAGGTGAGGGAATTGCTGAGACAGGCCTCATATAAGAGGTCACTCAGCAAGGACAACAATGAGGCATAATGTGATTCGTGGTGTTATTGCTAGGTAGACGGTTTAGAGGTACTAATCATGCTTGTATTTTGGTACTTGCTACTTGTTGGTGGTGTGAACTTTGTGGTGATGAGTAACTGTGAGATGCCATCTTATGATGTTTGATACTTGTCCGGTCTGTTGATGCTTTGTGGGAAGGACCTTCCTGATTATCGAATGCGTAACTGCTTGTTTCCTACAGTGATTGTGGTAGAAACTCATACATATGCGCGGAATAATTGTCGAAGGATGATAATATAGATATTTGTACATTGAATTGCGTTACAGGTGGTACACACGAAGTTCCTCATTACGGATAGCTAGGCAACAGCCATGTTCCTCGCAACCAAATCTAGTCCCCACGAACCTGCTTAATGCGGATCGCCGGAGTAGTGTTGACGCCTAGAACAATACCTATTCCCTGCTGGTAGATCCAGTGCTCATTCTTTTCATCGTGATGATAAGTTCGTAGGAAGTAAATGTGATTTGCCCTCAGGTCAGCCAAACCAGAAATGGCATGCTCTTCTGTAACAATGCACTTGCTAGGACCAAACAAGATGATCTTATTCCGGAACTCAGGAGCTCTCTCCCAGGGAATCGGCTGCCAAATGTCCCCCATGAATGAATGCAAAGTTAATTCTACCACCTCAGCTTCTTTCTCCTCCAGAACAACAAAGAACAATCGGTCTTCACCTTCGAGTCGAGAAGAGTTGCCCATGCCAATAACCCATGACAACCGAAGTCCAACAGGATGGGGAGGTGCTGGAAGATCTTGCCCCAAGTAGATCCGCATGTGTTCAGAAGAACTGCACCAGAAATCTTCCGAAGGAAGTGTAGTCCAGTCGGATTGGCTACCCAAATGCCACATGGAAACGGGCAATGACCCAAGCGCTGCAAAAGATTTCTCTGGCCAAAAGAAAGTAATCATGACAAATGACTCTGCACCAGTTGCTGTTTCAAGGCACAAGATACAAGCTTGGAGAGTAGCCATTTGGCTCCATTTCGGAAGTCGAGGAAGGCGAATGTGCTTCCGAGGAGACAAAGGATTCAGCATGAGCGCGTTGCACCAATCTCTGCAATCTAAGGCGACTAGGCTTCCAAATCCGCCGCAACCAATCAATCTAGTCCTTTGCCCAGCCAATGCAGGAAAGGAGACCTCAAAAAGCCGCATATCAGCGACGGATGCGAATGTCACTGCTCCAGATTCACTGATGAATTTAGATTTGAGAATCCAAGGGTCAAACGGGCGTGCCTCACCTGAACGAGCGCAGTTCCAACCCTTGAGGACAGCTTTGAACATGATGAAATCTCTTGCATCACTGATCTTATTGGCGACGCTCACAACAATGTCAGGAATAAGATTTGCCCAGGGACGAGGCATCATTGACTGGATAGCCAAAGAACAAGGTTGTGGGAGAACAATGGAGGAGTTACAGCTCCAACAAAGACAAATGACTGGAAAAGGTAGTCCAAAAGGTCCGGTATACTGATGTATTGCTAAAAGGACCTTCTGGACTACAATTATTTCTTCCGGTCTGTTAACATTCCGCCGAACGGTCTTTCCCCCTTCCTCAGAACGTCCTCCCTCCATCCATAAAAGAATGCAATTCTCACTTTCGGATAAGTTTATATGAAGATATAAGTGTAAATTTGGTCAAAATTGAAGTAGTTTGAACTGAACAGATCCCACAACCACTCTAATCTTTTTGGGAGCAGATTTTTCAATAATGGCTGAATGCCTTCCTCGGGCCATAAATATCCCCCTTCCTCCAAGCGCCCTCTTCCTCTCCCCACTCTTGCAACCAACAAAAAACCCCATTCTCGCACAACGCCCTCTTCCTCTCCCAACTCTTGCAACCAACAAAAAAACCTCATCCTCGCACAGCGCTCTCTTCCTCTCCCCATGGAGCCATTGTCTCCTAGAGGTGCGGCGCAAGCCACATCTTCCTCCTCTTCTAATGAAAGGGAGGATCTCCAGTGGTCTGATGAAGAGGAGGCAGAGCGGAGGCCCATTCGGGTGGTGGTTGACACATCCTCTGATGATTCGGAGTTTGTGGAACAAAATGAAATCCAAGATCATGTGCCTCTGAAACATCGCACCCCTCGTAAGTCAGCAAGAGGTGCCATGGGTCAGGGGCGCGGAAGCACCGCCACTCGCCGGGAAACTGTCGTTTCCAAGCGCCGTCATCCTCTCTCATCCTCATCGGTCGGCGGCAGTCGATCTCTGCCATCCTCACCGAGCAGAGGCCATCATCGACCGGCCGTCATCATCCGCCATGGAGCGGCGCCAAGGCCGTGCTCGACCGGCCGCCATGGAGCGGCGAGATCATCCTCTGGCGGCGGCATTGGAGTGACGGCCTCATCCGTGGGCGGTGCCCTGGGAGGTCCGCCACCATCTTCCACGGGTGGCGGCAACAGAGCGACATCCTCGTCCGTGAGCAGCAGCAACAAGGCGCCGGGTGCACCATCGACAAAGAAGCGACGCCTTGATTAGTGGATTAGTGGTAACTCCTACTAGTAGAAGTAGGAGTAGAAGAAGTAGAAGTAGAAGTTTGGTCTGATTGAATACTACTACTACTGTTTTTTCCTTGAAAGATGTTGGTTTTCTCATTGCATAGCAGTGACAGTTTAATCCGGTCCGATTGAAAACTACAAACTGGACTTTCGTCCTGTGTCCATCCGGTATTTAAGAAATTAATGGAATGGACTTTCCATATACAACGAATTTATACCGAGGGAGTACACACACATTACCATTTTTATTAGAAACAACACAATCCAAATACAAACGACACAAATGCATGCATACGCATTGATTACACATGAGGATGGATCGATCCACCATAGTTGGAACTACAGCGACATACTACTAGCATCTACCATCACGGCTCATACTACTACCATCACCACATACTACTAGCATCTACCATCACGGCTCATACTACTACCATAACCACATACTACTAGCATCTACCATCACGGCTCATACTACTACCATCACCACATACTACTACCATCACGGGCTCATGGAAATCCAGCCGCTGCACGGAGTGCAGCAAAACGTGGCTCCTGGATCAGATACTCCTCCAAAGCACGATGCCTCGCCCTTGCATCCCAAATCCAAGCAGGCAAAACGGCAATGTTATGCGCGTGTAACAGCAGGTCACGAATGGTCCATTGCCTGTGACCCCTGTGTCAAAAAGGGCACACCCACATTGCTTCGTGATAAACACGGGGCAGGCCCGCCCTGCTGAAGCCAAAGCAACACAGACCATTTCAGGTCATGCGTTTCATCTTGTTCAATGAGCACTGGCCGCGGGGGTGGCATTTCAACGGGCAACCGCAGACGTGGCGGCCTGGGTCGTGGGCAAAAAGGTGGTGCCATGAGGTTCAGCTGATCCTGAGCTGCCATTGCTAGCGGCTGAACTGGAGGTGGCATCACCCCCGAGTGTTGCTGAGGTGCCGATGCCAACGGAAGTGGAGGTGCCATTGGGTCCGGGTGCTGCTGAGGTGCCAATACCAGCGGAAGTGGAGGTGCCATTGGGGTCGGGTGCTGCTGCGGTGCCGATGGCAGTGGCTCAACCGGGTGATGGTGAGGTGCCATTACGCCCGACAGCTCCCCCTTCCCCGACTCCTCCAAGTTCCATGCTCCGTCCCTTCCTTACCCGGCCATTCCCCACGTACTGCATACACAAACGAAGAACAAACCCTACATAAGCTAACAATGTGACCGTCTCGATACCATGCATACATAAAGTAAACAAGATTAGCCAACAAAATGATCTCACCCTTGTATCCCACTGAAGTAGAGAAATGCAAGACGGGGAACCGATGAGTGTTGGCCTTGCCTTTCAAGAACGCTGTGCTGCACTCGCCTATTTATCGAGGACTACAGTGGTCACGTGAGCTCAGTGTAGCATTGCTAAAGTTACTAAGGAAAACGTGAGATGCTCGGAATATAGTCAGGCCTACGCGTGATAGGAATCTATCTAGGTCAGAATCTTCAGTGGCGTGCATCGATTACATGTGTGGACGATGGGTATCACGGGATGAGCCCGACGTGTCTAGGTATGTGTTTACTTCCGGACTTTCCTCTCTGTAGAGCACAAGAAAGTCCTGCGGACAAATCACGCCGCATCAGCTGCATCTAATGGCCGTCTCACTGCGTCAGCTCATGCCGCATCAACAATGAGACAACTCTCTACCGTTTATTTATGTAATGGTTTAGGTGTCAATTGCATCTGGAGAACAAGATTGGACGCTGTAATCAGATGGACCGGATGGTCCTTGCGTTGCAACACGCAGGGTGCGGGATGACTTGACAAGTCCTCCTCGATCAGGTACGCTGCGTGAGTCGTGACTGTAAAGGTCTACGAATGGTCTGGATTCGCACTTGATGATTCCCGCTGGCCTTGGAGACTGAGAAACGTGATGAACTTGTTGATGCGACAAGACCAAAACGGAATAAGCTGGAATTGGAATAGCAATATATGTTTTTTGTGTGTGTGTGTAATATTAACATGCATATAAGCACAGAAGGGCATCTCGAATGGGCGTTTGGGAACGACACGCTCTCACAAGTTGATCCACGTGTCGATCATTGAGAATTGCAGTTAAGCACTAGCACCGGGCATTAACCGACGAACTTGTGTGCACACGCAGCACACCCCCTCTGAACAGACGTGTCGATCATTGTGAATCGCACTTAAGGACTAGAACCAGGAAGTTCATGACCCGAACGTGGCCACACCCGCTCTGAAGGGACGCGTCCATTCCGGGTGGTAACTGATGTCCACGAACGGACATTTCGGAACGACACATTCACTCCCACTATAATAAGAGACACTTTAGGCACGAGACGATCAATGTAGGCCATTTGTGTTAATGGCATTAGACGCTAAAATGATTCCTTCCATGCAAGTCGACTTCTCAGTCTCAAGCCAAGAAGCAAAAGCCGAAGGAACCGCGGGCAACTTCAAGGAATTCGGTATGTTCATGGTGGGAGGCCGTCAATGAAAATTACGTTGCTATCCTACAGGTATGAATGATCATCACTGGATGGATGTTCCAGACGGCATTGTCGTTGTCCTTGTTCCTCTGCACAAATCCCAAATGGTACGTGTCTCGTTGCTGCTATGAAGACACACACTCACACATGGCGATACGGTCGCATTATGTTATTGTTTGTCAAACCTGTGACTGCTTCCACATAGGTGCGAGTATTGTTGCATGCGATGGCTGGAGACCCAAACGATGAAGATGATACGTTTCGAGTTCAAGCTACAAAAGAAGTTTGGTTCATGAATCGGGATCTACAAGCAAGAGGATTTGAATGTCTGGTGCAGCATCATGACATTGAGCGAGTGACATCCAGTGAAGATCGCATACACATATCATGTGTTGTTTCAGTACTGGAGGACGACTGCATTGAAGTTCCTCCTCCATCAGTGCAAAGAAGCATATGCCAAAGCGTTGCATCCCAAGCCCCTGTGGAAGTTGTGTTCCACGTAGGTGCGGAATGTCGGGTGATACGAGCGATACGTGCCGATGTGGCGAAAGTATCTTGTGTGATGGAGGCAATGCTCTACGGCCCAAGAGTGGAGTCCAGCTCTGAAACTGTTACAATTATTGACACACACCCTGATGGCTTCTCGGTCCTGATCAAATATGCTAGTGAAGGATCACTCTCGGAGGAGGCTGATTTATGGGACACTCCTGCCAATGCCTGGCCTTATTTACTCTCGGTCGCCGACATGTCCCAAGTCGAAAGGTTGAAGCTGCACTGTGCGTCAAAGATGTGGGACATGGCAAGCGAGCAAACTGTGACTTCATTTGTACGATGGGCAATTCAGGCTAACTGCACACAATTGCAGGACAAGTGCATGTCTCTCTTAGAGAGAATCTTTCCTCATGGAATACTCACATATGATTGGGCGGTTGTATGCACTGATCATCCCGAATTTATGCACAATCTCCGTAGAAGATTACCTGAAGGGTTGTACCAGGGTCCCCTGTAGTTTTAATGTTTTATTTAAGTGTTTGTAGTCATGTAATAAATAGTTGAAACGGTACGTTATTTTATTGCAGTGAGTACATTTGTAATGCGAAAATCGGATCATCCGTCTAACGTGAATATGAAGTAGAGTATAGTCTTATGTGTGTTTGTCCATTCCAGGATCCATGGTGGCACGGACAACCCAGTCAACAACTTGCCTCTCTGCGTAAGGTCACTGACGTTTGGGTCCGACACCCAAGCGGTCTATCATTTGGGTCACTGACGTTTGGGTCCATGATCCAAAGTCTTCCGTTTCCCGCTCTGGACCACAAAGGCGGGACTTGAAATTTTGAATTCCCCGCTCCTCCTTCTGGTCCTCCTCGTTTATATATATATATAACAAAGAGGGAAACCAGGTCTCCCAATTCCCTCCTGGTAATTTTCCAAAATCAGGGGATCTTCTCCTCGACCGCCGAAGAGACCTAGATCTGCGGCGGAAGCAGCAATGGAGGTCTAGCTACCGACGACGGCTTCCTCTGCTACGAGCGGCGGCCTTCCTCTTCTAGGAGCAGCGGCCTTCCTCGGCAACGTCCTTGAAGCTGCAAGATGGTTCAAACTTGTTGCTCTGTCGACTCCCTCGAGGCTCACCCTGGCAGCCGCAGATCTGCAACAGTTGCGCAGAACATCGTGCTGAAGGCGCAAGGTTGGGCTGCTAAATCGAGACGGCATTCGGCACCTTCTTCCCTTCCTATTCATCAGGTGTGCGGTCTCCTCCCTGTATTGATCGATTGAATTAGATTGTTTCCCCATGCTCTTTGGCTTTCTATAATATTCTTTCATGTTTGGGTGATTGTGGATCTACTGTACCCTATCGCAAGAGTTTGTTAGAAGTCATTTTATTTGAGGTTTGTAGAAATTTGTAGATGAAATTGTTGGACTGCTTCCCCATGCTCTTTGCCTTTGAATATTGTTGTTGCATGCTTGGGTGATTGTGTATCTACTGTACCCTATCGCAAGAATTTGTTCGAAGTCATTTTATTTGAGGTTTGTAGAAATTTGTAGATGAAATTATTGGACTGCTTCCCCATGCTCTTTGCCTTTGAATATTGTTGTTGCATGCTTGGGTGATTGTGGATCTTCTGTTCCCTATTGCAAGAGATTGTTCCAAATCAACTTATTTGAGGTTTGTAGAAATTAAAGGATGAAATTATTATATTGCTTACCCATGTTCTTTGGCTTTCCATATTTTTGTTGCATGCTTGGGTGATGATGAATTGGGTGTGATCGTTCATGTACCGCATTGAACTTAATAGATGAAATTGCTTCTGATTGCTAATGATCTCAACCCTTATCTCTTGTTCTTGTACTTGTTTCAGCGGGCCAAAGGGTCAACATTTGTAGTCGCTCCTGTTCAGACCTGCTCCAAGGTAACAAACTCAACACCTTCTTTGTTTCCGATTGCGAATGATCTCAACCCTTACCTCTTGTTCATGTACTTGTTTCAGCGGGCAAAAGGGTCAACGTCTGGAGTCGCTCCTGTTCAGACTTGCTCCAAGGTAACAAACTTAACACCTTTGTTTCTGATTGTGAATGATCTCAACCCTTACCTCTTGTTCTTGTAATTGTTTCAGCGGGCCAAAGGGTCAACATCTCAAGTCGCTCCTGTTCCGATCTGCTCCAAGGTAACAAACTGAACACCTTTGTTTCCTTAGTTCGAATCAATTACAAGGTCCTAATCTGACTTGGGATCCACTGTTGCTAGATGGAAGCTACCAAGTCAATGATGCTTCTTCCCGAACAAATTAAAACAGAGGCAGCCGAGTACTCAAGAATGGGTACCAAATCCTTATGTAGTAGTGTTGATGAAGAGCGAGTTGACGCTCCCAATCAGGATGGGGTACAACTACGACAATGGTTTGTTGCTGACCAGAAAGAGTTATGTAGCTTGAAGAAAAAGACCGAAGAATCAGAATCAACTCTGAAAATGCAGTCGGCTGAGATTTAGAGGTTGCAGAAGCTAACCGAAGACAGTGAGGACCTCCTTCGTCTACTGCTTAGCAGTAAAAGATGAAGAGGTTAAGATCATTAGATCAAATCTCCACTTTCTCTTGTGATTATGAACTGGATTTAGCTATGTTAATCAATGTTCCTTGTGATACTGTTATCTTGTAATAGTTTGTGATATGTGATGAACAATATGGTCGTGCTTGATAATAAACAACAATTTGCTTTATTGTATAAAGAAATATGTGTTGATTACTATTTTGCCAACCAGATCGGAATTATTCAAAAAAAGGATCAGATATAAAATTAAATCCATTAATACTGATGCATCATTAGTTAATTTTATATTGTCCTTCAGTGGGCTTAGCCCACTTTTAATTGGGCCAAAAGTCATTTTTTTTCAAATTAACATGACACAGTAGGCCGCAATAATGTGCGCACTTGTTGGACTCGACCCAACCAAAACGAGCCCACCCTAATCAAATTTCTTCTGAAAAAGCTACAATTGGGCCCAACAAAATCTTTTTTGGGCTATATGAACAACGTCAGCCTACAGGAACAGTTTTGGGCTCAACCCAGTTACAAACGGGCCAAATTCGTTTTATGACACATACGATTTGTCACAATTGGCCTGCCACATCGGATGCCACATCAGATTCTATCCAGCGTGGCAAAGCTGCAGGAACGAAGTTATGACGCATTGTATAGACGAATTTCCATGCATCATTAAACTCATGACACCGGGAAATAAGGTCTCGTCATTAATCGCGGTTTGTGACGATCAATTAATGACGGAGCGTTTTCGTAACAACCGGCGTCATTAATCGCGGTTTATGACTAGAAACGGTCTTTTTTTTGTGTCACTAGTCGGTGTTTTTCTTGTAGTGAATGTTGTCTCCTGTTCTTGAGCCTTCAATCTCAGTTTGCTCATCTCGGCCTCCTGTTCAACAATCCTCTGCCGCAGTTGTGCCCCTCTTGCTTCTCATTGTTAAGTCCAGCTCGTATTTCCTGAACCTGAAGTGCGGTAGTAACCCTAGTCTTTTTCATGGAGGGCGGGCGAATGCCAGCAACCTCCCGAAAAGTCCTAGATTGGACAACTTCCGCCACTGCTTCAGCAGCAGTCTTTCTTCGTTGGTCGCCTTGAGGTTCAGCGACAATTTGTTCCATGCGAGCCTAAAAAAGGAAATAAAATGAAAGGTTTAAAATAAAATACTCACACATGTTTCTAGTATTGTTGCAAAGAAGAATGCAAAAGCAGACAAGTACTTACAATGGCTGCCTGTACTGGAGCAGTGAAGCCATTCTTGCTGCAGTGGAAGGACTTGAAATAATCAAGTGGACTTAGCCCTTCTCCTTCAGCAGTATACTTTTGCCTCTAAATATGTTTCGAAAATAGGCATAATTATTAAAGTGCTAGCATTGTAAAATGGTTCATGAAATGAGCTACAGAGCAAAAACATGACTTGTTCATCTGCTTACCACAAGATTAGCTTGTACAATGTAGCTTCGAGATCTCATGCGCTGATGGTACTTGACCTTTCCTCGATTATGGGTGTTTGTACTACACCTCGCCTTTACAATAATGAGAACTCATGTAAGAAATACGATTAAGAACAATATATATGTACATGAAAATGTGGTAGTGGCAAGTTGAAGTTTTATCATACCCTGTGCTCAGGGGAAGACCACATGTTAACCAGTGACTTCCATTGGGCGTCGGTCAGATTGGTCACAGGAGATTTAGTTGGGACTGCATTTGCTGGAACATCATTGAAGTACTTTTGCTTCAGGCGATACCTCTCCTGTCTCTGTATTGACTTTAGCATGTCAATGCATGCCACCCTTACAGGCTCACTGGTGGTGTCAATGTCGAATTGCCCCTAGCACAACACAATTATCAGAAAAATGGATGACAAGAATGGATGCAAAGAACTATGGTAGTAGAAGAGTGGACATATGCACACCGCTAGTTTGCCCATGTAGTTCTTGAGATGGTCTTCAGTCTTTTCACCATCTTGCTGGTTCTTCTTTGGCTTGTAGCCCTTCCAGCAAGGAAGGATTGGTATGTGCCCATGCACTATGATCCCACCTTCTGATGCAAACTTTGCAGCTTGCATTGGTGCCTCTGGGCATTTGAGCCCTTCTTGAATGTGTATAGGGATCTTGCCATTTAAGCCTCGGATAATTCGGTCCAAATCTCTGCCCAATCTTCTTGAATCCCGCGGCCCCCATTGTGCTCTGGAAGGGTGTGCATCGCCTAACAAGTTTGTTACAGCCGTACAAGTTAATAATTATTCGGTTGGTAATTAGGACATTCAAATATGAGATCAAATGACTTGCCTTCTGCAGTCGTCATGTCGATGATGTTCTCATTGTGGGTTGCTGTTGCTTGGCCTTCTGTGGGCAATTCTTGTGTAACAAGAGTTGTCCCACTCCCATCAACTAAAGCCAATTCCCTTGCCTTGGTCGTAGTTAGTCTAGGAGGCATTCTGGTAGGGTCATCCGGTGCCCGAATTCTCTTGGTCCCTCTTTCTCCACTGACAAGTATGCTATGAGTGAACTGATTACACAAAATTCAACAAAAAAAGAGAAGATCAGAAGCAATCCTGCATAACTAGTACATGAAACGAGTTCATGATAAGATTACCTCTTGTTGACATGTCTCTAGGTCAGATTCATGTTCATCAGACGGGTTGTACTCCGGATCTGAATCTTGTATTCTTGTATCGTTGGTACCCTTTCTGCTTGGGCGGTTAGGTGGTAAAAGTGATTTCATTTTCTCGATGCCAAGACTAGAGAAGAATTTGTGATTCTTCAAGACATTAATGTCCCTCTGCCGCTCGTAATCGCAGCGCTCGTCTACTTCTTTTAGGAAAGCAGAGAAACTTCTGTAAGGTTAGCCTACCACTGTAAATAAAACTAGATCTAAACACTTCTATAAGAACTAGTAGGATGTTCCTAGCCGAAACAAGATCCTGAAAAAGATGTTCCTAGTCAAAACAAGATCTTGAGAAGAGCTAGTGTAGACATGGTATCTGTCAGATCTAAAAACTTCTATAAGAACGAGTAGGATGTTCCTAGCCGAACAAGATCCTGAAAGGATGTTCCTAGTCAAAACAAGATCCTAAAAAGAACTAGTGTAGACATGGGATCTACCTGATAAAAAAAACTAGTGCACACATGGGATCTGCCACATGGAAAACACGCAAGTACGAATCCACCGGGGAAGCTGAACCGAGGGGGAAAACATTGTACCTTATTCTAGATATTTCCTTCGTACGACCTTCCCTCCTGGTGCAATTGTGGCGCCGCTGCTGGTACTACAGAGGCAGATGGGAAAGGGGCTGAAGCTATGAGCGGTTGGGACGATGGAGGAGAGGAGGTGAAGATTTGGGCTGGCAGCAAGGAGGGAAGGTGAAATGGGGGCGGAAAGATTTGAGATGGCGAGGAGTAGAAGGGAGGGAAGGGACGGGGGCGGGGGTAATTTATCCATTTCGGTGGAGGGCCTTGTCAGATTACTAATATACCCTTTCATTATGGTGGTGACTGAAACGGGGTACATTGGGAAGGGGGAAGCAAAAAGGACATTTAACATCTGCTTTGCCCGGGCGTCCGAAATTCCGAATATTTGAATAGCGCGCCAGTTTGTTCTGGGGGCTGGTTAGCACTATATATTGGTGGCAAAGGATGTTCCTCTTATCAAGATACTACTACAAAGAATATTCCTTTATTAGGAACTACTCATTTCGTTTATGTACTTCTCCCCATAAATTGATCATGAGCATGTCACGTTGCATACTCCTCGATCATGCCCACATTGGAGATCAACACATCCCTTCCTTTGTTGATTCGTTTCGCTTAGTACTACATGATCATGAGCACGTCACGTTGCATACTCCTCGATCATGCCCACATTGGAGATCAACACATCCTTTCCTTCGTCGATTCAATTCGCTTAGTACTACATGATCAGGAGCACGTCATGTTGCATATTGCTCGATCATTCAGATCAACACATCCCTTCCTTCGTCGATTCGATTCACCTAGTACTACATGATCGTGAGCATGTCACGTTGCATACTCCTCGATCATACCCACATTGGAGATCAACACATCCCTTCCTTCGTCGATTCGATTCGCATAGTACTACATGATCATGAGCACGTCACAATGCATACTCCTCGATCGTGCCCACATTGGAGATCAACACATCCCTTCCTTCGTCGATTCGATTCGCTTAGTACTACAAGATTATGAGCATGTCACGTTGCATACTCCTCGATCATGCCCACATTGGAGATCAACACACCCCTTCGTTCGTCGATTCGATTCGCTTAGTACTACATGATCATGAGTACGTCACGTTGCATACTCCTTGATCATACCCACATTGGAGATCAACACATCCCTTCCTTCGTCGATTTGATTCGCTTAGTACTACATGATCATGAGCACGTCATGTTGTATACTCCTCGATCATGCCCACATTGGAGATCAACACATCCCTTCCTTCGTCAATTCGATTCGCTTAGTACTACAAGATTATGAGCACGTCACGTTGCATACTCCTCGATCATGCCCACATTGGTGATCAACACATCCCTTCCTTCATTGATTCAATTCACTTAGTACTACATGATCATGAGCACGTCACGTTGCATACTCCTCGATCATGCCCACATTGGAGATCAACACATCCCTTTCTTCGTCGATTCGATTCGCTTAGTACTACATGATCATGAGCACGTCACGTTGCATACTCCTTGATCATACCCACATTGGAGATCAACACATCCCTTCCTTCGTTGGTTCGATTCGCTTAGTACTACAAGATTATGAGCACGTTGTTGATGCTTTTTCTGGTCGAACACACAAATGCGCTAGATCGTGCGGTCATCGAAAATCCACTCGCCAAACCTCCTAGCATGGGCCGGTCTAACCGCCTGGGGGGCCGGTCTAACCGCCTTGGACAGGAGGAACGCCGAAAAACCTAGATTCGCTGCTCTGGGAGGGACCCCGTCGGGAACAGTGCGCCTAGGGTTCTCTTGAGATCGGCAGGTCACTCAGAACTCACTACAAGAAAATCGTTGACTAGTGACGCAACCACATTTTAGCGTCATTGGTTTATGACGTTCCTGGCTGATCTCGTCATAATATTTCAGTTCCGAGCAAATTTAGTGACAAAAAAAATCGTCATTACGGTTAGTACTGTAGCTGGGCTTTCACTGTTCCATGCTGTTTTGTGACACCATAAGCTCTGCAAAAACGTCATAAACCAACATCAGTCCCACATGTAAGCATTATTTTAAAAATAGAGTGTTCCAAGTCGTCATAAAATTTAGTTGGGTCCCACATTTAAGCATTTTTTCGAAAATAGAGTGTTCCAAGTCATCATAAATTTTTCCAGGGTCCCACATGTAAGCATTTTCGCCATGTCAGCGGCGTCATAAACCAACTGTGGTCCCACATGTAAGCATTATTTTAAAAATAGAGTGTTCCAAGTCATCATAAAATTCAGTTGGGTCCCACATGTAAGCATTTTTTTTGAATCTTTAATATAAATCAGTAATTCACAGGCGAAACGCTTCACTGCCTTCGCAAAGACTCTCGACTTTTGCTACGTGCAGATCTGCAATGGCTCGTGGTAGGAATGGCGGATTCTGGCGGTGATGAGAGGGTGGTTTATGCACCACCTCTCGGCTATGAGTTCATGAAACAGGACGACAAGGTCAGTCCTCTGGTTTGAGCCACTATATTTTCCCCTATTGACCTAGGGATGGGGATTTCTAGATTTGGAGATCTAGAGGATGGATGACCATATACAATAGATTCATATTTCATCGTACACTCAGATTTGAATTGCAATTGGTGTTAGAAGTTGATTCAGTCAGTTTTCAGTTTGCATCGTTTGATGGATTGATAGGTTCTTGTATTTTTCTAGCTTCTGGAGATGCTTGAATCCACTGAATAGCTGAGTTGATTTCATCGTACACTCAGATTTGAATTGCAATTGGTGTTAGAAGTTGATTCGGTTAGTTTTCAGTTTGCATAGTTTGTGATAGAGGGGGAGCGTCCGATCTTTCGGTGAGTGGAGATAAATCCGATTTGGTGGTTGTTGACCCTCACGATCCGACTACGACGAGCAAGCCCGAAGTGCCAATGCAATCGCTGAACCAACTCCCGATGGTTACCAACCTTGCCGGTGTAAAGTCAGCCTGATCACGAAGATCGTTTCCTGCACGCAATCGAAGAACGAACAAGAAAAAGAGGCGAGCAATCTTACTATCACTCGAAGGTGGAGTTCTGAATCACAGAGGAAAGCACGTATTTGTGCGTGTTCTGGTGTAGCTAAAGCTAGATGTAAAACAAAACTCAAGTCTGAAAGTAAAAGAGGGGTCTATCTAAATAGAGGGGAGAAGGGGGCGCAACCCCTAGCACCCTCGGGGGAAGGGCACGCGGCGTCTCGCGAGGGGGAGGGCGCGCGGCTCACTCTCCTGGTGCCCAACCCTAGGAGCCCCTCCTGGGCCGTCCTATTGGGCCGTCTTCTATGCATCTTGGGCCTTCGTTCTTCCACAGCAAGATGTAGTTTAATTCCCTCGCACGAGCCCGAATAATTGGCCCAACTGGTGACGCCTGACGTAGTGGAACATCTTGGTGTGGCGCCTGAGCTTCTGGAGATGGCGCCTGAGCGTCTGGAGACGCAGCTGTGGGTGTAGATGTACTCGTGGTGTCCTCATCATCCCCCCCTTCTTGAACTGAAGTCGTCCTCGACAGCAAATCCTCATCTTCTCCCGCGTATGGTTTCAAATCTGCAACATTAAAACTAGTGGAAACACCAAACTCCGCAGGCAGCTCAAGAACATAAGCATTATCATTAATTTTGGTTAGCACTTTAAAAGGACCAGCAGCACGAGGCATCAATTTAGAACGGCGCAAAGCAGGAAAACGATCCTTTCGTAAATGCAACCAAACCATATCACCAGGTTCAAAAGTAACAAGTTTTCTACCTTTACTACCAGCAACTTAATACTTAGCATTAGCAGCAGCAATGTTTTGTTGAGTTTGTTCATGCAGATTAATCATTTGTTCAACATGTGCAACAGCATCTTTGTGCGGGGCGTCCTCAGCATCAAGCGAAAATAAATCAATAGGCGCCCGAGGAATGTAACCATACACAATCTGAAAAGGACTCATCTTTGTAGAAGAATGTATAGCATGATTATAAGCAAACTCAACATGAGGCAAACACTCTTCCCAACGTTTCAAATTTTTATCTAGAACAGCCCTAAGCATGGTTGACAAAGTCCTATTGACCACCTCATTTTGCCCATCAGTCTGAGGGTGACAAGTTGTACTAAACAGCAATTTAGTTCTCAATTTATTCCAAAGTGATCTCCAAAAATGACTAAGAAACTTAGCATCACGATCAGAGACTATTGTATTTGGAATACCATGCAAACGAATAATCTCTCTAAAGAACAAATCAGCAACACTGCTAGCATCATCAGTCTTATGACAAGGTATGAAATGAGCCATTTTGGAGAAACGATCAACAACCACAAAAATGCTATCCCTCCCCTTCTTAGTTCTAGGCAATCCCAAAACAAAATCCATCGAAATATCAAGCCAAGGAGAAGTAGGGACAGGCAAAGGCATATACAAACCATGGTTGCTCAAACGTGACTTAGCTTTCTGACAAGTAGTGCAACATGCAACAATGTGCTCAACATCTTTGCACATCCGGGGCCAAAAGAAGTGGGCAGCCAGCACCTCATGCGTCTTGTAAACGCCAAAGTGCCCCATGAGACCGCCTCCATGCGCTTCCTGCAACAACAACAGACGAACCGAACTAGCTGGAACACACAGCTTGTTAGCGCGAAACAGGAACCCGTCCTGCAAGTGAAATTTGCCCCATGGTTTCCCATTAACACAATGAGCGAAAACATCTTTGAAATCAGCGTCGTCCACATATAAATCTTTCACAGTTTGCAAGCCAAAAATTTTAAAATCTAACTGTGACAGCATAGTATAACGACGAGACAAAGCATCAGCGGTAACATTAACCTTCCCGTTCTTGTGTTTTATAATGTAAGGAAAAGACTCAATAAATTCGACCCATTTAGCATGACGACGGTTCAGATTTGTTTGGGTACGAATATGTTTCAAAGCCTCATGATCAGAATGAATTATAAACTCGTGATGCCAAAGATAGTGCTGCCATGTTTGCAACGTTTGCACTAAAGCATAAAGTTCCTTATCATAAGTTGAGTATTTCAAGCTAGCACCACTTAATTTCTCACTAAAGTAAGCAACCGGTTTACCTTCTTGTAACAAAACAGCACCTAGCCCAATACCACTAGCATCGCATTCAAGCTCAAACACTTTAGTAAAATCAGGCAACTGCAAGAGAGGAGCGTGGGTTAACTTATCTTTCAATGTGTTGAACGCTACCTCCTGTGCATCACTCTAAGAAAAAGGTACATCTTTCTTTGTAAGCTCATGTAGAGGTGCTGCAATGGTGCTAAAATCACAGACAAAATGGCGGTAGAAACCTGCAAGACCAAGGAAACTCCGAATCTGTGTAACCGTCGTCGGTGTAGGCCACTCCTGAATGGCATCAATCTTGCTGCTGTCCGCCTCAATATCCTGTGGGGTAACAACATAACCAAGAAACGAGACACGTTGTGTGCAGAAGATGCATTTTTCAATGTTAGCAAATAAATGGGCAGCCCTCAACGCGTCAAAAACAGCACTCAAATGTTCTAAATGCTCTGCCATAGACTTGCTGTAAATCAAGATATCATCAAAATAGACAACGACAAACAATCCTATGAAGGGCCTCAGAACTTCATTCATCAAGCGCATAAAAGTGCTGGGAGCATTAGTCAAACCAAACGGCATAACCAACCATTCATATAAGCCAAATTTTGTTTTAAAAGCCATTTTCCATTCATCTCCCAATTTCATTCTAATCTGGTGGTAACCACTACGCAAATCAATCTTAGTAAAAAGAATGGCACCACTAAGCTCATCTAGCATATCATCAAGGCGTGGTATAGGGTATCGATAACGAATGGTTATGTTATTAATAGCACGACAGTCTACACACATATGCCATGAACCATCTTTCTTAGGAACAAGTAACACAGGAACCGAGCAAGGGCTAAGAGACTCACGAATGTAACCCTTATCAAGTAACGCCTGCACCTGGCGCTGAATCTCTTTTGTCTCATCCGGGTTTGTACGGTACGGGGTGCAGTTTGGAAGCTGGGCACCGGGAATGAGGTCAATCTGGTGCTCAATGCCACGAAGCGGTGGGAGACCCGGTGGCAAGTCTTTGGGAAAGACATCAGCATACTCTTGCAAAAGGTTAGCAACCGCAGGCGAAATATCCAAAGATGGTGCATCATCAAGGGAAACAAGCACACTAGAGCATACAAGTGCATAGCATGGCAAAGGAGCATCTCGAATATCATCGAAATCAGCACGTGTAGCAAGTAAAACAGGGGCATTCAACTTAATTTCAGATTTATCAGAAGTGGATGGTGATGGTTCCTGTTCTTTAGCAATTTTAACAGCTCTAGCAAGATCATCTTTAACAATTTGTTCAGGTGTCATAGGATGTATAATTATTTTCTGACCCTTAAACATGAGAGAATAATGATTCGAACGACCAAGATGCAAGCTATCAGTATCATATTGCCAAGGTCTACCAAGTAACAAAGAGCATGCTTCCATAGGAACAACATCACAATCAACATAATCAGAGTAAGCACCTATAGAAAAAGGAACACGCACCGATCGTGATACTCTAATTTTGCCACCATCATTAAGCCATTGAATGTGATATGGGTTTGAATGCTTACGAGTGGGTAATGACAACTTCTCGACCAGCATAGTACTCGCCAAATTGTTGCAGCTACCGTTGTCGATGATGATGCGCATCGACTGGTCCTGCACAACACCCTTCGTGTGGAACAGAGTGTGTCGCTGATTCTTCTCGGCTGGGGCGACCTGTGTACTAAGAACACGCTGCACAACAAGACTCTCGTACCTATCGGCGTCCCCCGGATTGACATGTATGTCCGTCTTAGCTGCATTGTCAATGGCAAGCAAAGTATGTTCAAGTTCTTCTGAATCACTAGCTGAAGAGTACTCACCATTGTCACGAATGAGTAATGTGCGCTTGTTCGGACAGTCCTGAGCCACGTGGCCACGTCCGCTGCAACGAAAACACATGATATCCTGTGTACGACCTGTGGTGGATGCTGTGCCTGTGGATGGAGTGGTGCCTGTGGCTGGGGCGGCTCCTGCCGGCGTAGCTGTCCTCTCACGCGGTGTAGGTGTGGATGGCGCAGGGAGAGCAGGTGCTGAACTGGACGACGAGTTTCTACCTGCAAAAGTGTTAGAATATGTCCTCGAGCGG
Organism: Cenchrus fungigraminus; assembly: GCA_036936925.1. Lineage (NCBI taxonomy): Eukaryota > Viridiplantae > Streptophyta > Magnoliopsida > Poales > Poaceae > Cenchrus > Cenchrus fungigraminus. The sequence goes on along the minus strand of CM072772.1, from coordinate 55,143,563 downwards.
CGTCCCTGCACTTCGCGTTCAGCTTTGCAAGCAAACTCAAATAATTGGGTCATGTCAGCATATTCTTTATAATCAAGGATGTCCTGAATTTCGCGGTTCAAACCACCACAAAAGCGTGCCATGGCAGCGTCGGGTTCCTCCAATATACCACAACGAATCATACCTTTTTGCAACTCCTGGTAGTAGTCCTCAACAGACTGAGAACCTTGCTGAAATCGCTGCATTTTGTGAAGCAAATCACGAGCATAATATGATGGCACAAAGCGATGTCGCATAGCAGTTTTTAATTGCTCCCAAGTGGTCGAAACAGCAGTAGGATTTTTATTTTTATACTCACGCCACCAAATTAAAGCAAAATCAGTAAATTCACTAATGGCAGCCTTAACTTGAGAGCTAGCAGCAATATCATGGCATCAAAATTTTTGTTCAACTTCTAACTCCCAATCAAGATATGCAGCAGGATCATATTTGCCATTAAAGGGTGGAATTTTAAATTTGATTTTAGAGAAGGAATCGTTACCAGCGGGGCGGCGTGGTACACGGCGGGCTTTGCCTCGGCGGTCAGCATCCTCCTGCTCATCGTCACCCACACATCCTTGGGCCACCAAATCAGTGACCACCGTGTTCAATGCATCGAGTCGTGACACGATGGCGTCGAGCGTCATCTTGGTGGCTGTCTGCGCGAGATCAAGCTGGTCGAACCGCCCGTTGGCCGTAGTAACCGTGGAATCCATCCGCTCGTGGATCGTCTTGATGTCTGTGACAAGGCCATCAATCTCAGCCCGCATGTCCTGCAGCTGTTTCTTGTCGTCGTCGCCTGCCATGGTTAGTGCAAACACGAAACAAAACAGACGCCAACACAGGGGTGGAACAGCTCACAAAGGCGCTCAAACTAATGCTGTTATCAAATTCTTATCTGTTCTTACCACGCACACAAGGGCGACCTGCAACCAACCGGTGGAGCTCGCGAAAGATTGGAGGAGCGATTGCCTGGAGAAACAAAATCTGCTCGTCGTAGAAATATGTGGAGTTCTGGGTAGGCTACACTCAAGTCAAGGATTAGCACACTCAAACAATAATGCAAAGTTGAATTATAGTGCTAAACATGAAACAAACGCTGCTAGCAACAAGTGAAATCAAAAAGACAACAAGTAAGGTGGAGAGGGTGTAGCAAATTGCTGTTGTTTTTTGCTTCTGTTTTTTTTTGCAGGAGTCCTCAAAACTGATAATATGAACACAGAGGATCTCCAACAGCAAATTACCACACACACTTTTTCTGAAAGTACAAGGGTATTCCGGTAATTAAAAGATGGTACTACCAAACTCAGAATATGGTACTGGAAAAGAGAGAGGAGATGGCTCGGTGTGGGGGTACGCAGCACGATCAGGGAGAGATAGCTACCAGGGCATGCACGGTGCAGCCCAGGAGGCTTGCGAGCCAGGGGAAACTGTGGCGCAAAACTCCTTCACCGAGACGAATCGGTTCCCGTTTCCCACTTGGACTGTGTGGTCTCTTTTTTTTTGGATTCTTTTTTTTTCCTTTTTTTTTGATTGCTTTCCTTTTTTTTCCTTTTTTTCCTTTCCTTTTTTTTTGACCTACCACACCACAGAACAGGGACGGGGCGACCGAGAGGCGGCTGCGCGACGGGTGTGCGCGCGAGGAGGAGTGCAGCGAGGTGGTGGATGGATGAGCAGCGTAGAGAAACGGCAACGAACTAGGGTTAGAAGAAAAGAAGGAACAAAAGGTAGAAAACACAAGTAACCAGCAACAATTGAACGCGTAAGCACACAAATTCAACAAAGACACTTATTGAAAGAATGTGCAAGGCTAAACGGTTGCTGGGGCAAAGATCTAACCTGAAAGTAAATTTTTGTTTGGTTTTTTTTGGACTGTAGGAAGGGAAAAACACTAGATAAAACTCACCGATCAACCTGGAAAGCTGATACCACTTGATAGAGGGGGAGCGTCCGATCTTTCGGTGAGTGGAGATAAATCCGATTTGGTGGTTGTTGACCCTCACGATCCGACTACGACGAGCAAGCCCGAAGCGCCAATGCAATCGCTGAACCAACTCCCGATGGTTACCAACCTTGCCGGTGCAAAGTCAGCCTGATCACGAAGATCGTTTCCTGCACGCAATCGAAGAACGAACAAGAAAAAGAGGCGAGCAATCTTACTATCACTCGAAGGTGGAGTTCTGAATCACAGAGGACAGCACGTATTTGTGCGTGTTCTGGTGTAGCTAAAGCTAGATGTAAAACAAAACTCAAGTCTGAAAGTAAAAGAGGGGTCTATCTAAATAGAGGGGAGAAGGGGGCGCAGCCCCTAGCACCCTCAGGGGAAGGGCGCGCAGTGTCTCGCGAGGGGGAGGGCGCGCGGCTCCCTCTCCTGGCGCCCAACCCTAGGAGCCCCTCCTGGGCCGTCCTGTTGGGCCGTCTTCTATGCATCTTGGGCCTTCGTTCTTCAACAGCAAGACGTAGTTTAATTGCCTCGCACAAGCCCGAGTAATTGGCCCAACTGGTGACGCCTGACATAGTGGAACATCTTGGTGTGGCGCCTGAGCTTCTGGAGATGGCGCCTGAGCGTCTGGAGACGCAGCTGCGGGTGTAGATGTACTCGTGGTGTCCTCATCAGTTTGATGGATTGATAGGTTCTTGTATTTTTCTAGCTTCTGGAGGTGCTTGAATCCACTAAAGCTGAGCTGCAGAAGGTGAAGAGAGACCTGCAAGAACAACAAGTCAGCGAGCTCAAGTCACTGCAAGAGGCTCTAAATTACAAGCACCTGTATGAGCAATCGTTACAGCAGCAGAATGAACAACTGAAAGAGATGAATCATTTGCTGCAACAGGAGTATGCCCGGTTGAATGAAATGGCATTGTTATAGCAGGAGAACATTGCCCTGATGGAAGAGTTGACCAAAGAGAGGGGCCATGTTAATCAATTGTTACGGCAGGAGAATGACCAGCTGAAAGAGATTCAGCAATTGTTAGCGGAGAATGCCCTGTTGAAAGAAAGAGCAATCGAACTCTGACTGAGCTGCAGACAATCGATAAAACATGTCTGGTGTTACTACTAGCTAGACGGTTCATAGGTGGTGTGTACTTTGTGGTGATGAATTTGTTTGTATTTTTGTGTTTGCTACTTGCTGGTGGTATGAACTTTGTGGTGATGAGTGCTATGAGATTCCATCTTACCATGCCGATTTGGTTTAATCTGTTTCAAATTGAGTCAAGCATACTCACCATTCTGAATTAATTTTGCTGATGTTTTGCTGGTCCGTTCTGTTGATGTTTTGCTGGAAGGACCTTCCTGAGTAACGATCGTGAAACTGCTTGTTTCCTACTGTTGGTCACGAAATGTTGCAAAAACAATTTGCCATAGCAAGGGTTCGAACTAGAGACCTATAGGAACGAGACAGCACTATCTACCACTGCACCACCTCTTGGTTGTGTCAATTTAATGAGAAACACTTTCCACCCCAACCACAGCACGGAGCGGTTGTTCTGATAAGTTGGCGGGAGAAAAGCCCGCGCTGTAGCAAAAAATAGTTTTCCTGCAGCCTGCTGCCCCGAAACGGGAAAACGAAGAACGGAGAGGCGAGTAGGCTACCAAAATGGATCATTCCGGTGGTGATTTGCGACTTCCAACGGCTGCTCACTCCTACGGGCGCAACCTGGGTGATACTTGCTGCAGCAGCATGTCAATCTGGTAAGTAATTTTGTGTTCAATATTTCATTTCGCAGAATGTTCTCCTTTTCGATTCGTTTTGTGGTCAGTAATTTTGAGTTGGATTCGCCAAAAACTTTCCAGATATATAGACGCTGGATAACCGGTTGTAATGGTTTTACCACCGATCATGAGAAAGGGGTCCAGGATTACTTGGCATTTCTTCGGACTAGATACGCTGAGGACGAAGAAATACTATGCCCGTGTCGTCGATGCCTCAATAACTCTACACGGACTATAGAGCGAATTGGAGTTCACTTACTTGTGAGTGGGATGGCAACCACTTGGGCAAGGGTCAGGTGCTCGGTGAGAAAATGTATGAATTTGTAAAGGAACATCTGAACCGTAAGGTGTCACCAACATCTTCATATGCACAATTTACATTTGTTGTGAAGTTACTTCATATAAAGTCTTTCAGTCTGATGAGCAACGTCGCATTCAATGCAACGATGAATTTGTTACAAAAAGGATTCCCAGAAGCGTGTCTTCCAGACTCTTTCGATGCGGCAATGAAGTACATACGTTCCATGGGACTCGGCTATGAAAAAATCCATGTTTGCAAAAATAATTGTATATTGTTTCGCAAGGAGAAGTATGTCAAACTTGATGTGTGCCCAGTATGTTGTGAAGCGGATTCAAGATGGAAGGATGCAGACACCAACATGCCACCATGGGTATGCATGGAAGAATCAAACTTCATGATGGCCTTATTGATCCCTGAGTTCTCCATCAAAGGATTTTGATATCTTCATGGAACCTCTCGTCGAAGAGCTGCAGCAACTTTGGAAGGGTGTCTGGGCAATCGATGCTGTTGAGGGTAAAGGATTTAAAGTGCGTGCTGCGGTTCTTTGGTGCATACATGATTATCCAGCATTGAGCATGTTGTCTGGGCGAGTCACAAAAGGCTATTTTGCCTGTGTGCGTTGCGACAAGGATCCTTGCTCAAGGAGATTGAAGAACAAGATATGTTACGTTGGGCATCATCATTTCCTTCCAACTGACCATCCATGGAGAAGAAAGAGAGCAGATTTTGATGGTACTATTGAAAACCGAGAAAAGCCAGAGTAGTTTACCCATGAGGAGCTGAAGCAGCAACTGGAGAGGGTAAAAGACGTTAGACCAGGAAAGCATCCTCTACCTCAAGGAAAGAAAAGGAAGCGGGAATCCGGACAGTGCTGGAGCCGAAGGGTTTGTTTGTGGGACTTGCCGTACTGGTCATCTGTGAATTTGGCACATAACCTTGATGTGATGCACATTGAGAAAAACATATGCGAAAACCTTATTGGAACGTTGCTTAAAATTGCTGGGAAGACAAAGGACACCATCAATGCTAGGGTTGATTTGGAAGAGATGGGCGTAAGATCAAATCTACACATGGTGGCAACTGAGGATGGTGAGTCATGCAAAATGCCAGAAGCTCCGTATGTACTTTCAAAAACGAAACAGAAGCTGTTTTGTGATTTTATAAGTTCGGTGAAGTTCCCAGATGGATATGCTTCAAACTTAGCTAGGTGTATTGCTGCTGATGGATGCAAACTACAAAGAGTGAAAACTCATGATTGTCATATCCTACTCCAAAGGGTTTTGCCGGCTTGTCTTCGCGGCTTAGTGGACAAAGAGATATACACAGCTATAGCAGAATTAGGAAACTTCTTTCGGCAACTATGTTGCAAAACTTTGAAGTTGGATGTCTTGCAAAAACTGAAAACTGATATCCCAATAATTCTGTGCAAGCTTGAGAAAATTTTCCCTCCTGCCTTCTTTGATGTTATGGTCGAAGCAATCCTGAGAGGTCCAGTACAATATGGATGGATGTATCCCGTCGAATGAAGGCTATGCACATTGAAGCGTTCGGTGAGAAACCAAGCTAGGCCTGAAGGATCCATTGCAGAAGCATGTGTTGCAAATGAGGCCTTGACATTTTGGTCTAGGTACTTCGCGGCTGATGATGTGGCCACATGATTCAATCAGGTTGGAAGGAACAGAGAGAATGCTGATTTGTCTGTAGATGGAACATCCTGTTTCGATCACAATGTTCAAGTACTTGGAGCAGGGACCACTTGTTGGCTTGGGTCAAAGTACGACAAGGTGGTTTGGTATGTGCTAAACGATTGCGAAGAGGTGAAGCCATATATCGAGTAAGTAAATCACCATTGCAATGATAGAACTACAATTATTTCGTTCTAACTTTGAGATGGTACTGCTTTGCAGAGTGTTCAAGAATGAATTAAAAGCGAAAGGTGTGTCGGACGAGGACATTGATCGTCGAATTGCTACAGAATTTCGGCACTGGTTTAGATCGCATGTTAGTCTTCATTTTTTTTGTTTGGTAGCTAGCTTATATTACCTTGTGAGGACCTTTACATAAGACTATATTAAAAAAACTATGGCTCTTCTGTACAGATTACAAACAATCCAGTGAGCGACGACAACCTATATGCATTATCAGCTGAACCAGACCGGCAAGCAAAAACTTATACAACATGTATTGTAGGTGGTGTCCGGTACCACACCAAGGCCCGAGAGGCAAATAGGAAGACACAGAACAGTGGAATCATGACTACAGGATCACATAAAGACATTGCAGAAATTGAGTTTTATGGTTCACTAAGAGACATTATTGAGCTGCGTACAACTCGGGGCTTGACAGAGATCGAACTGTTGTTTTATTCCAGGTTGACTGGTATGATCTGGAAGGGACCAAGAAGGAACCAAAGATTAGAAATGATGGTTACTTCACAAGCGTCAATACTGGAGATTACTGGTACCAAGATGATCCCTACATTCTTGCTGAACAAGCAACGAAGGTGTTTTACTTGCCAGACACCCTACTACAACACCCATGGAGAGTGGTGCAAAAATTTGAGCACAGGCATTTGTGGAGCTATAATGAAAAGGAGGAGGACATAGCTCCCACTGGCATGGTACTTGCATATCAAGATGATGAAATTGACCAAACCTTGCATGATGTTATACTTAATGAAGGTCTCAGTGATGGTTCGGAGGTTCCTGTGCCTATTACTGGCGAGGAGACTGTGGTTGCAGCCGCTGAAGTTGACGCAATTCGCCAGCAGGAGCTGTCTGATGTGGATGGATTCAATTCTGAAGATGAGGACGACGACACTCTATGGCAATACGTCGATGAAGATGAAAATGCTGCCGATGAAAGTGACGACGACTAGGATATCAAATCAGTAAATGTTTAAGTCAATCCGAACTGAAATCATGTGGACCTTATGATTTATATGTAATTTATATGTAGTTGAAGTGCACTTTCCAGAATATTAAACCTGCCGTAGGTGCCTACTATCCGGTTCAGTGTATTATGTAGCATCGAAACTTCCTCTTGCGTCTTTACAAAATATACGATCGCGCATGGGGATGCCGATTATCCGGTACGTTGTATTATAAAACAACAAAACATCCTGTTGGGCTACGTGAATGTGTTAATCTCCAATGTGGGCATGATCGAGGAGTATGCAACGTGACGTGCTCATGATCATGTAGTGCTAGGCAAACGAATCGACGAAGGAAGGGCTGTGTTGATCTCCAATGTGGCCATGATCGAGTAGTATGCAATGTGACGTGCTCATGATCATGTAGTACTAGGCGAACGAATCGACGAAGGAGGGGATGTGTTGATCTCCAATGTGGGCATGATCGAGTAGTATGCAACGTGACGTGCTCATGATCATGTAGTATTAGGCGAATCGAATCGACGAAGGAAGGGATGTGTTGATCTCCAATGAGGGCATGATCAAGGAGTATGCAACGTGATGTGCTCATGATCATGTAGTAGTAGGTGAACGAATCGACGAAGGAAGGGCTGTGTTGATCTCCAATGTGGCCATGATCGAGTAGTATGCAATGTGACGTGCTCATGATCACGTAGTACTAGGTGAACGAATTGACGAAGCAAGGGATGTGTTGATCTCCAATGTGGCCATGATCGAGTAGTATGCAACGTGACGTGCTCATGATCATGTAGTACCAGGCGAACGAATCGACGAAGGAAGGGATATGTTGATATCCAATGTGGCAATGATCGAGTAGTATGCAACGTGACGTGCTCATGATCATGTAGTACTAGGCGAATCGAATCGACGAAGGAAGGGATGTGTTGATCTCCAATGTTAGCATGATCGAGTAGTATGCAACGTGACGTGCTCATGATTATGTAGTACTAGGCGAACGAATCGACGAAGGAAGGGATGTGTTGATCTCCAATGAGGGCATGATCGAGTAGTACGACCATAAGACATCCCTACATAATATTGTCTATGGGGATCGTGAACCACCTAGGCGTAGTTTGCTCGGTGGGTCGTTCCCGTCCGACGAGGAGATGGCCGGACTTTTTGTTGAGTCGTTCACAGGTAGGCGAGCATATCGCACGCCTGACATGCTTACCCCTGAGGCAAATGTGGTTCACCGGGCACTACGGAAGACATTGTTACCACGGATTGGTGTTGACGGTCGTTAAGTCCCTATTTTCGACCCTCAACTTTGAACAAATTTCACTCCATCAAAGCTTGTATCATAGCTGTGGGGTTATAAACTAACGGAGTCCATGAGCTTTGGTGAATATTTTGACGCAGGTCATAATGAGACATCATAGCACAAATAAAGCATCTTGACAAACAATGTCAAATGCTTAGTTTGATAGCACCATTGTGAAGTTCTTGTCGAGATGATCAAAATAGAGTTTTGGTTCACCCAATTCAGAGTTCGGATGCAGAAATTATGCCTCACGGAAGATTGTGACACGAGACATGTCGGGGGGTAGGTGCGGCCGAACCTAGTAGGTTCGGCCGGACCTATCAACCTCCTCTGATCAACACCAAACATTACCAAATGCGTCTACACTTAGCATAATATCCAAGGGGACCAAGTCCATGGGCCAGACACCACAAAAGTTGGTCCGGCCGCACCTCCTAGGTCCGGCCGCACCAACGAGGTCCAGCCGCACCACCCAAAATCCTCCTCTCGGGTCCACGGCACCAACAATCCCACAAACACACCTTGGATGTATGAGATACACCGGTGAATGGTCGGTTTGATCAAAAGGCTATGGTTGGAAACACTTGGATCGATGGACCCACACTTAACCGCCACAACCGCCATCAAGGAGTGATCCTGGACGTCCCTCAACACCGTCGGTGCATCACACGGCAATTGAGTAGGACCGGCCGCACCTCTAGGTATGGTTGCACCTATCATACCCCAGGATTTCGCTCCACCGACTTGGGAACCGACCCAGGAGCGTTGATCAGGGCCGTGCACGATCAAAGGCGGCAAATTATAGGGCCGGCCGCACCTGGAGATACGGCCGCACCTCCTTGCTCGTCACTGCAGCTCCCTCTCGCCTACAAGTACCCCATCCTACAGCCACTGACCCATAGGGCCTATATATAGAGCCTGGCACCTCATAGAAGGACACAAGTTATTAGAAGCAAGTGGCGGAGCCCTACATATGTTAGTATTCAGAGAGTAGGGAGAGAGAGTTGAGTGTTGGAGTAGACGACGGAGTGTCGGTCTTCTTTCCCTAGTGTTGGAGTAGAAGCCGGAGTGTCAGTCTTCTTCCCCTTCCTCGGCGGGTGCGGTACAACTACAGTCGTCCACACCTGGGATATTTTGTAAGTTCGGTTCGTGAGTAACTAAGTCTCAAGTCATTTCATCGTTCGCTCTTAGGTTCTTCGATTGCATTTAGTAGTTTCTACTTGTTGTGATTGCTTTGCTTTGAATTTGAGTAAAGTAGTGCTTGGTTAGTGTAGACGTGGTGTCTAGGCTTTCCAGTACCTTGTAATGCTTCCTGGTTCAACGGAATAGTTGTGGTACCCTAGGGAGGTGACAGCTCCGGACGGGCTTTGTAGTCCACCACGTTAGTTCCGGCAGGTAGGAGTTACGACATCAGAGCCCCCTTCTCATCCCTTTCCGTGGCTCTTTTCCCTCTGGCCCCGACGAGCGACAAGTTTTGCCTTGATTCTATCCGTGACTCTCACGAGTCCCAAACTTCATCCGCTATCCCCTCTCTACCCGAAATCTACCTTTGCCTTTCTATCCTTCGTCACCATATCCCCCGGACGAATTAGTTCAGGTTCACAACACTTCTCGTTCCCCGTGGAAATCTATACCTTGGAATACTCCCGGGTGAAAGCTACAACGGTATCCGTGCGCTTGCGGATCTATCTGTGATCGTGTAGTATACCAACAGGCTTTCTGGCGCTGTTGCAAATCTAGTAACGACGTAAGAAGTGCCAACAAGCTTTCTGGCGCCGTTGCCGGGGAACGGTAGCTGTTCTGATCCCAAACCTAGTTCGTCCGTGTATCACCCCATTTATCCCATGGATTCAAATCCAACCCTTTTTGATTTTTCCGCTCCAAAGGGTGATTGGTTGGAGCCCCCATCATCATCACATCCCATCAAAACACCGGGCTATGAGCTTCGCCATGCTCTTATAGCCTTGGTCCGAGAGAATTCGTTCGCTAGAACGAAAGAGGAGAGCCCATACATTCATTTGCGAGGATTTGAGCAAATTTGCTCGATAATCGTAATTGAGGGAATGACCCAGCAAACCCTCAAATGGAAGCTCTTCCCATTTTCTTTAATGGGAGGAGCAAAGAAATGGTACTATTCCTCAGTCAGAAGCATGGAGGGAAGTTGGGAAAAGCTCAGAGAAAAGTTTTGTCTGACCTTCTTCCCTATGTCTCGATTAGTGACCCTACGACTACAAATCCTCTCTTTCAAACAACTAGACAAGGAGTCACTAGGGACTGCTTGGGCACGATCCACCAATTCTTTGGCCTCTGGACCCGACATTAGGATCTCAGAACCTATTCTTCTACAACATTTTAGAATGGGTCTCGATGTCGAGTCCGCCAAATTTTTGGATACTTCATCAGGAGGCTCGTTCTCTCATTTGACTCCTAGTGAAGGGAAGGTGGTTCTAGGAAAAATCCTAGAAAACACTCCCTACACGGGAATTTTTGACGAATTCCCAAACAAAGAAGAAGAACCCATGCCAAACACTCTCTCAGAACCAAAACCCATAGAGGAGAAACCCACTAGCACTTTTTGGCATGAAGAACCACTCTTCTATCCCCGTGTGTACCCAGCTGATTTCTCGTATGACTTCGACGAGGAATCAACAAACTCCGATCCACTCTCTGAATCGGAATTCATAGAGGAGGAGCCTATTCTAGAAAAATTCATATCCACAGACACCCATCCTCCTCTTACCAAAACTTGGTTCACAGGGGAACCATTCCAACCTTATCGAGAGTTCGATCACCCCTCGTGTGACTTCATCTATGAATACTGTGATGATTTATTTGGTAAACATTGGACGGAGAAATCCTTCCCGAGAAGGGAAAGAGACTCAACACACGAGAGAGAATTAGTCAACTTACCCAACCTAGAAGAGGTAAAAAGACGGAGAGAAAAGTTGGAATACATCTCCGCAATCAGTAGCCGGGAATGGTTGAGAGAAGCAGAAGGCCTTTCTTACCAGGTAATCCAGCTATATCCCGAGCTAAAGTCACTCTCATTCCAAGTAGGAAACCTCTCTTACCAGGATGTGTTCTATGTCCCTAGGGTCGATATCAATATCCCTCCTAAATCCTTAGTATTAGAGGCCTTTCCCGATGAACCCCTCTCTTTCTCTCAGAAGCGTCTCCAATGGATTTCAGGTCAAACCATAGAGACAGAGGGAATCCTTAGAGTCGTCCAAACAAAGATTGGAGAGTATGGGATCTTCCTAGATTATCATATCTTTGACATCCCAAAAGGAGATCCACCCTTTATTCTCATCGGAAGACCCATTGAAGGGGTACTGAGTAGTGTGCTCGACCATGAAAAGTAGCCATATCATCTTGAGGTTCGAGATACACATCTCCAATGTCATAGATCTGAGGTTAAGAAAGAACATGTGTGGTCTATGGACATTATTGAGGCGTCAACACTGGATTCTCAAAACAGACTCGAGCATGAAGGTTTTACACTAGAGGGATCACAAATCCCATGCTCACATCAAAAGTTTCCAGAGTTATCAAGCCCCATTACCAATGACCTTTACGAAACCTACAACCTCCTCATTTTCCTTGTGCATGCTAACTTTGAAAGTAAGGTTGTAGATGCTTTTGTTTACCATAAACATTGCAAATTTCGTGGTCATTTTTTTGGTACTAACCTTGCAGCTAGAGCTATGATGGTTTCATCATCTCGATTGGCTGCAAGATGAAGATCTCCAGTGGTCAAGCTTATGATCCAAAACAAAGCACTATCGGGAGATAGCCCGAATAATCTTTTAGATTTCCTTTTCAAATAAAAGCAAGAGCATCTCTTTAGGATTAGTCGTCCTTCAGGTATTTTTGGTCGCTAACATTTTAGGTGGAGATTGAAAGGACCGATGGATAGGCAATGCCTAAAAACATGAGAGCGACACCAACTACAACACCAAGGTAATTCAGGGAAAGAAAGTATTACGAAGGAAGCTTGAACTCCGCACACTTGAGTTGTGTTGCCTAGCAATGCAAACTCCAAGTGTGGGGGAGATATGTGAGTATCCCGAGTAAGTTTCTCTCATACTAAATCTTATTTTGGTTTGAAGATGGTGTTGGTTCTTGCATCTTGCTCTCTTAAAAAAACACAAAAATATTTGAATTTGAATAAAGGCTTCCTAGCTCTTCAGCTAGCAGAGCCTCCCTTTTTGTTTCCATCTTTTTCTTTGAATAATAACACCAGGTACAAGAGCAAGTGTGGGGGAGATTTCTCAGGCTCGTTGAAACACAAAATTGAGATCTCCCGCCATGGTACCGCACAACACCGACTACGCTAATCGACGAGGGATGAGGTAAGTGCACTAGAGCAAGTCGGTCGCCCCTGTGGTTTGGCCGAATCACCATTTGTCTACCTCATTCCCCACTTTCTCCAAGAGCGATGGTATGTGCACCCCTACCTCTCTACTTTTGGAAATCATGAGTTTAAATGAGCTTTAAATCCGATCATATAAATCAAACTCAATTGAATCCTCATGCACCCAATGCTCGACATGTTTCATATGGTTGGCTTGCATAAGTTTTATTCCATACTTATTATCTTGATGCTTGTGAACAACATATCTTTAGGAAACCATGCCCATCTAAGTAGCTGATGTTTGAGATATGGTCCGATGAAATGATCTTTGCTCCAAATGTTTGAGTGCTTGGGAAATTTATTTGAAAATTTTGAAAACCCTTTGCGAAGCTCCTCTTTGATATGCCAAGTCCTACCAGAGCCATATGATGAGACATCTTGAAAACCTCATACACATATGCTACTTGTCATTGCATTGAGCTTTGTCAAATTGTTGTGACCCTTGTGAGAATTCTTTTCATGCTTTCATGATCAAGATACACGTACACGCCAACATCCTCCTTGCTATGCTCAGTTGAGAGCTAGCATTGTACCATCTATCTATTCCACAAAATAAAGCTCCACACTATGTGTTGACCTCTCTCTCTCTCTCCAAGTTAATATTACAAAAGAGACATGGCTATAAAAAAATGGACACATGAAGGTCCAAGAAAAAAAGTTGGACACATGAATGTCCAAGAAAAAAAGAAAAAAGAAAAGATAGCCATGTCCACAAAAGAGTCAAAATAGAGAGAGAGGATCATGCAAAATGGAGTTACAACAAATCAGATGGTAATAACTAGCACCCATTCCGGGCCTAGTGTACACCTTACCATCATCACAACATTCATTATACATATGGTAATATCTAGCACCCATTCTGGCCCTAGTATCCACCTTACCATATCCATCATATCCCTACACATGCACATCTTGATCTGATTGTATGATTTGATTTTCTCCTTGGATCCGGTTTTTGACTTTGCAATACATGTGATGCAAGTATGCCTCATCTTTATACCCTACCTTGAGCTCCATATATAGCCATCATTAGAAGTAGGTTGAATAAAGGCAATGCCTTGGTGAGGACTATACACATTGAGCGATTTGAGAGAATCAAATGAGGTGCCAAGCAAGGTTTATTTTGAAAACTTATTGAAAAAATCCCAAGCTACTTGACATGAGGAGTAGAAGTGATTTGATTCAAGATCGTTCCATTCCTCAACTACCCAAGATGGCATGATAGACACTTCAAAGTTCACAAGTGCAAGGTATGATTCGGAATATCTCTTATGCTCGCTTCATACCATAGGAATTTTTGTTTTCACCTTGGTCCTTAACCTTTACTCGAGGACGAGCAAAGGGCCAAGTGTGGGGGTGTGTTGACGGTTGTTAAGTCCCTATTTTCGACCATCAACTTTGAACAAATTTCACTCCATCAAAGCTTGCATCATAGCTGTGGGGTTGTAAACTAACGGATTCCACGAGTTTTGGTGAATATTTGGATGCAGGTCATAATGAGACATCATAGCACAAATAAAGCATCTTGACAAACAACATCAAATGCTTAGTTTGATAGCACCATTGCGAAGTTCTTGTCGAGATGATCGAAATGGAGTTTTAGTTCACCCAATTCGGAGTCCGAATGGAGAAATTATGCCTCACGAAAGATTGCGACACAAGACATGTCGGGGGGTAGGTGCGGCCGAACCTAGTAGGTTCGGCCGGACCTATCAACCTCCTCCGATCAACACCAAACTTTGCCAAATGCCTCTACACTTAGCATAATATCCAAGGGGACCAAGTCCATGGGCCAAACACCACAAAAGTTGGTCCGACCGCACCTCCTATGCCCGGCCGCACCAATGAGGTCCAGCCGCACCTACTAGGTCCGGCCGCACCACCCAAAATCCTCCTCTCGGGTCCACGGCACCAACAATCCCACAAACACACCTTAGATGGATGAGATACACCGGTGAATGGTCGGTTTGATCAAAAGGCTATGGTTGGAAGCACTTGGATCAATGGACCCACACTTAACCGCCACAACCGCCATCAAGGAGTGATCCTGGACGTCCCTCAACACTGTCGGTGCATCACACGGCAATTGAGTAGGACCAACCGCACCTCTAGGTATGGCCGCACCTATCAAACCCTAGGATTTCGCTCCACCGACTTGGGAACCGACCCAGGATTGTTGATCAGGGCCGTGCATGATCAAAGGTGACAAATCGTAGGGCCGGCCGCACCTGGAGATACGGCCGCACCTCCTTGCTCGTCACTGTAGCTCCCTCTCACCTACTAGTACCCCCTCCTACAGCCACCGACCCAGAGGGCCTATATATAGAGCCTGGCACCTCATAGAAGGACACAAGTGATTAGAAGGAAGTGGCGGAGCCCTACATAAGTTAGTATTCAGAGAGTAGGGAGAGAGAGAGTTGAGTGTTGGAGTAGAAGCCAGAGTGTCGGTCTTCTTTCCCTACTGTTGGAGTAGAAGCCGGAGTGTCGGTCTTCTTCCCCTTCCTCGGCGGGTGCTGTACAACTACGATCGTCCACACCTAGGATATTTTGTAAGTTCGGATTCGTGAGTAACTAAGTCTCAAGTCATTTCATCGTTCGCTCTTAGGTTCTTCGATTGCATTTAGTAGTTTCTACTTGTTGTGATTGCTTTGCTTTGAATTCGAGTAAAGTAGTGCTTGGTTAGTGTTGACGTGGTGTCTAGGCTTTCCAGTACCTTGGAATGCTTCCCAGTTCAACAGAATAGTTGTGGTACACTAGGGAGGTGACAGCTCCGGACGGGCTTTGTAGTCCACCACGTTAGTTCCGGTAGGTAGGAGTTACGACATCAGAGCCCCCTTCTCATCCCTTTCTGTGGCTCTTTTCCCTCTGGCCCCGACGAGCGACAAGTTTTGCCTTGATTCTATCCGTGACTCTCACGAGCCCCAAACTTCATCAGCTATCCCCTCTCTACCCGAAATCTACCTTTGCCTTTCTATCCTCCGTCACCATATCCCCCGGACAAATTAGTTCAGGTTCCCAACACTTCTCGTTCCCCGTGGAAATCGATACCTTGGAATACTCCCGAGTGAAAGCTACAACGGTATCCGTGCGCTTGCGGATCTATCTGTGATCGTGTAGTATACCAACAGGCTTTCTGGAGCCGTTGCAAATCTAGTAACGACGTAAGAAGTGCCAAAATTGGCAACAACCAGTGAGCCAATGGACTCTTCCTTCTTTGTGAAACTAATCCTTGAAAATCAGTACGAGCAGAGAAAGTTCTAGTCAATGGTGGAGATGAGGATGGCACAGCAGGAGGAGTTAAACCGCGCACACTCGGAGCAGCTAACACAAATGGTAACACAGCACCAGCGCACTATGGAGAATTTTGTGAATGCTTCACTCAGTCACCTTCACCAAGTTAACGGCTTACCGCCACCGCCCGCTCTACTCGCACCTATTGGTCAGACTTCCTTGCAACTCATGCCTCCTGCTAACTTGGGTAAATCATCTGAAGTCTATGAGCTGCCTCACAGTTCAGCAATTAGTTCACAATGGATGACAGAAAAGGATTCCAAAGAAGAAAAGGAAGCAGATGCAACAATACTCAAGGTTTTATCTGATATTGCAGCAGAGGAAACGAATAAGGAAGATCCTTTGGCGGCAACAGGAACTGGTCTGGAAGATCCTGCTCCAGCTACCTCGGAAGGCTCTCGTGCAGCTGATCCTGCTCCTGCTCCTACTACATCGGAAGGCTTTCCTGCTCCTGCTCCTGCTCCTGCTACCTCAGAAGGCTCTCCTGCTCCTGCTCCTGCTACCTCAGAAGGTTCTCCTGCTCCAGCTCCTGCTACCTCAGAAGGCTCTCCTGCTCCAGCTCCTGCTACTACTACCGAAGAAGGCTCTCCTACTCCTGCTCCTGCTCCAGCTCCAGCTCCTGATGACCCTCTTCCCAATCCTGTTACATCGGCTCCTTCGAACACCGACGAAAAAGAGGTAGAATGTTAAACATTCCTTTTATTGTCATTGATTCCATTTGATTGTTGTATTCGAGTTGAACAATACATTTTTCTTCACGTGTGCAAACTAGCCATAAATAATCGTTTTGCCTGGGCTTTGTGCTCAAGTCTTCACAATTGCTGACCAAGATGAAATTGTACCAGAGTTAGAAGACTCCCAATACTCTTGTACCGGGTTGCAGAATGAGATACAGGTACCAGCACTTTGTTTCCAGAATAGAACATCGTACTTGTGTCGTGACGTTGAAGACTGCGACTTCCATACGATTGAATCCTCTGATTGGATTAATGGCTTGGATCAATGCGGGATTCCTACAACCAAAATGGATAGTTCTACGGCCTCGACATCACGCAATGCATGAGTCGTGCTATGCATAAAACGAACCCAACACTCCCTACGCATGCTTTTGTTTGTAATTTTCAATGTAATCCTTGAATCATGTCACAATACCGATGTTTGATGAGAGGAAGGGATGTGTTGATCTCCAATGTGGGCATGATCGAGGAGTATGCAACGTGAGTGCTCATAATCTTGTAGTACTAAGCGAATCGAATAGACGAAGGAAGGGATATGTTGATCTCCAATGTGGTTATGATCGAGGAGTATGCAACATGATGTGCTCATAATCTTGTAGTACTAAGAATTGAATCGACGAAGGAAGGGTTGTGTTGATCTCCAATGTGGGCATGATCGAGGAGTATGCAACGTGACGTGCTCATAATCTTGTAGTACTAAGAATCGAATCGACGAAGGAAGGGATGTGTTGATCTCCAATGTGGGCATGATCGAGGAGTTTGCAACGTGACGTGCTCATAATCTTGTAGTACTAAGCCAATCGAATCGACGAAGGAAGGGATGTGTTGATCTCCAATGTAGGCATGATCGAGGAGTATGCAACGTGACGTGCTCATAATCTTGTAGTACTAAGAATCGAATCGACGAAGGAAGGGATGTGTTGATCTCCAATGTGGGCATGATCGAGGAGTATGCAACGTGGCGTGCTCATGATCATGTAGTACTAGCCAAATCGAATCGACGAAGGAAGGGATGTTTTGATCAATATAAGGGGAGCAGTACATAAACGAAATGAGTAGTTTCTAGTCAAGGAATATCCTATCTAGTAGTATCTTGATTAGAGGAACATCCTTTGCCATAGTATATAGCGCTGACCAGCCCTCAGAACAAACCGGCGCGCGATTCAAATATTTGGAATTTCGGACGCCTGGGCAAAGCAGATGTTAAATGTCCTTTTTGCTTCCCCCTTCCCAATGCACCCCGTTTCAGTCACCACCATAATGAAAGGGTATATTGGTAATCTGACAAGGCCCTCCACCGAAATGGATAAATTACCCCCGCCCCCGTCCCTTCCCTCCCTTCTACTCCTCTTCTCGCCATCTCAAATCTTTCCGCCCCCATTTCACCTTCCCTCCTCGCCGGCGGCCCAAATCTTCACCTCCTCTCCTCCATTGTCTCAAATCTACCACTCATAGCTTCAGCCCCTTTCCCATCTGCCTCTGTAGTAGCAGCGGTGACGACACAATGGCACCAGGAGGGAAGGTCGTACGAAGGAAATATCCAGAACAAGGTACAATGTTTTCCTCCTCGGTTCAGCTTCCTCGGTGGATTCGTACTTGCGTGTTTTCCGATGTGGCAGATCCCATGTGTGCACTAGTTTTTTCTTGATCAGGTAGATCTCATGTCTACACTAGTTCTTTTTAGGATCTTGTTTTGACTAGGAACATCCTTTCAGGATCTTGTTCGGCTAGGAACATCCTACTGGTTCTTATAGAAGTTTTTAGATCTGACAGATCCCATGTCTACACTACTTCTCAGGATCTTGTTTTGACTAGGAACATCCTTTTCAGGATCTTGTTTCGGCTAGGAACATCCTACTGGTTCTTATAGAAGTGTTTAGATCTAGTTTTATTTACAGTGCTAGGCCAACCTTACAGAAGTTTCTCTGCTTTCCTAACAGAAGTAGATGAGCGCGGCGATTACAAGCGGCAAAGGGACATGAATGTTTTGAAGAATCACAATTTCTTCTCTAGTCTTGGCATCGAGAAAATGAAAGCACTTTTAGCAGCTGACCGACCAAGCAGAAAGGGTACAAATGATACAAGAATACAAGATTCGGATCCGGAGTACAACCCTTCTGATGAACATGAATCTGACCTAGAGACCCAACAAGAGGTAGTCTTATCATGAACTCATTTCATGTACTAGTTATGTAGGAATGCTTCTGATCTTCTCTTTCTTTGTTGAATTTTGTGTAATCGGGTCACTCATAGCATACCTATCAGTGGAGGAAGAGGGACCAAGAGAATTCGGGCACCGGATGACCCTACCAGAATGCCTCCTAGGCTGACTAGGACCAAGGCAAGGGAATGGGCTTTAGCTGATGGGAGTGGGACAACTCTTGATACACAAGAATTGCCCACTGAAGGCCAAGCAACAGCAACCCACGATGAGAACATCATTGACATGACGACTGCAGAAGGCAAGTCATTTGATCTCATATTCGAATGTCCTAATTACCAACCGAATAATTATTAACTTGTATGGCTGTAACAAACTTGTTAGGTGATGCACGCCCTTCCAGAGCACAACGGGGGCTGCGGGATTCAAGAAGATTGGGCAGAGATCTGGACCGAATTAGCCGAGGCTTAACTGGCAAGATCCCTATACACATTCAAGAAGGGCTCAAACGCCCAGAGGCACCAATGCAAGCTGCAAAGTTTGCATCAGAAGGTGGGATCATAGTGCGTGGGCACATACCGATCCTTCCTAGCTGGAAGGACTACAAGCCAAAGAAGAACCAGCAAGATGGTCAAAAGACTGAAGACCATCTCAAGAACTACATGGGCAAACTAGCGGTGTGCATATGTCCACTCATCTACTACCATAGTTCTTTGCATCCATTCTTGTCATCCATTTTTCTGATAATTGTCTTGTGCTAGGGGCAACTCGACATTGACACCACCAGTGAGCCTGTAAGGGTGGCATGCACTAACATGCTGAAGTCGATACAGAGACAGGCGAGGTATCGCCTGAAGCAAAAGTACTTCAATGATGTTCCAGCAAATGCAGTCCCAACTAAATCTCCTGTGCCCAATCTGACCGACGCCTAATGGAAGGCACTGGTTAACATGTGGTCTTCCCCTGAGCACAGGGTATGATAGAACTTCAACTTGCCACTACCACATTTTCATGTACTTATATATTGTTCTTAATCTTATTTCTTACACGAGTTCTTATTATTGTAAAGGCGAGGTGTAGTACAAACACCGGTAATCGAGGAAAGGTCAAGTACCATCAGTGCACGGGATCTCGAAGCTACATTATACAAGCTAATCTTGTGGTAATCAGATGAACAAGTCATGTTTTTGCTCTGTAGTTCATTTCATGAACCATTTTACAATGCTAGCACTTTGATAATTATGCCTGTTTTCGAAACATATTTAGAGGCAGAAGTATACTGCTGAAGGAGAAGGGCTAAGTCCACTTGATTATTTCAAGTCCTTCCACTGCAGCAAGAATGGCTTCACCGCTCCAGTACAGGCAGCCATTGTAAGTACTTGTCTGCTTTTGCATTTTTCTTTGCAACAATACTAGAAACATGTGTGACTATTTTATTTTAAACCTTTCATTTTATTTCCTTTTTTAGGCTCGCATGGAACAAATTGTCGCTGAATCTCAAGGCGACCAACCAAGAAAGACTGCTGCTGAAGCAGTGGCGGAAGTTGTCCAATCTAGGACTTTTCGGGAGGTTGCTGGCATTCGCCCGCCCTCCATGAAAAAACTAGGGTTACTACTGCACTTCAGGTTCAGGAAATACGAGCTGGACTTAACAATGAGAAGCAAGGGGGGCACAACTGCGGCAGAAGATTGTTGAACAGGAGGCCGAGATTGTTGACACCGTTTTTTGGAAAAAAAACAGGTCAAAAAGGGTAAGGAGAAGCAGCCAATGAAAAACGGAGTACAATCGGCCGATTGAAGGAAGAGGAGAACGGTCAACAAGATTCACCGATGGTCAGAAGGGCTCAGCCCTGACATAGGGCCAGTTGGTCAAAGTAATCGGCCGATGGTCAATCGGGAAATCGGCCGATGAAGGAAAGGAGAAGGCGGTATTCAAAAGAAATACGCCAAAAGGAAAGCATGGTGGAGGCGGATCAGTCCACGATTGACAACGGGTCAAGAGTCGGTTCTTAGAAGGTCTTTGACTCCTGCGAGAGTCCTTTTCTATTTTTAGTCGTTTTTTTAGATGCAAGTAAGCAATGCCGTGATCGGCTAGGAGTCGGGTTTGTCCTCAGGACATAAATAGTGACCCTGCGTGGTCGGAAAAACTGTACACACCAATATCAAACAAACCGCCACCGGGCAAACCCTTTACTTTTACTGCATCTACTTTACAGCATCTACCTTTACAACATCTACTTTTCGGCGACTTCGCCATTGCGTTTTTCTCTTTTCTACAACGCCGTGCTTCGGGTTCGTCGGGCTGCATCAACTGATCTCCGGCAAGCTTGTGAGTACCGTTTTACCGAATAATCCTAGGCTTTAACCTCCGGGCGCATCGCTGAGATTTCGTCTAGTTCTTTATTCACCCCTTACCGATATTAGCTAGATCTACAAGTTTTCGTACCAAATTCTTGTAGTTTTAGCTATTATCATTATCATCCGCTCGATCTAGATCCTATCGGCTTTCAACACCGCAGCCGATTCCGACCTACTCGAGCGCTGACGTCACGATCGGTCGATCCAGCCGATTGCATCCGCGCTTCGGTCGGTTTCGAGCTGGCCGATCTCGCTTTTCCTGTATCGGCCGATTGGCTGGTACACGTGTCGCTGAAAGGCCATCGGTTCTCTAGCCGATCCTTAATATTTTCCATTGTCAATCAACAGGTCAGATTGGCTGGCATGCCTCGCTATAGACCGGGGAGTCACGTGTGTCGCGCGCAAGGGTGACGTCCTATTTTTGCGTCAACAGACTAGGGTTACTACTGCACTTCAGGTTCAAGAAATACAAGCTGGACTTAACAATGAGAAGCAAGGGGGGGCACAACTGCAGCAGAAGATTGTTGAACAGGAGGCCGAGATGAGCGAACTGAGATTGAAGGGTCAAGAACAGGAGACAACATTGAAGTCTCAAACAGAAGCGCTTGAAGCTTTGAAGAAGAGCACAACTGACATGCATAATCTGATCCAAGGCTTGATAAATTTCAGCTAGGTTTATCCTCCTCTCAACTGAAGT
This sequence comes from Cenchrus fungigraminus, assembly GCA_036936925.1. NCBI lineage: Eukaryota > Viridiplantae > Streptophyta > Magnoliopsida > Poales > Poaceae > Cenchrus > Cenchrus fungigraminus. The sequence continues at coordinate 55,121,681 of CM072772.1, read as the reverse complement.
GTGGTCCTGGTGAACTTGTGTTGCTGATGACTTGTTATATGTTGATTCGATTCGATGCTAACTTCATGTATATTGCACAATTGTACTGGTTGAACTATTCCCTAAATGTGGTGTGAATTATATGGAAGTGGGAAATGTTTTGTTTTGTTGTCTGATTATGTGCTGGCGATCAGCAGCAGCCAGAATAGTATACAGTGCCCTGCGAAATGCAATATGGGCTGATCTAAAAAAAAGCAATATGGGCCGAGGCCCAGGAAAGGCCCTGTGGATAATGCCCAAAATCAAATGTCCAAGCATAATGCAATATGGGCCAAGTTCGTTAGATTGCTAGGGCCCAAAATAAATAGCCCAATATACGATGCAACAAACATTTCGGGAATGACCAAAAAAAATAACACGAAAACCTGAAACGGGCTAAAATTGGCCCAACAATATTAGGCGCACAAAGGCTCTTACATGGACCGGGCCTCAATTTGTGACGAACCGAAATCGTCATAACCCCCTGCCACGTCGGAGCCACGATGGATCTCAGTCTGACGTGGCAGGTAGCTTATGACGCCTTAATGTTACGAATTTATACGCATCATTAAACTCATGACGCCGGGAAATAAGGACTCGTCATTAATCGCGGTTTGTGATGCTCGATTAAAGACGGAGCGTTTTCGTAATAACCGGCATCATTAATCACGGTTTATGACAAGAAACGACCTTTTTTTGCGTCACTAGTCGGCGTTTTTCTTGTAGTGACTCCCTCAACCGCCGTGGAGACGAAGGAGGAGAGCAATAGGGGTTGGAAAAGCTAGGGTTTGGAGGATAAATAGTAAAATTGATAATGACAATTGGATGATAGGTCTCAATCGGCCACGACCCTTTATATTTATAGGGTGGGAGGTCTTGCCCTGCAAGAAATGCTTAACAACTTGGAATCAAGCCAAACACCTAATTCTACTCAGACTCGGGGTGACCCAGTCTGACCGCCCCCCGGGGCGGTTAGACCGCCTGGCGGCCTCGTGCCGAACTAGCTACAAGGTACCCCGGTCTAACCGGCCTACCTGGCCTGAGTCGGCTTTTGCCAAATTTGAGTGTCAACACATGCCTCCCTATTTTTTGGCAAAGTTGCGTGCTAAAAAATAATTCTAAGGACGACATAACTGTTGTCGGCTATTTTGTGCTAAGGGCGATTTTCATAGAAACTAGCCATGTACCTTCAAGCATCTTGCCATACACTTGGGTAGAATTTCTTCAAGTACCTTCCATTAAGCGCCCTGGGTAGTTGCTGTCCTTGCAATGATTCCATGTATCAACATTAAGATCATTTTGCTCTGCAAGTCTATATGTGCCTAGATTCACCTCAACGGGAAAAACGGCCTCTTGACCATACACAAGCTCAAAAGGAGTAACCTTAGTAGCACCATGTCTAGAAATGTGATGAGCCCACAAAGCCTCAGATAACACCTCATGCCATCTTTTAGGGTTGTCTCCTATCTTCTTCTTAATGAGCTTAACTAAAGTTTTATTACCATACTCGGCTTGACCATTAGCTTGAGCATAATATGGAGATGAATTGAGCAACTTAATACTATAGGAATTAATAAAATCACGCACCTCTTTAGCCACGAATGAAGTACCTTGATCCGTAGTTAAAGTCTGCGGGATACCAAACCTATGTATGATATGCTCCATAATAAACCCAATTACCTCCTTGTGTGTCATGTTCTTGAGAGGGATTGCTTCAGTCCACTTGGTAAAGTAATCGGCAGCCACAATCACAAAGCAATGCCTTTTAGTCGACGGAGGATGTATCTTGCCAATGAAATCTAATCCCCAACCTCTAAAAGGCCAAGGATTGATAATCAGATGCATCAACGCAGCAGGCACTAATTGAACATCTCTGTGCTTTTGACACTCTTCACACCCTTTGTAGTACCTAAAACAATCGGCTATCATAGTGGGCCAATAAAAGCAAGCTCTCCTAAGGAGCCACTTCATCTTGGGAGCCGATTGATGAGTACCACAAACTCCTTCATGAACCTCTGCCATAGCCAATCTTGCTTGATCAAGACCTAAGCACTTTAGAAGTAAATCATCCGTCGTCTGACGATATAACTCATCATTATCCAAAATAAACTTAAGCGCCCACCGTCGGATTTTTCTATCACTTATACCTTTAGGATCCTGCAAATACTTAATCAGAGGTATTCTCCAATCCTCCACTTCGTCCTCAACAGTTTTAGAAGAAACGATGGCCGAAGTGGGGTTGCCCCCTGAGGGGCGGTCTAACCAGCCCGAGGGGGCGGTCTGATCGGGGGTCCTGGTCTGACTGGCAGGAGGGGGCGGTTGAACCGGCTCCTCCAGAACATAACCCTCAGCTCTGTCAAACATCGGTTTTCGTTCCTAAAAATTTCTTTTCTGGACACTATAACCAGATGCTTGCTGAGCCAGAGCATTAGCCTTTGGATTTTCCTCTCGTGGCACATGATAAATCACAAATTCATCCATACAAGATATGATTTCTAAACATTTATCAAGATAAGCATTTAGAGAACCATTTAAACATTGACATACCTTGGATACTTGCTGTACCACCAGCAAAGAATCACCATAAGCTTCTACATGTTTCACTCCCATGTCATGTAAAATTTGCAAACCAAACAAGAGAGCTTCATACTCAATTTGATTATTAGTACATCTATGATCCAACCGGCTAAGGGCTTCGAAAATAGCTCCATTAGGTGAAATAATGATGATCCCAACACCACAACCACTTCTACAAGCTGATCCATCAAAATGCAATTTCCATGGGGTAAAAGTTACATAACCGACATCTAAATCAAGATGCTTATCAATTCTATGTTCAACAATAAAGTCGACTACAATTTGACCTCCCATTAATTTTATTGGTTCACAATGTAAATAATATTCAAAAAGAGTATAAGCTCATTTGCCGACTCTACCACTTAGAATAGGTTTTAGCAACATGTATTTAATTATGTCGGTTTGGCATGCAACATAACAAGTACTAGATAATAAATAATGCCTTAACTTGGTACAAGCATAATACAAAGATAAACATAACTTTTCAATAAAAGTGTACCTTGTTTCGGCGTCCAATAATCTTCTACTTTCATAAGCAACAACATACTCCTTGCCATCGGTCTCTTGAGTCAAAACAGCCCCAATTACACTTTGCTCCACCGCAATATAAAGCCAGAATGGAACACCACTCTTAGGTGCTTGAAGAACAGGCGGCGAAGTCAAGTAGTTTTTAATCTCATCAAAATCCTCTTGTTGTTTTGCCCCCCAAGTGAACTCAGCTCCACTTTTCAACCGTAGTAAAGGAGTAAAAGCATCAACCTTCCCAGACAAGTTACAAATGAATCGCCTCAAGTAGTTAACCTTGCCCAGGAACCTCTGCAACTCTTTTTTACAAGTAGGAGCTTGAACCTTTTTAATTGACTCAATCTTTTTAGGATCAATCTCCACACCTTTCTCATGCACAACAAAACCCAAAAACTTGCCAGCCGACACTCCAAAAGCACATTTGAGTGGATTCATCTTTAAACCATGCTGACGCATTTTTTCAAATGCAAGTCTCAAATCGGCTAAATGGGAACTTAAACCAGCCGATTTAACAACAATGTCTTCGATATAGACTTCTATGATTATACCAAGCAAGTCATGAAAAATCAAGTTCATAGCCCTTTGATAAGTAGCACCAGCATTTTTCAAACCAAAAGTCATGACTATCCACTCAAACAAGCCTAGAAATCCAGAATATATGAAAGCCGTTTTGGAGATATCCTCTTCGGCTATAAAGACTTGATTGTAACCAGCATTACCATCAAGAAAGCTAAGAACTCTATGTCCAGATGTAGCATTAACAAGAAAGTCGGCTATAGGCATAGGATATTCATCTTTAGGAGTAGCTTTATTAAGATCTCTAAAGTCAATGCAAACACGAAGTTTCTTTGTTCCTTTTTCTCAACAGGCACAATATTAGAGATCCAATTAGCATATCGACAAGGCCTAATAAACTTAGCATCAAGCAACCGATTGATTTCTTCTTTCACTCGGTCATAAATATCAGGATTAAAATTCCTACGAGGCTGTTTATAAGGCTTAAAACCAGGCTTAATAGGCAAATGATGTTCTACCAAATCACGACTTAAACCAGACATCTCATTATAAGTCCAAGCAAAATAGTCGACATACTCCTTTAATAACTTTATTAATTCAAGCTTAAAAGTAGGATCAAGATTCTTGTTTACAAATGTCGGCCTAGGTACAGTGCCATCACCAATGTCTACCTCCTCAATAGGATCAACCGACGTAAACCCTTGTCCTAACTTGCCCAAATCATCAAGATCCTCAATAGCTTCACACATATCATTCTTATGCGTCCGATAGTGATCAATCCTCTGCTGCAACCACTCTTTTGTTGAACTCATTGAGTCACATGAAGTGATTTAGCTGATTATCAAACGGCTTTATGACAGCAAGGATGAAGCCTGTTGACGGTCCTTACAACAAATATTTGACAATTAACATCTCGGCTACGGTAGCACTTTATAACAAATTTCATGCATGTTTTAGGTGCTAACGAGGTTCCATGAGCTGTGTTGAGATTTTATCTGCAGGATCAAGATTAGGGAACAATTCCGAGGCACTGGGCCAAATAAGGTAGGCACGGCCATACCTAGTGGTGCGCCCAACCCTACCTTGCACCACCATTCAGGTTCACACCAAGTATAGGCCCGAACACCAGCTCCCAAATGGACAAGATCGTCACGATCATGTTGGATCAAGGAACCACACCACAGGAGAGATGCACCGGGGCCAGGAGGCGGGGCCGGCCGCACCACTAGGGCCAGCCGAACCTCCAAGGCCGGCCACACCACTAGGGCCGGCCGCACCTGCCCGACACGCCCAAATGTGCCACCAAGCCTCGGTAACTCCAGGGAGCACAACCAGAAATGATCCTGATCGAGGAAACAAGGTCGGTTTGATCCAGAGGTTGAGATTAGCTTCACTTGGATCCATGGACCCACAAGCCAGTGAACAACCGACGTGGGACAGCATCTAGGACTTCATCTACCCACTAGAGCATGATCCAAAGCATATGACAAGGGGGCCAGGGCCGGCCGCACCAAGAGGTACGGCCGCACCTCCTTTACAGAGCCGACCGACCCACAAACCACCTCAGGGACCAAATCACGGACGCACGATCGAAGACGGTAAAATTGGAGGGCCGGCCACACGTAGAGGCACGGCCGCACCTCCTTGCTGGCCACTGCACCTCCCTCTCGCCTACAAGTACCCCCTCCTGCAGCCACCGACCCGGAGGGCCTATATATAGAGCCTGGCAGCTCGTAGAAGGACACAAGTGATTGGAAGCAAGTGGCGGAGCCCTACACAAGTTAGTATTCAGAGAGTAGGGAGAGAGTTGAGTGTGGGAGTAGAAGCCGGAGTGTCGGTCTTCTTCTCGTACCTCGGCGGGTGCGGTACAACTTCGGTCATCCACACCCGGGACACTTTGTAAGTTCGGATTCGTGAGTAACTAAGTCTCAAGTCATTTCATTGTTCGCTCTTAGGTTCCTCGATTGCGGTTTAGTAGTTTCTACTTATCGTTATTGCTTTGCTCTAGCACGGAGTAGAGTAGTGCTTGGTTAGTGTAGACGTGGTGTCTAGGCTTTCCAGTACCTTGGAATGCTTCTCGGTTCAACGGAATAGTTGTGGTACCCTAGGGAGATGACAGCTCCGGACGGGCTTTGTAGTCCACCATGTTAGTTCAGGCAGGTAGGAGTTACGACATCAGAGCCCCCTTCTCATCCCTTTCCGTGGCTCTTTTCCCTCTGGCCCCGACAAGCGACAAGTTTTGCCTTGATTCTATCCGTGACTCTCACGAGTCCCAAACTTCATTAGCTATCCCCTCTCTACTCGAAATCTACCCTTGCCTTTCTATCCTTCGTCACCATATCCCCCGGACGAATTAGTTTAGGTTCACAACACTTCTCGTTCCCCGTGGAAATCGATACCTTGGAATACTCCCGGGTGAAAGCTACAACAGTATCCGTGCGCTTGCGGATCTATCTGTGATCATGTAGTATACCAACAGGCTTTCTGGCGCTGTTGCAAATCTAGTAACGACGTAAGAAGTGCCAACAAGCTTTCTGGCGCCGTTGCCGGGGAACGGTAGCTGTTCTGATCCCGAACCCAGTTCGTCCGTGTATCACCCCATTTATCACATGGATTCCAATCCAACCCTTTTCGATTTTTCCGCTCCAAAGGGTGATCATTTGGAGCCTCCATCATCATCACATCCCATCAAAACACCTAGCTATGAGCTTCATCCTGCTCTTATAGCCTTGGTCCGAGAGAATTCGTTCGCTGGAACGAAAGAGGAGAGCCCATACATTCATTTGCGAGGATTTGAGCAAATTTGCTCGATAATCGTAATTGAGGGAATGACCCAGCAAACCCTCAAATGGAAGCTCTTCCCATTTTCTTTAACGGGAGGAGCGAAGAAATGGTACTATTCCTCAGTCGGAAGCATGGAGGGAAGTTGGGAAAAGCTCAGAGAAAAGTTTTGTCTGACCTTCTTCCCTATGTCTCGATTAGTGACCCTACGGCTACAAATCCTCTCTTTCAAACAACTAGACAAGGAGTCACTAGGGATTGCTTGGGCACGATTCACCAATTCTTTGGCCTCTGGACCTGACATTGGGATCTCAGAACCAATTCTTCTACAACATTTTAGAATGGGTCTCGATGTCGAGTCAGCCAAATTTTTGGATACTTCATCAGGAGGCTCGTTCTCTCATTTGACTCCTAGTGAAGGGAAGGCGGTTCTAGGAAAAATCCTAGAAAACACTCCCTACACGGGAATTTTTGACGAATTCCCAAACGAAGAAGAAGCCATGCCAAACTGTGACAACCCGCCCAGGAAAATACCGTACTATCGCCTAAACCAATCCACTTTGGTCATTAAGCAATAATAAAGTATCATCCCGTCGTTAGTTGCCGGGTCAAGCCCAGTAAAATCACTTACATAGCAACAAAGGATCGACAACATGCATTAAAACTCACACGAAGGCGAGTCCGGAGTACAACACATGATTAAGTCCAAATCTGCCCCGCAGGGTTTAATTATTACAACCGAAGTACTTGACATGAAAGCGAAGTTTAGAGTTTCGAAAACAGCGGAATTAAACTAAACGGTGCGATGAGCATCACAGGAGGCCTGCCACGATGCCTTCATTCATCGTCTTCCATCCACTCCAGCTCCCAGCCAGGCGGGATCTCTCCAGGCCACACATCACTAAAAGCATTACCTGAAATCAACAAATTACAGCAAGGCTGAGTATACTAATACTCGGCAAGTCTTACCCGTCGGTGACGACTACATCACCAAACTCTAGACATGAAAGGCTTTTTGGCTAGTGGGGATCTTTTGCTGAAAAGCAACAAGGAGTATGTCCTTACTTTCAATATTTTAGCTCAGATTCTAGTTGATTACTCTTTTCTAAATGAGCAACCTATTGCAAGCATAATTGTGCACTTCAATTAATCAAACATGAATATTCACCAAGTTCCATCATTAAGGGAGATCATGGCCAGTTGGATAAGTAGTCTCAGATAACGGTGAGAGGCCGACAACCGATTGATTTAAACCTTGCAAGGTAGATCTAAACACACGGTAGGGTGCCCTCTCACACTGGACAACCACCAGGCGGTTCCCGAAAATCCTCAGTTTAGGATAAAAGATCACAGTCTTTGGTACAGGCTATCTGGCATACCCCACGAGGCACCCAGAATCACACATGCACCACCGGTAGCTAGCCGTGGGACGCATCCCAAGATTAGTGACGGTAAAATCCCTTACCGCCTCATTAAGGTACTAGGCTTACCGGTCCCATTCCTGACAAGTGCTTAGTACTTTCAAACACTTAACCCACGAAAGCCATTGGACCGGAGCCCACATCCCATGCTCTTACCACATGAGCAATTCCATTTATAAAGATCTTATGATTCCAACATAAGAACCTATTCTCGCGAGTGACAAGCATCACTCGACTTGTCACGGTCCTATAGCATAGCAGGTACTGACCTAGCATACTAGTGAAGGACACGGGTACCTAGGGATCATGCATCTAGGGTTTCATTTCAACTCCTGAACGTAAATGCACAAACATCCATAGATAGTGGCATAAATTTCCAAAAGCACTTAGGTTAATGCACCGGGGCTTGCCTTCGTCAGCAAAGTTAGCCTGGGGCTCCTCGGTGTCCTTGTTCACCTCCACGTACTGCAGCTCCGCGTCAACTCCTCCTTCCTCGGCTTCCGGCACGAGCGAGTAGTTACCGTCAGGAAGTTCTACACGGAATGCATATGCAGGGTTATTGTGTGGAGTGAGAGTTTACTTATCATATCCAACTCTTGTTGGCCACATTCACCTAGATAAGCACTCATCTAGTACAATCTTCCTATTAAAGGCATGACATGTGGAGGTTTATTAATTTAATCTTTTTGATGGTGACTGTGTACACATTTAAGCAAATAAAACTATTTAATTTCACAAAACAGCAAGGGGGGATCTTTAGCTCCTAAATAAGCTACTAAACATTTTAACAAGGTCATTAAGTGAGTCATTGGGATTTTTCCCATTTAAACTTAGAGTGAAGCCTATTTGGATTTCAAGTCTTTTAATTACCAAAATAAATTATAAAAACAGGGAAAGGTGCACTGCAGGTCCTAATTACCTAAACAAAGCCACTGATCCAAGATTTGTATTTAATTGAGCCACAAATTAAATATACCCAAAATGACATTTCCTAGCTACCAAAAATATGAGAAATACATAAATAAATAAAATAAGCATCTCTGCAGCCAAACTCACTCCTACAACATCTCTGACCTAAAACAAGCCTAGGAAACTAACAAGCACATCAAGACCCAATTTAAAATTTGAACTAGGCATTTAAATGTAAATCTAAGCATTAAACAAGAATAAATACTTATGACAGAGATAAAATCATATGAAATGCAGGAAAGTTGAAACTAGGCATATCATGAGCATAGCCACAAGGTGAGCACAAAAATCTATTTACATTATGCTACAAAAATCATTAAGGCAGAATTAGCATAAATGCAAAGTAATTCATACAAAAAGATCTATTCAATAACTTTGTGCAAATTTTTGACCAGAGCCTACAAATGACAAAACTATCAACATATCCAAAATTCAACTCCATTACTTTTCTAGATTTTGAACTACAGCAAAAGTGTGTCAAACTGAGTTTGAATTTTCATTCAAAATATCTAAGTCCAAAGTATGGTCATACTTTGTAGAAGTTGTAGATCTGGTCTCACTGAAACCAACAAAATTGGGTTTGCATTTTTCTGATTTCTCTATGAATTTCTATGATTTTTCTAACTGGCTGGACTAAGGTGAAAGGAAACTAAGATAAAGATCATTGCAGACAGGTCCCTGGTTTACAAATCAGTCCCTGGACTTCACATCCGTGCCCTTGCTGGCGGCGGTGAGCTCGCCGGCGGCGAACGGCGGTCGGAGCAGGGCAACAAATGACATGGGTGTTCGATTGAGCTTACCACGAACCGATTGGTGGTGGTGGCTTGGCCGGAGACGGCTCCGGCGAGCGGCAGCGGCGAGACCGCGGCGGCGCGGCCGCCTCGGCTCGAATTCCGGTGAGCGCAAGCGCAATGCGGGAAAACAAGCGACGGTGGGAGCTCCACTAGGTCCTAGGGGAGGTGCTGGACGGCTTGGCCGGCGGCGGGAGCGGGCGGAGATGCGTGCTCACCGCGGCGGCGGCAATGGCGGGCGGTGGAGGTGCGTGCGTGCACGGGGAGAAACGGGGTGCCGTTTATATATGTGGGCGAGGCAGTGGGGGTGTTGGAGCACTTCTCCTCGAAGCAAGGGAGGAGAGGGAAGAGAGGACGGCCCGGCAGGCGAGGCGCCGGCGGCAAGGGCAGCGGGAGGGTCCGGCAAGGGCGTCGGCGGGGCGGCCACGTGCGGGGGAGCGCGTCCCCAGGCGGATTTCGGCTCGGGCGGCGTGCACGCGCGATGATGGTCTCCTCGGGCGCGCGACCGATGGCAGGGGGGTCTGGACGCCGAGCGGCAGCGGCGTACGCCGGCCGTTGCGTGGCGGCGCGGGCGCGACGTGCTGGCGCACGGGCGCGAGCCAGAGCGCGACGTCGCCGGTTCAAATTTGAACTGCCCATGTTTGCACGCCTTAAACTTTAAAATTTCAATTGAAACTTCAAAACCGCCAATAAAAGAAATTGTAGAGGGGACATAGGAGATCATCTTTTGTGCAGGTTGACCTATGTTTCGAGCCACGGTTTGAGCACGAACTGCAGGCAAAGTCGCTGACTTTCATGGCGCCGAGGAACAGTGAAATGAAGTTTGACTTGAGTTTTTGAACTATTTCCCCTCAGAATTTCAAATGCCACCTTAAAGATGAAATGTGTCCCACTAATTTCTACACAACTTTTATATTGGTAGATTTTTGAGTGTTTAGACAAAATTTGGAGAACGTGGCCAAAGTTCTAGGACAAGGGGTGGACATCAAGGGGTTTGACCACTTTGACTAGGGTTTTGACCATGGTAAAGGATGTTGACTTGCTTAAGGTGCTCATGGGTGATTGTTGGCTAGGTTTTCGAGGTGATGACCCAGGTTGACCAAGATTTGACCAAAGTCAACAAGTTTGACTAGTCATTAGTGTTAATTAAAAACCTGGGGCGTCACAGCCTACCCCCATTAAGCGGAATCTCGTCCCGAGATTCGATTCTAAAGAACAAGGTAGGAAAAGGAACTTACAATTTTGAGATTGTAGAAAACCCGAGTACTTGGTGTTGAGATAATTTTCCGTTTCCCAAGTCGCTTCTTCTTCCGTATGATGACTCCATTGTATCTTGTACATCTTTACGGTATGTCTTCGGGTCTTTCTCTCCTTTTGGTCTAACACCCTCATAGGATGCTCGATGAGCGAGAAATCTGGCTCAATCCAAGCATTTGCTTCCATGATTACCTCGGTCTCAGGCACAGGCACGCCTTTCTTCAATTGGGTCACATGAAACACATTGTGGACTGCGGAGATCCGCTCCGGAAGTCGGATGCGATAAGCTACTGGCCCACATACTTCAATGATTTCATAAGGTCCAATATAGCATGGAGCTAACTTTCCTTTAACACCAAACCTTTGCACACCTTTTGTTGGTGAAACCTTTAGGTATACGTAATTACCAACTTCATATTGCCGGTGTGCTGTCCCTCTATCGTGATAGCTCTTTTGCCTCATTTGAGCTAACTTCAAATTCTCTCTGATCACTTTCACCTTTTCTTCCGCGTCCTTGACTAAGTCCGGACCAAAGAGTGTCCTTTCTCCGGCTTCTGACCAGTTCAAAGGGGTGCGGCATCTCCGTCCATAAAGGGCGTCAAACGGTGCCATCTTCAAACCAGCTTGATAACTGTTGTTATATGAGAATTCTGCCAAGGACAAACACTTGTCCCAACTCTTATCAAAATGCATGATGCTGGCCCGTAGCATGTCCTCCACAATTTGATTTACTCTTTCCGTCTGACCATCGGTCTGCGGATGATAGCTGGAACTACGGATCAATTTGGTTCCTAAACATTCATGCAATTGCTCCCAGAAACGAGGTACAAATTGAGTTCCTCGATCCGAAATTATGGTCTTTGGAATTCCATGCAAGCGGACTATTTGGTCCATATAGATCTCTGCATAGTCTTGAACTGAATAAGTGGTGTGAACTGCGATGAAGTGAGCAGTTCTGGTGAGTCTGTCCACGATAACCCAAATAGAATCCTTCTTTCTAGCAGTCCGGGATAACCCTACAATAAAATCCATACTTATGTCATCCCACTTCCACATAGGTATCGACAAGGGTTGGAGTACACCTGCCGATTTCAAATGGCTTGCTTTCATTCTATGACAAGTATCACACTCTGATACATACTTTGCTATGTCGACTTTCATATTGGACCACCAGAAATTTTCTTTCAATCTTGATACATTTTGGTGCTTCCAGGATGAATAGAGAATTTGGAGAGATGAGCCTCATCAAAAATTTCCTTCTTAAGGTCCGGGTCAGCAGGAATCACAAGACGTTTCCCAAACCATACCACTCCCTTTGAATCCCTCTGGAAACAAGTGTACTTGGGGTCTCCTTCTGCTAATTTCTGCTTTATTAGCTATATGCCCTCATCATTGCGTTGAGTAGTGACAATCTTATCATAAAGATTAGATTTTGCAGCTATGGCATATAGATTTCCTTGTTCTACCACTTCCAAATGAAGCTTTCTCATGTCTTCACATAAAGTGTCACTATATGGCTCCACCTCTAGACGGTTGCAGTGAACTTTGCGGCTAAGAGCATCCGCAACAACATTGGCTTTTCCGGGGTGATAGTGCACTTCTAGATCATAATCTTTAATCAACTCGAGCCATCTTCTTTGTCTCATGTTTAGGTCTGATTGAGTGAAGATATATTTGAGACTCTTGTGATCGGTGAAGATATTGCAACGATTGCCCATCAGGTAATGCCTCCATATTTTGAGAGCATGAACAACCGCTGCTAGCTCTAGATCATGAGTGGGATAATTTATCTCATGGGGTCGAAGTGCCCGTGCGGCATAGGCAATGACTCGGCCCTCTTGCATAAGAACACAACCGAGACCAGTGCCTGACGCATCACAGAAGACTTCAAAAGGTTTGGAATGATCCGGTTGCACTAGCACTGGGGCTGAAGTTAAGTGTTGTCTCAACGTGTGGAAAGCTTTCTCACATGCTTCACTCCACACAAATTTTACCCCTTTTTTGAGCAGTTTGGTCATAGGTTTGGCAATCCTGGAGAAGTCCGGGATGAATCGGCGATAATAACCCGCTAGACCCAGAAAACTGCGAATTTGGTGTACGGACTTGGGTGGTTTCCAATCCATCACCTCTTATACTTTGCTAGGATCTACGGATATGCCATCTTTGGAAATAGTGTGCCCCAAGAATTTCACACTATCTAACCAGAATTCACATTTGGAGAATTTAGCATAGAGTTTGTGATCTCTCAAATGCTGTAGAACAATTCGAAGATGTTCGGCATGTTCCTTCTCATTTTTGGAATAGATCAGAATATCATCGATAAAGACCACTACGAACTTGTCAAGCTCCGTCATGAATACGGAGTTCATGAGATACATGAAGTAGGCTGGGGCATTTGTGAGACCAAAAGACATCACTAGATACTCGTAGAGACCGTATCGGGTGGAGAAAGCAGTTTTAGGAATGTCACAAGGTCGAATTTTGATTTGATGATAACTAGACCGAAGATCGATCTTGGAGAAGACCTTGGCTCCAGCCAATTGATCAAAAAGAACATCAATGCGGGGAAGAGGATATTTGTTTTTGATGGTCACCGCATTAAGAGGTCTGTGGTCAACACATAACCTCAAACTACCATCTTTCTTCTTGACAAAGAGTGCGGGGCAACCCCAGGGACAAGAACTTGGGCGAATGTAGCCCTTATCTAGCAATTCTTGAAGTTGATTTTTCAGTTCAGCTAGCTCCTTGGGTGGCATACGGTAAGGTCATTTCGAAATGGGTGCAGTGCCCGGTTGTAGTTCAATCACAAACTCGACATCCCGGTTTGGTGGCATGCCAGACAATTCATCGGGAAAGACATCAGGATACTCACAAACTACTGGAATTTCTTCAAGGTGAGAGGTAATGGTCACATAGGCACAAGGGTCTGCACCGTCCTTAAAAGGTAGGTACAGGGTGGTGTGTCTGATGGTAGGTGAATTGATCGCCACAACTCTACCCGAGATATCTAGAACCACCTTATGTCGGGTTATCCAATCCATACCCAAGATAACATCCATACCCTCCAAACCTATGGCGATAAGGTGTGTCGGAAAGGTTTTACTACCCAAACCCAATTGTACTCCACGGATTAAGGTACTAGAAGAGATTTTTCCAATCGGAGTGACGATTTTATAGGCCGCATTAGTGTGAGAACCCATCAGACCCAATCTGCCTACTAATTTTTCACTTATGAAACTGTGGGTAGCTCCAGAATCGAACAATATCTTAATAGGGGTGTCATTGATAGAGAATGTACCCGTAAGCACGGAAGCTCCTTCTGGAATGTCACTCATAGTGGTGAAGTTCAGTTTGCCCTGACGAACTTGCACCATCGGCTTCTTGGCTGGGTTGACCGGCTTGGTCCCTGAACTTTGATTCTGCGAATTGGGCTTAATCTGCTTGGGCTTTAGGCAGTCACTTATATAATGCCCAGGCTGTCCACAATTGTAACAACGACATTCACCGGTGTTGCGTGGGGGTGCGTTGGGCTTGGAAGCTTGCTGTTGAGTGTTGCGGAACTGGAAGTTCCCTGAAGGTTTGCTCTGTGATGGCTTCATCGTCCAGCGTCCAGTTGGAGATTGCTGGGACGAGTTAGGAACATTCTTCTTCACAAAGCGAAACTTTTTGTTAGTCCCGCTGCCCGAAGCAAAACCAGCCTGCCTCTTCTTGTCCCTCTGGGCCTTTTTCATAGCATCCTCTTGGGATATAGCCTTGTTCACCAACTCATGGAAGTCATTGGGCTCAATTAAGTTCAGCCGTTCGTACAACTCACCATCCAGGCCATCACCGAACCTCTCCATCTTCTTTGCATCGATATCCACATGATGCCCACCATACGGCAAAGGCTATTGAATTTCTGTGCATAGTGATACACAGTGTCGGTTCCCTGCCTGAGGGCCAGCAGTTCCCTCATCTTCCTATCCATAAGTCCCTTAGGAATGTGATGGCTTTTGAAAGCTTGCTTGAATTCATTCCAAGTGACAGCATGCCCGGCCTGCTGCATGGTCTTGAAATGTTCCCACCACATCAAGGCCTCACCTCGAAGTTGTAAGGCTGCGAAGTTCGCCTTGTTTTCCTCTGAGCACGGTAGCACAAAGGCAGAGAACTTGGCCTCAATGGCCTTGATCCACGCCTCAGCTTCAAGGGGGTCTTCCGCCTTAGTGAAGGTCGGGGGCTTCATCCCGATGAACTGGGCGTAGGTGGTGACATGATTCGGCCCCTCATGATTTGCCCCATGGGGTGACCTTTGGTTCAGCTGCTGGGCGATCTGTTGCTGTGTCTGCAGGACCTGGCGCAGCACCTCGGTCTGAGTGGCCATGAATGCCTCCGACGGCGTCATGGGTGGTGGCGGTGGTAGTTCACCACTACCCGACGCTCCGAAACCGTTGGGAGAGCTACGCGTTGGTCCCACCATCTGAAAATGTGAGCCCTTATTAGACACATAGTCATAATCTTGCTTAGAACGAAATGACAAGTGTAAAACATGCATGACAAAAGCTCATTCGTGCAAGTTTCTCGAAATTTGCAGCAACACGGTCATAAGAAAAATTTCATATCCAACAGCTCAGTCACTGATAAATTTTCAATTCTGGTCAGTAGGTGTAGGATTTCATGCGCTTCAATGTTGGGATTCACTCCGCAGCGAATTTCCAAGTTCGCATGCCCGAAGTGTCCGATGTGCGAAACTCTGCCTAGCTGCCCTGGCAGCAGGCCGAAACTCACCGAAATTTCCGTAACTCTCAGTACCCTCATGCAAAAATGCTGAATTTTGGTGAGCACGGTCATCACAATATTTCGCACAACTTTGGTATTCAACGCATGAAAAGATTCCAAGGTTCAATCGCTCGAAAAATTTCATTTCCAATGCTCTGTCTAGCTGTTTGGACAGCAGCCAGACCTGGATTAAAAATTGCATAACTCTCGGTAGGAAAATGCACAAATGCTGAATTTTGGCGAGCACGATCATCATAAAATTCTGGACAAGTTTGGTATTCAACACAGGACTCGGATCTGACCACAAATAGCTTAAACTTTTTCCTTTACAACAACACTGCAGGAATGGTGTTCAACCAAGCATTACATGGATGCAAGTTTTTGGGATCACCAACATACATCAGGGGTTACATTGCAGTCATGCTGCACAAAAGAATACTCCTACGTTAGCCTACCACAAAAACCAACCAAAGTGGCTACACACAGGAGTATGAGTCATCCTACTACAACACTACGGCAACCTAGTTGCCAACCGAAGCGTCACTGGTGGCAGGTGAAGCAAGTGGGGTCGGTGGGGGTGGTCCTGCCTGACTCTCCTGGTCAAGACCGGACTAGCCCTGCAGCTCCTCGGGTGGTGCCTCCACCGGGGGCGGTGGCTGCAGAGCCACAATGGCCTGCAGTGCTGCTACCTGCACCTCAGCCTCCTCAACCTGCTACTGCATCTCAGCGATGTTCTGCAGCAGTGTCAACCTCTCGATGTCTCCGGCGTCCACGTCCTCCTGAAGGGTAGTGGTCTGCGCCTCCAGGTCAAGGATCCTCTGCAAATGGTCTCCTCGCTCCAGCTCCAACTGGAACCTCCTGGTACGAAGCCAGTCGTTCTCCTGTTGGGTCTGAAAGAGAGTGAAGCCCTGCTGCTGGTAAGCCGCTGAGAGACTGTGCTAGGCTAGCCGAGCAGACTCCAGACGCTGGCTGATCATCAACTCGGTGGTGTTGCGCAACGCCTGAAGTGTGAACACGGTGTCCAAGCAACGTGTCAGCGTCCGCATGACGTCCAGCGGAACCGCGAGCAGAAGTAGCTCCTGTAGGTGGTCCACACGGTCCAGCCACGCTGGGTCGTGCGGGCTCACTGCCGGAAACAGCCCAAACGGTGAGAGTGCCACATCAGTCGGGTTGTGGTCGCAGAAGTCCGTCATCACCCATAGGGCAGCCGACTCGAGAGACTTGTGCCCACAAAAACCCCAGTACACGGAGCTCATGTTGAACCAGTCGGGGTGGTCCGGGTGAGGTGGCACGGTGACGGTCACCTTGCAACGGGGCATGCCCAGGTGCTCGAACTCGAGCGTCTCGTAGACGGGCGGAGTGGTGTAGCCGGCAGCGCTGAGTGCCTCCCACGCAAGGCGTGGAAAACCCTCCCAGTGCAGCCTGTCGGTACGGACCATACCGTCAGCGCCGTACTCGAGAAACACGGGGGCAGCCATCTGTACAAAAATGTAACTCATGTTAGAACTCAAAAAGAGAGCAACATGTCAAATGGTGCAAAATTCTGGAAGCTGTGAATAAAAATTCATAACTCAAAAACCAGAACCTCAAAAATTCTCAAATTTCACCAGCAACTCCGTAAGGTTTTTATGCACATTTTTGGTATTCAAAGGTTGAGCTAGATCAATTAGGAACAAGGTCGAAAGATGCAATGTTCAGAGTACTGTCCTCAGAAAAACAGCATGACCTAGGTTCACTAAAAAGGGTATAACTTGAGATCTACAAAAGCTATGACCATGAATTTTTGCGAGCAAAAACTAGATTAGATATGGAGCAACTTTGGTATAGATCATCTAGTCCAATTATTTCCAGAACATGGTGCAAAAATTTAACCTAGCAGCCATACTGATTTTTGGACAGCAACAACATCCTATACATGAGAGGCAAGGCTAGAACACAAAAACCGCATACTAGCAAAATTTTTCCTTAGAGAGCACACAATACAGGTTTGGGTCCATTTTTAAGTTGTTTCGATTTTTAACATGATGCAAGACGTCCTAATCGTCCTCACACGGCGATCAAGTCAAAATCGAAGTTAGTGCCGGTGGTAAGGCTTTTATTCGTCTCTCCTTATAATAGCTAGTCGAGAACTACACGACACTCACTTAGCGACTAACGGAGCGTTGTTAGTGTACCTGCAGAAAAGAACCTTTCGTGCCAGCATGTCACGGAAGCGTCCACATACAGTACCGTTCACTATAGAAACAGTATCCATGCGTCAAGCCGCTGCATGGACAGCGTCCAACCTCAGACACTCTCCTTTTGAATGGAGTGCATCCTTGCCTCGCATATTCACAATGCGGAACGTTCACGTATGGCAAAACATGGCGAGACACAGATGCGATGGTGGGTTCTCTTTGGATTAGGTCCCATCCATCCCTCACATGACTTCCATGAGGTACCACCACGTATGGCAAAACGTGATGAGACACAGACGCGACGTGGGTTCCCATTAGAATAGGTCCCATCCATCCCTCACAGGACTTTCCTGTGGCACCACCACGTATGGCAAAACGTGATGAACTAGTATGGTTGTATAGAAAGTAAGTTCTGACAAAAATAAATGTGCTGGAAGTTAGCAAAATAAACCATAGATTTGTAAGCCACCTGAAACAACCCAAAAAAATTCCTCTAGGGCCTCTCGGTCTAAATCCATCCTTAACGGACCAACGCATTTTGCAAATCCAAACAATCTTGGCAAATTTTATTCGAAAATCAGTGATTAAGGTGGTTAATTAAACTCTGGTGCATATAATCGCTCTGGTACCAGCTGTGACAACCCGCCCAGGAAAATACCGTACTATCACCTAAACCAATCCACTTTGGTCATTAAGCAATAATAAAGTATCATCTCGTTGTTAGTTGCCGGGTCAAGCCCGGTAAAATCACTTACATAGCAACAAAGGATCGACAACATGCATTAAAACTCACACGAAGGTGAATCCAGAGTACAACACATGATTAAGTCCAAATCTGCCCCGCAGGGTTTAATTATTACAACCGAAGTACTTGACATGAAAGCAAAGTTCAGAGTTTCGAAAACAGCGGAATTAAACTAAACGGTGCGATGAGCATCACAGGAGGCCTGCCATGATGCCTTCATTCATCGTCTTCCACCCACTCCAGCTCCCAGCCAGGTGGGATCTCTCCAGGCCACACATCACTAAAAGCATTACCTGAAATCAATAAATTACAGCAAGGCTAAGTATACTAATACTCGGCAAGTCTTACCTGTCGGTGACGACTACATCACCAAACTCTAGACATGAAAGGCTTTTTGGCTAGTGGGTATCTTTTGCTGAAAAGTAATAAGGAGTATGTCCTTACTTTCAATATTTTAGCTAAGATTCTAGTTGATTACTCTTTTCTAAATGAGCAAGCTATTGCAAGCATAATTGTGCACTTCTATTAATCAAACATGAATATTCACCAAGTTCCATCATTAAGGGATATCATGGCCAGTTGGATAAGTAGTCTCAGATAACGGTGAGAGGCCGACAACCGATTGATTTAAACCTTGCAAGGTAGACCTAAACACACGGTAGGGTGCCCTCACACTGGACAACCACCAGGCGGTTCCCGAAAATCCTCGGTTCAGGATAAAAGATCACAATCTTTGGTACAGGCTATCTGGCATACCCCGCGAGGCACCCAGAATCACACATGCACCACCGGTAGCTAGTCGTGGGACGCATCCCAAGATTAGTGACGGTAAAATCCCTTACCGCCTCATTAAGGTACTAGGCTTACCGGTCCCATTCCCGACAAGTGCTTAGTACTTTCAAACACTTAACCCATGAAAGCCATTGGACCGGAGCCCACATCCCATGCTCTTACCACATGAGCAATTCCGTTTATAAAGATCTTATGATTCCAACATAAGAACCTATTCTCGCGAGTGACAAGCATCACTCGACTTGTAACGGTCCTATAGCATAGCAGCTACCGACCTAGCATACTAGTGAAGGACACGGGTACCTAGGGATCATGCATCTAGGGTTTCATTTCAACTCCTGAACGTAAATGCACAAACATCCATAGATAGTGGCATAAATTTCCAGAAACACTTAGGTTAATGCACCGGGGCTTGCCTTCGTCAGCAAAGTTAGCCTGGGGCTCCTCGGTGTCCTCGTTCACCTCCACGTACTGCAGCTCCGTGTCAACTCCTCCTTCCTCGGCTTCCGGCACGAGCGAGTAGTTATCGTCAGGAAGTTCTACACGGAATGCATATGCAGGGTTATTGTGTGGAGTGAGAGTTTACTTATCATATCCAACTCTTATTGGCCACATTCACCTAGATAAGCACTCATCTAGTACAATCTTCCTATTAAAGGCATGACATGTGGAGGTTTATTAATTTAATCTTTTTGATGGTGACTGTGTACACATTTAAGCAAATAAAACTATTTAATTTCACAGAACAAGGGTGGATCTTTAGCTCCTAAATAAGCTACTCAACATTTTAGCAAGGTCATTAAGTGAGTCATTGGGATTTTTCCCATTTAAACTTAGAGTGAAGCCTATTTGGATTTCAAGTCTTTTAATTACCAAAATAAATTATAAAAACAGGGAAAGGTGCACTGCAGGTCCTAATTACCTAAACAAAGCCACTGATCCAAGATTTGTATTTAATTGAGCCACAAATTAAATATACCCAAAATGACATTTCCTAGCTACCAAAAATATGAGAAATACATAAATAAATAAAATAAGCATCTCTGCAGCCAAACTCACTCCTACAACATCTCTGACCTAAAACAAGCCTAGGAAACTAACAAGTACATCAAGACCCAATTTAAAATTTGAACTAGGCATTTAAATGTAAATCTAAGCATTAAACAAGACTAAATACTTATGGCAGAGATAAAATCATATTAAATGCAGGAAAGTTGAATCTAGGCATATCATGAGCATAGCCACAAGTTGAGCACAAAAATCTATTTACATTATGCTACAAAAATCATTAAGGTAGAATTAGCATAAATGAAAAGTAATTCATATAAAAATATCTGTTCAATAACTTTGTGCAAATTTTTGTCCAGAACCTGCAAATGACATAACTAGCAACATATCCAAAATTCAACTCCATAACTTTTTTAGATTTTGAACTACAGCAAAAGTGTATCAAACTGAGTTTGAATTTTCATTCAAAATGTCTAAGTCAAAAGTATGATCATGCTTTGTAAAAGTTGTAGATCTAGTCTCACTGAAACCAAAAAAATTAGATTTGCATTTTTCTGATTTTTCTACGAATTTCTATGATTTTTCTAAGTGGCTGGACTAAGTTGCAAGGAAACTAAGATAAAGATCATTGCAGACAGGTCCCTGGTTTACAAATCAGTCCCTGGACTTCACATCCGTGCCCTTGCTGGCGGCGGTGAGCTCGCCGGCGGCGAACGGCGGTCGGAGCAGGGCAACAAATGGCATGGGTGTTCGATTGAGCTTACCACAAACCGATTGGTGGTGGTGGCTTGGCCGGAGACGGCTCCGGCGAGCGCAGGCGCAATGCGGGAAAATAAGCGACGGTGGGAACTCCACTAGGTCCTAGGGGAGGTGCTGGATGGCTTGGCCGGTGGCGGGAGCGGGCGGAGATGCGTGCTCACCGCGGTGGCGGCAATGGTGGGCGGTGGAGGTGCGTGCGCGCGCGGGGAGAAACGGGGTGCCGTTTATTTATGCGGGCGAGGCAGTGGGGGTGTTGGCGTGCTTCTCCTCAAAGCAAGGGAGGAGAGGGAAGAGAGGACAGCCCGGCAGGAGAGGCGCTAGCGGCAAGGGTGGCGGGGGGTCTGGCCAGGTAGACCTGAGCATTCCACGGGCCGGGCCGGGTTCGGGCCGGGTCGAAAAAAACTCAGGTTTTTCGGGCCGAGAAAATCCTGCTCATGACCGTCCCATGGGACGTGTCGGGCCTCAGTTTTCGGGCCGGGCTCGGGCCGGGCCCGGGCTTGGGCGGGCCGCCCGCGCATTTTATAGTGTAAAGTAACTAAAAACAGCATTTCGGGCCGGGCTCGGGCCAAAAAAATTTTCGCGGGCTTCAAGATCTCTGCCCACGCCCGTCTAGTAAGGTCAGTGGGCGGGCCTGGTGCGGGCCGGGCTCGGGCCGGGCCAGCGGGCCGGGTCGGGCCGGGCCAAAAATGCTCAGGTATACGGCCAGGGCGTCGGCGGGACGGCCACGCGCGGGGGAGCGTGTCCCCAGGCGGATTTCGGCTCGGGCGGCGCGCACGCGCGATGATGGTCTCCTCGGGCCCGCGACCGACGGCAGGGGAGGTCCGGCCGCCGAGCGGCAGCGGCGTACGCCGGCCACCGCGTGGCGGCGCGGGAGCGACGCACCGGCGCGTGGGCGCGAGCCAGAGCGCGACGTCGCCGGTTCAAATTTGAACTACCCATGTTTGCACGCCTTAAACTTTAAAATTTCAATTGAAACTTCAAAACCACCAATAAGAGAAATTGTAGAGGGGACATAGGAGATCATCTTTTGTGCAGGTCGACCTATGTTTCGAGCCACGGTTTGAGCACGAACTGCAGGCAAAGTCGCTGACTTTCATGGCGCTGAGGAACAGTGAAATGAAGTTTGACTTGAGTTTTTGAACTATTTCCCCTCAGAATTTCAAATGCCACCTTAAAGATGAAATGTGTCCCACTAATTTCTGCACAACTTTTATATTGGTAGAATTTTGAGTGTTTAGACAAAATTTGGAGAACGTGGCCAAAGTTCTAGGACAAGGGGTGGACATCAAGGGGTTTGACCACTTTGACTAGGGTTTTGACCATGGTAAAGGATGTTGACTTGCTTAAGGTGCTCATGGGTGATTGTTGGCTAGGTTTTCGAGGTGATGACCCAGGTTGACCAAGATTTGACCAAAGTCAACAAGTTTGACTAGTCATTAGTGTTAATTAAAAACCTGGGGCGTCACACAAACACTATCTCGGAACCGAAACCCATAGAGGAGGAACCCACTTTCCCAACTATCCAATCCGTAGAGGATTGCACTCCTCTAACAAAAACATGGTTCACCGATGAACCATTTCAACCATACAGAGAGTTTGACGACCCCTCGTGCGATTTCGTCTACGAGTTTTACGATGAGCTATTTGCTAACTTTGGGAATACTTGGAATTACCAAAGAGTAGAGAGACCAAAAGCACAAGAGGAGCCGGAAACTCCTATCTCTTGCTCAGAGGAACGAGTCGAGCATTTTAGGCTCATTACAAATCTTTCGGCCATCATGAGTAGAGAATGCTTAGATGAGGCGGAAGCCTCGACCGATGTCATTAAACTCCCAACCAAAATGTGGCACACTATATGTGAACTCATGGGGAATAAGCATGATGTCGGGTATGATCCTAGCCTGGGGATCAACATTATCAGTTCATCCTTAGCGAAATCCCTAGCAGCCATATTTTCTCTCTCAAAATCTTCGAAACTCCTTAACATTCCCTCAGGAGAGACATTAGGTTGCCTGGGCCTTCTTCGAGTGTTTCCCGTAAAATTTACAGAACACAAGCTTTATCTTGATTTTCATCTCTTTGATCTACCTTGTCATCACACCCATTCAATCATCATCGGTAGACCTATCATGAAAATCTTAGAGCAATCCCCAAGGAAACCAGTGTTGGAGCTAAAGATCGGTGACGACTTCCTACCGGTGTCTTACCTTAGAACCAAAAACACCCCCGTAGAAGCCGAACCCAAACCAGATCTACTAGAGGAGGTAATGGCCGCTTCCCTAGCAGAATTAGCTCAACCAAACTTTGAAGAGGAAATCCCGTTCTTCATAGAGGAGGATGAGGCCCCAGTCTCATTTAAGCTTGACCCAACCGAGAAGCCGGAACGACCACCAATAGAGCTCAAACCTCTCCCTCCGGGATTAAAGTACGCGTTTCTCCATGGGAATCGAGAAACTCCAGTGATCATCAGCGATAAGCTATCTGAGGTAGAAGCTCAGCAGCTCATCATTGTTCTTGAAACCCATCGATCAGTACTAGGATATTCTCTTCAAGATCTCAACGGAATTAGCCCCACTCTTTGCACACATAGGATTCCCATTGAACCCGACGCAACCCCTTCAAGAGAACCTCAACGCCGGCTCAACAACAATATGAGGGAGGTAGTGAAAAAGGAAGTCTTAAAACTCCTTCATGCCGAGATTATCTACCCAGTACCCAATAGTGAATGGGTTAGTCCCGTTCAAGTTGTGCCAAAGAAGAGAGGCATGACAGTGGTGCGCAATGATAAGAATGAGCTCATCCCTCAGCGCACCATCACAGGGTGGCGTATGTGCATAGATTATCGCAAGCTTAATAAGGCCACCAAGAAAGACCACTTTCCCCTTCCTTTCATAGACGAGATGTTGGAACGGTTAGCGAAGCATTCCTTCTTTTGCTTCCTAGACGGCTATTCTGGTTATCACCAAATTCCTATCCATCCCGATGACCAAGATAATACCACATTTACATGCCCTTACGGAACTTACGCCTACCGGCGAATGTCCTTTGGGCTATGTAATGCTCCAGCCTCTTTCCAACGTTGCATGATGTCAATCTTCTCGGATATGATCGAGCAAATCATGGAAGTATTCATGGACGATTTCTCGGTTTATGGAAAGACCTTCTTGATAAATTTCTTAGAAGGTGTGCCGAGAAGGATCTTGTCCTCAATTTGGAAAAATGCCATTTCATGGTAAGAGAAGGGATTGTTCTCGGACACAGGGTGTCCGAACGAGGGATAGAGGTTGATAGAGCTAAGATAGAGGTTATTGAACAACTTCCACCTCCGGCTAATGTCAAGGGCATCTGTAGTTTCTTAGGCCACGCAGGATTCTACCGTAGGTTCATCAAAAACTTCTCGGAGATTGCCCGTCCTTTGACCAAACTCTTAGCCAAGGATACCCCTTTCGTTTTTTATGAAGAGTGCCTTATCGCATTCCATACCCTCAAGAAAGCCTTGATCTCAGCCCCAATTATCCAACCTCCCGATTGGAGTTTGCCTTTTGAGATCATGTGTGATGCTAGCAATTATGCCGTTGGGGCGGTCCTAGGACAAACTAAGGACAAGAAACACCATCCTATAAAAAACTCTCACCCAATCCTCAACATACTGATGATACAATGAGACCAAATCAACCAATCCGGGATGATCATCGAAGTATACCTTAATATCCCCTCCCGCGGCCAACTTCATATGATCCCAATTTATAACCTTGTGCTGATACAGTTTAATGGGCATGTATTTGTAGTTGTAATAGAAAGTTTGTTGAATGACATTCCTAAATCTTGGTTTGACCCATTTGTCCTTGGTTTTCTCCCACCAGTGATTCTCAGGCACCCATCTAAGACCTTTAATCATTTGGTAGGTGTGGTTGCGCAGGTCCATCATCTTAAGCGACTCTTCTAGTAGAGGGTGAAGTTGTACCTCTTTCTGCTTCCTGGGATCTGGCGCAAGAAACTCTGAAGGGCAGGGCGGGCGACGGCCCGCGGTTGACCCACCTCGTGTGCGGCAGGAAGGCGCCGAGCTTGACCCACCCTGTGTGCGGCAGGAAGGCGCCGAGCTTGACCCACCCCGTGTGCGGTGGGAAGGCATCAAGGTTGACCCACCTCGTGTGCGGTGTGTAGGGGTAGAGGAAGAATCTTGTGCCACATGCCTGCACCTTTGCCTCGTCTGAGGACCAGAAGTGCCTGCAGAAGTCGGCTGCGACTTTCGATGTTGCTTCGCCGGAGGAGGATCAAGCGCATTTCCATCTCTCTTGCCACCATCTCGGCCCATCTGCAATAAATTTCTCAAATTAGTGCCATTCCAAGAATTCGGTGGCGGATTGCGGTATCCGCTGGAGGCGGACGCATACCTCTGATTTCGGCGACGGATTGAGGTATCTGCTGGAGGCTGCTGCAGGCGGCGGCGGCAGCGGCTGAACCCTATGAAGGGGTTGTGCCGCAAGTGAGGAAGCAGTAAATGGGGAGATGGCGGGTCAGCACGAGTGACATGCCGTTGCAGAAAGCCATAAAGGTGTGTGTAGTGCGCTGTTGTCACCCTGTTGACAGTAAAAATACGCGTCAAGTTTCGACCGCAAGCACACGGGTCAGTGTAGCTCTTCCCTCAAAGTATCCCCCAAGGTTTGTCAATCCAAGGATCGAAAGGAAACTCCTAGGGTTCTCCATCTAATCTATCGATCTAACCTTACATGAAGCATTGATTGCATAAAGATCATACAAGCATGAAAGGATGTATGGATCACATCCACCTAGACATAAAGGTAAACAACCAAAGGCAACCCGAGCCTATCATCTTTTTGTTGCCGCTCTGACCAAGGTGACAAACCAATCTAATCTTACAACATGAGAATGAGTCATCTCGACTCAACATTACACGTTCGCTCGCCGCTTTCTCCTCCCTCATACTGTCACTACGCGAATATATTCATCATTGAGAGCCTATGTGATTCGAGGACCGGTGGATGGTCGCTTCCTAGTGTGATGAGTGATTGACAACGTTGTGTGAACTGACTCTTGGCCTAGTATTGCAGGTTAAGAGCCTGTGTGGTTCAAGGACCGGTGGATGGTCGCTTCCTGGTGTGATGAGTGATTGACAACGTTGTGTGGACTGATTCTTGGTTAAGTATTGCAGGTGCAGGTTGCGGCTTGACTGGTGTTGGTGCAGGTGAAGATCAAGCGCGAAAGGTCGTTGCCGGGTAGGCCTCCAGGTGTGGAGAAGACAAGTAGGCTTGGCTCGAGGGACCCGGTGGCCAGTGAGGTCAAGTGCGGGCCGCATGGTGGCCAGAACGGCAAGATGAAGTCATGGACGGTTTCTTGGTTGAGCCTCAAAACCAAGGTCGAGTCGGGACTACGTGGGAGCCGAGTCATGAGTGGTAATTGGCGGAGGCTACACCGAGTTTGCAGGGTTTCCAGAGGTTCACCAGAAAACCGCTGGGTTCCTTGGTTGATCCACAAAGCCAAGACTGAAGACCGGAGGCAGCAGCACCAGGACCGGTCTGACCGGTGGGTCTGACCGATCTGACCCGTGTGCGACGACGCAGTCCGGAGACTTCGAAGCGGAGGACACGCGTCGGGATCGTAAGGCTTGCGTCGAGGCTAAGCAAGTTTGCGGTCGCCGGGCATCCGTCCGATGGTGCTACGATGAAGTTTCCCAAAAGGCCCTTCGGGGGTGTGTATCTTAGTTTAATGTAATAGGGGTAGTTTCGTCTTTCGGCTGGCCTCCATATAACCGAAGTGGTGAGAGGATGGCAGCCATCTCTTGGAACCCTAGCTCATTTGCTTTTGCTATTTTCCCTTTCTATTTTCCTTAGGATTTTTAGGACTAGCTTGAGAGCTTCATGGTGAGATCTTGTGAGAGGGAAGGATGATTGGGAGGCAAGCTAGACCTTGTATGAACCTTCATGGTATGTATAGATGATTCGGCGTGGTTCCTCAAGACTTGATTGTCTCTCTCCCGTTTTCCCTTTTTGGTGATTTTCGGAGCCTTTTCTTGGCGATTTTCTTGTGGCGGTTTTGAGACCTTTCTCTTTGGGATTTGGTGGGGGATGTATGCATGAACCCTTCGTGGTTCTTTTCCCTTTGATTCCCCTCCCAAATCTGTGAGTAAAGGGGCTCAATTTTGGGGTTTTCTTGGCTCTAGGGTTAGAGGCGTTCTTGACGGGATTTCTTTGATTCCTCTTGATTTAGCAAGTTTTGGTGGACCAAATCTTGGCAATGGAGTGCCCATGAGGTGTTCCTACTATCCCCCAACTCTTGTACGAATCCGTGGAGCGAATCGGGAGATCGGGATTTGGATTTGGAGGAGTTGACCCGCGGGTTGCTGTTCATCCCGAGCGCCCAGGTCTTGACCGGACTGACCGGTGCCCCTCACCGGTCTGACCGGTGCCGACCCCAGTTGGGTTTTGCTCGAGTGAACGTGTTGGTGAGTTCCCTGGTGTCTTGTGTTGCTGCTGTTTCAAGTTTGGTTCAGTTTGGAGCTCGGGAGGTCAGGTTCGCAGATTTGGGATTTCCAGGCTCAGACCGGCCTGACCGGTGCAGGGGCTTTTCAGTGGAAATTGCCAAGTCTTACTGGGGTGACCCAGTTCAAGGTCCAGGGTGACCCATAGTGTCTCTGGAGGGTGTCGGGTGTTCCGGCGGCTCAGTCCGGAAGATCCGGCCGGGACCGGTCTGACCAGTGTAGGTGACCGGTCTGACCGGTGTGGTCTGTGTTGCTCGAGTTGCTTGTTCCGCTGCATTCTCGAGTAGGTTTAGGTGGTTGTTGGTTCCTAGGACTAGTAGCACTCCAGTGGCTACGTGGTCTTGGCCAACTTGGGTAGTTGAGCCGGAGACGTGTTTTGGTTAGCCGTGTTCGTCTTGTTGGAGTAGCCATCTCCTTCGAGAAGAATTTTTATCGGCTCCCATTCACTCCCCCCCTCTCTGGTCGCTAGTTCGGTCCTTCAAGTGGTATCAGAGCCGGTTACGGATCTTCAGATTCTAACTAGTCTAAGATCCAAGGATGGCGTACCAGGAACGGGGTTCGGGTCCTCCACACTTTGATGGCAAAAACTACCAGATGTGACAGAGGCGGATGGCAGCTTTCGTCCGCGGTAAGGGTCAGATCCTTTGGGACGTTACGGTGAACACAACTTATGTTCATCCGATTATTTCCTTGCTCCGGGATCGAGGGACATGCACGACGCCAACAACAAGGCGGTCGACTACTTGTTTTGTGCTCTGTGTCAGTCCAAATTCGATCGGGTTCAGACAGAGGACCTAGCTTGTAGGATTTGGAGTCAGTTGAAGGATACTCACACTGGAAATGCTCAGGTTCAGGCTCGGATGTATGCAACTTACCGGAGAGAGTACGAGAACTTCACTCATCTCCCCGGTGAGTCAATTGATGCCTTGTTCCAGCGGTTCACGGTAGTTGTGAACAACATGAGGGCCAATGTGTACGTGCTCCCGTACGATGATCATGACAGAGCTGTTAAGCTCTTACACTCTCTGGATCGTACAATTTGGGATGGCAAGTTCGAGGCCATCGTTGAGTCCGAGAAGTATGACACTTTGACGGTGAACGAGCTATTCTCAAAGCTCAAGTCGGCTGAAGTGGATAGGGGTATGACAGCCAAGCTTGAGAGCCCGACTAACTCTCATAGTCTCGCTCTCATCGGTGGCTCAGGTGCAAAGTCTAACATTAACCATCCACCAGGATGTACTCTTTGTCCTCTTTGATGTCTTTGCCAGATAAGGAGTTCAACGTGCTTGGAGAGGACGAGCTGGCACTGCTGATCAGGAGGTTCGAGAGGATGCACGAGAACCGGGTGAACACATGGAGGAACACAAGGACATGCTTTCAGTGCGGCAAGCCAGGACACTTCGTCGCTGACTGCCCCGAGAAGATGGACAACAAGGATGGCTACAAGCACCGGTCGAAGACGGATGGCAAGTACCGATCGAGGCGCGATCACAAGCCGAAGCACAAACACAAGCACAAGGACGAGTGACGATCGAGGAAGAAGGACGGTCGCGGCAAGGCCCGAGCGATGGTCGGAGCGAGCAACGTCGACTCCAACTCCGCCAACTCTTCCTCGAGCTCCAGTAGCAGCAAAGATGAAGGTGATCGGCGCAAGAACAAGAAGTCTTCTAAGAACTTGAGCGGGCTGAGCTGCTACGCGAGAGATGACTTCTGCACCATGGCACAAAGCTCCGGCAGCAAGAAGAGTCACCAGAGCGACTCGGACTCCGACTCCGAGGATGAGGTACGTGACGACCTTCCCTTCTTGCGTGAAGAGAATGAACGGCTTGGCAAGTTGCTTGATAATCGTGATGACATGCTTAGAGAGGCTAAGAAGATGAGGAAGGAGCTTAGGGCCTCGCTTGAGGATGCTAGGACTAGAGTGGCTGAGCTAGAAACACAGAACCTAGATGCTAAGCTTGAGATTGATTCGCTTAAAGCTTCACCTGTTATTTTTGATGAGGTTGATTGTGCTGATTGCTCTGTATTCCTAGCTGATCTTACTGTTTTCAAGGAAAAGTATGCCTCCATGTGTGAGGAACTAGATGTGCTTAGGGCTGAAGTGGCTGAGCTTAAGTCTAGATCTGCTTTCCTAGGTGCTTGTACTTCTTGCCCTGTTTTGCATGGAAAGATTGACGAGATGCATGCTTACCCTGTTTCTCTTGAGGCTAAGTTGAAAGAACCTGTTCCCACTTCTTGCTCTACTTGTGAATTGCATGCTTTGAAGAATCTAGAACTTGCACATTATGTTGATCGCTTGCAGGATGAGAATGATGAGTTGAGGAAAATGATGGGTTGGTTGTCGGGTCATGAACCACAGCTTAGGATGATGATAGAGGCATACAAGCGCTATGACGGGCAAGCGCTTGGCTCAGATAAGATTGGAGAGTGTAGTGGTGAGGGAGGAGAGAAAATTGGTGATATCCAAGCTCCACCAAAAACCTTCCACAAAAATGCCAATGCTCCTAAGCCAAACCCATTGAGAATCAAACTTGACACAACTCCAGATCCATCCATATTCCCTCACCCCACAAATGATTTCCAAAAACCCATAAAGTTCAAGAGCAACTTGGGGAATGTGTTCTTTGGGAAAGAGGGTGAGAAGCCTAGTGAGAAGAAACCGGTTGAGAAGCCGAGTGAGGAGAAACCAAGTGAGAAGCCCCAACCCAAGCCTAAACCCAAGCTCATACGATTTCATTGTGACTATTGTGGGAGAGATGGTCACAAGGGTGAGTTTTGCTTCAAGAGGAAGCGTGAGGAGAGAATGGCTAAGGAGTGGGCTAAAAAGGACATGTACCGCCCTTCAAATGGTGTACCTGAGCCTCGTATGCAAATGCCCAGGGCCAAGGTGATTGTGAGGACGGTTCCGGCTTGGGAGGGATCGAAAGGTGGTAGGTGGTGCTGCTGGCCGAGCACCACCAGTCAGACCGGTGCTGGTCTGGCAGATAGCAATTTGGTTTCCGTGCTCGTGAGGATGCTCGGTTTGGTTCCTTTGGTCGTGGTTCTGGTGGTTGGCATGGTGAGTCTGGTGGTGGTCAATTTGCTAGACGTTCTCCACCTCGTGCTCAATACGATGGTGGGAGGAGCCGTAGCTTTGAGTTGGAGAGGAGGAACGGTCCATGGTCTTCCTTTCGTTGTTTTCGTTCTCCTCCAGCGAGGCAGGGATGGTTCCCTAGTGGTGGTTCCCGTGGTGGTTTTCGTGGTGGTAGCTTTGATAGGCGTGATGATATGGTTTGTGCTAACCCCACTTTGGAGCAAATGGCTCGGCACTGGTTTTACTCTTTTGGTACTAACCCCAGTGCTGAGTCATTTGTTCAATCACGTGCTCATTTTTGAATTTCAGGTGGGAGACTTTAGGAACGTTTGGTTGATTGACTCCGATTGCTCGAGGCATATGACCGGAGACAAGGGGTGGTTCTCAAGTCTCGTCCCGTTGGTGTCCAAGACATACATCACCTTTGGGGACAATGGGCGAGGGCGTGTGCTTTTAGAAGGTGAGATTAAGGTAAGTGACAAGGTCACTCTCAGGCGTGTTGCTCTTGTTCAATCGCTCAGATTCAATTTGCTTTCCGTGTCCCAACTTTTGGATGAGGGTTTTGAGGTATTGTTTCGGTCTGGTGGTTCTCGGATTTTGGATTCTTGAGGGACCTAGTTTGCATGGTCGTTTCCGAGGGTCAAGTTTTTCGAGCGGATTTCTCTTAGTCTTCGGTTGTGGCTCGTTGCTGTTTGGCTGGTTCTTCGAGTGAGTTGTGGAAGTGGCATAGGAAGTTGGGTCACTTAGGCTTTGACCTTTTGTCTCGCTTGAGTAAACTCAATTTGGTCCGAGGATTGCCATGGCTGAGGTTTGAGAAAGAGTTGGTTTGTGCGCCGTGTCGGCATGCTAAGATGGTAGCCTCTTCCCATCCACCCCTCATCGATGTGATGACGGAGCGTCCATGCGAGCTGCTCCATATGGACCTTGTTGGCCCAACTCCTGTGAGATCCGTGGGTGGGAAGTGGTACGTCCTGGTTGTAGTGGACGACTACTCTCGGTATGCGTGGGTTTTCTTTTTGGAGGAGAAAGGGGAGACGTTTGGTTTTGTTCGAGATCTTGTCTTGAGGTTGAGAAACGAGAGGCACGGAGATGCCATACGAGCGATCCGCAGTTACAATGGCTCGGAATTTAGAAACTCTCGCTTCGAAATCTTTTACCATGACTTGGGTCTTGAACACCAGTTTTCGAGTCCGTATATGCCTCCCCAGAACGGCGTGGTGGAAAGGAAAAATAGAACCTTCTGCGAGATGGCTCGGACGATGCTCGATGAGCATAGGACTCCGAGAAGGTTCTGGGCTGAGGCGGTCAATACCGCATGCTATGTGTCGAACAGGATTTACCTCAGGGTGCATAAGAAGAAAACTTGTTACGAGTTGATGCACGATAGAACCCCCAAGGTAAGTCACTTCCATGTGTTTGGGTGCAAATGCTTTATCCTGAAGAAAGGTAAGAAGTAGGACAAGTTCGAGGCTAGGTCTGTCGATGGCATTTTCTTTGGTTACGCGTCTCATTCTAGAGCCTTTCGAGTGCTCAATCTTGAAACTAAACAAATCTTGGAGACTTGCGAGGTTACCTTCGACAAGACACAGTCACGTAGTCAGCTTGGTTTTGAGTGTGCAGGTGACGAGGAACTTGGCGAGGAGATTTTTCTGGAGGAGGAGCACGAACATGGAGATGATGAAGATGGAGGTGTGGCGCCCGGGGCTGAGCATGTAAAGACTACTTCGACTATGATCGTGGACGGTCCTTCTCCCACACCTACGACGACGTGCCGAGATCGTGAGGAAGCTCCAGCTGAGGGGGAGGTGGCTTCAAGGCGATAAGCTCCCCGGGGAGTACAAGTGGATCATCTAGCTTCAACGATCATCGGGAACATCAATGAAAGCACTACACGGTTGAGGTCTCGTAATGATTCTCACTTTGCCCATGCTGCTTTTGTTGCTACTTTTGAGCCCAAAGACATTGGACATGCACTATCTGATCACAATTAGGTCAATTCGATGCTTGAGGAGTTGGAGAATTTTGAGAGAAACCAAGTTTGGGAGTTAGTGGAGCCTCCACCGGGGTGTAAGCCGATTGGGATAAAATGGGTGTGGAAAAATAAAGAGGGAGAGAAAGGAGAAGTGGTGAGAAACAAGTCAAGGCTTGTTGCTCAGGGTACACACAGAAAGAGGGGATAGA
This sequence comes from Cenchrus fungigraminus, assembly GCA_036936925.1. Taxonomy (NCBI): domain Eukaryota; kingdom Viridiplantae; phylum Streptophyta; class Magnoliopsida; order Poales; family Poaceae; genus Cenchrus; species Cenchrus fungigraminus. The sequence continues at coordinate 55,088,837 of CM072772.1, read as the reverse complement.
CTACGAGGAGACTTTTGCTCCCGTAGCCCGTTTGGAGGCGATTAGGATCCTTCTAGCCTTTGTCGTGGCTAAAGGGTTCAAATTGTACCAAATGGATGTCAACAGTGCTTTCCTGAACGGTGTTTTGGAGGAAGAAGTGTTCGTGAGGCAACCACCGGGGTTTAAGAGTGAGAAGTACCCCCACAGGGTGTAGAAGTTGAGAAAGGCGCTGTATGGGTTGAAGCAGGTGCCTAGAGCTTGGTATGGTAGGTTAAGAGGGTTCCTGTTTGAGAGAGGTTTTGAGATGGGGAAGGTAGATCAGACCTTGTTTCTCCTCAGGCAGGGAAAAGAGATCCTAATTGTACAGGTGTACGTGGATGATATTGTCTTTGGTGGCTCGTCTAACTCTTTGGTTGCAAGGTTTGCAGAAGACAAGAGCAGGGAATTTGAGATGAGCATGATGGGCGAGTTGCAGTTCTTCCTCGGGTTCCAGATCAAGCAATCGAAGGAAGGAACATTTGTACACCAAGCCAAGTACACCAAGGACATTGTGAGGAAGTTCAAGATGGAGGACTCCAAGGCCTTGGCGACGCCTATGAGTACGACTACAGCTCTTGATGCGGACGAGGAAGGTGAAAACGTGGACTAGAAGGAGTACCGAAGCATGATCGGGTCACTCCTGTACTTGACGGCGATGAGGCCGGACATCCAATTCTCTTGAGGCTAAGTTGAAAGAACCTATTCCCACTTCTTGCTCTACTTGTGAATTGCATGCTTTGAAGAATCTGGAACTTGCACATTATGTTGATCGCTTGCAGAATGAGAATGATGAGTTGAGGAAAATGATGGGTTGGTTGTCGGGTTATGAACCACAGCTTAGGATGATGATAGAGGCATACAAGCGCTATGATGGGCAAGCGCTTGGCTCAGATAAGATTGGAGAGTGTAGTGGTGAGGGAGGAGAGAAAATTGGTGATATCCAAGCTCCACCAAAAACCTTCCACAAAAATGCCTATGCTCCTAAGCCAAACCCATTGAGAATCAAACTTGACACAACTCCAGATCCACCCATATTCCCTCACCCCACAAATGATTTCCAAAAACCCATAAAGTTCAAGAGCAACTTGGGGAATGTGTTCTTTGGGAAAGAGGGTGAGAAGCCTAGTGAGGAGAAACCGGTTGAGAAGCCGAGTGAGGAGAAACCAAGTGAGCAGCCCCAACCCAAGCCTAAACCCAAGCTCATACGGTTTCATTGTGACTATTGTGGGAGAGATGGTCACAAGGGTGAGTTTTGCTTCAAGAGGAAGTGTGAGGAGAGATTGGCTAAGGAGTGGGCTAACAAGGACAGGTATCGCCCTTCAAATGGTGTACCTGAGCCTCGTATGCAAATGCCCAGGGCCAAGGCGATTGTGAGGACGGTTCCGGCTTGGGGGGGATCGAAAGGTGGCAGGTGGTGCTGCTGGACGAGCACCACCGGTCAGACCGGTGCTGGTCTGGCAGACAACAATTTGGTTTCCGTGCTCGTGAGGATGCTCGGTTTGGTTTCGTTTGTCGTGGTTCTGGTGGTTAGCATGGTGAGTCTGGTGGTGGTCAGTTTGCTAGACGTTCTCCACCTCGTGCTCAATACGATGGTGGGAGGAGTCGTAGCTTTGAGTTGGAGAGGAGGAACGGTCCACAGTCTTCCTTTCGTGGTTTTCGTTCTCCTCCAGCGAGACAGGGGTGGTTCCCTAGTGGTGGTTCCCGTGGTGGTTTTCGTGGTGGTAGCTTTGATAGGCGTGATGATACGGTTTGTGCTAACCCCACTTTGGAGCAAATGGCTCGGCACTGGTTTTACTCTTTTGTTACTAACCCCAGTGCTGAGTCGTTTGTTCACTCACGTGCTCGTTTTTGAATTTCAGGTGGGAGACTTTAGGAACGTTTGGTTGATTGACTCCGGTTGCTCGAGGCATATGACCGGAGACAACGGGTGGTTCTCAAGTCTCGTCCCGTTAGTGTCCAAGACATACATCACCTTTGGGGACAATGTGCGATGGCGTGTGCTTTTAGAAGGTGAGATTAAGGTAAGTGACAAGGTCACTCTCAGGCGTGTTGCTCTTGTTCAATCGCTCGGATTCAATTTGCTTTCCGTGTCCCAGTTTTTGGATGAGGGTTTTGAGGTGTTGTTTCGGCCTGGTGGTTCTCGGATTTTGGATTCTTGAGGGGACCTAGTTTGCATGGTCGTTCCCGAGGGTCAAGTTTTTCGAGCGGATTTCTCTTAGTCTTCGGGTGTGGCTCGTTGCTTTTTGGCTGGTTCTTCGAGTGAGTTGTGGAAGTGGCATAGGAAGTTGGGTCACTTAAGCTTTGACCTTTTGTCTCCCTTGAGTAAACTCAATTTAGTCCGAGGATGGCCACGGCTGAGGTTTGAGAAAGAGTTGGTTTGTGCGTCGTGTCGGCATGCTAAGATGGTAGCCTCTTCCCACCCACCCCTCATCGATGTGATGACGGAGCGTCCATGCGAGCTGCTCCATATGGACCATGTTGGCCCAGCTCGTGTGAGATCCGTGGGTGGGAAGTGGTACGTCCTAGTTGTGGTGGACGACTACTCTCGGTATGCGTGGGTTTTCTTTTTGGAGGAGAAAGGGGAGACATTGGTTTTGTTCGAGATCTTGTCTTGAGGTTGAGAAACGAGAGGCACGGAGATGCCATACGAGCGATCCGCAGTGACAATGGCTCGGAATTTAGAAACTCTCGCTTCGAAACCTTTTGCCATAACTTGGGTCTTGAACACCAGTTTTCGAGTCCGTATACACCTCCCCAGAACGGCGTGGTGGAAAGGAAAAACAGAACCTTGTGCGAGATGGCTCGGACGATGCTCGATGAGCATAGGACTCCGAGAAGGTTCTGGGCTGAGGCGGTCAATACCGCGTGCTATGTGTGGAACAGGATTTACCTCAGGGTGCATAAGAAGAAAACTTGTTACGAGTTGATGCACGATAGAACCCCCAAGATATGTCACTTCCATGTGTTTGGGTGCAAATGCTTTATCCTGAAGAAAGGTAAGAAGTAGGACAAGTTCGAGGCTAGGTCTGTCGATGGTATTTTCTTTGGTTACGCGTCTCATTCTAGAGCCTTTCGAGTGCTCAATCTTGAAACTAAACAAATCATGGAGACTTGCGAGGTTACCTTCGACGAGACACAACCACGTAGTCAGCTTGTTTTTGAGTGTGCAGGTGACGAGGAACTTGGCGAGGTGATTTTTCAGGAGGAGGAGCATGAACATGGAGATGATGAAGATGGAGGTGTGGCGCCCGCGGCTGAGCATGTAAAGACTACTTCCACTAGGATCATGGACGGTCCTTCCCCCACACCTACGATGACGTGCCGAGATCGTGAGGAAGCTCCAGCTGAGGGGGACGTGGCTTCAAGGCGAGAAGCTCCCCGGCGAGTACAAGTGGATCATCCAGCTTCAACAATCATCAGGAACATCAACGAAAGCACTACACGGTCGAGGTCTCGTAATGATTCTCACTTTGCCCATGCTGCTTTTGTTGCTACTTTTGAGCCCAAAGACATTGGACATGCGCTATCTGATCACAATTAGGTCAATTCGATGCATGAGGAGTTAGAGAATTTTGAGAGAAACCAAGTTTGGGAGTTAGTGGAGCCTCCACCGGGGTGTAAGCCGATTGAGACAAAATGGGTGTGGAAAAATAAAGAGGGAGAGAAAGGAGAAGTGGTGAGAAACAAGTCAAGGCTTGTTGCTCAGGGGTACACATAGAATGAGGGGATAGACTACGAGGAGACTTTTGCTCCCGTAGCCCGTTTGGAGGCGATTAGAATCCTTCTAGCCTTTATCGTGGCTAAAGGGTTCAAATTGTACCAAATGGATGTCAACAGTGCTTTCCTGAACGGTGTTTTGGAGGAAGAAGTGTTCGTGAGGCAACCACCGGGGTTTAAGAGTGAGAAGTACCCCCATAGGGTGTAAAAGTTGACAAAGGCGCTGTATGGGTTGAAGCAGGTGCTTAGAGCTTGGTATGGTAGGTTAAGAGGGTTCCTGTTTGAGAGAGGTTTTGAGATGGGGAAGGTAGATCAGACCTTGTTTCTCCTCGGGCAGGGAAAAGAGATCATAATTGTGCTGGTGTACGTGGATGATATTGTCTTTGGTGGCTCGTCTAACTCTTTGGTTGCAAGGTTTGCAGAAGACATGAGCAGGGAATTTGAGATGAGCATGATGGGCGAGTTGCAGTTCTTCCTCGGGCTCCAGATCAAGCAATCGAAGGAAGGAACATTTGTACACCAAGCCAAGTACACAAAGGACATTGTGAGGAAGTTCAAGATGGAGGACTCCAAGGTCTTGGCGACGCCTATGAGTACGACTACAGCTCTTGATGCGGACGAGGAAGGTGACCACATGGACCAGAAGGAGTACCGAAGTGATGCGGACATGGCAACCATGCTTATGTCCATGCGTGGTGCATGGATTGGATAAGATGGAGTCCAGCAAGGTTTTCCAAGTCAAGAAGGAGGTCCAAGGTTGATCCGGTTCGAGTCCCCAAGGTGGAGGCCCAAAAGAATTCAAGTTCGAACCCAGTTCGGAGTCCCGGACTAGTGTGCACTAAAAACGACGCCCAGGTCACATACGAAGTCGGTTTTGGACGTTCTTTATATGGCTGGAAGCAGAATTTCATAATGCTTCCAATGGCACTGGTTTGAGGCCCAAATTCATCCCGAGTCAACGGGAATCATCGAAAGAAGTGGACATCTAGAATCTGCCAGGGTGCTGCGCCAATACCTTTTGGGCTGTTGGCCCAACAGGAGGCCCATGTGGGCCTAGGGTACTGTTCACGCGCGTGAACAGTTCCCTCGGGTACTGCTGTAGCGTCGCCCCTCGTGGCCGCCAGGGGCTGCGCCCCCTATTTAGATAGACCCCTCGTTTATTTGAAGACTTGGGTTTTGTATTACAGTTAGCTTTAGCTACTTCTGAACACGCACAAATACGTGCTGTCCTCGTGATTCAGAACCCCACCTCGAGTGATATTTAGATTGCTCGCTTTATTTTCTTGTTCGTTCTTCGATTGCGGACAGGAAACGATCTTCGTGATCAGGCTGATCTTGCGCCAGCAAGGTCGGTAACCATCGGGAGTTGGTTCAGCGATTGCATTGGCGCTTCGAGTCTCGCTCGTCGTAGTCGGATCGTGAGGGTCAACAACCACCAAATCGAAGTTATCTCCACTCACCGAAAGATCGGGCACTCCCCCTCTATCAAGTGGTATCAACTTTCCAGGTTGATCAGTGAGTTTATCGAGTGTTTTTAATTCTTATAGTCCACAAAAACCAAACAACAATTTCTTTTAGGTTAGATCTTTGTCCCAGCAACCCCTTTCAGCCTCACACTTTCATTCAATATTTTGCTTTGTTGAGTTTGCGTGCTTTATTCGTTTCATTGTTGCTGGTCACTTGTGTTTGTTCCTTGTTTTTCTCATCAAAACCTAATTTTCGCCGCCATTCCGCTGCTCGTTTTCCAGCCCCATCACCTACCGCCGCCATACCCTCGCGCCCACCCTGCTCGCACGCAAGGTGCGGTTTCCCCGTGCCTTCCTGTTTCCTGCCGTGAGTTCTTTGGAAAGAAAAAAAAGAGTCCAACAAAAAAAAGCCCAGAAGGAAACCGCTCACGTGCACGCCGAGACCAGGGCGACGCCTTCCGTTTTTTTCCCACCCCCTCACGCCGTTTTTTTTTGCTTTCCCTCGGGCGAAGCCCCCTCGCACCGAGCGGCCGCGACCCGGACACGCGGCCTGCTTTTCTCGTAAGATCTCCGTCTGTCCCTGGTTGGCACGTCAAAAAACAAAGGGAAAGTCAAAGAAAAAAACAGAAAGTAAAATAAAAGAAAAAAAAGAAAGTCAAGTACGGGCGGAGAGACGGAAGCGATCCTATTTTTCCCTTTGTGCCGGACTTGCCGCGGCATACTACCCGCGCCGTGGGTCCCCTCCTGCTATTTTTTTCTAGTTTGCCAAGTCAAAGACAAAAAAAAGAGAAAAAAAGGACACGAAGGGAAGGTGGGAGTCCAGACGCGCGTCGTGTCCTGGTCAGGAACCCCCTCATCTCGCCATGAACCCCCCTCGTGGGAGGTGGGACACCTCGCCGCACCCACCCCCACACGCCGAGCCCCCCATCCCTACGCCGTGGGCACGCAGCTCGCACCCTACAGCGTGCCCCCTCCCTGGTTCGTTTTTTTTCCAAGCGCACACCCACCCTCCAGCACCACACTTCATCCCTACCCCCTTCGCTCCTCCATTCTTGCAATCGTAATCAGCAACATTTGATCGTGTTTAGCACTATAATTCAACTCTGCATTATTGTTTGATTGTGCTAATCCTTCAATTGAGTGCAGGCTTCCCAAAACTCCATAAAGTTCTCCGACGAGCAGGTCTTGTTCCCCCAGGCAATCGCTCCTCCAATCTTTCGCAGGTTCCACCGGTTGGTTGCAGTTCACCCCCTGTGTGCTTGGTAAGAACGGATAAGAATTTGATAACAGCACTAGTTTGAGCGTCTTGTGAGCCGTTACACCCCTGTTTTGTCGTCGATTTTGTTTTGTGTTTGCGCTAACCATGGCAGAAGACGCAGACAAGAAGGATGAACAGCCACAGGCCACTAAGACCAAGCTCGACACCATTGTGTCACACCTCGATGCAATGAAAACGTTGCTCACAAGTTTACAGAAGGAGATGGATGCTGGAGACTTCAGTGGACGCGCCTATTGTGCGTGCAACCATGGTGGTAATGATTCTTTTGCTAAGCTTCCATTTACAATTCCACCTTACAATGGCAAATATGATCCAGCTGCATATCTTGATTGGGAGTTAGCGGTCGAACAGAAATTTTCATGCCATGATCTTCCTGCTAGTTCTCAAGTTAAAGCTGCTATTAGTGCTTTTACTGATCTTGCTTTACATTGGTGGCGTTATGAACAAAAAAATCCCATTACCACTCCCACCACTTGGGCTGAATTAAAAGCTGCTATGCGACGTAGATTTGTGCCTTCATATTATGCTCGCAACGCTGAACGTGAAGTGCAGGGACGCCGCTCGAAGACATATTCTAACTCTTTTGCAGGCTGCGGTTAGACACCCAGTTCAGCGTCTGTTTCCCTTGCACCATCCACGTCCACACCTACATCCCACGAGAGGGCTGAGTCGAAGGCGATTCCGCACCAGGATGCTCACCACAAGCAAGCAGACACGGACGACATGAAAGCCAATGAGGAGCTCCCATCCTCATGTGCCAATTCTGAACCATCATTTTACAATGCACCATATACTCCTACTGAGACCACTGGTAATGTCCATGGTACTACACTCACGCAAGGTGAGACTTATGTTAATGTGCTGAATTTTTCCACCAATCATGCTATAGTTGAGCACTTAATAGTGAAACCATCTCTTGATTTATCTTTGTCGCATGATGACTTGCTTGATGTTTCTTGTGACCAAGATGCATTATGTGCCCATGCTTCAGTTTTACATGCTAGTGCTGAAAAGAACCATATTATGCATGTTGCTTATAAAAATGATGAGATACATTTGTTGTCTTCTTTACATACCTTGGGTTACATTGAATTTGATGATTTGTGTAATCTAGATTGTTTACAAGTGAGAATTTTTGCATATGCTGATTTGCCATGGTTGCCTAGACATTCATATCATGTTATTGGCAAATATAACAAGGGACAATATATGATACATCGCGTCTACATTTGTAGTAATATGAATTCTCCTTTTGTTGTGCAAGATTGTGATCGATTAGAGGGAAACCATCATACAAACACTTTCACATGTTCCTCTCGTAGTTTTGTTTTAAATAAAACAGTTGACTTCCAAGAAGGGGAGCATCATTGGTTCCTACCATCTATTCCTGCATTGTCGTTTCTTGGTACTAATCTTCTGCAGGATGGTGTTGAAGTACAATGTGTGCCATCCGATCACGAAGGTTGCATGCTTGCTGAATTTTTCATACAAGATGACACACTAGCAAATTGGAAACGAGATTTTGTCCTTCTTCACAGTTATTTCAGTTCCATTTGTTTTCGCAACCCCGTTCTCCTTTGTGCTTCACAGGATTGGTTTCAAGTACAATCGACGCCGAGGACGACTTTTCGTCAAGAAGGGGAGGATGATGCGGACATGGCAACCATGCTTATGTCCATGCGTGGTGCATGGATTAGAGAAGATGGAGTCCAGCAAGGTTTTCCAAGTCAAGAAGGAGGTCCAAGGTTGATCCGGTTCGAGTCCCCAAGGTGGAGGCCCAAAAGAATTCAAGTTCGAGCCCAGTTCGGAGTCCCGGACCAGTGCGCACTAAAAATGACGCCCAGGTCACATACGAAGTCGGTTTTGAACGTTCTTTATATGGCTGGAAGAAGAATTTCATAACGCTTCTAATGGCACTGGTTTGAGGCCCAAATTCGTCCCGAGTCAATGGAAATCATCGAAAGAAGTGGATGTCCAGAATCTGCCAGGGCGTTGTGCCAATACCTTTTGGGCTGTTGGCCCAACAGGAGGCCCATGTGGGCCTAGGGTACTGTTCACGCGCGTGAACAGTTCCCTCGGGTACTGCTGTAGCGTCGCCCCTTGTGGCCGCCAGGGGCTGCGCCCCCTATTTAGATAGACCCCTCGTTTATTTGAAGACTTGGGTTTTGTATTACAGTTAGCTTTAGCTACTTCCGAACACGCACAAATACGTGCTGTCCTCGTGATTCAGAACCCCACCTCGAGTGCTATTTAGATTGCTCGCTTTATTTTCTTGTTCGTTCTTCGATTGCGGACAGGAAACGATCTTCGTGATCAGGCTGATGTTGCGCCAGCAAGGTCGGTAACCATCGGGAGTTGGTTCAGCGATTGCATTAGCGCTTCGAGTCTCGCTCGTCGTAGTTGGATCGTGAGGGTCAACAACCACCAAATCGAAGTTATCTCCACTCACCGAAAGATCGGGCACTCCCCCTCTATCACGAAGCATGATCGGGTCACTCCTGTACTTGATGGCGACGAGGCCGGACATCCAATTCTCTTGAGGCTAAGTTGAAAGAACCTATTCCCACTTCTTGCTCTACTTGTGAATTGCATGCTTTGAAGAATCTGGAACTTGCACATTATGTTGATCGCTTGCAGGATGAGAATGATGAGTTGAGGAAAATGATGGGTTGGTTGTCGGGTCATGAACCACAGCTTAGGATGATGATAGAAGCATACAAGCGCTATGATGGGCAAGCACTTGCCTCAGATAAGATTGGAGAGTGTAGTGGTGAGGGAGGAGAGAAAATTGGTGATATCCAAGCTCCACCAAAAACCTTCCACAAAAATGCCTATGCTCCTAAGCCAAACCCATTGAGAATCAAACTTGACACAACTCCAGATCCACCCATATTCCCTCACCCCACAAATGATTTCCAAAAACCCATAAATTTCAAGGGCAACTTGGGGAATGTGTTCTTTGGGAAAGAGGGTGAGAAGCCTAGTGAGGAGAAACCGGTTGAGAAGCCGAGTGAGGAGAAACCAAGTGAGCAACCCCAACCCAAGCCTAAACCCAAGCTCATACGGTTTCATTGTGACTTGTGGGAGAGATGGTCACAAGGGTAAGTTTTGCTTCAAGAGGAAGCGTGAGGAGAGAATGGCTAAGGAGTGGGCTAACAAGGACAGGTACCGCCCTTCAAATGGTGTACCTGAGCCTCGTATGCAAATGCCCAGGGCCAAGGCGATTGTGAGGACGGTTCCGGCTTGGGGGATCGAAAGGTGGCAGGTGGTGCTGCTGGCCGAGCACCACCGGTCAGACCGGTCAAGGTGACCGGTCAGACCGGTGCTTGTCTAGCAGACAGCAATTTGGTTTCCGTGCTCGTGAGGATGCTCGATTTGGTTCCTTTGGTCATGGTTCTGGTGGTTGGCATGGTGAGTCTGGTGGTGATCAGTTTGCTAGACGTTCTCCACCTCGTGCTCAATACGATGGTGGGAGGAGTCGTAGCTTTGAGTTGGAGAGGAGGAACGGTCCACGGTCTTCCATTTGTGGTTTTCGTTCTCCTCCAGAGAGACAGGGGTGGTTCCCTAGTGGTGGTTCCCGTGGTGGTTTTCGTGGTGGTAGCTTTGATAGGTGTGATGATATGGTTTGTGCTAACCCCACTTTGGAGCAAATGGCTCGGCACTGGTTTTACTCTTTTGGTACTAACCCCAGTGCTGAGTCGTTTGTTCACTCATGTGCTCATTTTTGAATTTCAATTGGGAGACTTTAGGAACGTTTGGTTGATTGACTCCGGTTGCTCGATGCATATGACCGGAGACAAGGGGTGGTTCTCAAGTCTCGTCCCGTTGGTGTCCAATACATACATCACCTTTGGGGACAATGGGCGAGGGCGTGTGCTTTTAGAAGGTGAGATTAAGGTAAGTGACAAGGTCACTCTCAGGCGTGTTGCTCTTGTTCAATCGCCCGGATTCAATTTGCTTTCCGTGTCCCAGCTTTTAGATGAGGGTTTTGAGGTGTTGTTTCGGCCTGGTAGTTCTCAGATTTTGGATTCTTGAGGGGACCTAGTTTGCATGGTCGTTCCCGAGGGTCAAGTTTTTCGAGCGGATTTCTCTTAGTCTTCGGGTGTGGCTCGTTGCTTTTTGGCTGGTTCTTCGAGTGAGTTGTGGAAGTGGCATAGGAAGTTGGGTCACTTATGCTCTGACCTTTTGTCTCGCTTGAGTAAACTCAATTTGGTCCGAGGATTGCCACGGCTGAGGTTTGAGAAAGAGTTGGTTTGTGCGCCGTGTCGGCATGCTAAGATGGTAGCCTCTTCCCATCCACCCCTCATCGATGTGATGACGGAGCGTCCATGCGAGCTGCTCCATATGGACCTTGTTGGCCCAGCTCGTGTGAGATCCGTGGGTGGGAAGTGGTACATCCTGGTTGTGGTGGACGACTACTCTCGGTATGTGTGGGTTTTCTTTTTGGAGGAGAAAGGGGAGACGGTTGGTTTTGTTCGAGATCTTGTCTTGAGGTTGAGAAACGAGAGGCACGGAGATGCCATACGAGCGATCCGTAGTGACAATGGCTCGGAATTTAGAAACTCTTGCTTCAAAACCTTTTGCCATGACTTGGGTCTTGAACACCAGTTTTCGAGTCCGTATACGCCTCCCCAGAACGGCGTGGTGGAAAGGAAAAACAGAACCTTGTGCGAGATGGCTCAGACGATGCTCGATGAGCATAGGACTCCGAGAAGGTTCTGGGCTGAGGCGGTCAATACTGCGTGCTATGTGTCGAACAGGATTTACCTCAGGGTGCATAAGAAGAAAACTTGTTACGAGTTGATGCACGATAGAATCCCCAAGGTTAGTCACTTCCATGTGTTTGGGTGCAAATGCTTTATCCTGAAGAAAGGTAAGAAGTAGGACAAGTTCGAGGCTAGGTCTGTCGATGGCATTTTCTTTGGTTACGCGTCTCATTCTAGAGCCTTTCGAGTGCTCAATCTTGAAACTAAACAAATCATGGAGACTTGCGAGGTTACCTTCGACGAGACACAACCATGTAGTCAGCTTGTTTTTGAGTGTGCAGGTGACGAGGAACTTGGCGAGGAGATTTTTCAGGAGGAGGAGCATGAACATGGAGATGATGAAGATGGAGGTGTGGCGCCCACGGCTGAGCATGTAAAGACTACTTCGACTATGATAGTGGACGGTCCTTGTCCCACACCTACGACGACGTGCCGAGATCATGAGGAAGCTCCAGGTGAGGGGGAGGTGGCTTCAAGGCGAGAAGCTCCCCGGCGAGTACAAGTGGATCATCCAGCTTCAACGATCATCGGGAACATCAACGAAAGCACTACACGGTCGAGGTCTCGTAATGATTCTCACTTTGCCCATGCTGCTTTTGTTGCTACTTTTGAGCCCAAAGACATTGGACATGCGCTATCTGATCACAATTAGGTCAATTCGATGCATGAGGAGTTGGAGAATTTTGAGAGAAACCAAGTTTGGGAGTTAGTGGAGCCTCCACCGGGGTGTAAGCCGATTGGGACAAAATGGGTGTGGAAAAATAAAGAGGGAGAGAAAGGAGAAGTGGTGAGAAACAAGTCAAGGCTTGTTGCTCAGGGGTACACACAGAAAGAGGGGATAGACTACGAGGAGACTTTTGCTCCTGTAGCCCGTTTGGAGGCGATTAGGATCCTTCTAGCCTTTGTCGTGGCTAAAGGGTTCAAATTGTACCAAATGGATGTCAAGAGTGCTTTCCTGAACGGTGTTTCGGAGGAAGAAGTGTTCGTGAGGCAACCACCGGGGTTTAAGAGTGAGAAGTACCCCCACAGGGTGTAAAAGTTGACAAAGGCGCTGTATGGGTTGAAGCAGGTGCCTAGAGATTGGTATGGTAGGTTAAGAGGGTTCCTGTTTGAGAGAGGTTTTGAGATGGGGAAGGTAGATCAGACCTTGTTTCTCCTCAGGCAGGGAAAAGAGATCCTAATTGTGCAGGTGTACGTGGATGATATTGTCTTTGGTGGCTCGTCTAACTCTTTGGTTGCAAGGTTTGCAGAAGACATGAGCAGGGAATTTGAGATGAGCATGATGGGCGAGTTGCAGTTCTTCCTCGGGCTCCAGATCAAGCAATCGAAGGAAGGAACATTTGTACACCAAGCCAAGTACACCAAGGACATTGTGAGGAAGTTCAAGATGGAGGACTCCAAGGACTTGGCGACGCCTATGAGTACGACTACAGCTCTTGATGCGGACGAGGAACGTGAGCACGTGGACCAGAAGGAGTACCGAAGCATGATCGGGTCACTCCTGTACTTGACGGCGACGAGGCCGGACATCTAATTCTCGGTATGTTTGTGTGCTCGTTTTCAAGCATCTCCGAGAACTTCACATCGGCAAGCAGTCAAGCGCATCTTCAGGTATTTGCGATACACTCCCGACTTCGGCCTTTGGTACTCCGCGTCTTCTTCTTTGGAGCTTCACAGTTTTTCAGACGCGGATTTTGCCGTGTGTCGGTTGGATAGGAAGTCCACTTCTGGGACTTGCCAGTTCTTGGGTTCTTCTTTGGTGTCTTGGTCTTCCCGCAAACAATCGAGTGTTGCTCAATCTACAACCGAAGCCGAATATTTTGCCGCAGCCAGTTGTTGCTTTCAGCTCCTTTGGATCACATACACCATGAGTGACTTTGGTGAGGAGTATACCCAGGTTCCACTTCTTTGTGATAGCACGAGTGCGATAAGTGTTGCTAAGAACCCAGTGCTTCATTCCAAAACCAAGCATGTAGAAGTGAGATACCATTTTCTGAGAGATAATGTTGAGAAAGTGAAAATCGCTTTGATCCATGTACCCACACAAAACCAACTAGCGGATATTTTCACCAAGCCCCTAGATCAAGCAACTTTCACTCGTTTGTGGGGAGAACTTGGTGTGTGTTTGGTCTCTTGAGTTGGGTGTGGGAGCTCCTTTGTAGCATATGTATAGCTTTCCTTTTATGCATTCTTGCATTTTGCATTGCATGTGTAACATGATGTATAGGAATCTTTGTATGTTAGGTTGCATGCATTTTGTATCATATGCATTTTGTAGAAAAAGCTTCTCTTATATACATTGTTCACCATGATGTGCTATATATGATCTTGTGAGCTAGTTTGGTATGATATGTCTTAGTGTGGCTTAGCTCGTGATGATCTTGATTTATATCCATGGTTGATAGCTATGCTTTTGAAAAATGTCACATGTATGCTCTCTTGTGAGTAAATGCCTTTATATGATCATGACATGTTTTAGTGGCATTTCTATGCTTAATTTGTGCTTGGATAGCTTATTTTGAGTATATGGAGCCAAAGGCTCATTTGCCATCATGAATGTTTAGCCCCCATGCTTTATCTTGTGGAGGGGCATAAGTTCCTTTTTGTCGCAAAGACATTTCATGTACCAAATATGAATCTGAAAATGAAATGTAAATTGCTTTGAAAATGTGCTCCCATGTCAGATGTGCTTAATTTACTTGCTTTTGGGTGCTAAACCGTTGCATGTTGCTTACCAATGAGAAGTCTCATTTTTAGAAGTAAGCATATGGCTCGGTAAGCTTTGACATGACATGAGGTGCTTGTGGGTGTTTATGATGGTCTTATGCTTAGAATGGTTGTCCTAGCATGAAGTTTATGTGGCTTTGCCATTCTGACATGTTTTGCTCATGTTTAGGACTTTGCTCATGAGAGGGTAATTTTTTCGCAAAAATGCTAAATTCTATCTTAGCTTTGCCCAATGGTTGTGAAACTTGGTGATCTTGTAGTTTATGTCCATACGAAGCTATAGAGTATCTAACTTGCTCATTTGGATATGTGTAGCATCCTATGTTGAATTTTGTCTATTTGAGAAGCTCTAGGTTGAAATTTTTCTAATTTTGACTTGATTCATGCATTGCCAACAAGGGGGAGAAGTTTGAGCATGTTTTGGCCTACTGAATGCAGTTAGAGGGTTTTCAAGTGGTTTCGAGCCAATTCTGGGCTCTGTTGGGCACCGGTCTGACCGGTCGAGGTCACCGGTCTAACCGGTCAGTGTGTTGGCCCTGTTCAGATGTTGGGCACCGGTCTGACCGGTGAGGTGGACCGGTCTGACCGGTCAGAGCAAGGCTGTTGCAGCTGCTCTGTTTCATGAAGTGGTTTGCATGCATTCGTCCAGGGGGAGTTGCATTGGTTCAGGGGGAGCTTGCATTTGTGTAGGGGGGCTCTTTGTGGTTTTCGAGCTTTGCTTTGGTGGTTTGTTGCTCTTTGCTTGAGCTTGTTTTTGACTCGGTTGTGTCGAGCCGTTGCCCTTACCTAAGGGGACCGAGTCTTTCCTCTTTCAAGTGATCTTGCACTTTGCCTTTGTTTGGCTTTCGATCGCTTGCTTGAGTTTCTTTTTAGTTGTTTCTTTTCTTTTCCTTTTCTCTTTGGTTACCAAATGTGTGTGTTGTCAATGCACTCATCAAGGGGGAGATTGAGAGCCTGTGTGGTTCAAGGACCGGTGGATGGTCGCTTCCTGTTGTGATGTGTGATTGACAACATTGTGTGGACTGATTCTTGGCTAAGTATTGCAGGTGCAGGCTGCGGCTTGACTGGTGTTGGTGCAGGTGAAGAGCAAGCGCGAAAGGTCGTTACCGGGTAGGCCTCCAGGTGTGGAGAAGACAAGTAGGCTTGGCTCGAGGGACCCGGTGGCCAGCGGCGTCAAGTGCGGGCCGCATGGTGGCAAGAACGGCAAGATGAAGTCATGGACGGTTTCTTGGTTGAGCCTTAAAACCAAGGTCGAGTCGGGACTACGTGGGAGCCGAGTCATGAGTGGTGATTGGCGGAGGTTACACCGAGTTCACGGGGTTTCCAGTGGTTCACCAGAAAACCGTTGGGTTCCTTGGTTGATCTACAAAGCCAAGACCGAAGACCGGAGGCAGCAGCACCAGGACCGGTCTGACCGGTGGGTACCAGTCTGACCGGTGGGGTACACCGGTCTGACTGATGTGCGACGACGCAGTCCGGAGACTTCGAAGCGGAGGACACACGTCGGGATCGCAAGGCTTGCGTCGCGGCTAAGCAAGTTTGCGGTCGCCGGGCATCCGTCTGATGGTGCTACGACGAAGTTTCCCCAAAGGCCCTTCAGGGCTGTGTATCTTAGTTTAATGTAATAGGGGTAGTTTCGTCTTTCGGCTGGCCTCCATATAACCCAAGTGGTGAGAGGATGGCAGCCATCTCTTGGAACACTAGCTCATTTGCTTTTGCTATTTTCCCTTTCTATTTTCCTTAGGATTTTTAGGACTAGCTTGAGAGCTTCATGGTGAGATCTTGTGAGAGGGAAGGATGATTGGGAGGCAAGCTAGACCTTGTATGAACCTTCATGGTATGTATAGATGATTCGGTGTGGTTCCTCAGGACTTGATTGTGTCTCTCCCGTTTTCCCTTTTTGTTGATTTTCAGAGCCTTTTCTTGGCGATTTTCTTGTGGTGGTTTTGAGACTTTTCTCTTTGGGATTTGGTGGGGGATGTATGCATGAACCCTTCGTGGTTCTTTTCCCTTTGATTCCCCTCCCAAATCCGTGAGTAAAGGGGCTCAATTTTTGGGTTATCCTAGGTTTCGAGAAAGTGGTGTTCTTGGTAGAAATCCCTCGATTTCTCTTGATTCAACGAGTTTTGGTAGACCAAATCGTAGCTATGGGATGCCCATGAGGTACTCCTAGTATCCCAAAAGTCTTGTGCGAATCCGTGGAGCGAATCGAGAGATCGGGATTTGGATTTGGAGGAGTTGACCCGCGGGTTGCTGTTCATCCCGAGCGCCCAGGCCCCAACCGGTCTGACCGGTGCCTTCCACCGATCTGACCGGTGCAGACCCCTGTTGGGTTTTTGCTCAGGTGAACGTGTTGGTGTGTTCTCTAGTCTGTAGGCTTGCTGCTGGTTCAGGTTTGGTGCTGTTTGGAGCTCGGGAGGTTGGTTTCTTGGATTTGGGGTTTCCTGGCTTGGATCAGTCTGACCGATGTGCTGTACCGGCCTGACTAGTGTAGGAGCCTCTCTGTGGAAATTGTCAAGTCTTGCTCGGGTGATCCGGCTTGAGGTCCAGGGTGACCCGGTGTGTCTCTGGTGGGTGTCGGGTGATCTGACGGCTTAGTCCGGGTGATCCGGCCAGGACCGGTCTGCACGGTGGTGGTGACCGGTCTGACCGGTGTGGTCAGTGTGCTGCTCGAGTTGCTTGTTCCGCTGCGTTCTCGAGTAGGTTTCAGTGGTTGTTGGTTCCTAGGACCAGTAGCACTCCAGTGGCTACGTGGTCTTAGCCAACTTGGGTAGTTGAGTCGGAGAAGTGATTTGGCCAAGCCGTGTTGATCTTGTTGGAGAAGATATCTCCCTCGAGAAGAACTTTTATCCGCTCCCATTCACTCCCCCCTCTCTGGTCGCCAGTTCGGTCCTTCAATCACCGAACGACAACCTCGGTCCATGCACTACTACGATGTATCTGTAAGAGAAAGACTAACCACCACGATTAGATCTATTCCTACTAAAGTCATATGCTAGCCTCACATATGGATAAAGCACGCATCGAAGTAACTCAAAGTAAAGACAAGATATGATTATATCACCATCGAATGTTGAATGTACAAACGCCTTGATGAATTCAAGGCGTGGCTCCGGAACTCCACCATGGCTTCACCACGCAGGGCCAACCATGGTGGCTAGGGCATGGCCTAGGCCATCTCCTAGGCAACTTGAGGACTTGCGGCGGCCGTCGGCTTCCTTCGGTGCTTCTCCTTCGTGTCGACGGCTCTCTGATGAATGGATCTGAATGGTTCACCATCTTAGGGCGTCTAGGGGTTGTATTTATACCCTTGGGGTGCCTTGGGCGTGCTCCACCTTGCCTTACATGAGATCCTCCTTGGGAGAGAAGCAAACTTGGTTTCCATAAAATCAGCCTCGTCCAGATTTTCCTGATTCACAGCCCTTTCTTGCCGGCGTCATATCTCCCACATCCGGACTCCAAATAATGCAAATTCGGTATTCAGATTGTGTGCCACGAAATTATCTCCAACTTTGGTATGCATTGTTTTCCTTGAAAACGAAGATAAGATCTCCAAAACGGCCTCGGAAGATAATCTGTCTGATTTCGGATTTATCGGCGCAGCAGGTATTTCGGGGGCCATATCTTCTAGCTCCTTGACTCGAATTGGGCCTTCCATATGTCCAAATCGAAGCTATCGTCGACGCCCACAACTTTGGTATTCAAACTTTTGCCATTAGAGGCCGTTTAAGTCTCCAAATCTGCACCAAAGATCATGCTGTTCTAGGCTGCAAGAATATCTCTCGGGCTGAGTTGATCTCGTTGGTAAACCTCCAAGTCCCCAGAGTTTTACGTGTTGATGCTTCAGTTCTTGGGTCACTTGGAGTCGTGTTCACTTCATGTCTTGATTTGTGACGGGCTTCATGATCTTCTCATAAAGTCCTTGATGAACTTTACCCGAAAGTACTCCTTTAAGCACTTAAATCCTGTGTAAACAACATACTTCAAAAACCACATGCAAGTATGAACTTGTTACATTAATAGTATGCCTAGTGGCGGGTTAGGTATAATTCAAAGTTCAAATCAAAGTGTAACAAGTGCTCTTGGTTGACGGAAATCGACTGTCAACACACCTGTGGCCAGGAAATGGAAAGCGTCTTTCCTACCTGTAGTTTACAAGGAAGTTCCTCTGTTCCGATGTATACCACACCGGATGATCCTCCGGACGTATGTCGATGAGTATGAAACTCATCAAAGGATGGTCCTGTACTACATAATACAAAGAACCGGACAATCCATTCGCATACTTAGTCGATCATGACCACATTGGAGATCAACACATCCCTTCCTCTGTAACATTTCGATTCGCCTAGTACTACAGATTACGAGCACGTCACGTTGCATGCTCCTCGATCATGCCCACATTGGAGATCAACACATACCTTCCTTCGTCGATTCGATTCGCATACTATTAGAAGATTATGAGCACGTTGCATACTCCTCGATCATGCCCACATTGGAGATCAATACATCCCTTCCTTCGCCGATTCGATTCGCTTGGTACTACAAGATTATGAGCACGTTGAATACTACTCGATCATGGCCACATTGGAGAGGATAAGAAATAGATATTACCTAACCTACCATTCATGTAGCCCATATAGGACATTCTGTTGTTTTATACTACAACGTACCGGATAATCCGTCATCCCCATGCGCGATCGTATATTTTGTATAAGTCGCTACAGGAAGTTTCGATGCTACATAATACAGTGAACTGGATAGTACGCAGCTATGGCAGGTTTAATATTGAGGAAAGTGCGACTTCAACTACATATAAATCATAAGGTCCACATGATTTCAGATCGGATCGACTTAAACATTTACTGATTTGATATCCTAGTCGTCGATACTTTCATCGGCAACATTTTCATCTTCATCGACGTATTGCCATAGAGTGTCATCATCCTCATCTTCAGAATTGAATCCATCAACATCAGATAGCTCTTGCTGGCGAATTGCGTCAACTTCAGCGGCTGCAATCATAGTCTCCTCGCCAGTAATACACACCGGAACCTCCGAACCATCACCGAGACCATCATCAAGTATAACATCATGCAAGGTTTTGTCAATTTCATCATCTTGATATGCAAGTACCATGCCAGTGGGAGCTATGTCCTCCTCATTTTCATTATAACTCCACAAATGTCTGTGCTCAAATTTTTGCACCACTCTCCATTGGTGTTGTAGTAGGGTGTCTGGCAAGTAAAAGACCTTCGTTGCTTGTTCAGCAAGAATGTGAAGGACCGGAACGGCGAACCAGAGAGCGGGGAGTGAATGGGAGCCGATAAAAATTATATTCAAGAATTTGGCCTATGAACCCAAGATCACTCAGACACCTCCGTGTACTTCTCTTGCCAAGTCCACATAGCCACTGAGGTGCTACTGAACCTAGGAGCAAGACCCAACCAACAGCTCTCAAAAAATGCACAGCGGAAACAACACGAACACAGCTGCTGGAACCTAAAACCGGTCAGGCCGGTTTCTGAAACCGGTCAGACCGACTCTCTGGGACTTAGCCTCTCACAGCTAGGGGAAACCGGTCAGGCCGGTTTGGCAAACCGGTCAGGCCGGTTTTGTCCAGGAAATCCCCAAAAGACCTACGAGACCAAACCAGAGTAAAACCACCTCAAGAACCTACCAAACTTGAACAGGGAAAGCCATAGCCTAAAAGAGACTTGCCTGCTCAAAACTCTTCTCGATAGCCCACTAGAGGCCAAATTGGTCAGATCGGTTTAGGAAACCGGTCAGGCCGGCTTTGCCTGGACAGTCGAGAAGAACTCAGCTCGCGGGAAAAACTCACCCTTCACCTCGATCGATCTCCCAATTCGCTCCACGGATTCAAGTGAGACTTTGGGGATAGCTGGGGTACCTCATGGGCTACCTTTGGCTAGAAGCTCAAGCCCCAAAACTCACTCAATCAAGAGGAATCGAAAGTCAACCCTCAAGAACACCTCCTCACGAATTCCACCAAAAACCACCAAATCGAAGCTGTTTCGGAGGGATTGCTGGAGCAAAGTCACCAAGTAAAGAAGCACAAAGTCCTCATATGTGACATCCAACAAGAATCCCTCAAAGAAACGTCTCCAAAACTTCACCACGAAATTCCCAAGAAAAGGCTCCGAAAATCAACTAAAAGAGAAAACGGGAGAGACAACAAAGGCCTTGAGGAATCACGCCGAATCTTCTATACATACTGTTGGCGCAGGTTTGCGGCCAACAATACGCAGCACCGGTCAGACTGGTGTGAGTCACCGGTCAGACCTTTGCACACCGGTCAGACCGGTGAGGGTCACCGGTCAGACCTTTGCCGGGGTAAACCGGCGAAAGACCTCCGAACGTCGCCCGGGTAGGATCCCGTCAGGGAGACGCACGTAGGGTTGCTCTAGGGTCGGCAAGGCCACCTAGAATGCCTTCAGACGTCATGGAGACGAAGGAAGAATAGCAGATGAGATTGGAAAAGCTAGGGTTTGGAGATAAAAGTAAATACGAGACAATAAAAGGTAAATGTATTTGATCGATTGGATGATGATCCTCAATCGGCCGTGGCCCTTTATATTTATAGGGTGGGGAGGTCTTGCCCCGCAAGGAAATCCTTTTACAAGCCTAATCTATCAGGACTCTTCAATTTGGCTCGGAATCAGGGAGGCACCGGTCAGACCGGTGCACCCGGCGTGTAGATTTGGAGAAGTCATATCTCCCTCATCCGGACTCCGATTTGGACATTCCACATATGGATTTTGATCTACTCGACGAGACCTATCTAATGGTGAAGTCCAAATAGGATTTCGTGGTCTTCGACCACACCGGTCTGACCGGTGGGGCCCACAGGTCTGACTGGTCGACTCATTCCTGCCAATTTTGGGTGCGAACATATGCCCCCCTGTTTTTTGGCAAAGGATACGTGCCAAAAAATATCTTTCTAAACTAAAAAACACTTAGGACGATGTTTAACAAAACAACGGCCGTACACATAATTTACTCAAGTCGAGGATGTCACCTTCTTTGGTCTCCACTCATTCCGGGTCCGTGTCGACTTGGCTGGCTTCTCTTCAATCTGCTGCTCCATTGCTCCTCGCTTGTGTAGTCTTTGCAACCTCCTTTTTTGAGTATGAGACAAGCCTGAGGGACACCACCTCGGCTGCATCCCCTTAGCATTTTGCTTGTTGCTATTCTCACCTTGCTTAATAGTAGTACACACATTATTTTTGACCAGATTGCTATTGCAAACAATCGGTCTTTGTAATGCATTATAATTTGAGTATGCAACAGGATATTGAATCATATACGAATTCATGTACATACTACTATAATCAGCAGGTGAATAATAGCAAGGATAATACCAAGACGATGGCATAACAGATCCAACAAAAGAATATTGTGAAAAGTTACCTCGTTGGTGATGAATACCTTTATGTCTTGGTGGTGCTTTCACGCCCTTAGCACCGTTTGGCTGATTACTTCGATTCTTAGTACCTCCTTCCCTCTTATATTTGGCCAGGAGCTCATTAAAACTCGGCCTTGCTTTTTTCTTGGGCTTGGAGCATCTTGAACCTTTCTGGAGGCGCCGGTCAGACCGGTCTGGGAACCGGTCAGGCCGGTCTGGGAACCGGTCAGACCGGTCGACGCAGTACCGGTTGTCTTGATCTTGTCTTGCCCCCCAAGCGTTGAAGTCGCTGAAACCTTGGGGATCACCTCCAGAGGCTGCCTCTTGTTGTATCTTTGCTCTCCAATGATCACATTTTTTCCTTTAGCGTTTTCGGCTTGATCCGGCTGAATAAGCACATTAGGATTTGACAATTCAAGAGTATTAACAAAGGCGCTATTAGGGAAAGGATTTTCGTCGACTTGCATCTCTTGAAATTTCAAACGACCCTCATTAATGGCCGATTGTATTTGCTGACGAAAAATATTGCAATCATTGGTAGCATGAGAAAAAGAATTATGAAATTTACAATAAGCACGTCTTTTTAGTTGATCAATAGGTGGTATAGTGTGAGACATTTTAATTTTACCTGATTTAAATAACTCATCAAATATTTATCACACTTAGCTACATCAAAAGTAAATTTCATCTCATCCCGACTCTTATGAGCCGGCTTAAGAGAAGCACAAGTGTTTGCTTTATCATTAGGTAACTAGGTAAATTCAGCAGCACACACTTCTTTACTCTCATCGTCCGATGTTTCATAATCTAGCATATGTATATTAGGACGATCAGATTTGAGCCGAGTATCTTTGCTTCGGCTTTCATGAGCTAAAGCTCTTACTAAGACTTGGGCAACATCAATAAATTCATGACCCTCTAATTTTTCTTTAATATGGGATCGCAAACCATTAAAAGCTAATTCAGCAAGATCTCTTTCGGAAATAACAAGATTATAACAACGGTTTTTGGTTTCTCTAAACCTCCTAATGTAACTAGTAACAGGTTCATCATGCTTTTGCTTAACCGATGTTAAATGACTCAACCTTAACTCATTATCTCCGCTATAAAAGTGGTCATGGAATTTTTGTTCTAATTGTTCCCAAGTACGAATAGAGTTAACAGGTAATGAAGCAAACCATGAAAAAGCATTGCCAGTTAAAGATAAAGAAAATAAACGCACTCTTATTTCCTCTATGGCACTAGCTTCTCCTAGTTGAGCAAGATATTGACTAACATGCTCCCACGTAGTTCTGCTATCATCCCCATTAAACTTTACAAATTCAGGACAACGCCAACCAATAGGATAGGGAACCGAATCAAAACTAGAAGGATACAATTTTCTATATGAAAGATTTTTATTTTTCACTTCTATCCCATAGTCATCTTTCATTTGTTTAGCAAGATTAGCATTAAACCTATCGATGACTTCCTGGATGGTGGTTGGCATTGGCGTAGTGGAAGCATTCGATTGCCCCACATTCGGCTGTATGTATGAGCCAGAAGTGTGGTGTTGCAAACGGCTATTAACTAGGGGATTAGGTGCGTAACCATACCCAACACCTGTCTCAAACGGAACCATAATTGGAATACCTTGAGCTACTGAAGTATTTCCACCAGATCGGCCAGAAGCAGCCTGAACGGGAGGAATATTAACTATAGGTTCCGGAGACGAGGGAAAAGGCACCACAGCACTGGCACCGGTCTGACCGGTCGGACCCATCGGTCTGACCGGTCTGTTCTGACCAAACGGCGGCGGTGGTGACTGTCCCACAAAATAATTCAACGGCATGCCATACTGAGGATTAATTGTTTGTGCAGCCGATGAATTAATTGGTGGGGTCTGAGGTGCCACAGTTTTAGAACTAGATGCAATATTATCATCACCCTCTACCCGTTTACCGAGACTCTTATCTACCATATTTTGCATATTTTCAATCATAGATAAACGAAAGCTATCCATCACAGTAGTAAGATCATTGACGGTAACAAAAGAGGATGGAGATAACGATGTGCTCACATTGGGTGGTACCTCAGGCAGTGGAGTGTCGAAGGTGATGTCCTTGATCTTCTTCACCTTGCCTTCGCGATTCTTCTTGAAGTGCGACAAGTAGTGAAGCCGATCCTCTTCAGCCTTCTTCTTCATGAGCTCTTCTAATTCTTGGCGATCTCGTTCGGCCTTTTGCTTCATGAAGTCCTCAATAGCTTGACGATCTTCAGGTGAGAGCTCTTCATCCGTGAAGTCGATGATGTTGCCCTTGTTTATCTCACACTGAGACATGTCGCCGGAGTTGGATAGATCGGTTAGGATAGCCAGATCTTCGCTCCCCAGCGGAGTCGCCAATTTGTTGGCGCAGGTTTGCGGCCAACAATACGCAGCACCGGTCAGACCGGTGGGAGTCACCGGTCAGACCTTTGCGCATCGGTCAGACCGGTGAGGGTCACCGGTCAGACCTTTGCCAGGGTAAACCGGCGAAAGACCTCCGAACGTCGCCCGGGCAGGATCCCGTCAGGGAGACGGACGTAGGGTTGCTCTAGGGTCGGCAAGGCCACCTAGAACGCCTTCAGACGTCGCGGAGATGAAGGAAGAACAGCAGATGAGATTGGAAAAGCTAGGGTTTGGAGATAAAACTAAATACGAGACAATAAAAGGTAAATGTATTTGATCGATTGGATGATGATCCTTAATCGGTCGTGGCCCTTTATATTTATAGGTGGGGACGTCTTGCCCCGCAAGGAAATCCTTTTACAAGCCTAATCTATCAGGACTCCTCAATTTGGCTCGGAATCGGGGAGGCACCGGTCTGACCGGTGAAGGGCACCGGTCAGACCGGTGCACCCGGCGTGTAGATCTTGGAGAAGTCATATCTCCCTCATCCGGACTCCGATTTGGACGTTCCACATATGGATTTTGATCTACTCGACGAGACTTATCCAATGGTGAAGTCCAAATAGGATTTCGTGGACTTTGACCACACCGGTCTGACCGGTGGGGCCCACAGGTCTGACCGGTGGGGCCCACAGGTCTGACCGGTCGACTCAGTCCTGCCAATTTTGGGTGCGAACACATACCAAGAAAGATTCATACAAGGTCTAGCTTGCCTCCCAATCATCCATCCCTCTCTAAAGATCTCACCATGAAGCTCTCAAGCTAGTCCTATGTAAATCCTAAGGAAAATAGGAAGGAAAATAGCAAAAGCTAATGAGCTAGGGTTCAAGAGATGGCTGCCATCCTCTCTCTACTTAGTTTATATGGAGGCAACCGAAAGACGAAACTACCCCTATTACATAATACTAGGATACAATCCCCGGAAGGGCACTTTGGGAAATCTTCGTCGTAGCACCATCGGATGGATGCCCAGCGACCGCACTTCGCTTAGCCTCGACGCAATCCTTGCGATCCCGACGCATGTCCTCCGCTTCGAAGCCTCTCGATGCCGTGCGACCCCAAACCGGTCAGACCGGTTTCACCAACCGGTCAGACCGGTTTTGGCCCGACAGCCACACCGAGTCTTCGGCCTTGGCTTTGTGGCTTAGCCGAGCAACCCAGTGGTTTTGTGGTGAATCACCGGAAACCCCGCGGACTTGGTGTAGCCTCCCGCCAATCTCCACTCATGACTTGGCTCCCACGTCGTCCCGGCTCGACCTTCGATTTCAGGCTCAACCAAGAAACCGTCCATGACTTCGTCTTGTTGTTCTTGCCACCATGCGGTCCGCACTTGATCCTGCTGGCCACCAGGTCCCTCGAACCAAGCCTACTTGTCTGCTCCACATCTAGAGGCCTCACCGGCATCGACCTTTCGCGCTTGTTCTTCACCTGCACTAGCACCAATCAAGCTGCAGCCTGCACCTGCAATACTTAGCCAAGAGTCAGTCCACCACGTTGTCAATCACTCATCACACTAGGAAGCGACCATCCACCAGTCCTCTAACCACACAGGTCCTCAAAATGTAGGGATCATCTTGGTACCAGTAATCTCCAGTATTGACGCTTGTGAAGTAACCATCATTTCTAATCTTCGGTTCCTTCTTGGTCCCTTCCAGATCATACCAGTCAACATGGAATAAAACAACAGTTCGATCTCTGTCAAGCCCCGAGTTGTACCGCAGCTCAATATGTCTCTTAGTGAACCATAAAACTCAATTTCTTTAATGTCTTTATGTGATCATGTAGTCATGATTCCAATGTTCTGTGTCTTCCTATTTGCCTCTCGGGCCTTGGTGTGGTACCGGACACCGCCTACAATACATGCTGTATAAGTTTTTGCTCGCCGGTCCGGTTCAGCTGATAATGCATATAGGTTGTCATCGCTCACTGGATTGTTTGTAATCTGTACAGAATAGCCATAGTTTTTTTAATATAGTCATGTGTAAAGGTCCTTACCAGGTAATATAAGCTAATTACCAAAAAAAAAACTGAATACTAACATGCGATCTAAACCAATGGCGAAATTCTGTAGCAATTCGACGATCAATATCCTTTTCCGACACACCTTTCACTTTCAATTCATTCTTGAACACTCTGCAAAGCAGTACCATCTCAAAGTTAGTGATGTGGACCCGCTGGGGTTTGTGCCTGATCTTTCGATGAGAGGTGTGGGGGATAACTCGATTGGAGGAGACGACATTCACAGCCTGACTGCAACCTTTCCAAGGATGCGCCTTAGCAACCGATACACCACCTCCTATGGCTGCTGCGATCTTGTGGAGCGCGTCAACCGCCACTAGGGCACCCGTTCCCGCAAGCAATCGAAGAACAAGCAAGAACAAGTATAACAAGCAACTAAATTGAAAATATGGAGATGGAAACGAATCGGATATCTCGAAGTTGGGGTTCCGAATCAGGTAGAACAGGTGGTCTAGCCGACACACGCGTCTATAAGGAAGTAGCAATGGCTAAACTTACAATGAAACAAAACCCGATCTATTTGTGGTGGCTATGGGGGTATATGAGAGGGTAGGGGCATGACCAGGACCTGGTGGGGGTCGTGCTCCAACCCTAGGTCGCTCCCCCATGGGCTCCGACACGATACACGGGTCGTTGGCCCAAAAGACGGTGGTGCAACACCCTGATAGATTTTGGACGTCCACTTATTTTGACGAGTCCCGTCGCCTCAGATATGATTTTGACTTGAGACCTATTCCATTGGAAGCTCTATGAAATTTCCTTTTCAACCATATAAAGAACATCCCAAACGGAGTCCGTATGATGTCGTCGCGTCCGTTGCAAGTTGGCCCAGTAATGCAGTCCGAATCCAACGCCCAAAACGTGTTGGCCTTGATCTCTTTCCATCTTTGGGCCAAAAGTGACGTGGATGCCTGGTGGAGGACGTGGGGAACACTTGGACTTTGGTCCCCAATCAACCTCTTTGGTCCTCCATGCCTTCCATGTGTGTTTAATACTCTTTTTGATCCATGTATGTATTTCTGAAAATGATAATGAACACACATCATGCACAACATCAATTCATCAAATTTAGCAAAGATAATCATGATATAGGATAGATTCACCTTTGGTTTAAAAGCCGTTAACGTGGTCATATCGGAGCTGGTTATGTTCTCATCAGTTAGTATGAAATAATTGTAGTTCTACCATTGCAATGGTGATTTACTTACTTGATGTATGGCTTTACCTCTTCGTAATTGTTTAGCACATACCAAACCACCTTGTCGTACTTTGACCCAAGCCAATTAGTGGTCCCTGCTCCAAGTACTTGAACATTGTGATTGAAACAGGATGTTCCATCTACAGACAAATTAGTATTCTCTCTGTTCTTTCTAACCTGATTGAATCGTGTGGCCACATCATCAGTCGCGAAGTACCTAGTGTCGTATGGACATCCCTGGGCCCACTACTCAGGCAGGTACCAGGACCGACTACTACATGGGCCCCTGGGACTACTTGACTTGGGCTGCACGGCACAAGACGGCGTGAAGCACAAGGCATCCAGAGGGCTAGTACTCGGTTAGGAAGCTAGACATGTCCGGATCCATGTAGAGTACTCCTAGCCGTGTACGACTAGTACTCTCTCTCCAAAACCGACTTGTAACCCTGCCTCCCGTACTATATAAGGCGAGGCAGGGACCTCTATCTCTCGATCTGCATCATCTTGTAAACACACCCAATCAATCCAGAGCTACACAGCATACAAGACATAGGGTATTACGCACCTCGCGGCCCAAACCTGTCTAAATTGTGTGCCACGTGTCTCTCCTTCGAGTTCCGATCTCAGCGAGGCCACAAACGTCTACCTCGGGTACTCCCCTTGGTAGGTTGCCGGGTTAAAACACCGACAGCTGGCGCGCCAGGTAGGGGCCCTCCCCGAAGATCTCATGGCGAACTCGGGGGCTTCAGGCGTCATCAAGCCAACCGCCGCCTTCAATCGCGGCGACACCTTCGTCTTCGACTCTTGGGTCTGCACCGCTGACGGCACTGGATCGTTCCAGCGCTACCTCACCATGACCCCAGACCCGGAGACCGGACTCGTGATGCTTCCCGAAGCCATCAAGGGTCAACTCGTCAAGAAACACGACAAATTTTCACTCTACAACCAAGTCGCCGACTTCGAGAGTGGATCCACTTCCAACTCGAACTCGACTTCACCCTGGATCGAACCACGCGAGCTGGCTCCTAAGCCATCGTGTGGACCGGTTATTCCCCACAAGCACTTCCCGTACGGCCTCTGCAACGCTACTGCGGCCTACGTGGATGCGCTCGTCCCGCGTCGGTCCGGCAAGGAGATCGCCTTCGAGTACTCCTCGGACTCCAGCGCCGCCCCCGACTACAACTCGGACTCCTCCTACGAGTTCGACTTTGGACTGGATCCGATCGAGCCCGAGTCCGAGCTCAATTATACCGAGGAGCCGTTGTCAGGTCCTGCTGCCGGCTTGGTCATCACCTCAACTCCCGCCGGCAGATTCGTCTACTGGCCCGACCGCAATCCCGCATACCTGACCGACGACAACTCGCGCTGCGTCGCCTACCTCGAGACACTCCCCTTCCAGGAGGGAACACCACTGACCCCAACTGCAGAGGAGTACTCGCCAACCAAGGTGGCAACTTCCGACTCCGGACTCTGTACGCCTGTCCGTGAAGTATTCATGGCAACCGGGGAAGCTGGAACCTTAGAGGCCCGACCTGATCGGTACCTCGACGACATCTCCGAGGACGAGGCATCAGCCAATGCACCCGCGGACGAGACTACCGAGGCCAAGAATGCCCGACGCGACCGTAATAGGAAGCGAGCAGATCGACGCCGGAGGCTCCGGGAAGCTCTCCCCATCCGGAACCTCAACGAAGCTCTGGACCAAGTCGCCAACCGGGTCCACACAACCCCTGAGCAATGCCTCATGTCCATCACTACGATAGCTCGAACAGCTCAGGGGCACCGTGCAGGCGAACTTATCACCAAACTCGCCGAGGATGCCTACTTCATGCGGGTCAACAACAGGGTCGCTAGAGCCGAAAATCACGAAGCCACTAGCCGCAGCCGCACTCCAGCAAAAGTCGGACCTAACCGCGTCCGTGGTGAACACTAGCCGACTCCCAATCGCTCTAGAGCCTCTGGGGGAGGACCTTCGCAAGGCGGCGCTAGCGGCGGTGGCGGTGGCGGCGGCAGCAGCAGCGGTAGCTCCTCCCATGGCGCCAGTAGAAGAGCCGGTGGCGGCAGCGATCGCAGAGGCCGAGGCCATGCGAACAGCCACGCCGCCGGCAACGAACGCGGCGGGTACGACACCCGCCACAGGATCGACGAGATACGCCACGCCAAGAAGACTACTGACGTCAGCGACAGCGACGGCTTCCCCGCCTACTCTTCATGACTTCGCGTGCTGCTTCTTCCCCAGAAGTTCAAGCCTCTCGGGATCACCAAGTACGACGCGAAGCAAGATCCAGTTCAGTGGCTCAGGTGCTATGCCCTAGCCATCGAGAACGCTGGTGGCGACAACGACACCAAGTGCCTCTACTTCCCTTTC
The DNA here is from genome assembly GCA_036936925.1 of Cenchrus fungigraminus. Classification (NCBI taxonomy): domain Eukaryota; kingdom Viridiplantae; phylum Streptophyta; class Magnoliopsida; order Poales; family Poaceae; genus Cenchrus; species Cenchrus fungigraminus. The sequence continues at coordinate 55,059,425 of CM072772.1, read as the reverse complement.
TGTCTGGACCAGGCTCCACTCACATGGCTCGAGTCGCTCAACAAGAACTCGATCGACGAATGGGACCAGCTGAAGGCGCAGTTCACCAGCAACTTCGCGGGCGCCATGGGACGCTCGGGTACTCGCATGGACCTGGCGATGGTCAAGCAGGAGCAAGGTGAGATGCTCCGCCAGTACATGCGCTGCTTCTTCGAAGTCACCGACAAAGAAGTCATCGACTGCTTCCAAGACGGTCTCTACCACCGTCGCACCTTCGAAGACTTCAGTTGCCGTCGCCCAAGCTCAATCACCAAACTCAAGAACATGATCACCTCATGGGCCGACGAGGAGGACAAGGCGAACGCCAAGTACGACTCCATTCGCGGCAAGAGCAAAAACAACACGGGCGGCAACAACAATAACAAGGATCAAGGGGGTCGCAACAACAACAACAATAACAACTACTCAGGTCCTAACCGCAAGCGCAAGCCAGACAACACTGTCACGACTGTACAACGCCCCGCAAAGGGCAGCTCCAAGAAGACCTCCGGCGGCTTCAGGGACTTGCTCAAAGAGAAGTGCCCGTGGCATCTGGATGTCAACCACACAACCGATCAATGCTACCAGCTACGGCAAGCACTCAAGGATGTCCCTGAGCCACGGCACCCTCACGACAAAAAGGGCAAGAAGAAGGTCGACGAAGGCAACAGCGACTTCCAAGAACCCGACAAGACGGTGAACGTCCTCTTCGGTGGACTACCCACCAAGCGAGCTCAAAAGCTCACCCTGCGGGAAGTCTTGAGCATTGAACCAGCGGTACCAACACCTCTCAGGTGGTCAGAGGTACCTATTACCTTCTCCCGCGCAGATCAATGGACAAGTTTCTCCGAACCAGGATGTTTCCCACTCCTCCTGAATCCAGTAGTCGCGGGCTCCAGACTAACCAAGGTACTCATCGACGGTGGGAGCGGACTCAACGTCCTATTCAACAAGACCTTGAAGAAGATGAAGCTCGACATCACTAACATGCTCACCAAGAGCACGTGCCCTTCTACGACATCATCCCAGGCAATGCGACTATACCACTTGGCTCAGTGGTTCTACCAGTCACCTTCAGGACAAGGGAGGATTACCGCACCGAGTACATCATGTTCGAGGTTGCGGACTTCGAAACTTTCTATCACGCCATCCTCGGCAGACCAGCTCTCGCCAAGTTCATGGCGATCCCCCACTACATGTACTTGGTACTCAAAATGCCAAGTCCTGCTGGAGTACTCACGCTACAAGGGGACTTGAAGGTTTCCTACGACTGCGACACCGAAGCCGTAGAGCTCGCAGCAACCAACCAAGTACCCAACGCAATGATGGAGATCTACGCTGCATCCAAGAAGCTCGCACCAACCGAACTCGAGATACCTGAGAAGACTGACACCTCTAACAAACCTCAACCAACAGAGGAAGTTCTGGTGAAGGCCATCGACCTCGAGACTGGTGACAGCAGCAAGACTACCACGATCGGCACGGGGCTCGACCCTAAATAGGAAGACGCGCTCGTCAGCTTCCTTCGGGCTAACCGAGACATCTTCGCGTGGAAGCCAGCGGACATGCCAGATGTGCCCAGGAGGCTGATCAAGCATTCCCTCAACGTCGATCCTAAAGCTACGCCTAAGCGACAACATCTCCGTCATTTTTCTGACGACCGACAGGACGCCATCAAGAAGGAACTCGCCAAACTACTCGCGACCGGCTTCATCTGAGAAGTCTTCCATCCTGAGTGGCTCGCCAACCCCGTCCTCGTCTGCAAGAAGAACACTAACGAGTGGAGGATGTGCGTCAACTACACCGACCTCAACAAGCACTGCCCTAAAGACCCCTTCGGGTTGCTGCGGATTGATCAAGTCATCGACTCCACGGCAGGCTGCGACCTGCTCTGCTTCCTCGACTGCTACTCCGGGTACCACCGGATCGCAATCAAGGAAGAAGACCAGGAGAATACCGCGTTCATCACCCTGTTCGGCGCTTACTGCTACACGACGATGTCGTTCGGGTTGAAGAACGCCGGCGCTACGTACCAACGAGCTATCCAGGCCTGCTTCAAGGAGCAGCTCAACAAGAATGTCGAAGCCTATGTGGATGACGTGGTCGTCAAGAGCAGAAACTCCGACATGCTTATCGCCGATCTTGAAGAGACTTTCGCATGCCTGCGAGAGTACCAGTGGAAGCTCAACCCCAACAAGTGTGTCTTCGGTGTACCCTCGGGGAAACTACTCGGCTTCATCATCAGCCATCGCGGCATCGAAGCCAATCCTGAGAAGATCTCCGCCATCACCAACATGAAAGCTCCAACCTGCACAAGGATGTCCAGAAGCTGAACGGGTGCATGGCGGCCCTAAAAAGATTTATCTCGAAGCTCGGAGAGCGGGGACTACCCTTCTTCAAGCTACTCAAGCACCAAGAGAAGTTCGTGTGGACCGCGGAGGCTGATCAAGCTCTGACGTAGCTTAAAGACTTCCTGTCAAAGCCACCGGTCCTCACGGCTCCTCGCAAACAGGAGCAGCTACTGCTCTACCTCGCTGCGACTACTCATGTGGTCAGCACCGCCATCATCGTCGAGCGGCAAGAAGAAGGCCACGCCTACCCAGTCCAGCGACCAGTCTACTTCGTCAGCGAGGTCCTGTCTGAGTCCAAGGCATGGTATCAACCGGTCCAGAAGCTACTCTACGCAGTGCACATCACCTCGCGGAAGCTACAACACTACTTCCAGGAGTACTCAATCACTGTCATCACTGACTACCCGCTCGGCGATATACTCCGCGACCAAGATGCAACCGGGAGAATCTCCAAGTGGGCGGTCGAGCTTGGCGCCCTCAACATCGACTTCAAGCCACACACCGCCATCAAGTCTCAAGCACTAGTCAACTTCATGGCAGAATGGCGGGAGAATAAACTACCCACTCCAACAGAGCGACCAGAGCATTGGGTGATGTACTTCGACAGCTCACTCAAGCTCGAGGGCGCAGGCGCAGGGGTACTCCTGATCTCTCCAAAGGGCGAACAACTCAAGTACATCCTGCAGATCTTCTGGAAGGTCTCAAACAACGAAGCCGAGTACGAAGCTCTGCTACATGGGCTCCGACTCGCAATTTCACTGGGCATCAAGCGGCTAATAGTCTACGACGACTCCGCCGTGGTCATCAACCAAGTCAACGACTCCTGGGACCGCAACAAGGAGAATATGGATGCCTACTGCCTAGAAGTCCTCAAGCTCGAGAACAAGTTCTATGGTCTCGAGTTCCACCATGTCGTCCGTGACAACAACGTTGCAGCGGACGTTTTGTCGAAGCTTGGTTCTACTCGCGTTCAAGTACCCGCTGGAGTCTTTGTCCACGAACTTCACACGCCATCCATCTCGGAGCCGGCACCAACGACCACTGACCCCGGGACATCACAGCCCAGTCAGTAGGTCGTGATGATCGACGTGGACTGGAGACAACCTTTCATCGACTACATCCGCGAGCAGAAGGTTCCTTCCGACAAGAACAAGGCTGAACAACTCGTCCGCCGAGCCAAGACCTACGTACTAGTCGGAGACAAGCTCTACAGGCGGGGCGCCACTTCTGGAGTACTCATGAAGTGCATACCCTGGGAAGAAGGCAAGGACATCTTGGAGGAGATTCACAAGGGTGTCTGCGGCAACCATGCGTCCTCCCGCACGCTGGTGAGCAAAGCTTTCCGACGAGCTTTCTACTAGCCCACAACTCTGGGCGATGCTGAAGAACTCGTCAGGAAGTGCCAAGGATGCCAATTCTTCGCCAAGCAGCAACACGTCCCGGCCTACAAATTAGTCACCATACCGCCAACCTGGCCCTTCGCCTGCTGGGGGCTCGACATGATTGGTCCTCTACCAACTACGCCAGGAGGATTCAACAGGGTTCTGGTGGCCATCGACAAGTTCACCAAGTGGATCGAAGTCAAACCAGTCACCTGCCCCAAGGCTGACAGAGTACTCGACTTCTTGGATGAACTCGTGCATCGCTATGGGCTTCCCAATCGCATCATCACAGACCTGGGTTCCAATTTCAACAACCATCAGTTCTGGGAGTACTACGAGAACAGCGGGATTGATGTTCGATATGTCTCAGTCGCCCACCCGTGCGCTAACGGCCAGGTAGAGCGCGCCAACGGGATGGTACTCGACGCCCTCAAAAAGTGGTTGCACGACGCAGCTAACCAAAGGAGGAAAGTGGATCAAGGAACTACCCAACACACTCTGGGGGCTTCGTACTCAACCTACCAAGCCAACAGGGTAGTCGCCCTACTTTTTTGGTCTACGGCTCTGAAGCTATTCTACCCGCCGATGTGATGTGGGAATCCCCGGCAGTAGAACAATACGATGAAGGCATCTCAGAAGACAGAAGACGGGTTGACATCGACTGCCTCGAAGAAGCCCACTGCGCTGCCCTCGTCCAGTCAGCAGGGTACCTAGAGGGTATCCGACGCTACCACGATCGCAACGTCAAGGAACGCTCCTTCAACGTCGGCGATCTATTTCTCAGTTGCATTTAGAACACGGATGGACTACACAAGCTCAGCTCACCCTGGGAAGGTCCCTTCTCAGTCTCCAAGGTGACCGGACCGGGCTCCTACTGTCTTCAGACCCTTGAAGGCGACGACATCAGCAACTCGTGGAATGTTGACCAGCTGTGTCGCTTCTACGTGTAGTCACTCGACTACCTATCCTCGGGTCCAGCCTACACGGCTACTAACAGACTCCTCGCTGTAAGCGGCCTCTTGGTCCTAGCACTAGTCCATGGACTACTTCTATCCAGGATCCAGCGTTAACGGCTACTAACGGATCCTGGACCGCACATAGCCTAAGGGCTTTGCTGGCGGTCTACGGACCATGTACTCTTCAGATCCAGCCACAACGGCTACTAACGGATCTCTAGCTGTAAGCGGTCCAACGACCCTAGCAACTACTTAGCCGTAGGCGGCCTTCGGGTCCTGGCGACTTCAAACTTGTAACGGCCCTGGCCATCTAGGTGTACTTTTTCCTCAGTAATAAAGTTCGATTCTACTCAACTTGTTTACTGTACCTCCTAAACTAGGCGGTTTCTACCGAGTACTACTACTCACTACTTCTTCAACGGCTTGGTACTCCGCAAGCTTCGATGCAAGCCGCGGCAATGAGTACCCATCACAACATAGAAGTGGATCAACTTCAATCATATTCAAACAATTTCTGAACTAATTTTTTTGTCTTACATAAACTACCCTGTACATGGACTACTTCTACAAGTACATCTACTGGAGGTTCAGCTTCTCAGCGACTTGCTCCGCGATAGGAGCCATTGTTGACGGCTGCTAAGTACCTAATTTAGGGCCATCAATCCCTGCATTTCAACATGAGAATCATGCATCCACACTAGAATAGGGTCTTAAACTGACAATTTCCACAAGTGGTTGTATAAAGATGAATGCAGGTGTTTAGCATAAGAAATGAGGAGAAAGCACACCTCTATGATCCTAGCACTTCAGGCTCAGCCAATGAGGGGCTTCCATGCAAGCATCTCCTGGATCAATGATGTCACCAATCCAAGAGAGAGAGCCTCGGCAAATCAGAGATCGCCATGCGTGCATCACATGGATCCATGGGCCCACCAGAGCGCCTAAACCGCCTCCAACACATGTGTACACCGGGAACCGACCTCAAGACCCACCAGTCAGCCGCTCAGAGAAAGCACAGGCCGAGGCGGGCCACGTGGGGGTCGGCCGACCCTGGGATCGGCCGAACCGACCTTTGGTCGGCTGATCCTAGGCCTCCACGTGGTGTTCGCCCATTGGTCCTAGAGGCCATCCCTGGGGTGTCTCGCTCCACTTGACGCCCGTGCCCGCGCCTATAAATAGAAGGGGAGGGGGGTAAGAATAGGACAACACACTTGAAGGCAACTTCTTACCTTAGCCTCCTCTCCTCCTTCTCATTCCTTCTTGGTGGAGGTGAAACCTCATCCCACCAGGAATTTGAGTGTGAGGAAGATCTAGCTTAGGTAGTGCTAGGTAGAGAGGAGAGAGTGTGGGTGAGTAGAAGAGAGATGCGATGATCCGTTCTTCGTTCATCACCTCTTTGTACCTCGTGAGTGATACTGTTCTTCATTTAGACTAAAGTGAGTATTTTGTTATATTCCAATTAGACTAAAGTCATATTCATACATGGGTGATATGTTCTAGAGTTCTTCATCTGTTCATCGTTTAGAGGCTCGTGTTCTTCGTGACACGATCCTTTGATCTTGTTGATTGGATGAATAATTCTGCATTCCGTTTGTATGACTACTTGCCAATTAGAATATAGTGAGTGCTCTGCATATCTGGTTTAGACCAAAGTGTCATTCATATCTCCTTGTATGGTCTTGATTCCATGATGGGTAAGGTCTAGTTGTACTCGCGAGTTCGTCACTCCGTATTTCTACGGAGTGCTATAGTGTTGCTACGGGACGTCAGATGTAGCCGTGCTATAGTAGTAGTCGGTGGTGCAGACGTGGTGTCTGGACTACGGGTTATCCTTCTATTGCCCTGTATCCCACGATTTGTCTTGGGGTAGGCCACGGTGGTGACAGCCGTTGGACCCTTTCAGAATCCCCCACGTTCGGATACAGGTGTAGGCAACCATTTGCCATGAACTGACTGTTATAGCCAGGAGGGTCCGGTGTCCGAAGCGAGATCCTTTACAGCTTGTACCCCCCTAGAACCAAGTACCTACAAGGGAAACCATACCTCTCACCTACCTTAGCAGAGATCCTGTGTCCTTTGATAAATCACTCGTAGAGTACCCAACCGTTCCTTGGATTCGATACCCTTTGGAATACTCCCGAGGGAGAAGTGCTACAACGGTGTATCCGTGCGCTTGCGGACTCGTTCGCACCGTCCGTGTACCCGGGTGTTCCTTACATGCTCATGCTAGACGCGCCACTAGTGGTGAGGTTAAGAAATACCAACAAGCATTTCTGGCGCCGTTGCCGGGGAACGGTTGTCGAGAATCTACGAACCTGATTATCCTCGTATCTTTTGTTTTCCTTTTGTTTCTACCTTTACCCCCGTTATCCCGGGAAGGTTATCCTTGTACACACCTTCCGCCCCGCATGAGTGAACCGGTAGAATCAACCTTGTGGAGGCGACCCGCCTCCTTAACACCCTGCATGGTTCACCCATCCATCATTAAGCTAGTTGAGAACAATTCCTTCTCAGGGGAAAGTCATGAAAATCCCTACACCCATGTGAGAGACTTTGAACAACTGTGCTCTACCCAGGGTAAGACCGGGGCGACACAGGATGTTCTTAGGAGGAACTTGTTCCTATTCTCCCTTTCGGGGGGAGCGAGAACTTGGTACCGTTGTTTTGGGCGTGATCACCTCAATTGGGGAGCATTGAGAGCAGCTTTCTGCACCCGATTCTTTCCTTTGAGGCGTATCATTTCCCTACGAATGGCGATCCTCAGTTTCCAACAAAGAGAGAAGGAATCCCTAGGCATGGCATGGCATCGTTTTGCCTCTATGATCGAGTCATGCCCAGTCCTTGACCTACCAGACCTGGTGCTCTTGCAACATTTTCGGCTTGGTCTGCTAAAGGATAGTGGCATGACGCTTGATGCCATGACAGGAGGTGCCTTTGTGTTCTTAGAGCCGGAGCGAGGAAAGGAAATTCTAGAAAAACTCCGGGATTTCAGCTCCCCACTCGTCCTGAGCATCAAGGTAGCCAATTGTGGTAATGAGTTGCCTAGATCCATCTTCGAGAGAGCTCGAGCCTGCATACCAACCTTCTCTACACTCTTGTCGAAGATGTCATTCTTGACTAGCAGGAATCTATGGGAAAGAGCACCTAGTGTGACTTCTGCCCTTAGGTTCCCCTATCGTTTCTTCTCTTAAAAACCCCGACCTCCGAGACTTAGTCTCAAAGGAAGGAGGAAAGGGGTAATCAAAGGATGGTGGTTGTTCCTGGCGAGTACGACTATCTCGACTTCGACTACGACTTTCCGGGAGAGGTTATGATGGATATTTCGTGCTTTATGTCAAGGTCTAACCTGAGGTGCCGCCACACCGAGGGTCAGGTCAAGACACTGGCCTCAGGATCGCAAGTCCCTATACTTCTGGCCTTGGAAAGCACCACTTTATACTGGTCCAGCTGAGCAACTTATCTAATCATCACGAGCTCAGCTAGGACCGATGCCGATCAAGCTCAGTAGGCATAAATCCCATTCTAATACTCTGACTTGATCGATGCCCTACGGAAGTGTGGTTGCATTCCTACCTTTTGCACTCCCGTTGGAAGCTTGGGTAGGCTTACGTGTCATCCTCACACTGGTGAGGGTGAGGACCCGTAGCAACCTAAGGAGAGAACGAACTGGCAAGTTTGTCACTCTTGATTTACAGCTCGAATGCTTGTTCGACCCATGGAATCTCACGCGCTTGATCTGGGGTCCGAGCATTCTTGAGCCATGCTTCCAGAGATATGGGTCCAGGTGGACCCCCGATGTTGCGCCATTTATGTAGGAAGAGGTTTAAGTAAAGCTAAAAGAGGAGTGAGAGCACTTATGCCCAACACCTTGTCTTAGCCATTACTGGAACCTCTAGCCTCAAAACCTGCGAGACACCTGGCCCTGAGACCGTGAGCCTTGCTAGAACCCACAGGCCAAAGGGGAGGCCCAGCGGGGCCGATATGGGTTCAGCTGACCCACTAGGTCGCCCGACCCAGCCAGGGTGCCGCCGCCTCTCCCCTTTCGCGTGTGCATCCCTTCGTCCTCCAGAGATCTCCTCCTCACCACGTGACGGATTTCGAGCCACGCAGAACACCATCCTCCCTGCTCCTTCCTCCTCGCAGCCACCACATCACCAGTAATGAGTAGCCAGGACACACAGCCTCGTCAGATGAAGGCCCCGTCCCCCTTCAAAGGGGAGAAGTCCTTCTTCTTCAGCGACCTAGGGAGCGATAAGTTGCATCCATGGGACGGATCTTAGGATGATATGATGACTCCGGAATAGGGGAGGGGGATGAGAAGTCCGACTAGAGACTCGATAGAGTCCCCGGCTAGGCGCGGCTCATCTTCACCCCCCACTTTCGCTGGTCATTATTCCCGATTTACTACCCTAGGGAAGAAACCAGCCCCTGGTTCAAGCAAGAAGGTGCTCTACGATGACTGGCCAGGCCCACCGTTGAAGCCCGGAGAGCGCTACGCAGGATCGCTTTTCAGCAAGGATGGTGAGCCTTTTTGCCACAAGTATGAGCAGGATGTTTGGGATGAGTTCCCGCAGCCCCAGACCAGGTTTCGCATCTTTGGGGTGAGGACCCCGAAGGACAGCTGCGGGGTGCCGAAACCATATCCACCGCGCTGGGAGACAGAACTTGAGGATATCCTGGCTTCATTACCTAACAGAAGGAGTCTCCAAACAAGCAAGGTGGCAGATAGATTGGCAGATGTGTACCTCGAGTATGAGGCCTTGGTGAAGGTTGTGGAGAAGTAGTGAGAAGAGTATCGGCAGCTCAGGCGTCTTCTCCTTGAGACCCGTGGGGAGATGGATGCTAAGCTGCAGCGCCTGATTAAGGCAGAGGGTTAGGAAGCCCATTTTGCAGAGTAGAAGGCTACGCCCATTCTTCGTTTTCCATAGGCGCTTAGTTTAATTTATTTCCTTCCATATTATTTCCCTTTCAATTTTTATTTCCATCATGTGTGAAAGCGCCTATTTCATTATGAACTTGAATAAAATAATTTTGGCTCCACCGGTCATATAACCCGGTCGAGTCACATGTGTGTCGTTTGTTTCTGTTTTTGTTGTTTGTCTTGAAGCACTCACCCAGGTACAAGATAGTGTGGGCGAGAGACGCACTCTCCAGATGCGAACACGATGGATATTTGCACCCACACCACGCTCGCACAGTGCTACGATTACTCGTGTTTAAAGAACCTGAACGGAGACACATTTTCACATCACGAAAACCCCGTTCGGTCTGCATCAACAACCAGCGCTGGTTTGCATCTCTACCTCATTCAACCATGATGCTTGAGTTCGTTATGCCCTTTTACAAAATCTTTTATGAGCGACTCAAGAATTCTATGGTGATGCTTGCTCTTACCTGTGGTTGACATGCATAAGTTCTATCCCTAGTCTATACTCTTGAGGCTTGTGAACCATATCTTTATAAGGACAACATGTTCATCTGAGTGGTTGACAAGAGAGATATGGCTTGATGACATGATCTTAACTCTGAAGGGTTAAGTTCTTGGGTTTATTTGAAAAAAAACAAAAGGAACGCTCTTGCAGCTCCTCTTTGATTTGTTCCAGTCCTACCAAAGCCATATGATGTTATTAGTTGAAAACCTTATACTCCTATGCTGCTTGTTGTTGCATTGAGCTTTGTCAAATTCTGTGACCCTATGAGAATTCTTTTCATGCTTTCATGATCAAGATTTATGTGCACACCGCTATTCCCTCCTTGCTATGCTTCTACTCTGAAGGTAGCATTGTATCATTCATCTCTTCACCTACATAAATGCTCCATCATATGCATCGATTCCTCTCTCCTCAAGTATTTTATAAAAGAGGCATGGCTATCTAAAAAAATGGGGACACATGAAGGTCCCTGTACTCATAAAAAAAATGTGTGGGCACATGAAGGTCCACTAAAAAAAAGAAGAAGAGGATAGCCATGTTCTCATATCATAAGAGAGAGAGAATCATGCATTGGGGTCGTTCACCTCATTTATCAAATATGGTAATAACTAGCACCCATTCCGGGCCTAGTGTCCACCTTACCATATCTACCACATCCATACACGTGCACTTCTTGATCTGACTGTATGACTTGATTTACTCTTTGGATCCAGTTTTTGACTTTGCAATACATGCAATGCAAGTATGCCTTACTATTCATATCCTACCCTGAGCTCCACATAAGCCTGCTAGAAATAGGGTGGATTTAAGGCAGTTATGCCTAGTTGAGGACATATACACATTGAGCGATCCGAGAGAATCAAAGAAGGAGGCCGAGCATGCTTTTCTTTGAAAATCTTTTGAAAACCCCAAGTGCTTACCCTCAGATGTCTGAGGGATTCGATTCATGGTCATTCCTCTTATCAACTACCCAAGATGGCATGGTAGCCACTCCACAAAGTTCACAAGAGCAAGGTATGACCTGGAATATTTCTTATGTATGTTTCATACCCATGGTTTTAACCCGCTCAATCTCTTCCCTATTGCTCGGGACGAGCAAAGGGCAAGTGTGGGGGAGTTGTTGCCGGCTGCTAAGTACCTAATTTAGGGCTGTCAATCCCTGCATTTCAACATGAGAATCATGCATCCACACTAGAATAGGGCCTTAAACTGACAATTTCCACAAGTGACTGTATAAAGATGAATGCAGGTGTTTAGTATAAGAAATGAGGAGAAAGCATACGTCTATGATCCTAGCACTTCTGGCTCAGCCAATGAGGGGCTGCCATGCAAGCATCTCCTGGATCAATGATGTCACCAATCCAAGAGAGAGAGCCTTGGCGAATCAGAGATCGCCATGCGTGCATCACATGGATCCATGGGCCCACCAGAGCGCCTAAACCGCCTCCAACACACGTGTTCACCGGGAACCGACATCAGGACCCACCAGTCAGCTGCTCAGAGAAAGCACAGGCCGAGGCGGGCCACGTGGGGGTCGGCCGACCTTGGGATCGGTCGAACCGACCTTTGGTCGGCTGATCCCAGGCCTCCACGTGGTGTTCGCCCATTGGTCCTAGAGGCCATCCCCGGGGTGTCTCGCTCCACTTGACGCCCATGCCCGCGCCTATAAATAGAAGGGGAGGGGGTAAGAATAGGACAACACACTTGAAGGCAACTTCTTACCTTAGCCTCCTCTCCTCCTTCTCATTCCTTCTTGGTGGAGGTGAAACCTCATCCCACCAGGAATATGAGCGTGAGGAAGATCTAGCTTAGGTAGTGCTAGGTAGAGAGGAGAGAGTGTGGGTGAGTAGAAGAGAGATGTGATGATCCGTTCTTCGTTCATCACCTCTTTGTACCTCGTGAGTGATACTGTTCTTCATTTAGACTAAAGTGAGTATTTCGTTATATTCCAATTATACTAAAGTCATATTCATACATGGGTGATATGTTCTAGAGTTCTTCATCTGTTCATCATTTAGAGGCTCGTGTTCTTCGTGACACGATCCTTTGATCTTGTTGATTGGATGAATAATTCTGCATTCCGTTTGTATGACTGCTTGTCAATTAGAATATAGTGAGTGCTCTGCATATCTGGTTTAGACCAAAGTGTCATTCATATCTCTTTGTATGGTTTTGATTCCATGATGGGTAAGGTCTAGTTGTACTCGCGGCTTCGTCGCTCCGTATTTCTACGGAGTGCTATAGTGTTGCTATGGGACGTCAGACGTAGCCGTGCTATAGTAGTAGTCAGTGGTGCAGACGTGGTGTCTGGACTACGGGTTATCCTTCGATTGCCCTGTATCCCACGGTTTGTCTTGGGGTAGGCTGCGGTGGTGACAGCTGTTGGACCCTTTCGGAATCCCCCACGTTTGGATACAGGTGTAGACAACTGTTTGCCGTGAACCGACTGTTATAGCCAGGAGGGTCCGGTGTCCGAAGCGAGATCCTTTGCAGCTTGTACCCCCCTAGAACCAAGTACCTACAAGGGAAACCATACCTCTCACCTACCTTAGCAGAGATCCTGTGTCCTTGGATAAATCACTCGTAGAGTACCCAATCGTTCCTTGGATTCGATACCCTTTGGAATACTCCCGAGGGAGAAGTGCTACAACGGTGTATCCGTGCGCTTGCGGACTCGTTCGCACCTGTCAGTGTACCCGGGTGTTCCTTACACGCTCACGCTAGACACGCCACTAGTGGTGAGGTTAAGAAATACCAACAGCCATCTCCTCCAGAAGGGTCTTGCACTGCTCGTCCGTACAGTTCGCCGCAAGGCCCCCAGCTACTACATCCACCAGCGCCTTCGAGAAGTACGACTTCATGAAGGCGAGTACCTGGTTCGGTATCGACTTCGCCAAGTGCTTGACGTACGTCGCCAGGCGCCCGGGAGCTTCGTTCAGTCTATCCACGAAAGGTGCTATCTTGGGACCACCTGGATGAGGGACCAACAGCCTCGCGATAGGAAGTGCGGCTTCTTCAAGTTCCTTCAGTTGCGCCTGCAGCTTCTCACAATCTTTGTTGAGCTTCTGCAGAGATTTGTACCAACGCACAAGGTCAAGATCAGAGGCTTCACGGAGCTCCATCCACATGATGCACTCGTGGCGCATCTGTGCGTACTGGTACTCGGCTACCTCTCGGCGGTCGGTCTCCCGGTACACGATGTTCTTGAGATCCGTCTCGGAAGCTTTCAACCGGTCGACAGTGGCTTCAAGATCTGCAGACAACTCGTCAACAGTGTCAGACTACACATGAGCACTACAAACAAGTACTCAATGATCGCGGCGGAAGGCATACCTTTGTTCTTCTGGCGCAGAGTCTTGTTCTTCTTGATCAAGTCATCCCTCTTCGCTTGCATCTCTTGTACCTCGTTATGGTACTGGGCGAAGGCGCCGTCAAGTTTGGATTGGAGCAGCACAGAGTGCTTCTTGGATTTCTCCAGCTCCTTCTCCAGAGCTTTAGCACGGATGACCGTATCACCGTACCCTTTCAAGAGCTCGGTCTTCTGGCGGGACCTCTCCACCAGGCCCTGCGCAAGATCACAAGTTCAATCAGTACTCAGTACTCAATGATGCAAGACAACTCAGGGTACTCGCAACGTACCTTGATCCACTGCTCCATGCGACGCCACGACTCCATGCTCAGAGACACGAAGGCCGTGTCGATCAGATCATCGTCCAGCAACTCGAGACCTCCGCGGCTCGAGGTCCCAGTCTCTGGCATCCGCTCCAAGCGAAGCGGCGCCGCGTCCTCCACAATAGCCTCGCGGATGACGACTTCAGTCCCTGCTTCGGGCTGTGGGTCAACCCGTGTCTCCGCCCTTGGCTCGGGGGCTGTCGAAGTCGCCGGCTCGGGGGCTGTCGAAGTTGCCGTCTCGACAACTGGCTCAGTGGTCGTCGCTTCAACAGCAGCCGTTTCCATGGCTACTACCTCAGGGATCCCCGCTCCTTCGGCTTGTGGTCCTATTCAGATCAATTCAGCCACAGTAGCGGATACGACTACTCTACACGACAAGTACTCACAGCAACAGGATGCGTACCTTCCACCAGGGTGGCTTCTTCAAGCCTCGGCTCTGTCGCGGCTTCAGCTTGTGGCGGCGGCGTGGGCTCTCGTGTCTCCGCTGAGCGGTTCTCACCATCGGCAGGCATGCTAGCCTCCGCCTTATCCCATGACAAGTCGGTGGATTTCCTGCATCATGGATTATCCAATCAACAACACGACCATGACGGAAAACGAATAGTCAAGGGTATCATATACTTACAGTGTTGACCGCACCACATTGACGGTCGGGGCGCCCAGTATCCTGGCAATATCTACAATGCTAGGCTCGCTGGCGGCTCTTGCCTCGACAGGAGGCTCCTCTACTCTCACCTCTGGCTGCCCAACGGCCACGGCCGCAGTAGGAGGAGGACCCTGTACTTCTTCGACTGATGGCTGTGGCTGGCTTTTCACAGCGGCGGCTTGTTCCTGTGCCTCTTCTGGCATAATGTCTTCAGTAGCCGGAGGTGGGCTGGTATTTCCCCCAGCCGTCGCCCTCAGTCTCCCAGACTTCTTCCTCATCCTGGGCAGCAGGGTCTGAGGAAGGGATGTCCTGCAACAATACAAGTCAAGCAGTCAGCAACAGACTACTCATCATCAGTACTCGACTACTCTAGTCGTGGTACTCACCTCTTGTCTGGTGGCTTCCGACACCTTCAGTTTCTTCATGGCGCGTTTGCGCGCCACGTTGCAGGGCTTCCTTGGCGGAGCTGGCAAGCTCGCCTCAAGACTGGACAGCTTCTCGACTACTGGAATATGCGGCAATCCAGCTCGGCTGAACCTAGAGCGGAGCTGGAAACGCTGCTGTAGCGTCTCTTCGGCCTCATCGTCGGAGGTGTCCTCGATGACGACGGCATCATCGCCCTCGCCGACCTCTCGGTGCTCCTTCGCTTTGGGCTCTGCCTTCCCCTGTGTTTGTTTCTCAAGCTGTGGGGGGACGGCGGGATGGAGATGTACTTCTTCAGATCGTCCTACAAGATCAAGCAAGCATAAGTACGACTACACATGCAATTGGTACTCGGGGGCTCTGGCCACGACTACTAACCTCATTGGGCGGTCGTGCCGCGGAGTACTCTGGCACGGGGCATGGCGTGTACGCGGGCATGCCTTTGAAGATCTTTGATGAGGACACCACGAGTACATCTACAACAGCAGCACCTTCTCCTACTCCAACGCCGGCAGCACCGTCTTCAGCGCCACCTTCTGGGCCAATTACTCGGGCCCGTGCAAGAGAGTTCAACTTCGTCATGATGCTGAAGAATGAAGGCCCGGAAGACTGAAGGCTGACCCAACAGGAGGCCTTGTGCGTGGGCGCCTAGGACTGGCCCAAGAGGGTGCCTAGGGTTGCACCCCCGCACCCACGACGCTAGGGGCGGCACCCCCTTTGCTGGCCGCCCCTTCCCTAGGGGCTGCGCCCCCTTTATTAGTCAGAGTCCTGTATCTTTTACAACTCAAGTTTTGTTTTACATCTAGCTTTAGCTACACCAGAACACGCACAAATACATGTTGTCCTCTGTGATTCAGAACTCCACCTTCGAGTGATATTAAGATTGCTAGCCTCAGATTCTTGTTCGTTTTTCGATTGCGTACAGGAATTGATCTTCGTGATCAGGCTGATCTTGCGCCAGCAAGGTCGGTAACCATCGGGAGTTGGTTCAGCGATTGCATTGGCGCTTCGAGTCTCGCTCGTCATAGTCGGATCGTGAGGGTCGCCTCCCACCAGATCGAATTTATCTCCACTCACCGAAAGATCGGGCACTCCCCCTCTATCAAGTGGTATCAGCTTTCCAGGTTGATCGGTGAGTTTTATCTAGTTTTTTTTTCTTCCTACAGTCCACAAAAACCAAACAAAAATTTACTTTGAGGTTAGATCTTTGCCCCAGCAACCGTTTAGCCTTGCACATTCTTTCAATAAGTGTCTTTGTTGAATTTGTGTGCTTACGCGTTCAATTGTTGCTTGTTACTTGTGTTTTCTACCTTTTGTTCCTTCTTTTCTTCTAACCCTAGTTCGTTGCCGTTTCGCTCCGCTACTCATCCATCCACCATCCCGCCGCACTCCTCCTCGCGTGCACACCCATTGCGCAGCCGCCTCTCGGTCGGCCCCTCCCTGTCCCGTGGTGTGGTAGGTCAAAAAAAAGGAAAGAAAAAAAACAGAAAGCAATCAAAAAAAAAGGAAAGAAAAAAAAAGGAATCCAAAAAAAAAGAGAGACCGCCGCACAGTCCAAGTGGGAAACGGGAGCCGATTCGTCTCGGTGAAGGAGTCCTGCGCCGCAGTTTTCCCCTAGCTCGCAAGCCTCCTGGGTTGCACCGTGCATGCCCTGGTAGCTATCTCTCCCTGATCGTGCCGCGTACCCCCACACCGAGCCATCTCTTCTCTCTCTTTTCTAGTACCATATTCTGGGTTTGGCCTTACCCATGATCTTTTTTTACCGGAATACCCCTGTACTTTCAGAAAAAGTGTGTGTGGTAATTTGCTGTTGGAGATCCTCTGTGTTCATATTATCAGTTTTGAGGACTCCTACAAAAAAACAAAAGCAAAAAAAATAGTAATTTGCTACACCCTCTCCACCTTACTTGTTGTCTTTTCGATTTCACTTGTTCCCAGCAGCGTTTGTTTCGTGTTTAGCACTATAATTCAACTTTGCATTATTGTTTGAGTGTGCTAATCCTTGACTTGAGTGCAGCCTACCCAGAACTCCACATATTTCTACGACGAGTAGATTTTGTTTCTCCAGGCAATCGCTCCTCCAATCTTTCGCAAGTTCCACCGGTTGGTTGCAGGTCGCCCCTGTGTGCGTGGTAAGAACAGATAAGAATTTGATAACAGCACTAGTGTGAGCACCTTGTGAGCTATCCCACCCTATTTTTGTCGTCGTTTTGTTTTTGTGTTTGCGCTAACCATGGCAGATGAAGGCGGCGCGGCTGATCCATTGCAAGACTTGCGAGCACAAGTTGAAGGACTAGCCACAGACATTCGGACGGTACATGAACGGCTGGACGAAACGATCACTACGTCGACCGACCGTTTTGATCAGCTCGACCTCACCCAGACGGCCACCAAGACCACACTCGACACTCTCGTGGCCCGACTCAATGCTATGCACACCACAATCACAGCGTTGCAGAAGGACTATGGTAGTGATTCGGAGCAGGACGCCGGAGATAGTCGCGGTCGTGCCCGCCGTGTGCCACGCCGCCCCGGTAATGATTCTTTTTCTAAGATTAAATTTAAAATCCCACCTTTTAATGGCAAATATGATCCTGCTGCATATCTTGATTGGGAGTTAGAGGTTGAACAAAAATTTTCATGCCATGATATTGCTGCAAATTCCCAAGTTAAAGCTACTATTAGTGAATTTACTGATTTTGCTTTAATTTGGTGGCGTGAATATAAAATTAAACATCCCACTGCCATTCCGACCACATGGGATCAATTGAAAACTGCTATGCACCATAGATTTGTGCCTTCATATTATGCTCGTGATTTGCTTAATAAGATGCAGCGTTTCCAGCAAGGTTCTCAATCTGTTGAGGACTATTAACAAGAGTTACAAAAAGGTATGATTCGTTGTGGTATATTGGAGATCAACGACGCTGCTATGGCACGTTTTCGTGGTGGCTTAAACTGCGAAATCCAGGACATACTTGATTATAAGGAATATAATGATATGACTCAATTATTTGAATTTGCTTGCAAAGCTGAACGTGAAGTGCAGGGACGCCGCTCGAAGATATTTTCTAACCCTTTTGCAAGTCGTACCTCGACATCCAGCCCCGCGGCCGCCTCTCCTACACCATCTACGGCCACGACGACGCCCCGGGATAAGGCGGCCACATCTACAGGTGCTGCTCCACCCACAGGCGCAGCACCCACCCCGGGCCGTACGCGAGATATCACGTGTTTTCGTTGCAGCGGACGTGGCCACGTGGCTCGGGACTGTCCAAACAAGCGCACTTTGCTCATCCGTGACAATGGTGAGTACTCTTCGGCTAGTGATTCTGAAGAATCCCACCATTCTATGCTTGCCACTGATCATGCAGCTACGAAGGATGTACATGTCAACCCGGGCGACACCGATAGGTATGAAAGTCTTGTTGCGCAGCGTGTTCTCAGTGCACAGGTCGCCCCACCCGAGAAGAATCAGCGACACACCCTTTTCCACACAAAGGGTGTTGTGCAGGAGCGGTCGATTCGCATCATCATCGACAGCGGCAGCTGCAACAATTTGGCGAGTACCACGCTGGTTGAGAAATTATCTTTACCCACTCGTAAGCATCCGAATCCATATCACATTCAATGGCTTAATGATGGTGGGAAAATTAGAATAACACAATCAATGCGTGTTCATTTCTCCATGGGTGCTTATTCTGATTTTGTTGATTGTGATGTTGTTCCTATGGAAGCATGTTCTTTGTTACTTGGTAGACCTTGGCAATATGATACTGATAGCTTGCATCATGGTCGTTCGAATCATTATTCTTTAATGTTTAAGGGTCAGAAAATAATTATACATCCCATGACACCTGAACAGATTCTCAAAGATGATATTGCTAGAGCTGCTAAAACTGCTAAACAAATTGAACCATCACCATCGATTAATTCTGAAATCAAGTTGAATGCTCCTGTTTTACTTGCTACACATGCTGATTTTGATGATTTATGTGGTGCTCAATTGCCTTGCTACGCACTAGTATGCTCTAGTCTGCTCGTTTCACTTGATGATGCACCGTCTTTGGATGTTCCCCCTGTGGTTGCTAACCTTTTGCAGGAGTACGCTGATGTCTTTCCCAAAGACTTGCCACCGGGTCTCCCACCACTCCGTGGCATTGAGCACCAGATCGACCTCATTCCAGGCGCACAGCTTCCAAATCGTGCCCCGTACCGTACAAATCCGGATGAGACCAAGGAGATCCAGCGCCAGGTACAGGCATTCCTTGACAAGGGTTACATTCGTGAGTCTCTCAGCCCTTGCTCCGTTCCTGTGTTGCTTCT
The DNA here is from genome assembly GCA_036936925.1 of Cenchrus fungigraminus. Classification (NCBI taxonomy): domain Eukaryota; kingdom Viridiplantae; phylum Streptophyta; class Magnoliopsida; order Poales; family Poaceae; genus Cenchrus; species Cenchrus fungigraminus. The sequence goes on along the minus strand of CM072772.1, from coordinate 55,040,219 downwards.
TCCAAAGAAAGATAGATCATGGCGTATGTGTGTAGATTGTCGTGCTACTAATAACATCACCACTCGTTATCGATACCCCATACCACGACTTGATGATATGCTAGATGAGCTTAGTGGTGCCATTATTTTCACAAAGATTGATTTGCATAGTGGTTACCATCATATTAGAATGAAACTAGGTGATGAATGGAAAACGGCTTTTAAAACAAAATTTGGCTTATATGAATGGTTGGTTATGCCGTTTGGATTGACTAATGCTCCCAGCACTTTTATGCGATTGATGAATGAAGTTCTGCGACCTTTCATAGGATTGTTTGTGGTTGTCTATTTTGATGATATCCTTATTTACAGCAAATCTATGGAAGACCATTTGAAACATTTGAGTGCTGTTTTTGATGCGTTGCGTGCTGCCTACTTATTTGCTAACATGGATAAATGCATCTTTTGCACACAACGTGTCTCGTTTCTTGGTTATGTTGTTACTCCACAGGGCATTGAGGTCGATAGCAGCAAAATTGCTGCCATTCAGGAGTGGCCTACACCGACGACGGTCACACAGATTCGGAGCTTTCTTGGACTTGCAGGTTTCTACCGCAGGTTTGTTCGTGATTTTAGCTCCATTGCAGCACCTTTACATGAGCTTACAAAGAAAGATGTGCCATTCGCTTGGATTGATTCGCAGGAGGTAGCATTTCGCACTTTGAAAGATAAGTTAACTCATGCTCCCCTTTTGCAATTGCCTGATTTTAATAAAGTGTTTGAGCTTGAATGCGATGCTAGCGGTTTTGGGCTAGGTGCTGTTTTGTTACAAGAAGGAAAACCAGTTGCTTATTTTAGTGAGAAATTAAGCGGTGCTAGTCTGAAATATTCTACTTATGATAAGGAGCTTTACGCTTTAGTGCGCACTTTGCATACTTGGCAGCACTATCTTTGGCATCACGAGTTCATAATTCATTCTGATCATGAGGCTTTGAAACATATTCGTACCCAAACAAATCTGAACCGTCGTCACGCTAAATGGGTAGAATTCATTGAGTCTTTTCCTTACATAATTAAACACAAGAACGGGAAGGACAATGTTATTGCTGATGCTTTGTCTCGTCGCTATACCATGCTGTCACAGTTAGATTTTAAAATCTTTGGCTTGCAAACTATGAAAGATCAATATGTCGACGATGCTGATTTTAAAGATGCTTTTGCCCATTGTATTAATGGCAAACCATGGGGCAAATTTCACATACAGGACGGGTTCCTGTTTCACGCTAACAAGCTGTGTATTCCAGCTAGCTCGGTTCGTCTTTTGCTGTTACAGGAAGCGCATGGTGGCGGTCTCATGGGACACTTTGGCGTCTACAAGACGCATGAGGTGTTGGCTGCTGTCGGTGTTTTAGACCAGCAACCTACCAAGGGGAGTACCCGAGGTAGATGAATGTGGCCTCACCAAGATCGGTAACTCGAAGGAGAGACACGTGGCACACAATTTAGACAGGTTCGGGCCGCGAGGGGCGTAATACCCTACGTCCTGTATGCTGCGTAGCTCTGGATTGATTGGGTGTGTTTACAGGATGATGCGGATGATGAGATAGGGGTCCCTGCCTCGCCTTATATAGTCCGGGAGGTAGGGTTACAAGTCGGTTTGCCAGAGGAGTACTAGTCGTGTGCGGCTAGGAGTACTCTACATGGATCCGGACATGTCTAGCTTCCTAACCGAGTACTAATCCTCCATTTGCCTTGCGCTCCACGCCAACAGGTGCCGTGCAGCTCAAGTCGGGTAGTCCCAGGGGCCCACAGAGTAGTCGGTCCCAGTACCCACCTGAGTAGTGGGCCCAGGGATGTCCGTACGACAAGCCCTTGAGTACTTTGTAGTCGAGCAGGATGTCTTCAAGTAGTCTTGATGGCCTTGGCGAGTAGTCCTTGAGCGTCCCCGAGTTCCACAAGCCGAAAGTCCTCAAGGATGCTTGAATCATCCCGAGGCTGGAAGGTACTCCAGCTGATCTTTGAGTAGTCTTGAAGTCTTCTCGAGTAGTCCCCAAGCGTCCCCGAGTGCTTCTCTCGAAGGTCTTCAATAGTACTCGTGTTATCTTAATGAAGAAACCATATGGAAAATGCGATTCGGAGAATCGCATTCCATATGGAATGTAGCCCCTGAGCCTTAGGTCGAATCGCAGATTCAAGCTGAGGGTCAATCTGAAGTTCTGCCAATCTTATCTCGAAAAATCCGGAGAAAAAACCGAAGGACACGTGGCACGGAGACCCCGAACCTTGAGTCGAGTACTCTCTCTCGAATTGAAGGATCATCTTGACTGTAGAATGTGTCCTGAGTGGGTCTGGGATCTGGTGGTAGCCCACTGAGTCCATCTGACATAGTCGAGCCCCCGAGAATGAGAGCGTCGAGTACTGGAATTCGAAGAGTCGGGCAGCTGCTGCTGAGTCACCCGTCTGACACCTTATCTGCCCGCTGAGAACTGAGCCGCCTGGCCGGGTATAAATAACTAGTGAACCCCCCTAGGGTTTTTCACTCCCAGCAGTAGCATTCCCCCAGATTAGATCTGAGACCGCCCTCTCTGCTCCTCTGCTGCCGCCGCTGCCGCCACAAAGTAGATTGGATCTACTTGCGCCCGCCGCCGCAGTCCGCTCGCCTCTGTAGCCCCCGAGCGAATGTGAGTGAAGACACCCGTTACTTGGAGGATGAAGACGTCCCCGGCGAAGAGCTCGAAGACCGGTGCAACAAAGAAGAGGAGCCGCAGTGAGGCCAAGGATGCCGGCCAGTCGTCGTCGCCGCCCTCGTCCCCTCGCCCCAATCCGGCGAAAGAGTGGAAGAAGGCAAAGTTGAAGACCGAGGACCTTCTTGCCTTGGTCAATAGCGGATTCCTCCGCGCGAAGAAGATGGATCTATGGCGCACCACCACTGGGGACCCATACCCAATGGAGAAGAATCCGGACGAGATCCCGATGTTCACCGGGTTCATGGAGTGTGGACTTGCGCTGCCGGCCAGCGACTTCTTCAAGGGGCTCCTTAGGTACTACGGAATCGAGTACCTCAACCTCAACCCCAATGGTATCTTCCACGTCTCCATCTTTGTACACTTCTGCGAAGCCTTTGTGGGGATCAAGCCCCACTGGATCTTGTTTCGGAAATTCTTCCGGTTGAAGCCGCAACCGAGCAGGAATGACCCGCGAGTAGTCGGAGGCACCGGGATTCAGATGCGAGAGGATGCCGTAGACCAGTACCTGCCGTACAAGTTGATAGACTCCAACCAGGACTGGAAGGCAAAGTGGTTCTACATCTGCAACCACCATCCGGAGCTGCCGAAGCCGAGCGGTCATCAACCGAAGCATGCGCCGTGGTGGAACACGGAGCCCACCATGCAGGAAGGTATCCAACTACCCCCGCTGCTGAAGAAGATCAAGGCCTTGGGGGAGGCCGGACTGAGAGCCGAGCACATGGCCTTCAGTTTCATGAAGAGGAGGGTGCAGCCACTGATGGCGCGAGACACCCTCGGGTACCAGTACACCGGCGACGAGGATATGTCCCGGATGCCTGGCTTCGAAGTCGAGGACGACGTCCTTGTTGAGAGGCTGGGCAAAATCTTCAAGGATATGCCCCCGTACACACCGTGCCTGGTGCCAGAGTACTCCGCGGCATGGCCGCCAAACCAGGTCAGTAGTCATGACATAAGCCCCCGAGTACTGAGTTGCTTGACGTAGTCGTACTCATGCTTGCTTGATGTTGTAGGATGATGTGGAGAAGTATGTCTCCGTCCCACCCTCCCCTCCGCGACTTGAGGGACAAGCGCAGGGGAAGCGAGAAACCAAGATGAAGGAGCACCGCGAAGTCGGTGAAGGCGACGATGTTGTCATTATTGAAGATAGCTCTGATGACGAGGATGAAGAGACGCTGCAGCAGCGGTTCCAACTCCGCTCAAGGTTCAGCCGAGCTGGGATGCCGAACAGCCCGGTCATCGAGAAGCCATCTAGCCTGGAGGCTAGCTTGCCGGCACCGCCTAGGAAGCTGCGCAATGTGGCGTGGAAATGCGTCGTGAAGAAACTGAAGTTGTCAGAGGCCACCAGGCCAGAGGTGAGTAGCACGACTAGTGTAGTCGAGTACTGCCGATAAGTAGTCTGTTGCTGACAAGCTTATTTGAACTGTTGCAGGACATCCCCTCCTCGAACCCTGTTGATCAAGGCGACGAGGACGCCTGGGAGACGGTGGGGGCGGGAGCTGAGAGGAGTGTCAGCCCGCCTCCAACCACTGAAGAAGCCGTACCAGTAGCGGTACAACAAGAGACCGGCGCCGTAGACTCGCGGGCGTCGGTCGAAGAAGGACAGGGCCCCTCCCCAGCTGTAGCGGTACCGCAGCCAGAGGAGGCTCGTGCTGAAGCCGGAACTGGCAGCGAGGCTGGCATAGTTGATATCACCAGTATACTTGGCGCTCCGACCGTGACCGTCGTGTGATCAACCCTGTAAGTTCCCTGAACTCTTAAGTAGGTGTGTAGTCGTTAATCTTTGCATTGCTGACTGGATAGTTTGTGATGCAGAAAATCCATGGACTTGTCGTGGGATGGTGGAGAGACCAGCACTCCGGCCGATGGAGAGGGCCGCTCGGCGGAGGAGCGCGAACCCACACCACCACCACAGGCTGAAGCTGCAGTGGAGTCAACACTGGAAGAAGCCACCTTGGTCGAAGGTATGTGTCCTGTCACCACTGGTAGTCATCATGTGTAGTAGTCGTAGTCGTTGCAATTGACTTCTTGTACTCATCTTGGCAGGAGCACAAGCTGAGGAAGCCGCGATCCCTGAAGCCGTGGCTATGGAGACGGCTACTGTGGAGACGGAACCCACAGAACCTGTTGTTGGGGCAACGGCAGCAGCAGCCCCCAGGCTGGGGACTATGGTAGCCCTCGAGCTGAGTGCGGAAGCGCGGGTCGATCCGCTCCCCGAGGCAAGTACGGAAGTAGTCGTTCACGAGCCGATCATAGAAGAAGCTGCGCCGCTTCGCTCGGCGCCCATGCCAGAGGCGGCATCATCAAGCCGTGGGGGTCTTGAGCTGCTGGAGGACAACCTTATCGACCCGGCCATTGTTGCTTTGAGCATGGAGTCATGGCGCCGCACCGAGCAATGGGTCAAGGTACGTTGCGAGTACCCCGAATAATCTTGCTTTGTTGAATACTGAGTACTCATGGACTGATTCTGTCTTGCGCAGGATGTGGTGGAGCGGTCCCGACAGAAGTCTAATCTTCTGAAGGGATATGGTGACACAGTTCTTCGCGCCGAAGGCTTGGAGAAGGAGCTAGACAAGTCGAAGAAGCATGCGGCTCTGCTCCAATCCAAGCTGGATGGCGCCTTCGCCCAGTACCATAACGAGGTGCAGGAGATGCAGGCGGAGAGGGACGACTTGATCCGGAAAAACAAGTCGCTACGCCAGAAGAACAAAGGTACGTCTTCCGCCAAAGCCCTTGAGTACTTATTGTAGCACTTGTGAATAGTCTGACCTTGAATTGAGTTGTCTGCAGAGCTTGAGGCAAGAGTTGACCAGCTGAAGGCATCGGAGACGGACCTCAAGAATATCGTATACCGTGAGACCGACAAAAGAGAGGTACTTGAGTACGACTACGCCCAGCTGCACCATGAGTGCATCACGCACATGGAGCTCCGTGAGGCCTCAGATCGTGATCTTGTAAATTGCTATAAATCTCTGTAGAAATTGAATGAAGACTGCGAGAAGCTTCGAGGCCAGCTGAAAGAGCTTGAGGAAGCCGCACTGCCCATCGCAAGGTTGCTGGTGCCGCATCCGGGCGGGCCCAAGATAGCTCCACTGGTAGACCGGTTGAAGGAAGCCCCCGGACGGTTGGCGACATATGTCAAACATCTGGCGAAGTCTATCCCAAACCAGGTGCTGGCGTACATGAAGTCATACTTCCCGAAGGCACCAGTGGATGTGGTAGCCGGCGGTCTTGCGGCTAACTGTAGCGATGATCAGTACAAGACCCTTCTCGAGGAGATGGCGCCCATTGCTGAGCAAGTGGCGGAGAAGCTTAATCTCCAGTAGATGTACCTGTAGAGGTAGCTAGAGTAGTAGTTGTAAAGCAAACAAAGTAGTCAGTGACTTGTTTGAATTATCAATGAAAGTTGTCCATGTTTGTATGTGAAATGAGTACTCGTGGCCGCCACTTGCAGCGAAGTGCGCGGAGTACCAAACCGTGGAAAAGTTGTGAGTAGTAGTACTCGGTAGAGTCTGCCTGACTGGAAGGCACAGTAAAGAAGTTGAATAGAATCAATCTCTATTACTGATGAAGAAGTACACCTGGATGGCCAGGACCGTTTACAAGTGTAGTCGTCAGGACCCGTAGGCCGCCTACAGCTAGGTGGTGCTAGGGCCCTTGAGCCGCTTACAGCTGAAGATCCGTTAGTAGCCGTATAGGCTGGATCTAGAGTACATGGTCTTGTAGACCGCTGCTAGAGTCCTCAATGCTCTGAGCAGCCCAAGTTCCGTTAGTAGCCGTTGACGCTAGATCTTGGAGAAGAATAGTCCGAAGACTAGTGCTAGGACCGAGAGGCTGCTTACAGCGAAGAGTCTGTGAGTAGCCGTATAGACTGGACTCGTAGATGAGTAGTCGAGCGACTATGCGTAGAAGCGACATAGCTGGTCGACGTTCCACGAGTTGCGGATGTCGTCGCCTTCAAGTGTTTGGAGGCGGTAGGAGCCTGGTCCGGTCACCTTGGAGACTGAGAAGGGACCTTCCCACGATGAGCTGAGCTTGTGTAGTCCGTCCGTGTTCTGGATGCGACGGAGGACTAGGTCGCCGACGTTGAAGGAGCGTTCCTTGACGTTGCGATCATGGTAGCGTCGGATACCCTCAAGGTACCTTGCTGATTGGACGAGGGCGGCACAGCGGGCTTCTTCGAGGCTGTCGATGTAAACCCGTCTGCTGTCTTCTGAGATGCCTTCGTTGTATTGTTCTACTGCCGGGGATTCCCACATCACGTCGGTAGGTAAAATAGCTTCGGAGCCGTAGACCAGGAAATAGGGCGCCTGCCCAGTCGGCTTGGTGGGTTGAGTACGAAGCCCCCAGAGTGCATTGGGTAGTTCCTTGATCCACTTGCCTCCTTTGGTGTTAGCACCATCGTGCAATCGCTTCTTGAGGGCGTCGAGTACCATCCCGTTAGTGCGCTCGACTTGACCGTTGGCGCGGGGGTGGGCGACTGAGACGTACCGGACGTCAATCCCGCTGTTCTCACAGTACTCCCAGAACTGGTGGTTGTTGAAATTGGAACCCAAGTCTGTGATGATGCGGTGGGGCAGCCCGTAGCGATGCACTAGCTCATCCAAGAAGTCGAGTACTCTGTCGGCCTTTGGGCAGGTGACCGGCTTGACTTCGATCCACTTGGTGAACTTGTCGATGGCCACCAAGACTCTGTTGAATCCTCCTGGCGCATTTGGCAGAGGCCCAATCATGTTGAGCCCCCAGTAGGCAAAGGGCTAGGTTGGTGGTATGGTAACTAGCTTGTAGGCCGGGATGTGTTGCTGCTTGGCAAAGAATTGACATCCTTGGCACTTTCTGACGAGTTCTTCAGCGTCGGCCAAAGCTGTGGGCTAGTAGAAAGCTCGTCGGAAAGCCTTGCTCACCAGCGTGCGAGAAGACGCGTGGTTGCCGCAGACGCCCTTGTGGATCTCCTCCAAGATGTCCTTGCCTTCATCCCGAGGTATGCACTTCATGAGTACTCCAGAAGTGGCACCCCACCTGTAGAGCTTGTCTCCGACTAGTACGTAGGTCTTGGCTCGACGGACGAGTTGTTCGGCCATGTTCTTGTCCGAAGGAACCTTCTGCTCGCGGATGTAGTCGATGAAGGGTTGTCTCCAGTCCACGTCGATCATCATGACCTCCTGACCAGACTGTGGTGGCACAGGGTCAGTGGTCGTTGGCGCTGGCTCCGGGATGGATGGCGCATGAAGCTCGTGGATGAAGACTCTGACAGGTACTTGCGCGCGAGTAGAACCAAGCTTCGACAGGAAGTCCGCCACAACATTGTTGTCGCGGACGACGTGGTGGAACTCGAGACCGTAGAACTTGTTCTCGAGCTTGCAGACTTCCAGACAGTAGGCGTCCATGTTCTCCTTGTTGCGATCCCAAGACTTGTTGACTTGGTTGATGACCACTGCGGAATCGCCGTAAACTAGTAGTCGCTTGATGCCCAATGAGATTGCGAGGCGGAGCCCATGGAGTAGGGCTTCGTACTCGGCTTCGTTGTTTGAGACCTTCCAGAAGATCTGCAGGACGTACTTGAGTTGTTTGCCCTTTGGAGAGATCAGGAGTACTCCTGCACCTGCGCCTTCAAGCTTGAGTGAACCGTCGAAGTACATCACCCAGTGTTCTGGCCGCTCGGTTGGAGTTGGTAGCTGATTCTCCCGCCACTCTGCCATGAAGTCGACTAGTGCCTGAGACTTGATAGCGGTACGTGGCTTGAAGTCGACGTTGAGGGCGCCGAGTTCGACTGCCCACTTGGAGATTCTTCCAGTAGCATCCTGATTGCGGAGTATGTCACCGAGCGGGTAGTCGGTGATGACGACAATCGAGTACTCCTGGAAGTAGTGTCGTAGCTTCCGCGAGGTGATGAGCACTGCATAGAATAGCTTCTGGACCGGTTGGTACCGTGCCTTGGACTCTGACAGAACCTCACTAATGAAGTAGACTGGTCACTGGACTGGGTAGGCGTGGCCTTCTTCCTGCCGCTCGATGACGATGGCAGTACTGACCACATAAGTAGTCGCAGCGAGGTAGAGCAGTAGCTGCTCCTTTTTGCGAGGAGCCGTGAGGACTGGTGGCTTTGACAGGAAGTCTTTGAGCTGCGCCAGAGCCTGATCAGCCTCCGTGGTCCATACGAACTTCTCTTGGTGCTTGAGTAGTTTGAAGAAGGATAGTCCCCATTCTCCAAGCTTCGAGATAAATCTGTTCAGGGCCGCCATGCACCCGGTCAGCTTCTGGACATCCTTGATGCAGGTTGGAGCTTTCATATTGGTGATGGCGGAGATCTTCTCGGGGTTGGCTTCGATGCCGCGATGGCTAATGATGAAGCCGAGTAGTTTCCCAGATGGTACGCCAAAGTCGCACTTGTTGGGATTGAGCTTCCATTGGTACTCTCGCAGAGATGCGAAAGTCTCTTCAAGATCGGCGATGAGCGTATCGGAGTTTCTGGTCTTGACGACCACGTCATCCACATAGGCTTCGACATTCTTGTTGAGCTGCTTCTTGAAGCAGGCCTGGATAGCTCACTGGTATGTAGCGCCGGCGTTCTTCAACCCGAACGACATTATCGTATAGCAGTAAGCGCCGAACGGGGTGATGAACGCGGTCTTCTCCTAGTCTTCTTCCTTGATAGTGATCTGGTGGTACCCGGAGTAGCAGTCGAGGAAGTAGAGCAGGTCGCAGCCCACCGTGGAATCGATGACTTGGTCGATCCGCGGCAACCCGAAGGGGTCCTTGGGGCAGTGCTTGTTGAGATCGGTGTAGTCGACACACATCCTCCACTCGTTCGTATTCTTCTTGCGGACGAGAACGGGGTTGGTGAGCCACTCAGGATGGAAGACTTCACGGATGAAGCCCGCCGCGAGTAGTTTGGCGAGTTCCTTCTTGATGGCATCCCGTCGGTCGTCGGCGAAATGACGAAGGTGTTGTCGTTTGGGAGTAGCTTTAGGGTCGACGTTGAGTGAGTGCTCGATCAGCCTCCTGGGCACCCCTGGCATGTCCGCTGGCTTCCACGCGAAGATGTCTCGGTTAGCCCGAAGGAAGCTGACGAGCGCGTCTTCCTATTTCGGGTTGAGCCCTGTGCCGATCATGGTGGTCTTGCTGCTGTCGCCCGTCCCGAGGTTGATGGCCTTCACCTGCACTTCCTCCTATGGTTGAGGCTTGTTCGCGGTGTCGGTCTTCTCGGGTATCTCGAGTTCGGTTGGGGCGAGCCTCTTGGATGCAGCGAAGATCTCCATCATTGCATTGGGTACTTGGTTGGTCGCTGCGAGTTCCACGGCTTCGGTGTCGCAGTCAAAAGAGATCTTCAAGTCCCCTTGTAGCGTGAGTACTCCGGCAGGACTTGGCATCTTGAGTACCAAGTAGGTGTAGTGGGGTACCGCCATGAACTTGGCGATAGCTGGTCTGCCGAGAATGGCATGGTAGGAGGTTTTGAAATCCGCAACCTCGAACTTGATGTACTCGGTGCGGTAGTTCTCCCTTGTCTCCCCGAAGGTAACTGGCAGGACCACTGAGCCTAGTGGAATAGCCGCGTTATCGGGGACAATGCCGTAGAAGGGTGACGCGCTCTTGGTGAGCATGTCGGTGATGTCAAGATTCATTTTCTTCAAGGTCTTAGTGAAGAGGACATTGAGTCTGCTCCCGCCGTCGATGAGTACCTTGTTGAGTCTGGAGCCCGCGACTACAGGTTTCAGGACGAGTGGAAAATGTCCTGGCTCGGAGAAGCTTGTCCATTGGTCCACGCGGGAGAAGGTAATTGGTACCTCCGACCACCTTAGAGGTGTCGGCACCGCTGGTTCAATGTTCAAGACTTCCCATCGGGTGGCCTTCTGGGACCGCTTGGTGGGTAGTCCGCCGAATAGGACATTCACCGTCTTGTCAGGTTCCTGGAAGTCGCCGTTGCCTTCATCGACTTTTTTCTTGCCCTTCTTGTCGTGAGGAGGCCATGGGTCGGGAGTATCCTTGAGTGCTCGCCGGAGCTGGTAGCACTGCTCGGTGGTGTGATTGCCATCCAGATGCCACGGGCACTTCTCTTTGAGCAAGTCTCTGAAGCCACCTGAGGTCTTTTTCGAGTTGTCCTTCGCAGGGCGCTGTATAGCCGCGACTGTATTGTCTGGCTTGCGCTTGCGGTTGGAGCTCGAGTAGTTGTTGGTGTGGCGACCCCCTTGATCTTTGTTGTTGTTGCCACCCGTGTTGCTCTTGTTCTTGCCGCGAATGGAGTCGTACTTGGCGTTCGCCTTGTCCTCTTCGTCGGCCCATGATGTGATCATGTCCTTGAGCTTGGTGATGGAGCTCGGGCGGCGGCGACCGAAGTCTTCAAAGGTGCGACGGTGATAGAGCCCGTCTTGGAAGAGGTCGATGACTTCTTTGTCAGTGACGTCGACTACGGTCGCGCGCTTGTCGAAGAAGCGCCGCATGTACTGGCGGAGTGTCTCGCTTTGTTCTTGCTTGACCATTGCCAGATCCATGCGGGTACCCGAGCGCCCCATGGTGCCCGCGAAGTTGCTGGTGAACTGCGCTTTCAGCTGGTCCCACTCGTCGATCGAGCCACGTGAGTGGGGCTTGATCCAGGCAGAAAGGGAAGAAGAGGCACTTTGCGTCGTTGTTGCCACCAGCGTTTTTGATGGCCAACGCGTAGCACCTGAGCCACTGAACTGGGTCTTGCTTCGCGTCATACTTGGTGATCCCGAGAGGTTTGAATTTCTCAGGAAGAAGCAAGTTGCGAAGTCTTGCAGAGTAGGTGGGGAAGCCGTCGCTGTCGCTTGCTTCAGTAGCCTTCTTGCGGTGGATCTCATCGATTTTGTGGCGTGTGTCGTAGCCGCCACGTGCGGTCCCAGTGGCGTGGCTGTTCGCGTGGCCTCGGCCTCCGCGATCGCCGCCGCCACCAGCGCTTCTGCCGACGCCGTGGGATGAACTTCCGTCGCTGCTGCCACCACCGCCGCCGCCACCGCGACTACCTCCGGCACCGCCCTGGCTGTTGCCGCCCTATGAGGGTCCTCCAGCCGAGGCCCTAGAGCGATTGGGATTTGGCTGGTGTTCACCACGGACACGGTTGCGTCCGCCATCTGCCGGGCTACGACTAGTGGCTTCGTGGTTTCCGGCGGGGGGTACTTGGGCAACCCTGTTGTCGACCCTAATGAAGTAGGCATCTTCAGCGAGCTTAGCGATGACTTCACCTGCACGGATCCCCTGGGCTTGTCATGCTATCGTGGTGATAGACATGAGGCATTGCTCAGGGGTGGTGTGTACCCCGTTGGCAACTTGCTCCAGAGCCTCATTGAGGTTCCGGATGGGGAGAGTTTCCCGGAGACGTCTGCGTCGATCGTTCCGCTTCCTGTTGCGGTCACGTCAGGCATTCTTGTCTTCGGTGGTCTCGTTGGGAGGTGCGTTGGCAGACAATTCATCCTTTGAGATATCGTCAAGGTACCGGTCGGGTCGATTTTCCGAGGTCCCAGCATCTCCGGTCGTCATGAAGACTTCACGGTCGGGAGTGCAGAGACTGGAGTCAGTAGTCGCCACCTCAGTGGGGGTGTGCTCGTTGTTTGGAGCCAGCGGGGTCCCCTCCTGGAAGGGGAGTGAGTCGAGGTAGGCGACGCAGCGTGAGTTGTCGTCCGTCAGGTCTGCGGGCTTGCGGTCGGGCCAGTAGCTGAATCTGCCGACGGGAGTAGATGTAATAACCAAGCCAATCGCAGGGCCTGACAACGGTTCCTCAGTGATGTTTAGCTCGGGCTCGGACTCGTTTGGGTCCGATCCGAAGTCAAACTCACAGGAAGAGTCCGAGTAGTAGCCGGTTGCGGTGTTGGAGTCTGAGGAGTACTCGGAGGCGATCTCCTTGCCGGCCCGGCGTGCGGCGAGAGCTTCCGCGTGGGCCCTGCTAGAGTTGCAGAGACCGTATGGGAAGTGCTTGTGGAGGAGGACTATTTCACACGATGGCTCAGGAGCCGGCTCGCATGAAACGATCCAGGGCGACGTCGAGTTCGAGTTGGAGGCGGATCCAAGCTTGAAGTCGGCGACTTGTTGGCAGAGCGAAAATTCACCGAATTTTTTGATGAGTTGACTCGTGACGGCTTCGGGAAGCGTCACGAGCCCGGTCTCCGGATCTAGAGTCATGGTGAGGTAGCGCTGGAACGATCTAGCGCCGTCAGCGGTGCAGACCCAGGAGCCGGAGACGAAGGTGTCACCGCGATTGAAAGCGGCGGTTGGCTTGATGACGATTGGAGCCGTCGAGTTCGCCATGTGATCTTCGGTGAGATCCCCTGCCTGGCGCGCCAACTGTCGGTGTTTTAGACTGGCAACCTACCAAGGGGAGCACCCGAGGTTGATGAATGTGGCCTCGCCGAGATCGGTAACTCGAAGGAGAGACACGTGGCACACAATTTAGACAGGTTCGAGCCGCGAGGGGCGTAATACCCTACATCCTGTATGCTGCGTAGCTCTGGATTGATTGGGTGTGTTTACAGGATGATGCGGATGATGAGATAGGGGTCCCTGCCTCGCCTTATATAGTCCGGGAGGTAGGGTTACAAGTCGGTTTGCCAGAGGAGTACTAGTCGTGTGCGGCTAGGAGTACTCTACATGGATCCGGACATGTCTAGCTTCCTAACCGAGTACTAATCCTCCGTTTGCCTTGCGCTCCACGCCAACAGGTGCCGTGCAGCTCAAGTCGGGTAGTCCCAGGGGCCCACGGAGTAGTCGGTCCCATTACCCACCTGAGTAGTGGGCCCAGGGATGTCCGTACGACAGCTGCCCATTTCTTTTGGCCCCGGATGCGTGCTGATGTTGAGGACCTAGTTGCACGCTGCACTACTTGTCAGAAAGCTAAGTCACGGTTGAACAACCATGGTTTGTATATGCCTTTGCCTGTTCCTACTTCCCCTTGGCTTGATATTTCTATGGACTTTGTTTTGGGATTGCCTAGAACTAAGAAGGGGAGGGATAGCATTTTTGTGGTTGTTGATCGATTCTCCAAAATGGCTCATTTCATACCTTGTCATAAGACTGATGATGCTAGCAATATTGCTGAATTGTTCTTTAGAGAGATTATTCGTTTGCATGGTATCCCAAATACAATAGTCTCTGATCGTGATGTTAAGTTTCTCAGTCATTTTTGGAGATCTCTGTGGAATAAATTGGGAACTAAATTGCTGTTTAGCACAACTTGTCACCCTCAGATTGATGGGCAGACTGAGGTGGTTAATAGAACTTTGTCAACCATGCTTAGGGCCGTTTTAGATCAGAATTTGAGACATTGGGAGGATTGCTTGCCCCATGTTGAGTTTGCTTATAATCATGCAACACATTCCTCTACAAAGATGTGCCCTTTTCAGATTGTGTATGGTTACATCCCTCGGGCTCCTATTGATTTGTTTTCATTTGATACTGAAGATGCCCCACACTTAGATGCTGTTGCACATGTTGAACAAATGGTTAACCTGCATGAACAAACTCACCAAAACATTGCTGCTGCTAATGCTAAATATCAGGTTGCTGGTAGTAAAGGTAAAAAACATGTTACTTTTGAACCTGGTGATATGGTTTGGTTGCATTTGAGAAAGGATCGTTTTCCTACTTTGCACCATTCTAAATTAATGCCTCGTGCTGCTGGTCCTTTTAAAGTGCTAACCAAGATTAATGATAATGCTTATATCCTTGACCTGCCTGCGGAGTTTGGTGTTTCCACTAGTTTTCAGGTTGCAGATTTGAAGCCATATCTGGGTGAGGATGAGGAGTTGCCGTCGAGGACGACTTCAGTTCAAAAAGGGGAGGATGATGAGGACACCACGAGTACATCTACACCAGCAGCACCTTCTCCTACTCCAGCGTCGGCAGCACCGTCTTCAGCGCCACCTTCTGGGCCAATTACTCGGGCCCGTGCAAGAGAGTTCAACTTCGTCATGATGCTGAAGAATGAAGGCCCGGAAGACTGAAGGCTGGCCCAACAGGAGGCCTTGTGCGTGGGCGCCTAGGACTGGCCCAAGAGGGTGCCTAGGGTTGCACCCCCGCACCCACGACGCTAGGGGCGGCGCCCCCTTTGCTGGCCGCCCCTCCCCTAGGGGCTGCGCCCCCTTTATTAGTCAGAGTCCTGTATCTTTTACAACTCGAGTTTTGTTTTACATCTAGCTTTAGCTACACCAGAACACGCACAAATACGTGCTGTCCTCTGTGATTCAGAACTCCACCTTCGAGTGATATTAAGATTGCTAGCCTCAGATTCTTGTTCGTTTTTCGATTGCGTACAGGAATTGATCTTCGTGATCAGGCTGATCTTGCGCCAGCAAGGTCGGTAACCATCGGGAGTTGGTTCAGCGATTGCATTGGCTCTTCGAGTCTCGCTCGTCGTAGTTAGATTGTGAGGGTTGCCTCCCACCAGATCGAATTTATCTCCACTCACCGAAAGATCGGGCACTCTCCCTCTATCAATCTTCCCCAACCGTTCGATGATCACGTCATCTTCAATTTCTTCACCAGGCATCCGGGAAGAGTCTTCATCGCCGGTGTACTCGTAGCCGAGATGGTCCCGCGCCATCAGCGGCTGCACTCTCCTCTTCATGAAACTGAAGGCCACATGTTCAGCCCTCAGTCCGGCCTCTCTCAAGGCTTTGATCTTCTCCAGCAACGCAGGTAGCTGGAGGCCTTCTTGCATGGTGGGCTCTGAGTTCCACCAGGGTGCATGCTTCGGTTGACGACCACTCGGCTTCGGCAGCTCTGGGTGGTGGTTGCTGATGTAGACCACTTCGACTTCCACTCTTCGTTGGAGTTGATAAGCTTGTACGGCAAGTACTGCCCGACGGCATCTTCGCGCATCTGGACCCCGGCACCTCCTACTACTCGGGGGTCGTCTGTGCTCAGTTGCGGCTTCAGCCGGAAGAACTTCCGGAAGAGGACCCAGTGGGGCTTGATACCCACAAACGCCTCGCAAAAATGGACAAAGATGGAGACGTGGAAGATACCGTTGGGGTTGAGGTTGAGGTACTCAATCTCATAGTACCGAAGCATCCCCTTGAAGAAGTCGCTCACCAGTAGTGCGAGTCCACGCTCCACGAACCGCGCGAACATCGGGATCTCATTCGGGCTCTTCTCCACCGGGTACGGATCTCCAATGGCGACGCGCCACAGATCCATCTCCTTCTCGCTGAGGAAACCACTGTTGACCAGGGCGAGGAGGTCCTCGGTCTTCAGTTTCGCCTTCTTCCACTCCTTTGTTGGATTCAGCGGAGTGGAGGGGGGCGGTGACGACGACGACTGGCCAGCATCGCCGGCCTCATCGCGGCTCCTCTTCTTCGATGCGCCGGTCTTGGTGCTCTTCGACAGAGACGCCTTCATCCTTCCGGTCACGAGTGTTTTCACTCGCATTCGCTCGGGGGCTGTGGAGGAGGGTGGACTACGGCGGCAGCGCGAAAGTAGATCTAATCTACTCAACAGCGGCGGCGGCAGTGGCAATGAAGGGGGGCGGCTCTTTCGATCTGATTGTGAGGAAATGCAACTGCTGGAAGTGAAAAACCCTAAGGGGTTGCCCTTTTATTTATAAGCCACCGGGCGGCCTAGTTTCGAGTGGGCGGCTAAGTCTCAGGCGGCTGACTCACCGCAGCGGCCTGACTCTTCATCTTCCGGTACTCGATGCTCTCAATCTCGGGGGCTCGACTTCGATCGACAGATTAAGTGGGCTACACCAGCTCAAGATCCCACTTAGGACACATTCTACAGTCAAGATGACCCTTCAATTCGAGAGAAAGTACTCGACTCAAGGCTCGGTGGCTCCGTGCCACGTGTCCTTCGGTTTTTTCTCTAGATTCTTTAGGATAAGATTGGCAGAACTTCATATTGACCCTCAGCTTGAATCTACAATTCGACCTAAGGCTCGGGGGCTACATTCCATATGGAATGCGATTCTTCAAATCACATTTTCCATATGGTTTTTCATCAAGACATCGCGAGTACTATTGAAGACCTTCGAGAGAAGCACTCGGGGACGCTTGGGGACTACTCGAGAAGACTTCAAGATTACTCAAAGATCAGCTGGAGTACCTTCCATCCTCGGGATGATTCAAGTATTCTTGAGGACTTTCGGCTTGTGGAACTTGGGGACGCTCAAGGACTACTCGCCAAGGCCATCAAGACTACTCGAAAACATCCTGCTCGACTACAAAGTACTCGGGGGCTTGTCGTATGGACATCCCTAGGCTCACTACTCAGGCGGGTACCAGGACCGACTACTACGTGGGCCCCTGGGACTACTCAACTTCGGCTGCACTGCACAAGACAGTGTGAAGCACAAGGCATCCAGAGGGCTAGTACTCGGTTAGGAAGCTAGACATGTCCGGATCCATGTAGAGTACTCCTAGCCGTGTACGACTAGTACTCTCCCTCCAAAACCGACTTGTTACCCTGCCTCCCGGACTATATAAGGCGAGGCAGGGACCCCTATCTCTCGATCCGCATCATCTTGTAAACACACCCAATCAATCCAGAGCTATGCAGCATACAGGACGTAGGGTATTACGCACCTCGCGGCCCGAACCCATCTAAATTGTGTGCCATGTGTCTCTCCTTCGAGTTCCTGATCTCGGCAAGGCCACACACGTCTACCTCGGGTACTCCCCTTGGTAGGTTGCCGGGTTAAAACACCGACACCTAGAGCAAAATGGCAAGGCCTCATTAGCAACATATGCTTCTACAATGGATCCTTCAGGCCTAGCTTGGTTTTTCACTGAACGCTTCATTGTGCATAGGCTTCTTTCGATGGGATACATCCATCGATATTGTACTGGACCTCTCAGGATTGCTTCCTCAGGCAAATGGATAGCCAAGTGGACCATAACATCAAAGAAGGCAGGAGGGAAAAAATTTTCAAGCTTGCACAGAATTTTTGGGATATCTATTTTCAGTTTTTGCAAGACATCCAACTTCAGAGTTTTGCAACATAGTTTCCGAAAGAAGTTTCCTAATTCCGCAATAGCTGTGTATATCTCTTTGTCCACTAAACCACGAAAACAAGTCAGCAAAACCCTTTGGAGTAGGATATGGCAATCATGAGTTTTCAGTCTTTGTAGTTTGCATCCATCTGCAGCAATACACCTAGCTAAGTTTGAAGCATATCCATCTGGGAACTTCACCGAACTTATAAAATCACAAAACAGCTTCTGTTTCTTTTTGAAAGTACATACGGAGCTTCTGGCATTTTGCATGACTCACCATCCTCAGTTGCCACCATGTGTAGATTTGATCTTACACCCATCTCTTCCAAATCAACCCTAGCATTGTTGGTGTCCTTTGTCTTCCCAGCAATTTTAAGCAACGTTCCAATAAGGTTTTCGCATATGTTTCTCTTAATGTGCATCACATCAAGGTTATGTGCCAGCTTCAGAGATGACCAGTACGGCAAGTCCCACAAACCAACCCTTCGGCTCCAGCACTGTCCGGATTCCCGCTTCCTTTTCTTTCCTTGAGGTAGAGGATGCTTTCCTGGTCTAACGTCTTTAACCTTCTCCAGTTGCTGCTTTAGCTCCTCATGGGTAAACTACCCTGGCTTTTCTCGGTTTTCAACAGTACCATCAAAATCTGCTCTCTTTCTTCTCCATGGATGGTCAGTTGGAAAGAAACGATGATGCCCAATGTAACATATCTTGTTCTTCAATCTCCTTGAGCAAGGATCCTTGTCGCAACGCACACAGGCAAAATAGCCTTTCGTGACTCGCCCAGACAACGTGCTCAATGCTAGATAATCATGTATGCACCAAAGAACCACAGCACGCAGTTTAAATTCTTTACCCTCAACAGCATCGATTGCCCAGACACCTTTCCAAAGTTGCTGCAGCTCTTCGACGAGAGGTTCCATGAAGATATCAAAATCCTTTGATGGAGAACTCGGCCCAGGGATCAATAAGGCCATCATGAAGTTTGATTCTTCCATGCATACCCATGGTGGCATGTTATACGGCACAACAAATACTAGCCACATACTATATGAGTTGGTCATGTTGCCAAATGGATTGAAACCATCGGTTGCAAGACCAAGTCTAAGGTTCCTAGCATCTTTTGCAAAAATTTTCCAACTTTTATTGAATTATTTCCATGCCTCACCATCAGCTGGATGGCTAAGCTCATTTTCACCGGTTTTCGCTTCGACTCGTGCCATCGTGCATCCTTTGTTATTTTTGATGAAAGAAACATCCTCTTCAGCCTGGAAATCAGCGGAAAATGCCTCAATACCTTTTGAGGAACGCGCTTGTTGGTGTCTGCATCCTTCCATCTTGAATTCGCTTCACAACATACTGAGCACACATCAAGTTTGACATACTTCTTCTTGCGAAACAATATACAATTATTTTTGCAAACATGGATTTTTTCATAGCCGAGTCCCATGAAACGTATGTACTTCATTGCCGCATCGAAAGAGTCTGGAAGACACGCTTTTGGGAATCCTTTTTGTAACAACTTCATCGTTGCATTGAATGTGGTGTTGCTCATCCGACTGAAAGACTTTATATGAAGTAACTTCACAATAAATGTAAATTGTGCATATGAAGATGTCGGTGACACCTTACGGTTCAGATGTTCCTTTACAAATTCATACATTTTCTCACTGAGCACCTAACCCTTGCCCAAGTCAACAATCAATTCAGAAATTCCATCATCTCCAGGGCCTTCATCCTCCTCCATACCCGATATGTATTGGTTTTCTTGGACCGTTTCCTGATCACCACCATCCGGTGGAGCTGCATTATCCACATCCCCCTCAGCATCCGGCAGAATTGCGTTATCCTGAACATTTGCATCGTCGTCAACCATATCCTCCAAAGCTTCTCCATGATGGATCCACCTAGTGTAAGTGGTTGTCATCCCACTCACAAGTAAGTGAACTCCAATTCGCTCTATAGTCCCTGTAGAGTTATTGAGGCATCGACGACATGGGCATAGTATTTCTTCATCCTCAGCGTATCTTGTCCGAAGAAATGCCAAGAAATCTTGGACCCCTTTCTCATGATCGATGCTAAACCAGTACAACCGGTTATCAAACGTCTATCCATCTGTAAAGTTTTTGGCGAATCCAACTCAAAATTACTGACCGCGGAACGAATCGAAAAGGAGAACATTCTGCGAAATGAAATTTTCTGAATTGAACACAAAATTACTTACCAGATTGACACGCCGCTGCAGCAAGTATCACCTAGGTTGCGCCCATAGGAGTGAGCAGCCGTTGGAAGTCGCAAATCACTGCCGGAATGATCTGTTTTGGTAGCCTACTCGCCTCTCTGTTCTACGTTTTCCCGTTTTGGGGCAGCGGGCTGCGGGAAAACTATTTTTGGCTATAGCGCGGGCTTTTCTCCTGCCAACTTATCAGAACCGCTCCTTGCTGTGGTTGGGGCGGAAAGTGTTTCCCATTAAATTGACACAACCAAGAGGTGGTGCAGTGGTAGATAGTGCTGTCTTGTTCCTATAGGTCTCTAGTTCGAACCCTTGCTATGGCAAATTGTATTTGCAACATTTCGTGACCGACAGTAGGAAACAAGCAGTTTCATGATCGTTACTCTGGAAGGTCCTTCTAGCAAAACATCAACAGAATGGACCAGCAAAACATCAGCAAAATTAATTCAGAATGGTGAGTATGCTCGACTCAATTTGAAATAGATTAAACCAAATCGGCATAATAAGATGGAATCTCATAACACTCATCACCACAAAGTTCACACCACCAGCAAGTAGCAAACACAAAAATACAAACAATTCATCACCACAAAGTACACACCACCTATGAACCGTCTAGCTAGCAGTAACACCAAACATGTTTTATCGATTGTCTGCAGCTCATTCAGAGTTCGATTGCTCTTTCTTTCAACAGGGCATTCTCCGCTAACAATTGCTGAATCTCTTTCAGCTGGTCATTTTCCTGTCGTAACAATTGATAAACATGGTCCCTGCATTTGGTCAGCTCTTCCATCAGGGCAATGTTCTCCTGCCGTAACAATGCCATTTCATACAACTGGGCATGCTCCTGTTGCAGCAATTGATAACACTCTTCCATGCATTTCTTCATCTCTTTCAGCTGGTCATTCTGCTGCTGTAACGATTGCTCATACAGGTGCTTGTAATTTAGAGCCTTTTGCAGTGACTTGAGCTCGCTGACTTGTTGTTCTTGCAGGTGTCTCTTCACCTTCTCCAGCTCAGCTTTAGTGGATTCAAGTACCTCCAGAAGCTAGAAAAATACAAGAACCTATCAATCCATCAAACTATGCAAACTGAAAACTAACTGAATCAACTTCTAACACCAATTGCAATTCACATCTGAGTGTATGATGAAATCAGCTCAGCTTCAGTGGATTCAAGCACCTCCAGAAGCTAGAAAAATACAAGAACCTATCAATCCATCAAACGATGCAGACTGAAAACTAACTGAGTCAACTTCTAACACCAATTGCAATTCAAATCTGAGTGTACGATGAAATCTGAATCTATTGTATATGGTCATCCATCCTCTAGATCCCCAAATCTAGAAATCCACATCCCTAGGTCGATAGGAGAAAATATAGTGACTCAAACCAGAGGACTGACCTTGTCGTCCTGTTTCATGAACTCGTAGCTGGGAGGTGCGCATAAACCACCTTCTCATCGCTGCCAGAATCCTCCATTCCTACCACGAGCCGTTGCAGATCTACGCGTAGCAAAAGTCGAGAGTCTTTGCGAAGGCTGTGAAGTGTTTTGCATGCGAATTACTGATTTATATTAAAGATTCGAAAAACATGCTTACATGTGGGACCCAATTGAATTTTAAGACGACTTGGAATACTCTATTTTTAAAATAATGCTTACATGTGGGACCAAAGTTGGTTTATGATGTCGCTGACCTGGCAAAAATGCTTACAAGTGGGATCCTGGAAAATTTTATGATGAGTTGGAACACTCCATTTTCGAAAGAATGCTTACATGTGGGACCCTTCCGAATTTTATGACAACTTGGAACACTCTATTTTTAAAATAATGCTTACATGTGGGACCAAAGTTGGTTTATGATGCTGTTGCGGAGCTTATGGCGTCACAAAACTGGCTTGGAACAGGGAATGCTCGGCTACAGTACCAACCGTTATGATGAAAGTTTTTTGTCACTAAATTTGCTCGGAAGTGAAATATTATGACGAGATCAGCCAGGAACGTCATAAATCAATGACGCTAAAATGTGGTTGCATCACTAATCAACGATTTTCTTGTAGTGAAGTGTGAACTTGTTACATCATTAGTATGCCTAATGGCAGGTTAGTTATAATTCAAAGCTCAAACCAAAGTGTAACAAGTGCTCTTGGTTGACGGAAATCGACCGTCAACATACCCCCATGCTTAAACCTTACTCGTCCTCAATAAGCCTTTAATGGATGCCAGTATTGCCTTTCAATGTTCATACCCTGCACTTGATCATACATGAGAAAACATAATGCTCTCCAAGTTTACATTTGTTAAAGTTCCATAATGTAGCTAGCTTTCATCTCTATGGAGGGTAGATATCATTTAAGCCCTCTCCACAAGTAATTAATCATACTCTCAACTTTTAAACAAATCTCAGGAATTTTGAAAATAAAGAGCGGGATGAAGAAAAATTGCTTTACCAAGATCAATAACAAACCTCCTTGCATCTTGCTCATGAACTCTCATCTCATCTTGTCTCTCAAGCCTACTAGGACTATTTCTTTCCTCTCTCAAATATTTGGTGGAAAACTTTATATGGAGCTATGGGGAAGTTTAGTCCTACCAAGATATTATAGTTGAGATATTACCAAAACATGACAAGCTTCTCGTGGACTTACGGAGACTCGTCAAAAAGGTCATTGGAAAATAATGTTCCACGGAGGGGGGAGAGAAAAACACACACTTTTTAAATAGGTGGACATGTGCAAATGGCAAAGGGTGATCCTGAGGCACAAGCGAAGTCCTCGTTATCGGATTGCACATGGCTGGAAAGATGAGTATGGGTCTTGATCTAGAAATCCTTTTGAAATCTCCAAATGTAGCTAGAGAACCGGGGAGCTTTATTATTTATTATTTTTTTTCTTCTCTCTCTCTCTCTCTTTTTTCCTTTTTTCTTCCTTTTCTCATCATACTTTTTCTTGTTTTTTTTCTTTCATCACTTTTCTCTCTCTTTTTCTTCTTCTTCTTTTTTTTCTACTCCCCTTGAACTCTAGACTACACTAGTACTTCCTTGGCGACCCCCTCCCCCCATGCTTAGACGTTGCTCGTCCCGGAGCAAAGAGGTGATGATTGTGCCTAGGTAAGTGTTGAAATTCTTGTATTTTCTTGAAGAGAGATACTTGAAACCTTCTAGGGATCCTTATATGCAGGTCTCCCAAAATCTTGCTCCACTTGACGGCACCTTCCTTGTAATCTTCTTTGAAATATTCATCCATCCTCAAAGTTTTGGGTTGTGGTCAAGGAGGTATACAGAAAAAGATATTTTGGGTTTGTGGGTGGATATCCGGCGAAGTTTGCGAAATTCTCGGTGTGGAAACTCACAATGCACGAATAGAAAAGGCTAGCATAAAGATAGATACGCAAAAATGGAATGACCAGCTTCTTAGTCTCGAGCCAGAGAAATCAAGCCTTGAATCAATGCACCCAAAAATAAATCTTGTAAACTAAATTTTTTTGCATTCAATTGAATATAAGGCTTTGGATAGGTTGAGCAAAATGAAAGTGGTATCAAAGACAAGGTTAGCATATCTTTTAAGAACAAAAATAAATGATCTTTGATTCATTCAAAAATGAGAGCAACGAAAAATACTATGGGTCTCGAGTTATCATAACCTCCACAAAAGATTAGGATAGCATTAATTTAATTTTTAGATCATACTAAACTGAGCACTAGCTTAATCATATACAAACCAAGCACAAGAATGAGCAAAGTGGCAACAATCATCATATATCCATAAGCAAGAGCATACAAGATATCATCATGGTGAGCACAAGGTAACGGTGATTATTATTTGTTGAAAACAAAAAACAAATCTAGGTTGTACTCCTAGTTGCCATGTTATTCTATAGAGAGATGTACAAAGGTTGTATCTAAGGTTATGGAAAGCACATAAATATATGCAGACATATAGAAAGACAAGGACAAAAAGAGGGTTGAAGAATTGTTACCGTCCTTTGATGCTTGAAGTGTAGCACGGTCTCCCCCATGCTTAAGCATTATGATTAACATGGAAGAAGAATCAGCATCGCGTGGCAATCATGATCCTTGTACTCCATGCGGTCTTCTCATGTCCACCAAGTCCTCCCCCATACTTAGCATGTTGCTAGGCATGGAAGATGATGAATCATCTTGTAATTCTTGAAGTCCTACCACCATGTGTGGAGATCACCGTCATGCCTTGATCGTCCTTCAACGTCTGCCCTTCGTCGCGAGTCTTGCTCCCAATCGCTTCTCAACTTGTCTTCACCTCCTTCCATGTTATCCTTTATTACTGCTTCAACTTCCACGAATTTTTCTTCAACTTCCAGAACAGAACATGTACTGAAATATTGCTCCACTGCAAAGTTCTTGAAATTATCTTTCCAATGAGTGGTCATTCACCCCAATCGAACTTCGAACAAGAGAGTTACGCCCTTTTTACTCCATCAATGCAAAACTGTCCCGGGCTGATTTCAGAACGTGTGATGCCCAAAGATTTGGTTGTAACTCCTTGCACGGATCTCCTAAAATGTTGAATCTCGATGTGTTGGAAAGAAGACTTAGTGGAGCTCCTGAATATCCAAATTTGCTCTTTTGTACATCTCTGAACATGTGCTTAATCTTGATGAAGACAGTGGTGTTTCTTTCGGGATTTTGGAGGTGGTGACGATCTTAATTTCATCTTCTATCACAAACTTATGGGAGTGATTTGCCATGTCTGCAGAACAACTCTAAAGCACAAAGTACCCCTGAGGTGACCGTCGGGAATACTCACTCTAAGATCTTAACTTGTGGCATAGTTAATCTAGTGAAAAGAAGAATTAAGAACCTAATGGGTGTACGTGCATGCGAAAGAGAGTCAGGTGCATAAGTAAAGACAATGTTTACACCTAATTCTAAGCAGCATACTTACAATTACGTTGCTGAATTTCCCATGTCCACAAAGATTTACTAACCAAAGGTAGAACACCATGTTTATCCGAAGGTCAATAATTCTTTGAAGAACAAGAAAAACCAAGCGCATTGCAAAGCTTAAATACCAACCAATGCAATTATGGAAGTTAGCAAGGTTTATTGAACTAAATGATGATGGCAAAAAAGTTTAAACACCATGTTTATGCCAGATTGCTGAGGGAAAATGCCTTGTATGAAGCATTATCATGGATATGAAATCATTCATCATTAAGTATAGAGAACAACCAAGCCAACTCTATGCAAAGCTTGTAGGGAATGCAAAAAGAATGGTAATGGTAAGATGCAATGAATGCATGAAATAAATATGAACATGATCATGGTTGTGGTAAAAAAAAAGAAAAATCAAACCTAGATTAATTAGCCACAAGCTTGGAATCAAAGGGGTGGTGCAACTCTTCATATTTCTCTCAAAAAATGACACAAATAAAAAGACTTTAAGCACTAATAGGCACACAAAAGAAAAGGGGTCTACAAGCTTTCCAAATTCAAATAATAAAGTGCTCTCTCAATAGCAATTAAATCAAACAACATGGTGTTGTGGTATTTATTAGAGCAATGTTACAATGTTACTTGATGGTTTGGTTTAAGAGCACAATGTAGACGGTCATATAATATATATATATAAGCAAAAGAAAATGGGTTGCCTTCCGCAAAGCGCTTCATTTAAAGTCATGGAGCTCGACTTTCTTATGTACCTTCTTGTAGTCGCGAAGCCATGGTTCTTCATGTAAGACTTGAAGGTGTCCATGCAACTTTGATCTACTCTCCATGCTTGACATGATCATTTTGCTTGATGAGAGGCTTGCCCGATCGTCTCTTGCATCATCATCCCCTCCTTGTCCTTTGTTCTTCGTTGCTGCCTCTCATTTCACGAATTCTCCTCTCTGTCCAGATCAGATCATGAAGCAAACAATTCCTCCGATGTGTGACACATGAAATTGTCTTTCCATAAGTGTTTATTCACTCCCAATGGACTCCAATCGAGTAAGTTGCGCCCGTTTTACTCTAACGCTGCAATCTGTCCAAATCTGACTGCGCAACGCCTAATGTTTTTGCCATATCTCCTTGTACGGATCTTCAAATCCATCGATCTTGGAGGCATTGGAATCGGAACTTGATGGAGCTTCTGATTTTCAACTTTTCCTTCTTCTATATATCTGATAAGGTGCTCAAAACTGATGAAAACAGCGACATCGTTTTCGAGGTTCGGTGATGGTGATGCACGAGCTTGCAATTTCTTTGGGGCATGGCTTCTCTCCTCTTGACTAAGGTCTAATGCCCTGTATGGTTAGTGAAACTCAGGTTTTCCCCTGTCACACACTCTTTTAAGGTTGCGAACTTGACCAAGCACAAAGCAAGTCCAAGATTTGCAAAACGTAAATTAAACATACGCAATTATAACCACAATCTGAAAATGGGTGAACAAAATGTGATTAAAGGTAGCATAAGTTTCTTACTCAGCTCTAAGACTCTAATTAGGCATAGGTTCATTAGGCATGCAAATTAACAAAGTTAAAGCACAACATAGCCTCTTTATCATTCTCAAGAAATTCTAGCCTATCATGATCATCAAAGGTGTAAGGCATAGAATCAAATCATACTATTTGGATATGAACATGAATATTTCAAAAGAAAGATATCATCTCCAAAAATACCTTGAGAGTTTAATGTGAACCTTAGCCTTCGAGCTTTTCATCATGAGTGGTCCTCCGGAGTTGAAAGCGAACAATCCTTGATGATCAGAGGTGGCTCGCGTAGAGACTTCTTCTCAATCTCTCCCGTCATGCCACATGTCGTCAAGGTCGCTTTATGTAGGATCACTCCTTTTAATTTGTGGGCTCAGACATCTCTTAAGTGTCTTCATGTAACTCCATGGGCCTTCGTGTGAGAGCCCAAAGTGTCTGCGCCATTGGACGTTGTCCTTTGTGTGTAATCCTTCGAGGTTGCTCCAAACATCTCCTTGAGTCGGATGTCGCCAACTTGTGCCTTCATTTGCCAATGCTCCGAGGGCCTTTGTTTTGTTCCAAGCCTCTGAAATTCTTCATGTGTGGTCCAATGAAAACATTCCCCAAGCTCCTCTTTGTTGTTGTCATCCTCATCTTCACCATCTTGTCCTCATCGTGTTGCTGCTGTCTCTTCCTCGTGGATTTTCCCCTATATACATAACAGAACATATACCAAAATATAATTCTATTGAAGGGTTTATGAAATTACCTTTCCAACAGGTACTCATTCATCTTAATCGGAGTCCAAATGAGAGAGCTATATCTGTTTCACTTCAGCTTTGCTTGCTGTCCATCAAGACGTGCAACCATCGGTGATTCGATCCTATCCACTTGTAGGAACCTCCGATCGACTTGATTCTTGACTCGTTGGAAGCGTAACTTTGTGGGGCTTCTAAATGTCCAAAGATATTCTGTTGTTCTTCAAATGAGGCTGTGCAAAAATTGATGTGAACAGAAACTTTGAAGATGTTGACGAGCTTGATCTTGTGATCTTAGGGGCATCGTGGTCGCTTCCAATACCTATTGCTTGAACAAACAAATATCCGCAAAACATTAGTCTTAAAAAAATTGAATTGACACGCACGTTGACTTACCTTGTTTACTATCTCTTGTGTAGGGTGTGGACTCGATAGCGGATGAAGGGCCACTAACAAAAGTTAGCACCTACCACTAAAGAGCGAATCTTCAAGTTTGTTGGAAGTGAATCTTGTGTTATTGAAGTGCGAGTGTAGAGAACTCCTCGAACATCTTGTGTCTAGCTTTCCACCTGCTTTCAAGGACACAAACAAGAAAACTAGCGTATATGCAATACTAAGGTTAGGATTGGTCCAAAAGAAAGATAGATCTTCCTAGGGTTCGAGTTCCAATCCCCGGCAACAGCACCAGAAAAAGGGGCTTGTTGACGGTTGAAACACATGTCGCGTTTCGATCCGCAAGCGTACGGATCACATGTCGTCCTTCTTCACTCGAGGTAACCCAAGGTATCAATCCATGTATCGGAAGCAAACTACCTAGGGTTCTCCATCTATCCACTAGTCTAACCCTACATGAAGTGTTGATTGCATAAGGGTTTGACATACAAGCATGGGTGATGTATGGATCACATTCGATAGCCAAAAGGTAACACGACAAAACGGTAGCACCTACTGTCATATGGACATCCCTGGGCCCACTACTCAGGTGGGTACCAGGACCGACTACTACGTGGGCCCCTGGGACTACTCGACTTGGGCTGCACGGCACAAGACGGCGTGAAGCACAAGGCATCCATAGGGCTAGTACTCGGTTAGGAAGCTAGACATGTCCGGATCCATGTAGAGTATTCCTAGACGTGTACGACTAGTACTCTCCCTCCAAAACCGACTTGTAACCCTACCTCCCGGACTGTATAAGGCGAGGCAGGGACCCCTATCTATCTATCTATCCGCATAATCTTGTAAACACACCCAATCAATCCAGAGCTACGCAGCATACAGGACGTAGGGTATTACGCACCTCGCGGCCCGAACCTGTCTAAATTGTGTGCCACGTTTCTCTCCTTCGAGTTCCTGATCTCGGCGAGGCCACAAACGTCTACCTCGGGTAATCCCCTTGGTAGGTTGCTGGGTTAAAACACTGACAGCTGGCGCGCCAGGTAGGGGATCTCACCGAAGATCTCATGGCGAACTCGACGACTTCAATCGTCATCAAGCCAACCGTCGCTTTCAATCGCGGCGACACCTTCGTCTTCGGCTCCTGGGTCTGCACTGCTGACGGCGCTGGATCGTTCCAGCGCTACCTCACCATGACCCCAGACCCGAAGACCGGACTCATGACGCTTCCCGAAACCATCACGGGTCAACTCGTCGAAAAATTCGATGAATTTTTGCTCTACAACCAAGTCGCCGACTTCGAGATTGGGTCCACCTCCAACTCGAACTCGACGTCACCCTGGATCGAACCGCGCGAGCAGGCTCCTGAGCCATCGTGTGGACCGGTTCTTCCCCGCGAGCACTTCCCGTACGGCATCCGCAACGCTACTGCGACCTACGAGGATCCGCTCGTCCCGCGTCGGGCCGGCAAGGAGGTCGCCTCCGAGTACTCCTCGAACTCCTCCTACGAGTTCGACTTCGGATTGGATCCGATCGAGCCCGAGTCTGAGCTGAACCCCACCGAGGACCTGTTGTCAGGTCCTGCTGCTGGCTTGGTCATCACATCAACTCCCACCGGCAGATTCGTCTACTGGCCGGACCGCAAGCCCGCAGACTTGACCGACGACAACTCACGCTGCGTCGCCTACCTCGAGACACTCCCCTTCCAGGAAGGGACGCCTCTGACCCCAACCGCAGAGGAGTACTCGCCAACCGAGGTGGCAACTACCGACTCTGGACTCTGCACGCCAGACCGCGAAGTATTCGTGGCAACTGCGGAAGCTGGAACCTCAGAGGCCCGACCTGATCGGTACCTCGACGACATCTCAGAGGACGAGGCATCAGCCAATGCACCCGCAGACGAGACTACCGAAGCCAAGAATGCCCGGCACGACCGTAATAGGAAGCGAGCAGATCGACGTCGGAGGCTCTGGGAAGCTCTCCCCATCCGGGAACTCAACGAAGCTCTGGACCAAGTCGCCAACCGGGTCCACACAACCCCTGAGCAATGCCTCATGTCCATCACTACGATAGCTCGAACAGCTCAGGGGCACCGTGCAGGCGAACTTATAGCCAAACTCGCCAAGGATGCCTACTTCATGCGGGTCAACAACAGGGTCGTCGGAGCCGGAAATCATGAAGCCACTAGTCGCAGCCGCACTCCAGCAGAAGTCGGACCCAACCGCGTCCGTGGTGAACACAAGCTGACCCCCAATCGCTCTAGAGCCTCTGGGGAAGGACCTTCGCAAGGCGGCGCCAGCGGCGGTGGCAGCGGCGGCGGCAGCAACGGTAGCTCCTCCCATGGCGCCGGCAGAAGAGCCGGTGGCGGTGGCGATCACGGAGGCCGAGGCCACGCGAACAGCCACGCCGCCGGCAACGAACGCGGCGGCAACGACGCCCGCCACAGGATCGACGAGATACGCTGCGCAAAGAAAACTACCGACGTCAGCGATAGCGACGGCTTCCCCGCCTACTCTTCACGACTTCGTGCGCTGCTTCTTCCCCAGAAGTTCAAGCCTCTCGGGATCACCAAGTACGACGCGAAGCAAGATCCAGTTCAGTGGCTTAGGTGCTATGCCCTGGCCATTGAGAACACTAGTGGCGACAACGACACCAAGTGCCTCTACTTCCCCTTCTGTCTGGACTAGACCCCACTCACATGGCTCGAGTCGCTCGACAGGAACTAGATCGACGAGTGGGACCAGCTGAAGGCGTAGTTCACCAGCAACTTCGCGGGCGCCATGGGACGCTCGGGTACTCGCATGGATCTGGCGATGGTCAAGCAAGAGCAAGGCGAGACGCTCCGCCAGTACATGCGCCGTTTCTTCGACAAGCGTGCGACCGTAGTCGACGTCACCGACAAAGAAGTCATCGACTGCTTCCAAGACGGTCTTTACCACCGTCGCACCTTCGAAGACTTCAGTCGCCGTCGCCCAAGCTCAATCACCAAGCTCAAGGACATGATCACTTCATGGGCCGACGAAGAGGACAAGGCGAACGCCAAGTACGACTCCATTGACGGCAAGAGCAAAAACAACGCGGGCGGCAACAACAATAACAAGGATCAAGGGGGACGCAACAACAACAATAATAACAACTACTCGGGTCCTAACCGCAAGCGCAAGCCAGACAACACTGTCACGGCTGTACAGCGCCCCGCGAAGGACAGCTCCAAGAAGACCTCCGGCGGCTTCAGAGACTTGCTCAAAGAGAAGTGCCCGTGGCATCTGGACGGCAATCACACAACCAATCAGTGCTACCAGCTCCGGCGAGCACTCAAGGATGTCCCTGAGCCACGACACCCTCACGACAAAAAGGGCAAGAAGAAGGTCGACGAAGGCAACGGCGACTTTCAAGAACCCGACAACACGGTGAATGTCCTCTTCGGCGGACTACCCACCAAGCGATCTCAGAAGCTCACCCTACGGGAAGTCTTGAACATTGAACCAGCGGTGCCGATGCCTCTCAGGTGGTCGGAGGTACCCATCACCTTCTCCCGCGTGGATCAATGGACAAGCTTCTCTGAACCGGGACGTTTCCCACTCATCCTGAAACCAGTAGTCGCGGGCTCCAGACTCAACAAGGTACTCATTGACGGTGGAAGCGGACTCAATGTCCTCTTCACCAAGACCTTGAAGAAGATGAAGCTCGACATCACCGGCATGCTCACCAAGAGCACGTCGCCCTTCTACAGCATCATCCCAGGCAACGCGGCTATACCACTTGGCTTAGTGGTTCTGCCAGTTACCTTCGGGACAAGGGAGAACTACCGCACTGAGTACATCAAGTTCGAGGTTGTGTACTTCGAAACCTCCTACCACGCTATCCTCGGCAGACCAGCTCATGCCAAGTTCATGGCGATTCCTCACTACGTGTACTTGGTACTCAAAATGCCAAGTCCTGCCAGAGTACTCGCGCTGCAAGGGGACTTGAAGATTTGCTACGACTGCGACACCGAAGCCGTGGAACTCGCAGCAACCAATCAAGTACCCAACGCAATGATGGAGATATTCACTGCATCCAAGAAGCTTGCGCCAACCGAACTCGAGATACCTGAGAAGACTGACACCTCCAACAAACCTCAGCCAACAAAGGAAGTACAGGTGAAGGCCATCGACCTCGGGACCGGCGACAGCAGCAAGACTACCATGATCGGCGCGGGGCTCGACCCTAAATAGGAAGACGCGCTCGTCAGCTTCCTTCGGGCAAACCGAGACATCTTCGCGTGGAAGCCAGTGGACATGCCAGGTGTGCCCAGGAGGCTGCTCGAGCACTCACTCAACGTCGATCCTAAAGCTAACCCCAAACGACAACATCTCTGCCGTTTTGCTGACGACTGATGGGACGCCATCAAGAAGGAACTCACCAAACTACTCGCGGCCGGCTTCATCCGAGAAGTTTTCCATCCTGAGTGGCTCGCCAACCCCATCCTCGTCCGCAAAAAGAACACCAACGACTGGAGGATGTGCGTTGACTATACCGACCTCAACAAGCACTGCCCCAAGGACCCTGTTGACATTGCTAACATCATCGACTAGAAACAGATATAAGATCCATCTCTATCGACGGTGCCAGAAATGCAAAGGTATATCTTAACATGATGCTAAGTGTATATCAGATGTTGCTTTCAGATAAACTAAAAGATAAATCCAATACGGGTCATAG
Organism: Cenchrus fungigraminus; assembly: GCA_036936925.1. Taxonomy (NCBI): domain Eukaryota; kingdom Viridiplantae; phylum Streptophyta; class Magnoliopsida; order Poales; family Poaceae; genus Cenchrus; species Cenchrus fungigraminus. Next base: position 55,008,046 of record CM072772.1, on the reverse strand, counting down.
CACAACTCGATCTAGGTTGCCATCCCAGACAGAAGTGCCACTAAAACACATGGATTGGTACTCTTACATATGCTTTGGATCTCTAGATAAGAATATATATATATATGGGTATCCGCAAGCGCACAGATATGAATATACCGTTGTAGCATTTTAACCAGGAGTAAAACCAGGTATCATATTTATATTCTACCTCAGGGAAAGAAGTCTTTTATCTATAATAACAAATACATGCATATCTCTCAGTTGTGTAATGTAGAGTGGCCAAAATATATCAATTACTATAAACTGGTGTAAGTCACATAAAGATAATAATAATGATAGCATTGATCAAGTCATAACATCGTGAGCCACTAGAAAGTGTCAATATAGAAAGAGAAGCGTATTCACAGCCTAGTTAGCGAGGATACTCCTCGGTAACCCTAAACTATATGTCAATGCAAACTATGATTAGTGCAATACATTTAACAATCATGGAAGAAGAACTATTATACTAATGCATGGGGAGACTAATCAGGAGGATCAAGGCCGGAACTTGAAACAACCCAAATAGTATAAGGCTCCACTAGTCCTACACACGGGGGGTGGATTGCAAAGGACTCAATAATGCTGTCACCACCACGATCTACCACGCGACCCGGCATGTAGGGTGCAATCGCAGGTAAGTACAGTATAAGCACCACGCTTACACTATCTTTACCACTCACCCATGTTAACAGATGATCTAGGTGAGGGCTATACGACTCCATACACGAATATAAAGGTAAATCAACTATACTAAACATGTAATCATAATAAGCACTAAAGCACATAATCTCGAATATAATCATTGATAAGAACATATGTCTCTACAGCAAATGTGAAGAACTTATGAAGAACTTACAAAAGCGAAGCTAGATCAGTATCTCGACCAGCTTCTAGACGATCAGGAGCCAAGTAGACGCCTTGCCTCCTCCTAGATCTAGACTAGTTAGCTACTCTCGCTATATGGTGTTTCTAGGGCGTAGTATCTCTGACTTGATGACTTGATTTGGTGTATGAACAGATGAGAGCCAGATTCTCCCTACCAGGGGGTCAGGGGGTTACTTATATAGTCCTGAGGGGATGCCATGAGCCGTACGATCAAACCGACCTAACATACGGTTTAGATTGATCCTCATAGGCGGTGGAAGAACATTCTAGAAGTAGGGCTGACGTGGCGCCCGGGGAAGGCCGACCGGCCCCACCATGGGGCCGACCGGTCTGTGGTGGGCCCCCTCGGGGCCCACTTCGCCCAGGTGGATCTTTGCCTCTTCCAGATGCTTCTTTCTTGGGTGCCAAGTCACGTTGAGTTCCAGAGCCTTCTGGAGCCTTCTAGATTTCATTCTTTTCCTATTTTTCTGATTAGTCCCTGCAAGACCTAGAATTCTCCAAAACTCTAGAAAAACTATTAGTGACACCCTATTCTAAGTTGGTATTAACAATTATGCCCTTTTCTCATGTTTAGTTGACTTATAAATATATAAGATAAAATGTGTCAACAAACTCCCCCAAGCTTACCCTTTGCTAGTCCCTAGCAAAGCTATGCTATAGTAGGATCAGGAGTTGTTGCAATGCTTTCACGCCTCAAAAATACCATGATTTTCAAAAATAAATTCTCCTCAACAAAATTGCTCCATCTTACCTTTAACCATGGTGTGTAGCCTTTTCATAAATCTTAAGCGATTAAAAGACAGAACAATCAAGTCATGGAGTATATCTCAAATTCTTTGATCAACTATCATCCTGGGGTTTTTGCAAGATTTTTCAAATAAAACTCAGAGATCCTGTGTATGACCTTCTCAAGCATGGAGTCACACTTGCAAGATATGTATGGTGGGATGATAGTGTTGAATGGATGAGGGTGAAAGGTGGTAAGCCTTTAGCCTTTTTTCTAGCTCTTGGACTATATCTCTTTCTAGAACTTTAAGATCTGGGCTTTCCATTCTTAGAGAGGTGGGCTCTACTCGCCCCAGACTTTTGTCCATTTTTCTCTCTCCTTAGAGATGTGGGCTCTTCTCGCCCTCGGACTTGTGTCCATTATTCATCTCTAAATTTATTATTTAGGGGGGTAGGCCCTTCTCACCTAGTATGACACTTGTCCTTTTCTCCCCCTCTCTCTTCTCACTTTTTCCTCTCTTCTTCTTTTTTTTTGAATGTAGCCCCAGAATCTCTTTTCTCTGTTTTTTTACACATTGAGAGAGACATATCCAAGAGTCGTATGAGCTATTTTATGGCTTGTAGCTTGATGGAGAATGCGTACTTTCATGTTAGAAGCAGCATAAATGGTGGAGTGGAATGATCTTGATGTGTATGACAAGCTCTCAAGGATCATAAACACAGGAACTCATCATGTAGGATTTTTCATAAAAACCAGGAATCAAGCTTCTCTAGGAATATGACAAATAGCAGCTCAACTTTTCATGAATTATCTTTCAAAGCCTAGACTCAGATTAAGCATGTACTTCCCACGGGTTTTGGGTTTAGAGCAAATTAAGCATTTAAAGCTTTAGGAGAATCTAGGTCTGAAAATTAAGTATTTAAGAGGAATCACAGCGGAGCAACTATTCATCATTTCCAAGCATAAACCATCAAGATCATCATAAAAAAGAAAAGCCAACTAGCAGACTCTAGTATTTATTCATACTAAGACTTTTAACTAAGACTCTTTAACCAAAACATAGGATAATGATACTTATCGTGATAATTAGGGGTGCTCTCCCCCAAGCTTGATCTTGTAGTAGTCCTTCATCCATCCTTAAAACTTGTTTTCCTTCAAGTTTTCCTTAATTTCTTCCTGTAAATATTAATCTCGCACATACCCGAAGGAACAAATTTTAGGATTATGTTGTGAGCCTTCATGTGCCCACTTCTTTTTGGTTTTTTTTCTGAAAAGCGTGGACCTTCATATGCCCACATATTTTTGTGAATTTTTATATGCAAAAAAAGGATGCTAAAGCAAAAACATGTGAATGCAATATATTTTTTTTTATGCCACCACGGTACGTAGTACATGGGGCCTTAAGGAACAGATGCAAATGCAGAAAACATTTTTATGGTCTTTTTCTAATGCAAGTATAGGTAAGTAAAAATGCTAAAGGAAAAATGCTAATTAAAAATGCAGATAAATATCGAGTTACCTCTCGGCAAGAATTTCGAGTACTTACTCCCATGGCATAGATGTAGTAGCCGATGATTGATCAATTAGTGACGCGGGTAGTGATTGGTCTTCCGAAGGTGTACTCTTGTCTTTCTTCCTCCAGACTTGTTTCTTCGGTGGAGACCTTTTTGGGGTAACAGGTTCAGAGTTCTTGAATGGTAGGAGCTGAGCGGACTTCTCTTTAATCTCTTCCTCAATGTTCTTAATGTCTGTCAACTTCGTGTTCAGCTTGCGTTGCAATTTCTGAAGGCGTCTCCACGTCTTGTTCTTCTTGGGCTGCTCAGAGTCAGTATAAGTATTAAAGTAGCACCGTACCTTATCAGTTCTGAACTAGAAGTGGATCTCGCCCGTCCTGATGTAGATGATTGCTCTGGTGGTGTTCAGGAACGGTCTCCCAAGTACTATGGGAGGATCTTGCTCTTCATCTCCCATGTCTATGACTACAAAGTCAGTTAGGACATAGTGATCTTTTATCTTGACAGGTACATCTCGCGCAACTCCCTCCGGGAATTGTGATTGGTCCGCCATCTGCAGCATTATATAAGTGGAATACAAAGGCAGGTCACCGTATATTAATTCATAAGTTACCTTAGATATTAAGTTGATGCCCGATCCCGTGTCGCAGACAACTCGCTGGAAGTTCCATTGATTGATGGAGTAGTGGATTGATGGGACTCCAGGGTCGTCTAACTTTGGCAGCAGTGGTGAAGGAAACAGGTTCTCGTTTTCTGATTGAATTGTGTTGATCATCCAAACTTCCTCCACGTGTAGTCGAGGTTGATTGTTCTTTTTGTTCCTCCTTCTATCTCTCCTTTTCTTCTCGACAGCTGGCTTGTACTCTTGAGGGTAAGGATATTGGGGGTGTGCAGGAGCTCTTAGGATCTTCTTCTTGAAACTAAATCTCTCCTTCTTCCCGTTGATGGTGAAGACGATCTTCGCAGTGTCGGTGTAGATGACGGCTTTAACAGTGGCAAGGAAAGGACGTCCCAAAATGATTGGGGCGTTCTCACTTCCCCCAGTCTCGACGACAGCGAAGTCAGCAGCTACGTAGGAACTTCCTACCCCCAGACATATGTCGTTTAGGATGCCCTCAGGGTAGCATAGTGATAGGTCTGCAAGCTGCAAACACATGGTTGTGTACAATAAAGGTGAACCATTGATTTTCTCATATATTACCTTGGGCATTATGTTGACGCTAGACCCAAAGTCACAGAGTGCATTCTCAAAAGTGTAGGCTCCAATAGTGATGGTGATGACCGGCCTTCCTGGATCTCCTCTCTTGGCGGGCGTGCCCCAGTCAGTCCACTTTGGGCCTTCTTCTGTCTTATTAGCGCACAAGCCTGCATAATAGATATCGACAAGATTTGCAGATTCTAATTCTTCCAGCTGGCCCGGAATCTTACCTGGGTTAGCCATGGGAATAGATGATGCCAGCTGAGATATCTGAGATTCTATCATTTTATTAAAACTATGTTGGTTCTTAATGGCAGAAGAAAAACTTTCCATTTTATTACTAATAGTTTCTAACATTTTATCATTTGAAGCTAATTTCTTAGACAAATTATCCATAACTCTACCCTGGTTTTGAACTAAGTCTCTTAAAGGTGGAAAGTTATTGGAAGAGTTATTACCTTGATAGTTACCTGAATAGTTACCTAGGTAGTTGGGCCTCTGCTGGGTCCATCCTTGATTTTGCTGGGGACGATATTGATTGTTGTTGTTGATGTAGTTCACGTCCTCCTCCAGTTGAGGGCATTGATTGCCCGAGTGTCCAGTGTTTCCACACTCTTCATAGGTCATGCGGGATTCAAAGAGTTGCATGACTTCCTTCTTCTCAGGGCCTTTGTCTTCAAGCCTCTTCATGATTAAGTCCATTTTGGCAGACAGCATATCTACCTCCTTGAGCTGATGCATTCCTCTTTCTTTCTTGTGGGGATTGACGCTCCTCGTTCCAAGCTTGGTTGGACGCCATCTTTTCCACAAGGTTAGTAGCTTGAGTAAGTGTAAGGGACAGGAAGGCACCTCCAGCTGCAGCATCCATTGTTTCACGGGTGTTGGTAGAGAGCCAGTGGTAGAAGGTCTGCATGAGCAACCAATTCTCCATTCCGTGGTGTGGGCATTCTGAGATGTAGTCTTGGAAGCGTTCCCATGCTTCAGGAACAGATTCGTCATGTTGCTACTGGAAACTTGAAATTTCCCCCCATAAGGCATTGGTTTTGCCTATAGGAAAGAACTTTGCCAGAAAGGCAGTAGAACACAATGTCCAAGTTGTAAGTTTGTCTTTGTTGGAGTAAAACCATTGCTTCGCTCGCCCCAAGAGTGAGAATGGGAATAAGCGAAGTAGGACTGCATCACTTGGCACATCTTTGATCGTGAAGGTGCTACATATCTCCAAGAAATGTTAAAGGTGTGCGTTGGCATCTTCATGAGCTTTTCCACAAAATTGACTAGCTTGTACCATGTTGATCAGTGCAGGCTTGAGCTCAAAAGCTGCGTCTCCCACAGCGACTGCCGGACCAGTACGAATGATGTCCGGGGTCGGTGCGGAGTACTCGCGAAGGGTCTTGTTTGCCATTACTTCGAACGTGGGTGTTAAGCTTCGCACTGTTGAATCTTCCAAGGCACAGGTCGTGGGCCGAGACTCGGGCTTTGACCTTACCTTCCTTAGGATTTTTTCTGGATCTGAGACGAAGTTGTCTGGAAGATTCTTATTCATACATTACCCTGAAATCAGATAGACAAAAGTGGAAAGAACAAGGGTAAGCCTGTTTAAGCAATGATAATTTGGGTTCTCGATACATTACGTGTGAGAGATGCATGCATGCTATTACTAAATTTATTATTTAGGCTATAGACTTTCTTTCCCTGGCAACAGCGCCAAAAAATGCTTGTTGACATTAATAACGTCAATGACTAGAAATAGATATAAGATCCATCTCTATCGACGGCGCCACAAATGCAAAGGTATATCTTAACATGATGCTAAGTGTATATCAGATGTTGCTTTCAGATAAACAAAAAGATAAATCCAATACGGGTCATAGCACAACTCAATCTAGGTTGTCATCCCTGACAGAAGTGCCACTAAAACACATGGATTGGTACTCTTACATATGCCTTGGATCTATAGATAAGAAAATATATATATATGGGTATCCGCAAGCGCACAGATATGAATATACCATTGTAGCATTTTAACCAGGAGTAAAACCAGGTATCGTATTTATATTCTACCTCAGGGAAAGAAGTCTTTTATCTATAATAACAAATACATGCATATCTCTCAGTTGTGTAATGTAGAGTGGCCAAAATATATCAATTACTATAAACAGGTGTAAGTCACATAAAGATAATAATAATGATAGCATTGATCAAGTCATAACATCGTGAGCCACAAGAAAGTGTCAATATAGAAAGAGAAGCGTATTCACAGACTAGTTAGCGAGGATACTCCTCGGTAACCCTAAACTATATGTCAATGCAAACTATGATTAGTGCAATACATTTAACAATCATGGAAGAAGAACTATTATACTAATGCATGGGGAGAATAATCAGGAGGATCAAGGCCGAAACTTGAAACAACCCAAATAGTATAAGGCTCCACTTGTCCTACACATGGGAGGTGGATTGCAAAGGACTCAATAGTGCTGTCACCACCACGATCTACCACGCGACCCGGCATGTAGGGTGCAATCGCATGTAAGTACAATATAAGCACCACGCTTACACTATCTTTACCACTCACCCATGTTAACAAATGATGTAGGTGAGGGCTATACGACTCCATACACGAATATAAAGGTAAATCAACTATGCTAAACATGTAATCATAATAAGCACCAAAGCACATAATCTCGAATATAATCATTGACAAGAACATTTGTCTCTACAGGAAATGTGAAGAACTTATGAAGAACTTACAAAAGCGAAGCTAGATCAGTATCTCGACTAGCTTCTAGATGATCAGGAGCCAAGTAGACGCCCTGCCTCCTCCTAGATCTAGACTAGTTAGCTACTCTCGCTATATGGTGTTTCTAGGGCGTAGTATCTCTGACTTGATGACTTGATCTGGTGTATGAACAGATGAGAGATAGATTCTCCCTGCCAGGGGGTCAGGGGGTTGCTTATATAGTCCTGAGGGGATGCCATGAGCCGTACGATCAAACCGACCTAACATACGGTTTAGATTGATCCTCATAGGCGGTGGAAGAACATTCCAGAAGTAGGGCTGACGTGGCGCCCAGGGAAGGCCGACCGGCCCCACCATGGGGCCGACCGATCTGTGGTGGGCCCCCCTCGGGGCCCACTTCGGCCAGGTGGGTCTTTGCCTCTTCCAGATACTTCTTTCTTGGGTGCCAAGTCACGTTGAGTTCCGGAGCCTTCTGGAGCCTTCTAGACTTCATTCTTTTCCTATTTTTCTGATTAGTCCCTGCAAGACATAGAATTCTCCAAAACTCCAGAAAAACTATTAGTGACACCCTATTCTAAGTTGGTATTAACAATTATGCCCTTTTCTCATGTTTAGTTGACTTATAAATATATAAGATAAAATGTGTCAACAGACCCCTTCGGGTTGCCGCGGATTGATCAAGTCATCGACTCCACGGCGGGCTGCAACCTGCTCTGCTTCCTCGACTGCTACTCCGGGTACCACCAGATCGCAATCAAGGAAGAAGACCAGGAGAAAACCGCGTTCATCACCCCGTTCGGCGCTTACTGCTACACGACGATGTTGTTCGGGTTGAAGAATGCCGGCGCTACTTACCAACGAGCTATCCAGGCCTGCTTCAAGGAGCAGCTCAACAAGAACGTCGAAGCCTATGTGGATGACGTGGTCGTCAAGACCAGAAACTCCGACACGCTCATCGCCGATCTTGAAGAGACTTTCGCATCCCTGTGAGAGTACTAGTTGAAGCTCAACCCCAACAAATGCGTTTTCGACGTACCCTTAGGGAAACTACTCGGCTTCATCATCAGCCATCGCGGCATCGAAGCCAACCTCGAGAAGATCTCCGCCATCACCAACATGAAAGGTCCAACCTGCATCAAAGATTTCCAAAAGCTTACAGGGTGCATGGCGGCCCTCAACAGATTCATCTCGAAGCTTGGAGAACGGGGACTACCCTTCTTCAAGCTACTCAAGCACCAAGAGAAGTTCGCGTGGACTGCGGAGGCTGACCAAGTTCTGACGCAGCTTAAGGACTTCCTGTCCAAGCCACCGGTCCTCACGGCTCCTCGCAAACAGGAGCAGCTACTGCTCTACCTCGCCGCTACTACTCATGTGGTCAGTACTGCCATCATCGTCAAGCGGCAAGAAGAAGGCCACGCCTACCCAGTCCAGTGACCAGTCTACTTTGTCAGCAAGGTCCTGTCCGAGTCCAAGGCACAGTATCAACCGGTCCAGAAGCTACTCTACGCAGTACTCATCACCGTCATCACTGACTACCCGCTCGGTGATATACTCCGCAACCAAGATGCAACTGGGAGAATCTCCAAGTGGGCGGTCGAGCTTGGCGCCCTCAACATCGACTTCAAGCCACGCACCGCCATCAAGTCTCAAGCACTAGTCGACTTCATGGCAGAGTGGCGAGAGAATCAACTACCCACTCCTACAGAGCGACCAGAGCATTGGGTGATGTACTTCGACGGCTCACTCAAGCTCGAGGGCACAGGCGCAGGGGTACTCCTGATCTCTCGAAAGGGTGAACAACTCAAGTACGTCCTGCAGATCTTCTGGAAGGTCTCAAACAACGAAGCCGAGTACAAAGCTCTGCTACATGGGCTCTGACTCGCAATCTCACTGGGCATCAAGCGGCTACTAGTCTACGGCGACTCCGCTGTGGTCATCAACCAAGTCAACGACTCTTGGGACCGCAACAAGGAGAATATGGACGCCTACTGCCTAGAAGTCCGCAAGCTCGAGAACAAGTTCTATGGTCTCGAGTTCCACCACGTCGTCCGTGACAACAACATTGCAGCGGACGTCCTGTCGAAGCTTGGTTCTACTCGCGCTCAAGTACCCGCTGGAGTCTTTGTCCACGAACTTCACACGCCATCCATCCCGCAGCTGGCGCCAACGACCACTGACCCCGGGCCATCACAGCCCAATCAGGAGGTCATGATGATCGATGTGGACTGGAGACAACCCTTCATCGACTACATCCGCGAGCAGAAGGTTCCTTCCGACAAGAACGAGGCCGAACAACTCGTCCGCCGAGCCAAGACCTACGTACTAGTCGGAGACAAGCTCTACAGGCGGGGCGCAAGTTCTGGAGTACTCATGAAGTGTATACCCTAGGAAGAAGGCAAGGACATCTTGGAGGAGATTCACAAGAGTGTCTGCGGCAACCATGCGTCCTCCCACACGTTGGTGAGCAAAGCTTTCCGACGAGCTTTCTACTGGCCCACAGCTCTGGGCAATGCTGAAGAACTCGTCCGGAAGTGCCAAGGATGCCAATTCTTCACCAAGCAGCAACACGTCCCGGCCTACAAACTAGTCACCATACCGCCAACCTGGGCCTTTGCCTGCTGGGGGCTCGACATGATTGGTCCTCTACCAACTGCGCCAGGAGGATTCAACAGGGTTCTGGTGGCTATCGACAAGTTCACCAAGTGGATCAAAGTTAAGCCAGTCACCTGCCCCAAGGCTGACAGAGTACTCAACTTCCTAGATGAACTCGTGCATCGCTATGGGCTTCCCAATCGCATCATCACAGACCTAGGTTCCAACTTCAACAACCATCAATTCTGGGAGTACTGCGAGGACAGCGGGATCGATGTTCGATACGTCTCAGTCGTCTACCCATGAGCTAACAGCCAGGTGGAGCGCGCTAACGAGATGGTACTCGACGCCCTCAAGAAGCGATTGCATGATGCAGCTAACACCAAAGGAGGCAAGTGGATCAAGGAACTACCCAACGCACTCTGGGGGCTTCGTACTCAACCTACCAAGCCAACGGGACACTCGCCCTACTTCCTGGTCTACGGCTCCGAAGCCATTCTACCCGCCGACGTGATGTGGGAATCCCTAGCAGTAGAACAATACGACGAAGGCATCTCAGAAGACAGTCGACGAGTTGACATCGACAGCCTCGAAGAAGCCCGCTGTGCTGCCCTCGTCCAGTCAGCAAGGTACCTAGAGGGTATCCGACGCTACCATGATCGCAACGTCAAGGAACGCTCCTTCAACGTCGGCGATCTAGTCCTCCGTTGCATCCAGAACATGGACGGACTACACAAGCTCAGCTCGCCTTGGGAAGGTCCCTTCTCAGTTTCCAAGGTAACCGAACCGAGCTCCTATCGTCTTCAGACACTTGAAGGCGACGACATCAGCAACTCGTGGAACGTCGACCAGTTGTGTCGCTTCTACGCGTAGGCTCGACTACCTATCTACGAGTCCAGCCTATACGGCTACTCACGGACTCAGCGGCCTCTCGGTCCTAGCACTAGTCTACGGACTACTTCTATCCAAGATCCAGCGTTAACGGCTACTAACGGATCCTGGGCTGCTCATAGCTTACAGGCTTGCGCAGCGGTCTACAGACCATGTACTTCTCTGATCCAGCTACAACGGCTACTAACGGATCTCTAGCTGTAAGCGGTCCAAGGACCTTGGCAACTACTTAGCCGTAGGCGGCCTGCGGGTCCTGGCGACTTCATACTTGTAACGGCCCTGGCCATCCAGGCATACTTTTTCCTCAGTAATAAAGTTCGATTCTACTCAACTTGTTTATTGTACCTCCTAAACTAGGCGGATTCTACTGAGTACTACTAGTCACTACCTCTTCAACGATTCGGTACTCCGCAAGCATCGATGCAAGCTGTGGCAACGAGTACCCATCAAAACACAGAAGTGGACACAACTTCAAATCATATTCAAACAAGTTCTTAACCAATTTTTTTGTCTTACATCGACTACCCTGTACATAAACTACTTCTACAGGTACATCTACTGGAGGTTCAGCTTGTCAGCAACTTGCTCCGTGATAGGTGCCATCTCTTCCAGCAGGGTCTTGTACTACTCGTCCGTGCAGTTTGCCGCAAGACCCCCAGCTACTACATCCACCGGTGCCTTCGGGAAGTACGACTTCATGAAGGCGAGTACCTGGTTCGGTATGGACATCGCCAAGTGCTTGACGTACGTCGCCAGGTGCCCGGTAGCTTCCTTCAGTCTATCCACGAGAGGTGCTATCTTGGGACCGCCTTGATGAGGGACCAACAGCCTTGCAATAGGAAGTGCGGCTTCTTCAAGTTCCTTCAGTTGCGCCCGCAGCTTCTCGCAATCTTCATTGAGCTTCTGCAGAGATTTCTAACAACGTACAAGGTCAAGATCGGAGGCTCCACGGAGCTCCATGTGCTTGATGCACTCATGGCGCATCACTGCGTACTCGTACTCGGCTACCTCTCGGCAGTCGTTCTCCCAGTACATGATGTTCTTGAGGTCCGTCTCGGAAGCTTTCAGCTGGTCGACCCTCGCTTGAAGATCTGCAAACAACTCGTCAACAGTCTCAGACTACACATAAGCTCTACAACAAGTACTCAGCGATTGCGGCGGAAGGCATACCTTTGTTTTTCTGGTGCAGAGTCTTGTTCTTCTTGATCAAGTCATCCCTCTTCGCCTGCATCTCTTGTACCTCGTTATGGTACTGGGCGAAGGCGCCGTCAAGTTTGGATTGGAGTAGCGCTGAGTGCTTCTTAGATTTGTCCAGCTCCCTTCTCCAGAGCTTCGGCCCGGATCACCGTATCACCGTACCCCTTCAAGAGCTCGGTCTTTTGGCGAGACCTCTCCACCAGGCGCTGCGCAAGATCACAAGTTCAATCAGTACTCAGTACTCAATGATGCAAGACTACTCAGGGTACTCGCAACATACCTTGATCCACTGCTCCGTACGACGCCACGACTCCATGCTAAGAGACACGAAGGCCGGGTCGATCAGATCATCGTCCAGCAACTCGAGACCTCCGCGGTTCGAGGTACCAGTCTCTGACATCCGTGCTAAGCGAAGCGGCACCACGTCCTCCACCATCGCCTCACGGACGACGACTTCAGTCCCTTCTTCGGGCTGTGGGTCAACCCGTGCCTCCGCCCTTGGCTCGGGGGCTGTCGAAGTCGCCGGCTCGGGGGCAATCGAAGTCGCCAGCTCGGCAACTGGTTCCGTAGCTGTCGGTTCAACAGTAGCCGTTTCCATAGCTACTGCCTCAGGGATCACCGCTCCCTCGGTCTGTCGCCCTGTCGAGAAGAACTCAGCAATCATGTGGTGATTTCAACTACACTCCATGACAAGAACCCGCGGCAATAAGATGCGTACCTTCCACCAGGGTGGCTTCTTCAAGCCTCGGCTCTGTCGCGGCTTCGGCTTGTGGCGGCGGCGTGGGCTCTCGTGCCTCTGCCGAGCGGTTCTCACCATCGACAGGTGTACTAGTCTCCGCCTCACCCTACGACAAGTCGGTGGATTTCCTGCATCATGGATTATCCAATCAATAACACAATCTTGACGGAAAACGACTACTCAAGGGTATCATATACTTACAGTGTTGACCGCACCACAGTGACGGTCAGGGCGCCCAGTATCCTGGCGATATCTACAATGCCAGGCTCGCTGGCAGCTCTTGCCTCGACAGCAGGCTCCTCTACTCTCTCCTCTGGCTGTCCAACGGCCACGGCCGCAGCAGGAGGAGGACCATGTACTTCTTCGGTTGATGGCTGTGGATGGCTCTCCACAGTCACGGCTTGCTCCTGTGCCTCTTCCGGCACAACATCTTCAGTCGTCGGAGGCGGGCTGGTAGTCCCAGCTGTCGCCCCCACCGTCTCCCAGACTTCTTCCTCATCCTGGGCAGTAGGGTCCGAGGAAGGGATGTCCTGCACCAATACAAGTCAAGTAGTCAGCAATAGACTACTCATCGTCAGTACTCGACTACTCTAGTCGTGGTACTCACCTCTTGTCTAGTGGCTTCCGACACATTTAGTTTCTTCAAGGCGTGTTTGCGTGCCACGTTGCAGGGCTTCCTCGGTGGGAGCGGCAAATCCACCTCAAGACTAGACGGCTTCTTGACTACTGGAATATGCGGCATTCCAGCTCGGCTGAACCTAGAGCGGAGCTGGAAACGCTGCTGCAGCGTCTCCTCATCCTCGTCGTCGGAGGTATCCTCGATGACGACGGCATCATCATCCTCGTCGACTACTCGGTGCTCCTTCGCTTTGGGCTCTGCCTTCCCCTGAGTTTGTTTCTCAAGCTGCGGGGGGGAGGGCGGGATGGAGATGTACTTCTTCAGATTGTCCTACAAGATCAAGCAAGTATAAGCACGACTACACATGCAATTAGTACTCAGGGGCTCTGGCCACGACTACTAACCTCATTCGGCGGCCGTGCCGCAGAGTACTCTGGCACGGGGCATGGCGTGTACGCGGGCATGTCTTTGAAGATCTTCCCCAGCCTTTCGATGATCACATCATCTTCAATTTCTTCACCGGGCATCCGGGAAGAGTCTTCGTCGCCAGTGTACTCGTAGACGAGATGGTCCCGCGCCATCAGCGGCTGCACTCTCCTCTTTATGAAATTGAAGGCTACATGTTCAGCCCTCAGTCCGGCCTCCCTTAGGGCCTTGATCTTCTCCAGCAACGCAGGCAGCTAGAGGCCCTCTTGCATGGTGGGCTCTTACTTCCACCACGGTGCATGCTTCGGTTGACGACCACTCGGCTTCGGCAGCTCTGGGTGGTGGTTGCTGATGTAGAACCACTTCGACTTCCAATCTTGGTTGGAGTCGATGATCTTGTACGGCAAATACTACCCGGCGGCGTCTTCAAGCATCTGCACCCTAGTGCCTCCAACTACTCGGGGGTCATCTTTGCTCAGCTGCGGCTTCAACCGGAAGAACTTCCGGAACAGGATCCAGTGGGGCTTGATCCCCACAAACGCTTCGCAAAAGTGCACATAGATGGAGACGTGGAAGATACCGTTCGGGTTGAGGTTGAGGTACTCGATCCCGTAGTAACGAAGCATCCCCTTGAAGAAGTCGCTGACAGGCAGTGCAAGTCCACGCTCCACGAACCGCGCGAACATCGGGATCTCATCCGGATTCTTCTCCATCGGGTACGGATCTCCAGTGGCAGTGCACCACAGATCCATCTCCTTATCACGGAGGAATCCGCTGTTGACCAAGGCGAGGAGGTCCTCGGTCTTCAGTTTCGCCTTCTTCCACTCATTTGCCGGATTCGGCGGAGTGGAGGGGGGCGGCGACGACGACGATTGATCGGCGGGCCTCATCGCGGCTCCTCTTCTTCGACGCGCCGGTCTTGGTGCTCTTCGACGGAGACGCCTTCATCCTTCCGGTCATGAGTGTTTTCACTCGCATTCGCTCAGGGGTTGCGGAGCAGGGCGGACTACGGCGGCGGTGTGGAAGTAGATCTAATCTACTCAGCAGTGGCGGTGGCAGCAGCAGTGAAGGAGGGTGGCTCTTTCGATCTAATCGCAATGAAATGCAATTGCTGGAAGTGAGAAACCCTAAGGGGTTGCCCTGTTATTTATAAGCCACCAAGCGGCTCAGTTCCGAACGGGCGGATAAGTTTCAGGCGGCTGACTCAGCGACGGTGGACTGACTCTTCGTATTCCAGTACTCGACGCTCTCAATCTTCGGGGCTCGGCTTCAATCGACGGATTCAGTGGGCTAAACCAGATCAAGATCCCACTCCGGACACATTCTACTGTCAAGATGACCCTTCAATTCGAGAGAAAAGTACTCGACTCAAGGCTCGGGGGCTCCGTGCCACGTGTCCTTCGGTTTTTTCTTCAGATTTTTGGGGATAAGATCGGCAGAACTTCAGATTGACCCTCAGCTTGAATCTACAATTCGACCTAAGGCTCGGGGGCTACATTCCATATGGAATGCGATTCTTCGAATCGCATTTTCCATATGGTTTTTCATCAAGACATCACGAGTACTATTGAAGACCTTCAAGAGAAGCACTCGGGGATGCTTGGGGAGTACTCGAGAAGACTTCAAGACTACTCAAAGATCAGCTGGAGTACCTTCCAGCCTCGAGATGATTCAAGTGTTCTTGAGGACTTTCGGCTTGTGGAACTCGGGGACGCTCAAGGACTACTCCGCAAGGCCATCAAGACTACTCGAAAACATCCTGCTCGACTACAAAGTACTCGGGGGCTTGTCGTATGGACATCCCTGGGCCCACTACTCAGGCGGGTACCAGGACCGACTACTACGTGGGCCCCTGGGACTACTCGACTTGGGCTGCACGGCACAAGACGGCGTGAAGCACAAGGCATCCAGAGGGCTAGTACTCGGTTAGGAAGCTAGACATGTCCAGATCCATGTAGAGTACTCCTAGCCGTGTACGACTAGTACTCTCCCTCCAAAACCGACTTGTAACCCTGCCTCCCAGACTATATAAGGCGAGGCAGGGACCCCTATCTATCTATCCGCATAATCTTGTAAACACACCCAATCAATCCAGAGCTACGCAGCATACAGGACGTAGGGTATTACGCACCTCGCGGCCCGAACCTATCTAAATTGTGTGCCACGTGTCTCTCCTTCGAGTTCCCGATCTCGGCGAGGCCACAAACGTTTACCTCGGGTACTCCCCTTAGTAGGTTGCCAGGTTAAAACACCGACACCTACGTCTCCTAGTTGCAACTCCGGCCAAAGCAATAAACTAACCTACCGCTCATACCATGATAAGGATATAGCCATTGCACGTCGTTCGGTGCTTTCCCTATATCGTACTGTCACTACACTAGGTAATCAACACCGAACGACTACTCGTAAGTCCGTGCACCACTTTGATGTATCAGCAAGACATAGATTAGATCTATTCCTACTGAGATCATATGCTAGCTACACACATGAATGAGAGAAGGCATGCATCGAAGTAGATCAAAAGTAGAGACAAGATTAGATTGATAACACCGTCAAAAGTACATGTGCCTTGATGAATCCAAGGCATGGCTCCAGAACTCCACCATGGCTTCACCACGCAGGGCCAACCATAGTTGCTAGGGTCTAGCCTAAGCCATCTCCTAGGCAACATCGAGGACTCGCGGTGGTGACGGCCTCCTTTGGTGTGTATTCCTCAATTCGGTGGCTCTCTGATGAATGGATGCGGCGGCCGTCGGAGGCAGGGGCTATAAATAAGCAGAGGAGCATCTAGGTCAAAGGGGGGCATGAACCGAGCCCGGAATGGCCTGGGCCGACCGGCCTAGGCCCGTTACGGCTCGTTACGACCCGGTACGGCCCGGCCTTCCTCCCCGACGCTTCTCGTGTTTCCTTGAATTTATGCCGAACTTCTTGTAGGTCCTTGACGTCATTTCCCCGCGGTTTAGATAAGGGTACTTGGCACACGAACTCTCGCATCTTCTGTTTAGGTCCTCGGAGTTTCATGGCTTCAGGCTTCGGTCCTCGAGTCATTTGGAGTCATGTGTCACTTCGTGTCTTGACTTGTGTTGGGCTTCGTGATCTTCTCATAAAGTGCTCGATGAGCTTTACCCGGAAGTCATCATTTAGGCGCTTAAATCCTGCATAAAAAACATACTCCAAAAACCACATGCAAGTGTGAAGTTGTTACATCATTAGTATGCCTAGTGGTGGGTTAGTTATAATTCAAAGCTCAAACCAAAGTGTAACAAGTGCTCTTGGTTGACGGCAATCGACCATAAACAGAAGGTCCTTCCAGCAAAATATCAACAGACCGGACCTTTGTCATCCACCGAGCAGCAAACATCATATTATGATCAGGTAGCATCAAGTTTCTCAACTCATGACCACAAAGTTCACAACACCAAGTAGCAAACATCATAGGATGATCATCATTTCAATTTTCACAATAATCATAACCACCCATTTGTAATCAGAACGATACGAATTAATCATCAATTTCCATCTGTAGACATTGGTTCTCCTTCCATAGCTCCATCCTACAGCTGTCCCTTCACCTTCTGCAGCTTAGTGCACTTTCTCCAGGCAAGACCACTAGGTGCACATACCCGACCCCGGGACCTACCCGCTGGTTGTCAACCCCATAGTGGACGACGCCTTCCTGCCTAGGACCCTCGTCGACGGGAGTTGCAGCTTGAACATCATCTTCACCGAAATGCTGAAGAAGATTGACTTCGACTTCTCCAAGATGACTGCCTACGATGAACCCTTCTACGGGGTTGTGCCCGGCAAGGCTGCGTACCCCATAGGTCGTGTATGTCTGCCGGTCATGTTCGGTAAAGAAGACAATTTCCGCACAGAGTACCTGACGTTCGAGGTCGCGGACTTCCGCTCCTCCTACCATGCCATCCTCGGTCAACCTATGTTGGCCAAGTTTATGGCCATCCCGCACCACACCTATCTCATCATGAACATGCCAGCGCCAAACGAGATCCTTTCCGTCTACGGCGACATCCTCGTCTCCTACAAATGGGAGAGTGACATCGTCGACCTCGCCAAGGTATCTGCGTGCAAGGCCGCAGCAACAGTCATGGTCGCTCAGGCTGCCAAGATCGTCCAAACTACTCTGGAAGTGCCAGAACAGAAGCGCACGGCTACTGCCTTGGATGCAAGTCCCGTAGTGAAGAAAGTTTGCCTCGGCCTACCCCACGCAACCAAGGAAGTCACCATCGGGGCCGACCTCGACCCTAAATTGGAACTCTCGCTCACCAGTTTCCTCCGGGACAACACTGACATCTTCGCATGGAGTCCATTTAACATGCCCGGTGTCCCCAGGGAGCTGGCTGAGCACGCCCTTGAAGTAAGCAAGACAGCAAGACCTATCAAGCAAAAGCTCTGGCGATTTGCAAAAGATAGAAACAAGGCTATAGAAGTAGAAGTCTGTAAGCTCTTAGCTGCAGGATTCATTCGAGAATGTAAACACCCGGTTTGGCTCGCAAACCCGGTCCTTATAGCCAAGAAAACTGGAGGATTACGGATGTGTATCGATTACACTGACCTTAACAAGCGCTGCCCGAAAGATCCCTTCCCTCTTCCTCGCATCAACCAGGCCGTGGACTCCACGGCTGGTAGTGTCCTTCTATGCTTCCTCGATTGTTATTCAGGGTATCACCAGATAGCCCTGAATCCCGACGATCAAGACAAGATGGCGTTCATAACGCCCAACAGAATCTACTGCTATAAGGTCATAACCTTTGGCTTGCAAAGCGCTAGAGCTACTTACCAGAAGGCGATACAGAATTGCCTAAAGTCTCAGATCGGCAAGAACGTGGAAGCCTACATCGATGATGTGGTCGTCAAGACCACTGAAGGGGATCAGCTCATCAATGACCTCGCCGAAACCTTCGCCAATCTACGCACCTATCAGTGGAAGCTCAACCCGACCAAGTGTGTCTTCGGCATCCCCTCTGGATTGCTCCTGGGCTTCATGGTGGGACACCGAGGCATCGAAGCGAATCCTACCAAGATCAACACAATTCGCAACATGGCCAGACCATCTTGCAAGAAAGACGTCATGAAACTCACGAGTATGATGGCGGCCCTAGGTCGTTTCATTAGCAAGCTCGGCGAAAAAGGTCTACCTTTCTTCAAGCTATTGAAGAAAGCAGATAAGTTCGTATGGGATGAAGAAGCACAGAAGGCTTTCGAGGCTCTCAAGGAGTTCTTGACCACGCCTCCAATCATGACACCTCCGATCCCGAAGGAAACACTCCTCCAATACATTTCCGCCACCACTAATGTGGTCAGCACGGTCCTCGTCGCCGAACGAGAAGAAGAAGGGCAGGTCTACCCTATTCAGCAACCTGTGTACTACGTGAGCGAGGTCTTGGCCGACGCTAAAACACGTTACTCACAGCCTCAGAAGCTGCTCTATGCACTCCTGATCACGTCGAGAAAGCTCCGGCACTACTTTCAAGCCCACAAGATCAAGGTGCCTTCATTATTCCCGCTAGGGGAGATCATCTGCAACCGCGATGCCAACGGCCGCATCGTCAAGTGGTCGGTTGAGTTGGGTGAATTCGACACCGAATTCTGCCCCAGACAAGCGATCAAGTCTCAAATCCTAGTTGATTTCGTATCAAAGTGGACAGAAATCCAGATGCCCCTCCCAAGGAGCGGCCTGAACACTGGATCATGTACTTCAACGGTGCCCTTAACCTCGAGGGTGCCGGAGCAGGCGTGCTATTCATCTCTCCTCAGGGATAGCAGCTCAAATACGTCTAGCAGATACACTACAAGGCCTCCAACAACCGAGCAGAGTACGAAGCTCTAATCCATGGGCTCCGAATTGCAGTGTCCCTTGGCATCAAGCGACTACTGGCGTATGGCGATTCCAAGGTCGTCATCGAGCAAGTCAACAAGGAGTGGGATTATGTGAAAGACACAATGGACGCTTACTGCGCTGAGATCCGGAAGCTCGAAGGCCACTTCGAGGGGATCGAATTTCAGCATGTGCCACGTAACAATAACGTGGATGCCGACGTTCTATCTAAGCTAGGCTCCAAACGAGCTCTAGTCCCGGCGGGTGTGTTCGTCCAAGACCTATGCAAGCCGTCGATCAAGCTGTTGGATCTGGACAACCCAGACCAAGATCAGCCCGACCAAAATCCAGTACCTCCCCGAGACGTGCTGATGACAGAAAAAGAGGACGATTGGCGTGAGCCTTTCCTAGCCTTTCTACTCGACCAGCGAGTCCCAGAAGACAAAGTTGAACGGGAACGCATCACGCGGTGTAGTGCTAACTACGTTGTGATCGGCAACGACCTCTATAGAAAAGCCGCCTCTACTGGCGTCTTAATGAAGTGCATCTTGCGATCAGAAGGTCTTCAGCTCCTAGCTGAGATCCATGGCGGCGAGTGTGGCTACCACGCAGCGTCTGCCAATCTAGTCGGCAAGGCCTACTGATCTGGTTTCTACTGGCCCACGGCCATGACTGATGCCAAAGACCTCGTAAAGAGGTGCAAGGGATGTCAATTCTTTGCCAAACAGCAGCACCTGCCAGCTCAGATCTTGCGAACGATACCCCCATCATGGCCCTTCGCCATGTGAGGCCTTGATTCCATAGGACCATTCAGATCCGCCCCTGGCAGCTACAAGCACATCCTTGTGGCCGTCGACAAATTCACTAAGTGGATTGAAGTCCGACCTGTCGCTAAGGTCACGTCGGAAGAAGCGGCAAAATTCATCCAAGAGATAACACATCGCTTCAGTGTGCCCAACAGAATCATCACCGACCTCGGGTCGGCCTTTATAAGTTCTGCCTTCTGGGATTTTTGCCAGGACAGCATGATTGATGTTTACTATTCATCGGTCGTCCACCTCCGGTCTAACGGCCAGGTCGAACGTACCAATGGCATGGTTCTTCAAGCTCTCAAAGATTGTATCTTTGATGACGCTTCAAATTATGCTTCCCGGTGGTTAGCCGAGCTACCACACGTGATTTGGGGTTTGTGGACCCAAGTCAGTTCAGCCACGGGCTTCTCACCCTTCTTTCTGGTCTATGGATCAGAGGCCATCCTACCCACCGACGTCACCTTTGGAGCTCCACGTATACAGTTCTATGAGGAGGGAGAAGCCAAGAAAACTCGTCGCGTCGACGTTGGCAGCCTCAAGGAGTAGAGAGTAGCAGCCGTCATGAGACAAGCTCGCCACGACCAGCAACTTCATCGCTACCACGATCGCAACGTCAGAGAATGCTCCTTCAACGTTGGTGACCTAGTCTTAAGGCGCATCCAGAAGACTGACGGCATGCACAAGTTGTCCGCCCCTTGGGAGGGACCGTTCATCGTCACAGAAGTTATCAGCCCGTCTACATATCGCCTCCAGTGGGGCGATGGCTAAGGGGTCCCCAACCCATGGAACGTGGAGCATCTCCGCCGATTCTATCCGTAGAATAGTTTTCATTACAGCTATGTACTCTTCGTCTTTGTACTTCCAGTTAATTAAATATTAGTTTTAAGCAGTCATCTGCTGTGTCTCGAGCTCTATCCTCTTTTATTTCATGTCATGTACCCTCCCCCTCGACAAGCTTAGGGGCTTGGCAAAAGCCAATACAGGGGTCGAAAGACCTGAGGGTGAAGTTTTTTGTTCCTCCCCCTCGTCATGCTCGGGGGCTTGGCAAAAGCCAATATAAGGGTCGCTCGACTTGAGGACGTCGTCCCTCATGATTACTTACTCTATGTTGTTGCGAGCCTGCTTGGTCGTGTGGTTGCAAAACCAGAGTCCCAGACTCCTCTCCGCACGCCGATCGCACATAAGTCTCCCTGCTGAGCCGTGGTGATTGGTAAGCCAGCCTCTCCATGAGTAGTGGTCAGCGGGGTATGATAAAAACACATTGCTTCACGGCAACCAAGCTCATGCAAACATAAACTAAGTATGCCATGCAGGCCAAAAGAAGATCACCAATGTTATCTACATGATGGGAAGAGGAGGGGGTACAGCTCTATGACTACGTCTACTCTTCACCATCATCACCCTCGTAATCGATGGCGTCCATTATCTTCTCAGCGGCCTCCCGCACTTCTTCTTCTACGGCCTGGAGGTCCTTCGTGGCGTCTGGGCCTTCCCCGACCTTGACCATGTCGACTTCAGGGAAATGCGACTTCACTCGCACCAGTGACTCCGTAGCCGCAGTCAAACTCGTCGCCCTCAAGAGGTTGACCAACTTTTGGGGTGCAGCCAGAAGTCGGTCATTGGCTGGCTTGGGCTCCTCCCTAGCGACCCGCGTCTCCACCATGTCCATTACATGGTCGGCGGCGTTTTTCAGATCGTTCACCTCCACCTCAAGCCCTGCAATGATCACCTGGTCATTCCGCAATGACTTCAAAGCTACCTCGAGACTGACCTCAAGGTCCTTTCGAGCTTGCTTCTCATAAGATAGCTTCCGGGACATAGCATACTCACTGACCACGGCAGCCTTCATCAACTGCTTCAGCTCCTCGCCCGCCGCATCAGCAGCTCGCAGGTTTACCAACAGGCTTCGGACCTTCTCCTTGGCAACCTTAAGGTCTTCCTTGAGCTTGTCCTTGTCCCTATGGAATTCTATGATATAAAGAAGTGGTCAGATACAAAATCCAGTGACACAAGTTGAGACGCAAAAGGTCATGGGTAGTTGGCCTTACCAGCGCTCACAGACGTCAACAGCGTGTCGGCCTCACGATTCTTCCGCTGCTCTTCCTTCAGCTCGTCTTTGAGCTTCTTCTTATCTACGGTGGCTTCCTCTCGAACCTGCTTGAGCTCTTGCTCAAGCTCCGTCACCCGCAGCTGCATGGCTGTGGCATTCCGGCACTGGTCAGCCCTGCTCTGGGCACGGTTGACCAGTGACTGCTTCAAAAGCACAAGACAGGTCATTGGTAACACTTACAAGATAAGATGTTTACTGAATTCAAAGGCAGTTACTTGCCGTGAACGCGTTGTTAAGCGTCAAGATGGCCCGACGGACCTCTTTCATGTCCTCGTCGTCCTCAAAGACATCTCCCTCCCAGGGAGTGCCGCTCCGGTTGATCTCCCGCCTCCTCAAGTTCGGCCCCATCAACGTCGAACTCAGTACCTCTCCACCAGCTGTTTCTGGGCCCCGCTGTGGCTGCTCGAGCTGAGCTTGGTCCACCGCCGGGTCCTGAGTCGACGTGCTTGGCACCGCGTTGATTGGGTCCACTTCAATGATGGGCGGGGGAGTCGATGTCCCCACGTTGCCAACGGAACCCTGAGTTCTGAACTCCTGCTCGGACATCGTCGTCCTTGTGGGAGAGCCTTGAGCACCAGAGGTGCTCTGAGGTCTGGTGTCCGACCTACAATAATTTCTTCGTCAATATGCTACGACCTCACAGTGATTATCAACGAACAAGTCCAAGTATTGGGGTCTTACCTCACGACCACTGTCACACGCAATTGCGGCCTCAAGGGCTGAGCTCACACCTTTGTAGGCATCTTTGCCTAAGCACCGGCTATAGCCAGTTGTGCCTCCCTGATACGGCGGAGGTCCTCCTCTGTCACCTGCTGCTCTAGCTCCCACCGCCTCTTGGTTGCGGGACTTGGCGACCTCGACGCCGCACGGTTATCAATAACTGGCGGATCATCAGTGGCTTCATCTTCCTCCTCGACGTCCTGGGACGCCGGGGTGGGGTTCGTCTTCCTCTTCCTCTTCTTCTTCGCGGCCTCGAGCTTGGCAGTCTTTGCTGCCTCGGCTGTCGCAGTAGCCCTCGAGCTTGACTGCTTTGCCGTTGCCGCCCTCGTCTTGCGTCCCAGCCTTGTGGCACTGCTCGCCTTAGGCTGGTCCGCCACGTCGTCGCCGACCTCCGGGTCACTGTCTTCATCAGCCCCTACCGATGAATCTGACAAATAATTCTCCAGCAGTGCAGCTGCCGGAGGTTGGTAATCTTGCGACCTCAACTTCCGACGTGGCTCCTCGCTGATTGGAAGGGATGCTGGGCACCAGTATTGCATCTCCCGAGCCTGCAAAAGACAAGAAACAAGGTCTAAGAGGTCCTCCTCTAAGGCAAACAGCAAATAAGCATTTCAAGACGAGCTAGCTATTCCAAAAACTTACAGGATCAGCTGGTCGGGTCAGGGAGTGCGCCTTCGGGCACTTTCTGTTCCGGATCCGCCCGGTGTACAGCTACATGACCCTGGACACCATCTCTTCCTGGGAGACCTTGCGGTTAACTTCGCGAGTAGGGTCTGACTGACCCCAATACTCGTAGGCCGGATGCACCCAGTCCTTGATCGGCTGGATCAGACGACGACAGAACGACATCGCCACCGAGCCCCCCATCAGACCCTTCTTCTTGAGGTCGGCTACAAGGGCGAGCAACTCCTTAACATCTTCCATCTCGCGAGAGGTGAGGGATAGGTCCCACTCAGGTATCTTCTCGGGCCTGTGCCCAGTTTGCTTCGGGAGCGCCGGCTTCTGGTCAGTGACGTAGAACCACTCCGACCTCCACCCCGTGGTGTTGTTCGGAAGGTCCATATCAAGCCATTCTGCCTTAAGACCTGGTCTTAAGCAAAACATCACCGAGCCTACGACGCCCGTACGCTTGCCGGTGGTCTTTACTTGGAAGAAGTAACGCCACAACAAAAAATGGGACGGTATCCCCAGATACGCCTCGCAAAAGTGGATAAACGACGACACTACAGTGATGGAGTTGGGAACGAGGTGTACCAGCTCCAACTTGTTGTAGTACAGCAGACCTCTGAAAAAGTCACCGGCGGGCACATTGAACCCACGCTCGAAGAAGGAGGCGAAGACGACCTGCTCCTTGTCGTCCTCCGTCGGGAACGCCTCGCTGGTGGGCGCCTTCCACTCCATCTCCGCCTTGGACCTGAGCAGCCCACGATTCACCAGCGCTTGGATCTTCTCCTCGGTCATCACTAAGGGCTCCCAGACCGTCTCCAGGCGGGGATTTGGGAAGCCGTGGCCGCCATTTCTTGGGACTCTTTGGATTTGGATCTAAATGTCACTAGGGTTTTTATGCGCATACTGAGCGGCATGGCGCACGGGTCGCGGTGGCGGCACGCGGTCTGCTAGGGACGGTGGCGGCAAGCTCCGGCTGCAAATGTGGTGGGGTGGATGCACAAGAGCGGCGGCTAGGGCAAGGAAGCTTCCGTCGGACGGCGGGAGGAAGAAGGCAATGGCAGGGGAGGGTTAACGCCCGTCCCCGCGGTTGTATTTATATGGATCCCGCTACGGATGCCCGTTGCAGATCTATCACCACAATGGATCTGCTGCAACAGCTCTTCGCCGCTAATTTCGCGAGACGGTCTCGCCGGATTTCACGCCAACGGCTATATGCACAAGGGATAGACTGGCGACCTACACCTTGAGTTTAGGTCGCGCACACATCAATACTACTGTTGATGGCTGTTAAGTACCTAATTTAAGGCCGTCAATCCCTGCATTTCATCACGAGAATCATGCATCCACACTAGAATAGGGGTTTAAACTAACAATTTCCACAAATGGCTGTATGAAGATGAATGCAGGTGTTTAGCATAAGAAATGAAGAGAAAGCACACCTCTATGATCCTAGCACTTCAGGCTTGGCCAATGAGGGGCTACCATGCAAGCAGCCCCTAGATCAATGACGTCATCAATCCAAGAGAGAGAGCCTCGGTGAATAAGAGACCGCCACGTGTGCATCACATGGATCCTATGGCCCACCAGAGCGCCTAAACCGCCTCCAACACACGTGTACACCGGGAACCGACCGCAGGGCCCACCAATCAGCCACTCAGAGAAAACACAAGCCGAGGGGGCCCACATGGGGGTCGGCCGACCCTGGGATCGGCCGAACCGACCTTTGGTCGGCTGATCCCAGGCCTCCACGTGGTGCTCGCTCATTGGTCCTAGAGGCCATCCTCGGGGTGTTTCGCTCCACTTGATGCCGGTGCTCAGCCTATAAATAGAAGAGGATGGGGGTAAGAATAGGACAACACACTTGAAGGCAACTTCTCACCTTAGCCTCTTCTCCTCCTTCTCATTCCCTCTAGGTGGAGGTGAAACCTCATCCCACCATGAGTGTGAGTGTGAGGAAGATCTAGCTTAGGTGGTGCTAGGTAGAGAGGGGAGTGTGTGGGTGAGTAGAAGGGAGATGCGATGATCTGTTCTTCGTTCATCATCCCTTTGTACATCGTGAGTGATGTTGTTCTTCATTTAGACTAAAGTGAGTATTTCGTTATATTCCAATTAGACTAAAGTCGTATTCATACATGGGTGATATGTTCTAGAGTTCTTCATCTATTCATCATTTAGAGGCTCGTGTTCTTCGTGACACGATCCTTTGATCTTATTGACTAGATGAATCATTCTGCATTCCATCTGTGTGATTGCTTGTCAATTAGAATATAGTGAGTACCCTGCATATCTGAATTAGACCAAAGTGTCATTCATATCTCTTCGTATTGTCTTGATTCCATCATGGGCAAGGTCTAGTTGTACTCGTGGGTTCGTCACTCCGTATTTCTACGGAGTGCTATAGTCTTGCTACGGGACGTTAGACGTAGCCGTGCTATAGTAGTAGTCAGTGGTGCAGACGTGGTGTTTGGACTACGGGTTATCCTTCAATTGCCTTGTATCCCACGATTTCCCTTGGGGTAGGCCGCGGTAGTGACAGCCGTTGGACCCTTTCAGAATCCCCCACGTTCGGATACAGGTGTAGGCAACTATTTGCCGTGAACCGACTGTTATAGCCAGGAGGGTCC
This sequence comes from Cenchrus fungigraminus, assembly GCA_036936925.1. Lineage (NCBI taxonomy): Eukaryota > Viridiplantae > Streptophyta > Magnoliopsida > Poales > Poaceae > Cenchrus > Cenchrus fungigraminus. The sequence continues at coordinate 54,981,723 of CM072772.1, read as the reverse complement.
GGTGTTCGAAGCGATATCCTTTGCAGCTTGTCCCACCCTAGAACCAAGTACCTACAAGAGATACCATACCTCTCACCTACCTCGGAAGAGACCCTGTGTCCTTGGATAAGTCGCTCGTAGAGTACACAACCGTTCCTAGGAATAAACCCTTTGGAATACTCCCGAGAGAGAAGTGCTACAACGGTGTATTTGTGCGCTTGCGGATTCGTTCGCACCCATCAGTGTACCCGGGTGTTCCTTACACGCTCACGCTAGACGCGCCACTAGTGGTGAGGTTAAGAAATACCAACAAGCATTTATGGCGCCATTGCCAGGGAATGGTTGTCGAGAATCTATGAACCCGACTATCCTCGTATCTTTTGTTTTTCCTTTTCATTTCTACCTCTACCCCCGTTATCCCAGGAAGGTTATCCTTGTACACACCTTCCGCCCATTATGAGTGAACCAATAGAATCATCCTTGCAGAGATGACCCGCCTCCTTAACACCTTGTATGGTTCACCCATCCCCCATGAAGCTAGTCAAGAACGATTCCTTCTCGGGGAAAAGTCATGAAAATCCCTACTCCCATGTGAGAGACTTCGAACAACTGTGTTCTACCTAGGGTAAGACTGGGGCGACACAGGATGTTCTTAGGAGGAACTTGTTCCCGTTCTCCCTTTCTGGAGGAGCAAGAACTTGGTACCGTTGTTATGGGCATGGTCACCTCAACTGGGGAGCATTGAGAGCAGCTTTCTGCACCCGATTCTTTCCTTTGAGGCGTATCATTTCCTTAAGAATGACGATCCTCAGTTTCCAACAGAGAGACAAGGAATCCATAGGCATGGCATGGCATCGTTTTGCCTCTATGGCCGAGTCATGCCCAGTCCTTGATCTGCCATACCTGGTGCTCTTGCAGCATTTCCGGCTTGGTTTGCTAAGGGATAGTGGTATGACGCTTGATGCCATGTCGGGAGGCGCCTTTGTGTTCTTAGAGCCGGAGCGAGGAAAGGAAATTCTAGGAAAACTCCGAGATTTCAGCTCCCCGTCCGTCCTGAGCGACGAGGTAGCCAACCGTGGTAATGAAGAGTTGCCTAGATCCATCTTCAAGAGAGCCCGACCTTACAATGAATGTTTCGTGCTTCATGTCAAGGCTTAACCTGAGGCGCCGCCACACCAAAGGTCAGGCTGAGACACTGGCCCCAGGATCACAAGTCTCTATACTTCTGGCCTTGGAAAGCACGACTTTATACTGATCCAGTTGAACAACCTATCTCATCATCATGAGCTCAGCTAGGACCGATGCCGATCAAGTTAAGTAGGCATAAATCCCCTTCTTACACCTTGACTTGATCGATGCCCTGCGGGAGTGTGGTTGCATCTCTATCTTTTGCACTCCCGGTGGAAGTTTGGGTTGGCTTACGTGTCATCCTCACACTAGTAAGGGTGAGAACTTTGCAACCTACTCCCTCCGTCCCACAAAGACCGTTCGTTTGGAAAATTTAGGACATGCTAGTAGTTGTGACAAATGACCTTGTTGCCCCTAATTAATCATACATTGGAACTTGAAAAGAGGCATCAAATAAGCATTTCATTGGTTCCATGTGTTTTTCAATGCAATATTTGCTTGGTACTTGATGTTAGTTTAATGAGAAGAGCATTTAATACGAGCTAAAAGAACACTCTTTGTGGGACAAAATTTGAAAGCTATATGAACAGTCTTTGCGGGACGGAGGGAGTAAGGAGAGAATGAACTGGCAAGTTTGTTGCTCTTGATTTACAGCTCGAATGTTTGTTCGACCCATGGAGTCTCACTGACCTGATCTGGGGTCCGAGCATTCTTGAGCCATGCTTCCAGAGGTATGGGTCCAGGTGAACCCCCTATGTTTCGCTATTTATGCGGGAAGAGGTTTAAGTAAAGCTAAAAGAGGAGTGAGGGCATTTACGCCCAACACCTTGTCCTAGCTATTACTGGAGCCTCCAACTTCAAAATCTGCAGGACACCTAGCCCTGAGACCGTGAGCCTTGCTAGAACCCACAGACCAAAGGGGAGGCCCAACGGGGCCCATATGGGTTCGGCTGACCCACTAAGTCGGCCGACCCAATAAGGGTGCCGCCGCCTCTCCCCTTTCGCGTGTGCCTCCTTTCATCCTCCAGAGACCTCCTCCTCGCCGCGCGACGGATTTCGAGCCACGCAGAACTCCATCTCCCCTGCTCCTTCCTCCTCTTAGCCACCGCACCGCCGGCCATGTGTAGCCGGGACGCACAACCTTGTCGGATGAAGGCCCCGTCCCCCTTCGAGGGGGAGAAGTCCTTTATCTTCAGCAACCTAGGGAGTGACAAGGTGCACCCATGGGACGGATCTCAAGATGATATGATGACTCCGGAACGGAGGAGGAGGATGAGAAGCCCAACTGGAGAATCGCTAGAGCCCCCGGCTAGGCGCGGCTCATCTTCACCCTCCACTTTCGCTGGTCATTGTTCCTGATTTACCGCCCTAGGGAAGAAACCAGCCCCTGGTTCAAGCAAGAAGGTGCTCTATGATGACTGGCCAGGCCCACCATTGAAGCCCGGAGAGCGCTACGCAGGATCGCTTTTCAGCAAGGATGGTGAGCCTTTTTGCCACAAGTATAAGCAGGATGTTTGGGATGAGTTTCCGCAGCCCCAGACCAGATTTCGCATCTTTGGGGTGAGGACCCCGAAGGACAGCTGCGGGGTGCCGAAACCATACCCACCGCGCTGGGAGACAGAACTTGAGGATATCCTGGCTTTGTTACCTAATAGAAGGAGTCTCCAAACATGCAAGGTGGCGGATAGATTGGCAGATGTGTACCTCGAGTACGAGGCCCTGGTGAAGGTTGTGAAGAAGCAGCGAGAAGAGTATCGGCAGCTCAGGCGTCTTCTCCTCGAGACCCGCAGGGAGATGGATGCTATGCTGCAGCACCTGGTCAAGGCAGAGGGTTTGGAAGCCCTCTTCGCGGAGTAGAGGGCTACGCCCATTTTTCATTTTCCTTAGGCGCTTAGTTCAATTTAGTTTATTTCCTTTCATATTTATTTCCCTTTCAATTTTTATTTTCCATCATGTGTGTAAGCGCCTATTTTATTACGAACTTGAATAAAATAATCTGGCTCCACCGGTCATATAACCCGGTTGAGTCACATGTGTGTCAGTTGTTTTTAGTTTTTGTTTTTGAAGAACTGCACCCAGGTACAAGATAGTGTGGGGGAGAGTCGCACTCTCCAAATGCGAACACGATGGATATTTGCACCCACACCACACTCGCACAACGCTATGACCACTCATGTTTAGAGAACCTGAACGGAGACGCATTCTTGCACATCACGAATACCTCGTCCGGTCTGCATCAACAACTAGCGCTGGTTTGCATCTCTACCTTATTCAACCATGATGCTTGAGTTCGTTATGCCCTTTTATAAAATCATTTATGAACAAACTCGAGAATTCTATGGTGATGCTTGCTCCGTACCTGTGGTTGACATGCATAAGTTTTGTTCCTCGTTTCTACTCTTGAGGCTTGTGAACCATATTTTTATAAGGACATCATGTTCATCTAAGTTGTTGACAAGTGAGATATGGCTTGATGACATGATCTTAGCTCTGAAGGTTTAAGCTCTTGGGTTTATTTAAAAAAAAACCGCTCTTGCAGCTCCTCTTTGATATGTTCCAGTCCTACCAAAGCCATATGATGTTTGTTAGTTGAAAACCTTATACTCATATGCTGCTTGTTTTTGCATTGAGTTTTGTCAAAACCTGTGACCCTAGTGAGAATTCTTTTCATGCTTTCATGATCAAGATTTGTGTGCACGCCACCACTTTCCCCTTGCTATGCTTCTACTCTGGAAGTTAGCATTGTATCATTCATCTGTTCACCTACATAAATGCTCCATCATATGCACTGATTCCTCTCTCCTTAAGTATTTTGTAAGGAGGCATGGCTATCTAAAAAAAGAAAAAAAAAGGGACACATGAAGGTCCCTCAGTCATGAAAAAAAAGAGAGAAGAAAAAAAATGTGGGCACATGAAGGTCCACTAAAAAGAGAGGATAGCCATGCTCTCATAAGACTTTATATATATATATATGAGAGAGAGAATCATGCAATGGAATCATTCATGTCATCCATCATGTATGGTAATAACTAGCACTCATTCCGGGCCTAGTGTCCACCTTACCATATCCACCACTTCCATACAAGTGCACCTCTTGATCCGATCGTATGACTTGATTTACTCTTTGGATCCAGTTTTTAACTTTGCAATATATGTAATACAAGTATGCCTTACTATTCATATCCTGCCCTGAGCTCCACATAAGCCTATTAGAAGTAGGATGAATTTGAGGCAATCATGCCTAGGTGAGGACATATACACATTGAGCGATCCGAGAGAATCAAAGAAGGAGGCAGTGCATGATTTTCTTTAAAATCTTTAAAAAAACCCCAAGTGCTTACCATCAGATGTTTAGAGGATTCGATTCATGGTCATTCCTCTTATCAACCACCCAAGATAGCATGGTAGCCACTCCACAAAGTTCACAAGAGCAAGGTATGACCTGGAATAATTCTTATGCTTGTTTCATACCCTTGGTTTAACCCGCTCGATCTCTTCCCTATTGCTCAGGACGAGCAAAGGGCAAGTGTGGGGGAGTTGTTGATGGCTGTTAAGTACCTAATTTAAGGCCTTCAATCCCTGCATTTCATCATGAGAATCATGCATCCACACTAGAATAGGGTTTAAACTAACAATTTCCACAAATGGCTGTATGAAGATGAATGCAGGTGTTTAGCATAAGAAATGAAGAGAAAGCACACCTCTATGATCCTAGCACTTCAGGCTCAGCCAATGAGGGGTTGCCATGCAAGCAGCCCCTAGATCAATGACGTCATCAATCCAAGAGAGAGCCTCGGCGAATCAGAGACCGCCACGCGTGCGTCACATGGATCCTATGGCCCACCAGAGCGCCTAAACCGCCTCCAACACACGTGCACACCGGGAACCAACCTCAGGGCCCACCAATCAGCCACTCAGAGAAAACACAAGCCGAGGGGGCCCACGTGGGGGTCGGCCGACCCTGGGATCGACCGAACTGACCTTTGGTCTGCTGATCCCAGGCCTCCATGTGGTGCTCGCTCATTGGTCCTAGAGGCCATCCTCGGGGTGTTTCGCTCCACTTGACGCCAGTGCTCAGCCTATAAATAGAAGAGGAGGGGGATAAGAATAGGACAACACACTTGAAGGCAACTTCTCACCTTAGCCTCTTCTCCTCCTCATTCCCTCTAGGTGGAGGTGAAACCTCATCCCACCATGAGTGTGAGTGTGAGGAAGATCTAGCTTAGGTGGTGCTAGGTAGAGAGGGGAGTGTGTGGGTGAGTAGAAGGGAGATGTGATGATCCGTTCTTCGTTCATCATCCCTTTGTACCTCGTGAGTGATGTTGTTCTTCATTTAGACTAAAGTGAGTATTTCGTTATATTCCAATTAGACTAAAGTCGTATTCATACATGGGTGATATGTTCTAGAGTTCTTCATCTGTTCATCATTTAGAGGCTCGTGTTCTTCGTGACACGATCCTTTGATCTTGTTGACTAGATGAATCATTCTGCATTCCGTTTGTGTGACTGCTTGTCAATTAGAATATAGTGAGTACCCTGCATATCTGAATTAGACCAAAGTGTCATTCATATCTCTTCGTATTGTCTTGATTCCATGATGGGCAAGGTCTAGTTGTACTCATGGGTTCGTCGCTCCGTATTTCTACGGAGTGCTATAGTGTTGCTACGGGACGTCAGACGTAGCCGTGCTATAGTAGTAGTCAGTGGTGCAGACGTGGTGTCTGGACTACGGGTTATCCTTCGATTGCCCTGTATCCCACGGTTTGTCTTGGGGTAGGCCGCGGTAGTAACAGCCATTGGACCCTTTCGGAATCCCCCACGTTCGGATACAGGTGTAGGCAACCATTTGCCGTGAACCGACTGTTATAACCAGGAGGGTCCGGTGTCCGAAGCGAGATCCTTTGCAGCTTGTACCCCCCTAGAACCAAGTACTACAAGAGATACCATACCTCTCACCTACCTCAGCAGAGACCCTGTGTCCTTGGATAAGTCGCTCGTAGAGTACCCAACCGTTCCTAGGAACAAACCTTTTGGAATACTCCCGAGGGAGAAGTGCTACAACGGTGTATCCGTGCGCTTGCGAATTAGTTCGCACCCGTCAGTGTACCCGGGTGTTCCTTACACGCTCATGCTAGACGCACCACTAGTGGTGAGGTTAAGAAATACCAACAGCTACCAGGTCGTCCTGATAGCAAATTCGATCTCCATGAGGTCGATAAGCCCCCAAACAACATCATTTTAGGTCTTTGATGAATAATTTCTTCAAAACGACCATTACATGACAGAAGAGAGCGAACATTACATTGGAACTTCGAAGTACACTGGATCCAGAACCTGTTACAAGATACAAACATATTTGAAGACCTGATCTACCTAGAGCAATCTTTGCTATGTTCTCTACTATAGCACAGCACATTGCAAGAATTCTTCTACCTTCAGATCCCTAATGGTGACCTTGAGGTAAACGCCTGCACGACGCTGCGCATAGCAGGTCACACTTTATGCCTGACTATGGAATGCAGACACGAGCCTACTCTTTGGCGCGCACTGCAAACCCTCAACGAGCATCTCATGTTTACCAAGAACCTGCAGCCTCACCTAGGGCCTCTACAGCATCACCTCCAAACTCTCCAAGATTCCTCGCTGAGGCACGCTACAAAGAGTGGGGAAGATACCTACACTTTGCAAGTATTCTTCTAGCTTCAAACTTCAACAAACTCTGCATCCTATGCACTGGTGGACGGACACATGCCCATGGCATGGCCAAAATACTACTCTGCGGCTTCATAGCTCAGCAATGCTCGGTGCTTGCCTCCTTTAGCCTTCCGGTGCTATTTATAGCCAGATCCAGGCCTTGTGAGGCCGGAGAAGTGGTGACACTGTTACCACGTGATTGAGGGGTCCTGTAGGCATGTGGAAGATTAAAAGCGATGTCCTTTTCCCCTGCTTTATGACGCCTTTGTCACTTGTGCATCACTGATGCCTGAGGCCGCTGCGGCATCACATGGCTACAGTACATCTCTTGATCAGTGGGCAGTTTATCATTTTCTGGTTGGCAAGAGAATCTCTGACCACTGTTGACCCGTGACCCTGCAGTCTACAGAAGAAGATAACGCTGACTCCACGTCAGCTGGCCCTGCGCCTTGCTACAACTACAGACGATGATGACAATCAAATGCACCCGCTAGGCTCTGCGTCCTGGTGCACCCGCTATGGCTCTGCACGTAAACGGATTTATTCCAATCAACCTATATTTCTGTTTCCTAAGCAGAAATGGTCGTAGGTTCAATTGAAGACCTTCCGGGGTAGGCGTGCCTCGCTGCTTTGCCAGATCCGTCCGGGCGCCTAGAGATCAGCAGCTTCAAATCTACGATTTCATCGGGCCCCGTGGTCGGTGTGCCTATCATTGAGGTCGTTCCTAACACCTTGGCTCCGCTGGATGGCTAGCAACTATGTTGGTCGTCTGGACACCAAAACGACCTCCTCGAGGTCGGTGTGCCTTAATACCTAGGTCTTGCAATACCTCGGTATGTCTATGGCTCTGCCAACCTAGTTGGGCGCCCTGGATGCGTGACCTTCCAGAGGTCGGTGTGCTCTTGTAGCCCTATCAGCCTGCTCTGGACACCCAGGAATTTACGTCGGGAATGAAGGCCCCCCTGTGGGGTACGCACCTAATGGCCCTGCCAAGTATCTCCGGGTGCTTGGGCGCTTCTGATTTGAGACCTTCTTGAGGTCGGCATGCCTCGTGTGGCTCCGCCAGACTCTTTGCAGCCATGCAGGATATCTGGATGTCTCTACACTCCATTCGTACAAGATCCATATATTATCATAGCTTCATCCTCGACGGATCTGGACATCACAACTTCAGCTGCGATATCATTAACGACCTTTTTATGACGCACCTCTCAAGATCCTACTGGGTATCCTCGGATACAGGACATTGTTGATTTGAGACCTCTTTTAGGTCGGCACTCCTACAAGGCCTCCTTGAGGTCGGCCCTGCCAGACTCCTTGCAACCATGCTTGGAGATCCGAGTGTCTCTACACTTCATTCGATCAAGACTATGACTAAGTTTTCTTCTCTTTCTTGAGCATCAAACCAGCCATGCTGCCTGCTTCAATGCTCGGGGACTACTCTACGAGAGCGTCTTCGACGCCCTCTTGTTTTCTTCGTCATACCGACCTGTCGGGAAACCTGTTTCTCATCACGTCGTTACTCGACCTAATTTTCTCATCTCTCTCTCTTTTGGATCATCATACCGGTCATCCTGCCTACCACGATGCACGGATACTACTCTATGAGTGCATCCTTAACACCCTCTGAATTTTTTCCATTGTCGTTTCGATCTATTGGAAGCCTGCTTCCTATAGGTCGTCACTCGATCTTTCTTCGTTCGGCAAGACTATAAACAGGTCGGCTGCTAAGCTGGCTACTTTTTTCTTTTTTGGACTGACGTGCACGCTATTCGACCTGTCGATGGCTTCAAGACTTCGTCATGACCCCCTCAAGGTCGCTACGCCTACACATTGCTCGGGGGCTTTTGAGACATGGGTACCCCTGGGTCCCCACCGACCAGGCTCATGGCCATCCCCGACAAGTGGGTCCGGCCTACCAGAAGACCTGCCGACCTGACAGTAGGGCCCAACCGACCTAGTTGGTGGCCCACACGACCTTCTGAAGACCTTCCAGAAGATTCTCAAGACGACCTTATCCAAAATGACTTCAAGACTTGGCGTGCAAGACAAGATAACGGTGAATTCCGACAAAGCAGTCCGACGTATATGGTAATGGTTGTAATCAGCTAGACTTAGGTCTCCTGGTCGTAACCGACCAGGAGTCTAGGTGCCGACCTTGTCTACTGGCCAATATAAGGCGGGCAGGGCGACCCTTTGTACAATCACACAATCCTCAAGCAATCTACACCGACAACTGGACGTAGGGTTTTACTCTCCGGAGGCCTGAACTAGTATAAACTCATCGTGTTCTCTGTGTTCCGTGTGCTCGTGCGCAACCTTCGAGTTCTTAGCCCTAGATTCCACCCCGCCGAACAAATAAACCACCGGGGTTAACCCCCCTGTGGGCTGTGCAGATCTAAACATCTGACAGGTCCTTCCAGCAAAACATCAACAGACCGAACCTTTGCCGTCCACCAAGCAGCAAACATCATATTATGATCAGGTAGCATCAAGTTTCTCAACTCGTGACCACAAAGTTCACAACTCAAGACCACAAAGTTCACAACACCAAGTAACAACAAGTTTCTCAACTCATGACCACAAAGTTCACAACACCAAGTAGCAAACATCATAGGATGGTCATCATTACAATTTTCACCATAATCATAACCACCCATTTGTAATCAAAATGATAAGAGATGATCATCAATTTACATCTGTAGGTGTTGATTCTCCTTCCATAGCTCCATCCTGTAGCTGTCCCTTCACCTTCTGCAGCTCTGCGGCAGTAGCTTCAAACTTCATGTTAGATTCTGAGGATCCTTCCGATTGTCGATCCCTTTTTCGCTTGGCTGACCTAAAGAAAACATAAGCAGCAACAAGTTTCATAACACTACGTGTCATGGCAGTTCATCACTATGAAGTGCACATGAGCAACAACTAGTAATTAAACATCAACAAGGAACAAGTTTCATAATAATCAAGCACTACCTATTTTTTTCTTTCTCGCGCAATATCCGCTGCTTCTCCTCCATCTAGATAACACTCCGTTGTATTGATTGCTTCTCCTTCTCAATCTCGATAACTAGCTGCTTAACCGATTGCTTATACACTTCCATCGCATCGATGGCATGTTTCAGCTTTCCCTTCACGTTTTCCAGCTTAGTGGTAGTTGCTTTAAGCTTGATGTTAGCCTTTGCGCATTCTTCCTTCCATGACCATGCCTCCACTTCAGGTTTTGCCTTCCAGTCCAGTACCAGGTCTTTCGACTCTTGGTCAAGAACCTCACCTATTTCTTTCAACAAGGCATTGTCCTGGCGTAACATATGGGCACACATCTCCTTGTATTTGTTGGTCTGTTGCAATTGTTCAGGTAACAATTGATCAGCCATCTCCTTGAATTTCCTCATCTCTTGCATAGTTTTATTTAAAATTTCCTGATACAACTCCTTGTATTTTACAGCCTCTTGTTGTACCATGAGTTCTCTGCCTTGTTGTTCTTCCATGTCTCTCTTCACCTCCTGCAGCCCAGCTTTAGTGGCTTCAAGAACCTCTAGAAGCTAGTAAAATACAAGACCCTATTAATCCATCAAACGATGCAAACTGAAAACTAACTGAATCTAACACCTATAAATTATCTATAGCCTATCAACTTCTAACACCAAACGAAGTGCAAATATGAGGGTACGATGAAATTTGATTCTAGTGTATATGCTCATCAATCCGTTAGATCCCTAAATCTAGAAATCCCTAGGACAATAGGAGAAATATATTGGATCATACCAGAGAACTGACCTTGTCGAGCTGTTTCAGCTTCTTGTAGATGGGAGGTGGCGGCGGAACCATCTTCCCGTCGCCTCTAGGATCTGCCATTCCTGCCACGACCCATTGCAGATCTACACGTAGCAAAAGTCGAGAGTCTTTGTGAAGGCAGTGAAGTGTTTCGCTTGCGAATTACTGATTTATAATTAAAGATTCACCTTACACAACGTAAGGAAAGTGTTTCCATTTAAATTGACACAACTAAGAAGTGGTGTAGTGGTAAACAATGCAGTCTTGTTCCTATAGGTCTCTAGTTCGAACCCTTGCAATGGCGAATTGTTTTTGCAACATTTCATGACCTAGCGAAAATGCTTACATGTGGGACCTCCATTTTATGATGACTTGGAACGACAGTAGGAAATAAGCAGTTTCGCGATCGTTACTCAGGAAGGTCCTTCCAGCAAAACATCAACAGACCAGACTAGCAAAACATCAACAAAATTAATTCAGAATGGTGAGTGTGCACGACTCAATTTGAAATAGATAAAACCAAATCGGCATAATAAGATGGCATCTCAAAGCAACTCATCACCACAAAGTTTAAACCACCAAGTAGCAAACATCATTAAGTGATGAGGTAGAAACATGTTTCTTAAGACATCAATACATCGTCAATTATCCACGCATATAGCTCCCTAATATTATGTCTGGTCTCCTGCAGCTGTCCATTCACCTTCTGCAGCTCGACTTCAAGCTTCAGTTAAATCAATAAATTCTGAGGGTCGTTTACGTGACCTGAAGAAAACATCAGCAACAAGTTTCATAAGATGGCATGTCATGGTTATTCATCATTAAAACTTGTTCCAATAATTGTAACTACCTATTGTTCGATTCCATTTCCATGAACACCTGGGCAAGTTTTAGCTGTGTTGGCTTACCCTTCTTCACCTTCTGAAGCTCAGTGGTAGTATCTTCAAGCATCAATTTTTCAGTATCTCCAAGCTTCATGTTAGCCTTTCTGCATTCTTCTTTCCATGACCTTGCTTCCTCTTCAGCTTTTGCTATCCTGCATGTTAGCTTATTCAGAACAGCTTTAGTCCTACCATCCCATTCAGGATCAATCCAAACAAACGTCTGACATTGTTTTCGCTGAGGCTGCAGACAGCAAAAACATATATGTTCATAAAATTGTCCATTTTCAACACTAATATCAAGAGTACAAGTACCATAAGTCTATTGAAATTTAAACAAGTTATTGTTTACCTGACCACAGGTTCCATACCGGTGCCAAAGGGCGGTGAAGCTTTACCTGACAAGGAGGGCATACCCATGCTGGCACTTGTTATAAGGATCCACAACGATAAGATCAGCATCAGGAGGCTCTGATGTAACGAAATCAGTGGATCGAGCCACCACCAATTGCTAGTAAAATACAAGAACCTATCAATTCATAAAATGATGCAAATCAAAAACTAATTTAATCTAACACCGATTATCTATAGCCGATCAACTTCTAACACCAATTGCAATTCAAATCTGAGTGTATGATGAAATCTGAATCTATTGTATATGGTCATCAATCCTCTAGATTCCTAAATCTAGAAATCTCCATCCCTAGGTCGATAGGGGAAAATATGGTGGCTCAAACTAGAGGACTGACCTTGTTGTCCTGTTTCATGAACTCGTAGCCGGGAGGTGGCGCATAAACCACCCTCTCATTGCCGCTAGAATCTGCCATTCCTGCCACGAGCTGTTGCAGATATGCGTGTAGCAAAAGTCGAGTCTTTGCGAAGGTAGTGAAGCGTTTCACCTGCGAATTACTGATTTATATTAAAGATTCACCTGACACAACCATAAGGAAACTGTTTCCTGTTAAAATAACACAACCAAGAAGTGGTGCAGTGGTAAGCAACGCAGTCTTGTTCTTATAGGTCTCTAGTTCGAACCCTTACAATGGCAAGTTGTTTTTGCAACATTTCGTGACCTGGCTTCCGCTGACCTGGCGAAAATGCTTACATGTGGGACCCTAGAAAATTTTATGATGACTTGGAACACTCTAATTTCGAAAGAATGCTTATAGGTGGGACCCTACTGAATTTTATGACGACTTGGAACACTCTGTTTTTAAAATAATGCTTACATGTGAGACCGATGTTGGTTTATGATGTTTTTTCAGAGCTTATGGTGTCACAAAACAACATGGAACAGGGAATGCCCAGCTACAGTACCAACCATAATGACGAAAGTTTTTTTGTCACTAAATTTGCTCAGAAGTGAAATATTATGACGAGATCAGCCAGGAACGTCATAAATCAATGACGCTAAAATGTGATTACGTCACTAGTCAACGATTTTCTTGTAGTGCTGCCCGAAGGCACACTCACTGGTTCACCCAGCCGACCCGGTATGTAGAAGAGTCGATCTTCTTTAGTTTTCTGTTGTATGTAGTATCTGAAGCCTGTGTTACTTTCAGGATCAAGAGAGGTAGTTCTGGTGCCTGGCGCCATTGCCCGACGGTGTGAAGCCTTGCTCCAATCTAAGGGAGAAGGAGGACTTCAGGGCGCCGTCGGCCGACCTCGTGGTGAACTACACCTCGGACTTGTTCGTCAGGGTGGATAATGATGGGGAGGTCGCCATACCACAGCAGGTGCCAGCGATAACTCTGGTGATGAGGCAGACCAGGAGTGCTGTTGCTAAGTAGTCGGCCTCCAAGGCCGAGGCCGCGAAGACCGCCAAACTTGAGGCAAAGAAAACGGGAAACGAGAAGAGGAAGAGGGGCAGAACCACCACGAGGTCGTTAAAGACCTCATCTGGCACGGACGCCAAGTCTGCGTCTAACTCTGAAGAGGAGGATGCACCGAGGTCGCTGAGCCCGAGACCAAGCGATAGAAAGTCGAGGTGCTAAAGGTCACCGAAGAGAAAGCCCGGTGCATCAGGGACGCGCTAAGGGCCAAGACTGGGGCCGAGAGCAAGGTACCAGTTAGGCCGCCCACGAGCATTGTGCCCGAAGTTGAGGAGGGCCCCAAAGTAAGTTATACATCTATTATTGTCTTAATTTTTGTCTTCTGGGTCTTTGTATGCTCATGACTTAAATCAAATACGCAGGCCGACCCCTTTGGGCCGGAGCAGCGCAGGGGATAGCGCTATTATCGTCCTGGCAGTAGAAAAGCTTGCCATATCTTCATCGACTCACCCGTTGCCGACCATGGAGGTCGTCAGCGAGACGAGCCAAGAGTCGTCGATCTAGGAGCTGCCGACCACACTGGATGCGGGGTCAGAGGAGCCGCAGTTGGTCGGTATGCGCCCGGATAAGGTGTAGCTGGAAGGGACGAGCGGGCATGTCAGGGATGAAGAACTGACCCAGCGCCCGCTCGCAAGTGAAGACATCGATTTTGAGGGAACGATGTTCACTGAAGGCATCATAAAAGATCGGGAGGACCTTGCTAAGATCAAGGAGGCCAGTCGTGTCTTAAGTGACACGCTATTCGTGAGTGTTTGTCGCTGACGACCTTGTTGTTGTTGGGTTTTTCGAGTACTTACTGATGTTTGGGTGTTTTCTGATTGTGCATGCAAGCCATGGTGGAGCGGGCCCAAGGTGGGGCCGACCTGTGTTGACAGGCCGCCGTGGCGCATGTGAAGGCTAGGGCTCTGAAGCAGGAGCTCTACGAGGCCAAGGTTGCGGCCGCTGAGGAGGTCCGCTAGGCCAAGCTTGCAGCAGCGGAGGAGATCTGATAGGTGAAGGCTGCCAAGGCACAATAGGCGGCCAAGGAGGCGGCGTGGGCCAAAAAGGAGTTCGAGGCCACGCTCAAGGTTGAGAGGAAGAAGGTCGAAGAGGCCAACGACCACCTCAATGTCGTGATTGAAGGTAGGTTGGGAGCTTGAATCTTGAATTTTGGCTGATTATTTGGTCGTGGTGACTCGAGATCTTCTGTAGGTGCCAACAATAAGGAGAAAGGCCTCAAGGCCAAGCTGAATGAGGCCCATGATGCAATCGAGGTGCTCAAGGAGAGCACGAAGGCCACCCACGACAGTGAGTATGCTATAACCCAGAAGCTAGCATATGAGAAGCGCATCCAGAGGGACCTAGAGGTTGACCTCGTGGTCACTATGCAGACCTTGAAGAATGACGAAGTCTCAATTGTAGGGCTTGAAATAGAGATGGTTGAGTTCAAGGAGGCCGTGAGCTACGTCATGAAAATGCTAGTGCCTCTGGCTCACACGGGGGAACTGACCCCTGCTAGATCGTCAAATTGCAGCACCGAAGCACGTGACGGACTTGTTGAGGTCGACAGGCAAGACGGCGGTTGTTGGAGTGTTGTCCTGGTGAAGTCTCATTACCTGGACATTGAGGTCGCCAGGGTAGAGGCCGGCCCGAATGAAGACACCGACCTCGAAACTTTGGAGGCGAAGGTGCAGGCCGCTGTTGATAAGGTCGTGGAGCACCTTGAGCTGTAAAAATTATAACACTTTTGGTGTATCAAACTGCATAAATGCAATGAAGTCTTTTGCCTTGAAGAGGCATGCTAGTGATTGTGGGAAGGTGTTCCCCTCATCATACCAAGCACAAGTTATGTGAACTCAAAGGCTATAGAAAGAAGGAGAACCCCCCCCAAGTTTGACGACCCTAGGATTGGCAAAGCCAAGCCCCCGAGCATGTCGAGGGGGAGGGGGAAAACATAACATGTAAAAGCAGGATGTAGGTCAGCAGGAGTTCTGCCGAAAGCGATATCTTTATTCAATTACAAATGAAGAAGGAAGGCGTACCTAGCTTTTATGTAGGACTCCTAAGGGTAGAAGCGGCGTAGATGCTCTATGTTCCAGGGGTTCGGGACGCTAGAGCCATCACCCCACTGAAGGCGATAGGTCACAGGTCTGATGACTTCGTTGATGATGAAGGGACCTTCCCATGGTGATGACAGATTGTGCATGTCTTTGGTGTTCTGGATTCATCAGAGGACTAGGTCGCCGACGTTGAAGGAGTGTTCCTTGACGTTGCGGTCATGGTAGCAACATAGTTGCTGCTCGTGGCAGGCGTGGCGCATGAGGGCGGCCACTCTGTGCTCCTCCAAGCTGTCTAGGTCGACACGCCTGATCTTCTCCGCGTCTCCTTCGTCATAGTGTTGGATTCGAGGGGCGCCAAAGGTGATGTATATCGGGAGGATGGGCTCTGACCCGTAAACCAAGAAGAAGGGGGAGAATCTAGTCGCCGAGCTAACCTGAGTCGGAGACCCCAGATCACGTGAGGGAGCTCAGCTAGCGTGGCGTATAGCGATGTGTCGTCGAAGATTTGATCTTTGACGGCTTGAAGGACCATGCCATTAGCTCGCTTGACCTGCCCATTGCTCCGTGGATGTGCCACTGATAAGTAGTAGACGTCAATCATGTTGTCCTGACAGAAATCCCAAAACTGGGAGCCCGTGAAGGCTGAACCAATGTCGGTGATGATCCTATTGGGCACACCGAAGTGATGTGTTATTTCTTCGATGAACTTGGCCGCCTCACTGGATGTGACGCTAGATACAGGCCTGACCTCTATCCACTTGGTGAATTTGTTCACCACGACCAAGATGTTCTTGTAGCTGCTCGGAGCGGTTCGAAACGGTCCTACAGAATCGAGGCCCCACATTGTGAAGGGTTAGGAGTAAGGTATGGTTCGCAAGGCCTGAGACGGCAGGTGTTGCCGCTTGGAGAAGAACTGACACCCTTTACATCGCCTGACGAGGTCTTGGGCGTTGGTTACCATTGTAAGCCAGTAGAAGCCTGATCTGTAGGGCTTGCCGACCAGGTTGGCTAAGGCTGCGTGGTTGCCGCATTCACCCCCATGGATCTTAGCTAAGAGCTGGAGCTCTTCAGAGCGCAAGATGCATTTCATCAGTACACCGCTTGAGGCAGATCTCCGATATAACTCTTTGCCGATCACAATGTAGTTAGCACTACGTCTGGTTATCTTCTCGCGCTCTGCTTTCTCCTCAGGTAGCCTATGGTCAACGATGAAGGCTATAAGGTCATCCCTCCAGTCGTGTTCGGGTTCTGCCATCAGGACGTCGCGGTCGTTAGGCTGGCTGGGGGAGTCGCCTGACTGGTCGGGGTCTGGCAGTATCTTGATGGATGGCTTGCGTAGGTCTTGGACGAACACACCGACCGGAACCAAGGTGCGTTTGGAGCCTAGCTTGACAGGACGTCTGCAGCCACATTGTGGTCGCGAGGCACGTGATGGAACTTTATTCTCTCGAAGTGGCCATTGAGCGTGCATACCTCAACGCAGTAGGCGCTCATGGTCTCTTTCTTGGTGTCATAGGTCTTGTTTACCTGTTTGATGACGACCTCAGAGTCGCCATACGCCATGAGGCGCTTGATGCCTAGAGACACCGCTATGTGTAGCCCGTGTATGAGGGCTTCATACTCGGCTCCATTGTTAGAGGCCTCTTCGTGGATCTGCAGGACGTACTTCAACTGGTCGCCTTGTGGTGATATAAAGAGTACAACTACGCCGGCCCCTTTGAGGTTGAGGGAACCATCGAAGTACATCATCCAATGCTCTGACTTCTCTAGGGAGGGTGGCTGCTGCATCTCCGTCCACTTTGAGATGAAGTCAGCGAGAATCTGCGACTTGATCCCGTGCCTAGGGCAGAATTCAAGGTCGAACTCGCCCAACCCTATTGACCAATTGATGATACGCCCACTGGTGTCGTGGCAGTGGAGTATTTCCCCTAGAGGGAAGGCGGAGACCACACAGATCTTGTGGGCCTGGAAATAATGTCAAAGCTTCCGTGAGGTGACCAAGAAAGCATATATAGAGCATCTTCTGTGGCTGTGAGTACTGTGTCTCGGTGTCTGCCAGGACCTCGCTGACATAGTAGACCAGGTGTTGTATCGGGTATTGCGAGCCCTCTTCAACTCGTTCAGCTACGAGGACTGAGCTGACCACGTGGGTGGTCGCTGAGATGTATAGCAGCAATGTCTCCTTGGGGATCAGAGGTACCATCACTGGGGATGAAGAGAGGAAGTCCTTGAGCTCGTTAAGAGCTTGGTCGGCCTCGTCAGACCAGATGAACTTATCCGCCTTCTTCAATAGCTTGAAGAAGGGTAGACCTTTCTCGCCAAGCTTGCTCATGAAGCGACCTAGAGCCGCCATCATGTCGGTGAGCTTCATGACATATTTCTTGCCAGCAGATTGCCTCATGTTGCGGATGGCTTCTACCTTAATGGGGTTCGGCTCGATGCCTTTATGGCTGACTATGAAGCCCAGGAGCTTGCCGGATGGGACACCGCACTTGGTCGGGTTGAGCTTCCAGCGGTAGCGTCGGAGGTTGGCGAAGGTCTCTGCTAGGTCGGCGATAAGGCTGTCCTCATGTGTGGTCTTGACGACCACGTCGTCGACGTAGGCTTCAACATTTCTGCTGATCTAGAACTCTAGGCACTTCTGGATGGCCTTCTGGTAGGTCGCCCAATGTTCTTCAGGCTGAACGTCATGGTCGTGTAGTAGTAGATGCCATGCGGCATTATGAACGTCGTCTTGTCTTGGTCGGACATCTTTAGGGCTATCTGGTGATACCCTGAGTAACAATCTAGGAAGCATAGCAAGACGCTCCCAGCTGTGGAGTCCATGACTTGATCGATGCGAGGAAGAGGGAAGGCTCTTTAGGGTAGTGCTTGTTGAGATCGGTGTAATCGATACACATTCTACATTCACTAGTTTTTTCAGGTATAAGTACCGGATTGGCGAGCCAAACTGGGCTTTTACATTCACGGAGGAATCTGACAGCTAGGAGCTTGACTACTTCTACCCTAATAACCTCCTTGTGATCCTTCGCAAAGCGGCGGAGTTTTTGCTTAACAGGCCTCACCATTTTGCTAACATCCAAGGAGTGCTCAGCCAGCTCCCTAGGGACACTAGGCATATCCGATGGACTCCATGTGAATATGTTCGCGTTATCCCGGAGGAAACTGGTGAGCGCGAGTTCCTATTTGGGGTCCAGGTTGGCCCCTATTGTCACCTCCTTACTTGCGTTGGGCAGACCGAGGCAGGTCTTCTTGGTTGCTGGGCTCGCATCGATGGCGGGGGCAAGCGCTTCTGCTCCAGCACTGTCAGGTCGGCGGGGTTTAGCCTCTTGGCTTCGGCGACCAGGGCGGAGGCCGCGGTGGAGTAGGCGAGGGTCGAGGCGAGGTTGACTGCTTCCATGTCGTACTTGTAGTAGACCAAGATGTCACCGTAGACAGAAAGGACCCTGTTGGCGCCGACATCTTTAGTACAAGGTACGTGTAGTGCGGGATGGCCATGAACCTAGCCAGTATAGGGCGACTAATGATTGCATGGTACGAAGACTTGAAATCCGCCACCTCGAAGATCAGGTACTCCGTATGGAAGTTCTTGAGGGTGCCGAAGGTGACCGGCAGAGAGACCCAACCCAGGGGGTAGGAGGCCTTCCCTGGTACAATCCCGTAGAAGGGCTCATCGCAGGCCGTCAGCCTAGAGAAGTCGAACTTCATCTTCTTGAGGGTCTCGGTGAATATGATGTTGAGCCCACTTCCTTCGTCGATGAGAGTCTTGGGTAGCAGAGCACCGTCCAGTGTGGGCTCGACAACCAGCGGGTAGGACCTAGGGTCTGGGATGTATACCCAATGGTCTTCCCTCGAGAAGGTTATTGGGAACTCCGACCATCTCAGAGGTTGGATGGGGTGTGTTAACGACGCCGACCTCGCGCTCTAGCTTGTGGTGCTTCCTCCTGCTCACCACGACCTTGGGACCTCTGAGGATGATGTTGAGCTGCCGATTAGGTGCTTGGAAGGCTCCATTTGAGTTGCGCTCTTTGGGTGGTGGTGATAGGTCGCGCTCATCCCGGGCGCCACCATCATTACGCCGTCCGCTGTTGTTGCGGCGACCTCCATCGTCGTGATGGTTGTCGCGGTCATCGTGCCTATCACGATCTCCATGGTGGCCATCACGGTCGTCACGACCATCACAGCGGGCTTAGCGATCGTTGCGATCAACGCGATCGTCGCGGGGCCATAGCGGCGACCATGGTCGTCGTTGCGGTGACCTCTGTAGCGCCCGTCGTGTTGCCTCACAGCTGTTAGACATATAGTGTTGTATATGGTCTTGTATTGTATTACTTGTACTCCAAGCTATATTTGGCCTATATAATGAAAGGTCACCCCCCCATCTTGGGTGTGTGGTGTTTGCCCAATATTCTACATGGTATAGAGCCTAACCCTAGGCCTGTTTTTCCTCCCCACCCCCACCTCGAGTTACTGTTCACGCACGAACAGTAACCTTGCCCCAACCCTAGCGCGCGCCGCCTCTTCCCTGGCGTGCGCCCCTCCTCTCTTCCGCTGCCCAGCGCACCGCCATGTTCCTGGCCGTGCACCTCCACCACACCACCAGGAGCCGCCGCCGCCTCCCTGGCCCCCGCCACTCCCTTGCGCCCAGCCTCCCTGGCCGGCCGCATAACCCAGCAGATCCCATCTGTTGATGTCCTCTGTCACCAACGACGACTCTTCCTTCGATGGTGCCGAACCAGCCTCCTACCTCGGCCCTCCTCCTGCGCAGCCTCCTCCGGCGGCGCTCGACGCTCCGATGGCGACGAACTACGCCACCATCAACGTCTCCTCCCATGTTCCCGTGAAGCTGGAGCTCCGTTCCTCCAACTACACCCAGCGGAAGTCCTTCTTCGAGTTGCTGTGCAGGAAGTTCGGTCTTCTCGCGCACATCAATGGCACGGCGGCGCGTGACCCGCTCACCGACGCATGGCTGCAGGCTAACTCCTACGTTCGCAGTTGGCTGTATGGCTCTGTCGATTCCGCCGTCCTCGACTTCACCATGGAGCCTGACCAGACCGCCCATCAACTCTGGGCGGCCATCAAGGACCACTTCACAGCGAACCAGGCACCCCGTGCCATCTTCCTGAGTCACTCCTTCCACACCATGACTCAGGGAGATCTCTCCGTTGAAGACTATGGGAAGAAGGCTACCGACGCGCTTCGTGATGTAGGCATGCCTGTCGACGTACCCACCCTGCTCCTCAACCTCCTCCGCGGCGTCAACTCGCGCTACAGCACCACTGCTGACATCATTGTAGGCACTGCCGGCATGACCTTCTTGACCGCCCTCGATCAGCTCAAACTGAAAGAGTTGCGCCTCGAGAACGAGGTCAAGGTCGAGGCCACCAACGCCCTCATCGCCTTCTCCTCTTCTTCCGGCTGCAGCGGCTCTGACTGCCGCTCCTCGTCATCCAAGCCACCTCAACCGCCACAGCAGCAGCTTCAGCAGCAGCCACGTGTGGTTCGAGGACCGGTGGATGGTCGCTTCCTGGTGTGATGAGTGATTAACAACGTTGTGTGGACTGATTCTTGGCTAAGTATTGCAGGTGCAGGTTGCGGCTTGACTGGTGTTGGTGCAGGTGAAGAACAAGCGCGAAAGGTCGTTATCGGTGAGGCCTCCAGGTGTGGAGAAGACAAGTAGGCTTGGTTCGAGGAACCCGGTGGCCAGCGGGGTCAAGTGCGGGCCGCATGGTGGCAAGAACAGCAAGATGAAGTCGTGGACGGTTTCTTGGTTGAGCCTCAAAACCAAGGTCGAGCCGGGACTTCGTGGGAGCCAAGTCATGAGTGGTGATTGGCGGAGGCTACACCAAATCGCGGGGTTTGCAGTGGTTCACCAGAAAACCACTGGGATACTCAGCTGAGCCACAAAGCCGAGGCTGAGACCGGGCGTGGTTGTCAGGCCAAAATCGGTCTGACCGGTTTGGGGTCGCAGGGCGCCGGGAAGCTTCAAAGCGGAGGACACGCGTCGGGATCGCAAGGCTTGCGTCGAGGCTAAGCGAAGCGCGGTCGCGGGGCATCCATCCGATGGTGTTACGACGACAATTTCCCAAAGTGCCCTTGGTGGGCGTGTATCCTAGTTTATGTAATAGGGGTAGTTTCGTCTTTCGGCTAACCTCCATATAACCCAAGTGGTGAGAGGATGGCAGCCATCTCTTGGAACCCTAGCTCATTTTCCCTTTGCTATTTTCCTTCCTATTTTCCTTTGGATTTCTAGGACTAGCTTGAGAGCTTCATGGTGAGATCATGAGAGAGGGATGGATGATCGGGAGGCAAGCTAGACCTTGTATGAACCTTCATGGTATGTATAGATGATTCGGCGTGGTTCCTCAAGGCTTGATTGTGTCTCCCACATTTTCTCTTTTTGGTGATTTTCGGAGTCTTTTCTTGGAATTTTCGTGGTGAGGTTTTGGGAGCGTTTCTTTGAGGGATTCTTGTTGGATGTCACATATGAGGACCTTGTGCCCCTTTGCTTGGTGATCTTGCTCCAACAAACCCTCCGAAACGGCTTCGATTTGGTGGTTTTCGGTGGAGTTCATGGAAAGGTGTTCTTGAGGGTTGACTTCCGATTCCTCTTGATTGGGTAGGTTTTGGGGACCGAGCTTCTAGCCAAAGGTAGCCCACGAGGTACCCCAGCTATCCCCAAAGTCTCACTTGAATCCGTGGAACGAATCGGGAGATCGGTCGAGGTGAAGGTTGAGTTTTTCCCGCGGGCTGAGTTCTTCCCGACTGTCCAGGCAAAATCGGCCTGACCGGTTTCTCAAACCGGTCTGACCGGTTTAGCCCTAGTGGGCTGTCGTGAGGGGTTTTTGGACAGGAGAGCTTTGTCCATGCTATGGCTTTTCTTGTTCAAAGGTTGAAGGGTCCTTGAGGTAGTTTTGGCTAGGTTTGGTCTCGAAGGTCTTTTGGGGATTTCCTAGACAAAACCGGCCTGACCAGTTTGCCAAACCGACCTGACCGGTTTCCCCTGCCTGTGAGAGGCTAAGTCCCAGAGGATCGGTCTGACCGGTTTCAGAAACCGGCCTGACCGATTTTGGCTTCCAGTAGCTGCTTCGAGTTGTTTTCCGCTGCGTGTTTTGGGTGGCTGTTGATTGGATCTTGCTCCTAGGTTCAGTAGCACTCCAGTGGCTACGTGGACTTGGCAAGAGAAGTTTGCGGAGGTATCCGAGTGATCTTGGGTTCATAGGCCGAATTCTTGAGTAGAATTTTTATCAGCTCCCATTCACCCCCCCCTCTCTGGTTCACCGTTCCGGTCCTTCAAGCTGACGCTTCTGCTTACCGGAGTCTAGCTGGCGCTCTCTAGTACCTCACTCTGACTCGTCCGGATCTTGCTTATGCTGTTCAGCAAGTCTGTCTTTTCATGCATGATCCTCGAGAGTCTCACCTGGCCTTTCTGAAACGCATCCTGTGTTATGTGAAGGGTACCTTGTCCTACGGTCTTCGGATTGGCACTGGTCCGGTTGACTCTCTTACAGCCTATTCTGATGCTGATTGGGCTGGCTGCCCCAATTCCCGCCGTTCTATCTCTGGTTTTTGTGTCTTTCTCGGTGACACTCTGGTTTCTTGGTCGTCGAAACGTCAGACTACAGTCTCCCGCTCCAGTGCAGAGGCAGAATATCATGTTGTTGCTCATGCGGTTACTGAGTGTTGTTGGCTTCGCCAACTTCTTCAGGAGCTTCATGTTCCACTCTCAAAGGCTACACTCGTCTTCTGTGACAATGTCAGTGCGGTCTATATGGCTGCCAACCCAGTTCATCATCGACGAACGAAGCATATTGAGATTGACATTCACTTCGTCCGCGAGAAGGTGGCCTTAGGCGAAGTTCGTGTTCTTCATGTTCCTTCTTCGCGCCAGTTTGCTGACATTATGACTAAGGGCCTTCCTGTACAGTTGTTTACTGATTTTAGGTCCAGTCTAGGTGTTTGTCAAGATCCACCTACGACTGCGGGCGGGTGTTAGACATATAGTGTTGTATATGGTCTTGTATTGTATTACTTGTACTCCAAGCTGTATCCGGTCCATATAATGAAAGGTCACCCCCATCTTGGGTGTGTGGTGTTTGCCCAATATTCTACAGCAACCTCTTGGGCTCCTCTGGGATGTCGAGCTCCTTCTTCAAGACAGAGTAGTCTCAAAGTGAATGCTTTGCCCCGTTGTGGAATGGGCACGTGTCATCCAAGGTGTCTTTGAACTCCGATTTGAGGAAGGTCAATGGTCGACGCCCCTCGGCAGCTAGAACTTATGTCACCCTCTTAAGGAGTTTTGAACCAGAGTCCGCAACAGCCAGCGGAGTGGCTTGTCTAGCGACATGCTGAGCGTCTCTGCTGAACTGGTTGATTACCGCCTCTTGTGTGTCGACCAGCTTGTTTACCACCATCATGAGGTCGGTGATGGTAGTGGCACCAGCTTCGTGTATCTTCTCAAATAGCTTGAGATCCTTGATGCCCTTCTTGTAGTAGTCGATGACCTGGTCATCTTTAACCCTAGCTAGCTTGTTGCGATTCTCGAAGAACCGATTGGGTGTAGTCCCGGAGGGTCTCCTTGGGTCACATGGTGACCCGACATAGACGGAGAGTGTTGCCCGGGCGGCTGCATTTCGCCTGAAAGTTGGAGGTGAACGCCCGGGACAGGGCGGCCCAGGAGTTGATGCTCCCCGTAGGAAGGTTGTCCAGCCAAAGCAAGGGAACTTCGCCCATAACCAAGGGGAAGTAGGCCGCCATGTGGTCGTAGGAGCCGCCAGCTACCCGAGCAGCAATGGCGTAGGTTCATAGCCATATGTTGGGGTCGGAACGCCCATCATACTTGGTGATGGCCGGCTTGAAGTTCTCTGGGTATTGGATTGACCTGAGTCGCTCCGATAGCGCGGGGAAGTTGTTGATGGCGAGGTCTTCGAAGCGTCGTTGCGCTCACAATAACGTCTGTCGAGGTCGGGGCGAACATCTCGACCACGGCGGGCCTGATCGAGATCATCGCGTAGGTCACGCCTGTTGCGGACTGCGCTGACGTTTTCTCCAGGATTAGGTCGGGCACCAACAACATTCTGCTCGACCTCCTCCATCACAGGTTGCAGAGGAGTCTGTCTGCTCCCGCGAGACCAATTATATCAGTTTCGCGAGTGGGAGGAAGATGCGGATCTGGAGGCGGATGCCTTGCTGCGTTCCTCCACCTGGGCGTTGGTGACGCGAAGGTGAGCAAGAGATCGCCGGATCGCTGGGGTATTGCCCTCGCGGACTAGGTCGGCCATGGCAGCACCCAGGTTGGCCTGAGGGCTATTTAAGACCTGATGGTTGGCCTCATCGAACTCGAACATAAGGTCATGAGCACGCATGGGTTGTTGCCTAGGGCGCTCTCCTTTGTTGCAAACAGCAGACGCGACCTCTGGTGGTGGTGGTGCGCCAGCTGCGCCACCAGCGCCGTTTGCGCCGCCAGCCCTGTTGACGCCACCAGCGCTGTTGACGGGCTGCTGGGCTTGCGCGGCTTCAGCAATACATCGTTGGGCACGGTCGGCGTTGTGACGGACGCGTACTTCCTCCTAAGTGTTCGTCTCGCCGTCACATGGTGGGTCGTCGGCAGAGACCACGAAAGCTTCACGACCTCAAGGAGGCTTTCCCGCATCGCACGTAGGTGTTGGGGAAGAGGCGAATGCGGGGCTCTTGGAATATCCCACAGTCCAGAAATCGTCAGGCTCTTGCATCGTCTCGAAGCTGGTCCTGCTCGATCAGCTTGACGGTGTCCTTCAGTACGTGGCACTCACGGAGAGTATGCTTCACCCGCTTGTGATAAGGGCAAAGCTTGACGAGTGGGTCTTGGCAGGGACCAAGAATCGAGCGATGTACGTCAGGTGTGCGTTGCCCAGATCGGATCTGGGTCTTCTTGGCCAGCTGGTCAGAATAGACCTTGGCCGATCTCCTCAGATTGAAGGGCGCGCAGGATGGACCCGAGGCCGACCTAGGGGCGTTGAGCTTGCTCGTAGATCTGGAGCATCTCGATCATCATGTCGATGACGCGATCCATCCCCGCGACTATGTTGAAGGGTGCAGGTGGGTGGGTTTTCTCCAGGAGATCTTCAGCGGGTGCAGCGAGATGGATCTCGCCGACCTTCTTGGTGGGTGCGGCCGTCGAAGGAGCGATGACGGCGGGAGCGGTGAAGGTCACCGAGAAGGAGCCGAAGTTGATCTCGACGGGGTTGGCGAGGAAGTCCGCCATGCTTGCGGGGAAAACGACACCAGGTCTGGCCATCACGCTGCACGATGATTCTCCGATCATCCCTACCTGGCGCGCCAACTATCAGGGGGTGAGACCTGAACAGATCTGCTACGGGGGCTACCTGAGTAGTTTGCAGGTTAAAGGAAGATCTAGAGACTAATAGTGGAGATGGTTGCGCAGGACTGCACACGGAACATGGCGAAGCACAGGGGACATGAGGGTTTATACTGGTTCGGGCCTCTGGAGAGTAAAACCCTACGTCCAATTGGTGGTTGTATTGCTTGTGTGGGAGATGGAAAAGATGTCCTCGGAAGGGCGCCCTAGGCCGCCTTATATTGGTCGGTGGACTAGGGTTTCCGAGGTCGGTGGACCTAGAGTCCGAGTCAGTTACAATATGAAGAGCTATCTCTACGGATTACAATAGATATCCCGTGATATTCGGACTGGTGGGCGTCATTGCGCCGCCTCTTGTATCTTGTCTTGTACGCCAAGTCTTGAGGAGCTCTCCAGGTCGTGGATAAGGTCATCTGGGTCCACATACAGGTCGGCGGGTCGCCTAGTAGGTCAGACCCACATGGCAGGGACCTCTGGGACCCTGGTTGGTGGGGACTCATAGGTACCCATGTCTCTCACTTGTGATCCAGAACTAGCTTGTTGGCACGACGCAATCAGGGCTAAGTAAAGTCTGTCGACGTGTAATTGATGGTTGCAAATCGATGGTTGCAGTTGCAGCAGCTAGCAGAGAAGCACTGCCGTCGCTCCATGCATGCTGCCCAATTCTGCACGTACCTGTCGAGAGCCCGGGACGTCGTTAGGCCAAGCCACTTCCGAGGCCGGATCCATGGTGCCGCCGCCATCTCTTTAGTTTCTCCAAGCATTGACGAAAATGACGGCGCCGATTGTTGAACATCTCGATCGCCACGACACGCGCCGACGATGACGTCGACACCGCCGTTGATCTCTCCACAGCCCGCACAGGTGGATCCGCCCTCCCGCGGCTGATCGGGCATGACGCGCGTGTCGCGAGCCACACGTCGATGCACTCCCGGAGGAACACGTGCTTGCAACCGGGGAGGTCCCTCGCCATCTAACCCAACTCCTGCGGGCACTTAGCCTGATGTGGGCGTGCCTCATGCGGCAGCGTCTAGCGAGGTCCGCAGCGCTCCTCCTGCGGCGGCGTCTGCGGCAGTTTCCTCCTACGACGGCGACGTGTGGCAAGTGGCACGCGGACGCGAGTCGCAACGAAGAAATGGGGAAACGATTCCGCGCGGTCACACCAGGCAGGCGCACAGTAGAGAGGGGGTGATTTGCAAGAAACGAGATTAGGAATGCTAATTGCGGGCGGTTTATTGTAAATTTGCGCCACCTCTACCTCTATCCGTCGGATTGAGACTTATGGCCTTAATTGGAGTTTCCGTAGTTTACACGGGTGGTTGGTAATCCGACTTATGGCCTTAATTGGAGTTTTCGTAGTTTACACAGATTGTTGGTTTGCAAAGATATACTCCCTACGTCTCGGAATGACTGTCGTTTTCATTTCCCGAGAAATATTTTTGACTAAAAATATTCAAAAATATATTAATATTTATGATACAAAATTAATATCATTAGATAGATATTTAAATTTAATTTTTTAACAAAATTATTTAACAATACAAAAATATTGCACATATCTATTATCTATTATACTATAAGGAGTGAAGATAATTGAAAATTTTGTCACTCAAATCGGGTCCACCGTACCCCTCATGACGGACTCACCTGTCATATGTTTTTGGAAGTGGATAGGGTGGAAGGACTATAGAAAGACCAAAAAATCGCAATTTGAAGAGCGTTTCTGCCCAAAAACTATTTCTTTTTCACCCACCATCAGCGTACCCACCCACCTGTATCCGCGGGCCCACCTGCATAAATAATAAAGAGTTGTATAGGACAAAGAAAACTGCACGTCCAGGACTCATATGATTATTGGAGTCCTATCATTATTGGGCCATCGACATTCAGCTTGCACGGAGACAAGCACAGGGCGGAGGAGCGTGGCTATCCTCAGCTGGTCATGCAGGGCTATGTGCTTGCGCCTGTCAACGTCGTGGAGTGGCCTGGGCAGCGGTGACCATAGCCTGCGCACACGACGAGCGCGGAGGAGCCTTGGTCGGCCTCCACGCAGCCATGGAGGGTTTTGTGTTCGTGCCCGTTGTCATCATGGAGCCCAGCTTCAACAGGACAACGACATCGAGCATAGCTAGCTTTGAGCGGAAGACGACGAATTGAAGGTGAGCGCAGCCACCGCAGTTGAGCTAGCGAGCGTAGCGGTGTGGGCGAACGAGTGCGACAGTCGGCCGGCAAGTGCGGCTGTAAGGGCGAGGGAGCACACAGCGGTGCGAGTGATTGAGCGCGATGACCAGCAAGCGAGCGCAGCGGTGCGGGCGAGTCAGCGTGACGACCAGCGGCCTGCTGCATATGGACGGCGCGACCTTCACTGATGACGGCATGCAACCTTGTTGTAGGCTCGTTTCTTCCCAATGGTAAAGTTTTGATTTCTGACATGATTTCTCAGTTTAAACAATTTTCTCAAAAAGTTTTTCTCTTTCTTCAATAATTAGGCTGACACATCATCATTTTCTTTGATAATTAAGGATAGAAACCATCATTAATATCTCATTGAGACTACCCTAAGTATCACGACCACAGGATCACAAGGAAACTGCACGGACACAATTGGTGCATGACGAGATACGAAAGTCAACGGCCGACAAATAACGCCAACAAGTGTGACGTACCCTATCTGTACACAATATTAAATATTTATTATATCAATTTTTACCATTTTTATTGTGGAGTTTTTCAATAAGAATTCATCAGCAACATCAGCAAATACACGTGTATGCAAGAAGGGGCATCGTTGGTGCATTTGGTGGTGAGAGGATAAGCAAAACACATATAGCGGCAGCGGGCATACCAAGATACGAAACAGGATGGAGGGGTAATTTATCGAACTTCATGGGGGCGTCCCTCAAGCAGTTGTAGCACTGACGACAAGGAGGATGCTTCCGCGTAAGGGGGCGGAGTGCTCGAGCTGGTTGAGCTCGTCGTCGACGAGGAGGTTGAGGAGGAGCAAAGGTGGAGGAGCAGGGGCATGAGGGTGAGGTGGGCAGGAGGAAGAAGGTGTTGGTGAGCACGTCGAAGAGACCCCACCGAGCCTCTAGGGTTTTGGAAACTTTGATAAGTCCACCGACGTCACCACTGTGCTTCTCTATGCCAACCCTTATGTTGATAGCCCTCGGCTCGAGTGGATCTGCGGAGGCGAGGAGGCGGCACAGAGAGGTAGGGAGTGAGATCGGAGATGGAGGCGTGATTAGGTTTTGGGAAAATTGGGACACTGTTAGAAGGTGTCTTTTGTTGTGGAACACTAAAATTTTGTGTCTTTGCTAAAACACATTGTTCAAATGTGGTAATTTGCTGGAGGACATTACATCTATTATTATGTTAGATTTTAATAGAAGCTTACTAAAATTCCCAGATCTACCCTTGACTCTCACCTCCCCTTTAACTCGCATTGGGAGTTCTTCACTGGAGCGCCGTCGACACCGCTTCATCTTCCCCAATCCTGACCAGTCGAGCCTCTTCATGCCTGGGCGCCGGCCTGCTGAACCGCTTCATGCCAAGGCTGTGGAGTTGGGTGTTGTCCGCGTGCTCAGGGAGCTCCTTCCTGACGCTGACCACCATGTCGCCTCCTCCAAGCACCACTAGAGGCGGCCTTGCCATCGCCGCCTACTTGTCTCCCCCCGGCCACCGCGGTCGGCCTTTCCCCAGCTATGCTCAAAAACACTTGCTTAACAATTACAGTGTTTTCAAAAGAACTCGTTTTTATGGTATAGAACTATAGATAACATGTGTTCAATAGGTTTTTTAAAAACACTTGCTTGGTGCACGTCAGCGGTGGTGGTTTGTGAACGGGGACGATGTAGGCTGCTGTTGGTGGGAGGCAGCGGAGGAAACACGGCCGTGTCAGATCTTTTCTAAGGCCAGATGATGGCAGGATGTGTGTATGTATGGAGAGCGGTGGAAGACAACGTAGGAAGGAAGCATGAGGGGAAGTGGAGTAACACATGCAAGCTAGCTTATTGAATTAGTGCAACGATGGACGGTGGAAGCAGATTTGATAACAATGGACATCAGAGGAGTGAGCGGCACAAGGGAGAACATCAAGAGTAGTGGGGAGTGGTGTCACTATATTGGTCGCAAGGAAGACGAGGGTCTTTTGGGTTGTCTTGTTCGTGGGTTGCGTCACCGCGAGATTGTTGTTAGGACTCCGTGTTCTCTTGGTGGTAAAATTGTTGCCTCTGCTAACAAAATTATTGTGACAAAATTACTGTGACGTGGGATTAGATTAATTTGTTATTGAATAAGTCTAAGTACCTTAATTTTAGAACTACTGTTTCATTTATTGTGCATTTTTAGACACGTGCGGCACACACATGACTTTACTATATAAATATAATTTTAGTTATTGTTTTTATATACGTGCGTATCCCACGTGCATTTTGCTAATTTTCTACAAATTGTATAAAATTTGTGTCACGAACACCATTTACACTGTACATGCTTTCACACGGTTTCACACGTTGAAACAGGTGGAGAAGAGGAAGCCCGCGGCAAAATCACGCGCGCGCTGGTGCCTGAGTGCCTGGTGGGCCAGGGCCGTATAGCCTCGTGGCTCGTGACTTCGTGAATCGTGAGTCCAGACCCCCCACGCAAAAACCCTACCAAAGGAGAGAAAAGTCCAGCCAAAATTAATCCAGCAAAAACTGGGGGAGGAGAAGAAAGGCAACCGCCCCGCGAGAGATGGCGCACGAGATGGCGCCGCCGATCGCCTCCCGCGCATCCGCCGCCGAAGCTGCCGCGGACGACTGGGCGGCGCGCGACGATTTCGAGGAGCCACCAGCGGAGCCCCACTCTCCAGCTCCGGCGGTTGCAGCCGCCGAGGACGATGCTGGAGAGGTGGCCTCAGCTCCTCCGGCCCAGGGTATGCCGCCTCTCTAACCCGATTTCGTTTTGCGACCGAATGCTGTTCTCACCGGTTGGATCCTAGCTTACCCAGTGCGGATCGACGGCGCTACTGTGCTTAAGGGTGTGTTTTTCACAGCTCCAGCCGTGAAAAAATAGCTCCAGAGCTGCAGATCCTGCGCAGTTCCGCTGTGGATCTGAGATCCTGAAAAATGTTTGGTACAGCTCCAGATTTTCCACTATCCCTATGACATGTAGGGCCCGCAGCTCCAGATTTTCCACTATCCCTATGACATGTAGGGCCCGCATGTCAGATAATAGAAAAGCAGAAAATCTTCTTCTACTATCGAGCGCGGAGAGGACGAGGCCCGCGACCTCGCTTGGGCGGGCGTGACCTCACCGGGGCAAGTGCCTCGCGGCCTCGCCTGGGCTGGTGTGATGCGACCTCGCCGGCGCCGGGGCGGGCGCGGCCTCGCCTGGGCGGCCACGCGGCCTAGCCCAGGCGGGCGCGACCTCGCCGGGGCGGGCGCGGCCTCGCCTTGCCGGGGCGGGCGCGTGGGAGGTGCGGCCAGAGACCGGTGTGGGAGGTGCGGGTGGCGCCGGCGGGGGAAGATGGCGCCGGCGGGAGAGCTGGCGCAGGCAGGCGCGGACAGGGAGAGAGGTGCGGGCGACGGGGAGAAAAATTAGAATGAACCGGTCATTTTTCACTTAACGGTGGCAGTGGTGGGTAATTTACCCTAACTCTAGGAAACTTGGATTCGGTGGAGCACCTCATGAGGTACGCCACGAAAACCATGGAGTTGAGGCCTGCTCCACCTTTTTTGGAGCAGATTCGCGGTGGAGTTGCTGGAGCTAGGTGTGTTTGGCTGAAAAAATATGGAGCGGAGTTGGTTTTTCTGATCTGGAGTTGGGTGGAGCTGTGCCAAACACGCCCTAATTATGCGATGATTCGGTGTCTAGAAATTTATTTCTTCGAGCGTGTGGGTGCCTGCTGATATCGGAATCGGGAGGGGAAGTGCGGGTTTCTCTCCGGGAGGGAGTTGATGTTTGGTGCTTTTGTGGTTGTAATTTTTAGAATAGAAGGAATGCAGCTACGTCATGTGTCTCAAGGCTTGGCATACACATATCTGCTCAAAATACGTGGTAGCTAATGGTTGTGGATTTCCTTTCGTTAGCACGTAAAGTTGCGTAGCTAATTTCACTAGATCTACCTATAATTAGCACCTAAAGTTGCCCAGTGAATTCTTTCGAGGCTATGAC
Source organism: Cenchrus fungigraminus (assembly GCA_036936925.1). Classification (NCBI taxonomy): domain Eukaryota; kingdom Viridiplantae; phylum Streptophyta; class Magnoliopsida; order Poales; family Poaceae; genus Cenchrus; species Cenchrus fungigraminus. The sequence goes on along the minus strand of CM072772.1, from coordinate 54,949,886 downwards.
TAGTTGTGCTTTTTGGTCACATTAATCAAACAACGGCTCTCCTAGTACATCCAGTCATTGAACAAATCAATCTCAAATGTGGGCATTTGGTTGCGCTGACTGAGATACCAATGCTGATGCCCTTGCAGTAATGACAGCTGTTGTAATTTTTCTTAAAAGAAACCAAAAAAACGATATGAATGTTTGATGTTAATGCTATGCATAATATTTATATATGAACTCTTCGGTCCTCTTTTTATTGTATTTTCCTTCTGAAAACCACACATTGTTTCGATATCTGACCGCTTGTGAAGAAAACCAGGATAAAAAGTGTGGAAGAAGGGAACATATATCACCAGTGTTTTGGTGGGGATGATAGTATTTTTTTAAAAAAAAATCTCATGAAATTGAATAACTGTTGAATGGGAATACTCATGTCATTGTACGAGTCAGAATTTGTCCAAAACCATGTCTTTATACTCAATTTGGCATGTGTGCATGTGGGCATGCGGCACTCAGTTATAGCACCAAATATGGCTAATAAATAGGGGCAGTCGAGGTCATTTTACATTCTTGTTAATCTGTCAAAAAATTCCTAGGATGGCATGTTTTTTGGGATGGAGGGAGTACTTGTAAGGATTACTATGGAGGACTGGCCTGCAACATATGAGATTTATTTCTAATCTATTTTTATGAAATGTACCTGGTGGATGTAATTGCACCTCTTGGAGCGCATATCTTCTGATGTAAATGGCACAGATGTTTAGTGATACAAAGTTATGCTAACCCAAGGGGGGGGGGGCAGTTTGGCACTTGTTAGATTGACTTGCTGAGTCCTTCATCCTGCACTCTCACTAAATTTTATGCGCCACGTCTCCACAGCATTCAGAGAAAAACTTTAATTTTATATAGATGGACTTCTAGAGGTTGCACCCTTACCCTAGAAGCTTCCAAGAGGCAATATCCAGGACACAAGGTTTGGAAGCTCTGCAGTTAGCATGGTTCGGGGCTGGTTTAGCTATTAGTTGAATATAACCATCTCATTAGCTTCATTACTTAGCCATTGAGTAGATCACCTCAAGCACTAGTGATGTCCTTTTACAAAGAGGATTTTCTTTCTCATCGAGTCTCGCTTGAGAAACGCATCACGAGAAAAGGTCATTGTTATCTCTAGTATCCTCTTTCTTCAACAAGCTTCGGCTGCACAACCATTATTTTATTTATTTGGCCACATCAAAACTTGTCTCCAACATTACTAGGAGGCCAAAATTACTAGGCATGGCCAAATATTGACTTGGCACATGAAGGCCTCGACCAAAGCAGGACACCCTTGTGACATGCTTTACATTCTCATTGCGTGTTTCTGTTAGTGTATGTGTGTATGAGGCCCATGGCCCATGTGTACAGGCCTTTCTAGGCCCATGTGTACAGCTACCATATTACCCACCCTTCTAGGGTTGGAGGAATACACTGAGAATCATTCTCTAACATGGTATCAGTTAGCTAGGTTCCATTTTCCCCTTCCTGTCGCTGCCGCCATGGCTGGCCGCCGGCGCCGCTTCCTGCCCTCCCTTCCTTCCCGCGCCCGTCGCAGCTACCGGCGCTGCAGCCGCGCGCGAGCGCGCCCCGGCCTCTGCCGCCCTCAGCCTCGCGCCTGTGCCAGTGGTGCCGCCCTCATCCTCGCGCCCGTGCTCGTGGTGCCGCCGCCGCCGCAAGTCGATTCCGCCGGTGCCGCACTTGGTCCTCTGCCGCACCCGCCCGATCTGTGCTCGGGAACGGTACAGGGAACCGCCGTCCACGCAAATCGAGTCGCTGCCCTTCGATTCGCGCGGAGAGCACCTCCGTCGCCGGGTCAACGGCCGGCTACACGCTCGATCCGCCCCCTAATGCGCCCGATTCGCGGGTTCTGCAGTCGGGTCCGCACCGGGAGGTCGCCGCCGCCGTCTCCTGGCCGCTGTTCGCACCCGTCTGCACGCGTCGCCGGGATCCACCACCACCGGCCGCGTCCACTACTGCTACAGGCGCGTAGGCCGCGCGTGCGCGCGCCCAAGCACCGCCGCTGCCGGCTCCGCCCCTTCCCGCGGCTGCCGTGCTCGCCGGCACGCCGCTCCTCCCAGCGGCTGCCGCATTCGCTAGCGCGCCGCTCATCTCTGTGAAGGTCGCGCCTACTGCTGCGCCGCTCTTCTCCGCGGCCGACTTCTTCTCCATCGCCGCCCCTTCTCTGGCCAGCAGGCTGGGCGCTGCTGCTAGCGGTACGACGCCCCCATCCCTCGCGAGCGTGTAATTCGCCGCCGCCGCCCTTCACGAGGCACTGCTGCGCGTGGCTGTGGAATCCGCATCTGCTCCGCCGCCGGCTGGTTTCCCTGCTTCGCCCAGACTGGTCGCCACTCCATCGCTGGCCGCGCCGCCGGCCTAGCCCCCACGCAGCTGCCTTTGGCGCCGGCACGGGCGGCATTCCGCCGGTATTTCCTGGCGGAGTTCTGTCGTCCCTCCCTGCTCCACTCCTCGCCGTCGGGGCCCTCCCTCTCTGCGGGATGGGCGTGCCCCCCCGAGGATGCGCCACTCGCCGCCGCTGCTTTCCTTCGGGGCGAGGAGCCCGCTGATGATGCCTGTGGCTTCGCAGGATCTGTCGCCACCGTGGGCGTGGCCCCGACCGATGTTGCTAGTGCTCCTCCCTGCGGCACTCATACTCCCTCCAGCGCTGCTACCTTCGTCGCCACCTCTTCTTCCCTCGCGGCCACGATTCCTTTTCCCGGGCTGAGCGGGGGTGGGGGAGGTTGTGGGGGGCGTCGTCCGTGGAGGGGGAGTCGTCAGCGCGCATCTGCGTCTCCTCCTGCTCCTGCCGGTGTGCCCTGGTTTGTCTTCAGCGACCCATGGTCAGGGCGCACCTCGATGTGGCCGACTCAGGCCCCAGGAGGGGATCCTCGCCCTTAGGCCCCGCCAGTGGCCATGTTCGCCGCCGCCGTTCCTCCCTTCGCACCGTCCTCGACTCCACCCACTCCGCCCAGCCAGCCTCCGACCTGGCCTGGGGTGTGGGATTAGGCCACTCTGGCGCCAGCATTCAGTACCATGGGGGCGACACCGCCTGCCCACACCGAGTGGATTGCTGACTCGGGGGCTTCTTTCCACACCATACCTGATCCTCTCCTCAGTTCGCTTCCCTCATCCTTCTGATCCTCCTTCGATCATGGTGGGTGATGGGCCTTGTATTCCTGTCACCTCCGTGGGTTCCGCTCCTGGTCCCTTTTGTCTTCCTCATGTTCTCATTGCTCCTAAGATGATCCATAACCTTTTTTCTATTAATCAGTTTACAGCTGACAACTCTTGTTCTCTTGAGTTCAACTCCTCTGGACTTACTGTGAAGGATTCTGCTTCTGGGTGTCTGCTCCTTCGCTGTGACAGCTCGGGACCCATTTACACCCTTCGCCTAACTGCTTCCGCTATACCATCTTCGACTTCTTCTCCGTCAGCTGCACTTGCCACCACTCCCTCTTCCTCTACCTGGCACCGTCGGCTCGGTCACCCTAGCCGCGACGCTTTGGCTCAGCTCAGTCGTACTGCACACCTTCCAAACCCGGGCTTCTGATGAGCATCTCTGCCATGCGTGCCAGTTGGGTCGCCATGTCCGCCTTCCTTTTTCTTCTTCGCATGCGACGCATGCCTTTGATCTTGTTCACTGTGATCTGTGGACTTCTCCTGTTCCTAGCATGTCTGGTTATAAATACTATCTCGTGGTGGTTGATGATTTCTCACATTACTCTTGGACTTTTCCACTGCGTGCCAAGTCTCAGACTTTCCCCATCCTCCTCAACTTATTTGCCTGGGTGTCCACTCAGTTCAGCCTCACTGTTAAGGCCGTCCATTGTGACAACGGCCGCGAGTTCGACAACACAACTTCCCGCTCCTTCCTCTCTCGGGGTGCTTAGCTGCGCATGTCTTGTCCGTATACTTCTCCCAGAACGGCAAGGTTGAGCAGATGATTCGCACGACAAATGATGTCATGCGCACCCTTCTAATCCAAGCCTCTCTGCCCCCGCGCTTCTGGGCGGAGTCTCCACACTGCTACATACTTGCTCAACCGTCTTCCTTCCATTGCCTCCCCAGCTCCCACCCCTCACCAGGCTCTCTTCGGTACCCCTCCCAGCTACGATCACCTCCGTGTCTTCGGCTGTACCTGTTACCCTAACATCACCGCCATTGCTCCTCATAAGCTGGCGCCCTGCTCGACACGTTGCGTGTTCCTTGGTTACTCTCCTGACCACAAGGGGTATCGGTGCTTCGACCTCACCTCTCGCCGCATCCTCATCACCCGACACGTTGTGTTCGACGAGTCGGACTTCCCTGCTCCATCTCCTCTACATCTTCTCCAGACCCTGAGCTAGCGTCTCTGTTTCCCAACACAGTGGTTCAGCCACTTCTTTCTATCTTTCCCTTTCCCGTAGGTTTCCCCGGTGCACCACCGTCTCTGGTGCACTCTGCTGCGCCACACGCGGCCCCGGTGCCCTCTGCAGCACCACGCGTGGCCCCGGTGCCTCCTCTCGCGCCACACGCGGCCCCGGCACCCTCTCCCGCGTCACGCGTGGCCCTAGTGCCTCCTCCCGCCCCACACGCGGCCCCGGTGCTCCCTGCACGCTACGCCGAGCCGGTGCAGGTGTACCGGCGTCGTACGGTGCCGACACCGACACCAGCTCCTCCGGCTCCGGCCCCGGAGGTGACCGCGGACTATGCGTCTCCTGTGCGCTATGTCTACGAGTGCCGCTCGACGGCTCCGCCTCCACCTTCAATTTCACCGGAGCCGTAGCCGCCTCCACCGCAGCCGTCACCACCTCCACCTCCACCACCGCTTTCACCGCGCTGTTCTCGTGTGGAGCTAGTGGTGTACCACCCGCCGATCATCCATCGGGATCCTCGTCATACTCATCCCATGGTGACTCGGCCGGCGGCTGGGGTCCTTCGGCTGGCAACTCTCTTCGCCACCGAGGGAGAGCCGCGGATCTCCCTGATTCCTTCTTCGGCCCGCGAGGCTTTGGCGGATCCTCACTGGCGTCGTGCGATGGAAGAGGAGTACGGAGCTCTTCTTGCCAACCAGACGTGGGACCTCGTGCCGCGTCCGTCTGGTCGCAATGTGGTGACCGGCAAGTGGATCTGGACGCATAAGCGTCAGGCTGATGGTTCTTTGGAGCGCTACAAGGTTCGCTGGGTTCTCCGGGGTTGCAGTCAGCGGCCTGGTGTTGATTATGATGAGACCTTCAATCTAGTGGTGAAGCCTGCTACAGTGCGCACGGTTCTCACGCTTGCTCTCTCGCTCGTGTCCTGTTCACCAGCTGGATGTGAAGAATGCTTTCCTCCATGGCACCTTGTCAGAGACAGTGTACTACAGCCAGCCTGCAGGGTTTGTGGACTCCAGTCGTCTGGATTTGGTCTGTCGGCTCAACAAGTCTCTCTATGGTCTGAAGTAAGCTCCTCGGGCTTGGTACTCTTGTTTTGCCACGTTCTTGCTGTCATTGGGATTCACAGAGGCCAAGTCTGACACCTCTTTGTTCATCTACCATCACATGGACGGAACTACATATCTGCTGCTCAATGTTGATATTGTTCTGACAGCCTCCAGTCCTCAGTTGCTTCAGTGGATTATTTCCTCTCCGCAGAAGGAGTTCGCTATGAAGGATCTTGGCAAGCTTCACCACTTCTTGGGTATTACTGTTGAGCCTCGCCAGTCTGGTCTTCTTCTTCACCAGCGACAGTATGCCCTTGATATCCTGGAGCGGGCTGGGATGACAGATTGCAAGCCTTGCTCTACTCCTGTATCTGCTCAGGGTGATCCCGTGACTGATCCTACTGCCTACCGGAGTCTTGCTAGGGCCTTACCTCACCTTCACCCGGTCGGACCTCACATATGCCGTTCAGCAGATCTGCCTTGCTGCGCTGAAGCGCCTTCTCCGCTACGTTCGTGGCACGGTTGACTTCGGCCTGGTTCTTCACCGCTCCTCTTCTGCTGAACTGGTTGTCTACACTGACGCTGACTGGGCTGGCTGTCCGGACACTTGTCGCTCCACCTCAGGCTATGCCGTCTTCCTGGGCGGCAACCTCGTCTCCTGGTCGTCCAAACGGCAGCCCGTCTTCTCTCGCTCCAGTGCCGAGGCGGAGTACCGTGCTGTTGCTAATGGCGTCGCCGAGACGTCTTGGCTTCGACAGCTCTTGGCTGAGCTTCACAGCCCGCTCGCCAAGACCACACTTGTCTACTGCGACAACGTCAGTGGTATGTACCTCTCCACCAACCCGGTTCAGCATCAGCGGGAAGCATGTGGAGATCGACTTGCACTTCGTTCGTGACCGGGTTGCTATCGGTGACATCCGGGTCCTCCATGTCCCGACCACCTCCCAGTTCGCCGACATCTTCACTAAGGGTCTGCCCTCCTCGACTTTCTCGGAGTTCCGCTCCAGCCTCAACGTAGCAGGTGGCTAGTTGTCGCTGCGCGGGGGGGGGGGGGGTTAGTGGTATATGTGTATGAGGCCCAGGGCCCATGTGTTCAGGCCTTTCTAGGCCCATGTGTACAGCTACCATATTACCCACCCTTCTAGGGTTGGAGGAATACACTGAGAATCATTCTCTAACAGTTTCTATTATCATTCAATCAAATTTAGTTTGGGGGGGTGGTTCATTTTGTCCGTTTGTGATGTTGCATTAATTTTTCTGATTCATTCTTCAGCAATTTGCAATTATGCTACATGCAGAGTGCGTTGTCCTAAGTTTTTACTAGCATAATTTTTCTTCTTCACAATCTTCAATTTTGTAATCGCATTAATGTAATCAGATGTCAACGGAATTCAGTCAAGCCTTCAGTCTCTGGAGCTGCAGACTAGTGGTACATTTGGATGCCTTTTCTCGAACAGTATGCATGAATGCTAAGTTTTTGCATTAGCAACATGTCACAGTATATTTTTTTTGAAGAATCAGATGTGGCCAAAAATTTAGTTTCTTCAATACTTTTGCTTCTTGTTTCTATCCTTACCTTAAGGATGTTTTTTTTCATTTAGTCTTTCTTATTCTCTCTTTTGAAGTCTTATATTTGATAGACTCAGTTATTTAATCAAATGACAGCATCCTTGTCGAATTTCATTTTTTTTGTACAAGTAAATAGCAAACAGTTGAGAAAAAGTAATGATATCTACATTTTGTTTACTAGAATCTTGAAAATATTGGCTCAATAGGACAAGCTTATTTGTTTCTCCATTATTGCCAGGATATCCAAACATGGTGATCGTTTGTTCTGTATATGAGTATATGATTCCATTTTAATGAATATTTGAATTCTGATGTTTTAGTTGACGGGGTTCAAATGGAACCAGAGGAGGAACAGAATAGAAAACGACATTTGAATGTTGTGTTTATCGGCCATGTTGGTAAGTTAGATATATCTTGCGTCCTTCAATCCAACTTACCACTCAAGTTCAGTGTTGTCTTAATGTGCTGTCAGGTCAGTGTGCTTGCAATAAAATTCATTTCGATTCTGATCACTGATAGTAATTTATATTGTGCGTGACTAGACATCGATTTATGATGTTTTTATGCTGTATGTACATAGTTGACATATGGATATATTGTTCATAATGCTGTTGATAGCTGATTTTTCTTAAATCTTCACATGCAAGAAAATTTTTCTACCATGCATAGTCGACACATCCCATTCCCAGTAGATTCATTTCTTTTCTTCTTCTACAGGGCTGGAGATTGTCCCATTGTATGCTTATTTGATATAATTATTGCTTTCCTGGGAAGATTTTTCCTAAGCCAAGAAGAGTGCTATAGCTTCCTTGTTTCTCCTTCCGTTGATTTTTTGTTTTGTTAATAATTGTTACCTGTAATTATGTGACTCCCTTCGTCCTGCATATGTGTAACACCTCGTGGTCGCCGGTGAGATGAACTCCGGCGATGGGAGAGAATCACAGCAGAAATCAGGGATAAATCTCACACTTTTTCTCTATAGAATTTTCATAAGCATTACAGAGTTCAACCACTTGGCTTATAAGCCCAACGCAAGACCCCTGGCCCACATGTCAGGCACTTACAAAATCAAAACAATTACATAACGAATGCGTATTTTAACTAAGACGTCTCCCAGCTCCGTTCGCGTCTTCAGTCACCTGCTCCAGCCGTGACAGGTTCTCCCCCTCCAGAGCTTGCCCCCAAGCCACTGAATCAGGAAATCTCTGCTTGGGCACATACTAATCCTCCCAAGTAGCAGCTGCAGCTGGTAACTTGGACCACTTGATGAGCACTTGAGGTACTGCGCCACTTCCCTTCTTCACCAGACGACAGTCCAGAACTGCTTCAGGTTCTGTGCGCACCACACTGAGATCCACCAGTTTGTTGATATTAGAATATATTGGAGAGTGATCCGGTGTGAACGCCTTCAATTGAGAGACATGAAACACATCATGGATCTTGCTGCTGTCAGCAGGCAGATCCAATTTATAACCCATCATCCTTACTTTCTCAAGAATAGTAAAAGGGCCAAAGAACTTGTATGCAAGTTTTGGATATGGTCGATTCACCAAGGAACTCTGAGTGTATGGCTGCAGACGCAGAAGCACTTGTTCACCCACTTGAAACACCCGTTCCACATGATTACGGTCAGCCTGCAGTTTATACGATTCTGAGCTACTACCAACTGGGTTTTCAACATTTCAGTGTGTTCTTCACGCTCCTTAATCATATCCACCACTGAATTGTCAGTAACAGCAGCCCCAGTCAGAATGCCCAAATTTGGCTCATGACCATACAAAGCCTTGAAAGGTGAGCAATCCAAAGAACTGTGAAAGTTGGAGTTATACAACTCAGCCAAGGGTAACCATTGCTTCCACTATTGTGGAGATTGCTGTACTGAACAACACAAAAACATCTCAAAGCATTGGTTGACCCTCTCTGTTTGCCCGTCAGTTTTCGGATGATAGGCTGTGCTGTGGAGTAACTTTGTACCCAGGCTAGTGAACAACTCTTGCCATACTGAGCTCATAAAGATCCTGTCTATCTGAGACCATAGACTGCGGTACTCCATGTAACATTAACCACCGAATCAAGAAGTAACTTAGCTACTTGGTGTGCAGTGAATGGATGCCTTAGAGGAATGAAATGTGCAAATTTTGTAAATCTGTCAACCACCACTAGAATCACATTGCAATTACCTGAGGTAGGCAGCCCCTCAATAAAGTCCAGTGATATATCTTGCCAAGCTCTTTCAGGGATTGGAAGTGGCTGTAAAAGACCAGCTGGGTGTAGGTGCTCATGTTTAGCATGTTGACATACTTCACATTGTTTAATGTATTCCAGTGAAACAATTTCTTCAGCTTGTAATAAGTGGCATGAACCCCAGAGTGCCCTCCAATGGGACTGGAATGAAAAGCAGCAACTATTTTGGTCCTGAGAGCAGTATTTTCCCCAATCCACACTTGACTGTTCCATTTGATGATGCCAGCTTCCAAATGAAACCCCTGAGCATTAGGAGAGTGAACAACCAAAGCTTGCAACAATTGCTGGGCTCTGGATCTGTATGATAGGTATTTGGCACCTCTTGGAGCCAAGTTGGAGTAACAGCAGAGACAGCTTGCAAAGCCATGAATTGCCCCACTCTAGACAAAGCATCTGTTGCTAAATTTTCTTTCCCTTTTCTGTAAACCACCTTGAATTGCAATCCCATAAGTCTTGTCATTGCTTTCCTCTGAAGATCAGATTGCAAATTTTGTTCAGACAAGTATTTTGTTCAGACAAGTATGGGAGACTTTTATGATCAGTCACAATAGTAAATTCTTTTCTCTGAAGATATTGCCTCCATTTTTCAATAACCATAATAAGAGCTAAGAACTCTTTTTCATAAATTGATAGCTGCTGATGCAGAGGTCCCAAAGCTTTGCTGAGAAAAAGCAACTCTCCACATGCATCAGTTTCCACCACAAAAGGTTGATTCAGGCAAAGTCAGAACAGGGGTTTGTGTCATTGCTTGTTTGAGATTATGAAATGTTGTTTCAGCTTCAGCAGTCCACAGAAATTGTTTCTTTTTCAACAATTGAGTCAGGTTTAGTAATGACCCCATATCCTTTCACAAAACACCTGTAGTATCCAGTCAGGCCTAAGAATCCCCTGAGCTCAGTTACATTAAGAGGTTTGGGCCACTTCAACATTGCCTCAATCTTTGAAGGATCTGTGGAGACACCTTCATGAGAGATAATATGTCCTAAATATTCAATTTGAGCTTGGGCAAAAGAATGGATAACTTCAAATAAAGTTGATGCTGCCTGAGCGGTTCTAGCACAAGTTTGAGATGCTGTATGTGAGTTTCCAAAGTTGGGCTATAAATCAGGATGTCATCCAAGAAGACCAACACAAATTTCCTTAAGAAAGCTTGTAAAACTTGATTCATGAGACACTGAAATGTAGCTGGTGCATTAGTCAAGCCAAATGACATAACTCTGAATTGAAAATGACCATGATGAGTCTTAAAAGCAGTTTTATACTCATCTGCAGGACACATCCTAATTTGGTGGTAGCCTGCTGTCATATCCAATTTGGTAAAGAACTTTGTGTGACAGGCAAAGGAAATCTGTTCTTGATAGTCAGCTCATTCAGATTCCTGTAATCCACACGAAAACGCAACTACCATCCTTCTTTTGCACAAGAAGAACCGGGGAAGCAAAAGGACTTGTACTTGGTGTAATTAACCCAGCAGCCAACAGCTCCTCTACTTGTCTTTCAATTTCAGATTTGTGGAAAGGAGAGTACCTATAAGGCCTTGAATCACATGTGTGGAATTAGGAAGTAAGACGATAGTATGATCATAACTTCTGTTTGGTGGTTGTAGGTTTCACAAACAAATCAGCAAATTCTTTCAGTAAGGATTGAAAGGCAAAGTGGACTGAGAGCTTGTATCAATGATATTCACCACAGCCAAAGCCCAGATGTCATTACCTTTATGCCACTTAACAAAACTCTGTGCTGTAACAGGATTCAACACCAAGGATGGTGGGTGGATCACCTGCAACTTGATGGTTTTGCCCTTCTTCTCAAATTCCACAGTATGCTGCTCCCAGTGACAATTCATAGGACTATGCAACTTCAACCAGTCATAGCCCAAAATTGCATCATAAGCCCCCATGTTCAACACTTGCATGTCAGTAGACAGTGTATGACCTTGGCACCACCATTCCATTTGAGGAACCTTCTTATCAGTGATAAGGACCTCACCATTGGCCAATTTGACTTTCTTTAGTGCAGTTTGTACTAGCTGAATCCCCACTTGCTTCAAGAAAGAAGTGCTGACAAAGGAATGAGAGCTACCACTGTCTAGCAGGAGTAACATTACTTTGTTCTTAACCATTGCCTTGATACGCAGTACTTCTCCATGTGCTGCCAGAGATAGCATTTAGAGATAGATGTTCAAATTCTTCAGCTATAGCATCTTCCAGATCTAGTTGATTAAGCACTTCCTCAGTTAATGGTTGATCCAAGTCATTGATCACCAGTGCATGAGCCTGCGCCTGAGCATGTGGCCTCTTATCACAGCTAACTACATGTGCTTTATCAAACTTTTCACCACAGTACATACATAATACATTTGCCCTCCTGAAATCCCTCAGTTGTCTCACGCAGATTCCCAGAATTAGCATTTGGAGTGGCCTTCTTGTTATCAAACTTGAGTGGTTCTGTTATGGATCTGTCATTGTGTCAGTTTTGAATTGTTTGCTATCCAATAACTGCTGCTGAACCGCCAAGAGAATTGCCTTTTTCATCTTCTTAGGTACTTGAGACTGGACTGCTGCTGCCAATTCAGGTTTCAGGCCCTTAATAAACTGAGCAACAAAATACACCTCATCCAAACCCTGATTATGCATTTGCACTTGATATTGCAAATTGTAGGAGGAAATAATTCAGTGTGTATTCCTCCAACCCTAGAAGGGTGGGTATATAGTTAGCTATACATGGGCCTCTATATGGGCTATACACAGGCCATATGGGCCACTCACACATATATACACTAACACCCATCCGCAGTCTGGACTACCGGCGCAGCGGTGTACAAGACTGGCCAACAAAGAAAGAAACTCACACACAAAGGCCCCCGCAACCACAACTAGCCACTGGCTACGTTGAGGCTGGACTGAAACTCCGAGAAGGTCGAGGAGGGAAAACCCTTGGTGAAGATGTCAGCAAACTGGGAGGTGGTCGGTACATGGAGAACCCGAACATCACCGATAGCCACCCGGTCACGAACGAAATGCAAGTCAATCTCCACATGCTTCGTCCGCTGATGCTGAACCGGGTTGGAGAGGTACACGACGCTGACATTGTCGCAGTAGACGAGTGTGCTCTTGGCGAGCAGGCTGTGAAGCTCAGCCAAGAGCTGTCGGAGCCAGGACGCCTCAGCCACGCCGTTAGCAACAGCCAGGTACTCCGCCTCAACACTCGAGCGGGAGACAACCGGCTGTCGCTTGGACGACCAGGAGATCAGGTTGCCGCCGAGGAAGACGGCATAAACTGAGGTAGAGCGGCGCGTGTCCGGGCACCCCGCCCTGTCAGCGTCAGTGTAGACGACCAGCTCAGCAGAAGGAGACTGGTGTAGGACCAAGCCGAAGTCCACTGTGCCTCGGACGTAGCGGAGAAGGCGTTTCAGCGCAGCAAGATGTGACTCCCGAGGATCATGCATATGTAGGCAGATCTGCTGGACAGCGTAGGTGAGATCCGACTTGGTGAAAGTGAGGTACTGTAAGGCTCTAGCAAGACTCCGATAGGCAGTAGTATCAGCCACAGGATCACTCAGAGTAGCAGACAGCTTCGCCTGAGTGTCAACAGGAGTGGAGCCCGGCTTGCAATCAGTCATCCCAGCACGCTCGAGGATATCAAGGGCATACTGATGCTGGTGAAGGAGAAGACCAGCTTGACGGGGCTCGACTATCACGCCCAAGAAGTGGTGAAGCTTGCCCAGATCCTTCATCGCAAATTCTTGCTGAAGAGAGGAGATAATCCGCTTAAGCAGTTGTGGACTAGAGGCGGTCAAAACAATGTCATCAACGTAGAGGAGGTAGGCAACCCCATCAGCATGGTGATATATGAACAACGAAGTATCTGACTGGGCCTCAACAAACCCCAGTGTCAGCAAGAAAGAGGCGAACCGAGAGTACCATGCCTGAGGAGCTTGCTTCAAACCATAGAGAGACTTGTTCAGCCGGCAGACCAAATCCCAACGACTGGAATCCACAAAACCTGCTGGCTGGCTGCAGTAGACTGTCTCGGTCAGAGTGCCATGGAGAAATGCATTCTTGACATCCAGCTGGTGCACAGGCCAAGAGCGAGAGAGAGCCAGAGAGAGAACAGTGCGCACTGTAGCAGGCTTGACCACTGGACTGAAAGTCTCATCATAATCCAGACCAGGTCGCTGAGAGAAGCCCCAAAGAACCCAACGCGCCTTATAGCACTCCACAATACCATCAGCTCGACGCTTGATCGTCCAAATCCACTTGCTGGTAACCACATTGCAACCAGACGGACGCGGCACAAGATCTCAAGTCTGGTTGGCAAGAAGAGCTCCATACTCCTCTTCCATCGCACAACGCCAGTTCGGATCTACCAGAGCCTCACGAACCGACGTCGGGATCGGAGAGAGCCGCAGCTCCCCCTCGGTGGCGGAGAGAGCCCGCGGCCGAAGAACCCCGGCCGCCTGCCGGGTCACCATGGGATGGGTGTGACGAGAATCCCGATGGAGGACCGGCGGGTGGTACACGGCCGGCTCCACCCGAGAGCGGTGTGGTGGAGGCGGCGGCGGTGGCGGCGGAGGCGGTGTGAGCGCCGGTGGAGGAGACGGAGACGGCTCCGGTGACGGTGGTGGAGGTGGAGCCGTCGAACGGCGCTCATAGACATAGCGCACAGGAGGCGCATAGTCCACGGGCACCTCCGGGGCAGGAGCCGGAGACGCCAGCAGCTATGGAGGCACCGGACGGTGTCGGTACACCTGCACTGGCTCGGCGTAGCGTGCAGGTGGTGGCGGGGCCGCGCGTGGCGTGGCAGGAGGCACCGGGACGGTGGTGGGCGCAGCAGAAGGTGCCGGAGCCGCGTGTGGCGCGGCGAGAGGCTCCGGGGGCGCGACAAAAGGCGCCGGGGCCGCGCGTGGTGCGATTGAAGGCACCAAGCCCGCGTCGGGTGCAACAAAGGGCACCGGAACCACAGGTGTTGCAAGGGGAGGCTCAGGCGCCGCGCGTGGTGCAGCAGATGGCGCCGGAGCTGGTGGTGTACCAGAAGGATCTGCTGGAAAAGGAAAAACAGAAACAGGTAGCTGAACCACCGGGTCAGAAAACATGGACTCAAGGTCAGGATCAGGAGTAGGTGTGGAGGTGGAGGAAAAGGGGAAGTCCGACTCGTCAAACACAACATGTTGGGAGATAAGAACCCGACGAGAGGTGAGATCATAGCAACGGTACCCCTTATGGTTAGGGGAGTAACCAAGGAACACACGTGTCGAGCGAGGTGCGAGCTTGTGAGGAGCAGTGGCAGCAAGGTTCGGATAGCACGCGCACCCGAAGACACGAAGGTGAGCGTAGGTGGGAGGGGTACCGAAGAGAGCGTGGTGAGGAGTCGGAGCGGGAGAAGCTATGGAAGGAAGACAGTTAAGAAGGTAGGTGGCGGTGTGAAGGCTCTCTGCCCAGAAGCGCGGGAGCAGAGAGGCTTGGATCAGAAGGGTGCGCATGACATCGTTCGTGATCCGAATCATGCGCTCAGCCTTGCCGTTCTGTGGAGAAGTGTACGGACAAGACATATGCAACTGAACACCTCGGGAGAGAAAGAAGGAGCGAGAGGTGTTGTTATCGAACTCACGACCGTTGTCACACTGGACGGCTTAACGGTGAGGCCGAACTGAGTGGACACCCAGGCAAAGAAGTGGAGGAGGGTGGGAAACGTGTCAGACTTGGCACGCAAAGGGAAAGTCCAAGAGTAATGAGAGAAATCATCGACCACTACCAGGTAGTACTTGTAGCTAGACATGCTAAGAACAGGAGAAGTCCACAGATCACAATGAACAAGATCGAAGACGTGCGTCGCACGCGAAGAAGAAAAAGGAAGGCGAACATGACGACCCAACTGGCTGGCACGCATGGCAGAGATGCTCACCAGAAGCCCGAGTGCAAGGAAGGTGTGCACTATGGCTGAGCTTGGCCAACACGTCGCGGCCGGGGTGACCGAGCCGACGATGCCAGGTAGAGGAAGAGGGAGTGGTGGCAAGGGCAGCAGAATGCGAAGGTGGTATAGTGGAAGCAGGAATGCGAAGGGTGTAAAGAGGTCCTGAGCTGTCACAGCGGAGGAGAGGACACCCAGAAGCAGAATCCTTCACAGTAAGGCCAGAGGAGTCGAACTCAACAGAACAGGAATTGTCAGCTGTAAACTGACAAATGGAAAGGAGGTTATGGACCATCTGAGGGGCAACAAGGACGTGGGGAAGACGAAAGGGACCTGGAGTAGAACCCACGGAGGTGACAGGGATACAAGACCCATCACCAACAAGGACGTGGTGGCAAGGGCAGCAGAATGCGAAGGTGGTATAGTGGAAGTAGGAATGCGAAGGGTGTAAAGAGGTCCTGAGCTGTCACAGCGGAGGAGAGGACACCCAGAAGCAGAATCCTTCACAGTAAGGCCAGAGGAGTCGAACTCAACAGAACAGGAATTGTCAGCTGTAAACTGACGAATGGAAATGAGGTTATGGACCATCTGAGGGGCAACAAGGACGTGGGGAAGACGAAAGGGACCTGGAGTAGAACCCACGGAGGTGATAGGGAGACAGGACCCATCACCAACCATGATCGAAGGAGAATCAGAGGGATGAGGGGGGCGAACAGAAGAGGATGCTAGCATCAGGTATGGTATGGAAGGAAGCCCCCGAGTCAGCAATCCACTCGATGTGGATAGGTGGTGTCGCCCCCGTGGTGCTGAATGCCTGCGCCATAGTGGTCGGATCCCACCTCCCAGGCCAGGTCGGAGACTGGCTGGGCTGAGTAGGTGGAGCAGCTGCGGTAGCGAACATGGCCACCGGCGGGGCCTGAGGGCGAGTGTCCCCCCGGGCCTGAGTCGGCCACATCGAGGTGCGCCCTGACCATGGGTCGCTGAAGGATGGCCAGGGCACAACGTCAGGAGCAGGAGGAGGTGCAGACACGCGCTGACGCCGCCCCCTCCGCCTACGATGCCCCTCGCGACTGTCGCCACCCTCGCTCGGCCCGGGGAAACAGGTGACAACCGCGACGGGATAAGAGGCGGTGGCGAAGGGAGCAGGGATGCCGGAGGGAGGATGGGCACCGGAGGTAGGGTGCTGCTGGTCAGAGGTAGCGAGAATGGAGCACTCCGCCGCGTCGACCTGGTGGGCAAAACCAGCGGCCACGGCGTGCGCACACGCCCAAGTGAGGGCGGCCACGGGGATCTGCTCATGGGCCGCCGAAGCCTCGGACGTGGCGGCGACGAGAGCCGCGCTGGCGGCGGTAGCCGTGTCGGCGGAGGAGGCGCTGGCCGGCCACGGAGGAGGTAAGGCAGCAGCTCCCGCGGGCGGAGCAGAGGGGGCTTCCACGCCCGCGGTGTGCCCAGCGGTGCCGACAGCGGGCAACGCAACGAGGGCCGCCGGGAGAGAAGGCCCGGCAAGGGCCGGTGCGCTCACGAGTAGGGCGCGCGCGCGCTCAGCTTGGGCCTCGGCCAGGGCGGTGGCGAGGGCAGCTTCAGCGGCGACGGTGATCGCACCCGGGCCGGTGGCCTCGGGATGCAGAGCAGGAAGCCCAGCAGCGGCGGTGGGAGCAGCGGCGGCCAAGGTGGCGCGCGGGGCAGCCATGGCGGAGGATGCCGCTGCAGCTGTGGCTTCCGCGGCCCCCGCGAGGCCGCGCACGGGATCTGCGGCTGGTAGGAGCGGGAGCTTTGCATCACGGTGGGCAACAGCGCCCGCGAGCGAGGTCGGCTGTGTCGCGTGGAAGAGATGGGGCCGCGCCAGGAAGGAAGGGAGAGAGGGGAGACACCAAAGTCAGCTCGCCAAGCAGAGAAGGCGTGCCGTGGTGGGACGGGAGCGGCTGCTGTGAGGGCAGCAGGTTGGCGTATGCCCCTGCGCGCACGACAAGCGACGTCGGGCCGGGCAGAGGCGGCGAATCCCGCCGGGAGAGGGGCAGGGGCGGCGAATCCCGCCGGGATTGGGTCGCCCATGGCCGGCAGCAGCGGCTCTATTACGTGCGCACGCACAGGCAAGGCGGAGGTGGCCCAGTCCGCTAGGAGAGAGGGGGGAGGGGCGAATCCCGCCGGGATTTGGCTGCCTGTGGCCGCCAGCGGCGGTGTCTGGGCACACGTGCGCGCGCCCGCGCGCAGGGCAGCGGCGGCAGCGGCTGGAGTCGCAAGGCCAGGGGACGAGGACGAAGGGGGCGGTGGCGGCACAGAGCCTGCGAGCACGGCCGCGCCCGCGCCTGGAGATGCGACGCCCGCGCCAAGGGCCGCGGCAGCAGCGTCTCAAGGCACACCCAGAGCAGAGGAGAGGGAGGATAGCTGCGCCAGCGGCCTGGAGGATAGGTGCGGCAGCGCCGGTGGCCGGTCGGCCATGGCGGCGGCGGCAGGCAGAGAGAGAGAGGAGGAAAGTCTAGTCTGATACCATGTAGGAGGAAATAATTCAGTGTATATTCCTCCAACCCTAGAAGGGTGGGTATATAGTTAGCTATACATGGGCCTCTATATGGGCTATACACAGGCCATATGGGCCACTCACACATATATACACTAACACAAATCAGTGAAAGAGGTAATATACTTTTCTAGAGCTCCATCTTGTGTTAAGGCAACCAAGTCTGTAATGGCATCTCTATAATCATAAGAGCCAAACTGACTCTCCACAGCAAAAGTAAATGAATTCCAGTCCCCTAAGCCATTCTTCAACTTATGCACTTGGAGCCACTTAGCAGCAGGACCATCAAAATTCACTGATGCATATTGAACCCGAAGCCTCTCTGGCAAATTAAAAATGCTTGAATAATCTAGACATTTATCTTTCCATATACGTGGATTTTCACCAGTGAATACCGGAAATGACATCTTAGGCAACATCTGCTTGTTCTGGAGTCCAGAGTAACTACCAGATTGATGAGGGCGAGATGAGTTACCAGGTACCTCCTCTTCAGAAGAAGATCCTGAGTGCTCCTGACGAACTTGCTACAGATTTAGCTGTGCGACTGCATGCCCAGTCGTCTCGATCTGCTTCGTCAACAGGGCTTGATCCTTTAGCATCTGCTCCATAACTTGTGCACTCAAATCTAGTTGTGTCACCATCTGCTGCTGAGTTTTGTCCATCTCCCCCACCTTGGCGAACAACAAGTCGATGCTCTCTTCCATCTTCTCCCATCGTCTGGCACTGTGTTCCTCCATCGATTTCATGGCTTCTAAGATGAATTTCGACTGAACTGATGGTTTTAGAGGAGCCATGATGAATCATGCTGCAAATCGAGCCCGCAGGATGAGGAATTACATGAATCATCCAAAGCGCGATATGCACCCAGGACGAGATAACCCGACCAAATCCGTTTGCTAGCTCAGATCGACGGAGTAATCGGACTCACCACGGTTGCCGCGCGACGGAATCGGGTCTCCCTCGTCGTGGCGCCTCCAATCTCTTGCACGCTTGACTCCGCCACCTTGTGCTGCCGCAACACTGCAGAACGCCGCCCAACGCCCCCACACGCCGACGAAAGGTGAATCTGATACCACTGTAACACCTCGTGGTCGCCGGCGAGATGAACTCCGGCAACGGGAGAGAATCACAGCCGAAATCAGGGATAAATCTCGCAGGAGAAGAGGGGCGATGAGCCCCTGCCTTCTCTCACTTTTTCTCTATAGAATTTTCATAAGCATTACAGAGTTCAATCACTTGGCTTATAAGCCCAACGCAAGATCCCTGGCCTACATGTCAGGCACTTACAAATTCAAAACAATTACATAACAAATATGTATTTTAACTAAGACGTCTCCCAGCTCCATTCGCATCTTCAGTCACCTGCTCCAGCCGTGACAATATGCCGTAGCTTAAGTTTATCGAATATATCTTCTTTTTTTGTTAGAAAAATGTTGCCGCAATAATTGTGTGATATTGTAAGTTACCATAGTGTCAGTTTTATAATTCTAGGATGTGTACTAATTCTATTATTTCTCTATCATGAAATTTCAGTACTGCGGTCTTTTTCTCAACATGGCTATGTTGTGCTCAAGATTTGTTTTCTTGGCACTCCTTTTCCTCTGTGCCATTTTACCTGTAGATATCTTGCTTATGTTCCACGTCCTATATGCTAAGTTGGGGGACCTTGAGTGTTAAACTAGGAGTAACGCGTTACCTTCTGGGTGGAATTACCACAACATGGGCATTCTTCTTAGTGAGAATTATTGCAGTGAGATGGTGGCAAGGATTTGAAAGGCATCATGAAATTAAAATTTCCCAGGTTTTAGCCAAGGCTTAGCTCAGGACTCCACTTTCATATTGACTGTAGCCATTTGCCTGCTAACCTAATGTCCATTGTATATGCTGGAGAAAATTGTTAAGTGAAGGTTTGAATGTTTACCGTTGATGTGTCACTTTATTTTGCAAATGTTTGGCTCAGACGAGTGAAGTTGTATTTTTCTTTTGATGTATTAACAAACTTTTATTTGCTTAACTGGATCATATAGAGTAGTAACTTTTATGTGCTTAACTTTTATTTGCTTGAAGGAGGACAATGTGCACAACACTCTTGATTCTCATTAAGGTGCAACAAATGCTTATATTTTCTTGCATGATGCTGTCATTCTTATAATAGGTACATGGCATATATTATGGACACAAATGAGGAAGAACGAGCAAAGGTAATATTCCTTGATATATGTCATATATATGTATACATATTGCTTTTTGAAAGGATACTGGTGCTTGAGGTTCTTACTAATAAGGTTTATGTATTATTTTGTATTTACTCAGGGCAAGACTGTTGAAGTTGGGAGAGCTTACTTTGAGACTGAAACAACGAGATTCACAATTTTGGATGCACCAGTAATTTTCTTCTCGATCCTAAATACTTCATTAGTCTTAGTATATTTCAGTACTATAAGCTGATAACATGCTGCCTTTATATTTTTTCCTTTTCTTTTGCAACAACTTAACTTTGTATTGCTTCATCAAAGAAAAGAACTTATTTGCAGGACAGATACATTTCATGTTAACTTCTATAAGATGGTTCCAAGTTGTGGCTTACACTTAAATGTAGACAGAAGAATATTTGGATATGATCATTGTGGAGGTTTTTCTCTAAATATCTTACATAGGCTCAAGAAATTGATCTGCAAGAAATTCTTATTTCTTTCTGTATTTAGATGCATGTGGACGAATCCTTGATGGATATTGCAGTTGGTAGCTCTGTGCACAATTAGCACCGTGTTCTCGATTTGGATTACTATGTAACAGTTGTTTGTCGGCTTGCTATTTGCTTCTGTAACCAGTTGTGCCATTCTTTAGCCTGTGCAGCAAGTGCTGCTATAATGTGATGACAATGTACTTACATTTAGATGCATTGATGTGTTACTGATGGTTTGTTTATGCAGCTATTTCTTTCCTTTATATTTGTTATTATTATAATTGTTGCATTCAATTAATTGCTGAGTTGGCAGGGCCACAAAAGTTATGTTCCGAACATGATAAGTGGTGCATCTCAAGCTGACATTGGTGTTCTGGTAAGTATGTCATTACTGCTTGTAGGAAGGAATAATTCGATGTATCCCTCCAACCCTAGAAGGGTGGGCTATATTGTAGCTGTACACATAGGCCTAGATGGGCCTGTACACATGGGCCATGGGCCTTATACACATATACTCTAACACCCTCCCGCAGTCTGAACTACCGGCGTAGCGGAGTTCAAGACTGGACAGCAAAGAAAGCACTACACAAGGATAACACCCCCCCGCAGCCACAACTAGCCACCTGCTACGTTGAGGCTGGAGCGAAAATCCGAGAACGTCGAGGAGGGCAGACCCTTGGTGAAGATGTCGGCAAACTGGGACGTGGTCGGGACATGGAGAACCCGAACGTCGCCGATGGCAACCCGGTCACGAACGAAGTGCAAGTCGATCTCCACATGCTTCGTCCGCTGATGCTGAACCGGGTTGGTGGAGAGTAGACCTGAGCATTCCACGGGCCGGGTCGGGTTCGGGCCGAGCCGAAAAAAACCCGGGTTTTTCGGGCCGAGAAAATCCTGCCCATGACCTTCCCATGGGACGTGTCGGGCCTCAGTTTTCGGGCCGGGCTCGGGCCGGACCCGGGCTTGGGCGGGCCGCCCGCGCATTTTATAGTGTAAAGTAACTAAAAACAGCATTTCGGGCCGGCTCGGGCCAAAAAAAATTTTCGCGGGCTTCAAGATCTCTGCTCACGCCCGTCCAGTAAGGTCCGTGGGCGGGCCTGGCGCGGGTCGGGCCGGGCCAAAAATGCTCAGGTATAGTGGAGAGGTACACGGCGCTGACGTTGTCGCAGTAGACAAGTGTGGTCTTGGTGAGCGGGCTGCGGAGCTCACCCAAGAGCTGTCGAAGCCAGGCCGCCTCTGCCACGCCGTTAGCAACAGCCCGGTACTCCGCCTCGGCACTGGAGCGGGAGACAACCGGCTGTCGCTTGGACGACCAGGAGACGAGGTTACCGCCCAGGAACACGGCGTACCCAGAGGTGGAGCGGCGAGTGTCTGGACAACCAGCCCAGTCAGCGTCAGTGTAGACAACCAGCTCAGCAGAGGAGCGGTGGAGAACCAGGCCGAAATCAACCGTGCCACGAATGTAGCGGAGGAGGCGCTTCAGCGCAGCAAGGTGTGACTCCCGCGGGTCATGCATATGAAGGCAGATCTGCGGAACGGCATATGTGAGGTCCGGTCGGGTGAAAGTGAGGTACTGCAAAGCTCCAGCAAGACTCCGATAGGCCGTAGGATCGGCCACGGGATCACCCTGAGTAGCAGACAGCTTCGCCTGAGTGTCAACAGGAGTAGAACAAGACTTGCAATCTGTCATCCCGGCCCGCTCCAGAATATCAAGGGCATACTCAACAGTGACACCCAAGAAGTGGTGAAGCTTACCGAGATCCTTCATAGCAAACTCCTTCTGCAGAGAGGAGATAATTCGCTGAAGCAATTGTGGACTGGAGGCTGACAATGTCATCAACATAGAGCAGGAGGTAGGCCGTTCCATCCGCATGGTGATAGATGAATAGAGAAGTGTCAGACTTTGCCTCGACGAACCCCAAGGAGAGCAGGAACGTGGCAAACCGAAAGTTCCAAGCCCGGGGAGCCTGCTTCAGACCATAGAGAGACTTGTTGAGCCGGCAGACTAGATCCGGACGACTGGAGTCCACAAAACCTGCTGGCTGACTGCAGTACACTGTCTCTGACAAGGTGCCATGGAGGAAAGCATTCTTCACATCCAGCTGGTGAACAGGCCACGAGCGAGAGAGAGCAAGTGAAAGAACTGTACGCACGGTAGCAGGCTTCACCACCGGACTGAAGGTCTCATCATAATCAACACCAGGCTTCTGACTGCAGCCCCGGAGAACCCAGCGAGCCTTGTAGCGCTCCAAAGAACCATCAGCCCGACGCTTATGCGTCCAGATCCACTTGCCAGTCACCACATTGCGACCAGACGGGCGCGGCACGAGGTCCCACGTCTGGTTGGCAAGAAGAGCGCCGTACTCCTCTTCCATCGCACGACGCCAGTGAGGATCCGCCAGGGCCTCGCGAACGGAAGAGGGAATCGGAGAGATCCCTGGCTCTCCCTCGGTGGCGGAGAGAGTCGCCGGCCGAAGGACCCCAGCTGCCTGCCGAGTCACCATGGGATGAGTATGTCGAGGATCCCGATGGATGATCGGCGGGTGGTACACGGCGGGCTCCACACGAGAACGACGTGGTGGAGGCGGCGGTGGTGGTGGAGGCGGGAACGACGGCAGTGGAGGCGGCGACATGTCCAGTGAAGGTGGTGGTGGAGGCGGAGCCGTCGAGCGGCGCTCGTAGACATAACGCACAGGGGGCTCATAGTCCGCGGGCACCTGCGGGGCCGCGCGTGGCGCGGGAGGAGGCGCCGGGCCCGCACGTGGCGCGGGAGAGGGCACCGGGGCGCCGCTCGGCGCGGCGGAGGGCGCCGGGGCGCCGCTCGGCGCGGCGGAGGGTGCCGGGGCGCCGCTCGGCGCGGGAGAGGGCGCCGGGGCCGCGCGTGGCGCGACAGAGGGCATCGGAAGGGGTGCCGGTGCACCGGGCGAACCTACGGGAAAAGGAAAACCAGAAATTGGTGGCTGAACCACCGGGTCAGAAAACATGGGCTCCATCTCAGGATCAAGAGAAGGAACAGAGGAGGTGGAGAACGGGTAGTCCGACTCGTCAAACACAACATGGCGAGAAATGAGGACCCGACGAGAGGCAAGATCGTAGCAGCGGTACCCCTTCTGGTCAGGGGAGTAACCAAGAAAGACACAACGTGTCGAACGGGGCGCCAACTTATGAGGAGCAGTGACGGTGATGTTAGGGTAACAAGCACACCCGAAGACACGAAGGTGAGCGTAGCTAGGAGGGGTACCGAAGAGAGCGTGGTGAGGAGTCGGAGCAGGGGAAGCAGTGGAAGGAAGGCGGTTGAGCAGGTAGGTGGCAGTGTGGAGACTCTCCGCCCAGAAACGAGGAGGCAGCGAGGCCTGGATCAGAAGAGTGCGCATGACATCGTTCGTGGTGCGAATCATCCGCTCAGCCTTGCCGTTCTGAGAAGAGGTGTACGGACAAGACATGCAGAGCTGAAAACCCCTAGAGAGAGAAGGAGCGGGAGGTGTTGTTATCGAACTCACGCCCGTTGTAACACTGGACGGCCTTGATGGTGAGGCCGAACTGAGTGGACACCCAGGCAAAGAAGTTGAGGAGGGTGGGAAAAGTCTCGGACTTGGCACGCAAAGGGAAAGTCCAAGAGTAGTGAGAGAAATCATCGACCACTACCAGATAATACTTATAGCCAGATATGCTAGCAACAGGGGAAGTCCACAGATCACAGTGAACAAGATCAAAGACATGCGTCGCATGCGAAGAGGAAGAAGGAAAAGGAAGTCTAACATGGCGACCTAACTGGCACGCATGGCAGAGATGCTCATCAGAAGCCCGAGTGCAAGGAAGGTGTGCACTCCGACTGATCTGAGCCAAAGCGTCATGACCAGGGTGACCGAGGTGGCGGTGCCAGGTAGAGGAAGAGGGAGGAGTGTTGGCAAGGGCAGCTGACGGAGGAGAAGGCGAAGGTGGTATAGCGGAAGCAGGAAGGCGAAGGGAGTAAAGAGGTCCCAAGCTGTTACAGCGGAGGAGCGGACGCCCAGAGGCGGAATCCTTTACCGTGAGACCGGTAGAGTCGAATTCAACAGAGCAGGCATTGTCAGCAGTAAACTGACGAATGGAAAGAAGGTTATGAATGATCTGAGGAGCAACAAGGACATCGGGAAGACGAAAAGGACCGGGAGCCGACCCTACGGAGGTGACAGGAAGACAAGACCCATCACCAACCATGATTGAAGAAGGATACGAAGGAGGGGAGCGAAGGGAAGAGAGGATGTGAGCATCAGGGGTGGTGTGGAAAGAAGCACCCGAGTCAGCAATCCACTCGGTGCAGATAGGTGGTGTCACCGCCATGGTGCTGAAAGCTTGTGCCAATAACTGGCCAGGTGGGACAGGTGGAGGCCAGGATGGCGCAAGCGAGGGAGCGCCGCCAATGGGCATGGCGGCCGGCTGGAACTCAGAGTGAAGAGCCCCCCCTGAGGCATGAGACGGCCACATCGGGATGCGCCCTGACCATGTGTCGTCGAAGAACGGCCAGGGCACACCGGCAGGAGCAGGAGGTGCAGACGCACTCTGACAACGCCTCCTTCGCCGACGACGCCCACTACGACCTCCGCCACCCCCGCTCGGCCCGGGGGAAGGAGTCGTGGCAGCGGCACCGTAGAAAGCAGGGGTGCCTGAGCAGGCATCATCGACGGCGGCGGTGAGTGGTGCATCCTCGGGGGGCGTGCCCAGCCCGCAGAAGAAGGGAACCCCGCCAGCGAAGAGTGGAGCAGCGCCAGCGGGAGGGGGCGGGGCAGCGGCAGCCACAGTCGGAGCAGAGGGGGCTCCCACACCCATGGCATGCCCAGCGGCGTCGGCGGTGACGGCGGACAGCCCAGAGGAGGCGAGGAGGAAGTGCTCCGCCTCGGCAGCCCGGCGAGTGAGAGCATCGGACACAGTGCGCTCGCGCTCCCAAGCGAGGGCAGCCGTGCGGACACGCTCCTGGGCCGCCGAAAGCGCGGACTTGGCGGCGAGGAGGGTCGCGGCGAGATCGGCGTTGGCCGTCACAGGTCCGGCGGAAGGAGGGGGCGGGTGGTGCACGGCCGTGGGGCCGCGCTGCTCGTCGCCCGGAGGAGGGGCCGCATCGGAGGAGGAGGTGTCACACCTCGCATACGGATGATACCGCCAGCGAGCTGCTGCCGCGACACGGAGCGAACGACGGGCACAGGAGGAGACGCCAACCGGGGCAAAGGTAGAGGCCGCGAGGGCAGTGGCGTCGGGGTTCGCGCTCAGAGCCGCAGAGCAAAGAAGGGGAGCACCCATGCCAGCGAGAAGTGGTGCAGAGAGGGATGGCAGGGAGCCACCTGCACCCACGACCAGGGCGGCTGCGAGGGCAGTTTCAGCGGCGGCGCTGCAGAAGCTGGAAGGCGAAGAAGGGCGAGCGCCGGGCAGCAGAGGGACTTCTCTCGTGGCGAGAGGCGCATCTGCGCCAGGGGGAGGAGCAACCGCAGAGGAGGCAAGCGGGCCGGCGAAGTGCGTGCAGGAGATTGCGCCGCGGGCGCCGCGGAAGCTGAGGGGCGGGTCCAAGCTCGGCGGCTGTGCAGAGGAGGTCGTCGCGGCCGTGGCGACGGGGAAAGAGGGCCACGCGGCACGGAAGGCAGCGGCGCTGGCAGAGGGGGCACATGGTCGCGCGCGCGGGGGCACAGGGACGCGACGCGGCCGCCGGCAGGGGGAGGGGCGGCGCGGACGCGTGCAGAGGGGCCGCGGGCAGGGGTGCCGCGGAATCAAGGCCCGGAGCCACAGAATCGAGGCCCGCCGAGGTCAATTCCTTTGCCGCGTCCAGCTCGAGCACGCTGCGGTTGAGCTGCGGGTGCGGCTCGAGGGGCGGAGAGAGAAGGGAAGGGAGGGGAGGTCGCCGCGCCCGTGGCCGGCGGTGCCAGGCCGGGCAGAGCATGGAAGGGCGCCGGCGGCCGGCCTGCCATGGATGGCGGCGACGGCTGCTAGGAGAGTAGAGGAGAAAACATGTCTGATACCATGTAGGAAGGAATAATTCGATGTATCCCTCCAACCCTAGAAGGGTGGGCTATATTGTAGCTGTACACATAGGCCTAGATGGGCCTGTACACATGGGCCATGGGCCTTATACACATATACTCTAACACTGCTATTGTGCTATATACCTGCTATTGAGATCCGGGTGAAGTAAACTCTATGTTATTTCTTCCTTAGGTGATATCTGCTCGGAAAGGTGAATTTGAAACTGGGTATGAGAAAGGAGGCCAAACTCGTGAACATGTACTTCTTGCAAAAACTTTAGGTGTTTCTAAGTTGGTCGTGGTCATAAATAAGATGGATGATCCTACTGTTGGATGGTCTAAAGAAAGGTGCAATTTATTGATAATAATAATTGTCTTTTTCACAGTTTCTCACCATTCAGAGATTATGTTTTTAACTGTAACATTTCTATAATTTAGATAGAAGAGATCAGTATTAAGTCACAAATTACCCTTTTTCTCAGATATGATGAAATAGAAGGCAGGATGATTCCCTTCCTTAAGTCTTCAGGGTACAATGTCAAGAAAGGTAGTGCTACCACATCAATCGATGACAGCTTTGAGCTTGGGACATTTTTTTAACAAACAATGTTGTTTTTTCCAAACCTTGTTTGAGATATTCTTTAGAAACTGTAATGTCCAATGGGCACTTCTTATGTAAAAAAAAACCCATTTGTTTCTAGAAATGGTAAAGTCATCTTATATGTGCATACCCTTTCGGAGGCTTCCCTCTAAGACCAAATGTTTAAATGTTATGAATGCTATTTTTTGCAATATTCTGTTGACAAAAGTACACCGAGTGGTGTTATTTGGTTACTTCTGACAGATGTTTGGTTTGTGATTGTTTATACCATGCTTCTGGCCCATACTAATATATGTATGAGCTTTCTTGAATGAATCTGTCTCATGATTCTATTTTCTAATGTTTCCTGCTTTATGCAACCAGCATGTATGAATGATAAATAGCTTTATTTTTTATTGTGTACTTAGGCATTGTTCTTTCATGGGTATAATGGCTGATTGAGTTTTTCCCAACAATGTTAATTAAATATCTAAGTCCAATTTGCAATCTTTATTTAAAATGTCACCCAATCAGTATTTTGTTATCTTACTGTCCTATTTGTGTTATTTTCAGATGTCCACTTCTTGCCAATTTCTGGTCTTATGGGAACTAATATGAAGACTCCCATGGATAAAAGCATTTGTAGCTGGTGGAATGGTCCATGCCTTTTTGAAGTTCTTGATTGCATTGAAGTCCCTTTACGAGATCCCAAGGGCCCAGTAAGGTTAGGTGATTTCTGTGCTTGGTTTCAAGCATGGTTTAAATGGACTAAAAAATTCAACTGTTTGTTCTGATCTGGTGTATGCCTAACCTTGGTTGCATGAGATTTGACACAACTTTTTTTAAAAAGATGTTTGTGTGTTATTTTTTTATTTGTTTGCTTGAATAGGTTGAATAATGCTGTCTAACAAGGTTGTCTGTATGATGCAGGATGCCCATCATTAATAAATATAAAGACATGGGCACCATGGTGATGGGAAAAATAGAATCAGGGACTATTAGGGAGGGCGACAATTTGTTGGTGATGCCGAACAAGGTTATATGTTTTATGATGATTGGTCCCAATGGCTATTGCATCTTAAAGGTTCATTTGAAATCTTATCCTATAGGGTTCTTGTTATTTTACAAATAGGTCAATGTGAAAGTCCTTACCATACACTATGATGAGGATAAAGTGAGAAAAGCCGCACCAGGTGAGAATGTCCGTCTCAAGTTGTCAGGAATTGAAGAGGAGGACATCACTCCTGGCTTTGTGCTATCAAGTATAAGTAAGTGTTTTTTATTTTTTTGACGGAGTGACTTTCTAATACTCCCTTCAAATGGAAGGAGTTTTTCCCTTCAGATAAAAAATATGCCCTCTGCATTTCTGTATTTTGGTTATTCGAACTGGTTGTCCATTTTTATGCCTTCTGAACTATTTGGATAATACTAGGTACAGTAAAATTGTACAAGTGTGTGTAAAATACACAACAAAGGTCTTTAATTCAAGTTCTGTTTGTGTGAACTTAATAGGTGACCATCAGAATTATGTGTGTTATTTTCTAGTTTAAATGCATTATTTTACTGGTTATATTTGTGCCATCTTTTTACTTATTTCCATACCTTATAAAATCCTCTTGCTGCTATTATCCCCATACCTTATAGATAATTTAGTCCATGACAAGGTTTTACGAGCACCTTGGACATCTTTTTTTTTCCAGAAAGTTGCTTAAAGAAAATAATTGACTTGGCAACTTTTTTGGGTGCTGTTTTATCTTGCAGCAAATCCTGTCAGTGCTGTATCTGAATTTAATGCTCAGCTTCAGATACTGGAGTTGCTTGACAATGTAAGTTTCACTTGCTCCTCATAAGCAGTTAAAAGTTTTCATTAAATAACAACTATCTTAAATGTACATCGGTTCCTGGAGGGTTTTCAGTTCCCAGTGGGCCAGGAAGTTTCTGGTAACTTCCTGGTTTGGTGTTCAGTACTTTTGCAGTTTGCAGACCTCTGCCATTGATAACTTTTGTTAGAATGGAGAGGAAAATATCCAAGATCTGGACTTGGATTTTTTTTTTCGAAAACGCTGGAGAACTGCGCTTCATTGTATTAGAGAGAAAAAGAAGTCCTCTTACAAAGCCATACTCTCATACAGGAGACTAGATATGAGAGTAGGTTCCAACATCAAAGACTAGCTAAGAGTAAAAACAACAAAGGACCTGACCCTGAACACCTAGACTTAGAACATCAGATTACACCCAACAAACCCAGGACTTGGATTTAAGGTCATATATGGAACATATGGAAACAAAAAAGAAGGAAAAACTAAAAATATGGCAAAGCATGGTTACAGTCTGCAATTGTCTGGAATATCACACTTTTGCCCAATATGTGGGGAGCAAAATAGGCAAGTCAATCTGCTGGCCAGTGTAGTTCCAAGTTGGTGGTGAGGTAACCGGCCTTTTAGAACACAGCACATGTAGGTTTGAGACAAATAAAGATGGAATATCTTAGTCATATCTTGGACTTCAAATTTTGTTAACTTTATTAATTAAAAGATTTGTGTATCCATTGTCCTCCAGAATCTGTAAGCCTTTTATACATGTATATATCCAGATCTTGTTACCTATGTATCTGTTCGGATGGTCTATACACCAAATAAAAATTTTAGTTTATGCAAATAGGAAACACTCCTGCAGTCACAATATATATGTGCATGGGTTCTATAGGTGATATGGCCTTTAATGTACTATCCTGATGAGCCAGTAGAAATAGTTCTTATCCTTCAGTTTCTTGATTTTACCATATTGGTACTTATTCCTGACATGGTCCACATTTTTTACAATTCTTTGATTTTGTTATATATAGGCAATTTTCACTGCTGGCTACAAGGCAGTGTTGCATATCCACTCAGTAGTCGAGGAATGTGAGATTGTAGAGCTTATAGAGGAAATTGATCTGAAGAGGAAAAAAGAAACTGACCCGAAGAAGAAAAAGTCAAAGAGGAAGCCCCTTTTCGTGAAGAATGGAGCTATTGTTGTCTGCCGAATCCAGGTTATTCCAGAATACTGCCTCTAATTATGCTCACCATTTTTTGTTCTACTATCTCATTTTCATATTAGGTCAATAACTTGATATGTGTCGAGAACTTCTCTGATTTTCCTCAGCTCGGAAGATTTACACTCAGAACAGAAGGCAAGCACACAATTGTTCCAGAATAATAATGCTTGTATTTGTCCCATCTTATAACATATTTGCAGCAACATTCCAATGGTACCAGAGTAGTTAGCCTTTTGTCGATTTCAAATGTTAAATCTGAAAAACCCACCCATGTGATAAGCTCTTTAATGTTTAGATCATATGATTGAATATTGGTTGTTTGATTTTTCTTAAACGAATCCTCCACTGACACTGGATCTCCTATGAGATACATGATAGCTTGTGGTTAAGTGCTTTGCTACATTGTGGCGTATGTTTTCGTGAAGAGATTACTAACATGTATATGGTAGCACTAGTACACTACATTTTCGCCTTCTAGGAGTGATATGGTTAGTTTATTCAAGAGTAAAATGCACACAGGGTACTCAAACTATTGGCCTCCTCCCATCTGGGTACTCGAACTATCAAAACGACTATCTGGGTACCTGAACTATTGCCGATGCACACCAAAGGTCTAAAACATGCCACGTCAGGGACATTTTTTCAAAAAAAACCCCGCGGCTCGCGCTCGCAGCGCCCGGGCGGAGGGAGAGGAAGGAGCTGTTTGCGAGAAGGAAAAAACATATAGGGTTCTTTTTGAAAAAATGTCCCTGATGTGGCATGTTTTAGACCTTTGGTGTGCATGGGCAATAGTTCAGGTACCCACATAATCGTTTTGATAGTTCGAGTACCTAGATGGGAGGAGACCAATAGTTTGAGTACCCGGGGTGCATTTTACTCTTTATTCAATCTGATAGGTGATTGGCAGATGGAGAATCCCCTGCTCGCCCTCCCTAGGAGGCTCTGAGCTCTAGGTTAATCTTCTGCCTAACCTCCTTCCTAAGCGAGGGGTAGGTACATAAGGGCCTGCGCCCACACCTCCTCCTCAAGCCTAGCCGGCTGACTCAGCCCAACAACCTCAAAGAAATCTCTAAGCTAACAAACTTATCTAATCACTAGTTGAGGCTTTTGCCTTCTTATTCCTGCGACTAAACTTCTTCCCAAAGGTGTCCACAACACTGCCGCCCTCGTAACTAAAAAGCTCGTCCTCGAGCTTGAAATCTGGGTACTTCTCTTTGAAGGCAGCGAGTTCCTCCCAAGTGGCATCTGCCGTCGACCGTCCCTCCCACTGAACCAGGATGTCCCACGAGCTTGCTGTTGGCTTGGCGCGCACCACCTTGGACGGAACAGGCACTGCCCGACCATGGACCAGTGGAGGCAGTGGCGTGAAGGTGTCAGGAGCATCACCTTCAAACTTCTTGAGGAAGACAACATGGAACACATTATGTATACGAGCCTTGGCTGGCAGCAGCAGGCGGTATGCCAATGGTCCAACTCGTTCTGTGATCTTGAATGGCCCATAGTAGCGTGGTGCGAGCTTGGCGTTGACGCTGTCCTTGATGGTCACTGCTGAGCACTGGTGGAGGCGGAGGCACACCCATTCGCCCACCTCATACTCCAGGAAACGGTGGTCCTTGTCATGAGATGCCTTCATGTAGTCCTGGGCTTGAAGAAGGCGTTCCCTGATCTCTGTCAGGAACTCATCACGGTGGATGAGCTGTTTGTCCACAGCCACGACCCGGGCAACTCTCGGCTGGTAGGACATGAGCGTCGGTGGGTCACGGCCAAACACGACCTTGAATGGCGTCGTCTGCAAGGCCGTCTGGAAGGAGGTGTTGTAGCAAAATTCAGCCCACAGAAGCCACCGGAGCCAGCGCGCGGACGATCTCCTGCTAAGCAGCGCAGGTATACTCCTAGGATCCGGTTTGTGACCTCAGATTGGCCGTCCGTCTGTGGCCGGAAGGCAGAGCTCAGGCGCAACTTCACCCCGGACAGGGAAAACAATTCTGTCCAGAGAGCACTTGTGAAGACAGGGTCACGGTCGCTCACGATAGAGCACGGCAACCCATGGAGCTTGACGATGTTGTCGAAGAATGCCTGGGCCACAGTGAGCGCCGTGTACGGGTGGCCCAGAGGGATGAAGTGAGCCATCTTGGAGAACCTGTCGACAACAGTAAGGACCACGGAGCGGCCCCCCACCTTGGGAAAACCTTCGACGAAGTCCATGGCTATGTCACTCCAAATCGACGCGGGCACGTCCAGGGGTTGCAGAAGACCGGCAGGGTGGAGGTGCTCGGTCTTGTTGCGCTGACAGACGACACAACCCCTGACGAACTCACGCACGAGCTTGGAGGCGCGGGGATTGTAGAAGGAAGCACGGAGGCGGTGAAGTGTCTTCTGTGCGCCCTCGTGCCCAGCGCCATGTGTCGTGGCGAGCAGCTGCGGCCACAACCTTGAGGACTCGGGAACGAAGATCCTGTTCTGGTGCATGACGAAGCCGTCCACGAGTGTCTATGCTGCGCCTGCTGTTCCGTCCTCAATCTCCCGGCGCTTGCTCACAATTTCCAGCAGGGAATCAGCTTCCTGGCGGAATTCCTCGAACAGAGCAAACTCTGGCCGTGAGATGGCAGCCAGGTGCGCCCCGCCCGCGTCCTCGTCGCGGCGAGACAGTGCATCCGCCGCGGCGTTTTGCTTCCCCGGCTTGTATTCCACCTGAAAGTTGTATCCAAACAGTTTACTCACCAATGTGTGTTGAGGGATGGTGGAGAGGCGCTGATCCAACAAGTGCTTCAAGCTGCAATGGTCTGTGCGCACTATAAACTCCCTGGTCCAGAGATACGGCCTCCAATGCCGCACGGCTTGCACCAGGCCGATGAGTTCTCGCTCATAGGCTGCTAACTTCGCGTGCTGAGGGGCGACCGTCTTACTGAAGAAAGCGATGGGACCTCCCCCTTGGTGCAGGACAGCACCGAACCCACTGCCGGACGCATCGCAATCGACGATGAATGGCTTTTCGAAGTCCGGCAGTTGTAGGACAGGGCCCGTGGTGAGCGCCAGCTTCAATGCCTCAAAGGCCTCTGTGGCGGCCTCGGACCAGTGGAAGGCTTCCTTTTTCAGTAGCGTTGTAAGAGGAGCGGCGATGAGGCCATAGTTGTGAATGAATTTCTGGTAATATCCCGTGAGGCCAAGAAAACCGCGGAGGGCCTTTACAGAGCGGGGACGAGGCCAAGCTTGCACCGCCGCGATCTTGTCTTCGTCCATGGCGACCTCTCCGTCGGTGATCACGTGCCCAAGATACTGGACACGCCGTTCCCCAAAGCGGCACTTGGATTTCTTGAGGACGAGGCCATGCTCGCGTAACACTGCAAGCACCGCCTGCACATGCTGTAAATGTTCTGCCCACGTCCTGCTATAAATCAGGACATTGTGTGGCGCGACTCTGGCCTCCACGTCAGCAGCGACTTTTCCTGATGCCACCGTGTACATTAGTCGCGCCACCTCATGTGGCGTGACTCAACTATTAGTCGCGCCACGAGGCTTGGCGCGACCAAAAGGGCTACTTCTTGGAAATTTAGTTGAGCAGGGGTTATTATTAAAAAATTAGATTAAAAAGGGTTAAAATTAAAAAAAATTCCGAGCGGCTTGTCTCCCATAGCGGAGATGGCGGTGGATTTAGCGGCGGTGACGGGAAAAACGGGTTGTGGTAGGCGACGGGGCTGTGCGGTGGTGGTGGCTGGATGGGATTAAGCTGCAGAGGAGCAATTGATTCAGGCGCAGGAAGGAGATGGATCCTGATACCAGAGATGATATGGCTAGTTTATTCAATCTGATAGGTGATTGGCAGATGGAGAATCCCCTGCTCGCCCTCCCTAGGAGGCTCTGAGCTCTAGGTTAATCTTCTGCCTAACCTCCTTCCTAAGCGAGGGGTAGGTACATAAGGGCCTGCGCCCACACCTCCTCCTCAAGCCTAGCCGGCTGACTCAGCCCAACAACCTCAAAGAAATCTCTAAGCTAACAAACTTATCTAATCACTAGTTGAGGCTTTTGCCTTCTTATTCCTGCGACTAAACTTCTTCCCAAAGAAGGTGTCCACAACAAGGAGTTGTTTTTCTTTTGGGTCTATTTTGGCCATATTCAATTTTTTTATTAGACAATCCATGTTAACGTGCATGTGCAAAGTTATCTATGTAATATATTTACTATTTTTAGATATAAAGTTACATATGATTTTGCAGTTAGGGTCCACCTGTATTTGATAGCATATAGCAAGAACAGGTATTTACGCGAATAATGGAGCTGTATCTAGTGTTCTGCACTAGTATCTGCTGTTAAGTGATTTAGTTTCATACTGTGCTGCCTGTTCAAGTTAAACTATGTTTTTATCTAACTCTGTTTTTCTCCATTTCTTTATTCGAAAAATGTTGCAGGTAAAACGGTAGCTGTAGGAAAGGTCGTTGCGGTTCCATCAAGTGGGAGTTAACATTTAAAGCTTAAGCCAATTTTCTCGAGGGTGGGTAAAGGAAACTTGGTTCTTATATGGAAGGGTGTCGTACCAAGGAGAACCAGTTCATCTCAAGCAAAAATTCATTGTTCTTTTATTTTCCTTCACCTCTTGTGCATGGCAATCTGAAGTTGGCTATGTACAACCTGCTTTTGTAGTTTGGGACAGGTATATTTTGCACCTGGAATGTGAATAGTTTTTACAGCAAATTGATGGTTGTGGGTGTTAAATTGCCACCTTCGAAGTATAAGTTGGTATATGCAAAATTATATATTGTAGGGTGATACATATTGCAATTTTCAGATTATAAGCATTTGTAACATTTGCAATTACAAATTATAGGTTTTTGTATGTCAAGGTGTTCCTGCTTGTTTTGTCTATTGGGTAAAACAATAGGATCGTGCCTGTGCGTTAATACGGGAAACAAAAACCATCAGGCATCGTTACCATCGGTCCTCACAAGAGACATGTAGTTATCAAAAGAGTTAAGATTCCTGATGGAGTACCGTTTGTAGTTTGATTAAGCTCTAATGCGCTATATACTATAGCGCTATATACTATAGCAATTTGCCTAGAGATAGATGGCATATCTTAGATGTGAACCTGTGACACACAAAGAATTCAAAGAATTGACAAACCACAAGTTTTAGTGTTCAGGCAGAAATCCCTGGCCCATAACATCAATCAGGATCATAATCATCAAAGAAGTGACGTTTTACAGCTAGAAACATCACTTGCTTGTTTACAGTTTTGGCCAAAGAAGGTAACAGAAATACTGTTTCAGCAGAACCTGTTGTGGGGCTTCCAGCAGCATAAGTTGTTTATGAGTTTCGCAAGCTGCACATAGCAACTGAACTGAACATGTTCAGAATTGCATATTTCTTCTAAAAAACCATCATTTAGTTGATGACTCAAAGTTACTTGTCTCATGCACTTGGAAAAATTCAGCTAGCACAGACCAAATCTGTTTAGCTATCACATAGGAGAAGAATCAATGCTGAATGGATTCTTATTCACAATAGAATAAGCAGTCAATAACCTCTACTTCCTTTCTATTTGCCTCATTATCATGAGTTAGTAGTTTCTTTTTATACAATAACAAACATCTAAATGTACTTAGGGATGTATAATTTAATTTTCAAACAACAGGTATATAAATGAGCATCACTTCCCGATAAATCGATGCTCTTATATAAAGAAGGTGAAGAGCGTAACCTAGAATTATACCGCCAGATGATGGCATCCTCCTCATCTAAGAAGTATGCACAACTACCACAATTCATGTTCTCACACCTTGTCTGGAATTGGATCTTATCTACGACAATATTAATTTTTGCATCACACACCAGGCAGAAAGTGGACCATATTCAAAGAAAACTTTGGATAGTAGAGATGAATTTATCCAGCAGTAAGCTAACACAGTAGGTTCAAGAGAACAGTAACAGAAGCACAATTAAGAAGATTGATCCATGCGGCTTGTTTGCAAGGTGGACGGTGGCATTATGGCAGAGTAAATATTGCTTTATAGTTGTGGCTTCTAAGCAAGTTAGAGTCAGGGGGTATTAGGACTGGCCGACGGTGTGACTCATGGCCACTGTGGAAGTTCATGTGGATGGCAGACAGATTAAGGAAAAGACGGCAAAGCACTAAGAAAATGGCTAGACACAAATAGAAGGGTAACAGGAGGGTGCTATTCAGTGCAACTTCCCTGTTCCCACCACGTCAGAATCCACATGTCTCAGGACAAAAGCAGATAAATCAGTAATGTTCTCATTTCCATCCAATGCTCCAATCATCTTTAGAAAATTTCACTGCATTTTGGAAAAGACTGTAAGTCTAAAGAAGAATCATATACTACCTACTTAAAACATTTAAATATTGTGTACTTGCTCAAAAAAAAAAGAGAATATGGCTAATAAAAGTCTAAAAGCAAACACATTTAACTGAAGACATGTTTGACAGGCTAGTGGGAGAAACAAACACATGGATGGGCAGCAAAAAGACCAAAGATGTGGAAATATTAAATGATTGGAACAGAAATGAACTGTTGATAATGAACATAATGTGAGGGTCAAATAGCGATCCAATGTATTGGACGAAGGCCAACAGGCTTGGATTACTTAGTCAAAGGTTCACAGAGAGATTACACATATATAGGACTGAGAGGAGGTAGCCCAAAGGGCCTGACCAGCCGAAGAGGCTGCACAGGGAACTAGGAGAGGAGGATTACAGCTAGGAAGCATTTAATTCTAACACCCCCCGCAGCCGGAACGTCGATGGAGCGAACGTTCAAACTGGAGCAGAAATCTGAAAATACAGAAGAGGGAAGCCCCTTGGTGAAGACATCGGCGAACTACATTGTGGTGGGAACATGGAGGACTCGGACAGCACCAATGGCAACCCGTTCCCGGATGAAGTGGAGGTCGATTTCCACGTGCTTGGTGCGCTGATGTTGAACAGGGTTGGTGGAGAGGTATATGTCGCTGACATTGTCGCAGTAGACAAGGCTGGCAGTCTTCAGATCATGGTGGAGCTCCTGCAGAAGCTGTCGAAGCCAGGAAGCTTCAGCGACGCCGTTTGCAACAGCGCGGTACTCGGCTTCCGCGCTGGAGCGGGAGACGGTGTGCTGGCGCTTCGAAGACCACGAAACAAGCCTGCCACCGCGAAAAACAGCATAGCCTGAGGTGGAACGGCAGGTGTCGGGGCAGCCAGCCCAGTCGGCGTCGGTGTACACAACAAGTTGAGTCGGGGCAGACTTGGGAATGAGAAGACCAAGGCCAAGAGTCCCCTGAAGGTAGCGAAGAATCCTTTTTGCAGCAACAAGATGAACCTCCCGAGGATCGTGCATATGAAGGTAAACTTGTTGGACGGCGTAAGCAATGTCAGGTCGCGTGAAAGTCAGATACTGGAGGGCTCCCACAAGACTGCGGTATGCTGTAGGATCATCCACTGCAGGGCCAGCATTAGCAGGGATTTTAGCACAAGTGTCCACTGGAGTAGAACAAGGGTTGCAGCTGCGCATGCGATGGCGCTCAAGGATGTCCAGAGTATACTGTCGTTGGGAGAGAAAAATAGTGTCCTTGTGTTGCTGAACTGCTACACCAAGAAAATGATGAAGAGGTCCAAGATCCTTCATGGCAAATTCCTTCTTCAGGGCTGAGATCACGCGGTGGAGGAGCTGCTTAGAAGAGGCCATGAGGACAATATCGTCCACATACAGCAGCAAGTAAACCATCTCAGAGCCACGGTGAAAGACAAACAGAGAGGTGTCGGACTTGGCTTCAGTGAACCCCAGAGAGAGCAAATAGGAGGCAAACTGGCTGTACCATGTGTGGGGCGCCTTCTTCAACACGTAAAGGGACTTGTTGAGTCTGCAGACATGATTTGGGAGGGCTGGATCAGCGAAGCCAGTGGGCTGGGAGCAGTAGACTGTTTCAGACAAGGTCCCGTGGAGGAAGGCGTTCTTCACATCAAGTTGGTGAATCGGCCAGTCCCGTGAGTGTGCCAAGGTCTCGTCGTAGTCGACACCAGGGCATTGGGTGAACCCACGGAGCACCCAACGAGCTTTGTACCAGTCCAGGGAACCATCAGCGTTGAACTTGTACTTGAAGATCCATTTTCCAGTGACCACGTTGGCTCGGGCAGGGTGAGGAACGAGGTCCCAAGTGTTGTTGTCCCGAAGGGCAGCGAACTCCTCGTCCATGGCCCGACGCCAGTTTGGGTCGGCAAGGGCATCACGATATGACCGGGGCAGCGGGGACAACACATCGGTATGCAAGGCGAGGCGAGGCTGCCGACACCCGGACTTCCCACGAGTCGCCATGCCATGAGTATTGCTGACAGGTGGAACAGGGACGGCTCCAGCCGGAACCGGAGGGTCCTGCTTCACATAGCGAGGCAGAGAAGGGATGATGCTGGAGCGTTGAGGAGGGGCGCCCACGGGAGGCACAGGTGGGGTGCTAGGGGCGGGCGCACACCTGGTGAAGACGTGAATGATCGGCGGCTTGGTGAAGGAGGGCGCCACGGGCGCCAAGGGTGGTGAGGCAGGGGGCATAGAGGGCGTCAAAGGCGCCTGCACAGAGGGCACTGGGGCGCCTGGGAATCAGCCGGAGTGGCCGTCCGGGGCACAAACCCAAGTGGAGGCCGTCGGGACGTCGGTGTGCCTGAGCCACGCACCGAGAAACCAGGGGGAGGCGTCCGGGACGCAGGTGTGCCCAGGCTGCCCATCGGCTGCGCAGAGGCAGGCGACAGTGCAGGTGCTGGCAGGAAGTCAGCGAGGTGCGAGGGACCTGCAGGAAGAGAGGACACTGGCATGGTGTCGTCGTTAGTTAGAAAATCGAGCTCCTGAGGGGGTGGTGAGGGCCGGCGAAGGGAGAAAGGAAACGTTGTTTCTTCAAAGACAACATGGCGGGAGACGATGACGCGGTTGGTGGTGAGGTCCAGGCACCTGTAACCCTTATGATTAGGAGAGTAGACGATGAAGGCACATAGAGTGGAGCGTGGGGCGAGCTTGTAGGGGGAGGTGGCTGTTAGATTAGGGTAACAGGTGCAGCCAAACGCTCGAAGGTCATGGTAGGAGGGATGAGACCCATAAAGGGTGAAGAAAGGAATGACCATATGGAGTGTCTTAGTAGGGAGGCGATTGATGAGGTAGGTGGTAGTGGCGAGAGCATCAGCCCAATTTGCGGGAGGCATAGATGCTTGGAAGAGGAGGGTGCGAGTGACATTGGTGGTGGTGCGAATCATGCGCTTAGCTTTCCCGTTCTGCTGTGAGGTATATGGACACGACATGCGGAGGGAAACACCGTGGGTGAGAAAGAAACCGCGAGAGGCGGAGTTATCAAACTCACGGCCGTTGTCACACTGCACCGATTTGATGGTACAGCCAAACTGAGTGGACAAGCATCTGACTAAGAAAAAGTTAGAGATGGCTGGAAAAGCATCTGACTTTAACCGAAGAGGGAAAGTCCAGAGGGAATATGAGCAATCATCCAGAATAACTAAGAAGTATTTAATTAAAACCAGATACACTGACAATGGGAGAGGTCCGTAGGTCACAATGGATAAGATCGAAATTCTTAGATGCACGCGACAAAGAAGTAGTAAAGGGTAGATGAATATGCTGCCCAAGTTGACACGCATGGCATAAGGAATCGTCTTCAGACTTGCTGCAAACGATGGAGGAAGACTGGGCGAGACGCTGAAGAGCAGCCTTGCCGGGATGGCCCAAACGGCGATGCCAGGTTGTCGGAGAGGGAGTGGCCACAAGAGCGCAGAGACCAGATGGTGAGGACAGGAGCTGCGAGGTGTAGAGAGGCCCCGGACTCTCACAGCAAAGGAGGATGTTCCTGGTATGAAGATCCTTCACAGAAACACCAGAAGGGTCAAACTCGACAGAAACAGAATTGTCAGTAGTGAACTTGCGAACAGACAGGAGATTTTTAATGATGTCAGGTGCTATGAGGACATTGTTGAGGTGGAAAGGGCCGGGAACAATGGAGTATCCAGTGCCTACAACTGGAAGGGTGGCGCCATTTCCGACAACAATGGAGGAAGGAGCAGAGGAGGATGGAGAAGTGGTGACCATACCAGGGTTGGAGGCGATGTGGGACGAGGCACCCGAGTCAAACACCCAGTCCGAAGGGCTCGGAGGTGGGGTGAGAGAGACGGTGATGAAGGTGTTGGCGAGCGAGTCAGGTGTCCAGGGCGACCAAGCAGGAGAGGATCTCAGCCTGAAGACCTTCTGATTGCAAGATGCATTTCATTAGCACACCAGTAGATGCTGCTTTTCTATATAATTCATCTCCTATGATGACGTAGTTAGTACTACGTTGGGTGATCTTTTCTCATTCTGTCTTGTCCTCTGGAACCATCTGATGGACCAGGAAGGCTATGAATTGCTCACGCCAATCATCTTCTTTGTCCACCATTAACACGTCACAGGGAGGAGCGGCCACTTGGTCTGGCTGACCTTGAGCCGGGTTGTCCGGGTCTAACATCTTGATGGGCGGCTTGCGCAGGTCTTGAACGAACACACACCAGTCGGAACCAGTGCTCATTTGGAGCCTAATTTGGAGAGGACGTCTGCATCAACATTGTTGTCGCAAGGGACATGCTGGAATTCGATCCCTTCGAAGTGGCCTTCGAGTTTTCGGACCTCAGCATAGTAAGCATCCATTGTGTCCTTGACACAATCCCAATCCTTGTTAACTTGCTCGATGACGACCTTGGAATCACCATAGGCGAGCAGCCGCTTGATGCCCAGGGACACCGCAATACGGAGCCCATGGATAAGAGCTTCATACTCTGCTCCATTGTTGGAGGCCTTGTAGTGGATTTGTAGTACGTACTTGAGTTGGTCTCCCTTAGGAGAGATGAGTAGCATGCCTGCTTCGGCACCTTCAAGGTTGAGTGTGCCGTCAAAGTACATGATCCAGTGCTCAGGCCGTTCCGTGGAAGGCGGCATCTGGATTTCCGTCCACTCATACACGAAGTCAGCTTAGATCTGGGATTTGATTGCTTGCCTAGGGTAGAACTCAATGTCGAACATGCCCAACTCGACAGACCATTTGACGATGTGGCCATTGGCGTCACAGTTGCGAAGAATCTCCCCTAGCGGGAAGGCTGAAGGGACCTTGATCTTGTGAGCTTGGAAGTAGTGCCAGAGCTTTCTCGACGTGATCAAAAGCGCATAGAACAACTTCTAAGGCTGTGTATACTGTGTTTTAGTGTCAGCCAGGACCTCGCTCACGTAGTACAGGTTGCTGGACAGGATAGACTTGATGGTCTTCTTCTCGTTCTGCAACGAGAACCATACTGACCACATTGGTGGTTGTCGCGATGTAGAGGAGGAGTGTTTCCTTCGCAGTTGGAGGTGTCATGATTGGTGCAGAGGTAAGAGACTCCTTGAGCTTGTCAAAGGCTTGTTGCGCCTCGTCATCCCACACAAACTTATCTACCTTCTTCAATAGCTTGAAGAAAGGCAGACCATTTTCTCTGAGCTTACTGATGAAACGACCTAGAGCCGCCATCATGCATGTGAGCTTCATGATGTCCTTCTTGCACGATGGCTTGTGCATGTTGCAGATAGCATCGACCTTGACGGGTTTGGCTTCAATGCCTTGGTGCCCGACCATGAAGCCCAGGAGCAACCCGGAAGGGACACCGAAAATGCACTTGGTCGGGTTGAGCTTCCATTGCTAGGCGCGGAGGTTGGCGAAGGTTTCAGCGAGATCGGCGATGAAGTTGTCCTCCTGAGTGGTCTTGATACCACATTGTCGACGTAGGCTTCAACATTGCACCAGAGCTGAGACTCCAGGCACTTCCGGATCGCCTTTTGGTACGTGACACCAGCGTTTTTAGGCCGAAGGTCATGACCTTATAACAGTAGATGCTATTGGGCGTAATGAACGCTGTATTGTCCTGATCGTCAGGATTAAGGGCTATCTGGTGATACCTTGAGTAGCAGTCGAGGAAGCATAACAGGATGCTGCCAGCCGTGGAATCCACGACTTGGTCGATACGCGGAAGAAGGAAGGGATCTTTGGGGCAGTGCTTGTTGAGATCGGTGTAATCGATACACATTCTTAATCTGCCAGTCTTCTTAGGTACAAGGACTGGGTTTGCTAGCCAAACCGGGTGCTTACATTCGTGGATGAATCTGGCAGCCAAGAGCTTGCAAACTTCTACTTCTATTGCCTCCTTTCGATCTTTCGCAAAGCGACAAAGCTTCTTCTTGATAGGTCTTGCTATCTTGCTAACTTCTAAGGAATGCTCAGCCAGCCTCCTCGGGAGACCAGGCATGTCTGATGGACTCTATGCAAATATGTCGGCATTATCCCGAAGGAAACTAGTGAGTGTGTATTCCTAGTTCAGGTCCAGGTCGGCCCCGATGGTGAGTTGCCTCCCTACATCGGGCAGGAAGGCAAACCATCTTCACCGTAGGACTGGCGTCCAAGGTGGTTGATGTACGCTTCTGCTCGGGCACCTCCAGTGTGGTGGTGTCGATCTTTGAGGCCTAAGCGACCATGATTGGAGCTGCAGCCGCATAGGCAGATGTCGAGGTGAGGTGGAGAGTCTCAGCCTCGCATCAGTAGGAGACCATGATTTTGCCGTAGACGGAGAGGATCCCATTGGGCGCCAGCATCTTCATGATGAGGTACGTGTGGTGTGGGATGGCCATGAACCTGGCCAACATAGGGCGACACGGGATGGCATGGTAGGATGAGCGGAAGTCTGCCACCTCGAACGTCAGGTATTCCATGTAGTAGTTTTGCTGGGTATCGAAAGTAACCGGTAGGCAAACACGACCCAAGGGGTAGGCTGCTTTGCCGAGTACAACCCCATAGAAGGGCTCGTCGCAGGCCGTCATCTTCTTGAAGTCGAACTTCATCTTCTTCGAGGTCTCTGTGAATATGATGTTAAGGCTGCTGCCCCCGTCTATGAGGGTCTTAGGCAACATTGCTCCATCCACTGTGGGATTAATGACCAGCGGGTAAGTCCTAGGTTCTGGTATGTGAACCTAATGATCTTCTCTGGAGAATGTTATGGGGAACTCTTATGAGAACCCGCTAGGGTTTATGCCCAATCTTTCGATGAGAGGTGTGGATAACTCGATTGATAACGAGGAGACGCTCTCGGCCCGACTATAGCCTTCCAAGACTGCGCCTGTGCAACCGATACACCTCCTCCGCTGCCGCGATCGTGTGGGTCGCATCATCGGCCTCTAGGGCACCCGTCCTGCAAGCAATCGAAGAACTAGCAAGAACAAGTATTGAACAAGTACTGAAATTACTATATGGGAATGATAGGTTTCAATCTCGAACTCAATCTCAAATGATGTGGGGTTTCGAAGACTCGAAGACGTGCGGCTGGACCAGCACGTGCGCTTACAAGCAAGTAGTAAAGGCTAAACTTGATCTAAACAAAACCCGAATGTTCTCGATGGCGGCTAAGGAGTATATGATAGGGGGAGGACGACCACAAGGGCGCTGGGGTCGTTCTCTAACCCTAGGATGCGTCCCTAATGCACCCAACTTGATACACAGCCGATTGGGCCAAAATACGGTGGCGCAGCACCCTAGACAGAAAGACATCTGGTCATTGATTTGTTGATTGCGGATGCCACAGGACAGATATGGACATGAGTCCAGATCCATATGAAAGTTGACTTCATTCCAGGAAGTACTTGAAGACCCCAATCCGACTCCGTATGCGTCTGTGGCGTCCATTAGAAGTTGGTGTTGTGCTGCAGTCCGAATCCAGCCGACCCGAATCCTTTTCGGAGTTGCTCTTCTCCATGATTCTAAGCAATCCAATAGTACATGTGTCTCCACAATCTAAACATGGTGTACATGAACTTAGGAGGGAACTTACCTGATTATTTAGTTGACGAGCACGAGCACGAGTAATAGGACCAGCAAGAGGAATATGAGATGTATCATGTTGAGGTAGTGATGATGTCGATGCCGGGGATGTATCATTGGCGGGAATGTCCTCATCATCCTCCCCTTCTTGCATTTGAGTCGTCCTCGACTCAAGCTCATCTTCTTCTCCCAAATATGGCTTCAAATCTGCAATGTTAAATGTGGGACTAACCCCAAAATCTGTAGGTAGATCTAGTTTGTATGCATTGTCATTAATTCTCTCTACTACTTTAAATGGTCCATCAGCCCTAGGCAATAATTAGATTTACGGAATTCAGGAAACCTCTCCTTCCTCTAATGTAACCATACTAAATCTCCAGGTTCAAATTTTAATTCCTTTCTACCTTTATCACCAGCAAACTTGTACTTAGCATTCATGCGCTCTATGTTCTCTTTTGTTGTTTCATGAAGCTTTAACATCAATTCAGCAAGTTTAGTAGCATCAAAATTTAGTTTCTCAGAAGCTGGCAAAGACGTTAAATCAATAGGAGCACGAGGCAAGAAACCATAAACAATCTGAAATGGGCACATCTTTGTAGTAGAATGCAATGCAACGACCGATTGTTAGCAAATTCAATATGAGGTAAACACTCTTCCCACATCTTAATATTGTTCTTTAACACAGCCCTTAACATAGTAGACAAAGTTCTATTCACAACTTCAGTTTGACCATCAGTTTGGGGATGACATGTAGTAGAGGACAAAAGCTTAGTACCCAACTTAGCCCATAAAGTTTTCCAGAAATAACTAAGAAAAAGAAACTTAGCATCACGATCAGAAACAATTGTATTAGGCACTCCATGCAAGCGAACAACTTCTCTAAAGAACAAATCAACAATATTTGAAGCATCATCAGTTTTATGACATGGTACGAAGTGTGCCATCTTAGAAAATCTATCAACAACCACAAACACACTATCACGACCCTTCCTAGTCCTTGGCAAACCCAACACAAAATCCATAGAAATATCTTCCCAGGGAGCACTAGGAACATGGTAGAGGTAAATACAAACCGTTTGGATTTAAACGTGACTTAGCCTTTTGACATGTAGCACATCGAGCAACAAATCTCTCCACATCTTTCCTCACCTATGGC
Source organism: Cenchrus fungigraminus (assembly GCA_036936925.1). Taxonomy (NCBI): domain Eukaryota; kingdom Viridiplantae; phylum Streptophyta; class Magnoliopsida; order Poales; family Poaceae; genus Cenchrus; species Cenchrus fungigraminus. Next base: position 54,904,938 of record CM072772.1, on the reverse strand, counting down.
CAAAAGAAATGGCCAGCAAGAATGTCCGCCGTCTTTTTGGCTCCAAAATGTCCCATCAAACCACCTCCATGCGCTTCCTGCAACAACAACAAACGAATAGAGCTAACTGGAATGCATAGTTTGTTAGCTCTAAATACAAACCCATCACTAATGATGAATTTGTTCCATCCTTTTCCATCTTTGCAATACAGCAATACATCTTTAAAATCAGCATCATTAACATATTGTTCTTTAATTGTTTCTAGGCCAAAGATCTTGTAATCAAGTTGATTCAGCAAAGTATATCTCCTAGACAAAGCATCAGCGATGACATTCTCTTTCCCTCTCTTGTGCTTAATAACATAAGGAAAAGATTCAAAATTCAACCCACTTAGCATGTCTACGGTTCAGTTTTCCTTGACTACGAATATGTTTCAAAGATTCATGATCAGAATGAATAACAAACTCTTTGGGCCACAAATAATGCTGCCGTGTTTCCAAACATCAAACAAGAGCGTACAATTCTTTATCATAAGTGGAATAATTCAGAACATGATCGCTCAATTTTTCACTAAAATACGCAACTGGTTTTCCTTCTTGCAACAAAACACCACCCAACCCCATTCCACTATCATCACATTCAAACTCAAAAGTTTTATTAAAATTAGGGAGTTGGAGGAGAGGTGCATGTGTCAACTTATCTTTCAAAATGTTGAAGGCGTTCTCTTGTTTTCTTCCCCAACTAAAAGGCACCCCCTTCTTTGTAAGCTCATTCAATGGTGCAACAATGGTGCTGAAATCCTTCACAAACCGGCGATAGAACCCAGCAAGTCCTAGGAAACTCCGCACTTGTGATATTCTTTGGTACAGGCCACCCCTGTATAGCTTCTACCTTGGCTTGATCAACCTCAATTCCATGTGGAGTCACAACATAGCCAAGAAATGACACTCGATCGGTGCAAAAGGTGCACTTCTCAAGATTACCAAATAAACGTGCATCTCGTAAAGCATTGAAAACAATACGAAAATGATCAAGATGTTCATTCACAGATTTGTTGTAGATCAATATATCATCAAAGTAAACTACAACAAATTTCCTAATAAAAGCACGCAAAACCTCGTTTGTTAATCTTTTGAAAGTGCTAGGTGCATTAGTTAACCCAAAAGGCATGCTAACCACTCATATAAACCGAATTTAGTTTTAAAAGCAATTTTCCATTCATCTCCCAATTTCATATGAATCTAGTGATACCCACTATGCAAATCAACCTTAGAAAAAAATAGTAGCACCACTCAGTTCATGAAGCATATCATCTAGTCGTGGAATAGGATGTCGATAGCGAATAGTGATATTATTAATAGCTCTACAATCAACACACATACGCCATGTTCCAACTTTCTTAGGCACCAAAAGAACTGGAACAGCACAAGAACTAAGAGACTCATGCACATAACCTTTGTCAAGTAGTTCTTGCACTTGTCGCTGAATTTCTTTTGTTTCCTCCAGATTTGACCTGTATGGTGCACGGTTGGGCAAAGAAGCACCCGGAATAAGATCAATCTGGTGCTCAATCCCTCGTATAGGTGGAAGCCCCATTGGTATCTCACTTGGAAAAACATCATAGTACTCCTGCAAAACGTTAGCAACAGCAGGAGGCAAAGAATGTTGCATATCTTGAAGTGAAATCAAAGCATCCGTGCATACCAAAGCATAGGCAACACAAGTGGAAGCTATTAATTCATTAATATCAGATTTAGTAGCAAGCAAACAATGACCTTTCAATTGTATCCCATTGTTATTAGTACCAACAGATTTCAGATGTTTATTGCTCTCAGTTTTAGCTTTTGCAGCTTTAGCAATATCATCACGCACAATAGCATCAAGAGACATAGGGAGCAACAAAATTTTCTTATCATTGTGCATGAGAGAATACTTATTTGATCTACCATGATGCAAACAATCTATATCAAATTGCCAAGGTCTACCTAGTAGAATATGACAAGCTTCCATAGGCACAACATCACACTCAACAAGATCATGGTATGAACCAATAGAAAAACTAATTCGTACCAGCCTCGTTACCTTTACCTTACCATTGTTGTTCAGCCATCTAATGTATTATGGATGTGGGTGTGGTGTGGTTGAAAGTGCAAGCTTCTCCACCATGTCGCTGCTAGCCAAGTTATTACAGCTTCCCCCATCAATGATCAAGCGACAAGAACATTCTTTAATGACACACTTTGTTTGGAACAATGTATGCCGCTGATTTTGCTCTGCGTTCTCCATTTGTGCACTAAGCACACGCTGCACGATAAGACTCATAATGCTCTGCATCCTCTAGACAAATCTGTTCGTCAGGTGGCTCTGCTCCACATGCATCGTCAGCCGCAAGCAAAACAAGTGTATCGTCATCAAAATCACTAGCAGAAGAATACCCACCATCGTCCTTTACCACCAAAACACACTTGCTAGGACAATCATGTTGTACATGTCCATATCCCTTGCATTGATGGCACTAAACATATCTTGTTCTACCTGTGGAGGCAACTGACGATGCACTATTGGCTGGTTTCTGGGCGGATTGGTTGTTGAATTTATAGTAACACCCCGTGGTTTGTCGGAGGAGGATTGTGGTGATGCTGATCGGTTCGGTGTGGTCATGGAAGTAGAGGAACGCTGCTGCCATGATGTAGATCGCCCTGCAAAAATGTTAGACTTGGCACCACGTCGTCCCTGCACTTCCCTTTCAGCTTTACAAGCAAGATGGAAACATTTGGTTACAGTATTATAATCTTTATAAGCAAGGATGTCCTGAATTTCTCTATTTAATCCACCCACAAATCTAGCAATAGCAGATTCCTCACTCTCCTCTATATTACAACGCAACATACCCATTTGTAATTCCTAATAATAATCTTCTACACATTTAGTACCTTATCTCAATTGTTGCAACTTATGTAACAGATCACGTGCATAGTAAGAAGGAACAAATCTAGCCCGCATGACCTGTTTCAAAGCATCCCAAGTTTGTGGTATGTTATTTAGATTTTTCTTGCCATATTCTATCCACCAAATAGAAGCAAAATCAGTGAACTCGCTCGTAGCAGCCCTAACATGTGTAGTTTCAGGAAATTCATGGTATGCAAAATTTTGATCAACAACAATTTCCCAAGTAATGTAAGCATCAGGATCATATTTGCCATCAAAAGGAGGTATCTTAAATTTAATCTTACTGAAAGCATCATCATTACCATGCAAATCGCATCGACGATTACCGCCTATACCTCGACGATTACGATGTAGCCGACGTCGGTCTAGATCGTCAACTCCAATGTCTTCTCCATATGCGTCCTAGTCACCATCAAATCCCTCATCCTTGTCGTCGTCATTCTTCTTGTCATGCTTCTTGTCTTCCTTCTTGCCATCTCCAACCTTCTTAGCATGCAGATCATCAAATCGCTTCAAAAGTGCAACAAGACTCTTGTCCATATGAGCCACTGATGCATCCACCCCTGCAAGCCTGTTGTTCTTGCTGATCTGTGTGGCCTCCAATTGCCCAATCTTATCATTCGTCACCACCAAGTCATTATCAATGCCTTCGCTGTGCGTCTTCACCAGCCTCTCGAAGTGTTGTATGATCCCCTTAGTGCGAGGAGACTGTGGAATTTTGTTGACTTCCCCATCTTCCCCATCTGATCCTGCCATGGTGAAAACAAAAAAAACAAGTGCAAGAGAAAAAATCCTACAGCTAATAGGAAGTAGCTACTGCAAGGCGCTCACTCTCAACTTGTTATACAACCTCTTACCAATTCTTACCTTGCCCAACAGGAGGGGACGACAACCACAAGTCTGCAACCACGGAGTGAAGCGTATCGGTGCCACCAGCAACAAAACCTGTCAAGCTGTAGTCGAATATGTGGAGCTATAGGTGGGCTGGACAAGGAATGACTAGCACCACGTTAGATCAAAAAGCAAGCTGAATAATCGTTCAACGGTGGTACTGTGTTGGTCCTAGCCTAGACCATGCTAGAGACGCGAGCCTAGACACAAACGAAGTCACAACGCACCACTGAAAAATTGAACAACTCACTCCAAACACAAAGATCAGCCCCTTTTCTCTTTTCTTTTCTTTTCTTTTTTTCTTTTCTTTTTTTCTTTTTTTCAGGGGATCCTCAAAACTGAAAATATGAACAAAGGGACTCCCAAAGAGCCAATTACCACACAAACTTTTCCAGAAAACATAGGGGTATTTCGTTAATAAAAAGATGAGTATATGATAGGGGTATTCAGAAAACTCTCTCTCTCTCTCTCTAGAGTAAGTCGAAACTCAAATATGGTATAAACGAGGAGAGGACAGCTAGAGATATGATCTACTGCTATGTTTTTTTGATGATGACAAAATATAGGAATGAGTGATCCGCAGCAATATATGGTAACACAAAGCAGCCACCAAACCGAGTACAACTCAAACTTCAACATGAGGTGGCTTCGGTCTTCACCTTCCCACTAGGGAGTGTGGGGTTTACAGATTGATTCCTTAGCTCGGCGAACACTGGATGAAGATGGTAGCGCACAACTGTGATAGAAAATGTGACAAGAACTAGAAACTCTAAAGGACTAAAACTAAGACCAGCAACTCGACACAACCCGGTGCAACCGAAAACTCAACAAGCCCTAACCAAGTAGTGCTAGTATGGCTCAAAGGTGTTATGGGATTGCAGGAACAACACTGATCTACTATATATTTTTTTTGGCTTTTTATGGACTATAGGAGATTTTTTTTTTGCAAAGGGTGTGGAAGTCTCTCACCGAAATCTTGCTCTGATTACCAACTGATGAGAACCCGCTAGGGTTTATGCCCAATCTTTCGACGAGAGGTGTGGATAACTCGATTGATAATGAGGAGACGCTCTCGGCCCGACTACAGCCTTCCAAGACTGCGCCTGTGCTACCGATACACCTCCTCCGCTACCGCGATCGTGTGGGTCGCGTCACCGGCCTCTAGGGCACTCGTCCTGCAAGAAATCGAAGTACTAGCAAGAACAAGTATCGAACAAGTACTGATATTACTAGATGGGAATGATAGGTTTCAATCTCGAACTCAATCTCAAATGATGTGGGGTTCCGAAGACTCGAAGACGGGCGGCTGGACCAGCACGCGTGCTTACAAGCAAGTAGCAAAGGCTAAACTTGACCTAAACCAAACTCGAATGTTCTCGATGGTGGCTAAGGAGTATATGACAGGGGGAGGATGACCACAAGGGTGCTGGGGTCGTTCTCCAACCCTAGGACGCATCCCTAATGGACCCAACTTGATACACAGCCCATTGGGCCAAAATACGGTGGCGCAACACCCTGAACAGAAAGACCTCCGGTCAATGATTCGTCAACTGCGGACGCCACAAGACTGATATGGACATGAGTCAGGATCCATATGAAAGTTGAATTGATCACGGTTCCAGGAAGTACTTGAACACCCCAATCCGACTCCGTATGCGTCCGTGGCGTCCGTTAGAAGTTGGTGTTGTGCTGCAGTCCGAATCCAACCGACCCGAATCCTTTTCCGAGTTGCTCTTCTCCATGATTCCTAAGCAAACCAATAGTGCACGTGTCTCCACAATCTAAACATGGTGTACATGAACTTAGGAGGGAACTTATCTGATTATTTAGTTGACGAGCACGAGTAATAGGACCAGCAAGAGGAAAATGAGATGTATCTTGTTGAGGTAGTGATGATGTTGATGCCGGGGATGTATCGTTGGTGGGAATGTCCTCATCAAACTCCGACCACCTCAGAGGTTGGGGAGCTTCTGTGTTCATGAGTCCAATCTCTCGCGCCTGGGAGCACTGTTGTCTGTTGCTTTCGAAGGCCCGACGACCACCGACAATGAAGTTTATCTCCCGATTGGCAGCTTGAAAAGCACCATTGGGATTGCCACTCTTATGTGGTGGAGGAGTACGTTCCTTGCGGTGTTCGCCGTTATTGTGACGGTCATCACGCCGATCCTTGTGATGATCATCTCGACGATCTTCGCGGTGGTCGTTGCGGCGATCTCTATCATTGTTGCGGTTGTCGCGGCAATAAGGTCGGCGGTCGCGGTCGTCATGCCAATCAGGTCGGCGGTAGCAGTTGTTGTTGTAGCGGCTATTGTAGTGCCCATCGCCATTGTTGCTTCTCTTGGGCTTCTTGGGTTTTTCAGGGACGCCAAGGGCGCGCTTTAGCTCCTCGCGGTCGCGCATCCTATGTTTCGCGCTAGCATGGAACTGACAAGTGACGTCTAGCATGTCGCGGAAGTCGTCCTCGAGAAAGGTAGACCTTCTCGAAGCATCAGCCATTAAGACCTCGCCAGATTGCTTGCGCGACTTGACGGCAACGTCGGACGCCAAGGTGGTGGAGGCATCATCTGCTTTGTCGCCCTTGAAGTCATGGACGACAACATCTCATGTATCAATGAGCTTGTCGACATAGGTCATGAGGTCTGCAATGGTGGTTGCACTGGCCTCATGAATCTTCTCGAAGAGCTTTAGGTTGGTGACGCCTTCCTTGTAGTATATGATGACATCTTCGTCTTTAACACCAGCAACTTGGTTGCGGTTGTTGGGGATCGGGAGGAGGGGCCCTAACTTCCTGGTGGGCCACTCCCGGGCCCATTGGGAAGGCCCCCCTGCAACGGTGGATCCACCAGCGTTGCGATCCGAGAAGACACGACGTCCCTCCAGGCGCCGTATGGAGGGGATCCCAACGACAAGATGAAGGCATCCGGGAAGGCTGAGGAGAGGAGCCTGGGAGGAGCAGACGAGACGAAGGTGCTCCGCGTGGGTAAAGCCGGAAGGTCATCGAGGTGGAAGTCGAAGCCGGAGACAGCCCCGGAAGAGCGCGCGGGGATGGACCACTTAGTTCTGAAGCATCACGTGGACGGGAGACCTAGAAAGGAGGATAGACCACCTTGCCCCCGACCAAGGGTTTGGGGCCAGGAGTCCGTACCAGGGCCGTAACAGGGGTAAATCGGACATTGTACTGGAGCCGTACCGAGCGTAAAACGGAGATTGTACCGAGAGTGCCATAGGGCCTATAAAAGGGGTGCCAACCCTATGTAATGTCTCTCTAAGTTGCAATATACTCACTCTACTAGTCACTCAGTCCCCTAGTAGCTCATCTGGGCCGTACTATGCGGACCAAGAGCCCGCTCCTTTACTGTTTGGAACATTGTAACCACCAACAGTTGGCGCCGTCCGTGGTGACGTGTGCGACTGAGAAAAGCCGAAATGGCTCCGGCAAAGAAGAAGGGGAAGGGAGCCACGGAGGAGTCCCGGAGCGAGTTCCTCGGGAGATCCCTGAGTTCTGGATGGAGCCGAGCAGGAAAACCTCCAGCATGAGGCCGAGAGGGACCAGATGGGAGGCGGAGACCCCCTCTGGCATGGGAAGAAGATGACGACACCTCCCTGGAGGAGCGGGAGGCCCTCGACGCAGAACGGGAGGTGGAGGACCTTCAAGGCCAGGTCCTAGAGGCACGAAGAAGGGCGGAGCGGCAATATTCCACTGCCATGGAGGAGATCAACCGGGAGGCTGGACGAAGGGAGGAGGAGTACCTCTGGAGGTGGGCGGATGCGAACCGAAAGGCGCGGGAGCTGAAGAAACTCCTAGAGGACCTCAACGCCAGAAGGACGCAGCGAGAGAGCTCCGGGAAGGGCAGCCGGGAGCCTCCCCCATCCCCGGACCTGGACCACACCGAGATGTTCCTGAAGCGTGGAGGGTTCCAGGACCCCACGTCACCTCTGGCTCCGACTCTCCAGTCGCTCAACTGGCCAAAGGGCTTCAAGATGCCTCAGATCGCCCCTACGATAGGAAGACCGACCCGACGGCTTTCCTCATGAGCTTCGAGGCAGCCATCAATCCGTGGGTGGAGACGAGTTCACAATGCCCAAGAGCTTCGTGATGGCCTTCATTGGGATCGCGCGCACCTTGTACACTACCTTGGACGCGGGGAAGATCCACTCCTGGGAACAGCTCTAAGAGTTGATGCTGGAAAACTTCTAGGGAAACTACGACGACCTCGTCACTTCAGGGCACCTATTTGCCATAAAACAGGAATGAGACCCACTGGAGCTTTGTCCGCCACTTTGTGAATGTTAAGTGCCAAGCGAGTAGGTTCAGCAAGCGCACCATCATCAACGCGGCCCAGGAGGGGCTTGTCCATGGCTCGCCTGGTCCCGCCAACCCCCTCAGACGGTGTCGGAGCTGATGAGGAAGATGGAAGAGTATGCGCGGGCGGAGGACAACGAGCTGCGAGAGAAGCAAAGGAAGCAAGCCGGGGAACAATGTTCCCACCCAGACGACCGGAGGACGAAGGATCAGGAGCGCGAACGGCGCTTCAAATGGGACGAGCCCCGCCGGAAGAAAGATTCTTCCTCGTGGCCCGTCTGGGAAGTCCACACCGTCGATGCCCCTAGAGGACGGGGTGAGAGACGGGAGGACAGCCGAGAGGAGCGACGGGATGATCGGAAGAGGGAGAAGATGTCGGGCGGGCCCCGAGGGCCCCCCGGAGGGGCAGTCCAAGGCGGAAGCGGCCCCCTCCCACGGGAAGAATGGCTCCAAGACATTCTGCATCATCCATCGGGAATGGGGGGCACAATACCTAGGAGTGCCCAGCCATAACCGCCGTCCAAGCGTCCACGACATCACAGAAGGTGCCGGGGAGAACGTCCTGTCATGCATACCACCCCTGTGTGGCCACCCCCTCCCGGGCCGCCACCTCCGGTGTGGACTCACCCTCCGACGTACCTCATGCCTCCGGCAGGAGTCCCCGAAAACCACGTAGTCCTAAGACCTCCCAAGATGGGGGCCGAGATGCGAGATGTGCAGCACGTCGTGGGGACCCACCGCATTGTACTCCTAATCTTCGGGGTTCCTCCCGAGCTCTGGACTCAAAACGGCAAAGACGGGCCTACATCCGGGAGGTGCACCACGTCCACACAATGGCACCGCCAAAGCTCCCCGCCTACGCCGTGGTGCCAATCACATTCCACGCGGAGGATTGCAACACGCCTTTCTACCCTCACTAGGATGTGTTCGTGATCTGCACCAACGTCAACAGGGTGGAACTGCACCAAATCCTCATCGACGGGGGCAGCTTGGCAGACGTCCTCTTCAGTTGGGCGTTTGACGAGATGGGACTTTCTCGATCGCAGCTGCTCAACGCCGGGACTCCGCTACGGGGGTTCAGTGAAGGGACGGTGCAAACACTAGGGCAGATCACATTACCGGTATCGTTCGGGCATGGGAACTACGCCAGGACGTAAGACATCATCTTCGATGTCGTCGACACTCCGTACCAATACAACGCCATCTTCGGGAGACGGCTGCTGAACGCCTTCTACGCGGTGCCACACCACGGTTTCCTATGCATGAAGATGTCGGGCCCTCGCGGAATCATCAAAGTGCTGGGAGACCAGAGGGTCTCTCGTCTCATTGACCTCGGAAGAGCCCCAGGGCAGCGAGAGGTCAACGAGTTCATTCCAGAGGACCCCTGGGAAAGCGTCCCGTTCACCACCCACTACGTCCCGAAGGCGCGCCCGGGAGAGGGTGTCAAAGAGGTTCCTTTGAGGGAAGACGCTCCCGACCAAACCATCCGCATCGCCAAGGACCTCCCGCTAAGGCTGGAAGGTGCCCTCCTCACCCTCCTTCGGGAATACGAGGATGTACTGGCCTTGGAGCCCCTCCGACTTGCAAGGGGTGAGCCAGGACCTCATCAAGAACCACCTCTGGATCGACCCCAAGAAGAAGCCACACAAGCAAAAGGTCCAGAAGTTTTCAACGGAAAGGAAGGCAGCTGCCCAAGAGGAGGTCTGGAAGCTGCTTGAAGCGAAGGTGATCCGGGAAGTCGTGCACACGGAATGGCTCGCCAACCCGGTGCTAGTGAAGAAGAGCAACGGGAAATGGAGAATGTGTGTGGACTTCACCAACCTTAACAAAGCATGCCCCAAGGATGACTTTCCCCATGCACGGATCGATCAGATCGTTGACTTCATGTCAGGATGCGAGCATCTCTGCTTCCTCGACGCATATTCGGGGTACCACCAAGTCTGGATGGCCAAGGAGGACGAGCCACACACCAGCTTCATCACTCCCTCCGGCACCTACTGCTTCACTCGGATGCCCTTCGGGTTGCGAAATGCGGGGGTAACCTTCGCCAGGCTCGTCCAGAAGGTTTTCGAGAACCAGATTGGAAGGAACATTGAAGCATATGTGGACGATGTCCTGGTTTGCAGCCAGAAGGAGGAGGATTTGGTCGCGGACCTAAGGGAAACCTGTGGGAACCTGCGGTGCACCGGGCTACGTCTTAACCCAGAGAAATGCACCTTCGGGATGCGTTCTGGGAAGGTGGGGTACCTGGTCTCCCAGCGGGGCATCGAGCCCAACCCGGAGAAGATCCGAGCCATCCGTGAAATGAAGCCTCCGTCGACGACATGGGAGGCGCAAAGGTTGACGGGGTGCCTTGCTGCCATCGGGCGCTTCATCTCGTGCTACGGGGATCCACCCCCTTCCAACACCTACAAGAGTACCTGCAACACTCGGAGATGCTTGTCAGCCCAGGCCCCGGGGAACTCCTCCTCCTGTATGTCGCTACTTCCTCAATGGTAGTAAGCGTCGTGCTGGTGCAGGAGGTTCTTCAGGACATAAGGTGGGTGTAGGCCCTGGTGTACTACGCCTCCGAGGCCCTGGCGGAGCCAAAACTCTGTAACTCTGAAGTTGAGAAGCTGGCCTACGTCGTCGTCATGTCCTCTCGGAAGCTCAAGCATTACTTCACAAGACACCCAATCACAGTACCCACCTCCCTACCTCTTCGGGACGTATTCAACAATCGGGAAGCTGTTGGGCGGATATCCAAGTGGGCGGCCGAACTCACCCCGTATCATCTCAAGTTCGAAGCAAGAACCGTGATTAAATCCCAGGCACTGGCGGATTTCATAGCGGATTGGACTCTGTCGGAGGAGAGAACGAAGCTGCCTCGGTTGGAACCGGAATGGACCGTTTATGTCGACCGGGCCTGGGGAGCGTCCGGGGCTGGGGCCGCGATAGCTATCTACTCCCCGACGGGGCAGGAATTATTGTACACCATACAGCTCCAGTTCCCGTGCACCAACAATGAGGCGGAGTACGAGGCCGTAATTCTGGGGCTGTGCAAGGTAGCTGCACTGGGCGCCCAACGGGTCCGGGTCAGGAGCGACTCTCAAGTGGTGACCATGCAGGTACAAAAAGAGTACTAGGTGCAGGAGCTTGAGCTAGTGGAATACCTCTGCGTGGTTCGCGGTCTCGAGAAGAAGTTCCAGGGGTTCACGGTGACGCACATTCCACACACGAAGAATGTCGTGGCCGATGCATTGGCGAAGGCAGCGGCTCAGCGGTAGTCCCTACCCCCTCAAGTCTTCTTCAGCGTCGTGACAGCCCCATCCCATCAGCAGTCGCCCAGGACCAGCGACGGGGTGGCCACTCGTGACGTAAATGTCATCCGGAGCAACGACTGGCGGACCCTGATCATCGCCTACCTCTAGGGACATTATCATCCGACGCAACTCCCAGAGAAACGTCGGATGGGCCACCGTTGTCGAAGCTTCAAGCTGGTTGATGGGATGTTGTACAAGGTCATAGTCACCGCCCCCTGCTCCGGTGCATGAGTCGGGAAAAAGGAAGGTAGCTCCTTGAAGAAATCCACTCCGGCTCGTTCAGGGCACACGCCGCGCCCTGGAACTTGGTGAGATGAGTCTTCCGACAAGGACTCTACTGGCCCACTATGCTATCCGACGCTCAGGAGCTGGTGTGCCACTGTGACACTAGCCAGCGCATGAGTCGGATGAGCCGCCTCCCCGCCACGGCGCTCCAGGCGGTCGCCCCGATCTGGCCCTTGGCGCGATGGGGAATCGACCTGGTCGGGCCATTACCCAACGCCCCGGGAAGTTTCTGCTTCGTTGTGCTGGCGGTCGAATACTTCTCGAAATGGGTCGAGGCTGAGCCTATCACCACCATCCGGGCGGTCAACATCGTCAAATTCTTCTAGAAGAACATTGTGTCGTTTCAGTGTACCGCGGGAGGTTACGGTGGACAATGGGAAGCAGTTCGAATCGGAACGCTTCTGGACATACTGTGAGGAAATCGGGACCAAGGTGTGTTTTGCATCAGTGTATCACCCCCAGTCGAATGGGGCGTGCGAAAGGGCCAACGGGACCATCTTCTCGTCGCTTAGTAAGCGCATTTTCGGGGCTCCGAAGGCGATGTGGGCCGATGAACTACCGAATGTGTTGTGGGCGCACCACACCGCTTTTGCAGGCCCCACGGGATTCACGCCATTCAAGTTGTTGTTCGGAGAAGAGGCAGTCACCCTGGAGGAGGCATTAGCTGGAGCCTCCCGGGTGACTCCAGAAAAAGAAGTGGAGGCTGCCGTCGTGGCCCAGACCTATAAGAGGAACATCGCTTGTGTGCGGTCGCGAATCTAGCCAAGTACTAGAAAGAAACCAAGACCTAGTGGGACAAGAGACTCAAGCCTTGCTCTTTCATGACGGGTAATTTGGTCCTCCGCAGAAGGAGAGATGTCAACTCTCGGGGGAAATATGAGAGCAATTGGGAGGGACCTTTTGTGGTCACGGCAACCCCCACCACAGAGCATACCGGCTGATGACTCCCGACAGGATGGAGGACCCCTACTCATGGAACGCCGACCTGCTCGTCCGTTACTACCCGTGAGGCCCCGAGGCGGGCCGTGACCCAGGGGCCACTACCGAGGCACAGCTCACCAGAAGCCCAGTCCCGAACTTTTGTAATGACTTTCTAAAGCCGGAAGCTCCTCCGTGTAGCGCCGTGCCGGGGAAAGGCGCAAGCCAGAAGTAGGCCGCATGAGGCCATCTAACGGTTACTTCTGTAATCCATGTATATGTTCAACCAAGTTTTGAAAGATCTTCGAAGAAAAAAAATACATCTGAAGCTCTAGTGAAATCGGTGTAGCACCGCATGTCGGAATCCCCTCCCACAGCGCGGAAAGTTCGGAGTAGGGGGAAGCCAGAGATGAGGCTCCCCCCGCCCGCCCAACTCATCTTGTGTTGACTAGAGGCCGGCGTGGCAACGCACGACCGCGGCCAGATTCCGTAAAAAGGAGTGTTTTCCAAAGGGTCACGAGAGAGGACCGGGGGAGTGGATGGTTCGAACAACCATCACCGACCATCACGGAAGGGACGCCTTCCCGAAATGGGCGGGGCGAGCTCTCATCGATCCACGGCTGAAAAGTGCTGGACGAAGCACGCCCTAACCCCAGAATCTCGAGAGTAAAGCTCCTCCTGAAGAAGCCTCGAATAGGTTTAAAGGTCCCGGCGCAGCACCGTGCGCCGGGATCTCCGTCCCGGAAAAAGAGACCTTTCCGATGAAGCCGAACGCGGCTTAGGGGTAGGATCGGGCAGAGCCCCGCTGCACCCACCCCCAGATTCCGGGAGGTGCCGAAAACCTCTCGACGGGCCTAAGAAAGGGCCGGAGTCCTAGCGTTACAACGAACGCTCGACTCCAGATTCCGGAAACTGACCCTATTCTGAAGAGCCGTGCAGGACGGCTTAAAGGGCTGATCACTTTAAGCGTCGCGGCACGTGCCGTGTTTGCTCCCTTACCAGAAGCTTTGTCCTTCTGAAGAGCCTTAGTGAAAAGGCTACCCAAGGGTCCCAGGAAAGGGAACGTTGGCGCCCCTCCGCATGCCAACCGTTTCGATTCCGAAAGTGAGTTTTCTTCTGAAGGGCCAAAGGGCTGGTCGGGAATCTTAACCACGACATGGCATTTACGATCCCACCCCGAGAGGACGCTTTTAAGAAGAAGTATCGACGAGACTAAAGGGCTCCGGCCCGGAGCATGGCCTTGCTCAAAGGCGGGCCACCTCCAGATTCCAGAAGCACACTCCCTTCCAAAGAACCATGACAGTTTCCCAAGCAAAGGACGGCGTGAGAGCACAGTGATATGCGAGAGATATCCGTACTGGGGGACCTAGGTAGAAGCGATCCGGAAGCGAGGCCTCTCTCACTCCCGGAAGCAAACCAAGGCAGAGGGGACCCGGAAGCAGTGCCTCACGGACCGCCAAACACGGAACAAGCGAAGTTGCATAGGAGTGATGCTTCCTGAACTCCAGAGCGCAGAAAAATTCCTACCGTTGGGAGAGATGCCTCCCGGGGTCCAAGCTATGGAAAAACGACGAGAGATGCAACTCGTCAAGACGAATACATTATCATATCAGGATATTTTTTCCGCGTGATCGAAATAGAAAAATTCCCTAGGGACAAGCTACGGGAAAGTAAAAAATAGCGGTTGCTGGATGCAGCCGGGATACACGAGAAAAGGGAGGGCGGACAGCCGAAGCTAGCTACAATGGAGGCGAAACCAGCTTGGAGAGGAAGCGTTCCTCGCGAGACTCCTTGTAGCACTTGGGCAACCGCACTACCCCGCCTCGCAAGCTTCCTTCCGACATTGGGAACGTCGGAGGAAGGCACGGTGGAGACGGTGACGGGGCAGACTTCCGCTCCTCTTCCCAAGATGTATTTGTCGGAGAGCAATCATGGATGGAAGCGTAAGGGCTCTCTCCCTCACGACATCCCTCCGCAGATTCTCCTCGACAATATGCCTATCTTCGCAAGACTCCTTCTAGCACTAGGGGAAAGGGCCATACCCCGGAGGAATTCCGGGGCGCCACCCGAGTTGGCGGCACAGCATACTGGCACCTATCTTTTCGTTCCAGGTGTGCACGAGCGCAAGCAACCTATGTATGACCACATGCCCGGGGGGTGGGTCGAGGGGTCCTTTTATAGGTCGCACGGTGGGCTACATGACAAGGACGACTCGGCTTTAAACTATAAGAGACTCACGCACACGTGGCGGTGGATCACGGATTGAGTTCAACAGGCGGATCTGGAACTTCTCGCTGACACGTGACATGCCAAAAATGAAGCATGCATTTCGCGCATGTTTTTATTCTTTATTTCTCATTGATACAAATCATCTCAATCCAAATAATCAAGGAATCTGTGTCGCGGGCGGCCACTTCCGCACCCCCTTGGTCTGGACACTCGACGAGCGCTGGAGCGCCCCGCTCCCCCGGCGGTTGGACAACTCCCCGAAGAGGGATCGTCCTTCTAAGTCCTCGAAAAAGGCCTCCATGGCAGCACGCTGCGCAGCTACCACATCCACGTCCGCCGAAGCGAAGACGGCTGCCGCAACACGATAAGCCAGCTCCACATCCGACAAGTCCTCGCTTTCAACAGGCCAGCCCATCGACGGAGAGCTGTCAGAACCGTCCGAGACGACGCCCTTGCCTTTCTCCTCGCGGGAAAAACCCAGAACACCACAGGAGCGGGGAGGGGGGTCACAATGAGACTTGCCCGCCTCAGGTACCTACACAGCAAGGACACAACACCCTTGTTATAAGCTTTGCGAAATCGACGAAAGGAGTACCCAACTCCGGGAAGCCCACCCCGCGGCTGGGGGGATAATCTCGTATGCCAGGAGATCTGATAGGGGAATGGAGCCCCGACGATACGAAAGGCCCTCCAACGAGTCCCTTTTCTTTTTCCACGGTGCGGGCTCCCGGAGTTGTGAACAGATGGAGGAAAATGATTGGAGAAGAATTTCCCCTCCCAGGTTTTCTTTATTATGATTATGAAAAGGAAAAAGAAGGGAGAGAAGAAATGCGGGGAGGATGCAGAGATACAAGGAGGAAATACAACAAGAACGCTGAGGCATCACACCTCTGAAGTAGGGGCAGCATCCGAGTTGAGGATCGAGCCCCCGGAGCAGCAGGAGGAGAGCGAGAAGGATCCCTCATCCCTGACGGAAAACCGCCCGATGGAGAGGTGTCTACAAAGGGCCCCCCCGCGCGAGCCGGGGGAGCCCCAGAAAAGGTTACAACAGGGCTCCCCGCGCGAGCCAGGGGAGCCCCGGAAGAATTTACAAAAGGGCTCCCCGCGCAAACCGGGGGAGCCCCGGAGCGAACTACGAAAGGGCTCCCCCACTAGCCTGGGGAGCCACAGGGGGAGTCGCAGGAGGGTCTCCCACTTGGGCCGGAGATGCCCTTGGAAAATCTGCGGACTGCAGCCCCTCACTCGCCGGAGGAGCACCGGAGGGGCTCGAAAGCCGCAAGACGGGCGAAGGCCGCAACAGGTCGAAAAGGTGATGGTATTCCTCCACAAACTCCAAGAAGACTTCCTCCGGATGCCACTAGGTCGCCGATAGGGTGGGGTGACGCTCCGCCCAGCGGGACCAATCCCGAAGGAAAGCGCCACTGATGTACATTCCCCGGAAGATCAAACCTTCCGGGAACAAGTCGTCTTCGGGGTGCCGATGGTATCGGGGAAGCCCCGCTTGGAATGGGGAACGGCGCGGGGTGGAAGGCCTCTCCGGGCCGGTGCTTTGTAGCCACGACGCGGTATCTGGAAAAATACAAAGAGTGCATTCACCAACTGAAGGAATTTGAAGAAAGAAAGCATTCACCATTTCCATTTCCCAAAAGAGGGGAGGTCCCGAGCAGGCACGCCATGGGGACCTCCTCCAGACTTTACAAAATGGTCAAAAGGGCTCCCTTCGCTCCCTCAAGAAGGAAGTCCTGCAAAGAAACTACAAAAAGAAAAAAAAGAAGGGGGAGTTATGCTAAACAGAGGCGGAGATGGGAAGGGTTCAAACCTGGGTTTCATTCCGGGAGTTCCCCCCTCTCGTCCCGGAAGAACCTCCGGTGGAAGACTTCTCCGCCCGTATGGCGGTCACCGCCTCCGCGCTCGCTGCTCCCATCCCACAAGCGACATCTAGGTCGTGCGCCGCCCAATAGTCGCGGAAAGCCCCGGAAGCTGTCTTCACATGCTTGACCTCACGATGGAAGTCCAAGCTGGTGGAAGGGAGGCCCCCGACGACGTCCTTCGAGCGGGGCAGATGGGTGCAGCCGACCCAGAAGAGGGAGAGGAACGCGCCCCTATCAAGCGGTCTGAGCGCTGACCCTAGCGAAGGCTTGAGCACCTTTCTCCATGGCAGGGACCCCTTCACTCAGCCAGGCCAGGTGGGCAGGGAGGTCTTTCGAAGAGTGGGCGGGTAGGGACATGATGACCCCGAGGTCCGCCAGGCCCACGGAAAGGTAGTCCACGGCCCCCGCTACCACTGCTGCGGCGTTGTTCCAAGCCTCCCAGAGCGAGCGAAGCTCATCCCTTGTTGTAGCCAATGCCTCTTGAGCAGTGGCGGCCTCATCTTCAGCCTTCTTCCGAAGTTTTTCGCCTCTTCGCAAAGACCCTCCGTAGCCTTCAAGGATTCCTCCGCCTCACGCGCGTGGCGCTCCATGTCCGCCTTCTCCGCCTTGGCCGGGGCCAAAGCCTCCTCCAGCTCAGCGGAGCCCGAGGTGGGTATCCCCCTGAAAAGGGGTTTTGCCAGGAGAGAGATCTGAAATGGAGAAAAAGGGAGAGGAGGGGTCAGGAGAAATGAAGAACCGGTCACGAGAACATGAAGCCTGGAAGGCCACCAACCTGCACGCCGAGGCCGGCCAAGGCCTCCACCTTCACCTCAGGCGGGAACCGCTCCGTCAGAGCCCAGGAGGCGGAATCGTGCAAGCTCTTGCCAGAGCTGCGAAGAGCTCCCGGACCTCCGAACGACCTACCAGGTCTGCGGCGATCAAGGGAGCTCTCGGGACGGTTCCACTGAACATTCCCTTCCGAACTCCAGGGCCTCGAGACCTGGTCGACAGGTCTTTCCCGACATCTTGGCGTGCCACCTCCGTTGGGGGGGAGAACCGGCCGCCGGACCTCAGAAGAGTCTCGGGGGCTGTGAGGGATGAAGGAGGAGCCCACTCAAGTAAGTAAAGTGGCAAGGGGGAAAGCAGAACCAAACCGGGAGAGGACATGCACTTACGAATCTCCTCGATATCCGCATCCGTTACTTAATCGGAGCCCAACTCCTCGTCGAACTCTGGAAGGTTGAAGGTGGGAGCTGCGGAGGTCCCGCCAGCGGAAGGGACCAATGGGGGTGGCATGGGGAAGCGCCTTGTCGGGCCCTCTGAGTGGGCCTTGCCGACTCTTCCTCGTCATCGTCGTCGCCCCCGTCCTCCGGAGCTTGCCCGGACCCAGAAGCGGCATTGCACGCCACTTTTCGGTGTTTCTCTGACCTCTCCGCGAGGATGAGCCTTTCTGGGGTCTCTACCCCCCAGAGCACAAGGATACGGTTAAGCCGGGCCCCTAGTACCAAGACCGCCCGAGCCAGGTGCTCCTTCCGGCTGTAGGGACCCAAAAGCTAGACGTCCCTTTGCTTGACCGCGGCGAGGGAGAGCTCTGCAAAAAAAAATACCGGTTACCTGGGGTGAGCATCAAATCTCCGGAAAGGCCGCCTAAAGGAGTAAAAGAAGAAGTCAAGGGATCACTCACCGGGAAGCCTCCATTGCAAGTCATCCCGGAAGTAGGATAACTCACCCCGTCGGCTAACGGGGTTGGGCACGTCCTCCCCCTCCACCGGAAACTTCCACGAGGTGGCCAACGGCCACACACCAGCGGCGATAAACTCCTCCACCAGATCCCGGATGACGAACGTCCGAGCAACCACTCCCAGGAGGTGGATGGGGGTGTGTGTCATGGCGTCGATCCTCACGGAAGGCTTCGAGACGAGCTCTGGAGGCTGGTAGGAAGAAATCAAGCCACTGTCAGTCGGAACGGTGTGGTAGAACAAGGCGTTCAGCCACCCGGTCTCCATCCGATCCTTGTACGCATGCCCGGGGATGACGGAGCCCGAGCGGGCATTGAAGTACACACCGCCGTAGCAAGTCTCCGTCTTCACCCCATGGGGGAAGATGTACTTGCCCCGGCACCCGATGGTGTGGAGGCTTGTGTAGGCAGACGCCGAGAGGATGACACCCTCCAACCGGAAAGCCCACTCGAAGGTGGACAAGCGGATGACTGCGTTGGGGGATATGTGCTAGATCTCTATGTTATAGAGCTTCAACACCTCGCGGTGGAACTCCAAGCAGGGAGGACGGAGGCCGCACTAGAGCTGCTCAGCGAAGACCACCACCTCCCCAAATCGCGACGAGGGAATTAACTCATCCTCTAGAGGGCGGACAGAGCTCTGATCTGCCACCAGCTCCCGACGGTGGAGCTTGTCCAGGAAAGCCGCGTCCACGACGCTCCGGCTCAACTCCCAGGAGAATGGGTGATTGGCCTTCCCTGTGCGGCTGCGCCCCGCGTGCTCGCAGCGGTGGCGGCCCCCCTACCTGTCTAGTCAATGTCGTGGATCCTTCGCCCTCCCACGACGTGGATCCGGCAACGGAGCACACGGATTGGGGTGCGACGACCGAGGATCGAGCCGACGACGCTGGTCAATGTCGGCGCAGGCCATCGGAGGAGCTCCTCCGCAAGCGTTGGGTAGTGGGCCACTGCTCTCCCCGCGGCCAGGGACGAGCCGCACCGACTCCTCGACGACCGTGGGAGCTCCGGGGGCAGCGGCAAGCCCTGCGTAGGCAGCGGTCCGTGAAGATTGCAGCGTGAGCTCCGGGCGGCGCCACACGAGACCGGCGGTGAGCCACACGTGGGCGGCAGTAGGGCGAGGAGCTACTCTGCGAGCTCCTGGGCGCGGGTGGTGGCTCACGAGGCTGGCGGTGAGCCGTCCTCCTCCTGTGCTCCACTGATTTTTCTTTATGTCAAATGTTCCTCCTGCCATGATGATGCATGTTGCGAACGTACATTTCAGATGTTCAAGAACAATGTGTCAAGTTTTCATGTGTGATGTTGCGAAATAGATCTTGATGTTGCACATGTTGCAAGCGTGTTATTGAGATGTTGCAAATGTGTTATCTGAATATTGCATTTTGCATCGAGAGATTTCAATGTTTCAATCAACATGAAACATATGTTGCGATGGATTTTCATCGCATTTTTCGATGGATGATTATCAACATTCTTAACATATTTTGATGTTGGGGATGTTGATTTTTGATGTTGCAGGTGTTGAATTTCGATGTTGTAGACATGTGATGTTGGGTGTTGTGTCGAGGGGGAGGAGGGCCCTTCATGTCGAATGTTACACACAACATGGGTCGCCTGGACTTCGATCTGACGGTTGGTGGCTGAGCTGCTTCGAATGGGACGGCTGCGCAGGCGTTCGATGCAAGCGTCCGTTCCGGACGCTAGTCATTCCGAATTGGTATCGATGGTCTGTGGTCTCCAATCTATACTATATAAGATGAAAGAATTGAAAACAATTCTCACCCAGAGTTTAGTCTACCCACCTCTCACAGAAGTCACACTTGTCATGCTAGGCCCACCCAAAAGAGCTAGATGAAAGGCGAGACGACGAAAAAATAGAGGAAGAAAAATATTTCCACTGAAAACCACTGTTTTTTCTCACCCACCTCATTGTTACCCGCCCGCGTGTACCCACCTGACCTGCCCCGTGAATCACAGTGTTGTTTCCTTTCTTCATTCTTTTTTCAAACATCGTAAGCAATCACGACTGTTGTTTCCTTTCTTCATTCTTTTTCAAGGAAAGAGAAATTGATTAGTGTAATTGATGACATGACTCAAAAGGAAATACTTAGGAACTCCAAAGGAAAGAGATATTGATGTACAAAGTAAAGGAAAATTGATTGATGTGATTGATGACACATCAAGGAAAGGAAAAACAATGAAAGAGTCATTGTGTGATTAGATGAACTAAGAAAATAATTGCTGCATCATTTTGTTAATGGTAGCCACGTCATTCATAAATAGTTAGCAAGGAAAGGGAAACAAGGAAAGATTAAGTAAAAAAAGAATCACCATGTGATTAGTTCAACGACATTCAAATGCAATCGGATGGACGCCATTTATATGTAAATGATGTTTTGACTCCTTGACTATTTCCTTTTGAGTTCAATGCCCTCAATCACGCCAATCAATACTCCTTCCTTTTTTACACTTTGTGTTCTCTATAAAACTCAGTTCTCTCCACCCAATTCCCATATCCACAAGCCGCTAGCACCACCACCGCTTTCCCGCACCTCCTCCGCTGGCCTCCTCCTCGTGTTTGCTCCCTAAGGGCGTCGACTCTCCTCCCACTGGTCTCCTGCTCCCCGTCAGCCTCGTCTTCCCTACTGGCTGGTGGCGAGCTCCCCTGCCAAGGATCAAGCACGCGAGCGGGTGAACTCCCCTACCGGGGAGCAGCGGCGCGGTCAGACTCGGGGCGGGCTCCCCCACTGGATCTACGGGCGGTGATGCGGCATGATGCGGAGACGAGCGGAGGCCAACAAGGTGGATGGCTGACGAACGCCGGCTTCCTTAATCCCCGGGTGCGACTTCAAGTCCTACTCCGTTGTCCCTTCCCGCCGATAGCCACCGTTCGTGAAGAGGACGAGGATGATACGATGTGGAGCATCCGTGGGGAGCTAATGATTGGGTAGTTCTCGGCACAAGCGGTGGCGCGTTCATCGGCAACGCGGCTCATCATGCTGGTGCTCGAGGCCACCTCCTACCCGACCCTCTTCACCTCCTCCGAGGTCTGAGCTCCTCCGCAGCCCGGCGCCCCGGCCCTCTCCATGGTACGCCGCCCTGCCTCAACCTCCTCCTCTATCAGTTTCATTTTTTAAAGGAAAACTCTATTAGTCTCATTGGTGCTCACTGACGGACAACGAGTTAATCTAAAAAAGGGTTAGGGTTTAATTATTCTTTTCCTGGGGCGATGGGTAGCATGTGGTTGGATCTAACATAGTGCATGTTGGTTGTTTCATTTGTTTGTGCAATGTGTGCGGTTGGATCTAATGCATAACAATCGAGTATCTTTATAAATGGAAATACACATTCAGGGTATTCTATTTGATTAGGGTAATTGGAAACCATTGAATTAATATAATGTGCATTTCCATCACATTTTAAACTCTAAATGACGGTTTCATATTAATGTCAAGTACCTGCATGTAAGATGAATTGATGTTTTTAAATTAGATTTAATTTAATATTTTTTTTCTACATACATACTAATTAAGGATACTAATTAAGGATTGGGAATTGGAATTCCACCCCAAAACCCTGCCGTGTTGAACACACGGGAACCCTCCCACAAAATTGCCTTGAATCGCTGTACCCCCTCCGAATTGCCTTGAATCGCTGTACCCCGCATCTCTCTCGTCTCTCTAGCGACGGCCCTTCGCCCCTCCGCCGGCGCTGCCCCTCCGTCCCGCAGCCGCGCCGCCGCCATTCCAGACAACCTATACATCGATTCAGTTCACACTTCCAGCTTTCCACAGTTCCAGTGGTCTGCATCCCCATTAGCCTCCTTCGACAATCGACGTCCCTCCTCTTCCCCGTGCTCCGGTGGTCTGCATCCCCATTAGCCCTCTCGGCTGCCGGCCATCCGGGTGGATGGCGAGCGTTTACATCCCGGTGCAGGGTACAGAGGAGGAGGTCCGGGTGGCGTTGGACCAGCTCCCCCACGACGCCTCCGACATCCTCGACATTCTCAAGGCCGAGCAGGCCCCGCTTCACCTCTGGCTCATAATCGCGGTACGTCTCCCCTTCGGCCCTTCCCATCTATGTAATGGTCGGAGTTCCAAGAATTCCCCAACTCTCCTTGGGATTTTTCTTCGAATTTCTAGGCCTTCTTGATGTGGGGACTGATTCTATGGGGCGGTGTCGTGGTTGCCCACCCTTGCTTCCTGTTTGTTCCCAAAGATTGCAATGCCTGTTCATGAGTTAAATCTTCTTTTAACACAGAGAGAATACTTCAAGCAAGGAAAGATAGAACAGTTCCGTCAGATTCTAGAGGAAGGATCAGGCCCTGGTTAGTTTCTTTATTTTTTATTATTGAACTGAATAATATTTGATGCTGCCTTTCTAGTTCTATTCTAGACTGTTCCTTGAAAGCACCTGTCCTATTTCTCTGTATCTTGTTTAATCACCCCTTTATCTTTGCAGAAATTGATGAGTATTATGCCGATGTGAAGTATGAACGAATAGCTATCCTTAATGCTTTGGGTGCTTTCCATACATTCTTGGGAAAGGTTGAGAGAGCACCACAAAAGGAAGAACATTTTAAAGATGCCACCCAATATTACAATAGAGCATCAAGGATAGATGAAACAGAGCCTTCTACATGGATTGGAAAAGGTTCAACCTTTTTGAACATTTTAAGTCATAACATATATTTTGTAGATTTCTGTACACTATCACGTGGTTGTATGATGAATGATTAAACATTGGATGCAAATGGGAGGAAATAGGAAAGGGTCCTTTTATAGTTACAAAATTCACTACTACAAGTATTTGCCACCACATAGTTTATTCTTAATATGATTGAGCAACAACAACATAGCCTTTCAGTCCCAAGCAAGTTGGGGTAGGCTGATTCAGCTAGTATTATTTTGATAACGTTGCCTGATATTGTTATTGATTTTGGGATAACACTATATGTGTTACTTCCACTGATTCAAAATAGATGCCATTCTCTCAAAAGACATGCCATCTATAAATTCTATCACTATCACAAATAAATGGTACATTGTTCGAGGAAAACAAATAATTGGTGCATCACTTTTTCCATTGTAGTGTAAATGAGATTGTAGTGTAAAATGTCATGTATTTGAATCAGAGGGTGTAATTATTTTCGATAACTGCATTTGCCTTTGAGCATGTATGCCCAGGTGCATGATTAGTAGTACTGTCAATGCCTTTTCCAGCATACTACATTTTGGATGATTACAGATTACTCCTTAGTTTTTGTTGATGTTCTTACCAGATTGGAGCTTTCAGTGTCCTGATTTATTGATGTTCCTCTGTAGGTCAACTCTGTGTGGCCAAGGGTGAGTTGCAAATGGCATCTGACTCATTCAAGATTGTGTTGGATGAAGATGGAAACAATTTTACGGCTCTACTTGGTCAGGTGATTTCCTTTAGGTTGTTGAAGTGGTCCAGATCGTAGTGAAATATGGATACTTTCAAATTGTTTCTTGTGTGGAGGTAAATGCTGATGCATATATTTTGGACTCGATTTGTTATAATTTGAGTGGTTCGCTATAAATTGAGCCGATGGAAGTGTCATGATATGTGTTTCTACAAAAGTTTAATCGTATCTTATCTTAAAATTTAAGAACTGTTGAATAATTTAATTCCATGCCTTCTCATTGTTTGTTAAATGCTTGCTCTTTCATTCAAACTAGGTAGTCCTTGTCCTACTTTACTTATATGGAGTTTGTAATAATAGTCTAAATTATTGGAACCGATTAACAAAAGTTTGGATTCATAAGGATATCTTCTGAATTAAACAATGTTTCCTAAATAACCGAACATCTGACATGAAGTCTATTATTTCTATCATATGCTGTGTGCTGCTGCTACAGTGACAAGAACAACTTGTGTTCTGGTTCTGGGCACTAAGCTTTGTCGTTCTTTGTTTTCTGGGTGTCATATAAGTATATAATTATTTATTGATATATTTGATATTTATCCATATCCTATTTTAATGTTTAAACTTGTTGCAACAGGCCTCTGTTTACTTTTTGATGGGTGAAGCAGAGCAGCAGCACAAAAAATCCCTGGAGCATTATAGGAACGCACTAGACCTCTACAAGGTTGAGCAAATTACTTTGCTGACCTTTGATAGTGCTGCATTTTTATGACACACTGACATTCCCTGTTACATTTTGTGCACTTAGCGAGCTCTGCGAGCATATTCCGATTGTCCTGCTGCTGTAAGGCTTGGCATAGCCTTTTGCCGATATAAACTTGGGCAAGTAGAAAAAGCTCGGCAAGCTTTTCAGCGAGTTTTACAGGTACACCCTATTTCTTGCGTTGAGCAGAAATTTTGAATCTAAGGTAAGTACAATGCCTTCACCAATTGAACTTAACGTTACAGCTGGACCCTCAAAATGTTGATGCTTTAGTGGCAGTAGCAGTCATGGACTTGCAAACAAATGAAGGTACGTGCCTCTGCACAAGTAAGAGGTTACAATCTGAATGTTGCCCTTCCTCCCTTGTTTCTAATTCAACTGTTGCAACTTCCTTATAGCTGGTGGGATTCGCAGAGGAATGGAGAAAATGAAAAGAGCATTCGAAATTTATCCTTATTGTACATTGGCACTCAACCACCTTGCGAACCATTATTTCTTTACTGGCCAACATTTTGTGGTCGAACAATTGACTGAGACTGCTCTCTCTTCAAGCAATCATGGACTACTGAAATCACATGCTTACTATAACTTAGCCAGATCATACCACAGTAAGGTAGTATATCTACCAAACTAACATGATGTTCTTTTACTTCTTTGTTCAAATTTTGGATATTAAGAATAGTTCCCCACACCGAGTCATGCATATATTTGATATTTAATAAAATGCAGGGTGACATTGAGACTGCTGGACGATATTACATGGCATCTGTTAAAGAAATCAGTAAACCACAAGACTTTGTGTTACCATATATTGGTCAGCTTCTCGTGCACTTGTTTTTATCTTTTACAATTTTATGGTGTTTTCACTTCATAACTTCTCAGCATCATGCGCATGCTTTCATCAGATACGAAGATATATTTATTATCTAAATTGCTCTGATTCCTACTTTTGAGTTGTGATATTCTGATGATTTAGATGCATTGAATTTTTAGTGGACTTATAATGAGATCTTCTACATGCTAACTAGCTTGATTAGATTGTTCAATTTTTTAGGATCCTTGTTAGTTGAATTATTCCCTCATCTGTTACATGTTACCTTGATTCTTAATTGTTTTGACCCTATGATCATCATAAGTGGACCAATATCTGGTAATAGATATGGGCAACACTTATATTTTGTGCAGAATTATATATATGCTTTGAACTCTAAATCTGATGCTTTTATTTTCAAACCACAGCCCAATGAAAGATAATATGCTGTTTCTACAAATAGTTCTGGATATAGAAGGATACAAAGATGAAGCTTTTTCATTCAAAAATCTTAAATAATTATGTGTACAATCTTTACCCTCAAGGTGCAAGTCAGGTTGTTTCATGTTTGTATTAGAAGTCCACTAGTGGAAGTGCACGTGCGACACGCACGTGATATAAAAAATAAAATTAAAAATATAATAAAAATAAAATTAGAAATCTAGTAAATAATAGTTATATATTTATATAATTATATTTATGATACCAGATTAATTGTAGTTTTCATCCGCTTAGTAACAAACGAGTTACTTACACTCATAATAAAATGCACATGCATGCGACACGTTTGTGTCTAAAAACCACAATGCAAAGTAAAGTGCACGTGCGGCATACACGTGTATAACAACACATAAATAAGGTTTTATGTTTAGAAAATAATGAAATATGAATATATTCAATAACAAAATTATGCCTACCCTCGATGTTTCAAGAAAAGTCTTCCACTCGTATCAATCTCATGTTGGCCTCGCCACACCCTCTTCCCTGCGTCTTCGGTGGCTATCACCACCGAAATCGCCCCCTCCCCCCAACCCCTACCCCACCCTCTCCCCATACACCCTCAGCATCAATGCCACGCTGATCTTACCCCGTACAAAGACAAATGGTAAATATAAACTAATGATGTTTAAAATCAAAAAACAAAATCTGAGATTGGTGTATAGAAAATTATAGAACACACAAGGCATAACAAGTATCAAAGAGAAAAGTTGAAGTCTAAACTTCCGGCTAAATCTCAGACAAACCAACTTAAAGTGCATGTGGAGCACAACACAAAAAAAAGTGCATGTGGAGCACAACGTGTCTAACAACACATAAATAAGAATTTATATTTATAAAATAAAGAAATATGGATATATTCAATGGCAAAATTATGTCTACCCTTAATGTTTAAATAACAATTTTACACTCGCATGAATCTCATGTTCGCCCCTGCTCCACCCTCTTCCCCGTGTCTCCGGTAGCTATCGCCGCCGAATCCGCCCACCTTCGCAACTCTACCTCTGAATCTGCCACCACTCCACCCCCTACCGAGCACGCTAATAATCTTCCGCGATATGGTTGCTCTAACCCTACACAACCCAACCGATGACCTTTTCTGCCTTGACCAGCAATACTGTTGTCACCTTGTCTCCCCGCTCATATGTCTAACCCTACACAACCCAACCGATGACCTCTTCTGCCTTGATAGCGGTACCGCCATCACATTGTCTCCCCGCTCATTTGCCCATCACCGCAAGACCGGTCATCCATCTCTAAGTCTAGCATATTCCTAGGGAAACTCCACCTCACACAGATGTAATCTTGCTCGCTTGAAGAGCCAATTGGATATTCACCCTAAAAAGATACAAAACTCCTCTCTATTAAAAAATGTAATGCTACCAGGTTAACTGTAATTAGCCTCCGCTTAGTAATAAATGAGTTACTTACAACCATATAAAATGGACGTGGGTGCGGTATGTACATGTCTAACAACACATAGATAAGTTTTTATGTTTATAATAAAATGATAAATATGAATATATTCAATAACAAAATTATGCCTACCCTCGATGTTTAAAGAACAGTCTTCTACTCGCATCAATCTCGTGTTCGCCCCCACCCCTCCCCCCCCCCCACACAACCCCACCGCCGATGCCACGCTGAGCTTACCCAATATCGACAAAATTATGCCTACGCTCGATGTTTAAAGAATAGTCTTCTACTCACATCAATTTCATGTTCGCCCCCGCCCTACCATCTTTCATGCGTCTTCGACGGCTATCGCCACTGAATCCTCCCCCCTCCAACCCCACCCCCACCCCACACACCACAACCCCCGATGCCACACTATCTTACCCAGAATCGACAAAATTATGATTACCATTGATGTTTAAAGAACAATCTTCTACTCGCATCAATATCATGTTCGTCCCCGCCCCATCCTCTTTCATGCATCTTCGGCGGCTAGTGCCGCCGAATCTACTCCCTCCCTCCAAACCCACCCTCACCCCCACCCCTCCCCCCACACACCCCACTCCCGATGCCACGCTGATCTTACCCGGTATCAAAAAAATTATGCCTATCCTCGATG
This sequence comes from Cenchrus fungigraminus, assembly GCA_036936925.1. Classification (NCBI taxonomy): domain Eukaryota; kingdom Viridiplantae; phylum Streptophyta; class Magnoliopsida; order Poales; family Poaceae; genus Cenchrus; species Cenchrus fungigraminus. Next base: position 54,876,961 of record CM072772.1, on the reverse strand, counting down.
TTAAAAGAACAGTCTTCTACTCGCATCAATCTGAAGTTCGCACCCGCCCCACCCTCTTTCATGCGTCTTTGGCGGCTAGCCGCCGAATCCGCCCCTCCCCTCCAACCCCACCCCACCCTCCCACCCCCGATGCCACGCTGATCTTACCCAGTATCGACAAAACTAAGCCTACCCTCGATATTTAAAGAACAGTCTTCGGCGGCTATCACCACCGAATCCGCCCCCTCCCCTCCAACCCCACCCCCACACACCCCAACCCCCGATGCCACACTGATCCTTACCCAGTATCGACAAAATTATGCCTACCCTCGATGTTTAAAGAACAGTCTTCTACTCGCATCATTCTCATGTTCGCCCCCGCCCCACTTTGTTCATGCGTCTTCAGCGGCTATCACCACGAAATCCCCCCCGATGCCATGCTGATCTTACACAATACCAAAGGCAAATGCTAAATCTAAAGTAAAGTTGTTTAAACACAAAAAACATAAGATTGGTGTATGAAAAACCATAGAACCCACAAGTCATAGCAAGTATCAAAGATACAAGCCGAAGTCTAAATTTTCGGCTAAATCTCAAAAGCAAAGCAATTTAAAGTGCATGTACAGCACACACGTGTCTAACAACAGATAAACAAGAATTTATGTTTATAAATTAAAGAAATATGGATATATTTAATGACAAAATTATGTGTATCCTCGATATTTAAATAATAGTCTTACACTCGCATCAATCTCATGTTCGCCCCCGCCCCACCCTCTTCCCCGCATCTCCGGCGGCTATCGCCGCCAAATCCGCCCACCTCTTCCCCTACACGCTGATCTTATCCAGCATTTCTGCTCCGACCCAATTGTATGCACCTTGTCTTACTGCTCCTGCACCTACTACCACCCCTACCCTGAGCGCTGGTAACGATTACAAAGTGACATATTACAGACATTGTTTGGTTCCAAATGTGTATCTATACTATAAAGAGCTGAACCAAAACTACCCAAAATCAACTCAGCTCCGCTTCCTATGAAGTTTCATAGCCTTCCAAATGATTATGAGCAAACTTAGCGTCTTGTGCAGCCCCACATCTCATGCTTGCTGATACAACAATATCAAAAATATATATAAGTAAATATTGCAATGAAACTCCACTGAGCAGTTCTTAGAACTCCTAAATCTTCAACCAATCCATGCTTTGCTTTTCCCTAAGATGCATTGCAACTCATAATGTACCAGGCTTTACTTTTCCCCAAGACATGGGTTGCTACGGGCAACAAAATATTTATATTTTAAAATTTACAATAATAATGTGAATAAAAACAAATATGAAAGTATCTAAATCCAATATCGTTCGAACAATTATTATGCTCATAATAGATTAACCAAACAATTTCTAGTAAGAAAAAAAGACTTGAAAAGGAAAGTAAATATTTTTGCCAATAAGAATGTAAAACCATGATCCGTAGAATTACATATTCAAATAATGGCAGTTACCATCGGATGCATTAAGAAGCACTTTTTTACCATGGAACATATCATCAGTTGTGCCCCCGTCTTATTCTACTGCTCCTATTTTTGCTCTACCATCTACGGTAAGTAAAACATCAGCTCTTCAGAAAAGTAATCCAAAATATATTAGCAATGGTAAATTTGGGAATAGAAGCACGTCATTCCGGTGTTTCCGAAGAGAATATCCAGCTCATCAACCAGTCCAATCTGAATAAAAAGAAACATGCCTATCATATTTGCAAACCTAACAAAAAAAAGCAAAACCGCAATTAAGTTTTGGGTCTAACTAATGAGCTGTCAATAAATTCATATTTCAACTACACCCAAAAAGAAGGGAACAAGAAGAACAACTAACTTGCATGATAAAAAATCAGGCATAACTGAACTGTTTTAACCGTTTTCCAGAGTAGTTACACATCGTGTATCCCTTCCAAGTTCTAACATTCCTCACTAAGAGAGAGATTTAAAGAACAATTGATTAGCTCTGACATTCACTCACATAGAAGTTCTAGTGCCTGCATTTTTCAAGATTATTTTAAGATTGATTTCACTACCTTATCAACATCGAGCCTTAACAAATGTAGTAAAATGCCAATTCTTATCAAGGTTTCTTTAAATCTTCAGAAGTCATAAATATTAATGATAGTTTCTATGAAAAGTTACCTTTCCAATTAGCCATGAGTGCATAGAGGCATATAAGTGGTACCTCACCACCCCTCATATCAGACATGCACTCTCTTTTTTGAAACAAAAACTTTTTTTGAGGAATTTTTTGAAACAGAAACTATGACTTCACTTACACCCATTTTCCATATACAAAAGAAATTAGCAAACTAATCTTGAAATTCTATGGCCAGAGCCGAAACAGCCTGCATTTAGAAATGGTACCTCGTGTTACTCTGACATCCTCAAGACTGGAGTTCCTAACAAATCTGATCACATGCAAGTCATCACAGGTGATTGCTAACCAATAGCGTCCTCCTAGAACAAGGAAAACAAAATAAATCAGTTCTTTCCTGTAAATAAGTGTTGTAAATAAGTACCTACAAGGAATTGGAAGGGGGTTGAGAGGGGGAACCATACCATTTTTATACACCTACATGGTTACTTTTTCTTCTTTTCTACAACCTGTCCCTCCACGCCAGACAGCCTTCTCACGGCAGCTTGTTTGAGAATCTTATCAAAACTAACAACCAACTCCTTGTCACCGAGCCTTTGTACTCCAAGATCACAAAGTAAAGGGGGCATTCACTCCAAGATTATTGCCACAGATGCTCTGTGTAATAAGACACACAACACTATTCAGAATATCACACAAGCTTTTGTGCTGTAGTTAAAGATCGGAAAAGTTACTAAATCTTACCTTTTTGTAAGAAGGAAAGTAAACATGTGCAAATGAAAAACAAAATCCTTCTCTGGGAGCCCATGATATTTGGTCCAAAATTGCAACCCATGACTGGCTAAAATATTTAAAATGGCATAAGCCTAAACATCCGGGGCATACAATTCACATGGAGTGAGATATTGACAGTAGAGCGAGACAAAGTTGTAGCTTACGGAGCTAATAAAGCACGATCATCACAAGCTATTCTGCTATGGTATCAATTATACGAAAAATATGGATTTCATCAAAACAAATGAATAATGGTCTGGACATTGATCGACAATGTGAAACGATGATGTCGACGAACCTATTTATGAACCAATAACATGGACTGAATTACACCATATATACTCACAACAATGAAGAGGAATGTGTTTCTCGATTAACCAACAAAGATCGAAGGGTTGAACGTAGCAAAATTAATTAGTTTTTCACTGTATGAACCTCTTGATTTCAGAGGGCACTCGCTCTTCTCATCTTTGAAAGGAAAAGACCAACAATCCAGGATTGGTTGTCCAATTTTATAGAGGAGGCAAGACTGCAAGCACACAGAATTAATATTCAGCCCTACCTCCTAGCTTTCTTTGAGGCTTTCCTGATGGTTCTTTTTTTCTTTTTGGTTTTGGACTCTTGTCTGTGTACAGTTATTCTTCTCTTTTTCTTATATTATTCTACCCTATTATACCACAAGGGGGATCCCTCGTTGTCAGTTTTAAAAAGTTTAGTTTTGTCGAAAATAAGCTGAGGTGTGGCCAAACTGACTTATCAAAAGTCTGAAACCATTTGAGCACAACAATCAATAACAAGCTTTATATAACATTCTAACAGATACCAACCATGGGAGGTTTATAGGCTAAATAAATGTTGATGAGAATCCATGTTTGTGGGATTAATGCAGATGGCATTTACTTTATTTTTTAGCAGAATGGCATTTACTTTATTAGCAGTGACAGTGTTCAATGGTATGCACAAGACAACTCATATACATGAACATACTAAGTCTGAAGCTGATCCTGATGTAGGGTGACATACAAGCCTCTGCTACTGTTTTAAGCTTGGTATACATGTCACAGAAATATTGAAGGCACTGATGAATTTTGGAAATTTGCATTTTCTTCAGTTAGCAGTTCTGGCTAGCTCGAACCAAGTGTACCAAAGTACAAAGGTCTAAAGCGGTGTATGTAATAAGACACGCATATGAAAAGCACTAAATCTCGGTCAAATTGAAGCTGATCGTAATGTAAGGTGACATTGAAAAGCCCTGTTTGGAACCGCGGCTAGAAAAGGCGCTTCTCAGATAAGCTATATAGATATTGAAATAACGCTTATTTGACAAGTAGGTTTGAACCAGCTTCCGCGTTTCAGTGCAAATGGAGGTGGTGAGGAGAAGTGTGGCAAACAACAGCTGCCGGAAAGCAGGTCATTTGGCTTTAGTTTCAGCTTATTTTGGCCATAAGCTGGATTTAAGTTGTTCGAAACAGGCCCAAATAAGCATCCTCTGCTACTGTTTTAAGCTTCTCATGTCACAGAAACACTGAATTACTTGAGGAATCTTGAAAAAATTCATTGTATGTTCAGTTAAAAGTTCTGGCTAGCTTGAATCAGGTATAGCAATGTTACTAAAGGTCTAAAGTCATTATATCCACATGATGATACCAACAAAAGAATCATGTCAAACAAAAATTAGGGGAAAAACCATGTATGTTGGAAGACAAGCAAGACATCAAACTGACTTTACCATGCTATGCTTAAAGTTGGCAGTCATATGCCTGAGGAAGCAGCTCATATTTTGATTCTTCACATCTAGTGGAAGTGCACGCACGACACGTGCGTGATAAAAAATTACATAAAAAAGATAAGATAAAAAAATACCTACAAAATAAATGTCATGAGTTATTGAAATATATATCAATATTATATCGTAATCAATATGACACGTGAGGCACACACGTATTTAAAGAACTTAAATAAAACAAAATTTATACAAAATCTAATATACAATAATTCAACCATCAAGTTGTTTTGGTTGATAGTATCGCTAATGTGCAGAATACTTGGGAGAAGAACCCACTAAACGAGTCAAAGACTTCTAATTTTGGAGTTGAATAATAAAAATCAAACTTAAGCAACAGTAGAATGGTCAAAAGTACTCTTTTCTCTTTTGATAAAGATGCTCAACAGAAAGTATTATCGAAAATTTAATTATAAAACAGAGCAGCGGATGATAATTATTTATCTCAAAACAGATAGAAAAATACAATTAATACACTAAGACAACAACTGATAATATGTACTCCCTCCGTCCCAAAATATAGCTTCGTTTAGACTTTTTCAAAGTCAAACTTTTTCAAATTTTGACCATGAATAACGAAATAATCATAAATGCTAATAACATAAAAATGATATCGGTAGATTTATCATGAAATGAACTATCAAAATATGTAATCTTTTCTATTTGAAATAAATTATTTTAAGAGTTATTGTTGGTCAAAGTTGAAAAGTTTGACTTTGAAAAAGTCTAAACGAAGCTATATTCTGAGACGGAGGGAGTAATACATTTAAATTTTAATAGTGGAAAGACCATGAAAAATGATATTCTTAACAAAATAGAAACAAATTATGAGCGCACATACCAATATAACCTGAATATCAACATCTTGAAGGTGCCAAACTTCCAGCAGTTTGAAGGTGCCAAACTTCCAACTTGAGCTTCAGACTGTGCAGAATCCGCCCCCCTCCCCTCCGTCCACACACCCCACCCCTGATGACACGCTGATCTTACCTAGTATCGACAAAAATATGCCTACCCTCGATGTTTAAAAAACTGTCTTTTACTCGCATCAATCTCATTGTCGACGGGAACGCCGGTTACCACTTAACACAATGCCGGTAAATCCTGAGAAAATCTCAGAAAAAGGTGCGAGCACCAGGATTTGAACTGGACCGTCCTACCATTGGACTACAACTCAATCCACCAATGTGGGACTAAACTAAAAGCAGCACACATATATTTACAAGAAATCAAATATTTTGCAAAAAAAAAGATTTAACTCTATATCAAGAATCTTTTAGTGACAAGTAATAACTTTTTTTTTGAAATGACAAGTAATAACTTAACTTATATGCAAGTGTTGACTTCGTCAAAGAAATACAAGTGAACTTTGCATTATTACTTATGTTCCTTGAGCTAAACGCCTCTACCAGTAGTCAACATTCTCACTTTGGATTATATCCTCTCTCTCTCTCTTTCCAACCTTATAGTACCTCCGTTCTCAAATAGTTGTCATTGTATAGCTGACTTTTGAGCTAACGGGTGTCAACTATTAAAGGAAGGAGGGAGTAGTTCCCAAATTTTATCTACATTTAGTTGTTTACATGAATAAACCTTTATTTTTTCTGGAGCTGATAGTCTTTTTTCCACCAAAGGCAATTACTTTAACTCTATTTGAACGTGTAATAAAGCAACTACAAAGTGACCGAATGACACTGATGTTACATGTTCACGTCTCCACCTTCCAACTGAATAGTGAAAAAATGAAGAAAATGTATCATACAACGACAACCACATATTCCAAAACACCAACCCCTGCAGCCATCCTGCTCATCAACTCCACCACCTGTGATGACTCCACCTTTTGTAATGGCTTCCAACATGTAATGGCTTCCAACAATTAAGAAACACCAGCAGTTGTGTGCCCAATTGCTTCGCATTGAACACCATGTCATTCCTCATCTTCCTAAGGCCCGAGTCTGACTTCTCAACAGACATGAGGTTTCAAGCTTGTGCCGCTTGTCACAAAATCTCTGAGATGTGCAAGAAATATTCTAAGGTTTAGCTATAAAAACAATAATAAAAAACAAAGCCAATCTTATGTCACATTCTATTCCTAATGGATAAATGCAAGAAACATGCTAGCTAAAAAAATAAAAACAATTTTGATACTAAGTCAACAAGCAATAGTTATTTGCACACATATTTCAATGAGGTAAATAATGTTCGGAGGCTCTATAATATATAAAACAGTAGGTACATTCTAGAGCTTCCAAAGCCTTAAAACTTGATCAAAGCAATAGCACAAATCACCATGCTTCCTAAGCTGTCAGAAGTACAGTAAAAGAAACTAATTTAGCGAAACATGTTAGAAGCCATTTAGTTATTACCTCTTAATCTTGTCATTTCTAAGCACCACCAAAGAAATAATAGATTTAATTTCCTATACAAATCGAGACAATATGAACAAAATTCTAATAAAATTGATTGCACATTAAGCTTGACATATCTAACAAAAAACATCAAATTGATAAAAAAAATCATCCACAATATTTAACTAATGGTTGTAGTATGTTATCCAGTGCTGCATTGACAAATGTATGTATTCAGTCTATCGGGCACATTCAGCAAAACACATGTATGTAATCTTACTGTGGCATTGTATGCACATATAAATGGGCATTGTATTTTCAATAAACACTGCAATAAAAAATAATTCTCCAAAATGATTTGAGCAAGAGCACACTTACTATTTCCAAGCAAATTTCTGCTTTCATTCTCCACATGAGACCACTTCAACACAAAATATTTCGTCATCAAAGGGATTGTTTTATTAGTTAAAAAATGATAAGGGCAACATGAGTCAAACTATGAGCTGGAACGGTCTAGTGCTAGTAAGTAATGATGTCAGCGACCCTAATCGTAAGCATCCCACCAGTCTTGAACCACTCACAGTCTATCTTCTAGTAAGCATCACATCACTGGATGTAACACACTACATTACTGTGAAAAAGGTATTCATGTTATGCTTCTACAGTAAGCCTAAAACGACAATCGATTGTAGATGCCGGATATCCAGAGAAATGAGCCAATCAACTCTGCAAAGCTGCCCAAAATCTAATGCATTTAAGTTTTCAACTTCAGTTTTAGCTTAAGTCTATACGATTATCTTTTAAATAAAAGAACACATAATACCAGATTCTGACCTAACAAGCAATCCTGAGATCGAGGAGCATGTTTCTCTTGCTCTGCTTTGAGCCTTCAGCTCAACCTTTGCTGTACTTCACCTGTGAAAGCAATGACAGGATGCCTTGCATCAGATGCCAGTAACAGTGCAAAGAATACACGTGTCGATCGAATCATGAGCCAAAGACCCAAAGCCAAACAAGCAATTTAATTTCTTTTTTTAGATCAACAGACTATTTAATTAACCACAGATGCGAGCTATTGTTTCACAACAAAAAAGATTTAATCTAGAGGAAATATAGAAGGATAAAGTATACAGGTGTTGTTATACTTTTGAATGGCCAGCAAAGTATAAAAAGAATGAAATCAGTTTCTAAACCTTTCCAAGTTGAATGTAGGGAAATGAAACAAATCTTTGGAATATGCACAATACAATAGCGAACCTAAACATATTGCCGATTTATAAGTCAAATGACGCACAAAAAAATTACAAAGGAATAGATTCTCATGTTATTTTCAATTCAGCACATGCTTCATGCTGGAACCTATTTGACCATCAACATATCATCCTTTTCTTTCTATCTGTCATGAAACTGTCATCTAGAGTTGAAAAGGCAGAACTCAAATGCTTGATAAAAACAGTAAAACACAGATTCTTTTAATTCAAAAGCTTTCAGATATTTTTCATATCAGAAATGAAACTAAAGGGTAGCTAGAAATCTACAATTCATGGAATCTGTATCTCCTTCTACTAAAGGATACTACCAAAAGTAAAGGATACTGGAATTATGTTGCCTAGGCAGAGTGTCCTACGTGCCTCCAGTCAAGAAAAGGATACAGCTAAAAGACAATCTGTTCAAAATAACATTCACTCTATTTGTTCATTTGTTAGTATAAGTATCAGTGTAAAACATTGAGTTGTGGCGATAATTCTTCTCTACAATAATGGGAGATGGCTTAAAAGTACTTGCAAACATCATTTTCTTCTCCTTGAAATAACCATCAAGAAACAACTGTAATAGGTATAAGTGACAGTTTTAATCAAGAAACAACTGTAACAGATATAATGAATATTTTAGTTCACCTTTGTGTCTTAGTGAACTGCCAATGCCTTAATCAGGTTCATTTTAGTTCCATTCTCATCACCTCATTTGAATGAAAGATTTAACTGATTTGGAAATGGTCATTATATCAGTATAAATAATATTAATTATTGAAACGGAAGAAACCAGAAAAACCACAGTTTAAAACTCGTCTTTGTACCTGACCTTTCTACAATTTAATACAGGTAGCACTCCAAGTTCTGGGCATACATCTAATAATCTAAGTCCCAAAGAAGATTTATATATATCTTAACAGGCCCAATATTTTAAAAGATATTTTTAGAGGCAAGCAACTCTCACGAAGCAATCTTAATTCTTAGAAATTAATCAAATGTTCTGCCTTCTTGGAAAAAAACAAAAAAATAGTAACAAAAAGATTACTACTAACAGAATAATTTGAGCTAGTGACTTGGTTCCCTAAAAACATTGTCCTATAAATTATGAGAATACCCTAATTCTAGCTTCTAGCCTTCTATGCATGCAATTGAATCAAATTTCACTTCAAATACCTGGTAATAGCTTCATGCATAAGGGAGCCATAATTAAAGAACAATTGATCAAGCTAGTTCCTTTTTACTTTTTTAATAAAAAATCATTGATCCACCCATATTTGAGAATATGGTATTTAATAATAAAATTATAGGAATTAGTCAGCATTATGAAATAATCTGCTAGCTTGAAAGTGATATTTGTAACCTATGAATAAATTTGCATTGCAAAATGTTTATCATCCGAAATGATTAAGTAGTACTCAACCAAAGAGATATGCTTCTCTTCAGTTGGAAAGCTTTTAGATCATACTACAAGAAATAAGGTTGTTGGAAAATTAAACCATAGTAAGATCACACAAGAAGAGAAGTGATGTAGATTGGCACTCTTTAGAAAGAACATAATGATTATTATATAATGTGACAATGGAACAAAAACAAACATTTCATTCAATGATCTTTTTTTAGGAGATGAGTGAATTAAATTGCCATACCTTAAAAGGTTTAGTACTTTCTTAAAAATATAGATCCCAACTGATGGTATGTAGGGTTTCTGTTCAGCTTCCTCCTTTGATAAGCCTAGCACTATAGTATCAACTTGCTGCAAAAAATGAATAAATAATGCCTTGTGATTATTTTTATTTTGATGCTCACTCTCGTTTATGCAGTACTACTGGTGACACATTGGGTTAACTAAAAAATGTTTCTAATCAGTGTAGCAGAAGAACTACATTGTAGTTGGTTGGGGAAAAAAATCAAACCTACCGTTGCCTTCAATAACTCTTCCGGTGTCATCTATCTTCATTAGACCAAAGTCAGATGCCCGGCTGACATATAAAAGAGATTTATCATACTCACATCCACAAGGACCAAGCAACGATGTAGAAACACATGAAAGAGAGTTTAGCATATGCTCGAAATCAAACTTTGCCTTAACAGAGCAATGAAAATTTAATGAATCTAAAAAAATTTGTATGTAACTCGGGACTGGCTACTGAAATGTGAAGAGAGTTACCTGCCATCAATTGGCATATAGTAGATGTTGATACCTGCATCTCTTTGTCGATTACTCTGCAAGAGCTAATACTGTAGAAGGATTGTGACGATTCAGGTTTTCTGATCAATTGGCCAGTATCTACAGTTACCAATAAGGAATGAATTTATGTTCTGAGCATTATTAGGTGCAATAATTAATTATTAAATAAGATGCAAACAAAAATAAGGAGGAAAAATTACAGACCTCCATGTTCTGTGCAGATCCACTTAGTAAATGCAAATGAACAAGAATATCAGCAGAGAAATCAGCTACACCATCGAACTATTTATTATGTAGAAGAACATACAAGACCCCACATGAGTTGGAAATGACCATTCCATTTTTCAATGGAAACTACCATATTCTTGTAGAGGGAAACTGCAAACCAACATAGTCGAGTACATGGAAATCACCTTATTCTTGTAGCATGATAGAAGCATGTCATTGTATTGCACCTAAACCAAGAAGCAACAAAGTCAACAGATTAGTTGCACATAAAAATAAATTATGTGCTTAAGCAAATTTTACAAAGAACTGCTCACCAATGCGTTTCTACCTCTGGACAGATGCTTACTTGGAGCTGGCCTTGTCCTTTAGCACCCCAAATCCGTCGCTGGCATGTCCCTGACAACCAACACCACACAACGCCATCATCAATGACTAATAAGATATCAGACCTAGTTTGGGAGATCTCAATGTAAGTGAGACCTGAAGCCACGTCGACGAGCAAAAGCAGCAGCACATGATGCAACTCCCTCAATACTGACTGCACCACCATGCCCAATTGCCCATCGAACAAACAAAGAAAAAGGACACAGTTCAGATGACGATCGAAGAACGGAGGGACAAGATTGTTATACAGCAAAAATCGAGTAACTTTCAAGAATCAAATCGGGGAGACGTCTTACGTGATGGCATCTGGTTGTGCACGGGCCTCATAATTGGCAGTGGAGACATCATCCTAGCCGGGGAGAAGCATCTGTCCATGGTAGGCCGTCAGCGCCTCCATGGCGGCGGGCTGCACGGGTCAAGCAGCTACCAATGTAGACAAGAGGTAGTAACTGACGAAATCTCGAGTTGGATGAAGGGTGGAGGAGGATGCCGCGGCCGCTTGTGGGGAGGAGGAGGCCGCGAGGCACCGGCGGTGGCCTCCGGTGGGCCGTTCCCCCATGGGGTCGGAACACAAGCGGTGGCCGAACCAAGCAGGGGAAGGAGCAAGAGGGAGAGAGAGCTCGTCGACGGGGAAGGAGGAGACCGGATCTCGTGACGTGGCCGCTGAGGAAGGAGGGCGGATCTCGCGCGGTGGGCGCCGCGGGCTGACCACAGCGCCGACGGGCTCGCCCACGGCCATCTCCGCCACTTCCCCTCTCCTTCACCATCCCGGTCGTGGCGTCGTCGTAGACGGAGGGGCACGACGGGGAGGCCGCCACGGCCGCGCCTCCCGGTCAGTTCCAAGATGGCGCCCGGCGGGGAGAAGGACGCCACCGTCCTTGCTCGCCCCGCGGGCCACGCCCACCAGATCTGGCCACCGCCGAGCGGAGAGGAGCGACGGCGACGGGGGATCCGATCTACGCGCCTCGGCGTTGCTTGCGTGGGATGATTGCCCGAGGGGAAGTGCGGATGGAAAGGGAAGAGAGGGGGAGAGTGCGGCGCAGAGAAGGAAACGAACGCAGGAGTACGCCGTGATTTGCGGGCGGGATTAGAAGTGAGTACGGTGGGCGGGTAAGGCGGACGCGCGGTGAGAAAAAAAGCGACGAAACGGCGGAAACATTTTGCATTGCAGCTTTTTTTCGTCCTCGCGGCATTCGTCTGGCTCTTTTGGGTGGGCCTCGCTTGACATATGGGTCCTCTGTGAGAGGTGGGTATGTTTCACTTTAGGTGAGAATTGTTTTCAATTCTTTCTGCTTTTATAGTATAGAAGTCCATAATCAACACTGAGCAGTAGCATGTCATGAGCCAGCACTTATGCACATGTTGTGTCTATTTATGCTGTTCCTCAGCACCGAGTCAATGAACCGTTAAGCACAATATAAGATCCTTAGACTAGTTAATTTGAGCGCCTTTGTGTAATACAAAATGAACAGCTCCAATTCCAGCCTGACAATAGACTAACTGCATCACACACACAACTGTCATTTCTAATTTTCAATCTTATTCCCTAGGTCCACTAATGACACATGCATCCTAGATTAGCAGGTCATTTTGGAGCACTTTCTGTAGTTTCTGTTTGTAACACAATATGATCTCATCCAGGACTTGGTCAAATACAATTAAAATTTGGAGACTTCAAAAGTTCACTAACTAGCTTTGAGAAAGTGCTGGAGGTACACCCTGAAAATTGTGAAAGTTTGAAGGTAATGTATATTCATTTAATTGGATACTGAATCTGTTCATCTGTTTGTAACATATTTTTGTATTTATGAAATAAATTCATATTTACTCATCTAGGCTATTGGGCACATACATGCAAAATCTGGTGAAACTGAAAAAGCTATAGAAACCTTCAAGAAAGTTACCCGGATTGACCCCAAAGATCATCAGGTACTAATTTCTCCTTTAATTTTTTTAGCATTGCAAAATCATAATCTTGCAAGTACTTTCCAAGATGACACTGATTAATTTTCAAATTTTCAATCTATCTGGCTATAAAAGAAAATATTGTGGCCAAGATAGTTCGACTGTGCACGACCCAAAATATCACTTTACTGTGACTGGAAGGAATATTGTGTATTATCACTTTGAAATTTGTATCATATCGAGCTTCAGGAACTAGGCACAGTTTGTGTGAGAGACTTCATTCAAATGATGAATCCATGTCCTTCCATGGATCTTGAAATGCTGATGATTAGAGAATTTGGAATGCTAGCATCTTACAGTTAGTTTGTTGCAGTCCGTTTGATCTGGTCCACAAAAGATGCACACCACATTGGCCCTAATGTGTAATTTTAATTTCTCTAAACATGTTCTATCGCTATTAATTATTTTATAATGACAAACTTATTTTACTTGTGATGGTGATTTATCCATTTTTTACCCTTGTAGTTGCGTCAACTCCAGTTACATGCTATATTTTTTGTAGGAAAGGATAGACATTCATACCAGAATTAAAATATGTAAAATGGGTATTATTTTATTGTTTAGCTTAGTGGCGGATCATGGAGGAAAATTCAGAGGGGGGGCATACAGATAGAAGTTTATTAGTAAATTACATTATTTCCTCCTTAATACAATGATACGCAGCTCTCCTGCGTATTTGAGAATTTTTTTTTAGTAAATTACATATAAATACTATTGCATCTAGTAGAGAAAACACAAATGTAGGGGGGCTATGGGCCACCTTGGCCCCAATGAAGCTCCGCCCCTGGTTTAGCTGATTTTTCCTGTTGACTATTTTTGTGCACCATTGAGCTGCTAAAGTGATGTATCTGGCATGAAGCATCTCTGGATGATGAGTGTGTCAAGAGTGATAAACTAAAAGTTTAATAAAGCTATGTAGATGGAAGCTTTGATAATTTTTTATTTCAATCTCAGATTTTATGAGTTTGGTGCTTATTCCATTACTTGTGTTCTTGTTCAGTCTCAGTTGCATTCTTGCAATCTGTTTCTTGGGCATGCCTCACCTTTTGTGTTTGACATTTTGCATATAACCCAAGTCGATGAAATTACTTTGCAGGCATTTGTGGAACTTGGTGAATTGTTGGTAGAATCTGACTGGACTGCTGCTATGGAATACTTGAAGACGGTAACCTTTTCAATTGGCTGTTTAGTGTTGGGTTTGACTTATATTCATTTGACTGATACCATACCCCCCCCCCCCCCCCCCCGCATTCTTTCCAATCAAAACATGCACATGTTTCGACATAATTAATCGTGAAAAATTAGCTTCGTGACCTCTGTTTCCATCAACCGTATGACTGAATACATAAAGAAATAAAGAACTGCTAGTTCTGCAGATTTATTTATTTCTGTATTCCTTGAGCTGTATTTTTACTGTCTTCTTTATGTGTTTTTTTCTCAATTGTGGAGTAAAACAGCTTTGCTCTCTCAGAATCTGAGTTCTAGGTTTCACTACATTATATCCTTGGCATGATTATTCCCGAAGTTTTAGGTGCATCAGCATGATGAACCATGGACGTAGTAAATACATGGGCTGGTGTTTCTCTAAGTTGGTCTACCAATTTATGCTCTGCTTCTTGTCAAAGCTAATAGGTTGTTGCATCTTTTGACTTCATCTTGTTAGTGCTGACTGCTTGCCTCTGTTTTTGGGTATGCTGCACACCCTGTTCTGCTTCATTCGTAGAATATGATATCTTACTTAGTGCTTCACAGGCTCGTAATCTCCTCAAGAAGGTAGGGGAGGATGTTCCTGTTGAGTTGCTTAATGGAATTGGACTTCTTCATTTTGAGAAGGGAGAGTTTGAGGTTTGCTTACTGCACACTCAATATTATGATCTATCATTGATACATGGCACTACCCTTATTATTGTACTTTCAGATGGCTGAACAAAGTTTTAAGGAGGCACTAGGTGATGGTCTTTGGGTTTCAATTATGGATGGGAAAGCAGGTAGCTCTATGGTCAACTGGAGTGTTCAGTATAAAGATCAGAGTTTCTTTCATCAACTTGAAGATGAAGGTGTGCCTCTTGAGTTACATTCAAATAAGGTCACCACACTGTTTAATTATGCAAGATTACTGGAAGAACGTCATGATTCTGTCAGAGCAAGCCTCTTTTACCATTTCCTTATTTTCAAGGTACTCCTGCTCCTCTCCCCTCTGAAAGATCATGATGGCACACATACACTGATCATTTTTTCATATGACAGATAACAGAAAATTTTCATGTCAAAGCTAGATGTTTTGTGTTTTCAAATTTTTGCATTTCTCCCATTCACAAAAGCTTGATGCTTCTGACCAAATTATGCACTGTAGCTGTGGTGCGTCATGCTTTGGACTCGTTTTATGAATGGAAAAAGTCTAAATAACCCCCTGATGTATCGGGGTTCGATCGACGATCATATCACCCCTCAACTTTAAAATCAGATTTTTAACCCCTCCACTTTTGCAAAACCATTTAAAGAACCCCCTAGGGTGGTTTTGCTAGTGGTTTTGCCACACTGGCACACTGAGGTGGACAGAAATGATGACATGAAATGGCTGACATGTGGGTCTACTTGTAAATGAGCAGGTTTCTTCCCTTCTTCTACCCCTATCTCCCATGGCCGCTCGCCGCCTCGGCCGGCCTGCCTAGCCAGGAGTCCATGCCCGTCCGCATAACCCCATTCGTGCCCCCACAGCCTACCGTCACGACCCCACCTGGAGCCCACGAGAGCTGTCGTCCTCTGCTCGAGGTGCCATGGACACCAGTTCCTTTTGCGTGCCCGCACCACGCTTTGCCCCCGCAAATCTTCCCACGAGGCCCTGGCCATCGTCCGCAGCAGGGGAGATGGGTGGGGATGTGCGACCGAGCTCCCCACCAACTACATCCCTGCACACAGATCCACCATCGGCATATGGAGCGGAAATCCCCAAGTCGGAGTTCACCAGATTCGAATTAGGAGTTCCATGGAGAGAGATGAGTAAGGTGGTTGTGAGGGGAGGGTAACTTGCTGGTGAGGTAGTCAATGCGAGATTAATCGATATTTTGAGAGGGTAACGACGCGCTACAGATTTGACCTTGCGGCAGTTGATTCGAGCAGGCCAGAGGTATCTGCCACCGCAAAGGCCATGACTAGGCGCACCCAGAGCTCTGGTGGAAACAAGCACGGGTCTCCATCAACCTCCGTGCAGGCAAGGTCGGGCAGACGGAGGTTCAGGAGGGAGACACGAGGATGAGCGCATGTCATTAGTGGGAGGGAGAGGTAAGGTTACATAAAAGAAAGATATAAAAGGAAAGGAAAAAACTGAAAAGCGGGCCCGAACGCCACATTGTCATTTCTGTCCAGCGTGACATACCAATTAAGCAAAAACCTGATTACAAAACCACTTTAGGGGTTATATAAATGGTTAAAAAAGCTTGTTTTGTAGATCAAGGGGTGAAGTGAACCACCATGTATACGTTGGGGGTTATATAGACTTTTTCCATTTATAATATCAGAAGAACAAATGGTGTGGCATGAAGTTTGAGACATGAAGTTGCATAAGTAATAGAAGTAGTATTGGAAAAAAAAGTACCTCTTTTTTTCTCGAACAACGCAGGAGAACTGTGCCATTTCATTAAGGTAGAAAATAAAGTACACGAGTCAGGCGAGGCCAACCCGAGCACCAGGACACCCCCCCCCCCACACACACTCACTGGACAAACACAACTCCAAACTGCGCCCCAACAGCTCTCAAATGTTAAAATAACAATTTTAGAGTGTTTTTCTTCTAAAGGTGGTGTCTACTTGTGAATGGGGTAGTAATTGTGCTGGCTTCCTAATAAAATACTAAAATTTCTATAGCAAAGGGGCTCGTGGTGCAGTGGCAAAGGCCACTGGCTGGTTAGCTCCCACCCAGGGTTCAATCCCTAGGTGCTGCACAATTTGTGTAAAAATAAAAAAAATCACCTCGCCAGTCCCGTGTGCCAAATCACTGGTCAAGAGACGGCCCAGGTCGGCCTGAGGACCGTGTGTGGCCTAGGTAGGAGTCTCACGGGTTATGTTTCCCAGTGTCAGGGCGGGGCCGGGGTTCGGGGATTTTTTTGGCCTACGTGAGAAGGCTTTCTTGTTACATGTAATGTCCGGGGGCGGCTTGCCCCTTGCAGGTCGAGTTTTATAGCATTATGTTTGTTTTAGTTGGATTTCCTGTGCAGCAATGAATATTATCTCCTGCATCTTTTGTGTTGTGCTATAATTCCCCTCTTTTTCAATAACAGTACCCTGACTACATAGATGCCTACCTGAGGCTAGCGGCTATTGCGAGGCAAAGAAACAATGCCCAACTGAGCATTGAACTGGTATGATCTTCTGTCATTTCTTTTGGTTTAATTGAGAAAAATATTGATGTTTTCGTTTTCAGGTAGGTGATGCTTTAAAGATAGATGAGAAGAACTCGAATGCGTTGTCTATGCTTGGAAATCTTGAGCTCCAGAGTGATGAAACCTGGCTTAACGCAAAGGAGCATTTCCGTAATGCTAAGGAGGCCACTAAGGGAGATGCCTACTCTTTGCTTCAATTGGTATGTAAGCTGATTTCACTTAAGGAAATTTGTTGATGTAGGAGAAATTATTCAGTGTATTCCTCTAACCCTAGAAGGGTGGGCTATAGAGTAGCTATACATGGGCCTCTAGATGGGCCATATACACATGCCCTATGGGCCACACACATATACACTAACCCCCCCTCCCGCCGCAGTCTGGACTACCGGCGCAGCGGAGTACAAGATTGGACAACAAAGAAACTATAGAGTAGCTATACATGGGCCTCTAGATGGGCCATATATACATGCCCTATGGGCCACACACATATACACTAACACCCCCCCGCAGTCTGGACTACCGGCGCAGCGGAGTACAAGACTGGACAACAAAGAAACTCACACGAGGCCCCCCCGTAGCCACAAATAGCCACCGGCTACGTTGAGGCTGGAGCGAAACTCCGAGAACGTCGAGGAGGGCAGACCCTTGGTGAAGATGTCGGCAAACTAAGAGGTGGTCGGGACATGAAGAACCCGAACATCGCCGATAGCTACCCGGTCGCGAACGAAGTGCAAGTCAATCTCCACATGCTTCGTCCGCTGATGCTGAACCGGGTTGGTGGAGAGGTACACGGCGCTGACGTTGTCGCAGTAGATGAGCGTGCTCTTAGCGAGTGGGCTGTGAAGCTCAGCCAAGAGTTGTCGAAGCCAGGACGCCTCAGCCACGCCGTTAGCAACAGCCCGGTACTCCGCCTCAGCACTCGAGCGGGAGACAACCGACTGTCGCTTGGACAACCAGGAGACCAGGTTGCCGCCGAGGAAGACGGCATAGCCTGAGGTGGAGTGGTGGGTGTCCGGACAACTAGCCCAGTCAGCGTCGGTGTAGACAACCAGCTCAGCAGGACAGGAGCGGTGAAGGACCAGGCCGAGGTTAACCGTGCCACAAACGTAGCGGAGGCGCTTCAACACAGTGAGATGTGACTCCCGTGGATCATGCATATGGAGGCAGATTCGCCCGAAGCAGGGGAGCGAGTTACGGCGGCGCCCGAAGCAGTAGCTGCAGCAGCCTCGGCAGCGGCAGAGGAGGCACCAACCGGCATCATGGGTGGCTCCAGGCCAGCAGCGTCAGCTGCATCGTTGGTGGCCGGGTCCACCGCGCGCGCCCCCCGAGCCCGCGCCCGCGCGCAGGGCAGCGACGACAGCAGCGGGAGCGGCGAGGCCAAGGGGCGAGGAGGGAGATGAGGGCGGGGCCGGCGGCAGCACAGGGCCCACGAGCACGGCCGCGCCCGCGCCCGCGCCCAGCGTGCCCGTGCCGGGGTTCTGCGCGCTCGCGCTGCCCGTGCGCAGCGGCGGCGGACGGATCTGACGGGCCAGAGAAGGGGGGCTACGCGGCGGTAGTAGTGAGCGCGCCCGCGCCTCCGCGCTCGTGGGCCGCGGCCATGGCGGCCGCGAGGGCAGCGGCGGCGGCGGTGGCGAGGGCTGCGCCCGCGCCCTGTGCCGCGAGAGCAGCTGCAGCCACGTCGGCCGCAGGAAGCCCAGCGACGGCGGCGCATGAGGGTAGCGGGGAGAGGGAAGGAGGCGGCAGCGCCGGCGGCCGGTGGCCTGCCATGGCGGCGGCGGAGCTAGGAGAGAAGGAGAGAACCTAAGGCAACTGATACCATGTAGGAGAAATGATTTCAGTGTATTCCTCTAACCCTAGAAGGGTGGGCTATAGAGTAGCTATACATGGGCCTCTAGATGGGCCATATACACATGCCCTATGGGCCACACACATATACACTAATAGTTGACACTATGAAACAGTTTACAGCAATAATGGGCTTTCAGCCTTGCTAAGATTGTTCATTTTCATCAGGGTTTCTCAAACTATATGTAAATAAAACTCGTGAAGCAGAATTTGGTCTAAGTTCTAGTGGCTGTAATTTGAACTGAACTGTACGGATTATAGCTAAAGGCTATTTTGCCCCTTTGGCCAAAACAAAGCTTGCACAAATCCACATCTGTCATTGCGGTGGTGCTTCTGCCCACTGGATAATAAAATTGAAGTGGAACTGAAAATGTGAACTCATTTAGTGACTCATGAATCAGTTGTTGCATCTACAACAAGTCAACAACAAACAATTTCATGTATCATTTGCATGTTTCTACTTAAAAGTTTCACATCT
Source organism: Cenchrus fungigraminus (assembly GCA_036936925.1). Lineage (NCBI taxonomy): Eukaryota > Viridiplantae > Streptophyta > Magnoliopsida > Poales > Poaceae > Cenchrus > Cenchrus fungigraminus. The sequence goes on along the minus strand of CM072772.1, from coordinate 54,857,217 downwards.
ACGTTGTTTGCCATGCATACTTTTGTTATCAGTTATATGCATATATTCTTCTTTTGATTAATGCCTTTTAATTTTATTGAAGGGGAACTGGAATTACTTTGCAGCCAATCGCCCGGAGAAAAAGGCCCCAAAATTTGAGGCTACTCATAGGGAGAAAGCCATGGAACTCTATCAGAGTGTATGCTGCTTTATGCTTTCATTTCCACTGTGTTATTTGTACCAGTTAAAATGGATGGCTCACTATTATTAAGTTTACATTCAGATTCTTCTTTCATTAATGCTCGATTATCTTTTAATACAAAGATACGCAGCTCTCCTGCGTGTTCGATAAAAAAATTTAAATGGTCGATTCATGTGGCATATCTTTTTTGTTCTTGCATATATTAGATTTTCCTAATGAGATACGTTGCAAAAAAAAATTCTATGTTTGTCTGGATGTAAAACTTCTCTTTGTTCAAACTGCTAGGACTCATATTTGTCCATGGCCTCAGGAGAAAATGTTTCAATTGTTTACCTATTGAGGGTATAGAGTGTAGCTGTTGCAGTTTTTCCACTCACTGCCTCTAATTAAATGCTTTGAGAAACGAGAAGTTGGTTGTTCATATTATTTAATAGGGGTATGGGTGGTCACTGCACATCTGCGCATGGTAGCATTGCAGAACGGAGGGAGTAATATAACACCCCTCAGAGGTCCATCTGCTTTTATAACCCCTTAATATGCTATTGATTATCTGGAGCTTTCTGCCAATACAGCTTGGATGGCTACTTAGCTTTCTTATGTTATCCATTTGTAACGCCTTACCACATATGGTATTTGATATTTCTAGCCTGCAACTGGATTTCAATTGAGAAAAGGAATTTTTATCTCAAATAGTGGAAATTTGCCTCATATGTTGTTGCTTGCTGGGAATTTACATATTTCTTTTGGGGGGTACTGTTGGATTAATCGAAATTAAACTTCTGTAAGCACCTGACTCTTCAACTGGTCAAAGTAGCAAATAGGTACTAGCATTTTTTGTGTTTTTTATCCTTTATTTTTTTGTTCTAATTTTGTTATGAGAGAGAGAACTACATTGCATAATATCGAAATTTATCATGGTGATTGCATAATATCGAATAAAATGGTGCAATTTGGCTGCCCTTTTTTTTTTAAAACCTCGAATAAGCAGGAAAGCTGCGGTCATTTCATTGAATTAGAAGACAAAACTGTACAATACTAGTCCCTTACAAAGCTTATGTCCACCGCTTAAGTATAAGAATGACCTGAATTTGTTCAGTATTTTGCTGTCTTTATGCTGATTGCTCAGAAGTAAACCATAATGTTTTATAGTACTGGAGGTCACTTAAGTGCTAATGTTGCTCACTATGGGGATCTAAATATATTTTCTAGGTGTTTACAGCTGTAGTACGTACATCTTATTTCATACTTTGAATAGGGTGCTATGTGCAAAGTTCCTCTTGTTTATCAAATACCTTAATGGTCCATTCTAATTAAGTTGTACATTTGCCAGCAAGTACTAAAGCAGCATTGTAGTAATATGTTTGCTGCAAATGGTATTGGAATCTTATATGCTGAAAAAGCCAAATGGGACGTTGCCAAGGAGTTGTTTACACAGGTCAGGAGGGATGTAAAGTTCATTGTTCCATCTTGCTGCTGTATATGAACTTTAAATAATTAAATCAGCAATTTGAAATGAATTAGGTGCATGAAGCTGCATCTGGAAGTATATTTGTACACATGCCTGATGTATGGATCAATCTGGCTCATGTATATTTTGCTCAAGGTCATTTTCAACAAGCAGTTAAAATGGTAAGTTCCCTCCCTTTTCTGTGGCACATGTGTCAGCTGTGGCAAAGTTACTAATTCATGAATTCATGCATATATACATAAAAATTCTGAGGGGATGTTGCTAATTTTTTCTTGTAGTACCAAAACTGCCTGCGGAAGTTCTTCTACAACACAGATGCAACTATCCTTTTATACCTTGCCCGAACACACTATGAGGCTGAGCAATGGCAAGACTGCAGGAAAACTTTGCTGAGAGCTATACATTTGGCTCCATCAAATTATTTGTTAAGGTTTAATGTAGGAGTGTCAATGCAGAAATTCTCAGCTTCTACTCTACAAAAAACAAAACGAACAGTTGATGAGGTGAGTACTGTTTCTTTTTTGTTTACATTGTCTCTGATTATTATATAAATAACATACTGGCAATAAAACCTAAGAACGAACCTGTTTGGATCTTGTTGTATTTAGTCCAAACCAAGGTATCGGCAAACGGTAGTTTTAGAAACCAAAGACGAGTAAAACCATGGTTTAGAAAAAGAGGCCCAGATCTGAGTTTCTGTAATCTGAACAGACTAAAGTTTAGCAATGCCTTAGTTTTTAGAGTACAAGAATTGTTGCTTCCAAAATCCAAACACCACAGTTTTCCAAAGCCAAAGTATTTTTTTTATGAAACCTTAGTATTTTTTCAGAACTCCAACAAAACCTTGCATCCAAACAGGGACCGTGCTGAAGCTAACTTTTGATGCATTAGTCAAATATGCTATGAAAAAAAACTTGACCTCCGTGGGGCAAGCCCCCCCCCCCCCCCCGGCACTGCCTGTAAGAAGGTCTTCACACGCAGGCCAAGAAAATCCTCGAACCGTGGCCCCGCCCTGACACTGGGAAACGTAACTATTAGAGATATTGTAGATATCTTAGCTGATTATGGCTTACCTTGTATACTTTGATTGTATTCTTGTACTCTAAGCCATCTTGGCTATATAATGAAGGTCAACACACACACACCCCCCCTCATTAGGGTGTGTGGTGTTTCTCCATTCTTTGCCTTTCTATATGGTATCAAGAGATCGGGCCTGATTACCTCGGATCCTTTCCTTTTCTTCCGCTGCCCTTCTCGTCTCCTTTGTTCTGCGCGTCGCGCGATTTCTTGCGCCGCCGCCTCTGTTTCGCGATTCAATCGTGCCGCCGTACCCTTCCAGCCCAGGCACGTGGTCCAATCACGCCGCCGCCACCTCCCATCCAGGCGCACGCCTCCAATCGCGCTGTTGCACCCTCCCAGCGTAGGCACGTGATTCCCTCGCGTCGCAGCCCCCCCTCTGCGTCGTCACCCTCCTTCCGCGTCGTGCCCCACCCGTGTGCCCTCCTCAGGCCCACCCCCGCGGCGACTCCTTCGCCCGGTCCCTGCGCCGCATCTCTTCGCGACGCACCAATGCTCCTCCGCGCCACACGGCTCAACGACAGGATTGGACATCGGCTTCCACGACTACCCCGGCGTCCTTGACCGGTGCTTGGCGTTGCCCGACACCCGCCTCCCCTGGACGTCCCGACTGCACTAGATGGCCCCCCGCACTCGGGCTGGATGATGGACTCCAGCGCATCCAGCCACATGTCGTCCACCGATGGTATTCTGCTCTCCAGACTCCCTCTCATTCCTTCATCACCGTAGGCAACGGCCAAACCATCTCGGTTATCAGTTGTGGCAATTCTATTCTTCCTACCTCCATGTCTAATTTTCAGTTGAATAATGTTCTCATTGTCCCATCCCTACTTCGCAACCTCCTGTCAGTTAGACAGTTCACACGTGACAACAGATGTTCAATTGAATCTGACGCTTCTGGCTTTTCCATTAAAGATCTCTACACCAAACGCGAGTTGCTTCGCTGCAATAGCGTTGGGGACCTTTACACCATGCCAGCAGCCGCCAGCACCGTAACTCCCCATGCTGCCCTTGCTACCTCTACGAACCTGTGGCACCTCCGCCTCGGTTATCCTGGTCCTGCCGCCATCAACACCCTCAGGAACAACTCTTCTATCTCCTGTTCTAAAGGCACTCATACCCTTTGTCACTCTTGCCAATTAGGCAAACATGTGCGGCTTCCTTTCTCTAGTTCTAGTTCACGCAGCTCTACCCCTTTTCAATTGGTGCATTGTGATGTGTGGACTTCCCCTGTAGTTAGCATCTCTGGCCGCTGCTACTACCTCGTCATTCTGGATGATTACTCCCACTACTACTGGACTTTTCCCTTGACCCACAAATCTGAGGTTTCTGAACACATTGTGAACTTCTGTGCCTATACCCAAACCCAATTCAACCTTCCTGTCTGGAGTGTCCAGCCGACAATGGCACCGAGTTTGTCAACACGACTATCACGTCTTTCTTGGCTGCTCGGGGCATTCTCCTCCGCCTCTCCTGCCCCTATACATCTCGACAGAACGGGAAAGCTGAACGTGTCCTTCGCACCTTAAACAATGTAACCTGCACCCTCCTCTTCCACGCTCACACGGCCGCCACCTACTGGGCTGAGGCCCTTGCCACCGCCACTTACCTCCTTAATAGGCGGCCATGCTTAGCCATTCAGAATGACATTCCCTGTCGTCTCCTTCACAGTCAGCCACCTGACTACTCTCACCTTCGAGTCTTCGGCTGTCTATGCTATCCTAACTTGTCCGCCACAACACCCCCCAAGTTAGCACCTCGTTCCACTGCTTGTGTCTTCCTCGGCTACCCATCCTCTCATAAGGGCTACTGCTGCCTAGACCTGTCCACTTGACGTGTCATCATCTCTCGACATGTCGTCTTCGACGAGTCGTCCTTCGCCTTCTCCGGCCAGCCTACTTCACCATCGCAGCTTGACTTCTTGCTGTCGCCTCCTCCTAGCTCAGCTGCAACTTTGCCCTCAGCCGCACCATCCCCAGATGTTGAGCAGTCACGGCCTTCACCACTTGTTTTGCAGGAGTTTCCTAAGGACGACCCCGCCATCATTGTGCGTGGCCCTGTCCTCCGCTTGGCGCCTTTGTCCGCGCCGTCTCTCTCTAGACCGGGCGGGTCTGGATTAGGCAGCGACGTCACTGTCTCTTCGCTCCAGTCGCCTCTGACCAGACCGGATGGGTTTGTTCCAGTCTTCCAGAGGGTGGCTCTCCGACCTCTTCGTCTAGTCCTCGTAGAGGGTAGGCGGCACTGTTGCCGCCTCTTCGACGAGACTTCCACCTCGTCTACGGTCGTCGTCCGGTGCCTGCTCCGCAGCAGCCACCGGTCCCTCCTGTGGTGCCTGCTGCATCGACGCCGTCCTTAGCACTGGTACCTGCTCCTCCGCCGGAGCCCTGCCGTCCCGTTACTCGCACCTCAGCTGGTGTCATACCGCGGTTGTCGTACCGGAACCTCAGCGCCACTACATCTTCCCCGACACCATCGCCAATTCCGACGAACTACCGTAGCGCCTTGGCCGACACTAACTGGCGTGCGGCCATGACTGACGGGACATGGCGTCTCGTTCCTCGACCTCCTGGCACGAACGTTGTGACGGGCAAGTGGATTCTCACGCATAAGTACCACTCCGACGGGACTCTTGCCCGTCACAAGGCTCGCTGGGTAGCCCGTGGCAACAACCAGCAAGCCGACATCGACTACGACGAGACCTTCAGCCCGGTTGTCAAACCGGCGATCATCCGGACTATGTTGAGTCTTGCCGCTTCGCGTGCCTGGCCTCTTCACCAGCTGGACGTGAAGAATGCCTTTCTTCATGGCCACCTTGAGGAGACTGTCTACTGCCGGCAGCCGCCTGGTTTTGTCGACCCTGCCGCTCGTGACCACGTCTGCCTGCTCCAGATGTCCTTGTATGGGCTCAAGCAGGCTCCCCGAGCGTGGTACTAGTGTTTCGCTACGTTTCTTCGTCAGCTCGCCTTTGTCGCCTCCACCTCCGACACCTCCCTCTTTGTTTACAAGGAGGGCGTGCATATCGCCTACTTGCTGCTCTAGTCGACGACATCATCCTCACCGCATCGTCCTCGACACTTCTTCATTACATCATGGCCAAACTCAGCTCTGAGTTCGCCATGACGGATCTCGGCGACCTCCACCACTTCCTCGGCATCGCCGTCACCCGCTCCACATATGGTCTGGTTCTGTCTCAGCGACAGTATGCTGTGGATCTTCTCCAGTGGGCCGGCATGGCTGAGTGTCACTCTACAACGACTCCTGTTGACACTCATGCCAAGCTCTTGGCCTCTGACGGTGCACTCCTCTCTGCGGCTGATGGCTCTCACTACCAGAGTATTGTGGGTGCTCTTCAGTACCTCACCCTGACTCGGCCTGACCTGCAGTACGCTGTTCAGCAGATGTGCCTCTTCATGCATGCCCCGCGTGAGCCTCACCTCGCGCTGGTCAAGCGCATTCTCCGCTACGTCAAGGGCACGCTCTCCTCCGGCCTGCACATCGACACAGGTCCCATCCAGTCTTTGACCGCATATTTAGATGCGGATTGGGCTGGGTGTCCGGACTCTTGACGCTTGACCTCCGGCTTCTGCGTCTTCCTTGGCGACAACCTGATTTCTCGGTCTTCCAAGCGCCAGACCACGGTGTCCAGGTCTAGCGCTTAGGCCGAGTATCGGGCTGTTGCTCACGCTGTCGCTGAGTGCTGTTGGATCCGCTAGCTGCTGTAGGAACTCCACATTCCCCTCACCTCGGCCACGGTTGTCTTCTGTGACAACGCGAGTGCCGTCTACATGACAGTGAATCCAGTTCACCATCGGCGCACAAAGCATATCAAGATCGACATTCTCTTCGTCCGCGAGAAGGTCGCACTGGAAGAGTTTTGGGTCCTCCATGTCCCGTCCTCTCACCAGTTCGCTGACATCATGACCAAGGGACTTCCGGTTCAGCTCTTTACTGAATTTCGGTTCAGTCTTTGCGTTCGTGATCCTCCCGCTGCGACTGCTGGCGGGTATTAGAGATATTGTAGATATCTTAGCTGATTGTGGCTTACCTTGTATAGCTTATAGGCTTACCTTGTATACTTGATTGTATTCTTGTACTAAGCCATCTTGGCTATATAATGGTCACCCCCCTCATTAGGGTGTGTGGTGTTTCTCCATTCTTTGCCTTTTTACGGTAACCCGTGAGACTCCTGCCTAGGCCACACACGGTCCTCAGGCCGACTTGGGCCGTCTCTTGACCATTGCTTTGGCACACGGGACCGGCGAGGGGATTTTTTTATTTTCCACAAAGTGTGCGGCACCCAGCAATTGAACCCTGGGTGGGAGCTCCCCAGCCTTTTTTTATGTGAACCTTGATTGGATTTGCATAGAAATGGGTCAGCTCTGACATATGAAATAAAAAAACCCTTACACTTTGTTTTTTTCTTCATCAAAATTGTCATTTCTTTTATGAGGGCTCTTGACATTGATTTGACAACTTCATATTATATATTAGTTCATTCATCAGAAATATTCAATAATTCTCTTTTTACAATTTCTATTTTTAGGTTCGTGCCACAGTCAGTGAACTTCAGAATGCTATTAGAGTGTTCAGTCTGTTGTCTGTTGCATCTACGTACCATTCCCATGGTTTTGACGAGAGGAAAATAGAAACTCATGTTGAGTACTGCAAACATTTGCTTGATGCTGCTAAGGTTCACTGTGATGCAGCTGAGCAAGCTGAGCAGCAAAACAAGCAAAAAATGGAAGTTGCCCGTCAGATTGCTTTGGCAGAGGAAGCTCGCCGAAGGGCAGAAGAGCAGAGGAAATTCCAGGTCTATCTCTTTCTTGAATATTAGCTGCATTTGCTTCAATGACATTATTTGTTGTTGAAGTAATCTTGTTAATATAGTATTTTTATTTAACAGTTAGAAAGGAGGAGGGAAGAGGACGAGCTAAAGCAAATAAAGCAACAGGAGGAACACTTCGAGCGTGTGAAGGTATTTTACATGTTATTACGCATAAATTAGAGGATACTGTTAAAAATGAGGATGTCAAAAGACGATAGTCCATCTCATTAATTCTTGCACATTATCTTTCATTTAAAATGCTAGTTTATATATGCCAATGGAAACCATGTATGAAATAAACTAGTACTTCCTAGTAGCAACCTTGAAAAAAAATCATTATTTGGACCTTGGGAGTATGAATTATGCTCTTCTGGTCACCTTTTTGTTTACCGCAAAAGGTATGTTCTGATATTATTATTATTATTATTTTGGTCAGGAACAATGGAAAACATCTAGCAACACCCCTGGCAAGAGAAAAGATAGATCCAAGAATGAAGATGAAGAGGGGGTAAGTGAAAAGAGGAGGGGTAACAAGAGGAGGAAGGATCAGAAGACAAAGATGCAGTATGGGGAAGATGAAGGAGATGAATACAGAGATGAACCAGAAGGAGATGACTATGCAAACTTGTCGAGGGATAACGGCGGTGACAATTCAGAGAGAGCTCCTGATCACCTTCTTGCTGCTGCTGGTCTTGAGGATTCTGATGCTGAAGATGACATGGTAGGGTTGTGGTATTTTTCATACTCAATTTGTGTTTCGTTATTTTTCTATTGACCTTTTCCCTGCTCATGTGTTTTTTCGGTTGATACTAATATTGATAAGTATAACATTGGAAATATTTAGATGCCTAATTCTGCTTATTTACAGAAAATCAAATTGCCTGCTTCGATCTAGGTTTTACTGTTTAGATTCACAATAAGCTACCCATTGCCTTACGGACTGTCTTCTCCTGCAGGGACATCCTCAATCTGCAATAGAACGGAAGAGACGAGCATGGTCAGAATCTGAAGATGACGAGCCAGTCCAGAGACCAGCAGCACAAGCTAAGCCCGGGTACGAATGATTTGAGTGAATGAAAGGAACAGAGGGAGTGGTACATCATGTTGAATTGGGTGTGTTTGGTTGGCCTCCAACTTGCAGGTCAGGCCCGCGGTGCAGAACATGAGGTCAGTGTTTGTTTAGCTTCCAGACTTGTGGCGTGCCGCATACATGTAGTGATTTTGTACGCTGAAACTTGCTGAATGTGCGGCGCTCATTTTGATCTTCTGTAACCGACTGACAGTAATTTTGTAATCCAAAAACTCCTACATAGATTAGTCTGGCAGAAATGACCGAGGTAGTTCGTTTAATCACATCCGTTTTATGGAGGTGTTTAATAGGTTTCTCTTATAAGTTATAATGCTACATGGAAACAATCCCTTTTCAATAGAGATGGCAATGCATAAAACCCAAAACCTGATGTTTTTTTTTTACTCCAACAGGTTATGGATGTGTGCCATTTTTTGTACTCGTGAGCTTGTTAATGGGCAAAATGTCAGGGCCAATGGGTTTGTCATTGCGGGTATGAGTTTGGGAATATAAAACTTTGAACCTGTGAACCAATGGTTTTGTTAGACTCGGTCATCTACCACCAAATAAGCCCTAACCCACACCTCAAATTTGATGGTCAAAGTCAACTCTTATATGTATGTGTTACTCTCATCTGTTGACGCGATAATTGGACGGTTGATGCTTGCATCTTTAGTAACCGAATCCAGAGTCCAAGCTCAGCCCGGGACCGGGCTGCGTCATCACGCTATAGCAGTCATGCGATGCAAAAATCAATGGTAAGCACTATGGGTAAGGCACTGTAATCTCTCGGGTTTCTTCTTGACCCTGCACTGTCATCTCTCGGGTTTCTTCTTGACCCTTCGCGCGATGCATGAAGTCGGGACGTGACCGGCCCCCACCCAAGCGATTCCGTCTAGGGATGGCAACAGGGCGGGGTCGGGGGAGTGCCCTCCGTCCCCGCCCCGATCCGCGAACTCTGAGCCCCGCCCCGTCCTCGAAATGCTAATCGGGGGAGAAAACAGCCCCGTCCCCGACCCCGTCGGGTCCCCGAACCCCCATCGGGGCTCCGTGGGGAAACAAGCGCCGACAAAACTTACTCTGTTTTCAGCGCATACACATCGAAGATTCAAATCACAGCTCACAAAATCAAATAAATAGGAGATATTTCAATAAGTCAATGCATACATGCTTCCCAAATGAGTAGTACAAGCTCCCGATCCTTGAGTCGAGTACTTCTCTCGAATTGAAGGGTCGTTTTGACTGTAGAATGTGTTCATAGTTGATCCTTAATGTGTTGAAATCCTCCAACTACTGTTGGAAATCGCGCCCACGAGATGTGGAGCGTTTAGTACTAGAAGGTGAAGGGTTCGTCCGCTTGAACTGAGCCAGCCGCACAGAGTCAGCCGCGCCACTATAAATAAGAGGGCAACCCCTTACGGTTTTCCACTCACATCTACCTTAGCGTTTTGCGAATAGATCTCCTAGGTCTTCCACAGCCGCCGCCGCCACTAGCGAACTAGATCAACTAGCACCGCTGCCGTAGCCACCACCTGATAGCCCCCGAGCGGATGCGAGTGAAGACGCTTGTGACTGGGAGGATGAGGGCATCACTGACAAAGTCCCAGATGTCAAAGAAGAGAAGCCGGAAGGAGCAGGGGGATGCCGGGCAGTCATCTTCCCGCCCCGCTCCACAGAATCCATCGAATGAGTGGAAAAGTCCAAGTTGAAGACGGATGACATCCTCGCCTTGGTCAACAGCGGGTTCCTCCGGGAGAAGGTTGTTGACAGTTGGAATGCCACCACCGGGGATGCCTACCCGATGGACAAGAATCCAGAGGAGATCCCGATGTTCTCCCGATTCGTCGAGCGCGGATTGGCTCTCCCTGCGAGTGACTTCTTCCGCGGGCTGCTCAACTTCTACGGCATCGAGCACGTCCACATGAACCCAAATGGTATCTTCCACACCTTCATGTTCGTGCATTTCTGTGAAGCTTTCGTAGGAATCAAGCCGCACTGGGTTCTCTTCTGGAAGTTCTTCCAGTTGAAACCCCAGCCCAGCGCAGACGATCCCAGGGTAGTCAGCGGCACCGGAGTCCAGATGCGCGAAGACGCCGCCGCGCAGTACCTGCCGTACAGGCTTATCGACTCCAACCAAGATTGGAAGCAGCGGTGGTTCTACGTGAACAACCATCATCTTGAGTTGCCGAAGCCGAGTGGGTACCCGCCGAAGCATCAGCCATGGTGGAACACGGAGCCCACCATGCAAGAAGGCCTCCAGCTAGCGGCGCTGTTGGAGAAGATCACCGCATTGAGGACGGCGGGACTAAGGGCCGAACATGTGGCCTTCAGTTTCATGAAGAGAAGAGTCCAGCCGCTGATGGGGCGCGATCACCTCGGGTAGAAGTACATCGGGGTGGACGATCCCTCGAGGCTGCACGACGAAGAGAACAACAATGAGCTGATCATCGAGAGGTTGGGCAAGATCTTCAAAGATATGCCCCCGTACACTCCCTGCCCAGTGGACGAGTACTCCGCCTCGCGTCCGCCTAAGAAGGTCAGTAATCGTGGCCGTAGCCCCCGAGTACCCATTGATGAAGTAGTCCCATTGACACTTGTTGTTACTTGTTCTAGGAGGATGTCGAGAAGTTTGTGTCCATGCCTCCAGTACCCAAGTCACAATATCAATCCGGGACAAGGGTAGAGGCAAAGGTCAAAGAGCGGAGAGTAGTCGGTGATGGCGATGACACCGTCATTGTTGAGGACACGTCATCTGATGATTAAGATGATGAGACGCTACAACAGCGGTTCCAGCTTCGGTCGCGATTCAGTTGAGCTGGGATGCCATTTTGTGCCGGTGGAGAAGCCGGTGGATAGCCTTGAGGATGCCGTCCCGTTCCCGCTAAGGAAGCCCCGTAACATGGCGCTGAAGCGGGCCATGAAGAAGATTAAAGTGTCGGCAGACACCAGGCCGGAGGTGAGTACTTCTCAGTGCAGTAGTCAAGTACTCATTACCAGCCGTTGTTGATAACGACTTGTTATTGTCTTGTTGTTGCAGGATGTTCCTCCCACGGCGCAAGTTGAGGCGACTGCCCGTGTAGAAGAATACTTCGATACCATGGGAGCGCCAGCTAGAGGCAACACCAGCCCGCCGCCCACCATTGAAGAAGGCATGCCAGTGGAGGCACAGAAGCAGCCGACGGCCACAGAAGTTGGGACTGCGAACCCGCAGCCGACGGCGGCAAACTCAGGATCCACCTCCCGCGGCAACTGAGGCCGTTGAGCAGTCGGAGGCGCGAGAACAAGAGCCGCCTGCCGTTGAAGCGACCACCGAGGAGACCGTAGTCGAGGTGCCACCCGTTATCGTGGACATCTCGAGTCTTCTTGGTGCCCCAACTATCACCTTGGTGCGGTCTACATTTTAAGTACTCATTCACTTGAGTAGATACAAAAGCTTGTTATTTGCTGCTGACATGGTGCTTTGCGCGCAGGAAATCCACTGACTTGTCTTGGGACGGGGTCGAGATGAGTACCCCTGTTGATGGTGGAGAGCTCTCGACAGGGCCTCGAGAACCCACGCCACCTCGTCATGAAGAAAATGAGGTGGAGGCGACAACTGTAGAGGCCGGCACCTCACAATGTTTGAATCTAGTACTTCAAGTACTATGTCTTGCTGATGATTGTTGTAGCCCCCGAGTTCACTTGACCGTTGTTGACAGGGCCTGAAGCTAAGGAGAGGGTACTCCCCGATCCAGTTGCAGTCGAGCCAATGGAGGCGGAGGCCACAGCCACAGCCCCCGAGCTCGGGGTAGAGGCGCAAGTAGAGCCTGACCCAAACTTGGTGACTGACGTTGTCCTCCAGGAGAAGGACATCAAGGACCCAATACTTATAAGGTCTGTGGTGATAGAGTCTTCGAGTAGCTTGAGCCGCCAAGGCCTCGAGTTGCTTGATGATGAGTTGATAGATCCATCGGTCGTCTCACTGAAACTGGGGTGCATGCGGCGTTCAGAGCAATGGATGAAGGTAGGCTTGAGTAGCCATTGTTGCCTTATTGTTGAGGGTAGTAGCCTGAGCGCTGACATAGTTGTGATCTTGTTGACGTAGGGTGTAGACGAGAGATCCCAAAAGAAGTCCAAGCTTCTGAAGGGGTACGACAACACCATTCTCCGCGTTGAAGAGCTCGAGAAGGAGCTGGACAAGGTGAGAAAGAACTCCGCATTGCTCCAGTCCAAGCTTGACACCGCCTTCGCCCAGTACCACAATGAGATCTAGGACATGGTGGCGAAGAAGGAAGAAGTTGTCAAGAAGAACAAGACGCTACGACAGAAGAACAAAGGTATGACTCTTGCCGCGGTGCTTGTGTACTAATTTTGATGCTATTTGCGTTTTACGCTGTTGATGAGGCCTTTGCAGAACTTGAAGCTTCACTTGAGCAGGTCAAGGCATCGGAGACAGATCTGAAGAGTACATAGTGTACCGGGAGACCGATGCTTGAGAGGTAGCTGAATACAAACTCGCGCAAAGAACTCACGAGTGTATTAAGTGGATGGAGCTCCGTGAAGCCAGTGACATTGACCTTGCGTGATGTTATCGATCTCTGCAAAAGCTCAATGAAGTCTGCGAGAAGCTGCGTGCTTCACTGAAGGAGCTTGAAGAAGATGCGCTGTCAATAGCGAGGTTGTTAGTTCCTCATGTGGGCGGAGAGCAACTACGACCACTAGTGGATAGGCTGAAGGAAGCCCCCGGGTGCTTGGTGACGTTTGTGAAGCACATGGCAAAGTCAATCCCCAACCAAGTGCTCACCTTCTTGAAGTCGTACTTCCCGAAAGCGCCCGTGGATGCTGTAGCTGGTGGGGTCACGGCGAATTGCTCTGATGAACAATTCCGCGCGCTGCTGGAGGAGATGGCGCCAGTCGCCGAACAAGTCGCCGAGAAGCTGAACCTCCAGTAGATGTACCTGTAGAGTAGCCGTGTACAGGTAGTAGTTGTGAACATGTAAAGTTATGTGAGACAGTTAAATGCATCTCAAGTTGTTTGAGTTGATGTGTGCGACCGAGTACTCGTTGTCGCGGCTTGCAACGAAGCCTGCGGAGTAGTAGTAGTCAAAGATGCTTGTCTTGTTAATAGACTCAGTGCAAAAGTTGAGTAGTATCAAGCTTTATTACCGACGATGAAAGATTACACCTGGATGGCCATGGCCGTTACATGAGTTCTCCTGGATGGCCAAGGCCGTTACAAATGAGTAGTCGCTAGGACCTGTAGGCCGCTTACAGCTAAGTAGTCGCTAGGACCCATAGGCCGCTTATAGCTAAGTAGTCGCTAGGACCCGTAGGCCACTTATAGCTAAGGATCCGTTAGGTAGCAATAAAAGCTAGATCCTGGAGATGAGTAGTCGAGAGACTAGGAGTAGAACCGACACAGCTGGTCGATATTCCACGAGTTGCTGATTTCCTCACCATCAAGAGTCTGGAGACGATAGGAGCCTGGGCCGGTGACATTAGATACTGAAAAGGGACCTTCCCATGGCGAGTTGAGCTTGTGTAGTCCTTCCGTGTTCTGTATACGGCGGAGGACTAGACCGCCCACATTGAAGGAGCGTTCCTTGATGTTGCGATCGTGATAGCGTCGGATACCCTCCAAGTATCTTGCTGATTTGACAAGGGCGGCACAGCAGGCTTCTTCGAGGTTGTCGATATCAATCCATATGCTGTCTTCTGCAACGCCTTCGTCGTATTGTTCAACCATTGGGGATTCCCACATCACATCAGCAGGTAGTATAGCTTCGAAGTCATAGACCAGGAAGTAGGGTGACTACCCTGTTGGCTTGGTAGGTTGAGTACGAAGCCCCCAGAGTGCGTTGGGTAGTTCCTTGATCCACTTGCCTCCTTTGGTGTTAGTGACATTGTGCAGCCGCTTCTTAAGGGCGTCGAGTACCATCCCATTAGCGCGCTCCACCTGGACGTTAGCACGCGGGTGAGCGAGGGAGACATATCGGATGTTGATCCCGCTGTTCTCGCAGTACTTCTAGAACTAGTGATTGTTGAAGTAGGAGCCCAGGTCTGTGATGATGCGATGGGGTAACTTGTAGCGGTGCATGATCTCATCCAAGAAGTCGAGTACTCTATCAGCCTTCGGGCAAGTGACTGGCTTGACCTCGATCCACTTGGTGAACTTGTCGATAACCACCAGAACTCTATTGAATCCTACTGACGCGGTTGGTAGAGGCTAATCATTTCGAGCCCCCAGCAAGCGAATGGCCAGGTTGGCGGTATCGTGATGAGCTTGTAGGTTGGGATGTGTTGCTGCTTGGCGAAGAATTGACAACCTTGGCACCTTCTAACTAGTTCCTCTGTGTCACCTAGAACTGTGGGCCAGTAGAACGCTCGTTGGAAGGCTTTGCTCACTAGGGTCCGGGAGGACGCGTGATTGCCGCAGACACCTTTGTGAATCTCCTCCAAGATGTCCTTTCCTTCTTCCCGAGGTACGCGCTTCATGAGTACTCCAGAAGTTGCACCTCGCCTGTAAAGCTTGTCCCCGACTAGTATGAAGCTTTTGGCTTGTCGAACGACTTGTTCTACTGCGTTCTTGTCGGAGGGAACCTTCTGCTCCCTGATGTAGTTGATAAAGGGTTGTCTCCAGTCCACGTCGATCATCATGACCTCCTGACTAGCTACAGTAGCCCAGGATCAGTGGTCGATGGTGTTGGTGACTACTCCAGTATGGATGGCTTGTGTAGCTCGTGGACGAAGACTCCTGCTGGTACTTGGGCGCGTGAAGATGCCAGCTTTGACAGGATGTCCGCTGCAACGTTGTCGCGGAAGACGTGATGGAACTCGAGACCATGGAACTTGTTCTCGAGCTTGCAGACTTCTAGGTAGTAGGCATCCATGTTTTGCCTGTTGTGGTCCCAGGAGTCATTGACTTGATTGATCACCACAAGAGAGTCACAGAAGACTAGTAGCCGCTTGATGCCCAAAGAAATCGTCAGACGGAGGCTGTGTAGTAGAGCTTCGTACTCGGCTTCGTTGTTTGAGACCTTCCAGAAGATCTGCAGGACGCACTTGAGTTGTTCGCCCTTTGGAGATATCAGGAGTACCCCTATGCCTGCACCCTCGAGTTTGAGTGAGCCATTGAAGTATATCACCCAATGCTCCAGTCGCTCAGTTGGTGTGGGTATTTGATTTTCCCGCCACTCTGTCATGAAGTCGACTAGTGCTTGAGACTTGATGGCGATGCGTGGCTTGAAGTTGATGTTGAGGGCGCTGAGCTCGACCGCCCACTTGGAGATCCTCCCGGTGGAGTCCCGGTTGTGGAGTATATCGCCAGGCGGGTAGTCGGTGACCACAAAGATCGAGTACTCCTGGAAGTAGTGTCATAGCTTCTGTGAGGTGATAAGGACTGTGTAGAGTAGCTTCTAAATCAGTGGGTACCAGGTCTTGGACTCGGACAGAACCTCGTTGATGATGTAGACAGGTCGCTAGACTGGATAGGCGTGGCCTTCTTCTTGCCGCTCGACGACGATGACAGTACTGACCACATGAGTAGTCGCAGCAAGGTAGAGTAGTAGCTGTTCCTTTTTGCGAGGAGCCATGAGGACCGGTGGCTTGGACAAGAAGTCTTTGAGCTGCGATAGAGCTTGATCAGCCTCCGCGGTCCACAGGAACTTCTCTTGACGCTTCAGAAGCTTGAAGAAGGGTAGACCCTGTTCTCCAAGTCTTGAGATGAATCTGTTCAGGGCCCCCATGCAACCGGTAAGCTTCTGGACATCCTTGATAGTAGTCGGAGCTTTCATGTTGGTGATGGCGGTGATCTTCTTGGGGTTTGCTTTGATGCCGCGATGGCTGATGATGAAGCCGAGTAGTTTCCCTAAGGGTACGCCGAAGACGCACTTAATTGGGTTGAGCTTCCACTGGTACTCCCTCAGTGATGCGAAAGTCTCTTCAAAATCAGTGATGAGAGTGTCTGAGTCCCTGGTCTTGATGAGGACATCACAACCATACGTAACCCTGATGCCTTGGTTACACCGGACGGATCACAGGTTACACCAAGCCCACCTCTGGTTACGCATCATGAATCAAGTGCACAACCGGTTACATAAGAACAAACATTGGATACACGAGCCCAAGTGAATGAAGGACCGGTTACGCGCAGCCGTGCAAAGAAAATCCAAAAAGAGGTGCATGCTTTCCTCTCTGAGTTACGTTGTAATATTGATGAGAATCATATACTACCTAAGTCTTGTACTTTACTCCTACTCAGGTTTATACAAGAGGCCTCTCCACTGGGTTACATGGAGGACGCAGAAGGTTACATGGAAGACACCAAGACTGCTGCCCAAGCTGAGAAGGGTTACGCACACAAGACTCAGGGTTACGCCGCAGAAGCATCAACTTCACGTCCAAGTCTATACCATCTCGGGAAGAGACGAGGGTCAAGCCATACATGAATGGAAGCCTCTTGAAGTCAAGATTCCAACCCAACAAACGACACATCTTTTCGACTTCTGAGCTAGGAGTAATGGCCATTTTATTGAAGATTGTGCAGAAGGTGAAAAGACAAGCATGAACTGAAGACCACTTCATGAATGCTTCAACCAGTTGGCCTTCCACCTCCCAACGTGGTTGCTGCAGTTCACACCTATCCCACACCCATCTAGGAGGGTTGTTCCTATTATGAATACCCCCTATGTACCCCAAAGAACTCAATTTTGATTATTTTGAGAATAGACAACCACATATGGTTTTCTTGCAGCCGAGCTGCTGAGTGCCTTGCACACCCTTGTTCTTTCTTGTTCTTCTTGGACTTGTGAAGAGATCCCTCCAGGTTCCGCTACTTCGTGTTCTACGGATTCCAGCTTTGCTGCGCCATATTGTGTGGATTAGTTCCGGCTTGTGGTTTTGCGGTCGTTTGGAGATTGAGTCGAAGTCTTCGCGGTTTCGGTGAGTTCTCCCCGACGCTTGGTCGCATCCAACCTTTGTAAGGTATAAAGCATTTACCCGCTACTTGCAGCAATTTATCTTGTTACAAAACCTACTGCCGTGAAGATCGGGCCATCCCCAGGACCTTTCTTGCAACGGTCCCTATCATGTGGTATCAGAGCTATCGTTGTCACGGTAGGTTTTGGTTATTACCCACCCTCCCACCCTTTATCATCCATTCTATCATTTTTGTTTATGTCCTACAGTCCACTAAAAAGCCACACAAAAATCCCATAGCCTTTTTGTGGTACTGTTGCTTTGTGTGTTGCATTCATCGTGTTCTTAATCACCATCTTTGTTCTTCCGCAGTGCTGTAATTTTTTTCCGCACCCCTCACATGTTTTCTTGTGTTTGCTGTTAGTAAAAAAAATCAGAAAAAAGTGTGAAAGAAATAAAAAAAGAGAAAAAAAAGAAGTTGAAAGGGGCTCTATTGCGGATTGTGTAACCATAAGTTTGCTATCTGTAACTTAAGTTGGTGGTGGTTCTGGACATCAAGTTTTGAATAGGTTACACACTTTGTTTCAGTACCATAGCCCCCCTTGAACAGCCACCTATAACTCCACAAAAATCCGTAACCGGGGCTTTTGATTCGCAATCCTTTCGACCTCTTAATCACAAGTTTGGTTACACCACTTTCAGCACACTCACGATCCTTGAGAACGAGTAAAAACTTGGGTAAGCAAGAGGTGAGGTTGTGTGTTTCCACATATTTTTCCTTTTCCACTATCTATTGTAAACCCTAACATGGCAGGATCTGATTCAAGTGTTCGTGGTGCGAACCATGGAGATGATGAGCCCCCTGTCTCACGAGCTGAGATGCGCAATATGAACAACTCGCTTGTGGAGGCAATGGAGAGGATGCTCGATGAACGTCTTCCTGCTGCGAGACGAAGAGCTCTACATCACCAAGATGAATCTGGTGATGAAAATTCTAGTTTCGGGCGTGGTTTTCGTGACCATTTTGAAGGTGGTCGTGATGATCGTGGTGGTGGAAGGCATGCTGGTCATGAGAATCGGCGTGCAGGAGGTGGTCGTGATCATGGTCGCCGTGTTCGCTTTGATGATGAAGATGAATCTCAGGGCAGCCATGAGGAGGAGTATGATGATGATGAGAACCCTTTTGCACACTGTGGACCATTGGAACATCGCCGAGAATGTCGTTGTGCTGCTGGTCATGATGGTGACAATCGTCATGGTCACAATAGGGCTGATCTGGAAAGCATTGCTCGGGTTAAACTCAGTCTTCCAAACTTTTCAGGAAAGGAAGATGCTGATGCATATCTTGAGTAGGAAGAGCAGTGTGATCAAATTTTCAGAGTGCACAATCTCTCTGATCAGAGACGTGTTAGTCTTGCTTCCGTTGAATTCTCTGGTTATGCTCTCACTTGGTGGAATCAGATGCAAGAAAATCAGCTTGTGTTGGGACGTGATCATATCAACACATGGGCTGAAATGAAGCGTGTGATGAGGAGGCGCTTTATTCCATCAAGTTATCTCCATGACCTCCGTAATAGGTTACAAACATTAAAACAAGGATCTAAATGAGTTAATGAATATTTCGAAGAGATGGAGTTACTCTTGATTCAGTATGATATTAGAGAAGATGAAGAGTCAAGAATGGCAAGATTTTTGCATGGTCTCAATGATGATATTTCAAGTTTTGTGGAGATGTTTCCATATCGTACTTTGCAAGATCTTGTTGATCAAGCTATGCGCACCGAGAGGAAAATTCAGCAAGAAGGACGTGGGTGGTCCTATGGGAGTCGATCTGTCTCAACTCCATGGCGCCGGCAGCAGCCCGGTACCTCTGTTGGTGGTTTTCGATCTCAAGGTGCTGCAGCTAGGTCCTCTCCATCCATTGGTGCTGCAAAGACAACATTTTCTAGTGCTTCTTCACCTGCAATTGAGCAAGAAAATCGCCATCCTACTACAAGTGCAGCTGCCCCTTCAGTTGCATCAGCCGTTGCATCATCTTCTCATAGCCGAGGCATTATTTGTCACAAGTGCCAAGGTCTTGGACACATTGCTGCTGAATGTCCTAGTAGAAGGACCATGATTGTGAATGAGCAAGGTGAATGAGAATCTGAAAATGATGAAGACGGTGCTCCAATATATGATGAATAAATCAGAAATGATGAGACTGAGATTCAACCTGATGAAGGTGACAATAATTGCTTCATTTCTCAACGAGTGCTTAGTGTCACTGCTATAAAAGAAGAAAATAATCAGCAACACAATCTTTTTCACACTCGATGCATGATCAAGGACAAGCTGTGCCGAATCATTGTTGATAATGGCAGCTGCAATAATATTGCAAGTCAAGAATTGGTTGAGAGATTGGGGTTAAAATAGCGGTGCCATCCTTCCCCATATAAGGTGCAATGGTTAAATGAGTCTGGTGCACTACGTGTGAGCAACATTGTGAATGTCCCTTTTTCTATTGGGTGATAAACTGATCAAGTGGAGTGTGATGTGGTGCCAATGCAAGTATGCTAATTGCTGCTAGGATGACCATAGTTATATGACCGTGATGTTCAGATTTGTGGTCGCACTAACAAGGTTGTTTTCATGTACAAAGGAGAGCGCATCACTTTGCTTCCTTTGTCGCCGGAGGAAATTTTGAAGGATGATCTGAAATGAAAACAGCGAGAGAGCGAGAACCACTTACGAGTGAGCCAGATACATAGTGAGGGAGTGATTCCACAGCCAAATAAAACTCCACAGCTTCAAAGAACTGAGCCACATGGGAAAAAGGGATTAGTTATGATGGCTAGGAAAGGGGATTTAAAAGAATTGGGTGAACCCAATGCCATGTTCTTTGTACTCCTGTGCAAAGACAATTTTCTTTACACTAATGACTTACCCTCTACTTTGCCTAGTGTTGTTTTTCATGTGCTACAGGAATACGAAGATGTGTTTCCGGAGGAAGTACCACCAGGGCTGTCACCCAAGAGAGGGATTGAACATCAAATCGACCTTGTTCCTGGTGCTTCTCTCACAAACCGTGCACCATACCGTACCAACCCAGAAGAAACCAAAGAAATTCAGCGCCAAGTGCAAGAGCTCATCAACAAAGGGTATGTGCAGGAAAGTCTCTCACCTTGTGCATTCCCTGTTTTGTTAGTCCCTAAGAAAGATGGCTCATGGAGAATGTGTGTTGATTGTCGAGCCATAAAATAACATTACAATAAGGTATAAACATCCCATACCTAGGCATGATGACATGCTTGATGAATTTAGTGGTGCTATCATTTTTACGAAAATTGACTTGAGAAGTGGCTATCATCAAATTCGAATGCGAGAAGGAGATGAATGGAAAACAACCGTCAAAACCAAGTTTGGGTTGTATGAATGGTTAGTGATGCCTTTTGGATTGACCAATGCACCTAGTACTTTCATGCGCTTAATGAATCATGTGCTTAGGGCTTTCATTGGCAAATTTGTTGTGGTTTATTTTGATGACATACTAATTTACAGCAAGTCTCTTGATGAACATGTCAAACATATAAGATGTGTGCTTGCTATTTTGAGGAAGGAATGCTTGTATGCTAACCTTGCCAAGTGCACTTTTTGCACCGACAAGGTAATCTTTCTTGGTTTTGTTGTTTCAGCTCAAGGTGTGGAGGTTGATGAAGAAAAGAACAAAGCTGTTCGTGAATGGTTGTCTCCACAAAATTTGAGCCAAGTGCGAAGCTTCCTTGGACTTGCTGGCTTCTATCGTCGGTTTGTCAAAGATTTTAGTACCATTGCTGCCCCAATCAACGAGTTGACGAAGAAGGACATACCATTC
Source organism: Cenchrus fungigraminus (assembly GCA_036936925.1). NCBI lineage: Eukaryota > Viridiplantae > Streptophyta > Magnoliopsida > Poales > Poaceae > Cenchrus > Cenchrus fungigraminus. The sequence goes on along the minus strand of CM072772.1, from coordinate 54,835,849 downwards.
CATTGGGGTGCAGCACAAGAGAAGGCATTTAACGAGCTCAAAACAAAATTGACAACAGCCCCACTCCTTGCACTTCCGGACTTCGGTAAGACTTTTGAAATTGAATGTGATGCAAGTGGTGTAGGGATTGGAGGCGTGCTCATGCAAGGTATATTTTAGTGAAAAGCTAAGTGGTCCAACTCTAAATTATTCCGTTTATGATAAAGAACTTTATGCTCTTGTGAGGAGTTTGGAAACTTGGCAACACTACCTTTTGCCTAAAGAGTTCATTATACATTCTGATCATGAATCTCTGAAACATTTAAAGGGACAACTAAAACTGAACAAAAGACATGCAAAACGGAGTGAATTCATTGAGACTTTTCCTTACATTGTCAAGTACAAGAAAGGAAAGGAAAATGTTGTTGCTGATGCTTTGTCTCGACGCCATGCTTTGCTTTCTCAACTTGATGCTAAAATTTTTGGTTTGGAAAGTATTAAAGACTTGTATGCTACTGATTCATACTTTGTTGAACCATTTTCAAAAATGTTGTGTTGGCAAGGGTTGGGAAAAATTCCATTTGCATGCAGGATTTTTATTTCGACCTAACAAACTTTGCATCCCAGATTGCTCTATTCGTCCTTTGCTTTTGCAGGAAGCTCATGCCAGAGGACTAATGGGTCACTTTGGTGCTAAGAAAATAAAGCAGGTGCTGGCTGATCACTTCTTTTGGCCAAAGATCCGAAGAGATGTGGAGAGATACCTGCTAAGCTGCGTATCCTGCCACAAAGCTAAGTCCCGCTTGAACCCTCATGGTTTATATACCCCTTTGCCTATTCCTAGTGTACCATGGGAAGACATTTCTATGGACTTTGTTCTTGGTTTACCTCGAACAAAGAGGGAGAGGGATTCAATCTTTGTTGTTGTTGATTGCTTTAGCAAAATGGCTCATTTTATTCCCTGTCATAAGAGCGATGATGCTTCACACATTGCTGAATTATTTTTCAGGGAAGTTGTGCGTTTACATGGAGTTCCACGAACTATTGTGTCTGATCCTGACACAAAATTTTTGTGCTACTTTTGGAAGACCTTATGGGGAAAACTTGGGACACGATTGTTGTTCTCTACAACATGTTACCCACAAACGGATGGACAAACTGAACGTGTGAACTGCACCTTGCCAACATTGTTGCGGGATGTTCTCAAGAAGAACTTGAAGCTTTGGGACGAAAGCTTGCCTCATGTGGAATTTGCATACAACAGGGTGGTACACTCAACCACAAAATTCTGTCCATTTGAGATTGTATATGGTTTCAAACCTGCTGCTCCCATCGATCTTTTGCCTTTACCTATGCAGGAACGAGTGAACTTCGACGCAAGTAAGCGTGCTGAATTTGTCAAGAAACTTCATGAACGAGCAAAAGTTAACATTGAGAAGATGACCAAGATGTACGAGAAGTGAGCCAACAAGGGTCGCAAGAAGATTGTGTTTGATCAAGGCGACTTGGTTTGGGTGCACCTACGCAAGGATCGCTTCCCCGACTAACGCAAGAGCAAGTTGCAGCCACGTGCAGATGGACCATTCAAAGTGCTTCGCAAGATCCTTGACAATGCCTATGAAATTGATCTTCCAAGTTCATATGGTGTTAGTACAAGCTTCAACGTCGCCGATCTGTCTCCGTTCTTTGGATTTGAAGAGTCGAGGACGACTCCTTTTCAAGAGGGGGAGGATGATGGGGACATCACAGCCATACGTAACCCGGATGCCTTGGTTACACCAGACGCATCGCAGGTTACACCAAACCCACCTCTGGTTACGCATCAAGAATCAAGTGCACAACCGATTACACAAGAACAAGCATTGGATACACGAGCCCAAGTGAATGAAGGATCGATTACGCACAGCCGTGCAAAGAAAATCTAACAAGAGGTGCATGCTTTCCTCTCTGAGTTATGTTGTAATATTAATGAGAATCATATACTACCTAAGTCTTGTACTTTACTCCTACTCAGGTTTACACAAGAGGCCTCTCCGCTTGGTTACATGGAGGACGCAGAAGGTTACATGGAAGACACCAAGACTGCTGCCCAAGCTGAGAAGGGTTACGCACACAAGACTCAGGGTTATGCCGCAGAAGCATCAACTTCACTTCCAAGTCTGCACCATCTCGGGAAGAGACAGGGGTCAAGCCATACATGAATGGAAGCGTCTTGAAGTCAAGATTCCAACCCAACAAATGACACATCTTTTCGACTTCCGAGCTAGGAGTAATGACCATTTTACTGAAAACTGCGCAGAAGGTGAAAAGACGCGCGTGAACTGAAGACCACTTTGTGAATGCTTCAACCAGTTGGCCTTCCACCTCCCAACATGGTTGCTGCAGTTCACACCTATCCTACACCTATCTAGGAAGGTTGCTCCTAGTATAAATAACCCCTATGTACCCCAAAGAACTCAGTTTTGATTATTTTGAGAATAGACAACTACATATGGTTTTCTTGCAGCCGAGCTGCTGAGTGCCTTGCACACCCTTGTTCTTCTTGGACTTGTGAAGAGATCCCTCTGGATTCCACTACTTCATGCTCTACGGATTCCAGCTTTACTGTGTCGTATTGTGTGGATTAGTTTCGTCTTGTGGTTTTGCGGTCGTTTGGAGATCGAGTCGGAGTCTTCGCGGTTTCGGTGACTTCTCCCCGACACTTTGTCGCATCCAACCTTTGTTAGGTATAAAGCATTTACCCGCTGCTTGCAGCAATTTATCTTGTTACGAAACCTACTGTTGTGAAGATCGGGCCATCCCCAAGACCTTTCTTGCAACGGTCCCTATCAGGTATTCATGACCAGATCATCCACGTAGGCTTCGACATTTTTGTTGAGCTGCTCCTTGAAGCAAGCCTAGATAGCTCGTTGATAGGTAGCGCCAGCGTTCTTCAACCTGAAAGACATCGTCGTGTAGCAGTAAGCATCAAATAGGGTGATGAACGCGGTCTTCTCCTAGTCTTCTTCCTTGATTGCAATCTGGTGGTATCCTGAGTAGTTGTCGAGGAAGCAGAGCAGGTCGCAGCCCGCCGTGGAGTCGATGACTTAGTCAATCCGCAGCAACCCGAAGGGGTCCTTGGGACAGTACTTGTTGAGGTCAGTGTAGTCGACACACATTCTCCACTCGTTGGTGTTCTTCTAGCAGACGAGGATGGGGTTGGCATGCCACTCAGGATGAAAGACTTCTTTGATGAAGCCTGCCACGAGTAGTTTCGCGAGTTCTTTCTTGATGGCTTCCCGTCGGTCGTCAACAAAGTGCCGGAGATGTTGTCGTTTGGGGGTAGCTTTAGGGTCGACGTTGAGTGAGTGCTCGATCAGCCTCCTAGGCACCCCTGGCATATCCGCTGGTTTCCACGCGAAGATGTCTCGGTTAGCCCAAAGGAAGCTGACGAGCGTGTCTTGCTATTATGGGTTGAGCCCTGCGCCAATCATGGTAGTCTTGCTGCTGTCGCCGGTTCCGATATCGATAGCCTTCACCTGCACTTCCTCTGATGGCTGAGGCTTGTTGCTGGTGTCGGTCTTCTGTGGTATCTCGAGTTCACTCGGAGTGAGCTTCTTGGACGCAGCGAAGATCTCCATCATGGCGAATTCCACGACTTCGATGTCGCAGTCGTAGGATCGCTTCAAGTCCCCTTGCAGCGCGAGTACTCCCTTGGGACCTGGCATCTTGAGTACCAGGTACACGTAGTGGGGGATTGCCATGAACTTGGCCAGAGCTGGTCTACCGAGGATGGCGTGGTAGGATGTTTTGAAATCCACGACCTCAAACTTAATGTACTCAGTGCGGTAGTTCTCCCGTGTCGCGAAGGTAACTGGCAAAACCACTGAGCCAAGTGGTACAGCCACATTCCTTGGGACAATGCCGTAGAAGGGTGACATGCTCTTGGTGAGCATGTCAGTGACATCGAGGCCCATCTTCTTCAAGGTCTTGGTGAAGAGGACGTTGAGGCCGCTGCCGCCGTCGATGTGTACCTTGGTGAGCCTGGAGCCTGCGACTACTGGGTCCAAGACGAGGAGAAAGCGTCCTGGCTGAGAGAAGCTTGTCCACTGATCCACGCGTGAGAAGGTGATGGGTACCTCCGGCCACCTAAGAGGCATCGGTGTCGCGGGTTCGATGGACATGATCTCTCGCAGAGTCAGCTTCTCCGCTCGCTTGGTAGGTACACAACCGAATATGACGTTGACTGTCTTGTTAGGATCTTGGTAGTCGTCATTGCCTTTGGGTACCTTCGCTTTGCCCTTGCGGTCCTGGGGGTTGCGAGGTTTCCGGAGTCTCCTTGAGAGCTCGCCGGAGCTGGAAGCACTGCTCGGTGGTATGGTTATTCTCCGGATGCCACGAACACTTTTCCTTGAGTAGGTCCTTGAAGCTACCTGAGGTCTTCTTGTTGCTATCCTTCGTGGGGCGCTGTATTGCCACGACAGTGTTGTCTGGCTTGCGCTTATGATTAGGACCCGAGTAGTAGTAGTTGTTGTTGCAACCAGCCTGGTCCTTCTTATTGTTGTTGTTGTTGTTGTTGTTGCTTGTGTTGTTTTTGCCCTTGCCGCGATTGGACTCGTACTTAGCAATAGCCTTGTCTTCCTCATCGGCTCATGAAGTGATCATGTCTTTGAGCTTTGAGATCAAACGCAGGCGGCCGTGACCAAAGTCTTCGAAGTGTGATGGTGGTAGAGGCCGTCTTGGAAGCAGTCAATGACTTCTTTATCGGTGACGTCAACGACGGCCGCGCGCTTGTCGAAAAAGCGCCGCATGTACTGGTGGAGCATCTCGCCTTGCTCTTGCTTGACTTGCGCCAGATCCATGCGAGTACCCGAACGCCCCATGGCGCCCGCGAAGTTGTTGGTGAACTATCCCTTCAGCTAGTCCCACTTGTCGATGGAGTTCTTGTCGAGAGACTCGAGCCATGTCAGTGGAGCTTGATCCAGGCAGAAGGGGAACTAGATGCACTTCATGTCATTGTCACAACCGGTGTTCTCAATGGCTAGGGCATAGCACCATAGCCACTGAAGTGGGTCTTGTTTTGCGTCGTACTTGAAGATCCCAAGAGGCTTGAACTTCTTGGGTAGTAGAAGGGCGCGTAGTCGAGCCGAGAATGCGGGGAAGCCATCGTTGTCATTGACGTTGGTGGCTCCCTTGGCGCGGCGTATCTCATTGAGCCTGTCGTGAGCGTCGTAACCATCACGTGCGTTGCCGCTGGCGTGGCTGTTCCCGTGGCCTCGGTCCCCATGGTGATTGCCGCCGTCACGTCCATCACCCCTGTGGTGAGAGGGGCTGCCGCCGCCACCGCCTCCTGTGGGTCCTCCTCCCATAGCTCTAGAGCGGTTGGGAGTTGGCTGATTCACAGGATGGGTGCTGTTGGGCCCACGATTGACTGGTTGATCCGAGGCGCGGCTACGGCTGCTGGCTTCTTGATCTTGCACTCGGTTCCGCCGGTCATCGGCGCGCATGAAGTAGGCTTTCTCCACAAGCTCGGCTATGAGGTCGGCCGCACGACTGCCTGGTGTAGCTCGTCCTATCCTGTTGATGGACATAAGGCATTGCTCAGGTGTCTCGTAGGGTTGTGCTGCGACTTTGTCAAGAGCCTCATTGAGGTTGCGGACTGGCAAGTTCTGCAAAAGCCGATGACGCCATTCTGCTCGCCTTGTGTTGTGGTTACAGCGGGCAGTCTTGGCCTCTGTAGTCTCGATGGGGGGTGCGTCCGCTGACAGCTCGTCATTGGAGATGTCATCCAAGTATTGGTCCACACAATTGTGAGAGGCTTTACCCGCTTCGGCTATGAAGACCTGGCGGTCAGGTGAGTAGCGGCCAGAGTCTGTAGTAGCCACTTCAGTTGGGGTGTTCTCTTCTATAATGGGAGAAAGTAGAGCTCCCTCCTGGAAGGGAAGTGTCTCGAGGCAGGCGATGAAGCGTGAGTTATCGTCTGAAGCCAGGTCCACGGGTTTCTGGTCGGGCCAGCAGACGAATCTACCAGCTGGAGTATTCTTGATGACCAAGGCAACAAAGGGACCTGACAGCGGCTTCTCGGCGCAGGAACCTGGGTTGTAGTCAGGCTCAGGCTCGATCGGATCCAATCCGAAGTCGAATTGGTAGGAGGAGTCCGAGTTGTAGTCGAGGACGGCGCTGGAGTCCGAGGAGTACTCAGAGGCGATCTCCTTACCGACTCGACGGGGGTGAGCGCTTCCGCGTAGGCTGCGCTGGCGCTGCAGAGACCGTACTGGAATTGCTTGTGGGGGAGGATTTGCCCACACGATGGCCCAGCTGCCAGCTCGCGTGGCTCAACCTAGGTAGTTGTCGAGTTCAAGTAGGAGGCAGATCCAAGTTCAAAGTTGGCAGCATTGTTGTACAATGAAATTTCGTCGAATTTTTCGATGAGTTGATACATGGTGGCTTCGAAGAGCATCACGAATCCAGTCTCTGGGTCTGAGGTCATGGTGAGGTAGTGCTGGAAGGAACCAGCACCGTCAGCGGTGCAGACCCAGGAGCCGAAGACGAAAGTGTCACCGCGGTTGAAGGCGGCGGTTGGCTTGATGGTGATGGAAGGCATCGAGTTCGCCATGAGATCTTTGACGAGATCCCCTACCTGGCGCGTCAGCTGTCGGTGTTTTAGACCGGCAACCTACTAAGGGGGTTACTCGAGGTAGATGATTGTGGCCTCGCCGAGATCAGGAACCCGAAGGAGAGACATATGGCACACAATTTAGACAGGTTTGGGCCGCAATGTGCGTAATACCCTACATCCTGTATGCTGTGTTGCTCTTGATTGATGCGATGTTGTTTACAAGATGATGCGGATATTAGAAGATAGGTTATGTGTTCGGTTATAATCTTTGAGTATTGTACAAGGCAATTAGTTAGGATATGTAGATGAGATCTTGTTGTAAATATAACCCCTTGTACAAGCCACGGGGAGGGCTGTTCCCCCCTTTATTAACACGCAACCGAGAGCCAGGAAGGGCTTCTCGTTCCACCCAATTTTACATGGTATCAAGAGCCTTCTTCTCCCATGAGTGCTTCCATGGTGTTCGTTGGTTCATCCTCCGCGCTCTCGGCTGCCATCTCCCTCACCACGTTCCTTCCGGTGACGGAGAAGCTAAGTCGCTCGAACCACCAGTCGTGGAAGGCCCAGGTCCTATCGGCCTTGAGGGCTGCGCAGCTCACAGATTGGCTTGAAGCCGATGCTCACCCGCCGGAGAGATATCTTCCCAAGAAGAAGTCTGACGACGATGTCGAGCTTCCTGTGGCGAACCCTGAGTACACCGCTTGGGTAGCAAAGGACCAGACAGTCCTCAGCTATCTCCTCACCAACCTCTCCAAGGAGATCCTCAGCCACGCCAACACAGAGACTACAGCAAGGGGCGCGTGGGCGGCCATCGAGGCGGTGTTCGCGTCGCAGTCCCGCGCCAAGATCATCAGTACCCACATGGCTCTCGTCACGGCCTCAAAGGGTACTTCCACCATCAGTGAGTACTTCACCAAGATGAAGGGTTTGGCGGATGAGATGGCGGCGGCAGGATGTCGTCTTGAAGATGAGGAGCTCATCTCCTATGTTATGACGGGGCTTGATCTTGACTTTGATCCAGTCGTGTCAGCAGTTGCGGCGCGCGTCGAGCCTATATCCGTAGCTGAGTTGTACACGCTGCTCATCAGCCATGATCAGCGGCTCGAGTTGCGCAACAGGGGCAGTCAGTCGTCGGTGAATGCGGCGATCAAGGGACACCGCAACAACAACTCGTCCCGAGGAGGACGTGGTGGTGGTGGTCGTAATGGCAGCGGTCGTGGTGGCTGTGGAGGTTTTGGGCGAGGTGGTGGCGGCGGGCGCAACATGTTCCAACCGGGCGTATTCTGCCAGATCTACGGCAAGGATGGACACCCTGCGCCATGCTGCTTCAAGCGCTTCGACAACAACTACCAACGGCCGCCACAGAAGCAGGCGATGGTGGGCTATGGCGTCGATACCAATTGGTACATGGATACAGACGCTACGGATCATATCACGGGTGAGCTAGAGAAACTCACCACCCGTGACAAGTATCTCGGCGGTGATCAAGTTCAAACCGCAAGTGGTTCAGGTATGGAGATTCAACATGTTGGTCATGGTGTTTTACGTTCCCCTAGTAGAGATCTCCATCTTAAAAATATCTTGCATGTTCCATCTGGTAGCAAAGATCTTCTTTCAGTCCATCGCATTGCCAATGACAATAATGTTTTCTTTGAATTTCATCCTAAACACTTTTGTGTGAAGGACCAGGAGACGAGGAGAGTCCTCACCGGTCCATGTAAAAATGGTCTCTATCCAGTGGAGTCATTCAATAAAACCGCGCTTGGAGTCGCCAAGCCCTCAACATCCTTGTGGCATCATCGGTTAGGGCATCCTGCATCGCCTGTTCAACCTCCACAAGCTTCCTTTTGTTAGAGAGTCCAATAAAAATAGTGTTTGTGACGCATGTCAACAAGGGAAAAGCCATCAGCTTCCATATCCTCGGTCAACCAGTGTCTCTACTGGTGTTTTAGATCTCATATTTTCAGATGTATGGGGTCCAGCCCCAAATTCAGTAGGCCGTAATAAATATTATGTTAGTTTTATTGATGATTTTAGCAAGTTCATATGGATTTACTTGCTATGACAAAAATCCAAGGTGTTTTCTTGTTTTCGTGATTTTCAATCCCTTGTTGAGCGTCAATTTGATCGTAAGATTCGTGCTATCCAAACCGATTGGGGAGGGGAGTATCAAGCCTTGAGCTCCTTTTTCACACGCATGGGAATTTCTCATCATGTTTCTTGCCCACATGCACATCAACAAAATGGCTCGGCGGAACGGAAACATCGACACATTGTTGATGTAGGCCTTACTCTACTGGTCCATGCTAGTATGCCCTTGAAATTTTGGGATGATGCATTTTTAACTGTAGTTTTTCTATTCAATCGTTTGCCGTCTAGAGTCATAGACAATGAGACACCCTTCTTTCGTATCTACAAGAAACTTCCCGACTATTCTTTTCTTAAAACGTTTGGTTGTGCATGCTGGCCAAACATGAGACCATATAATACTCGAAAGTTAGAGTTTAGATCCAAGAAGTGTGTCTTCCTTGGGTATAGTCATAAGCATAAAGGGTACAAGTGCCTTGATCCTTCAATAGGGCGCATTTACATATCCAGAGATGTTGTTTTTGATGAACATCTTTTCCCTTTTGCCTCTATGCATCCAAATGCAGGTGCACAACTAAGAGCCGAGCTCGCCCTTTTGCCTGACCTTTTTCACTCATCCTCAGATCTAGGGGGCACGTTTTCACCTGATCATACTGTTGATTCTTCATTACCTATTAATTTGTCACAAAATTTTGCTCGAGTTGATGAAATTTCAGGTGAAAATTCGCTTGGCAAAGATAACTCTAGCATTATTTCATGTGGCCGGCAGCGGCAGACAGCACTGAAGCCCAGGCGAATCTCCCTGCGTCGTCTGTACGTGAATCAGCCTCCACTACAAGAAAATCATTAACTAGTGACGCAACCATATTTTAGCGTCATTGATTTATGACGTTCCTGACTGATCTCGTCATAATATTTCACTTCCGAGCAAATTTAGTGACAAAAAAACTTTCGTCATAACGGTTGCTACTATAGCCGAGGGTTCACTATTCCATACTTGTTTTGTGACGCCATAAGCTCCGCAATAGCATCATAAACCAACTTTGGTCCCACATGTAAGCATTATTTTAAAAATAGAGTGTTCCAAGTCGTCATAAAATTTAGTTGGGTCCCACATGTAAGCATTTTTTCGAAAATAGAGTGTTCCAAGTCATCATAAAATTTTCCAGGGTCCCACATATAAGCATTTTCGCCATGTCAGCGGCGTCATAAACCAACTTTGGTCCCACATGTAAGCATTATTTTAAAATAGAGTGTTCCAAGTCGTCATAAAATTCAGTTGGGTCCCACATTTTTTTGAAAATAGAGTGTTCCAAGTCGTCATAAATAGTTCTAGGGTCGCACGTGTAAGCATAGGTCACGAAATTGCAAAAATAATTTGCCATGGCATGGGTTCGAACCAGGGACCTGAAGGAACAAGGCTGTGCTGTTTACCACTGCACCACTTGTTGGTTGTGATACGTACGTTTATGGGAAACTCTACTAACAGTTCATGCGAATTCTTTACTGTGACCGGGTCCCACATCTAAGTTTCAGTTGAGTCTATAATTACGTATCGAATGGCTGGCGATACACTTCACTCAGACTTCGCAAAAATTTTTGATATCTGCTACACAGATCTGCAATAGTTCGTGGTAGGAATGGCGGATCCTAGCGGTGAGGGGAAGATGGTTGCGCCGTCACATCCCAGCAACTAGAGTATGAGACAACAAGATGAGGTTGGTCCTCTGGTTTGAGCCGCTATATTTTCCCTATCTTACTAGGGTTGGGGATATCTAGATTTGGGTATCTGGAGGATTGATGAGCATATATGGTAGATTTAGATTTCATTATTGTACATTTGGATTTGCACTTCGATAGGTGTTAGAAGTTTATAAGCTATAGACAATTCATGTTAGATTCAGTTAGTTTTCAATTTGCATCGTCTTATAGTTGGTTTTGTATTTTAGTAGCTTCTAGATGTGCTTCAAGCCACTCGTTTTATGGATTTTTGTCGAGGTGCACAATTGATAGGATTGATAGGTCCATCGTTTTATGAATTTGTAGATTGAAGATACTATTTAGGAGTTGCAGACCATTGAAGGGACATCTGGATTCTGCCACGATTGTTAGCGTTTGCACAATTCACAGGTATTAGATTCCCACCGACCAGGCTCACAGCCGTCCCCGACAAGTGGGTCCGGCCTACCAGAAAACCTGCCGACCTGACAGTGGGCCCAACCGACCTAGTTGGTGGCCCACACGAACTCCTGAAGACCTTCCAGAAGATTCCCTAGGCATCCTTATCCAGAACGACTTCAAGACTTGGCGTGCAAGACAAGACAAGCGGTGGATTCCGACAAGTAGATCGATGTATATGGCAAGTGTTGTAAACAACTAGACTTAGGTCTCCTGGTCGTAACCGACCAGGAGTCTGGGCGCCGACCTTGTCCGCTGGCCAATATAAGGCGGGCGGGGCGACCCCTTGTACAATCACGCAATCCTCAAGCAATCTACACCGACAACTGGACATAGGGTTTTACTCTCCGGAGGCCCGAACCAGTATAAACTCGCCGTGTTCTCTGTGTTCCGTGTGCTCGTGCGCAACCTTCGAGTTCTTAGACCTAGATTCCACCCCGCCGAACAAATAAATCACCGGGGTTAAACCCCCTGTGGACGGTTCAGATCTAAACCTCTGACAGTTGGCGCACCAGGTAGGGGTGAATCCAGGGTTCTTCGTGCAATTTGATGGATTCGTCAAGCGGCGTCATCTTCCCCGAGAGCATGGCGGGCATCCTCGCCAACCCCATCGACATCTGCTTCGGCTCTATGCCGGCGGAATCCACCGCTCCAGCCGCATGCCTCGTCATCGAGAGCGCTGCGATCACCACCGACCAGCAGGTCGGATCCGATCTGCTAGAGGAAACCCACCCACCCACTCCTCGCGACTTGATCGCGGGGCTCGATCGCGTCGAGGACATCCTCTCCGACACAATCAAGGTCTGTGAGCACGCCAAACGCCCTCGCAGGACCTCTCCATCTTCACCCCGCATGCCTCTTGATCTGCGGAACGCAGCCCATGTAGCTTCTCGCTATATGAAGTTGGACCCAAGATCCCACATCGTGGAAACCGTAGAGGTCATCTCGACGACCCCTGCCCCATCCATGAAGACTCCAAACACACGGCTCGCCAGTGCCGTGTGCTCAAGAAGCTTCGTCGACCTCTCACCACAGCTCATCACCGACAGATCAACCATGAGCCGTCTCCGGACTGCCTCGCGTTTCAGATCGCCCGAACGACCATCTCTCCCAACTATCCGGGCGAGGTGTTCGAGATCCCGGACCGAGAGGTCCTCGTGGTCTCCGCCGACGTACCCCCTCAAGCTGGCGAGACAGACGAGCAGCGTATACAGCGTGAGAACGCTAATGCCGCACGAGCTGTGCGTCTTCAGCAGGAGATAGATGCAGCTGCAGCAGCCGTGGGTCAACCTGCAGGCAACGTCATACCCAGCGCCGATGGCCAACCTGCAGGCAACGTCCCTGATGGTGCAGCCACCGCCGCAGCCCCAGCCGCTCCCCAGCGGTAGGACAACGAGCCTCGCCGACATCGTCTACACGCCAGAGACCTCCTAAGGGACTTTGAGCAAGATGGCCATGAAGTCTACAACTCGCCTCAAGCCAACCGAGGCGCAGCCCTTGCTGAGCTGGGACAACTCGGGGACACTCCTGCGACTCGACGTCTACAAGCTCACATCCGCATCGCCACTGCCCAGGTCGAAGAAAGAGGTCCGGGGTACAGCAGATCGGCTTCGAGCTCCTACTCCAGGAGTAGGTCGGAGCGACCCCGCCATCGTCGTCACCACAACGACAATGCTCCCCTTCAGCCTGTGGCCGAGGAGGGAGGAGGCGAGAATGAAGTCGTGTAGCCGGTCAACGCTGCTGCCAATGCAGCGGCCAATCCAGCCGCCAACACCGCTGGTAATGCCCCTGGCAATGCTCAAAATAATGCTACCAATGCTGCTGGCGCCCAGCAGTAGAACACCGCTGGCAATGCAGGACAGAACGTAGGAGCTCAACCTCCACCAGTACAAGCCAACTGCGCTCAGAGCAATCAACGTCAACGCATACGAGATGAAGTGGAGATAGCACATCGTGCTAACTACGACCGCGACAACAGGGTCCCTGATCCCCTTGACGCCAATCACCCTATCCAAGCAACAGACATCTGGCAGATGCATGATCTAGAGCTCCTGCATCGTGCCAAGTACGACCAGGATAATGGTCCTCCTGATGACCTCTACGTCATCCCAACAGCCTACGCTCCATCATCTAGTCCTGGAGCAATCAACAACTTTCTGGCATTCTCACGACGTCTCAGGATGATCAGATACCCTAAGGACTTCAAGCCAGCTAACGAAAAATATGACGGCAGCTCCAACCCGAGTATTTGGCTGAAGATGTACAGCATCACCGCCCGGGCGTCTAGAGGCAACGAAGACCACATGGCAGGATACTTTCCTCTTGTGATGGGTAAAGCGCCACTCCTGTGGCTCGACAACCTCCTTGCGGAGTGCAACACCTCCTGGGCGACCTTATCGCGGCTCTTCACGACCAACTACCAGACGACCTACATTCGCCCTGGCAACACTCACCACCTCGCCGGAGTACGGATGAGGAAAGACGAAACTCTCCGCGAGTACACCAACCGCTACTTCGAGAACCGCAACACTCTTGCGAGCATTAAGGATGAAGACGTCATAGCCTACTACAAGAAGGGGGTAACAAACCTCAAGCTCTTCGAGAAGATCCATGAAGCTGACGCCAACACCATCGCCGACCTTATGGCCTACGTCGACAAGCTCGTCGACACTCAAGATGCGGTGGTACACGGCTTCAAAGGAGAAGATCATGATGACGGTGGCGGCAGGTCGAGCAAGCGATCTGGCGAGGTCTACGCGACCGATCCACCCAGACCTTCCACCTTCCTCGAAGGTGACTTCAATATGGTCATGGATGACCAGTGCCAGTTCCACCGTGACACCAAACATACCATGAGGGAGTGCGAGCAGCTAAAGCGCGCTCTAGGCGTACCTCCAGAGCCCAAGAAGACCAAGGGCGGCAACAATGACGACCAGAACAGCAGCTGCCGCTACGACAACCGCAACCGTCGACCTGACCGACGCGATTACTGCGACCGGTGACCTTACCGTCACAACGACGATAGGGATCGCCGTGATTATCGCCGCGACTATCGCCGTGATGACCGACGTGATGATCGTCGTGATGATTACTGCCGCGATGATCGCCGCGAGGACCACCGCAACGACCACCGTGATGAATGCCGCGACGACCGGTGTGATGATCGCCGCCACCACGACGACCACAACCATAACGACAACCGTAGTAAGGAGCCTTCTCCTCCACCACCACCAAAAGCGGGCAATCCCAACGGAGCGTTCCAGAACGCCAACCGACAGATCAACTTCATCGTCGGCGGCCGTCAAGCAGCTAAAAGCAACAGACAGTAGCGATCAAATGCAAGGGAGATCGACCAAGTCAACACTAAAACTCCACAACCCCTGCGTTGGTCGGAGTACCCCATCACATTCTCCCGGAAAGACCATTGGGTGCACATACCAGACCCCAGGACCTACCCGCTGGTCGTCTACCCCATAGTGGATGGCGCATTCCTGCCTAAGACCCTCGTCGACAGGGGCAGCAACTTGAACATCATCTTCACCGAAACACTGAGGAAGATGTACTTCGACTTCTCCAAGATGACTGCCTACGACGAACCCTTCTATGGGGTCGTGCCTGGCAAGGCTGCATACCCCATAGGTCGTGTATGCCTACCGGTCACCTTCAGCAAACAGGACAACTTCTGCATGGAGTACCTGACATTTGAGGTCGCGGACTTCCGCTCCTCCTACCACGCCATCCTTGGTCGACCCATGTTGGCCAAGTTCATGGCCATCCCACACCACACCTACCTCACCCACACCACACCTACCTCATCATGAAGATGCCAGCACCAAACGGAATCCTTTCCGTCTACGGCGATATCCTCGTCTCCTACAACTGCGAGAGCGACACCGTCGACCTCGCCAAAGTTTCTGCGTGCAAAGCTGCCGCAACGGTCATGGTCACTCAGGCCTCCAAGATCGACCAAACTACTCTGGAGGTACTAGAACAGAAGCGCACTGCTACTACTTTGGACGCAAGTCCTGCAGTGAAGAAAGTTTGCCTCAGGCTGCCCGACGCAACCAAGGAAGTCACCATCGGGGACCTCGACCCCAAATAGGAACTCACGCTCACCAGTTTCCTCCGGGACAACGCCGATATCTTCACATGGAGCCCGTCCGACATGCCCGGTGTCCCCAGGGAGCTGGCTGAGCACGCCCTTGAAGTAAGCAAGGCAGCAAGACCTATCAAGCAAAAACTCCGGCGATTTGCAAAAGATAGAAAGCAGGCCATAGAAGTAGAAGTCTATAAGCTCTTAGCTGCATGATTCATACCAGAGTGTAAACACCCAGTTTGGCTGGCAAACCCGGTCCTTGTACCAAAGAAAACTGGAGGATTAAGGATGTGTATCGACTACACCGACCTCAACAAGCACTGCCCGAAGGATCCCTTCCCTCTCCCTCGCATCGACCAGGTCGTGGACTCCACGACTAGTAGCGTCCTACTTTGCTTCCTTGATTGCTATTCAGGGTATCACCAGATAGCCCTGAATCCCGACGACCAAGACAAGACGGCATTCATAACGCCCAATGGCATCTATTGCTACAAGGTCATGACCTTTGGCCTGAAAAACGCTAGCGCGACCTACCAGAAGGCGATACATAAGTGCTTGAAGTCTCAGATCGGGAAGAACGTGGAAGCTTACGTCGACGATGTGGTCGTCAAGACCACCAAACAAGATCAACTCATCAACGACCTCGCCGAGACCTTCGCCAACCTATGCACCTACTAGTGGAAGCTCAACCCGACCAAGTGCGTCTTCGGTGTTCCCTCTGGGTTGCTTCTGGGCTTCATGGTAGGACACCGAGGCATCGAAGTGAACCCCGTCAAGGTCGACGCAATACGCAACATGGCCATTCCATCTTGCAAGAAGGACGTCATGATGCTCACGGGTATGATGGCGGTCCTAGGTCGTTTCATCAGCAAGCTCGGCGAAAAAGGTCTGCCTTTATTCAAGCTATTGAAGAAAGCAGATAAGTTCGTATGGGACGAAGAAGCACAGAAGGCTTTCGAGGCCCTCAAGGATTCTTTGACCACACCTCCAATCATGACTACTCCAATACCCAAGGAAACGCTCCTCCTCTACATCTCCGCCACCACTAATGTGGTCAGCACGGTTCTCGTCGCCGAACGAGAAGAAGCAGGGCAGGCCTACCCTGTTCAACGACCTGTATACTACGTGAGCAAGGTACTGGCCGACGCTAAAACACATTATTCACAACCTCAGAAGTTTCTCTATGCACTCCTGATTACGTCGAGAAAGCTACGGCAC
The DNA here is from genome assembly GCA_036936925.1 of Cenchrus fungigraminus. Lineage (NCBI taxonomy): Eukaryota > Viridiplantae > Streptophyta > Magnoliopsida > Poales > Poaceae > Cenchrus > Cenchrus fungigraminus. The sequence continues at coordinate 54,819,692 of CM072772.1, read as the reverse complement.
TACTTCCAAGCCCACAAAATCAAGGTGCCCTCATCTTACCCGCTAGGGGAGATCATTTGCAACCGTGACGCCAACGGCCGCATAGTCAAGTGGTTGGTTGAGCTCAGCGAGTTCGACATCAAGTGCTGCCCTAGGCAGGCGATCAAGTTGCAAATCCTAGCTGACTTCGTGTCAGAATGGACAGAGATCCAGATGCCCCCTCCCAAGAAGAGGCCTGAACACTGGAAAATGTACTTCGACGGTGCTCTTAACCTCGAAGGTGCAGGAGCAGGAGTGCTATTCATCTCTCCTCAGGGAGAGCAGCTCAAGTACGTCCTGTAGATACACTACAAGGCCTCCAACAATGGAGCAGAGTACGAGGCTCTAATTCATGGGCTCCGCATCGTAGTGTCCCATGGCATCAAGCGACTACTGGCATATGGCGACTCCAAGGTCGTCATCGAGCAAGTCAACAAAGAGTGGGATTGTGTCAAAGACACAATGGATGCTTACTGCGCTGAGATCCGTAAGCTCGAGGGCCACTTCGACGGGATTGAGTTTCAGCATGTGCCGCGCAACAACAATGTGGCCGCCGACGTCCTATCTAAACTAGGTTCCAAGCGAGCTCTAGTCCCGGCAGGTGTGTTCGTCCAAGACCTACGCAAGCCGTCGATCAAGCTGTTGGATCCGAACAACCCAGACCAAGCACAACCTGACCTAACTCCAGCACCTCCCCGCGACGTGCTGATGACAGAAAAAGAGGATGATTGGCGCGAGCCTTTCTTAGCCTTTCTGCTCGATCAGCGAGTCCCAGAAAACAAAGCTGAACGAGAGCGCATCACGCGGCATAGTGCCAACTACGTCGTGATCGGTAACGACCTCTACAGAAAAGCCGCCTCTACTGGCGTCTTAATGAAATGCATCTTGCGATCAGAAAGTCTCCAACTCTTGGCAGAGATTCATGGCGGTGAGTGTGGCTGCCACGTGGCATCCGCCAATCTGGTCGGCAAGGCATATCGATCTGGTTTCTACTGGCCCACGGCCATGTCTGATGCCAAAGACCTCGTCAAGAAGTGAAAAGGATGCCAGTTCTTTGCCAAATAGCAGCATCTGCCAGCTCAGGTCCTGCGCACGATTCCCCCATCTTGGCCCTTCGCCATGTGGGGCATCGACTCCATAGGACCGTTCCGAACCGCTCCGGGCAGCTACAAGCACATCCTTGTGGCCGTCGACAAATTCACCAAGTGGATTGAAGTCCGACCTGTCGCTAAGGTCACATCGGAAGAAGCGGCTAAATTTATCTAGGAGATCACACATCGCTTCGGTGTGCCCAACAGAATCATCACCGACCTCGGGACGGCCTTCACAGGGTCTGCCTTTTGGGATTTTTGCCAGGACAGCATGATTGACGTTTACTACTCCTCGGTCGCCCACCCACGGTGCAACGGCCAGGTCGAGCGTGCCAATGGCATGGTCCTTCAAGCTCTCAAAGATTGTATCTTTGATGATGCTTCAAATTACGCCACCCGGTGGTTAGCCGAGCTACCACACGTGATCTGGGGTCTGAGGACCCAAGTCAACTCCGCTACGGGTTTCTCGCCTTTCTTCCTGGTCTACGGCTCAGAAGCCATCCTACCCACCGACGTCACCTTCGGAGCTCCACGTATACAGTTCTGCGAGGAGGGAGAAGCCGAGCAGACTCGTCGTGTCGACCTTGACAGCCTCGAGGAACAAAGAGTGGTAGCCGTTATGAGGCAAGCTCGCCACGACTAGCAACTCCGTCGGTATCATGATCGCAACGTCAAGGAGACCTCCTTCAATGCTGGCGACCAAGTTCTACGACGTATATAGAAAACTGACGGTATGCACAAGTTGTCCGCCCTCTGGGAAGGACCTTTCATCGTCACAGAAGTCATCAGCCCGTCTACATATCGCCTCCAGTGGGGTGACGGCCAAGGAGTACCCAACCCATGGAATGTGGAGCACCTACGACGATTCTATCCGTAGAATAGTTTTCATTACAGCTATGTATTCTTCGTCTTTGTATTTTCAGTTCAATAAATATTAATTAAAAGCAGTCATCTGCTGTGTCTCGAGCTCTACCCTCTTTTTCTTTCGTGTCAAAAGCCAATACAGGGGTCGAAAGACCTGAGGGCGAAGTTTCCTATTCCTCCCCCTCGACATGCTCGGGGGCTTGGCACAAGCTAATGTAAGGGTCGCTCGACCTGAGGACGTCGTCCCTCATGACTACTCACTTTATGTTGTTGCGAACTTGCTTGGTCGTATGGTTGCAAAACCTGAGTCCCAGACTCCTTCCCGCGCACCGGTTGCACGTAAGTCTCCCTACTGAGCTGTGGTGATCGGTAACCCAGCCTCTCCGTGAGTAGTGGTTAGCAGGGTATGATAAAGAAACATTGCTTCAGGGCAACCAAGTTCGTGTGTTGACGGATAAAACTCGTATCCACCTACGATCCGCAAGCGTATGGACCTACACCTTTTCCACCACGGGGATTCCCTAGGTTCTTATCAATCCGCGGAGCAAGGGGATTACAAGCCTTTGATCTAGCACTACTAACTAACTTATCCAAACCCTAATCTACAGTTAATCTAGAGAACAACTACGCTACACTAGAGAGAAAGATTAAACTCACAAGATATATAAAAGACACTTGCCCAAGGGTCTACGATACTTGAACATGCAACCGCTTAAGATATGAAAACCGATCTAATCTACCGGGGGTTGTGACCACGGTTTTGCGCTTTCCCTCCCCCCGTACTGTCACTACGCGGAGGTATTCGTGACTAGACCTATGATGATCACGGCGTATTGAATGGTTCTAAGGGAGAAGTGAGATCTATACTCCCTACACGGCATGGTAGCTAACCTTAAACATGAAAGCATCTTCAACACTAGATGATAGATAGAAACCATACAAAGTAGCGATTACATCTCAAGATCGATTACAACCCATGGACAAATGAGAAGATTACCCCATCAAGGTGCTAGGCATAGCACCGTTGATCATGGTGACGCTTCCAACGGTGTCTTCCTTCTCCGGGGGTGTCTTGGCAGGGCCTCGACGTCCTCCACCACTTGTGGTTGCTTCCTTCGAGTAGAGCGATCTTTCTCGCGAATGATCTCTCTCTCTAGCTTGTGGACGGCCTCTCGGGCGAATGGCTCTCTCCCTGCGAATGGTGGCGCCTCCACGTACGTAGGGTTGCATCATCTTCACGCTCAAGAAATTGGGGGGCCGAACCGACGTCGAAACAGGCTGGGCCGGCCGGCCTGGGCCGACCGGACCAGGCCCATTTCGGCCCGGTTTGGTCACCCTTTCACACATGTGGGTCCTCTTGACATTTTGCACTTTGCCCCCTCCAATTGCACCATTTTGACGATGTCATCCTCGCGTCCAAGATGGAGGGTCTTCTCGCATGAAGTTCAGTCTTTTACGCTTCAATCCTCGGGGATGTTCCTTTGTAACACTTCGGTCCTTGCCACCTTTGGGAGTGATTTCATCATGCTCTCAAACACGAACAGGACTCCTCAATTGCTCCTTTGAACTTGTTGTGACTCCGTCCTTTATGTCCATGTTTTCCTGCAAAAACATAACACTTCCAAATGCACATTCAAAGATGAACTTGTTATATCATTAGTGTGCCTAGTGGCGGGTTAGTTTCATAATCAAGTCCAAACCAAAGTGTAATGAACATGTTTGGTGCACCAAAATACACCGTCAACATCTCCCCCACGCTTAGATCTTGCTCGTCCTCGAGCAAGTACTCGTAAAAGAACTTTTGTCCAAGGTGTTGAAAACGCGCTCCGCTAATTCTTCCTTCACAAGTTAGTCAATCCTTTATCTTTAATATAATAAACATGGAGCAATGATCTTGATACATAAACATGGGCGTTTAGAATTTTTACCAAATCGAGTTTTACCCCACAACTCATACCTTTCACTCGAGGTCCTCAATTCCAGCCATGCTTCTTTGCTTCCATTGGAGGGTTTTCATGATTTTTCAAAAATAAAATTCCTGCAACAAGTATTAGACAAAAACCTTTCTCCAAGTTCTCACATGTCGCTCATATGAAGTGGCTATCCTAAACAATTCATAAACTCTCACCTCCCATAAATCTCTCATATATCATGTAAAGTGGAGCTATTGGTATGGCTAGTGCAATCAACACAAGTATTGTCAAGCCAAGAAATTCATCTAATGGTTGTTTACCTTTCAAAGCCAATGATCATGAGAATTAAACCATGATGTGGGGATGTCAAGGATATGAAGATATAGAATGGTGGACATGTGCAAGGGCAAAAGAATACAAGACTACGAGGCACCGATGACGTCCTCGTTGTCAGATTGCACATGGTTGGAAAAAGAATGGAAGTTTCGTCTCCTAACAACAACGTGGCATCCTTCCTTACACTTTACTTAATCTTCAGTTGATTCATCCCTATCTATATCTTTCTTGCTTTTACTCTTTCGACGAGGCTAGCAATAAAAGATAAACACAAGGACATGATCATTGCTCGAAATTAAAACTTCCAAGAGAGAAGGATCCTAGCCCAACTCATTATGCTAACCGTACTTATGGTGGAGCGAATATTGAATTGGCCTTGTATAGGATTTTTCTTTGTCTCTCAACTTGGAAAAAGAGAGTTTGCTAACCTTTATTACAAGGGTTTTTCGTATAATTTTCAGAATTAAACTCCTCCAACATTAGCATCAAACTTAGCACAACCGAAATGAAGTTCTAGATCAAAGCATGATGTGGGTACTTTTAAAGGTAAAAACTCCACTAAGCACCACAGTAAATGTTTCAAACCAAGTGCTTATGTTTATATATCAAAAATTAAAGACAGACATACAAGTAAAGGGAGAAAAGCATTGCAAGAGACAAAAATTTTAAAAGACACTTTTTATTTGATTTTCTTGACTCGAACACTAAATTTAAGACACTTTTAAACTTTGAAAAATTAAAAAGCACACCTAAAAACTTAAGACTCTCAATCTCTCGCAAAATCTAAACCAAACCGAACTAAACTTACTAAAGCAAAAGGATCTAGCTAGCTAGCTCTCCCCCACGCTAAAACCATACGATGTCCTCATCGTATCTTACAAAATTCCTAAGGGGGGAAAGACCCTACCTCCTAGTGGAACCTTCCACAGCTCTTGCACCACTTGTTCTTCATATTGCCCACCATTCCAAACAACTTCCGCACGTTCCGATTGAGGAACTTGTAGTCGTCATCGACCACTCGTTCCAAGTCCTCCATACGTTGCCTCATCACCTCCATAGCCTGGAAACACTCCTCGACCGATGCGTAGAGATCCGAGATGGAGTGATGGCAAGCTGCACAACATAACAGATGCATCCCGAAAGGGTCGACATCGCCGGGGTCGTCGCCATTGTCACCGTCACCACCGTCGTCGGGATCTCCGCCACCGTTAGGACCTTCGGGAGTCTTCTCTTTGGGCACCCCTTCCCAATAGAAGAGGTCGTTGTCGTCCCTCCCGGCGGCTGCCCACGAGCTTGGGCTGCGGTCGTCGGAGTAGTCACTCCACCCGTAATCTTTTGGCTCGGGCGAAACCTCCTTGTAGTCTTTCCTCTTCATGCCTCGGATTCGCTCTGATCTACGGACGGGAGTAGAGACCCTCTCCTTCTTGACATGGTGGCGAGATGCGATTGGCCCGGTCGGGACTCACCCTCCGCAATGGATGCGTGCGGTCCTCTTGATCTCCATTGTTGGCTTGAGCTCGCATCGCTTCACCTCCTCCGGCTTCAAAGGCTTCTCGGCGCCTAGCTTGATCTCCATGCTCCTTGGGGACGTCATGGCTGCTGCTTGGGTGCAAAAGGATGTGAATTGGGATGGATTCCCGAGCTCCAACCTCGTCCCCTTAAATTGTCCGGGAAGGAATGCCCTAGAACCCATCTTTTCCTTTTCTTGACTTCCCTAAAATTTTCTGACCAAACAAGGAAGTCGAAGACGCGCGTCCCAGAGAAAACCAGGGGCGAACCGCCACCCAGGCCCCTTGGGCCGATCGGACCGGGCCGACCGGCCTGCCCTGTTTCGTGGGCCGGTTCGGTCCGGTTTTTCGCGCGCCCCACTATTTTTCAATTGCTAGCCCATGTGGAAAAGTTGGTCTGGTAAAATTTTGCGAGAAACTCTAGAAAAATAAAAGAAGAGCTATTTACAAAATGCTCACCTTGTTTTACGTCCTAGGCTTGACGTTCGGGCTCATCCTCCATGATGAAAACATCAATATGGTGAAGGGGCACAACGTCGGGTTCGTAATAAACCTTAAGCTGTTGACCATTCACCATGAATTGATCACCTTTCATATCCATGATAGTAACCGCTCCATTGGAGAGCACCGAATGAACAATGTAAGGTCCATCCCACTTGCTTTGCAATTTCCCTTTTCCGAAAGTTTTAAATCTCGAATTATAGAGGAGGACCTTATCTCCTTCTTTAAACTCCTTCTTCTTTAATCTTTTGTCATACCACCTTTTGATTCTCTCTTTGTATATGCTTGCGTTTTCATAAGCTTTCAACCTCATCTCCTCTAGCTCGCTTATTTGGATTCTCCATTTTACCACTGCGGCATCTAGATCAAGGTTCATCTCTTTTATAGCCCAATAGGCTTTGTGTTCTACCTCAACCGGAAGGTGACAAGCTTTGCCATAAACAAATTGATAAGGGGTCATACCTATCGGTGTCTTGAACGCCGTTCGATATGCCCACAAAGCTCCATCCAACTTCTTTGACCAATCCTTGCCTCCCTTCTCTATAGTTTTGTTAAGGATGCTCTTTAGTTGCCTATTCGATGTTTCCGCTTGTCCGTTGGTTTGTGGATGATAAGCCGTAGAGACTCTATTCAATCCCTAACTTGGACAAGCACTTCTTAAAGTTCTTCCCGGTGAAGTGAGTTCCTCCATCGCTTATCAAAATTCTTGGAGTACCGAAGCAAGGGAAGAACACACTCTTAATCATTGCAATGGATTCTTCCATGGAAGCTTTACGACATGGCATGGCCTCTACCCACTTGGACACATAATCAACCATGACTAGGATGTGCTCAAATCCATGTGAGTTTTTGAAGGGCCCCATGAAGTCAATTCCCAAAACATCGAATAGATCGATTTGTAGATTGTATTTCAAGGGCATGGCATTCCTTTGAGAAATGTTTCCGGTTCTTTGGCATTCGGGGCATGATGCAACATATCTTTTAGTATCTTCATGCATCTTCGGCCAAAAGAATCCGCTGGACCACACCTTTGCTTGGGTCCGAAAATGGCTATAGTGTCCACCGTACTCCGCCGAGTGGCACTTTCTCAAAATCTCTTGCCTCTCTTCTCTTGGTACACATCTTCTCATAACTCCATCATTCCCAAGTTTGAAGAGATAAGGTGAATCCCAAAAATATTTCCGGCTTTCGGAGACTATCCTCCTTTGAGTGTTTTTATCTAAATGATCAAGAGGCATTCTCCGAATTGCTCGAATGATATCGATCATCCAAGTATCCTTGTCGAGTATTCGGTAGAGGTGGTCATCTCTCATCTTATCCTCTATGGGCTCTTTATCATCTTGTCCACGGTTCATCCTAGACAAATGATCGGCCACAACATTTTCCACCCCCTTTTTGTCACGAATTTCCACATCGAACTCTTGGAGAAGAAGGATCCAACGAATCAACCTTGGTTTAGCGTCCTTCTTAGCCAAAAGATACTTGATGGCCGCGTGATCGGTGTAAACAATGACCTTCGAGTTCACGATGTAAGATCTGAATTTTTCAAAGGCAAACACCACCGCTAGCAACTCCTTTTCTGTAGTGGCATAATTTAATTGTGCCTCACTAAGGGTCTTACTAGCGTAGTATACGGCGTGAACTCGGCCTTCCTTTCTTTGACCTAAAACTGCTCCTACGGCGTAGTCACTCGCATCGCACATGATCTCGAAAGGTTGACTCCAATACGAAGGTTGAATGATGGGAGCACTCACTAAAGCATTTTTCAAGGTCCGGAATGCCGCTAAGCACTTCTCGTCAAAGTCAAAAGCCACATCCTTTTGAAGAAGTTGTGTTAAAGGCTTAGTGATCTTTGAGAAGTCCTTAATAAATCTTCTATAGAATCCGGCATGGCCTAGAAAGCTCCTCAAGGACTTAACATCCGTTGGAGGTGGGAGTTGCTCAACCGTCTCCACTTTAGCTTTGTCCACTTCAATTCCTCTCTCGGATATAACATGTCCGAGCACTATGCCTTGCTTTACCATGAAGTGGCACTTTTCCCAATTTAGCACTAAGTCTACCTCCGCACACCTCGTGAGAACCTTATCTAAGTTTGTCAAGCAATCAACGAATGTTTTCCCATAAACGAAAAAATCATCCATGAACACCTCGACAATTTCTTCGATGAATTCCGAGAACACTGCCATCATGCAACGTTGAAAAGAGGCCGGAGCGTTGCATAAACCGAAGGGCATCCTTCTATATGCAAACGTTCCATAAGGGCAAGTAAACGTTGTCTTGTGTTGATCATCCGGGTGAATGGGAATTTGCATGAACCCCGAGTACCCATCGAGAAAGCAAAAATAAGCGTGGTTTGCTAATCTCTCGAGCATCTCGTCAATGAACGGTAGGGGGAAGTGATCTTTCTTCATTGCTTTATTTAGCTTTCAATAATCCATACACATCCGCCATTCGGTCACGGTTCTTTGTGATATTAACTCATTCTTCTCATTCTTCACCACGGTTAAACCTCCTTTCTTCGGCACACAATGTACCGGGCTCACCCATTCGCTATGCGGCACCGGGTAGATAATTTTGGCATCAAGTAGCTTGATAACCTCCTTCTTTACTACCTCTCGCATGGCATGAGTTAGCCTCCTTTGATGGTCCACTACGGGCTTACATTGGTCTTCCATAGGTATACGATGAGTGCAAAGGGCTGGGCTAAGTCCTTTGAGATCATTGATTGAATATCCAATCACCTTCTTATGCTTTTTCAATAAATTCAGTACCTTCTCATTTTCTTCGGGACTCAACTCGTCGCTCACGATGACTGGATAAGTCTTGTCTGGGCCCAAAAATTCGTACTTTAATCCTTTGGGCAAAGGTTTGAGATCCACTTCGGGCACTTGTGGCTCTTCGGGTTCAATGTCTCCTATATCTTCAAATTTTTCTTCCTCCACGCTTCCATCTTGTGGTTCTAATCCCTTCGTTGCTTCCTCTAGTTCCTCGTCTTGTTGATCATTGGATTGATTCTCCATCGCTCTTTGCAGCGGGTCTCCAAGGGTTTCAACAAAACAAAGACTACCTACCTCCTCTACTTCTTCATCTTCAGGAGGAAAAGGTGAAGGGTGACTAGAAACGCGAAGAAAATTATATGTGTACTTCTTTCCATTAAGATTTATTGTCACTTTGCCTTCTCCGGCATCCAACACGGCATCAACCAACTTAAGAAAAGGCCTACCTAGGATTATGTGATCATGATTATTGTAGTAAGCATCTATAACAAAGAAATCAGTTGGTATGCACTTTCCAGAGATGATTACATTAATGTTGCAAGCAATACCTAGAGGTCTAATAGTTCTACCATCTCCCATGATTAACTTTGTTGAAGTTGGAGCTAAGTCTAGGTTGTGGTCTTGAACTTTATCGTAAATTTTGGAGGATAGGACACTTACTTGGGCTCCGATGTCGCATAAAGCCTTGCATTGAACTCCGTTGATCTCGCAACTCAAGTGTGGTGTCATCTTCTCCTCTTGGTCGGATCCTATTGCATAAACTTCGGCGAGCCGAGCATATGGCGATGCTTCGGGCTTGATTCTCATGATTCTTTTCACCTCGGCTATGTGATCCGGATCCACTTCATCATCACTAAAGAGATTTTGAAATATCTCACCGGTGGTTTCAAGATCGTACGAATTCTCCGCTTGCTTTTCCGGTGGGAAATCCGCTTCCAATGCTCTCGCCATCCCCTTTTGGTTAGGGAATGGTCTTCTCTTGTCAAATACTTCTCCATAATCAATTGGAATCCAATCCATTTGCTCGAACTCCCTTAATGGCTTTGCGCTTGACATACTCCTCTTGCTTGTTTCATTTGACTTGGCGAAGTCAACGCTTTGGGTAGTTCTTATCTCAGTATGTACTTCTTCAAGCTTTTCTGGGATTGGCTCCTCTTTCTTGTCTTCCGGGGTTGCCTTTTTGGAAATTTCAGCACACGTCTTCATCCTTGAATCGCGTTCCGGCTCTCCCGAAAGTCTTGTTTCCCAATCTCTTCGCATGGCCGCCGCTTTGCTAATCTTTTGTAAAAGTTGAGCGGCTTTCGTGAGTGTTTTCTCCATGAGATCCCCACCTACACACATTTGAACATGTTCCATGCAACTAGGGGTTAGGGAAAAGAAAAATGTATGCAAGAGTACGTCACCGGAGAAGCCGAGTCTTGGTCCTTGTTCAATCAACTCATTAAATCTATTCCAAGCTTGGTCTATCCCTTCCTCTTCTCCTTGCGTGAAGGTGATCACTTGCCTCGTAAGATGTTGAACCTTGCTTATTGGAAAAAACTTCTCGCAAAATTTCTTCGTCAACTTGTTCCAATTGCCTTCAACTTCAAAGGACGCAAACGAGTACCACGTCTTTGCTTCGCCGGCAAGTGAGTAGGGAAAGAGGTTCCACTTGAACCATTCGTCGGGAACTCCTTCTTGACGCATCGTGTTGCATAGCGTCGTGAAATGTCTTATGTGTTTATATGGGTTCTCCGTTTCCATCCCTTCAAATGGGGTTGCCGCCGCCATCTCGATGATCCTAGCTTTGATTTCATACTTGGTCGCTTCGAGCTTCGAATCCGACTCTTGTACCTTTATGTCTTCACATCGAGGACTAGCGTAATCCCTTAGCGATTTCTCCGGTTCTTCCACGGGGTGGTTGACGAACGCATCTAGACAACAAGATTAAAACAAAAACAAAACAAAGTGGTTTTCTAGGTAATATGGGTTAGATGTTAGCGATAAACGATAAACAAAACTAAAACAAAATTAGATGCAAAACCAAATGATGCAAACTGGCTTGCTCCCCGGCAACGGCGCCAGAAAAAGGGGCTTGTTGATGGATAAAATTCGTATCCACCTACGATCCGCAAGCGTACGGACCTACACCTTTTTCACCACGGGGATTCCCTAGGTTCTTATCAATTCGCGGAGCAAGGGGATTACAAGCGTTTGATCTAGCACTACTAACTAACTTATCCAAACCCTAATCTACAGTTAATCTACAGAACAACTACGCTACACTAGAGAGAAAGATTAAACTCACAAGATATGTAAAAGACACTTGCCCAAGGGTCTACGATACTTGAACATGCAATCGCTTAAGATATGAAAACCGATCTAATCTACCGGGGGTTGTGACCACGGTTTCGCCGTTTCCCTCCCCCGTACTGTCACTACGCGGAGGTATTCGTGACTAGACCTATGATGATCACGGCGTGTTGAATGGTTCTAAGGGAGAAGTGAGATCTATACTCCCTACACGGCATGGTAGCTAACCTTAAACATGAAAGCATCTTCGACACTAGATGATAGATAGAAACCATACAAAGTAGCGATTACATCTCAAGATCGATTACAACCCATGGACAAATGAGAAGATTACCCCATCAAGGTGCTAGGCATAGCACCGTTGATCATGGTGACGCTTCCGACGGTGTCTTCCTTCTCCGGGGGTGTCTTGGCAGGGCCTCGACGTCCTCCACCACTTGTGGTTGCTTCCTTCGAGTAGAGCGATCTTTCTCGTGAATGATCTCCCTCCTCTTCTCCCTCTCTAGCTTGTGGACGGCCTCTCGGGCGAATGGCTCTCTCCCTGCGAATGGCGGTGCCTCCACATACGTAGGGTTGCATCATCTTCACGCTCAAGAAATGGGGGGCCGAACCGACGTCGAAACAGGCTGGGCTGGCCGGCCTGGGCCGACTGGCCCAGGCCCATTTCGGCCCGGTTCGGTCGCCCTTTCACACACGTGGGTTCTCTTGACATTTTGCACTTTGCCCCCTCTAATTGCACCATTTTGACGATGCCATCCTCACGTCCAAGATGGAGGGTCTTCTCGCATGAAGTTCAGTCTTTTACGCTTCAATCCTCGGGGATGTTCCTTTGTAACACTTCGGTCCTTGCCACCTTTGGGAGTGATTTCATCATGCTCTCAAACACGAACGGGACTCCTCAATTGCTCCTTTGAACTTGTTATGACTCCGTCCTTTATGTCCATGTTTTCCTGCAAAAACATAACACTTCCAAATGCACATACAAAGATGAACTTGTTATATCATTAGTGTGCCTAGTGGCGGGTTAGTTTCATAATCAAGTCCAAACCAAAGTGTAATGAATAGGTTTGGTGCACCAAAATACACCGTCAACATCGTGCAAACATAAACTAAGTACGTTATGCAGGCCAAAAGAAGATTATCATTATTATTTACATGACTGGAGGAGGAGGGGGTACAGCTCTAAGACCATGACTACTCTTCACCGACGTCGCCCTCGTAATCGATGGCGTCCATTATCTTCTCGGCGGCCTCCCGTATCTCATCCTCTACGGCCTTGAGGTCCTTCGTTGCGTCTGGGCCTTCTCCGACCTTGACCATGTTAATCTCAGGGTGATGCGACTTCACTCGCACCAGCGACTCCGTTGCCGCTGTCAAGCTCATCGCTCTCAGGAGATCGATCAACTTCTGGGGTGCAGCCAGAAGTCGGTTAATGGCTGGCTTGGGCTCCTCCCCAGCGATCTGCAGCTCCACCATGTCCATCACATGGTCGGCAGCGTTCACCAAATCTTTCACCTCCACCTCAAGCCCTGCAATAGTCACCTGGTCATTCCACAACGCCTGCAAAGCTACCTCGAGACTGACCTCAAGGTCCTTTCGAGCTTGCTTCTCATAAGCCAGCTTCTGGGACACGGCATACTCACTGTCTATGGTGGCTTTCATCAGCTGCTTCAGCTCTTCAGCGCCAGCTTTGGCCTCCCGCAGGTTCACCTCCAGGCTTCGGACTTTCTCCTTAGCATTCTTGAGGTCGTTCTTGAGGTCGTCCTTTTGCCTGTGAAAATCTGCAATGTAAAAGAAGTCGTGAGCTGCAACTCTCAGTTGTACAAGTCAAGGATGGACAAAGTTGTGAAGCAGTTGGTCTTACCAACGCTCACAGAGGTCAATAATGTATCGACATCCTGATTTTTCTGCTTCTCCTCTTTTAGCTCGTCTTCGAGCTTCTTCTTATCAGCCGCGGCTACCTCCCGGACACGATTAAGCTCTTGCTCGAGCTCCGTCACCCGCAGCTGTGCGGCCGTGGTGTTCCTGCACTGGTCGGCCCTGCCCTGGGCACGGTTGGCTAGCGACTGTTTCCACAACAAGAGACAGGTCGTTGACAACGAATCCAGAAACAATATGCTTCATTAAGTCCAAGACAACTACTTACCGCGAACGCATCGTTCAGCGTCAAGATGGCCCGACGAACTGCCTTCATGTCTTCCTTATCTTCGAAGGTATCTCCCTCCCAGGGAGTGTCACTCCAGTCAATGTCCTGCCGCCTCAAACTTGGCCCTGTCGACGTCGAACCCGGCGCCAGCACACTGGTTGTTTCTGGGTTCTGCTGTGGTGGCTCGATCTGAGCCTGGTCCACAGTTGGGCCCTGAGCTGATGTACTGGGCACCGTGTTGATGGGGTCCACCTCGATGACGGGCGGAGGAATTGATGTCCCCACGTCGCTAATGGAACCCTGAGTTCCGACCTCATGCTCAGATGTCGTCGTCTGTGAGGGAGAACCTTGAGCACCCGAGGTGCTCTGAGGTCTGGCGTCCGACCTATAGTAATTTTGTCAACATAATAAAGAATTAACAATGTCTAGCAATGGACAAGTTCAAGTGCTGAGGTCTTACCTCACGACCACTGCCGCACGCAATCTCAGCCTCAGGGGCCGAGCCGGAATCTTCACAGGCATCTTGGCCTGGGCACCGGCTGCAGCTATCTGCGCCTCCATCATACGACGGAGGTCTTCCTCTGTCACATGCTGCTCCAGCTCCCGTTGCCTCTTGGTCACGGGACTTGGTGACCTCCTTCTTCTGCTACGAGCGGCGGCCTTCCTCTTCTTCGAGCGGCGGCCTTCCTCGGCAATGTCCTTCAAGCTGCAAGATGGTTCAAACTCATTGCTCCGTTGGCTCCCGTGAGGCTCACCCTGGTGGCCGCAGATCTGCAACAGTTGCGCAGAACATCGTGCTGAAGGCGCAAGGTCAGGCTGCTAAATCGAGACGGCATTCGGCACCTTCTTCCCGTCCTATTCGTCAGGTCTGCGGTCTCCTCCCTGTATTGATCGATTCAATTAGATTGCTTCCCCATGCTCTTTGGCTTTCTATAATATTATTTCATGTTTGGGTGATTGTGGATCTACTGTACCCTATCGCAAGAGTTTGTTAGAAGTCATTTTATTTGAGGTTTGTAGAAATTTGTACATGAAATTGTTGGACTGCTTCCCCATGCTCTTTGCCTTTGAATATTGTTGTTGCATGCTTGGGTGATTGTGGATCTTCTGTTCCCTATTGCAAGAGGTTGTTCCAAGTCAACTTATTTGAGGTTTGTAGAAATTTGTAGATGAAACTATTGGACTACTTCCCCATGCTCTTTGCCTTTGAATATTGTTGTTGCATGCTTGGGTGATGATGGATTGGGTGTGATCGTTCATGTACCGCATTGAACTTAATAGATGAAATTGCTTCCAATTGCTAATGATCTCAACCCTTATCTCTTGTTCTTGAACTTGTTTCAGCGGGCCAAAGGGTCAACATTTGTAGTCGCTCCTGTTCAGACCTGCTCCAAGGTAACAAACTCAACACCTTCTTTGTTTCCGATTGCGAATGATCTCAACCCTTACCTCTTGTTCATGTACTTTTTTTAGCGGGCAAAAGGGTCAACATCTGAAGTCGCTCCTGTTCAGACCTGCTCTAAGGTAACAAACTTAACACCTTCTTTGTTTCCGATTGCGAATGATCTCAACCCTTACCTCTTGTTCTTGTACTTGTTTCAGCGGGCCAAAGGGTCAACATCTGAAGTCGCTCTTGTTCAGACCTGCTCCAAGGTAACAAACTTAACACCTTTGTTTCCTTAGTTCGAATCAATTACAAGGTCCTAATCTGACTTGGGATCCACTGTTGCTAGATGGAAGCTACCAAGTCAATGATGCTTCTTCCCGAACAAATTAAAACAGAGGCAGCCGAGTACTCAGAATGGGTACCAAATCCTTATGTAGTAGTGTTGATGAAGAGCGAGTTGACGGTCCCAATCAGGATGGGGTACAACTTCGTCAATGGTTTGTTGCTCACCAGAAAGAGTTGTGTACCTTGAAGAAGAAGACCGAAGAATCAGAATCAACTCTGAAAATGCAGTCTGCTGAGATTAAGAGGTTGCAGAAGCTAACCGAAGACAGTGAGGACGTCCTTCGTCTACTGCTTAGCAGTAAAAGATGAAGAGGTTAAGATCATTACATCAAATCTCCACTTTCTCTTGTGATTATGAACTGGATTTAGCTTTGTTAATCAATGTTCCTTGTGATACTGTTATCTTGTAATAGTTTATGATATGTGATGAACAATATGGTCGTGCTTGATAGTAAACAACAGTTTGCTTTATTGTATAAAGAAATATGTGTTGATTACTGTTTTGCCAACGAGATCAGAATTATTCAAAAAAAGGATCAGAATTGAAATGAAATCCATTAATACTGATGCATGATTAGTTAATTTTGTGTTGTCCTTCAGTGGGCTTAGCCCACTTTTAAATGGGCCAAAAGTTAATTTTTTTTCAAATTAACGTGACACAGAAGGCCGCAACAATGTGCGCACCTGTTGGACTCGACCCAACCAAAATGGGCCCACCCTAATCAAATTTCATATAAAAAAGCTACAATTGGGCCCAACAAAATATTTTTTGGGCTATATGAACAATGCCAGCCTACAGGAACAGTTTTGGGCTCAACCCAGCTACAAACGGGCCAAATTCATTTTATGACGCATAAGTTTGTCACAATTGGAATGCCACATCGGATGCCACATCAGATTCTGTCCAGCGTGGCAAAGCTGCAGGAATGAAGTTATGACGCATTGTATTGACGATTTTCCACGCGTCATTAAACTCATGACGCCACGAAATAAGGTCTCGTCATTAATCACGGTTTGTGACGCTGGATTAATGACGGAGTGTTTTCGTAACAACCCGCGTCATTAATCGCGGTTTATGATGAGAAACGACCTTTTTTTGCGTCACTAGTCGGCGTTTTTCTTGTAGTGCTCGGGATCGGAGGAACTCCCGTCGCTGTCGCCACCAGCTGCCGGACTCAGATCATCTGCGCCTGATTCACCTGGTGCACCCTCCCTTCGCTTGGTGTGGCTGCACAGCCGGATTCCGGGGCTGGATCCACCTCGCTCTCGGAGCCGACCGGATCTGGTGCGCAGCCTGGTTCTTCTATGTCGCCCAGATCGCCTGCTCCAGCTCCGTCTGCTGCCCCTAGTGCGGCGTCTTCTCCTGTTTCGCATCAAAGGCCAGTCACAAGACTTCAGCGAGGGATTTCCAAGCCAAAAACCTACATAGATGGTACTGTGTGTTGGGGAATGAGTGCTAGCAGTGTACCTGAGGAACCTACGAGAGTTGAGCAGGCTTTCGATGACAAAAATTGGGTTGCGGCGATGGATTCTGAATATCGAGCATTAGTCCACAATAAAACGTGGCGTTTGGTCCCTCGGCCTAAAGTAAAGAACATTATTGGGTCACGATGGGTTTTCAAGGTGAAAAGAAAGTCAGATGGAACATTGGATAGGTACAAGGCACGCCTCTTGCTAAGGGGCATAAGCAAAGGTATGGAATTGACTACGAGGACACATTTAGTCCTGTAGTCAAGGCGGCAAAAATACATCTTATTTTGTCCCTTGCAATCTCCAAAGATTGGTGCCTACGACAGCTTGATGTACAGAATGCTTTCCTGCATGGTATTATTGAGGAAGAGGTCTATATGAGTCAGCCACCAGGGTATGTTGATGCAACTCATCCTCATTATGTTTGCAAACTAGATAAGGCAATTTATGGTCTAAAACAAGCACCACGGGCGTGGTATGCAAGGTTGTGTGGCAAGTTAATGGCACTTGGTTTTGTTCCCTCTAAAGCTGATACATCCTTGTTTTATTACGACAAAGGAGGGTATAGAGGGTATACAATGTTTATCTTGGTATATGTTGATGACATAATTGTAGCTAGCTCGTCTCTTCAAGCAGTTAATGCCTTGCTCATGGATTTAAAAGAAGAGTTTGCTCTTAAATACTTTGGGGATCTTCACTATTTCCTAGGGATTGATGTCAAACGAGGGAAAGATGGATTGTTGATGACGCAAGAAAGGTATGCTAAGGATGTTTTACAGAGGTCAGGAATGGACAAAAGTAAACCAATGGATACACCAATGTCGAGTATTGAAAAATTAAGCTTACACACAGGAGTGAAGCTCGGGCCAGATGATGCTACAAAGTAACGAAGCATAGTTGCTGCACTACAATACTTGACATTGACAAGACCAGACATATCCTTTGCGGTTAACAAAGTTTGTCAGTTTTTACATGCTCCAACGACGTCTCATTGGAGTGCTATCAAGAGGATTTTACGGTATATACAAGGATCGGTAAGCCTAGGGCTTAAGCTGGTAAAGTCAGATTCGTTGATGGTGAGTGCATTTTCAGATGCGGATTGGGCAGGATGTGTTGATGATAGAAGATTAACAAGGGGGTTTTGTTGTCTTTCTTGGTAGTAATCTGATCTCTTGGACGGCACGGAAACAAGCTGCTGTGTCACGTTCATCAACAGAAGCTGAGTACAAATCTTTAGCAAATGCAACAGCCGAGATACTTTGGGTACAAAAGCTTTTGAATGAGCTAAAAATTCAGCATCATCCGAAAGCTCGGTTGTGGTGTGATAATTTGGGAGCCACTTATCTCTTAGCTAATCCTATCTTCCATGCAAGGACAAAACATATTGAGATAGATTTCCACTTTGTTCGTGAGCGTGTGGCACACAAATTATTGGACATTAGGTTTATCAATTTAGGAGATCAGGTTGTTGACGGGTTTACAAAACAACTACCGGTTGCCAAGCTTCGTCAGTTCAAGACCAATCTCAACCTCAAAAGTGGCTGAGATTGAGGAAGGGTATTAGAAGATAGGTTATGTGTTCGGTTGTAATCTTTGAGTATTGTACAAGGCAATTAGTTAGGATATATAGATGAGATCTTGTTGTAAATCTAATCCCTTGTACAAGACACGGGGAGGGCTGTTCTCCCCTTTATTAACACGCAACCGAGAGCCAGGAAGGGCATCTCGTTCCACCCAATTTTACAGCAGATAGGTAGAGAGGGGTCCCTGCTTCACCTTATATGCTTTGGGAGGTAGGGTTACAAGTCGGTTTAGGGAGAGAGTTCTAGTCATACACGGGGAGGAGTACTCTACATGGGTTCAGACATGCCTAGCCTTCCTAACTGAGTACTAGTCCGCGGTTTGTCTTGCGCCTCACGTCGTCTTGCACCGTGCTGCACAAGTCGAGTAGTCATGGGGGCCCACGCAGTAGTCGGAACCAGTACCCGCCTGGGTAGTGGGCCCTGGGATATCCGTACGATAGTATCGAATCCAAGGACGGGAGAGCAGATATGATGGTTAACTATCCAATGACACCCAACCCTGTTAAGGTAGAGTGGATAATGGAGGGTCTTTCTGAGGAATTAGGCTTCAAGGGTAAGGTAGTCACATATATAAAGTCTTGCTTCAGGCACCAGCCCCGTCTGGGTCTAACAGTTGTTTCCGGTAATTGGCTCTACGCTGTATTTGAACGTGGAGGAGTACAAAGGGTCCAACGGCTGTCACTACTGTGGCCTACCTCTATCTAAATGTTGGATGCACGGCAAACAAAGGATAACCCATAGTCTATGCACCACGTATACACCACCGATCACTACTCAAGCACGGTTGCGTATGTCGACCCGCAACAACACTACAACACCCCGCATAAACACAGAGCGACAAACTCGCAAGATATGGACTAAACCTTACTCAAGAACTATGATGCACAGGAAAGAACATATGCTAGCATGATAAAGCAATCTTAGTAGATCAAAAGAAGATCAAGCACATACACAAGATACAAACTTATGCATGCAATCAATTAGATCGAAGGATCGTGTTCGCTAAGAACATGAGCCTCTAAATGATGAACAGTTGAAGAACGTAAGAACATATCACCTATGCATAAAAACTACTTTAGTATAAATAGGAAATATAAGAATAGTCACTTTATTCTAAATGAAGAACATCAGCATCTGCAGAGGAACAAAGCTTGATGAATGATGAACAAATCATCATTCTCGAGCTTCCATGTTTCCCTCACTTCTCCCTCTACCTAGCACACCCCCAGGCTAATCTCTTCAATTCACTCCTCTCATATGGGAATTTCACCAACAAGGATAGAATGAGAAAAGAGAGAAACAACTCAAGTTGGAAGTGTTGGATTTCAAGTATTGATCAATAATGAGCCTCTCTACTTCTATTTATATGCAATGAAGGTCATGGGGAATCGCCAGAAGCACGCCTGAATTGTGGCCATGGACCAATCACAGGCCACCATGTGGAAGGCCAGAATCAACCGACCCTAAGGCGGTTTGACCGAACCCACGATTCGGCTGACCCCTTGTGGGCCCAACTTGTCCCCTCCTTTGTCCAGGTGACTAACATGTGGCCCCTTGGGAGGTGTGTATAACATTTTGAGGCGGTTTGGCCGCCTAGTGGGCCCTTAGATCCTTGTGACGTCCATGTGTCCCATTCTGGTTCACTGGGGCTTGCCTCTCTTGGATTGATGACCTGGCATGCTTGCATGGAATCCAAGTGGATCCCACGTGGCAGCCCCCTATGTAGCTGAACCTAAAATGCTTGGCTCAATGTGTGTGTTTTCTTTCCATTTCTTGAGTTGAATCCCTGCATTCAAGTAAACATCGACACTGGTGGAAAGTGTGAGATTAAGCCGCCTAGTGTGATGCTTCTTCTATCAAAATTCCAGAGTTGACGCCCTTAAATTAGGTACTTAGTAGGCGTCAATAGTGTTGTAACTCCTAGTGTAGGGGCACTTCGTTCTTTTGGCTGGAGGGCTCTATATATGGGAGGAATGGCTAGTTGGGCAGCCATCTATTTTGGCTAGATAGGTGGGTGTGCTCCTTCTTCTTGGAGTGCTCTTAGTGAGAGGTAGAGTGGAGAGAATGGCTCTTTGTTTGAGCTTTTTACCATCCAGGGTTTGTGATTCTTGGGAGTGGCTTGTAACCGAATATGGCAACATGATTCAAAGTGATTTCCGCTTCTTCATCTTGTGCCATGTTATTTATTCCTTGTGTTTTCTTTTCTAGAGGTATTTTCGGAGCCTTTTTATTGGGATTTTTGTGGGGAGGATTTGGAGGAGTTTCTTTGTAGGATTTGTAGTGGGAATTACACATGTGGACGTGGTGCCTCTTTTCTTGGTGATCTTGCCCTTTCAAACCCGTGAAAAGGCCTTCAATTTGGTGGTTTTTGGAGTTGCCTGAGTTCTTGAGGTAGAGGCGTAAGATTTGCGATTCTTCATGATTGAGAGTGATTTGGGGCATAAGCTTTGAGCTAGAGATTGTCCAGGAGGTAACCCACCTATCCCCAAAGTTTCGCTTCAATCCGCTGGGTGAATCGGGAGATCGATTGATGGGAAGTTGAGAGTTGACACGAGAGTGTTGTTCTTTCCAAGCTGCCTTGGGAGGGTAGTCTAACTGCGTGGGGGACGCGGTATAACCGCCTCAGGTCTGTCCAAAAAAAGTTTGGCTTTTTTAGGAGATCTTCTGGGAGCAAGCTGGCCTTGAGCAGGAGAAGCCATGGTTAAATTTTCATTGAGTTTCGACTTTGTTTGGCCTAGTTTTGAACTTTTCTTGGAGCCAGTACAAGGAGGTCTAACTGCCCCTAGAAGGAGGTTAGACCGCCCTAGGTATCCTTTGGTCAAGGATTGTTTTTTCGAGGAGATCCTCTGAGAGCATGATGGCCATGATCAGAGAATGGTTAATGTTTGAGCAAGTTTTGAGTCTGTTTGCTTTAGTTTTCACTCGGTTCTTGGTGCTCCCTATCCAATGCGGTCTAACCACGTGTGGAGAGTGGTCTAACCACCCTGGAGGTTTCACCGGAAAAAGTTTGGTTTTTCGAGGGTTTCTTCTGGGAGCAAGGTCGCCTTGATCAGAGGATTCTCCAGGTGAAATCTTGGGCTATTTTTGAGTTGTTTGCATCGTTTTTCGTTGTTTTTGGTTCAGGCCCTGGAATCACGGTCTATTCTCCCCTGGTGATCAGATTGGCATCGAGCTTTTCTTCCGCTGTGTTTTTCGTGTGTGCTCGATTGGAGGTGTGTCTTGCTCCTAGGTCCAGTAGTAATCCAGTGACTATGTGGATTTGGCTAGATTTTAGTAGGAGGCCTCAGAAGTGATTTTGGGACATAAGTCGTGTTCTTGGAGAAGAATTTTTATCGGCTCTCATTCACTCCCACCCTCTCTGGTCACCAATCCGGTCCTTCACACTCAAGGAGTGGAATTCTCCAATCCGTTTCCTCGAGGTTGGGCTCTTGTACTCCGTCGATCTTCATGACTTCTTGCTCTGACGGTTCCGGTGGCTTGTCGTCGTTGGAGCGGACGGACGACTCATACTAGTTGCTGGTGAAGACGCCATTTTGAATGGCCTTTCGATTGGAGGCCGCCTTCGCAAGGGTGTCAACTGCTTGGTTGTAGTTCTGTAGCACGTGCCTGAGCTCGAGCCCATAGAACTTGTCCTCCAGCTCTCGGACTGCCCGACAGTAGGCTGCCATCTTCAGGTCGACACAATTTTCTTCTTTCATTACTTGATTCACGACAAGCTCTGAGTCCCCTTGGATCTCAAGGCGTCGGACTCCTAGCTCGAGGGCGATTCGGAGTCCGTTGAGGAGGGCTTCGTACTTCACGATCTTGTTGGAGGCCGGGAAATGTAGTCGGATCATGTACTCCATGCGCACGCCAGAGGCGAGATGGAGACAAGGCCGACTCTACCTCCCACTTTCATGAGCAATCCGTCAAAGTAGATGATCCACGTCTCATGCTCTATTTATGCTGGTGGGGTCTTGATCTCCGTCCATTCGGCGATGACATTAGCGAGTGACTATGACTTGATGGCGTTGCACGGGGCGTATGTGATGTTCTGCCCCATCATCTCAAGGGCCCACTTCGCTATTATTCTTTCTACTTCGGGGCTCTGGATCACCTCTCTGAGTGGGTACTTGGAGACCACCATGACGGGGTGGGCATCTAAGTAGTGTCAGAGCTTCCTCTTAGAGATTAGGACAGCGTAGATTAGCTTCTGGATCTACGGGTAGCATGTCTTGTAATCAGAGAGCACTTCACTGACGAAGTAGACAGGCTGTTGTACTTTCAGTGCTTTCCCAAGCTCTTCACGCTCCATGACGAGGGCCGCGTTTACGACCTGGGTTGTTGCTGTGATGTATAGCAACATGGGCTCTCCTTCCGCATGCGCTGTCACGATCGGTAAGCTTTTCAGCAAGTTCTTTAGTGAGTCCAGTGCTTATTGTGCCTCCGTTGTCCAGGTTAATTGCTCCGACTTCTTCAAAAGTCGATATAGGGGCAGGCTTCACTTGCCAAGTCAGGCTGTGAAATGGTTGAGTGCCGCTAAGCACTCGGTAATGCACTATACAACTTTCATGTTCTAGATTGGCCCCATGAAGGTGATGGTAGAGATCTTCTCATGATTGGCTTTGATGTCGCGTTCTGACATGACAAATCCAAGGAGGATGCCCCTCGGAACCTTGAAAATGCATTTCTCGGGGTTGAGCTTCACCTGGTGTTGTCTCAGCTTCTCAAAAACTACCGTGAGGTCGGGGATTAGGTCGCCGACATGCTTTGATTTGATCATGATGTTGTCGACATATGCTTCGACAAGCCGACCGATGAGTTCACCAAACACGTGTTGCATACACCTCTAGAATGTGGCCCTGTGTTCTTTAGTCCAAACGTCATGGACGAATAATAGAAGCAACCAAAGGGTGTCATGAACAATGTGGCGAGCTGGTCCCCCAGGTCCATCGCGATCTGGTGTTATCCTAAGTAGGTGTCGAGAAAGCACAGGGTTTCGCACCCTGCAGTGGAGTCCACCATGGGCGAAGGCTCGGCGACGAGCTTCTCGGACCGGATGAGTGTCTCGGCGAATTGAAAACACTCACCATTGCACTTGTATGCATGCTGGAATGTCGTGCCTATGGTGATGACGCCATTCAGTCCAAGCATCTTCAGCTTGAGGTACGTGTAGTTGGGGATGTCCATGAACTTCATGTACGCCGGCCTTCCGAGTATCGCGTGATACGTCCCCGGGAACCCCACCACATCGAATGTGAGGGTTTCCTTGCGGAAGTTTCTCACCATTCTGAAAGTGACGGGCAGATCGATCTGCCCAAGGGCAATCGCCTCCATCCCGAGTACGACCCTGTGGAATGGTGTCAAAGACGGCTGTAGTCGGGACCGCAGGATCCCCATTTCGTTGAGGGTCGAGGCGTAGATGATGTTCAGGCCGCTGCCTCCGTCCATCAGTACCTTGTTCACACACTAGGTTCCAAACAAGGGTGCCATGATGAGCGGGTATGCACCCAGCTGCAGGATGTGGTCAGGATGGTCGCCACGGTCGTACGTGACCGGCGTTTCTGCCCACTTGAGGTATGATGGCACCATGGGTTTGGTGTTGTATATCTCCCAGTATCCGCTTCTCCTTGCGCCCCGAGGGGTGAGCGGGTTGTCTTCCTTGGGGAACACATTGTCCTCACTAGTTTGCCGCCCCCTTCTTCGCTGCTTCGAGCGTCTTCTTCTGCAAGGTCCCGGCCATGAAGTTCTTCATGAGGTTGCAGTCTTTGAGGGTGTGCTTGACCGGACCCTCGTGGTTGGTACATGGAGGATCTAGGAGTTTCTCAAAATGGACCTTGGGGGATTGCCTCTGGGCTTGGTAACCTTCCGGTCGGCTGCCACCACCAAGTTGTCATCGCAGTGCTGCTTGTTCTTGTTCTTCTTCTTGACATGACGGACGGATGGGCCCTCGCCCCGTGTTCTCCACCTGCTTGCCCTTGCCATGGTCATTGCTAATGGTTGCCGTGACCGCCTCCTCTCCATCGGCGTGATCCGTGACGAGGTCGAGGAGATCACGGGTGGTCCGCAGCTTCCTGCACACTATCCTGTGGATGAGCGTCTATTGGCATTTCTGACGTGTCACCAAAGTTTAACCTTTAGAAATTGTGTCAGAAATGACCGGTTGATGGGTTTTTGTAAATCCACCTCTGGGGTGATATTTTATATAGAAAAGATAAGTTGAGTGGGTGCTCTTAATAACACTACCGAGTACAGGACTCGATAATATTATTAAGGAGCGAGCCTTATTGATGGGGTGAAATGTATCCGCAAGCGTACAAATACATATTTTATTAACTGGTTGTAGCATTTCACCCATGAGTTTTCCCAAGGGTATCGTTATTTATATTTTACGGGAAGATGGACTTATGAAAAAATGAATAAATAAATATGTGTATGTATAATTCTGTCATATGGATATATCAGGTACAAGCTATGACATTATGAATAAATAAAGTGCACCAAAGCTTAACACAGGGGTAAGCAATGAATTGGATATAAGGTATATATATGATATGATTGGTTGACACACACACGGCCATCATCTCAGATAAAGAATAAAGAATAAATAATGTTAGTGAGAGCATACTACCCTGGAGTCGTCCTTATCGTATATACTAGCGGAGCATACATCATATGGTTAGTCTAGATCTATTCTATTGCACCGAGGAGAACATACTACCCTGGTCTGCTAGGCTAGCACGTCTTTATGTACCTCCAACGCCCGTAAACTCACGTGGGGGAATACAAGGGATGTACGGGGTTGTCATCACCCGTACACCTACCCCGACATACTGTGCAATACGGATACCCAAAGTGGATCTTATGGCACCAAGCACCACGCTCGCGACCATAATCTCTACTCTAGCCCCTCTAGAACCCGAGCCATGATGACCCACAGGCTTAAGGCTAGAGCAAGCCCGAGAGCACACCCCACCGTTACAATAGAGCAAACCTATACTAAACATACTAGTCTAGCACATGAAAGCATATATATAGGTATAACATACTAATAGAGTAGGAATACCAAACTCTGTAAATACGAAATATACGAAGAGAGTACATAGCCATACCGTAGGCCGGAGGGTGAGCCAACCGACCCGAGGCGATCGCTACGCGCTACTAGCGAGAAAGCACTACGCCTAAGCTCCACTAACCTAGAGATTACAAAGAGAGAGAGAGAGAGGCCCCTTGTGTGGTGTGTGTGAATGAGAGGGGAGAGGCCTCCTTATATAGTGTGGAGAGGTCGGTTCATGGGGGCCTTTGGCGCCAACTCCCACCACCAACCACCTTTGCTCTACGCGGGAAATCTTGGCACGAAAGATGGGCGGCGACGGAGCTGGGGGCAGTTCGGCCGACCCGCGGGTTCGGTCGAACCAGGCCCAGCCCAGTTAGCCACCGCCTTTGGCTGGCTGGCTGGTGGGCCCCTGTTCTTGTCTTGTGGCATGGGCCTCACTTGTATTGACTTGTTTTGCTTCGGTTTGGGCCCATTCTTGATCATGCAGAATCATCGTATGTCGTTCTTCGTGTAAGTCTTGTAGTCTGCACGTCTTTTCCCCTGTTTCCGGCTTCTCGTCCCTGAAATACATTATTGACAAAACACTAGATAATATGTTAGGTAGAGATGCTAATCCCCTCTTATTGGAATAATGTTGACGGTCAAATGTTTGCTGTAAGGACCGTCAACAAGATCCCCCCAAGCTGCCTTCTTGTTCGTCCTGAGCAAGACACTTGGTTGTTGATCAGGAGTTGCTACAATGCTTTCTTCGTTTCCTGTACCTTGGATACAAAATAATTCTCTTTCTTGTTTTGAATAATTAGCATTGCTCACCTCTTTTTCTTTGCTTCCCATGGGGCTTTTAGCATTCTCTTTGCCTTTGGTGATTGAAAGGCAGAACGGTTATATAGATTCACCATTCACCTGTTCTTCACTCAACTTTCTTTCTGGAGGTTTTGATAAATTTTTGAAAAGAAAATAGAGTTCCTCAAATGACGCACTCTTGGTCGATCAATGTGTATAGTCCTCACAAAGGCATTGTGATTGCCTTCCCTACTTCTAATAAGGCTTTTTGTGGGGTTTTGGCTAAGGAGAAGTAGGGGCATACTTGTGTCACATAGTATTTCAAAGTCAAAAAGCGGATCCAAGATAGTCATGTCATGAAACTCGATCAAGTGCATGTGTGTGGATGATGATGATGATGATGATGATGTGGCAAGGTGGACGCTAGGCCTGGAATAGGTGCTAGCTATTACCATAAATGATGAGTATGATGTTGATGGTAAGGTGGACACCAGGCCTGGAATGGGTGCTAGTTATTACCATCTATGACTGGCACTGAGGTGATGGCGTGGGCGCCATCTAAGAGAAGTGCCTTTGAGGTGTCACGGTAAGGTGGACACTAGGCCCGGAATGGGTGCTAGTTATTACCGTGAACCTTTATAAGGACTCTATGCACATAACTCCCTTCTTTATTTTTCCGATACATGGGCTATCTCTCATTTTTCATTTTATTTTTCTTGTTTTCTCTTTTTTCATTGACTATGATATGTCCATTATTCTTCTTTATGCATGGACTTGACTAGTCCATCTTTTCCTTTATTTTTCCGACATACTCTTTGGCATGGATTTTCTTTTCTTTTCTTTTTCTTTTTGCATAGCCCATACCTCTCGAATGATGAATAGGGAGGAGTCATGACATAGAGTTGGAACCTATATTCTACGATGATGGATGCGTAACTTCTAGTATAGAAGCCAGCATGAATGAGTATGTGGAGTGTACGTGATCTTGATTAAGAAAGCATGACATGGACCATTCAAGGGTCACACCGTTTGACAACGCTCAATGTAACAACAAGCAGCCTATGTGCTTGGTTTATATGATGATCCTACACAAGGCTCTAGTGGGACATGTCAACATCATTGAGGAACTCTTATTTGTTTTTGGGTTTTTGAAAATAAAAGCTCTCGACGTCAAGTTTCATTTAGAACAAGATCATGGCAAACTCCATTGTACCATATCGTACCAAGCAACAACCTAGACTTAGATCATGCATTCACAACCCACCGAGTTTCATGATCGAAAGGCAAATGATAGCTAACAAACCCAAAACCCGAGAGAGAGCTAAGTTGCAAACTAGGCACATGAACGAAATTAAGCAGAGCAACTATTCATCATCTCAACGAGGAAGGACTAGACATTTCTACTAACATAGAAGAAAGCAAGAAATATTTTTGTTCTTTTTATCATATTCATTTTTTTCTTTTTTCTTTTTTAACCTAAGAAATACAAAGATACAAGAGACAAGATGGATACTCGTTACCTCCCTTAGGGGTGCCTTCTCCCCAAGCTGTCTTTTTGCTCAATGCTGATGACGAGGGTCGAAGCCCTGTGAGCAAAAGTAAGCTTGTAGGTCCACACAGGTGATCTAGAGGGTGGTGTTGATGGCGTTGAATCGTGTTCCCACCTGCTCCTGAAATGTAGCAAAGCTCTGGACATGTGTATTAAGTGTATCTTGAATATCACCTGCGGGAAGGTTGAGTTCGTCGATTCGGTTTGTGAGTTTTGCAATTTCTCCGCGCCTCCTTCTCGAGGAAGTCCTTTGCGTACCAACTGTAGACGGACCACTGGAGCTAGACGAAGTAAGGTCACTACAGCGATTGGTGGAGTTCGCGACGCCTCCAAGTGGTCACGATACGGGGTTATTGGTCGCGATACGTAGAGATTACGACAGATCCAATCCGTCGCCAGGCGTTGCAATTTTGTCCGTTGCAATATGTTGCTGCGACGGTTCCAAAACCGTGTCGCAATAAAAAACAATTATTGCGACGGCGCCTGGCGTCGCAATTTAGTGAAGTAGCGACGACAAGTGGTGTTGCAACATAGATTATTGCTACTGTCACACCCGAATTTGAAGGCAAACTAGAATGCTTAAATTACATGTGCGCCAGGATCAAGTTACACACACGTAATGACTCAGTGAATACCAAATACAGTGTCAAAGCGTAAAAGAGAGTATTATAACCATTACATGACCGAAAGTCTTATAAACGTATCATCAGAGCGAACAACTAGCAGCGGATCTTCAGAATGGAACTCCACAGGCAGCTGACTGGTGGCACGTACGCCTAGAACTCATCAACAATCTTCAAGTCTGAGCAGCAATCCGGGTTGTGTAGATGCAATAAATAAACAAGCATGAGCACATGCCGTACTCAGCAAGGGGAGAATATCATGATAAACATGCAAAGCTGTATAAGTGGATGGCCAAAGGGTTTAAGTACTTTAGCATTTTAGTTGGTCAAATTTTATTAAGCAACTTACTTACTAGCAAATGTAAATGTATACCATCCCACAATTAGTGTAAAGCATCATCAGCATAAACATAAAGTAAATAACAATTTAAATTCATCTTCCGATAGATTAATCATGTGAGGGTCCAGGCCGCTCTTGATCGTGAGCACGGCTAATCGATTAGTTTTAAACACTCTGCAGAGGTTGTACATCTTTACCCACAAGTCGCGTAAAAGTCCCGAAGAACTTTAGACCCAACCACGCGATGCTGATCAGGCATCATACCACACTGCCGAGGTGTGATTGCATAGGGACGCTACGAGGCCTTTACAAAGATTCCCTAATGTGTAGCAACCGACTAGGTTTCAGGTCGAAGCAGGGCAAAAAGCTCCCTAGCGGGTACCGTGTCTTAGAAAAGCCCAACTCCCCGCTAGAGCAGGTCTATACTCCATCAATGCATCCCCATTGGCCCATTTCAGGTAAGATCACTACAACATCAAGGTCTCTAATTATTTAGCCAAGACAGAGCCATATAGCCTTGTGGTTGTACTATTGTCCTAGGTGGTCGCTCCATGTTCCAATTAAGCATGTGGTCTTGTAATTAACTTACCATTAATGAACATAGAGCATAAAGAGTAACATGTTGTTTATTACCAACCCAGTTGAGCAACTAAGCATCATCTACCATCAAGATTAATTAGTTAACCCAGTTACAAGGCAATGGTGAAAAGAAACTAGGCATAGTCCTTAATAGGAACCCGTCAAAATTAATGCAAGCAATAAAGTAAATACAGTGATTAAATGCATGTTTATATAGGATAAAGCGGGTATGACCAAGGACACTTGCCTTCCACAAGATCCAGAAACTGCTCAGAGACTTCAAAGTCTTCACCTTCAGAAAATCCCTCGAACTGCTCGTTCTCTACACATCATACATTCACATGCAAGAACAATACAATAAAATAAGAAAACAATTCACAAATCATTTCAAATTGAAACAAAAGCTACACTAAACTAATCTACTAGTAGAGACAAACACATGGATATAAAGAACGCTAAAAACGAAGCTAAAACCCAAAAGATATGCACTAAACAAGGTATAGGGGCTTAAACAAAGAAAACAGGACTAAACCGTAAAGATTTTTAAACGGTGGAAGGACCTAAACGTAAAATAAGAAAAACTGGGGGCCTCTTTTGCAAAATGTGCGTGGCTAACCGGTGTTGACTGGTATCTGACTTAGGTTTGGATCTATCAGGGCCGTTGGATCAGGATCTGGCGGTTGCGGGCGGCTCCGGTGAAGCAGGCGGTGCGCGGACGGCGGTGAGCGGCGGTGCTCGGCGGCGGTCTTCGCCAGCGAGACTCGATCTCGAGCTCCCGGGCATGGTTTGTGACGTGGTTTGGACTGGGATGAAGCTTGAGACGCTGCGAACTCATCTAGGCCATCAGGGTTGATAGAGAAGCGGCGGCGACGGCGCATGGCTCGACGAGGCGGCGACGGCGAAAAACGAACTCCGGCGAGCGTTTGGGAGCGATGCGGATCAGGAGGACGTCCACAAGTGGCACTGCTGGCCTTCTCACCTCCTGGCGGTGCTCCAGGTCTGCTTCACGCCGGCGGAGAGGCGATGGAGCCAGAGATCGATGGCGGCGGCCTTGAGCTAGGGTTAGGAGACGGCGGCGGTTGTGCGGAGGCTGCTAGGGTTTCGGGAAAAGGGAGCTTCGGGTGCGGCGGCACCCTTTATAGGAGATGGAGGCGGCCTCGGTGTGCGGGCCCACGGCCAGGGACGCGGCGCGGCGCGGGATCGAGTTCAAATCGGGGTCGGGTGCAGGCTGGGTTCGGCCGGAGGAAGGTGATGACCTCCGGGCCCCACCGGTCAGCGGCACAGAGGCGGGAGGCAAGCGGATGTGACCGGCGGGCTGCGCTGGCCTAACTGGGCCGCACGGCTGCTTGCGCGCGAGATGGGCCGAAGGCGAAGCGGCCTGCTGGGTTGGAAGAAAAGCGGACGCGTCAATAGCAAAGGAAGTCCAGGGAGCTTCGCAGGACTTTGGCTGATGGGCTGAAACAAAAGAAAAGGAGGAAAGGGGAAGGTGAAGAAAGAAAGATTTGATATTTTTTAAAAAGACTCAAGCAAATGAATTCAAACATAAATTCGAATTCAAGCAACCAAAAATAATGCTCTAGCATTAATGCAACAATAAACTCCTATAGTTCATTAATTTAATTAAGAAAATAATTAAATGCCTACGAAAATTAAATAAAACCTTAAAAATCCTTAAACAAGCATTGTTGCTAAGCAAAATTTTATTAAAAAGCATTAATTGAATTTTAGGGTGTTACAAATCCTACCCCCTTAAGATGAATCTCGTCCTCGAGATTCGGATGGATCAACAAAAAGATCGGGATAATCTGCCTTCAGTTCATCCTCTCTTTCCCATGTTGCCTCATCCTCTGCATGATTACTGCACTGCACCTTGCACATCTTAATTACCCGATTCCTTGTAACCCGTGCTAGAGTATCCAAGATCCTGATGGGACGTTCAGTGTAGGTGAGATCTTCCTTAACGTCCAATCCATCCATTGGTAGTGGCTCCTTATCGTGAGGCTGAGACCCTTCTTCAGTTGAGAGATATGGAACACATCATGCACATCTGAGAGATGATTTGGTAACTCCAATCTGTAAGCTACTTCTCCCACTCTCTCTAAGATCTTGAAGGGTCCGATAAAGCGAGGTGACAACTTTCCCTTTACCTTGAATCTACGCAAACCTCTGATCGGTGACACTTTTAGGTACACATAGTCACCTTCTTGAAGAACCACGTCTCTCCTCTTTCCGTCTGCATAACTTTTCTGTCTAGATTGAGCAGTCCTCAAGTTTTCTCTTATGATCTGAACTTGAAGGACCGATTAGGCGAACCAGAGAGGGGGGGAGTGAATGGGAGCCGATAAAAATTCTTCTCGAAGGAGATGGGAATTCCAACAAGACGGACACGACTTCCGAAACACTTCTCCGACTCAACTACCCAAGTTGGTCAAGACCACGTAGCCACTGGAGTGCTACTGGTCCTAGGAACCAACAACTCAACCAACCGAACCAAACACCCTAAACGCAGAGCGGAAAACTGAGCAGCCTGCTGTCTGTGCCACACCGGTCAGACCGATGGCCTGCGCCGGTCAGACCGGTGACACCGGTCAGACCGGTGGACAGCGCCGGTCAGGCCGGTGGCTACAGCAGCTGCACAGCAAACGTTCCAGGAAGCCTCAGTGACTCCTCTAGGCCCTGGAACAAGAAACCACCACCAAAGAACAACCTGCCAAGAAGGAAAACCCCTCACAAAGCCTAGCAAACAACTCCAAACACGCCAAGAACTAACCAGCAGGACCACGACACAAAACCACACGGACAAGGCTGTTCCCCGAGACAAATCCCACCAAGGGCTAGCACCGGTCAGACCGGTCAAGAGCACCGGTCAGACCGGTCGCGCCTGGGCAGCTCGGGATGAACAGCGCTCGCGAGTCAACTCCTCCAAATCCAACTCCCGATCTCCCGATTCGCTCCACGGATTCGCACAAGACTTTGGGGATAGTAGGAACACCTCATGGGCACTCCATAGCCAAGATTTGGTCCACCAAAACTCGTTGAATCAAGAGGAATCGAAGGATTTCCGCCAAGAACACTACGAACCCTAGAACCACGAAAACCACAAAATCGAGCCCCATTACTCACGGATTTGGGAGGGGAATCAAGGGGAAAAGAACCACGAGGGGTTCATGCATACATCCCCCACCAAATCCCAAAGAGAAAGGTCTCAAAACCGCCACAAGAAATTCGCCAAGAAAAGCCTCCGAAAATCACCAAAAAGGAGAAACGGGAAAGACACAATCAAGCCTTGAGGAACCACGCCGAATCATCTATACATACCAAAGAGGTTCATACAAGGTCTAGCTTGCCGCCCGATCATCCTTCCCTCTCACAAGATCTCACCATGAAGCTCTCAAGCTAGTCCTATGAAAATCCTAAGGAAAATAGGAAGAGAAAATAGGAAAACCAAATGAGCTAGGGTTCCAAGAGATGGCTGCCATCCTCTCACCACTTGGGTTATATGGAGGCGACCAAAAGACTAAAATACCCTTACTAGCTAACTAGGGATACATGCCCCTCAAGGGCGAATTCGGAAATCTTTGTCTTCGCTCCATCAGACGGATGCCCAGCGACCGCAAACTTGCTTAGCCTCGACGCAAGCCTTGCGATCCCGACGCGTGTCCTCCGCTTCGAAGATTCCGGACTGCGTCGTCGCACACCGGTCAGACCGATGCTCCTCACCGGTCAGGCCGGTACCCACCGGTCAGACTGGTCAGACCCACTGGTCAGACCGGTCCGGAGCTGCTGCACCTCCGTCTTCGGTTCTTCGGTCTTGGCTTTGTGGATCAACCAAGGAACCCAGTGGTTTTCTGGTGAACCACCGGAAACCCCGCGAACTCGGTGTAGCCTCCGCCAATCACCACTCATGACTCGGCTCCCACGTAGTCCCGGCTCGACCTTGGTTTTGAGGCTCAACCAAGAAACCGTCCATGACTTCATCTTGCCGTTCTTGCCACCATGTGGCCCGCACTTGACCCCGCTGGCCACCGGGTCTCTCGAACCAAGCCTACTTGTCTTCTCCACACCTGGAGGCCTCACCGGCAACGACCTTTCGCACTTGTTCTTCACCTGCACCAACACCAGTCAAGCCGCAACCTGCACCTGCAATACTTAGCCAAGAATCAGTCCACACCACGTTGTCAATCACTCATTACACCAGGAAGCGACCATCCACCGGTCCTCGAACCACACATGGCTCTCAATCTCCCCCTTGATGAGTGCATTGACAACACACACGTTTTGGTAACCAAGAGAAAAGAAAAAGAAAAGAAACGACTAAAAGAAACTCCAACAAGCGATCGAAAACCAAAGAAAGGCAAAGAGCAAGATCACTTGAAGAAGACAAGTCTCGGACCCCTTAGGCAAAGGCAACGGCTCGACACATCCGAGACAAAACATGCTCAAGCAAAGAGCACAAACCACCAATCCAAAGCTCGAAAACCACAAAGAGCTCCCCCTGAACCAATGCAACTCCCCCTGGACGAATGCATTTGAACCACTTCACGAAACAGAGCAGCTGCAACAGCTCAGCTCTGACAGGTCAGACCGGTCGACACCACCGGTCAGACCGGTGCTCAACATGTGAACAGGACCAGCCCTCTGACCGGTCAGACCGGTGACCTCAACCGGTCAGACCGGTGCACAACAGAGCCCAGAAATGGCTCGAAACCACCTAAAAACCTTCTAGATGCATTCAGTAGGCCAAAACATGCTCAAACTTCTCCCCCTTGTTGACAATGCATGAATCAAGCCAAAAATGCAAAAAATGCAACCTAGAGCTTCTCAAATAGACAAAATTCAACATAGGATGCTACACATGTCCAAATGAGCAAGTTAGATACTCTATAGCTTCGTAAAGACGTCAACTACATGATCACCAAGTTTCACAACCATTGGGCGAAGCTAAGATAGAATTGAGCAATTTTGCAAAAATGTACCCTCTCATGAGCAAAGTCCTAAACATGAGCAAAACATGTCAAAATGGCAAAGCCACACAAACTTCATGCTAGGACAACCATTCTAAGCATAAGACCATCATAAACACCCACAAGCACCTCATGTCATGTCAAAGCCACCGAGCCATGTGCCTACTTCTATATATGAGACTTCTCATTGGTAGGCATCATGCAACGGTTTAGCACCCAAAGCAAATTAAAATTAGCACATATGACATGGGAGCACATTTTTCAAGCAATTTACATTTCATTTTCAGATTTGAAATTGGTACATGAAATGTCTTTGCGACAAAAAGGAACTTATGCCCCTCCACAAGATCAAGCATGGGGGCTAAACATTCATGATGGCAAATGAGCCTTTGGCCCCATATGATCAAAATCAGCTATCCAACCACAAATTAAGCATAGCCAAGCCACTAAAACATGTCAAGATCATATAAAGGCATTTACTCACAAGAGAGCATACATGTGACATTTTTCAAAAAACATAGCCATCAACCATGGATATAAATCAAGATCATCAAGAGCTAAGCCAAACTAACCATAGCTTACCAAACTAGCTCACAAAGACATGTATATCATTCCATGGCGAACAATGTATATAGGAGAAGCTTTTCCTAAATAATGCATATGATACAAAATGTATGCAACCTAAGATACAAAGATGCCTATACATCATGTTACATATGCCATGCCAAATGCAAGAAATGCACAAAGGAAAGCTATACATATGCTACAAAGGCGCTCCCACACACCAACTCAAGAAATCAAACACACACTAAGCTCCCCTCGCAAACGAGTGAAAGTTGCTTGATCTAGGAGTTTGGTGAAAATATCGGCTAGTTGGTCATGTGTAGGTACATGGATCAAGGCTATCTTCCCTTTCTCTACATTGTCTCTCAGGAAATGGTACCTCACTTCTATGTGCTTGGTTTTGGAATGGAGCACTGGGTTCTTTGCAACGCTTATGGCACTGGTGCTGTCACATTGAAGTGGGACATGGGTTTACTCCTCACCAAAGTCACTCATGGTGTATGTGATCCAAAGGAGCAGAGAGCAACAACTAGCTGCGGCCACATACTCTGCCTCGGTAGTGGATTGAGCAACACTCGACTGTTTGCGGGAAGACCAAGACACCAAAGAAGAACCCAAGAACTGGCAAGTCCCAGAAATGGACTTCCTATCCAACCGACACCCGGCAAAATCCGCGTCTGAAAATCCATGAAGAGCCAAAGAAGAAGACGCGGAGTACCAAAGGCCAAAGTCGGGAGTATGTCGCAAATACCTGAATATGCGCTTGACTGCTTGCCGATGCGAAGTCCTCGGAGACGCTTGAAAACGAGCGCACAGACATACCGAGAATTGGATGTCCGGCCTCGTCGCTGTTAAGTAGAGGAGTGACCCGATCATGCTCCGGTACTCCTTCTGGTCCACGTGTTCACCTTTCTCGTCCGCATCAAGAGCTGTAGTCATACTCATAGGCATCGCCATGGCCTTGGAGTCCTCCATCTTGAACTTCCTCACAATGTCCTTGGTATACTTAGCTTGGTGCACAAATGTTCCTTCCTTTGATTGCTTGATTTGTAGCCCGAGGAAGAACTGCAACTCGCCCATCATGCTCATCTCAAATTCCCTGCTCATGTCTTCTGCAAACCTTGCAACAAGAGAGTTAGACGAGCTACCAAAGACAATACCATCCACGTATACCTGCACAATCAGGATATCTCTGCCCTGCCTGAGGAGAAACAAGGTCTGATCGACCTTCCCCATCTCAAACCCTCTCTCAAACAGGAACCCCCTCAACCTACCATACCAAGCTCTAGGCGCCTGCTTCAACCCATACAGCGCCTTGCTCAACTTGTACACCCGGTGGGGGTACTTCTCACTCTCAAACCCCGGTGGTTGCCTCACATACACCTCTTCCTCCAACACACCGTTCAGGAAAGCACTCTTCACATCCATCTGGTACAACTTGAACCCTTTAGCCACGGAAAAGGCTAGAAGGATCCTGATCGCCTCCAAACGAGCTACAGGAGCGAAAGTCTCCTCGTAGTCGATCCCCTCTTTCTGACTGTACCCCTGAGCAACAAGTCTTGACTTGTTCCTCACCACTTCTCCTTTCTCTCCCTCTTTATTTTTCCACACCCATTTTGTCCCAATCGGCTTACACCCTAGAGGAGGGTCAACCAACACCCAAACTTGGTTCCTCTCAAAATTCTCCAACTCCTCATGCATCGAATTAACCGAATTATGATCAGATAGCGCATGTCCAATGTCTTTGGGCTCAAAGGTGGCAACAAAAGCAACATGAGCGAAATGAGAATTGTTCCGAACCCTCGACCGTGTAGTGCATTCATTCATGTCGCCGATGATTCTCGAAGCCGGGTGATCCACTTGCACTCGCCGGGGAGGTTCTCGCCTCGATGCTTCCTCCCCCTCAACAGCAGCTTCGCCTTGATCTGGGTTTGTCGTTGTAGGTGTGGGAGAGGGCCCGTTCTTGATCGTCGTCGAAGTAGTAGGTACATGTTCAGTCGCGGTCACCACACCGCCATCTTCATCATCTCCATGTTCATGCTCCTCCTCCTGAAAGATCTCCTCGCCAAGTTCGTCGTCACCTGCACACTCAAAAACAAGCTGACTACGTGGCTGTGTCTCGTCGAAGGTTACCTCGCAAGTCTCCACGATTTGGTTAGTTTCAAGATTGAGCACACGAAATACTCTAGAATGAGATGCATAACCAAAGAAAATGCCATCAACAGACCTAGCCTCGAACTTGTCCAACTTCTTCCCTTTCTTCAAAATGAAGCATTTACAACCAAAGACATGGAAGTGACTCACCTTGGGTGTGCGACCGTGCATCAACTCATAACAGGTTTTCTTCTTGTGAACCCTAAGGTAGATCCTGTTCGACACATAGCACGCGGTATTGACCGCCTCAGCCCAGAACCTTCTCGGAGTCCTATGCTCGTCGAGCATCGTCCGAGCCATCTCGCACAAGGTCCTGTTTTTCCTTTCCACCACGCCATTCTGGGGAGGCGTATACAGACTCGAAAACTGGTGTTCAAGACCCAAGTCATGGCAAAAGGTTTCGAAGCGAGAGTTTTTGAATTCCGAGCCATTGTCACTGCGGATCGCTCGTATGGCATCTCCGTGCCTCTCGTTCCTTAACCTCAAGACAAGATCTCGAACAAAACCAAACGTCTCCCCTTTCTCCTCAAGAAAGAACACCCACGCATACCGAGAGTAGTCGTCCACCACAACAAGGACATACCACTTCCCACCCGCAGATCGCACACGAGCTGGGCCAACAAGGTCCATATGGAGCAGCTCGCATGGACGCTCAGTCATCACATCGGTGAGAGGCGGGTGAGAAGAGGCTACCATCTTGGCATGCCTGCACGGCGCACAAACCAACTCTTTCTCAAACCTCAACCGTGGCAATCCTCGGACCAAATTGAGTTTACTCAAGCGAGACAAAAGGTCAAAGCTCAAGTGACCCAACTTCCTATGCCACTTCCACAACTCACTCGAAGAACCAGCCAAAAAGCAATGCTCCACACCAGAAGACTGAGAGAAATCAGCTCGGAACACTTGACCCTCGGGAACGACCATGCAAACAAGGTCCCCTCAAGAATCTAAAATCCGAGAATCACCAAGCCGAAACAACACCTCAAAGCCCTCATCCAAAAGCTGGGACACCGAAAGCAAATTGAACCCCAGCGATTGAACAAGAGCAACTCGCCTGAGAGTGACCTTGTCACTTACCTTGATCTCACCTTCTGAAAGCACACGCCCTCGCCCATTGTCCCCAAAGGAGATGTATGTCTTGGACACCACCAGGACGAGACTTGAGAACCACCCCTTGTCTCCGGTCATATGCCTCGAGCAACCGGAGTCAATCAACCAAACGTTCCTCAAGTCTCCCACCTGAAATTCAAAAGCGAGCACGTGAGTGAACAAACGACTCAGCACTGGGGTTAGTACCAAAAGAGTAAAACCAGTGCCGAGCCATTTGCTCCAAAGTGGGGTTAGCACAAACCAAATCATCACGCCTATCAAAGCTACCACCACGAACACAACCACGGTAACCACTACGAGGGAACCAACCCTCTCTAGCTGGAGGAGAACGAAAGCCACGAAAGAAAAACCGTGGACTGTTCCTCCTCTCCATCTCAAAGCTACGACTCCTCCCACCCTCGTATTGAGCACGAGGTGGAGAACGCCTAGCAAACTGACCACCTACAAACTTTCCAGACCAACCACCAGAACCACGACCACCAGAACCAAACCGAGCATCCTCACGAGCACGAAAACCAACTCCCTGTCTGCCCAGACCTGCACCGGTCTGACCGGTGTAGCTCGGCCAGCAGCACCACCTGCTGCCTTACGGTCTCCCCAAGCCGGAACCGTCCTCACAATCGCCTTGGCCCTGGGCATCTGCATACGAGGCTCAGGTACACCATTAGAGGGGTGGTACCTGTCCTTGTTAGCCCACTCTCTAGCCATTCTCTCCTCACGCTTCCTCTCAAAGCAAAACTCATCTTGCAAGCGATCAACATAATGCGCAAGCTCCAAATTCTTAACCGCATGCAATTCACAAGTAGAGCAAGAAGTGGGAATAGGCTCTTTCAACTTAGCCTCAAGCGAAACAGTGTAAGCATGCATCTCATCAAAATTTCCATGCAAAACACGGCAAGAAGTGCAAGCACCTAGCAAAGCAGGTCTAGACTTAAGCTCAGCCACTTCAACCCTAAGCATATCTAGTTCATCACAAGTAGAAGCATGCTTATCCTTAAGAGCAGTAAGATCAGCTAGGTACACAGAGTAATCACAGCAATCAATCTCATCAAAAACCACAGGAGAAGCCTTAAGCGAATCAATCTCAAGCTTAGCATCTAGGTTCTGGGTTTCTAGCTCAGCCACACGGTTCCTAGCATCATCTAGTGAGGCCCTAAGCTCTTTCCTCATCTTCTTGGCCTCTCTAAGCATGTGATCGCGATTATCAAGCAAGTCAACCAACTCCTCATTCTCCTTGCGCAAAGAGGAGAGCTCATCACATACCTCATCCTCGGAGTCGGAGTCCGAGTCGCTCTGGTGACTCTTCTTGCTGCCGGAGCTACGAGCCATGCCGCAGAAGCCATCTCCCACGAAGCAGCTCGACCCGCTCAAGTTCTTGGACGCCTTCTTGTTCTTGCACCGATCACCTTCATCTTCGCTGCTACTCGAGCTCGAGGAAGAGTAGGCGGAGCTGGAGTCGACGTCGCTCGCTCCGACCATCGCTCGGGCCTTCCTGCCGCGGCCGTCCTTCTTCCTCGACCGTCGCTCGTCCTTGTGCTTGTTCTTGTGCTTGTGATCGCGCCTTGATCGGTACTTGCCGTCCCTGCTCGACCGGAGCCTGTAGCTGTCCTTGTAGCCGTCCTTGTTCTCCGTCTTCTCTAGGCAGTCGGCGACGAAGTGTCCTGGCTTGCCGCACTGAAAGCACGTCCGTGCTGTCCTCCTCGTGTTCACCCGGTTCTCGTGCAGCCTCTCGAACTGCCTGGTCAGCAACGCCAGCTCGTCCTCTCCAAGCACGTCGAACTCCTCGTCTGGCAAAGACATCAAAGAAGATAGAGAGTACATCCTGGAGGATGCGTTAGCGTTAGACTTAGCTCCTTTGCCACCAACGAGAGCGAGACTATGAGAATCAGTCGGGCTCTCGATCTTGGCTGTCATACTACGGTCCAACTCAGCCGACTTGAGCTTCGAGAACAACTCGTTCACCGTCAAGGTGTCATACTTCTCGGACTCAACGATAGCCTCAAACTTCCCGTCCCATACGGTACGATCCAACGAGTGCAAGAGCTACACGGCTCTATCATGATCATCGTATGGGAGCACGGCCACATTGGCTCTCATGTTGTTCACAATGACCGTAAACCGCTGGAAAAGGGCATCGACGGACTCACCGGGGAGATGAGTGAAGTTCTTGTACTCTCTCCGGTAAGTCGCGTACATCCGAGCCTGAACCTGAGCATTCCCAGCATGTGCATCCTTCAACTGCTCCCAAATCCTACAAGCTAAGTCCTCTGTCTGAACCCGATCGAATTCAGGCTGACACAGAGCACGAAACAAGTAGTCGACCGCCTTGTTGTTGGCTTCGAACATATCCCTCGATCCTGGAGCAAGGAAGTTCATCGGATGAACATAAGCTGTGTTCACCGTAACGTCCCAAAGGATCTGACCCTTTCCACGGAGGAACGCTGCCATCCGCCTCTACCACATCTGGTAGTTCTTCCCATCGAAGTGCGGAGGACCCAAACCCTGTTCCTGGTACGCCATCTTTGGATCTTAGACTGGTAAGAGTCAATGAAGACCCGAACCGGCTCTGATACCAATTGAAGGACCGATTAGGCGAACCAGAGAGGGGGGGAGTGAATGGGAGCCGATAAAAATTCTTCTCGAAGGAGATGTGAACTCCAACAAGACGGACACGGCTTCCGAAACACTTCTCCGACTCAACTACCCAAGTTGGTCAAGACCACTTAGCCATTGGAGTGCTACTAGTCCTAGGAACCAACAACTCAACCAACCGAACCAAACACCCCAAACGCACAGCGGAAAACTGAGCAGCCTGCTGTCTTTGCCACACCGGTCAGACCGATGGCCTGCGCCGGTCAGACCGGTGACACCGATCAGACCGGTGGACAGCGTCGGTCAGGCCGGTGGCTACAGCAGCCGCACAGCAAACGTTTCAGGAAGCCTCAGTGACTCCTCTAGGCCCTGGAACAAAAAACCACCACCAAAGAACAACATGCCAAGAAGGAAAACCCCTCACAAAGCCTAGCAAAACAACTCCAAACACGCCAAGAACTGACCAGCAGGACCACGGGACAAAACCACACGGACAAGGCTGTTCCCCGAGACAAATCCCACCATGGGCTAGCACCGGTCAGACCGGTCAAGAGCACCGGTCAGATCAGTCGCGCCTGGGCAGCTCGGGATGAACAGCGCTCGCGAGTCAACTCCTCCAAATCCAACTCCCGATCTCCCGATTCGCTCCACGGATTCGCACAAGACTTTGGGGATAGTAGGAACACCTCATGGGCACTCCATAGCCAAGATTTTGTCCACCAAAACTCGTTGAATCAAGAGGAATCGAAGGATTTCCGCCAAGAACACTACGAACCCTAGAACCACGAAAACCCCAAAATCGAGCCCCTTTACTCACGGATTTGGGAGGGGAATCAAAGGGAAAAGAACCACGAGGGGTTCATGCATACATCCCCCACCAAATCCCAAAGTGAAAGGTCTCAAAACCGCCACAAGAAATTTGCCAAGAAAAGCCTCCGAAAATCACCAAAAAGGAGAAACGGGAAAGACACAACCAAGCCTTGAGGAACCACGCCGAATCATCTATACATACCAAAGAGGTTCATACAAGGTCTAGCTTGCCGCCCGATCATCCTTCCCTCTCACAAGATCTCACCATGAAGCTCTCAAGCTAGTCCTATGAAAATCCTATGGAAAATAGGAAGAGAAAATAGGAAAACCAAATGAGCTAGGGTTCCAAGAGATGGCTGCCATCCTCTCACCACTTGGGTTATATGGAGGCAACCGAAAGACTAAAATACCCTTACTAGCTAACTAGGGATACATGCCCCTCAAGGGCGAATTCGAAAATCTTTGTCTTCGCTCCATCAGACGGATGCCCAGCGACCGCAAACTTGCTTAGCCTCGACGCAAGCCTTGCAATCCCGACGCGTGTCCTCCGCTTCGAAGATTCCGGACAGCGTCGTCGCACACCGGTCAGACCGGTGCTCCTCACCGGTCAGGCCAGTACCCACCGGTCAGACCGGTCTGGAGCTGCTGCACCTCTGTCTTCGGTTCTTCGGTCTTGGCTTTGTGGATCAACCAAGGAACCCAGTGGTTTTTTGGTGAACCACCGGAAACCTCGCGAACTCGGTGTAGCCTCCGCCAATCACCACTCATGACTCGGCTCCCACGTAGTCCCGGCTCAACCTTGGTTTTGAGGCTCAACCAAGAAACCGTCCATGACTTCATCTTGCCGTTCTTACCACCATGCGGCCCGCACTTGACCCCGCTGGCCACCGGGTCCCTCGAACCAAGCCTACTTGTCTCCTCCACACCTGGAGGCCTCACCGGCAATGACCTTTCGCGCTTGTTCTTCACCTGCACCAACACCAGTCAAGCCGCAACCTGCACCTGCAATACTTAGCCAAGAATCAGTCCACACCACGTTGTCAATCACTCATCACACCAGGAAGCGACCATCCACCGGTCCTCGAACCACACATGGCTCTCAGAACTTGCCTCTCTGCTTCCTTAACGATATCAGTTCCAAACAACTGACTCTCTCCCGTTTGGCTCCAATACAAAGGTGTTCTATACTTTCTTCCATATAATGCCTCGAAGGGTGCCATCTTGAGACTAGCCTGGTAGCTGTTGTTGTAAGAGAACTCAGCATATGGTAGACTCTTATCCCAACTACCTCCATGCTTAAGAGCACAGGCTCTCAACATGTCCTCCAGAATTTGGTTAGTCCTCTCAGTCTGTCCATCTGTCTGCGGGTGATAAGCTGAGCTAAAATTCAACTTTGTATCCATGGATTCATGAAGCTTCTCCCAGAAACGAGATGTGAACTGAGTACCTCTGTCGGATACTATCTTTTTAGGCACACAATGCAAACACACTATCCGAGACATATACAGTTCTGCCAACCATGCACCTGAATGAGTAGTCTTCACAGGGATGAAATGAGCTACTTTAGTTAATCGGTCCACTATTACCCAAATAGAATCATACCCAGCTGGTGTACGTGGCAATCCCACTATGAAATCCATACTTATCTCTTCCCACTTCCACTCAGGCACCTTTAATGGCTGAAGTAATCCAGCTGGTTTCTGATGTTCAGCTTTAACTCTATGACAGGTGTCACACAAGGCCACATGGGCTGCCACATCCCTCTTCATTCCATACCACCAATACCTCTGCTTGAGATCCTGATACATCTTAGTATTGCCTGGGTGAATGGAATAAGCTGAATCATGAGCCTCTCTTAAGATGGTCTTTCGGAGATCTCCCACATCAGGCACACAAATCCTGTTCCTAAACCATATGGTTCCCTGATCATCCTCTGTGAAATCTGGGGCTTTCCCCTTTTCCATAGTTTCTCTGATTTCCTTGATCTCCTCATCCTCCAGTTGTCCTTTGCGTATCTCCTGCTCCAAGATAGACTCTACCTTCAAGGTAACTCCCTCAGTATGAGCAACCATCCCCAGATTGAGCTTCTCAAACTCCTTCATCAACTCTTCAGGCAACTGGAATGCCAAAGCCATGTTGGCATGTCCCTTCCGACTCAAAGCATCTGCAACCAAGTTTGCCTTCCCAGGATGATAGTGTATCTCCAGATCATAATCCTTGATCAGCTCTAACCAGCGACGCTGTCTCAGATTCAAATCCTTCTGGGTGAAGATGTACTTCAGGCTCTTATGATCAGTGTAAATCTGGCACTTGGTTCCCATGACATAGTGCCTCTAGATCTTCAATGCGTGAACCACTGCTGCTAACTCCAGATCATGGGTAGGATAATTCAGCTCATGCTTCCTC
This sequence comes from Cenchrus fungigraminus, assembly GCA_036936925.1. Lineage (NCBI taxonomy): Eukaryota > Viridiplantae > Streptophyta > Magnoliopsida > Poales > Poaceae > Cenchrus > Cenchrus fungigraminus. The sequence goes on along the minus strand of CM072772.1, from coordinate 54,775,951 downwards.
AACTGTCGCGATGCATAGGCTATAACATGACCTTCCTGCATAAGTGCACAACCTAAACCCTGTCGAGATGCATCACAATAGATATCAAAGCTCTTCTGCAGATCTGGCATCACTAAAACTGGAGCTGTGGTCAACCTTTTCTTCAATTCCTCAAAACTGGCTTGACAGGCAGCAGTCCACTTGAACTCCTTATCTTTTCTAATAGCGATGTAAGAGGCTTTGCTATTTTAGAAAATCCTTCAATGAACCAACGATAATACCCTGCAAGGCCAAGAAAACTCCTGATCTCCTTGACAGTCTGTTGCGGCTCCCACTTCAATACATCACTGACCTTTGCTGGATCAACTAAAATACCTCCATCGGTGATGACATGCCCAAGGAAAGAGACTTCCTTCAACCAAAAATCACACTTGCTAAACTTCGCATACAGCTGATGCTCTCTCAGCTTCTGCAACACAAGCCTCAGGTGCTCCTCATGCTCCTCCTCATTCTTGGAGTAAATCAAGATATCATCGATGAACACCACCACAAACTTATCCAAGTACTCCATAAATACCTTGTTCATCAGATACATAAAGTAGGCAGGTGCATTGGTCAATCCAAAAGACATGACTGTATACTCGTAGAGTCCATACCTAGTGGTGAATGCAGTCTTAAGAATATCTGATAATCTGATCCTCATCTGATGATAACCAGAACGTAAATCAATCTTTGAGAATACCTTAGCACCTCTCATCTGATCGAACAAATCGTCAATACAGGGCAATGGGTACTTATTCTTGATAGTAACATCATTGAGCAATCTATAATCCACACACATCCTCTGAGTTCCATCCTTTTTCTCCACAAAGATAACCGGTGCCCCCCATGGTGATGAACTAGGATGAATGAATCTGTTTTCCAATAACTACTTAATCTGCTTCTTAAGCTCAAGTAATTGATGACTAGACATTCTATATGGACGCTTAAAATAGGAGCAGTACCATGTAAAAGATCAATGACAAACTCAACATCTCGATCAGGTGGCATACCCGGCAGCTCATCTGGGAACACATCTGGATAATCACACACCACCTTGATATCTTCTAAAGATTTACCATTCAACTAGTTTACTAAACACCCTGATGCTGATGGTAGAGCAACTACAAATTCAATCCGTTCCTCGTCTAGACTAGTGAGAAGAACTGACTTCTTGGCATACTGAATTTCTCCATTAAACTTGCTCAACCATCCCGTTCCAAGTATCACATCAATGCCCTCAGAATCCAACACTATGAGGTTAGCCCAGAAATCCTTCCCCAAGATCTAAAGGTTAACATTATTACACCTGTATAGTGCCTTCATGTTCCCTTTTGCTGAACTAACTATCATGGGACGTGGCATGGTGCTCATGGAGATGTTATGTTTAGCTGCACACTGAGAAGTAATGAAAGAATGAGCTGCTCCAGAATCGAATAAAACTGAGGCGGGGGCGGAGTTGACAAGACACATGCCGGACACTACTCGTGGGTTCTCCTGAGCAGTTTCTGCACTCACATGGTTCACTCTGCCACGTGCATAGCTCTGCTTTCCCTTGTTGCCCTTCGGGGTCTGGCTCTCATTCCTCATCTGCTGGTTATGTTGACTCTGTACTGGAGTGTTGGGAGCATTCCTCTTGGGGTAGGCATTTGCATAATGCCCAACCTCTCCACACTTAAAGCAGGCGGTACCTCTAGGGGTGCTAGTCTTCACTGGGGTGACAACTGGCACCCTCTGACGTTTCTGCTGAGAACTGGGTCGTGAAGTCTGCTGCACTGGGCACTGAAACTGCTGCTGCTGCCCAAAGTTCTCACTAGGGCCTTCAGAATGAAGTGTTGTCCCCTGAGGTGCAGTAAAGTGGGGGCGAGTGTTACTCCTAGACTATCCAGGGGTGGTGGCTTTCCTCTTCAGCTCTCCCAACTCCTTGCGCTTGTACTCTAAGGCAATGTCCTTGTCCAGCAACGTCGGGAATGACGGAAAGGTGTGAGACATAAGCTGGTACTGGAGTGGTTCAGCTAATGCCTCCATGAACAACTCTTGCTTCTTGTCATCATCAGCAACATCCTCAGGAGCATAGCGAGACAACTCAACGAACATGTCCCTGTACTCTATCACGGACATCTCTCCCTGCTTGAGAGCCAGGAACTCCTTCTTCTTTAACTTCATAAGGCTGGCAGGTATATGATAGCTCTTGAAGCTGGTGGTGAACTCCTGCCAAGTGATAGCATCAGGGGTGGCATGAGCAGCAACGCAGGAATCCCACCAAGCTGACGCTGTCCCCTGAAGTCGACCTGAAGCATACAGGACCTTCTCTCTATCAGCGCACTGTGTGATGGTGAGCATCTTCTCCATTGTCTTCAGCCAATCTTCTGCCTCCAATGGATCAGCTGCATGAGAAAACACTGGCAGGCAATGGCTCATGAACTGCTGGTGCTTGTCCTTGTGTGGCTGGTTCTGGTTCATCTGAGCCTGCATGCTTGCCATGTTGGTGGACATGTTCTGGAGAAGCTGCATTTGTGCAGCCAGGAACTACTGCGTCGCCGGATCCATCTGACTCTGTTGCTGAGTGCTACTAGAACTGCCACTCCTCCTCTGATGTGGATCTGGACTTGGTGTTCACCATCTGAGTGTTAGGATCATGGGATTTAGATATTAGAACAAAGAGATAACTCTGAAAGATGAAGCAATATGAACTCCCAGATTAAGACAGATTATGTTGGTCCCAACAAATCAGGTGTAACTCTCATTATTGATATCCATAAATTATAAAATTTCACCAGAACAGGGAGTATGGAATTACGAAATTAATCCAACTGGAATCACCTCAATCGGAGATATAGAACTCCAGATATAAAATAAGTTAGGCGACTGAGTCAGCAGAGTTTTCAGATTCTGAGAGCTCTAATGTTTCGTGCATATCTCCCAGAATATTTATCCTATGGTCCTCAATTTTTGAAAGAAAATCACATAGGAAATTTGTGAACTAACCCAACTGGTTTCATGTCAATTGAAGTTCTGTTTCTTGAGATATAACTAAAACACTACTGCTGTATCAGAGAGCTGCGTGAACAGATTTTGTACCAACAAGATTTGTTTGAGAGATAAAGAAAGATAGATAAAGGAAAGGTCATTCAAGGTTAAGTAGATTTGAGAAAGAATTAAACCCCAACTAAGCAAACTAGCTCCTAACACCGATGTCATTGTGGTCATTACTCCACAACACACCGCACTCAAAACAAAGATCCAAATCAAGCATTTATCACAAAATCAAACATACAAGCACACTTCTAAACTAAGCACACGTTGAGGCATTCCTATCTATCGATTATGCTAAGAAAGAACTTAAAGCTCCTATATCCTATTAAGGAAGATCTCTGAGATGAACATGATGGGGGTCACTTATTACTGAGAACGGTTATGAACACGGGTAGATTAAAGATAGGAAAAGATAAGAGCGACTAGAACAGACATAAAAGAATAAGAAAGCATAGAGTGAAAAGATTAGTCAAGACAAGATGGAGAATAAGTAGAATATCAAGGATGGGGTAAAAAGTAAGGATAAGTATATAAAAGAAGAATTAAAGAATAGCATGAGATGAGAATGGCTTCTATGATATTATAATCCTTAAATTCGACCATTTTCTAACTAGGCTAACGTCCTACAGTCAGCACGGCTCTGGTACCACTTTGTCACACCTGAATTTGAAGGTAGACTCGAATGCTTAAATTACATGTGCGCCAGGATCAAGCTACACACACGTAATGACTCAGTGAATACCAAATACAGTGTCAAAGCGTAAAAGAGAGTATTATAACCATTACATGACCGAAAGTCTTATAAACGTATCATCAGAGCGAACAACTAGCAGCGGATCTTTAGAATGGAACTCCACAGGTAGCTGACTGGTGGCACGTACGCCTAGAACTCATCAACAATCTTCAAGTCTGAGCAGCAATCCGGGTTGTGTAGATGCAATAAATAAACAAGCGTGAGCACATGCCGTACTGAGCAAGGGGAGAATATCATGATAAACATGCAAAGCTGTATAAGTGGATGGCCAAAGGGTTTAAGCACTTTAGCATTTTAGTTGGTCAAATTTTATTAAGCAACTTACTTACTAGCAAATGTAAGTGTATACCATCCCACAATTAGTGTAAAGCATCATCAGCATAAACATAAAGTAAATAACAATTTAAATTCATCTTATGATAGATTAATCATGTGAGGGTCCAGGCCGCTATTGACCGTGAGCACGGCTAATCGATTAGTTTTAAACACTCTGCAGAGGTTGTACATCTTTACCCACAAGTCGCGTAAAAGTCCCGAAGAACTTTAGACCCAACCACGCGATGCTGATCAGGCATCATACCACACTGCCGAGGTGTGATTGCATAGGGACGCTACGAGTCCTTTACAAAGATTCCCTAATGTGCAGCAACCCACTAGGTTTCAGGTCGAAGCAGGGCATAAAGCTCCCTAGCGGGTACCGTGTCTTAGAAAAGCCCAACTCCCCGCTACAGCAGGTCTATACTCCGTCAATGCATCCCCATTGGCCCCTTTCAGGTAAGATCACTACAACATCAAGGTCTCTAATTATTTAGCCAAGCCAGAGCCATATAGCCTTGTGCTTGTACTGTTGTCCTGGGTGGTCGCTCCATGTTCCAATCAAGCATGTGGTCTTGTAATTAACTTACCATTAATGAACATAGAGCATAAAGAGTAACATGTTGTTTATTACCAACCCAGTTGAGCAACTAAGCAGCATCTGCCATCAAGATTAATTAATCAACCCAATTACAAGGCAATGGTGAAAAGAAACTATGCATAGTCCTTAATAGGAACCCGTCAAAATTAATGCAATCAATAAAGTAAATATAGTGATTAAATGCATGTTTATATAGGATAAAGCGGGTATGACCAAGGACACTTGCCTTCCACAAGATCCAGAAACTGCTCAGAGTCTTCAAAGTCTGCACCTTCAGAAAATCCCTCGAACTGCTCGTTCTCTACGCATCACACATTCACATGCAAGAGACAATACAATAAAATAAGAAAACAATTCACCAATCATTTCAAACAGAAACAAAAGCTACACTAAACTAATCTACTCGCCGAGACGAACACATGGATATAAAGAACGCTAAAAACGAAGCTAAAACACAAAAGATATGCACTAAATAAGGTATAGGGGCTTAAACAAAGAAAACAGGACTAAACCGTAAAGATTTTTAAACGGTGGAAGGACCTAAATGTAAAACAAGAAAAACTGGGGCCTCTTTTGCAAAACGCGCGTGGCTGACCGGTGTTGACTGGTATCTGACTTAGGTTTGGATCTATCCGGGCCGTTGGATCAGGATCTGGCGGTTGCGGGCGGCTCCAGTGAAGCAGGTGGCGCGCGGACGGCGGTGAGCGGCGGTGCTCGGCGGCGGTCTTCGCCGGCGAGACTCGATCTCGAGCTCCCGAGCATGGTTTGCGATGCGGTTTGGACTGGGATGAAGCTTGAGACGCTGCGAACTCATCTAGGCCATCGGGGTTGACAGAGAAGCAGCGGCGATGGTGCAAGGCTCGACGAGGCGGCGACGGCGAAAAACGAACTCCGGCGAGCGTTTGCGGGCGATGCTGGTCAGGAAGACGTCCACAAGCGGCACTGCCGGCCTTCTCACCTCTTGGCGGTGCTCCAGGTCTGCTTCACGCCGGCGGAGAGGCGATGGAGCCAGAGATCGACGGTGGCGGCCTTGAGCTAGGGTTAGGAGACGGCGGCGGCTGTGCGGAGGCTGCTAGGGTTTCGGGAAAAGGGAGCTTCGGGTGCGGCGGCACCCTTTATAGGACATGGAGGCGGCCTCGGTGTGTGGGCCCACGGCCAGGGACGTGGCGCGGCGCGGGATCGAGTTCGAACCGGGGTCGGGTGCAGGCTAGGTTCGGCCGGAGGAAGGTGATGACCTCCGGGCCCCACCGGTCAGCGGCACAGAGGCGGGAGGCAAGCAGATGTGTCCGGCGGGCTGCACTGGGCTAACTGGGCCGCACCGAGTAGCTAGGCCATGCTACTGCTTGCGCGCGAGATGGGCCGAAGGCGAAGCGGCCTGCTGGGTTGGAAGAAAAGCGGACGCGTCAAAAGCAAAGGAAGTCCAGGGAGCTTCGCAGGACTTTAGCTGATGGGCTGAAACAAAAGGAAGAAAGGGGAAGGTGAAGAAAGAAAGATTTGATATTTTTGAAAAAGACTCAAGCAAATGAATTCAAACATAAATTCAAATTCAAGCAACCAAAAATAATGCTCCAGCATGAATGCAACAATAAACTCCTATAGTTCATTAATTTAATTAAGAAAATAATTAAATGCCTACGAAAATTAAATAAAACCTTAAAAATCCTTAAACAAGCATTGTTGCTAAGCAAAATTTTATTAAAAAGCTTTAATTGAATTTTAGGGTGTTACAGCTACGAAGTGTGTCGTTGCGATAGGTTTTCTTGCGACCACTTTGCTCTGTTGCAAACAAGCGCTATTCCAATGAAAGAATCGTGTCGCAATGCGATACGTGCCATTGCAATTTTTATGTAGTCTATCACAACGAAGTCGTAATCCGTCACCGTATGCTTGAACCAAAATGCAACTAATTACCGTCGTTATAAAGCACATGGTTCACGCAACCAACTATGGGTCGCCGCATTATGCTTGAAGCAAATCACGACACTAATTGCCGTCGCCATACACAAAGAGGGTCATGCAACCAATGTGGTTCGTCGCCATATGATCCAACGAAATTGCAACACTAAGTCGTCGCCATACACCAAGGGATTCACGCAACCAACTATGCGTCGTCGTTATAAGAATGAAATAATTCGCAACGACAATTACCGTCGTTATACACATAGATGGTGACGCAACAAACTATTGGTCGTCGCCATATGCTTGAACAAAATAGCAACGCTAGTTATCGTCGCTATACACATTGCCGGTCATGCAACCGTTGATGGTTCGTCGCCAGATGCTTGAACAAAATCACAACACTGATTTCCGTCGCTATACACGTAGATGGTCACACAACCAAAGATTGGTCGTCGCCATGTTCTTTAACCAAATCGCAATGATTAGTACCGTCGCTATATGAGTAGGGGTATCGCAACGAAGCATGTGTTGATGCTATATGCTCTAGTGATAACGCATCAGATGAATTTTGGTCGCCATACGCGTGTACTACATCACTACGAACTATGGTTCGTTGCTATTAGCATAGAGGAAATCGCAACAAAATATTGGTCGCCATAGGATACACGCTGGAAGCCCACCGTCCCCAATTTCGGATTCTTTAATGCAACAAAAATATTCGAAACATAGATTGATGGAACCAATGTACATTCATGTCATTCAAGACCACAATTATTCATATAACAGAATAAAATTCACCACATTAAATTTTGCACTCTTGTCCATCACTCACATTAATAGTAACAAAGTTTGTAAAGAGCCTAGCATCACTCCCACCCAGTATTGTTGAAGATCTTCATCATTTCTGGAGCTGAGGTTTGCTTGGAGGCTTGAGCTTCTTGTGTGATGCTGAAGGGATTTTGTTGGCCGATCTTGAGTCTTTTATCGGCTCCAGAGCTTCTCTTTCCATGCCATTCTGATTGTAAAGAAATTAGAGAATTACATCATATGAACCCAATTTGTCTTGTAATGAGAATATGCAGCATCATATGGATTGCAAGTAGAAAAATATAAATGGCATTAAGAAAGGACAGTTCAGTTAGTACCTCTTGTGCTCTCTTCCTTCCTGATCGCGTCTTAGACTGATTCACCAGCGTGCTTGGAGCGATATATCTTGTAGGTGCAGAAGAAGGTGCAAAAGGTGGAGCACGATTATCATGTTTCTCGGCGAACAGTGTCTTGGTAATGTTGGCACTTGTATGACTGATGTTAGGTGGCACATTTTCTTTGTCTTTTGTCACGGTGCTTGATGGATGCATCTGGAATGTATAGTTTTATATCGGAACTATATCAGTTGTGATTAAAAGCACGACACCATGCATTGCATCATGATTGGAAAGCTTGTTCGGTGTCGTTACCTGGGTTGTTGTTACATGATCCTACACTACTGGTGTTGCAGCAATGTTTTCCTCTGGCCTCGTTTGTACAGCTTCATTAGAACTATTGTTGATGGTTTCAGAGGGAGTCTGCACATTGTGAAAGAGGGCAGGCGAGAGATAAGTGGCATAAATATGCATTTTCTCAATCACAACCAAGTATTGTCGTTACCGTGTTTGTTGTTTCTTGACTCTGCACTAATGTTCTTGCAGCAATGCCATCCTCATCGACCCTAGGGTCAACTTGACCTGTACTGTTGTTGGATTGAGGTGTATTCTACTTATTTGAAATGATGGAAGGTAAGATATTAGCAGCATTGGCCAAGTTATGAACACAACAGGTACAATCATCTGGTTACCTCTGAACATGGCAGCAAGTGTTTGATAGGCTCGATCATCTTTGCAAATTGTTGCTGCAGTTGCTTTTCCATCATTTTCTTAAATTCTTCTTTCCTGTGTTCCTTGTCAGCTTTCATGCATCTTGAATATTTCTTCCAGTTGACGTTCTCGTGCTTCGACCTTATCGAGCTTCTCATGTAACAACCTCTCCTGATACACTTTGTTGCTTCTTGGAGTGGACATGTAACCAAGGCCATGTGACACAGAGTATTTGACATGTGTTCTTTCCCTGTATGTTTCCTGGAAAAATTTCTCTTCATCTTCATCTCGAGGAGTGGAACTTGTGTCTTCACCCCCCTCATCTGGATTTGCTAGTCGAGCTAATTTCCTGACTATACAATGCTGTGGGCAAGAAAAAATTGTAAGATAGAAAACCGTGCCCATGGTTTGATTCAAAATTAAACAAGTATTATGTGCACGCAAGGTTACAATCAAATTTATACTCACATAAATAGTCTCAGCCACCTCATTTCTCCATTTTCCATCCCTAGAGTGAGTAACCTTCCAAAGTTCCAACTGGCGTGGCTCAGCACCAGTTTCGGGATCTCGCTACGATTGCATCATTACACGGCATCAATATATGATTTTCTTGTGTAGATAGTGAAAGATGATAATATTGTAACCAATCTTTACCTTTTACCAACTCCACTGAGAGTAAGGTTTCAAACCCACCGAATGGTTGCTAACCAGACGGCTGCGATTGTCAGAGTTCTGGGTGCTGTGCTCCTGCAAGAAGTGAACAAGTGCTGTTAAGCGATGAAAGGTTGAACTCATCTTCTATATAACTCACAATGTTGTTCTTTAATTTAGTAGAAAAAATTGTACCTTGAATGTATTTGTTCCAAAGTAGTGGCACAAATAGTGCCACTCCACAATGTTTAGGTCAGCAGGCTTGTGCCTCATTCTATCCGGATAACTATTGTACGCATTGTATGTAGCACTCAAGTCGCCTCGCCAACCTTTGTAGCGTTCGTGGGCAATCTTCAATATCTTTTCCTCTGGATTTTGAATGCCCTCAAATTCCCAAGTTTCCTGGTGGGTAGGAAACTTGATATTCATGCATGATTCAATCATAACACTGGATACGAACAAAATAAAGGGAATGCATCTGCTATATTAAATTAACAAGGTGCATGCGGTGGACATTGACTTACCATTACAGCTTTTATGATATCTTTCCTGACTACTGGAAGCACTTCACTCCAATATCGGACTCCAATTAGTGGAGCCCTGAGCCTAGTATGTACAACAATCTCATCAACAAAGGTACGTCTGTTTTCTCCACAGGGACCACCCAACTTTGATGAAAATTGGATTTTCAACTTTTCGCAGCCAGATCTTGATCTCTTGGCAGCTGTAGATAACCCTTTCAGGGTTCCACGGCCAACATTCTTGCCACCTACTTGCATTCACACCAGAGAAAATAACATTCACTACTGAACAATAGCAGTTGCAGAATCCAATGAAAAATAAAGAGTGAAGTTTCTCGAGGTGTAGAGCTTTTATAACCTTTTGTCTTCCTTGGTTTCCTAGCATGCGATGGAAGTTGTGGTGGCGGCATCGTTTCTGGTGGCAGCGTCGGGCTGCTGTCATTGCTCTCATCTTGTTGGGGTACGACTACTTCTGCAGGTTTAGCTTGAACTTTATCATACGCCTCTGAAAAAATGGAAAACACATGCACTTAGAAGGTTCAAATATTTCATCACAAATAAGCTGCAGTCGACAAGGAAAAAGAATTTACTAATTTCTTTGATACACCTGACACTAGTTAACCATTTAGTGTACGCTTTAACTGTATCTTCCCTGAAGTCATCGTGAAGGTCTGCAAATTAATTAGAAACACTGGTATGAGTATAATGTGCAGTCAAGGCTACATGTGGCTAGTGTAGAACAAGCAACATACGTACCACAGTCCTCGTCTTGCTCTTGAAGCCAAGATTTGTATTCATCAACACCATAGGAATCTTCATCATCAGAATCAGAGTCATCATCATGATTACGCTGCCGCCTCTGAAGTTTCACGGGTGTAACACTAACCCTTCCTGCATCAACAGCAGTTGTTGACAGTACCAACCTTAATTTCCTCTCATTGCTTGACTCCACATACTAAAGCATTTGCAGTATATCTTTCTTAGATTTAATTTCAATAGGACTCACTGTACAGGTATAATCTTCATTTCTCTTCATGTAGTAGATGTAGTCCCGCTGCTCAAATCCAAACATTTCTTTAATATCTGTCAGGGCACTAAAGTCTATAACACCCTTGTCCAATGTAGAAGTGAAGTATTGTGGTTTTCCCCATGGATTTCGATTAGTAAAGTCCACAAATCACCTGTCAAATCGGAGTCTCTACACGTGCACATAAATATCAATACAGCAGCATGGAAAAATTCAGACATAGTACTAATAATGATGTATGCATATATGTATATATATACTAGTAGGAAGTATGTGGAAAACAAATATGTAGTGGTCAAATAGCACAATGCCTATTCAATGAGATTAATGGACAAACATGAGACAAAACATCACGGGCTTAATCGAATTTTCCCTGGTGCCTAACTGACTGACTTTTATAAGATGCGCCAATATATAGAAGAACGACAGCGGCAACGATTCATTGAGAAGTGAGAACCCTAGATGGGATTAGAGGTATATCAAATCGATTCCGTGGAGGGAACAACTTAACTACTACACACAATTTTATCCTGAAAGCCGGGAAACTCATCAAGAAGGAGTAGAGCGAGGCGGCCGATACGCACATGATACCTTCAATGCCAATATTGACTTTGAAGACATCGTGCCAATTTCGTTGTCCCACAAGTGTTCCAATGGTGGCCATGGATGGCCTCGTGGCGCGCTAGGGCAGAGAGGAACCGTCCTGCCCCTCCGGCCTCCACGTTCCCCTCGTCGTCGCCTTCCCGAGAAGACCAGATTCTATAACTATGGTCGCCGCCGCCGCGCGTGGTTTATGGGGACGTGGGATGAGGACGCGATATTTAATCTGGGGGGTAATAGCGGGATGTGAATTTTTTTTTGCCAGAAAACGTTTGGAGGCGATATTTAACTTGGGGGTTAATCAGGCGGGCTGTGAAATTTTTTTGGCTAAAAAACGTGCTGAGTTTTCCCTCCTGCCGCATGCAGTGGGTCCCACAGGCTCAATTGTTTTCATTTTCGAGAACTTGCCCTTTTAGTGTCATTGTATTATATTTTGAACTATTCTTTGTTTTGTCATGTGTTTGTTCCAAATTCCAAGCTGTCTAAAGTAGCCTTGATTGAAATAACGTATGAATGTGGGTGGGATGAGAGATTGTGAGTGCTAGACAATAATAGGAGGGAAGAGTATGCAACATAATTTGCCTTCTCCAGACGCATTTTCAATCAATAACAATTGACAATAATAGGAGGGAAGAGTAATAAACACAAAGCTTGCACTCACAAAATGGTTCAAGCACGAAGCTTGCACACAAAAGCGGTACTAAACTTTGCATGCATAATTAGATGTCTATCAGTTAGAAGCACAAGTCTTGGACACAAAATCATCACTAATTAATTAAACACCATACATTAGATGTCCATCAGGCAGAAGCTTAAGGTTTCCACACACAAAGGCATTAGAAAGCACAAGGCTTTCACACAAAATTAGTACTATATACACTAATTACATTCATTAGTGCCGGCCTAATCACACACCATTCGTGCACTCAGGGAGCGAAATACGTCCACTTCAGAAGGACACGAATATTCTCGCCCTTTCGCTTGAGCAGTTAGTTGACAGAGGGGCAAGGAGTTAGCATATATATATATATATATATATATATATATATATATATAGAGTTTTTTCTACTCCTAGTAGTAACTACTCCCATATTTGTATCTCACAAACTATAGGGTATTTTTGCATACTGGAGGTTTCTAAAATAAGTATGTACACATACTTGATTTTCAAAAGTGGTATGTGGACATACCCATTTTTTATATATGAGGAAACACATAGTTTGTGAACATACTCCTTTTTCTATATAGGAAATAACATATATCACAAGATGCAAAAAAATACGAGTTCCACTGAAATTTTTTCATAGTTATCGCTTTGATAAATCTTATTTTAGGTATGTTTACGTACTCCAATTGATAAATGAGTATGTACACATACGCAAAGTGGTATTTTGAACGTGGGAGTAACTACACCTGGGAGCAGATTATATATATATATATATATATATATATATATATATATATATATATATGGAGAGTATACTCTACGACCAGCTATAGAATAGGTTATTCTACGGCCAGACCAGCAGACCCATCAGTGACCCACCACTCCTGAGCCAAGCGGCCTGCTCGAGTCCAGCCGTGGGAACCAGTCATTGATGGAAATTGAATAGTACTTACACCACATTGATTAGGTCAACGTGATTACGACAAACAAAATTTTGGCCGCACCGTGTATACGTGGAGACTAAAAAAATAACACCGGAACATGGTTTACTGTGCATGTGCAGGCATGCAAGCGTACTCCGTGTTACCACTAGAAATACTAGTGCAGCTGCTACATGAATATATGCAGTATGGTCGGACACTTACGAGAATATGCTTGGACCTCTATCATCGAAATGTTGCGATAATTATAATGCTGAGAAGATATTTGATCGAGATCAGTCGCCACATTTTGGCATAAAGTTGTTTTGAGGAACCTGGTACTATATAATATATAATAAACAAAGAATTGACCAATAAATAGCTATGACAATTTGAATGGCTAGAGAAAATGTGTAAACATAGTTGACTATAGTATATCCATAGAATTATGAGGAACGTACTTTTGCTACCTTCGATTTACTAGAATTTTGTAAACATTTTACTAGAATTTCGTAAACACTTTAGTTCCTAGAATGTTGCAAAATTTATGCTACTTGTCTTGACGAGATTTTTGACTGTTTTACTACAGTCTATTAATATAATCATGTCGTAAGTACATTACTAAGTACTGTACAAAATTTTCATTTTTAAGTTACTGTAGAAATTACTATAATACATACGTCATATAAATGATGATTTACAATAATCTTGACTGAATCATGGAGTTCTTCATCTCATACAATTGCGGTTATTTCCATTTAATAAAAAAATACTATATTCATACTGAAGGAGTGGAATATTGTCGGAAAAAACATTTACTATAGCATGTTAAGTAATGAAATTACTATATCCATACTGAAGGAGTAGAATATTGTCGTAAAAACATTTACTATAGCATGCTAAGTAATGACTAAAGCGGTAATCGAGGAATAAAGTAAATGTGTCCGTGGCCGTTCCTACTTCCTACCGAAGCACATGGCTGCATGCATGAAGAGACCCACCCCATTAATTAGGTAGACGAACGCAAAGGTGCCACCTAGCCCCATTAATTAGACCAGGTGTGCTAATTGCTGAGCCGCACGCTAGTTTGGGTCTGGCTATAGAATAAGTAATTCTGTAGCCGGCTATAGAGTAGCAAGTCTATATATATCTGACCTCCCTCCTCGATGGCTTTGGCCAATCTTCAGTCTCCTCATCGCTGTCATGCGAGAATGTGCAATGAATTGAGACCTTGTCATTGACCACGAAGACATGGGCGTGCTTAGGAGTCTTCATTAACAAAAAATCAGAGGCAGTATTAGAATCTCAAACATGCATGAATGCAACAACTAAATTAACCTCAAACAATTCCAGTGCTAAATTTAAAAAAAAATTATGCTACGTATAGTTAATACTGAAATATTTAAACATGCATTAGTACTAAATTTTTCACTAATAATTCCAATCCGATGTACAAGAATTCTCATGCTATATATTCAGACAAGATCGAATGCGATTGCTCAATTAAACATTGTAACATTCTAAACTACTTCTAGTAATCTGAGTTAACTACAAAAATCTTATTCCATAGATGCAGTAGAAAACCCCAACTCCACATCTATCCTCCCAGCAAGAAACTCCCAAATCGATACTAACCAGAGGGGCGGGAGGCAGAGCGATGCCCAACAGTTCGTCATCAGAATCCTTGATGATGACTGGCACCACCTCTTTAGCGTCCTCATCGGCATCGAGGATGGCGGCCGGCGCCGCCACTTCATGTTCCTCCTTGTTGCGCCTCGGGATAGTCGTCGTCCTCATCCTCCTTCGGAGCGCGTTCCTGGTGCGATCGCCCCTGACGAATCTTCCTCGCCCATCACGCCTCTGCTTGGTGGAGTGGTGCTCCACTTCAGGCAGACCAACAATGGCGGCCGCAGGCGTGTCGGCGGGAATGGCGGCAGCGGTGCCCGGGATGGACTCGGTTGCGTAGATGCAAGAGCGGGTGGAGCGAACCGCCTCGCCGATGGAGGAAGAGCGGCGGCGACAGCAGGCTAGGGCGGCGAGAGCGGCAGTTGATGGGACAGATTAGTCACTGACTCATGGCCCCATCTTGATCAGTGTACCCATGCGTCAGAGAGCCGAAATGGGTTTGTTGTATGTGACCGGAAGAGGAAGGGACACACTCGTGGGAACCACATGGTCAAACACGTCTTTCGTTTTTATTTTATTTTAATGGTTGAAATGGAATTAAATTCTATGACATCAACAATGAATTCAAATGAGGAAGTTGGGAATTCAATAGTTTTAGAACTTATGAGATCTACAACTTTTATTTTGGTACGTTTCGCCAATAAAGTTACCTTCAACTATTTACATTACTGATTTCATCAATTTAAAATTCACATATTTATTTTGGGCAATACATGATTTCGAATTAAAAAGTCATGAATACGAAAGTTGTAGTACTCATCAACATCTACAAACTGTATTCAAGTCACAAATCCATTAAATTTCACAGAGTTTGAATAATCCAATTTGTGAATTTCAATAATTCTCAACTTCAAGCGAGATTTTTCATACACTAAATGATGACAAATGGAATTCTGATCAAATACCAATGTTTAATTAATTGTAAAATGTCTACAATCTTTGTTTAGGTCACGTTGTCCCTATGCCACTTGTGGTTTGTAGGCAGAAAAAATGCCGATGCCCCAAGTATCAATGCTTCGTACTAAATTTTTACCACATGCACTAAGTGTCCTTGTGACAATAAGGACAAGCAAACCTCCCTTTGTTGCTCCAGCCAGATAACATCGCGTAAGCAGAAAAGTCGTTTAGTGACCATAGTAACATGGCACGCATTTTAAAATTGCGCTTATCCTTCGCATCCCAAGTTTCAACTCCATCTTTACTCCAAAGCGTTTTGTGCTCATCGATCGGAGGCTGCAAATACACATCAATGTTAATCCCTGGAGATTTAGGCCTAGGAATTAGCATGGACATGATCCAATAGGATTGTTTCAAACACAACCAAGGAGGTAGGTTGTAAGGAATTATGATAACTGGCCATGTAGAGTAAGCCACGTTCAACATCCTGAATGGATTGAAGCCATCTGATGCAAGTCCCAGCCTGACATTACGTGGATCCTCTGCAAAGTCCTCGTGCGCCTCATTCACGACCTTCCATGCCCTTGAGTTAGCTGGGTGTCTCAGTTTTTGATCATCAATCAATTCATTGTCGTGCCAACGCATATATGTCATTGTTTCCTCGTTCATAAATAATCTTTGCAGTCGAGGAATCAGTGGAAAACACCTCAGTATTTTATAAGGTAACCGCTTCTTTTTTGCTGCATCAGTGCCAACCACGCCAATGCCCTGTTCTGAATCTGTAAATTTCCACCTACTGAACTTGCAAGTTGGGCAGTTGTCCATGTCTACGTACTCTCCACGGAACAACACGCAGTCATTGACACAGGCATGAATCTTTTGGTAGTCCAAGCCAAGGTCTCGAACCACCTTTCAAACTTTGTCCAGGGAATCCGGGAGACAATGCCCTTCAGGCAGCACAAGACGGAATAATGACAGTATTTGCTCCATTGTAGCATTGCTAAGACCACACATGCACTTGATCTGATATAGCCAGACAATGAAAGAAACCTTTGAAGCCTCCTTGCAACCAGGGTACAACTCTACCTTAGCTTGTTCTGAAAAATCGAAAATTTTGCGTGCTGACTCATTTGGCTCCTCTTCATTACCACCTTTAAGTCCACCATGTATGGCACCACTGATCAGCGAGGTAAACAATTTATTGGTGGCCCCCTGATCGTCATGATCGTCATGATCGTCAAGATCGTCGTAATCATCCACACGCACTACAGGATCCGCAGCAAGATGATGACGTTTTTGTGCTCATGAAATCCAGGTCGAACCCTGATCTAACCAAGTGACCTTCGATAGTGTCTCTATTATGATATGCCATGCGACGACACTTACAACACGGACATAGCTGAGACTCTCCTTCCTCTTCTCCTTCGAATAGATCATCCATAAACTTGTCAAAGCCACGTTGCCATGCATCATCTGTAGTCGGCAATTCCATCCAACTGCAATCCTCTTCACTTGCCATTGTAAGAAAACCAACTACAACTGATTTCTCCTAAAACAGCGAGGACAAGGGCATGCTCGATCAATATACATATCATTGTATTAAAATTAGATGTATATACAAACTAATTAACAAACAAATAAAATTCCATGCACATGGATCTCATAATCGATTATACCTTGCCTGATTGGATTCGAAGAACAGACTTGGTGATGCAGGTGATCGCACTTACTTGTGCTCGTGGTTCCAGATGATCGGTGCTTGTAGCATCACCCCGGCGGATTGCGTGACGACAACAAGCAAGGATGTGTTGTTTGGGTATTTTTCGTTCCTTGTATTACAGGTCGATATATATTTTTGGGTAAAGATGGGCGATACGACATAGAATTGGGTTAGGACTTGGTGAAACGAATAGAGTTGGGTTAGGACTCGGTGTACAAAGATAGATAATCATGTGCAGGATATGGTCTAGGCCCACAGGCCATCGAACAGGCCCACGTGGTTCGGCCGGCCCATGTGTGGGTCCGTTAGGCCTCCAATTTCGCCAGTGGTTTAGAGTTGAGCAAATGTCGATTACATTGATGGGCCTCGATTTTTTTCAAGGTTTAGAAAACAGGTCTTGGGCTGGACACACACGAACGCATCAATTGTGACTAATAGTGCATTTGATCGCAACAGTGATATTTTTGTCGCAATAGCACCTCTCTAGTGCGACGATTCCGTGTTAGCGTCGCCATACCCCTGTCTATTTTGCAACAATTTCGATGCACGTTGCAATATCAAATATTTCAGTCGCAACAAGTGCATTTTCGTCGCTAGAAGCAATCCTCTTTTGCAACACATGGCACAACTAATAGCGACGTGTCTTAGTCGTTGTGATATGTGCAACTACTGCAACCATTACCAATAAGCGTCGCAATACCGACGCCGCAATTGCAACAGAGGCCCATGCGTTGTCACAATTGCCATTAAAATTGCAACGGTACACAACTGGTAGCAACACACACCCCTATCGCGACTAATAACGACTATTGTCGCGTTATGTCCGGTTTATAGCAACCAAAACCACTTGTCACCATAAAAATCGGTCGCGAAATCCCCAAAACTACGTAGTGGGTGTAGCGGTCGTCTAAGCTCCCACTCTGCGCTGCTTGCGCTCTGCCAGCCTGAGCCTCCTGCTTCATATGATGGCACTGGCTAATCCCAGTCGGGGTGATACCCAGGCAAAGGTATTGGCATCTGTGGAGCCTACCACGATGAGCTGCCAGCTTCGTGCAGTTGCGGGGGTTGACTCCAGCCTAGCTAATACGTGGGAAGTCCTGCCGAAATCTGTCCAGCTGGAAACCGTCCCGCCTGATACATCTGCTCCAGAATCCGTTGGGATAGTGGCGACTAATATGTTGTGTTCGCTTCTGGTGGTTCCTGAGATGTGCCCGCTTCCATTCTTGACCTGCTTCAGGTTTTCCTGCCAGACACACTACTCCTACGAGCTTTTTCTCATACCAGGTTTGGAAAGGTTAGCGCCTGCGACTTATACAAATGAAGTCCCGGGTTAGGTAATGGGATCTCATTTGCATAACCGGGGACGAAAAACACAAGAGATTGATCTGGGGCACGCTTAAGAATATGATCATAAGTAAAGAAAGCTTCATCAAGGTACGTGCAAGCGGATGGTAAATAGATAGGCATGTTACCTTGGAGTGCACTGACTTCTTGGGCGATACGGGTGATCAGAGAAGTACATTCAACAGGACCAATCATCTTAGAATTATCTAACCATTGTGTGATCATTTGTTTAACAGGAGCAACCTTAATTTTATTTACCATGGCAAATAGGATTTTAAGCTCATCATTACGAACAGGTCTAACATCATCTCTAGGGAAAAGCAAAAGAGCAAGCCATTTATGCATAAACCTCAAAGTAGGATGTTGAATATCATTGTAGTGAGGTTTGAAGTTACCGGTGACCACTTGGCCGGAGATGCTCGTCCAGAAAGAATGTCGGTCGAAACCTTGGACGGCTTTGTCAAGGTCGATCTTGCATTTCTTGTGAAATCCTAGCAATAAACTCAGGTCTCTCCAAGAACGTGTATACTCTTTCCCGAAGAAACGGAAGGAGAGACTGTCATCGTTGTATTTCACGGTACATAGGAATTGGATGGTAAGAGAGCGAGAGCCCTCCTCTGAAATAGGCACAAAAGAATCCCATCCAATTGCATGCCAAGTGTTAGCAAAATCAACATTCATACCTGCATTCTCAAGGAGGTCGGGGTCAAAATGTTTGGTGTGGTTGAAGACCCGATCCTTGAGGAGTGTGTAGCCTTGCACTTCTCGGTCAGTGTGTAGGTACGGGAGGATTAGTTCCTCCTCCGCGACTTGTGGTTGAGCTTGCTCTTCGTGCGATGCTTCCCCTTGCGGCACCTCTTGTTGCACTCCCTCATCTTCCTCCATCGGACTATGTGTGTAGTTGTGGGAGCGAGGCGTGCTTGAGCTCGCACGGGAATGGCTTGAGCCCAATCCCTTGATCTTCAGGGCTGCACCGGCGATCTTTCTTCCAAACCCTCTCATGGTGGTGGAGCACAACACAAACAACTCGCACACGGGTGATGTTGATGAAATGAAATGAAATTCTTACCCGCGGGTTGTAGCTCCTCGTAGCAACAAGAACTTGAAAGAGGGAGGGAGAGAGCTCGAACGAACACGAACACAAGAATTATCTTGAACCAAAACTTGAGAGAAAACCAAGGAGCAAAGAATTTTGAGAGAGAGTGAATGAGAGAAATGTTGAATGGATGATCAACACCCCTCTCGGCCTCTATTTATAGATTTGAGGTGGTACCCTAGGGAAATGGCTGTTGGGCCTGGGCTCCTAGCCATTGGAGGTGGTGGGGCCTAAGTGCCGTTGGCACTGGTTCGGGCAAACCAGTGGTTCGGCCGACCCCCTGTTGCCCACTGTGGCTGCCAGCTTTGGCCCACTGGCCCACAACGGTTATATTGCTTAGCTCATGTGGTGCCCGGCCAAAGTTGGTTGCCAGAAATGCTTCGAAATATTTTTTTGAATGTTTTTGTTCAAGACAAAATTTATTTTTTCAAATATATATATATATATATATATATATTCAAATATTTTTTTGTTTATAAAGTTTTTCAAATTTTTATTTTGAAAAAGGGAAATGGGCTAGAATAAATTCTAGCATGCAAATGCAATTTTGGAAAAGGGAAACATGCAAACGAGAAAGTTCAAATTTGATCCGAAATTTAAATATGAGATAAATACCAATTTACCTTTGGCAAGGGCTCAGCAGTTTGAGTCCATGGATAGAGTTCCCGACACGTCTGGTGTTGATGCGTCTTCCGCTGAAGGAGAGGACGTAGCCGATGGTGTGGTCTTAGCTTTCCACACCCGCTTATTCTTCACTTTGTTTTTTTTTGGATGGTACGGATGGTGCCTCTGGAGATTCCACTATTGGTATGACCACCTTCTTTATGTGAAGACCTTCACGTATGTGATGAGGTCGTCCTTCTTCGGTGGTGTTACTTCAATTTCTTGGATGCCCTTGGGATTGGGCCCGTACTTTACCCTGATCATCAAGCATTGTTCAGGCTTAGGCTTGAAGTTGAACTTTTCTTTGGCCCCATTGATGTTGAAGCAGATTACTCCGGTGCCAACATCAATGTGGGCTCCGGCAGTGCTGAGGAAAGGTCTCCCAAGGATAAGTGGTTTCTATTTTGTTGTATCCATGTCAAGTACCACAAAGTCCACGGGGATGAAGTAATTTCGGATTTTCACCGGTATGTCCTCTGCAATTCTTGCGGGGTAACGTACTGAGGAATCCGCCAGCGAAGGTACATTGTGGTTGGTGTTAAGTGTGTGAAGTTCAGCTGGTCGAAGATGGCTCTGGGCATCACATTGACACTGGCTCTGAGGTCACATAGGGCATGATCAAAGACATGTGCTCCGTTTGAGCACGTGATCCTCGGGCACCCTGGATCTTTCTTTTTTTCAGGTGCTTGGTTGAGTATAGCTGCACTGCACTCTTCTATCATTCTGACGATCTCGGTGGTAGGCAATGGTCGCTTCTTGTTGATGATGCCTTTGATGTACCGAGCGTATGTTGGTATGTGTAACATATCCAACAGCGGCACGCTAACTTGTGTTTTGTGGATCATTTCACAAAAGCTAGCGAATTGCTCATCCACCTTGGTCTTGCTTCTTGTAGGGAATGGCAAAAGCCCAATATCTGTGAACTTCTGTGGAGTTACTTTAGTGACCTCTGGTAGCGTCGGTTCATCCTCTTCTGATGAATCCTCGTGAACCTTCTCTTTTGCTGCAGGGTTAGCTGGATCACGAGTGGTCTTACCCCCTCTTGTGGTCACGGATTTAACTTCAAAAGGAAGGGTAGCGGCAAGCTGAGTTAGCTGGGTGTTGGTATTTCTTAACGTCATTTCTAAGTTCATAAGTTCCTATCAACGATGCCAGAAATGTCCGATGGTAATCCTAATGATCACAAAGAATCCGCAAGCGCACGGATATACCATTGTAGCATTTCCCCAAAGGAGTATTCCAAAGGGTATCGAATCCAAGGAAGGCAGGGTTGGATTAACAAGACCAACACAATTGCAATGAGTATAAATCATAGACGGAAGAAAATCAGGTTCTCAAGTATAGGGGTAAGGTATGATAATGATAGAGTAGTGTGAATACACTTGAACTCATCCCCAAAGGTACACTACGGCTTGGGAAGCAACATACGAATTAGTTCTAGGTTCTAATGCACTAAACACATAAAGTCAGTAGATACAAGTTAGACACACAAGCATTGTATGAATATCAGCTTAGCACCCAGGCACAAATGGAGAGCTAACCACCCGCGCCGCTTCCGCACGACAAAGGTTGTTAGAATTTAGACTCCTACAGTGATACCCGAACGTGGAGGATTACAAAGGGTCCAATGGCTGTCACTACCACACCCTACCTCAAGACAAACCGCGGGGCACACTCATATGCAATGCAGCTACTCAACCCAAGCACCATGCTTGCGTTGTTAACTAGACACTGACTGGCCCGGGCTATTGTGACCCAGGTCAGAGCCACCTGATAACTGGCCACATACACCGAGTACCGTAGCTTGAACTCGAATTTCATACAACAGAAACATGTAATCTAACTAGATCAAACTAGGCTAGTCAGACAAACGGATTCGCGTGCTTCTACATCTACTCCATAGGATCAAAGGGTCGTGTTCGTGAAGAACACAAACCTCTAACTTATGAACAAACGAAGAAAACATGAATAAGTCACCCATCAACTGGATCGAAAGGCCTTGTTCATCAAGAACAGGAGACTCTAAATGATGAACGGATGAAGAACACATGAACAAATCACCCATGCATGCAAACACTACTTTATATGAAATAGTTAAATAACTAAAGTAGATCAAAGTCATACAAAGAAATAAGGATACAAGAGGACTCAAACCTAGATCCCAAGTAGACTTGGAACCTGAAGTAGAACTACTCTAGTCTACCTCCTAGCCTTGGAATTGCTAAGAAATGAACCCCCTCCCCTTCTATTTATAGGCCCAGGTACCGGCGTGAGAGCACCGCAAACACCCTGGGAATCCACTGTACGACCAATAAGGAAGCACCACGTGGAAGGCCAGGATCAACCGACCCAAGGTCGGTTGGACCAATACTAGGGGTCGGCCGACCCCCTGTGGGCCCCCCTTGTGTTGTGCTTTCTCGTGGTGGCTGGCAGGTGGGTCCCCAAGGCGGTTCCAGGTGTCTACGCAGTTTTGAGGCGGTTTGGGTCCCCGTGGGCCCTTCAATCCATGTGATGTCCACGTGTCGTCCTATGATTCGTTGGGGTGTGCCTCCCTTGAATTGTTGACATGGCTTGCATGCATGGAATCCTAGGTGACAGCCCCTCCTTGGCTGAGGTGATGTGGCATGGACCATAGAAGGTGAGTTTGTCACTTCTTTTACGCTTATTTTCCTGCAATCAAATAATCTCCAAGGACAAGTGGAACTACATTATTCTTAACTAAATGCATGCTAGAAATTCCTTTTGTTCCTTTATTCATGAGTTTATTGACGGCTAAATCAGGTACTTAACAGCCATCCACAACTCCCCCAAACTAGCCTCTTGCTCGTCCCGAGCAAGACACTAAGGACTTGGGTTGGTTGATCAGGATTTGCTACGATGTTTTATTCCTAATTTATGACAAGCATACAACTTGGTATTCTATCAAGAGTTGAATAAGTTGGCATTGATCTTTCGCTTGATCGATATGGGGCGTGTAGCTTCACCTGCCTTGGGTGGTTGAGAGATAGAATGGTTATACAGAAGTTACCAATCGCGTATACCTTGATCAGTTATCAATCCGGAGGTTTGCAAGTTTTCAAAAGAAATATGTGACGCCCTAGGATTTTAATAAGTGCTAATTAGTGCTAATTAGCCATTTTAACCAAGTCAACCATCATTAGTGGTCAAAACCCTAGTCAAACCTTTGGTCAAACCCTTAAGACCATATCCAAATCCCTAGTGCCCATGCACCTTTCTAGAACTTTTGCCACATTCTCCTAAAATCATCTAAACACTTCAAAATCTCCAAATACCAAAGTTGTGCAGCTTTCCATGGGACACAACTTTAGTGTTGAGTGGCATTTCAAATTCGAAGTGCATATGACTCAAAAAGCTGGTCAAAGTGCAGTTACAAGGGTTGACTGTGCTGAGAAAATCTGCATTT
The DNA here is from genome assembly GCA_036936925.1 of Cenchrus fungigraminus. Lineage (NCBI taxonomy): Eukaryota > Viridiplantae > Streptophyta > Magnoliopsida > Poales > Poaceae > Cenchrus > Cenchrus fungigraminus. Next base: position 54,752,259 of record CM072772.1, on the reverse strand, counting down.
TCATCACACGTTCCTAGTCACAGCTTTCACCAAAACATATACCAACCTTTGTAAAAGTTGTAGAGGGTTAACTACTCTACAACTTTTGTATTCGGTGGTTTTGGACTTTCAATTGGAAAATTTGAGTTTGCACAGCTAGAAGTGGTGTTGACCAAACAAATTTGCCACTCCCCCACGCTCTGCGTGCCGAGCGACGCGACGTCGCCTTGGCGCCCGCGCTGACTGGTTCTGGGTTTCCCGCGTGGCGATTCCCCCGGGCCCGAACGCCGAGACGCCGAGGCAGTCGCGTGGCAGGTGGAGGCGGGCGTGGCCCTATCCTAGCCCGGGTCCCCCTCAAACGCGACCTCCCCCTCCGCGCCATGCGCCGAGCCGTCGCGCCGTCCCCCCTTCCCCGTGAACACCGCTGCCAGGGTTCCCCTATCCCGCATGCCACGATGCTGCCTGGGTCCTATCGTCCCACACCGATACCTTCGCCTCGAAGGAATACAGCCGGCGCCTCCTATAAAACGAGCCGGCAATCGCTCCCGCGCGCGGACGCCATTGCCGCCGCACAACATTTATGCTGCTGCGACGAGCTACAACCCTGAGACAGCCCCACCCTCGCCTAAGCTCTCCTACACCTCCCCACGTCTCCAAAGAACAGATCTGCACTACTCGTTCCGGCCGGGCCACCGTTTCGCCGGAGCAGCCGCTCCAGCGGTCGCCGAGTCGTTGCGCCGCCGCGCCCCTTCGCCGGCGCCGCCCCGACACCCAACTCCGACCGCAAACTGAGCCCTGGGGAGCCACCACGGCTCCCCTGCCTGTTACCCGGCCGAACTCCGGTGAGGGCTCGTCGGAATCCGGCCGCCCGCGCCGCCGGCCGCCCCAAGGGCCAAATTGCAGGCCTCGAAATGTTTCCAGGGGTTAATATGCAAATCGAGGGCATAGTTGTGGAGAATAGAAAGTTCCCAAGGGCCTCCTTAGAGAAAGATTCTTAAGTTCTTCACATGTAGGTCCAGCATCTTAGAAACACCCTAGAAAATCACAGACAAATCAGAAAAATGCAAAACCCATTTCATTGGCTTCCCTATGTCCAGATCTACAACTTTTGCAAAGCATGACTATACTTTTGACCACTAGTTTTTGAATAAAAATTCAAACTTAGTTTGACCTACTTTTGCTGTAGATCAAAATCTAAATGTGATCTTGATCTGAATTTTGGATATGTTGTTAGTGATGGCATGTCTAGGCTTTGGACCAAAAATTGCACAAAGTTACTAAATAGATCTTTTAATATGATTTATTTTGTATTTATGCTAGATCTAAGTAAATGAATTTTGTAGCTAAATATAAATAGACTTTTGTGCTCAACTTCTGGTTATAGGCTTGTTATGCTTAGATTCACCTCTGGTGAAATTATCATGATTTTAGGACTGTTATAAATATTTATTCTTGATTTATGCTTAGTTTTAAATATAATTGCATAGTTTAAAATCTAGAAAGGCCCATGAGCTATTTGTTGTTGTGTGTAGCCTAGTTTTGGGCGAGGGAATAGGTGTGAGAAAGTTTATATCCAGAAGATGTTTATTTATTTTTATATGAATGTATATTGTTGTGGTAGCTAAAATTTGTCATTTTTGATATAATTAATGTGAAGCTCCTTTATGTGTGAACTTGTGTTCAGTGGCTTTGAATAGAACTAAGAAGCTTAGAATTACCTCCTCTCTGTTTTTGTTAATTTATTTTAATTTAATTTAATTGTATAAATGTGTACACAATCACCATTAAAATGAATGTAAAATCCTTTGTAAATTCCACCACTAGCTTTAATAGAAAGAATATGTTGAATATATGTTTGTCAAGGTGAATGTGGCCAACAATGCACTCCATGTTGGTCACGTGTTGTTTGTAATTAATTAAATTAAAATCACCAATTAATTCTTGCATATGCATCCTCGTGTAGAAATCCCTGACGGTAGCTATATGCTCGTGCTAGAAGGAGGAGATGAGGGAGCTGACGGGGACGTGCAATACGTCGCTGTAGAGCAAGACCTGTACCAAAGTCCAGAAGGGTCCAAGGCCAACCTTGCCGACAAAGGCAAGCCCCGGTTCATTAACCCTTATTTTTAAAATTATGCAACTACCTTTACTATGTTTGTGCATTTACGTTTCAAGAGTTGAAATGAAACCCTAGATGCATGATCCCTAGGTACCTATGCTCTTTTACTAGTATGCTAGGTCGGTAGCTGCTATGCTATAGGACCCGGTAAAAGTCGAGTGATGTTCGTCGCTCGCGAGAATAAGTTCTTATGTTGGAATCATAAGATCTTTATAAATGGATTGCTCATGTGGTAAGAGCATGGGATTTGGGCTCCGGTCCAGTGGCTTTCATGGGCTAAGCTTTTGAATGTACTAAGCACTTGTCGGGAATGGGACCGGTAAGCCTCGTACCCGATTGACGTAGCGAGGGAACCTTTCCCTACTACACCTATGGCACAACGATGTATCCCCCTGCTTGCAACAATGTGGTACCTGTGGGAGTCTGGACGTTCGTGTGGGAGCGATCCAGTAAGCCTTGTACCAAGGAATGTAGGTTCTGATCCCGAGCTGAAGATCGATGGGAACCGTCTGGTCGGTGCATACCCCGTTTCGCTTTTGTTCGGACCTTCTTGGGGTATGCATTCTTCCGTGTGTTTAGGTCCACCTTGCAAGGTTATTAATCGATCGATCGTCGGCCTCTCACCATTATCTGAGACTGCTTAATCAACTGGCCATGATATCCCTTAATGATGGAACTATGTGAATATTGACGCTTTAGTTTGCTTATTTAGTAATGATTAATCCACTAGAATTTGGGCTAAAATATTGAAAGTAAGGATCAATGATTCTAGTTGCTTTTTGGCAAACAAACCCAATACCCAAAAGGCTTGCATGTCTAGAGGTATTTTAATTTTCGGACGGGTAAGTCTTGCCGAGTATTAGTATACTCAGCCTTGCTATATAAATGTTGTTTTCAGGAGATGTTGTTTGCCCTGGAGAGATTCCACCTGGCTGGGAGCGAGAATAGGTGGATGAAGACAAGGATTACATCACAGATGGCCTCCCGTGATGTATATCATATCGTTAGTTTAATTTCCGCTGTTTTCGAACTCTGAACATGTCATGAACCATGGTTTGTAATAATTAAACCCTTAGGGGTAGCTTTGGAATTAATTTGTGTAATGTACTCTGGACTCGCCTTCGTGTGAGTTTTAATGCATATGTTCGATCCTTTTTTGCTATGTAAGTGATTTCACTGGGCTTGACCCGGCAACTTACGACGGGATGATACTTTATTATCGCTTAATGACCAAAGTGGATTGGTTTAGGAGATAGTACGGTATTTTCTCGGGTGGGTTGTCACAAAATCAAAGTTCCTCAAATGATACTCTCTGATCGCTCAATGTGTATGGTTCCTCACCAAGGCATTGATTTGCCTTCTTTCACAACCTACTCCTCATAAGCCTGTATGTGGAGCTATAGGTAGGGAAAACATGTGGCATACATGTTTCTCATTTGTTGTCGAGTCGAAAACCGGATCCTTGGGAGCAAGAAGTCATACAACCTGATCAAGATGTGCATGTATGTGTATATGGTGGATGGAGAATGGACTCCTCTTTTGCATGATTTTTATCCTCTCTCCTTTTTTTTGAAATTTTTGAGACTTGGGCTATGTCTCTCTTTCTCTCTTTTTTTATGCATGCTCTTGAGCATGTGTATATATATATATATTTCACATAGCCCATAGTATTCTTCGAATATTTATGGAGAGTGTTCACGGTGTATTTTGGTACACCAAAGATGTTCATTACACTTTGGTTTGGACTTGATTATGAAACTAACCCGCCACTAGGCACACTAATGATATAACAAGTTCATCTTTGTATGTGCATTTGGAAGTGTTATGATTTTGCAGGAAAACATGGACAAAAAGGACGGAGTCACAACAAGTTCAAAGGAGCAAATGAGGAGTCCCGTTCGTGTTCAAGTGCATGATGAAATCACTCCCAAAGGTGGCAAGGACCGAAGTGTTACAAAGGAACATCCCCGAGGATTGAAGTGTAAAAGACCGAACTTCATGCGAGAAGACCCTCTATCTTGGACGCGAGGATGACATCGTCAAAATGATGCAATTGAAGGGGGCTAAGTGCAAAATGTCAAGAGGACCCACGGGAGCGAAGGGGTGACCGAACCGGACCGGGATGGGCCTGGGCCAGTCGGCCCAGGCTGGCCGGCCTGGCCCATTCCCGAGGCGGTTCGGTCCCCCCTTTCTTGAGCGTGAAGATGATGCAACCCTAAAGCTGTGGAGGCGCCGCCATTCACAGAGAGAGAGCCATTCGCCCGAGAGGCCATTCAGAAGCTAGAGAGGAAGGAGAGGAGAGAGATCATTCGCAAGGAGGATCGCTCTACTCGAAGGAAGCAACCACAAGTGGAGGAGGACGTCGAGGCCCTGCCAAGACACCCCCGGAGGAGAAGGAAGACACCGTCGGAAGCGTTGAAGGACCGATTAGGCGACCAGAGAGGGGGGGGGGGAGTGAATGGGAGCCGATAAAAATTCTTCCCTAAGGATGAACTCTGCCTATGCCCCAACTTCACAACCTAGGATTCCCACACGAGCTTGCCAAGGTCACGTAGTCACAACGGACCTACCAACCCTAGGAACAAGCCTCAAACAATCCCTAAGCGAAAGCGCAACTCAAGAAGCAAAAGACTTAGCAGCTCTGCGAGGCTCCAGGCGGACTGTCCGCAAGCACCGGGCGGACCGTCCGCGAGGCCTAGGCGGACCATCCGCGGGTCTGCGGCGGACCGTCCGAAAATAGCCCCCGAACCTCCAGTACTGCACCCCAAAAAACGGACTATCCGTGCCCTACCCACGGACCGTCCGCGCGGAAGCGACCGTCCGCGCTCTCCTCGCGGACCGTCCGGCAAACTCCGAGCAACCAAAAGCATCGGACAAAACAGATTGAAACACGAGCTCGCAAGAACACGCGAAGAACACAACGAACACTCGGTCAGCCGGCTCCTCGCGGACCGTCCGCGACCACCTGGCGGACTGTCCGCCCCGAGCGGACAGAGCAGCCCGAGCACGAAAACGCAAGCACGAAATCACCTATCCGTCCATGGATCTCCCAAACGGCTTGAGCTCTTGAAGCAAGATTTGGGGGAGATGTGAAGCGTCCCTAGGAGATGTTATACCCCAAAACTTGAGATCTGAAACGAACTAAATCGCTGGGAATCGAATCACAACCGAGCTCTACCAAAAAGCTAGGGTTCCAACCGAAATCCTTCAATCGGAGGCCAAATCCAGAGATTGAGGGGTCATGATCAGGCACAAAGATGCACAAGACATCTATCCATGATCCCCACCAACAAATCCGAACCCAAACACCTCAGAATCGAAGGAACAAGGCGCGCATGAAAATCTAACGAAAATAGCTCGAAAAAGACATGAAAATCACACGAGCTACAAGAAGGAAATCAACGCAACCATGAATGCTTCCATACACTCGGAGGACAGATTCTCTACAAAACGGTGAAGAAAATCGAAACCTATGGAGCAGAGAAATGGGAAGCAGTCCGGATGGATAGTTTGCCCAGAAACCCTAGAGCTAATATATATGAGTTCCTCTGGGTTGGGCGAATGACCAAGCTACCCCTAGTACTTAAGTTGAGATACAAACCCCTCAGGGGCAAATAGGTCAAGTAGCACTCCTCTTCATCGCACGGCCACGCCGTTGCCGCAGTCCGCGTCCTCCCGACGCAAGACCCGCGATCCCGCCACGTGTCTGCCGGCATCGAAGCTTCTCGGCGTGCCCGGATCCCGTCTCCGCCCGCCGAGCCTCCGGTCTTGGTTTTGTGGCTCAACCAAGTAACCCGACAGTTTTGTGGTGAACCGCCGCAAACCCCGCGTGCAGACTCCGGTTGTGAGCCGCTACCCTGCACCGGCTCCGAACGACGACTTCATCTTGCTTTTCTTGCCACTATGCGGCCCGCACTTGACCCCGTTCGGCCACCGGGTCCATCGAGCCGAGCCTACTTGTGTCTCCACTCCTCGGAGGCCCCGCAAGGCTAAGACCTTTCGCGCCCGCTCTTCACCTGCACCAACACGAGTCAAGACGCAACCTGCACCTGCAATACTCGACCAAGAGTCAGTCCACACCACGTTGTCAATCACTCATCACAACCAGGAGCGACCATCCACCGGTCCTCGGACGCTCCAATCCTCAATCTCCCCCTTGATGAGTGCATTGACAACACACACAAGTAACCAATTCAGAGAAAAGAGAGAAAGAAAAGAAACGACTGAAAAACTCAAACAAGTGATCAAAAGCCAAATAATAGCCAAAACAAGATCACTCGAGTGAGAAAAATCTCGGTCCCCTAAGGCAAGGGCAACGGCTCAACACAACCGGGATAAAATGCTCCAAAATTTGCTGACTCCTCAAGGTGAGGCAAAAGAGCTCGACACCATCGGCAAACGAGCACAAATAAAATCAGGCGAAAAAGTGCTCCAAAATGCATGAATGCAAGCTCCCCCTGACCAAATGCATTCTCCCAAATTTTTCTTCCCCTTGATGCAAAACTCCCCCTGGATGCATGAATTGGGTACTTTCCTCCCCCTTGTTGGTAATGCATGAATCAAGCTAGAATGAATCCTAGAGCTTCTCAAATAGACAAAATTCAACACATGATGCTACACATGTCCAAATGAGCAAGTGAGATACTCTATAGCTTTGTATGATCATAAGCTACAAGATTACCAAGATTCACATCCATTGAGCAAAGCTAAGAGAGACAAGAGCAATTTTTCAAAAGAGCACTCTCTCATGAGCAAAGTCCTAAACATGAGCAAAACATGTCAAAATGGCAGAACCACACAAACTTCATGCTAGGACAACCATTCTAATCATAAGATCATCATAAACACCCTCAAGCATCTCATGTTGTGTCAAAGCCACCGAGCCATGTGCCTACTTCTATGTATGAGACTTCTCATTAGTAGGCATCATGCAATGGTTTAGCATCCAAAGCTATAAAAATTAAGCACATATGACATGAGAGCACATTTTCCAAGCAATTTACATTTCATTTTCAGATTTACAATGGTACATGAAATGTCTTTGCGACAAAAAGGAACTTATGCCCCTCCACAAGATAAAGCAAACGGGCTAAACATTCATGATGACAATTTGAGCCTTTGGCCCCATATGATCAAAATAAGCTATCCAACCACAAATTAAGCATAGCAAATCCACAAGAACATGTCAAGATCATATAAAGGCACTTACCCACAAGAGAGCATACATGTAGCATTTTCAAAAACATAGCTAGCAACCATGGGCATAAACCAAGATCATCCAGAGCTAAGCCAAACTAACCATAGCATACTAAACTAGCTCACAAGATCATGTATAGCACATCATGGTGAACCAAGTATATAGAAGAAGCTCATCTCTAAAGCATATGATACAAATGCAGTCTATGATACAAAGATGCAAGCATGCTATGATACAGAAATGAGCATGCAACATGCGTATGTACATGAGATCCCCCAACCAAAGCTCAAAAAGGAAAAACCACACCAAGCTCACCCCGCAAACGTGCAAATGTAGCTTGGTCCAAAGGCTTTGTTAGGCTATCGGCTAGCTGTTTTTCGGTTGGGACATGGATGAGATCTATGTTTCCCTTCTCAACATTGTCTCTCAGAAAGTGGTAGCGCACTTCTATGTGTTTGGTTCTTGAGTGAAGCACAGGATTCTTGGCTACACTTATGGCACTGGTGCTGTCACACATGAGAGGTACATGGGAACACTCCTCACCAAAATCACTCAAAGTGTACATGATCCAAAGCAGCTGGGAGCAACAACTAGCGGCAGCAACATACTCGGCTTCTGTGGTAGACTGAGCTACACTTGACTGCTTGCGAGATGACCAAGAAACAAGCGATGAACCCAGAAACTGGCAAGTACCCGAAGTCGATTTCCGATCAACTCGACACCCCGCAAAATCGGCATCCGAAAAACCAAGAAGCGAAAGGAAAGAGGACGCTAAGTACCAAAGACCGAGCTCAGGAGTATGTCGAAGATACCTGAAGATCCGCTTGACGGCCTGCCGATGTGAAGTCCTCGGCGACGCCTGAAAGGGAGCGCACAGACACACAGAAAACTGGATGTCCGACCTCGTCGCTGTCAAGTACAAGAGGGAGCCGATCATGCTCCGGTACTCCTTCTGGTCCACGGGCTCTCCGTCCTTGTCCGCGTCCAACGCAGTAGTCGTACTCATCGGTGTCGACAGGGGCTTCGAGTCGTCCATCTTGAACTTCTTGAGGATGTCCTTCGTGTACTTGGCTTGATGCACAAAGGTTCCTTCCTTCGCCTGCTTGATCTGAAGCCCGAGAAAGAACTGCAATTCTCCCATCATAGACATCTCGAATTCTTTGCTCATATCCTCTGCAAACCTTTAAACCAAAGAGTGAGACAAGCCGCCAAAGACAATATCATCCACGTACACCTGAACAATTAGGATATCATCGCCCTACCTGAGGAGAAAAAGAGTCTTATCAACCTTGCCCATCTCAAACCCCTTGCTGAACAAGAACCCCCTCAAACGGCCATACCAAGCACGGGGAGCTCGTTTCAGCCCATATAGCGCCTTCGTCAGCCTAGACACCCTGTGGGGAAACTCAACACTCTCAAAGCCCGGTGGTTGCTTCACATAAACCTCTTCTTCTAAAAACCCATTCAAGAAGGCACTCTTCACATCCATTTGGTACAATTTGAACCCTTTAGCCATAGAAAAGGCTAGAAGAATCCTAATCGCCTCCAAACGGGCTACAGGAGCAAATGTCTCCTCATAGTCTATCCCCTCCTTCTGACTATAGCCCTGAGCAACCAACCTCGACTTGTTTCTCACCACCTCACCATTCTCACCCTCTTTTTTCTTCCACACCCATTTTGTCCTGATAGGTTTGCAATGTGGTGGTGGCTCTACCAACTCCCAAACTTGGTTTCTCTCAAAGTTCTCTAACTCCTCATGCATTGCGTTCACCCAATTAGGATCAGAGAGGGCGTGTCCAATGTCTTTCGGCTCAAAGGTAGCAACAAAAGCCGAATGAGCAAAGTGAGAAACATTCCTGGACCTTGACCGTGTCGTACGTTCATTGATGTCGCTGATGATTCTTGAGGGCGGATGATCAATTTGAATGCGCCTCGGTGCCTCTCGCCTGGAGACAACCTCCCCCTCAGCTGCAGCTTCCACTTGATCTTGCTGGATCATAGTCGGTGTAGGTGCTGGGCCATCCTGCACCGTAGTCGTCGTAGTGGAAGTAGAGGGTACATGCGTGGGTGGAGCTTCACCATCATCCTCTCCAGCATCATCCTCCTCATCCTCAAAGATCTTCTTGCCAACTTCGTCGTCACCTGCACACTCAAAGACAGACGAATTGCATGGCTGGGTCTCGTCGAAGGTAACCTCGCAAGTTTCCATGACTAGGTTAGTATCAAGGTTGAGCACACGGAATGCTCAAGAATGACTAGCATAACCCAAGAAAATCCCATCGGAGGACCTCGACTCAAACTTATCAAGCCTACCCTTCTTGAGAATAAAGCACCGACAACAAAAAGCCCTGAAATGGCTCACTCTAGGTGCTCGCCCGTGCATGAGCTCATAGCACGTCTTGTTCAAGAAGGCCCGAAGAAAAATCCGGTTCCCTACATGGCACGTGGTATTCACCGCCTCAGCCCAATATCTCCTCGGAGTCCTATGCTCGTCGAGCATCGTCTGAGCCATCTCACAAAGGGAACGATTTTTCCTCTCAACCACACCATTCTGACAAGCCACATAGGGAGAAGAGAATTGATGTTCGAGACCCAAATCACGGCAAAAGGTTTCGAAACGAGAGTTTTTAAATTTAGAGCCATTATCGCTACGGATAGCTCGAATAGCATCTCCATTCCTCTCATTCTTCAACCTCAAGATTAGATCCCGCACAAAATCAAACGTCTCCCCCTTTTCAGCCAAAAAAAAGACCCAAGCATAGCGAGAATAGTCATCCACTATCACCAGGACATACCATTTCCCACCCACCGAGCACACACGAGCTGGACCAACCAAGTCCATATGGAACATCTCGCATGGCCTCTCTGTAATAACGGATGTCAGAGGCGGGTGAGAGGTGGCGACCATCTTACCATGCCTACACGGAGCACATACCAAGTCCTTTTGGTATTTCAACTTAGGCAATCCTCGGACTAAACCTAGCCCACTCAAGCGTGACAACAGGTCAAAACTCAAGTGACCTAGTCTCCTATGCCATTTCCAAAGCTCCGCCGAAACACCAGCAACCAAACAACGAGAAGAGCCAACACACTGAGAAAAATCAGCTCTGAAAATCTGACCCTCGGGGACGATCGTGCACACAAGATCACCTCGAGAATCCAAAACACGAGAACAGCCCGTTTTGAAACGGACTTCAAAACCTCATCAAGAAGCTGGGAAACTGAGAGAAGATTGTAACCCAAAGACTTGACAAGAGAAACACGCCGAAGAGTCACAGACTCACTCACCTTCACCGTGCCCACTGAAAGCACTCTACCTTTCCCATTGTCCCCAAAAGTGATGTACTCTTTGGTCATCACCAGGGTGAGGCTGGAGAACCACCTTCGATCTCCGGTCATGTGTCGAGAGCAATCGGAGTCGATCAACCAAAAGCCCTCCATGCCTCCCACCTGCAAAATCAAAAACGAGAGCGAGAGTGAGCAAATGACTCAGCACTAGGGTTAGTACAAAACGAATCAAACCAGTGCCGTGCCATTTGCTCAAACGTGGGGTTAGCAAAATCCATCCTATCTCTCCTAGGTGGAACACCCACACGTCCCCTTGGAGGACTACGCGTACCACGAAGGGGAGACTGTGGCCCGTAGCTCCTCTGGGACCTAAAACTGCGATCGTTCCCCCCATACTCATATTGGCCACGAGCGAAGGAACGTCCAGCAAACTCACCACACCCAAACGCAACGCGCCTACCACCTTATCTATGTGGTGGCTCACCCGAGGCACAAACTCACGCCTCTCTCGAGGGTAAATGGTACGCACCATACCCTCACCTCTCGGCACCAACCTAGGCTCAGGCACACCACGAGAAGGGCGGTACCTGTCCTTGTTGGCCATCTCTCTAGCCAACCTCTCCTCACACTTCCTTCTGAAGCAAAACTCAGCAAGGTGTCCATCCCTCCCACAATACTCACAATAGAAGGGTTTTGGTTTTGGCTTTGGTTTTGGGCTCTCTTTGGGCTGTGGCTTCTTCTCACTCGGTTTCTCTCCCTTCTTCCCAAAGAATTCGTTCCCCAAGTCACTCTTGAACTTGATGGGTTTCTGGAAGTTGTCGGTATGTGGAGGAAACACGGGTGGAGCTGGGGTTGTGTCTAGTCGGTTCCTAGGCGGGTTTGGCTTAGGAGCATAGGCATTTTTGTGGTGGGTTTTTGGTGGCTCTGGGATATCTCAGATCTTCCCCTCATTCTCACCACTTCCCTCACCAACCTTGTCTACCACAAGCGCTTGCCCATCATAGCGCTTGTATGCCTCAATCATCATCCTGAGCTGAGGCTCATGACCAGACAACCAACCCATCATCTTCCTCAACTCATCATTTTTATCCTGCAAACGATCAACATAGTGTGCAAGCTCCAAATTCTTTACAGCATTTACTTCACAAGTAGAGCATGATGTAGGAATAGGAGCTTTCAACTGAGCCTCTAGAGATCTAGCATAAGAAAGCGAAACATCTAGCTTCTCAGGCAAAACAAGACAAGAAGTGCAAGCACCAAGCAAGGAGGGCCTAGATTTCATCTCATCTAGCTCAACCCTAAGCACATCTAGTTCCTCGACCTTGGAGGCATACTTTTCCTTAAGCACAGTCAAATCACCAAGAAAAGTGGAACAATCAGTGCATTCAGGTTCATCGGTCACAATAGGAGCAGACTTAAGAGAATCTATTTGAGCCCTAGCATCAACAAGCAAAGACTCTAGCTCAACCACCTTCTCCTTAGCCTCTCCAAGCAAGGACCTATACTCCCTCTTCTCCTTGTTGGTCTTTCTAAGCACATCATCACGGTTGTCAAGCAAGTCATTCAACCTAGCATTCTCCGCTACCAAGAAGGATGGATCATTGTTTACCTCATCCTCGGAGTCGGAGTCCGAGTTGTCCTTGTTGCTCTTCTTGCTTGCGGAGCTATGTGCCATGCCGCAAAAACCTTGGGCGGTGAAGCACAGGCTGTTGATGTTCTTACTTGACCGCTTGACCTTGTACCGGTTCTCATCTTCATCACTTGACCTCGATGAAGAGTAGCAAGAGCTCGAGTCGATGTCGCTCGCTCCGGCAACCATCACTCGCTCCTTCTTCTTGTGACCACCACTCTTCCTTGGCCTCCGCTCGGACTTGTTCTTGCCCTTGTGGTCGTCCCTCGAGCAGTGCTTGTGGTCGGTCCTCGAACGGTGCTTGTGCTCGGCCTTGACCTCCATGGCTTCCGGGCACTCAGCGATAAAGTGCCTGTGCTTCCCGCACCGGTAGCACATGCCCGAGCTCCTCCGAGCGTTCTTCCGGTTCGTGTACATGCGCTCGAACCGCCTGCTCAGCAACGCGAGATCCTCCTCGCCTAGCACGTCAAACTCCTCATCTGGCATGGACACAAGAGAACACAAAGAGAACTGTCTCAAAGAAATGTTAGCGTTAGTCCTTGGTCCAGAAATGAGAGCCAGACTATGAGGGTCAGTAGGGTTCTCGATCTTTGCACGCACCCCACGGTCCACCTCGGACGACTTGAGCTTGGAGAACAGCTCGTCCACCGTGAGGGTCTCATACTTCTCCGACTCAAGAATGGCCTCGACCTTCTCACTCCACACGGTATGATCCAGAGAGTGCAGGAGCTTGATAGCCCTGTCATGATCATCGTACGGGAGCATGGCCACATTAGCCCTCATGTTGTTCACAATCACAGTGAACCGCTAGAACATGGCATCTATGGACTCACCGGGGAGATGAGTGAAGTTCTCGTACTCTCTCCGGTAGGTCGCAAATAGCCGAGCCTGAACCTGAGCGTTCCCAGCATAAGCATTCTTCAGCTGCTCCCAAATCCTGCATGCCAAGTCCTCTGTCTGAACCCGATCGAATTCGGATTGACACAGAGCACGGTACAGGTAGTCGACCGCCTTGTTGTTGGCGTCGAACATGTCCCTCGATCCTGGAGCAAGGAAGTTCACAGGATGAACATAAGCTGTGTTCACCGTGACATCCCAAAGGATATGACCCTTGCCGCGGAGGAAAGCAGCCATCCGCCTCTGCCACATCTGGTAGTTCTTACCATCAAAGTGTGGTGGACCCGAACCCCGTTCCTGGTACGCCATCTTTGGATCTTAGACTGGTTAGAATCATGAAGATTCGTAACCGGCCCTGATACCAATTGAAGGACCGATTAGGCGACCAGAGAGGGGGGAGTTAATGGGAGCCGATAAAAATTCTTCCCTAAGGATGAACTCGGCCTATGCCCCAACTTCACAACCTAGGATTCCTACACGAGCTTGCCAAGGTCACATAGTCACAACGGACCTACCAACTCTAGGAACAAGCCTCAAATAATCCCTAAGCGAAAGCGCAACTCAAGAAGCAAAAGACTTAGCAGCTCTGCGAGGCTCCGGGCGGACTGTCCGCAAGCACCAGGCGGACCGTCCGCGAGGACTAGGCAGACCATCCGCGGGTCTGCGGCGGACCGTCCAAAAATAGCCCCCGAACCTCCAGTACTGCACCCCGAAAAACGGACTGTCCGTGCCCTACCCGCGGACCGTCCGTGCGGAAGCGACCGTCCACACTCTCCTCGCGGACCATCCGGCAAACTCCGAGCAACCAAAAGCACCGGACAAAATGGATCGAAACACGAGCTCGCAAGAACACGCGAAGAACACGACGAACACTCGGTCAGCCGGCTCCTCGCGGACCGTCCGCGACCACCTGGCGGACTGTCCGCCCCGAGCGGACAGAGCAGCCCGAGCACGAAAACGCAAGCACGAAATCACCTATCCATCCATGGATCTCTCAAACGGCTTGAGCTCTTGAAGCAATATTTGGGGGAGATGTGAAGCATTCCTAGGAGATGTTATACCCCAAAACTTGAGACCTCAAACGAACTAAATCGCCGGGAATCGAATCGCAACCGAGCTCTACCAAAAAGCTAGGGTTCCAACCGAAATCCTTCAATCGGAGGCCAAATCCGGAGATTGAGGGGTCATGCTCAGGCACAAAGATGCACAAGACATCTATCCATGATCCCCACCAACAAATCCGAACCCAAACACATCAGAATCGAAGGAACAAGGCACGTACGAAAATCCAACGAAAATAGCACGAAAAAGACACGAAAATCACACGAGCTACAAGAAGGAAATCAACGCAACCATGAATGCTTCCATACACTCGGAGGACAGATTCTCTACAAAATGGTGAAGAAAATCGAAACCTATGGAGCAGAGAAATAGGAAGCAGTCCGGATGGATAGTTTGCCCAGAAACCCTAGAGCTAATATATATGAGTTCCTCTGGGTTGGGCGAATGACCAAGCTACCCCTAGCACTTAAGTTGAGATACAAACCGCTCAGGGGCAAATAGGTCAAGTAGCACTCCTCTTCATCGCACGGCCAGACCGTTGCCGCAGTCCGCGTCCTCCCGACGCAAGCCCCGCGATCCCGCCACGTGTCCGCCGACATCGAAGCTTCTCGGCGTGCCCGGATCCCGTCTCCGCCCGCCGAGCCTCCGGTCTTGGTTTTGTGGCTCAACCAAGTAACCCGACGGTTTTGTCGTGAACCGCCGCAAACCCCGCGTGCAGACTCCGGTTGTGAGCCGCTACCCTGCACCGGCTCCGATCGACGACTTCGTCTTGCTTTTCTTGCCACCATGCGGCCCGCACTTGACCCCGTTCGGCCACCGGGTCCATCGAGCCGAGCCTACTTGTCTCTCCACTCCTCAGAGGCCCCGCAAGGCTAAGACCTTTCGCGCCCGCTCTTCACCTGCACCAACACGAGTCAAGCCGCAACCTGCACCTGCAATACTCGGCCAAGAGTCAGTCCACACCACGTTGTCAATCACTCATCACAGCTAGGAGCGACCATCCACTGGTCCTCGGACGCTCCGGTCCTCAAGCGTCACCATGATCAACGGTGCTATGCCTAGCACCTTGATGGGGTAATCTTCTCATTTGTCCATGGGTTGTAAACGATCTTGAGATGTAATCGCAACTTTTATGGTTTCAATCTATCATCTAGTGTTGAAGATGCTTTCATGTTTAAGGTTAGCTACCATGCAATGTTGGGAGTATAGATCTCACTTCTCCCTTAGAACCCTTCAATACGCCGTGATCATAATAGGTCTAGTCACGAATACCTCCGCGTAGTGATAGTACGGGGGGAGGGAAAGGGTGAAACCGTGGTCACAACCCCCGGTAGATTAGATCGGTTTTGTTTCTCTTAGCGGTTGCATGTTCAAGTATCGTAGACCCTTGGGCAAGTGTCTTTTATATATCTTGTGAGTTTAATCGCTCTCTCTAGTGTAGCGCAGTAGTTCTCTAGATTAACCGTAGTTTAGGGTTTGGTTAAGTTAGTTAGTAGTGCTAGATCAAACGTTTGTAATCCCCTTGCTCCGCGGATTGACAAGAACCTAGGGAATCCCCGTGGTGAAAAAGGTGTAGGTCCGTACGTTTGCGGATCATAGGTGGATACGAGTTTTATCCGTCAACAGAGAGGGATAAATCATGGAGCAATGCGTGGAGCTTTATTTTGTGGAATGGATGGTGGATGGATGAAATGGTGGTTGCTAACTTTCGGTGTAGAAGTCTAGCATATGGTGGCTGTGTATGTGATCTTTACCATAGGAGTATGACAAGTTTCTCGCCGATGGTCACAACAATTCGACAAAACTCAATGAGAAATTAGGTAGCATACGTGGAATCTAACAAGTGCTAGAATCTACATATGGCCTTGGATAAGAATTTGTCATCATTGAGGAACTTATCATTTTAACATTTTTCAAAAGAAAACTCCGGAAATCAAACATCACTTGGCACAAGCTCATATCAACTCTATTATACCATATCATACCTCACAACAACCTAGGAAAAGGTCATGCTTTTTGCTACCCACAAGTTTCAAGCTGAGGTGTGATCATGCAAGCCAACAAACTCAAAACTTTAATAGGGTACTAAGTTGTAAGCAAGGCATACAAGAGAAATAAACAAAGCAACTATTCATCATTTCAACCATATGGGAACGAAAGCATTCTTACTGCGCATATGAAAGCAAACTAGTTGAGAAAGCAAATAAATATTTTTGGTCTTTTTAATTTTGCAGATTTTTATGTGTTTTTATCATGCAAGGTTAAACAATTAAAGATACAAGTTACCTCAGAGTGGGGGTCCTCCCCCAAGCTATCATCAGGCTCACTTCGGTGGAGGGGGATATCCCATCCAAGCGTAGAAAGCCCTCTGCTCCTCCAACTACTGCTGATGTGTCTGCTCTAAGGTGTGAAGTCTCTCGCCTGACTGACGCTTCCAGTCCCGAGTGGACTCAGCGTGCTAGTGCACTGTCTCCTCCACGTCGCTGACACGGATGTTGAACTCGCTCATCTGCTGAGTGAGGGTGACCCCACGAGACGACGAATGCAACCCGGATGATGAAGATGTAGCATCTCCATAGGTAGTACCAGCGGGCATGGCCCACTCATCACTACCTGCGCTAGCCCAAGCCGAGCTACTCGCACCCTACTGGTACATGTTCTGATCCCAACCGGGGGCATATCCGGGTGTAACCCCAAGCATGTACCCAGTAGAGGTCCATGTGCCAGGCGGAGGTGTGGTAGGCTGAGGCTGTGGCTGTGGTGACAGCTGTTGTGGCATGGCTACTCTCCTCGATGCGCTCCTAGTAATCCTATCACCAGAAACACTAGAACGACGAGGTTCCTCGAGAGGAACAGTCAGTGTCCCTTGGCCATACAAACTGAAATACGGGTTAGGAAACTAAATCTGGTTTGTATGACTGGGGTAAAAGAAAACCAAAGAATCGTCCAGACCCTTTTTTAGAATATGCCCCAGAATCAAATACACCTCATCGATCAAGGCCGGGGAGTAGCAATGTAGGGAATGTTCGTCCCTTGCATAATTCTAAGACTCGTAACAATGCGTGTAACTAAAGACGTACACTCAATAGGACCCGTCATCTTAAAGTTCGGTAACCACTGCCGAATCATAGCTTGAACGGGGGAGACCTTGATCCGTCTGACTGCGGCATATAATATCCTCATCTCATTAGTGCGCACGGTTCGAACGCCATCCCTTGGAAAGAGAGTGATGGTGAGCCACCTGTGCCACAATCGGAGAGTGGGATGCCTGTTCTTGTTGCACCAAGGTGTTGTTGACATTTCTTAACGTCATCACTAGGTTTGTATTCCCAGTAACGGCGCCAGAAATGGTGGTCGGCATTCCTTAACATCTTTGCTAAGTTCGTGAGTTCCTAGCAATGATGCCAGAAATGTTCCGATGGTAATCCTAACGGTTACAAAGAATCCGCAAGCGCACGGATATACCATTGTAGCATTTCCCCAAAGGAGTATTCCAAAGGGTATCGAATCCAAGGAAGGCATGGTTGGATTAACATGTGCAACACTATTGCAATGAGTGTAGATCAATGACGAGTATAAGTCAGGTCCCAAACACAGGGGTAAGATATGATAAGGATGGGTAGTGTGAACATACCCGAACTCGTTCTCTCTATGGTACATTACGGCTTAGGAGGCAACATACGAGTTAGCTCTAGGTTCTAAGGTACTAAACATATAAAGTCAGTAGAAGCCAGTAAGTCACTTAAGCATTGTATGAATATCAGCTTAGCACCCAGGCACAAACGGGGAGCTAACCGCCTGCGTCGCTTCCACACGACGTCGGTTGTTAGATCTTAGACTTCTACAGTGTACCTGAATGTGGGGGAGTACAAAGGGTCCAACGGCTGTCACCACCGCGGCCTACCCCTAACTATCCGTGGGATACGCTCATATGCAACGCAGCTACTCTACCCAAGCACCATGCTTGCGTTGTTAACTAGACATTGGCCGGCCCGGGCTATTGTGACCCAGGTCAGTGCCACCAGATAACTGGTCACTTACACCGAGTACCGTAGCTTGAACTAGAACTTCATACAACACAAACACGTGATTTAACTGGATCAAACTAGGCTAGGCATACAAACGGATTCGTGTTCTACTATGTCTATTCAACATGATCAAAGGGTCGTGTTCATGAAGAACACGAGCCTCTAACTTATGAACAAAAACCGAAGACATGAGTAAATCATTCGTCAAGTGGATCGAAAGGACTTGTTCATCAAGAACAGGAGCCTCTAAATGATGAACGAACGAAGAACACATGAACAAATCACCCATATATGCTAACACTACTTTATATGAAATAGCTGAATAACTGAAGTAGATCAAAGTCATACAATGAAGTAAAGATACAAGAGAACTCATACATAGATCCCAAAGTAGACTTGGAACCTGAAGTAGAACTACTCTAGCTTACCTCCTAGCCTTGGAAACCAAAAGTGAGAGAGGAGTTGGAAAGTGAGTTGGGTAAGAAATGAGTCCCCTCCCCTCTATTTATAGGCCTAGGACAACTTCGGGAGAATAGCATGAACGCCCCGGGAATGGATCAGGAGCCGACCAGGAAGCACCACGTGGAAGGCTGAGATGAGCCGACACAAGGTCGGTTCGGCCGACCCCTTGTGGGCCCACCTCGGTCTGTGCTTCTTCGTGGTGGCTGTCCTGTGGTTCCTTAGGTCGGTCCCCGGTGTCCACCTGGTTTTGAGGCGGTTTGCCTTCCCGTAGGCCCTTCAATCCTTGTGATGTCCATGTGTCGCCCTCTAATTCGTCGGGGTTGCTTCCCTTGGATTGATGACATGGCTTGCATGCATGGGATCCAAGGTGGCAGCCCTTCCTTGGCTGAGGTGACATGGCTTGGCCCATAGAAGGTGAGTTGTCACTTCTTTTATGCTTATTTTACCTACAGTCACAAAAGCTCTAAGGACAAGTGGAACTACATTATTCTTAACTAAATGCTTGTAAGAAATGCCTTTTGCTCCTTTATTTATGAGTATATTGATGGCTAAAGTAGGTACTTGATAGCTGTCAACAGGTGTCAACTTGCGACGACCAGTCCGACTAGAAAGTTGTTCCCAATAACCTTCGCAAGAAAAATCGCTACAAGCTTGCTCGAGAGAAATAGCGCAACGATGATGAAAACCGAGGGTGCAACTAAGATCTTTCCATGCCCGATACATCGTCCCGAAAAATAGAAATGTAATACCATTTGCCTCCTCTTGAAGAGTGCAGAGAAACTGGATGGTGATGGGCCTAGAACCGATTTCCTGAACCGGGACGAAACCTTCCCAACCAAGAATTTGCCAAATGGAATCGAACTCAGAGTCCATACTTGTCTTTTCCAAAAGGGTCGAGTCGAACACCTTGGTGTTGGTGAAGACTCAGTCCTTGAGGATAGCATAGGCTTGTCTCTCTCGGTCGTGCCTCAAGTCGATGATGGCGGACTCGGTGACGCACACTCCTTCAGCTTGTGGCGTGGGTGTTTCTTCCTCTTCCTCTTCTTCATGGTCCATCGACATTGGGCTCGGTGCAGCTCCGGAGTGGTGGGATGAGCCTTCTCCATCTCGCGAACGGCGTGAGTGAGTCATCTTCCGGAATGCACCGACAACCCAACTCATGCTTGCACAACAATTAGACAACATGAGCAACTCGGTGATGGATTAGTGTAATCGAAATGAAATTCTTACCGAGCTTGCTCCACCAATAATCAATATTCAGCAACAACTTGGAGAGAGTACTTGACACTTCAATCTTGAGCAAGAAATCCAAGAAAACCATAGAGCCAAAGAGTAGAGAGGGGGGTGTGATGGAAATGAGTGAATGGGTGAAGAAACCCCCTATGCCCCCTCTGTTTATAGGCAAATGCACCAGGCATAGGGGCATGGCCCGAGAGCAACGGCTAGGAGCCGTTGGAGAAAGCGGGGCCCATTTGACCTTGGCTTGGGTCAGCTGACCCCCTGTCGGGCCCGCTTGTCCCCAGCTTTTGCCAGATGCTCTCTAACGGCTACCTGATGACATGCCCAGGTGCCTCGGTCCAGACTTGCCCAAAATGTTGCTCAAATAATTTTTCAAGGATTTTCTAGACTTAGAAATTATTTTCAAAAAATTTATTTGAGAATGGAAATTAGCTAGAAAAATCTAGCATGCAGATGCAAGATTGGAAAATTCAAATATGCATTTTGAAAAAAAATCAAATAAAATTTTGAAAGGGAAATATGAGATAATTACCAATTTTACCTTTTGGCAAAAATGACTCACTATTTTAAGTCTGAGAGCGGGACTTCTCGGTGATCAATTCCGCTCGTCATCCCACTCCCGAGAAATGGATGGGGATTGATTTGTACCTCCCGCCACACTTTCCTTCTTTTTCTTTTATTTAGATGGTGTGGTCGGAAGTTTCTTTGGCTGGGGTCGTGGCTCCGTCCACTCCCCTAATTGCTCATCATTATCCTACACTGAGTAGCACTACTCTTCTGTTGCTTGAAATCGGAACATCAAGTTCTTCTTCCCAATGCAGAAATGAATCATTCCATTTCCAACATTGATCCTTGCCTTGACGTCACTTAGGAACGGCCTCCTAAGAATGAGTGGCATTCCTGGATCATCCTGCATATCAAGGACTAGAAAATCCGCGAAGACACACGAACCTTGGACGTATACCAATAGGCTCTCAACTATCCCCTCTGGATGTCGGATTGATGCATCAGCAAGTTGAACTGTCTTCAAGGTTGGAGTAAGAGCAGGATACCCCAATTGTTCAAATAGGGCCTTGGACATGAGATTAATGTTGACGGCTGTTAAGTACCACTTTTATGCCGTCAACTCCTGCATAAAATAAACGGAAAGTGATCATCAACACTAGGATAGGGCTTTATACTGACAATTTCCACAAGTGTTGGTGTTTCTAGCTTTTGATGCAGGACAGGCCAAAATACACATGAAATGATATAGCTGAGAGCAAGTGCATTAATGGCATGAATATGGCATCATCATAAATAGTCCCAAATGCCAATTTGGTCTGTACCATTGCAACGGGCTCGTCGAGATGATCGAAATGGATATATCATTTGCCTACTTTGGAGTTCGGATGAAAGAGATATGCACAAGATATCATGCGGGCCCGGTGGGACCCACACCAGGCCACGTGGCGACGTGCTGCCACACAGGCGCCCACGTGGACATGACACCTCGTTGATCCAAAGAAGCACACACTCAACCAATCAGGAGTCAGTACACGGATCCTAGGGCCCACATCCCCACGGAAACGGGCTAGAAACGCCGCAAATACCCCAAACTGACCTTGGGACCCACCTGGCGGTCACCTGGACGAAAACCGACGCGAACAGAGCTGCCCGGGGGTCGGCCGATCCCCCAGTTCAGCCGAACCCATATTAAGGCCTCTCGCGCCGCCCTTCCACGTGTTGGCTTGTCGTGAGAACCAAAGGCGGTGCTAGGTGCCTGCCCGAATATCCGCCCGAAAGCCTGCAGCTCCTTCTCATGGAAGATTCACCAACTTGGCCCCCACTCCTCTGCGCCATGTGTCACCACCTTATTGGTCCTTTGGTGGAGCCAAAGGCAGCCTAGGAAGCTCCTCTTGGCCTATAAATATGAGGGGAGGGGGTAAGAAATGAGACACACCACTTCTTCCAAGGATGAGAGCTTCCCTTCAAAGGAGAGGCCTCTCCATGGTAGATTAGAGAGTAGGAGAGTGAGAGAGGGATTTGTATCTCTGTGGATGCTTCGTTCTTCATTTAGAATAAAGTGAGTATTTCTACATTTTCTATTTAGACTAAAGTAGTATTCATGCATAGGTGAATAGTTCTTGTGTTCTTCACTTGTTCATGATTTATAGGCTTGCGTTCTTCATGAGCTTAGCCTTTGATCTTCTGGTGTAGTTCATAAGTTGCTAATTCCGTTTGTATGCTTGCTAGTCCAATTAGAGTAAAGTGGATGCTCCTGCATTCTAGTTTAGACCAAAGTCCTTCCATGATCCTTGTATAGATAGCGGTTACCTGAGTGAGTTCTGGTCTCTCCCTCGTGGGTTCGTCACTCCGTCTTCGTACGGAGTGCTATAGTGTTGTTACGGGCTAGCAGACGTAACCGTGCTATAGTAGTAACCGGTGGTGTAGACATTGTGTCTAGACAACGGGTTATCCTTCGATTGCCCTGTATCCCACGGTTTGTCTTGGGGTAGGCCAAGTGACAGCCGTTGGACCCTTACGGAATCCCCCACGTCCAGATACAGGTGTAGGCAACCATTTGCCGTGAACCGACTGTTATAGCCAAGAGGGTCCGGTGTCCGAAATGAGAGTTCCTAACCGAGAGATTGTTCTTAACTCTACCCACTATCAGCAGGATCCTCTCCATCTTCATCTCATCCCATAGAGTTGTGTCCTTGGACCATAGCTAGGCTAGGAGGTAGCACACACCGTTCCTTGGATTCTATACCCTTGGGAATACTCCTGAGGTGAAGTGCTACAACGGTGTATCCGTGTGCTTGCGGATTCATTTGCACCTGTCAGTGTACCCAGGTGTTTCTTACACGCTCACGCTAACCCGGCGCCATAGTGGTGAGGTTAAGAAATACCAACAAGCATTTTTGGCGCCGTTGCCGGGGAACGGTTGCCGTATCTATCTTCGAACCTAGTGGTCCCCATATTTATCTTCTTCGTTTTCTTCTACCTCTACCCCCTTTACCCTTCAAGATATCCTTTTTTGTTTTCTTTACTTCTACCTTTACCCCCGCTATCCATGAAGAAGCTTTCCTGCAAAAGCATCTCCGCCTCCAGGGATGAACCTCCAGAGCCACCACCTTCTGTGCGCCTTATCCTTACATCTGGCTTTGAGTTCCTTCCTGACATTATCAAAATGGTTCAGTACACTACCTTCTCTGGTTTAACACGCGAGAACCCTTATTACCATCTGCATCGTCTCGACTTTTGCTGTTCTTGCCGTACCATTCCGGACATGACACTGGATACCATCAAGTTGAAGTTGTTCCCATACTCTCTAGTAGGGAAGGCGGAGCAATGGTACACTTACACTGTTGGTAGTGTGAACGATAGTTGGGAAGAGCTTAGAGATAAGTTTTGTCTTAAGTTTTTCCCTCCGTCTCGTCTCGCTGCTCTACAGGAGGATATCCGTTGTTTTCGGCAGAAAGAGAAGGAATCAATAGGTAAAGCTTGGTATAGATTTGCATGCTTAGCGAATTCTAGACCTCCCTTGTCGATACCTGACTATCAGTTGCTTCGCATCTTTTATGATGGTCTCGACGAGAACTCTACCTATTGTATCAACATAAAAAAGCCATTTCTCCATAGGAACCCATCTGAAGCTAGGGAATTCCTGGATGGTCTTCTCGGTTGCCCCCGCACTTTTAATTCCAGACCCTACAGAGAGGAATCCAAGTCGAGCCATGAGAGCCCCTCAACAACACAGTCCGAGCCTCTAACTTTCACACCCCAAAACTCGTCTGTTGAGGCTTCTCCCGAACTACGAACACCGAAGGAAGAAGAGATCCAACCTTCGGAGTTCGCTCATGTATTCGAGGATGATTCTTCCAGAGACATTACAAATACCTCGAATCACTATAGGCACGAGAATCCTACGGCATTGATAGACCTTTATGAGGCCCTCGATGAAGTTTGGAATCATGGGGCCATAGTGGATTGGTCGCCTTGGAAATCAAAGCCCACTTCCGAAGCAATTCGGGTTAGCTCGATTTCCATGACCATCCACTGTTCCATGAGGGGAAACACCGTAGATGCTGTTCATGACCCTACTGCTGGAGCTTGCATCATACCGGAGGTCCTTCTAGACACTTTGGTGGGTGACATGCCCCTCACCCCAACTGATAGATCTTTCCGAAGTCCCAAGTGGAACTACCTTTTCCCATGTCGAGGGATTGCTAGGGACGTGCCGATCATCATAGACGAGATCAAGGTGTGCTTAGATTTTCATATTTATGACATCATGGATTTCGATCTTCTCATAGGCATCCCGTTGGATGAACTTCTTGATAAATCGCAAGGGAGCCTAGATCATAAGCTTAGGGAGTCCGATTTTGCCACTTCTATCATAGGTCCAGGACCTCCACTGGCAAATCCTCTTCCCAAGCAAGACCCGCTCGAGAAGATGATGCATGTATCTCCGTTCGCATCACCCGAGCCTGTTCTCATTGAGGTTGTAGACCTCTCTACTCCTCATGAGAATGACTCGGAAGATTCTCTTCAATTCTGTGGAGGCAAACGATCATCATCCGTCTCGACCGAGTTTGAGCCTCTTCCCGCTGGCCCATATCTTGTTGCTTTTGATCATGATCGAGAGTCGATATCGAGCTTTCATGATAAATCTCTTGAGATAGAGGACTCATGGGCCATGGAATCTTATGAGGCACCGACTCTGGAATTCATAGGAAAGGATTCCACTGACGAGCATGGTAGCTTCATCCTTGATATACCTTATGAACCATGCTCGCATCATGCCTCTCTAGAGTCAGCCATGCTTAGTGCACTGAGCACGCATGAGGGCTACAACCACCTTCGGGTCTTCTTTTGCAAAAAGTTTAGAAGGTTGATTGTAGATGTATATGTTTACCATAAGCATATCAGATTTCGTGTGTGCACCGTGGCACTAACCTTGTAGCTAAAGCTTCACTGATACATCCAAGATTGGTGGTGAGACGGGAATGACACCACCAATGATAGCTGCAAGATGAAGTTCCCCTGGTCGAGCTTATGACCCTGAATAAATAAAGCACTACCAGGAGATAGCCTGGATTAGCATAGGTTTTATTTCCCTTTCGAATAAAAGCAAGAACATGTCTTTGGCATAAGCTGTCCTTCGGGTATTTTTAGTTGCTAACCTTTCAGGTGAAGATTGAAAATTACGGTGGACAAATGATGCCTAAGAACATGTGAGCTACATCAACTACAAGACTCCGGTAAGATTTTGGCGAGGAAACATTTACAAAGAAAGCTCGATCCCCACACACTTGAGTTTCGTTGCTCAGCAATGCAAACTCCAAGTGTGGGGGAGGTATGTGAGCATCCCACGTAAAGTTCCTCTCGTGCCAAATCTTACCCTAGTTTGGAGATGATGTAAGCTCTTTCATCTTGCCGGATTAGCTAGGTAAGTCCTGCTTTTGACATTAAACAAAGCCCTTTCGAGAGGTTGCCCGAGGTTCACCGTCTTGTGCTCATGCTTATGCCATTTTTGATGTATAGCTTGATTATGTTTACATGCTTCCTTTATCTTTGTCCATATGCTCTAGATTGAATGTGTGGTGCACCTTACATTCATAGACTATTTTAAATTAAGCATGGTGCTTAGGTTAAAACTGTCTTCTTCAGTCAAAACAAGACATGGTGTCAACTTTTGATTGATGAACCTTAGAGTTATGCTTTCACAAGATCTTGGTTGCATGTATGTGGACTAACCCTTGCAGAAAATCATCAAATCCAAATGGGTAAGTCATTGAGCTAGATTCAACTAGGAAGGTAAGTAAAGGTTTGGATTCATGTTGCACGACATACAAATGAGGTACATATGACCTCTCGAAGGTCCAAGGTAAGTATATCCTCCTTTGTTTATGGAGTGCAATATTTATCTAACCTTGTTTGAGCAAATGCCATGGTGACGATAAAAAAAAGAAATATTTGCTTTCAAATAACGGCTCTATGGTTCTCGAACCAGTAGAGTCCATCTTTTTGTTTCCACTTTTGTTTGAAGAACAGCACCAGTACAAGCACCGGTGTGGGGGAGTTCTCTCAAGCTCATCATCAACATACCCACTTGATAACTCCCACAAAAGGGCTGCACGACATCGACTACACCCTCATGACAAGGACAAGGTAAACTAGAGTGAGCTAGCTACCCCACGGGTCAGCCAAATCACCACTAGTCTTCCTTGTTCCCCATATCCTTCAGGAGCAATGGTATGTGCACCCTTCACCTCACTCTTTCTACCTATGAGTTTGAATGATCTTCAATTCTTATCTAATGAATCAAACTCAAATAATGGTGCTCTGCTTGCTCTACATGATTCCTGTGGTTGGCTTGCATATGTTTTATTCCTTACTCATTATCTTAATGCTTGTGAACAAATATCATTAGGGAACTCATGTTTATCTAAGTGGTTGGAGTTTGAGATATGGTTTGATGATATGATCTTCTCTCTTAATGCTTGAGTGCTTGGGAATTTTATTTGAAAAATCTGAAAACTCTTTGCAAAGCTCCTCTTTGATATGCCACAGTCCTACCAAAGCCATATGATGTTCTAGTTGAAAACCTTATACTCATATGATGCTTGTTATTGTATTGAGTTTTGTCAAATTATTGTGACCCTTGTGAGAATTCTTTTTGTACTTTCATGATCAAGATTCATGTGCACACCACCATTTCCCCCTTGCTATGCTTCTACTCTGGAAGTTAGCATTGTATCATTCATCTATTCACCTACATAAATGCTCCATCATATGCATTGATTTCTCTCTCCTCAAGTATTTTGTAAAAGAGGCATGGCTATCTAAAAAAAGAAGAAAAAAAAGAAATAAAGAAAAAAAATGTGGGCACATGAAGGTCCACTAAAAAGGGAAAAGAGGATAGCCATATTCTCATAAGACTTCTCATATATATATGAGAGAGAGAATCATGCAATGGAGTCATTCATCTCATTTATCAAATATGGTAATAATTAGCACCCACTCCGGGGCTAGTAACCACCTTACCATATCGACCACATTCATACACGTGCACATCTTGATCTGATTGTATGAATTGCTTTTCTCCTGGATCCGGTTTTTGACTTTGCAATATATGTGAAACAAGTATGCTTTATCTTTTATCCTACCCTGAGCGCCACATAAGCCATCATTAGAAGTAGGATGAAGAAAGGCAATTCTAATGCCTTGGTAAGAACTTATACACATTGAGTGATCTGAGAGAATCAAATAAGGAGCTAAGCAAGGTTTGTTTTGGAAACTAATTGCAAAACCCCAAGTTACTTGACATGATGAGCAGAAGTGATTTGATTCATGACCATTCCATTCCTCAACTACCCAAGATGACATGATAGACACTCCACAGAGTTCACAGGTACAAGGTATGGTTTGGAATATCTCTTATGCTCTTTTCATATCCTTGGATATTATGTCCCACTTGATTTGTTCTCCCTTTACTCGGGACGAGCAAAAGTCAAGTGTGGGGGAGTTGTTGACGGCTATTAAGTACCACTTTTATGCCGTCAACTCCTACATAAAATAAACACAAAGTGATCATCAACACTAGGATAGGGCTTTATACTGACAATTTCCACAAGTGTTGGTGTTTCTAGCTTTTGATGCAGGACAGGCCAAAATACACATGAAATGATATAGCTGAGAGCAAGTGCATTAATGGCATGAATATAGCATCATCATAAACAGTCCCAAATGCTAATTTGGTCTGTACCATTGCAACGGGCTCGTCGCGACGATCGAAATGGATATATCATTTGCCTACTTTGGAGTTCGGATGAAAGAGATATGCACAAGGTATCATGCGGGCCCGGTGGGACCCACACCAGGCCACGTGGCGACGTGCTGCCACACAGGCGCCCACGTGGCCATGACACCTCGTCGATCCAAAGAAGCACACTCTCGACCAATCAAGAGTCAGTACACGGATCCTAGGGCCCACTTCCCCACGGAAACGGGCTAGAAACGCCGCAAACACCCCAAACTGACCTTGGGACCCACCTGGCAGTCACCTGGACGAAAACCGACGCGAACAGAGCTGCCCGGGGGTCGCTCGATCCCCCAGTTCGGCCGAACCCATCTTAAGGCCTCTCGCGCCGCCCTTCCACATGTTGGCTTGTCATGACGAACCAAAGGCGGTGCTAGGTGCCTGCCCGAATATCCGCCCGAAAGCCTGCAGCTCCTTCTCATGGAAGATTCACCAAGTTGGCCCCCACTCCTCTGCACCACGTGTCACCTCCTCATTGGTCCTTTGGTGGCACCCAAGGTAGCCTAGGAAGCTCCTCTTGGCCTATAAATATGAGGGGAGGGGGTAAGAAATGAGACACACCACTTCATCCAAGGATGAGAGCTTCCCTTCAAAGGAGAGGCCTCTCCATGGTAGATTAGAGAGTAGGAGAGTGAGAGGGATTTGTATCTCTGTGGATGCTTCGTTCTTCATTTAGAATAAAGTGAGTATTTCCGTATTTTCTATTTAGACTAAAGTAGTATTTATGCATAGGTGAATAGTTCTTGTGTTCTTCACTTGTTCATGATTTAGAGGCTTGCGTTCTTCATGAGCTTAGCCTTTGATCTTCTGGTGTAGTTCATAAGTTTCTAATTCCGTTTGTATTCCTGCTAGTCCAATTAGAGTAAAGTGGATGCTCCTGCATTCTAGTTTAGACCAAAGTCCTTCCATGATCCTTGTATAGATAGCGGTTACCTGAGTGAGTTCTGGTCTCTCCCTCGTGGGTTCGTCGCTCCGTCTTCGTACGGAGTGCTATAGTGTTGTTACGGGCTAGCAGACGTAACCATGCTATAGTAGTAACCAGTGGTGTAGACGTGGTGTCTAGACAATGGGTTATCCTTCAATTGCCCTGTATCCCACAGTTTGTCTTGGGGTAGGCCGCGGTAGTGACATCCGTTGGACCCTTACGGAATCCCCCATGTCCGGATACAGGGGTAGGCAACCATTTGCTGTGAACCAACTGTTATAGCCAGGAGGGTCCGGTGTCCGAAATGAGAGTTCCTAACCGAGAGATTGTTCTTAACTCTGCCCACTATCAGCAGGATCCTCTCCATCTTCATCTCGTCCCATAGAGTTGTGTCCTTGTACCATAGCTAGGCTAGGCGGTAGCACACACCGTTCCTTGGATTCGATACCCTTGGGAATACTCCTGAGGTGAAGTGCTACAACAGTGTATCCGTGCGCTTGCGGATTCATTCGCACCTGTCAGTGTACCCAGGTGTTTCTTACACACTCACGCTAACCCGGGACCATAGTGGTGAGGTTAAGAAATACCAAGAATTAATACTTGCACCAAGGTCACAGAGAGCGTCCTGGATCTTCTTATAGTAAATTGTCCATGAGATAGTCGGATAACCAAGATCTTTCTTGTGTACAATTTCTGATGATTCCCATGGATCAAGAACCATATGTATGGGCTTCCCTGTATAGTCAGAAGCTTATGCCCGCCTAGATGGCTTACCCTATCTGGTGGGCACTACACTAACATTTTCTCAAGAAGACACGGGTTGCCCCGGGATCTTCCCATCTTCAGCAGAGGGAACCAAAGCAGCTAATTGAGCCAACTGGGTTTCTATCATTTTATTGAAGCTTAGCTGGTTTTTGAGAGCAGAAGAAAGACTATCAATTTTAATCTTGAGGCTATCCAAAGCTTTATCATAGGTAGCTGTTTTCTTGTTGAAACCATCATTGATCTTAGCTTGCCCAAAAACATGATGTCTCAAGGAAGGTTGATTCGGGTTGAAAGAATTACCTTGATTACCTCATTGATAATAAGGGTGTGATTGATTCCACATTTGACCTCCTTGTGGACGATAACCGTTGTTATTGCCATTCATGTACATCACATCCCCCTGAGTTGCAGGGCAGTAATTCCCTGAATGCCCAGTGTTACCACGAACCTCACAAGTCATGTGAGAATCCATAGGTTGAGTAGTGGTGGCCATGGCAGCCTGCTCATTGGTCAGATCATCCATTCTTTTCATTAATAGGTCCATCTTGGCGTTCAGCATATCCGCTTCCTTGATGGTATGCGTTCCCCTTCGACGTGGATGGAGTCGATCATCACTCCACCCTTGGTTGGAAACCATCTTCTGAATAAGCTTTATTGCATCAGCAATGGTGAGTGAGAAGAAGGCTCCTCCAGCAGTAGCATCAACATGTCCTCGGGCTGTCGGAGTCAGCCCATTATAGAAATTCTGAAGAATAAGTTAGTTGTCCATCCATGATGAGGACAGGCTAAGATGTACTCTTGAAGACTTTCCCAAGCTCCTGGAATAGTTTCATTTGCTGCTTGCTGAAAACTCGAAATCCTTCCCAGTAGGGAAGAGGTTTTACCCAATGGAAAGAACTTAACGAGGAATGCCGCGCAGCATTTTTCCCAAGTATTAATCTCTTCACGGTTCGTGTAGAACCACTGCTTTGCCTTTCCCAAGAATGAGAACGGAAACAATCATAGACGAATAGCATCTTTCTCCACTCCTTGTATGGTGAAGGTGCTGCACAGTTCCAGGAATAGTTGCAAATGGGCGCTCGCGTCTTCATTCGGTTTGCCACAGAATGGGCTAGCCTGTACCATCGTAATGAGGCCGATCTTTATCTCAAAGTTTCCACTCCTGGTGTTGATCGTAGGGCCTGTTGGCACCTGATCAGCAGAGGGAGTAGAGTACTCGTGGAGAGTTTTCTCGACAATAGGATTGGCAATAGGAGTTGTTGATGTGGATGGTACTAAGGAAGCTGGGTCGACTTCCGAACGTACACGCTGAGGAGAACCGAAATGAATTCGAGCCTTCCTCACAAGTGACTCGGGATCTTTAGTGAAATTTGGCGGTAAGTCGAAACCAGTCCCTGCGCTGCCCTTGTCCAATTAGCAAGGTACCTAGAGGGTATTCGACGCTACCATGATCACAACGTCAAGGAACGCTCCTTCAATGTGGGCAATCTAGTCCTCTATTGTATTCAAAACATGGAAGGACTACACAAGCTCAACTCACCATGGGAAGGTCCCTTTTCAGTATCCAAGGTCACCGGCCCAGGCTCCTATCGCCTCCTGACACTTGAAGGTGAGGATATCAGCAACTCATGGAACGTCGACTAGCTGTGTCGGTTCTATTCGTAGACTCTCGACTACTCATCTCTAGGGTCCAGCTTTAATGGCTACCTAAAGTATCCTTAGTTGTAAACTGCCTATGGGTCCTAGAGACTACCTATTCTGTAATGGCTCTGGCCATCCAGGTGAACTTATGTAACGGCCCTGGCCATCCAGGAGATTTTATGTAAATGGCCCTAGCCATCTAGGTGTAAATCTTTCATCATCAGTAATAAAGCTTGATATCACTCAAACTTTTGCACTGAGTCTACAAACAAGACATCCATCAAACGAGTACCACTACTCGACATCCATTATGGCTAAGTGCTTCGCGGGCTTCGCTGCAAGCCGCAGTAACAAGTACTCGGTCAAATATCATAACACAAACAAACTGAGATGCATTCAACTGTCTCAACTAACTTATTTTGTTCATCTTACAACTACTACCTATCATAACTACTCTACAGGTACCTCTACTAGAGGTTCAGCTTCTCAGTGACTTGTTCGGCGATTGGTGGCATCTTCTCCATTAGACGCGGAATTGTTCACTCGAGCAGCTCGTCGCGACAGCACCAGCAATAACATCCACAGGCACCTTGGGAAAGTAAGACTTCAAGAACGCGAGTACTTGGTTTGGGATGGACTTCGCCAAGTGCTTCACGTATGTCGCCAAGTGCCCGGGGGCTTCCTTCAACCTATCCACAAGCGGTCGTAGTTGCTCTCCGGCCACATGTGGAACCAACAGTCACATGATCGGTAGTGCAAGTTCCTCGAGTTTCTTCAGTGACGCCCATAGCTTCTCGCAGTCTTCATTTAGCCTCTGCAGGGATTTATAACAGCGCACAAGGTCAATGCCACTGGCTTCACGGAGCTCCATCCACTTAATGCACTCATGAGTTCTCTTTACAAGCTCGTATTCAGCTACCTCTCGAGCATCAATCTCGTGGTACACGATATTCTTCAGATCCATCTCGGACGACCTGACCTGCTCGAGATAAGTCTCAAGTTCTCCAAAGACCTCAACAA
This sequence comes from Cenchrus fungigraminus, assembly GCA_036936925.1. Lineage (NCBI taxonomy): Eukaryota > Viridiplantae > Streptophyta > Magnoliopsida > Poales > Poaceae > Cenchrus > Cenchrus fungigraminus. The sequence goes on along the minus strand of CM072772.1, from coordinate 54,720,200 downwards.
CAACATCAGATGCAGATAACCATCAAAATCAATACACAAGGACTACGGCAAGAGTCATACCTTTGTTCTTATGCCACATTGACTTGTTCTTCTTGACGACTTTGTCCTTCTTTGCCATCATGTCTTGGATCTCATTGTGGTACTGAGCGAAGGTGGTGTCAAGCTTGGACTGGAGTAGTGCAGAATGCTCCCTCGACTTGTCCAGCTCCTTCTCAAGCTCCTCAGTGCGGAGAACGGTGTCGTCGTATCCTTTCAGAAGCTCAGATTTCTTCTGGGATCTCTAGACTACACCTTGCATCATCAGAGCACAACTACTTCATCAATCAAGCTACTACACTCAACGACAGATTGACAATGAGTACTTCAGCTTACCTTCATCCATTGTTCTGAATGGCGCATGGACTCCAGGTTCAGCGCGACAACCGATGGATCTATCAACTCGTCATCGAGCAACTCGAGGCCTCGGCGGCTCGAGCTACTCGAGGACTCCATGGCCACGGACCTTATAGGCTCTGGGTCTTCAATTTCCTTCTCGTAGAGAACCATCTGGCTACCCGACCTTGGGGTAGGCAACATGCGTGCCTCTTCCCTGAGCTCGGGGGCTGCAGCTATAGTCATTGTCTCTACTGGCTTGATAGCAATGGGGTCTGGGAGTACCCTCTCCTCGGCTTCTGCTCCGGGCTCTGTCAACAAGTTGTCAAGTGAACTCGGGGGCTACAACAAGACATAGTACTCAAAGCACCAGTATCATACCTTGTGAGGTGCTAGCTTCTGCGTCCGCCGCCTCCATCACATCATCTTCCTGGCGAGGCAGTGTGGGTCCCCGAGGCCCTGTCGAGCGGTCTTCTCCATCGACAGGGGTACTCGTCTCGGCCCCGTCCCAAGACAAGTCAGTTGATTTCCTGCACGAAGAGTACTATGTCAGCAATAACTACAAACAAGCTATTCCATCTACTCGAGTAGATAGATACTTACAATGTCGACCGCACCAAAGTGACGGTTGGGGCGCTAAGAAGACTCGAGATGTCCACGATAACAGGTGGCACCTCGGGAACAGTTTTTTCGGCGGTTACTTTAACAGCACAGGGCTCCTACTCCTATGCCTCTGGCAGCTCCATGAAAGGACCTTGTGATGCCTAGAGGCGGGGTGAATAGGATCACTTCAAATTTCTGAAACAAAATGCAGCGGTTAAAACTTGGTCGGTACTACCGACGCTGTGTCAGAACTACCGAGGGGCTCGGTACTTCCGGCACAGGGGCGGTACTACCGACCACACAGAGTTGACTAAAACAAAATTTGAAATGGAGAGTGATTCTAGCAATTCTACTTGAATCAAAAGTTGAGTTTAGATGCTAGGAACCTCCTGCAACCAAAGATATATATAGGGACACAACAAATACGTAGATCGGGCACAAAAAAGCTTCTAGGGTCAGCAAATTGCAAAGAACTCAAACAAGGAAGAGACAAGAGATTTAATCCGAAGTTCACTCCCACTAAGGAAGCTACATCTCCGTTGAGGATCCCACAAAGCGAGGGCTATCACCAAGAGCCTCTTGCCTCACCCAATCCCCACAAAGGAAGATTGGTGCTCACTAAGAATTCTCCACAAAGGAGAGGGGAAATACAAAAGATCCCGGGTGCTCCACACAAAGAGGGCGCTCAACGGGCGACGCCTAACCGTCTAGAAGCAAGCTTCAAGAGTAACAAACGTGAATCGATTCCCGGAGATGCTTCAAGTGCTCTTGAGATGAAGGAGATGAAGGTGCACTCAAAGCTACTTAATCTCACACCTTGAATCACTTCCTCACTCAAGCCCTAGCTCAGAGGAATCAAGACTTGGCTCTAGGAGGGAGAGGAGGAGAGGAATGAATGCTCTTGGGTGTGTTTGTCCCGTGGTTGGTCAGCAGCAAATGAAGGGGATGAAGGGGGTATAAATACCCAAGCCCCAAAACTAGCTGTTACTATGTACTTACGGCAATTATCGGTACTACCGACCTAGGGTCGGTACTACCGATAGTTTGGGAAAACTCAACCAGTGAACCCATATCGGTTCTACCGACCCCAGGCCGATACTACCGACAACACCTGGAATTTTGAGGAAAGATAGCATTTGTGCACGTGTTGGCTCGGTGTTCCTCACACTTACTTAGGTCATCTCTCTAAGCACTTTGAGCATCTCAGGGTGGTCAATTCGCATCCCCCTTTATAGTACGGTGTTTCCTATACTCAAATTCTAAAATAAAATGAAATTAAGCCTTGACTTGGGTTTAAACACCGAATTGGAGTTGGGGCCTTCCTTTGGTTAAAACCTTTTTTTTTGCTTATATCCTGCACACATCTCACTTATCCATTAAATACCACAAATTGTGTTTGTCATTATCACCAAAACAATTAGGGGCCAAGATGCACTTTCACTCCACGGCTTCAACCGCAGTTGGAGGAGGATCCTGGGTCTCTACCGTAGTTGTCTCGGAGATAACGTCTTTGGCCTCCATGGCTGTTAGTTGCTCCTGTGCCTGTGGTGGCACGACTACCTCAACTTCAATTGTGGGTGGTGCACTTGTGTTGTCTTCATGATGTGAACCTGCTAAGGTTTGTGGTCGATCTTTCGATGAGAGGCATGGGGGATAACTCGATTGGAGGAGATGAGGTTCACGACCCAACTACAACCTTTCCAAGGATGCACCTTAGCAACTGATACACCACCTCCTATGGCTGTCGCAATCTTGTCGAGCGCGTCGACCGCCACTAGGGCACCTGTTCCTGCAAGCAATCAAAGAACAAGCAAGAACAAGTATAACAAGCAACTAAATTGCAAATATGGATATGGAAACCAATCTGATATCTCAAAGTTGGTGTTCCGAATCAGGTAGAACGGTCTAGCCGACACACGCGTCTACAAGGAAGTAGGAATGGCTAAACTTACAACAAAACAAAACCCAAGTGTTCTTGATGATGGCTAAGGAGTATATGAGAGGGGGAGGACGACCACAAGGGGGAAGGGGTCACGCCCAACCCTATGAAGCGTCCCTAATGGACCCAACTTGATACACAGGCCATTGGGCCAAAATAAGGTGGCGCAGCACCCTGGAAAGATATGGACATGAGTCATCGATTGCAGAGGCCTCAGGAAAGATATGGACATGAGTCTAGATCCATATGAAAGTTGACTTCATCATGGATCAAGGAAGTACTTGAACGCTGCAATCCGACTCCGTATGCGCCTGTGGCGTCCGTCACAAGTTGGCGATGTGTTGCAGTCCGAATTCAACACCCAAAACGTGTTGGCCTTGATCTCTTTCCATCTTTGGGCCAAAATTGACGTGGTGGCCTAGTGGAGGACGTGAGGAACACTTGGACTTAGTCCCCAATCAACCTCTTTGGTCCTCCATTCCTTCCATGTGTGTTTAATACTCTTTTTGATCCACATGTATTTCTGAAAATGACAATGAACACACATCATGGCGCAGCATCAATTCAACGAATTTAGCAAAGATAATCATGATAAAGAATAGATTCACCTTTGGTTTAAAAGCCATTAATGTGGTCATATCGTAGTTGGTTATGTTCTCATCATTCTCCCCTTCTTGGCTGCAAGTCGTCCTCGACTTGCTCCGCTGGCATTCAAAGGCCACATCCATGTTGCATAGCCACAACAAACAATGCTCCCCTTCTTTGGGCTGACCCTGTTCCTCAAGAAAACAACTAGAAAAACTTTGCTAGACATTATTAGTGTTAGTGCAGCCCCCTATTTGATCATTGTATTATATCCCAAAAGGATATTTCAGATTAGAGCAAATATAGACTTTATGCACCAAATATTCTCCTTTGGAATTATATTTGCCAATAAAGTGATATGTATGATCCGACAAACATTTCAATTCAGAATATGCAAAAAGTTTCTCCTCTAAACAATTTAGATCACAAGGAACATCAAATTCAATATAACCTAGAGTATTTAAAGAAGACAACAATTTCAGTTCATCTTGTGCACAAGTAATAGGATGAAAAATCTTTTGTTCAGCACATATATACGGTTCCAAACCAATTGTATCACACTTATTCACTACTAGTGGCATTGGAGTAAAAGAAGCATCATCACACAAGCCCTCTTTATCACTAGGAACATAAAGTAATTCATCTTGTGACAAAATCAAATCAGCAGTAGGTTCCACTTTTTCTTGCTCATGTATAACATGCTTAGTGCACAAATTTGCAACGTTAAGGGTCATATCATTCTTGTAGGTATTCGCAGATAATAAAATTCGTTTTCAGCACTCACAGCAAGCCAAAACAATGAAGCAATATTATTGTATGATTTGCTAATTAACAAGGTTTGAATTTCAGAATTGAGCCCTTTCTTAAACCTACTCATAACATCCTCCATGCATTCATCTAATCCACTAAACATGACACAATCATGAAGGTATGATAGTATTGCTTGACAGTCCTACTACCTTTCTTCAAGTTGTCTAATTTTGAAAGTAAACAATCAGCATAATACTCGGGGACATATTCATCTCGAAAAAGCATTTTAAAACCTTTCCAAGTTTGTGGAATATTGTTGTGCCTACAAATATGTTTCCATGTAGTCAAAGCATATTTTGTTAAAGCACTAGAAGCAGCAAAGATCATTTGATGTTCAGTCAAGTCATGATTATCAAATTCTGCATCTACCTTAAGCTCCCAATCAATGTAAGCATGAGGATCAAACATACCAGCATATAATGGTAAGTGTTGAATGGTATCTTGAATGTGAGGGTCTAGCTTCCACTGCTCAAAATCTTTGTATCACTTGCCATGATTATTAGAAAACAAGAAACACAAGAATAATATGTTTTCTCCTGTCAACTATTAGGATGGGCTGGGTGTAATTCTCTCAAATTGAACTTGTTCAAACAAGCTCTTACAAGTTCTTACCTTGCTCAACAAGAGGGGACGACCACCAACAAGTCTGCAAGCCTGGAATGAAGTGTATCGGTGCTGCATCAACAAAACCTGTCAAGCTGTAGTCGAATATGTGAAGCTATAGGTGGGCTGAAACAAGGAATGGACTAGCACCACATTAGTTATAAAAGCAAGCTGAATAATCATTCAATGGTAGTACTGTGCTGGTCCTAGGCTAAACCATGCTGGAGACGTGAGCCTAGGCACAAAGGTATTCACTAACCAAGAGCAACTAGCACCGCACAAACAAAATAAACAGATTCAGCCCTTTTTTCTTTCACTTCCTTTCCTCCTCTCTTTTTTTCTCTTCTCTTTTTTCTTCTTGTTTTTTTCTTTCTTGCAATTTTTTTCACAAGACTAAACTCTTTTGCTGACTAATATGACAAATCCACAATAAAGGATGAGTTTCACAGAATGCAGATCATCAATCTCCTGGACAATTGCAGAATGCTCAAAACGAATTTTGCAACAAGACTAGATCCGTTGGAAGATAAAAAGATAAGCTTTCCAGATTGTATTTAAAGACATGAATCGGACTTAAGTTGTATCCGTGGTGGCCAAAATGCTGCAGCGATGTATATGATGATAATGGATCTCGTGGTGACCAAACATGATAGAACTCAAAACTCTAAATGATTAGACACTAAGACCAGCAACTCGACACAAACTGGTGCAACCGAAAACTCAACAAGCCCTAACTAAGCATGTAACGACCCAAATTTTCGGCGGGGAAAATCCGAACCCATGTACCCTTGCGATAGTCCCTAGATCAGTTGTTATCGCGTACAGAATTCATCACAGACAATATATCACAGCTATACATCGATACACACAAATTTAGGTATTTAATTTATTACATATCCATTATGGCGTACAACATTACAAGCCTCTTGGCTGAATCAGGGTGAAAAGTCTACACAGTGGTAGCTAGCATCCCAGAAGTGTCTCCATCTTTTTTTCTTCTCGCCCACAGGCATCCTTGAGCGCAGCGACGTCTCCCTCAGTCATACCACCCATCGGCGTTGTTGTCATAGTCAGACTCGTACCCTGCACACCCAAAGTCTATCCCCAAGGAACGGGATAGGTCCATGTCACCAATTGTATGCAGCTTTAAGTGGCCTAACTCTAAAGGATAAGAAAAGTGACAAGGTAAAGGATCAAGATTCCTATGCAGTGGCAGCAAAGCATAACAAGAACAACTGCATATAGATCCCAACCCAATCTCTCAGCACAACTCGGGAACACCTGGTACCCCAGGGACCCGTCTCCACAACTTATCTCCATCCAGGGTCGATGCGAGAACATTCTCTCCTCGCACCTCAATGACTGCAATCGGATCTGCGAGGCAGAGGGAGCAACTCTCCTCTCCCCGACTGCAACCACAGCTCACCACACTCTCAAACTACAGGGGGAGGTAGAAATCCCAAAACATGAGGAACAAATATGTCTCAAGGTTTGTCCATGACCGAGGACGTGGCTATACGTATAGATCAGACACTCTGCAGAGCGTGTACACCTGGACCCAACTCGGAATGGCACCCGGCCGGTGTATGCCCGACCGAGCCCACCCTACCATGCGAACTCTCGGTAGTTACGGTTCCACCCTGCATCCGGGCCTCAAAGCGATCCCTCGCAAAGGACTGCACTGGAACTGTGAAATGCTCCCGTGTGGCCACACAGGAGACGCTCCGGGAGAAGATGGGCTCTAACCCACTTCACCCCCACTGATACCCTCTATCCTGCTGGTAGGTATGGTACCGCACTTGCCGAGCTCAACCTGGCCCTATCCCCACTCTCGGCGAGGTGGTGTGTACGAAAGTCCTATCGACAAGTTGATCCACTCACTTTCAGACTGGGGCAAGCTCATATCCTCCAAGTGCAATACATATAAAACCCCAACACCTATGCTCCAAAAACCGTAAAAGCGGGAATGCACTGAGGAGTGCATCCCCATCCCCATCCCCGATCCTAGATCAGTTGTTTCGAGCTCACCCCCGCCAAAGTACCCAAAACGCCTTCTCCTGCTGGTTTTTACCTCACACACACCAAGAACCACTATAGCCCTCCCAACACATGCATCGCGAAGTTCAGCGCATATACACGCTTATATAACATAGTAGTAGTAGGGCAATCAAGGACAGGGTAAATAAAGAAGGCTATGCAAGGTTCATCATCATCATGCAATTAAGTAAAGCGCTAGCATACTACTTAGCAATGCCTAATAGGAATTTCAGAATCAGTCGGGCATGAACCTGCACACAGGTAGTCGTCGGCGACGTAGTCGTCGGTGTATTCGTACTCCGAGCTCAGCTCTCCAGCTCCGGCCACTACTATTATCACATAAACAAAATAAAGATGGGTCCTAGTTGCAATTAACTCCAAATGAAAAGCAAATAAGAGCCAAAAGAGAGCAAACGGTAGCCTAACCCGGAGTTTAAGATTTTAGAAGAGTTTAGGAAAAGGTTTTATAATTTTCGGAGCCAAAATGGATTTACTATGATTTTCCAAAGATAAAATACATTTCTAAAAATAAAAATACGCATCCACAATATAGTTAACTATAAACTATCTATAGGCTGACTCTAGTTGTCTCTAAGCTAACTACAGGCCGACTGTTGGCTGTTTCCAAGTGCACACGTGGCTGCCAACTGGGCAGCTTATAGCCAGCTGCAGCACATGTGGTGGCTGACCTGCTTGTGTGGCTGGCGCATGGGATCCGACCGGGATCCAGTGTTGCGCAACGCTATGCGGGTGACGGTGTGGCTCGGCTACGGTTGGTCAACCGCACTGGATCCAGGGGATCAGCTACGGCACGGCTAGGTGCGGGCAAACGTGTGGCCAAGCTGGGATTGGTCGGATGTAAAGGATCCTAGGGATCCAGGGTGGCTGGTGATGGTGTGGCCGGGCATGTGCAACAAAACCCCAGCTGGGTTTGTGGGCTGCCCGCCAGGTGTTCGAGGAAAAGCCCCAAAGGAGCGGCGGATCGGCAAGAGCTCACCGGCGGTGAGGTTCGACTGTAGCTAGCTAACACGTGCCATGGCGCGGCTCAGGACGTCCTAGGGTATCGATTGGGCACAGAAAAGCTCAGCCCTTGGTCGGACTCCGTCTCAACGGCGGTGACGCCGGGCAGGGCGCGGCGGACGGACCAAGGTGATGCGAACGCCGCGGCGCGTGCTGGGACGACGGCTTGGTCCCCCCTACGCGTGCGCGCGCTGGAGCGTGCGCGGATAAGAGGCGCTAGACGCGGCTAAAGGTGTCACCTTTGTCTCCCTGTGCGAGCGCGTGAGTGTGAGCCGGTGGCTTGGCCACGGCGGCAAGCTCGGCGTTGGCACGCGGGCGAAGCACCACGACGGTGAACGGCTAGGCAGGACGGGATGGTCTCAGGGCTCGAGGTGGCCAAAAGGCTCGGCCTTAGCTTCACTTGCACGACGAACGCATGTGCACCGGTGCATTGGGGTTCACAGTGGCAACATGGTGGAACGACAGTCAGGTGGACAGGAGAGGCAAGCGGGGTGCGCGCGCGGACGAAGGCGGCGGCACCTGCAAGCAATAGGCTCGGCTCGACGGCCGGCGACATAGGCGACGGTGGTTGCGTGGCGGCGCGGCGCAAGCGGGCAAGAACAGGCATCACGGGGAGTTCATCCTCCCCACGACGCGAAGGCTAGGCTCCACAGCAGAGGGGTGAGTGCGATGCTCACCTGCGGGTCTGGTTTGCGGTGGTGAAGAAGACGCGGCGGCGGAGTAGCTCGGAGCAGGGGACGACGCGGCGCACGGACGGCTCGACTCCCCCGTGGCTCCTTCCCCACGGACAGCCTCCGGTCTTTGCAGCGGATGGCAGCAGCTCCTGTGGATGGCCTGACCTGCCTCCTTCTCCTTCTTCTCCTCTCCTTCTACCCAGATGTCAGCAGCAGCGGATTTAGGGAGGAACCCCAGGGCAGCTAGGGTTAGGGCTGCGGCAGCGGCGGTGCTTATATAGGCGCGGGTAGGTGGCGCAGACGGCAAGATGCGGCGCGGCCGACATAGCGAGCATCCGGTGGCGCCTACCATGGCCGCACGACCTTGCTTTCCGAGGTGGCACGCTTGGGATGGATGCATGAAGGAGAAAGGGGAAAGAGGAAGGGAAAGGCGTGGGCGAGGTGGCGGATGACGCTTGGGTCCCACCTGTCGGCGACACAGGCGACAGATGGATTGGCAGGCCTAGATGGGCCAGGAGTAGGTGGGCCGGCGGAAACTTAGGGGTGGTCGGCGAACTCAGCGGCGAGATTAGGGATGTCCGGAAGACTTCTTCAGTGAGGTTAAGGCCCAAAGTTGGGTTAGAGTAAGACTAATGGGAGCCTAGGGCTTCCAATAGCTACTGGAAGCCCCGACCTACCAGCGCGCCACCCGCGCGCGCGACACGCGCCCGACTGCCTGGCACGTGCGCGTGGCATCCATACAACTGAAAAGGAGGCCGTTGTCCGTACGTCATATAAACCAAAAACTAGAACATCCGCAAGCACTTGAGCCTCTGTTGTCCGTACTAATGGTAGATATCCGTATGTCATATAAACCAAAACCTAGAAACATCCATGAGTAGTGTAGCCTATGTGATCCATATGTCATATAAACCGTGTAGATGGGCCGTACAAAGATGATAGTTGCTATCCAAACGTCGTATAAGCCAAGACTAGAAGCAGACATGTCCAATACTAGTTTCTGTGTAATCCGGACATCATACAATCAAAAACAAGAAGTTGTATATACATTTAGCACCCACAGGTCATAGCACCACGTGAGTGCCGTATAAGTTTTGCAGTGAAAGTTTGAGCCATGCGTCATATATATCGACGACAACTAGACGTGTATAGATTAGCATCATATATACCTCGGCTCAATGTTATATATGCAAACAGTGAACATCATATACGCAACAGGTAAATGTCATATAAAGACGTCGTCAACATGAGAATTTTCTAGATACAGACGTCCAATCCGACAGTGGAGTGGTGTCCGTGCGTCCTGACAAAAGATCATGTTTGGGGCGAGGGTGCTTGTCCTACATAACACCCACAAACAATCCGACCCAGGATCTAGAACAAACCCTACCTACTACCATCCAATTTTAGGGGCGAGGACAAGCAGTCCCATGGAACCTCCACCGCCAGGAGGTGGTCCTCCGAGGATGGCAAGCAGCCCTCAGGCGCCTCATCCACCGCCAGCACCGCCGCCGTCAAGTTGTCCTCGCCCTCCGACCTGGCTTCTTTTGATGCGAAAATAGGACGTCACTCCGCGCGCGACACACGTGACTTCCCGGTCTGTAGCGAGGCGTGCCAGCCAATCTGACCTGTTGATTGACAATGGAAAAATATTAAGGATCGGCTAGAGAACCGATGGGTCTTTAGTGACACGTGTATCTGCCAATCGGCTGATACAGAGAAGCAAGATCGGCCAGCTCGAAAGCGACCGACGAGCGAATACGTAAATAAAGAGATCGGTTGGATCGGCCGATCGTGACGTCAGCACTCGAGTAGGTCTGAATCGGCTGTAGTGTTAGAAGCCGACAGGATCTAGATTAAGTGGGATAAATGGATGATAATAGCTAAAACCACAAGAATTGTTACAAAAAACTTGTAGATCTAGCTAATATCGGTAAGGGGTGAATAAAGAACTAGACGAAACCTCAGCGATGCGCCCGGAGGTTAAAGCCTAGGTTTATTCGGTAAAACGGTACTCACAAGCTTGTCACAGATCGATCAATGCAGCCCGACAAACTTGAAGGACGACGTTGAAGAAAAGGGAAAAACGCAATGGCGAAGTCGCCGAAAAGTAGATGCTGTAAAGTAGATGCTGTAAATTGTAAAGGGTTTGCCCGGAGGTGGTTTGTTTGATATTGGTGTGTACAAATTTCCCGACTACGCAGGGCCGCTATTTATGTCCTAAGGACAACCCGACTCCTAGTCAATTACGGCACTGTTTACTTGCATCTAAAGAAAACAAACACTACTAAAAATAGAAAAAGGACTCATGCAAGAGTCAAATTCTCCTAAAAACTGACTCTAACCCGTCGCCAATCGTAGATTGACTCGCCTCCACTGTTCCTTGCCTTTGGCATATCTTCTTGATTACCACTTTCTTTCTTCCCATCGGCCGATCCTCCGGTTGACCATCGGCCGATTGGTTGACCCGCCAGCCTATCATAGACAGGGTTAGACCCCTTTTGACCATTGACGAGTTCTGTTGACCACCCTTCTTTTTCTTCAATCGGCCGATTGTACTATTTTCTCATCGGCTGCTCCTTCTTATCCCATCTGACCTGTTTTTCCAAAAAACGGTGTCAACACATGCCCCCCAGTTTCGGAGTAAATAATCTTTTGCTCCGAAATTTACTCAAATCCGGTATCCTCCTTCTTAATCTAAAAGATAGCCAAATCTCTCCACATAGCCGATGCAATCAGTCTCCATTGCTTCCATTGATAGTGTCCTATCCCTTCAATGCAACAGATCATCTGACACTCTCCCAGGACTGTTTACCATGTGACACTTTTTGTCTCTTCCATTTTCCTTCCCTATAAGACTCACCCTTTTGTTCAGGGGTTTCTCCACGATCTCTTTGAGTTTTTGGATTTTCCTGATGTAGACATTGACTCCCTTGGCTTTTAGGTATGAGAGGCATCCTTTTCTGGAAAATTCTTTAGGGGATAGCAATTGCCACTGGTCGTTGACAAACTTCTACTTGAAATGGCATTTCTCCTGGATGCTGTTAGTGAGCTTGCCAACTCTGTCTGCGATGCTGAGCAGAAGATTTTTGTGAACCATGCTCTGTAGTTTGTAGATGTGTTAGAGAAATTTCCCCACCATTTGCCATATGTGCGTGCCATCCCTATTTTTGGGAAATGTTTCTCCGAATCAGTCATCCTTTGGAAACTGAACCATTCACGGGTCATCTGTTTCCTCTTTTACCGGATCTAGTATCTTCGGTTTCTGTCTTTTCTGGCTTCCCCATCCTTATCTCTTCAGGACGCCTTGGCTATAAATAACCGCCCTCATCTGTCATGGAGAGCACATCTTTTCGTTGATGGCTCAGAATATAGGTTCGGTAGGCTTTAGGCTTCTACTTTTTGGTCTTCTTCCCTTCTCCCACCTCTCGATGGCTAGAAGAATTCTTGTGATATAGTCTAGGACATGCTCCTCTCTCTAGTCTCCTTTTGTGAAGCCAGGAGGTCCAACAGCTAGAAGAACCCTTGTGACGCGTCTTGGGTGCATCAGCTGATGGGGGAGAGTGGATGTTGTTCCTGGGCGTTTAGGAAGAAGAACAACCCTATGTCTTCTTCGCCGGGATTTGATGGAGAAGGTCGCAGAATCTGGCGATTCATCTTCATCAAATTTACGCTTCCTTTTCTGTTTTTCTCTTTCTTCGTTCCTTCATTGACGACGATGATCCAGAATCGTTGTTCGCTCAGTGATGATGAACATAATCGGCTCATCATAAATTTTCCGATTTATCACTTCAATGTAACCTTCAGATCCGAATTGTAATACTGTCCTCTGTAATCAGTGATAAGAGAATAATATATGTATATATGTTCTGTTCTAAGGGTGATTTGCTCATCGGCTAATGACCTAAAACCGAATGTATCAAATCGGCTATTGGTTATTTTATTTTTTGTACTGATGGTGATTCCCTCTAGAATCGGCTATAGCTCGAAATCTTAATCGGCCGTTAGGCTCGACATGATGATCGGCTAGGCGTCTACCCATATGCTTAGGTAATACTTCTTCAAATATTTTCCGTTTAACGCTCTAGCAAACTTCTCTCCTTCCAAAGTTTCCAAGATATATGCATTGCCTGGCATGCATTGGCTGAAGCGATACGGACCTTCCCACGTTGGTGACCACTTCCTGTATTTCGGATCTCTAGAGCCGATTGGAGTATGAGTTTCCAAACCAGATCTCCTTGGGCAAATTCTTTGACTTTGACCTTCTTGTCATACCACCTGGCTATTCTCCTTTTACTTTTCTCGATATTTTCCAAAGCTCTTAGCCGATCACCAGCAAGGTCCTCTAACTCTTCTTTCATTATAGCTGAATAATCATCAACCGATAATTGATCTTGTAAAGATGTCCTTCTAGATCTAGTTTTCAACTCCTAAGGCAATACCGCATCATGACCATATACTAGGTGATAAGGTGATACTTTGGTCGCTCCATGACATGCCATTCGGCATGCCCACAATGCCTCATTAAGGACCATGTGCCATCGCCTAGGATTTTCATCGATCTTGCGTTTAATCAATTTGATGATGCCCTTGTTTGCTACCTCTACCTGCCCGTTTGCTTGAGCATAATAAGGAGATGAATTCAGCAACTTGATACCCAGAGAGTTCACGTATTCCTCAAATTCTCCTGAGGTGAATTGACTTCCTTGATCGGTTGTAATAGTTTGGGGTATACCAAACCGATAGACAATATGCTCTTTGACGAAATCAATCATGTTGCCTGATGTCACGTTCTTGACAGGGATAGCTTCAACCCATTTTGTGAAGTAATTAGTGGCCACCAATACGAATTTATGACCTTTGCTTGATGGTGGATATATTTGTCCAATCAGATCGATTGCCCAACCTCTGAACGGCCATGGTTTGATTATCGGATTCATTGCTGATGCTGGGACTCTTTTAATGCTCCCAAAATTTCTGACACTCTTGGCATCCTTTGTAGTATTTGAAGCAATCTTCCAATATCATTGGCTAATAATAGTTATTATTTCTGACCATCCACTTCATCTTGAACGCTGATTGATGGGCTCCACAGACTTCCTCATGAATTTCTCCCATTAAGGTCTTCGCCTCTTCTTCACCAAGACATTTGAGCAAGACCCCATCGATGGTGCGATAGTACAATTCATCTTCCAACAAGACATATTTAATGGCTTTGTACCTTAGTTGTTTGTCAACCTTCTTGGATGAGGCTTTCAGATAATCCATTATCTCTTTTCTCCAGTCATCGGCTGGTAATTCCAAAGCTAGAATCAGCCGATAACCTGATGCCCCTTGAGCCAGCCGATTAGCTTCACTATTGTGACACTTAGGGATATGTTCGAGTTGCACTATCTTGAACTCTCTGAGTAACTGAAGACACTCTTCATGATAGATCCTCAATATGTCGTCTTTGCATTTATATTTTCCTGCCAATTGATTTATCATGAGTTGAGAATCTCCAAATATCTCAACAGCTTCAGCGTTAATTTCTCGTAATAACTTTATCCCTTTCAATACTGCTTGATACTCGGCTTGATTATTTGTCGAAGTCTTCTCAATTGGGATAGAAAATTCATAATTTGCCCCTTGAGGCGAAATGAGAACAATTCCAATCCCAGCTCCTACTCCACATGATGATCCATCAAAGAACATGGTCCATGGAACAGGCTCAACAACTGCAACTTCGGGTCCACAATGCTGAGTCACCAAATTGGCCATCACCTATCCTTTGATTGCTTTGGCCGATTGGTAGGTCAAATCAAATTCTGACAAAGCCAAGATCCACTTCCCAATACTGCCCTTTAAGATTGGTAATGATAGCATATATTTGACTACATCATCTTTGCAAACCACAATGCATTCGGCGGTTAACAGATAAGGCCTCAACTTCGTGCATGAGAAGTATAAGCACAAGCATAATCTCTCCACCGCCGAATATCTTGTTTCTGCATCCAAAAGCCTTCTACTCATGAAGTATACGACTCGCTCTTTCCCTTCAAACTCTTGTACGATGGCCGATCCGATAGCCCGCTCATTAGCCGATAAATATAATTTGAACAGCTTCTTATCCTGAGGGGGCATTAGGACAGGAGGAGATTTTAAGTATTGCTTGATGTTGTCCAAAGCCTTCTGTCGCTCTTCTCCCCATACAAAATTTTGATCGGCCTTGAGCTTTAACAGAGGTGTGAACGGTTGAATTCTCTCAGATAGATTAGATATAAATCTCCTGATGAAATTAATCTTGTCGATCAATGGCTGAAGCTCTTTCTTGTTTGATAGTGCTTCTATCTTCTATGAACTGATCCATTAAATCTTGTCATCATAGCCGACTGCTTGGACCGACTTTAGTCCAAAATCGGACACCTTGAGATACTTGGTATCCCACGCTTTTCCAGATATGCAGCTTACTCGATCATAAGTCCATCCTTGCGCTTCTGTAGCTGCTACAATCAAGGAGGTTTTTCCCTTGACCATCTCCACTGAATCTCCGATCCATAGGATGATGCACTGTAGATGGTATACAGCAATTGGAATGTATCCAATCCCGTCCCAACAGTAGATTATAAGATCCCCTTCCTTTAATGACAAAGAAAGTGGTTGGATTGGTCTTACTGCCAATAGTGAGCTCCACGCAGATTGCACCTTGAGCTGGAGAGATGTTGCCTTCAAAGTCCACCAACATCATGTCGGTTTGGGTTTGATCTTTGTCAGATTTCCCAATCTTGCGCAGCAGGGTGTATGGCATTAGATTGACTGCTGCTCCTCCATCTACTAGCATCCTAGTGACTAGTTTCCCATTGACAAAACCTCTGAGAAATAAAGCCTTCAAGTGTTGTCTTTTCTCATTTTCTGGTTTCTCAAAAATGGCTTGTGTAGGTTCCAATGTCAACTGAGCCATCCCTAGTTCTTCATCCGACACATCCGAATCAATTGGAGCCATAAACTCCTTAGGCAGAAGGACAACCATGTTTATGTCAGCCTTTGGCTCATCATCCTTCGCACCATTAGTCTTAAGCTTGGGATGCCATACTTGAGATTGAACTTTCTTTTTGTCCAGCACACACCTTTCTTCTTGTTCTTGCTATTCTAGCTGTCGTAGGCACTGGACTCTCCTTTTCTAAGACTTGATCAAGCCATTTGGACACCATTGTGGATTAGGCTTCTTGCATGACTGGCTTGACCCTTCATCGTCCAGTTGTAGAGTGCGTCGACATTCAGGAGCTCGGCACATGATGTCCTCATCAGGAACCAAGGAATCGGCCATCTCTTCCAGCCGATTGTTTGACTTCTCATTGACTCGGCCTCCCAGCCGATCATGAACACTGGTCTTGCCCCCCAGCCGATCGTAGACGCTGGCTTTGCCCCCCAGCCATTGATGAACTGGGACCCGTTGGTTGTTGAATTCACAGTGATCCCCAGTCGTAGGCCTTCTGTCATTGAAGCAGACCCTCTTGGATGAGCTGCTATTGTTGTATGCTCCGTTGCACTCTGACAATTTCTGCTGTCAGCAGTTTGATTCCTTCCTCCCAGTAGTACTTGAAGAATGGACATCTCCAATGTCCTTCATTGCGCCATGCCCACTCTTCTCTTCACTTCGCTTCCTCTCGTTGTCGCTGGAATTTGTTAATCAGCATCTGGGACGTGACAGGCCGGCGTGGTTTCATGTCTTTTTCTTCAAGCAACAACCCTTTTCCTTTAACATCGGCAGCAGTTGCTTGTACCTTGGGATCAACAGCTCCATTATTTTGAGCTGATTCTGACGTCAGCAGCTTAACACGTGATGTGTCTTTGCTAGACACCTCAACTGTATTAGTTGGGAAGGGGTGCTGATCAATCTTCATCGGCTTTTCAGCTTTGGTAGGGGTTTCAAATTTAAGCTTCCCTTGCTCAATAGCTGATTGAATCTGTTGTCTGAAGATCTTTTAATCATTGGTGTCGTGCGACGTTGCATTGTGCCACTTGCAATACTTCATCCTTTTGAGCTCTTCTGCAGGCGGTATGGTATGGAAGTGAGAGAGCTTAATCTGCCCCTGCTGAAGCAATAAATCAAATATCTTATCGGCCTTAGTGATATCAAAGCCGAATCTTTCTGGTTCCTTTTTACCAAAAGGATATGAGACAGTCTTCTTGCCCTTGACCCACTCTGCGAGCCCTATCATATTTTACTCATCTTCTGAGTCAGAGCAATCCACATAAGACACCTTCTTTTGGAAGTTCCTCCTAGGCTCATAGGACTTTGCAGTTTCCTGACTCATCCGACTGACTAATTGGTTGAGATTCTCGAAGTCATGTGATGCATATTTATCTCTCAAGGTTGGCAAGAGCCCTTGGAATGCCAACTCGGCCAGTTGCTTGTCTCCCAAATTCAGACTATAGCATTTATTTCTGACTTCTCCGAACCTTTGAACGAATCCAGCAATAGTTTCATCGTTCCTTTGCTTGAGTCTGGTCGGATCGGTGATCTTCATCTCATGAATGCCCGAGAAGAAATAGTTGTGGAACAACTGCTCCAGATCAGACCATTTAATGATAGAATTGGCCGGAAGTGAGGTGAACCATGAAAATGCTGGCCCTGAGAGAGATGAGGAGAACAACCGTATCCTAAGTGTGTCAATATTCCCTGCTTATCCACATTGTATAATGAACCGAGAGATATGCTCCATCGTGAATGTATCTTCTTGCCTAAAGAATTTGGTGAAATCTGGCACCTTGAATCTTGGAGGGAAAGGTATCTGATCGTAACCAGATGGATACGGTGTCCTGTACATGTAGATTTGTTGCTTAGGTTTTATCCCAAATTGCTTCCGCAGCGTCTCTGAAAGATGGTCAATCAATTCTTCCTTCAGATGAGACTTCAATTCAGCAGATATCTGTTATATTGCCTGTATGTCAGTCGATGGAGTCTCTGAAGGTTGTTCTTCCAAAGTTCTTGACTGTGGATTTGGTACTGCCGATACCCTTGCTTCAGAAGAACCTTGCGTATTTGATTGACTTGTCACAGGTGGAGTCTGTCCGATCGGCTGTCCAGCCGATGGAGTTAGTTGATGCAGGTTCAACTAGCCCGAGCCGGCCAATTGGTTCAGAAGCATTTGCATCGTCTAAATAGGATCCACCTGTTGTGGCTGTGTTGCTGGTTGCCTTGTCATCCCTTGATTGATCGGCGGCTGAGGTGATGATCTGGTATGAGCAACTGTATTAGCTGGGGTTAAAATAGGCTACGCTGATGTTGACTACTGTAATGGAGTGGTTTGTAAAGGCATTCCTAAGATCGGCTGAGGAGCCGGTCTTTGAGGTGGAACGGGAGCTTTCCTTTCCATTGGTATAACCATATGTGCATGAGCTGGACTGATCTTAACTCTTTCAAAAGCCTTGCTCCCATGATTGAAGTAGACAAATTCCACTCCTTCCTTGGTAAAATGCACAGTCCCAAGAGTACCTCTAAACATAGCTTGATAGTGATTTGGGTACTTCACTTCTGGAACTTCCTCAAGTTGGGGTTCAAAGAAATTTGAGATATCTATCTCAAAGTGATCACGAGGCAAATCCCATCCTGCAAGTCTTCCATTCTGATCCCTTACTGTAGGATATCTTTGATGAGGATTCTGAACTAAGAATGTCTGATCCTGGACATTGGATTGTGCTGAATAGGTTTGAACCATTGGCATTGTAATAGAAGGATCTTTAGGCACATCCCCAATATTCTGATCTCTAAATCAGTTGGGAATCCGATGAAGTATCAGGAGCAGTTTCATTGATCTGTGGAGATGGCTTAATCCCCACTGTTGGATCATCAATCGGCTGAGAAGCCGATTGAGCTTTTGGGAACATCGGAGGAGATCGCCTTGGTTGAAAGTATGCAGGTCCTACATATCCCTCTTCTGTTCCTTTCTTGAGCGTCTCAGTCAGACAGTTTTGAATAGTATTAGCGAGGACTATTGACTGGTCGATCATGGTTTCATGCATAGCTTTATTCATCATGTCTTGAAGTCCTTGAGGATCAGCTGAAAAGGTGATATGCTGAGGTGCTGGAAGAGGATTCTTCTTGTAGACCCCACTTTTAGCCAAGCATAATTCTTCATATCGCTTCATGTGAGCTTCGAACTCGGCTTTATCTGCATCCTTCAGCTGATCTCTAGTGACTGGTTGAACGTTGCTCGGGTCAACTTCGGTATTCTTCATGTTCTTGGACATTGTTGGATTTTTCGTGTCCCACCAGGTGTGCCAAAAGTGTGTTGACGCGAAAATCGGACATCACTCCGCGCGTGACACACGTGACTCCCCGGTCTGTAGCGAGGCATGCCAGCCAATCTGACCTGTTGATTGACAATGGAAAAATATTAAGGATCGGCAAGAGAACCGATGGGTCTTCAGTGACACGTGTATCTGCCAATCGGCCGATACAAAGAAGCAAGATCGGCCGGCTCGAAAGCGACCGAAGCGCGAATACGTAAATATAGAGATCGGTTGGATCGGCCGATCGTGACGTCAGCACTCGAGCATGTCTGAATCGGCTGTAGTGTTAGAAGCCGACAGGATCTAGATCGAGTGGGATAAATTGATGATAATAGCTAAAACCACAAGAATTGGTACAAAAAACTTGCGGATCTAGCTAATATCGGTAAGGGGTGAATAAAGAACTAGACGAAACCTCAGCGATGCGCCTGGAGGTTAAAGCCTAGGGTTATTCGGTAAAATGGTACTCACAAGCTTGTCGGAGATCGATCGATGCAGCCCTATGAACTTGAAGGACGATGTTGAAGAAAAGGGAAAAAACGCAATGGCGAAGTCGCCGAAAAGTAGATGCTGTAAAGTAGATGCTGTAAATTGTAAAGGGTTTGCCCGGAGGTGGTTTGTTTGATATTGTTGTGTACAAATTTCCTGACCACGCAAGGCCACTATTTATGTCCTAAGGACAACCCGACTCCTAGCCGATTACGGTACTGTTTACTTGCATCTAAAGAAAACAAACACTACTAAAAACAGAAAAAGGACTCATGCAAGAGTCAAATTCTCCTAAAAACTGACTCTGACTCGTCGCCAATCGTAGATTGACCCGCCTTTGCCGTTCCTTGCCTTTGGCATATCTTCTTGATTACCGCTTTCTTTCTTCCCATCAGCCGATCCTCCGGTTGACCATCGGCCGATTGGTTGATCCGCCAGCCTATCGATAGACAGGGTTAGACCCCTTTTGACCATCGGCGAGTTCCGTTGACCACCCTTCTTTTTCTTCAATCGGCCAATTGTACTGTTTTCTCATCGGCTGCTCCTTCTTATCCCTTTTGACTTGTTTTTCCAAAAAATGGTGTCAGCAGCATCCTCTGCGACAGGAATCGAATTCCTCTCCGACAACGACATCCATGCGGCCACCAAGAAGTACACCAAGGACGGAAGGCCAAGCGTCAGGAAGCCCTGTGTACTGCGACGGGGAGTATGTAACCCCTCCGACGGGTACATCATCGGAGCCAGGGAGGACACCACTTTTGATGCTGCGACCCATGGCCTTTGACTTCTCCAACGCCTCTGATCCTTCTCCAACTCATCACTTCTCCACCCCAGAAGCTGTGTTGCTGGCGCTAGGTCTATCTCAAACTGTTCCACATGCGCTGGAAACAATTGATGGTGATGACATGGATACACCATCGGAAAATACGATCTACACACATGTATGAATTACTCTCAACTTGAAAAAATATGATTTTTATGCATATGCAGTTGATGAGTTGTATGTATGCTTCTTTCCGGCTATGTGTATTGTCATTTAGACATCAATAGTAAGTTTGTATGCTTCTAGCCTACTATATGTATGTTTCAGAAGTCGATAGTATGTATGCTTTTTGGCCATTGCGTATTGATAACAATAGTACTCAATTTCTATGCATTTTGCCTTATGTCCATATATTCGAAAAAAGGCCGAATTTGGTGCATATTTCTATAGTTGATCTTTTAGTGGGATAGTTTGTATGCTTCTTATATGATATTTATGGTACTTAAATACGCTACTTGTCCAATCTGATGGATATGCGGAATAATATGATCTGGAGCATGGTTAGTCTGCTCGATGATGCAGTGTGCGTAGTTAAATACTATTATACACGATTTGTATGACTTTATATCGAACATAATATGACTGTTGTGATGCTAGTTAAAGCTAGTTTGTTTGATATAGATGATGTTTGTATGAGTAAGAAATCAGATTGTATGCATGAACACACAAGTCTATATGACAGCTGTTTATATGAAAAAATAATGTTTATATTAGTTTTTGGCAACTTAACTATGATGGTTGTGCCATTTGATAGATATGCAGAATAATACAAACTGTGTCATAGTATGCTCCATGATGCAATGTGTGTGGTTATGTGATATTGTGCACGGTTTGTATGTTTGTATAACCAAATTTATATGACTTTTTGAGATGCTGGTTGAACATGTTTGTATGCACCAGCAACCTAGTTTATACCCAGATGTTTGTATGCATAGTTGAGTGTTTATATGAGTTTTAAGGTACTTGATTATGCAAGTTGTGCTATTTTATATATATGCAAAATAATATGATCTGGGACATACTTAGTATGCTCCATGTTTCAATGTGCGTAGTTATATGATATTGTACACGGTTTGTATGACATTAGGAGCAACATATTATGACACGTTTCTATGCATCAACAAACAAGTTTATATGATAGCTGTTATATGCATAATTTCATTTGATATGCATCATCATAATAGTTTATATGACGTATATATGTTACATGATGCATGCAGCCTCCAGACATAGATCCTGATCTAATACCTACAATTGGAATGGATTTCAAAACACCTCAAGAAGCAAAAAAAAAATTTCCTAAGTATGGTGAAAAAGTAGGGTTTGGTGTCAAGCTTTATAGAGAGAGACCTGAGTCAAAATGGGTGAATTGTACAAAAGAAGGTGCATGCAAATTCTACAGGCCTGGTGAAGACCGCAAAAGCAAGAAGATGACAAAGAGAAATATGTGCAAAGCTACAATACAGTTGAAGAAAGTGAGAGATCAAAGTGGTTCTATTGTGTCATACACAATTGACTATGTCAATTTGAATCACAACCACAAACTGCAGTTGTCACAATCAAAGCAATTCCAGTGCAACAAGCAGCTCAATTATCTGATGGTTGAGTTCATAGGAGCTATGCAAGATAGCAGATGTCCTCACCACTGCATTGTTGACATGGTTTCAAACATGCATGATGGACCGGAATGCATTCCTATGACGCACAAGGACATAGCAAATATGTAAGTATATTCTATGACAACTGCATGATGTATATAAGATTGAACACTGTGATATTCGATATAATAACAATTCTAGATTGTACTACTTATTAAACGACACTGTATGAACATGGATTGCATGCAAAGTTTCTTTTCCTATGGCAAGTGCATGATCTGAATACCATCATTGTGATCTTTACATCATATTCTTCATGTCATATATGCCATATGTCAATGCCATATATGTCTGAGCTATGGATGTTTCAACATTTTTGTAGAAAAGCAAATAGGATGCGTGAGAGCAGAGCTGATGACATAAGAAAGCTGCTAGAGTTCTTCACTTACTGCAAGCAACAAAATCCACAATTCTTTTGTGACTTCCAGTTAGATGGAGAGGGAAAAATACTGAGCTTATTCTGGTCACATGCAAGCCAGCAAGGTGAATATGCAGACTTTGGGGATGCGCTTACATTTGACACAACATACAAGATAAATATGCACAAGAAACCTCTGGGAATGTTTGTGGGTGCTAATCATCATATTCAATGCACCATCTTTGCATTTGCCTTGCTTGGTGATGAGACTACAGACACGTTCAAGTGGGTTTTTGATACATTCTTGCAGTGCATGGGTGGTGTTGCTCCAAGATGCATCCTAATAGGTATGTACGCGAAATCCAACTTGTACTGTACACCGTACTGGTATATATGACTCCAACTGGTGAGAATATGTGCTGGTTTGTCCTGTAGAGCTCCTTTGGATTGTATGATATGTAGGATGTTATCTAAAAATTTCATTTTTTCTGTGTAATCTGGAATTAGTTATGAAGTATCAATATGAATGATGGGTGAAATGTATGCTTGTGGATTATATGATCTGTCTACTTGATATTTAATGTAACTGCATTCACGATAATCCTGCTTGAAAGTGATTTATATTACTTTTTATATGATGAACCTCGCTGGTTTATATGACTGGTAATATTGCCTTTAATATTAAATTTATATATTATGGACTCTCTTTGTTACATGACTTACACCTAAACTTTATATGCTTTACACACTTATATGATTCTGCTCACACATTTGAACTTTGCATGCACCATGAAAGATAAAACTAGCATACAAACTTAATTTACATACTTGCAAAGCATTATATCTGGTTGCTAAAAAGAAACTATTGTTCACAGACCATGATGCTGCAATGCCAGCTGCCATTAAAGAGGTTTTCCCAGGAACCATTCACAGGTTATGCAAGTGGCATATACTGTCAAAGTTCAGTGCACAACTCAATGAACTATACTCTACATATTCCTAGAGGGACTTCAAAGGGAAATTCTACTCAGTGATAAACCATCCATTGACAGTCCATGAATTTGAAAATTCATGGAAAATGTTAATTGTTGATGAATTCAATCTTGGTGAGAATGCTACACTGAGGACCTTGTATGCCATTCGACAAGAGTGGGTGCCGGCTTTCTTCAAGAAAGATTATTGTGGCACTATGGTTTCTACGCAGCGAGGAGAGAGTGTCAGCCATATAGTCAAGAAGTGCCATGTGGATGCAAACACACTGCTACATGAGTTTGCAAAACAAATGATGAAGCTATTGCACAGGAGAAAGATGACCGAGGGTGCTGCAACATATGCTGGAACGATATACATTTCATCTCTGCATGTCATACATTTCATATCTTCCTGTAATGCAGTTTGTATGATCCTTTTTTGTTTTTATAATCCTCAAAATGGACATGATACAGCAAGGTGATCGATTCATACAATTTGATGAACTTTCAACAATTCTAATTTTCTGCACTTTTTGTTTGCTGAAATGTTCTCATATGAATGCCTTTTATAGATTGTATATCCTGGTAATATAGTTTATATGCCTCACAAAGATTTCTTAGGCATAGGCAAAAATATGACCTGCCACTTTAATTTGTATTAAATGGGAGGTGAGGTCTGGGGTTTTCTTTTTACGTTATAATCATGGAATTGGACATGATACAACAATATGTATGATCCATTTGTCAGAAATATGTATGATTCATATCTGCCTGTCGTACATTTCATAAAATAGTGTAATACAAGGTCATGGTTTCTTTTGTAACATAATGTGTATGATGGATTTGCCTGAAATGTATGCTAGTTGTGGAAGTCAATTTGATTGTTTGATCTGTCAAGTGATGTATACATTTCATCACCCCCAGTCATACAATGTACAAATTTTTTATAAAACTCAGATTCTATGATTGGTAGTAATATATTTATATTATTTGAATAGGTATGAGTAGATAGTATGACAAACTGGGAATTTGGGGTATGTCTGGCTCGTCTATATACAAAAACTGTGTATGCCAGGTGGGAAGAAACATTGGTCAAAGTGAGTGCATACAGAGTTACCAAAGATATTGATAAAGGTGAAAAATGCTGGCTAGTGCAACACACGAAAAGGTCAGAGAAGATAGTGTGGGGACAACACCATTTTGAAATATATGTTAACAAAGAAACAGGAGAATTTACATGCGAGTGCAAGACATGGGAACACACAAGTAATGATCTTTAAATTTACATGCAAAATAAAATGCTGAGTTCGAATGTTGTATGCTTGTCCACACTGGTATATATGACTCCAACTATTAGTTTCTAACCAATACCTGCTACGTATGATAGATACATGAAGTTTATATATAAGTGAGCTTGTTCATAGGTTTGTATGACCACGAATGGCTCATGTAGTTTGTCTGTAAATGTTGCTGTTCCAGGACTTTTTTGCCCGCACTTTTGCCGTGTTTTCATGCAAGTGGACCTGGAAAAAATCCCAAGCAAATACATCCTAAGGAGATACACAAAAAGTGCACGTCAAGAATTACCATTTGATAGAACTGATGAGAAACTGGTTGGCAAGGATGGTGAAACAAAGGCGTATAGAACAAAAATGCTACTGTCAAAGTCAATGGCAGTTGTGAGACATGGAAGTATGTCCAAAGCTGGTTTTGAAAGAGCCATTGAAATACTAACCCAACTAGTTGACCTTCTCTCTATTATCGAACCAGACATTGGTGGGGGTGAAAGTTGTGTGACTTTTGACGTGGAGGTAAACGTATAGTGTATATATGTTCTTATAATGTTGTTTGTATGATGTTCACTAAAACATATGCATATTACTGGTGATTTGCAAGCAGGATGATCAAGATGCTAGAGTAGCTGAAGATGATAATTCAGATCATGATGTTGATGATGAGAGGGCAGCTAAATACGACAATGTGGGGCAAATGAGCGACGTGAGTACTATATATGACATTCCTTCTGATTTTGTATGACTAATTCTTAGTTACAGTAAACACACTTGCTTTGTTGAATGTCTAAAACTATATAGTTACAGGGAATACAACTTGAGACTGATGCACCTTGTGAGAGAGACCAAGTGGTAATCACTTTGTATGCACATTGAAGAAGATATATATGACAATGGTTTGTGAACATTTATTATTTTTTTATGAAAGTATGTTAATGTGTTATAGTAACTAATACACAGGGAAGGAGCAGACAAATAATTGTAGAGGAGAATGGTACAAATGAAGAGACAACAACAAGAAAATCACTACGAGCTGGGACATTCAACAAGGTATGCACTATATATGATGATATGCTTAATAACTTATATGGTCAATAATTCCACATTTCAACGTTAGTCATACAAATTAGTGAGGATAATCGTATAAATGTTAGTCATACATGGTATGCACTATATATGATGATATGTCCACACTTGTATTTCTAAAATCTGATAATGGCGTGGTCTGATAAAAACATTTGATAACAGAGTGCCTTGCTGGTTGGCGAAGGAGTTAGCCTGTGTTGACGGCTGTTAAGTACGACTTTTACGCCGTCAACTCCTTCATAAAATGAATGGAAAGTGATCATGAACACTAGGATAGGTCTTTATACTGACAATTTCCACAAGTGTTGGTGTCTCTAGCTTTTGTTGCAGGGCACACCGAAATACGTGCTAAATGGTACAGTTGAGAGCAACTGACCTAATGGCATATATAGGACGTCATCACAAACAACCTCAAATACCAATTTAGACTGCACCATTGCGACGAGCTCGTCGAGACGATCGAAATGGATATATTATTTGCCTACATTGGAGTTTGTATGCACGAGATATGAAATAAACAAACAAATGATAGATGACGTCACCTGGGGCCCACACCGCATCACGCGGGACCCACCAGCGGGGCCCACACCTGGCGCGGGTCCACGCCACATCAGCAGCATGGGGCACATGGACAAGTGTGGCTGCAATGGGTAGCTTCCCAGAAGCTTACACCGCAAGATTCAGTAGCTTACGCAGGAAGGAAACCGCCTCAAGCTCCTTCTCACGCAAGATACAACAACTTGGCCCCCACTCCTCAGCGCCACGTGTCATCACCCTACTGGTGGCGCCCATGGCAGCCAAGGGGGCTCCTCCTACTCTCCTTGGCCTATTAATAGAAGTGGAGGGGGTAGAGAATAGGACACAACTCCTCTCCTCCTCTCTCATTTTCTCTCTTGAGAGGAGAGGCTCTCCTCTCCTCCTTCTAGAGTGTAAGTGTGGAGTAGTTGATTAGATCAAAGCTAGGGAGAGAATGAGAGATTTGTATCTCTATGGATGCTTTGTTCTTCAATTAGAGTAAAGTAAGCATTTTTGCATTTTCTATTTAGACTAAAGTGCAAGTGATATGTTCTTGTGTTCTTTGCCTGTTCATCATTTAGAGGCGTGTGTTATTCATGAACACGCCTCCTCGATCTAGTTGATTAGGTGCACAAGTTTGTATCCCGTTTGTATGACTAGTCTATTAGAATAAAGTGGATGCTTGCATGCTCTGATTAGAATAAAGTGTGTTCGTGATTCCTTTCTAATAGTTTATGCTAGGTTGCATGAGTAGCCTTTTTCCTCGGCTAGTGCGTAGATCCTGGGTTTATGCGTTCGTCTGCTGCAAGTCGTTCGTATACGTTGGAAGCATAGTACGGGACCAAGTGCTCTCTCGTATGCCTTTATTATAATCTAGTAGTACCTATAGTGAGTGAGATCAGTTCTCTTCCGTGGTCATAGTTCTATTAGTACAGGGTGCCGTAGTCCGTTGGCTACGGCAGTAACCACAGCGTGGACTTTGTGACACGCTACCGGTTATCATCCGTTCGGCTTATCCCAAGGTTTGGTAGAGGCAGTCCAGGAGGTGGTAACAGCCCTTCTAGCCCTCATTGATCCTCCGCAGCTGGATATAGTCAGAGCTAGTTCCACATAAGTCCGCATACCGGAGTCGCCTGTTAAGTCAGGGCTATCGGTACCCTAAGCCAAGTTCTATCTAGAGATCGACCTTTAATCTCATCTACAGTGCTATCTTTACGAATCCTCTCTATCCTTGCCTCTTATCTGGGTGTGTCCTTGGACCGACTGTACAAAGTTAGTGCACACATGTTCCCTTGGATTTGATACCCTTGGAATACTCTGAGGTGAAAGCTACAACAGCATTCGTGCACTTGCGGATTTATTTCGTGTGTCGCTAAAATACCCAATAGCCTGCAACCTCCAGAAAAAGCAAAAACAAAGGGACGGACAATAAAACCTTCAGAGCAGCGAGTACTAAAACTTGGGGCAAAAGAACCAAAGAAGAACAATAGGACGTGCAACACATGTGGACTGCAAGCAGGTCATGATAGCCGCACATGCCTTCTCCTCCCGCACAACAAGGAAAGGTTGGCTCAACTAGGAACAAAGAAGAGAGGACGACCACCAGGAGCGAAGAACAAGGTGAAATTTGAAGCAATGGGGATCAATGCTGGTAGTCAAGAAATAAATATGAAGGAAATGATGGAACCTAGAAGACGAGGAAGGCCTCCAGGGTCAAAGAACAAAACGCATCCACAAATGATAGCAGCTTCAGGAGCAGAGGGTGAATCACCTACTACAGACATGATGGATGCTTAGGGTAGAGCTAGATATGTTTGTATGATTGCAAACTTGAACTTTGGATGATTATGTGGGGTGACATGCATTCTGCAGTACTCCAAAAATGATAGCATCTAAAGACGTGTTTTGATAGATGTTTATATCCTCAGAAAATAAATTGCACTGTGGAGATGTGCGTTGTACAAAGCAGATATACCTAATCAATATGATGCATCATACAACTATTAAACCCAATGCATATCTAACTACCCGAGATATAAAACTCTTTCACAAATGTCTGAGCAGAATCATAGAAATGTGCAGAATTTATGTGTAAGTCATGTGTAGAATTTACGTGTAATGCAATAATGTTAGTCATATAAATCGTAGAGGTCCATCATATAAACATGAAATTTGCATTTGTGCATTATTGTTTCTAGATAAAAACCATACATTATCCTTAGGAACAAGCTGGACACGAAAGACCATATCAAGTAGAGTGGCCACTCATAGCAATTAGTTGGACCATCATATTAACATGTAGTTTACATACACTAATTTATATGCTCAATAATTCAACGTTTCATATAAATTGGTGAGGAGCCCCAGTTGTGCGAAGCACAAGTCGCAACTCTCCCGGTCATATAAACCTACAACACCAAGCATATAAACTAACAAGACTAGGCATATAGACATACATTTCATACAAGTAAGTGCAGAAAATTGGAAGGAAACAGATGGAAACATAGATTTCGCATGTGATTAGAAGGTAAAGCCATATAGATCATCCGAAGGTAATAGAGGTCCTATTCACATACTACATATGTTTATATGACTTCACTAACAGTGGGACATTGCCCAGCAGTGCACAGAATTAGTTGTTCGACACACAACATTGTTCACCGAGACTAGCATATTGTTCAACTACACTGACGACCAAGTTCATCACGAATTCCTACTTTAAGACTAGCATATTGTTCACGAAATCATCACGAGACTAGCATCCTACTGACGAAGGGCCTCAATTGCAGGCGGCAGATCTTTGATAAGGTTGCACTTGTGAAACATCAAGTAACTCAACACTTGAGCATGAAGATCTCTAGGAATCTCCTACACAACATGACGACAAAGTGTCATATAACAGTGACAAAGACATCATATAAAGCAGATAGTCATATTAACATAAGTTTGTGTCATAGAACATACTTGTTCAATGTTGTCTACTACACTGAATTTGAGTGCATCATATGACTCGATGTACCTCATCAGATAGAACCCACAGTCATTTGAACCCATTTCCATTAGTGGTGTAGTTTCATCAACAGTAAGCTCCCACTTCCCAAATTTTGATGAGCCAACCTTTGGCCTAATCTCATGCAAGGCTGTTGACAACCTATCCATGAGGGTAGGAGCCCACCTTGTGTTACGGCCACCCATCATCCTCTGCATTGTATGCCTATCATATAGATCAGTGCCCAATTGTCTGTATGGGTTCGAATAAAAAATGAGGATCTTGTTTAAAAGCTCATCGATCACAAAGAGAACCCATTGTCCCTTGTCAAGTATAGGCACCATAAGCTGCATACAAAAGTGGTGAGAATTAAATCAATTGGACATTACAGTAGCATACAAAGCAACTGTGAAGACAGCACAAAACAAAAGGATAGGGAATATAAACCAAAACTGGAGATCATACATACTAGTAGGGTGAAACATAGATGTATAAAATTAATGGATGAACGTCAAATAGATGTGGACCACTGGAACTTACTACTTTGCAATCTTTCATGACATTGTGTTGTGGCTATGTTTCGTGCAATCTGTCAGCCAACTCTTTTTTGTCAAATTGCCATGGTTCTTTCATACCAGCGACAAATTCACTTTCTGAATTTAGGATCCTCTGCATACAACATAAACGTAGGAGATCAACAAATAACTCATAACAAATAGTCCAGAAAATCATATAAACATGTGCTCCAATCATATGAAGTCTGTTGAAATGAATGAAGCATAGAAATTAGTTGCTTACCCCACAATGCACATCAAGTATAACAATTTTACCATTTCTCCATTCCTCCACAGAGCTTGTATCAGCACGGAAGCATTGTAGGAAAAATTCCATGAAAATATACTCCATATAATGCATGTCTTTGAATGATTAGAGAACATCTTCTCCAGTTGCGATACTGTCCCCACCATAATGCATTAGTGTTTCCCTTCATACAAAACATGAGAAGAGATTAGATATATGGCACAAATATCTTTGCCTATCTGCCGATCATATAAAGTTTAAACACGATGATATGATGTACTAACATGTACAACTGTGAATTGTTAAATATTCATCAAAAAATGTATAAGTTAACCATGGTACACAGCCATACTATCCAGCCAAAAGCATAATACATACTGGTGTGTCATGAGAAATATCTTAATTATAACAAAAAAGGATATTACAGACCACAGCTAAAAGATAATACAAAAGCACCATAGCAGGTCATATATATGCCAATAACTCATGGCTAAGCATTTGGCATATGAAGTATATAAGCATGTCATATCAACTATAACAAGAGTCATATGAGGCTATTTGAGCAAACAATAGTTGAAACAATATAAGGATTGTTGAAAGTTCAAGAAATAGTTTGAATTAATTAATCTTGGAACACAATCATAGATTTCTGCCAAATGAATCATACAATCATAGTTCTAAATAGACAAATCATAAATGGTATGTGTGCAGATCATATTAAATTAACACAGCTCAATTGAGTGTACAATGCAGTGCAAAAATGAATTGAATTATTAAATCATCAGCAATTCTTACGTCATAAGTGGTGAATTGGGTGCTAGGTCATCTGCCAGAAATAGGGACCGTAACTCCCGTGCTTTGACAATGTCACAATTCAAAAAACTTAAATTCACAACAGTTTCAACTGTTGGAGTGCGTTCAGATTCTTTGTGAAATATGTTGACTTTATCTGTATGATCACCCTGTAAAAAAAGTAATGCACTAATTCAGATTGCCGCCTGAACTATATATGACAACAAAGAACTAATTCAGATTGCTGCCTCAACTATATATGACAACAAAGAAACTATCTGAAATGGGATGGGAGTACACACATTTCCTCCTAGAGAGAGGTCAAACAAGGATCATTTTTTACTATAATCTCTTTGATCAACAGGGGTTAGGTCAAATTTCAGAGCTTGTGTGCCAGAATCTGGTTGAACCTGCCATGAGCAAAGTGTATAAAGCTGGGTCATACAAAGCATATACAGTTATGACAGGAAGTAAATCAAATACCAACTTCTATTTACCAAGTTGTGTTGTGTGAACAAGTAATATGCTTCTGCGAGGAAAGCATACATATGTAATAGCCATGTCATATAAAAGTCTATACATAGTAAATAGGTATGTGGCAATATAAACTATGTAAGGGTGTCAAGTGAGGATATTGAAAAAACAAAAAATGGAGTAAATATAACATGTTGAAAGTTCTTCAAATAGTATATATTAACCATGGTACAGCAAACATAAAAACTGATGAATGATCTGCATATTAAAATAGCTACAGCAAGCATACATTTTAGCCAAATGCACCATACATATATGTTAAACATACACAAATCCAGCATATGGACAAGATTAAAAGAACTTACAACTCCAGGAGTTGAATTCTTCACCTCCTGCTGGCCGTTGGTATTATCATCCATTTCATTGACTTCTTCAATTAGAACATCCTTGTATATATCCTCACATGCCTTGTTCATGATGTCGTTGATAGAACTGTCTCCATCTAATAATCCCACAGATTTTTGTTGTGTTTGGGTTTGGTTAAGATTAAGAAACCTGGAAGTTGCATTCGAAGAAATGTGTGACGGTTGTGGAACATGACATATATACCTAGAACTAGAAGCATAGAATCTTACGTGAGCCTTGAGTCCCAGATGAAAACTCAGGAACAGGAGATTTGGGCGGTGATGCAACATCCTGTTGATTTTCATTGCAAGCCTGCTTCTCATGATCTCCTCTAAATGAAAAACCTTTGTCATATTTATCAAACTGACTCTCGGTCATGCCAGGCTGATTCTGACTCTCCATCTGCATGACAGTCCTGCCTTGCAAGTTCTGATCAAATTGAGCGAATGGTGGCTATTGCATTCTGAAATTTAATAAAAGTAATTAATTTTAAAAAATAGCAGGAAAAAGGAAGTGACTTAGACAGACAAACATAAAAATGCCATACCAAGATCTGCTTGCCGGCGATCATTGTTGTCACGACTTTGAGATGCTAGGGAAGACATGAAGGAGTATTGGCTGTTCTGGCTCTGTTCAGCATCTGAATGAAAAATAGCAAAACACTAAATCATACAAACAAAGAACAGTTGCTTGGTGCTAGAGTCCATGTGTGATACAAGTTATCAGTACAGGTAATACAAATAAAGCAAAATATGTGAAAAGTCATATAAAGAAGGCAAAAAAATTCAGCAAAAGGTGAGTGCGGAAGGTTCAGATAAAGGCATAATTTAACAGTGGTACAAAATCATATAAACCAAACCATGACCTATAAGATGCATCAAATCAAATACTTGTCTGAGAAAAACATATATATATATATATATGAGATGCAGGTCATACAAGTGTATAATCCTTATACTCTTTATGTGGGGATGTAAGCAAGTCATGTAAAGTATCCTCTGGAGTCATATAAAGCTGTTTGAATAAGGAGTGAATGCAGGAACCATTAATTATCATATAAGGATGCAGTAGGCATCATATAAACTATAAGATGCATCAAATCAAATACTTGAGTGGGCAAAACATATAAATATGAGATGCAGGACATACAAGTGTCTATACCTAAAGAACTCTTTATGAGGGCATATAAGCAAGTCATATAAAGTATACAATGGAGTCATATAAAGCTATTTTGAGCAGAGAATGAGTCCATGAGCCAGCAATTACCATATAAAGATGTAGTGTGAATCGTATAAACTACCTGTACATTTTTGTGTATCATCAGCAACACCTGCACTGCCTGCATCTTGTTGTCCAACATTTCCCTGGGAAGCACTTCACTAGGTGAAAACCTCAAATAGGTCACACAGCATTTATAACGGGCCCTTAACACCGGTTACATGCACCCACATCTGTAACTGTTGTTGTTTGGCGCCATAAGTGTGGCAGGTCGACCCCGGGGTTGGCCTCCAGAACGCCCGTTACTAATGTGGACTTCTGGTAACGGGCTTCTTAAATGCCCATTACATGAATTCTTTGTAATGGACCTTAAAGCGAGTCCGTTACAAAAGTTAAACCTATTGGTACGGGCTCGTAAAATCCGTTACCGATCAATGCCCTATAGGTAATGGGCTCTTTAAGTCCGTTACTGATCGCTGCCGTATCGGTAACCGGCTTTAGTGTCCGTTACCGATGACCATTTGACGCCGTTACCAGACTGAGAGCTCAATAATTAAAGTCTAGTAGCACTCTTCACTGCCGTGAAGCAGGAGCGCGGCGGCAGTGAACGAAGGAGACTGAGGTTTGTTAATCTGTGTCTCCTTTGTGAAGAAAGGAGACGGAGGTTTGTGAATCCATGTCTCCTTTGAGTCTGTCTTCATTGACAGGTCAGCTCGATCTCTCATTGCTTCCATTTCGACATATAGGCACAATCAACACATATATCTTTTGAGACAAAACAGACATCATAAGAGAGATAACTTGTCCACATAGATATGAAGATAACTTGTCCACAAGAATAAAGAATAATTATTACAAACAGTTAACTTAACTTGTCCATCAGGCTAGGACTTAACTTGTCCATCACATTAATTATTTACTATGGTCGTGCTATCTGACCATACACATCAACAAAAGCATGCCCCTTGAACATCCACAAAAGTATGGCTATCTGACCCTGCACATCAACAAGCTTGAACTTCCTCATGCCCCATCAAGATTGGCTCTTTTTGCAGCCTCTTTGTAAGCAACCAAGGATTCTTGAAGCCCTTCGAGCACATCTTCAATGGGCTCGAGATTTTGTTCAGTAGTATACTTGTACCTCCTTATGTGCTTAGCCTTTTTGATGAGGATGTTCACTTCTTTCGTGATTTTTTCAAACTCAGGTTTCACATAATCCCAGACATTAAGGTTTAGAAGTAACTCAAGCTCTGCTCGCGACTCATAGAGTTTTGCCTGAAACAGGGTTAAACATGGTATAAGAATAACATAGTTAATTCAGAACTAATTTGACTCAGAACTTGGAGCAGTATAGACACAGTAATCATCATAGGAAAATTATATAAGAACTTGAAAATTATCTTAGGCTTCATAGCAGGGTGACAAGTAAAAGCAGAACTTAGTTCAGAACTGATTTGCCTCAGAACTTGGTATAAGATCATGACAAGCATGGAAGACATCATCATAGGCACTAACTTTATCAAGCTCAAGCTCCATCTATAGAACAAGTAAAAAGGCAGTGAGATTCAGAGAAACTTGCCTCGCTGTTGTCATGGTCATTGCCAGAGTCAGAGATGAGGTCCTCTACACCTTCGCCGCACCCTCGACCCCTCTTCATTGTTGCCAGACACTTGTGCCCGCAGACGTGAGGCAGGCGCATCGCCCACTTCGCTGCCCCCTCGCCGGCACGCTCCTCCTTGCCGCTGCTTGGCCCCTTGTTGGAACCCGAGAGGATCCAGTCGAGGACCCTCGTCTCCGGCATTGGGTTCACTCCACCGCCGCTTGGCCCCTCTACGGTGCTCATCGTCGTCTCCCTCTTTGCCGCCATCTCGCTGGCACGCGCGCGGATCCAGTTGCGGCACCACTTCACGTTCCGGTTCTCCTCGATCTCGGGTGCACGGGGTCATCCGCTGCTTGGCCCCTCGCCGGCGCTCGTCGTCGTCTCTGTCTCCACGCCTCCTCTCACCCTAGTGAGAAATGAGGAAAGCGTCATGTGCTGCGCTTTTTTTAAGGAAAGTGCTGCGCTTATCCATTCGGAAAAAAGAAGGGGAGATGGAATGGGCCGGGGCGGTTGAATATTCATTTTGCAAAATGGATAGTCAGCTTTGTTGGCTGGTGCGCGGGTGGGCAACGGTTACCTTCTTTATACTAGGCTGCTGACGCTAACGCGTGGGCCCGACACTTTTTTTTTGAAATGACACTTGCTTCCCTCAAAAATTAGAGCCCACAAAACAGCACCTAAAAATTAATAAAAATACAAACAATTCATAGTTTTTTTGAGAATCAAACAACTCATAGTTGGGCATTTGGTATTTGAATAAAATATGAACAGTCACACGTCTCCTTGTGACCAGATGTCTCTTTTGTGGCCAAGAGCTCTCCTGAGCGTACACGGGTTCTGAGGCGCGTGACCGGCTGCCTAACGGTTCCCCATCTTGTCACTATAAATCCACGGACGGCCAAGAACTTCGTCAACCACGCCACCAAGAAAACCCCAGCACCACCGTCTCCGGTCACCAAGAAGTGAATCCAAGAGCTTCTTCTTCCTCAAGCGCGTGCATGGCATCGTCAAGCGAGCCGTCTAGGAAGCAGGAGAGGGAGGAGGATGATGATGATGAAAGCCGCCGCCGTCGGCTAATCAAGGAAGGGACGGCGCCGGTGCCCGAGAAGCCCGAGGAGGTGCCACCACCCCCACCCGAGGAGCCCGAGGTGGTGCCGCCGCCCCCGCCCGAGGAGGTGTCGGCACCGCCACCCATGGAGGCCGCCCCTGCTCCTGCACTAACTGCTGAGGAAGCCAGTTGGTCAGTCAACTTGTTCCTCGAAGCTTTCAGGAGGCTTCGACGGGTGGTCGTTCGTCTCGGCATCCAAGGACCCAGTGATCCGCTGCAGAGGACCGTGAAGGATTTCGCCCTCAAGATCCATATCTTGGCTGGGGACCTTGAGAGAGGTGTGCTCGGCCCCGTCGACGACGACGGCGGTGACGATGGCGGCTTTGACGGCGGCGACGATGGCGGCCTCGATGGTTCCGGCTCCGACTCCGACGGTGGGGCTCCTCCGGCGGCGACTACCTCTGCTTAATTAATTTGTTCCTCTGTTAATGTGTTCCTCCTGTGTGTTTGTTGAACTTGTGATGAACTAGTAGATCTAAGAGACGCGGGTAGATCAATCCATGTCTCCTATAACGCATTGCAATGTCTATGGCAGCAGCTTAAAAATGAATTGCAATGTGTATGCCAGAAGTTTGTTACTCTGTTTGTGTCATTATATGGCAGCAGTTTACAATGAATTGCAATGTGTATGCCAGAGTTATGCCAGAAGTTTGTTACTCTGTTTGTGTTAATCCACGTCTCCATTGCCTCGTGCTGCAATGAAATGTCAGCACAGATGAATTGATGAATTTTGTGATATGTGACACATTAAGATTTGTGACCCAATTGTCATTCCATCCATTATTCATTCATACATTTAAGTTTGCCATCAGTGACAAATTTTTCATTATTCATCCACACAGATGAAGCAAAAGCACCACTTTTAACATCAGAATTACTTCTTTGCAGCACACATCCCCAGTAAACATCCAAATACTACACAAACAACAGCCACAATAATCAAGTTCATCTTCCAGATCACATTGTCCATCGTCTCCTCCAGTGCTTTCTTCCTCTGCTTGTCCTCCAGTGCTTGCCTCTGCTCGCCGCTCCCAATTTGACATTCCCCTGAATCAACTACTTCATCGACCGCGTCTGCCCAGTTCGACGGTCGAAAAACAATGACACCAGCATCCTTCAACATCTGGAGATACTCCTTGTGGAAACGATAAAATCCACAATTCTTGGTGTACTGCAAATCTAAAGCACATAAGAACCCTAACTCAGATTTGGGAAACACAGTAGACTACTCATCGAGTTCCTTGCACACTTGAAATAAAGACGACCGTGGTTTTCACCTTCCTTCTGCGTCTGCCCCTCCACCACCCGAGCCATACCACAGTCCGGGCAAGGGACCAGTGGAAAGCCGCTTAGCTCACCGACTGGATCCAAGCCGATGGAGTGATTGCGGTTGCTCCGGCAACCTTGAACCCTGCTCCTCACACGTGCACCTCCAGACGAATCGGCGTAGTGCGACATGTGCGCGACGGAGGGGAAGGACGGGCAGGCGGCGTCGGTGGAGCTTAGATCGGGGAAGAAGGGGGCCGGGGCGTATGGATATTCATTTGGCCAGGGGCATTTCGGACAATGCAGCACTTGTTGGCGATGAGGGTTAGTGTACCAGCGTCACCGGGGCGGATGCATATTCATTCGGCCAGGGGCATTTCGGACAATGGAGCACTTGTTGGCGACACGGGTTAGTCTACCCGCATCGCCTTTGTCGGTCGGGCAGGCAACGATTATCTTTTTTATATAGGCTTCTGACGCTGATGCGTGGGCCCGACACTATTTTTTCTGAATTGAAGCTTGGTTCCCTCAAATATTAGAGCCCATAAACAACACCACAAAATTCATAAAAAATACGGACAATTCATAGTTGGTAATTTAGTATTTGAATAAAATATCAACAGCCACACTTGTTTAACCAAATTTCTTAAAATTAGATTTTTTATCTCTTGTTTATGATATAATAATTATAATAACGTCTTAGTGTGTTCTAAACATTCTACAAATTGACTTGGCAACATAATTTAGGTACCTAAGCTTGTCTACAAAAATTCAAATAGTTTCGAAAACGGAAGATTATACTTGTGTATAAATGTCTACATCTCTCACATAGTTTCTTAGAATGTTACTTCAACATTAAAGTTTTCCACACTTTAAAACATGTTCGAACTCATATGCATTTGAAATTTTAACATAACCTTGTGTTCACCATAAGATTACGAAATGCAAAGTTTCAGTAGTAATGGTTGTGTAAAACAAAAATTATTTCTATGTTGTACTAATAAGGAACAAGATAAGGCGTATAAACAACATCCAAGAAATGGAATTACATACGAAAAAATGTCATAAATGAATAGATGTTGATTTTAGAAAAATTCAGAAACAAATATCATCAAATTTGGATTACGGATGATGGAGAAATACGTGATACAAAATTTGATTGCAGATTAAAAGGGGAAAAGCAAACTATTCTTCATTCGAATAGATCTGGCCCTGCCCCTTCATTGGCGACGGGTGGTTGTTAATCAGTGTATCATTTGCGCATCCGAACCTTTTTAATAAATGCTCCGCCCCGCCTTCCGCCTTCTATCCCCTTCTCCGGCTTCCACCTTCCTCGTCTCCGTCGCAGCCTCGTCTCCGTCGCAGGGATGGCCCGCGACTCTAGGGGGAGGTTCTGCAAGGAGGAGGCCCCGATGCCACGTCCCCGTCCGTCTTCCTCGGTGCTGTCTGCTGCCCCCGCCAAGAGAGTGAGGTTCTGCGGCGACGAAGAGGAGCCGTCCCCGCGCGCCGCCCTCGTGCGTCTTCCTCGGCGCTCCATGGAAGAGGCCGGTTCTTCGTCGGCACGGGGGAGGAAGCCGTACACGCGCGCAAGGGCCAAGTTGGCGGACTCCAGCGACGCCCACCATGGAGAGGCAGGGTTTTTTCCTCGACGCGAAGGAAGAAGCGGTCCACACGCATTGAGGTAAGCACGGACTCCTCCGGCGACGACCCGAGCAGAAGAGTGGTGGTAGACCTCATCTCCTCCGGTGACGACTCCGGCAACAACTCCGGCGACGACTCCGGCAACAACTCCGGCGACGACTGTGGCAACAACTCCAGCGATGATTCTGAAGACCATGAGGCAAATTCTGAAACCATCACGCACGATTTGTCCTTGTACCTTCACATCTTCACTGATCAATTATTCTAATGCATCAATTTCCATTTCTTTTAGGAAGTTGCTGCACATGACATAGATAGGATTTGGACTGAAATCAACAAGCTTAAGGAATCGGCTAAAGAGAAGTAGGCAAGTTTTGAAACCAGTTAGAGCTAAACAGCTTTCTTGTAAGAAGTTACAACTGTTATGAAGCTTGCGTCAATATAATTTTCCTTTGTTTTAGGAATGTGCTGTTACTCAGGATGACATTGACTACATCTGGAAAGGAATCGACAAGCAAGATGAGTAGCTTAAAGCTGCACAAAAGAGGTAGGAGATTGAACTTCTAAAGAAGAATGCTGAGCTGGCAGAAAGAGTTGCAAAACTAGAGACAAGGATAGCTGAACTTGAGGCAGCAGCACAAAAGAAGCCATCTAGCTAACTAGTTCCCTTGCAGCTACAATCTAGTTTGGTGATGCGCCCAGCTAATGCAGTCTTATTTTGGTTGCTGATGCATGTTAGATGTGAATATGTTTGTTATGAGTTAGTTTGCTTGGTGATGTGAACTTGTGATGCATGTCATATGTGAACATGTGATGCTATATCAACAGTCACACTTGTTTGCTTGGTGATGTGAACTTGTGATGCATGTCATATGTGAACATGTGATTCTATATCAACAGTCACACTTGTTTGCTTGGTGATGTGAACTTGTGATGCATGTCATATTAGAGCCCATAAACATCACCTAAAAATTCGTAAAAAATACGAAAAATTCATAGTTGGTAATTTAGTATATGAATAAAATATCAACAGGCACACTTGTTTAACCAAATTTCTGAAAATTAGATTTTTTTAATCTCATGTTTATGATATAGTAGCAGAGTAGTACTTGACTACATTACTTGTTTTAAG
The DNA here is from genome assembly GCA_036936925.1 of Cenchrus fungigraminus. Taxonomy (NCBI): domain Eukaryota; kingdom Viridiplantae; phylum Streptophyta; class Magnoliopsida; order Poales; family Poaceae; genus Cenchrus; species Cenchrus fungigraminus. The sequence continues at coordinate 54,680,663 of CM072772.1, read as the reverse complement.
GCCCACACAAGCCCACTCACGCTAGGTTAGTAGGGAAAGACGCCTCCCTCACGCAGTCTCCTCCCACTCTCCCCTCGTGCCGCCGCCGCCGCTTTTCCCCCCTCGCCTTCGTCTCCCTCACCTCCCCCCACGCTACGACGCACGCTACACCCCTTCGCTGAGATGCGCGCCACACCACGCTCGGCGCGACGCGTGCCACACATGTGACAGCGAGATCTAGAGGAGGAGGGACCCAGCAGCGGCGATGACGATGATGACTAGAGGAGGGATCCAGCAACGACGGTGACGACGACGACTAGGAGGAGGAGGGATCCAGCCACGAGGTGAACCCAAGGACGAGGACGTGGCGGCGAGCAGGCAGCGACGAGGAGTAGAGATCCCTCCGCTCCGACAGTGACAAGGTCAGTGGCGAATCTAGGATTTGAGTTTAGGGTATGCCGCTCTAAAAATGTCTTATACAATTCGGTAAATCCATTCTACCAACTCGGTAATAATTGTAAAATTAACAACGTAATTTGGTATATTTGCTCGAGTTTATGCAATTAGGTGGTATACATACTTAGCATTTCCCTTTAGATTGACTCTTATAATTGGTTGTGCTCTTGTTCCTATGTACATGTGCACATTCTCTCCAACTTGAATAAGTACTTCATCAGCAACTGAGGCAGCCAACATCTTCCTCTTTAAAATGGTAAGGTCGCATTGCCTGAACTAACTTTTTGGTTACTGAATTTTGCATTTATGTTAATGGTTTATCATAGAACCAATGATATTATAGTGGGCTAAAGTAGTTACTGTAATTGTTTTCTTATGTGTTTTCTCATGCTTAGCTGCTAAGCATGGTTAACTAAAAATGCGCTCTACTTGTCTCCTGTTGTAGCATGTCTCATGGGAGAGCTAGCAGTATGGTCTGCTTTTTGTGCTATTATTGGACACTGAGCTGACCTTTCTCAAAATCCCTTGATTATTAATTCACAGGATAAATCTGACGAGGACTATAGACCTGGGCCACAAGATGAAGAAAAGGGTTATGGCACTGCTAGTGCACAACAAGACCAGGTGGGTGGGGCTCAGCGCTGAGGCAGAGCGCCAAGGACATCCACACAGTGGCGAAGTGACACAATGATAGTCACTGAGGTCGACATAGGGGGGATGCCAGTACTATTGACTCAAAAGTGCAGGTTCAGGGCGCTTGCGGGGCTCGTTGCTAGACAAAAGATACCTTTGCACTTGCCAGAATTCAAAGAACTAAGTAATGATGAAAAGTGGGACTTGTTTGATAAGCATGTGCAGAAACACTTGAAGTTCCAGGAAGGCGTGAAACCGCAAGCATTCAAGCATTTCTGGAAGATGGCAGCCAAGGCATGGAGACAATTTAGATTTCAGCTTAGGCGAGATTTTATCAGAAAAGGACTTGAGCCATTTACAAGGCACCCGTTTATCGTCCCGGAACAGTGGAAGGAGTTCATGAAATAGGAGGAAACCGAGGAAGCCTCATCTGTTAGTGTCAAGTTCAAAGAACTCCGAAGCCGGAACATAAGCAAGCATAGCATGGGTCCAGCTAGTATACTGTGAAACTAGAACAATGGAAGGAAGAGGACAGACAATTAGCTGCAGCTGGAATCCCCAACCCATATGATGCCTACCCTGACGATCGTTCCAAAAATTGGCTGCGAGCAAGGAGTAAGCTAGTGATTAAAGACCGTGTTGCCGTGATAGTGTTCAACAACAAAGAAATTGAAAAATTGGCTGCAGACATCAAGGAGAAGAATGCATGTGCATAATCTTCAGGAATGGCAGGGCAGAGGGAGTATGATGTGCTAAGTTAGTGCTTGGGCCGCCCTGAACAACCAGGTCGCATGCGTGGTGTCTCCAGCTACCAGGGCTGGAAGTATGCATGGCCTCAGCATGCTTCCATGTACAGGAAGAGGAAGAGGACAAAGACCGATGCATCAGTTGATACGGAAAAGATAAAGGAAGAAATCAAGCAAGAACTCAAGGCTGAGATGTAGATGCAGAATAGTTTACTAAAGAGGTGGTGTTGTCACCAGTGTCCAATCGCGCAAGACCTTCACCCGCCACACTGAAGAGCAGCTGTGCGTCCGCAAAAAATATAGGTTTGATCGATGGGACTCCAGAGTTGACGGAGGTGCGCTGTGATGATCGTACATAGAAAGACCTTATAGGCATGTTGACTGAACCCACACACTGTGGCCTATGGATCACGTGGAGGGGTCTTGAATGTGAGGCTGCAATTGGTCTTGTTCATCCAGAGCAGACTACGCTACAAACAGTCCCGATTCATGAAGACTGTGTTGTGGTTGAAGTGCCCTTTGTGTATAATATCTCTACGGATGAACTGGTGGAATACCTTCCTAATGACGAGGTGATGACACTCGGACAAGCTGAAGGACAGAGGTTACAGTGGAGAAGGTGTCGGATTCACATCAAGGGAGCACCAACATATAAATCTCGTTCACAGGCTACGGTACAGATTCCTTGTAGTTCACAGAGTACGGGACAGGTTCCTTCCTCACATGGTTCCCCAAATCCTCCTCCTCCTCCTTAATCCCTACATCCACAAGACGTTCCATTCGGACCACCTCCTCCTCGTCCTGAAAAACTTGCATCCCCACCTCCTTCTCCTCGTCATCCTGAAAAAACAGAAAAACTTGCATCCCTACATCCGCAAGATACACCAAATATTCCATCCCCACCTCCAACTACTCGTCCTGAAAAAATAGAAAAACTTGCATCCCCACTTCCGCAAGAGACACCAAATATTCCATCCCCACCACCTCCTCCTCCTCCTTCTCCTCCTCATGAAACAACAAAACCTACACCCCAAACGAAAGTGCTCAAAACAGTCATGCCAAAGCAGGAGTCCAGATTGATATGTTGGCTGATGTTGATAAATCTGCCGACGACATTTCGAAGAAAGCTGCAGGTACATATGGGCCTAATACCTCTGTAATAACTCCTGGTGAGAAACCACCGTTACCAGGCAACCAGAGTGATGTGTTAGCTGGCGCTGATAAATCTGTCGACAACATTTCGAAGAAAGCTGTAGGTACATCTGGGCCCAATACCTCTGTAATAGCTCCTGGTGAGACACCACCGTTACCAGGCAAGAAAGCCCTTGAGAAACCTTCAGCCATTTCAAAGTAGCAAGGAAAGAAACTTGCCGAAAATAAAATCTCTACACCACCTAGAGCAGGCAAGAAAGCCCTTGAGAAACCTTCAGCCATTTCAAAGCTGCAAGAAAAGAAACTTGCCAAAAATAAAAGCTCTAAACCACCTACAGCAGGCAACAAAGCCCTTAAGAAACCTTCTTCAGCCATCTCAAAGCAGCAGGAAACGAAAATTGCTGAAAATAAAACCTCTAAGATGCCTACTAGAAATCGATCTGAGAGAAACACCAAGAAGAATCCTTGGGCTATGACTAACCCAAAGCGATATGAGAGAAACACCAAGAAGAATCCTTGGGCTATGACTAACCCAAATTACAAATTCGGAAAGAGCATTCTCAGTGATGATGATCTCAATGAGGCTGCTTAGTGTACCAGAAATCTCCACACATTCTACATGCAACGTGTTAAGTCAGATGATGATTCTCCGATTATGTTCGCACTTCGGCCCGGGACCAGTGCATGGCCTAAGAGAGAAAAATCGTCAAACGAACTCGAGTAGATACCTGTGCAACTCAGTGATTTGTATGATCCCTTCAACTTGGATGCTTTGGATCTGATACTTCTCCGCTGCTTCATCCTGTAAGTTGCTTGAAAATTTAATCCGCTTCTCACTAATCATTCTCTATCGAAATGTGCTTTTTGCCTAACATCATCTTTACCATGTATTTTGCCTCCTTACACTTTGTTTTTTCTTACTAATAGGAATATAGCTGTAGAAGTTGAGAAGACGGGCACTGCAGTTGGCTTCCTTGATCCTGAATGCTTTAACTACACAATGTTGACCAGCAATGCTGAATCTGTTCATTTCTCTGTGTCCTATATGCAGCGTGCCTTCAAACTATATGATAAAAAGAAACTCATCCTTACCGCTTATCTCAGTAAGAACCACTAGATTGCAGTGGCCATCCCTCTGAAGCAGCAGAAGGTCTACTATCTTGATTCATTCAAGAGCCTTAAGACTGATATTACCCTTTTCTCACTAATCATTAATGAGTAAGTTATTTCTTTCTTAACCTGCGGACGTTCCTCAACAAACTCTGCAGAGTATATTAATTAATAGTGCCCTAACCATTGTTGCATGTTTCATTGTAGGGGTTGGGAACGTTACTGCTCCGAGGAGGGGGTGCCCCACAACACCTTGAACCATGAGACAAAGTTTGAGGTACATACCACTTATTTCCTTCCTGTGGAAGCTAGTACTAAAGCTTGAGTTTATTTCTTCTCGATCACCACTATTTTTCTTTGTACATTTATTGCAGTGCCACCAACAACCTCCTGATTTCAAACTCTACGGCTTCTATTGTGCCTATGACATGCTTAAATTAAAAGATAGATGCAGAAATTAGGTACATTCTTGGCATCTTCATTTGTAAAACCTGCAACTGAGCACAGTTCTTGCTTAGTAGCACTGCACATGTTTGGTAACCACCTATATATGTGTGCTGACTGGTGACATTGTTATATCCAGAGATTAAAGCTAGATGAGCATCCTCTCCACAAATCCACGCTGGTCTATGTTCGTGATAGAATTGCCACATTCCTCATGGAACAAGTGATCGCTGTCGGAGTAAAATTTCATGCTGATGAAACTGTGTGGGCTAATATTATATATGGTTCTTACGAAACTTTTGCATTCCTCCTTGTCCCATGAATTTTGTGATATTGTTGTCAAGCTAGTTAACTATGGCTGTGATATTGTTGTCAAGCCAGTGATGCTTGTTTACTTGTGAGATGATGATGCTGAATTTTGTCATATGATGCATGTGAATTATGTGGATTTCTGTGAATTTGGATGCTGGATCTAATTACTGTGAATTTTGTCATATCCTGGCTGGTTCCAGGATGCAGCCCTTGATGGCTGCCAAATCCTGGCTAGTTCCAGGATGCAGCCGGCAAGCAGGAAGCAGGTCACTGTAGGGGTGGCCTACGTATCTGTAACAGGCGTTAATTAAAGCTCGTTACAAACACTGACCAGTGAGTAACGGGCTTCATTCGGAACGCCCATTACAAACATGCCAACAATGTAACGGGCAGCGTAAAATCCCGTTACCAATACTGACCGGTGGGCCCCAGAACTTGGCCCGTAGATCGAGATAGAGAAGACGCGGGTTCGCAGCACGTGTCTCCAATGTTGAACTCCTGTAACAGGCTCCGTTTTGGTGCCCGTTACCAAAGGTCCCTGTGGGCCCACAGAAACAGCTATTTCACATGACCGGTGACTAGTTGTGGTAACGAGTGTTTTTTTATGCCCGTTACTAATCCTAGTTGTGCTAAGTCGCGCTTGAAATAGATGCGTCTCATTTCGTCGAGACAGAGGAGACATAGGTACACAGAATGCGTCTCCTATGTTGAGTTCCTGTAACGGGCTCTGTTTTGGTGCCTGTTACCAAAGTTGCCTGTGGGCCCAGAGAAACAGCAATTTCACGTGACCGGTGGCTAGTTGTGGTAACGGTCGTTGTTTGATGCCCGTTACGAATATGTGTTATCAGTAACGGGCATCTGCCCGTTACCTTTCTTCGCTCATTTGTAACACTTGATCGGTAACGACGGTCGTTGTTTGTAGCCCGTTACTAAAGGCAATCTATGCCCATTACCAAAGTGAGTTTTTCACGTGGTGCTTGGATTACCGTCGCCCTGCTTTTCAGCGCGCATCAACTCATCCATCATCTTACCAAAGTTTTCTGCTAACTCAAACTGCTTCTGAACAAGCTGAAGACGAGTTTGTTCTAATGAGTCCGCTAGTGAAGCCATGTCATGATCATACTCAGCGAAGAAATCTTAAACCTTCTCGGAAAGAGGTTTAGTGCACTGGACGATCTTGTATGCCAATAGTGAACTCAAATGGGGTATATGGATTCTTGGACCAACGGCATAACAGGTTTGAGTTGGGCTGCAGAACTATAACAAAAAGAAAGTGTTAAATGGTGAAGCTTATATGTGTGGCCGAAAGGAATATCAGAGAAAATGTTAGTGCAAATCATATAAATGGGGAAGCAAAATCATATGAACTCAATTAGATATCATAGCATATAAATATAAGGGTTGCTTCATATAAGTGTCATAACAAAATCATACATAACATATATATCTGGAAATCAACTTCATACATACTAAAATTGTGTGAGCAGGTGACATATTTGTGTGGCAACAAGGACTATCAAGTTAATTGTGATTGCAGAACAAATAAATCATGAATGATATCATATACACTAAATGTATTTGCATAACATCTAAGTTTTAAAGCAAATCATATAAACTCCATTTGAGATCTGATCATGTAAATATAAGGATGAGGTCATATAAGCCTAGTAACAGAATCTTACATAGCATATATGTGTGGAATGAACGTCATACATACTAAATTGTGTGGGTAGGTCATAGAAATGGTGAAGCAAATCATAGAAAGTCCATAAGTACTCTTAACACTGGATTATAAGAATCAGGTCATATAAGTCTAATGAAAGGATCTTACATCGCATGAGCCCCAAGTGCCAAGCTTCTGGTCTGCTTTTACCAACCTCTGGATGTGTTCACTTCCATATAACTTCCATCGGGGAGTACCCAAGTGGCCACCGGGTGAAGCATTCTCATATAGATGGTCCAGATAATAGATCTGTGACAGAATGTAAAGAAAAAAGTGTGAATCATTTAAGGTAATGAACTTCATAATACTATACATATGCTGACAAACAGCTGCATATAAACTGTTGACGGTTCAAAATCGTGTTGAAGTTCACCACAAACGTATGGGTGACTTGGTGCCTTTTTCACAAAGGAGGGTCCCCAAGGTTTGTCAATCCAAGGATCGAAAGCAAACCGCTAAGGTTTGCTACCTTGTCTAGCCAAACTAACCTAACATTAAGTGTTGATTGCATACAGAGATAAACCTAAGAGATATGTATATGATAGCACAAGGTTGATCACATCCATGGTATAGGCAACATGAAAGAGCAAGCAAGGGTAACTAGGGCCTATCGTCATCTAGTTGTAGTTCTAGTCAAAAGAGCAAAAGCAACATGTATCTCATCTAAAGCTGTCTTTAAACTACTATCCTCCGGTCAAACCCTAGCCCGGCTCCGCCTTTCTCACCTACCGTACTGTCACTACGGGACGATATTCGTGTGGTTGGCTCACGGGAGCATGTTCGCTAAGAACGCGTTGCACTCCTTGGTAAATCCGATATGCACCTCTAGCCACCATGGCTACAAGAGCACCCCAAGCAATCTATCCTAGCAATAGATTGAAATAAGGCAAACCCAAGAGAGCACAACATCGTAAAAGGAGGAATCGAGTCGCTAAAAGATCGGATGACATGAATTGCTTTACTCACATAGTAGATGTGTTTTGGTCACCACCACCGAGTACATACCATTGATGACCTCAACTAGCTCCAGAACTCCACCATGGCACAACCACGCAGGGCGGCCATGGCGGCTAGGGTAGGCCTAGGCCATCTCCTAGACAACTTCGAGGACTCGTGGTGGCCGACGTCTCCTTCCGGTGCTTGCTTCTAGGTTTCGCTGAGTTGTGGTGAATGGATGGATGTGGCGGTCGATGGAGGCAGAGGCAATTTATCGAGGAGCACCTAGGTCAAAGGGGAGTGCGAACCAAGCCTGAAATGGGCTGGGCCAACCGGCCTGGGCCCGCTGGCCTGGGCCCGTTTTCAGCCCGGTTCGGCCCGGCCTTCCTCCACGTTGCTTCTCGCGCTTCCTTGAATTTATGCCGAACTTCTTGTGGGCCCTTGACGACGTTTTCCTACGATTTAGATAAGGGTACTTGGCGTGTGAACTCCCGCATTTTCTGTTTAGGTCCTCAGAGTTTCATAGCTTTATGCTTCGGTCCTCGGGTCGTTTGGAGTCATGTTCATCACGTGTCTTGACTTGTGTCGGGCTTCATGATCTTCTTCTAAAGTGCTTGATGAACTTATCCCAAAAGTCTCCTCTTTAACGTTGATTTCCTGCGCAAACAATAAACTCCAAAAACCACATGCAAGTGTGAACTTGTTACATCATTAGTATGCCTAGTGGCGGGTTAGTTATAATTCAAAGCTCAAACCAAAGTGTAACAAGTGTTATTGGTTGAAGGAAATCGACCGTCAACATACCCCCATGCTTAAACCTTGCTCGTCCTCGAGTAAGCCTTTAATGGATGTCAATATTGCCTTTCAATGTTCATACCCTACACTTGGTCATACATGAGAAAACATAATGCTCTCCAAGTTTATATTTGTTAAAGTTCCATAATGTAGCTAGCTTTCATCTCTATGGACGGTAGATATCGTTTAAGCTCTTTCCTCAAGTAATTAATCATGCTCTCAAATTTTAAACAAATCTCAGAAATTTTGAAAATAAAGAGCGGGATGAAGAAAAATTGCTTTACCAAGATCAATAATAAACCTCCTTGCATCTTGCTCATGAACTCTCATCTCATCTTGTCTCTCAAGCCTACTTGTTCTACTCCTTTCCTCTCTCAAAACTTTTGTGGAAGGCTTTATATGGAGCTATGGGAAAGTTTAGGCCTACCAAGATATTATAGTTGAGATATTATCAAAACAGGACAAGCTTCTCATGGACTTACCAAGACTCATCAAAAAGGTCATTGGAAAATAATGTTCCGCGGAGGGGGGAGAGAAAAACACACACTTTTTAGATAGGTGGACATGTGCAAATGGCAAAGGGTGATCCCGAGGCACAAGCGAAGTCCTCGTTATCGGATTGCACATGGTTGGAAAGATGAGTATGGGTGTTGATCTTGAAATCCTTTTGAAATTTCCAAATGTAGCTAGAGAACCGGGGAGCTTTATTATATATTTTTTCTTCACTCTTTTTTTTTCTTTTCTTCCTTTTCTCATCATACTTTTCCTTCTTTATATATATATTTTTTTCTTTCATCACTTTTTTCTCTTTTTTTTTCTTTTCTTTTTTTACTCCCCTTGAACTCTAGACTACACTAGTACTTCCTTGGCAACCCCCCCATGCTTAGACGTTGCTTGTCCCGGAGCAAAGAGGTGATGATTGTGTCTAGGTAAGTGCTGAAATTCTTGTATTTTCTTGAAGAGAGACACTTGAAACCTTCTAGGGATCCTTTTATGGAGGTCTCCCAAAATCTTGCTCCACTTGACGGCACCTTCCTTGTAATCTTCTTCGAAATATTCATCCATACTCAAAGTTTTGGGTTGTGGTCAAGGAGGTATACACAAAAAGATATTTTGGGTTTGTGGGTGGATATCCGGCGAGGTTTGCGAAATTCCTGATGTGGAAACTCACAATGCACGGATAGAAAAGGCTAGCATAAAGATAGATACGCAAAAACGGAATGACTAGCTTCTTAGTCTTGAGCCAGAGAAATCAAGCCTTGAATCAATTCACCCAAAAATAAATCTTGTATACTAAGGTTTTTGCACTTAATGAATATAAGGCTTTGGATAGGTTGAGCAAAATGCAAGTGGTATCAAAGACAAGGTTAGCATATCTTTTAAGAACAAAAATAAATGATCTTTGACTCATTCAAAAGTGAGAGCAACAAAAAATACTATGGGGTCTCAAGTTATCATAACCTCCACAAAAGATTAGGCTAGCATTAATTTAATTTTCAGATCATATTTAAAGAGAGCACTAGCTTAATCATATACAAACCAAGCACAAGAATGAGTAAGGTGGCAACGATCATCATATATCCATTAGTAAGAGCATACGAGATATCATCATGGTGAGCTCAAGGTAACGGTGATTATTATTAAAAACAAAAAACAAACCTAGGTTGTACTCCTAGTAGCCATGTTATTCTATAGAGAGATATACAAAGGTTGTATCTAAGGTTGTGGAAAGCACATACATAAATGCAGACATATAGAAAGACAAGGGCAAAAAGAGGGTTGAAGAATTGTTACCATCCTTTGATGCTTGAAGTGTAGCGCGGCCTCCCCCATGCTAAAGCATTGTGCTTAACATGGAAGAAGAAAATTAGCATCCCGTGGCAACCGTGATCTTTGTACTCCATGCGGTCTTCTTATGTCCACCAAGTCCTCCCCCATGCTTAGCATGTTGCTAGGCATGGAAGATGATGAACCATCATGTATTTATTGAAGTCCTACCACCATATCATCGTACTCTTCACTTTTGCTGCCTTGGTCATCCTTCAACGTCCACCCTTTAATTTGTCACAAGCCTTAGTCCCAATCGTTTCTCAATTCGTCTTCACCTCCTTCCATGTTGTCCATTATCGCTGCTTCAACTTCCACAAATTTTTCTTCAACTTCCAGAACAGAAAATGTACTTAACCATTGCTCCATTGTAAAGTTCTTGAAATTATCTTTCCAACGAGTGGTCATTCACCCCAATCGGACTCCGAACAAGAGAGTTACACCCCTTTCACTCCATCAATGCAAATTGTCCCGGCTGATTTCAGAACGTGTGACGCCCAATGATTTGGTTGTAACTCCTTGAACGGGCCTCCTAAAATGTTGAATCTCGATGCGTTGGAAAGAAGATTTAGTGGAGCTCCTGAATATCCAAATTTTCCTCTTTTGTACATCTCTGAACATGTGCCTAATCTTGATGAAGGCAGCTGTGTTTCTTCTGGGAATTTGGAGGTGTTGACGATCTTATTTCTATCTTTTATTGCTAACTCGTGGGAGTGATTCGTCATGCCTACAAAACAACTTTAAAGCACAAAGTACCCCCGAGGTGACGGTCGGGAATACTCACTCTATGCTAACAAACCAAAGACATCCCCTAAGATCTTTACTTGTGGCATAGTTAAGCTAGTGAAAGAAAAATTAAGAACCTAGTGGGTGTACGTGTGTGCAAGAGTGCGTGCAAATGATGGGATGGTATAAAAACAAAACAATGTTTACACAAAATTCTAAGCTCCATGCTTACAAAGTAGTTGCCAAACGTCTCCATTGCCAAAAAGATTCATTAACCAAGGTCAGAACACCATGCTTATCCCAAGATTAACAACTCTTCATGGTGTGAGATAAGTAAGGCGCATTGCAAAGTTTATAAACAATCCAATGCAATATGATAGCAAGGTATATAAAACTGAATGATGTGGGTCTCCAATCATGTCTAAACACCATGTTTACACAATATTGCAAAAAGAAAAATGCCCATATCGTCATATGAAGCACTAACATAGGTATAAAAGCATTCATCAAAAAGCTTCACAAAAAGTCCCAAGCTAACATAAAGTGGATGATGACAAAGAGATGGATGCAAAATGCAAATGCAAAAAGTTAGCACAAACAAACATTAGCAAGGTTTGAAAAACACTTTCGATATGGTCTACGATAAGCAAAGGACAAAGCTTGATCTCACACTTCATACGAAGTAAGCATTGTCAACAAGGAAGTCACCCATCGAAAAGAATCAATCAACCAAACTAACAAGGTTTAAGGGTAGGTTATGGGTATCCTATATTTTTGGCTCAAACAAGGATTTTGAAGAGAGGAAGTCAAGTATAGAAATTATAACTAAGCTGGTTCTACGAGTCTTTTAAAGAAAAACAAACCTATGGTTTTAGGATGGCTAAAGCTGTGAAAGGTTTTCCTAAGGATTTTATGGGTAGGCTAGTCAAAGTTTTTAGTTAGAAAAGAGGAAAGGGATAGACTTGTTCAATCCGGATGGTGACGGCAAACGGTCAACACAAGCAATCCTATCTCTATTGGCTATGGTTTTTGGTGGGGGGCTATGGGAAGGCCTAGGTTTGTTGGCAAAGAGTTAGATCAACACAACATGCAATGCAATATAACATGGATGAACAAAACAACATGATATGGTGGTTGTCTAAAACAAATGCAAGAGTTAGTCTAACCTAACTAGCCACAAGGTTAGAATTAAAGGATGGTGCCAACTTCATATTTCTCTCTAAAAAGATAGAAAGGAAAAAGATTTTAAACACTAATAGGCACACAAAAGGGTCTACAAGTTTTCCAAGATCAAGAACAAAGTGCTCCCTCAATAGCAATTAAATCAAACAACATGGTGTTGTGGTATTTATTAGAGCAATGGTAGAATGTTATTTGATGTTTCAGTTTAAGATCACAATATAGACGGTCATAATATTTATATATAAACATAAACAAAAGAAAACGGGTTGCCTCCCGCAAAGCGCTTCATTTAAAGTCGTAGAGCTCGACTTCCTTACGTCCTCGTGGTCATGAAGCCATGGTCCTTCATGTAAGATTTGAAGATGTCCATGCAGCTTTGATCCACTCTCCATGCTTGACACGATCATTTAGTTTGATGAGAGGCTTACTCGATCGTCTCTTGCATCATCATCCCCTCTTTTTCCTTTGTTCTCCGTCGCTGGCTCTCTTTTCATGAATTCTCCTCTCTGTCCAGATCAGACCATGTAGTAAACAACTTCTCTAATGCGTGGCGCATGAAACTGTCTTGCCATCAAGTGTTTATTCATCCCCAACGGATTCCGAACAAGTGAGTTACGCCCGTTTTACTACAACACTGCAATCTGTGCAAAGATTTCAGACTACGCAACGCCTAATGTTTTCGCCATATCTCCTTGTACGGGTCTTCAAATTCGTCTATCTTGGAGGCGTTGAAATCGACACTTGATGGAGCTTCTGATTTTCAACTTTTTCCTTCTTCTACATATCGGATCAGGTGCTCAAGACTGATGAAAACAGCAACGTCGTCTTCGAGGTTCGGTGATGGCGATGCATGAGCTTGCAAATTTTTGGGCATGGCTTCCCTCCTCTTGATTAAGGTTTGATGACCTGCATGGTTAGTGAAACTTAGGTTTTCTCCCGACACATGCTCTTTTGAGGTCACGAGCTTGACCAAGCGCAAAGCAAGTCCAAGATTCGCAGACGTAATGAAAACATGTGCAACCATAACCACAATGTAAATTGGATGAACAAAATGTGATTAAAGGTAGCATAAGTTTCTTGCTCTGTGCTAAGGCTCTCATTAGGCATGGGTTCATTAGGCAAGTAATTAACAAAGTTTAAGCACAACATAGCCTTTTTATCATTCTCAAGAAATTCTAGCCTATCATGATCATTAAAAGTGTAAGGCATAGAATCAAAAGATACTATAGGATATGAACATGAATATACCAATAGAAAGTTATCATATCCAAAAGTATCTTGAGAGTTTAATGTGTACCTTAGCCTTCGAGCTTTTCATTGTGAGTGGTCCTTCGGAGTTGAAAACGAACGATCCTTGATGATCGGAGGTGGCTCGCGTAGACTTCTTCAATCTCTCCCTTCTTGCCACATGTCGTCAAGGTCACTTTATGTAGGATAACTCCTCTTCATTTGTGGGCTCACACATCTCTTAAGTGCCTTGGTGTGAGAGCCCAAAGTGTCCGCGCCATTGGATGTTGTCCTTTGTGTGAAATCCTTTGTGGTTTGCTCCAAACAACTCCTCGCGTCGGATGTCGCCAACATGTGTCTTCATTTGCCAATGCTCCAGGGGTATTTGTTTTGTTCCATGCCTCTGAATTTCTTCATGTATGGTCTAGTGGAAGCATTGCCCAAACTTCTCTTCGTTGTTGTCGTCCTCATCTCCACTCTCTTGTTCTCATCGCGTTGCTGCTGCCTCTTCCTCATGGATTTTCCCCTGTATACATAACAGAACATATACAAAAATATAATTCTATTGAAAAATTTATAAAATTACCTTTCCAACGGGTACTCATCCATCTTAATCGGAGTCCATATGAGGGAGTTATAGCTGTTTCACTTCAGCTTTGCTTGCTGTCCAATCAGGACGTGCAACCATCGGTGATTCGGCCATATCCGCTTGTAGGAACCTCCGATTGACTTGATTTTTGACTCGTTGGAAGCGTAACTTCGAGGGGCTTCTTGAGGACTGGAGCGTCCGAGGACCGGTGGATGGTTGCTCCCTGGTGTGATGAGTGATTGACAACGTGGTGTGGATTGACTCTTGGCCGAGTATTGTAGGTGCAGGTTGCGGCTTGATTTTCGTTGGTGTAGGTGAAGAGCGGGCGCGAAAGGTCTATGCCTTGCGGGGCCTCCGAGGAGTGGAGAGACAAGTAGGCTCGGCTCGAGGGACCCGGTGGCCAGCGGGGTCAAGTGCGGGCCGCATGGTGGCAAGAAAAGCAAGATGAAGTCGTCGATCAGAGCCGGTGCAGGGTAGCGGCTCACAACCGAAGTCTGCATGCGGGGTCTGTGGCGGTTCACCACAAAACCGTCGGGTTACTTGGTTGAGCCACAAAACCAAGACCGGAGGCTCGGCGGGCGGAGACGGGATCCGGGCGCGCCGAGAAGCTTCGATGCCGGTGAACACGTGGCGGGATCGCGGGGCTTGCGTCGGGAGGACACGGACTGCGGCAACGGCGTGGCCGTGCGATGAAGAGGAGTGCTACTTGACCTATTTGCCCCTGAGGGGTTTGTATCTCAACTTAAGTGCTAGGGGTAGCTTGGTCATTCGCCCAACCCAGAGGAACTCATATATATTAGCTCTAGGGTTTCTGGGCAAACTATACATCCGGACTGCTTCCCATTTCTCTGCTCCATAGGTTTAGATTTTCTTCACCGCTTTGTAGAGAATCTGATCTCCGAGTGTATGGAAGCTTTCATGGTTGCGTTGATTTCCTTCTTGTAGCTCGTGTGATTTTCGTGTCTTTTTCGAGCTATTTTGGTTAGATTTTTGTGCGCGCCTTGTTCCTTCGATTCTGAGGTGTTTGGGTTCGGATTTGTTTGTGGGGATCATGGATAGATGTCTTGTCCATCTTTGTGCTTGATATTGACCCCTCAATCTCCGGATTTGGCCTCCGATTGAAGGATTTTGGTTGGAACCCTAGCTTTTTGGGAGAGCTCGGTTGCGATTCGATTCCTGGTGATTTAGTTCGTTTGAGGTCTCAAGTTTTGGGGTATAGCATCTCCTAGGGACGCTTCACATCTCCCCCAAATCTTGTCTCAAGAGCTTGAGCCGTTTGGGAGATCCATGGATGGATAGGAGGGTTTGACCTTGCGTTCTTGAGTTTGGGCTGCTCTGTCCGCGTGTGGCGGACAGTCTGCCAGGTGCTCGCGGACGGTCCGCGAGGAGCCGGCTGACCGGGTGTTCGTCGTGTTCTTCGCGTGTTCTTGCGAGCTCGTGTTTTGATTCATTTTGTCCAGTGCTTTTGGTTACTTGGAGTTTGCCGGACGGTCCGCGAGGAGAGTGCGGACGGTCTCTTCTGCACGGACAGTCCGCGGGTAGGGCACGGACAGTCCGTTTTTCGAGGTGCAGTACTGGAGGTTTCGGTGGCATTTTCGGACGGTCCGCCCTATGCTTGCGGACGGTCCGCCTGGCCCCCGCGGACAGTCCGCCCCTTCCATGCGGACGGTCCGCCCCAGGCTTTGCAGATTGCCTAAGTCCTTTGCTTCTTGAGTTGCGCTTCCGTGTTGCTTTGAGTTGGGGTTTGTTCCTAGGATTGGTAGGTCCGTTGTGACTACGCGATCTTGGCAAACTCGTGTGGGAATCGTTGGATGTGGATTTGGGGCATAGGCCGAGTTCATCCTTCGGGAAGAATTTTTATCGACTCCCATTCACTCCCCCCCTCTCTGGTCGCCTAATCGGTCCTTCAATTGGTATCAGAGCCGGTTACAGATCTTCATGATTCTACCCAGTCTAAGATCCAAAGATGGCGTACCAGGAACGGGGTTCGGGTCCTCCACACTTTGATGGTAAGAACTACCAGATGTGGCAGAGGCGGATAGCTGCTTTCCTCCGCGGCAAGGGTCACATCCTTTGGGATGTCACGGTGAACACAGCTTATGTTCATCCTGTGAACTTCCTTGCTCCAGGATCGAGGGACATGTTCGACACCAACAACAAGGCGGTCGACTACCTGTACCGTGCTCTGTGTCAATCCGAATTCGATCGGGTTCAGATAGAGGACTTGGCGTGCAGGATTTGGGAGCAGCTGAAGAATGCTCATGCTGGGAACGCTCAGGTTCAGGCTCGGCTATTTGCGACCTACCGGAGAGAGTATGAGAACTTCACTCATCTCCCCGGTGAGTCCATAGATGCCATGTTCCAGCGGTTCACTGTGATTGTGAACAACATGAGGGCTAATGTGGCCGTGCTCCCGTACGATGATCATGACAGGGCTATCAAGCTCCTGCACTCTCTGGATCGTACCGTGTGGAGTGAGAAGTTCGAAGCCATTCTTGAGTCGGAGAAGTATGAGACCCTCATAGTGGACGAGCTGTTCTCCAAGCTCAAGTCGTCCGAGGTAGACCGTGGGGTGCGACCTAAGATCGAGAACCCGACTGACCCTCATAGTCTGGCTCTCGTTTCTGGACCAAGGACTAACGCTAACATGTCTTCGAGACAGCTCTCTTTGTCTTGTCTTGTGTCCATGCCAGATGAGGAGTTCGAGGTGCTGAGCGAGGAGGATCTCGCGTTGCTGAGCAGGCGGTTCAAGCGCATGTACACGAACCGGAAGAACGCTCGGAGGAGTTTGGGCATGTGTTACCGGTGCGGCAAGCATGGGCACTTTATCGCTGAGTGCCCAGAGGCCATGGAGGTCAAGCCCGAGCACAAGCACCATCCGAGGACCGACCACAAGCACCGCTCGAGGGACGACCACAAGGGCAAGAACAAGTCCGAGCAAAGGCCGAGGAGGAGTGGTGGTCACAAGAAGAAGGAGCGGGAGATGGTTGCCAGAGCGAGCGACATCAACTCGAGTTCCTGCTAATCTTCATCGAGCTCAAGTGATGAAGAAGAGAACCGGAGCAAGGGCAAGCGATCGAGCAAGAACATCAATGGCCTGTGCTTTGCCGCCCAAGGCTTCTGCAGCATGGCACACAGCTCCGCAAGCAAGAAGAGCAACAAGGATGACTCGGACTCCGACTCCGAGGATGAGGTAAACAATGATCCATCCTTCTTGGTAGCGGAGAATGCTAGGTTGAATGACTTGCTTGACAACCGTGATGATGTGCTTAGAAAGACTAACAAGGAGAAGAGGGAGTATAGGTCTTTGCTTTGAGAGGCTAAGGAGAAGGTGGTTGAGCTAGAATCTTTGCTTGTTGATATTAGGGCTCAAACAGATTCTCTGAAGTCACCGATTGTTCTGTTTTCCTTGGTGATTTGACTGTGCTCAAGGAAAAGTATGCCTCCAAGGTCGAGGAACTAGATGTGCTTAGGGTTGAGCTAGATGAGATGAAATAGGCCCTCCTTGCTTGGGGCTTGCACTTCTTGTCCTGTTTTGCATGAGAAACTAGATGAGTCGGTTGCTTATGCTAGATCCCTAGAAGCTGCTTTGAAAGCTCCTGTTCCTACATCATGCCCTACTTGTGAATTACATGTTGTGAAGAATATGGAGCTTGCACACTATTTTGATCGCTTGCAGGATGAGAACGATGAGTTGAGAAAGATGATGGGTTGGTTGTCTGGTCATGAGCCTTAGCTCAAGATGATGATTGAGGCATACAAGTGCTATGATGGGCAAGCGCTTGGGTCGGACAAGGTTGGTGAGGGAAGTGGTGAGAATGAGGGAAAGATCAGAGATATCCTGGAACCACAAAAAACCTACCACAAAAATGCCTATGCTCCTAAGCCAAACCCACTTAGGAACTGACTAGACACAACCCCAGCTCCACCCATGTTTCCTCCACAAACCAACAACTTCCAGAAACCCATCAAGTTCAAGAGTGACTTGGGGAATGAGTTCTTTGGGAAGAAGGGAGAGAAACCGAGTGAGGAGAAGCCAGAGCCCAAAGAGAGCCCAAAACCAAAGCCAAAACCAAAACCCTTCCATTGTGAGCATTGTGGGAGGGATGGGCACCTAGCAGAGTTTTGCTTCAGGAGGAAGCGTGAGGAGAGGTTTGCTAGGGAGATGGCAATCAAGGACAGGTACCACCCTTCTCGTGGTGTGCCTGAGCCTAGGTTGGTGCCGAGGGGTGAAGGTATGGGGCGTACCATTTACCCTCGGGAGAGGCGTGAGTTTGTGCCTCGAGGTGAGCCACCACATAGAGAAGGTGGTAGGCGTGTTGGGTTTGGGCGTGGTGAGTTTGCTGGACGTTCCTTCGCTCGTGGCCAATACGAGTATGGGGGAACGATCGCAGCTTTAGGTCCCAGAGGAGCTACGGGCCACGGTCTCCACCTTGTGGTACGCGTAGTCCTCCAAGGGGACGTGTGGGTGTTCCACCTAGGAGAGATAGGATGGATTTTGCTAACCCCACTTTTGAGCAAATGACACTGGTTTGATTCATTTTGTAATAACCCCAGTGCTGAGTCGTTTGCTCACTCTTGCTCTCGTTTTTGATTTGCAGGTGGGAGGCTTGGAGGGCTTTTGGTTGATCGACTCCGGTTGCTCTCGACACATGACCGGAGATCGACGCTGGTTCTCCAGCCTCACCCCGGTGATGACCAAAGAGTACATCACTTTTGGGGACAATGGGAAAGGTAGAGTGCTTTCAGTGGGCACGGTGAAGGTGAGTGAGTCTGTGACTCTTCAGCGTGTTGCTCTTGTCAAGTCTTTGGGATACAATCTTCTTTCGGTTTCCTAGCTTCTTGATGAGGGTTTTGAGGTCCGTTTCAAAACGGGCGCTTCCCGTGTTTTGGATTCTCGAGGTGATCTTGTGTGCACGATCATCCCCGAGGGTCAGATTTTCAGAGCCGATTTTTCTCAGTGTGTCGGTTCTTCTCGTTGTTTGGTTGCTGGTGTTTTGGCGGAGCTTTGGAAATGGCATAGGAAACTAGGTCACTTGAGTTTTGACTTGTTGTCACGCTTGAGTGGGCTAGATTTGGTCCGAGGATTGCCTAAGTTGAAATACCAAAAGGATTTGGTATGTGCTCCGTGTAGGCATGGTAAGATGGTTGCCGCCTCTCACCCGCCTCTGACATCCGTTATGACAGAGAGGCCATGCGAGCTGTTCCATATGGACTTGGTTGGTCCAGCTCATGTGTGCTCGGCGGGTGGGAAATGGTATGTCCTGGTTATAGTGGACGACTATTCTCGCTATGCTTGGGTCTTCTTTTTGGCTGACAAGGGGGAGACGTTTGGTTTTGTGCGGGATCTAATCTTGAGGTTGAAGATTGAGAGGAATGGAGATGCCATTCGAGCTATCCGTAGCGACAATGACTCTGAATTTAAAAACTCTCATTTCGAAACCTTTTGTCGTGATTTGGGTCTCGAACATCAATTCTCTTCTCCCTATGTGGCTTGTCAGAATGGTGTGGTTGATAGGAAAAACCGTTCCCTTTGTGAGATGGCTCGGATGATGCTCGACGAGCATAGGACTCCGAGGAGATATTGGGCTGAGGTAGTGAATACCGCGTGCCATGTTGGGAACTGAATTTTTCTTAGGGCCTTCTTGAACAAGACGTGCTATGACCACATGCACGGGCGAGCACCTAGAGTGAGCCATTTCAGGGCTTTTGGTTGTCGGTGCTTTATTCTCAAGAAGGGTAGGATTGATGAGTTTGAGTCGAGGTCTTCCGATGGGATCTTTTTGGGTTATGCTAGTCATTCTCGAGCATTCTGTGTGCTCAATCTTGATACTAACCTAGTCATGGAAACTTGTGAGGTTACCTTCGACGAGACCCAGCCATGCAGTTCGTCTATTTTTGAGTGTGCAGGTGACGACGAGATTGGCAAGAAGAACTTTGAGGACGAGGAGGATGATGCTGGAGAGGATGATGGTGATGATGAAGCTCCAGCCGAGCATGTACCCTCTACTTCCACTACGACGACTACGGTG
Source organism: Cenchrus fungigraminus (assembly GCA_036936925.1). Lineage (NCBI taxonomy): Eukaryota > Viridiplantae > Streptophyta > Magnoliopsida > Poales > Poaceae > Cenchrus > Cenchrus fungigraminus. The sequence continues at coordinate 54,660,794 of CM072772.1, read as the reverse complement.
CAGGATGGTCCAGCCCCTACACCGACTACGATCCAGCAAGATCAAGTGGAGGCTGCAGCTGAGGGGGAGGTTGTCTCCAGGCGAGAGGCACCGAGGCGCGTTCAAGTTGATCATCCTCCCTCAAGAATCATCGGCGACATCAATGAACGTACGACACGGTCAAGGTCCAGAAATATTTCTCACATTGCTCATTCGGCTTTTGTTGCTACCTTTGAGCCGAAAGACATTGGAAACGCCCTCTCTGATCCTAATTGGGTGAACACAATGCATGAGGAGTTAGAGAACTTTGAGAGAAACCAAGTTTGGGAGTTAGTAGAGCCACCACCACATTGCAAACCTATCAGGACAAAATGGGTGTGGAAGAACAAAGAGGGTGAGAATGGTGAGGTGGTGAGAAACAAATCGAGGTTGGTTGCTCAGGGCTATAGTCAGAAGGAGGGGATAGACTATGAGGTGACATTTGCTCCTGTAGCCCATTTGGAGGCGATTAGGATCCTTCTAGCCTTTTCTGTGGCTAAAGGGTTCAAATTGTACCAAATGGATGTGAAGAGTGCCTTCTTGAATGGGTTTTTAGAAGAAGAGGTTTATGTGAAGAACCACCGGGCTTTGAGAGTGCTGAGTTTCCCCACCGGGTGTATAGGCTGAGAAAGGCGTTGTATGGGCTGAAACAAGCTCCCCGTGCTTGGTATGGCCATTTGAGGGGGTTCTTGTTCAGCAAGGGGTTTGAGATGGGCAAGGTTGATAAGACTCTTTTTCTCCTCAGGCAGGGTGATGATATCCTAATTGTTCAGGTGTACGTGGATGATATTGTCTTTGGCGGCTCGTCTCACTCTTTGGTTGCGAGGTTTGCAGAGGACATGAGCAAAGAATTCGAGATGTCTATGATGGGAGAATTGCAATTCTTTCTCGTTCAGATGAAGCAGGCGAAGGAGGGAACCTTTGTGCATCAACCCAAGTACACAAAGGACATCCTCAAGAAGTTCAAGATGGACGACTCGAAGCCCCTGTCGACACCGATGAGTACGACTACAGCGCTGGATGCGGACGAGGACGGAGAGCCCGTGGACCAGAAGGAGTACCGGATCATGATTGGCTCCCTATTGTACTTGACGGCGACGAGGCCGGACATTCAGTTTTCTGTGTGTCTGTACGCTCGTTTTCAGGCGTTGCCGAGGACTTCACATCGGCAGGCCATCAAGCGGATCTTCAGGTATCTTCGATACACTCCTGAGCTCGGTCTTTGGTACTCGGCGTCCTCTTCTCTTTCGCTTCTTGGGTTTTCGGATGCCGACTTTGCGGGGTGTCGAGTCGATAGGAAGTCGACTTCAGGGACGTGCCAGTTTTTGGGATCTTCAGTTGTTTCTTGGTCTTCTCGCAAACAATCTAGTGTAGCTCAGTCTACCACAGAAGCCGAGTATGTTGGTGCCGCTAGTTGTTGCTCACAGCTGCTTCGGATCACATACACGCTGAGTGACTTTGGTGAGGAGTGTACCCATGTTCCTCTCATGTGTGATAGCACGAGTGCCATTAGTGTTGCCAAAAACCCCGTGCTACACTCAAGAACCAAACATATAGAGGTGAGGTACCACTTCCTGAGAGACAATGTTGAGAAGGGAAACATAGATCTCATCCATGTCCCAACCGAAAAGCAGCTTGCCGATATCCTAACCAAGCCTTTGGACCAAGCTACATTTGCTCGTTTGCGAGGAGAGCTTGGTGTCATTTTTCCTTTTTGAGTTTTGGTTGGGGGTTTGATGTACATACTCATGTTGCATTTTCATTTATGTATCATATCATGCTTGCATCTTTGTATCATAAACTGCTTTTGTATCATATGCTTTAGAGATATGCTTCTCCTATATACTTGGATCACCATGATATGCTGGATATGAGATTATGACTTTGCTAGTGATGCTCATCTGATGTATAGCGATGCTCTTGGTAGTTTTGGGATGTATGTGCTTGTGAATGGCCTTCTTTTGTAAAAATGCTATATATGATCCTCTCTTGTGAGTTGACTGCCTCTCATGTTCAACGTGTGCACTTGTGGCTATATCTTGCTTAATTTGTGCTTGGAACCATGTTCTTTTCTTTTGGGGTCAAAGACCCATTTATCATCATGAATGTTTAGCCTATGTGCTACCTTGTGGAGAAGCCTAAGCTTCTTTTTGCCGCAAAGGCACTTCATGTACCATGCTTATTTTGTAAATCTTGAAATTGGTATATGAAATGCTTGTGCTTGAAAAATATGCTTCCATGTCAAATTTGCTTTAAATTCCTTATCTTGGGTGCTAAACTGTTGCATGATGTTCACCAATGAGAAGTCTCGTATTTAGAAGTGGACACATGGCTCGGTGGCTTTGACATGACATGAGATAGCTTGTAGGTGTTTGTGATGATCTTGTGATAAGAATGTGTGACCTTGCATGAAGTCTGTGAGTTATATGGTGTTTGTGCTCATTTTGACCATGTTTCGGTCCTATGCTCATGAGAGGGAAATTTTGTGAAAAATGCTTCTTTTGATTATGGCTATGTCACATGCCTATATGTCCTTATCTATCTTGTTGGCAATGCTTGTACTAAATTTGTGGCTATCTTGCTTGTCTATGTCTCTTTTTAGCATGTTGTAGTGCTCTTTGTCTATTTGAGAAGCACATGCTTGCATTTGTAGACTTTATTCATGCATTACCAACAAGGGGGAGAAAGTAGTACCCAATTCTTGCTTTGGGGAGAAAGTTCTTGCATCCAGGGGGAGTTTTGCATCAAAGGGGAGAAAAATTGGGAGAAATGCATTTGTTCAGGGGGAGCTTGCATTCATGTGCTTTGGAGCTCTTTGTCGCCTGATTTTAGTTGTGCTCTTTTGCCGATGGTGTCGAGCCCTCTTGCCTCACCTTGAGGAGTCGGCAATTTTGGAGCATTTTATCTCGGTTGTGTCGAGCCGTTGCCTTGTCTTAGGGGACTGAGATTTCTCTCTCTTTCAAGTGATCTCGTTTTCGCTTTTGTTTGGCTTTTGATCACTTATTTGAGTTTTTTCATTCGTTTCTTTTCTTTTTCTCTTATCACTGAATTGGTTACTATGTGTGTGTTGTCAATGCACTCATCAAGGGGGAGATTGAGGACTGAAGCGTCTGAGGACCGGTGGATGGTCGCTCCCTGGTGTGATGAGTGATTGACAAAGTGGTGTGGACTGACTCTTGGCCGAGTATTGCAGGTGCAGGTTGCGGCTTGATTTGCGTTGGTGCAAGTGAAGAGCGGGCGCGAAAGGTCTATGCCTTGCGGGGCCTCCGAGGAGTGGAGAGACAAGTAGGCTCGGCTCGAGGGACCCGGTGGCCAGCGGGGTCACAAGTGCGGGCCGCATGGTGGCAAGAAAAGCAAGACGAAGTCGTCGATCGGAGCCGGTGTAGGGTAGCGGCTCACAACCGAAGTCTGTACGCGGGGTTTGCGGCGGTTCACCACAAAACCGTCGGGTTACTTGGTTGAGCCACAAAACCAAGACCGGAGGCTCGGCGGGCGGAGACGGGATCCGAGCGCGCCGAGAAGCTTCGATGCCGGCGGACACGTGGCGGGATCGCGGGGCTTGCGTCAGGAGGACGCGGACTGCGGCAACGGCGTGGCCGTGCGATGAAGAGGAGTGCTACTTGACCTATTTGCCCATGAGGGGTTTGTATCTCAACTTAAGTGCTAGGGGTAGCTTGGTCATTCGCCCAACCCAGAGGAACTCATATATATTAGCTCTAGGGTTTCTGGGCAAACTATCCATCCGGACTGCTTCCCATCTCTCTGCTCCATAGATTTAGATTTTCTTCACCGCTTTGTAGAGAATCTGATCTCCGAGTGTATGGAAGCTTTCATGGTTGCGTTGATTTCCTTCTTGTAGCTCGTGTGATTTTCGTGTCTTTTTCGAGCTATTTTCATTGGATTTTCGTGCGCGCCTTGTTCCTTCGATTCTGAGGTGTTTGGGTTCGGATTTGTTTGTGGGGATAATGGATAGATGTCTTGTGCATCTTTGTGCTTGATCTTGACCCCTCAATCTCCGGATTTGGCCTCCGATTGAAGGATTTCGGTTGGAACCCTAGCTTTTTGGTAGAGCTCGGTTGCGATTCGATTACCGGCGATTTAGTTCATTTGAGGTCTCAAGTTTTGGGGTATAGCATCTCCTAGGGACGCTTCACATCTCCCCCAAATCTTGTCTCAAGAGCTTGAGCCGTTTGGGAGATCCATGGATGGATAGGAGGGTTTGACCTTGCGTTCTCGAGTTCGGGCTGCTCTGTCCGCGTGTGGCGGACAGTCCGCCAGGTGCTCGCGGACGGTCCGCGAGGAGCCGGCTGACCGAGTGTTCGTCGTGTTCTTCGCGTGTTCTTGCGAGCTCATGTTTCGATTCGTTTTGTCCAGTGCTTTTGGTTACTTGGAGTTTACCGGGCGGTTCGTGAGGAGAGTGCGGACAGTCTCTTCCACGCGGACAGTCCGCAGGTAGGGCACGGACAGTTCGTTTTTCGAGGTGCAATACTGGAGGTTCGGGTGGCATTTTCGAACGGTCCGCCCTGTGCTTGCGGACGGTCCGCCTGGCCCCCGCGGACAGTCCGCCCCCTCCATGCGGACGGTCCGCCCCAGGCTTTGCAGATTGCCTAAGTCCTTTGCTTCTTGAGTTGCGCTTTCGTGTTGCTTTGAGTTGGTGTTTGTTCCTAGGATTGGTAGGTCTGTTGTGACTACGCGATCTTGGCAAACTCGTGTGGGAATCGTTGGTTGTGGATTTGGGGCATAGGCCGAGTTCATCCTCCGGGAAGAATATTTATCAGCTCCCATTCACTCCACCCCTCTCTGGTCGCCTAATCAGTCCTTCACTTCTTAATGTCCAAATATATTCTGTTGTTCTTCCCATGAGGCTGTGCAAAACTTGATGCGAACAGAAACTTCGAAGTTGTTGATGAGCTTGATCTCGTGATCTTGGGGGCACCGTGATTGCTTCCAATACCTATTGCTCGAACAAACGATTCTCCACAAAATATTAGTCTTAAAATTTTAATTGACACATTGACTTACCTTGTTCACGTGCTCTTGTGTAGGGTGTGGGCTCGATAGTGGATGATCGGCCACTAACAAAAGTTAGCACCTACCACTAAAGAGTGAATCTTGATGTCGCGTTCGTCTTGTTGGATGGTGGACTTCTCGAAGTCCAAGTTTTGTGTCTAGCTTTTCACCTACTTTCAAGGACACAAACAAGAAAGCAAGCGTATGTGCAATTATAAAAATTAGGGTTAGTCAAATAGAAAGGTAGATCACCCTAGGGTTCGAGTTGCCGATCCCCGGCAACGGCGCCAGAAAAAGGGGCTTGTTGACAGTTCAAAGCCGTGTTGAAGTTCACCGCAACCGTACGGGTGACTTGGTGCTTTTTTTACCAAGGAGGGTCCCCAAGGTTTGTCAATTCAAGGATCAGAAGCAAACCACTAACGTTCTCTACCTTGTCTAGCCAAACTAACCTAACATTAAGTGTTGATTGTATACAAAGTTAAACCTAAGAGATATGTATATGAAAGCACAAGGTTGATCACATCCATGGCATAGGCAACATGAAAGAGCAAGGGTAACTAGGGCCTATCGTCATCTAGTTGTAGTTCTAGTCAAAAGAGCAAAAGCAACATGTATCTCATCTAAAGCTGTCTTTAAACTACTATCCTCTGGTCAAACCCTAGCCCGGCTCCGCCTTTCTCCCCTACCGTACTGTCACTACGGGACGATATTCGTGCGGTTGGCTCACGAGAGCATGTTCGTTAAGAACGTGTTGCACTGCTTGGTAAATCCGGTATGCACCTCTAGCCACCATGGCTACAAGAGCACCTCAAGCAATCTATCCTAGCAATAGATTGAAATAAGGCAAACCCAAGAGAGCAAAAGATCGTAAAATGAGGAATCGAGTCGCTAAAAGATCGGATGACATGAATTGCTTTACTCACATAGTAGATGCATTTTGGTCACCACCACTGAGTACATACCATTGATGACCTCAACTAGCTCCAGAACTCCACCATGGCACATCCACGCAGGGCGGCCATGGCGGCTAGGGTAGGCCTAGGCCATCTCCTAGAAAACTTCGAGGACTCGTGGCGGCTGTCGTCTCCCTCCGGTGCTTGCTTCTAGGTTTCGCCGAGTTGTGATGAATGGATGGATGTGGCGGCCGACGGAGGCAGAGGCAATTTCTCGAGGAGCACCTAGGTCAAAGGGGAGCGCGAACCATGCCCGAAATGGGCTGGACCAACCGGCCTGGGCTATCCAGCCTGGACCCATTTTCGGCCCGGTTCGGCTCGGCCTTCCTCCACGTTGCTTCTCGCGCTTCCTTGAATTTATGCCGAACTTCTTGTGGGCCCTTGACGACGTTTTCCCGCAGTTTGGATAAGGGTACTTGGTGTGCGAACTCCCGCATCTTCTGTTTAGGTCCTCGAAGTTTCACAGCTTCATGCTTCGGTCCTCGGGTCGTTTGGAGTCATGTTCATCACGTGTATTGACTTGTGTCGGGCTTCATGATCTTATTCTAAAGTGCTTGATGAACTTATCCCGAAAGTCTCCTCTTTAACGTTGATTTCCTGCGTAAACAATAAACTCCAAAAACCACATGCATGTGTGAACTTGTTACATCATTAGTATGCCTAGTGGCGGGTTAGTTATAATTCAAAGCTCAAACCAAAGTGTAACAAGTGTTCTTGGTTGACGGAAATCGACCGTCAACATAAACCAATGACAAAAAGCATATAACCCTGAATATAATCCAGTGATAACAATCATATAATTCAGTTAAAAAAAGCATATAATCCATTGATAAATGTGCTTTTGCATATAGAAACAAATGCTTGTAATCCCGCTATAACTAGCATATAATCCAAAGGTAAAAACAACATATAATCCAATGACAGAAAGCATATAGTGCATGATTGGATACATGGACTTACAAGAATGACAACGGAGCATCCGTACACCGTGGCAGTGACTTGGGTTCTGTCCCGACTGTGCCATTTATGAACAGCATGGCACAAATCATTGTAAATGAGTTGACACCAGTCGAAATGAGCAAAATGTTGAATATCCTTGGTCCACGCTATGTGCTCATTAGTGATTTCGTGGGTGCCTTTACAAAAGAGCAAACGGTTGAACACAATAAGAAAGAGACACCTGATGGTCTAATCGTCTACACCACATTTGCTAACTTCAGCCTACATCCTATCAACACCAATTACTCCTTTGCTCAATTGAAGTTTTTGTCGAAAATTGGCTGCTTCAGCCACTTGAGAAGACCAATCATACTTCTCAGGAAAACCACCAGTATTGGAAAGACCAGTGATAAAGTGAATTACATCCTTGGTGATCTTCAACTCCTTGCCAGACCCGCAACGGATAGTCATATCGAATGGGTCAGTGTGCTCCAACAACCAATGAAATAATCTCCGAGTCTCTAACCCTTCTAGAGTCATCTCAAAAAGAGAACAAAATCCCTTAGCAATTACATACTCTTTTTGGCGCTCATTCAATGATTGGAGACTTTCACGTGTCTCTTTGGGAGAGCAATGAACATTTAATTTCTGAGTCTGAAATTGTAAAAGATGAGTAACATCAATACACAGAAATAAAGTAAAGTCATAGAAACACAGATTCAATGCAAAAAAAAATGTTAGATAACAAATGCATATAATCCAATGACAAATAGCATAAAACACTGTATATAATCCAGTGATATATAGCATATAATACACAGATAAATGTGCTTTGCATAGAGAAGCAACTACATATAAAGTATATAAGCATTTCATATAAACTGTCAAAAAAGAGCCATACTGATGCTATCTGAGCAAACAATAGATGCACATGCACCAATATAAGAATTGTTGAAAGTTCATCAAATAGTAATAATCATGGTACACATTCAAACAATTCTGCCAAAAATGCATCATACATAACGCTGTGACATGGCAAAATAGAGATTTATAAAAAAAAACAGGTCCAGCCCACAACTGGAAGATCATACAAACTCAGTGTAGCAGGTCATATATGTGCCTATGCCTTGTGACTATACATATAAACTATTAGGTAAAGCAATACGAGCCTATTTGAGCAAACAATAGTTTATCTGTTAGTGTGAATTAATTAATCATGGTACACAGTCATACAATTCTGACAAAGGCATCATACATATTGCTGTGTCATGACAACTCCCACAATTATAACAGAAAAAATTCAGAACACTACTGAAAGATCATACAAACTCAAAATAGCAGGTCATATATGTGCCTATGCCTTATCACTATGCATTTGGCATATGAAGTGTATAATGATGTCATATAAACGATTGAAGGCACACATACAAATTTGTGAGGCATATAAAGTATAAAACCAGGTCATATATACTTTCAAAGGTAGTCATGAGGTGATACTTCAACAAACATTAAATGCAGCAAATTAGAATTGAAGCAAGTTCATCAAAATAGTATGAATTGATCATGGTACACTGTCATACATTTCTGTCAATTGAGTCATACATAATGATGCATCATGTCCAATCCCAAGACCTGAACTGTCATATCATACAAATTAAAGTGGCAGGTCATGTATTTGCCTATACCTAAGAACTATTTGTGAGGCATATAAAGTATGCAACCAGGTCATATAAATTTTCAAAGGTAGTCATATGGAGATATTTTAGCAAATAGTAGATGCAGCAAATTAAAATTGATGCAAGTTCAACAAAATAGTATGAATTAATCTTGTTACACTGTCATACATTTCTGTCAAGTGGATCATACATAATGCTGCCTCATGTCCAAACCCAGCTAAATATCATAAAACAATAGATACATGTACCTCAACTGCCATATCGTACAAATTAAAGTGTCCAGGTCAAATATTTTTCCTATACCTACGAACTATTTTTGGTCATGTAAATTATATAACCAGGTCATATAAACTATCAACAGAGGTCATATGAGCGTATTTCAGTAGACAATAAATGCAGCAAAAATCTCATGCCACACAGTGATACTTTCCTGTCAAATTGGATCATACATATTGCATAATCATGTCCAATCAGATGATTATAGTAAAACACTAAAGGCAATCATCTCAGCTTAAAAGATCATACAAACTTGATTAGCATTGCAAAAAGAGAATGAGTCAAATAAACTAACCGGTTGCACGGGGGATGTGCTACGCCTAGATTCTGCAACTTCTGTAGAGACATTCTCCTGACACAGAGATATAAATAACATCAGTCATATAAAATAGCATCTACTCCTACAATCTAGGCAACCGCAAACTATAAAGTTCCAAAGATCTACCTCGAATCTAACTAAACAGGGATTGCTCCTCCCTCCCGCCCTGCCGCGCCCTCGTTGTCCACCACCACGTCCAATCCCAGCAGGCTGCTCAACGGGACGGCTTGCAGAACGACTGATGCGAGGAGATGGTCGGTCGGAAGCGGTTTCTTCTTTATGGATCTTCTTCTGAGGCATGAAATAATCTCCACTATCGTCAGTGGGGGACTCATCTCCATCCGACGGTCGTGGTCCTCGGCACACCACCCTCTTCTGTCTCGGGCCCGCAGCACCAGTATTGTCGGCGGCGGGAGGTGGGTTCCTCGAAAAAGCCGATTTTTCGCTGGCATCTTCTTGCGCCGACCGGGCTCGACGCGCGCGGCGTCGTTGGGTTGAGGCTGACCATCGCCTCTAGGGTCGGGGCCGACTGGCTCTCCAGGTCCGCCGCTGCCACCGCCACCTTATCCAGGTCTGGCGCTGCCACCTTCTCCTGGTACGCGCTCGCCGTGCTTCGGAAGGGTGCCGGAGTCACCTCCTCCACCGCCAGAAACTTCTTGCTCCATCGCTGCAGTACTCAACGATGCAACAAAATGAGGCAAATCAGCAGCGGGAGAGAAGATCGTGGTAAAATACGACCGGAGAAGGGCCCGGTACCTCAAATAACCGTCGCCGTTGCCGGGGAAGATGAAGCGGCAGCCGCAAGGAAGGGGAAGAGGGGGTGGAGCGAGTGCGGCGAGTGCGGACAAAATGGAGAGAGTGGGGGGTAAATAAATGGAGTGTGTCCTTATCCTTTTGTACTACGTGGTTTAAAAAAAAGTAACCGGCGTCTCTTCGGAATCACCGCCTGCTTACGTCACCATGCCACGCGTACAAAGACGATACCACCCCTATGTATAAACCATATCAAACATCATATAAACCATGCTATGTCATACAAACTGTCTACAGTGGTCATATATACTTGGATAACTACCCCATGTTACACCTTACAAATAACAGAAACTACTTAAATGACACGTAATAATAAAGGGCACAATACGTACATCATATAAACTTCATTAACGAGACATCTAACACTAGTGACATACATACACATAAATACAACCTTTGTACAGATCTTACTGATTAATCATATATACATGTAAATCATAAAAAACTGTATATAAAACAGTCGTGCACGGTCATACAATCTTGGTTAATGTCATACATGTTGAACAAGACTCTAAAGACAACTTTAAAAAAAGGTAAAATGCGCTGGTTAATGTCATACATATTGACAGACATTCGGATAGTTCGAATGAAGCATTCAATTAACGAGTAAAATTGATGCAACGAATAACGTTGCAGTTTTTGGTGACCACAATAGAATTAGGTGTTTGTAAGATGATTTTTATATGAACATACGATCAAAATCGGCTATACGCAGCGAATCTCACGTCGAGGAGTGTGGTTTTCTGATGCCATAAAGGAATCAGAGGTTTGTATGACTATGTTTATCAGAACGTATGATGGGAACGGCTGGTATGACTCCGGTGGTGCACGTGGTGCGTGGGGGAGAGGGGCCCGCACGGAGTCAGGGTGCGCAGCGGGGAGAGGGCGGGTGTGCATGTGGGCAAGGCTTGGGTGCGGGGCGCGGTGGGGCGACGGCGGTTGCACACGTGGGCCAGGGTCGGGTGCGGGGGCGCGGGTGTTGGTTGGCTGGCTGGCTGGGCTGGTTGGCTGGGGTTTCCAACAATTATTGGAAGCCCTAGGCTTCCAATATATATATATATATATATATATATATATATATATATATATATATATATATATATATATATATATATATATATATATATATATATTATATATATATAGTGTTTTGCTATAATGCACATGGGTGCATTCTGTATAGAGAATGCACCCACCCTGATTGTAATTGATTTTCGCTTAGTTGCAACTAGAGTTACTCTAGTTGCAATTCGTTCGTATCTAATTGCAACGGGTCAGATTTGTAATTAGTTCCATCGAGTTGCAATTAGTATAGTGTCATTGTTTCAATTGATCTAGTCTCACTGTTGCAATTGGTTTACACGCAGTGAGCGCCTAGTTGCAACTAGTTGGGTCCGATTGCAATTGGTCCACATCCAATCGCACATTCCTAACTTTGAGAGTTTGTACATTTCTTGTGGAAAATGCTTTTCCGTCGAGTTACAATTGGTATGGTGTTACAGTTGCCATTTGTTGGTATTTGTTAAGCCTGCAGAAATATTATGATGGATAATCCGCAAGCGCACGGATACCGGTGAGCATTCCACCCGGGAGAGGGTTTTAAATATCGAATCCACAAGGAGAATGGTAAAGAGAGTATCTGGGGTATATAACTAATCACTGAGTAGCTATCAAGGACTTGACAGAAAGAGAGATAAAGAAAACTTAAGGATGTCTGGTTCTTATTCTCACAAGCTATGTCTATATTGTTCTTATGGGGTGATTGTCTGAAGGCACACTTAGGAAAGGGAACCTCCCGAGAATCTATGGGGGGAGTCCTACGGTTTCTATAGACGGGAGGTGGACTGGAAAGGACAGACGGGAACAAGGTCACTTCCCGCTTCTACCACACGATCTGGAATATAGAAGGCATTCATAAGCTAGCTAGTCTAAGCACCACGCTTACACTAAACATGCAACTTTAACTCAAGAGCGACAGGAATTAAAGTACTCAAAGAGTTATGAACCGTAAGAACAATAAAAACAATGTTACTCACTTGAATAAGAAGTCGATCTTTCCACAAGGTCTCAGGATCAGGCTCCAATGGAGTTGATCCCAGAGGTAGAAGATGAAGAGGAGACACCGACAGGTCCGGGCCTTCCTTCAGCTTCACCTCTACCGCTCTCTAATCCTCTCGAACAAGATTAGCTAGATCTAAATAGATCGTGGTTCTAATCTCTCAAGTTGATACTAACTCTCCAATTCTAATTCTAATCTAGAGCTCTAATCTCAAATAGGCATGGAGGATCTGATAGAATGAATTGTTGTCTGCCCTGCGGTCAGGGGGTCTGCTTTATATAGCCCGCAGGAGACGACGTGCACCGTACGATCAAACCGACCTAACTTGTGGTTTAGATTGATCCTCATAGGCGGTGGAAGAACATTCCGGAAGTTGGGCCCATTTGGCACCAGGGGGGCCGACCGGCCCCACCACCAGGCCGATCGGGCTGGGGTGGGCCCCCCTCGGGGTCCACTTCGGCCAGGTGGGTCCTTGATCCTTCTAGATGCTTCTTTCTTAGGTGCTAAGTCACGTTGAGTTCCGGAGCCTTCTGGAGTCTTCTAGAGTGGTTTCTTTGCATATTTTCTGAATAGTCCCTGTAAATTCATAGATTCACCAAAACTCGTGGAAATTGCCAATATAAACCCTAATAAGGTGATCTAATTATATTTTAGTCCTTTTTCTAGTAAATGTGAGGGGAAATATTTATAGATAAAATGTGCCAACAAACTCCCCCACACTAAGGCTTTTCCTCGTCCTCGATAAAACGATGGTTTACAACCGTAGAGACAAGAATCAACATAATTATACTCCTTAGTCATATCTGTACTTAGGGGATATCTGAGCATAGTTAGAAACAGATCACCTTTATTTCTCAAATCAAGTCAATGGAGAGAGTTTGAATAAGTTTTTAAAAAGAAAATGCAGCCTTGCTTACTCCTTTGTGATACTCTCAAATATATGTGAAGTTTTTAGAATGTAAAGATGTAGCAAACTTACCTTGCATATATTGCTGGGTCAAAATCTGTATCCATGAAGAGGCCTGTCATAGGTCGTAGATCAAGATATGTGCGTGTGTCAAATTTTAAAAACCACTGCTCTGACTTTAGAATCTTCTATCTTTTCCCATTTTTTAGAATAAGGTATTCAGCTATTTTGTGGAGAGTTGGGTTCTACTCACCCTCGGACACGCGTCCATTATTACTCTCTCACTTATTATTTTAGAGAAGTGGGCCCTACTCACCCTTGGACACATGTCCATTATTCTTCTCTTTTTTATGCCTTTTTTCTGAGAGGGGGGTTCTTCTGGCCCGTAGAACACTTGTCCATTTTCTCCTCTCTCTCACTTTTCTCTCCACTCATAATTTTTTTTCTTTTCTTTCTTTGGCTTTTTCTCTCTTCTTCTTTTTTTTAGCTGTACCTTTTTTCATGATATGGGAGACAGAGATCAAAAATCTTAGAGCATAGATACTTTAGTGAAAGCAGTGTACGTGATCTTGATCATAGACTTAGACAAAACTTCAACATAGCTCTTAGATTTGACAAAGCTCAATACAAGTAAGCAGCATTTAATCAAATTTATTTTCAATGAAAGCTCTGTTGAGATATATTATTGATCACAAAGGAGAAACTTAGCTAATGATTTTTAAAGCACTCTCCATAGACAAGATAAAAGAAAGATGGTTCTCATTATTCTAACCTCATTCTGATCATCCCAAAAGCAATAAATATTTCTAAGAGCATAAACATGTGAAACTTTATCTTTTAGGTTATCAGGACATTTTAGCAGGGCATCTTTATTTAAATTCGAAACGGAAAGCAAATTACAAAAATTTAAAAAGTTCAGGAAGCAAACCGAGTGGTGGACGAGACGTGGCCGAACTGGGTTCTGCCGTGGTTCGTCGTGCGAGTCGTTTGTTCTGTGCTTTTCCCGTTTTTCTTAATTTTGGTCGTGGAAGATGCCGTTTGGTCGTCTGTTCTTCTCCCCCACACTTGTTTTCTGTTATCTTGCATGCACAGTATGGTGGAGACAAAAATATATCCAGAAAATATATATATAGGCAAAAATAGCTCAACTTGTGGAATACTTCTTTATTAAAGGAGAGAGCACTTTATTAAACAACTCTAACAACTAAAGCAAACTAACTAACTCGAACTAACTATCACTAATGTGCTCTCTAACTATGGTGTTTACAATGGGCGCTTGCCCTTCTTAAGGTCGCGGCTATGGTCTTCCTCATCGTCCCTTCGCTTCTTTGATTCTAACAGTTTGAGGACGGTCTTGGTGAGAGAAGTGTTGACGCGGTGGATCTCTTTGCAAGTTTCTGCCAGGCTTGCTACTTCCTGCGCTAGCTCAGCTACGGTCTTCCGGGTCTTCTGTTTCTGCGGCATCCGTTGGCTGGCTTCGATGACCGGAATTCTCTTGATTTGAGGTTCTTTGGCACGAACTCCGTCGATGGTGACACGGCTTGAGGAGGTGGTGTACTTATGCACCCTTATGTTGCCATGCTTGTCCATGCGCACGTCAGCGAGTCGCTCTCCATCCCTTGGTTTCTTCAGATCCATGTAGCTAGGAACACAGATCGGCTTCTTCTGAGCTGCTTCACGACGGCGATCGTACGGCTGAGCGTACATCGCCTGCTTGCTTTCTTTAGGCGGTGGCGGCGAACGTGGACGACTAGGCGGGAACAGCGAGAGAGGGATGTGATCAGGAGGCAAGGAGGCTAGCGGCTTTGCTTCCTTCTCTAAAGGAACAACCGCCTTGGCTTCAAAGCTAAAGGGGACCAGCTGCTTGTCGGCCATTGCTGCTACTTGGAGGCTTTGGGATGAGAAAAAGGTGCAGGTCTGCCCCTGCTTATATATCGGTCACGAACTTGCAAAGGGGGTTGACCTAGCTTGGAAAGGCTACGGGATATCTCGTAAAAGAACCCCGAACAAGTTTTTCCAAAACTGAGCACCTTAGAGATAGCGTGGGCGCAAGCTGGCGGCGTGAGGCGGCGGGCAGGGCCCGATCGGCCCAGTGAGGAGGCCGGTCGGCCCCCCACCACGTCGTCTCGCGACGATCTTCGGCGCGGGGTGCTCTAACCGTGTGCTGATCCTTAAAAACCCTAAGACGGCCCATTACAGCCTAAAATTAATATTCGTGGGAAAACAAAAGAAATCTATTCCATCTAAATCCACAGACTCTTTATTGGGCTCTAAAAATATTTTAAGACGTTGACCATTTACCTTGAATAACGTACCTTCGTCGTCGTGAAGAGTGACAGCTCCGTGTGACGATGAATTCACCACCTTGTATGGTCCGTCCCACTTGCTTCGTAGCTTCCCATGCCCAAAGAGTCGTACCCTGGAGTTAAAAAGTAATACCTAATCGCCTGGGTTGAATTCTTTCTTTATGATTCTCTTGTCGTGCCATCTCTTGGTTCTTTCCTTGTAGATCTTGGCACTGTGATACGCCTTCTCTCTCAATTCTTCTAGCTCGGACAGTTTCATTTTCCGTTTTGTTCCGGTTGCTTCAAAGTCCATGTTCCATCTCTTTATTGCCCAATGAGCCTTGAATTCTAGCTCAACCGGCAAGTGACATGTCTTCCCGTAGACCAGTTGGTAGGGAGACATTCCAATGGGGGTTTTATAAGCTGTCCGATAAGCCCAAAGTGCTTCGGGTAGCTTGTCTTTCCATTTTATCCCCATTTGGTCCACCGTCTTCTGTAGAATGTTCTTGATCTGCTTATTGGACGTGTCTGCTTGACCACTTGTTTGCGGGTGGTAAGGAGTAGCGACATTGTGCTGGATCCCATGGTTCATGAGGTATTCCTCGAAGCGCTTGTCGATGAAATGGGATCCTCCATCACTTATCACTAACCTTGGCGTACCGAATCTCGGAAATATTGTCTCTTCAAACATTCTTATTGAGCTTTTGTGGTCAGCAGATCTGCATGGCAGGGCTTCAACCCATTTGGAGACATAGTCAACTGCCACTAAGATGTACTCGAATTTTTCGGATTTTGGGAATGGTCCCATGTAGTCAATTCCCCAGACATCAAAGAGCTCGATCTGATGGTTGGTTGTCAGTGGCATGGCATTTCTGGAATTGATGTTTCCGTGCCTGTGACAGGAGTTGCACCTTCGTACGAAATCTTTTGTGTCTTCATACATGGTTGGCTAGAAAAATCTGCTTTGCCAGATCTTTGCATGTGTGCGGAAAGCTCCATAATGACCTCCATATGGTGATGAGTGGCACTTCTCAATGATCTTCATTCCTTCTTCTGCCGGTACACACCTCCTGAGTAACCTATCAGAGCATAGTCGAAAAAGGTATGATTCATCCCACAGGTGATGGCGACTCTCGTAAATAAGCTTTTTCTTGTCGGCTCCTGGTCGTACATACCCTGCACCCATAAAATTAACAATATCTGCGTACCAGGGGTATGATCGGGCGATCCGATAGAGCATGTCGTCCCTCATTGCGTCATTGATGGGTAGTTCCTGTGGTTTCTCAAAATACATTCTAGACAAATGATCGGCAATAGAATTTTCTACTCCCTTCTTATCTTTTATTTCTAAGTCAAATTCTTGGAGAAGCAGAATCCATCTTATTAATTTAGGTTTAGCATCTTTCTTAGTGAGCAAATATTTTAAAGCAGCATGATCAGTGTAAACAATAACTTTTGCTCCTACTAAGTAAGATCTAAACTTGTCAATGGCATAAACAACAGCTAGCAGTTCTTTTTCAGTTGTGGCATAATTGAGTTGAGGTCCTGTCAAAGTTTTACTAGCATAAGCAATGGCATGATGTTTCTTGTCCTTTGTTTGCCCCAAAACAGCCCCCACAGCATAATCACTTGCATCACACATAATTTCAAAAGGTAAAGACCAATCAGGGGGTTGTATAATGGGTGCAGAAATAAGAGCATTTTTTAGAGTTTCAAAAGATTTAAGACAAGCATCATCAAAGTCAAAGGGAACATCTTTGGCAAGCAAGTTTGTAAGAGGTCTAGCAATATGAGAAAAATCTTTTATAAACCTTCTATAGAAACCAGCATGGCCAAGAAAACTTCTGATTCCCTTGACATTAACAGGTGGAGGTAGTTGTTCAATTACTTCTATTTTAGCTCTATCTACCTCAATTCCTCTTTCAGAAATTAGATGGCCTAGCACTATTCCTTCTCTAACCATGAAATGACATTTTTCCCAATTAAGGACTAAGTGATTTTCTTCACATCTTTGCAAAACCTTATCCAAGTTTTCTAGATAATCAAAAGTTTTTCCATAAACAGAAAAATCATCCATGAAAACTTCCATGATCTCTTCAATCATATCAGAGAATATAGACATCATACATCTTTGAAAAGAAGTTGGAGCATTACATAGCCCAAAAGACATTTTACGATAAGCATAAGTTCCATAAGGGCAGGTAAAAGTGGTTTTGCTCTGGTCACTGGGATGGATTGGAATTTGGTGATATCCAGAATATCCATCAAGAAAGCAAAAGAAAGAGTGATTTGCCAACCGCTCTAACATTTCATCAATGAAGGGCAGTGGAAAGTGATCTTTCCTTGTGGCTTTGTTGAGTTTTCTATAATCTATGCACATACGCCAACCAGTGACAGTTCTCTGAGGAATTAATTCATTCCTCTCATTTTTCACAACTGTCATGCCTCCCTTTTTAGGCACAACTTGCACGGGGCTCACCCACTCACTATGTGGCACAGGATATATAATCCCGGTGTGTAAGAGTTTCAGAACTTCTTTCTTCACTACCTCTCTCATCGCATTGTTGAGTCTTCATTGTGGCTCTCTAGATGGTAGAACATCAGGGTTTGTAGGAATGCGATGAGTGCAAAGGGCAGGACTGATGCCCTTAAGGTCTTGGAGCGAGTAGCCAAAGGCTGAGCGATGTTGTTCTAAGATGGTTATCAGCCTATGAGTCTCTTCCTGAGTGAGTTGGTCATTAATGATCACAGGAGACTCAGAATCATTATGCAAAAAGCCATATCTAAAACCAGGTGGTAAAGGTTTAACCTCAATGGGAGGTCACGAGGGTTCCTCGGTTTCATCGAGGGGCTCAGATTCTGTAGGATTTTCTTCTTCCTCCTTGATGAAGAATTCAGTGACATCTTCTTGATTGGATTCTACGAAATGTTCTATAGATGTTTCATTCACCTCTTCCATTGGGTCAGGTTCAGGACTGGGTTCGGTCTTAGTATGGATCGAATGTGAGAAGTGTAAGGAAACTTTAATGGTTTTGCCTAGGCAAACATCAAGTTTCCCTGTGTGTCCCTCTTTAAGGAGTTTTCCTAAAGGATAGCCTATTAAAAGATCGAACTCCTTAATATCACAAATGTGAAAGCTCAGGTGAATTGGCATGTCGTAAACTGAAATAGGTAAGACATAGAGAATTCCCGAACTTTGAATAATTTATCCTGAGGAGCACTTTAATAATTTCGTTGTGGGAGATAATGGCTTGTTTTTGATAAACTGATGGAAAAAGGATAAGGCCATTATATTGATTCCCACAACTGGATTATAAAGGGCATCAAAGGGGGTTCCATTGATTATGCATTGAATTAGTATAGAAGGTGAATCCAGATGGACTACATCAGAGGAAAGCTCTGACTCTTCTAACCATTCCCCACTCATGATGGATGCAAGCTCCACAGTGTGTTCTCTTGAGAAGGTTTGCTCAAAAGGGTCTATCTTCTCATGTGAAGAAGATGTGTGCTTTCGAGGCCTCTTCTCTTTATGATATTTTGAGGTGTTTCCATAATCAGAAAATAAATCATCCTCGATATCATTTATAAAATCAGGTAGAGGAATTTCTTCCTGTGGTGATTCTATATGTTGGATAGCTATAGGTTGAGATGTTTCTGGCTTAGGTTCTGGTGTTGCTATCTCTGGAATCTCTTCTTCTAAAGTTTTCTCTTCTAAAGGACCATCATTAGTGCTGGCTAGAATATTGTCTAGGACAGTTCTAGCTTCACTAGATGTAAGGTGTATGAATGATCCATGAGAGGAGACATTCAAATAGGCTCTAGATTCCTTATTAAGACCAATATAGAAATGTTGAAGGAGAATATGGTCTTGAAGGCTTAGATATGGTCCAGATTTGCAAAGGAGTTCAAAACGTTCCCAGGATGAACTCATAGACTCATTATCCCCCTGTTTGAAGGATATGATCTTGATTCTGAGGTCGACTACTTTAGATAAGGGATAAAAATCCATGCAAAAATATGCACGGAGAGTTCCCCAATCGCCTTTCATCTTCTCTTTGGTCCGGTCGTACCATTGGCGATCTTTTCCTTTCAGAGTGAATGGAAAAAGCTTCCAACGGATAGTCTCATCTGACATACCCTCAATGTGCAGGCAGTCACAAGTTTGCTCAAACTGCTGGAGATGATGATAAGGGTCTTCATCTTCTATTCCTAAGAAAGTGTTGGTTTGGACCATCTCTATTAACCATGGGCGCAGCTCATAGGCATCAGATAGGATTGGTTTCGATGATGGCATAGGCCTAAGGCTGAGCTCTGAGGGTGCCAAAAAGTCTTTAATGAGGGTAGTGTCCATAAGGACAGTAGGTAATCTAAAACTAAAAAGAAAAAAGAAAGATACAAGATTAGTTATACTCTAAGAGTTTTCTCTTAACCGTTCTCCCCGGCAACGGCGCCAGAAATGCTTGTTGGTATTTGTTAAGCCTACAGAAATATTATGATGGATAATCCGCAAGCGCATGGATACCGGTGAGCATTCCACCCGGGAGAGGGTTTTAAATATCGAATCCACAAGGAGAATGGTAAAGAGAGTATCTGAGGTATATAACTAATCACTGAGTAGCTATCAAGGACTTGACAGAAAGAGAGATAAGGAAAACTTAAGGATGTTTGGTTCTTATTCTCACAAGCTATGTCTATATTGTTCTTATGGGGTGATTGTCTGAAGGCACACTTAGGAAAGGGAACCTCCCGAGAATCTATGAGGGGAGTCCTACGGTTTCTATAGACGGGAGGTGGACTGCAAAGGACAGACGGGAACAAGGTCACTTCCCGCTTCTACCACACGATCCGGAATATAGAAGGCATTCATAAGCTTGCTAGTCTAAGCACCACGCTTACACTAAACATGCAACTTTAACTCAAGAGCGACTGGAATTAAAGTACTCAAAGAGTTATGAACCGTAAGAACAATAAAAACAATGTTACTCACTTGAATAAGAAGTCGATCTTTCCACAAGGTCTCAGGATCAGGCTCCAATGGAGTTGATCCCAGAGGTAGAAGATGAAGAGAAGACACCGACAGGTCTGGGCCTTCCTTCAGCTTCGCCTCTACCGCTCTCTAATCCTCTCGAACAAGATTAGCTAGATCTAAATAGATCGTGGCTCTAATCTCTCAACTTGATACTAACTCTCCAACTCTAATTCTAATCTAGAGCTCTAATCTCAGATAGGCATGGAGGATCTGATAGAATGAATTGTTGTCTGCCCTGGGGTCAGGGGGTCTGCTTTATATAGCCCGCAGGAGACGACGTGCACCGTACGATCAAACCGACCTAACTTGTGGTTTAGATTGATCCTCATAGGCGGTGGAAGAACATTCCGGAAGCTGGGCCCATTTGGCGCCAGGGGGGCCGACCGGCCCCACCACCAGGCCGATCGGGCTGGGGTGGGCCCCCCTCGGGGTCCACTTCGGCCAGGTGGGTCCTTGATCCTTCTAGATGCTTCTTTCTTAGGTGCGAAGTCACGTTGAGTTACGGAGCCTTCTGGAGTCTTCTAGAGTGGTTTCTTTGCATATTTTCTGAATAGTCCCTGTAAATTCATAGATTCACCAAAACTCGTGGAAATTGTCAATATAAACCCTAATAAGGTGATCTAATTATATTTTAGTCCTTTTTCTAGTAATTGTGAGGGGAAATATTTATAGATAAAATGTGCCAACAAATATCAAATGTTAAATTTGGGTAACGCGTTTTTTGCAGATTTGCTTCAAAATCTATTTTGGAATCATATATATCTTATGTTTCAGCATAGAAACCTCATTTGGTGGCATCCCGAAAGCAAATTTTGTTCTTTTTTCTATGTGTCTTCTTCTGCAAATGAAACTGAGATCCCTTGTGTGTCAGAAGTGGAAACTGATATCTCGAAACTCGAAGTGGAAACTTATATCTCAAAACTCTTGTGCATTAGCAGTTCCAAATTTCAGTCGTGGCTCACTGCAGAGGCAACCAGTACTTCCATGCTCACATTCTTGTTCTTGCACTTAGGAAAAATCATTTATTTTTTGCTAGTTTTTAGTGTATATGGATGTATATAAATCAAAGTTATTAGCCAAAGAAACCAAAAGCTATGTATTGTTTTTAGCATAGAAACCAAAAGATTTGTATGATTCTATGACTATGCAAACAAGATTGTATTACTTTTAGCTGGTGGCAGCGCTTAGTCGAATATTTCAGAGGTGCTGAGGTGCTGCTCGCTATCGCTCATGTGTGTCGACCTTTGCGTCGAACTTTTCTTGCGGGTGCAACTGTTGGGATATAAATCATACTATTTTGGCAAACATATTGAAACTCTTATGCATGAATGCAAATTCTATGTTTACATAATGGTCCTCGCAAGTTTATATGACTGCTTTCTATGACCCCTGATGGGGTGTGTTAAACATTGTATGTTGAGAAAGAGGAAAGAACTCGAACGCTTTATATGACTCAATTATTTGGTATTTGGATTTCGATCATTCGACAATTTTGATCATACATACTTGCAAGATGTAGTATAAAACACATATATTCATGAATGCTTGTGTGCTATAATGAAGAACAAAAGCATATATGTCCATGTTGAATAATTCCATGTTTATGTTTGATCCGTGTAATGGAAACTTGTCGTCCGTGTCAAAAAATCTTTTGTTGGGGTCTTAGAAACCTATTGTCTAGGTCATGGAAACCTGTTGTCTAGTTCATAGAAACTACCTATTGTCTAAGTCATCGAAACCTGTTGTCTAGTTCATAGAAACCTATCGTTTAGGTCATAGAAACCTGTTGTCGTAGGTCATAGAATCTTGTAGTCCGGGTCATAGAATCCTATCATCACGGACCATACAAACCTGTGGTCTAAGTCATGCAAACTCATAGTCCAGATCTTACAAACATGTTGGCTAGGTAATACAAACATGATGTCCGTGTCATAGAAACATGTTGTTGCTAGGGTCATAGTAACAGTAGTGGCCATAGAAACATGTTGTCGCAAGTCATAGAAACCTGTAGTCCGGTTCATAGAAACCTTCTATCGTGGATCATACAAACCTGCATTCCGAGACATACGAACCTGCAGTCCGGTTCATTTAAACCTATACTCCGGATCATACAAACCTGCAATTCTAACCATGTACTCTTTCTGAAAAAGGTTTATATGACGTACTTGCCAGGGGACGCGCGGGGCTGTAGTGGGGCCCATTGGGGACGGGGGGTGTGTCGTACTGCTGCAGGGTGCGCAGGAGGACGTGTGGGTGCAGGGGGTTCACGGGATGGGCGCGTGGGGCCCGGGTGGGGCGCGTGGCATTGCAGGCGCGCGGGGTGGCGCGTGGGGCCCGGGGACGCGTGGGGTGGCACGAGGTGCGGGGCGCGGGGGACCAAGTGGGGGCGCGTAACACCGCAGGCGCACGGGGTGCGGGGCGCGGGGGACCGGTTGGATGGCGCGCTGGTTGGTCGGGGCTTCCAATAGCTATTGGAAGCCCTGGGCCAACCCGCGGCCACGCGCCACCCCCGCGGCACCCCGCGCGCCCCCCGGCCCCCGCGCGGCGCGCCCTTCACGCCCCGACGCGGCACCCCACGCGGCGCGCCCCCACACAGCGTCCCGTGCCCCGGCACCCGCGCGGCGTGCCCCAACGCGGCACCCAGCGCCCCCGCGCGTCCCCAGCGACCCGCGCGCCCCTGCCGTGGTCCCCACGCCCCGCGCGTCAGCACCCTGGATTGTTTTCCTTTTTCCGAATACAAAATTTTACGTAACTGTAAATACCCGAACAACATGTTTATATGATCCGGATTGCCGGTTCATATAACCCGGACTGCAGATTTGTATGACCCACAACGGCAGGATTCTATGACCTGGACTATAGGTTTCTATGACTCGCGTACGATGACCTGGACTACAGGTTTCTTTGACCCGCGTACGACATGTTTCTACGACCAGGACTACATGTTTCTATGTCCCGGATAACAAGTTTCTATGACCTAGATGGCAACTATAACCTTGAGGAAATGTTTTTTTAACATGGACAACAAGTTTCTATGACCTAGGTGGTAGATTATTATGACCTGGACGAAAGATTTTTTTTGACGTGGACGACAAGTTTATAGGAGTTAATTGGCAGGTTTGTCTGACCCGGACGATGGATTTGTATGAATCGAACGACAAGTTTCTATGACTCTGACGATATGTTTCTATGATGCAGGTCATATAAATCTAAAGTCCAGGTCATAGAAAATGTGTTGGGGTTATATGGACCTATCGTTTGGGTCATAGAAACTTGATGTCATTTTTTCAACATTTCAAAATTCGAATCCAAGTGACTACAGGTGGCACAGACAAATGCATGTATACTCCTGATCCGGACTACAGGTTTATATGACCCGCGATGACATGTTTCTCAATTTTTTCACGATAATTCTTCACACGAGAATTCAATTCATAAATGGTTTCACCATAAGATTCATGACATTTTTTGCACAATTTGGGATCTTCATGATCTTTTTTTTTATTTTACGAATTCAAATTTTCACATGACCATAAAAATGCGGACGACAGGTTTGTATGATGTGTTGCGGGCTGTTGTGTGTGCCGGCCTTCGTGCTGAGCTTTTGTTGCAAGTGGTGTTGTTAAGGATAGGAATTGTACTATTTGTCGTATGTCTCGAAACATTAGTGCTGAATGTAAATTTCATGTTTATATGACGGTCCTCACGGGTGTATATGACTACCAATATTCACACTCGTTTTTCTTAAATTGAAATGTGAATACAAGTGTACAAAAAATGACACATGCAGTCATATAAACCTGACAAGTGCAGCCATAAAGTTTAAATTTTGAAGACAAGTGTTGGCGGTCATAGAAACAAGTGTTTCCCATCGTACAAACATCCTGAGGATCAAGAACAAGAACAAGCAAATAAAATGATTTTTTTCCATTCGCATCCATTCAGAACTTAAGCTAATCTTCCACTTGCAACTCTAACAGGCATAGAAACTTGCAAGACCAAGCATATAAACATAGAAAATAGTATTGGCAATCATATAAACTAGTGAGAATAATCATATAAACATGGAATTTGCATTCATACTAAAGAGTACAATTTTTATGCTCGACACCAACACTAACCAAATGTCATAGAATCCAATTAGCAGAGTCATAGAATCATGCAGATGACAAAGAAATCCTGCAGGAAAACACAGCTCGATGGCCGGACACAGCTCGGGCACGAATTCAAAATTAGAAGCATGGATGGGCATGAAAAACAGAGAAGAAAACAAAAAAAATCATTGTATGCTCAAACACAAACATATATATGATACAAAAATAGAGGCCAAACAGATCAAGAACCAGCAAAAGAAATGATTTTTTCCATTCGCAAGATCCAGACAAGCACAGGCTAGGTGAATCAATGGTGGATCAGCAAAATCTATACTTGGTTGTACCATAATCTATGACACCATGCGCAACAGATAGTATCTATGATCAAACAAGATTCAAAATCCTTGGACAGCACACAATATCTATGTAGGAAAGATTTCACTTTTTTGCAATTAAATCGAAGGCATAGAATCCTGTTTGCATAGTCATAGAACCATGCAATGATGTTTCTATGATCAGGCACAAGCATATATATGATATCCAACAACTTCGCTATGCATATGTTTCTATGACACAAACAACATGTTTCTACAAAAACTTCTAGGAATCCGCTGTGCCAACCAAAAGTCAGTGAATCTTGTTACACAGTCATAGAATCATGCATATGAGATTTCTATGCAATGAGGTTTCTATGCAATTAATGAATGGTTTGTACGCAGGCCAAATCAGTGAAGGCAATCATAGAATCTTGTTATCACAGTCATAGATTTCTATGCAAATGAGATTTCTATGATCAGTCATCATGTAGAAAAGCTTTCTATATAGGCATAGAAACATGTTAGGACATGCATAGAAACATACATCTGATAGGAATGGATGTGCACAACAAACTAAAAAAGAAACATAGAAACCAGCTGCTGTACAGCATGCTCATTGCAACTAATTTTCATCATGGAAAGGATCCAGATTTTGGCAACCAAGCTCACACCAAAAAAACAAGCCTAACTGATGGAATCAAGCAACTTCAGCTATGCATAGGTTTCTATGACACAAGCAATAGGTTTCTACGGCAACTACTACAGAATCCGTTGTGCCAACCAAAGGTCATAGAATTTTGTTATCATAGTCATAGAATCATGCAGATGAGATTTATATGCTCAAATATAAGCATATATATGATTCTAAGGAATTTCCGGAGTAGATGAAGGCAATGAGCAACTCGTTTTTTTAAGCACAAAAAGCAAATTAATTTTTCAACCACAAAAACCCAGATGAAATTTAGGCACTACATCTCAATCACGAACATGCAGGCCACGGTGATCTGCTCATCTCAGGATGGTGTGTCTCCTCTACAGTAGAAGAAATATGAGGGATTTCAGGATTTTTGCTATTAAAATCGAAGACATAGAAACAACAGGACGAAATCATATAAACATGCATTTCAATCAAGACATTTAAGTACGATTTCTATGGTACCAGCGACGTCTAGGCACAGTCGACTAAGCACTACCACGAGCTAAAAGTCATACAATCTTGTTTGCACACTCATAGACTCAGTGTCTAACAGAACACACATCAGAAGTCATATCATAGAACTATAGAAGTAGTGTTGACCATCATATAAAGTAAGGACCATATGCCAAGTAGCACATATGGCAGCTTTGACTATACACGGGCAACAACCAACCATCATACAATCATGTTAGCACGGTCGTATAATCATAAAAATGAGATATCTATGGTAAAACACAAGAATATATATGATCCCAAACATAGTTTTCCAGGCAAATCTGCACAAAAGCATGCAATCAAGGATCAAAACTGAAAATCATGTCGTCGTCGTGCTTCTTGGCTGTGAACAGGGCACATAACAAGATGCAAATCAGATTTAGTCCACACAAAAATTAACAGAAGCTTTCAGAAACATATCGTCGAACACCTTAGTACCTCACCTGAAGTGGTGTTGCGTGGTCCATTGGAGCTGCAGATTTCACCGGTGACGAGGAGGTGGTGCAGAGGTGAAGGGGGCGTCACGAGGTGCCTGCAATGCATCAAACAGTCATAGAATACAAATGAGATTTCTATGCTCAACAAGTTCACCGGCGAGGTGGACGGAGGTGGTGCAGTGGTGAAGACGACGCCGTGAGGTGCTTTGAGGAGGCAATGCATCGAAAACTTTACAAGCAGAGGAGCAGGAGAGAGCATGGGGGAAGCACCTGTGCTGAAGCACTACGTCCGCGGAACGCCGCCGCTCCCAACGTCTCACGCTCGTCGTGGAGCTCGCTCGCGCGACGGCCGTCTCGCGTCGTGGAGGATCTGCGCCGGGCCGATGGTTCCCTCGCCGCCGCGGTGGAGCACCACCAGGATCCGCGCCAGACAGGGCCGCTGGCTCCCTAGCCACCGTGAGGCAAAGCCGCTAGGACCGGTGCCGGGCCGCGCCGGGTTCATCAGTGACCAGCGCCGACGACGGGGAAGTTGAGATCCCTGCAGTAGTTGGGCCCGCCGCTGCCGCGTGCTCGCCGAGGAGGTCGGTCCGGCGGTGGATGTTGCTTGCGTCCACGCTCCTCGATGCCGGGAAGCCGCGCCGAGGCAGGATCCGCGCCGGGAAGCTCGCCGGGGGTCCCACCTAGATCTGCGCTGCCGACGAGGAAGGAGGGGGTGGAGCCGGCGCGGTGGACGGAGGCCGGCGACAGATCGGAGGAGGGGTGGCGCCGGCGTGGTGGGCTGCAGCCAGAGGAGGGGCGACGCCGGCGCCAGCACGGTGGGTGTCGCGGATGCAGCTGTGAGGACGGGGTGGGTGGGGGCAGTGGGGGATTTTGGAATAAAGAGGGAGGGGGTTGGGGTGGGCCGGGTGGATTGGTGGTTGGGCGATTTGAAATGGGACTGGTGGGGAATCAGGGGATGAGTGGGAGGGGGTAGAGATAAGGTAGGTCCCACATGTGCACGTGGATGGGCAGGACGCTAGCGTGATAGGGGTTGTCGGTTGGGTTGGACCAGGTGGGTGGCTGGTTGGCTAGGGCTTCCAATATATATACTATATATATATATATATATATATATATATATATATATATAGTATATATATTGGGAGCCTAGGGCTTCCAATAATTATTGGAAGCCCCTGCCAACCAGCCCAGCCAGCACCCACCTAACCCAACCACGTCTGGTCTAACCGAACCAGTATCTCTCGCTCCTGCATCTCGCCATGGCTCCACGTGTTCACACACCGCAGCATGTGGCCCCCATTTCCTGACCAGCGACGTCACGCTGGCCAACAAAATATCAGCCACCCCCGGCCAACCCCTCTCCCTCATCTTCATTTCAAAATATTTCATTCTCTCTCCTCCCTCCGACCCTCTATCTCTATCGCTCCTGGATCTCGGCGACGGGACCGCGACGCCGGTGACCTCCCCGCGTCGGAGCCCGCGGAGGACGGCGCATGAGAGCAGCGAGCTAGCCCACGGCTGACAGCGCGTGGGGACCGGCGAGCTCCCCGCGGTGGTAGGGTGTAGACCTCTCGGCGTGGGGGGGCACGCCGTTGCGTGCCCGGTGAGCTCCCCGTGCAGCAGCCCCCGGTGGATGGTGGCGGGACCGAAGAGCGAGGGGGACGACTGCGAGGTAGCGTGCAACGTGTGGGCAGCCAGGCCCGCGGGTGATGGTGCCCCTGCCCAGGTGCTCGAGGACGGTGGTCAACGGCGAGCAGCTCGTGAGCAGAGGTGCGCGCTGACGGACGCGGAATGGAGCGGTGTCCCGAGCGCAGCTCCCGCCGGGCGAGCGCGACGCTGTGACCTCCCGACGAGGAGCTCCGTTGGCGGCGCGAGCCGGGCTAGGCCCAGCGTTCCCTCTCCCTGATCCAGATCCGCCAGCTCCGGGCATGGGGCCTCGCGGCGGTGACCTGTCAGCGACGGGCAGGCGGCGCGGGGCAGGCTATGACCGGCTCATCCTGCTCTACCCCCAGGTGCACGCGACGGCGACCCGACAGCTCCGGCCAGCTCTGCCACGGGTGGCACGCCGCGGCGGGCAGGGGCGCAGGCGGTGGTGCCAGCTCCGGCCTGCTTGGATGCGGTCTTCCCCCGTGCAGGTGGAGGTGGCACGCGTTCTCCGGTGGGCTCGCGGCCTGCCCTTGGCCGCGGTGCTGCCCTGTCTCCAAAGGAGGTAGCGGCGGTCCCCGCGCGGGATCTGCCGACTTCCAGCAGCACCAGCTCCGGTGGTGGCGAGAACCTCCCGCAGCAGTGACAGGCCGTCGACCTCCCAGCGTTGGGAAGGCACGCCGTGGTGCGCCCGGCGAGGTCCCCGTCGCCTCTCCACTGGCTCCACGCAGCGAGGAGGAGCAGTAGCGTGCGGCCCGAGGTCGACTGCGGCGCGTTCCCCAATGTCCAGAGAGGTGGCTGCCGGTCCCCTACGACGGCGTGAGGCAGCACGAGCTGCCCTTCCCTGAAGGAGGTGGTGAGTGGTGCGCTGACGGTGCGACCTCAAGCACTGTAGCGTCGTCCTGGAGCTCCTTCTTCACGTTGGTGGGCCGGCGGCCACGTGCGCTAGCAGGAGGTGCACGGCCGCCATGGAAGCTCCCTGTGCGCGCGGTGCTTCCTGGCTCAGGTGCTTTCCCCATGCCCTTTCCTCCTCTGCTTGCAACGTGTTCGATGTATTGCCTCAGCCAAGCACCTCGCGACATCGCCTTCACCTCTGCACCAATTCATTGTTGTAGGGGAGCTGCAGCCCTACAGCGCCATGGTTCGGGACCCGGACCTCGACGCCATGCCCCTTCCTCACCACTGGATCGACCACAACGCCTCTGTGTCCGGCCATCGAGCCGTGTTCTTCTATAGGGATGTTGTCGGCGGTTGCCAGAACTTCGATGACAAGCTGATCGCCGGATCACGCCGGATGGATGTTTGCCTTGAATTTTTGCTGGTTTTCAGTTTTGCTGTTTGGAGATCTGCTGGTAGGGTAGGATTCTATGACTATTAGTACAAGATTCTATTATGATGCTTGCATGACTTGCCAAAACATTCTGAATCCTTTGTACGTTCCTATATCATGGTTATATTGGTGTTTCACGGTCATAACATTCTACGGTCATGTTACCGAGTTTATATGCTCGAGCATAGATTTATATGATTGCGTGTATAGATTTCTATGCATGGTGCCCTGAATCCAAATTTCAAATGTAGACTCGACAACAGATTTCTACGACTCGGGCCATAGGTTTCTATGACCCAACAAAGATAGGTATCCCTATGTTTCTATGTGCGTTCTTTTGTTTCTATGACCTCAACTACATGTTTTCTATGATTATTATTGTTTTCTATGACCCGGTCAATAGGTTCCTATGATTAAGATAACATTTTTTTCTGTGACTCAAACAACAGGTTTATGACTCAGAGATAGATATTTCTATGTGTTTTAAGCTTATGTTCGTGTGTTTATATAGCCAAATTGGTTTCTATGTTTGCATGCATAGGTTTCTATGCACGACCAAACTTTTCCCAGGGAACATCATTGTAAAACATGTTTATATGATGATTCTCATTTGTTTATATGACTGCCAACACATATTTAAATTTCAAATTCTATGAGTGCATGCGTCAGGTTTATATGACCGCATGTCTCAGGTGGCAGGTGTATCAGGTGGCATGTGTCAGTTTTGTCCACATGCATTCAAATTGGAAATCTAGAAAAAAATTAGTGGCTCGACATTTATATGCTCATGTTGTAGGTTTATATGCTCGTTTTTATATGTTTTTTTCTCAAATCCATATATTTCTATGATTTGTATGGTAGGTTTCTATGACCTGGAGACATATTTCTACGGTCTGCAGTGTCATAGAAATCAGTTGTATGTGTCAAAGAAACTTCTCGTTGCGGGGTCGTAGAAACATGTAGTCCGATCCATATGAACCTGTCATCCGGGTCATAGAAACTTGTCATCCGTGTCAAAAAAATCTTTCACTAGGCTCAACACTTGTATTCAAATTTCAAATTTTGTTGTGGCATGTGTCAGATTTATATGACTGCATGTGTCAGGTGGTGGTTTTCATGTTTATATGATGATCCTCACTGGTTTATATGACTACCAATATTGTTTTCTATGACCTTTGTTGTGTGGTGCGTTAGGCATTGAGCTTTGATCAATTTTAAATTTTGAACTTTGCTTTTGTTGCTGATACCGCTACTTAAGATAAAATTTATTTTTTCATAGGTCTTGAAGCTTTTGTGCACGAATGTAAATTTCATGTTTATAGGATGATTCTGACATGTTTATATGACTGCTAACACTTGTATTCAAATTCAAATTCCGGTGTCTTGGTCATAGAAATCTAGTGTCTAGGTCATAGAAACCTGTTGTGTTCATAGAAACCTATCATCTAGGTCATAGAAACATGCTGTCGCAGCCTCGCAGGTCATAGAATCTTGTAGTCCGAGTCATAGAATCCTATCATCGCGGATCATACAAACCTGCAGTTCGAGTCATGTAAACTCATAGTCCAGATCTTACAAACATGTTGGCTGGGTAATACAAACATGCAGTCCGGGTCATACAAACCTGCTGTCCGGGCATCTATGGTCATATAAAATTTTGAATTCAAAAAATTTTAAAAAATATTCACAATGGATCTCAAATTGTGCATAAAAATGTCACGAATCTTATGGTGAAAACCGTTTCTGAATTGGAATCTCGTGTGAAGAATTATCGTGAAAAAATGAAAAATGGTGGGTTTGCATGCATGAGTGCGTCGGGTGGCAGGGATGGGAAGGTGGGAAGCTTTTTTTAAAACAAAAAGGTGGGAAGTGGGTCACGTGGCTAGTTGGCAGGAAAGTGAGAGGTGACTAGTTGGCTGGTTGGTCGGGGCTTCCAATAGCTATTGGAAGCCCTGGGCTCCCATTAGTCTTACTATATATATATATATATATATATATATATATATATATATATATATATATATATATATATATATATATATATATATATATATATATATATATATATATATATATATATATATATATATATATATATATATATATATACTGTTTTGCTATAGTGCACCTGGGTGCATTCTGTATAGAGAATGCACCAACCCTTATTGCAACTAGTTCTTGTCCAATTGCAACTGGGCTCACTGGTTGCAATTTGTTCACGTCGGGTTGCAACTAGGAGTCTAGTTGCAATTGGTTCGTATCGAGTTGCAACGAAGTCAGATTCGTTATAATTAGTTCCGTCGAGTTGCATTTAGTGCAGTGTCACAGTTGCAATCGGTTACTCTCTTGGTTGCAATTGGTTCGTGCGTAATTGCAACTGGTTCACACCTAGTTGCAGCTCGGTTGGGTCTAGTTGCAATTGGTTCACGTCGAGTTGCAATTGGTCCGTCATGTTGCAATTGGTTCAGCTGCGGAGTTGTAACTGCATGGTCCGTCCCGTCGCTGCCCCTGCTCCCGCTTCTCCACCTGCTGCCTTGCCGCGGGCTGACCACTCGATCTGCTGGGGCCGTCCGAGCTCCACCCGCAGCCGCGCCCTGCTTCACACGCCGGCGGGCCACGCGCTCGCACCGCCGCCACCGTGTCCCGGGCTCGTCCCCGTGGCCGCGCCTGCGCCACACGCAGGAGAGAGAGGAGGCCATGGCCGTGCTTGCGAGCTCCGCCCCCGGGGCCAGGCTAGTACTGTACTGGAGAATCTCGATGACCAAGCATAATATTCTCGTTTAGGGTATGCAAATGGAGTATGACGAGTGCGACCAGCCTAAATGGGCCAAGAATTTTACGAAATGTCCTGTAACAGGTGAGAAAGAGCTATTGGAGAAAACAAATTACTCCCCCCAGTTCAGTATTATAAGTCGTTTAGGACAGCGACACGGTCACCACAGCACAACTTTGACTTCTCTTTTCTATAAAAATATTTATTGGAAAGTTATATATGTATATTCTTATGAAAGTAATTTTCAAGACAAATCTATTTATATGATTTTCACATTTTGAAACTCAACGACTTAAAAGTTATTCATGATTTATATTCCTAATGTTTGACTCAATCCTTGTCCAAAATGACTTCTGATACTGAACGGGATGGAGTATATCTTAACACTTATCATGTAAAAAGAAAAGTAAGTAAAAACGCAAGTTCCCAATTGCTTACAGGATTTCTATTGAAAGTTATAAAGATATATAATTATAGGTAAGGAGTGGTGCAGCAAAAGATAAATAATTATAAAGTTTGTTAATTTTTTTAGCAAACTCGTTTCTCCCGCTTTCGTTTTTTGGTTCCTCAACACATAAAATAATCAACGTCACGCCGGTAGGTAGCAATTAGTTTACTGAAAATGCAAGATGTGTATTTAGTCTTATAGACCAAACTTGGTGTCATGAACTTTGACCGGTCCAACGAAGGAGGTGTGGCATGCCCTCATGCATGAATGAATGACTTTATAAATAGCTGGTCAGGAGCAGACACAGTTCTGCAGACGACGTGCAAACGTGTTTGAGTCAAAAAAAGCCTGGGATGCGTGGCTGGTCTGTACGTTTGGTAAAAAAATGAAGAGCCATGCAAGACGTCACGCCCCAGCCTTTTGTGCACCGTACTCCGGCAGGTCAGACTACTGCCTGTACTCATGCAGAAACTTGTCAGAGCCTTCCTGCCACCTTGACTATGCTTAGCCATTTAATCAGTCACACAGTCCTCTGGATCGGACGGTGGATCCAGCGTGCACACCTACACACCTTTGCACGAGGTTATTTTCGTGTATATATATATATATAGTACCACTAATGGGAGCTCAGGGCTTCCAATAGTTATTGGAAGCCTCGGCCAGCCGCCCCACGCGCACCACCACACCACGGCCCCGCGGTCCCCCCGCAGCGTGCCCCCCACGCGATCCCCCCGCGCCCCTCCTGGGACCCGCGCGCCCCACGCGACCCCCCGCGCCTCGCCCCCACGCACGCCGCGCGCCCCACGCACGGCACGCCCCCTGGCCCCACGCGCACCCCAGTGCGCCCACAAATGCACGACGCACGCCCCCGCAAGCCAGCGCGCCCCCGGGCAAGTGTGAATATTTTTTTATCAATTTTCTGGTTTCTATGACACGGACCACAAGTTTCTATGATCAAGATGCTAGGTTTACATGACTCGGACTACATGTTCCTATGACTCCGCAATTTATGATCCGAACGACAGGTTTCTATGACCCGAATGACAGGTTTGTATGATCCAGATGATGAGTTTCTATGACTCACACGACATGGTTCTATGACGCGAGTCATAAAAACGTGACGTCCGGGTCATAGAAACCGGGCATTCGGATCGTAGAAACCTGATGTTATTTTTTCAACATTTGAAATTTGAATCCAAGTGAATACAGGTGACACATCCCACCTTATGTATGCATGTTTATAAAATATGACCTCGCTAATCAATGGAGTCATATAAGTGTTG
Organism: Cenchrus fungigraminus; assembly: GCA_036936925.1. Lineage (NCBI taxonomy): Eukaryota > Viridiplantae > Streptophyta > Magnoliopsida > Poales > Poaceae > Cenchrus > Cenchrus fungigraminus. Next base: position 54,626,992 of record CM072772.1, on the reverse strand, counting down.
AAGTTCTTTCATTTTCCTCTAAAGTTTAAAATTTGATTTTCTTTTTCTTTGAAGTTGAAAGTGACATTGTTTGAGTTTAGTTTTGTTCCCAAGGGGGGACGCTTGTTGCACCTGGAACTCACAATTTTCGTTTAGTTTTTTCACGATGTGTTTCTATGACCTAGACAACATGTTTCTATGATTCTAATGATATGTTTCTATGACCCGCACGACATAGAAACATGACGTCCGTATCAAAGAAATCAATCATTTGAATCATATAAAACCTATCTCTTGATCATATAAAACCTATCTCTTGATCATATAAAACCTATCTCCTGATCGTATAAAATCTATCATTCGGATCATACAAAAACTACCTCCTGAACATATAAAGGTACCATCCAGGTCACACAAATATATAGATTCAAGCAAACAAACGTACAGAAACAGGCATATAAATCTATGACCAGCTCATTTTTTCTCGATTTGAAATTTGAATACAAGTGGACAAAAATGACACATGGAGACACATAATTTTTGAAAATTGAATACATGTGTTGGCAGTCATATAAACAAGTGACAACCATCATACAAAATCTCAAACGTCATACAATCATGTTGAGTTAGTCATAGAATTCTGCAGAAAAACACGGTTCGATGACCGGCATAGAGGTCCTGCAAAAAAACATGGCTCCATGGCCGGACATAGAGGCACTTTGGCTCATCCGGTGGTGAGGAAAAGGCAACTAAGATTTCTATGCTCAAACCAGTGATTGGCCTAAATATTACATCATTATTCAGAGGCCTAATTTCGAAAAACTCAAGAACATATAGTATCTATGCTCATATGCTAGCACTTATATGATCAACAACTAAGATGCAAATAAAGATATTATCGTAGGCGACGGATAGTATCTATGATCAAGCAAGATTCAAAATCATTGACCACCATACAACCTCTCTATGTAGGAAAGATTCCACATTTTTCCAATTAAAATCAATGGCATAGAAACAACTGGCGGAAGTCATATAAACATGTATCTCAATCGAATTCAAAATTTTGTATGATCCGGACGGAAAAAATATTCCCTACGAGATGCAAACAAGCACCACAAATATACTCCAAGTCAGAAGATGCAAATACATGGAATTTTCCTATATGCAACAAATATATTGCTCAAAAGTGATACTGAAATAAGCCATGCAGGCTTGGTCGGAGAAGCCAAATAGCACAGGTCGCTAATCAAAGGTTGGATGCAAAAAAATAGGGGAATTTCATCGAACATGTTGCAGGCATATAGAATGGTTTGTTCAGCATATCAAGCGCTGTCCAAATCTGCAGAAAGAGAATCAATGGCATAGAAACCTACAAGGCTACACCCATAGTGAATGAATACCATTTTTCTCACAAAAATTTGGATCAGTGAAGATCATGTAACACGGCCACACATGAGCATAGGAAAGATTTTGAATTTTACACTATAAGTAACAATGAGGGAAAATCACATTCTATGGTTGCATAGAAACATTTCTACAATGGCATATAAACCTATAGGAATGCCATGCAGCATAGAAACAGATAGTATCTATGATGAACAAAAATGACGCAAACAAAGGTATTATTGCAGGCAATGGATAGTATCTATGATCAAACAAGATTCAAAATCCTTGGCCAACATACAAACATCTCTATGTAGGAAAGATTCCACATTTTTAATTAAAATCGAAGCCATAGAAACAATAGGGTGAAATCATATAAACATGCATCTCAACATAAGTGTTGCTCAAAGGTGCATGGAAAATGCATAGAAACATGGAACAAACTACTGTCATTTGAAACAATAATATTTGTAAATAGATACATGCATCAGGAAGTATCTATGCTCGAGCACACTATAGTATCTATGATCAGGCACTAGCATGTACATGATTGCAAGCATGTGAACACAGTCAACTCATAGTTTCTATGCTCAGACACAAACATATATATGATTCAAAAAATAAAAGGCCTAACTGATTCTACGCAAGGCCATTGATGAACGGTTTGTACGCAGCACAAATCAGTGAAGGCGATCATAGAAATATGAGAGGAAAATCATCTAAGCAAATATATGATTCCAATCACAAATATATACGCAGCTACATGTATATGGTGGCAACAAGCATAGAAACCAATACAGTGGCACTGCAGGCTGTAGCTCCCCTGCAACGACAAAGAGCAGGGGCACGAAGGCCGGCCATGAGAAAGAATGCTGCAAGGAAGGGAAAAGCTCGAAGCTTTTGGTATTGGCGACTCACCAGCGATGCGAATGATCCATCACAACTCCATATCTGCAGAAAATCAAGATGAAGAAAGAATTAAATAATTTTTCACAGTAATACAAACCAGTTAGAATAATCATATATACTTGGCAGAAAATCATGTAACATGTTCATATATCTCAAGCATAGAAATCACCCAAGCATCATGCATTCCTGTTAAGTCAGTCATACAATCCAAAAAACACGGCTCGATGGCCGGACCTGCAGGATTTGGATCAGCGAACCTCATGTAACACAGACATACATGACCATAGGAAAAAATTGAATTTTACACAAAAAGTAACAACGAGAAAAAATCATGTTTCTATTGTTGCATAGAAACCTTTCTACAGTAGCATATAAACCTAGAATTGCATATACACCTACAGGGAGGCCATGCAGCATAGAAACATGAATCTCAGGAACATGATAGCACATATGAAGCAATTAGCATGAAGACACAGCGTCTGTCCCAGGAACATATCATCGAACACCTCACCTGCCGAGGTATTGCTACCTGACACCGAAGTAGGCACGAAGGACGCCCACATAGGAAAGGTAGCAAGGCAGGGCCAGGGCTCACCTATGGTTTGGTGTCACGATTCGAACATTTCGTCGAACACGTCGTGGTCGAGGTGGGCCAAGGCAGCAGCTTGTGGTTCCGTTTGAGGTAGTCGACCAGCTGCCGCCGGTTCTCCTTGTACCTGCACGGCAACAACAGCAGCAGATCCAGGTCATAGAAATCTAGTGTCCAAGTCATAGAAACATGTAGTTCCGACCATAGAAACTTGTCTGTGGGTCATATAAACCAACCATACAGATCATATAAATATATGGATTCAAGCATAAACACATACATAAACAAGCATATAAACCTATAGAGATTACAAACGTTGCGCCGTTCATTTTTTTAATTTGAAATTTGAATACATGTGGACATTTGAAATTTGAATACATGTGGACAAACGTCATACAATCCTTTAATTTGAATACAAAGAGACAAGCGTCATACAATCCTATCTGAACAGTCGTAGAATCCTGCAGAAACCTGGCCATAGTATCTTAACAGTCATAAAATTCTATCTTAGCAGTCATACAATCCTGAGAAAAATATGGCTCGATGGCCGAACACAGAAGTGTTTTGGTTCATCTGGTGGTGAGGAAGAAGAACAGCATAATGGCCTCCACGTCGGGCTCCCAAACTACAACGCTACAGGACTACATGTGCATATATATGCAAGAAACAAATGAATTTCAGGCAGCCATTTAGTATGCTAAAAGATGCACAAATGATTTATTTTTAGCACTGCAAGATCAAACAAGCAGTCATAGCGATCGAATCTATCACCAACAATTGGGAGGGGAATATCATAAAAAACGAATTTTGGAGGACATGCCGCTAGAGGAGCTCCATCAGAGCTTCTCAAATCGAAGCCAGCTGCAACTGAATCAAAAAATTCGAGTGTCGGATTCTAAAAACAAACAAAAAATTGGATCAAGGAGCATACGCATGGGGACAGAATTGCAGAACCTGGAGCTCTGGCTCATGGGGATCTTCTTCGACGTGTGCCAGCCAACAGGCTCCTGCGCGGGGAGCTCGCGAGACTAGCCGCCATCCGCCGGGGACCAGCTCGCCGTGGGGCTGCTCCCATGCGCTGCTCCCCCCGGTCGGCAGCTTGGCATCCAACCCCATCTCGTGCGCTCGGCAGCTCCGGTGCCATCCGCGAGCCACGCACCGTGCTGTTGGCCGCCGCGTGCTCGCGTGAAGGAGGTCGCCGGCCCTACGGGAGGCGCTCGACGGGGAGCACCAGGTACGTGCCGCCGGCGGCGAGCCGGTCGTCGATGGCCAGCACGGGCGCCGGGCGGCCCAGGGAGAAAGCCTCGGCGCGGCACACAATGGTGCCCGCGAAGTCCAGCATCAGCTGCCCCGCCAGCTTCCCGTGCCTCGCCGCCCGGGACTCCCCGCCCCACAGCACCAGCCACGCCGCCCGCCGGAAGCTCCTGGCCACGGGCCCCGCTGCACTCGCGTGGCGAGGTCGCTGCCCGTCCGCCGTCGGGAGCTCGTCGATCCCACACGCGCCGTCCACTGCAGGCTCCTGCGTTGGTAGCTCCTGGACCATCCGTCGTCAACCGGGGCCAAGCTCGCCGGGGGGGCGCTCCCACGCGTCGCCGCCGCTTCCCTGGTCGGCAGCTCCCTAGCGGTGGGCCGGTTGAGTTTGAATGGGCTGGTGGGAATGAGTGAAGGGGGGAGGAGATAAGGTGGGCCCCGCTGGTGGCAATGTGTGGGGGGGGGGGGAAGAAATAAGGAGGGCCCCGCTGGGTGGACTGGTGGGAATGGGGCAGTGCGTGACCGGACCGCTAATTGGCTGGGGCTTCTAATAATTATTGGAAGACCTAGGCTCCCAATATATAAATATATATATATATATATGATAAATCCATTCTACTCCCGGGTGTAGTTTCTCCCACGTTCAAAAAACCATTTTGCGTATGTGTACATACCAATTTAGCAATTGGAGTATATTCACATACCTAAAATAAGATTTAGCAATTGATATATATATATAAGACTAATGGGAGCCTAGGGCTTCCAATAGCTATTGGAAGCCCGGTCAACCCAGCCAACAAACCAGTCACGTGCCCACCTCCATCTCCCTCACAGCCAACCAACCAGCCACGTGCCCACCTCCCACCTCCATCTCCCTCCCACCTGACGCATGCATGCATGCAGATCCATCCTTTTGCTTTTTAGTTTTTCCGCAATAAATCTTCACACGAGGATCCAATTCACAAACGGTTTTCACCATAAAATTCGTGACATTATTATGCACAATTTGAGATCCATTGTGAATATTTTTAAAAAAAATTTGAATTCAAAACTTTACATGAACATAGATACCTGAACGACAGGTTTGTATGACCCGAACTGCAGGTTTGTATGACGATAAGTTTGTATGACCCAGACTGCATGTTAGAATGACCCGCGACGGTAGGTTTTTATGACTCAGACTACATGTTTCTATGACCCGTGACAATAGGTTCCTATGACAAGAACTAAATGTTTCTATGACCTGTACTACAAGTTTTTAGACCAGGACAACAGGTTTCTACGACCCGGACGACAAGTTTTTATGACCTGGACGACAGGTTTCTATGACCCGCACGACATGTGTCAGGTGACATGTGCATCAAGTGGCATGTGCTGTCCTATCATAGAAACATGTGGTCTAGATCATACAAATCTGTCTCCGAGTTGTCTCCAAGTCATATAAATCTACCTTGTAGATCATAGAAATATATGGACTGGAGCATACAAAACTGCTCGTATTTTCTAGATTTGAAATTTGAATATATGTGGACAGAAGTGACACATGCCACCTCATGCACCTGACACATGAAGTCATATAAACCTAACACATGAAGTCATATAATCCTGACACATGCAGCCACAGAATTTGAAATTTGAATACAAATGTTGATAGTCATATAAACAAGTGAGAACCATCGTACAAACATGGAATTTGCATTTTTTTTGTGACTTACATGGAATTTTCATTTACGCTCCAAAAAATCGAGATATATGGTAAAAAGTACAATTTGTATCATTAGCAGTGCCACTTGCAACAAAAGCTCGACACGAAGGCCGGCACACATAGACGACGGTGAAACACATCCTCAGCATGTTCAGGAGCTTGTAAACGTTCTTGACGTGGGTCGAGCAGCACCTCTGGCACGCAATGAGGTTTCTATGATTGGGCACAATCATAGTCATAGAATCACGCAATGAGGTTTCTATGATCATTCACAAGCGTATATATGATATCCAAAAGACAAGCCTGCTGATGGAATCCGGCAACTTCGACTATGCATAGGTTTCTATGACACAAACAACAGGTTTCTACGGCAACTTCTGCAGAATCTGTCGTGCCAGCCAAAAGTCATAGAATCTATAATCATACAAGATTCAAAATTCTTGGCAAACATACAACATCTCTATGTAGAAAAGAATCCACATTTTTGCAATTAAAATCAAAGGCATACAAACATGTGGACGAAATCATATAAAGTTGCATCTCAACATACGTGATGCTCAAAGTTGCATAGAAACATGGAACAAGCATATATTATTGTTTGCAACAAGCATAGATACAAGCATATATTATTGTTTGCAACAAGCAGATTCGTTTGCAACAAGCATATACACCTATGTATAATGGCATAGAGCCAGTACAACAGCGCTGCAGGTTGCAACTCCCCTGCAACGTCGAAGAGCAGGAGCACGAAGGCCGGCCATGAGCAAGAACGCTGCGAGGAAGGGAAAAGGTGGAAGCTTTTGGCAATGGCGTCTCACCGGCGACGTGAAGGATGCAGTCCATGTTGAGGAGGTGGTCCGCGGAGTGGCCACGACTGACGCGGTCGCTGCCGTCCGCATCCGCGCTACAGCTCCAGGGAGGAGGGGGCAGCGCCGACGCGATGGGGCTGCGACCGGGTCGGGGACGAGTGCGCGGCACTATGGGCTCGCCTCACCGTGACGCCCTCCACCACCGAGCGGAAGGAGCCGAAGGCCAATGGGGTGCGGGACTTCCCGAATCGATCTGCCATGAGCTCCCGTCCGGCTCCGCCTGCCTCGGCCGTGCTCACCGTCCGCCCGCCGCGTGCTCGGATCTCGCATGCGACCTGGGGATGCCGCATCCACGCCAGCTCTTGCGCGCTGGTGCTAGACTTCCTACCCCGCGAGCACGAAGGGTAGGCGGCCTCCGCGCCGCAGCTCCAGACCCGACCCTGCCGCCACCGCAGGAAGGGTAGGCGGCCTCCGCGCCGCAGCTCACCATGGGCTCCGGTGAGCCCTCGCCGGTACGCAGTGCCGCCCGCCGCCACCGTGGGCTCCGGCAGGGCAAGCTCATCGAGCGCGCGGGGCAAGCTCGTGAGGTCGCAGGGGAGGGGGAGCGGGGGTCGATTTGACTGCGCCGCGCACCTCCTCCGCCGGGGACAGGCCGCATCGCAGGCCGCTGGGGACGGGAGCGCGCCGCCGCCAGGCCGGGCCGCGTGCTACCTCACGCTGTCGCAGGGGACCCGCAACCACCTCCACTGGCCACGGGGGAACAAGTCGCAGCCGGGCTGGGGGTCGCTCCTACGCGCCGTCCGCTGCAGGATCTGGCGTGGGAAAGCTCGCCGCAGCTCGCACGCGCCGCCGTCCGCCAGACCCGCGAGGAGCTCGCCGGACCCGCCGCCGTCTGCCGCGAGTCCTCGCCGCTCGACGAATCCTACCGGATTCTCGCGCTCGCCGGCCGCTCACCCTGGAATCTCGCGCTCGCCGCCGGAGAAGCAAGTCCGCCCAGCGGGATCCCGCCGGTGAACGCAGGGTACGCGGGCTCCGTGCGTCCGCTCCCTGGGGGGGCGCTCCTGCGGGCTGCAACCCGCGCCTGCGGTGACGCTCCCACAGGCGGCAGCTCGCCGGGGAGGCCGTCCGCACTACCGCTAGCCGCAGTCGGCAGCTCACCATCCGCCAGGGGCAAGCTCGAAGGGGGTAGGTGGGTCGGTGGGTGGGTGTGTGGGGTGGTGGCCCGGGTGGGGGCACCGACCCGCAGATAAGGTCGACCCAAGCCTGGTGGGACCCACGGTGCGTCCAGCTGGGTGGGTGGGATTTTGAAATAAAGAGGAGGGAGAGGGGGTGGGTGGTGGGCCGCGGCTGGATGATAAAAGAGGAGGGTGGTAGGGGTGCGTGCCATGCTGGGTGGGGAGGTGGTTGGGTTGGACCAAATAATTATTGGAAGCCCTAGGCTCCCAATATATATATATATATTCGAATTTGAATGCCACACAAATAAAATCCAAATAAATCTAATAAACTCCAAATTTCTCACACTAACCTTTTATAAGTCCTAAATTTATTATTTAACTCCAAAATAAATCTAGCAAATTAGGGAAGGGCAAAGAAGACATCCTTACAATTTTAGCCATGCACTCAAGTTAAAACCAAAATTTTGAAATTCACATTTTTACAGTCATAGTATTTTCCGGGATGTTACAGAACTCCCCCCCCCCTCACAAGAATCTCGTCCTCGAGATTAAGAAGTCACCTCTGGTTTGAAGAGGTGAGGGTATTTCCCCCTCGTGACCGATTCTTTCTCCCACGTCGCTTCGCGCTCGGTGTGATTGCTCCAGAGCACTTTGCAGAAATGAGTGGTGGTCTTCCTAGTTGACTTCTCCGCCCAGTCCAGGATTCTGACCGGGTACTCCAAGTACTCTAGGGTGTCTTGTACGTCAAGCGCTTGAGTGGGCACTCTCTTCTCCGTAACCACGCACCTTCGGAGTTGAGGCACGTGGAACACGGGGTGGACTCCAGTGAGCTCTGGTGGTAGCTCAAGCTTATAGGCCATCTTTCCGACCTTCTTTACGATCTGGTATGGCCCAACATATCTCGGGGATAGCTTTCCTTTGACATGGAACCTTTTGTTGCCTCGAAGGGGTGACACCCTCAAGAAAACGTAATCACCCTCTTCGAACGACACATCTCTTCTTTTCAGATCGACGTAACTCTTCCGCCTACTCTGAGCTATCTTCAGGTTCTCTCTGACCTTTGCCACATTTTCCTCGGCTTCAACAATGGTGGCAGGACCAAAGAAAGTTCGCTCCCCCACCTCGGACCACATCAATGGGGTCCGGCACTTTCTGCCATAAAGAGCCTCGAAAGGTGCCATTTGTAGACTAGCTTGGAAGCTGTTATTGTAGGAGAACTCTGCATAGGACAAACTCCTCTCCCAATCCGACCCATAGGTCAACACACAAGCTCTCAGAAGGTCTTCCAGTACTTGGTTCACCCTCTCAGTTTGCCCATCGGTCTGCGGGTGGAAACCTGTGCTGTAGTTCAAGTTGGTCCCCATTGCAGCATGCAAACTCTTCCAGAACTGAGCGGTAAACTGTGGACACAATGCTCCTTGGAGCACCATGAAGCTTCAGAATATTATCCACGTAGAGCTCAGCGAGTCTACTTACACTATAGTTGGCTTTCACTAGTAGGAAGTGTGCTACCTTGGTTAAGTGGTCAACTATCACCCAAATTGAGTCGTTTCCCTTCTGCATGCGAGGCAATCCAACTATGAAGTCCATGCTGATATCATCCCATTTCCATACGGGTATCTCAAGCGGTTGTAGCAAACCAGCAGGCCTCTGATGTTCTGCGTTCACTCTCTGGCTCGTGTCACATCGAGCGACATAATCAGCAATGTCTTCCCTCATTTTCTCCCACTAGAAACGGACCTTCAAATCTTGGTACATCTTTGTGCAGCCCGGATGAATGGAGTACCGAGAGTCATGAGCTTCCTTCAGAATCGAGTCTTGGATCTCCTTGCTTAGAGGTACACATATGCGGTCTTTCAACCACAATGTGCCTTGCCCATCGAGGTGGTAGTCAGTTGCCTTGCTTCTTGCCATCAGTCTTTCACTTCTTCAATTTCCGGGCATCCTTTCTGGGCTTGCCGAATCTGGTCTTCTAGGGTGTACTTCACTCTTAGCTCATTCAGCTAACCCCTCTCAACTATCTCCAGCTTCATTTTCTCCATCTCCTCCTCAAATAGGGCTGGTTGCTCCCTCTGCACCATCAAGTTGTTGCAGTAACTCTTGCGGCTTAGAGCATCGGCTATGAAGTTTGCCTTACCAGGATGGTAGCGGATGTTCAAGTCGTAGTCCTTGATCAGTTCAAGCCATCTTCGCTGCCTCAAATTCAACTCGGATTGTGTGAAGATGTACTTCAAGCTCTTGTGGTCGGTAAAAATGTCACATTTGTTGCCCATCAGGTAATGCCTCCATATTTTCAAAGTGTGGACGACAGCTGCCCATTCGAGGTCATGAGTGAGGTAGTTCTCCTCATGCTTCTGAAGCTATCGTGAGGCATAAGCAACGACCTTGCCTCCTTGCATCAGCACGCAATCGAGTCCTTGTCTCGAAGCGTCACAATATACCACGAAGTCTTTGCTAACATCTGGGAGTGTCAGAACGGGTGTGGTAGTGAGGTGGGTCTTGAGCCAAGCTTGCTTCACATTTGTCTGACCAAACAAATGGCGTGATGTTCGTCAATAGTTCTGTCAATGGCTTCGCAATCTTGGAGAAGTTCTCGATGAATCGGCGATAGTATCCTGCCATACCGAGAAAACTGCGAATCTCTATCACTATCTTGGGTGATTGCCACTTGGACACTGCCTCTATCTTGCTTGGATCCATAGCAACCCCTTCTGCTGACAACACATGGCCGAGAAAGGCGACCTCCTCCGTCCAGAATTCACACTTGCTGAACTTGGCATAAAGCTGATGTTGCCCTAGCTTCTCCAGCACAATTCTCAGGTGCTCTTCATGTTCCATAGCGGTTTTGGAGAAGACTAATATGTCGTCAATGAAAACAACGACACACTTGTCTAACTCCTCCATGAACACCTTGTTCATCATATTCATGAAGTATGTTGGGGTGTTCGTAAGACCGAACGATACAACAGTGTATTCGTACTGTCCGTACCGGGTCACAAATGAGGTCTTGAAAATGTCCTCCAGCCGGATCTTCATCTGATGGTACCCCGATCGAAGGTCAATCTTGCTGAAGTACTTGGCTTGCCTTAGCTGATCCGACAGGTCATCCATCCGTGGCAACGGGTACTTGTTCCTGATGGTTACCGCGTTGAGCGCACGGTAGTCGACACATAGGCGTTGAGTTCCATCTTTCTCCGGCACAAACAGAGCTGGTAAACCCCATGGTGAAGCACTTGGTCGAATGACCCCTTCTCGAGAAGCAAGTCCAATTCTGCCTTCAACAACTTCAGTTCCACTCAGTCATTCTGTACGGACTCTGAGCTATAGGAGCTGTTCCTGGTACCAAGTTGATCACAAACTCCACATCACGGTCTGGAGGTAAACCCGGTAGCTCTTCTGGAAACACATCAGAGTACTCGCAAACCACTGGCACATCTGAGATCGCCTTTGTGTAGAGACTGTACACAGCTGGTATGTCACGAGACTTCATCGGCTCAAAAGTGACCTTGGTTCCATCGGGGTGTATCAAGGTCACGAGTCGTGGGGAAGTGGAGATAACACCCTTGTGAGCGGTGATCCAATCCATCCCCAGAATGATGTCAATGCCATTAGAGGGTAACAATATCAAATCCGCCCAAAGCTTGTGGCCATTGATGAGCATATCCACACCTTCACACATTAAGGTGCACCAGATGTCTCTGAGCGGTGAACTCGTAATGATGGGAACCAGTCGGGGAGTTGTAGGGAGAGATAGTTTATTTACAAAGTTAGAGATTATGTACGAACCAGTTGCACCAGTATCGAAAAGAACCAAAGCATTAGTGCCACAAACTAAAAACTCACCGATCACGACAAGAGGAGCGTCGGCAGCCTCCTCCTCTGTGAGGTGGTTGAGTCTCCCAATGATGCGGACATGACACCCGTGCATACGACCATGATTGGTGCATGGAATGGAGTAGAAGAAGTCCAACAAGGGTGTCCAAGTCGAGGAGGAGGCACGAGGCTCATCCGGTTCGAGTCCCCGAGGTGGAGGCCTAAAGCAATTTAAGTTCGAGCCCAGTTCGGAGTCCAGGAGCAGTGCGCAATAAAACGGATGGCCAGGTCGCATACGAAGTCGGATTTGGGCGTTCTTTATATGGTTGGAAGCATAATTTCATAGAGCTTCCAATGGCACTGGTCTCATGCCCAAATTCATCCTGATTCAACGGGAATCCTCGAAACAAGTTGACGTCCAGAATCTACAAGGGTGCTGCGTCGCCTGTTTGTTGGGCCTTAGGCCCAGGTTGTGGGCGCCCCACCCTAGGTCGCCCCCAACCCTAGGACGCCCCTCCTCATATATTCAGTAGCCGCCGCCTTAGAAACTTGAGTTTTGTTTTGCATCTAGCTTTAGCTACACCAGACCACGCACAAATACGTGTTGACCTCTGTGATTCAGAACTCCACCTTCAAGTGATATTAAGATTGCTCGCCTCAAATTCTTGTTCGTTCGTCGATTGCGCACAGTAATTGATCTTCGTGATCAGGCCGATCTTGCTCCAACAAGGTCGGTAACCACAGGGAGTTGGTTCAGTGATTGCATTGGCGCTTCGGACTTGCTCGTCGTAGTCGGATCGTGAGGGTCATCTCCCGCCGAAATCGGATTTATCTCCACTCACCGAAAGATCGGGCACTCCCCCTCTATCAAGTGGTATCAGCTTTCCAGGTTGATCGGTGAGTTTATCGAGTGTTTTTATTTCCTGCAGTCTACAAAAACTAAATAAAAAAATTGTTCTAGGTTAGATCCTTATCCCAGCAACCTGTTTTAGCCTCGCACTTTCATTCAATAATTTGCTTTGTTGAGATTGTGTGCTTGTTCGTTCAATCATTGCTGGTTTCTCGTGTTCTAGCCTTGTTATCGTTTTTCTTCTTTCTTCTAAACCTAGCCGTCGTTTCCTTTTTTCGCTACCCTGCTCACCACGCCAAATCCCACCCCACGGCAAAAAAAACCCCTGTGTTTTTCCTTTCTCCGCTGCACCCCCACCACGCCGAACCTCCCCATCGCACCTCTACTCGGGCAAGCGCCGCGACCCTGCCGTGCAAAAAAAAACAGATCGTGCAAAATCCTCTCACGCCGAACAGATCGCGGCCCGGGCACGTCGCACCCCCCACTCGTGATTGCCCCCCTCCTGCGTGTGTTGGACAAGTCCAAAACGAAAAAAAATAAGGAAAGTTTAAAAAAGGAACGGAAGCCAAAAAATAAACAAACGGAAAGAAAGCAGCGATCCAAAAAAAGGGACAGTCCCACCAGGAGAAGGGAGTCGATCCCCTCACACGCGTCGCCTGCCCCTTCGGTTCGCGACTTCCCCGGGCACGCCGAGTGCCCCAAGCACGCGCGTTTTCCCTACTCGTGGCTCCCCCACGAACGTCGCGCCCTTCGCCTGCTCGCGGTTACTCCTTGTGCCGCGCTGCGCTCACCTCTCCCACTGTTTTCCCCCTCCTTACTCTCCTCCGCTTTTGCACTTGTAATCAGCAACATTTGATCGTGTTTAGCACTATAATTCAACTTTGCATTATTGTTTGATTGTGCTAATCCTTCAATTGAGTGCAGCCTTCCCAGAACTCCACAAAGTTCTACGCCGACCAGGTTTTGTTTCGCCAGGCAATCGCTCCTCCAATCTTTCGCAGGTTCCACTGGTTGGTTGCAGTTCGCCCCTGTGTGCTTGGTAAGAACGGATAAGAATTTGACAACAGCCCTAGTTTGAGCGCCTTTGTGAGAAAATACACCCTTGTTTTGTCGTCGATTTTGTTTTTGTGTTTGCGCTAACCATGGCAGGCGACGACAAGAGAGATGACCAGCTGCAAGACATGCAGACACGAGTTGATGGAGTTGCTGCGAACATTCAGATGATACATACATGGCTAGATTCGATGACCACTTCATCGAACGAGCGTTTCGATCGGATCGAGCTCGCATAGACTTCTACTAAGACCACACTCGACGCCGTCGTGGCACGACTCGATGCATTGCACACTACGATCAGAGGGTTGCAGAAGGACAGTCGTGGTCATGGCCGCCATGTGTCACGCCATTCCGGTAATGATTCTTTTGCTAAGATTAAATTTAAAATTCCACCTTATAATGGTAAATATGATCCTGGTGCATATCTTGATTGGGAATTAGAAGGTGAACAACAATTTTCATACCATGATATTTATGCTAGTTCTCAAGTTCAAACTGTTATTTGTCAATTTACAGATCTTGCTTTAATGTGGTGGCGTGACTACAATAAAAGACATCCCTATTCAATTCCAACCACTTGGGATCAATTGAAAGCTACTATGCGACATAGATTTCTACCTTCTTATTATGCACATGATTTGCTTAAAAAATGCAGTGTTTTCAGCAAGGTTCTCAATCTGTTGAGGACTATTACTAGGCATTAGAAAAAGACATGATTCGTTGTGGGTTATTAGAGCAACATGATGCTGCAATGGCACATTTTCGTGGTGGTTTGAACCGCGAAATTCATGATATACATGATTGTAAGGAATATGCAGATATGACCACTTTATTTGAGCATGCTTGCAAAGCTGAACGTGAAGTGCAGGAACGTAGCTCGAATACATATTCTAACTCTTTTGCAGGACGAAGCTCAATGTCCAGCTCAGCGCCCGCTCTCCCAGCGCCATCCACGCCCACCACTACAGCGCTCGAGAGCCTAGCGCCATCCACACCCACCACTACACCGCTCGAGAGGACGGCCGAACCTGCAGGCGCATCCTCATTTGCAAATGCAGAACCATCACTTCACAATGCACCTAATACTCCTACTGAGAACATAGGTAATGCCCATGGTGCTACACTCACGGAAGGTGAGAATTGTGTTAATGTGCTGAATTTTTCCACAAATCATGCTTTAGTTGAGCAATTAATAGTGGAACCATCTCTTGATTTATCTTTGTCACATGGTGATTTGCTTGATGTTTCTTGTGATAAAGATGAATTGTGTGCTACTACTTCAGTTTTACATGCTAGTGCTGAAAAGAACCATGTTATGCATGTTGCTAGTAAAAATGATGGGATACAATTGTTGTCTTCTTTACAAACATTGGGTTACATTGAATTTGATGATTTGTGTAATCTATATTGTTTAGAAGAGAGAGTTTTTGCGTATGCTGAGTTGCCATGGTTGTCTAGACATTCATATCATGTTATTGGCAAATATAACAACAAGAGACAATATATGGTACATCGGGTTTACATTTGTTCAAATCTGAATTCTCCTGATGTTGTGCAAGATTGTGATCGATTTGAGGGTAACCTTCATACAAATATATTCACATATTCCTCTAGTAGTTTTGTTTCTCAAGAAGGGAAGCATTACTGGTGGCTCCCTTTGATTTTTGGTGCTGAATTTTCTTGTAATAATCCAACTATTCCTATTGTGTCCTTTGTTGGTACTAATCTTTTGCAGGATAGTAATGACAAACATCTTGTGTCTTTCGATAACGACGTGTCCCGAGATGCTGCCAATATTATGCGACATGACATGATACACAATTGGAAACATGGTCATATTCCTCCTCACAATTATTTTGGTTTGCTTCATTTCCGCAACCCCGTTCTCCTTTGTGTTGTGCAGGCTCAATTTCAAATGCAATCGACGTTGAGGACGACTTTTCTTCAAAAGGGAGAGAATGATGCGGACATGACACCCGTGCATACGACCATGATTGGTGCATGGAATGGAGTAGAAGAAGTCCAACAAGGGTGTCCAAGTCGAGGAGGAGGCACGAGGCTAATCCGGTTCGAGTCCCCGAGGTGGAGGCCTAAAGCAATTCAAGTTCGAGCCCAGTTCGGAGTCCAGGAGCAGTGCGCAATAAAACGGACGCCCAGGTCGCATACGAAGTCGGATTTGGGTGTTATTTATATGGTTGGAAGCACAATTTTATAGAGCTTCCAATGGCACTGGTCTCAAAGGGAATCGTCGAAACAAGTTGATGTTCAGAATCTGCCTAAGGTGCTGCGTCGCCAGTTTGTTGGGCCTTAGGCCCAGGTTGTGGGCGCCCCACCCTAGGTTGCCCCCAACCCTAGGACACCCCTCCTCATATATTCAGTAGCCGCCACCTTAGAAACTTGAGTTTTGTTTTGCATCTAGCTTTAGCTACACCAGACCACGCACAAATACGTGTTGGTCTCTGTGATTCAGAACTCCACCTTCGAGTGATATTAAGATTACTCGCCTCAAATTCTTGTTCGTTCGTCGATTGCGCACAGGAATTGATCTTCGTGATCAGGTCGATCTTGCTCCAACAAGGTCGGTAACCACAGGGAGTTGGTTCAGCGATTGCATTGCCGCTTCGGGTTTGCTCGTCGTAGTCGGATCGTGAGGGTCATCTCCCACCGAAATCGGATTTATCTCCACTCACCAAAAGATCGGGCACTCCCCCTCTATCACCCACAGCCAGCAGACTGCGGTGGTGCAGCCTGAGGAGGTCTTCCTCCTAGAGCCGGTGCTCTCGCGGGTGTCACAGGGGTCTTCTTGTCGGGGCACTCGTAGGATATGTGCCCAGGCTTGCCACAGGCGTAGCAAGTCGGGGATGAAGCCTCCGGTGGTAGGTCTTGGGGTGTTCAGTGGCGGACGGTTGTAGCCTCCACCTTGCTACTAGTAGCCGGTGTTCCTTCCTTCGGTGAACTGTCCGCGGCCTCCTCCAAAGTTGTGCCTAGGCTGGTTGTGCCTCGGGCGGTAGCTCCCCCTCAGCAGGTTGCTCTGTCCGCTCCTCGGCCTCTAGAAGGATCGGTCGTGGTGATCCCGATCTCCCATCCTCTTGTTCCCCGTCATGCAATCCTCATGGCCCATTCTTTCTTCCTCAAGTGCGATGGCGCGGTTCACAAGGTGGCACAGGGACCTGTGCTCACTTGCCTTCAATCCCTGGTGAAGGCCGTGGTGAAGGCCTCGCAGGAACCAGAACTGCTTCTTGTCATCAGTGTTGGTGTCGTCGGGAGCATAGCGCATCATTTTTATGAAGTGGCGCTCATACTCCTCCACCCTCATTGCACCCTGGGTCATGGTGCAGAACCCTGAGTCAGATCCTTGGGCAGGTACTGCTCAGGGAAAGCCTCGCAGAACTCCAGCCAAGTGATGTACGCTGGGTTTGGGTGGCTGGCGGAGTAGTTGTCCCACCATGACTTGGCAGGTCCCTCCATCTAGTGTGCGGCGATGGCGACGCACTCTTCGTCGGAGTAGGTGGTGAGGTCGAGCTTGGTCTCGATCACCCTCAGCCAGTCGTCGGTGTCAAGTGGCTCATCCGAGTAACTGAAGGTAGGAGCCTTCAGGCAGATGAACCTCTCGATCTTCTTCGTGAGGTCTTCTTCTAGCGGGGCATTGCGGTACCCACCGTTGCCTCAGTGCTCCATGGCTTCTGCCATCTGTCGGTGTTTTAACCCAGCAACCTACCAAGGGGAGTACCCGAGGTAGACGTTTGTGGCCTCGTCGAGATCGGGAACCCGAAGGAGAGGCACGTGGCACACAATTTAGACAGGTTCGGGCCGCGAGGTGCGTAATACCCTACGTCCTATATGCTGCGTAGCTCTGGATTGATTAGGTGTGTTTACAAGATGATGCGGATGAGTAGATAGGGGTACCTGCCTTACCTTATATAGTCCGGGAGGCAGGGTTACAAGTCGGTTTGCCAGAGGAGTACTAGTCGTGTACGGCTAGGAGTACTCTACATGGATCCGGACATGTCTAGTTTCCTAACCGAGCACTAATCCTCTGTAGGCCTTGCGCTCCACGCCAGCATGTGCCGTGCAGCCCAAGTCGAGTAGTCCCAGGGGCCCACAGAGTAGTCAGTCCCAGTACCCACCTGAGTAGTGGGCCCAGGGATGTCTGTATGACAAGCCCTCGAGTACTTTGTAGTCGAGCAGGATGTCTTCGAGTAGTCTTGACGGCCTTGGCGAGTAGTCCTTGAGCGTCCCCGAGTGCTACAAGCCGAAAGTCCTCAAGAATGCTTGAATCATCCCGAGGCTGGAAGGTACTCCAGCTGATCTTTGAGTAGTCTTGAAGTCTTCTCAAGTAGTTCCCAAGCGTCCCCGAGTGCTTCTATTGAAGGTCTTCAATAGTACTCGTGTTGTCTTGAAGAAGAACCATATGGAAAATGCGATTCGGAGAATCACATTCCATATGGAATGTAGCCCCCGAGCCTTAGGTCGAATCGTAGATTCAAGCTGAGGGTCAATCTGAAGTTCTGCCAATCTTATCCCGAAAAATTCGGAGAAAAAACCGAAGGACACGTGGCACGGAGGCCCCGAGCCTTGAGTCGAGTACTTTCTCTCGAATTGATGGGTCATCTTGACTGTAGAATGTGTCCTGAGTGGGATCTGGATCTGGTGTAGCCCACTGAATCCGTTGGAAGCAGTCGAGCCCCCGAGACTGAGGGCGTCGAGTACTGGAATGTGTAGGGTCAGGCTACCGCCGCTGAGTCACCCGTCTGGCGCTTATCTGCCCGTTTAAAACTGAGCCGCCCGGCAGCTTATAAATAGCCGGTGAAGCCCTTAGGGTTTTTTCACTCCCAGTAGTTGCATTCCCACATATTAGATCTGAGTGAGTGCCCCCCTTTGCTCCTCTGCTGCCGCCGCCACGAGCGTAGATTAGATCTATTTGCACCCACCTCCGTAGCCCCCGAGCGGATGCGAGCGAAAACTCCTGTGACTTGGAGGATGAAGGCCTCCCCGGCAAAGAGCTCGAAGACTGGCGCGTCGAAGAAGAGGAGTCGCGATGAGGCTGGAGATGTCGGCCAGTCGTCGTCATCGCCACCCTCCTCCCCTCGCCCCAATCCGGCGAAGGAGTGGAAGAAAGCGAAGTTGAAGACCGACGACCTCCTCACCTTGGTCAACAGCGGATTCCTTCGTGAGAAGGAGATGGATCTGTGGCGCACCACCACCGGCGAACCGTATCCAATGGAGAAGAACCCGGACGAGATCCCCATGTTCGCGCGGTTCGTGGAGCGTGGACTTGCGCTGCCAGCCAGCGACTTCTTCAAGGGGATGCTCAGGTACTATGGCATCGAGTACCTCAACCTCAACCCCAATGGGATCTTCCACACCTCCATCTTCGAGCACTTCCGCGAAGCCTTTGTGGGGATCAAGCCCCACTGGATCTTGTTCCGGAAGTTCTTCCGGGTGAAGCCGCAGCCGAGAACAGATGATCCTCGAGTAGTCGGAGGCGCCGGGATCCAAATGCGCGAAGACGACGCCGCCCAGTACTTGCCATACAAGCTCATCGACAGCAACCAAGACTGGAAGACGAAGTGGTTCTACATCAGTAACCACCACACGGAGCTGCTGAAGCCCAGCGGCCGTCAACCGAAGCACGCGCCGTGGTGGAACACGGAGCCCACCATGCAGGAAGGAATTCAGCTACCGGAGTTGCTGAAGAAGATCAAGGCCCTGTGAGAAGCCGGACTGAGGGCCGAACACATGGCCTTCAGTTTCATGAAGAGGAGGGTGCAGCCCTTGATGGTGCGAGACACCCTCGGCTACCAGTACACGGGCGACGAAGACTCCTCTCGGATGCCCAGCTTCGAGATTGAAGATGACGTCATCATTGAGAGGCTGGGCAAAATCTTCAAGGATATGCCCCCATACACACCGTGCCCGGTACCAGAGTTCTCCGCGGCACGGCCACCAAACCCGGTCAGTAGTCATGAGAGAAGCCTGTGAGTACTGAATTGCTTGATGTAGTCGTACTCATGCTTGCTTGGTGTTGTAGGACGATGTGAAGAAGTTCATCTCCGTTCCACCCTCGCCTCCGCGCCCTGAGGGACAAGCGCAGCAGAAGGCGGAGCCCAAGACGAAGGAGTGCCACGAAGTCGGTGAAGGCGACGATGCCGTCGTCATTGAGGACAGCTCCGACGACGAAGATGAGGAAACACTGCAGCAACGGTTCCAGCTCCGCTCGAGATTCAGCCGAGCTGGGATGCCAAACATCCCCATCATCGAGAAGCCATCCAGCCTGGAGGCTAGCTTGCCCGCGCCGCCTAGGAGGCCACGCAATGTGGTGAGGAAACGCGCCGTAAAGAAGTTGAAGCTGTCAGAGGCCTCCAGGCCAGAGGTGAGTAGCACGACTAGAGGAGTCGAGTACTGCCGATGAGTAGTCTGGTGCTGACAGTATGACTTGTATTGCTGCAGGACATCCCCTCCTCGGACCCCGTTGATCAGGGTGATGAGGACGTCTGGGAGACGGTGGGGGCGGCAGCTGAGAGGAGCATCAGCCCGCCTCCAGCTACTGAAAATGTCGTGCCAGAGGAGGCACAACAGCAAACTGGCGCCGTGGAGCCGCAGGTGTCGGTTGAAGAAGGACAAGACCCTCCTCCGGCTGCGATAGTAGAACAGCTAGAGGAGACTCCAGTCGAGGCCGGAGCCGCAAGCGAGGCTGGCATAGTCGATATCGCCAGTATACTAGGCGCTCCAACCGTGACCGTGGTGCGGTCAACTCTGTAAGTTCTCTGAACTCTCGAGTAATCGTGTAGTCGTCAAGCTTATGTGGTTGACTGGATACTTCGCGATGCAGGAAATCCACGGACTTGTCGTGGGATGGTGGGGAGACCAGCACTCCGGCCGATGGAGAAGACAGCTCGGCGGAAGTGCGTGAACCCACGCCGCCCCCACAAGTTGTTGCTGCGGTGGAGCCGATACTTGAAGAGGCGATCCTGGTTGAAGGTATGCTTCCTGCCACCACGAGTAGTCATCATGTAGGGTAGTCGTAGTCATTGACTTGACCTCTTGTACTGATTCTGACAGGAGCACAAGCCGAGGGAGCCACGATCCCTGAGGCGGTGGCCATGCAGACTGCTGCTGTAGAGACAGTAGCCACAGAGCCAACTGTTGAAACGGTGACAGCAATAGCCCCCGGGTCAGGGACTACGGTAGCCTCCGAGGCGAGCGCAGAGGCGCGGGTTGATCCGTAACCTGAGGCGAGTACTCAAGTCCTCGTCCGTGAGGCGATGATAGAAGATGTTGTGCCGCTCCGCTTAGCGCCCATGCCAGAGACAGGATCTTCAAGCCGCGGGGGTCTTGAGTTGCTGGATGATGATCTCAATGACCCGGCTTTTGTGTCGCTGAGCATGGAGTCATGGCGCTGGACAGAGAACTGGATCAAGGTAAGCTACGAGTACCCTGAGTTCACTTGCCTTTCTGTATGTTGAGTACTGACCAGCTTCTGTGTCTTGCGCTGGGATTGGTGGAGAGATCCCGTCAGAAGACCGATCTTCTGAAGGGATATGGTGACACCGTCCTCCGCGCCGAGGCTCTAGAGAAGGAGCTAGAGAAGTCAAAAAAGCACTCCGCATTGCTCCAATCCAAGCTCGATGGCGCCTTCGCCCAGTACCATAATGAAATATAGGAGATGCAGGCGAAGAGGGACGACCTGATCCGGAAGAACAAGTCGCTGCGCCAGAAGAACAAAGGCGTGTCTCCCGCCAAGGTCGTTGAGTACTCATTGTAGCACTTCTGAGTAGTCTGACATCTTGATGAGTTGTCTGCAGATCTTGAGGCAATGGTCGACCAGCTGAAGGCTTCTGAAACATACCTCAAGAATATTGTATACCGGGAGACCGATAAGAGAGAGGTACTTGAGTATGAGTACAAAAAGTTGAGCCATGAGTGCATCACACACATAGAGCTCCATGAAGCCTCAGACCGTGACCTTGTCAATTGTTATAAGTCTCTGCAGAAGCTCAATGAAGACTGGGAGAAGCTTCGAGGCTAGCTGAAAGAGCTCAAAGAAGCCGCCCTTCCCATTGCGTGACTACTGGTGCCACATCCGGGCGGACCCAAGATAGCTCCGCTGGTGGACAGACTCAGGGAAGCCCCCGGGCGTTTGGCGACATATATCAAACATCTGGTGAAGTCCATCCCGAACCAGGTGCTGGAATACATGAAGTCGTACTTCCCGAAAGCACCAGTGGATGTGGTAGCTGGGGGTCTTGCGGCGAACTGCACTGATGAGTAGTACAAGGCTCTTCTGGAAGAGATGGCACCCATTGCTGAGCAGGTGGTGGAGAAGCTGAATCTCCAGTAGATGTACCTATAGAGGTAGCTTAGAGTAGTTGATGTAACACAAACAAAGTAGTCAGGGACTTGTTTGAAATATCAATGAAAGTTGTCCACTACTTGTATATGTAATGAGTACTCGTGGCCGCCACTTGCAGCGAAGTGCGCGGAGTACCAAGCAGTGGGAGTAGTCGTGAGTAGTAGTACTCAGCACGATCTGCCTAAGCAGGAGACACAGTAAACAAGTTGAGTAGAATCGAACTTTATTACTGATGAAAAAGTTACACTTGGGTGGCCGGGGCCGTTTACAGGTGAGTAGTTGCCAGGACCCATAGGCCGCCTATGGCTAAGTGTTTGCTAGGGCCCTTGAGCTGCTTACAGCTGGAGATCTGTTAGTAGTCGTATAGGCTGGATCTATAGAGTACATGGTCCATAGACCGCCGCCAAAGTCCTTCTGCTATGTGCGGCCCAGGATCTGTTAGTAGCCGTTGAAGCTAGATCTTGGAGAGGGGGAGTCCGGAGACTTGTGCCAGGACCGAGAGGCCGCTTACAGCGGAGAGTCTATGAATACCCGTATAGACTTGGACCCGTAGATGAGTAGTCGAGCGACTACGCATAGAAGCGACACAGCTGGTCGACGTTCCATGAGTTGCTAATGTCGTCGCCTTCAAGTGTTTGGAGGCGATATGAGCCTGGTCCGGTCACCTTGGAAACTGAGAAGGGACCTTCCCATGGCGAGCTGAGCTTGTGTAGTCTGTCCGTGTTCTGGATGCGACGGAGGACTAGATCGCCGACATTGAAGGAGTGTTCCTTGACATTGTGATCATGGTAGCGTTGGATACCCTCTAGGTACCTTGCTGACTGGACGAGGGCGGCACAGCGGGCGTCTTCAAGGCTGTCGATATCAACCCGTCGACTGTCTTCTAAGATGCCTTCGTCGTATTGTTCTACTACCGGGGATTCCCACATCACGTCGGCAGGTAGAATAGCTTCGGAGCCGTAGACCAGGAAGTAGGGCGATTGCCCTGTTGGCTTGGTAGGTTGAGTACGAAGCCCCCAGAGTGCATTGGGTAGTTCCTTGATCCACTTGCCTCCCTTGGTGTTAGCTGCGTTGTGCAATCGCTTCTTGAGGGCGTCAAGTACCATCCCGTTGGCGCGCTCAACTTGGCCATTGGCGCGCGGGTGGGCGGCTGAGACGTACCGGACGTCGATCCCGCTGTTCTCGCAATATTCCCAGAACTGATGGTTGTTGAAGTTGGAACCCAAGTCTGTGATGATGCGATGGGGTAGCCCGTAGCGATGCACGAGTTCATCCAGGAAGTCGAGTACTCTGTCAGCCTTTGGGCAGGTGACCGGCTTGACTTCGATCCACTTGGTGAACTTGTCGATGGCCACCAAGACTCTGTTGAATCCTCCTAGCGCAGTTGGTAGAGGCCTAATCATGTCGAGCCCCCAGCAGGCAAAGGGCCAGGTCGGTGGTATGGTGACTAGCTTGTAGGCCGGGACGTGTTGCTGCTTGGCGAAGAATTGACATCCTTGGCACTTTCTGATGAGTTCTTCAGCGTCGGCCAGAGCTGTGGGCCAGTAGAAAGCTCGTCAGAAAGCTTTGCTCACCAGCGTGCGAGAAGATGTGTGGTTGTCGCAGACGCCCTTGTGGATCTCCTCCAAGATTTCTTTGCCTTCATCCCGAGGTATGCACTTCATGAGCACTCCAGAAGTGGCACCCCGCCTGTAGAGCTTGTCTCCGACTAGTACGTAGGTCTTGGCTCGGCGTACGAGTTGTTCGACCTTGTTCTTGTGGGAGGGAACCTTCTGCTCGCGGTTGTAGTCGATGAAGGGTTGTCTCCAGTCCACGTCGATCATCATGACCTCCTGACCGGGCTGCGGTGGCACAGGGTCAGTGGTCGTTGGCGCCGGCTCCGGGATGGATGGCGTGTGAAGCTCGTGGACAAAGACTCCGACGGGTACTTGTGCGCGAGTAGAACCAAGTTTCGACAGGACGTCCGCTGCAACGTTGTTGTCATGGACGACGTGGTGGAACTCGAGACCATAGAACTTGTTCTCGAGCTGGCGGACTTCCAGACAGTAGGCATCCATATTCTCCTTGTTGCGATCCCAAGACTTGTTGACCTGGTTGATGACCACTACGGAGTCGCCGTAGACTAGTAGCCGCTTGATGCCCAATGAGATTGCGAGGCGGAGCCCGTGCAGTAGGGCTTCGTATTCGGCTTCGTTGTTTGAGACCTTCCAGAAGATCTGCAGGACATACTTGAGTTGTTCGCCCTTTGGAGAAATCAAGAGTACTCCCGCACCTGTGCCTTCGAGCTTGAGTGAGCTGTCGAAGTACATCACCCAATGCTCTGGTCGCTCTGTCGGAGTTGGTAGCTGATTCTCCCGCCACTCTGCCATGAAGTCGACTAGTGCTTGGGACTTGATAGCGGTGCGTGGCTTGAAGTCGATGTTGAGGGCGCCGAGTTCGACCGCCCACTTGGAGATTCTTCTAGTAGCATCTTGGTTGCGAAGTATGTCACCGAGCAGGTAGTCGGTGATAACGAGGATCGAGTACTCCTGGAAGTAGTGTCATAGCTTCCGCGAGGTGATGAGTACTGCGTAGAGTAGCTTCTAGACCGGCTGGTACCGTGCCTTGGACTCTGACAGAACCTCGCTGACGAAGTAGACTGGTCGCTGGACTGGGTAGGTGTGGCCTTCTTCCTGCCGCTCGACGACGATGGCAGTACTGACCACATGACTAGTTGCAGCGAGGTAGAGCAGTAGCTGCTCCTTTTTGCGAGGAGCTGTGAGGACCGGTGGCTTCGACAGGAAGTCTTTAAGCTACGCCAGAGCTTGATCAGCCTCCGTAGTCCATGCGAACTTCTCTTGGTGCTTGAGTAGTTTGAAGAAGGGTAGTCCCCGTTCTCCCAGCTTCGAGATGAATCTGTTCAAGGCCGCCATGCACCCGGTCAGCTTCTGGACATCCTTGATGTAGGTTGGAGCTTTCATATTGGTGATGGCGGAGATCTTCTCAGGGTTGGCTTCGATGCCGCGATGGCTGATGATGAAGCCGAGTAGTTTCGCAGATGGTACGCCGAAGAAGCACTTGTTGGGATTGAGCTTCCATTGGTACTCTCGCAGGGATGTGAAAGTCTCTTCAAGATCGGCAATGAGCCTGTCTGAGTTTCTGGTCTTGACGACCATGTCATCGATGTAGGCTTCGACGTTCTTGTTGAGCTGCTTCTTGAAGCAGGCCTGGATAGCTCGCTGGTAGGTAGCGCCGGCGTTCTTCAAACCGAACGACATTGTCGTGTAGCAGTAGGCGCCGAACGGGGTGATGAACGCGGTCTTCTCCTGGTCTTCTTCCTTGATAGCGATCTGGTGGTAGCCGGAGTAGCAGTCGAGGAAGCAGAGCAGGTCGCAGCCCGCCGTGGAGTCGATGACTTGATCAATCCGTGGCAACCCGAAGGGGTCCTTGGGGCAGTGCTTGTTGAGGTCGGTGTAGTCAACGCACATCCTCCACTCGTTTGTGTTCTTCTTGCGGACGAGGACGGGGTTGGCGAGCCACTCAGGATGGAAGACTTCACGGATGAAGCCGACCGCGAGTAGTTTGGCGAGTTCCTTCTTGATGGCGTCTCGTCGGTCGTCAGCGAAGCGACGGAGATGTTGTCGCTTGGGCGTAGCTTTAGGGTCGACGTTGAGTGAATGCTCGATCAGCCTCCTGGGCACCCCTGGCATGTCCGCTGGCTACCACGCGAAGATGTCTCGGTTAGCCCGAAGGAAGCTGACGAGCGCGTCTTCCTATTTCGGGTCGAGCCCCGCGCCGATCATGGTAGTCTTGCTGCTGTCGCCCGTCCCGAGGTCGATGGCCTTCACCTGCACTTCCTCTGTTGGTTGAGGCTTGTTTGCAGTGCCGGTCTTCTCAGGTATTTCGAGTTCAGTTGGAGCGAGCTTCTTGGAGGCAGCGAAGATTTCCATCATTGCATTGGGTACTTGATTAGTGGCTGCGAGCTCCACGGCTTCGGTGTCGCAGTCGTAGGAAATCTTCAAGTCCCCTTGCAGCGCGAGTACTCTGGCAGGACTTGGCATTTTGAGTACCAAGTAGGTGTAGTGAGGGACCGCCATGAACTTGGCGATGGCTGGTCTGCCGAGGATGGCATGGTAGGAGGTTTCGAAGTCCACAACCTCGAACTTGATGTACTCGTTGCGGTAGTTCTCCCTCGTCTCCCCGAAGGTAACTGGCAGGACCACTGAGCCAAGTGGAATAGCCGCGTTACCCGAGATGATGCCGTAGAAAGGCGACGCGCTCTTGGTGAGCATGTCGGTGATGTCGAGCTTGATCTTCTTTAAGGTCTTGGTGAAGAGGACGTTGAGTCCGCTCCCGCCATCGATGAGTACCTTGTTGAGTTTGGAGCCCGCGACTACTGGTTTCAGGACTAGGGGGAAGCGTCCTGGCTCAGAGAAGCTTGTCCATTGATCCGCGCGGGAGAAGGTGATGGGTACCTCCGACCACCTTAGAGGTGTCGGTACCACTGGTTCAATGTTCAAGACTTCCCGTAGAGTGAGCTTTTGTGACCGCTTGGTGGGTAGTCCACCGAACAGGACATTCACTGTCTTGTCTGGTTCCTGGAAGTCGTCGTTGCCTTCGTCGACTTTTTTCTTGCCCTTCTTTTCGTGCGGAGGCCGTGGCTCGGGAATATCCTTGAGTGCTCGCCGGAGTTGGTAGCACTGATCAGTGGTGTGATTGCCATCCAGATGCCACGAGCACTTCTCTTTGAGCAAGTCTCTGAAGCCGCCGGAGGTCTTTTTGGAGTTGTCCTTCATAGGACACTGTATAGCCGCGACTGTGTTGTCTGGCTTGCGCTTGCGGTTAGGACACGAGTAGTTGTTGTTGTTGCGACCACATTGATCCTTGTTGTTGTTGTTGCCGCCCGTGTTGTTCTTACTCTTGCCGCGAATGGAGTTGTACTTGGTGTTCGCCTTGTCCTCTTCGTTGGCCCATGATGTAATCATGTCTTTGAGCTTGGTGATGGAACTCGGGCGACGGCGACCGAAGTCTTCGAAGGTGCGGCGGTGGTAGAGCCCGTCTTGGAAGAGGTCGATGACTTCTTTGTCGGTGACGTCGACTACGGTCGCGCGCTTGTCGAAAAAGCGGTGCAAGTACTGGCGGAGTGTCTCGCCTTGCTCCTGCTTGACCATCGCCAGATCCATGCGGGTACCCAAGCGCCCCATGGCGCCCGAGAAGTTGCTGGTGAACTGGGCCTTCAGCTGGTCCCACTGGTCGATCGAGTTCTTGTCGAGTGACTCGAGCCATGTAAGTGGAGCCTGGTCCAGACAGAAGGGGAAGTAGAGGCACTTCGTGTCCTTGTTGCCACCAGCGTTTTCAATGGACAGGGCATAGCACCTGAGCCACTGAACTGGGTCTTGTTTCGCGTCGTACATGGTGATCCTGAGAGGTTTGAATTTCTCAGGAAGGAGCAGATCGCGAAGTCGTGCTGAGTAGGCGGGGAAGCCGTCACTGTCGCTGACTTCAGCAGCCTTCTTGGCGCGGCGAATCTCGTCGATCCTGTGGCGGGCGTCATAGCCGCCGTGTGCGTTGCCGGTGGCGTGGCTGTTCGCGTGGCCTCGGCCTTCGTGATCGCCGCCACCGCCGCCAGCTCTTCTGCCGCCACCGTGGGAGGAACTGCCACCGCTGCTGCCGCCGCCACCGCCGCCACCGCCCCTGCCACTGTAGCCGCCATGTGAGGGTCCTCCCGCTGAGGCTCTAGAGCGGTTGGGGGTTGGTTGGTGTTCGCCACGGACGCGGTTGCGTCCGCTATCTGCTGGGGTGCGGCTGCGACTAGTGGCTTCGTGGTTTCCAGCGGGAGTGACTCTGTTGTTGACCTGCATGAAGTAGGCGTCCTCAGCAAGCTTGGTGATGACTTCGCCTGCGCGGTGCCCCTGAGCCTGTCGTGCTATCGTGGTGATGGACATGAGGCATTGCTCAGGGGTGGTGTGCACCCGGTTGGCGACTTGATCCAGAGCCTCATTGAGGTTCCGGATAGGGAGAGCTTCCCGGAGACGTCAGCGTCGATCGTTCCGCTTCCTGTTGCGGTCACACCGAGCGTTCTTGTCTTCGGTAGTCTCATTTGGAGGTGTGTTGGCTGACAACTCATCCTCTGAGATGTGTCGAGGTACCGATCGGGCCGTTCTTCCGAGGTTCCAGCATCCCCGGCTGTCATGAAGACTTCACGGTCAGGGGCGCAGAGGCTGGAGTCAGTAGTCGCCACCTCGGTGGGGGTGTGCTCATCTTCGGTTGGAGCCAGCGGTGTCCCCTCCTGGAAGGGGAGTGTCTCTAGGTAGGCGACATAGCGCGAGTTGTCGTCAGTCAGGTCTGCGGGCTTGCGGTCAGGCCAGTAGACGAATCTGCCGGCGGGAGTAGATGTAATGACCAAGCCGGCGGCAGGACCTGACAGTGGTTCCTCGGTCGTGTTGAGCTCGGACTCGGACTCGATTGGGTCCGAACCGAAGTCGAACTCGTAGGAAGAGTCCAAGTTGTAGCCGGGTGCGATGTTGGAGTCCGAGGAGTACTCGGAGACGATCTCCTTGCCGGCCCGACGCGTGGCGAGAGCTTCTGCGTGGGCCCTGCTAGAGTTGCAGAGGCCGTGTGGGAAGTGCTCGTGGAGGAGGACCGTTCCACACGATGGCTCAGGAGCCAGCTCGCATGATTCGATCCAGGGTGACGTCGAGTTCGAGTTGGAGTCGGATCCAATGTCGAAGTCAGCGACTTGGTTGTAGAGCGAAAATTCACCGAATTTTTCGACGAGTGGGCCCGTGACTACTTCGAGAAGCGTCATGAGCCCGGTCTCCTGGTCCGGGGTCATGGTGAGGTAGCGCTGGATTGATCCAGCGCCGTCAGCGGTGCAGACCCAGGAGCCGAAGACGAAGGTGTCGCCGCGGTTGAAGGCGGCGGTTGGCTTGATGACGATTGAAGCCGTCGAGTTCTCCATGTGATCTTCGGCGAGATCCCCTACCTGGCGCGCCAGCTGTCGGTGTTTTAACCCGGCAACCTACCAAGGGGAGTACCCGAGGTAGACATTTGTGGCCTCGCTGAGATCGGGAACCCAAAGGAGAGGCACGTGGCACACAATTTAGACAGGTTCGGGCCGCGAGGTGCGTAATACCCTACATCCTGTATGCTGCGTAGCTTTGGATTGATTGGGTGTGTTTACAAGATGATGCGGATGAGTAGATAGGGGTCCTTGCCTCGCCTTATATAGTTCGGGAGGTAGGGTTACAAGTCGGTTTGCCAGAGGAGTACTAGTCATGTACGGCTAGGAGTACTCTACATGGATCTGGACATGTCTAGTTTCGTAACCGAGTACTAATCCTCTGTAGGCCTTGCGCTCCATGCTAGCAGGTGCTGTGCAGCCCAAGTCGAGTAGTCCCAGGGGCCCACGGAGTAGTCGGTCCCAGTACCCACCTGAGTAGTGGCCCCAGGGATGTCTGTATGACACCATCCTCTACATCAGCTGAGTCTGAACGGCCATCACATCCACCAGGTTGGGTGGAGGCGGTGGCGGATGCTCGGGCTCAGGCTGGTCTTGCTTCGGGTCTGGCTCAGCTTCCTACTCTTCTTCGTCAGCTTCAGGGCCAACGGGTGGCGGTGGCGGTGGAGGCGCACCGGCATCCCAGCCTCGAGCTCCTCCACGGACAGGCGTGTGTCCACGGCCAGGAGTAGGTGCACGCCCGCGTCCACGTGCGGCGGCACAGCCACGACCAAGACCACGGCCCTGTGGGGCTTCCTCTTCATCAGCAGTCTCCTCGAGGCATACCAGCAGGCGACCAGACCTTCGGATCGACATCTTTCTGAAAACACGACCAGGGAAGATCAAACTTTAAACAACGTCACTCACGAACATACTGAGTCTGAGAACAAGCATGAAAATAATGCTAAATATATAATCCAACACTCAATGAGGAAAAGCATTAAGACACAAATAACTCCATTAAGAACCAAGCGTACAACAAGCATGTTAAGTACATATGTTTCCTCGAGGCTGACTCAGACCTTGGAGGTAACAGCTCAAATCAACATTCTAATACTTCGTTACATGCTCAAAAGGTGGTGCCTAACATGATGTGACAACACTCTCTTCATGCACTGGAACATGCTCGCGGCTGCATGGAACAACTCATGGAAACTACTATCTTACAACTCTACTTTTATTCATGAACTTGTCTTCGCTCCACACCCTACTCGGTGCGAGCCCTCTTGTAGGAGACTGGGTAGCGACCCTCAGTGGGGTAGTCCAGAGGGAAGATTTTGGACACCACGGTATGAGCCACTCTCACCTCCTCTGTCTCGACTGGGGTCGGCATACGAGCCATGGGACACAGGTGTAGCTTGAGCTTGAAAGGGTGAAGCTCGAAGATCTCCGTGCGAATCGCACGCTGTGACTCCAAGGGTAGCTCCCCGTTGAGGTCCATGAGCTCGTCCACTCGGAGGGAATCGGCGTCCTCCCACATCTTCCTCAGTCTCTCGGCCTTGTCCTTCAGGTAGACCGCTATGCGCGTGAGCCATGCAAGGTTGGCGGTGTTCTCCTCCTTGCACTTCTCTAGTTCCTCCACCTTGTTCCTCTCGCAGCCTAGCAAGTGGCCGCGCACCGTGAGCAAGTCATCCTTGCACTGGAGCCTATTGTGCAGTCGACTCTGGTTCACTCTCATCTTGCGAAGGTCCTCCTGGGCGAGCAGCATCCCCTCGCGTGTGGCCACGCGCTCTCTCTCCACCTGGATCAGCGTGGTGTTCACACAGTTGACGCCCTGCTCAAGCTAGCGAACTCGGTAGCGGAGTGCGTGGTTCTCTCTCTCCAACTCTAGGCAGTGGGGTAGGTGAAGTCGTGCCTCTGCGGTAGCCACCTTGATCTCGCTAAAGAGGTTCAGCGACTCGTTCTCCGGGCGACATGTGTACTTGTCGAGGTCGACCAGGTAGCTACCCGTCGCCACCAACATGTCCTCGACCTCACGGAGTGGAGCGCGGTCAACGTTGTCCGGAAGCCCCGCGTGCGACGGGACTCCGTCCACAAGCGGCGTCAGGCGCCAGTAGTCTCGGGGTAGAAGGCAAAGCTCCCCCACCTCGAACGCGCCATGGTACTGGGCTAGGACGCAACCCTGTGCCTGATGGCAAGCGAGGTCCAGCGCGGTCGGGATGGTCATGGTGGTGCTATAGCTAACCTCTCCCTTGAAGCCTGGCAGCACTGGGTGAGGTAGGATGGCCACTGTGCAGAGCACCAGCTGCCCCGTCACGGCTGGCACATACTCGGCGCGGTATGTCATGTTGGTAGGAGGGACCCCGAGTCTGAGAAGGGCCCTCTCCAACCAGTGGTAGATCTCCCCGCACATCTCGGGGGTGATCTCAGCAACTTGACGCACCATTTCCTGTGACACGGAAGAAATATTTAGTTAGCGCAGGTAAGGAAGAAGTTTTAAAAAGAGATAAGACTTTATAACATAGTTCAAAGGGTATTCATATAGAAATAGAGCGTATAGAGTCCTATTTCTATCAGCCATTTCTACGGATATGTGCTACGGTCCAGTACGGCTCTGATACCACCTGTAATGACCAGGATTTTCAGTGAGGAAAATCCGAACCCTTCTACCCTTGCGATAGTCCCTGGATCAGTCGCTATCGCGTACAGAATTCATCACAAACGATATATCACCGCCATACATCGATACACACAAATTTAGGTATTTAATTTATTACAGATCCATTATGGAGTACAACATTACAAGCCTCTTGGCTGAATCAGAGTGAGAATTCTATGCAGCTTTAAGTGGCCTAACTCTAAAGGATAAGAAAAGTGACAAGGCAAAGGCTCAGGCTTCCTATGCAGCGGCAGCAAAGCATAACAAGAACAACTCCATATGGATCCCAACCCATTCTCTCAGCACAACTCGGGAACACCTGGTACCCCAGGGACCTGTCTCCACAACCTATCTCCATCTAGGGTCGATGCGACAACATCCTCTCCTCGCACCTCAATGACTGCATTCGGATCTGCGAGGCAGAGGGAGCAACTCTCCTCTCCCCAACTGCAACCACGGCTCACCACACTCTCAAACTACAGGGGGAGGTAGAAATCCCAAAACATGAGGAACGAATATGTCTCAAGGTTTGTCCATGACCGAGGACGCGGCTATACGTATAGATCAGACACTCTGCAGAGGGTCTACACCTGGACCCAACTCGGAATGGCACCCAGCTGGTGTACGGCCGACCGAGCCCACCCTACCGTGCGAACTCTCGGTAGTTACGGTTCCACCCTGCATCCGGGCCTCAAAGCGATCCCTCGCAAAGGACTGTACCGGAACTGTGAAATGCTCCCGTGTGGCCACACGGGAGACGCTTCGGGAGAAGATGGGCACTAACCCACTTCACCCCCACTGATACCCTCTATCCTGCTGGCAGGTATGGTACCGCACTTGTCGAGCTCAACCCGGTCCTTTCGCCACTCTCGGCGAGGTGGTGTGTACGAAAGTCCTATCGACAAGTTGATCCACTCGCTCATATCCTCCAAGCGCAATATATATAAAACCCCAACACCTGTGCACCAAAAACCGTAAAAATGGGAATACACTGAGGAGTGCATCCCCATCCCCGATCCCAGATCGGTTGTTTCGAGCTCACCCCCGCCAAAGTACCCAAAACGCCTTCTCCTGCCGGTTTCTACCCCACACACGCCAAGAACCACTATAGCCCTCCCAACACATGCAGCGCAAAGCTCAGCGCATATACACGCTTATATAACATAATAGTATTAGGGCAATCAAGGACAGGGTAAATAAAGAAGGCTATGCAAGGTTCATCATCATCATGCAATTAAGTAATGTGCTAGCATACTACTTAGCAATGCCTAATAGGAATTTCAGAATCAATCGGGCGTGAACCTGCGGACGGGTTCGGCGACGTAGTCGTCAGTGTAGTCGTTCTCCGAGCTCAGCTCTCCGGCTCTGGCTGCTCCTATTATCGCATAAACAAAATAAAGACAGGTGCTAGTTGCAATTAACTCCAAATGAAAAGCAACTAAGATCAAAAGAGAGCAAACACTAGCCTAACTTGGAGTTTAAGATTTTAGAAGAGTTTAGGAAAAGGTTTTATAATTTTCGGAGGAAAAATGGATTTACTAGGATTTTCCAAAGATAAAATACATTTCTGAAAATAAAAATACGCATCCACAATATAGTTAACTACAAACTATCTATAGGCTGACTCTAGCTGTCTCTAAGCTAACTACAGGCCGGCTGTTGGCTGTCTCCAAGTGCACACGTGGCTGCCAACTGGGCAGCTTATAGCCAGTTGCAGCACATGTGGCAGCTGACTGGGCTGCTTGTGTCGCCGGCGCACGGGATCCGGTGTGGTGCAGCGCTATGCGGGCGATGGTGTGGCTCGGCTACGGTTGGTCAGCCACACTGGATCTAGGGGATTAGCTGCGGCACAGCTAGGTGCGGGCAAACGTGTGGCCAAGCTAGGATTGGCCAGACGCAAAGGATCCCAAGGATCCGGGGTGGCTGGTGACGGTGTGGCCGGGCATGTGCAACAAAACCCCAGATGGGTTTGTGGGCTGCCCGCCAGGTGTTCGAGGAAAAGCTCCTAAGGAGCGGCGGATCGGCAGGAGCTCGCCGGTGGTGAAGTTCCACGACGGCTGGCTAACATGTGCCATGGCGCGGCTCAGGACGTCCTAGGGTATCGATTGGGCACAGAAAAGCTCAGCCCTTGGCTGGACTCTGCCTCAATGGTGGTGAGGCCGGGCAGGGCGCGGCGGACGGACCAGAGGTGATGCGAATGCCGCGGCGCACGCTGGTTCGGCGGCTTGGTCCCCCCTACGCGTGCGCGCCATGGAGCGTGCGCGGCTGAGAAGCGCTAGATGCGGCTAAAGGCGTCACCTTCGCCTCCCTGTGCGACCACGAGAGTGCGAGCCGGTGGCTTGGCCACAGCGGCGAGCTCGGCGTCAGCACACGGCTGAAGCACCACGATGGTAAACGGCTAGGCAGGACGGGATGGTCTCAGGGTTCGAGGTTGCCAAAAGGATCGGCCTTGGCTTCACTTGCACGACGAACACATGTGCGCCAGCGCGTTGGGGTTCACGGCAGTGACACGGCGGAACGACGGTCAGGTGGACAAGAGAGGCAAGAGGGGCGCGTGCGCGGACGAAAGTTTATTCGATTGCAGGTAAACTAATCCACTATTTTTTGGCTTTTCTGGACTATAGGAAAATAAAAACAGCAAATGATTGGATAACCCTCACCGATTAACCTCGCTCTGATTACCAACTGATGTGAACCCGCTGGAGTTTGTGGCTGATACTTCGATGAGAGGCATGGGGGATAACTCGATTGGAGGATATGACGTTCACGGCCTGACTACAAACTTTCCAAGGATGCGCCTTAGCAACCGATACACCACCTCATATGGCTGCCGCGATCATGTGGAGCGCGCCAACCGCTACTAGGGCACCCATTCCCGTAAGCAATCTAAGAACAAGTATAACAAGCAACTAAAGAGCAGATATGGAGATGGAAACCAATCTAATATCTCAAAGTTGGGGTTCCGAATCAGGTAGAACGGGTGGTCTAGCCGACACACGCGTCTACAAGGAAGTAGCAATGGCTAAACTTACAACGAAACAAAACCCAAGTGTTCCCGATGGCGGCTAAAGAGTATATGAGAGGGGGAAGATGACCACAAGGGGGCATGGGTCGTGCTCCAACCCTAGGGCGCGTCCCTAATGGACCCAACTTGATACACAGCACATTGGGCCAAAACAAGGTGGCATAGCACCCTGGACATAAAAACCTCCGTTCAATGATTCGTCGACTGCGGACGCCTCAAGAAATATATGGACATGAGTCCAGATCCATATGAAAGTTGATTTCATCACAGTTCCAGGAAGTACTTGAATGCTCCAATCCGACTCCGTATGTGCCCGTGGCGTCCGTCACAAGTTGGTGATGTGTTGCAGTCCGAATCCAACGCCCAAAACGTGTTGGCCTTGATCTCTTTCCATTTTTTTGGGCCAAAAGTGACGTGTTCGCCTGGTGGAGGATGTGAGGAGCACTTGGACTTGGTCCCCAATCAACCTCTTTGGTCCTCCATTCCTTTCATGTTTGTTTAATACTCTTTTTGATCCACGTATGTATTTCTGAAAATGACAATGAACACACATCATGGCGCAGCATCAATTCAATAAATTTAGCAAAGATAATCATGATATAAATAGATTCACCTTTGGTTTAAAAGGCATTAATGTGGTCATATCGGAGCTGGTTATGTTCTTATCACTTCAGGTGGTGCCCCCACGGTATCGTACTCCTATTCTTCAAGGGTAGTCTCTTCGACTTGCCCCACGGGAGGAGCATCCCACAACATACGACAATAACAAGTCATCAGCATCATCAGTCAGCCAAAGAGTACACGACTAAGACATTGACGGGTACTCACCTCTGGCCTGGTGTCAGATGACACCTTGATCTTGTGACAACCCGCCCAGGAAAATACCGTACTATCGCCTAAACCAATCCACTTTGGTCATTAAGCGATAATAAAGTATCATCCTGTCGTTAGTTGCCGGGTTAACGCCCGGTAAATCACTTACAAAGCAACAAGGATCGACATATATGCATTAAAACTCACGCGAAGGCGAGTCCAGAGAACAACATAAGATTAACATCCAAATTTACCCCGAAGGGTTTAATTATTACAAACCGAAGTCTTTGAGATGATGACGGAATTCAGAGTTTTGAAAACAGCGGAATTAAACTAAACGGCACGAGGAAACATCACGGGAGGCCTGCCATGATGCCTTCATTCATCGTCTTCAACCCACTCCAGCTCCCAGCCAGGCGGGATCTCTCCAGGCCACACATCAGCAAAGGCATTACCTGAAGCAACAGATTATAGCACGGCTGAGTATACTAATACTCAGCAAGACTTACCCGTCGGTGACAACTACATCACCA
Organism: Cenchrus fungigraminus; assembly: GCA_036936925.1. Classification (NCBI taxonomy): domain Eukaryota; kingdom Viridiplantae; phylum Streptophyta; class Magnoliopsida; order Poales; family Poaceae; genus Cenchrus; species Cenchrus fungigraminus. Next base: position 54,591,168 of record CM072772.1, on the reverse strand, counting down.
ACTCTAGACATGAAAGGCTTTTTGGCCAAAGGGGTTTCTTTTGCTGAAAAGCAACAAAGAGTATGTCCTTACTTTCAATATTTTAGCACAAGTTCTAGTTGATTATTCCTTTCTAAATTAGCAAGCTAGTGCAAGCATAAGTTGTGCAAACAATTAATCAAGCATAATATTCATCAACTTCCATCATTAGGGATTTCATGGCCAGTGGAGTAAGTAGTCTCAGATAACGGTGAGAGGCCGACAATCGATTGATTTAAACCTTGCAAGGTAGACCTAAACACACGGTGGGGTGCCCCCGCGAGGACAACCACCAGGCGGTTCCCAAAAATCTTCGGATTGGGATCAGATGTTACAGTCTTAAGTACAAGGCTTGCTAGGCTACGCCACCAAGGTCACCTAGCCTCACACATGTACTCAGGTGGCGAGCCCGGGGCCGCAACCCTAAGATTAGTAGCGCAAAGTTCCCGCACCGCCTCATTTAGGTACTAGGCTTACCGTACCCATTTCCGACAAGTGTTTAGTACGTTCAAACACTTAACCCACGAAAGCCATTAGACCGGAGCCCACATCCCATGCTCTTACCACATGAGCAATCCATTTAAGGAGATCTTATGATTCCAACATAAGAACCTATTCTCGTGAGTGACAAGCATCACTCGACTTGTAACGGTCCTATAGCATAGCAGCTATCGACCTATCATACTAGTAAAGACATAGGTACCTAGGGATCATGCATCTAGGGTTTCATTTCAACTCCTGAACGTAAATGCACAATCATCCATAGATAGTTGCATAAAGTTTCAAAAACACTTGGTTAATGCACCGGGGCTTGCCTTCGTCAGCAGGGTTAGCCTGAGGGTCCTCGGTGTCGTCGATCACCTCCACGTACTGCAGCTCCGCGTCAGCTCCTCCTTCCTCGGCTTTCAGCACGAGCGCGTAGTTACCGTCAGGAAGCTCTACACGGAATGCAATGCAGGGTTCAGGTGGAGTGATAAATTAATTATTTCACCAACTCTTGTTGGCCACATTCACCTTAACAAATAATTAATTATTAATTCTCTTTTTTTTATTAAGGTTATTATGGACAAGAGTTTTAATCCTTGCCCAACAATTAACTAATGTTCATTTTCATGATTGCTATTCCATGTGAGATTTACTATTCAATCTTTCAATAGCAAAGGTGTGCACATAAATGTAAATATTTCCATTTAAATGTTTAAAACAGCAAGGGTGAAATTAAAGGTTCCAAAGTAAGTCATGCATCCATTTACAAGGGTCACAAGGTTAAACGGTCACACTTTTGGAATTAACTCCCACTAGCAAGCTTATGCACCTAACTTGTAAATGCCAAACTCAAACATACAAACAAGGGTAGGTGCCCCTGCTGGTCTAAAGTTACTAAACATACCACTGGATCAAACTTGGCCATTAAATAACTATAAAACTTATATAAGCAAGATTACATTTCCTAGCCATGCAAATTAAAGGAAATGCATAAATAAATAAAAGTAAAGCTCCTGCATCCAACAACAAGCTTACAGCTACTCTGACCCTAAACAAGATCAGAACACCCATGGGTTCATCTCAAACCAATTTGAAATATGAACCATGCATTTAAATGTATACCTAAGCATAAAACAAGATCAAATATTTCTAACAGAGATAAATTCATGATAAATTCAGGAAAGTTACTTCTAGGCATAACATGAACATTGCCACAAGTTGAGCACAAAAATCAATTCATATTTTGCTACAAAAATCAGTAAAGCAGAAAGAGCATAAATATGAAGTAATTCATATAAAAAGATATGTTCAACAACTTTGTGAAATTTTTGGTCCAGAGTCTAATCATGACAAGTCTAGCAACATATCCAAAATTCAGCTCCATAGCCTTTCTAGATTTTGAACTATAGCAAAAAGGTGTCAAACTGAATTTGAATTTTTATTCAAAATCTACAAGTCAAAACTATGGTCATGCTTTGTAGAAGTTGCAGATCTACTCTCGCTGAGACCAACAAAATTGGGTTTGCATTTTTCTAAATTTTCTGTGAATTTCTAGGCTATTTCTAAGGTACTGGACTTTCTTGCAAAGAAACTAAGAATCTTTCTATTGCAACCGGGTCCCTGGGTTCACAACTAAGCCCTTGGCCTTCACACAAATGCCCTTGCGGCGGCGGGAGAGTTCGCCGGCGGTGAACGGCGGCCGGGCTTGGCAAACAAGCGACACTGGCGTGTGATTGGCCTCACCCCTAGCCGATTGGTGGTGGTGGCGGGGTCGGGGATGTCACCGGCGAGCGGCGGCGGCGAGGTCGCGGCGGGGCGCCCGCTGCGGTTCGGGTTCCGGCGAGCGGCGGCGCAATGTGGGTGAACAAGCGGCCGTGGGAGCTTCACTGGTGTCTAGGGAGGAGGTTGAGATGGTCGGCCGGTGACGGAAGTGAGCGGAGGGGGAAGCTCGCCTGCGGCGGCGGCAATTGCGGGTTGGCGGTCGGCGAGCTCACGTGCGGGAACTACGACGACGGGCTACTTATAGCCGAGGCGCGCGCAGAGGCATCTCGCTTCGTGGCTAAGCATCTGGGCGCGTAAATGCGCGGGGTACGGTGACGGCATCGGCGTGCGTGCGCGGCGGGCGAGGACGACGCCGCGGCGAGCGCGTACACGCCGTATGGCGCGCGGTTCCTCGGCCCGAGGCCGCGTCTTGGAGCGCGCGCATGAAGCGGACGTCAGCCGCGCTCACGCGCTGACTCCCAGACGGCCGTGGTACAGCCGGCGCACCGCGGCGGCGCGGCGGCGATGCGTGGACGCGCGCGCGCGTGACGTCGCGCCGAGCGCGTCTCCGGCCCGGTCCAGTGCATGTGCCCCTGTTTGCGTGCACGGTTCTCAAGAATTTGCATAAAAACTTCAAAACCCGTAGATAGGAAAGTTGTAGATGAGTGGATCCTCTAAATGATGGCTGAAACCGAATTTGAAATAGATTCAAATCGAAGGAGAAATTCGAATGCCAATTTGGGGAAATTTCATGTCTCGGTGAACAGGAATTCTGAGCTTGTTTGGCAATTTAGCACCTTTTCCACTCAAAACCAGCAATGCCACTCAACATTAAAGTTGTGTCTCATGAAAAACTGGACAACTTTTATATTGGGAGATTTTGAAGTGTTTAGGTGAAATTTGGAGAACGTGGCAAAAGTTCCAGATCGACACAAAGACATCAAGGGGTTTGTCCCCCTTAGCTAGGGTTTTGACCATGGGAAGTGTGCTAGACTCGCCTAAGATGCTAATGGGTGAGGGTTGGTGAGGTTTTCGAGGTGATGACCCAGGTTGACCGTGCTTTGACCCTAGTCAACAAGTTTGACTGGAAATTAAGGTTAATTAAAAACCTGGGGCGTCACAGTCTACCCCCCTTAAACGGAATCTCGTCCCGAGATTCGATTCAAGAAAAACAAGGTAGGTAGTAGAACTCACGGTTGCGAGATTGCAGAAAACCCGGTTACTTGGTGTTGAGGTATTCTTCCGTTTCCCAAGTCGCTTCTTCCTCCGTATGATGACTCCATTGTATCTTGTACATCCTTATGGTTTGTCTTCGGGTCTTCCTCTCCTTTTTGTCCAACACCCTCATGGGATGCTCGATGAGCGAGAAATCCGGCTCAATCCAAGCATTTGCTTCTGTGATCACTTCGGTTTCAGGCACAGGCACGCCTTTCTTCAGTTGGGTCACATGGAATACATTGTGAACTGCGGAGAACCGTTCCGGCAGTCGAATGCGATAAGCCACTGGCCCACATACTTCAACGATTTCATAAGGTCCGATATAGCGCGGGGCTAACTTTCCCTTAACACCGAACCTTTGCACACCCTTGGTTGGCGAAACCTTTAGGTATACATAATTACCAACTTCAAATTGTCGGGGTGCCATTCCTCTATCGTGGTAGCTCTTTTGCCTCATCTGTGCTAACTTCAAGTTCTCCCGTATCACTTGCACTTTCTCTTCGGCGTCTTTGACTAAGTCCGGACCAAAGAGTGTCCTTTCTCCGGCTTCTGACCAGTTCAAAGGGGTACGACATCTCCGTCCATAAAGAGCATCGAACGGTGCCATCTTCAAACTAGCTTGGTAGCTATTGTTGTAAGAGAACTCTGCCAAGGACAAACACTTGTCCCAACTTTTGTCAAAATGTAGGATGCTTGCCCGTAGCATGTCCTCCAAAATTTGATTTACCCTTTCCGTCTGACCATCGGTCTGCGGGTGATAGCTGGAACTACGGATCAACTTGGTTCCTAAACATTCATGCAATTGCTCCCAGAAACGAGCTACAAATTGAGTTCCTCTATCCGAGATTATGGTCTTCGGAATTCCATGCAAACGGACTATTTGATCCATATATAACTCTGCATATTGCTGCACTGAATAAGTAGTATGAACTGCAATGAAATGGGTAGTCTTCGTGAGTCTGTCCACGATAACCCAAATAGAATCCTTCTTTCTAGCAGTCAGGGGTAAACCCACAATGAAGTCCATACTTATGTCATCCCATTTCCACATAGGTATCGACAAGGGTTGGAGTACACCTGCCGATTTCAAATGGCTTGCTTTCATTCTATGACACGTATCACACTCTGACACATACTTTGCTATGTCGACTTTCATATTGGACCACCAGAAATTTTCCTTCAGATCTTGATACATCTTGGTGCTTCCGGGATGAATGGAGAATTTGGAAAGATGAGCTTCATCGAAGATGGTTTTCTGAATTTCTTGGTCAGTGGGAACCACAAGACGTTTCCCAAACCATACCACATCGTTTGCATCCCTCCGGAAACAGGTATACTTGGGATCTCCTTCTGCTAACTTCTGTTTGATTAGCTGTATGCCCTTGTCATTGCGTTGAGCAGTGACAATTCTATCATAAAGATTGGATTCGGCAGCTAGGACATATAGATTTCCTTGCTCTACCACTTCCAAGTTAAGCTTCCTCATGTCTTCACACAAGGTGTCACTATACGGCTCCACTTGTAGATGGTTGCAGTGAACTTTGCGGCTAAGAGCATCCGCAACAACATTGGCTTTTCCGGGGTGATAGTGCACTTCTAAATCATAATCTTTAATCAACTCAAGCCATCTCCTTTGTCTCATGTTGAGATCCGATTGAGTGAAGATATATTTGAGACTCTTGTGATCGGTGAAGATATTGCAACGATTGCCCATCAGATAGTGTCTCCAAATCTTGAGAGCATGAACAACCGCTGCTAGCTCTAGATCATTGCTGGGATAATTGATCTCATGGGGTCGAAGTGCCCGTGAGGCATAGGCAATGACTCGGCCCTCTTGCATGAGAACACAACCGAGACCAGTGCCTGACGCGTCACAGAAAACTTCAAAAGGTTTGGAATTATCCGGTTGCACTAGCACTGGGGCTGAAGTTAAGTGTTGTCTCAGCGTGTGGAAGGCTTTCTCACATGCTTCACTCCATACAAATTTCACTCCTTTCTTGAGCAGTTCAGTCATAGGTTTAGCGATCCTGGAGAAGTCCGGAATGAATCGACGGTAATAACCCGCCAAACCTAGAAAACTGCGAATTTGGTGTACGGACTTGGGTGGTTTCCAATCCATCACCTCTTGTACTTTGCTAGGATCTACGGATATGCCATCTTTGGAAATAGTGTGCCCCAAGAATTTCACACTATCCAACCAGAATTCGCATTTGGAGAATTTAGCATAGAGCTTATGATCTCTCAAACGCTGTAGGACAATTCGAAGATGTTTGGCATGTTCTTTCTCATTTTTGGAATAGATTAGAATATCGTCGATGAAGACCACTACGAATTTGTCAAGCTCCGTCATGAATACGGAGTTCATGAGATACATGAAGTAGGCTGGGGTATTTGTGAGACCGAAGGACATCACCAAGAACTCGTAGAGACCATAACGAGTGGAGAAAGCAGTTTTGGGAATGTCACAAGGTCGAATTTTGATTTGATGATAACCAGAACGAAGATCGATCTTGGAGAAAACTTTGGCTCCAGCCAACTGATCAAAAAGAACATCAATGCGGGGAAGAGGATATTTGTTTTTGATGGTCACCGCATTGAGCGGTCTGTAGTCAACACATAGCCTCAAACTACCATCTTTCTTCTTGACAAAGAGTGCGGGACAACCCCAAGGAGAAGAACTTGGGCGAATGTAGCCCTTATCTAACAATTCCTGGAGTTGGTTTTTCAGTTTAGCTAATTCCTTGGGAGGCATACGATAAGGTCGTTTAGAAATGGGCGCAGTGCCCGGTTGGAGTTCAATCACAAACTCGACATCCCTGTCTGGTGGCATGCCAGGCAACTCATCGGGAAAGACATCAGGATATTCACAAACTACTGGAATTTCTTCAAGATGAGAGATAATGGTCACATAGGCACAAGGGTCTGCACCATCCTTAAAAGGTAAGTACAATGTGGTGTGCCCGACCGTAGGTGAATTGATTGCTACAACTCGGCCTGATATATCTAGAACCACCTTATGTCGGGTCATCCAATCCATACCCAAGATAACATCCATACCCTCTAGGCCTATGACAATGAGGTTTGATTTAACCGTTTTACTCCCCAATGTCAACGGTACTCCAAGGGCTAAGGTGTGGGAAGAGATTTTTCCACCCGGAGTGACAATTGTAAAAGCCTCCTTAACATGTGAACCACTTAAACCCAATTTGCCTACTAGCTTTTCACTTATGAAACTATGAGTGGCCCCGGAGTCGAACAATATTTTAACGGGATTGTCATTGATAGAGAATGTACCCGTAAGCACTGCAGCTCCCTCCGGTATGTCACTCATGGCGGTGAAGTTCAGCTTGCCCTGGCGGACTTGCACCATTGGCTTCTTAGCCAGATTGGTCGGCTTGGTCCCTGAACCTTGATTCTGCTGGTTGGGCTTGTTCTGCTTAGGTTTGGGGCAGTCATTGATATAGTGCCCCGGCTGTCCACAGTTGTAACAGCGGCGATCGCCGGGGTTACGTGGGGGTGCATTAGGCTTGGGAGCCTGCTGCTGAGTGTTGCGGAACTGGAAATTCCCTGAAGGCTTGCCCAGTGATGGCTTCATCGTCCAGCGTCCAGTTGAAGATTGCTGGGATGAGTTAGGAACATTCTTCTTCACAAAGCGAAACTTTTTGTTAGTTCCACTGCCCGAAGCAAAACCAGCCTGCCTCTTCTTGTCTCTCTGGGCCTTCTTCATAGCATCCTCTTGGGATATAGCCTTGTTTACGAGCTCATGGAAGTTGTTGGGCGCAATCAAGTTCAGCCGTTCGTACAACTCACCATCCAGGCCATCACGGAACCTTTCCATCTTCTTTGCATCGGTATCCACGTGATGTCCACCATACTAGCAAAGGCTATTGAATTTCTGTGCATAGTGATACACAGTGTCAGATCCCTGCCTGAGGGCCAGCAACTCCCTCATCTTCCTATCCATTAATCCCTTAGGAATGTGATGGCTCTTGAAAGCTTGCTTGAATTCATCCCAAGTGACAGCATGCCCCTGCTGCATGGTCTTGAAATGATCCCACCACATTAAGGCGTCACCTCGCAGTTGCAGAGCTGCGAAGTTGGCCTTGTTTTCCTTTGAGCAAGGCAGCACAAAGGCAGAGAATTTGGCCTCGAATGCCTTGATCCATGCCTCAGCTTCAAGGGGGTCTTCCGCCTTGGAAAAGGTCGGAGGCTTCATCCTGATGAACTGAGGGTAGGTGGTGACCTGATTTGGCCCCTCATGATTTGCCACATGTGGCAGCCTTTGGTTCAATTGCTGGGCGATTTGTTGCTGCGTCTGCAGGATCTGGCGCAGCACCTCGGTCTGAGTGGCCATGAATGCCTCCGCCGGCGTCATGGGCGGTGGCGGTGGTAGTTCACCACTGCCCGATGTTCCGAAACCGTTGGGGGAGCTACGTGTTGGTCCCACCATCTGAAATGCGAGCCTTTGTTAGACACATAGCCATAATCTTGCTTAGAAAGAAATGACAAGTGTAAAACATGCATGACAAAAGCTCATTCGCGCATCCATTCGACATTTGCAGCAACACAGTCATAAGAGTACTTCACATCCAACAGCCTAGTCACCGAGATATTTTCCAAAATTGGTTAGTAGATGTCAATTTTCATGCTCCCCAAAGTTGGCATTCCACATTGCGGCTAACTACAACTTCGCAGGCCGAAGAATGCAATTGCGGAAAGCTACCTAGCTGTCCTGGCAGCCGGCCGACACTCACCGAAAATTTCGTAGCTCCCTCTACTCTTATGCAAAAATGCTGAATTTTGGTGAGCGCGGTCATCACAACACTCCGCACAACTTTGGTATTCAACGCATGCTAAGATTCCGACGTTCAATTGCTCGAAAACTCCCTTTCCTAAGCTGTTTGGACAGCAGCCCGGATTGGATTAAAACTTGCATAACTTCCAATAAGAAAGTGCACGATTGCTGAGATTTTGAGAACACGATCGTCACAAAAATTCCAAACAAGCTTGGTATACAACACCGAACTCAATTCTGATCACAAATTGCTTAAGCATTTCCTTACAACAAACATTACGGATAAAGTGTTCACAGAAAATTACAAAGGTTCCAAGGTTTGAAAATACCACATTACAACCTGGGTTACACTGCAGTCATGCTGCACAAAAGCATACTCCTATGCTCACCTACCACAAACCAACCCAAAAGGCTACACACAGGAGTATGACCCATCTTATTACAACACTACGGCAACCTAGTTGCCGACCGAAGCACCACTGCCAGTAGGTGAAGCCGGTGGGGTCGGTAGCGGTGGTCCAGCCTGACTCGCCTGGTCAAGACCAGACTGACCCTGCTGCTCCTCCGGAGGTGCCTCCACCGGAGGTGGTGGCTGCAGAGCCACAATGGCCTGCAGGGCTGCTACCTGTACCGCAGCCTCCTCTACCTGCTGCTGCATCTCGATGATGTTCTGTAATAGTGTCAACCTCTCGATCTCTCGAGCGTCCACGTCCTCCTCAAGGGTAGTGACCTCTGCCTCCAGGTCTAAGATTCGCTGCAGGCGGTCACCTCTCTCTAACTCCAACTGGAACCTCCTGGCACGCAGTCGGTCGTTCTCCTGCTGAGTCTAGGCGAGAGTGAAGCTCAGCTGCTGGTACACTGCCGAAAGATTGTGCCAGGCCAGACGAGCCGACTCCAGTCGCTGGCTGATCATCAGCTGGGTAGTGTTACGCAGGCCCTGGAGTGTGAACACAGCGTCCAGGCAATGCGTTAGCATCTGCGTGACGTCCAGTGGGACTGCGAGCATCAGTAACTCCTGAAGGTGGTCCACACGGTCCCTCCATGCCGGATCGTGCGGGTTCACCGCCGGAAACAGTCCGAATGGTGATAGTGCTACCACCGTCGGGTTATGGTCGCAGAAATCCGTCAATACCCAGAGGGCAGCCGACTCGAAGGACTCCTGCAGACGAAAACCCCAGTATACCGAGCTCAAGTCGAACCAGTCGGGGTGGTCCGGGTGAGGTGGTACAGTGACGGTCACTCTGCAACGAGGCACGCCCAGGTGCTCTAACTCGAGTGCCTCGTAGACGGACGGAATGGTGTAGCCGGCAGCGCTGAGTGCCTCCCACGCAAGGCGTGGAAAACCCTCCCAGTGCAGTCCGTCGGTACGGACCGAACCGTCAGCGCCGTACTCGAGATACATGGGGGCAGCCATCTGTACAAAAATGTAACGCATGCTAGAAATCAAAAGAGAGCAACATGTCAAATGGTGCAAATTCTGGCAGCTGTGAATAAAAATTCATAACTAAAAATCCAGAACCCCAAAAATTCCCAAATTTTACAGGCTACTCCGTAAGGTTTTTCTACACACTTTTGGTATTCAAAGGTTGAGCTAGATCATTTAGGAACAAGGTCGAAAGTTGCAAGGTTTCAGGTTCTGCCTTCCTGAAAAACAGCATGACCTGAGTTCACTAAAAAGGGTACAACTCAAGATTTACGGAAGCTATGACCATGAATTTTTGCGAGCAAAAACTAGATTAGATACGGAGCGACTTTGATATAGGTCAACTAGTCTAAACATTTTTAGAATCTGGTGCAAAAATTCAAGCTAGCAGCACCACAGATTGTTGGACAGCAACACACCTATGCATGAGAGGTAATCTAGTTCACAGAAACCACACACTAGCAAATCTTCCTTAGAGAGCATTTAAGTTCTGTTTTGGGTCCATTTTAAATGTTTCGACTTTTAGTATGCATGCAAGATGTCCTATTCGACCTCACACGGCAATCAAGCCAAAAATCGAAGTCAGTGCCGGTGGCAAGGCTTTTATTCGTCTCTCCCTATAATAACTAGTCGAGAGCTACACGGTACTCACTTAGCGTCTAACGAAGCGCTGTTATGTACCTGCAGAAAAGAACCTTCCGTGCCAGCACGTCACAGAAGTGTCCACATACAGTACCGTTCACTTATAGAAACAGTATCCATGCGTCAAGCCGCTGCATGGACAGCGTCCAACCTCAGATACGCTCCTTTTGGAATGAAGCGGATCCTTGCCTCGCATATACAAAATGCGGAACGTCCACGTATGGCAAAACGTGGCGAGACACAGACGCGACGGTGGGTTCCATTTGGAATAGGTCCCATCCATCCCTCGCATGACTTCCATGCGGTACCACCATGTATAGCAAAACGTGATGAGACGCAGACGCGACGTGGGTGCCCATTTGAATAGGTCCCATCCATCCCTCACAGGACTTTCCTGTGGTACCACCACGTATGGCAAAACGTGATGAACTAGTATGGTTGTGCAGAAAGTAAGTTCTGACAGAAAGTAAATGTGCTGGGAGTTAGCAAAATAAACCATAGATTAATAAGCCACCTGAAAGAACCCAAAATTCCCTATAGGGCCTCTCGGTCTAGGTTATCCTTAACGGACCAACGTGTTTTGCAAATCCAAACAATCTTGGCAAATTTTATTCAAAAACCAGTGATTAAGGTTATTAATTAATCTCTGGTGCATATAATTGCTCTGATACCAGCTGTGACAACCCGCCCAGGAAAATACCGTACTATCGCCTAAACCAATCCACTTTGGTCATTAAACGATAATAAAGTATCATCCTGTCGTTAGTTGCCGGGTTAACGCCCGGTAAATCACTTACAAAGCAACAAGGATCGACATATATGCATTAAAACTCACGCGAAGGCGAGTCCAGAGAACAACATAAGATTAACATCCAAATTTACCCCGAAGGGTTTAATTATTACAAACCGAAGTCTTTGACATGATGACGGAGTTCAGAGTTTTGAAAACAGTGGAATTAAACTAAACGGCACGAGGAAACATCACGGGAGGCCTGCCATGATGCCTTCATTCATCGTCTTCAACCCACTCCAGCTCCCAGCCAGGCGGGATCTCTCCAGGCCACACATCAGCAAAGGCATTACCTGAAGGAACAGATTATAGCACGGCTGAGTATACTAATACTCAGCAAGACTTACCCGTCGGTGACAACTACATCACCAACTCTAGACATGAAAGGCTTTTTGGCCAAAGGGGTTTCTTTTGCTGAAAAGCAACAAAGAGTATGTCCTTACTTTCAATATTTTAGCACAAGTTCTAGTTGATTATTCCTTTCTAAATTAGCAAGCTAGTGCAAGCATAAGTTGTGCAAACAATTAATCAAGCATAATATTCATCCACTTCCATCATTAGGGATTTCATGGCCAGTGGAGTAAGTAGTCTCAGATAACGGTGAGAGGCCGACAATCGATTGATTTAAACCTTGCAAGGTAGACCTAAACACACGGTGGGGTGCCCCCGCGAGGACAACCACCAGGCGGTTCCCAAAAATCTTCGGATTGGGATCAGATGTTACAGTCTTAAGTACAAGGCTTGCTAGGCTACGCCACCAAGGTCACCTAGCCTCACACATGTACTCAGGTGGCGAGCCCGGGGCCGCAACCCTAAGATTAGTAGCGCAAAGTTCCCGCACCGCCTCATTTAGGTACTAGGCTTACCGTACCCATTTCCGACAAGTGTTTAGTACGTTCAAACACTTAACGCACGAAAGCCATTGGACCGGAGCCCACATCCCATGCTCTTACCACATGAGCAATCCATTTAAGTAGATCTTATGATTCCAACATAAGAACCTATTCTCGCGAGTGACAAGCATCACTCGACTTGTAACGGTCCTATAGCATAGCAGCTATCGACCTATCATACTAGTAAAGACATAGGTACCTAGGGATCATGCATCTAGGGTTTCATTTCAACTCCTGAACGTAAATGCACAATCATCCATAGATAGTTGCATAAAGTTTCAAAAACACTTGGTTAATGCACCGGGGCTTGCCTTCATCAGCAGGGTTAGCCTGAGGGTCCTCGGTGTCGTCGATCACCTCCACGTACTGCAGCTCCGCGTCAGCTCCTCCTTCCTCGGCTTCCGGCACGAGCGCGTAGTTACCGTCAGGAAGCTCTACACGGAATGCAATGCAGGGTTCAGGTGGAGTGATAGATTAATTATTTCACCAACTCTTGTTGGCCACATTCACCTTAACAAACAATTAATTATTAATTCTCTTTTTTTTATTAAGGTTATTATGGACAAGAGTTTTAATCCTTGCCCAACAATTAACTAATGTTCATTTTCATGATTGTTATTCCATGTGAGATTTACTATTCAATCTTTCAATAGCAAAGGTGTGCACATAAATGTAAATATTTCCATTTAAATGTTTAAAACAGCAAGGGTGAAATTAAAGGTTCCAAAGTAAGCCATGCATCCATTTACAAGGGTCACAAGGTTAAACGGTCACACTTTTGGAATTAACTCCCACTAGCAAGCTTATGCACCTAACTTGTAAATGCCAAACTCAAACATACAAACAAGGGTAGGAGCCCCTGCTGGTCTAAAGTTACTAAACATACCACTGGATCAAACTTGGCCATTAAATAACTATAAAACTTATATAAGCAAGATTACATTTCCTAGCCATGCAAATTAAAGGAAATGCATAAATAAATAAAAGTAAAGCTCCTGCATCCAACAACAAGCTTACAGCTACTCTGACCCTAAACAAGATCAGAACACCCATGGGTTCATCTCAAACCAATTTGAAATATGAACCATGCATTTAAATGTATACCTAAGCATAAAACAAGATCAACTATTTCTAACAGAGATAAATTCATGATAAATTCAGGAAAGTTACTTCTAGGCATAACATGAACATTGCCACAAGTTGAGCACAAAAATCAATTCATATTTTGCCACAAAAATCAGTAAAGCAGAAAGAGCATAAATATGAAGTAATTCATATAAAAAGATATGTTCAACAACTTTGTGAAATTTTTGGTCCAGAGTCTAATCATGACAAGTCTAGCAACATATTCAAAATTCAGCTCTATACCCTTTATAGATTCTGAACTATAGCAAAAAGGTGTCAAACTGAATTTGAATTTTTATTCAAAATCTACAAGTCAAAACTATGGTCATGCTTTGTAGAAGTTGCAGATCTACTCTCACTGAGACCAACAAAATTGGGTTTGCATTTTTGTGAATTTTCTGTAAATTTCTAGGCTATTTCTAAGGTACTGGACTGACTTGCAAAGAAACTAAGAATCTTTCTATTGCAACCGGGTCCCTGGGTTCACAACTAAGCCCTTGGCCTTCACACAAATGCCCTTGCGGCGGCGGGAGAGTTCGCCGGCGGCGAACGGCGGCCGGGCTTGGCAAACAAGCGACACTGGCGTGTGATTGGCCTCACCCCTAGCCGATTGGTGGTGGTGGCGGGGTCGGGGATGTCACCGGCGAGCGGCGGCGGCGAGGTCGCGGCGGCGCGCCCGCTGCGGCTTGGGTTCCGGCGAGCGGCGGCGCAATGTGGGTGAACAAACGGCCGTGGGAGCTTCACTAGTCTCTAGGGAGGAGGTTGAGATGGTCGGCCGGCGACGGAAGTGAGCGGAGGGGGAAGCTTGCTTGCGGCGGCGGCAATGGCGGGTTGGCGGTCGGCGAGCTCACGCGCGGGAACTGCGACGACGAGCTACTTATAGCCGAGGCGCGCGCGGAGGCATCTCGCTTTGTGGCTAAGCATCTGGGCGCGTAAATGCGCGGGGTACGGTGACGGCATCGGCGTGCGTGCGCGGCGGGCGAGGACGACGCCGCGGCGAGCGCGTACACGCCGCGTGGCGCGCGGTTCCTCGTTCCGAGGCCGCGTCTTGGAGCGCGCGCATGAAGCGGACGTCAGCCGCGCTCACGCGCTGACTCCCAGACGGCCGTGGTACGGCCGGCGCACGGCGGCGGCGCGGCGGCGACGCGTGGACGCGCGCGCGCGCGTGATGTCGCGCCGAGCGCGTCTCCGGATCGGTCCAGTGCATGTGCCCCTGTTTGCGTGCACGGTTCTCAAGAATTTGCATAAAAACTTCAAAACCTGTAGATAGGAAAGTTGTAGATGAGTGGATCCTCTAAATGATGGCTGAAACCGAATTTGAAATAGATTCAAATCGAAGGAGAAATTCAAATGCCAATTTGGGGAAATTTCATGTCTCGGTGAACAGGAATTCTGAGCTTGTTTGGCAATTTAGCACCTTTTCCACTCAAAACCAGCAATGCCACTCAACATGAAAGTTGTGTCTCATGAAAAACTGGACAACTTTTATATTGGGAGATTTTGAAGTGTTTTGGTGAAATTTGGAGAACGTGGCAAAAGTTCCAGATCAACACAAAGACATCAAGGGGTTTGTCCCCCTTAGCTAGGGTTTTGACCATGGGAAGTGTGCTAGACTTGCTTAAGATGCTAATAGGTGAGGGTTGGTGAGGTTTTCGAGGTGATGACCCAGGTTGACCGTGCTTTGACCCTAGTCAACAAGTTTGACTGGAAATTAAGGTTAATTAAAAACCTGGGGCGTCACAGATCTTCTTCACGGCCCGCTTCCGCGCTGTGTTCCGCGCTTTCCTCGGCGGGCGTGGGACGACGTCTTCAATTATGGCCGCCGACTTTTTCAGTGGCACAAACGGCATCCCAGCACGACTGTACCGGGATTGCAGCTCGAAGCGCTGCCACAGAGTCATGTCATCATCATCATCAGACGAACAGTCTTCAACCTCCACTTCGAGGTTGACGGCTGTCGCCTTGCCCTTGTCTGCCGCGGCTACCCCCCACATCGGGTTGATCTTGTGGCTCTGGTAGTGGGGGCATCGACACATACTTATCAACGTCCTCCTACAACACATAATGATAAGTATCAGCACAACTACTTCATCAATGGGTACTCGGGGGCTATGGCCACGATTACTCACCTTTTTGGGCGGATGCGAAGTAGAGTACTCCTCCACAGGACATGGAGTGTGCGCGGGCATATCTTTGAAGATTTTACCCAATCTCTTGATGATCAGCACGTCGCTGATCTCCTCTTCATGTAGCCTTGAGGGGTCGTTCTCCCCGGTGTACTCGTACCCGAGGTGATCGCGCCTCATTGGTGGCTGAACCCTTCTGTTCATGAAGCTGAAGGTCACATGCTCGGCCCTCAGTCCCGCCATCCTCAACGTGGCGACCTTCTCCAACAGAGCGGGCAACTGAAGACCTTCCTATATTGTGGGCTCGGTGTTCCACCAAGGTTGATGCTTTGGCGGGTCCCCACTCGGCTTCGGCAACCATGGGTAGTGGTTGTTGATGTAGAACCACTGCTGCTTCAAGTCTTGGTTGGAGTCGATCAACTTGTATGGCAAGTACTACGCAGCGACATCTTCACGCATCTAGATTCCAGCACCGCTGACTACCTTGGGATCATCCGCGCTAGGCTGCGGCTTCAATCGGAAGAACTTCCGAAAGATCACCCATTGCGGCTTGATTCCTACAAACGCTTCGCAGAAATGTACAAACACAAAGGTGTGGAAGATACCATTGGGATTCATGTGGACGTGCTCGATCCCGTAGTACTCGAGTAGCCCACGGAAGAAATCACTCGAAGGGATCACCTGTCCACGCTTGCAGAAGCGGGCGAACATCGGGATCTCCTCCGGATTCTTCTCCATTGGATATGCATCCCCGGTGGTGGCATTCCAACCATCGACGACTTTCTCCCTCAGGAACCCACTATTGACCAGCACGAGGATGACTTCTTCCACGCCTTGGATGGGTTCGGCGGAGCGGGGCGGGAAGATGATTGCCCAGCATCCCCCTACTCCTCCCGGCCTATCTTCTTCGACGGCGACACCTTCATCCTATCCATCATGAGCGTCTTTACTTGCACTCACTCGGGGGCTGCTAAGGTGGCGGCAACGGCTGCGGCGCTAGTAGATCGACAATGCTGGTGGCGGCGGCTGCGAATGACTTGAGATCTATACGCAAATGGCTAAGGCAGTTGCGAGTTGTTGACGGTCCTTACAACAAAAATTTGACCATCAAAACCTCGGGTTCGAGAGGAGTATATGACAAATTTCATGCACATTTTTAGTACTAATAAAGTTCCATGAGTTGTGTTGTGAATTTCATAGGCAGGTACACATTTTGGGAGAATTTGGGACCAACAAGCCACATGTGCCAGGCACGGCCGAACCACCTGGTCTGGCCGAACCTACAGGTGCAGCCGGCCCTACAGGTGCGGCCGGCCCTGCCAGGTGCGGCCGGCCCTACCCGGTGGCATGACCCTGGTCTAAAGCACCCCCACTCCCTCAAGCACAACTTGGATGAACGTGATTCACCGAAGAAACGTCGCTTTGATCAAAGGGTGGAGGCTAGGATCACTTGGATCAATGGGTCCACTTATCCGATTGCTCAACCGCCACAACCGTCATCCAGAGGCAATCCTAGGCGTTCCCTAACACGGTCGGTGCATCGCACGGCACGGGGTAGGGCCGGCCGCACCTATCACCTGGCGTGCCGGGCGAAACCGACCCAAGGAGCCGACCTACAACCGCCTCAGGAGCAGTGATCAGGAGCGTCCAAGGCGAGAGGCGGTACATCCTAGGGCCGGCCGTGCCTAGAAAGCCGGCCGCACCTAGGATTTTGCCCCCCTGCGCTCCACCGACCTCCCTTGCCTATAAAAGGCACCTCCCACTCGCTGGAATGGACACACAACACAGGAGCATCTCCATTTCTCTCTATTGTTCACTTATAGTAGGATTAGTGTAGTTCGGGAGTTAGAGTCGAGTCGAGCTAGTCTCGGGGTTCCGGAGGAGTCTTCTTCAGGGTTCTGGTACTACTCTTGTATCCTTTCTTTGTTTAGACTCAAGTGGAATTCAAGTTATCTTTCTATCTTACCTTTTGAGTCAATTACATTCAGCTTTTACTTTGCTCTAGAAGCTTTATTCTTGGTTTAGACTAAAGTTAGTTTAATCTTGGTTAGCGTAGCTCTTTTGAACCCTATAGTCTTGTGGTCATTCTTCGCTTGATCTTCTACCAAGTACGTTTATGCTTAGTAGCGGAGAGAGACCTTCCTTCGTGATATCTGGGGAAAGGTTCTTTGGTTCGTTGTGAGCGTGGTGCTCAGAGCTTGCCTTAGTCTTAGATTGGTGTCCTGTTCAACAGAATAGTGGTGGTACCCTAAGGAGGTGACAGCTCCGGACGGGCTCAGTAGTCCACCACGTTAGTTCGGGCTGGTAGGATTCAGCGCGTCGTCGTTCTCTATTCTCATCCCAGTCTGAGAGCGTGGCTTTGCATGCCCCTGCAGCATTAGAAGAGCTTGTCGAGTTTAGCTTGCCTTGGTTATCCTTTTCCTTAGTTCTTTACCTAGAGTTGACAAGAATAGATAGATTGTGTTAGGATCCTTTCTCGTCTAGTTGTCCTCCCAGCTCACTAGGTCCTCTCTAACCCTTTATCAAGATCTCCTTGTGTGTGTCAAGTTATCCCCGAATATCTTTATTCGTTAACCCCGCTATAGCTCTTTACCGAGTTCTGTTACTCTCCACCGTTTATCCGATCATCTTTGCCGTAGTGCCTCCCTTGGGAAAATATAAATACGATAACCCGAATACCACCGGGTGAAGTGCTACAACGGTAATCCGTGCACTTGCGGACCTTTCTGTGACGTGTGTTTTACCAAAGACGTTCCTAGCTCCAATACTAGGGGTATAAACCTGGTAGCGACACTAGCGAGTGCCAACAAGCATTTCTGGCACCGTCACCGTGAGTGCAAACCTAGTAGTGAGGTTAAGGAACGTCAACAAGCATTTCTGGCGCCGTCGCCGTTAGTGCAAACCTAGTAGTGAGGCTAAGGAATGTCAACAAGCATTTCTGGCGCCGTTGCCGGGGAGGCAATAGGCAAAAGATATCATTTAAACTTAGTGGTAGAGTTATCCAGGTTCGGTGAACCGCTATTTAAGCGGGTTTACCCTTGCTCTACTCTCGTGTACGCAGAGTAGTGCATGACTGGTTTCGACCTACCGTCCAACTTTCACGACAATCCGGAGTAACTTGTGAGGAGAGTGCGACCTCGTGTCCTCATTCCTCAGAAGTTTCTCTCGAGTCAAGAGACGAACACCGTCGATCCCGTAGACAGCACCTCATCAGCACCGATGGCCGAGAGGACGATCCGCGAGTTTTCGCTCCATCCAACACCAATGTCCCTACCAGGCCGAACGTGACGGTGGGAGAAGGAAACTTTGAACTCAAGCCGGCGTTAATCAACATGGTGCAAGCAAGTCCGTTCAGTGGCAAGCCTAATGAAGATGCCAATGCACATCTCCAGCATTTCCTAGAGGTGTGCAGGACTTTCACTGTCCGCGGAGTGACGGACGATGCAATTCGTCTTCGCCTATTCCCATTCTCATTGCTCGGGAAGGCGAAGCAATGGTTTTATGCGGAGCGAGATGCCATCAACACATGGGATAGAAGCTCTAAGGCATTTCTCGCAAAGTTCTTCCCGGTGGGCAAAACCAATGCCCTCCGCGCCAGAATTTCGGGCTTCCAGCAGCAGAATGATGAGAGTATCCCGGAAGCATGGGAACGTCTCCAGGAGTACATCACCGCGTGCCCACACCACGGCATGCAGGGGTGGTTCTTAATTCAGACCTTCTATCACGGGCTCAAGCGTACCGCCTGTGAGTACATAGATGAAGCCGCTAGAGGAGCCTTCTTCTCGCTACAAGTACCCGCCGCCAAGGAATTGATCGAAAAGATGGTGGCAAATCAAGGTTGGGATGGAGATCGTCTCCAACCCTGTAAGCACGGTGCACACCAAGTCGATGGAATTGACATGCTCGCCGCCAAGATGGACCTCCTAATGAAGAAATTGGAGGCACCGAGCAATATGGAGACCGCCAAGATTATGGACGCTCGCATGACGTGCGAGGTTTGCGGTAATGTGGGTCATTCAGGAAATGATTGTCCCGAGACAAGGGAAGAAGCCAGCTTCATCAACAATGGCAACAACAATGGGTTTCGCAACAACTACTACAACAATAAAGGGTGGAACTCGAGGCCCAACTTCCCATTCAACAATCAAAATGGAGGTAATTATTCTAACAATTTCAATAATCAGCCCTCAATTAGAGATCTTGTCTTCGGCCAAGCTAGAATTAATGAAAATTTAAACAAGAAGCTAGCCGCCAATGATAAAGTTCTCGAAAATTTAAATTCCACCATAGAATCCTTCACTACTGCTATGAAGAATCAGCTAAGCTTTAATAAAATGATAGAAACTCAACTTGCTCAGCTTGCTGCTTCTTTACCTTCTTCCGAGTCGGGTGGAATCCCGGGGCAACCCAAGCCTACCCGAGAGAATGTTAGCATTATATCCACCAGATGGGGTAAGCCATCTAGGAGGGTGTATGCACCTAACCATGTAGGGAAGCTCATACATCAAATCCAAGACCCATGGGAGGAATCAGTGTTCTTGCACAGGAAAGACAATGGATATCCGGCTATTGCATGCACGATCTACTATCAAAAGATCAAGAATGCTCTTAGTGACCTTGGTGCGAGTGTCAACCTCATGTCCAAGGCCATGTTTGAGGAGTCAGGATATCCTGCTCTCTCTCCGACAATGATGACAGTCCAACTTGCCGACTCATCGATTAAATATCCAGAGGGCATAGTGGAAAATGTCTTGGTGAATGTCAAGGGCTTCTATGTCTTTGCGGATTTCGTGGTCCTCGACACACAAGATGATGGAGAAATGCCGCTTATTCTTGGGCGACCATTCCTAAGAGATGTCAATGCAAGGATTGATGTCGGAGCCGGAAGGATTCAATTCCACATAGGGCGAAGAAACATGACATTCAAATTTCAAGCTAAAGAAGAGCAATGTTACCTAGTGCAAGATGAGGAATCTCGAGAGTGGAGGAAGCCACGACCCCAATACAAGAAAGAGAAGGTGCCCCGACCAAGCCCAAGGTGGATAGTCTTATCACCATGATGAGGAAGCATTGGGAGCAAGACAAAGCATCAAAAGGGCGCCACCAAATAAGGAAGCCGAAGGCAATCAACAATGCTAAGGGGGGAATGAAGACGGAAACCAAAAACACCCCCGCTAAAGCCTCACCGACTTCCGTGCCACCAAAGAAAACAAAGAGGGTGTGGCGTGTGAAGGGAGCATCGTCCAAGTCTTCCACTCCGGGACTGGATGAATCCAAGATCAATTGAGCAAACGGAGGAGTCCCGCTCACGGACTCTAAACTACAAGCCCTCACCGTGAGTTAAACCGGTATCTATCTCATATTTCCCTTCCAACATTTTATTTCATGCATCAAGCATATTTAAATTTCAAATTTGATTTCACCATTGCATTAGTAAGTAAACAAGACATAGAAAAACAGTTTTGGAGATTTTTGGTGATACGACCAAATCTAGAGGTACGGTCGTACCCCCTCTCGACAAAATTTTTGTGTAGGATGTTTACAGGAGGGGACACGAGTGCTTGGAGCAAATGGAGTAGGGCCGGCTGAACATAGTGGTACGACCGTACCTATGATCTTCCACGAATCCATCAAGCCAACCACTACAAGCGTCCAACTGCTCAACTCATCACCAAAATGAAGACACGCCAACCAGGTAGCCAAAAATTAGCTTGGGGGAGACCCCATTTTCAATCAAGGAAGGTATGTCCATCCAAACCAATTTTCAACATCTTGTTTATCACATTTGAATAAAAGAAAATCAACAAAAATATTTGCTTCAACCATGTGCACTTGAAATCTTGTCTATATCCTCACGTTGGAAATGATGAAAAGTTGCTATGTTAAAACTTTGCAAGAACCTAGTGTACAACCTTGCACTCTATGAGCATTTGAATTTGTTGGTATATTTTGAGACAAGAGCCTGAAATAAAACTTTGTGGGGAGCAAATGCTTATGACCAAACCTAGGGTGTTGACTAGTATGATATGGTGAGACAATGTTGATCTTGCTCTATCTCATAGTATGGTGAAAATCTCGGATGATTTCTTTTGAGAAAATAAAACAAGACAAGTTCCGCGATGGTCATATCACCTACCAAAGCCATATGTCAATATCAATGTATAAACCTTCTACATATGCTTGCTTGTGACCCATTGAGTTTTGCCAAATTGTTGTGACCCTTGGTAGAATCTTTTCATGCTCCCATGATCGAGATCACGTACACCCACATATACAAGCTAACTTTCACACCGGGAGTTACGCAAAACATGCCATCCACCCACCAAAAATAAATACTCCAAAGTTCCTAAGAGATTTCTCTTCTTGTATTCTTGCACAAGGAGAGAGGGGTCATCTAAAAAAAGAGAGAGTATATGCTCAAGAAGCATAGGAAAAAAAGAAGTGCTCCAATCAAAGAGCATAGCAATGATGAAGCATGACCCCCCTCCAAAATAAAAGCAAGAGGAGAATTTCAAAGCAAGGAGTCCGTAGAAAAACAAACAAAAATATTCCACACACTTGCACATCTCGATCAAGTTGCATGACTAGTTTCTTCTTGGATCCGGTCTTTGGCTCAACAACATCATGTGGCACAAGTGAGTCTCATGCTTATCCTACCCAAAGCTCCACATACAAGCCATAGAGTAGGAAGTTGAGGCTCGCTCAAAAGCCTTTGGTGAGGTAACAAATACCACTTGAACAATCGAGGGAACCATCCGAGGAACCTTGTCTTTCTTTGCTAAAATTTCAAAACTCCGAGATAGGATCCAGAAAAGAGAAGAGTGAGTGATGCAAACTCAAAACCATTCTACTCTTCAACCTTCGAAGGCAAGGTGGAAAGTTACAAGCCCCACAGGTAAGATAAGGCTAAGTTTCTCGTGTACCAATCTTTTCAAATAGCAAGTAGAGCATGGATTTGTGCATAGGCACTTGCCGAGTGGTAACATCATGCAACTCCTGATCCACCGAGGACAAGTCTAGACTTTGCTCGAGGACGAGCAAACGTTTAGCTTGGGGGAGTTTGTTGACGATCCTTACAACAAAAATTTGACCGTCAAAACCTCGGGTTCGAGAGGAGTATATGACAAATTTCATGCACATTTTTAGTACTAATAAAGTTCAACGAGTTGTGTTGTGAATTTCAAAGGTAGGTACACATTTTGGGAGAATTTGGGACCAACAAGCCACATGTGCCAGGCACGACCGAACCACCTGTTCCGGCCGAACCTACAGGTGCGGCCGGCCCTGCAGGTGCGGCCGGCCCTGCCCGGTGGCACGACCCTGGTCCAAAGCACCCCCACTCCCTCGAGCACAACTTGGACGAGTGTGATTCACCGAAGAAATGTCGGTTGATCAAAGGGTGGAGGCTAGGATCACTTGGATCAATGGGTCCACTTATCCGATTGCTCAACTGCCACAACCGTCATCTAGAGGCAATCCTAGGCGTTCCCTAACACGGTCGGTGAATCGCACGGCACGGGGTAGGGCCGGCTGCACCTATCACTTGGCGTGCCGAGCGAAACCGACCCAAGGAGCCGACCTACAACCGCCTCAGGAGCAGTGATCAGGAGCGTCCAAGGCGAGAGGCGGCACATCCTAGGGTCGGCCGTGCCTACAAAGCCGGTCGCACCTAGGATTTTCCCCCCTGCGCTCCACCGACCTCCCTTGACTATAAAAGGCACCTCCCACTCGCTGGAATGGACACAAAATACAGGAGCATCTCCATTTCTCTCTATTGTTCACTTCGAGTAGGATTAGTGTAGTTCGGGAGTTGGAGTCGAGTCGAGCTAGTCTCGGGGTTCCGGAGGAGTCTTCTTCAGGGTTCCGGTACTACTCTTGTATCCTTTCTTTGTTTAGACTCAAGTGGAATTCAAGTTATCTTTTTATCTTACCTTTCGAGTCAATTACATTCAGCTTTTACTTTGCTCTAGAAGCTTTATTCTTGGCTTAGACTAAAGTTAGTTTAATCTTGGTTAGCGTAGCTCTCTTGAACCCTATAGTGTTGTGGTCGTTCTTCGCTTGATCTTCTACCAAGTACGTTTGTGCTTAGTAGCGGAGAGAGACCTTCCTTCGTGATATCCGGGGAAAGGTTCTTTGGTTCATTGTGAGCGCAGTGCTCAGAGCTTGCCTTAGTCTTAGATTGGTGTCCCGTTCAACGGAATAGTGGTGGTACCCTAAGGAGGTAACAGCTCTGGACGGGCTCAGTAGTCCACCATGTTAGTTCGGGCCGGTAGGATTTAGCGTGTCGTCGTTCTCCCTTCTCATCCCAGTCCGAGAGCGCGGCTTTGCATGCCCCTGCAGCACAAGAAGAGCTTGTCGAGTTTAGCTTGCCTTGGTTATCCTTTGCCTTAGTTCTTTACCTAGAGTTGACAAGAATAGATAGATTGTGTTAGGATCCTTTCTCGTTTCGTTGTCCTCCCAGCTCACTAGGTCCTCTCTAACCCTTTATCAAGATCTCCTTGTGTGTGTCAAGTTATCCCCGAATATCTTTATTCGTTACCCCCGCTATAGCTCTTTACTGAGTTCTGTTACTCTCCACCGTTTATCCGATCATCTTTGCTGTAGTGCCTCCCTTGGGAAAATGTAAATATGATAATCCGAATACCACCGGGTGAAGTGCTACAACGGTAATCCGTGCGCTTGCGGACCTTTCTGTGATGTGTGTTTTACCAAAGACGTTCCTAGCTCCATTACTAGGGGTATAAACCCGGTAGCGACGCTAGCGAGTGCCAACAAGCATTTCTGGCGCCGTCGCTGTGAGTGCAAACCTAGTAGTGAGGCTAAGGAACATCAACAAGCATTTTTGGCGCCGTCACCGTGAGTGCAAACCTAGTAGTGAGGCTAAGGAACGTCAACACGGTTGGAAAACCCTAAGGGAGTACCCTCTTATTTATAACCGCACGGCTGGCTCGGTGCGAGCTGACTCAGTGCGGGCAGGTGGACCCTTCATCTTCCAC
This sequence comes from Cenchrus fungigraminus, assembly GCA_036936925.1. NCBI lineage: Eukaryota > Viridiplantae > Streptophyta > Magnoliopsida > Poales > Poaceae > Cenchrus > Cenchrus fungigraminus. The sequence continues at coordinate 54,566,895 of CM072772.1, read as the reverse complement.
TACTCGACGCTCCACATCTCGGGGGCTCAACTTCACTTTTTGGACTTTGGAGGATTTCAACACATGAAGGATCAACAACGGACACATTCTATAGTCAAGATGACCCTTCAATTCGAGAGAAGTACTCAACTCGAGGCTTGGAGGCTCCGTGCCACGTGTCCTTCGGTTTTTCTCCGAATTTTTCGAGATAAGATTAACAGAACTTCAGATTGACCCTCAGCTTGAATCTACAATTCGAACTAAGGCTCAGGGGCTACATTCCATATGGAATGCGATTCTTCGAATCGCATTTTCCGTATGGTTTTTCATCACAAGATATCAAGACATCACGAGTACTATTGAAGACCTTCGAGAGAAGCACTCATGGACGCTTGGGGACTACTCGAGAAGACTTCAAGACTACTCAAGATCAGCTGGAGTACATTCCAGCCTCGGGATGATTCAAGCATTCTTGAGAACTTCCGGCTTGTAGAACTTGGGGGTGCTCAAGGACTACTCGCGGAGGCCATCAAGACTACTCGAAGCCATCTCACTCGACTACAAAGTACTCGGGGGCTTGTCGTACGGACATCCCAGGTCCCACTACCCAGCGGGTACTGGTTCCGACTACTACGTGGGCCCCCGGGACTACCCGACTTGTGGGCCACGGTGCAAGACAGCATGGAGCGCAAGGCAACAGATGACTAGTACCCGGTTAGGAAGGCTAGACACGTCCGAACCCATGTAGAGTACTCTCTACCCAAAACCAACTTGTAACCCTGCCTCCCGGTGAATATAAGGCGGGGCACGTACCTCCTCCCTTCATCCGTATCATCTTGTAAACAGCACCCCATCAATCAAGAGCTACGTACACAACATACAGGACATAGGGTATTACACACATCGTGGCCCGAACCTATCTAAATTGTGTGCCACATGTCTCTCTTGTGAGTTTCTGATCTCGGTGAGGCCATAGTCATCTACCTCAGGTAACCTGATTGGTAGGTTGCCGGTCTAAAACATCGACAGAGCGCATCTTCCTATTTCGGATCGAGCCCTGCACCAATCATTGTCGTCTTGTTGCTGTCACCAGTGACGAGGTCAATGGCTTTCAGCTGGACTTCCTCTGACAGCTGAGGCTTGTTGGATGTTTCGGTCTTCACTAGTAGCTCGAGTTCGCTCAGAGTGAGCTTCTTGGATGCAGCGAAGATCTTCATCATCGCATTGGGTACTTGAGTGGTTGATGCGAACTCCACATCTTTGGTATTGTAGTCGTAGGATCGCTTCAAGTCCCCTTGCAGTGCGAGTACACCCTTGGGCCCTTGCATCTTGAGTACTAGGTACACGTAGTGAGGGATCGCCATGAACTAGGCCAGAGCTGGTCCGCCGAGGATGGCGTGGTAAGATGTTTCGAAGTCCGCAACCTCGAACTTGATGTACTCGGTGCGGTAGTTCTCCCGTGTCCCAAAGGTAATTGACAAAACCACTGAGCCGAGTGATATAGGCGCGTTGCCCGGGACGATGCCGTAGAAGGGTGACATGCTCTTTGTGAGCTTGTCGGTAACGTCGAGGCCCATCATCTTCAAGGTCTTGGCGAAGAGGATGTTGAGACCGCTGCCGCTGTCGATAAGAACCTTGGTGAGTCTGGAGCCTGCGACTACTGGGTCCAGGATGAAGGGGAAGCATCTTGGCTTGGAGAAGCTTGTCCATTGATCTACGCGTGAGAAGGTGATAGGTACCTCCGACCACTTAAGAGGTGTTGGTGTTGCGGGTTCGATGGATGTGATCTCGCGTAGGGTGAGCTTCTGAGCTCGCTTGGTAGGTAGACCACTGTAGATGACGTTTACAGTCTTGTCAGGATCTTGGTAGTTGTCTTTGCCTTCGGGTACCTTTGCCATGCCCTTGCGGTCGTGCGGGTTGTGAAGTTCCGGCGTTTCCTTGAGGGCTCGGCATAGTTGGAAACACTGCTCGGCGGTGTGGTTCTTGTCCGGATGCCACGGACATTTCTCCTTGAGCAGGTCCTTGAAGGTACCCAAGGTCTTCTTGGAGTTGTCCTTCGCCGGGCGCTGTACTGCCGCGACGGTGTTGTCTGGCTTGCGCTTACGATTCGGCCCTGAGTAATTGTTGTTGTAATGACTACTCTGGTCCTTGTTGTTGTTGTTATTGTTGTTTCCGCCCGTGTTGTTCTTGCCCTTGCCACGATTCGACTCGTACTTGGCAATAGTCTTGTCTTCCTCGTCAGCCCATGAAGTGATCATGCCCTTGAGCTTGGAGATTGAACTCGGGCGGCGACGACTGAAGTCTTCGAAGGTGTGACGGTGATAGAGGCCATATTGGAAGATGTCAATGACTTCTTTATCAGTGACGTCGACGACGATCGCACGCTTGTCGAAAAAGCGCCGCATATACTGGAGGAGCGTCTTGCCTTGTTCTTGCTTGACTTGCGACAGGTCCATGTGAGTACCCGAGCGCCCCATGGCAGTTGCAAAGTTGCTGGTGAACTGTGCCTTCAGCTGGTCCCACTTGTCGATGGAGTTCTTGTCGAGCGACTCGAGCCATCTGAGTGGAGCTTTGTCAAAGCAGAAGGGGAAGTAGAGGCACTTCGTGTCGTTGTCGCCACCAGCGTTCTCAATGGCTAGGGCGCAGCACCATAGCCACTATAGTGGATCTTGCTTGGCGTCGTACTTGGAGATCCCGAGAGGCTTCAACTTCTCGGGTACTAGGAGATAGCGTAGTTGAGCCGAGAAAGCAGGGAACCCATCATTGTCGATGATGTTGGTGGCTCCCTTGGCGCGGTGTATCTCTTCAATCCTGTGGCGAGCATCGAAGCCGCCACGTGCATTGCCGCTGACATGGCTGTCCCCGTGGACTTGACCTCTGGGGTGGCCGCCGCCGCGTCTGTCGCCACCGCCACCGGTCGGTCCGCCGCCCGTGTGCCTCAAGCGGTTTGGGGTTGGTTGATTCACAAGGCGAGAGCGGTTGGGACCATGGTTGACCGATGGGTCTGGAGCGCAACTATGGCTGCTGGCTTCTTGATATTGTACTCGGTTCCGCCATTCATTAGTGCGCATGAAGTTGGCCGGTTCCGTGAGATGTGCTATGAGTCCGGACGCGTGGTTGCCTGTGTTAACTCGCCCAATCCTGTTGATGGACATGAGGCATTACTCAGGCGTCTCGTAGGGTCGCGCGGTGACCTCGTCAAGCGCGGTGTTGAGGTTGCGGACAGGCCGGGCTTCCAAGAGGCGACGACGTCGATCTGCTCGCTTCGCGTTGCGAGTCCGTCGGGCGCCCTTGGCTTCTTCAGTCTCGTTCGGTGGTGCATCAGCTGACAACTCACTGTTGGAGATGTCATCTAGGAACTGATCTTTGCGAGCACGAGAGTTCTGTCCTTCGACCATTTGGGCTATGAAAACCTGGCGATCAGGTGAGTAGAGACCGGAGCTATTAGTAGCCACCTGTTGGGGTGTGCACTTCTGCAATGGGACACAATGAGGCACCCTCCTGGAAGGGAAGTGTCTCATGGCAGGCGATGCAGTGTGAGTTGTCGTTTTTGGCCGGGTCAGCGGGCTTCTTGTCGGGCCAGTAGACAAATCTACCAGGTGGAGTCGACTTGATGACCAAGCCAGTGGCAGGACCTGACAACAGCTTCTCAGTAGAGCAACCCGAGTTGTAGTTGGGCTTGGGCTCGATCGGATCCAATCCGAAGTCGAACTCATAGGAGGAGTCCGAGTTGAAGTCGAGGATGGCGCTGGAGTTCGAGGGGTACTCGGAGGCGATCTCCTTGCTGGCTCGACGAGGGGTGAGCGCTTCCACGTAGGCTGCGCTAGCACTACGGAGCCCATACGGGAATTGCTCATGGGGGAGGGTCGGACCACATGATGGCTCAGGTGCCAGCTCGCGTGGCTCGACCCAGGTTGTCATCGAAGTCGAGTTAGAGGCAGATCCGAGCTCGAAGTCGGCAATGTTGTTGTAGAGCGAAATTTCGTCGAATTTCTCGACAAGTTGGTCCGTGGCGACTTCAAGAAGCGTCACGAACCTAGTCTCCGGGTCCGAGGTCATGGTGAGGTAGCGCTAGAAAGATCCAACGCTGTTGACGGTGCAGACCCAGGAACCGAAGACGAAGGTGTCGCCGCGGTTGAAAGCAGCGGTTGGCTTGATGATGACGGAAGCCGTCGAGTTCGCCATGAGATCTTCGGTGAGATCCCCTACCTGGCGCGCCAGCTGTCGGTGTTTTAGACCGGCAACCTACCGGGGGTTACCCAAGGTAGATGATTGTGGGCTCGCCGAGATCGGAAACTCGAAGGAGAGACTGTGGCACACAATTTAGACAGGTTCGGGCCACAATGTGCATAATACCCTACGTCCTGTATGTTGCGTAGCTCTTGATTGATGGGGTGTTGTTTACAAGATGATGTGGATAGATAGAGGGGTCCCTGCCTCGCCTTATATTCACCGAGAGACAGGGTTACAAGTCGGTTTGGGTAGAGAGTTGTAGCCGTACTCGGGTAGGAGTACTCTATATGGGTTCGGACATGCCTAGCCTTCCTAACCGAGTACTAGTCCTCTCTTGCCTTGCGCTCCACGTCGTCTTGCACCGTGGCCCACAAGTCGAGTAGTCCCGGGGGCCCATGTAGTACTCAGAACTAGTACCCGCCTGGGTAGTGGGCCCTAGGATGTCCGTACGACAGCCCTAGCCCTGGCTGCTGCTTGCCTCCATGCTGGTGTACTGCTCGCCTCTGGCCCCGACCGTAAAAAAAATGATTCAGCAGGCGCTGGTGGCGGAGGACGCTGCGCCATGGGACGCCTCTACGGTTCGTAGCCGGAGCGAGAAGAAGGAGAAGGGGAGAGAGGAAGGATGCATGGTGAGGAGGGGGACTTATCTCGAATCCGATCGTCGAGCGCATCCAAGCCCGGGAGGACGCCGGATCTGAGAGCCACCAGCCGTCCACACCGCGGATCTGAGCGCTAAGCCCGACATGCAGGTGGAGCTTGCCCGAGTGTGTCATCAGGAGAGGACGAGGAAGCGGCGGACGACAGGTGGTTGGCAGCGGATTTGAGGAGGTGGCGGCGGTGAGCGAAGGCGTCTGCGGCCATGGAGCTGGCGACAGCGTGGGGAGTGGAGAGGTAGCAGGGAGCGGCGCTGCGAGGGGAGAGGGGAGAGGAGGCGGTGGGATTGGGAGGGGAGGCATCGGGGAGACTAGGTGGGGAGACAAGGGAGCTAGGGTTGCAGCCATTTATATACTATACGAGCACGATCAGAGCCATCAGATCGTGGATGTTCGGCTAGAGATAATCAGGCTCTTTGGGCCGAAACGGGCCTTGCTTGCTTAATATTTTTCTTTTCTTTTACTTTTTGTTGCACAATTGTGAACTAACACATAAAAGTAATGATCATATATACACCAAGTAATTTTTTATACACACTATACAACATATAAGTTGTACCGTAGGAGTTTATAGAATTTTCAAACATATATTCTATTTTCTATCATTTAATTGAATTTCTGCGTGCTTACCAAAAGTATTTTCAAGTTGACCTATATGTACCTCCAATAAGATTCAAACAAATTAAAAAAACTATATTTAGGCGTCTATGATCCATTCTAGGCCACATCTAGGAGATTGACGAAAACTTCAATTGACTTGTAGGGAAAACTCGAACTTCTACTAGTCACCTTGTTATAAAATAATGATAATAATATTTAAATTTGTTCAAAACATTCTAAAATTTGACACCGAACCATATTTTAAGCATATAATGCTGCTCTAAAAAATTTAGATGGTTTTAATAAAGTGAGATTATAGATGTTCACAAATACTAACATCTCTCACATAGTTTCTAATAACTATACTCAAACCTTTGAAGTCTAAACACCTCATAACATTGTTGAAGTCGTACGCAGCTAAAATTTGGTCACAATCTTATTTTAGTCTTAGTATGATAAAATATGAAGTTACACTACCACTTGTTGTGAAAAAAGGTTTTTCTATTTTTTAAACACCTAAATAACACACCTTTTCAAATAACTCAAAATTTAGTTGTCTTAAATACCACCAATCAATTTTTCACATGTAGCAGACAACAAATAAGTTGTAATCTATGAGTTTCAGAATTTTTGGAATAGATTCGCTATTTTCTATCATTTAATTGAATTTCTACGTGCTTACCGAAAGTAATTTCAAGTTGACCTATGGGTACATCCAATAAGACTGGAAAAAATTCACAAAAATCATATTTAGACTTCTATGTTCAATTCTAGGTCATGTTTTGGAGATTGATGAGAAATGCAATTTGAGTAAAGAACATTCAAACTTTTATGTCAAAAGTACAACATAATAATCACAATAATTTTGAATTTGGTCAAAAAATTCTACAAATTGGCATAACAACATGTTTTTGTTCCACAATCTTGCTATAAAAAATTTAAGTCGTTTCAAGGAAGTGACGACATACACTGCTCACAAATAGATACATCTCTGACATAGTTTCTAATAACTGAACACAAACTTTGAGATTTGAGTGGCGATTTACATTTTCAAAGTCGTATGCATCTCAAATTTGGCTAAAACCTTATTTTTATCATAACATTAGAAAATATGAAGTTATGTTACCATTTGTTATGCAAAAATATCTTTTATTTATTCTCTTTCAGCATAAAACATATAAATGAAATAGCAATTAATATGCAAGATCGTGATTTAAAAAAAATCAAAAAAAAGAATCAATGAATTTGGAGTTACTATGACCAAGAAACACTAGTTTCAAATTTTAATTGTAGATTAAAAAGAAAAAACGATGGGGAAAACGAGCTCAGCGTGCGCCACGTGATCCTGGTGAAGCAACTCGACCAACCCAGTGCTGCCACGTGGTCCCGAAGCTCCATCGCTCGATATAGGAAACAAACTATTATAAATGTTTACTGCCATTCCAAATCACCAACATCAGCGTAGCGCAGTGGTAAGGCGCCGCAACCTTATCTCCGCAACCTGGGTTCGAATCCCACCCACGCACCATTTTTTTGCGTGTCCAAGTGCACATTAAAAATTGTAGCTCAACGGTTTAAGCTTTTGCAAGGTGATCAAAATGTTGTGAGTTCGATTCTTTAGCCCTCCCTATTTTTTATTTTTAATTTAATTTATTATTTTTTTATCTATAACGTGACTATTTTTTATTTGTTGATTGCGACGAACCTGCAAAAACGTCGCGGCATTGTGGGTTGAATTACGACGAATTTAACAAATCATCATGATGTTTTGGACTTCAATATCTATCAATGCACATCCGTGACGAAAAATTGGAATACGTAGTAGAATTGTGACGAATTTAATAAATTATCGCAATGTTTTGGACCTCACTATCCATCAATATATATCCGTAACGAAAAACAGGAATACGTTGTAAACGTAATGCTCTTCGTGATGTTTTTTGAAAATATTGTCGAAAGTGCGTCATAGATTAAATAGTTTGTTGCAGTGTCTAGGTAGGCCACCGCGGAACCACTACACCTACCATTAATGGCGACCCCGTAATCGTGATTTAGGTCGTTATTCCCCTTTTCCCGGCCGCTCATGGAGAGAAAAGTGTTTAGGAGAGAGAGTATGTGGCAGATGATACGGGGACGTATGCCACGCATTAAAATATTCTGCTGCGGGTTGCACGAATCATTTGATGTAAAAAAAGGTGATTGAAATGACCAAAAGGCGGTCATAATCACCATCCCCCTGCCCGCTCGATTAAATAATACTTATATCCCTTCGCCTCCAAAATCGCTATGCCTACCGGCGGCGGCGCCAACACTTGCACTGCCATGCAACCTCATGAAACCTCTAAAAAAGAACTTCATTTCCAAAAAGGCATGCACCTACGAAGATTATCAAACAAGCATCAGAAAAGGCAGGCTTTGTTAATCGTTAGATCAGACTCGTACTGTACTATTCTGTTCTGTATCAGTATATAACTCTATATAAATAGTAGTGGTTGCTTATTGTATGTTAATTAATACGTACTGTACGGGCAGAAAAGACTATGATCCTGTACGTTTTTATCTAGGGGCATGACTGCCTTTCATCACAATGCAAGCCGCTGCCCATCCTGAGTCCTGACGTGTGCGCGGACACAAGAGCACATCATCCGTGGCAATCAGGGTCTTTTCATCTTTTATTCCATCCACGAAAGGGGCAGGTCATGTCAAAATTGGGATGGACATTTTCTCCAGGATGTAGCGAATTCAAGCGCCGTGTACATAAAAAGGATCCCACCCAGCGAGCACAAAGCTACTTTCTTTTGTTCCTTAGGCCAAAGCTAGTACTCCTATAAGGGTAGAACAGATGTGATACAATCTCCCAGGATATTACCATGTTGGAAAACCATATCTGCACATATATATTCCACAACATCATGATACGAAATTTGTTTTACGAAAAAGGGTCCGGACGGACGACAATACTTTACAAGTTGTATATGTATCGCACTCGTACGTGGAGTGGGCAGCAGGGATTTCTGTTCATTTGTGCGCCTACCTATCTTTTAGACCGTTGCAGATTTGCGCAGAGGCCAAAGGACCTGTGGCATGGACAATATGGTAGCCATTTGTGGCGGGAGAATATCTGGTGGGAGCCACGGTTAATTTAATACTCCCTCCGTCCTCATATATATAAGCATTCAGAGGCTTCAAAAATGTTATACCAAAATGTAAAGAATTGATGATTTAGAACAAAACTAAATGAGGTTGGTGACTGGGTGAAGAGTTGGTGGTAGTGTAAAAATGAGGGGTATAAATATTATTTCCTCTCACTGTTGTTTCTTGAGTTTGAACCCTTGGAGTTCTTATATTCTTATATTACTGGATGGAGGGCGTATCAAAACTTTTATAGTTATGGCACCGAAGGGCAGCGTGAAGTTTTTTAATCAGGAATCACGAACAAACAGTATGGTCTATCCCTAATGTAGTATTGCCTCGCACTTCAAATTATTATTGTGGGAACCCTAGCTAGCTAGTGGCCCATACATGTTGGGTGAGAGACACTGTGTAAGAACTCAACAAAGAAGACATCACCCCGGAGATGCGGTTTTTAAGGCGCGTCTCTAATGAGTCCTTGGAGATGCGTGTTTACAACCCGCGTCTCCTAAAACACAGCATGGATAAACACGTGTCTCCTATGCACGCAGAAAGGTGATGTGTTTTTTATTCAATCGTCTCCTTTTACTTCACCTCTCGAAAGAGACACTTGTTTGTTAGAATGTGTCTCCTTTGTGTTTCCTCAAAGGAGACACGCATTTACTATGAAGCATCTTCTTTGATGACGGCCCAATTGTGATGCCTCATTGGAGACGTGTGTTTGTTAAGACGAGTCTCCTTTGATGACGACCCAATCTGAGACGCTTGTTTGGAGAAAGTGTCTCCATTATTTTCACACATCAAAGATGCGTGTTATTATTATCGTCTTTGTCTTCGCGTTCCAACAACTACACTTGCTCTATATAGCCACAAACGCCACTTGGGTTGGGTCTACCCCACCGGCCTGCCACGCCGCCATTCCCCACCGCCTGCTAACATCGTTGCGCGTGCTCTATCTCCTCACAAGGCCGGCTCTCCTCAAAAAGCCGGCGCTGTAGCACCGCGTGCGTGATGGCGAAAGGCGCCGGTGGCGCCCGCCGCTGATCGATCTCTCTCGGTGCTTCTAGGAGCTCTCGTGTCCACAGCCACCGGCCCAACGCACAAGCTCCCTGCGCCCCGCCGTACTCTGCCAGCAGGCCGTGCTTCTGCCAAGGTATCTAATTTTCCCCGTAGGTTTTATGTGATCATGACTAGATGATGGAGGATGCTGATCTTGCATGATTATATTGTGTAGACGATGGAGGAAGGTCGAAGCTAGATGTATCCCAAGAACCGAATATTTAAAGAGTACTTAACAGGGCTAATGTTATTCATCATTGCAGCAGAAGCCGACAAGTCGAATAAGAGAAAGTCTGATGTTTGTTGTCCATGTGTGGATTGTAAGAATGTCTTACAGTTTCCTAGCGCAATGGATGTGCATGCTCATCTCATCATCCGAGGCTTCATGGATGACTAAAACTATTGGAGAAAGCATGGAGAGCGTGGCCTCAATGACAGAGACATGCAGGCTCATTGTATGGGTCAACATTGCTCTGAAGACCTCATCTCTGAGCATGAACAGAACACTAGTGAGGATGTTGATAGTGAGGATGGTGATGAACAACCTCCTGACTCTAAGAGATGTGAAGGAAGCTGGGACAGTCAGACTGCAGGAGAAGATCTCTCTGAGGATGAGCTGGTTCATATTTGTGAAAATTATGTCGACATTACAGACAAAATGGAGCAGATGGTGCGTGATGCACTCAGGTATGCTGGGTATGATGAAGAATTGGAGAAACTAAGAAAACTGGTGCTAGATATGAAGATCCCGCTCTATCCAGGCTGCAATGAAAAATGAACAAAGCTATTCGCATCACTCAAGTTCCTCCAGCTACTAGGCATCCACCAGCGACTTGACCAACTCGGACTACTACAACACATCATTTTTCACAGAGGTTTTTCTGATAGCAGCCCGAGAGCATTGGAAGCACCGAAATGGGGTGATCGTTGATGGGATCCGGCCAAATTTCCAACTGTGGGTCGTGAGATTCGCAAAGCAGATTCTTCTTCACTTTGTTAGATTTAGCAATGATAGAATCTCGTTACTAGCAGATTGCTTACTTTCAGTAGAATAGTGCTCCACGGTGAGCTTGTAATTTTCCTTGTTTTTTTTTCTACGCCCACCCCCTGTACATATCGTGCCCCTGAACTATCTACTAACTGCTAACCACTAACACCTTATTGAAAAAGTTTGGTGTGCTGTGGGGTTTTTGCCTTGCAGTTTTTCCGTCAAAAAGAAAAAGTTCCTCCAGCTAAAGGCCACTCATCATATGACCGATCGCGGTTTCAAAGCAGTATTGGATCTGATCAGAGACATGCTTCTGGAGAGGAATGAGATACCCATGACCACTTATGAGGTGAAGCAGATTGTTTGCCATTTGGGACTAGAGGTGGAAAAAATACATGCATGTATAAATGATTGTGTCCTGTTCCGTGGCGATGATTATGCGGATTTGACAGAATGCCCGAGTGTGGAGCTCCTCAGTACAAATGGAGACTTGATGGTGGTGATGACAAGAGGAAACATGGAGCTCCCCACAAGGTGGCATGGTATTTTCCAGTGAAGCAACACCTGAGGCGTCTATTTGCCACAAGCAAGGATGCACAACTAATGCGTTCGCACAAGGAGTGGCGCAAAAGGATGGTTTCATAAGGCACCCAACAGATGGGATCCAATGGAAAATGATTGATCACAAGTATGAAGATTTTAAGAAAGAGGAAAGAAACCTTCGGTTTGTACTCAGCACAGATGGGATGAACCCATTTGGCAACATGAGTAACTCCCACAGCGTTTGGCCAGTGATGTTGTCAATCTACAATCTTCCAACTTGGCTTTGCAACAAGACAAAATACATGATGATGCCAATTCTTGTCTCAGGTCCATAGTAGCATAGGATAAAGATCGATGTCTACCTATGACCACTAGTGGATGATATGAAAAAACTAAGGAAGGGTGTTGAAGTTTACGACAGGTACAAGAACGAACCATTCACACTACGTGGCATGATCTAGTGCACAGTTACAGACCTACTTGGTTGTCATTGCGTGTCTGGGCAATGCAAAGGGGAAAAAGATTGCATGCACTGCTTAGATGACACTGAGACCATTTGGCTTAACAACTCCAAGAAGCGAGTGTACGTCAGGCATTAGCGTTTCCTTCCACTACAAGAAAAACATTGACTGGTGACACAACCAAATTTTAGCGTCATTGATTTATGACGTTCCTGGCTGATCTCATCATAACATTTCACTTCTGAGCAAAATTAGTGACAAAAAAACTTTCGTCTTAACGGTTGCTACTATAGTCGGGCATTCCCTGTTCCATGTTGGTTTTGTGACGCCATAAGGTCGGCAAAAACGTCATAAACCAACATCGGTTCCACATGTAAGTTGAAGCATCAAACATTGGTCTCACATGTAAGTTCAAGCAGTAGTATCCCAACCGCTGGTTCCCTATCGAAATGTTGAAAAAAAATTACCATCGCAAGGGTTCAAACCCAAGACCTACAGGAACAACACAAAACTATTTACCACTGCACCATTTCTTGTTTGTGTGATTTATTTTGAAACTATATGCTTATGTTCAAATATTAGTCCCACATGTATGTTCAAGCAGCAGTATTCCAACTGCTTCAAAATGTTTCGAAAATAAATTTGACATCACGAGGCTTCGAACCCAAAACCTACAGGAACAACAGAACAATATTTACCGCTCCACTAGTTCTTGGTTGTCTGATTTTTTGAAACACTGTAGTTATTATTCTGAAACACTATATCGCCAGCTCACCATCACCCACCCGCACAAGTCACCTGGCCACGAACACCACGTGGCTGGCTATCCGCGCAGGTCACTAAACACGCCAGATCATGAAATGTTGCAAAAACAATTTGCCATCGCAAGGGTTCGAACCAGAGACCTAGAGGAACAAGACTTTGCTGTTTACCACTGCACCACTTCTTGGTTGTGTTAGTTTTATGGGAAACTCAGCTAATAGCTCATCTGAATTCTTTATAGTGACTAGGTCCCAGATGTAAGTTTCGGGTGAGTCTATAATTATGTATCGAATGACTAGCGAGATGCTTCACTCAAACTTCGTAAAGACTTTCAACTTCCGCTAAGCAGATTTGCAATGGCTCGTGATAGGAATGGCGTTTCCTAGCGGTGAGGGGAAGATGCTTATGCCACCACCTCCCAACAACAAGAGGACAGCACGACGAGGTCGGTACTCTGGTTTGAGCCGCTATATTTTCCCCTATCTTCCTATGGTTGGGGATATCTAGATTTGGGGATCTAGAGGATTGATGAGCATATATGGTAGATTCAGATTTCATTATCTTACCTTTAGTTTTGCACTTCGATTGGTGTTAGAAGTTGATAGTCTATAGACAATTCATGTTAGTTTCAGTTAGTTTTCAATTTGCATCATCCTATGGTAGGTTTTGCATTTTATTACTTTTGGATGTGCTTCATGCCACTGATTTTATGGATTTTTCTGGAGGTACACAATTGATAGGATTGATAGGTCCTTGCATTTTCAATTTGCATTATTTTATAGATTGATTGATTGAAGATACTATCTCAGAGCTACATACTGTGAAGGGACATCTGATTCTGCCACGATTGTTAGCATTTGCACAATTAATAGGTGTTGGATTCAGTTAGTTTCCAATTTGCATCATTTGATGGATCGATAGGTTCTTGTATTCTACTAGCTTTTGGAGGTCTTCAAGGTACTGGTAGCGGCAGATCAGGGCCTCTTGATGTTGAATGGTATGCTAGGACAACCATGCCCTTGCTGAGTTTATGTAGGTACCAAACAACCAGGTTCTGTGGCATTTGGTGGTTGTTTTACTGTACTCATACAATTGGGTTCAAGGGATTCATATTTTTTAGACTCAGATGAGTTTATTTTTGAGATCGATATGAGTTTTCGCCAAGGATGAGTTTCTTTCTCCAAGAACATCTTAATGTTATTTTAGAAGATCTGGATGTCTCGTCCCAGGAGTGGACTCGTCAGGATCACCAGGGAAATTAAAAACATAAGATGTCAATTAGCTATGAAAAAGAAATAGCTTCAGTACTCACCTAAGAAAAAGGAAACTATGGCCCTATTTGGCAGGGCTCCAAAAAGAGCTCCAGCTCCGGCTCCATGCGGAGCCCTGCCAAACAGGGTGGAGCACCGCGGCTCTGGGATGGAGCCCCGGAATTGCCGCTTTCTGGAGCGGAATGGAGGAGACGGAGCCACAAAATCGTGGCTCCACGCGGCTCCGCGGAGGTTCTCGTACCTGTTGTACTGCTTTTCCCTCGGCAGAGTCTGGAGGAGGAGGGCGAGCACGCCGAAGAGGTAGATGCCGCCACCACCGCGTCCGGCGAAGATATCGGCCCCGAGCTCCAGGCACATGTCGAGGAACGCGCCACCCTCCACGATGTAGAGCTCCAGGAGCCAAGGCCCCTTTGGGAGTGGGCTCCACGCGCGGACGTGGAACGCCGGAGGGTTGGCGGCGAAGCATGCGACGGCGGACCACACCCGCCATAGGCCCACCGCCAGGAACAGCTTCCCCGGCAACACGTGGTCGCTGAACGACCCCATCCCGGCTGGCGCGTGCGCGCGGCGACGGGCTGCTCGCGCCTCACGCCTTGCCGGAGTGTGGAGAGCCAAGCCGCGCCTCGCCGAATCGATCGGGCAGAGCCAATCGCGGGGCGGAGGAGGCGTGAGTTGGCACGGGGTGAATGGATGAGGAGGACTGGAGGAGATGAGGAAAAGAGAAAAGGAGAGGAGAAAAAGGAAAAAAAGGAAAAGGAGAGGAGGAAAAGGAAAAATAAGAAAAAAATAGGCAAGGGTAATTTCGACTTTTTACTATCTAAATCTAATTGGTGAAGCCGTTTTGCCAAACGTTTTTTCAAAATGGCTCCAACTCGACCATAGAAGCCACTCCACCAGAGGAGCCGGAGCCGGAGCCATTTTTGGAGGAGCCGGAGCCCTGCCAAACAGGCCCTAAGGGTAGAGCTGGCTCTGAAGGCCAAAGACATTGGAATAAATGCGTCAATGAATGGGTAGAGAATTGAGTTTGTTTGGTCAGTCTTTTCTTTTAAATGTTCAAGGAGTTCATTATCAGTTGGACTGAAACGGGTACCCTTGCCTATTGGTACCCATTTCAGTCCAACTAATAATGAACTCCTTGAACATTTAAAAGAAAAGATTGACCAAACAAACTCATTGCTCTACCCATTCATTGACGCATTTATTCCAATGTCTTTGGCCTTCAAAGCCAGCTCTACCCTTAGTTTCCTTATTCTTAGGTGAGTACTTGTGCGGGATATACCCCTGGGGTGCCACACGGATGGGCTTAGATGACTACTTCGGATGCCACAATAAGGCCCATACGGGCGACACTTGGTACGGGCGTATGGTTCAAGATGAGGCGGCGCCTGAAGAGATATACTACCATAGATAGAACTAGTCAGTTAGGAAAGATATTACTTTTACTCAAAGAAAGGTCAACCCGTAGCCAACTAGGATAGATCCCACGTGATCTGTAACCCTACCCCCCGGGCTATATATGGGGCAGCAGGGACCCCCTCCGAAACATCTAAATCCCCATAAGCAAAGAGCAATACAATCACCGAGCACAAGACAAAGGGTATCACGCTTCCTAGCGGCTCGAACCTGGTAAAATCCCCTGTGTCCTTTGTGTTCACCATCTAGTCCTAGCTCCGGCGATCCCCTCCACACAATCACCACCATTGTCTACCCCATGGTGGACTGCCTGCACCATTGTACCAACAGTTGGCACACTAGGTAGGGGTTTGCCGTAGTATTAGTGGGCTCGATGGCAGCAGTCAAGATCCCGCGCAGCTGCCTCATCCTAGCCACGTTGGGAGCGGGCGTCCCCATCGGTACTCACGGCTCTGACTCCACCACCGATGAGAAGGTCGTTGGCTTCGCGACTCCTCCCAGGGGTCGGATCACCGTCGGGGAAGTCACCTGCTTCATCCCCGACACTGCGAACACCATGAAGCAACCTCTGGAGCAATCTCTAAACCGCCCGAGAGCTCCAGCCTTCGGGCTACCAGATCCAATCTGGAGAAGCCTAGGGCTTGCCGAGTCCTTTTCGGCACGCCACCCCCGATTGAGAGTCCACATCCCTCGGTCCAAGATCTGATGATGGAAGGGTCCTCGAACCCTCCCGCATGCGATCTGGTCTGATCCATGGATCGGGGCATCCACAGCATGCCTGAGTGCATTGTGATCACTGAGATTACACCCGACGCTGCACCCTATGACCGCTTTCCCCATGGGTTGAAGAGCGCCGCCGCCTCCATGATCGCGGAGGCAACGAAGAAAGTCCGAGCAACGACTGCTCCCCTGACTCCTCCCGAGTACCACTCGGATAAGCATGTGTCACGATTCCCCCTGCGATCATTGTGCCCCTGGAGCCTGACGACCGCGGCGCCTCACTCCTCCCAATCATTGAGGGTGACCGCCAAGTCCACGAATGGTCGAACGACACCCCCAGTCAGGCAACCTCTAGTGACACTGTCGTCATCTCCAATTCTGCCCCGAGTGCTTCTTGCAGTCTCGAGGACAGAACTGGCATCACCGGATCTACCGACTCGGTGGAAACCCAGTCCATAGAAACTGCTCTCTCGGACTACTCCAAAAGAGGGCTCTTAACGGCATTCGTCTATGCAGCGGTAACCGCCCCTCCAGCCATCTCCGAGGATTAGCATACCACAGCGGGTGAGACCCAGCAACAGAAGCACCAGTGCCTCCGCAAGAACGTGGATCGCGTCCGCAGACGCGCGGAGGAGAAGCGCGCTGACGTGAACCGGAACACCGGCGAAGACGGAGACAGCTACTCGTACTCCGATCATCACCCTCACCGGAACAGGCGTCGGTGTCGCCGTACCCGCACCATATGCCCCCAAAGGCTAGTGGATGTCTTCACCATGGACTTCGGTGGGTTCCAGGTCTACGCGACCCCTAAGGAGAACCTCATCATCCATAATGAGGAACTCTCTAAGTTGCCCCCAGCGACCCTGGGCATCGCCTGCTTGCAAGCTGTGGTCCAGGCCATGGCCAGCAGGTCAACCGAATGGATCCAGCACCTCTGGTGGGAGAGGGCGGCGAATCCCAGAGGCCGCACCGAAAGCGAGTGCGTCGCAACAAAGAAGAATACCTACATGACTGGCTCCACAACCGGGAAGCTAGGGACACCATCAACTGTCGTGCCTCCGAGTGGCGTCGCAACAAGTGAAGGAATCACAAGGACTATGACCGGTAGCATAGAGCCCCGCGCAGACGGGACAGACGCAACTCGACCACGTTAGGCGACTCGCTATGTGGGTATGAGGACTACTGCTCCGACTCCTACTACGACAACAACGAGGATTACGATTCCTGTGACGACTATCGTAGGATCGAGATAAGGCTCCTACGACGGCTTTCTCTCCTTAACAAAGAGGTTGCGCAAGGTAACCTGGCCACGCAGCTTCAAGCTTTCCGACATTGATAAATATGATGGGAAGTTTGTTCCCACGCAGTGGCTTCAGATTTACTCCACCACCGTGAAGGCGGTCGGAGGGAACTCTGACGTGATGGCAAATTACTTGCCGATCATGCTCACAAAGGAGTGCCGCAACTGGCTCGCGGGCCTACCCCGCAACACCATCAACAGCTAGGAATGCCTTTGTGAACTCTTCACGAGTCACTAGACCGGCACCTGGGAACGCTCGGGAAACAAGAGGATGTTGGACCAAATCCGGCAGCACAAGAATGAGTCTTTGCGCTTCTACATCCGTCACTTCTCCGAGAAGAACTCTCTTCCTTTTGTCGAGGAGCACGATGTGATGAGCACCTTCCAGCACGGGCTCACCTACGGGAAGCTTGTCAACATGTGGGCTCAAAAGCCCCCAAAGACCGCCCAAGAGCTCTTGCACGTTGCAAATCTTGAGGCAGACGGTGAGAAAGCTGAGCACGAGTAGTTGAAACATGCAAATTCCAGTTGGGAGGATGACAACGACTCTCTGCACCCACGCCGTAGGCGACCGGACCCGGATCGAGATGGAGAAACGCACCGACAGGGCACAAGGCACATGGCCAACCAGCGCTGCGAGAAGACCAACACGGTGGCTATGTTACAGTCGGGCCCTAAGAGGATGGACCCGTCCGAGTTCCAGAAAATGTTGGACATGCAGTGCCCGTACCACAAGAACCACAAGCACTCAGCACGCAACTGCTTCGACCTCAAGAATCACTTCTCTGGCAAGGGCAACGCTCGCCCTCCAAAGGGCCCTCCCAAAGGAGACAAGGAGAAGGAGAAGCGCGACCATCGTCCGGAAGACTATGAGGATGAGGATTTCCAGCACACTGACATGATGGTCCGCATGATCTATGGCAGTCCTAATCAGCTAGAGTGTAGGCAGAAGGCCAAGCTGACCCAGAGATAGCTGGTCTACACCACCATCCCCGGTATGCCATATTACCTGCACTGGGCGGAGGTCCCCATCACCTTCACCAAGGAGGACCACCAAACCATAGTGCCGAAACCAGGGAGATTCCCCCTAGTGATAAACTCCATAATTCACAGCATAGGTCTCGGGAAGATGCTAATGGACGGAGACAGTGGCTTCAACATCCTATTCGCTAGCACCCTGAAGAAACTCAGGCTCACCACGCTGGATCTGAACCCGACCGACACGCCGATCTTCGTCATAGTACCCGAGGACCCCTCAGTACTACTCTGTGAGATCACCATGCCGGTTACTTTCGGCACTCCTGAGAACTATCGCACAGAGTACATCCGATTCATCATGGTGGATTTCGAGACAGCCTGCGATCGTCAAGTTCATGGTGGTCCTGCTCTGTGCCTACATGTTGATGAAGATGCCTGCACCCAACGGTGTGATCATTGTCAAGGGCAACCCACTCATCGCCAGCGCATGCGAGAAGGAGAACCTCCACATCGCGGCCATGCTTGACTTCTCCAGGCATGCGAGGTCCTCGATGCATCCAAGGAGCTGAGCCCAGAGGAGCTAGAGATCCCGACCAGGAAGCCGACAACGGAGGCGATCCACCGAGAGAAGGAGGCTACGAAGAGGGTGTTCCTCGGCCTCAAGGACCCGTCCAAGATGGCGACCATAGGGGCCAACATGGACCCTAAATATGAAAGCGTGCTCATCAAGTTCCTACGTGCCAACTCAAACATATTCGCATGAAAACTAGCGGATATGTCGGGGGTGCCTAGAGAGCTCACCGAGCACTCCTTGAAGGTTGACGTGCAGGCCAAGCCGATCAAGCAGAAGCTTCGTCGATTCACGAAGGACTGCAAGGATGCTATAGGGGTAGAGATTACAAAATTGTTAGCAACCGGTTTCATAAAGGAGATGTATCACCCCGACTGGTTAGCAAATCCAGTTCTTGTAAAAAGAAGAATAAAGATTGGAGGATGTGTGTCGATTATACAGATTTCAACAAACACTGCCCCAAAGACCCTTTCACCAATCCCCTAATAGACCAAGTCATAGACTCCTTGGTGGGCTGTGCCCTGCTCTGCTTTCACGATTGCTACTCGGGCTATCATCAGATTAGCCTGAAAGAAGACGACCAAATCAAGATGCCTACTGATACCAGACCATGTCCTTTGGTCTGAAGAACGCTGATGCAACCTACCAGCATGCTATCCAAGCATGCCTAAGGACGCAAATCAACAACAACATCGAATCCTATGTGGACGATGTCGTGGTTCATATTCGAGAGCCTGATGATCTCATCAAAGACTTGTCTGAAACCTTTGACAACTAGAGGGTCTACCACTGGAAACTTAACCCGGAAAAATGCGTTTTCGGTGTTCCATCAGGAAAATACTCAGTCTCTTTGTCAGCAACCGTGGCATAGAGGCAAACCCACAAAAGATCCATGTGATTACACAGATGAAGCACCCAAAAGACAAAAAGATGTACATAAACTGGTCGGCTGCATAGCAGCACTCAACCGGTTCATATTACGACTCGGTGTGTGTTGACGGCTATTAAGTACCTAATTTAAGGCCGTCAATCCCTGCATTTCAACATGAGAATCACGCATCCACACTAGAATAGGGCTTTAAACTAACAATTTTCTACAAGTGGCTGTATGAAGATGAATGCAGGTGTTTAGCATAAGAAATGAGGAGAAAGCACACCTCTATGATCCTAGCACTTTAGGCTCAGCCAATGAGGGGCTGCCATGCAAGCAGCCCCTGGATCAATGACGTCACCAATCCAAGACAGAGAGAGCCTCAGCGAATCAGAGATCGCCACGCGTGCATCACATGGATCCATGGGCCCACCAGAGCGCCTAAACCGCCTCCAACACACGTGTACACCGGGAACCGACCTTAGCGCCCACCAGGCAGCAGCTCAGAGAAAGCACAAGCTGAGGCGGGCCACGTGGGGGTCGGCCGACCCAGGGATCGGCCGAACCGACCTTTGGTCGGCTGATCCCGGGCCTCCACGTGGTGTTCACCCATTGGTCCTAGAGGCCATCCCCGGGGTGTCTCGCTCCACTTGACGCCAGTGCCCGCGCCTATAAATAGAAGGGGAGGGGGGGTAAGAATAGGACAACACACTTGAAGGCAACTTCTTACCTTAGCCTCCTCTCCTCCTTCTCATTCCCTCTTGGTGGAGGTGAAACCTCATCCCACCAGGAATATGAGTGTGAGGAGGATCTAGCTTAGGTAGTGCTAGGTAGAGAGGATAGAGTGTGGGTGAGTAGAAGGGAAATGCGATGATCTGTTCTTCGTTCATCATCTCTTTGTACCTCGTGAGTGATACTGTTCTTCATTTAGACTAAAGTGAGTATTTCGTTATATTCCAATTAGATTAAAGTCGTGTTCATACATGGGTGATATGTTCTAGAGTTCGTCATCTGTTCATCATTTAGAGGCTCGTGTTATTCGTGACACGATCCTTTGATCTTGTTGACTAGATGAATAATTCTACATTCCCTTTGTATGACTGCTTGTCAATTAGAATATAGTGAGTGCTCTGCATATCTGAATTAGACCAAAGTGTCATTCATATCCCTTTGTATCGTCTTGATTCCATGATGGGTAAGGTCTAGTTGTACTCGCGGGTTCGTCGCTCCGTATTTCTACGGAGTCCTATAGTGTTGCTACGGGACGTCAGACGTAGCTGTGCTATAGTAGTAGTCGGTGGTGCAGACGTGGTGTCTGGACTACGGTTATCCTTCGATTGCCCTGTATCCCACGGTTTGTCTTGGGGTAGGCCGCGGTGGTGACAGCCGTTGGACCCTTTCGGAATCCGCCACGTTCGGATACAGGTGTAGGCAACCAATTGCCGTGAACCGACTGTTATAGCCAGGAGGGTCCGGTGTCCGAAGCGAGATCCTTTGCAGCTTGTACCCGCCTAGAACCAAGTACCTACAAGAGATACCATATCTTTCACCTACTTTAGCAGAGATCCTGTGTCCTTGGGTAAGTCGCTCGTAGAGTACCCCGACCGTTCGTTGGATTCGATACCCTTTGGAATACTCCCGAGGGAGAAGTGCTACAACGGTGTATCCGTGCGCTTGCGGATTCATTCGCACCCGTCAGTGTACCCGGGTGTTCCTTACACACTCACGCTAGACGCGCCACTAGTGGTGAGGTTAAGAAATACCAACTAGCATTTTTGGTGCCGTTGCCGGGGAATGGTTGTCGAGAATCTACGAACCCGACTATCCTCGTATCTTTTGTTTTTCCTTTTTCATTTCTACCTCTACCCCCGTTATCCCAGGAAGGTTATCCTTGTACGCACCTTTCGCTCATTATGAGTGGACCAATAGACTCATCCTTGTGGAGGCGACCCGCCTCCTTAACACCCTGTATGGTTCACCCATCCCTCATTAAGCTAGTTGCGAACAATTCCTTCTCGGGGGAGAGTCATGAAAATCCCTACTCCCATGTGAGAGACTTTGAACAACTGTGTTCTACCCAGGGTAAGACCGAGGTGACACAGGATGTTCTTAGGAGGAACTTGTTCCCGTTCTCCCTTTCAGGAGGAGCGAGAACTTGGTACCGTTGTTTTGGGCATGATCACCTCAGTTGGGGAGCATTGAGAGCAGCTTTCTACACCCGATTCTTTCCCTTGAGGCGTATCATTTCTTTAAGAATGGCGGTCCTCAGTTTCCAACAGAGAGAGGAGTCCCTAGGCATGGCATGGCATCGTTTTGCCTCTATGACCGAGTCATGTCCAGTCCTTGATCTGCCAGACCTGGTGCTCTTGCAGCATTTCCGGCTTGGTTTGCTAAGGGACAGTGGCATGACGCTTGATGCCATGTCGGGAGGCGCCCTTGTGTTCTTAGAGTTGGAGCAAGGAAGGGAAATTCTAGAAAAACTCCGGGATTTTAGCTCCCCACCCGTCCTGAGCATCGAGGTAGCCAACCGTGATAATGAGTTGCCTAGATCCATCCTCGAGAGAGCTCGAGCCTACATACCAACCTTCTCTACGCTCTTGTCGAAGATGTCATTCTTGACTAGCAGGAATCTATGGGAAAGAGCACCTAGTGTGAGTTCTACCTTTAGGTTCCCCTATCGTTTCTTCTCTTAAAAACCCGACCTTCGAGACTTAGTCTCGGGGGAAGGAGGAAAGGAGTAATCAAATAAGGGTGGTTGTTCCTAGCGAGAACGACTATCTCGACTTCAGCTACGACTTTCCGGGAGAGGTTATGATGGATATTTTGTTCTTTATGTCAGGGCCCAACCTGAGGTGCCGCCACACCAAAGGTCAGGTCAAGACACTGGCCCTAGAATCACAAGTCTCTATACTTCTAGCTTTAGAAAGTATGATCTTATACCGATCCAGTTGAGCAACTTATCTCATCATCATGAGCTCAGCTAGGACCGATGCCGATCAAGTTCAGTAGGCATAAATACCATTCTAATACTCTGGCTTGATCGATGCCCCGTGGGAGTGCGGTTGCATTCCTACCTTTTGCACTTCCGTTGGAAGCTTGGGTTGGCTTACATGTTGTCCTCGCTCTAGTAAGGGTGAGAACCCGTGGCAACCTAAGGAGAGAATGAACTGGCAAGTTTGTTACTGTTGATCTAAGGCCCGAATGTTCCTCCAACCCATGGATTTTTATTCGCTTGATCTAGGGTCCGAGCATTCTTGAGCCATGCTTTCAGAGATATGGGTCCAGGTGAACCCCCTATGTTGTGCTATTTATGCGGGAAGAGGTTTAAGTAAAGCTCAAAGAGGAGTGAGAGTATTTATGCCTAACACCTTGTCTTAGCCATTACTGGAGCCTCCAACCTCAAAATCCGCGGGACACCTGGCCCTGAGACCGTGAGCCTTGCTAGAACCCACAGGCCAAAGGGGAGGCCCAGCGGGGCCCATATGGGTTCGGCCGACCCACTAGGTCGGCCGACCCAGCAAGGGCGCCGCCGCCTCTCCCCTTTCGCGTGTGCCTCCCTTCGTCCTCCAGAGATCTCCTCCTCGCCGCGTGACGGATTTCGAGCCGCGCAGAACTCCATCTCCCCTGCTCCTTCCTCCTCACAGCCACCACATCACCAGTCATGAGCGGCCGGGATGCGCAGCCTCGTCAGATGAAGGCCCCGTCCCCCTTCGAAGGGGAGAAGTCCTTCTTCTTCAGCGACCTTGGGAGCGATAAGCTGCATCCATGGGACGGATCTCAGGATGATATGATGACTCCGGAACGGGAGAGGAGGATGAGAAGCGCGACTGGAGACTCGATAGAGTCCCCGGCTAGGCGCGGCTCATCTTCACCCCCCACTTTCGCTGGTCATTATTCCCAATTTACCACCCTAGTGAAGAAACCAGCCCCTGGTTCAAGCAAGAAGGTGCTCTACGATGACTGGCCAGGCCCACCGTTAAAGCCTGGAGAGCGCTACGCAGGATCGCTCTTTAGCAAGGATGGTGAGCCTTTCTGCCACAAGTATGAGCAGGATGTTTGGGATGAGTTCCCGTAGTCCCAGACCAAGTTTCGCATCTTTGGGGTGAGGACCCCGAAGGACAGCTGCGGGAAGCCGAAACCATATCCACCGCGCTGGGAGACAGAACTCGAGGATATCCTGGCTTCATTACCTAACAGAAGGAATCTCCAAACGAGCAAGGTGGCGGATAGATTGGCAGATGTGTACCTCGAGTACGAGGCCTTAGTGAAGGTTGTGGAGAAGCAGCGAGAAGAGTATCGGCAGCTCAGGCGTCTTCTCCTCGAGACCCATAGGGAGATGGATGCTATGCTGCAGCACCTGATTAAGGCAGAGGGTTTGGAAGCCCTCTTCGCGGAGTAGAGGGCAACACCCATTTTTCATTTTCCATAGGCGCTTAGTTCAGTTTAGTTTATTTCCTTCCATGTTTATTTCCCTTTCAAATTTTTATTTCCATCATGTGTGTAAGTGCCTATTTCTTTATGAACTTGAATAAAATAATTTGGCTCCACCTGTCAGATAACCCGGTCGAGTCACATGTGTGTTAGTTGTTTCTGTTTTTGTTTGTCTTGAAGAACTGCACCCAGGGACAAGATAGTGTGGGGGAGAGTCGCACTCTCCAAACGCGAACACGATGGATACTTGCACCCACACCACACTCGCACAGCGCTATGATCACTCGTGTTTAAAGAACCTGAACGGAGACACATTCTTGCACATCACGAAAACCCCGTTCAGTCTGCATCAACAACCAGCGCTGGTTTGCATCTCTACCTCATTCAACCATGATGCTTGAGTTCGTTATGCCCTTTTATAAAATCTTTTATGAGCGACCTCGAGAATTCTGTGGTGATGCTTGCTCCGTACCTGTGGTTGACATGCATAAGTTCTATCCCTTGTTTATACTCTTGAGGCTTGTGAACCATATCTTTATAAGGACAACATGTTCATCTAAGTGGTTGACAAGAGAGATATGGCTTGATGACAAGATCTTAACTCTGAAGGTTTGAGTTCTTGGGTTTATTTGAAAAAAAATGCTCTTGCAGCTCTTCTTTGATATGTCACAGTCCTACCAAAGCCATATGATGTTTTTAGTTGAAAACCTTATACTCATATGCTGCTTGTTGTTGCATTGAGCTTTGTCAATTCCTGTGACCCCATGAGGATTCTTTTCATGCTTTCATGATCAAGATTTATGTGCACATCACCATTTCCCCCTTGCTATGCTTCTACTCTGGAAGTTAGCATTGTATCATTCATCTATTCATCTACATAAATGCTCCATCATATGCATTGATTTCTCTCTCCTCAAGTATTTTGTAAAGAGGCATGGCTATACAAAAAAAAAAAAAAGAAAAAAAAATGGGGACACATGAAGGCCCCCCAGATGAGAAAAAAAGAGAGAAAAGAGAAAAAAAATGTGGGCACATGAAGGTCCACTAAAAAAGAAGAAGAGGATAGCCATGTTCTCATAACTTCATATATATAAGAGAGAGGGAATCATGCAATGGAGTCATTTAACTCATTCATCTCAGTTAGCGAATATGGTAATAACTAGCACCCATTCCGGGCCTAGTGTCCACCTTACCATATCTACCACATCCATACACGTGCACTTCTTGATCTGATCGTATGACTTGATTTACTCTTTGGATCCAGTTTTTTATTTTGCGATACATGCAATACAAGTACGCCTTGCTATTCATATCCTACCCTGAGCTCCACATAAGCCTGCTAGAAATAGGATGGATTTAAGGCAGTCATGCCCAAGTGAGTACATATACACATTGAGCGATCCGAGAGAATCAAAGGAGGAGGCAAAGCAGGTTTTTCTTTGAAAATCTTTTGAAAACCCCAAGTGCTTACCCTCAGATGTCTGAGGGATTCGATTCATGGTTATTCCTCTTATCAACTACCCAAGATGGCATGGTAGCCACTCCACAAAGTCACAAGAGCAAGATATGACCTGGAAGAATTCTTATGTATGTTTCATACCCTTGGTTTAACCCGCTCGATCCCTTCCCTATTGCTCGGGACGAGCAAAGGGCAAGTGTGGGGGAGTTGTTGACAGCTGTTAAGTACCTAATTTAAGACCGTCAATCCCTGCATTTCAACATGAGAATCATGCATCCACACTAGAATAGGGCTTTAAACTAACAATTTCCACAAGTGGCTGTATGAAGATGAATGCAGGTGTTTAGCATAAGGAATGAGGAGAAAGCACACCTCTACGATCCTAGCACTTCAGGCTCAGCCAATGAGGGGCTGCCATGCAAGCCGCCCCTGGATCAATGAGGTCACCAATCCAAGATAGAGAGCCTCAACGAATCAGAGATCGCCACGCGTGCATCACATGGATCCATGGGCCCACCAGAGCGCCTAAACCACCTCCAACACACGTGTACACCGGGAACCGACCTTAGGGCCCACCAGGCAGCCACTCAGAGAAAGCACAAGCCGAGGCGGGCCACGTGGGGGTCGGCCGACCCAGGGATCGGCCGAACCGACCTTTGGTCGGCTGATCCCAGGCCTCCACGTGGTGTTCGCCCATTGGTCCTAGAGGCCATCCCTGGGGTGTCTCGCTCCACTTGACGCCGGTGCCCGCGCCTATAAATAGAAGGGGAGGCTGGTAAGAATAGGACAACACACTTGAAGGCAACTTCTTACCTTAGCCTCCTCTCCTTCTCATTCCCTCTTGGTGGAGGTGAGACCTCATCCCACCAGGAATATGAGTGTGAGGAGGATCTAGCTTAGGTAGTGCTAGGTAGAGAGGAGAGAGTGTGGGTGAGTAGAAGGGAGATGCGATGATCTGTTCTTCGTTCATCATCTCTTTGTACCTCGTGAGTGATACTGTTCTTCATTTAGACTAAAGTGAGTATTTCGTTATATTCCAATTAGACTAAAGTCGTGTTCATACATGGGTGATATGTTCTAGAGTTCTTCATCTGTTCATCATTTAGAGGCTCGTGTTCTTCGTGACACGATCCTTTGATCTTGTTGACTAGATGAATAATTCTACATTCCCTTTGTATGACTGCTTGTCAATTAGAATATAGTGAGTGCTCTGCATATCTGAATTAGACCAAAGTGTCATTCATATCTCTTTGTATCATCTTGATTCCATGATGGGTAAGGTCTAGTTGTACTCGCGGGTCCGTCGCTCCGTATTTCTACGGAGTGCTATAGTGTTGCTACGGGACGTCAGACATAGTTGTGCTATAGTAGTAGTCGGTGGTGCAGACGTGGTGTCTAGACTACGGTTATCTTTCAATTGCCCTGTATCCCATGGTTTGTCTTGGGGTAGGCCGTGGTGGTGACAGCCGTTGGACCATTTCGGAATCCCCCACGTTCAGATACAGGTGTAGGCAACCATTTGCTGTGAACCGATTGTTATAGCCAGGAGGGTCCGGTGTCCGAAGCAAGATCCTTTACAGCTTGTACCCCCCTAGAACCAAGTACCTACAAGAGATACCATACCTTTCACCTACCTTAGCAGAGATCCTGTGTCCTTAGGTAAGTCGCTCGTAGAGTACCCCGACCATTCCTTGGATTCGATACCCTTTGGAATACTCCCGAGGGAGAAGTGCTACAACGGTGTATCCGTGCGCTTGCGGATTCGTTCACACCCATCAGTGTACCCGGGTGTTCCTTACACACTCACGCTAGACGCGCCACTAGTGGTGAGGTTAAGAAATACCAACAGTGTGCGCGACCTACCCTTCTTTAAGCTCCTAAAGCATCAGGACAGCATCCCGAGGGATGAGGAAGCTCAGAAGTCCCCCATCCTTACTGAAGGACCGAACTGGCAACCAGAGAGGGGTGGAGTGAATGGGAGCCGATAAAAATTCTTCTCGAAGGAGATGACTTCTCCAACAAGATGAACTCGGTTGGATACCCAAAATCACACGCTCCGTACTCAACCTTCCGTTTGCCAAAACCACGTAGCCACTGGAGTGCTACTGGTCCTAGGAAGAAACACTACCTGCAGCCACAGCTCCTACACACACGGCAGCGGAAACAACTCAGAAGCTGTCTGGCCAGCAGGGGGTGGTTAGACCGGGTATGGGGGCGGTTAGACCGCCTCCACCTGGTAACCGAGAAATCCTCCGAACGACCTCTTTCGAGCTCCAAAACTCTCCACGGTTTCACCCACTGGATCCTCTAGTCAAGGCCAAGCTAGCTACCAGAGAATCTTGGCGAAAACCAAAACTTCACCCGAGAGCCTAGGGGCGGTTTAACCGGCTCACGTGGGCGGTTTAACCTCCTGTACCCAGCAAGAAACACAATCCAAGAACTCCTAGCAAACAGCACCAAAACGGACCCCAATTTCACCAGAACGCTCCTCTGATCAAGGCGAACGAACTCACAGAGGAAAATTTGGCAAAATCAAAACTTCCACCTGAGAGGCCCAGGGCGGTTAAACCACCCCCCTATGGCGGTTAGATCGCCCCTCCTAGAGAACTTGGCCGCGGGTCAACCCTTAACTTCCCATCACCCGATCTCCCGATTCACCCCACGGATTGCAGCGAAACTCCGAGGATACCTGGGTTACCTCCTGGGCAACCTCTCCACCAAAGGAATTGCACCACAACACTCTCAATCAAAGGGAATCATGGATCTTGGCCTTCTAGGTCATGAACTCGAGCATCTCGGAAAACCACCAAATCGAGGTCGATTTAAGGGAGTTCTTGGGGCGAAGTCACCAGCCAAAGGGGCACAAGGTCCTCATTCATGAAACCCAACAAGAATCCCGCAAGAAATCGCCCTCAAAACTCCACCACGAAAATCACAAGAAAGAGCTCCGAAAATCACCAAAAAGACAAATGGGAGAGGCAACACAAGGCCTTGAGGAACCACGCCGAATCATCTATACATACCATGAAGGTTCATACAAGGTCTAGCTTGCCACTCGGTCATCCATCCCTCTCTCAAGGTCTCACCATGAAGCTCTCAAGCTAGTCCTAGAAATTCCTAAGGAAAATAGGAAGGGAAAATAGCAAAGGGAAATGAGCTAGGGTTCCAAGAGTTGGCTGCCATCCCACAAGTCAAGTGTTTATATGGGGCAACCAAAAGACTAAACTACCCTTACTAGCAACTAGGGATACAAGCCCCTCAAGGGCAATTTTGGAAGTCTTCAGTTCAGCACCATCGGACGGATGTGCATCCACTGCAAACCTGCGTAGCTCGAACGCAACTCTTGCGATCATGCCACGTGTCCTCCGCTTCGAAGTTTCTCGGCGGCATCGACCCGGGCAGTCAGACCGCCCCACCTGGGTAGTTAGACCGGCCCCAGACGGTCTGACCGCCCTTCCTGGGTGGTTCAACCGGCCTGGCCGGCCACACTCCTCCATCGAGTCTTCGGCCTCGGTTTTGTGGCTCAACCGAGTAACCGAGTGGTTTTGTGGTGAACCACTGCAAACCCCGCAGACTTTGTGTAGCCTCCGCCAATCTCCACTCATGACTCAGCTCCCGCATGTCCCAGCTCGACCTTGGTTTTGAGGCTCAACCAAGAAACCGTCCACGACTTCGTCTTGCTGTTCTTGCCACTTTGCGACCCGCACTTGACCCTGCTGGCCACCGGGTCCCTCGGACCAAGCCTACTTGTCTACTCCACACCTAGAGGCCTCACCGGCATCGACCTTTCACGCTTGCTCTTCACCTGCACCAGCACCAATCAAGCCGCAGCCTGCACCTGCGATACTTAGCGAAGAGTCAGTCCACACAACGTTGTCAATCACTCATCACACCAGGAAGCGACCATCCACCGGTCCTTGAACCACACAGGCTCTGACTTACTACACCAAAGCCCGGGGAGACACTCTATCTCTACATCTCTAATACCACCCATGGGAAGCCATGGGAAGAATCTTGATGTGGTCTATCAAGCTGGTCGCACAGGACATCACCTTCATACCTTGCAACATGATCAAGTCTCAAGTACTCGCGGATTTCGTGGCTGAGTACACAGAGATACAGACGCCATCTACTGCCATTGCACCAGAGGATTGGACCATGTTCTTTGATGGATTGCTCAGGATTGCAGGAGGCGGAGCTGGAGTAGTCTTCATCTCTCCAAAGGGAGAGATGTTGCGGTATGTTCTACAGATCATGTTCGACGTCTGCAACAACGCAACTGAGTACGAAGCTGTGCTCCATGGACTACGGATCACCATATCCCTCGGGATCAAGCACCTGGTGGTAAAGGGAGATTCTGCTCTCATTGTCAACCAGGTGAACAAGGACTGGTCCACAACCAGTGAAAAGATGGATGCTTACTGCGCGGAGATACGAAAGATCGAAGTCATGTTCTCGGGACTGGAGTTCCAGCACGTGCTTCGTGACAACAACAAGGCAGTAAACATGTTAGCCAAGATGGGATCCACCAGAGCCAAGGTACCACCTGACATTTTTGTAACACCCCTAGTGTTTAATTGTAATTAATCAATGGGTTAAGCCCTGATTAAGGAGTTAAACAGTAAAAGCTTCGGACACCCTTTCATTGGCATGGTTATATCCCTAAATTTTGTATAGCAACTAAAAAATTGGCCATTGTAAAAGTTGTTCGTTATCTCCAGGAACACATTTCTCCGAATTAGTGGCATTCCAAACTTTGAGTGGAAGATGCTCAAAATCGCGGTCAAAGCAGAGTTGAATATTTTTACTGAATTCTACATCCTGCCAACTTCGACGGATGTTACTGACCAAAATTTTGCTCAAACACCATGTCACCCTTTGTGAAAGTTGTAGGCTATACTTCCATGTACAACTTTCATATTTGGAGTTTTTGTCGCGTAGTTCAAGTTTCTAGAGAAATTCGTGGTCAAACCTGCACTAACCACACACCTTCCAGTACTCTGCATGCTCCAGAGAGCGGCGTCGCCGCTCGCGTGCATGTCGAGAGCCCAGCGCCTGACCCGGACGCCGTGGTCATCGACAAGGGATTGTGTGGCCACACCTTGACACGTGCCCATTTGTCGTGCACACCACTCCCCTATCCCTTGCCGCCCAACCGCGCCAACGCGAGTGAGCCACACGCCACACCGCTAAGCGCCGTCGGTGAGTGGCCAATGGCCAGCAGTTGCTTCGCCTCGACCTTGTCTCCCCATCGACTTATCTTGGCTGCCTATAAGAGGCGCTGCCGTTGAGCGATCGGGCACACACGCATCCACCACCGTTCGCCATGCTCTGCAGGCGCGCCAAAGATGCAACTGGCCGCCATTGGCACCCTACCACAGAGCTCCACCTCCATACACTTAACACCGCCGCTCAAACCTTCCTCCACCTCCCTACCGCACCATCATAGCCTGCCAAGCCGCTTGTTGTCAAGCATCACGGCACACCTTGCCGTAGTTTGAGAAGAGGCGGCCGCCGCCAGACTACGTTGTCAAGCCCCCTCGCCAGCCGCTCCTCCGCCCCAACCATGCGCCAAAATCGAACCTCAGGTGATCACTCATGTCTCCCCGTCCTTTCTCGGCTGGACTGAGAGCTCCCCTTGCCGGATTTTGGCTCCCACCACCGGCCGGTGTGCACAGGGACTGCATTGCAGGACCTGAGTACTTTCTACGGACCTATCTATGAAAACCGAGGACCTGTATGTGAAAACCGATCTTCCAGATCTAGGGTCTCCAGGCTGAAACTTGTAAAATGCCTAGAAACTCGTAGAAAAATCAGAAAAATGCAACTAGAAATATGTTTTGAGATCCTTGTGATGAGTACTACCTTTTCTACAAAGGTTGTATAGTGTTTTTGTACTTGGTTTTTTGATTTAATTTGAATCTCAGTTTGAGCTAGATTTGTTGTAGTTTGAAATCTGGAGCTGATCTTGATCTGAATTTTTGATATATTGCTTGTGGCATCATGAATAGGCTCTGGTAGGAAGATGGCACAAAGTTGTTGTGTTAATCTTTATTTATGATTAATTTCCTATTTATGCTAGATCTGTCTTGATGCTTTTTATAGCCCTTTTAGTATACCTTTTTAGGCTCATCTTTGTCTTGTGGCTTTACCATGCTTAATTACATTAGTGAAAAATTGGGTAGAATTTTATGGCTTCGTTTGATGCCTGTTTTTTATTTATGATTGTTTAGATATTTAAACGCATAGCTTGAATTCTGTGTAGATTCTGAACCTGATCTTTGGTGAATATCCTGCTCATGCCATGTTAAGCTTTTGGTAGAAAAAGTAGCCTTGAAATGGCTATGGCTTTCTCTGAATAATTTATGTTTGGAGTGCTAGGCTTAAATTTGTTATTTTTGTATAAATTATTCTATATAGCTTCTGGAGCTAATCTTTGGTGTGCAGCTCTATTTTGATCTTGTCTTGCTGTGTGCAAATTTGCAACCCCAGAGCATGCTTCAACCTTTCAGTATAAATTATTTATGTTATCAGCAGGTATATATTTTTGTATTTTTCAAGCTTAGTATATAGCTCCTGTGGATCTGAAATTTTGTGTGTAGCCTAGGTTTGTTCCAGAGATGCTATGTATAAATTTTCAGTGTCAGAGGATGTGTAGATTCTCCTGGATAAATTAATCTTGTTTATTGCAGCTATAACTTGTTAGATTTTTCATGCTTGGTGTGTAGCTCAAATTGGTGTGAATTTTTGCCAGTAGCTTGGTTCTGAACTCATTTGCTTGTGTGATTTTTCTCTCTGGTTTCCTGTGTGTGGTTTTAACAGAACAAATCTTGGAAGTACATTAAGCTTAATAAAAACAAAATTAGGAAAAGCCTTTTTAATTCAAATTACACCTTAAACCTTGGGTTTAAACCTCACCAAATCACTTTTGTGCAGCACCTGTTCCTCTTGTGAAGTTAAATAAATTTAATTTGCTTAAATGTGTACACAATCACCATCAAATAAGAATAATATATCACCTTTTCTGTTACAAAGAATTAATGGTCAAGTTTTTATCAAGGTGAATATGGCCAACCATACAGCCTAAGTTTTACTTCAGTTTTCAGAAATATAATTTTGCTTAAGTTCACTAAATAATGTTGCATATGCATCCCTCGTGTATTACTCCCCGATGGTGACCACACGCTCGTGCCGAATCGTGGAGAGGAAGGAACTGACGTGGAGGTGAACTACGTCGAGGTGACCCAAGAACAGGACACCGAGGACCCCCAAGCTAACGGTAACGAAGAAGGCAAGCACCAGAGCATAACCTAACCTTTCTAAATTATGCAACTATCTATGTTTATGTTTATGCATTTACATTTCAGGAGTTGATTTGAAACCATAGATGCATGATCCCTAGGTACCTATGCTTATACTAGTATGCTAGGTCGATAGTTGCCATGTTCTAAGGACACGGTGCAAGTCGAGTGATGTTCGTCACTCACGAGATATAGGTTCTTATGTTGGAATCATAAGATTGGATAAACTGGTTTGCTCATGTGGTAAGAGCATGAGATCTGGGCTCCGGTCCAGTGGCTTTCATGGGTTAAGCATTTGAGCGTACTAAGCACTTATCGGGAATGGGACCGTTAATCCTAGTACTTGATTGAGGCGGTAAGAGCTCTTACCCTTACTAATCTTAAGCTTTGTCTCTCGGCTTGCCACTAGGGGTACATGTGCAAGAGGTGGGGCGTGCCGTAAATGGGTGTCCACTGAGCCTTGTACCTAAGACAGTAAGCTTCGATCCTGAACCGAAGATTGACGGGAACCACCTAGTTGGTGCCCTCGTAGAGGTTGTCATTTCGTGTGTTTAGGTCCACCTTGCAAGGTTATTAATCGATCGATTATTGGCCTCTCACCATTATCCGAGACTACTTAACCAACTGGCCATGTGATCCCTCAATGATGGAACTTGATTAAGTTGATGCTTGATATAATTGCTTGCACAACTCTTGCTTGCAATAGTTGGTTACCTAGAATGGCTAAGAAACTAGAACTTGAGCTAAAATACTGAAAGTAAGGAGCAACTCTTAGTCGCTTTTTGGCAAAACAAACCCATCAACCAAAAGCCTTGCATGTCTAGTAGTCGGTGATGTAGTTATCACCCGACAGGTAAGTCTTGCTAAGTATTAGTATACTTAGCCTTGCTATATATGTTGTTTTCTGGTGAAGCTTTTAATGATGTGTGGCTTGGAGAGATCCCACCTGGATGGGAGCTGCAGTGGGTGGATAACGATGAATAGGAGTGATGATGTCATGGATGGCCTCCTGTGATGTCATAAAGACGTTTAGAATTTCAGCTGTATAAACTTTGAACTTTATTCTCTATGTTGAACAATGGTTTGTAATAAGTGGATCCCATGTGGGCCAATTTGGATTAATTTGGTTAAGTACATTGGACTCACCTTTGTGTGAGTTATGTATGCTAATCTTCGTCTGTTGTTACGTACGTGATTCATTGGGCTTGACCTGGTAGACACGACAAAGTACTTCTATGTTATTGCTTAAGGGCCTAATGGATGGGTTTAGGTGATAATACAACATTATTTTGAGCGGGTCTGTCATAGTTTTCGTCCAAGACCTCATAAAGCCATCCATCAAGAATCTCAAGGTACAGGTCGACCTAGCTAAAGGACTCGGCGATGTACTCATGATTGAGCCCCAGCCCGAGTGGATCGAAGAGCTGGTCGAGTACATTAAGCACGACACGCTTCCGAATCCCTTGTCGAGAACGAGAGAGAAACACGGGCCTTGCACGAGAAGATCACACACAGGAGCAAGAACTACGCCCTGATCGGAGATAGGCTCTACAGAAGGGGAGCACACTCCCGAGTACTCTAGTAGTGCATCCCATAGGACGAGGGATAACGACTCTTGTCTAAGATTCATGGCGGCATATGTGGGAATCACGCTGGCACCCGAACCGTTGTGGGAAAGGCCTTCCGATCTAATTTCTACTAACCCACAACAGTTGCAGACACCGAAGCACTGGTACGGCACTGCGAGGGATGCCAATTCTTCGCTAAGCAGATCCATGTGTCGGCATAGGCCTGGACCAGTGTCTTGGCCCTTTGCATGCTGGGGGCTTTACATGGTCGGCCCCTTCAAGAAAGCATCTAGAGGATACGACCGCATCCTCGTAGCAGTAGATAAGTTCACCAAGTAGATAGAGATCAATCCCATCAAGACACTAACGGCGGCCAAGGCAACAAAGTTCATCGGAGAGATAGTCTACATATTCGGAGTCCCAAATAGGATCATCACGGACTTGGGCACGAACTTCACTAGACGAGAATTCCAGGATTACTATGATGACCTCCTCATCAAGGTGGCTCGGGCCTCCGTTGCCCATCCATGAGCCAATGGCCAAGTGGAGCAAGCTAACAGAGCGGTGCTGGAAGCTCTGAAGAAGCGCATCTTCGATCGGCTCAAGAAGTACGCAACCAAGTGGCTCTGAGAGCTTCCCGCAGTAATTTGGGCACTGCGGACGCAGCCGAGTCATGCTACTGGGAACACACCTTTCTTCCTCATATACGGATCTGAGGCGGTGCTTTAGACTGGCCTCATGTTCGGTGCACCCAGAGTTGAAGTATATGACGAAAGCGAGGCAGAGAAGGCACACATTGAAGACATCGACAACGTCGAAGAAGGCTGGCTGGCGGCCACGATACAGGCTACATGGTATGCGTAGGCTCTAAGGCGCTACCAAGATAGAAACGTCTAGAAGAGAGCTTTCTGCGTGGGTTATCTAGTATTCAGGAGGATCCAAAGCAAGAAGGACATGCATAAGCTCTCGGCCCCATGGGAGGGGCCATTTATCGTCAAGGAAGTCAACAGGCCGGGTGCTTACCGGCTAATGAGGGAAGATGACACAGACGTGCCAAACTCGTGGAACATCAAGCATCGATGCCGCTTCTACACATAAAAGCTATGTACTTCCTTTACTTTCCATAATATTAGCATGCTAGCAATAAAGATAATGATCAAAGTTTCATGTCTTCGAGAATTTTTCGTTCTCTCAATGCTTGCATGTCCCAGACCCAAGTTCCAAGTCTGAAACTTGGGGACTATTTTACTTATGGCAATACTTTTTGTCAAAATTAAATGCGCTCATCTAACACGGATCTAAAAACTTATAAAGTACTTTGTAAAACACGTCATAAATCAAGGGCCCAGATCGTCACCAAGCCAAAGTACTAAGTGTGCATGAGAGTACGCCCTCTGCACTAGGAAACTGAGGTCAACAGGACTACAGTTCCCGCAATGGATTAATTACCGGAGAAATTAACAGTTCATGGATACCATCAAGGTAAAGTGGCTATTAAAACTACGAATAAAAACGTTCAAGGTGCAAATAACCAACCTAAGTTCCTAAACTGTACAAATTACTTATACATATTTCTTATGACCTAAGCAGGGGGAGCAACTCCATCTTCGTCATCAAGAGAGATGACATCATCGGCAAGTTTCTCCGTGACTTACTTCACCTCGTTCAGGAGCTCTCTGACCCAAAACTCGGTCGTACCCAATGCGTATCCGTTGTGGAACCTGTTCAGATCCATTGACGTGAACCACGAGCGGAAGATCGCGAGGCAATGGCCCGTGCTCGAGACGCTCACTGAGTGGAGATACTCCTGGAAGCGAGAAGACACGGCGTGCACCCTCTTGAGCATCGACACCGAACGCGCCGGTGGATCGTCAAACTCTCGCACATGCAAGGGCTTGGCCACCAGCACCAGCTCCTCCATCAGCAGGCAGATGGCATCCTCCAGCGCCCGCAACTTATGATGCTCCAACTGCACGCGCTCCTTCAGATCTGCATATTAGGTGAAGGAAACTCATTGGTGCACTACTCAAAGTTAGTAGCACTCCGTAAAAAAGAAACAATATCAGTAGCAGCACGAGGCCAACCTCAGATCTCCTTCCAAGCTGTTGTTGCTTCAGCAGTCTTCTCCTCGAACTTCCTGGCCACCTCCTTCGCCCGCCAAGCCTTGAGCTCCTACTCTGCCTTGGCGTGCGCTTCTACCACCCACGCGAGATCTGCCTCATGCGCTGCATCAGAGATCAAGATTAAGTACTCAAGATCAAAAAGTTAAGGAGGCATCGAGCTAACCTTTTTGGCGTCACTCCACTTCCTCAGCCACAACCGCCTTCTCACAAAGCAGTTGCTCAAGCTCTCGATTCCTCGATTCTCGAAGCTCGCGCGCTTGCTCCTGTAGGTGCTGCACCCAGGCGCAAAGTGCCTCGTTCGCCTCGAAGCCAGCCACGACTGCGTCTAGAACCTCACTCTTCTAGGTCGAGTGGGCTGAGACACTCTGAGTAGAAAGGTGGGGAAGAACTCCGCAAACAAATAGAAACGACAAGAAAAACAGTGGCAACAACTCTTACCTCTGTCAGTTGGGACGCCTTCTGCATCAGGGTAGCAAGCTCCTGACACTCACTGGCATCCACCGCAGGGTCACACAACACTTCCTCGGCCACACCACTAAAGACATGTGCAATTCTGACGGTCCTCAGCGGGCTGACATGGGCAGAAGGTAGGTCTAACTGGATCTCTTTGATCTCAGCAACCGCCTCCCTAGTTAGCGGAGGCAGTGACAAGGCCGTCACTAAAGGACCACCGGCGGGTTCACCAACTGCACGCTAGGGACTGGCTCGCAGGGAATGCAAGATGACACCTAGTGCCGCTGCACCCGATTCCTCCACTACCGCGCCAGAGTGCTCCTCTGAAGCACTCGGCTATGACACCGTCGGGGTGATGGATGGCACGGGCGCCCCCTCCTCAACAAGGGGCAAATCAACTGCTTCCCTGCAAACAACAACAAGTCCAACACCACACGGCTTATCAATCCAAGCACCAACATGCAAGCTAACATGACGAAATATCAATCAAGTGATTGAGAAAACTTACTTAGTTGAGACGCAAACTCACGCGCATTTGTAAAGGCCGGACGAGAAGCTAGCATGACGCTTCCACCCGCCTCCGCCTTCCAAAGTTGCCCCCATGCCTGCGTCGAGCACAATAGGTGCCAGCGACAGGACTGCAGAAGAAGTATGAGCCACACCCTCGGAGGGAAGCGGATACGGAACAGCCACAGGAGGTTGCCGCTCCGGCTTCTCCTCCGGCTGCCACTCCGGCTGCTGCTCCGGCCACTACTCCGGCTGCTGCTCTGGCTGCTGAGGAAAAGAAGGCGGCGACGGAGGCCGCGCCGATTGCCGAGGAGAAGAAGGAAGAGACCAAGGAGGGGAATCCCCTGGCAGTGTAATAGAGTGTGGTGGTGTCTACTCTGCAACACTCGCCGCCACGACGCGGGGTAACACCACCTCCTCCTCCGAGCCATTGCCCAAGACCTAGCGGCACCAGCGCGACTCCCCATTGTTTATCTTCAGTGAGCCGGGAGGCGCCCGACGAACCTAAGGCCAACATAAACCATTGGGTTTCTTCCCCTTGTTAGTCGCCCGCTCGCACCCTTGCCTTGCTGGGGATCCGGCGCGACGCGAGCGCGGCTCCTCTAGGTTTTACCCACTGCCATTCGATGCTGCAGTGGATTTCACCAGCTCTCCAGCTGCAGCTCGTGCAGCCTGCCCATCAAGCCAACTGCGTTCATGAGCTTCTACAGAAGCGGCACCGAGGACACAAATGCGGCGCGACTCTGTACAAAAGACAAATAGACATTTAAGCAAACATCTGGTAGGCATATGTTCATTGCCCTAATGGGCGACCGCTTAGATAGTGATGCCTTACCAGAGGTGGCAATTGCTACAAGGTGAAAGGCGTCAGAGTCCCGCGGGTTGTGATCTGGGTATGAGCCACAAAGCACTGGCTGATCTGGTCCACTACACCACCGGCTCTGGCACCAACCGAGTCGTATCAAAGTCCTCAGTGGTTGCAGACGTCGAGTCACAAAGTTGATCATCACTAACATGCTAGTAAGCCCACTGCCCTTCAGGTTGCTGATCAGCTTCACCAGCGGATTCACCTGCTCCATCTCCATGTCGCTGGGCTCTTCGTCCGAGCACCACCGCTTCACCGGGCGTACATCGATGTTGTACAGCACCATGCTAGCCTTTGTTTGAGCTGATCAGTAGCACCGAGATGTACTCGACAGAGTGTTTCTGCTTGAGCTGCAGCCTGGCGCCGCCGACCACCCTTAGTTTCTTAGCACTCTTCTAGGGCTTGAACCAGAAGAAGTACCGGAATAGGTTGAAGTGCGGAGGGATCCCCAAGATGGATAAAAATGGGATTTAGAGGATGGAGTTGGAGTTGAGATGACAGATCTCTAATCTGTAGTAGTAGAGCAGCCTGCGGAACAAGGGATGCACCAGCTGCCCGAACCCGTGTAGGTATGCGGCCTCGAAGACGAAGAACAAACCCTACATAAGCTAATAATGTGACCATCTCAATACCATGAATACATAAAGTAAACAAGATTAGCCAAGAAAATAATCTCTCGAGTACCCCAGAATAAAAATTGGGAAATGGAAGACGGGGAACAGATGAGTGTTGGCCTTGCTTTTCAAGAACGCTATGTTGTACTCGCCTATTTATTGAGGACTACGCCGAGCACGTGAGCTCGGTGTAGCATTGCTAAAGTTAATATGGAAAATGTGAGATGCTCGGAATATAGTCAGGCCTACGCTTGATACGAATCTAGTTAGGTCAAAATCTTCAGTGGTGCACATTAGTTACACAGCAAGTCCTGGGAAACAACTCACGCCGCATCTAGGGAGGAACTATACTCCTGGAATTCAGTGGCTCAGACGTGCTACGTCTGACGTTGCTGGCGGTAGATGTAAGGTTGGCCTACCACTGTAAATAAAACTAGATCTAAACACTTCTACAAGAACCAGTAGGATGTTCCTAGCTGAAATAAGATCCTGAAAAGGATGTTCCTAGTCAAAACAAGATCCTGAGAAGAACTAGTGTAGACATGGGATCTGTCAGATCTAAAAACTTCTATAAGAACCAGTAGGATGTTCCTAGCCGAACAAGATCCAGAAAGGATGTTCCTAGTCGAACAAGACCTAGTGTAGACATGGGATCTACCCAACATAGAAAAACTAGTGCACACATGGGATCTGCCACATGGGAAAACATGGAAGTACGAATCAACCGTGGAAGCTGAACCGAGGAGGGAAACATTGTACCTTGTTTTGGATATCTCCTTCATACGACCTTCCCTCCTGGTGCCATTGTGTCATCACCGCTGGTACTACAGAGGCAGATGGGAAAGGGGATGAAGCTATGAGTAGTAGATTTGGGACGATTGAGGAGAGGAGGTGAAGATTTGGGTTGGCGGTGAGGAGGGAAGGGAAATAGGGGCGGAAATATTTAAGATGGCGAGGAGTAGAAGGGAGGAAAGGGACGGGGGCGGGGGTAATTTATCCATTTCGGTGGAGGGCCTTGTTAGATTACAAATATACCCTTTCATTATGGTGGTGACTGAAACAGGGTGCACTGGGAAGGGGGAAGCAAAAAGGACATTTAACATCTGCTTTGCTCGGGCGTCTGAAATTCCGAATATTTGAATAGCACACCAGTTTGTTCTAGGGCTGGTCAGCGCTATATACTGGAGGCAAAGGATGCTCCTCTTATCAAGATACTAGTACAAAGGATATTTCGTTATAAGGAACTACTCATTTCGTTTATGTACTTGTCCCCTTAAATTGATCATGAGCACGTCACGTTGCATACTCCTCAATCATTCCCACATTGGAGATCAACACATCCCTTCCTTCGTCGATTCGATTCATTTAGTACTACATGATCATGAGCGCGTCATGTTGCATACTCCTCGATCATACACACATTGGAGATGAACACATCCCTTCCTTCGTCGATTCGATTCGCTTAGTACTACAAGATTATGAGCACGTCATGTTGCATACTCCTCAATCATGCCCACATTGGAGATCAACACATCCCATCCTTCATCGATTCGATTCGCTTAGTACTACATGATCATGAGCACGTCACGTTGCATACTCCTCAATCATGCCCACATTAGAGATCAACACATCCCTTCCTTCGACGATTCGATTCGCTTAGTACTACATGATCATGAGCACATCATGTTGCATACTCCTCGATCATGCCCACATTGGAGATCAACACATCCCTTCCTTCATTGATTCGATTCGCTTAGTACTACATGATCATGAGCACGTCACGTTGCATACTCCTCGATCATGTCCACATTGGAGATCAACACATCCCTTCCTTCGTCGATTCGATTCGCTTAGTACTACAAGATTCCGAGCACGTCACGTTGCATACTCCTCGATCATGCCCACAATGGAGATCAACACATCCCATCATTCGTCAATTTGATTCCCTAGTACTACAAGATTATGAGCACGTCACGTTGCATACTCCTCGATCATGCCCACAATGGAGATCAACACATCCGTTCCTTCGTCGATTCGATTCGCTTAGTACTACAAGATTATGAGCACATCACATTGCATACTCCTCAATAATGCCCACATTGGAAATGAACACATCCCTTTCTTCGTCGATTCAATTCGCTTAGTACTACATGATCATGAGCACGTCATGTTGCATACTCCTCGATCATGCCCACATTGGAGATCAACACATCCATTCCTTCGTCGATTCCATTCGCTTAGTACTACATGATCATGAGCACGTCACATTGCATACTCCTCGATCATGCCCACATTGGTGATCAACACATCCCTTCCTTCGTCGATTCGATTCGCTTAGTACTACAAGATTATGAGCATGTCACGTTGCATACGATTGTTGACGGTCGTTAAGTCCCTATTTTCGACCCTCAACTTTGAACAAATTTCACTCCATCAAAGCTTGCATCATAGCTGTGGGGTTATAAACTAACGGATTCCACGAGCTTTGGTGAATATTTGGATGTAGGTCATAATGAGACATCATAGCACAAATAAAGCATCTTGACAAACAACGTCAAATGCTTAGTTTGATAGACCATTGCGAAGTTCTCGTCGAGATGATCGAAATGGAGTTTTGGTTCACCCAATCCGGAGTCCAGATGCAGAAATTATGCCACACGGAAGATTGTGACACGAGACATGTCGGGGGGGTAGGTGCGGCCGAACCTACTAGGTTCGGCCGGACCTATCAACCTCCTCCGATCAACACCAAACTTTGCCAAATGCCTCTACATCTTGCATAATATCCAAGGGGACCAAGTCCATAGGCCAGACACCAATTTCATGCATGTTTTAGGTGCTAACGAAGTTCCACGAGTTGTGTTGAGGTTTTATCTGCAGGATCAAGATTAGGGAGCAATTCCGGAGCACCAAGCCACATAAGGTAGGCACGGCCACACCTAGTGGTACGGCCGGCCCTACCTTGCACCACTATTTAGGTTCACACCGAGTGAAGTCCCGTGCATCAGCTCCCAAAAGACCAAAACCATCACGATCATGTTGGATCAAGCAAACACACCACAGGCGAGCTGCACAGGGGCCAGGAGGCAGGGCCGGCCGCACCACTAGGGCCGGCCGAACCACTAGGACCGGCTGGACCCGCCCGACTCGCCCAAACGTGCTACCAAGCCTCGGTTACCCAAGGGAACACAGCTAGGAATGATCCTGGTTGAAGGAACAAGGTCGGTTTGATCCAGAGGTTGAGATTAGCCTCACTTGGATCCATGGACCCACAAGCCAGTGAACAACCGACGTGGGACAGCGTCCAAGACTTCATCTACCCACTAGAGCACGATCCGGAGTGGATGACAAGAGGGCCCAGGGCTGGCCGCACCAAGAGGTCCGGCCGCACCTCCTTCACTCAGCAAACTGACCCACAACCGCCTTCTAACCGCCTTAGGGACCAAATCATGGACGCACGATCGAAGGCGGTGGAAATCACAGGGCTGGCCACACCTGAAGATACGGCCGCACCTCCTTGCTCGACACTACAGCTCCCTCTCACCTACAAGTACCCCCTCCTGCAGCCACCGACCCATTGGGGCTATATATAGAGCCAGGCACCTCGTAGAAGAGTGTACAAGTGATTAGAAGCAAGTGGCAGAGCCCTATACAAGTTAGTATTTAGAGAGTAGGGAGAGAGAGTTGAGTGTTGGAGTAGAAGCCGGAGTGTCAGTCTTCTCTTCGTACCTCGGCGGGTGCAGTACAACTACGGTCGTCCACACCCGGGATGTTTTGTAAGTTCGAATTCGTGAGTAACTAAGTCTCAAGTCATTTCATCGTTCGCTCTTAGGTTCTTCGATTGCAATTAGTAGTTTCTACTTGTTGTGATTGCTTTGCTTTGGGTCCAAGTAAAGTAGTGCTTGGTTAGTGTAGACGTGGTGTCTAGGCTCTCTAGTACCTTGGAATGCTTCCCGGTTCAATGGAATAGTTGTGGTACCCTAGGGAGGTGACAGCTCCGGACGGGCTTTGTAGTCCACCACGTTAGTTCCGGCAGGTTGGAGTTACGACATTAGAGCCCCCTTCTTATCCCTTTCCATGGCTCTTTTCCCTCTAGCCCCAACGAGCGACAAGTTTTGCCTTGATTCTATCCGTGACTCTCACGAGTCTCAAACTTCATCAGCTATCCCCTCTCTACCCGAAATCTACCCTTGCCTTTCTATCCTTCGTCACCATATCCCCCGGATGAATTAGTTCAGGTTCACAACACGTCTCGTTCCCCGTGGAA
Organism: Cenchrus fungigraminus; assembly: GCA_036936925.1. Classification (NCBI taxonomy): domain Eukaryota; kingdom Viridiplantae; phylum Streptophyta; class Magnoliopsida; order Poales; family Poaceae; genus Cenchrus; species Cenchrus fungigraminus. The sequence continues at coordinate 54,523,773 of CM072772.1, read as the reverse complement.
ATCGATACCTTGGAATACTCCCGGGTGAAAGCTACAACGGTATCCGTGCACTTGCGGATCTATCTGTGATCGTATAGTATACCAACAGGCTTTTTGGCGTCGTTGCAAATCTAGTAACGACGTAAGAAGTGCCAACAAGCTTTCTGGCGCCGTTGCCGGGGAACGGTAGCTGTTCTGATCTGGAACCTAGTTCGTCCGTGTACCACCCCATCTATCACATGGATTCAAATCCAACCCTTTTTGATTTTTCGGCTCCAAAGGGTGATTTATTGGAGCCTCCATCATCATCGCATCCCATCAAAACACGTGGCTATGAGCTTCGCCCTGCTCTTATAGCCTTGGTCCGAGAGAATTCGTTCGCCGGAACGAAAGAGGAGAGCCCGTACATTCCTTTGCGAGGTTTCGAGCAAATTTGCTCGATAATCGTAATTGAGGGAATGACTCAACAAACCCTCAAATGGAAGCTCTTTCCGTTTTCATTAACGGGAGGAGCAAAGAAATGGTACTCTTCCTCAGTCGGAAGCGTGGAGGGAAGTTGGGAAAAGCTTAGAGAAAAGTTTTGTCTGACCTTCTTCCCTATGTCTCGAGTAGTGACCCTACGGCTAGAAATCCTCTCTTTCAAACAACTAGACAAGGAGTCACTAGGGACTACTTGGGCACGATTCACCAATTCTTTGGCCTCTGGACCTGACATTGGGATCTCAGAACCTATTCTTCTACAACATTTTAGAATGGGTCTCGATGTCGAGTCAGCCAAATTTTTGGATACTTCATCAGGAGGCTCATTCTCTCATTTGACTCCTAGTGAAGGGAAGGTGGTTCTACGAAAAATCCTAGAAAACACTCCCTACACGGGAATTTTTGACGAATTCCCAAACGAAGAAGAAGAACCCAAGCCAGACACTCTCTCGGAACCAAAACCCATAGAGGAGAAACCCACTAGCACCTTTTTGCATGAAGAACCACTCCTCTATCCCTGTGTGTACCCAGCTGATTTCTCGTATGACTTCGACGAGGAATCAACATAATCTGATCCACTCTCTGAATCAGAATTCATAGAGGAGGAGCCTATCCTAGAAAAATTCATATCCACAGACACCCATCCTCCTCTTACCAAAACTTGGTTCACAGGGGAACCATTCCAACCTTATCGAGAGTTCGATCACCCCTCGTGTGACTTCGTCTATGAATACTATGATGAGTTATTTGATAAACATTGGACGGAGAAATCCTTCCCGAGAAGGGAAAGAGACTCAACACACGAGAGAGAAGAAGTCAACTTACCCAACCCAGAAGAGGTAAAAAGACGGAGAGAAAAGTTGGAATACATCTCCGCAATCAGTAGTCGGGAATGGTTGAGAGAAGCAGAAGGCATGGATCAAGTAATCCAGCTATATCCCGAGCTAAAGTCACTTTCATGCCAAGTAGGAAACCTCTCTTACCAGGATGTGTTCTATGACCCTAGGGTCGATATTAATATCATTCCTAAATCCTTAGTATTAGAGGCCTTTCCCGACGAACCCCTCTCTTTCTCTCAAAAGCGTTTCCAATGGATTTCGGGTAAAACCATAGAGGCGGAGGGAATCCTTAGAGTCATCCAAACAAAGATTGAAGAGTATGGGATCTTCCTAGATTATCACATCTTTGACATCCCAAAAGGAGATCCACCCTTCATTCTCATCAGAAGACCCATTGAAGGGGTACTGAGTAGTGTGCTCGACCATGAAAAGCAGCCATATCATCTTGAGGTACGAGATACACATCTCCAATGTTATAGACCTGAGGTTAAGAAAGAACATGTGTGGTCTATGGACATTCTTGAGGCGTCGACACTAGATTCTCAAAACAGACTCGAGCATGAAGGTTTTACACTAGATGGATCACAAATCCCAAGCTCACATCAAAGGTTTCCAGAGTTATCAAGCCCTATTACCAATGACCTTTACGAAACCTACAACCTCCTCATTTTCCTTGTGCATGCTAACTTTGAAAGGAAGGTTGTAGATGCTTTTGTTTACCATAAACATTGCAAATTTCGTGGTCATTTTTTGGTACTAACCTTGCAGCTAGAGCTATGATGGTTTCATCATCTCGATTGGCTGCAAGATGAAGATCTCCAGTGGTCGAGCTTATGACCGAAAACAAAGCACTATCGGGAGATAGCCCGAATAATCATTTAGATTTCCTTTTCAAATAAAAGCAAGAGCATGTCTTTAGGATTAGTCGTCCTTCGGGTATTTTTGTCGCTAACCGTCTCAGGTGGAGATTGAAATGACCGATGGATAGAAGATGCCTAAAAATATGAGAGCTACACCGACTGCAATGCCTAGGTAATTTTTGGTGAGGGAACATCATGAAGGAAGCTTGAACTCCGCACACTTGAGTTGTGTTGCCTAGCAATGCAAACTCCAAGTGTGGGGGAGATATGTGACTATCCCGAGTAAGTTTCTCTCAAGCTAAATCTTATTTTGGTTTGAAGATGGTGTTGGTTCTTGCATCTTGCTCTCTTAAAAAAACACAAAAATATTTGAATTTGAATAAAGGCTTCCTAGCTCTTCAGCTAGCAGAGCCTCCCTTTTTGTTTCCATCTTTTTCTTTGAATAATAACACCAGGTACAAGAGCAAGTGTGGGGGAGATTTCTCAGGCTCGTCGAAACATAAAATTGAGATCTCCCGCCATGGTGCCGCACACCACCGACTACGCTAATCGATGAGGGATGAGGTAAGTGAACTAGAGCAAGTCGGTCGCCCCTGTGGTTTGGCCGAATCACCATTTGTCTACCTCATTCCCCACTTTCTCCAAGAGCGATGGTATGTGTACCCCTACCTCTCTACTTTTGGAAGTCATGAGTTTAAATGAGCTTCAAATCCGATCATATAAATCAAACTCAATTGAATCCTCATGCACCCAATGCTCGACATGTTTCATATGGTTGGCTTGCATAAGTTTTATTCCATACTTATTATCTTGATGCTTGTGAACAACATATCTTTAGGAAACCATGCCCATCTAAGTAGTTGATGTTTGAGATATGGTCTGATGAAATGATCTTTGCTCCAAATATTTGAGTGCTTGGGAAATTTATTTGGAAATTTGGAAAACCCTTTGCGAAGCTCCTCTTTGATATGCCAAGTCCTACCAGTGCCATATGATGAGACATCTTGAAAACCTCATACGCATATGCTACTTGTCATTGCATTGAGCTTTGTCAAAATGTTGTGACCCTTGTGAGAATTCTTTTCATGCTTTCATGATCAAGATACACGTACACGCCAACATCCCCCTTGCTATGCTTAGTTGAGAGCTAGCATTGTACCATCTATCTATTCCACAAAATAAAGCTCCACACTATGTGTTGATCTCTCTCTCTCTCCAAGTTAATATTACAAAAGAGACATGGCTATAGAAAAAAAAAATGGACACATGAAGGTCCAAGAAAAAAAAAGTTGGACACATGAAGGTCCAAGAAAAAAAAGAAAAAAAAAGAAAAAAAAGAAAAGATAGCCATGTCCACAAAAGAGTCAAAATAGAGAGAGAGCATCATGCAAAATGGAGTTACAACAAATCAGATGGTAATAACTAGCACCCATTCCGGGCCTAGTGTACACCTTACCATCATCACAACATTCATTATACATATGGTAATATCTAGCACCTATTCTGGGCCTAGTATCCACCTTACCATATCCATCATATCCCTACACATGCACATCTTAATCCGATTGTATGATTTGATTTTCTCCTTGGATCCGGTTTTTGACTTTGCAATACATGTGATGCAAGTATGCCTCATCTTTATACCCTACCATGAGCTCCATATATAGCCATCATTAGAAGTAGGTTGAAGAAAGGCAATCTAATGCCTTGGTGAGGACTATACACAGTGAGCGATTTGAGAGAATCAAATGAGGTGCCAAGCAAGGTTTATTTTGAAAACTTATTGAAAAAATCCCAAGCTACTTGACATGAGGAGTAGATGATGAGAACACCACGAGTACATCTACACCAGTAGCACCTTCTCCTACTCCAGCGCCGGCAGCACCGTCTTCAGCGCCACCTTCTGGGCCAATTACTCGGGCCCGTGCAAGAGAGTTCAACTTCGTCATGATGCAGAAGAATGAAGGCCCGGAAGGCTGAAGGCTGGCCCAACAGGAGGCCTTGTGCGTGGGCGCCTAGGACTGGCCCAAGAGGGCGCCTAGGGTTGCACCCCCACACCCACGACGCTAGGGGCGGCGCCCCCTTTGCTGGCCGCCCCTCCCCTAGGGGCTACGCCCCCTTTATTAGTCAGAGTCCTATATCTTTTACAACTCGAGTTTTGTTTTACATCTAGCTTTAGCTACACCTCTGTGATTCAGAACTCCACCTTCGAGTGATATTAAGATTGCTCGCCTCATATTCTTGTTCGTTTTTTTGATTGCGTACAGGAATTGATCTTCGTGATCAGGCTGATCTTGCACCAGCAAGGTCGGTAACCATCGGGAGTTGGTTCAGCGATTGCATTGGCGCTTCGAGTCTCGCTCGTCGTAGTCGGATCATGAGGGTCGCCTCCCACCAGATCGAATTTATCTCCACTCACCGAAAGATCGGGCACTCCCCCTCTATCAAGTGGTATCAGCTTTCCAGGTTGATCGGTGAGTTTTATCTAGTGTTTTTTTCCTTCCTACAGTCCACAAAAACCAAACAAAAATTTACTTTGAGGTTAGATCTTTGCCCCAGCAACCGTTTAGCCTTGCACATTCTTTCAATAAGTGTCTTTCTTGAATTTGTGTGCTTACGCGTTCAATTGTTGCTGGTTACTTGTGTTTTCTACCTTTTGTTCCTTCTTTTCTTCTAACCCTAGTTTGTTGCCGTTTCGCTCCGCTGCTCATCCATCCACCACCCCGCCGCACTCCTCCTCGCGCGCACACCCGTCGCGCAGCCGCCTCTCGGTCGCCCCCTCCCTGTCCCGTGGTGTGGTAGCTCAAAAAAAAAAACAGAAAGCAATCAAAAAAAAGGAAAGAAAAAAAAGAGAGACCGCCGCACAGTCCAAGTGGGAAACGGGAGCCGATTCGTCTCGGTGAAGGAGTCCTGCGCCGCAGTTTTCCCCTGGCTCGCAAGCCTCCTGGGCTGCACCGTGCATGCCCTGGTAGCTATCTCTCCCTGATCGTGCCGCGTACCCCCACACCGAGCCATCTCTTCTCTCTCTTTTCCAGTACCATATTCTGAGTTTGGCCTTACTCTAGAGAGAGAGAGAAAAAAAGTGTGTGTGGTAATTTGCTGTTGGAGATCCTCTGTGTTCATATTATCAGTTTTGAGGACTCCTAGAAAAAAACAGCAATTTGCTACACCCTCTCCACCTTACTTGCTGTCTTTTCGATTTCACTTGTTGCCAGCAGCGTTTGTTTCGTGTTTAGCACTATAATTCAACTTTGCATTATTGTTTGAGTGTGCTAATCCATGACTACGACGAGCAGATTTTATTTCTCTAGGCAATCGCTCCTCCAATCTTTCGCGAGTTCCACCGGTTGGTTGTAGGTCGCCCCTGTGTGCTTGGTAAGAACAGATAAGAATTTGATAACAGCACTAGTGTGAGCGCCTTGTGAGCTGTCCCACCCTGTTTTTGTCGTCGTTTTGTTTTTGTGTTTGCGCTAACCATGGTAGATGAAGGCGGCGCGGCTGATCCATTGCAAGACTTGCGAGCACAAGTTGAAGTACTAGCCACAGACATTCGGACGGTACATGAACGGCTGGACGAAACGATCACTACGTCGACCGACCATTTCGATCAGCTCGACCTCGCCCAGACGGCCACCAAGACTGCACTCGACACTCTCGTGGCCCGACTCGATGCTATGCACACCACAATCACAGAGTTGCAGAAGGACTATGGCGGTGATTCGGAGCAGGACACCGGAGATAGTTGCGGTCGTGCCCGCCGTGTGCCACGCCGCCCCGGTAATGATTCTTTTTCAAAGATTAAATTTAAAATCCCACCTTTTAATGGCAAATATGATCCTGCTGCATATCTTGATTGGTAGTTAGAGGTTGAACAAACATTTTCATGCCATGATATTGCTGCAAATTCCCAAGTTAAAGCTGCTATTAGTGAATTTACTGATTTTGCTTTAATTTGGTGGTGTGAATATAAAATTAAGCATCCCACTGCCATTCCGACCACATGGGATCAATTGAAAACTGCTATGCGCCATAGATTTGTGCCTTCATATTATGCTCGTGATTTGCTTAATAAGATGCAGCGTTTCCAGCAAGGTTCTCAATCTGTTGAGGACTATTACCAAGAGTTACAAAAAGGTATGATTCGTTGTGGTATATTGGAGACCAACGACGCTGCTATGGCATGTTTTCATGGTGGCTTAAACTGCGAAATCCAGGACATACTTGATTATAAGGAACATAATGATATGACTCAATTATTTGAATTTTCTTGCAAAGCTGAACGTGAAGTGCAGGGACGCCGCTCGAAGACATTTTCTAACCATTTTGCAGGTCGTACCTCGACATCCAGCCCCGCGGCCGCCTCTCCTACACCATCTACGGCCACGACGACGCCCCGGGATAAGGCGGCCACATCTACAGGTGCTGCTCCACCCACAGGCGCAGCACCCACCCCGGGCCGTACGCGAGATATCACGTGTTTTCGTTGCAGCGGACGTGGCCACGTGGCTCGGGACTGTCCGAACAAGCGCACTTTGCTCATCCGTGGCAATGGTGAGTACTCTTCGGCTAGTGATTCTGAAGAATCCCACCATACTATGCTTGCCACTGATCATGCAGCTACGGAGGATGTACATGTCAACCCGGGCGACGCTGATAGGTATGAAAGTCTTGTTGCGCAGTGTGTTCTCAGTGCACAGGTCGCCCCACCTGAGAAGAATCAGTGACACACCCTTTTCCACACAAAGGGCATTGTGCAGGAGCGGTCGATTCGCATCATCATCGACAGCGGCAGCTGCAACAATTTGGCGAGTACCACGCTGGTTGAGAAATTATCTTTACCCACTCGTAAGCATCCGAATCCATATCACATTCAATGGCTTAATGATGGTGGGAAAATTAGAATAACACAATCAGTGCGTGTTCATTTCTCCATGGGTGCTTATTCTGATTTTGTTGATTACGATGTTGTTCCTGTGGAAGCATGTTCCTTGTTACTTGGTAGACCTTGGCAATATGATACTGATAGCTTGCATCATGGTCGTTCGAATCATTATTCTTTAATGTTTAAGGGTCAGAAAATAATTATACATCCCATGACACCTGAATAGATTCTCAAAGATGATATTGCTAAAACTGCTAAACAACTTGAACCATCACCATCGATTAATTCTGAAATCAAGTTGAATGCTCCTGTTTTATTTGCTACACGTGCTGATTTTGATGATTTATGTGATGCTCAATTGCCTTGCTACGCACTAGTATGCTCTAGTCTGCTCGTTTCACTTGATGATGCACCGTCTTTGGATGTTCCCCCTGTGGTTGCTAACCTTTTGCAAGAGTGCGCTGATGTCTTTCCCAAAGACTTGCCACTGGGTCTCCCACCACTCCGTGGCATTGAGCACCAGATCAACCTCATTCCAGGCGCACAGCTTCCAAATCGCGCCCCGTACCGTACAAATCCGGATGAGACCAAGGAGATCCAGCACCAGGTACAGGCATTGCTTGACAAGGGTTACATTCGTGAGTCTCTCAGCCCTTGCTCCATTCCTGTGTTGCTTGTTCCAAAGAAAGATGGATCATGGCGTATGTGTGTAGATTGTCGTGCTATTAATAACATCACCATTCGTTATCGATACCCCATACCATGACTTGATGATATGCTAGATGAGCTTAGTGGTGCCATTATTTTCACAAAGATTGATTTGCGTAGTGGTTACCATCAGATTAGAATGAAACTAGGTGATGAATGGAAAACGGCTTTTAAAACAAAATTTGGCTTATATGAATGGTTGGTTATGCCGTTTGGATTGACTATTGCTCCCAGCACTTTTATGCGATTGATGAATGAAGTTCTGCGACCTTTCATAGGATTGTTTGTGGTTGTCTATTTTGATGATATCCTTATTTACAGCAAATCTATGGAAGACCATTTGAAACATTTGAGTGTTGTTTTTGATGCGTTGCGTGCTGCCCACTTATTTGCTAACATGGATAAATGCATCTTTTGCACACAACATGTCTCGTTTCTTGGTTATGTTGTTACTCCACAGGGCATTGAGGTCGATAGCAGCAAAATTGCTGCCATTCAAGAGTGGCCTACACCGACGATGGTCACACAGATTCGGAGCTTTCTTGGACTTGCAGGTTTCTACCGCAGGTTTGTTCGTGATTTTAGCTCCATTGCAGCGCCTTTACATGAGCTTACAAAGAAAGATGTGCCATTCGCTTGGAGTGATTCGCAGGAGGTAGCATTCCGCACTTTGAAAGATAAGTTAACTCATGCTCCCCTTTTGCAATTGCCTGATTTTACTAAAGTGTTTGAGCTTGAATGCGATGCTAGCGGTATTGGGCTAGGTGCTGTTTTGTTACAAGAAGGAAAACCAGTTACGGATTTTAGTGAGAAATTAAGCGGTGCTAGTCTGAAATATTCTACTTATGATAAGGAGCTTTACACTTTAGTGCACACTTTGCATACTTGGCAGCACTATCTTTCGCATCGCGAGTTCATAATTCATTCTGATCATGAGGCTTTGAAACATATTCGTACCCAAACAAATCTGAACCGTCGTCACGCTGAATGGGTAGAATTCATTGAGTCTTTTCCTTACATAATTAAACACAAGAACGGGAAGGACAATGTTATTGCTGATGCTTTGTCTCGTCGCTATACCATGCTGTCACAGGTAGATTTTAAAATCTTTGGCTTGCAAACTGTGAAAGATCAATATGTCAACGATGCTGATTTTAAAGATGCTTTTGCCCATTGTATTAATGGCAAACCATGGGGCAAATTTCACATACAGGACGGGTTCCTGTTTCGCGCTAACAAGCTGTGTATTCCAGCTAGCTCGGTTCGTCTTTTGTTGTTACAGGAAGCGCATGGAGGCGGTCTCATGGGACACTTTGGCGTCTACAAGACGCATGAGGTGTTGGCTGCCCATTTCTTTTGGCCCCAGATGTGTGCTGATGTTGAGGGCCTAGTTGCACGCTGCACTACTTGTCAGAAAGCTAAGTCACGGTTGAACAACCATGGTTTGTATATGCCTTTGCCTGTTCCTACTTCCCCTTGGCTTGATATTTCTATGGACTTTGTTTTGGGATTGCCTAGAACTAAGAAGGGGAGGGATAGCATTTTTGTGGTTGTTGATCGATTCTCCAAAATGGCTCATTTCATACCTTGTAATAAGACTGATGATGCTAACAATATTGCTGAATTGTTCTTTAGAGAGATTATTCGTTTGCATGGTATCCCAAATACAATAGTCTCTGATCATGATGTTAAGTTTCTCAGTCATTTTTGGAGATCTCTGTGGAATAAATTGGGAACTAAATTGCTGTTTAGCACAACATGTCACCCTCAGACTGATGGGCAGACTGAGGTGGTTAATAGACTTTGTCAACCATGCTTAGGGCCGTTTTAGATCAGAATTTGAGACGTTGGGAGGATTGCTTGCCCCATGTTGAGTTTGCTTATAATCATGCAACACATTCCTCTACAAAGATGTGCCCTTTTCGGATTGTGTATGGTTACATCCCTCGGGCTCCTATTGATTTGTTTTCATTTGATACTGAAGACACCCCACACTTAGATGTTGTTGCACATGTTGAACAAATGGTTAACCTGCATGAACAAACTCACCAAAACATTGCTGCTGCTAATGCTAAATATCAGGTTGCTGGTAGTAAAGGTAAAAAACATGTTACTTTTGAACCTGGTGATATGGTTTGGTTGCATTTGAGAAAGGATCGTTTTCCTACTTTCCGCCGTTCTAAATTAATGCCTCGTGGTTCTGGTCCTTTTAAAGTGCTAACCAAGATTAATGATAATGCTTATATCCTTGACTTGCCTGTGGAGTTTGGTGTTTCCACTAGTTTTCATGTTGCAGATTTGAAGCCATATCTGGGTGAGGATGAGGAGTTGCCGTCGAGGACGACTTCAGTTCAAGAAGGGGAGGATGATGAGGACACCACGAGTACATCTGCACCAGCAGCACCTTCTCCTACTCCAACGCCAGCAGCACCGTCTTCAGCGCCACCTTCTGGGCCAATTACTCGGGCCCGTGCAAGAGAGTTCAACTTCATCATGATGCTGAAGAATGAAGGCCCGGAAGACTGAAGGCTGGCCCAACAGGAGGCCTTGTGCGTGGGCGCCTAGGACTGGCCCAAGAGGGCGCCTAGGGTTGCACCCCCGCACCCACGACGCTAGGGACAGCGCCCCCTTTGCTGGCCGCCCCTCCCCTAGGGGCTGCGCCCTCTTTATTAGTGAGAGTCCTGTATCTTTTACAACTCGAGTTTTGTTTTACATCTAGCTTTAGCTACACCAGAACATGCACAAATACGTGCTGTCCTTTGTGATTCCGAACTCCACCTTCGAGTGATATTAAGATTGCTCGCCTCAGATTCTTGTTCGTTTTTTGATTGTGTACAGGAATTGATCTTCATGATTAGGCTGATCTTGCGCCAGCAAGGTCGGTAACCATTGGGAGTTGGTTTAGCGATTGCATTGGCGCGTCGAGTCTCGCTCGTCGTAGTCGGATCGTGAGGGTCGCCTCCCACCAAATCGAATTTGTCTCCACTCACCGAAAGATCGGGCACTCCCCCTCTATCAATAGAAGTGATTTGATTCAAGATCATTTCATTCCTCAACTACCCAAGATGGCATGATAGACACTTCAAAGTTCACAAGTGCAAGGTATGATTCGGAATATCTCTTATGCTCGCTTCATGCCATAGGAATTTTTGTTTTCGCCTTGGTCCTTAACCTTTACTCGAGGACGAGCAAAGGGCCAAGTGTGGGGGTGTGTTAACGGTCGTTAAGTCTCTATTTTCGACCCTCAACTTTGAACAAATTTCACTCCATCAAAGCTTGCATCATAGCTGTGGGGTTATAAACTAACAGATTCCACGAGCTTTGGTGAATATTTGGATGCAGGTCATAATGAGACATCATAGCACAAATAAAGCATCGTGACAAACAACGTCAAATGCTTAGTTTGATAGCACCATTACGAAGTTCTCGTCGAGATGATCGAAATGGAGTTTTGGTTCACCCAATTCGGAGTCCGAATGAAGAAATTATGCCTCACGGAAGATTGTGACACGAGACGTGTCGGGGGGTAGGTGCGGCCGAACATACTAGGTTCGGCCGGACCTATCAACCTCCTCCGATCAACACCAAACTTTGCCAAATGCCTCTACACCTAGCATAATATCCAAGGGGACCAAGTCCATAGGCCAGACACCAATTTCATGCATGTTTTAGGTGCTAACGAAGTTCCACGAGTTGTGTTGAGGTTTTATCTGCAGGATCAAGATTAGGGAGCAATTCCGGAGCACCAAGCCACATAAGGTAGGCACGGTCGCACCTAGTGGGACGGCCGGCCCTACCTTGCACCACTATTTAGGTTCACACCGAGTGAAGTCCCGGGCATCAGCTCCCAAAAGACCAAAACCATCACGATCATGTTGGATCAAGCAAACACACCACAGGCGAGCTACACAGGGGCCAGGAGGCACGGCCGGCCGCACCACTAGGGCCGGCCGAACCACTAGGACCGGCCGCACCCGCCCGACTCGCCCAAATGTGCCACCAAGCCTCGGTCACTCAAGGGAACACAGCTAGGAATGATCCTGATCGAAGGAACAAGGTCGGTTTGATCCAGAGGTTGAGATTAGCCTCACTTGGATCCATGGACCCACACGCCAGTGAACAACCAACATTGCACAGCGTCCAAGACTTCATCTACCCACTAGAGCACGATCCGGAGTGGATGACAAGAGGGCCCAGGGCCAGCCGCACCAAGAGGTCCGGCCGCACCTCCTTCACTCAGCAAACCGACTATTGGCACTTCTTACGTCGTTACTAGATTTGCAACTACGCCAAAAAGCCTGTTGGTATACTACACGATCACAGATAAATCCGCAAGTGCACGGATACCGTTGTAGCTTTCACCCGGGAGTATTCCAAGGTATCGATTTTCACGGGGAACGAGAAGTGTTGTGAACCTGAACTAATTCGTCCGGGGGATATGGTGACGAAGGATAGAAAGGCAAGGGTAGATTTCGGGTAGAGAGGGGATAGCTGATGAAGTTTGGGATTCGTGAGAGTCACGGATAGAATCAAAGCAAAACTTGTCGCTCGTCGGGGCCAGAGGGAAAAGAGCCACGGAAAGGGATGAGAAGGGGGCTCTAATGTCGTAACTCCTACCTGCCGGAACTAACGTGGTGGACTACAAAGCCCGTCCGGAGCTGTCACCTCCCTTGGGTACCACAACTATTCCGTTGAATCGGGAAGCATTCCAAGGTACTGGAGAGCCTAGACACCACGTCTACACTGACCAAGCACTACTTTACTCAGATCCAAAGCAAAGCAATCACAACAAGTAGAAACTAATAATTGCAATCGAAGAACCTAAGAGCGAACGATGAAATGACTTGAGACTTAGTTACTCACGAATTCGAACTTACAAAACATCCTGGGTGTGGACGACCGTAGTTGTACCACACCCGCCGAGGTACGAAGAGAAGACCGACACTCCGGCTTCTACTCCAACACTCAACTCTCTCTCCCTACTCTCTAAATACTAACTTGTATAGGGCTCCGCCACTTGCTTCTAATCACTTGTACACTCTTCTACGAGGTGCCAGGCTCTATATATAGCCCCAATGGGTCGGTGGCTGCAGGAGGGTGTACTTGTAGGCGAGAGGGAGCTGTAGTGCCAAGCAAGGAGGTCCGGCCGTATCTCCAGGTGCGGCCGGCCCTGTGATTTCCACCGCCTTCGATCGTGCATCTGTGATTTGGTCCCTGAGGTGGTTAGAAGGCGGTTGTGGGTCGGTTTGCTGAGTGAAGGAGGTGCGACCGGACTTCTTGGTGCGGCCGGCCCTGGGCCCCCTCGTCATTCACTCCGGATCGTGCTCTAGTGGGTAGATGAAGTCTTAGACGCTGTCCCACGTCGGTTGTTCACTAGCTTGTGGGTCCATGGATCCAAGTGAGGCTAATCTCAACCTCTGGATCAAACCGACCTTGTTTCCTCGATCAGGATCATTTCTAGCTGTGTTCCCTGAAGTGACCGAGGCTTGGTGACACGTTTGGGCGAGTCAGGCAGGTGCGGCCGGCCTAAGTGGTACGGCCGGCCCTGGAGGTTCGGCCGGCCCTGGTGGTGCGGCCGGCCCTGCCTCCTGGCTCCGGTGCCGCTCGCTTGTGGTGTGTTTGCTTGATCCAACATGATCGTGATGATTTCGGCCTTTTGGGAGCTGGTGCATGGGACTACACTCGGTATGAACCTGAATGGTGGTGCAAGGTAGGGCCGGACGTACCACTAGGTACGGCCGTGCCTACCTCATTTGGCCTAATGCCCCGGAATTGCTCCCAAATCTTGATCCTGCAGATAAAATCTCAACACAGCTCGTGGAAATTTGTTAGCACCTAAAACATGCATGAAATTCGTTATAAAGCGCTACTGTAGCCGAGATATTGACGGTCAAAAATTTCTTGCAAGGACCATCAACACCGACCCACAACCGCCTTCTAACCGCCTCAGGGACCAAATCACGGACGCACGATCGAAGGCGGTGGAAATCAGAGGGCCGGCCGCACCTGGAGATACGGCCGCACCTCCTTGCTTGGCACTGCAGCTCCCTCTCGCCTACAAGTACCCCCTCCTGCAGCCACCGACCCATTGGGGCTATATATAAAGCCAGGCACCTCGTAGAAGAGTGTACAAGTGATTAGAAGCAAGTGGCGGAGCCCTATACAAGTTAGTATTTAGAGAGTAGGGAGAGAGAGTTGAGTGTTGGAGTAGAAGCCGGAGTGTCGGTCTTCTCTTCGTACCTCGGCGGGTGCGGTACCACTACGGTCGTCCACACCCAGGATGTTTTGTAAGTTCGAATTCGTGAGTAACTAAGTCTCAAGTCATTTCATCGTTCGCTCTTAGGTTCTTCGATTGCAATTAGTAGTTTCTACTTGTTGTGATTGCTTTGCTTTGGGTCCGAGTAAAGTAGTGCTTGGTTAGTGTAGACGTGGTGTCTAGGCTCTCCAGTACCTTGGATAGCTTCCCGGTTCAACAGAATAGTTGTGGTACCCTAGGGAGGTGACAGCTCCGGATGGGCTTTGTAGTCCACCACGTTAGTTCCGGCAGGTCGGAGTTACGACATCAGAGCCCCCTTCTCATCCCTTTCCGTGGCTCTTTTCCCTCTGGCCCCGACGAGCGACAAGTTTTGCCTTGATTCTATCCGTGACTCTCACGAGTCCCAAACTTCATCAGCTATCCCCTCTCTACCCGAAATCTACCCTTGCCTTTCTATCCTTCATCACCATATCCCCCGGATGAATTAGTTCAGGTTCACAACACTTCTTGTTCCCCGTGGAAATCGATACCTTGGAATACTCCCGGGTGAAAGCTACAACGGTATCCGTGCGCTTGCGGATCTATCTGTGATCGTATAGTATACCAACAGGCTTTCTGGCACCGTTGCAAATCTAGTAACAACGTAAGAAGTGCCAACAACGACTCGATCATGCTCACATTGGAGATCAACATATCCCTTCCTTCGTCGATTCGATTTGCTTAGTACTACAAGATTATGAGCACGTCACGTTGGATATTCCTCGATCATGCCCACATTGGAGATCAACACATCCCTTCCTTCTTCGATTCGATTCTCTTAGTACTACATGATCATGAGCATGTCACGTTGCATACTCCTCAATCATGCCCACATTGGAGATCAACACATCCCTTCGTTCGTCGATTTGATTCACTTAGTACTACAAGATTATGAGCACGTCACGTTGCATACTCCTCGATCATGCCCACAATGGAGATCAACACATCCCTTCCTTCGTCGATTCAATTCTCTTAGTACTACAAGATTATGAGCACGTCACGTTGCATACTCCTCAATAATGCCCACATTCGAGATCAACACATCCCTTCCTTCGTCGATTTGATTCTCTTAGTACTACATGATCACGACCATGTCACGTTGCATACTCCTCGATCATGCCGACATTGGAGATCAGCACATCCCTTCCTCTCATCAAACATCGGTACGGTGACATGATTCAAGGATTAAATATAAAATTACAAGCAAAAGCATGCGTTTGGATACGGCTGCACCTCCTTGCTCGGCACTGCAGCTCCCTCTCGCCTACAAGTACCCCCTCCTGCAGCCACCGACCCATTGGGGCTATATATAAAGCCAGGCACCTCGTAGAAGAGTGTACAAGTGATTAGAAGCAAGTGGCGGAGCCCTATACAAGTTAGTATTTAGAGAGTAGGGAGAGAGAGTTGAGTGTTGGAGTAGAAGCCGGAGTGTCGGTCTTCTCTTCGTACCTCGGCGGGTGCGGTACAACTACGGTCGTCCACACCCGGGATGTTTTGTAAGTTCGAATTCGTGAGTAACTAAGTCTCAAGTCATTTCATCGTTCGCTCTTAGGTTCTTCGATTGCAATTAGTAGTTTCTACTTGTTGTGATTGCTTTGCTTTGGGTCCGAGTAAAGTAGTGCTTGGTTAGTGTAGACGTGGTGTCTAGGCTCTCCAGTACCTTGGATAGCTTCCCGGTTCAACAGAATAGTTGTGGTACCCTAGGGAGGTGACAGCTCCGGACGGGCTTTGTAGTCCACCACGTTAGTTCCGGCAGGTCGGAGTTACGACATCAGAGCCCCCTTCTCATCCCTTTCCGTGGCTCTTTTCCCTCTGGCCCCGACGAGCGACAAGTTTTGCCTTGATTCTATCCGTGACTCTCACGAGTCCCAAACTTCATCAGCTATCCCCTCTCTACCCGAAATCTACCCTTGCCTTTCTATCCTTCGTCACCATATCCCCCGGACGAATTAGTTCAGGTTCACAACACTTCTCGTTCCCCGTGGAAATCGATACCTTGGAATACTCCCGGGTGAAAGCTACAACGGTATCCGTGCGCTTGCGGATCTATCTGTGATCGTATAGTATACCAACAGGCTTTCTGGCGCCGTTGCAAATCTAGTAACAACGTAAGAAGTGCCAACAATGACTCGATCATGCTCACATTGGAGATCAACATATCCCTTCCTTCGTCGATTCGATTTGCTTAGTACTACAAGATTATGAGCACGTCACGTTGGATATTCCTCGATCATGCCCACATTGGAGATCAACACATCCCTTCCTTCTTCGATTCGATTCTCTTAGTACTACATGATCATGAGCATGTCACGTTGCATACTCCTCAATCATGCCCACATTGGAGATCAACACATCCCTTCGTTCGTCGATTCGATTCACTTAGTACTACAAGATTATGAGCACGTCACGTTGCATACTCCTCGATCATGCCCACAATGGAGATCAACACATCCCTTCCTTTATCGATTTGATTCGCTTAGTACTACAAGATTATGAGCACGTCACGTTGCATACTCCTCAATAATGCCCACATTCGAGATCAACACATCCCTTCCTTCGTCGATTTGATTCTCTTAGTACTACATGATCACGACCATGTCACGTTGCATACTCCTCGATCATGCCGACATTGGAGATCAACACATCCCTTCCTCTCATCAAACATCGGTACGGTGACATGATTCAAGGATTACATATACAATTACAAGCAAAAGCATGTGTTTGGAGTGTTGGGTTCGTTTTATGCATAGCACGACTCATGCATTGTGTGATGTCGAGGCAGTAGAACTCTCTGTTTTGGTTGTAGGAATCCCGCATTGATCCAAGCCATTAATCCAATCGGAGGATTCAATCGTATGGAAGTCGGAGTCTTCAACGTCACGACACAAGTACGATGTTCTATTCTGAAAATGAAGTGCTGGTACCTCTATCTCATTCTGCAAACCGGTACAAGAGTATTGGGAGTCTTCCGACTCCGGTATAATTTCATCTTGGTCAGCAATTGTGAAGATCTGAGCACAAAGCCCAGGCAAAACGATTATTTAAGGTTAGTTCGCACACGTGAAGAAAAATGTATTGTTCAACTCAAATACAACAATCAAATGAAATCAATGGCAATAAAAGGAATGTTTAACATTCTACCTCTTTTTCTTCAGTGTTCGAAGGAGCCGATATAACAGGATTGTGAAGAGTGTCATCAGGAGCTGGAGCAGGAGCAGGAGCAGGAGAGCCTTCTGAGGTGGCAGGAGTAGGAGTTGGAGCAGGAGAGCCTTGTTAGGTGGTAGGAACAGGAGCTGAAGAGCCTTCTAAGGTAGCAGGAGCAGGAGAGCCTTCTGAGGTAGCAGGAGCAGGAGTATGAGAGCCTTTCAAGGTAGCAGGAGCTGGAGCAGGATCAGATGCAGGAGAGCCTTCCGAGGTAGCTGCAGCAGGAGTAGGATCAGCTGCTGGAGAGCCTTCCGAGGTAGCTAGAGCAGGATCTTCTGGAACTTGCAAAGTAGACTGACGAGGATGTTCTGCACTACTATCGGCAGAGATAGCACAACCATTCGGATCATTTGCTATTTCTGCCAAAGGATCTTCCTCGTTCTATTCCTCTGCTATAATATTAGATAGAACCTTGAGTATTGTTGCACCTACTTCCTTTTCTTCTTTGGATTCCTTTTCTGTCATCCATTGTGAACCAATTGCTAAACTGTGAGGCAGCTCGGAGACTTCAGATAATTTACCCAAGTTAGTAGGAGGCATGAGTTGCAAGGGGGTCTGACCAATAGGTGTGAGTAGAGCGGGTGGTGGCGGTAAGCCGTTAACTTAGTGAAGGTGACTGAGTGAAGCACTCAGAAAATTCTCCATAGTGCGCTGTTGCTATGTTACTATTTGTACTATCTGCTCCGAGTGTGTGCGGTTTAACTAGTCCTGCTGTTCCATCCTCTTCTCCATCATTGACTGGAACTTGGTCTGCTCGCACTGATTTTCAAGGATTAGTTTCAGAAAGAAGGAAGAGTCCATTGGCTCACTAGTTGTTGCTGGAGTGACAGGAACAGTTTCTGTTTTTGTAGTGGGTAGCGACGCACCATCATGTACTCGGAGATGTCTCACTGGAGATGCCTCATTGTCTTCGCTGTTTGAGGAACAAATGTCAGCAGGAGATGGCTCAATTGTAGCCCTTAGGCCACGATGTCTGTCTCCTGGTCTCGCAGGCCTGTATTCCTTGAAATGTGTCTTGGACTTCATGTAGTCGGGACGCCAATCTTTGGGTTCGGTTCACACCCTTCCCCCGTCTTCATCTACTCTTGTAACACGACTCAAGATGAAGGAGATCCAGTGAGCACTCGACATATGTCGCACCACGGTGAACCCATCAAGGATAACATCATCAATCTCACATAAAATGAAGTCCACGATGTCGAAGGGCCGGCCAGTCATGATGTGAAGGAGAAGCCACTGTTGAAGACTAGTGATGGACTCTGCATTGCCAATCCGTGGTAACAATGTCTTCTGTAGTGCCCGATGAACCACAATTGCCTCAGGGGTAAGCATGTCAGGTGTGCGATATGCTCGCCCACCTGTGAACGACTCAACAAAAAGTCCGGCCATCTCCTTGTCGGACGGGAATGACCCACCGAGCAAACTACGCCGAGGTGGTTCACGATCCCCGTAGACAATACTATGTAGGGATGGCTTATCCTCGTACTTTCCTGATTCACAATCCATCAATCCAAGAGTGGCAGCAATATGGTGTCAGAAAAGATTATACTGGCGTCCCTGAAACATGAACCTGATGTACTCCCTAGTCTCAACAATGTACACAGTAGCATAAAAAACTCTCACCCAATCCTCAACATACTGATGATGCAATGAGACCAAATTAGCCAATCCGGGATGATCATCGAAATATACCTTAATATCCACTCCCGCGGCCAAGTTCATATGATCCCAATTTATAACCCTGTGCTGATACAGTTTCATGGGTAGGTATTTGTAGTTGTAATAGAAAGTTTGTTGAATGACATTCATAAATCTTGGTTCGACCCGTTTGTCTTTGGTTTTGTCCCACCAGTGATTCTCAGTCACCCATCTAAGACCTTTAATCATTTGGTAGGTGTCGTTGCGCAGGTTAATCATCCTAAGCGGCTGTCACACCTGTTTTTCCAAAGAAAACCAAGTGCATAACTATATGTATGCCAGGATCTATTTTCATACATATAGTGACATATAAGTGAATACAGAAATAGTATCACGCAAGAAAAAGGGAGATTATCAAAGTATTATGCTAAATCCCAAAAACGAAGGCACCGAACATCCACAAGCAGTCGACTGGGGGTTGCGTACGCCTAGCACCAGCAACATCTTCACAACGACTTCATAGTGGCTTCCCCTTTCTGAGCAACATTGTTTATAGCAAGGGTGAGCACATGTCGTACTCAGCAAGTGTGGAGAAAGCATGAATGCAAAGGCTTAACAAGGAAAGGCTGACAGGTTGACTACATTAAGCAGTTTTAGTTGGTCATATTTTATTAGCACCTGATTACTAAGTCATAAGTATGTACCAACCCACATTAAACATAAAGGTAATATACGCCATAAGAATATGGCAAGCATCCATAACATAGATCACAATTTAAGTCCATCTTCAAGTTAAATTATCATGTGAGGGTCCAGGCCGCTCTTGACCGTGAGCACGGCTAACCGGTTAGTTTTACACTCTGCTGAGGTTGTACACTTTCACCACAAGTCGCGTAAAAGTCCCGAAGAACTTTGAACCCAACCATGCGATGCCGGCTAATCATCATACCACACTACCGAGGTGTGGTTGCATAGGGACGCTATGAGGCCTTTACAAAGGTTCCCCAGCAAGTTGCAATCCACAAGGTTCGGATCGGTTAGCAAGGTATAAAGCCCCCTAGCAGGTCAATACCCCGCCATAAAAGAACGAACCCAACTCCCGCTAGGGCGGGTCCATACGCCACAGTACCGCCGATCCCTTGTCCTTATCAGGTAAGGTCACCCCAAGCTAAAGTTCCTAATTAATTAGCCAAGACTAGTGCCAGTTCAGCTGAGGACCGGAGAATCCAAGGACCGGTGGATGGTCGCTCCCTAGTGTGATGAGTGATTGACAACGTGGGGTGGACTGACTCTTGGCTGAGTATTGCAGGTGCAGGTTGCGGCTTGATTTGCGTTGCTGCAGGTGAAGAGCGGACGTGAAAGGTCTTAGCCTTGCGGGGCCTCCGAGGAGTGGAGAGACAAGTAGGCTCGGCTCGATGGACCCGGTGGCCGAACGGGATCAAGTGCGGGCCGCATGGTAGCAAGAAAAGCATGACGAAGTCGTCGACTGAAGCCGGTGCTGGGTAGCGGCTCACGGCCGGAGTCTGTATGCGGGGTTTGCGGCGGTTCACCACAAAACCGTCAGGTTACTTGGTTGAGCCACAAAACCAAGACCGGAGGCTCGGCGGGCGGAGACGGGATCCGTGCGCGCCGAGAAGCTTCTACGCCGGGGGACACGCGGCGGGATCGCAGGGCTTGCGTCGGGAGGATGCGGACTGCGGCAAAGGTGTGGCCGTCCGATGAAGAGGAGTGCTACTTGACCATATTGACCATGAGGGTGTGTATCTCATTTTAAGTTCCAGGGGTAGCTTGGTCATTTGCCAAACAAAGAGGGACTTCATATATATAGGTCTAGGGTTTCAGGGCAAACCATCCATCTAGACTGCTTCTCATTTCCCTACTCTTTAGGCTTAGATTTTCTTCATCGGTTTGTAGAGAATCTTACCTCTGAGTGTATGGAAGCTTTCATGGTTGCGTCGATTTCCTTCTTGTGGCTCGATTGATTTTCGTGTCTTTTTCGGGCTATTTTCGTTGGATTTTCGTGCGCGGCTTGTTCCTCCGATTCTGAGATGTTTGGGTTCGTATTTTTTTGTGGGGATCATGGATAGATGCCTTGTGCATCTTTGTGCTTGATCTTGACCCCTCAAACTCCGGATTTAGCCTTGGATTAGAGGATTTCGGGTGGAACCCTAGCTTTTTGTGTGAGCTCGGTAGAACCCTAGCTTTCGGGTTGGTAGGTCCATTGTGACTAAGCGACCTTGGCAAGCTCGTGTGGGAATCCTTGGTTGTGAATTTGGGACATAATCGAGTTCGACTCTTCGGAGAAGAATTTTTATCGGCTCCCATTCACTTCCCCCTTCTCTTTGGTTGCCTAATCAGTCCTTCAATTGGTATCAGAGCCGGTTACGGATCTTCGTCATTCTAACCAGTCTAAGATCTAAAGATGGCGTACCAGGAATAGGGTTCGGGTCCTCCACACTTTGATGGTAAGAATTACCAGATGTGGCAGAGAAACATGGTTGCTTTCCTTTGTGGCAAGGGTCAGTTGCTTTGAGACATTATGGTGAACACAGCTTATGTTCATCCGGTTAACTTCCTGACTCCGGGTTCGAGGGACTTGTACGACGCCAACAATAAGCCGGTTGACTACTTGTTTCGTGCTCTATGTCAATCCAAATTTGATTGGGTTCAGACAGAGGACTTGGCTTGTAGGATTTGGGAGCAGCTGAAGAATGCTCACGCTGGGAACGCTCAGGTTCAGGCTCGGTTGTTCGCAACCTACCGGAGAGAGTACGAGAACTTCACTCATCTCCTCGGTGAGTCCATAGACACTATGTTCCAGCGGTTCATTGTGATTGTGAACAACATGAGGGCAAATGTGGTCGTGCTCTCGTACGATGATTATGACAGGGCTATGAAGCTTCTGCACTCTCTGGATCGTACCGTGTGGAGTGAGAAGGTCGAGGTCGTTCTGGAGTCGGAGAAGTATGAGACCCTCATGGTGGACGAGCTGTTTTCCAAGCTCAAGTCGTCCGAGGTGGATCGTCGGGTGCGAGCAAGGATCGAGAACCCGACTGACCCTCATAGTCTGGCTCTCCTTTCTGGACAAAGGACTAACGCTACCATGTCTTCGAGACAGATCTCTTTGTCTTATCTTGTGTCCATGCCAGATGAGGAGTTTGATGTGCTGGACGAGGAGGATCTCGCATTGCTGAGTAGGCGGTTCGAGCGCATGTACATGATCTGGAAGAACGCTAGGAGGATCTCAGGCATGTGCTACCGGTGCGGGAAGCACGAGCACTTAATCGCTGAGTGCCCGGAGGCCATGGAGATCAAGCCCGAGCACAAGCACCATCCGAGGACCGACCACAAGCACCGCTCGAGGGATGACGACAAGGACAGGCACAAGTCCGAGTGGAGGCCAAGGAAGAGTGACGGTCACAAGAAGAAGGAGCGCGCAATGGTTGCCGGAGCGAGCGACGTCGACTCAAGCTCCTGCTACTCTTCATCATGCTAAAGTGATGAAGAACAGAACCGGCACAAGGGCAAGCGGTCAAGCAAGAACATCAACGGCTTGTGCTTCGCCGCCCAAGGCTTTTGCGGCATGGCACATAACTCCGTAAACAAGAAGAGCAATAAGGATGACTCGGACTCTGACTCAGAGGATGAGGTAAATAATGATCCTTCCTTCTTCGTAGCAGAGAATGCTAGGTTAAATGAATTGCTTGACAACCATGATGATGTGAGTATAGGTCTTTGCTTGGAGAGGCAAAGAAGAAGGTGGTTGAGCTGGAGTCTTTGCTTCTTGATGCTAGGATTCAAATAGATTCTTTGAAGTCTACTCTTATTGTGACTGATGAACCTGAATGCATTGATTGTTCCACTTTTCTTGGTGATTTGACTGTGCTTAAGGAAAAGTATGCCTCCAAGGTTGAGGAACTAGATGTGCTTAGGGTTGAGCTAGATGAGATGAAATCTAGGCCCTCCTTGCTTGGTGCTTGCACTTCTTGTTCGGTTTTGCATGAGAAGCAAGCTGTTTCGCTTGCTTATGCTAGATCACTAGAGGCTAAGCTGAAAGCTCCTATTCCTACATCATGCTCTACTTGTGAAACTAATGCTGTGAAGAATTTGGAGCTTGCACACTATGTTGATCGCTTGCAAGATGAGAATGATGAGTTGAGGAAGATGATGGGTTGGTTGTCGGCTCATGAGCCTCAGCTCAGGATGATGATTGAGGCGTACAAGTGCTATGATGGGCAAGCGCTTGGGTCGGATAAGATTGGGGAGTGCAGTGGTGAGAAGGAGGAGAAGATTGGTGATATCACAGCTCCTAAGCCAAACCCACTTAGGAACCGACTAGACACAACCCCAGATCCTCCCATATTTCCTCCACAAACCAACAACTTCCAGAAACCCATCAAGTTTAAGAGTGACTTGGGGAACGAGTTCTTTGGGAAGTAGGGAGAAAAACCTAGTGAGGAGAAGCCACGGCCCAAAGAGAGCCCAAAGCCAAAGCCAAAACCAAAACCCTTCCACTGTGAGCATTGTGGGAGGGATGGGCACCTAGCTGAGTTTTGCTTCAGGAGGAAGCGTGAGGAGAGGTTTGCTAGGGAGATGGCAAACAAGGACAGGTACCGCCCTTCTCGTGGTGTGCCTGAGCCTAGGATGGTGCCTAGGGGTGAGGGTGTGGTGCGTACCATTTACCCTCGAGAGAGGCATGAGTTTGTGCCTCGAGGTGTGCCACCACAGAGGGATGGTGGTAGGTGTGTTGGGTTTGGGCGTGGTGAGTTTGCTGGACGTTCCTTCACTCGTGGCCAATACGAGTATGGGGGGAACGATCGCAGCTTTAGGTCTCAGAGGAGCTATGGGCCATGGTCTCCACCTCGTGGTACGCGTAGTCCTCCAAGGAGACATGTGGGTGTTCCACCTAGGAGTGATAGGATGGATTTTGCTAACCCCACTTTTGAGCAAATGGCACGGCACTAGTTTGATTCTCTTCATACTAACCCCAGTGCTGAGTTGTTTGCTCACTCTCGCTCTCGTTTTTTATTTTCATGTGGGAGGCTTGGGGGGCTTTTGGTTGATCGACTCCGGTTGCTCTCGACACAAGACCGGAGATCGAAGGTGGTTCTCCAGCCTCACCCCGGTGATGACCAAAGAGTACATCACTTTTGGGGATAATGGGAAAGGTAGAGTGCTTTCAGTGGGCACGGTGAAGGTGAGCGAGTCTGTGACTCTTAGGCGTGTTGCTCTTGTCAAGTTTTTGGGGTTCAATCTTCTTTCGGTGTCCCAACTTCTTGATGATGGTTTTGAGGTCCGTTTCAAACGAGCGCTTCTCATGTTTTGGATTCTCGAGGTGATCTTGTGTGCACGATCATCCCTGAGGGTCAGATTTTCAAAGCCGATTTTTCTCAGTGTGTCGGCTCTTCTCGTTATTTGGTCGTTGGTGTTTCGGTGGAGCTTTGGAAATGGCATAGAAGACTAGGTCACTTGACTTTTGACTTGTTGTCACGCTTGAGTGGGCTAGGTTTGGTCCGAGGATTGCCGAAGTTGAAATACCAAAAGGACTTGCTATGTGCTCCGTGTAGGCATGGTAAGATGGTCGCCGCCTCTCACCCGCCTCTAACATCCGTTATGACAGAGAGGCCATGCGAGCTGTTCCATATGGACTTGGTTGGTCCAGCTCGTGTGTGCTCGGTGGGTGGGAAATGGTACGTCCTTGTGATAGTGGATGACTATTCTCCCTATGCTTGGGTCCTCTTTGTGGCTGACAAGGGGGAGACATTTGGTTTTTTTCGGGATCTACTCTTGAGGTTGAAGAGTGAGAGGAATGGATATGCTGTTCGAGCTATTCGTAGCGACAATGGCACTGAATTTTAAAACTCTCGATTCAAAACCTTTTGTCGTGATTTGGGTCTCGAACATCAATTTTTCTCTCCCTACGTTGCTTGTCAGAATGGTGTGGTAGAGAGGAAAAATCGTTCCCTTTGTGAGATGGCTCGGACGATGCTCGATGAGCATAAGACTCTGAGGAGATTTAGGTTGAGGCGGTGAATACCGCATGCCATGTTGGGAACCGGATTTTTCTTTGGGCCTTCTTAAACAAGACGTGCTATGAGCTTATGCACGGGCGAGCACCTAGAGTGAGCCATTTCAGGGCTTTTGGTTGTCGGTGCTTTATTCTCAAGAAGGGTAGCCTTGATAAGTTTGAGTCGAGGTCCTCCGATGGCAACCTTTTGGGTTATTGTTGGTATTTCTTAACCTCGATGCTAAGTTATGAGTTCCCAGCAACGATGCCAGAAATAACCAAATGGTAATCCTAACGATTACAAGAGTCCACAAGCGCACGAAAGTACCATTGTAGCATGTCCCCAGAGGAGTATTCCAAAGGGTATCGAATCCAAGGAAGGCTGGGCGGATTAACAAGTTCAACACTATTGCAATGAGTATAAATCATAGACGGAAACAAACCAGACACTCAAATACAGGGGTAAGGTATGATAGATAAGTTGGTAGCGTGAACACACAAACACACTCTCTCTAAAGGTCCTAGGCTTAGGAGGCAACATACGAGTTAGTTCTAGGTTCTAAGGTACTAAACACACAAAGTTAGTCAGACAAGTCAGATACACACAAGCATTGCATGACTGCTAGCTCAAGCACCCAAGTACAAACGGGGAGTTAACCTCCCGCGTCGCTTACGCACAACTCCGGTTGTTAGACTTTAGACTCCTACAGCGTATCCGAACGTGGGGGATTCCAGAAGGGTCCAACGGCTGCCACCACCGCGGCCTACCCTAAGACAAACCGTGGGTTACACTCATAAGTCACGTAGCTATGCAACCCAAGCACCACGCTTACGTTGTTAGCAGGACCCTGACCGGCCCGGGCTATTGTGACCCAGGTCAGAGCCGCCAGGTAAACCGGCCAATTACACCGAGTACCGTAGCTTGAGCACGAACTTCATACAACACGAACATGGGATCTAACTAGATCAAACTAGGCTAAGTACACAAACAGATTTGTGCTTTCCTATGTCTATTCAACAAGATCAAAGGGTCGTGTTCGTGAAGAACACGAGCCTCTAACTTATGAACAAACACCGAAAACATATGTAAGCCACTCGTCAACTGGACGAAAGGCCTTGTTCATTAAGAACATGAGCCTCTAAATGATGAACAAGCGAAGAACACATGAACAAATCACCCATGTATACAAGCACAACTTTATATGAAATTGCTGAATAACTGAAGTAGATCAAAGTCATACAATACAATAAAGATACAAGAGAACTCATACCTAGATCCCAAAGTAGACTTGGAACCTGAAGTAGAACTACTCTAGCCTACCTCCTAGCCTTAGAAACCAAAAGTGAGAGAGGAGGAGTAAAGTGTGTTGGTAAGAAATGAACCCCCTCCCCTTCTATTTATAGGCCTGAGCACCGGCGCCAAGAGGAGTGAAACACCCCGGGAACAGCCTCTAGGACCAATAGGCAAGCACCACGTGGAGGCCCAGGATCAGCCGACCCAAGGTCGGTTCGGCCGATCCAAGGGTCGGCCGACCCCAGGTGGGCCCCCCTCGGGGTGTGCTTCCTCGGGGTGGCTGTCCTGTGGGCCCTTAGGTCAGTCCCCAGTGTACACGTGCTCTTGAGGCGGTTTAGGCGCTCTGGTGGGCCCATGGATCCATGTGAAGTCCACGCGTCACGCTCTGATTCGTCGGGGCTTGCCTCCCTTAGATTGGTGACATGGCTTGCATGCATGGCACCTGAGGTGGCAGCCACTCCTTGGCTGAGATGACATGGCATGAATCATAGAAGGTGAGTTTGCCACTTCTTTATGCTTATTTTCCTACAATCACATGATCTCCAAGGACAAGTGGAACTACATTATTCTTAACTAAGATGCGTGTAAGAAATGCCTCTTGCTCCTTTATTCATGAGTAAATTGACGGCTAAAGTAAGCACTTAACAGCTGTCAACAGTTATGCGATTCATTCTCGAGCATTCTGCTAACCTAGTCATGGAAACTTGCGAGGTTACCTTCGACGAGACCCAGCCATGCAGTTCATCTATTTTTAAGTGTGCAGGTGACGATGAGATTGGCAAGAAGATATTTGAGGACGAGGAGGAGGATGCTGGAGAGGATGATGGTGATGATGGTGAAGCTCCAGCCGCACATGTACCCTCTACTTCCACTACGACGACTACGGTGCAGGATGGCCCATCCCCTACACTGACTACGATCCAGCAAGATCAAGTGGAAGCTGCTGTTGAGGGGGAGGTCGTCTCCAGGCGAGAGGCACCGAGGCGCGTTCAAGTTGATCATCCTCCCTCAAGAATCATCGGCGACATCAATGAACATACGACACGGTCAAGGTCCAGAAATGCTTCTCACTTTGCTCATTCGGCTTTTGTTGCTACCTTTGAGCCAAAAGACATTAGACACGCACTCTCTGATCCTAATTGGGTGAACGCAATGCATGAGGAGTTAGAGAACTTTGAGAGGGAGTTGGTAGAGCCACCACCACATTGCAAACCTATTGGGACAAAATGGGTGTGGAAAAACAAAGAGGGTGAGAATGGTGAGGTGGTGAGAAACAAATCGAGGTTGCTTGCTCAGGGCTATAGTAAGAAGGAGGGGATAGACTATGAGGAGACATTTGCTCCTGTAGCCCATTTGGAGGCAATTGGGATCCTTCTTGCCTTTTCTGTGGCTAAAGGGTTCAAATTGTACCAAATAGATGTGAAAAGTGCCTTTTTGAACAGGGTTTTGGAGGAAGAGGTATATGTGAAGCAACCACCGGCTTTGAGAGTGTTGAGTTTCCCCACCGAGTGTATAGGTTGAGGAAGCCGTTGTATGGGCTGAAACAAGCTCCCCGTGCCTGGTATGGTCGTTTGAGGGGGTTCTTGTTTAGCAAGGGGTTTGAGATGGGCAAAGTAGATAAGACTCTTTTTCTCCTCAGGCAGGGCGATGATATCCTAATTGTTCAGGTGTATGTGGATGATATTGTCTTTGGCGGCTCATCTCACTCTTTGGTTGCGAGGTTTGCAGAGGACATGAGCAAAGAATTCAAGATGTCTATGATGGGAGAATTGCAATTCTTTCTCGGGCTTCAGATCAAGCAGGCGAAGGAGGGAACCTTTGTGCATCAATCCAAGTACACGAAGGACATCCTCAAGAAGTTCAAGATGGATGACTCGAAACCCCTGTCGACACCGATGAGTACGACTACAGCGCTAGATGCGAACGAGGACGGAGAGCCCGTGGATCGGCTCCCTCTTGTACTTGACGGCGACGAGGACAGACATTTAGTTTTATGTGTGTCAGTGCGCTCGTTTTCAGGCATCGCTGAGGACTTCACATCGGCAGGCCGTCAAGTGGATTTTCAGGTATCTTCAATACACTCCAGAGCTTGGTCTTTGGTACTCGGTGTCCTCTTCCCTTTCGCTTCTTGGTTTTTCGGATGCCGACTTTGCGGGGTGTCGAGTCGATAGGAAGTCGACTTCGGGGATGTGCCAGTTTTTGGGTTCCTCGCTTGTTTCTTGATCTTCTCGGAAACAGTCAAGTGTAGCTCAGTCTACCACAGAAGCCGAGTATGTAGCTGCCGCTTGTTGTTGCTCCCAGCTGCTTTGGATCACATACACGCTGAGTGACTTTGGTGAGGAGTGTACCCATGTTCCTCTCATGTGTGATAGCACGAGTGCCATTAGTGTTGCCAAAAATCCCATGCTACACACCAGAACCAAACATATAGAGGTGAGGTACCACTTCCTGAGAGACAATGTTGAGAAGGGAAACATAGACCTCATCCATGTGCCAACCGAGAAACAGCTCGCCGATATCCTAACAAAGCCTTTGGACCAAGCTACATTTGCTCGTTTGCGAGGGGAGCTTGGAGTGGTTTTTCCTTTTTGAACTTCGGTTGGGGGACTGATGTACATATGCATGTTGCATTTTGATTTTTGTATCATATCATGTTTGCATCTTTGTATCATAGACTGCTTTTGAATCATATGCTTTAGAGATGTGCTTCTTCTATATACATTGATCACTATGATATGTTGAATGTGAGCTTATGACTTTGCTAGTGAAACTCTTGTGATGTATATCTATGCTCTTGGTAGCTTTTGGATGTATATGCATGTGGATGGCTTAATTTTGTGAAAATGCTATATATGATCCTCTCTAGTGAGTTGAATGCCTTTCATGCTCAAATTGTGCTCATATGACTATATCTTGCTTAATTTGTTCTTGGGAATCATGCTCTTGTCATATGGGGTCAAAGATCCATTTGTCATCATGAATGTTTATCCTACATGTTACCTTGTAGAGAAGCCTAAGCTTCTTTTTGCCGCAAAGGCACTTCATGTACCATGCTTAATTTGTGAATCATGAAATTGGTATATGAAATGTCTATGCTTGAAAAATATGCTTCCATGTCGAACTTGTTTTAAATTCCTTATCTTGGGTGCTAAACCGTTGCATGATGTTCACCATTGAGAAGTCTCATATTTAGAAGTGGACACATGGCTCAGTGGCTTTGACATGACATGAGATAGCTTGTAGGTGTTTGTGATGATCTTGTGATAAGAACTTATGACCTCGCATGAAGTTTGTGGGTTATATGTTGTTTGCGCTCATTTTGGCCATGTTTAGGTCCTATGCTCATGAGAGGGAAATTTTTGTTGAAAAATCCTTCTTTTTGATCATGGCTATGTCACATGCTTATATGTACCTATCTATCTTGTTGGCGTTGCTTGTACTGAATTTGTGGCAACCTTGCTTGTCTATGTCTCATTTTTCGCATGTTGTAGTGCTCTTTGTCTATTTGAGAAGCACATACTTGTATTTGTAGACTTGATTCATGCATTACCAACAAGGGGGAGGAAAGTACCCAATTCTTGCATCCAGGGGGAGTTTTGCATTAAGGGGGAGAAAAATTTGGGAGAAATGCATTTGTTCAGGGGGAGCTTGCATTCGTGTGCTTTGGGAGCTCTTTGTCGTCTGATTTTAGTTTGTGCTCTTTTGCCAATGGTGTCCAGCCCTTTTGCCTCACCTTGAGGAGTCGACAATTTTGGAGCATTTTATCTCGGTTGTGTCGAGCCGTTGCCCTTGTCTTAGGGGACCGAGATTTTCCTCTCTCAAGTGATCTTGTTCTGGCTTTTGTTCAACTTTTGATCACTTGTTTGAGTTTTTAGTTCGTTTCTTTTCTTTTTCTTTTTTCTCTGAATTGGTTACTATGTGTGTTGTCAATGCACTCATCAAGGGGGGATTGAGGACCGGAGCGTCCAAGGACCGGTGGATGGTCGCTCCCTGGTGTGATGAGTGATTGACAATGTGGTGTGGACTGACTCTTGGCTGAGTATTGCAGGTGCAGGTTGCGGCTTGATTTGCGTTGGTGCAGGTGAAGAGCGGGCGTGAAAGGTCTTAGCCTTGCGGGGCCTCCGAGGAGTGGAGAGATAAGTAGGCTCGGCTCGATGGACCCGGTGGCCGAACGGGACCAAGTGCGGGCCGCATGGTGGCAAGAAAAGCAAGATGAAGTCGTCGACTAGAGCCGGTGCAGGGTAGCGGCTAACGACCAGAGTCTGCACGCGGGGTTTGTGGCAGTTCACCACAAAACCGTCGGGTTACTTGGTTGAGCCACAAAACCAAGACCGGAGGCTCGGCGGGCGGAGACGGGATCCGGGCACGCCGAGAAGCTTCGATGCCGGGGGACACGCAGCGGGATCGCAGGGCTTGCGTCGGGAGGACGCGGACTGCGGCAAAG
Source organism: Cenchrus fungigraminus (assembly GCA_036936925.1). Classification (NCBI taxonomy): domain Eukaryota; kingdom Viridiplantae; phylum Streptophyta; class Magnoliopsida; order Poales; family Poaceae; genus Cenchrus; species Cenchrus fungigraminus. The sequence goes on along the minus strand of CM072772.1, from coordinate 54,493,143 downwards.
GCGTGGCCGTGCGATGAAGAGGAGTGCTACTTGACCATATTACCCTTGAGGGGTGTGTATCTCATTTTAAGTTCTAGGGGTAGCTTGGTCATTTGCCCAATCCAGAGGGACTTCATATATATTGCTCTAGGGTTTCAGTGCAAACCATCCATCTGGACTGCTTCTCATTTCCCTGCTCTTTAGACTTAGATTTTCTTCATCGATTTATAGAGAATCTGACCTCCGAGTGTATGGAAGCTTTCATGGTTGCTTCGATTTCCTTCTTGTGGCTCGAGTGATTTTTGTGTCGTTTTCGGGCTATTTTCATTAGATTTTCGTGCGCGGCTTGTTCCTCCAATTCTGAGGTGTTTGGGTTCGGATTTCTTTGTGGGGATCATGGATAGATGCCTTGTGCATCTTTGTGCTTGATCTTGACCCCTCAAACTCTGGATTTGGCCTTGGATTTGAGGATTTCGGGTGGAACCCTAGCTTTTTGTGTGAGCTCGGTAGAATCTCGATTCCTCTCGATTCAGTGGGTTTGAGGCTACAAATTTGTAGGTATAGGATCTCCTAGAGACGCTTCATCTTCACCTATGATTTGGTAGCGATCCCTTGGTTGATTCGGGAGATCGGGTGAAGGGAAGGTAGAGTTGACCTTGTAGAGGTCGAGCTTGGGCTGTTGTGTCCGCGCGTGGCGGACAGTCCGCCAGGAGCTCGCGGACGGTCCGTGAGGAGCCGACTGACCGGGTGTTTGTTTTGTTCTTCGTGTGTTCTTGCGAGCTCGTGTTTCGATCCGTCGAGTCGGTGGTTTTCGGTTGCAAGGAGTTTGGCGGACGGTCCGCGAGGAGAGCGCGGATAATCCCTTCGTCGCGGACGGTCCGCGGGTAGGGCTCGGACGGTACGTTTTTCAGGGTGCGCTACTGGTGGTTCGGGGGCTACTTTCGAACGGTCCGCTCAGGCCTCGGGCAGTCCGCCCCGGACTTCGCAGATCAGCTAAGTTCTTTGCTTCTTGAGTTGCGCTTTCGCTTGGGATTTGTTTGGGACTTGTTCCTAGGGTTGGTAGGTCCGTTGTGACCACGCGACCTTGGCAAGCTCGTGTGGGAATCCTTGGTTGTGAATTTGGAACATAGTCGAGTTCGACTCTTCGAAAAAGAATTTTTATCGGCTCCCATTCACTCCCCCCCTCTCTGGTCGCCTAATCGGTCGTTCATTAGTCCTAGTGGTTGCACTGTTTTCCTAGGTGGTTCTCCATGTTCCAATTAATCATGTGGTCTTGTATTAACCAAAAGTGTATACCATAAAAGTGAAGTAAGTTCATCATTAAGTTCATTAAACCACCATAACCCAAGTATAGCAACTAAGCAATGCTACCCAACAGAAAGGTAAAACCCAGGTTGACAAGGAATGATCATAAGACGAGGGTAATACAAGCCTTTAACCAAAGTAGTGTTGTTGCTCAGAGTTCTTCAACCTCTTGCTTTCCAAAGCTCTCGAACCACGTTCCTTCTACTCGCATCAATCATCAGCACAAGCATACAAAGCAAACAGACAAGCAAACTAAGAACAATACACCAATCAAATCAAAGCTTTAAAAGAGCACACTAATGGATAGGCTCGATTCTATGGATCACTAAACCACGCAAACTATGCTTAGCAGGGAAAGGCTCGGCTAGATTTATGAACTACTTGATCTGAGCTTGAAAGAGGTTTAGCTCTACAACACAGACACTGAGATAGAGCTTGATAAAGAACATCTAACAAACTATTTGCATTTTGACATAAAAGACTATAAGCTTGGGTTCATTTTAATTAGTAAAATATATGCAAAGGATATTTCAAAAAGAAAATACCATAAGTTGGAATTAATGCAATATTATATTTTATTTGCAAAGACCGGAGTAAAGAACCTAGGCAAATTTTATTCATAAATGTTTATGTATAAATTATACCAATTACACACTTTACTTTAGAAAAGGTTAGAACAACTAATCGAATTAAAGCGTATGTCGTGTTGAGCTAAACACACTTTATTTAGAAAACACATGCATGTTGGCATTAATCATTTTAGCAATAATTATGAAAATCGAGTTATAGCTTAACTATATTTTAATTAGAAAGATTGATGTATAAACTATACCTTTTAACCATTTAACTTTGAAAAGGCTAAACTATGTGTAAACATCTAAACGCAACTTTATGATTCATGTGGATTACATTATTTTTGAAAAACATCATGAAATGGATATTAATCAAATTAACATTTATTTAGAAAAAACCGGTGTAAAGCCTATTCAACTTTTAATTAGAAAAGTTAATTAAATATTAAGCAAATTAACATTTGGTTTATGAAAAATCAGGATAAAGATCTTATTAGATTTTATTTACAAAATCATGTGAAATAAACATTAATCCAATTAATATTGATTATGAAAAACGGTGTGTAGCACTATATTGCTTTTATTTAGAAGATGCATGTTTAATAGACATTAGCAAAATTAATATTAAATAATATTTCAGAAAACTACCATGATGAAAACTCACCACTAACGTGTGCTTTATATTATTATGAATCTAACGCATCTCGAACAAATTAAAACGGAGCTAAAACATGGATTCTATGAACAAAACAAGATTAAAAGGATCTAGATGCGATTATCTGGAGATTTCAGGAGATACCATAGAAGATGTGTAAGACACATAAAACAGTGCTCACAAAAAGGTCAAAGCTTAGGGTTAGATCCAAAAAAAGGGTGCTGGTTGGATCTGTGTGTAAGCATCTAATAGATCTAGGGTTTTACTTGTAAAAGATGCAAGACACAAAAACTAAACTATGGATTACAGGAAACTAAGGATCTGTATCTGCAAAACAACCGGCCTTCTTCTTCCACTAGTTCAAATGGACAGGGGAGGACGGTGGTTCTGCCGGCTCCAATTGCCGGCGGCTCGGGCAGCTGGGGCTTCAGGAGAGCAGCGCAGAGGAGGGAGGAGGTCGAGGGGGTCAAGCGGGTGTTCTCACTGGTGGCGGAAGACGACGGGAGCGACCGGATTTCGTCTGGTGGCGGAGCTTGGAGGTGGCCAGCTCGGTCCAAGCAGCGGCGGCCGCGCTCCAAGGGTCCTCCGGCGATGGGAAGCGACGGACGGGGGTGCGGCTTGGCAAGGCGAAGCTCCTGGTGGCGTCGGCTTCCTCTGGCAGGGCTTCATGCCAGCGACTTCGAGCGGCGGCTGGAGCTGGGCGGCCGGCTCGGGTTCCCACGGTGGCTGTGCTCCGGCGGACCTCCGGCCACGTAGACGGGTGGAACGGCCCCTGCTCGGCGTCCTGGAGCTCCTGGCAGCTTTGGTTTGCTCCACTGGCGCTTCAACGGGCGGATCGATGACGGCCGGCGACGAGCTCGGCACTCCGGCTCGGCGTAGCTAGCGGCGGCGCGCTACGCAGGCGAGGGAGACCGGGCTAGGGCACGCGGGCCTAAGCGGCGGCCTTTATAGGCACGCAGGCGAGAGCCCTGGTGTGGCACGCATGCCGAGAGGCGGCGGCGGCGCCCCGGACTCTAGCCGTGCCCGGCCGGAGCACGGAGAGGTGCTGGGCTCAGATGGGCTGGAGCGGGCCCGCGGCTGGGCTGGTGGATATGGGTCAAGCTCGTGGGCTCGGCCCAAAAGAATAGGAAAGGGTTATTCTTTTCCCAAAATAAATTTCCAGTGCGAAAATAATTCCAGAATAGTCCAGAAATGTTTTTAAGGCACAAAAATTGCTCAGAAAATTCCCAAAACTCGAGGAAAATACCCAGAGGTACGTTGGGACATGAACAAGCCAAATAAAGTATTTGGAGCTCATGAAAAAGATTTTAGAGCCTTCTAATAAATAGAATTAGCTCAAGGAAAAAAATGAGAATAAATCCAGAGAATAAGCCGGAAAATTCTCGAAAGGTCTTGGTCAGCACCTAAACGCATTTTAAAATATTTTGCACTCATGAAACAACAAGTGCATCGGCATGAATGCAACACACACAACTATTTATTTAATTCAGAAAATCAAACAAGGATTTTTCCTATACTATATTTCCTGCAAAGAAAATAAATGTTGGAAAAAATTTAAAATTATGCGAAAATTCTTGTTTAATCATTCTTTGTATTCACATCCTGAAATTGTGAAATTTCAGGGTGTGACAGCGGCTTTTCTGGTGGAGGGTAAAGTTGTATCCCTTTCTTCTTCCTGGGATCTGGCGCAGGAAACTCCGAAGGGCGGGGTGGGCGATGGCCCGCGGTTGACCCACCCCGTGTGCGGCAGGAAGGCGCCGAGCTTGACCCACCCCATGTGCGGCAGGAAGGTGCCGAGCTTGACCCACCCCGTGTGCGGCAGGAAAGCACCGAGGTTGACCCACCTCGTGTGCGATGTGAAGGGGCAGAGGAAGAATCCCGTGCCGCAGGCCTGCACCTTTGCCTCGTCTAAGAACTAGGTGTGCCTGCAGAAGTCGATTGTGACTTTCGTTGTCGCTTCACCGGAGGAGGATCAAGCGCCTTTCCATCTCTCTTACCACCATCTCGGCCCATCTACAATAAATTTCTCGAATTAGTGTCATTTCAAGAATTCGGCGGCGGATTGCGGTATACGCTAGAGCCTAGAGGCGGACACATACCTCTGATTTCAGCGACGGATTGCGGTATCCGCTGGATGCTGCTGCAGGCAGCAGCGGTGACGGCAGCAGCGGAACCCTACGAAGGGGTTGCGCCGCAAGTGAGAAGGAAGTAAATGGGGGGATGGCAGGTCAGCACGAGTGACACGCCATTGGATAAAGCAATAAGCATGTGTGTAGTGCGCTATTTGCACCCTGTGGCCAGGAAACGGGAAGCGCCTTTCCTACCCATAGTTTACAAGGAAGTTCCTCTGTTCTCATGTATACCACACCATATCATCCTCCGGACGTATGTCGATCAGTATGAAAGTCTTCACACGATGGTCATGTGCTACATAATACAAAGAATCGGACAATCCATTCGCATACTTAGTCGATCATGCCCACATTAGAGATCAACACATCCCTTCCTTTGTCGATTCGATTCGCTTAGTACTAAATGATCATAAGCACGTCACATTGCATACTCCTCGATCATGCCCACATTGGAGATCAACACATCCCTTCCTTCGTTGATTTGATTCGCTTAGTACTAAATGATCATGAGCACGTCACGCTGCATACTCCTCGATCATGCCCACATTAGAGATCAACACATCCCTTCCTTCGTCAATTCGATTCGCTTAGTACTACAAGATTATGATCATGTCACGTTGCATACTACTCGATCATGCCCACATTGGAGATCAACCCATCCCTTCCTTCGTCGATTCGATTCGCTTAGTACTACAAGATTATGATCACGTCACGTTGTATACTCCTCGATCATGCCCACATTGGAGATCAACACATCACTTCCTTCGTTGATTCGATTCGCTTAGTACTACAAGTATGAGCACGGCACGTTGCATACTCCTCGATCATATCCACATCTGAGATCAACACATCCCTTCCTTCGTCGATTCGATTCGCATACTACTAGAAGATTATGAGCACGTTGCATACTCCTCGATCATGCCCACATTGGAGATCAACACATCCCTTCCTTCGTCGATTTGATTCGCTTAGTACTACATGTTCATGAGCACGTCACGTTGCATACTCCTCGATCATGCCCACATTGGAGATCAACACATCCCTTCCTCTGTCAATTCGATTCGCTTAGTACTACAAGATTATGATCATGTCACGTTGCATACTCCTCAATCATGCCCACATTGGAGATAAACACATCCCTTCCTTCGTCGATTCGATTCGCTTAGTACTAGAAGATTATGATCACATCACGTTGCATACTCCCGACCCGATGGGCAAGGGTATGGGCAGCATTTTCCGCCTGTGGGCGCGGATACGGGTAGCAAAATCCACCCGCGGGTAGCTAACAGGCGGCAAGTTTCACCCGCGGATATATCCGCTACCCGCTTGAAAAACAAACTCCATAAATATATAGCCCAAGCCCACTTAGACAAACCCTAGACTTCCACTTGACCACCACCACGTGAGTACGTGACCCTTATCCAGTCATCTAGACCCCTCACCCCTGGCCGCCGCCTCACCCCTCTCATTTCTTTCTCAGTTTCTCTCTCAGTCTCTCATTCAGATCCACTGCGGCGGCGCATCTGCTGGACTAGGGCCTGGGGCTAGAGGCGGCCAGGCAGGCAAGCGGTGCACGGGGACGGACGACATCTCCGCGCCCCCGCCGGCCGGCCAGCCTGCCTTCGCGGCCTTGCCCCTCCCTCGCTCACCTCCACGGGGCCACGGCTTGTCGCCCGTCGGTCCTCAAGCGGTCAGGCCAGCGGGCAGCAGCTGGCAGCACACCGACGCAGAGGCGCAGCGCCGCCCTTCCTCCACCGCACCATCTCCACCCCCGCCCTCGCTCGCTCGGCTCCAAGCCTCCACCAATAGGGCAGGCGGCGCATCTACGGCAACCCCTTCTTGTTGAAATGAACATACTGTATGGTATCTCTTTGCGGGTTGCGGATAAACCCGATACCCGCGGATATCCGTCGGGCGCGGATGCGGGCAGGGGTTTTTACCCATGGGCAGGTTCGCGGGCGGGTAAAGAGCGGTGGCGCGGATATGCTCACGGGCGGGTAAACGCCTTACCCGCACTTACTCGAGCCGCTGCCATCCCTACATCCCTTCCTTCGTCGATTCGCAAAGTACTACGAGATTATGAGCACAGCGCATTGCATACTCCTCAATCATGCACACATTGGAGATCAACACATCATTCCTTCCTTCGTCGATTCGATCCGCTTAGTACTACAAGATCATGAGCACGTTGTATACTACTCGATCATGGCCACATTGGAGAGGATATGAAATGGATATTATCTAACCTACCATTCACGTAGCCCATAATCGGAGGAGCCTTGTTTCTTTGTACGCTGGGCTAATTTCTACGTTCTTGTTAGGCTTTTCTAGCTTAACCTCTTCATACAGGACGTTCCGTTGTTTTATAATACAACATATCGGATAAACCACCAGCCCCATGCACGACATATATTTTTTATAAGTTGCTACAGGAAGTTCGGATGCTACATAATACAGTGAACCAGATAGAAGGCATCGATGGTAGGTTTAATATTCAGGAAAGTGCGACTTCAACTACATATAAATTACATATAAATCATAAGGTCCACATGATTTCAAATCGAATCGACTTAAACATTTACTAATTTCACATCCTAGTCCTCGTCACTTTCATCGGCAGCATTTTCATCTTCATCGACGTATTGCCATAGAGTGTCGTCGTCCTCATCTTCAGAATTGAATCCATCCGCATTAGACAGCACCTACTGGCGAATTGTGTCAACTTCAGCGGCTGCAACCATAGTCTCCTTGCCAATAATAAGCACCGGAACCTCTGAACCATCACCGAGACCATCATCAAGTATAACATCATACAAGGTTTGGTCAATTTCATCATCTTGATATGCAAGTACCATGCCAGTGGGAGCTATGTCCTCCTCATTTTCATTATAGCTCCACAAATGCCTGTGCTCAAATTTTTGCACCACTCTCCATGGGTGTTGTAGCAGGGTGTCTAGCAAGTAAAAGACCTTCGTTGCTTGTTTAGCAAGAATGTAGGGATCATCTTGGTACTAGTAATCTCCAGTATAGACGCTTGTGAAGTAACCATCATTTCTAATCTTCGGTTCCTTCTTGGTCCCTTCCAGATGATACCAGTCAACGTGGAATAAAACAACAGTTCGACCTCTGTCAAGCCCCAAGTTGTACCACAGCTCAATAATGTCTCTTAGTGAATCATAAAACTCAATTTCTTTAATGTCTTTATGTGATCCTGTAGTCATGATTCCACTATTTTGTGTCTTCCTATTTTCCTCTCGAGCCTTGGTGTGGTACCGAACACCGCCTACAATACATGTTGTATAAGTTTTTGCTCGCAAGTCTGGTTCAGCTGATAATGCATATAGGCTCTCGTCGCTCACTGGATTTTTTGAAATCTGTAAAGCAGAGCCATAGTTAATATAGTCTTGTGTAAAGGTCCTCGCCAGGTAATATAAGCTAGCTACCAAACAAAAAATGAAAACTAACATGCGATCTAAATCAGCGGCGAAATTCTGTAACAATTCGACGATCAATAGCCTCGTCTGACACACCTTCTGCTTTTAATTCATTCTTGAAAACTCTGCAAAGCAGTACCATCTCAAAGTTAGCACGAAATAATGTAGTTCTATCATTGCAATGGTGATTTACTTACTTGATATATGGCTTCACCTCTTCGCAATTGTTTAGCACATACCAAACCACCTTGTCGTACTTTGACTGAAGCCAATAAGTGGTCCCTGCTCCAAGTACTTGAACATTGTGATCAAAAGAGGATGTTCCATCTACAGACAAATCAGCATTCTCTCTGTTCCTTCCAACCTGATTGAATCGTGTGGCCACATCATCAGCCGCGAAGTACCTAGAGCAAAATATCAAGGCCTCATTAGCAACATATGCTTCTGCAATGGATCCTTCAGGCCTAGCTTGGGTTTTCATTGAATGCTTCAATGTGCATAGCCTTCTTTCGACGGGATACATCCATCCATATTGTACTGGACCTCTCAGGATTGCTTCCTCAGACAAATGGACAGCTAAGTGGACCATAACATCAAAGAAGGCAGGAGGGAAAATTTTCTCAAGCTTGCACAAAATTATTGGGATATCTGTTTTCAGTTTTTGCAAGACATCAAAGTTCAGAGTTTTGCAACATAGTTGCCGAAAGAAGTTTCCTAATTCCGCAATAGTTGTGTATATCTCTTTGTCCACTAAACCGCGAAGACAAGCTGACAAAACCCTTTAAAGTAGGATATGACAATCATGAGTTTTCAGCCTTTGTAGTTTGCATCCATCTGCAACAATACACCTAGATAAGTTTGAAGCATATCCATATGGGAACTTCACCAAACTTATAAAATCACAAAACAACTTTTGTTTCTTTTTTTGAAAGTACATACGGAGCTTCTGGCATTTTGCATGACTCACCATCCTCTGTTGCCACCATGTGTAGATTTGATCTTACGCCCATCTCTTCCAAATCAACCCTAGTATTGATGGTGTCCTTTGTCTTCCCAGCAATTTTAAGCAACGTTCCAATGAGGTTTTCGCATATGTTTTTCTCAATGTGCATCACATCAAGGTTATGTGCCATATTCAGAGATGACCAGTACGGCAAGTCCCACAAACCAACCCTTCGGCTCTAGCATTGTCTGGATTCCCGCTTCCTTTTCTTTCCTTGAGGTAGAGGATGCTTTCCAGGTATAACATCTTTAACCTTCTCTAGTTGCTGCTTCAGCTCCTCATGGGTAAACTGCCCTGGCTTTTCTCGGTTTTCAACAGTACCATCAAAATCTGCTCTCTTTCTTCTCCATGGATGGTCAGTTGGAAGGAAACAACGATGCCTAATGTAACATATCTTGTTCTTCAATCTCCTTGAGCAAGGATCCTTGTCGCAACGCACACAGGCAAAATAGCTTTTCGTGACTCGCCCAGACAACATGCTCAACGCTGGATAATCATGTATGCACCAAAGAACCACAGCACGCAGTTTAAATTTTTTACCCTCAACAACATCGATTGCCCAGACACCCTTCCAAAGTTGTTGCAGCTCTTCGACGAGAGGTTTCATGAAGATATCAAAATCCATTAATGGAGAACTCGGCGTAGGGATCAGTAAGGCCATCATGAAGTTTGATTCTTCCATGCATACCCATGGTGGCATGTTATACGGCACAACAAATACTGGCCACATACTATATGAGTTGGTCATGTTGCCAAATGGATTGAAACCATTGGTTGCAAGACCAAGTCTAAGGTTCCTAGCATCTTCTGCAAATTCTGGCCAACTTTTATTGAATTGTTTCCATGTCTCACCGTCAGCTGGATGGCTAAGCTCATTCTTCACTGGTTTTCGCTTTGACTTGTGCCATCGTGCATCCTTTGTTGTTTTTGATGTAAGAAACATCCTCTTCAGCCTGGAAATCAGCGAAAAATGCATCAATACCTTTTGAGGAACACGCTTGTTGGTGTCTGCATCCTTCCATCTTGAATCCGCTTCAAAACACACTGGGCACACATCAAGTTTGACATACTTCTTCTTGCGAAACAATACACAATTATTTTTGCAAACATGGATTTTTTCATAGCCGAGTCCCATGGAACGTATGTACTTCATTGCCTCATCGAAAGAGTCTGGAAGACACGCTTCTGGGAATCATTTTTGTAACAACTTCATTGTTGCATTGAATGCGATGTTGCTCATCCGACTGAAAGACTTTATATGAAGTAACTTCACAACAAATGTAAATTGTGCATATGAAGATGTCGGTGACACCTTATGGTTCAGATGTTCCTTTACAAATTCATACATTTTCTCACCGAGCACTTGACCCTTGCCCAAGTTAGCAATCAATTCAGAAATTCCATCGTCTCCAGGGCCTTCATCCTCCTCCATACCCGATATGTATTGGTTTTCCTGGACCGTTTCCTGATCACCACCATCCCGTGGAGCTGCATTATTCACATCCCCCTCTGCATCTAGCAGAATTGCAATTTCCTCAACCCCATCATCCTGCAGAATTGCATTATCCTAAACATTTGCATCACTGTCAACCATATCCTCCAAAGCTTCTCCATGATGGATCCACCTAGTGTAAGTGGTTGCCATCCCACTCACAAGTAAGTGAAATCCAATTCGCTCTATAGTCCCTGTAGAGTTATTGAGGCATCGACGACACGGGCATAGTATTTCTTCATCGTCCTCAGCGTATCTTGTCTGAATAAATGCCAAGAAATCCTAGACCCCTTTCTCATGATTGGTGGTAAAACCAGTACAACTGGTTATCCAGCATCTATCCATCTGGAAAGTTTTTGGTGAATCTAACTCAAAATTACTGACCACAGAACTAATCGAAAAGAGAACATTCTGCGCAATGAAATTTTCCGGATTTAACACAAAATTACTTACCAGATTGACATGCCGCTGCACCAAGTATCACCCAGGCTGCGCCCGTAGGAGTGAGCAGCCGTTGGAAGTCGCAAATCACTGCCGGAATGATCTGTTTTGGTAGCCTACTCGCCTCTCTGTTCTCTGTTTTCCCGTTTTGGAGCAGCGGGCTGCGCGAAAACTATTTTTGGCTATAGCGCGGGCTTTTCTCCCACCAACTTATCAGAACCACTCCGTGCTGTGGTTGGGGTGGATGTGTTTTGCGAAGGCAGTGAAGCGTTTCACCTGTGATTTACTGATTTATATTAAAGATTGACCTGACACAACCATAAGGAAAGTGTTTCCCATTAAATTGGCACAACCAAGAGGTGGTGTAGTGGTAGATAGTGTTGTCTTGTTCCTATAGGTCTCTAGTTCGAACCCTTGCTATGGCAAATTGTTTCTGCAACATTTCGTGACTGACAGTAGGAAACAAGCAGTTTCGCGATCGTTACTCAGGATGGTCCTTCCAGCAAAACATCAACAGACCGGACCAGCAAAACATCAGTAAAATTAATTTAGAATGGTGAGTATGCTCGACTCAATTTGAAATAGATTAAACCAAATCAGCATAATAAGATGGAATCTCATAGCACTCATAACCACAAAGTTCACACCACCAGCAAGTAGCAAACACAAAAATACAAGCAACTCATCACCACAAAGTACACACCACCTATGAACTGTCTAGCTAGCAATAACACTAGACATATTTTATCGATTGTCTGCAGCTCAGTCAGAGTTTGATTGCTCTTCTTTCAACAGGGCATTCTCCGCTAACAATTACTTAAACTGGTCTGTCTATTTGTGAATTTCTTTCAGCTGGTAATTCTCCTGCCGTAACAATTGATAAACATGGTCCCTACATTTGGTCAGCTCTTCCATCAGGGCAATGTTGTCCTGCCATAACAATGTCATTTCATTCAACCAGTCATTCTCCTGTTGTAGCAATTGATTACACTCTTCCATGCATTTCTTCATCTCTTTTAGATGGTCATTCTGCTGCTGTAACAATTGCTCATACAGGTGCTTCTAATTTAGAGCCTTTTGCAACGACTTGAGCTCGCTGACTTGTTGTTCTTGCAGGTCTCTCTTCACCTTCTACAGCTCAGCTTTAGTGGATTCAAGCACCTCCAGAAGCTAGAAAAATACAAGAACCTATCAATCCATCAAACGATGCAAACTAAAAACTAACTGAATCAACTTCTAACACCAATTGCAATTCAAATCCGAGTGTACGATGAAATCAGCTCAGCTTCAGTGGATTCAAGCAGCTCCAGAAGATAGAAAAATACAAGAACCTATCAATCCATCAAACGATGCAAACTGAAAAATAACTGAATCAATTTCTAACACCAATTGCAATTCAAATCTAAGTGTACGATGAAATTAGCTCAGCTTCAGTGGATTCAAGCACCTCTAGAAGCTAGAAAAATACAAGAACCTATCAATCCATCAAATGATGTAAACTGAAAACTAACTGAATCAAATTCTAACACCAATTGCAATTCAAATCTGAGTGTACGATGAAATTTGAATCTACTGTATATGGTCATCCATCCTCTAGATCCCCAAATTTAGAAATCCCCATCCCTAGGTCGATAGGGGAAAATATAGTGGCTCAAACCAGAGGACTGACCTTGTCGTCTTGTTTCATGAACTCGTAGCTGGGAGGTGGCGCATAAACCGCCCTCTCATCACCGCCAGAATCCACCATTCCTACCACGAGCCGTTGCAGATCTGCGCGTAGCAAAAGTCGAGAGTCTTTGCGAAGGCAGTGAAGCATTTCGCCTGCGAATTACTGATTTATATTAAAGATTCACCTTACACAAACATGAGGAAAGTGTTTCCTATAAAATTGACATGACAAAGAAGTGCTGCAGTGGTAAACAACGCAGTCTTATTCCTATAGGTCTCTAGTTCGAACCCTTGCTATGGCAAATTGTTTTTTCAACATTTCATGACCTGGCCTCCGCTGCCCTGGCGAAAATGCTTACATGTGGGGCCCTGGAAAAATTTTATGACGACTTGGAACACTCTAATTTTGAAAGAATGCTTACATGTGGGACCCTACTAAATTTTATGACGACTTGGAATACTCTGTTTTTTAAATAATGCTTACATGTGGGACCGATGTTGGTTTATGACATTTTTGCAGAGCTTATGGCATCACAAAACAACATGGAACAGGGAATGCCCGGGTACAGTACCAACTGTAATCATGAAAGTTTTTTTGTCACTAACTTTGCTTGGAAGTGAAATATTATGACGAGATCAGCCAGGAACGTCATAAATCAATGACGCTAAAATGTGGTTGCATCACTAATCAACGATTTTCTTGTAGTGAACATTGATACTAGCCAAATCATGGAGGCTTGTGAGGTTACCTTTGACGAGACACAGCCATGTAGTTTGTCTATTTTTTAGTATGTAGGTGATGACGAAGTGGCAAGAAGATCTTTGAGGATGAGGAGGATGAAGCTGGAGAGGATGATGGTGGTGATGGTGAAGCTCCAGCCACACATGTACCCTCTACTTCCACTACTTCGACTATGGTTCAAGATGGCCCATCCCCTGCATCGACTACGATCCAGCAAGATCAAGTGGAAGCTGCTGCTGAGGGGGAGGTTGTCTCCAGGCGAGAGGCACCGAGGCGAGTTCAAGTTGATCATCCTCCCTCAAGAATCATCGGCGACATCAATGAACGAACCACAAGGTCAAAAGTCCCAAAGAATCTCTCACTTTGCTCATTCAGCTTTTGTTGCTTCTTTCGAGCCCAAGACATTGGACATGCACTTTCTGATTCTAATTGGGTGAATGCCATGCATGAGGAGCTAGAGAACATTGAGAGAAATGAGGTTTGGGAGTAAGTAGAGCCTCCACCATATTGCAAACCCATTGGGACAAAATGGGTGTGGAAAAACAGAGGGAGAAAATGGTGGAGTGGTGAGAAACAAAGCGAGGCTAGTGGCTCAGGATTTTAGCCAGAAGGAGGGCATAGACTATGAGGAGACATTTGCTCCTGTAGCCCGTTTGGAGGCAATTAGAATTCTTCTAGCCTTTTCTGTGGCTAACGTATTCAAGTTGCACCAAATGGATGTGAAAAGTGCCTTTTTGAATGGAGTGTTGGAGGAAGAAGTGTATGTGAGGCAACCCCCAGGGTTTGAGAGTGCTGCGTTTCCCCACAGGGTGTATATGTTGTGGAAGGCTCTTTATGGGCTGAAAATAGCTCTCAGAGCCTGATATGGTAGATTGAGGGGGTTTTTGTGCAGCAAGGGGTTCGAGATGGGTAAGGTAGACAAGACACTATTTCTCCTCAGGCAAGGCAATGACATCCTGATTATTCAAGTGTATGTGGATGATATTGTTTTTGGTGGCTCATCTCACTCTTTGGTTGCAAGGTTTGTAGAAGACATGAGCAGAGAATTCGAGATGAGTATGATGGGAGAATTGCAGTTTTTCCTGGGGCTTCAAATCAAGCAGACTAAGGAGGGAACCTTTGTGCATCAAGCTAAGTACACGAAGGATATCATCAAGAAGTTCAAGATGGACAACTCCAAGCCCATCTCGACACCGATGAGTACGACTACGACACTGGAAGCAGACGAGGACGGAGTGGTCGTGGACCAGAAGGAGTACCAGAGCATGATCGGCTCCCTCTTGTACTTAACAGCGATGAGGCTGGACATACAGTTCAGTGTGTGTCTGTGCGCTCGTTTTCAGGTGTCACCGAGGACATCACATCGGCAGGCCATCAAGCGGATCTTCAGGTATCTTCGATACACTCCTAAGCTTGGTCTTTGGTACTCAGCATCTTCTTCTCTTGCGCTTCATGGTTTTTCCGATGCCGATTTTGCTGGGTGTCGAGTGAATAGGAAGTCCACTTCGGGTACTTGCCAGTTTTTGGGTTCCTCGTTGGTTTCTTGGTCATCTCGCAAACAGTCAAGTGTAGCTCAGTCTACCACAGAGGTCGAGTATGTAGCTACTGCTAGTTGTTGTTCCTAGTTGATTTGGATAACCTATACTTCGAGTGACTTTGGTGAAGAGTGCACCCACGTTCCTCTCATGTGTGATAGCACTAGTGCCATTAGCATTGCCAAAAATCCAGTGCTACACTCCAGAACCAAACATGTAGAGATGCGATACCACTTTCTGAGAGATAATGTGGAGAAGGGGAACATAGACTTGATTCATGTGCCAACCTAGAAACAGCTTGCAAATATCCTAACAAAACCTTTGGACCAAGCTACCTTTTCTCGTTTGCGGGGTGAGCTTGGTGTGGTTTATCCATTTTGAGCTTGGGTTGGGGATCTCATGTACATATGCATCTTGCGTCTTTCATTCATGTAACATATCATGTTTAGCATCTTTGTATCATAGATTGCATTTGTATCATATGCTTTAGAGGATGTGCTTCTCTCATATACATTGATCACTATGATATGTTGGATATGAGCCCATGATCATGTTTGTGAGCTCTTGTGATATATAGCTATGCTCTTGGTAGTTTTGGTCATGTATGCATGTGAAATGGCTATATGTTTGTGAAAATGCTAAGTTGATCCTCTCTTGTGAGTATAATCCCTTACATGCTGATTTTGTGATCAAATGGCTATATCTTGCTTAATTTGTGCTTGGGAATCATGCTCTTTTCATTTGGGGTCAAAGACCCAGTTGTCATCATGAATTGTTAGCCTACATGTTACCTTGTGCAGGACCCTAAGCTTCTTTTTGCCGCAAAGGAACTTCATGTACCATGCTAAATCTTGCAAATTAAATTGGTATCATGAAATGTCAATGCTTGAAAAATGTGCTTCCTTGTCATATGTGCTTTAAATTCTTTATCTTGGGTGCTTGGAAATTAGAAGTAGACACATGGCTCGGTGGCATTGACATGACATGAGATAGCTTGTAGGTGTTTATGATGATCTTGTGATCAAAACTTGTGACCTTGCATGAAGTTTGTGAGTTATATGTTGTTTGTGCTCATCTTGTCCATGTTGAGGTCCTATGCTCATGAGAGGGAAGTTTTGTTGAAAATGCTTCATTTTGATCATGGCTATATCACATGCTTATATGTTCCTTTCTATCTTGTTGGTGATGCTTGTACTGAATATGTTTCTATCTTGCTTATTCTCTGTCTCATTTCTAGCATGCTGTAGTGCTCTTTGTCTATTTGAGAAGCATATGCTTGCATTTGTAGACTTTATTCATGCATTACCAACAAGGGGGAGAAATGCACTCAATTCATGAAAAATGGGGAGAAATGCATGTTGGGGGAGAAATACTCAGTTCAGGGGGAGAACTTGAGTTTTGCACGCATTTGTTCAGGGGGAGCTTGCATTCATGCATGGGGAGCTCTTTGTCGCTTGAGTTGTGCTTTGTGCTTTGCTCTTTTGCCGATGGTGTTGAGCCCTTTTTGCCTCACCTCGAGGAGTCAGCATTTTGTCTCGGTTGTGTTGAGCCGTTGCCCTTGCCTTAGGGGACCGAGACTTACTCTCTCAAGTGATCTCATTTTGGTTTTTGGTTGGCTTTTGATCACTTGTTTGAGATTTTTGTTTGTTTCTTTTCTTTTTCCTTCTTCTCTGAATTGGTTACTATGTGTGTTGTCAACACACTCATCAAGGGGGAGATTGGAGACCGGAGTGTCCGAGGACCGGTGGATGGTCGCTTCCTGGTGTGATGAGTGATTGACAACGTGGTGTGGACTGACTCTTGATCGAGTATTGCAGGTGCAGGTTGCAGCTTGATTTGCATTGGTGCTGGTGAAGAGCGGGCATGAAAGGTCTTAGCCTTGCGGGGCCTCCGAGGAGTGGAGAGACAAGTAGGCTTGGCTCGATGGACCCAATGGCCGAACGGGATCAAGTGCGGACCGCATGGTGGCAAGAAAAGCAAGATGAAATCGTGGACTTGAGCTGGTGCAGGGTAGCGGCTCACGATAGGAGTCTGCACGCGGGGTTTGCGGCGATTCACCACAAAACCGTTGGGTTACTTGGTTGAGCACCAAAACCAAGACCGGAGGCTTGGCGGGCAGAGACGGGATCCGAGCGTGCTAAGAAGCTTCGATGCTGGGGGACACGTGGCGGGATCGTGGGGCTTGCGGCGGGAGGACGCGTACTGCGGCGAAGGCGTGGCCACCCGATGAAGAATGTTCGCTACTTGACCAAAGTGCCCCTAAGGGGTGTGTATCCCCATTTGAGTTCTAGGGGTAGCGTGGTCATTTTCCCAACCCAGAGAGACTTCATATATATAGCTGTAGCGTTAGAGGGCAACTCATCAATCCGGACTGCTTCCTATTTTCCCTGCTATATAGGCTAGATTTTCTTCATGATTTTTGTAGAGAATCTGACATCTGGTTGTATGGAAGCATTCATGGTTGCGTCGATTTCCTTCTCTTGGCTCGAGTGATTTTCGTGTCTTTTTCGAGCTATTTTATGGGATTTTTGTGAGAGGCTTGATACGTTGATTCTGAGGCGTTTGTGTTTGGATTTATTTGTGGGGATCATGGATAGATATCTTGTGCATCTTTGTGCTTGATCTTGACCCCTCAAACTCCGGATTTGGCCTTCGATTCGCGAATTTCGGTTGGAACCCTAGGTGGTGGCTTGAACTCGATTGTGATTCGATTCCTGGCGTTTTAGTTGGTTTGAGGCCTCAAGTTTTTGGGCATAGCATCCTCTAGGGACGCTTCTCCTTTCCCCAAAATCTTGTCTCAATCCCTTCAGCCGTTTGGGAGATCCGTGGAAGGAAAGGGGGAGTTGTCTTGTGGTTTCCGAGTTCGCCAGGCTCTGTTAGAGCAGGACGGATTGTCCGTGTGGTCTTCATGGACTGTCCGTGAGGTGTCGTGTTTGTCATGTGTTCGTCCAGTTCTTGCGAGCTCGCTTGATCCGTTGGAGGTCTTGAGTTCTGTTGCTTGAGGTTCCATGGACTATCCGTGAGTCCATGACGAACTGTCCATGCGAGTGAGTTCGAGGTGCAAAGGTTCTGGTGTTTCTGTTGCGATTTTTAGATGGTCCGAACTAAAGTGTCGGATAGTCCGCAAGGAGCACACAGACAGTCTGTGGTGCTCATACAAACAGTTCGTGTGGGGTTGATTGGGGTGCAGACCTTCTGGTGGTTCTGTTGGCAAATACAGACGGTCCGTTCTTGACCCACGGACGATCCGATCGTGAGCCACGGACAGTCCATGCCTTCCTGGCGGATGGTCTGTTCCTGGCGTTGCAGAACAACCTAAGTCCCTAGCCCTTGAGTTGTGCTTCTGCTTTGGGTTGAGTTGGGGCTTGTTCCTAGCGTTAGTAGGTCTGTCTTGACTACGTCACCTTGGCAAGCTCTCGGAGAATTTTTATCGGCTCCAATTCACTCCCCCCCTCTCTGGTCGCCTAATCAGTCCTTCAGCTCCTCCGATTATGGGCTACATGATTGGTAGGTTAGATAATATCCATTTATTATCCCCTCCAATGTGACCATGATCGAGTAGTATGCAACATGCTCATGATCTTGTAGTACTAAGAGAATTGAATCGATAAAGGAAGGAATGATGTGTTGATCTCCAATGTGGGCACGATCGAGGAGTATGCAACATGCTCATAATCTTCTAGTAGTTTGCGAATCGAATCGATGAAGGAAGGGATGTGTTGATCTCCAATGTGGGTATGATCAAGCAGTATGCAACGTGCTCATTATCATGTAGTATGCGAATCGAATCGACGAAGGAAGGAATGATGTGTTGATCTCCAATGTGAGCATGATCGAGGAGTATGCAATGTGCTCATAATCTTTTAGTAGTATGTGAATCGAATCGATGAAGGAAGGGATGTGTTGATCTCCAATGTGGGCATGATCGAAGAGTATGTAATGTGCTCATAATCTTCTAGTAGTATGTGAATCGAATCGACAAAGGAAGGGATGTGTTGATTTCCAATGTGGGCTTGATCGACTAAGTATGCGAATGCCTTCTCCGGTTCTTTGTATTATGTACCACAGGACCATCCTGTGACGACTTTCATACTCATCGACATACATCCGGAGGATGATCCGGTGTGGTATACATCAGAACAGAGGAACTTCCTTGTAAACTACAGGTAGGAAAGGCGCTTCCCATTTCCTGGCCACAGGGTGCGCACAACGCACTACACACACCTTTATGGCTTTATCCAACGGCGTGTCACTCATGCTGACCCGCCATCCCTCGATTTACTGCATTCTCACTTGCGGTGCAACCCCTTCGAAGGGTTCCGCCACTGCTGCTACCACTGCCTGCAGCAGCCTCCAGCGGATACCGCAATCCGTCGTCAAAATCAGAGGTATGCGTCCGCTTATACCGCAATCCACCACCGAATTCTTGGAATGGCACTAATTCGAGAAATAATTGCAGATGGGCCGAGATGGTGGCAAGAGAGATGGAAAGCCGCTTGATCCTCCTCCGGAACGAAAGTCACAGCCGACTTCTGCAGGCACATCTGGTCCTCAGACGCGGCAAAGTTGCAGGCCTGTGGCATGGGATTCTTCCTCTGCCCCTTCACACCACACACGGGGTGGGTCAACCTCGGAGCCTTCCTACCACACATGGGGTGGGTCAAGCTCTGCGCCTTCCTACCACACATGGGGTGGGTCAACCGCGGGCCATCACCCGCCCCGCCCCTTCGGAGTTTCCTACGCCAGATCCCAGGAAGCAGAAAGAGGTACAATTTTACCCTCCACCATAAGAGTCGCTTAGGATGACTGACCAGCGCAACCACACCTACCAAATGATTAATGGTCCTAGATGGGTGCCTGAGAATCACTAGTGGGACAAAACCAAAGAAAAACAGGTCGAACAAAGATTTATGAATGTCGTTCAACAAACTTTCTATTACAACTACAAATACCTGCCCATGAAACTGTATCAGCACAGGGTTATAAATTGAGATCATATGAACTTGGCCGCGGGAGTGGATATTAAGGTATATTTCGATGTTCATCCCGGATTGGCTAATTTGGTCTCATTGCATCATCAGTATGTTGAGGATTGAGTGAGAGTTTTTATGCTACTGTGTACATTGCCGAGACTAGCGAGTACATCAGGTTCATGTTTCAGGGACGCAGTATAATCTTTTCCGACACCATATTGCTTCCACTCTTGGATTGATTGATTGTGAATCAGGAAAGTACGAGGATAAGCCATCCCTACATAGTATTGTCTATGGGGATCGTGAACCACCTCGGTGTAGTTTGCTCAGTGGGTCGTTCCCGTCTGACGAGGAGATGGCCGGACTTTTTGTTGAGTCGTTCACAGGTAGGTGAGCATATTGCACGTCTGACATGCTTACCCCTGAGGCAAATATGGTTCACCGGGCACTACAGAAGACATTATTACCATGGATTGGCAATGCAGAGTCCATCACTAGTCTTCAACAGTGGCTTCTCCTTCACGTCATGACTGGCCGGCCCTTCGACATTGTGGACTTCATTTTATGTGAGATTGAAGATGTTATCCTTGATGGGTTGACCGTGGCCCGACATATGCCAAGTGCTCACTGGATCTCCTTCATCTTGAGTCGTGTTACCAGAGTAGATGAAGACAGGGAAAGGGTGCGAACCGGATCCAAAGGTTGGCGTCCCGAGTACATGAAGTCCAAGACACATTTCAAGGAATACAGGCCTGCGAGACCAGGAGACAGACGTTGTGGCCTAAGGGCTACAATTGAGCCATCTCCTGCTGACATTTGTTCCTCAGACAGTGAAGACAATGAGGCATCTCCAGTCAGACATCTCCGAGTACATGATGGTGCGTCACTACCCACTATAAAACAGAAACAGTTCCAGTCACTCCAAAAACAACTAGTGAGCCAATGGACTCTTCCTTCTTTCTGAAAATGATCCTTGAAAATCAGCGCGAGTAGACCAAGTTCCAGTCAATGATAAAATAGAGGATGACACAGCAGGAGGAGTTAAACCGCGCACACTCGGAGCAGATAGCACAAATGGTAACACAGCAGCAGCGCACTATGGTGAATTTTCTGAATGCTTCACTCAGTCACCTTCACCAAATTAACGGCTTACTACCACCGCCCGCTCTACTCGCACCTATTGGTCAGACCCCCTTGCAACTCATGCCTCCTTCTAACTTGGGTAAATCATCTGAAGTCTCTGAGCTGCCTCACAGTTCAGCAATTGGTTCACAATGGATGACAGAAAAGGATTCCAAAGAAGAAAAGGAAGCAAATGCATTAATACTCAAGGTTCTATCTGATATTGTAGCAGATGAATAAAATAAGGAAGATCCTTTGGCGGCAACAGCAAATGATCCGAATGGTCATTCTATCTCTACCGGTGGTAGTGCAGAACATCCTGGTCACTCTACTTTGCAAGTTCCGAAAGATCCTGCTCCAGCTACCTCGGAAGGCTCTCCTGCAGCTGATCCTGCTCCTGCTGCAGATACCCTGATCCTACTCTTGCTGCAGCTACCTCAGAAGGCTCTCATTTAGCTGATCCTGCTCCAGCTCCTGCTACCTCAAAAGGCTCTCCTGCTCCTGCTCCTACTACCTCAGAAGGCTCTCCTGCTCCTGCTCCTGCTACCTCAGAAGGCTCTCCTGCAACTGCTCCTACTCCGGCTCCAGCTCCTGATGACCGTCTTAACAATCCTGTTATATCGGCTCCTTCGAACACTGACAAAAAAGAGGTAGAATGTTAAGCATTCCTTTTATTGCCATTGATTCCATTTGATTGTGGTATTCGAGTTGAAAAATACATTTTTCTTCACGTGTGC
Organism: Cenchrus fungigraminus; assembly: GCA_036936925.1. NCBI lineage: Eukaryota > Viridiplantae > Streptophyta > Magnoliopsida > Poales > Poaceae > Cenchrus > Cenchrus fungigraminus. Next base: position 54,471,353 of record CM072772.1, on the reverse strand, counting down.
GAACCAACCATAAATAATCGTTTTGCCTGGGCTTTGTGCTCGGGTCTTCACAATTCCTGACCAAGATAAAATTGTACCAGAGTCGGAAGACTCCCAATACTCTTGTACCAGGTTGCAGAATGAGATAGAGGTAGTAGCACTTCATTTTCAGAATAGAACATTGTACTTGTGTCGTGACATTGAAGACTCCGACTTCCATACGATTGAACCTCCGATTGGATTAATGACCTGGATCAATGCGGGATTCCTACACCTAAAACGGAGAGTTCAACAGCCTCGACATCACGCAATGTGAGTCGTGCTATTCATAAAACGAACCCAACCCTCCCTACGCATGCTTTTGTTTGTAATTTTCAATGTAATCCTTGAATCATGTCACCATACCGATGTTTGATGAGAGGAAGGGATCTGTTGATCTCCAATGTCGGCATGATCGAGGAGTATGCAATGTGACGTGCTCATAATCTTGTAGCACTAAACCAATCCAATCGACGAAGGAAGGGATGTGTTGATCTCCAATGTGGGCATGATTGAGGAGTATGCAACGTGACGTGCTCATGATCATGTAGTACCAAGCGAATCAACTCGATGAAGGAAGGGATGTGTTGATCTTCAATGTGGGCATGATCGAGGAGTATGCAATGTGACGTGCTCATCATCTTGTAGTACTAAGTGAATCGAATCGACGAAGGAAGGGATGTGTTGATCTCCAATGTGGGCATGATCGAGGAGTATGCAACGTGCTCATAATCTTGTAATACTAAGCGAATCGAATCGACGAAGGAAGGGGTGTGTTGATCTCCAATGTGGGCATGATCGCGGAGTATGCAACGTGACGTGCTCATGATCATGTAGTACTAAGCGAATCAAATCGATAAAGGAAGGGATGTGTTGATCTCCAATGTTGGCATGATCGAGGAGTATGCAACGTGACCTGCTCATAATCTTGTAGTACAAAGTGAATTGAATCGACGAAGGAAGGGATGTGTTGATCTCCAATGTGGGCATGATCTTGCAGTATGCAACGTGATGTGCTCATGATCATGTAGTATTAAGCGAAACGAATCGACAAAGGAAGGGATGTGTTGATCTCCAATGTCGGTATGATCGAGGAGTATGCAATGTGACATGCTCATAATCTTGTAGTACTAAGAGAATCGAATCAACGAAGGAAGGGATGTGTTTATCTCCAATGTGGGCATGATCGAGGAGTATGCAACGTGACGTGCTCATAATCTTGTAGTACTAAGAGAATCGAATCGACGAAGGAAGGGATGTGTTGATCTCCAATGTGGGCATGATCGAGCAGTATGCAACATGAGGTGCTCATGATCAATTTAAGAGGAGACGTACATAAACAAAATGAGTAGTTCCTAACAACGGAATATCCTTTGTACCAATATGTTGATAACAGGAACATCCTTTGCCACCAGTATATAGCGCTGAACAGCCCCCTGTTGACGGCTGTTAAGTACTACTTTTACACCATCAACTCCTACATAGTATAAATGGAACGTGATCATCAACACTAGGATAGGGCTTTATACTGACAATTTCCACAAGTGTTGGTGTTTCTAGCTTTTGATGCAGGACAGGCCAAGACACACATGAAATGATATAGCTGAGAGCAAGTGCATTAGTGGCATGAATATGGCATCATCATAAACAGTCCCAAATGCCCATTTGGACTGCACCATTGTGACGGGCTCGTCGAGACAATCGAAATGGATATATCATTTGCATACATCGGAGCACGGATGAGAGAGATATTCACAGGACATCATGTGGGACCCACACCAGGCCACGTGGCGATGTGCTGGCACGCAGATGCCACGTGTCTATGACACCTCATCAATCCAAGAGAAGCACCTCCTGACGAATCAGACGCCGCCACGTGTTCAACACAAGGATTCAAGGGCCCACAACCCGAGCAAACCGCCTCCAACCGACCCATACACCGGGAACCGCCTTGGGGACCCACCTAGCAGTCACCCAGACGAAAGGTGGCGCAAATGGAGCCAACCCGGGATCGACCGACCCCATAGGTCGGCCGACCCCACCTTAAGGCGGTTCGCGCCCATCTTCCATGTGTCGTCTCCCCATTGGATCCTAAGGGCATTCCCGTGGTGCTTGGGGTGTTCTCACGCGATGACCCGGGCCTATAAATAGAAGGGGAGGGGGTACGAATAAGGACACACCACTCACCCAAGGATGAGAGCTTCCCTTCAAAGGAGAGGCCTCTCCTTGGTAGATTAGAGAGTAGGAGAGTGAGAGAGGGGTTTGTATCTCTGTGGATGCTTTGTTCTTCATTTAGAATAAAGTGAGTATTTCTGCATTTCCTATTTAGACTAAAGTAGTATTCATGCATAGGTGAATAGTTCTTGTGTTCTTCACTTGTTCATGATTTAGAGGCTTGTGTTCTTCATGAGCTTAGCCTTTGATCTTCTGGTGTAGTTCATAAGTTGCTAATTCCGTTTGTATGCCTGCTAGTCCAATTAGAGTAAAGTGGATGCTCCTGCATTCTAGTTTAGACCAAAGTCCTTCCATGATCCTTGTATAGATAGCGGTTACCTGAGTGAGTTCTGGTCTCTCCCTCATGGGTTCGTCGCTCCGTCTTCGTATGGAGTGCTATTGTGTTGTTACGGGCTAGCAGACGTAGCTGTGCTATAGTAGTAACCGGTGGTGTAGATGTGGTGTCTAGACAACGGGTTATCCTTCGATTGCCCTGTATCCCATGGTTTGTCTTGGGGTAGGCCGCGGTAGTGACAGCCGTTGGACCCTTACGGAATCCCCCACATCCGGATATAGGTGTAGGCAACCATTTGCCGTGAACTGACTGTTATAGCCAGGAGGGTCCGGTGTGCGAAACGACCGAGAGACTGTTCTCAACTCTGCCCATTATTAGCAGGGTCCTCTCCATCTTCATCTCGTCCTATAGAGTTGTGTCCTTGGACCGTTCTCCTAGGGTAGAAGGTAGTACACACCGTTCCTTGGATTCAATACCCTTGGGAATACTCCTAAGGTGAAGTGCTACAACGGTGTATCCGTGCGCTTGCGGATTCGTTTGCACTCGTCAGTGTACCCGGGTGTTTCTTACACGCTCACGCTAACCTGGCGCCATAGTGGTGAGGTTACGAAATACCAACACCCCCAAAACAAACCAGTGCGCTATTCAAATATTCGGAATTTCGGACGCCCAGGCAAAGCAGATGTTAAATGTCCTTTTTGCTTCCCCCTTCCTAGCGCACCCCGTTTCAGTCACCACCATAATGAAAGGGCATATTGGTAATATGTCAGGGCCCTCCACCGAAATGGATAAATTACCACTGCCCCCGTCCCTTCCCTCCCTTCTGCTCCTCGCCATCTCAAATCTTTCCGGCCCCATTTCCCCTTCCCTCCTTGCCGCCAGCCCAAATCTTCACCTCCTCTCCTCCATCGTCCCAAATCTACCGCTCATAGCTTCAACCCCTTTCCCATCTGCCTCTGTAGTACCAGCGGTGACGACACAATGGCACCAGGAGGGAAGGTCGTACGAAGGAAATATCCAGAACAAGGCACAATGTTTTCCTCCTCGATTCAGCTGTGTGCACTAGTTTTTTTATCAGGTAGATTCCATGTCTACACTAGTTCTTTTTAGGATCTTGTTTCGACTAGAATATCCTTTCAGGATCTTGTTCGGCTAGGAACATCCTACTGGTTCTTATAGAAGTTTTTAGATCTGGCAGATCCCATATCTACACTAGTTCTTCTCAGGATCTTGTTTTGACTAGGAACATCCTTTTCAGGATCTTGTTTCGGCTAGGAACATCCTACAGGTTCTTATAGAAGTTTTTAGACCTGACAGATCCTATGTCTACACTAGTTCTTCTCAGGATCTTGTTTTGACTAGGAACATCCTTTTCGGGATCTTGTTTCGGCTAGGAACATCCTACTGGTTCTTATAGAAGTGTTTAGATCTAGTTTTATTTACAGTGGTAGGCCAACCTAAAGAAGTTTCTCTACTTTCCTAATAGAAGTAGATGAGCGCTGCGATTACGAGTGGCAGAGGGACATGAATGTCTTGAGGAATCACACTTTCTTCTCTATACTTGGCCTCGATAAAATTAAATCACTTTTACCACCTGACTGACCAAGAAGAAAGGGTACCAATGATACAAGAATACAAGATCCAAACCCGGTGTACAACCCGTCTGATGAACATGAATCTGACCTAGAGACATGTCAATAAGAGGTAATCTTATCATGAACTAGTTTCATGTATTAGTTATGCAGGATTGCTTCTGATCTTCTCTTTTTTTGTTGAATTTTGTGTAATCAGGCCACTCATAGCATACCTGTCAGTGGAGGAAGAGGGACCAAGAGAATTCGGCCACCGGATGACTCTACCAGAATGCCTCCTAGACTGACTAGGACCAAGGCAAGGGAATTGGCTTTTGCTGATGGGAGTGGGACAACTCCTGGTAAACAAGAATTGCCCACTGAAGGCCAAGCAACAGCAACCCACGATGATAACATCATCGACATGACGACTGCAGAAGGCAAGTCATTTGATCTCATATTCGAATGTCCTAGTTACCAACCGAATAATTATTAACTTGTATGGTTGTAACAAACTTGTTAGGTGATGCACACCCATCCAGAGCACAACGGGGGCTGCATGATTCAAGAAGATTGGGTAGAGATCTGGATCGGATTAGTCGAGGCTTAAATGGCAAGATCCATATATACATTTAAGAAGGGCTCAAACGCCAAGAGGCACCAATGCAAGCTGCATAGTTTGCATCAGAAGGTGGGATCATAGTGTGTGGGCACATACCGATCCTTCCTTGATGGAAGGACTACAAGCCAAAGAGGAACCAACAAGATGGTGAAAAGACTAAAGACCATCTCAAGAACTACATGGGCAAACTAGTGGTGTACATATGTCCACTCACCTACCACCATAGTTCTTTGCATCCATTCTTGTCATCAATTTTTTTTGATAATTTTGTTGTGCTAGGGGCAATTCGACATTGACACCACTAGTGAGCCTGTAAGGGTGGCATGCAGTGACATGTTGAAGTCGATACAGAGACAGGTGAGGTATCATCTGAAGCAAAAGTACTTCAATGATGTTCCAGCAAATGCAGTCCCAATTAATCTCCTGTGACTACTCTGACCGACGCCAAATGGAAGGAACTGGTTAACATGTGGTCTTCCCCTGAGCACAGGGTATGATAGAACTTCAACTTCACACTACCACATTTCCATGTACTGCGGCAAAAGATTGTTGAATAGGAGGCCGAGATGAGCGAACTGAGATTGAAGGCTCAACAACAGGAGACAACATTGAAATCTCAAAGAAAAGCGCTTGAAGCTTTGAAGAAGAGCACAAATGACATGCATAATCTGATCCAAGGCTTGATAAATTTCAGCCAGGTTTAACCTCCTCTCGACTGAAGTGTGGTCCTGGTGAACTTGTGTTGTTGATGACTTGTTGTACATTGATTCGACTCAATGCTAACTTGATGTATGTTGCATAATTGTGCTAGTTGAACTATTCCCTGAATGTGACGTGAACTATATGGAAGTGGGAAATGTTCTATTTTGTTGTCTGATTATGTGCTGGCGATCAGCAGCCAGAATAGTATACAGTGCCCTGCGAAATGCAATATGGGATGATCCCAAAAAAATGCAATATGGGCCGTGGCCTAGGAAAGACCCTAGGGATAATTGCCCAAAATCAAATGCCCCTGCATAATGCAATATGGGCCAAGTTCGTTAGATTAACTAGGGCCCAAAATAAAATAGCCCAATATAGTGTGCAACAAACATATAGGGAATGGCCAAAAAAATAACACGAAAACATGAAACAGACTAAAATTGGCCCAACAATATTAGGCGCACAAAGGCTCTTACATGGACCGAGCCTCAATTTGGGATGAACCGAAACCGTCATAACCCCCTGCTACGTCGGAACCACGATGGATATGGGTCCGACATGGTGCAACCGCCGAAACAGGTTTATGACAACAAGTGTTACAAATTTATACGCGTCATTAAATTCATGATGCCGCGAAATAAGGTCTCATCATTAATCACGATTTGTGACGCTCGATTAATGACAGGGCATTTTCGTAACAACCGGCGTCATTAATTGTGGTTTATGACGAGAAACGCCCTTTTTTGCATCACTAGTCGGCACATTCCTTGTAGCGTTGGGCTGCAGTTATGGCCGGGTATTCCCAAGTGTAGTACCCCCCACTCCCGATGAACGATGCAGAACTGTTTGGAGTCATTCTTCCCGCGGGAGGGGGCCGCTTCAGTCTTGGATTGTCCTTCTGGGGTATCTTGGACCCACCCGACGTCTTATCCCTCTTCCGATCCTCCCGGCGCTCCTCTCGGTTGTCCTCCCGTCGTCGTCCCCCCCCCCCACCACCCTATATGGGTGTCAACATTATGGACTTCTCGGACAGAATGTGAAGGCGGGTCTTCCTCCAGCGAGCCTCGTCCTGCTCGGAGTGCCACTCTCATTCCCAGTCCTTTGACTTTCGATTGTCCTGGTGGGAGCGATGCTCTCCGGCTTGCTTCCTCTACTTCTCCCGCAGCTCGTCATCCTCTGCACGCGCGTACTCTTCTATTTTCCTCATCAACTCAGATACCGTCTGAGGAGGTTGCCGGGACAAGCGAGACCGGAGGGAGCCATGAAGGAGTCCTTCCTGGGCCGTGTCAATGATGGTGCGCTCGCTCAGCCCACTGGCCTAGCACTTGACGTTCACGAAGTGATGGACGAAGCTTCAGAGGGTTTTGTTCCTCCCCTACTTCATGGCGAACAGGTGCCCGGAAGTGACGAGACTGTCGTAGTTCCCCTGAAAGTTCTCCAGCATCAGCTCCTGGAGCTGCTCCCAGTGACGGCCATCACGAAGCTTTTGGCCATGGTGAATTCATCTCCGCCCACGGACTAGATGGCTGCCTCGAAGCTCAGGAGGAATGTTGTCGGGTCTGTCTTCCCATCGTAAGTGGTGATTTGAGGCATCTTGAAGCCCTTTGGCCAGCTGAGGGACTAGAGTGCTAGAGCTTGAGGCGACTTGGGGTTGTGGACGCCGCCGCGCTTCGGGGTTGTATCGTTGTCGTCCAGCTCTGAGGATCGGGGCAGTTCCCGACTGCTCTTCCCGAAACTTTCTCACAGCGTCTTCCCGGCTTTGAGTTCTTCCAGGAGCTTCTTCAGTTCCAGCGCCTTCTGGTTCGTGTCCCCTTCTTCGAAGCTACTCCTCCTCTCTCCGTCTGGCCTTCCGGTCGATCTCCTCCCGGGTTGTAGAGTTTTGTCGCTCTGCCCTCCTTCATGCCTCCAGGATCTCGTCCCAAAGGTATTCCACCTCCTGCTCCACTTGGAGGGCCTTCCACTCCTCCAGGGAGGTGACATCGCCTTCTTCTTGTGCAGGAGGTGGGTCTTCACCTGCTTCCTGGTCTTCCACTGCCTCCTCCTGGAGAACTTCCCGCTCGACTCTGTCTGAGTCCCGGGGCTGCCCCGAGGAACCCGGAGGGTGAGCTCCGGTGGTGTCACCCTCTACCGGGGGCTTGTTGACACTTGCTAACATCGCCACCAGGTTTATATCCCCGGCAATGGCGCCAGAAAGCTGTTGGTATACAATACGATCACAGATAAATCTTCAAGCGCATAGATACCGTTGTAGCTTTCACCTAGGAGTATTCCAAGGTATCGATTTCCACGGGGAATGAGAAGTGAACTAAACTTGAACTAATCCGTCTGGGGGATATGACGACGAAGGGTCAAAAGGCAAGGGAGATTTCAGGTAGAGAGGGGATAAGCTGAGGAAATCAAGGATCTTTAGAATCATGATAGACTCCAGTCAAGTCTTGTCGCTCGTCGGGGCCAGAGGGAAAAGAGCCACGGAAAGGGATGAGAACTGGGCTCTGATGTCGTATTCCTACCCCCCTGAACTAACGTGGCGGATTACAAAGCCCGTCCGGAGCTGTCACCTCCTTAGGGTACCACACAGTCCATTGATCAAGGCGGCAATCCAAGGTACTGGAGAGTCTAGACACCGTGTCTACACTAACCAAGCACAACTTTGCTCCGCGCTAGAGCAAAGTAATCACGGTAAAGCAGCAAAGCTACTAAATAGTAATCGAAGAACCTAAGAGCGAACAAGAATATGAATTGAGACTTGATTACTCACGGATCCAGACTTACAAAGTATCCAGGGTGTGGACGACCATAGTTATACCGCACCCGCTGAGGTACAAGAAGAAGAAGAGGAGGGCCGACACTCCAGCTTCTACTTCAACACTCACATCTTAACTCTCTCTCCCTACTATCTAGATACTAATTTGTGGAGGGCTCCGCCACTTGCTTCAATGCACCTTGTGTGTTCTTCAATGAAGTGCTGGGGACTATTTATAGCCCCAATGGGTCGGTGGCTGCAGGAGGTGGTACTTGCAGGCGAGAGGGAGCCAGAGTGGTGAGCAAGGAAGTGTGGCCGGATCTCGAGGTGCGGCCGGCCTTATGATCCACCGCCTTTTATCATGCACGGCCCTGATCAACGCTCCTGAGTCAGTTGCCAAGTCAGTGGAGTGAAATCCTGGAGCGGATTGGTGCGGCCTTACCTAGAGGTGCGGCCGGTCCTATTCAATCATCGTGTGATGCACCGACGTGACTGGGGAAAGTCCTGGATCACTCCCTGATGGCGGTTGTGGCGGTTAAGTGTGGGTCCATCGATCCAAGTGCTTCCAACCATAGCCTTTTGATCAAACCGACTTGGAATCGACGATTCTTGTTCATTGGTGACTTGTTCATGGGATTGCTAGTGACATGGACCCAAGAGGAGGATTTTGGGTGGTGCGGCCGGACCTAGTTGGTGCGGCCGGACCTCGTTGGTGCGACCCGACCTAGGAGGTGCGGCCAGACCAACTTTTGTGGTGTCTGGCCCATGGACTTGGTCCCCTTGGATATTATGCTAAGTGTAGAGGCATTTGGCAAAGATTGGTGTTGATCGGAGGAGGTTGATAGGTCCGGCCGAACCTAGTAAGTACGGCCGCACCGACCCCCGACACGTCTCGTGTCACAATCTTCCGGGAGGCATAATTGTTGCATCCGGACTCCGAATTGGGTGAACCAAAACTCCATTTCGATCATCTCGACGAGAACTTCGCAATGGTGCTATCAAACTAAGCATTTGAGGTTGATTGTAAAGATGCTTTATTTGTGCTATAATGTCTCATTATGACCTGCATCCAAATAATTACCAAAGCTCGTGGAATCCGTTAGTTTATAACCCTACAGCTATGATGCAAGCTTTGATGGCATGAATTTTGTTCAAAGTTGAGGGTAAAAAATTGGGACTTAACACCATCAACACACCCCCACACTTGTCCCTTTGATCGTTCTCGAGTAAAGGTTAAGCACCAAGGTGAAAACAAAAATTCCAATGGTATGAAGCGAGCATAAGAGATATTCCAAACCATAGCTTGCACTTGTGAACTTTGAAGTGTCTATCATGCCATCTTGGGTAGTTGAGGAATGGAATGATCTTGAATCAAATCACTTCTACTCCTCATGTCAAGTAGCTTGAGATTTTTTTCAATAAGTTTTCAAAATAAACCATGTTTGGCTCCTCATTTGATTCTCTCAAATCGCTCAATGCGTATAGTCCTCACCAAGGCATTAGATTGCCTTTCTTCAACCTACTTCTGATGATGGCTATATATGGAGCTCAGGGTAGGGTATAAAGATGAGGCATACTTGCATCACATTTATTGCAAAGTCAAAAACCGAATCCAAGGAGAAAATCGAGTCATACAATCAGATCAAGATGTGCATGTGTAGGGATATGATGGATATGGTAAGGTGGATACTAGGCCCAGAATGGGTGCTAGATATTTCCATATATGTATATGATGAATATTGTGATGATGGTAAGGAGTACACTAGTCCCAGAATGGGTGCTAGTTATTACCATCTGATTTTTTGTAACTCCTTTTTGTATCATCCTCTCTCTCTATTTTAAACTGTGTTGTGGACATGGCTATCTTTCTTTTTTTTCTTGGACCTTCATGTGTCCAAATTTTTTTCTTGTTTTTTCACTTGGACCTTCATGTCTCCATATTTTTTTTCTATAACCATGTCTCTTTTTGTAATTGAAGGACCGATTAGGCGACCAGATTAGGCGACCCGAGCCCGACCCTCCAAAGGTCAACACTACCTTCCCTTTGCCCGATCTCCCAATTCAACCAAGGAAAAGCTACCAAATCATAGGTAAAGATGAAGCGTCTCTAGGACATGCTATACCTACAAAATTGAAGCCTAAAACCCACTGAATTGAGCGGAATTGAGATTCTACCGAGCTCACACAAAAAGCTAGGGTTCCAACCGAAATCCTTCAATCGGAGGCCCAATACGGAGTTTGAGGGGTCAAGATCAAGCACAAAGATGCACAAGACATCTATCCATGATCCCCACAAATAAATCCAAACCCAAACACCTCAAAATCGAAGGAACAAGGCGCGCACGAAAATCCAACGAAAATAGCCCGAAAAAGACATGAAAATCACTCGAGCCACAAGAAGGAAGTTGACGCAACCATGAAAGCTTCCATACACTCGGAGGTCAGATTCTCTACAAAACGGTGAAGAAAATCTAAGCCTATGGAGCCGGGAAATGAGAAGCAGTCCAGAAGGATGGTTTGCCCAGAAACCCTAGAGCTATATATATGAGTCCCTTTAGGTTGGGCAAATGACCAAGCTACCCCTAGCACTTAAACTGAGATACAAACCCCTCAGGGGCAATATGGTCAAGTAGCACTCCTCTTCATCGGACGGCCACGCCTTTGCCGCTGTCCGTGTCCTCCCTACGCAAGCCTTGCGATCCCACCGCGTGTCCTCCGGCATCGAAGCTTCTCGGTGAAGGACCGATTAGGCGAACCAGAGAGGGGGGGAGTGAATGGGAGCCGATAAAAATTCTTCTCGAAGGAGATGAGAACTCCAACAAGACGAACACGGCTTCCAACTCACGTCTCCGACCCAACTACCCAAGTTGGCCAAGACCACGCAGCCACTGGAGTGCTACTGGTCCTAGGAACCAACACTCAACCTTCCGAGTCAAAACTCACCAAACCACAGCAGAAACTTGCACGGCTTGCTGCCTGAGCTACACCGGTCAGACCGATGGACTGCGCCGGTCAGACCGGTGACACCGGTCAGACCGGTGGACAGATCCGGTCAGGCCGGTGGCTGCAGCAGCCGCACAGCAAACGTTCCAGGAGGCCTCAGTGACTCCTCTTGGCCCTGGAACAAAAACCACCACGAAACACAACCTGTGAGGAAGAAGAACCCCTCACAAAACCTAGCAAACCAACTCCAAACACGCCAAGAACTGATCAGCAGGACCACGGGACAAAACCACACGGACAAGGCTGTTCCTCGAGACAAAAACCCACCAAGGGCTAGCACCGGTCAGACCGGTCAAGAGCACCGGTCAGACCGGTCGTGCCTGGGCAGCTCGGGATGAACAGCGCCCGCGAGTCAACTCCCCCAAATCCAACTCCCGATCTCCCGATCCGCTCCACGGTTTTGCACAAGACTTTGGGGATAGTAGGAACACCTCATGGGTACTCCATAGCCAAGATTTGGTCCACCAAAACTTGTCAAATCAAGAGAAATCGAAGAAATCCCACCAAGAACACCTCTAACCCTAGAGCCACGAAAACCCCAAAATCGAGCCCCTTTGCTCACGGATTTGGAAGGGGAATCAAAGGGTAAAGAACCACGAAGGGTTCATGCATACATCCCCCACCAAATCCCAAAGAGAAAGGCCTCGAAATCACTCCAAGAAAATCGCCAAGAAAGGGCTCCGAAAATCACCAAAAAGGAGAAATGGGAAAGAAACATCCAAGCCTTGAGGAACCACGCCGAATCATCTATACATACCAAAGAGGTTCATACAAGGTCTAGCTTGCCGCCCGATCATCCTTCCCTCTCACAAGATCTCACCATGAAGCTCTCAAGCTAGTCCTACGAAAATCCTAAGAAAATTGGAAGGAAAATAGGAAAACCAAATGAGCTAGGGTTCCAAGAGATGGCTGCCATCCTCTCACCACTTGGGTTATATGGAGGCAACCGAAAGACTAAAATACCCTTACTAGCTAACTAGGGATACATGCCCCTCGAGGGCGAAATTGGAAGTCTTTGTCTTCGCACCATCGGACGGATGCCCAGCGACCGCAAACTTGCTTAGCCTCGACGCAAGCCTTGCGATCCCGACGCGTGTCCTCCGCTTCGAAGATTTCGGACTGCGTCGTCGCACACCGGTCAGACCAGTGCACCTCACCGGTCAGACCGGTACCCACCGGTCAGACCGGTCAGACCCACCGGTCAGACCGGTCTGGAGCTGCTGCACCTCCGTCTTCGGTTCTTCGGTCTTGGCTTTGTGGATCAACCAAGGAACCCAGTGGTTTTCTGGTGAACCACCGGAAACCCCGCGAACTCGGTGCAGCCTCCGCCAATCACCACTCATGACTCGGCTCCCACGTAGTCCCGGCTCGACCTTGGTTTTGAGGCTCAACCAAGAAACCGTCCATGACTTCATCTTGCCGTTCTTGCCACCATGCGGCCCGCACTTGACCCCGCTGGCCACCGGGTCCCTCGAACCAAGCCTACTTGTCTTCTCCACACCTGGAGGCCTCACCGGCAACGACCTTTCACGCTTGCTCTTCACCTGCACCTGCACCAGTCAAGCCGCAACCTGCACCTGCAATACTTAGCCAAGAATCAGTCCACACCACGTTGTCAATCACTCATCACACCAGGAAGCGACCATCCACCGGTCCTCGAACCACACCTGGCTCTCAATCTCCCCCTTGATGAGTGCATTGACAACACACACGTTTTGGTAACCAAGAGAAAAGGAAAAGAAAAGAAACGACTAAAAGAAACTCCAACAAGCGATCGAAAGCCAAAGAAAAGGCAAAGAGCAAGATCACTTGAAGAAGACAAATCTCGGACCCCTTAGGCAAGGGCAACGGCTCGACACATCCGAGACAAAACATGCTCAAGCAAAGAGCACAAACCATCAAACCAAAGCTCGAAAACCACAAAGAGCTCCCCCTGCACACATGCAAGCTCCCCCTGAACCGATGCAACTCCCCCTGGACAAATGCATGCGAACCACTTCACGAAACAGAGCAGCTGCAATAGCTCAGCTCTGACCGGTCAGACCGGTCGACACCACCGGTCAGACCGGTGGGCAACATGTGAACAGGACCAGCACTCTGACCGGTCAGACCGGTGACCTCAACCGGTCAGACCGGTGCACAACAGAGCCCAAAAATAGCTCGAAACCACCTGAAAACCTTCCAAATGCATTCAGTAGGCCAAAACATGCTCAAACTTCTCCCCCTTGTTGACAATGCATGAATCAAGCCAAAAATGCAAAAAATGCAACCTAGAGCTTCTCAAATAGACAAAATTCAACATAGGATGCTACACATGTCCAAACGAGCAAGTTAGATACTCTATAGCTTCGTAAAGACATAAACTTCATGATCACCAAGTTTCACAACCATTGGGCGAAGCTAAGATAGAATTTAGCAATTTTGCGAAAAATCACCCTCTCATGAGCAAAGTCCTAAACATGAGCAAAACATGTCAAAATGGCAAAGCCACACAAACTTCATGCTAGGACAACCATTCTAAGCATAAGACCATCATAAACACCCACAAGCACCTCATGTCATGTCAAAGCCACCGAGCCATGTGCCTACTTCTATATATGAGACTTCTCATTGGTAGGCATCATGCAACGATTTAGCACCCAAAGCAAATTAAAATTAGCACATATGACATGGGAGCACATTTTTCAAGCAATTTACATTTCATATTCAGATTTATAATTGGTACATGAAATGTCTTTGCGACAAAAAGGAACTTATGCCCCTCCACAAGATGAAGCATGGGGGCTAAACATTCATGATGGCAAATGAGCCTTTGGCCCCATATGATCAAAATAAGCTATCCAACCACAAATTAAGCATAGCCAAGCCACTAAAACATGTCAAGATCATGTAAAGGCATTTACTCACAAGAGAGCATATATATGAAATTTTTCAAAAACATAGCCATCAACCATGGATACAAACCAAGATTATCAAGAGCTAAGCCAAACTAACCATAGCTTACCAAATTAGCTCACAAAGACATATATGTCATTCCATGGTGAACAATGTGTATAGGAGAAGCCTTTCCTAAACAATGCATATGATACAAAATGCATGCAACCTAAGATACAAAGATGCCTATACATCATGCTACATATGCCATGCCAAATGCAAGAAATGCACAAAGGAAAGCTATACATATGCTACAAAGGAGCTCCCACACGCCAACTCAAGAAATCAAACAAACACCAAGCTCCCCCCGCAAACGAGTGAAAGTTGCTTGATCTAGGGGTTTGGTGAAAATATCGGCTAGTTGTTCATGTGTGGGTACATGGATCAAAGCTATCTTCCCTTTCTCTACGTTGTCTCTCAGAAAATGATACCTCACTTCTATGTGCTTGGTTTTGGAATGGAGCACTGGGTTCTTTGCAACGCTTATGGCACTGGTGCTATCACATTGAAGTGGGACATGGGTATACTCCTCACCAAAGTCACTCATGGTGTATGTGATCCAAAGGAGCTGAGAGCAACAGCTAGCTGCGGCCACATAATCTGCCTCGGTAGTGGATTGAGCAACACTCGACTGTTTGCGGGAAGACCAAGATACCAAAGAAGAACCCAAGAACTGGCAAGTCCCAGAAGTGGACTTCCTATCCAACCGACACCCGGCAAAATCCGCGTTTGAAAATCCATGAAGCGCCAAAGAAGAAGACGCAGAGTACCAAAGGCCGAAGTCGGGAGTGTGTCGCAAATACCTGAAAATGCGCTTGACTGCTTGCCGATGCGAAGTCCTCGGAGAAGCTTGAAAACGAGCGCACAGACACACCGAGAATTGAATGTCCGGCCTCGTCGCCGTCAAGTAGAGGAGTGACCCGATCATGCTCCGGTACTCCTTCTGGTCCACGTGTTCACCTTCCTCGTCCGCATCAAGAACTGTAGTCGTACTCATAGGCGTCGCCATGGCCTTGGAGTCCTCCATCTTGAACTTCCTCACAATGTCCTTGGTGTACTTAGCTTGGTGCACAAATGTTCCTTCCTTTGATTGCTTGATTTGTAGCCCGAGGAAGAACTGCAACTCGCCCATCATGCTCATCTCAAATTCCCTGCTCATGTCTTCTGCAAACCTTGCAACAAGAGAGTTAGACGAGCCACCAAAGACAATATCATCCACGTATACCTGCACAATCAGGATATCTCTGTCCTGCCTGAGAAGAAACAAGGTCTGGTCGACCTTCCCCATCTCAAACCCTCTCTCAAACAGGAACCCCCTCAACCTACCATACCAAGCTCTAGGCGCCTGCTTCAACCCATACAGCGCCTTCCTCAACTTGTATACCCGGTGAGGGTACTTCTCACTCTCAAACCCCGGTGGTTGCCTCACAAACACCTCTTCCTCCAATACACCGTTCAGAAAAGCACTCTTCACATCCATCTGGTACAACTTGAACCCTTTAGCCACGGAAAAGGCTAGAAGGATCCTGATCGCCTCCAAACGAGCTACAGGAGCGAAAGTCTCCTCGTAGTCGATCCCCTCTTTCTGACTGTACCCCTGAGCAACAAGTCTCGACTTGTTCCTCACCACTTCTCCTTTCTCTCCCTCTTTATTTTTCCACACCCATTTTGTCCCAATCGGCTTACACCCTGGGGGAGGGTCAACCAACACCCAAACTTGGTTCCTCTCAAAATTCTCCAACTCCTCATGCATCGAGTTAACCCAATTATGATCAGATAACGCATGTCCAATGTCTTTGGGCTCAAAAGTGGCAACAAAAGCAGCATGAGCGAAATGAGAATTGTTCCGAACCCTCGACCGTGTAGTACGTTCATTCATGTCGCCGATGATTCTCGAAGCTGGGTGATCCACTTGCACTCGTCGGGGAGGTTCTCGCCTTGATGCTACCTCCCCCTCAACAGCAGCTTCGCCTTGATCTGGGTTTGTCGTTGTAGGTGTGGGAGAGGGTCCATTCTCGATCGTCGTCGAAGTAGTAGGTACATGTTCAGCCGCGGGCATCACACCGCCATCTTCATCATCTCCATGTTCATGCTCCTCCTCCTGAAAGATCTCCTCGCCAAGTTCGTCGTCACCTGCACACTCAAAAACAAGCTGACTACGTGGCTGTGTCTCGTCGAAGGTTACCTCGCAAGTCTCCACGATTTGGTTAGTTTCAAGATTGAGCACACGAAATGCTCTAGAATGAGATGCATAACCAAAGAAAATACCATCGACAGACCTAGCCTCGAACTTGTCCAACTTCTTCCCTTTCTTCAGAATGAAGCATTTACAACCAAAGACATGGAAGTGACTCACCTTGGATGTGCGACCGTGCATCAACTCGTAACAGGTTTTCTTCTTGTGAACCCTGAGGTAGATCCTGTTCGACACATGGCACGCGGTATTGACCGCCTCAGCCCAGAACCTTCTCGGAGTCCTATGCTCGTCGAGCATCGTCCGAGCCATCTCGCACAAGGTCCTGTTTTTCCTTTCCACCACGCCATTCTGGGGAGGCGTATACGGACTCGAAAACTTATGTTCAAGACCCAAGTCATGGCAAAAGGTTTCGAAGCGAGAGTTTTTGAATTCCGAGCCATTGTCACTGCGGATCGCTCGTATGGCATCTCCGTGCCTCTCATTTCTTAACCTCAAGACAAGATCTCGAACAAAACCAAACGTCTCCCCCTTCTCCTCAAGAAAGAACACCCACGCATACCGAGAGTAGTCGTCCACCACAACAAGGACATACCACTTCCCACCCGCAGATCGCACACGAGCTGGGCCAACAAGGTCCATATGGAGCAGCTCGCATGGACGCTCAGTCATCACATCGGTGAGAGGCGGGTGAGAAGAGGCTACCATCTTGGCATGCCTACACGGCGCACAAACCAACTCTTTCTCAAACCTCAATCGTGGCAATCCTCAGACCAAATTGAGTTTACTCAAGCGAGACAAAAGGTCAAAGCTCAAGTGACCCAACTTCCTATGCCACTTCCACAACTCACTCGAAGAACCAGCCAAGAAACAACGCTCCACACCAGAAGACTGAGAAAAATCAGCTCGGAACACCTGACCCTCGGGAACGACCATGCAAACAAGATCCCCCCGAGAATCTAAAATCCGAGAACCACCAGGCCGGAACAACACCTCAAAACCCTCATCCAACAACTGGGACACAGAAAGCAAATTGTATCCAAGCGATTGAACAAGAGCAACACGCCTGAGAGTGATCTTGTCACTTACCTTAATCTCACCTTCTGACATAACACGCCCTCGCCCATTGTCCCCAAAGGTGATGTACTTCTTTGTCACCACCGGGACGAGACTTGAGAACCACCCCTTGTCTCCGGTCATATGCCTCGAGCAACCGGAGTCAATCAACCAAATGTTCTTCAAGTCTCCCACCTGAAATTCAAAAGCGAGCACGTGAGTGAACAAACGACTCAGCACTGGGGTTAGTACCAAAAGAGTAAAACCAGTGCCGAGCCATTTGCTCCAAAGTGGGGTTAGCACAAACCAAATCATCACGCCTATCAAAGCTACCACCACGAACACCACCACGGTAACCACCACGAGGGAACCATCCCTCTCTAGCTGGAGGAGGACGAAAACCACGAAAGGGAAATCGTGGATCGTTCCTCCGCTCCATCTCAAAGCTACGACTCTTCTCACCCTCGTATTGAGCACGAGGTGGAGAACGCCTAGCAAACTGACCACCTGCAAACTTTCCAGACCAACCACCAGAACCACGACCTCCAGAACCAAACCGAGCATCCTCACGAGCACGAAACCCGACTCGCTGTCTGCCCAGACCTGCACCGGTCTGACCGGTGTAGTACACCGGTCTGACCGGTGTGGCTCGGCCAGCAGCAACACCTGCAGCCTTCCGGTCTCCCCAAGCCGGAACCGTCCTCACAATCGCCTTGGCCCTGGGCATCTGTATACGAGGCTCAGGTACACCATTAGAGGGGTGGTACCTGTCCCTGTTAGCCCACTCTCTAGCCATTCTCTCCTCACGCTTCCTCTTGAAGCAAAACTCATCCTTGTGACCATCTCTCCCACAATACCCACAATGGAACTTTATGGGCTGTGGCTTAGGCTTAGGCTTGGGTTGGGGCTGCCCACTCGGCTTCTCACCCTTCTTCTCTCCTTCCTCACCTCCCTTTGGGCTCACAAACTTCACCGGTTTCTGAAAATCATTTGTTGGGTGAGGGAATATGGGTGGATCTGGAGTAGTGTCAAGTTTGTTTCTGAGATGGTTGGGCTTGGGTTCAAACTTGTTCTTGTGTCTGTTTGGTGGTGGGATAGGAATCTCTCCAACTCTCTCAACTCCCTCACCACAGTTCTCTCCAAGCTTGTCAGCCCCAAGTGCCTGACCATCATAGCATTTGAAAGCCGCTATCATGATACCGAGCTGAGGCTCCTGACCCGACAACCAGCTCATACATTTTCTCAGCTCATCATTTTCATCCTGCAGGCGATCAACATAATGTGCAAGCTCCAAATTCTTAACCGCATGCAATTCACAAGTAGAGCAAGAAGTGGGAATAGGCTCTTTCAACTTAGCCTCAAGCGAAACAGTGTAAGCATGCATCTCATCAATCTTTCCATGCAAAACAGGGCAAGAAGTGCAAGCACCTAGCAAAGCAGGTCTAGACTTAAGCTCAGCCACTTCAACCCTAAGCATATCTAGTTCATCACAAGTAGAAGCATGCTTATCCTTAAGAGCAGTAAGATCAGCTAGGTACACAGAGCAATCACAGCAATCAATCTCATCAGAAACTACAGGAGAAGCCTTAAGCGAATCAATCTCAAGCTTAGCATCTAGGTTCTGGGTTTCTAACTCAGCCACACGGTTCCTAGCATCTTCTAGTGAGGCCCTAAGCTCTTTCCTCATCTTCTTGGCCTCTCTAAGCATGTGATCGCGGTTATCAAGCAAGTCAACCAACTCATCATTCTCCTTGCGCAAAGAAGAGAGCTCATCACATACCTCATCCTCGGAGTCAGAGTTGGAGTCACTCTGGTGGCTCTTCTTGCTGCCGGAGCTACGGGCCATGCCGCAGAAGCCATCTCTCGCGAAGCAGCTCAACCCGCTCAAGTTCCTGGATGACTTCTTGTTCTTGCGCCGATCACCTTCATCTTCACTGCTACTCGAGCTTGAGGAAGAGTAGGCGGAGCTGGAGTCGACGTCGCTCGCTCCGACCATTGCTCGGCCCTTCCTGCCGCGGCCATCCTTCTTCCTCGACCGTCGCTCGTCCTTGTGCTTGTTCTTGTGCTTGTGATCGCGCCTCGATCGGTACTTGCCATCCTTGCTCGATCGGTGCCTGTAGCCGTCCTTGTAGCCGTCCTTGTTCTCCGTCTTCTCCGGGCAGTCGGCAACGAAGTGTCCTGGCTTGCCGCACTGAAAGCACGTCCGTGCTGTCCTCCTCGTGTTCACCCGGTTCTCGTGCAGCCTCTCGAACCGCCTGGTCAGCAACGCCAGCTCGTCCTCTCCAAGCACGTCGAACTCCTCATCTGGCAAAGACATCAAAGAAGACAGAGAGTACATCCTGGAGGATGCGTTAGCGTTAGACTTAGCTCCTTTGCCACTAACGAGAGCGAGACTATGAGAATCAGTCAGGCTCTCGATCTTGGCTGTCATACCACGGTCCAACTCAGCCGACTTGAGCTTCGAGAACAGCTCGTTCACCGTCAAGGTGTCATACTTCTCGGACTCAACAATAGCCTCAAACTTCCCGTCCCATACGGTACGATCCAACGAGTGCAAGAGCTTCACGGCTCTATCATGATCATTATATGGGAGGACGTCCACATTGGCTCTCATGTTGTTCACAACGACCGTAAATCGCTGGAAAAGGGCATCGACGGACTCGCCGGGGAGATGAGTGAAGTTCTCGTACTCTCTCCGGTAAGTCGCGTACATCCGAGCCTGAACCTGAGCATTCCAGCATGAGCATCCTTCAACTGCTCCCAAATCCTACAAGCTAAGTCCTCTGTCTGAACCCGATCGAATTCAGGCTGACACAGAGCACGAAACAAGTAGTCGACAGCCTTGTTGTTGGCTTCGAACATATCCCTCGATCCTGGAGCAAGGAAGTTCATCGGATGAACATAAGCTGTGTTCACCGTGACATCCCAAAGGATCTGACCCTTTCCGCGGAGGAACGCCGCCATCCGCCTTTGCCACATCTGGTAGTTCTTCCCATCGAAGTGCGGAGGACCCGAACCCCGTTCCTGGTATGCCATCATTGGATCTTAGACTGGTAAGAGTCAATAAAGACCCGAACCGGCTCTGATACCAATTGAAGGACCGATTAGGCGAACCAGAGAGGGGGGGAGTGAATGGGAGCCGATAAAAATTCTTCTCGAAGGAGATGAGAACTCCAACAAGACGAACACGGCTTCCAACTCACGTCTCCGACCCAACTACCCAAGTTGGCCAAGACCACGCAGCCACTGGAGTGCTACTGGTCCTAGGAACCAACACTCAACCTTCCGAGTCAAAACTCACCAAACCACAGCAGAAACTTGCACGGCTTGCTGCCTGAGCTACACCGGTCAGACCGATGGACTGCGCCGGTCAGACCGGTGACACCGGTCAGACCGGTGGACAGATCCGGTCAGGCCGGTGGCTGCAGCAGCCGCACAGCAAACGTTCCAGGAGGCCTCAGTGACTCCTCTTGGCCCTGGAACAAAAACCACCACGAAACACAACCTGTGAGGAAGAAGAACCCCTCACAAAACCTAGCAAACCAACTCCAAACACGCCAAAAACTGATCAGCAGGACCACGGGACAAAACCACACGGACAAGGCTATTCCCCGAGACAAAAACCCACCAAGGGCTAGCACCGGTTAGACCGGTCAAGAGCACCGGTCAGACCGGTCGTGCCTGGGCAGCTCGGGATGAACAGCGCCCGCGAGTCAACTCCCCCAAATCCAACTCCCGATCTCCCGATCCGCTCCACGGTTTTGCACAAGACTTTGGGGATAGTAGGAACACCTCATGGGTACTCCATAGCCAAGATTTGGTCCACCAAAACTTGTCAAATCAAGAGAAATCGAAGAAATCCCACCAAGAACACCTCTAACCCTAGAGCCACGAAAACCCCAAAATCGAGCCCCTTTGCTCACGGATTTGGAAGGGGAATCAAAGGGTAAAGAACCACGAAGGGTTCATGCATACATCCCCCACCAAATCCCAAAGAGAAAGGCCTCGAAATCACTCCAAGAAAATCGCCAAGAAAGGGCTCCGAAAATCACCAAAAAGGAGAAACGGGAAAGACACATCCAAGCCTTGAGGAACCACGCCGAATCATCTATACATACCAAAGAGGTTCATACAAGGTCTAGCTTGCCGCCCGATCATCCTTCCCTCTCACAAGATCTCACCATGAAGCTCTCAAGCTAGTCCTACGAAAATCCTAAGAAAATTGGAAGGAAAATAGGAAAACCAAATGAGCTAGGGTTCCAAGAGATGGCTGCCATCCTCTCACCACTTGGGTTATATGGAGGCAACCGAAAGACTAAAATACCCTTACTAGCTAACTAGGGATACATGCCCCTCGAGGGCGAAATTGGAAGTCTTTGTCTTCGCACCATCGGACGGATGCCCAGCGACCGCAAACTTGCTTAGCCTCGACGCAAGCCTTGCGATCCCGACGCGTGTCCTCCGCTTCGAAGATTCCGGACTGCGTTGTCGCACACCGGTCAGACCGGTGCTCCTCACCGGTCAGACCGGTACCCACCGGTCAGACCGGTCAGACCCACCGGTCAGACCGGTCTGGAGCTGCTGCACCTCCGTCTTCGGTTCTTCGGTCTTGGCTTTGTGGATCAACCAAGGAACCCAGTGGTTTTCTGGTGAACCACCGGAAACCCCGCGAACTCGGTGTAGCCTCCGCCAATCACCACTCATGACTCGGCTCCCACGTAGTCCCGGCTCGACCTTGGTTTTGAGGCTCAACCAAGAAACCGTCCATGACTTCATCTTGCTGTTCTTGCCACCATGCGGCCCGCACTTGACCCCGCTGGCCACCGGGTCCCTCGAACCAAGCCTACTTGTCTTCTCCACACCTGGAGGCCTCACCGGCAACGACCTTTCACGCTTGTTCTTCACCTGCACCTGCACTAGTCAAGCCGCAACCTGCACCTGCAATACTTAGCCAAGAATCAGTCCACACCACGTTGTCAATCACTCATCACACCAGGAAGCGACCATCCACCGGTCCTCGAACCACACCTGGCTCTCACTCGGCGCGCTCGGATCACGTCTCCTCCCCCCGAGCCTCCGGTCTTGGTTTTGTGGCTCAACCAAGTAACCCGCCGGTTTTGTGGTGAACCGCCGCAAACCCCGCGTGTAGACTCCGGTCGTGAGCCGCTACCCTACACCGGCTTCGGTCGACGACTTCGTCTTGCTTTTCTTGCCACCTTGCGGCCCGCACTTGACCCCGTTCGGCCACCGGGTCCATCGAGCCGAGCCTACTTGTCTCTCCACTCCTCGGAGGCCCCGCAAGGCTAAGACCTTTCGCGCCCGCTCTTCACCTGCACCAACACGAGTCAAGTCGCAGCCTGCACCTGCAATACTCGACCAAGAGTCAGTCCACACCACGTTGTCAATCACTCATCACAGCCAGGAGCGACCATCCACCGGTCCTCGGACGCTCCGGTCCTCAATCTCCCCCTTGATGAGTGCATTGACAACACACATAGTAACCAATTCAGAGAAAAGAGAAAAAGAAAAGAAACGAATGAAAAACTCAAACAAGTGATCAAAAGCCGAACAAAAGCCAAAATGAGATCACTTGAGAGAGAAAAATATCGGTCCCCTAAGACAAGGGCAACGGCTCGACACAACCGAGATAAAATGCTCCAAAACTGCCGACTCCTCAAGGTGAGGCAAAAGAGCTCGACACCATCGGCAAAAGAGCACAACTAAAATCAGGCGACAAAGAGCTCCCAAATGCATAAATGCAAGCTCCCCCTGAACAAATGCATTTCTACCAAATTTTTCTCCCCTCGATGCAAAACTCCCCCTGAATGCATGAATTGGGTACTTTCCTCCCCCTTGTTGGTAATGCATGAATCAAGTCTACAAATGCAAGCATGTGCTTCTCAAATAGACAAAGAGCGCTAAAACATGCTAAAATTGAGACATAGACAAGCAAGATAGCCACAAATTTAGTATAGGCATCGCCAACAAGATAGATAGGGACATATAAGCGTGTGACATAGCCATGATTAAAATGAAGCATCTTTCAACACAAATTTCCCTCTCATGAGCATAGGACCTCAACATGGTCAAAATGAGCACAAACAACATATAACTCACAAACTTCATGCAAGGTCACACATTCTCATCACAAGACCATCACAAACACCTACAAGCTATCTCATGTCATGTCAAAGCCACCGAGCCATGTGTCCACTTCTAAATATGAGACTTCTCAACGGTGAACATCATGCTACGATTTAGCACCCAAGATAAGGAAATTAAAGCACATACATTACATGGAAGCAAATTTTTCAAGCACAAGTATTTCATATACCAATTTCATGATTTCAAATTAAGCATGGTACATGAAGTGCCTTTGTGGCAAAAAGAAGCTTAGGCTTCTCCACAAGGTAGCATGTAGGCTAAACATCCATGATGACAAATGGGTCTTTGACCCCAAATGAAAAGAACATGGTTTCCAAGAACAAATTAAGCAAGAAATAGCCATATGCGCACAATTTGAACATGAGAGGCATTCAACTCACAAGAGAGGATCATATATATCATTTTCACAAAAATAAGCCATCAACAAGCATATACATCCCAAAGTTACCAAGAGCATAGCTATACATCACATGAGCATCACTAGCAAGGTCATAAGCTCATATCCAGCATATCATGGTGATCAAAGTATATAGGAGAAGCACATTCCAAAAGCATATGATACAAATGCAGTCTATGATACAAAGATGCAAGCATGGTATGATACATAAATGAAAATGCAACATGCATATGTACATTAGACCCCCAACTGAAGCTCAAAAAGGAAAAACCACTCCAAGCTCATCTCGCAAACGAACAAATGTAGCTTGGTCCAAAGGCTTTCTTAGGATATCGGCGAGCTGTTTTTCGGTTGGTACATGGATGAGGTCTATGTTTCCCTTCTCAACATTGTCTCTCAGGAAGTGGTACCTAACCTCTATATGATTGGTTCTGGAGTGTAACACGGGATTTTTGGCAACACTAATGGCACTCGTGCTATCACACATGAGAGGAACATGGGTACACTCCTCACCAAAGTCACTCAGCGTGTATGTGATCCAAAGTAGCTGGGAGCAACAACTAGCGGTAGCGACATACTCGGCTTCTGTGGTAGACTGGGCTACACTAGATTGTTTGCGAGAAGACCAAGAAACAAGAGAAGAACCCAAAAATTGACGTCTCCCCGAAGTCGACTTCCTACCGACTCGACACCCCGCAAAGTCGGCATCCGAAAACCCAAGAAGCGAAAGAGAGGAGGACGCCGAGTACCAACGACCGAGCTCAGGAGTGTATCGAAGATACCTGAAGATCCGCTTGACGGCCTGCCGATGTGAAGTCCTCGGCGACGCCTGAAAACGATTACACAGACACACAGAAAACTGAATGTCCGGCCTCGTCGCCATCAAGTACAAGAGGGAGCCTTTAAATATCATCTAGGAACATAGCGTGGCTCTACTCGTATGTTTTTAGCATGTAAAACAAGTCAACCATAACATCATGAAGAGGATGAAACGTTGAGGTAGGTTCTAAATTTTTTTTCGTTTTGGTTTCTCAAAAAGAAGCAAATAACACATAGGATGGCTCATGTAAAGGGTTTATGATCCAAATTAAAATATCCAAACAAGATTTATAACTCTAAACATTATCCAACCACTCTAAGTCTATGAATGTCTTGCGTACCAAATTCTAAAACCAACTTACTTGAAAGACTCGAAAAATCTTGATCGAGTTGTCCTCCCGGTAGCTTATTCTTGACTCGACGAACGGGTTGCCTCCCGCCTAGCGCTTCGTTTATAGTCCATGGCTAGACTTCTTCACTTGATTACTTCTGATTAACGCTCTTTGTGGGCATTGCAATCTTGGGTACCCACTTACGCACCATCTTTGGCGCAGGCTTATTCTCCGGCTTAGTCATCTTTTTGGTCTTCACAGACGACTTTTGTTCCTTGATCTTGACAGATGCAACAACTTCCTTGATTTCCTTCGCTTCCTTCTTCTCTGGCTCTTCCTTCTTCCTTGGCTTTTCCTTACTAACGCAATGATGAGGTGGAATATATTTAACTTTGATCATGTTGCATACCTTGAAGTGTGGTCGAAACTTGAAGGAACTCCTCTCGCTGTTGATGTCGAACTTGATCTCCCCCTTCCCAACATCGATGGTAGCTCCGACGGTCTTGAGGAAAGGCCTCCCAAGGATGTGCGGCGGCTTCTCCCTTTCTCCCATCTCGAGCACCACGAAGTCGACGGGGATGAAGTGGTGTTCGACCTTCACGGGCACATCTATGGCGATGCCCAAAGGATAGCGAATGGAGTTGTCACCCAACTCCAAGCACATGGCCGTAGGCTCTAGCTCCGGTAGGCATAGCTTCTCGAACATGTCTCTTGGCATGACACTCACACTTGCTCCAAGGTCGCATAATGCTTTATCGAACTTGAAGGAACCAACGGAACATGGAATCGTCGGGCATCCGGGGTCTCCTTGCTTCTCTAGTCCGTTTGCAATAGCAGCGCTATATTGCTCGGACATCTTGACGTGATCCACCTCGAGTGTTGCTATCTCATATTTGTTTGCAAGTATATCTTTGAAGTAGCGAGAATATATAGGAACTTGAAGGGCGTCCAATAGTGGCATATTGATGCTCAACCTACGCACAACTTCCACAAACTTCTCAAAATGATTATCAAGTTTACCTCGGAAGTAGCGTGGCTTGAGTTGCGGTATCTTCGTGTCTTCTCCCGGCATCTCAAACTCGGGCTCTTCGGTGATGATTTCGGTAACCTTCTCCTTAGCAAATTCCTCCGCCTCTGTAGATGGTTTAGGCTTTCTAGCTCCCGCGGAATGCTCCGGATCTTCGGTCTCCTTCCCCGAACGAGTTTGAATGGCCTTCGTCGTCTCAGAACCTTGAGGTTGTCCTGGTAGCTTCCCTTCATTAGCGGATAGGCGCCCGGCAAGTTGTCCCACTTGTGTCTTGAGCATCTTCATCAGGTTGAGCACTTGATGGTTGGAGCTTCCGACCTCCGCCACCTTGCTATCAATGTTCTCCAACACCTTGTCTATGGCTTTGAACTTAGTGACGGTGTCCTTGTTGATCTTAGCTTGCTCGTCCATGAAGTCCTTCAATTGCATATGAAGAGGAACCGAATTCAGAATGGACGAACTTGCGTTAAATTGAGGTCTACCTTGCCCGTAGTGGAAGTTCGGCAAGTCTCCCTTCCTCATGTAGTCGAGCATCTTGGATTCCTCCGAGCAATCCTTTTGGACATGGCCATACCCTCCGCACTCTTCACATGTGGATCTTGCTTCGGCAGCCTTTAAATCTTGAGCTTTTTTCTTCTCTATCTCCATCTTCTCCAACCTCCTCATAAGCGAGTCGATCTTGCCTTCGAGTAGATCTTCCTTCTTCACTTGCAAGACTCCTTTGACGTTCCCCGTGGGTTGAGCCGGAAGTAAACGTTCGGATGACGCCATGTGTCATTGTCCGCGACCTTCTTGAATAAAGTGAAAGCTTGGGTCGGTGTAAGCTCGATGATGGATCCTCTCGCCGATACATCGATGATTGTCCTTGACGCCATGGTGAGTCCTTGGTAGAACTTTTGAACGAGATCTTCCTTCAGGAATTTATGATATGGCACCGCCCGAGTGTACTCATTGAAGCACTCGAAAGCTTCCGATATGGTCTCCGTAGGATATTGAGCAAAAGTAGCAATTTTATTGCGCAAGCTCTGAGTCTTACCCGGTGAGTAGTATTCCTTCATGAAGGCTCTCATCAAAGCCTCCCAATTTTGCACTGTCTCCGCCGGTTGAGTGTAGAACCATTGCAAAGCTTTTTCGAGTAGCGAGAACGGAAAGGGCCTTGCCCTCATTTGATTTTGAGTCACCCCGTTCATGTTGAATGTCTGACAAAGTTGAATGAACGTTTGGAGGTGAAGGTTTGGATACTCTTTACCGGTGAAGGGTGAATGTTGCACCATGCGGATTGTTGAGGTCTTGATCTCGAATGGTCTTCCGATCTCCACGAGGTTCAAGATTGGTAGGTCGACAATATCTGGGGTGCATAGCTCCCTGATCTTGCACTCCGACTACATTTGTTCTCCCATCGGTTGCGGTTGAAGTTGATTTTTCCTAGGGCTTGGAGGTGGTGATTCCTTTGGAGACTCCGACGATCCTTCGGCCTCTACTTTTGGATCTGCAAATTCCAGCTTTTTAGCTTGTGCTTCACGTCTCCTTAGCCTGTAAGTTTTTCTAGATCACCCACAAAATTTTCGGGTTGGTTGGAGAGGTCGCCGTCCATCTCCTGTTGGGGTTAGCAATAAACAAAATATATACAAAAACAAAGATAAAAACAAATCTAAGAAAAATAGGGTTAGTCAAACTAGATTAGATTAATTTTGAGGATGATCAAAAGTTAGTAGATGCAAAAAGAAAAACCAAAAGAAAACTGAAAATATTCACAAAAAGTAATAAAAGATCGACTCTTGATCACTTGTTCCCCGGCAACGGCACCAGAAAAAGGGGCTTGTTGATGATGTATATGCGTATCAAACTTCGTTTGGATTGCAAGCAGACAAATCCTTCGTCGTAGTCAAGGGACCCTTCTTCCCTTAAGTGTGAACCCAAGGTATCGAATCCATGGAACAAATGTGTGATGCAAGAACCAATCTATTAAAGCTGAGAACACTTAAATCTTCGAAGGAAGTGCTTTTGCATCTAATCTTGAGAACACCAAAAGAAACGAATCTCATCTAATGAAAACAGAGGTAGCAAGAGATAGAGAAGGATAGGTAAAACCAATCTAGAGAGATTGGATCAAGCTCTTGTTGAAGTTCCAAGCAGAGAAGAATAAACCAAATTCAATCTCATAAAAACTTCTTTAAATTGCGGCTTCCGTTCCAACTCTGAAGACACCCACCTTTTGGAGCCACCATTCTGTCACAACGCACTCCTATTCGTGCGGGTTAGCCTAGGGCGAGTCCAATGGACAAGATGAAATCTCTTGGTAGGTCAGGCGTGCACCTCTAGCCACCACAGCTACAAGAACACCCTATGTGATCTATCTCGATAATAGATCTTAAAGTGGGAAAAACCAATCGAAGACAAGTCGTAGAAGAAGGACTTGATCGCTAGAAATCGGATTGCAATTTGATAATTCAACATACTCAAAGGTACATGGACAAGATCACCACCGGGATCCTACCTTTATCTTGCTCCTAGCTCCTGGAACTTCGACGTGGTCTTCCTTGCAAGGTTGCCACGCCGGCTAGGCAAACCCTAGACAACTAGCTCCACCCTCTCCTCTCCGGAATGGTGTCCCTCTCTTCTCTGCTCCTCGGTGGCGAATGGCGAATGAATTGATGCGTGGCTCTTGGCAGGGGGACTATAAATAGTCCGAGGATCGTCTAGGTCAAAGGAGGCGGCGAATGGTGCCCGAAATGGGCTGGGCCGGCCGGCCTGGGCCCACTTCAGACAATTTTGCAGCCTCCTTTGTTGGCGATGCTTCCCGTGTCTTCTAGAACGTTCTCCCTTCTGCATGTGGGCCCTTGACGTCAGTTTCTCCGCGGTTTGGATAGAGCTCCTTGTCTCGCAAGCTTCAACATTTTCTGTTCAGGTCCTCAGAGTTTTCCATCTTCACGGGTTGGTCCTTGGGCTTCTTGGAGTCATGTTCACTTCTTTGCTTGACTTGTACCGTGCTTCATGGTCTTCTCACGAGGTGCTTGGTGAACTTTACCCGGAAGTCTTGCTTTTAATGCTAAATTCCTGCATAAATATTAAACTCCAAAACCGACATGCACGAACGAACTTGTTATATCAAGGGGGGTAGTACCAATGGATAAGATATAAAATTGATGCCAACACCAAAGGTAAACTCATGGCTAGGTTGACGGAAATTCACCGTCAACAGAGGGCCATCATATAGCCTGGCTACCTATGACTCTGAGTCACAACCTCTTTGAAATGGCTTGTAGTCCAAATTTCTTCGGAAGCCAAATTGGGAGAAAAGCTCAGCGGAAGTCAAGCTGCTCACTGGCCCATCTCGAGAAATGGTCCATTAAGGCCCACGAGCAACACTCGGCTATGTTAGCGGGTGATAGCATGAGAGACGTCATTGAGTCGAATGGACTCACGGGCGACTCACAAGACTTGCTCGTGTCGATGTGGCGTGGTGATTGGACAGGGCGCAGCCCACCACGACCACCACTTTGGTCACTTTGTATTTAAGGCAACCACGGGTGGGGGTGGTCGCCACTCCACTACTCATGTGCACATCTTCGCATTCCATCCGAAGCCATGCTTGCCCGTTCGCCTTCGCCCCCGAGCTCTGGGCCGCCGAGCTCCGCCGCCTTTGGGGGAGATCAGGACCCTAGATCCAGATCCAGGCCCGCAGCTCCCGATCCGCTTCGCTATCGTAGTCCCAGAGCGTAGCGGGGTAGGCCCGTAGCTGGACGAAAAACTTGTGGCTCGCAAACTGCTCGAACTCTCTCATTAGTGGCTCAGCTCGACTCGGCTCATTAGGATATTTAAATGAGTTGAGCTAAGATTTTAGCTCGGTCGTATAACGAGCCAGCTCGAGCTGGCTCGCGAGCTGCTCATGAGCAAAAACGAGCCAACCTTACTTTTAGCAGCCTAGCAAAATATTGTGATGATGTGTAAGTGTTGTTGCATGGAGTGTTTTACTTTCCTATTGGATGAACTAAACATATGATGATTTTTGAGTGTCAAGTGTTGACATGTGGTGTTGCACTTCTGCTACATGGCTGCATGGTCGCATGGAGTGTTTTGCTATTTGACGAACTTAACATTGATGGTTTATTTAGTACTCGCATATATTATATGTGTTTTTATGTTGTTGGAAGTTATATAAAATATAGAAGAATACATATTTATAGTATATCTTGAAATATAATTGATGGTTAAATTTTTGATGCCCTGGCTCATGAGCTAACGAGTTGGCTCGAGCTTTCAAACGAGCCGACTTGAGCTCAGCTTTTAGCTTGGTACCTTGACGAGCTATAACGAGCCGAGCCAAAACGAGCTTAGTTATAACAAACCGAGCCACTAATGAGCCGAGTTGGCTTGATATCCACCCCTAGCCGGAGACTAATGAGGCGGTCGTCTTTGAGGCTGCGTACTCGCGCGGGTTCGGGCTGCCTGCGCATCCCTTTTTTTGTGGGCTGCTCTACTACTACAGGTTAGAGATCTGTGATCTCAACCCCAACTCCATTCTCCATATCGCCATCTTCATGCATCTGTGTGAGGCGTTCCTGGGGATCGCTCCGAACATCAACTTGCTCCGGTACTTCTTCTGGTTCAAGCCCCAGAAGAATGCCCAAAAGTCGAATGTGGTCAGTGGTGTCAGGCTGCAGCTCAAGCAGAAGCACTCTGCTCAGTACTTGTCGATTTCGTTGACTAGTTCGACCAAGGGGTGGCATGGGGAGTGGTTCTACACCCCAAACCACGAACCTCTAGTGCCGTGCGACATCAATGTGCGCCCGGTGAAGCGGTCATGCTAGGACGAGGAGCCGAGCGATGCAGAGATAGAGCAGGTGAATGAGTTGGTGAAGCTGATCAAGGACCTGAAGTGGTGGACTCACTGGCGTGTCGGTGATGATCAACTTCACGACTCGGCGCTTGCAGCCGTTGAAGGATCGTGCCCACCCGGCGTATGAGTACACCGGTGAGGACTTCGATACGACGCGGTTGGTTCCAGAGCCAGGGCAGAAGGAGGATTTGGTGGGTCGCATCAGCTAATGCTTTGTGGCTGGGACCCAGATCACTACCCTCGACACTCCAACACCTTTCAGCTTGTAGCGCATGCCGCCTTCAGTAAGATATCGTTGAAATAGACGGGCGCCCATTGGGGCATGAACATATGCCTACCAGATGTTTGATGAAATGTATGTTTATCTTTCTTTGTGCAGGATCGTGCCGCTTTTGGATCGGTGGTGCCGCTACCAGAAATGTGGGTGAATGCAGTCGGCCTAACAGGCAGGCTGCGGGAGCTTGAGAGCCATGTGTGGTTCGAGGACCGGTGGATGGTCGCTTCCTGGTGTGATGAGTGATTGACAACGTGGTGTGAACTGATTCTTGGCTAAGTATTGCAGGTGCAGGTTGCGGCTTGACTGGTGTTGGTGTAGGTGAAGAACAAGCGCGAAAGGTCGTTGCTGGTGAGGCCTCCAGGTGTGGAGAAGACAAGTAGGCTTGGTTCGAGGAACCTGGTGGCCAGCGGGGTCAAGTGCGGGACGCATGGTGGCAAGAACGGCAAGATGAAGTCATGGACGATTTCTTGGTTGAGCCTCAAAACCAAGGTCGAGCCGGGACTACGTGGGAGCCGAGTCATGAGTGGTGATTGGCGGAGGCTACACCGAGTTCGCGGGGTTTCCAGTGGTTCACCAGAAAACCACTGGGTTCCTTGGTTGATCCACAAAGCCAAGACCGAAGACCAAAGACGGAGGTGCAGCAGCATCGGACTGGTCTGACCGGTGGGTCTGACCGGTCTGACCAGTGGGTACCGGTCTGACCGGTGAGGAGCACCGGTCTGACCGGTGTGCGACGACGCAGTCCGGAGACTTCGAAGCAGAGGACACGCGTTGGAATCGCAAGGCTTGCGTCGAGGCTGAGCAAGTTTGCGGTCACTGGGCATCCGTCCGATGGTGCGAAGACAAAGTTTCCCAAAGTGCCCCTCGGGGGTGTGTATCCTAGTATTAGGCCTTAGGGGTATTTTAGTCTTTTGGCTAGCCTCCATATAACCCGAGTGGTGAGAGGATGGCAGCCATCTCTTGGAACCCTAGCTCATTTTGTTTTGCTATTTTCCTCTTCCTTTTTCCTTTGGAATTTCTAGGACTAGCTTGAGAGCTTCATTGTGAGATCTTGTGAGAGGGAAGGATGATCGGGCGGCAAGCTAGACCTTGTATGAACCTCTTTGGTATGTATAGATGATTCGGCGTGGTTCCTCAAGGCTTGGATGTGTCTTTCCCGTTTCTCCTTTTTGGTGATTTTCGGAGCCCTTTCTTAGCGATTTTCTTGTGGCAGATTCGAGGCCTTTCTCTTTGGGATTTGGTGGGGGATATATGCTTGAACCCTTCATGGTTCTTTTCCCTTTGATTCCCCTCTCAAATCCGTGAGCAAAGGGGCTCGATTTTGGGGTTTTCTCCTCTCTAGGGTTAGAGGCATTCTTGGTGAGATTTCTTCGATTCCTCTTGATTTAGCAAGTTTTGGTGGACCAAATCTTGGCTATGGAGTACCCATGAGGTGTTCCTTCTGTCCCCAAAGTCTTGTGCAAATCCGTGGAGCGATTCGGGAGATCGGGTGTTGGATTTCGGGGTGTTGACCCGCGGGCGCTGTTCATCCCGAGAGCTCAGGTCACACCGACCTGACCGGTGTCTCTCACCGGTCTGACCGGTGTAGACCCTTGGTTGGGTTTTGCTCGGGTGAACGTCTTGGTGAGTTCCCTGTTGTCTTGTGGTGCTGCTGTTTCGAGTTTGATTCGTTTTGGAGCTTGGAAGGTCAGCTTTGTGATTTTGGGGCTTCCTAGCTTAGACCAGTCTGACCGGCGTGCTACACCAGCCTGACCGGTGTAGGAGCCTTCTATGGAAGTTCTCAGGATTTGCCAGGGTGCTCTAGCAGGGACCGGTCTGACCGGTGTAGTGCAGTAGCTGCTCGAGTTGGTTTTTCCGCTGCGTTCTCGAGTAGATCTAGGTGGTTGTTGGTTCCTAGGACTAGTAGCACTCCAGTGGCTGCGTGGTCTTGGCCAACTTGGGTAGTTGTGTTGAAGATGTGCTTTGGAAGCCTTGTTCATCTTGTTGGAGTTCCCATCTCCTTCGAGAAGAATTTTTATCGGCTCCCATTCACTCCCCCCCCCCACTCTGGTTGCCAGTTCCGGTCCTTCAAGTGGTATCAGAGCCGGTTACGGATCTTCAGATTCTAACCAGTCTAAGATCCAAGGATAACGTACCGGGAACGGGGTTCGGGTCCTCCGCACTTCGATGGCAAAAACTACCAGATGTGGCAGAGGCGGATGGCGGCGTTCCTCTGCAGAAAGGGTCAGATCCTTTGGGACGTTACGGTGAACACAACTTATGTTCATCCGATTAACTTCCTTGCTCCGGGATCGAGGGACATGTTCGACGCCAACAACAAGGCGGTCGACTACTTGTTTCGAGCTCTGTGTCAGTCCGAATTTGATCGGGTTCAGACAGAGGACTTAGCTTGTAGGATTTGGGAGCAGTTGAAGGATGCTCATGCTGGGAATACTCAGGTTCAGGCTCGGATGTACGCGACTTACCGGAGAGAGTACGAGAACTTCACTCATCTCCCTGGCGAGTTCGTCAATGCCCTTTTCCAATGGTTTATGGTAGTGGTGAACAACATGAGAGCCAATGTGGCCGTGCTCCCATACGATGATCATGATAGAGCCGTGAAACTCTTGCACTCGTTGGATCGTACCGTATGGGACGGAAAGGTTGAGGCTATTCTTGAGTCTGAGAAGTATGACACCCTGACCGTGAATGAGCTGTTCTCGAAGCTCAGGTCAGCTGAGTTGGACCGTGGTATGACAGCCAAGATCGAGAGCCCGACTGACTCTCATAGTCTTGCTCTCGTCGGTGGCTCAGGGGCTAAGACTAACGCTAACCCATCCTCCAGGATGTACTCTTTGTCCTCTTTGATGTCTTTGCCAGACGAGGAGTTTGATGTACTTGGAGAGGACGAGTTGGCATTGCTGACACGAAGATTCGAGAGGATGCACGAGAACCGGGTGAACTCAAGAAGGAACTCGAGGACGTGCTTCAAGTGTGGCAAGACCAGACACTTTTTCGTCGAGTGTCCGAAGGTGAACAACCACGACAAGCACAAGTCCAAGGACAAAGGAAGAAGATCCAAGAAGAAGGAGCATGAACATGGGAGGAAGACACGGACCTGAGAGAGGATCAAGAGATCGAGCGACATCGACTCTGGCTCTGAGGACGTGTCGTCAAGCTCGAGTGAAGAAGAAGAAGAGGACAGCAATAGGAAAGACAAGAAGAAGAAGAAGAAGAAGAAGAAGAAGGACTTTGGCAAGTACTTGAACGGCCTTTGTTGTACCACAAGCAAGACTTCGAGAAGCTACAACAAGAAGGATGGACTTTGCGGCATGGCACGCAGCTCTGGCAGCAAGAGAAGCCAGAAGAACGCCTCAGACTCAGACTCCGACTCCGAGGATGAGGTATGTGATGAGCTCTCTTCTTTGCACAAGGAGAATGAGGAGTTGGTTGACTTGCTTGATAATCGCGATCACATGCTTAGAGAGGCTAAGAAGCTTAGGAAGGAGCTTAGAGCTTTGCTTGAAGATGCTAGGACTAGAGTGGCTGAGCTAGAAACACAGGTTCTTGATGGCAAGCTTGAGATAGATTCGCTTAAGGCTAGCCCTGTTGTGTCTGATGAGGCTGATTGTGCTGATTGCTCTGTGTTCCTAGCTGATCTTACTACTCTTAGGGAAAAGCTTGCCTCCAAGTGTGAGGAACTAGATGTGCTTAGGGTTGAGTTGGCTGAGCTGCAATCTAGACCTACTTTGCTTGGAGCATGTACTTCTTGCCCTGGGTTGCATGAAAAAATTGCTGAGCTTCGTTCTCGCATTGTTTCTCTTGAGGCTGATTTGAAAGTGCCTATTCCTACTTCCTGTTCTACCTGTGAATTGCATGCTGTGAAGAATTTGGATCTTCCAAAATGTGTTGGCCGCTTGCAAGATGAGAATGATAAGTTGCGTGAAGTGCTGAGTTGGTTGTCTAGTCAGGAACCTCAGCTTGGTATGATGATTGCCAGTTGTAAGCGCTTTGATGGTTGGGTTTTGGGATCTGATAAGTTTGGTGAGAGCAGTGGTGAGAGAGAAGGGAAGTTTGGGAATATTATAGTTCCACCTCAACCCACATCCAAAGACAAGTTTGCACCCAAGTCAAACCAGTTGCTTAAACCGAGAGAAAAACCAAGTGTGAAGGCAAGTGAAAAGCCTAGTGAGAAATCGAGTGAGAAACCTAGTGAGAAGCCGTGTGAAGAGCCTCACCCCAAACCTAAGCCAAGACCAATCCGTTTCCATTGTGAGTTTTGTGGGAAGGATGGTCACAAGAGAGAGTTTTGCTATAAGAGAAGGAGAGAGGCGAGAATGGCTAAGGAGTGGGCAAACAAGGACAGGTACCACCCTTCTCATGGTGTGCCTAAGTCTCGTATGCCACTACCTAAGGGAAAGGGTGTTGTGCATACGGTTCCAGCATGGAGAGATGGGAGAGCTTCAGGTGGAGGCAAGTTTGCTGGCCGAGGACCACCGGCCAGACCGGTCAGAGTGACCGGTCAGACCGGTGCTAGGCAGAGTGCTGGACAGTTTGGTTTCCGGGGCCGTGATGCTAGAGGGTTCAGCCCTTTCGGTCGTGAAATAGATGGTAGGCGCTTTGAGTCTGGTGGTGTTGAGTTTGCTGGACGTTCTCCACCTTGTGATCAATACGAGTTTGGGAGAGGTCGCAGCTTTGAGTCTCAGAGGGGCTACGGACCACGTTTTCCTTTTCGTGGTACTCGTACTCCTCCAGTGAGACGGGAGTGGTTTTCTCATGGTGGTTCCAGGTTTGATAGGTTCGACAGGATGGATCGAAGTTTTGATAGGCGCGGTAGGATGGATGTTGCTAACCCTACTTTTGAGGAAATGGCCCGGCACTGGTTTGACACCTTTGGTACTAACCCCAGTGTTGAGTCATTTGCTCGCTCTCGCTCTTGGTTTTGAGTTGCAGGTGGGAGGCTCGGAGAACATTTGGTTGATATCGGGGTGGTTCTCCGGCCTCATACCCCAGCGGTGTCAAGGAGGTACATCACTTTCGGGGATGGTGAACAAGGACATGGGACTCCTGAAGGAATGATCGAGGTAAGTAGTTTTGTGACCTTCGAGGGTGTGGCATTGGTCAAGCCACTCGGTCTTTTGTTCTTTGCCCTATCTCATGTGCGTGGGGTGAGCTTCGTATGCTCTTTGGACCTAATGCATGAGTTTAGGGGGAGCCTGTGTGCTTAGTGTGCTCTTTGCTCTATCATGTGTACTAAGAGTGATCTTTGTATGCTCTTTGGCCCTAGTGCATGTGTTTAGGGGGAGCTTGTGTGTTTTGTGCTCCATTGCTCTTTTGCCGGTGGTGTCGAGCCCTTTTGCCTCCCCTCGAGGAGCCAGTCATTTGTGAGCTTTGTGTGTGTGGTTGGTTT
Organism: Cenchrus fungigraminus; assembly: GCA_036936925.1. NCBI lineage: Eukaryota > Viridiplantae > Streptophyta > Magnoliopsida > Poales > Poaceae > Cenchrus > Cenchrus fungigraminus. Next base: position 54,434,755 of record CM072772.1, on the reverse strand, counting down.
CCTGAGTTGGTGGTGAAGCTCCTCTGTAGCATATGTATAGCTTTCCTTTGTGCATTTCTTGCATTTGGCATGGCATATGTAACATGATGTATAGGCATCTTTGTATCTTAGGTTGCTTGCATTTTGTATCATATGCATTTTGTAGGAAAGCTTCTCCTATATACATTGTTCAGCATGGTATGATATAGACGTCCTTGTGAGCTAGTTTGGCAAGCTATGGTTAGTTTGGCTTAGCTCTTGATGATCTTGATTTATATCCATGGTTGATGGCTATGTTTTTCAAAAATGTCATACATATACTCTCTTGTGGGTAAATGCCTTTAAATGATCTTGACATGTTTTAGTGGCTTGGCTATGCTTAATTTGTGGTTGGATAGCTTATTTTGATCATATGGGGCCAAAGGCTCATTTGCCATCATGAATGTTTAGCCCCCATGCTTTATCTTGTGGAGGGGCATAAGTTCCTTTTTGTCGCAAAGACATTTCATGTACCATTTATAAATCTGAAAATGAAATGTAAATTACTTGGAAAATGTGCTCCCATGTCATATGTGCTTATTTTACTTGCTTTTGGGTGCTAAACCGTTGCATGCTGCTTACCAATGAGAAGTCTCATTTTTAGAAGTAAGCACTTGGCTCGGTGGCTTTGACATGACATGAGGTGCTTGTGGGTGTTTATGATGGTCTTATGATTAGAATGGTTGTCCTAGCATGAAGTTTGTGTGGCTTTGCCATTTTGACATGTTTTGCTCATGTTTAGGACTTTGCTCATGAGAGGGAAATTTTTCGCAAAAATAGTCATTTCTCTCTTAGCTTCGCCCAATGGTTGTGAAACTTGGTGAGCTTGTAGTTTTTGTCCATACGAAGTTATAGAGTATCTAACTTGCTCATTTGGAGATGTGTAGCATGCTATGTTGAATTTTGTCTATTTGAGAAGCTCTAGGTTGCATTTTGTGCATTTTTGGCTTGATTCATGCATTGTCAACAAGGGGGAGAAGTTTGAGCATGTTTTGGCTTGCTGCATGCATTTAGAAGGTTTCCAAGTGGTTTCGAGTTAGTTTTGAGCTCTTGCAGTTCCCAATTTTTCCCAGGTGGCCATCGGCCTGACCGGTGGGAGGCACTGGTCTGACCGGTGTAAGTGTCAGGTGCTGGACGATCTTGTCCACCGGTCTGACCGATGAGGAGGACCGGTCTGACCGGTCAGAGCAAAGCTGAGGCAGTTGCTCTGTTTCGTGAAGTGGTTTGCATGCATTTGTCCAGGGGGAGTTGCATTGGTTCAGGGGGAGCTTGCATGTATGCAGGGGGAGCTCTTTGTGGTTTTCGAGCTTTGGTTTGGTGGTTTGTGCTCTTTGCTTGAGCATGGTTTTGTCTCGGATGTGTCGAGCCGTTGCCCTTGCCTAAGGGGTCCGAGACTTATCTTCTTCAAGTGATCTTGCTCTTTGCCTTTCTTTTGGCTTTCGATCGCTTGTTGGAGTTTCTTTTAGTCGTTTCTTTTCTTTTCCTTTTCTCTTTGGTTACTAAAATGTGTGTGTTGTCAATGCACTCATCAAGGGGGAGATTGAGAGCCATGTGTGGTTCGAGGACCGGTGGATGGTCGCTTCTTGGTGTGATGAGTGATTGACAACGTGGTGTGGACTGATTCTTAGCTAAGTATTGTAGGTGCAGGTTGCGGCTTGACTGGTGTTGGTGCAGGTGAAGAACAAGCGCGAAAGGTCGTTGCTGGTGAGGCCTCCAGGTGTGGAGAAGACAAGTAGGCTTGGTTCGAGGAACCCGGTGGCCAGCGGGGTCAAGTGCGGGTCGCATGGTGGCAAGAACGACAAGATAAAGTCATGGACGGTTTCTTGGTTGAGCCTCAAAACCAAGGTCGAGCCGGGACTACGTGGGAGCTGAGTCATGAGTGGTGATTGGCGGAGGCTACACCGAGTTCGCGGGGTTTCCAGTGGTTCACCAAAAAACCACTGGGTTCCTTGGTTGATCCACAAAGCCAAGATCGAAGACTGAAGACGGAGGTGCAGCAGCATCAGACCGGTCTGACCGGTGGGTACCGGTCTGACCGGTGAGGAGCACCAGTCTGACCGGTGTGCGACGACGCAGTCCGGAGACTTCGAAGCGGAGGACACGCGTCGGGATCGCAAGGCTTGCGTCGAGGCTAAGCAAGTTTGCGGTCGCTGGGCATCCGTCCGATGGTGCGAAGACAAAGTTTCCCAAAGTGCCCCTCGGGGGTGTGTATCCTAGTATTAGGCCTTAGGGGTATTTTAGTCTTTTGGATAGCCTCCATATAACCCAAGTGGTGAGAGGATGGCAGCCATCTCTTGGAACCCTAGCTCATTTTGTTTTGCTATTTTCCTCTTCTTTTTTCCTTTGGAATTTCTAGGACTAGCTTGAGAGCTTCATGGTGAGATCTTGTGAGAGGGAAGGATGATCGGGCGGCAAGCTAGACCTTGTATGAACCTCTTTGGTATGTATAGATGATTCGGTGTGGTTCCTCAAGGCTTGGATGTGTCTTTCCCGATTCTCCTTTTTGGTGATTTTCGGAGCCCTTTCTTGGCGATTTTCTTGTGGCGGATTCGACGCCTTTCTCTTTGGGATTTGGTGGGGGATATATGCTTGAACCCTTCGTGGTTCTTTTCCCTTTGATTCCCCTCTCAAATCCGTGAGCAAAGGGGCTCGATTTTGGGGTTTTCTCCTCTCTAGGGTTAGAGGCGTTCTTGGTGGGATTTCTTCGATTCCTCTCGATTTAGCAAGTTTTGGTGGACCAAATCTTGGCTATGGAGTACCCATGAGGTGTTCCTACTATCCCCAAAGTCTTGTGCAAATCCGTGAAGCGATTCGGGAGATCGGGTGTTGGATTTGGGGGTGTTGACCCGCGGGCGCTGTTCATCCCGAGAGCTCAGGTCACACCGGCCTGACCGGTGCCTCTCACCGGTCTGACCGGTGCAGACCCTTGGTTGGGTTTTGCTCGGGTGAACGTCTTGGTGAGTTCCCTGTTGTCTTGTGGTGCTGCTGTTTCGAGTTCGGTTCGTTTTGGAGCTCGGAAGGTCAGGTTTGTGATTTTGGGGCTTCCTGGCTTAGACCGGTCTGACCGGCGTGCTACACCGGCCAGACCGGTGTATGAGCCTTTTGTGGAAGTTCTCAGGATTTGTCAGGGTGCTCTAGCAGGGACCGGTCTGACCGGTGCTGCTCACCGGTCTGACCGGTGCAGTGCAGTAGCTGCTCGAGTTGGTTTTTCCGCTGCGTTCTCGAGTAGATCTAGGTGGTTGTTGGTTCCTAGGACCAGTAGCACTCCAATGGCTGCGTGGTCTTGGCCAACTTGGGTAGTTGAGTCGAAGACGTGCTTTGAAAGCCTTGTTCATCTTGTTGGAGTTCCCATCTCCTTCGAGAAGAATTTTTATCGGCTCCCATTCACTCCCCCCCTCTCTGGTCGCCAGTTCGGATCCTTCAGAGCTGCAGCTTGCGGAGTTAGCGAAAGCTGCCGCTGCACTAGGTGGTGAAGGGTCAGACTCGGGGGAGTCGCACCAGCAATCTGTCGAGTCCCCCATGAAGGAAGAGGCCGACCAGGCGGAGTCAAGGGGAAGAAACCCAAAGGGTCCCATCGCCCTAAGGTTTGTCGGGCTCCTCCCTGTTCTTTGAAGATAAACGATGGTGAGTCGCGGTGACGCCGATTGGTGCTGATGGGTGATGACTCGGAGGAGGAGGTAGCCCACCATGTCGCGGCGGTGAGTGTGGCTGAGCAAGTGCTGTCGCATCCTGTGACACTGCCAGGAGGTTCGCCTCCTTGGCCTCTTCCTTCTTCTCCTCAGCAATCGGCACCGCCTGCTTCTCCGCTGTAGCTAGCACCGCCTACTTCTCCTCAGCAGCCGGCGCCGCCTGCTTCTGCTCAGCAGCCAGTGCGGCCTTCTTCTCCTTGAACTAACTCGCCGCCACGTTCGCTGAGAGGGTCTAGAAATTGCCACGTTAGTCCAAAAAAGAGAAGAATATGGACCCTTGGAATTTATGAAAATCTAGGGGTCCCTATTACTTTAAAGAATCCATATCAAATACAACTAATAATAAGCATGTAATTCCTCTAAAAATAATAAGTATATAATTGGAAATAAAAATATTAGCATATCCTCACGTGATATAATAGGAAAGATTGGGACCCATGCAAAGATTCAGACCCATGCATATATGAGCTGCCAATTAATGTAACTTTAATCCCTAGGCTAGCAAACATGTTATTTAAAATTCTTATATACGTTAATATGTAAACCATGTTCAACACACAGATCAATAATATGTACGAACCCAGGCGGATATGGGTTTTGGGTAGCTGTAAATTTATTTTATTCTTATGCTAACAAGATGTGTAGGATATGGACTTCGTCTACCACACAGTTCATGTATCGGTCAACAAAAATTGAAGACTATAGATCAAACAACAGCTTCATGGTGCTCGATGATCTATCAGCTACAGCAGCAAACCACCATCTGCAGCAAGGGAAGAAGCCACTGCACTACTCGGACAGCATAGGGAACAAGAACTCCTTTCACCTAAGCCTTCTACTTCCCCTGTAGCGGGTAAAATCTAGATGCTCAAACAATATTACTACTTTTTATTTCTCCTGCTTCATCTTGATATTTTTTCCTTTTGCCGATAAACAAGGAACTATAAAAAGATTTTTTAAACAGTAGATTACTTCTTTTTTTCATTATAATAGGGAAAAGTGTATCTTCATCCCTCAAGATATTTCATTTGGTGCAAATCAACCCCTTAACTAACTAAAATGGTGCATTTATCATCCTCGCCTTATAGTTTAACAATGATTTAGTGCAATCTATTGATGGTGTATGCCACGTAATCATTTGATTAATTAGTAATCACTACTTAGCGATGTCATAATATGCTGAGTAGGAAAAAAATAGATAATTCAAAAAAACAATGGAACCGATTCACACTCAACTATTATAGAGATTGATTAAACATAAGATGCAGTTAAGCAGTAAAATTAGCAAGATGATAGCATGATCTAAAATGCTATTATATGATACGAAAATTATTATTAAACTAAGGTGGGATGATAAATGCACGGGTTTAGGTAGTAACGGAGTTGATTGTAAAATATAAAGGATGAGTAACACACTTTTGCAATACTTGAGGGATGACAAATACACTTTTTCCTTTTAAATAGCAACATCATGTGTGGCTATATCCACTATCTTGATCGAGATATGAAGGCTTAGATTTTGTTACAAGTGGGGCAATCATATGAGGTTGTGCACAGGTTATAGTCACATGAGGCTTGATGTCCCTGGTTTGAATCACAGCACCACGTGTGCACATATTTTGAGTGTGAAAACCTCTCAACTGTAAAAAAATGTTTAGTTTTTGGGCGTGAGGTAAAAAAATGTTTAGTTTTGAACGCAAGGTATAATAGTCGATTCTCCCTCCAATAGTAGTAAATAATTTGACTCAAGATTCTATCTATGAAATCAAACAAATACAAATATTTAAATGAAAATAAAATATGATAGAACATCTAGCCACACTTTGCCTTCTCTTATGAATAATGAAGGCTTTGATTGCTTTGTCCCGATGATCAGAAGGTAGTCTTAATGGGATGGGTTTGGATGGAGCAAATGATGTCTTAATTTTTTTTCTCAACCCAAACCCAATCTGAACTATTAAATGAATTCTTCTGATTAAAAAATAGCAGGAAACCCAATCTCGACTTAGGCCCGACCCGAGCCTGGCCCATAAGAGAGGCATGTAGCCGCCCATAGGACAGGCGGGCATGGGTGGGATTTTTTAGGCTAAAAAAATGTGCTTTTTTTGGCCCAGTCCGCGCTCAGCCTGGCACACGTCTAGGTACCATATCACCACATGTTAGGTTAAAAATAAATTAGGAAGAATTGTCCACTATATTAGAAATAAGAAGAGACTCAAATTGAGGAGAACATCAAATAACACTGACCGATTAGATTGGATACGTGCACCGCACAACGCACTCAAACCACATAACTTAACTCAAGAACATCTGCTGATTTGACTAAGACATTAACACTATCGCACAACATCTAACACCATTAAACTCTACACCACAAACAACATTTACCGATTGGATTGGGACATCAGGACGACTCTACAACTCAGCTACAATTGAACCTAACACCTCCAACTGTTACTTCATCAGATCATTGATTGCCGCCACCACCATGATGTGTGCAACATCACCACAAAGACTAGCAATGTTTTTTATTGTTTTGTTTTTCTTTTTTTTAAGATAGAAACCTTCGCGACAACTGTTGCATTTGAGCAAGGATGCCTAGCCACTATATATGCCAGATGTGCCTAACGAATAAAATAACGACACATCGACACCTTCAAGAAGGATATGACGCAAACAATCCTATTGTCACTCGCCCAAAAGATTAGATTTTTACCTGCAATATCCAGCATGATAGGATGGGGAGGTGTAAAAGGACACCTCCAAGGAGGAAACGACGTCTGCAAATGGGAAAAGCCACCAACTCCCACATCAAAATCACCTCCAAGAAGGCACAAATAATGGTTTGAGCACCACTACAGCCCTAGCACCACACGCTGAGCTCTGAGATGACAACGTGTATGGTCCTACTCCACCATTGTTGATCTGCCATGTTGATACCACAACTAGCAATCTAGATGGCAGTTGTGGACAGGTGCAACGCCACCACAACCCAATGTTGCCGTTGGTGCTACAATCCCACCCTCACCTGCCACAATGTTGGTTGTGACCAATTACCAAAGATTGTCACCAGAACCGCAAAGCGACCACCATGGCTCCCGCGGTGCAGATCTAGCAAGCCTTGACCGAGATCCAAGTCATAGACTCCTCGGTCTGCAACACCACCAATTAGGGTTGTCGTCAGCTGGTGAGCACGAGCGCATCCATGTAGTGGCACAGAGAAGATACGCCTAATATAGGAAAAGAAAAAAATAGCACGTATTGGAGAGGAAGGGTAAGGGGATGGTTTGAGAGGTTGCCGTCGCCGCTAGTGATGGTGGATGGCTGGGTGTTGCGGCACTTTTTTGTGGTGGACGAGGCCGAACCGCCCCTAAGGGACGATGTAAGGGCCAACAAAAAGGTTTCACATGCGACTCATTTAAACAATCATGACATGCTTTATAGGTGAGCTTTTAGGATTTAGGAAACCATAAGCATCTAAAAAGCGATGAGAAAGTTATTGACTTTGGAGAGTGTAACGATAATGAGTGTACGGACAAGCTCATGTGTGTAGTAGTTTCTGGAATATGAAGTGATCTCAACCAGATCACTAGGTTGAGTATCAACCTAACATGTCATGTCGTTATTACCATCAAAGTATGTCAATTACCAATAAAGATAACGAGAAGTAGCAAATTGTGATGTCAACATTAATAATGTGGTCAGATGCTCAATATGTCGAGACCTAAGAATTTTAGAAGACCAGAGTAACGATGTAGTCATAAACATATTGGTGATGTCACAGTCACATTTTAATATTGACAAAACAACTCAAAATCAAAGTTTGACTTTTATGCACATTCATATAACAAGATGTTGGTAGTGTTCAAAAAGAGGACAACACACGCTATCAGAAACCCTTAATTCGCTGATATGCCATGGAATATGATGATGAAAAAGAACAAACAATACTTTGAGTTAGCCTATTAGGACTAGCCCTCACATTCTAAATGTTATCATAAATATACTAGCTACCCGCGTTAAATATACTAGCTACCCGCACTATTTGCGCGGGTAGCTAGTATATTTATGATAACATTTAGGGACAAATGTTTCTTGCAACATTTGTGTAACGTCTCTTGTATCGCTAACCTTTGTATGTATAGTACATTTGAACCTAGAACTAACTCGTATATTGCTCCCTATGCCGTAGTGTTCCCTGAGAGGAAGCATTGTGTGTCACACTACCTTATCATCATTATCCTTACCCCTGTATTTGAGTGTTACCTCTACTTCTATCCATGATCTATATTCATTGCAATAGTATAAGTCTTGTTATCCTACCTTGCCTTCCTTGGATTCGATTCCCTTTGGAATACTCTAATGGGGAAATGCTAAAATGGTTTATCCGTACGCTTGCAGATTCGTTTGTGATCATTAGGATTACAATGTCATTTCCGACACCATTGCTAGGAACACATATACTTAGCAGTGATGTTCAGAAATTCCAACAAGCATTTCTAGCGCTGTTGCCAGGGAAGGCACAAGATTAACATGACTATAGTTTGCATATGTTTATGATCATGATAGGTTAGAGCAATTCTCAATGCAAGCTAACCTTGATTATCTTCTTTATCTTTGGATGTTTAAGACATGTAGTGTATGACTGGTTTCGACTTACCGCAAAATTTCATAAACCACCTCGAGTCACTTGTGAGGAAAGCTCCAATTCATTTCGACTCTCCTCTTTCTACTCGTTCGGAAGACGATCCGGCTTCCTTAGTACCATTCACATCAATTGCTATGGCCGAGAAGACTATCCGTGATTACTCAGTCCTGTCTGCTGACTAGGTGCTTACAGGCCCCATGATCAACATTGGGAATGGGAATTTCGTGATCAATATTGGTCTTATTACGATGGTCCAGGCAGCCCATTTTGTGGCAAAGCCAATGAGGACGCAAGCATCCATATGCAATAGTTCCTTGAGCTGTGCAGTACTTTCACCATCAGAGGAATTGGTGAAGATGTTATTTCTCTTCGATTGTTTCCTTTCTCTCTCTTAGGGAAGGTGAAGCAGTGGTTCTATGCAAACCGCACGAAGATTAATATATGGGATAAATACTCTGCAGCGTTCCTCGAGAAGTTCTTTCCGTTGGGTAAAACCAATACCCTCCGCGGAAGAATTTCAAGTTTTCAGCAAGTAGCATCGGAATCTTTGCCCGAGGCTTGGGAAAGGCTTCATGAATACATCCTGGCATGTCCTCACCATGGGATGGGATTGGCTCATTCTTCCGAATTTCTACAATAGGTTGACTCCGACAACCCGTGGACATATTGATGCAGCTGCTGGAGGAGCTTTCTTCTCACTTACTATTGATAATGCAAAAGCTTTAATTGAGAAGGTGGTTTCCAACCAAGGGTGGGGTGATGATCAACTTCAACCACGTTAGTGGGGTATGCATAATTTCAAGTAAGCGGATGTGCTTACTGCCAAAATGGACCTCATGATGAAGAGATTGGATGATATCACCACAGAGAAGGCTGCCATGACCACCAGTACTCATGCTATGGATTATCGCATGACCTACGAAGTCTGCGGTAACACTGGACATTCTGGGAATTACTACCCTGAGACCCAGGAGGATGTGATGTACATGAACGGCAACAACAATGGTTATCGTCCAGAACAAGGAGGCCAAACATGGAATCAACAACACCCTTACTATCAAGGAGGTAACCAAGGTAATACTTACAATCCCAATCAACCTTCCTTGAAAGACCTTGTTTATGGGAAAGCTAAGATCAATGATAATGTTAATAAAAAGATAGCTTCGTATGATAAAACTTTAGAGCCTCAACATTAAAATTGATGGTCTTCCTTCTACTCTGAAGAACCAGCTGACTTTTAACAAAATGATTGAAATCCAGTTAACTCAATTAGCTGCTTTGGTTCCCTCTACTAGAACGGGAACATCTCAGGGCAACCCGTTTCTTCTTGTGAGAATGTTAGTGTAGTGTCCACCAGATGGGGTAAGCCATCTAGGTGGGCATATGCTCCTAACCATGTAGGGAGGCCTATACATCAAATTCAAGATCCATGAGAGGAATCAGCAGTGCTGCATAGGAGAGACCCCGGATACCCATCTATCCTATGCACAATATATTATCAAAAAATCAAGCACGCTCTCTGTGACCTTGGTGTAAGTTTAACCACATGTCCAAGGCCATGTTTGAACAATTGGGATATCCTGCTCTTTCTCCAACCTTGATGCAAGTTCAACTAGCTGACTCATTGATCCGGCATCCAGAAGGGGTAGTTGAGAGCCTATTGGTGAATGTCAAGGGTTCTCATGTCTTTGTGGATTTCGTAGTCCTTGATATGCAAGATGGTGGTGGAATGTCGCTCATTCCTGGGCGACCATTCCTCAGTGATGTCAGGGCAAGAATTGATGTTGGAACTGGAAGGATTCGATTCCACTTCGAGAGAAAGAACTTGACATTCAAATTTCAAGCAAAAGAAGGGCAATGCTATATAGTGCAGAATGATGTTGAGCAGCTTGGCGGAAAAGTGGAGTCATTGAAAGGACCTTGTGATGCCTAGAGGGGGGAATAGGATCACTTCAAATTTCTGAAACAAATTGCAGCGGTTCAATAAAGGTCAGAACTTCCAGCGCTGTGTTGGAACTTCCGAGGGCTCAGAACTTCCTGCACAAGGGGCGGAACTTCCAACATGGCAGAGATGACTAAAACGAAATTCAAAAACTGAAGTGAAACTGCCAATTCTATTTGAATCAAAAGTTGAGTTTAGAGGCTAAGAACCACCTGCAACCAAAGATATGTATGGGAACACAACCAAGAAGTAGATCTAGACAAAACAAGATTCTAGGTTAGTAAACTAGGAGATGAACTCAAACAAGCAGGAGACAAGAGATTTAATCCGAAGTTAACTTCCACCAAGGAAGCTACGTCTCCGTTGAGGATCCCACAAAGGGAGGGCTATCATGAAGATCCTCTTACCTCATCCAATCCCCACAAAGGAAGATTGGTGATCACTAAGAACACTCCACAAAGGAGAGGGTAATACAAAAGATCTCGGGTGCTCCATGTTGGGTATTTTAGCGTCACACGAAATAAATCCGCAAGCGCACGGATACCGTTGTAGCTTTCACCTCAGAGTATTCCAAGGGTATCGAATCCAAGGGAATGTGTGTGCACTAACTTCGTATAGTCGGTCCAAGGACACACCCAGATAAGAGGCAAGGATAGAGAGGATTCCTAAAGATAGCACTATAGATGAGGTTAAAGGTCGATCTCTCGAGAACTTGCTTCGGGCACCGGCTAACCCCTGATCTGTCAGGAGACTCCGGCCTACGGATCTAAGACGAACCTCAACCTTGACTATATCCGAACATGGAGGATTTCAAAGGATCAACAGGGCTGTCACCACCTGTGATCTACCTCTACCAATCCATGGGATATAGGGCAAACGAAGGATAACCCTTAGCCTAGACACTACGTCTATGCTACTGATTACTACCGTAGCCTGACTACGCTATCCCGCAGTGCGTAGCAACGTACATCACTCTATATTAAATATAGAGCGACGAACCCACAAGGAGGAGAACTGATCTCACTCAACTATAGAAGCTACTAGATTAAGCTAAAGGCATACGAGAGTGCACTCGGTCCATTACTAAGCTTCCAACGTATACGAATGACTTGCAGCAGACGAACGTATAAACCCAGGATCTACGCACTAGCAGAGGAAAAAGGCTACTCATGCAACCTAGCCTAAACTATTAGAAAGGAATCACGAACACACTTTATTCTAATCAGAACATAAAAGCGTATCCACTTTATTCTAAATGATGAACATGCATACAAACGGATATGAGCCCTTATGGACCTATGCTACAAGATCGAAAGGTTGTGTTCGCGAAGAACGCAAGCCTCTAAATCAAGAACAAGCGAAGAACACAAGAACATATCACCTATGCATGAATGCTACTTTAGTCTAAATAGGAAATGCGAAAATACTTACTTTACTCTAATTGAAGAACAAGCATCCATAGAGATACAACTCTCTCTCACCCTCCTACTCTCTAATCTACCAAGGAGAGGCCTCTCCTTTGAAGGCAAGCTCTCATCCTTGGGTGAAGTGGTGTCTCTATTCTTTCCCCCTCCCCTCATATTTATAGGCAAGGGACAAGTGCTTCTCCCCCTCTTTCCAGCCTTCTCCATGCACCACCTGGCCAGGAACAGTGCGGGGCACGCTTCCCCAAGTCGGTGGAGCAAAGAACCGGGCGAAAACCGGATCCTTGACCCCTGAACTGGAGCTAAACCATGCTTCTGGGCGCTGAACCGGTATTAAAAAGGAAAAACCCAGCCGAACCAGGGGGGCAGACCGCGGGAACCAGGAACCGACCTCCCGCAGGCCAGTCTTCGCGAGCCACGTTGCCTGCTGGCCGGCTCGGTCCGCTCCCGCGCGCGCCGGGTGTTGACCCGCGTGTCATTGCAGGCCAACCCGAGCTCGCCGCGTGGCCCTTCCAGGCCAATCCCGCGCGTCCCGCGCCCGTCCACGGGGGGGGGGGAACCATGTTGCAGCCTGCTGGCCGCTCCGCGCGTGCCGCATGGCCGAGCAGGCCTCCCGCGCGCGCCTGGGTGCGGCCGCATGTGCGTCTGGCGGCCAATCACATCTCGCCACATGACATGCTGTGGACTTGCTACGTCTGCGATGTTGACTGCAGTCACCTGTGGGCCCTGCTGACGTCATCACCCGTGCAACATTGTTGTGATTTGTATATCTTTTTGACCCGAGCTCCAAAATAGTCAAATAATATATCCGTTTCGATCGTCTCGATGAGCCCGTCGCAATGGTGCAATCCAATTTGTCATTTGAGGTTGTTTATGATGACGTCCTATATAAGCCATTGGATCAGTTGCTCTCAACTGTACCATTTAGCACGTATTTCGGTGTGCCCTGCAACAAAAGCTAGAAACACCAACATTTGTGGAACTTGTCAGTATAAAGCCCTATTCTAGTGTCGATGATCACTTTTCAATTAATTAGTGCAGGAGTTGGCGGCATAAAAGTGGTACTTAACAGCCGTCAACAACACCCCCACACTTGACCTTTGCTCGTCCCGAGTGAAGGGAGAACAAATCAAGTGGGACATGATATCCAGAGGTATGAAGCAAGCATAAGAGATATTCCAAACCATACCTTGTACTTGTGAACTTTGTGAAGTGTCTATCATGCCATCTTGAGTAGTTGAGGAATGGAACAATCTTGAATCAAATCACCTCTGCTCATCATGTCAAGTAACTTGGGGTTTTGCATTAGGTTTTCAAAAACAAAACCTTTGCTTAGCTCCTCATTTGATTCTCTTAGATCGCTCAATGTGTATATGTCCTTACTAAGGCATTAGATTTGCCTTTCTTTCATCCTACTTCTAATGATGACTATATGTGGAGCTCAGGGTAGGATAAAAGATAAAGCAAACTTGCATCACATCTATTGCAAAATCAAAAACCGGATCCACGGAGAAAAATAATTCATACAATCGGATCAAGATGTGCACGTGTACGGATGTGATGGTTATGGTAAGGTGGATACTAGGCCTGGAATGGCTGCTAGATATTACCATCTAATTTATCAGGACTCCTTTTTGCATGATCACATCTCTCTCCTTTTTCTTCTTTCTTTTGGACATGGGCTATCCTTTTTTTTCATGCCTTGAGCATTTTTTTCTCATGCTTTGAGCATGGTGTTTTTTCACTTTTTTTGCATAGCCCATGTCTCTTTTTCAAGGATACTTTTGGAGAGAGAAGTCACACCACATACGGAGCTTTATTTTTATGGGATGGGTCGATGATACAATGCTAACTTCTAGTGTAGAAGCATAGCAAGGGGGTATGGTGGTGTGCACATGAATCTTGATCACGAAAGCATGAAAAGAATGCTCACGAGGGTCACAACAATTTGACAAAGCTCAATGCACTAACAAGCAGCAAATGAGTATAAGGTTTTCAACTAAAAACATCATGTGGCTTTGGTAGGACTTTGGCATATCAAAGAGGAGCTTTGCAAAAGGTTTTCAAATTTTCAAATAAAATTCCCAAGCACTCAAACATTTAGAGGGAAGATCATATCATCAAACCATATCTCAAACATCAACTACTTAGATGAGCATGAGTTCCCTAATGATATTTGTTCACAAGCATCAAGATGATAGATGAGGAATAAAACATATGCAAGCCAACAATAGGAAACATGTAGAGCAGGTAGAGCACGATTCCATGAGTTTGATTTTAGCAGATAAGAATTAAAACTCATTCAAACTCATGAATCAAAGAGAGTGAGATAAAGGGTGCACATACCATTGCTTCTGAAGAATATGAGAAACAAGGAAGACTAGTGGTGGTTCAGCAGACCCATGGGGCAGACGGATCACTCTAGTTTACCTTGTCCCTTGTCATGAAAGCGCAGTCGATGTTGTGCAACGCCTGTGTGGGAGATCTTTAGTGTGTATGTCGATGATAAGCTTGGGAGATCTCCCCCACACTTGTTCATGTACCTGGTGCAGTCTTCAAACAAAATGGGAAAAAACAAAAGAGGGACTCTACTGGTTCAAACCAGGGAGCCTTTATTCAAATTCAAATATAAATTCACCATGAGACCTAGCTCAAACAAGGTTGGCATGCCTTGGCTTACCTTCCCTTTTGAATCAAGCTCGATGACTTACCCCATTTGGATTCGAAAATTCTTGTAAGGGTTAGTCCACACATACAACCAATATCCATGTATGCATCAACTATAAGGTTCATCAATCAAACCTGACACCATGTCTTGTTTGATTGAAGAAGGCAGTTTTAACCTAAGCAATATGCTTAATTTAAAACAACCTATGAATGCACGTAGCTAAACATGCACTCAAACCATAGCATTACGAACATAGATAAAGGAAGCATGAAAGCATGATCAAGCATTTCCAAAGGGACATAAACATGAGCATAAGATGGTGAACATCGGGCAACCTCCCGAAAGGGCTTTGTTTAATGTCAAAAGCAGGACGTACCTAATCAGGCAAGATGCAAGAGCTAACATCATCTCCAAACCAAGATAAGATTTGGTATGAGAGGAGCTTTACTCAAGATGCTCACATGCCTCCCCCGCACTTGAAGTTTGCATTGCTATGCAACAAAACTCAAGTGTGTGGAGATCAAGCTTCCTTTTGTAAATGTTCTCTCACCAAAAGTTTACCAAGGTGTTGTAGTTGATGTAGCTCACATGTCCTTAGGCATCACCTGTCCACCGTTCTTTTCAATCTCCACCTGAAAGGTTAGCGACCAAAAATACCCGAAGGACAACCTTATCCTAAAAACATGCTCTTGCTTTTTATTTGAAAAGGGAAATAAAATCTAACCTAATCCAGGCTATCTCCTGGTAGTGCTTTGTTTATGGTCATAAGCTCGACCCTGGGAACCTTCTCCCTACAGCTATCATTGGTGATGTGATTCCCGTCTCATCACCAATTGTTGATGTGTCATTGAAGCTTCAGCTGCAAGGTTAGTGCAACAATGCATACACGAAATCTGCAATGCTTATGGTAAACATATGCATCTACAACCATCCTTCTAAACTCTTTACAAGAGAGGACCATAAGGCGGTTGTAGTCCTCGTGCATGCTCAGTGCACTAAACATGGCTGACTCTGGAGAGGCATGATGCAAGCATGGTTCATGTGCTGTATCAAGAATGAAGCTACCATGCTCATCGATGGAATCCTTTCCTTTGGACTCCAGAGTCAGTGCCTCATATATTTCCATGGCCAATGATTTCTCAATCTCAGGAGATTCATCGTGTAAGGTCGATGTCGATTCTCGATCAAGGTCGAGAGCAACATGATATAGGCCAGCAGGAAGAGGCTCAAACTCGATCAAGGGTGATGATGATCGTTTACCTTCACAAAGGTGAAGAGGATCTTCCGAGTCGTACTCTTGAGGAGTAGAAAATTCTACAACCTCAATGACAGCGGGCTCGGAGGATGCGAACGGGGATACATGCCTCATCTCCTCGAGCGGGTTTTGCTTAGGAAGAGGCTTGACCATAGAACATTCTGAGAACAAGGGAGTGGTGGCAGAAGCGGCTTCCCTAAGCTTTTCATCCAGGCTCCCTCGGGATGCATCGAGAAGTTTTTCTATAGGGGAGCCTAGGAGGGATCAAGATCGAGGATATCAAAGATGTGGAAGTCTAGATTAGGCTTGATCTTGTCTACTAGGAGTGGCACGGCACATGCAACCCCCCGACACTCAAGAATATGTTCGGAGGGACAACTCTTGAGGAGTTTGTCAGATGGTCTTAGCGTAACGTTGCCCAACAAAGTGTACGCTAGGTGCCATGGCATAATATTAACCTCCATAGTGGGGTTAAGATGGGCTTCTACGATAATTCCTTTTATGGAACAAGAAATGATTGTAGAGGGTGAACAAATCCAAAGTGCTTCGGAAAAGTTTCCCACTCCAGTCGACCACTTCTTCTCCATGGCCTCCATGATAGATGTTTCGTTTGGAGGATCGGGAGGCAAAGGAGGTACCGTAGGCCTAGGGGAAGGTCTTGTCAAAAGATTTCTAGCTGGCTGGATTTGGACAGAAGAGGGCTCCCTCCCTAGTTGGACATCTAAGCAATTCGAGGTGTTTCTGTGATTTTCAAGAGGGTTATCCTCGAATCGATAGAGGAACTCTGGAGGCTGAATTTCTTCTTCCTCCATTGTTCCTGGTTCGGGAGAGGGCTCAACGGACGAATCTTGGGATGTGGAAGTCAAAGGCTCAGGTTCAGCTGTTGAGAGACTCTCATGGATCGACTCTGATTTTTGGCCGGGTTCGTTATGGTAGGTAAGAAGGGGAGAGTATTCTAAGAGGCTATCTAGGATTGCGCTTCCTTCCACTAGAGTTTTGTGTGCAAACGAACCTCCAGCAGCGATGTCAAGATCTTGGGCAGCGTCCATGTCTAAACCCATGCAAAATGCGTAAAGCAAGACATCATCGGGTAGAAATGAGTCGGGTCCAGATGCACAAAGGCGTATGAACCTAGCCCACGCTGCTCCTATAGACTCCTCCTCTAATTGTTCGAACTCGAGAATATCCCCTCGGAGAGAGGCCATATGAGTATACCATTGCACTGTCCTCTCCACGAGAGAGAATGAGTTGCAAAAGTTATCTCGAAGTTTGCCCCAATCACCATTTACACTTTTTACAGTGTCAGTGTACCATTGCTCCGCCCTTTCTAACAGAGAGGGGGGAACAACTTCCACCTTATGGATTCCTGTGTCATGCCTGGGAGAACCAGACACGAACACAGTTCCACGAATTCTTCCAAATGAAAGTAGGGGTCTTCATTGATCGCTCCAAAGAGGGGTCGATCCTGAACCATGCCCATAATGTGGAAATGAAGTTCATGGTCAGATGAAGATGTTGATGGATCATTGAACTCGTAAGTTGAGGTGGATAGGTCGTGAAAGGATGGCCTCTCCATGGGTAACGGGGGTAAAGGTAGAACAAAGAAAAATGAAAAGATACGAGGACCACTAGGTACGAAAATAGATACAACAACCATTCCCCGGAAACGGCGCCAGAAAGCTTGTTGGGTATTTTAGCGTCACACGAAATAAATCCGCAAGCGCACGGATACCGTTGTAGCTTTCACCTCAGCGTATTCCAAGGGTATCGAATCCAAGGGAACGTGTGTGCACTAACTTCGTATTGTCGGTCCAAGGACACACCCAGATAAGAGGCAAGGATAGAGAGGATTCCTAAAGATAGCACTATAGATGAGGTTAAAGGTCGATCTCTCAAGAACTTGCTTCGGGCACCGGCTAACCCCTGATCTGTCAGGAGACTCTGGCCTACGGATCTAAGACGAACCTCAACCTGCACTATATCCGAATGTGGAGGATTTCAAAGGATCAACAAGGCTGTCACCACCTGCGATCTACCTCTACCAATCCGTGGGATATAGGGCAAACGAAGGATAACCCTTAGCTTAGACACTACGTCTATGCTACTGATTACTACCATAGCCTGACTCCGCTATCCCACGGTGCGTAGCAACCTATGGCACTCTATATTAAATATAGAGCGATGAACCCACAAGGAGGAGAACTGATCTCACTCAACTATAGAAGCTACTAGGTTAAGCTAAAGGCATACGAGAGAGCACTCGGTCCCATACTAAGCTTCCAACGTATACGAACGACTTGCAGCAGATGAACGTATAAACCCAGGATCTACGCACTAGCAGAGGAAAAAGGCTACTCATGCAACCTAGCCTAAACTATTAGAAAGGAATCACGAACGCCCTTTATTCTAATCAGAGCATGCAAGCATATCCACTTTATTCTAAATGACGAACATGCATACAAACGGATATGAGCACTTATGGACCTATGCTACAAGATCGAAAGGTTGTGTTCACGAAGAACGCAAGCCTCTAAATTAAGAACAAGAGAAGAACACAAGAACATATCACCTATACATAAATGCTACTTTAGTATAAATAGGAAATGCAGAAATACTTACTTCACTCTAATTGAAGAATAAGCATCCATAGAGATACAACTCTCTCTCACCCTCCTACTCTCTAATCTACCAAGGATAGGACTCTCCTTTGAAGAGAAGCTCTCATCCTTGGGTGAAGTGGTGTCTCTATTCTTACCCCCTCCCCTCATATTTATAGGCAAGGGACAAATGCTTCTCCCCCACTTTCCAGCCTTCTCGACGCGCCACTGGCCAGGAACAGTGCGGGGCACGCTTCCCCAAGTCGGTGGAGCAAAGAACCGGGTGAAAACCGGATCCTAGGGGCCTGAACCGGAGCTAAACCGTGCTTCTGGGCGCTGAATCGGTGTTAAAAAGGAAAAACCCGGCCAAACCAGGGGGCAGATCGCGGGAACCAGGAACCGACCTCCCGTGGGCCATTCTTCACGCGCCACGTCGCCTGCTGGCCGGCTCGGTCCGCTCCCTCGCGCGCTGGGCGTTGACCCGCGCGTCGTTGCAGGCCAACCGGAGCTCGCCACGTGGCCCGCCCAGGCCTATCCCGCGCATCCCGCGCCCGTCCGCGGGGGAAACCGCGTCGCAGCCTGCCGACCGCTCCGCGCTTGCCGCATGTGCGCCTGGCGGCCAATCACAGCTCGCCACGTGGTGTGTTGTGGACTTGCTATGTCTGCGATGTTGACTGCAGTCACCTGTGGGCCCTGCTGACGTGATCACCCGTGCAACATTTTTGTGATTTGTATATCTTTTTGACCCGAGCTCCAAAATAGTCAAATAATATATCCGTTTCGATCGTCTCGACGAGCCCGTCGCAATGGTGCAATCCAATTTGGCATTTGAGATTGTTTATGACAACGTCTTATATAAGCCATTGGATCAGTTGCTCTCAACTGTACCATTTAGCACGTATTTCGGTGTGCCCTGCAACAAAAGCTATAAACACCAACACTTGTGGAACTTGTCAGTATAAAGTCTTATTCTAGTGTCGATGATCATTTTTCAATTAATTAATGCAGGAGTTGGCGGCATAAAAGTGGTACTTAACAGCCGTCAACACTCCACACAAAGAGGGCACTCAACGGGCGACGCCTAACAGTCTAGAAGCAAGCTTCAAGAGTAACAAATGTTAATCAATGCCCGGAGATGCTTCAAGTGCTCTTGAGATTTAGGAGATGAACCGGTCACTCAAAACTTCTCAATCTCACACCTCAAATCTCTTCTCACCCATGCCCTAGCTCAAATCACTCAAGAACTAGCTCAAGGAGGGAGTGGGAGAGAGTAGTGAATGCTCTTGGGTGTGTTTGTCCTGTGGTAGGTCAACAGCAAATGAAGGGAGAGGTGAGGGGGTATAAATACCCACCACCAAAAACTAGTCGTTACTGTGCAGTTTAAGTGATTATCGGAACTTCCGGCGCCATGTCGGAACTTCCGATAACCGCTGGAAATTGAGATAGAGGAGCTTTATCGGTACTTCCAACCTACGGTTAGAACTTTCGATAAAAGCTGATCTTTTCCTGAAAAGATCAACAAGTGTACATGGTAGGTTTTGTGTCTCTCTAGGTTTCTTTGGGAATCTCAACAAGCACTTCTAGCATCTCAAGACGATCAATTCCCATCCCCCTTTATAGTATGGTGTTTCCTATACTCAATTTGGAAATGAAAAGGAATTTAAGTCTTCAATGAGTCTTAACACTGAAAAGTGAGTTGGGGGGTCTTCTTTTGGTAAAAGCATATTTTTCTTTTGCTTTAATCCTGCACACATCTTAATTAAAGCATTAAATACCTCAAATTGTGTTTTCCATTATCACTAAAAAGGGGCCAAGATGCACTTTCAATCTTCCCCTTTTTGGCGATTGATGACAACACAATTCGATTTTAAATAAAAGATGTGTGTATCCAACAATCTTGAGAGAAACTCCCCCTAAATGTGTGCGTCATCCAATTAGAGGCCTCAAATGCCTATCACACATTTAGCAAGAGCTTCTCTTTCAATTTGCATACACATGTGCATAAGTGTGAATATATTACCATGATGCATATGACATAATATCCAAATCAATAAAGTGAGAAAATAACAATTCACCAACCAACACATGCGTCACACACAATAATTAAGGTTCTTACATCACACTAGCACAAATAAGTCTTACAAATTCTAAAAGTTCACTTGGCACTCCAACATCCATCACACCACACAAATAGTCTTACATGTCCACAACCTACAATAGATAGATAGAGATGATACACACCACATCTCCCCACATGAACAGTAGTGAGCACACTCCCCCTTTGGCATCAAGCGCCAAAAAAAAAGAGGGAGGCCCTTCAATCATCATCACCATGTGGGGAGTGGGCAGCCGAAGGAGAGTCTTCTTCTTCGGTCTCACCACCACCAATGTCCTCTTCGTCGATGTCATCCGGAGGTGCTCCATACATCATAGAGGCCTCACCATAGGCTTCCCATGGGTTATAGAAGACCGGTGGGGAAGGAAAGTCCATAGGCTCACGAACGGGAGAGTGCTCAATGTCGGCCTTGGCAAGTAAGGTCTTCTGACGGGTCTCAAGCTTGATGAGCTAGTCATCCACATACTGCCTACGTGCATGAATCTCCTAAGCATTGGGCTTCCCCACATTGAAGTAAGCAAAGAGGCCTTCAGATAGAAAATTAGTAATGCTCTTCTTCTTGCTACCGGAGGGAGGAAGACCCTGAGCACGAGATAGACCCTGTGAAGATGATGGTGCCTCATGTGTGGATGGTCGAGCCTGAGAGGTGCCTTCTGAGGGAGGAAGCTGAGGGGTGTTCTTGCCCCACTTGAGTAGACAAGAAATAGCACCCTTTGAAGGTTTGTAGACCGTGTGAATCTTATCTGTAAGAATGTCAACTCCGGTGACCTTGCAAATCATATAGAAAATCCAAGGAGCATACTGACAACTCTTGTTGGTGGACGTCAAAGACACAATGATCTCCTCCCAAATAAAATCAAACACACTAAAGTCCTCTTGACCGGGAGCCATCCTCACAAGCAAGTTCTTGTCCATGTTTGAGATATTGTAGTTGTCACCCATCTTAGGACTCAAAGTATATCTAAAGAGATTGTTCAACATCCTGTAGAGGGGCTTCATGCCATGTGTAGTGCCAAACTTAACATGACCAAATGCTCGATCATACATGAAAGCCATTTCACCATCAAGAGATATGTCACCACCATGAATCCTATCACGACCAAGATCCTCTGAGCCAAAGCCTAGAATCTGAGCAAACCACTCATAGGAGACAGAGAGGGGCTTTCCCTGGTCTTTGTCTCACGCTTGACATAGAGATTGGCATAGAACTGAGCAACCACTACCTCATTCCAATTTGCTGACATGGACATGATATGAGCCATCCCTTTAGCATGACAAAGATCTATGACCACATTCACAGCTGGCACCCTAAGTGACCTAAGATAATTCCAATGAATAGACTTCATGTCAACTGTGATGTTTTCTTTGGATAGGATAACAGATTCATACCAATCCGTATGATAGCGAACTCCTTCTGATAGTTAGCAGGGTCATCATATCTCTCTTTATAGATGTCATGAGTGCCTTTGGTGTAGTCTTCCATGTGAACAATCCCAGCACGAGGAGGCTTTTGTGGCCTTGGATGAAGTTCTATAGAGTGTCCAAAGAGATATCTGAGCAATCATCATGATGAGCGTCCGGAGGATGTGCATGCTTGGTGAGAACTCGATGACTTTGTTCGGTGGAGCTACGAGGAGCTGCAGGAGGGTTGGTACGACCACGACCACGAGGACGCTGAGGCACCCTTCCAACCTTCCTCTTCCTTTGAGCAATAGGTACATCGTCTTCGAATTGCTCTTCCACAATCAATTTGCTCCTTTCTTCACGAGCCATCTGACAAGATGTTAAGATTGGAAATAAGATGGCTTGAATTGGAAAACAAAGATTGGTGTTTGATATTGAGCCAGGGCAACTACTCTAGGCACCCATTGGAACTTCTGTCGTGGGGCCAGAAGTACCGACGGAGCCCGAGCAGCGGCTGCAATCTAAGGGAATGCATGATTTCACCAACAAAAGTTCATGAGATCATAGACAAGTGCTCTAGGATAAGTAAGGAGTGTATTCCCTAAAGCATATGTACTAGAAACAAAAACATCCAGAGAACAGGCGAAGGGGATTTTGAATCGAATACCTTGAGGGTTTCCTACGCGAATCGAAGGAATGTCGGGGAGGATCAGAAGTTCCGAGGGATGGGGAATCCAAAGGAACGAAAACCTTCACGATCCTATGGTTGAATCTTGAGATCGCCTTCACGGATTTGAGAGAGGAGAGTGGAAGGGGGCGGCACGATATGGATAGAACGGCTGCGGTTCGGCCGACCCTGTAGGGTATTTATACCTGACTGGAAGTTATCGGAAGTTCCGGCGTGCGTCGGTACTTCCGATGATCTGAGAAAATTCAAACAGAGAGCCTTTATTGGTAGTTCTGGCTCGACGTCGGTACTTCCTATATGTTTCAGATATTCAACAGAGGAGCTATATTGGAAGTTCCAGTGCTAGGCCGGTACTTCTGATGGATTTCGTATTTCCAACAGAGGAGCTATATCGGTAGTTCCGCCGTTAGGCCGGAACTTCTGATGGGTCACTGAGTTTTCTAGAAGGATGTAGAAGATGAGTTTAGGGATTTATGGAGATTAGACTATGAACATGTAAAACAACCATAATTCTTGGTGATCAGGCACAATCAATCAAAGAAAGCTATGATCACCAAAATCATGGAAAGAACCAAGTTTGTAAGACTCACACAAAATTTAGAAAACAAAACATTTTTCTCTCTATCTAGGCAACAATCAATTGTGTGCAACAAGTCAAGCCAAGTTACGAGAATCCAAGATGATTAGCTCACTTCTCAAAGCACAAAATATTTGCTCATCTAGAGGCTTAGTGAAGATATCGGCAAGTTGCCTCTCTGTGCTTACATGACGTAAAGTAATATCTCCCTTAGCCTCATGATCCCGTAAGAAATGATGTCTAATATATATGTGCTTTGTTCTATAGTGTTGCACGGGATTGTTTGCTAGCTTGATGGCACTCTCATTGTCACACAAGAGTGAAATCTTACTAAACTCACAACCATAATCACTCAATGTTTGCTTCATCCGCAAGAGTTGTGCACAACAAGCACCGGCCGCCACATACTCAGCTTCGGCCATGGACAAAGCAACCGAATTTTGCTTCTTTGAGCTCCATGACACCAAAGACCTACCAAGGAATTGGCAAGTCTCGGTGGTACACTTTCGATCTACCTTGCAACCGACATTGTCCGAATCGGAATAGTCAAGTTAATCAAAAGTGGAGCCCTTGTGTGACAACCCCATTCGAGATAATTCCGTACTATTACCTAAACCACTCCATTTGGTCATTGAGCGATAATAAAAAACCATCTCGTTGAGTTTTGCTGGGTCAAAGCCCGGTAAATCACTTGAATCACACACAGAGGATCGAAACGTATACATTAAAACTCCCACGAAGGAGAGTCCAGAGTACCTTACAAATTAAAGCAATCTTCCCCGTAGGGTCCATTATTACAAACCATTGTTCTTGACATAGAAGTAAATATTTCAGAGTTTATTAAAACAGTGGAATTAACTAAACGGTACGACAAGCATCATAGGAGGCCGTCCATGATGCAATCACTCGTCATCATCCACCCATTCCAGCTCCCAGCCGAGTGGAACCTCTCCAGGCCACACATCATTACATGCATTAGCTGAAAGCAATATTTGTATAGCAAGGCTGAGTATACTAATACTCAGCAAGGCTTACCCGTCTAAAATAAAAGACTTTACCTCTAATCATGCAAGGCCTTTGGCTAGTGGGTTTGTTTTGCCAAAAAGCTACTAAGTAGTGAATCCTTACTTTCACATTTTAGCTCAAATTCTAGTAGAAGTAATCATTACTAGATAAGCAAACTATTGCAATCATAAGTTGTACAACACAATTAATCAAGTATCAATATTCACAAAGTTCCATCATGAGGGATATCATGGCCAGTTGGTTAAGTAGTATCAGATAACGGTGAGAGGCCGACAATCGATTGATTCAACCCTTGCAAGGTAGACTTAAACACACGGGAGGTGCCCTCACCAAGAGTTCACCAACCAGGCGGTTCCCGTCATTCTTCGGTTTGGGAATAATAGCTCACAGTCTTAAGTACAAGGTTTATCTGGGCTACGCCACACAAGGTCACCCAGCCTCACGCATGTACTCAGGTGGCGAGCCCGGGGCCGCAACCCTAAGATTCGTGATAGTAAAATCCCGTACCGCCTCATTTAGGTACTAGGCTTGTCGTACCCATTTCCGACAAGTGCTTAGTACGCTCAAACACTTAACCCACGAAGCCACTGGACCAGAGCCCAATCCCATGCTCTTACCACATGAGCAATCCATTAATAAATATGGTGATTCCATAACTAAGATCTGTTGATGGTGAATTTCCGTCAACCTAGCCATGAGTTTACTTTCGGTGTTGGCATCGATTTAATATCTTATCCATTGGTATAACCCCCTTGATATAACAAGTTCGCTCTTGCATGTCGTTTTTGGAGTTTAATGTTTATGCAGGACTTTAGTGCTAAATTCAAGACTTCCGGGTAAAGTTCATCAAGCACCTCGCGAGAAGACCATGAAGCCCGGTACAAGTCAAGCTATGAAGTGAACATGACTCCAAGTGGCCTAAGGACTGAACCATGAAGGCAGAAAACTCTGAGGACCTGGACAGAAAATGCTGAAGTTTGCGCGACTGGGAGCCCTATCCAAACCACGGAGAAACTGATGCCAAGGGCCCACATGCAGAAGATGGAATGTTCCAAAAGATACGAGAAGCATCACCGACGAAGGAGGACGCGAACCGGGCCGAAGTGGGCCCAGGCCGGTCAGCCCAGCCTATTTCGAGCCCCATTCATCGCCCCTTTGACCTAGACGACCCTCGGGCTATTTATAGTCCCCCTGCTAAGAGCCACGCAAGAATTAATTTGCCATTCGCCACCGAGGAGCAGAGAAGAGAGGGACACCATTCCGAAGAGGAGAGGGTTGAGATAGTTGTCTAGGGTTTCCCTTGCTGGCGTGGGAACCTTGCAAGGAAGACCACGTCGGAGTTCTAGGAGCTAGGAGCAAGATCAAGGTAGGATCCCGGTGGTCATCCTGTCCATGTATCATTCGTGATGTTGAATTATCAATTGCAATTCGATTCTTAGCGATCAAGTGCTTTCTCTACGACTTTGTCTTTGTTTGGGTTTTCTTCCTCCCCGATCTATTATCGAGATAGATCGTATAGGGTGTTCTTGTAGCCGTGGTGGCTAGAGGTGCACGCCTGACCTACCAAGCGATTTCATCTTGTCCTTTGGACTCACCCTAGGCTAACCCGCATGAATAGGGGCGCGTCGTGACAAGACGAAGGTTCAAAAAGGCGGGCGTCTTCAGAGTTGGAACGGAAGCCGCGATTTAAAGAAGCTTTTTATGAGATTCAATTTGCTTTGTTCGTCTTTGCTTGGAACTTTAACAAGAGCTTGATCCAATCTCTCTAGATTAGTTTTACCTCTCGCTCTCTATCTCTTGCTACTTCCGGTGTTCCATAGATTAGATTTGTTTTCTCGATGTTTTCTAGATTATATGCATAAGTAACATCCTTTCGAAGATTAAAGTGTTCTTAGCTTTATTAGATTGGTTCTTGCATCACACATTTGTTCCACGGATTCGATACCTTGGGTTCACACTTAAGGGAAGAAGGGTCCCTTGACTACGACGGAGGATTTGTCCGCTTGCAATCCAAACGAACATTGATACACATAGACCGTCAACAAGATCCTATGCTCGCGAGTGATGAACATCACTCGACTTGTACCGGATCCTTAGAGCATAACAACTAGCGACCTAGCATACTAGTAAAAGATCATAGGTACTTAGGGATCATGCAACTAGGGTTTCAATTCAACTCCTGAACGTAAATGCACATAGATAATCAAAGATAAATTCCGAAGCTTAAAAGAAACACATAGGTTAATGATAAACCGAGGCTTGCCTTCGTCAGCACAAGCAGTCAAACAAACTTCCGGACTTTGGTCCGGGTCTTGATCTACGGACACGTAGTGCACGTCTCCTCCAGCTCCCTCGTCCTCGTCTGCCGGTACAAGCGTGTAGCTACCGTCGGGAACTTCTACATGGAGGATGCATGTGCAATAATTAGTGGTGAACTTAATTTAATTAAAAATAGCAACACATGACAACAAGGAGCACATGGTTGACCACATTCACCTAGATAATAATATATTCAGCATACTCTTCCTATTAAGGAATATTATGAGGTGCTTTAATATTTATTCTTCTTTTTATAGTGACTGTGTACATATTTAAATAAATAATTCAATTTAATTTCCACAACAGCAAGGGGTGATCTGAAACTCCTAATTCATCTGCCCAACCCATCCATCGGGTTCATAAAAAGGGGAAAGGTGGTTTTTCCATTTAATCCTTCATTAAGCTTAATTTGGCTTCCATATTTTTATCCATAAAAATAATTCATAAAATGCAGTCGGGGTGTTTACTGAGCTCTCTAACACTAATCCAAGCCACTGAACATAAGTGCACACTTGCTTGAGCCATAAAAGAAATGTACCAAAAATAACAATTTCTAGCTATCACAAATTAGATAAATGCATATAAAAATAAATACATCACTTCTGGATCCAAACTTTCTCCTACATCATCCCTGACTTAAAACTAGGCTAGGGCCCTATTTGGGGGAGCTTGACCTTCTCCAAAAGCTCTACTTGCAAAAGCTCCACCTGCTTCCCCGTATCCTTGATTTTCGGAGAAGCTCAGCGGGCCTGTTTGGCTGTCAGCTTCTACGGAGCTCTGAGGGATGACGACCGGAGCAGGGAAGCGGCACGGAGATGGAGGGACGACGGGGCTGGCATTGTGAGGGAGAGAGAGCTCCAGCCGGCGGGGTATGGAGCTCTGGCAGGTCGTAGAGCTCCGGTAGGCTCGACCGTCGGGGAAGGGCGCGGCCGTCAGGGGAGGGATCTCCAGCAGGTGTGGTCGACGGGGACGAGAGGGAGCTCCTGTCGACGGGAGCGCGAGCCGAGGGGAGGAACAGCGGCAGCCGCTGCAGAGGGGAGGGGGCAGGGGAGAGAGAGCTCCGACTGGCGGCGGCCCGTGCCGATGGGAGGAGCGGCTGCGGCCACTGCGGTGTGGAGGGGAGGAGTGGCTGCTGGCACGCCGGGAAGCGAGGGCAGTGGTGGCGGCGCATGGATGGGCAGCAGCCCATGAAGGTCAGCGGCCAACACGAGGATGAGGATGGGGGCGAACGGTTTAAGTGGAAAAGCTCGGGAAGCTCGTCCCGCTGGGCTTCTTCGCTTCTAGTGTAATGGGTGGCTTTTGCAGCTTTTGGTCGCTTGAAGAAGCTGGTCCGTTTGGCGAAGCTTCCAGCTTTTCCAGCTAGTTGGAATAGCAGAAGCTGCAGAAGCTGCCGCCAAACAGGGCCTAGGAAACCAACAATCATATCAAGAGCTACTTGGGATCTTGAACTAGGCATTTATGTTTAAATCTATAAGCATAAATCAGGAACAATTATTTCTATCAGTCCTAAAATCATGATTAA
Source organism: Cenchrus fungigraminus (assembly GCA_036936925.1). Taxonomy (NCBI): domain Eukaryota; kingdom Viridiplantae; phylum Streptophyta; class Magnoliopsida; order Poales; family Poaceae; genus Cenchrus; species Cenchrus fungigraminus. Next base: position 54,406,862 of record CM072772.1, on the reverse strand, counting down.
TTCAAGAAAGGTGCAACTAGACATTTTAAGACTATACTCAGAAGTTGAGATCAAAAATCTATTTAGTTTTAGCTACAAAAATCATTAAGGAAGATATAGCATAAATACAAGATAAATCATAATAAAAGATCTACTAAGTAACTTTGTGCAAAATTTGGTGCAGAGCCTACACATGGCATTTGTAACAACATATCCAAAGATCAGCTCAAGATCACATCTAGGTTTTGAACGACAACAAAAGTACTTCAAACTGATTTCAATTTTTCATGCAAAAACTATCAGTCAAAAGTATGGTCGTGCTTTGCAAAAGATGTAGACCTACTCACAAGGAAACCAACAAAATTGAGTTTACATTTTTTATGATTTTTCTGTGATTTTATACAAATTTTCCAATTCACTAGACCTAGGGAAAAGGAACTAAGAATCTATTTGCGAACCAAACCCTAGAACTATTTGATTCTTCACACAAATGCCTTTGGCTTTAGCACCGAAGTCCTCTAAAGATCAAAATCCTCACAGGGATGCCCTCACCGGCGTAGGGGCGGCTCACCGATGGTGATAGCCGGCCAGACCTGGCAAACAAATGGCACGGGGCGGCGTGTATGCTCACCGTGCGCCGATTGGTGGTGGTGGTTCAGCCGGAGAGAGCTCCGACTAGCGGCGGCGGAACCGCTGCGGCTCGAAATCCGGCGAAGGGTGGCGGATAGCTAGGCCATGTGTGGGCATGGAAGCTCAGTTGAGTCCTAGAGGTGAGGCTCATGTGATTAGGTGCCTCAGGAAGCAAGCGGAGGGGGAGGTTCACCGACAGCGGCGGTAATGGCGGACGGCGATGTTGGCGAGCTCGCACAGGGGGAAAGCGGAGGGGTTTTATACGTGCGGGCGAGTGTGGAGAGGCAGTTCGAAGACCACGTCGGCGTGCGGGGTCACGACATGGGTGAGGAGGCGGTGGACGACGTGCGGCGGGAGCCGGCCAATGGCGGGGCACGCGTGCGGCGAGCGGCGGGTGCGGGCGTGCCGCGTGGCACGGCCTAGGGCTGGCGCGCGTCAACCCTCCCCGGCAAATAGTTCCCGCGGTGCCAGCCTCGGACCGGCGGTCCCTTCGGGGTCTCGGCGTGCGTGCACACGCGTACGGCGGCGAGGCCGACGTGGCGGGCCGCGAAGTCGCGCGCGCGGGCGCGCGTACCCGGCGTCGTTTTGATTTGATTTGGGTCTGTTCAAACCCGATTTTCTCCAACTTTTGCAACTTAAGTGCTTCAAGGTGTAAATACCAAAGTTGTGGATCTACTAACTCTCTACGACTTTTACAAAGGCTGATGGTACTTTTGATTAGTGAATTTTGCATAAATAGCAAGCCAATATGCAGATTTACTCGGCGCCTGGAAACAGTGGCTGCTGGCGTTGACCAAAGTTTTTCACCCTTTTGCACTTCGAATTTGGAATGCCACTCAAAATGAAAGTTGTGTCCCACGAAAAACTACACATCTTTTGTATTGGGATATTTTGAAGTGTTTAGGCGAAATTTGGAGAACGCGGCAAAAGTTCTAGAGGGAGTAGGGATGTCAAAGGGTTTGACTAGGGTTTTGGCTAGGGTTTGACCGAGGTTTGACCATGTGTACCTAATGACTTGATTAAGATGATCATTAGCACTAGTTGACACTAAATAAAAACACGGGGTGTTACAGCCTACCTCCCTTAAGGAATCTCATCCCGAGATTCGAATTTAAAAGATAGGTGGGGAAAGGTTACGTACGATTTTGGCTTTGAAGAAAACCTGGATACTTGGTGTTTAGAAAGTGCTCGGTCTCCCACGTAGCTTCTTCTTCAGTGTGGTGACTCCATTGTATCTTTTACATCTTCACTTTTTGTCTCCTAGTTTGTCTTTCTTTTTGATCCAATACTCTCATTGGATATTCTGCTAGTGATAGGTCTGGTTCTATCTCTGCATTGGTCTCGGCGATTATTTGTGCTTCCGGTATTTGCTCGCACTTCTTCAATTGTGAGACATGAAAGACGTCGTGCACAGCGGAGAATCAGTCTGGGAGTCTGATACGATGCACAATCGTGCCGAACATCTCAGTGACTTTATAAGGGCTGATATAGCGTGGAGCTAACTTCCCTTTTACTCCGACTCTTTGTACACCTTTGGTTGGTGATCCCTTTAGGTACACATAATCACCAACTTCAAATTCTCTGGGCGCCTTAGCCTTGTCGTGGTAGCTCTTTTGCCTCATTTGAGCGGCTCTCAAATTCTCTAATCACTTCCACCTTTTCTTCTGCATCTTGTACTAGTTTAGGACTGAATAATGTTCTCTCACCCACTTGTGACCAATTCAAGGGGGTGCGACACCTCCGTCCATACAAGGCTTTGAAGGAAGCCATTTTCAAACTAGCTTGGTAGCTATTGTTATAAGCAAACTCTGCCAAGGCTAAGCATTTATCCCAAGTCTTGTCAAAGTGAATAATGCAAGCTCTCAACATATCTTTCACTATTTGATTTACTCTTTCTGTCTGACCATCGGTCTGGGGATGATAGCTGGAGCTATGGATCAATTTGGTGCCCAAGGATTCATGAACTTGTGCCCAAAAGCGAGCAACAAATTGAGTGCCTCTGTCGGATAGGATAGTTTTTGAAACACTGTGCAAGCGTACTATGAGGTCAACATAGATTTTCGCATATCGCTCCGCTGAGTAGGTAGTGTGGACAATGATGAAATGAGCGGTCTTGGTAAGTCGGTCCACTATTACCCAAATGGAATCATGCTTTCTGGGAGTGAGGGGTAAACCTACAATGAAATCCATGCTTATGTCATCCCACTTCCATGCGGGTATAGACAAAGGTTGCATTTGACCTGCGGTCTTTAGGTGACTAGCCTTGATTCTTTGACATGTATCACATCTGGACACATACTCGGCTATTTCACCTTTCATGTTTGACCACCAGAAATTTTCCCTAAGGTCTCTGTACATCTTGGTACTACCGGGATGGATGGTGAATTTTGAGAGATGAGCCTCATCTAAAATTTCTTTCTTTATTTCCGGATCCTGGGGAATGACTAACCTCTGACCAAACCATACAACTCCTTTTTCATCTTTCTGGAAACAATTGTATTTGGGATTTCCCTCAGATAATTTCTGTTTGATTGTTTGGATACCTTCATCAACGAGTTGGGCTAAGGCAATTCTCTCATGGAGAGGAGATTCGATGGAGATGGCATATAGATTTCCGTGCTCGACCACTTTTAGGTTAAGCTTCCTCATTTCTTCACATAAAGTCTCATTATACGGCTCTACCGTCATGTAGTTGCAATGCTTGCGGCTAAGCGCATCTGGAACCACGTTGGCTTTGCCGAGATGATAACGGACTTCCAAATCGAAAACTTTTATCAACTCCAACCACCTTCTTTGCCTCATATTCAGATCTGATTGGGTGAAGATATATTTAAGGCTCTTGTGATCGGTGATGATATTGCAGCGATTTTCCATCAAATAATGCCGCCAATTTTTTAAGGCATGAATAACCGCTGCTAGTTCAAGATCATGGGTAGGATAATTTTTCTCATGAGGTCGAAGTGCTCGTGAGGCATAGGCAATAACCCGGTTTTCTTGCATAAGCACACAACCAAGGCCAATGCCTGAGAGACATGGGTACCCATGGGTCCCCACCGACCAGGGTCCCAGAGGTCCCTGTCAAGTGGACCTGACCTGCCAGAAGCTCCGCCGACCTGCAAGTGGGCCCGAAGACCTTATCTACAACCCCGACGACCTTGGAAGACTCTAGAAGACCTTATCTAGATCCATGTGCTTGGAGTGCAAGGCAAGCCACAAGACCGCGGCCTGGCACCGCCTGTAGGTCCGCAGATCGCGGGATACTCCTAGTAATCTGGGCAGATGGCTTTCCCATTTTGTAACCGACCCAGATATGGGTCCACCGACCTCGAATGGAAACCCTGGCCCGTCGTCCTTATAAGGCGGCCTAGGGCTCCATTCGAGGGGACTTCCTCTCTTCGCATAATTCCACCCCATACTGGACGTAGGGTTTCACTCTCCGTAGGCCCAAACCAATCTAAACCCTTGCGTCCTTGTTTCCCTCGCCATTCTTGCCGTGTTCCAAGTTCCATACGCGAACTACCACCTACGCTCTTAGTTCCTGATCCTCTCATTAACCTGCAAACTGCTTGGGTAGCCCCCTAGCATATCTGTCCTGGTCTCACCCCCTGACAGTTGGCGCACCAGGTAGGGGCGATCGGGAACTCGCTGTGCAGCATGGTGGCCCGATCTGGTGTCATCTTCCCGGCAGGCTTGGCGGACATCCTCGCCAACCCCGTGGAGATCTACTTCGGCTCCTTCACGGCGACCTCACCTGTTCCGGCAACTGCGACATCTCCGGTGGCCACAGGACAGATCGCTACGGCGCTTGTCGCCGCCACCATTTCCGATCTAGCAACGGAGACCCACCCGCCCAGACCCTATGACATCGTTCGGGGAATGGAGCGTGTCATCAGCATGATTGAGGACACCCTCCAGATCTGTGAGCGAGCCCAGCGCTCGACACGGATGGCGCCGCGTCATGAGACCTTCCCCTTCGGTCTGTGACCTTCCACCGACGTCTACGCTCGCCATACGACCAAGCCCTCCCAGATCCAATCTGGGTGGCAGCCTGCTGGCGACCTAAAGCCCGAGCCTCACGTCCACCGCGATCCGCTCGATGTACCTTGGACATACCACAAGGGCGCAAGGCATACCCTCTATGGCTGCTGCCTGCGAAAGATGATCAACCAAGAGCAGCTCCCCCGCATCACATGAACTCCCACGTCTCCGGACTGCGGCAAGTTCCAGAAGGTCCGAGTCCACATCTCCCCCAATTGACTCGGGCTCCATCTTCCGTCGGGTGCCCGTGGTCTCTGAAAATGAACCACCGCGCCATGGCGTGACGGACTCCGAGGAGGCGGCACGGATCCAGGGGAACACCAACCGCGCCCAGCGACGTGTGGAAGAGCAGCGCCGTGCAATCCCTCCTTGCGCTCAAGACCTCCGCCTTGAGTTCGAGGAGGTGGGGCTGCCGATGTTCAACAGTCCCCAGGCCAACCTGGGCGCTGCCATGGCATGTCTTCAGCCAGCCGACCTCACGCCTGAAGCCGAAGCAACCATGGCCTACCTTTGGGTCGCCACGGCCTTGGTAGAGGAGAAGAGCGCGGCTGCCAAGTCCACCGCATCTTCGTCAAGCCGTCACTCACGCAGTCGATCTAATTGACCTGGGCGCGGCAACCTCCCGCCATCATAGAGGAGGTCGATTAGAACAACCCCGATCAGCCTAAAGCTCGGGCCAACAGAGGCAGGGACACCGACCTCCGCGACAACCTCGACACAACAACAGGCGTGCCCGCGACGCCCGCGGCTACATCGACCAGTGCCACCGCGAGCGTGAGGAGCGGAGTACAACCGCGAGTACGACCCCCCGGGCGCCGTTCACCGCATCGTGGAGCGCAAGGAGCGCGACCACCACGACGTCGAGAACAAGCGTCGTGCAACCTACGAGGTGGACTATGGCCACCCGGAGGTCGTCGCTCCCAATCCAGATTGCCAGCCCCGATCCCAGGTCGTCATCCCTGCACAGAGTAGAGGTGGCGCTCAAGCAGGAGGTGGTGTTGACGACATAGCCATCACCACCTTCCCTGTGTTGGCCCCCCGACTCAGGTCGGTGGTCTACCCCGACAACTTCAAGCCGAACATCTAGAAGTACGATGGTCATTCTGACCCAAACATCTGGCTGTCAACCTACTACGTCGCCGTCAAGGCAGCCGGTGGCAACTTCGACCACATGGCGGCATACTTCCCCCTGGTGATGGGCGACGCTCTTTCGCTCTGGCTCAACAACCTCCCGGCCGGCAGCATCAACTCCTAGGCCGACCTCTCCCAGGTCTTCACCTCCAACTTCCAGGCGACCTATAATCACCCTGGAAACACATTCAACCTCGGGAGGATCATCATGAAGCCCAAGGAGCGGCTTCGTGACTACACCAACTGGTTCTTTGAGAACTGCAACACCTACGTTGGCGTCAGAGACGACTAGGTCATCGAGAGCTATAAGAAAGGCATCAGGGATCGCAAGATCTTTAAGAAGATCCATGAGTCCGGAGCCACCACCGTCACGGCCCTCATGGAGGTCGTCAACAAGCTCATCGACACCGACGAGGCGATGGTCAACCAGTTTGACTACGATGCCGGACGCGATGCGGGCACGTCTAGCGCCGCCGGAGACTCCAGCTCCAAGCTACGCAAGCGACCTTCTGAGGTGCTTGCGACTGAGGAACGTCGACCTTCGACGTTCAATGTAGAAGAGTTCAACGCGGCGCTCGACAGCCCCTGCAGGTTCCATGAGGGAGCAACCCACACCATTCGTGAGTGCTCGCAGTTCAAGAGGGCCTTCCGCACTCCTGAAGACCCCAAGCGGCCAAGGAACGACAGCGACCGACCCTCTTCGGGCTGCTACAACAACAACGGCCGCCGCAACGACTGGCGTGACCGCCGCGATCACCGCGACGACCTGCAACACGAGCTCACCGCGACGAGCGCGATCTGCCTCCTCCACCGAAGACAGCAACCCCAACGGGCCCTTCCAGCTGGCCAACCGATCGATCAACATGATCGTCGGAGGTCTCAAGTCTCACGTGAGCAGAAGGCGCTACCGCAAGGATAAGTGCGAGGTCCACCTCACCCACACCCAGCTGACGCAGCCTCTGCGTTGGTCTGAGTAGCCGATCACGTTCTCCAGAGCTGATCACTGGGTCCAGATCCCAGACCCTGGGTCCTACCCACTTGTCGTCGAGCCTACGGTGAAGGGAGCCCTCCTCCACCAGACCCTCATTGATGATGGAGCGGGCTCAACATCATCTTCGTTGAGACACTGAAGAAGATGGATTTTGACTTCAAGAAGTTAACGGCATGCGACGAGCTCTTCTACAGCATCGTCCCCGGCAAAGCGGCCTAGCCCTGGGTCGGATTTCCCTCCCTATCACCTTTGGCACGGAGGATAACTTCCGCACGAAATACCTCAATTTCGAGGTTGCTGACTTCAAGTCGTCTTACCACGCGATCTTAGGTCGCCCGATGCTGGCCAAGTTCAAGGCCATCCCGCACTACACCTACTTGGTATTGAAGATGCCCGCTCTGAACGGGGTCCTCTCCGTCTACGGTGACCTCATGGTCTCCTTCAAATGCGACTCCGAGGCCCTCGACATCTCCACGACGACCGCCTGCACCAACGCCTCGGCGGTCCTGGTCGCCGAGGCTGTGAAGGTCACTCCGAGCGACCTAACTATCTTGGAGCTACAGCGCACCGACACTGCTCTGGATGCCACCCCGGCAACAAAGAGAGTCCGCCTCGGCCTGCCCGACCCGGAGAAGACGGTGGTCATCGGCGACAACCTCTGGGAGAAATAGGAACTCGCGCTCACCAGTTTCCTTCGGGATAACGCAGACATATTCGCATGGAGCCCATCAGATATGCCGAGTGTTCCCACGGAGCTGGCTGAGCACTCCTTGGATGTAAGCAAGGCGGCCAAGCCTGTCAAGCAGAAGCTGCACCGCTTTGTGAAGGATCGCAAGGAGGTCATTAGGGTAGAGATAGTAAAACTCCTAGCTGCCGGATTCATCCGTGAGTGTAAAAACCCGGTTTGGATCGCCAACCCGGTGCTTGTACCTAAGAAAACCGGTCAATGGAGAATGTGTATCGACTACACCGACTCAACAGGCACGACCCTAAAGACCCTTCCCTCTTCCTCGCATCGACCAGGTCGTGGACTCCACGGCCGGAAGCGTCCTATTATGCTTCCTCGACTGTTACTCGGGGTATCACCAGATAGCCCTGAAGGTCTCTGACCAAGACAAGACGGCGTTCATAACACCGCATGGCATCTACTTCTACACGACCATGACCTTCGGTCTCAAGAACGCTGGAGCGACCTACCAGAAGGCCATCTAGAAGTGCTTGGAGTCCCAAATCGGTGACAACGTCGAAGCCTACGTCGACGACGTGGTCGTCAAGAACACTAGCAAGGACGACCTCATCGCCGACCTCGCCCAGACCTTCGCCAACCTCTGCCGCTACCATTGGAAGCTCAACCCGGAGAAGTGCATCTTCGGTGTGCCATCAGGCAAGCTCCTAGGCTTCATGGTCAGCCATCGGGGCATCGAGGTGAATCCCACCAAGGTCGACGCCATCCGCAAGATGAAGCATCCTGCTGGGAAGAAGGACATCATGAAACTCACCGGCATGATGGCCGCCCTAGGTCGCTTCATCAGTAACCTAGGGGAGAAAGGCCTACCCTTTTTCAAGCTGTTGAAGAAGGTGGACAAGTTCGTTTGGACAGAGGAGGACGACCAGGCCCTGGAGGAGCTAAAGACCTTCCTCACGACAGCCTCGGTGATGGTGCCCCTGGCACCAAAGGAAACCTTGCTGCTCTACATCTCCGCGTCCACCCAGGTTGTTAGCTCAGTTCTGGTGGCAGAGTGACCCGAGGAAGGCAAACCCTACCCTGTCCAGCGGCCCGTCTACTACGTCAGCGAAGTCCTGTCAGATAGCAAGATCAGGTACTCACAGCCGCAGAAGATGATCTATGCCCTCCTCGTCACTTCCCGCAAGCTCCGGCACTACTACCAGGCACACAAGATCAAGGTCGTCTCGGCCTTCCCCTTAGGTGAAATCCTGCGCAGCCGCGACACCACTGGGCGCATCGTTGTTGACGGTGAATTTCTGTCAACCTAGCCATGAGTTTACCTTCAGTGTTGGCATGAATTTTATATCTTATCCATTGGTACTAACCCCCTTGGTATAACAAGTTCGTTCGTGCATGTCGGTTTTGGAGTTTAATGTTTATGCAGGAATTTAGCGTTGAAAGCAAGACTTCCGGGTAAAGTTCATCAAGCACCTCGTGACAAGACCTTGAAGCCCGGCATAAGTCAAGCAATGAGGTGAACATGACTCCAAGAAGCCCAAGGACCAACCCGTGAAGACGGAAAATTCCGAGGACCTGAACAAAAAATGTTGAATCATGCGGGACAAGGAGCTCCATCCAAACCGCGGAGAAACTGACGTCAAGGGCCCACATGCAGAAGGGAGAACACTCTAGAAGACTCGGGAAGCATCGTCCACGAAGGAGGCCATGAAGTGGGCCAAAATGGGCCCAGGCCAGCCGGCCCAGACCGGTCGGCCCAGCCCATTTTGGGGCCCATTCGTGCCCCCCTTTGACCTAGACGGCTCTCGGACTATTTATAGTCCCCCTGCCAAGAGCCACGCATCAACTCATTCGTCATTCGCCGCTGAGGAGCAGAGAAGAGAGGGACACCATCTCGGAGAGGAGAGGGTCGAGCTAGTTGTCTAGGGTTTCCCTAGCCGGCGTGGGAACCTTGCAAGGAAGACCACGTCGGAGTTCCAGGAGCTAGGAGCAAGATCAAGGTAGGATCCCGGTGGTGATCTTCTTTGAGTATGTTGAATTATCAAGTTGCAATCTGATTTCTAGCGATCAAGTGCTTCTTCTACGACATTGATTTCGATTGGCTTTTCTTACTTTAAGATCTATTCTTGAGATAGACCATAGAGGGTGTTCTTGTAGCCGTGGTGGCTAGAGGTGCATGCCTGACCTTCCAAGAGATTTCAACTTGTCCATTGGACTCACCCTAGGCTAACCCACACGAATAGGAGTGTGTTGTGACAGAACGGTGGCTCCAAAAGGTGGGCGTCTTCAGAGTTGGACGGGAAGCCACAATTTGAAGAAGCTTTTTATGAGATTGATCTTGGTTTATTCTTCTTTGCTTGGAACTTCAACAAGAGCTTGATCCAATCTCTCTAGATTGGTTTACCTATCCCTCTCTATCTCTTGCTACCTCCGGTTTTCATAGAATAGATTCGTTTCTTTTGGTGTTCTTTAGATTAGATGCATAAGAGTTCCCTTTGAAGATCAAAGTTCTCGGCTTTAATAGATTGATTCTTGCATCACACATTTGTTCCACGGATTCGATACCTTGGGTTCACACTTGAGGGAAGAAGGGTCCCTTGACTACGACGGAGGACTTGTCCGCTTGCAAGTCCAAACGAAGTTGGATACGCATATACACCGTTAACAAGCCCCTTTTTCTAGTGCCGTTGCCGGGGAACAAGTGATCAAGATTCGATCTTTTATTGCTTTTTGTGAATATTTTCAGTTTTCTTTTGGTTTTTCTTTTTGCATCTACTAACTTTTGATCATCCTCAAAATCAATCTAATCTAGTTTGACTAACCCTAGTTCTCTTAGATTTGTTTTTATTTTTGTTTTTGTATATATTTTGTTTATTGCTAACCCTAATAGGAGATGGACGGCTACCTCTCCAACAAACCCGAAAATTTTGTGGATGATCCAGGAAAACTTTACAGGCTAAGGAGACGTGAAGCACAAGCTAAGAAGCTGGAATTTGTAGATCCAAAAGCGGAGGCCGAAGGATCGTCGGAGTTTCCAAACGAATCACCACCTCCAAACCCTAGGGAGAATCAACTTCAACCGCAACCGATGGGAGACAAACCGCAGCCGGAGCGCTAGATCGGGGAGCTATGCACCCTGGACATCGTCGACCTACCAATCTTGAACCTCATGGAGATCGGAAGGCCATTCGAGATCAAGACCTCAACAATCCGCATGGTGCAACATTCACCCTTCACCGGTAAAGAGGATCCAAACCTTCACCTCCAAGCGTTCATTCAACTTTGTCAGACATTCAACATGGAGGGGGTGACTCAAAACCAAATGAGGGCAAGGCTCTTTCCGTGCTCGCTACTCGGAAAAGTTTTGCAATGGTTCTACTCTCAACCGACAGAGACGGTGCAAAATTGGGATGCCTTGATGAGAGCCTTCATGAATGAATACTACTCACCGGGTAAGACTCAAAGCTTGCACAATAAGATTGCTACTTTTGCTCAATATCCTACGGAGACCATATCGGAAGCATTCAAGCGCTTCAATGAGTACACTCAGGCGGTTCCACATCATAAATTCCCGAAGGAAGATCTCGTTCAAAAGTTCTATCAAGGACTTACCATGGCGTCAAGGACAATCATCGATGCATCGGCTGGAGGATCCATCATCGAGCTTACACCGACCGAAGCGTTCACTTTATTCAAGAAGGTCGCGGACAATGACACATGGGCATCATCCGGACGCTTACTTCCAGTTCAACCCACAGGGAACATCAAAGGAGTCTTGCAAGTGGAAAAGGATGATCTACTCGAAGGCAAGATCGATTCACTTATGCGGAGGTTGGAGAAGATGGAGAGAAGAAAGAAGCTCAAGACTCGAAGGCTGCCGAAGCAAGATCCACATGTGAAGTGTGCGGAGAATATGGCCATGTCCAAAAGGATTGCCCGGAGGAAGCCAAGATGCTCGATTACATGAGGAAGGGAGATTTGCCGAACTTTCGCTACGGGCAAGGTAGACCTCAATTTAATGCAAGTTCGTCCATTCCGAATTCGGTTCCTCTTTGTATGCAATCGAAGGACTTCATGGACGAGAAAGCTAAGATCAACAAGGACACCGTCACTAAGTTCGAGGCCATAGACAAGGTGTTGGAGAACATCGATAGCAAGGTGATGGAGGTCGGAAGCTCCAACCATCAAGTGCTCAACATGATGAAGATGCTCGAGACACAAGTGGGACAACTTGCCGGGCGCCTATCCGCTAACGAAGGGAAGCTTCTGGGGCAACCTCAAGGTCCCGAGACAGCGAAGACCATTCAAACTCATTTGGGGAAGGAGACCGAAGATCCAGAGCGTTCCGCGGGAGCTAGAAAGACTAAACCATCTACCGAGGCGGAGGAATTTGCTAAGGAGAAGGTTACCGAAATCATCACCGAAGAGCCCGAGTTTGAGATGCCAGGAGAAGACATGAAGATACCGCAACTCAAGCCACGCTACTTCTGAGGTAAACTTGATAATCATTTTGAGAAGTTTGTAGAAGTTGTGCATAGGTTGAGCATCAACATACCGCTATTGGACGCCCTTCAAGTTGCTACATATTCTCGCTACTTCAAAGATATACTTGCAAACAAGTATGAGATAGCAACACTCGGGGTGGATCATGTCAAGATGTCCGAGCAATGTAGCGCCGCTATTGCAAATGGACTAGAGAAGCAAGGAGACCCCGGATGCCCAACGATTCCGTGTTCCGTTGGTTCATTCAAGTTCGAGAAGGCATTATGCGACCTTGGAGCAAGTGTGAGCGTCATGCCAAGAGATGTGTTCGAGAAGCTACGCCTACCGGAGCTAGAGCCTACGGTGATGTGCTTGGAGTTGGGTGACAACTCCATTCGCTACCCTTTGGGCATCGCCGTGGATGTGCCCGTGAAGGTCGGACACCACTTCATCCCCATCGACTTCGTGGTGCTCGAGATGGGAGAAAGGGAGAAGCCGCCAGTCATCCTTGGGAGGCCTTTCCTCAAGACCGTGGGAGCTACCATCGACGTCGGGAAGGGGGAGATCAAGCTCGACATTAACGGCGAGAGGAGTTCCTTCAAGTTTCGACCACGCTTCGAGGTATGCAATATGATCAAAGTTAAATATATTCCGCCTCATCGTCGCGTAAGTAAGGAACAGCCAAGGAATAAGGAAGAGCCGGAGAAGAAGGAAGCGAAGGAAAACAAGGAAGTTGTCGCATCCGTCAAGATCAAGGAACAAAAGCCGCCTGTGAAGACCAAAAAAGATGACTAAGTCGGAGAATAAGCCTGCACCCAAGATGGTGCGGAAGTGGGTACCCAAGATTGCAACGCCCGCAAAGAGCATTGATCCGAAGTAATCAAGTGAAGAAGTCAAGCCATGGACTATAAACGAAGCACTAGGCGGGAGGCAACCCGTTTCGTCGAGTCAAGAATAAGCTACCGGGAGGACAACCCGATCAAGATTTTTCGAGTCTTTCAAGTAAGTTAGTTTTAAAATTTTGCTACGCAAGACATTCATAGACTTAAAGTGGTTGGATAATGTTTAGAGTTATAAATCTTGTTTGGATATTTTATTTGGATCATAAAACCTTTACATGAGTTATCCTATGAGTTATTTGCTTCATTTCGAGGAACCAAAACCAAAAATTCAGAACCTACCTCAACCTTTCATCCTCTTGATGATGTTATGGTTGACTTGTTTTACATGCTAAAAACACACGAGTAGAGCCACGCTATGTATTTAAATTTCAGCACATGGTAGGACTCGCGTGAACCTAGAAACTTAATTTTTTTTTGGTTTGTTCAAAATTCATATCCTTGGTTTCTCTAGAATTAGAATTTTTCTAAGCCTCATTTAATTTTATTTCATTCAAAATCTCTCTCACTCTTAACCAAAATTAGAACCTAAACCTATGCCCCCATGATCAAGCCGGGAAAAAGCTTGCTCTCAACTAATGGAAGCAAACAATACCGGTGCGACCAAAATAAAAGTAGTCGGAAAATATTTTCGACTTATATTTGTTTTTGATGCTTAAAAACTCCTCTAAATATATTTGAACTCATTCCAAGCTCTGAGTTTAATTTTATCAAAATTAGAGGAGTGCTTAGCATTAAAACATGCTTAGAGGGAGGCAATTGAGTTAACTTAACCACACATGCACCATGATGCATCACGGGATGCCCCTCCAACATTTATCATCAAACCACATGCAAAGGACAAGCATGGGGGGGCAGCCAAAGCTTTGTTTTGCAGGAATCTCATGGAGGCATGTGAGGCAAGGGAGCATGGAAGTGACTCAAAGCAAAACAATCAAGTGGAAGGATCAATCATGCAAGCAAAGGAGTGGACGAGAGCATTTGGGCGGTGCAACCCCGTGGAGCACGCGGTCACAAAGCAACAAAGCAAGCATGAGTGCGCTAGAGAAAGCCGGAGCTAGGAGGAGCAGCAGGCCACCCAGGCCGGTCGGCCCAGGCCGGCTGGCCTCACCCCCTTTAAAGCCCCCTGGTGCTCGTCTTTGGCAGGTAAGTCATTCATTCAGTTCCTTGTTCGTGTTCATGAGCTCTTAGTCCAGAACCTCCTTAGACATAGCTTCCCACTTCGAGTTTTGTTTCATCCATCAAAATCCATCCTAAATCCACTCAAAGTCCATACTCCAAATAATTTTTGTGTGCCTAGTTACCAGTTGAAAACCCCGGGTATATAATTATGAGGGAGAGTGCAGCAACCATGTGGAAGAAAACTACAAGTCTTTTCACCAAGAAGAAGGGATCATCGTCGTCCAAGCCATCATCGACAAGCTCTTCGAGGAGGTACTCGGTTTCCGAGTCTCCTCAGAGTATGGAGGAGGACACAGCACCGCCGAGGAGGGACGACACTCTTCTCCTCGGTGGCATGAGGGCCACAAGAAGCTCGTCTATGCGGTTCACCGAACCGCAAGGACACACGGAGGAGCCGCCCGTCCGACCTCGCCGCTCGACACGATCATCTGCTCCACCTCCATATACTCCGCAATATTCCAAGTATAGGTTTATTATCAAGACGGAGGAGGAGGAGAAGAAGCTCACTCGCCTTGAGAAGAGGCTTGTGGCGAACGTCGACCTCGACGACCCGGCTCTCCAAATATTGGGTTTTCATACGGATATTTATTACACCTAGGTTGGGTGCAATTCTCCAATGGAGTGTCGGCAAACACCCACAAGGAATTCGCCTTGGAAATTCTCATGACCATGGAGCCTATACTTGATGAAGGAGTGCCGAGTCTCTCATTCCGTTTGGAAGGAGACGAGTGTTGACACATCTTAACATATACTTTTACTTGTCAACTAAATAAAAAAAGGGCATAAAATGAATATCAATATAGACTTAGGGGTTTGCTACTAATGAATTCCATGAGTTTTGGTGAAGTTATGATTTGCAGAGACTAAACAGGAAAACAGCGAGAATTATCAAGTCATACGACTCCAAGACGTTTCCCAATCGTACTCCGATCCAACTCGTACAAAAGAGCAACCTAGAAGTATCTTAAATGAAGAATTGAAGTGCAACATTGCGAAGGCCTCTTCGAGATGATCGAAACGGATATATCATTTGCCATATTCGGAGTTCAGAATCAGAAGATATCAGTCGCAGAGCGGGGTTCGGTAAAACGGGCATAACTCTCTCATACGGACTCCGTTTGACGTGAATTAATACTTTTTGGAAACGGCACGACGACACGCACGCACCCGTCAAAGATGAGCCCAAGTGGGGCCCACCAGGGACCGACCGGCCTCATGAGGAGACTGATCGGCCTCCCCCTGCCGCCGTAGTCGCTCCGCTTCGGGTATGTTCCAGAAGGTTCCCCAACCGACCTAGAAAACCACATCTTGACCATAGATCAAGGTCGGTTGGATCGTATGGTGGCGAGGCACCCCCTCAGGACTATATAAGAAGCCCCCCTGACCCCAGGGCAGGCATCCAATTCATTCTGATCACCAATGCCTACCTGAGATAGAAGCTCTAGATTAGAATTAGAGTTGGAGAGAGTTGTATCAAGTTGAGAGATTGGAGCCATGGTCTAATTAGATCTAGCCAATCTTGTTCGAGAGGATTAGAGAGCGGTAGAGGCGAAGCTGAAGGAAGGCCCGGGCATGTCGGTGTCTCCTCTTCATCTTCTACCTCTGGGATCAGACTCCATTGGAGCCCGATCCTGAGACCTTGCGGGAAAGATCGACTTCTTATTCAAGTGAGCAACATTATCTTTATTGTTCTTACGGTTCATAACACTTTGAGTACTTTAATTCCTGTAGCTCTTGAATTAAAGTTGTATGTTTAGTGTAAGCGTGGTGCTTAGACTAGCTAGCTTATGAATGCCTTCTATATTCCGGATCGTGTGGTAGATCGTGGTGGTGACAGCACAATTAAGTCCTTCGTAGTCCACCTCCCGTCTATAGAAACCGTAGGACTCCCCCCCATAGATTCTCGGGAGGTTCCCTTTACTAAGTGTGCCTTCAGACAATCACCCCATAAGAATAATATCGACATAGCTTGTGAGAATAAGAACCAGACATCCTTAAGTGCTCCTTATCTCTTCTTTCTGTCAAGTCCTTGATAGCTTCTCAGGGATTAGTCTTTTTACTCCAGACCTTTCTCTCTACCTTTCTCCCTGTGGATTCGATATTAAAACCCTCTCCCGGGTGGAATACTCGCCGGTATCTGTGCGCTTGCGAATTATCCATCATAATATTTCTGTAGGCTTAACAAATACCAACAAGCATTTCTGGCGCCGTTGCCAGGGAGAAATGGTTAAGAGAGAACTCTTGAGTATAGCTAATCTTGTACCATACTTTAGTTTAGATTTTATCTTTTTCCTATCTTCTCACCTGTTGCTATCTTTGTGGGATCACTTGGTTCCACTTTTATCTATCTTAAGCTGCACCCTAAAGCGGAAGCTCTGGCCACTAGAAACTTTAGATCTTATCCTTACATCTGGCCATGACTACGCCTACGGTTGGTCGAAATGATCATGAAACAATCCTTCTTAGGAGCGACAGATGAAAACTCTAGTCTTCATCTTTGATGGTCTGGAACTGAAGAGATGAAGCAAGAAAGAGCCTGGGAAACCTTATGTTCTACCTAGTGTAGACCTTTACCCCATAGTCCACCACAGGAGCCAGGATCATATCCTTAATAGGGTAAGGAATCTTTGTATCATTACCTCTAAGGGTAGTGAATCCTTGGCCCCATCCTACGAATGTTGTGCTCATGACCATCATGCAGTATCTAGAGGAGCTTTTCTTTCTTTTCTAAGGCAAGGTTTGTCTTTGACAAACTCAGCGGGTGGAACCCTTACACTAGCATCCTTTATGACCACCCAAAGGAAGAAAAGAAATCATCCTCTAGCCACAAAAGGGAAGTTCTGATAGCTATATCACCATCACTCCAATCCCAAGACTTAGCTATCAAACCCAAACCATCAATGTCCTGAAAACCTTTAAGGGAAGAAGAAATTCAACCCTTGTAGATGATGAGTTTGGGAAGATCGCGAAACTTCAAGCTTCACAAGAGACTTCTGAGCATGCAATTTCCCTAAGGAGATAGTCTCTTAGAAAGCACCCTTTTTGCTACATAAGGACATTGGAGAAACCTCAAGGATAGCATATCTAATCATGCCATAGGAAGAGAGCAAAGCCATCAAGAAGCCATTTCTGTCTCTCTCTTTCAATGTTGGGATTAGATAACTTTTCGAACCCATCTTTAACCTCATCCTTGAGCCCAATGAATCCTCTTGTGCCCTTTTTCTTGCATCCCCTCACGATCCTAAAATTTTATGAAGGATCTAAGGAAGACCAGAAGGAGCACATTACTTGGAGAACATCAATGAGCATGAAAGCTACTTCACAAATGGAACTTTTCCACCTAGTCCATGCTCATTTGAGAAAACTCCTGAATTCAATTGCCATCTCAAATCTTGCTGCACAATAAGATCTCCAACCCCCTTATGCTTCTTTTCTCTACAAAATTTAGAAAGGGTGGTTGTCCCAATGGCTTGAAATCTTGAGATTGGCAAAATAAGGGAAACCACTTCACCATCTTGAACCATATTTTGAAGGTTTCCCAAGGACGAGCTTTTTGTCCAAAAACAAGCACGCTAGGGGGAAATTCTATAAGACTTGCATATACCCCTGTGTAGTGAGCATAGAGGTATAATTATAAAAATATTCCTTCGGGTATTCTTGTCACTAACCATTCCAGGTTTGGAACAAAGAGAATGAAGGATGACAATACAAGGTATGTCCAACCAGTCGTTACCCAACATTGAATCACATGCATAGACACATCTCCTATCATGTTGCTACACTAGCTTGGTTGTCTCTACCTTGATTACATGCTCACTCTGTTAAAAAACTGATCATGCTCTACCGTCTCTGTTTGAGTAAATCTCTATATGCTTCCATGTTACCTTTTGTCTGCTTCGTATGCTAAGGTTTAGAATAAGTTCACGCATCTCTTAAATGAAGCATGGTGCCTTGTTTAGGAGTAGGTGATCTTTCTTCTAAAGGCTTTTGATTTAAGTGTGGTGCTTAGGTTAGAATGCCTTCCTAAATCAAATTAGACGTGGTGTCTAGGTTGATTTTTGAACCAATAGTACACTATAGTAGATGCTGGTATGTTTTGTTGGACTAACCCCTGCAGAAAAAGAACAAACTCTGAGACAAGCTTGGGGGAGGTCAAGATGAACTCACTAGAGATGGAGCAAGACACGTGAGCAGAATTCCCTATGAACCAAGAAGAAGAAGAGTGATGCAAACAAGATCCACAATCAGAAGCACTCACTCAAGGAGGAATTCCTGGATAATGGAGGCATAAAGGAAGGACGTTAATTACATTAAAGATGATCAAGCCATGCCTCCTCACATGCACCTGCCACTCCACAAGTTGTATACATTCAAGGGAGAGACCTCCACAAGATGTCATAGTAACATCATAATAAAGGTAACATCCTGAGGTAAATTGTCATTTCCCTTTTCTCTGGCATCCTAATAAATGAAAAGTCAAATATGCTAGAGTTACAGTTTCACATGATCTAATCTTGTTAGCTCAACATGTTGTCTTTTTGTTTGTTTCTAGCATCACTTTCTTGATCACTCTTTATTTTGCAAAAAAAAGATTTACGTGCTAGACTCATCTTCTGATCTTGCTACCCTTGTCATAAAATAAATCTATGCTTTATCGTTATCTTGTTCAATGTGCCCAAGGTTAGAGTAGAATAAATGAAATTATGGTTCTGTTGGTGTTTTTCCACCAACAGAACCCATGCACTTGATCTCTACCTTGTCTTTTACTAGCAGGACTCACTTTACGTAAAAAAGGGAGAAGTCTTACTTCCCCAAATCCTACAAGTCCACGACCTACAAACATGCACACTAAACAAGACGCTGCCACCTGCCACTATCCAACCCTCCTTCGAGCAGCTGAATCAGCAAAGGACATGGGCAACCCATCACCAAGTGGCTATCAAGATCAGATACTCAAGGATGACTGAAGAAGAACAGTGAGACGTGGAGGGAGTCTGGATGATCAACCCGATCAAATCAGACTATGAGCACCTACTCCCTTCACCACTACTGCCTAAGATGGACGACCCTGGAATGCCGACCATACACCGCTCCATCAACCAAAGAAGCTTCCAGAGAAGTTGTCCACAACACGGGAACAGGCATTACTCAATGTCAAGGATGGCGACCAAGACCACTAATTCTGGGACAATGTTGTGCAAAACATCCCCATCAAAATTCAAGACTGTTCCTAAACACCACAAGATCCAAGAAGAACTAGATGCGGAGACATTCCCAGAATTCACAAGCCCAGTTGGAACGAAGTTGACAGACAAAGAAGAAATTAAGAAGATTGAAAAGAAGTCCGCTCAACCCTAACCAACCGAACACTCAGTCCATGCTGAGGAGAAAGATCAAAGTACACCTTCGGAAGACCAATCACTACCCGCGTCATTAACTGATCAATCAATGGCCACTACATATACGCCATGGGAGGAAATTAAGGAAGACCCGAAGGCCAGCGAGTTCCAAGGATAAATCAAGGACTACTTCAAGATCCAGCTTGGGGGAGAGCACCCCCAGTTATCACGATAAGTATCACTATCCTAAGTGTTTAATATTAGCTAGTTATTTGAGTGTTAGTTAAAAGTCTTAGTTTGAATAAAATGCTAGAGTCTGCTAGTTGGCTTTTCTCTCTAATACTGATCTTGATGATATATGCTTGGAGATGATGAATAGTTGCTCCGCCGTAATACCTTTTAAAAGTGCTTAGTTTTCAGACCTAGATTCTCCTGAAGCTTAAATGCTTAATTTGCTCTAAACCCAAAACCTGTGTAAGTACATGCTTAATCTGAGTCTAGGCTTTGAAAGATGATTCACAAAAAGTTGAGCTGATGTTTATCAATTTCCTAGAGAAGCTTGATTCCTGGTTTTATCTTAAATCTTGAAAAATCTTACATGATGAGTTCTTGTGTCCATGATCCTTAAGAGCTTGTCATACACATCAAGATCATTCCATTCCACCATTTATGCTGCTTCTGACATGGAAGTACGCATTTTTCCATCAAGCCATATAGCCCAAGCAACTCTAGGATATATCTCTCTCAATGTTAAAAAGATTCTGGGGCTACATTCGAAAAGAAAAAGAAAAGAAAAAAAAGAAGAAAGAGAGGAAAAAGTGAGACGAGAGAGGGAGAGAAAAGGACAAGTGTCATAGTAGGCGAGTAGGGCCTACCTCCCTGAAAGAAAAATAAATTTAGAGATGAACAATGGACACGTGTCCGAGGGTGAGTAGAGCCCACATCTCTAAGGAGAGAGAAAAATGGACAAAAGTCCGGGGTGAGTAGAGCCCACCTCTCCAAGAATGGAAAGCCCAGATCTTAAAAATCTTAGAAAGAGAGATATAGTCCAAGAGCTAGGCTAAAAGGCTTACCACCTTTCACCCTCATCCATCCATCACTATCATCCATACATATCTTGCCAAGTGTGACTCCATGCTTGAGAAGGTCATACACAGGATCTCTGAGTTTTATCTGAAAAATGTGCAAAACCCCAGGATGATAGCTGATCAAAGAATTTGAGATATACTGCTTGACTTGATTGTTTTGTCTTTTATTTGCTCAAGATTTATGAAAAAGCTATGCTTAAAGGTTGAAGGTAAGAGAGAGCAATCTTGTTGAGGAGAATTGGTTTTTGAAAACCATAGTACTTTTGAGGTGTGAAAGCGTTGCAGCAACTCCTGATCCTGCTAAAAGCATATCTTTGCTAGGGACTAGCAAAGGGTAAGCTTGGGGGAGTTTGTTGACACATCTTAACGTATACTTTTACTTGTCAACTAAATAAAGAAAAGGGCATAAAATGAATATCAATATAGACTTAGGGGTTTGCTACTAATGAATTCCATGAGTTTTGGTGAAGTTATGATTTGTAGGGACTAAACAGGAAAACAGTGAGAATTATCAAGTCATACGACTCCAAGACGTTTCCCAATCGTACTCCGATCCAACTCCTACAAAAGAGCAGCCTAGAAGTATCTTAAATGAAGAATTGAAGTGCAACATTGCAAAGGCCACGTCGAGATGATCGAAATGGATATATCATTTGCCATATTCGGAGTTCAGAATCAGAAGATATCAGTCGCAGAGCGGGGTTCGGTAAAACGGGCATAACTCTCTCATACGGACTCCGTTTGACGTGAATTAATACTTTTTGGAAACGGCACGATGACACGCACGCACCCGTCAAAGATGAGCCCAAGTGGGGCCCACCAGGGACTGACCGGCCTCATGAGGAGACCGATCGGCCTCCCCCTGTCGCCGTTGTCACTCCGCTTCGGGTATGTTCCAGAAGGTTCCCCAACCGACCTAGAAAACCACATCTTGGCCGTAGATCAAGGTCGGTTGGATAGTATGGTGGCGAGGCACCCCCTCAGGACTATATAAGTAGCCCCCCTGACCCCAGGGCAGGCATCCAATTCATTCTGGTCACCAATGCCTACCTGAGATAGAAGCTCTAGATTAGAATTAGAGTTGGAGAGAGTTGTATCAAGTTGAGAGATTGGAGCCATGGTCTAATTAGATCTAGCCAATCTTGTTCGAGAGGATTAGAGAGTAGTAGAGGCGAAGCTGAAGGAAGGCCCGGGCATGTCGGTGTCTCCTCTTCATCTTCTACCTCTGGGATCAGACTCCGTTGGAGCCCGATCCTGAGACCTTGCGGGAAAGATCGACTTCTTATTCAAGTGAGCAACATTGTCTTTATTGTTCTTACGGTTCATAACTCTTTGAGTACTTTAATTCATGTAGCTCTTGAATTAAAGTTGTATGTTTAGTGTAAGCGTGGTGCTTAGACTAGCTAGCTTATGAATGCCTTCTATATTCCGGATCGTGTGGTAGATCGTGGTTGTGACAGCACCATTGAGTCCTTCGTAGTCCACCTCCCGTCTATAGAAACCGTAGGACTCCCCCCCATAGATTCTCGGGAGGTTCCCTTTACTAAGTGTGCCTTCAGACAATCACCCCATAAGAACCATATCGACATAGCTTGTGAGAATAAGAACCAGACATCCTTAAGTGCTCCTTATCTCTTCTTTCTGTCAAGTCCTTGATAGCTTCTCAGGGATTAGTCTTTTTACTCCAGACCTTTCTCTCTACCTTTCTCCCTGTGGATTCGATATTAAAACCCTCTCCTGGGTGGAATGCTCGCCGGTATCTGTGCGCTTGCGGATTATCCATCATAATATTTCTGTAGGCTTAACAAATACCAACAACGAGCAAGTAGTTCCCTATGAATATATTAGGGAGCTACTCGGTTTTCAAAAGGGAGCCCCAGAGCAAGTAGATGTGCATCGTGGCACATTGGAAAGTTTTTGGAGAATGATCGCGGGAGAAGATAACCGGCAAAGAAATAGTATCTGGAACCCCATCATCCGAGTGTTTCACTCATGGATGTGCAAGAGGATTTTGGGGAGAATGAAAGAGACCAAGATAACCGACATGGAGGTGAATTGGCTTTACTCGGCTTTGGTTGCAGGGCAGCCAATCGACCCGACTCACCTTATGATCAACCGGTGGTGTTGTGAAGCAACATCGGGATCGGGAGATATTGGTTCGGGGTGCTACCTCTCCATGTTGGCTATCTCATTGAGACCGGGAATTCCAAGAAACCCGGAGCATCTCCTAGTCGGGACTTCCCTAGGATTTGATTATTTGAAGCAAGGTAAATATATTAGGGGAGATGAGAGAGGAGGCTTCAAATTGGCCAAGGTGAATTTACCCCTACTGGATGCAAGACTAAGACTTTTTCTTGAGGGGGAAGAAGATTGGTTAGAGGAAGGACTTCTTGTGCCGGCGAAGAAAAACAAGAGAGGAAGGATTATAGCAGAAGGTTCTTCCGCAGCCCAAGAAGAAGGTGCGCCACAATATGTGCCACCATATGGAGGAATCCCGGCGCCGCCGAGATATTACGGTGGTGTACCAATGCAAGCATGGGGGAGTCGTGCAGCCATGTCCCAACCAAATTTTGCGGTACCCAACGTGGCCTTTGCGGAGCAATATGCACACCTTCCTCAACCACAACAAAGTGTGGCCATCATTGGAGGATACGCAGCAAGAAACATGCAAAATATTGCAGCCATCCAAACAAATGCAAACCAAATGGGTGAAGGAAATGCAAACATCGCCTTCGAGCTTGGACGCCTTCACCTAGCACCGCCGGAGCAATTCATAGGAGGAGCGGTGCAATCCTATTATGAGCAAGGGTACACCAATCAAGATTATCAATATCAACCACCGGCGGAAGATTAGAGAGAGGAGGAGCTTTAGTTTAATTTCTCCTTTTCCCTTTTCTTTAATTTTTAGCTTGTATGCGCCTATGTATGTGTAGTGTTTTCAGTTTTTATTTAATTTTCAGCATGTGTGTTAGTTTTTATTTTCATCATGAATAAAATCACCACCTTTGGCAAAGATACAAAGTTTGTGCCATGTTGATATATGATGATAGTTGCCGCTTTGTTCATCTTTGTACTTGTTTTATGCATGATTAAGCTAATGCTCTCTTAAAATGCAAATCTGAAATTAATCTAAATGCTAGCTTAATCTTTTGCGGAGGTTATGATAAATATAAAGACCCATAGTCTTTTATATGCTCTCAAGTTTTAGATGGGTTAAAGATGATTTATTTTTGTTCTTAAAAGTAATGCTAACCTTGTCATAAATACCTCTTGCATGTTGCTCTACCTATCCAGAGCCGTATATATATATTTGAGTGCAAAAACTTAGTATACAAGGTTTATTTTTGGGTGAGTTATTTCAGGCCTTGATTTCTCTGGCCCGAGACTAAGAAGCTGGTCATTCCGTTTTTGCGTATCTATCTTTTTGCTAGCCTTTCTATCCGTGCATTGTGTATCCCCACATCAGAGATTTCACAAACCTCGCCGGATATCCACCCTTAAAACCAAAAATATCATCTTTTGTGTTTATCTCCTTGACCACAACCTATCATTTGAGAATGGATCGTCAATTCAAGGAAGATCGCAAGATAGTGCAAAGATTGAAGATTTCAAAGTATCTCTCCAAAGGAAAAATATTTCTAGTACCTACCTTATCTCTATCACCTCTTTGCCCGAGGACGAGCAAATGTCTAAGCATGGGGGAGGAGGTAGGTACAATGCAATTTAGAGTTCAAGGGGAGCAAATAAAAAAAGAGAAAATAAAAAGAAAAAAAGAGATAAAGAAAAAAAATATGTATGAGAAAAAATATTAGTATGTATAAAAAAATAAAATAAAGTGAACTCCCCGGTTCTCTAAATGCATTAGGAATTTTGGAAAGTTTGATGTTTTAGATCCAAACTCATCTTTCCAACCATGTGCAATCCAATAACGAGGACTTCCATTGTGCCTCGGGATCACTCTTTGCCATTTGCACATGTCCACCTATCTCAAAGTGTGTGTATTTTTCTCTCGCCCGCCTTGATATAACATTATTTTCCAATGACCTTTTTGACGAGTCTCGGTAAGACCATGAGAAGCTTGTCTTGTTTTGACAACATCTCATTTATAATATCTTGGTAGGACTAAACTTTCCCAAAAAGCTCCATATAAAGCCTACCACATTTATATATGTTATGAGAGGGAAAGGAGTAGAAGAAATAGGCTTGAGAGACAAGATGAGATGAGAGTTCATGAGCAAGATGCAAGGTGGTTTAAATTTTTGAACTTGGTTTAGCTCTTTTTCATCTTGTTCTTTATTTCAAAATTTCTGAGATCCATTTGAATTTTGGGAGCATGTTTAATACTTGTGGGAAGAGCTTAATTAATATCCACCCTCCGTAGGGATGAAGGCTAGTACACTATGGAACTCTAACGAATTAAATTTTTGAGAGCATTATGTTTTCTCGTGTATGATCAAGTGCAGGGTTTGAGCAATGAAGGGCAACGCTGATATCCATCGAAGGCTTACTCGAGGATGAGCAAGGTTTAAGCATGGGGGAGATGTTGACGGTGAATTTCCGTCAACCTAGCCATGAGTTTACCTTCGATGTTGGCATGAATTTTATATCTTATCCATTGGTACTAACCCCCTTGGTATAACAAGTTCGTTCGTGCATGTCGGTTTTGGAGTTTAATGTTTATGCAGGAATTTAGCGTTGAAAGCAAGACTTCCGGGTAAAGTTCATCAAGCACCTCGTGACAAGACCTTGAAGCCCGGCACAAGTCAAGCAATGAAGTGAACATGACTCCAAGAAACCCAAGGACCAACCCGTGAAGACAGAAAACTCCGAGGACCTGAACAGAAAATGCTGAATCTTGCGGGACAAGGAGCTCCATCCAAACCGCGGAGAAACTGACGTCAAGGGCCCCCATGCAGAAGGGAGAACACTCTAGAAGACTCGGGAAGCATCGTCCACGAAGGAGGCCACGAAGTGGGCCGAAATGGGCCCAGACCAGCCGGCCCAGCCCATTTTGGTGCCTATTCGTGCCCCCCTTTGACCTAGATGCCTCTCGGACTATTTATAGTCCCCCTGCTAAGAGCCACGCATCAACTCATTCGTCATTCGCCGCCGAGGAGCAGAGAAGAGAGGGACACCATCTCGGAGAGGAGAGGGTCGAGCTAGTTGTCTAGGGTTTCCCTAGCCGGCGTGGGAACCTTGCAAGGAAGACCACGTCGAAGTTCCAAGAGCTAGGAGCAAGATCAAGGTAGGATCCCGGTGGTGATCTTGTCCATGTACCTTTGAGTATATTGAATTATCAAGTTGCAATCGAATTTCTAGCGATCAAGTGCTTCTTCTATGACTTTGATTTCGATTGGCTTTTCTTTCTTTAAGATCTATTCTCGAGATAGATCATAGAGGGTGTTCTTGTAGCCGTGGTGGCTAGAGGTGCATGCCTGACCTTCCAAGAGATTTCAACTTGTCCATTGGACTCACCCTAGGCTAACCCGCACGAATAGGAGTGCATTGTGACAGGACGGTGGCTCCAAAAGGTGGGCGTCTTCGGAGTTGGACGGGAAGCCGCGATTTAAAGAAGCTTTTTATGAGATTGATCTTGGTTTATTCTTCTTTGCTTGGAACTTCAACAAGAGCTTGATCCAATCTCTCTAGATTGGTTTACCTATCCCTCTCTCTCTCTTGCTACCTCCGGTTTTCATATATTAGATTCGTTTCTTTTGGTGTTCTTTAGATTAGATGCATAAGAGTTCCCTTTGAAGATCAAAGTTCTCGGCTTTAATAGATTGATTCTTGCATCACACATTTGTTCCACGGATTCGATACCTTGGGTTCACACTTGAGGGAAGAAGGGTCCCTTGACTACGATAGAGGACTTGTCCGCTTGCAAGTCCAAACGAAGTTGGATACGCATATACACCGTCAACAATCGTCAAGTGGTCCATCGAACTAGGCGAGTTCGACCTTGAGTTCTGCCCACGACAGGCCATTAAATCCCAGGTCATTGCTGACTTCGTCTCTGAGTGGACAGAGACCCAGCAACCCCCGCCGACAGAAAAGCCCGAGCACTGGAAGATTTAATTTGACGGTTCCCTAAACCTCAAAGGGGCGGGAGCAGGCATGCTCTTCATCTCCCCCAAGGCGATCACTTGAAGTACGTCCTGCAGATCCACTACAAGGCGTCCAACAATGGCGCCGAGTACAAAGCCCTCATCCATGGGCTGCGCATCGCTGTCTCCCTGGGGATTAAGCGGCTCATAGCTTACGGTGACTCCAAGGTCGTCATCGACCAAGTCAACAAGGCATGCGACATCAAAAAAGACACGATGGACGTGTACTGCACCGAGGTACGGAAGCTTGCAACCCACTTCGAAGGACTCGAGTTCCACCACGTCTGCCGTGATAACAACGTGGCGGCCGACGTTCTCTCCAAGCTAGGCTCTAAGCGCGCGCTGGTCCCAGCCGGCGTGTTCGTCCAAGACCTACGCAAGCCCTCCGTCAAGCTACTCAGCAACCCAGAGCCGTCAGCCAGTGACACGCTTCCGCCAGGCAGCCGTGACATCCTCATGGCCGAGGTTGAGGACGACTGGCGCCTCGACATCATCACCTACATCCTCGAGCACCAGGTCCCCGAGGAGAAGGCAGAACGCGAGAAGGTCACGAGGCGCAGTGCCAACTATGTCGTCATTTGCACAGAGCTCTACCGGAGGTCCGCCTCCAATGGCGTGCTGATGAAATGCATTCTACGATCCGAGGGCCTCAAGCTCTTGCAAGAGATCCATGGTGGCGAATGCGGCAACCATGCCGCTTCCGCCAATCTAGTGGGAAAGGCCTTCAGGTCGGGCTTCTACTTGCCTACCGCCATGGCCGACGCACAGGACCTTGTTCGGCGGTGCAAAGGGTGCCAGTTCTTCGCCAAGCAACAGCACATGCCGGCTCAGGCCTTGAGGACAATTCCGCCATCATGGCCTTTCACCATATGGGGCCTCGACTCAGTAGGACCCTTCAGAACCACCCCTGGCGACTAGAAGCACATCCTAGTGGCAGTGGACAAGTTCACCAAGTGTATCAAGGTTCGAGCCGTAGCCAACGTCACGTCGAAAGAGGCGGCCAGGTTCATCAAAGAGATCACCCATCACTTTGGGGTCCCCAACAAGATTGTCACCGACCTAGGCCCAGCCTTCACAGGGGCTGATTTTTGGGAATTCTGCCAGGACAACCTCATCGACGTCTACTACTCTTCGGTGGTGCACCCACGATGCAACACCCAGGTCGGGCGCGCCAACAGCATGGTCCTGCAGGCCATCAAGGACCGCATCTTCAACGACGCATCTCCCTACGCCACCAGGTGGCTAGCAGAGCTTCCTCACATGATTTGGGGCCTCCGGACCCAGGTTAGTTTTGTCACGGGATATTCGCCATTCTTCCTGGTCTACGGGTTAGAGGCCATCCTCCCAACCAACCTGGCCTTCGGAGCTCCTCGCATCCAACACTACGAAGAGGGCACGGCGGAATAGATGCGCAAGGTCGACCTCGACAGCCTCGAAGAGCACTGTGTGGCCGCGCTCATGTGCCACACCTGCCACGAGCAGCAGCTACGTCGCTACCACGATCACAACGTGCGGGAACGATCCTTCAACGTCGGCGACCTGGTCCTGCAGCGCATCCAAAATACCAAGGACATGCACAAGCTCTCCGCACCTTGGGAAGGCCATTCATAGTCAAGGAGGTCATTGGACCGGCGACCTACCGCCTCCAGTGGCCTGATGGCCAGGGCGTCCCGAACCCCTGGAACATCGAGCATTTACATCACTTCTACCCTTAGAAAATCTGTGCCAAAATAAAAAGCTATGTACTCTCCCCACCTGTAATTTACAGTTAATAAAGATAAGATTCCCTTCGGCAGGTCTCCTGTCGACCTACACCTGGGTCTCTCCGTTTTTCCTTTCCGTGCACCCTTCACCCCCGAAGCGCTCGGGGGCTTTTTCTAAGTTAGGCCCGACACGCTCGGGGGCTTGGCTTTGCCAACCTAAGGGTCTCACGACCTGAAGGGGTTTTTCATGTTTTCCTTTCTTTAAAGCGTTATCCCTTGGCGTAGCCTTTACACTTTTTATGTGCGTTCTTAAGTTGTGCGGCTGCGAGACCTAGGATCCAAGACCCCCCTCCGCGTGCCGACTGCACCTAAGCCTCCACGCTGAGCCGTGCAGTCGGTAAGCCGTTCCTCCACTGAGTTGGGTTAGCGGAGGGAACACGTTTTGCAACATCGCCGCTCTTGAATCCTCATAACAAGTGTTTTTGCTATTTATGGGGTCACGCATTTTAAATAAGCTGCATCTTTTTCATTAACACAAGGTCCCTTTACAATGATAAGAGAAGGCCGCAGGCCTTTTGTACATCTACATCCTAATGCATGCTAGACCTTGATTTTCAGAGGTCGACCTTCTTGATAATCTCCTCTGCGGCGGCTTGGACGTCTTCACTGTTCACCAGCTCACTCAGGTCGACATCTTCGCCGACCTTCTGCAGATCAAGTGACGGCTCATGAAACTTCACCGTCGCCAAGGCCGCGGCCGCGACGAGCTTGCTGGTGTCCAACAGCAGTGCTTTCATCCGACCCTCCGCCTCGTCCAGTCGATCGACGAGCTCCTTTGGCTCCGCCCCTTCCTCCTGAGGGATGTATATGTCCATCAAGTACTGGGCGGCCTCCTTGAGGTCGGCGAGCTGCTTCTCTAGACCTGTAACAACCACAAGAAGGGTCGGTCACACACTCGACACAACATCGGCAAAGCTCTTCAAAAGAACTGTTGCTCACCTTCCTGGACCTCCTTGGTCCTCTCCTTGAGGACCTTCACTTGGTCCTTAGTCTTCGTCAGCTCCTTCTTCAGGGCCTCCTCCATCTCCTTGGCACCTGGGCATGTCAAAAGTCGAGACTGAAAGAAGACCTAACCATAAGAAGCCCAGACTTAAAGCACGATCAAACATACCATCAATAACGGCCCGGAGGTCCTCCTCGGCGTCCTTCGCCTTCTGTTGGGCAGCCTCCAGCTCTTTCTTCAAGGCGGTGGCCACCATCTCCGCCTGATGTGCCATGGTGGTCTTCACGCACTGGACCTCCTCCGCGGCTTCGACCTTCACCTGCAGCAAGGCCTCTCGGGCCGCCATCGCCTCCGCGTGGGCGTTGGCACCCTCCTTCACCAGGTGCGCCCGGGCTTGTGCTCGATCGGCGAGGGACTACACCGAAGCAAAGACCCATTCAGTACCAAAATCCTTTGAGCATTCGAATTGCAAGCTGAATTTCAACAAGGTCATGCACTAACCGAGAGGGTCCGAGTGATTGTCCGTTGCGCCGCCTTGAATTCATCAAGGTTGCGACGATCAGCGATGACGTCATCCTCCCACAGGGTCCCGACGTAGAGGCACCTTTCGTCCTCATTCCCAGCTCCAGGGCCGCCCGCCCCGCCAGCTTGCGGCTCTTGCACTGGTGGAGGGCCAGTCATGCACAGGTCGCTCTGGAGACCTTCAACCTGCTGGGCGCCGCCGGCGGCGACCTTCTCCGCCTCTGACGCCGCTACCCCTGCGGCCCCAACAGCCTGGCTCGAGACGTCCACGGTCGAGGTCGCTGGCGACTGCTTCAACGGCACCTTCCCTCCCTTGTGCCCGAACGCCTCCTGTCCAGAGGCATTCTTGGTGCTCTCCGATGTGGCGGGCGTCGACCTGCACATAGGTAATAACCTAACGACAAAGAATGCAAGATCCGCAAAACCGAACACAAAGCAGGGACAGGTCTGCTGACTTCCTTGTTGGCAGACCTCAACCCAAGCTTTATGGGCTTGGGCGGAGCCATCTTTGCCCTCTTCTGTGACCCTGCGTCACCCGGCCCATCCGCGCCCGACCTCGAGCGCCCCTCTCCCTCCACGACCTTGCGGGGTGTCTGCGTCGCCCGCTCGGTCAGTGCGTCAGGCGACTTTGCGTCGTCCTCATCGACGACAATTGTCTCAACATCGGTGCTGGCTGTCGCTGTGTCCGTCGACACAGCAGGGCCTCCCCTCTTCCTCTTCTTCGACTCCGCCGCCTGGGTAGCGGCGATGGTCACCGCGGCCTTGGATGTGGACATCTTTCCTGCGGTCTGCCGCGTACATCGTGGCGGCGGTGCGGCGGCCCTCGTCGCCGCCCTCCCTGCGGCGGGTTCTTCAACATCGCTACCCACCGACGAGTCGGAGAGGTAGTCCTCGATGCACTACTGCGGAGGGGCCTGAACGTCCCCCACAGCTCGGACCTTGATGCTCCGCTCCTCTTCATTGTGCAGCGAGGCACTAGTACACACCCTCACCACCCTGAAACAGAAGGCCAATGTCAAAAACACACACAAAAGCAGACAGCAAAAATCAACGTCGACTCGGAAGCAAGGTCCCTTACAGCTTCGGTGGGCCGGTACACGCTGAGCACCTTAGGGCACGTCCGGTTGCGGATGCGCCCAGTGAATATGCTCTTCACTTGCGCCACCATCTCCTCCTTGGAGACCTTGCGCCGCATGACCCAGGTGGGGTCGGATTGACCCTAATACTCGTAGGCAGGGTGCACCCGATCTTGGATAGGCTGCAGCAGCCGCCGACTGAAACTACGCCGCTAGTCAACCCCTCCGTCTTCAACCTCTCAAGGTCGTCCAGTAGCGGCCACAAGGCGTCGGTCTCCCGTGACGTCAGCTGATTGGACCACTCCGGTCTAGGTTCAGGCGCGTACCCAGACCTTGTGGGAAGTGCTGGTGCCGGGTTGTCGAGGTAGAACGACCCCTGCTTCCAGCCTGTGGTGTTGTGAGGCACCACCAGGTCGATGTACACCGGCTTCATGTACCGGCGCAGCATGAACCCGACGCTGCCGACGACGTCGGACTTCCCCATCTTCTTCAGCTCGAAGAAGTGCGGCCACAGGTGGAAGTGCGGCGGTATCCCCAAATATGCCTCGCTGATATGGATGAAGGAAGAAACAATTGTGATCGCGTTGGGGACGAGGTGAACCAGGTCGATCCTGTAGAAGTACAGGAGCCCGCGGAAGCAGTCGCCGGTGGGGACCCTGAATCCGTGCTCGATTTGCGCGAGGAAGGCGACGGTCTCGTCGGTCCCCTCGGTGGGGAATGCCTCACCGACCGCTGGCATCCAGGCCACCTCCACCTTGGGCTTCAGCAGCCCGCGGGTCGCCAGGGCCTGGATCTGCTCTTCCGTCATGACGGACGGCTCCCAGATGGTCTCCGGCGTCGGCGCAAACTCGGGCTCCATCTCCTCCTCCTCTACTCCGGTGGATCTAGCTCTGAATACTATGAGTGACTTCGTGCGCATGCGAGGGTGCGCGACGCGGCGGGTCCAAGCACGGCGGCGCCGCTGACTCTGCTGGAGCGCTTGAGCGGCGGCGGAACCCTAGGCTTTGCGCGGAAATGGAAGCAAGTAGGGGTCCCAGCCCGCAGCTTGGCCTCTTATAGCTGGGCCCTAGCAGCGCTATGGGCCGCCGTGCCCAACGTCTCGCCAGCGGATTTCGCGGCGACCCAACGGATCCTTGCTCAATGGGTCTACTCCCCAACGGCTCTTTCGACCTGAGCAGATAACAGGCAGTAACAGCTAGTTTCGTACGAGAATCTGCGCCCGTCGATTTTTGGTCAACATCCAGACGGTCGTGGACTTGTTATGCCCCACGTCTTAGGCCCCAAAACCCGATACTTTTGATACTCACTTCAAGGTCGCCACAACCCACACACGACCTGTGGCCCCGCTACACTGCCTCTACAAGGTCGACAAGGACCCGACAGCTTCCTAGGTCGCCTCGGCCTACAAACGGCGGGTTCACACCACGTCTCCTAGGCCCAGCTGCCTCGATGCCTCCTAGGTTGCCTCGACCTACAGTGGTGGAAATAACCAACGGCCCCGCGCTTAAAGGCTCTACTGCCCGTTGGCGACCTCTTGGTCTCGACTACAGCCCCTCCCCGAGGTCGTTGAGGCCCTGCTGCCTTCTAGGTCGACTAGACCTACAGTTCTCAGGTTGACGCCCTGTGTTGTGACACTGCACAACAGCCATGTCGATCCTGGTCGGCACGGGACCTTCGTCGATACTCAAGGCCTTCCGAAGGTCGGCGTGCTGTTACAGCCCTGCTGGGACCTTGGTAGCCATACCATTGCGGCCTGGGCGCCTCTACATACACTTAAGACGTACTGTTTGTCATACAAACATGGGTATAAAGCTTCTGAAGCTACAAAGGACTTTGGCCCATGGCCCATTACAAGATACAAACATATTAAAGGTCCTGAACTACCTTACATAGTGAAACGAACCGAATTCCCGCGAACGGAAATCCGACTCTCTGCACCTCCGTGATAGTCCCAGGAAGAAGCTATCACATGCAATCCCTGTCTCAAAGTGGTACAAATCCATACAACACGGGAATAAAAGAGACATTACATAATATTATTACAACATCAGAGTACAACTCTTCGGCACAAGCCAGGTACAAGTCCAACGGGACTAAAACAAGAAAAGTAAAACATCTACGCAGCGGATCTATCGAAGCGAAGCGTCTCCAGCTCCACAGGCAGACTCGAGCGAAGGACCAGCTCTAGTCTTCACACCTTCATCGTTGAAGTTGTAGTCGTAGACGGTCACCAAGTCTGAAACGCTAGCATCTACCCGATAAGCGGGTAGGTCATGTCAGCTTCCCAACAAAGAGCAAAAGCAGTGGTTGGATCTAATATGCATGGATAAAACCTACATTTGGCTGTAGAAAGCTATGCATGCAACAGCGCGGAAGCAATAATCAAGGTATGCAGAATAAGCAGCGAGGTCCACACCTCCGGGAGGTCCACACCCCTCAACAAGGAAGTCCACACCAAAGCACTGAATCACAACCACGATCCAGCTCCCAACTCTCATCTGCGATGTGGGCCCCACCTGCTCCTATCCCCACATCTCAAAGGTCACAGGCCGGGCTCACTCACTCGGGGGAGAGAAGAAGCACAAGAAAAGAGTCTAGTCAGGTGAGAGATCAGTGGACTATCCATAACCAGTGGACACGGACTATAGCTATAGGTTTAAACACTCTGCAGAGGTTGTACATCTGTACCCGCTCGAATAGAGCCAAAACGGGGATCAACCATCCCAAACTCTACCATACGGATTGAGTCCTAGTAAGTGGATAGCACTCTCCTATTTCTTCGAGCCTGACTCCTCCGCAACTGGGGAACACATCACCCAGCCTTGGGCCTCGAAGCTATGGAACCATCCCCGGGCCAATCCCGGGGCAACGTCTTCTCAGGGGGAACACATCACCTCCTCGCACGATCACACCGATCCTCCTACAGGCTGAATGTTGTCCACTACTAGTCTCGCCCTGCACCCCCGCCCATAATAGGGTGGACGGTATGTACGAAAGTAGTCCAAAGAAGCAAGGTCAACTGACGATCGGTCCTTAAGGGCAGGGAGCGAGCGCCTCAACAACTCCACCCAATCCGACACGCTGCTAGCGGTGAGAGGCCAGGTCGCATCTCCCCTAGTTAGGCGTTCACAAGTAACCATAAGGCTCGCTCCCGCTAGTAACACGTCAAGGGAAAACACACCCAGAACTCACGCTAGAACACATCGAGATCTCCCACGTCTCAGTCCAAACCCAGAATACCATCCATATTCCAGAGCAATAAAAGTATGGATGGTGAGTATAAGGGACTAGCTAGGGGTCTGTAGCTAGTCCTGAGGTAGGTAAAGCAAGGAAACATAATATATCAAACATCAAGGCATGGCTAAACAAATGGCTATGCAATTCATCAATCCAAGTAACATAAATATAGCACTAGCATCTATTAGCATGCATGGGTTCTACATGGTTGGGAGTGACATGACACCTGCGCGGTAGTCGTCGTAGAGTAGTAGAGGTTGAGCGTCCTCTCGGGCAATGTCGAGGTAGAAGGGTCTTCTCAGTCGTTGCAGCTCGGGTCTTCAAACAAGAACACAAGCCTACACGAGATGCGACACAAGAATAAATAACGAGCATTCATCTAAAGCAAAAATACTAATAAGAGCCAATTTAGAAGATCCAATTAAACTCCAAGCTAAACACAATCAGCACAGGTTTAAATAATGAAAATAGAGCAATTGGTTTAAAAACAAAAGTAGTTTAAACAGTTAGTTTTATGAACTAGAAAACAAGATAGGAGCAAGAGTTAGTTCAAGGTCAGTTTACGGGTCTCACGACTAAGATCTCAAAAGGTCATGCTTGCAAGAGGAAAGCAGAGGGGCTGAGATCAATCACTTGCATGGTTTAAGTTCACGGAGGGTCAAAGTGGTAGCTCAAGGATGATGATAGCAAAGCAAGACAAAGATAAACTAGGAAAGGCATTACCATACCAAGGTATGCGGCGGTAGCGTAGAGAAGATGAAAGGATCGACTAGTGGTCGATAAAAGGGGTGATGCGGTAAGGCGTGCTTAAGAGCGCTATGAGGCATGTACTAGCGATGCGGCAACGATCATGGCTAGGAAGCTAGGTTGCGGCTCGGGGTTGCCGTGTGTGAAGCAGGGGCCTCTGCTCACGACACGGCCATCCATCACGTGCGGCATCCTGGTTTCAAGCACATGGCACGGTACATGCTTCACAGCAGATAGCAACGTAGAGAGGGAGCGGGTATGCGTGAAGCAGCGCAAAGGAGAGGCAGCGGTGTAGGAAAGGTAAGCGATGTGAACATGGAGTAGGATTCCAGTCCGCGGCACGCCAATGGCTAGTTGCGGGGCTCCGGCGTCCCAGACCCACAATAGCATAGTGGCGAGCAACGGCCACAAATTCTACACCAAGAACGCGGGGCAAAAAGGGGCTTGGTTCAAGGGCAGGAGCAGAGAAGGTCATGGTAGCGGCGAGAGGCTCCGTTGGGTGCAAGGACCGGTCATAGGATTGTCTCAGTAGGTTAGTTAGCATCGACGATGGCGTAGTCGTGCGTCCGGAGGTTGTTAGAGGGGCGAAAGCCTCGACTTTTTGGTCATGGTGCACCAGCCGGCGTCGGGAATGAGGACGGACACAACACGATCATGCGCACTGCAGCGCGGGTTCGAATAGGTTCAAAAGAGGGGCTTTGGCTAAGGGGTTTTTGGGATTCAAGGCAAGGGCTTAGGATCCTGCAGAAAAAGGAACACGGGACGAAGCCCGACTCACTGACGGCGACGTGCGCCGGTTCATGCACGGCACGACGGCCGGCGGCGTAACGCTGGGGTACGCTCCCAAGATCAAGCTCGGCACGGCGGCCGGCGGCGTAACGCTGGGGTACGCTCCCATCAACACAGGTAGTTCAAGGGAAAAGCGCGGGCTTGGATGCGTGCTGCTCACCAAGGGCTCGGCGGCGTTCTCGGCGAGGCAGGGAGAGGTCGAGGCAGTGGCGGCTTGGTGCAGAGCAGGCCGGCCGGTGGTCGCGTTCAGCTCGCGAATGGCATCGGGCTCCGACTTGGCTTCTTCGAGCTCGCGGTCGTCAGCGTCTTTGGTGGTGCCGCCTCGAGCTCGGCGAAGAGGAAGCGGACCGGTGACAGCTGTTGGTTCAGGCATTTCGACGAACACGTCGAGGTCGATGTGGATGAAGGTAGCGGCTTGGTTGGCACCTACCATCGAGCACCTTGTGTGCATGCTCCTGGTCATGGGTACAAGGCTGCAGCATAGTGATCGGCAGTGCAGCGAGGTCGATACCTACAGGAGATGTACACAGCACAAAGGCCGATGTTGCAGAGACATCAAAAGGGGAAGGCTTCAGTTGCTGATGGCTCAAAGGCTCGCTCAGACATATCAGCAAACAAGTGGCATGCAAGGCAGAGGCTGGTGTGTGGCTCACTGTGAGGGTTCATCTGAGGCCGTGGCGAGGCAGGTAGACAGCAAGGTGGAGGCTTGCGGTGGCGCGGTGCTGAGGTTGGACTCGAAGAGGTCGTTCCGACAAGGGTGCATTTTCTCCTGTCGCTATCCTGCTCAGCATAGGTGCACTGCAGGGGTGGTTCATTGGTGACGGCATCAGCAGCGCGACGTTCCTAGTGGCGACGATGCAGTGCTCCTCCACTGCGACGGTGAGGTGCTCTGGGATAGCGTCGGCGTGGCGTAGGTGGTAAAGACGCGACCGGCTCGAAGTCGCGGCAGCGAGGACGCAGATCAGCAGCACGTAGGTTCTCTATGGTCTTCTTGTCCTTGGCGTCAACGCAGCAAGGATGGCGCCATGGCGAGGCTACACCCGACGGTGGCATCCACAGGCGTCCTCCCTGGCACTGGCTCTAGCTTGGTGCCATCACGGCGCCACGCGGTCGTTGTCCGTGGCATCTTCCTCAGCACGGCGTCGGTGCAGCAGCGTCTCGGCTGGCGCGGTCGCAGGTTGAGGCGAACGACGGTGAGCGCGACCGGTCTTCTTGGCGGCGCTCCACTTCATGGCCGCCGGTGGCGCTGCGAGTAGTAGCGGCCACGGCTCCTCTTCTTTTGGGAGGCACCCCCGGCGACGGCGGCTCCAATCCCTTCCCCTTCCTTCTTCTCCTCTCCTCTTTCCCTTCCTCTACACAGGCGGCGGTGGATTTGGGGTTTCCCCCTGAGCGGCGGCGGCACTAGGGATGAGGCTGGGGCAGACTTGGTTTTATAGGCGGTGGTTAGGGTTTGGCGAGAGCGGGCGGTGGAGATGTAGCGTGGGCGCGTGGCACACATCCACGGCCGCCAGCGCGACCGGAGGCGGCGCCATGGCGAGGCTAGGTGTGGTGCGTCGCGGCCCCTGTCGCCATCGGCATGCATCACGGGGAAGAAAGGGAAACAGGTGACGCTGACGAGCGGGACCCGCTGGGCAGTGAAAGGAACAGAGGGAGAAGGCTGGCGAGCTCGGCTGGGCTGACTTGGGCCGACCGGTTTGTTGTGCTGCGACGTAGAGCAGGCCGGGTGGTAAAGATCAGGGCATCCCTGGTGAAGACCAAAGAGTTGAGGGACCTCGAGCAGACTTCGGTCGCAGGCTCGCAGCCCAAGTTAGATGTTAGTTCTTTTCAAATTAGTTTTGAAAATAGGTTTGATTATAGTTTGAATTTGAATTACTTTCAAATTCAAACTCCACACAATTGAACTCCAGATAAAATCCAAGAACTCCAAATCACAATTTATACCATAGTTTGAAAATAATTTTTATATGGTTTTATTTTATAAGGGAATATAGATGAGATGCTAGCAAATTGGGATCAAATCTGGTAGCACACAAGTTCAAACAAAACGTTTTAAATTTTTGCGAAAATTCACACATTGTAAAACATTCAAATTTCTGTTATGTTACATTCTACCCCCCTCACGAGAATCTCGTCCTCGAGGTTGAGCTCATACCAGGTGTGGTGAGGGTCTTCTCTTTAGTAGGTCATCACCTCTTTTCTTTAGCTTTAGCTTCAAGTTATTGATGCCCTTGACGACGTATGTCTTCATGGGTAATGTCTTTCTTCCAAATGGTTTCAATTGTGTTTAATTTCAAACTGTCTTGTTTCCATGTGGGGGCTTCCGAAGCCAAGTGCTAGTATGTGTCCTCTGTCGGTAGCATCCATAAGACTCTCAGAATATCACCCATATTTATCTCATGATTATACTCTGGTTCAAGCACGTGAGTAATTCCAACGCTAGGCTAGGTTTCCCGTATCTTAGTCCAAAACTGTCCTCTTGTCCATATTCGGCACACTAAGCATGAATTGAATCTTGTTCCAAAAGTTTCATTGGTCCTCAAATCTTCGTTCAAGTCTTCGTATATTCTTTAGGTTTCCCTAGTTTATTCCCAGAAATCTTCTTGAAGCCATATCCATCTGGGATATGTTGAAGATGTATAATATTATCTCTTGATCCATAGGTAGATATCCTTGTTTTCCAAAGTATTAGTGCAGTTGCACCTCTTATGGCGCGCACTCTCAACAACTAGCTGAACCTGGGAGAACATAACTTCCTTCCAACTTCCTTCCTCTGAGGATTCAATAATCCTTACCAACTTCGTATGTCCCTCATGTTGTGATCCATTTGTTGGCTAGCACATCCGCTACTATTCTCGTTAGGGTGCTGACGATATCTGACAAGTCCGATTAACTTCTGGTCATGAACACTATGAATGGTTACCTCCCATTCATGATAGTCCATGTTAAGAGGGGTCGTCTGCAACACCCTCGACTATGTGAGTGACGCCATCCATCCGAAATCTCACGCTAGTCCTTTTGATTCCAACTTCTTCAGATGGACCTTCTCGACGAAATCACATCTATTTTACTCATGCACATTTAGAATACTCAGGATACATGGTTATGTCATCCCTTAGGAATACCATCAAAGCTTAATTAATTCCTCAGAATGTCTGTAGTTATCGTAACCTTGAGGAAGTATCGGTTCACTTGTGCAACCTTAGTGTAGACCATGATCCTTTACCATTCCTTTGACTTACTCCTCATGATGGTATTCTCTCCTTTAGGTATCCTGGAAATATTCATAGCTTCATGGCCTTGCCATGCTAATTCAACAATTCCAAATAATGTCACCTGTTTGAGTGAGCAATTTTCCTCACTTATGCTCACAAACTCTTATACCTATTTTCCAATAGGGTGGTAGGTTCCACTACAAGGTCAAACATATAACTTGTGTCCAGTAGTTGTCGAAGGAGTTCTTCCTCCCACTAGTTCAATCTACGGTGTCCAGTAGTGATTCTTTATCATTGGTTTATTCCAAAAGTGGGACCGACCGAACTTCATGTCTTATTCCAAGTGTCGAACTCGTAATTCCTTTATATGTCCTTCACGTATCATATTCGAAAAGCACAACCTGTGGTGCGTAGCCATTTACTGCTTACATAGTAGTTCGATAAGAACTACTTAGGGGCGTAAGAGGGATTAATCCAATAAAAATGACTTTAGGATGACTACTCGTGTAGTGCAAACCTTGTATCCTTCGAGTTTAGTCATCCGAATCAAATCCAAAACTTCAACAGTACCTTTCAGGTCGAGGTATTGTCTACTTAGTTGTAATCCCTTATGCATGGATTCGTTACTTCCGAATGCCAAGCATGGGAGCACATCCATACCGTTTGCTCAGTTCAACTTATGGAGGTATAATTACCTTTTTTCGATACTTGTTTTCTTCCATTTGACAAACTCCAATTGTAGGCCACCGTGGTGTACTTCAGGGAAGTCATAGTACTCGAAGAAAGCTTCCATTAGAATCTGTTGTTCCATAGCGAGCATTTATTTCTTCGTCCATTAATTGAGTATCGGCTGGACTTATCCAAAGCGCCTCACTGACATCATGGGGTACTCTGTCCTTCTTAACCGAATTATGCTCCCTTAGGGATACTTGCCCTTCTGATCTTACAATGTCCCGAATTGTCGAGATACTCATATGCAGGTTTGTGACTTGGATTCCAAGGGTCACAGGGTAAGCTCATCCTGAAGTGTTGGTCTAACTTGTCGAGATTGCAAGAGATTCTCTTCTTCCTCTAGGGCATAACCTTGTGAGGTTGGCTTGAACATGTCGATCTTCATTCTGCAAGCTTGATCTTGCAGGATGGGAAGCTAAGGCCTCTAAAGGAGTCATCTAAGGATCTAGCAAGCATAAGCACTCAATACAATTTCACACAAACAAGAAGAGGCATGACAACCATAAAACCATAAAGATCCAATCACTCAAGCAATGCACCAAACAAATGTGTACCTCGAGGCTGACTCCTAAGACCTACGAGGTTACACCATCGTAAGCATACTAGTATATCGTGGGCACTTGAGGGACTTTTCCTAATGTTAGTGATACAGCACTTGAAAGGACACATGTCATCTGATGTTTCGGTACTGATCTTTCCGAAGCAAAATGGTGGAACTCTTCTTCGTGCTGGCTCTCATGGAGTTATCCTTCAGAAGGGGGTGCTTTCCGTCCAATTCATTCTGTGCCCCCATGTTTCTTATTTGTTCACCTTTAGTCCAAAACAACACCCTTGTAGGAAAAAGGGGTTCCATAGCAAGCATTCTCGTTCCACACTTCTTACTGGGGGGAGTCCCATAGGGTCAATTACCAAGCTGTCCAAGTATGTGATGCTTGCTTGTAAGCTGGTGTCAACTCGATTGTTCAATCCATTGGTTGCCTCATGTAGCTACAACTCATTATAATATCTTAATCCTCTACAACTCGGCTATCCGTATAGCTTCGAGTCTTTAGGTCTTCATCCAACTGCTAAGCTACGGGCATCTCAGGAGTCTCTGACTCCTACATCCAAACTTATGTGCGCCAATTCCATATAGTAGGCTGCAAGTTTCTTATGTTGGCACACTTGGAATTAAAATCTTAACTCCTCATTATCCTCGGAGTAGGCACCTTGCGTCATCCAAGCTCCGTTTCGAGCAAGAGGTGGAAGGGTGCATCCTGTTGTTGTGGCTTCATCTATATGCAGTCTTCATGTATCACGGGGGCAGTCTGATCAATCTTTGATAGATTGAGATCCAAAGTAGGGTCAACCATGTTGACATAACGTCACACTAAAGAGTCACCAGGGATAATCCAATTGAGTCCTGTAGATTCAGCTTCATCTCGTCCCCGTACTCCATCTTCATGGGTGTCACTAATGTAGTTGTCTTTCCCTTGTCTCAGACGTCGTTCCGAAGAGTTGCAGGGTCTTGACGCATGTGACATCTGTTGTTCACCATTAGGCACACCGAATGATCGGGTTGTCAGTAAGTCAGTTAGTGAGAATTCAAGGATGTACTAGTAGAATTCAACAGTTTATATATAAAAGTCAATGAGTATATACTCAAACAAGGATGTCTAGACTGTCCTAAACTATCGACCATTGCTAGGGCTCGTCCTACGGTCAAGTACGGCTCTGATACCACCTGAAACAAACCGAATTCCCGCGAACGGAAATCCGACTCTCTGCACCTCCGTGGTAGTCCCAGGAAGAAGCTATCACGTGCAATCCCTGTCTCAAAGTGGTACAAATCCATACAACACGGGAATAAAAGAGACATTACATAATATTATTACAACATCAGAGTACAACTCTTCGGCACAAGCTGGGTACAAGTCCAACGGGACTAAAACAAGAAAAGTAAAACATCTATGTAGCGGATCTATCGAAACGAAGCGTCTCCAGCTCCACAGGCAGACTCGAGCGAAGGACCAGCTCTAGTCTTCACACCTTCGTCGTTGAAGTTGTAGTCGTAGATGGTCACCAAGTCTGAAACGCCAACATCTACCCGATAAGCGGGTAGGTCATGTCAGCTTCCCAACAAAGAGCAAAAGCGGTGGTTGGATCTAATATGCATGGATAAAACCTACATTTGGCTATAGAAAGCTATGCATGCAACAACGCGGAAGCAACAATCAAGGTATGCAGAATAAGCAGCGAGGTCCACAACTCTGGGAGGTCCACACCTCCAGAGTCCACACCCCTCAACAAGGAAGTCCACACCAAAGCACTGAATCACAACCACGATCCAGCTCCCAACTCTCATCTGCGATGTGGGGCCCACCTGCTCTTATCCCCACATCTCAACGGTCACAGGCCGGGCTCACTCACTCAGGGGAGAGAAGAAGCACAAGAAAAGAGTCTAGTCAGGTGAGAGATCAGTGGACTGTCCATAACCAGTGGACACGGACTATAGCTATAGGTTTAAACACTCTGCAGAGGTTGTACATCTGTACCCGCTCGAATAGAGCCAAAACGGGGATCAACTGTCCCAAATTCTACCATACGGATTGAGTCCTAGTAAGTGGATAGCACTCTCCTATTTCTTTGAGCCTGACTCATCCGCAACTGGGGAACACATCACCCAGCCTTGGGCCTCGAAGCTGTGGAACCATCCTCGGGCCAATCCCGGGGCGACGTCTTCTCGCGGGGAACACATCACCTCCTCGCACGATCACACCGATCCTCCTACAGGCTGAATGTTGTCCACTACTAGTCTCGCCCTGCACCCCCGCCCATAACAGGGAGGATGGTATGTACGAAAGTAGTCCAAAGAAGCAGGGTCAACTGACGATCGGTCCTTAAGGGCAGGGAGCGAGCACCTTAACAACTCCACCCAATCTGACACGCCGCTAGTGGAGAGAGGCCAGGTCGCATCTCCCCTTGTTAGGCGTTCACAAGTAACCATAAGGCTCGCTCCCGCCAGTAACACATCAAGGGCAAACACACCCAGAACTCATGCTAGAACACACCGAGATCTCCCACGTCTCAGTCCAAACCCAGAATACCATCCATATTCCAGAGCAATAAAAGTATGGATGGTGACCATAAGGGACTAGCTAGGGGTCTATAGCTAGTCCCGAGGTAGGTAAAGCAAGGAAACATGATATATCAAACATCAAGGCATGGCTAAACAAATGGCTATGCAATTCATCAATCCAAGTGACATAAATATAGCACTAGCATCTATTAGCATGCATGGGTTCTACATGGTTGGGAGTGACATGGCACCTGCGCGGTAGTCATCGTAGAGTAGTAGAGGTTGAGCGTCCTCTCGGGCAATGTCGAGGTAGAAGGGTCTTCTCAGTCGTCGCAGCTCAGGTCTTCAAACAAGAACACAAGCCTACACGAGATGCGATGCAAGAATAAATAACGAGCATTCATCTAAAGCAAAAACACCAATAAGAGCCAATTTAGAAGATCCAATTAAACTCCAAGCTAAATACAATCAGCACAGGTTTAAATAATGAAAATAGAGCAATTGGTTTAAAAATAAAAGCAGTTTAAACAGTTAGTTTTATAAACTAGAAAACAAGATAGGAGCAAGAGTTAGTTCAAGGTCAGTTTACGGGTCTCACGGCTAAGATCTCAAAAGATCATGCTTGCAAGCGGAAAGCGGAGGGGCTGTGATCAAGCACTTGCATGGTTTAAGTTCACGGAGGGTCAAAGCGGTAGCTCAAGGATGATGATAGCAAAGCAAGACAAAGATAAACTAGGAAATGCATTACCATACCAAGGTATGCGGCGGTAGCGTAGAGAAGATGAAAGGATCGACTAGTGGTCGATAAAAGGGGTGATGCGGTAAGGCGTGCTTAAGAGCGCTACGAGGCATGTACTAGCGATGCGGCAACGATCATGGCGAGGAAGCTAGGTTGCGGCTCGGGGTTGCCGTGCATGAAGCAGATGACTCTGCTCACAACACGGCCGTCCATCACGTGCGGCATCCCGGTTTCAAGCACATGGCACGGTACACGCTTCACAGTACATAGCAACGTAGAGCGGGAGCGGGTATGCGTGAAGCAACACAAAGCGGA
Organism: Cenchrus fungigraminus; assembly: GCA_036936925.1. Taxonomy (NCBI): domain Eukaryota; kingdom Viridiplantae; phylum Streptophyta; class Magnoliopsida; order Poales; family Poaceae; genus Cenchrus; species Cenchrus fungigraminus. The sequence goes on along the minus strand of CM072772.1, from coordinate 54,363,181 downwards.
GGCAGCGGTGTAGGAAAGGTAAGCGATGTGAACATGGGGTAGGATTCCGGTCCGCGGCGCGCCAATGGCTAGTTGCGGGGCTCCGGCGTCCCAGACCCACAATAGCATAGTGGCGGGCAGCGGCCACGAATTCTACACCAAGAACGCGGGGCAAAAAGGGGCTCGGTTCAAGGGCAAGAGCAGAGAAGGTCATGGTAGCGGCGAGAGGCTCGGTTGGGTGCAAGGACCGGTCACAGGATTGTCTCGGTAGGTTAGTTAGCATTGATGACGGCGTAGTCGTGCGTCCGGGGGTTGTTAGAGGGGCGAAAGCCTCGACTTTTTGGTCATGGTGCACCAGCCGGCATCGGGAACGACGACGGACACAACATGATCATGCGCACGGCGGCACGGGTTCGAATAGGTTAAAAAGAGGGGCTTTGGCTAAGGGGTTTCTAGGATTCAAGGCAAGGGCTTAGGATCCTGTAGAAAAAGGTACACAGGACGAAGCCCGACTCACAGACGGCGACGAGCGCCGGTTCATGCGCAGCACGACGGCCGGCGGCGTAACGCTGGGGTACGCACGCAAGATCAAGCTCAACATGGTGGCCGGCGGCGTAACGCTGGGGTACGCTCCCATCAACACAGGTAGTTCAAGGGAAAATCGCGGGCTTGGATGCGTGCTGCTCACCAAGGGCTCGGCGGCGTTCTCGGCGATGCAGGGAAAGGTCGAGGCAGTGGGGGCTTGGTGCAGAGCAGGCCGGTCGGTGGTCGTGTTCAGCTCGCGGACTGCGTCGGGCTCCGACTTGGCTTCCTCGAGCTCGCGGTCGTCGGCGTCTTTGGTGGTGCCGGCTCGAGCTCGGCGAAGAGGAAGCGGACCGGTGACAGCTGTTGGTTCAGGCATTTCGACGAACACGTCGAGGGTGATGTGGATGAAGGCAGCGGCTTGGTTGGCACCAACCATCGAGCACCTTGTGTTGTGCTCCTGGTCATGGGTACAAGGCTGCAGCATGGTGACCGGCAGTGCAGCGAGGTCGATACCTGCAGGAGATGTACACAGCACAAAGGCCGATGTTGCAGAGACATCAAAAGGGGAAGAATTCGGTTGCTGATGGCTCAAAGGCTCGCTCAGACATATCAGCAAACAGGTGGCATGCAAGGCAGAGGCTGGTGTGTGGCTCACCGTGAGGGTTCGTCTGAGGCCGTGGCGAGGCAGGTAGACAGCAGGGTGGTGGCTTGCGGTGGTGCGGTGCTGAGGTTGGGCTTGAAGAGGTCGTTCCGGCAAGGGTGCATCTTCTCCCCTCGCGGTCTTGCTCAGCATAGGTGCACTGCAGGCGTGGTTCATGGGCGATGGCACCAGCAGCGCGACGCTCCTGGTGGTGATGATGCAGTGCTCCTCCACTGCAATGGTGAGGTGCTCTGGGACAGCGTCGGCGTGGCGTAGGTGGTGAAGACGCGGCCGGCTCGAAGTCGCGGCGCGGTACAGCTTGGCGTCATCGTCCTATGCGGTGAGGACGCAGATCAGCAGCACGCAGGTTCTCCATGGTCTTCTAGTCCAAGGCGTCGACGCAGTGAGGATGGAGCCATGGCGAGGCTACACCCGACGGTGGCCTCCACAGGCGTCCTCCCTGGCACTGGCTCCAGCTTGGCGCCATCACGGCACCACGCGGTCATTGTCCGTGGCATCTTCCTCAGCACAGCGTCGGTGCAGCAGCGTTTCGGCTGGCGCGGTCGCAGGTCGAGGCGAACGACGGTGAGCACGACCGGTCTTCTTGGCAGCGCTTCACTTGATGGCCGCCGGTGGCGCTGCGAGCAGCAGCGGCCTCGGCTCCTCTTCCCTTGGGAGGCACCCCCGGCGACGGCGGCTCCAATCCCTTCCCCTTCCTTCTTCTCCTCTCCTCTTTCCCTTCCTCTACACAGGCAGCGGTGGATTGGGGGTTTCCCCCTGAGCGGCAGTGGCACTTGGGATGAGGCTGGGGCAGACTTGGTTTTATAGGCGGTGGTTAGGTGGCGAGAGCGGGTGGTGGAGATGTAGCGTGGGCGCGTGGCACACATCCACGGCCGCCAGCACGACCGGAGGCGGCGCCATGGCGAGGCCGGGGTGCGGTGCGTCGTGGCCCCTGTCGCCATCAGCATGCGTCACGGGGAAGAAAGGGAAACATGTGACGCTGACGAGCAGGACCCGCTGGGTAGTGAAAGGAACAGAGGGAGAAGGCTGGCGGGCTCGGCTGGGCTAACTTGGGTCGACCGGTTTGTTGGGCTGCGACGTAGAGCAGGCCGGGTGGTAAAGATCAGGGCGTCCCTGGTGAAGACCAAAGAGTTGAGGGACCTCGAGCAGACTTCGGTCGCAGACTCGCAGCCCAAGTTAGATGTTAGTTCTTTTCAAATTAGTTTTGAAAATAGGTTTGATTATAGTTTGGATTTGAATTACTTTCAAATTCAAACTCCACACAATTGATCTCCAGATAAAATCCAAGAACTCCAAATCACAATTTATACCATAGTTTGAAAATAATTTTTATATGGTTTTATTTTACAAGGGAATATAGATGAGATGCTAGCAAATTGGGATCAAATCTGGTAGCACACAAGTTCAAACAAAAAGTTTTAAATTTTTGCGAAAATTCACACATTGTAAAACATTCAAATTTCTGGTATGTTACACATAGTGTGTACGACGCAACCTAGACTGATGATGCGCGTCGCAAGCTTTCCTCTAGCTTCAGGACCTACTTGGAGACCTCCACTGCCGCCGTTGTCGTAGCTGCCACACAACCACCTCTACTCTAGCTCCAGAAGGTTTCCTGTGGTACCCACACTTACGTCTGGGTTCTCCCACAAGATTCTAAATCGAACCAGCGTAATCTCGGGCCTCCCCTGGTGAAGCATGGCGGCCTCCAGCATCACATCAGACCTCCGCTACAAGGCATGTCGATACATGTACCGCCCCATGCTGCACCTTGATTCCTTGCTGGACCCGGGTGAAGCGACTGATGGAGTTCTCCGAACTTCGCAAGCATTCTACTAGCTCCAACTGTCAATGGCTTAGCTCTAAGCTCTGGTGGACGACTACAAGCCCAAGGCACGGGAAAATTACTATGCAGCTTCGCCATGGCTTCCTCAGGCGGCCAGAGTGCCTTGCTTGGCGGTGTGGGCACCTATTTATACCCACAGCGCGGAGCCTTGGATCCCATCTGTAACTCAGCCAGCATGGCATTCTTATCCGGTCACTGTTACCACGTGAAGCACGAGGTCCCTGTTCACCCGTGGGAGCATTGGCGCGTCTACCCCCCTACCTGACAACATCCTGGCGATTCTTGTCTTTTGCGGGCAGACAGTGACTGTAGCTTCGCTTGGAGGCAGGTCCCGTGACCGTACAGTGCGCTCATGACTCAGGACGCGACAACCTTTGGTGTTTGCTGCTTTCCTCGAGATTCCACGTATTTTGTCGTATTCCATAGATCGACAGAGCATCAGAAGGGAGCAGAAGGCCGTAGGTTCTCTCTCTCTCTCTCTCTCTTCATTTTCGGAGCATCAAACCGGCCATTCTGGTCGCTTTACTACTCAGGGGCTACTCCATGAGTGCGTTTACGACATCCTCTCTCTTCTGCGTCACATCGACCTACCGGAAGCCTACTTCCACTACTTCTCTGCTCGACCTACCTACGGTTGGCATTGCGACCTTCATCAAGGTCGCAGAGGTTCCTTCATATTGCCTGATCAAGCTCAAGTCGGCGGTTCTTCAAGATCGCACACCTTGTCTTCACTTCAACCTTCTGGATTTACACTCCAAAAGCCTGATGTTCGACTTCGTGCGTGCACTGGAGGGGTATTTCTTCTTTTGGATCCCCGTGCACCCTACACGACCTCAACAAGGCGCCATGTCTTCGCTACGTCTTGACACGACCTTACTTTGGCCACTATGCCTACACGTCGATCGGGGGCTTGAGAGACATGGGTACCCATGGGTCCCCACCGACCAGGGTCCCAGAGGTCCCTGTCAAGTGGACCCGACCTGCCAGAAGCTCTGCCGACCTACAAGTGGGCCCGAAGACCTTATCTACAACCCCGACGACCTTGGAAGACTCTAGAAGACCTTATCTAGATACATGTGCTTGGAGTGCAGGGCAAGCCACAAGACCGCGGCCTGGCACCGCCTGTAGGTTCGCAGATCGTGGGATACCCCTTGTAATCCGGGCAGATGGATTTCCCATTTTGTAACCGACCCAGATATGGGTCCACCGACCTCGAATGGAAACCCTGGCCCGTCGTCCTAGGGCTCCATTCGAGGGGACTTCCTCTCTTCGCATAATTCCACCCCATACTAGACGTAGGGTTTCACTCTCCGGAGGCCCGAACCAGTCTAAACCCTTGCGTCCTTGTTTCCCTCGCCATTCTTGCCGTGTTTCGACTTCCATACGCGAACTACCACCTACGCTCTTAGTTCCAGATCCTCTCATTAACCTGCAAACTGCTTGGGTAGCCCCCTAGTAGATCTATCCAGGTCTCCCCCCCTGACAGTGCCTGAAGCGTCACAAAACACCTCAAACGGCTTTGTCATATTGGGCTGTGTTAGCACAGGGGCTGATGTTAAGTGTTCTCTCAAGATGTGGAAAGCCTTATCACAAGATTCACTCCACACAAACTTGACAACTTTCTTCAACAGTTCAGTCATGGGTTTAGCTATTCTGGAGAAATCCAGAAGAAATCGACGATAATAGCCCGCTAGACCCAGAAAACTGCGGATTTGATGCACAGACTTGGGTGGCTTCCAATCCATGACCTCCTCCACTTTGCTAGGATCCATAGAGATACCATCCTTGGAAATAGTGTCACCCAAGAATTTCACACTATCCAACCAGAATTCACATTTGGAGAATTTAGCATAAAGCTTGTGATCTCTCAAACGCTGCAAAACAATCCGAAGATGTTTCGCATGCTCTTCCTCATTTTTGGAATAAATAAGGATATCATCAATGAAGACCACTACAAATTTGTCTAGTTCATTCATGAAGACGAAGTTCATAAGGTACATGAAATAGGTGGGTGCATTTGTGAGACCAAAAGACATCACCAGAAATTCATAAGGACCATATCTAGTGGAGGAGGCTGATTTCGGAATGTCACTTGGTCGAATCTTAATTTGATGATAGCCCGAACGAAGATCGATCTTAGAAAAGACTTTGGCACCAGCCAATTGATCGAAGAGAACATCAATGCGGGGCAAAGGATACTTGTTCTTTATTGTCACCGCATTGAGTGGACGATAGTCAACGCACATCCGCAAACTACCATCTTTCTTCTTCACAAAGAGAGCGGGACATCCCCAAGGAGAAGAACTTGGGCGGATGTACCCTTTCTCAAGCAATTCTTGCAACTGATTTTTCAATTCGGCTAGCTCTTTGGGTGGCATATGGTAAGGTCTTTTAGAGATAGGTGCAGTGCTAGGTTGAAGTTCTATCATGAATTTGATGTCTCTGTCTGGTGGCATGCCAGGCAAGTCATCGGGAAAGACGTCTGGGTACTCACACACCACTGGGATTTCTTCTAGTTGAGTGGTTACGGTTACATACAAGCAAGGGTATATGCCTTCTATTCAAGGCAGATACAAGGTGGTGTGTCCACTGATAGGGGAATGGATTTCTATCACTCTTTCCGATATGTCCAAAATAACTTTATGTTGTTCCATCCAGTTCATTCCTAGAATTACATCTAGGCCTCCTAACCCTAGGTGGATGAGATTGGTCAAGAAAGTTTTAATACCAAGCTACAATGGTACTGTCTTAGTGATAGTGTTGGAGGGAATCCTTCCTCCTGCGGTGGATACTATAAAATCCTCTTTGGTGTGACAAGAATGTAGCCCCAATTTGCCTACTAGACTTTCACTTATGATACTATGGGTTGCCCCAGAATCAAAAAATATTTTAATGGGATGACCACGGATAGAGAATGTACCCGTCAGCACTGCCACTCCCTCTGGAATATCAACCAAGGTGGTGAAGTTCAGTTTGCCTTGCTTTACTTGCACCATGGGCTTCTTGCCCTGATTACCCTACCTGACCCTTCACCGTGCTTGAGCTGCTTAGGTTTGGGGCACTCATTGGCACAGTGTCTCGGCTGCCCACAATTGTAGCAGCGATGGTCCCTAGCAACATTATTGTTGGCCGGGGGTGCACTAGGCTTGTAGGGCTGCTGCTGTGCCTTACGGTACTGAAAGTTCCCAGAAGGCTTGTTCTGAGATGGGGTCATCCTCCAGTGTCCAGATGAAGATGAGTGGGAATGCCCCTACGTACCTTTGTTGACAAAGCGAAACTTTTTGCCTAATCCACCAGCAGTGGTGAATCCGGCCTGCCTCTTTCTGTCCTTCTGGGCCTTTCTCATGGCATCTTCCTGAGATATGGCCTTGTTCACAAGGTCTTGATAGTTGTTAGGCTCATACAGATTAAGCCTCTCATAGAGATCCTCGTCTAGCCCATCACGAAAACGCTCTATTTTCTTGGGATCACTATCAACATGATGCCCACCATACTGGCACAAGGCATTGAATTTCTTGGCATACTCATACACCGTGTCAGTACCTTGCTTCAGTGCAAGCATCTCTTTCATTTTCCGGTCCATGAGACCCTTAGGAATATGGTGTTCCTTAAAGGCCCTCTTGAACTTAGCCCATGTGACTTGATGCCCCTCTGGAATCATAGACTTGTAGTGTTCCCACCACAGCAACGCTGCACTGCGGAGCTATAAGGTGGCTGGGGAGATGAATTAGGAGTTTCAGATCACCCCTTGCTGTTGTGGAAATTAAATTGAATTATTTATTTAAATATGTACACAGTCACTATAAAAAGAAGAATAAATATTAAAGCACCTCATAATATTCCTTAATAGGAAGAGTATGCTGAATATATTATTATCTAGGTGAATGTGGTCAACCATGTGCTTCTTGTTGTCATGTGTTGCTATTTTTAATTAAATTAAGTTCACCACTAATTATTGCACATGCATCCTCCGTGTAGAAGTTCCCGACGGTAGCTACATGCTTGTACCGGCAGACGAGGACGAGGGAGCTGGAGGAGACGTGCACTACGTGTCCATAGATCAAGACCTGGACCAAAGTCCGGAAGTTTGTTTGACTGCTTGTGCTGACAAAGGCAAGCCCTGATTTATCATTAACTTATGTGTTTTTTAAGCTTCGAAATTTATCTTTGATTATCTATGTGCATTTACGTTCAGGAGTAGAATTGAAACCCTAGTTGCATGATCCCTAAGTACCTATGATCTTTTACTAGTATGCTAGGTCGCTAGTTGGTATGCTCTAAGGATCCGGTACAAGTCGAGTGATGTTCTTCACTCGTGAGCATGGGATCTTATTGATGGAATCACCATATTTATTAATGGATTGCTCATGTGGTAAGAGCATGGGATTGGGCTCTGGTCTAGTGGCTTCGTGGGTTAAGTGTTTGAACGTACTAAGCACTTGTCGGAAATGGGTACGATAAGCCTAGTACCGAAATGAGGCGGTACGGGATTTTACTATCACTAATCTTAGGGTTACGGCCCTGGGCTCGCCACCTGAGTACATCCGTGAGGCTGGGTGACCTTGTGGGGCGTAGCCCAGATACACCTTGTACTTAAGACTATGAGCTATTATTCCCAAACCAAAGAATGACGGGAACCGCCAGGTTGGTGAACTCTTGGTGTGGGCACCTCCCATGTGTTTAGGTCTACATTGCAAGGGTTTAATCAATCGATTGTCAGCCTCTCACTGCTATCTGAGACTACTTAACCAACTAGCCATGATATCCCTCATGATGGAACTTTGTGAATATTGATACTTGATTAATTGTATTGTACAACTTATGATTGCAATAGTTTGCTTATCTAGTAATGATTACTTCTACTAGAACTTGAGCTAAAATGTGAAAGTAAGGATTCACTACTTAGTAGCTTTTTGGCAAAACAAACCCACTAGCCAAAGACCTTGCATGATTAGAGGTAAAGTCTTTTATTTTAGATGGGTAAGCCTTGTTGAGTATTAGTATACTCAGCCTTGCTATATATATGTTGCTTTCAGGTAATGCATGTAATGATGTGTGGCCTGGAGAGATTCCACCGGCTGGGAGCTGGAATGGGTGGATGATGACGAGTGATTGCATCATGGATGGCTTCCTATGATGCTTGTCGTACCGTTTAGTTAATTTTGTTGTTTTAATAAACTCTGAACTATTTACTTCCATGTCAAGAACAATGGTTTGTAATAATGGACCCTACGGGGAAGATTGCTTTAGTTTGTAAGGTACTCTGGACTCTCCTTCGTGGGAGTTTTAATGTATACATTTCGATCCTCTGTGTGTGATTCAAGTGATTTACCGGGCTTTGACCCAGCAACACTCAACGAGATGGTTTTTTATTATCGCTCAATGACCAAATGGAGTGGTTTAGGCGATAGGACAGAATTATCTCGGATGGGGTTGTCACACAAGGGCTCCACTTTTGATTTACTTGGCTATTCCAATTCGGACTATGCCGGTTGCAAGGTAGATCGAAAGAGTACCACCGAGACTTGCCAATTCCATGGTAGGTCTTTGGTGTCATGGAGCTCAAAGAAGCAAATTTCGGTTGCTTTGTCCACGGCCGAAGCCGAGTATGTGGCGGTCGGTGCTTGTTGTGGACAACTCTTGTGGATGAAGCAAACGTTGAGTGATTACAGTTGTGAGTTTAGTAAGATTCCACTCTTGTGTGACAATGAGAGTGCCATCAAGCTAGCAAACAATCCCGTGCAACACTCTAGAACAAAGCACATATATATTAGACATCATTTCTTACGGGATCATGAGGCTAAGGGACATATTGTTTTACGTCATGTAAGCACAGAGAGGCAACTTGCCGATATCTTCACTAAGCCTCTAGATGAGCACATGTTTTGTGCTTTGAGAAGTGAGCTAAACATCTTGGATTCTCGTAACATGGCTTGACTTGTTGCACACAACTGATTGTTGCCTAGATAGAGAGAAAAATGTTTTATTTTCTAAATTTTGTGTGAGTCTTACAAAATTGGTTCTTTCCATGATTTTGGTGATCATAGCTTTCTTTGATTGATTGTGCCTGATCACCAAGAATTATGGTTGTTCTACATGTACATAGTCTAATCTCCCTAAATCCCTCAACTCATCTTCCACATCCTTCTAGAAAACTCAGTGACCCATCAGAAGTTCCGGCCTAACGGCGGAATTACCGATATATCTCCTCTATTGGAATTACGAAATCCATCAGAAGTACCGGCCTAGCACTGGAACTTCCAATACAGCTCCTCTATTGAATATCTGAAACTTATAGGAAGTTTAGACATCGAGCCAGAACTACCGATAAAGGCTCTCTGTTTGAATTTTCTCTGATCATCGGAAGTACCGACCGACCCCACACCGGAACTTCTGATAACTTCCAGTCGGGTATAAATACCCTGCAGGGTCGACTGAACCCTAACCATTCTATCCATACCGTGCCGCCCCCTTCCACTCATTTTGATGAAGATTGAAATCATGATGGGTAGCATAGGCCAAAAGGATACGAATTGATTTAAGCCTTTCCACCGGAGCATAAGCCTCTCCAAATTCCAAGCCTTCAACTTGAGTATATCCTTTGCCCACGAGCCTTGCCTCGTTCTTTGTGATGACACCAAATTAATCTTTCTTGTTCCTAAAAACCCATTTGGTGTCGATCACATTTTGCTTGGGTCTTGGCACCAACTCCCAAACTTCATTTCTCTTGAAGTTGTTTAACTCTTCCTCCATAGCAATTATCCAATCTGGGTCCTCAAGAGCTTGGTCCACACTAAGAGGTTCCAAAGAGGAAACAAACGAGTAAAATGCACAAAAGTTTGACAACCGTGAATGAGTTGTTACCCCTCTTTGAATGCTCCCAAGAATGTTGTCAACGAGATGATCCCGTTGAACCATTTGATGTACTTTTGGGTTTGGTGCTTGAGATTGACGTTGTATGGGTCCATCATCATCGTCTTCATTTTGTGGAGCTTCTTCATGATCTTGATCACGAGCTTCACCTCCTTGTTCTCCCCCTTGATCATAGCCACGTTCATGATCGTCACCATGAACTTGACTTTCATCTTGACGCACTTGAGAACTAGGTGGTTCCACTCTTTTTGATGATGATGGATCCTGATTGCTTGTGTCAACCGGAGCTTGAACTTGAACCTCTCAAGGAATCACTTCACTGGTACCCATTCTAAAAATGGATTGACTTGGAGGCTCTTCATCATATACAAGGTTTTCACTAACTTGCTCTTCTTGAGAGCCGCTGGATTCATTAAATTTCACATCTACCGTGATCTCAACACAACCGGTGGTTTTGTTGAAAACACGATAGGCATGTTCGTTAGTTTCATAACTAATGAGAAAACCTTCATCAACCTTGGATGCCAACTTTAAGGCTTTGAGTTTCTTGTTAAGTATGAAACACTTACACCCAAATACCCTAAAGTAGTGCACACTAGGTTTCTTACCGGTGATGATCTCATAGGGAGTCCTGTTCAAGTACTTGTGGAGGTAAAGGCGGTTGGCGGCATGGCACACGGTGTTGATGGCTTCCACCCAAAATGAGTCCGGAGTCTTGTACTCATCAAGCAATGTTCTTGCCGCTTCAATCAACGTACGGTTCTTCCTCTCAACAATGCCATTTTGTTGAGGTGTGTATGGAGCGGAGAGTTCATGCTTGATGCCTTATTCATTAAGGAAATCTTCAACTTGAGTGTTCCTAAACTCTGAGCCATTGTCACTTCTTATGGTCTTGACCTTTAGCTCGAACTCATTTTGAACTCTTCTTATGAACTTCTTGACCACTCCCTTTGCTTCACTTTTATCTTGCAAAAAGAATACCCAAGTGAAACGGGAAAAGTCATCAACAATTACTAAACCATATTTGTTACCACCAATGCTTATGTAGGCAATTGGTCCAAACAAGTCCATGTGTAGTAGCTTCAATGGTCTTGATGATGATAGGATGTTCTTGGTGGGATGATGTGCTCCAACTTGCTTCCCGGCTTGACAAGCACTACATAACCTATCTTTATCAAAAACAACATATGTTAGTCCTAGGATATGGTCGTCTTTTTGAAGTATGGCCAAGTTCCTCATGCCAACATGGGCTAGTCGGTAATGCCATAGCCAACCCAAGTCAGATTTTGCCACTAAACAAGCCTTAGGTTCCACTTTTACTTTTGTTAAATCCACATAGTAAAGCCTCCCCTTAGATGACCCGCAAAGACAATAGAGGAATCCTTCCTTCTCGAGACTGTCACACCCTCAATGGTCAAGAGACAATTGTAGCCTTTCTCACAAAGTTGCAAAACCGACAACAAGTTGTACCCGAAACCTTGAACATGATAAACATCTTCAATTGAATTTGTTGTTGAGATAGTAATTTTACCTAGACCAACAACATCTCCATGACCATTATCTCCATAAATTATAGTCTCCGTGGGTTTTTCATAATGTTCAAGGGATGCAAATAAGCCTTCATCTCCGGTCATATGATTAGTGGCACCACTGTCAATCAACCATGCGCTTCCACCGGAGGAGTAGGCCTACAAAACAAGTTTAAGTTTTTGGTTTAGGTACCCAAAAAGATTTGGGTCCTTTGAGGTTAGAAGCATAAACTTTGTGAACCCACACACTCCTCAACATCTTCTTCTTGGTGTAGGCTCCAACATACTTGACCACCATTTTACCATTGTGGTCCAAGGTCACAACATAATCACAAGTGTAGTTGGGACAAGGTATGTGTTCCACCACATTCTTCAATGCTTTAGGTGGAGAATTAACCCCACCATTTCCTTTTGTGGTGTTCACATTCTTGGGCTTGTCTTGTGACATAGTAGAGGTGGTCACTCCATGAGCAATATCCATGATAGTGTTGAGGTAGCTTCCCTTGTTCCATAAGGGAATCTCTTGGCCTTTCACCACCTTTCTACCATTGACCTTGTTGACCTTGTGGTGTCCAAGTCCTTGCTTGTCCATTACCTTGGGTACGGACTTGGCACCAAATCTTCCTTGTTTGACCAACATGTTCAATCGGTCAATCTCCTTGTTCTTGATCTTTATTGTCTCCTCTAGCTTTGAAACATTTGGCTTAAAAGTATTTATATCAAATTTGGAGCATTTAGAACAAGCTTCACTTGTGGAGGTATTAGAGTCAAGCTTTGCCTTAGGATGGACTTTGGTGCTATCCCAAATGGCACTAAAGTTTGCTTCAAGGTCTTTGTGTTTAACCGTCAAACATGAAAAGCTTATTTGAAGCTCACTACGATTGGCCTTTAGGGTAGCTAGAGATTCATTTGCCAAGGTGTTGTCCATTGACATACTCTTGTTGGTGTCATTGGTCAAAGACAAGTCGGTGGTCAATTTCTCCACCTTAGCCCTTTCCTCGGCAATAAGTTTCTCTAGAGCAAGGTTTTTTTCCTTTTCAAGGATAAGCAAGTCTTCTTACTCATGAAGGCACTTCTTTCCTTTCTCTGATTTCTCCATAAGCCTCTTGATTTCCTTATAGCCTTTTTTACTAAATTTCTTTATCATTTCAGCTTCTATATCTTCTTCCTCATCTAGGTTGTCTATGTCATCACTAGGTGTGCAGGAGGAAGAGGTAAGAGAGGATGAGGTGGATGATTCTTGTACCTTACCTCCTCTTGCCATAACGCAAAAGTGAGAGTTTTCCTCATCGTAGAGAAGTTGTTGAAGAGGCGTGGTGAGGATGTCCATTGTGCCATGGCGATGGTTACCATGCCTTTCTTCTTGGGTTCTTCATCTTCATAACTTGAATCTTATTGTTGACCCACGTGAGCACGCCATTGGTACTTGTTCTTGTACTCCTTGCTCTTCTCCTTGTACTTCTTCTACTCTTCACTCTTGTTCTTGGTTTTGAGACACTTGGCAATGAAATGTCCATACTCTCCACACTCATAGCACTTCCTTTGAGACTTCTTTTTCCTTTCATCAACACCTTTCCTTGATGCCTTGTACTTCAAGAACTTCTTGTACTTTCTTATGGCAAAGGCGGTGTCTTCATCGGTGCTTCCTTCTTCACTTGATTCTTCATTCTTGGTCTTGGAATTCTCATGTCTTGCTTCCACCACTTCACTAGAGCTAGCATTGAGGGCTAGACTCTTGTTCACTCTTAGGCTAAGGGACTTCTCCACATCTTGGTCCACTAGCTCTTAATGCAAGATTTCACCAAGAAGTTGATTGGGGGTCATGTTGTAGTAGTTTGGATCCCTTCTTATCATGGTTGCAAGGTTTTTGTTCCTTGGAGTGAATGCTCTTAGTAGCGTCTTAGTGACCTTGGAATCATCCCAATCATTGCTTCCAAGTGATCTAATGTCCAAGACAAGAAGCATTAGTCTATCATACATTTGCCTCACGGTTTCATCATCCTTCATGACAAATAGCTCAAGCTCTCCATGAATCAAGTCAATTTTGTCTTGTCTCACATGATCGGTCGCCTCATGTGCTTCCTTGAGTGTGTCCCAAATCACCTTGGCAATTTGGATGTTTCGAACCTTGTTGAATTCTTGAGCACACAAGGATCCCATGATGACTCTTATTGCTTGTACATTGTGGTGTAGGTTTTGTTCATGCCCGATCGTTAGAGCTTCACCTTCGGCGGGAATTGTCACACCTATGCACACAATTTTCCAAAGAGAGGGGTGAAGCCCGTAAAGGTGCATTTGCATATCATAAGCCCATTTGGGATAGTCTTTCCAATCAAAGTGGGGAGGCTTTCCCAAATGTACGGAATAGATTTTATCATTAGGATTGTTGCCTGGAATTTGCGTGTAGTGGTAGGGTACTTCATAGTAGGCGGATGGAGAATGCTTCGGGTGTTCCTTCTTGATCATCCTCTTGAAGTACTTTTTTGCCATTTTCTTTGCTTCCTTCTTCCTTTTGGCTTTTCTTCTTTTCTTCACCGCTTTCTTGACTGCATCATCGCCATCCTTGTTCTCTTCATCACTTGAATCGGAGTCCGAGTCAGAGTCGGTGGAGGAGTCGTCGGAACTATCGATGTTAGATGAAGGGCGACTTGGAGCTTTGTCCAAGGGGTTGCTCCCCTGGGCTACAGCTCGGTCTTGAGCGTCCTTAAGCTCTCTTTCTTGAGCTTCCATAGCGGCGGTCTCCTGAAAGGATGGTCCAACTCCAACCCCCGATATCTTGATCCCTTAGTGGTTAAGGCTAAATCAAGGGATTAGGCTTTGATACCAATTGAAAGGACCTTGTGATACCTAGAGGAGGTGAATAGGATCACTTCAAACTTCTGAAACAAATTGCAGTAGTTAAATAAAGGTCAGAACTTCCAGCGCTGTGTCAGAACTTCCGAGAGCTCGGAACTTCCGACCTGGTAGAGATGACTAAAATGAAATTCAAAAACTGAAGCGAAATTACCAATTCTATATGAATCAAAAGTTGAGTTAGAGGCTAAGAACCACCTGCAACCAAAGATATGTATGGGAACACAACCAATATGTAGATCGGGACAAAACAAGATTCTAGGGTTAGTAAACTAGGAGATGAACTCAAACAAGCAAGAGACAAGAGATTTAATCCGAAGTTCACTTGCACCAAGGAAGCTACGTCTCCGTTGAGGATCCCACAAAGGGAGGGCTATCACGAAGAGCCTCTTGCCTCACCCAATCCCCACAAAGGAAGATTGGTGCTCACTAAGAACACTCCACAAAGGATAGGGTAATACAAACAATCCCGGGTACTCCACACAAAGAGGGCACTCAACAGGTGACGCCTAACCATCTAGAAGCAAGCTTCAAGAGTAACAAACACGAATCAATGCCCGGAGATGCTTCAGGTGCTCTTGAGATTTAGGAGATGAACCTGTCACTCAAAGCTTCTCAATCTCACACCTCAAATCTCTTCTCACCTAAGCCCTAGTTCAAATCACTCAAGAACTAGCTCAAGGAGGGAGTGGGAGAGAGTAGTGAATGCTCTTGCGTGTGTTTGTCCCGTGGTAGGTCAGCAGCAAATGAAGGGGAGGTGAGGGGGTATAAATACCCACCACCAAAAACTAACTGAACTGTGCAGTTTAAGTGATTATCGGAACTTCCGGCATCAGGTCAGAACTTCTGATAACCGCTGTAAATTGAGACAAAGGAGCTTTATCGGTACTTCCGACCTAGGGTCGGAACTTCTGATAAAAGCTGATCTTTTCCCAAAAAGATCAACAAGTGTACGTGTAGGCTTTGTGACTCTCTAAGTATCTTTGGGCATCTCAACAAGCACTTTTAGCATCTCAAGACGGTCAATTCGCATCCCCCTTTGTAGTACGATGTTTCCTATACTCAATTTCGAAATGAAAAAAAAAATTAAGTCTTCAATGAGCCTTAACACCGAAAAGCGAGTTGGGGGTCTTCTTTTGGTAAAAGCATATTTTTCTTTTGCTTTAATCCTGCACACCTCTTAATTAAACCATTAAATACCTCAAATTGTGTTTGTCATTATCACTAAAACAATTAGGGGCCAAGAAGAAATTTCAATCACAACCCCAACCTAAACAACCTTCAACTACACCAGCAAAACCAAAGAAAACAAAGAAAGTGTGCCGGAAGGTAGAGAAGGCATCACCATCCACTTCTTGAGAATGGAATGTTGAATGGTATTAATTAACGAGAGGAGTCTTGCTCGTCGGACTTTAAACGGTGAGACCTTTCTACCAAAAGGTAAAACTAGTATTTATCTCATATTTCCCTTTCTAAAATTTCATTTAAATTTCATAACGCATGTTTGAATTTTTTTTTCCAACCCAGCATTTGCATGCTAGATTTTTTCTAGCCATTTTCACTTTCAAATAAAATTTCTGAAAATAATTTCTGAGTTAGAAAATTCTTGAAAAATATTCTGAGCAATATTTTGGTCAACTTTGGGCCCAGACACCTGGGCATGTCATCAGGAAGCCATTAGGGGGCAACTGGCCAAAGTTGGAGCCAGGCAGGCCCGACTAGGGGTCGACCGAACCCCTGTTCGGCCTAACCGGCCCAACGATCGCTGGCCCCACTGTCAGGCATACACCCCGGGTATTCATACAAGGAAGGATGAAGACGAACTCCTACTAGAATTCCCCTTAATCCTACTAGGACTCGTTCCGTGTAATCCAACTAGGACTCCTACCTTGTAACCGACTAGGCACCCGCCCCCTGGGCTATATAAAGGAGGGTCGGGTACCTAGGAGGACATCGACAATCCCTCCGGGGAACACCCAAGCGCAGGGCGCAATATACTACACCAAACAGGATGTAGGGTACGCTACTCTGGCTACCCGAACCTGTATAAATCTCGTGTCTTGTGTCCTCGCGCATACCTTCGAGTTCCAGGTCTGGCGATCCCGCACTATGGAGGTTGCCGGATATAAAACTCCGACATTGGCGCCCACCGTGGGGCGATCGTCATGATCATTAGCGAATTCGAAGGACCTCATCATCATCAAAATCAATCTACCCGACGGGTCCGAAGCGTCGAGTTGCAGATGGAGCTGCCAACAGAATTTTTCCACGGTGGAAACATGCGAGAGCTGGAATCTGTTTTGAAGTCAATCTCGAGTTCTCGACGGAATCATAGGACGGATTGCTCCTGCGTGCCATCAACCCGACACAGAGTTGATTTTTTTTCCTTTTTTGGGCCGTTCTCAAGATGGAGTCAACTTCTCGAGCCCGAGGCGAAATGGAGTTCCCGCGCCACGTCATCAGCAGCCGCTGCACAAAGCAAGTCTGAACCTAAGCATCACGGACTTCCTCACGAGTTCAGGACGGAACAGAGCATCGTGCCCTTGTCCAATATGTGCGGCAGCAACTTCAATTTTGTGGCAAATTTCTACACGCACACACAACATTACTAAGAAAGCTCCAAGGTTTCCACTTGATGCACACAAGAGACGTACGCAAGCACTACTACGGTCACGTGCGACTACTTCGACTCATCGACAACTACCTCAATTACTCGTCTCGACTAGAAAACAAGTCGAGGACGGCTCCCGCGCCATCAACAACTAATCGGATCCACCTCTGACTAGTCGACTTCAGCAACAACCTCGCGGCTCCATCACCGACCACCACAGCTTCATCAATGCTCATTCGCGAATCAAGCTAAGTCACTTATTTCAATAATTATTTTTTTCTTTGGCTTGTTTTCCACATACAGGAACCAACACCGAAGAGTACTTCGTGTTGCGCACAACACGCGCAATCTTGCTCTCCGCCATGCGGAATAACGAGCAATCGCGCTCTCTCCTGTCGCCATGCTGACTACCTTTGTCTACCTCTTAATGGTCTCTCTTCAGTAGCACATGCCTCAATCTATGCAAAGCCTCGGCTCTCCTGTCATGCCTTCACGCCCACAACTGGCTATGGCTAAACGGAGACCTAACAGAGACCGTGTGCTTATCCGCATCAGGCTAACTACTTGGCAACTAATGACCACAACAAGAGCATGACACATGACATTTACATTTATATCCATATTTGTATTTGTCACTAGTAGATTCAATTTCTACAAAAATGCTACATAGTGTACGCATCTTTACTTTCAGGTCAAGCTCCGGCAACGACTTTCCAGTATGCTCCGCGTACCTCCACTGGTGCGGCTAGTTCCCAAACTCGGGGGCTACGCACCAAATCACTACTCGACAACAACTTGAGTAGTCTCCGCTAGCTCTCTAGCATGGGGGCTCAGCACCAATAACAACTCGACGTGGCTCCTACGGCTCACCTGGAGACGAGCTCGAGGGCTAAAACGCTACAAGAGTACTCAGATGATGACTTCCGCAAACACTGAAGACCCTTGGATTCATTCTTCAATTGTTCCAAGACTCGAGGGCTACTAGGCTACACCCATCAGTTGATTTTTTCAAGATAGAAGATTCAGAATCAAGATTGACCCTCAGTCTGATTCTTCAACTCAACCTAAGGCTCGGGAGCTAATCCATATGGAGTGCGATTTTGCAACCGCACTTCCATATAATCTCAACTTCAAGACAGATGAGCTGGACCACCTTCTAGCCTCGTGGCGGTTCAAGTACTATTGAAGACTTCTCCAAGCAGTACTCGAGGACGCTCAAGAACTACTCGAAGAGGCTTCAAGACTACTTGAACTACTACTCTCGACTACAAAGTGCTCGGGGGCTTGTCTGGCATACACCTCGGGTACCTGCAAGGAAGGATGAAGACGGACTCCTACTAGAATTCCCTTGTAATCCTACTAGGACTCGTGCCGTGTAATCCTACTAGGACTCCTACCTTGTAACCGACTAGGCACCCGCCTCCTGGACTATATAAAGGAGGGCCACCTAGGAGGACATCGACAATCCCTCCGGGGAACACCCAAGCGCAGGGCGCAATATACTACACCAAACAGGATGTAGGGTACGCTACTCTGGCTACCCAAACTTGTATAAATCTCATGTCTTGTGTCCTCGCGCATACCTTCGAGTTCCAGGTCTGGCGATCCCCCACTATCTACTCTCCGACGGGTACCCCCTATGGAGGTTGCTGGATATAAAACTCCGACACCCACCTTTCTCCAATGACACCTAGTCGTTGCACCCTGGCCATGTCTTGATGCCTGACGCATTTGCCTATAAATAGAAAATGAAGAGGGGGTGTTCTTCACCCATTCACTCATTTTCATTACACTCCACTCTCTATTCTTTAGCTCTTTTGTTTTCTTGGATTTCTCTCTAGAGATTGAAGTGTCAAGCACTCTCTCTATTGTATTGCTGTAGGAATGGATTAGTGGTAGAGCAAGCTCGGTAAGAATTTCATTTGGTTTTACTAATCCATCATCGAGTTACTCGTGTGGTCCTTTTTGTTGTGCAAGCATGAGTTGGGCCTCCAGTCTCTATCGGAGGGTGACATGCTCATCCCATTCGCGGGGTAGTACAGGCTCACCCGCCCCCTCCGAGCTGACACTAAGCCCATCATTGATGGACTACAAGGAAGAAACACAAGAAGGAGGAGAGGAGCAAGCCATCCCGCAAGCCATGGGTTCCGACGCCAATGACGACATTTGCGTTGACTTGCAGGACGAGCGAGAGAACCAAGCCTACGCCATCCTCTGGAATCGAGTCTTCAGGCACACCAGGGACTTCGACTCGACCCTCATGAAGAGGATAGGTATGGATTCTGAATTCACTGATATTTGGCATGCTCTTGGTTGGGAGGAGTTTGCTCCTGTTACCGAACTAGGTTCTTGGCCCCTCACCATCCAGTTTCTTTGTTCTTTTCGAGAGGAGGCGACCGATATTATATTTTGATTTTTCCTAGTAGAGTACCAGTTATCATGGAAAGATCTTAGTCGCCACCTCGGTTTTAGTCCTCGCTGTGTTCTTTCTCTTAGCAAGGGTTTCGTTCGTGATGCTTTCTGGAATGAGATATCTGGTTTAGTGGTTAGCGGCAAGTTTGTACCTTAGTGCAATGATATTCATTACCCGACTCTTTGGTTGATGCACAAGTGGATCGCCATTACTCTCTTCCCACGAGAGGATGTTCAGCCCATGCACACCGATGAGTTGATGCTTTTATACACCATAGTCCGTAAGATCAAGGTCTCCCCAGTCAAGGATATGATTAGGCAGTGGTTGATGAACTTTAGGATGACAGGTCCTATTGAGTGTATGTCTTTGATTTCTCATATTGTCTCGAGGTTAGGGATCTTGGAGGGGAAGGTTGTGTTGACGCTTTTCTGGTCAACACACACGAGCGCTGGATCGCGCGGAACGTCGAAACGCTGAACTCACCGAGCTCCTGCCCAGACCGGTCTGACCGGTGGCTGCAGAGGCGTGGTGAAAGCCTAAGATCGCCGCCTCGGGAGGGACCCCGTCGGAGGTGGCGCGCCTAGGGTTGCTCTGAGGTCGGCAAGGCCACTCAGAACGTCCCTGATCATCGTCGAGACAAAACAAGGAAAGCACGAGGTTGGAAAAGCTAGGGTTTGAGAGATAAAACTTGTAAAAAGTAATGATCGATTGGGTGATTCCACCTCAAACGGCCGTGGCCCTTTATATTTATAGGGTGGGGAGGTCTTGCCCCGCAAGGAAACCCTTTACAAGTCGAAATTCGCCAGGATTCCTCAATTCTACTCGGACTCAAGGTCCACCGGTCAGACCGGTCAGGCCCACTGGTCAGACCGGTGCGGCCGTTCCCGGATCGGCTACAAGACACCCGACCGGTCAAACCGTCCAGGGACACCGGTCTGACCGGTGGCGTCAGCCTGATCGGCTTTGTGCCAATTTTGGGTCCGAACATATGCCCTCCTATTTTTTAGTAAAGCTTGATGTCTAAAAAATAATTCTAAGGTCGATGTGACACTTCACCGGCCATTTTTTGGTCTAAGGGTGATTTTTGCTTTAAATCGGCCATATCCTATCAAGCGTCTTGCCAAACACTTGGATGAAATTTCTTGAAGTATCTCCCGTTGAGAGCTCTTGGAAGCCGCTGTCCTTGCAAAGTTTCCACCATATAAGAATTCCCAGAACAAACCTTGACAACCTTGAACGGACCTTCCCAACTTGGAGACCACTTGCCGAACTTGTTACTCTTAGATCCAATAGGTAAAATTGTCTTCCAAACCAAATCACTTACCTGAAAAGACTTGGCTTTTACCTTCTTGTTGTACTCTCTAGCAACTCGCCTCTTGTCCTTTTCAATTTCTTCCAAAGCCTCCATGCGCTTGTCGGTCACTTCATCAATGTTGTCCATCATCAAAGCATAATATGTCTCAACATCAAGATTATTCTGTTTTGCAAGTCTATATGCGCCTAGATTTACCTCAACGGGCAAAACGGCCTCTTGACCATACACAAGCTCAAAAGGAGTAACTTTAGTAGCACCATGTCTAGAAATACGATGAGCCCATAAAGCTTCAGATAACACCTCATGCCATCTTCTAGGATTGTCTTCTATCTTCTTCTTTATGAGCTTTACTAACATCTTGTTGCTAGACTCGGCTTGTCCATTGGCTTGAGCATAATATGGAGATGAATTGAGTAATTTAATACCATAAGAATCAACAAACTCACGCACCTCTTTGGATATGAACGAAGTCCCTTGATCCGTAGTCAAAGTTTGTGGAATGCCAAATCTATGTATAATATGCCCAGTAATGAACTCAATCACCTCTCTATGTGTCATATTCTTCAAAGGAATAGCCTCAGTCCACTTGGTACAGTAATCAGTAGCCACGATCACAAAACAATGCCCCTTTGACGAAGGAGGGTGAATCTTACCAATAAAATCCAAACCCCATCCTCTAAAAGGCCAAGGCTTGATAATCGGATGCATCAATGCAGCAGGTACCAACTGAACATCTCCATGTTTTTGACACTCTTCGCAACCTTTGTAGTACTTGAAACAATCAGCTATTATGGTAGGCCAATAAAAGCAAGCTCGCCTAAGGAGCCACTTCATCTTGGGAGCCGATTGATGAGTACCACAAATACCTTCATGAACCTCTACCATAGCCAACCTAGCTTGATCAGGACCTAAACATTTTAAAAGCAAATCTTCTGCGGTCCGACGATATAATTCACCATAATCAAGAACAAACTTAAGAGCCCATCGTCGGACTTTTCTATCAACTGAACTGCTAGGATTCTGAAAATAATCAACCAGAGGCCTTCTCCAATCCTCCACTTCATTTTTATCACAAAAAATCGAGGAGGATCTTTTACCAGAGGACCGGTCAGACCGGTCGTGAGCATCGGTCAGACCGGTGACGTTAGCCGACCTAGAACCAGGGGATCGGTTAGACCGGTCGGCTGCGTCGGCCTGACCGGTGCCTCCAGAGCAAAGCACTCAGCTGTAAGCAACAGTTTGTGTTCTTGAAAATTTCTTTTTCGAACATTATAACCAGATGCTTGTTGAGCCAGAGCGTTAGCTCTAGGATTTTCCTCTCGTGGCACATGATAGATAACAAATTCATCCATACAAGATATGATGTCTAAGCATTTATCAAGATAAGCATTTAAAAACCCATTTAGACATTGACATACCTTGGAGACTTGCTATACCACTAATAAAGAATCTCCATATGCTTCCACATGTTTTACCCCCATGTCATGCAAAATCTCCAATCCAAATAGAAGAGCCTCATATTCGGTTTGGTTGTTAGTACAATCATGATCCAATCGGTTAAGAGCCTCAAAAACAGCCCCACTTGGCGAAATAATGACAACTCCAACACCACAACCATCGTTCCAAATCGATCCATCAAAATGTAACTTCCATGGAGTAAAAGTAACATAACCGACATTCAAATCAAGTTGCTTATCTACTCTATGTCCAACAATAAAGTCAGCAACAATTTGACCTTTCATTGAACTTAATGGCTCACAATGTAAATCATATTCAACTAAAGCATAAGCCCATTTGCCGCTCTACCACTTAAAATTGGTTTATGCAACATGTATTTGATTATGTCGGTTTGACATGCTACTATGCAAGTACTTGGTAATAAATAATGCCTTAACTTGGTACAAGTATGATATAGTGATAAACACAACTTTTCAATAAAAGTGTACCTTGTTTCGGCGTCCAGCAATCTTCTACTCTCATATGCAACAACGTACTCCTTGTCTTCGGTGCCTGAAGAACTCTTGGGCGCTTGAAGAATGGGAGGCGAAGTCAAATAGCTCTTAATCTCATCAAATGCCTCTTGTTGCTTTGCCCCCCAAGTGAAGTCAACATCATTTTTCAACCGAAGTAAAGGAGTAAAAGCATTCACCTTCCCGGACAAGTTACAAATGAACCTCCTCAAGTAATTTACCTTGCCCAAGAACTTTTGCAAATCCTTATTACAAGTAGGCGCTTTAACACTTCGGATTGCCTCAATCTTTTTAGGATCTATCTCTATGCCTTTCTCATGCACAACGAAGCCCAAAAACTTCCTAGCCGATACACCAAAAGCACATTTTAGTGGGTTCATCTTTAATTTGCACCGACGCATCTTTTCAAATGCAAGTCTTAAATCAGCTAAATGAGAACCATCTCCAGCCGATTTGACAACAATGTCGTCGATATAAACCTCTACTATGATGCCAAGCAAATCATGAAAGATTAAATTCATAGCCCTTTGATAAGTAGCACCCGCATTTTTCAATCCAAAAGTCATAACAACCCACTCAAATAAGCCAACAAAACCCGGACAAATGTAAGCTGTTTTGGATATATCCTCTTCGGCCATAAAGATTTGATTGTAACCAGCATTACCATCAAGAAAGCTAAGAATTCTATGTCCGGATGCAGCATTAACAAGAAAATTGGCTATAGGCATAAGATATTCATCTTTAGGAGTAGCTCTATTAAGATCTCTAAAATCAATGCAAACATGAAGCTTTTTTGTTCCTTTTTTCTGAACAGGCACAATATTAGAGATCCAATCAGCATAACGACAAGGCCTAATAAACATTGCATCAAGTAACCGATTGACTTCCTCTTTCACTCGGTCATAAATATCAGGATTAAAGTTTCTACGAGGTTGTTTATAAGGCCTAAAACCAGGTTTAATAGGTAAACAATGCTCAACTAAATCACGACTTAAACCAAGCATTTCATTATAGTTCCATGCAAAGCAATCAACATACTCCTTTAACAACTTTATTAAATCAGATTTAAACAAAGGTTCAAGATTCTTGTTTACAAATGTCGGCCTAGGTATAGTGCCATCACCAATATCTACCTCCTCTAAAGGATCAGCCGACGTAAACCCTTGTCCTAACTTGCTCAAATCATCAAAGTCTTCGATGGCCTCACACATATCGTTCTTATGCGCCCGATAGTGCTCTCGCCTTTGTTGCAACCACTCCAGATTTGCATCCATCAAATCGACAGAGAGGTTCTAGCCTGATCAACGATTGGCTTCATGACAACAGTAGCAAAGCCATCTTTGGTAGAATCAGTAAGCCTTAAATTAGATAGATCTAAACCAGTTAAGCACTTAAGATTCTCATGATTATCCATAGTAGAGCTATCGGCCACTGCAACACAAGCCGATGTATCACCATGAACAATCTCTACCTCGTCGCCTACCCATTGGATTAAAAATTGATGCAAGGTAGAAGGCACACACTGATTTGCATGAATCCAATCACGACCAAGGATTAGGCCGAAGTTACCTTGTGTCTCAGCGACGAAGAATGTCGTAGCCAACGTCTTGCTCCCAACGGTGAGCTCCATAGAGACGACGCCTTTAGCTCCCATCGGCTCGCCTCCTCCCACACCGCTAACGGTCATGTTGGTCTTGATCAGCTCATCATCTGAACCTCCCAGCTTCTTGAATAAAGAATATAGCATCAAGTTGACGATCGCTCCTCCGTCCACCAGCATGCGAGAGATAGGCTTCCCATTGATGTGTCCCTTCATGTACAAAGCCTTCAGATGATTTTCAGTAGCTTTAGGCTTCTGGAAAATAGCTTCCTTTGGCCCAAAGTCGAGATGCGCGACATCCTCCTCCGATAGCAAATATCCATCCATAGACATATGGATCACGTTGATGTCCAAACTCATGCGCTCGGGCGAAGAACTGTAATCAACAAGCTCCTCATTGCCTTCTGGTGCAGGATCCGATGCGGACTTGTCATCACAAACCATAGGAGTCGAGGAAGAGAAACCAGGCAGCGTCTCTGGGTCATCGATCTGACCGACGACCTCCACCGGTGTGACCGGTCTGACCGACCCCTCCACCGGTCTGACCAGCGCTGACTGGGAGCTGGTCTTAACTCTCCACTCCTTTCCTTGAAGTACCATGGGCCTGTACTGGTTGAAAGCTTTGTCCCTCTGCTTCTCTAGCTCCTTCTCCCTCTTCTCTTGAAATCTCATGCGTTGAAGCTTCCTCCTTTGTGTGCGAGTCAAACCGGGAGGACACCACCTTGGCAAGAAGTACTTGGAATTGGAACCACTTCCACTAGCCTCATGGTCATTAGCAGCAGCAAATACCCATGGAGTTGATGTCACAACCTTATTGTTTGGAACAACAGGTTTTTTGCCATCTTCTCCAATAGGAACATCCATTGATCCAATCTGAATAATATCTTGATTTGTAGTCCTTTCTGGATCAATATCCATCCTCTGCACCCCCTCCTTTTGCTTCGGCCTATAGACTTGCTTTACTGGAGGTGGTGCAGCCTGCCTGACTGCACTGGTCTGACCAGTGGTAGCGACCGGTCGGGTCTGGTAACCCTGACCAGAACGGCGAGGAGCCAATCGGCCTTGGACAGGCCTGGAGATTCTGTCGAAAGCTGATTTCTGTCCTCCCCATCCAGGATGAAAGGCTTGTTGATACGGCACCCACATCACTCCATTGTCATCATAAATCGGATGTGGTGCATGTGAACTTGATGACGCCCATGGTGGAGTAAAGCGTTACCCTTGCTGCGATGATTCACCCTTGAGTCTTATAGCAGCCCTTGGAGGTGAAGACGACCCTCCTTGGTGTATAGGTGACCTCATCCTTTTTTTTAACGGCCGATCACTTGTAACGGCCTTTTGCTTGGAATACTTGTCAAATAGCATATCGAAAGTGGCCTTTGGCTTAGGACCACTCCCCTGATTCTTTGCTACATTAAGCTTCCAATTTCCAATCTCCAGACGGCTTGGCTTGATCATCCTCGGACGGCCTGGGGGCGCACCGGTCTGACCGGTCACATCCACCGGTCTGGCCAGAGACGGTTCAGACGGTCGCTGATCGGCGGGTGTGGACGGCCCATGCCCCCCTTGTCCAGAGGCACTCACTGTAACCTTGAAGGTCTCTTTGCCATCAGGAGTCTTCTCATACTCAATTTTACGAACCAGCTCCTTTCCTCTCAAATCGGGCTTAGCCTCCCCGATTACCATGTTCTTGCCCTTAGTTGCTTCAGCTTGATGTGGCCGAACCAGTACCTTAGGCTGCTGCAAATCCATGGTATTGATTGGAAAAGGAGCCTTATCTACTTGCATCTCATGAAAAGTCAAACGACCTTCGTTTATGGCCGATTGAACCTGTCGACGAAACACATTGCAATCATTAGTGGCATGAGAAAATGAATTATGAAACTTGCAATATGCACGCCTTTTCAATTCATCAAGTGGAGGAATAGTATGAGTTAACTTGATATTTCCAGATTTAAGAAATTCATCAAATATATGATCACATTTGGAAACATCAAAAGTAAATTTAATTTCTTCTTGCCGACCTTTACTAGCCGGTTTAAGAGATGAACAGGAATAAGCTTTTTCTTTAGAGGGCCAAACAAATTCAGCAGCATAAATTTCTTTATCACTATCGTTCGAATTATCAGAATCATAATCAATAATATGAACATTAGAACGACGTGATTTAAAATTATCTTTCTCTTTATTCATTCGGTTTTCAACAACTAAAGCTCTTACTTGAACTTGTGCAACCGAAAGAAAATCAGTGCCCTCTATCTTATCTCTAATAGATGACCTTAAACCTTTCAGACAAATGTCTGCAAGGTCCATATCAGTGATTGACAAATTAAAGCAATGGTTTTTAGTTTCTTTAAACCTTTTAATGTAGGCAGAAACAGTCTCATCTCTTCCTTGCCTAACCGATGTTAAATCTGTCAATTTTAATTGCATGCTCCCACTATAAAAGTGACCATGAAACTTACGTTATAACATATCCCAAGATATAATAGAAACAGGAGCAAGCGAAGAAAACCAAGCAAAAGCGGTGCCAGTTAAGGATAAAGAAAATAATCGTACTTTCAAAGCATTATAGACACCAGCTTCACCTAGTTGTGCAGTGTATTGACTAATGTGCTCTCATGTGGTTCGGTCATCATCACCACTAAATTTGATTAAATCAGGCATACGCCAACCACGTGGGAGAGGAAATCTATCAAACTCGGGATCATATGGCTTTTGATACAAATTAGTATTACCAATATCAACACCAAGTTTGGTTTTAACCACATTAGCCAAATCTTCCTTAAATTTATTAAATTCTGCCCAATTAGGATTATTTGGCTGTGGTGGCTGAGGATTCTCCAAATTCATCTTATTTAAGTAGGGAGCTATCTTAGCTTGAGCTAGCCTGTAACTTTCAAATACATCATCCGGAATAATGGTTTTGGAGGTCGATGTATTCATTGTCGTACTATAATGAGGTCCAACATTACTGATTGTATTAGAAAAAGTAGGGACCATCTGATTTGACACGACAAAAATTGGCAAAGGCTGGTCGGGCACCAAATCCATGGCACCGGTCTGACCGGTACCCTGCATCGGTTCGACCGGTGCGGCCATATTTGTCCTGTGCGGTTGAAACTGAGGGTACTGACCAGATGTTGGATTTGGAGTCAAACCATATGCATGATTACCATTATTTACAGGCAAAGGTGCTAAGCTAGGATAGGACCCTTGAGGATTAGCTTTAGGAGTACTACTATTAGTTTATTATTATTAAAACCTAGACTCCTATCTTTTTCAAGATCCTCTAACCGTTCTAACCGAGCAATGTACGAAGCAAGCAATTCATCACTTTCCACTGTAGATTTCATAGGAGAAGTTTCAGGCGGGGGTTTCATAGTTACAGTGGGAATTACCTCAACGTTGTTGTCGTTTAGCCTGATCACCGGCAGCTCGAACTCTTTCAATCTTGCCACCTTGCCGGATCGATCCTTCTTGACGCCAGCTAGGAATTGTACTTGCATGTACTCTTGTAGCACCTTGAACTTCTGCTGCTCCTCCGGAGAGAGATCTTCCAGCGACGCGGTGACAATGTTGTTCATGTCGAGTTCGCACCGTGCACCCATCTGACTGAGGCTAGATTGAACGGTTTTAGCAACCTGATCTTTCTTCCCCAGCGGAGTCGCCAAAAGTATGTTGACGCTTTTCTGGTCAACACACACAAGCGCTAGATCGCGCGAAACGTCGAAATGCTGAACTCGCCGAGCTCCTGCCTGGACCGATCTGACTGGTGGCTACAAAGGCGTAGTGAAAGCCTAAGATCGCCACCTCGGGAGGGACCCCGTCGGAGGTGGCGCGCCTAGGGTTGCTCTGAGGTCGGCAAGGCCACTCAGAACGTCCCTGATCGTCGTCGAGACAAACAAGGAAAGCATGAGGTTGGAAAAGCTAGGGTTTGAGAGATAAAAGTTGTAAAAAGTAATGATCGATTGGGTGATTCCACCTCAAACGGCCGTGGCCCTTTATATTTATAGGGTGGGGAGGTCTTGCCCCGCAAGGAAACCCTTTACAAGTCAAAATTCGCTAGGATTCCTCAATTCTACTCGGACTCGGGGTCCACCGGTCAGACCGGTCAGGCCCACCGGTCAGACCGGTGCGGCTGTTGCCAGATAGGCTATAGGACACCCGACCGGTCAGACCGTCCAGGGACACCGGTCTGACCGGTGGCGTCATCCTGATCGGCTTTGTGTCTTTCATTCCAGGTGACCGAAGCCTCATCGACGAGGCATACTTGATTCAGGGACATATACTTAAGAGGGGTACGAATGATTCTTTGACCTTCTTCTTTCCAGGTTATACAAATGAGATCTCGTTACATAACCCAGGGTTTCAGTTGTATAATTCTCGAGCACTGACCATTCCCCTTGTTGCACAAGAGGAAGCCCGCCGTGCTAGTGTTTCTGGTGACAGGGTTACTAGGAGCGCATCGAGGAGAGCACACATGCAGCCACAGCAGCCTCCACCTACTACGCCTCTACCGTCGGTAGGATGGGCTCTGATGGGGTACATGCTTGGAATTACACCCGGATATGCTCCCGATTGAGACCAACCCACCTACCAATAGGGGACGAGTAGCTCAGTTTGGCCTGGTGCAGCCAGTGGTACTTGGACCACAGCCGCACCGGCTAGCTCCAGCTCAGGAGGTGGCCCTTCATCATCTGCTGGGCAATTCTTGTCAGCTTCTGCTAGAGATGCTTATCTCTCATAGCAGATGGATGAGCTCACCGTCTAGGTCACGGGTGTGGAGGAGTTGCTGAACACGCACATCCAGTCTACTTAGGATTGGCAACGACAGGTTGGCGAGAGGATCGACATCATTCAGCAGAGACAGCAGCATCAGATGGAGGATGATGGACCGGATTGGCGACCAGAGACGGGGGGGGAGTGAATGGCAGCCGATCAAAATTTTTCTTCGAAGAGATGAACTCGGCTTATGCCCCAAAACAACTCCAAAACCTCACGCACCTTGCTTGCCAAATTCACGTAGTCACTGGAGTACTACTGGACCTAGGAACAAGCCACACAACCAATCACGAAAAATACAGTGGAAGAAAAGTTCGATATCAACCTGACCACCAGGGGTGGTTAGACCGGGGTTCCAGGGCGGTCTGACCGCCTCACCCTGCCTGAACCAAAATCACTTCCAACTCCAAAGCCTTTCGCTTCCCAAGATCACATAGTCACTGGAGTAGTAAGAGTACTACTAATCCTATAAACAAGTCCCACCTCAAAGCAAAACTACCGAGACCAAATTACACAACAGAAATCTCGAAACCACTTCTGTCTAGCAGGGGGCGGTCTAACTGCATGGGGGGCGGTTAGACCTCCTTGGACAGGAAACACCAAATCGACCGAAACCGAAGCAAACAAACTCGAAACTTGCTCAAACTGGCCATCATGCTCTCAGAGGATCTCCTCGAAAAACCAATCCTTGACTAGAGGATACCTAGGGCGGTCTAAATACCTTTCAGGGGTTATTAGACCTCCTTGGACTTGCTCCAAGTGAATGTCAAAAATTAGGCCAAACAAAGTCAAAACTCGATGAAAATTTAACCATGACTTCTCCTGATCAAGGCCAACTTGCTCCCAGAAGATCTTCTCGAAAAACCAACCTTTGACCCGAGGAAGGAAGTCAACATGTGTGCATATTATAAACATGAACGAAGGAAGTACTGATGTATAATAAAACGGTCTTTTATGTATAATATCTGATATACAAGAGAATATGATTCGTGTCCACTGAGTTGTCGTGTTGATTTCTTTTGTAGTGTGTATATTCTAAAGGCACTCCCAACCCAGACTCTATGGTAGAGTCTAGAGTCATTAATTACACTACTACATAGGTAATTTGCTAATGTGGTAAGCAATTTAATGATGAGAGAGATGTGGAAACTTAGAAACCAAGTTTAAGATAGACACCAAATCTACATGCAAAATGAAGTCCGTGATGATCCCGTGTGGCTGCCCGCATGTGTGATGTGTCCTCTTATTTAATAAAACAGGAGCAGAAGATCTGAGCGGAATATTATACAGACTCCATAGTAGAAAATTTGCATCAGAGAATATAGTATCTTGTGATAGAGTCTTCGACATATAGACTTTATGGGTAGAGTCAGGGTTGGGAGTGCCCTAAGGCTGGTCACACCGCGGATCGGCAAAGGGCCCTGAATGCCAGCAATAGCGGTGGAATCGCTGCACCACGGATCACCAAAGGCAAGTGCAACCAACAGGTCACTACAGGGCACCTCCAAGTCTGGAGGTCCTAGAGAGGAATGCCAACATCTCTGGCTGCAGGCCCCACACCTTCGGGAGGAGGTAATGGCCCGGAGACGGTCGGTTTGCAGGTGATGTTACATGTCGTTCGAGTGCAGCATTTTTCTTTACAGATTGGTGAAATAGGACCTGACAAACGGGCTAGACCTCCTTTCCATATGGACATAGCGATGGCGCGGTGCGGTCAGCCTAAGGGCCTCCCATGTGATGCAGTGAATTTGGACTTGAATTTAATTTGTTATAATAGTTGTAAGTTGTAACGTGTGCAGGCGGCTAGGTACCTGTTGTAATCAAATGATGGGATTGATTGATTGATTAGGGGGGTGGACCCCACTATTTATGTATAATGAAGGGGCATGAAGGCACCCTTTGGCAGGAGACGACGCGCCCGCACGGGAGAGACACATCCATACGGTGGGCGGTTGCCTCTTCCCTAATTACACTGACTAATGACTATCTTAATTACATGATTAAGCTAATGATCACCATTAGTATTTCGTAACACTCCCCCTTGATCAATAGCTTCATGAGATCTTGATGTAATTTGGCTTCAATCATCCTTGGATATCATCTTGTAAGACTCCTCCAAAAACCCTATGGGAAAATCTTGAGGAGAAACCAATCAGTGTGTATATGCCACTAAAACTCCTTTAAACCCAGTGGGAAAATATTAGGAGAAAATGATATGGCATTATTGTCTCATTAGATACTTGTATGAGAAAACCTTTGGTAAGGAAAAACTCATTAATAAGTCTAGAGAATAATGATCCGAGGATCATATTTGAATATCCTTCTCCAAAACCTAATAGGAAAATATGAGAAGGGGTTTTATATCTTCTTAAAAACTCTTATAGAGAAAACAGAAGATATGACATAGAATATGTCTTGTATACCACCCTTAAAACCTTAGTGGAAAAATTTGGTGATATGAGATATGTTCTTGTATTGACATTGCCTCATTAAAACCTTTTATGAGAAACCTTGTGAGGAAAACTCATATAGGAAAAAGAGTACAATAATCAGATGATTATATATATAGGTTATATCAAAAAGAGTCTCCCCCTGATTCTTGCAAATCTTTGAGTTGTCTCATACCAATCCCAGAAACGTATTTCTGGAATAAGGATGTTGGTAATGATTTTGTGAATAAATCTACAAGATTATCACAAGATTTGGTTTGCAAGATTTCTATCTCTCCTACCTTCTGTAGTTGATGAGGATAGAATAATTTAGGAGCCATATGTTTTGTAAGATTGCTCTTTATATAACCTGCTCTCATTTGTGCAATACAAGCAGCATTATCTTCATACATTATGGTAGGATTCATGACTTAACTTATACCACATGATTGTTGTATGTGCTTAATCATTCTGCGAAGCCATAAACATTCATCTGATGCTTCAAATAATGCAATTATTTCAGAATGATTTGCGGATGTGGCTATTAGAGTTTGTTTTGATGACTTCCATGAAATAGTCGTTCCACCATGTAAGAATACAAAGCCTGTCTGAGATCTGGCTTCATGGGGATCAGATAAATAGCCAGCATCTGAATATTCAATTAATGTTTTATCTTGGTTAATTTTGTAAAATAAGCCAAGATCTACAGTGCCAATGAGATATCTGAAGATATTCTTAACTCCCGCCCAATGGCGTTGTGTTGGAGCAGCGCTGTATCTAGCTAGCAAGTTTACCGCAAATGCAATATCAGGCCTGGTGCAATTTGCGATATCCATCAACGCTCCAATGGCACTGAGATATGGAACTTCTGGTCCCAATACCTCTTCATCTTTACCTTTAGGTCTGAATTGATCTTTATCAATTTCAAGAGAGCGTATGACCATAGGTGTTTTGGATGGATATGATTTATCCATATTGAATTTCTGTAGAATCTTTTGGATATAAGTAGACTGGTGTACTAAAATCCCTGTTGGGAGGTGCTCAAGTTGTAAACCTAAGCAAAATTTGGTTTTACCCAAATCTTTCATTTCAAATTTCGTCTTAAGATGGTTGCGTGCTTCATCTATATCTTGTTGGGTCCCAATGATATTGAGGTCATCAACATATACAGATATAATACAAAATCCAGTTGAGGATTTCTTGATGAACACACATGGGCATTCATCATTGTTGGAAAAACCCTTCTGAAGAAGGAATTCCTTTAGTCGGTTGTACCACATTCTACCCGACTGTTTTAA
Organism: Cenchrus fungigraminus; assembly: GCA_036936925.1. Classification (NCBI taxonomy): domain Eukaryota; kingdom Viridiplantae; phylum Streptophyta; class Magnoliopsida; order Poales; family Poaceae; genus Cenchrus; species Cenchrus fungigraminus. The sequence goes on along the minus strand of CM072772.1, from coordinate 54,330,494 downwards.
GTCGTATAATGACTTTTGAAGTTTTACACAATACATGTTGCATGAATGATTCTTGTTCGGGATATCAATTCCTTCCGGAACTTTCATATATATATATCCGAATCTAGTGACCCATATAGATATGTTGTCACTACATCCATGAGATGCATGGATATACCCTTTTGTGCTGCCAATGATATTAGATATCGGAATGTTATACCACTCATAACTGGAGAATATGTTACATCGAAATCGATGCCGGGTTTTTGCGTGAACCCTTGTGCTACAAGTCTTGCTTTGTATCTCACCACCTCGTTGTTTTCATTCCTTTTTTGGACGAAAATCCATTTTGATCCCACAAGAAAAATATGACGAGGAGTAGGCATCACTGCGGAGAATACCTCTCATTTCTTGAGCGAGTCTAATTCTGCCTTGATTGCTTCCTTCCAGTTGACCCAGTCGGAGCGCTTTATGCACTCTGCCATGGACTTAGGTTCTGGATCAATGCAAAGTTCACTTGCAATCTTAGTGGCAAAGTAAATTTCGACATTTGTAGTCTTTCTATTGTATGATTCTCCAGAATAAATATAATTAATGGAAATTTCTTGTACCCCTTGTGACTAATCATGATTTCCCACAATGATAGAGTCCGGGTCTTCCGATGTCCTAGCACTTATATTATTTTGTGCACTTGTGCTACGTATGTGATGTATCTGTTGAACATCCATATTATTTGGATTTATAATATCCAATTGGTGTCTATCAACTTGATGTTGATCTACATTTACTGCTTTGGAAGTGACCTTCCTTGTTTTCTGCGGAGGCTTTTGTATAGCCTTATCCTTTGTTGTAATACCTCTCCCCCTCTTATTTTGATTTGGGAGTTCTTGAGTAGGAATTTCTACTCTTTCTGGTACATTTGCAGAAGGATTATGTGATTTTGTGACACCCTTATAATCAGTAAATGCTTCTGGCAGATTATTCGCAATGTTTTGCAAATTGATAATTTTCTGAACTTCACGTTCAGATTCTGTAGTACGTGGATCATAGGACTGGATACTAGTGGTATTCCAATTTATTTCCTGGCATTCTGTTTGGTACTTGTCTCCCCCTAATGTTGGGAAATTGTCCTCATCGATGTTGCAATCATCATACCGGGCAATGAATAAATCCCCTGTAAGAGGTTCGAGGTACTTAATGATTGACGGTGATTTGTACCCCACATATATCCCCAATTTCCTATGGGGGCCCATTGATGTACGCTGTGGTGGTGATATTGCTACGTATACAACGCAACCGAATTTTCGCAGATGGGAAATACTTGGTTGATTTCCACGTACTAACTGCAACGAGGAAACCGTGTTGTATGCAGTAGGTCTTATTTGAATCAAATCAGCGGCGTGTAAGACCGCGTGACCCCAACATGATGTTGGTAGATTGCAATTCTGTAGTAATGGTCTAGCAATTAACTTTATTCTCTTGATAAGAGATTCAGCTAATCCATTTTGTGTATGTACATAAGGAACAGAATGTTCCACGTTTATGCCTAGAGCCATACAATAATCATTAAAGGCATGTGAAGTAAATTCAGCAGCATTGTCCATCCTGATGGTTTTAATAGCATATTCAGGATGATGTGCTCTTAATTTGATAATTTGAGCAATAAACCTTGCAAAAGCATGGTTTCTTGTAGACATAAACATACATGGGACCATCTAGTAGGTGCATCAATAAGTACCATGAAGTACCTAAATGGTCCAGTTGATGGATGATTAGGACCACAAATATCGCCTTGAATGCGTTCAAGGAATTGTAGTGATTCAGCCTTTATTTTAAGATAAGAGGGCCTTAAAATTAATTTTCCCGTGGCACATGTGGTGCACATAAAGTCTGATGGCTTGGGAAATTTTGAAGTATTTAATTTGTGACTAATTGAATTGCCGATAATTTTTCTCATCATCCCTATGCCGTGATGACCAAGGCGATCATGCCAAATCTTTAAGACATCAAGATTTTTGAAAAATTACCTTGTATGCAACATGTTGTACGAGTTTGATGTATGTGTAATACAATCCTGATGATAGTGAAGGAATTTTCTCAAGCAGTCGCTTGCTATATCCGTCATGTTTAGTGATGAAGAGATATTCATCTTTGTTGTCACTATTTGTTTCCACATGGAAACCATTGTGACGGATATCTTTGTAACTCAATAGGGTACGAGTTGAATTGGGATACAGGAGTGCATCCTCAATTACTATTTGAGTACCCATAGGGAGAACAATTGTGGCTCGTCCTGAACCAACAATTATAGCATCGCAGCCCGCGATGGTTGTGACATTTCCTTTACTCTTTTTGAGAGTTTGGAAATATTTAAGTTCTCTGAGTTTGGTGTTAGTTGTGCAACTATCCACCAAACAAAGTTCTTCCTCCATTTGGATTGTCCCCGTAGGATAATCTAGAATGAGTAAATTAAATTATAAGTTTTGAACTCATAGATTATACAATACATACTTTATTCAATAATATCATAAGTAGCATATGTCTTACAATATTTTGTGACAACACTTATTTCCAACACAATTATTACATAAAGATGGCTATAGAACGAAGTTCTTTTAGACTATAGAACGAAGTTCTTGTCGGGGAGCGTAGAAACTAAGACATGTCTCCGAACATGTCATTGGATGGTCCATCCATAAGCATGTTGTCGGTGTCGTCGATGCTATTGATCATCATGTCGTCCATGTCGAAGAATTCATTCAATTGCATTGGATCCTTCTCCTTGTTGTGTTCCGCGGGAACATCCTTGGAGCAACCGGCACTGGGAGTTTGAGTAGCGAAATGCGCTTCAAACTTGTCCCCATGAACTTGCTTTCCAGCATACTTTTGGTAGAGATCAACCAAATGCTTAGCAGTGTGGCACTTTCTAGTTGTGTGATTGTGACAACCACACCTCTGACAAGCCTGAGAGTTGTCATGAGTAGTAGGTTTCTTGAAAGTGTCCTTGTTGTTTCTAGAACCCTTGCCTTTCTTAAAATTCAGCTTCTTCCATTTCCCCTTTAAATTCCTTTTGAATTTCTTGCCACTAAACTTTTTATTATTATTCTGAGCATTGCAATGTACTTCCGGCAGAGGTGCTGCACCCACAGGGCGCAGTTGATGATTCTTTGTTAAGAGCTCATCATGTTTTTCTGCTTGAAGTAAATCATATATTAAGTCAGAATATTTGGTATACTTGTGGTGACGGTATTGCTGTTGCAATATCCTATTAGCAGGGAGAAAGGTAGATATAGTCTTTTCTATCATTTCTGCATCATCCAAAGGTTGATTGCAAAAGTGAAGCTTGGTACAAATCTTGTGAACGGCAGAGTTGTATTCTGCAACAGATTTGAAATCCATGAGACGGAGTAGAGACCACTCCCGTCTTGCTTCGGGCAGAATTACGCCTTGTTGTTGATTGTAGCGTTCTTTGAGAGAGTCACAAAGTTTCTTAGGATCATCTTCCATCATGTATTCAGCTTTGAGGTCATGGTGGAGATGGTGTCGTAGAAAATGCAAGGTTGCAAACTTTTGTGCCTCCGGGATAGGATTTTGTGGGTTAGGTTCATTAATTGTATTAATGTAACCTTTGGTTGTTAGCACAATCTTGACATCCATAGCCCAGGTTAGGTAACTACTACCATCGGCTGCAAGTTCAGTGAAGTCTTTATTGATTAATTTAGCCATTTTCCTACATGAGAGAACCATGTATAGGATTAATTTACTGAAGTAAATTTTGTGTTGTAAAAGTAAGCAAACTAATGCATGTAAGATGAGTCTTACAAAATTAAGGTATATGATTTTTAATTCCTGTAGGAATAATTTTGACTTGATAGTCATTTATATGAAATTTTGGATATACACTTTGAAGGTAATCATCATAAAGATGTAGACCTCACAATGATGAGCAAAAGCTGCCTAAAAGCTCTTAGGAAGAACTTATCACAGCCAGCGCCTAGGTCACATCACCTTGTGTTATTCCAAATTATATTTATAGACCTTAATTTTAATTTTTGCTTGATATTCTACTTGATGTAGAAAATTGATTATTAAACCATGCAAATAAAATAAATTGCATAAGAATTGTTCTAACACCTAGAAATGATCTGCGGATCATAAACATGAATAATTACTGTGGTAATTATAACATTTAAATTACATAGGTGCATATACCGGATGGTACAAATAATAGTGTTCATCACAACATAAATTACAGAATAATTCAGGGTCTAAATCATAAATATACAGCACTAATAAGTCTAAATATGTAAATAGATAAAAGCCTGAGGGCTAAATTAAAGTTCAGGGGGGTTTCCTAGACTTTTCAAAAATTGGAGGGGGTCCGAAGGACTTCTGGAATCTGAGGAAGCCATGCGATCCGGCTGTGGCCTGCTGGTTCGTCCGGCCTGTGGGCCGGCCGGCCTATGAACGGCCTGCCGAAGGCCTGCCAGCCCGGCCGGCCCGTATTCCCGCACGTATAGAAGGGGGGAGGTGCGGTTAGGGTTTCCCTAACCCGCAGCCGCCCCCTAGAGCCGCTGCCGCCTCCTGGTGCCTGGTGGTGATGCCGGCGTCGCCGGCGGTGGCCGGCTGGCCGGTCGGTCGGCGTGTCTCGGGAGCGGATCTGCAGCCTCCTAGTGTTACTCCGCCTATTCCCCTCTCCCCCTCTTCTTTCTTCATCCGTGGCCCCCAGTTGCGCCGGCGTGTGCCGCCGGCCATCTTCAAATGTCGGAGGAGGGGAGCCCCAGTGCAGCCGGGCTACAAGTGCTGCGTCGGATCCCCAGGTGGCGGTCGACGGCCCCGACGCGGCCAAGGGGGCTAGGTGTTGCTGCGGCCGCCTCCTGGGACGTCGTCGCCGATGATGCGGAAGGTGGTCCGCCGGCGTCGGTGAAGAGCGGCGGAGCGCCGCGTCGAGCCGCAAATGTCCCGAAGGCGAAGCTCGGGTGTACCACCACAGAAGGCCCGGCGAGGTCGGGCGACATGGATGCGGTCGTGAAGGAGCGGATGGCTGCTGGGCCGGCCTGAGGACCAAAACCGGCGTTGCCAGCCGCCGTCTCCGTCGCTGGTGCAGGTATGTTCATGTCGGGGATGACCCCAACTCCTTCTGCCTGTGTTCCAGGGCAGCGGATGCGGACGACGAGACGGCGGTGAGGTTGCTCCTCTGGGGTGTGGGCGTCGGAAGACGCTGCGCGCCGGGGATGGGCTGCGGTGGACTAGCCCAGCGGTGTACGGTGCTATCGTCATCCAGGCGTGCTCGGAGGAGCGGTTGCTGCTTTCGACCGGCGAAGCACGACGCGGTGGAGGGGGACGACATCCGCGGTGGCCACGGAAGCGGCGGCCACGACCTCCACGACGACCACGGCGGCCGTACTGACGGCGGCCATGGCTTGCACCGCAAGTGCAGAAGAAGCAGCGGCCTTGTCGGGTGTTGACAGGGATAACTAGGTAGGTTGCAAAAGCAGTTTCTACTAGGCGAAATGGAGGATCCATCGCTCACCCTGGAAGGAAGGCCGGTGTCGTCGGCGAGGCCCTCTGGCCTGGTTCTTGCGTGCGTGCGTGTGTCAGAGTAAAGTGCCGATAACGTGTTGTGATAAAATGATGGGATTGATTGATTGATTAGGGGGGTGGACCCCACTATTTATGTACAATGAAGGGGCACGAATGCACCCTTTGGCAGGAGAGGACGCGCCCGCACGGGAGAGACACACCCGTACGGTGGGCAGTTGCCTCTTCCCTAATTACACTGACTAATGACTATCTTAATTACATGATTAAGCTAATGATCACCATTAGTATTTCGTAACAGTACCCAAACTGTTCGTTTCTTATTGTTTGGATCTCTATGACTAAATCGTCACATCAAACGATTGGATGTTACTTACAAGTATTAGATGTATATGATGAAATCTATTTCATAACTCTCGAGTTAAATAGCAAGATGAATCTAATAGTTATAATTAGGTCATAATTAGATAATGTGGTGCTATAGTAAACATTTTCTAATGATGACTTAATTAGACTTAATAGATTTGTCTTGAAAAAATAACCTTCAATCGTGTAATTAATTTTATAATTAGCTTACTATGTGCCACGCACTATACTTTAACCTCGGGATCCAAACACCTTCTTGATCCAAACTACTCGATTGCTCTTTATCCGGTAGTTGATTGAAAAAAATGAAGAAAAATGCAGAATGTCCTAGTCGTGCATTCATAGGCACCATTTACTGCCATTTTACTTTGTATCCTGATGTGTGACCCAACTAGTTTCTTTCTTGTTGTCAAAAAAAAAACTAGTTTCTTTCTTTGAAATTACTAAAGACCCGCTACGGCAGAGTAAAATAAATTTGAATCTTGCGAAACTGGACATTATACTACAGTTCATAAGAGGCGAACTAAGAAAAGCAGGGACAATAAAGATTGTGCACGGTTTCCACGTGGAATCCGTAAATAATCCATGTACGCCTTGTTGCCCGTCCTTGAAACAAATCCGGGAAATTCAACGAACGTGGCTGCTTTTTCAAACGTTTCCCATCAATGTGAATAGCTATTTTCCAGGTGGGTGACAATACGTGTACAACGCAAACGATTGCAGGGCAGCAGGGTCACACACACGCACCCCCGACCCAGAATTAGTACCCGTCTATGTTGGGTTGGGCACGCAATTAATCTCTCAAGGGAATACAGTAGAGAGAAAGGGAGTAGCCCCTCCTAGTACGTCCTTGAGGCTTGGGCTGGTACACCACAGACCTGACCGACATGCGTGCAAGAAAGAAAAAGAGAAAAGGAAAAAAAGGAAACGTAAAAAATTCTATGTCCTGCATCGGAGAGAAAAATATTGATTACTAATATCAGGTCGTCTTCTTTTATTTTGACTTCTTTTATAATATTTTTCCTCAAAACAAATCTACTGTAAAAATCTATACGTAATATTTTTTTCACAACAAATCTGTCATACCCCGCGCGATGCTACGGAAATTTTTTAAACGAAATATTAAGGTGCAATATTAAAGTAGGAACACCAAAGTGACTTCATGACAACATTCTTTTGTAAACAACATTATACATGGAAGTATGATAATTTTATTGAGAGAGTACCATTCTAAATTATTCATCCAACATTGTCCTCTACTACGGGAATTTTATAACATGCTACTCACAAAGGCATGATATTAACCACAGATAATCGGTTGAAGACATAAATATATGTTCTAGCGGATGGTGACATGTCGTATAGTGGATAGTGACGTGGAATGCTTGCATGTTTAGAGAAATCTATCCATGATTTGTAGTGAGTCTCACCTATATAGTTATTATTATTATAGATGTGCCCAGGGGCGAATCCAGCCGTGGGTCAGGTGGGGCTTAAGCACCCCCTACTCCTGGAAACCCCATAGAGACCCTCTAAACCCCGCTAACATTTTGTGATCATGGATGAAGGAGAAAAAGAGGAAAAGAGAGAGGAGAAAGAAGAGAAAGAGGGAAAAGAGAGGGAGGAAAGAAGAAGGATGAGTAGATGAGCCCCCTTACCTCCGAGTCTGGATTCGCCACTGGATGTGCCGAATGGAGTCTATCATTATCTCTACACCGTTGCTGGCTCCGAGAGCTCATTTGATTTGCATCGACGCCACCCTCTCATCGTACGGTCATATTACCGTGGAGCCAGAACGCACACCCCCTTTGCTCTGCATAACTGCGACACAGAGTTTCAAATCGAGGCTCGAAGGTACTCGATCTGTGCCCGGGAGCTGGCCGGGAGGGAGAAGAGAGGGACGTCGGGCCAGAGGTCTGCCTCTAGCACCCTCGCCGGGCCATCTAGAGGCGCAGCTCGGCCATCGAAAGAGAGAGGGGCTGCAGGTGCTTTTGGCAGCCGGTAGGGGAAATGGGAGGAGGCGTCCTGGCTCCTCCGCGCTGGACCAGCAGCGGCACCCCGGGGAGAAGGGCGAGCCGACGAGGCGCGCAAGGCCGGAGGCAGGGACCTCCATCGGCGCAGCCTGGCCCCGGAGCCCCTGCCCTCCCCTGCTCCTCCGCCGTGATGAGGTCGCCGACGTGGGAGAGGAGGAGAGCATGCCGTGAGGCGGCGACGACGTGGTGAGCAAGGTGCGCCGCCGCTGCCTTCGTGCGCCGCAAGGACTGCCACCGCCTCCTCCGCGCGAGCTCGGGGAGGGAGGATGAGGGCACGGAGTGTAGCTCTGCACGAGGCCCGCTGCTACCGCTGCCTCCGCCGGGCAGGACCGCCAGGGCCACGAGCGAGAGGAGGCGGCGCGGGAGCGCTATGGCCCCTGCCGCTCCCGGAGGTGGCGGTGGTATCACACAGGCTGAGGAGAAGGTCGTGGCGCCGTCATAGGAGGGAGAAGGCCGGCGGCGCTGGAGAGGTTCCCGGATGCAAGGGAGAAGAAAAAGATAGGATGAGAAGAAAGAGAAAAAGAATAAAAAATATGGGTAGTTGGTATAGAGTAGAGATATAAAGGATGACGAGTGCAGAAAAATATAAGTAAAAGAGAGAACTCGATGACCAGAAAGAAACATTTTATTTTAAAAGAGGATATGAAATATGGCGAGTGTGGAAAGTCTGACTCCCTCCCTCTCTCTGTCTCACCTCACCGGTGACTAGGGCAACAATTAGGCCTGTTGTTTTTATCTATTATCCATATTTAAATTCACACCCATCTCAAATGTGGAGGGTACGAGTAAAAAATAATTATCTATTAAAAAATGAAGAGGGTACAAATAATCGATTGTATGTATGAAATCAAGTATAAAACTAATTATCTATTGGCTATGAGTGCGATTGGGGAGGGTAAGAAGTGGATAATAATTATTTGGATTTAGGTATGAACAATAGTGGATTTGTTCTTACCCTCCACAATGACAGTCTTGGCCACAATAATTGTATGACACTATATACTAATATATTGTATCGCATCGTAGACAGGGTGGTCATTTCATAGCAGCCTATACACCACCGGTAGAAAGCGAGGCATACGCAACACACTTGTCCGCATGCACGGCACGGATGATGCCCTTGCGCGCATAGGTTTTTCTCTCTCTGTTTCTTACCTAATATTAATCTCTTACATCAGATTAATATATAAGTTACTATTTTATAATGAATCTGTCGTGCAAATCAAAAGAGGATATTACATGTCCTAATATTTTACATATTGGCATTGTGGACCATAAACAACAGGGCAGGTTCTCCTAGAGCATTCCTCTTGCGGAGGGAGGCGGCCTGGTGTCCTGGTGTGGTGGGGGTCGGCGGCGGTCAACCCGGGCCCCAAAGACCAAAGAAAGAAAAAAAAACGCTTCCCCTCCTTTAAATTCCTAGCTTGCCCTCCCCACACCCCACTTCTTCCTCCTTCCCTTCTCCATCCCCCCACCGTCATCATCCATCCATCACCTCCCTCGTCTTCCCCCCGCCTACCAGCAGCGGTAAACCAAACCAACCAGTGTGTGAGCCCCCAAATCTCCCTCCTACCCTCACAATCCACTACGCTACCACTAAGTTCGCAGCGACCAAGCAAAGTAGAAGTGTACCCCTCTCCTCGCTACAAAACAAGCACCGGGTAGAATCGCAAGCTGCCACAACAACAGATTTCCTTTTTTTCCCATTATTTTCGGGGAGAGGCAGGTGCTGTGATTGTGTACACACAGGGCACCACCAAGGGGGAGGGCTGCCTATAAGAAGAAGAGAACGTCTGGGAAAAAGAAAAAGAAAAATATTGTATTGGGAGGAGAGGACACAGGAGCAGAGGGAGACTCTTCTCAATTCATCATCCATCTCTTCCTCCTCCTCCGCCTCTCCCCTTTTGTCCCTATCAGAGCCTTTTTTCTCTCTCTCCTCTTTCCCTTCTTTCTACCTCCGCCTTGGCATTGCCCTGCATTGTTTTCTCCTCCTCCTCACCCCCGCATCCCAAATCTTTCTTCCTTTCTAAACCCCCCAAAACCTCCACGAAATATCCCACCCACCACCCGGACCCCGCGCGCCCCATGGACGGCCCACCGCGGCCGCGGCCGCCGCCGCCCAATGCGCCGCGCCGATCGCCGGCCGCACGCGCCGCCGGCCGACGACTCCCGCATTAGCCGCGGCCCGCGGTGAATTCAAGGCCGCCGCCGCCACCGCGGGATTCGATTGGCGGGTTGGTGACCCGAAAGGAAGAGAGGGAGGGGGTGGTTCCCTTCCTTTCCCTTTTCTCTGCCGCCCGGCGCAATCGGCGCGCCGATCGCTGGTTGCTTACTCCGCCCGCGCCGTCCCTTCTTCCCTGGGCGGCAAGGCGATCGGTCCGGCCGCCATGTCAACGTCGTCGGCCAAGGAGGAGCAGGCGGCCGCCTCGGCGTCGACGGCACCGGCGCCCGCAATGGGCGGCGAGGAGGCCGCCGCGCGTGCCGCGCAGAAGCGCTACGAGGCACTTCTCACCGTGCGGTCCAAGGCGGTCAAGGGCAAGGGCGCCTGGTACTGGGCGCACCTCGAGCCTGTCCTCGTCCCGCCCGCCGACACGGGCATGCCGCCCAAGGCCGTGAAGCTCCGCTGCACCCTCTGCTCGGCCGTCTTCTCCGCTTCCAACCCGTCCAGGACTGCCTCCGAGCACCTCAAGCGCGGCACCTGTCCCAACTTCGCCGCGCCGCCGCCGGGGCCCGCCGCCGCCTCGGGCTCGCAGCAGTCGCCCACGCCCGCGCAGCACCAGCAGCTTGCGCTGCCGTCCAACTCCGCCGCCTCCTCCCCTATCCCCATCTCCTACATTGCGCCCTCCTCGCCGCGCCACCAGCACCACCACCACTACCACCAATCCGGCAGCCGCAAGCGCCACTCTATGCCTCCCGCCTACACGCCCGTGGACCCCCGCCAGCACCTTGTCGTCGTCGACCCGTCCTCGGCTTACTCCCCTGCGCTGCCCGCGCTGCCGGCGCCCCCGCCGCCGCACCAAACGGCGCTCGTGCTTTCCGGCGGCAAGGAAGACCTCGGCGCACTCGCCATGCTCGAGGACAGCGTCAAGCGCCTCAAGTCACCCAAGGCGTCGCCGGCGGCAATGATGCCCAAGGCGCAGGCCGACGCCGCGCTCGGCCTGCTCGCCGACTGGTTCCTCGAGTCCTCGGCCAGCGTGTCGCTCTCTTCTGCAAGCCATCCCAAGCTCCGGGCTTTCCTCCGCCACGTTGGGCTGCCGGACCTGCAGCGCGCCGACCTTGCCGGCCCGTGCCTCGACGCCCGCTTCGCCGAGGCCCACGCCGACGCCACCGCGCGGGTCCGCGACGCACTCTTCTTCCAGCTCGCCGCCGACGGCTGGCGAGAGCAGGTGGTCACTCTTTCTGTCAACCTCCCCAATGGCACGTCCGTGTTCCACCGCGCGCTGCCGGTGCCCGCGGTGGCGCCCTCCGACTACGCTGAGGAGCTGATGCTCGACTCCGTGGCGTCCGTCTCGTCCTCTGGCTCCTCCAACGACCTCCACCGTTGCGCGGGCATAGTTTCTGACCGCTTCAAATCAAAGGCGCTACGCGATCTTGAGAACAAGCACCAATGGATGGTGAACCTGTCTTGCCAAATCCACGGCATCACGCGTTTGGTGCGGGACTTCGCGCGGGAGCTCCCGCTCTTCCGCTCTGCTGCAGCGAAGTCTGCCAAGCTTGCCGCCTACTTCAATGCCAACCAGACGGTGCGGTCCCTGCTGCACAAGTATCAAATCCAAGAGTTCGGGCATGCCTCACTCCTACGAGTCGCGCATGTGCCGTTTAACGGCAATGGCAGCGACTTTCGGGCGGCCTTTGAGATGCTGGAGCACATTTTGAACTCTGCACGCCCTCTCCATCGTGCTGTGCAGGAGGACCCCTACAAGCTCTTGTGCATCGACGACTCAGTTGCAAGGGAGATGGGGGAGATGGTGCACAACGAGGCGTTCTGGATAGAGGTTGACGCTGTGCATTCGCTTGTGAAGCTGATCATGGACATGGTGAAGGAGATGGAGGCTGACCGGCCTCTTGTTGGGCAATGCCTACCACTATGGGAGGAATTACGCAGCAAGGTTAGAGATTGGTGTGAGAAATTTAATGTTGATGAAGGCATTGCTCTGAATGTTGTTGAGAAAAGGTTCAGAAGGAACTACCACCCAGCCTGGTCCGCAGCATTCATATTGGATCCTCTCTACCTTGTCAAGGATGCCAGTGGTCGTTACCTTCCTCCATTCAAGTGCTTGGCTCCTGATCAGGAGAAGGATGTCGACAGGCTGATAACCAGAATGGTGTCACAGGAAGAGGCGCACCTTGCTCTGATGGAGTTGATGAAATGGCGGTCAGATGGGTTGGACCCGTTGTATGCTCAGGCTGTGCAGGTGAGGCAGCCTGACCCGTCCACAGGGAAGTTGAAGGTTGCCAATAAGCAGAGCAGCAGGCTTGTTTGGGAGACTTGCTTGAGCGAGTTCAAGTCACTCGGCAAGGTTGCTGTGCGGCTCATCTTCCTCCATGGGACCTCCACGGGATTCAGGTGCACACCGCCAATGGTGCGCTTGCTCTCTTCCTCAGGGAACTTGGCGAGTAGCACTAATCGGACGCACCGCTTGGCTTTTGTTGCTGCAAATTCAAAGCTAGAGAGGAGGGATTTTTCGAGTGATGAAGACAAGGATGCAGAGTTACTAGCTGAAGGGGTGGATGAATTGGCAAATGAACCTGGGAATGTGGAACCCACATCAGTGTAACTTTCCATTTTAATTGTTTCTTCTTACTTTTGCTTGGCTTCTAGAATTTCTTCCTTGTGCCTATATTGTTAATTCTTGCTTCCTCGCTCAAGATTTTGGTGGGGTGGGGAGTTGGGCATGAGATGGAGATATGCCTTGTCCTTTGATCTTCAAGTTTGGTTAGTAAATGACTGTCCCTTTGCCATATATATTTCTATGGGGCCTTTGAGGTTGCAGAGATTAATGAAGTGTTTCCTGTCAATATCTTCTTAATCGGTTATGCTTGGAACTGAGGAGTGTATAACCATTTTTGCTCTTACGAAAATAATGTTGATATGCAATCCTGTCTTGTTTCTTTTAGTTTGACCTGAGGAAAAGAGAAAACTGCTACCTCTATTCTTACACCTTGTTCTTCAATTTGTGATGCATTGCTATTACTGCATTGCTCTCTTCCCAATTACCCTGTGGCTAACTTTTATTCTTCTTTTTACTGGGATAGATATAGCAGTTACTCCTTGTATTACATGGCAGACAAATTGCTTTCTTTCAACGATTAATTGCACTCCTGTTTTCGGTATGTTCAAACAAACGTGCCTCTATGAATCTTATATGCATGGAGCACTAAATGAAGTTTATTTGAAAAAACTTTTCACAGATGATTGCTACTTTGTGTGATGAATCTAATAAGCATAACTAATTTAATAATTTGCTACAAATGCTATAGTAATCATCATCTAATTATGCAGTCAAAACCCTCGTTAGGTTCCTCTCTCTGGATGCATCATTGGAGCATGGCTGTTCCTGGAACCAATCAATTCATTCGTGGCTGGTCTCTCCCTGCCACTGCGCTGGCCAAGAAGGTACTGCATCCTCTCCAAGGTTCTTTCTCTGGTCGACTAATTCATGCCTAGCTTTGTCCAACACTTTTGAGCTAGGATACGGGCCTGCAGCTTCCATTCGGCAGGCGATGAAGGTGGAGGCGCAGCCCCTACGATAAGCCTTTCACTCGCCTGTTACTCCTCTGAATCCTACCCATGCCATTCTTTTACTGTTTGCACCAGAGTAGGCTGAGCAGGACGCGTACTGGGAGGGACTATGGCTCTTCTTGGCAAGGGCGCCATCATGTGAGCTGATGATGGTGATCGCCCGTCGTCCTCGCCGTCACCCCCTCTGCGTCCATCTGCCTGCCCGGCGCTACTGGCTGCTGCACCGCCCATGATTGCGGCGGACGGAGGAGAAAAGCCGGGCTTGGAGGCGGAGACATGCCATGGTAGGCTTCCTTTCTTACCACCATCCCCATGCCGCCCGTCGCCATCAGGGCCTTTGACAATCATTCTCATACGCCTCGTTCCGGTGACACCGAAAACATTGGAGCCTTGGCTGCACTGCAATCCGCCGTGTCGATAATTTGCTCATGGCAAACTAGCTCGGCGGAAAATGCGTGAAATCAATTCAAACGCGCAACAAGGACGGGCTCCATTTAGGGAGGGAGGACTGGAGCTGGAGGCGAAGCGAAAAAGCCTGCGGCGTACAGGCTCCATTAGGAGCGAGGACTGGTGGAGTCGGAGGGAGGATGAGCGAGAAAGCCTGCGGCTTACAGGCTGTCTTACATGGGCAAGACACATGGGGGCGTGGCCCGTATCATTTGATGATCCCTCCTCGCCTCGCTCTCTGAGGACGTGTTTGATTGCTTGGCTCTGCATGCCTAGGCCAGCCACGGTCTGGTTCTCCTCGGCTTTTGCTCTTGTTTGATTCATTTGCTTCTGGTGAGCCAAGTTAGGTTTGGATTGTGTTTGATTTGTTGTAGAAATGGATAAGATGATCTTTCATCTCAAATGAGGTGAAGTTACCCTCTTGTTTCTCCGTCTGGCATTCTATTGAACACTTGCAAGGCGTTGGCCAAGGTCACCTCCGAGGTTGCCTCCGCCGCCGGTCACCAGCTGGCGCAGCACACGTCCGGCGGCATGGCATCAGCGTCAAGCTCGCGCCGGCCCGCACTGAAGGGGGCTCGATGACGAGCAACCGCGGCAGGAGGTGCCGCCGGCGAGCTCGCGCCGGCCTGCGCTAACGAGAGCTCGATGACGAGTAGCCACGACAGGAGATGATTCTGCTGCTGCTTTTCAGGCACGTGGTCTACCTCCCTCGGCGGTGGTGGCGGCGAGCTTGTCCCCGGCGACGAGCGGTCACAGCATGAGGTGCTGCAGCGCGTCCGTGTCCGCCTGTGCCTCGGCCGCGGCGGTCGAAGCTCCGACGGCGAGTCCCGACACGGAGGAAGAGGCGTGGCGAGCTGGTGGCGGTGGGTGAGACGGTGAGGCTGTGAGAGGGAGGTAGCAGTATCCTCGCTTTTGACTCGCGCGAGCACAGAACGAGCTCAGCTCTAGAAAAACGAAAGTCCAGAGCGTGCGACGGGAGACAGGAGAGAGAAGGCTTTTTGCATGGTAGGAGCTAGACTAGGAAACAGTGTCAGCAAATCAAACATGCATCGGTGGCGCTGGGGGCTCGGGCCACCGAAAATGGCCGATATCAAACACTGAAACACATCCTGAATCTCTCTCTGCTCGGCCACATGTTTACCTGACGGATCATTACCATTTGAACTTTATTAGGCGGCGTCGTAGGGGCGCCGAGGAGGTAATTATTGGGGGTAATGCGGTCAGTCAAGCGGTCGTGCTGACTGCTGGGGGCAGCGATGGTGTGCATGGCGTCTCGTCCTTGCTGTTTTCTTTTTTTACTTCACCAGTGTCAGTCAGCCCAGCCGGCCGGTACTGCACTGCACTACTGCTTGCTGGAGAGGGAGAGGAGAGCTGTGTCAGCCGTGTTGTGCTGTGCGTGTGCGTCTAGTGTAGGAGAGGGGAGTTGTCAAAGTGGTAGCGGTACGACGGCTGGTGCAGGAATAGGTGTATTGCGTGCCTTTTTCCCCGGTGGCTTTTTGCAACTTGGCGTACTATATTTTGTACACATGTTGCGTAGTAGTTGAGAATATGATGCTCTGGGAGTCCTTGAGACAGGCAGATAAAGCTCTGCTTAGCTTGCTCGGTATTCCCTTCTCTCTCTCATTGGGTCCTACCTAGGAGCCGCTTTTTTCCTCATCTTGGACTAATGATCCGAGCTCTTGTTTGCTTTGCGATCTCTTTTCCTCCCCGGTCAATACTAGAATGAGTACCGGATGGACCCTGCAAGTGTAGACGATCAGCGGGCCGGGCGTAGAATCCCTGTCCATGACAGAGACGTACCCACAGTGGTACTGTACATGGCTGGAAAGTAGTATGCGTGCTACCTGTTCTGCGCAGCAGGGATTTTAAAGATCAAAGCGCCCCGGGTTTCCCTGTTCCGTTTTTGAGTGTTCTTATTAGGAAGTAAGGATGGAACCGGATACCAATTCGGATATCATTTTTTAGCCGTTTTTTTTATTTTAGCTAAATTAGGTATAATATTTTGTATCCAAAAATTTATATTCTTGTTCTTGGTATTGTGCTTGTTAAGATTCATACAAAATAAACCCCAAATGTGTGCTATATTTTAAGCAAATGATGAAAAGAAATTCGGATTCGGATACGGATGTTTTTTTACCTTTTTCTCTATCGAAAGCAAATAATCCATAAAAAAATTGTAGCTAATTTTTTTTATTTTTTCCAGTAATTAGCTGATTATAATGCATAAAAAATTAGCACCAAATTTATTTTATTGTGATCTAAAATAATCAATCTATTACACAATTCGGATGTTTTGGTTTCATCCCTATTAGGAAGTGAGGGTGCTGGCCAAAGCCGGAGGAGAAAGGCCAGGTCGTATACAAAGCCAGGATCGTGACGGAACGGAACAAGCTGCGACGTGGATGGTGCCATGTTGTTTGCTCCTAAACAAGTTCCGGCGAGCCGCTTTTTGTTTCAAAGTGTTGTGTGCGTGAGGAGGCTCGTCTCGTTATTGCCGAGAAAGAGGAAAACACCTGAGAGGGGGGATGGACGCCGATGCCGATGCCTGTGTTTGTCCTCCTTTCGTTCTCTCGCACGCAGGGATCCGTGCTGAGAGCTTTGCTGTAGCTTTCTTTCGCTCGCTCGCTCAGTCCTACGGCGAGAGGGAGACGACCCCAACCGTCTTTCTCTGCGAAAGCACAGTGCGGTTGAGGTGAAGGAAGGCGAGGAGGAGGCCCCAGTGCGTGCAGTGGATGTCAACCTCAGTCCCCTAGCAAAGGGACCGACCTCGCTGCTTATGTTCAGTCTGCGCGATAGCTTGGCCTTGTCTACAACCAGGGTCGTTCTTTTGGGTGAAAAGGAATAGTGAAGTTACAAATAAATAGTGTTGGAATAGTGTTTTTTGTGAGAAGATGTGATAGATGTGACAGGTGAATAGTACTTTTCACTGTTCCTTTTTGAGGTAAAGAACAGGGCCCAGTAGACGTTACCTTGAAGCCACCCCCTCTCTTACGATCCAGAACTGTGCACGTCATCTTCCGCGCCCTATGTATGGAGGACTACTAGTAGGTCTTAATACATACTCCCTCCGTATCGAAATACTTATCGTCATTGACTTTTTTCTAAAACTTTGACCATTTATCTTATTCAAAAAATTGTGCAAGTACAATTTATTTTGTTTGCTATATATTTTATTGTTGTATGTATTTTAAGCTTGACTTATCATTTTACATGTTTGCGATAATTTTTTAATAAGACGAATGATCAAAGTTGCGAAAAAAAGTAAACAACAACAAATATTTCGATACGGAAGGAGTATTTGACTTTCTATTTAAATTAGCAAAAATCTATTTTAGTTGCTCAATCAGACAAACTATCTATTTTTCACTATCCAAATTCCAACAGCTAAGTTTTTCCTCTAAAAATCTGCACTCTCCGTCCACTCCAACTTCTCTATTTCTGCTACAAAAACCTCTTCATTTTTGCGATTTCTATTCTTTGCGTGGGACACATATTTCAGCAATGCAAATTAGGTTGCCAAATTTAGCAAGTCAGGAAGGTAGTGCCGCAAAGAAGGTAGTGCGAGGTGGGTGAAGAAGGCTTGCCGTCGGGCGCAACAGAGGCGCAAGGCAGGCGGGCAGCGGGCTGCCGTCGGACATTCGGCCGAGAAGATGGTTTCCGTTCGGCGGGAATGAGAAGCTGAAACTACATGATACACGATGCCAAATCTTGTCGTGCATATTGCCCAGCAAATTGCCAATCATCACCAGCCGGCTACGGCTACCTACTACGGCCCTGTCTGGATCACAGGAATTTCAAAGGAAATTTGGAGGAATATATTCCTCTGGAAAGTTTTCCTGCCGCAGCGTCTGGATCGGAGGAACTGAGGTATCTCATTCCTCCGGAATACTGTAGCTACTATGGGATTTCACAGGAATGAAAAACTCCACTCCCACCTCTAGTTTTCTCTTCCTGCCGGTGAAGCCTCCATTAGGTTAGCGCTTGATGAGGGACGAATAGTACGAGCGCTAGCAACCTGAAGCTGTTCCTCGTCGCTGGCGCGGAGGTTGGGCCTTGCGAAGAAGTCCAGAACGATGCGCACGCGAAGATGCCAGCGGGATGGCCTCGCCAGAGCCCGGAGCCCTCGGCGCGGAGCACCCGCCCGCGGGCCGCGACGTCGACGGTGTATCCCATGCTGCCTCTGTCGCGCTCCTTGGCGACGGCGACGACCGCACGGGCGACGAGGGGACCGCAGCGGTCCAGCGGACCGACGACTGCGGGGGCCAGGAGGAGGTGCTAGGAGGCAGGGGCTGGGCCGGCAGCGCAGAGAGGTGATCCTGGGGGGCTAGGCTGCGGGTGGAGTGCGGCAACCGGCCAAGGACGCAGCTGCAGGGGGAAAGCTACGGAACATCTTGGAGAAGACAAATAGGAGCCGCCGCCGATGGAGAATACCACCAGAACAGAACAGCGATGTGCAAGAGAGAGAATGAGCTGTGAATGGATAATGTAGGGAGAGGATAAGATGGAACTGTACAGCTTCCGGCCCACTAGCTTTTTTTTATTTTGGTTATAGTACTTTGTTTTGAATATTATAATTATTCTTATGTGATCATGTTTTGTTGAACACATAAACTTTGGGAACCTTTGATTTTGCATTCCTTTATTCCAAACATCACTTTTTATTTCTTTCCTCTGTTTTTCGTTCCTCTGTTTTCTCACTTCACTCATCCTCCATTCCTGCGGTTCCTACGATTCCTGTGTTTTCAATTCCTCCATTCCAAACAGGGCCTACCTAGCTAGCTGACCTTAGGGTGTTTGGATGGAGGGATAAATGGGGCAAATGTGGCAAATTTACCCCTAAGGTGCCGAACATGTGGGGCAAACGTGGTGGGGCAAATGTTTTACCCCTCTAATTCCATTTACCCCTAGAAGATAACAAATTGGAGCAAAATTGTGGTGGACCCCAGCCCTCTCTCTCATCCACATCCACATTTACCTCTCAATCCAAACACCTCAAGGAGCAAATATTATTAGAGGCAAATGCAAGGGGCAAAACATTTGACTTGAGGTAAACATTTACCCTTTGCATCCAAACATGCCTCTTGTTGAGTAGCGCAGTGGCCATGGTGGAGAGCCTCGAACTCGCGGTTGGCTCCGACCATCCTAGTCGCTGCCGCCGCGGTGCCCGCGTTCGCGAGTGCAGTGCACTCACACCCGATCATGGCCTGTCGCGCCGCCGCGTAGCCCCACATGGGCCGGAGCACCGGCACCGGCACCGACCCGCACTGGATCTCGCACGCCTCCGGTGTGTCCAGCGTGGTGGCGGGGTCGCCCTCAGCGTCGCGCGCAGAGGCCCCACTCGCGGCCGCCAGCAGGTCCGCGACCATGAGCAGGTGGCCATGTCGATCAACCGCGGCGGTGCCCGGCACCACCGCTGCCGTAGCAGCAGTTGAAGACCTGAAAAGTGTCTCGTGCCCATGGCTTCGCCGCTGTGGTCGGTGCCGAGCGCTAGGCGCCGCGGCGGCGGACCGGCATGGCCATCGTGATGTCGGCCCGACCCTCCCTTCAACGGTGCAGAAAGGCCTCGCTCTGTGCAGGGAAGAGGCTCCACGGCTGCACGGGGGAGGGGCTCTGCGGCTGTGCCGGCGAGCGAGTCCGCACCTGCGTCGGCGAGTGAGTCTGTGTTGCACGGGAGAAGCTTCCGCCGCCCACGATTTTTCTTTTCCTTCCCACGAGCAGTCTCTGTGTGTTACCTGGTGAAAAGATTAAAATTGTGTTGGTTACCGTCGGATGTTCCTTGGAGCATGAATGCGAGCAGGTAAGGCTCACGGTCCTTAATATTTGTTTTAAGTCTTTGTAAATATATATAGTTTTGCTACGTGGGCATATATAAATTTAAATTTATATCAAACTTTTTTGTATGTAGAAAAGTGGAAACCAAAATTAATTTGGTAGAAAGTGATTAAGCCGCCGAACCTCATTAGAAGCCTGGCTTGCTCTCATCTCCGGTCGGTCGACGACGGCGTCGGTGCGGGACGACGGGTGGCGTACGCGTGCACGATGGTTGCGCGCGTACGTCGGCGGTGGAGCCGAGGGCGCCACCGCTGTCGGGGCAGATGCTCAGGACACGCGCTAGAGTACAACCGCGCTAATCACCTAGCGTCTACTTGTTTAATATGGGTACTTGTAGACGTAGATCACTTTTTTAATCGAGTACGTACGTACGTTGCAGCAGAGAGAGAGGCAAAGTTATTTGCTGGGACTGACTCCAGCAATCCCCTTCATCCCCACCTTTAAAAACCCGGTATGAGAGAATGAGAGAGAAGGAAACTTCCCTAAAAAAAAAGTGGCACTCCAGCAATCCCCTTCATCCCCATCCCCAATCGACAGGGCAGTTGGCTCCCGCGACCACCCGGAGGCGCGGCGGGCCCACTGAGGAGCGGCGGCGAGCTCCCTGGGCGGCGGCGGCGGCGGCCTCGAGCCCGCCACGCTGACCTCTGCGGCACCGCGATCGGAGCAGCAGCGGCGCCCGGATCCGGCGCCGGCGAGACCAACCGCCATCTTCTCCGGCGCCTCGACGCATCCTCCACGGTACGGTGGAGTCGCGGAGACGGCGGCGCCTCGACGCATCGGCCGTTCCTCTGCTCCCTCGCGTGGATCTGGCGGACGGGCTCCGCGGCGGTGGGACATGGAGGCGGCGGAGCTCGCCGGTGTCGACGAGCTGCTGCGACCTCGAGCTCCGGCGGCGAGCCCCGCCGCGGATTTGCCGCCCGCTGCCGAATCGAGGAGGCCCCGTCGCCGCCTGGTCGAGGGACGCCGCCGCCGGATCGAGGAAGCTTCGCCGCGGATCGAGCCACCGACGCCGGATCGAGGACCTGCTCTTGCTCTGCCTCCGTGCCGTGGACCTCCTCCACGCTGGCCCCTACTCCTGCTCGGCCTCCATGCTGTGGACCAGTGGCTCCTGCAGCTCCGCGCCGGCCTGGGGAGGAATGACCGGGGAGGAAGGGAGCAGGGGAGGGGAGGGGCGGCGCAGAGACGGAGGGAGGCGGGGCTGGCAGTTGGACCAGCGGGATGAGGGAGAGGAGAGAGATACCCAAGATTGAGGGAGGTGAGGCTGGTGTGCTCATTTTGGGGGAAGGGATGGGGGAGTTGCTGGAGCTGCTACAGTGCTCATTGCTCACTTATTTTGGGGATGGGGGAGTTGCTGGAGATAGTCTGACAATAATGGAGGTGGCTATCTACAGTTCGCATTTCGCTGCTAATGGCCTGTGCATGCATGTATCCTTTGCAAATCATTAGATAATAGTTGGATGCCTGAAAGTAGCACGGAGGGGGCAGCGGGCAGCAACAACGCGACGATGCATAGGGTTAATTTGAAGCTTGCGTGGCGCGCTCTAAATTCACCACTAGGATCAGGTGACAGCTAAAATTCCTCTCTGCTTTGTTTTAATTTGTGCTTAGTTGTAGTTAGTGGGCTGATGGAAAGAGTTCTTTTTCTTATGAGGTCCGGTGGAGAAGAACATAGATGATAGATGGGTTGAGTATGATAAATATAGCCACTCGTCTCGATCAAATCTCTACCTTTATATACCGAATCATGGGTCTAAACTAGGGCACCCGATAACGCCACGTCACCCCGTTAACCTAATAACCATCGGATCCGTCCAACTTGCGATGTCAACCGTACGATCGAGGATCTCTCGCCCGTTAAGTCGTGCACCAGGCACGAATCATCGCGAAAGCCCGCTTGTGCCTTCCCACTCCACCCGTGACCCGCCGCGCCCCCGTCTCTAGATCGGCCCGTCATTGGTGGTCCCGCTCCTCCACTGCTTACCGCACAGCGCGCTGCCGTCTTGCACATTTCAGTGGGTTGGATGAAGAGATGATGCTAGTCTTGTTTGTAAAGAATCTTTCCTTGGTTGTATGGAAGATTTGGCGTTTATCCTCTGTGTTTCCTTTATTTCTTGAGCAGTGTTGCTTTTTGTGTGGTTCTTGGCGCCTCCTTTGGAAGAACTTTCAGGTCTTGGATTCGAATGAGTTTCTTTGGGACTTTGTTCGTGGGGATTACACATGAGTTCTCGGTGACTCTTTTCTTGGTGATCTTTAACCCTTGGACTCCAAGAAACAACTTCTTTGTGGAGCTTATCAAAGAACCAGTGTTCTTGGAGTGCAGAGCCATGTCTAGCAATTTCTCTTGATTCATCGAGGTTGGGACCCTGAATTTCTAGAAGTAGTTTGCCTTGCAAGCAAGCTTACTCATCCCAAAATCTTGGTTGAATCCGTGGAGTGAATTGTGAGATTTGAGTCAGAGCTGATGTCTCTACTCTACGGCTAGTACTCTGTCGCGAGTACTCAGAGCAAGAGTAGCGTTGGTGATTACCGCCCAAGCGCACTAACGCAGCTCAGGCTCAGTCTCGGTTTCGCTGAGCCCTCAGTCTGTCTCATGGAACGACTCTCGAGTACTCGGTTGAGACCGATACTGGATTTCTTCTCGAGTACCCAGTGCTATTCTCTCGAGTATTGTCTTCTGATGCTAGTCCCTGAACTTTTGCTGTAGCCTTATGCCACTAGCTTCTAGGATCCGTAATAATCGAGTGACTACGAGATCTTTGCAAGATCGAGCACGAGTTCAGAGTGGTAGTGTTTGAGGTTGAGTTCGTTCCCCTTGTGAGAAGAATTTTTATCTGCTTCCATTCGCTCCCCCCTCTCTGGTCATCAATCCGGTCCTTCAATTAGTATCAGAGCTGGTTACGTGTCTTTTGTGACTCTAACCAGTCTAAGGGCCTGTTTGGCATGGCTCCAGAGCCGAACTCCAGCAACTCCAACCAATTTTCTAGCCAAACACTGCAACTCCAAAACTTTATGGAGTTGACAACTCCATGGAGCTGTAGTACAAACGGGAGTGGAGTTATGGAGCACCTTGTTTGCTGCTCCAAAACACCTCAACACAAACCTTCTTGTGGAGTTGGTGTGTAATTACCCACCAATGCCATTGGTAAGTAGAAAAAAAATGTTTGGATTGTTCTTTCTCCCCCCCCCCGCGCTCTCCAAACCCCGCGACTCCTCCCGTCGGTCGTCGCCCAATCCTCCGCCCCTCGCCCACGGATCCCGCCACCCTCCCCGTTGCCGGCCTCCGGCCGCCGCAGGGACCCCCTCCGGTCTCCCTCTTCTCTCCCTCTCCTCCCATGGATCCCGTGACAGGACATCACGCTCCCTGTCCTTGCCGCCGGCCTCCCTGCCACCGACCATCGGAGTGCAGCTTCCCCAAGCTATTACATGGCGCGGCCATGAATTCCAAAAGAAACAATGTGTATGGTGATTTTCTGTAAGGCATCCATCATCGATTTTCTGTAATAGCTCGATTGAGGGAGTGTAGAAAATAGCTCGGTCCCATTACAGACTCGTGGAGCTCGTAGGGGGTGCCGTCACCGTGGACGCAGGGCGCTGTCCATCTGTGTGCGGGTGGAGGGAGTGGTCTTAGCCGAACAACAGAGCTCGCAGGGGTGTCGTCGCTGTGGATCTCGCAGGGCAGGAGTGGACGCCATCCATCGACGTCCGGGCGGATCGAGGGGGCTCGACCGTTGCTGTGGAGGGGCGCGTCGAGGGGCGGCGGGCCGGTCGGATAGGGAATGGCGACGCATTGCATCACGTGGGTGCAGCGGCGACGACTGCGTGCGGGCAGCTGGCCGGTGGCACACAGAGGTTGGAGGTCGGCGGCCGTAGCAACGAAGACCACAAGGAAAAAAAAGATAAAAACTGATGAGCAGCACCTGCACAGGATGTTAGGATGACGAGTGGGACCCACTGAAGATGAATGAGGCCCACATGTTATTTCTGGAGCTAGTAGCCAAACACTTATTTTTTACAACTCTAACTCAACTCAGAGCTGACTCCACCTAGAGTTTTGGAGTGGAGCTACTCTGGTTAGAGTTGGAGCCATCCCAAGCAGGCCCTAAGATCCAAAGATGGTGTACCAGGATAGAGGTTCGGGTCCTCCACACTTCGATGGCAAGAACTACCAGATGTGGCAGGCTCGAATGGTTGCGTTTCTTCATGGCAAAGGATAGTTGCTTTGGGACGTGACGGTTGACAACAACTATGTACATCCCGCAAACTTCCTTGCGCCAGGTTCGAGAGATTTGTGGGATGCAAACAACAAGGTGGTTGACTACCTGTACCGTGCTCTCTGTGCATCTGAATTTGATTGGGTGTTTGGAGAGGAGTTGGCTTGTATGATTTGGGCAAAACTACAGAATGCCCATGGTGGAAACAACCAGGTGAAGGCTCACCTATTTTCTTCTTACCGGAGAGAGTACGAGAACTTCACTCATCTCCCCGGTGAGTCTATAGATGTGATGTTCTAGCGCTTTACTTGCATACTGAATAACATGAGAGCCAACATCACCGTCCTCCCGTACGATGATCATGATAGAGCTTTGAAGCTCTTACTCTCTAGATCGTACCATGTGGAGTGCTAAGGTTGAGGCCATCATGGAGTCCAATGGCTATGAGACCTTGACCGTGGACGAATTATTTTCCAAGCTCAAGTCCTCTGAGGTTGACCGAGGCTGGAGAGGCAAGAGCGAGAACTCGAATGACTCACATAGTCTGGCTCTTGTCTCGGGATCGAGAACTGATGCTAACTAGTATGCCAGACAACTCTCTTTGTCTTGTCTAGTGTCCATGCCAGATGAGGAGTTTGAGGTGCTGAACGAGGACGAACTCGCGCTGTTGACCAAGCACTTTGGGCACATGTATGAGAACCGCAAGAACACAAGACGGAACTCGAGTACATGTTTTTGGTGCAGCAAGATGGGGCACTTCATCGGCGAGTGCCCTGAGACCATGAAGGTCAAGAACGACTACTCGCACCATCCCAAGGACGACCACAAGCACCGCTCCAGGAACAACTACAAGTCAAGGCACAAGAACAAGCACAAGCGACGATCAAGGAAGAACAGCGACTACAAGAAGAAGTCAGCTAGAGTGATGGTAGCAGAAAGTGATGTCGACTCCAGCTCCTGCTACACCTCGACTAGTTCAAGCAGCGGAGAAGAAGACCAGAGTCAACACAAGAGCAAGAAGCACACCAGCAAAAACATCAATGGGTTGATCTGCTTCACGCAAGAAGAAGGACTCTGTGGCATGGCTCATAGCTCTAGAAGTAGGGGCAGCGGGAAGAACTACTCGGACTCAGAATCCGACGATAAGGTAAACTGCTATTCCGCCTTCCTGCTCAAGGAGAATGCAGAGCTGAATGTCTTGCTAGATAACTGTGATGACATGCTTAGGAAAGCCAAGAATACAAGGCATGAGCTTAGGGCTTTGCCAGATGAGGCTAGGGAGAAAGTAGTTGAGCTCGAGTCTTCTCTTGTTGATGCTAGAGTTCAGATTGAGTCCTTGAACACTACTCCTGTTGTCTCTGATAAGGCTGATTGTACTTATTGCAATGCTTTCTTGGCTGATTTGACTGTGCTTAAGGAGAAGTATGCCTCACGAGTCGAGGAACTAGATATGGTTAAGGCTGAGCATGACGAGATGAAATCTAGGCCTGCTTTGCTAGGAGTGTGTTCTTCCTGTCCTTTGTTGCATGGTAAACTAGATGAAGCTTGTACTCAAGTTGTTTCTCTTGAGGCTGCTTTGAAGTCTCCCATTGCTAATGCTTGATCAAGTTGTGAAACTGCTACTCTGACTAAGCTTGAACTCGAGCATACTGTGAATCACTTGCAAGATGAGAACGACTACTTGAGGAAGTTATTGGGTTGGTTGTCTAGACAGAAGCCACAACCTAGAAAGAAAATTGCTGAGTTCAAGCTGTATGATACTCGAGGTCTTGGATCTGACGTGATCGGTGAGAGCAGTGGTGAGAAGGAAGAGAAAATTGGAGGTATCCCAGTGCCACCACAAACCAGACACAAGAATTTGTGGAAACCCAAACCCAACCACTTACTGAGCAAACTCGACAGAACCCCAGATCCACCCATATTTCCACCCAAGATAGACGCCTTCCAGAAGCCAGTCAAGTTCGTGTCTGAGGGGGGTGAGAAACCACAGCCAAAGGAGAACCTAAAGGCACAGCCAAAGCCAAACCCAGCTCGTTTCCAGTGTGAGTACTGTGGAAAGGATGGACATCTGGTGGGGTTTTGCTTTAGGAAGAAGAGAGACGAGAGGATGGCCAAGGAGCAGGCAAACAAGGACATGTACCGCCCTTTTCGTGGTGTGCCTGAGCCCAAAATAACTACCCGCAGGCCGTTTCCAAGACGCGAGGTGGTTATGCGCACAGATACTACTATGCTCCTCAGAGAGATAGGCCTGTTGGGTCCAGGCGTGGTGAGATTGCTGGACGATTTCCTCCTCAAGGTCGATTCGAGTATAGAAGGATCGATCGCAGCTTCGAGTCTCAGAGGAACTATGGACCATGTTTTCCCCATCGTGGTGCTCGTACTACTCATATGAGATATGAGAGGGTTCTACCCATGAGACAGAATAGGGTTGACTTTGCTAAACCCACTTTTGAGCAAATGACTCGACACTGGTTTGATTCGTTTTGTGGTAACCCCAGCGTTGAGTCGCTTGCTCACTCTCGCCCTCGCTTTTGATCTACATGTGGGAGTCTTGGAGAACTTTTGATTGATTGACTCCGGGTGCTCGCGACACATGACCGGAGATCAAAGCTGGCTCTCTAGCCTCACCCCAGTGATGACCAGGTAGTACATCACTTTTGGGGAGAATGGAAGAGGGTGAGTACTCGCAGAAGGGGTGGTTCAGGTGAGTGACAATGTGACTCTGAAGCGGATAGTTCTCGTCAAGTCACTCGGCTTCAATTTGCTCTCGGTTTTCAGTTCTTGACGAGAGTTGTGAGGTGTGCTTTAAGTTAGGAGCTTCTCGAGTACTTGACTCTCGAGAAGATCTTGTCTGTTGAGGACCGGAGCGTTCGAGGACCGGTGGATGGTCGCTCTTGGCTGTGATGAGTGATTGACAAGTGGTGTGGACTGACTCTTGGTCGAGTATTGCAGGTGCAGGTTGTAGCTTGATTTGCGTTGGTGTAGGAAAAGAGTAGGCGTGAAAGGTCTTAGCATTGCGGGGCCTCCGTGGAGTGGAGAGACAAGTAGGCTTGGCTCGATGGACCCGGTGGCCGAATGGGATCAGTGCAGGCCGCATGGTGGCAAGAAAAGCAAGACAAAGTCGTAGACATGAGCCGGTGTAGGGTAGTGGCTCACAACCGGAGTCTGCACGCGGGGTTTGCGGTGATTCACCACAAAACCGTCGGGTTACTTGTTGAGCCACAAAACCAAGATCGGAGGCTTGGTGGGCGGAGACGGGATTCGGGCGCGCCGAGAAGCTTGGATGCCGGGGGACACACGGCGGGATCACGGGGCTTGTGTCGGGAGGACGCGGACTGCGGCGAAGGCGTGGCCGCCCGATGAAGAATGTTCACTACTTGACCATCTTGCCCCTGAGGGGTGTGCATCTCCATTTAAGTTCTAGGGGTAGCATGGTCATTTGCCTAACTCGGAGAGACTTCATATATATAGCTCTAGGGTTAGAGGGCAACTTATCCATCCAGACTGCTTCCTAATTTCCATGCTCTTTATGATTTTGTAAAGAATCTGACCTCTGGTTGTATGGAAGCTTTCATGGTTGCGTCGATTTCCTTCTCTTGGCTCGAGTGATTTTTGTGTCTTTTTCGGGCTATTTTGTGGGATTTTCGTGCGCGGCTCGATTCATCGATTCTGAGGTGGTTGTGTTCAATTTTGTTTGTGGGGATCATGGATAGTTGTCTTGTGCATCTTTGTGCTTGATCTTGACCTCTCAAACGCCGGATTTGGCCTCCGATTCGAGGATTTCGGTTGGAACCCTAGCTTTGTGCTTGAGCTCGGTTCGTTGTTGATTCCCAGCGATTTAGTTGGTTTGAGGTCTCAAGTTTTTGGGCATAGCAACCCCTAGGGACGCTTCTCATGTTCCCCAAATCTTGTCTCAATCCATGCAACCGTTTGGGAGATCCATGGAGGATTAGGGGTAGTTTTGCTCGCAGTTTCGTGTTCGCCTCGCACTGTCCGCACCTGGCAGACGGTCCGCCTGGTAGGTGCGGACGGTCCACAGTGACCGATGTTCGTCCAGTTCTTCACATGTTCGTGCGAGTTCGTGGTTTGATCCGTTGAGTCAGGTGATTTTGTTTGCAAGGTGTTTGGCGGACGGTCCGTGGGTAAGGTACGGACAGTCCGTGCGTGGCGGACGGTCTGCGGGTAGGCGGCGGATAGTCCGTTTTTTCTGGTGTGCTACTGGAGGTTTGGATGCCTTTTTCGAACGGTCCGCCTTGTGCTTGCGGACGGTCCGCCAGGGTCTCGCGGACGGTCCGCCCCCTCCAGACGGACGGTCTACCTGGTGCCTCGCAGATTGCCTAAGTCCTTCACTTTTTGTGTTGTGCTTCCGCTTTGGGTTGAGTTGGGACTTGTTCCTAGGGTTGGTAGGTCCATTGTGACTACGTGACCTTGGCAAGTTCGTGTGAGAATCCTCGGTTGTGATCTTAGGGCATAGTCGAGTTCATCTCTTCGGAGAAGAATTTTTATCGGCTCCCATTCACTCCTCCCTCTCTGGTCGCCTAATCAGTCCTTCAATTGGTATCAGAGCAGGTTACAGATCTTTGTGATTCTAACCAGTCTAAGATCCAAAGATGGCGTACCAAGAACGAGGTTCGGGTCATCCACACTTTGATGGGAAGGATTACCAGATGTGGCAGAGACGTATGTCTGCTTTTCTTCGTGGCAAGGGCCAGATCATTTGGGATGTGACGGAGAACACCTCTTATGTCCACCCGATAAACATCCTTGCCCCAGACTCTAGAGATATGCACGACGCCAACAACAAGGCGGTCGACTATTTGTTTCACGCTCTTCCCAAGCCTGAATTTGATCGGGTGTGTGCAGAGGATTTGGCTTGTAAGATTTGGGAGAAGCTCAAGGTAGCTCATGGTGGGAACAATCAGGTGAAGGCTTGCTTGTTCGCGACTTACTAGATGGAGTATGAGAACTTCACTCATCTGTCTGGTGAGTCCATTGACTCCATGTTTCAGCGCTTCACCGTGATTGTGAACAATATGAGAGCCAATGTGGCCATGCTCCCGTACGATGACCATGACAGGGCTGTGAAGCTCTTGCATTCTCTAGATCGTACTGTGTGGGGTGCCAAGGTCGAGGCTATTTTGGAATCAGACCAATATGAGACACTCACCGTGGATGAGTTGTTCTCCAAGCTGAAGTCCTGTGAGGTTGATCGTGGTGTGAGAGGCAAGATCGAGAACCCGACTGACCCTCATAGTTTGGCTCTCGTTTCTGGACCGAGAACTAACGCTAACCTGTCTTCTAGATAGTTCTCTTTGTCTGCTCTTGTCTCTATGCCAGATGATGAGTTCGATGGGCTGAGCGAGAAGGATCTCGCGTTGCTGAGCAGGAGGTTCGAGCACATGTACACGAACTGGAAGAACGTTCGGAGGAACTCGGGCAAGTGCTACCAGTGCGCGAAGCAGGGGCACTTCATCACCGAGTGCCCGGAGGCCATGGAGGTCAAGGCCGAGAACAAGCACCGTCCGAGGACCGAGCACAAGCACCGCTCGGGGAACGACTACAAGGGCAAGAACAAGTCCGAGCGAAGGCCAAGGAAGAGTGGCGGCCACAAGAAGAAGACAGAGCGTGCGATGGTCGCCGGAGCAAGCGACATCGACTCGAGTTCCTGCTACACTTCATCAAGTTCAAGTGGTGAAGAACACGAGTTGGACCGGCACAAGAGCAAGCAGTTGAGCAAGAACATCAACGGCATGTGCTTCACCGTCCAAGGCTTTTGCGGCATGGCACATAGCTCCAGGAGCAAGAAGAGCTAGAAGGATGACTCGGACTCCGACTCTAAGGATGAGGTAAACAATGATCCTACCTTCTTGATAGCGGAGAATGCTAGGTTGAATGAATTGCTTGACAACCGTGATGATGTGCTTAGAAAGACCAACAAGGAGAAGAGGAAGCATAGGTGTTTGCTAGGAGAGCCTAAGGAGAAGGTGATTGAGCTAGAATCTTTGCTTGTTGATGCTAGGGCTCAAGTAGAATCTCTGAAGTCTGCTATTATTGTGACCGATGAACCTGAATGCACTGAATGTCCTGTTTTCCTTGGTGATTTGACTGTGCTTAGGGAGAAATATGCCTCCAAGGTTGAGGAACTAGATGTGCTTAGGGTTGAGCTTGAGGAAATGAAATCTAGACCCTCTTTGCTAGGTGCTTGTATCTCTTGTCCTGTTTTGCATCCGAAGTTGGATGAATGTCATGCTCTTACTAGATGTCTTGAGGCTGCTTTGAACACTCCTGCAGCTACTTCTTGTTCTACATGTGAGTTGCATGCCATTCAAATTCTAGAACTTGCACAATATGTTGATCGCCTACAGGATGAGAATGATGAGTTGAGAAAAATGATGGGTTGGTTGTCGGGTCATGAGCCTCAGCTTAGGATGATGATTGAGGCGTACAAGCGCTATGATGGGTAGGCGCTTGGGTCGGATAAGATTAGGGAGGGTAGTGGTGAGAAAGAGGAGAAGATTGGTGATATCCCAGCTCCACCAAAAACCTTCCACAAAAACACCTTTGCTCCTAAGCCAAACCCACTTAGTAACCTCCTAGACACAACCCCAGATCCACTAATGTTTCCTCCACAAACCAACAACTTCTAGAAACCCATCAAGTTCAAGAGTGA
This sequence comes from Cenchrus fungigraminus, assembly GCA_036936925.1. Classification (NCBI taxonomy): domain Eukaryota; kingdom Viridiplantae; phylum Streptophyta; class Magnoliopsida; order Poales; family Poaceae; genus Cenchrus; species Cenchrus fungigraminus. The sequence continues at coordinate 54,299,672 of CM072772.1, read as the reverse complement.
CTTGGGGAATGAGTTCTTTGGGAAGAAGGGGAAGAAACCAAGTGAGGAGAACCCAAAGCCAAAGCCAAAGCCAATCCCATTCCATTGCGACCATTGTGGAAGGGATGGGCATCTAGCTGAGTTTTGCTTCAAGAGAAGGACAGGTACCACCCTTCTCGTGGTGTGCCTGAGCCTCGTGTTGTGCCTAGAGGTGAGGGTGTGGTGCGTACCATCCTTATTCGAGAGAGGCGTGAGTTTCCTACACAAGGTGTGCCTCCTCAAAGAGATAGTGGTAGGCGTGTTGGGTTTGGGCACGGTGAGTTTGTTGGACGTTCCTTCACTCGTGGGCAATACGAGTATGGGGGGGACGATTGCAGCTTTAGGTCTCAAAGAAGCTACGGGCCAGGTCTCCACCTCGTGGTACTCGTAGTCCTCCAAGGAGACGTGTGGGTGTTCCACCTAGGAGTGATAGGATGGATTTTGCTAACCCCACTTTTGTGCAAATGGCACGGCACTAGTTTGATTCATTTTACACTAACCCCAGTGCTAAGTCGTTTGCTCACTCTCGCTCTCGTTTTTTATTTTGCAGGTGGGAGGCATGGAGAGCTTTTGGTTGATGGACTCTGGTTGCTCTCGACACATGACCAGAGATCGACGGTGGTTCTCCAGCCTCACCCCAGTGGTGTCCAAGGAGTACATCATTTTTGGGGACAATGGGAAAGGTAGAGTGCTTTCAGTGGGCATGGTGAAAGTAAGTGAGAATGTAACTCTCAGGCATGTTGCTCTTGTCAAGTCTCTCTGGTTCAATCTACTTTCGATTACCCAGCTTCTTGATGAGGGTTTTGAGGTCTGTTTCAAGACGTGCGCTTCTCGTGTGTTGGATTCTCGAGGTGATCTTGTCTACACGATCATCCCCAAGGGTCAGATTTTAAGATCCGATTTTTCTCAGTGTGTCGGCTCTTCTCGTTGTTTGGTTGCGGGTGTTTCAGCGGAGCTTTGGAAATGGCATTGGAGGCTAGGTCACTTGAGTTTTGACTTGTTGTCACACTTGAGTGGGTTTGGTTTGGTCTGAGGATTGCCTAGGTTGAAATACCAAAAGGATTTGGTGTGTGCTCTATGTAGGCATGGCTAGATGGTAGCCGCTTCCCATCCACCCCTTAATGCTGTCATGATAGAGCGTCCATGCGAGTTGTTCCATATGAACTTGGTTGGTCCAGCTCGTGTGTGCTCGACGGGTGGGAAATGGTATGTCCTGGTGATAGTGGACGACTATTCTCGCTATGCTTGGGTCTTCTTTTTGGCTGACAAGGGGGATATGTTTGGTTTTGTCCGGGATCTGATCTTGAGGTTGAAAATGAGTGGAATGGAGATGTTGTTCGAGCTATTCGTAGTGACAATGGCACTAAATTTAAAAACTCTCGATTTGAAACCTTTTGCCATGATCTTGGTCTCAAACATCTTGTTTCCTCTCCCTATGTCGCTTGTCAGAATGGTGTGGTAGAGAGGACGATGCTCGATGAGCATAGGACTCCGATGAGATATTGGGCTGAGGTGGTGAATAGCGCGTGCCATGTTAGGAACTGGATTTTTCTTTGGGCTTTCATGAAAAGACGTGCTATGAGCTCATGCATGGGCAAGCACCTAGAGTGAGCCATTTTCGGGCTTTTGGTTGCCGGTGCTTTATTCTCAAGAAGGGCAAGCTAGATAAGTTTGAGGCAAAGTCCTCTGATGGCATCTTTTTGGGTTATGCTAATCATTCTCGAGCATATCGTGTGCTCAACCTTGATACTAACCAAATCATGGAGACTTGCGAGGTTACCTTCGACGAGACACAACCATGTAGTTCGTCTGTTTTTGAGTGTGCATGTGACGATGAAGTTGGTAAGAAGATCTTTAAGGATGAGGAGGATGATGCTGGAGAGGACGATGGTGATGATGGTGAAGCCCCAACCACACATGTACCCTCTACCTCCACTACTTCGACTACGGTTCAGGATGGTCCATCCCCTACACTGACTACAATTCAGCAAGATCAAGTGGAAGCTGCTGTTGAGGGGGAGGTCGTCTCCAGGCGAGAGGCACCGAGGTGAGTTCAAGTTGATCATCCTCCTTAAAGAATCATCGGCGACATCAATGAACGAACCTCATGGTCAAGGTCCCAAAGAATCTCTCACTTTGCTCATTCAGCTTTTGTTGCTTCTTTTGAGCCCAAAGACATTGGACACGCGCTTTCCGATTCTAATTGGGTGAATGCCATGCATGAGAAGCTAGAGAACTTTGAGAGAATGAGGTTTGAGAGTTAGTAGAGCCTCCACCATATTGCAAACCTATCGGGACAAAATGGGTGTGGAAAAATAAAGAGGGAGAAAATGGAGAAGTGGTGAGAAACAAAGTGAGGCTAGTGGCTTAGGGTTTTAGCCAGAAGGAGGGGATAGACTATGAGGAGACATTTGCTCCTGTAGCCCGTTTGGAGGCGATTAGAATTCTTGTAGCCTTTTCTGTGGCTAGATGATTCAAGTTGCACCAAATGGATGTTAAGAGTGCCTTTTGAATGGAGTGTTGGAGGAAGAAGTGTATGAGACGCAACCCCCTGGGTTTGAGAGTGTTGTGTTTCCCCACCGGGTGTATAAGTTGAGGAAGGCTCTCTATGTGCTGAAACAAGCTCCCAGGGCCTGGTATGGTAGATTGAGGGGATTTTTGTTCAGCAAGGGGTTCGAGATGGGTAAGGTATACAAGACACTCTTTCTCCTTAGGCAAGGCAATGACGTCCTGATTGTTCAGGTGTATGTGGATGATATTATATTTGGTGGCTCGTCTCACTCTTTGGTTGCAAGGTTTGAAGAGTACATGAGCAGAGAATTCGAGATGAGTATGATGGGAGAATTGCAGTTTTTCCTCGGGCTTCAAATCAAGCAGACTAAGGAGGGAACCTTTGTGCATCAAGCCAAGTACACGATGGATATCATCAAGAAGTTCAAGATGGATGACTCTATGCCCCTCTTGACACCTACGAGTACGACTACAGTGCTGGATGCAGAAGAGGATGGAGAGCCCGTGGACCAGAAGGAGTACTGGAGCATGATCGGCTCCCTTTTGTACTTGATGGCGACGAGGCCAGACATACAATTCAGTGTGTGTGTATGCGCTCGTTTTCAGGTGTCGCCGAGGACTTCACATCGGCAGGCCATCAAGCGGATTTTCAGGTATCTTCGATACACTCCTGAGCTTGGTCTTTGGTACTCGGCATCTTCTTCTCTTGTGCTTCATGGTTTTTCATATGCCGACTTTGCTAGGTGTCAAGTGGATAGGAAGTCCACTTCGGGTACTTGTCAGTTTTTGGGTTCCTCGTTGGTTTCTTGGTCATCTCGCAAACAGTCAAGTAGCTCAGTCTACCACAGAGGCCGAGTATGTAGCTGCTGCTAGTTGTTGTTCCAGTTGCTTCAGGTGTTGCCGAGGACTTCACATCGGCAGGCCGTTAAGCGGATTTTCAGGTATCTTCGATACACTCCTGAGCTTGGTCTTTGGTACTCGGCATCTTCTTCTCTTGCGTTTCATGGTTTTTCATATGCCGACTTTGTTGGGTGTCAAGTGGATAGGAAGTCCACTTCGGGTACTTGTCAGTTTTTGGGTTCCTTGTTGGTTTCTTGGTCATCTCGCAAACAGTCAAGTAGCTCAGTCTACCACAGAGGCCGAGTATGTAGCTGCTGCTAGTTGTTGTTCCCAGTTGCTTTGGATCACCTATGGGTGCGTTTGGTTCGCTGTTTATGGGCCAACCAGGCCCACGGGGTGCAGGCGAGTGGCGTTTGATTGCCTGCACCTCCCCAGAAACGTCCGAATCAACCGTTTCTGCAGAGCCAGGCTCAGCTGATGCTGTTGTTTCTCCCACTAATGATGTATTATGTATAATTAGTAAATATCAAGTGATATTAATGTATTTTATGGATAATTAAGACATGGTTAGATAAAATAAGTCCTTTAAAACTGTTTGTACAAAATAAAAATTATAATCATAATTTTTTAATATTTTTTATCTCATGTGACTTATCTCGTACAAGCAACCAAATGTCTGCTCTCTCTAGCCTGGCTCTGGAAATCATGGCAACCAAACAATGACACTCTGCATGCTCAGAGCCTGGCTAGAGGGAGCCTGACCCGAGGGATGCAGGCCAGGAAAACAAAGAAGGGAACCAAACACTCCCTATACTTTGAGTGACTTTGGTGAGGAGTGCACCCATGTTCCTCTCATGTGTGATAGCACTAGTGCCATTAGTGTTGCCAAAAATCCAGTGCTACACTCCAGAACCAAACATATAGAGGTGAGATACCACTTTCTGAGAGATAATGTGGAGAAGGGAAACATTGACTTGATTCATGTGCCAACCCAGAAACAGCTTGCAGATATCCTAACAAAACCTTTGGACCAAGCTACCTTTTCTCGTTTGCAGGGTGAGCTTGGTGTGGTTTATCCGTTTTGAGCTTGGGCTGGGGATCTCATGTACATATGCTTCTTGCATTTTAATTCGTGTAACATATCATGTTTAGCATCTTTGTATCATAGACTGCATTTGTATTATATGCTTTGGAGGATGTGCTTCTATCATATACATTGATCACTGTGATATGTTGGATGTGAGCCTATGATCATGCTTGTGAGCTCTTGTGATGTATTGCTATGCTCTTGGTAGCTTGGGATGCATATGCATGTGAAATAGCTAGTTTTTGTGAAAAATCTTTGTTGAATCTCTCTTGAGAGTAAAATGCTCATTTTGTGCTCAAATGGTTATATCTTGCTTAATTTGTGCTTGGGAATCACGCTCTTTTCATTTGGGTTCAAAGACCCGGTTGTCATCATGAATGTTTAGCCTACATGTTACTTTGTGGAGGAGCATAAGCTTCTTTTTGCCGCAAAGGCACTTCATGTACCATGCTTAATCTTGCAAATAAATTTGGTATCTTGAAATGTCAATGCTTGAAAAATATACTTCCATGTCATATGTGCTTTAAATTCCTTATCTTGGGTGCTAAACCGTTGTACGATGTCTACCAATGAGAAGTCTCATATCTAGAAGTAGACACATGGCTCGGTGGTTTTGACATGATATGAGATAGCTAGTAGGTGTTTATGATGATCTTGTGATGAAAATTTGTGACGTTGCATGAAGTTTGTGAGTTATATGTTGTTTTTGCTCATTTTGGCCATGTTGAGGTCCTATGCTCATGAGAGGGATGTTTTGTTGAAAAATACTTAAGTTTGATCATGGCTATGTCACATTCTTAAATGTTCCTTTCTATCTTGTTGGTGATGCTTGTACGACATATGTGGCTATCTTGCTTGTTCTATGTGTCGGGGACAGCCACGGGGGTCCCCTAATGATGGAGGAAATCACCCCTTTTTTCGAAAAATAACGAAAGCGAACGAGCAAACCACACCACGCACGACAGCGGCCCAGGGCAGGGCCCACGACCCAAAAAGCCTCACCGGCCCAACGAACAGTCGACCCCCGGCGCTCCTCGAGCAAACCTCCGACCCGCTCGAGGGCCGGGCGCTGCGCCGCGAATCTTCCGCCTCGCTCGAGGGCCTGACGCCCCCTCGAGCGAGTGTCCGCCTCGCTCGAGGGCTTGACGCCCCTCGAGCGTGTTTACGCCTCGCTCGAGGTCTCCTCTGATCCGCGACACCGTGCCTGCTCCCACGACCGGAGCATTAAATGCTCTGGCGCGTCGCGGGAGCCCAGGTCAAAGGCAAATCCACGCCACGCCGGCCCTCTGACACCGCCTGGGAATCAGATCCCGGCGCTGTTCGGCCAACCCGCACTGTGCAGCCATCCCCGGCGCTGTGCGGGTGCCGAGCGGGATGGCCGATGTCATTCCGTGACACTGTGCCGCCTACTCCCGTACCTCCTCCATGTCGCGCCCCTCGAAAGAGGACGTCGACACCCTCGAGAGGGGTACGGCCCCCAATTCCCCGCCCGCCTGGGGCGACGCCGTGGCGCAAGGCCAGCGAGGCGCGTCACCTCCGTCATCTCCCGGCGCTGTGCAGCCATCCCCAGCGCTGTGCAGCCATCCCCGGCGCTGTGGAGCCCTGTTACGATGGGATGCCACCACGCCGGCCCCTGTACGGCATGAGCGCTCCCGCCATCGAAGCCCTCGAAAGAGCATAGATCATCCTCGAAGGGTGTACGGGCAGCGACTTGGTGCGCACACTGACCGGCGCCGCCGTACGAGCGACGTGCGCCGCGTCCCCTCCGCTAGCTGCGGCGCCGCCCGGCCATCCCGGGTGCTGTGCGACTCGCCCAGGGTCCGTGCGATCAGCACCAGCGCTGTGCGGACATCCCTGACCCTGTGGCACCATCCCGGGCGCTATGCTGTCATCCCCAGCGCTGTGGAGCCATCCCCGGTGCTGTGCGACCATGCTTCGATGGGACGCCGCCGTGCCGGCCCCTGTACAGCGCCGGGTGCCCTCGTCAGCAAGACCCTCGAACGGGTGCACGAACGGCAGTCAGACGTGCACGCCGAGCAAGCTACCCTCGAAGCTTTTCCCAGACCAGCATATAGCCACCACGACACCGGCAAGTATTGAGACGTCAGGACGCCATCAAATCGCAAACACTGTGTGCCAGTACCACGATAGTGTGTAAAACCCCGAGCGGCACGTTTGTAAGCCGCCTCCCCTTGGTCTATAAAAGGAGGAGGCTGTCGCCCGGCCGCCGGGGGGACGAGATCATCGCTTCACACTCACTCTCACTCGCATACTCGTTCCCATCGATATTGGCACTTTGCCTCAATCACTTAGCAGGGACTTGGAGGCCTCTCCTCCTCTCCCGCCTTGCTTGTAGCCCCCCTCTGCAGGCACCACCGGTGCGAGTCAATACAGCGCGCACGGGCCAATCTGCTGGACGTACGACCCCACGGTCGGAACCAGGATAAACTCATGTCCCCTGTGTTGTCACTTGCACCGACCATCGAGAAGCTGATCACAGCGTAACTCACTAGTTAGTGTCGGGACTAATCCTAACACCGACAGTTGGCGCGCCAGGTAGGGGAATCGCGCTGTGATCGACCCCTCACCAGCATTCTCGATGGTGATTCGTACCGAGATGACGTCCTAGAGGTACACCATGGGCAGCTTGGACCCCCTCCCTGCTGGATTCGAAATCCGGTTTGGGAGCCTGAACTTTCAGGCCACAGGGAACGGCTACCTCATGCGCCTCACCAACTTCGACGAACTCCACCCGTGGCGGTCGACTGGGCCGGGCCCAATGCCCGCCACGCCTGCTGCTGACGCTCCGGCACCCACCCAGGCGGCTGCTGCGAGCACCTCGACGCCCCGGCGCCGCAAACGCCCGGGTCAGCGCTCGCGTCAGGCGCGCGCGGAGCGACACCGGGCAGCACGCGAGGCGGCCCGGAACGACGTGCCCCCGCCGAGCAACACGGCGGCGCACACTACGGGGGAGCACGCGGCCGCAGGGCCGCAGTTCCCCTACGGGATGCGCAACCCTGCTGCGGCGTATGCCTCATCCGTCAGCACTGACATGGCTGCATATGAGGATCTCCCGGGCCATCACCTGCTGTCAGTCCGGAACCTTATCGCCACCACCAACGACGAGTCGTATCACGGCTCGCCCAGCGAGCTGCCGCCCTCGACCTCGCACGGCTACGCGGAGTGGGACTTCTCCGGCGTACCGGACCCTGTGGTCTTCCGGCGGTTCCTTGATGCCGCGGACTACTGGTTCGGTTACTCCGACGACTCCAGCAAAGGGAGCTACGATCCCTCGCGCGAGTGCTTCGTTGTCGCCGCCAACGAGCATGCTGACGGCGCGAACAGAGCGGGCGACGGGAACGCGGCCCAGCATCCGGAGCCGAACCCACCACCGGCCCCACCAGCGAGCAATGCAGATATTAATGCGCAGCTGGCCCAGGCGCGTGAGCTCGAGGCAAAGCTCGCGGAAGAGTACCGGCAGGTGCGGCTCCTGCGTGCAACCATCGCAGGGGAAGCCTCGGCGTGCGGCGAACGCGCCCGAGAAGCCGGGAAGCAGGCCTGCGAGCGCATCAACACTGACTTCAACGTGGACGACCCACACGCGCCACTTCGTGCCAGCCAAAAACTCATCACGGCGGCAACACTACTTTGGGCCATGCCCGAGCCATCGACATCCGAGGCACGTAACCTGCGTCGCAAGGCGCAGACTCTCATCGAGCAAGCGGCCGTGCAGCAGGCTGAGAGCTCCGCATCCCGCATGTGCAACCAGTCCAGCGCGCGGGGCGACGGCGGCGCGAAGGACCAGGAGGCATCCGTCCACGTGGACGGCGCGGCGGAGCAGCCGCCAAACCGGGACAGGACGCCTGTCAAGGAGCGGATCCTTGACACGCGCGGCCAGGCCCACGACGGAGACGCCCACAACGTCCTGAACGCCAAGAGAAAGGGCGACGCGGAGGCGCGAGCGGCGGCGGGCTACCACCCTCGACGAGGTGGTCGCTACGACAGCCGGGAGGACCGCTCGCCAACACCGGAACCCCCGGGAACCCGAGTGTTCAGTCGGGAGATCCGTGCGGCGAGTTTCCCCCAACGTTTCCGCCAGCCCACCACCATTGACAAGTACACGGGGGAGACGGACCCTCGTGTGTGGCTCAACAACTACCGTCTGGCTTGCCAGCTGGGCGGAGCCACCACCGATGCGGTAATCATCCGCAATCTGCCGCTGCACCTTGCGGACTCGGCCAGAACGTGGCTCGAGCACCTACCGCCCAGCCAGATCCACAGCTGGGATGACTTAGTCCGCACGTTCGTGGGGAACTTCCAGGGCACATATGTGCGCCCTGGGAACTCCTGGGACCTGCGAGCGTGCACCCAGAAGCCCGGCGAGTCGCTCCGGGACTTCATACGGCGCTTTTCAAAGCGCTGTACTGAGCTCCCGAGCGTTGCTCAGTCCGAGATCGTGCACGCCTTCCTCGAAGGCACGACCTGTCGGGACCTCGTGCGCGAGCTCGGGAGGAGCCCGCCGGTCGACTCCAACGAGCTGTTCGACATCGCCACCAGCTTCGCCTCCGGAGAGGAGGCAGTGGGGGCCATTTTCGACGGCAAGAAAGGAAAGCGCTTGGACGACGCACCCGCGGAGGGCAGCAAGTCCAAGGAGCCCGCGAAAAAGCAGAAGCGGGGCAAGAAGGGCAAGAAGCCCCATGACGCACGTGCACACGGGCGCGGCGAGGACGACGAGGCCCTCGCCGTTGACCCTGCCCGTAAGGGTCCTCGAGGAGCCCCTCGAGGCCCCGGCGTTTTCGATGATATGTTGAAGAAGCCCTGCCCGTACCACAAGACCCCGGTCAACCACACCCTCGAGCAGTGTGACATGCTCAAGAAGTACTACCGCCGCGTCGCCGCGAAGGAGGACGAGACCAAGAGGGACGGGGGTGACGGAGACGCTGACGGCTTCCCCGCGGTGGAGAACGTCTTCTTCATCTTTGGGGGACCGGCGGTGGACATGTCCACCAGCTGGCGCAAGCGGGAGCGGCACGAGGTCCTCGCCGCGGAGAGGGCTCCTCCTTCCTTCCTCGATTGGTCGGAGGACGCCATCACCTTCAGCCGCGAGGATCACCCTAACCGCATCCCCAACCCGGGCCAATACCCGTTGGTCGTTGATCCCATCATCGGCAACGCGCGATTCTCCAAGGTGCTGATGGACGACGGCAGCAGCCTCAACATCCTCTACGCCCACACCCTACGACTGATGGGGATTGGGTTGGACCAGCTGCGGCCCAGCACGGTGCCGTTCCATGGCGTCGCGCCAGGCAAGCGCGTCCAGCCCCTCGGTCAGATCGATCTGCCAGTCTGGTTCGGCACCCAGGACAACTTCCGCAAGGAGGTCCTCACCTTTGAGGTGGTAGGGTTCCGGGGCACGTACCACGCCATCCTTGGCCGTCCGTGCTATGCCAAGTTCATGGCGGTCCCGAATTACACTTACCTCAAGATGAAGATGCCGGGGCCAAAAGGCGTAATCACCGTGGGCTCGTCGATTGAGCACACATTCGACTGCGACGTCGAGTGCGTCGAGCACGCTGAGGCCCTGGCGCTCGACGAAACGCTTGTCGCGGACATGGAGAAGCTAACCAACGAGGGCCCCGACTCCTCCGCCAAGCACGCGGGCAGTTTCGAGGCTGCCGAACAAATGAAGGAGGTGCCCCTCAACCCTGCAGCCCCCGAGGGCAAGGTGTTGAGAGTTAGTTCCACCCTCGACCCGAAATAGGAAGTGGTGCTCGTCGACTTTCTCCGCGCCAACGCTGACATCTTCGCGTGGAGCCCCTCGGATATGCCAGGCATCCCGAGGGAGGTCGCCGAGCACTCCCTTGATATCCTACCTCACTCCAGAGCCGTGCAGCAGCGGCTGCGGTGCTTTGATGAAGAAAGGCGCCGCGCGATCGGAGTGGAGCTGCGGAAGCTCCTCGAGGCCGGATTCATCAAGGAAGTTTTCCACCCTGCGTGGCTAGCTAATCCAGTACTAGTTAAGAAAAGGAATGGGAAGTGGAGGATGTGTGTGGATTACACCGGTTTAAATAAAGCATGTCCCAAAGTTCCTTTTCCTTTGCCACGAATCGATCAAATTGTAGATTCCACTGCGGGGTGTGAACTCTTATGTTTCCTTGATGCCTATTCGGGTTACCACCAAATAAAGATGAAGGAGTCCGATCAACTCGCGACCTCTTTCATCACACCGTTCGGCATGTTTTGCTACGTAACAATGCCTTTTGGCCTCCGAAACGCGGGCGCTACGTACCAGTGATGTATGCAGTGCGTTTTCGGGGACCACATCGGGCGAACCGTAGAGGCATACGTAGATGACATTGTCATCAAAACCAGGAAGGCGGACGACCTGGTTACCGATTTGCGCGTTGCGTTCGATTGCCTGCGGGCAAACGGGGTTAAACTCAACCCCGAGAAGTGCGTCTTCGGGGTGCCGCGTGGCATGCTGTTGGGATACATTGTTTCTCAGCGGGGCATCGAGCCCAACCCCGAGAAGGTCTCCGCCCTTGACCGAATGGGCCCGATTCGAGACCTAAAAGGGGTGCAGAAGGTGTTGGGCTGCCTGGCCGCCTTGAGCCGTTTCATCTCACGGCTCGGCGAGAAGGGACTGCCCCTCTACCGACTCCTGAAGAAGCACGAACGTTTCTCCTGGACCGTCGAGGCCCAGGAGGCACTCGACAAGCTCAAGGCGACGCTCGCACACGCACCAATCCTCACGCCGCCTCAAGGAGGCGAGCCTCTGTACCTCTACGTCGCGGCAACCACCCAGGTGGTCAACGCGGTCATCGTCGTAGAGCGAGCAGAGGAAGGGCACGCCCTACCAGTTCAAAGGCCGGTGTACTATATCAGCGAGGTGCTGTCCGAGACCAAGGCGCGGTATCCCCAGATCCAGAAGCTGCTCTACGCAGTGGTACTCGCGCGGCGCAAGCTGCGGCACTACTTCGAAGCCCATCCGGTCACGGTGGTCTCATCATTCCCGTTGGGAGAGATCATCCGTAACCCGGACGCTGCGGGCAGGATCGCAAAATGGTCCGTAGAGCTCATGGGCGAGACGCTCACCTACGCGCCGCGCAAGGCAATCAAGTCTCAGATCCTCGCGGATTTCATCGCCGAGTGGACGGACACACAGCTGCCCCCATTGCAGATCCATGCCGAATGCTGGACCCTCTATTTCGACGGGTCGGTGATGAAAACCGGAGCGGGCGCGGGCCTGCTCTTCATCTCGCCCCTCGGGGAACACATGAGGTACGCAGTGCGCTTGCATTTCCCTGCATCAAACAACATGGCGGAGTATGAGGCCCTCCTCGGTGGCCTCCGGATCGCCATTGAGACCGGCCTCAAGCGCCTCGACATCAGGGGAGACTCGCAGCTCGTAATCGATCAGGTCATGAAGAATGCGAGCTGCCACGATGAGAAGATGGAGGCTTATTGCAACGCTGTACGCGCCCTCGAGGACAAGTTCTACGGCATCGAGCTCAATCACATCCCCCGCAAGTACAACGAGGAGGCGGACGAGCTCGCGAAGATCGCGTCGGGGCGAATCACCGTTCCCCCGAACGTTTTCGCGCGAGACATCGCCAAACCATCCGTCGACCTCAGTCCAGCCCCCTCGAATCAGGAGGAACCCTCGGGGGCTCCCTCGAGTCCAGCGGGAGCGGAACCCATGGATGAGGACCCCTCGAACGAGGCATTCGTACTCTCCCTACTCGAGGGGTACGGCGCGGACGAAGCCGAGACCATGGAAATCGAGCCGACCCGTCGCGCGGAGGATTGGCGGGCCAAGTACCTCGCCTGGATCGATCGAGGGGAACTCCCTTTAGATCGGACCGAAGCTAGGCGCATCGCCAGGAAAGCCAAGTCGTTCGCCGGGATTGATGGCGAGCTGTACAAGCGCGCCGCGTCCGGCATCCTGCAGCGGTGCATTCCCATTCCCCACAGCCGGGAACTCATCCGTGACATCCACGCAGGCGTGTGCGGCCATCACGCGGCACCACGCACCCTCGTGGGAAACGCGTTCCGTCAGGGCTTCTACTGGCCCACAGCGGTTGCCGACGCCAACGAGGTCGTGCGCACCTGCGAGGGGTGCCAGTTCTACGCATGTAGGACCCTTCTCCCAGCTCACGCCCTACAGACCATACCCGTCACATGGCCCTTTGCCTCGTGGGGGTTAGATATTGTCGGGCCCTTGCGAAAGGCGCCCGGGGGCTATACCCGCCTGCTGGTTGCCGTGGACAAGTTCTCCAAATGGATCGAGGCACGCCCGATCATCAACCTCAGATCGGAGCAGGCCGTAACATTCTTCACCGATATCATCCACAGGTTCGGAGTGCCGAACTCCATCATCACCGACAATGGCTCCCAATTCACCGGCAGGAAATTCCTGGAGTTTTGCGACAACCACCACATCCGCGTGGACTGGGCGGCTGTCGCACACCCACAGACTAACGGCCAGGTGGAACGTGCCAATGGCATGATTTTACAAGGCCTCAAGCCCATGATCTTCGACAGACTGAACAAGTCCGGCCGAAAATGGCTTCAGGAGCTCCCAGCGGTCATTTGGAGTCTCAGGACCACTCCGAGCAGAGCCACGGGATTCACGCCGTTTTCCTAGTCTATGGGGCAGAAGCCGTTCTCCCCACGGACTTGGAATACGGATCGCCCAAGGTTAAGGGATACGGTGAAGATTTGAACCAGCGAGCTCGCGAAGACTCACTGGATCAAATAGACGAAGCCCGTGACGTGGCCATGATGCAATCGGCAAGATACCAGCAGGCGTTGAGGCGGTATCAAGCTCAGAAAGTCCGGCGCCGAGACCTCAACGAGGGCGACCTAGTGTTAAGGCTGCGTCAGGACAACCAAGGGCGCCACAAGCTGTCACCACCATGGGAGGGACCCTACATCGTCGCCAAGGTGCTCTAGCCCGGCACGTACAAGCTGGCGAACGAGCAAGGCGAAGTCTTCACCAACGCTTGGAACATCCAACAGCTACGTCGCTTCTACCCTTAGAAAGGATTTCCAAGTCTTTTTGCACATATCCGACGCCCCAGTCAGCTGTACAAATGTAAAGTTTTCTTTACGATGAAGTCAAGGGCGACTCGGTTTTCTCCCCGAAAACCAAGTCCCCCTCGGGGGCTACTACGGGGGGCACCCCCCCTAAAACGGTCCCATTGGCACCCCCCCTAAAATGGTCCCATTTTTTCGCAATTTTCGCAAAAAACCTTTACTTCGAAAGCGCCAAGTACGTCTCGACCCGGAAGTTTGAGCGAAATGACGCAGGACGCGAATGGCCAAAGGGCGAAGACGGGAGAGTCGGGGATAGCCTACGCCTCGCGGTAGGATATGGCCCTTCCCCCTCACCACTTTGCCTAAGCGCTACTCGTGAAAACGAACGATTCCAGCTGAAATTCGCCTAAACGACAGGGAGAGACGGAACGGCGCAATCACAAAAAACGAAATGGCACTTAAGCTTACAAGTACTTTAAGTAAATTGTGTTTATTACATAAAGCCACGAGGCTCGATTTCTAACTACAATCTAAGGGCCTGAGTGCCCAGCTGCTTTCAGGGCTCGAGGGGCCCGGCGGGAGGAGCTTCCGGGAAGAGGATTTCTGCGAAGTCGTCGGTGAGGATGTCAGCGGCGGAAGCAGCAAGCGCGTCCAGGCGGCTCGCCTCGGCCTCAGCACCATCGTCGTCGAGGTCGTCAGCGACAATGTAGCCCGTAGCCAGCGCCGCAAGGTTTACCCGGTAGTGCGACTGCACCACTCCAAGGGTCTTCAGGATCCCCAGGTGGAGCGCACCTCGCATACGCCGGGCGACGTGGCCGCCTAAGGCTCGGAGGCGACTCGCCACCATGCTCCCGGCTTGTCCGTTGCCCTCGTCGATGCTCTGGCACGCCTCGAGGGCTGCCTCCTGCAGGACCCCCAACTCCTGCTGGGAGGAATTGTAAGCCGCCTGGAGCACCTCCGCCTGCGTCGCCGATGTCCCGAGAGCAGCCCGCAAGCCTGAAAAAACGGAAGACGAATAAGTTGAGAGCGGATCTCGACGAACCCAAGCAACAAACGAAGAATCCAAGAGAGGCGACTTACCCTCGACCTGCTTCTTCTCTATCTCGAGGGCCGTGCACACGGTCTCGGCCGCCTGCTGCAGCTCGAGGATAGTGGCGTCCTTCTCCTCGCTAGCCTGCCGCAGCTCCTCGAACGACACGGCCTCCTGGACCAACTCCCCTTTGAGCCGCGTGACCTCTGAATCCTGAAGCTGGAGCGCGGCTCGAACCTCCCCCAGCGTGGTGCGCTCCTGCTGGAGCTGGCCTTGCGCTTCCTCCCGAGCCGAGCGCTCGCGCTGGAGGGCGGCCTGAGCCTCCGTGAGGGCGGACCGCTCTTGCTGGAGCTGGCCCTCTGCCTGCTGACGCGCGCTCCGCTCTTGACGAAGCTGATCCTCCACCGCGGTGAGCGACGTGACCTTCTCCTGCAGATCAGCGCTCAGCTTTTCGGCCTCCTGGGCCTTCTGCTCGGCCTGAGCCTGCCAGGATCTCGCCCCCTCGAGGGTGGTGCGGTCTTGCTGAAGCTGGGTCTGTGCCTCGATGAGGGCGGTCTCTTTCTGCGCCAGTAAGGTCTGCGCCTCGGCCAGGGCAGCGCGCGCCTTCTGTAGCTCGCCGTTCGCTGTCGTCAGCACCCCCTCCTTCTCTAGGAGCACGGCCTTCACTCTGTCGACTGCGGTGGCGCCCTCCGCGGTCAGAGCACGCTAGTCCAGGAGCGCGTCCTGCACGGCCATTAGCCGGTACTCCAGCCAGTCGTTGTCCGTCTGCAGGGCCTCCACCAGGGCGTCTAAGGCTTCGTACTGCCCCCAGTACCAGTCGAGGCTCGAGCTCAACTGGGAGAGGCGGTTGTACTTCTCACGCACCTGGCCCTGCAGCTCCTGCGAGCATCAACCAAAGGGCGGAGAGAGGGATCAGAACGTGGAACACTCGAACGGGAAACAAACGAGAAAATGAACTCCAACCAAGCAAAGACGCTCACCTCGAAGAGCTGGAATGACCGGCCCTCGTGGAGACGGAGCACCTCGACCAGCGCAGCATTGAGGGAGGCGCCGTGCTCGCGGAACTCCTGCCACAGCGCCTGCTCGGCCTGGGCCTCGTCGATCAAGGTACGCGGCACCCCGGGGGGACGCAACCCCTGTTCCGACCGTGACGCGGCGGCGTTAGATGCTGGTGGCGCGGCACGAGACGTCGACGCCCCGGCGTCGTGCGCTGGCCGCTGCGACATCACGCAGCCGTCAGCCCGCATCACCAGCACCTCGGTCGTAGGCCCGGGGGCTAGCCCGGACGACCCCCTCGACCGGCCCCTCGTGGGGGCACCACCATCAGGGGCCCCGGCCGCCTCGCGGCCCCTGATGGACCGGCTCTCCGAATGAGCCAGCCCGCGCCCTTGGTAATGGTCGCAGAGCACCAGCGCCTGCTGCGGCATCACGGCCGCCACCGCCACCTCCTGTTGCGACCCCGCGGCCGCGGTCGGGGTGCGTGGTGGATCGCCCGCCGCTGCCATGCTCACCGCCGCCCGTGGCACCCGCTCCGAGCGCCGCCCAGTCGTCAAAGACGTCCTCAACTTGAGCGCCTTGGCGGGCGCAAGATCAGGGACGGCCGGCGACGCCCTGACAACGAAATGAAAAGAGGGGATGAGCGGCTGTTTCTCGAAATTGAGGGCATGTGGGAAATGTTGCTACTTACCTCAAACTGGAGAAGCCCCGCTTCCTCTTCCTCGAGGACTGGGGGGGCACCTCCACTGCGCCCACCGGCACCTCCGCGGTGCCCGCTGGCACCTCCACCGACGACCCGGTGACGGGCGGCACCGTGGCCGCCTTGAGGGTCGATTCCGCGGCCGCTCCCTCGACCCGCGGGGACGGGGGCGCCGCGGGTTCCCACCTACCAGGGATGGGCCGCTCCCCGTCGCTCTCCTCCTCGTCCGAGGACGAGTTCTCCAGCACCGGTAGGGGAGAGAGACCTTGCTGCTCACGCAGCCGGTACTCCTCGTTGTACTGATCAAGGCGCTCCTGCCGCCTGATCCTTCTCTCCTTCGCAAGGGCCGCCCGGTCCCGCTCCCGCTGCTGCGTGGCGCGACCGGCGGCCTGAGACCGAGGCGTTGGCGGGTTCGATCGGGAGGCCTGGTCGTCGTCGGTATGCGGCACCACTTTGAGGTTGATTGCGCGCCTCGCCCGCGTGGCCGCATACCCCTTTGGGAGAGGCTCCTGCAGCAGCCGTGAGCGCGCCAGCGACGTGGGGTTGGCCGCATCACTCATCTCGAAGATGCAGAGCTCCCTCTCCATGAGGGGAACGACCCGCTGGTGGTGGAAGTTGGCGATGATCGAAGCCACCCCCAGCCCGGCGTCCGCCAGCTGGCACAGGGCGGAGGTGAGGGACTCCAACCTTCGTTGTCACGACGGGGGCGACACGCCGTGAAACCAGGCGTCGGACTTCCCCATTAGCACCTTCCCGGTGTACGGTGGAAGGCCAACGCCGTCGTTGCGGAGGTAGAACCACCCCTTCTCCCAGTCCGCGTTGTTGGAGGTCATGGTGGACAGCGGGTACAGCTCCTTGCGCGCGTCCCGCAGTGCGAGCGTAAGGCCGCCGGCGCGAACCGCCCGGCGCGTCCCCTTCTCGGCCGTGGCAAGGGTGTGGAGCTCGCCGCGAAAGAGGTGGACCCAGAGGTCCCAGTTCGTCGGGATCCCCAGAAATCCCTCGCAGACGGCGACGAAGGCAGCCGCCAGCGAGATGGCGTTGGGGGCGAAGTTGTGCAGCTCCACCCCGTAGTGGTGGCACAGCCGCCGCATAAACCGCCTCGCCGGGGCGGCGAAGCCGCGCTCGTGGAGACGGGCGAAGCTGGCGACGTAGCCGTGCGGAGGGTTGGGCTCCCTATCCGACGCCGGCGGGACCATCCACGCCGGGTATGGGCCGTCGCCGGCCGGCATCAACTGCCCACCGTTCACCAGCTCGTTCAGCGCCAGCGGCGTCACCGTCGACCGGGGCCACGAGAAAGGCTCCACCACTCGAACTGGAGGGGCCATGGAGGACGAGAGCGAGAAGCAAGGGTGGCGGCGGAAGCGCAAAGAACGCGAGCAGATCCGAAGCGGCGGAGCACACGGCCGAGAGGAAGACGAGCTGCGTGCGGGGCTGGATGCGAATGGCAAGGTAAGGGACCTCGCCCCTGCCTCCCCCCGCGATTTATAGAATCTAGGGGAGCAACGCCCCCGAAAACTCCGCACACAACACCGATTAATGCGAACGGCGCCCCGCGTCGCTGACAAGCGGGGCCCGCCGCGCCGAAACGGTCGTACGCACGCGCGCCCGCTATCATTACGACACAATAACCGAAGGGGCGCGGCGTCCCATCCCGTCCGCCCCCACGTCGCCCACGACGACTGCGGTGCGCCACCTGAAAAGGCGCGCCCGCTTCGCACGATCGGCGCCCACGATCTGCACCCATTAAATGGCTGAGTTCCTTCCCGAGTAAGGATGACCCCCTCACGAGACTAGAGCCAAGAGCTCGAGGACCGACCCCTCACGGGTGCGATCGATGCCCCGATCTAAAAAGGGCGGAGCCACGGCTCACCGAACGAACTCGAGGGCCGAGCCCCTCGAACGCTGCATTTACTGATCAGCGGTTCCAAGACCTGCCCGTCGAGGGTAGGCGCCGCAGATGCCCCTCGAGCGGGGATTTACTGATCAGTGGCACAAGGTCGGCTCGACCACGGCTTAGCAGGCTCTACAGATCAAGCCAAGACGGGGGCACGATAGTGCTACCCCGCAGAGGCCCTACTGATCAGAGGTTCGAAGCCTGACCCTCGAAGGGTTCGAACAGGCACCTCAGATTGACAGAGTTAGGGACGACCAAGGCGCGCGCATTCGAGCCTAACCCCGATCTCGCAAGCTCGGGGGCGCCCCATAGTTCGTGTTCAAGGCCAACGAGGGCAGCTAGTCGAGGGATCCCACCGAGGGAGAGGTTCCGCGCCCTCGGTCCCAATCGAACGGGACCGAGCCCTGCCTAGCACACCCACGTAAGTGCTCTTATGGACGTGTCTCCGGACCACAAGCCGACCCTTATCGAACGGGGCACGGACGTCCACTTGAACTACCCGCTAACAGCTCGACGAGGAACCCATGATTCGCGACCCGTCCGATGGGAGTCATGAGCACCTCACCCCTCCGCCCCGTGAAGGGGCGGCGAAGGGGCGCACAGACAAGTCGGAGAGCTCGCCCCGATCGCCTTGAGTGGGCCCAGGCTCGGGGGATCGACGCACGGCTACACCTCCTGAACGTACCCGAACGCAAGCAAATACCGGTACACGTGCATGGCACCGTCGAGGCCGGCTGAAATAACACCGAGGCAGGCTGAAATAAACACCTCGCGCACCGGCCGCACGCTACGAAAAAAAACCTTGCAGGAATGCACACACTCCTCCAAGGCTTCGGGGGCTACACCCGCGGGTGCGGTAGCGCGCCCCCACAGAACGCCACAATGCCCAGGAGGGAAGAAAGCCCCATCAGAAAGCACCAGCCTTTGCAAGTTCCTACGGACACTGTTTCAAAGGCTCGGGGGCTACTATCGGGGACAGCCACGGGGGTCCCCTAATGATGGGGGAAATCACACCTTTTTTCGAAAAATAACGAAAGCGAACGAGCAAACCACACCACGCACGACAGCGGCCCAGGGCAGGGCCCACGGCCCAAAAAGGCTCACCGGCCCAACGAACAGTCGACCCCCGGCGCTCCTCGAGCAAACCTCCGACCCGCTCGAGGGCCGGGCGCTGCGCCGCGAATCTTCCGCCTCGCTCGAGGGCCTGACGCCCCCTCGAGCAAGTGTCCGCCTCGCTCGAGGGCTTGACGCCCCTCGAGCGTGTTTACGCCTCGCTCGAGGTCTCCTCTGATCCGCGACACCGTGCCTGCTCCCACGACCGGAGCATTAAATGCTCTGGCGCGTCGCGGGAGCCCGGGTCAAAGGCAAATCCACGCCACGCCGGCCCTCTGACACCGCCTGGGAATCAGATCCCGGCGCTGTTCGGCCAACCCGCACTATGCAGCCATCCCCGGCGCAGTGCGGGTGCCGAGCGGGATGGCCGATGTCATTCCGTGACACTGTGCCGCCTACTCCCGTACCTCCTCCACGCCGCGCCCCTCGAAAGAGGATGTCGACACCCTCGAGAGGGGTACGGCCCCCAATTCTCCGCCCGCCTGGGGCGACGCCGTGGTGCAAGGCCAGCGAGGCGTGTCACCTCCGTCACCTCCCGGTGCTGTGCAGCCATCCCCAGCGCTGTGCAGCCATCCCCGGCGCTGTGGAGCTCTGTTACGATGGGATGCCACCACGCCGGCCCCTGTACGGCATGAGCGCTCCTGCCATCGAAGCCCTCGAAAGAGCATGGATCATCCTCGAAGGGTGTACGGGCAGCGACTTGGTGCGCACACTGACCGGCGCCGCCGTACGAGCGACGTGCGCCGCGTCCCCTCCGCTAGCTGCAGAACCGCCCGGCCATCCCGGGCGCTGTGCGACTCGCCCAGGGTCCGTGCGATCAGCACCAGAGCTGTGCGGACATCCCTGACCCTGTGGCACCATGCCGGGCGCTATGCTGTCATCCCCAGCGCTGTGGAGCCATCCCCGGTGCTGTGCGACCATGCTTCGATGGGACGCCGCCGTGCCGGCCCCTGTACAGCGCCGGGTGCCCTCGTCAGCAAGACCCTCGAACGGGTGCACGAACGGCAGTCAGACGTGCACGCCGAGCAAGCTACCCTCGAAGCTTTTTCCAGACCAGCATATAGCCACCACGACACCGGCAAGTGTTGAGACGTCAGGATGCCATCAAATCGCAAACACTGTGTGCCAGTACCACGATACTATGTAAAACCCCGAGCGGCACGTTTGTAAGCCACCTCCCCTTGGTCTATAAAAGGAGGAGGTGGTCGCCTGGCCGCCGGGGGGACAAGATCATCGCTTCACACTCACTCTCACTCGCATACTCGTTCCCATCGATATTGGCACTTTGCCTCAATCACTTAGCAGGGACTTGGAGGCCTCTCCTCCTCTCCCGCCTTGCTTGTAGCCCCCCTCTACAGGCACCACCGGTGCGAGTCAATACAGCGCGCACGCGCCAATCTGCTGGACGTACGACCCTGCGGTCGGAACCAGGATAAACTCGTGTCCCCTGTGTTGTCACTTGCACCGACCATCGAGAAGCTGATCACAGCGTAACTCACTAGTTAGTGTCGGGACTAATCCTAACACCGACACTATGTCTCATTTCTAGCATGTTGTTGTGCTCTTTGTCTATTTGAGAAGCACATGCTTGCATTTGTAGACTTGATTCATGCATTTCCAACAAGGGGGAGAAGTGTACCCATTTCAGGTTGCATAACAAGGGGGAGAGTTTTGCACGCATTTGTTCAGATGGTGCTTGCATTCATGCATGGGGAGCTCTTTGTCGCCTGATTTGTGCTTTGTGCTTTGCTCTTTTGCCGATGGTGTCAAGCCCTTTTGCCTCACCTTGAGGAGTCGACATTCTGGAGCATTTTGTCTCGGTTGTGTTGAGCCGTTGCCCTTGCCTTAGGGGACCAAGACTTGCTCTTTCAAGTGATCTTGTTTTGGCTTTTGATCACTTCTTTGAGATTTTTGTTCGTTTCTTTTCTTTTTCGTTTCTTCTCTCAATTGGTTACTATGTGTGCTGTCAATGCACTCATCAAGGGGAAGATTGAGGACCGGAGCGTCCGAGGACCAGTGGATGGTCACTCCCTGGTGTGATGAGTGATTGACAACGTGGTGTGGACTAACTCTTGGTCGAGTATTGCAGGTGCAAGTTGCGGCTGGATTTGCGTTGGTGCAGGTGAAGAGCGGGCGCGAAAGGTCTTAGCCTTGCGGGGCCTCCGAGGAGTGGAGAGACAAGTTGGCTCGGCTCGATGGACCTGGTGGCCGAACGGGATCAAGTGCAGGCCGCATGGTGGCAAGAAAAGCAAGACGAAGTCGTGGACATGAGCCGGTGAAGGGTAGCGGCTCACGATCGGAGTCTGCACGCGGGGTTTGCAGCGGTTCACCAAAAAACTGTCGAGTTACTTGGTTGAGCCACAAAACAAAGACTGAGGCTCGGCGGGCCAAGACGGGATCCGGGCGTGCCGAGAAGCTTCGATGCCGGGGGACACGTGGCGGGATCGCGGGGCTTGCGTCGGGAGGACGCGGACTGCGGCGAAGGTGTGATCGCACGATGAAGAATGTTCGCTACTTGACCATCTTGCCCCTGAGGGGTGTGTATCTCTGTTTAAGTTCTAGGGGTAGCGTGATCATTTGCCCAACCCGGAGAGACTTCATATATATAGCTCTAGGGTTAGAGGGCAACTCATCCATCCGGACTGCTTCCTAATTTCCCGGCTCTTTAGGCTAGATTTTCTTCATGATTTCTTAAAGAATCTGACCTCTGGTTGTATGAAAGCTTTCATGGTTGCGTCGATTTCCTTCTCTTGGCTCGAGTGATTTTCATGTCTTTTTCAGGCTATTTTGTGGGATTTTCGTGCGTGACTCGAATCGTCGATTCTGAGGCGTTTGTGTTCGGTTTTGTTTTAGGGGTAGCGTGGTCATTTGCTCAACCCAGAGAGACTTCATATATATAGCTCTAGGGTTAGAGGGCAATTCATCCATCCAGACTGCTTCCTAATTTCCCTGCTCTTTAGGCTACATTTTCTTCATGATTTTGTAAAGAATCTGACCTATGGTTGCATGGAAGCTTTCATGGTTGCGTCGATTTCCTTCTCTTGGCTCAAGTGATTTTCATGTCTTTTTCAGGCTATTTTGTGGGATTTTTATGCGTGGCTTGATTCGTCGATTCTGAGGCATTTGTGTTCGGTTTTGTTTGTGGGGATCATGTGCATCTTTGTGCTTGATCTTAACCCGTCAAACGCCGGATTTGGCCTCTGATTTGAGGATTTTGGTTGGAACCCTAGCTTTGTGCTTGAGCTCGGTTCGTTGTCGATTCCCGGTGATTTAGTTGGTTTGAGGTCTCAAGTTTTTGGGCATAGCATTCCCTACGGACGCTTCTCATCTTCCCCAAATCTTGTCTCAATCCATGCAGCCGTTTGGGAGATCCATGGAGGATTAGGTGTAGTTTTGCTCGCGGACGGTCCGCCTGGTAGACGCGGACGGTCCGTGGTGACCGGTGTTCGTCCAGTTCTTCGTGTGTTTGTGCGAGTTCGTGGTTCGATCCATTGAGTCGGGTGCTTTCGTTTGCAAGGTGTTTGGCGGACGGTCCGCAGGTAGGCGGCGGACAATCCATTTTTCCTGGTGTGCTACTGGAGTTTCGGGTGCCTTTTTCGGACGGTCCGCCCTGTGCTTGCGGACGGTCCGCCAAGGTCTCGCGGACGGTCTGCCCCCTCTAGACGGACGGTCCGCCCGGTGCCTCGCAGATTGCCTAAGTCCTTCGCTTCTTGTGTTGTGCTTCCGCTTTGGGTTGAGTTGGGACTTTTTCTTAGGATTGGTAGGTCCATTGTGACTACGTGACCTTGGCAAGTTCGTGTGAGAATCCTCGGTTGTGATTTTGGGGCATAGTCAAGTTCATCTTTTCAGAGAAGAATTTTTATCGGCTCCCATTCACTCCCCCCTCTTTGATCGCCAAATCGGTCCTTCAGATCTCTAGGGAGATTGAAAACTTAAGATCTCGGTTAGCTATGAAAGAGAAAGAGCTTTAGTACTCACTTGAGAACGAGAAGCTGAGGGAAGAGCTGGCTCTGAAGACAAAAGATATTGGAATAAATGCGTCAATGAATGGGTGGGACATTGAGTTTGTTTGGCCAGTCTTTTCTTTTAAATGTTCAAGGAGTTGGTTGTCAGTTGGACTGAAACAGGTACAAATAGGCAAACCTAGGTTAAGGACACTCCCAATGCAGACTCCATCATAGAATCTATCCATATAAATGAGGAGAGAGAGCCAAAATTTAGAAATTAGGTCTAAGTTAGACACCAAGTCTACATGCAAAATGAGTGGATGTGATATAGTCTCGCATATAGAGTATATGGGTAGAGTCTGCACTGGAAGTGCCCTAAAAACCTAGGTTTGCCTATTAGTACCCATTTCAGTCCAACTGACAATGAACTCCTGGAACATTTAAAAGAAAAGGCTAGCCAAACAAACTCAATGCTCTACCCATTCATTGACGCCTTTATTCCAATGTCTTTGGCCTTCAGAGCTAGCTTTGCCCTCAACTTCTTGTTCTGTAGTGAGTACTGAATCTCTTTCTCTTTCAAAGCTAATTGAGATCTTAAGTTTTCAATCTTCCTGGAGATCCTAGAAGAGTCCTTTCCCTGGGACGAGACATCCAGATCTTCTAAAAGAACATTAAGAAATGCAAGAGAGACCTGCAAGACCAAAAATTCACGACAGGAGATGTAGAAGGTGAAGGAATTGCTGCAAGAGGCCAAACATGAGATGGAGAAGTTCCGGCAATGGTTATGATTAAGAATGGGTAGTTATGATTATTGTGAAACTTTTTCATGCTTGTATTTTGGTGATTTGAGCATAGTCAACATTCTAAATTCATATGCGTTGCCTACCTGCAGAAAGGCAAATGATGAATGGCAATGACATGCCATCTTAAGAAACTTGTTGCCTCGAATGGATGGTCTTTTAGTAACAAAATTGCTTTTGGGTGATTTTGGACTTGTCTTTGAGACTGGAACTCTTTTCTTTGAGCTTGGGACATACTTGTGTGTAATAACAAACAGCTATATGCATATTTCATGTAGACGTTGGAATACTGAAATACATCCCCTTTTCTAAAAAACTTAAGAAATGAGTGCAAGCAGTTGGCTGAGGTCCGATCTAATGATGGTTTGTTAAAAGGACCTTCTTGATGTAACAACTACATCTGATGAAACTTGTTGATGCTGATGGTTTGCGAACGAGTGGAAGTAGTTGGGAATGTCCAATCTACTGATGTTTTGCGAAAAGGAACTTCTGATGTAACAACTTGTGACGTCCTTCCTCAACACTACCACTGAGAAGTGTGGTCCACATGCCAGTCGCAAGCCCAAGCATGGAGGATATATCTCATTTCTCTCGACACGACGTACACTACTGCAAAAGACTCGCCGCCACCACGCTCCTGTTGGTTGTAGCAAAGACTAGAGCTAGCGTTGGTGCGTAGATCTGCTCCTGCCCATGTGTTGGCGATAGAATAAGTGCCAATTTACGAACCGCAAGCGCACGGGTCGGTTGTAGCCTTTCCCTTAGAGTATCCCCCAAGGTTAATCAATCTGTGGAACAAGTGGATTGCTATGCTCAACTAAGCACTAATCTAGGTAAAGAACTAATCTAATCTAATCTAAACTAAAGAGATCAACATAGAGAGAAATGGTATGGAGATCACAAGATATGTATAATGCTTGTCCAAGGGATCTAGGATCACTTAGAGATGTAACCACCAAGCAAGAACAACCTGATCTAATCCATCAAAGGTAAAGGTGCACCGAGTCCAACCCTTTCCCGCTCGCGTACTAGTCACTACATGAGGGTAATCCGTCATCGAACAACAAGAGCACAAGACATTGATGTGTTGTAGGTATGCAAGACTAAGTGTGTGAACCAAGTTCAATATGCTTTCCCTCCCGCGTACTGTCAGTACACGATGGTAATCAAATAAAGGGCAAAAGGGACACGATACATGAGGCTACGAGCGATGCATCCCCAAAGCAAGCCAGCCAGACATTAAGATTAAAACACCATCAACATGAATATAATAGAAAAAGATCCAAAGCATTGGTTCGATGATTACAACTCAAGATCTCCCTTCCACCCCAAGGAAACAAGGACGTTATCCCATAATGTTACACATTGTAGCGCTGAACATGGTGTAGAATCCTCCGAAGTAGATGTAGACCGATGAGAAAGATCATCCGGTGGAGAGGAATCCCTATGCCGGAATGGCTAGGGGTGTTCCTCCTCCTCTCGATCTTTGCCTTGCTTCCTCCCTTGTGAATCCAATCTTCTTCTTGTTCTTGATCTTGTGGCGGCGCCGAAGGGACCTTGCTAGGGCTTCCGGGCATCACCGTCCTCTTCTCTATGTGGCTCTTTTTCCTTGTTTGATCTCTGAAAATTGAATGAGTTGATGTGGTCGACCTCGGGGGCTTTTACCGACGTCTTTGGCAAATGGTGGCGGGGGTGCATATAGGATTTCATCCAAGCTTCGCACACAAGAAAGGGGAGCTAAACCAACCCATAAACAGGCCAGGCTGACCGGCCTGGGCTGACCGGCTTAGCCCCATTTGGGCCTGGTTCGGCTCCGGCTTCCTCCGTGTGGCTTCTTTCATCGATGGGGCCTTTAGCACCTTTGCATGTGGGCTATAGACGTCATTATCCCCGCGGTCAAGATAAGGGTACTGGTTGCATGAACTCCGGTCTTTTATCTCGGTCCTCGGGAATATCTTGCGGCTGCATCTTTGTCCTTGCCACCTTTGGAAGCATGTTCGTCTTGTACTTGTACACAATCGGGGCTTCATGATCCTCTTGCATTGCATGCCCCGAACTTAGTCCAAATACACTCATATGATTCTCGATTTCCTTCATAAACAATATTCTTCCAAAAACACATGCAAACATGAACTTGGTACATCATTAGTATGCCTAGTGGCGGGTTGGTTCCAAATCAAAGCCGAAACCAAAGCGTAGCAAGTGCCCTAGGGGTGTCATTTGACCGCCAACGACCCCCCATGCTTAAACCTTGGTCGTCCTCGAGTAAGTAATCCTTGCTTAAAGGGAAATCAGCGTTGTCTTCTAATGTCATCCTTGCACTTAGTCATCCATGACAAGAGATATTGCTCTCTCTTAAAACTTCAGTTTTAAGGTTTAAGTTGTGACTGGCTTCTTTTGCATTATGGAAGATAGACTAACATTAAAGAACAAGCCACAAATAAGAGATAAATTCAATGCTCTCAAACTTAAGTGAACTTCAAACTGTTACCTTGTTTCATCAAAGAATTTTCAAATAGATGCATATACAACATAATTGAAATTTTCTTGCAAAAGCTCATGGAAACACTCAGCTCATCAAGTCACTCAAGCCTATACTAGATTATTTTCAACCTATTCTACTCATATGTGATAGTGGAAGGCTTATATGGAGCTTTGTAGGTCAAAACAATCCTAGAAAAACATACATCCGAAATATTGTCAAATTAAGAGAGAGATTTACTGGAATTACCGAGGCTCATCAAAAAGGCCATGGAAAATAAATATTGGAAAGAGAGAGGGATGAAACACACACATTTAGATAGGTGGATATGTGCAAGAGGCAAATGGATGATCTCAAGGCACAAATGAAGTCCTCGTTATCGGATTGCACAAGGTTGGAAGATTTGAGTATGGAGCTTGATCTTGAAGCACCTCTAAAAAATTTGAAATGAAGCTTGAGAACTGAGGATCTTTATTATTATTATTATTATTATTATTATTATTTTCATCACACCCCTTTTTTTCTTCTCTTTCTTTTTTCTTTCTTTCTCTCTCTCTCTCTAACTCCCCTAAACTCTAGACAACATAGTACCTTCTAGCAGCTCCTAGCCCCCCATGCTTAGACGATTGCTTGTCCTCGAGCAAAGAGTGGGTCATATTTTCTGCTATGATAGGTACTGAAGTTCCATATTTTTCTGGAGAAAAACGCTTGAAATCCTCCTTTTGTAGCACCTTGAATCTTCTGAATTTTTTTCCTTGAAATAAAGATCCATACTCAAATTGAGTTGTGGACAAAGAGGGTGTCACAAGAAAGATATTTGGGTTTAGGGTGGATGCCCAGCAAGGTTTGTGAAATTTTCGATGTGAAAACCCACAATGCATGGACAAAAAGGCTAGCATGAAAAAGTTACACAAAGGAATGACCAGCTTATTAGTCTCGAACCATAGAAATAAATCCTAATCCAACTCATCAAAATATATGTTTGCAATCTACAGGTTTTGTCATGATAGAACATATATGTATATGGCTTTGGTAGGTAGAACTTTGCTAGAGCATCACAAATATGTAGATAGCATAAAAGTTAAATTTTCATAAAAACAACACAAGTTATCCAGCCATCCATAAACTTAATTCAAAGAGCAATAATATGCTTGTGGGTCTAGATCATTGTCATTTCACCTCCACAAATAAAAAAACTGGTATTTACATTAATTTCAGATCATGTTATACAGAGCAATTAGCCAAGGCATGTATAACTTCATGTAGGTAAAACAAAACGGCAACTTTCATAAGCATAGACAATATAAAGCATTGAGGTAAACACATGGTCATGCCTATTTTATTGAAAAACAAAAGAAATCTAGGTTTTCCTGCTAGTAGCCATGTTATTATTGAAAGAAAAAAAAAGAGATCACACCTTCCCCCCACACTTAAGACATACGACATCCTCGTCATAAAATAAAATTATGGGCGAGGACTGGAGCGTCCGAGGACTGGTGGATGGTCGCTCCCTGGTGTGATGAGTGATTGACAACGTGGTGTGGACTGACTCTTAGCCTAGTATTGCAGGTGCAGGTTGCGACTTGATTTGCATTGGTGTAGGTGAAGTGTGGGCGCGAAAGGTCTTAGCCTTGCAGGGCCTCCGAGGAGTGGAGAGACAAGTAGGCTCGGCTCGATGGACCAGGTGGCGGAACGGGATCAAGTGTGGACCGCTTGGTGGTAAGAAAAGCAAGACGAAGTCGTGAACAAGAGTCGGTGCAGGGTAGCGGCTCACGACCAGAGTTTGCACGCGGGGTTTGCGACGGTTCACCACAAAACCGTCGGGTTACTTGGTTGAGCCACAAAACCAAGACCGGAGGCTCGGCGGGCGGAGACTAGATCCGGACACGCCGAGAAGCTTCGATGCCGAGGGACACGCGGTGGGATCGCGGGGCTTGCGTCGGGACGACGCGGACTGCGGTAGGTGTGGCCGCCCGATGAATAGGATCGCTACTTGAACATCTTGCCCATGAGGGGTGTGTAACTTCCATTATGTTCTAGGGGTAGCTTGGTCATTTGCCCAACTCGGAGAGACTTCATATATATAGCTATAGGGTTCCAGGGCAACTCATCCATCTGGACTGCTTCTTCATTTCCGTCCTCTTTAGGCTAGATTTTCTTCATGATTTTGTAGAGAATCTGACCTCTGGTTGTACGGAAGCATTCATGGTTGCGTTGATTTCCTTCTCTTGGCTCGAGTGATTTTCGTGTCTTTTTCGGGCTATTTTGTGGGATTTTCGTGTGCGACTTGTTCTTCGATTCTGAGGCATTTGTGTTCAGATTTCTTTGTGGGGATCATGGATAGATGCCTTGTGCATCTTTGTGCTTGATCTTGACCCCTCAAACTTCGGATTTGGCCTCTGATTCAAGGATTTCGTTGGAACCCTAGCTTTGTTCTTGAGCTCGGTTCGTTGTCGATTCCCGACGTTTTGGTGTGTTTGAGGCTCCAAGTTTTTGGGTATAGCATCCCCTAGGGACGATTCACATCTCCCCAAAATCATGTCTCAAACCATGCAGCCGTTTGGGAGATCCGTGGTAGGATTTGGGGGTGTTGACCTCACGCTCGTGGTTCTGTTCGCGTTTTGTGAAGGTCACAGACGGTCCGTCCTGGTGGTGCAGACGGTCCACAGCTTTGGGTGTTCGTCCTGTGTTCATCGTGTTCTTGAGCATGAGGTGTTTGATCCTTTGAGTCGCTTGGCTTTTGTTGCAGCTGGTTTGTGGCGGGTCCGTGGGAAGTGGATGGACGGTCCGTGCTGGACGGACGGTCCGACGTGCTGTGTCGGATGGTCCGTATTTCTCGTGA
This sequence comes from Cenchrus fungigraminus, assembly GCA_036936925.1. NCBI lineage: Eukaryota > Viridiplantae > Streptophyta > Magnoliopsida > Poales > Poaceae > Cenchrus > Cenchrus fungigraminus. Next base: position 54,270,373 of record CM072772.1, on the reverse strand, counting down.
ACCTTCTGGTGGTTCGGTTGCTTTTGAAGGATGGTCCGTGTGAGGCTCACGAACGGTCCGCCAGTGTGCCACGGACGGTCCGCGACCTCCCTGCGGACAGTCCGTCCCGGCCAGGCAGATTTGCCAAAGTCCTTTGGTCCTTGAGTTGTGCTTCTGCTTTGCAACTTGTTTGGACTTGTTCCTAGGGTTGGTAGGTCCGTTGTGACTACGTGACCTTGGCAAGCTCGTGTGGGAATCCTTGGTTGTGATTTTGGGACTTAGCCGATTTTCTCTCGGAGAATTTTTTATTGGCTCCCATTCACTCCTCCCCTCTCTCGTCGCCTAATCGGTCCTTCAATTGGTATCAGAGCCGGTTACGGATCTTCATGATTTTAACCAGTCTTCCACACTTTGATGGTAAGGATTACCAGATGTGGCAGCGTCGTATGTCTGCTTTTCTTCGCGGCAAAGGACAGATCATATGGGATGTGACAGAGAACACCTCCTATGTCCACCCCATCAACTTCCTTGCCCCAGGGTTTCGAGATATGCATGACGCCAACAACAAGGCAGTCGACTATCTCTTTCATGCCCTTTGCAAACCTGAATTCGATTGGACTCAAGCAGAGGGCTTGGCATGCAAGATTTGCGAGAAGTTGAAGAATGCTCATGCTGGGAACAACCAAGTTAAGGCGCGCTTGTTTGCGACCTACCGGAGAGAGTACAAGAACTTCACTCATCTCCCCGGTGAGTCCCTAGATGCCATGTTCTAGCAATTCATAGTGATTGTGAACAACATGAGGGCCAATGTGACTGTGCTCTTGTACGATGATCATGACAGGGCTGTGAAGCTCCTGCACTTACTGGATCGTACCATGCGGAGTGAGAAGGTCGAGGCTATCTTGGAGTCGGGTAACTATGAGACCCTCACGGTGCACGAGCTGTTTTCCAAGCTCAAGTCGTCCGAGGTGGATCGTGGGGTGCGAGCAAAGCTAGAGAACCCGACTGACCCCCATAGTCTGGCTCTCATGTTTGGGTCGAGGGCTAACGCTTACATGCCTTCTAGGCAGTTTTCCTTGTCTGCTCTTGTGTCTGTGCCAGATGAGGAGTTCGATGTGCTGGGCGAGGATGATCTCGCGTTGCTGAGCAGGTAGTTCGAGTGCTTGTACACGAACCGGAAGAACGCTCGGAGAAGCTCGGGCATATGCTACTGGTGTGGGAAGCACGTGCCTTTACCACTGAGTGCCCGGAGGCCATGGAGATCAAGCCCAAGCACAAGCACCGTCTGAGGACCGACCACAAGCACCGCTCGAGGAATGACTACAAGGGCAAGAACAAGTCCGAGTGGAGGCCGAGGAAGAATGGCGGCCACAAGAAGAAGATGGAGCGTGCGATGGTCACCGGAGCGAGCGACATCGACTCGAGTTCCTGCTACTCTTCATCGAGGTCAAGCGGTGAAGAAGAAGAGGTGGACCGGCACAAGGGCAAGCGGTCGAGCAAGAACATCAACGGCCTGTGCTTCGCCACCCAAGGTTTTTTCAAAATGGCACACAGCTTCGAGAGCAAGAAGAGCCAGAAGGATGACTCGGACTCCGAATCCGAGGATGAGGTAAACAATGATCCTACCTTCTTGATAGCAGAGAATGCTAGGCTGAATGACTTGCTGTCACACCCTGAAATTTCCAAATTTCAGGATGTGAATAGGAAGAAAATTTAAACAACGATTTTCTCTTAATTTTAACATTTATTTACTTCACAAGGAATATAGTACAGGAAAGAAAAACAACAAAAACAATGTTTGTTTTTCCAAATTAAATTAATGACTTGATGTTTGTTGCATTCATGCTGATGCATTGCTTTTTGTTGTTTGAATTCAAATTTGAATTTGAATTCATTTGCTTGTGTCCCTTTCCAAAAATGCAAAACCTTTTTCCTTCCCCCTTAATCCCCTCCCCTCTTTTGGCCTGTTTAGCTTCGCAGCCCAGCAACCAAGTCCGCTCCTGCCGCTTGATCTTTCTGGCCTAGTCCACCCGCGCCACTCCTCCTGGCCCAGCCTCACGCTCAGCCCGACAGGACAAAGTCTGCTGTCGACCCTTAGACTCCCCTGGTCTTTTAACAAATCTGCGCCTCGCGCCACCCCTCTCGGCCCAGCAGGCCGTAGCCCAGCAGCAGTTGCAGCCAGCCGACCCGCTTCGCTCTTCCTCGCCTGCGGTCGCTGACCGGTGGCCCCCACCCATCATCCCCGACCTCCCGCCGTGCTGAAGCCGGACTCGGGAGTCTTGCGCCGCCCCGCCTCACGCGCGCCTCCCTAGGCATGATCCTCACGCCAAGGCACTCTCCCCGGCCTATTAAAGGCCGCCGCCACCGCCCGTGCGCCGTCTCCAAAACCCTAGCCGCCCCATGCCCTGCGCCGCCGAAGCCGTGAAACCCTAGTGCGCCGCCGCCGTTGATCTCCGCCGTCAACGCCTCCCCGCCAACGAGGAGACCACCCGGAGCATCGCCAGGAGGTGGGGAAGCCGCTAGATTCGTTTGTTTTCGTCCTTGCGCCCTGCTTTCGCCTACGCGCGCTCGCCGGAGCTGCGCCGCCGCGGCCGTCCGCTTCGCTGAGCCACGCGTCGACGTCGTTGCCCTACCGCCCGTTCTGGTGACCTAGATGAGTCCGTTGCGTTGCCCGCTTCGTCCTGGACCTAACCTCGCGTCAAACCGTGCCGCGTAGCTCGAGATCGAGCAAGCTCGCTGGAGCCTCGCCGGCCGCCGCCGCGCGCCGCCGCCTGCTCCACCGCGCGTCGCTTTCTGACATCCTCGGCCGTCCATCTCGTGATCTGCGGTTCAGATCTGATGGGACCAGGGTCAACCGGTCAAGAGTACCGGTGAACCCGGCTTAGTTAACGTCTTTTGCAGAAGAACCCTTAAGTTTCCTCAGTTTCACAGATAGGACCTCGCGCAGTAGTAGTTTCTTTTCAGTTTAGTGCTTTTTCCTCGTTTAAGCCCTAAAGTTTTAGTTTTCTTCACAGTTAAGTCCTTGTACCTTCGTTAGTGCATATCTTGACCGCTTTAGGTTTTTTTTAGCGTTCTTTATGTCCACACGATCGTCTCGAAGCGTAGATTAGTTTTATGTCTCTGTTTTCTTCTGTTAGTACTGTTTGATGATTGTTTCTCATTTATTCTTGTTGTTTGCTTGCATGTGAATGTTGTGGTACGTAGAGAGTGAAGCATTCGAAGGATTTGAAGATCAAGACGTGCCAGAGTTTGAGCAGCAGCAGGGTCTTGTTGAAGGCAAGCCTCCCTTGATGCATACCCACTTGTCCTATATAATATGCACTTAATTCATCATATTTATTTTTATTGCTTCCATTAACTTGATGGGAACCTACTAAGGATTATGCCTAGTCTTTTATGTCCTTTGCCTTGCAACCGGGTTATTAAATTAATCTTGATGGTAGCTATGGCTTAGCATGCTTAACTAGGATGGTGTTAATCTACTTGGATACCTTTATGCTCTATGTTCCATTTTATGTTATTTTAATTGTAAGACCACCTTTGCTATGTTAATCGGAACATGGAGAACCACCCAGGAAAACAGTACAACCACAAGAACTAAACGGGCAATGGTCTTGGCTGAATAATTAGGAACTTTAGCTTGGGGTGATCTTACCTGATAAGGACAAGAGATCGGCGGTACTGCGGGGTATGGACTCGCTCTAGCAGGGGGCTGGGTGAGTTATTTTCTATGGTGGGGTATTGACCTGCTAGGGGACTTTATACCTTGCTAACTGATCTAGACCTTGTGGGTCACAACTTGTTGGGGAACCTTTGTAAAGGCCTTGTAGCGTCCCTATGCAACCACACCTCGGTAGTGTGGTATGGTGCCTTGCAAACACCGCATGGTTGGGTTCAAAGTTCTTCGGAGCTTTTACGTTACTTGTGGTGAAAGTGTACAACCTCTGCAGAGTGTAAAACTGACCGGTTAGCCGTGCTCACGGTCAAGAGCGGCCTGGACCCTCACATGACTAAGTTATGGAACTTGATATTAAATCGTTGCTCTATCTTTATTTATGATGTTTATGCTTTATATTAATTGTGGGTTGCTATAAACTTATACTCTTTAGTAATTATATTGCAAATAAAGCTTGACCAACTAAAATGCTAATATGCTTGAACCTTAGCCATCCACCATATGGCCATGGATGTTATAAGTTGATTTCCCCTTGCTGAGTATGGCATGTTCTCACGCTTGTCTATTTTCTTGTATCTACAATACTCGGATTGCTGCTCAGACTGGGAGAGATTTGAAGACTATCCCGGAGATTTCCAGGAGTTCTAGGTGTGCGTGTCTTCAGTCAGCTGCCTGTGGAGGCATCTCTATCCGCTGCGAGAACTCGTTATTTATGTTCGTTTAAGACTTTTGGTCATGTAATAACTCTATATTCGTGTGGCACTGATTTTGGTATTCACAATGTCATTACGTGTGTGTAACTTGATCCTGGCGCACATGTAATCAATGCATTCGGTTTCGCCTTTAAAACTGGGTGTGACAAAGTGGTATCAGAGCCGTGTTGACTGTAGGACGTTAGCCTAGATAGAAATGGTCGAATTTAAGGATTATAAAATCTTAGAAGCCTTTCTTATCACATGCTTTGCTTTATTTCTATTTTTATTAATCTCATCCTTGCTTTTACCCCATCCCTGACGTCTACTTGGTCCTCTATCTTGATCCTGTTGTCTTTCTTCCTTTAGCACTTCAATCTTGGTATCTTATCTCACTCATCACCTACTTCTCTTTACCTCTAGATGGATCGTCATCTGAAGACTGCTTACAAGAGCTCTGACCCTCATTACAGCCCGCAAGAGGACTACTAGCACTACCAGCCACATGCTCCAGCACCGCCTGTTCCACAGCCTGAGCGTGTCGAGAATGCAGTTTGGACAGTGAGCTCGTACAAGCAAGATGAGAGAGGCATTCTCATGGCTGACAATCTAAGGAGGACGGTGTATCGTTTGGGATATGGTATAGACCCAACCTACCAGTGTGAGATGTGGACTCACCCTTGGTTTGAGCCTCACTGGGAGGTAACGGCGATCATTTATGAGAGGGTTCTACACTATGGACTTAAGGAGATATCTAGACATAATGACATTGCTGCTAGAGACACCATGGAAGTTGGGGTTGCCGAAGCTGCTAGGAGGGCACTCTATGTTCTTTCTCACAGGGAGTGTTTTGAGTTGACACACACTCGCAGTTTGTACACTCCCTACAGGGAAAGTGGGAAAGCCAAGACCTACATCGCATCAGCTTCTGGCCATAGCCCCACCTTGGACAACCTCCGTGAGTTGCTAGCCACTGTCAACACCGCTTTGAATGACACCAACAACATGCTTGCCAAAGCTCAACGAAAGAACTATACACTGGAAGCACAGAAGCGTCTGTTGGAGGCTACCTTGAACGGGGATGATCGTCCTGTGATCCGAGATGGTGTTGTGGAACCTCACCTCTCCAGCACCAAAGAGACCCCGCTACAACTCCCCCGACACCCACATTGGAGCTCTTCCTTAGGATCTAGGAGTCTTTAAGTTTGCATCCTTGTAATCGATAGTAGACGATCGGTTAAAGTGTGCTTAGTCTAGTGGTGTGTTTGGTTGTTTGTGCTTGCGATAAATGCTTGTTTTGGATTTTTGTTATGAGTGTAGTGTGTTATGGGGTAATGACCACAATGACATTGGTTTAGTAGTAAAAGTGCTTAGTTGGGTTTCCATCTATATCTTTCAACCTTTCTCTATCATAATCTTTTGTCTCACACAATCCTACTCTCAATGCCAAACCGAAGATTCAAATCTGTTCGCGCAGCCCTCTGAGTCAGCTGCACTGTTTTAATTTTATCTGGAGCTACAGAACTCCGATTGCAATAAATCCAATTGGAGAAGTTCAGAAATTTCATGGGTCATTTTCTGACCAAAATTCAGAATTTGAGGATGTATAGTCAGAGAGATATGCCCGAAACATTGGAGTCACTCGAATCTGTCAACACTGCTGATATACCTGATTTGTTTACTTTATAACCGGAGTTACAGAGCTCCGATTGAGGTGATTCCAGTTGGAACAGTTCCATAACTTCATTATATTTTACTGGTTAAAAGCTCATAATTTTTGGTTATCCACGCTGAGAGTTATACCTGATTGCCTGGAGCCAACAGAATCTGTCCAAAGCTGAATTTCTTTGTTATCTTCTCTTTCCGAGTTTAACCCTTGGCACAATTATCTAAAGTAATGTCCCTAACCCTCAGATGGTGAACACCAGGTCAGGATCCAAAGTTGATCAACCACCAGTGAATCGCCAAGGGAGAAGCAACCGTTCAGGCCCTGCACCTCAGCAGCCACAGATGGATCCAGCCATGCAGCAATTCATCCAGACTCAGACCCAGCTCCTCCAGAACCTGACCAACACTGTGGCGAATCTGCAAGCCCAAGCCAATAATCCACCTGTGCAGCTGCAGGCGCCTCGCAACAAGCACCGGGAGTTCATGAGCCACCACCCCCTAGTGTTCACTCATGCTGCTGATCCACTTGAAGCTGAGGATTGGCTGAAGACAGTGCTGAAGATGCTCACTACCTCCCAGTGCGACGACACAGAGAAGGTCCTGTATGCTGCAGGACGACTTCAGGGGTCAGCATCCGCTTGGTGGGACACGTATGTCGCTACTCACGCAGCCCCAGACACTATCACCTGGGACGAGTTCACCACCAACTTCAGGAGCCACCACATACCTACTGGGGTCATGAAGATAAAAAAGAAAGAGTTCTTTTCTCTCACGCAGGAGGGAATGTCAGTGGCTGAGTTCAGAGACAAGTTCATAGAGTTGTCTCGCTACGCGCCTGAGGAGGTTGCTGAAGATAGGAAGAAGCAAGAGCTATTCTTGGAGGGGTTAGCTGGACCACTTCAGTACCAGCTGATGTCTCACACTTTTCCCACGTTCCAGCATCTAGTAGATAGTGCTATCCACCTGGAGTACAAGCACAAGGAGTTAGGAGAGCAAAAGAGGAAGGTCACCACCTCTGGACAGCCTGGGAGCATCTCTCGCCCTTGCTTTAATCCACCACAGGGGACACCACTTCGCTCTGGAGGTCCAGGTGGAAATTTTGGGCAGAATCAGTTGCAGCGCAACAATCAACCGTTCAAGCACCCCATTCAGGAGTTACAGCAGTCCACTTCACAGACCCTACACCCCAATGATCAGCAGCCTAGTCAGAACACCCCAGCGGGAACCCCAGTGAGACCTAGTGCGCCCAACGTACCTGTTGGTAGTACTTGTTTTAAGTGTGGAGAGACTGGTCACTATGCCAACAATTGCCCCCAGAGAAGCGCTCAGAACACTCCAATGCAGAGTCAGTAGATGAGGAATGGAAACAAGACCCCGCAGAACTCCAAAGGACAGCAGAACTCCGCACGTGGCAGATTGAACCACCTAAATGCACAGACCGTGTTCGGTATGTTCTTTATCAACACTATCCCCACATTAGTTCTATCTTATGATTCTCAAAATCTTTCTTCATCTATCTGAATCTCGAGGACGAGATTCTTTTTAGGGGGTAGGTTTGTCACACCCTGAAATTTCGAAATTTCAGGATGTGAATAGGAAGAAAATTTAAACAACGATTTTCTCTTAATTTTAAAAATTTCCCAACATTTATTTACTTTACAGGGAATATAGTACAGGAAAGAAAAAAAACAAAAACAATGTTTGTTTTTCCAAATTAAATTAATGACTTGATGTTTGTTGCATCCATGCTGATGCATTGCATTTGGTTGTTTGAATTCAAATTTGAATTTGAATTCATTTGCTTGTGTCCCTTTCCAAAAATGCAAAACCTTTTTCCTTCCCCCTTAATCCCCTCCCCTCTTTTGGCCTGTTTAGCTTCGCAGCGCAGCAACCAAGTCCGCTCCTGCCCCTTGATCTTTCTGGCCTAGTCCGCCCGCGCCACTCCTCCTGGCCCAGCCTCGCACTCAGCCTGACAGGACAAAGTCTGTTGCCGACCCTCAGACTCCCCTGGTCTTTTAATCAATCTGCGCCACGCGCCGCCCCTCTCGGCCCAGCAGGCCGCAGCCCAGTAGCAGTTGCAGCCAACCGGCCCGCTTCGCTCTTCCTCGCCTGCGGTCACTGACCGGTGGCCCCCACCCGTCATCCCTGACCTCCCGCTGTGCTGAAGCCGGACTCGGGAGTCCCGCGCCGCCCCGCCTCGCGCGCGCCTTCCTAGGCGTGATCCGCACGCCAAGGCACTCTCCCCGGCCTATTTAAGGCCGCCGCCACCGCCCGTGCGCCGTCTCCAAAACCCTAGCCGCCCCGTGCCCTGCACCGCCGAAGTCGTGAAACCCTAGTGCGCCGCCGCCGTTGATCTCCGCCGTCAACGCCTCCCTGCCGATTAGGAGACCACCCGGAGCATCGCCAGGAGGTGGGGAAGCCACTGGATTCGTTTGTTTTCGTCCTTGCGCCCTGCTTTCGCCCGCGCGCGCTCGCCGAAGCTGCGTTGCGGTGGCCATCCGCTTCGCTGAGCCACGCGTCGGCGTCGTTGCCCTACCGCCCGTTCTGGTTACCTAGAGGAGTCCGTTGTGTTGACCGCTTCGTCCTGGACCTAACCTCGCGTCAAACCGTGCCGCGTAGCTCGAGATCGAGCAAGCTCGCCGGAGCCTCGTCGGCTGCCGCCGCGCGCTGCCGCCTGCTCCGCCGCATGTCGCTTTCTGATGCCCTCGGCCGTCCATCTCGTGATCTGCGGTTCAGATCTGATCGGACCAGGGTCAACCGGTCAAGTGTACCGGTGAACCCGGCTTAGTTAACGTCTTTTGCAGAAAAACCCTTAAGTTTCCTCGGTTTCACAGATAGGTCCTCCCACAGTAGTAGTTTCTTTTCTGTTTAGTCCTTTTTCCTCGTTTATGCCCTGAAGTTTTAGTTTTCTTCACAGTTAAGTCCTTGTACCTTCGTTAGTGCATATCTTGACCGTTTTAGCTCCGTTTATAGTGTTCTTTATGTCCACGCGATCGTCTCGAAGTGTAGATTAGTTTTATGTCTCTGTTTTGTTCTATTAGTTCTGTTTGATGATTGTTTCTCATTTATTCTTGTTGTATGCTTGCATGTGAATATTGTGGTACGGAGAGAGTGAAGTGTTCGAAGGATTTGAAGATCAAGACGCGCCAGAGTTTGAGCAGCAGCAGGATCTTGTTGAAAGCAAGCCTCCCTTGATACCCACTTGTCCTATATAATATGCACTTAATTCATCGTATTTATTTTTATTGCTTGCATTAACTTGATGGGAACCTACTAAGGATTATGCCTAGTCTTTTATGTCCTTTGCCTTGAAACTGGGTTATTAAATTAATCTTGATGGTAGCTGTGGCTTAGCATGCTTAACTGGGATGGTGTTAATCTACTTGGATACCTTTATGCTCTATGTTCTGTTTTATGTTATTTTAATTTTAAGACCACCTTTGCTATGTTAATCGGAACATGGAGAACCACCCAGGAAAATAGTACAACCACAAGAACTAAACGGGCAATGGTCTTGGCTGAATAATTAGGAACTTTAGCTTGGGGTGATCTTACCTGATAAGGACAAGGGATCGGCGATACTACGGGGTATGGACTCGCTCTAGCAGGGGGTGGGTGAGTTATTTTCTATGGTGGGGTATTGACCTGCTAGGGGACTTTATACCTTGCTAACTGATCCGGACCTTGTGGGTCACAACTTGTTGGGGAACCTTTGCAAAGGCCTTGTAGCGTCCCTATGCAACCACACCTCGGTAGTGTGGTATGGTGCCTTGCAAACACCGCATGGTTGGGTTCAAAGTTCTTCGGAGCTTTTACTCTGCTTGTGGTGAAAGTGTACAACCTCTGCAGAGTGTAAAACTAACGAGTTTGCTGTGCTCACGGTCAAGAGCGGCCTGGACCCTCACATGACTAAGTTATGGAACCAGATATTAAATCGATGCTCTATCTTTATTTATGATGTTTATGCTTTATATTAATTGTGGGTTGGTATAAACTTATACTCTTTAGTAATTATGTTGCCAATAAAACTGGACCAACTAAAATGCTAATCTGCCTAGACCTTAGCCATCCACCATATGGCCATGCATGTTATAAGTTGATTTCCCCTTGCTGAGTACGGCACGTGCTCACGCTTGTCTATTTTCTTGTATCTACAATACTCGGATTGCTGCTCAGACTGGGAGAGATTTGAAGACTATCCCGGAGATTTCCTGGAGTTCTAGGTGTGCGTGTCTTCAGTCAGCTGCCTGTGGAGGCATCTCTATCCGCTGCGAGAACTCGTTATTTATGTTCGTTTAAGACTTTTGGTCATGTAATAACTCTATATTCGTGTGGCACTGATTTTGGTATTCACAATGTCATTACGTCTGTGTAACTTGATCCTGGCGCACATGTAATCAATGCATTCGGTTTTGCCTTTAAAACTGGGTGTGACACTTGCTTGACAACCATGAAGATGTGCTTAGAAAGACCAACTAGGAGAAGAGGGAGTATAGGTCTTTGCTTGGAGAAGCTAAGGAGAAGGTGGTTGAGCTAGAATCTTTGCTTGTTGATGCTAGGGCTCAAACAAAATCTCTGAAGTCTGCTCCTATTGTGACCGATGAACCTAATTGCACTGAATGTTCTGTTTTCCTTGGTGATTGACTATGCTTAAGGAAAAGTATGCCTCCAAGGTTGAGGAACTAGATGTGCTTATGGTTGAGCTAGATGAGATGAAATCTAGGCCTTCCTTGCTTGGTGCTTGTACCTCTTGTCTTGTTCTGCATGCGAAGTTAGATGAATCACATGCTTATGCTAGATCACTAGAGGCTGAACTGAAAGCTCCTATTCCTACTTCATGCTCTACTTTTGAAATACATGCTGTGAAGAATTTGTGGCTTGTACACTATGTTGATCGCTTGCAGGATGAAAATGATGAGTTGAGGAAAATGATAGGTTGGTTGTCTGGTCATGAGCCTTAGCTCAGGATGATGATTGAGGCATACAAGCGCTATGATGGGTAGGCGCTTGGGTCAGATAAGATTGGGGAGTGCAGTGGTGAGAAGGAGGAGAAGATTGGTGATATCCCTGCTCCACCAAAAACCTTCCACAAGAATGCTTTTGCTCCCAAGCCAAACTCACTTAGGAACTGACTAGACACAACCCTAGATCCTCCGTGTTTCCTCCACAAACCAACAACTTCCAGAAACCCACCAAGTTTAAGAGTGACTTGGGGAACGAGTTCTTTGGAAAGAAGGGAGAGAAACCAAGTGAGGAGAAGCCATAGCCCAAAGAAAGAACAAAGCCAAAGCAAAAACCAATCCCCTTCCATTGTGACCATCATGGGAGGGATGGGCATCTTGCTGAGTTTTGCTTCAGAAGGAAGCGTGAGGAGAGGTTTGTTAGGGAGATGGCAAACAAGGACAGGTACCGCCCGTCTCGTGGTGTGCCTGAGTATCATATTGTGCCTAGGAGTGAGGGTATGGTGTGTACCATTTACCCTTGAGAGAGGCGTGAGTTTCCTACACGGGGTGCGCCTCGTCGAAGAGACAGTGGTTGGCGTGTTGGGTTTGGGCGTGGTGAGTTTGCTGGACGTTCCTTCACTCGTGAACAATACGAGTATGGGGGAACGATCGTAGTTTAGGTCTCAGAGGAGCTACGGGCCACGATCTCCACCTCGTGGTACTCGTAGTCCTCCAAGGAGACGTGTGGGTGTTCCACCTAGGAGTGATATGATAGATTTTGCTAACCCCACTTTTTAGCAAATGGCACGACACTGGTTTGATTCATTTTACACTAACCCATTGTTGAGTTGTTTGCTCACTCTCGCTCTCGTTTTTGATTTTGCAGGTGGGAGCCATGGAGGGCTTTTGGTTGAACGACTCCGGTTGCTCTCAACACATGACCGGAGATCAAAGGTGGTTCTCCAGCCTCACCTCGGTGGTGTCCAAGGAGTACATCAATTTTGGGGGCAATGGGAAAGGTAGAGTGCTTTTAGTGGGCACGGTGAAGGTAAGTGAGAGCGTGACTCTTAGGTGTGTTGCTCTTGTCAAGTCTTTGGGGTTCAATCTTCTTTCGGTGTCCAGCTTCTTGATGAGGGTTTTGAGGTCCGTTTCAAGACGGGTGGTTCTCGTGTTTTGGATTCTCAAGGTGATCTTGTGTGCACGATCATCCCTGTGGGTCAGATTTTCAGAGCCGATTTTTCTTAGTGTGTCGGCTCTTCTCATTGTTTGGTTGCAGGTGTTTCGGCGGAGCTTTGGAAATGGCATAGGAGGCTCGGTCACTTGAGTTTTGACTTGTTATCACGCTTGAGTGGGCTTGGCTTGGTTCGAGGATTTCCTAAGTTGAAGTACCAAAAATATTTGGTATGTGCTCCATGTAGGCATGGCAAGATGGTCGCCGCCTCCCATCCGCCTCTGACAGCTGTCATGACAGAGAGGCCATGCGAGCTGTTCCATATGGACTTGGTTGGTCCAGCTCGTGTGTGCTCGACGGGTGGGAAATGGTACGTCTTGGTGATAGTGGATGACTATTCTCGCTATGCTGGGTCTTCTTTTTAGCTGACAAGGGGGAGACATTTGGTTTTGTCCGAGATCTAATCTTGAGGTTGAAGAATGAGATGAATGGAGATGCTGTTCGAGCTATTCGTAGCGACAATGGCACTGAATTTAAAAACTCTCGATTCGAAACCTTTTGTCATGATTTGGGTCTCAAACATCAGTTTTCCTCTCCCTATGTCACTTGTCAGAATGGTGTGGTAGAGAGGAAAAACCATTCCCTTTGTGAGATGGCTCGGACGATGCTCGATGAGCATAGGACTCCGAGGAGATATTGGGCTGAGGCGGTGAATACCGCGTGCCATGTTGGGAACCGGATTTTTCTTAGGGCTTTCTTGAACAAGACGTGCTATGAGCTCATGCATGGGCGAGCACCTAGAGTGAGCTATTTCAGGGCTTTTGGGTGTTAGTGCTTTATTTTCATGAAGGGCAGGCTTGATAAGTTTGAGTCGAGATCCTCTGATGGCATCTTTTTGGGTTATGCTAATCATTATCGAGCATATCGAGTGCTCAGTCTTGATAATAACCTAGTCATGGAAACTTGCGAGGTTACCTTCAACGAGACACAACCATGCAGTTCGTTTGTTTTTGAGTGTGTAGGTGACGACGAAGTTGGCAAGAGGATCTTTGAGGATGAGGAGGATGATGCTAGAGAAGATGATGGTGATAACGGTGAAGCTCCAACCACACATGTACCCTCTACTTCCACTATGATGACTACGGTGCAGGATGGTCCATCCCTTACACTGAGTACGATCCAGTAAGATCAAGTGGAAGCTGCTATTGAGGGGGAGGTCCTCTCCAGGCGAGAGGCACCGAGGCACGTTCAATTTGATCATCCTCCCTCAAGAATCATCGGCGACATCAATGAACGCACGACACGGTCGAGGTCCAGAAATGTTTCTCACTTTGCTCATTCGGCTTTTGTTGCTACCTTTGAGCCGAAAGACATTGGACACACACTCTCTGATCCTAATTGGGTAAACTCTATGCATGAGGAGTTAGAGAACTTCGAGAGAAACAAAGTTTGGGAGTTGGTAGAGCCACCACCACATTGCAAACTTATCGAGACAAAATGGGTGTGGAAGAACAAAGAGGGTGAGAATGGTGAGGTGGTGAGAAACAAGTCGAGGTTGGTTGCTCAGGGGTATAGCCAGAAAGAGGCGATAGACTATGAGGAGACATTTGCTCCTGTGGCCCGTTTGGAGGCGATTAGGATCCTTCTAGCTTTTTCTGTGGGTAAAGGGTTCAAATTGTACCAAATGGATGTGAAGAGTGCCTTTTTGAATGGGTTTTTGGAGGAAGAGGTTTATGTTAAGCAACCACTAGGCTTTAAGAGTGCTGAGTTCCCACACCGAGTGTATAGGTTGAGGAAGGCTTTGTATGGGCTGAAACAGGCTCCCCGGGCATTGTATGGCCGGTTGAGGGGGTTCTTGTTCAGCAAGGGGTTTGAGATGGGCAAAGTAGATAAGACTCTTTTTCTCCTCAGGCAGGGCGATGATATCCTAATTGTTCAGGTGTATGTGGATGACATTGTCTTTGGCGGCTCATCTCACTCTTTGTTTGCAAGGTTTGCAGAGGACATGAGCAAGGAATTCGAAATGTTTATGATGGGAGAATTGCAGTTCTTCCTCGGGCTTCAGATCAAGCAGGCTAAGGTCGGAACATTTGTGCATCAAGCCAAGTACACAAAGGACATCCTCAAGAAGTTGAAGATGGACAACTCGAAGCCCTTGTCGACACCGATGAGTATGACTACAACGCTGGATGCAGACGAGGACGGAGAGCCCGTGGACCAGAAGGAGTACCGGAGCATGATCGGCTCCCTCTTGTACTTGACGGCGACGAGGCCGGACATTCAGTTTTCTGTGTGTTTGTGCGCTCGTTTTCAGGCGTCGCCGAGGACTTCACATCGGCACGCCGTCAAGCGGATTTTCAGGTATCTTCGATACAATCCTGAGATTGGTCTTTGGTACTCAGCGTCCCCTTCCCTTTCGCTTCTTGGTTTTTCGGATGCCGACTTTGCGAGGTGTCGAGTCGATAGGAAGTCGACTTCGGGGACATGTCAGTTTTTGGGTTCCTCGCTTGTTTCTTGGTCTTCTCGCAAACAATCAAGTGTAGCTCAGTCTACCACAGAAGCCGAGTGTGTAGCTACTGCTAGTTGTTGCTCCTAGCTGCTTTGGATCACATACACGCTGAGTGACTTTGGTGAGGAGTGTACCCATGTTCCTCTCATGTGTGATAGTACGAGTGCCAATAGTGTTGCCAAAAATCCCGTGCTACACTCCAGAACCAAACATATAGAAGTGAGGTACCACATTTTGAGAGACAATGTGGAGAAGGGAAACATAGACTTAATCCATGTACCAACCCAGAAACAGCTCGCCGATATCCTGCAAAGCCTTTGGACCAAGCTACATTTGCTCATTTGCGGGGTGAGCTTAGGGTGATTTATCCTTTTTGAGCTTGGATTGGTGAGTCTGATGTACATATGCATCTTGCATTTTCATTCTTGTATCATATCATGTTTAGCATCTTTGTATCATAGACTGCATTTGTATCATATGCTTTAGAGATGTGCTTCTCCTATATACATTGATCACTGTGATATGCTGGATGTGAGCTTATGATCTTGCTAGTGAGCTCTTGTGATGTATAGCTATGCGCTTGGTGGCTTTCGGATGTATATGCATGTGAATGGCTTAGTTTTGTGAAAATGCTATATAAGATCCTCTCTTGTGAGTTGAATGCCTTTCATGCTCATTTTGTGCTCAAATGGCTATATCTTGCTTAATTTGTGCTTCGGTATCATGCTCTTTTCATTTGGGGTCAAAGACCCATTTGTCATCATGAATGTTTAGCCTACATGCTACCTTGTGGAGAAACCTAAGCTTCTTTTTGCCACAAAGGCACTTCATGTACCATGCTTAATTTTAAATCATGAAATTGGTATATGAGATACCTATGCTTGAAAAATATGCTTCCATGTCATATGTGCTTTAAATTCCTTATTTTGGGTGCTAAACCGTTGCATGATGTCTACCTTTGAGAAGTCTCATGTTTAGAAGTAGACACATGGCTCGGTGGCTTTGACATGACATGAGATAGCTTGTAGGTGTTTATGACGATCTTGTGATGAGAACTTGTGACCTTGCATGAAGTTTGTGGGCTATGTGTTGTTTGTGGTCATTTTGGCCTTGTTGAGGTCCTATGCTCATGAGAGGGAAACTTTGTTGAAAATGATTCATTTTGATCATGGCTATGTCATATGATTATATGTTCCTTTCTATCTTGTTGGCGATGCTTGTATTGGATATGTGGCTATCTTGCTTGTCTATGTCTCATTTTTAGCATGTTGTAGTGCTCTTTGTCTATTTGAGAAGCACATGCTTGCATTTGTAGTCTTGATTCATGCATTAACAACAAGGGGGAGGAAAGTACCCAATTCATTCAGGGGGAGTTTTTGCATCAAGGGGGAGAAAAATGGGAGAAATGCATTTGTTCAGGGGGAGCTTGCATTCATGCTTTGGGAGCTCCTTGTGCTGCCTGAATTTGTTGTGTGCTCTTTTGCCGATGGTGTCGAGCCCTTTTGCCTCACCTTGAGGAGTCGGCAATTTTGGAGCATTTTGACTCGCTTGTGTCGAGTCGTTGCCCTTGCCTTAGGGGATCGAGATTTCTCTCTCTCAAGTGATCTTGTTTTGGCTTTTGTTTGGCTTTTGATCACTTGTTTGAGTTTTTAGATCGTTTCTTTTCTTTTTCTTCTTTCTCTGAATTGGTTACTATGTGTGTTGTCAATGCACTCATCCAGGGGGAGAATGAGGACTGGAGCGTTTGAGGACCTGTGGATGGTCGCTCCCGGGTGTGATGAGTGATTGACAATGTGGTGTGGACTGACTCTTAACCGAGTATTGCAGGTTACGGCTTGATTTGCGTTAGTGCACGTGAAGAGCGGGTGCGAAAGGTCTTAGCCTTGCGGGGCCTCCGAGGAGTGGAGAGACAAGTAGGCTCAGCTCAATGGATCCGGTGGCCGAACGGGATCAAGTGCAGACTGCATGGTGGCAAGAAAAGCAAGACAAAGTCGTGGAAAGGAGCCGGTGCAGGGTCGGCTCACGACCGAAGTCTGCACGAGGGGTTTGCGGCGGTTCACCACAAAACCGTTGGGTTACTTGGTTGAGCCACAAAACCAAGACTGGAGGCTCGGCGGGCGGAGACGGGATCTGGACGCGCTGAGAAGCTTCGATGCCGGGGGACACGCGGCGGGATCGCGGGGCTTGCGTCGGGAGGATGTGGACTGCGGCGAAGGCGTGGCTGCCTGATGAAAAGGATCGCTACTTGACCATCTTGCCCCTGAGGGTTATGTATCTTCCTTTATGTTCTAGGGGTAGCTTGGTCATTTGCCCAACCCGGAGAGACTTCATATATATAGCTCTAGGGTTCCAGGGCAACTCATCCATCCGGACTACTTCCTCATTTCCCTGCTCTTTAGGCTAGATTTTCTTCATGATTTTGTAGAGAATCTGACCTCTGGTTGTATGTAAGCATTCATGGTTGCGTCAATTTCCTTCTCTTGGCTCGAGTGATTTTCGTGTCTTTTTTGGGCTATTTTGTGGGATTTTCGTGCGCGACTTGTTCCTTTGATTCTAAGGCGTTTGTGTTCGTATTCATTCATGGGGATCATGGATAGATGCCTTGTGCATCTTTGTGCTTGATCTTGACCCCTCAAACTCCAGATTTGGCCTCCGATTCAAGGATTTCAGTTGGAACCCTAGCTTTGTTCTTGAGCTTGGTTCATAGATTCCCGACGTTTTAGTGTGTTTGAGGCTCCAAGTTTTTGGGTATAGCATCCCCTAGGGACGCTTCACATCTCTCGAAAATCTTGTCTCAAACCATGCAGCCGTTTGGGAGATCCGTGGTAGGATTTGGGGGTGTTGACCTTGCGCTCGCGGTTCTGTTCGCGTTTTGTGAAGGTCACGGATGGTCCGTCCTGGTGGTGCAGACGGTCCGCAGCTTTGGGTGTTCGTCCTGTGTTCATCGTGTTCTTGAGCACGAGACGTTTGATCCTTTGAGTCGCTTGGCTTTTGTTGGAGCTGGTTTGTGGAGGGTCCTTGGGAAGTGGATGGACGGTCCGTGCTGGACGGACGGTCCGACGTGCTGTGTCGGACGGTCCGACGTGCTGTGTCGGACGGTCCGTATTTCTCGTGAATCTTCTGGTGGTTCGGTTGCTTTTTAAGGACAGTCCGTGTGAGGCTCACGAATGGTCCGCCAGTGTGCCACGGACGGTCCGCGACCTCCCTGCGGCTGGTCCGTCCCGGCCAGGCAGATTTGCCTAAGTCCTTTGGTCCTTGAGTTGTGCTTCTGCTTTGCAACTTGTTTGGACTTGTTCCTAGGGTTGGTAGGTCTGTGGACTACGTGACCTTGGCAAGCTCGTGTGGGAATCCTTGGTTGTGATTTTGGGACTTAGCCGGTTTTCTCTTGGAGAATTTTTTTATCGGCTCCCATTCACTCCCCCCTCTCTGGTCGCCTAATCAGTCCTTCAATGGGTAAAGGTGGGATGCTTAGAAAAATAAAATTATTTTAAAACTTACCTTCTTTTTGTCATTAGTCTTGACGATCTGGGTCACCATCCAAGGTGTAAACATCAATGTGTTTAATGGGCAGAACATCATGCTCCTAGAATACCTTGAGTCGCTGTCCATTCACAACATATTGATCTCCCTTGACGTCCATGATTGTTATCGCTCGCGATGGTGACAATGAATGTACGACGTATGGTCCATCCCATTTGCTTTGCAATTTTCCTTTGTCGAAGACCTTGTATCGAGAATTATATAGTAGGACCTTGTCTCCATCCTTGAATTCCTTCTTATGCAATCTTTTGTCATACGATCTCTTCATCCATTCTTTATAGATGCTAGCATTGTGATATGCCTTCAATCTTAGCTCTTCAAGTTCACTTATTTGAATCCTCCGCTTTATTCGTGCCGCATCAATATCAAGATTCATCTCTTTCATTGCCCAATAAGCCTTGTGCTCTAGTTCTACAGGGAAATGACATGTTTTCCCATAGACAAATTGATAAGGGGTCATACCTATTGGTGTTTTATGCGCAGTCCGGTATGCCCACAATGCTCTGTCTAGTTTCTTTGACCAATCTTTCCTCCTTTAGTCACCATCTTCTTGAGGATGTCCTTGAGTTATTTATTCGATGTTTCCTCTTGGCCATTTGTTTGTGGATGATAGGCCGTAGACACCATATGCTCGATTCCCATCTTTGCCAAGCATCTTTTAAAATCCTTGCCAAAAAAGTATGATCCACCATCACTTATTAAAATTATAGGAATGCCATATCGAGCGAATATCACCGTCTTGATCATTTGAATAGGTTCTTCTGTAGATGCTTTCCGATATGGAATCACTTCAACCAATTTTGATACATAATCAACTATGACCAATATGTGTTCATATCCATGCGAGTTCATGAAGGGTCCCATAAAGTCGATGCCACAAACATCAAATAGATCAATTTGCAAATTATAATTCAGTGGCATTGCATTCCTTTGTGATATATTTCCAGTCCTTTGACAGTCCGGGCAAGTTGCAACATACCTTTTAGCATCCTGGTGCATCTCAGGCCAATAGAATCCACTTCCCCATACCTTTGCTTGTGTTCTAAAATGTCCATAGTGTCCTCCATTTTCCGATGAGTGGCATTTTCTTACAATTTCTTCTCTTTCTTCTCGCGGTATGCATCTTCTTAGCACTCCATCATCTCCACATCTATACAGGTATGGTGCGTCCTAATAAAATTTTCTGCTCTCGGCAATTACCCTTCTTTTATTATTTTTATCCAAGTAATCTAATGACATCTTCCGTAAGCACCTTATAATATCGTTCATCCATCCTCTCCTATCAAGTATCCGATATAGATGATCATCTCTCATTTTATCTTCAATAAGCTACGTCCCATCATCTCCATGATGCATCCTTGATAGGTGGTTAGCTACAACATTATCCGACCCTTTCTTGTCTCTTATTTCCATATCAAACTCTTATAATAATAGAATCCATCTAATCAAACGTGGCTTGGCATCTTTCTTGGACAAAAGGTACTTGATTGCAGCATGGTCGGTATACATGATCACCTTTGAGTTCACAATATAGGATATGAATTTTTCAAATGCGAACACCACGTCAAGCAATTCCTTCTCCGTAGTTGCATAACTCACTTGAGCTTCATTTAGGGTTTTGCTTGCATAATAAATTGCGTGTACCTTCCCTTCCTTCCTTTGTCCAAGAACGGCTCCAACGACATAATCGCTTGCGTCGCACATTATCTCAAATGGTAGATTCCAATCGGGTGGTTGCATAATTGGTACGCTTATGAGAGATTTCTTCAACATCCGGAAAGCATGCAAGCACTCTTCATCAAAGTCGTATTCCACATCTTTTTGGAGAAGTCGTGTCAATGGCTTGGTGATCTTTGAGAAATCCTTTATAAATCTTCTATAAAATCTGGCATGCTCGAGAAAGCTTCTTAACGATTTGATATTTGTCGGGGTGATAACTTTTCAACCATTTCAATCTTAGCCTTGTCCACCTCTATTCCTTTCTCGGAGATGACATGTCCCAAGACTATCCCTTGTTTCACCATAAAGTGACACTTCTCCTAATTAAGCACTAGATCAATTTCTCCACACCTTTTAAGAACTTTATCCAAAATTTCCAAGCAACATTCAAAACATGTACCATGCACCGAGAAGTCATGCATGAATACCTCCATAATTTCTTCAATAAAATTCGAGAATATGGCCGTTATGCATCTTTGAAAGGTGGTCAGCGCATTACATAAACCAAATGACATCCTACTATATGCGAAAGTTCCATACGGACATGTGAAGGTTGTCTTGTGTTGATCATCCGAATGAATGGGAATTTGCATGAACCCCAAGTATCCATCAAGGTAACAAAAGTAAGAATGTTTGGCTAAGCTTTCAAGCATCTCATCAATAAATGGTAGTGAAAAGTGATCCTTCCTTGTTCCCTTGTTCAACTTCCTCACATTGTCCATCCGGTCACAATCTATTGCAGTATCAACTCATCCTTCTCATTCTTCACAACCGTTATTCCTCCTTTCTTTGGCACACAATGCACCGGGCTCACCCATTTACTATGTGGCACGGGGTATATTATTCCGGCATCCAACAATTTGATCACCTCCTTCTTCACCACATCGTGCATGGCATGGCTCAACCTTCTTTGATGCTCAACAATGGGCTTGCATTGTTCTTCAAGTGGAATGCAGTGGGTGCAAAAGGCTGGACTAATACCCTTCAAGTCTCTTATTGAATACTCGATCACCTTCTTATGTCTTTTCAATAAATTCAACAACTTATCCATCTCTTCCGGACTCAATTCATCTCTCACGATGACAGGGTACGTCTTATCAGCTCCCAAAATTAATACTTTAATCCCTTGGGAAGTGGCTTTAACTCAATATTGGGTGCTTCGTGTTCTTGTTGTTGCAAGTCTCTGATATCTTCAAAATTTTCTCCCTCCAAGCTTTCACTAGTTCTTTGTCTTGATCATCATACATAATATCATTCTCCATTGCTCATTGGAGAGGATCCCTGAAAGTATCAATGAAACAAAGGTCCTCTACCTCTTCATTATCAAGAGGCAGAGGTAAAGTAATACGAGAAGTGGGTAGGAAATCATATGTGAATTTCCATCTAGATCAATAGTAACTCTACCCTTTCTGGCATCAAGAATGACATTGACCAACTTAAGAAAAGGCCTACCAAGAATTAAATCATCATGTTCATCATGGCAAGCATCAATTACGGAAAAGTCAGTTGGAATAGTTTTACCCGAGATAGCAACATCTAAATCTCTAAGCACACCCAAATGTCTTGTTGTTCTACCATCTCCCATGATCAATTTTATTTGTGTTGGAGCAAGATTTAAAGGTTTACTAAAACGCTCATGATAAATCTTGGAAGACATGACAGCATGGGCTATGATGTCACATAAAGCTTTGCAAATTCTCTCTCCATTAATGGTGCAACTTATGTGAGGTGTCGGTAGCAAGGTACCTTCAACATGATCGGCTCCTATTGCGTACACCTCGGCTAGGTGTGCATATGGCGAGGCCTCCGGCTTCACTCCCATAACTTTTTTTACTTTGGCAATGTGATTCGGATCTACCCCTTCTTCCTTATTAAAAAGTCTTTGAATAATATCTCCGGCCGATTGTTTGTCCAACTCGTACCCCGAGTGTCTCTCCTTTGGAACGTTTAACTCTATAGCTTTTGCCGACTCCTTTTGGTTGGGGTATGGTCTCCTCTTATTGAATATTTTTTTGAAGTCAATCGGGATCCAATCCATTTGTTCGAACTCCTTCCTTTTTCCTCTTCCAGCTTGCAATTTTTGTTGCCTTGGATTGGTCCTCCTCCATTGTGGGTTGCTCCATTAATCTTTTCTTGCTTTGCTTCTTCTTTCTTCACTTCCAGGGCTTCTTTTCTAGAAATTCCAGCAAGTGCCTCCACATGAATTTCTTGCTCAACTCGTCCCGAAATGTGTTCTTCCCAATCTCTTTGTAGAGCCACCCCTTTACTTATGCTTTGTTGTAGTTGGGCGGCTTTCGTGAGTGTTTTCTCCATGATGTCTCTGCCTGCACTCATTTGGACATATCGCATGCATTCAGGGGTTAGAGAAAAATAAAACGTATGCAAGAGTACATCACCGGAGAATCCGAGCTTTGGTCCTTGCTTGATCAATCCACTGAATCTTTCCCAAGATTGATCTATTCCTTCCTCTTTTCCTTGTGCAAAAGTTATCACTTGCCTCCTCACATTTTGAATCTTGCTTATTGGAAAGAATCTTTGACAAAATTAGTTCACCAATCGTGATTACAATTTCCTTCCACCTCGAAGGATGCAAGTGAGTGCCATCCTTTTGCTTCGTCCGCAAGCGAGTATGGAAAAAGATTCCTTTTGTACCAATTAGCTAGAACTCCTTCTTGTTGTACCATGTTGCATAGCATCGTGAAATGCTTGTTGTGCCTATATGGATTTTCTGTCTTCACCCCTCTAAATGGGTTTGCTTCTGCCATCTTGATCATTCAAGGATTGATCTTGTACTCGGTAGTCTCAAGTATCGAATCTGATTTTTGCACTTCAATATCCTCCGACCGCGGGCTAGCAAAATCCCTTAGTGATTTTTCTCCTTCCTCCATGTGGTGATCGACAAGAACCATCTAGGCAACAAAAAACAAAAACAAAAACAAAGATTTTCTAGGCAAAAGGTTAGGTTTTAGTGATCAACAAAATTAATACAAAGTTAAACATAACAAACTAGCTTGTTCCCGACAATGGCACCAGAAAAGCTTGTTGGCGGTAGAATATGTGCCAATTTACGGACCGCAAGCGCACGGGTCGGTTGTAGCCTTTCCCTTTATCCCCGAAGGTTAATCAATTCGTGGAATAAGTGGATTGCTAACCTCAACTAAGCACTAATGTCGTTGATTGAAAGCTCTTTATCAAGTGATAATATGTATAAGTAAAGAACTAATCTAATCTAATCTAGATTAAAGAGTTCAACGTATAGAGCAATGGTATGGAGATCACAATATATGTAGAATGCTTGTCCAAGGTATCTAGGATCACTTAGAGATGTAACCACCAAGCAAGAAAAAGCTGATCTAATCTATCAAAGGTAAAGGTGCACCGAGTCCAACCCTTTCCCTCTTGCGTAATAGTCACTACACGAGGGTAATCCGTGATCGAACAACAAGAGCACAAGACATTGATGTATTGTAGGTATGCAAGACTAAGTGATTGAACCAAGTTCAATATGCTTTTCCTCCCGCATACTATCACTACACGACGGTAATCAAATAAAGAACAAAAGGAACATGATACATGAGGCTACGAGCGATGCATCCCTAAAGCAAGCCAGCCGACCATTAAGATTAAAGCACCATCAACATGAATATGATAGCAAAAGATTGAAAATATTGGTTCGATGATTGCAACTCAAGATCTCCCTCAACCCCAAGGATGAACAAGGACTTTACCCCATAATGTTACACATTGTAGTGTTGAACATGGTGTAGAATCCTCCGAAATAGATGTAGACCGACGAGGAAGAAAATCCGGTGGAGAGGAATCCCTATGCCGGAATGGATAGGGGTCTTCCTCCTCCTCTCGAGCTTCGCCTTGCTTCCTCCCTTATGGACCCAATCTTCTTCTTGTTCTTCGTCTTGTGGCGGCACCGGAGGGACCTTGCTAGGCTTCTGGGAATCACCCTCCTCTTCTCTATGTGGCTCTCTCTCCTTGTTTGATCTCTGAAAATTGAATAAGTTTATGTGGTCGACCTCGGGGGCTTTTACCAATGTCTCTGGTGAATGGCGGTGGGGGTGTAGATAGGGTTTCATCCAAGCTTCGCACACAAGAAGGGGGAGGAGCAAACCGACCCAGAAACAGGCTAGGCCGACAGGCCTAGGACAACCGTCCCAGGCCCATGTGGGCCCGGTTCGGCTCCCACTTCCTCCGCGTGGCTTCTTTCATCGATGGGGCCTTCTGCACTTTTGCATGTGGGCTTTAGATGTCATTATCCCTACGATCAAGATAAGGCTACCTGTCACATGAACTCTGGTCTTTTATCTCGATCCTCGGGAATATGTTGCGGTTCCATCTTGGTCCTTGCCACTTTTGGAAGCATGTTCATCTTGTAGTTGTACGCAATCGGGGCTTCATGATCCTCTTGCATTGCATGCCCCAAACTTAGTCCAAATACGCTTATATGATTCACGATTTCCTTCATAAACAATATTCTTCCAAAAACACATGCAAACACGAACTTGTTACATCATTAGTATGTCCAGTGGCGGGTTAGTTCCAAATCAAAGCTGAAACCAAAGCGTAACAAGTGCCCTAGGGGTGTCATACTTGACCGCCAACACTGTGGCGGGAATGGCGAACCGTAGCGACACTAGAGGCAAACAGAGGATCAGGACTCACTTCGGTTAGGTCAGTCCTCTGTTTTATCATGTTATTTTCACTTGTCATCCTAGGTAAGGGGAACTATGGATTTTGGGATCTAGGTTAACATACTATATTCATGTATTTTAAATGTGTTTGGAGTGGACTCCGATAGCCCCAGATCGTTGACGCCTGGTCATCATGAAGTTATCATTCTAGAATCTAATGAAAATGAGTGCAAGGACAGGTTGCCTGTCCATTTGAGGTATGACTGGACAGGCGCCAACCCTGTGCATCGATATGTATGCTGCTACGAGGTAAACGATAACTTGTTTTACTTCTAATAAATTTTTCTTCTGCGTTTGATGTTAGTGTGTTCAATCGCTAATTATATGAATGAAATCAATGACTGCAGATTGATGGCATGAAGTGCGTGTCGTTTAGGTGGATAGATCCTTAATGGGATATTAGGACCCTAAAAGTTCTAAAGAAGCTGATGGAAATGAAGGGAAAAGCTAAAGAGGAAACAAGGTAATGGAAAAAAGCATGTACAGGTAAGGAGGAGGCCAATGTCAAAGTAGTTGAGCTGAAGACGATTTGGCGATACTACGGGGAGGTAACCCATAACCTGTTTGAGACGAGAAAGAAAATGAGAAACAATGCTCTGTTGTCTCCTACAAAAAAGGGTGAAGCCAACATGTACCTAAAAGCTGAAAGCGATGCAAGGATGTGGAAGGAAGAATGTGCAAAGGCTAACATGGAGATTCAACAGACTGTCTCTGAGCTGCAGATGGTGAAGGGGCACCTAGATTCTGCTACGATCGTGGTGAAGGAGGTGAAGGAATTGCTGCGACAGACCTCTTATAAGAGGTCACTCAAGGATAACAATGAGGCATAATGTGATTCGTGGTGTTATTGCTAGGTAGATGGTTTAGAGGTGCTAATCATGCTTGTATTTTGATGTTTTCTACCTGACCATCTTAAGATGTTTGCTACTTGTTGATGGTGGGAACTTTGTGGTGATGAGTAGCTGTGAGATTCCATCTTATTATGCCATCTTATGAGGATGTTTGCTACTTGTCTGGTCTGTTGATGTTTTGCTGGAAGGACCCTCCTGAGTATCAAATGCGTAACTGCTTATTCCCTACTGCAATTCTCACTTCCCGGTAAGTCAAACAATTTAAACTTTGACAAAAGATATATAAGAAAGTAATCACATTCATGAAACAAAATAAATATCATTAGATTAGTTATAAATATATTTTCATAATAAGTTTATATGAAGATATAAGTGTTAATACTATTTGCTATAAATTTGGTCAAATTTGAATTAGTTCGACCAGCATAGATCCCATAGTTGCATTCTTTCACGGATGGAGGGAGTATTTCCCACATTATAGAAAACTACTCTAATCTTTTCGAGAGTAGTTTTGTCAATAATGGCTGAATGGGTTCCTCTGACCATAAATATCCCAGTCTGGCAACCAACAAAAACCCCCTTCTCACCCAGCGCCCTATTCCTCTCCCCACTCTTGTAACCAACAAAAAAACCCATTCTTACACAACATCCTCTTTCTCTCCCCATGGAGACACTGTCTCCTAGAGCTGCTGGGATGGGTGGTGGTTGCTGACGTAGAACCACCGCGCTTTCCAGTCCTGGTTGGAGTCTATCAAC
This sequence comes from Cenchrus fungigraminus, assembly GCA_036936925.1. Lineage (NCBI taxonomy): Eukaryota > Viridiplantae > Streptophyta > Magnoliopsida > Poales > Poaceae > Cenchrus > Cenchrus fungigraminus. The sequence continues at coordinate 54,244,166 of CM072772.1, read as the reverse complement.
TTGTAGGGCAAGTATTGCCCAGTGGCATCTTCACGCATCTGCACCCCGGCACCTCCGACTACTCTGGGGTCATCCGCGCTCGACTGGGGCTTCAACCGGAAGAACTTGCGGAAGATGATCCAGTGGGGCTTGATCCCCACGAACGCCTCGCAGAAATGGATGAAGACAGAAATGTGAAAGATCCCGTTGGAGTTGAGATTCACGTACTCGATCCCGTAGTACTGGAGCATCCCCTTGAAGAAGTGCTCGCAGGTAGTGCGAGTTTGCGCTCCACGAACTGCGAGAACATCGGGGTCTCATCGGGATTCTTCTCCATCGGGTACGCGTCTCCGGTGGCGGCGCGCCACAGATCCATCTCCTTCTCGCGAAGGAATCCGCTGTTGACGAGGGTGAGGATGTCCTCGGTCTTCAGCTTCGCTTTCTTCCACTCCTTCTCCGGATTGGGCGGAGCAGGGCAGGAGGACGACGACGACTGCCCGACATCACCGGCCTCTTCGCGGCTCCTCTTCTTCGACGCGCCCGTCTTTGTGCTCTTCGCTGGTGACACCTTCATCCTCCCAGCTACGAGTGTCTTCACTCGCATTCGCTCAGGGGCTGCGGGGGTGAGGACTACGGTGGCGGCGCTCGTGGATCGAATCTACGGGTGGCAGCAGCAGCGGCAGTGGAGAGGGGGCTCTTCAGATCTAAACGCAAGATTGCAACTGCTGTGAGTGGGAAAACCCTAAGGGTTGCCCTCTTATTTATAAGCCACTGGGCGGGTCGGCTCAGAGCGGCTGACTCAGCGCAGGCGGGCTGACTCTTCAACTTCCAGTACTCGATGCTCTCAATCTCGGGGGCTCGACTTCGATCCCTGGATTTGGTGGACTTCAACACATCAAACATTCACTACGAACACATTCTACAGTTAAGATGATAGAGGGGGAGCGCCCGATCTTTCGGTGAGTGGAGATAAATCCGATTTGGGGGTTGTTGACCCTCACGATCCGACTACGACGAGCAAGCCCGAAGCGCCAATGCAATCGCTGAACCAACTCCCTGTGGTTACCAACCTTGTTGGAGCAAGATCAGCCTGATCACGAAGATCAATTCCTGTTTGCAATCGAAGAACAAACAAGAATTTGAGGCGAGCAATCTTAATATCACTCGAAGGTGGAGTCTGCAATACACGAAGGCAGCACTATGCGGCTGTTCGGTTGTAGCTATAGCTAACTTGTAAAACAAACTCAAGTTCCTAACGCGGCGGCTACTGAGTATAAAAGGAGGGGCGTCCTAGGGTTGGGGGCATCCTAGGATGGGGCGCCCACAACTTGGGCCTAAGGCCCATCAAACTGGCGACGTAGCACCTTGGCAGATTCTGGACATCAAATTGTTTCGACGCTTCCCGTTGACTCAAGACGAATTTTGGCATGAGACAGGTGCCATTGGAAGTTCTATGAAATTTTGCTTCCAACCATATATAGAACGTCCAAATCCGACTTCGTATGCGACCTGGGCGTCCGTTTTATTGCGCACTGCTCCTAGACTCCGAACTGGGCTCGAACTTGAATTGCTTTGGGCTTCCACCTTGGGGACTCGAACCGGATTAGTCTCGTGCCTCCTCTTCGACTTGGACACCCTTGTTGGACTTCTTCTACTCCATTCCATGCACCAATCATGGTCGTATGCATGGGTGTCATGTCCTCATCATTCTCCCCTTTTTGAAGAAAAGTCGTCCTCGACGTCGATTGTACTTGAAACTGAGTCTGCACAACACAAAGTAGAACGGGGTTGCGGAAATAAAGCAAACCAAAATATTGGTGAGGAGAAATATGACCATGTTTCCAATTGTGTATCATGTCATGTTGCATAATATTGGTAGCATCTTGGGACATGTCGTTATCGAAAGGCATAAGATGTTTGTCATTACTATCCTGCAAAAGATTAGTAGCAACAAAGGACACAACAGGAATAGTCGGTTTATTGCAAGAAAATTCAGCACAAAAAATCATAGGGAGCCACCAGCAATGCTTCCATTCTTGTGAAACAAAACTACTAGAGGAACATGTGAATATGTTTGTAGGATGGTTACCCTCTAATGGATCACAATCATGCACAACAAAAGGAGAATTCAGATTTGAACAAATGTAAACCCGATGTACCATATATTGTTCTTTGTTATTATATTTGCCAATAACATGATATGAATGTCTAGACAACCATGGCAAATCAGCATGTGCAAAAATTCTTTCTTCTAAACAATGTAGATTACACAAATTATCAAATTCAATGTAACCCAATATATGTAAAGAAGACAACAATTGTATCTCATCATTTTTACTAGCAACATGTATAACATGGATCTTTTCAGCACTAGCATGTAAAACTGAAGTTGTAGCGCACAATTCATCTTTATCACAAGAAACATCAAGCAAATCACCATTTGACAAAGATAAATCTAGAGATGGTTCCACTATTAATTGCTCAATTAAAGCATGATTTGTGGAAAAATTCAGCACATTAACACAATTCTCACCTTCCATGAGTGGAGCACCATGGACATTACATATGTTCTCAGTAGGAGTATTAGGTGCATTACGAAGTGATGGTTTCGAATTTGCAAATGATGATGCGCCTGCAGGTTCGGCCGTCCTCTCGTGCGGTGTAGCGGTGGGCGTGGATGGCGCTGGGCTGTCGAGCGCTGTAGTGGTGGGAGTGGATGGCGCTGGGAGAGCGGGCGCTGAGCTGGATGTCGAGCTTTGTCCTGCAAAAGAGTTAGAATATTGCTTCGAGCGACGTCCCTGCACATCACGTTCAGCTTGGCAAGCATATTCAAATAATGTGGTCATATCTGCATATTCCTTATGATCTAGTATGTCCTGAATTTCGCGGTTCAAACCACCACGAAAACGTGCCATAGCAGCATCGTTTTCCTCAATTAAACCACAACGAAGCATGCCTTTTTGTAATTCCTGGTAATAGACCTCTACAGATTGGGAACCTTGCTGAAAACGCTGCAGTTTAATAAGCAAATCTCGAGCATAATAAGAAGGCACAAATCTGAGTCGCATAGCAGCTTTTAATTGATCCCAAGTGGTCAGAATTATAGTTGGATGTCTTTGTTTATAATCACGCCACCACATTAAAGCAAGATCCGTAAATTCACTAATAGCAGTTTGAACTTGAGAATTAGCAGAAATATCATGGTATGAAAATTGTTGTTGAACTTCTAATTCCTAATCAAGATATGCAGCAGGATCATATTTACCATTATAAGGTGGAATTTTAAATTTAGGCTTAGCAAAAGAATCATTACCGGAATGGCGTGGCACATGGCGGTCACGACGACGACTGTCCTTCTGCAACCCTCTGATCGTAGTGTGCAATGCATCGAGTCGTGCCATGACGGCGTCGAGTGTGGTCTTAGTAGACGTCTGTGCGAACTTGATCCGATCGAAACGCTCGTTCCATGAAGTGGTCATCGAATCCAGTCGTGTTTATATCGTCTGAATGTTCGCAGCAACTCCATCAACTCGTGTCCGCATGTCCTGCAGCTGGTCATCTCTCTTGTCGTCGCTTGCCATGGTTAGCGCAAACACAAAAACAAAAGCGACGACAAAATAGTGGTGTATTTGCTCACAAAGGCGCTCAAACTAGTGCTGTTATCAAATTCTTATCCGTTCTTACCAAGCACACAGGGGCGAACTGCAACCAACCGGTGGAACCTGCGAAAGATTGGAGGAGCGATTGCCTGGCGAAACGAAACCTGGTCGGTGTAGAACTTTGTGGAGTTAGGGGAAGGCTGCACTCAATTGAAGGATTAGCACACTCAAACAATAATGCGAAGTTGAATTATAGTGCTAAACACGATCAAACGTTGCTGGAAACGAGTGCAAAAGCGGAGGGGAAAACAAGGGGGCCAAACCGTGGAAGGGGGTTCGCTGGAAGGGGAGTGCGGTAATGACAAGAAGGAACCGCAAGCAGGGAAGGTGCGGCATGCGTGGGCACTCGGCGTGGCAATCCAGAGGGGGAGCACGGCGCTTGTGAACCTTTTTTTTGTTTCGGTGTTGCCCCGGGACAGAAAACGCGAACAAGGGTGAAAGGGCGCGGCGTACGTGAGGATCACGGTGCCTGGGGAAAACGGCGCCTCGCGTTTCCACGGAAGAGTCGCGGGGTCGCGCGTGGCTCACGGTGTGGGCAGGGAGAAACCGCAAGGGGGGCAAGCCATGGCGTTTTCCACGAAGGGGTCGCGACTTGAGGAAAGGGCTGGCGCCACGTGAGGCCACCGAAGCTAGATATATCCTTCTCCCGGTTGCAACTTGGCCTCTCGTTTGTTTTTTTTTCTTTCTTTCCTTTTTTTTGACTTTCCTTTGTTTTTTATGCCTTTCTTTGTTTTGACTTGCCAATCCAGCAGGGAGGAACCAACTCACGGGGGTCGCGCAGCGCTATCCGGAGGCACGACCGGGGGGTGTCCCGCGCGCGAGGGGCTCTAAGTAGGGTGTGTGCGTCACAGCACGAGGGGCACGCGGTGAAGAAGTCGAGCCGCGAGGGGGGGTTGGGCGCGATGGGAGTCTGGCGCGAGGGAGAGGGTTTTGGCGTTGGAGGAAAAAACGGCGTGTGAGGGTTGTGGCGTGGTGGGGGAAAGCGAGCAGCAGAGAAAAGAAAACGGCGGCGATGAAACTAGGGTTAGATGAGAAGAAAACGAAAGACAGATGTAACCAGCAACAATTGAACGAATAAGCACACAAACTCAACAAAGCAAATTATTGAATGAAAGTGCAAGGCTAAAACAGGTTGCTGGGACAAGGATCTAACCTAGAACAAATTTTTGTATGGTTTTTGTGGACTATAGGAAATAAAAAAACACTCGATAAACTCACCGATCAACCTGGAAAGCTGATACCACTTGATAGAGGGGGAGCGCCCGATCTTTTGGTGAGTGGAGATAAATCCGATTTGGTGGTCGTTGACCCTCACGATCCGACTACGATGAGCAAGCCCGAAGCGCCAATGCAATCGCTGAACCAACTCCCTGTGGTTACCAACCTTGTTGGAGCAAGATCAACCTGATCATGAAGATCAATTCCTGTTTGCAATCGAAGAACAAACAAGAATTTGAGGCGAGCAATCTTAATATCACTCGAAGGTGGAGTCTGCAATACACGAAGGCAGTGCTATGCGGCTGTTCGGTTGTAGCTATTGCTAACTTGTAAAACAAACTCAAGTTCCTAACGCGGCAGCTACTGAGTATAAAAGGAGGGGCGTCCTAGGGTTGGGGGCGTCCTAGGATGGGGCGCCCACAACTTGGGCCTAAGGCCCATCAAACTGGCGACGCAGCACCTTGGCAGATTCCGGACATCAACTTGTTTCGACGATTCGCGTTGACTCATGATCCATTTTGGCATGAGACTAGTGCCATTGGAAGCTCTATGAAATTGTGCTTCCAACCATATATAGAACATCCAAATCCAACTTCGTATGCGACCTGGGCATCCGTTTTATTGCGCACTGCTCCTAGACTCCGAACTGGGCTCGAACTTGAATTGCTTTGGGCCTCCACCTTGGGGACTACTCAAGAAGACTTCAAGACTACTCAAAGATCAGCTGGAGTACCTTCCAGTCTCGGGATGATTCAAGCATTCTTGAGGACTTTCGACTTGTGGAACTCGGGGACGCTCAAGGACTACTCGCCAAGGCCGTCAAGACTAATCGAAGACATCCTGCTCGACTACAAAGTACTCGGGGGCTTGTCGTATGGACATCCCAGGGCCCACTACCCAGGCGTGTACTAGAACCGACTACTACGTGGGCCCCCGGGACTACTCGACTTGTGCCACACGGTGCAACACGGCGTGGAGCGCAAGGCAACCAGAGGGCTAGTACTCGTTTAGGAAACTATACATGTCCGAACCCATGTAGAGTACTCCTAGCCGTGTACGACTAGTACTCTCCCCTTCAAACCGACTTGTAACCCTGCCTCTCGGACTATATAAGGCGAGGCAGGGACCCCTATCTATTTATCCGCATCCACTACAAGAAAATCGTTGACTAGTGACGCAACCACATTTTAGCATCATTGATTTATGACGTTCCTCGCTGATCTCGTCATAATATTTCACTTCCGAGCAAATTTAGTGACAAAAAAACCTTTCGTCATAACGGTTGGTACTGTAGCCGAGCATTCCCTGTTCCAAGCCAGTTTTGTGACGCCATAAGCTCCGCAACAGCGTCATAAACCAACTTTGGTCCCACATGTAAGCATTATTTTAAAAATAGAGTGTTCCAAGTCGTCATAAAATTCGGAGTGGTCCCACATGTAAGTATTCTTTCGAAAATAGAGTGTTCCAACTCGTCATAAAATTTTGCAGGGTCCCACATGTAAGCATTTTCGCCAGGTCAACGACTTCATAAACCAACTGTGGCCCCGCATGTAAGCATTATTTTAAAAATAGAGTGTTCCAAGTCGTCATAAAATTCAATTGGGTCCCACATGTAAGCATTTTTTTTCGAATCTTTAATATAAATCAGTAATTCGCAGGCGAAACACTTCACTACCTTCGCAAAGACTCTCAAATTTTGCTACGCGCAGATCTGCAATGGCTCGTGGTAGGAATGGCAGATTCTGGCGGTGATGAGAGGGTGGTTTATGCGCCACCTCCCGGCTACGAGTTCATGAAACAAGACGACAATGTCAGTCCTCTGGTTTGAGCCACTATATTTTCCCCTATCGACCTAGGGATGGGGATTTCTAGATTTGGGGATCTAGAGGATGGATGACCATATACAATAGATTCATATTTCATCGTACACTCAGATTTGAATTGCAATTGGTGTTAGAAGTTGATTCAGTTAGTTTTCAGTTTGCATCGTTTGATGGATTGATAGGTTCTTGTAATTTTCTAGCTTCTGGAGGTGCTTGAATCCACTGAAGCTGAGCTGATTTCATCGTACACTCAGATTTCAATTGCAATTGGTGTTAGAAGTTGATTCAGTTAGTTTTCAGTTTGCATAGTTTGACAGGTTGATAGGTTCTTGTATTTTTCTTGCTTCTGGAGGTGCTTGAATCCACTAAAGCTGAGCTGCAGAAGGTGAAGAGAGACCTGCAAGAACAACAAGTCAGCGAGCTCAAGTCACTGCAAAAGGCTCTAAATTACAAGCACCTGTATGAGCAATCGTTACAACAGCAGAATGAACAACTGAAAGAGATAACGAAATGCATGGAAGAGTCTTATCAATTGCTGCAACAGGAGTATGCTCAGTTGAATGAAATGGCATTGTTACAGCAGGAGAACATTGCCCTGATGGAAGAGCTGACCAAAGAGAGGGGCCATGTTAATCAATTGTTACGGCAGGAGAATGACCAGCTGAAAGAGATTCAGCAATTGTTAGCGGAGAATGCCCTGTTGAAAGAAAGAGCAATCAAACTCTGACTGAGCTGCAGACAATCGATAAAACATGTCTGGTGTTACTGCTAGCTAGACGGTTCATAGGTGGTGTGTACTTTGTGGTGATGAATTTCTTTGTATTTTTGTGTTTGCTACTTGCTGATGGTGTGAACTTTGTGGTGATGAGTGCTATGAGATTCCATCTTATTATGCCGATTTGGTTTAATCTGTTTCAAATTGAGTCGAGCATACTCACCATTCTGAATTAATTTTGCTGATGTTTTGTTGGTCCGTTCTGTTGATGTTTTGCTAGAAGGACCTTCCTGAGTAATGATCGCGAAACTGCTTGTTTCCTACTGTCGGTCACGAAATGTTGCAAAAACAATTTGCCATAGCAAGGGTTCGAACTAGAGACCTATAGGAACAAGACAGCACTATCTACCACTGCACCACCTCTTGTTGTGTCAATTTAATGAGAAACACTTTCCACCCCAACCACAGCACGGAAAGGTTGTTCTGATAAGTTGGCGGGAGAAAAGCCCACACTGTAGCAAAAAATAGTTTTCCCGCAGCCCGCAGCCCCGAAACGGGAAAACGAAGAACGGAGAGGCGAGTAGGCTACCAAAATGGATCATTCCGGCGGTGATTTGCGACTTCCAACGGCTGCTCACTCCTACGGGCGCAACCTGGGTGATACTTGCTGCAGCGGCATGTCAATCTGGTAAGTAATTTTGTGTTCAATCTGGAAAATTTCATTTCGCAGAATGTTCTCCTTTTCGATTCGTTCTGTGGTCAGTAATTTTGAGTTGGATTCACCAAAAACTTTCCAAATGGATAGACGCTGGATAACTGGTTGTATTGCTTTTACCACCGATCATGAGAAAGGGGTCCAGGATTTCTTGGCATTTTTTCGGACAAGATACGCTGAGGACGAAAAATACAATGCCCGTGTCGTCGATGCCTCAATAACTCTACAGGGACTATAGAGCGAATTGGAGTTCACTTACTTGTGAGTGGGATGGAAACCACTTACACTAGGTGGATCCATCATGGAGAAGCTTTGGAGGATATGGTTGATTGCAAATGTACAGGATAACGCAATTCTGCCAGATGCAGAGGGGGATGTGGATAATGCAGCTCCACGGGATGGTGGTGATCAAGAAACGGTCCAGGAATACTAATACATATCGGGTATGGAGGAGGATGAAGGCCCTGGAGACGATGGGATGTCTGAATTGATTGCTGACTTGGGCAAGGGTCAGGTGCTCGGTGAGGAAATGTATGAATTTGTAAAGGAACATCTGAACCGTAAGGTGTCACCGACATCTTCATATGCACAATTTACATTTGTTGTGAAGTTACTTCATATAAAGTCTTTCAGTCGGATGAGCAACGTCGCATTCAATGCAATGATGAGTTTGTTACAAAAAGGATTTCTCAGAAGCGTGTCTTCCAGACTCTTTCGATGCGGTAATGAAGTACATACGTTCCATGGGACTCGGCTATGAAAAAATCCATGTTTGCAAAAATAATTGTATATTGTCTCGCAAGGAGAAGTATTTCAAACTTGATGTGTGCCCAGTATGTTGTGAAGCGGATTCGAGATGGAAGGATGCAGACACCAACAAGCGCATTCCTCAAAAGGTATTGAGGCATTTTCTGCTGATTTCCAGGCTGAAGAGGACGTTTCTTTCATCAAAAACAGCAAAGGATGCACGATGGCACGAGTCGTAGTGAAACCGGAGAAGAATGAGCTTAGCCATCCAGCTGATGGTGAGGCATGGAAAGAATTCAATAAAAGTTGGAAAAAATTTGCAAAAGATACTAGGAACCTTAGACTTGGTCTTGCAACCGATGGTTTCAATCCATTTGGCAACATGAACAACTCATATAGTATGTGGCTAGTATTTGTTGTGCCGTATAACATGCCACCATGGGTATGCATGGAAGAATCAAACTTCATGATGGCCTTATTGATCCCTGGGCCGAGTTCTCCATCAAAGGATTTTGATATCTTCATGGAACCTCTCATCGAAGAGCTGCAGCAACTTTGGAAGGTGGAGGACCGAACTGGCGACTAGAGAGGGCGGGAGTGAATGGGAGACGATAAAAATTCTTCTCGAAGGAGATGGATACTCCAACAAGACGAACACGGCTAACCAAAACATGTCTCCGACTCAACTACCCAAGTTGGCCAAGACCACGTAGCCGCTGGAGTGCTACTGGTCCTAGGAACCAACAACCACCAAAACCTACTCGAGAACGCAGTGGAACAAACAACTCAAGCAGCTACTGACCACACCGGTCAGACCGGTCACCTGCACCAGTTAGATCGGTCCTGGCCCGATCTTCTGGACTGAGCCGCCGGAACACCCGATACCCTCCAGAGACGCACCGGGTCACCCTGGACCTCGAGCCGGGTCACCCGAGCAGGACTTGGCAATTTCCACAGAAAGATCCTGCACCGGTCAGGCCGGTGCAGCTCACCGGTCAGACCGGTCTAAGCCAGGAAACCCCAAATCCGCGAAATCGACCTCCCGAGCTCCAAAACAGACCAAACTCGAAACAGCAGCAAGACAAGAGACTGGGAAACACATCTGCACGTTCACCCGAGCAAAAACCCAACTGGGGTCTGCACCGGTCAGACCGGTGGAAGGCACCGGTCAGACCGGTCAGGACCTGGGCGCTCGGGATGAACAGCAACCCGCGGGTCAACTCCTCCAAATCCAAATATTAATCTCCCGATTCACTCCACGGATTCGCACAAGACTTTGGGGATAGTAGGAGTACCTCATGGGCATTCCATAGCCACGATTTGGTCCACCAAAACTTGCTAAATCAAGAGGAATCGAAGGATTTCCACCAAGAACGCCTCTAACCCTAGACCTGAGAAAACCCCAAAATTGATCCCCTTTACTCACGGATTTGGTAGGGGAATCAAAGGGAAAAGAACCACGAAGGGTTCATGCATACACCCCCACCAAATCCCAAAGAGAAAGGTCTCAAAACCGCCACAAGAAAATCACCAAGAAAAGACTCTGAAAATCAACAAAAAGGGAAAACGGGAGAGACACAATCAAGCCTTGAGGAACCACGCCGAATCATCTATACATACCATGAAGGTTCATACAAGGTCTAGCTAGCCACCCGATCATCCTTCCCTCTCTCAAGATCTCACCAAGAAGCTCTCAAGCTAGTCCTAAAAATCCTAAGGAAAATAGGAAGGCAAAATAGCAAAAGCAAATAAGCTAGGGTTCCAAGAGATGGCTGCCATCCTCTCACCACTTGAGTTAAATGGAGGCTAGCCGAAAGACGAAACAACCCCTATTCCATTAAACTAAGATACACGCCCCCGAAGGGCCTTTTGGGAAACTTCGTCGTAGCACCATCGGACGGATGCCCGGCGACCGCAAACTTGCTTAGCCTCGACGCAAGCCTTGCGAAGCTGACGCGTGTCCTCCGCTTCGAAGTCTCCGGACTGCGTCGTCGCACACTGGTCAGACCGGTCGGACCCACCGGTCAGACCGGTCCAGTGCTGCTGCCTCCAGTCTTCGGTCTTGGCTTTGTGGATCAACCAAGGAACCCAATGGTTTTCTGGTGAACCACTGGACACCCCACGAACTCGATGTAGCCTCCGCCAATCACCACTCATGACTCGGCTCCCACGAAGTCCCGGCTCGACCTTGGTTTTGAGGCTCAACCAAGAAACCGTCCACGACTTCATCTTGCCGTTTTTGCCACCATGCGGCCCGCACTTGACCCCGCTGGCCACCGGGTCCCTCAAGCCAAGCCTACTTGTCTTCTCCACACCTGGAGGCCTACCCGGCAATGACCTTTCGCGCTTGCTCTTCACCTGCACCAACACCAGTCAAGCCATAACCTGCACCTGCAATACTTTGCCAAGAGTCAGTCCACACAATGTTGTCAATCACTCATCACACCAGGAAGCGACCATCCACCGGTCCTCGAACCACACAGGCTCTCAATCTCCCCCTTGATGAGTGCATTGACAACACACGCATTTTGGTAACCAACGAGAAAAGGAAAAGAAAAGAGACGACTAAAAAGAAACTCAAACAAGCGATCGAAAAGCCAAACAAAGGCAAAGAGCAAGATCACTTGAAAGAGGAAAGTCTCGGTCCCCTTAGGCAAGGGCAACGGCTCGACACAACCGAGACAAAAACAAGCTCAAGCAAAGAGCACAAACCACCAAAGCAAAGCTCGAAAACCACAAAGAGCTCCTCCTGAACCAATGCAACTCCCCCTGGACGAATGCGTGCAAACCACTTCACAAAACAGAGCAGCTGCACCAGCCTTGCTCTGACCGGTCAGACCGGTCCACCTCACCGGTCAGACCGGTGCCCAACATCTGAACAGTGCACACTGACCGGTCAGACCGGTGACCTCGACCGGTCAGACCGGTGCCCAACAGAGCCCAGAATTGGCTCGAAACCACTCGAAAACCCTCTAAATGCATTCAGTAGGCCAAAACATGCTCAACCTTCTCCCCCTTGTTGACAATGCACGAATCAAGCCAAAATTAGGAAAATTTCAACCTAGAGCTTCTCAAATAGACAAAGTTCAACATAGGATGCTACACATATCCAAATAAGCAAGTTAGATACTCTATAGCTTCGTATGGACATAAACTACAAGATCACCAAGTTTCACAACCATTGGGCAAAGCTAAGATAGAATTGAGCATTTTTGCGAAAATTTACCCTCTCATGAGCAAAGTCCTAAACATGAGCAAAACATGTCAAAATGGCAAAGCCAGACAAACTTCATGCTAGGACAACCATTCTAAGCGTAAGACCATCATAAACACCCACAAGCACCTCATGTCATGTCAAAGCCACCGAGCCATGTGCTTATTTCTAAATATGAGACTTCTCATTGGTAAGCAACATGCAACGGCTTAGCACCCAAAAGCAAGTAAATTAAGCACATATGACATGGGAGCACATTTTCCAAGCAATTTACATTCCATTTTCAGATTCATATTTGGTACATGAAATGTCTTTGCGACAAAAAGGAACTTATGCCCCTCCACAAGATAAAGCATGGAGGCTAAACATTCATGATGGCAAATGAGCCTTTGGCCCCATCTACTCAAAATAAGCTATCCAAGCAGAAATTAAGCATAGAAAAGCCACTACATGTCATAATCATATAAAGGCATTTACTCACAAGAGAGCATACATATGACATTTTTCAAAAACATAGCTATCAACCATGGATATAAATCAAGATCATCAAGAGCTAAGCCACACTAAGCCATATCATACCAAACTAGCTCACAAGATCATATATAGCACATCATGGTGAACAATGTATATAAGAGAAGCTTTTCCTACAAGATGCATATGATACAAAATGCATGCAACCTAAGATACAAAGATGCCTATACATCATGTTACAAATGCAATGCAAAATGCAAGAAATGCACAAAGGAAACAATACATATGCTACGAAGGAGCTCCCACACCCAACTCAAGAGACCAAACACACACCAAGTTCTCCCGGCAAACGAATGAAAGTTGCTTGATCTAGGGGCTTGGTGAAAATATCTGCTAGTTGGTTTTGTGTGGGCACATGGATCAAAGCGATTTTCCCTTTCTCAACATTGTCCCTCAGAAAATGATATCTCACTTCTATATGCTTGGTTTTGGAATGAAGCACTGGGTTCTTAGCAACACTTATCGCACTCGTGCTATCACAAAGAAGTGGAACCTAGGTATACTCCTCACCAAAGTCACTCATGGTGTATGTGATCCAAAGGAGCTGAGAGCAACAACTAGCTGCGGCAACGTATTCGGCTTCGGTTGTAGATTGAGCAATACTCGATTGTTTGCGGGAAGACCAAGACACCAAAGAAGAACCCAAGAACTAGCAAGTCCCAGAAGTGGACTTCCTATCCAACCGACACCCGGCAAAACCCGCGTCTGAAAAACCGTGAAGCTCCAAAGAGGAAGGCGCGGAGTACCCAAGGTCGAAGTCGGGAGTGTATCGCAAATACCTGAAGATGCGCTTGACTGCTTGCTGATGCAAAGTCCTTGGAGATGCTTGAAAATGAGCGCACAGACATACCGAGAATTGGATGTCCGGCCTCGTCGCCGTCAAGTACAGGAGTGACCCGATCATGCTTCGGTACTTCTTCTGGTCCACATGCTCACCTTCCTCGTCCGCATCAAGAGCTGTAGTCGTACTCATCGGCGTCGCCATGGCCTTGGAGTCCTCCATCTTGAACTTCCTCACAATGTCCTTGGTGTACTTGGCTTGGTGTAAAAATGTTCCTTCCTTTGATTGCTTGATCTGGAGCCCGAGGAAGAACTGCAACTCGCCCATCATGCTCATCTCAAATTCCCTGCTCATGTCTTCTGCAAACCTTGCAACCAAAGAGTTAGACGAGCCACCAAAGATAATATCATCCACATACACCTGCACAATTAGGATCTCTTTGCCCTGCATGAGGAGAAACAAGGTCTGATCTACCTTCCCCATATCAAAACCTCTCTCAAACAGGAACCCTCTCAACCTACCATACCAAGCTCTAGGCGCCTACTTCAGCCCATACAGTGCCTTCCTCAACGTGTACACCCTGTGGAGGTACTTCTCACTCTCAAACCCCAGTGGTTTCCTCACGAACACTTCTTCCTCCAAAACACCGTTCAGGAAAGTACTCTTCACGTCCATTTGGTACAATTTGAACCCTTTAGCCACGGAAAAGGCTAGAAGGATCCTAATCGCCTCCAAACGGGCTACAGGAGCAAAAGTCTCCTCATAGTCTATCCCCTCTTTCTGTGTGTACCCCTGAGCAACAAGCCTTGACTTGTTTCTCACCACTTCACCTTTCTCTCCCTCTTTATTTTCCACACCCATTTTGTCCCAATCGGCTTACACCCCGGTGGAGGCTCCATTAACTCCCAAACTTGGTTCCTCTCAAAATTCTCCAACTCCTCATGCATAGAATTGACCCAATTGTGATCAGATAGCGCATGTCCAATGTCTTTGGGCTCAAATATAGCAACAAAAGCAGCATGGGCAAAGTGAGAGTCATTTCGAAACCTCGACCGTGTAGTGCGTTCGTTGATGTTCCAGATGATCGTTGAAGCTGGATGATCCACTTGTACTCGCCGGGGAGCTTCTCGCCTCGAAGCCACCTCCCCCTCAGCTGGAGCTTCCTCACGATCTCAGCACGTCGTCGTAGGTGTGGGAGAAGGCCCATCCTTGATCGTAGTCGAAGTAGTATGTACAAGCTCAGCCGCGGGCGCCACACCACCATCTTCACCATCACCTTGCTGCACCTCATCCTCGAAAATCTCCTCGCCAAGTTCCTCGTCACCTGCACACTCAAAAACAAGCTGACTACGTGGCTGTGTCTCGTCGAAGGTAACCTCGCAAGTCTCCATGATTTAGTTAGTTTGAAGACTGAGTACTCGAAAGGCTCTAGAATGAGACGCGTAACCAAAGAAAATGCCATCGACAAACCTAGCCTAGAACGTGTCCAACTTCTTCCCTTTCTTAAGGATGAAACATTTGCAGTCAAAGACGTGAAAGTGACTCACCTTGGGGGTTCTACCGTGCATCAACTCGTAGCATATTTTCTTCTTATGGACCTTGAGGTAAATCCTGTTCGACGCATAGCACGCGGTATTGACCGCCTCAGCCCAGAACATTTTCGGAGTCCTATGCTCATCGAGCATCGTCCGAGCCATCTCACACAGGGTTCTGTTTTTCCTTTCCACCACGCCATTCTGGGGAGGTGTATACGGACTAGGGAACTGGTGTTCAAGACCCAAGTCGTGGCAAAAGGTTTCAAAGCGAGAGTTTTAAATTCCGAGCCATTGTCACTGCGGATCGCTCGTATGGCATCTTCGTGCCTCTCGTTTTTCAACCTCAAGACAAGATCTCGAACAAAACCAAACGTCTCCCCTTTCTCTTCCAGAAAGAAAACCCACGCATACCGAGAGTAGTCGTCCACCACAACCAGGACGTACCACTTCCCACCCACAGATCTCACACGAGCTGGGCCAACAAGGTCCATATGGAGCAGCTCGCATGGACGCTCCGTCATCACATCGGTGAGGGGTGGATGGGAAGAGGCTACCATCTTGGCATGCCTACACGGTGCACAAACCAACTCTTTCTCAAACCTTAGCCGTGGCAATCCTCAGACCAAATTGAGTTTACTCAAGCGAGACAAAAGGTCAAAGCTTAAGTGACACAACTTCCTATGCCACTTCCACAAATCACTCGAAGAACCAGCCAAAAAGCAACGAGCCACACCAAAAGACTGAGAGAAATCCGCTTGGAAAACTTGACCCTCGGGAACGACCACGCAAATAAGGTCCCCTCGAGAATCCAAAATCTGAGAACCACCAGGCCGAAACAACACCTCAAAACCCTCATCCAACAGCTAGGACACGGAAAGCAAATTGAACCCGAGCGATTGAACAAGAGCAACATGCCTGAGAGTGACCTTGTCACTTACCTTAATCTCACCTTCTGAAAGCACACTGTTGACACCGTTTTTTTGGAAAAACAGGTCAAAAGGATAAGAAGGAGTAGCCGATGAGAAAGCAAGGTAATCGGCCGATTAAAGAGAGAGAGAGAGAGGAGTAGTCAACAGGACTCGCCGATGGTCAGAGGAGTTCAACTCTATCGAAGGCCTGGCGAGTCAAACCGATCGGCCGATGGTCAACTGGAAGATCGGCTGATAGAAAGAGAAGAAGGCGGAAATCAGGAGGATATGCCAAAAGGAAAGCACGGCGAAGGCGGGTCAATCCATGATTAACAACGGGTCAAGAGTCAATTTTAGGGAGTTTGACTCCTGCGAGAGTCTTTTTTCTATTTTTAGTAGTGTTCGTTTTCTTTAGATGGAAGTAAACAATGCCGTAATTGGCTAGAAGTCGGGTTGTCCTCAGGACATAAATAGTGACCCTGCGTGGTCGGGAAAAAGGGTACACACCAATATCAAACAAACCGCCTCCGGGCAAACCCTTTACAATTTACAGCATCTACTTTACAGCATCTACTTTTTTGGCGACTTCGCCATTGCGTTTTTTCTCTTTTCTGCAACGCCGTCCTTCAAGTTCGTCGGGCTGCATCGATCGATCTCCGGCAAGCTTGTGAGTACAGTTTTAACGAATAACCCTAGGCTTTAACCTCCGGGTACATCGCTGAGGTTTCGTCTAGTTCTTTATTCACCCTTTATCGATATTAGCTAGATCTACAAGTTTTCGTACCAATTCTTGTGGTTTTAGCTATTATCACCAATTTATCCAGCTCGATCTAGATCACATCAGCTTCTAACACTACAGCTGATTCCGACCTACTCGAGTTGCTAATGTCACAATCGGCCGATTCCAGCCGATCCCTTATCCACAGCCTCGCGCCTCGGTCGCTCTCGAGCCGGCCGATCATCCTTTACTCGTATCGGCTGATTGGCTGGTACATGTGTCGCTAAAAGGCCATCGGTTCTCTAGCTGATCCCTAATATTTTCCATTGTCAATCAACAGGTCAGATTGGCTGGCACGCCTCGCTACAGACCGGGGAGTCACGTGTGTCACGCGCGGAGGTGACATCCTATTTTCGCATCAACACACTTTTGGCACACTCGGTGGGACCCAAAAAAGTCAACAATGTCGAAGAATTTGAAGAATAATAATGAAGTTGACCAGGGCAACATCCAGACAGTCTCCAAAGGTCAGTTCAAGGATGCTGACAAGGCCGAGTTCGAGGCTCACATGAAGCGATTTGAAGAACTGTGCTTGGCTTCGTATGGTCAGACTAAAAGCGGGGTCTACAAGAAGAATCCTCTTCCAATGCCCTAGCAGATCACCTTCTCATCTGATCCTCAAGGACTTCAAGATATGATGAACAAGGCTATGCATCAGACGATGATTGATCAATGTAAAGTCCTTGCCAGTACTATCCAGAACTGTCTAACTGAGACACTCAAGAAGGGAGCAGAAGGGGGATATGTGGGACCTGCATACTTCCAACCAAATCGAACTCCTCCAGTATTCCCAAAAGACCAATCGGCTTCCCTGCCGATTGATGATTCAACAGTAGGGATTACATCATCTCCACAGATCAATACAGCTGATCCTGGTCCTTCGTCAGCTGCCCAGCCGATTCAGAATCAGAATGTTGGGAATATGTCTACAAGCCCTGCTGTTTCAATGCCAATTGTTCCAACATATTCAGCACAGTCCAATCATCACCAGCAGTATCCTGCGAAGAGAGATCAGGATGGAAGATTTGTAGAATGGAGTTTCCCTCATGATCACTTTGAAACTAATATCTCAAGCTTCTTCGAATCTCACCCTGAAGAAATTCCAGAAGTGAAGTACCCAGAGTCTTATCAAGCTATGTTCGGGGGTACTCCAGGGACTGTGCATGTGACCAAAGAAGGAGTGGAGTTTGTCTACTTCAATCATGGGAACAAAACTTTTGAAAGAGTTAAAATCTGTCCAGCTCATGCTCATATGGTCATACCAGTGGAAAGAAAAGCTCCTGTTCCACCTCAGAGATCGGTTCCTCAACCAACTTTGGGGATGCCTATGCAAACTACTCCACTGCAACAGCCACTATCAACGCAGCCTGTCTTAACCCCAGCTAATACAGTTGCTCACACGAGATCGCCGCCTCAGCAGCCGATCGACCAGGGAACGACAAGACAGCCAACAACACCACAATAATAGGTGGATCCTACACAAGCGGTGCAGATGCTCCTAAATCAATTGGCTATCTCAGGCCAGTTGAACTTGCATCAGCCAGTTCCATCGGCTGGTCAGCCGATCGGACAAATTCTACCTATGACAAGTCAATCAAATACACAAGGTTCTTCTGAAGCAAGGACATCAACGGCACCAAATCCACTTCCAAGAACCTCGGAAGATCAACCTCCAGAGACTCCATCAGCTGAGATACAAGCAATCGAACAGATATCTGCTGAAGTAAAGTCTCATATGAAGCAAGAATTGATTGACCATTTTCCAGAGATGCTGCAGAAACAATATGGGATGAAACCTAAGTAGCAATCCTGCATGTATAGGACACCGTATCCATCTGGCTACGATCAGATACCTTTCCCTCCAAGATTCAAAGTGCCAGACTTCACCAAGTTCTCCGGACAAGATGATACATCCACAATGGAGCATATTACTCGATTCATCATACAATGCGGAGAAGCAGGGAATGTTGATGCACTTAGGATACGGTTGTTCTCTTCATCTCTCTCAGGGCCAGCCTTTTCGTGGTTCACTTCGCTTCCAGCCAACTCCATTATCAAATGGTCTGATCTGGAGCAACAGTTCCACAATTATTTCTTCTCTGGTATTCATGAGTTGAAGATTACTGATCTGACCAGACTCAAACAAAGGAACGATGAAACTGTTGCTGTATTCGTTCAGAGGTTCAGGGAGGTCAGAAATAAATGCTATAGTCTGATCCTGGGAGACAAGCAACTGGCTGAATTGGCATTCCAAGGGCTCTTGCCAACCTTGAAAGAGAAATATGCATCACATGACTTCGAGAGTCTCAGCCAGCTGGTCAGTCGAATGAGTCAGGAAACTGCAAGATCTTACGAGCCTAGGAAGAACTTCCAAAAGAAAGTGTCTTATGTGGATTACTCTGACTCAGAAGATGAAGATAACATGATAAGGATCGCAGAGTGGGTCAAAGGTAAGAAGACAGTATCTTGCCCCTTTGGTAAAAAGGAACCAGAAAAATTCGGCTTTGACATCACTAAGGCCGATAAGATATTTGATCTGTTGCTTCAGCAAGGGCAGATCAAACTCTCCCAGTTCCATACCATACCATCTGCAGAGGAGCTAAAAAGGATGAAGTATTGCAAGTGGCACAATGCAACGTCTCACGACACCAATGACTGCAAGATCTTCAGACAACAAATTCAATCAACTATTGAGCAAGGGAAACTCAAGTTTGTAACCCCTACCAAAGCTGAAAAGCTGATGAAGATTGATCAGCACCCCTTCCCAACTAATACAGTTGAGGTGTCTAGCAAAGACACATCATGTGTTAAGCTGCTGACGTCGGAATCGACTCAAAATAAAGGAGTTGTTGATCCCAAAGTACAGGCAACTGCTGCCGATGTTAAAGGAAAAGGGTTTCTACTTGAAGAAGAAAACCTAAAGCCATGCCGGCCTGTCACATCCCAAATGCTGATCAACAAGTTTCAGCGACGGCAAGAGAAAGCAAGAGGAAGAGAGGAGTGGGCAGAGCGCAACGAAGGACATTGGAGATGTCCATTCTTCAAGTACTGCTGGGAAGAAGGGATCAAGCTACCGACGGCAGAAAATTGTCCAGAATGCAACAGGGCTTATAACAATAACAACTCATCTAAGAGGGTTTGCTTCGACGACAGAAGACCTGCAGCTGGGGATCACCGTGAACTCAGCAATCAACGGGTCTCAGTTTATGATCGGCTGGGGGGCAAGGCCAGTGTCCACGATTGGCTAGGGGGCAAGGCCAGTGTTCATGATCGGCTGGGTGGCCGAGTCAATGAAAAGTCAAACAATTGGCCGGAAGAGATGGCCGATTCTTTGGTTCCTGATGAGGACATCATGTGTCGGGATCCTGAACATCGACGCACTAATGATGAAGGGTCAAGTCAGTCACACAAGAAGCCTAATCCACAATGGTGTCCAGATGGCTTGACCAAGTCCCAGAAAAGGAGAATCCAGCACCTACGCCAGCTAGAACAGCAAGAAGAAGAAGAAAGACGTGTGCCGGACAAGAAGGAAGTTCGGTCTAAAGTATGGCGTCCAAAGCCTAAGGCCGATGATGGGAAGGATGATAAACCACAAGCTGATGTTAACATGGTTGTCCTTCTTGCAAAAGAGTTCATGGCCCCAGTTGATTCGGATGTGTCCGATGAAGAACTCGGGATGGCTCAGTAAACACTGGAACCTACACAAGCTATCTTTGAGAAACCAGATGATGAAAAGAGACTACACTTGAAGACATTGTTTCTTAAAGGTTTTTCAATGGGAAACCAGTCACCAGGATGCTAGTAGATGGAGGAGTGGCAATCAATCTGATGCCATACACCATGCTGCGCAAAATTGGGAAGTCTGATGAAGATTTGACCCAAACCGATATGATGCTGGTGGACTTCGAAGGCAACGTCTCTCTAGCTCAAGGTGCAATCTGCGTGGAGCTCACCATCAGCAGTAAGACCTTGCCAACCGCTTTCTTTGTCATTAAAGGGAGGGGATCTTATAATTTACTACTGGGTCAGGATTGGATACATGCCAATTGTTACATACCATCTACAATGCATCATCCAATGGATCGGAGATTCAGTGGATATGGTCAAGGGAGAAACCTCCTTGACAGTGGCAGCTACAGAAGCACAAGGGTGGACTTATGATCGAGTGAGCTGCATATCTAGAAAAGCATGGGATACCAAATATCTCAAGGTGTCCGATTTCGGACTAAAGCCGATTCAAGCAGTCGGCTCTGATAACAAGATTTAATGGATCAGTTCATTGAAGATGAAGGGAAGCTTGGGCACGGGTTTACATCGGCTGACGAATTGGAGAAGATAGATCTTGGAGATGGAAGCAAACCAAGGCTGACTTACATAAGTGCCAAGCCAGATGCAGAATACAAGAAAGAACTAATTACATTATTAAAAGAATTCAAGGATTGCTTTGCCTGGGAACATTATGAAATGCCCGGTTTAGGCCGATCCATCGTTGAACATCGGTTACCCATTAAGCCAGGATATCGACCTTTCCAACAACATCCTAGGCAATGCAATCCAAAGATTTATCCTGATGTAAAAGCCGAGATAACAAAGTTACTCGAAGCTGGTTTTATTCGGCAATGTCGATACACCGAGTGGATCTCCAACATAGTCCCTGTCTACAAGAAGAATGGCAAACTACGCGTGTGCATTGATTTTAGGGACTTGAACAAAGCGACGCCGATGGATGGATATCCGATGCTAGTAGCTGATGCATTGGTCAACACCGCTGCAGGCACAAAGTCATCAGCTTCATGGACGGTAATGTTGGATACAACCAAATATTCATGGCTATAGAAGATATTGCAAAAACTGCTTTCAGGTGCCCCGGTCATGTTGGTTTATACGAGTGGATCGTCATGACTT
The DNA here is from genome assembly GCA_036936925.1 of Cenchrus fungigraminus. Lineage (NCBI taxonomy): Eukaryota > Viridiplantae > Streptophyta > Magnoliopsida > Poales > Poaceae > Cenchrus > Cenchrus fungigraminus. The sequence goes on along the minus strand of CM072772.1, from coordinate 54,222,658 downwards.
TTGGACTAAAGAACGCCAGTGCCACATATCAGAGGGCCATGAACTATATATTCCATGAACTCATTGGTAAGATTGTGGAGATCTACATTGATGATGTGTTTGTCAAGTCAAAGAGCTACAAGGAGCATCTGGCCGACCTACGAAAAACATTGGAGTGCACAAGAAAGCATGGTTTGAAGATGAATCCCAACAAATGAGCTTTCGGTGTTTCAGTCGGTCAATTCCTGGGTTTCTTAATACATGAAAGAGGAATTGAAGTTGGTCAGAAGTCAATCCGCGCAATTGACAAAATAGAGGCACCATCAAACAAGAAGGAGCTTTAGTCGTTAATCGAAAAGATCAATTTTATCAGATGATTCATATCTAACCTGTCTGAAAGGATTCAGCCGTTCACACCTCTATTGAAGCTCAAGGCCGATCAGAAATTTATATGGGGAGAAGAACAACATAAGGCTTTAGACAACATCAAGAAGTACTTGAAGTCTCCTCCTGTCCTAATGCCCCCTCAAGATAAAAGGCCGTTCAAATTGTATTTATCGGCTAATGAGTGAGCTATTGGATCGGCCCTTGTACAATAGTTCGAAGGAAAAGAATGAGTCATATACTTCGTAAGCAGAAGACTATTGGATGCAGAAACAAGATATTCAGCGGTGGAGAGATGGTGCTTGTGCTTATTTTTCTCATGCACAAAATTGAGGCCTTATTTATTAATTGCTGAATGCATCGTGGTTTGCAAAGATGATGTGGTCAAGTATATGCTGTCGTTACCAATCTTGAAGGGCAGGATCGGGAAGTGGATCTTAGCTTTGTCAGAATTTGACTTGACCTATCAATCGGCCAAAGCAATCAAAGGGCAAGTGATGGCCGATCTGGTAACTCAGCATTGTGGGCCTGAGGTTGCAGTTATAGAACCTATTCCGTGGACCATGTTCTTTGATGGATCATCATGTGGAGTAGGAGCTGGGATTGGAATCATCCTCATCTCACCCCAAGGAGCAAATTATGAGTTTTCCATCCCAATTGAGAAGACTTCAACAAATAATCAGGCTGAGTACCAGGCAGTGTTAAAAGGGATAAAGCTATTGCAAGAAGTTAATGCTGAAGTTGTTGAGATATTTGGAGATTCTCAACTCGTGATAAATCAATTGGCAGGGGAATATGAATGCAAAGATGACATATTAAGGATCTATCATGAAGAATGTCTTCAGCTACTTAGGGAGTTCAAGATAGTAAAACTCGAACATATCCCTAAGTGTCACAACAGTGAACCTAATCGGCTGGCTCAAGGAGCGTCAGGATATCGACCGATTCTAGCTTTGGAGTTACCAGCCGAAGATTGGAGGAAAGAGATAGTAGATTATCTGAAAGATCCATCCAAGAAGGTTGACAAACAATTAAGATACAGGGCCATTAAGTACGTTTTATTAGAAGATGAGTTATACTATCGTACCATCGACGGAGTTCTGCTCAAATGTCTTGGCGAAGAGGAGGCTAAAACCTTGATGGGAGAAATTCATTAGGGAGTCTGTGGAGCCCATCAATCAACATTCAAGATGAAGTGGATGATCAGAAATAACAACTATTATTGGCCAACGATACTGGAAGATTGCTTCAAATACTACAAAGGATGCCAGGAGTGTCAGAAGTTTGGAAGCATTCAAAGAGTTCCAGCATCGGCAATGAAGCCAATAATCAAGCCATGGCCGTTCAGGGGTTGGGCAATTGATTTGATCGGACAAATATATCCACCATCGAGCAAAGGTCATAAATTCGTACTGGTGACTACAGATTACTTCACAAAGTGGGTTGAAGCCATCCCAATCAAGACTGTGACATCAGGCAATATGATTGATTTTGTTAAAAAACATATTGTCTATCGGTTTGGTATACCTCAAACTATCACGACCGATCAAGTGAGTCAATTCACTTCAGGGGAATTTGAAGAATACGCAAAGTCCCTGGGGATCAAGCTATTGAACTCGTCTCCCTACTATGCTCAAGCAAACAGATAGGCAGAAGCAGCAAACAAGGGCATCATCAAGTTGATCAAGCGCAAGATCGATGAAAATCCCAAGCGGTGGCATACAATCCTTAATGAAGCACTATGGGCATACAGGATGGCATGCCATGGGGCAACCAAAGTGTCACCATATCAACTAGTGTATGGTCATGATGTTGTATTACCTTGGGAATTAAAAACCGGATCCAGAAGGACTTCTTTACAAGATCAATTATCAGCCGATGATTATTCGGCCATGATGAAAGAAGAACTAGAGGACCTTGCTAGTAATCGGCTGAGAGCTTTGGAGAATATTGAGAAGAATAAAAGGAGAATAGCCAGATGGTATGATAAAAAGGTCAAAACTAAAGAGTTTGCCAAAGGAGATCTAGTTTGGAAACTTATATTACCAATAGGCTCCAGAGATCCGAAATACGGGAAGTGGTCGCCGACTTGGGAAGGACCATATCGTGTCAGCCAATGTGTGCCAGGCAATGCGTATATCTTAGAAACGTTGGAAGGAGAAAGGTTTGCCAGAGCACTAAATGGTAAATATTTGAAGAAGTACTATCCAAGCATATGGGTAGACACTTAGTCAAATCAGAGCCTAAAACAGCCGATTAGAGACTCAAGTTATAGCTGATTACATGTGTAATCGTCTTTAGTATAAAATAGCCAATCATCGAAACATGTTCGGTTCCAGATCATGGCCGATGTACAAATCGCCCTTATTACAATATATATATTTCTCTCATCTTCGGTTACAATGGTGATGTTACAGTATAGATCTAAGAAATACATTGAGAGAACAACTTGAGATGAAGCACAACAGGTCGATTACATTCATCATCATTGGACGGGTGACAGGACGAAGAAAGAGAAAAACAAAAAAGGAAGTGTAAATTTGACGAAGATGAATCACCAGATTCGGTGACTCTCCCCGTCAGGATTGTTTGAAAAGAAGACATAGGGTTGTTCTTCTTTCGAAAACGCCCCGCCCTCCTCCATCAGCTGATGCACCCAAGATGCATCACAAGGGTTCTTCTAGCTGTTGGACCTCCTGGCTTCACAAAAGGAGACTAGAGAGGGAAGTATGCCCTAGACTATATCACAAGAATTCTTCTAGCCATCATGAGTCAGAGGGGAAGAAAGAGGCCGAAGAGTAAGAGCCTAAAGTTCACTGGATCTATATCTTGGGCCATGAACGAAGGAGAGATGTGTTCTCCATGGAAAATGAGGGCAGATATTTATAGCCAGGGCACCAGAAGAGATAGAGATGAGGGAACCAGGAAAAGCGGAAGCCAAACATGCTAGATCCGGCAAAAGAGGAAACAGACGACCCGTGAAGGATTCAGTTTCCAAAGGATGACCGATTCAGAAAGATAACTCCCAAAAATATAGTTAACACACGTATGTCGTAAGCGGTGGGGAAATTTCTCTGACACGTCCACAAACTACAGAGCATGGTTCACAGAAATCATCTGCCCAGCATCGCAGACAGAGTTGGCAAGCTCACTGATGGCACCCCGGAGAAACGCCATTTCAAGCAAGAGCTTGTCAATGACCAGTGGCGATCATTAACACTTAAAGAGTTTTCCAGGAAAAGATGCCTCTCATGCCTAAAAGCTAAAGAAGCCAATGCCTACATCAGGAAGATCCAAAAGTCTGGGGAAGTCATGGAAGAATCCCTGGGTAAAATGGTGAGTCTTATAGGAAAGGAAAACGAAAGAACCAAAAGTGTCACATGGTGAACAGTCCTGGAAAAGTGTCAGATGATCTGTCACATTGAGGGAACAGGATACCATCAGTAAAAACAAATGAAGATTGATCGTATTATAAAAGGATTCAGCTATCGTTCAAATTAAAAAAGAAGATGTCAGATTCGAGGAAATTTTGAAGCAAAAGATTATTTACTCCGAAACTGGGGGGGCATGTGTTGACACTGTTTTTTGGAAAAACAGGTCAAAAGGATAAGAAGGAGTAGCTAATGGGAAAGCAAGGTAATCGGCCGATTAAAGATAGAGAGAGGATCGTTCAACAGGACTCGCCGATGGTCAGAGGAGTTCAACTCTATCGATGGGCTGGCAGGTCAAACCGATCGGCCAATGGTGAACTGGAAGATCGGCTGATAGAAAGAGAAGAAGGCGGAAATCAGGAGGATACGCCAAAAGGAAATCACGGCGAAGGCGGGTCAATCCACGATTGACAACGGGTCAAGAGTCAATTTTAGGGAGTTTGACTCCTGCGAGAGTCTTTTTTCTATTTTTTGTAGTGTTCGTTTTCTTTAGATGCAAGTAAACAATGCCGTAATTGGCTAGGAGTCGGGTTGTCCTCAGGACATAAACAGCGACCCTGCGTGGTCAGGAAAAAGGATACACACCAATATCAAACAAACTACCTCCGGGCAAACCCTTTACAATTTACAGCTTCTACTTTACAGCATCTACTTTTCCGGCGACTTCGCCATTGCGTTTTTTCTCTTTTCTGCAACACCGTCCTTCAAGTTCGTCGGGCTACATCGATCGATCACCGGCAAGCTTGTGAGTACTGTTTTACCGAATAACCCTAGGCTTTAACCTCCGGGCGCATCGCTGAGGTTTCGTCTAGTTCTTTATTCACCCTTTATCGATATTAGCTAGATCTACAAGTTTTCGTACCAATTCTTGTGGTTTTAGCTATTATCACCAATTTATCTAGCTCGATCTAGATCACGTCGGCTTCTAACACTATAGCCGATTCCGACCTACTCGAGTTGCTGACATCACGATCGGCCGATTCCAGCCGATCTCTTATGCACACCCTCGTGCCTCGGTCGCTCTCGAGCCGGCCGATCCTGCTTTACTCGTATCAGCCGATTGGCTGGTACATGTGTCGCTAAAAGGCCATCGGTTCTCTAGCCGATCCCTAATATTTTCCATTGTCAATCAACAGGTCAGATTGGCTGGCACGCCTCGCTACAGACCGGGGAGTCATGTGTGTCACGCGCGGAGGTGACGTCCTATTTTTGCGTCAACACACACGCCCTCGCCCATTGTCCCCAAAGGTGATGTATGTCTTGGACACCACCGGGACGAGACTTGAGAACCACCCCTAGTCTCCGTTCATTTGCCTTGAGCAACCGGAGTCAATCAGCCAAACGTTACTCAAGTCTCCCACCTGAAATTCAAAAACGAACACGTGAGTGAACAAAAGACTCAGCACTGGGGTTAATACCAAAAGAGTAAAACCAGTGCTGAGCCATTTGCTCCAAAGTGGGGTTAGCACAAACCATATCATCATGCCTATCAAAGCTACCACCACGAAAACCACCACCGGAACCACCATGAGGGAACCAACCCTATCTCGCTGGAGGAGAACGAAAACCACGAAAGGAAGACCGTGGACTGTTCCTCCTCTCCAACTCAAAGCTACGACTCCTCCCACCATCGTATTGAGCACGAGGTGGAGAACGTCGAGCAAACTGACCACCACTAGACTCACCATACCAACCACCTGTACCACGACCAAAGGAACCAAACCGAGCATCCTCAGGAGCACGGAAACCAAACTGCCTGGCACCCAGACCAGCACCGGTCTGACCGGTCCCCCTGACCGGTCTGACCGGTGGTGCTCGGCCAGCAGCACCACCTGCCTCCTTTCGATCTCCCCAAGCCGGAACAATCCTCACAATCGCCTTGGCCCTGGGCATTTGCATACGAGGCTCAGGTACACCATTTGAGGGGCGGTACCTGTCCTTGTTAGCCCACTCCTTAGCCATTCTCTCCTCATGCTTCCTCTTGAAGCAAAACTCACCCTTGTGACCATCTCTCCCACAATAGTCACAATGAAACCGTATGAGCTTAGGTTTAGGCTTGGGTTGGGGCTGCTCACTTGGTTTCTCCTCACTCGGCTTCTCTTTCGGTTTCTCCTCACTAGGTTTCTCACCCTCTTTCCCAAAGAACACATTCCCTAAGTTGCTCTTGAACTTGATGGGTTTTTGGAAGTCATTTGTGGGGTGAGGGAATATGGGTGGCTCTGGAGTTGTATCAAGTTTGTTTCTCAATGGGTTAGGCTTAGGAGCATAGGAATTTTTGTGGAAGGTTTTTGGTGGAGCTTGGATATCACCAATCTTCTCTCCTCCCTCACCACTACACTCTCCAATCTTATCCGACCCAAGCGCTTGCCCATCATAGTGCTTGTATGCCTCTATCATCATCCTAAGTTGTGGTGCATGACCCGACAACCACCCCATCATTTTTCTCAACTCATCATTTTCATCTTGCAAGTGATCAACATAATGTGCAAGTTCCAGATTCTTCATAGCATGCAATTCACAAGTAGAGCAAGAAGTGGGAACTGGTGCTTTCAACTCAGCCTCAAGAGAAACAATGTAAGCATGCATCTCATCAATCTTTCCATGCAAAACAGGGCAAGAAGTGCAAGCACCTAGCAAGGCAGGTCTAGACTTAAGATCAGCCACTTCAACCCTAAGCACATCTAGTTCCTCACACTTGGAGGCATGCTTTTCCTTAAGAGCATTAAGATCAGCTAGGTACACAGAGCAATCAGCACAATCAACCTCATCAGAAACAATAGGTGAAGCCTTAAGCGAATCAATTTCAAGCTTAGCATCTAGATTCTGTGTTTCTAGCTGAGCCACTCTAGTCCTAGCATCCTCAAGCGAGGCCCTAAGCTCCTTTTTCAACTTCTTAGCCTCTCTAAGCATGTCATCACGATTATCAAGCAACTTGCAAACCTCCTCATTCTCCTGGCACAAGAAGGAAAGCTCATCACGTACCTCATCCTCGGAGTCAGAGTCCGAGTCGCTCTTGTGACTCATCTTGCTGCCGGAGCTACGCCCATGCTGCAGAAGCCATCTCTCGCGTAGCAGCTCAGCCCGCTCAAGTTCTTGGATGACTTCTTGCTCTTGCGCCGATCACCTTCGTCTTCACTGCTACTCGAGCCCAAGGTAGAGTACGCGGAGCTGGAGTCGACGTCACTCGCTCCGACCATCGCTCGGGCCTTGTCGTGGCTGTCCTTCTTCCTCGATCGTCACTCGTCCTTGTGCTTGTGCTTGTGCTTGTGATCGCGCCTCGATCGGTACTTGCCCTCCGTCTTCGACCGATGCTTGTAGTTGTCCTTGTTCTCCATCTTCTCGGGGCAGTCGGCGACGAAGTGTCCCGGCTTGCCACACTGAAAGCACGTCCTCGTGTTCCTCCTTGTGTTCACCCGGTTCTCATGCATCCTCTCGAACCTCCTGGTCAGCAGCGCTAGCTCGTCCTCTCCAAGCACGTCGAACTCCTCATCTGGCAAAGACATCAAAGAGGACAAAGAGTACATCCGAGTAGATGGGTTAGCGTTAGACTTAGCACCAGAGCCACCGACGAGAGCAAGACTACTGGAATCAGTCGGGCTCTCAAGACGGGCTGTCACACCACGATCCACCTCAGCTGACTTGAGCTTCGAGAACAGCTCGTCTACCGTCAGAGTGTCATACTTTTCAGACTCAAGAATGGCCTCGACCTTTCCATCCGAAACTGTACGATCCAAAGCATGCAAGAGCTTCACAGCTCTGTCATGATCATCGTACGGGAGCACGGCCACATTAGCCCTCATGTTGTTCACAATCACCATGAACCGCTGGAACATGGTGTCAATTGACTCACCGGGGAGATGAGTGAAGTTCTCGTACTCTCTCCGGTAAGTCGCGTACAACCGAGCCTGAACCTAAGCGTTTCCAGCATGAGCATTCTTCAACTGCTCCCAAATCCTACAAGCCAAGTCCTCTGTCTGAACCCGATCGAATTCGGATTGACACAGAGCACGAAACAAGTAGTCAACTGCCTTGTTGTTGGCGTCGTGCATGTCCCTCGATCCTGGAGCAAGATAGTTAATCGGATGAACATAAGTTGTGTTCACCGTAACGTCCCAAAGGATCTGACCCTTACCGCAGAGGAAAGCTGCCATCCGCCTCTGCCACATCTTGTAGTTTTTGCCATCGAAGTGCGGAGGACCCGAACCTTGTTCCTGGTACGCCATCCTTGGATCTTAGACTGGTTAGAATCACAAAAATTCGTAACTGGCTCTGATACCACTTGAAGGACCGAACTGGTGATTAGAGAGGGGGGGAGTGAATGGGAGCCGATAAAAAATCTTCTCGAAGGAGATGGATACTCCAACAAGACGAACATGGCTAACCAAAACACGTCTCCGACTCAACTACCCAAGTTGGCCAAGACCACATAGCCACTGAAGTGCTACTGTTCCTAGGAACCAACAACCACCGAAACCTACTCGAGAACGCAGTGGAACAAACAACTCGAGCAGCTACTGACCACACCAGTCAGACCGGTCACCTGCACCGGTCAGACCGGTCCTGGCCGGATCTTCCGGACTGAGCCGCCGGAATACCCGATACCCTCTAGAGACGCACCGGGTCACCCTAGACCTCGAGCGGATCACCCGAGCAGGACTTGGCAATTTCCACAGAAAGCTCCTGCACCGGTTAGGCCGGTGCAGCTCACCGGTCAGACCAGTCTAAGCCAGGAAACCCCAAATCCGCGAAACCGACCTCCCGAGCTCCAAAACAGACCAAACTCGAAACAGCAGCAAGACAAGAGACTGGGAAACACACCTGCACATTCACACGAGCAAAAACCCAACTGGGGTCTGCACCGGTCAGACCGGTGGAAGGCACTGGTCAGACCGGTCAGGATCTGGGCGCTCGGGATGAACAGCAACCCGCGGGTCAACTCCTCCAAATCCAAATCCCGATCTCCCAATTCGCTCCACGGATTCGGACAAGATTTTGGGGATAGTAGGAGTACCTCATGGGCATTCCATAGCCACGATTTGGTCCACTAAAACTTGCTAAATCAGGAGGAATTGAAGGATTTCCACCAAGAACGCCTCTAACCCTAGACCTGAGAAAACCCCAAAATTGAGCCCCTTTACTCACGGATTTGGGAGGGGAATCAAAGGGAAAAGAACCATGAAGGGTTCATGCATACATCCCCCACCAAATCCCAAAGAGAAAGGTCTCAAAACCGCCACAAGAAAATCGCCAAGAAAAGGCTCCGAAAATCACCAAAAAGGGAAAATGGGAGAGACACAATCAAGCCTTAAGGAACCACGCCGAATCTTCTATACATACCATGCAGGTTCATACAAGGTCTAGCTTGCCACCCGGTCATCCTTCTCTCTCTCAAGATTTCACCATGAAGCTCTCAAGCTAGTCCTAAAAATCCTAAGGAAAATAGGAAGGGCTCCACCAATCACCACTCATGACTCGGCCAATCACCACTCATGACTCGGCTCCCACGAAGTCCCGGCTCGACCTTGGTTTTGAGGCTCAACCAAGAAACCGTCCACGACTTCATCTTGCCATTCTTGCCACCATGCGGCCCGCACTTGACCCCGATGGCCACCGGGTCCCTCGAGCCAAGCCTACTTGTCTTCTCCACACCTGGAGGCCTACCCGGCAACGACCTTTCACGCTTGCTCTTCACCTGCACCAACACCAGTCAAGCTGCAACCTGCACCTACAATACTTAGTCAAGAGTCAGTCCAGACAATATTGTCAATCACTCATCACACTAGGAAGCGACCATCCACCGGTCCTCGAACCACACAGGCTCTCAGAAGGGTGTCTGGGCAATCGATGCTGTTGAGGGTAAAGGATTTAAACTGCGTGCTGCGGTTCTTTGGTGCATACATGATTATCCAACATTGAGCACGTTGTCTGGGCGAGTCACGAAAGGCTATTTTGGCTGTGTTCATTGCGACAAGGATCCTTGCTCAAGGAGATTGAAGAACAAGATATGTTACATTGGGCATCGTCGTTTCCTTCCAACTGACCATCCATGGAGAAGAAAGAGAGCATATTTTGATGGTACTGTTGAAAACCGAGAAAAGCCAGAGCAGTTTACCCATGAGGAGCTGAAGCAGCAACTGGAGAAGGTTAAAGACGTTAGACCAGGAAAGCATCCTCTACCTCAAGGAAAGAAAAGGAAGCGGGAATCCGGACAGTGCTGGAGCCGAAGGGTTTGTTTGTGGGACTTGCCGTACTAGTCATCTCTGAAGTTGGCACATAATCTTGATGTGATGCACATTGAGAAAAACATATGCGAAAACCTTATTGGAACGTTGCTTAAAATTGCTGGGAAGACAAAGGACACCATCAATGCTAGGGTTGATTTGGAAGAGATGGGCGTAAGATCAAATCTACACATGGTGGCAACTGAGGATGGTGAGTCAAGCAAAATGCCAGAAGCTCCGTATGTACTTTCAAAAATAAAACAAAAGCTGTTTTGTGATTTTATAAGTTCGGTGAAGTTCCCAAATGGATATGCTTCAAACTTAGCTAGGTGTATTGCTGCAGATGGATGCAAACTACAAAAACTGAAAACTCATGATTATCATATCCTACTCCAAAGGGTTTTGCCGGCTTGTCTTCGCGGTTTAGTGGACAAAGAGATATACACAGCTATTGCAAAATTAGGAAACTTCTTTCGGCAACTATGTTGCAAAACTCTGAAGTTGGATGTCTTGCAAAAACTGAAAACAGATATCCCAATAATTCTGTGCAAGCTTGAGAAAATTTTCCCTCCTGCCTTCTTTGATGTTATGGTCCACTTGGCTTTCCATTTGCCTGAGGAAGCAATCCTGAGAGGTCCAGTACAATATGGATGGATGTATCTCATCGAAAGAAGGCTATGCACATTAAAGCATTCAGTGAGAAACCAAGCTATGCCTGAAGGATCCATTGCATAAGCATATGTTGCTAATGAGGCCTTGACATTTTGCTCAAGGTACTTCACGACTGATGATGTGGCCACACGATTCAACCAGGTTGGAAGGAACAGAGAGAATGCTGATTTGTCTGTAGATGGAACATCCTGTTTCGATCACAATGTTCAAGTACTTGGAGCAGGGACCACTTGTTGGATTGGGTCAAAGTACGACAAGGTGGTTTGGTATGTGCTAAACAATTGCGAAGAGGTGAAGCCATATATCGAGTAAGTAAATCACCATTGCAATGATAGAACTACAATTATTTCGTTCTAACTTTGAGATGGTACTGCTTTGCAGCGTGTTCCAGAATGAATTAAAAGCGAAAGGTGTGTCGGACGAGGATATTGATCGTCGAATTGTTACAGAATTTCGGCACTGGTTTAGATCGCATGTTAGTATTTATTTTTTTTTGTTTGGTAGCTAGCTTATATTACCTTGTGAGGACCTTTACATAAGACTATATTAAAAAAAACTATGGCTCTTCTGTACAGATTACAAACAATCCAGTGAGCGACGACAACCTATATGCATTATCAGCTGAACCAGACCGGCGAGCAAAAACTTATACAGCATGTATTGTAGGCGGTGTCCGGTACCACACCAAGGCCCGAGAGGCAAATAGGAAGACACAGAACAGTGGAATCATGACTACAAGATCACATGAAGACATTTCAAAAATTGAGTTTTATGGTTCACTAAGAGACATTATTGAGTTGCGGTACAACTCGGGGCTTGACAGAGATCGAACTGTTGTTTCATTCCAGGTTGACAGGTATGATCTGGAAGGGACCAAGAAGGAACCAAAGATTAGAAATGATGGTTACTTCACAAGCATCAATACTGGAGATTACTGGTACCAAGATGATCCCTACATTCTTGCTGAACAAGCAACGAAGGTCTTTTACTTGCCAGACACCCTACTACAACACCCATGGAGAGTGGTGCAAAAATTTGAGTACAGGCATTTGTGGAGCTATAATGAAAATGAGGAGGACATAGCTCCCACTGGCATGGTACTTGCATATCAAGATGATGAAATTGACGCTGATGGTCTCGGTGATGGTTCGGAGGTTCCGGTGCCTATTACTGGCGAGGAGACTGTGGTTACAGCCGCTGAAGTTGACGCAATTCGCCAGCAGGAGCTGTCTGATGTGGATGGATTCAATTCTGAAGATGAGGACGATGACACTCTATGGCAATACGTCGATGAAGATGAAAATTTTGCCGCTGAAAGTGACGACGACTAGAATATCAAATCAGTAAATGTTTAAGTCGATCCGAACTGAAATCATGTGGACCTTATGATTTATATGTAATTTATATGTAGTTGAAGTGCACTTTCCTGAATATTAAACCTGCCGTAGGTGCCTACTATCCGGTTCACTGTATTATGTAGCTTCGGAACTTCCTGTTGCAACTTTACAAAATATACGATCACGCATGGGGATGACCGATTATCCGGTACGTTGTATTATAAAACAACGGAACGTCCTGTTGGGCTACGTGAATGGTAGGTTAGAAAATATCCATTTATTGTCCTCTCCAATGTGGGCATGGTCGAGTAGTATGCAATGTGACGTGCTCATGATCATGTAGTACTAGGCGAATCGAATCGACGAAGGAAGGGATGTGTTGATCTCCAATGTGGGCATGATCGACTAAGTATGCGAATGGATTGTCCGGTTATTTGTATTATGTACGATAGGACCATCCTGTTATGCCTTTCATACTCATCGACATACGTCCGAAGGATGGTCCGGTCTGGTATACATCGGAATAGAGGAACTTCCTTGTAAACTACAGGTACGAAAGGCGCTTCCCATTTCCTGGTCACAGGGTGCCAACAACGCACTACACACACCTTTATGGCTTTATCCAACGACGTGTCACTCATGCTGACCCGCCATCCCCCCATTTACTGCATCCTCACTTGCGGCGCAACCCCTTGGTAGGGTTCCGGCGCTGCTGCCGCTGCCTACAGCAGCCTCCAGCGGATACCTCAATCCGTCGCCGAAATCAAAGGTATGTGTCTGCCTCTAGGCTCCAGCAGATACCGCAATCTGCCGCTGAATTCTTGGAATGGAACTAATTCGAGAAATTTATTGCAGATGGGCCGGGATGGTGGCAAGAGAGATGGAAAGGTGCTTGATCCTCCTCTGGTGAAGCGACAACGAAAGTCGCAGCTGACTTCTGCAGGCACGTCTGGTCCTCAGACGAGGCTAAGGTGCAGGCCTGCGGCACGAGATTCTTCCTCTGCCCCTACACGCCGCAGACAGGGTGGGTCAACCTCGGTGCCTTCCTACCGCACACGGGGTGGGTCAAGCTCGGCGCCTTCCTGCCGCACACGGGGTGGGTCAAGCTCGGCGCCTTCCTGTCGCACACGGGGTGGGTCAACCGCAGGCCATCACCCGCCTCGCCCTTCAGAGTTTCCTGCGCCCGATCCCAAGAAGGAGAAACAGGTACAACTTCACCCTCCACCGGAAGAGCCGCTTAAGATGATGGACATGTGCAACCACACCTACCAAATGATTAAAGGTCTTAGATGGGTGCCTGAGAATCAGTGGTGGGACAAAACCAAGGACAAACAGGTCGTACCAAGATTTAGGAATGTCCTTCAGCAAACTTTCTATTATAACTACAAATACCTACCCATGAAATTGTACCAGCACAGGGTTATAAATTGGGATCATGTGACGTTGGCTGCGGGAGGGGATGTTAAGGCATACTTCGATGATCATCCCGGATTGGCTGATTTGGTCTCAATGCAACATAAGTATGTTGAGGATTGGGTGAGAGTTTTTTATGCTACTGTGTACATTGCCGATACTAGGGATTACATCATGTTCATGTTTCAGGGATGCCAGTATACTCTTTTCCGACACCATATTGCTGACAAACTTGGATTGAGGGATTTGGAAATAGGAAAGTACGACCATAAGACATCCCTACATAATATTGTCTACGGGGATCGTGAACCACCTCAGCGTAGTTTGCTCGGTAGGTCGTTCCCATCCGACGAGGAGATGGCCGGACTTTTTGTTGAGTCATTCACAGGTAGGCGAGCATATCGCACGCCTGACATGCTTACACCTGAGGCAATGTGGTTCACCGAGCACTATGGAAGACATTGTTACCACGGATTGGCAATGCATAGTCGATCAGTAGTCTTCAGCAGTGGCTTCTCCTTCACGTCATGACTGGTCGGCCCTTCGACATCGTGGACTTCATTTTAGCCGAGATTGAAGATGTTATCTTTGATGGGTTGACCGTGGCCCGACATATGCCGTATGCTCACTGGATCTCCTTTATCCTGAGTAGTGTTATCAGAGTATATGAAGACGTGGAAAGGGTGCGAACCGGACCCAAAGATTGGCGTCCCGAGTACATGATGTCCAAGACACATTTCAAGGAATACAGGCCTGCGAGACCAGGAGACAGATGTCGTGGCCTAAGGGCTACAATTGAGCCATCTCCTGATGACATTTGTTCCTCACACAGTGAAGGCAATGAGGCATCTCCGGTGAGACATCTCCAAGTACATGATGGTGCATCGCTACCCACTAAAAAACAGAAACGGTTCCAGTCACTCCAGCAACTACCAATGAGCCAATGGACTCTTCCTTCTTTCTGAAACTGATCCTTGAAAATCAGCGCGAGCAGAGAAAGTTCCAGTCAATGATGGAGATGAGGATGGAACAGTAGGAGGAGTTAAACCGCGCACACTCGGAGTAGATAGTACAAATGGTAACACAGCAGCAGCGCACTATGGAGAATTTTGTGAATGCTTCACTCAGTCACCTTCACCAAGTTAACAGCTTAACGCCACCGCCCGCTCTACTCACACCTATTGGTCAGACCCCCTTGCAACTCATGCCTCCTGCTAACTTGGGTAAATCATCTGAAGTCTATGAGCTGCCTCACTATTCAGCAATTGGTTCACAATGGATGACAGAAAAGGATTCCACAGAAGAAAAGGGAGCAGATGCAACAATACTCAAGGTTCTATCTGATATTGCAGCAGAGGAAACGAATAAGGAAGATCCTTTGGCGGCAACAGCAAATGGTCCGGAAGATCCTTCTCCAGCTACCTCGGAAGGCTCTCGTGCAGCTGATCCTGCTCCAGCTCCTGCTACGTCGGAAGGCTTTCCTGCTCTTGCTCCTGCTCCTGCTCCTGCTACCTCAGAAGGCTCTCCTGCTCCTGCTGCTGCTACCTCAGAAGGCTCTCCTGCTCCTGCTGCTGCTACCTCAGAAGGCTCTCCTACTCCTGCTGCTCTACCTCAGAAGGCTCTCCTGCTCCTACTCCTGCTCCAGCTCCTGCTACCTTAGAAGGCTCTCCTGCTCCAGCTCCTGCTACCTCAGAAGGCTCTCCTGCTCCTGCTCCTGCTCCTGCTACCTCAGAAGGCTCTCCTGCTCCAGCTCCTGCTACCTCAGAAGGTTGTCCTGCTCTAGCTCCTCCTCCTACTACTGAAGAAGGCTGTCCTGCTCCTGCTTTTGCTCCTGCTCCAGCTCCAGCTCCTGATGACCCTCTTCACAATCCTGTTACATCGGCTCCTTCGAACACCGACGAAAAAGAGGTAGAATGTTAAACATTCCTTTTATTGTCATTGATTCCATTTGATTATTGTATTCGAGTTGAACAATACATTTTTCTTCACATGTGCGAACCAGCCATAAATAATAGTTTTGCCTGAGCTTTGTGCTCAGGTCTTCACAATTGCTGACCAAGATGAAATTGTACCGGAGTTAGAAGACTCCCAATACTCTTGTACCGGGTTGTAGAATGAGATACAGGTACCAGCACTTCGTTTCCAGAATAGAACATCGTACTTGTGTCGTGACATTGAAGACTGCGACTTCCACACGATTGAATCCTCCGATTGGATTAATGGCTTGGATCAATGCGGGATCCCTACAACCAAAACGGAGAGTTCTACGACCTCGACATCACGCAATGCATGAGTCGTGCTATGCATAAAACGAACTCAACACTCCCTACACATTCTTTTGTTTGTAAATTTCGATGTAATCCTTGAACCATGTCACAATACCGATGTTTGATGAGAGGATGGGATGTGTTGATCTCCAATGTGGGCATGATCGAGGAGTATGCAACGTGACATGCTCGTAATCTTGTAGTACTAAGCGAATCGAATAGACGAAGCATGGGATGTCTTGATCTCCAATGTGGTTATGACTGAGGAGTATGCAACGTGACGTGCTCATAATCTTGTAGTACTCAGAATTGAATCGACGAAGGAAGGGTTGTGTTGATCTCCAATGTGGGCATGATCGAGGAGTATGAAATGTTACGTGCTCATAATCTTGTAGTACTAAGCCAATCGAATTAATGAAGGAAGGGATGTGTTGATCTCCAATGTGGGCATGATCAAGGAGTATGCAACATGACGTGCTCATAATCTTGTAGTACTAAGAATCGAATCGACGAAGGGATGTGTTGATCTCCAATGTGGGCATGATCGAGGAGTATGCAACGTGACGTGCACATAATCTTGTAGTACTAAGCGAATCGAATCGACAAAGGAAGGGATGTGTTGATCTCCAATGTGGGCATGATCGAGGAGTATGCAACGTGACGTGCTCATGATCATGTAGTACTAGGCGAATCGAATCGACGAAGGAAGGGATGTGTTGATCAATATAAGGGGAGCAGTACATAAACGAAATGAGTAGTTCCTAATCAAGGAATATCCTATGTAGTAGTATCTTGATAAGAGGAATATCCTTTGCCACCAGTATATAGCGCTGACCAGCCCTCAGAACAAACCGGCGCGCGATTCAAATATTCGGAATTTCAGACGCCCGGGCAAAGCAGATGTTAAATGTCCTTTTTGCTTCCCCCTTCACAATGCACCCCATTTCAGTCACCACCATAATGAAAGGGTATATTGGTAATCTAACAAGGCCCTCCACCGAAATGGATAAATTACCCCCGTCCCCGTCCCTTCCCTCCCTTCTACTCCTCTCCTCGCCATCTCAAATCTTTCCGCCCCCATTTCACCTTCCCTCCTCGCCGGCAGCCCAAATCTTCACCTCCTCTCCTCCATCGTCTCAAATCTACCGCTCATAGCTTCAGCCCCTTTCCCATCTGCCTCTGTAGTAGCAGCGGCGACGACATAATGGCACCAGGAGGGAAGATCGTACGAAGGAAATATCCAGAACAAGGTACAATGTTTTCCTCCTCGGTTCAGCTTCCCTGGTGGATTCGTACTTGCGTGTTTTCCCATCTGGCAGATCCCATGTGTGCACTAGTTTTTTTTGATCAGGTAGATCCTATGTCTACACTAGTTCTTTTTAGGATCTTGTTTTGACTAGGAACATCATTTCAGGATCTTGTTCGGCTAGGAACATCCTACTGGTTCTATAGAAGTTTTTAGATCTGACAGATCCCATGTCTACACTACTTCTCAGGATCTTGTTTTGACTAGGAACATCTTTTCAGGATCTTGTTTCGGCTAGGAACATCCTACTGGTTCTTATAGAAGTGTTTAGATCTAGTTTTATTTACAGTGGTAGGCCAACCTTACAGAAGTTTCTCTGCTTTCCTAACAGAAGTAGACAAGCACAGCGATTACGAGCGGCAGAGGGACATGAATGTTTTGAAGAATCACAATTTCTTCCCTAGTCTTGGCATCGAGAAAATGAAAGCACTTTTAGCAGCTGACCGACCAAGCAGAAAGGGTACCAATGATACAACATTACAAGATTCGGATCCGGAGTACAACCCTTCTGATGAACATGAATCTGACCCAGAGACATGTCAACAAGAGGTAATCTTATCATGAACTCATTTCATGTACTAGTTATGCAGGATTGCTTCTGATCTTCTCTTTCTTTATTGAATTTTGTGTAATCAGGTCACTCATAGCATACCTGTCAGTGGAGGAAGAGGGACCAAGAGAATTCGGGCACCGGATGACCCTACCAGAATGCCTCCTAGATTGACTAGGACCAAGGCAAGGGAATTGGCTTTAGCTGATGGGAGTGGGACAACTCTTGATACACAAGAATTGCCCACTGAAGGCCAAGCAACAGCAACCCACGATGAGAACATCATCGACATGACGACTGCAGAAGGCAAGTCATTTGATCTCATATTCGAATGTCCTAATTACCAACCGAATAATTATTAACTTGTATGGCTGTAACAAACTTGTTAGGTGATGCACGCCCTTCCAAAGCACAACGGGGGCCGCGGGATTCAAGAAGATTGGGTAGAGATCTAGACTGAATTAGCCGAGGCTTAAATGGCAAGATCCCTATACACATTCAAGAAGGGCTCAAACGCCCAGAGGCACCAATGCAAGCTGCAAAGTTTGCATCAGAAGGTGGGATCATAGTGTGTGGGCACATACCGATCCTTCCTAGCTGGAAGGACTACAAGCCAAAGAAGAACTAGCAAGATGGTGAAAAGACTGAAGACCATCTCAAGAACTACATGGGCAAACTAGCGGTGTGCATATGTCCACTCATCTACTACCATAGTTGTTTGCATCCATTCTTGTCATCCATTTTCTGATAATTGTCTTGTGCTAGGGGCAGTTCGACATTGACACCACCAGTGAGCCTGTAAGGGTGGCATGCACTGACATGCTGAAGTCGATACAGAGACAGGCGAGGTATCGCCTGAAGCAAAAGTACTTCAATGATGTTCCAGCAAATGAAGTCCCAACTAAATCTCCTGTGCCCAATCTGACCGACGCCCATTGGAAGGCACTGGTTAACATGTGGTCTTCCCCTGAGCACAGGGTATGATAGAACTTCAACTTGCCACTACCACATTTTCATGTACTTATATATTGTTCTTAATCTTATTTCTTACACGAGTTCTTATTATGGTAATGGCGATGTGTAGTACAAACACCAGTAATCGAGGAAAGGTCAAGTACCATCAGCGCACGGGATCTCGAAGCTACATTGTACAAGCTAATCTTGTGGTAAGCAGATGAACAAGTCATGTTTTTGCTCTGTAGTTCATTTCATGAACCATTTTACAATGCTAGCACTTTAATAATTATGCCTGTTTTCGAAACATATTTAGAGGCAGAAGTATACTGCTGAAGGAGAAGGGCTAAGTCCACTTGATTATTTCAAGTCCTTCCACTGCAGCAAGAATGGCTTCACTGCTCCAGTACAGGTAGCCATTGTAAGTACTTGTCTGCTTTTGCATTTTTCTTTGCAACAATACTAGAAACATGTGTGACTATTTTATTTTAAACCTTTCATTTTATTTCCTTTTTTAGGCTCACATAGAACAAATTGTCGCTGAACCTCAAGGCGACCAACCAAGAAAGACTGCTGCTAAAGCAGTGGCGGAAGTTGTCCAATCTAGGACTTTTTGGGAGGTTGCTGGCATTCGCCCGCCCTCCATGAAAAATACTAGGGTAACTACTGCACTTCAGGTTCAGGAAATATGAGCTGGACTTAACATTGAGAAGCAAGGGGGGCACAACTGTGGCAGAAGATTGTTGAACAGGAGGCCGAGATGAGAGAACTGAGATTGAAGGCTCAAGAACAGGAGACAACATTGAAGTCTCAAACAGAAGCGCTTGAAGGTTTGAAGAAGAGCACAACTGACATGCATAATCTGATCCAAGGCTTGATAAATTTCAGCCAGGTTTATCCTCCTCTCAACTGAAGTGTGGTCCTGGTGAACTTGTGTTGCTGATGACTTGTTGTATGTTGATTCGATTCGATGCTAACTTGATGTATATTGCACAATTGTACAGGTTGAACTATTCCCTGAATGTGGTGTGAATTATATGGAAGTGGGAAATGTTTTGTTTTATTGTCTGATTATATGCTGGCGATCAGTAGCAGCCAGAACAGTATACAGTGCCCTGAGAAATGCAATATGGGCTGATCTAAAAAAAAGCAATATGGGCTGAGGCCCAGGAAAGGCCCTGTGGATAATTGCCCAAAATCAAATGTCCAAGCATATTGCAATATGGACCAAGTTCGTTAGATTGCTAGGGCCCAAAATAAAATAGCCCAATATACTGTGCAACAAACATTTCGGGAATGGCCAAAAAAATAACACGAAAACCTGAAACGGGCTAAAATTGGCCCAACAATATTAGGCGCACAAAGGCTCTTACATGGACCGGGCCTCAATTTGTGACGAACTGAAATCGTCATAACCATCTGCCACGTCGGAGCCACGATGGATCTCGGTCCGATGTGGCAGGTAGCTTATGACGCCTTAGTGTTACGAATTTATATGCGTCATTAAACTCATGACGCCGCGATATAAGGTCTCGTCATTAATCGCGGTTTGTGACGCTCGATTAATGACGGAGCATTTTCGTAACAACCGGCGTCATTAATCGCGGTTTATGACAAGAAACGGCCTTTTTTTTGCGTCACTAGTCAGCGTTTTTCTTGTAGTGATCATCTTGTAATAGCACCCAATCAATAAAGAGCTACGCAACATATAAGACGTAGGGTATTACGCATCTCGCGGCCCGAACCTGTCTAAATTGTGTGCCATGTGTCTCTCCTTCGAGTTCCTGATCTCGGCGAGGCCACAAACATCTACCTCGGGTACCCCCCTTGGTAGGTTGCCGGTCTAAAACACCGACAGGTGCGGTACAAGTCACATCCTCCTCCTTTTCTGATGAAAAGGACGATCCCTAGTTATCATCAATCTGACGAAGAGGAGGCAGAGCGGAGCCCCATTCTGGTGCTGGTTCACACATCCTCTAATGATTCAGAGTTTGTGAAACAAAATGAAATCTAAGATCATGTGCGCCTCTGAAACATTGCACCCCTTGCAAGTCAGCAAGAGGTGCCAGGGGTGAGGGCGCGGAAGCACCACCAATCACCGGGGATTTGTCATCTCCAAGTGCCGTCATCCTCTCCCATCCTCATTGGTCGGCATCAGTCGATCTCTGCCATCCTCGCTGAGCAGAGGCCATCATTGACCGGCCGTCATCATCCGCTATGGAGCGGCACCATCATCCTCTGGCGGTGGCAATGGAGGGACGCCCTCATCCGCGGGTGGCACCTAGGGAAGTCCACCGCCATCTTCCATGGGTAGCGAGAACAAAGCGACATCATCGTCCATGAGCAGCTGCGACAAGGCGACGAGTCCACCATCAGCAAAGAAATGGCGCCTTAATTAGTGAATTAGTGGTAACTGCAACTAGTAGAAGGAGGAGTAGAAGAATGTTGACGGTCTATATGTGTATAAAACTTCGTTTAGACTTGCAAGCGGACAAATCCTCCGTCGTAGTCAAGGGACCCTTCTTCCCTTAAGTGCGAACCCAAGGTATCGAATGCGTGGAACAATGTGTAACGCAAGATCCAATCTAATAAACACTTTGATTGTCGAAAGGAGTGCTTTTCCATCTAATCCAGAAAACATCAAGAAAACGAATCTAATCTACTAAACACCGGAGGTAGCAAGAGAAAGAGAGGGGAGAGCCAATCTAGAGATTGGATCGGGTCTTTTGTTGAAGTAACAAAACCGAGAAGAATAAAGCAAACGAATCTCATCAAAAGCTTGTTTAAATCGTGCCTTCCGTTCCAACTCCGAAGACGCCCGCCTTTTGGAACCTTCGTCCTATCACGACGTGCCCCTATTCATGCGGGTTAGCCTAGGGCGAGTTCAAGAAGAACAAGTTGCAAACGCTCGGTAGGTCAGGTATGCACCTCTAGCCACCATGGCTACAAGAACATCCTAAGCAATCTATCCGCGGAATAGATTGGAGAATAAGAAAACCCAAGCGAAGACAAAATCGTAGTGAAAGCACTTGATCGCTAGAAATCGGATTCAATCTTGCAAATTCAACATGAAAGCATAATACATGGACAAGATCACCACTGGGATCCTACCTTGATCTCTATCCTAGCTCCTGGAACTTCGACGTGGTCTTCCATGCAAGGTTCCCACGTTGGCTGGGGAAACCCTAGTCAACCATCTCGACCCTCTCCTCTCTGGAATGGTGTCCCTCTCTTCTCTGCTCCTCGGCGGCGGATGACGAATGAATTGATGCGTGGCTCTTGGCAGGGGGACTATAAATAGCCCGAGGGTCAACTAGGTCAAAGGGGGCGCCGAACTGACGCCAAAACGGGCTGGGCCGACCAGCCTGGGGCGACTGGCCTGGGCCCATTTTGGCCTGGTTTGGCCCCGGTTTTCTTCCCGTCGCTTCTCGTGTCTTCTGGAACTCCCCCCTTCTGCATGTGGGCCCTTGGCGTTAGTTTCTTCGCGGTTTGGATAGGGCTCCTTGTCGCGCAAGCTTCAACATTTTCTGTCTAGGTCCTCGGAGTTTTCTGCCTTCACAGTTTGGTCCTTGGGCCTCTTGGAGTCATGTTTACCTCGTGTCTTGACTTGTGCCGGGCTTCATGAGCTTCTTGCAAAGTGCTCGATGAACTATACCCGGAAGTCCTCGTTTAGGTGCTTAATCCCTGCGTAAACAATAAACTCCAAATACCACATGCGAGTGCGAACTTGACATGTCATGAGGGTTAGGATCGTTAGTTTGGATATTAAATCGATACCAGCATTGAAGGTAAACTCATGGCTAGGTTGACGGAAATTCACCGTCAACAGCTCCCCCCATGCTTAAACCTTGCTCGTCCTCGAGTAAGCCTTCAATGGATATCAGCATTGCCTTTCGTTGTTCATACCCTGCACTTGATCATAGACGAGAAAACATAATGCTCTCTAAATTTATATTTGTTAAAGTTCCATAGTGTACTAGCTACTCTTCATCCCTACGGAGGGTGGATATCAATTAAGCTCTTCCCACAAGTAATTAGTCATGCTCCCAAATTTCAAATGAATCTTAGAAATTTTGAAGTGTAGAGCAAGATGAAGAAAAATAGCTAAACCAAGTTCAAAAATTTAAACCACCTTGCATCTTGCTCATGAACTCTCATCTTATCTTGTCTCTCAAGCCTATTTGTTCTACTACTTTCCCCTCTAAAAATATATATAAGTGGAAGGCTTTATTTGGAGCTTTGGGAAAAGTTTAGTCCTATCAAGATATTATAATTGAGATATTATCAAAACAAGACGAGCTTCTTATGGTCTTACCGAGACTCGTCAAAAAGGTCATTGGAAAAATAATGTTTTCAAGGAGGGGGGGGGGAGATGAACACACACTTTTTGAGATAAGTGGACATGTGCAAATGGCAAAGAGTGATCCCGAGGCACAAACAAAGTCCTCATTATCGGATTGCACATGGTTGGAAAGATGAGTATGGGTCTTGATCTTGAATCCTCTTGAAAGTCCTAATGCATCTAGAGAGTCGGGGTGCTTTATATATATATATTTTTTTTTTCTTCCTCTCATATTTTTTTCCTTCTCTCCTTTTTCTTTCTCTCTTTTTTCATACATCTTCTTTCTCTTTTTTTTTTCTTCATTTTTTACTTTTATTTTTTATATACTCCCCTTGAACTCTAGATTACATTGTACCTACCTCCTTGGCAGCTCCCCCATGCTTAGACAATTGCACGTCCTCAGGCAAAGAGGTGGCAAAATTTTTGTGCCGAGGTAGGTACTAAAAGTTCTATGTTTTCCTGGAGAGAAACACTTGAAATCTTCTAAGGATCCTTCACGCAACCTTATGTCGTCTTGAAGGTCTCCCAAAATTATACTTCAATCCTTGGCACCTTCATTCTTATGATCTTCCTCGGAATATTCATCCATACTCAAATGATAGATTGTGGTCAAGGAGGTAAACACAAAAAATATATATTGGGTTTTATTGGTGGAAATCCGGCAAGGTTTGTGAAATTTCTGATGTGGAGATTCATAATGCACGGATAGAAAAGGCTAGCAATAAGATAGATACGGAAAAACGGAATGACCAGCTTCTTAGTCTCGGGCCAGAGAAATCAAGCCCTGAATTAATTCACCCAAAAATAAATCTTGTATACTAAGTTTTTGCACTCAAATAAATATAAGGCTTTGGATAGGTAGAGCAACATGCAAGTGGTATTAATGACAAGGTTAGCATAACTTTTAACAACAAAAATAAATCATCTTTAACCCATCCAAAATTTAGAGCATGAAAAGAAAACTATGGGTCTTATCTTTATCATAACCTCCGCAAAGGATTAAGCTAGCATTTAATTTAATTTTAGATTTGCATTTATAGAGAGCATTAGCTTAATCATGCATAAAACAAGTACAAAGATAAGAAAAGCGGCAACTTTCATCATATATCAACATGGCATCAACTTATTATCTTCACTAAAGGTGATAATCATGGTGGCAAACTTTATTCATGTTTATTTAAAGCAAACACTACTACTAACACACATGCTGAAAATAAATAAAAATAGAAAATGCTACGCACACACAAATTTGCATAAAAGCTGAAAATAAAGAAAAGAGAAAAGAGGAAATTGAACCGAAATTGAAGACATCATTATTATTTTTCTTCTTCCTCCTCCATTCTTCATCTTCCGGTGGTTGACATTGATGATCTTGTGCGTTGTATCCTTGCTCGTAGTATGATTGTGCCGATCCCTTCTTTTATTTGACTTGCATTGGGTTGGATGAGGCGCCATGAAAGCTTCGTTGGGCGCCATGTACAGTGGAAGAGGTGCAGTGGCGGCATGCCTGCCCCACTCCCCCATGCTTGCATCAGCATACTTCATAATATGGTGGAGGCATTGTTATTCCTCCATAAGGTGGCGGCATCGAGATCCCTCCATGTAGTTGTTTATTAGCTTGATGTGCATCCCCTCCTTCATCTTGGGTTGCAGAGGATGATGCTTCTTCCACAATGCTTTTTATTCTTCTTTGCCGGCATAAGAAGTCCTTCCTCTAACCAACTTTTGTCTCCCTTCAATAAATAATCTCAGCCCCATGTTGGAAAGAGGAACATCAACTTGCACCCTCTCCTCTCATCTCCACTAATATATTTTCCTTGCTTCATGTACTCGACCCCCAAAGAAGTCCCAACAAGGAGAAATTTTGGGTTCCTTGTAGTCTTCTCCTGAAATCATTCCCCAAAAATCCTTCTAGCATATTTTCTTGGACTTCAACTTGCTCCGGGGCTTTTTTCTTGGGACCGAGTAGTTCTATAAGTAACTAGTTGCTCTTCATCTGCAAGGCGAAATGAGAGGCACGACATTCCTTCATCAATGACCGATGCTAAGGTATACGAATTTTGAAGACAAGCTCCTTGTGAGTGCTTACACCAACTTCATTAAGGAATTGCACCCATCCAAGATCGCTCAAGATTTGATTCGAGTAAAATCCCAATGCTTGGAGGGCGTCATCAAAGTCAACATTTGGCACGAGCCTCCTCTCAAGATGAACAAACCTCTCCTCGTCCTCCTCCGTCTTCATGATGAAACAATCTTGGAATACCTCGGAGTGTATGGTGGTGGAGCGGATGAACGAGTTGAGTGTCGTGGTGAAACCATGCTTCGGGGAGACTCGGAAATCGAGTGCCTCCTCGAAGAGCTTGATTATGGCTCCGACGATCGTGTCTTCTTGGTGAAGACATTGGTGGCTTTCTTCCACATTGTTGTTGCACTTACTCACAACGAGTGCACCAGAGATTGCTTGCCGGTGGGAAAAACACACAAGGGAAGCATATGGAGGGTGGAGTTTATTATTTTTATTATTATTATTATTATTATTATTATTATTATTATTAGAGGGTGGAGTGTGAGGTGCACAAGATAGGATGGATATTAGCCCATAGGGTTTGTGGATACTTGAACATGCAACCGCCTATCAAGGTGAAGCTAAACTAATTTATTGAGGTGTGAACATGAGGCCACTTTAGCTAAACCTACAAATGATATGTTGATGGGATCTACGGGAATAGTGAGATCTATACTCCCGAAAAGCATGGTGGCTAGCCTTAGGCATCATTGAAACAAAAAAAATCAGCAATAACATGACAAGATCCTCATCCCCATGGAACTCAAATATTTCTAGGTTGTTTCTGGAACTTATGGGCCATGAACTCAAGAACACGAATTAAATGCATAAAATACTTACCAGGCGAAGGGGAGCACCAGGAGCCATAAGTGGAGGCTAGGCCGACCGGCCTAGGCTGATCGGCCTAGGGGCCCTTCTACTCCATTTGCTTTGATCTTTCTCTGAGATAGTTCTTGCTCCCTTCTTGCCTTGTGTCCGCGTGATCCACGAGATTCCTCCACCAAAATGTTCACAACCACTCCTTTGCTTGCGCGATTAAGGGTTCCACCTCCATTGTTTTACTTCTTTTACCTCTTGTGCTTCCACCAATTTCCTACAAAAATAAAGCCCTTGCTTTCCCCCATGCTTGTCCATTGCATGTGCCCAAGATGCCAAATGATGGATACGTGATGCATCGTGGGGCACTATATGTTAATCATGCTCAAAACCTCCCTTAAGCATGTTTAGATGCTAATCACTCCTCTAATTTTGAAACTTTAAGAATTAACTCAGCGCTAGCGATGAGTCCAAATATATCATTAGAGGAGCTTTTAGGCATCAAAAACAATTATAAAATTTATGTTGGTTGCACCGGGATCGATTGCTTTCATTAATTGATAGCAAGTTCCTCCGGCTTGACCGTGGTGGTATAAGTTTAGGTTCTAATTTTGGCCAAACATGAGGGAGAGAGATTTTGAATAAAAATAAAGTCAATGGGGCTTAGAAAGATTCTAAATCTAGAGAAATTGGTGGATGTCAAGTTGAATGAAACCAAAAATCAAGTTCCTTAGGTTCACGCGAGTACTACCATGCGTCAAAGATTAAAAACATTAAGAAACATAGCAAGGCTCCACTCGTGTGTTTTTATCACGTAAAACAAGCCAACCTTAACACCATGGAGAGGATGAAAGGTTGGGGTAGGTTCTGAATTTTTGGTACTAGTTTCTCAAAAATAAGCAAACAAAACTTGGGATGGCTCAAGTCATCGGTTTATGATCAATATAAAATTCAAATAAAATGACCAAGAAATTATAATGTCTCCAAAAATTGTTCAACCACATAAGAGTTTATGGTATGTATTGTGTAGCAAATTCTAAGACCAACTTACTTGAAAAACTTGAAAAATTCTTTGGGTTGCCCTCCCGGTAGCTTGACTCTTCAACAGGTTGTCCTCCCGGTAGCTTATTCTTGACTCGACGAACGGGTTGCCTCCCGCAAGCGCTTCGTTTATAGTCTATAGCTAGAGTTCTTCTCTTCTTCACTTCGGATCAATGCTCTTTGCGGGTGTTGCAATCTTGGGGACCCCACTTCGACACCATCCTTGGCTTCGGTGTAGGTTTATTCTTCGGCTTAGTCATCTTTTTGGTCTTCACAGGCGGGCGTTGATTCTTGGTCTTGACGGATGCAACAACTTTTGCGTCTTCTTCACTTCATTCTCCCTTGAGTCCTCCCTTCTGATGCGACGATGAGGTAGAATGTATTTAATATTGACCATTTTACATACCTCGAATCATGATTGACTTGAATGCACTCCTCACGCCATCGATGTCGAACTTGATCTCCCCCTTGCCGACGTCGATTGCTTCGACGGTCTTGAGGAATGACCTCCCAAGGATGAGTGGCAGAAGAGGTTGATCTCCTTTCGATCTTGGAGGTGGAGTTTCTCTTGTATATTCCGACGATGTTCGTCCTCCACTTTTAGATCTTGTGTTGCACGTCACCTTTGCCTGCAAAATTTTTCTACACCATCCACAATATATTTGTTTTTTATGTTGGAGATGTAGCCGTCCATCTCCAATTAGGGTTAGCAATAAACAAAATAAAGAAAACTAAAAGAAAACTAGGGTTTAGCAAAACTCTAGATTAGATTGGTTTTTTTTCGAGGATGGTCGAAATCAAGAGACAAAAGAAAAATCAAGAGAAAAACTGAAAATATTTACAAACACAAAACTAGATTGAATTTTGATTACTTGTTCCCCGGCAACGGCACCAGAAAAAGGGGTCTTGTTGACGGTCTATATGTGTATAAAACTTCGTTTGGACTTGTAAGCGGACAAATCCTCCGTCGTAGTCAAGGGACCCTTCTTCCCTTAAGTGTGAACCCAAAGTATCGAATCCGTGGAACAACGTGTAACTCAAGATCCAATCTAATAAAGCTAAGAACACTTTGGATGTCAAAAGGAGTGCTTTTGCATCTAATCTAGAAAACATCAAGAAAATGAATCTAATCTACTAAACAACGAAGGTAGCAAGAGAAAGAGAGGGGAGAACCAATCTAGAGATTGGATCGGGTCTTTTGTTGAAGTTCCAAAACCGAGAAGAATAAAGCAAACGAATCTCATCAAAAGCTTCTTTAAATCGTGGCTTCCATTCCAACTCCGAAGACGCCCGCCTTTTGGAAGCTTCGTCCTGTCACGACGCGCCCCTATTCCTGCGGGTTAGACTAGGGTGAGTTCAAGAAGAACATGTTGCAAACGCTCGGTAGGTCAGGTATGCACCTCTAGCCACCATGGCTACAAGAACATCCTAAGCAATCTATCTGCGGAATAGATTGGAGAATAAGAAAACCCAAGCGAAGACAAAATCGTAGTGAAAGCACTTGATCGCTAGAAATCGGATTCAATCTTGCAAATTCAACATGAAAGCATAATACATGGACAAGATCACCACTGGGATCCTACCTTGATCTTGATCCAAGCTCCTGGAACTCCGACGTGGTCTTCCATGCAAGGTTCCCACGTCGGCTAGGGAAACCCTAGTCAACCATCTCGACCCTCTCCTCTCTGGAATGGTGTCCCTCTCTTCTCATCTCCTTGGCGGCGGATGACGAATGAATTGATGTGTGGCTCTTGGCAGGGGGACTATAAATAGCCCGAGGGTCATCTAGGTCAAAGGGGGCGCCAAACCGACGCCAGAACAGGCTGGGCCGGCCGGCCTGGGCCGACCGACCTGGGCCCATTTTGGCCTGGTTCGTCCCCGGTTTCCTTCCCGTCGCTTCTCGTGTCTTCTGGAACTTTCCCCCTTCTGCATGTGGGCCCATGGCGTCAGTTTCTCCACGGTTTGGATAGGGCTCCTTGTCGCGCAAGCTTCAACATTTTCTGTCCAGGTCCTCAGAGTTTTCTACCATCACGGTTTGGTCCTTGGGCCTCTTGGAGTCATGTTCACCTCGTGTCTTGACTTGTGCCAGGCTTCATGACCTTCTTGCAAAGTGCTCGATGAACTATACCCGGAAGTCCTCGTTTAGGTGCTTAATCCCTGCGTAAACAATAAACTCCAAATACCACATGCGAGTGCGAACTTGATATATCATGAGGGTTAGGATCGTTAGTTTGGATATTAAATCGATACAAACATTGAAGGTAAACTCATGGCTAGGTTAACAGAAATTTACTGTCAACAAAGAAGTAGAATGAACTTTCGCCTTTTGTTCATCTGGTCTGATTGAATACTACTACTACTATTATTTTTTCCTTGTAAGATGTTGGGTTTTCTCATTGTGTAGCAGTGAAAGTTTAATTTGGTCCGGCTGAAAACTACAAAACGGACTTTCGCCTTGTGTTCATCCGGTATTTAAGAAATCAAGGGAACAAACTTTCTGTTTGCACTGAATTTATACAGGGTCCATAAATCCCAGCAGAGTGCACAACTTACAACATGACCAAGGGATTAGACACACATTACCATTATTATTAGAAACAACACAATCCAAATACAAATGACACTAATTCATACATACCCATTGATTACACATGAGGATGGATTGATCCACTATCGGTGGAAGTACAGTGACATACTCTGAATGACATACTACTACCATCACGGGCTCATGACAATCCCGTCGCTGCACGGAATGCATCAAAACGTGTACCCTGGAGCAGATACTCCTCCAAAGCGCGATGCCTCGCCCTTGTATCCCACAGCCAGGCAGGCGAAATGGCGATGGAATGCGCATGTAACAGCAGGTCACGAATGGTCCATTGCCGGTGACCCATCTGGGTAAAAGGGCACACCCACATACCTTCGTGATAAACACAGGGTGGTCCCGGCATGCTGAAGCCAAAGCAACACAGACCATTTCAGGTCATGCAATTCATCTTGTTCAATGAGCACTGGCCGCGGGGGTGGCATTTCAACAGGCAATAGCAAAGGTGGCGGCCTGGGTCGCGGGTGAAAAGGTGGTGCCATGAGGTTCAGCTGATCTTGAGCTGCTGTTGCCAGCGAAAGTGGAGGTGCCATTTGGGCCGGATGTTGCTATGGTGTCGATGCCAGTGGAGGTGCCATTGGGGCCGGGTGCTATTGTGGTGCCAATGCCAGCGGCTGAACCGAGAGCTGGTGAGGTGCCATTGCAGCCGACTACTCTCGCTTCCCTGACTCCTCTAAGTTGCATGCCATGTGCCTTCCTTGCTCGGCCATTCTCCACGTACTGCATACACAAACAAAGAACAAACCCTACATGAGCTAACAATGTGCCCATCCCAATACCATGCATACATAAAGTAAACAAGATTAGCCAAGAAAATAATCTCTCAAGTACCCCGAATAAAAATTGAGAAATTCAAGAAGGGGAAAAGATGAGTGTTGGCCTTGCCTTTCAAGAACGATGTGCCACACTCGCCTATTTATTGAGGATTATGCCGGACACGTGAGCTCAGTGTAGCATTGCTAAAGTTACTATGGAAAACGTGAGATGCTTGGAATATAGTCAGGCCTATGCCTGATACGAATCTAGCTATGTTGGAATCTTCAGTGGTGCACATCGATTACACTATGAGTCCTAGGAAACAACTCACGCTACATCTGGAGTGTTTGATGCAAAGTAGATATTGCCACCGTTGAGTTTTAATAGTTTTAGGCGTCAACTACATCTAGAGAAAGAGATTAGTTGCTAAAAGTTTGCACCATGCGATAAGATCAACCGGATGGTCCTTGTGTTGTCCCACGCACGACGCTGGATGACATGTCAAGTATCCTCCTCGATTAGGTATGTTGCATGAGTCGTGATTGAAAAAGTCTGCGAATGGTCTGGATTCGCAGTTGATGATTCCTGCAGGCCTCGGAGACTGAGGAACGTGATGAACTGGTCGATCTGACGGGATTAGCCCGACGTGTGCATATATGTGTTCAGTCAAGGACGGTCCAGTCTACAGCACTCGGAGGTCCTACAAAACAACTCATGCCGCATCAACTGCATCCAAGAGTTGTAGATTCCCTTTAGACAACGAGTTTGATGGAAAGTATATGTTACCACCATTGAGTTTTAATAATTTTAGGCATCAACTTCTTCTGGAGAAAGAATCTATCTTGGCTAGAATCTTTAGTGGCGCACATCGGTTACATGTGTGGACGATGGGTGTCACGGGATGAGCCCGACGTGTGCATATATGTGTTCATTTCTAAACTTTTCGGTGTACATCACAAGAAAGTCCCGCGGACAACTCACGCCACATCAGCTGCATGTAACGGCCATCTGAACTGCATGAGTTCATGTCGCATCAACTGCAAGACAACTCTCCGCCGTTCATTTATGATAAGTTTTCAGTGTTAATTGCATCTGGAGAAAGAGATTGGGTGCTGTAAGGTTGCACAAGGCAATCAGATCGGATGGTCCCTGTGTTTCCACATGCACGGTGCAGGATGATATGACAAGTCCTCCTCGATCAGGTACGCTGCATGAGTCGTGACTGAAAAGGTCTGTGAATGGTCTGGATTCGCACTTGATGATTCCCGCAGGCCTTGGAGATTGAGAAACATGATGAATTGGTTGATGCGACAAGTCCAAAATGGAATAAGCTGGAATTGGAAAAGCAATATATTTGTGTATATATATATATATATGTTTGTGTGTGTGTTCTATGTAATATTAACATGCATATAAGCACACAAGGGCATCTCAAATGGGCGTTTGGGGATGACACTCTCTCAAAAGTTGATCCACGTGTCGATCATTGAGAATTGCAGTTAAGGACTGGCACCGGGCGTTAACCGACGAACTTGTGTGCACACGCGCTCTGAAGGAATGTGTCGATCAATGTGAATCGCACATAAGGACTAAAACCGGGAAGTTCATGACCCGAACGTGGCCACACCCACACTGAAAATACGCATCCATTCTCGGTGGTAACTGATGTCCACGAACTGCCATTTTGGAATGACACATTCACCCCCACTATAATAAGAGATAGTTTATGCACGAGATGATCATTGCCATTTGTGTTCATGGCTTTAGATGCTAATGTTTCCTTTCATGCAAGTCGACTTCTCAGTCTCAATCCAAGAAGCGAAAGCAGGAGGAACCACGGGCTAGTACAAGGAATTCAGTACGTTCATGGTGGGAGGCTGTCAATGGAGGCTACGTTGCTATCCTACAGGTATTAATGATCATCAGTGGATGGATGTACGACATTACTGTCGTCCTCATTCATGTGCACAAATACCAAATGGTACATGTCTCATTGCTCCTATGAATACGCACACTCACACATGGCGATACAGTCGCATTATTGTTGTCAAGATTGTGTGACTGCTTCGTTCCACGTAGGTGCGAGTATTGTTGCGTGTGATGGCTGGAGACCCAAATGATGAAGATGATATGTTTCGAGTTCAAGCTACAAACGAAGTTTGTTTAATGAATCGGGATCTACAAGAAAGATGCTTTGAATGCCTGGTGGAGCATCTTGACATTGAGTGTGTGACCTCCAATGAAGATCGCACACACATATCGTGTGTTGTTACATTTTTGGAGGACGACTACATTGAAGTTCCTCCTCCATCAGTTGGCACAAGCATATGCGAAAGCATTGCAGCCCAAGCCCCTATGGACATTGTCTTCGAGGTAGTAGCAGACGACCGAGTGATACGAGCGATACGTGTCGATGTGGCGAAAGTATCTGGTGTGATGGAGTCGCCCATGAGTGGAGTCAAGCTCTGAAACTGTTAAAATTAGAAACACACACCGTGATGGCTTCTCGCTCCTGATCAATTATGCTAGGGAAGGATCACCCTAGGAGGAGGATGTTTTATAGGACACCCCTGCCAATGCCTGGCCTTTGTTACTCTCGGTCGCCGACATGTACCAAGTCGAAAGGTTGAAGCTACACTGTGCGTCAAAGATGTGGGACATGACAAGCAAGGAAACTGTGAGCACATTTCTGTGATGGGCAATTAAGTATAACTGCACCCAATTGCAGGACAAGTGCATGTCTCTCTTAGAGCGAATATTTCCTCACAGAATACTCACACATGATTGGGCGGTCATAAGCATTGATCATCCCAAATTTATGCTTGATCTCCATAGAAAAATTACATGGACTAGTCTATAATTTTAATGTTTTATTTAAGTGTGTTTAGTCATGTAACAAACAGTCCAAATGGTACGTTAATTTGTTGCTGTGAAGTACATTTGTAATGCAATAATCGGATCATTCGTTGAACTTGAATATGAAATAGAGGATACTCCTATGTGTGCTGGTCAATTCCATGATCCATAGTGGAACGGAGAACCCTGTCATGAACTTGCCTCTCTGTGTATGGTCACTGATGTTTGGGTCTGACACCCAAGCGGTCCAACGTGTTAGTGACAAAGTTCTGGCGGGGGTTTCCAAAGTCTTTCATTTCCCGCTCTGGAGCAGAAAGGCGGGATATGAAATTTTGAATTCCCTGCTCCTCCTTCTGGTCCTCCCCATTATATATAAAACAAAGAGGGAGACCAGGCGGCTAGCCCCCCCAATTCCCTCATCGTAACTTTCCAAAATCAGGGGATCTTCTCCTCTACCGCAGAAGAGACCTAGTAGATTTGTGGTGCAAGTAGCATGGGTGACCTCGCTACTGACGATGCCTTCCTCTGCTATGAGCGGTGGCCTTCCTCGGAAATGTCCTTGAAGCTGCAAGATGGTTCAAACCCGTTGCTTCGTCAGCTTCCTCAAGGCTCACCCTAGTGGCCGCAGATCTGCAACAGTTGCGAAGAACATCGTGTTCAAGGATCAAGTTCGGGCTACTAAATCGAAATGCTAGGGATGGATCACTCCGGGAGGAGGCCTTGGGTGTTGGTTGTGGTTTCTTCTCAGGCTTTTTAGAATAATAGGCAACCATTGATTTTGGTTGCAATATGCATTATTGCGACGAATTCGTTGCATGTGCCCTCTATTACCATTGACACAAATTCGTTGCAACTTTCATATATTACCTCGAAGACTAGTTCGTTGCATTATCATATCATATATTGCCACCATATCAGATATGTTGCAAAAGCACTATAATGCAATGGATCACACTTCGTGGTAATATGACAATATGCCCACGTAGTTTTGGAGTGGCAATACATTTCTATTGCAACACATTCGTGAAGGATTGGAAAGGCGAACCAGAGAGGGAGGGAGTGAATGGGAGCCGATAAAAATTCTACTCAAACCTCTGCAGCACATCTCTCGCCAAATCCACGTTGCAAATGAAATGCTACTGGACCTAGGAGCAAGACTCCAGCAAACCACACTCGAAGACATGCAGTGGAAAACAACTCAAGCACCTGCTGCCAGAGTAAAACCTGTCAGGCTGGTTTCTCAAACCGATCAGACCGGATCTGTTGGACTTATCCTCTCACACACCAGAGGAAACCGGTCAGACCGGTTTGGCAAACTGGTCAGGCCGGTTTTGTCCAGAAAACCTCCAAACGCCCAACTAGACCAAGCTAGAGCAAACAAACTTCAAACACTACGAAACTTGGACAAGTGAATCCACTATTAGAGAAAGACTTGCTCGCCCAAAAGTCTTCTCGAAAACCCATTGGTGACCAAATCGGTCAGACTGGTTTCTGAAACCGATCAGGCCGATTTTGCCTGGACAATCGGGAATAACTCCACCTGCGAGAAAAACTCGACCTTCACCTTAATCGATCTCCCGATTCGCTCCAGGGATTCAAGTGTGACTTTGGGGATAGTAGGAGTACCTCATGGGCCACCTTTGGCCAAAAGCTCAAGCCCCAAAACTCACCAAATTAAGAGGAATCGAAAGTCAACCTCCAAAACCACCTCTCCAAGAACTCCACCGAAAACCACCAAATCGAAGGCCGTTCCATAGATTTGAAGGGGCGAAATCACCAAGAAAAGAGGCACCACGTCCTCATGTGTGATTCCCACAACAAGACCCACAAAGGAACTCCTACGAAAACTCCCCACGGAAATCACAAGAAAAGGCTCCGAAAATAGCAAAAAAGGGAAAACGAGAGAGGCACAAAGAACACATAAGGAATCACGCCGAACCTTCTATACATACCATGAAAGATTCATACAAGGTCTAGCTTGCCTCCTCAACATCCATCCCTCTGTAAAGATCTCACCATGAAGCTCTCAAGCTAGTCCTATTGGAAAACCTAAGGAAAATAGGAAGAAAACTAGGAAACAAATGAGCTAGGGTTCCAAGAGATGGCTGCCATCCTCTCTCCTCTTAGTTTATATGGAGGCAACCAAAAGACGAAACTACCCCTAATACACAATTGAAGATACACGCCCACAAAGAGCATTTTGCGAATTTGTCTTTGTAGAACCATCGGACGGATGCACATCCACCGCAAGCCTGAGTAGCACCAACACAACTCTTGCGATCAAGCCGCGTGTCATCCGCTTCGAAGCTTCCCAGCGTCCTGCGACCCCAAACCGGTCAGACCAGTTTCACCAACCAGTCAGACCGGTTTCGCCCTGTCAGCCATGCCGAGTCTTCGGTCTTGGCTTTGTGGTTCAGCCAAGTAACCCAGTGGTTTTGTGGTGAACCACTGGAAACCCCGCGGACTTGGTGTGGCCTCCCGCCAATCATCACTCATGACTTGGCCCCCACAGTTGTCCCGACTCGACCTTGGTTTTGAGGCTAAACCAAGAAATCGTCCATGACTTCATCTTGCTATTCGTGCCACCATGCGGCCCGCACTTGATCCCGCTGGACACCGGGTTCCTCGAACTAAGCCTACTTGTCTGCTCCACACCTGGAGGCCCACTAGCATAGACCTTTCGCGCTTGTTCTTCACCTGCACCAACACCAATCAAGCCGCAACCTACACCTGCAATACTTAGCCAAGAGTCAGTCCACACAACGTTGTCAATCACTCATCACACCAGGAAGCGACCATCGACCGGTCCTTGAACCAGACATGCTCTCAATCTCCACCTTAATGAGTGCATTGACAACACACACATATGTAACCATAAGTGAAAAGGAAAAAGAAAAGAAACGAACGAAGAAACACAAACAAGCAATCAAAAGCCAAAACAAAGGCAAAGAGCAAGATCACTTGAACGAGGAAAATCTCGGTCCCCTTAGGCAAGGGCAACGGCTCGAGACAACCGAGACAAAAAAAGCTCACCACAAAGGAGCAAACCACCAAAACAACGAAGGCAAAACTCATACAGGAGCTCCCCCTGCACATATGCACACTCCCCCTGAACTTGTGCCTGCACTGCATACAAACCGGTCTGGCCGGTTTCCACAACCGGTCCGACCGGATTCCCAAAACCGGTCAGGCTGGATCCAAAACCGGTCAGGTCGGTTTAACTGGATAGAACTCACCCCGCCCCCAAAAAACCAAAAATGCAAAGGAAATGCACAATCTCCCCCTTGACAATTGGAACAGATTCTAGGGATGCAATGCAACTTTTCTCAACCTTTCTTTCTCCCCCTTGTTGCCAATGCACGAATCAAGGCTCAATATGGGAAAAATGCAATCTAGAGCTTCTCAAATAGACAAAATTCACCACAAGATGCTACACATGACCAAATGAGCAAGTTAGATACTCTATAGCTTCATATGAACATCAGCTACATGACCACCAAGTTTCATAGCCATCCGACAAAGCTAAGATCAAATTAAGCATTTTAAAAAAAAACGTCTGTCTCATGAGCAAAGTCCTAAACATGATCAAAACATGCCAAAGTGACAATATCACACAAACTTCATGCTAGGACAATTCTTATCAAAAGACCATCATAAACACCCACAAGCACCTCATGTCATGTCAAAGCCACGGAGCCATGTGTCTACTTCTAGATATGAGACTTCTCAATGGTAGACATCATGCAATGATTTAGCACCCAAGATAAAATGAGTTAAGCACAAATTGACATGAGAGCACATTTTTCAAGCATAAGACATTCCATTTTTAAATTTAAACATGGTACATGAAATGCCTTTGCGGCAAAAAGGAACGTATGCTCCCCCACAAGATAAGCTAGGGGGTTAAACATCCATGATGGCAAAAAGATCTTTGACCCCAAATGATCAAAATAAGCCATCCAATCATGAATTAAGCACAACAAGGCCACTAAGACATGTCATGAGCATATAAAGGCATTTGCTCACACGAGAGCCTACCACTAGCATTTTCAAGACATAAAGCATTCTCATATGGATATAAACCAAGACAATCAAGAGCTTAGCCAAACTTAACCACATCATATCAAACTAACTCACAAATTTATCCATAGCATGTCATAGTGAACAATGTATGTGAGAGAAGCTTCCCTACCAAAATGCATATGGTACAAATGCAATGCAAGACTTAGATACAAAGATGCCTATACATCATGAAACACGTGCAATGCAAAACATTCACAAAAAGGAAAGCTATACATATGCTACAAAGGAGTTCCCACCACCACCTCAAGACGCCAAACACACACCAAGTTCTCCCCGCAAACGAGTGAAAGTTGCTTGATCAAGGGGCTTGGTGAAAATATCCGCTAGTTGGTTTTGTGTGGGCACATGGATCAAGGCTATCTTCCCTTTCTCAGCATTGACTCTCAGAAAATGATATCTCACTTCTATATGCTTGGTTTTGGAATGGAGCACTCGGATCTTTGCAATGCTTATGGCACTGGTGCTGTCACAGAGAAGTGGAACATGGGTATACTCCTCACCAAAGTCACTCATGGTGTACGTGATCCAAAGGAGCTGAGAGCAACAACTAGCAGAAGCTACATACTCGGCCTCAGTAGTTGACTGTGCAACACTCGACTGCTTGCGGGAAGACCAAGACACCAAAAAAGACCCAAAAAACTGGCTAGTCCCAGAAGTGGACTTCCTATCAAACCAACAACCGGCAAAATCCGCGTTTGAAAATCCATGAAGTGCCAAAGAAGAAGACGCGGAGTACCAAAGGCTGAAGTCAGGGCTATATCGCAAATACCTGAAAATGCGCTTGACTGCTTGCTGATGCGATATCCTTGGAGACGCTTGAAAATGAGCGCACAGACACACACGGTATTGTATGTCCGACCTTGCTGCCGTCAGGTACAAGAGGGAGCCAATCATGCTCCGGTACTCCTTCTAGTCCATGTGTTCACCTTCCTCATCCACATCGAGAGCTGTAGTCATACTCATTGGTGTTGTCATCGCCTTCGAGTCCTCCATCTTGAATTTCCTCACAATGTCCTTCGTGTACTTAGCTTGATGCACAAAAGTCCATTCCTTTGACTGCTTGATCTGGAGGCCGAGGAAGAACTACAACTCACCCATCATGCTCATCTCGAATTCCCTGCTCATTTCTTCTGCAAACATTGCAACCAAAGATGATGATGAATGAGGAAAATCTCGAAATTCCTCTAATAGTCATTCACCTTTCGAGCCAATGATGATGAGAATTAAACCATGATGTGAGGGTGTGAAGGACCGGAATGGCGACCAGAGAGGGGGGAGTGAATGGGAGCCGATAAAAATTCTTCTCGAAGGAGATATCTTCTCCAACAAGACGAACTTGGTCGGATACCCAAAATCACACGCTCTGCACACTTCCTTCCGTTTGCCATGACCACGCGCCACTGGAGTGCTACTGGTCCTAGGAGCAAACAACACTTCCAACCAAAGCTTCTACACACAAACCGTAGCGGAAACAACACGAAGTTATCTGCCTGGGCAGGGGCGGTTAGAAAGCCTATGCCTAGCAACCGGAAAAACCACCAAAGAACACCCTACCGAGCTCCAAAACTCTCCACAACTTCAGCAACAAGGTCCTCTAGTCAAGGCTAAGCAAGCTACCAGAAAATCTTGGTGAAAGCGAGACCTTCACTGAACGAGCCTAGGGCGGTGAGACCTCCTACCTAGGGTGGTCTAACCTCTTGTACCCAGCAAGAAACTCTTCCATGGAAAACCCTACAAACGAGCTCAAAACCAACCAACATTTCACCAGAACGCTCCTCTGATCAAGGCGAACAAACTCACATAGGAAAATCCGGCAAAACCAAAACTTCCACCTGGGAACACCAGGGCAGATCGACCGCCTACGATGGGCGGTTAGACCGCCTCCCCCAGAAAACCTGGCGGCGGGTCAACCCTCAACTTCCCATCGACCGATCTCCCGATTCACCCTGCAGATTGCAGCGAAACTTCGAGGATAGCTGGGTTACCTCATGGGAAACCTCACCACCAAAGGAAATCCACCGAAACACTCTCAATCAAAGGGAATCGCAAATCTTGGCTCTCTAGGTCATGAACTCGAGGATCTCGAAAAACCACCAAATTGAAGGCTTTTCAGGGGGATTACTGGGGTAAGGTCACCAAGCAAAGAGGCACAAGGTCCTCAACGTGACACCCAACAAGAATCCTGCAAGAAAATGCCTCCAAAACTTCACCACGAAAATCCCAAGAAGAGGCTCCGAAAATCACCAAAAAGGGAAAAAAGTCGGGAGACAAAGGGACACAAGATGAACCACGCCGAATCTTCTATACATACCATGAAGGTTCATACAAGGTCTAGCAAGCCACCCAAACATCCAACCCTCTCTCAAGATGACTCATGAAGCTCTCATGCTAGCCTAAAGGAAAACTAGAAAGGGAAAACTAGAGAAGTAAATGAACTAGGGTTCCAAGAGTTGGGTGCCATCCTACCTCTCTCAAGTTTATATGGGGGCAACCAAAAGACTAAAATACCCCTACTAACATAATAGAGATACATGCCCTCGAAGGTAATTTGGGAAGTGTTCATTTAGGTTTTGTGGACTATAGGAATTAAAAACACTCGATAAACTCACCGATCAACCTGGAAAGCTGATGAGTGGAGATAAATCCGATTCGGCGGGAGTAGACCCTCACGATCTGACTATGACGAGCAAGCCCGAAGCGCCAATGCAATCGCTGAACCAACTCCCTGTGGTTACCGATCTTGTTGATGCAAGATCAGCCTGATCATGTAGATCAATTTCTGTACGCAATCGAAGAACGAACAAGAATTATGAAGCGAGCAATCTTAATATCACTCGAGGTGGAGTTCTGAATCACAGAGGATAACATGTATTTGTGCGTGGTCTGGTGTAGCTAAAGCTAGATGTAAAAAAAAACTCAAGTTTCTGAGGTGGCGGCTACTGAGTATATGAACAGGGGCGTCCTAGGGTTGGGGGCGACCTAGGGTGGGGAGCCCACAACTTGGGCTTAAGGTCCAACAAACTAGCGATGCAGCACCTTGGCAGATTTTGGATGTCAACTTGTTTCGACGATTCCCATTGACTCAGGACAAATTTGGGAATGAGACCGGTTCCATTGGAAGCTCTATGAAATTTTGGTTCCAACCATATAAAGAACGTCCAAAACTAACTCCGTATGCAACTTGGGTGTCGTTTGTATTGGACACTGCTCCTGGACTCCGAACTAGGCTCGAACTTGAATTGCTTTGGGCCTCCACCTTGGGGACTCGAACCGGATTAGCCTTATGCCTCCTCTTCGACTTGGACACCCTTGCTACACTTCTTCTACTCCATTCCATGCACCAATCATGATCATATGCATGGGTGTTATGTCCTCATCAGGTGTCATCACTTAGAAGTGGAACATGGGTATACTCCTCACCAAAGTCACTCATGGTATATGTGATCCATAGCAGCTGAGAGCAGCAACTAGCAGTGGCTACATACTCAGCTTCGGTAGTAGACTAAGCAACACTTGATTGTTTGCGGGAAGACCAAGACACCAAAGACAACCCCAAAAACTGACAAGTCCCAGAAGTGGACTTCCTATCCAACCGACAACCGGCAAAATCTGCGTCCTAAAAACCACGAAGCGCCAAAGAAGAATATGCGGAGTACCAAAGGCTGAAGTCGGGGGTGTATCACAAATACCTGAAAATGTGCTTGACTGCTTGCTGATGCGATGTCCTTGGAGACACTTGAAAACGAGCGCACAGACACACATTGAACTGTATGTCCGGCCTCATCGCCGTTAGGTACAGGAGGGAGCCGATCATGCTCCGGTACTCCTTCTGGTCGACATGTTCACCTTCCTCATCCGCATTGAGAGATGTAGTCGTACTCATTGGTGTCATCATTGCCTTGGAATCCTCCATCTTGAACTTCCTCACGATGTCCTTCTTGTACTTAGCTTGGTGCACAAAGGTCCATTCATTTGACTGCTTGATCTGGAGGCCGAGGAAGTACTGCAATTTACCCATCATGCTCATCTCGAATTCCCTGCTCATTTCTTCTGCAATCCTTGCTACCAAAGATTTAGACGAGCCACCAAAGACAATATCATCCACGTACACCTGAACAATTAGAATGTCAATGCCCTGCCTGAGGAGAAACAAGGTCTGATCTACCTTCCCCATCTCAAAACCTCTCTCAAACAGGAACCCCCTCAACCTACCATACCAAGCCCTAGGTGCTTGCTTCAACCCATACAACGCCTTCCTCAACTTGTACAACCGATGGGGGTACTTCTCACTCTCAAACCCCGGTGGTTGCCTCACATACACTTCTTCCTCCAACACACCATTCAAGAAGGCACTGTTCATATCCATTTGGTGCAATTTGAACCCTTTAGCCACTGAAAAGGCTAGAAGGATCCTAATCACTTCCAAACGAGCCACAGGAGCAAATATCTCCTCATAGTCTATCCCCTCTTTCTGGCTAAACACCTGAGCAACCAGCCTAGCTTTCTTTCTCAACACCTCACCATTTTCTCCCTTTTTATTCTTCCACACCCATTTTGTCCCGATAGGCTTACAACCCGGTGGATGCTCCACTAACTCCCAAACTTAGTTTCTCCCAGAATTCTCCAACTCCTCATGCATTGCATAAACCCAATTGGAATCAAAAAGTGTGTGTTCAATGTCCTTAGGCTCGAAAGAAGCAACAAAAGTAGCATGGGCAAAGTGAGAGTTGTTTCGAAACCTCGACCGTGTAGTGCGTTCGTTGATGTCCCCAATAATCTTCGAAGCTAGATGATCCACTTGTATTCACCGGGGAGCTTCTCACCTTCAAGCCACCTCCCCCTCAGCAACAGCTTCCTCTTGTTCTCGGCATGTCGTCATAGGTGTAGGAGAGGGGCCGTCCTCGATCGTAGTCGAAGTCGTAGGTACATGCTCAGCTGCGGGCGCCACACCACCATCTTCATCATTTCCTTGTTCCTGCACTTCATCCTCGAAAATCTCCTCACCAAGTTCATCGTCACCTGCACATTCAAAGACTAACGAACTACGTGGTTGTGTCTCGCGAAGGTCACCTCGCAAGTCTCCACGGTTCGGTTAGTTTCCAAATCGAGCACCCAGAATGCTCTAGAGTGAGTAGCATAACCAAAGAAAATGCCATCGACAGACCTAGCTTCAAACTTATCCAAAAGCTTGCCTTTCTTAACAATGA
Source organism: Cenchrus fungigraminus (assembly GCA_036936925.1). NCBI lineage: Eukaryota > Viridiplantae > Streptophyta > Magnoliopsida > Poales > Poaceae > Cenchrus > Cenchrus fungigraminus. The sequence continues at coordinate 54,180,373 of CM072772.1, read as the reverse complement.
AACACTTGCTACCAAAGTCGTGAAAGTGACTCACCTTGCGAGTACGACCATGCATCAACTAGTAGCATGTCTTCTTCTTGTAAGCCCGGAGAAAAATCATGTTCGACACATAGCATGCGGTATTCACCGCCTCAGCCCAGAACCTCCTCCCAGTCCTATGTTCATCGAGCATCGTCCGAGCCATCACACACAAGGTCATGTTCTTCCTTTCCACCACGCCATTCTTGGGAGGTGTATACGGACTCGAAAACTAGTGTTCAAGACCCAAGTCATGGCAAAAGGTTTCAAAGTGAGAGTTTTTAAATTCTGAGCCATTGTCACTGTGAATCGCTCGAATGGCATCTCGTGCCTCTCGTTCTTCAACCTCAAGACAAGATCTCGAACAAAACCAAACGTCTCCCCCTTTTCCTCCAAAAAGAAAACCCAAGCATACCGAGATTAATCGTCCACCACAACCAGGACGTACCACTTACCACCCATCGAGCGCACACGAGCTGGGCCAACGAGGTCCATATGGAGCAGCTCGCATGGACGCTCTATCATGACATCGGTCAGGGGTGGATGGGAAGCAACTACCATCTTGGCATCAATGCACGGCGCACACACAAAATCTTTCTCGAACCTCAAACGGGGCAATCCTCGGACCAAGTTAAGTCTACTCAAGCGAGACAAAAGATCAAAGCTCAAGTGACCCAACCTCCTATTCCACTTGCACAACTCACCAGAAGAACCAGCCACAAACCACGTAGCAACACCAGAACACTGAGAAAAATCCGCCCGGAAAATCTGACCATCGGGAACAACCATACGCACAAGGTCCCCTCGAGCATCAAGTATCTGAGAAGCACCAGACGTAAACAACACCTCAAAGCCCTCGTAAAGAAGCTGAGACACAGAAAGCAGATTAAAACCGAGCGACTTGACTAAGGCAACATGCTTCAAAACCACTATGTCACTTACCCTCACTTCACCTTCCGAAAGTACACACCCTTGTCCATTGTCCCCGAACGTGATGTACATCTTTGACACCACCGGGGTGAGGTTGGAGAACCACCCCTGATCTCTGGTCATATGCCTCGAGCAACCAAAGTCGATCAGCCAAACGTTCCCCAAGCCTCCCGCCTGAAAATAAAAAATGAGCATGTGAATGAGCAAACGACTCAATAGTGGGGTTAGTACCAAAAGAGTAAAACCAGTGCTGAGCCATCTACTCCAAAGTGGGGTTAGCACGATCCATCCTACCATTCCTACCAAAACTGGAACCACCATGGTAAGACCACTCCCGTGTCGCTGGAGAAGTGCAAAAGCCACGAAAGGAAGACTGTGGACCGTAGTTCCTCTTAGACTCAAAACTGCAACTTCTCCCAAAGTCGTATCGACCACGAGGTGGAGAGCGTCCAGCATACTCACCACCACTTGAATCAACACGCCTACCACCTGTACCATGACCAAAAGAACTGAACTGACCATCTCCATGAGCACGAAAAGCAAACTGCTCCCCCTACTACCTCCAAACCGGTCTGACTGGTTTTCTACGGGCAACCTGTTGGGATTCAGGAATCCCGAACAAATAGAAAGAGAAGAAGCATCAAGAAACTTGAGATCAATGAACAACAAGCAAGAGAGATCCATGAATAGCAGAGCCAAGAGTCCCCCTCCTCCACCCCTTGGGGTCTATTTATAGGGAGAGGGGAGGTGGCTGTTTTTATTATTTCCATTGGTGGGGTCAAGAATTACATTCAGGTCCTCATTATTTACACTCGAGGCTCATGATCATACAAATGAGTCCCTAGACTTTACAATTAGGTCCTCAGCCCTTACAAAAATGCCCTTATATCCCTTTTTTGGGCCTCTTTTATACACAACGGGGGTCCCTATCCTTAGCCCTCCTATGGTGCACCCCCAACACTAGCCCCTCAACTATTTGGTCTTGGCTGGTACAACAAGACCTAATAGTTGCTCATGTATAAAAGAGGCCCCATTATAATTCAAACTTCAGTTGTAAAGGAAAGTTCTTTACAACTTCCCTGTGTGCCCCTCACTAAAAACTCCATCCCAAAAGCCCAGTGGGAAAAAAGGGTATGGAGAAAAGAGTATGCACAGTCTCGAGTTTTCATGTTCTAACTCCAAATTACATGTGTCGTTAAAGGCAGCTTCAATATCTTCAAGCTTTCTCTCATGAACACCATGCAACTAGGATGGACTGGTTCTCCAGTACACCCCCGCCCCTCTTGCCTGGTGTTCGTGAGAGAAACTCCATATGTAGTTGAAGTAGTCTGGTTGAGCCCTTCAAGCCGATAGAGCGAAAGACTTGAGGTTGGTGAGGATGATGCCAAGATTGATTGCCATGTCAAGAATGACAAAGATTCCTGGGGCGAGCCCCTTGAGGCGATGTCGAGGTAGACGAAGATTCCGGGGGTGAGCCCCTTGCGCTGTCGTAGAGGTAGATGATGGTGTCGAGGTCGACAAAGATTCTGAGGGTGATCCCCTTGCACTGTTGTAGAGGTGGATGATGATGTCGAGGTCGATAAAGATTCCGGGGGCGAGCCCCTTGCGCCTCGATGCTTCTGATAATGCCTATGTACTTATTTTGATAGCTTTGGTGGGCTTCGGAGATGAGAATGGATCCTGAAAGTTCAACATTCAGCATTCTTCTTTTTTCTTAGATTCCAAAAATACTCAGATTCCCGGAAGTTTTCTCAGATTCCTGAAACTGATCTTTTTCCTGAAACATCTCAAGAAGTAACAAAAAATATGGAAATCTCGGTGATTTGTCTCCTCCGAGGGTTAGGAAGTTATTTGGAAACTTTAAAATCAACTCATGAAGTAGTTTTAGATATAATAAAACTCAAGAAGAATTTCTTAGATATAATAACTTTCTAGCTAAAATAACTTGCATGTCATGTAAAATTTGCATAATCATAAGAAGGAACAAATTTTGATTATAGCTTAAGGATAGGTGGGAAACTTATCTAATTGTAGAGAAATCTGTAAGCTTCGGTCATTTGTTCGAGTGGCAGCTCCTAGCCCCTAGCCTCTATTAACAAATAGCTTCGAGGAAAGATTCTATTGTTTGCGAATATGGATTTCTTCTTAAGTTTCCACGTTTCCCCGCGGCTGAGCAAAGTTTCCATAATTGAGGAATGCTAGTCTCATGGTGTTTCTCCTCCTTTTAGCTGGTTCATTACTTGGGGCTAGGCTGAGGACACCACGAGTACATCTACACCAGCAGCTGCATCTCCAGATGCTCAGGCACCATCTCCAGAAGCTCAGGCGCCACACCAAGATGTTCCACTACGTCAGGCGTCACCAGTTGGGCCAATTACTCGGGCTCGTGCGAGGGAATTAAACTACGTCATGCTGTTGAAGAACGAAGGCCCAAGATGCATAGAAGACGGCCCAACAGGACGGCCCAGGAGGGGCTCCTAGGGTTGGGCGCCAAGAGAGGGAGCCGCGCGCCCTCCCCCTCGCGAGGCGCCGCGCGCCCTTCCCCCCGAGGGTGCTAGGGGCTGCGCCCCCTTCTCCCCTCTATTTAGATAGACCCCTCTTTTATTTTCAGACTTGAGTTTTGTTTTACATCTAGCTTTAGCTACACCAGACCACGCACAAATACGTGCTGATCTCTGTGATTCAGAACTCCACCTTCGAGTGATAGTAAGATTGCTCGCCTCTTTTTCTTGTTCGTTCTTCGATTGCGTGCAGGAAACGATCTTCGTGATCAGGCTGACTTTGCACCAGCAAGGTTAGTAACCATCGGGAGTTGGTTCAGCGATTGCATTGGTGCTTCGAGTTTGCTCGTCGTAGTCGGATCGTGAGGGTCAACAACCACCAAATCGGATTTATCTCCACTCACCGAAAGATCGGGCACTCCGCCTCTATCAGGCTAGCTATGCCATAGTGAACTTGTGAAGTCTTCACCCTTGGGCCTCGAAACAGAAAATCAGATTCCAGTTGCTCAGTTTCCTGCATTCTTCTCAGATTCCCGAAACTTTCGACTTCACAGAATTTTGCTCTTTCCTGAAACATCTCAAAAGTAACAAAAACAAATAAACCTCGATGACTCTTCTCCTTCAAGGGTTATGGAGTTATTCAGAAACTTTAAAATCAATTCATGAAGTAGTGTTAGATATAATAATTCTGAAGTATTCCTTCTTTTCCTTCGAGTAAACCACGGGCTCCTCTAATCCTTCGTGCATCCTACGAAATATAGAAGATTGGAACTACGAAACCCAAAATCGTTTTGTGGTCTCGTAAAACTTGTGAAAATTAGCCTTGCACGCGATTTTGAAGATGTTCCACTATCACACGACTCCTCTGAAGTTTCGAAATACATGTTTCCTTGGATTTTGACATTTGGCTTAGCGCCAACATGTATGTGCATGAATGATTCATGAGTTGTCTATGCTGAGGTGCCTCGAGATTGTTGCATCTTTTCACAAATCATCACATGAGAATGGATATATCAAGATAATATATTAGCAATATCATAGAAGTGAAAAGAAAGTTTCCAATGGCAAGATTGAGCCCCTCGAGCACCCAAGCTGTGTTATTTAAAATTCTAAGGAAGAAAACAGAGTCCCTTAGCCCACAAAGTGGTACTTGAGGCTACTCATCTCTCAAGCATGATCGAAGTGGTATCACCCATTGACCAGTTTCCATGAAAACTTATCTTTGGCACCTGAAAAGTTTGGTTTCATTCATCACAATAGAGTCATTCATGAATATACTATATCAGAATTCTCGAGCTTTTGGATTTCACGGCCACAACTTATTGTTGTCTCGGGCCTTTTCATAGGATTGTCCCTTTACTCTAGGATCTAGGCCACAACTTGTTGTTGTCTCCGGCCTTTTCGTAGGATTGTCCCTTTACTCTAGGATCTAGGCCACAACTTGTTGTTGTCTCAGGCCTTTTCGTAGGATTGTCCCTTTACTCTGGGATCTAGGCCACAACTTGTTGTTGTCTTAGGCTTTTTCGTAGGATTGTCCCTTTACTCTGGGATCTAGGCCACAACTTATTGTTGTCTCAGGCCTTTTCGTAGGATTGTCCCTTTACTTTGGGATCTCGGCCACCACGAGGCTCTTTCATGGAATCATCCCTTCACTCTGGGATTCCGGCTATCACAAGGCCCCTTCATGGAATCATTCTTTCACTTTTGGATTTCGGCTATCACGGAGCCTTCTCATGGAATCATTCTTTCACTTTTGGATTTCGGCTATCACGGAGCCATCTCTTGGAATCATTCTTTCACTTTGGGATCTCGGCTATCACGGAGCCTTTTCATGGAATCTTCCCTTCACTTTGGGATCTCGGCTATCACGGAGCCTTTTCATGAAATCTTCCCTTCACGTTGGGATTTCGGCTATCACGGAGCCTTTTCATGAAATCTTCCCTTCACTTTGGGATTTCGGCTATCACGGAGCCTTTCCTCATCTCATTCATTTCATTCAATGATTCTTGACACAAACGAATTGGGGGAAAACTCCTTTCATAAATGATAGAAAAAGTATTTACATAGTCGGTTTCAATGGAAAGTAAGCATTTGAAAGTAGTACTATAGAAGAATGTAAACTTGTTTCCTTGTAATGTAACCCTTCTGATTCATGGATGAGATGTATTCATGTAATGCGATGCTTATGATGCATGCTGATGCATATGAATGAAATGCTTGGATATGCATAGATTTATTTAAGTTCTGAGAGTATTCGGAATCATGAAGGTTATAACTTGGTGCTTTGAAAACCATTTTTTCACAAGAGTCCATTGACTGATGAGTACCAAAAGAGATAATCCCAATGGATGATGAAAGCCAAGTTGTTAAGATGATTCCAATAGATGATGAGACGAAGCATCCATCTGAAAAAATATCATGTCCCAATTCGATGAAAACCAATATACCTGCAATTGAGGAAGCATCTGTATTTTTTGAAGGATATTTCAATTAGAAGTATGATATCATCACAAATAAACAAATAAGTCAACAAAAGCTAGACCGAAAGCTTTTGTGGACTTACCTTCAGCTTTAGTCCATATAGCAATCCTAAGTTGCTTTCGACTACTATCTGGACTTAGTTTTATGGAGGATAAAAAATTTCATTGAAAACGAGTACTCACATCGGTGAAGTTCTGCAATTTAGTAAGAAAATTTTCTAAGGAATGGGCTCTAGGGCTCTAGAGAAAATTTTTTAACATAGCAAAAACTTCTAAAGAAAATGACAATATGCAAGTACGAATAAATTATATATTTTTAAAGGATGCGACCTGCAAAACAGATATATTAGCTATACACATATGACTGCGTAAGAGGAAACCGCTGTTGAAAACGCAATGTTGTCTCGAGCAGTACACTCTCCATGAGATTGAGGAACTAAAAGGCAGCTTCGAGGGTAGTGAATATTTGCACGTGCTTGCTTTTAGTCGCGAGGATAGCTTTTGTTTTTGAATTCTGAGCACAGCTTGACTAGTGGCCTTGGAGATGTTGTATCCTTAGCATCTTGCTCAGAAATCTTCAAACTTCCTCTTTGTGTGGCCTCGAACGCAAAAAGAATGTTTCCATTCAAGCAAGCCATCAGTTTTCCGAGATTCCTCTTCTTCTTTGAATGCTGAAAGTCATGGAAAAAGAGGTCTCACGGTGACTCAGCACCTTCAAGGGTTAGAAATATTTAGGAAATTTACAAACTAACGACCTTTTGCAAGTTCTAGACATCTAGCATTGTTCAATCATCACTAGAGGACCCCCTAAACTTCCAGAATTCTCAAACATAGAGAACCATGAGCCTCGAGTGTGGAAATCTTGAGAAACTTTTTTTTTTATCATGACCAGAAAGTCTGACTTTTTGGCAGAATGCATAAAAGCTGAAAAAGATATTTAAGAGCTTTAACGTTTCTTCGTCTAAGGCCCAACTTGGCCCTAAAACATGAAAATCTTTAACACCTGAGCTTCATGAGAAATTTCATCATTTTTTTTACTCGAGGCTTACACAGAATTAAAATTGCTAAATACGTAAGTTGTTATATAAAGGATACACCCTGCAAGCATAGAAGTTATCATAGATAATAAGTATATTATTATTTTACGAAGTTTCGCTCGAGATTGCGAGGTTCCGAGATTCCCCTCGTTACAAGATTCCGAGATCTCGCTCTTTTTGAGATTCCGAGATTCCTCTTGTTTCAAGATTGCGCTCGAGGTTGGCGAGATTCCAAGATTTCACTGGTTCCGAGATTCTGAAATTTCGCTAGTTCTGAGATTGCGCTCGGGTTTTGCAAGATTCCGAGATTCTGCTCATTCCAAGATTCCAAGATTTCGCCGGTTCTGAGATTTCGAAATTTTTCTCATTCCCAGATTCCGAGAGATTTTTCTTTTTCCGAGATTCCGAGAGATTTTTCTTCTTCTAAGATTTCGAAGTTTTTCTCATTCCGAGATTCCGAGAGATTTTTATTCTTCTGAGATTCCGATAGATTTTTCTTCTTCTAAGGATCCGAAGTTTTTCTCATTCCGAGATTCCGACAGATTTTTCTTCTTTCGAGATTCCGAGAGACTTTTCTTCGTCTAAGATTCTAAAGTTTCGTTTGTTCAAAGATTCTGAGATTTTTCTTCTTCTGAGATTTCGAGATTTTTCTCGTTGCGAGATTCCGAGATTCCAACCCCCAAAATACAAGCAGATCCTTGAACCTCGGAAGCTCTCTCTTTTTTTTTTTTTTTTTTTTTGCTTGGAATAGCTATAGCATCCGCATAATTTTTGTAGATGTGATGTGTGGGTGCTGATGCCATTTCTCGAGCCGGGGGTACAAGGAGCTTAGAGGCTGAGCTCTTTCCGCCGATATTGATATTTAGCTTCCAAAAGATTGATAGCAAGAGCTTGATGACCTCGTGTAGTAGAAAAACATAAACATGTTAGTCGATTTTTACTTTTGCTAGTCAAATGGAAGGTATCGAAGGTAACAAGATTAGGATATTTTATTAGAAGAAATGAATGAAGACCCTCGGTGTTCTAGGAATCAGCTATGAGCAAGGCGCTTTCCCTTAATTTTCCTGTAGTATGTCCTGAACCTCGCGTCTAACTTCTGGTGACATTTGTGTTTATACAAAAGTGAGAAATCACCATCGAGGGTGATAAAATGATCATGACGGCAAGTTTGCAAGATTCTGAGATTCCGCTCAAGGTTGTGAGGTTTCGAGATTCTGCTTGTTCCGACGCGTACTTTTTTGAGCTTCGCGGAAAGAAACCACACCTCTGAAGTCTAGGTTTCTTCTCTTCTCTTAGATTCCCGAAACTCTTAGATTACCAGAACGGATCTTTTTCTTGAAAGAACACGAAAGCAAAGAAAACTTGTATTGCCCGGGGATTTTACTCCTCCGAGAGTCAAATAATTATCGTAGTCTTAAAAACAAGCCAACTCGCGGCCTCAGATGTAGAAATTCCGAGGAGTTTTCTTTCCGCCGACAGGAAAGCATGAATCATCCTGATTAGTTCAAAACCCCATATGTTCTAAGAAACTTCGTAAATCCAGACTCGAGGCACAGTAACCATCCTTGGCCTTACAATCAAAACGGGAGCTTCACCCGGATTTTTGTCGCTCCAAGTTGATGGTAGTTTTTGAGCCATGAAAAACTGATTTTATCCCAGCACAGAAACAAGACTCGCTTCGTAGCTTTATAACTTACGACGTGGTTTCCTAGCAGCCTCGAGGCTTCTGAAGTGATGGTATTATGGTATACCAAGTAAAAGGTGCATGCATTGGTGATGACAAAAAAGAAAAGGAGGGTGCCTTGTGGCCAAGTTTTGTTAATCTAGGTGTATATTGGACCCTCGAGATGTTGTCTAAGATTCCGAGCAATCAAATGCACAGCTGGATATATAACTTGCATAGATTCAGAGATTTTGCTCATTCCATGATTCCGAATTTTTGCTCATTCCAAGATTTTGAGATTGTTCTCATTCTAAGATTTTTCTAATTTCAAGGTTCCGAGATTTTTATCCTTGTGAGATTCTGAGATTTTTCACCTTTAGAGATTCTGAGATTTTTCCCTTTCCGAGATTCCGAGATTTTTCGCCTTTAGAGATTCCGAGATTTTTCCCTTTCCGAGACTTTTCGCCTTCTGAGATTCCGAGATTTTTCGCCTTTAGAGATTCCGAGATTTTTCCCTTTCCGAGATTCTGAGATTTTTCGCCTAGTGAGATTTCGAGATTCCGGTTGTTCCGAGATTTCCGAGATTCCGGTTGTTCCGAGATTTCCGAGATTGAGGCTCGCCATTGCATCATTTCTGAGGAGTGTCTTTGCTTTGACGAGGTTTGAGGTTGATTAATATTTTGCCAATCCCATCTTTCGTATGTTTCATGAGTTTTTCTTTGGAGCTTCAGAGTGCAGCTTGAACTGCGAGGTTCCACTGTTTGGCTTGTGGAGCTTGACTTGGGAGATTCCATGACATGACTTTCCAAAAAGTAGCTTCGTGCCATGATCATAATTTTCAAAATTTCCTCCTAGCTTCGGGTATTTGTAGAGACATCTGAACTTTGGCGAGATGGCCTGAATTTTTTATTTATGAACCTCGGTGGTAATGATCACTGCTTCCTAAGACTTGCGCTGAATAACAAGTGACATAGACCCTTGGTGTTTCGCTGTAAGTGGGGCGATTTCAATTTTCTGGAGCTCTGAACTTCGAGATGACTTTTTGTGAAATTGTGTTGTACAAAAGAGATAAATCACCATCGAGGGTGATGGAAAGCTCACACTTGCAACAAAATCCATGTCTAGCACCTTCGATCTTTGGAAGAAAATTTTTGGTCATGGTAATCGTGAACTTTGTTTCGTGCAGACCCATGGTGGGCGCCAATGTTGGGATTCAGGTTTCCCGAACAAATAGAAAGAGCAGAAGCATGAAGAAACTTGAGATCAATGAACAACGAGCAAGAGAGATCCATGAATACCAGAGCCAAGAGTCCCCCTCCTCTACCCCTTGGGGTCTACTTATAGGGAGAGGGGAGGTGGTTGTTTTTATTATTTCCATTGGTGGGGTCAAAAATTACATTCAGGTCCTCAGGTCCTCGTTATTTACACTCGAGGCCCATGATCATACAAATGAGTCCCTAGACATTACAATTAGGTCCTCAGCCGTTACAAAAATGCCCTTATATCCCTTTTTGGACCTCAATTATACACAACGGGGGTCCCTAGCCCTAAGGCGCACCCCCAACACAACACAAACCGTTCTGACCGGATTCAAAACCGATCGGATCGGTTTATCTCGGCCAGCAGGGTCTCTTCCACCCAAAACACTCTTAGCACCCCAAGCCGGAATTGTATGCACAATGGCCTTTCCCCTAGGTAGTGGCATACGAACTTGCGCACACCATGAGAGGGGTGGTACCTGTCCTTGTTTGCCCACTCCTTAGCCATTCTCTCCTCTCACTTCCTCTTGAAGCAAAACTCATCCTTGTGACCACCCCCCGCACAATATCCACAATGGAAGCAGACTGTTCTTGGCTTGGGCTTTGGTTGTGGTTCCTCACAAGGCTTCTCTCTCGGTTTCTCTTCCTTCTTCTCTCCAACCACATCTCCCTTGGGACTCACAAATCTCACCGGGTTTTGGAAGTTGTTTGTTTGGGGAGGAAACAATGGTGGATCTGGGGTTGTGTCAAGATTGTTTCAGAGCTGGTTGGGCTTAGGAGCAAAGTTGTTCTTGGGAGTTGTCTGTGCTGGAATAGGAATCTCTCCAATTTTCTCAAGTCTCTCACCACTGCACTCCCCAACTTTGTTAGCCCAAGAGCCTGACCATCAAAGTGCTTGAAAGCAGCAATCATGATATCAAGCTGAGGCTCTTGACCCGACAACCAACCCAACAACTTTCTCAGCTCATCATTCTCATCCTGCAGACAATTCACAAGTAGAGCAAGATGTAGCAATACGAGATTTCAATTCAGCCTCAAGCGAAATAATGCGAGAACAAGACTCAACAAGCTTGCCATGCAAAACTGGACAAGAAGTTCATGCCCCTAGCAAAGTAGGTCTAGACCGCAACTCAGCCAACTCAACCCTAAGCACATCTAGTTCCTCATACTTGGAGGCATGCTTCTCCTTAAGAGCAGTCAAATCAGCTAGGAAAACAGAGCAATCAGCACAATCAACCTTATCAGAAATAATATGACTAGCCTTAAGCGAATCTATCTCAAGCCTGGCATCAAGGTTCTGTGTTTCTAGCTCAGCTACTTTATTCCTAGCATCTTCAAGCGAGGCCCTAAGCTCTTTCCTCATCTTCTTGGCCTCTCTAAGCATGTCATCATGGTTATCAAGCAAAGAGACCAACTCCTCATTCTCCTAGCGCAAGAAGGAGAGCTCATCACGTACCTCATCCCTGGAATCTGAGTCCGAGTCATCCTTCTGGCTCTTCTTGATGCTGGAGCTGTGTGCCATGCCGCAGAAGTCGTCCCCCGCGAAGCAGCTCAACCCGCTGAGGTTCTTGGACACCTTCTTGCTCTTGCGCTGATCACCTTCATCTTCACTGCTACTGGAGCTCGAGGTGGAGTAGACGGAGCTGGAGTCGACGTCGCTCGCACCCACCATCACTCAGGCCTTCTTGATGTGGCCGTCCTTCCTCCTTGATCTCCGCTCGTCCTTGTTCTTGTGCTTGTACTTGCGCCTCGAGCAGTGCTTGCTCTCTGTCTTTGGCCGGTGCTTGTAGTTGTTCCTGGCCTCCATCTCCTCCGGGCAGTCGGCGACGAAGTGTCCCTGCTTGCCGCACCGAAAGCATGTCTGTGAGTTCTTCCTTGTGTTCACCCGATTCTCGTGCATCCTCTCGATACTTCTGGTCAATAGCGCCAGCTCGTCCTCTCTAAGCACGTCAAACTCCTCATTTGGCAAAGTCATCAAAGAGGACAAAGAGTACATCTTGGAGGAGGGGTTAGCGTTAATCCTAGCTCCTGAGCCTCCGGTGAGAGCGAGACTATGCGAGTCAGTCGGGCTCTCAATCTTTGTTGTCACCCCATGGTCCACCTAAGCCGACTTGAGCTTCGAGAACAGCTCATCCACCGTAAGGGTCCCATATGTGCCCGACCCTAAGATGGCCTCGACCTTTGCGCCCCAAATGGTACGATCCAGCGAGTGCAAGAGCTTCATAGCCCTGCATGATCATCATACGGGAGCACGGTCACATTGGCCCTCATGTTGTTCACAATCACCGTGAACTGCTGGAACATCGTGTCTATGGACTCACCGAGGAGATGAGTGAAGTTCTTGTACTCTCTCCGGTAAGTTGCAAACAACCTTGCCTTAACCTAATTGTTCCCAGCGTGAGCCACCTTAAGCTTCTCCCAAATCTTGCAAGCCAAATCCTCTGCCTGAACCCGATCGAATTCGGATTGACAAAGGGCGTGAAACAAGTAATCAACCACCCTGTTGTTGGCATCGTGCATATCCCTGGATCCTGGAGCAAGGAAGTTAATCAGATGAACATAAGATGTGTTCTCCATAACATCCCAAAGGATCTGACCCTTATCGCGAAGGAAAGCGGACATCTTCCTCTGCCACATCTAGTTATTCTTCCCATCAAAGTGCAGAGGACCCAATCCCCTTTTCCGGTATGCCATCTTTGGATTTAAGACTGGTTACAGTCAACAAAGACCTGTAACCGGCTTTGATACCACTTGAAGGACCGAAAAGGCGAACCAGAGAGGGGGAATGAATGGGAGTCGATAAAATTCTACTCATGAATTAGGCCTATGAACCCAAGATCACTCAGAGACCTCTGCAACTCTTCTCTTGCCAAATCCATGCAATGACTGAAATGCTACTGGACCTAGGAGCAAGACTCCAGCAAACCACACTTGAAGGCACGCAACAGAAAACAACTTGAGCACCTGCTGCCAGAGTAAAACCGGTCAGGCTGGTTTCTCAAACCGGTCAGACCGGATCTGTTGGACTTAGCCTCTCACATGCCAGAGGAAACCAATTAGACCGGTTTGGCAAACCAGTCAGACCGGTTTTGTCTGGAAAACCTCCAAACGCCCAACTAGATCAAGCTAGAGCAAACAAACTCCAAACACTATGAAACTTGGACAAGTGAAGCCACTATCACAGAAAGACTTGCTCGCCCAAAAGTCTTCTCGAAAACCCACTGGTGACCAAACCGGTCAGACCGGTTTCTGAAACTGATCAGGCTGGTTTTGCCTGGGCAGTCGCGAAGAACTCCACCCGTTGGAAAAACTTGACCTTCACCTCAATTGATCTCCTGATTCGCTCCACAGATTCGAGTGAGACTTTGGGGATAGCAGGGGTACCTCATGGGCTACCTTTGACCAAAAGCTCAAGCCCCAAAACTCACCAAATCAAGAGGAATCGAAAGTCAACCTCCAAAACCACCTCTCCACGAACTCTGCTGAAAACCACCAAATCGAAGGCCTTTCCACGGAATTGAAGGGGAGAAATCACCAAGGAAAGAGGCACCACGTCCTCATGTGTGATTCCCACACCAAGACCTGAAAAGGAACTCCTCCGAAATCTCCCCACAGTGAGAGCCAGGTGTGGTTCGAGGACCGGTGGATGGTCGCTTCCTGGTGTGATGAGTGATTGACAACGTGGTGTGGACTGATTCTTGGCTAAGTATTGCAGGTGCAGGTTGCGGCTTGACTGGTGCAGGTGCAGGTGAAGAACAAGCGTGAAAGGTCATTGCCGGTGAGGCCTCCAGGTGTGGAGAAGACAAGTAGGCTTGGTTCGAGGGACCCGGTGGCCAGCGGGGTCAAGTGCGGGCCGCATGGTGGCAAGAACGGCAAGATGAAGTCATGGACGGTTTCTTGGTTGAGCCTCAAAACCAAGGTCGAGCCGGGACCACGTGGGAGCCGAGTCATGAGTGGTGATTGGCGGAGGCTACACCGAGTTCGCGGGGTTTCCGGTGGTTCACCAGAAAACCACTGGGTTCCTTGGTTGATCCACAAAGCCAAGACCGAAGAACCGAAGACGGAGGTGCAGCAGCTCCAGACCGGTCTGACCGGTGGGTCTGACCGGTCTGACCGGTGGGTACCGGTCTGACCGGTGAGGAGAACCGGTCTGACCGGTGTGCGACGACGCAGTCCGGAATCTTCGAAGCGGAGGACACGCGTCGGGATCGCAAGGCTTGCATCGAGGCTAAGCAAGTTTGCGGTCGCTGGGCATCCGTCCGATGGTGCGAAGACAAAGACTTCCAATTTCGCCCTCGAGGGGCATGTATCCCTAGTTAGCTAGTAAGGGTATTTTAGTCTTTCGGTTGCCTCCATATAACCCAAGGGGTGAGAGGATGGCAGCCATCTCTTGGAACCCTAGCTCATTTGGTTTTCCTATTTTCCTTCCTATTTTCTTAGGATTTTCGTAGGACTAGCTTGAGAGCTTCATGGTGAGATCTTGTGAGAGGGAAGGATGATCGGGCGGCAAGCTAGACCTTGTATGAACCTCTTTGGTATGTATAGATGATTCGGCGTGGTTCCTCAAGGCTTGGATGTGTCTTTCCCGTTTCTCCTTTTTGGTGATTTTCGGAGCCCTTTCTTGGTGATTTTCTTGGAGCGATTTCGAGGCCTTTCTCTTTGGGATTTGGTGGGGGATGTATGCATGAACCCTTCGTGGTTCTTTTCCCTTTGATTCCCCTTCCAAATCCGTGAGCAAAGGGGCTCGATTTTGGGGTTTTCGTGGCTCTAGGGTTAGAGGCGTTCTTGGTGGGATTCCTTCGATTCCTCTTGATTTGACAAGTTTTGGTGGACCAAATCTTGGCTATGGAGTACCCATGAGGTGTTCCTACTATCCCCAAAGTCTTGTGCAAAACCGTGGAGCGAATCGGGAGATCGGGAGTTGGATTTGGAGGAGTTGACTCGCGGGCGCTGTTCATCCCGAGCTGCCCAGGCACGACCGGTCTGACCGGTGCTCTTGACCGGTCTGACCGGTGCTAGCCCTTGGTGGGTTTTTGTCTCGGGGAACAGCCTTGTCCGTGTGGTTTTGTCCCGTGGTCCTGCTGTTCAGTTCTTGGAGTGTTTGGAGTTGTTTTGCTAGGATTTGTGAGGGGTTCTTCTTCCTCACAGGTTGTGTTTCGTGGTGGTTTTTGTTCCAGGGCCTAGAGGATTCACTGAGGCTTCCTGGAACGTTTGCTGTTCGGCTGCTGTAGCCACCGGCCTGACCGGCTCTGTCCACCGGTCTGACCGGTGTCACCGGTCTGACCGGCGCAGGCCATCGGTCTGACCGGTGTAGCACAGGCAGCAAGCCGTGCAAGTTTCCGCTGTGTGTTTTGGTGAGTTTTGGCTAGGAAGGTTGAGTGTTGGTTCCTAGGACCAGTAGCACTCCAGTGGCTGCGTGGTCTTGACCAACTTGGGTAGTTGGGTCGGAGACGTGAGTTGGAAGCCGTGTTCGTCTTGTTGGAGTTCTCATCTCCTTCGAGAAGAATTTTTATCGGCTCCCATTCACTCCCCCCCTCTCTGGTTCGCCTAATCGGTCCTTCAATTGGTATCAGAGCCGGTTCGGGTCTTTATTGACTCTTACCAGTCTAAGATCCAAAGATGGCGTACCAGGAACGGGGTTCGGGTCCTCCGCACTTCGATGGGAAGAACTACCAGATGTGGCAAAGGCGGATGGCGGCGTTCCTCCGCGGAAAGGGTCAGATCCTTTGGGATGTCACGGTGAACACAGCTTATGTTCATCCGATGAACTTCCTTGCTCCAGGATCGAGGGATATGTTCGAAGCCAACAACAAGGCTGTCGACTACTTGTTTCGTGCCCTGTGTCCACCTGAATTCGATCGGGTTCAGACAGAGGACTTAGCTTGTAGGATTTGGGAGCAGTTGAAGGATGCTCATGCTGGGAATGCTCAGGTTCAGGCTCGGATGTACGCGACTTACCGGAGAGAGTACGAGAACTTCACTCATCTCCCCGGCGAGTCCGTCGATGCCCTTTTCCAGCGATTTACGGTCGTTGTGAACAACATGAGAGCCAATGTGGACGTCCTCCCATACAATGATCATGATAGAGCCGTGAAGCTCTTGCACTCGTTGGATCGTACCGTATGGGACGGGAAGTTTGAGGCTATTGTTGAGTCCGAGAAGTATGACACCTTGACGGTGAACGAGCTGTTCTCGAAGCTCAAGTCGGCTGAGTTGGACCGTGGTATGACAGCCAAGATCGAGAGCCCGACTGATTCTCATAGTCTCGCTCTCGTTAGTGGCAAAGGAGCCAAGTCTAATGCGAACGCATCCTCCAGGATGTACTCTTTGTCTTCTTTGATGTCTTTGCCAGACGAGGAGTTCGACGTGCTTGGAGAGGACGAGCTGGCGTTGCTGACCAGGCGGTTCGAGAGGCTGCACGAGAACCGGGTGAACTCAAGGAGGAACTCGAGAGCGTGTTTCAAGTGCGGCAAGACCGGACACTTTTTCGCCGAGTGTCCGAAGGTGAACAACCACGACAAGCACAAGTCCAAGGACAAAGGAAGAAGATCCAAGAAGAAGGAACATGAACATGGGAGGAAGACACGGACCCGAGAAAAGATCAAGAGATCGAGCGACATCGACTCCGACTCTGAGGATGTGTCATCAAGCTCGAGTGAAGAAGAAGAAGAAGAGGACAGCAAGAGGAAGCACAGAAAGAAGAAGGACTTCGGCAAGTACTTGAACGGCCTTTGCTGTACCGCAAGCAAGACTTCGAGAGGCTGCAACAAGAAGGATGGGCTATGCGGCATGGCACGCAGCTCCGGCAGCAAGAGAAGCCAGAAGAACGCCTCGGAATCAGACTCCGACTCCGAGGATGAGGTATGTGATGAGCTCTCTTCTTTACGCAAGGAGAATGAGGAGTTGGTTGACTTGCTTGATAATCGCGATCACATGCTTAGAGAGGCTAAGAAGCTTAGGAAGGAGCTTAGAGCTTTGCTTGAAGATGCTAGGACTAGAGTGGCTGAGCTAGAAACACAGGTTCTTGATGGCAAGCTTGAAATTGATTCGCTTAAGGCTAGCCCTGTGGTTTCTGATGAGATTGATTGTGCTGATTGCTCTGTTTTCCTAGCTGATTTGACTGCTCTTAGGGAAAAGCATGCCTCCAAGTGTGAGGAACTAGATGTGCTTAGGGTTGAGTTGGCTGAGCTGCAATCTAGACCCACTTTGCTTGGTGCATGTACTTCTTGCCCTGGTTTGCATGAAAAAATTGCTGAGCTTCGTTCTCGCATTGTTTCGCTTGAGGCTGATTTGAAAGTGCCCATTCCTACTGCTTGCTCTACCTGTGAATTACATGCTGTGAAGAATTTGGAACTTGCAAAATGTGTTGATCATTTGCAGGATGAGAACAGTAAGTTGCGTGAAGTGCTGAGTTGGTTGTCTAGTCAGGAACCTCAGCTTGGCATGATGATTGCCGGTTATAAGCGCTTTGATGGTTGGGCTTTGGGATCTGTTACGTTTGGTGAGAGCAGTGGTGAGAGAGAAGGGAAATTTGGGAATATTCCAGTCCCACCACAACCCACGCCCAAAGACAAGTTTGCACCCAATCCAAACCAGTTGCTTAAACCGAGAGAAAAATCTAGTGAGAAGCCATGTGAAGAGCCTCACCCCAAGCCTAAGCTAAGACCAATCCGTTTCCATTGTGAGTTTTGTGGAAAGGATGGTCACAAGAGAGAGTTTTGCTATAAGAGAAGGAGAGAGGCGAGAATGGCTAAGGAGTGGGCAAACAAGGACAGGTACCACCTTTCTCATGGTGTGCCTGAGCCTCGTATGCCACTACCTAAGGGAAAGGGTGTTGTGCATACGGTTCCAGCATGGAGAGATAGGAGAGCTTCAGGTGAAGGCAGGTTTACTGGCCGAGGACCACCGGCCAGACCGGTCAGAGTGACCGGTCAGACCGGTGCTAGGCAGAGTGCTGGACAGTTTGGTTTCCGGGATTGTGAAGCTAGAGGGTTCAGCCTGTTTGGTCGTGGAACAGGTGGTAGGCGCTTTGAGTCTGGTGGTGTTGAGTTTGCTGGACGTTCTCCACCTCGTGATCAATACGAGTTTGGGAGAGGTCGCAGCTTTGAGTCTCAGAGGGGCTACGGACCACGGTTTCCCTTTCGTGGTACTCGTACTCCTCCAGTGAGACGGGAGTGGTTTTCCCATGGTGGTTCCAGGTTTGATAGGTTAGACGGGATGGATCGCAGTTTTGATAGGCCCGGTAGGATGGATGTTGCTAACCCTACTTTTGAGGAAATGGCCCGGCACTGGTTTGACACCTTTGGTACTAACCCCAGTGTTGAGTCGTTTGCTCGCTCTCGCTCTTGGTTTTGAGTTGCAGGTGGGAGGCCCGGAGAACATTTGGTTGATATCGGGGGAGGTTCTCCGGCCTCATACCCCGGTGATGATATGGAGGTACATCACTTTCGGGGACGGTGGACAAGGATGGGTGACTTCTGAAGAAATGATCAAGGTAAGTATTTTTGTGATCTTCAAATGTGTGGCCTTGGTCAAGCCACTTGGTTCGTTTTGCTCCTTGCCCTATCTCATGTATGTAAGGTGAGCTTTGTATGCTCTTTGACCTTAATGCATGAGTTTAGGGGGAGCCTGTGTGCTTAGTGTGCTCTTTGCTCTATCATGTGTACTAAGGGTGAGCTTTGTATGCTCTTTGGCCCTAGTGCATGTGTTTAGACGGAGCTTGTGAGTTTTGTTCTCCTTTGCTCTTTTGCCGGTGGTGTCGAGCCCTTTTTGCCTCCCCTCGAGGAGCCGGTCGTTTGTGAGCTTTGTGTGTGCGAGCTCCTTTGTAGCATATGTATAGCTTTCCTTTGTGCATTTCTTGCATTTGGCATGGCATATGTAGCATGATGTATAGGCATCTTTGTATCTTAGGTTGCATGCATTTTGTATCATATGCATTGTTTAGGAAAGGCTTCTCTTATACACATTGTTCACCATGGAATGACATATATGTCTTTGTGAGCTAATTTGGTAAGCTATGGTTAGTTTGGCTTAGCTCTTGATAATCTTGGTTTGTATCCATGGTTGATGGCTATGTTTTTGAAAAATTTCATATATATGCTCTCTTGTGAGTAAATGCCTTTACATGATCTTGACATGTTTTAGTGGCTTGGCTATGCTTAATTTGTGGTTGGATAGCTTATTTTGATCATATGGGGCCAAAGGCTCATTTGCCATCATGAATGTTTAGCCCCCATGCTTCATCTTGTGGAGGGGCATAAGTTCCTTTTTGTCGCAAAGACATTTCATGTACCAATTATAAATCTGAAAATGAAATGTAAATTGCTTGAAAAATGTGCTCCCATGTCATATGTGCTAATTTTAATTTGCTTTGGGTGCTAAATCGTTGCATGATGCCTACCAATGAGAAGTCTCATATATAGAAGTAGGCACATGGCTCGGTGGCTTTGACATGACATGAGGTGCTTGTGGGTGTTTATGATGGTCTTATGCTTAGAATGGTTGTCCTAGCATGAAGTTTGTGTGGCTTTGCCATTTTGACATGTTTTGCTCATGTTTAGGACTTTGCTCATGAGAGGGTGATTTTTCGCAAAATTGCTAAATTCTATCTTAGCTTCGCCCAATGGTTGTGAAACTTGGTGATCATGAAGTTTATGTCTTTACGAAGCTATAGAGTATCTAACTTGCTCGTTTGGACATGTGTAGCATCCTATGTTGAATTTTGTCTATTTGAGAAGCTCTAGGTTGCATTTTTTGCATTTTTGGCTTGATTCATGCATTGTCAACAAGGGGGAGAAGTTTGAGCATGTTTTGGCCTACTGAATGCATTTGGAAGGTTTTCAGGTGGTTTCGAGCTATTTTTGGGCTCTGTTGTGCACCGGTCTGACCGGTTGAGGTCACCGGTCTGACCGGTCAGAGTGCTGGTCCTGTTCACATGTTGCCCACCGGTCTGACCGGTGGTGTCGACCGGTCTGACCGGTCAGAGCTGAGCTGTTGCAGCTGCTCTGTTTTGTGAAGTGGTTCGCATGCATTTGTCCAGGGGGAGTTGCATCGGTTCAGGGGGAGCTTGCAT
The DNA here is from genome assembly GCA_036936925.1 of Cenchrus fungigraminus. Taxonomy (NCBI): domain Eukaryota; kingdom Viridiplantae; phylum Streptophyta; class Magnoliopsida; order Poales; family Poaceae; genus Cenchrus; species Cenchrus fungigraminus. Next base: position 54,160,413 of record CM072772.1, on the reverse strand, counting down.
GTGTGCAGGGGGAGCTCTTTGTGGTTTTCGAGCTTTGGTTTGATGGTTTGTGCTCTTTGCTTGAGCATGTTTTGTCTCGGATGTGTCGAGCCGTTGCCCTTGCCTAAGGGGTCCGAGACTTGTCTTCTTCAAGTGATCTTGCTCTTTGCTTTTTCTTTGGCTTTCGATCACTTGTTGGAGTTTCTTTTAGTTGTTTCTTTTCTTTTCCTTTTCTCTTGGTTACCAAAACGTGTGTGTTGTCAATGCACTCATCAAGGGGGAGATTGAGAGCCAGGTGTGGTTCGAGGACCGGTGGATGGTCGCTTCCTGGTGTGATGAGTGATTGACAACGTGATGTGGACTGATTCTTGGCTAAGTATTGCAGGTGCAGGTTGCGGCTTGACTGGTGCAGGTGCAGGTGAAGAACAAGCGTGAAAGGTCGTTGCCGGTGAGGCCTCCAGGTGTGGAGAAGACAAGTAGGCTTGGTTCGAGGGACCCGGTGGCCAGCGGGGTCAAGTGCGGGCCGCATGGTGGCAAGAACGGCAAGATGAAGTCATGGACGGTTTCTTGGTTGAGCCTCAAAACCAAGGTCGAGCCGGGACCACGTGGGAGCCGAGTCATGAGTGGTGATTGGCGGAGGCTACACCGAGTTCGCGGGGTTTCCGGTGGTTCACCAGAAAACCACTGGGTTCCTTGGTTGATCCACAAAGCCAAGACCGAAGAACCGAAGACGGAGGTGCAGCAGCTCCAGACCGGTCTGACCGGTGGGTCTGACCGGTCTGACCGGTGGGTACCGGTCTGACCGGTGAGGAGAACCGGTCTGACCGGTGTGCGACGACGCAGTCCGGAATCTTCGAAGCGGAGGACACGCGTCGGGATCGCAAGGCTTGCATCGAGGCTAAGCAAGTTTGCGGTCGCTGGGCATCCGTCCGATGGTGCGAAGACAAAGACTTCCAATTTCGCCCTCGAGGGGCATGTATCCCTAGTTAGCTAGTAAGGGTATTTTAGTCTTTCGGTTGCCTCCATATAACCCAAGGGGTGAGAGGATGGCAGCCATCTCTTGGAACCCTAGCTCATTTGGTTTTCCTATTTTCCTTCCTATTTTCTTAGGATTTTCGTAGGACTAGCTTGAGAGCTTCATGGTGAGATCTTGTGAGAGGGAAGGATGATCGGGCGGCAAGCTAGACCTTGTATGAACCTCTTTGGTATGTATAGATGATTCGGCGTGGTTCCTCAAGGCTTGGATGTGTCTTTCCCGTTTCTCCTTTTTGGTGATTTTCGGAGCCCTTTCTTGGTGATTTTCTTGGAGCGATTTCGAGGCCTTTCTCTTTGGGATTTGGTGGGGGATGTATGCATGAACCCTTCGTGGTTCTTTTCCCTTTGATTCCCCTTCCAAATCCGTGAGCAAAGGGGCTCGATTTTGGGGTTTTCGTGGCTCTAGGGTTAGAGGCGTTCTTGGTGGGATTCCTTCGATTCCTCTTGATTTGACAAGTTTTGGTGGACCAAATCTTGGCTATGGAGTACCCATGAGGTGTTCCTACTATCCCCAAAGTCTTGTGCAAAACCGTGGAGCGAATCGGGAGATCGGGAGTTGGATTTGGAGGAGTTGACTCGCGGGCGCTGTTCATCCCGAGCTGCCCAGGCACGACCGGTCTGACCGGTGCTCTTGACCAGTCTGACCGGTGCTAGCCCTTGGTGGGTTTTTGTCTCGGGGAACAGCCTTGTCCGTGTGGTTTTGTCCCGTGGTCCTGCTGTTCAGTTCTTGGAGTGTTTGGAGTTGTTTTGCTAGGATTTGTGAGGGGTTCTTCTTCCTCACAGGTTGTGTTTCGTGGTGGTTTTTGTTCCAGGGCCTAGAGGATTCACTGAGGCTTCCTGGAACGTTTGCTGTTCGGCTGCTGTAGCCACCGGCCTGACCGGCTCTGTCCACTGGTCTGACCGGTGTCACCGGTCTGACCGGCGCAGGCCATCGGTCTGACCGGTGTAGCACAGGCAGCAAGCCGTGCAAGTTTCCGCTGTGTGTTTTGGTGAGTTTTGGCTAGGAAGGTTGAGTGTTGGTTCCTAGGACCAGTAGCACTCCAGTGGCTGCGTGGTCTTGACCAACTTGGGTAGTTGGGTCGGAGACGTGAGTTGGAAGCCGTGTTCGTCTTGTTGGAGTTCTCATCTCCTTCGAGAAGAATTTTTATCGGCTCCCATTCACTCCCCCCCCCCTCTCTGGTTCGCCTAATCGGTCCTTCACACAGGAATCACAACAAAAGGCTCCGAAAATAGCCAAAAAGGGAAAACAGGAGAGGCACAAAGAACACTTGAGGTAACACGACGATCCTTTTATACATACCATGAAAGATTCATACAAGGTCTAGCTTTCCTCCTCAACATCCATCCCTCTCTAAAGATGTCACCATGAAGCTCTCAAGCTAGTCCTATAGAAAAACCTAAGGAAAATAGGAAGAAAACTAGGAAGCAAATGAGCTAGGGTTCCAAGAGATGGCTGCCATCATCTCTCCTATTAGTTTATATGGAGGCAACTGAAAAATGAAACTACCCCTAATACACAATAGAAGATACACGACCACCAAGGGCATTTTGGAAATTTATCATCATAGCACCAACGCGACTCTTGCGATCATGTCGCGTGTCCTCCGCTTCAAATCTTCCCGGCGCCTTGCGAACCGGTCTGACCGGTTTCACCAACCGGTCAGACCGGTTTTGACCTGTCAGCCACGCTGAGTCTTCGGTCTTGGCTTTGTGGTTTAGCCAAGTAACCCAGTGGTTTTGTGGTGAACCACTGGAAACCCTGCGGACTTGGTGTGGCCTCCCGCCAATCTCTACTCATGACTTGGCCCCCACGGTTGTCCCGGCTCGACATTGGTTTTGAGCCTCAACCAAGAAACTGTCCATGACTTCATCTTGCTGTTCCTGCCACCATTGGGCCCGCACTTGATCCCGCTAGCCACCGGGTCCCTCGAACCAAGCCTACTTGTCTGCTCCACACCTGGAGGCCCACTAGCATAGACCTTTCGCGCTTGTTCTTCACCTGCACCAACACCAAGCAAGCCGCAACCTGCACCTCCAATACTTAGCTAGGAGTCAGTCCACACAACATTGTCAATCACTCATCACACTAAGAAGCGACCATCCACCGGTCCTTGAACCACACAGGCTCTCAATTCGTTCGTGGCAATCATGAAATATTGCAGCCAAGTGTTTCGTCGCAATAAAACCTTAGGAAACCAATCTAATCGTTGCAATATTTGTTCTTGCAACCAAGTATTGGTTGCATTAGACTTTTTTGTTCATTGCAATAATTGTTTTTGCAACCAACTATTGGCTGCATTAGGCTTTTTTGTTCATTGCAATATTTATTCTTGCAACCAATTATTGGTTGCAGTAGGCTTTTTTTGTTCATTGCAATAGCAAAATCTGTTGCAATACCACATCTTAAGTGGTTGCCTAAGGCTATTGCACCGTTCCAACTGCAACCATCTGTTGACCACCAAACTTAGATGCATTTGATTCCAGTTGCAACCAAAATAGCCATATTGCAACCAAATATAGGCATTGGCCAAGGCCTGATTCCTAGTAGTGTCTGCATCTCCTGCCGTGAATTTTTGGTCTTGCAGGTCTCTCTTGCATTTCTTAAAGTTCTTTCAGAAGAGCTGGATGTCTTGTCCCACGAAGAGATCTCGTAAGGATCTACAGGGTGATTAAAAACTTAATATCACAATTAGCTATGAAATAGAAAGTGCTTCAGTACGCACCTAAGAACAAGAAAACTGAGGCAGAGCTGATTCTGAATGCAAAAGACATTGGAATAAATGCGTCAGTGAATGGGTAGAACATTGAGTTTGTTTGGTCAGTGTTTTCTTTTAAATGATTAAGGAGTTCGTTGTCAAATGGACTGAAACGGGTACCAATAGGCAAGGGTACCCGTTTCGGTCCAACTCACAATGAACTTCTCGAGCATTTAAAAGAAAAGACTAGCCAAACAAACTCAATGCTCTACCTATTCATTGACGCATTTATTCCAATGTCTTTAGCCTTCAGAGCCAGCTCTGTCCTTAGTTTCCTTGTTGTTAGGTGAGTACTGAAGCTCTTCCTCTTTCATAGCTAACTGAGATTTTATGTTTACAATTTCCCTGGAGATCCTAATGAGTCCTCCCCCGGGACGAGACATCCAGATCTTCTAAAATAACATTAAGATGTTCTTGGAGAAATAACTCATCCTTGGAGAAAACTCATCTCGATCTGAAAATAGACTCATCTCAGTATATAAAAAAACCCAATTGTATGAGTACAGTAAAACAATCACAAAACACCACAGAACCTGGTTATTTGCTACCTACATAAACTCTGCAAGGGCATGGTTGTCCTAGCATACCATTTAGCATTAGGAGGCCCCGATCTGCCGCCACCAGTACCTTGAAACACATCCAGAAGCTACCAAAATACAGAACCTACCGTAAGACGATGCAAATTGAAAACTAACTAAATCTAACATGAATTGTCTATAGCCTATCAACTTCTAACACTAATCGAAGTGCAAATCTAAAGGTATGATAATGAAATCTGAATATACCATATATACTCATCAATCCTCCAGATTCCCAAATATAGATATCCCCAACCATAGGAAGATAGGGAAAAATATAGCGGCTAAAACCAGACGACCGACCTCGTCATGCTGTCTCTTCCTCCTGTTGTTGGGAGGTGGCAGCGCAACCATCTTCCCCTCGCTGCTAGGATCTGCCATTCCTACCACGAGCCGTCAAAGATTTGCGTAGCGGAAGTCGAAAGTCTTTGTGAAGTCTGAGTGAAGCATCTCGCCAACCATTAGATACGTAGTTATAGATAGACTCACCTGAAACTTTCATGTGGGACCTAGTCACTATACAGAATTTGACTATTAGATGTGTTTCCCATAAAATTCACACAACCAAGAAGTAGTGCAGTGGTAAACAACACAGTCTTGTTCCAGTAGGTCTCTGGTTCGAACCCTTGTGATGGCTGTTGATGGTTGAAACGTGTAACGAATTTTGATCCGCAAGCGTACTTACCACTACACCTTTTTCACCACGGGGATTCCCTAGGTTCTTGTCAATCTGCGGAGCAAGGGGATTACAAGCGTTTGATCTAGCACTAATCTAGTTAACTAAGCAAACCTTAAACTAGAGATTTAAACTAAAGACGAACTACTCTAAACTAGAGAGGGTTGCGAGGTGCACAAGATATAAAAGACACTTGCCCATAGGGTCTATGGATACTTGATCATGCAACCGCCAAGAGATACAAAACCAATGTTGACGTTCCTTAGCCTCACTACTAGGTTTGCACTCACGGCGACAGCGCCAGAAATGCATGTTGGCACTTGCTAGCGTCGCTACCGGGTTTATACCCCTAGTAATGGAGCTAGGAACGTCTTTGATAAAACACACGTCACAGAAAGGTCCGCAAGCGCACGGATTACCGTTGTAGCACTTCACCCGGTGGTATTCGGGTTATCGTATTTATATTTTCCCAAGGGAAGCACTACGGCAAAGATGATCGGATAAACGGTGGAGTAACAAGACTCGGTAAAGAGCTATAGCGGGGGTAACGAATAAAGATATTCGGGGATAACTTGACACACACAAGGAGATCTTGATAAAGGGTTAGAGAGGACCTAGTGAGCTGGGAGGACAACGAGACAAGAAAGGATCCTAACACAATCTATCTATTCTTGTCAACAGGTAGAGAACTAAGGCAAAGGATAACCAAGGCAAGCTAAACTCGACAAGCTCTTCTAGTGCTGCAGGGGCATGCAAAGCCGCACTATCGGACTAGGATGAGAAGGGAGAACGACGACGCATTGAATCCTACCGGCCCGAACTAACGTGGTGGACTACTGAGCCCGTCCGGAGCTGTCACCTCCCTAGGGTACCACAACTATTCTGTTGAACGGGACACCAATCTAAGACAAAGGCAAGCTCTGAGCACCGCTCTCACAACGAACCAAAGAACCTTTCCCCGGATATCATGAAGGAAGGTCTCTCTCCGCTACTATGCACAAACATACTCGGTAGAAGATAAAGCGAAGAACAACCACAACACTATAGGGTTCAAGAGAGCTACGCTAACGAAGATTAAACTAACTTTAGTCTAAACCAAGAATAAAGCTTCTGGAGAAAAGTAAAAGCTGAATGTAATTGACTCGAAAGGTAAGATAGAAGATAACTTGAATTGTACTTGAGTCTAAACAAAGAAAGGATACAAGAGTAGTACCGGAACCCTGAAGAAGACTCCTCCGGAACCCCGAGACTAGCTCGACTCGACTCTAACTCCCAAACTACACTAATCCTACTCTAATTGAACAATAGAGAGAAATGGAGATGCTCCTGCATTGTGTGTCCATTCTAGCGAGTGTGAGGTCCATTTTATAGGCAAGGGAGGTCGGTGGAGCGCAGGGGAGGAAAACCCTAGGTGCGGCCGTATCTCAAGGCACGGTCGGCCCTAGGATGTGCCGCCTCTCGCCTTGGACGCTCCTGATCACTGCTCCTGAGGCGGTTGTAGGTCGGCTCCTTGGGTCGGTTTCGCCCGGCACACCAAGTGATAGGTGCGGCCGGCCCCACCCCATGTCGTGCGATGCACCGACCGTGTTTGGGGACGCCTAGGATTGCCTCTGGATGACGGTTGTGGCGGTTGAGCAATCAGATAAGTGGACCCATTGATCCAAGTGATCCTAGCCTCCACCCTTTGATCAAACCGACGTTTCTTCAGTGAATCACATTCGTCCAAGTTGTGCTCGAGGGAGTAGGTGCACTCGGGTCCAGAGGCGTGCAACCGGGCAGGGCCGGCCGCACCTGCAGGTCCGGCCGCACCTGCAGGGTCGGCCGCACCTGCAGGTTTGGCTGCACCAAGTGGTTCGGCCGTGCCTAGCACATGTGGCGTGTTGGTCCCAAATTCTCCCAAAATGTGTACCTGCCTATGAAATTCACAACACAACTCGCGGAACTTTATTAGTACTAAAAATGTGTATGAAACTTGTCATATACTCCTGTCGAACCCAAGGTTTTGACGGTCAAATTTTTATTGTAAGGACCGTCAACAAACTCCCCCAAGCTAAACGTTTGCTCGTCCTCGAGCAAAGCCTAGACTTGGCCTCGGTGGATTAGGAATTGCATTGATGTTACCACTCGGCAAGTACCTATGCACAAATCCATGCTCTACTTTTTATTCAAAAAGATTGGTACGAGAGAAACTTAGCCTTGTTTTACCTGTGGGGCTTGTAACTTTCCACCTTGCCTTCGGAGGTTGAAGAGTAGAATGGTTTTGACTTTGCATCACTCGCTCTTCTCTTTTCTGGATCCTATCTCGGAGTTTTCAAATTTTTGCAAAGAAAGACAAGGTTCCTCGGATGGTTCCCTCAATCACTCAAGTGGTATTTGTACCTCACCAAAGGCTTTTGAATGAGCCTCAACTTCCTACTCTATGGCTTGTATGTGGAGCTTTGGGTAGGATAAGCATGAGACTCACTTGTGCCACATGATGTTGTTGAGCCAAAGACCGGATCCAAGAAGAAACTAATCATGCAACTTGATCGAGATGTGCAAGTGTGTGGAATATTTTTGTTTGTCTTTCTATGTACTCCTTATTTTGAGATTCTCCTCTTGCTTTTATTTTGGAGGGGGTCATGCTTCATTTTTTTTCTATGCTCTTTGATTTGAGCACTTTTTTCTATGCTTTTTGAGCATATATATATATATATATATATATTTCAATGACCCCTCTCTCCTTTTGCAAGACTACAAGAAGAGAAATCTCTTTGGAACTTTGGAGTATTTATTTTTGGTGGGTGGATGGCATGTTTTGCGTAACTCCCGGTGTGGAAGTTAGCATGTATGTGGGTGTACGTGATCCCGATCATGGGAGCATGAAAATATTCTACCAAGGGTCACAACAATTTGGCAAAACTCAATGGGTCACAAGCAAGCACATGTAGAAGGTTTATACTTTGATATCGATATATGGCTTTGGTAGGTGATATGACCATTGAGGAACTTTGTATTATTTTATTTTCTCAAAAGAATTCATCCGAGATTTTCACTATACTATGAGATAGAGCAAGATCAACATTGTCTCACCATATCATACTAGTCAACACCCTAGGTTTGGTCATAAGCATTTGCTTCCCACAAAGTTTTATTTCAGGCTCTTGTTTCAAAATATACCAACAAATTCAAATGCTCATAGAGCACAAGGTTGTACACTAGGTTCTTGTAAAGTTTTAACATAGCAACTATTCATCATTTCCAAAGTGAGGGTATATAGACAAGATTTCAAGTGCACATGGTTGAAGCAAATATTTTTGTTGTTTTTCTTCTATTCAAATGTAATAAACAAGGTGTTGAAAATTGGTTTGGATGGACATACCTTCCTTGATTGAAAATGGGGTCTCCCCCAAGCTAATTTTTTGGATACCTGGTTGGCACGTCTTCATTTTGGTGATGAATGGAGCACTTAGAAACTTGTAGTGATTGACTTGATGGATTCGTGGGAGATCATATGTACGGCCGTACCAACAGGTTCGGCCGGCCCTACTCCATTTGCTCCAAGCACTCGTGTCTCCTCCTGTAAACATCCTGCACAAAAAAATTTGTCGAGGGGAGGTATGGCCGTACCTCTAGGTTCGGCCATATCACCAAAAATCTCCAAAACTGTTTTTCTATGTCTTGTTTACTTACTAATGCAATGGTGAAATCAAATTTGAAATTTAAATATGCTTGATGCACGAAATATAATGTTGGAAGGGAAATATGAGATAACTACCAGTTTACCTCACGGTGAGGGCTTGTAGTTTAGAGTCCGTGAGCTGGACTCCTCCGTTTTGCTCAATTGATCTTGGATTCGTCCGGTCCCGGAGTGGAAGACTCAGACGATGCTCCCTTCACACGTCACACCCTCTTTGTTTTCTTCGGTGGTGCTGAAGTCGGTGAGGCTTTAATGGGGGTGTTTTTGGTTTCCGCCTTCTTTTCCCCCTTAGCCTTGTTGATTGCCTTCAGCTTCTTTGGTTGGTGTCGCCCTTTGAATGCTTTGTCTTGTTCCCAACGCTTCCTCATCGTGGCAATGAGACTATCCACTTTGGGCTTGATCGGGGCCACCTTCTCTTTCTTGTATTGGGGTCGTGGCTTCCTCCACTCCCTAGATTCCTCATCTTGCACTAGGTAACATTGCTCTTCTTTTGCTTGAAATTTGAATGTCATGTTCCTTCACCCTATGCGAAATTGAATCTTTCCGGCTCTGACATCAATCCTTGCATTGACATCTCTTAGGAATGGTCACTCGAGAATAAGCAGCATTTCCCTATCATCTTGTGTGTCGAGGACCGCGAAATCCGCAAAGACATAGGAGCCCTTGACATTCACCAAGAGGCTCTCCACTATGCCCTCAGGATATCTAATCGATGAGTCGGCAAGTTGGACTGTCATCATTGTCGGAGAGAGAGCAGGATATCCTAACTCCTCAAACATAGCCTTGGACATGAGGTTGACACTTGCACCAAGGTCACAAAGAGCATTCTTGATCTTTTGATAGTAGATCATGCATGTGATAGCCGGATATCCATTGTCTTTCCTGTGCAAGACTGCTGAATTCTCCCATGGGTCTTTGATTTGGTGTATAAGCTTCCATACATGGTTAGGTGCATATACCCTCCTAGATGGCTTACCCCATCTGGTGGATACAACGCTAACATTTGCTCGAGTATGCTCGGGTTGCCCTGGGATTCTACCCGAATCAGAAGAAGGTAAAGAAACAGCAAGCTGAGCAAGTTGAGTTTCTATCATTTTATTAAAGCTTAGCTGATTCTTCATAGCAGTAGTGAAGGATTCTATGGCGGAATTCAAATTTTCAAGAACTTTATCATTGGTGGCTAGCTTCTTGTTTAAGTTTTCATTAATTCTAGCTTGGCCAAAAACAAGATCTCTAATGGAAGGCTGATTATTGAAATTGTTAGAATAATTACCTCCATTTTGATTGTTGAACGGGAAGTTGGGCCTCGAGTTCCACCCTTGATTGTTGTAGTTGTTGTTCCGGAACCTGTTGTTGTTGCCATTGTTGATGAAGCTGGCTTCTTCCCTTGTCTCGGGACAATCATTTCCCGAATGACCCACATTACCGCAAACTTCGCATGTCATGCGAGCGTACATAATCTTGGCGGTCTCCATGTTGCTCAGTGCCTCCAATTTCTTCATGAGGAGGTCCATCTTAGCGGCGAGCATGTTGATTCCATTGACTTGGTGTACACCGTGGTTACGGGATTGGAGACGATCTCCATCCCAACCATTATTTGCAACCATCTTCTCGATCAATTCCTTGGCGGCGGGTACTTGTAATGAGAAGAAGGCTCCTCCAGCAGCTGCATCTAGGTGCTCACGAGCGGTACGCTTGAGCCCGTGATAGAAGGTTTGAATTAAGAACCACCCCTGCATGCCGTGGTGTGGGCACGCGGTGATGTACTCCTGGAGACGTTCCCATGCTTCTGGGATACTCTCATCATTCTGCTGCTGGAAGCCTGAAATTCTAGCGCGGAGGGCATTGGTTTTGCCCACCGGGAAGAACTTCGCGAGAAATACCTTAGAGCACTTATCCCATGTGTTGATGGCATCTCGCTCCGCATAAAACCATTGTTTCAACTTCCCGAGCAAAGAGGCGGGAATAGGCGAAGACGAATTGCATTGTCTGTCACTCCGCAGATAGTGAAAGTCCTACACACCTCCAGGAAATGCTGGAGATGTGCATTGGCATCTTCATTCGTCTTGCCGCAGAACGGACTGGCTTGCACCATGTTGATCAACGCCGGCTTGAGTTCAAAGTTTCCTTCTCCCACCGTCACGTTCGGTCCGGTAGGGACATTGGTGTTGGAGGGAGCAGAAAACTCGCGAATCGTCCTCTCGGCCATCAGTGCTGACGAGGTGCTGTCTACGGGATCGATGGTGTTCGTCTCTTGACTCGAGAGAAACTTCTGAGGAATGAGGACACGAGGTCGCACTCTCCTCACAAGTGACTCCGGATTGTCGTGAAAGTTGGACGGTAGGTCGAAATCGGTCATGCACTACTCTGCGTACACGAGAGTAGAGCAAGGGTAAACCCGCTTAAATAGTGGTTCACCGAACCTAGATAACTCTACCACTAAGTTTAAACGATATCTTGTGCCTATTGCTTCCCCGGCAATGGCACCAAAAATGCTTGTTGACGTTCCTTAGCCTCAATACTAGGTTTGCACTCACGGCGACGGCGCCAGAAATGCCTGTTGGCACTTGCTAGCCTCACTACCGAGTTTATACCCCTAGTAATGGAGCTAGGAACGTCTTTGGTAAAACACACGTCACAGAAAGGTCCGCAAGCGCACGGATCACCGTTGTAGCACTTCACCCGGTGGTATTCAGGTTATCATATTTATATTTTCCCAAGGGAAGCACTACGACAAAGATGATCGGATAAACAGTGAAGAGTAACAAGACTCAGTAAAGAGCTATAGCAGGGTTAACGAATAAAGATATTCGGGGATAACTTGACACACACAGGGAGATCTTGAAAAAGGGTTAGAGAGGACCTAGTGAGCTAGGAGGACAACAAGACGAAAAAGGATCCTAACACAATCTATCTATTCTTGTCAACTCCATGTAAAGAACTAAGGCAAAGGATAACCAAGGCAAGCTAAACTCGACAAGCTCTTCTCGTGCTGCAGGGGCATGCAAAGCCGCGCTCTCAGACTGGGATGAGAAGGGAGAACGACGATGCGCTGAATCCTACCGGGTCGAACTAACATGGTGGACTACTGAGCCCGTCCGGAGCTGTCACCTCCCTAGGGTACCACAACTATTCCGTTGAACGGGATACCAATCTAAGACTAAGGCAAGCTCTGAGCACCGCGCTCACAACGAACCAAAGAACCTTTCCCCGGATATCACGAAGGAAGGTCTCTCTCCGCTACTAAGCACAAACGTACTCGGTAGAAGATCAAGCGAAGAACGACCACAACACTATAGGGTTCAAGAGAGCTACGCTAACCAAGATTAAACTAACTTTAGTCTAAACCAAGAATAAAGCTTGTAGAGCAAAGAAAAGTTGAATGTAATTGACTCGAAAGGTAAGATAGAAGATAACTTGAATTGTACTTGAGTCTAAACAAAGAAAGGATACAAGAGTAGTACCGGAACCCTGAAGAAGACTCCTCCGGAACCCCGAGACTAGCTCGACTCGACTCTAACTCCCAAACTACACTAATCCTACTCTAAGTGAACAATAGAGAGAAATGGAGATGCTCTTGCGTTGTGTGTCCATTCCAGCGAGTGTGAGGTCCCTTTTATAGGCAAGGGAGGTCGGTGGAGCGCAGGGGAGGAAAACCCTAGGTGCGGCCGTATCTCAAGGCACGGCCGGCGCTAGGATGTGCCGCCTCTCACCTTGGACGCTCATGATCACTACTCCTGAGGCGGTTGTAGGTCGGCTCCTTGGGTCGGTTTCGCCCAGCACGCCAAGTTATAGGTGCGGCCGGCCCTATAGGTGCGGCCGGCCCTACCCCGCGCCGTGTGATGCACCGACCGTGTTAGGGGAGGCCTAGGATTGCCTCTGGACGACGGTTGTGGCAGTTGAGCAATCGGATAAGTGGACCCATTGATCCAAGTGATCCTAGCCTCCACCCTTTGATCAAATCGATGTTTCTTCAGTGAATCACATTCGTCCAAGTTGTGCTCAAGGGAGTAGGGGCACTCGGGACTAGCGGCGTGCAACCCGGCAGGCCCGGCCGGACCTAGAGGGCCGGCCGCACCTATAGGTCCGGCCGCACCTGCAGGTTCGGCCGTGCCTGGCACATGTTGTGTGTTGGTCCCAAATTCTCCCAAAATGTGTACCTGCCTATGAAATTCACAACACAACTCGTGGAACTTTATTAGTACTAAAAATGTGCATGAAAGTTGTCATATACTCCTCTCGAACCCGAGGTTTTGACGGCCAAATTTTTGTTGTAAGGACCGTCAACAACCAACATAATCTATCGGGGGGGTGTGACCACAGTTTTGCCCTTTCCCTTTCCATGTACTGTCACTACGTGAAGGTATTCATGACTAGACCTATGATGATCATGGGTGTATTGAAGGGTTCTACAGCAGTAGTGAGATATATGCTCCCGAAAAGCACGGTAACTATCCTTAAGCATCAAAGCATCATCAACACTAGATTGAGAGATTAAAACCATAAAAGAGTTGGCGATTACATAACAAGATCCTTTACAACCCCGTGGACAAATGAGAAGTTTACCGTATCAAGGTGCTAAGCATGGCGCCGTTGATCATGGTGACACTTCCGACGGTGTCTTCCTTCAACTCCGAGGGCGCCGTGGCAGGACCTCGACGTCCTCCTCCACTTGTGGTCGCCTCCTTGGACTAGATGAATCTCTCTTGCAAATGATGTCCTCAATTCTCTCCTCATCCAACCTCTCTGCCTTGTGGACGACCTCTTGGGTATATAGCTCTGTCACAGAATGGTGGTGCCCACACCGACTTAGGGTTGAAGCATCTTCACACTCAAGAAAAGGGGGCCGAACTGACGCATGAATGGGGTAGGCCGGCCGGCCTGGGCCCACTACGGCCCGGTTCGGTCGCCCCTTGCTCCATGTGTGTCCTCTCATCATTTTTGTCTTGAACCCCTTTAGTTGTATCATTTTGGCGTCGTCATCGCCGCGATGAAGATAGGGGGTCTTCTCTCATGAAGCCCGATCTTTATGCCTAAGTCCTCGGGGATGATCCATCGTAGCACCGTGGTCCTTGCCACCTTTGGGAGTGATTTCGCCTTGCACTTGAATACGAATGGAACTCCTCATTTGCTCCTTTGAACTCATTGTGATTCCGTCCATTTAGTCCATGTTTTCCTGCAAAAACACAACACTTCCAAATGCACATACAACGTTGAACTTGTCATATCATGTGTGTGCCTAGTGGCGGGTTAGTTCCATAATCAAGCTCAAACCAAATTATAACGAATATGTTTGGGTACCAAAATTCACCGTCAACATCTCCCCCACGCTTAGGTCTTGCTCGTCCTCGAGCAAGTTCCTTGCAAAGAACACTTGTCCATGATGTTGAAAACATGCTCTGCTAAATCTTTCTTTACAAATTAGTGAATCCTCTATCTTTAATATAATAAGCATGAGAACAATGATTATGATACATAAACATGGGCGTTTAGAAATTTACCAAATCAAGATTTACCCCACAACTCATACCTTTCACTAGAGGTCCTCAACTCCAGCCATGCTTACTTTTCTACTTCCATCGGAGGGTTTTCATGATTTTTCAAAATAAAATTCCTGCAACAAGTATTAGACATAAACATTTCTCCATGTCCTCACATGTCACTCATTGAAGTGGCTATCCTAAACAATTTATGAACTCTTACCTCCCACAAGTCCCTCATTTACTATTTAAGGTGGAGCTATAGGTATGGCTAGTAAGATCAACACAAATATTGTCAAGCTAAGAAATTCCTCTAATAGTCATTCACCTTTCGAGCCAATGATGATGAGAATTAAACCATGATGTGAGGGTGTGAAGGACCGGAATGGCGACCTGAGAGGGGGGAGTGAATGAGAGCCGATAAAAATTCTTCTCGAAGGAGATATCTTCTCCAACAAGACGAACTTGGTCGGATACCCAAAATCACACACTCTGCACACTTCCTTCCGTTTGCCATGACCACGCGCCACTGGAGTGCTACTGGTCCTAGGAGCAAACAACACTTCCAACCAAAGCTTCTACACACAAACCGTAGCGGAAACAACACGAAGTTATCTGCCTGGGCAGGGGCGGTTAGACCACATGGAGGGGGCGGTTAGAAAGCCTATGCCTAGCAACCGGAAAAACCACCAAAGAACACCCTACCGAGCTCCAAAACTCTCCACAACTTCAGCAACAAGGTCCTCTAGTCAAGGCCAAGCAAGCTACCAGAAAATCTTGGTGAAAGTGAGACCTTCACTGAACGAGCCTAGGGCGGTGAGACCTCCTACCTAGGGTGGTCTAACATCTTGTACCCAGCAAGAAACTCTTCCATGGAAAACCCTGCAAACGAGCTCAAAACCAACCAACATTTCACCAGAACGCTCCTCTGATCAAGGCGAACAAACTCACATAGGAAAATCCGACAAAACCAAAACTTCCACCTGGGAACACCAGGGCGGATAGACCGCCTACGATGGGCGGTTAGACCGCCTCCCCCAGAAAACCTGGCGGCGGGTCAACCCTCAACTTCCCATCGACCGATCTCCCGATTCACCCTGCAGATTGCAGCGAAACTTCAGGGATAGCTGGGTTACCTCCTGGGAAACCTCACCACCAAAGGAAATCCACCGAAACACTCTCAATCAAAGGGAATCGCAAATCTTGGCTCTCTAGGTCATGAACTCGAGGATCTCGAAAAACCACCAAATTGAAGGCCTTTCAGGGGGATTGCTGGGGCAAGGTCACCAAGCGAAGAGGTACAAGGTCCTCAACATGACACCCAACAAGAATCCTGCAAGAAAATGCCTCCAAAACTTCACCACGAAAATCCCAAGAAGAGGCTCCGAAAATCACCAAAAAGGGAAAAAAGCCGGGAGACAAAGGGACACAAGATGAACCACGCCGAATCTTCTATACATACCATGAAGGTTCATACAAGGTCTAGCAAGCCACCCGGACATCCAACCCTCTCTCAAGATGACTCATGAAGCTCTCATGCTAGCCTAAAGGAAAACTAGAAAGGGAAAACTAGAGAAGTAAATGAACTAGGGTTCCAAGAGTTGGGTGCCATCCTACCTCTCTCAAGTTTATATGGGGGCAACCAAAAGACTAAAATACCCCTACTAACATAATAGAGATACATGCCCCCGAAGGCAATTTGGGAAGTGTTCATTTAGGTTTTGTGGACTATAGGAATTAAAAACACTCGATAAACTCACCGATCAACCTGGAAAGCTGATGAGTGGAGATAAATCCGATTCGGCGGGAGTAGACCCTCACGATCCAACTACGACGAGCAAGCCCGAAGCGCTAATGCAATCGCTGAACCAACTCCCTGTGGTTACCGATCTTGTTGATGCAAGATCAGCCTGATCACGTAGATCAATTTCTGTACGCAATCGAAGAACGAACAAGAATTATGAAGCGAGCAATCTTAATATCACTCGAGGTGGAGTTCTGAATCACAGAGGACAACATGTATTTGTGCGTGGTCTGGTGTAGCTAAAGCTAGATGTAAAACAAAACTCAAGTTTCTGAGGTGGCGGCTACTGAGTATATGAACAGGGGCGTCCTAGGGTTGGGGGCGACCTAGGGTGGGGCGCCCACAACTTGGGCTTAAGGCCCAACAAACTAGCCATGCAGCACCTTGGCAGATTTTGGATGTCAACTTGTTTCGACGATTCCCATTGACTCAAGACAAATTTGGGAATGAGACTAGTTCCATTGGAAGCTCTATGAAATTTTGGTTCCAACCATATAAAGAACGTCCAAAAATAACTCCGTATGCAACTTGGGTGTCGTTTGTATTGGACACTGCTCCTGGACTCCGAACTGGGCTCGAACTTGAATTGCTTTGGGCCTCCACCTTGGGGACTCGAACCGGATTAGCCTTATGCCTCCTCTTCGACTTGGACACCCTTGCTACACTTCTTCTACTCCATTCCATGCACCAATCATGGTCATATGCATGGGTGTTATGTCCTCATCAGGTGCCATCACTTAGAAGTGGAACATGGGTATACTCCTCACCAAAGTCACTCATGGTATATGTGATCCATAGCAGCTGAGAGCAACAACTAGTAGTGGCTACATACTCAGCTTCGGTAGTAGACTAAGCAACACTTGATTGTTTGCGGGAAGACCAAGACACCAAAGACAACCCAAAAAACTGACAAGTCCCAGAAGTGGACTTCCTATCCAACCGACAACCGGCAAAATCTGCGTCCTAAAAGCCACGAAGCGCCAAAGAAGAATATGCGGAGTACCAAAGGCTGAAGTCGGGGGTGTATCGCAAATACCTGAAAATGTGCTTGACTGCTTGCTGATGCGATGTCCTTGGAGACACTTGAAAACGAGCGCACAAACACACATTGAACTGTATGTCCGGCCTCATCGCCGTTAGGTACAGGAGGGAGCCGATCATGCTACGGTACTCCTTCTGGTCGACGTGTTCACCTTCCTCATCCGCATCGAGAGATGTAGTTGTACTCATTGGTGTCATCATTGCCTTGGAATCCTCCATCTTGAACTTCCTCACGATGTCCTTCTTGTACTTAGCTTGGTGCACAAAGGTCCATTCATTTGACTGCTTGATCTGGAGGCCGAGGAAGTACTGCAATTTACCCATCATGCTCATCTCGAATTCCCTGCTCATTTCTTCTGCAATCATTGCTACCAAAGATTTAGACGAGCCACCAAAGACAATATCATCCACGTACACCTGAACAATTAGAATGTCAATGCCCTGCCTGAGGAGAAACAAGGTCTGATCTACCTTCCCCATCTCAAAACCTCGCTCAAACAGGAACCCCCTCAACCTACCATACCAAGCCCTAGGTGCTTGCTTCAACCCATACAACGCCTTCCTCAACTTGTACAACCGATGGGGGTACTTCTCACTCTCAAACCCCGGTGGTTGCCTCACATACACTTCTTCCTCCAACACACCATTCAAGAAGGCACTGTTCATATCCATTTGGTGCAATTTGAACCCTTTAGCCACTGAAACGGCTAGAAGGATCCTAATCACTTCCAAACGAGCCACAGGAGCAAATATCTCCTCATAGTCTATCCCCTCTTTCTGGCTAAACACCTGAGCAACCAGCCTAGCTTTCTTTCTCAACACCTCACCATTTTCTCCCTTTTTATTCTTCCACACCCATTTTGTCCCGATAGGCTTACAACCCGGTGGATGCTCCACTAACTCCCAAACTCAGTTTCTCCCAGAATTCTCCAACTCCTCATGCATTGCATAAACCCAATTGGAATCAAAAAGTGTGGGTTCAATGTCCTTAGGCTCAAAAGAAGCAACAAAAGCAGCATGGGCAAAGCGAGAGTTGTTTCAAAACCTCGACCGTGTAGTGCGTTCGTTGATGTCCCTGATGATCCTTGAAGATGGAAGATCCACTTGTACTCGCCGGGGAGCTTCTCGCCTGGAAGCCACCTCCCTCTCAGCAATAGCTTCCTCTCGATCTTGACACATCATTGTAGGTGTAGGAGAGGGCCCGTTCTCGATTGTATTCGAAGTAGTAGGTACATGCTTAGCTGCGGGCGCCACACCACCATCTTCATCATCTCCTGGTTCCTACACTTCATCCTCAAAGATCTCCTAGCCAAGTTCATCATCACCTGCACATTCATAGACCAACGAACTACGTGGTTGTGTTTCGTCGAAGGTAACCTCGCAAGCCTCCACGATTTGGTTAGTTTCCAAATTGAGCACACGATATGCTCTAGAATGAGTAGCGTAACCAAAGAAAATGTCATCGACAGACCTAGCCTCAAACTTATCCAAATGAGTTTTCACTAGAACACTCCTCTGATCAAGGTGAACAAACTCAGAGGAAAATCCGGCAAAACCAAAACTTCCACCTGGGAACACCAGGGCTGTTAGACTGCCTCCCCAGAAAACCTGGCCGCGGGTCAACCCTCAACTTCCCATCGACCGATCTCCCGATTCACCCCAAGGATTGTAGCGAAACTTCAGGGATAGTTGGGTTACTTCCTGGGGAACCTCTCCACCAAAGGAAATCCACTGAAACGCTCTCAATCAAAGGGAATTACGAATCTTGTCTCTCTAGGTCATGAACTCGAGGAACTCGAAAAACCACCAAATCGAAGGCTTTTTGGGGGGATTGCTGGGGAAAGATCACCAAGCAAAGAGGCACAAGGTCCTCATACATGACACCCAACAAGAATCCCGCAAGAAAATGCCTCCAAAACTTCACCATGAAAATCCCAAGAAAAGGCTCTGAAAATCACCAAAAAGGGAAAAAAGCCGGGCAACAAAGGGACACAAGATGAACTACGCCGAATCTTCTATACATACCATGAAGGTTCATACAAGGTCTAGCAAGCCACCTGAAGATCCAACCCTCTCTCAAGATGACTAATGAAGCTCTCATGCTAGCCTAGAGGAAAACTAGAAAGGGAAAACTAGAGAAGCAAATGAACTAGGGTTCCAAGAGTTGGCTGCCATCCTACCTCTCTCTAGTTTATATGGGGGCAACCAAAAGACTAAAATACCCCTACTAACATAATAGATATACACGCCCCCGAAGGGCAATTTGGGAAGTCTTCATCTTAGCCCCATCGGACGGATGCGCATCCACCGCAAGTCTGCGTAGCATCAATGCAACTTTTGCGATCATGTCGCGTGGCCTCGGCTTCGAAGTTTCTCGGTGTTGCGACCCAGGCGGTCAGACCGCCCCACCAGGGCGGTTAGACAGGCCTGGGTGGCCGCCCCTCCTCTGTCGAGTTTTCGTGGCTCAACTGAGAAACCCAGTGGTTTTGTGGTAAACCATTGCAAACCCCACGGACTTGGTGCAGTCTCACGCCAATCTCCGCTCATGAATTGGCCACCACAGTTGTCCCGACTCGATCTTGGTTTTGAGGCTCAACCAAGAAACCATCCACGACTTCGTCTTGCTGTTCTTTCCACCATGCAGTCCGCACATGACCTCGTCGGCCACCGGGTCCCTCGAACCAAGCCTACTTGTCTGCTCCACACTTGGAGGCCCACTGGCATAGACCTTTCACGCTTGTTCTTCACCTACACCGACACCATTCAAGCCGCAATGTACACCTGTAATACTTAGCCAAGAGTTAGTCCACACAACGTTATCAATCACTCATCACACTAGGAAGCGACCATCCACCGGTCCTCGAACCACACAGGCTCTCAGGGTGTCAAGGATAAGAAGATATAGAATGGTGGACATGTGCAAAGGAAAAAGAAAATAAGACTCCAAGGCACCGATGATGTCCTCGTTGTCGGATTGCACATGGTTGGAAGAATAGAAGATTCGTCTTTTAACAACATGGCATCCTTCCTTGCACTTCATTTGATCTTCATTTCATTCATCCATCCTCATACCTTTCTTGCTTTTCTTTCCTCTTCCTTTTTCTTTTCTTCTATTATATATTTTTTCTTTTCCATACACACACATTTTTTTTCTTCTCTTTTCTCTCTTTTCTTGACATCTTTACCTCTTTTCCGAAGCTCTTCACTCGTCTTCTTTGCATAAACACAATCTGAATTTTAATTAAAGACCTTGCTAGGAATGAGAGGAATCTTCGAACATAAGTTGTGTTCAAGGAATAAGATGTACAAAAGAGATATTATGGGTTGGATATGGAATTCAGCGATGTATGGGACTTTCGATGTGAAAGTCTCGTTACCGAATACATGATGAGGCTAGCAATAAAAGATATGACACAAGAACATGATCATAGCTCGAAACTAAAACTTCCAAGAGAGAAATGTCCTAACCCAACTCATTATGCTAACCACACTTATGGTGGAGCGGATATTGAGTTGGCCTTGTATAGGATTTTTCTTTGTCTCTCAACTTGTAAAAAGAGATGTTACCAACCTTTATTACAAGTGTTTTTTTCATAATATTCAGAAATAAAACCTCCAATTTTAGCATCGAACTTAACATAACCGACTTATCCATGTGAATTTTTAAAAGGCCCCATAAAATCAATCCCCCCAAACATCGAATAAATCAATTTGTAAATTGTAATTCAAGGGCATATCATTCCTTTGAGATATGTTCTTTGTTCTTTGGCATTCGGGGCATGAGGCAACATACCTTTTAGCGTCTTCATGCATCTTTGGCGAATAAAATCCACTAGACCATACATTTGCTAGTGTGCGAAACTAACCATAATGTCCACCGTATTCCGCCAAATGAATCTTTCTCAAAATCTTTTGCCTCTCTTCTCTTGGTACACATCTCGTCAAGACTCCATCACTTCCAAGCTTAAAGAGGTAAGGTGAGTCCCAAAAATATTTCTGACTTTCGGATGTTACCATCCTTTGAGCATTCTCTTCTAGGTGATCGAGAGGCATTCTCCGAATTGCCCGAATGATGTCGACCATCCAAGTATTCTTGTCGATTATCTGATAGGGGTGGTCATCTCTCATGTTATCTTCGATTGGCTCCTTGTCATCTTGTCCACGATTCATCCTCAACAAATAATCGGCCACAACATTTTCCAACCCCTTTTTATCTCGGATCTTGACATCAAACTCTTGGAGAAGAAGGATCCATCGAATCAGTCTTGGCTTAGCATCATTCTTAGACAAAAGATACTTGATTGCCGTGTGATCGGTGTAAACAATGACCTTTGAGTTCACAATGTATGATCTGAATTTTTCAAAGGCAAATACCACCGCTAACCACTCTTTTTCCGTTGTTGCATAATTTAATTGAGCTCCATTAAGAGTTTTACTAGCATAATATATAGTATGTACCCGGCCTTCCTTTCGTTGTCCCAAAACTGCCCCTACGACATAATCACTTGCATCGCATATGATCTCAAAGGGTTGACTCTAATCTGGAAGTTGAATGATAGGAGCACTTATTAAAGCATTCTTCAATGTCCGGAATGCCGCTAAGCACTTCTCATCAAAGTCGAATGCCACATCTTTTTGAAGAAGCTGAGTCAATGGCTTAGCTTCTTTGAAAAATCCTTGATGAATCTTCTATAGAATCCGGCGTGGCCCAAAAAGCTTCTCAAAGACTTCACATCTGTAGGTGGTGGGAGTTGCTCAACCGTGTCCACTTTAGCTTTATCCACCTCAATTCCTCTTTCGGATAAAACGTGTCCCAACACTTTACCTTGCTTTACCATGAAGTGGCATTTTTCCCAATTTAGCACTAAATCGACCTCCGCACACCTTGTGAGAACCTTGTCCAAGTTTGCTAGAAAATCTGCAAAAGTTTTTCCATAGATGGAAAAATCATCCATGAACACCTCGACAATCTCCTCAATGAATTCCCAGAATACCGCCATCATGCAACGTTGATAAGAGGCCGGAGCGTTGCACAAACCAAAGGGCATCCTTCTATATGCAAATGTTCCATATGGGCAGGTAAAAGTTGTCTTGTGTTGATCATCTAGGTGAATAGGAATTTGCATGAACCCTGAGTATCCATCAAGAAAGCAAAAATATGCATGTTTTGCTAACCTCTCTAGCATCTCGTCAATGAGCGGTAAGGGGAAATGACCTTTCTTCGTTGCTTTGTTCAATTTTCGACAGTCAATACACATCCGCCATCTGGTCACAATTCTTCACGGTATTAACTCATTCTTCTCATTCTTCACCACGGTTAAACTTCCTTTCTTTGGCACACAATGTACGGGGCTCACCCATTCGCTATGTGGCACCGGGTAGATGATTCCGACATCTAATAACTTGATAACCTCCTTCTCACTACCTCTCGCATGGCATGGGTTAGCCTCCTTTGATGGTCCACTACAGGCTTGCATTGGTCCTACATTGGTATAGATGAGTGCAAAAGGCTGGGCTAAGTCCCTTGAGATCATTGATTGAATACCCGATCACCTTCTTGCGCTTCTTCAATAAATTCAACAACTTCTCATTTTCTTTAGGACTCAATTCGTCACTCATGATGACGGGATAAGTCTTGTCCGGCTACAAAAAATCGTACTTCTATCCCTTGGGCAAAGGTTTGAGATCCACCTCAGGTACTTGTGGTTCTTCGGGTTTAGTTTCTTCGATATCTTCGAATTCCTCCTCCTCCATGGTTCCATCTTGAGGTTCAAGTCCTTTCGTTGCTTCTGCTAGTTCCTTGTCTGGTTGATCATTAGGTTGGTTCTCTATTGCTCTTTGTAGCATATCTCTAAAAGTTTCAACAAAACAAAGGCTCCCTATCTCTTCTTCTTCTTCCTCGGGAGGAAGGGGTGAAGCTAAACTAGAAGCACGAAGAAAACTATATGTATGCTTGTCACCATTAAGATTTATTGTTACTTTTCCATTTCCAGCATCTAAAACGGCATCAACCAACTTAAGGAAAGGCCTACCCAAGGTTATGTGATCATGTTTATGATAGCAGGCATCTATAATAAAGAAGTCGGTTGGTATGCATTTTTCAGAGATGATTACTTTAAGGTTGCAAGCAATTCCTAGAGGTTTAACAGTTCTACCATCTCCCATAATTAATTTAGTAGATGTTGTGACTATGGTATGATCATGAATCTGCTCCGATGTCACATAAAGCTTTGCATTGAATTCCATTAATCTTGCAACTCAAGTGTGGGGTTGTCTTCTCCTCTTGATCAGATCCTATAGCATAAACTTCGTCGAGGCGAGCGTATGGTGATGCTTCGGGTTTGATTCCCATGATTCTTTTCACCTCGGCTATGTGATTCGGATCCACTTCATCATCACTAAAGAGCTTTCGAAAAATCTCACCGGTGGTTTCAACATCATATAAGTTTTCCACTTGCTTTACCGATGGGAAGTTTGACTCCAAAGCTCTTGCCATCCCCTTTTGGTTGGGGTAGGGCCTTCTCTTGTCGAACACTTCTCCAAATCGATTGGAACCCAATCCATTTGCTCGAACTCCCTTAATGGCTTCGCACTTGACATACTCCTCTCATTTGTTTTATTTAACTCGGCAAAGTCAATGCACGGGATAGTTCTTGTCTCCATGTGTACTTCTTCAAGTTTTTCCGGGATTGGCTCCCCTTTCTTCTCTTCTGGGGCTGCCTCTTTGGAAATTTCAGTACCTATCTTCATGCTTGAATCGTGTTCCAGCCTTCCCTAAAGTCGTGTTCCCGAATCTCTTCGCATGGCTGTCGCTTTGCTAATCTTTTGTAAGAGTTGAGCGGCTTCCGTGAGTGTTTTCTTTATGAGATCCCCACCTGCACACATTTGAACATGTTCCATGCAACTAGGGGTTAGAGAAAAGAAAAATGTATGCAAAAGTACGTCACTGGAGAAGCCGAGTCTTGGTCCTTGTTCAATCAACTTGTTAAATCTAATCCAAGTTTGGTCTATCCCTTCCTCTTCTCCTTGTGTGAAATTGATCACTTGCCTCCTTAGATGTTGGATCTTGCTTATCGGGAAAAGTTTCTTGCAAAATTTCCTTGTCAATTGGTTCCAATTTCCTCCAACTTCGAAGGATGCAAACGAATGCCATGTCTTTGCTTCATCAGCAAGTGAGTAGGGAAAGAGATTCCACTTGAACCATTCATCGGGAACTCCTTCTTGTCGCACCGTATTGCATAGTGTCATGAAATGCCTAATGTGTCTATACGTGTTATCCGTCTCCATCGCTCTAATTAGGTTCCCGCCGCCATCTCGATGATCCTAGCCTTGATCTCATACTTTGTTGCTTTGAGCTTCGAATCCGAGTCTTGTACATTGATGTCTTCGCATCGCGGGCTAGCGTAATCCCGTAATGATTTCTCCGGTTCTTCCAAAGGATGGTTGACGGACACCATGTAGACAACAAAAACAAAAAACAAAAACAAGACAAAACAAAACAAAGGGGCTTTCTAGGTAATAAGGGTTGGGCATAAGTAATAATTAACAAAATTAACACAAAATCAAACAAAGTAAACTGGCTTGCTTCCCGGCAACGACGCCAGAAAAAGAGGCTTGTTGATGGTTGAAACGCGTAATGAATTTCGATCCGCAAGCGTACAGACCACTACACCTTTTTCACCACGGGGATTCCCTAGGTTCTTATTAATCCGTGGAGCAAGGGGATTACAAGCGTTTGATCTAGCACTAATCTAGTTAACTAAGCAAACCTTAAACTAGAGATTAAACTAAAGACGAACTACTCTACACTAGAGAGAGTTGTGAGGTGCACAAGATATAAAAGACACTTGCCCATAGGGTTTATGTATACTTGATCATGCAACCGCAAAGAGATACAAAACCAATCTAATCTATCTGGGGGGGACCACGGTTTCGCCCTTTCCTTCCCCTCGTACAGTCACTACGCGAGGGTATTCATGACTAGACCTATGATGATCACAGTGTATTGAAGGGTTCTACGGGAGTAGTGAGATCTATACTCCCGAAAAGCACGGTAGCTAACCTTAAGAATTAAAGCATCATCAACACTAGATTGATAGATTGAAACCATAAAAGAGTTGGCGATTACATAACAAGATCCTTTACAACCCCATGGACAAATGAGAAGTTTACCCCATCAAGGCGCTAAGCATGGCACCGTTGATCATGGTGACGCTTCCGACGATATCTTCCTTCAACTCTGAGGGTGCCGTGGCAGGGCCTCAACGTCCTCTTCCGCTTGTGGTCGCCTCCTTGGACTAGATGAATCTCTCTTGCGAATGATCTACTCAATTGTCTCCCCGTCCAACCTCTCTGCCTTGTGGACGACCTCTCGGGTACATAGCTCTGTCTCCTCCGAATGGCGGTGCCCACACCAACTTAGGGTTGAAGCATCTTCACGCTCAAGAAAAGGGGGGCGGAACCGACGCACGAATGGGGTAGGCCGGCCGGCCTGGGCCCACTTCGGCACGGTTCGGTCGCCCCTTCCTCTATGAGGGTTCTCTCATCATTTTGGACTTAAACCCCTTTAGTTGTATCATTTTGGCGTCATCATCCCCGCGATCAAGATAGGGGGTCTTCTCACATGAACTCCGATCTTTACGCACTAGTCCTCAGGGATGATCCGTCATAGTACCTTGGTCCTTGCCACATTTGGGAGTGATTTCGCCTTGTACTTGAACACGAACGGAACTCCTCATTTGCTCCTTTGAACTTGTTGTGATTCCGTCCTTTAGTCCATGTTTTCCTGCAAACACACAACACTTCCAAATGCACATAAAAAGTTGGACTTGTCATATCATTAGTGTGCCTAGCGGCGGGTTAGTTCCATAATCAAGCTCAAACCAAAGTGTAACGAATATGTTTGGTGTACCGAAATTCACCGTCAACAATGGCAAATTTTTTTTTGCAACATTTCGTGACCTGGCATGTCCAGTGACCTTGGCGGGCTGCCGGTCACGTGGCGTTCGTGGCTAGGTGACTTGGCGCGAGCCAAGTGACCTACTGAATTTTATGACGACTTAGAACACTCTATTTTTAAAATAATGCTTACATGTGGGACTAAAGTCGGTTTATGACGCTATTGCAGAGCTTATGGTGTCATAAAACAAGCATGGAAGAGGGAATGCTCAGCTACAGTTGTAACCGTTATGACAAAAGTTTTTTTTCACTAAATTTGCTCGGAAGTGAAATATTATGACGAGATCAGCCAGAAACGTCATAAATCAATGAAGTTAAAATGTGGTTGTGTCACTAGTCAACAATTTTCTTGTAGTGCTCTCTCTCTATCTCTCTCACTGGCGGCTCTCTCTCTCTCACTAGCGGTCGCGCCTCCTTCTCCCCTCGGCAGTTTGGAGGCGCGGTGCCACTCCACGGTGCGGACGGACTCCCCGACGACCTAGAGACGAGAGTTAGTGACGAGAGATTGGGGATTTTTTGAGAGAGATCAAATGTGTGGGGCCCACAAGACAGCTCCAAGTGCTTACATTTTGGAAAAAAATTGAATGCTCCAAATGATTTGTTGGGGGAAGGGACCACAAGTGGTAGTACTCGAGTATGGGAGTATGGTAGTACATACACGAGTAGGACTCGAAGCATGGGCTGTAAACAACATTGCTATGAGATCGACCTGTAACCAGCAAGGCGGTTACATGTAGCTAGCGATGGCTGCTTGGATCTGCCCAGCCGAGTGCCGACTACCACGAGCACTCCTCGTGCAGAGGCGGAGGTCCCCATACGGTAGGGTGGGGCAGCTGCCCCAGCTATCGGCTGAACAGGGAGCTCCACCCCCTTCTCTCCATGGCGACCTGGGTACCTGGAGCAGCGTCTGCAAGCTCAAATCCAAGCTTATGGTGTTTATTCTCAACAGTGTAGGGTACCCGGCTCAACATCCAAATCTGCGCTTTTGACATGTTTAGAATAAAAAGACGCCTCATTGCACGTCGCCCTTTGATTAGGGTTTGAATGAATGTTAGTATATGCTTATGACCAATGTCATATGCCACGATACACTTTGACTAGGGTTTGAATGACACATGTTACGAGACCCACAAGCCAGTAAGCCACAACATAGCAATAAATTACATATGGGGAAATGATGGGATAAGCGAGAGATCGTCATTGCATTCAAATAGAGGTAATAAGAGATTAGAGGACTATAGTCACTAGTGTGTGGCAGTGTCAGTTCGACGAGGCTCGCCTGCTGTTGGGTGTCTGCCATTTGGACACTGACTTGTGGGGCTAGACCCACATGACAGGGACCCAATGACAGAGGGACCAATGGCAGAGGATCTGGTTCCGTGCCAGTTATGGAATGCGCCCTTTTCAACCTGGAGATTTAAAAAGCTACTGCTGCCAACTTGCAGCAATGATGGAACACCAATATCTCAATTATGAAACGGGCAGCTACCAGGCTTTTTTACCTCACGGATGAATAGATAATTGCTCCCGGCTCTGACCGCCCTTTCCATGTTGCAGAAAAGGCCATGGATGCTTTTCCCAGATGCATCAGTAGAGCCAGTTGTTTAATTACCACCCTCATCATCTCTCCAGCATTACTTATTTTACTGACCCAGCCTGATGCGCCAGAGGTACTAGTATAATGCATGGATCCCATCATCCCTCCATCCATCTGTGCATGCTCTCCGGTCTCCGAGCGCTCAAATCCACGAAATCTTTGATTACCAGCAGATCATGCGCGCCCTCAACTATTGAACAATCCCAGATGGATACGCGCAAATCGCAGCTGAACCCCATAGAATATTCGGGGCCTGGAGTAGCAGTTCTTGCCTGACACTGTATTTTATTTGGCGGGGAATTGTTTCAAAAGTGCCAGTGTGCTGTTGGAATAGATAAAAAGGACGGATATACTGTACTACCAAAGGGAAACAAATAAGGAGGTGAAAAAGACTTTATTAGTTATTCCATTTCTTTTGGAGTGTTGAATAACTTAATTGACAAGAAATAAAGTAAAAAACATAAATATACCTCTCACAGAGCATATAAAGCCACGCCAACAAGTGGTGTTTTTGTTAGAATAAGGAGGAGAAATGAGACTCATTGCACTAATAAAAAGGACGGATCGTAACCGTACGACACTTTTACCAATATGATACATCAACAAATCTATGAACAAAACTAACTGGCTAGCAATGACAAGTGATCTCTTACTCCTATATAGCACATCATGAACCTTGTACAAATATTAAGTTTTACAACTTTTTAAAAAGTTTTAGAAGGAATAAAGAAGGTCATCTCCATCTAATAATTAACTCTTAAAATATTGAAGACAATTTTACATCAGAAAACATATACTATTTCTAAAGGGAGCGTATCAGGTGGAAACCAACTCACGTGTGCAAACTATGCAAACTCCGACCAGGACCACCAGATCTAGATCCAAAGGCTAAGGAAAGGGGTGAGAGCATTTTACACAAAACCGCCCACCAACCCCCCTCCCGTTCGCAGTACTTTTGCAAAAACACCCCCGCCCCCGATACAATCGCCCAAGCGCTGCCGCCCTGGAGTCCGCCGCCGGCAGCGCACCCTACTCCTAGCGGCCAGTGCTCAACCGTCCCCCGATTTAATCGCCCTAGCGCCGCCGCCCTGGAATCCGCCATGCGAGAGTCGGCATGCGCCCGGGCTGGTCGCATTGCGAGAGACGATGGAGGCGGCGGTCCTGCTCGAAGCGCACCGCGAGGCTCTCGAATACATCGAGCGCGTGACGACAGGCGCGGCCCAGGTGCAGCACCGCGTGCTGGCGGATATCCTGGTGCAGAACGCGTCGGCCGAGTACCTGCTCCGCCTGGGCATCGTGGGGACGCGCCGCTCGTCACCTACAAGGACATCCTCCCTAACGGGTTGTGCCGGCATGCTCGGCGCCGCCGTGGAGTGGGTGCTCCACGCCGACACGGTCGAGGACGAGTGCGGGAGGCCATCTTGGGAGGGCATCATCCGGAGGGTGTGGCCCAACACAAAGTACATCGACGACATCGTCAATGACGCTATGGAGCAGTACATCCCACGCTGGAGTTCTACGGCGGCGGCCTTCCGCTTACCTGCACCATGTACGCCTCCTCCGAGTGCTACTACGGCATCAACCTCGACCCGATGTGCAAGCCCTGCGACGTCGCCTACACCCTCATCCCCACCGTGGGCTACTTCGAGTTCCTCCCCGTCCTCTCCTCCGGCGGCAACCCCGCCGCCGAGCCGCAGCCCTACGACCTCGTGGACCAAGCTGAACGGCGCCGCGGACGATGCGGTCTGTGCGGTCGTGGAGGCGCTGCCCGCCCAGCCCTTTAAGGGCGGCGCGTCTCCCGATGGTCTATGGGCGGCCGGCGGAGACTCCTGGAGCGGCCGGCAGCGGACTCCAGGGCAGCGGCACTGGGGTGATTGCATCGGGGGCGGGGGTGTTTTTGCAAAAGTACCGCGAACGGGAGGGGGGCTGGCGGGCGGTTTTGTGTAAAATGATCTCACCCCTTTCCTTAGCCTTTGGATCTAGATCCGGTGGTCCTGATCGGAGTTTATATAGTTTGCACAAGTAGCCTGGATTCCACCTGATACGCTCCCATTTCTAAATTATCCTAACTAATTTTATATATTATTTTTCTCTTGCATATTTACATTAAGAACTCTTACCTACTTTTTAATATTTATGTGCCCTTCCACCTTTAAATTAGGCACAACTCATAACCCCGAAACCAAGAGTTCCTTAAATACTTTCCTAATCCTTGATTTTTAGTAAGACGATAATGAGAATGTCTCCACAACTCCTAATCTACCATCCTAATCTTTTAGAACTTGGGAAAAATAGATTGTTCCACGTAAAGTTACGCCCTTTTTGGTCGATGTGTATCTTCTCCTAAAACAAGGCGGAAGGGCATATAAACAATAAAAAGTACAAAAGCGTTCATGATGCAAATATATAAGACAAAAAATACAAAAAAGTGGTTAGGATAATTTCGCAATAGTATAGGATTCCTAATGCAAAATTTTCTTATATATTTTAAGGGAGGATTATTAGGAACTTTTGGAGATGATCTTTTTTATACTTTCCAATATCTTTTTAGAAGTTCTAAAACTTCGTATTGTTAGGAACAAAGTATCAAGTCCTCTTCCAGATGCCCTAACTTTACGTGAAATGAAGTTATTTTTTCAAAATCTTAAAAGTTTAGAAAACTGTATTAGGAGTTGTTGGAGAGAATTTTTAGTCACATCTTAATAAAAATAAAAAAATTAGGAAGGGGTTTAAGATACTCATGGAGATGCTCTTACTCGTCTCCTACTGGATTGAGGAAGCAGCTAACCATCAAAGACACAATAATTTTGGTGTTTTCAAATTGAATTTGATAATGAGTAACATGTGGCTTTAAATTTTTGTTCAGACATTCATAAGATAAACGTGTAAAATTACCATCGATAATGGTATATTCTCGATCATTCTTTTTTGGTATATGGTACAACGCATACGCTCAGACACGCACGCGTACTCACCCCTATGAACACACTACGCAAACCCTATACCTATAAGCACCTCGGAATAACTAGGCCAGCAGATCTGGAGATTTCCAAGACACATACGCAAACCCTACCCCTATGAGCACTGTTGGTACAATGGTGCCGGCAGTTCACCACAGGGTAGGCTATGGTGGTAGATTGTGTGGAGGGGATCACCAAGACTGGAGCTAGATGGTGGATGAAGGACACAAAGGTTTATCCAAGTTCGGGCCGCAAGAATGCATAATACCCTACGTCCTGCTTCTGGTGGTTGTATTGCTTGGGAATCTGATTGGACTTGTTTTGGAGGGGGTCCCTGCCGCCCTTATATAGACTCGGGTGGTAGGGTTACAAATCACGTGGGATCTATCCTAGTCGGTTATACAAGATATGTACCTGAGTACAAGTAATATCTTTCCTAACCAACTAGTCTGCATCTATGGTAACCTATCTCCTCGGGCGCTGCCTCATCCCTGACCTGTACACCCGTGCCGGGTGCCGTCGTGTGGGCCCTTATCATCCC
This sequence comes from Cenchrus fungigraminus, assembly GCA_036936925.1. NCBI lineage: Eukaryota > Viridiplantae > Streptophyta > Magnoliopsida > Poales > Poaceae > Cenchrus > Cenchrus fungigraminus. Next base: position 54,129,329 of record CM072772.1, on the reverse strand, counting down.
TGAATATATGCTGTGGGGCCCTTCCATGTAGTACCCCGGGGGTATATCCCCCACAGTAGCTCCCGAGCGCTTCTTAACCAGACTGCGACGTCGATCGTCAACTTCAGGCTTCATCTGAGTGATTGCTGTCTTCAGCCGAGTGCTTTGGGCTCAGCCTTAGTCGGCTCTTGGCGCAGCCGAGTGGTCTCGAAACTTGACTCGTGGTTGCCGGGTGGTTGAGGAGAGCTCCAAGTTGTCTTTATTTGATCACCGAGCCAGAAAATGTACACTCTCGTCAAAGACGAAGTGTACACGTCTAGTCCCCGAGCCTGGGTAAAGATTGAAGAGGTTTATCAAGGGTTAAGAAAGAATCTAAGCGGCTGAATCTCGATGTCTCAGATATGGTGGCCTTATTAAGGCACCTCTCGTGCGCCTCCCAAGCCTCCGATTTCTAACCAGATACATATGCTTTAGCCAAGGGCTTTGCTTCTGGCTCTGGATGATCTTGGTGACGCTTTTAGTGCTCATTGAATGGGCGCATCTGGAGATGCGCCCATTAGAGCAGTCCTTGAGGTTCGGAATAGTTAGAATAACTATTTCGAAGCTCTAAAAAGACTGTAATGGAATTATCATCATCCCTTTTGGGAGAGTACCTCTCAGATCATCTGACCTGGTACGGTGCCCGGAAAGAGCTCTAGCTCTAAACTAGATTTGCCATATGGCGCATCGTGTTCCCAAGGAGTTCTTGCTCAAGGTCACCTGTCCTAACCATCATTTTTGTGGCTTCTGAACAGCTCTAGCCAGTGTTTGGAATGCCTTCGGAAGAGACCGTCATGAGCTAGAAGAGCGAAACCACTTGGGATTCGCGCTGGTAAATTTCGAGGAGGGTTATCAGATAACCTGGCTAATCATGACTCTAAGTCACAGCCTCTGAGTGGCTTGTGTTCCAGATTTATTTGGAAAGCCTTTTCTTAAAGTTCAGGGTGTGGTTTCCACTCCTGGGCCCATTTAGAGCCGCGACCCATTTGGGCCTGTACGGTGGGAATCTAAGGCGTCGGGCGTGATGGCATGAGCGTGGCGTCAGGCGCGGGTCGGTCTCGTGAGTATCTCATGAGTCAAGCTCGCGCAGACGTGGTGAGGTGACGGGACTGAAAGGGGCCCGCCACGATTCCCTTTTTTGGCCGCCCGCATTGAAGGCAAGCCAGGAGGCAGCGCACGCCTTCCACTCCCAACACTCGCGTCGCTTAGGAAGCCCCACTATTGCCTCTTCACCTTCCGCTTTGGTCGCTCCGCCACCACTTCCGCTCGATCCACCACTACATCAGCGCGAGCCCCGCCGGATCTAGCCCCGGGAGAACCCTAGATCCAGATCCGCCACCCAGTTTTGCTCCCAATCTCAGTTCCTCCGCAGTCCCTGAGCGTAGCGAGGGAAAATGCCTCCAATGGCTCGCTGGGACAAGAGGGATTCGAGGGCGGACGCAAGGCAGTCCCCTTCTCCGTCGTCATCGCCGCCGCCGCCACTTCCCCACCGCGACGAGGAGTGGGTGCGCTCCATCTCGATGAGGGAGCGGTTCATCTCCTTGGTGTGGGACGGCGTCTTGCTCGACGCGACCACTGAGGGGTGGTGCCCAGCAGCGCAGGAGGAGTTCTCAACACTTGAGACAAATGAGGTCGTCATGTTCGAGTCGGCGTACCTCCGCAGCTTCGGGCTGCCTGGACCCCTTCTTCCGCGCGCTGCTGTACTATTACATGTTAGAGCTTTGTCATCTCAACACTAACTCCATCTTGCACATCGCCATCTTCATCCATCTGTGCAAGGCATACCTTGGTATTGCCCCGCACTTCAATCTCTTTCGGTACTTCTTCTAGTTGAAGCCCCACAAGAGTGCCAAGAAACCGAATGTGTTCGGCGGAGCCGGGATCCAACTCAAGAATAAGCACTCTGCCGAGTACATCTCGGTGCCGCTGGTCAGTTCGAACAAAGGCTGGCATGGCGAGTGGTTCTACACCACCAACCACGCCCCGCAAGTCCCGTGCAACATCGATGCTCAGCCGGTCCCGCACAAGTTTTGGGATGAGGACCCCAGCGACGTCAAGATGGAGCAGGTGCGGGAGCTGGTGAAGCTGATACAGAACCTGAAGGTGGTCAGGCTCACTGGCATGACGGTCCGGCGAGGACTACGACACCACACGGCACGTGCCAGAGCCGGGGAAGCACGACTAACTGGTGGAACGCATCCGCCAGTGCTTCGTTGCTGGCACCGCCATCACAATGCGCGATACGCTGTGTCCATTCAGTATGGTGCTCCTGCCACCTGATGTAAAAGGTTTCTCTTTTGTCGTACGCCCATTAAGGCATAAACATGTGCCCATCAAATGTTTAATAGAATGTCTGTTGAATGTTGTGTTGCAGGACCGCCAGGACTTCGTCTCCGCGTTGCCGCACCGGGCACTTTGTCCGGAAAGGATTCTCTACCTGGTAGGCTTGGCAAGCTGCAAAAGATGGAACGCGTCCACGCCCACGGTTCGGCAGGCGGTGGCGCTACTGCTGCTTCAAGAATGGTCCGGCACGAGACCGCGTCTCCGTTTGAGGAGCCACGCGTAGTGTCGGCGGGGAAGGGGAAGGAGCGCAAGGGCAGCATAGGCCTGTTGGTACGGTGTGCGCCACCCGGCTCACTAAAGATTGACGAGCCGACGTTGCGCTGATGCCAGCTTGTGCTGCCGAGCGACTCGGACAAGGATGAGGTGGCTTAGGAATGTCGAGTGGTGTGGCTGCTCCTTCTCCTTCTCTTCCTTCTTCTCCTCTACCTTATCCTCCTTCTTTTCATCAACGTACAGAAGATGCACCCCAGAGCGCGGGCGTTTCACGCCCTACACCGTAGGCTACATGACCGCCTCCCGCAGTGGTGCAGGAAGCGCAGAGGGCGGCCGCTGAGACGACCATCGGGGTGAAACAGTCAGCGCCCTCCAGCTCTGGGTTCCGCAAGCGCGCTCGAGTGCGTGTGTCAACCCAGTAAGTCAGTCTGTGCACTCTTGTTGCCTTCTGTATGTTATTGATGCTATTGGTGGAAGTTTGAAGGCAATTGTGGTGTTGAAATTTTTCTTATTTATAGGGATCCTTGCGACCCCTTGGTTGATTGGGGGAGGTGCCCGCGCCTCCTGTCGACCTGGCGGTGTAGCAAACGAGTGCTTCGGTGGAGCACTCTGGTGCGGCGCAGGAGGTGTCGAGCGCGGCGGCGCTGGACACAGGCGCGGCTCCCCAGGCAGCCAGTCCCAGTGTGAAGTCGCTGGTTCCTCAGATTTGGGTTCAGCTGCCGAGGCTGTCCCTGAAGTTGAGGAGATTCACTGGGAGGTCCCTGTGCGTCGCACCAGCCCGACACACTCTGGTAGGATCACGCGGATACGCCACGGCATGGCGCACGAGGTCCTTGGGGACCCGGCTGCTATTGAGAGCGACCGACAGGAGCTCGTTGCGACCGCACAGAGGGTTGCACACTTGGCGGAGGTGAGTGGTTGTCCAGAACTCCTCTTCTTGCTATCATAGTTTCTATAGTTTTCTGACCTTTTGTATTTATAGGCCATTGCTGCAGCTTCCGTTCGCAAGAGCGAGGTGCTGGACGATATTGGGTCCAACATCGTTACACTACGCGCCCGACTGCAGCACCTCGAGGAGCAGACCGCTACCCGTCAGGCGAGCAGCAATCAGGAGCTCGAGCAGCTGCGCCGGGATAAGGCCACGGCGGATGCGGCAGCCGCGTCCTTGCGCGAGAAGGGTTTGTTTTCTCGACTCGCCTTCGTCCTTGCGATCTGAGTGCTTTTGGTTAACCCCCTTTTTTGTTGGAGCAGCTCGGGCCAAAGCAGAGCAGGACCTCGAGTCCATCCGCAGCCAGACGAAGACTCTGAAGGTTTCGTACGAGCGGGCTACCAGAGAACGGGCCGTGGCTGTGAAGGACCTCTCTGGTTAGTTACCTGCAATCTTTGCCGTTACCATTGCTTGTTCGTCTGTTTAGTCCTTCTGACATTTTGAGCAGATCTATGGCAGAAACTCTTCGCTCAATTTGCAGATCTCGAAGCCCGCGTGGAGTCGGAGAGGTGGCAGTTCCGGGCGTTGGGTGAAGCACTGTGCCCATGGCTGGACGAGCTGGCTCCGGTCGCTGAGTCCTCCACCGTGCGTGAGTTTGGTGAGGCTCCTGTCCGCTTGCCGAGCCTGCTGGAGCGGGTTCGGGCGGCGTCGTCGCGCTTCCAGGGCTATCTCCGTGAGGTTAGCCTGGCTAGCACCAGCCACTACCTCGCCATCTTTCGCTCCTTCCTCCCCCATGTGGATGTGAACCGGTTCCGTGAAGGCTTCGCCCGTGGGATGTCGCCCGCACAGATCGACCTGCTTCTGGAGGAGGAGAAGGACACGGCGGAGCAGCTTGCCGATGACATCGTGCCTGCGCCAGAGGCTAACGGTGGTCTCCTGCTCCAGCAATAGGAAAATGTATAAGTACTTGTAATATTTGGTGGTACTGTCAGCGTAACTTTGACCTCGTACTTGATTTCGTACTAATTTTAAGTTGCCGCTTTACTTTGACAATATCCATGTACTATTAATTTCTTCGGTAGTTAGTATGTCACGAGAAACCGTAGTCCCATTGACCTTAGTTTCCTAGCGTAGAGGGCATACTCTCATACACACATAGTACCTTGGCTTGGCGAAGATCTGGGCCCACGATTTAAGACGTATTCTACCGAGTACTTTATAAGTCATAGGATTCGTGTCTAGATGAGCGTTTTGAATTTTGATAGAGGTAGACATTGCCGTAAAAAGAAGCAGTCCCCAAATTTCAAATTTGAAATTTTGGGTGCTGATCATGCGAGCAGGATAACAAAGTGAAAGAACTTTAAGAGACATGAAATTTTGTTCATTGCCAAGACTGCTAGCATGAAAAAAGAAAGTAAAAAATAAAAGAAGGTACATAGCTTTTTATGAGTAGAAGCGGCGTAGGTGCTCGATGTTCCATGAGTTTGGAACCTCAGAGCCGTCCTCCCGCATTAGCCGGTAAGAACCCGGCCTGTTGACCTCCTTGACGATGAATGGCCCTTCCCATGGGGCCGACAGCTTGCGCATCTCCTTCGTGCTTTGGATCCTCCGGAGAACGAGATCGCCAACGCAAAAAGCTCTCTCTTGCATGTTCTTGTCTTGATAGCATCTCAGAACCTGGACATACCAAGCCGCTTGGATTGTTGTCGTGAGCCGACCTTCCTCAATGTTGTCGATATCCTCAATGCGCGCCACCTCAACTTTATTCTCGTCATATACTTCTACCCTGGGTGAATTGAACATGAGGTCGGTTGGGAGTACCGCCTCAGATCCATACACTAGGAAGAAAGCGGTCTGACCAGTAGCATGACTCGGCTGCATCCGCAGTCCCCAGATTACTGCAGGGAGCTCTCGGAGCTAGCGTGTTGCATACTTTTTCAGTCGGTCGAAGATGTGCTTCTTGAGTGCCTCGAGCACCGCTCCGTTAGCCCGCTCGACTTGGCCATTGGCGCGAGGGTGTGCCACTGAGGTGTGGGCCACCTTGATGTGGAGATCGTCACAGTAGTTCTGGAACTCTCTCCCCGTGAAATTTGTGCCTAAGTCGGTGATAATCCTATTAGGAACACCGAACCTCTGCACAATCTCAGCGATGAACTCAGCTACCTTTGCCGCTGTTAATGCCTTTATTGGCTTGACCTCTATCCATTTGGTGAACTTATCGACCGCCACCAGGATATGATCATATCCTTCGGATGCTTTCCTAAAGGGACCGATCATATCGAGTCCCCAGCACGCGAAGGGCCAAGACACGGGCATAGTCTGGAGGGCTTGAGCTAGGACGTGGATCTGTTTTGCGAAGAACTACCATCCCTTGTAGCGTTTGACCAGCGTCTCGGCATCCGCAACAGCTGTTGGCCAGTAGAAACCAGACCGGAAGGCTTTACCCACGATGGTTCGTGCCCCAGCGTGGTTCCCACACATGCCACCATGGATCTCTGATAGGAGCTCTCGTCCTTCCTCTTTCGAGATGCACTTTTGAAGTACTCGAGAATGTGCTCTTCGGCGATACAGGTTGCCCCCATCAAGACATAGTTCTTGCTCCTGCGGGTGATCCTTTCATGCAGCGCTCGCGTCTCCCTCTCGTTTCCGGGCGAGGAATTCGGAAGCGTGCCGTACTTGATGTACTCGACCATCTCTGAGATCCACACTCAGGCTGTGGCTCGATCATGAGGACTTCGCCGAGTCCTTCGGATGGGTCAACTTCAGCCTCGGGATTTTTAATGGAAGGCTTAATGAGGTCTTGGACAAAGACGCCGGGTGGCGCCTGGGCTTTAGTGGAAGCCATTTTTGCCAACTCATCACCTGCCTTGTTATCATCACGGACTACATGCTGGACCTCTATGCCAAAAAATTTGCCTTCGAGCTTGCGTATCTCCATGCAATAAGTGTCCATCTTCTCATTCATCCTCTGCCATATCTTGTTGACTAGGTTGACCACCAGGGCTGAGTCTCCCCTAACTACCAAGTGCTTTATCCCGAGTGATATGGCGATGCGTAGCCCGTGGAGGGCTGCTTTGTACTCGTCCGTGTTGTTCGAGACCTTGAACATGATCTGGAGCATGTACTGCAAGTTCTCGCCTCTGGGGGAGATGAAGAGTATGCCAGCTCTGCCTCCCTTAATCCTGAGCAATCCATCGAAATACATGGTCCAATGCTTAGGTTCGACTGCAGTAGATGGCGTTTGGGTCTCCGTGTACTCGGCCACGAAATCTGCCAGTACCTGTGACTTGACTGTGTTGCGGGGTACGAAGGTAATGTCATGCGTGGCCAGCTCGATGGACCACTCACAATTCTTCCCATGGCATCCCTGTTGTGCAGGATGTCGCCTATGGGGTTGTCGGAAACTACAATGATTTTGTGAGTCTTGAAGTAGTGCTTCAACTTGCGGGCGGTGATGAGCAACACATAGAGTAGTTTCTGCACTTGATTGTACCCCACTTTTGATTCGGTCAATACTTCACTAATGAAGTAGACCGGCCTCTGGATGGCATAGTCGTGATCTTCCTCTTTTCGCTCTACGACTAACGCCATGCTTGCCACGTGTGTGCTAGCCGAGATGTAGAAGTAGAGCGTCTCCCCGAGATGTGGTGCAGTGAGAATGGGTGGCTTCTGAAGATAATCCCTGAGTTCTAGGAAAGATTTCTGAGCTTCCTCATCCCACTTGAAGTTGTCCTGATCCTTGAGGAGTTTGAAGAATGGTAGTCCTCGCACGCCGAGTCGTGACATGAAACGACTGAGTGTCGCCATGCACCCGGCGAGATTCTGCACATCATTCTGGCACTTAGGCGGCTTCATCCAGATAATCGCATGGATTTTCTCTGGGTTTGCCGCTATGCCGCGGTTGCTGATGAGGAATCAGAGTAGTTTTCCAGCGGGAACGCCGAAAACTCGTTTCTCCGGATTAAGTTTCCAGCGATACACCCTGAGGTTGGCGAAGGTCTCAGACAAGTCGTTGATAAGGTTATCAGGCTCTTGAATCAGGACTACAACATCATCTACATAGGCCTCGGCATTTTTGCCAATTTGCGTTTCTAGGCACTTTTGGATGACGCGCTGATAGGTCGCGCCGGCTTTCTTCAGACCGAAAGACATTGTCAAGTAGCAATATGCGCCGAAGGCCGTACTGAATGACGTCTTGATTTGATCTTCGACTTTTAGGATGATCTGGTGATAGCCCGAGTAGCAGTCAAGAAAACAGAGCAGGGCAGAGCCCGCCGTGGAATCAACGACCTGGTCTATTCGCGGGAGGGTGAAGGGGTCTTTGGGGCAGTGTTTGTTGAGATCAGTGTAATCAACACACATTCTCCATTCCTTATTTTTCTTGGATACAAGAACTGGATTAGCCAACCAGTCAGGATGATACACTTCCTTCATAAAACTGGCAACTAACAGTTTTGTAAGCTCTACCCCTATCACTTCCTTGCAGTCCTTCGCGAATCGACGCAGCTTCTGCTTGATTGGCTTTGCGTTCATATCAACCTTCAAGGAGTGCTCGGCGAGCTCTCTGGGCACTCTCAGCATATCCACCGGTTTCCAGGTGAATATATCAGAGTTAGCGCACAGGAACTCGATGAGCACGCTTTCCTATTTGGGTCCATGTTAGCCCCTATGGTTGTCGTCTTGGACGGATCCTCAAGCCTGAGGGACACCTTCCTCGTGGCCTCCTTCTCCCGCTAGATCACCTCTGTCGCTGGCCTCTTGGTTGGGATTTCTAGATCCGCTGAAGCCAGCTTGCTGGCGGCGGCCATGACCTCTGCAGTGCGTCTGGAGAGGTCGAGCATAGCTGCAATGTGGAGGTTTTCCTTCTCACAAGCGCTAGCAGTGTTGGCGTCACCCTTTAAGGTGATAACGCCATTAGGGGCGAGCATCTTTAGCACCATGTAGGTGTAGTGCGGAACCACCACGAATTTGGCCAATGATGGCCTCCTGAGTATGTCGTGATAGGCTATCTTGAAATCCACCACAACAAAGCGAACATATTCGGTCCGGTAGTTCTCGAATGTGGCTGGCAGAGAGATCTCGCTCAGTGGTACCAAGGGACCCCTGGGAACTATGTCGAAGAAGGGCTTGTCCATCGAACTTAGATGCATAGGGGTGAGCCTCAATTCCTTCAGCGTGCTAGCGAATAGAATGTCGAGGCCACTGCTTTCGTCTATCAGCATCTTGCCGAGCCCCACGTTGCGAATCGTAGGGTTCAATAGTAGAGGGTACCGCTCGGGCCTAGCGATTGCTTTCGGGTGGTCTTCCCTGCTGAAAGTGACCGATACCTCCGACCACCGCAGGTACTGGGGGTCCCAAGATGGGCCGTGTACACCAACACTCGCTCCATGAGCTTGGCCTTGCGCTTTCCTTCCAGTTGCTCTGGGTCGCTATAGATCATGTTGACAGTGCGCTCGAAAACCTGGAAGTCTTCATCCTCGACCTCCGCGGGTTGGTCGCGCTTAGCCTTGCCTTTCTCACCCTTCGAGGGACCTCTCTGATGGCCTTTGCCGGAGAAGTAGTTCTTGAGGCCGAAGTAGTCACGGGCCGTGTGCTTGTGGTTCTTGTGATATGGACAATGCATGTCCAGCATCTTCTGGACTTGGAGGGGTCCATGCGCTTTGGGTCGGGCTGCACAGCTGCCACAGTCTCGGGCTTGGGCTTCCTGTTCCGCCTGGTTCCTTGCCAGGACGTTTCTCCCTCTTGATCCGGATCGCGGTGCCTGTGGCGCGGACGCGGAGAGTCCTCGTCGTACTAACGGTTTTTGAGGTTTTTGGGCTGCTCGCGCTCTACCTCTTCACCGTCAGCTTCTAGGTTCGCCACAGTGAAGAGCTCGTTGACGGTCTCGGGGGGCCTCTGGGCCCACATGTTCACCAGCTTGCCGTAGGCCAACCCGTGCTGAAGGCGCTAATGACATGATGTTCCTCGACAAAAGGAAGAGAGTTCTTCTTCTCGGAGAAACGGCGAATGTACGAGTGCAGGGACTCGTTCTTGCGCTGCCCGATCTGGTCTAGCATCCTCTTGTTCCCCGACCGCTCCCATGTGCTAGAGTACTGGCTAGTGAAGAAGGCGCAAAGCTCTTCCTAAGAATCGATTGAATCGTTGGGGAGCCCCGCGAGCCAACGTCTGCACCCCTTCGTAAGCATGATCGGCAAGTAGTTTTCCATCATGTCGGAGTTGCATCCTGCGGCCTTGACCGCGGTGGAGTAGATCTGTAGCCATTGGATGGGATCTAACATCCCGTCGTACTTGTCTATGTTAGAAAGCTTGAACCCACGGTGCCAGGTCACCCTACGTAACCGTGCCACCCTACGTAACCGTGCCGTGAGGGAAAGGTATCCATCATATGACGGTACGTCCTCTCGACCTCTGCGGCGTCTGTCGGCTGGCCGCTCGTAGGAACTATAGCTTTCCCCGGAGTCACCATAGCCATCCGAGTAGTCTTCATACGCACTACGCGAGTCAGAGGGCGGAGTCACGTCGCGCCTGCCTCGACGGTTCGGGGCTCCGTACTCCCTATCGTAGTCGTGGTGGCGTTCCGTCTCGTGCCGGCGTCACTCCTGCGCGCGACAATTCATGGTGTGCCGTGCGTCACGAGCTCGCCATCCTTGCGGTGCGCTCTCTATGCTGGGGGCGGCGCGTGCCACCCTTGTCTCCTTGCCTGACTTGTGGGGAAGGATCGACCCGGTTAGCTTGTGTCCCAATGGACTGAACCAGCGCTTGGAGGCGTCTCAAGCCTGGTGTTTTGGGTGGTAGCTTGTCGAGCTCCTCATTCAGTACGATGAGGTTCTCCTCGGGGTCACGTAGACCCTGTGTCCACCGAAGTCAACGGTGAACTCGTCTTTCGTCCAACGGGGGCATATGTTGCGAGAGTGCTGAGTGCAGCGCCTCGGCCTCCGGCGTGGCGGGCTGGACCACAATAGTCATCCTTGGGTTTGTCATCATCATTCTGGTGTTGGCGGGCGCGGTTAGCTTCCAGGCATCAACGCGCTTGATCTGACTTCTTCCTTAGGCAGTCAGCCTTTTGTGCGGTCGTCTCGTCGTCCTGCGTGCGCTTGTCCTTCGACATCACCGCGGGAGCGCCGGCAGCAGCTGCCGCCGTGTAAACGAAAGTAGGAGCTCGACTGCCGTCTGATGTATCACAGGACGGGTCGTCAGTAGATTGGATCTCCGTAGTGTCGGTCGACCCGAGAGTCTCAGAGCTATCCTCGAGGCCGAGAGCCGCCCTCAAGGATGTGAAGGACCCTTCCGAATCGTAGCCAGGATCGAGCCGCCTAGCCGAGTAGTTCGGCCGGTGTAGATCTCCAGACCCCTCGGTGGTCCAATCTCCAAGTTGTCCATCCTCCTCCAAGATGGGGAAGAGGGACGCGTCGTGATCATCACCCTCTAGGGGACTTATAACCATTGACACGAAGCGTGGTTGGTCCTCATCCGAGTGGAATTCCACTGGCTGGGGCGAGGAGCCCACAACTAGGTTTTTCTTCACCGTCTCTGCAGCGACAGCCCGGCAGCCGGGCTGGTGACGTGCCGAATAGGACTCAGCAGGCCTTGGGTTTCTCCAGATTGGATCTCGGAACCGATCTGTTGCCCGCGGGAGGTGAAGGTACCACACCGGTGGTCTTTTCCGCGGTGATCGCGGTGTTAGAGATGATGCAAGGGATCTACCTAATGATGATGTGACCCTAGGGAGGAGTCACGTAGCCGGCCGCCTGCTCGTCGACGGTGGAGACGGGATTGACTATCCCGAAAGGGATTCCTGCTCCCAACGTAGTGAGGGCGAGGCAACTAGCTGTGATCTTGACTACAGCCATCAAGCTCGCCAATTATCACGGCGAAGCCCCTACCTGGCGCGCCAACTGACGGTACAATGGTGCCAACAGTCCACCACAGGGTAGGCTATGGTGGTGGATTTTGTGGATGGGATCGCCGAGACTGGAGCTAGATGGTGGATGAAGGACACACGGGTTTATCCAGGTTCGGGCCGCAAAAATGCGTAATACCATACGTCCTGCGTCTGGTGGTTGTATTGCTTGGGAATCCGATTGGACTTGTTTTGCAGGGGGTCCTTGCCGCCCTTATATAGGCTCGGGGGGCAAGGTTACAGATCACGTGGGATCTATCCTAGTCGGTTATACAAGATCTTTCCCTGAGTACAAGTAATATCTTTCCTAACCAACTAGTCTACATCTATGGTAACCCATCTCCTCGGGTGCCGCCTCATCCCCGATCCATACGCCTGTGTCGGGTGCCGTCATGTGGGCCCTTGTCGTCCCTGAAGATACGTCGTGGGGCCCTTTGAAGGACCGAACTGGTGACCAGAGAGGGGGGAGTGAATGAGAGCTGATAAAAATTCTTCTCGAAGCAGATAACTTCTCCAACAAGATGAATTCGGTCGGATACCCAAAATCACACGCTCCTTACTCAACCTTCCGTTTGACAAAACCATGTAGCCACTGAAGTGCTACTGGTCCTAGGAACAAACACTACTTGCAGCCACAGCTCCTACACAAACACGGTAGCGGAAACAACTCGGAAGCTGTCTGGCCAGCAGGGATGGTTCAACCGGGGTATGGGGGCGGTTAAACCGCCTGCTCCTGGGCAGGTAAGAAATCCTCCGAAACACCTTTTCGGAGCTCCAAATCACTCCAAGGTTTCACCTACTGGATCCTCTGGTCAAGGCCAAGCCAGCTACCAGAGAATCTTGGCGAAAACCAAAACTTCACCCAGGGGCCTAGGGGCGGTTAGACCGGCTACAAGGGGCGGTCTAACCTACTGTACCCAGCAACGAACTCAAGCCAAGAACTCCCAGCAAACAGCACCGAAACGAGCCAAGATTTCACCAAAACGCTCCTTTGATCAAGGCGAACAAACTCACAGAGAAAGATCTGGCAAAATCAAACTTTCCACCCTGGAGACCCAGAGTGGTTAGACCGCCCCCCTATGGCGGTTAGACCGCCCCTCCTAGAAAACTGGCCGCGGGTCAAACCACAACTTCCCATCGCCCGATCTCCCGATTCACCCCACGGATTGTAGCGAAACTTCAGGGATACCTAGGTTACCTTCTGGGCAACCTCTCCACCAAAGGAATTGCACAGAAATAGTCTTAATCAAAGGGAATCGTGGATCTTGGCCCTCTAGGTCATGAACTCGAGCAACTCGAAAAACCACCAAATCGATGTCGATTCAAGGGAGTTCTTGGGGGCAAAGTCACCAGCCAAAGAGGGATGAGGTCCTCATATGTGACACCCAACAAGAATCTCGCAAGAAATCGCCCTCAAAACTCTACCACGAAAATCACAAGAAAGAGCTCCGAAAATCACCAAAAAGACAAATGGGAGAGGCAACACAAGGCCTTGAGGAACCACTCCGAATCATCTATACATACCATGAAGGTTCATACAAGGTCTATCTTGCCACCCGGACATCCATCCCTCTCTCAAGATCTCATCATGAAGCTTTCAAGCTAGTCTTAGAAAATCCTAAGGGAAATAGCAACATCAAATGAGCTAGGGTTCCAAGAGTTGGCTGCCATCCCACGACTCAAGTGTTTATATGGGGGCAACCAAAAGATTAAACTACCCTTACTAGCAACTTGGGATACAAGCCTGTCAAGGGAAATTTTGGAAGTCTTCAGTTCGGCACCATCAGACGGATGCGCATCCACCGCAAGCCTGCGTAGCACCAACGCAACTCTTGCGATCATGTCGCGTGTCCTTCGCTTAGAAGCTTCTCGGCGCTGCGACCCAGGCGGTCAGACTGCCCCCTAGGTGGTTAGACCGGCCCAGGTGGTCTGACCGCCCCTCCTGGGCGGTTGAACCGGCCTGGGTGGCCGCACTCCCTCGTCGAGTCTTCGGCCTCGGTTTTGCGGCTCAACCGAGTAACCCAGTGGTTTTGTGGTGAACCACTGCAAACCCCACAGACTTGGTGTAGCCTCCGCCAATCTCCACTCTTGACTCAGCTCCCACGTTGTCCCGGCTTGACCTTGGTTTTGAGGCTCAACCAAGAAACCGTCGATGACTTCATCTTGCTGTTCTTGCCACCATGCGACCCGCACTTGACCCCGCTGGCCACCGGGTCCCTCGAACTAAGCCTACTTGTCGGCTCCACACCTGGAGGCCTCACCGGCGTCGACCTTTCACGCTTGTTCTTCACCTGCACCAGCACCAATCAAGCCGCAGCCTGCACCTGCAATACTTAGCCAATAGTCAGTTCACACAACGTTGTCAATCACTCATCACACTAGGAAACGACCATCCACCAGTCCTCGAACCACACAGGCTCTTAGTCTCCCCCTTGATGAGTGCATTGACAACACACATGATTGGTAACCAAAGAGAAAAGGAAAAGAAAAGAAACGAACAAAAGAAACTTCAACAAGCGATCGAAAGCCAAAGGAAAGGCAAAGAAAAAGATCACTTGAAGAAGGAAAGTCTCGGTCCCCTTAGGCAAGGGCAACGACTCGACACAACCGAGACAAAAACAAGCTCACACAAAGAGCAAGGACCACCAAAGGTACACAAAACCACAAGTCGCAAACTCACACAAGAGCTCCCCCTACACATATGCAAGCTCCCCATGAGCCAAAGCACACTCCCCCTGAACCAATGCAGCAATGCAACATGGGAATGCAAACAAGGTGCAAAAACAGCTCACAACTGCCAGGGCGGATAGACCGCATGCCCAGGCTGGTCAAACCACCCCTGTGGGATCTGACTGCCTGGGGGCGCTTAGACCGCCCCAAGAAACCGGCCCTGCACCAAACTTTTCAAAACCTACCCGAACCACTTTGAACACCTTCCAAATGCTACCAGGTGCCCAAATCATGCACAAACTTCTCCCCCTTGTTGACAATGCATGAATCAAGGCATAAATCGAAAAGTTTCAACCTAGAGCTTCTCAAATAGACAAAATTCATCACAAGATGCTACACATATCCAAATGAGCTAGTTAGATACTCTATAGCTTCGTATGAACATAAACTACAAGATCACCAAGTTTCACAACCATTGGGCAAAGCTAAGATAGAATTGATCATTTTTGCGAAAATTTACCCTCTCATGAGCAAAGTCCTAAACATGAGCAAAACATGTCAAAATGGCAAAGCAACACAAACTTCATGCTAGGACAACCATTCTAAGCATAAGATCATCATAAACACCCACAAGCACCTCATGTCATGTCAAAGCCACCGAGTCATGTGCCTACTTCTATATTTGAGACTTCTCATTGGTAAGCAACATGCAACGGTTTAGCACCCAAAAGCAATTAAATTAAGCACATATGACATGGGAGCACATTTTCCAAGCAATTTACATTTCATTTTCAGATTCATATTTAGTACATGAAATGTCTTTGCGACAAAAAGGAACTTATGCCCCTCCACAAGATAAAGCAAGGGGGCTAAACATTCATGATGACAAATGAGCCTTTGGGCACATATGCTCAAAATAAGCTATCCAAGCACAAATTAAGCATAGAAATGCCACTAAAACATGTCATGATCATATAAAGGCATTTACTCACAAGAGAGCATACATGTAGCATTTTTCAAAAAACATAGCTATCAACCATGGATATAAAACAAGATCATCAAGAGCTAAGCCAAACTAAACCATAGCATACCAAACTAGCTCACAAGATCATATCTAGCACATCATGGTGAACTATGTATATAGGAGAAGCTTTTCCTACAAAATGCATATGATACAAAATGCATGCAACCTAAGATACAAAGATGCCTATACATCATGTTACATATGCAATGCAAAATGCAAGAAATGCACAAAGGAAACTATACATATGCTACACAAAGAGCTCCCACCATCAACTCAAGAAACCAAACACACACCAAGTTCTCCCCGCAAACATGTGAAAGTTGCTTGATCTAGGGGCTTGGTGAAAATATCCGCTAGTTGGTTTTGTGTGGGTACATGGACCAATGCGATTTCCCCTTTCTCAACATTGTCTCTCAGAAAATGGTATCTCACTTCTATATGCTTGGTTTTGGAATGAAGCACTGGGTTCTTTGCAACAATAATGGCACTCGTGCTATCACAAAGAAGTGGAACCTGGGTATAGTCCTCACCAAAGTCACTCATGGTGTATGTGATCCAAAGGAGCTGAGAGAAACAACTACTGCGGCAACATATTCAGCTTCAGTTGTAGATTGAGCAACACTCGATTGTTTGCGGGAAGACCAAGACACCAAAGAAGAACCCAAGAACAGGCAAGTCCCAGAAGTGGACTTCCTATCCAACCGACACTCGGCAAAATCCGCGTCTGAAAAACCATGAAGCTCCAAAGAAGAAGACGCGGAGTACCAAAGCCCGAAGTAGGGAGTGTATCGCAAATACCTGAAGCTGCACTTGACTGCTTGCTGACGCGAAGTCCTCGGGGACACTTAAAAACGAGCTCACAGACATACCGAGAATTGGATGTCCGGCCTCGTCGCCTTCAGGTACAGGAGGGAGCCGATCATGCTCCGGTACTCCTTTTGGTCCACGTGTTCACCTTCCTCGTCCGCATCGAGGGCTGTAGTCGTACTCATCGGCGTCGTCATGGCCTTGGAGTCCTCCATCTTGAACTTCCTCACTATGTCCTTGGTGTACTTGGCTTGGTGTACGAATGTTCCTTCCTTCGATTGCTTGATCTGGAGCCCGAGGAAGAACTGCAACTCACCCATCATGCTCATCTCGAATTCCCTGCTCATGTCTTCTGCACACCTTGCAACCAAAGAGTTAGACGAGCCACCAAAGAAAATATCATCCACGTACACCTGCACAATTAGGATCTCCTTGCCCTGCCTGAGGAGAAACAAGGTCTGATCTACCTTCCCCATCTCAAAGCCTCTCTCAAACAGGAACCCTCTCAACCTACCATACCAAGCTCTAGGCGCCTACTTCAACCCATACAATGCCTTCCTCAACTTGTACACCCTGTGGGGGTACTTCTCACTCTCAAACCCCGGTGGTTGCCTCACAAACACTTCTTCCTCCAAAACACCGTTCAAAAACGCACTCTTAACATCCATTTGGTACAATTTGAACCCTTTAGCCACAGAGAAGGCTAGAAGGATCCTAATCGCCTCCAAACGAGTCACATGAGCAAATGTCTCCTCATAGTCCATCCCCTCTTTTTGTGTGTACCCCTAAGCAACCAGCCTCGACTTGTTTCTCACTACTTCACCTTTCTCTCCCCCTTTATGTTTCCACACCCTTTTTGTCCCAATCGGCTTACACCCTGGTGGAGGCTCCACTAACTCCCAAACTTGGTTCCTCTCAAAATTCTCCAACTCCTCATGCATAGAATTAACCCAATTGTGATCCGATAGCGCATGTCCAATGTCTTTGGGCTCAAAAGTAGCAACAAAAGCAGCATGGGCAAAGTGAGAGTCAGTTCAAAACCTCGACCGTGTAGTTCGTTCGTTGATGTTCCTGATGATCGTTGAAGCTGGGTGATCCACTTGTACTCGCCAGGGAGCTTCTCGCCTCGAAGCCACCTCCCCCTCACCTGCAGCTTCCTCTCGTTCTCAGCACATCGTCGTAGGTGTGGGAGAGGGCCCGTCCTCGATCGTAGCCGAAGTAGTATGTACATGCTCAGCCACGGGCGCCACACCACCATCTTCCTCGTCTTCTTGCTGTTGCACCTCATCCTTGAATATCTCCTCGCCAAGTTCCTCATCACCTGCACACTCAAAAACAAGCGAACTACGTGGTTGTGTCTCGTCGAAGGTAACCTCGCAAGTCTCCACGATTTGGTTAGTTTCAAGATTGAGCACTCGAAAGGCTCTAGAATGAGACGCGTAACCAAAGAAAATGCCATCGAGAGACCTAGCCTTGAACTTGTCCAAACTCTTCCCTTTCCTAAGAATGAAGCATTTGCAGCCAAAGACGTGAAAGTGACTCACCTTGGGGGTTCTGGAGGAGGAGAAGGACACGACGGAGCAGCTTGCCGATGACATCGTGCCTGCACCAGAGGCTGACGGTGGTCTCCTGCTCCAGCAATAGGAAAATGTATAAGTACTTGTAATATTTAGTGGTACTGTCAGCGTAACTTTGACCTCGTACTTGATTTCGCACTAATTTTAAGTTCCCGCTTTACTTTGACAATATCCATGTACTATTAATTTCTTCGGTAGTTAGTATCTCACGGGAAACCGTAGTCCCATTGACCTTAGTTTCCTAGCGTAGAGGGCATAATCTCATACACGCATAGTACCTTGGCTTGGCGAAGATCTGTGTCCACGATTTAAGACGTATTCTACCGAGTACTTTATAAGTCGTAGGATTCGTGTCTAGATGAGCGTTTTGAATTTCGACAGAGGTAGACATTGCCGTAAAAAGAAGCAGTCCCCAAATTTGAAATTTGAAATTTTGGGTGCTAATCATGCGAGCAGGATAACAAAGTGAAAGAACTTTAAGAGGCATGAAATTTTGTTCATTGCCAAGACTGCTAGCACGAAAGAAGAAAGTAAAAAACTAAAAGAAGGTACATAGCTTTTTATGGGTAGAAGCGGCGTAGGTGCTCGATGTTCCATAAGTTTGGGACCTCAGAGCCGTCCTCCCGCATTAGCCGGTAAGCACCCGGCCTGTTGACCTCCTTGACGAAGAATGGCCCTTCCCATGGGGCTGACAGCTTGCGCATCTCCTTCGTGCTTTCGATCCTCCGGAGAACGAGATCGCCAACGCAAAAAGCTCTCTCTTGCATTTTCTTGTCATGATAGCATCTCAGAACCCGGACATACCGAGCCGCTTGGATTGTTGTCGTGAGCCGACCTTCCTCAATGTTGTCGATATCCTCAATGCGCGCCACCTCAACTTTATTCTCGTCATATACTTCTACCCTTGGTGCATTGAACATGAGGTCGGTTGGGAGTACCGCCTCAAATCCATACACTAGGAAGAAAGCGGTCTGACCAGTAGCATGACTAAGCTGCATCCGCAGTCCCCAGATTACTCCAGGGAGCTCTCGGAGCCAGTGTGTTGCGTACTTTTTCTGTCGGTCGAAGATGTGCTTCTTGAGTGCCTCGAGCACTGCTCCGTTAGCCCGCTCCACTTGGCCATTGGTGCGAGGGTGTGCCACTGAGGCGTGGGCCACCTTGATGTGGACATCATCGCAGTAGTTCTGGAACTCTCTCCTCGTGAAATTTGTGCCTAAGTCGGTGATAATCCTATTAGGAACACCGAACCTGTGCACAATCTCAGCGATGAACTCAGCTGCCTTTGCCACCGTTAATGCCTTTATTGGCTTGACCTCTATCCATTTGGTGAACTTATCGACCGCCACCAGGATATGATCATATCCTTCGGATGCTTTCCTAAAGGGACCGATCATATCGAGTCCCCAGCACGCGAAGGGCCAAGACACGGGCATAGTCTGGAGGGCTTGAGCTAGGATGTGGATCTGTTTTAAGAAGAACTAGCATCCCTTGCAGCGTTTGACTAGCATCTCGGCATCCGCAACAGCTGTGGCCAGTAGAAACCAGACCGGAAGGCTTTACCCATGCTGGTTCGCGCCCCAGCGTGGTTCCCACACATGCCACCATGGATCTCTGATAGGAGCTCTCGTCCTTCCTCTTTTGAGATGCACTTTTGAAGTACTCGAGAATGTGCTCTTCGGCGATACAGGTTGTCCCCATCAAGACATAGTTCTTGCTCCTGCGGTTGATCCTTTCATGCAGCGCTCGCGTCTCCCTCTCGTTTCCGGGTGAGGAATTCGGAAGCGTGCAGTACTTGATGTACTCGACCATCTCTGAGATCCACACTCGGGCTGTGGCTCGATCATGAGGACTTCGCCGAGTCCTTCGGATGGGTCGACTTGAGCCTCGGGATTTTTAATGGAAGGCTTAATGAGGTCTTGGACAAAGACGCCGGGTGGCGCCTGGGCTTTGGTGGAAGCCATTTTGGCCAACTGATCAGCTGCCTTGTTATCATCACGGACTACATGCTAGAACTCTAGGCCAAAAAATTTGCCTTCGAGCTTGCGTATCTCCATGCAATAAGTGTCCATCTTCTCATTCATTCTCTGCCATATCTTGTTGACTAGGTTGACCACCAGGGCTGAGTCTCCCCTGACTACCAAGTGCTTTATCTCGAGTGATATGGCGATGCGTAGCCCGTGGAGGGCTGCTTCGTACTCGTCCGTGTTGTTCGAGACCTTGAACATGATCTGGAGCATGTACTGCAACTTCTCACCTTTGGGGGAGATGAAGAGTATGCTAGCTCTGCCTCCCTTAATCCTGAGCAATCCATCGAAATACATGGTCCAATGCTTAGGTTCGACTGCAGTAGATGGCGTTTGGGTCTCCGTGTACTCGGCCACAAAATCTGCCAGTACCTGTGACTTGACTGTGTTGCGGGGTACGAAGGTAATGTCGTGCGTGGCCAGCTCGATGGACCACTCACGATTCTTCCCATGGCATCCCTATTGTGCAGGATGTCGCCTATGGGGTAGTCGGAAACTATAATGATTTTGTGAGCCTTGAAGTAGTGCTTCAACTTGCGGGCGGTGATGAGCAACACATAGAGTAGTTTCTGCACTTGATTGTACCGCACTTTTTATTTGGTCAATACTTCACTGATGAAGTAGACCGGCCTCTGGATGGCATAGTTCGCATCTTCCTCTTTTCGCTCTACGACTAACGCCATGCTTGCCACGTGTGTGGTAGCCGAGATGTAGAAGTAGAGCGTCTCCCCGAGATGTGGTGCAGTGAGGATGGGTGGCTTCTGAAGAAAATCCCTGAGTTCCAGGAAAGATTTATGAGCTTCCTCATCCCACTTGAAGTTGTCCTGATGCTTGAGGAGTTTGAAGAATGGTAGTCCTCGCACGCCGAGTCGTGAAATGAAACGACTGAGTGTCGCCATGCACCTGACGAGCTTCTGCATGTCTTTTTGGCACTTAGGCGGCTTCATCCGGGTAATCGCATGGATTTTCTCTAGGTTTGCCTCTGTGCCGCGGTTGCTGATGACGAATCCGAGTAGTTTTCCAGCGGGAACGCCGAAAATTCGTTTCTCTGGATTAAGTTTCCAGCAATACACCCTGAGGTTGGCGAAGGTCTCAGACAAGTTCTTGATAAGGTTATCAGGCTCTTGAATCTGGACTACAACATCATCTACATAGGCCTCGGTATTTTTGCCAATTTGCGTTTCTAGGCACTTTTGGATGACACACTGATTGGTCGCGCCGGCTTTCTTCAGACCGAAAGACATTGTCAAGAAGCAATATGCGCCGAAGGCCGTACTGAATGACGTCTTGATCTGGTCTTCAACTTTTAGGATGATCTGGTGATAGCCCGAGTAGCAGTCAAGAAAATAGAGCAGGGCAGAGCCCGCCGTGGAATCAACGACCTGGTCTATTCGCGGGAGGGTGAAGGGGTCTTTGGGGCAGTGTTTGTTGAGATCAGTGTAATCAACGCACATTCTCCATTCCTTATTTTTCTTGGATACAAGAACTGGATTAGCCAACCAGTCAGGATGATACACTTCCTTCATAAAACTGGCAACTAACAGTTTTGTAAGCTCTACCCCTATCTCTTCCTTGCAGTCCTTCGCTAATGGACGCAGCTTCTGCTTGATTGGCTTTGCGTTCACATCAACCTTCAAGGAGTGCTCGGCGAGCTCTCTGGGCACTCTCAACATATCCACCGGTTTCCAGGCGAATATATCTGAGTTAGCGCACAGGAACTCGATGAGCACGCTTTCCTATTTGGGTCCATGTTAGCCCCTATGGTTGCCGTCTTGGACGGATCCTCGAGCCCGAGGGACACCTTCCTCGTGGCCTCGTTCTCCTGCTAGATCACCTCTGTCGCCGGCCTCTTGGTCGGGATTTCTAGATCCGCTGAAGCCAGCTTGCTGGCGGCGGCCATGACCTCTGCAGTGCGTCTGGAGAGGTCGAGCATAGCTGCAATGTGGAGGTTTTCCTTCTCACAAGCGCTAGTAGTGTTTGCGTCTCCCTCTAGGGTGATAACGCCATTGGGGGCGAGCATCTTTAGCACCATGTAGGTGTAGTGCGGAACCGCCACGAATTCGGCCAATGATGGCCTGCTGAGTATATCGGGATAGGCTATCTTGAAATCCACCACAACGAAGCGAACATATTCGGTCTGGTAGTTCTCGAATGTGGCTGGCAGAGAGATCTCACTGAGTGGTACCAAGGGACCCCTGAGTACTATGCCAAAGAAGGGCTTGTCCATCGGACTTAGATGCATAGCGGTGAGCCTCAATTCCTTCAGCGTGCTAGCGAATAGCATGTCGAGGCCACTGCCTTCATCTATCAGCATCTTGTCGAGACCCACGTTGCGAATCGTAGGGTTCAACACTAGAGGGTACCGCTCGGGCCTAGCGATTGCTTTCGGGTGGTCTTCCCTGCTGAAAGTGACCGGTACCTCCGACCACCGCAGGTACTGGGGGTCCCAAGATGGGCCGCGTACACCAGCACTCGCTCCGTGAGCATGGCCTTGCGCTTTCCTTCCAGTTGCTCTGGGTCGCTATAGATCATGTTGACAGTACGCTCGACAACCTGGAAGTCTTCATCCTCGACCTCCGCGGGTTGGTCGCGCTTGGCCTTGCCTTTCTCACCCTTCGAGGGACCTCTCTGATGGCCTTTGCCGGAGAAGTAGTTCTTGAGGCCGAAGTAGTCACGGGCCGTGTGCTTGTGGTTCTTGTGTTATGGACACTGCATGTCCAGCATCTTCTAGACTTGGAGGGGTCCATGCACTTTGGGTCGGGCTGCACAGCTGCCGCAGTCTCGGGCTTGGGCTTCCTGTTCCCCCTGGTTCCTTGCCAGGACGTTTCTCCCTCTTGATCCAAATCGCGATGCCTGTGGCGCGGACGCGGAGAGTCCTCGTCGTACCAACGGTCTTTGAGGTTTTTGAGCTGCTCTCGCTCTACCTCTTCACCGTCAGCTTCTAGGTTCGCCACAGTGAAGAGCTCATTGACGGTCTTGGGGGGCCTCTGGGCCCACATGTTCACCAGCTTGCCGTAGGCCAACCCGTGCTGAAGGCGCTAATGACATGATGTTCCTCGACGAAAGGAAGAGAGTTCTTCTTCCCGGAGAAATGGCGAATGTACGAGTGCAGGGACTCGTTCTTGCGCTGCCCGATCTGGTCTAGCATCCTCTTGTTCCCCGACCGCTCCCATGTGCTGGAGTACTGGCTAGTGAAGAAGGCGCAAAGCTCTTCCCAAGAATCGATTGAACCCTTGGGGAGCCCCGCGAGCCAACGTCTGCACCCCTTCGTAAGCATGATCGGCAAGTAGTTTTCCATCATGTCGGAGTTGCCTCCTGCGGCATTGACCGCGGTGGAGTAGATCTGAAGACATTGGACGGGATCTAACATCCCGTCGTACTTGTCTACGTTAGAAAGCTTGAACCCACGATGCCAGGTCACCCTACGTAACCGTGCCGTGAGGGAAAGGTATCCATCATATGACGGTACGTCCTCTCGACCTCTGCGGCGTCTATCGGCTGGCCGCTCGTAGGAGCTATAGCTTTCCCCGGAGTCACCATAGCCATCTGAGTAGTCTTCATACCCACTACGCGGGTCAGAGGGCGGAGTCACGTCGTGCCTGCCTCGACGGTTCGGGGCTCCGTACTCCCTATCGTAGTCGTGGTGGCGTTCCGTCTCGTGCTGGCGTCACTCCTGCGCGCGATGATTGATGGTGTGCCGTGCGTCGCGGGCTCGCCATCCTTGCGGTGCGCTCCCTATGCCGAGGGCGGCGCGTGCCACCCTTGTCTCCTCGCCTGACTTGTGGGGAAGGATCGACCCGGTTAGCTTGTGTCCCGATGGCCTGAACCAGCGCTTGGAGGCGTCTCAAGCCTGGTGTTTTGGGTGGTAGCTTGTCGAGCTCCTCATTCAGTACGATGAGGTTATCCTCGGGGTCGCGTAGACCCTGTGTCCACCGAAGTCAACGGTGAACTCGTCTTTCGTCCTACGGGGGCATATGTTGTGAGAGTGCTGAGTGCAGCGCCTCGGCCTCCGGCGTGGCGGGCTGGACCCCCGTAGTCATCCTTGGGTTTGTCATCGTCATTCTGGTGTTGGCGGGCGCGGTTAGCTTCCAGGCGTCACCGCGCTTGACCTGACTTCTTCCTTAGGCAGTCAGCCTTTTGTGCGGCCGTCTCGTCGTCCTGCGTGCGCTCGTCCTTCGACATCACGACGGGAGCGCCGGCAGCAGCTACCGCCGTGTAAACGAAAGCAGGAGCTCGATTGCCGTCTGATGTATCACAGGACGGGTCGTCAGTAGATTGGATCTCCGTAGTGTCGGTCGACCCGAGAGTCTCAGAGCTATCCTCGAGGCCGAGAGCCGCCCTCAAGGATGTGAAGGAGCCTTCCGAATCGTAGCCAGGATCGAGCCGCCTAGCCGCGTAGTTCGGCCGGTGTAGATCTCCAGACTCCTCGGTGGTCCAATCTCCAAGTTGTCCATCCTCCTCCAAGATGAGGAAGAGGGACGCGTCGTGATCATCACCCTCTAGGGGACTTATAACCATTGACACGAAGCGTGGTTGGTCCTCATCCGAGTGGAATTCCACTTGCTGGGGCGAGGAGACCACAACTAGGTTTTTCTTCACCGTCTCTGCAGCGACAGCCCGGCAGCCGGGCTGGTGACGTGACGAAAAGGACTCAGCAGGCCTTGGGTTTCTCCAGATTGGAGCTCGGAATCGATCTGTTGCCCGCGGGAGGTGAAGGTACCACACCGGTGGTCTTTTCCGCGGTGATTGCAGTGTTAGAGATGATGCAAGGGATCTATCTAATGATGATGTGACCCTGGGGAGGAGTCACGTAGCCGGCCGCCTGCTCGTCGACGGTAGAGACGGGATTGACTATCCCGAAAGGAATTCCTGCTCCCAACGTAGTGAGGGCGAGGCAACTAGCTGTGATCTTGACTACAGCCATCAAGCTCGCCAATTATCACGGCGAAGCCCCTACCTGGCGCGCCAACTGACGGTACAATGGTGCCGACAGTCCACCACAGGGTAGGCTATGGTGGTGGATTTTGTGGATGGGATCGCCGAGACTGGAGCTAGATGGTGGATGAAGGACACAAGGGTTTATCCAGGTTCGGGCCGCAGAAATGCGTAATACCATACGTCCTGCGTCTAGTGGTTGTATTGCTTGGGAATCCGATTGGACTTGTTTTGCAGGGGGTCCTTGCCGCCCTTATATAGGCTCGGGGGGCAAGGTTACAGATCACATGGGATCTATCCTAGTCGGTTATACAAGGTCTTTCCCTGAGTACAAGTAATATGTTTCCTAACCAACTAGTCTACATCAATGGTAACCCATCTCCTCGGGCGCCGCCTCATCCCCGATCCATACGCCCGTGTCGGGTGCCGTCATGTGGGCCCTTGTCGTCCCTGAAGATACGTCGTGGGGCCCTTTGAAGGACTGAACTGGCGACCAGAGAGGGGGGGAGTGAATGAGAGTCAATAAAAATTCTTCTCGAAGCAGATGACTTCTCCAACAAGATGAATTCGGTCGGATACCCAAAATCACACGCTCCTTACTCAACCTTCCGTTTGCCAAAACCATGTAGCCACTGAAGTGCTACTGGTCCTAGGAACAAACACTACTTGCAGCCACAGCTCCTACACAAACACGGTAGCGCAAACAACTCGGAAGCTGTCTGGCCAGCAGGGATGGTTCAACCGGGGTATGGGGGTGGTTAAACCGCCTGCTCCTGGGCAGGCAAGAAATCCTCCGAAACACCTTTTCCGAGCTCCAAATCACTCCAAGGTTTCACCCACTGGATCCTCTGGTCCTGGCCAAGCTAGCTACCAGAGAATCTTGGCGAAAACCAAAACTTCACCCAGGGGCCTATAGGCGGTTAGACCGGCTACCAGGGGCAGTCTAACCTACTGTACCCAGCAACGAACTCAAGCCAAGAACTCCTAGCCAACAGCACCGAAACGAGCCAAGATTTCACCAAAATGCTCCTTTGATCAAGGCGAACAAACTCACAGAGAAAGATCCGGCAAAATCAAACTTTCCACCTTGGAGACCCAGGGCGGTTAGACCGCCCCCCTATGGCGGTTAGACCGCCCCTCCCAGAAAACTGGACGCGGGTCAAACCGCAACTTCCCATCGCCCGATCTCCTGATTCACACCACGGATTGTAGCGAAACTTCAGGGATACCTAGGTTACCTTCTGGGCAACCTCACCACCAAAGGAATTGAACAGAAATGCTCTCAATCAAAGGGAATCGCGGATCTTGGCCCTCTAGGTCATGAACTCGAGGAACTCGAAAAACCACCAAATCGAGGTCGATTCAAGGGAGTTCTTGGGGGCAAAGTCACCAGCCAAAGAGGGATGAGGTCCTCATATGTGACACCCAACAAGAATCTCACAAGAAATCGCCCTCAAAACTCGGCCACGAAAATTACAAGAAAGAGCTTCGAAAATCACCAAAAAGACAAACGGGAGAGGCAACACAAGGCCTTGAGGAACCACGCCGAATCATCTATACATACCATGAAGGTTCATACAAGGTCTATCTTGCCACCCGGACATCCATCCCTCTCTCAAGATCTCATCATGAAGCTTTCAAGCTAGTCTTAGAAAATCCTAAGGGAAATAGCAACATCAAATGAGCTAGGGTTCCAAGAGTTGGCTGCCATCCCACAACTCAAGTGTTTATATGGGGGCAACCAAAAGATTAAACTACCCTTACTAGCAACTTGGGATACAAGCCTGTCAAGGGAAATTTTGGAAGTCTTCAGTTCAGCACCATCGGACGGATGTGCATCCACCGCAAGCCTGTGTAGCACCAACGCAACTCTTGCGATCATGTCGCGTGTCCTCCGCTTCGAAGCTTCTCGGCGGCTGCGACCCAGGCGGTCAGACAGCCCCCCTAGGTGGTTAGACCGGCCCAGGTGGTCTGACCGCCCCTCCTGGGCGGTTGAACCGGCCTGGGTGGCCGCACTCCCTCGTCGAGTCTTCGGCCTCGGTTTTGCGGCTCAACCGAGTAACCCAGTGGTTTTGTGGTGAACCACTGCAAACCCCGCAGACTTGTTGTAGCCTCCGCCAATCTCCACTCTTGACTCAGCTCCCACGTTGTCCCGGCTCGACCTTGGTTTTGAGGCTCAACCAAGGAACTGTCCATGACTTCATCTTGCTGTTCTTGCCACCATGCGACCCGCACTTGACCCCGCTGGCCACCGGGTCCCTCGAACTAAGCCTACTTGTCTGCTCCACACCTGGAGGCCTCACCGGCGTCGACCTTTCACGCTTGTTCTTCACCTGCACCAGCACCAATCAAGTCGCAGCCTGCACCTGCAATACTTAGCCAAGAGTCAGTTCACACAACGTTGTCAATCACTCATCACACTAGGAAACGACCATCCACCAGTCCTCGAACCACACAGGCTCTTAGTCTCCCCCTTGATGAGTGCATTGACAACACACATGATTGGTAACCAAAGAGAAAAGGAAAAGAAAAGAAACGAACAAAAGAAACCTCAACAAGCGATCGAAAGCCAAAGGAAAGGCAAAGAAAAAGATCACTTGAAGAAGGAAAGTCTCGGTCCCCTTAGGCAAGGGCAACGGCTCGACACAACCGAGACAAAAACAAGCTCACACAAAGAGCAAGGACCACCAAAGGCACACAAAACCACAAGTCGTAAACTCACACAAGAGCTCCCCCAGCACATATGCAAGCTCCCCATGAGCCAAAGCACACTCCCCCTGAACCAATGTAGCAATGCAACATGGGAATGCAAACAAGGAGCAAAAACAGCTCACAACTGCCAGGGCGGATAGACCGCATGCCCAGGCCGGTCAAATCGCCCCTCTGGGATCTGACTGCCTTGGGGGCGGTTAGACCGCCCCAAGAAACCGGCCCTGCACCAAACTTTTCAAAACCTGCCCGAACCACTTTGAATACCTTCCAAATGCTCCCAGGTGCCCAAATCATGCACAAACTTCTCCCCCTTGTTGACAATGCATGAATCAAGGCATAAATCGAAAAGTTTCAACCTAGAGCTTCTCAAATAGACAAAATTCATCACAAGATGCTACACATATCCAAATGAGCAAGTTAGATACTCTATAGCTTCGTATGAACATAAACTACAAGATCACCAAGTTTCACAACCATTGGGCAAAGCTAAGATAGAATTGATCATTTTTGCGAAAATTTACCCTCTCATGAGCAAAGTCCTAAACATGAGCAAAACATGTCGAAATGGCAAAGCAACACAAACTTCATGCTAGGACAACCATTCTAAGCATAAGATCATCATAAACACCCACAAGCACCTCATGTCATGTCAAAGCCACTGAGCCATGTGCCTACTTCTATATTTGAGACTTCTCATTGGTAAGCAACATGCAACAGTTTAGCACCCAAAAGCAATTAAATTAAGCACATATGACATGGGAGCACATTTTCCAAGTAAGTTACATTTCATTTTCAGATTCATATTTAGTACATGAAATGTCTTTGCGACAAAAAGGAACTTATGCCCCTCCACAAGATAAAGCAAGGGGGCTAAACATTCATGATGACAAATGAGCCTTTGGACACATATGCTCAAAATAAGCTATCCAAGCACAAATTAAGCATAGAAATGCCACTAAAACATGTCATGATCATATAAAGGCATTTACTCACAAGAGAGCATACATGTAGCATTTTTCAAAAAACATAGCTATCAACTATGGATATAAATCAAGATCATCAAGAGCTAAGCCAAACTAAACCATAGCATACCAAACTAGCTCACAAGATCATATCTAGCACATCATGGTGAACTATGTATATAGGAGAAGCTTTTCCTACAAAATGCATATGATACAAAATGCATGCAACCTAAGATACAAAGATGCCTATACATCATGTTACATATGCAATGCAAAATGCAAGAAATGCACAAAGGAAACTATACATATGCTACACAAAGAGCTCCCACCATCAACTCAAGAAACCAAACACACACCAAGTTCTCCCCGCAAACAAGTGAAAGTTGCTTGATCTAGGGGCTTGGTGAAAATATCCACTAGTTGGTTTTGTGTGGGTACATGGATCAAAGCGATTTCCCCTTTCTCAACATTGTCTCTCAGAAAATGGTATCTCACTTCTATATGCTTGGTTTTGGAATGAAGCACTTGGTTCTTTGCAACAATAATGGCACTCGTGCTATCACAAAGAAGTGGAACCTGGGTATAGTCCTCACCAAAGTCACTCATGGTGTATGTGATCCAAAGGAGCTGAGAGCAACAACTAGCTGCGACAACATATTCAGCTTCAGTTGTAGATTGAGCAACACTCGATTGTTTGCGGGAAGACCAAGACACCAAAGAAGAACCCAAGAACTGGCAAGTCCCAGAAGTGGACTTCCTATCCAACCGACACCCGGTAAAATCCACGTCTGAAAAGCCTTGAAGCTCCAAAGAAGAAGACGCGGAGTACCAAAGCCCGAAGTAGGGAGTGTATCGCAAATACCTGAAGATGCACTTGAGTGCTTGCCGGTGCGAAGTCCTCGGGGACGCTGTTGACACATCTTAACGTATACTTTTACTTGTCAACTAAATAAAGAAAAGGGCATAAAATGAATATCAATATAGACTTAGGGGTTTGCTACTAATGAATTCCATGAGTTTTGGTGAAGTTATGATTTGTAGGGACTAAACAGGAAAACAGCGAGAATTATCAAGTCATACGACTCGAAGACGTTTCCCAATCGTACTTCGATCCAACTCCTACAAAAGAGCAACCTAGAAGTATCTTAAATGAAGAATTGAAGTGCAACATTGCGAAGGCCTCGTCGAGATGATCGAAACAGATATATCATTTGCCATATTTGGAGTCCAGAATCAGAAGATATCAGTCGCAGAGCGGGGTTCGGTAAAACGAGCATAACTCTCTCATACGGACTCCCTTTGACGTGAATTAATACTTTTTGGAAACGGCACGATGACATGCACGCACCCATCAAAGATGAGCCCAAGTGGGGCCCCCAGGGACTGATCGGCCTCCCCCTGCCGCCGTTGTCGCTCCGCTTCGGGTATGTTCCAGAAGGTTCCCCAACCGACCTAGAAAACCACATCTTGGCCATAGATCAAGGTCGGTTGGATCGTATGGTGGCGAGGCACCCCCTCAGGACTATATAAGCAGCCCCCTGACTCCAGGGCAGGCATCCAATTCATTCTGATCACCAATGCCTACCTGAGATAGAAGCTCTAGATTAGAATTAGAGTTGGAGAGAGTTGTATCAAGTTGAGAGATTGGAGCCATGGTCTAATTAGATCTAGCCAATCTTGTTCGAGAGGATTAGAGAGTGGTAGAGGCGAAGCTGAAGGAAGGCCCGGGCATGTCGGTGTCTCCTCTTCATCTTCTACCTCTGGGATCAGACTCCATTGGAGCCCGATCCTGAGACCTTGCGGGAAAGGTCGACTTCTTATTCAAGTGAGCAACATTGTCTTTATTGTTCTTACGGTTCATAACTCTTTGAGTACTTTAATTCTTGTAGCTCTTGAATTAAAGTTGTATGTTTAGTGTAAGCGTGGTGCTTAGACTAGCTAGCTTATGAATGCCTTCTATATTCCGGATCGTGTGGTAGATCGTGGTGGTGACACCACCATTGAGTCCTTCGTAGTCCACCTCCCGTCTATAGAAACCGTAGGACTCCCCCCCATAGATTCTCGGGAGGTTCCCTTTACTAAGTGTGCCTTCAGACAATCACCCCATAAGAACAATATCGACATAGCTTGTGAGAATAAGAACCAGACATCCTTAAGTGCTCCTTATCTATTCTTTCTGTCAAGTCCTTGATAGCTTCTCAGGGATTAGTCTTTTTACTCCAGACCTTTCTCTCTACCTTTCTCCCTGTGGATTCGATATTAAAACCCTCTCCCGGGTGGAATGCTCACCGGTATCTGTGCGCTTGCGGATTATCTATCATAATATTTCTGTAGGCTTAACAAATACCAACAGGCATTTCTGACGCCGTTGCCAGGGAGAAACGGTTAAGAGAGAACTCTTGAGTATAGCTAATCTTGTACCATACTTTAGTTTAGATTTTATCTTTTTCCTATCTTCTCACCTGTTGTAGCTAAAGATAGATGTAAAACAAAACTCAAGTTTCTAAGGCAGCGGCTACTGAGTATATGAAGAGGGGTGTCCTAGGGTTGGGGGCGACCTAGGGTGGGGCGCCCACAACCTAGGCCTAAGGCCCAACAAACTGGCGACGCAGCACCTTGGCTGATTCTGGACGTCGAGTTGTTTTGACGATTCCGGTTGACTCAGGACGAATTTGGGCATGAGACCGGTGCCATTGGAAGCTCTATGAAATTGTGCTTCCAACCATATAAAGAACTTGCAAATCCGACTTCGTATGCGACCTGGGCGTCCGTTTTATTGCGCACTGCTCCTGGACTCCGAACTAGGCTCGAACTTGAATTGCTTTGGGCCTCCACCTTGGGGACTCGAACCGGATTAGCCTCGTGTCTCCTCTTCGACTTGGACACCCTTGTTCAACTTTTTCTACTCCATTCCATGCACCAATCATGGTCGTATGCATGAGTGTCATGTCCTCATCATTCTCCCCCTTTTAAAGAAAAGTCGTTCTCGACGTCGATTGTACTTGAAACTGAGCCTGCACAACACAGAGGAGAACAGGGTTGCGGAAATAAAGCAAACCAAAACAATTGGGAGGAGGAATGTGACCATGTTTCCAATTATGTATCATATCATGTCGCATAAAATTGTCAGCATCTCTGGAGACTTTGTCATTACGATCCTGCAAAAGATTAGTACCAACAAAAGACACAACAGGAATAGCTGGTTGATTGCACGAAAATTTAGCACCAAAAACCATAGGGAGTGACCAGCAATGCTTCCCTTCTTGTGAAAAATAACTATTAGAGGAACATGTGAATATGTTTGTATGAAGGTTACCCTCTAATCGATCACAATCTTGCACAACAACAGGAGAATTCAGATTTGAACAAATGTAAACCCGATGTAGCATATATTGTCCCTTGTTGTTATATTTGCTAATAACATGATATGAATGTTTAGACAACCATGGCAAATCAGCATATGCAAAAAGTCTCTCTTCTAAACAATCTAGATTACACAAATCATCAAATTCAATGTAACACAAGTTATGTAAAGAAGACAACAAGTGCAGCTCATCATTTTTACTAGCAACATGCATAATATGTTTATTTTCAGCACTAGCATGTAAAACGGAAGTAATAACACATAATTCATCTTTATCGCAAGAAACATCAAGGAAATCACCATGTGACAAGGATTAATCAAGAGATGGTTCCACTATTAATTGCTCAACTAAAGCATGATTTGTGGAAAAATTCAGCATATTAACACAATTCTCACCTTCCGTGAGTGTAGCACCATAGACATTACCAATGTTCTCAGTAGGAGTATTAGGTGCATTGTGAAGTGATGGTTCTGAATTTGTACATGAAGATGTGCCTGCAGGTTCGTCCATCCTCTCGAGCGGTGTAGTGGTGGGCGTGGATGGCGTTGGGAGAGCGGGCGCTGAGCTGGATGTCGAGCTTCGTCCTGCAAAAGAGTTAGAATATGTCTTCGAGCGGTGTTCCTGCACTTCACGTTCAGCTTGGCAAGCATATTCAAATAATGTGGTCATATCTGTATATTTCTTATGATCTAGTATGTCCTGAATTTTGCGGTGTAAACCACCACAAAAACGTGCCATTGCAGCGTCGTTTACCTCAAATAAACCACAACGAAGCATGGCTTTTTGTAATTCCCGGTAATATACCTCTACAGATTGGGAACCTTGCTGAAAACGCTGCAGTTTAATAAGTAAATCTCGGGCATAATAAGAAGGCACAAATCTGTGTCGCATAGCAGCTTTTAATTGATCCCAAGTGGTTAGAATTTTAGTGGAATGTCTTTTATTATAGTCACGCCACCACATTAAAGCAAGATCCGTAAATTGACAAATAACAGTTTGAACTTGAGAACTAGCATAAATATCATGGTATGAAAATTGTTGTTCAACTTCTAATTCCTAATCAAGATATGCAGCAGGATCATATTTACCATTATAAGGTGGAATTTTAAATTTAATCTTAGCAAAAGAATCATTACCCGAATGGCGTGGCACATGGCGACCACGACCACGGCTGTCCTGCAACTCTGTGATCGTAGTGTGCAATGCATTGAGTCGTGCCACGACGGCGTCGAGTGTGGTCTGAGTAGACGTCTGTGCGAGCTCGATCCGATCGAAACGTTCATTCGATGAAGTGTCCATTGAATCTAGCCGTGTATGTAGCGTCTGAATGTTCGCAACAACTCCATCAACTCATGTCCGCCAGCTGGTCATCCCTCTTGTCGTCGCCTGCCATGGTTAGCGCAAACACAAAAACAAAATCGACGACAAAATAGGGGTGTCGTTGCTCACAAAGGCCCTCAAACTAATGCTTTTATCAAATTCTTATCCATTCTTACCAAGCACACAGGGGCGAACTGCAACCAACTGGTGGAACCTACGAAAGATTGGAGGAGCGATTGCCTGGAGAATCAAAACTAGCTCGTCGTAGAACTTTGTGGAGTTCTGGGAAGGCTGCACTCAATTGAAGGATTAGCACAATCAAACAATAATTGCAAAGCTGAATAATAGTGCTAAACACGAACAAACGCTGCTGGAAACAAGTGCGAAAGCGGAAGAGCGAGAGGGTAGGAGTGCGGTGCGTGGTGCTACCCAGTGTGAAACGTGAGCAGGGGAGGTAGCGAGCACCAGGATGAGGTGCGGTGCTGCGAGGGGCACTCGAGGTGCCTAGGGGAGGTCGCGACCCGAAGGAAGAGCGGCGTGCGTGAGGGCTCAGTGGAAAATCCACCGAAGCTGGATCGGTCCACCTTTGGACTCTCTTTTGTTTTCTTTTTTTATGGATTGCTTCTTTCTTTCTTTTGTTTTTTGGACTTTCCTCTTTTTTTTGGATAACTTTCCTTTTTTTGGACTTGCCAACAACCACGGGAGGGAGGGAGGGGGCGATCTCACACGGGTGCGGCGTGCCCGGCCGAAGTGGCTTCGCGCGACGGACTCCTACGCGAGGGAGGGGGTGAGGCATGGTGGGTTTTTTTTCTCTCTTTTTTTTATTCCTTCCCTTTCTGTTTTTTTTTCTTTTTGATATCTTACCAAGCGCTGCAGGGAGGAGCGATCTCACGTGGGGGTGCAGCGTGCTTGGCCGCGGCTGGTTCGGCGCGAGAGAAATTCACGCGAGGGGTTTCCCCGTGGGGTGGGAAGGGCATGTGTTTGTTTTTGTTTACTTGCCGAAACAGAAAGGGTGATCCGGACCGAGGGGAGCACGGCGCGAGGGAGGCCCGCGGCACCACGATAGCGCTCGGCCACACGTCGCGGGGTGCGTGGGAAAAAAAAGAGGGGGTCCACGGCACGAGTTCGATGTCACGCGTGGGGAAAAAAGGAGGGGGTGTGCGGTTTTGGCGTGGGGGGTGTTTCACGAGGTAGATTGGCACGGCGTGAGGGGATTGTTCACGGCGCGAGGGGGAGGTCGCGCGAGGGGGGGAAAACGAAGGGGAAAGCTTTTGCAGTGCGTGGTGCGTGGTAGGCAGGGCAGCGGATAGGAACCGTGGCGAAAGCTAGGGTTTGATGAGAATAACAACAAAGGCACAAGTAACCAGCAACGATCGAACGAACAAAGCTCGCAAACTCAACAAAGCAAGTTATTGAATGAATGTGCAAGGCTAAAACGGGTTGCTGGGACAATGATCTAACCTAAAACAAATTTTTTGTTTCGTTTTTGTGGACTATAGGAATTAAAAACACTTGATAAACTCACCGATCAACCTGGGAAGTTGATAGCACTTGATAGAGGGGGAGTGCCCGATCTTTCGGTGAGTGGAGATAAATCCGATTTTGGCGGGAAACGACCCTCATGATCCGACTATGACGAGCAAGCCCGAAGGGCCAACGCAATCGCTGAACCAACTCCCTTTGGTTACCGACCTTGTTGGGCAAGATCGGCCTGATCACGAAGATCAATTCCTGTGCGCAATCGACGAACGAACAAGAATTCGAGGCGAGCAATCTTAATATCACTCGAAGGTGGAGTTCTGAATCACAGAGATCAGCACGTATTTGTGCTTGGTCTGGTGTAGCTAAAGCTAGATGTAAAACAAAACTCCAGTTTCTAAGGTGGCGGCTACTGAGTATATGAAGAGGGGTGTCCTAGGGTTGGGGCGACCTAGGGTGGGGCACCCACAACCTGGGCCTAAGGCCCAACAAATTGGCGATGCAGCACCTTGGCTGATTCTGGATGTCAAGTTGTTTTGACGATTACCGTTGACTCATGATGAATTTGGGCATGAGACTGGTGCCATTGGAAGCTCTATAAAATTGTGCTTCCAACCATATAAAGAACTTCCAAATCCGACTTCGTATGCGACCTGGGCATCCGTTTTATTGCGCACTGCTCCTGGACTCCGAACTGTGCTCGAACTTGAATTGCTTTGGGCCTCCACCTTGGGGACTCGAACCGGATTAGCCTCGTGCCTCCTCTTCGACTTGGACACCTTTGTTCGACTTCTTCTACTCCATTCCATGCACCAATCATGGTTGTATGCATGAGTGTCATGTCCTCATCAACGCGTATGGCTAACCCACCTTTGTGCAAATGTGATGTGTGTTGACACCAAAATTAAAAGTGTGTTGACGCAAAAATCGGACGTGACTCCTGCGCACGACACACGTGACTCCCCGGACTGTGCGAGGCGTGCCAGTCAATCTGACCTGTTGATTGACAAGGAGTACGTATCGGCTAATTGATAGCGTCATGACGACGAACCCGGTACGAATAAAGTATACATAGCTATCCGTCGGCTATTTGATGAACTTGAAGTACGTGGAGCCGACGGATAATGGCCAATGCTAGAATTAAATATGAAAATATAGATTGACCGATAATAAAAATAATGCTAAGAATAAGAAGCTACCGGCTATCTAAAGCATGCTCTGTTAAACTCTTTGTAATATAATAATGAAAGCAATGCAACAGATGTAATAGATAAGCTAGCCGATAGATCTTAATCAAAGTAGGATAACTGTGATTCTACCACATCTAGCAAGAGATCAAATGATGCAGCCTTACGAGATATGATAAAACCGATAACTGGTGAGTACCATAGATCGAGACAGAAGCGATGCGCCATAAGTCGAAGATCCGCGATACTCGGTTACAAAAATCCCTTGGACTTACCCCTCTGTCAGAGATCAAGATGATGCAGCCCCACATCAGGCGCCAAGGTTTTGTCAATGATTTAAGGTAAATACATTGTGGAAAGGTAGAGTACTGAAAGATAAAAGGGGTGGCGATGCGCCGAGTTTGTTTGATTGTTGTATGATGATATATTATTACAATGACCGAGGGTACATATTTATACCCCGAACCTACGACTCCTAACAAGCTAGGACTATGACTCGTACAAGAGATACCTAATACAAGATATCTAGATAAAAGGAAATATTACAATATATGGACTGTACTTTCCCTTCTGTAGAAACCTTGCTAATTAAGCTTCCTCTGATAGTCGTATGTGTAATCAACTCGGCTCTCCTGCGTGACACATGCAAGGAAAAACAACACTACATAACCTTCTATTCTCTTTTATTCAATTTCCATTGCTGGTAAGTACGTGCTTCTTTCCTAATTAAATAATACGGCCACCGTTAATCACCTTGCGTCACATTCCATGTACGCACACATGTAAATAATTCACATGACGTATGCAGCACGTACTCTTCTACACATGACTTAGCATGTGCATATGGATCAGCCGATTGTTGTCCTGCTGATTGATCTGCTTTGCTGATTGCTCCCGCTGACTCCCCTGCTTTGCCGATTCTACCGATACTTGTCAAATCTAGTGTCAACACAGACCCCCTAGTTTTGGAGTATGAAGGATTCATGCTTCGAAACTAATTACACTTGTCGAAACATAGACCCCCAGTATGATGCTCATCTGATGATCTCGTCAGCAATCCTTAATTAAATCAGTATGTTGACACCAAAACTTGGCGCAATGACCGCCAAATTTGTGTTGTCAACTCGTATAGGCCCCCTAGTTCGAAGTATGAATTTTTCGTGCTTCAAACTTTCATAAGCTCTAAGAGCCTGTGTGGTTCGAGGACCGGTGTATGGTTGCTTCCTGGTGTGATGAGTGATTGACAACGTTGTGTGGACTGACTCTTGGCTAAGTATTGCAGGTGCAGGTTGCGGCTTGACTGGTGTTGGTGCAGGTGAAGAACAAGCGTGAAAAGTCATTGCCGGTGAGGCCTCCATGTGTGGAGAAGACAAGTAGGCTTGGTTCGAGGGACCCGGTGGCTAGCCGGGTCAAGTGCGGGCCGCATGGTGGCAAGAACAGCAAGACAAAGTCGTGGACGGTTTCTTGGTTGAGCCTCAAAACCAAGGTCGAGCTGGAACTTCGTGGGAGCCAAGTCATGAGTGGTGATTGGGGGAGGCTACACCGAGTTCGCGGGGTTTCCAGTGGTTCACCAGAAAACCACTGGGTTCCTTGGTTGATCCACAAAGCCAAGACCGAAGACCGGAGAGCAGCAGCATCAGGCCGGTCTGACCGGCGGGTCTGACCGGTCTGACCGGTGAGGAGCACCGGTGTGATCGGTGTGCAACGACACCTTCCGGAGTCTTCGAAGCGGAGGACACGCGTCGGGGTCGCAATGCTTGCGTCGAGGCTAAGCAAGTTTGCGGTCGCTGGGCATCTGTCCGATGGTGCTACGACGAAGTTTCCCAAAAGGCCCTTCGGGGGCGTGTATCTTAGTTTAATGTAATAGGGGTAGTTTCGTCTTTCGGTTGCCTCCATATAACCCAAGTGGTGAGAGGATGGCAGCCATCTCTTGGAACCCTAGCTCATTTGCTTTTGCTATTTTCCCTTCCTATTTTGCTTAGGATTTTTAGGACTAGCTTGAGAGCTTCATGGTGAGATCCTTAGAGAGGGTTGGATGATCGAGTGGCAAGCTAGACCTTGTATAAACCTTTATGTTATGTATAGATGATTCGGCATGGTTCCTCAAGGCTTGATTGTGTCTCTCCCGTTTTCCCTTTTTAGTGATTTTAGGAGCCTTTTCTTAACGATTTTCTTGTGGTGGTTTCGGGGCCTTTCTCTTTGTGATTTGTTAGGGGATGTATGCATGATCCCTTCGTGGTTCTTTTCCTTGTGATCCCCCTCCCAAATCCGTGAGTAAAGGTGCTCGATTTTGGTGTTTTTCTAGGTTTGGGGATAGTGGTGTTCTTGGTGGAAATCCTACGATTCCTCTTGATTCAACGAGTTTTGGTGGACCAAATCGTAGCTGTGGGATGCCCATGAGGTACTCCTAGTATCCCCAAAGTCTTTTGCGAATCCATGGAGCGAATCGGGAGATCGGGATTTGGATTTGGAGGAGTTGACCCGCAGGTTGCTGTTCATCCCGAGCGCCCAGGCCTGACCGGTCTGACCGGTGCCCTCCACCAGTCTGACCGGTGCAAGTCCCTATTGGGTTTTTGCTCAGGTGAACATCCTGGTGTGTTCCCTAGTTCCTAGGTTTGCTGTTGTTTCAAGTTTGGTGCTGTTTGGAGCTTGGGAGGTCGGATTCTTGGATTTGAGGTTGCCAGCCTAGGACTGGTCTGACCGGTGTGCTGTACCGGCCTGACCGGTGCAGGGGCTTTGTTGTGGAAATTGTCAAGTCTTGCTCGGGTGATCCGGCTTGGGGTCCAGGGTGACCCTGTGTGTCTCTGGTGGGTGTCGGGTGATCTGGCGGCTTAGTCCGTGTGATCCGGCCAAGACCGGTCTGTCTGGTGGTGGTGACCGGTCTGACCGGTGTGGTCAGTGTGCTGCTCGAGTTGCTTGTTCCCCTACGTTCTCGAGTAGGTTTCGGTGGTTGTTGGTTCCTAGGACTAGTAGCACTCCAGTGGCTACGTGGTCTTGGCCAACTCGGGTTGTTGAGTCGGAGAAGTGATTTGGCCAAGCCGTGTTCGACTTGTTGGGGAAGTCATCTCCCTCGAGAAGAAATTTTATCGGCTCCCATTCACTCCCCCCCTCTCTTCTCACCAGTTCGGTCCTTTAAGTGGTATCAGAGCCGGTTACGGGTCTTTCGGGACTCTAACCAGTCTAAGATCCAAAGATGGCTTACCAGGAACGGGGATCGGGTCCCCCGCACTTCGATGGGAAAAACTACCAGATGTGGCAGAGGCGGATGGCAGCTTTCCTCCGCGGTAAGGGTCAGATCCTTTGGGACGTTATAGTGAACACAACTTATGTTCATCCGATTAACTTCCTTGCTCTAGGATCGAGGGACATGCACGACGCCAACAACAAAGCAGTCGACTACTTGTTTTGTGCTCTGTGTCAGTCCGAATTCGATTGGGTTCAGACAGAGGACTTGGCTTGTAGGATTTGGGAGGTGCTGAAGAATGCTCATGGTGGAAACAGTCAGGTTCATGCTCGGTTGTTTGCGACTTACAGGAGAGAGTACGAGAACTTCACTCATCTCCCTGGTGCGTCCATCGATACGATGTTCCAACGATTCATGGTGATTGTGAACAACATGAGGGCCAATGTGACCGTGCTCCCGTACGATGATCATGAGAGAGCCGTGAAGCTCTTTCACTCGTTGGATCGTATGATCTGGGGTGTAAAGGTTGAGTCCATTCTAGAGTCGGACAAGTATGAGACTCTGTTGGTAGATGAGCTGTTCTCGAAGCTCAAGTCGGCAGAGGTGGACCGGGGTGTGACAGCCAAGCTTGAGGGCCCGACTGACTCTCATAGTCGCGCCCTCATCGGTGGCTCAGGTGCAAAGTCTAATGCTAACCCATCCACCAGGATGTACTCTCTGTCTTCCTTGATGTCTTTGCCAGATGAGGAGTTCGACGTGCTTGGAGAGGACGAGGTGGTGCTGCTGAACAGGAGGATTGAGAGGATGCACGAGAACCGGGTGAACACAAGGAGGAACACGAGGGCGTGATTTCAGTGCGGCAAGCCAGGACACTTCGTCGCCGACTGCCCCGAGAAGATGGAGAACAAGGACAACTACAAGCACCGGTCGAGGACTTAGAGAAAGTACCGGTTGAGGCGCGATCACAAGCACATGCACAAGAACAAGGATGAGCGAAGATCGAGGAAGAAGGACGGCCACGGCAAGAAGGCTCGAGCGATGGTCAGAGCAAGCGACATCGACTCTAGCTCCGCCTACTCTACCTCGAGCTCGAGTAGTAGTAAAGATGAAGGTGATCGGCGCAAGAACAAGAAGGGATCCAAGAACCTGAGCAGGCTGAGCTGCTTCAAGCGAGACAGCTTCTGCGGTATGGCACACAGCTCCGGCAGCAAGAAGAGCCAGAAGAACGACTCGGACTCTGACTCCACTACTAGATTTTCTCCCTAATGCAACTCACGAAATGTGTTGCAATATGCCATATTTGGTTGCAATAGCCGCAATTGCAACCAATTTTTTTCGTCAACCATGTGATGCGAAAGGCCGCATTGCATTAGCCTGTAGCAACCGTGGTCTTTTTGTGGTTGCAAAAGTTTTTCTATTGCAACACAATGCGGTGTTGCAACTAGCATTTTAGACTGCGCTCGTGTTGGTTGCAAATTATTCTATTGCGACGCATCTGGTGTTGCCATAGGTGCAATTGCATCGTACACAACACGTTGCAATTTCTAAAATATTTTGTTGCAAAGTATTATATTGCTATGCTCTGTTTCTGGTTGCTATAGGGGGTACCACATCTATTACCACGAAAGTTATTTGGGTGCAATATGTGATTTCCTGTATTACCACAAAATGTTGATTTCGATGCTATAGGTAGTATTGTCTGATGCCACGAAACTGGTTACGTTGCTATAGGTGGTATCCTCTATTGCCACGCACCATATGGATGGTTGTTATAGGTGTAACATTCTGTTACAACCAAAATATATAGGATGGAGGCAATAGGTTTGGCACTCTATTGCCACAGTTTGTTTGGTTGTAAGATGTGTCCTCTATTATTGCTTTGAAAATGGTTTGGTTGCCAAAAGTTCAAGTCTCTATTACCACCATGATACAGGGTTGCTACAAGTTGAACTTACTATTGCCACGTTTCGTTTTCGCAACGAAAAATAAGGGTTGTGAAAGGATGACTTATCATTTGCAACGTCGAAAATGGTTTGGTTGCCAAAAGTTCATGTCTTTGTTACCACCATGATACAGGGTTGCTACAAGTGCACCTTACTATTGCCACATTCATTTTTGGCAACGAAAAACACGGGTTGTGATAGGATGATTTATCCTTTGCAACGAAAGGTGTATTCTGCTACGCTCATTTATATAGCAGCAATAATTTGAAACATTAAATAACATCATCAGGTATATATAATTATGCATTTATAGTTCATGAAACAACATTCAACCATCCACTGAGTTATTACATGACACACGAAGTACTGAAATACTGAAAAGTTTCGGACAGGACATTGTTTCAACACATAGTAGGCTAATTTGATAGGAAATGAAGATCTTGGTCAGCCAATGGTGATGAGGATCCCAACACTTGATTAGCAAAGGGTGACTTGAATGCAAGGAGCTCGCATCACTTGTTTGCTCCATTCGACATGGCTTAGTCTCCTGAAAAGAATCAACAACATTTTTAAGCTAGCATCAAATAATCTCTAATATTGGAATTTGTGCAACAACAGCATGTAGCAAACCAAAGTTTGATTGCGATTCATAAAATTATCAGAATGACATCAAATAATTATCACAACCATAAACACACTTTGACAGCTGAAACATGAATTACATTCACAGCATGAAGAGGAGTTGCAAAAATTTCACCTCATGTCTTTTTGGTGCTTTGTTGTCTCCTTTGCGCAGCTTGTACCTATAGCTATTGAGATGAAATTTGTTTAACGGGGGGGGGGGGGGGGGACGGCGGATTGTGCTTCAAGATTGTTAACATCTTTAGTACTTCTGGTTTTGCGAATGACTTGTTTAGCAACGACTTCAGATTCCTTCTCCTATGAACCAATCATTTGGAAGGAAAAGATTAGGCATCATTTTATCAGTAACTGATGATATGTAGTAGTAAAAAGTTGTGAATTCAGGAACAACCTGAGTACAAGAGAGCACATTCATGGAGTCTGTCTGTACATTTCCAGTTGTAGTGATTGATGGAGCCGCCGCCACGTCTGGAGATTCAGTGACATTGTTGTTTTGCTAGGTGATTGATGCAGCCGCCGCCACGTCGGCAGATTCATTGACATTGTTGTTTGGTTGGACAGATGATGGTAGGACAATCTATGAAAGGATACAGACATTCAGATATAGAACCTAAGGAAAGAAAGTCATTCATGCAACTAGCTTGACCAGTAGCTGTGGAAATTGTGCATGTCCATTAGCTGCTTGCAGCATTGATAGGAACTCTTGCCTAAGCTGTTGCAGATCAGCCTCCCTTTTCTTGTTACTTTCTTCAAGTTGTCGAGCATGTTCTCTCCTTTCTGCTTCCCTTTCATCTTCCCATGTTGACATTTTTTCTTGTAGCAGCCCAAATGCGTCCATGAGCTCGACGTGTTCCTGATGCTGTAGCTCTTCCCTACGAATTTATTCCTTGCGCTCCGTGTATGATGTAGTTGGGTTTTTTGCCAGGTACCCATTACCATGTAACTTGGTTGATTTGCACTTTGTGACTTCCTTGTATGCCTTCTGGAACATCTCGTTTTTTCCTTTTGGGAAACGAAGT
This sequence comes from Cenchrus fungigraminus, assembly GCA_036936925.1. Classification (NCBI taxonomy): domain Eukaryota; kingdom Viridiplantae; phylum Streptophyta; class Magnoliopsida; order Poales; family Poaceae; genus Cenchrus; species Cenchrus fungigraminus. The sequence goes on along the minus strand of CM072772.1, from coordinate 54,087,077 downwards.
TGTTCTCTGCATTTGATTCCGCCTCAACAATAATGCTGCTTGCTTTGTCCTAACATTTACAAGGCACAGATGGAGGAGTTAGTTGAACAAGAAATTGCTTGCATTCTATAATTGCATGGACTATGTATAGTAATGTATGTACACATTCATTGAGAACTCACATAGACATTTTTAGATTGTTCGTTTGTCCATTCCCCATGCTTAGTGTGAGTTAACCACCAAAGTTCCATATCATCGGGCTCTTCACCAGTTTCTGGGTCTCTCTGTTAAGCCAAGAACATAACAAATTAGTTATTCATCCTGCAAAACAGATTGGAGATGTGCTTCTCCAGTTATTACCTTCTCATAGCTGCGCTGAGAATAACGCTTACAGCCTGACAAATGTCTTGTCATTTGTTGGCCTCGAATCGCAGAATTTTGTGCGCTCCTTTCCTATAGAATGTCAAGATTTCAACAATAATCTTAAAGACTCAGACATTGCCATTTGTATGAAAAATGTATTGCTCAGTAATAGTAACAATGTGGAACAAACCTTGAATTTAGCAGTACTGAAATACTTCAACGGATAGTGTCATTCAACAATATCTAATTCTTTAGGCTTATGTAACATTCTCTGGTGGTAGCTGTCGTATGTCCTGGCCGTAGCACTGAAAGTTGAACGCCATCCTTTGTATCGCTCCTTAGCAATGTTGCATATCTTTTCCCTTGAATCAGCATTATCCTCCATGTCCCACTTTTCCTGTTATATAATGACAATAGCATGCAAATACTATGTGAGTTGTTACGTTAGTTTATAATTGAATTTTATTCAAAAGCAAAATTTATGATTACCAATACATCAGTTGCTATTGCGTCTTTGACTTCTTTCTTGACATGTTTCCACAATTTCACTCCAATGACTGGCGTCCTTTTCCTTGTATACATGACTACATCAACGAATGAGCGGTAGTTATTACCTACCGGTCCTCCATGTTTTGAGAATTGAATGTCCAACCGCTGTTTGCCCGCCTTGATTCTCTTGGCGATTACCTTCAAGGCTCTTACAGGAACGCGTCCTCTTTTCTTCACATTTTGTGAGCCTATTCCATGGTCACAAAATGTAATAATACCCACAAAAAACATACTATGCATAGACAAGTAATTTCTAATAAACACAAGTTACCATCTCCTTGCTCCTGCTGTTTCGTACGCCGAGCATGAGATGGAGGCTGCATTGGAGGTGTTGGGTTCATGTCATGCCTGTGTTGCAAAATAAAGGTGGGGTCCGCACCGTTCTGCAGACAATTTTGTGGCATGATGAGCTAGCATAATTTGTAGTCTGACAAAGAATGGTAATTTGCCTGCCAATTAGGAGAGGGATATTACCGATGTCATCAAGTAGTCCTGCAACATTCAAGTATTCTTGGTATGTGTCGATTGTGTCCTCCCTGAATATGTCTTTTAATTGTGAAAAAGGATCCACAATTAATTTCAATCATGTGAGTGAACTGCAAAATCATGAGTATATATATACAAATATTGGGTTGTACCATATCTTACCCAAGGCTGTCTTCTCTTTACGCAGTACAGCTAGCCAAACTTTGTATTCATCTAATTCAGATTCTTCGACTTCTTCATCATCATCATCATGTGTGGAAACACTTTTGGATTTCAATGGTGTTATGGCAATGGTATGGTTTTTAGGTATTGGCTCTCTGGATACAACTAAGCTGATCACCATCTCCTCCTCGTGAATCTTTTTCATTTTTGCTACATCGACATCATAGTCGATCTCAGTGAGTGTTGCTTCCGCAAGAGATTCAGGAATTCTAGTCTTGTACGTGACGAGCTCCCCTTCTTGCGTGAGGATGAGGTACGTGATGAGCTCCCCTTCTTGCGTGAGGAGAACGAGCGTCTTGGCAAGTTGCTTGATAATCGTGATGACAGGCTTAGAGAGGCCAAGAAGATGAGGAAAGAGCTTAGGGCCTCACTAGAAGATGCTAGGAACCGAGTAGCTGAGCTAGAAACCCAAAACCTTGATGCTAAGCTTGAGATAGATTCGCTTAAGGCTTCTCCTGTGGTTTCTGATGAGATTGATTGTGATGATTGCTCTGTGTACCTAGCTGATCTTACTGCCCTTAAGGATAAGCATGCTTCTACTTGTGGTAAACTAGATGTGCTTAGGGTTGAAGTGGCTGAGCTCAAGTCTAGACCTGCTTTGCTAGGTGCTTGCACTTCTTGCCCTGTTTTGCATGGAAAAATTAATGAGATGCATGCTTACACTGTTTTGCTTGAGGCTAAGTTGAAAGAGCCTATTCCCACTTCTTGCTCTACTTGTGAATTGCATGCTTTGAAAAATCTGGAACTTGCACATTATGTGGATCGCTTGCAGGATGAGAACGATGACTTAAGAAAAATGATGGGTTGGTTGTCAGGTCATGAACCACAGCTTAGGATGATGATAGAGGCATACAAGCGCTATGATGGGAAAGCGCTTGGTTCGGAGAAGGTTGGAGAGTGTAGTGGTGAGGGAGGAGAGAAGATTGGTGATATCCAAGCTCCACCAAAAACCTTCCATAAAAATGCCTATGCTCCTAAGCCCAACCCATTGAGAAACAAACTTGACACAACCCCAGATCCTCCCGTATTCCCTCACTCCACAAATGATTTCCAAAAACCTATCAAGTTCAAGAGTGACTTGGGGAATGTGTTCTTTGGGAAAGAGGGTGTGAAGCCTAGTGAGGAGAAACCGGTTGAGAAGCCGAGTGGAGAGAAACCAAGTGTGCAGCCCCATCCCAAGCCTAAACCTAAGTCTGTGCGGTTTCATTGGGACTATTGTGGGAGAGATGGTCACAAGGGCGAGTTTTGCTTCAAGAGGAAGTGTGAGGAGACAACGACAAAGGAGTGGGCTAACAAGGACAAGTACAACCCTTCCAATGGTGTACTTGAGCCTCGTATGCAGATCCCCAGGGCCAAGGCGATTGTGAGGACGGTTCCGGCTTGGGGAGATCGGAAGGTTGCAGGTGGTGCTGCTGGCCGAGCTACACCGGTCAGACCGGTGCACTACACAGGTCAGACCAATGCAGGTCTGGACAAATAGCGGTCTGGTTTTCGTGCTCGTGAGGATGCTCGGTTTGGTTCAGGTGGTCGTGGTTCTGGTGGTTGGTATGGAAAGTCTGCAGGTGGTCAGTTTGCTAGACGGTCTCCACCTCGTGCTCAATACGAGGGTGGGAGGAGTCGTAGCTTTGAGATGGAGAGGAGGAACGGTCCATAGTCTTCCTTTCGTGGCTTTCGTCCTCCTCCAGCTAGAGAGGGTTGGTTCCCTCGTAGTGGTTACCGTGGTGGTGTTCGTGGGGGTAGCTTTGATAGGCGTGATGATATGGTTTGTGCTAAGCCCACTTTGGAGCAAATGGCTCGGCACTGGTTTTACTCTTTTGGTACTAACCCCAGTGCTGAGTCGTTTGTTCACTCACGTGCTCGAGGCATATGACCAGGACTACATGGGAGCCGAGTCATGAGTGGTGATTGGCGGAGGCTACACCGAGTTCGCGGGGTTTCCGGTGGTTCACCAGAAAACCACTGGGTTCCTTGGTTGATCCACAAAGCCAAGACCGAAGAACCGAAGACGGAGGTGCAGCAGGGTCGGACCGGTCTGACCGGTGGGTACCGGTCTGACCGGTGAGGTGCACCGGTCTGACTGGTGTGCGACGACGCAGTCCGGAATCTTCGAAGCGGAGGACACGCGTCGGGTTCGCAAGGCTTGCGTCGAGGCTAAGCAAGTTTGCGGTCGCTGGGCATCCGTCCGATGGAGCAAAGACAAAGACTTCCAAATTCGCCCTTGAGGGGCATGTATCCCTAGTTAGCTAGTAAGGGTATTTGAGTCTTTCGGTTGCCTCCATATAACCCAAGTGCTGAGAGGATGGCAGCCATCTCTAGGAACCCTAGCTCATTTGTTTTCCTATTTTCCCTTCCTATTTTCCCTAGGATTTTCATAGGACTAGCTTGAGAGCTTCATGGTGAGATCTTGTGAGAGGGAAGGATGATCGGGCGGCAAGCTAGACCTTGTATGAACTTCTTTGGGATGTATAGATGATTCAGCGTGGTTCCTCAAGGCTTGGATGTGTCTTTCCCGTTTCTCCTTTTTGGTGATTTTCGGAGCCCTTTCTTGGCGATTTTCTTGGAGCGATTTCGAGGCCTTTCTTTTTGGGATTTGGTGGGGGGTGTATGCTTGAACCCTTCGTGGTTCTTTTCTCTTTGATTCCCCTCCCAAATCCGTGAGCAAAGGGGCTTGATTTTGCGGTTTTCTTGGCTCTAGGGTTAGAGGTGTTCTTGGTGGGATTTCTTCGATTCCTCTTGTTTTGGCAAGTTTTGGTGGACCAAATCTTGGCTATGGAGTGCCCATGAGGTGTACCTACTATCCCCAAAGTTGTGTGCAAAACCGTGGAGCAATTCGGGAGATCGGGAGTTGGATTTGGTGGAGTTGACCCGCGGGTGCTGTTCATCCCGAGAGCTCAGGTCACACCGGCCTGACCGGTGCCTCACACCGGCCTGACTGGTGCAGACTCTCTGTTGAGTTTTGCTTGGGTGAATGTCTTGGTGAGTTCCCTGCTGTCTTGTGTTGCTGCTGTTTCGAGTTTGGTTCGATTTGGAGCTCGGGAGGTCAGGTTGGCAGATTTGGGATTTCCAGGCTCAGACCGGACTGACCGGTGAGCTGCACCGGCCTAACCGGTGCAGGGGCTTTTCTGCGGGAATTGCCAAGTCTTGCTCGGGTGACCCCGCTCAAGGTCCAGGGTGACCCGGTGCGTCTCTGGAGGGTGTCGGGTGTTCCGGCGGCTCAGTCCGGGAGATCTGGTAGGGACCGGTCTGACCGGTGCAGGTGACCGGTCTGACCGGTGTAGGCCAGTAGCTGCTCGAGTTGGTTTTTTCGCTGCATTCTCGGGTTAGCTTCGGTGGTTGTTGGTTCCTAGGACCAGTAGCTCTCCGGTGGCTGCGTGGTCTTGACCAACTTGGATAGTTGAGTCGGAGACGTGTTTTGGAAGCCGTGTTCGTCTTGTTGGAGATCCCATCTCCTTCGAGAAGAATTTTTATCGGCTCCCATTCACTCCCCCCCTCTCTGGTTCGCCTAATCGGTCCTTCAATCGTCACGCTTACTTTTTTTTTATAACAAGGTCTTTCCAAATTCTACTTGTTCAAAAGTATCATACTGCTCAAGTACCTGTGCACCAGATAGTGGTTCTGGTGCCTCCCTGGTTTTGACCTTGTTGTTGAAGCTGACCGCGTTGTTGCGCCATGGATGGTCGGGGGGCAAGAAACGTCGATATGCCATGTAGCAGTGCTTCTTCCCGTGTTTCAACCACAAATAGTCAGTATGTTTGTGGCAGTATGGACATGCAAACTTTCCTTTACTGCTCCATCCAGACAGCATAGCATAAGCTAGAAAGTCATTAATTGTCCAAAGAAGGATAGCACGCAATGTAAAATCCTTCTTAGTCCCTGCATCTCTTGTTTTAACACCATTATTCCAAAGCTCCTTGAGCTCCAGTATAAGGGGCCTCAAATATACATTAATATCCATTCCAGGAGATTTTGGACCAGGCATCAACATTGACAAGATCCAGTTAGATTGTTTCTGACACAACCATGGAGGCAAATTTTAAGGTATCAGGATGATAGGCCATATGGAGTATGTAAGACTTTGCATGCCAAAGGGATTGAACCCATCAGAAGCAAGGCGCAGCCTAACATTATGACCTCCTTTTTCTGAAAACCATTTAAACTCTGAATCCACGTGCTTCCATGCCTTTGAGTCAGCAGGGTGACGCATTTTCCCATCGCTCACCAATTCTTTCTTGTGCCACTGCATATCCTCTGACATTTGCTTTGACATATACATTCTTTGCAGCCGAGGAATAAGAGGAAAGTAGCGTAGGATATTAACTGGTAACCGCTTCTTAACAGTAGTAGCACCAACTGCACTGTCATTATTACCACAGGTTTTTTCTACAACTTTCCACCTAGACTGCTTACAAATGGGACATGTCTCCAGATTTGCGTATTGCTCAAAAAATAACACACAATCATTTTCACATGCGTGTATGTTGACATAGTCCAAGCCCAGGTCTCGAACCACCCTTTGTACTTTATCCAAGGAGTCAGGAATACAATGCCCTTCAGGGAGAACCTTTCCAAAGAGCTTGAGTATGGCCTCCAACACCGCGTTACTTAAGCCATACATGCACTTTATCTGAAAAAGCTCCATGATAAAAGAGACCTTAGTTGCATTTTTGCATCCTGGATACAATTCCTTCTTTGCCTGGTCTAATAGTTTCAAAAAAATCTCTGCCTGCTTATCTGCCTCCTCATCATCTTTGGTTTGTCCATGACGTATAGTGCCACTGATAATGTTTCTAATCAGAGTATTAGTGGCAGTAGGGTTATCATCACAAACGTCTTCTTCATCGTCTTCTACAAAATAAGGTGTTGTATCATCAGCTGTAGGTTTTGCATCATGATTATTGAGATCAGGAGTGACATCATGATTCACACGACCCTCAGCTGATGAAGTATTAGTTTGGCCTTGAATGATACCATCACCGATAAAACAATCAGCAAACGCTCTAGTCACTAAATGAATTTGAATGGGAAACACGGTGTCATGTCTGATCATGCATTGACATATAGTACATGGGCACGCAATAGATCGACCTCGCGCTGATGCGGCGGTAAAGGTTTGAAAAAAAGATCAAAAATTGTTCTGCCAATCCGCTGAGTGTCGAGGCAAGCGCATCCAACTCCGATCTTCGTGTGATGCCATTAATCTGCATTCATGTTTCAAACGACCTGGATCATGATATAGCAATATGCATATATATGCAGGGAACGAAAATATATACGAGATCAAGACAACAGTACCGACTGTGGCACCGCACAGATGTTGATTGATTGCCGTGGAGATCTATACGTATGTCATGGAGATCGATCTAGATGGAGACCTAGACGCCGTCGTGGAGATCTTGATGGAGACCGACGTCGTCGAAGACTTGGAATTTTGGAACGGTCCCGATGAGAACCTATCTGATCGTCGTTTTGATCTCCTGCATAAGCGTCGTGATAGACAAATTACAGTGCAACCAAGGAATACCTCATTGCAATATTTCTGAGGCTGTACGTATTATGACCTTTCACAGGGTCCACATTATGTGGCTCGGGTTTTCAACAGAAGCGTAATTAATGATTTTTTTTCCTATCGGCTACTATAGAGGCTAACTATAATATACAAAATTCAGGAGTTCTAGTGAAGGGTCTCCAGATTGTTGATCACAAATTTAAGTATGCACCAGATTGTTGATCACAAAATTATTCCAGATTGTTGAACACAAAGATCTGTGAATATACACTAGTCTATCATAAACAATAGCATGTCGCAATTATGAAAACAGACAGATGGTTACTCCAAAAATGCATGTCAGGACCCAGCAGATTTCATTTTGTGTCACTCATAAGTTAAAATATTTTGCAAGGGCTCATCCAGATCCAAACACATATAGACATACGAACAGCCATATATACAAGTTTTAGCACACAACCATACTTAGACGAAGTACTACACTTACAATATAGAGGCTCGAAGTTATTACTTAGATGTTGGCGTACTTAGATGTTGCCACGTACACAACCATTCTTAGACCATTCACCAGCATCTGCATAACATCCACCTAGGACCTGGTTATGCTACGTACTAAGCTAGATTACTACTACTTGTGATTGACTTTATCCTGAACCTTGCGGATCTTCTTCTCCATCCCTTCTAACTTGTCAGCAACAGTCTCCATGAATTCCTTCAGGGTCATCTCCATGTCTTCCTGCGTTCCAGCAATGTCCATGCTTAGGTTCTCAATCTCCTCACGCAAATCATCATAGTGATCCTTCAGCCGCTGAACCATTTGGCGCAAGGGCATTTCCTACAGCAGGCAACAAACACAAGTTACTAACATGAAATGTGTTAGAACATCAGTGGCCAATGCTGCCATATAATCAAAAAAATGCACCTTTCTTTTCGATGATCCCGAAGCTTTCGATGGTGACGGTTTCTTGCTGTTGTCCTGCTCATCATCCGAGTCCGGAATGATGATCCTCACCTGATTAGAAGTGTTCACTAGCCTGACCAAACAAAACAATTTGCTGTTTTTCAGATTTGTTTAAAACAGACTATTCAATCTCTTGACTGAAATTGTATACCAATTTACCCGTGATGAATCAATGCATACCAATAAAAAAACTAGTGTGTGCAAATCACATACAACAATCAGCCTTGTGAAAAAGAGTAAAAGCAATTAAAGGTCTAACTATTTAATATTTGAGCATATAAGTTCACAACTCTCTCCTGGTAATACACAGGTTCATCATCCCAAAACTATGGAGATATGGTACACAGGTTCCATCTCACCTCATTTGCATAATATGACCTCTAGGCTGATACTACTTCACTTATAAACAAGAAAGAAGGAAGAAAGGTTGATCCCCCTACTAGCTGCCAGAAAAGGCCTAACCTACTAATTGGGACAGCCTGCGCAAACTAACTTCATTTGGCTGGCTTTGTTTTGAGTAATGTGATCAAATGTACACAGGTCTGATTCACAGCAAAAGATGGCAAGAAATCAAGCCAATTATCATTATCATTATCTAGTATGAGGTGAGATGGATCGACACAAAAATCCAATTATCATTATCTAGTATGAAAATTTGATTACTATAAACCACTAACGTTTTTCTAATTGCAAAAGGAGTCACCCGATTCATGGAAAGTCAAAGAGGGCAAGGCAGTGTACCTCACTTCACTTCTGGACCACTTGCATCCGACTAGGGCCTGCTTACCCTTACTGGATGGATCGACTTGGCGATGCGGGCCGTCAGACGACGAGGAGGAGGTGGCGGCGCTGTGCGTACCGGAGGACGACGGGGTTGGGGTGCCGTCGATCGTACTGGAGGACGACGAGGTCGGCAGTGTGGTAGACTTGAACCGCCCGCGTGCATCGCGCTTCTGCGTGGTGGCGCTGTGGCCCCTCCGTCCGCCGCCGCTGCTCGCCTGCAAACCCTCGGCGGCCCCGCCGTCTGCCGTAGCCGCTCGCCTGGATCCCCTCGATGCGGCCCCGCCTGTCGCGGCTGCCGCTCGGCTGCGTTGCGGCGCTGCGGCCCCTCCGTCCTCGCCCGCCGCTGGCCTGGGAAGGCTCGACGCGGCCACTCTGGCTGCTGTCGCCGCTCGCCGCCGAGGAAACCTCGATGCGGGGCATCTCGATGTGGAGGCGTCGGTCGGAGCCGACGAGGGGGATGGGGGAGCTGAAGCGTATTGGGGGTGGGGGAGCTGAAGGTAATAGATGATTTGGGCTGGCCCAACCTTGTTTTTATTACTCTCACTAGCCCATTTGGCTTCTTTGCAGCGGCGTCGCACTCCGGGACCTTTAGTGCCACCCCGGAAACTGAGAAGGGGGTATCCTAGCTTAAAAGGGGAGGCATGCCTACGCTCTCGAACTCCGAATTACCGTCATCCACTACTGCTTGCTACATGTCCTATGGGGCTTAATGGGCTAGCCGGCCCACTCGGGCTCCCGCTCGCTGGGCTTTACGCTCGTCGGTTGAGCCTGTTGTGGCCTGGCTTAGCCCTACAGCCCCATAGCACAAATTTTTTTTCATCTAAACAATTCCACTCTTTTTTTCATGGTACCTATAGTCTATACCATATTGTTAAAATTCATATTTTTCATAATAACATTTACCTATTCAATCACATTTTTAATTTCCCTACAGCCCCATAGCACAAATTTTTTTTTCGTCAAAACAAATTTCGTGGCAATAAGTACACGATATTCCATCTTGAGGCTAGAAATGAAGTAATAGCCTGCCATGTATTGCAGCAACGCAAAGATATATTTGCAACCCAAATACGACATTGCGATATAGCCGTTCAAACACAACCAACCCTAGTACGATGGCCATAGCAACTTTCTATTGCACCACACAAAATGCTAATGCAAGGCAGAAATGGGGTTGCAGTATTTCCAACCAAATGCAACACAAATCCTCATAATGGGCGCATTAGCGTCAACCTGTTGCAACAACGCAAAGATATATTTGCAACCCAAATAAGACGTTGCGATATAGCCGTTCAAACGCAACCAACCCTAGTATGGTGGCCATAGCAACTTTCTATTGCAACACACGAAATGCTAATGCAACGTAGAAATGGGGTAGCAGTATTTCCAACCAAATGCAACACAAATCCTCATAATGGGTGCATTAGCATCAACCTGTTGCAACACAAAAAATAAATATTGCAGCTCAAATTTTGTGTAGCAATAGACACGCATATTACAACCAAATCACCGTTTCGGTGCCATAGTACCCCCCCTAATGCAACCAAATTTGTGGTGTTGCCTAAGAGTTGTGTTGCAATAGGGGAAAACCTTGTAGTGCTCCGAGGATGAGGTACGTGACGAGCTTTCCTTCTTGTGCCAGGAGAATGAGGAGCTAGGAAAATTGCTTGATAATCCTGATGACATGCTTAGAGATGCTAAGAAGATGAGAAAGGAGCTTAAGGCCTCGCTTGAGGATGCTAGGACTAGAGTGGCTGAGCTAGAAACACAAAACCTGGATGCTAAACTTGAAATTGATTTGCTTAAGGCTTCACCTGTTGTTTCTGATGAAGTTGATTGTGCCAATTGCTCTGTGTTTCTAGCTGATCTTATTGCTCTTAGGGAAAAGCATGCCTCCAAGTGTGAGGAACTAGATGTGCTTAGGGTTGAGTTGGCTGAGCTGCAATCTAGACCCTCTTTGCTAGGTGCTTGCACGTCTTGCCCTGTGTTGCATGGAAAAATTGATGAGTTGCGTGCTCGCATTGTTTCACTAGAGGCTGATTTGAAAGTTCCTATTCCTACTTCCAGCTCTACTTGTGAATTGCATGTTGTGAAGAATCTAGAACTTGCACATTATGTTGATCGCTTGCAGGATGAAAATGATGAGTTGAGAAAGTGTTTGAGTTGGTTGTCGGGTCAGGAGCCTCAGCTTGGTATCATGATATCGGCTTTCAAACGCTATGATGGTCAAGCTCTTGGGGCTGACAAGATTGGAGAGAGCAGTGGTGAGAGATATGAGAAAATTGGAGAGATTCCTATCCCACCACAAACAACACACAATAACAAGTTTGAGCCTAAGCCTAACCATCTCAGAAACAAACTTGACACAACTCCAGATCCACCCATATTCCCTCACCCAACAAACAACTTCTGAAAACCGGTGAGATTTGTGAGCTCTAAGGAAAGTGTGGTTGGAGAGAAGAAGGGTGAGAAGCCTAGTGAGGAGAAACCAAAAGAGAAGCCAAGTGAGCAGCCCCAACCCAAGCCTAAACCAAAGCCCATACGATTCCATTGTGACTATTGTGGGAGAGATGGTCACAAGGGTGAGTTTTGCTTCAAGAGGAAGCGTGAGGAGAGAATGGCTAAGGAGTGGGCTAACAAGGATAGGTACCACCCTTCTAATGGTGTACCTGAGCCTCATATGCAAATGCCCAGGGCTAAGGCCATTGTGAGGATAGTTCCAGCTTGGGGGATCGAAGAATGGCAGGTGGTGCTGCTAGCCGTGCACCACCGGTCAGACCGGTCAGGGGGACTGGTCAGACCGGTGCAGATATGGGCCCTGGCCAGTTTGGTTTTCAAGGTCGTGGTGATGCTCGGTTCAGTTCTTTTGGTCGTGGTACAGGTGGTTGGCATGAAAAGTCTGGTGGTGTTGAGTTTGCTAGACGTTCTCCACCTCGTGCTCAATATGAGGGTGGGAGAAGTCATAGCTTCGAGTTGGAAAGGAGCTACGGTCCATGGTCTTCCTTTCGTGGCTTTCGTGCTCCTCCGGCGAGACAGGAGTGGCTTCCCCATGGTGGTTTCAGTTCAAGTGGAGATGGAGGTTTGGTGCTCGTGGTAGGTTTGATGCACACTTTGGTAGGAATGCTAGGATGGATTGTGCTAACCCCCACTTTGGAGCAGATGGCTCAGCACTAATTTTACTCTTTTGGTACTAACCCCAGTGTTGAGTCGTTTCCTCACTCATGTGCTCGTTTTTGAATTTCAGGTGGGAGGCTTGGGGAACGTTTGGTTGATCGACTCCGGTTGCTTGAGGCACATGACCGGAGATCGGGGGTGGTTCTCCAGCCTCACCCAGGTGGTGTCCAGGACATACATCACCTTTGGGACAATGGGCGAGGGTGTGTACTTGCAGAAGGTGAAGTGAGGGTAAGTGACAAAGTGGTGGTGAAGCGAGTAGCCATGGTCAAGTCATTGGGGTTTAATTTGCTCTCTTTTTCCCAGATTCTTGAGGTGTTATTTAAGTCGGGTGGTTCACAGATACTTGATGCTCGAGGTGACCTTGTTTGTGTGGTCGTCCCCGAGGGTCAATTATTTCGAGCGGATTTCTCACAGAGTTCGGGTGTTTTGAGGTGTTTCGTGGCTGGTTCTTCGGGTGAGTAGTGGAAATGGCATAGGAGGTTGGGTCACTTGAGTTTTGACTTGTTGTCACGCTTGAGTGGACTCAACTTGGTTAGAGGATTGCCCCGTTTGAGGTTCGAAAAGGGTTTGGTGTGTGCGTCGTGCAGGCATGCTAAGATGGTAGCTGCTTCCCATCCACTCCTCACCGATGTGATGACGGAGCGTCCATGCGAGCTGCTCCATATGGACCTTGTTGGCCCAGCTCGTGTGCGATCTATGGGTGGGAAGTGGTACGTCCTAGTTGTGGTGGACAACTACTCTCAGTATGCTTGGGTTTTCTTTTTGGAGGAAAAAGGGGGGGACGTTTGGTTTTGTTCAAGATCTTGTCTTGAGGTTGAAGAACGAGAGGCACGGAGATGCCATACGTGCGATCCGCAGTGACAATGGCTCGGAATTTAAAAACTCTCACTTCGAAACCTTTTGCCATGACTTGGGTCTTGAACACCAGTTCTCTAGTCCGTATACGCCTCCCTAGAACGGAGTGGTGGAAAGGAAAAACAGAACCCTGTGTGAGATGGCTCGGATGATGCTCGATGGGCATAGGACTCCGAGAAGGTTCTGGACTGTGGCGGTCAATACCGCGTGCTACGTGTCAAACAGAATTTACCTCAGGGTCCATAAGAAGAGAACTTGCTACGAGTTGATGCATGGTAGAACCCCCAAGGTGAGTCACTTTCACGTCTTTGGCTGCAAATGCTTCATTCTTAAGAAAGGGAAGAAGTTGGACAAGTTCGAGGCTAGGTCTGTTGATGGCATTTTCTTTGGTTACGCGTCTCATTCTAGAGCCTTTCGGGTGCTCAATCTTGAAACTAACCAAATCGTGGAGACTAGTGAGGTTACCTTCGACGAGACACAGCCACGTAGTTCGCCTGTTTTTGAGTGTGCAGGTGATGAGAAACTTGGCGAGGAGATTTTCGAGGATGAGGTGCAGCAGCAAGGAGATGAGGAAGATGGTGGTGTGGCGCCCGAGGCTGAGCATGTACATACTACTTCGACTACGATCGAGGACGGGCGTTCTCCCACACCTACAACGATGTGCCAAGATCGAGAGGAAGCTACAGCTTAGGGGGAGGTGGCTTCAAGGCGAGAAGCTCCCCGGTGAGTACAAGTGGATCACCCAGCTTCAACGATCATCGGGAACATCAACAAACATACTACACGGTCGAGGTTTCGAAATGACTCTCACTTTGCCCATGCTGCTTTTGTTGCTACCTTTGAGCCCAAAGACGTTGGACATGTGCTATCTGATCACAATTGGGTTAATTCTATGCATGCGGAGTTGGAGAATTTTGAGAGAAACCATGTCTGGGAGTTAGTGGAGCCTCCCCCAGGGTGAAAGCCAATTGGGACAAAATGAGTGTGGAAAAATAAAGAGGGAGAGAAAGGTGAGGTAGTGAGAAACAAGTCGAGGCTGGTTGCTCAGGGGTACACACAAAAAGAGGGGATCGACTACAAGGAGACCTTTGCTCCCGTAGACCGCTTGGAGGTTATTAGGACCCTTCTAGCCTTTTCCGTGGCTAAAGGGTTCAAATTGTACCAAATGGACGTGAAGAGTGCTTTTCTGAACGGTATTTTAGAGGAAGAAGTGTTCGTGAGGCAACCACCGGGGCCTAAGAGTGAGAAGTACCCCCACAGGGTGTACAAGTTGCGGAAGGCGTTGTATGGGCTGAAGCAGGCACCTAGAGCTTGGTATGGTAGATTGAGAGGGTTCCTATTTGAGAGAGGTTTGAGATGGGGAAGGTAGATCAGACCTTGTTTCTCCTCAGGCAGGGCAAGGAGATCCTAATTGTGCAGGTATACGTGGATAATATTGTCTTTGGTGGCTCGTCTAACTCTTTGGTTGTAAGGTTTGCAGAAGATATGAGCAGGGAATCGAGATGTGCATGATGGGTGAGTTGCAGTTCTTCCTCGGGCTCCAAATCAAGCAATCAAAGGAAGGAATATTTGTACACCAAGCAAAGTACACCAAGGACATTGTGAGGAAGTTCAAGATGGAGGACTCCAAGGCCATGACAACGCCGATGAGTACGACTACAGCTCTTGATGCGGACGAGGACGGTGAACACGTGGACCAGAAGGAGTACCGGAGCATGATCGGCTCCCTCCTGTACCTGAGGCAACGAGGCCAGACATCCAATTCTCGGTATGTCTGTGCGCTCGTTTTCAAGCGTCTCCAAGGACTTCGCATCGGCAAGCAGTCAAGCGCATCTTTAGGTATTTGCGATACACTCCCGACTTCGGCCTTTGGTACTCCGCGTCTTCTTCTTTGGAGCTTCACAGTTTTTTAGACGCGGATTTTGTCGGGTGTCGGTTGGATAGGAAGTCCACTTCTGGGACTTGCCAGTTCTTGGGTTCTTCTTTGGTGTCTTGGTCTTCCCGCAAACAATCGAGTGTTGCTCAATCTACAACCGAAGCCGAATATGTTGCCGCAGCTAGTTGTTGCTCTCAGCTCCTTTACATCACATACACCATGAGTGACTTTGGTGAGGAGTATACCCAGGTTCCACTTCTTTGTGATAGCACGAGTGCCATTAGTGTTGCTAAGAACCCAGTGCTACATTCCAAAACCAACCATATAGAAGTGACATACCATTTTCTGAGAGACAATGTTGAGAAAGGGAAAATTGCTTTGATCCATGTACCCACACAAAACTAACTAGTGGATATTTTCACCAAGCCCCTAGATCAAGCAACTTTCACTCGTTTACGGGGAGAACTTGGTGTGTGTTTGGTCTCTTGAGTTAGTGGTGGGAGCTCCGTGTGTAGCATATGTATAGTTTCCCTTATGCATTTCTTGCATTTTGCATTGCATTTATAACATGATGTATATGCATCTTTGTATCTTAGGTTGCATGTATTTTGTACCATATGCATTGTGTAGGGAAAGCTTCTCCTATATACATAGTTCATCATGATGCGCTATATATGATCTTGTGAGCTAGTTTGGTATGATATGGTTTAGTTTGGCTTAGCTCTTGATGATCTTGATTTATATCCATGGTTGATAGCTATGTTTTTGAAAAATGTTACATGTATGCTCTCTTGTGAGTAAATGCCTTTATATGACCAGGACATGTTTTAGTGGCATTTCTATGCTTAATTTGTGCTTGGATAGCTTATTTTGAGCATATGGAGCCAAAGGCTCATTTGTCATCATGAATGTTTAGCCCCCATGCTTTATCTTGTGGAGGGGCATAAGTTCCTTTTTGTCGCAAAGACATTTCATGTACCAAATATGAATCTGAAAATGAAATGTAAATTGCTTGTAAAATGTGCTCCCATATCATATGTGCTTAATTTAATTGCTTTTGGGTGCTAAACCGTTGCATGTTGCTTACCAATGAGAAGTCTCATATATAGAAGTAGGCACAAGGCTCGGTGGCTTTGACATGAAATGAGGTGCTTGTGGGTGTTTATGATGATCTTATACTTAGAATGGTAGTACTAGCATGAAGTTTGTGTGGCTTTGCCATTTTGACATGTTTTGCTCATGTTTAGGACTTTGCTCATGAGAGGGTAAATTTTCGCAAAAATGCTCAATTCTATCTTAGCTTTGCCCCATGGTTGTGAAACTTGGTGATCTTGTAGTTTATGTCCAATACGAAGCTATAAAGTATCTAACTTGCTCATTTGGATGTGTGTAGCATCTTGTGTTGAATTTTGTCTACT
Organism: Cenchrus fungigraminus; assembly: GCA_036936925.1. NCBI lineage: Eukaryota > Viridiplantae > Streptophyta > Magnoliopsida > Poales > Poaceae > Cenchrus > Cenchrus fungigraminus. The sequence goes on along the minus strand of CM072772.1, from coordinate 54,070,902 downwards.
TGAGAAGCTCTAGGTTGAAATTTTCCTAATTTTGGCTTGATTCATGCATTGTAAACAAAGGGGAGATGGTTGTGAAGGAAAAGTGCTACTGAATGCATTTAGAAGGTTTCCGAGTGGTTTCGAGCCATTTTTGGGCTCTTGCAGTTCCCAGGTGGTCATCGGCCTGACTAGTGGATGTCACCGGTCTGACCGGTGCGAGTCCGGACCTGTGTAGATGTTGTGCACCGGTCTAACCGGTGCAGGAGACCGGTCTGACCGGTCAGAGCTGAGTTGGTACAGCTGCTCTGTTTTGTGAAGAGGTTTGCATGCATTCGTCCAGTGAGTTGCATTGGTTCAGGGGGAGCTTGCATGTGTGCATGGGGGCTCTTTGTGGTTTTCGAGCTTTGCTTTGGTGGTTTGTGCTCTTTGCTTGAGCTTGTTTTTGTCTCGGTTGTGTCGAGCTATTGCCCTTGCCTAAGGGGACCGAGACTTTCCTCTTTTAAGTGATTTGCTCTTTTGCCTTTAGTTGGCTTTTGATCGCTTGTTTGAGTTTCTTTTAGTCGTTTCTTTTCTTTTCCTTTTCTCTATGGTTACCAAATGGGTGTGTTGTCAATGCCCTCATCAAGGGGGAGATTGAGAGCTTGTGTGGTTCGAGGACCGGTGGACGGTTGCTTCCTGGTGTGATGAGTGATTGACAACGTTGTGTGGACTGACTCTTGGCTAAGTATTGCAAGTGCAGGTTGCAGCTTGACTGGTGTTGGTGCAGGTGAAGAACAAGCGCGAAAGGTCGTTTTCGGTGAGGCCTCCAGGTGTGGAGAAGACAAGTAGGCTTGGTTCGAGGGACCCGGTGGCCAGCGGGGTCAAGTGCGGACCGCATGGTGCAAGAACAGCAAGACGAAATCGTGGACGGTGGTATTCGTGGTGGAAATCCTTCGTTCCTCTTGATTCAACGAGTTTTGGTGGACCAAATCGTAGCTATGGGATGCCCATGAGGTACTCCTAGTATCCCCAAACTCTTGTGCGAATCCGTGGAGCGAATCGGGAGATCGGGATTTTGATTTGGAGGAGTTGACCCGCGGGTTGCTGTTCATCCTGAGTGCCCAGGCCTGACCGGTCTGACCGGTGCCCTCCACCGGTCTAACCGGTGCAAGTCCCTGTTGGGTTTTTGCTCGGGTGAACGTCCTGGTGTGTTCCCTAGTTCCTAGGTTTGCTGTTGTTTCAAGTTTGGTGCTGTTTGGAGCTTGGGAGGTCGGATTCTTGGATTTGAGGTTTCCATCCTTGGACTGGTTTGACCGGTGTGCTGTACCGGCCTGACCGGTGCAGGGGCTTTGTTGTGGAAATTGTCAAGTCTTGCTCGGGTGATCCGGCTTGGGGTCCAGGGTGACCCTGTGTGTCTCTGGTGGGTGTCGGGTGATCTGGCGACTTAGTCTGTGTGATCCGGCCAAGACCGGTCTGACCGGTGTGGTCAGTGTGCTGCTCGAGTTGCTTGTTTCCCTTCATTCTCGAGTAGGTTTCGGTGGTTGTTGGTTCCTAGGACTAGTAGCACTCCAGTGGCTACGTGGTCTTGGCTAACTCGGGTAGTTGAGTCGGAGAAGTGATTTGGCCAAGCCGTGTTCGACTTGTTGGAGAAGTCATTTCCCTTGAGAAGAAATTTTATCAGCTCCCATTCACTCCCCCCTCTCTGGTCGCTAGTTCGGTCCTTCAAACTCAATACCATTTAATCTCTCACAGCCGATGCTTCTCTTAAAGTTCAGAATCAACTCAACTTCTCTCTTGATAGATTAGTCAACACCGAATCAAAACGAAACGACAACGATGCGCCCAGAAGTTAAAGCCTAGAGCCCCTGACAGATGAAGATCGTAGCGAACTTAGAGATGAATCAGCTGCACTGTATTTGAACCGTCGGCTCCTTGCATTATAAAAAATAGTATCTTTGGTCACGATGCCATTTTTACTATTTTGCTTCTTTCATCTTGTATGCTTCGATTAGGTCTGCTTCATCGGCCAACCTTGCTTTGCCTCCATCAGCCAACCATGTTGTGCTTCCATCGGCTGGGACTGCTGTTCCTCTGTTGGCCCACTAATATATTCCAATTTTCTGGTTGAAGGATCGACTTTTTTTTGGTTATTCGCTGTGTACATCAACATTTTATTCTGCTCAAGAGTCTGCGTCCTTTCCTTGTAGCAGCCACGTATGGAGTATCGACTGCAATAACCCTTGTATCTTCAAGATGCCCATGATGCTCTATGATGCTGCCATAATGTGTCGACATGGACTGCTAGCAGTATATCAGCTTCTTCTTGGTTGGAGATCTTGCATGCTTAATACCTGATGGTGGAGAATACTCCTGATCTTGAAGCCTTTTATTTTCCATCGGCTGCTTTCCCCCTTTGTATTTTCCTCATCGACTGAGCAGCCGATGGAGACACCTGCTCCACTATGAGTTTAATCTACTCTCCAACAGTTAGCAAAACGATCAGTGTCTTGCGTTGACTTCTCCAATACTCGGTGACCCCTCAGCCGATTGTTAAATTATTGACCACTTAGCCGGTATATCATCGGCTTTCAGAAATAGTGTCTCTAGAAGATATGATGATAGGAATTTATGATTGTGTCCCACTGGGCATGCCGAAAGTGTGTTGACACAAAAATCAGACGTGACTCCTGCGCGTGACACACATGACTCCCCAGACTGTGTGAGGTGTGCCAGTCAATCTGACCTGTTGATTGACAAGGAGTACTTATCGGCTAATTGATAGCGTCATGACGACGAAGCCGATACGAATAAAGTATACGTAGCTATCCGTTGGCTATTTGATGAACTTGAAGTACGTGGAGCTGAGGATCATGGCCGATGCTAGAATTAAATATGAAAATATAGATCGAGCGACAATAAAAATAATGCTAAGAATAAGAATCTACTGGCTATCTAAAGCATGCTCTGTTAAACTCCTTGTAATACAATAATGAAAGTAATGCAACAGATGTAATAGATAAGCTAGCCGATAGATCTTAATCAAAGTAGGATAACTGTGATTCTACCACATCTAGCAAGAGATCAAATGATGCAGCCTTACGAGATATGATAAAACCGATAACTGGTGAGTACCATAGATCGAGACAGAAGCGATGCGCCATAAGTCGAAGATCCGCGATACTCGGTTACAAAAATCCCTTGGACTTACCCCTCTGTCAGAGATCATCAAGAGCTAAGCCAAACTAACCATAGCTTACCAAACTAGCTCACAAGGACATATATATCATACCATGGTGAACAATGTATATAGGAGAAGCTTTTCCTACACAATGCATATGATACAAAATGCATACAACCTAAGATGCAAAGATGCCTATACATCATGTTACATATGCCATGCAAAATGCAAGAAATGCACAATGGAAAGCTATACATATGCTACACAAGAGCTCCCACACACCCAACTCAAGAAATCAAACAAACTCCAAGCTCCCCCCGCAAATGAGTGAAAGTTGCTTGATCTAGGGGTTTGGTGAAAATGTCGGCTAGCTTGTCTTGTGTGGGTACATGGATCAAAGCGATTTTCCCTTTCTCAACGTTGTCTCTCAGGAAATGATACCTCACTTCTATGTGCTTGATTTTGGAATGGAGCACTAGGTTCTTTGCAATGCTTATGGCACTGGTGCTATCACATTGAAGTGGTACATGGGTATACTCCTCACCAAAGTCACAAATGGTGTATGTGATCCAAAGGAGCTGAGAGCAACAACTAGCTGTGGCCACATACTCTACCTCGGTAGTGGATTGAGCAACACTCGATTGTTTGTGGGAAAACCAAGACACCAAAGAGGAACCCAAAAACTGGCAAGTCCCAGAAGTGGACTTCCTATCCAACCGACACCCGGCAAAATCCGCGTCTGAAAATCCATGAAGAGCCAAAGAAGAAGATGCGGAGTACCAAAGGCCGAAGTCAGGAGTATGTCGCAAATACCTGAAAATGCGCTTGACTGCTTGCCGATGCGAAGTCCTCGAAGACACTTGAAAATGAGCGCACAGACATACCGAGAATTGGATGTCCGGCCTCATTGTCGTCAAGTACAGGAGTGACCCGATCATGCTTCGGTACTTCTTCTGGTCCACGTGCTCACCTTCCTCGTCCGCATCAAGAGCTGTAGTCGTACTTATAGGCATCGCCATGGCCTTGGAGGCCTCCATCTTGAACTTCCTCACAATGTCCTTGGTGTACTTTGCTTGGTGCACGAATGTTCCTTCCTTCGACTGTTTGATCTGGAGTCCGAGGAAGAACTGCAACTCACCCATCATGCTCATCTCAAATTCCCTGCTCATGTCCTCTGCAAACCTTGAAACCAAAGAGTTAGACGAGCCACCAAAGACAATATCATGCACGTATACCTGCACAATTAGGATCTCTTTGCCCTGCCTGAGGAGAAACAAGGTCTGATCGACCTTCCCCATCTCAAACCCTCTCTCAAATAGGAACCCCCTCAACCTACCGTACCAAGCTCTAGGCACCTGCTTCAACCCATACAGGCCCTTCCTCAACTTGTACACCCGGTGGGGGTACTTCTCACTCTCAAACTCCGGAGGTTGCCTCACATACACTACTTCCTCCAAAACACCATTCAGGAAAGCACTCTTCACGTCCATTTGGTACAATTTGAACCCTTTAGCCACGGAAAAGGCTAGAAGGATCCTAATCTCTTCCAAACGAGCTACAGGAGCAAAGGCCTCCTCGTAGTCGATCCCCTCTTTCTGACTATACCCTTGCGCCACCAACCTCGACTTGTTTCTCACCACTTCTCCTTTCTCTCCCTCTTTATTTTTCCACACCCATTTTGTCCCAATCGTCTTACACCCTGGTGGAGGATCCACCAACTCCCAAACTTGGTTCCTCTCAAAATTCTCTAACTCCTCATGCATCGAATTAACCCAATTATGATCAGATAGCGCGTGCCCAATGTCTTTGGGCTCAAAAGTAGCAACAAAAGTATCATGAGCAAAGTGAGAATTGTTTCGAACCCTTGACCGTGTAGTACGTTCATTGATGTCGCCGATGATTCTCGAAGCTGGGTGATCAACTAGAACTCGCCGGGGAGGTTCTCGCCTTGATGCTACCTCCCCCTCAACAACAGCTTCTCCTTGATCTGGGTTTGTCGTCGCAGGTGTGGGAGAGGGCCCGTTCTCGATCGTAGTCGAAGTAGTGGGTACATGCTCAGCCGCGGGCTCCACACCACCATCTTTATCATCTCCATGTTCATGCTCCTCCTCCTGAAAAATCTCCTCGCCAAGTTCCTCGTCACCTGCACACTCAAAAACAAGCTGACTACGTGGCTGTGTCTCATCAAAGGTAACCTCGCAAGTCTCCACGATTTGGTTAGTTTCATGATTGAGCACACGAAAGGCTCTGGAATGAGACGCGTAACCAAAGAAAATGCCGTCGATAGACCTAGCCTCGAACTTGTCCAACTTCTTACCTTTCTTCAGGATAAAGCATTTGCACCCAAACACATGAAAGTGATTCACCTTGGGAGTTCTACCGTGCATCAACTCATAGCATGTTTTCTTCTTGTGAACCCTGAGGTAAATCCTGTTCGACACATAGCACGCGGTATTTACCGCCTCAGCCCAGAACCTCCTTGGAGTCCTATGCTCGTCGAGCATCGTCCGAGCCATCTCGCACAAGGTTCTGTTTTTCCTTTCCACCACGCCATTCTGGGGGGGCGTATATGGACTAGAGAACTGGTGTTCAAGACTCAAGTCATGGCAAAAGGTTTCGAAATGAGAGTTTCTAAATTTCGAGCCATTGTCACTGCGGATCGCTCGTATGGCATCTCCGTGCCTCTTGTTCCTCAACCTCAAAACAAGATCTCGAACAAAACCAAACGTCTCCCCCTTCTCCTCTAGAAAGAAGACCCAAGCATACCGAGAGTAGTCGTCCACCACAACTAGGACGTACCACTTCCCACCCGCAGATCGCACACGAGCTGGGCCAACAAGGTCCATATGGAGCAGCTCGCATGGACGCTCCATCGTCACATCAGTGAGGGGCGGATGGGAAGAGGTGAGAGCCAGGTGTGGTTCGAGGACCGATGGATGGTCGCTTCCTGGTGTGATGAGTGATTGACAACGTTGTGTGGACTGATTCTTGGCTAAGTATTGCAGGTGTAGGTTGCGGCTTGACTGGTGTTGGTGCATGTGAAGAACAAGTGCGAACGGTCGTTGCTGATGAGGCCTCCAGGTGTGGAGAAGACAAGTAGGCTTGGTTCGAGGGACCCGGTGGCCAGCGGGGTCAAGTGCGGGCCGCATGGTGGCAAGAACGGCAAGATGAAGTCATGGACGATTTCTCGGTTGAGCCTCAAAACCAAGGACGAGCCGGGACTACGTGAGAGCCGAGTCATGAGTGGTGATTGGCGGAGGCTACACCGAGTTCGCGGGGTTTCCAGTGGTTCACTAGAAAACCACTGGGTTCCTTGGTTGATCCACAAAGCCAAGACCGAAGAACCGAAGACGGAGGTGCAGCAGCTCCAGACCGGTCTGACCGGTGGGTCTGACCGGTCTGACCGGTGGGTACCGGTCTGACCGGTGAGGAGCACCGGTCTGACCAGTGTGCGACGACGCAGTTCGGAATCTTCGAAGTGGAGGACATGTGTCGGGATCGCAAGGCTTGCGTCGAGGCTAAGCAAGTTTGCGGTCGCTGGGCATCCGTCCGATGGAGCGAAGACAAAGTTTTCCGAATTCGCCCTTGAGGGGCATGTATCCCTAGTTAGCTAGTAAGGGTATTTTCATCTTTCGGTTGCCTCCATATAACCCAAGTGGTGAGAGGATGGCAGCAATCTCTTGGAACCCTAGCTCATTTGTTTTCCTATTTTCTCTTCCTATTTACCTTAGGATTTTCTTAGGACTAGCTTGAGAGCTTCATGGTGAGATCTTGTGAGAGGGAAGGATGATCAGGCGGCAAGCTAGACCTTGTATGAACCTCTTTGGTATGTATAGATGATTCGGCGTGGTTCCTCAAGGCTTGGATGTGTCTTTCCCGTTTCTCCTTTTTGGTGATTTTTGGAGCCCGTTCTTGGCGTTTTTCTTTGAGCGATTTCGATGCCTTTCTCTTTGGGATTTGGTGGGGGATGTATGCATGAACCCTTCGTGGTTCTTTTCCCTTTGATTCCCCTTCCAAATCCGTGAGCAAAGGGGCTCGATTTTGGGGTTTTCGTGGCTCTAGGGTTAGAGGCGTTCTTGGTGGGATTTCTTCGATTCCTCTTGATTTAGCAAGTTTTGGTGGACCAAATCTTGGCTATGGAGTGCCCATGAGGTGTTCCTACTATCCCCAAAGTCTTGCACAAATCCGTGGAGCGATTCGGGAGATCGGGAGTTGGATTTGGGGGAGTTGACCCGCGGGTGCTGTTCATCCCTGAGCGGCCCAGCCTGACCGGTCTGACCGGTGCTGCTTACCGGTCTGACCGGTGTAGAGGCTCTGTGGGTTTTGCCTCGGGTGAACGTCTCGGTGAGTTCGTTATTGTCCCGTGTTGCTACTGTTTCGAGTTTGGGTCAGTTTGGAGCTCGGTAGGCCTGTTCGGAGGATTTGGGATTTCCTGGCTCGGACCGGTCTGACCGGTGAGCTACACCGGCCTGACCGGTGTAGGGGCCTTCTGTGGAAGTTCTCAGATTTTGCCAGCAGGGACCGGTCTGACCGGTGGTGCTCACCGACCTGACCGGTGTAGGTCAGTTGTGCTCGAGTTGCTGTTCCGCTGCGTTCTCGAGTCCGTGAAGGTGTTTGTTGGTTCCTAGGACCAGTAGCACTCCAGTGGCTGCGTGGTCTTGGCCAACTTGGGTAGTTGAGTCGGAGACGTGATTTGGAAGCTGTGTTCATCTTGTTGGAGTCCTCATCTCCTTCGAGAAGAATTTTTATCGGCTCCCATTCACTCCCCCCTCTCTGGTTCGCCTAATCGGTCCTTCAATTGGTATCAGAGCCAGTTCGGGTCTTTATTGACTCTTACCAGTCTGAGATCCGAAGATGGCGTACCAGGAACGGGGTTCGGGTCCTCCGCACTTCGATGGGAAGAACTACCAGATGTGGCAGAGGCGGATGGCAGCGTTCCTCCGCGGAAAGGGTCAGATCCTTTGGGACGTTACGGTGAACACAACTTATGTTCATCCGATGAACTTCCTTGCTCCAGGATCGAGGGATATGTTCGAAGCCAACAACAAGGCTGTCGACTACTTGTTTCGTGCTCTGTGTCAGCCCGAATTCAATCGGGTTCAGACAGAGGACTTAGCTTGTAGGATTTGGGAGCAGTTGAAGGATGCTCATGCTGGGAATGCTCAAGTTCATGCTCGGATGTACGCGACTTACCGGAGAGAGTACGAGAACTTCACTCATCTCCCCGGCGAGTCCGTCCATGCCCTTTTCCAGCAGTTTACGGTCGTTGTGAACAACATGAGAGCAAATGTGGCCGTGCTCCCATACGATGATCATGATAGAGCCGTGAAGCTCTTGCACTCGTTGGATCGTACCGTATGGGACGGGAAGTTTGAGGCTATTGTTGAGTCTGAGAAGTATGACACCTTGACGGTGAACGAGCTGTTCTCGAAGCTCAAGTCGGCTGAGTTGGACCGTGGTATGACAGCCAAGATCGAGAGCCCGACTGATTCTCATAGTCTCGCTCTCGTTGGTGGCAAAGGAGCTAAGTCTAACGCTAACGCATCCTCCAGGATGTACTCTCTGTCTTCTTTGATGTCTTTGCCAGACGAGGAGTTCGATGTGCTTGGAGAGGACGAGCTGGCGTTGCTGACCAGGCGGTTCGAGAGGCTGCACGAGAACCGGGTGAACACGAGGAGGACAGCACGGACGTGCTTTCAGTGCGGCAAGCCAGGACACTTCATCGCCGACTGCCCGAAGAAGATGGAGAACAAGGATGGCTACAAGGACGGCTAAAGGCACCGGTCGAGCAAGGACGGCAAGTACCGATCGAGGCGCGATCACAAGCACAAGAACAAGCACAAGGACGAGCGACGGTCGAGGAAGAAGGACGGCCGCGGTAGGAAGGCCCGAGAGATGGTCGGAGCGAGCGACGTCGACTCCAGCTCCGCCTACTCTTCCTCGAGCTCGAGTAGCAGTGAAGATGAAGGTGATCGGTGCAAGAACAAGAAGTCATCCAGGAACTTGAGCGGGTTGAGCTGCTTCGCGGGACATGGCTTCTGCGGCATGGCTCGTAGCTTCGGCAGCAAGAAGAGTCACCAGAGTGACTCGGACTCCGATTCCGAGGACGAGGTATGTGATGAGCTCTCCTCTTTGCGCAAGGAGAATGATGAGTTGGTTGACTTGCTTGATAATCGCGATCACATGCTTAGAGAGGCCAAGAAGATGAGGAAAGGGCTTAGGGCCTCACTAGAAGATGCTAGGAACCGTGTGGCTGAGCTAGAAACCCAGAACCTAGATGCTAAGCTTGAGATTGATTCGCTTAAGGCTTCTCCTGTGGTTTCTGATGAGATTGATTGCTGTGATTGCTCTGTGTACCTAGCGGATCTTACTGCTCTTAAGGATAAGCATGCTTCTACTTGTGATGAACTAGATTTGCTTAGGGTTGAAGTGGCTGAGCTTAAGTCTAGACCTGCTTTGCTAGGTGCTTGCACTTCTTGCCCTGTTTTGCATGGAAAGATTGATGAGATGCATGCTTACACTGTTTCGCTTGAGGCTAAGTTGAAAGAGCCTATTCCCACTTCTTGCTCTACTTGTGAATTGCATGCGGTTAAGAATTTGGAGCTTGCGCATTATGTTGATCGCTTGCAGGATGAGAATGATGAGCTGAGGAAATGTATGAGCTGGTTGTCGGGTCAGGAGCCTCAGCTTGGTATCATGATAGCGGCTTTCAAACGCTATGATGGTCAGGCACTTGGGGCTGACAAGCTTGGAGAGAACAGTGGTGAGGGAGTTGAGAGAGTTGGAGAGATTCCTATCCCACCACCAAACAGTCACAAGAACAAGTTTGAGCCCAAGCCTAACCATCTCAGAAACAAACTTGACACTACTACAGATCCACCCATATTCCCTCACCCAACAAATGATTTCCAGAAACCGGTGAAGTTTGTGAGCCCAAAGGGAGGTGAGGAAGGAGAGAAGAAGGGTGAGAAACCGAGTGGGCAGCCCCAACCCAAGCCAAAGCCTAAGCCACAGCCCACGAAGTTCCATTGTGGGTATTGTGGGAGAGATGGTCACAAGGATGAGTTTTGCTTCAAGAGGAAGCGTGAGGAGAGAATGGCTAGAGAGTGGGCTAACAAGGACAGGTACCACCCCTCTAATGGTGTACCTGAGCCTCGTATGCAGATGCCTAGGGCCAAGGCGATTATGAGGACGGTTCCGGCTTTGGGAGACCGGAAGGCAGCAGGTGGTGCTGCTGGCCGAGCTACACCGGTCAGACCGGTGCAGGTCTGGGCAGACAGCGAGTTGGTTTTCGTGCTCGTGAGGATGCTCGGTTTGGTTCTGGTGGTCGTGATTCTGGTGGTTGCTCTGGAAAGTTTGCAGGAGGTCAGTTTGCTAGGCGTTCTCCACCTCGTGCTCAATACGGGGGTGGGAGGAGTCGTAGCTTTGAGATGGAGAGGAGGAACGATCCACGGTTTTCCTTTCGTGGCTTTCGTCCTCCTCCAGCTAGAGAGGGTTGGTTCCCTCGTAGTGGTTACCGTGGTGGTAACTTTGATAGGCGTGATGATTTGGTTTGTGCTAACCCCACTTTGGAGCAAATGGCTCGGCACTGGTTTTACTCTTTTGGTACTAACCCTAGTGCTGAGTCGTTTGTTCACTCACGTGCTCGCTTTTGAATTTCAGGTGGGAGACTTGAGGAACGTTTGGTTGATTGACTCTGGTTGCTCGAGGCATATGACCGGGGACAAGGGGTGGTTCTCAAGTCTCGTCCCAGTGGTGTCCAAGACATACATCACCTTTGGGGACAATGGGCGAGGGCGTGTACTATCAGAAGGTGAGATCAAGGTAAGTGACAAGGTCACTCTCAGGCGTGTCGCACTTGTTCAATCGCTGGGGTTCAATTTGCTTTTTGTGTCCCAGTTGTTGGATGAGGGCTTTGAGGTGTTGTTTCGGCCTGGTGGTTCTCCGATTTTAGATTCTCGAGGGGACCTTGTTTGCATGGTCGTTCCCGAGGGTCAAGTGTTCCGAGATGATTTCTCTCAGTCTTCTGGTGTGGAGCGTTGCTTTTTGGCTGGTTCTTCGAGTGAGTTGTGGAAGTGGCATAGGAAGTTGGGTCACTTGAGCTTTGACCTTTTGTCTCGCTTGAGTAAACTCAATTTGGTCCGAGGATTGCCACGGTTGAGGTGTGAGAAAGAGTTGGTTTGTGCGTCGTGTAGGCATGCCAAGATGGTTGCCTCCTCTCACCCGCCTCTCACCGATGTGATGACTAAGCGTCCATGCGAGCTGCTCCATATGGACCTTGTTGGCCCAGCTCGTGTGCGATCTGCGGGAGGGAAGTGGTATGTCCTTGTTGTGGTGTTCGACTACTCTCAGTATGCGTGGGTGTTCTTTCTTGAGGAGAAAGGGGAGATGTTTGGTTTTGTTCGAGATCTTGTCTTGAGGTTAAGAAACGAGAGGCACGGAGATGCTATACGAGCGATCCGCAGTGACAGTGGCTCGGAATTCAAAAACTCTCGCTTCGAAACCTTTTGCCATGACTTGGGTCTTGAACACCAGTTTTCGAGTCCGTATACGCCTCCCCAGAATGGTGTTGTGGAAAGGAAAAACAGGACCTTGTGCGAGATGGCTCGGACGATGCTCGACGAGCATAGGACTCCGAGAAGGTTCTGGGCTGAGGCAGTCAATACCGCGTGCTATGTGTCGAACAGGATCTACCTCAGGGTTCATAAGACGAAAACCTATTACGAGTTGATGCACGGTCGCACACCCAAGGTGAGTCACTTCCATGTCTTTGGTTGTAAATGCTTCATTCTGAAGAAAGGGAAGAAGTTGGACAAGTTCGAGGCTAGGTCTGTCGATGGTATTTTCTTTGGTTATGCATCTCATTCTAGAGCATTTCGTGTGCTCAATCTTGAAACTAACCAAATCGTGGAGACTTGCGACGTGACCTTCGACGAGACACAGCCACGTAGTCAGCTTGTTTTTGAGTGTGTAGGTGACGACGAACTTGGCGAGGAGATCTTTCAGGAGGAGGAGCATGAACATGGAGATGATGAAGATGGCGGTGTGGTGCCCGCAGCTGAACATGTACCTACTACTTCGACGACGATCGTGAACGGGCCCTCTCCCACACCTACCACGACAAACCCAGATCAAGGCGAAGCTGTTGTTGAGGGGGAGGTAGCATCAAGGCGAGAACCTCCCCGACGAGTGCAAGTGGATCACCCAGCTTCGAGAATCATCGGCGACATGAATGAACGCACTACACGGTCGAGGGTTCGGAACAATTCTCATTTCGCTCATGCTGCTTTTGTTGCCACCTTTGAGCCGAAAGACATTGGATACGCGCTATCTGATCATAATTGGGTTAATTCGATGCATGAGGAGTTGGAGAATTTTGAGAGGAACCAAGTTTGGGTGTTGGTTGACCCTCCCCCAGGGTGTAAGCCGATTGGGACAAAATGGGTGTGGAAGAATAAAGAGGGAGAGAAAGGAGAAGTGGTGAGGAACAAGTCAAGACTTGTTGCTCAGGGGTATAGTCAGAAAGAGGGGATCGACTACGAGGAGACTTTCGCTCCTGTAGCTCGCTTGGAGGCAATCAGGATCCTTCTAGGCTTTTCCGTGGCTAAAGGGTTCAAGTTGTACCAGATGGATGTGAAGAGTGCTTTCCTGAACAGTGTGTTGGAGGAAGAGGTGTTTGTGAGGCAACCACCAGGGTTTGAGAGTGAGAAGTACCCCCACCGGGTGTACAAGTTGAGGAAGGCGTTGTATGGGTTGAAGAAGGCGCCTAGAGCTTGGTATGGTAGGTTGAGGGGGTTCCTGTTTGAGAGAGGGTTTGAGATGGGGAAGGTCGATCAGACCTTGTTTCTCCTCAGGCAGGGCAGAGATATCCTGATTGTGCATGTATACGTGGATGATATTGTCTTTGGTGGCTCGTCTAACTCTCTTGTTGCAAGGTTTGCAGAAGACATGAGCAGGGAATTTGAGATGAGCATGATGGGTGAGTTGCAGTTCTTCCTCGGGCTACAAATGAAGCAATCAAAGGAAGGAACATTTGTGCACCAAGCTAAGTACACCAAGGACATTATGAGGAAGTTAAAGATGGAGGACTCCAAGGCCATGGCGACGCCTATGAGTACGACTACAGCTCTTGATGCGGACGAGGAAGGTGAACACGTGGACCAGAAGGAGTACCGGAGCATGATCGGGTCACTCCTCTACTTGACGGCGGCGAGGCCGGACATCCAATTCTCGGTATGTCTATGCGCTCGTTTTCAAGCGTCTCCGAGGACTTCGCATCGGCAAGCAGTCAAGCGCATATTTAGGTATTTGCGACATACTCCCGACTTTGGCCTTTGGTACTCCGCGTCTTCTTCTTTGGCTCTTCATGGATTTTCGGACGCGGATTTTGCCGGGTGTCGGTTGGATAGGAAGTCCACTTCTGGAACTTGCCAGTTCTTAGGTTCTTCTTTGGTGTCTTGGTCTTCCCGCAAACAGTCGAGTGTTGCTCAATCCACTATCGAGGCAGAGTATGTGGTCGCAGCTAGTTGTTGTTCTCAGCTCCTTTGGATCACATACACCATGAGTGACTTTGGTGAGGAGTATACCCATGTCCCACTTCAATGTGCTAGCACCAGTGCCATAAGCGTTGCAAAGAACCCAGTGCTACATTCCAAAACTAAGCACATAGAAGTGAGGTATCATTTCTTGAGAGACAATGTAGAGAAAGGGAAGATAGCCTTGATCCATGTACCTACACATGACCAACTATCTGATATTTTCACCAAACCCCTAGATCAAGCAACTTTCACTCGTTTGCGGGGGAGCTTGGTGTGTGTTTGATTTCTTGAGTTGGTCTGTGGGAGCTCCTTTGTAGCATATGTATAGCTTTCCTTTGTGCATTTCTTTCATTTGGCATGGCATATGTAACATGATCTATAGGCATCTTTGTATCTTAGGTTGCATGCATTTTGTATCATATGCATTGTTTAGGAATGGCTTCTCCTATATACATTGTACACCATGGAATGATATATATGTCTTTGTGAGCTAGTTTGGTAAGCTATGGTTAGTTTAGCTTAGCTTTTGATAATCTTGGTTTATATCCATGGTTGATGGCTATGTTTTTGAAAAATCTCATATGTATGCTCTCTTGTGAGTAAATACCTTTATATGATCTTGACATGTTTTTGTGGCTTGGCTATGCTTAATTTGTGGTTGGATAGCTTATTTTGATCATATGGGGCCAAAAGCTCATTTGCCATCATGAATGTTTAGCCCCCATGCGTGATCTTGTGGAGGGACATAAGTTCCTTTTTGTCGCAAAGACATTTCATGTACCAATTTCGAATCTGAAAATGAAATGTAAATTGCTTGGAAAATGTGCTCCCATGTCATATGTGCTAATTTTAATTTGCTTTGGGTGCTAAACCGTTGCATGATGCCTACCAATGAGAAGTCTCATATATAGAAGTAGGCACATGGCTCGGTGGCTTTGACATGACATGAGGTGTTTGTGGGTGTTTATGATGGTCTTATGTTTAGAATGGTTGTCCTAGCATGAAGTTTGTGTGGCTTTGCCATTTTGACATGTTTTGCTCATGTTTAGGACTTTGCACATGAGAGGGTGAATTTTCGCAAAATTGCTCAATTCTATCTTAGCTTCGCCCAATGGTTGTGAAACTTGGTGATCATGAAGTTGATGTCTTTACGAAGCTATAGAGTATCTAACTTGCTCATTTGAACATGTGTAGCATCCTATGTTGAATTTTGTCTATTCTAGAAGCTATAGGTTGCATTTTTTGCATTTTTGGCTTGATTCATGCATTGTCAACAAGGGGGAGAAGTTTGAGCATGTTTTGGCCTACTGAATGCATTTGGAAGGTTTTCAAGTGGTTTCGAGCCATTTCTGGGCTCTGTTTGTCACTGGTCTGACCGGTTGAGGTCACCAGTCTGACCGGTCAGAGTGCTGGTTCTGTTCATTTGTTTGGCACCGGTCTGACCGGTGGTGCTGGCCGGTCTGACCGGTTAGAGCTGAGCTGATGCCGCTGCTCTGTTTCGTCAAGTGATTTGCATGCATTCGTCCAGGGGGAGTTGCATTGGTTCAGGGGGGGCTTGCATGTGTGCAGGGGGAGCTCTTTGTGGTTTTCGAGCTTTGGATTGGTGTTTTGTGCTCTTTGCTTGAGCATGTGTTGTCTCGGATGTGTCGAGCCGTTGCCCTTGCCTAAGGGGTCCGAGACTTGTCTTCTTCAAGTGACCTTGCTCTTTGCATTTCTTTGGCTTTCGATCGCTTGTTGAAGTTTCTTTTAGTCGTTTCTTTTCTTTTCCTTTTCTCTTGGTTACCAAAACGTGTGTGTTGTCAATGCACTCATCAAGGGGGAGATTGAGAGCCAGGTGTGGTTCGAGGACCGGTGGATGGTCGCTTCCTGGTGTGATGAGTGATTGACAACGTGGTGTGGACTGATTCTTGGCTAAGTATTGCAGGTGCAGATTGCGGCTTGACTGGTGTTGGTGCAGGTGAAGAACAAACGCGAAAGGTCGTTGCTGGTGAGGCCTCCAGGTGTGGAGAAGACAAGTAGGCTTAGTTCGAGGGACCCGGTGGCCAGCGGGGTCAAGTGCGGGCCGCATGGTGGCAAGAACGGCAACATGAAGTCATGGACGGTTTCTTGGTTGAGCCTCAAAACCAAGGTCGAGCCGGGACTACGTGGGAGCCGAGTCATGAGTGGTGATTGGCGGAGGCTACACCGAGTTCGCGGGGTTTCCAGTGGTTCACCAGAAAACCACTGGGTTCCTTGGTTGATCCACAAAGCCAAGACCGAAGAACTGAAGACGGAGGTGCAGCAGCTCCAGACCGGTCTGACCGGTGGGTACCGGTCTGACCGGTGTGCGACGACGCAGTCCGGAATCTTCGAAGCGGAGGACACGCGTCAGGATCGCAAGGCTTGCATCGAGGCTAAGTAAGTTTGCGGTCGCTGGGCATCCGTCCGATGGAGCGAAGACAAAGTTTTCCGAATTCGCCCTTGAGGGGCATGTATCCCTAGTTAGCTAGTAAGGGTATTTTCGTCTTTCGGTTGCCTCCATATAACCCAAGTGGTGAGAGGATGGCAGCCATCTCTTGGAACCCTAGCTCATTTGTTTTCCTATTTTCTCTTCCTATTTACCTTAGGATTTTCTTAGGACTAGCTTGAGAGCTTCATGGTGAGATCTTGTGAGAGGGAAGGATGATCGGGCGGCAAGCTAGACCTTGTATGAACCTCTTTGGTATGTATAGATGATTCGGCGTGGTTCCTCAAGGCTTGGATGTGTCTTTCCCGTTTCTCCTTTTTGGTGATTTTCGGAGCCCGTTCTTAGCATTTTTCTTGGAGCGATTTCGAGGCCTTTCTCTTTGGGATTTGGTGGGGGATGTATGCACGAACCCTTCGTGGTTCTTTTCCCTTTGATTCCCCTCCCAAATTCGTGAGCAAAGGGGCTCGATTTTGGGGTTTTCGTGGCTCTAGGGTTAGAGGCGTTCTTAGTGGGATTTCTTCGATTCCTCTTGATTTAGCAAGTTTTGGTGGACCAAATCTTGGCTATGGAGTGCCCATGAGGTGTTCCTACAATCCCCAAAGTCTTGCACAAATCCGTGGAGTGATTCGGGAGATCGGGAGTTGGATTTGGGGGAGTTGACCCGCGGGTGCTGGTCATCCCCGAGCGGCCCAGCCTGACCGGTCTGACCGGTGCTGCTTACCGGTCTGACCGGTGCAGAGGCTCTGTGGGTTTTGCCTCGGGTGAACGTCTGGGTGAGTTCGTGGTTGTCCCGTGTTGCTACTGTTTCGAGTTTGGGTCAGTTTGGAGCTCGGTAGGCCTGTTCGGAGGATTTGGGATTTCCTGGCTCGGACCGGTCTGACCGTTGAGCTACACTGGCCTAACTGGTGTAGGGGCCTTCTGTGGAAGTTCTCAGATTTTGCCAGCAGGGACCGGTCTGACCGGTGGTGCTCACCGGCCTGACCGGTGTAGGTCAGTGGTGCTCGAGTTGCTTTTCCGCTGCGTTCTCGAGTCCGTGAAGGTGTTTGTTGGTTCCTAGGACCAGTAGCACTCCAGTGGCTGCGTGGTCTTGGCCAACTTGGGTAGTTGAGTCGGAGACGTGATTTGGAAGCTGTGTTCGTCTTGTTGGAGTCCTCATCTCCTTCGAGAATAATTTTTATCGGCTCCCATTCACTCCCCCCTCTCTGGTTCGCCTAATCGGTCCTTCAAGAGGCTACCATCTTGGCATGCCTGCACGGCGCACAAACCAACTCTTTCTCCAACCTCAATCGTGGCAATCCTCGGACCAAATTGAGTTTACTCAAACGAGACAGAAGGTCAAAGCTTAAGTGACCCAACTTCCTATGCCACTTCCACAACTCACTCGAAGAACCAACTAAAAAGCAACGAGCCACACCAGAAGACTGAGAGAAATCCGCTCTGAACACTTGACCCTCGGGAACGACCATGCAAACTAGGTCCCCTCGAGAATCCAAAATCCGAGAACCACCAGGCCGAAACAACACCTCAAAACCCTCATCCAAAAGCTGGGAAACAGAAAGCAAATTGAACTCGAGCGATTGGACAAGAGCAACACACCTGAGAGTGACCTTGTCACTTACCTTAATCTCACCTTCTGAAAGCACACGCCCTCGCCCATTGTCCCCAAAGGTGATGTATGTCTTGGACACCACCGGGACGAGACTTGAGAACCACCCCTTGTCCCCGGTCATATGCCTTGAGCAACCAGAGTCAATCAACCAAACGTTCCTCAAGTCTCCCACCTGAAATTCAAAAGCGAGCACGTGAGTGAACAAACGACTCAGCACTGGGGTTAGTACCAAAAGAGTAAAACTAGTGCCGAGCCATTTGCTCCAAAGTAGGGTTAGCACAAACCATATCATCACACCTATCAAAGCTACCACAACGAAAACCACCACGGGAACCACCACTAGGGAACCACCCCTGTCTAGCTGGAGGAGAACGAAAACCACGAAACGAAGACCGTGGACCGTTCCTCCTCTCCATCTCAAAGCTACGACTCCTCCCACCATTGTATTGAACACGAGGTGGAGAACGTCTAGCAAACTGACCACCACTGAACTCACCATGCCAACCACCAGAACCACGACCACCAGAACTAAACCGAGCATCCTCACGAACACGGAAACCGAACTGCTGTTGTCACAGACCGGTCTGATCGGTGGTGCTCGGCCAGCAGCACCACCTGCCACCTTTCGATCTCCCCAAGCCGAAACCGTCCTCATAATCGCCTTGGCCCTGGGCATTTGCATACGAGGCTCAGGTACACCATTTGAAGGGTGGTACCTGCCCTTGTTAGCCCACTCCTTAGCCATTCTCTCCTCACACTTCCTCTTGAAGCAAAACTCACCCTTGTGACCATCTCTCCCACAATAGTCACAATGAAACCGTATAAGCTTAGGTTTAGGCTTGGGTTGGGGATGCTCACTTTGTTTCTCCTCACTCGGCTTCTCACCCTTTTTCCCAACGAACTCATTCCCCAAGTCACTCTTGAACTTGATGGGTTTTTGGAAATCATTTGTGGGGCGAGGAAATATGGGAGGATCTGGGGTTGTGTCAAGTTTGTTTCTCAGTGGGTTGGGCTTAGGAGCATAGGCATTTTTGTGGAAGGTTTTTTGTGGAGCTTGGATATCACCAATCTTCTCTCCTCCCTCACCACTGCACTCTCCAATCTTATCAGACCCAAGCGCTTGCCCATCATAGCGCTTGTATGCCTCTATCATCATCCTAAGCTGTGGTTCATGACCCGACAACCAACCCATCATTTTCCTCAACTCATCATTCTCATCCTGCAAGCGATCCACATAATGTGCAAGTTCCAGATTCTTCAAAGCATGCAATTCACAAGTAGAGCAAGAAGTGGGAATATGTTCTTTCAACTTAGCCTCAAGCGAAACAGTGTAAGCATGCATCTCATCAATCTTTCCACGCGAAACAGGGCAAGAAGTGCAAGCACCTAGCAAAGCAGGTCTAGACTTAAGCTCAGCCACTTCAGCCCTAAGCACATCTAGTTCATCACAAGTAGAGGCATGCTTATCCTTAAGAGCAGTAAGATCAGCTAGGTACACAGAGCAATCACAACAATCAATCTCATCAGAAACCACAGGTGAAGCCTTAAGCAAATCTATCTCAAGCTTAGCATCAAGGTTCTGGTTTCTAACTCAGCTACTCAGTTCCTAGCATCTTCTAGTGAGGCCCTAAGCTCTTTTCTCATCTTCTTTGCCTCTCTAAGCATATCATCACGATTATCAAGCAACATGCCAAGCCGTTCATTCTCCTTACGCAAGAAGGGAAGCCCGTCATGTACCTCATCCTCGGAGTCGGAGTCCGAGTCGCTCTGGTGACTCTTCTTGCTGCCAGAGCTGCGTGCCATGCCGTAGAAACCATCTCTCGCAAAGCAGCTCAGGTCGCTCAGGTTCTTGGATGACTTCTTGTTCTTGCGCCGATCACCTTCATCCTCGCTGCTGCTGGAGCTCGAAGAAGAGTGTGGTCCTCCTTGTGTTCACTCGGTCGCTCCGACCATCGCTCGAGCCTTGCCTCGGCCGTCTTTCTTACTCGATCGTCACTCGTCCTTGTGCTTGTTCTTGTCCTTGTGCTTGTGATCGCGCCTTGATTGGTACTTGCCGTCCGTCCTCGACCGGTGCTTGTAGCCGTCCTTGTTCTCCACCTTCTCCGGACAGTCGGCGACAAAGTGTCCTGGCTTGCCGCACTAAAAGCATGTCCGTGTGGTCCTCCTTGTGTTCACTCGGTTCTCGTGCATCCTCTCGAACCGCTTGGTCAACAGCGCCAGCTCGTCCTCTCCAAGCACGTCAAACTCCTCATCTGGCAAAGACATCAAGGAAGACAAAGAGAACATCCTGGAGGATGGATTAGCGTTAGACTTAGCACCTGAGCTACCGACGAGGGCAAGACTATGAGAGTCAGTCGGGCTCTCAAGACGGGCAGTCATACCCCGATCCAACTCAGCTAACTTGAGCTTAGAGAACAGCTCGTTCACGGTCAGGGTGTCATACTTCTCGGACTCAAGAATAGTCTCGACCTTTCCGTCCCATACGGTGCGATCCAACGAGTGCAAGAGCTTCACGGCTCTATCATGATCATCATATGGGAGCACGGCGAAATTGGCTCTCGTGTTGTTCACCACAACCGTAAACCACTGGAAAAGGGCATCGACGGACTCGCCGAGGAGATGAGTGAAGTTCTCGTACTCTCTCCGGTAAGTCGCGTACATCCGAGCCTGAACCTGAGCATTCCCAGCATGAGCATCCTTCAACTGCTCCCAAATCCTACAAGCTAAGTCCTCTGTCTGAACCCGATCGAATTCGGACTCACACAGAGCACGAAACAAGTAGTCAACCGCCTTGTTGTTGGCGTCGAACATATCCCTCGATCCTGGAGCAAGGAAATTAATCGGATGAACATAAGTTGTGTTCACCACAACATCCCAAAGGATCTGACCCTTTCCACGGAGGAACACAGCCATTCGTCTCTGCCACATCTGGTAGTTCTTCCCATCGAAGTGCGGAGGACCCGATCCCCGTTCCTGGTATGCCATCTTTTGATCTTAGACTGGTTAGAGCCTCGAAAGACTCGAACCGGCTCTGATACCAATAGAAGGACCGAACTGGCGACCAGAGAGGGGGGAGTGAATGGGAGCCGATAAAAATTCTTCTCGATGGAGATGGAAACTCCAACAAGATGAACACGGCTTCCAAAACACGTCTCCGGCTCAACTACCTAAGTTAGCCAAGACCACGTAGCCACTAGAGTGCTACTGATCTTAGGAACCAACCACCACCAATGCCTACCCGAGAACGCAGAACCAACTTGAGCAGCTACTGGACTACACCGGTCAGATCGGTTGCACACACTGGTCAGACCGGTCCCTGCTGGAGCGCCCTGAGAGAACCTGAGAACTTTCACAAAAAGCTCCTACACTGGTCAGGCTGGTGTAGCACGCCGGTCAGACCGGTCCAAGCCAGGAAGCCCCAAATCCACAAACTTGACCTTCCCAACTCCAAACCGAACCAAACTCAAAACAGCCGCCACACAAGACAACAGGGCACTCACCAACACGTTCACCCGAGCAAAACCCAACTGGGGGTCGGCACTGGTCAGGCCGGTGAGAGGCACTGGTCAGACCGGTGTGACCTGAGCTCTCGGGATGAACCGCAACCCGCGGGTCAACTCCCCCAAATCCAACTCCCGATCTCCCGATTCGCTCCACGGATTCGCACGAGACTTTGGGGATAGTAGGAACACCTCATGGGCACTCCATAGCCAAGATTTGGTCCACCAAAACTTGCTAGAACAAGAGGAATCGAAGAAATCCCACCAAGAGCGCCTCTAACCCTAGAGAGGAGAAAACCCCAAAATCGAGCCCCTTTGCTCACGGATTTGGAAGGGGAATCAAAGGGAAAAGAACCACGAAGGGTTCTAGCATACATCCCCCAGCAAATCCCAAAGAGAAAGGCCTCGAATCCGCCACAAGAAATTCGCCAAGAAAAGGCTCCGAAAATCACCAAAAAGGAGAAACGGGAGAGACACAACTAAGCCTTGAGGAACCACGCCGAATCATCTATACATACCATGAAGATTCATACAAGGTCTAGCTTGCCACCCGATCATCCTTCCCTCTCACAAGATCTCACCATGAAGCTCTCAAGCTAGTCCTAGAAATTCCAAAGGAAAATGGAAGAGGAAAATAGCAAAACAAAATGAGCTAGGGTTCCAAGAGATGGCTGCCATCCTCTCACCACTTGGGTTATATGGAGGCTAGCCGAAAGACGAAACTACCCCTAAGGCCTAATACTAGGATACACACCCCCGAGGGGCACTTTGGGAATCTTTGACTTCGCACCATCAGACGGATGCCCGGTGGCAACAGCACCCTGCGTAGCCTTGACGCAAGCCATGCGATCCCAATGTGTGTCCTCTGCTTCGAAGTCTCCAGACTGCGTCGTCGCACACCGGTCAGACCGGTGCTCCTCACCGGTCAGACCGGTCCAATGCTGCTGCACCTCCGTCTTCGGTCTTGGCTTTGTGGATCAACCAAGGAACCCAGTGGTTTTCTCGTGAGCCACTGGAAACCCCGCGAACTCGATGTAGCCTCGGCCAATCACTACTCATGACTAGGCTCCCACGTAGTCCCGGATCGACCTTGGTTTTGAGGCTCAACCAAGAAACCGTCCATGACTTCATCTTGCCGTTCTTGCCACCATGCGGCCCGCACTTGACCCCGCTGGCAACCGGGTCCCTCGAGCCAAGCCTACTTGTCTTCTCCACACCTGGAGGCCTACCCGGCAATGACCTTTCGCGCTTGCTCTTCACCTGCATCAACACCAGTCAAGCCGCAACCTGCACCTGCAATACATAGCCAAGAATCAGTCAACACTACGTTGTCAATCACTCATCACACCAGGAAGCGACCATCCACCGGTCCTCGAACCAGACAGGCTCTCAAACATTAGGAAGGCTAGGCATGTCCGAACCCATGTAGAGTACTCCTACCCGTGTATAGCTAGTACTCCTCCCCTAAACCAACTTGTAACCCTGCCTCACGTACTATATAATGCGAGGTAGGGACCCCTCTCTAGACATCCGCATCATCTTGTAAACAACACCCCATCAATCAAGAGCTACACAGCACACAGGACGAAGGGTATTACGCACATTGCGGCCCGAACCTGTCCAAATTGTGTGCCACGTGTCTCTCCTTCAAGTTTCCGACCTCGGCGAGGCCACAAACATCTACCTCGGGTACCACTTGGTAGGTTGCCGATCTAAAACACCGACAGCTGGTGCACCAGGCAGGGGCTCTCACCGAAGATCTCATGGCGAACTCGACGGCTTCCATCATCATCAACCCAACTGCCACCTTCAACTGCGGCGACTCCTTCGTCTTCGGCTCCTGGGTCTGCACTGCTGATGGCACTGGTTCGTTCCAATGCTACCTCACCATGACCCCAGACCCGGAGACTGGGTTTGTGACGCTTCCAGAAGTCGCCACAGACCAACTCGTCAAAAAATTCGACGAAATTTCGCTCTACAACAAGGCCACCGGCTTCGAGATTGGATCCACCTCCAACTCGAACTCGACGACTACCTGGGTTGAGCCATCATGTGGACCAGTCCTCCCCCACGAGCAATTCCCGTACGGCCTTCGCAGCGCCAGCATGGCCTATGCGATTATGCTCACCCCCCGTCAAGCCGGCAAGGAGATCGCTTCCGACTACAACTCGGACTCCAGCGCCTTCCTCGACTACAACTCGGACTCCTCCTACGAGTTCGACTTCAGATTGGATCTGATCGAGCCCGAGTCCGACTACAACTACATTGAGAAGCCGCTCTCGGGTCCTGCTGCTGACTTGGTCATCAAGTCTACTCTAGCTGGTAGATTCATCTACTGGCCCGACCAGAAGCCCACAGACCTGGCCTCGACACACTACCCTTCCAGGAGGGAGCTACCCTATCTCCCATTACGGGAGGAGCACACACCGACCGAGGTGGCGACTACTGACTCCGGCCGCTACTCACCTAATCGTTAGGTGTTCGTAGCTGAAGCCGGTGGCACCTCTAACAATCGTGAAGATCGGTACCTCGACGACATCTCCGACGATGAGTTGTCAGCGGATGCACCTGCCGATGAGACCACTGACGCCAAGAACGCTTGACATACTCTCAACCAAATGTGAGCAGACTGGTGTCGTCAGCTCCGGGAATGTCTACCAGTCCACAACCTAACTGAGTCTCTGGATGAAGTCGCAGCACGGTCTCACGAGACGCCTGAGCAATGCCTTATGTCCATTAACAGGATATGGCGAGCTACTCCAGGCAGCCGTGCGGCCGACCTGATAGCCCAGCTTGCAGAGCAGGCCTACTTCATGCACGTCAACGATCAGCAAAACCGAGTACAAGACCAAGACGCCAGCAGCCGTAACCGCACCGTAGCCCAACCAGACAACGTGGGGCCCAACCGCATCTGCCATGCGAACCAGCCGACTCCCAATCGCTCCAAAGCTACGAGGGGAGGAACCACAAATGGCGGTGGTAGCAGCGGTGGTGGCGGCGGCAGTAGTGGCAGCTCCTCTAACGACGGCGGTTGTAGACACTGCGGTGACGGTGACCCCGGAGGCCGAGGCCACAGGAACAGCCACGCCAGCGGCAACGCACATGGCGGCTTCGACGCCCGCCACAGGATCGACGAGATACGCTACGCCAAGGGAGCCGCCAACATCGGCGACCATGATGGCTTCCCCGCATTCACGGCTCAACTACGTGCCCTCCTACTACCCAAGAAGTTCAAGCCTCTTGGAATCTCCATGTACGACGCGAAGCAAGACCCAGTTCCGTGGTTGCGGTGCTATGCCCTAGCCATTGAGAACGCTGGTGGCAACAACGATACGAAGTGCCTCTACTTCCCCTTCTGCCTGGACCAAGCTCCGCTCACATGGCTCGAGTCGCTCAACCACAACTCCATTGATGAGTGGGACCAGCTGAAGGCACAGTTCACCAGCAACTTCGCGGGTGCCATGGGACGCTCGAGTACTCGCATGGACCTGGCGCAAGTCAAGCAAGAGCAAGGCGAGACGCTTCACCAGTACATACGATGCTTCTTCGACAAGCGTGCGACCGTAGTCGACGTCACCGACAAAGAAGTCATCGACTGCTTCCAAGACGGTCTCATCCACTGTCGCACCTTCGAAGACTTCGGTCGCCGCCGCCCGAGTTCCATAACCAAGCTCAAGGACATGATCACTTCACAGGCTGACGAGGAAGACAAGGCCATTGCCAAGTATGACTCCAATCACGGCAAGGGCAAGAACAACACGGGCGGCAACAACAATAACAACAACAAGGATCAGGGTGGTCGCAGCAACAACAATAATAACTACTCGGGTCCCAATCGTAAGCGCTAGCCAGACAACACTGTCACGGCAGTTCAGCGCGCTATGAAGAACGGCAACAAGAAGACCTCGGGTGGCTTCAAGGACTTGCTCAAGGAGAAGTGTCCGTGGCATCCGGAGAACAACCACACCACCGAACAGTGCTACCAGCTTCGGCGGGCACTCAAGGATACTCCGGAACCTCGCCACCCAAACGACAAGAAGGGCAAGGCAAGGGTACCCGAAGGCAATGACGACTTCTAAGACCCTGACAAGACAGTTAATGTCATCTTTGGTGGTCTACCTAGCAAGCGAGCGCAGAAGCTAACTCTGAGCTAGATCATGTCCATCGAACCCGCGACGCCGACGCCTCTCAGGTGGTCGGAGGTACCCAACACCTTCTCTCGCACAGATCAGTGGACAAACTTCTCCGAGCCAGGATGATTTCCTCTCGTCCTGGACCCGGTAGTTGTAGGCTCCAGGCTCACTGTTGACGGTCTATATGTGTATCAATGTTTGTCTGGATTGCAAGCGGACAAATCCTCTGTCGTAGTCAAGGGACCCTTCTTCCCTCAAGTGTGAACCCAAGGTATCGAATCCGTGGAACAAATGTGTGATGCAAGAATAAATCTAATAAAGCCAAGAACACTTTAATCTTTGAAAGATGTTACTTTTGCATCTAATCTAAGGAAACACAAAGAAAATGAATCTAATCTAAGAAACACCAGAGGTAGCTAGAGATAGAGAGGGGGAGGTAAAACCAATCTAGAGAGATTGGATCGAGCTCTTGTTCAAGTTCCAAACAAAGAAGAACATAGCAAATTGAATCTCATAAAACCCTCTTTAAATCATGGCTTCCATTCCAACTCCAAAGACGTCCGCCTTTTGGAACCTTCGTCCTGTCACGACACGCCCCTATTCGTGCGGGTTAGCCTAGGGCGAGTCCAAAGGACAAGATAAAAACATTTGGTAGGTCATGCATGCACCTCTAGCCACCACGGCTACAAGAACACCCTATGCGAATTATCTCGATAATAGATCGGGGAGGAAGAAAACCCAAACGAAGACAAAGTCGTAGAGAAAGCACTTGATCGCTAAGAATCGGATTGCAATTTGATAATTCAACATAACGAATGATACATGGACAAGATCACCACCGGGATCCTACCTTGATCTTGCTCCTAGCTCCTGGAACTCCGACGTGGTCTTCCTTGCAAGGTTCCGACGTCAGCTAGGGAAACCCTAGTCAACTATCTCGAACCTCTCATCTTCGGAATGGTGTCCCTCTCTTCTCTGCTCCTTGGCGGCGAATGGTGAATTAATTCTTGTGTGGCTCTTGCAGGGGGACTATAAATAGCCCGAGGGTCATCTAGGTCAAAGGGGGCAGCGAATGGGGCTCGAAATGGATTGGGTCGGCCGGCCTGGGCCCACTTCAGCCCGGTTCGCGGCCTCCTTCGTCGGTGATGCTTCTCGTGTCTTCTGGAACTTTCACCCTTCTGCATGTGGGCCCTTGGCGTCTGTTTCTCCGCAGTTTGGATAGGCCTCCTTGTCGCGCAAGGTTCAGCGTTTTCTGTCTAGGTCCTCGGAGTTTTCTGCCTTCACGGTTCGGTCCTTGGGCCTCTTGGTGTCATGTTCACTTCATAACTTGACTTGTACCGGGCTTCATGGTCTTCTCATGAGGTGCTTGATGAACTTTACTCGGAAGTCTTGCATTTAGCATTAAAGTCATGCATAAACAATAAACTCCAAAAACGACATGCAAGAGCGAACTTGTTATATCAAGGGGGTTAGTACCAATGGATAAGAGATTAAATTGATGCCAACACCGAAGGTAAACTCATGGCTAGGTTGACGGAAATTCACCGTCAACAGCTCCCCCATGCTTAAACCTTGCTCGTCCTCGAGTAAGCCTTCGATTAAGCCTTCGATGGATATCAGTGTTGCCTTTCATTGCACAAACCCTGCACTTGATCATACATGAGAAAACATAATGCTCTCAAAATTTTAATTCGTTAGAGTTCCATAGTGTACAAGCCTTCATCCCTACGGAGGGTGGATATCAATTAAGCTCTTCCCGCAAGTATTAACCATGCTCCCAAAATTCAAATGGATCTCAGAAATTTTGAAATAAAGAAAGAGATGAAAAAGAGCTAAACCAAGTTCAAAAATTTAAACCACCTTGCATCTTGCTCATGAACTCTCATCTCATCTTGTCTCTCAGGCCTATTTATTATACTCCTTTCCCCTCTCAAAAACATATATATGTGGTAGGCTTTATGTGGAGATTTTGGGAAAAGTTTAGTCCTACCAAGATATTATTAAAACAAGACAAGTTTCTCATGGTCTTACCAAGACTCGTCAAAAAGGTCATTCGAAAATAATGTTATGGCAAAGAGTGGACATGTGCAAATGGCAAAGAGTGATCCCGAGGCACAAAGGAAGTCCTCGTTATCGGATTGCACATGGTTGGAAAGATGAGGTTGGATCTTGTTCTTGAAGCTTTTTGAAATTCCTAATGCATTTAGAGAACCGGGGAGTTCACTTTATTTTTATTTTTATACATACTCATATTTTTTCTCTCATACATATTCTTTTTTTCTTTATCTCTTTTCTCTCTTTTTTTCTTTTTGTCTATATACACATTTTTTTATTTGCTCCCCTTGAACTCTAAATTGCATTGTACCTACCTCCTCCCCCATGCTTAGACGTTTGCTCGTCCTCGGGCAAAGAGGTGATAGAGATAAGGTAGGTACCAGAAATATATTTTTTTTCCTTGGAGAGATACTTGAAATCTTTAATCTCGGCACCATCTTGTGATCTTCCTCTAGTTGACGATCCATACTCAAATGATAGGTTGTGGTCAAGGAGGTAAACACAAAGATGATATTTTTGGTTTTAAGGGTGGATATCCGGCAAGGTTTGTGACATTTCCGATGTGGAGATACACAATGCACGGATAGAAAGGCTAGCAATAAGATAGGTACGCAAAAACAGAATGACCAGCTTCTTAGTCTCGGGCCAGAGAAATCAAGCCCGGAATTAACTCACCCAAAAATGAATCTTGTATACTAAGTTTTTGCACTCAAATAAATATATGGCTCTAGATAGGTAGAGCAACATGCAAGTGGTATTAATGACAAGGTTAGCATTACTTTTAAGAACAAAAATAGATCATCTTTAACCCATCCAAAAATTGAGAGCATAAGAAAAACAATGGGTCTCATTTTTATCATAACCTCCGCAAAGGATTAAGCTAGCATTTAGATTAATTTCAGATTTGTATTTTAAGAGAGCATTAGCTTAATCATGCATAAAACAAGTACAAAGATAAGCAAAGCGGCAACTATCATCATATATCAACATGGCACAAACTTTTTATCTTTGCCAAATGTAAAAACATGGTGGTGATTTTATTCATGATGAAATAGAAACTAACACACATGCTGAAAATAAATAAAAACTGAAAATACTACGCATACATAGATGCACACAAGCTGAAAAATAAAGAAAAGAAAAAGGAAAAAAGAAACAAAAAAACAAGCTTCTCCTCTCCTTAATCTTCCGCCGGTGGCTGATATTGGTAATCTTGGTTATTATACCCTTGCTCATAATAAGATTGCACCGCTCCTCCAATGAATTACTCCGGCGGTGCTAGGTGAGGCGGCCTAGCTCAAAAGCGATGTTTGCATTCCCTTCACCCATTTGATTTGCATTGGATTGGATGGCTGCAATATTTTTCATGTTCCTTGCAGCATATCCTCCAATGATGGCCACACTTTGTTGTGGTTGAGAAAGGTGTGCATATTGCTCCGCAAAGGCTACGTTGGGTACCGTCAAATGAGTTGGTGGTGGCATGGTTGCACCACTCCCCCATGCTTGCATTGTTACACCTCCATAGTGTCTTGGCGGCACCGCAATTCCTCCATATGGTGGCACAAAAATTTGGGGAGCACCTTCTTCTTCTTGGGTTGCGGAATATCCTTCTTCTACAATCCTTCCTCTCTTGTTCTTCTTCGCCGGCACAAGAAGTCCTTCCTCTAACCAATCTTCTTTCCCCTCAATAATAAATTTCAGCCTTGCATCCGGTAGGGGTAAATTAACTTTGGCCACTTTAAAGCCTCTTCTCTCATCTCCACTTATATATTTTCCTTGCATCATATATTCAATTCCTAAGGATGTCCCGGCGAGGAGATATTTCGGGTTCCTTGCAATTCCTGGCCTTAATGAGATGGCTAACATGAAGAGGTAACACCCCGAACCAATGTCTCCAGATCCCGAAATTGCTTCGCAACACCACCGGTTGATCATAAGGTGTGAGAAGTCAATTGGCTACCCAACAATCAAAGCCGAGTAAAGGCAATTCAACTCCATGTCGGTGATCTTGGTTTCTTTAATCCTCCCCAAAATCCTTTTGCTCATCCATGAGTGAAACACCTTGATTATGGGGTTCCGGATACTACTCCTTTGCCGATTATCTTCTCCCACGATCTTTCTCCAAAATCCTTCCAATGCATTCCCTTACACGTCTACTTGCTCCGGGGCTCCCTTTTAAAATCCAAGCAACTCTTTAATGTACTCATAGGGAACCACTTGTTCATCTCCTTCCAAACGGAATGAAAGACTGTCAGATGTTTATATCTGCACAGACCACAAGGGTATCAACCCCGGTGGTTTATTTGTTCGGCGGGGTGAAATCTAGTGCTAAGAACTCAAAGGTTGCGCACGAGCACATGGAACACAAGGAACACAGCGAGTTTATACTGGTTCGGGCCTCCGGAGAATAAAACCCTACGTCCAGTTCTTGATTGTATTGATGTGGATGACTTGGGGCGACTTGGCCTCAGGGGTCCGGCCTTGTCCGCCTTATATTGGCTGACGGACAAGGTTGGTGGGCCCTGAGTCTTGGTCGGTTAGAACAGGGAAACCAATCTAAGGAAAGTTACAACATAATCCTATGATCTTCAGACTGTCTGGAGGCACAGCTGACATCTTCTGCCTTGTCTTGCACGCCTTACCCGATCGGATCGGATAAGGTCGTCTGGGGAATCTTCTGGAAAGTCTTCAGGAGGTCGTGTGGGTCACCAACCAGGTCGGTTGGGCCCACTGTCAGGTCAGTGGGTCTTCTAGTAGGCCGGACCCACTTGTCGGGGATGGCCGTGAGCCTGGTCTGTGGGGACCCAGGGGTACCCATGTGTCACAAGCCCCTGAGCGATGTGTAGGCGCAGCAACCTCGAGAGGATCATGACGAAGTCTTGAAGCTATTGACAAGTCGAATAGCGTGCACGTCGGTCCAGAAAGAAGAAAGGAAAATCAGCTTAGCAGCCGACCTGTTTAAAGTCTTGCCGAATGAAGAGAGGTCGAGTAACGACTTATAGGAAGCAAGCTTCCGATAGATCGAGATGACGATGAAAAAATTTCAGATGGCGTCAAGGATGCACTCATAGAGTAGTATCCGAGCATCATGGCGGACAGGATGGCCGGTATGATGATCCAAAAAAGATAGAAGAAAAAATTAGGTCGAGTAACGACTTGTTGAGAAATAGGTTTCCTAATAGGTCGGTACGTCAAAGAAAACAAGAGGGCGTTGAAGACGCTCTCGTAGAGTAGTCCCCGAGCATTGAAGCAGATAGCATGGCTGGTTTGATGCTCAAAAAAGAGAAGAAAACTGAGTCATGGTCTTGATTGAATGAAGTGTAGAGACACCCAGATCTCCTAGCATAGCTGCAAGGAGTCTGGCAGGGCCGACCTCGAGGAGGCCTTGTAGGCGTGCCGACCTCAAAGAGGCCTCGAATCAACCATGCCTAGTATCCGAGGATACCCAGTAAGATCTTTAAATCCTCGTTGCATAAAGAGGTCGTCAATGATGTCGTAGCTGAAGTTGTGATGTCCAGAATCATCATCGGTGAAGATATGATAATATATGGATCTCGAACGAATGGAGTGTAGGGACACCCAGATATCCTGCATAGCTGCAAAGAGTCTGGTAGAGCCACCCGAGGCATGCCGACCTCAGGAAGGTCTCAAATCAGAAGCGCCCAAGCACCCGGAGATACTTGGTAGGGCCATTGGGCGCGCACCCCACTGGGTGTCCAGAGCAGGCTGGCAGAGCTACGAAAGCATACTGACCTCAAGAAGGTCACACATCCAGGGCACCCAACTAGGTTGGCAGAGCCGTAGATATACCGAGGTATTTCGAGACCTAGGTATTAAGGCATGCCGACCTTAGGAAGGCCATTTTGGTGTCCAGATGACCAACATAGCTACCAGTCATCCAGCGGAGCCATAGTACAAAGGTATTGACGACCTTAGTTTTGGGCACACCGACCACAGGGGCCCAACAAAATTGTAGACGTGAAGCTTCTGATCTCCAGGAGCCCAGACTGATCTAGCAGAGCAGCGAGGCATGCCTACCCCGAGAGGTCTTCAATCGAACCTATGACCATTCTGCTCAGGAAATAGAAATATAGGCTGATTGGAATAGGTCTGTTTACGTGCAGAGCCATAGCGGGTGCACCAGGACGTAGAGCCTAGCGGGTGCAATAAAGACGTAGAACCGTAAAGGTAGCATTTAATCATCATCGTCGTCTGTAGATGTAGCAAGGCGCAGGGCCATCTGACGTGGAGTCAATCTTATCTTCTCCGTAGACTGCAGGGTCACGGGTCAATAGTGGTTGGAGATTCTCTTGCCACCCAGAAAACGACAAACTGCCCACTGACCAAGAGGTGTACTATAGCCATGTGATGCTGCAGCAGCCTCGGGCATCATTGATGCACAAATGACAAATTCGTCGTGAGGTAGGGAAAAAGTACATCGCTTTTAATCGTCCACGTGTCTACAAGGCCTCTCAATCACATGGTAGCAGTGTCATCACTTCACTGGCTGCTCAAGGCCTGGTTCTGGCTATAAATAGCACCATATGGCTGAAGGAGGCAAGCACCGAGCATTGCTGAGCTATGAAGCTACAGAGTAGAATTTTAGCCATGGGCATGTAACCGTCCACCAGAGCATAGCATGCAAAGTTTGTAGAAGGTTGGAGCTAGAAGAACACTTGCGAAGTGTAGGTATCTCCCCCACTCTTTGTACCGTGCCTCAGTGAAGATTCATGGAGAGTTTGGAGGTGATGCTGTAGAGGCCCGAGGTGATGCTGCAGGTTCTTGGTGAGTAGTAGATGCTCATCGAGGGCTTGCAGCACCTTCCCCCTTAGAAGACTATGTCTGAATTCCGCAGTCAGGCACAAAGCACGACCTGCTAGGCGCAGCACTAGGGGTCTGAAGCTAGAAGAATTCTTGCGATGTGCTCTGCTGTAGTAGAGAACCTGGCAAAGATTGCTCTAGGTAGATCAGGTCTTCAAATATGTTTGTATCTTGTAACAGGTTCTGGATCCAATGAGGTCGCAGGCAACCTGTGTACCTTCGTAGTTCTCATGTAATGTTCGCTCTCTTCTGTCATGTATTGGTCGTTTTGAAGAAATTATTCATCACAGACCTTACATAGTGTGATTTGGGGGCTTGTCGACCTCATGGAGATCGAATTTGCTATCAGGACGACCTGGTATCATCGATGTGTGTACGACCTAAACTCGGGGTGTTAGGTCGCCAATCTATCCATTGCGTATATAGCCGTTGGCGTGAAATCTGGCGAGATCGTCTTGCAAAATTAGCGGCACAGAGCCGTTATGGTAGATCCATTGCGGCGGTAGATCCATAATGGGCGTCCGCGGCGGGGCCCATAAAAATACGGCCGCAGGGACGGGCGTTGACCCTGCCCTGCCATCGTCTTCTTCCTCCCGCCGCCTCCGCCGGAACCCTTCTTGCTGTAGCCGCCGCGCTTGCACGTCCACCCCACCGCATTCAAAGCCGGAGCTCACCGCCACCTACAGCAGCCCACCCACCACCGCCGAGAGCCCAGATCTGTGCCGCTCCGCATGCGCGTGAAAACCCTTGTGACATTTAGATCCAAACCCATAGATTCCAAAGAAATGGCGGCCGCGGCTTCCCAGATCGCCACCCTAGATACGGTCTGGGATCCCTCGGTGATGACCGAGGAGAAGATCCAGGTGCTGGTGGAGCGCGGGCTGTTGAGGTCCAAGGCGGAAGTGGAGTGGAAGGCGCCCACCGGCGAGCCGTTCCCGACGGAGGACGACAAGGAGCAGGTCGTCTTCGCGTCCTTCTTCGAGCGCGGGTTCAATGTGCCCGCCAGCGACTTCTTCAGAGGTCTCCTGTACTACTACAAGCTGGAGCTGGTACACCTCGTTCCCAACTCCATCACTATAGTGTCTTCGTTCATCCACTTGTGTGAGGCATATCTGGGGATACCGCCCCATTTTTTGTTGTGGTGCTACTTCTTCAACGTCAAGACCACCGGTAAGCGCACTGGCATCGTAGGCTCGGTGATGTTCTGCTTAAGACCAAGTCTTCAGGCAGAATGGATTGACATGGACCTGCCGGACAACACCTCTGGGTGGAGGTCGGAGTGGTTCTACATCGCCGACCAGAAGCCGGCGCTCCCGAAGCGAACTGGGCACAGGCCCGAGAAGATACCTGAGTGGGACCCACCCCTCTCCTCCCGTGAGACGGGAGACCTTATGGAGTTGCTCGCCCTCCTCGCTGACCTCAAGAAGAAAGGTCTGACGGGGAGGCTCAGTGGTGATGTCGTTTTGTCGTCGCCTGATCCAGCCGATCAAGGACCGGGTGCATCCGGCCTACGAGTACTGGGGTCAGTCAGACCCTACTCGCGAAGTCAACCGCAAGGTTTCCAGAGATTAAATGGCGACCAGAGTCACTCAGCTGTACACCGAGTGGATCCGGAATAAGAAGTGCCCGAAGGCACACTCCCTGACCCGACCAGCTGATCCAGTAAGTCTTGAAACAACCAGCTCATTTCGAAGTGCTTAGTTGTTTTTGTGCCTTAGAGGAAGACCTCTTAGACCTTGTTTCTTGTCTTTGCAGGCTCGGGAAATGCAGTACTGGTGCCCTGCACCTCTGCCGACCGGCGCTGAGCCATGCCGGAAGTTGAGGTCGCAGGACTACCAGCCTCCAGCAGCTGCTCTGCTGGAGAATTATTTGTCGGATTCGTCTGTGAGGGCGGATGAGGACAGCGACGAGGAGGTGGGTGACACTGTGACGAGCCGGCCCGAGTCGACTAGTGCCACAAGGCTGGGGTGCCGGACAAGGGCGGCGATAGCGAAGCAGTCAAGGTCGAAGGCTGCCGCGACGGCCGAGGCAGCAAAGACTGCCAAGCTCGAGGCCTAGAAGAAGAAAAGGAAGAGGAAGACGGACCCCACCCCGACGCCGCAGGATGTCGAAGAGGAGGATGAAGCCACTGATGAGCCGCCGGTCACTGATGATCGCGCAGCACCAAGGTCGCCGAGCTCCGCGACAAAGAGGCAGCGGGAGCTGGAGAAGAAGACGACGGAGGAGGAGATCCGCCGTATAAAGGAGGCGCAGTTGGCTACGGCCGGCATTCAGGCTAAGATGCCTGTGAAGGTGCGAGGTCAGCTGCTGAGGCCGAAGTCGCGTGCGACAGTGGTCGTGAGGTAAGACCCCAATACTGCGATCTATTCATCAATTATAGTTATGAGGTCGTAGCATACTGACGAAGAAACTACTCCAGGTCGGATGCTAGATCCCAGAGCACCTCGAGTGCTCAGGGTTCTCCTGCAAGGACGACAACGTCCGAGCAGGAGGTCGGAACTCAAGGTTCCATTGGCAGCTTGGGGACGTCGACTCCCTCGCCCGTCATTGACGTAGACCCAATCAACACGGTACCAACCACGTCAGCTCAGGACCTAGTGGTGGACCAAGCTCAAATCGAGCAGCCGCGACAGGGCCCAGAAATAGCTGGTGGGGAGGTACCGGGTTCGACGTCGACAGGGCCAGGTTTGAGTAGGTGGGAGATCAACTGGAATGGCACCCCCTGGGATGAAGACACCTTCGAGGATGATGAAGACATGAAGGAAGTCCGCCGGGCCATCTTTACACTTAACCAAGCGTTTACGGTAAATATCTGCCTTTGAATTTAGTGAGCAACTTATCATGTAAATGTTATCAATGACCTGTCTTGTGACCTTGAAGCAGTCGCTGACGAATCGTGCCCAGGGCAGGGCCGATCAGTGTAGAAATGCCACAGCCATGCAACTGCGGGTGGCGGAGCTATAGGATGGATTCTGCTAACCCCACCTTTGAGCAAATGGTAAGGCACTGGTTTGATTCATTTTGTACTAACCCCAGTGCTGAGTCGTTTGCTCACTCTCGCTCTCATTTTTGATTTTCAGGTGGGAGGCTTGGTGGGCTTTTGGTTGATCGACTCCGGTTGCTCTCGACACATGACCGGAGATCGAAGGTGGTTCTCCAGCCTCACCCCGGTGATGACCAAAGAGTACATCACTTTTGGGGACAATGGGAAAGGTAGAGTGCTTTCAGTAGGCATGGTGAAGGTGAGTGAGTCTGTGAGTCTTAGGCGTGTTGCTCTTGTCAAGTCTTTGGGGTTCAATCTTCTTGTGTCCCAGCTTCTTGATGAGGGTTTTGAGGTCCTTTTCAAAACAGGCGCTTCTCGTGTTTTGGATTCTCGAGGTGATCTTGTGTGCACGATCATCCCCGAGGGTCAAATTTTCAAAGCTGATTTTTATCAGTGTGTCGGCTCTTCTCGTTGTTTGGTTGCTGGTGTTTCGGCGGAGCTTTGGAAATGGCATAGGAGACTAGGCCACTTGAGTTTTGACTTGTTGTCACGCTTGAGTGGGCTAGGTTTGGTCCGAGGATTGCCTAAGTTGAAATACCAAAAAGACTTGGTATGTGCTCCGTGTAGGCTTGGCAAGATGGTCGTCGCCTCTCACCTGCCTCTGACATCCATTATGACAGGGAGCCCATGCGAGCTGTTCCATATGGACTTGGTCCAGCTCATGTGTGCTAGGCGGGTGGGAAATGGTATGTCCTGGTAACAGTGGACGACTATTCTCGCTATGCTTGGGTCTTCTTTTTGGCTGACAAGGGGGAGAAGTTTGGTTTTGTGCGGGATCTAATCTTGAGGTTGAAGAATGAGAGGAATGGAGATGCTATTCGAGCTATCCGTAGCGACAATGGCACTGAATTTAAAAACTCTCATTTCGAAACCTCTTGTCATGATTTGGGTCTCGAACATCAATTCTCTTCTCCCTATGTGGCTTGTCAGAATGGTGTAGTTGAGAGGAAAAATTGTTCCCTTTGTGAGATGGCTCGGACGATGCTCGACGAGCATAGGACTCCGAGGAGATATTGGGCTGAGGCGGTGAATACTGCATGCCATGTTGGGAACCAGATTTTTCTTCGGGCCTTCTTGAACAAGACGTGCTATGAGCTCATGCATGGGCGAGCACCTAGAGTGAGCCATTTCAGGGCTTTTGGTTGTCGGTGCTTTATTCTCAAGAAGGGTAGGCTTGATAAGTTTGAGTCGAGGTCTTCTGATGGGATCTTTTTGGGTTATGCGAGTCATTCTCGAGCATTCCGTGTGCTCAACCTTGAAACTAACCTAGTCATGGAAACTTGCGAGGTTACCTTCGACGAGACCCAGCCATGCAGTTCGTCTGTTTTTGAGTGTGCAGGTGACGACGAGATTGGCAAGAAGATCTTTGAGGATGAGGAGGATGATGCTGGAGAGGATGATGGTGATGATGGTGAAGCTCCAGCTGAGCATGTACCCTCTACTTCCACTACGACGACTACGGTGCAGGATGGCGCATCCCCTACACCGACTACGATCCAGCAAGATCAAGTGGAAGCAGCTGCTGAGGGGGAGGTTGTCTGCAGGCGAGAGGCACCGAGGCGCATTCAAGTTGATCATCCTTCCTCAAGAATCATCGGCGACATCAATGAACGTACGACACGGTCAAGGTCCAGGAATACTTCTCACTTTGCACATTCGGCTTTTGTTGCTACCTTTGAGCCGAAAGACATTGGACACGCCCTCTCTGATCCTAATTGTGTGAATGCAATGCATGAGGAGTTAGAGAACTTTGAGAGAAACCAAGTTTGGGAGTTGGTAGAGCCACCACCACATTGCAAACCTATCAGGACAAAATGGGTGTGGAAGAACAAAGAGGGTGAGAATGGTGAGGTGGAGAGAAATAAATCGAGGCTGGTTGCTCAGGGGTATAGTCAGAAGGAGGGGATAGACTATGAGGAGACATTTGCTCCTGTAGCCCATTTGGAGGCGATTAGGATCCTTCTAGCCTTTTCCGTGGCTAAAGGGTTCAAATTGTACCAAATGGATGTGAAGAGTGCCTTCTTAAATGGGTTTTTAGAAGAAGAGGTTTATGTGAAGCAACCACCGGGCTTTGAGAGTGCTGAGTTTCCTCACCGGGTGTATAGGCTGAGGAAGGCGTTGTATGGGCTGAAACAAGCTCCTTGTGCTTGGTATGGCCGTTTGAGGGGGTTCTTGTTCAGCAAGGGGTTTGAGGGGGTTCCTTGAGCAAAGAATTCGAGATGTCTATGATGGGAGAATTGCAGTTCTTTCTCGGGCTTCAGATCAACCAGGCGAAGGAGGGAACCTTTGTGCATCAAGCCAAGTACACGAAGGACATCCTCAAGAAGTTCAATATGGATGACTCGAAGCCCCTATTGACACCGATGAGTATGACTACAGGGCTGGATGCGGACGAGGACGGAGAGCCCGTGGACCAGAAGGAGTATCGGAGCATGATCGGCTCCCTCTTGTACTTGACAGCAATGAGGCCGGACATTCAGTTTTCTGTGTGTCTGTGCGCTCGTTTTCAGGTGTCGCCAAGGCCTTCATATCGGCAGGCCGTCAAGCGGATCTTCAAGTATCTTTGATACACTCCTGAGCTCGGTCTTTGGTACTCGGCGTCCTCTTCCATTTCGCTTCTTGGTTTTTCGGATGCCGACTTTGCGGGTGTCGAGTCGATAGGAAGTCGACTTCGGGGACGTGCTAGTTTTTGGGTTCTTCGCTTGTTTCTTGGTCTTCTCGCAAACAATCTAGTGTAGCTCAGTCTACCACAGAAGCCGAGTATGTTGCTACCGCTAGTTGTT
Organism: Cenchrus fungigraminus; assembly: GCA_036936925.1. Taxonomy (NCBI): domain Eukaryota; kingdom Viridiplantae; phylum Streptophyta; class Magnoliopsida; order Poales; family Poaceae; genus Cenchrus; species Cenchrus fungigraminus. Next base: position 54,032,838 of record CM072772.1, on the reverse strand, counting down.
GCTCCCAGCTGCTCTGGATCACATACACACTGAGTGACATGAATGATTCCCTACATCTCGACACCATCGCTGGAGGTGTGTTCGCAAACAAAACTTCTGAGGAAGGGAAATCCTAGATAGCCTCTTAGAAAACTCTTCCCTTCCTACCTACCATAACGAACCCAGCCAAGAATCAGAGTCGATCCATGAGAGTCTTTAAACAGCTGAACCTGAACCTACGGTTTCCACGTCTCAATTTCCGACCGTTGAGCCCTCTCCCAAACCAGGAACAATGGAGGTAGAAGAAATTCAGCCTCCAGAGTCCCTCTATCGATTCGAGGATGACCCTCTTGAAAATCTCAGAAACACCTCGAATTGCTTAGATGTCCAACTACGGAAGAAGCCCTCTTCTGTCCAAATCCATCCAGCTAGGAATCTTTTGACAGAACCTTCCCCTAGGCCTACGGTACCTCCTTTGCCTCCCGATCCTCCAAACGAAACATCTATCATGGAGGCCATGGAAAAGAAGTGGTCAACTGGAGTGGGACACTTTTCCGAAGTGCTTTGGATTAGTTCACCCTCTACGATCATTCCTTGTTCCATAAAAGGAATTACCACCTTAACCCCGTCATGGAGGTTAATGTTATGCCATGGCACATAGCGTATACTTTGTTGGGCAACATTACGCTAAGACCATCCGACAAGCTCCTCAAGAGTTGTCCCTTTGGACACATTCTTGATTGTCGGGGGGTTGCATATGTTGTGCCAGTCCTAGTAGACAAGATCAAGGTTAATCTAGACTTCCACATCTTTGATGTCCTTGATCTTGATCTCCTCCTAGGCTCCCTAGCAGAAAAACTTCTCGATGCATCTTGAGGGAGCCTAGATGAAAAGCTTAGGGAAGCCGCTTCTGCCACCACTCCCTTGTTCTCAGAAAGTTCTATGGCGGAGCCTCTTCCCAAGCAAAACCCGCTCGAGGAGATAATGCATGTATCTCCGCTCGCATCGTTTGAGCCTGTTCTCATTGAGGTTGTAGAATTTTTTACCCCTCAGGAGTACGACTCAGAAGATCCTCTTCACCTTTGTGAAGGCGAACGATCATCATCATCCTCGATTGAGTTTGAGCCTCTTCCCGCTGGCCAGTACGATGTTGCTCTCGACCTTTATCGAGAATCAACATCGAGCTTCCACGATGTATCTCTTGAGATGGAGAAATCATTGGCCATGGAAATCTATGAGGTACTGACTCTGGAGTCCAAACGAACGGATTCCATAGACGAGCATGGTAGCTTTACTCTTGATATACAACCTAAACCATGCTCGCATCAAGCTTCTCCAGGGTCAGCTATGCTTAGTGCATTGAGCACGCACAAAGACTACAATCGCCTTATGGTCCTCTCTAGTAAAAAGTTTAGAAGGATGGTTGTAGATGCATATGTTTATCATAAGCATTGGAGATTTCGTGTATGCACTGTGGCACTAACCTTGCAGCTGATGCTTCACTGATACATTAACAATTGGTGGTGAGACGGGAATGACATCACCAATGACAGCTGCAGGAAGGAAGTTCCCAGGGTCGAGCTTATGACCGTAAACAAAGCACTACCAGGAGATAGCCTGGATTAGGTTAGATTTTATTTCCCTTTTCAAATAAAAAGCAAGAGCATGTTTTTAGGATAAGGTTGTCATTCGGGTATTTTCAGTCGCTAACCTTTCAGGTGAAGATTGAAAAGAATGATAGACAGGTGATGCCTAAGAACATGCGAGCTACATCACTACAACACCTTTATAAGTTTTTATTGATAGAACATTTACAAAAGGAAGCTTGATCTCCACATACTTGAGTTTTGTTGCCTAGCAATGCAAACTTCAAGTGTGGGGGAGATATGTGAGCATTCTGAGTAAAGTTCCTCTCATACCAAATCTTATCCTGGTTTGGAGATGATATTAGCTTTTGCCTCTTGACCAGTTAGGTACGTCCTGCTTTTTACACTAAACAAAGCCCTTCCGGGAGGTTGCCCGTTGTTCGCCATCTTATGCTCATGTTTATGTCCCTTTGAGTATAGCTTGATCATGCTTTCATGCCTCCGTTATCTATGTTTGTAATGCTATGGTTTGAGTGCATGTTTAGCTACGTGCTTTCATAGGTTGTTTAAAATTAAGCATGGTGCTTAGGTTAAAACTGTCTTCTTCAATCAAACAAGACATGGTGTCGAGTTTGATTGATGAACCTTATAGTTAATGCATGCATGGATTTTGGTTGCATGTGCAGACTAACCCTTGCAGGAATTTTCGAATCCAAATAGGGTAAGTCATCGGGCTTGATTCAAATGGGAAGGTAAGCCAAGGCATGCCAGCCTTGTTCGAGCTAGGTCTCATGGTGAATTTATTTTTGAATTTGAATAAAGGCTCCCTGGTTCTTGAACCAGTAGAGTCCCTCTTTTGTTTTTTCCATTTTGTTTGAAGACAGCACCAGGTACATGAACAAGTGTGGGAGAGATCTCCCAAGCTTATCACTAACATACACACTTGAGATCTCCCACATACGCATTGCACAACATCGAATGCCCTTTCATGACAAGGGACGAGGTAAACTAGAGTGATCCGGTAGCCCATGGGTCAGCTGAACCACCACTGGTCCTCCTTGTTTCTCATATTCTTCAGGAGCGATGGTATGTGCACCCTTTATCTCACTCTCCCTGAATCATGAGTTTTAATAAGTTTCAATTCTTATCTGCTAAGTCAACTCATGGAATCTTGCTCTACCTGCTTTACATGTTTCCTATGGTTGGCTTGCATATGTTTTATTTCTCACCTATCATCTTGATGCTTGTGAACAAAAATATCATTAGGGAACTCATGCTCGTCTAAGTTGTTGGAGTTTGAGATATGGTTTGATGATATGACCTTCTCTCTAAATGTTTGAGTGCTTGGGAATTTTATTTGGAAAATTGAAAACCCTTTGCAAAGCTCCTGTTTGATATGCCAAAGTCCTACCAAAGCCATATGATGAGTTATCTTGAAACCCTTATACTCATATACTGCTTGTAATTGCATTGAGCTTTGTCAAATTGTTGTGACCCTTGTGAGAATTATTTTCATGCTTCCACGATCAAGATTCATGTGCACTCTATTTTCCCCTTTCTATGCTTCTACACTGGAAGTTAGCATTGTACCGTCCATTCATTCCATAAAAATAAAGCTCCATGTGTGGTGTGACCTCTCTCTCCAAAAGTATTCTTGAAAAAAGGGACATGGGCTATGAAAACAAGAAGAAGAAAAAAAATACCATGCTCAAAGCATGAGTGCAAAAAAAAAGAGAAGGATAGCCCATGTCCAAAAATAAAAGAAGGAAAAGGAGAGAGATGTGATCAAGCAAAAAGGAGTTCCAATAAACTTGATGGTAATAACTAGTACCCGCTCCGGGCCTAGTGTCCACCTTACCATCACCACAACATTCATCATATATATGGTAATATCTAGCACCCATTTCGAGCCTAGTATCCACCTGACCATGTCCATCACATCTCACACACGTGCACATCTTGATCTGATTGTATGATTTGATTTTCTCCTTGGATCCAGTTTTTGACTTTGCAATATATGTGCTGCAACATATAGCCATCATTAGAAGTAGGATGAAAGAAAGGCAAATCTAATACCTTGGTTAGGACATATACACTTTGAGCGATCTGAAAGAATCAAATGAGGAGCTAAGAAAGGTTTGTTTTGAAAACTTATGGCAAAAACCCCAAGTTACTTGACATGATGAGAAGAAGTGATTTGATTCATGACCGTTCCGTTCCTCAACTACCCAAGATAGCATGATAGATACTCCATAGAGTTCACAAGTACAAGGTATGGTTTGAATATCTCTCATGCTCGCTTCATACCTTTGGATATCATGTCCCACTTGATTTGTTCTCCCTTCACTCGGGACGAGCAAAGGTCAAGTGTGGGGGTGTTGTTGACGGCTGTTAAGTACCACTTTTATACCATCAATTCCTGCATAATATAAATGGAAAGTGATCATCAACACTAGAATAGGGGTTTATACTGACAATTTCCACAAGTGTTGGTGTTTCTATCTTTTGTTGCAGGACACATTTAAATGCACATGGAATGATACAACTGAGAGCAAGTAAACCAATGGCATAGATATGGCATCATCATAAACAACCTCAATTGCCAAATTGGTACGCACCATTACGACGGGCTCGTCGAGACGATCAAAGTGGATATATCATTTGCATGCATCGGAGCCCGGATGAGAGAGATATGCACAAGACATCATGTGGGCCCGGTGGGACCCACACCAGGCCACGTGGCGACATGCTGCCACACAGGCGCCCACGTGTCCATGACACCTCATTGATCCAAGGAAACACACCTTCGACCAATCAAGAGTCAGTACACCGATCCAAGTGCCCACTCCCCACGGAAACGGGCTAGAAACACCGCAAACACCCCCATACCCACCTTGGGACCCACCTGGCAGTCACCCAGACGAAAGGCAGCGTGATCGGAGTCGACCCGGGATCGGCCGACCGCACAGGTCGGCCGACCCCACTTTGTCACGCCTCGTGTCACCCTTCCACGTGTCGGCTTGTCGTGAGGAACCAAAGGCGGTGCCAGGTGCTTGCCCGAATATTCCCGCGGAATCCTGCAGCTCCTTCTCATGGAAGATACACCAACTTGACCCCCACTCCTCTTCATCACGTGTCACCACCCTATTGGTGGCACCCATGGCATCCAAGGGGGCTCCTCCTACTCTCCTTGGCCCATAAATAGAAGTGGACGGGGTAGAGAATAGGACACACAACTCCTCTCCTCCTCTCTCATTTTCTCTCTTGAGAGGAGAGGCTCTCCTCTCCTCCTTCTAGAGTGTAAGTGTGGAGTAGTTGATTAGATCAAAGTTAGGGAGAGAGTGAGAGGTATGTACCTCTATGGATGCTCGTTCTTCAATTAGAGTAAAGTGAGTATTTCTGCATTTTCTATTTAGACTAAAGTGCAAGTGATATGTTCTTGTGTTCTTCGCTTGTTCATCATTTAGAGGCGCGTGTTCTTCACGAACACATCCCCTCGATCTAGTTGATTAGGTGCACAAGTTTGTATCCCGTTTGTATGACTAGTCTATTAGAATAAAGTGGATGCTTGCATGCTCTGATTAGAATAAAGTGTGTTCATGATTCCTTTCGAATAGTTTATGCTAGGTTGCATGAGTAGCCTTTTTCCTCTGCTAGTGCTAGATCCTGGGTTTGTGCGTTCGTCTGCTGCAAGTCGTTCGTATACATTGGAAGCACAGTACGGGACCGAGTGCTCTCTCATATCCCTTTAGTATAAGCTAGTAGTACCTATAGTGAGTGAGATCAGTTCTCTTCCGTGGTCGTAGTTCTATTAGTACAGGGTGCCGTAGTCCATTGGCTACGGCAGTAACCACAGCGTGGACGTTGTGACACGCTACCGGTTATCATCCGTTCGGCTTATCCCAAGGTTAGGTAGAGGCTGTCCAGGAGGTGGTGACAACCCTTCTGGCCCTCGTTGATCCTCCGCAGCTGGATATAGTCAGAGCTCGGTCCACATAGATCCGCGTACCGGAGTCACCTGTTAAGTCAGGGCTATCGGTACCCTAAGCCAAGTTCTATCTAGAGATCGACCTTTAATCTCATCTATAGCACTATCTTTAGGAATCCTCTCTATCCTTGCCTTTTATCTGGGTGTGTCCTTGGACCGACTGTACGAAGTTAGTACACACACGTTCCCTTGGATTCGATACCCTTGGAATACTTGGAGGTGAAAGCTACAACGGTATCTGTGCGCTTGCGATTTATTCGTGTGACGCTAAAATATCGAACAATAAGCAAGATCCAACATCTAAGGAGGCAAGTGATCAATTTCACACAAGGAGAAGAGGAAGGGATAGACCAAGCTTGGATAAGATTTAACAAGTTGATTGAATAAGGACCAAGACTCAGCTTCTCTGATGACGTACTTTTGCATACATTTTTCTTTTCCCTAACCCCTAGTTGCATGGAACATGTTCAAAATGTATGCAGGTGGAGATCTAATGGAGCAAACACTCACGGAAGTCGCTCAACTCTTACAAAAGATTAGCAAAGCGGCAGCCATGCGAAGAGATTGGGAAACACGACATCGGGAAGGCTAGAACACGATTCTAGCATGAAGACACATGCTGAATTTTCCAAATAGGCAGCTCCGGAAGACAAGAAGGAGGAGCCAATCCTGGAAAAACTTCGAGAAGTACACATGGAGACAAGAACTACCCCGAGCATTGACTTCGCCAAGTCAAGTAAATAAATGAGAGGAGTATGTCAAGCGCGAAGCCATTGAGAGAGTTTGAGCAAATGGATTGGGTTCCAATTGATTATGGTGAAATAGTCGACAAGAGAAGACTGTACCCCAACCAAAAGGGGATGGCAATAGCCTTGGAGGTAGACTTCCCACCGGAAAAGCAAGCAGAAAACTTATATGATCTTGAAGCCACCGGTGAGATCTTTCTAAAGCTCTTTAGCGATGATGAAGTGGATCCAGATCACATAGCCGAAGTGAAAAGAATTATGGGAATCAAACCCGAGGCATCACCATACACTCGCCTTGTCGAAGTTTATGCAATAGGATCCGATCAAGAGGAGAAGACAACCCCACACTTGAGTTGCGAGATTAATGGAATTCAATGCAAGGCTTTACCTTTAAAATTTATGATAACGTTCAAGACCATAACTTAGACTTAGTCCCAACTTCAACAAAATTAATTATGGGAGATGGTAGAACTGTTAAACCTCTTCAAATTGCTTGCAACCTTAATGTAATCATCTCTGAAAAATGCATACCAACTTCTTTATTATAAATGCCTACTATGATAAACATGATCACATAATCTTGGGTAGGCCTTTCCTTAAGTTGGTTGATGCCGTTTTAGATGCCGGAAAAGGAAAACTAACAATAAATCTTAATTGTGACAAGCATACATATAGTTTTCTGCGCGCTTCTAGTTTTGCTTCACCCCTTCCTCCTGAGGAAGAAGAAGAATAGGTAGAGAGCCTTTGTTTTGTTGAAACTCTTAGAGATCCGCTACAAAGAGCAATAGAGAACCAACCTAATGATCAACAAGACGAGGAATTAGGGGAAGCAACGAGAGGACTTGAACTTCAAGATGGAAGCGTGGGGGAGGAGAAATTTGAAGATATCGGAGAAACTAAACCCGAAGAACCACAAGTGCCTAAGGTGGATCTCAAACCTTTGCCCAAGGGTTTGAAGTACGAATTTTTGGGGCCAGACAAGACTTATCCTATCATCGTGAGCGACAAATTGAGTCCCGAAGAAAATGAGAAGTTGCTGAATTTATTAAAGAAGCACAAGAAGGTGATTGGGTACTCAATCAATGATCTCAAGGGACTTAGCCCAGCCTTTTGCACTCATCGTATACCAGTGGAGGACCAATGCAAGCCCGTAGTGGACCATCAAAGGAGGCTAACCCATGCCATGTGAGAGGTAGTGAAGAAGGAGGTTATCAAGTTATTGGATGCCAAAATCATCTACCGGTGCCACATAGCGAATTAGTGAGCCCCATACATTGTGTGCAAAAGAAAGAAGGTTTGACCATGGTGAAGAATGAAAAGGATGAATTAATACTGCAAAGAACCGTGACCAGATGGTGGATGTGTATCGACTATCGAAAATTGAACAAAGCAACGAAGAAAGATCACTTCCCCTTACCGTTCATTGACGAGATGCTTGAGAGGTTAGCAAATCATGAATACTTTTTCTTTCTTGATGGATACTCGGGGTTCATGCAAATTCATATTCACCCGGATGATCAACATAAGACAACATGTACTTGCCTGTATGGAATGTTTGCATATGGAAGGATGCCCTTTTGGTTTATGCAATGCTCCGACCTCTTTTCAACGTTGCATGATGGCGGTATTCTCAAAGTTCACTGAGGAGATTGTCGAGGTGTTCATGGATGATTTTTTCGTCTATGGAAAAACCTTTGCAGATTGCTAGCAAACTTGGACAAAGTTCTCCAAAGGTGTGCAGAGGTCGGTTTAGTGCTGAATTGGGAAAAGTGCCACTTCATGGCAAAGCAAGGTGTATTGTTGGGACATGTTATATCCGAAAGAGGAATTGAGGTAGATAAAGCTAAAGTGGAGACGGTTAAGCAACTCCCATCACCTACAGATGTGAAGTCTTTGAGAAGCTTTTTGGGCCACGCCGGAATCTATAAAAGTGTCATCAAGGATTTCTCAAAGATCACTAAGCCATTGACTCAACTTCTTCAAAAAGATGTGGCATTCGACTCTGATGAGATGTGCTTAGCGGCATTCCGGACATTGAAGAACGCTTTAATAAGTGCCCCTATCATTCAACCTCCGGATTGGAGCCAACCCTTTGAGATCATCTGCGATGCAAGTGATTATGCCTTAAGGGTAATTTTGGGACAAAGAAAGGAAGGCTGGGTACATGCTATATATTACGCTAGTAAAACTCTTAATGAAGCTCAATTAAATTATGCTACAACAGAAAAAGAGTTGTTGGCAGTGGTTTTTGCCTTCGAAAAATTCAGATCATACATTGTGAACTCAAAGGTCATTGTTTACACCGATCACACGACAATCAAGTATCTTTTGTCTAAGAAGGATGCTAAGCCAAGGTCAATTCATGGTGAATGGTTAGCGGCTCAAGGTGTACCTCGAACCTGATGTCGTGCCCCTTCACTATGTTGACATCTTTATCATGGAGGATGAGCCCGAACGTCAAGCCTAGGACGTAAAACAAGGTACGCAACCTGTAAATAATTTTTGTTTTGTTTCTTTTTATCTTTCTGTAGTTTTTCATGAGTTTTTGCTTGGCCATCTTTTCTATCTGAGCTTATAATAAAAAAATAGTGGGTTTCGCAAAGAGTTGGACTGAACCGGCCCGCGAACCAGGGCAGGCCGGCCGGCCTGGTCCGATCGGCCCAGAGGCCGTAGGTGCCGGTTCGAGCCCATTTTTCCCAGTGACGTGTCTCATCGACGTCCAAGTTTAGGCCGATGATTTTTCAAAAGTCAAAGATAGGAAAGTTTGGGTTCTAGGGCATTCTTTCTCGGGTTACTTAAAGGAACATGGAGAGAGCTCGGGAATCCATCCCAAGTTGCATTCTTTCACCTCCACAATAGCACAAGCAGCAGCCATGGCGTCCCCAAGGAGCGAGGAGGTGAAGCTAGGAGTCGAGAAGCCTATGGAGGAGCCGGAGGAGGTGGGGCAGTGCGAACTTAAGCCCAAGCTAGAGATCAAGAGGACCGCCCGCATCTGTTGCGGAGGCCGTGTCCTGACCGGGCAAATCACAAGCCGTCACCACATCAAGGAGGATAGGATCGCAGCCCCCATCCGGCGATCAGAGCGTCTCTGAGGGATCATTAGGAAGAATTACAAAGAGAAGGCGCCCGAGCCAAAGGATTATGGAGATAGTGACTTCTCCGACGACCGCAGCCCGAGCTCATGGCAGCCACCGGGAGAGAGGATAACGACCTTTACTTTTGGGAGGAGGTCCCTAAGGAAGCAACTCCCGAAGATCCCAATGGCGGTGGCGATCCTGACGACGGTGGCGATCCCAGTGGTGACAATGACCCCTTTGGCGAGCATCCCATGTGTTGTGCGGATCTTTTCGCGTCCGTCAACGAGTTCTTTCAAGCCATGGAAGCAATGATGCAGCGGATGGAGGACTTGGAGCGTGTAGTCGATGATGACTACAAGTTCCTTAACCGGAACGTGCAGCAACTTTTCGGGATGCTTGGCAACATGAAGAAGAAGTGGTGTTCGTCGTGTGGAAAATTCCACAAGATTAGTTAGGGTCTTTCCCCTCTATCTTTTTTGTAAAATACGACGAGGACGTCGTATGATCTAAGCGTGGGGGAGAGCTAGCTAGCTAGTTTTAAAATTTTTGCCTTGGTAGTTTGGTTTGGTTTGACTTAGCTTGCTAGTTTAAATTTTAGTGTTCTTTTTAGCTTGAAAGTTTGTTAAATTAGTGTTGAGCCAGAAAATCAAATAAAAAGAGTCATTTTACTTTTTGTCTTATGCAATGTTACTTCTTTCATTACTTGTATGTTTTTCTTTCATCTTTATTATGTGAGCATGAACAATAGATTTGAAAAGTTTACCATGGTGCTTAGTGGAGTCTTCACCTTTAAAAGTACCCATACTCTATTTTGATGTAGAACCTCATTTCGGGTATGTTAAGTTCAATGCTAAAATTGGAGGTTTTATTTCTGAAAATTATGAGAAAACCCTTGTAATAAAGGTTGGTAAAATCTCTTTTTCCAAGTTGAGAGACAAAGAAAAATCCTATACAAGGCCGACTCAATATCTGTTCCACCATAAGTGCGGTTAGCATAATGAGTTGGGCTAGGACCTTTCTCTCTTGGAAGTATTAATTTCGAGCAATGATCATGGTCTTGTCTCATATCTTTTATTGCTAGCTCGTCATGTATTCGATAACGAGACTCTCACATCGAAAGTCCCGTACATGGCCGGATTCCGTACCCAACCCATAATATCTCTTTTGTACATCTTATTCCTTTAACACAACCTATGTTCGAAGATTCGTCCCATTCCTAGCAAGGTTTTTATTTAAAATTCAGATTGAGTTTATGCAAAGAAGACGAGTGAAGAGCTTCGGAAAATACCTAAAGATGTCAAGAAAAGAGAGAAAAGAGAAGAAAAAAATGTGTGTGTATGGGAAAGAAAAGATAAAAAAATAAAAAGAAGAAGAGAAAAAAGAAAAGGAAAGAAAAGCAAGAAGGGTATGAGGAGGGACGAATCAAGTGAAGATCAAATGAAGTGCAAGGAAGGGTGCCACATTGTTAAAAGACGAATCTTCTATTCTTCCAACCATGTGCAATCCGACAACGAGCACATCATTGGTGCCTTCGAGTCTTATTTTCTTTTGCCTTTGCACATCTCCACCATTCTATATCTTCTTATCCTTGACACCCTCACATCATGGTTTAATTCTCATGATCATTGGCTCGAAAGGTGAATGACCATTAGAGGAATTTCTTAGCTTGACAATATTTGTGTTGATCTCACTAGCCATACCTATAGCTCCACCTTAAATAATAAATGAGAGACTTATGGGAGGTAAGATTTTATGAATTGTTTAGGATAACCACTTCAATGAGTGACATGTGAGGACTTGGAGAAAGGTTTTTGTCTAATACTTGTGGCAGAAATTTTATTTTGAAAAATCATGAAAACCCTCCGATGGAAGTTAAGAAGTAAGCATGGCTGGAGTTGAGGACCTCTAGTGAAAGGTATGAGATGTGGGGTAAATCTTGATTTGGTAAAATTCTAAACTCCCATGTTTATGTATCATGATCATTGTTCTCATGGTTATTATATTAAAGATAAAGGATTGACTAACTTGTAAAGAAAGATTTAGCGGAGCATGTTTTCAACACCATGGACAGGTGTTCTTTTGCAAGGAACTTGCTCAAGCACGAGCAAGATCTAAGCATGGGGGAGATGTAGACGGTGAATTTTGGTACCCCAAACATATTCGTTACACTTTGGTTTGAGCTTGATTATGGAACTAACCCGCCACTAGGCAGACTAATGATATGACAAGTTCAACTTTGTATGTGCATTTGGAAGTGTTGTATTTTTCAGGAAAACATGGACTAAAGGGACGAAGTGTTGTATCTTTTGGCAGTTGCATGATCTAGTATTAATAGACCCTATGGGCAAGAGTCTTTTATATCTTTGCACCTCACAACCCTCTCTAGTGTATAGTAGTTTGCCTTTAGTTTAATCTTTAGTTTAAGGTTTGTTTAGCTAACTAGATTAGTACTAGATCAAACGCTTGTAATCCCCTTGCTCTGCGGATTGACAAGAACCTAGGGAATCCCCGTGGTGAAAAAGGTGTAGTGTTCCGTACGCTTGCAGATCGAAATTCGTTACGCGTTTCAACCATCAACAGTTATGCTAATCATTCTCGAGCATATCGTGTGCTCAACCTTGATACTAACCAAATCACGGAGACTTGCGAGGTTACCTTCCACGAGACACAACCATGTAGTTCGTCTGTTTTTGAGTGTGCAGGTGATGACGAAGTTGGCAAGAAGATCTTTGAGGATGAAGAGGACGATGCTGGAGAAGATGACGGTGATGATGGTGAAGCTTCAGCCACACATGTACCCTCTACTTCCACTACTTCGACTACGGTTCAGTATGGTCCATCCCCTACACCTACTACGATCCAGCAAGATCAAGTGGAAGCTGCTGCTGAGGGGGAGGTTGTCCCAGGCGAGAGACACCGAGGTGAGTTCAAAGTTGATCATCCTCCCTCAAGAATCATCAGCGACCTCAATGAACGAACCACACGGTCAAGGTCTCAAAGAATCTCTCACTTTGCTCATTCAGCTTTTGTTGCTTCTTTCGAGCCCAAAGACATTGTACACGCATTTTCTGATTCTAATTGGGTGAATGCCATGCATGAGAAGTTACAGAACTTTGAGAGAAATGAGGTTTGGGAGTTAGTAGAGCCTCCACCATATTGCAAACCTATCAGGACAAAATGGGTGTGGAAAAATAAAGAGGAAGAAAATGGTGAAGTGGTGAGAAACAACACGAGGCTAGTGGCTCAGTGTTTTTGCCAGAAGGAGGGGATAGACTATGAGGAGACATTTGCTCCTGTAGCCCATTTGGAGGCAATTAGAATTCTTCTAGCTTTTCTGTGGCTAAAGGATTCAAGTTGCACCAAATGTATGTGAAGAGTTGAGAGCCTGTGTGGTTCGAGGACCGGTAAATGGTCGCTTCCTGGTGTGATGAGTGATTGACAATGTTGTGTGGACTGACTCTTGGCTGTATTGCAGGCGCAGGTTGCGGCTTGATTGGTGTCAGTGCAGGTGAAGAACAAGCGTGAAAGGTATATGTCGGTGGGCCTCCAGGATTGGAGCAGACAAGTAGGCTTGGTTCGAGGGACCCAGTGGCCGACGGGGTCAAGTGCGGACCGCATGGTGGCAAGAACAGCAAGACGAAGTCGTGGACGGTTTCTTGGTTGAGCCTCAAAACCAAGGTCGAGCCGGGACAACCGTAGGGGGCCAAGTCATGAGTGGAGATTGGTGGGAGACCATACCAAGTCCGCAGGGTTTCCAGTGGTTCACCAAAAAACCACAGGGTTTCTCGGTTAAGCCACAAAACTGAAGCTAAAGACTCGACGGAGGAGGGGCGGCCACCCAGGCCGGTCTAACCACCCAGGTGGGGCAGTCTAACTGCCTTGTCCGGTCCGACCGCCAAGGTGGGGCGGTCTGACCGCCCGTGTCGCAGCGCCGACAAATTTCGAAGCGGAGGACACGCGGCATGATCGCAAGGGTTGCATTGGTGCTACGCAGGCTTGCGGTGGATGCGCATCCGTCAGATGGTGCTACGATGAAGATTTCCCAAATTGCCCTTCAGGTCGTGTATCTACTATTATGTTAGTAGGGGTATTTTAGTCATTTGGTTTCCTCCATATAAACTTGTGAGATGTGGGATGGCAGCCAACCTTTGGAACCCTAGTTCATTTGCTTCTTGTCTAAGCTAGCTAGTGCTTCATGTGGTGAGGAAGGGAGGAGGGTTCTCCACTTCTATTTCCTCCACTTACTAGTGGGTTGGATGAAGGGAGGTTGCTAGACCTAGATTTGTAAAGAATCATTCCTCGGATGTATAGAAGGTTTGGCGTGGTTCCTTGTCTCTGATTTGTTGTCTCCCCCGTTTTTCTTTTTCGGTGATTTTCGGAGGCTTTTTCGGTGGATTTTCTTAGAGAGATTTTGAGGGCGTTTCTTTGCGGGATTTGTTGTGGGAGTCACACATGAGGACCTTGTGACTCTTTTCTTGGTGACCTTGCCCCTCCAAACCCGTGTAAAGCTCTTCGATTTGGTGGTTTTTGGTGGAGCCCGAGTTCTTGAGGTTGAGCCACGAGATTTGCAATTCCCCATGATTGAGAGCGTTTCGGTGGAATTCCTTTGAGGGAGAGGTCGTCCATGAGGTGACGCAGGAATCCCCATAGTTTCGCTGCAATCCGTTGGGTGAATCCGGAAATCGGGTGATGCAAAGTTGAGGGTTGACCCGCAGTTCTTGTTTTTTCCCGTTCTGTCTGGGGAGGATGGTCTAACCGCATGGGGCGCGGTCTAACCGCCCCGGGCTCATCCGGAGAAAGTTTTGATTTTGGCCGAGATCTTCTAGTAGCATGTTGGCCTTGACCAGAGGATTCTATGGTTGAAATTTTCGAGCGTTTCGAGTTCGTTTGCTTAGGTTTTCACTTGGCTCTTTGTGCCCAGGGGAGGGAGGTCTAAACACCCCTGGCACACGGTCTAATCGCCCCTAGCTCTTCTGAAGAAAGTTTGGATTTTCACCATGGTCTTTTGGGAGCTTGTTAGTCTTCAGAGGATTCTGAGGTCAAAATCTTGGTCGATTTTGAGCCCGTTTGCAAGTTTTCTGTGGAGGAGTTTTTCGCTAGGTACATGCGGTCTGACCGCCCCAGGAAGGAGGTCTAACCGCCCTAGGCCTTTTTTGGTGAAGTTTGATTTTCCTAAAGGTTTTCTCTGAAAGCTTGTTTGCCTTGTTCAAAGGAGTCTCCAGGAGAAATCTTGAGTCGTTACGGTGTTCTGAGTGTCGTTTGGAGATTGAGCAATTCTCCCTGGACTAGGTGGTTTGACCGCCCCCTCCATGCGGTCTGACCACCCCTGCCAGGCAGAGTTGTCTCGTGTGGTTTCCGTTATGATTTGTGTGTAGTTGGGTTGTTTGCAGGTGTGGTTTGTTCCTAGGACCAGTAGCACTCCAGTGGCTGCGCGGTCTTGGCAAACTCGAGGAAGTTGTGGCCGAAGTGATTTTGGGTTTCCGGCCGTGTTCATCTTGTTGGAGAAGTCACCTCCTTCGAGAAGAATTTTTATCGGCTCCCATTCACTCCCCTCCTCTCTGGTCACCCAATCCGGTCCTTCAAGAGTGCCTTTTTGAATGGAGTGTTGGAGGAAGAAGTGTATGTGAGGCAACCCCCCGAGTTTAAGAGTGCTGAGTTTCCCCACCGGGTGTATAAGTTGAGGAAGGCTCTCTATAGGCTGAAACAAGCTCCCAGGGCTTGGTATGGTAGATTGAGGGGATTTTTGTTCAGCAAGGGGTTCGAGATGGGTAAGGTAGACAAGACACTCTTTCTCCTCAGGCAAGGCAATGACATCCTGATTGTTCAGGTGTACGTGGATAATATTAATTTTGGTGGCTCATCTCACTCTTTGTTGCAAGGTTTGCAGAGGACATGAGGAGAGAATTCGAGATGAGTATGATGGGAGAATTGCAGTTTTTCTTTGGGCTTCAGATCAAGAAGACTAAGGTGGGAACTTTTGTGCATCAAGCCAAGTACACGAAGGATATCATCAAGAAGTTCAAGATGGACGACTCCAAGCCCCTCTCGACACTGATGAGTACGACTACAGCACTGGACGGGGACGAGGACGGAGAGCTGAGAGCCTGTGTGGTTCGAGGACCGGTGGATGGTCGCTTCCTAGTGTGATGAGTGATTGACAACATTGTGTGGACTGACTCTTGGCTAAGTATTGCAGGTGCAGGCTGCGGCTTGATTGGTGCTGGTGCTGGTGAAGAACAAGCGCGAAAGGTCAATGTCGGTGAGGCCTCCAGGTGTGGAGCGGACAAGTAGGCTTGGTTCGAGGGACCCGGTGGCCAGCGGGGTCAAGTGCGGGTCGCATGGTGGCAAGAACAGCAAGACGAAGTCGGGGACGGTTTCTTAGTTGAGCCTCAAAACCAAGGTCGAGCCGGGTCATGGTGGGAGCCGAGTCATGAGTGGAGATTGGCGGAGGCTACACCAAGTCTGCGGGGTTTGGAGTGGTTCACCACAAAACCACTGGGTTACTCGGTTGAGCCACAAAACCGAGGCCGAAGACTCGACGGAGGAGTGTGGCCGGCCAGGCCGGTTCAACTGCCCAGGTGGGGCGGTCGGACCGCCTGGGGCCGGTCTAACCGCCCAGGAGGGGCAGTCTGACCGCCCAGTTCGCAGCCGCCGAGAAGCTTCGAAGCGGAGGACACGCGGCATGATCGCAAGAGTTGTGTCGGTGTTACGCAGGCTTGCGGTGTATGCGCATCCGTCCGATGGTGCTGAACTGAAGACTTCAAAAATTGCCCTTGAGGGACTTGTATCCCTAGTTGCTAGTAAGGGTTGTTTAGTCTTTTGGTTGCCCATATAAACACTTGAGTTGTTTGATGGTAGCCAACTCATGGAACCCTAGATCATTTCCCTTTGCTATTTTCCTTTCCTATTTTCCTTAGGATTTTCTAGGACTAGCTTGAGAGCTTCATGGTGAGATATTGAGAGAGGGTTGGATGATTGGGAGGCAAGCTAGACCTTGTATGAACCTTTCTTGGTATGTATAGAAGATTCGGCGTGGTTCCTCAAGGCTTTTGTTGTCTCTCCCGTTTTCCCTTTTTGGTGATTTTCGGAGCCTTTTCTTGGGATTTTCGTGGCGGAGTTTTGGAGGCATTTTTTTTGCGGGATTTGTTGTGGGAGTCACACATGAGGACCTTGTGCCTCTTTTCTTGGTGACCTTGCCCCTCCAAACCCGTGGAAAGCTCTCCGATTCGGTGGTTTTTGGTGGAGCCTGAGTTCTTGAGGTTGAGCCACGAGATTTGCGATTCCCCATGATTGAGAGCGTTTCGGTTCAATTCCTTTGACGGAGAGGTCATCCATGAGGTGACCCAGGCATCCCCAATGTTTTGCTGCAATCAGTTGGGTGAATCGGGAGATCGGGTGTTGCAAAGTTGATAGTTGACCCGCGGTTCTTGTTTTTCCCGTTTTGTCTGGGAAGGGCGGTCTAACTGTGTGGGGGCGGTCTAACCGCCCCGGGCTCGTCCGGAGAAAGTTTTGATTTTGGCTGAGATCTTCTGGTAGCATGTTGGCCTTGACCAGAGGATTCTATGGTTGAAATCTTGGAGCGTTTCGAGTCCGTTTGCTTTGGTTTTCACTCGGATCTTTGTGCCCAGAGGAGGGCGGTCTAATCGCCCCTGGCACCCGGTCTAACCGCCCGAGGTCTTTCCGAAGAAAGTTTGATTTTGCCGAATCTTTCTCTGTGAGTTTGTTCGCCTTGATCAGAGGAGCGTTCTGGTGAAATCTTGGCTCGTTTCGGTGCTGTTTGCTAGGAGTTCTTGGCTTGAGTTCTTTGTTGTGTACAGGAGGTTAGACCGCCCCTGGTAGCCGATCTAACCGCCTCTATGCCCTTCATGTGGTATCAGAGCCGGTTATGGGTCTTTTGAGACTCTAACCAGTATAAGATCCAAAGATCGCGTACCAGGAATGGGGATCGGGTCCTCCGCACTTCGATGGGAAAAACTACCAGATGTGGCAGAGGTGGATGGCAGCTTTCCTCCGCGATAAGGGTCAGGTCCTTTGGGATGTCACGGTGAACACAGCTTATGTTCATCCTGTGAACTTCCTTGCTCCAGGATCGAGGGACATGCACGACGCCAACAACAAGGTTGTCGACTACTTGTTTCGTGCTCTGTGTCAGTCCGAATTTGATCGCGTTCAGACAGAGGACTTGGCTTGTAGGATTTAGGAGGTGCTGAAGAATGCTCACGCTGGAAATAGTCATGTTCAGGCTCAGTTGTTTGCGACTTACTGGAGAGAGTACGAGAACTTCACTCATCTCCCCAGTGAGTTCATCGATACAATGTTCCAGCGGTTCACAGTGATTGTGAACAACATGAGGGCCAATGTGACCGTGCTCTCGTACGATGATCATGAGAGAGCCGTGAAGCTCTTGCACTCATTGGATCGTACGATCTGGGGCGAAAAGGTCGAGGCCATTCTAGAGTCGGATAAGTATAAGACTCTGTCGGTAGACGAGCTGTTCTCGAAGCTCAAGTCGGCTGAGGTGGTCCGGGGTGTGACAGCCCGGATTGAGAGCCCGACTGACTCTCATAGTCTTGCTCTCGTCAGAGGCTCTAGTGCTATGACTAACGCTAACCCATCCTCCAGGATATACTCTTTGTCCTCTTTGATGTCTTTGCCAGACGAGGAGTTTGACGTACTTGGAGAGGACGAGCTGGCGTTGTTGACACTGAGATTCGAGAGGATGCACGAGAACCGGGTGAACTCAAGAAGGAACTCGAGGGCGTGCTTCAAGTGCGGCAAGACCGGACACTTTTTCGCCGAGTGTCCGAAGATGAACGACTACGACAAGCACAAGTCCAAGGACAAGGAAAGAAGGTCCAAGAAGAAGGAGCATGAACATAGGAAGAAGGGACGGACCCGAGAGAAGATCAAGAGATCAAGCAACATCGACTCCGGCTCTGAGGATGCGTCATCAAGCTCGAGTGAAGAAGAAGAAGAGGGCGACAAGAAGAAGAAGAAGAAGAAGAAGAAGAAGAAGAAGAAGAAGAAGAAGAAGAAGAAGAAGAAGAAGAAGAAGAAGAAGAAGAAGAAGAAGGACTTCGGCAAGTACTTCAATGGCCTTTGTTGTACTGCAAGCAAGACTTCGAGAAGCTACAACAAGAAGGATGGACTTTGTGGCATGGCGCGCAGCTCCGACAGCAAGAGAAGCAAGAAGAACGCCTCGGACTCAGATTCCGAGGATGAGCTATGTGATGAACTCTCTTCCTTGCGCAAGGAGAATGAGGAGTTGGTTGACTTGCTTGATAACCGCGATCACATGCTTAGAGAGGCCAAGAAGCTTAGGAAAGAGCTTAGGGCTTTGCTTGAAGATGCTAGGAATAGAGTGGCTGAGCTAGAAACACAGGTTCTCGATGCCAAGCTTGAGATAGGTTCGCTTAAGGGTAGTCCTATTATTTCTGATGAGGTTGATTGTGGTGATAGCTCTGTTTTCCTAGCTGATTTGACTACCCTTAAGGAAAAGCATGCCTTCAAGTGTGAGGAACTTGATGTGCTTAGGGTTGAGTTAGCTGAGCTGTAGTCTAGACCCACTTTGCTTGGTGCATGCACTTCTTGCCCTGGTTTGCATGAAAAACTTGCTGAGCTTCGCTCTCGCATTGTTTCACTTGAGGCTGATTTGAGAGTTCCTATTCCTACTTTCTGCTCTACTTGTGAATTGCATGCTGTGAAGAATTTGGAACTTGCACAATGTGTTGATCACTTGCAGGATGAGAATGATAAGTTGCGTGAGGTGTTGAGTTGGTTGTCCAGTCAGGAGGCTCAGCTTGGTACAATTATTGCCAGCTTCAAGCGCTTTGATGGTTGGGCTTTGGGATCTGATAAGTTTGGTGAGAGCAGTGGTGAGAGAGAAGGGAAATTTGGGAATATTATAGTTCCACCACAACCTACACCCAAAGACAAGTTTGCACGCAAGCCAAACCAGTTGCTTAAACCGAGAGAGAAACCAAGTGAGAAGCCAAGTGAAAAGCCTAGTGAGAAACCATGTGGGAAGCCTAGTGAGAAGCCTTGTGAAGAGCCTCATCCCAAGCCTAAGCCAAAACCAATCCGTTTCCATTGTGAGTTTTGTGGAAAGGATGGTCATAAGAAGGAGTTTTGCTATAAGAGAAAGAGGGAGGCGAGAATGGCTAAGGAGTGGGCGAACAAGGACAGGTACCACCCTTCTCATGGTGTGCCTGAGCCTTGTATGCCACTGCCTAAGGGAAAGGGTTTTGTGCGTAATGTTTCGGCATGGGGAGATAAGAGATCTCGTAGCCGAGGTGGTGGTCTGGAGAGGGTGGTCAGACCGGCCAGGCATGGCGGTCAGACCGGCCCTACCCAGGGAAGGGCGGTCAGACCGGCCTGGCTAGGCAGTCAAACCGGCCCTTCCCAGATTTCTAGGCAGTTTGGTTTTCGAGGTCGTGATGCTAGAGGTTTCAGTTCCTTTGGTCATGGTGCGGATGATAGGTGCTTTGAGTCTAGTGGTGTTGTGTTTGCTGGACGTTCTCCACCTCGTGACCAATACGAGTTTCGGAGAGGTCGCAGCTTTGAGTCTCAGAGGAGCTACGAACCACGTTTTCCCTTTCGTGGTGCTCGTACTCCTCCAGCGAGACGGGAGTGGTTTTCCCATGGTGGTTCCAGGTTTGATAGGCTTGATAGGGTGGATTGCAGTTTTGATAGGCGTGGTAGGGTGGATGTTGCTAACCCCACTTTTGAGGAGATGGCTCGGCACTGGTTTGACACTTTTGGTACTAACCCCAGTGTTGAGTCGTTTGCTCGCTCTCGCTCTTGGTTTTGAGTTGCAGGTGGGAGGCTCGGAGAACATTTGGTTGATATCAGGGGTGGTTCACCGGCCTCATACCCCGGTAGTGTCAAGGAGGTACATCACTTTCGAGGATGGTGGACAAGGACGGGTGACTTTTGAAGGAATGATCAAGGTACGTAAATTTGTGACCTTCAAGTGTGTGGCCTTGGTCAAGGCATTCGGTTCGTTTTGCTCTTTGCCCTATCTCGTGTGTGTAGGGTGAGCTTTGTATGCTCTTTGGCCCTAACGCATGAGTTTAGGGGGAGCCTGTGTGCTTCGTGTGCTCTTTGCTCTATCATGTGTGCTTAGGGTGAGCTTTGTATGCTCCTTGGCCCTAGTGCATGTGTTTAGGGAGAGCTTGTGAGTTTTGTGTTCTTTTGCTCTTTTACCGGTGGTGTCGAGCCCTTTTGCCTCCCCTCGAGGAGCCGGTCGTTTGTGAGCTTTGTGTGTGTGGTTGGTTTCCTGAGTTGGTGGTGAAGCTACTTTGTAGCATGTGTATAGCTTTCCTTTTATGCATTCTTGCATACATTACATATGTAAAATGATGTATAGGCATCTTTGTATCTTAGGTTGCATGCATTTTGTAGGAAAAGCTTCTCCTATATACATTGTTCACCATGATGTGCTATATATGATCTTGTGAGCTAGGTTGGTATGATATGACTTAGTTTGGCTTAGCTCTTGATGATCTTGTTTTATATCCATGGTTGATAGCTATGCTTTTGAAAAATGTCACATGTATTCTCTCTTGTGAGTAAATACCTTTATATGATCATGACATGTTTTAGTGGCATTTCTATGCTTATTTTGTGCTTAGATATCTTATTTTGAGCATATGGGGCCAAAGGCTCATTTGTCATCATGAATGTTTAGCCCCCATGCTTTAACTTGTGGAGGGGCATAAGTTCCTTTTTGTCGCAAAGACATTTCATGTACCAAATATGAATCTGAAAATGAAATGTAAATTGCTTGGAAAATGTGCTCCCATGTCATATGTGCTTAATTTACTTGCTTTTGGGTGCTAAACCGTTGCATGTTGCTTACCAATGAGAAGTCTCATATATAGAAGTAAGCACATGGCTCGGTGGCTTTGACATGACATGAGATGCTTGTGGGTGTTTATGATGATCTTATGCTTAGAATGGTTGTCCTAGCATGAAGTTTGTGTGGCTTTGCCATTTTGACATGTTTTACTCATGTTTAGGACTTTGCTCATGAGAGGGTAAATTTTCGCAAAAATGCTCAATTCTATCTTAGCTTTGCCCAATGGTTGTGAAACTTGGTGATCTTGTAGTTTATGTTCATACGAAGCTATAGAGTATCTAACTTGCTCATTTAGATATGTGTAGCATCTTGTGATGAATTTTGTCTATTTGAGAAGCTCTAGGTTGAAACTTTTCGCTTTTTGCCTTGATTCATGCATTGTCAACAAGGGGAAGAAGTTTGTGCATGTTTTGGGTACCTGGGAGCATTAGGAAGGTGTTCAAAGTGGTTCGGGCAGGCTTTGAAAAGCTTGGTGAACGGCCGGTTTCTTGGGGCGGTCTAACCGCCCCCAGGCGGTCAGATCCCAAAGGGGCGGTCTGACCGGCCTGGGCATGCGGTCTAACCGCCATGGGCAGTGTGAGCAGGTTTTTGCTCCTTGTTGCATTCCCATGTTGCATTGCTGCATTGGTTCAGGGGGAGTGTGTTGTGGCTGAGGAGGAGCTTGCATATGTGCAGGGGGAGCTCTTGTGTGAGTTTGTGGCTTGCGGCCTTGTGTGCCTTTGGAGGTCTTTGCTCTTTGTGTGAGCTTGTTTTTGTCTCGGTTGTGTCGAGCCGTTGCCCTTGCCTGAGGGGACCAAGACTTTCCTTCCTCAAGTGATCTTGTTCTTTGCCTTTCCTTTGGCTTTCGATCACTTGTTGAAGTTTCTTTTGGTCGTTTCTTTTCTTTTTCTTTTCTCTTTGGTTACCAATCATGTGTGTTGTCAATGCACTAATGAAGGGGGAGATTGAGAGCCTGTGTGGTTCGAAGACCGGTGGATGGTCGCTTCCTGGTGTGATGAGTGATTGACAACGTTGTGTGGACAGACTCTTGGCTAAGTATTGCAGGTGCAGGCTGCGGCTTGATTGGTGCTGGTGCAGGTGAAGAACAAGCGCGAAAGGTCGATGCCGGTGAGGCCTCTAGGTGTGGAGCAGACAACTAGGCTTGGTTCGAGGGACCCGGTGGCCAGCGGGGTCAAGTGCGGGTTGCATGGTGGCAAGAACAGCAAGACGAAGTCGGGGACGGTTTCTTGGTTGAGCCTCAAAACGAAGGTCGAGCCAGGACATGGTGGGAGCCAAGTCATGAGTGGAGATTGGCGGAGGCTACACCAAGTCTACGGGGGTTTGCAGTGGTTCACCACAAAACCACTGGGTTTTTTGGTTGAGCCACAAAACCGAGGCCGAAGACTCGACGGAGGAGTGTGGCCAGCCTGGCCGGTTCAACCGCCCAGGAGGGGCAGTCTGACCGCCCGGGTCGCAGCCGCCGAGAAGCTTCGATGTGGAGGACACGCGGCATGATCGCAAGAGTTGCGTTGGTGCCACGCAAGCTTGCGATGTATGCGCATCCGTCCGATGGTACTGAACTGAAGACTTCCAAAATTGCCCTTGAGGGGCTTGTATCCCTAGTTGCTAGTAAGGGTAGTTTAATCTTTTGGTTGCCCCCATATAAACACTTGTGTTGTGGGATGGCAGCCAACTCTTGGAATCCTAGCTCATTTCCGTTTGCTATTTTCCTTTCATATTTTCCTTAGGATTTTCTAGGACTAGCTTAAGAGCTTCATGGTGAGATCTTGAGAGAGGGTTGGATGATTGGGAGGCAAGCTAGACCTTGTATGAACCTTTCTTGGTATGTATAGAAGATTCGGTGTGGTTCCTCAAGGCTTTTGTTGTCTCTCCCATTTTCCCTTTTGGTGATTTTCGGAGCCTTTTCTTGGGATTTTCGTGGCGGAGTTTTGGAGGCGTTTCTTTGCGGGATTTGTTGTGGGAGTCACACATGAGGACCTTGTGCCTCTTTTCTTGGTGACCTTGCCCCTCCAAACCCGTGGAAAGCTCTCCGATTCGGTGGTTTTTTGTGGAGCCCGAGTTCTTGAGGTTGAGCCACGAGATTTGCGATTCCCCATGATTGAGAACATTTCGGTTCAATCCCTTTGAGGGAGAGGTCGTCCATGAGGTGACCGAAGCGTCCCCAAACTTTCGCTGCAATCCGTTGGGTGAATCGGGAGATCGGGTGTTGCAAAGTTGAGGGTTGACCCACGATTCTTGTTTTTCCTGTTCTGTCTGGGAAGGGCGGTCTAACCACGTGGGGGGGGGGTCCAACCACCCCGGGCTCGTCCGGAGAAAGTTTTGATTTTGGCCGAGATCTTCTGGTAGCATGTTGGCCTTGACCAGAGGATTCTATGGTTGAAATCTTGGAGCGTTTCGAGTCCGTTTGCTTTGGTTTTCACTTGGATCTTTGTGCCAGAGGAGGGCGGTCTAACCGCCCCTGGCACCCGGTCTAACCACCCCAGGTCTTTCTGAAGAAAGTTTGATTTTGTCGGACCTTTCTTTGTGAGTTTGTTCGCCTTGATTAGAGGAGCGTTCTGGTGAAATCTTGGCTCGTTTCGGTGCTGTTTGCTAGGAGTTCTTGGCTTGAGTTCTTTGCTGGGTACAGGAGGTTAGACTGCCCCTGGTAGCAGGTCTAACCGCCCCTAGGCCCCTGGGTGAAGTTTTGGTTTTCGCAAAGATTCTCTGGTAGCTAGCTTGGCCTTGACCAGAGGATCCAGTGGGTGAAACCGTGTAGAGTTTTGGAGCTCGGAAGAGGTCGTTCGGAGGATTTATTGGTTACCAGGTGGAGGCGGTCTAACCGGCCCCCATACCCAGTCTAATCGCCCCCTGCTGGCCAGACAGCTTCCGAGTTGTTTCCGCTGCCGTGTGTGTGTAGGAGCTGTGGCTGCAGGTAGTGTTTGTCCCTAGGACCAGCAGCACTCCAGTGGCTACGTGGTTTTGGCAAATGGAAGGTTGAGTACGGAGCATGTGATTTTGGATATCCGACCGAGTTCATCTTGTTGGAGAAGTCATCTCCTTCGAGAAGAATTTTTATTGGCTCCCATTCACTCCCCCCTCTCTGTTCGCCAGTTCGGTCCTTCAAGAGCCTGTGGACCAGAAGGAGTACCAGAGCATGATCGACTCCCTCTTGTACTTGACGGCAACGAGGCCAGACATACAGTTCAGTGTGTGTCTGTGCGCTCATTTTCAGGCGTCGTTGAGGACTTCACATCGGCAGGCCGTCAAGCAGATTTTCAGGTATCTTCGATACACTCCTGAGCTTGTTCTTTGGTACTCGGCATCCTCTTCTCTTGCGCTTCATAGTTTTCAGGATGCCGACTTTGCTGGTTGTCGAGTGGATAGGAAGTCCACTTTGGGTACTTTTCAGTTTTTGGGTTCCTTGCTGGTTTCTTGGTCATCTCGGAAACAGTCAAGTGTAGCTCAGTCTACCACAGAGGCCGAGTATGTAGCTGCTGCAAGTTGCTGTTCCCAGTTGCTTTGGATCACCTACACTTTGAGTGACTTTGGTGAGGAGTGCACCCATGTTCCTCTCATGTGTGATAGCACTAGTGCCATTAGCGTTGCCAAAAATCTAGTGCTACACTCCAGAACCAAACACATAGACGTGAGATACCACTTTCTGAGAGATAATGTGGAGAAGGGGAACATAGACTTGATTCATGTGCCAACCCAAAAACAGCTTGCAGATATCTTCACAAAACCTTTGGACCAAGCTACCTTTTCTCGTTTGCGGGGTGAGCTTGGTGTGTTGTTTCCGTTTCGAGCTTGGGTTGGGGATCTCATGTACATATGCATCTTGCATCTTTCATTCTTGTAACATATCATGTTTAGCATCTTTGTATCATAGACTGCATTTGTATCATATGCTTTAGATGATGTGCTTCTCTCATATACATTGATCACTTTTATATGTTGGATGGGAGCCTATGATCATGCTTTTGAGCTCTTGTGATGTATACCTCTGCTCTTGGTAGCTTTGGGATGTATATGCATGTGAAATGGCTAGTTTTGTGAAAATGCTTAGTTGAACCTCTGTTGTGAGTAGAATCCCTCACATGTTCATTTTGTATATCTTGCTTAATTTGTACTTGGGAATCATGCTCTTTTCATTTGGGGTCAAAGACCTTGTTGTCATCATGAATATTTAGCCTACATATTACCTTGAAGAGCATAAGCTTCTTTTTGCCGCAAAGGCACTTCATGTACCATGCTTAATCTTGCAAAATAATTTGGTACCTTGAAATGTCTATGCTTGAAAAATATGTTTTCATGTCATATGTGCTTTAAATTCCTTATCTTGGGTTCTAAACCGTTGCATGTTGTCTACCAATGAGAAGTCTCATATCTAGAAGTAGACACATGGCTCGGTGGCTTTGGCATGACATGAGATAACTTGTAGGTGTTTATGATGATCTTGTGATGAGAACTTGTGATCTTGCATGAAGTTTGTGAGTTATATGTTGTTTGTGCTCATTTTGGCCATGTTGAGGTCCTATGCTCATGAGAGGGAAGCTTTTTTGGCAAATGCTTCATTTTGATCATGGCTATGTTACATGCTTATACATCCTTCCTATCTTGTTGGCGATGCTTGTACTAAAAATGTGGCTATCTTGCTTGTTCTATGTCTCATCTCTATGTCTATTTGAGAAGCACATGCTTGCTTTTGTAGACTTGATTCATGCATTACCAACAAGGGGGAGAAGTGTGCACCCAATTCAGTTTGCATAAAAAGGGGGAGAAAATGGGGGAGAAATGCATTACATTTTGCAAGCATTTGTTTAGGGGGAGCTTGCATTCATGCATAGGGAGCATTTTGTCGCCTGAGTTGTGCTATGTGCTTTGCTCTTTTGCCGATGGTGTCGAGCCCTTTTGCCTTACCTTGAGGAGTCGACATTTTGGAGCATTTTGTCTCGGTTGTGTTGAGCCGTTGCCATTACCTTAGGGGACCGAGACTTGCTCTCTCAAGTGATCTCGTTTTGGCTTTTGTTTGGCTTTTGATCACATGTTTGAGATTTTCATTCGTTTCTTTTCTTTTTCCTTCTTTTCTGAATTGGTTACTATGTGTCTTGTAGTTGCACTCATCAAGGGGAGGTTGAGGACCGGAACGTCCGAAGACTGGTGGATGTTTGCTTCTTGGTGTGTGAGTGATTGACAACGTGGTGTGGACTGACTCTTGGTCGAATATTACAGGTGCAGGTTGCGGCTTGATTTGCGTTGGTGCAGGTGAAGAGCGGGCGCGAAAAGTCTTAGCCTTGCGGGGCCTCCGAGGAGTCGATGGACCCGGTGGCCGAACGGGATCAAGTGCGGGCCACATGGTGGCAAGAAAATCAAGACGAAGTCGTGGACATGAGCCGATGCAGGGTAGCGGCTCACGACCGGAGTCTGCACGCAGGGTTTGCAGCGGTTCACCACAAAACCGTCGGGTTACTTTATTGAGCCACAAAACCAAGACCGAAGGCTCGGTGGGCGGAGACAGGATAAGGGAGCGCCGAGAAGCTTTGATGCCGGGGGACACGTGGCGGGATCGCGGGGCTTGCGTCGGTAGGACGCGGACTACGGTGATGGCGTGGCCGCCCGATGAATAATGTTCGCTACTTGACCATCTTGCCCCTGAGGGGTGTGTATGTCCATTTAAGTTCTAGGGGTAGCATGGTCATTTGCCCAACCCGGAGAGACTTCATATATATAGCTCTAGGGTTGGAAGGCAACTCATCCATCCAGACTGCTTTCCATTTTCCCTGCTCTTTAGGCTAGATTTTCTTCATGATTTTGTAGAGAATCTGACCTCTGGTTGTATGGAAGCATTCATGGTTGCGTCGATTTCCTTCGCTTGGCTCGAGTGATTTTCGTGTCTTTTTGGGCTATTTTATGGGATTTTTGTGTGCGGCTTGATTCGTCGATTTTGAGGCATTTGTGTTCGATTTTGTTTTTGGGGATCATGGATAGATGTCTTGTGCATCTTTGTGCTTGATATTGACCACTCAAACGCCGGATTTGGCCTCCGATTCACGAATTTCAGTTGGTTCCATAGCTTTGTGCTTGAGCTCGGTTGTGATTCGATTCCTAGTGATTTAGTTGGTATAAGGCTCCAAGTTTTTGGGTATAACATCTCTTAGAGACCCTTCTCCTTTCCCCAAAATCTTGTCTCAATCCGTGCAGTCGTTTGGGAGATCCGTGGAAGGCTTTGGAGGGTTGACCCTCGCGCACGCGCTCTGGTTCGATCTCTGTGACGGATGGTCCGTCCTCACCTTACGGATGGTCCATGGCAGGCCCAGTTCGTCGAGTTCATGTTGTGTTCTTGCGAGCTTGTGTGTTGATCTGTTGGAGTTCGTTAGTTTTCTCAGAGAGTGTTTGACGGACGGTTCTTGGGCTTGTCTCGGACGGTCCGTTGTGGACGGACGGTCCGAACCTTAGTGTTGGACGGTCCGTATAGGTCGGGGTGTTTCTGGTGGTTCTGTCTGCTTAATACGGACGGCCGGTCCCGCTCTCACGGATGGTCTGTCGTACACCACGGACGGTCCGAGGTCCTATCACGAACGGTCTGTCCTGGCTAGGCAGATTTGGCTAAGTGCTTTGCTTCTTGAGTTGTGCTTCTGCTTTGCAACTTGTTTGGAATTGTTCCTAGGGTTGGTAGGTCCGCTGTGACTACTTGAACTTGGCAAGTTAGTGTGGGTATCCGTGGTTGTGATTTTGGGACTTAGCCGGTTTTCTTTCAGAGAATTTTTTATCGGCTCCCATTCACTCCCCCCCCTCTGGTCGCCTAATCGGTCCTTCAAACCTAAGGCTCGGGGGCTCCTCCTTATGGAGTACGATTTTGCAATCACACTTCCATATAATATCAACTTCAAGACAAATGAGCTGGACCACCTTCTAGCCTCGTGGCAGGTCAAGTACTATTGAAGACTTCTCCAAGCAGTATTTGAGGACGCTCAAGAACTACTCGAAGAGGCTTCAAGACTAATCGAACTACTCTTGACTACAAAGTGCTCAGGGGCTTGTCGGGCATACAACCAGGGTACCCATACAAGGAAGGATGAAGATGGACTCCTACTAGAATTCCCCTGTAATCCTACTAGGACTCATACCGTGTAATCATACTAGGACTCCTACCTTGTAACTGACTAGGCACCCGCCCCCTGGACTATATGAAGGAGGGTCGGGGTACCTAGGAGGACATCTTTACCAACCCAACACCAAGCGTAGGGCGCCATACATTATACCCCAATAGGACATAGGGTTCGCTACTCTGGCGACCTGAACCTATATAAATCTGTGTCCTGTGTCTCTGCCTTCACCTTCGAGTTCAAGGTCTGGCGATCCCCACCACAATAATCTACCTCAGGTGTCCCCTTGGTATGTTTGCTGGGTTAAAATACCGACACCCTTCAGTTTCTGGGTGCCCAACCGGGTACTAAAGTGTTGCATCGATCTCACTGACCGAGTCCCTCATAGACGTGCCCTGCAAGAAAGTGCTATAACATTAGATCTATAGTATAAGGAAGTTTCAAGTTTTTAGTCAAAGAGAACAAACCACACTATCCATGATGGGGCCCAGCTCTACTGCCCGTCCCTCTCGACCTCTGATGTCGTAGGTGGCATTCTCGTCGTCTGAGGAAGCTATGTTGGCGTAGTTGTCCTGTGTCCACCTTTGACGCAGCCTGTAATGAGTAACAGTGTGGTACCAGGTCAAGTAGGCTTAGAAGTTCACATTGTTGTGCGGGCCCTCAACCGGCAGAACGTTCGCGTCCATCCTGTTCCACCACTCAATCCTCTCACGATGGTAGTCGATGAAGTCGGTGACCTTGCGCTTCTTAACTCGATCGAACCTGGACAGATACGCAAAGTTAGTCAACTTGTTTGAAAAGCAGACAAAGGTAACGAAATTGGAAGGGGAGTTGTAATGGTGGAATTACTTGTGCAAGTCGATCGATGTGGAAACCTTGTCCGGTGGGAACATCTAGGCCAATCCGAACTGACGTGCTACTCGATGTGGTAGGTGAATCTTGACCGTGTAAAAACAAATGAGGGGGCACCTCATCCTCCAAAGGTCCTTTTCACGGTGGCACATCGGGTTCAGAGCCATCACCTGGACTGCTGCTGTGTTGTAAGGATCCCACTCGACCTGTGAAAAGTATGTCATTGTTAGTTACCAAAGCAAAACTTATAGCAAAACCATGTATTTGTCATAACAAATGATCATAGTTGAAACATTTCTTCTTGACGAACCGTGGAAGGGACGAGGGCGTCAATCTCGTTAGTGTAGTTAAGGTACACTCGGTGGTGAGTCGCGTACGGTGAGGAGACCACGTCCCAAAGGTATGCCACAGTACGTGCAAGGTGGGGGTTCCCATGGTCGTCCCAAGGGTTCGACGGAAGGACGCGAGGCCTACCCACCGGTAGTCGCGACCACATCCAAAGCTGAAGTAGGAGTGTGCAACCTGCTTGAGTCGAGGATTGGGCCCTGCGTCGGCATGCCTTGCATAGCTACCTATAAAGGAAGGCTAGCATGACGGAACCCCAACTGTACGTATCTGCACAAATTCCATAACTGAAGTAAGTTCACATTCTAAAGTGTCCCCTCATCAGAGGTGACTAAATGTGACACTAATACCAGTCCCAGGAGGCTGGTACCACATTTATTACATCATATGGTTCATTACCGTACAAACCGTCGAGGTAGTGGGCACTGAAGCACCACTATCACGAGGAACAAAACAAAGATTGAACTTGTTGTCTTCAAAGTCCTCCGGAAGCTCTTGCTCACGGTTCGGGTTCTCGGGCTCCTGTGCATAGTACACGGCTCCAAACTCCTCCTGGGGTTCCTCCTCGCTCACTTGGTTTGCTACGACACACACAAGCAAGCACACATTCAACAAAAGAAAATAAAGTTTTACCGGTTGAACTCGAGAAGAAAATAATTGGAAATAGGAGGAATAAATATTATTAATGGGAATTTAGTAGATGGCTTAGCGGAAATAAACCCGGGGAAGATGTGGTGAAGTTCGGAATTAATTTGGGTTAATATCGTACATAAAATGATGGGTTAAAGGGGTGTATAGGGGTAGTTTAATAGGATAGGGACCTATTTGTAAAGAAACTAAGAACTTCAGGGGTCCTTTGGCAAACAGAACTTGAGAGGGGGGCTCGGGTGGAAAAAGGGAAAGGGGAGGGGTTATGGGCAAAATCGCCATCCCCTTCCCCTCGAATAAAAACAAGGGAAGGGGGCAAGTCAGGGGCGGCTAGCCGGCGGCAGCGATTGCCGGTGAGCCGGGCCACGGCGACGGCCGAGAGGTGGGGCAAAACGGAGAGGAGGATGAGGGCGACCGATTCCCTTCCTGACTTCGAGCTAGGGCGACGCGTGGAGGCGGCGGCAGACCTACGCGGCAGTGGCTATGGGGTGGCGGCGTTCAGGAGCAAGGGAGAGGGATGGAGGTGGTTTGGGAGGTGCGTGGCGGTGCGGAGAGCGAATCAGGGCTATTTATAGTCGCAGGAAGGCGGTAGCTCAGCCGGGGCCGGCGGGGCCGTGGTTGGCCGGGCGGGATTCACGGCAGAGTAATTGCGTCGCTACGATCGTGCTGTTGGTTGAGACTCGTCGGGCAGCGAAGCACGCGGTGGCATGCGAGCTGGGCAGTGGCAACAGTGAGCGGCGGCACGAGGCGGGCAGCGGCTTGCGGTGATGGTGCTGTGGAGGCGATGGGGCATGCAGGCAGAATTAATGCCCTTCGCGGCAGGGTGCGGTCACATCGTGGGGCCGGTGCGGCGTTCCGAGGAGGAGGGGCCGGCGTGCGGCACACCAGGCCATCAGGGAGCAGGGCCGCGGGACCGGGAAGAAGAAAGGAGGAGGGAAGAATGAAGAGAGAGAAGGAATGGAAAACGGGAAAAAGGAAAAGAGAGAAAAGAGAAAAAGAAAAGGGGAAAAGAGAAGGGAAAGAGAAGAAAATTGAGAAGAATTGTTAGGAAAATTTGGGGAAAAAGGGAAAAAGACTTTGGTGCGATTTTCCAAGTTTCAAGCGCTGACGCGATGTCGTGTGATTCTCGGGTCGGCGGTGATTGCGAGGCCGGCGAATTCGGAGAGCTCGCCAAGATGCGGGCCGAAAGAATTCCCGGTCTCGGGCGACTGCCGTGGTGGCTTCGGTTGAAGAGGGAGAAACGGAATTGATCACCGGAGTTTAGGAATTGATCGAGTTCGATGGTAGATATTTGAAGAAAAAATAAAAAGAAATGCGTGATTTGGAGTGTGATTTATTAGGGATTAAAATGAGGGCGTTAGAAACCTACCACACTTAAAATGAATCTCGTCCTCGAGATTTTGACAGGTTCCTGAATAGGTGGGCAAATGCCTTGTTGAGTGCGTCCTCTAGTTTCCAAGTGGCTTCTTCTACTCCGTGTCTACTCCATTCGACTCTGCACATCCGTACTTCTGATATCCTTGTACTTTTGACAACAGTGTACCTCCGAATACCTAAGGTCTGGCTGTAGATCAATTGTCTCTACCGGCACTCGTTTCTCTTCGAGTACTTTCAAGCACCTCCGCAACTGGGAAACGTGGAACACCGGATGTATGTCAGCCATCTCTTCTGGTAGCTCCAACTGGTATGCTACTGCTCCATCTTTCTTCAGCACCTTGTACGGTCCAATGTACCGAGGGGCCAATTTCCCTTGCACCTGGAATCTTCGAGTCCCTCAGATAGGTGAAGCCTTAGGGCTTATTCGTTTCCACCGGATTGGATTCCGACCGGAATTAATAAATGTAACAAGAAAATCATGATAGCTACTATAAGTGGTTCGGATTTATTCCCGGTCGAAAATTAATATATTCATGATAGGTACACCAAGAGACTCAGAATGAATCCACTAGTCAAGAGTTGTGGAATCAATCCGGCTCTTCGATCTATTGTTCTACCTATCATGATGGGTAAATTCAATTTTGATCCGGAATAAATCCGAGTCTCTATCATAATTTTCTTGATGTATCTATTGTTCCGGCCGGATTGATTCCGATGGAAGTGAACAAGCCCGGTAAATGAAGTCTCTTGGACTGAAGCTTACTTCTCGCCTCTTTTGTCGATCTCGGCTACTCGTTCCTCTGCCTCTTTTATGAGTGCGGGCCCAACCAAGGCACATTCTCCTACTTCTAACCACATCAAAGGTGCTCTGCATTTTCTGCCATATAATCGTTGTTGTACGAAAACTCTACATACGATAGACTTTCTTGTCAATCCTTGCCATAGGTAAGGACACATGCTCTCAACATGTCTTCCATAATCTGATTCACCCTCTCGGTTTGTCCATCCATCTACGGGTGATAAGCTGAGCTAAAATCCAGCTTGGTACCCATGGCTTTATGCAAACTTTTCCAAAAGCTAGAGGTGAATTGGTTTCCTCTGTCACCTAGAATCACGTCCCTTCTGTGTCTTGGGCAAACCCACTACAAAGTCCATACCTATCTCATCGCATTTCCAGATCGGGATGGGTAAGGGCTGCAACAGTCCCGCTGGCTTCTGGTGTTCAACTTTAATCCGCTGGCAAGTATCACAGTGGGCGTTGAACCGTGCAATGTCTGCTTTCATTCCATTCCACCTATACTTCTACTTTAAATCCATATACATCTTAGTGGATGCTGGGTGGATGGAATACGTCGAGTTGTGTGCCTCATCCATGATGGTCTGCCAGAAATCTCCGTCTTCAGGTACGCATATCCTATTCTTATACCACAGTGTACCTTGATCGTCCACTCTAAAGTCCGAGGCCTTATTCTCTCCCGTGTGCTTTCTGATGTTCATCAAATCCTTATCGGATTCTTGGGCCTTTATGATCTTGTTTTGTAGGGTTGGTTGAACACTTAGTTGGTGGACGTATCCCTGGGAACAATGTGTACGTTGCGTCGTGTTATTTTTTTTGCAATAGGCACTCTTAGGCCCTACTTTCTCATAGGACTTTCTGCTTAAGGCATCTGCCACTACATTAGCTTTTCCTGGGTGGTAATGGATTTCTAGGTTATAATCCTTGACTAATTCTAACCACCTTCTTTTCCTTAAGTTCAAGTCAGGTTGGGTGAAAATGTACTTCAAGCTCTTGTGGTCTGTATAGATCTCGCACTTATTCTCAATCAAGTATTGTCTCCAAATCTTGAGGGCATGCACTATGGCTGCAAAATTCCAAATCATGGGTGGGATAATTCAGCTCGTGGGGCTTGAGTTGTCGTGATGCATAGGCCACTACTTTCCCATCTTGCATAAGGACACACCCTAATCTTGTCGAGATGCATCGCAGTATACGACAAAATCCCATTGAATGTATGGCAATGTTAGTATTGGGGCGGTTGTCAGTCTTCTTTTCAATTCCTAGAAACTTCTCTCACATGACTCGGTCTAGACAAACTTCTTTTCCTTCTTGAGCAACTCTGTCATAGGTTGAGCAATCTTGGAGAATCCTTCAATGAACCTCCGGTAATACCCTGCTAAACCAATAAAGCTTATGATTTCTCTCACATTGGTTGGTTGTCGCCAGTTGAAAACTGCTTCGACCTTGTCGGCGTCTACTGCTACTCCTTCTGTCGTCAAAATATTTCCAAGGAAAGCTATTTTCTCCAACCAGAATTCACACTTCCTGAACTTAGTGTATAGCTTGTGCGCCCTCAGTTTCTCCAGTACCACTCGAAGGTGTCGTTCATGTTCTTCTACACTCTTGGAGTAAACAAGTATGTCGTCAATAAAAACTATGAAAAACTAGTCTAGCTTTTACATAAACACCTTATTCATGAGGTTCATAAAATAAGTTGGTGCATTAGTGAGTCCAAAGGACATCACGGTTTACTCATATTGTCCGTCACGGGTGACGAAGGCGGTCTTTGGGATGTCACTCTCCCTAATCTTGAGTTGATGGTATCCTAACCTTGAATCGATCTTCGAAAAATACTTGGCTCCTTTCAATTGGTCAAATGAATCATCTATTCTGGGGAGAGGATACTTGTTCTTGATAGTGACTACGTTTAGTGAGCGATAGTCCACACACATCCTCAGGCTTTTATCCTTCTTTTTGACGAAGAGCATTGGGGCTCCCCATGGTGATGAGCTTGGTTTGATAAACCCACTTTGCCGAAGTTCTGCTAGCTGCTTCTTTAACTCTGCCAACTCAGTGGCCGCCATCCTATAGGGTCTCTTGGATATGGGAGAGGTTCCGGGGATAAGGTCAATGACGAACTCTATATCCCTATCTGGTGGCAATCTGGGGAGTTCTTCCGAGGACACATCTGGATATTCCCGCACTACCGAGACTTTTTCTATGGTTCTGGTTTCCATGCTGAAAACCATTATGTCTGGTCTGCGCCCTCAGGTATGGCAGGTCACTTGCACTCTGTCTGGGTTGGTTAGGTGTACTAACTTATCAGCACAACTTATAAGGCCATGGTGATGGCTTAACCAATCCAACCCTGTCAGGGGGTTAGACCCGGACAGATCCACAAGGGGGCTACCCGAGTGGTTTGCAGGTTAAAGGAGGGATCAAAGAACTAAGAGCGTAGATGGTTATGTACGGGATGCACACGGAACTCGGCGAGACATACGGGACACGAGGGTTTATACTGGTTCAGGCCTCCGGAGAGTAAAACCCTACGTCTAGTTTGGTGGTGGAATTATGCGAGAGTCATCCACCCCCAAGGAGGGTGCCCTAGGCCGCCTTATATTTGCCGATGACCTTGGGCTACAAGTTGGTTTCCATCTATCCTAGTTGGTTACAACAAGGAAAGCTTATCCGAGCTGGTCTGTCTTGTCTTGTACTCCAAGCTGTCTTCATGTCCTTAGGCCCAAATGTCAGGTTGGGCAGGACCCACTAACAGGTCGGCGGGTCTTCTGGTAGGTCGGGCCTGCCTGTCGAAGACGGCTGAGACCCTGGTCGGTGGGGACCCAGGGGTACCCTTGTCTCTCAAGCCCCCGATCGACGTGTAGGCGTAGCGGCCGAGACGAGGTCATGTCGAAGCGAAGCGAAGGCATTGCACCACCGAGGTCGCGTAGGATGCACGGGGATCCAAAAAAGAAAAAAGATGCTCCGGTCTTGTGTGAGAAGTCGAACGTTGATCTGCTGGGATCTTGATGCCAGGAGGTCGAAGCAGAAGACGAGCTGTCAAAACGTAGGACCGCTGACCTGGCATGATCAGGTGAAGTAGAGTAGCTCACACGACCTTTAGAAAGGCCGCAATGCCAACCATAGGTAGGTCGAGCAGAGGTGTAGTGGAAGCGGGCTTCTAGTAGGTCGATGCAATGTAGAAGAAAAGGGTGTCGTAAGACGCACTCGTGTAGTAGCCCCCGAGCAGTAAAGCGACCAGAACAACCGGTTTGATGCTCTAGAAAAGAAGAAGTAGAGAACCTATGGCCTTCTGCAGCCATCATGATGCTCTGACGAACTGGGCGAATGCGCCAAAGAACGTGGAATCTTGAGGAAGACGCCAGATGCCAAAACTGCCATGACTTGAGTCGCCGGCTCGCTGTACGGTAACAGGCCTGAAGTGGACGACGACGGAGACACCGGGAGGCCTGGCGACCTGAAGTGGTCGACGACGGAGACGCCGGGAGGTCTGGCGACCTCGAGAGGGCGACGAGGGAGCCGCGGGAAGGTCTCATAACCTTGAGTAGTGTTTACGCGAAAATAGGACGTCACCTCCGCGCGCAGCGCACGTGACTTCCCGGTCCGTAGCGAGGCGTGCCAGCCAATCTGACCTGTTGATTGACAATGGAAAATATTAGGGATCGGCTAGAGAACCGATGGACCTTTTAGCGACACGTGTACCAGCCAATCGGCCGATACGAACAAGCGGGATCGGCCGACTTGAGAGCGACCGAGGCGCGAGGATGTGGATAAGAGATCGGCTGGAATCGGCCGATCGTGACGTCAGCACTCGAGTAGGTCGGAATCAGCTGTAACTTTAGAAGCCGATAAGATCTAGATCGAGTGGGATAAATTGGTGATAAGAGCTAAAACCACAAGAATTGGTACGAAAACTTGCAGATCTAGCTAATATCGGTAAAGGGTGAATAAAGAACTAGACGAAACCTCAGCGATGTGCCTGGAGGTTAAAGCCTAGGGTTATTCGGTAAAACGGTACTCACAAGCTTGCCGGAGATCGATCGATGCAGCCCGACGAACATGAAGGACGGTGTTGTAGAAAAGAGAAAAAACGCAATGGCGAAGTCGCTGAAAAGTAGATGCTGTAAATTGTAAAGGGTTTGCCCGGAGGCGGTTTGTTTGATATTGGTGCGTACACTTTTTCCTGACCACGCAGGGTCGCTATTTATGTCCTGAGGACAAGCCGACTCCTAGCCGATTACGGCACTGTTTACATACATCTCAAGAAAACGAACACTACTAAGAATAGAAAAAAGACCCTCGCACGAGTCAAACTCCCTAAAACTGACTCTTGACCCGTTGTCAATCGTGGATTGACCCGCCTCCGCCGTGCTTTCCTTTTGGCATATCCTCTTGATTTCCACCTTCTTCTCTTTCTATCGGCTGATCTTCTGGTTGACCATCGGCCGATCGGTTTGACCCGCCAGCCCATTGATAGAGTTGAATTCCTCTGACCATCAGCGAGTTCTGTTGACCACTCTTCTCTCTCTATTCAATCGGCCGATTGCCTTGCTTCCTCATCGGCTGCTCCTTCTTATCCTTTTGACCTGTTTTTTCCAAAAAACAGTGTCAACAAGTAGGCGACGACAGGGTCGCTGGAAGGTCTCAGGACCTTGAGTAGGCGACGACGGAGTCGCGGGAAGGTCTTCCGACCTTGAGTGGGCGACGACGGAGTCACGGAAAGGTTTGTAGACCTAATGATGGCAACGACGGAGTCGCGGGAAGGTCTCAGGACCTTGAGTAGGCGACGACAGGGTCGTGAGAAGGTCTGTAGACCTAATGAGGGTGACGACAGAGTCGCGGGAAGGTCTCAGGACCTTGACTAGGCGACGACGGAGTCACAGGAAGGTCTCAGGACCTTGAGTAGGCGACGACAGGGTCGCGGGAAGGTCTCAGGACCTTGAGTAGGCGAGGATAGAGTCGCGGGAAGGTCTCAGGACCTTGAGTCGGTGACGACGGAGTCGCGGGAAGGTATCAGGACCTTGAGTCGGCGACGACGGGGTCGCGGGAAGGTCTCAAGACCTTGAGTCGGCGACGATGGGGTCGCAGGGAGGTCTCAGGACCTTGAGTCGGCGACGACGGGGTCGCGGGGAGGTCTCAGGACCTTGAGTCGGCGACCAGGGGGTCGCGGGAAGGCCTCAGGATCTTGAGCCGGCGACGACGGGGTCGCGGGAAGGTCTCAGGACCTTGAGCCGGCAACGACGGAGTCGCGGGAGGTGTTGGTCTTGAACAAACGGAGTGTAGAGACACCCAGATATTCTGCATGGCTGCAAAGAGTCTGGCAGAGCCACCCGAGGCATGCCGACCTCAGGAAGGTCTCAAGTTAGCAGCACCCAAGCACCCGGAGATGCTTGGCAGGGCCATTAGGCGCGCACCCCACAGGGAGCCCTTCATGCTAAAGCAAGGGGGACGTCCAAAACAGGCTGGCAGGGCTATAATAGCACATCGACCTCAAGGAGGTCACACATCCAGGGCGCCCAACTAGGTTGGTAGAGCTGTAGACATACCGAGGTATAGCAAGACCTAGGTATGAAGGCACGCCGACCTTAGGAAGGCCATTTTGGTGCCCAGATGACCAGCATAGCTGCCAATCATCTAGCAGAGCCATGGTACAAAGGTATTGACGACCTAAGTAACGGGCACACCGACCTCGGGGGCTTGACGAAATCATAGACTGGACTCCAGGCGCCCAGACGGATCTGGTAGAGCAGCGAGGCACGCCTACCCCGGAGGGTCTTCAATCGAACCTATGACCATTCTGCTCAGGAAGCAGAAGTATAGGCTGATTGGAATAGGTCCATTTACATGCGGAGCCATAGCGGGTGCACTAGGACACAGACCCTAGCGGGTGCAATGAAGACGCAGAGCCGTAAAGGATGCGTTTGATCGTCGTCGTCGTCCATAGATATAGCAAGGCGCAAAGCCATCTGACACAGAGTCAGTCTTATCCCTCCGTAGACTGCAGGGTCACGGGTTAACCACTGCTCGTAGAGGGGACAGCTTACCCGACTACAATGCTCAGCATGGGGGCTTAGGTGTATCCGCCGCGTGGGGAGAGTCAGAGACTCAGGGTCTTGCAACCACACGACTAAAAATGCGCATTCAAATTAAAAGCCTTTTAAGGAAAAACACA
Organism: Cenchrus fungigraminus; assembly: GCA_036936925.1. Classification (NCBI taxonomy): domain Eukaryota; kingdom Viridiplantae; phylum Streptophyta; class Magnoliopsida; order Poales; family Poaceae; genus Cenchrus; species Cenchrus fungigraminus. Next base: position 53,994,327 of record CM072772.1, on the reverse strand, counting down.
CAAAAGTAATTAAAAATCCCTCAGGTCGAAGGACCCTTAGATTGGCAAAGCCAAGCCCCCGAGCGTACCGAGGTCGGCTATACCAAGCCCCCGAGCGTGTCGAAGGGGGAGGGAAAATGAATCAGGAAGAAAAAACATGTAAAGCAGGTCGGTGAAAAGTCACAGAGAGTATCAATGAAACGTACGGAAGCCGTAAGAATATTAATTCAAATAACACTTAGCTTGTGCGTCGTCGTGGCTGAGGTTGACGTGGTCGCGGTCGAGACGTGGCCGTCGAGTTGAAGGTCGGAAGAGCCGGAGCTGCGCCCAGCTATGAAGACGTTGAAGAGGTCGTCGGCACACACGTGATGACGTAGCAGGTTGCCGAGACAAGCCGAAGCCGTGCTGAGCGCTGGAGGTCAGGGGTGCCGCAAGGCAGCAGGTCGGGCTGATGACGGCGGCCGTCTCGTTGACGAGCGCCGTCGTCGTGTCCATCACGTCGAGGCTGCCGAGCCGACGAGTCGAAGTCGCATTGGATCCGGTGCTGACCAGGGGTTGCATCACGCATGCTCTTGCAAAGAAGTAATAAAGAAAATAAAAGAAGCGATCTTTATTAGTTGCCGTGCGCCATAACTTAGATCAGAATATAAAAGATTAAATAAAACAAAAGGAGAAAAGTATGGAAAATTGTTTCCCCGGTTCCCATAGCAGAACAATTCCAGGACTCGTGGCTTGATCAAGGTCGCATGTTCTGTCTCGGCGACTCGTACCGGACCTGCATGCACGCACACAGAGAGTGGCCGGAGCTTAGCACTGACACGCGCATCTGCTGTTGTCGTGAGCCCAGGGCGCACGTGATCAGGAGAACAAATCGCTAGTGCATAGAGGCCGGAGCCGGGGTGATACACATCGACGATAATAGATTGCATCTATGGCTCGCAGCTTGGTGCAGATGCTTGCGCACAGCGGCTGCTGCACTCGTCTGATCTTGTGGTCCACACACTGCGGAGGTGACGGACGGCGCACAACGGCACGACGCCGTCGGTCGAGCTCCGAGCCTGCGACAAGGAGACCTGATCTGTTGTAGCTCGCCGAGGTATTAGTTAGTACGTGCCATGGACATAGTAGATGGAAATAGAATAGATTAAATAAAAGGAACGCAATGATGACTTCCCTGTTTACGTAGCTGAATTCGCCGGAATCGTCTAGTGCAATTGGTGGACACGGACTCGACATGCGCAAACGAAGGCCTGCCGCCAACCTTGACTCTCGCTGCACGTTCTTCCTGGGCACATGCAGATGCAGCCAGACTTTGTGAACGCCTCACTGGATACGTAGCTTCTGCCTCTAGATTGATTCTTCGGAGGTGTATCTTGATCCTTCCATCACGAGGGTGCAGGGCGCACGATTCATGTTGGTAACGTCGTGTTGCATCTAGGGCACCATACCGTGCCCAGAGGCCAGCATTCCATAGATTGAATCTCATCGAGTCTTCTTGAAGGGTACGGCCGGGTGGGCGCAAAAAATTTCTGCGCGCCGTGAGGGAATCTTTCGTGCCGTCGCTGAAGATAATCACCGGAGCGAACTGTCATCACGCTACACGAAGAGGTCCCGACCACCCCTACCTGGCACGCCAACTGTCAGGGGGTGAGACCTGGACAGCTCCACAAGGGGGCTACCCGAGTGGTTTGCAGGTTAAACGAGGGATCAATGAACTAAGAGCGTAGATGGTTATGCACGGGATGCACACGGGACTCGGCGAGACACGGGGGACACAAGGGTTTATACTGATTCAAGCCTCCGGAGAGTAAAACCCTACGTCCAGTTTGGTGGTGGAATTATGCGAGAGTCATCCGCCCCCAAGGAGGGTGCCCTAGGCCGCCTTATATTGGCTGACGACCTTGGGCTACTAGTCGGTTTCCATCTATCCTAGTTGGTTACAACAAGGAAATCTTATCCGAGCTGGTCTGTCTTGTCTTGTACTCCAAGCTGTCTTCATGTGCTTGGGCCCAAATGTCAGGTCGGGCAGCGCCCACTGACAGGTCGGTGGGTCTTCTGGTAGGTCGGGTCCGCCTGTCGGGGACGGCTGAGACCCTGGTCGGTGGGGACCCAGGGGTAGCCAAACCCCCGAGCGTACCGATGTCGGCTATACCAAGCCCCCGAGCGTGTCGAAGGGGGAGGGAAAATGAATCAGGAAAAAACATGTAAAGCAGGTCGGTGAAAAGTCACGGAGACTATCGATGAAACGTACGGAAGCCGTAAGAATATTAATTGCAAATAACACCTGGCTTGTGCGTCGCCGTGGCCGAGGTCAACGTGGTCGCGATCGAGACGTGGCCGTCGAGTTGAAGGTCGGAAGAGCCAGAGCTGCGCGGAGCTATGAAGACGTCGAAGAGGTCGTCGGCACACGTGTGATGACGTAGTAGGTCGCCGAGACAAGCCGAAGCCGTGTCGAGCGTTGGAGGTCGGGGGTGCCGCAAGGCAGCAGGTCGGGCTAATGACGGCGGCCGTCTCGTGTTGCCGAGCGCCGTCGTCGTGTCCGTCACGTCGAGGCTGCCGAGCCGACGAGTCGAAGTCGCATTGGATCCGGTGCTGACCAGGGGTTGCATCAAGCATGCTCTTGCAAAGAAGTAATAAAGAAATGAAAGAAGCGATCTTTATTAGTTGCCGTGCGCCATAACATAGATCAGAATATAAAAGATTAAATAAAACCAAAGGAGAAAAGTATGGAAAATTGTTTCCCCGGTTCCCGTAGCAGATCAATTCCAGGACTCGTGGCTTGATCAAGGTCGCATGTTCTGTCTCGGCAACTCGTACCGGACCTGCATGCACACACGCAGAGAGTAGCCAGATCTCAGCACCGATACGCGCATCTGCTGTTGCCGTGAGCCCAGGGCGCACGTGATCGGGAGAACAAATCGCTGGTGCATTGAGGCCGGAGCCGGGGCGATACACGTCAACGATACTAGATTGCATCTATGGCTCGCAGCTTGGTGCAGATGCTTGCGCACGGCGGCTGCTGCACTCGTCTGATCTTGTGGTCCACACACTGCGGAGGTGACGGACGGCGCACAATGGCACGACGCCGCCAGTCGAGCTGCCAGCCTGTGACAAGGAGACCTGATCTGTTGTAGCTCACTGAGGTATTAGTTAGTACGTGACATGCACATAGTAGATGGAAATAGAATAGATTAAATAAAAGGAACACAATGATGACTTCCCTGTTTACGTAGCTGAATTCGCCGGAATCGTCGAGTGCACCTGGTGGACACGGACTCGACATGCGCAAACGAAGGCCTGCCGCCGACCTTGACTCTCGCTGCACGTTCTTCCTGGGCACATGCAGATGCAGGCAAACTTTGTGAACGCCTCACTGGATACGTAGCTTCTGCCTGTAGATTGATTCTTCGGAGGTGTATCTTGATCCGTCCACCACGAAGGTGCAAGGTGCACGATTCATGTTGGTGACGCCGTGTTGCATCTAGGGCACCGTACCGTGCCCAGAGGCCAGCATGCCATAGATTGAATCTCGTCGAGTCTTCTTGAAGGGTACGGGCGGGTGGGCGCAAAAAATTTCTGCGTTCCATGAGGGAATCTTTCGTGCCGTCGCCGAAGATAATCGCCGGAGCGAACTACCATCGCGCTACACGAAGAGCTCCCGACCACCCCTACCTGGCGCACCAACTGTCAGGGGGTGAGACCTGGATAGATCCACAAGGGGGCTACCCGAGTGATTTGCAGGTTAAAGGAGGGATCAATGAACTAAGAGCGTAGATGGTTATGCACAGGATGCACCCGGAACTCGGCAAGACATGGGGGACACGAGGGTTTATACTGGTTCAGGCCTCCGAAGAGTAAAACCCTACGTCCAGTTTGGTGGTGTGCGAGAGTCATCCGCCCCCAAGGAGGGCACCCCAGGCTGCCTTATATTAGCTGACGACCTTCGGCTACTAGTCGGTTTCCATCAATCCTAGTTGGTTACAACAAGGAGAGTTTATCCGAGCTGGTCTGTCTTGTCTTGTACTCCAAGCTGTCTTCATGTCCTTGGGCCCACTTGTCAAGTCGGGCAGGGCCCACTGACAGGTCGGCGGGTCTTCTGGTAGGTCGGGCCCGCCTGTCGGGGACGGCTGAGACCCTGGTCGGTGGGGACCTAGGGGTATCCATGTCTCTCAATCCCAAGAATCACATATGTCCCTTTGGACTTTAGTACTACTAGGTCCGCTAGAAATTCTACCCCACTTATAATGATCCTTACCCGAGAGCAACCCAGTTGACACTTCATGTCACCTCCGGGCGTTCGGGTTAACAGGGGTGTTTTCAGTAGTACTGTAGGTATGTTATGTTTTTCCACAAAACTTGATGAAATGAACGAATGTGATGCTCCTGAATCAAATAATATGGTTGCCAGGATTGAGCTGACCAGAAACTCACCAAGCACTACGCCTTGTGCTTCTTGAGCCTCTTGCACGTTGATGTGGTTGACGCGGGCTCGTCCATAAGACTGCTAGAGCTGCCTCATCTGCGAGTTGTTGTTGTTGCTAAAGTTGTTGTTGCTGCGAACCGGCACACGGTTGGCTCCAGTTACGATCGGTCTTGGCCTGTTCACTGTGTTGGAGAAGGCTAATGCTATTGGCTTGTTGGCATATGGGCAGTTGGTAATGAAGTGTCCGGCTTCACGGCAGTTGAAACATGCCGCATTAGAAACATGCCCTGGTGTTGTTGTTGGCAGTGACCTAGCTAGCATTGCTTTGTGGAGGCTTCATGGTGTTCTGGTTGATGTACTGTTTGAACTGGGTTTTGGGGCCCTGAGAGCCCGTGGCTTGTGACTAGGTCCTGTACTGCATGGGGGCTTGGGTCCTGAACATGGGGTGACCGAAGCTTTTCTGCCTTTGGAAATGTTCCTGCTGCTGAGCCTTGTGTTCCATGAACTTGCACTTGTTCTCCCTCTTTTCTTCAGCCCTGGCTCTCTAGGTGACGATAGCCATATTCATAAGTGTGTTGAAGTCTGGGTTGATCTGAGGGGTAAGCAGAGTCCTTAGTTACGGGGTCAAGTCCTTCTTGAACATGTCCTGTTTCTTTGTCTTTGTCGACTTGTTCGGGGGCATAGCGGGCTAACTCTATGAACTGGTAGGTGTATTCCTCCACTGACTTGTTGCTTTGACGGTGTTCACAGAACTCATCTACCTAGTGCTTCAGTGTGGCTTCTCGGATGTGGTAGCGATGAATCTCCTGCACAAATTCATTCCAAGTGATGGTGGAGGGATCTTTCGCAGCTGCACAGTAATTTTCCCAACAGGCCAAGGTTGTTCCAGTGAGCTGATGAGTGGCCAAGAGAACCTTGTCTCGATCCTCATAGTAGAATGGCTCTAACTCCCTTAGGATGGCCCTCAGCCACTCATCTACATGGGGATTTACGGACGCGCCAAAAGTGGGTGGCTTTGTCCGGAGAAATTCTATCAACTTCACATTCATGCCCAGAACATGGGGCCTTGGACGGTTGATGGCATTGGCTAAGGCTTCCAGCAACTGAGTCTGGTTGTCCATCACTTGCACCAGGTCTATGGTAGGCGGGGGTGGTGGCTGCACTCGACTTTCTCCTCCACCTTCGCCCTGATTCACTTCTTGTTCGTCCTAGCGCTCAACTCGGGTCAACTTGTGATCATTCCGGGTTTGGGTTAACACGGTCGCAGCCTGGGAAGGTCATGGCGACGCGCCTTGTGACCATCTGTAGAAGAGCAGGTTTCTATGAGATTTAGGTTTTATGCGATGTTTAAGTTGATTTAAAACTGATTCTTCAAAAAGACAGGATCCAATCCTACCGACAAGCACACAACAAGCACAAACAAATTTTATTTCAACCACTAGAGGAGGATACATCTCGTACTACTCGACCGACACAACGCTTATACACTACACGACTTGGCACTACAACAAAAGCTAGGGGGTGCTACTCTAAGCTCGGACCATCACGACTTCCTTCCCTGGGGCAAAGGCATCTGGGGAATGCTACTCGCGGGGTGAGCCACCTTTCGGGATGGAGTGCACTTCTAGTGGAATGAGCAGCTCTTCATCGTTATCGTCCTCAGGGGTCCTATTTTCTTGGGGCTGTGTGGCAGTTTCTTCTCCTGCGGCCGCTGTTGGTTGTTCAACGGCTGCAGGTGGTGCTGGCGGTGTCTCAAGTGTTCCTCCCCACCCCACGAGGGGTGTCTCAATTAGGACTTGTGCTTCTCCAATGGCCGGAACGGGTGTTCCATTGTTGGTCCATTCCTACATGCATTGATCCTGGATCCGCCCGAGGCTCTCATGGGCAACAGCTTCACTACTTATGGCGACCGCGGTCCTTGCTTCAGCTTGAGCTACTCGAACTTGGTGCACCTTATTGTGACTTCCGCTTGCTCGGCCCAACTGATTTGCTCCCTCAAGAACCTGCTCGTCAAAGAGTTGGTCCAGGGAGACGAGGTAGGCCACTGCATGGCACAAAAGGTCTTCTTGGTGGAGTCACCGTTCTAAGTTTCTCATGCAGGCTTGCCAGACTCGAGTGCTCATGGCGGGAGGAAAAAGCCTCATTGGTGTGGAGACGAGGTGTTCCTCGTAGATTCGGCACAGGTAGCAGAGAGCTTTTCTGAGGGCCAAAGGGTAGGCATCTCGGTGTCAAAACCCTGTGGCGGTCACGCGCCACGGCTTGAAGTCAGGGTAGCAGGTGCTTCTGGCAATGGAGAGGACTACCCAACAACGAAGACTGTCGAGGTGCTCGTACTCTCTGCTTTAGTACCTTGGGCGCTCAGTGATACCGAGGCGCTCCAGGGAGTTGATAAGAAAGCGAGAAAAACCAGGCTCCTCCCGGCACATGCCATGGGCCCATCCATCTTCGGCCATCTGAAAACAAGGGTAGAGTTGAACAAGTGGCGCAATGGATAGGGTACAAAAGATAGATGGCTTTATTTTACAACAAGGTCGGGTACACTCATCAAGGGTACACTTATTTTTATTTGGATGATAGCTCTAGCTTAGGTACTCTACTCTCCTCTTATAGGGACTCTTCCTCAAACTGGATAGGGCACTTCTTTGGTGGAAGATATTGCTCCAATATCTCAACTTCGGTCTGGGTACCTTTATCCCAATGGGTTTCTTCGGTTTCTCCTTCTAGTAACCCGGCTTCTCTTCTTCTCCCATGTTTCTCGACAAACGCATTCCATGGGGCTTGGTTGAATCCTTGGGAGTGTTCTAATTGTGCCTCGGCTTCTATAGCTCTTTTTTGTTGTGCTACCAATGCCTGTTCTGCTCCCTCTGCCCTACGGATTTGGTGCTTCAACTGCGCTACCTGTTGATAGTAAAGGTGGTCTAAGCTGTTGAGGTAAATGGACAGGTGGGAAATCATATCTTCTAGGTATTCTTCTTCTCTTCCTTGTCCTCTCATCTGGGCAATCCATGAACGTCCTCTTCCTCCAGAGGGTGGGAAATATCCCATTGGAGTCCGCCGAAGATGATGCCTATGGACCACGCGCAGGTGTCGCAGAGCTTTTCCGGCAGCCTTACAGTAAGTGTCGGGGAAGCGAAACCTAGTGGTGGAGATGAACCAAGGATCTATGTCGGGGTAGAGTGTGCTTCTTCCACTAAGATCATCACGTCACAACGAAGGGTGCCTCTATGATCGTACTCCCAATAGGTGTACTCTAGTGGGTCCACAACTCCGATGCGCTCTAGGCTGAGTAGTAATAATTTAGGGAGGCCAGGCTCTGCGGGGCAGATTCCTCCCCTCCATTCCATGTCAACCATCTAGAACCAGACAAGGGCCAAGGTAAGAGATTGTGTGGAAAGATGAGCTAAGCAGGGGAGAGGTCTAGAGAATGGCTTAGGAAAGGTCTCGGGTCCGAGGGGTCGCGTCCTACAGCCAACCTACGGCTCTGATACCACTTGAAGCATCCCCTCGTCAAAGGTGACTAAATGTGACACAAATACTAGTCACAAGAGGCTGGTACCACATTTATTACATCAGATGGTTAATTACCGTACAAACCGTCGAGGTAGTGGGCACTGAAGCACCAGTATCACGAGGAGCAAAACAAAGACTACAAACCAAACTACAACACCAACGAAGACTACGATAACATTAGAGTCTTGCACCATGGAAGCTTCTTGTGGAGACCCTGAGCCACAGGCACAGGTTGGGTGCAGGACGACAACCTAGTCGACGTCTTCGGGGACAAAGTCGGGATCCTCCTCTGTAAAAACAGTTAATTATGCAAGGGTGAGTACATGTGTACTCAACAAGTCCAACCCCACCAATTGAGGGGCTAATCATTAGAATATTCACAAGGTGTCGTACGGACATTTCAGGGCCCACTACCCAGGCGGGTACTGGCTCCGGCTACTACGTGGGCCCCCGGGACTACTCGACTTGTGTGCCACGGTGCAAGATGGCGTGGAGCTCAAGGCAACAAAGGACTAGTACTTGGATAGGAAGCCCAGACATGTCCGAACCCATGTAGAGTACTGCTACTAGTGTACAGCTAGAACTCTCTACTCAAACCAACTTGTAACCCTACCTCCCGGACTATATAAGGCGAGGCAGGGACCCGCTCTATCTATCTGCATCATCTTGTAAACAACACCCCATCAATCAAGAGCTACGCATCATGCAGAATGTAGGGTATTACGCACATTGCGGCTCGAACCTCTCTAAATTGTGTGCCACGTGTCTCTCCTTTGGGTTCTCGATCTCGGCGAGGCCACAAACATCTACCTAGGAAACCCCCTTGGTAGGTTTTCGGTCTAAAACACTGATAGCTGGCACGCTAGGTAGGGGATCTCGCCTAAGATCTCATGGCGAACTCGATGACTTCCATCACCATCAAGCCAACCGCCGCCTTCAACCGCGCCAACACCTTCGTCGCCGGCTCTTGGGTCTGCACCGCTAACGATGCTGGTTCCTTCCAGCACCACCTCACCACAACCCCGTACCTGGAGACTGGGTTCGTGACGCTTCCTGAAGCCGCCACGGATCAACTCGTCAAAATTTTTGACGAAATTTCACTCTAAAACAATGTCGCTGACTTCGAGTTTGGACCCGCCTCCAACTCAAACTCGACGACTACTGGGTTGAGCCACGCGAGCTGGCGCCTGAGCCATCGTGTGGACCAGTCGTCCCCCACGAGCAATTTTCATACAGTCTCCGCAGCGTCAGCACTGCCTACGCGGAAGTGCTCACTCCCCGCCGAGCCGGCAGGGAGATCGCCTCTGAGTACTCCTTGGACTCCAGAGCCGTCCTCGACTACAACTCGGACCCCTCCTATGAGTTTGACTTCGAATTGGATCCGATCGAGCCCAAGCCCGACTATAGCTCGGGTTCCAACGCGAAGAAGGTGTTGTCAGGTGCGGCTGGCTTGGTCATAAGTCCACTCCAGCCGGTAGATTCCTCTACTGGCCCGACCAGAAGCCCGCAAACCTGACCATAGACGACAACTCACACTGCATCGCCTGCCTCGAGACACTTCCCTTTCAGGAGGGAGCTCTGCTGTCACCCATTGCAGATGAGCACACCCCAACTAAGGTGGCTACTACGGACTCCGGTCGCTACTCACCTGATCGTCAGGTCTTTATAGTCGAAGCAGGTGGAGCCTCCCACAACCGCATGGACCAGTACCTGGATGACATCTCCAACGACGAATTGTCAGCAGACGCACCTCCTAACGAGACTACAAAAGCCAAGAACGCCCGACGTAACCACAACGCAAAGCGAGCAGAACGACGTCTCTGTGTCTTGGAAGCTCTACCAGTCCGCAACCTCAAGGAGGCTCTTGACGAAGTCACAGCACGACCCCACGATACGCTTGAGTAGTGCCTCATGTTCATTAACAGGATTAGGCGAGCTACACCAGGCAATCGCACGGCCAAACTCATAGCCAAGCTTGCGGAGAAAGCCTACCTCATACGCGCTGATGACCAGCGGGACCGAGTACAAGATCAAGGAGCCAGGAGCCGTAGCCGCACCCCAGATCAACCAGTCAACACTGGGCCCAACCGCTCCCGTCCTGTGAATCAGCCAATTCCCAACCGCTCTAGAGCTACGGGAAGAGGACCCTCAGGCGGCGGCGGTGGCGGCGACAGCTCTTCCCACAGTGGCAGCAATGGACGCGACGGCGGTGGTCACCTCAGAGGCCGAGGCCACGGGAACAGCCACTCCAGTGGTAACGCATGTGACACCTACGACGCCCGCTACATGCTCAATAAGATACGTCGTACCAAGGCAGCTATCAATGTCATTGTCACCAATGGCTTCCCTGTATTCTCGGCTCGACTATGTGCCCTCCTACTACCCAAGAAGTTCAAGCCTCTTGGCATCTCAAAGTACGACGCAAAACAAGACCCACTCAGTGGCAACGGTGGTATACCCTAGCCATTGACAACGCTGGTGGCAACAACGACACAAACTGTATCTACTTCCCTTTTGCCTAGACCAAGCTCCGTTCACATGGCTCGAGTCGCTCGATAAGAGCTCCATTGACAAGTAGGACAAGCTGAAGGCATAGTTCACCAGCAACTTCGCGGGTGCCATGGGGCGCTCGGGTACTCGCATGGATCTGGCGCAAGTCAAGCAAGAGCAAGTCGAGATGCTTTGTCAGTACATGTGCCGCTTCTTCGACAAACGCGCGACCGTCATCGATGTCACTGACAAAGAAGTCATCGACATCTTCCAAGACGGCCTCTACCACTGTCGCACCTTCGAAGACTTCGGTCACCACCACCCGAGTTCCATAACCAAGCTCAAGGACATGATCACTTCATGGGCCAATGAGGAAGACAAGGCTATCGCCAAGTACGAGTCCAATCACGGCAAGGGCAAAAATAACACGGGCGACAACAACAACAACTACTACTCGGGCCCTAATCGTAAGCACCAGCCAGACAACACTGTCGCGGTAGTACAACACCCTACGAAGGATAGCAACAAGAAGACCTCGGGTAGCTTCAAGGACCTGCTCAAGGAGAAGTGTCGATGGCATCCGGAGAACAACCACACCACCGAGCAGTGCTTCCAGCTCCGCCGAGCACTCAAGGAAACTCCGGAACCTCGCAACCCCCACGACAAGAAAGGCAAGGCGAAGGTACCCGAAGGCAATGGTGACTACCAAGATCCTGATAAGACTGTCAATGTCATCTTCGGTGGTCTACCCACCAAGCGAGCGCACAAATTAACACTATGCGAGATAATGTTCATCGAACCCATGGCACCGATGCCTCTTAGGTGGTCGGAGGTACCCATCACCTTCTCACACGTAGATCAGTGGACAAGCTTCTCTGATCCAAGGCTTTTCCCTCTCGTGCTGGACCCAGTAGTCGCAGGCTCCAGGCTCACCAAGGTACTCATCGACGGCGATAGCGACCTCAACGTCCTCTTTGCCAATACCTTGAAGAAAATGGGCTTCGAAGTCACCGACATGCTCACCAAGAGCACATCACCCTTCTATGGCATCGTCCCAGGGAACGCTGTTGTACCACTTGGCTCAGTGGTTTTGCCAGTTACCTTTGGGACACATGAGAATTACCGCACCGAGTACATCAAGCTCAAGGGCGTGGATTTCGAAACGTCCTACCACGCCATCCTCGGCAGACCAGCCCTGGCCAAGTTCATGGCAATCCCCCACTACGTGTACCTGGTACAGAAGATGCCAAGTCCCAAGGGAGTACTCGTGCTGCAAGGGGACTTGAAGCGATACTACGACTGCGAGACCGAAGCCGTGGAATTTGCTATGACTACTCAAGTACCCAATGCCATGATGGAGATCTTCGCTATGTCCAAGAAGCTCGCTCCGTGCGAACTCGAGATACCAGAGAAGACCAGCACTGCCAACAAGCCTCAGCCATCAGAGGAAGTGCAGGTGAAGGCTATCGACCTCGGAACTAGTGACATCAGCAAGACTACCATGATCGGCGGGGCTCGATCCTAAATAGGAAGACGCGCTCGTCAGGTTCCTTCGGGCATTCACTAAACGTCGATCCTATAGGTACCCCGAAACGACAACATCTCCGTCATTTTGCTGACGACCGACGGGAAGCCATCAACAAGGAACTCACAAAACTACTCGCGGCAGGCTTCATCAGAGAAGTATTCCATTGTGAGTGGCTTGCCAATCCCATCCTCGTCTGCAAGAACACCAATGAGTGGAGGATGTGCATCGACTACACTGACCTCAACAAACACTGCCCCATGGACCCTGTTGGGTTGCCACGGATTGATCAAGTCGTCGACTCCACAGCGGGCTGTGACCTCTGCTTCCTCGACTGCTACTCGGGGTACCACTAGATTGCAACCAAGGAAGAAGACCTGGAGAAGACCTCGTTCATCACCCCATTCGGCGCCTACTGTTACACTATGATGTCGTTCGGACTGAAGAACGCCGGCGGTACCTACCAACAAGCTATCCAAGCCTGCTTCAAAGAGCTGCTCAATAAGAACGTCGAAGCCTATGTGGCTGATGTGGTCGTCCAGACCAGGAACTCAGACACGCTCATCGCCGATCTTGAAGAGACTTTCACATCACTGCGGGAGTACCAGTGGAAGCTCAAACCCAACAAGTGCGTCTTCGGTGTACCATCCGGGAAACTACTCGGCTTCATCATTAGCCATCGCGGTATTGAAGCAAATCCCGACAAGATCACCACCATCACCAACATGATGGCTCCGATGGCCCTAAACAGATTCATCTCAAGACTTGGAGAACGGGGTCTATCCTTCTTCAAGCTCCTCAAGCAACAAGCGAAGTTCGTGTGGACCGCAGAGACTGATCAAGCTCTGACGTAGCTCAAAGACTTCCTGTCAAGCCACCAGTCCTGACGGTTCCTCGAAAAAAGGAGCAGCTACTACTCTACCTTGTTGCTACTGTTCATGTGGTCAGTACTGCCTTGTCGTCGAGCGGCAGGAATAAGGCCACACCTATCCCGTCCAGCGACTTGTCTACTTCGTCAGTGAGGTTCTGTCAGAGTCCAAGACCCGGTACCCACCGGTGTAGAAGCTACTCTACGCAGTCTTCATCACCTCACGGAAGCTACGACACTACATCCAGGAGTACTCGATCTCCGTTGTCACCTACTATCCGCTCGGCAATATACTCCATAACCAGGATTCATCGGGAGGATCTCCAAGTGGGCGGTCGAGCTCGGCGCCCTCAACATCGACTTCAAGCCATGAACCACCATCATGTCCCAAGCACTAGCCAACTTCATGGCAGAGTGGTGGGAAAATCAACTAACCACACCAATAGAGCGACCAGAGCATTGGGTGATGTATTTTGATGGTTCCCTCAAGCTCGAGGCCACTGGCGTAGGGGTACTCCCGATATCTCCAAAGGGCGAACAACTCAAGTATGTCCTGCAGATCTTCTGGAAGATCTCAAACAACGAAGCCGAGTACGAAGCTCTACTACACAGGCTCCGTCTCGCGATATCTTCGAGCATCAAGCAGCTACTAGTCTTCGGCGACTTTGTTGTGGTGATCAACCAAGTCAATGACTCCTGGACCACAATAGAGAGAACATGGACGCCTACTGTCTAGAAGTCTGCAAGCTCGAGAACAAATTACATGGTCTCGAGTTCCATCACGTTGTCCGCGACAACAATGTTGCAGCAGACATCCTGTCGAAGCTTGGATCTTCTCGCGCTCAAGTACCAGCGGGAGTCTTCATCCATGCACTACACAAGCCATCCATATCAGAGCCGGCACCAACACCACCGACCACTGATCCTGGGCTACCTCAGCCCAGTTAGGAGGTCATGATGATCGACGTGGACTAGAGACAACCGTTCATCGACTACATCCAGGAGCATAAGGTTCCCTGTGACAACAACACAGCAGGACAACTCGTCCGACGAGCCAAAAGCTACGTACTAGTCGGGGACAAGCTTTACAGGCAAGGCACAACTTCTGGAGTACTCATGAAGTGTGTACCTCGGGAAGAAGGCAAGGACATCATGGAGGAGATTCATAAAGGCGTCTGCGGCAATCACGCGTCCTCTCAGACCCTCGTGAGCAAAGCCTTCTGACGAGCATTCTATTGGCCCACAGCTCTGGGCGACGCAGAGGAACAAGTCAGAAGGTGCCAAGGATGTCAATTTTTCGCCAAGCAATAACACATCCCAGCCTACAAGCTCATCACGATACCACCAACCTGGTCATTCGCTTGTTGGGGGCTCGATATGATTGGCTCTCTACCAACTGCGCCAGGAGGATTCAACAAACGCCGGTGGCTATCGACAAGTTCACCAAGTGGATCGAGGTCAAGCCGGTTACCTGCCCAAAGGCCGAAAGAGTACTCGACTTCTTGGACGAGATCGTGCATCGCTACAGGCTACCCCATCGCATCATCACAGACCTGGGCTCCAACTTCAACAACCACCAGTTCTGGGAGTACTGCGAGAACAGTGGGACCGATGGTCGGTATGTCTCAGTCGCTGTTGACGGTGAATTTCCGTCAACCTAGCCATGAGTTTACCTTCGGTGTTGGCATGAATTTTATATCTTATCCGTTGGTACTAACCCCCTTGGTATAACAAGTTCGTTCGTGCATGTCGGTTTTGGAGTTTAATGTTTATGCAGGAATTTAGCGTTGAAAGCAAGACTTCCGGGTAAAGTTCATCAAGCACCTCGTGAGAAGACCATGAAGCCCGACACAAGTCAAGCAATGAAGTGAACATGACTCCAAGAAGCCCAAGGACCAACCCGCGAAGACGAAAAACTCCGAGGACCTGAACAAAAAATGCTGAATCTTGCGAGACAAGGAGCTCTATCCAAACTGCGGAGAAACTGACATCAAGGGCCCACATGCAGAAGGGAGAACACTCTAGAAGACACGTGAAGCATCATCCACGAAGGAGGCCATGAAGTGGGCCGAAATGGGACCAGGCCGGCCGGCCCAGCCCATTTCGGGGCCCATTCGTGCCCCCCTTTGACCTAGACGATCCTCGGACTATTTCTAGTCCCCCTGCCAAGAGCCGCGCATCAACTCATTTGGCATTCGTAGCCGAGGAGCAGAGAAGAGAGGGACACCATCTCGGAGAGGAGAGGGTCAAGCTAGTTATCTAGGGTTCCCTAGCCGACGTGGGAACCTTGCAAGGAAGACCACGTCGGAGTACCAGGAGCTAGGAGCAAGATCAAGGTAGGATCCCGGTGGTGATCTTGTCCACGTATCATTTATGATGTTGAATTATCAAGTTGCAATCCGATTTCTAGTGATCAAGTGCTTCTTCTACGACTTTGATTTCGATTGGCTTTTCTTACTTTAAGATCTATTCTCGAGATAGGTCATAGAGGGTGTTCTTGTAGCCGTGGTGGCTAGAGGTGCATGCCTGACCTTCCAAGAGATTTCAAGTTGTCCAATGGACTTGCCCTAGGCTAACCCGCACGAATAGGAGTGTGTTGTGACAGAACGGTGGCTCCAAATGGTGGGCGTCTTCGGAGTTGGACGGGAAGCCGCGATTTAGAGAAGCTTTTTATGAGATTGATCTTGGTTTATTCTTCTTTGCTTGGAACTTCAACAAGAGCTTGATCCAATCTCTCTAGATTGGTTTTACCTATCCCTCTCTATCTCTTGCTACCTCTGATTTTCATAGATTAGATTCGTTTCTTTTAGTGTTCTTTAGATTAGATGCATAAGAGTTTCCCTTTAAGATCTAAGTGTTCTCAGCTTTAATAGATTGATTCTTGCATCACACATTTGTTCCACGGATTCGATACCTTGGGTTCACACTTGAGGGAAGAAGGGTCCCTTGACTACGACGGAGGACTTGTCCTCTTGCAAGTCCAAACAAAGTTTGATACGCATATACACCGTCAACAAGCCCCTTTTTCTGGCGCCGTTGCCGGGGAATAAGTGATCAAGATTCGATCTTTTATTGCTTTTTGTGAATATTTTCAGTTTTCTTTTGGTTTTTCTTTTTGCATCTACTAACTTTTGATCATCCTCAAAAATCAATCTAATCTAGTTTGACTAACCCTAGTTTTCTTAGATTTGTTTTTATCTTTGTTTTTGTATATATTTTGTTTATTGCTAACCCTAACAGGAGATGGACGGCTACCTCTCCTACAAACCCGAAAATTTTGTGGATGATCCAGAAAAACTTTACAGGCTAAGGAGACGTGAAGCACAAGCTAAAAATCTGGAATTTGCAGATCCAAAAGCGGAGGCCGAAGGATCGTCGGAGTCTCCAAAGGAATAACCACCTCCAAGCCCTAGGGAGAATCAACTTCCACCGCAACCGATGGGAGAACAACCGCAGCCGGAGCGCAAGATCGGGGCGCTATGCACCCCAGACATCGTCGACCTACCAATCTTGAACCTCACGGAGATCGGAAGGCCGTTCGAGATCAAGACCTCAACAATCCGCATGGTGCAACATTCACCCTTCACCGGTAAAGAGGACCCAAACCTTCACCTCCAAGCATTCATTCAACTTTGTCAGACATTCAACAAGGAGGGGGTGACTCAAAACCAAATGAGGGCAAGGCTCTTTCCGTTCTCGCTACTCGGAAAGGCTTTGCAATGGTTCTACTCTCAACCGGCGGAGACGGTGCAAAATTGGGATGCCTTGATGAGAGCCTTCATGAAGGAATACTACTCACCGGGTAAGACTCAAAGCTTGCGCAATAAGATTGCTACTTTTGCTCAATATCCTACGGAGACCATGTCGGAAGCATTTGAGTGCTTCAATGAGTACACTCGGGCGGTTCCACATCACAAGTTCCCGAAGGAAGATCTCATTCAAAAGTTCTACCAAGGACTCACCATGGCGTCAAGGACGATCATCGATGCATCGGCGGGAGGATCCATCATCGAGCTTACGCCGGCCCAAGCTTTCACTTTATTCAAGAAGGTCGTGGACAATGATACATGGGCGTAATTCGGACGCTTACTTCCGGTTCAACCCACGGGGAACGTCAAAGGAGTCTTGCAAGTGGAGAAGAAAGATCTACTCGAAGGCAAGATCGACTCGCTTATGCGGAGGTTGGAGAAGATGGAGATAGAGAAGAAAGAAGCTCAAGATTTAAAGGCTGCCGAAGCAAGATCCACATGTGAAGAGTGCGGAGAATATGGCCATGTCCAGAAAGATTGCCCGGAGGAAGCCAAGATGCTCGACTACATGAGGAGGGGAGATTTGCCGAACTTCCGCTACGGGCAAGGTAGACCTCAATTTAATGCAAGCTCATCCATTCCGAATTCGGTTCCTCTTCATATGCAATTGAAGGACTTCATGGACGAGCAAGCTAAGATCAACAAGAACACCGTCACTATGTTCAAAGCCATAGATAAGGTGTTGGAGAACATCGATAGCAAGGTGACGGAGGTCGGAAGCTCCAACCATCAAGTGCTCAACATGATGAAGATGCTCGAGACACAAGTGGGACAACTTGCCGGGCCCCTATCCGCTAATGAAGGGAAGCTTCCGGGTCAATCTCAAGGTCTAGAGACGGTGAAGGCCATTCAAACTCGTTCGGGGAAGGAGACCGAAGATCCGGAACATTCCGCGGGAGCTAGAAAGCCTAAACCATCTACCGAGGCAGAGGAATTTGCTAAGGAGAAGGTTACCGAGATCATCACCGAAGAGCCCGAGTTTGAGATGCCAGATGAAGACACGAAGATACTGCAACTCAAGCCACGCTACTTCCAAGGTAAACTTGATAATCATTTTGAGAAGTTTGTGGAGGTTGTGCGTAGGTTGAGCATCAACATGCCGCTATTGGACGCCCTTCAAGTTCCTACATATTCTCGCTACTTCAAAGATATACTTGCAAACAAATATGAGATAGCAACACTCGGGGTGGATCATGTCAAGATGTCTGAGCAATGTAGCACTGCTATTGCAAATGGACTAGAGAAGCAAGGAGACCCCGAATGCCCGACAATTCCGTGTTCCGTTGGTTCATTCAAGTTCGAGAAGGCATTATGCGACCTTGGATCAAGTGTGAGCGTCATGCCAAGAGACGTATTCGAGAAGCTACGCCTACCGGAGCTAGAGCCTACGGCCATGTGCTTGGAGTTGGGTGACAACTCCATTCACTACCCTTTGGGCATCGCCGTGGATATGCCCGTGAAGGTCGGACACCACTTCATCCCCGTCGACTTCGTGGTGCTCGAGATGGGAGAAAGGGAGAAGCCACTGCTCATCCTTGGGAGGCCCTTCCTCAAGACCGTGGGAGCTACCATCGACGTCGGGAAGGGGGAGATCAAGTTCGACATCAACGGCGAGAGAAGTTCCTTCAAGTTTCGACCACACTTCGAGGTATGCAATATGATCAAAGTTAAATATATTCCACCTCATCATCGCGTTAGTAAGGAAGAACCAAGGAAGAAGGAGGAGCCGGAGAAGAAGGAAGCGAAGGAAATCAAAGAAGTTGTTGCATCCGTCAAGATCAAGGAACAAAAGCCGCCTGTGAAGACCAAAAAGATGACTAAGCCGGAGAATAAACCTGCGCCAAAGATGGTGCGGAAGTGGGTACCCAAGATTGCAACACCCGCAAAGAGCGTTGATCCGAAGTAATCAAGTGAAGAAGTCTAGCCATGGACTATAAACAAAGTGCTAGGTGGGAGGCAACCCGTTTCGTCGAGTCAAGAATAAGCTACCGGGAGGACAACCCGATCAAGATTTTTCGAGTCTTTCAAGTAAGTTGGTTTTAGATTTTGCTACACAAGACATTCATAGACTTAAAGTGGTTGGATAATGTTTAGAGTTATAAGTTCTGTTTGGATATTTTATTTGGATCATAAACCCTTTTACATGAGCCATCCTATGAGTTATTTGCTTCTTTTCGAGAAACCAAAACCAAAAATTCAGAACCTACCTCAACCTTTCATCCTCTTCATGATGTTATGGTTGACTTGTTTTACATGCTAAAAACACATGAGTAGAGCCACGCCATGTACCTAGACATTATTTAAATTTCAGCGCATGGTAGGACTCGCGTGAACCTAGAAACTTATTTTTTGGTTTGTTCAAATTTCATATCCTTGGTATCTCTAGAGTTAGAATTTTTCTAAGCCTCATTTAATTTTATTTCATTCAAAATCTCTCTCATTTAACCAAAATTAGAACCTAAACCTATGCCCCCATGATCAAGCCGGGAAAAGCTTGCTCTCAACCAATGGAAGCAAACAATACCGGTGCGACCAAAATAAAAGTAGTCAGAAAACATTTTCGACTCACATTTGTTTTTAATGCTTAAAAGCTCCTCTAATTATATTTGAACTCATTGCAAGCTCTGAGTTTAATTTTATTTTTCAAAATTAGAGGAGTGCTTAGCATTAAAACATGCTTAGAGGGAGGCATTTGAGTTAACTTAACCACACATGCACCATGATGCATCACAGGATGCCCCTCCAACATTTATCATCAAACCACATGCAAAGGACAAGCATGGGGGCAGCTAAAGCTTTGTTTTGCAGGAATCTCATGGAGGCATGTGAGGCAAGGGAGCATGGAAGTGACTCAAAGCAAAACAATCAAGTGGAAGGATCAATCATGCAAGCAAAGGAGTGGATGAGAGCATTTGGGCGGTGCAACACCGTGGAGCACGCGGTCACAAAGCAACAAAGCAAACAAGAGTGCGCTGGAGAAAGCCGGAGCTGGGAGGAGCAGCAGGCCACCCAGGCCGGTCGGCCCAGGCTGGCCGGCCTCACCCCCTTTAAAGCCCCCTGGTGCCTATCTTCCTCAGGTAAGTCATTCGTCTAGTTCCTTGTTCGTGTTCATGAGCTCTTAGTCTGGAACCTCCTTAGACATAGCTTCCCACTTCGAGTTTTGTTTCGTACATCAAAATCCATCCTAAAACCACTCAAACTCCATACTCCAAATAATTTTTGTGTGCCTTGTTACCGGTTGAAAACCCCGGGTATATAATTGTGAGGAAGAGTGCAGCAACCATGTGGAAGAAAACTACAAGTCTCTTCACCAAGAAGAAGAGATCATCGTCATCCAAGCCATCATCGACAAGCTCTTCGAGGAGGCACTCTGTCTCTGAGTCTCCTCGGAGTATGGAGGAGGACACGGCACCGCCGAGAAGGGACGACACTCTTCTCCTCGGTGGCATGAGGGCCACAAGAAGCTCGTATATGCGGTTCACCGAACCGCAAGGACGCACGGAGGAGCCACTCATCCGACCTCGCCGCTCAACACGATCATCCGCTCCACCTCCATACACTTCGCGATATTCCAAGTATGGGTTTATTATCAAGACGAAGGAGGAGGAGAAGAAGCTCACTCGCCTTGAGAAGAGGCTTGTGGCGAACGTCGACCTCGACGACCCAGCTCTCCAAATATTGGGTTTTCATACGGATATTTATTACATGTTGGGACACCTAGGTTGGGTGCAATTCTCCAACGGAGTGTCGGCAAACACCCACAAGGAATTCGCCTTGGAAATTCTCATGACCATGGCGCTTATACTTGATGAAGGAGTGCCGAGTCTCTCATTCCGTTTGGAAGGAGACAAGCAAGTGGTTCCCTATGAATATATTAGGGAGCAACTCGGTTTTCAAAAGGGAGCCCCGGAGCAAGTAGATGTGCATGGAGGCACATTGGAAAGTTTTTGGAGAATGATCGCGGGGGAAGCTAACCGGCAAAGAAATAGTGTCCGGAATCCCATCATCCAAGTGTTTCACTCATGGATGAGCAAGAGGATTTTGGGGAGAATGAAAGGGACCAAGATAACCGACATGGAGTTGAATTGGCTTTACTCGGCTTTGATTGTCGGGCAGCCAATCGACCCCACTCACCTTATGATCAACTGGTGGTGTTGTGAAGCAACATCGGGATCCGGAGATATTGGTTCGGGGTGCTACCTCTCCATGTTGGCTATCTCCTTGAGACCGGGAATTCCTAGAAACCCGGAGCATCTCCTAGTCGGGGCTTCCCTAGGATTTGATTATTTGAAGCAAGGCAAGTATATAAGTGGAGATGAGAGAGGAGGCTTCAAAATGGCCAAGGTGAATTTACCCCTACCGAATGCAAGACTAAGACTTTTTCTTGAGGGGAAAGAAGTTGGTTAGAGGAAGGACTTCTTGTCTCGGCAAAGAAAAACAAGAGAGGAAGAATTATAGAAGAAGGTTCTTCCGCAGCCCAAGAAGAAGGCACACCACAAAATTATGTGCCACCATATGGAGGAATTCCGGTGCCGCCGAGATACTACAGTGGTGTACCAATGCAAGCATGGGGGAGTGGTGCAGCCATGCCGCCGCCAAATTTTGCGGTACCCAACGTGGCCTTTGCGGAGCAATATGCACACCTCCCTCAACCACAACAAAGTGTGGCCATCATTGGAGGATACGCTGCAAGAAATATGCAAAATATCGCAGCCATCCAAACCAATGCAAACCAAATGGGTGAAGGAAATGCAAACATCGCCTTTGAGCTTGGACGCCTTCACTAAGCACCGCCGGAGCAATTCATAGGAGGAGCGGTGCAATCCTATTATGAGCAAGGGTATAACAATCAAGATTATCAATATCAACCACCGGCGGAAGATTAGAGAGAGGAGGAGCTTTTGTTTAATTTTTCCTTTTCCCTTTTCTTTAATTTTCAGCTTGTATGCGCCTATGTATGTGTAGTATTTTCAGTTTTTATTTAATTTTCAGCATGTGAGTTAGTTTTTATTTTCATCATGAATAAAATCACCACCTTATTTTTACCCTTGGCAAAGATAGAAAGTTTGTGCCATGTTGATATATGATGATAGTTGCCGCTTTGTTTATCTTTGTACTTGTTTTATGCATGATTAAGCTAATGCTCTCTTAAAATACACATCTGAAATTAATCTAAATGCTAGCTTAATCTTTTGCGGAGGTTATGATAAAAATGAAGACCCATAGTCTTTTATATGCTCTCAAGTTTTGGATGGATTAAAGATGATTTATTTTTGTTCTTAAAAGTAATGCTAACCTTGTCATAAATACCACTTGCATGTTGCTCTACCTATCCAGAGCCATATATATATTTGAGTGCAAAAACTTAGTATACAAGGTTTATTTTTGGGTGAGTTATTTCAGGGCTTGATTTCTCTGGCCCGAGACTAAGAAGCTGGTCATTCCGTTTTTGTCTATCTATCTTTTTGCTAGCCTTTCTATCCGTGCATTGTGCATCCCCACATCGGAGATTTCACAAACCTCGCCGGATATCCACCCTTAAAACCAAAAATATCATCTTTTGTGTTTACCTCCTTGACCACAACCTATCATATGAGTATGGATCGTCAATTCAAGGAAGATCGCAAGATGATGCCAAGATTGAAGATTTCAAGTATCTCTCCAA
The DNA here is from genome assembly GCA_036936925.1 of Cenchrus fungigraminus. Lineage (NCBI taxonomy): Eukaryota > Viridiplantae > Streptophyta > Magnoliopsida > Poales > Poaceae > Cenchrus > Cenchrus fungigraminus. The sequence continues at coordinate 53,972,058 of CM072772.1, read as the reverse complement.
AGAAAAAATATTTCTAGTACCTACCTTATCTCTATCACCTCTTTGCCCGAGGACGAGCAAATGTCTAAGCATGAGGGAGGAGGTTGGTACAATGCAATTTAGAGTTCAAGGGGAGCAAATAAAAAAAAGTGAAAGTGTATAAAGAAAAAAAAAGAAGAAGAAAAAGAAAGAGATAAAGAAAAAAAAATATGTATGAGAAAAAATATGAGTATGTATAAAAAAATTTATATAAAATAAAGTGAACTCCCCGGTTCTCTAAATGCATTAGGAATTTCAAAGGTTTCAAGATTAAAGATCCAAACTCATCTTTCCAACCATTAGGAATCCGATAACGAGGACTTCCTTTGTGCCTCGGGGTCACTCTTTGCCATTTGCACATGTCCACCTATCTCAAAGTGTGTGTATTTTTCTCTCCCCCTCCTTGATATAACATTATTTTCCAATGACCTTTTTGACGAGTCTCGGTAAGACCATGAGAAGCTTGTCTTGTTTGGACAACATCTCATTTATAATATCTTGGTAGGACTAAACTTTCCCAAAAAGCTCCATATAAAGCCTACCACATATATATATGTTATGAGAGGGAAAGGAGTAGAAGAAATAGGCTTGAGAGACAAGATGAGATGAGAGTTCATGAGCAAGATGCAAGGTGGTTTAAATTTTTGTAACTTGGTTTAGCTCTTTTTCATCTTGTGCTTTATTTCAAAATTTCTGAGATCCATTTGAATTTTGGGAGCATGTTTAATACTTGTGGGAAGAGCTTAATTAATATCTACCCTCCGTAGGGATGAAGGCTAGTACATTGTGGAACTCTAATGAATTAAACTTTTGAGAGCATTATGTTTTCTCGTGCATGATCAAGTGCAGGGTTTGAGCAATGAAGGGCAACGCTGATATCCATAGCAGGCTTACTCGAGGACGAGCAAGGTTTAAGCATGGGGGAGATGTTGACGGTGAAATTCCGTCAACCTAGCCATGAGTTTACCTTCGGTGTTGGCATGAATTTTATATCTGATCCATTGGTACTAACCCCCTTGGTATAACAAGTTCGTTCGTGCATGTCGGTTTTGGAGTTTAATGTTTATGCAGGAATTTAGCGTTAAAAGCAAGACTTTCAGGTAAAGTTCATCAAGCACCTCGTGAGAAGACCATGAAGCCCGACACAAGTCAAGCAATGAATTTAACATGACTCCAAGAAGCCCAAGGACCAACCTGCGAAGACGGAAAACTCCGAGGACCTGAACAGAAAATGTTGAATCTTGCGAGACAAGGAGCTCTATCCAAACCGCGAAGAAACTGACGTCAAGGGCCCACATGCGGAAGGGAGAAGACTCTAGAAGACATGGGAAGCATCGTCCACGAAGGAGGCCACAAAGTGGGCCGAAATGGGACCAGGCCGGCCGGCCCAGCCCATTTCGGGGCCCATTTGTGCCCCCCTTTGACCTAGATGATCCTCGGACTATTTCTAGTCCCCCTGCCAAGAGCCACAGCTCAACTCATTCGTCATTCGCCGCCGAGTAGCAGAGAAGAGAGGGACACCATCTCGGAGAGGAGAGGGTCGAGCTAGTTGTCTAGGGTTTCCTAGCCGACGTGGGAACCTTGCAAGGAAGACCACGTCGGAGTTCCAGGAGCTAGGAGCAAGATCAAGGTAGGATCCTGGTGGTGATCTTGTCCATGTATCATTTATGATGTTGAATTATCAAATTGCAATCAGATTTCTAGCGATCAAGTGCTTCTTCTATGACTTTGATTTCGATTGGCTTTTCTTACTTTAAGATCTATTCTCGAGATAGATCATAGATGGTGTTCTTGTAGCCGTGGTGGCTAGAGGTGCATGCCTGACCTTCCAAGAGATTTCAACTTGTCCATTGGACTCGCCCTAGGCTAACCCACACGAATAGGAGTGCGTTGTGACAGAATGGTGGCTCCAAAAGACGGGAAGCCGCGATTTAAAGAAGCTTTTTACGAGATTGATCTTGGTTTATTCTTCTTTGCTTGGAACTTCAACAAGAGCTTGATCCAATCTCTCTAGATTGGTTTTACCTATCCCTCTCTATCTCTTGCTACCTCCGGTTTTCATAGATTAGATTCGTTTCTTTTGGTGTTCTTTAGATTAGATGCATAAGAGTTTCCCTTGAAGATCTAAGTGTTCTCAGCTTTAATAGATTGATTCTTGCATTGCACATTTGTTCCACGGATTCGATACCTTGGGTTCACACTTGAGGGAAGAAGGGTCCCTTGACTACGACGGAGGACTTGTCCGCTTACAAGTCCAAATGAAGTTTGATACGCATATACACGATCAACAGTCGCTCACGCGCGCGCCAACGGCTAGGTGAAGCGTGCCAACGGGATGGTACTCGACGCCCTCAAGAAGCGCCTGCGCGATGTCGCTAATACAAAAGGAGGCAAGTGGATCAAGGAACTACCCAATGCACTCTGGGGGCTTTGTACTTAACCTACCAAGCCAACAGTTTAGTCGCCCTACTTCCTGGTCTACGGCTCCGAAGCTATACTACCCACTGACGTGATGTGGGAATCCCCAGCGGTCGAACATTACGACAAAGGTGTCATAGAAGACAGCAGAACGGTTGATATCGACAACCTCGAAGAAGCCCGCTGCGCCGTCCTTGTCCAATTAGCAAGATACCTGGAGGGTATCCGACGCTATCACGATCGCAACATAAGGAATGCTCCTTCAACGTGGGCGATCTAGTCCTTCATCATATCCAGAACACGGATGGACTACACAAGCTCAACTTGCCATGGGAAGGCCCCTTTTCAGTATCGAAGGTCACCGGCCTAGGCTCCTATTGCCTCCAAACACTTGAGGGTGAGGAAATCAGCAACTCGTGGAACGTCTACCAGCTGTGTCGGTTCTACTCGTAGTCCTTCGACTACTCATCTTCAGGGTACAGCTTTAATGGCTGCCTAACGGATCCTTAGCTGTAAGCGGCCTACGGGTCCTAGCGACTACATAGTTGTAAGCAGCCTACAGGTCCTAGCGACTTCCAATTTGTAACGGCCATGGCCATCAAGGAGACCTTATCTAACGGCCCTAGCCATCCAGGTGTAATCTTTCATCGTCAGTAATAAAGTTTGACACTACTCAACTTTTGTTCTGAGTCTATTAACAAGGCAATCATCTTTGGGTACTACTACTCATCACCTATCACGACTAAGTACCCCGCGAGCTTCGTTGCAAGCCGCCTTAACGAGTACTCGGTCAAACAAAGCAATCAAACATTCTGAGATGCATTTAACTGTCTCACACAACTTAACTTGTTTTACAAGTACTACTTGTACATGGCTACTCTATAGGTACATCTACTGGAAGTTCAGCTTCTCTGCGACTTGTTCGGCGATTGGCGCCATCTCCTCTAGCAGCGCGCGGAACTACTCATCAGAGCAGTTCACCATGTCTCTACCAGCCACAACATCCACAGGCGCATTTGGGAAGTACGATTTCAGGAAGGCGAGCACTTGGTTGGGGATCGACTTCAAGTGCTTCACATATGTCGCCAAGCGCCCGAGGGCTTCCTTCAACTGATCTACAAGCGGTCGCAGTTGCTCTTCGGCCACATGTGGAACCAACAACCTTGCTATTGGCAGTGTGGCTTCTTCAAGCACCTTTAGTGATGCCCGCAGCTTCTCGCAGTCTTAATTAAGCTTCTGCAAATATCGATAATAACGCACAAGGTCAATGTCACTGGCTTCACGGAGCTCCATCCACTTAATGCACTCATGATTCCTCTTCGCGAGTTCATATTCAGCTACCTGTCGAGCATTGGTCTCCCGATACACGATATTCTTCAGATCTGTCTCTGAGGCCTTGACCTGCTCAAGAGAAGCTTCAAGTTCTGCAAAGGCCTCATCAACAGCGTCAGATGCAGATATCATCAAAATCAGTACACAAGCACCTCAGCAAAAGTCATACCTTTGTTCTTCTGCCGTAGTGTCTTGTTCTTCTTGACAACTTTGTTCTTCTACGCCACCATGTCCTGGATCTCATTATGGTACTGGGTGAAGGCAGTGTCAATCTTGGACTAGAGCAACACAGAGTGTTTTCTTGCCTTTTCCAGCTCCTTCTCGAGCTTTTCAGCGCGGAGAACGGTGTCGTCGTACCCTTTCAGAAGCTCGAACTTCTTTTGGGATCTCTCGACTACACCCTACACCAACAAGAGTATAACTACATCATCGCTCAGGCTACTACACTCAACTACAAGGCAGCAATGGGTACTCGAGCTTACCTTCATCCATTGCTCCAAACGCCGCATAGACTCCAGGTTCAAAGTGAGGACTGATGGATCTATCAACTCATCGTCGAGTAACTCGAGGCCTTGGCGGCTCAAGCTGCCTGAAGATTCCATCACCACAGACCTTATGGGTATTGGGTCCTCGATCTTCTTCTCTCAGAGGACGACATCAGTCACTGAGTCTGGGTCAGGCTCTACTCGCGCCTCTACCCTGAGCTCAAGGGTTGTGCCTGTGGCTTCTGCCTCCATTGCCTCGACTGCAACTGGATCGGGGATACCCTCTCCTCAGCTTCAATCCCTATCAACAATAATCAAGTGAGCTCAGGGGCTACAGTAATCAACTAGCAAGACATAGTACTCGAAGCGCCAAGATCATACCTTGTGAGGTGTCGGCTTCTACGGCCGTCGTCTCCACTTCATCTTCCTCATAGTGAGCTGGTGTGGGTTCTTGTGGCCCCAACGAGAGGTCTCCACCATCGATGGGGGGTACTCGTTTCGGCTCCATCCCACGACAAGTCAGTGGATTTCCTCCGCAAAAGTGCCATGCCAGCAGCAAATAACTAGCTTTTCAATTTATTCGGATGGACGGGTACTTACAATGTTGACCGCACCATGGTGACGGTTAGGGTACCGAGTAGACTCAAGATATCCACGATAACAGGTGGCACCTCGAGTACGGTCTCCTTGGTAGTCATTTCAATGGTAGGCGGCTCCTTCTCTCGTGCCTCTAGCTGCTCAACGACTTCTGTCGCAGCGGGAGGGGGATCCTAAGTCTCTGCCGCCGCCAGCTGCGGATTCACTCCTACAGCCGTCAGCTGCTCCTGTGCCTCCACTAGCACACCTACTTCAATGGTGGGAGGCGGGCTGGTGTTGCCTCCAGCTGGCGCTCCCACGGTCTCAAAATATTCTTCTTCATGGGCAGTCATCTCGACTTGCGTCGTGGGAGGAATCTCCTGCAAGAACATGATAATAACAAGTTGTCAACATCAACGCTGATAAAGGGTACACGACTACTACATTGGGAAGTACTCACCTCCGGCCTGGTGTTACCGACACTTTGATCTTCTTCACAACCCGCTTCCGCACCCTGGTACGGGGTTTCCTCGGCGGACGCTGGATGACATCTTCAAGACTAACCACGGGCATCTCCACCGGCATGAACGACTTCCCAGATCGGCTGAATCGCGACGGAAGCTGGAAGCACTGCTGCAGCTTCTCCTCCTCATCATCATCATCGGATGACGTGTCTTCAACCACGACGGCGTCATCGCCTTCACCGACTACTCTCCGTTCCTTGGCCTTTGCCTCTACCCTTGTCCTGGATTGGTATTGTGGCTCGGGTACTAGAGGCATGGACACAAACTTCTCAACGTCCTCCTACAACAAGCATCAACAAGTGTCAATAGTAGGGGTGGGCAATCGGGTTACCCAAAAAATTCGGGTCGGGTTTTCAAAAATTCGGGTTTTTGAAACTGGAACCCGTTATCTGCCCGAGATAATCGAAACCCGACATTTCAGGTATCCGAAAATTCGGGTTCGGGTTCGGGCAATCCCGAACCATCCGAACATTCTGCACCTTTCAAGAAGCCACAACAAATTTCTAAGGCCATCCATCGATTAACAAAAGCCACACAGCAACAAGCTTAAAAAAGCTAACTTCACATCCATCGAAGAACGAAGAAGAAGAAGAAGGCATGCGAATTGGAGAGGAGAAGCAAATCATTGAAACCATGTGTAGATCGACACTAACGTACAACTGTACATGCATTCACTGATCTGAACAAAAGAAAGTTATCTTGCTTGCTGGATGCGTCGGTTTGGAGCAGTCGCCAACTAGTACTTCGGGAACAGAGAGGGGAGGAGGAGGAATCTGCCAGGCGCACGCACGAGGCGGCGCCGGAACTAGCAGGACCCAAGTGGCATCGTAGCTATTGCCGTGCACGCTGCGGGGCAGCGACTCGGCGAGCGGCGAGCGGGTGTGGCTCCCGGTACGGGAGGGGCGGCGGCTGCTGGGAGCGTGGGGGTCAAACTATGCAGATAGGGTTTTATCCCTTGTGCGGCAATTGCTGGGCCGAGTTGAAAACTCTGGTGAGCTGGCAGGCAGGGGTGGGCTGCTACGCAGATGGCCTTTGCAGAAGTTCGGGTTAATCGGGCTGTTCGGGTACCAGAGCATAGAACCTGAGGTCCCTGATATAATTTCGAGTTTCAGGACATACGACCCGAGATTGTATTTTGGGCATCAGGTTTCGGGTAGTACGGGTTTAGGCTCGGGTTTTTCGAGTCCGGGGTTCGGGCCTCGGGTTTTTTGTCCACCCCTAGTCAAAAGGACTACTTCACCAATTGGTACTCAGGGGATATGGCAACTACTACTAACCTTCTTCGGCGGATGCGAGGCGGAGTACTTCTCCACTGGGTACGGAGTGTACGGGGGCATATCTTTGAAGATCTTGTCCAATCTCTCGACGATCAGCTCGTCGCTGATCTCTTTGTCATGCAGGCTCGAGGGATCATCCACCCTGGTGTACTCGTACCCGAGGTTGTCACGTCCCATCAGCGGCTGGATTCTTCTCTTCATGAAGCTGAAGGTCGCAAGTTCGGCCCTCAGTCCCACCATCCTCAATGCGGCGATCCTCTCCAGCAGCGTTGACAGCTGAAGGCCTTCCTGCATAGTGGGCTCCGTGTTCCACCAAGGCTGATGCTTCGAAGGATACCCACTTGGCTTTGGCAACTCTAGATGATGGTTGTTCATGTAGGTCCACCATTGCTTCCAGTCCTGGTTGGAGTCGATGAGCTTGTACGGCAAGTACTGCGCGGCGGCGTCTTCGCGCATCTGAACTCCAGCGCCGCCAATAACTCTTGGGTCATCCGTGCTGGGCTGGGGCTTCAACTGGAAGAACTTCCGGAAGAGTAACCAGTGTGGCTTGATCCCCACGAAGGCTTCACAGAAATGAACGAAGACGAAGGTGTGGAAGATAATGTTCGGGTTCATGTGGACGTGCTCGATGCCATAGAAGTTGAGCAGCCCTTGGAAGAAGTCACTAGCCGGGAGCGCTAGTCCACGCTCGGCGAAGCGGGAGAACATAGGGATCTTGTCCGGATTCTTCTCCATCAGGTAGGCATCCCCGGTGGCAGCATTCCAACCGTCGACAGCCTTCTCCTGCAGAAACCCGTTGTTGACCAAGGCAAGGATGTCATCTGTCTTCAACTTGGATTTCTTTCACTCCTTTGATGGATTCGGTGGAGCGAGGCAGGAAGACGATTGCCCGGCATCCCCATGATCCTCCCGGCTTCTCTTCTTCGACATATGGGACTTCGATGGCGACGCCTTCATCCTTCCAGTCACGAGCGTTTTCACTCGCATTTGCTCTGGGGCTATCAGGTGACGGCTACAGCGGTGGTGCTAGTAGATCTAGAATACTGGTGGCGGCGGTGGCTGTGGAAGACCTGGAGATCAATTCGCAAATGGCAAAGGTAGTTGCAGGTGGAATACCTTAAGGGGTTGCCTTCTTATTTATAACCGCGCGGCTGGCTCATTTTGGCTCTGTGTGGCTGACTCAGCTCGGGCGAAGCAGACCCTTCAACTTCCAGTACTCGACACGCCACATCTCGGGGGCTCGAATTCAACCTTTGGATTTTGGAGGATTTCAACACATCAAGGATCAACTACAGACACATTCTACAGTCAAGATGACTCTTCAATTCGAGAGAAGTACTCGACTCAAGGCTCGGGGGCTCTGTGCCACGTGTCCTTCGGTTTTTTCTCCAAATTTCTAGGGATAAGATTGACAGAACTTCAGATTGACCCTCAGCTTGAATCTACAATTCGAACTAAGGCTTGGGGGCTACATTCCATATGGAATGCAATTCTTCGAATCGCATTTTCCATATGGTTTTTCATCACGAGCTATCAAGACAACATGAGTACTATTGAAGACCTTCGAGACAAGCACTCAGGGACACTTGGGGACTACTTGAGAAGACTTCAATACTACTCGAATATCAGTTGGAGTACCTTCCAGCCTTGGGATGATTCAAGCCTTCTTGAGAACTTTCGGCTTGTAGAACTTGGGGACACTCAAGGACTACTCACGGAGGCCATCAAGACTACTCAAAGACATCTCACTCGACTACAAAGTACTCAGGGGCTTGTCGTATGGACATTCCAAGGCCCACTACCCAGGCTGGTACTGGCTCCGGCTACTACGTGAGCCCCCGGGACTACTCGACTTGTGCGCCACTATGCAAGACGGTGTGGAGCGCAAGGCAACAGAGGACTAGTACTCAGATATGAAGCCTAGACATGTCCGAACCCATGTAGAGTACTCCTACCCGTGTATGGCTAGAACTCTCTACTCAAACCGACTTGTAACCCTGCCTCCCAGACTATATAAGGCAAGGCAGGGACCCCCTCTATCTATCAGCATCATCTTGTAAACAATAGCGATCAATCAAGAGCTACACAACATACAGGACGTAGGGTATTACGCACATTGCGGCCCGAACCTTTCTAAATTGTGTGCCACGTGTCTCTCCTTCGGGATCCCGATCTCGGCGAGGCCACAAACATCTACCTTGGGTACCCCGCTTAGTAGGTTGCCAGTCTAAAGCACTGAGACAAGGTATATCAAGGATCAGGATAGGGTTTATTTTGTGAAAACAACCTTTACTCATGCAGGGGTTTGTTTTTGAAAAGGTTTCGCAAACAGTTGTAGTAACTCAGTTGTTCTGAGAAAACCACTTGAAGGCTACCGGACTCCCCTTCCGCAGTAGCCCAGGCACACAGCCTCACACTTTTTCCAATAATCTACTCACACCATGAAATAAATCCCTCAACCCAAACACTAGCTTTGTGACCATACCGTGACTCGTCCAATACCGTGGACACGACTATTCGAATAGGTTTTACACTCTACAGAGGTTGTACACTTTACGCACAAGTAGGTTACCACCATATGAACACCTTAGTGCCGGCGTGGATCCTATCCAAGCCATTACCCACCTTAGCTAACCCTACTAGCCACCACGGAAGCAACCAAGGGGTTATCACTCATAACCAGGGCATAACTCACACAGATCGTATCCCTACTCCTTGATCTCCCGTTTCTCACCCGCACTCCTGATGGCTTGACAAGAAACCCGGTCCTTAACGACAAGATGGACATCTCCCAACACGCTCAACCACAAAGGTACAAGCCCACCAATACTCCTGACACAAACACACCCGTCCATCTCGTCAACACAGTTCTTTTCTCATTTTCTGAAAAACCCAATCCCCATTTTTAGAGCACTCACACGATTTTAAAAGAATCATCATGTCAAGGTCAAACAATGGGCAATCATAACAATCAAGGGTGGCTATCCTACCAGGTTTTTGCAGTAAAATAACATGCAATTTGTAAAGCAGGTCAAAGGGTTGTGTTTATAAAACTGTGATCAAAACATGCATCAAAAGATGAGATTGAACTTGCCATCTTCAAAGTCCTCCGGAAGCTCTTGCTCATGGTTTGGGTTCTCAGGCTCCTGCACACAGTACGTGGCTCCGAACTCCTCTTGGGGTTCCTCTTTGTTCACTCCATCGGCTATGACACACACAAGCAAGCACGCAATCAACAAAAGAAAATAAAGTTTTACCTGCTGAGCTCGAGGAGAGAATAATTGGAAAAAGGAGGAATTAATATTATTTATGAGAAATTAGTAGATGGCTTGACGGAAATGAACCCGGGAAAGATGTGGTGAAGTGTGGAATTAATTTGGGTTAATATTGCTCATAAAATGATGGGTTAAAGGGGTGTTTAGGGGTAGTTTAATAGGACAGGGACCTATTTGTAAAGAAACTAAGAACTTCAGGGGTCCTTTGGCAAACAAAACCTGAGAGAGGGAGGCCTCAGGTGGAAAAAGGGAAAGGGGGAGGGGTTATGGGCAAAATCGCCATCCCCTTCCTCCCTAACAGAAACAGGGGAAAGCGGCCGGTTAGGGGCGGCGGGCCGGCGGCGGTGGCGATTGCCGGCGAGCCGGGCCACGGCGACGGCAGGGAGGTGGGACAAAATGGAGATGATGATGAGGGCAACCGATTCCCTTCCTCACATCAAGATGGGGCGGCGTGTGGAGGTGGCTCCATGGGCGGCAGTGGACTGCAGTGACGACGGCTATGGGGTGGCAGCGCTCAGGAGCAAGGGAGAGGGAAGGAGGTGATCTGGGAGGTGCATGGCGTTGCAGAGAGCGAAGCAGGGCTATTTATAGTCACGGGAAGGCGGTAGCTCGGCCGGGGCCACGCACGCGGAGCTCCTGCGGCCTGCAATGACGGTTTGGTCGGCGGGGCTATGGTTGGTGGCTAGGATTCGCGGCGGAGTAAATGTGTCGCTGCAACCGTGCTGTTGGATGAGACCCGTCGGGCAGCGATGCACGCGGTGGTGTGCGAGCTGGGCAGCAGCAGCGAGCGGCGGCGCGAGGCGGGTGGCGGCTTGCGGTGATGGTGCCGTGGAGGCGACGGGGCGTGCAGGTGGAGTTAGTGCCCATCGTGGTGTCGAGCGGTAGGGTGCGGTCGCGTCGTGGGGCCAGCGCAGTGTTCCGAGGAGGAGGGACCGGTGTGCGGTGTGCCAGGCCGTCGGGGAGCAGGGCCGCAGGACCGGGAGGAAGAAAGGAGGAGGGAAGAAAGAAAAGAGACAAGGAAAAGAAAAAGGGAAAAAGGAAAAGAGAGAAGAGAGAAAAAGAAAAGGGGAAAGGAGAAGGGAAAAGAGAAAAAAATTGAGAATAATTGTTAGGAAAATTAAGGGAAAAGGGGAAAAAGACTTTGGTGGGATTTTCCGAGTTTCGAGCGCGACACGACGTCGCAGGATTCCCGGGTCGGTGGTGATTGTGAGGCCGGCGAATTCAGAGCGCTCGCCGGGATGCGGGCCGAAAGGATTCCCGGTCGGGCGTCTGCCGGGGTGGCTCGGGTTGAAGATGGAGAAATGGAATTGATGACCGAAGTTTAGGAATTGATCGAGCTCGAAGGTAAAGATTTGAAGAAAAATAAAAAGAAACGCATGATTTAGAGTGTGATTTATTAGGTATTAAAACGCGAGTGTCGGTACAATGGTCCCGACAGTCCACCACTGGGTAGACGATGGTGGCAGATTGTGTGGAGGGGTGGCTGGATCAGGAGCAAGATGGTAACGCAGGAACACAAAGACACAAGGATTTATACAGGTTTGGGCCATCAGACTGATGTAATACCCTACGTCTTGTTTGGTGGATTGTATTGCGTCCCACGCTCATGTATGTTGGGTGCTAGGCTCATAAGCCAGGAGTTGGTTCTCCGTTAGGTTCCGCCGATCTAGGGACCCCTACCCCTCCTTATATAGTCAGGTGGGGTTGGGTTACATGGAAAGCCCTAGTCGGTTACAATATAATATATCTATCTGGATTACAACAGACGTATCTATGGTACCCGGGGGTATATCCCCCAGAGCAGCCCCCGAGCCTCGAGCAGATTAGAATATACTGGTCGAGGGTCTTCAAGCCTTCTGTGAAGTCTTCTAGGATTTCTCCAAGTGCTTATGGCTTCGTCCGAGTGCTTCCGCCGAGTACCACGATCCATCTTATTTACATTCACTGATGGTGAAGTGTATACACTTAGCCCCCAAGCCTCGAGCATGATAGAATATGCTGGTCGAGGTTCCTAAAAGGGCATAAGTATCGGGTCTTCATCTTCAGTTTCAGCTTCCGCGGACTGTTGGGATAAAAATCTTCCCCGAAGAGGGGCCAACAGTCGAAACGAACTAGAGGAACGAAAGGACTCTTACGACAACGAAGAATACAAGACTCAAACTTGACCGGGCGTAATGAAGCCCAATCGCTCTCCCATCGCCCCTTTTTCATTACCATCGGGTCCTTTTTATAGGCCTGTAACATTTATACTTTACAACACTTTCCATCGCTTTTTCACATTGTGCGAAGCATCTCAGGGGTATTTCGGTAACCTCGCAGGGCCCGTACTCACACACTTTACAAGTGTTCACTTTACATTCTGTCGGTCTACGTGTCTGCCTTCGTGGCGCTCTGATCTTCGGTTTTGTCTCCTCTCCCTCATCGAAGTCTTTCCCGCCTCTTCTCTAGGACGCTACTCTTCGCCTGTCTTCGGGGCTACTTCGACGTCTTCGCGTGTCTTTCCCCTCACGGACACTTCGCGCCGCTTCTCTTGTCCTGACCCCTTCGCGCCTCCTCTTCGCACGGTCACAAAGCATTTTCATCGCCTCTGCTTTCCATCGTCTTCGCGCAAGAGCTTCGCTTCCGCGGTCGAAGATGAACATCTTCATCGTGTCTGCTTCTCGTTATCTTCGCACGTGAACTTCACTCCCTCGAACGAAGATACTGAGCTTCGGTCTATCTTCGCCCGTCGCTTTTCGCCTGCTCTTCGCTGGCCAGACTTCTGGTCATATCCTGAAACAACCAATGCATGAACTAAAATAGGCCCCACTCTTCTCTGATGAGCCGAAGATATAGGGGGGTTAGTTGCGAAATATTTACCTCAACATTCAGCCCCATGCTAGTGAGGGTTTCAACCGAAGACTAGCCGAACTAGCAAAACTTCTTCGTGACAGGTGGAAATATTTCACTCCAAAGCGCCTCCCCTCTTCGGGTCGTCTTTGGATTTTATCTCCCCTCCCTCCCTTTTTCTTATTTTATTTATTTTATTTATTATTTTTATTGTTTTGCATGTTTATCCGTGAAGTTCCGTGATTTTCACCACGTCGCAATGGTACTCCTAGATTTTCTCCACGTTCTTCGCGACAGGATCTCCGAGATTTCCTCCTTTGGCATCCTATATAAAGCCCTGTCGTCTCTTGAGGTTGCTTTCATTGCGGTAAAATCTTTGCTGATGGACCTTTGCCTTCGCGAGAGCTAAAGGTTCTTTCTCTTCCTTCACCTCCTTCTCTTCGTATGCGTCTTATGCTCTCTTCTCTTTTTCCATTCCTTTACTTTTTTTAGTTTCTTATTTTCTTTTATGCGTGTGTAGCTTTCTTCTTCGCTTCCTTGTTTCTTCACATCCATGGCTCCCAAAGCTGACAGAGTGCCTCCCACCTTCGTCTTCAGGCGGAGTAAGGTTTTGGAGGCCCTTCTAGCGGAGTTCGTGACTTCCGGCTTCATCAAGGAAGGGAAAGGTCGAGCCCCTAGTCCGGAGACTACTCCTACACCTCGCCCCAATGAAGTAGTGGTTTTTCGTGATTTATTCACTGCTGGACTTCGTTTTCCTCTTGATGGAGCTGTTGTTTCTATTCTTCGGAATTCTGGGATGTATCTTCACCATCTCACTCCTAACGCTGTTTTTCGGCTTAGCGTTTATATGTGGGCTTGCAAGACAATGTCTGTGAGTCCTACTGCTGCTAACTTCATCAGGGTTCACACCGTTCACCATCAGCCTTTGAAGATTGAACGTCTCGTTGATGGTGCTTTAGTTTGCGAAGAAGCCCAGTTTGCCTCTCTGAACTTCAAGTATCGTGGTGACACCGATGTTCCTGTTGTTGGCTACAATATTAAGTGGGATGAAAACTGGAACCACTACTGGTTTTATTATACTGTTGACGACGAAGAGCTCCCTCTCGTTTGCACACAGTTTGAGAATCTACCTAAGGGCGTTGGCACTGCCTACGAAGATGGAGATGCGGACCGTCTTTTTCTCGTAGCTTTCCAGGAGTTAGTGAAGACCTATGCTACTCGTGACCTGGTTGAGGAATACATAGGCGCGAAGGTGTTCCCTGTTCGCGCTGGTTGGTCTATCATTGCCTGGAACGACTTTGCTTCGCCCATCAAGATCCCAGAGTTCACTCGAAGCTTTGGTTTGACGAAGGATGGTACGTGTCTCTTCTTTCTTCGTTGCTTTTTACTGTACTTAGCCTATCATTTTTTCCTTTTACTTTACTTTTATTTTGCTGATACTTATTTATATTCTTCTTTGCAGCTATCAATGTTGTTGAGATCGAAGCTCGAGCTAATGAAGTTCTTGGTCCTATCTCTTCTAAGGAAGATGCTGAGATCCAAGAGCATCTTGGTGGCCCTCGAGACAATCGTCTCTTCTTCTTCTTCGGTATTCATGCTGGTGATCGGGCTGTTACTGTTGGTCACCGTGAAGCGCAGGCGAAGCGGGCGGCGAAGAAAGGTGGCCAAGGAAGTTCCGAAGTCGCAGCCCCTGCAGCGTGCGCGAAGGTTATTAGGAAACGCCGTGGTCGCGGTGGCAGATGAAATGTTTCAAAGCGCCAGAAAACCACTCAAGTGACGACCTCCAAAGCTATGTCATCCAGCCCCGAAGAGTCCGATCATTCGAAGAGTGATACTGAGCCACGTCCTGGTGAAGTTGGTGCTAGTTCTGGTACAAACATTGAAGTTCCTTCAGCTGACCATCCCGAAGATATAGTAGATGTTACTTCTCTTTCTCCTGGCGCTACTGCTGGTGCCACTCTTACTGATCCTCTCGATATCAGCTATAGCGAACTTGAACCGGAGAGCGACGAAGATTGTGCTCCTCAGGTAAAACCTACTAAGGAAAAATCTCCGATCCCTCCACCTTCTATGGCTGAGGTCGAGGTGCCCTGTGCTGCTAATCTTCCTGGAGGTAGCAGAGTTGTTTCGGCTGTTCATCAAAAAACTTTAGTTTGCATTGGACAAGATGACAGCTCTTCATCGGAGACTGAAAGTGATACTCGGAGTGGTGGTGTGTTTGTCAGCAATGAATCTCCCAGTGTTGTGGCCCGACATCTTGGCATGAAACCTAGCGCTCGCATCTTCGGCGATTCTATGCGCAAAGTGCTTCAATTCTGCAGCGATGATCGTGAGCGCACCTTGCTTCAGGAAGCTGGTGACAGCTTCGGGATTCTGATCATGGAAGATGAACTCATGAAAGAGAGCGCCGAAGAGATCTTATATCAAGCTCAGGATCTAAGTATGAAGTGTTTCTTAGCTTCCCGTGCTGCTCAACGTCGATGCCGCGCTGACCTTCGGTCTCAGCAGCTTTCTAAGCGGACCTCTACTACTGCTCTTAACAAGGAAATCGATGTGGTGAAGGCCCTGCAGGCTGAAAAGATTTCGCTTTCTTCTTCGCTGGAGTCTGAAAAGAAAAAGTGCCTTCAAGTTGCTAAGGAAAAGGATGATCTGGCCAAGAAGAATGCTGATCTAGAGCTTCAATTAACTGAACTTCGTCGTTTAGCCTCTACTGCGGAAACTGAGAAGAAGAAGGCCGAAGATCTGCAGAACCTATACAATTCTAAAGTTGCTGAGCTTAATGAACTGTGGCAAACACATGGCACTCTTTCTTCGGAGCACGAGACCTACTGCGATGAGATTGAACACCATGTGGCGCCTCTTTGCAAGAAAGTTCATGATCTTCTCGTTGATTATGGTCTCACTCCTACTCCCTACGATGTCAAACAGATGTTCATAGGTCAAGTTTTTGATTGGCTGTCCACTAGCGTTAGCTCGCTTGTGTCTGCTGGGCGCTCCTTTGGAGAACTTGGAGCTGCTGTTGCTGCCCGGAGCCTCTCCCATGCGATATACTCTCTGTTCAGACCCTCTGGAGATGGCGAGCCTAGCCTTACGAAGAATGATCTTCGGCAGCTCCATGATGCCAACTTTACTTGGCCAACTGAAACATCTGTCAAGAAAATCCCCGTGCTGCCCAAGAATATAGCAAAAAATTTCATGCAAACGTTCTTTAAGAAGTTTGGCTTTGTTTTAACCGTAGCCGAGGGTCGACGTGTACTTCGCAAGGTTTATAAAGTTTCTTCTCCTTGTAGTATTATTTGATTTCCTTTTTAACTTTGTCTAACTTTCTCCTTATTCGCTTTCTGGGTTCTCCAGCGTCCAGGTCTGTGGCTACAACTTCGCCTGCTCCTGCATCTTCTGGTGGACGTGGTGATCCTTCTTTAGCCGCAGTATCTTCGGCCACACCTTCTACGCAAGCTGCTTCTCCACATGAAGGCCGCGCGACAGACGTCACTTCGGGAGCCCCGGAGGTGTGAGAGAGTGTGTAGTCTTAGTGGTGTGAACCCTTGGGGTATTTTGCGAACAACTCATCTGAAACATTTGCAACTCTGCGCAGGTGTCGGAGATGTATCCAGCGCAAGTTGCCGAATATGTTTTCCCTGTAACTATTAATTATGGTAACTACTTTACGTGTGGCTCAATATGGCGCAAGTTTAACTCTAAGTTTCCTGATGTGCCCTTCGATAGTTTTATGTGTCATAAGATACAAAAATACGAGAAGAAAAATCTTGACGCAAAAAATGTTGTCGAACATGTTCGCAACCGTCTCTGTCATGATGGCACCTATCGTCGCCAGATTCGTGGATCTGAACCATCTTCTGTTGTACCTGCCCGCGAAGACACACCTTCGTCTTCAAGCCCCCTTGTCGTCCCGAAGATCGAAGTTATTGATCTCACCGAAGAAGCCGAATATGAGTATATGTACAAGTGCCCTCGCTAATTTGTTTAGCGATGTAACTGTCTTCGTCGCGTATGCTGCTATGCTTGTAATCGTTTGAACTATGATGTTGAGCTGAACTGTTGTGCCTGTAATGTATTTTTTGACAAAGATGTATGCCATCACTTTTTTTAATCGCGTCTGTGCGAAGATGATGGTTTTGTCTGTTTGTTTACATGTTTATTTGGCCACTGCTGTTTTTCTTCTTTTTCCGAAGATTGAAACATGGGAACTGCGCTCGAAAAAGCGCCTCCCCCAGTTTCCTGTTGTAATCTTCGCAACTCGTTTTCTTTCGATCATGCTCTGTATCGTTTATAAGATAAAAACAAGTCATGCACATAAAGCTGTTAGCTTGTCTTGCATACGAATTTTCACTATGCGAAGTGGCATGATAGCCCAACTTCATAGAAATGTGACCCCGAGGTGGCTCGTCAGCCCTGCCTCACATTTTGCTTCGCGCATTCACCGCCGAAGGCTTCTTCACTTGTGATAAAGCGGATGATTTTGCGACCACGCCGCTTAACGGGTCGACTTATCCCTACAGCATTTTACTGAGGGGCTTCGCGCATTGACCGCCGAAGACTTTTTATTCGCGGAAAGTGGGCCTTTAAGCGAATCATGCACTCCTGTTAGGTATAGATTGTTGCATGTTCCTTAACATCTTTGCGACCTTTGCAGAACAGTTCCCACATGCGCCCCCTCAATCAATTTTTTTTCTTAAGTGAACTAAATGCGACTTGTCTTCACGAGGCTAGGCGCATGTGTTCACTTACTTCTGCAATGTTTTCCCGAAAGTAACAATCTCTTCGGATGATTGTTACTTCGGGGCCGATGATAGATAACGGCTGTCTTTTTGGGAAGCCCTTGTTATATTTGTCAAGGGGATATTACACAAGTCCGCCTCGTTAAAAACCTCGCATCTTCGGTGTTCCCGTTGTGAGATCACCGAAGACTCTCCCCGCGAGGAAAAGAGTACGGACCCCACTACATATTTACAAAAGTTGAAAGTGCACAAGAAGTTGAAATGAAAATTACAAAAGTTGAAAATGAAGAGAAACTAAAAAATGATAATATCTAGCAAACGATACACTTATTCTCAGAGCTAGTATTTCTGCAACTTGTGCTGATTCCATGAGTAAGGAACCTCTTCTCCTTCCAGGGTTTGCAATCTGTAAGCCCCCTGCCTTGTTTCTGATACTAAGAACGGGCCTTCCCACTTTTCTTCCAATTTTCCTACTCCTCTTGTTTTTCTTCGGAGAACCATGTCTCCTGTGGATATTTTTTGCTCACGAACTCTCTTATTTATCCACTTCCTCGTTTCATCTTGATATTTTTCTATGTTGCTTAGTGCTTGAAGTCTGTCTTCTTCTCTTGTATCAATTGCCAAATTTGCATCCTCTTCGTTTTGTGATTCTTGGTCTGCTCTCAATGACCCCAACTTGATCTCTTCGGGAATGACCGCCTCTTCTCCGTACAACAATCTGAAGGGTGTGAAGTTTGTAGCTCTGGACGTAGTTGTGTTGTGAGACCACACAACTCTAGGCAGCTCTTCGGCCCATTTCCCCCTAGTCATTCCTGTCAGGTTCTTTTTGATTCTGGTGAAGATGATGCCATTAGCCCTTTCTACTGCTCCGTTGGACTCTGGGTGATACACTGAAGCGAAGCATAACTTAGTGCCCAAGTTGAAGCAGAATCTTCTGAAATCTGTGCTGTCAAACTGCTTGCCGTTATCCACTGTTACTTCATAGGGGACTCCAAACCTGCACACAATGCTTTGCCAGAAAATTTTTTGTATCACCTGCGAAGTGATTCTTTGCATGGCCCTTGCCTCTATCCATTTTGAGAAGTATTCCACCGCCACTATTGCGTACTTGTAATTGCCTGGTGTTGTTGGTAACTGTCCCACAATGTCAATCCCCCATCTTGCGAAGGGCCAAACTGGTGGTAGCAATTGGATTTCGTAAGGAGAGGTTTTTGTGTAGTTGCAGTGCTTTTGACAGTTGTCACATCTTCGCACTATATCTTCAGCATCACAGACAGCAGTTGGCCAGTAAAACCCCTGACGGAATGCCTTCACAACCAGTCTTCTTGTCCCGATGTGAGATGAGCACATCCCGGAGTGAATTTGCTGCAACAAGTCTCGCCCTTCTTCGGTGGAGATGCATTTAAGTAGTGGTGCACATACTCCGCTTTTATACAAGTTGTCCCCTCTTATTTCATATGATCTCGCCCTCAAGGCCATTCTTTTGTTCTCCTCCTTTGACTGTGGTTTGTAGTGCCCCCTCAAAAATGCCATGATCGAAGACCTCCAGTCTTCGCTTGATATCGTGTTTATGTATCTCACTGGTGCTTCATCACAATCTACTGATTTGCATTTCAGAACTTCGTAGAAGACATCTGGTGGTAGTGGTTCTTTCTGTGCTGCTGCCTTTGCTAGCATGTCTGCCAAATTGTTCTAATCTATTGGTATTTTTTGACCGTGAAGCCGAAGAAGAATTTTTCCATGCCTCGCACAGTTTTCAAGTATTTTGCCATTTCATCGTGTTTTGCTTTATATGTCTTGCCAATCTGCCTTGTGATCAGTTCGGAGTCTGTGTTTATGACCACTCTTCGTGCCCCTATGGCTCTTGCCTTGCGAAGTTCCAGGAACAACCCTTCATATTCTGCCACATTATTTGTCTTGCCTTCGAAGTCGAGCCTCACAGCATACCTCATCTTTATGACTGACGGTGACATTAAGATTGCCGAAGATGCGGCACCATCATCGCAGTAAGCCCCATCACAATGCATCACCCATGGTGTTTCTAGTTTGTCTTCATTCATCCCATCACCCTGACTGGGAGTCCAATCTACAATGAAATCTGCTAGGACTTGAGACTTGATGGCTGTTCTGGCCATGAATTCTATAGCATATTGGGATAGCTCTGTTGCCCATTTCCCTATTCTTGCCGAAGATTCCTTGTTCTCTAGTATTTCGCGAAGAGGGTACGATGTTGGGACAGTGATTGAATAACTCTGGAAGTAGTGCTTTAGCTTTCTTGCTGCCATTACCACTGCGTATGTCATCTTCTCGAGCTCAGAGTAGAACTTCTTCGCTCCTGATAAAGCCTCGGAGACGAAGTATACTGACACTTGTTTGAGTTGTCCCTCTTCGTATTTCTCTTCCACTAGAGCTGCGATGTACAACAATAGCTTCGCTTTGTCTCCCGGACTTTATAGCACTGCCAAATTTTTCAGGTAAGACTTGAACTGCTCGAATGCCTCCTGCTCTTCGGGACCCCAATTGATCTTATTCTTCGCGGATAACAACTTGAAGAATGGTAAGCTTCGTTCTGCTGATCGCGCTATGAAGCGACCCAACGCTGCTATTCTTCCAGTGAGCTTCTGAATATCTCTTTTCGTTTGTGGTGTTCTCATGTTTCTTATAGCCTCAATCTTCTCTAGATTTGCTTGTATGCCAGACTTTGACACCATGCAGCCTAACAATTTTCCCTTGGATACACCGAAGATGCATTTTTCTGGGTTTAGCATGAGGCCGTATTTCCTTAAGTTCGCGAAGGTTTCTCTGAGATCTTCGATATGCTGCTCCTTCTTTTTGCTGTGTATGACAACGTCATCTACATAAGCTGATACATTTCTCCCCAGTTGCGGGCCAAGTACTGTCTTCACCATTCTGTTAAATGTTGGGCCTGCGTTGTGCAAGCCTTCGGGCATTCTTACAAAGCAGTATACCCCAAAGGGTGTGATGAAACTTGTTTTATCTTCGTCTTCCCGCTTCATCCAGATTTGATGATATCCAGAGAAACAATCTAACAAGGACATCCTCTCGCATCCTGCTGCTGCATCCACCAACACATTGATTCTTGGTAGTGGATAGTCATCTTTTGGGCAAGCCTTGTTCAACAATGTGAAATCGATGCACATTCTTTGGCCTCCATTCTTCTTCGGTACCATTACTATGTTTGAAAGCCAAGTTGTGAACTGTATTTCTCTGATGACCCCAGCGTCCAACAACTTCTCTACTTCACTTTGCGCTGCCAATTCTTTCTGAGGTGAAATGACTCTGAGCTTTTGCCTCTTCGGTGAAATCTTTGGGTCCAGGCGCAGTGCGTGCTCTATCACTTCGCGAGGCACCCCCTTAAGATCTCTCTTGCTCCAGGCAAACACATCTTGATTGTTGCGAAGGCATGTGATCAACTCATTCTCCTCTTCTTCGGTCATCCCCCTTGCTATGGTGACTAGTTTGTCATGAACGTCTTCGCAGAGGCAGACCTTCTTCTTGTGCTCGTGGGGTTGCATTCTCTTCTTTTCGTCCTGGCAAAGCCTTTTTTTTCATTTCGAGCTCTTCGGGCTCATCTTCTTCTTCGTTTTCTAATGCGTCTTCGCTGTTTCCGACTATGTGTATTGGTTTCTGATTGCTGCCTACATTGTACTCCGTGTCATGCGCGTCTTCCTGATCTCCGTATATTGTGAGGATGTCATTGGTTGTTGGAATCTTCATACACAAAAATGGCATGTGTATCACTGCTGCGAACTTGTTTATGATTCCCCTACCGAAGATTGCTTTGTATGCGTATGGAATGTCCACTACATCGAAGGTCACCATCTCCGTTCTCATCAGCGCTCCTGTAACATTCATTTCGATTGTTCCTAGAGCCTCAACTTTCTTATTACCGAAGCCATATAGCGGCTTCGAAGTTTTCTGCAATTGGTCATCTCTGAACTCCATCCTCTTGAACAGCTCGTAAGTTATGATGTCTGCAGAACTGCCGTTATCTACGAGGATGCCTCCCACATCATTGCCCAATAGGTACTTTGTGTTCTTTCCCAGTATTGCTCTAATGACTAGAGGATCTTCGTGAGGATACTTTTTCAACTTGAGATCTGCTTCTTGAAGGTGATTGGAATGTGTGACCATTCTGTTTTGAAAACTTTCCCTGCACATACATGGCTCACTTCTCTATGCTGATCTTTCTTCTGTCTCTTTGTCAGGTGTTCAGGTGAGTTGCAACCGCCTGTGATAGCATTTATTATGTTCATTCTTCGGTAGCGATCTTCATCTTCTCTGTTATGATTGGCTTGCGAAGGTGCCTGATGAGCAGGCTCTGGTTTCGGCTGGTATGACGCGGTGCTTTGTTGCTGTAGTTGCATCATGTTTGGGTTGAACATCGGAGGAGGTGGGAGTGGCATTTGCTTAAAGCATGGTTGTGGAATATATGGTTGCTAGTTTTGCATTGAACTCTGAGCCATGGAAGGTGCCGCTGATGATGTGTGATTGACTGTCTTCGCCTGGCTTTGCGTTGTTCTCTTCTTATCTTCTTCAATCTGCTTCTTGCGAAGTAACGTTCTACATTCGTATCACCAATGCCCTTTGTTGAGGCCATGCAAGGAACATACGGATTGAGGTGGTGGTCCTCTGCCAGAGCTTTGGCCTCTGTTTCCCGTTGCGGCCGAAGATGCCATTTGTGAATTGTTCCCTGAAACATTGTTCACATTACTTCTGTTGTAAAAGTTTGATCTTGCCGAAGGTCCTTGATTGTTTTGGGGCCTGCTTCCCCATTCTGACTGAGACTTCGCTTGATTCTTTCTCTTGTTGTACTCATCTACTCTTCGCTGTTTTCCCCTGTCTGATTTGCAATATTCTTGCATTATGTCAAACAGCTGCTTCTCCGTTTTGGGTCTTCTTCGATCTAGATACTCTCCACAAGGTCCTACCTTGAGTCCATCTATTGCTGCATCAATTACAGTTGTGGCTTGTACATGTGGTGCTCTGGCTCTGGCTTTGGCAAATCTTTTGATGTACTCTTGTAGTGGTTCTTTGTCTCCTTGTTTTCTGAGTTGAAG
Organism: Cenchrus fungigraminus; assembly: GCA_036936925.1. Taxonomy (NCBI): domain Eukaryota; kingdom Viridiplantae; phylum Streptophyta; class Magnoliopsida; order Poales; family Poaceae; genus Cenchrus; species Cenchrus fungigraminus. Next base: position 53,949,504 of record CM072772.1, on the reverse strand, counting down.
ATCGCCTGATGTGAGATCTTGGGGTTGATACCCCTGGAAGTTGTTCTCTATTCTTTGCCGAAGTTGTTCCCATGACTTGATGCTTCCTTTTGGCAGCGAAGCGTACCACTACTACGCCGAGCCTTTCAGGGCTATTATCATGGCTCTCGCCATCGCTACATCATCTCCCCCACCCGAAGATATCGCAACAGTGTATTTCTACAGGAACTGTCTTGGGTTTGACTCACCATCATACTCTGGCAAGGATGCAGGTAACTTGAACTTCGGTGGCCAATCAGCCTTCTCAAGTTCTAAAGAAAGAGGGGAAGCGGGTTTCGCCTTGCTTGAGAACACCTCTCTGTATCTTTTTTGTTGCCTACGTTCCACATACGCCTCTTCTTCTGAATCATAATACTAAGACTCTTCATCATACTCTTCCTCTTCTTCGTCAGTGTCTTCGTCAACAATTAAAGGTCTTCGTTTCTTGCTTTGTCCTTGCACTTTGCGAGGTTGTTGGGTCTGTTCTTGCTGGTGGATGGAGTTCAACTGAGCTTGCAAGATTGCCATTTGTTCTTGTAGCTGTAATGTTTTGCTTCTTATTGCTTGCAGCTCTTCGTCTTCCCGCAATTGCTGCAGTAGCATTCTCTTCTTCTTGACTTGCTGCAACATTTCATTGTATCTAGCCTTTTCTTGTGTTGGGTCTTCATTCTGTATTTCTTTCGCCCTGAGTATGGCGGCCTCCGCTTGAGCTCTTGTACGAATGTTCGATGGCATTGGTCTTTCTCTCATCTTCGCAGCAAGTCTTTCTTCGATTCTTCTCAGCGAAGCAATGTCCTCATCTTTGACTCCTGCATCTGCTAAACCGACCTCGAAGTTTCCTTCTGCTACATCTTCCGCTTCTTGCTCTTGATCTTCTTCTGCTCTGTGGTTTCGTGGACTTAGGACCATGTCCCTTGTCCTGTTTGTGTTATCTGGTATCTGTCTCTCTCTGGGGTTTTCACTCTCTGCTTCTGACGGATCATCGGTCGCTCTATTTGGATGTGGTTGTGTGTTGTTTGGTTGCTTCTTCGGTGGCATGGCTGGGACGAGACACGGTGGGCGCCTTAACTATTGGGATAAAAATCTTCCCCGAAGAGGGGCCAACAGTCGAAACGAACAAGAGGAAGGGAAGGACTCTTACGACACCGAAGAATACAAGACTCAAACTTGACCGGGTGTAATGAAGCCCAATCGCTCTCCCATCGCACCTTTTTCATTACCATCGGGTCCTTTTTATAGGCCCGTAACATTTACGCTTTACAACACTTGCCATCGCTTTTTCACATTGTGCGAAGCATCTCAAGGGTATTTCGGTAACCTCACAGGGCCCGTACTCACACACTTTACAAGTGTTCACTTTACATTCTGTCGATCTACGTGTCTGCCTTCGTGGCTCTCTGATCTTCGGTTTTGTCTCCTCTTCCTCATCGAAGTCTTTCCCGCCTCTTCTCTAGGACGCTACTCATCGCCTGTCTTCGGGGCTACTTCGACGTCTTCGCATGTCTTTCCCCTCACGGACACTTCGCGCCACTTCTCTTGTCCTGACCCCTTCGCGCCTCCTCTTCGCACGGTCACAAAGCGTTTTCATCGCCTCTGCTTTCCATCGTCTTCGTGCAAGAGCTTCGCTTCCGCGGCCGAAGATGAACATCTTCATCGCGTCTGCTTCTCATTATCTTCGCACGTGAACTTCACTCCCTCGAATGAACATACTGAGCTTCGGTCTATCTTCGCCCGTCGCTTCCCTCGAACGAAGATACTGAGCTTCGGTCTATCTTCGCCCGTCGCTTCCCTCGAACGAAGATACTGAGCTTCGGTCTATCTTCGCCTGTTGCTTTTCGCCTGCTCTTCGCTGGCCAGACTTCTGGTCATATCCTGAAACAGCCAATGCACGAACCAAAACAGGCCCCACTCTTCTCCGATGAGCCGAAGATATAAGGGGGGTTAATTGCGAAATATTTACCCCAACACGGACCACAAGGGCGCGGGTGTCGACCGAGTAAGTTCCTCGTCGCAACTTTGACCTTCCGCCACGTTAGCTTGTGTACTGGCTCTTGAATTGATAATGTGGTGTTGGAGTTGTTGTTGTTTGCACGGATTCTTGTGACATCCCTGTCGATGGGGGTGAGGTGCCCGCGTCATCCATGAGCCTGGCGGCACGGCCGCCAAGTGCTTCGGGGGAGCACTCGGGCGCAGCGCTGGAGGTACCGAGTGCAGCGGTGCTGGGTGCCGTCTCATATTCCCCGCATGCCAGCCCCTATATGAAGCTGTAGAAGTGGCATCTCGTAATTTTCCTTGATCGCCCATCTGGGGATGTTAACCATCCCTCCAGGGATATAATACTGAAGATCGCTGAAGATCCCAGCTCGATGACACTAAATCTCACTCCGACAATACCCAATTTGACGTCTAGGTACACCGTGGTCAGCTCCCACCGCGGTCGTCACCACAAGAGCTGACTGCTCGAGTCATTTGACTCGGATGGGGCTCGATTCCCGCTCAGATGAGTACCGAATTTGGCATATGCCGCTCGGTGTTCCCAGGTCGTCTCTCCTGAGTCGCACCATTTGGCATTGCATTGAGAAATCCGTGCAAGGGCAATAAAATCACAACATCCGAGTGCCTCGTGGGGCTCCTTCTGGACTGAGGTTACAAGGTAACTGCTGTGTTCCGGACGATGCGTCTGAGTGGTTTTCGCCTATGAGTGTTCTCGCTAGCCTACTATCGACCTTGTTCGGGTGATCCGTCGTAATACTCGAGTGCTGACTCGTGCGAGCACTCGGTCGCCGTCAATGCTCGAGTGCTGACTCGCCCGAGCACTTGGTTTTGTCCTCGTGATGTGTTGGAAAACTTCACGGTTCCGCGTCCAGCCCCCGAGCGTAGAAATAAGCTCGGGTACCATGAAATATAAACATGCAGAATGGGTAGTATATGATGTAACAAATAAAATTTACTTGTTACAAGATCATAGCACTTGTGAAGTATGCAGAGACTTTGTCATGTATGTAAATTAGATATTCTATATCCGGCTCTTTTAGATCTTAATTTCTCCGAGGTAGTTGACCTGTTACGGGATTTCGTAGTCTCGTTGGCCTCAGTTTCCTAGTGCAAAGGGTGTACTCTCGTGCACGTGCAGTACCTTGGCTTGGCGAAAACTCTCAGTCCCTCGATTTAAGGTGTGTTCTCCCCATATACTTTATAGATTCTTAAGAGTAGACATCAATTTGATGAAAATTATATGAACCATTATACTGTAGAAAATGCGCAACATTAGAAGCATGATAATTGATAACCCATGCGGTGTGGCTCTTGATTGTGGCGTTTAGCCAAAAGCATGCAGTCAAGATAATATAAAATATTTATTACAATAAGACTTAGCTGTTCAATGTAGATTGTCGTCGTGTTTGGGCTGATAAGCTCCCAAGCGTCATCTTGTCGCCGTCGTGACCGAGCGGGCAGTCGGCCATGAAGCTAACCGGTCGGGATCGGTACTCGACCAGTCCTTGGTCGTGTGCGTAGCTCATAGGACTTGTCTATAACACCGTCGAGTCAGGTCCGAGTGGTCGATGTAGTCGGCAGCGTGACGAGGCAGCAGTACGTGATGCCGCGGTTGCGCTCACGTGAGTGGTGAACGTTGATGCCAAGTTGTTGATGCAGCCATCGCAGGTGTGTCGCTGTTGAGCGCACCCGCACGTAGCTGCTGGTGGTCGTTCATGCCACTCCTGCTTATACGTGATCTGTAAACGATAGGTACTTCGACCCATCCAAAAAAACATTGCAGTAGAAGGTTACGTCAGCAATTTGATTTGGAAATCAGAACAAATATAGCAACAGCTAATTTAACCGAAGTAAGAAAATCAAAAATAAGGAAGGAATCCTGTGTTAATCCCGGTTTGGTGCTCGTCCGTGCTGGACTCTGTTCGAGCCGTATCTGGTACGGAACTTACTGCCGAGTTCGTCATGGCTGTCGTGCGAGCCGGGGCTACCGCAACCCTTCTGCGTGTCGACGATGGTGATGTCCTGATCGATCGCCGGAACTTCAATGATGACTAAAGTTAATGGCCACCATGGTGCACACTTTTCTTGTATAGAATACAATATCAAATCCAAACCAATAGGATTAGAGTGAAGCCAATACAAGAAAGCAAACATGCTTCGTATCACGTAATTGTTTGTATCCAATCTAATCAGATTAGAGGAGCTATTTATGCGTAATAAAAATTAAAATAATCTCCCTGTTTCTGATTCATGCAGCACGTGCAGGCCGATGCTTGTATGTACACCACCGGGTTGAGTTCCGGCTGTGGGTGATCTGCATCCGTACGCCAGCAGATGTGGCGGCAGACTACATGGCCGCATGATTGCTGGTGGCGATCACCTCGCGCGCGTAGTCGCCGTGGCATACGACAGGAAAAACAAGATCACTCTGGGATTAGCGATCGCCAAACCGAATCAATCTGCAATTTCTAAATATAGAACGACTCACCCGATCGCTGATCAGATGGTAGATGTAGATGTTGGCCATCGAGCTCTCCAAAGGATCTCGGCACCATCCCTACCTGGCGCGCCAACTGTCGGTACAATAGTGTCGGCAGTCCACCACGGGTTAGATGATGGTGGTAGATTATGTGGAAGGGTAGTGGATCAGGAGTAAGATGGTAACGTAGGAACACAAAGAAACAAGGATTTATACAGGTTTGGACCATCATATTGATGTAATACCCTACGTCCTGTTTGGTGGATTGTATTGCGTCATGCGCTCATGTATGTTGGGTGCTAGGATCGTAAGCCAGTGGTTGGTTCTCCGTTAGGTTCCGCCGATCTAGGGACCCCTACCCCTCCTTATATAGTCCGGTGGGGTTGGGTTACATGGAAAGCTCTAGTTGGTTACAATATAAGAGATCTATCTGAATTACAACAAAATATCTGGGGAGTCCCGGATGGGCTCCACCATCTATGTATCTATGGTACCGGGGGGTATATCCCCCACAGCGACCATTACACATTCATAACCAACAACAATGCGATAACTCAATAACATTGGCTGCACATAAATGTACCTGCATCGTCCCAGTCCCACAAGAAGTGGATGTACATCCACGAAGCACTGTCTCCCTTGGCGTCTGGGAGACGGACGGAACCAAAGAGGTTGAGGACCCACACTCGGCAGTAATACGTGACTGTCCCCTCGTCAGCGTCCTCTGGCACTCAGCAAACCTCTCCCAAACCTCTCCCTAATCTAGTCATCCTCGCCTCCTCGCCCTGAGGTGCCGGTGGTGGAGTGCCCGAGAAATCCTCCACTCGTCCGCGCCATCCCTCTGAGACTGCACTACCAATCACTAGACGGCCTCTGATCCCGAAGCCGAGAACATCGCCGCATCCTGCAGCGAGACAGTCATCTCACCACAAGGTAGGTGGAAACTATGTGTCTCTGGACGCCACCTACATAAAACATACAATAGAAATCAGTAGATCATAGTAGAAGGATGCATAACAAAGCATATAGACATTAGTTAAGTACCAAGTCCTCTTCCTTGTCCCCTTCTTAGGCCACTTCGTTTTTGGGTCGACCACATACTTTGGACCATCATATGATGGCCACTCACTCTCATAACGAAAGGGCATGAGACGAGGAGACCAGGTGTCCAACAAAGCCTGCACCGAGAAGTCATGAGGGATCATCGACTCTACTGACACATTCCATGCCCAACAAGCTGCAACCATGTGCGAACAAGGGAAGTGGAATTGTTGTGGCCTTCAACAAGTACACGTTTTCAATGTGATGATGATTGTATGCTTCCGTCCGTCTCGAATCTATCTAGCCTCATTTGTCAAACCAGACTCGGCAACCTCATATGTCCTGGTTCTATGGTCGAATAAATGGCAATGCTGACCAATCGCGACCAACTTGGCATCATTTAGGTGTTTGAGTTATTTCGGTCCCAACCTCTCCCCTTTTTCCAACATAGACCTCACATATTTCTTTCGATTTGCAAACCATTCTACACACTTGTAGAATGTAAATGCAACAATGGCGGTCATCGGTAATGCCCGTGAACCTTTAAGCAAACCATTAAAACATTCTGCCATGTTGCTTATTTGGAACGAGTACCTCCAACCACCATCATGAGCCCTGGACCACTTATCAACGTCACGCATCAAGCCTCGGAGCCAATCTCTCCCTTCTGCATTTGTTTTAGTTTTCAGCTCCTCTAACTTGTCCTCAAACAACTTTACCTCCAGCCGCTAAGCCACTTCCTCGAAAAGTTTGAAGTTATCCTTCACATGGTCCTTCTTCAACAAATTCTCGGCAAGATAGCGAGTGCACCAATGATGTACGACAGGTGCATGTCCTGGAATGGACTCAGTAACAGCGCTCAAGATGCCGGCGTGCCTATCTGACAACACACAAGCCCATCTACCTAGGCCAACTACATGGATCCGTACAAGGCGTAGAAACCATGCCTAACTCCCTTTGTTCTCCTTCTCAACCATTGCAAATGCCAAAGGAACAAGACGTTTCTACACATCAATCCCGATAGCAATAAGTAATGTGCCCTGGTATTTCCCGGCCAGGAAGGTACCATCAATAGAAAAAATGGGTCTCATGTGCCTGAAGGCCTCCACACACTGAGCAAAGCACTAGAAGGCACGCTGGAACACCTGTCGGCCGTTCAACTCTACATTCGGAATGGGCAAGTACTCATAATGCATACCCGGATTGGCAACTTTCATTGCATTTAACATAACAGGCAATCCCTCATATGTCCTCCCAAGAACCATAGATCTTCCTCAAAGCCCCTTGATGAGACCTCCATGCCTTTCCATACTTCACCGTGTATTTCCATTTCAATGTAACAATACCAATTACCCCACGAATAGAAATCGTTGGAAGAAGGTTCACAACTGGCAATAAGCGATTTGCAATGAATTTTGACGTCAATTAACGATGTTTTTGGTTTGGCTCTGCTGAGCCACAAGTGTGCGGCCCAACCACACTAGTGATCTTGAACCTATTGGAGCCCTTCATCTTTGTGCCACAAACTTTCCATTGGCATTGACTAGACTCACACGTGATGGTGTACTGCCTTGCGGCATGTGAGTTCTTCAGACGATAAAGTCAGTTGTGCACTATAGCATACTCCCTCAACCACATCTTGAGTGCTTCAATATCTACATGCCCCTTTTGAATTATCATGCTCGATTCCAGCCTCGGAATGGCGGCTTCCATTGCCCCTCTGTCAGCAACAGCTCTATGCGACTCCCTAAGGTCACGAAAATGTGACACAAGGGGGTCATGATCTGGGGAAAAGCCTCTTCATAATCTCAATAGTATGTGGAGAGGTTGGACGAACAACACAGTCATCATCAGAATCAACAACTCTCATCCTCTCATATGTGACATCATCATCACACAAATGGACATTATGATGGTTCGAAGCCTGACAAACCAACGACAATTGCTCACCTGCAACAAGAGGATCGTGAACTGGTGACAAGGCCCCATGCAAGTCATCTTAACTAGAATCGGAAAAAAACCATCACCCCCTTTCATCATCAGCAAAGCCACCACCTCTCACATCATCATCAGCAGCAAATCCACAACCTCCCACATCATCATCATCTTCTTCTTCTGCTACCTGAGTAAATGCAACCTCACATGCTTCAGGAGGAATCACCTACAAAGAAGCACCACATTGTATGGGTGATGGCTCCCGAGGTGGCGGCTCCCTCACAACCTGCCTAACAATCAAGTCCAGCGCTCTCACTTTTGTTTCCATCACAATTGACATATAAATTTTCCATTTGAAAGTGCATCTAGGCCCCTAAGTGGAATTTGGTGAATCGAGTGACAAAGCGATTAAAGGTCTAACATGTGTGTCTAAGATTGTGAGCAGGTTTTTATTACTTATTCATGAGCTATAATTGTTGATTATTTAAATGGATATTATTTGGCTCACATTGATGAAAGACAAACAAGTGTGTGATCCTTATGCAAATTGGTGAATGTCAAGCAATAAATTGTTTTCTATACTAGAGATATTTTGCAAAGATAAATGTCATGTCTCCAAGGATTGTGGTAGCTTGGCTAAAAAATAAAAGGGATCATAAAAAGAGAAATTAGTAATTCTCTCAAATTAAATGCAAGGCTTTATGTGGTAATTGAAAGAGGACACAAGGATGAGTATAGACTTTATGGTTCTTAATTGGAAGCTTGCATATTCGTTGTCAATCAAGAACAAGCATTTGATGCGGGATTTCAAATGAAGGATAATTGTGGATTAAGCAAAGCCAAACTCAACGTGGATTGGGTAAGTGATGAAGAGATCAACTGAGATGACTAGGACGAGGGACTAAGCAATCTTTGGGGTCCTGGCCAGGCCGCCATTAGTGTTTTACTAAGGTGAAGTTCTAACATCCGTGGGGTCTCAAAGTATCATATCCAAGCCTTAACCGAGGGAAACAATGCAACACATCTATAAGTTATGATTGGCAATATGGAATGACTTAAGGATTAAAGTGAGCATTCTTATGCTAGAATGAAAAATCCTAAGTCACTATCTCAAGTATGAATTTGCTGAAGACATTAGCTATGTTGCAAGCCCTCAACTTGGAATTGCAAAAAGTATGGCAAGTTTGAAGATCTACAAGCTCAAGTGGTTGACTCGGTTTTATATTTATTCTTGAGTATAGGAATGTCATACTATCAAGAGGGTTGCAACATTAGCTTTGAGACAAAAGATCAAAAGTGCTCATTAGTTGACCTAAGTGAGAATTAGCCTTGAGAGAGTCCCTAAGTGATCCAACAAACCTCTAACGCAACCATAGCCACTTCAACACGTCTTGAAGTGTTTGTGAGAAGAGAAAAGGGTTTTTGAGCTCTCTCTGCCCAGGGCGGACTAACCGCCCCAGGCAGCCAACGACTAGTTTTCCTAATCAGGCGGTCTAACTGCCCTGGCTAGTTCTCTAACGGCTAGTTTTGCTTGTGAGGGGTATAAGTACCCCACGAGCTCCACTTGTTGGGGGTACTGGTTCTAGGGTTGCTGATGTGCTTCCGCTACTGTTTTTCATAAGCCAAAGCTAAACCCCAACCCTCTCTTTGTGAGATTTGTGATTCAAGCCATATCCTAGTGTTGGGTTGAGAGTTTAAGCCTTTGTGAGCTTGTGTGAGCTGAGCAAGAGCATCCCATAGCTTGAGCACTTGTGATTCGCGTCGAAAAGCCTTTGGAGCATTTGTTACTCTTGGAGGTTCGCCTCCTAGACGGCTAGGCGTCGTCGGCTAGCTCCCAAGGTTGTGGTGAGCAGCGGCAAGTTTGTGAGGGTTGTGATCTTGCCTCTTCGTGGAAAAGATCACCTTAGTGGAAAGGAGGAAAGCGGTTGTGGGAGAATTCCCTTACAACCTCCTCAGCGGAGACGTACCCTTTCCTTAGTGGGAGGTGAACTTCGGGAAACAAATCTTCATCTCTCCTTTGTGGTTTGCCTCACTTGTTTGATTTCTAGCATATTTATTTTACTTCCGCTCGATCTACTTGGGTGTGCTTGTCTATGAGTGCAGGGGTCATTACCTTGCTTGTGATCATCTACGGAAGCCACTCAAGAACTTTGATTATTGCTAGAAGTCAAGAGAAGCTTTGAGTTGTGTGTTGCAGGTTCTCTGCGTGGAGGCGGTCTAACCGCACCTAGACGTAGTCTAATCGCCCCCCTTGTGCTAGGTGCACCAGGGGCAGTCTAACCGCCTCGCAAGGGCGGTCTAACCGCCTGTGCCAGTGAAGCACAAGTTTTAAGGGAAAAGTTTTATTTGGTCGTCTCGCCTATTCACCCCCCCCTCTAGGCGGGATCAAGGTCCTCTCAATTGCTATCTGAGCTTGGTGCTCCGTTTCGAACTTAACCGCTCGGAGTTTTACGATGTCGACTACATGTGAGGTACCGTTTGAGCCGCTAGCTCTAGATGGCTCAAACTACTCTTCTTGGCGTTCCAATGTTCTCATTGCACTTAAGGTTTTGGGTCCCACCGCTGAGAGCATCATGGTTGTGAGTATCCTTCTGGAGGTTGAGACGTATGTCTCTCCAAAGGAATTGGAGAATAAGCAACTCAATGTCATTATAGTTAACCTTTTGTGTAGCTCTGTGTGTAGAGAACTAAAGCTTATCTTGAAGAGCAAGAAAATTACTGAAGATGCTCATCTCATTTGGGTAGTGCTACTTGAGATCGTCAACACCAGTGGAGATGTGCCCCACGACCTCTACAACATCCACTGATCATCAAGCATCAACCCTCAAGGAAGAAGAAGGCAAGAGAAGCGAGAGTGGAGCCTCTCTGGGGAGGCGGTCAAACCGCCCCCAACAGAGGAGCTTCAACCTACTACGGTGAAGGTGCTTGCCTCGTGGCCAAGAAGAAGAGCAAAAAGAAAAGGCAGGCCAAGGGAGCAAAGAGCCAGAAGATCGAAGCCTCAAGCTCTCCGACAAGAGAACTTGAGCTTCTCAAATCCGAGCTCGCCTCCTTGGTTTGTAAGTATGAGTCATTGGCTAACAAGTATGATCATGATATCAAATCCGTTTCTTGTATAGCAAAGGTAGAAGAAGAAGCCAATGATGTGCTAGAAGCTCAAGTAGCAAAGCTCACTAGTGAGCATGTGGCTTTACAAGCAACTCACAAGGAATTTGTGTGTTCCCATGAGAAGCTTGTAGACTCATATGCTTCACTAGAAATTGCTCATGAGGTTGTTGTTTCATTGGTAAAATTCTTGCAACCTCTCACACCCATATTCACATGCTCACTTGTCAACAATGAATTTGCTTGTACTAAACTTTGTTGTTCTCAAGCAAGCCAATGTAGCATTGAGCACGTATTTGTAGAATCTTGTGATGACCTCGTTCCTCAAGCAAATGATGAACTCAAGCAAGAGGTAGAAAAGCTTAAAAGAGACTTGTATGTGTTGAAGCAAGAAAGCAAAGTGCAACCTTCTCTAGACAACCGTGATGATATGGTGAAGAAGCTTAAGAAGGGTTCAACCATCACGAGCTCAGCTCCTCAACAACACATCAAGATCAACAAGAGCAAGGTTCAAGAAAAGAAGCCAGTGCATGTTGCTTCACATTGCCCCACCAAGCTCAAGGCTCAAGAAACAATCTCCAAGAAGAAAAGAATCTCAATCAGAAGGAGATTGTGCTATCGATGCAAAGAGAAGAGTCACTCGGCTGTAGATTGCCCACAAGTCAGCAATGCTGACCAGGGGCGGTCAGACCGCCACCCTAAGGTAGTTAGACCGGGTCTGGCTAGCACATTGAAGAACCACCGCAGCGAGGAGAAGAAAGTACACCCTTCAAGCAAGAAGCCTACATGCAAGCCAAGACAAGACAAGCAAATGGCTCCCAAGCCTAGAAGTGCCAAAAGCTGCATTTGCTATACTTGTCGTGAGAAGGGTCACTTGGGCAAGGATTGTCCGAATGGTAACACTCCTCAATCCAACCTTGTCCATTATGACTTTCGTAAGCATAGGAATGACAAGATTGGCACTTGTGCTTTGAGAATGATTAGTTCACCTCAAACTAGCACAAGGGTTATTTGGGTTCCTAAGCATGTTGTGACTAACCTTGTAGGACCCAACAAGTGTTGGGTACCAAGAAGTGCTTGCTGAGCTTGTAGATTGATCCAGATGCATTAAAGTCATGGCACCTAGAAAGGAATGAAAAGTTGATGCTTTGCCATGAGAAGAGCTAGAAAGTGAAAATCACTCAACCAATGCAATCTCGGTAACAAGTACTTAATGTTGTGCCATGGTCACTCTCAGTTCTTTGTGAACACTCATGGATCATTGGACCTAGGTTTATGAAGCATGAGGAAGTGACCTTGACACTTTCATATTATTCTATTCTCTCATACCATTCGATGCTCCTAATGGCTCTCTAGAAGAGCATATGTTGTGATAAGCTTTGCAGGGATTTATTTAGGTAATACACAAGCTTATCAAAGAACAAGAGCTGAAGAATCATCAAATGGACCTCTCACGGGCAGGGCGGTCTAACCACCTGTCCCCCAGAAATGCCTTTTTGCAGGTGACCCGGCCCCTAGGACCGGGTGACCTGAGGCGTCTCTGGTGGCTGCCGGGTAACCCGGCCCCTAGGCTCGGGTGATCCGACATGGAGCTGATTTTCAATATTTTGGTGATTACAAGTCAATGGTAGTGAGTTACTTGGCATATTTCAATTTGTTAAATCTTTTTATGCCTAGACCAACCTTTGAAGCAATCTCCCTTATTCGTAAATTAATTATGTGCTAAGTTCGAGAAATTCAAAAATTCTCTAAGCACTAATTAAGGGGGAGCTTACTTCAAAGCTTGGGTCATTTGTGGGACTAACAATTTCTTCTAGTGAATTTGTAGTCTCGTGTATTTGTGCATCATTAGCAAGCTCTTGATTTCACCATTAAGTTTGAAGAATCAAGTAAGAGCTAGCTTTCCCTAAATCTACTTATGCACAAATCCAAATGGTTTAAAGGCAAAGGTATGTCTTCATGAAACTCTTTAAATATCGAAGTGCATCTAGGCCATTATACCATGCTAGTGTGTCTATCTTAGCATGTAATTGCTTCAAGTGAATTTTTGTGTGTCTATCTAGATATTTGGTTGAAACCTTCACATAATCTCGACTTAGTGTTGTGTGAATGTCTCTTGAGCAGGGTATGAACTAAATATACTAAGGTGGTGATTTACTTGATGAGGATGCATGCACTTTGTGGTATATGATAGACTTTTCGAAAAATCCAACTAGCATGTGTAGGAAGTGTGCTTAACTTGAAAATATTTGGTTCTTGGTCTTTGTGACCCTATTGACCCACTTGTGATTATAGTTCCCTTTGATTGTTTGATGGCTAGTCACAAGTGGTCATATTTTTCTCAAGTTCATAGTATATCTCTACATCCATATCTTAATCCCTCTCTCTCTCTCACTCTTGAAAGGATCAAGAATGTGAATTAATTTGGATTATCTCATGTTCTTCTAAGATTTGTGAAATTTGGATCAAATTCATCTATAGATCTTTTATCCAAATATGCGGTGGAACTCAAGGGTCAAAATCTCCAAGACTGAAAAAGTGTTTCTTGGATATACCGACTCTAGGACGGAACTACCGATAAGAGTTCTCTGACATAATTATGGAAATCATCAGTACTTTCGGCCCCACATCGGAACTACCGATAAAGGCCCACTGTTTGAGTTTTTGGGTGAGTCAGTTTAACTGCATAGGAGTGGGCGGTCTAACCGCCCCACCTAGTTTTCATCCCTTGCCCCCAAAATGTCTCTAAGGCTCAAAATCTGGCTATCCAAGGGTGTATAGTGAAAAGAAGGACAAAGTCTTATCTTTATCTCTTTTCCCTTCAGTCCGGGGAGGGGCGGTCTAACCGGGTCCCACCCACGGTTAGACCAGGTCCCATGGGTTTCAACTTTTACCTCTCCCGTGAATCAATAGGGCCTTAACCCTATCTCCTTCCCTTCCTCTCTCTCTCTCTCTCCAACGACCAGAAACAGTTCCTTTCTTTCCCATCCCGTGCTCCTCCTCCTCCTCAAGCTCTCACACCTCTCCCATGGTGATTTGAGGATTCAACCACCAAAAATCAAATCCAATCCGTGGGAAAGACTCCCCTAAGGCGGCTGAACCGGATCCCCACCCGATTTCTTCGATTTCAACTCGAGTTCATCTCTTCAAAGGTATTCAAATCTTGTTTCTACCCGATCTATCAACTCCATGAGTAGATTTGAATTTCCTTTAGTAGAACATTACTTGGCAACCCCTATAAGACATTCCTAGAGCTAGAATCAATTTTTGTTAAGTGCATTGTCAAGAGCACGAATATAGGGTTGGCTGCACGGGGCGGTCTAACTGCCCTGTGCATGCCCGGCTCAAAAATTACACTACTGGAGAAGTTGTTATCAGTGACGATTTGCTCGTGACGCTGCTCACTTTCATCATAGAATGGTATGTCTTCTATGACGAAATGTCCATTTTCGTCATAGGTGGCAAGTGATGAAGATTTGGCTTGAAGAATTATGACGAAAATGAAAATAGCGTCACAGAACACTAAAAGGAGATCGTCATAAATCATGTTTTGGTATACCGTATTGTAATGATGAAACCTAGTCGTCACAAATTAGTTTTTATATCATCATCATTTATTGGCATTGTTTGACACACTTAATGATGAAACAAACTGGACACAAATCAGTTTTGCACTTGACGACGTGGGATGCGTGTGCCACATGGGCCGCTCCCTGTTTTTTTTTTGGTACTGGGCCACAACAGCTACTTCTCCATAGCAGCTTGGGCCTTGCCCAATCCGCCAGCTGCATAGTTCTTTTGTTTATTGTATTTCGCAAAAAAATTGCTCCTGCAGAGCATCGAACCATGAACCAAGCAGTAGACAGGTTGGAGCTCTACCACTACACTACGTGACCTTTCGTGTAGTGGTTAAGTATTGTTGTTATTTGTACCTTTATTAATAAATTGTGGGCCTTTACCGGCATCGATTAGATGTATTGGGCTTAGTCAGGTGATCCCTTTTCGCAGGCATACGTCATCGTGACGTAGTCGATCGGATCGCAGGCGTACGTCGTTGTGACGAAGTTGATAGGTTTTACGACGCGAGGGCGGCAGAGTACCGGTAGGTGATTGAGGGCGTCGGGGTGTGTTCCTCGTCAACGCAGCAGTGGTGTAGGAGGCAGACCAGCGCTTGCAGTCAAGACGATGGCAGAGGAGGCGTCAGGCTTATGAAACCAGCGCCTGTAAGGTTTGATGAATTGGATGTTTAAACTATTTGTTCAGATATGCATATGTGTTTGAAGGGTTTGTTCATATATGCATCAATGTATTGAATGTTTTGATCGTATATGCATCTAATTGTCAATTAATTGTTGAAATATGCAAATTTTTTATTGTGTTCATTTTAATCTCAGTTTGGGTATTTTAAAATATTTGTTGTGTTTGTCAAAACAGATGGATAGAAGCTGGATATTTGGGAAACAATTCACACCTGCATATTTGAAAGGAGTTGAAGAGTTTATGAAATTTGTTAGAGAAAGATACCCCGAAAACACCGACATACGTTGTCCTTGCCGCAATTG
The DNA here is from genome assembly GCA_036936925.1 of Cenchrus fungigraminus. Classification (NCBI taxonomy): domain Eukaryota; kingdom Viridiplantae; phylum Streptophyta; class Magnoliopsida; order Poales; family Poaceae; genus Cenchrus; species Cenchrus fungigraminus. The sequence goes on along the minus strand of CM072772.1, from coordinate 53,934,372 downwards.
TCTTAATCAAAGGGTGCGACCCCAGAATGATGTAGAAAACCATATACACATATTTGGAATGTCAGCTACATATACCAGGTGGATTCACCATGGGGAGTCAGCAGATAGTAATGAAGTTGAGAATACAAAGCACCAGGATGTGGAAGGTGATCATGACTATGGGATACATGTGGATGTGGATGATGATGGTGATCTTGATCAGGATCTTGGAGTACTAGAGATGATTGGAGGTCTGTATGCTCAAGCAGAGGCTGATGGAGAACAACCAAGGTTTGCTAGAGTCCTCGAAGATGCGAAGAAGGCACTTAGTCCGGGATCTAGGCATTCGAAATTCTCTTTTATGGTGAGGATGTTGTATATCAAGTCTCGTTATCGAATCAGCAATTTAGGATTTTCCACGATGATGAACTTGATCTCATTAGGATACCCTAAGAGTGAGTTGCCAAATTCTTATGATGAGGCAAAGAAATACCTTCGAGAGTTGGGCCTTGGATACAAAAACATACATGTGTGCAAGAACAATTATGTGTTGTTTCGGGATTCGAAAACATCCAAGTATGCTAAGTTGAATATGTGCCTAATATGCAAGGAGTCTAGATGGAAAGACGAAACTGGGACTAAGAAGGTTCCACATAAGGTATTGCGGTATTTTCCACTTTTGCCAAGGTTGAAGAGAATATATGCTTCAAAGCGTACTTCTGAGGAAACTAGATGGCACAAGAAACTGAGGACACCAGTGGACAATGTAATGAGCCATCTAGCTGATGGGGAGGCATGGAAGTACTTCGACAGTAAGGAAAAATCCTTTGCAGATGAAGCGAGGAACTTGAGGATTGCCTTAGCTACAGATGGGTTGAATCCTTTTGGAAACATGAGTACCCAGTACAGTATGTGGCCAGTGCTTCTAACTCCACCGAATCTCCCACCATGGGAATGTGTGAATCCAGCAAATTGCTTTATGTCTTTACTCATCCCAGGTCCAAAATCTCCAGGAAAAGATTTTGATGTGTTCCTTGAGCCCCTAATTGAAGAACTGCTAGAGCTATGGAAGGGTGTCAGTACCTATGATGCATGTACTGGTAGGAAGTTTGACCTTCGTGCTTCCATCTTATGGTGTATATATTATTATCCAGCATTGAGCACGTTGTCTGGGTGAACAACAAAAGGGTATTATGCATATATGTATTGCGACAAGGATCTGTTGTCTCGGGCAATAAGGAATAAGATATGTTACATTGGACATAGTCAATACCTTCCAAAGATACATGCATGGCGGAGAAGCTTGGCATTCGATGGTAAGCATGAAAACAAAGATGCGCCAAAGAGGTTCACTTTGGCTGAGGTGGTAGAGGAGCTAGAGAAGGTGAAAGATGTCAGGCCAGGGAAGCAAGTGAAGGAACCTGAAACCATTGGGAAAAAAAGAAAGCGTAATGTGGGTCCAAAGATTTATAGCCGCAAATCTGCATTGTGGAGATTGCCTTACTGGAAACATTTGAAGCCTCCACATAATTTTGATGTGATGCACATAGAGATAAACGTATGTGAAAACCTTCTATGCACATTACTCATTGTACCGGGCAAGACCAAGAACACACATAATGCTAGGCTAGATTTGTACGATATGGGCATCAGACATCATTTGCACTTACAGGAGAAAGGGAACAACTCAGTCAGTGCTCCACCTGCTCCTTATGTCTTGGGGAAGGATCAAAAAGTCTAGTTTTGCAAGTTTCTGAAAGGTATCAAGTTTCCTGATGGATATGCTGCTAACCTAGCAAGATACATTAGTGAAGATCAATCGAGGGTGGTTGGAAAGCTCAAGACACATTCTTGCCACATACTCCTTCAAAGAATCATACCTGCTGGACTTAGAGGACAGGTGCCGAAGGATGTGTATGAAGCAATTGCGGAGCTCGGGACCTTTTTTAGGGAGCTATGCAGTAGAAATCTAAGGATTGATGTTGTGAAACGACTGAAAGAACAAATTCCATTGATCCTATGCAAGCTTGAGAAAATCTTTCCCCTGCCTTCTTTGATGTCATGGTGCATTTGTGTGTCCATCTACCTGACGAGGCACTGCTTAAAGGTCCTGTTCAATATGGCTGGATGTACCCAATAGAAAGGCGCTTGGGCACTTTGAAGAATTTTGTAAGGAACAGAGCCAAGCCAGAAGGATCAATTGCTGAGGCATATGTGGCAAGTGACACTTGACATTTAGTTCTAGGTATATGGAGGATGTGGACACTAGATTCAACTCGGAGGATGATAGTGGTCAAGAGGTGCCATTGCCTGATGACATCTCTGTTTTTCAGCATGGTGTTACTCTTGTTGGAGGCAGTAGGGTCCAGTACATTGATGATGATGTCATGGATAAGTTAGTTTGGTATGTGCTACATAATTGTGAAGAAGCTGATGATTATAAGGAGTAAGTATGAGTTTTATTACTTTCAAATTTATTTCTGAAATTACAAAATTTTCAGTTGAATAAATTTGTCCTTGTAGGTTGTACAAAGACGAGCTGTTGCAGCAAGGTGCACAATTAAATAATGTTGACAGAATCGTTGAGCAAGGATTTGCCAAGTGGTTTATGTGTAACGTAAGTAACTACACAGATTTAGTAATTAAATGCATATGTAATTGTTCAATTGATTATTTTTGTTGCAACAGATTGAGAACAAACGCAAGGATAATCCAGATTCGGTTAGCGAATGATTGTGGGCACTGTCTTGTGGACCATGCCTACGAGTTAAGTTTTCTGGAGCTTACAAGATTAATGGTGTTCGATATAGCACAGTCGATCGTGAAAAGTTCCTGCAGACACAAAATAGTGGTGTGATGACTCCAGGTGAACATAATGACAACATCATAGATTTTTATGGAGTCCTTAAAGAGGTAATTGAGTTGCAGTATAACTCAAATCTTTAAGTTCGTCGGACTGTGGTTTTATTTCGATGCGATTGGTACAGCCAAGAAGGCAAGGGGAAAGGCCTTCAAGATGACGGACATTTCAAATCCATCAATGTGCAGTCATTATGGTACAAGACCGATCCTTTCATCCTATCATCTCAATCGAAAAAGACATTTTACAATCAAGACACATCTTTAGGTAAAGATTGGCGAGTTGTGCAGAAATTTCAACTTAGGAATATCTATGATGTGGCTGAAAAAGATGAGGCTAGTCATGAAGTGCATCAAGATGATTACCATTCAGATACTGAGCATGTGGTGCAAGCAGGTGATGATAAGGTGCCATTGCATAATATTCAAGGTGGGGAAGCCACTATAATAGAAGGCAATTTACAAGAATTTATAAGAAACAAGAAGCAAGCTGCAATTATTGATGAAGGTAGCGAGGATGAGGAGTTGGATGAGACAGTACTGCAGTACTGTAGTGATGATGGCAATGTTAATAATGATGACATGTCCCCAGATGATGAAGATGAAGATTTCTAGTATTTGAATAATTGTGTTATTTCCTAGTATGAATAGTTGAGATCATTTATACTATTTGTTTGGAACAAAATAATTTCTTATGAATATACAGATTGCTTGCCATGACATTATGGTTTTCATATGTAGAAATGCTTGTCAGTCCATCATAACAAGTAAAAACAGATTGGTTGCCAGGACAAGTAATAACAGATTGAAAGGTAATATCATATATTAAAAGGCTTGTATATGCCACCAGATAGGTTACTTGTCTTGTTACCACATAGGACACTACTAACTAGCCACATTGCACTGACCATATCTAATTACAAGCAAAAACAACCATAGAGGTTCATTCTTCACAAGCACTACTTGTTTCCTCTTGTGGCCCATAGAGGTTCCACCAATATTCAAAAGTAGCAACTATCACTCGCAAAAGCACTACTTGTTTTGTGCCTTGTCAGATGCAGCAATGAGTGCAGCCTGTAGTCTTATGTGCCTTTTCTTCTCCCTCTTGAGCTCACCCTCAAGCCACTTGATATTCTCCTGTGACGAGGTCACCTCCTTCTGTAACTCCCAGAAGTCCATCTGTTGGAAAATGAGCACTGATAAGTCATACAATTCAGGTATATAATTCAAGCTGGAAAATGAGCACTAATAAGTCATACAATAAATGAATCTATTACAGATTAAACATCAGCAGCTTTGAGGCCATTACTGCTGCAAACATGCATATAATTTGATAAGCAAGACCATGAGCATCAACGCATGGCCTGACTCTCTGTTAGCTTGTGATGTTTATTTCCTAAGTAAGCAAGACCATGGCCTGACTCTTTGTTAGCTTCTGATATTTATTTCCTAAATAAGCATCAACGCATGAGAATATATTAACAGATGGCACAATTATATAATATCGCTAATATAGTGCATATAGAAAACTGAGCGTGGCAAGCTTATGTATTCGTATGAACCGGAGCTTCATTAATTTGTATTGTCATTAGACACACAACTGATGCAGTCTACAGTCTACACTAGTATGCATAATGTTCCAGAACAGATTAAGAAATGCACAAGAAGACAGTTCAGTTATGCCAGTTAAAATGTAAAGATGAATCTACAAATATACTAGTGATCTATGTGCAAACTTAACTGAATAAAAAAAATTCAACATCATTTGATTAATTTGTTCAGCAGGTGGACTAAAAAAGATTGCACATCATCTGAGTAATTTGGTGAGCAGGTGGACTAAAAAAGATAGCTCATCATTTGATTCAACTGCAAAGAACCACCAAGATGAACTGGGAAAGCCGATAGATCGAACCTTAGGTTGTGCAGACAAGAATGTCGAGCCGCCGGCATGATTGGGAATGGGAGTGACCCTCTCGAAGCCTGGTGGGACGTCAGGAACGATACCCCCCACGCCTGCGGAGGCGGCGGAGGCCCGGCGCACCACCACACCGTTGGGAGCCTTGGTGAACCTCCCGGTCGATGGGTCCCGCCTCTGGTTGCTCGCACGGGCGGACTGCTCCCGGTTCTTCTTCATCCCCTCTGTCATCTTCCCACCACCGGCGACTGCGGCGGCGCAAGGGGGCCGAGATGGTGGTGGCGCACGTGGTGGCGAAAGCGGAGGCAATGAGGTGGGAAGATAAATGTGACGATTTGGGTGACGATTTGGGGGAAAACGGCTTTAATAGATTTGGGGTGAAAGGCGGCCCTTTAACGTGTTAAATAAAATAGATCTTCACATAGAATGAACACCCCTTGCTAGCCCAATGGCAACACACTCTGAATTTAATGCCACAGCTCCCAGGTTCGAACCCTGTGGGAGCCATATCTTTTTTTGGTTTATTCTTTTTTTTCTTCTTTTGATGTTTATATTTTATTTCATTTAGTTTGAACTTGTTAGTGTGTGACCATGGAAGTATATTGTTCTAATGACTTTTTGAAGGTGGAACTACACATCCCACTCATTTGACTACATGCCTCACTTGCACACATTCGTATATGTGAGACATGCATGCTTTACTAGGATGTAAAGTACGAGTATCTCCAAATCATGTGAAACTTTACTAGGGTGATCATGGATCCAAACTAAGAGGTTTTGTGCATTTGTGAAATTTTCAGAGCATTTTTTCCTATTTATGTAATTATTTATTGATTTACTAAAGAATAAATGTTAAAATACCCTAACCTAGCTAGAAAAACCTTAAAACTTGCAAGGACACACTAATTTGGTGTACAGTCATGACAAAAAAAATTCAATTCATTCTGACAAAGTGGGGGTGCACGTTCTCACAACGGCATACATGTCCCACTACGACCAATGTGACTATGCGAGAGACGTTGCCACATGTGAGATATGTGCATCACAAGTATCTCCAAATCATGTGAAACTTTACTAGGGTGATCATGGATACAAACTAAGAGGTTTTGTGCATTTGTGCAATTTTCAAGGCATTTTTCCCTATTTCTATAATTATTTGTTGAATTACTAAAGAATAAATGTTAAAATACCCTAACCTAGCTATAAAAACCTTTAAACTTGCAAGGACACACCAATTTGGTGTACAGTCATGACAAAAAAAATTCAATTCAGTCTGACAAAGTGGGGGTGCACGTTCTCACAACGGCATACATGTCCCATTACGACCAATGTGACTATGCGAGAGACGTTGCCACATGTGAGATATGTGCATCACAAGTATCTCCAAATCATGTGAAACTTTACTAGGGTGATCATGGATCCAAACTAAGAGGTTTTGTGCATTTGTGCAATTTTCAGAGCATTTTTCCTATTTATGTAATTATTTCTTGATTTACTGAATAATAAATGTTAAAATACCCTAACCTAGCTAGAAAAATCTTAAAACTTGCAAGGACACACTAATTTGCTATATCGTCATGACAAAAAAAATTCAATTCATTCTGACAAAGTGGCGGTGCACGTCCACACAACGACATACATGTCTCACTACGACTAATGTGTCTATGTGAGAGATCTCGTCACATGTGAGATATTCTTATCACAAGTATCTCCAAATCATGTGAAACTTTAAAAGGGCGTTCATCGATCTAAAATGACGTGTTTATGCTAAAAAATTGCAAAAAAAATTAAATAAATAACATTGAAACAAACGTTGTTTAAAAAATACAATATGAGAGTTGTTCAAAAAATATGGTCCCCTTAGGATTCGAACTCGGGAGCTAAGGGTTGCTAGTGAATTCACCTTATCATTGGGATATATAAGTATGTTCGTTAGGAATCAAGAGTGAATTTAATTAAACAAGATATCGGACTAAGAAAAAAAAGGGCGCCAAGAATTGCGCCAAAATATTTCGGTGGCTTATACCACGAAAAAAATTTGCGCCAAAGTCACGCTTTATTAACCTCCCTCCCCCACTTCTCCTCAAACTCACACAGACTTCCTATCTTCTCCCCTCCCCATTCCTTGAACCGGAGAAGCCGCCGCCGCCACAGGACCCCATCGCCGTCGACGAGCTGGTTCCTCGTCCCAGGTTAGTTGTTTCCACGCCGCCTCCACCTATCCCTCTCTCTCAAAACCCCACCTACGTATCTCTCCCCATCACCCTAACCACAGCTGCCATCGACGAAACCCTAACCACAGCCGCCGCCGACAAGCAGGTCCGTCGACGACCTTCCTTTCTCTTAGAAGACGATTTGGTTACACGCCGCCCCTATCCCTCTATCTCACCTACATTTCTCTCCCCATCCACCTTTTTTTCTTCTCGAACCTAACCCTAAGCACATCTGCAGGTCTCAATTCGCAACTTGGCTACAACATCAATGGTGGCAACAAGGGGTCAACGGAAGAACGCACCTGCAGGTCTGTGGAATACTGCAACTTTCTTTGTTACAGTAGATCAACAATTTCGTTAAAGTAGAACTGCAGTTTTGTTGATATTATTATGGAGTTGTCTGTGCAGTACCAGTCTGTTTAGGCAATTGTATCTGTGCAAATAATGCTCTATTGTTCCAATTGCTTTTGTCACACAAATCTAATTGTAGCTCAGTATGAACATTACTTCAGTCCATGCTTGTGATGCAATTCTATTTTGCATGCATGTTTGTTTATAGGACAATAATAGTTCAGTCCCATCTATACTCATACTTTCTCATAGATTTATAAGAGTGTTTGGTTCAGTGTAATACCCTAGGGATTTATTTTCTAGGAGCCCACAATAGTTGTAGCTCATATCTCAGAACCCGGAACTCTTAACTTTTAAGTAGTGTATTACCTCTTACCTATTAGTTCAAGCCTTTTAAAATTTCTAATACACCGTATTTCTTGTCCTTCAAAGAACCTACAATAGCTGAGAATTATGAGAGAATTCGAGATAAATGGGTGGCAGAGAATCAAAAGATCTTTGAAGAGCTCGGATTGAATACTATAGCTTCTGAATTTAATAACTCGTTGCAACAATCTGCACAAAAGAAGGGGAAAATCAGCAAACAAGGGAACAGATAACGAAGATTCATCATCATCGGAGTATCTCGTTGATGAGGATGATCAAGGAGATAGTACTGATGATGATGACACTGAATCTAATGAGCAGCCAGAACCCATGGCAAATGAGGTGCTTCTTCTATCCTCAGAGTAGTGGATGGGCCATACTTGCATTGCAATTAAATGTTTCTGATCTAAAGTATGTTGTAGGTCTTAGATGCACATTCTTTGAAACATACATCTTCGTATTCCTTATTAATGCACATGACTTACTTGAGTTTTTCCAACAGTTTCCCTCACCGCGTAGTCGCAAGGTCCTCTCTTCAAAGACCAAGAAGTCTATTCCTGCAATGGCACCTAGAGTTAGGAATAGTAAGAGAGTCAGGGTGGCTACTCAATCAGATGTGCTGCCTTCTGAATCCGAAACAGAAAGGTTAAAAAGGCTTCATGTGCAGGATGCTAGAGCCGCTTCTGATGACAATACATCTACAGAAGAAGCCAATGGAACAGCCGGTCATGACAACTCAACATCAGAGGAAGGCAATGTAACAGCTGGTCATGACAATGCAGCTGTAGATCAAGACATTGGAGCTGCTGCTAATGAGAATACACTTGCTGAAGGCAAGTTTTTTTCAGTCAGTTATGACATCTCTTTTGTTGATTTTGCAGAAAATAAATCATTTAATTAAATGATTATTATATTTTGTAGGTCCTGTACAACGACGTCCTAGGAGGCCCAGACCAGCTACTGTGGGAAAACAGCTGGACGGGATGACCAAAGTTATGGGAAGGAGATTGCCCATACTTGTTCAAGAAGGAAAAAAGGCCTCATGAACCTGTTCAAGTTGCCAAGTTGGCTTCAGAGGCTGGCGTCGTCGTTCGGGAAAGCATTCCTATCCTTCCACATTGGAAAGATTACAAGAAAGACAGCATACACTACAAAACCTTTGAGGGACAGCTAGCTGTAAGTGCATTACTGTAGCCATATGCAAACTATTAGACCTTAAGCTTATTTGACTAACTAAATATCGAACTGTCATATGCCTAGGGTCGCTTGGCCATTAACACATACCATGGCCCAACAAAGGTAGCTATGACTAATTTGATGCGCTCTACGATAAAAAACCAACATTATCGGCTCAAGAAGACATACTTCAATGGTGTACCTGCAAATGAGATTAGGACAACTTCTCCTGTTCGCTACATGAGTGATGGAGAATGGAGGGCACTTTTTGCAAAGTGGTCAGATCCAAAGAACAAGGTATGGGTATCATGTCATTTATTCTTCATTCACTATCAGTTTGCAAAGGATCTTATTTTGAACCTGTGATATCATCTAACATGTTCAATCTCTTGTAGGAAACATGTGAAAAGAACAAGCACAACCGCAATAAAGTCAAGTATCATCAGGCTACGGGTTCTCGCTGCTATGTGGCACACTTACATGCATATGTAAGTAAGACATTACCTTGTTGAATTACATGCACATTTGCACTGAACTAATTATTTTCCGTTTCATGTGAGACTACTTTGCTGTGATTTTTTCCACGATACAGAAGCAGCAAAGAAACATGATAGAACCCAGCCTAGATCAGACTGAAGAAGTAGATGCGGTGGTGGCCTTCAAGACTTGCCATACCAGCTCCAAACGTGGCCTGAGTGACCCGGCAAGAGAGGCACTTGTAAGTCCAAAAACTGTATGCCTACTAGCTAGTTGCTATTTAATTTTAATGGCATTGGATTTCTATTAGTCTTATCTCATATATTCCTATTAGGATTATATAATCAATGTCAAATATGAATGTATGACATGATCTGGTTCTTTGGGCTTTGTGAAGAGGGATCCATAGTTTACTAGTTGCAGCTTTTCCATGTTTATTGTACAATAGCTGGGGCATTCATATGGATCTGGTTGTGAACATGATTTTCTGAAATAGCCTGACCTGCAATAATTCAGTGTTTGTTGACCTGTTTATAAATCAAATTGTCTGACACCTACTGTTGCATTCCAAAATTGCCAAATATCTTGTGACATATGCCTACCTCTAATTATTGCAATCATTATCAATTCTCATCTTGCTGTTGGTCAAAGGCATTTACATGTAACTATTTTATCTTCATGATATTTCAGTCTAATATGGAAGCTTTGAGGGATGAACCTGTTCCTGAAGGTGATGAGCCAGCATCCAGTGTGCAGGTCGTTTCCAAGGTGCTCACCCAGAACAACTCAAACCAATTCCTGAAGAGCGTTGGCTTCAAAACACCAACATCCTCCAAGTCTGGAACATCAAATGAAAGTGAGCTTCGGGAGCAACTTGCAACTGAAGCGGCGGCAGCTATTCAAGGTGAACTTGATGACCTCAAGAAGAAAATTCAAGATGCTAAGGAAGAGCGGGCAAGGACGCAAAAGGAGCTGGAGGAGTACAAGAAGATTACAAAGCGGAACAGCAAGGAGATGGCGGAGACCAATTTGCTCCTCAAGAAGCTTTTGTCCCTCCATGGAAATGCTTCTTCATCGACATGAACAAAGCTGCTGCTCAGCTTAGTTCTGCTTTGAATTGGATGTTCATTTTGGCTACTTAGTAACTTGATTTGGTTGTGTGTGCTACTTTTTATTATTTTTGTTACTATTTGCACAAACTCTTTAGTGCAATGCGATGTCTAGTGGTGACACTGTGAAATGAGTTCAGTGTTGTCCACTTAGTTGTATGCACATTTGAATACTCGTTTCAATGTTACGTGAAATTGTGTGCCCATTAGAGTATCATTTGTAAATTCAAATTACATTATTATTTGCAATTCTGTGACCAAATTGATGTAAATTTGTGACCAAAGTAATGGCAAATCTGTGACCATAGTTATGGCAAACCGTGACCATTTTATTTCAAAGTGTGACAATGGCATATAGTATCCTGTGATGATTTAAACATGTATTCTATGACGATTCCAAAATGATGACGTCAGCTGCCACGTGATTGCTGACATCACCGCCCCATCAGCTGCCACGTCATTGCTGACGTCACTGCCACGTCATTGCTGACGTCAGTGCCACGTCAGCTGCCAGCGTGGCATACAGCGGGATATGACCAAAACATAGGAACATCTGTGACCAAACCTGATCATCACACAACACAAACGCCGTTAACAGCGCCGTTAGCACACATGGCAGAAGGGAGATTATGACGAAAATGGGGTTCCATCCATGACCAACAACATTCGTCATAGATTGAATTCAATTCCATGACATCGCACAAATTGTCACAGAATGGAGACACATCTATGACAAAAATTACCATTTCATCACCGATGACCAAATGTGACGCGACCATAGTGACGAAGTCCAAATCGTCACAAACTCGTCACAAATGAACATCAGTGATGATACTGGTGTCTTCAGTGACGTTAGGTGAATGTCATCGATGCCAACATCCCTACTAGTGTTAGTTTTCTTCATGTACTTAATCTCCATATGCCTAGATATGTCTCCTGAAGAGTATCAAATATCTTTTTATCTCGTGTTGCTGTGTTTGGCCGAAAAGAGCCATTGGCTCAAAACTGGCAGGGGCGGTCTAACCGCCTGACCGCCCTGGCCAGTTTTGTGCCAATTGCTCTAATCGTTGAGCCTCGACGCTCACATTCTAGCCAATCTTTTTCCTGATGTCTCATACACTTTTGTTTAACATCTTGTGATCCAGGGACAGCAGTAATGCTAAGAGGTACTGGCGCTCAGAAAAGAAAGAAAAGAGGCAGTGTTGATGTCGGGACGTCCGTCGGTCCAAGTACTCATAACTTGAGGCCAAGAGGACAGCAGCGACCACCGGTGGACTATGGTGATGATTTTGAGATGAGTGACCGAGTTGAGAGTAGTGATGATGATGTGGAGGATCCAACTTTAAATTATGAGATCAGTTTTCGTCAGGAGGGAGGGAGAGCTGCAGATGGTGATAGTGATGATGATGACAGTGATGAGGGAGAGGATGAGGAAGAGGAACAGAGGAACGGTAACATTGTTGGTAAACCTATGGTTCGAGAGCCTATCTATCCTACTTCTAGAGGACTAGTGGATTACTATCAGGCAGGGATGGCAGACACAGTGGTGAAGATGAGGAGAGTTAATCCGGCTGGTGAGGCTAGGTCAGCTACAGACTACAGATTTTGGACCACTTTCCAGCAGGACTATTACACTACAGCCATCATTAGTGCTAGGAAGGCCAATATCACCAATGACTCTTAGTACATTGATTGGAACTCTATGGAAAGAAAGCACAATCCTATCTTTGATGAGGTCATTCAGGCATGTGAGGAGAAAGGGCTTAAGCTTCTCATGGGATTTAAGCAACATTGGAACAAGGAGCTCATTGCATAATTCTATGCGACAGTCTATTTTGGCTATGTGCTAAATGAGAGAGGAGTGAATGAGAGAGCCATGTTCTTGATGACTGAGGGTGAGACCTTTCAGCTCTCTTTTTTCTGAGTTTCTCACTTTGTTTAGACTGCCATATGATGAGACTCGCCGGAAGCTCCATGATGAGGGTCCACTTGAGGCTAAAAGGATGGCATTCATGTATCCTAGGATTGCAAGGAGTGGTTGGGGGCATGTAAAGGAGTTGTATACATATTACTCTGTCCTCAACCGGTTATTCAGAAAAACTCTCACACCTAGGGATGGCAACTCATCGGACATCACAGCTTTTCAGAGAAACCTTATGGTTGCCATGAAGCCTAGTGAGCCGCCATTTGATGTTGGTGACTTTCTGTGGCAGGAAATTGTCACACCTTGAAATTTCCCAATTTCAGGATGTGAATAGAAAGAATAAGTAAACAAGAACTTTCTCATAATTTTAAATTTTTTCTCAACATTTATTTTCTTTACAGGAAAAAGTTTAGGAAAAAGTCATTGTTTGATTTTCTGAATTAAATAAATGGTTATGTGAGTGTTGCATTCATGCCGATGCATCTTGGCATTTCTTGAGTGCAAAATGTTTTAAAGTTGCGTTTAGGTGCTGACCAAACCCTTCTGAGAATTTTACAGCTTTTCTGGAATTTATTCTCACTTTCCTCGAGCTATTTCTATTTATTGGAAGGCTCTAAAATATTTTTCATGAGCTCCAAATACTTTATTTGGATTGTTCATGTTCCAATCTGTCTCTTGGAATTTTCCTAGAATTTTTGGGATACTTTTTCGTGCTTAAAATGAATTATCTAGCTTTTTCCTAGATTTTTCTTTGCATGAAAATGTTTTCTGGAAATAATAAAGAAAATCACTCCTCTTTTGGGTCGAGCCTGAAGGCCCGACCCGCACCCCACTCCGGCTCGGCCACGAGCCCGCCATGGCCCATCCAGGCCCGACCGCTGGCCGGCCGTGGCCACATGGCCTGGGCACCGCCGCTGGCCGTCCTTGGCGTGCGCGCCAAGGCGAGGGGCTGCCCACGCCCCTATAAAGCGCGCTGCCCGGCCTCCCGCTCACCCTGCTCTCGCCCCGTGCCTTGCCCACTCGCGCCGCGCCGCCGGATGTCGCGCCGAGTCATGCGCCGCCGCCATCGTTGCTCCGCTCGATTCGCCACCTCCATCGATCTTCAGGGAAAACGAGCAACACCAGGAGCTTCACGAGGTCGAGCCGAGCGTAGCCCGCCTGCTCCCTCAACCGCCAGACCTCCAGAGCGCCACCGTCACTTGAAGACCGAGCTGGCCACCGTGGACGTCCGCCGCCGGTCAAAAATCCGGCCATCTCCGCGTCTCCCTGTCGTCGGTGAGGACTTCCCCGTGCCCCTTCCTCTCCTCCACCCTCTTGCGCCGCTCACCCGAGCTCCTAGGCTGCCAAGCCGCCGGCGATTGGATCGCCGAAGCTCCCTGTCCGCCGGCCAGAGGAAGAAGAAGCTCTTGGAGCTTTTGCGTTTTGGCCCCTGGAGAAATCTGTAATAAGTAGATTAGTTTTTATCTCTTGCATCTTTTACCAATAAACCCCTGGATCTAATAGTTTCTTCCAAATCAGATCCAATCCGAGGCCCTTTTGTAGATCTAACCCTACCTTTAGATCTTTTTACGAGCACTATTCAATGAGTCTTGCAGATCTTTTCTTTAACCCCTGAGATCTATAGTTAATCAAAACTAGATCCTCCAATCTTGTTTATCTCATAAAATCCATGTTTTAGCTCCATTTTAATCCGTTCAAGTTGTGTTAGGTTCATAATGAAATAAAGTACACGTTAGTGGTGTGTTTTCATCATGTTTGTTTTCTGAAAATTAATTTGATATTAATGTGTTTAATGCTTAGTTAAACATGCCTTTTCTAAATAAAAACAATATAGTGCTCTACACCGTTTTTCGTTGTCAATGTTAATTTGATTAATGTTTATTTCACATGCTTTTGTAAATAAAATCTAATTAGATCTTTGCCTCGATTTTTCATAAAACAAATGTTAATTCGGTTAATATTTAATTAACCTTTCATAATTAAAAGTTGATTAGGCTTTTATACCGGCTTTTATAAATAAATGTTAATTTGATAATACCAATGCCATGATGTTTTCAATAATAATATGATCCACTCAAATCATAAAGTTACGTTTAGATGATCCATATAGTTTACTTTTTCTAAAGTTAAATGTTTAATTGGTATAATTTGTACATAAACATTTATGAATAAAACTTGATTAGGTTCTTTCTACGGTTTTGCAAATAAAGTTTAATTTGCATAAATATTAACTTAGGGTACTTTTCTTTATGAAATACCCTATACACATGTTTTGCTAATTAAAACGAGGCTAAGCTTATAGTCTTTGGTGTTCATAAATGCAAATCGTTCGTTAGATGTTCTCTGTCAGTTTTATCTCAGTATCTCTTTTGATCAAGTCTATCTGAAGCTCTAAATCTTTCTAGTGTTAGCTCAAGCTCAAACCATGTGCAGCTAATCAGACCTTTCCCTTCTAAGAACATTTTTGTGTGCTTTAGTGATCCATAGAATCGATCTCTATCTTTTAGTGCGTTCTTTTAAAAGCTTTTCTTTTGAGGGGTGCAGTGTTCTTAGTTTGTATTGTTTGTTTGCTTTGTATGCTTGTGCCGATGATTGATGCGCATAGAGTAAACGTGGTTCGAGAAGCTTTGAAGACCTTGAAGTTGAAGACATTCTGAGCAACTATTCTCTAGTTAAAGGCAAGTGTGCCCTTGTATTTTTGTCCTAATAACTTTATTAATTACTCATTGCATTGCTTGCATTAATTTTGATGGGTTCCTATTAAGGATGATGACAAGTATTCTTTTACCATTGCCTTGTATAAACCGGTTGCTTAATTAATATTGATGGTAGATGTTGCTTAGTTTGCTCTACTGGGTTGGTAATAATCAACATGGTTATTCATTTATGCTCTATGTTCCTTTATGTTAATTTTAATTGCAAGACCACATGTGTTAATTGGAACATGGAGATCCACCCAGGAAAACAGTACAACCACAAGGACTAAACGGGCACTTGTCTTGGCCAAGTAATTAGGAACTTTAGCTTGGGGTGACCTTACCTGATAAGGACAAGGGATCGGCGGTGCGGGGTATGGACCCGCCCTAGCGGGGAGTTGGGTTTGTTCTTTTATGGTGGAGTATTGACCTGCTAGGGGGCTTTATACCTTGCTAACTGATCCAGACCTTGTGGGTTGCAACTTCCTGGGGAACCTTTGTAAAGGCCTCGTAGCATCCCTATGCAACCACACCTCAGTAGTGTGGTATGGTGCCTAGCTAGCATCGCATGGTTGGGTCCAAAGTTTTTCGGAACTTTTACGCGACTTGTGGTGAAAGTGTACAACCTTTGTAGAGTGTAAAACTAACCGTTTAGCCGTGCTCATGGTCAAGAGCGGCCTGGACCCTCACATGATAATTGAACTTGTAGATGGACTTAAATTGTGATCTATTTTATGGTTATGCTTACCATATGCTTATGTCCTATCTTACCTCTATGCTTAATGTGGGTTGGTATATATATTTATATCTTAGTAATCAGGTGCTAATAAATTTGACCAATTAAAATTGCTTAATGTAGTTAACCTGTCAGCCTTTCCTTGTTTAAGCCTTTGCATACATACTTTCCCCACACTTGCTGAGTACGACATGTGCTCACCCTTGCTATAAACAATGTTCTCAGAAAGAGGAAGCCACTATGAATTTGTTGTGAAGATGTTGCTGGTGCTAGGCGTACGCAACCCCCAGTCGACTGCTTGTGGAGTTTGGTGTCTTTGTTTCTAGGATTTAGCGTAATACTCTGATGATCTCTCTTTTTCTTACGTGATATTGTTTCTGTTATTCACTTATATGTCAACTATATGCATGAAACTTGATCCTGGCATGCATATAGGTTTGCACTTGGTTTTCTTTGGAAAAACAGGTGTGACAGAAATAATGAATTCATCAGAAAATCCACAGAGGTTGTGTAGCCATAGCCCCTACATTAGCTATATCATTAAGAAGGTCACACAGAGGGTTTATAGTAATGACACGAGGCATCATCCTTTGTAGCCCAAGCCCAGCAAAATAGTAGGAATTCCCTCTCCACAGGATGAGTAGCAAGAAGAGGAAGAAATTTTTGAAGAAATGGAAGCACCGCGGAGTTGGGAGGCTTACCAGCCAGGGGGCGGTTCAACTGACCGCCCCTGGCAGAAGGAGAAGAAACATAGCTCTCCGCTTCAAAAATTGATCAACATCTTTATTGGAATGTGCCACTCTCAGAGGGACATAGAAGTTGCTGAACAAGAAATGAGGAAGAAGGATAAGAAAATGAGGGACACCATGAAGGCCCTACACACTCATGCCGTTATCCAGCCTCCTAGGTCTCCCATATCACCATCTCCTCTAGAGGTTGAGATACCTTCAGTGGATGAGAGGGTGCAAAGCTTCTTAGACTCGGATTTCTATAATCAGTATGTGATAGGGGCCATTGCAAGAAAGGTCCTAGGGATGGCCCGACCTTCACAGTAGTAGGTTTTGTAACAAGATAACTTGCTGCAAGTAGCAGGTAAAGGTTTTATACCTGACCAAGGTTGGATGCGACCAAGCGACGGGGAGAGAGCACCAAAACCGTGAAGATTTCGACTCGATCTCCGAACGACCGCAGAACCACAAGCCGGAACTAATCCACACAATACGGCGTAGCCGAACGGAAGTCGTAGAGCACGAAGTTTGGGACCTTAGAGAGATCTCTTCACAAGTCCTCGAAGAACAAGGAAGAACAGGGGTGTGCAAGGCACTCAGCAGCTCGGCTGCAAGAAAATCATATGTGGTTGTCTATTCTCAATAATCAAAATTGAGTTCTTTGGGGTACATAGGGGGTATATATACTAGGAACAACCCTCCTAGATGGGTGTGGGATAGGTGTGAACTGCAGCAACCACTTTGGGAGGTAGAAGGCCAACTAGTTGAAGCATTCACGAAGTGGTCTTCAGTTCTCGCGCGTCTTTTTACCTTCTGCGCAGTCTTCAGTAAAATGACCATTACTCCTAGCTCGGAAGTCGAAAAGGTGTACCGTTTGTTGGGTTCAAATCTTGACTTCAAGACGCTTCCAGGCATGTATGGCTTGAACCCCGTCTGTTCCTGATATGGAACAGACTTGGATGTGAAGTTGATGCTTCTGCGGCGTAACCCTGAGTCTTGTGTGCGTAACCCTTCTCAGCTTGGGCAGCAGTCTTGGTGTCTTCTATATAACCTTCTGCATCCTTGACGTAACCCAGCGGAGAGGCCTCTTGTATAAACCTAAGTAGGAGCAAAGTACAAGAGTTAGGTAGTATATGACTCTCATGAATATTACAATGTAACTCAGAGAGGAAAGCATGCACCTCTTGTTGAAGTTTCTTTGCACGGCTGCGCGTAACTAGACCTTCATTCACTTGTACTTGTGTATCCAATGCTTGATCTTGTGTAACCGATTGTGTGCTTGATTCTTGATGTGTAACCAGAGGTGGATTTGGTGTAACCAGTGATGCGTCTGGTGTAACCAAAGCATCCGGGTTACGTATGGCTGTAATGTCCTCATCATCCTCCCTCTCTTGAAAAGGAGTCGTCCTCGACTCTTCCGGTCCAAAGTAAGGAGACAGATCAGCAACGTTGAAGCTTGTACTAACACCATATGTACTTGGAAGATCAATTTCATAGGCATTATCATTGATCTTACGAAGCACTTTGAATGGTCCATCGGCGCGTGGCTGCAGCTTGCTCTTGCGTTGGTCGGGGAAACGATCCTTGCGTAGGTGTACCCAAACCAAGTCTCCTTGATCAAACACAATCTTCTTGCGACCCTTGTTGGCTCACTTTTCGTACATCTTGGTCATCTTCTCAATGTTAACTTTTGCTCGTTCATGAAGTTTCTTGACAAATTCAGCACGCTTGCTTGCGTCGAAGTTCACTCGTTCCTGCATAGGTAAAGGCAAAAGATCGATGGGAGCAGCAGGTTTGAAACCATATACAATCTTAAATGGACAAAATTTTGTGGTTGAATTTACCGCCCTGTTGTATGCACATTCCACATGAGGCAAGCTTTCTTCCGAAAGCTTAAAGTTCTTCTTGAGAACAGCCTGCAGCAATGTTGACAAGGTGCGGTTCACAACTTCAGTTTGTCCATCAGTTTGTGGGTGGCATGTTGTGGAAAACAACAATCTAGTTCCAAGCTTTCCCCACAAGGTCGTCCAAAAGTAGCTCAAAAATTTTGTGTCACGATCAGACACAATTGTTCGTGGCACACCATGTAATCTCACAATTTCCCTAAAAAACAATTCAGCAATGTGTGAAGCATCGTCGCTCTTCTGGCAGGGAATAAAATGAGTGATTTTGCTAAAGTGATCAACCACAACAAAGATTGAATCCCTCCCCCTCTTTGTTCGAGGTAAACCAAGAACAAAGTCCATAGAAATGTCTTCCCATGGTACACTAGGAATAGGCGAAGGGGTATATAAACCATGAGGGTTCAAGCGAGACTTAGCTTTGTGGTAGGTTATGCAGCGTAGCACATATCTCTCCACATCTCTTCGCATCTTTGGCCAAAAGAAGTGATCAACCAGCACCTGCTCTGTTTTCTTAGCACCAAAGTGACCCATTAGTCCTCCGGCATGAGCTTCCTGCAAAAGCAAAGGACGAACAGAGCAATCTGGGATGCAAAGTTTGTTAGCTCGAAATAAAAATCCTTCATGCAAATGGAATTTTTCCCAACCCTTGCCAGCACAACATTTTGAAAATGGTTCAGCAAAGTATGAATCAGTAGCATACAAGTCTTTAATACTTTCCAAACCAAAAATTTTAGCATCAAGTTGAGAAAGCAAAGCATGGCGTCGAGACAAAGCATCAGCAACCACGTTTTCCTTTTCTTTCTTGTACTTGACAATATAAGGAAAAGACTCAATGAATTCACTCCATTTTGCATGTCTTTTTTTCAGTTTTAGTTGTCCTTTTAAATGTTTCAGAGATTCAGGATCAGAATGTATAATGAACTCTTTAGGCAAAAGGTAGTGCTGCCAAGTTTCCAAACTCCTCACAAGGGCATAAAGTTCTTTATCATAAACGGAATAATTCAGAGTTGGACCACTTAGCTTTTCACTGAAGTATGCAATAGGTCTCCCTTCTAGCATGAGCACGCCACCAATCCCTACACCACTTGCATCACATTCAATTTCAAAGGTCTTACCAAAATCTGGAAGTGCAAGGAGTGGGGCTGTTGTCAATTTCTTTTTGAGCGCTTCAAATGCCTTCTCTTGTGCTGCACCCCAATGAAATGGCACGTCCTTCTTTGTTAACTCGTTGATTGGGGCAGCAATGGTACTGAAATCTTTAACAAACCGACGGTAGAAGCCGGCAAGTCCAAGAAAGCTTCACACTTGCCTCACATTTTGTGGAGGCAACCATTCACGTACAACCTTAATCTTCTCTTCATCAACCTCCACACCTTGAGCTGAAACAACAAAGCCAAGAAAGACTACCTTGTCGGTGCAAAAGGTGCACTTGGCAAGGTTAGCAAACAAGCATTCCTTCTTCAAAACAGCAAGCACACATTTTATATGTTCAACATGTTCATCAAAATAAACAACAACAAATTTGCTAATGAATGGCCTAAGCACATGATTCATTAAATGCATGAAAGTACTAGGTGCATTGGTCAATCCAAAAGGCATCACTAACCATTCATACAGCCCAAACTTGGTTTTGAAGGCTGTTTTCCATTCATCTCCTTCTTTCATTCGAATTTGATGATAGCCACTTCTCAAATCAATTTTTGTAAAAATGATAGCACCACTAAGTTCATCAAGCATGTCATCAAGCCTAGGTATGGGATGTCTATACCTTATTGTAATGTTATTTATGGCTCGGCAATCAACACACATTCTCCATGAGCCATCTTTTTCAGGAACTAAAAGAACAGGAACTGCACAAGGTGAAAGACTTTCTTTAACATACCCTTTGTTGATGAGCTCTTGTACTTGGCGCTGAATTTCTTTGGTTTCCTCCGGGTTGGTACGGTATGGTGCACGGTTTGGGAGAGAAGCACCAGGAACAAGGTCGATTTGATGTTCAATCCCTCTTTTGGGTGGCAGCCCTAGTGGTACTTCCTCCGGAAACACATCTTCATATTCCTGTAGCACTTCAAAAACAACACTAGGCAAAGTAGAGGGTAAGTCGTTAGTGGAAAGAAAATTGTCTTTGCACAGGAGTACAAAGAACATGGCATTGGGTTCACTCAATTATTTTAAATCCCCTTTCATAGCCATCATAACTAATCCCTCTTTTCCCTGTGGCTCGGTTCGTTGCAGCTGTGGAGTTTTATTTGGCTGTGGAATCACTCCCTCACTATGTATGTGGCTCACTCATGTGGTTCTCGCTCTCTCGCTGTTTTTGTTTCAGATCATCCTTCAAAATTTCCTCCGGCAACAAAGGAAGCAAAGTGATGCGCTCTCCTTTGTACATGAGAACAACCTTGTTAGTACGACCACAAATCTGAACATCACGGTCATATAACCATGGTCTTCCTAGCAGCAATTGGCATGCTTGCATTGGCACCACATCACACTCCACTTGATCACTATATCATCCAATAGAGAAAGGAACATTCACAATGTTGCTCACACGCAGCGCACCGGACTCATTTAACCATTGCATCTTGTATGGAGAAGGATGGCACCGCTGTTTTAACCCCAATCTCTCAGCCAATTCTTGACTTGCGATATTATTGCAGCGGCCATTATCAACAATGATTCGGCACAGCTTGTCCTTGATCATGCCTCGAGTGTGAAAAAGATTGTGTCGCTGATTATTTTCTTCTTTCACAGCAATGACACTAAGCACGCATTGAGAAATAAAGCAATTATTATCACCTTCATCAGGTTGAATCTCAGTCTCATCATTCCCAATTTCTTCATCATATATTGGAGCACCGTCTTCATCACTTTCAGATTCCCATTCACCTTGCTAATTCACAAGCATAGTCCTTTTACTAGGACACTCAGCAGCAATGTGCCCACGACCTTGGCACTTGTGATAAACAATGCCTCAGCTATGCGAAGATGATGCAGCGGCTGATGTAGCTAAAGGGGCTGCTGCACTTGTAGTAGGACGTCGATTTTCTTGCTGAATTCAGGTGAAGATGCACAAGAAAATGTTGTCTTTGCTGCACCAATGGATGGAGAGGACCTAGCTGCAGCACCTTGAGATCGAACACCACCAACAGAGGTACCGGGCTGCTGCCGACGCCATGGAGTTGAGACAAATCGACTCCCATAGGACCGCCCACATCCATCTTGCTGAATTTTCCTCTCGGTGCGCATAGCTTGATCAACAAGTTCTTGCAAAGTTTGATATGGAAACATCTCCACAAAACTCGAAATATCATCATTGAGACCATGCAAAAATCTTGCCATTCTTGATTCTTCATCTTCTCTAATATCAGACCGAATCAAGAGCAATTCCATCTCTTTAAAATATTCATTGACTGATTTAGAACCTTGTTTCAATGTTTGTAACCTGTTACTAAGGTCACGGCGATAGCTTGATGGAATAAAGCGCTTCCTCATCACACGCTTCATTTCAGCCCATGTGTTGATATGATCACGTCCCAACACAAGCTGATTGTCTTGTATTTGATTCCACCAAGTGAGAGCATAACCAGAGAATTCAACGGAAGCAAGGCTAACACGTCTCCGATCAGAGAGATTATGCACTCTGAAAATTTGATCACACTGCTCTTCCCAATCAAGATATGCATCAGCATCTTCCTTTCCTGAAAATTTTGGATTACTGAGTTTAACACGAGCAATGTTGTCTGGATCAGCCCTATTGTGACCACGACGATTGTCACCACCATGACCAGCAGCACGACGACGTTCTCGGCGATGTTCAAATGGTCCACGGTGTTTAAAAGGATTCTCATCATCATCATACTCCTCCTCAGGGCTGCCCTGAGATTCATCATCATCATCAAAGCGAACATGGCGACCATGATCACAATCACCTCCTGCACGCCGATTCTCATGACCAGCACGCCTTCCACCACCACGATCATCACGACCACCTTGAAAATGGTCACAAAAACCATGCCTGAAACCAGAATTTTCATCACCATATTCATCATGGTGATGTGGAGCTCTTCATCTCGCAGCAGGAAGACGTTCATCAAGCATCCTCTCCATTGCCTCAACAAGCGAGTTGGCCATATTGCGCATCTCAGCCCGTGAGACAGGGGGCTCATCATGTCCATGGTTCCCACCACGAACACTTGAATCAGATCCTGCCATGTTAGGGTTTGCAAGATAGAGTGGAATAGGAAAAATATGTGGAAACACACAACCTCACCTCTTGCTTACCCAAGTTCTTACTCGTTCTCAAGGACCGTGAGTGTGCTGAAAGTGGCGTAACCAAACTTGTGATTAAGCGGTCGAAAGGATTACGAATCAAAAGCCCCGGTTACGGATTTTTGTGGAGCTATAGGTGGCTGTTCAAGGGAGGCTATTGTACTGAAACAAAGTGTAACCTGTTCAAAAACTTGCTGTCCAGAACCACCACCAACTTGAGATCACAGATATCAAACTTTTTGTTACACAATCCGCAACACAGTCCCTTTCAACTTCTCTGTTTTTCTTCTTCTTCTTTTTTCTTTCTTTCACACTTTTTTTTCTGAATTTTGTTTTTTTTTCTAACAGCGAACACAAGATAACAGATGAGGGGTGCGGAAACAAAATTACAGCACTGCGGAAGAACAAAGAAGGTGATCAAGAACACGATGAACGCAACACACAAAGCAACAGTACCACAAAAAGGCTA
This sequence comes from Cenchrus fungigraminus, assembly GCA_036936925.1. NCBI lineage: Eukaryota > Viridiplantae > Streptophyta > Magnoliopsida > Poales > Poaceae > Cenchrus > Cenchrus fungigraminus. Next base: position 53,911,201 of record CM072772.1, on the reverse strand, counting down.
TGGGATTTTTTGTGTGGCTTTCTAGTAGATTGTAGGACATAAACAAAATGATATAGCAGATGATAAAGGGTGGGAGGGTGGGTAATAACTAAAAACCTACCGTGACAACGATAGCTCTGATAACCACATGATAGGGACCGTTGCAAGAAAGGTCCTGGGGATGGCCCGACCTTCACGGCAGTAGGTTTTGTAACAAGATAACTTGCTGCAAGCAGCGGGTAAAGGCTTTATACCTAACCAAGGTTGGATGCGACCAAGCGACGGGGAGAGAGGCACCAAAACCGCGAAGACTTCGACTCGATCTCCGAACGACCGCAGAACCACAAGCCGGAACTAGTCCACACAATACGGCGTAGCTGAACGTAAGCCGTAGAGCACGAAGTAGGGGACTGTGACGCCCCAGGTTTTTAATTAGCGTCATTAGTGCTAATGACCTCGTCAACCGAATCAAACACGTTGACTTTGGTCAAACCTTGGTCAACCTAGGTCATCACCTCGAAAACCTAGTCAATAATCACTAATGACCCTCTTAATCGAGTCAACGCACACTTGTGGTCAAACCTTGGTCAAAGATAGGGTCAAAAAACCCTAGTCAAACCCATGGACCCTAATACCTTGCCTAGAACTTTTGCCGCGTTGTCAAATTTTCACTTAAACACTTCAAAACCGGCCAATATAAAAGTTGTTCGTCTTTCTGAGGGACACACTTTTCATAATTTGTGGCATTTGAGATTTCGAGTGGAAATTGTTCAAAAACATGCTCAAAGCCAGCCTTTGCATTTTGACTGAGCCGAGATAAATAGAAAGTTTGAGCCAAATTTCTGACCAATCCAAGCAGATTTTCATAGGCCAGCCTTTGTAAAAGTTGTAGAGGATTCTTTGATCTACAACTTTGCTTATTAGCTCTTAGTGCACTTTAGTTCGAATTTTTGGAGTTATCGTCGGTCAAACAGGAGTAGGCGAGACGCTTTTGGCGACGTCACGCCGCGACGTCGTGGCCGCGCTCCAAGGGCGCGCCCGCGCGTGGTGCCACGCGGCCGCCGCCGCCCCTCGGCGTCTGCCCCCCCCCCCACGCCGGCCCGCAGCTCCAAAGGCCGCGCTCCTGAGGCCGCACGCAGCCCGAGCGTCTGGGAGCCCGCGCCCCGCCACGTGTCGCGTCCCCGCACACGTCCGCGTCGGACCCCGCCGTGCCGCCCGCCGGCCAAGCCGCGCGCGCGCCCCACACGACAGCCTGGTCCCCCACTCCACTGTTTTTCCCTTCGCGATGAAGCCTTGGAGCCGCACCACCCTCACCAGCCTATAAAAGGAGCCACGGTGCCTCCTCGCGCGTGAGCCCGCCGCCGCACGCCATTGCCGCCGCCGCAGCGGAAGCTCCGCCTCCAGCCACCTCTGTTGCAGAACGTGCGCCCCTAACACCTCCCCTAGAACCTCCTCAAGCTCTCCACTCGCTCGTTGCTCGGCCGAGCACCCCTTGCCCTCACATCTGCCACCAATCGAGTCTAGGTGAGTTGAATTGCACCCTCGGCTCATTTGTTTGCCACCGCGGGCCCCGCACCGCCGCCGGCGAGCTCACCGCCGCCGGAAGGGCATGGCTGTGAGAGTTCTCAGTCCCGAGGGCATAGTTGTAATTATCGAGGGTATTTCTGTGAAGCCTGAAAAAGTTCCAGGGACCTGTCTGCAAAAGTGGATCTTAAATAGTATACGCTTTTGGCTGAATATTAGAAAATACGTAGAAATTTGTAGAAAAATCAGAAAAATGCCAAACCAATTTTGTTGGTTTTCTTGTGAATAACCCTACAACTTTTGTAAAGCATAACCATACTGTTGAGTGATAGTTTTTGCATGAAAAATAGAAATCAGTTAAAACTAGATCTGCTATAGTTCAAAATCTACCAGTGGTCTCAAGTTGAATTTTGTATATGTTGCGAATCATGCGATGTCTAAGCTCTACACCAAAAATTGCAGAAAGTTACTAAGTAAATCTTTTAATATGATTTATTTTGTATTTATGATGGATCTGTCCAAATGATGTTTGTAGCTAAAAATAATTATGTTTTTGTGCTCAACTTCTGCATGTTATCTTGTTATGCCTAAATTCACCTCTGGTGAATTAATCATGATTTTATATCTGTCAAAAATATTTATTCTTGAAATGTGCTTAATTTTTAATGTAATTGCATAACTCAAGATCTAGAGTAGCTCTTGATGTGTTTGTTATTTTCCTAGCTTAGTTTTGGACCTAAGAATCAGTGGGAGAAAGTTGGAATCCATTTGTTGCTTAATTATTTTTACATGCTTTTCTCATGTTTGGCTAGCTAGAAATTGTCTTTTGTGATATAATTAATTTTATAGCTCACGGAAATGTGAAATCTTGTTCAGTGGCTTCATCTAGGTTTATAGTGCTTTAGAAACACCACCCACTGAATTTTTTGTTAATTTATTTATGAATAAAAGCCATGGAGGCCAAATTAAAGCTTAATAATAAGTTAAATTGGAAAACCACCAACACCACACCTAAAGACCCTGTGTTGGTGATGTGAAACGTGCTGAGATGGTTAAAACCACTTCCTTGCTGTTTTGTGAATTTAAGTTAATTAATTTGCATAAATATGTACACAGTCACTATTAAAAGGAATAAATAATGAAACACCATGTGTTACTACTTTAATAGAAAGAATATACCAAATGTGTGTTTATCTAGGTGAATGTGATCAACCGTGCACCCCATGGTTGTCACATGTTGTTTTGTAAATAATTAAATTGAAAACCGTCAGTTAAATCGTGCATTTGCATCCTCGTGTAGATCTTCCCGACGGTAGCTATACGCTCGTGCTGGAAGGAGGAGACGAAGGTGCTGACGGTGAGCTGCAGTACGTGGACGTAGCTCAAGACCTGGACCAAAGTACAGAAGGGCCCAAGGCCAACCTTGCCAGCGAAGGCAAGCCCCGGATCATTAACCCTTCCTTTTTAAAAAAATTATGCAATTACTTTTGCTATGTTTGTGCATTTACGTTTCAGGAGATGAATTGAAACCCTAGATGCATGATCCCTAGGTACCTATGCTCTTTTACTAGTATGCTAGGTCGATAGCTGCTATGCTATAGGATCGGTACAAGTCGAGTGATATTCATCACTCGCGAGAATAGGTTCTTATGTTGGAATCATAAGATCTTTATAAATGGATTGCTCATGTGGTAAGAGCATGGGATTTGGGCTCCGGTCCAGTGGCTTTCGTGGGATAAGCTTTTGAACGTACTAAGCACTTGTCGGGAATGGGACCGGTAAGCCTAGTACCTTAATGAGGCGGTGCGGGATCTTACTATTACTAATCTTGAGTATTCACCTGCCCGACTTGCAACCGGGAGGTGGGTACATGTGTGAGGCTGGGTGTACTGTGTGGGGCATGCCAGATAGCCTTGTACCCGAGACCGTAAGATTCGATCCCAAGCCGAGGATTTTTGGGAACTGCCTGGTTGGTGAACTCTTGGTGAGGTCACTCTTCCGTGTGTTTAGGTTTACCTTGCAAGGTCATGAATCAATCGATTGTCGGCCTCTCACCATTATCTGAGACTGCTTAATCAACTGGCCATGATATCCCGTAATGATGGAACCTGAAACCATTGGGAAAAAAAGAAAGCGTAATGTGGGTCCAAAGATTTATAGCCGCAAATCTGCATTTTGGAGATTGCCTTACTGGAAACATTTGAAGCCTCCACATAATTTTGATGTGATGCACATAGAGATAAACGTATGTGAAAACCTTCTATGCACATTACTCATTGTACCGGGCAAGACCAAGAACACACATAATGCTAGGCTAGATTTGTACGATATGGGCATCAGACATCATTTGCACTTACAGGAGAAAGGGAACAACTCAGTCAGTGCTCCACCTGCTCCTTATGTCTTGGGGAAGGATCAAAAAGTCTAGTTTTGCAAGTTTCTGAAAGGTATCAAGTTTCCTGATGGATATGCTGCTAACCTAGCAAGATACATTAGTGAAGATCAATCGAGGGTGGTTGGAAAGCTCAAGACACATTCTTGCCACATACTCCTTCAAAGAATCATACCTGCTGGACTTAGAGGACAGGTGCCGAAGGATGTGTATGAAGCAATTGCGGAGCTCGGGACCTTTTTTAGGGAGCTATGCAGTAGAAATCTAAGGATTGATGTTGTGAAACGACTGAAAGAACAAATTCCATTGATCCTATGCAAGCTTGAGAAAATCTTTCCCCTGCCTTCTTTGATGTCATGGTGCATTTGTGTGTCCATCTACCTGACGAGGCACTGCTTAAAGGTCCTGTTCAATATGGCTGGATGTACCCAATAGAAAGGCGCTTGGGCACTTTGAAGAATTTTGTAAGGAACAGAGCCAAGCCAGAAGGATCAATTGCTGAGGCATATGTGGCAAGTGACACTTGACATTTAGTTCTAGGTATATGGAGGATGTGGACACTAGATTCAACTCGGAGGATGATAGTGGTCAAGAGGTGCCATTGCCTGATGACATCTCTGTTTTTCAGCATGGTGTTACTCTTGTTGGAGGCAGTAGGGTCCAGTACATTGATGATGATGTCATGGATAAGTTAGTTTGGTATGTGCTACATAATTGTGAAGAAGCTGATGATTATAAGGAGTAAGTATGAGTTTTATTACTTTCAAATTTATTTCTGAAATTACAAAATTTTCAGTTGAATAAATTTGTCCTTGTAGGTTGTACAAAGACGAGCTGTTGCAGCAAGGTGCACAATTAAATAATGTTGACAGAATCGTTGAGCAAGGATTTGCCAAGTGGTTTATGTGTAACGTAAGTAACTACACAGATTTAGTAATTAAATGCATATGTAATTGTTCAATTGATTATTTTTGTTGCAACAGATTGAGAACAAACGCAAGGATAATCCAGATTCGGTTAGCAAATGATTGTGGGCACTGTCTTGTGGACCATGCCTACGAGTTAAGTTTTCTGCAGCTTGCAAGATTAATGGTGTTCGATATAGCACAGTCGATCGTGAAAAGTTCCTGCAGACACAAAATAGTGGTGTGATGACTCCAGGTGAACATAATGACAACATCATAGATTTTTATGGAGTCCTTAAAGAGGTAATTGAGTTGCAGTATAACTCAAATCTTTAAGTTCGTCGGACTGTGGTTTTATTTCGATGCGATTGGTACAGCCAAGAAGGCAAGGGGAAAGGCCTTCAAGATGACGGACATTTCAAATCCATCAATGTGCAGTCATTATGGTACAAGACCGATCCTTTCATCCTATCATCTCAATCGAAAAAGACATTTTACAATCAAGACACATCTTTAGGTAAAGATTGGCGAGTTGTGCAGAAATTTCAACTTAGGAATATCTATGATGTGGCTGAAAAAGATGAGGCTAGTCATGAAGTGCATCAGGATGATTACCATTCAGATACTGAGCATGTGGTGCAAGCAGGTGATGATAAGGTGCCATTGCATAATATTCAAGGTGGGGAAGCCACTATAATAGAAGGCAATTTACAAGAATTTATAAGAAACAAGAAGCAAGCTGCAATTATTGATGAAGGTAGCGAGGATGAGGAGTTGGATGAGACAGTACTGCAGTACTGTAGTGATGATGGCAATGTTAATAATGATGACATGTCCCCAGATGATGAAGATGAAGATTTCTAGTATTTGAATAATTGTGTTATTTCCTAGTATGAATAGTTGAGATCATTTATACTATTTGTTTGGAACAAAATAATTTCTTATGAATATACAGATTGCTTGCCATGACATTATGGTTTTCATATGTAGAAATGCTTGTCAGTCCATCATAACAAGTAAAAACAGATTGGTTGCCAGGACAAGTAATAACAGATTGAAAGGTAATATCATATATTAAAAGGCTTGTATATGCCACCAGATAGGTTACTTGTCTTGTTGCCACATAGGACACTACTAACTAGCCACATTGCACTGACCATATCTAATTACAAGCAAAAACAACCATAGAGGTTCATTCTTCACAAGCACTACTTGTTTCCTCTTGTGGCCCATAGAGGTTCCACCAATATTCAAAAGTAGCAACTATCACTCGCAAAAGCACTACTTGTTTTGTGCCTTGTCAGATGCAGCAATGAGTGCAGCCTGTAGTCTTATGTGCCTTTTCTTCTCCCTCTTGAGCTCACCCTCAAGCCACTTGATATTCTCCTGTGACGAGGTCACCTCCTTCTGTAACTCCCAGAAGTCCATCTGTTGGAAAATGAGCACTGATAAGTCATACAATTCAGGTATATAATTCAAGCTGGAAAATGAGCACTGATAAGTCATACAATAAATGAATCTATTACAGATTAAACATCAGCAGCTTTGAGGCCATTACTGCTGCAAACATGCATATAATTTGATAAGCAAGACCATGAGCATCAACGCATGGCCTGACTCTCTGTTAGCTTGTGATGTTTATTTCCTAAGTAAGCAAGACCATGGCCTGACTCTTTGTTAGCTTCTGATATTTATTTCCTAAATAAGCATCAACGCATGAGAATATATTAACAGATGGCACAATTATATAATATCGCTAATATAGTGCATATAGAAAACTGAGCGTGGCAAGCTTATGTATTCGTATGAACCGGAGCTTCATTAATTTGTATTGTCATTAGACACACAACTGATGCAGTCTACAGTCTACACTAGTATGCATAATGTTCCAGAACAGATTAAGAAATGCACAAGAAGACAGTTCAGTTATGCCAGTTAAAATGTAAAGATGAATCTACAAATATACTAGTGATCTATGTGCAAACTTAACTGAATAAAAAAAATTCAACATCATTTGATTAATTTGTTCAGCAGGTGGACTAAAAAAGATTGCACATCATCTGAGTAATTTGGTGAGCAGGTGGACTAAAAAAGATAGCTCATCATTTGATTCAACTGCAAAGAACCACCAAGATGAACTGGGAAAGCCGATAGATCGAACCTTAGGTTGTGCAGACAAGAATGTCGAGCCGCCGGCATGATTGGGAATGGGAGTGACCCTCTCGAAGCCTGGTGGGACGTCAGGAACGATACCCCCCACGCCTGCGGAGGCGGCGGAGGCCCGGCGCACCACCACACCGTTGGGAGCCTTGGTGAACCTCCCGGTCGATGGGTCCCGCCTCTGGTTGCTCGCACGGGCGGACTGCTCCCGGTTCTTCTTCATCCCCTCTGTCATCTTCCCACCACCGGCGACTGCGGCGGCGCAAGGGGGCCGAGATGGTGGTGGCGCACGTGGTGGCGAAAGCGGAGGCAATGAGGTGGGAAGATAAATGTGACGATTTGGGTGACGATTTGGGGGAAAACGGCTTTAATAGATTTGGGGTGAAAGGCGGCCCTTTAACGTGTTAAATAAAATAGATCTTCACATAGAATGAACACCCCTTGCTAGCCCAATGGCAACACACTCTGAATTTAATGCCACAGCTCCCAGGTTCGAACCCTGTGGGAGCCATATCTTTTTTTGGTTTATTCTTTTTTTTCTTCTTTTGATGTTTATATTTTATTTCATTTAGTTTGAACTTGTTAGTGTGTGACCATGGAAGTATATTGTTCTAATGACTTTTTGAAGGTGGAACTACACATCCCACTCATTTGACTACATGCCTCACTTGCACACATTCGTATATGTGAGACATGCATGCTTTACTAGGATGTAAAGTACGAGTATCTCCAAATCATGTGAAACTTTACTAGGGTGATCATGGATCCAAACTAAGAGGTTTTGTGCATTTGTGAAATTTTCAGAGCATTTTTTCCTATTTATGTAATTATTTATTGATTTACTAAAGAATAAATGTTAAAATACCCTAACCTAGCTAGAAAAACCTTAAAACTTGCAAGGACACACTAATTTGGTGTACAGTCATGACAAAAAAAATTCAATTCATTCTGACAAAGTGGGGGTGCACGTTCTCACAACGGCATACATGTCCCACTACGACCAATGTGACTATGCGAGAGACGTTGCCACATGTGAGATATGTGCATCACAAGTATCTCCAAATCATGTGAAACTTTACTAGGGTGATCATGGATACAAACTAAGAGGTTTTGTGCATTTGTGCAATTTTCAAGGCATTTTTCCCTATTTCTATAATTATTTGTTGAATTACTAAAGAATAAATGTTAAAATACCCTAACCTAGCTATAAAAACCTTTAAACTTGCAAGGACACACCAATTTGGTGTACAGTCATGACAAAAAAAATTCAATTCAGTCTGACAAAGTGGGGGTGCACGTTCTCACAACGGCATACATGTCCCATTACGACCAATGTGACTATGCGAGAGACGTTGCCACATGTGAGATATGTGCATCACAAGTATCTCCAAATCATGTGAAACTTTACTAGGGTGATCATGGATCCAAACTAAGAGGTTTTGTGCATTTGTGCAATTTTCAGAGCATTTTTCCTATTTATGTAATTATTTCTTGATTTACTGAATAATAAATGTTAAAATACCCTAACCTAGCTAGAAAAATCTTAAAACTTGCAAGGACACACTAATTTGCTATATCGTCATGACAAAAAAAATTCAATTCATTCTGACAAAGTGGCGGTGCACGTCCACACAACGACATACATGTCTCACTACGACTAATGTGTCTATGTGAGAGATCTCGTCACATGTGAGATATTCTTATCACAAGTATCTCCAAATCATGTGAAACTTTAAAAGGGCGTTCATCGATCTAAAATGACGTGTTTATGCTAAAAAATTGCAAAAAAAATTAAATAAATAACATTGAAACAAACGTTGTTTAAAAAATACAATATGAGAGTTGTTCAAAAAATATGGTCCCCTTAGGATTCGAACTCGGGAGCTAAGGGTTGCTAGTGAATTCACCTTATCATTGGGATATATAAGTATGTTCGTTAGGAATCAAGAGTGAATTTAATTAAACAAGATATCGGACTAAGAAAAAAAAGGGCGCCAAGAATTGCGCCAAAATATTTCGGTGGCTTATACCACGAAAAAAATTTGCGCCAAAGTCACACTTTATTAACCTCCCTCCCCCACTTCTCCTCAAACTCACACAGACTTCCTATCTTCTCCCCTCCCCATTCCTTGAACCGGAGAAGCCGCCGCCGCCACAGGACCCCATCGCCGTCGACGAGCTGGTTCCTCGTCCCAGGTTAGTTGTTTCCACGCCGCCTCCACCTATCCCTCTCTCTCAAAGCCCCACCTACGTATCTCTCCCCATCACCCTAACCACAGCTGCCGTCGACGAAACCCTAACCACAGCCGCCGCCGACAAGCAGGTCCGTCGACGACCTTCCTTTCTCTTAGAAGACGATTTGGTTACACGCTGCCCCTATCCCTCTATCTCACCTACATTTCTCTCCCCATCCACCTTTTTTTCTTCCCGAACCTAACCCTAAGCACATCTGCAGGTCTCAATTCGCAACTTGGCTACAACATCAATGGTGGCAACAAGGGGTCAACGGAAGAACGCACCTGCAGGTCTGTGGAATACTGCAACTTTCTTTGTTACAGTAGATCAACAATTTCGTTAAAGTAGAACTGCAGTTTTGTTGATATTATTATGGAGTTGTCTGTGCAGTACCAGTCTGTTTAGGCAATTGTATCTGTGCAAATAATGCTCTATTGTTCCAATTGCTTTTGTCACACAAATCTAATTGTAGCTCAGTATGAACATTACTTCAGTCCATGCTTGTGATGCAATTCTATTTTGCATGCATGTTTGTTTATAGGACAATAATAGTTCAGTCCCGTCTATACTCATAATTTCTCATAGATTTATAAGAGTGTTTGGTTCAGTGTAATACCCTAGGGATTTATTTTCTAGGAGCCCACAATAGTTGTAGCTCATATCTCAGACCCCGGAACTCTTAACTTTTAAGTAGTGTATTACCTCTTACCTATTAGTTCAAGCCTTTTAAAATTTCTAATACACCGTATTTCTTGTCCTTCAAAGAACCTACAATAGCTGAGAATTATGAGAGAATTCGAGATAAATGGGTGGCAGAGAATCAAAAGATCTTTGAAGAGCTCGGATTGAATACTATAGCTTCTGAATTTAATAACTCGTTGCAACAATCTGCACAAAAGAAGGGGAAAATCAGCAAACAAGGGAACAGATAACGAAGATTCATCATCATCGGAGTATCTCGTTGATGAGGATGATCAAGGAGATAGTACTGATGATGATGACACTGAATCTAATGAGCAGCCAGAACCCATGGCAAATGAGGTGCTTCTTCTATCCTCAGAGTAGTGGATGGGCCATACTTGCATTGCAATTAAATGTTTCTGATCTAAAGTATGTTGTAGGTCTTAGATGCACATTCTTTGAAACATACATCTTCGTATTCCTTATTAATGCACATGACTTACTTGAGTTTTTTTCCAACAGTTTCCCTCACTGCGTAGTCGCAAGGTCCTCTCTTCAAAGACGAAGAAGTCTATTCCTGCAATGGCACCTGGAGTTAGGAATAGTAAGAGAGTTAGGGTGGCTACTCAATCAGATGTGCTGCCTTCTGAATCCGAAACAGAAATGTTAAAAAGGCTTCATGTGCAGGATGCTAGAGCCGCTTCTGATGACAATACATCTACAGAAGAAGCCAATGGAACAGCCGGTCATGACAACTCAACATCAGAGGAAGGCAATGTAACAGCTGGTCATGACAATGCAGCTGTAGATCAAGACATTGGAGCTGCTGCTAATGAGAATACACTTGCTGAAGGCAAGTTTTTTTCAGTCAGTTATGACATCTCTTTTGTTGATTTTGCAGAAAATAAATCATTTAATTAAATGATTATTATATTTTGTAGGTCCTGTACAATGACGTCCTAGGAGGCCCAGACCAGCTACTGTGGGAAAACAGCTGGACGGGATGACCAAAGTTATGGGAAGGAGATTGCCCATACTTGTTCAAGAAGGAAAAAAGGCCTCATGAACCTGTTCAAGTTGCCAAGTTGGCTTCAGAGGCTGGCGTCGTCGTTCGGGAAAGCATTCCTATCCTTCCACATTGGAAAGATTACAAGAAAGACAGCATACACTACAAAACCTTTGAGGGACAGCTAGCTGTAAGTGCATTACTGTAGCCATATGCAAACTATTAGACCTTAAGCTTATTTGACTAACAAAATATCGAACTGTCATATGCCTAGGGTCGCTTGGCCATTAACACATACCATGGCCCAACAAAGGTAGCTATGACTAATTTGATGCGCTCTGCGATAAAAAACCAACATTATCGGCTCAAGAAGACATACTTCAATGGTGTACCTGCAAATGAGATTAGGACAACTTCTCCTGTTCGCTACATGAGTGATGGAGAATGGAGGGCACTTTTTGCAAAGTGGTCAGATCCAAAGAACAAGGTATGGGTATCATGTCATTTATTCTTCATTCACTATCAGTTTGCAAAGGATCTTATTTTGAACCTGTGATATCATCTAACATGTTCAATCTCTTGTAGGAAACATGTGAAAAGAACAAGCACAACCGCAATAAAGTCAAGTATCATCAGGCTACGGGTTCTCGCTGCTATGTGGCACACTTACATGCATATGTAAGGAAGACATTACCTTGTTGAATTACATGCACATTTGCACTGAAGTAATTATTTTCCATTTCATGTGAGACTACTTTGCTGTGATTTTTTCCACGATATAGAAGCAGCAAAGAAACATGATAGAACCCAGCCTAGATCAGACTGAAGAAGTAGATGCGGTGGTGGCCTTCAAGACTTGCCATACCAGCTCCAAACGTGGCCTGAGTGACCCGGCAAGAGAGGCACTTGTAAGTCCAAAAACTGTATGCCTACTAGCTAGTTGCTATTTAATTTTAATGGCATTGGATTTCTATTAGTCTTATCTCATATATTCCTATTAGGATTATATAATCAATGTCAAATATGAATGTATGACATGATCTGGTTCTTTGGGCTTTGTGAAGAGGGATCCATATTTTACTAGTTGCAGCTTTTCCATGTTTATTGTACAATAGCTGGGGCATTCATATGGATCTGGTTGTGAACATGATTTTCTGAAATAGCCTGACCTGCAATAATTCAGTGTTTGTTGACCTGTTTATAAATCAAATTGTCTGACACCTACTGTTGCATTCCAAAATTGCCAAATATCTTGTGACATATGCCTACCTCTAATTATTGCAATCATTATCAATTCTCATCTTGCTGTTGGTCAAAGGCATTTACATGTAACTATTTTATCTTCATGATATTTCAGTCTAATATGGAAGCTTTGAGGGATGAACCTGTTCCTGAAGGTGATGAGCCAGCATCCAGTGTGCAGGTCATTTCCAAGGTGCTCACCCAGAACAACTCAAACCAATTCCTGAAGAGCGTTGGCTTCAAAACACCAACATCCTCCAAGTCTGGAACATCAAATGAAAGTGAGCTTCGGGAGCAACTTGCAACTGAAGCGGCGGCAGCTATTCAAGGTGAACTTGATGACCTCAAGAAGAAAATTCAAGATGCTAAGGAAGAGCGGGCAAGGACACAAAAGGAGCTGGAGGAGTACAAGAAGATTACAAAGCGGAACAGCAAGGAGATGGCGGAGACCAATTTGCTCCTCAAGAAGCTTTTGTCCCTCCATGGAAATGCTTCTTCATCGACATGAACAAAGCTGCTGCTCAGCTTAGTTCTGCTTTGAATTGGATGTTCATTTTGGCTACTTAGTAACTTGATTTGGTTGTGTGTGCTACTTTTTATTATTTTTGTTACTATTTGCACAAACTCTTTAGTGCAATGCGATGTCTAGTGGTGACACTGTGAAATGAGTTCTGTGTTGTCCACTTAGTTGTATGCACATTTGAATACTCGTTTCAATGTTACGTGAAATTGTGTGCCCATTAGAGTATCATTTGCAAATTCAAATTACATTATTATTTGCAATTCTGTGACCAAATTGATGTAAATTTGTGACCAAAGTAATGGCAAATCTGTGACCATAGTTATGGCAAACCGTGACCATTTTATTTCAAAGTGTGACAATGGCATATAGTATCCTGTGATGATTTAAACATGTATTCTATGACGATTCCAAAATGATGACGTCAGCTGCCACGTGATTGCTGACATCACCGCCCCATGAGCTGCCACATCATTGCTGACGTCACTGCAACGTCATTGCTGACGTCAGTGCCACGTCAGCTGCCAGCGTGGCATACAGCGGGATATGACCAAAACATAGGAACATCTGTGACCAAACCTGATCATCACACAACACAAACGCCGTTAACAGCGCCGTTAGCACACATGGCAGAAGGGAGATTATGACGAAAATGGGGTTCCATCCATGACCAACAACATTCGTCATAGATTGAATTCAATTCCATGACATCGCACAAATTGTCACAGAATGGAGACACATCTATGACAAAAATTACCATTTCATCACCGATGACCAAATGTGACGCGACCATAGTGACGAAGTCCAAATCGTCACAAACTCGTCACAAATGAACATCAGTGATGATACTGGTGTCTTCAGTGACGTTAGGTGAATGTCATCGATGCCAACATCCCTACTAGTGTTAGTTTTCTTCATGTACTTAATCTCCATATGCCTAGATATGTCTCCTGAAGAGTATCAAATATCTTTTTATCTCGTGTTGCTGTGTTTGGCCGAAAAGAGCCATTGGCTCAAAACTGGCAGGGGCGGTCTAACCGCCTGACCGCCCTGGCCAGTTTTGTGCCAATTGCTCTAATCGTTGAGCCTCGACGCTCACATTCTAGCCAATCTTTTTCCTGATGTCTCATACACTTTTGTTTAACATCTTGTGATCCAGGGACAGCAGTAATGCTAAGAGGTACTGGCGCTCAGAAAAGAAAGAAAAGAGGCAGTGTTGATGTCGGGACGTCCGTCGGTCCAAGTACTCATAACTTGAGGCCAAGAGGACAGCAGTGACCACCGGTGGACTATGGTGATGATTTTGAGATGAGTGACCGTGTTGAGAGTAGTGATGATGATGTGGAGGATCCAACTTTAAATTATGAGATCAGTTTTCGTCAGGAGGGAGGGAGAGCTGCAGATGGTGATAGTGATGATGATGACAGTGATGAGGGAGAGGATGAGGAAGAGGAACAGAGGAACGGTAACATTGTTGGTAAACCTATGGTTCGAGAGCCTATCTATCCTACTTCTAGAGGACTAGTGGATTACTATCAGGCAGGGATGGCAGACACAGTGGTGAAGATGAGGAGAGTTAATCCGGCTGGTGAGGCTAGGTCAGCTACAGACTACAGATTTTGGACCACTTTCCAGCAGGACTATTACACTACAGCCATCATCAGTGCTAGGAAGGCCAATATCACCAATGACTCTTAGTACATTGATTGGAACTCTATGGAAAGAAAGCACAATCCTATCTTTGATGAGGTCATTCAGGCATGTGAGGAGAAAGGGCTTAAGCTTCTCATGGGATTTAAGCAACATTGGAACAAGGAGCTCATTGCATAATTCAATGCGATAGTCTATTTTGGCTATGTGCTAAATGAGAGAGGAGTGAATGAGAGAGCCATGTTCTTGATGACTGAGGGTGAGACCTTTCAGCTCTCTTTTTTCTGAGTTTCTCACTTTGTTTAGACTGCCATATGATGAGACTCGCCGGAAGCTCCATGATGAGGGTCCACTTGAGGCTAAAAGGATGGCATTCATGTATCCTAGGATTGCAAGGAGTGGTTGGGGGCATGTAAAGGAGTTGTATACATATTACTCTGTCCTCAACCGGTTATTCAGAAAAACTCTCACACCTAGGGATGGCAACTCATCGGACATCACAGCTTTTCAGAGAAACCTTATGGTTGCCATGAAGCCTAGTGAGCCGCCATTTGATGTTGGTGACTTTCTATGGCAGGAAATTGTCACACTCTGAAATTTCCCAATTTCAGGATGTGAATAGAAAGAATAAGTAAACAAGAACTTTCTCATAATTTTAAATTTTTTCTCAACATTTATTTTCTTTACAGGAAAAAGTTTAGGAAAAAGTCATTGTTTGATTTTCTGAATTAAATAAATGGTTATGTGAGTGTTGCATTCATGCCGATGCATCTTGGCATTTCTTGAGTGCAAAATGTTTTAAAGTTGCGTTTAGGTGCTGACCAAACCCTTCTGAGAATTTTACAGCTTTTCTGGAATTTATTCTCACTTTCCTCGAGCTATTTCTATTTATTGGAAGGCTCTAAAATATTTTTCATGAGCTCCAAATACTTTATTTGGATTGTTCATGTTCCAATCTGTCTCTTGGAATTTTCCTAGAATTTTTGGGATACTTTTTCGTGTTTAAAATGAATTATCTAGCTTTTTCCTAGATTTTTCTTTGCATGAAAATGTTTTCTGGAAATAATAAAGAAAATCACTCCTCTTTTGGGTCGAGCCTGAAGGCCCGACCCGCACCCCACTCCAGCCCGGCCACGAGCCCGCCATGGCCCATCCAGGCCCGACCGCTGGCCGGCCGTGGCCACATGGCCTGGGCACCGCCGCTGGCCGTCCTTGGCGTGCGCGCCAAGGCGAGGGGCTACCCACGCCCCTATAAAGCGCGCTGCCCGGCCTCCCGCTCACCCTGCTCGTGCCCCGTGCCTTGCCCACTCGCGCCGCGCCGCCGGATGTCGCGCCGAGTCATGCGCCGCCGCCATCGTTGCTCCGCTCGATTCGCCACCTCCATCGATCTTCAGGGAAAACGAGCAACACCAGGAGCTTCACGAGGTCGAGCCGAGCGTAGCCCGCCTGCTCCCTCGACCGCCAGACCTCCAGAGCGCCACCGTCACTTGAAGATCGAGCCGGCCACCGTGGACGTCCGCCGCCGGTCAAAAATCCGGCCGTCTCCGCGTCTCCCTGTCGTCGGTGAGGACTTCCCCGTGCCCCTTCCTCTCCTCCACCCTCTTGCGCTGCTCACCCGAGCTCCTAGGCTGCCAAGCCGCCGGTGATTGGATCGCCGAAGCTCCCTGTCCGCCGGCCAGAGGAAGAAGAAGCTCTTGGAGCTTTTGCGTTTTGGCCCCTGGAGAAATCTGTAATAAGTAGATTAGTTTTTATCTCTTGCATCTTTTACCAATAAACCCCTGGATCTAATAGTTTCTTCCAAATCAGATCCAATCCGAGGCCCTTTTGTAGATCTAACCCTACCTTTAGATCTTTTTACGAGCACTATTCAATGAGTCTTGCAGATCTTTTCTTTAACCCCTGAGATCTATAGTTAATCAAAACTAGATCCTCCAATCTTGTTTATCTCATAAAATCCATGTTTTAGCTCCATTTTAATCCGTTCAAGTTGTGTTAGGTTCATAATGAAATAAAGTACACGTTAGTGGTGTGTTTTCATCATGTTTGTTTTCTGAAAATTAATTTGATATTAATGTGTTTAATGCTTAGTTAAACATGCCTTTTCTAAATAAAAACAATATAGTGCTCTACACCGTTTTTCGTTGTCAATGTTAATTTGATTAATGTTTATTTCACATGCTTTTGTAAATAAAATCTAATTAGATCTTTGCCTCGATTTTTCATAAAACAAATGTTAATTCGGTTAATATTTAATTAACCTTTCATAATTAAAAGTTGATTAGGCTTTTATACCGGCTTTTATAAATAAATGTTAATTTGATAATACCAATGCCATGATGTTTTCAATAATAATATGATCCACTCGAATCATAAAGTTACGTTTAGATGATCCATATAGTTTACTTTTTCTAAAGTTAAATGTTTAATTGGTATAATTTGTACATAAACATTTATGAATAAAACTTGATTAGGTTCTTTCTACGGTTTTGCAAATAAAGTTTAATTTGCATAAATATTAACTTAGGGTACTTTTCTTTATGAAATACCCTATACACATGTTTTGCTAATTAAAACGAGCCTAAGCTTATAGTCTTTGGTGTTCATAAATGCAAATCGTTCGTTAGATGTTCTCTGTCAGTTTTATCTCAGTATCTCTTTTGATCAAGTCTATCTGAAGCTCTAAATCTTTCTAGTGTTAGCTCAAGCTCAAACCATGTGCAGCTAATCAGACCTTTCCCTTCTAAGAACATTTTTGTGTGCTTTAGTGATCCATAGAATCGATCTCTATCTTTTAGTGCGTTCTTTTAAAAGCTTTTCTTTTGAGGGGTGCATTGTTCTTAGTTTGTATTGTTTGTTTGCTTTGTATGCTTGTGCCGATGATTGATGCGCATAGAGTAAACGTGGTTCGAGAAGCTTTGAAGATTTTGAAGTTGAAGACATTCTGAGCAACTATTCTCTGGTTAAAGGCAAGTGTACCCTTGTATTTTTGTCCTAATAACTTTATTAATTACTCATTGCATTGCTTGCATTAATTTTGATGGGTTCCTATTAAGGATGATGACAAGTATTCTTTTACCATTGCCTTGTATAAACCGGTTGCTTAATTAATATTGATGGTAGATGTTGCTTAGTTTGCTCTACTGGGTTGGTAATAATCAACATGGTTATTCATTTATGCTCTATGTTCCTTTATGTTAATTTTAATTGCAAGACCACATGTGTTAATTGGAACATGGAGATCCACCCAGGAAAACAGTACAACCACAAGGACTAAACGGTCACTGGTCTTGGCCAAGTAATTAGGAACTTTAGCTTGGGGTGACCTTACCTGATAAGGACAAGGGATCGGCGGTGCGGGGTATGGACCCGCCCTAGCGGGGAGTTGGGTTTGTTCTTTTATGGCGGAGTATTGACCTGCTAGGGGGCTTTATACCTTGCTAACTGATCCAGACCTTGTGGGTTGCAACTTCCTGGGGAACCTTTGTAAAGGCCTCGTAGCATCCCTATGCAACCACACCTCAGTAGTGTGGTATGGTGCCTAGCTAGCATCGCATGGTTGGGTCCAAAGTTTTTCGGAACTTTTACGCGACTTGTGGTGAAAGTGTACAACCTTTGTAGAGTGTAAAACTAACCGTTTAGCCGTGCTCATGGTCAAGAGCGGCCTGGACCCTCACATGATAATTGAACTTGTAGATGGACTTAAATTGTGATCTATTTTATGGTTATGCTTACCATATGCTTATGTCCTATCTTACCTCTATGCTTAATGTGGGTTGGTATATATATTTATATCTTAGTAATCAGGTGCTAATAAATTTGACCAATTAAAATTGCTTAATGCAGTTAACCTGTCAGCCTTTCCTTGTTTAAGCCTTTGCATACATACTTTCCCCACACTTGCTGAGTACGACATGTGCTCACCCTTGCTATAAACAATGTTGCTCAGAAAGAGGAAGCCACTATGAATTTGTTGTGAAGATGTTGCTGGTGCTAGGCGTACGCAACCCCCAGTCGACTGCTTGTGGAGTTTGGTGTCTTTGTTTCTAGGATTTAGCGTAATACTCTGATGATCTCTCTTTTTCTTACGTGATATTGTTTCTGTTATTCACTTATATGTCAACTATATGCATGAAACTTGATCCTGGTATGCATATAGGTTTGCACTTGGTTTTCTTTGGAAAAACAGGTGTGACAGAAATAATGAATTCATCAGAAAATCCACAGAGGTTGTGTAGCCATAGCCCCTACATTAGCTATATCATTAAGAAGGTCACATAGAGGGTTTATAGTAATGACACGAGGCATCATCCTTTGCAGCCCAAGCCCAGCAAAATAGTAAGAATTCCCTCTCCACAGGATGAGTAGCAAGAAGAGGAAGAAATTTTTGAAGAAATGGAAGCACCGCGGAGTTGGGAGGCTTACCAGCCAGGGGGCGGTTCAACTGACCGCCCCTGGCAGAAGGAGAAGAAACATAGCTCTCCGCTTCAAAAATTGATCAACATCTTTATTGGAATGTGCCACTCTCAGAGGGACATAGAAGTTGCTGAACAAGAAATGAGGAAGAAGGATAAGAAAATGAGGGACACCATGAAGGCCCTACACACTCATGCCGTTATCCAGCCTCCTAGGTCTCCCATATCACCATCTCCTCTAGAGGTTGAGATACCTTCAGTGGATGAGAGGGTGCAAAGCTTCCTAGACTCGGATTTCTATAATCAGTATGTGATAGGGGCCATTGCAAGAAAGGTCCTGGGGATGGCCCGACCTTCACAGTAGTAGGTTTTGTAACAAGATAACTTGCTGCAAGTAGCAGGTAAAGGTTTTATACCTGACCAAGGTTGGATGCGACCAAGCGACGGGGAGAGAGCACCAAAACCGTGAAGATTGCGACTCGATCTCCGAACGACCGCAGAACCACAAGCCGGAACTAATCCACACAATACGGCGTAGCCGAACGGAAGTCGTAGAGCACGAAGTTTGGGACCTTAGAGAGATCTCTTCACAAGTTCTCGAAGAACAAGGAAAAACAGGGGTGTGCAAGGCACTCAGCAGCTCGGCTGCAAGAAAATCATATGTGGTTGTCTATTCTCAATAATCAAAATTGAGTTCTTTGGGGTACATAGGGGGTATATATACTAGGAACAACCCTCCTAGATGGGTGTGGGATAGGTGTGAACTGCAGCAACCACTTTGGGAGGTGGAAGGCCAACTAGTTGAAGCATTCACGAAGTGGTCTTCAGTTCTCGCGCGTCTTTTTACCTTCTGCGCAGTCTTCAGTAAAATGACCATTACTCCTAGCTCGGAAGTCGAAAAGGTGTGCCATTTGTTGGGTTCAAATCTTGACTTCAAGACGCTTCCAGCCATGTATGGCTTGAGCCCCGTCTGTTCCTGATATGGAACAGACTTGGATGTGAAGTTGATACTTCTGCGGCGTAACCCTGAGTCTTGTGTGCGTAACCCTTCTCAGCTTGGGCAGCAGTCTTGGTGTCTTCTATATAACCTTCTGCATCCTTGACGTAACCCAGCGGAGAGGCCTCTTGTATAAACCTAAGTAGGAGTAAAGTACAAGAGTTAGGTAGTATATGACTCTCATGAATATTACAATGTAACTTAGAGAGGAAAGCATGCACCTCTTGTTGAAGTTTCTTTGCACGGCTGCGCGTAACCAGACCTTCATTCACTTGTACTTGTGTATCCAATGCTTGATCTTGTGTAACCGATTGTGTGCTTGATTCTTGATGTGTAACCAGAGGTGGATTTGGTGTAACCAGCGATGCGTCTGGTGTAACCAAAGCATCCGGGTTACGTATGGCTGTAATGTCCTCATCATCCTCCCTCTCTTGAAAAGGAGTCGTCCTCGACTCTTCCGGTCCAAAGTAAGGAGACAGATCAGCAATGTTGAAGCTTGTACTAACACCATATGTACTTGGAAGATCAATTTCATAGGCATTATCATTGATCTTACGAAGCACTTTGAATGGTCCATCGGCGCGTGGCTGCAGCTTGCTCTTGCGTTGGTCGGGGAAACGATCCTTGCGTAGCTGTACCCAAACCAAGTCTCCTTGATCAAACACAATCTTCTTGCGACCCTTGTTGGCTCGCTTTTCGTACATCTTGGTCATCTTCTCAATGTTAACTTTTGCTCGTTCATGAAGTTTCTTGACAAATTCAGCACGCTTGCTTGCGTCGAAGTTCACTCGTTCCTGCATAGGTAAAGGCAAAAGATCGATGGGAGCAGCAGGTTTGAAACCATATACAATCTTAAATGGACAAAATTTTGTGGTTGAATGTACCGCCCTATTGTATGCACATTCCACATGAGGCAAGCTTTCTTCCAAAAGCTTAAAGTTCTTCTTGAGAACAGCCTGCAGCAATGTTGACAAGGTGCGGTTCACAACTTCAGTTTGTCCATCAGTTTGTGGGTGGCATGTTGTGGAAAACAACAATCTGGTTCCAAGCTTTCCCCACAAGGTCGTCCAAAAGTAGCTCAAAAATTTTGTGTCACGATCAGACACAATTGTTCGTGGCACACCATGTAATCTCACAATTTCCCTAAAAAACAATTCAGCAATGTGTGAAGCATCGTCGCTCTTCTGGCAGGGAATAAAATGAGTGATTTTGCTAAAGCGATCAACCACAACAAAGATTGAATCCCTCCCCCTCTTTGTTCGAGGTAAACCAAGAACAAAGTCCATAGAAATGTCTTCCCATGGTACACTAGGAATAGGCGAAGGGGTATATAAACCATGAGGGTTCAAGCGAGACTTAGCTTTGTGGTAGGTTATGCAGCGTAGCACATATCTCTCCACATCTCTTCGCATCTTTGGCCAAAAGAAGTGATCAACCAGCACCTGCTCTGTTTTCTTAGCACCAAAGTGACCCATTAGTCCTCCGGCATGAGCTTCCTGCAAAAGCAAAGGACGAACAGAGCAATCTGGGATGCAAAGTTTGTTAGCTCGAAATAAAAATCCTTCATGCAAATGGAATTTTTCCCAACCCTTGCCAGCACAACATTTTCAAAATGGTTCAGCAAAGTATGAATCAGTAGCATACAAGTCTTTAATACTTTCCAAACCAAAAATTTTAGCATCAAGTTGAGAAAGCAAAGCATGGCGTCGAGACAAAGCATCAGCAACCACGTTTTCCTTTTCTTTCTTGTACTTGACAATATAAGGAAAAGACTCAATGAATTCACTCCATTTTGCATGTCTTTTTTTCAGTTTTAGTTGTCCTTTTAAATGTTTCAGAGATTCAGGATCAGAATGTATAATGAACTCTTTAGGCAAAAGGTAGTGCTGCCAAGTTTCCAAACTCCTCACAAGGGCATAAAGTTCTTTATCATAAACGGAATAATTCAGAGTTGGACCACTTAGCTTTTCACTGAAGTATGCAATAGGTCTCCCTTCTAGCATGAGCACGCCACCAATCCCTACACCACTTGCATCACATTCAATTTCAAAGGTCTTACCAAAATCTGGAAGTGCAAGGAGTGGGGCTGTTGTCAATTTCTTTTTGAGCGCTTCAAATGCCTTCTCTTGTGCTGCACCCCAATGAAATGGCACGTCCTTCTTTGTTAACTCGTTGATTGGGGCAGCAATGGTACTGAAATCTTTAACAAACCGACGGTAGAAGCCGGCAAGTCCAAGAAAGCTTCACACTTGCCTCACATTTTGTGGAGGCAACCATTCACGTACAACCTTAATCTTCTCTTCATCAACCTCCACACCTTGAGCTGAAACAACAAAGCCAAGAAAGACTACCTTGTCGGTGCAAAAGGTGCACTTGGCAAGGTTAGCAAACAAGCATTCCTTCTTCAAAACAGCAAGCACACATTTTATATGTTCAACATGTTCATCAAAATAAACAACAACAAATTTGCTAATGAATGGCCTAAGCACATGATTCATTAAATGCATGAAAGTACTAGGTGCATTGGTCAATCCAAAAGGCATCACTAACCATTCATACAGCCCAAACTTGGTTTTGAAGGCTGTTTTCCATTCATCTCCTTCTTTCATTCGAATTTGATGATAGCCACTTCTCAAATCAATTTTTGTAAAAATGATAGCACCACTAAGTTCATCAAGCATGTCATCAAGCCTAGGTATGGGATGTCTATACCTTATTGTAATGTTATTTATGGCTCGGCAATCAACACACATTCTCCATGAGCCATCTTTTTCAGGAACTAAAAGAACAGGAACTGCACAAGGTGAAAGACTTTCTTTAACATACCCTTTGTTGATGAGCTCTTGTACTTGGCGCTGAATTTCTTTGGTTTCCTCCGGGTTGGTACGGTATGGTGCACAGTTTGGGAGAGAAGCACCAGGAACAAGGTCGATTTGATGTTCAATCCCTCTTTTGGGTGGCAGCCCTAGTGGTACTTCCTCCGGAAACACATCTTCATATTCCTGTAGCACTTCAAAAACAACACTAGGCAAAGTAGAGGGTAAGTCGTTAGTGGAAAGAAAATTGTCTTTGCACAGGAGTACAAAGAACATGGCATTGGGTTCACTCAATTATTTTAAATCCCCTTTCATAGCCATCATAACTAATCCCTCTTTTCCCTGTGGCTCGGTTCGTTGCAGCTGTGGAGTTTTATTTGGCTGTGGAATCACTCCCTCACTATGTATGTGGCTCACTCATGTGGTTCTCGCTCTCTCGCTGTTTTTGTTTCAGATCATCCTTCAAAATTTCCTCCGGCAACAAAGGAAGCAAAGTGATGCGCTCTCCTTTGTACATGAGAACAACCTTGTTAGTACGACCACAAATCTGAACATCACGGTCATATAACCATGGTCTTCCTAGCAGCAATTGGCATGCTTGCATTGGCACCACATCACACTCCACTTGATCACTATATCATCCAATAGAGAAAGGAACATTCACAATGTTGCTCACACGCAGCGCACCGGACTCATTTAACCATTGCATCTTGTATGGAGAAGGATGGCACCGCTGTTTTAACCCCAATCTCTCAGCCAATTCTTGACTTGCGATATTATTGCAGCGGCCATTATCAACAATGATTCGGCACAGCTTGTCCTTGATCATGCCTCGAGTGTGAAAAAGATTGTGTCGCTGATTATTTTCTTCTTTCACAGCAATGACACTAAGCACGCATTGAGAAATAAAGCAATTATTATCACCTTCATCAGGTTGAATCTCAGTCTCATCATTCCCAATTTCTTCATCATATATTGGAGCACCGTCTTCATCACTTTCAGATTCCCATTCACCTTGCTAATTCACAAGCATAGTCCTTTTACTAGGACACTCAGCAGCAATGTGCCCACGACCTTGGCACTTGTGATAAACAATGCCTCAGCTATGCGAAGATGATGCAGCGGCTGATGTAGCTAAAGGGGCTGCTGCACTTGTAGTAGGACGTCGATTTTCTTGCTGAATTCAGGTGAAGATGCACAAGAAAATGTTGTCTTTGCTGCACCAATGGATGGAGAGGACCTAGCTGCAGCACCTTGAGATCGAACACCACCAACAGAGGTACCGGGCTGCTGCCGACGCCATGGAGTTGAGACAAATCGACTCCCATAGGACCGCCCACATCCATCTTGCTGAATTTTCCTCTCGGTGCGCATAGCTTGATCAACAAGTTCTTGCAAAGTTTGATATGGAAACATCTCCACAAAACTCGAAATATCATCATTGAGACCATGCAAAAATCTTGCCATTCTTGATTCTTCATCTTCTCTAATATCAGACCGAATCAAGAGCAATTCCATCTCTTTAAAATATTCATTGACTGATTTAGAACCTTGTTTCAATGTTTGTAACCTGTTACTAAGGTCACGGCGATAGCTTGATGGAATAAAGCGCTTCCTCATCACACGCTTCATTTCAGCCCATGTGTTGATATGATCACGTCCCAACACAAGCTGATTGTCTTGTATTTGATTCCACCAAGTGAGAGCATAACCAGAGAATTCAACGGAAGCAAGGCTAACACGTCTCCGATCAGAGAGATTATGCACTCTGAAAATTTGATCACACTGCTCTTCCCAATCAAGATATGCATCAGCATCTTCCTTTCCTGAAAATTTTGGAATACTGAGTTTAACACGAGCAATGTTGTCTGGATCAGCCCTATTGTGACCACGACGATTGTCACCACCATGACCAGCAGCACGACGACGTTCTCGGCGACGTTCAAATGGTCCACGGTGTTTAAAAGGATTCTCATCATCATCATACTCCTCCTCATGGCTGCCCTGAGATTCATCATCATCATCAAAGCGAACATGGCGACCATGATCACAATCACCTCCTGCACGCCGATTCTCATGACCAGCACGCCTTCCACCACCACGATCATCACGACCACCTTGAAAATGGTCACAAAAACCACGCCCGAAACCAGAATTTTCATCACCATATTCATCATGGTGATGTGGAGCTCTTCATCTCGCAGCAGGAAGACGTTCATCAAGCATCCTCTCCATTGCCTCAACAAGCGAGTTGGCCATATTGCGCATCTCAGCCCGTGAGACAGGGGGCTCATCATGTCCATGGTTCCCACCACGAACACTTGAATCAGATCTTGCCATGTTAGGGTTTGCAAGATAGAGTGGAATAGGAAAAATATGTGGAAACACACAACCTCACCTCTTGCTTACCCAAGTTCTTACTCATTCTCAAGGACCGTGAGTGTGCTGAAAGTGGCGTAACCAAACTTGTGATTAAGCGGTCGAAAGGATTACGAATCAAAAGCCCCGGTTACAGATTTTTGTGGAGCTATAGGTGGCTGTTCAAGGGAGGCTATTGTACTGAAACAAAGTGTAACCTGTTCAAAAACTTGCTGTCCAGAACCACCACCAACTTGAGATCACAGATATCAAACTTTTTGTTACACAATCCGCAACACAGTCCCTTTCAACTTCTCTGTTTTTCTTCTTCTTCTTTTTTCTTTCTTTCACACTTTTTTTTCTGAATTTTGTTTTTTTTTTCTAACAGCGAACACAAGATAACAGATGAGGGGTGCGGAAACAAAATTACAGCACTGCGGAAGAACAAAGAAGGTGATCAAGAACACGATGAACGCAACACACAAAGCAACAGTACCACAAAAAGGCTATGGGATTTTTTGTGTGGCTTTCTAGTAGATTGTAGGACATAAACAAAATGATATAGCAGATGATAAAGGGTGGGAGGGTGGGTAATAACTAAAAACCTACCGTGACAACGATAGCTCTGATAACCACATGATAGGGACCGTTGCAAGAAAGGTCCTGGGGATGGCCCGACCTTCACGGCAGTAGGTTTTGTAACAAGATAACTTGCTGCAAGCAGCGGGTAAAGGCTTTATACCTGACCAAGGTTGGATGCGACCAAGCGACGGGGAGAGAGGCACCAAAACCGCGAAGACTTCGACTCGATCTCCGAACGACCGCAGAACCACAAGCCGGAACTAGTCCACACAATACGGCGCAGCCGAACGTAAGCCGTAGAGCACGAAGTAGGGGACTGTGACGCCCCAGGTTTTTAATTAGCGTCATTAGTGCTAATGACCTCGTCAACCGAATCAAACACGTTGACTTTGGTCAAACCTTGGTCAACCTGGGTCATCACCTCGAAAACCTAGTCAATAATCACTAATGACCCTCTTAATCGAGTCAACGCACACTTGTGGTCAAACCTTGGTCAAAGATAGGGTCAAAAAACCCTAGTCAAACCCATGGACCCTAATACCTTGCCTAGAACTTTTGCCGCGTTGTCAAATTTTCACTTAAACACTTCAAAACCGGCCAATATAAAAGTTGTTCGTCTTTCCGAGGGACACACTTTTCATAATTTGTGGCATTTTAGATTTCGAGTGGAAATTGTTCAAAAACATGCTCAAAGCCAGCCTTTGCATTTTGACTGAGCCGAGATAAATAGAAAGTTTGAGCCAAATTTCTGACCAATCCAAGCAGATTTTCATAGGCCAGCCTTTGTAAAAGTTGTAGAGGATTCTTTGATCTACAACTTTGCTTATTAGCTCATAGTGCACTTTAGTTCGAAGTTTTGGAGTTATCGTCGGTCAAACAGGAGTAAGTGAGACGTTTTTCGCGACGTCACGCCGCGACGTCGTGGCCGCGCTCCAAGAGCGCGCCCGCGTGCGCTGCCACGCGGCTACCGCCGCCCCTCGGCGTCTGCCCCCCCCCCCACGCCGGCCCGCAGCTCCAAAGGCCGCGCTCCTGAGGCCGCACGCAGCCCGAGCGTCTGGGAGCTCGCGCCCCGCCGCGTGTCGCGTCCCCGCACACGTCCGCGTCGGACCCCGCCGTGCCGCCGCCGGCCAAGCCGCGCGCGCGCCCCACACGACAGCCTGGTCCCCCACTCCACTGTTTTTCCCTTCGCGATGAAGCCTTGGAGCCGCACCACCCTCACCAGCCTATAAAAGGAGCCACAGTGCCTCCTCGCGTGTGAGCCCGCCGCCGCACGCCATTGCCGCCGCCGCAGCGGAAGCTCCGCCTCCAGCCACCTCTGTTGCAGAACGTGCGCCCCTAACACCTTCCCTAGAACCTCCTCAAGCTCTCCACTCGCTCGTTGCTCGGCCGAGCACCCCTTGCCCTCACATCTGCCACCAATCGAGTCTAGGTGAGTTGAATTGCACCCTCAGCTCATTTGTTTGCCACCGCGGGCCCCGCACCGCCGCTGGCGAGCTCACCGCCGCCGGAAGGGCATGGCTGTGAGAGTTCTCGGTCCCGAGGGTATAGTTGTAATTATCGAGGGTATTTCTGTGAAGCCTGAAAAAGTTCCAGGGACCTGTCTGCAAAAGTGGATCTTAAATAGTATACGCTTTTGGCTGAATATTAGAAAATACGTAGAAATTTGTAGAAAAATCAGAAAAATGCCAAACCAATTTTGTTGGTTTTCTTGTGAATAACCCTACAACTTTTGTAAAGCATAACCATACTGTTGAGTGATAGTTTTTGCATGAAAAATAGAAATCAGTTAAACCTAGATCTGCTATAGTTCAAAATCTACCAGTGGTCTCAAGTTGATTTTTGTATATGTTGCGAATCATGCCATGTCTAAGCTCTACACCAAAAATTGCAGAAAGTTACTAAGTAAATCTTTTAATATGATTTATTTTGTATTTATGATGGATCTGTCCAAATGATGTTTGTAGCTAAAAATAATTATGTTTTTGTGCTCAACTTCTGCATGTTATCTTGTTATGCCTAAATTCACCTCTGGTGAATTAATCATGATTTTATATGTGTCAAAAATATTTATTCTTGAAATGTTCTTAATTTTTAATGTAATTGCATAACTCAAGATCTAGAGTAGCTCTTGATGTGTTTGTTATTTTCCTAGCTTAGTTTTGCACCTAAGAATCAGTGGGAGAAAGTTGGAATCCATTTGTTGCTTAATTATTTTTACATGCTTTTCTCATGTTTGGCTAGCTAGAAATTGTCTTTTGTGATATAATTAATTTTATAGCTCACGGAAATGTGAAATCTTGTTCAGTGGCTTCATCTAGGTTTATAGTGCTTCAGAAACACCACCCACTGAATTTTTTGTTAATTTATTTATGAATAAAAGCCATGGAGGCCAAATTAAAGCTTAATAATAAGTTAAATTGGAAAACCACCAACACCACACCTAAAGACCCTGTGTTGGTGATGTGAAACGTGCTGAGATGGTTAAAACCACTTCCTTGCTGTTTTGTGAATTTAAGTTAATTAATTTGCATAAATATGTACACAGTCACTATTAAAAGGAATAAATAATGAAACACCATGTGTTACTACTTTAATAGAAAGAATATACCAAATGTGTGTTTATCTAGGTGAATGTGATCAACCGTGCACCCCATGGTTGTCACATGTTGTTTTGTAAATAATTAAATTGAAAACCGTCAGTTAAATAGTGCATTTGCATCCTCGTGTAGATCTTCCCGACGGTAGCTATACGCTCGTGCTGGAAGGAGGAGACGAAGGTGCTGACGGTGAGCTGCAGTACGTGGACGTAGCTCAAGACCTGGACCAAAGTACAGAAGGGCCCAAGGCCAACCTTGCCAGCGAAGGCAAGCCCCGGATCATTAACCCTTCCTTTTTAAAAAAATTATGCAATTACTTTTGCTATGTTTGTGCATTTACGTTTCAGGAGATGAATTGAAACCCTAGATGCATGATCCCTAGGTACCTATGCTCTTTTACTAGTATGCTAGGTCGATAGCTGCTATGCTATAGGATCGGTACAAGTCGAGTGATATTCGTCACTCGCGAGAATAGGTTCTTATGTTGGAATCATAAGATCTTTATAAATGGGTTGCTCATGTGGTAAGAGCATGGGATTTGGGCTCCGGTCCAGTGGCTTTCGTGGGATAAGCTTTTGAACGTACTAAGCACTTGTCGGGAATGGGACCGGTAAGCCTAGTACCTTAATGAGGCGGTGCGGGATCTTACTATTACTAATCTTGAGTATTCACCTGCCCGACTTGCAACCGGGAGGTGGGTACATGTGTGAGGCTGGGTGTACTGTGTGGGGCATGCCAGATAGCCTTGTACCCGGGACCGTAAGATTCGATCCCAAGCCGAGGATTTTTGGGAACTGCCTGGTTGGTGAACTCTTGGTGAGGTCACTCTTCCGTGTGTTTAGGTTTACCTTGCAAGGTCATGAATCAATCGATTGTCGGCCTCTCACCATTATCTGAGACTGCTTAATCAACTGGCCATGATATCCCGTAATGATGGAACTATGTGAATATTTCTGCGTGAATTAATTGTATTGTACAATTCTTGATTGATTTAGTTGGCTCATTTAGAAATGGTAATTAACTAGAATTGGAGCTAAAATATTGAAAGTAAGGACATACTCTTTGTTGCTTTTCAGCAAAAGAACTCCACCGGCCAAAAAGCGTCTCATGTCTAGAGTTTGGTGAGGTAGTCATCACCCGACGGTTAAGTCTTGCTGAGTATTAGTATACTCAGCCTCGCTTTATAAAATGTGGTTGCAGGTGTTGTTTGGTCTGGAGAGTTTCCACCCGGCTGGGAGCTGGAATGGGTAGATGATGATGAGTGATGGCATCACGGACGGCCTCCTGTGATGTTTGTCGTTTTGCTAGTTGTTATTCCGCTGTCTTTGAACTCTGAACCTTTACTTATCATGTCATGAACAATGGTTTGTAATAATTAAACCCTTCGGGGCAAAGTTGGG
This sequence comes from Cenchrus fungigraminus, assembly GCA_036936925.1. Classification (NCBI taxonomy): domain Eukaryota; kingdom Viridiplantae; phylum Streptophyta; class Magnoliopsida; order Poales; family Poaceae; genus Cenchrus; species Cenchrus fungigraminus. Next base: position 53,881,745 of record CM072772.1, on the reverse strand, counting down.
TTTAATTTGTGTTTGTACTCTGGACTCGCCTTCGTGTGAGTTTTAATGCATATGTTCGATCCTCTGGGTGATATCCCAGTGATTTACCGGGCTTCGACCCGGCAACCAACGACGGGATGGTACTTTACTGTCGCTTAATGACCAAAGTGGATTGGTTTAGGTGATAGTATGGTATTTTCTTGGGCGAGTTGTCATAGGGACCCCAGAGAGATCTCTTCACAGGTCCTCGAAGAACAAGGAAGAATAGGGGTGTGCAAGGCACTCAGCAACTCGGCTGGAAGAAAACCATATGTGGTTGTCTATTCTCAATAATCAAAACTGAGTTCTTTGGGGTACATAGGGGGTATATATACTAGGAACAACCCTCCTAGATGGGTGTGGGATAGGTGTGAACTGCAGCAACCACGTTGGGAGGTGCAAGGCCAACTGGTTGAAGCATTCACGAAGTGATCTTCAGTTCTCGCGTGTCTTTTCACCTTCTGTGCAGTCTTCAGTAAAATGACCATTACTCCTAGCTCGGAAGCCGAAAAGGTGTACCGTTTATTGGGTTGGAATCTTGACTTCAAGATGCTTCTAGGCATGTATGGCTTGACCCCCGTCTCTTCCCGAGATGATATAGACTTGGACGTGAAGTTTATGCTTCTACGGCGTAACCCTGAGTCTCGTGTGCGTAACCCTTCTCAGCTTGGGCAGCAGTCTTGGTGTCTTCTATGTAACCTTCTGCATCCTTGACGTAACCCAGCGGAGAGGCCTCTAGTATAAACCTAAGTAGGAGTAAAGTACAAGACTTAGGTAGTATATGACTTTCATCAATATTACAATGTAACTCAGAGAGGAAAGCATGCACCTCTTGTTGAAGTTTCTTTGCACGGCTGCGCGTAACCGGACCTTCATTCACTTGTACTTGTGTATCCAATGCTTGATCTTGTGTAACCGATTGTGTGCTTGATTCTTGATGCGTAACCAGAGGTGGATTTGGTGTAACCAGCGATGCGTCTGGTGTAACCAAAGCATCCGGGTTACGTATGGTTGTGATGTCCTCATTAGTATGGAAGCAACTTTGCCTCGGATATTGGTGCCTCCTCCTCCTCAGCCCCTCCTCCTCCACCTACTGGTTTTAATTTGACACCATGTTTGAGGGTGATGCGGTGGCACCGGAGCTTGGGTTTCTCCTCCACTGGATGAGAGTTGGGGGGCTCGCATTTCAGATGAGCTCTTTGATGACCTCCACCATCCTATGGTACAGAAGAATCCCTCTTATCTCTTTTTCTGAATTTTTTCTGTATCTAGTTCTTTTTCATCTCATTTATCTCTTGTATGCCTTAATTGAAGATCCGAACACTGGAGAGGAGAATTGGGATAGGTGGTAGTGATCTTGCAGCAGCAACATCTTCTCCAGGCCCTTTATGGATGCCTGATGACAAAGGGGGAGAAGAATTAGATTAAAGCTCCATGTTTTATCTTTAGGGTAGCTGGTCTGCAGGGGGCAGTCTAACTGCCCAGGGTAGGCGGTCTAACCGCCCTACCCTGTGTGAGCTGAGAGAGGCTCCGGTTCTGTAATAAATTGGATCCCTTTTATCTTGTGGACTTGAGTATTTGTAATGTGTGCTATTGGGTGTGTTGAACTTATTTATGTACCTTAAGTGACAGTTGTGATAGTTTGTGATGCATTATTGGTTGATGAATGTTTTTAGTGTGTGCTGAATGGGGGAGGTGGTCTGACCGGCCTGCATCCTAGGTCTGACCACCCCTACCTAGTCAGCACACATATCTTTCTTTGTTGATTGCTTATCATGTCATATGCATCACGGTTTTATTTTGTTGTGTCACACACACCTCCAGCACTCCATTGATTCTAAGATATAGGGGGAGCTCTCATGGTTTTCTTTTAAATATGTGCTTTTGGCATTTGAGGCCATTTTTGAAAATTCCATTCAAAGCACGCATTGAGGGGGAGCTCTAGCTATATCTAAGAATCAAAATGCGCTTAATCGATTTATTTGTAAGCTTTAATCGAGTTGTCATCAATCACAAAAAAAGGGAGATTGCAAGTGCATTTAGGCCCCTCCAACTTGTTTGTCTAAGATTGTGAGCAGGTTTTTATTACTTATTCATGAGCTATAATTGTTGATTATTTAAATGGATATTATTTGGCTCACATTCATTAAAGACAAACAAGTGTGTGATCCTTATGCAAATTGGTGAATGTCAAGCAATAAATGGTTTTCTATATTGGGGATATTTTGCAAAGATAAATGTCATGTCTCCAAGGATTGTGGTAGCTTGGCTAAAAAAGAAAAGGGATCAGAAAAAGAGAAATTAGTAATTCTCTCAAATTAAATGCAAGGATTCATGTGGTAATTGAAAGAGGACACAAGGATGAGTATAGACTGTATGGTTCTTAATTGGAAGCTTGCATATTCGTTGTCAATCAAGAACAACCATTTGAAGCTGGATTTGAAATGAAGGATAATTGTGGATTAACACTACGTGAAAACCTCAAATAGGTCACGCAGCATTTGTAACGGGCCCTTAACGCCCGTTACATGCACCCACATCTGTAACGGTTGTTGTTTGGCACCCGTTACCCATAAGCGCGGCAGGCCGACCCTGGGGTTGGCCTCCACTACGCCCGTTACCAATGTGGACTTCTGGTAACGGGCTTCTTAAGCGCCCGTTACATGAATTCGTTGTAACGCATGTTAAATCGAGTCCGTTACAAAAGTTAAACCTATCGGTAACGGACTCGTAAAGTCCATTACCGATCAATGCCCTATCAGTAACGGGTTGTTTAAGTCTGTTACTGATCACTGTCGTATTGGTAACGGGCTATAAAGTCCATTACCGATAATTTCATACTGGAGACGCATGCTTGTTAGGATGCATCTCCTTTGCTAGCGACCCAATTGGATACGCTCGTTTCTTAGGACTCGTCTCCTTTGATTGCCACCCAGGGTCGCCTTTTTTCTCACATCGGAGACGTACGTTGTTATTGCTCGTCTCTGTCTTCTCCTTCCGACACCACTCGCTCTCTCTCAGCAGAAGGCCACTCCCGTTCCGATAACAACACTTGCTCTCTCTCCTCATAAGGTCACTCGCTCGATCTCTCTGCTCAGATGTCCCCGCCGGCCTGCCCCGTTCGCCGCCGCCAGCTACGCGCGATCTGAGGATCGCGCTTAATTTCTCTCCTCAGAAAGCCAGCACTGCAATAGGCCGGCCGGTCGCGTGCGCGACGGCGAAAGGGGCCAGCGGACGTCGACTGCGGCGTCATCCAAAGCAGACGCCTCTGTGTCCCCTCCCCCTAGGGCTCGGCGCCGTCCTCCGCGCTGTCACCGCGGCCGCGACACCACCTCCGATCCTCCTCCTCGGCCGCGCTCGCCTCGTAGAAAGTCCTCGTCAAGGTGGAAATTAATTGCCCCCTTTTATTGAAATTCTTCAGCTGTCCTAATCCTCTTATGTTATCGGTTTTTTTGTGTGATGAATTATGCTCATTTGGTGTATGGAATGCAGATGGCGTCTGCTGCTCGGGCTTGGATGTACAGACAGCCCCAAGAAGATTGGGAGAATTTCTTAAGCGGGGTCAATGGTTTTCTAAATCAAGCAGAGGCGGATATGAGAAACCGTGGTGTTCAGGCAATGCTTTGCCCCTGTATAGATTGTCTCAACTAGAAGAAATTCGCACAACGGGAAATCATTTTTCATCATTTGGTCACACGTGGTTTCACAAAAAATTACACGTGTTGGAATAAACATGGTGAGGAAGGCCTTAATGAACTCGAAGCAGGCTGCCTAAATGAAGGTGAAGTGCGACACCATGCTACCGACCATGATGAAGACCTTGATGACGGTGGAGTTTTTGAGGAAAATGAACCATTATTCCCACCAAATGTGATGAGGCCTGAGGATATCACTGATCAAGAAGTTTGGGGCTTCGATGATGGTGAGGTGTTGCAACGTGGGCACAATGTTGATCAAATGTTGCGAGATGTTGAGTTTCAACGAGTGTACACACCTTCTGAATTAGCGAGGCTGAAGCAGTTCATTGAAGATTCAAAGAAACCCCTCTATCCTGATTGCCAGAAATACTCTCGCCTTTCTGGTGATCTAAAACTTCTGCAGCTTAAGGCAGATTATGGTTGGAGCAACAAAAGTTTCAAACATCTATTGGATGTGCTTAGAGACATGCTACCTAAAGGAAACCAAATAGCAGAGTCTGTCTATGAGGCGAAGAAGATAATCTGTCCTCTGGGATAGAGGTTGAAAAAATCCATGCATGCAAGAATAGTTGTGTATTGTTCCGTGGAGATTATGCAGACCTTGACAAGTGCCCCAATTGTGGCTATGATTGGTACAAGAGGAAAAAGGATGGTGGAGATGATAATAATGATGATGACGAGAACGAGCCCGGCGAGATCAAAGGCAAGAAGAAGAAGGCTAACAGAGGGGCTCCTGTGAGGGTGGCATGGTATTTTTGCATCATTCCTCGGCTGAGAAGATGGTTTGCAACACGAAAGGAGGCCCAACTCTTGCGTTGGCATGATGAAGGCCGAAAGGAGCTTAAGCAAGATGGCAAGTTTAGGCACCCCGCAGATGCAGCACAATGGGGTAACATTAATAACCACTTTCCGTGGTTTGACAAAGACGTAAGGAGCATATGGTTTGCTATGAGCACAGATGGCGTGAACCCATTCGGTAACCAGATCTCAACACATAGCACCTGGCCTGTCGTGCTGTCGTTGTACAACCTTCCACCCTGGCTATGCAAGAAACAAAAATATATGATGCTGACAATATTGGTCTCCGGGCCAAAGCAACCTGGCGACCGTATTGATGTCTACTTGAGGCCACTAGTTGATGACTTGATGATACTATGGAAGCCTGGTGTGAAGGAGGTTTGGGATGAGTACAAGCATGAGGAGTTCACAATGCGCGCCATGTTGTTCACCACCATCAACGACAACCCAGCTCATCGCAACCTCTCTGGCCAGAGTAAAAGGAAAGGTGCAGCTTGCCCACACTGCTTGGAAGATACTTGCGCAGTATGGCTAAGACATTCAAAGAAATACGTATTTATGGGGCACCGTCGTTTCCTCGGCAAGAAACATCCATACCGGGCCATGGATTGTTAGTTTAATGGGGAAAAGGAGAATCGAGAGGCGCTGTTGCATGTGACTGGAGATCTGGTCCACTTGAAAGTCAAGGACGTCAAAACTATCGAGGAGTTACCCAAATTGACTGAAAAACCCTTGGCAAAAGAAAGAAATGAGATGGTGAAGAAGAAGAAGAAGGAATGTGGAACAAGAAATCAATTCTATGGGAGCTAGAGTATTGGCCGATGTTGGATGTGCATCATTCGATTGACAACATGCACATCAAGAAGAATGTGTGTGAAGCTACTTCTGGAACATTGCTACAACAGAAGTCCAAAGGAAAAGATCATAAAAATGCAAGGGAGGATCTTAAAGAACTGGGCATTAGGCCGGAGCTCTATGCAGAGGAAACAGAGACGGGGACGAACCTTCCCGTTGCTGCAACCACCTTGTCAAAGGCAGAGAGAAAAGAATTCTGTCAGTTTTTGCATGATTTGAAAGTACCTTCAGGCTACTCATCAAACTTCAAGAGGCTAGTGTCAGTGAAGGACATGAAAATGAATTTCAACTTGATGAAATCTCATGATTGCCATGTGTTGATGACAGGTCTTCTTCCTGTTGCACTTAGAGGTATCAAGACAGAACTGGTTCGCGACGCGGTCACGAGCTTGTGTTTATTCTTCAATGCAATAGAACAGAAGGTGATTGATGAGGAAAAACTATTGGACTTAGAGAGGAGGCATTTCGAGACCCTATGCCTGCTTGAAGCTACCTTCCCACCATCATTCTTTGATCTCATGCTGCATCTAATAGCACACCTCGTGAGGGAAATCTGGTTCCTTGGCCCATCTTACCTTCATCAGATGTTTCCATAAGAGAGGTTCTATGGATTCCTGAAATCATTGGTACATAACCGGTTATTTCCGGAGGGAGCCATTGTTCGTGGCTACGAGACCATCGAAGTAGTGGAGTGGGCCATGGGTTATATGGACCCCCAAAACCCCATTGGTGTGCCTCGCTCACGGCATGAAGGTAGGCTTTCAGGTGTTGGGACCCTGGGGAGAAAGTCAGTCACTCTGGAACCAGATGCCTTCCAAAAGGCTCATTTCACCGTGATACAACAGCAGCACCTAATTACACCATTTGCCAATGAGCACAAGCGACAACTACGTGAAGACAACCCTGACCGTGGTAGGGCTTGGCTTGCAAAGATGCACATGCAAGGTTTTAGCAGGTGGCTCTGAGATTATGTCGAGACATGCAGCAATGCTGTAATAACCGACGAGATAAGGAATCTAGCAGCGGGGCCATTGTTCACTGTTACAAGATACCAAGCAATGGATATCAATGGATACACGTTCTACACCATGGCCCAGGATAAAAAGAGCGTCTATCAAAATAGTGGTGTGCGTGTACGGGCCGTCATTGACAACAGTCATGATGATGATGCCATGGAGACAGACACATATTATGGTCAAATAGAGGAGATATGGGAGCTTGATTATGTAGGATTGAAGGTAGCCTTGTTTCGGTGTAGATGGGTCACCAATGGGAAGAGAGCTGTGAGCAAGGACAAATATGGTTATGTTAGTGTTGATCTCCGGGTCTTTGGTTACAAAAATGAACCGTTTGTCTTCGCCAACGATGTTGAGCAAGTGTTCTATGTACCTGACCTTGCAAAGAAGAACTGGTTTGTGGTTATGCCTGGAAAAAAAAGGATTGTTGGGGTTGAAAATGTTGTTGAGGAGGAGGAATACAACCAGTTTCATGAAATTCCATCCTTTTACACTTCATACAAGCCCCGACTCTTGGGAACTAACAAAACACCATACTTGCAAAGCGTCCATAGTGAAAAAATCCATATACAGAAATCTAGGAAGAAAAAGCAAGCCTGATTTCTGCTGAATCCTTTTTGTAATGTAGGATGTGTCTATTGGTGGAAATGGAATCCGTTTTGTAATATAAAGGATGTGATGTATTGGTGGAATTTGAATCCTTTTTATAATATATAGGATGTGGTGGAATTTGAATCCTTTTTGTAATATATTCTGCCTAAGATACTATATATATTCTGTTTATATTCTGCTTCAGTTCGGTAAGTATGTTGCAGGCTGCTTCAGTTCAGTAACGGGCGTTAATATAAAAGAGACGAGGATTAGCCAACCCGCGTCGCCTTTGTTATGGGCAAGAGGCGAGGATTAACCAATCCACATCGCCTTTGTTATGGGCAAGAGATGCGAAATCACACACATAGATTACATCAAAAGAGACGCGGATTAGCCAGCCCCCGTCGGCTTGTTCTTCTTCATGCTTGCAAGTGAGTAGGTAAATCATACGAAAAATTGTACTGCACACAGATAATCACACAAGCATGTCTCTTGAGATGCAAAATCACACACACAGATTACAGTCATCATTGATACATCAGAAGGTTACAAAGCGGCCATCTATGTTCATCATCACTAGGCAGTACCAGGATGAGGAACATAGATCTAAACTAAGCAAAAGAGATATACTTCCGTCGGCTTGTTCTTCTTCATGCTTGCAAGAGAGTAGGTAAATCATACAAAAAATTGGACTGCACACAGATAATCACACAAGCATGTCTCTTGAGACGCAAAATCACACACACAGATTACAGTCATCATTGGTACATCAGATAGGGAGGCCTCGGGATCTTGGCCAGCTCGGCAACCTCGAACTCGCGTCCGGCTCTAGCTGAATCTCCGGTCGGCCAGAGGTAGAAGACCACTGCGGTGGTGGGTGCTGAATTGGTGATGTTGAGGCTCAAAGTTCGATCTTGCTCCTTCCCTACCCGTCGGTCGATCGTCAGAGGTGAAGAGAAAGGAGGCCGCCGTCGGGTTGTTCTTCATGACGAGATATGCTCCAGATTCTGGCTTCTTCTTCATGCTTACAAGTGAGCACAAGAGAAAGATACAGCAGAGGGTGGAAACATATCCCTTCAAAAATCCTCCTCCTGGAGGAGGGAAAGCAAAAGGAAGCGCAAGTTTGACGAGAAAGCTACTGCAGGATGGTTCTGGGCTTCTCTCCCCAGACCTAATCTTTCCGTCGGCTTGTTCTTCCTGATGCAAGGAGGTTCTGGGCTACCTTCCCCCGACAGCTGATATATCACAAGGATTTTTCTAGCAGCTGTGCTAGAGGGATGAGCAACCCAGTCACCCATATCACAAGAATTCTTCTAGCAACTGAGAGAACGAGGAGGAGGAAGAAGAGAGAAAAGCAAAAGCTTGCGCCCTACAAGATCTATTCTTTGTGCCATAGCTAGATCAAGATCTAGAGAAGAAGGAAGCAAGTGAGGAGGACCAATAGGCGTCGGTGCCTTTTTATAGCAAAAACAAGGAAGGGATAAGATCGGTTGTCAAAAAAAAGAGGAAGGGATAAGATCAAGAGCACAGGAAAACAGGAAGGTTCCCAAGAAATTGATGCCAGATCCGGTCAATGGGGAAACAATTGCCCAGTCAATGGCTGAGAGCAGAGGCAGTGATTCCAATGTAGAATTAAATCATACACAGATTAACCAAACGTTGTCTCCAATGTAGAATTAAAGGATAGTACGCGGATTAGCCAAACGTCGTCTGCAATGGAGAATTAAAGGATACACGGATTAACCAAACGTCGTCTCCATTGCATACTTAAACCGTGTTTCGAAACAAATCTCCTGTATCTTCTCCTTCCAAAATAATTTAGATCCCCTGCCCCTTCATCAACCCACGAAAAAACAGCAACTGCCTACTCCTCATCGTCACTATTCCCGGCCGGAGATGAATAGCATGCCGGGAAGAAGTAGGCGGCACCAGCCGTCGTCGCTGCTGAACCTCCCTCAAGACCTCCGCATTGAGATTGCGGCGCGCGTCGGTGTGACCTTGGAGCGGCCCTTGGCTGACCTCCGCAGCCTACGTGGTACTTGCTCGACCATGCGTCGTGTGTGCAGCCAAGGCGACGTCGGCCGGCGTTTGTCGATAGAGGGGATAAGTGTGACAACCCCATCCGAGATAATTCCGTACTATCGCCTAAACCACTCCATTTGGTCATTAAGTGATAATAAAGAATCATCCCGTTGAGTGTTGCTGGGTCATAGCCCGGTAAATCACTTGAAACACACACAGAGGATCCAAACGTATACATTAAAACTCCCACGAAGGAGAGTCCAGAGTGCCTTACAAGTTAAAGTAAATCTTCCCCGTAGGGTCCATTATTACAAACCATGGTTCTTGACATGAAAGTAAATGGTTCAGAGTTTATTAAAATAGCGGAAATAACTAAGCGGTACGACAAGCATCATAGGAGGTCGTCCATGATGCAATCATTCGTCATCATCCACCCATTCCAGCTCCCAGCCGGGTGGAATCTCTCCAGGCCACACATCACATGCATTACCTGCAAACAACATTTAAAAAGCAAGGCTAAGTATACTAATACTCAGCAAGGCTTACCCGTCTAAAATAAAAGACTTTACCGCTAATCATGCAAGGCTTTTGGCTAGTGGGTTTGTTTTTGCCAAAAAGCTACTAAGTAGTGAATCCTTACTTTCACCTTTTAGCTCAAGTTCTAGTAGAAGTAATCATTACTATATAAGCAACTATTGCAATCATGAGTTGTACAATACAATTAATCAAATAACAATATTCACAAAGTTCCATCATAAAGGGATATCATGGCCAGTAGATTAAGTAGTCTCAGATAACGGTGAGAGGCCGACAATCGATTGATTTAAACCTTGCAAGGTAGACCTAAATACACGGGAGGTGTCCTCACTAAGAGTCCACCAACCAGGCGGTTCCCGTCATTCTTTGGTTTGGGAATAATAGCTCACAGTCTTAAGTACTAGGTTTATCTGGGCTACGCCACTAAGGTCACCCAGCCTCACGCATGCACTCAAGTGGCGAGCCCGGGGCCGCAACCCTAAGATTAGTGATAGTAAAATCCCGTACTGCCTCATTTAGGTACTAGGCTTACCATGCCCATTTCCGACAAGTGCTTAGTACGTTCAAACACTTAACCCACGAAGCCACTGGACCGGAGCCCAATCCCATGCTCTTACCACATGAGCAATCCATTAATAAATATGGTGATTCCATAAAGGAGATCCTATTCTCGCGAGTGACGAACATCACTCGACTTGTACCGGATCCTTAGAGCATAGCAATTAGCGACCTAGCATGCTAGTAAAAGATCATAGGTACTTAGGGATCATGCAACTAGGGTTTCAATTCAACTCCTGAACGTAAATGCACATAGATAAGCAATGATAAATTCAGATGCTTAAAAGAAACACATAGGTTAATGTTTAAACCGGGGCTTGCCTTCGTCAGCACAAGCAGTCAAACAAACTTCCGGACTTTGGTCCGGGTCTTGATCTACGGACACGTAGTGCACTTCTCCTCCTGCTCCCTCGTCCTCGTCAGCCGGTACGAGCGTGTAGATACCGTCGGGAACTTCTACACGGAGGATGCATATGCAATAATTAGTGGTGAAATTAATTTAATTTAATTAAAAACAGCAACAAAAGACAACAATGAGCACATGGTTGACCATATTCACCTTGACAAAATATATTCATCATACTCTTCCTTTTAAAGAATATTATGAAGGCTTTATTATTTATTCTTCTCTTTATAGTGATTGTGTACATATTTAAATAAATAATTTATTTCTTTGCACAAACAGCAAGGGGGTGGTTTTCAGCTCCTAAACCATTTCCAAAGCACACTCACAAGGTTCATAAAGATAGTAGGGATGGTTTTCCAATTAAACTTATTATTAAGTGCAAAATGGCTTTTCCACTTTTATTCACCAAAATAATTTATAAAAAGCCATGGGTGATGCTCACTGAGCTCACAATTCTACTCTAAGCCACTGAACCAGCAAGCACATATATTTGAGCTATGAAAATAAATATACCCCAAATAACATTTCTAGCTACCACAAATGAGATAAATGCATACAAAAACAAATACATCACTTCTGTATCCAAATTTTCTCCTACATCTTCTCTGACCTAAAAAAAGGCTAGGAAACCAACAAACACATCAAAAGCTATTTTAGATCTTGAACTAAGCATTTATGATTAAAAACAAGTATAAATCAGGAACAAATATTTGTTATAGTCCAAAAATCATGATTAATTCAAGAAAGGTGCATCTAGGCATTATAATACTGTACTCAGAAGTTGAGCTCAAGAATCTATTAAATTTTGACTACAAAAATCATTAAGGCAGAAATAGCATAAATACAAGATAAATCATAATAAAAGATTTACTCCATAACTTTGTGCAAATTTTTGTGAAGCGGCTACACATGGTATCTGCAACAACATATCCAAAGTTCAGCTTGAGATCACAAGTAGATTTTGAACTACAACAAAAGTAGCTTAAACTGATTTCAATTTTTCATGCAAAACATATCACTCAAAAGTATATACATGCTTTGCAAAAGATGTAGGTCTGCTCACAAGGAAGCTAACAAAATTGGTTTTGCATTTTTACGATTTTTCTACGATTTTATATGAATTTTACAAGATTCAGCACCTTCACCCTAGATCTAGAAGAAGCAGTTTTGCGAAGAGGTCCTCGGATTTCACAGATAGGTCCTCAGGACGAAAACATAGATTGCAATGTGGTCCCTGGACGCGGGCAGCGGCGGAGATGGTCGGAATCCGGCGTGGGGAAGGCCGGGATGGGCCGGGAAAGGAAGGGGGAGTGGTCTAGGTTCACCTAGGGTTCCATTCCAGGGGTTTGTGGCGGCAGAGGAGCGGCCGGTGGTGGTGCTCGGCGACGCAGTGGAGCTGTGACCGCCTCTGCTCCGACTCCGCTGAGAAGGATGTCGGGGCTCAGCAACTGGCGGCCGTGCAAGCTTCAGTAGGGCTACGGGGAGATGGAGGAAGGCTCAGGCGTGGTCGGGAGGAGATGGAGGCAACCGGAGGGAGGAGCTCACCAACCGGTGGCCATGGGGGACAGGAGAAGAAGCTCGGTGCTATGGAGCTCCGGGAGCTCACCTTTTATAGGCTGCTGGGCAGAGAGGAGGGCGGTGTGGTGTGAGTCAAGTCGACGGGCACGCGCGGCATGGGCAGCAAGCCGGTGGCGACGTGCAGCGGACGGGGACCAATGGCGTGCGGCGGTACGGCCGGCCGGCGCGTGCGGGCACGCCGCGTGGCACCGACCCGGGGGTCCACTCGCGTCATGCACAGGAGCACTTCGGCGCCGCGCATGGACCGGTGGTCGCCAGCCTACCTCGGCGTGCGGTACGGCGGCGTACGGCGGTGGCAACGTGGCGTGCAGGAGCGACGTCGCGCGCGGGCGCGTTCCGGCGAAGAAACAAATCCGTTTAGCCTAGTTTGACCAAAGTTTTCTCCAAAAAGTTGAACTGAAGTGCCCCAAGGTTTGAATACCAAACTTGCTCATCTCACTACCCTCTAAAACTTCTACAAAGGCTCATAGGGGTTTTGAGCAACAGATTTTGCATAAAAGGCTTGCTAACTTGGCACTTTTCATGGCACCGATGAATAGTAACTAAGGGTGTTTACCAACGGTTTACACAATTTTCCACTTCAAATTTCAAATGCCGCTCAACATGAAAGTTGTGTCTCATGAAAAACTGCACAACTTTTGTATTGGGAGAATTTGAAGTGTTTAGGTGAAATTTGGAGAACGCGGCAAAAGTTCTAGAGAGGTTATTGGACATCAAGAGGTTGACTAGGGTTTTGACTAGACCTTTGACCAAGGTTTGACCATTAGTGTGTGTTGACTTGATTAAGAGGATGAGTGGTGATTGTTGGCTAGGTTTTCGAGGTGATGACCCAGGTTGACTAAGATTTGACCAACGTCAACACGTTTGACCGGATTGACTAGGTCATTTGCGTCAATTAACCTTAAATGAAAACCTGGGGCGTCACAGCCTACCCCCCATAAAGAGAATCTCGTCCCGAGATTCGACAACAAGATTAGAGCGATTCCTTCCAACAAGACAAGGGTTACAAAGGGAGAAAGACATATCTGCTTACACTAATCGACATCGAGAATTCAGATAGGACAAAAGATACATGGTGCTCTCCTCATTGCCTCAACGCCGCTCATGAGGAAGCGGGTGTCACACCTGTTTTTCCAAAGAAAACCAAGGGCAAACCTATATGCATGCCAGGATCAAGTTTCATGCATATAGTTGACATAAGTGAATAACAGAAACAATATCACGTAAGAAAAAGAAAGATTATCAGAGTATTACGCTATATCTTGGAAACGAAGGCACCAAACTCCACAAGCAATCGACTAAGGGTTGCGTACGCCTAGAACTCAACAACATCTTCAGCAAACTCCACGGTAGCTTCCTCTTTCTGAGCAACATTGTTTATAGCAAGGGTGAGCACTTGTCGTACTCAGCAAGTGTGGGGAAAGTATGAATGCAAAGGCTTTATAGTGGACTGGGCTCTAAGCATTTAGCATTTTAGTTGGTCAAATTTTATTAGCACCTGATTACTAATAAAGTATAAGTTTATACCATCCCACAATTAGCATAAAGAGATAGATAAGATACACCATAAACATATGGCAAGCATAACCATATAACACAATTTAAGTCCATGTTCAAGTTCAATTATCATGTGAGGGTCCAGGCCGCTCTTGACCGTGAGCACGGCTAATCGATTAGTTTTACACTCTGCAGAGGTTGTACACTTTCACCACAAGTCGCATAAAAGTTCAAAGAACTTTAAACCCAGCCACGCGATGCTGATCAGGCATCATACCACACTACCGAGGTGTGATCGCATAGGGATGCTACGAGGCCTTTACATAGGTTCCCCAACAAGTTGTGACCCACAAGGTCCGGATCAGTTAGCAAGGTATAAAGTCCCCTAGCAGGTCAATACCCCACCATAGAAAGAACTCACCCGACCCCCTGCTAGAGCGAGTCCATACCCCGCAGTACCGCCGATCCCTTGTCCTTATCAGGTAAGATCACCCCAAGCTAAAGTTCCTAATTACTTGGCCAAGACCAGTGCCCGTTTAGTTCTTGTGGTTGTACTGTTTTCCTGGGTGGTTCTCCATGTTCCGATTAACATATCATAAATGGTCTTGCAATTAAAATTAACATAAAGGAACATAGAGCATAAAGAAATAACCATGTTGATTATTACTATCCCAGTTGAGCAAACTAAGCAATATCTACCATCAAAATTAATTAAAACCAGGTTCAAGATAATGGTCAAAAGAGGCTAGTCATCCTTAATAGGAACCCGTAAAAATTAATGCAAAGCAATGCAATGAATGATTAAATAGTTATTAGGACAAGGAACCACACACTTGCCTGTAACCAGAGAATAGTTGTTGCTCAAAATTCTTCAACCACTTGCTCTTCAAAGCTCTCGAACAACGTTCCTTCTACTCGCATCAATCATCGGGCACAAGCATACACAAGGCAACAAACAAGCAAACTAAGAACAATGCATCACTCAAAAGAAAAGCTTTAAAAGAACGCACTAAAGGATAGGCTCGATTAGATGGATCACTAAAGCACACAAACCAAGCTTAGAAGAGAAAGGCTTGGTTAACTTAAAAGAGATGGCTGTGGAAGGTTGAGCATAAACTAGGACCGGAAAGATCACACTGAGATAGAGCTTGATAAAGAACATCTAACGATCGATTTGCATTATGAACATGAAACACTATAAGCTTAGGTTCATTTTAATTAACAAAACAAATGTAAAGGATATTTTAGAAATAAAATACCCTATGTTGACATTAATGCAAATTAAACTTTATTTGAAGAAACCGACGTAAAGAACCTAGTCAAATTTTATTTATAAATGTTCACGTACAAATTGCACCAATTAAACATTTAATTTGGAAAAGATAAACTATATGAATCATCTAAACGTAACTTTATGATTTGAGTAGATCATATTATTATTGAAAAACATCATGGCATTAGCATTAATCAAATTAACATTTATTCATAAAAGCCGGTGTAAAAGCCTATCAACTTTTAATTATAAAAGTTAATTAAATATTAAGAAAATTAATATTTGGTTTACGAAAAATCGGGTAAAAGATCTAATTAGATTTTATTTATAAAACATATGAGATAAGCATTAATCAAATTAATATTGATTATGAAAAACGGGTATAGATCTATATTGCTTTTATTTATGAAAGGCATGGATAACTAGGCATTAATCAAAATTAATATTAAATTTATTTTCAGAAAACAAATAATGATGAAAACTCACCACTAACGTGTACATCATGGTATTATGAACCTAACGCAACTTGAACGGATGAAAACGGAGCTAAAACATGAAAGATATGGACTTTTAAAGGTGTAGGGACCTAGTTGTGAAGATCAGGAACTTCCAGGGGTTTAACTGTGAAAAGACAGGGGCATATACATAATTATGTATATAAACTCAGGGGCTTACTTGCAAAGGCTCCAGGGTGGATTTATGTGCAGAGGTGGAATCTATCTAGGGGGTTTTCTACAAGATTCACAAGACACAAGATTTGGATCTCTTCATTACTGGATCCTGCAGGGGGCTTTTTGCAAAAACACCTTTCTTCTTCCTCTGTACAAACCGGTCAGGGAACAGGGGACCTCCGGCGGTCCTGGTGGCCGGCGGCGCCGGTGCTCCGGCGACCTAGGGCTCTGGGCGAGCTGCGCAGGAGGAAGAGGGGAGGATGGGGATCACATGGAGCTGCTTACCCACGACGGAGACAGACGGGGGCGACTCGGCGGCGGAAGGCAGCGGCGGCCGGTGGACGGCTCCAGCGACGGCGGCGTTCCGGCAGCCGGCTTGCGACGGGAGAAGGCAGCGGACGTGCGGCTCGACGTCGTGAACCTCGTGGAAGTGTCGGCTCGCTCCGGAAAAGCCCCTGGCCGGCGAATCCGACGGCGGCGGCAAGCTCGTCGCTCCGGTGAACTGCGAAGGCGGCGGCGCTGCACAGCACCGAGGGAAGGCGGCGGGCTTGCGCGAGAGGTGGCGTCTAGGGCGCGAGCGGCCAGGCACTCAGCCTTTATAGGCACGTAGCCCTAGTTTGGCCGTGGCACGCACGCCAAGGCCGGTGGCGGCGGCCACGCCATGCCCGACCGTGCTGGCCAAGGTGACCTGATGGGCTCCGCTGGGCCTGCGGGCTGGACTGAAGCGGGTAGGGTAGGTTTGGGTCGAACATGGGCTGGTGTGGACTAGGCTGAGGGTGACGTGTGAACACGCGGAGAAGTTGAGGGGGCATCACTGGACTTCTAAAGATTGGGCTGAAAGCAGCTGTGGGCCGGATGTGAAGAAGGGAAAAGAATTCGTTTTTCATTTTCAGAATATATTTTCCATGAAAAGATTAATCTAGAAATAGCCAGATAATCCATTTAAACCACGAAAAATACTCTAAAAATTCCAAAAATTCTAGGAAAATTCCCAGTGAAAGATTGAGACACGAACAACCCAAATAAAATATTTGGAGCTCATGAAAAGAGTATAGAGCCTTCTAGTAAATAGAAAATGAGAATATTTTTCCAGAAAATTCTGGAAAATTCTCGGAAGGGTTTGGTCAGCACCTAAACGTGTTTTAAAAGCTTTTGCACTCATGAAACACCAGATGCATCGGCATGAATGCAACACTCACATAAACATTTATTTAATTTCTGAAAAACAAACAAAGGCTTTTCCTATTCTATATTTCCTGTAAAGAAAATAAATGTTGGAAAAATTTTAAAATTATGAGAAAATTGTTATTTTATTATTCTCCCTATTCACATCCTGAAATTAGAAATTTCAGGGTGTGACAAATCTACCCCCCTTAAAAGGAATCTCGTCCCGAGATTCGAAGAAAAAAGAAACAAGGAGAAGAGAGATAAATAAGAATATTGCTATGGAGGTTGGTAGGCGGTCATCATCCTGTTGTCATCTGTGTGTAGGATCTTCTGTATTCCTCTTTTTTGGTCATTGGGGTCTTCATTAGAGTGAGCTAGGTGGGATGCTAGCAAGCACAAGGTGGTAAAGGAAGTAGAGTGATGTCTTCTTTTCCTCAACTTGCTTCCAACAAGGCGGTGTTGGTGTCGATGATGCTTGTTGAAGTTGACATTGCCTTCAGCTTTCTTCTTGACTCTCCATTTGTTTGGGCAGAAAAGAGTAGATGGCAAGGATAAGGGAGATTCAAAAGACGAACCCAACTAAGCAACTGATGTCATTGTAGGTAGAAGGCCCACAATACACCAACACTCACTGCAAAGAAACGAACACAAGCAATATCATAAAACCAAGCATCATCATGCAAGCACTGAATTCCACCAATCAAAACAGTCAAAGGAACGATGTTATATGTTGTTAATAGTCATAGGGTATCCTCCTAAGCATGGGCATAGCTTCACCGATCATTGATCATCTAAGGATGTTGAATCAGTAAGGACACTTTGGACTCAAAAGTCAAGGGAAGAATCCAAAGCAGCATTGTTTGAGGAACAAACAAAAGTTCAAGGATGAGGATGGATGGATAGGAATTGATAGATATGTTTAAAGTGGCTAGGAAAGCAAGATATAAGGGGGATTATCAAAAGAAAATGGTCAAGGAGTGGGAATATTCATCACAGAGCTCAAGGGAAAGGTAGTGATGAATTTTAGATCAAAAGAAACCTTAAGGAACGACCAGTGCTAGCTAGGCTTACGTCCTACAGTCGATACAGCTCTGATACCACTCTGTCACACCTGTTTTTCCAAAGAAAACCAAGGGCAAACCTATATGCATGCCAGGATCAAGTTTCATGCATATAGTTGACATAAGTGAATAACAGAAACAATATCACGTAAGAAAAAGAAAGATTATCAGAGTATTACGCTATATCTTGGAAACGAAGGCACCAAACTCCACAAGCAGTCGACTGAGGGTTGCGTACGCCTAGAACTCAGCAACATCTTCAGCAAGCTCCATGGTAGCTTCCTCTTTCTGAGCAACATTGTTTATAGCAAGGGTGAGCACTTGTCGTACTCAGCAAGTGTGGGGAAAGTATGAATGCAAAGGCTTTATAGTGGACTGGGCTCTAAGCATTTAGTATTTTAGTTGGTCAAATTTTATTAGCACCTGATTACTAATAAAGTATAAGTTTATACCATCCCACAATTAGCATAAAGAGATAGATAAGATACGCCATAAACATATGGCAAGCATAACCATATAACACAATTTAAGTCCATGTTCAAGTTCAATTATCATGTGAGGGTCCAGGCCGCTCTTGACCGTGAGCACGGCTAATCGATTAGTTTTACACTCTGCAGAGGTTGTACACTTTCACCACAAGTCGCATAAAAGTTCAAAGAACTTTAAACCCAGCCACGCGATGCTGATCAGGCATCATACCACACTACCGAGGTGTGATCGCATAGGGATGCTACGAGGCCTTTACAAAGGTTCCCCAACAAGTTGTGACCCACAAGGTCCGGATCAGTTAGCAAGGTATAAAGTCCCCTAGCAGGTCAATACCCCACCATAGACAGAACTCACCCGACCCCCTGCTAGAGAGAGTCCATACACCGCAGTACCGCCGATCCCTTGTCCTTATCAGGTAAGATCACCCCAAGCTAAAGTTCCTAATTACTTGGCCAAGACCAGTGCCCGTTTAGTTCTTGTGGTTGTACTGTTTTCCTGGGTGCTTCTCCATGTTCCGATTAACATATCATAAGTGGTCTTGCAATTAAAATTAACATAAAGGAACATAGAGCATAAAGAAATAACCATGTTGATTATTACTATCCTAGTTGAGCAAACTAAGCAATATCTACCATCAAAATTAATTAAAACCAGGTTCAAGATAATGGTCAAAAGAGGCTAGTCATCCTTAATAGGAACCCGTCAAAATTAATGCAAAGCAATGCAAGGAACCACACACTTGCCTGTAACCAGAGAATAGTTGTTGCTCAAAATTCTTCAACCACTTGCTCTTCAAAGCTCTCTGTAACATCCCTCAAATTTATTGAGGAATGTTAATTAATGAAAATGAGGATTTAAAATTTTCGATGGTTTATTTGGGTGATTATCAATTTAATTAAGGATGTCTTCCTTTTTCCCTTCCCAAAAATCCTAGATTCAATTTAATTCAATCAATAATATTAGGATTTATAAAAATGCTAGTGTGAGAAGTTAGATTTTCATTTGGGATTTATTTGGATTTGTTTGAGTGGATTCAAATTTGAATTTGCATTCAAATTTGAATTAGATGTTTAATAGGGCTAAGGTTAATAGGAAAACCTTTTCCTTCCTTCTTGGGCCGCCAACCGACCCAACTGGCCTGCTTCCGCTTTCGGCCCAGGCGCGGCCCAACCAGCGCGCCGCTGAACCGCCCGCCAGCTCAGTACCGCGCGGTGTCGCTGACCAATGGGGCCCGCATGACGTCACGCTGACGTCACCATGACGTCGCCGTCGTCATCCCCTTCTTTTCCCCTTTCGCTGGCGTCGCCCGCGCTAAAGCACCGGGGAGCCCCGCCATGGCGCCGTCGCGACGCGCTCCGCGAGGCGCCGCTGCATCTTGGCCGTCCACGTGCCCCGAGCCACGCCTCGCCTATAAGAAGCCACCGCCGCAGCCTCCAGGGCTCTCCCAACCCTAGCCGCCTCGGGGGATTCAATCCCCTGTCCACACCACCGCACGCCGGAGGAGAAGGAGGGGGGGGGAAGAGGAGAAGGAGAACGGAGGCGCCCGGGGGAGCGCCGCCCGCCGCGAAGCCGGAGCCGCCCGTGAGGAGGAGCCGGACCCGCGGAAGCCGAGCACACCTGCGACACCCCTGCTTCCTCGACTTCCTCTTCACCGAGCCGCCTCTCTGCTTCCCCTACCAGTGCCGCCGCCTTCCTCGTCACCGCGTTGCGCACCTCTTCACCGATGCCTTCACCGCCGGGTCCCCTTGGACCATTGGTGAGCACCGCGTTCCCCGTTCCTCTGTGGCGCCTGGCCTTCAAGCCAAGGTCGCACCTTGTCGCCGCCGTTGCGCCACCGCGCTTGCGCTGTGTGATGCCGGCCATCGAGCCAGGCTGGGAAACCTTTCTTGCAGGTGTCGCAGCCTTCGTCAACGCGTGCGCATCCCGCTTTACCATTCTGTGTATCCCCGTGTTTCGTCGCGAGCGCCGGTATGCCGACCGTGCGCGCACACCCGCGTGCGTCACCGCCGAGCAAGGCCGTTCGGCTTGGTCCCATGCACGCCCTGGGCGCACGCACGCGCACTCACCCGTCACCGAGCACGTACGCGCACGTGCACGCTCACGCGCCGCGCGGCCCAGCATCTGGTCGCCCAGGACCAGAGCTCGCCGCCGGGCTTTACCCCTTGTCCGTTTGAGCACGCGCACGCACGCGCTCGGGATCCACCTTGCCGGCGCCGGCTACCCCAGCCGAACCGTCGCGCCGCGTTCTTTTACCCGCAGTTGAACCATTGCGAGGCCGAGCCGTGCACACGTCCGCGCTTACGCGCATGGCAAGCAGAGTGCCGGCGTCCGCACCGCCGCGCCGAGCTTTGCCACCCACTCCGTCGTATGGACGCCCCTACCGAGCCAAGGCGCCGCCTTTCTTTGAGACCGTCGCTACCCTAGGGTTCCCACGTGGGCGCCATGTCCCGTGAAGACCGGCCGTCGCCTCACCTCGTCGCCGGCGGGGCCTTTCCTTGCCGCCGAGCCTTTGAGGCTTTTCTTCGAACACCTGCCAGCCCTGCCCAAAACCCATAAGGGTTTTCTTGCACACGCTGGCCCTCACGCCGTCTTAGCCGCAGTAGATCCCGCGGATCTCGTGCGCCCGCCCAATCACACGCGAGCCGCACCTGCGCCCGCGCCGAGCCGAGCCGCAGCGGATCCGCCCGGATCCGGTGCGCCGCACCGCGTCACCCGCCGCGTCAGCAGCCACGCGAGCTGCAGCTGGCTTAAAGCCGCCGCGTTGGCAGCCACCTCAGCGCCAAGAGCCGGCTTGCAGCCATCTAACAGCTAGCTTTAAGCCCTTTAGAGCCAGCCAGTAGACAGCCTAAAGTTAATGCTATTGTGTATGCGTATTTTATTTTCAGAAAACTATTTTATCTTTGGAAAATCCTAGTAAATCCATTTTTGCTCCGAAAAATACAAAACCTTTTCCAGAAATTCTCTAAAATCTTAAACTCCGTACTAGGCTAGTGTTTGCTCTATTTTGGCTCTTAATTGCTGTTATTTTGGAGTTAATCGCATTAGGACCGCTGTTTATTTTCTTTTACGCGATATTAGGAGCAGCTGGAGCCGGGGAGCTGATCCCGGAGTACGACTACGCCGACGACTTCGCCGCGGAGGACTACCCGACCCCAGGTTCACGCCCGACCATCTTTGAATGCCCATTAGGCATGGCTATTTTAGAACTTCTAGTGCTTTATTTAATGCATAGAGATGAATATGTTGAACCCATGCATAGCCTCTTTTACATTCTTGTCCTTGATTGACCTACTACTACTGTTTACTTAAGCTAGATGATGTGCTGAGCTTGCTATGCATGTGTGGGGATTATTGTGATAGTTTCTTGGCGTGTGTTGGGAAAACCGGCAGGAGAAGGTGTTTTGGGATATTGTGGCGGGGGTGAGCTCGAGACAACCTGATCTGGGATCAGGGGCCAGGGATCGTCTTCTCGGACGTTGCCCGAGTTGGTACCTATGGCGGGTACACCGTTTTAGGAGCACAGGATTTGGGGATTTTGAGATAACTTGGAGGATATGAGCTCGCCCCGGTCTGAAACCGAGTGGGTCGCCTGTTACACGGGACTTTCGTACACACCACCTCGCCGAGAGTGGGGATAGGGCCGTTCGACCCTAGCAAGTGCGGTACCATACCTGCCAGCAGGATAGCGGGGTATCAGTGGGGGAGAGGTGGGAGTGAGTCCACCCTCTCAATGCAACTCCCGTGTGGCCACATGGGGGCATTTTCACAGTTCTGGGGTGGTCTTCTGCGGGGGACCGCATCGAGACCCGGATGCAGGATGGAACCGTAACTCCTAGGTGTTCGCCCGGTAGGGTAGGCTCGGTCGGCCGTACACCGTCCGGGTACTATTCCGAGTTAGGTACTGGTGTACACGCTCTGCAGAGTTTAGATCTATACGTATAGCCGCGTCCTCGGTTATGGACATGCCCGTTGTTTCTCTGACTCTTACGTTTTGGGATTTCTACCTCCCCCTTATAGGATGAGTGTGATTGGTGAGCCGTGGTTGTATTCGGGGAGAGGAGAGTTGCTCCCTCTACCTCGCGGATCCGGGTGCAACCATTGAGGTGCGAGGAGTGGGAGTTCTCGCACCGACCCTAGATGGAGATAGGTGATGGTGACGGTGATCTGGGTAACCAGATGTATCCGTATGTGGATGAGATATATGGGATATGGTGAACTTATGGAGATACTACTCTATTTTCTTGCTGCTGCTGCATAGGAAACCCTGCTACTACCTTGATATACTCTTTTCCCCTTAGAAATAGGCCACTTAAAGCTTGCATACGGTTGGTGACGTGGACCTATCCCGATCCTTGGGGATAGCCCCTGAGCTTGCAGGGTACGAGTCCGACTACGACAACAATGCCGACGGATGGTACGACTGAGGGGGCACGACGCTTCGCTCAAGGATGCCTGTGGGAGATGCCTGAAGATGGAGACACCTTTTGAAGACTAGCTACCGCTGCGTAGGCTCTTATTTCTGTTATTCCGCCAAGGGGCGAGTATTGATGTACTCCGAATAATCAGGACTTGTAATAATCAGATTATTATTCATACTCTGATGCTTTATTTCGATGTATGACTGTGTTATTTATCTGTGATGAATGCCTGTGCGTGATAGCGTCTGATCCAGGGACTATCACGAGACAGAATGCTGGGTTTTTCGATTTTGAAAACCCAGGGTGTTACAGATGGTATCAGAGCCATACTTGACCGTAGCACGTGCCCTTAGAAATGGTCGTTAGAAATTAGGACTCTAAACGAAACTCTTTTGCTATATACCATTCTTGACTTATATTACAAAACTTATCCTTCTTTTGAAAAGTTCTATCTCTCCTGCGCTAACTAGAAATTTCTTCCGTGTCACAGCAGATGGCTCGTCAGGAGGTGGAGTTGCTCCCGGAGCACATGGAGGGACTCGCCCGTTGGGTTGACAGGGTCGTCCTCAGGCTGGGGATTCCCCCTACGCACGTCACCTACCGCGCTGAGGACGTCCGCACACTGTCGGGACCACTAGTGCTTTGCACGGTGGCCGTCCTACCCCACCCGGCGCTTCCAGGCTTCCCCGGGATGCTCGAGCACAGCACAGGACTCAACGTCAGGAACGCTGTGGACACCGCCTGCAGCCACGTACTTCGCCACCTGCTGGCCAGGTACCGCGACGTCTACAGGACTGGAGACCTGAGGCTGATCCCTCAGGACTACTAAAGAGTGGCTCCGATCGTGAACGGACTGCCAGACCCTTCAGCACTCTACGAGGAGGAGGTTGTTCAGGGACCTCTACGTGAGGCCGACGACACGCTCGTCACCACTAGGAGCTACCTCATGGACCTCGACACTCACGCCCGCCGACTGAGTGAGCAGACGAGTGGACTCTTCAGCAGACTGGAGTACACCACTCTAGAGCTGAAGGAGCTTCAGCCCCGCACCCAGAGCCTGCTCGTGGAGAACCTCACCCTTCGCCAGCGAGTTGAGCTGCTCGAGCGAGGACTTCGCCACGCCAACTCTTTGGCAGTTCAGGCTGAGGCTGAGAGGGTGACCGCTCGAGAGGAGAAGATCTACGCTCAGGAGGATCTACGCAAGCAGGAGGCTAGGTTCACCCGTCTCTTTGCCAAGCTGGACCAAAAGGATGCCCAGTTCGCTGCCCAGGGGCGCAACTTGGTTCGTGAGAAGGCCAGAGTGACAGAGCTCGTGGAGGACCACTATAACAACACCGCCAACATCGCCGCACTCACTAGGACTTCCGTGTTCCTGCTGGACAAGTGCAAGCGGATGTTGAAGACTTGGGAGGATGCTGACTCACTTCGTGTGGACGAGCTTCAGGAGCTCAACAGTCTGCTACCCCCCGAGCGTCAGCGGGCGATCCGCAAGGAGACCTTCAGGCTCCACCCGTCCGCCCTCAAGCTTCACCTGTGTCCTCTGGCCGACATGGCCACTCCGGTTGAGACCGACAAGGTGAGGGCCGCTCACTCTAGGCTGTCGCGGATGTTCCCCAAGGACTTCCCCGATGAGGACCGTTACCCAGTGAGGTACAAGAAGTCCCGTTTCGAGTAGCATGCCAGAGCTTGAGCATGCTAATAAGAGTAGAGTTGTAAGATAGGTAGTCTCCATGAGTCGTTCCATGCAGCCGAGAGCCTGTTCCGGTGCGTGTTGAGTTATGAGTCTTTTCACACCTAGATGTGCACACCCTTTTGAGATCTTGTAACGCTATATTAGATCGTTGATGTGTGTGACCTCCAAGGCTTGAGTCAGCCTCGAGGGAACTTATGTACTCTTAATGTATGCTGGTTGTTTGGTCTAAATGGAGTTGTTTGTTCTTATTGCTTCTCATTGAGTGTAGGATTTATATTAGTAGAAATATTTTCATGATTGTATATCAGACTCAATTTGTTGGTGAGAGACGTATCTGAGGTTTTCCTGTACCCTTGGTCGTGTTTTTCAGCAAGATGTCGATCAGGAGGTCCGGACGTCTGTTGGGACGCTTTGAGGCTGCCGAGGAAGAGCAAGCCCCGCCAGCCCCGCCTGTCCGTGGCTGTGGACGTGGCCGCGCTCCCGTACGCGGACGTGGACGCGCTCGTGGACGTGGACACGCGCCTGTCCTAGGACATGGCCGAGGCAATATGGTGCCACCACCACCGCCTCCGCCCATCGGACAAGGCGCTGAGGAGGAAGTAGAAGAGGAGGAAGCCGAAGGAGAGCCTGCGCCACACCCGGCTCCCCAGGGTCGTGGCCGTGGGTGTGGTCGTGGCCGTGGAGGAGCACCTCCACCGCCACCGCCTAACCTAGCTGAGGTGATGGCCCTGCAGACACAGCTGATGCAGAGGATGGCTGACGCCGTCGAGAACCGAGTCGGTGGGAACCGCAACGCCCCGGTGGAGGAGGACTTCGCCAAGAAGATCGAGAGGATCATCCGTCTGAAGGCCCCTAACTTCAGCTACTCAGACGATCCCCTCGATGCTGATGATTGGCTCCGCGTGATCGAGACGAAGCTCGACCTCACCGCCTACACCAACGAGGAGTGTGTCGCTCTCGCCGTCCACCAGCTCGAGGGTCCTGCCAAGTCTTGGTGGGACAACTACTCCGGGACTCACCCGAACCCAGCGTTCATCACCTGGCTGGAGTTCTGTGAGGTGTTCCGTGAGCAGTACCTGCCGAAGGAACTCATGATCCAGAAGGCTCAGGAGTTCCGGACCATGACTCAGGGTGCGATGAGGGTGGAGGAGTACGAGAGGCACTTCATGAAAATGATGCGCTATGCCCCTGACGACACCACCACCGATGACAAGAAGCAGTTCTGGTTTCTGCGAGGCCTGCACCATGGTCTCCGCCAGAGCTTGAAGGCCAGCGAGCACAAGTCCCTTCGCCACCTGGTGATCAGGGCTATCGCGCTCGAGGAAGAACGCAGGGGGCATGAGGAGTGCATGAAGGGTAAGAAGAGGTTCGGAGATCGGGACCATGGCGACCGATCCTTCCAGAGGCCGAGGAGCGGACAGAGCAACCTGCTCCGCGGGAGCTACCGCCCGGGAAACAACCAACCCGGACGAGGCTTCGGAGGGAACCGTGCACCATACCCAGGAGGAAGGAGCAACTACCAGCAGCAGGGTGGTGGCTACAACCGCCCGCAGCAGAGCGCGTCGAGACCCAGCACTGGAGGTTTCACCCCGACGTGTTACGCCTGTGGCAAGCAAGGCCACAAGTCGTACGACTGCCCCAGCAAGAAGGCCGCTGCTACACCTGCCAGGGCACCAGCTCCAGGAGGGAGGCCACCTCAGGCTGCTCCCCAGCCGGCCGCAGATCGCGGAAGGCTCAACCTCCTGACTGAGGAGGAGGCTGCCGACGCTCCTGATGTCGTGATCAGTGAGTTTTTAGTTTGTGGCACTACGGCTTTGATTCTGTTTGATACTGGTGCAACTAGTTCTTATGTGTCCTCTAACTTTGTAAACAAACTATCTCTCCCCATGACTCCCCGTCCGAAACCCATCATAACGAGCTCCCCGCTCGGAGATATTAGGTGCACTTTGCTATGCAAGGGAGTGGAGATGTTCATCAAGGGTCACAAGTTCCTCGGAGATCTGACCGTACTGAAGTCCAATGGGATTGATGTTATTCTGGGCATGGATTGGATCACCGCTCACAAAGGGGTAATCTCCTCGTCACCCCGACAAGTGACCTTGATGCACCCGAAGGGAACGAAGATCACCTTCGAGCCGCTAAAGTCTCGGGAAGTACCAGCCGTGTACAACCTCTCCACCAAGACCGTGGCCGATGTTCCAGTGGTTTGTGAGTACCCCGATGTCTTTCCTGAAGATCTGCTGGGGTTACCCCCAGACCGCGACGTGGAATTCGTGATTAACCTTGTGCCAGGGACTGCACCCGTGGCACAGAGTCCTTACAGAATGGGCAAGTTAGAGCTGGCAACGCTGAAGGAGGAGTTGGAAGCTCTCCGTGAGAAGGGGTACATCCGTCCGAGTGCATCACCTTGGGCTTCACCGGTGATGTTTGTGCCGAAGAAGGATGGGACGCAACGGCTATGCGTCGATTACCGCGCTCTTAATGCGGTAACCATCAAGAACAAGTACCCGTTGCCGCGCATTGATGACCTGCTTGATCAGTTGAGGAAGGCCAAGTACTTCAGCAAGATTGACCTTCGATCGGGCTACCATCAGATGAAGATTCGCCCTGAGGACATCTACAAGACCGCGTTTGTGACCCGGTACGGACAGTATGAGTTCACTGTTGTATCGTTTGGTCTTACGAACGCCTCTGCTTACTTCATGAATATGATGAACAAGGTGTTCATGGACGAGTTGGACAAGTTTGTCGTGGTTTTCATTGACAACATCTTGGTATTCTCGGAAACTGTAGAAGAACATGAAGAGCATCTGAGGATTGTGCTGGAGAAGCTGAGGCAGAATCAGTTGTATGCCAAGTTCAGCAAGTGTGAGTTCTGGCTAGAAGAAGTGGCTTTTCTTGGGCATGTGTTGTCCGGAGAGGGAGTTGCTGTGGACCCCTCAAAAATCGAAGCTGTATCAAAGTGGCAGACGCCCAAGACTGTGACAGAGATCAGGAGTTTTCTCGGAATGGCTGGATATTATCGCCGTTTCATCGAAAACTTCTCCAAGATTGCGAAGCTGATGACCGAGTTGCTGAAGAACAACACGCCATTCGTGTGGACAGAGAAGTGTGAAGCAAGTTTCCAAGAGCTCAAGACCCGACTCACCACAACTCCTGTGTTGACGCTTCCTGATGACAACAAGGACTTTGTGGTGTACTGCGATGCTTCGAGGCAAGGTCTTGGCTGTGTGCTGATGCAAGAAGGCAAAGTGATCGCTTATGCTTCAAGGCAGCTCCGAAAACACGAAGAGAACTATCCGACGCATGACCTTGAGTTGGCTGCTATTGTTCATGCTTTGAAGATATGGAGGCGCTACTTGATGGGCAACAAGTGTGATATCTACACGGATCACAAGAGTCTGAAGTATATCTTCACTCAGTCAGAGCTGAACTTGAGACAGCGAAGATGGCTAGAGTTGATAAAGGACTATGACCTCGACATTCACTATCATCCGGGCAAGGCGAATGTCGTGGCCGATGCTTTGAGCCGAAGAAGTTACTGCAACAACCTAATGGTGCAGAAAGAACAGCCAGAGTTGTACCTAGAGATGGAGCGATTGCGGCTTGACATTATCGAGAAATGTCAGCTCAACAAGTTGAGGGTGAGGTACACCTTGGAAGACCAGATCAGACAAGCCCAGAAGAAGTGTCCTGAAATTGAGGAAGTGAAAGATCTTCTGACAAGAGGCAAGGCCCCTGACTACCGCGTTGATGAGCAAGACACGTTATGGTTGAAGGATCGCATATGTGTGCCTAGTGGAGAGGATATCCGGAAGACGATTCTAAAGGAAGCACATGATTCTCGATATTCCATTCACCCTAGATGCACGAAGATGTACCAAGACCTTAAGTGTCGGTTCTGGTGGGAGAATATGAAGAAAGACATAGCTGAGTATGTTGCCCAATGCGACACTTGCCAGAGAGTGAAGGCAGAACATCAGAGACCCGCCGGACTACTTCAGCCACTTGCGATACCTCAGTGGAAATGGGATGATATCAGTATGGACTTTGTGGTAGGTCTTCCCCGTACTCAGAAGGGGAATGACTCGATTTGGGTGATTGTGGACCGTTTGACCAAGGTAGCGCACTTTCTTCCGGTTAAGAACAAGTACTCTGTGAGTCAGTTGGCTGATCTCTACGTTGAGCATATCGTGAGGTTGCATGGAGCACCTCGCACCATCGTGTCAGATCGTGGTGCTCAGTTCACAGCTCAATTTTGGAAGAGTCTGCACGCTTCGATGGGCACTCACTTGGACTACAGCACAGCTTTCCACCCCCAGACAGATGGACAGACTGAACGAGTGAATCAGGTTCTAGAAGATCTGCTGAGAGCTTGTGTGTTGACCTACAACAATGATTGGGAGAAGAGTCTGCCCTACGCTGAATTCTCGTACAACAACAGCTATCAGGCAAGTTTGCAAATGGCACCCTTTGAAGCCCTGTATGGCAGAAAGTGTAGGACCCCGTTGATGTGGTCTGAGGTGGGGGAGAGGATCTTCTTCGGTCCTGCTTCCATTCTTGAGGCTGAGGAGAATGTGGCCAAGGTTAGAGAGAACCTGAAGATAGCTCAGAGCAGACAGAAGAGCTACGCTGATCCTAAGCGGAAGGATGTCTCCTTTGAAGTTGGTGACTACGTCTTCCTAAAAGTGTCACCGCTTAGAGGCACGAAGAGGTTCCACGTGAAGGGGAAGCTATCCCCGAGGTTCGTTGGACCCTTCCTGATTGTGGCAAAGGTGGGGAAACTTGACTATAGGCTGGAGTTACCGTCTGACCTTGCCGGAGTGCACCCTGTGTTCCACATATCGCAACTCCGGAGGTGTCTAGACCCGAAGCTTGACAAGCATGTCTCCACCGATGCTATCGATCTGCAAGACAACTTGGAGTATTTGGAGTACCCAGTGAAGATTCTGGATTGGGCCGAGAAGGCTACCAGGAGCACCACCATTCGCCTCTGCAAGGTGTTGTGGAGCAATCACACCGAGTGGGAGGCAACGTGGGAGAAGAATTCTGTCATGAGAGAGAAGTACCCGCACCTCTTCGAGACGGAGGTATTTTCTTAATCTCGAGGACGAGATTCTTTTGAGGGGGGGAGTCTGTAACATCCCTCAAATTTATTGAGGAATGTTAATTAATGAAAATGAGGATTTAAAATTTTCGATGGTTTATTTGGGTGATTATCAATTTAATTAAGGATGTCTTCCTTTTTCCCTTCCCAAAAATCCTAGATTCAATTTAATTCAATCAATAATATTAGGATTTATAAAAATGCTAGTGTGAGAAGTTGGATTTTCATTTGGGATTTATTTGGATTTGTTTGAGTGGATTCAAATTTGAATTTGCATTCAAATTTGAATTAGATGTTTAATAGGGCTAAGGTTAATAGGAAAACCTTTTCCTTCCTTCTTGGGCCGCCAACCGACCCAACCGGCCTGCTTCCGCTTTCGGCCCAAGCGCGGCCCAACCAGCGCGCCGCCGAACCGCCCGCCAGCTCAGTACCGCGCGGTGTCGCTGACCAGTGGGGCCCGCATGACGTCACTATGACGTCGCCGTCATCATCCCCTTCTTTTCCCCTTTCGCTGGCGTCGCCCGCGCTAAAGCACCGGGGAGCCCCGCCATGGCGCCGTCGCGACGCGCTCCACGGGCCGCTGCTGCATCTTGGCCGTCCACGTGCCCCGAGCCGCGCCTCGCCTATAAGAAGTCGCCGCCGCAGCCTCCAGGGCTCTCCCAACCCTAGCCGCATCGGGGGATTCAATCCCCTGTCCACACCACCGCACGCCGGAGGACAAGGAGAGGGGGGGGGAAGAGGAGAAGGAGAACGGAGGCGCCCGGGGGAGCGCCGCCCACCGCGAAGCCGGAGCCGCCCGTGAGGAGGAGCCGGACCCGCGGAAGCCGAGCACACCTGCGACACCCCTACTTCCTCGACTTCCTCTTCACCGAGCCGCCTCTCTGCTTCCCCTACCAGCGCCGCCGCCTTCCTCGTCACTGCGTTGCGCACCTCTTCACCGACGCCTTCACCGCCGAGTCCCTTTGGACCATTGGTGAGCACCGCGTTCCCCGTTCCTCTGTGGCGCCTGGCCTTCGAGCCAAGGTCGCACCTTGTCGCCGCCGTTGCGCCACCGTGCTTGCGCTGTGTGATGCCGGCCATCGAGCCAGGCTGGGAAACCTTTCTTGCAGGTGCCGCAGCCTTCGTCAACGCGCGCGCATTCCGCTTTACCGTTCTGTGTATCCTCGTGTTTCGTCGCGAGCGCCGGCATGCCGACCGTGCGCGCACACCCGCGTGCGTCGCCGCCGAGCAAGGCCGTTCGGCTTGGTCCCGTGCACGCCCTGGGCGCACGCACGCGCACTCACCCGTCACCGAGCACGCACGCGCATGTGCACGCTCACGCGCCGCGCGGCCCAGCATCTGGTCGCCCAGACCCAGAGCTCGCCGCCGGGCTTTACCCCTTGTCCGTTTGAGCAAGCGCACGCACGCATACGGGATCCACCTCGCCGGCGCCGGCTACCCCAGCCGAACCGCCGCATCGCGTTCTTTTACCCGTGGTTGAACCGTTGCGAGGCCGAGCCATGCACACGTCCGCGCTTACGCACATGGCAAGCAGAGCGCCGGTGTCCGCACCGCCGCGCCGAGCTTCGCCACTGACTCCGTCGTAGGGACGCCCCTACCGAGCCAAGGCGCCGCCTTTCTTTGAGACAGTCGCTACCCTAGGGTTCCCACATGGGCGCCATGTCCCGTGAAGACCGGCCGTCGCCTCACCTCATCGCCGGCGGGGCCTTTCCTGGCCGCCGAGCCTTTGAGGCTTTTCTTCGAACACCTGCCAGCCCTGCCCAAAACCCATAAGGGTTTTCTTGCACATGCTGGCCCTCACACCGTCTTAGCTGCAGTAGATCCCGCGGATCTCCTGCGCCCGCCCAATCACACGCGAGCCGCACCTGCGCCCGCGCCGAGCCGAGCCGCAGCGGATCCGCACGGATCCGGTGCGCCGCACCGCGTCACCCGCCGCGTCAGCAGCCACGCGAGCTGCAGCTGGCTTAAAGCCGCTGCGTTGGCAGCCACCTCAGCGCCAAGAGCCGGCTTGCAAGCCATCTAACAGCTAGCTTTAAGCCCTTTAGAGCCAGCCAGTAGACAGCCTAAAGTTAATGCTATTGTGTATGCGTATTTTATTTTCAGAAAACTATTTTATCTTTGGAAAATCCTAGTAAATCCATTTTTGCTCCGAAAAATACAAAACCTTTTCTAGAAATTCTCTAAAATCTTAAACTCCGTACTAGGCTAGTGTTTGCTCTCTTTTGGCTCTTAATTGCTGTTATTTTGGAGTTAATCACATTAGGACCGCTGTTTATTTTCTTTTACGCGATATTAGGAGCAGCTGGAGCCGGGGAGCTGATCCCGGAGTACGACTACGCCGACGACTTCGCCGCGGAGGACTACCCGACCCCAGGTTCACGCCCGACCATCTTTGAATGCCCATTAGGCATGGCTATTTTAGAACTGCTAGTGCTTTATTTAATGCATAGAGATGAATATGTTGAACCCATGCATAGCCTCTTTTACATTCTTGTCCTTGATTAACCTACTACTACTGTTTACTTAAGCTAGATGATGTGCTGAGCTTGCTATGCATGTGTGGGGATTATTGTGATAGTTTCTTGGCGTGTGTTGGGAAAACCGGCAGGAGAAGGTATTTTGGGATATTGTGGCGGGGGTGAGCTCGCGACAACCTGATCTGGGATCGGGGGCCAGGGATTCTCGGACGTTGCCCGAGTTGGTACCTATGGCGGGTACACCGTTTTAGGAGCACAGGTGTTGGGGATTTTGAGATGACTTGGAGGATATGAGCTCGCCCCGGTCTGAAACCGAGTGGGTCGCCTGTTACACGGGACTTTCGTACACACCACCTCGCCGAGAGTGGGGATAGGGCCGTTTGACCCTAGCAAGTGCGGTACCATACCTGCCAGCAGGATAGCGGGGTATCAGTGGGGGAGAGGTGGGAGTGAGTCCACCCTCTCAGTGCGACTCCCGTGTGGCCACACGGGGGCATTTTCACAGTTCTGGGGTGGTCTTCTGCGGGGGACCGCATCGAGACCCGGATGCAGAATGGAACCGTAACTCCTAGGTGTTCGCCCGGTAGGGTAGGCTCAGTCGGCCGTACACCGTCCGGGTACTATTCTGAGTTGGGTACTGGTGTACACGCTCTGCAGAGTTTAGATCTATACGTATAGCCGCGTCCTCGGTTATGGACATGCCCGTTGTTTCTCTGACTCTTATGTTTTGGGATTTCTACCTCCCCCTTATAGGATGAGTGTGATTGGTGAGCCGTGGTTGTATTCGGGGACAGGAGAGTTGCTCCCTCTACCTCGCGGATCCGGGTGCAACCATTGAGGTGCGAGGAGTGGGAGTTCTCGCACCGACCCTAGATGGAGATAGGTGATGGTGACGGTGATCTCGGTAACCAGATGTATCCGTATGTGGATGAGAGATATGGGATATGGTGAACTTATGGAGATACTACTCTATTTTCTTGCTGCTGCTGCATAGGAAACCCTGCTACTACCTTGATATACTCTTGTCCCCTTAGAAATAGGCCACTTAAAGCTTGCATACGATTGGTGACGTGGACCTATCCCGATCCTTGGGGATAGCCCCTGAGCTTGCAGGGTACGAGTCCGACTACGACAACAATGCCGACGGATGGTACGACTGAGGGGGCACGACGCTTCGCTCAAGGATGCCTGTGGGAGATGCCTGAAGATGGAGACACCTTTTGAAGACTAGCTACCGCTGCGTAGGCTCTTATTTCTGTTATTCCGCCAAGTGGCGAGTATTGATGTACTCCGAATAATCAGGACTTGTAATAATCAGATTATTATTCGTACTCTGATGCTTTATTTCGATGTATGACTGTGTTATTTATCTGTGATGAATGCCTGTGCGTGATAGCGTCTGATCCAGGGACTATCACGAGACAGAATGCTGGGTTTTCCGATTTCGAAAACCCAGGGCGTTACACTCTCGAACAACGTTCCTTCTACTCGCATCAATCATCGGGCACAAGCATACACAAGGCAACAAACAAGCAAACTAAGAACAATGCATCACTCAAAAGAAAAGCTTTAAAAGAACGCACTAAAGGATAGGCTCGATTAGATGGATCACTAAAGCACACAAACCAAGCTTAGAAGAGAAAGGCTTGGTTAACTTAAAAGAGATGGCTGTGGAAGGTTGAGCATAAACTAGGACCGGAAAGATCACACTGAGATCGATTTGCATTATGAATATGAAACACTATAAGCTTAGGTTCATTTTAATTAACAAAACAAATGTAAAGGATATTTTAGAAATAAAATACCCTATGTTGACATTAATGCAAATTAAACTTTATTTGAAGAAACCGACGTAAAGAACCTAGTCAAATTTTATTTATAAATGTTCACGTACAAATTGCACCAATTAAACATTTAATTTGGAAAAGATAAACTATATGAATCATCTAAACGTAACTTTATGATTTGAGTAGATCATATTATTATTGAAAAACATCATGGCATTAGCATTAATCAAATTAACATTTATTCATAAAAGCCGGTGTAAAAGCCTATCAACTTTCAATTATAAAAGTTAATTAAATATTAAGCAAATTAATATTTGGTTTACGAAAAACCGGGTAAAAGATCTAATTAGATTTTATTTATAAAACATATGAGATAAGCATTAATCAAATTAATATTGATTATGAAAAACAGGTATAGATCTATATTGCTTTTATTTATAAAAGGCATGGATAACTAGGCATTAATCAAAATTAATATTAAATTTATTTTCAGAAAACAAAACATGATGAAAACTCACCACTAACGTGTACATCATGGTATTATGAACCTAACGCAACTTGAACGGATGAAAATGGAGCTAAAACATGAAAGATATGGACTTTTAAAGGTGTAGGGACCTAGTTGTGAAGATCAGGAACTTCTAGGGTTTTAACTGTGAAAAGACAGGGGCATATACATAATTATGTATATAAACTCAGGGGCTTACTTGCAAAGGATCCAAGGTGGATTTATGTGCAGAGGTGGAATCTATCTAGGAGGTTTTCTACAAGATTCACACGACACAAGATTTGGATCTCTTCATTACTGGATCCTGCAGGGGGCTTTTTGCAAAAACACCTTTCTTCTTCCTCTGTACAAACCGGTCAGGGAACAGGGGACCTCCGGCGGTCCTGGTGGCCGGCAGCGCCAGTGCTCCGTCGACCTAGGGCTCCGGGGGAGCTGCGCAGGAGGAAGAGGGGAGGATGGGGATCACATGGAGCTGCTTACCCACAACGGAGACAGACGGGGGCGACTCGGTGGCGGAAGGCAGCGGCGGCCGGCGGACGGCTCCAGCGACGGCGGCGTTCCGGCAGCCGGCTTGCGACGGGAGAAGGCAGCGGACGTGCGGCTCGATGTCGTGAACCTCGTGGAAGTGCCGGCGTGCTCCGGAAAAGCCCCTGGCCGACGAATCTGACGGCGGCGGCAAGCTCGTCGCTCCGGCGAACTGCAAAGGCGGCGGCGCTGCACAGCACCGAGGGAAGGCGGCGGGCTTGCGCGAGAGGCGGCGTCTAGGGCGCGAGCGGCCAGGCACTCGGCCTTTATAGGCACGTAGCCCTAGGTTGGCCGTGGCACGCACGCTAATGCCGGTGGCGGCGGCCACGCCATGCCCGACCGTGCAGGCCAAGGTGACCTGATGGGCTCCGCTGGGCCTGCGGGCTGGACTGAAGCGGGTCGGGTAGGTTTGGGTCGAACATGGGCCGGTGTGGGCTAGGCTGAGGGTGACGTGCGAACACGCGGAGAAGTTGAGGGGGCATCACTGGACTTCTAAAGATTGGGCTGAAAGCAGTTGTGGGCCGGATGTGAAGAAGGGAAAAGAATTCCTTTTTCATTTTCAGAATATATTTTCCGTGAAAAGATTAATCTAGAAATAGCCAGATAATCCATTTAAACCACGAAAAATACTCTAAAAATTCCAGGAAAATTCCCAGTGAAAGATTGAGACACGAACAACCCAAATAAAATATTTGGAGCTCATGAAAAAGAGTTTAGAGCCTTCTAGTAAATAGAAAATGAGAATATTTTTCCAGAAAATTCTGGAAAATTCTCGGAAGGGTTTGGTCAGCACCTAAACGTGTTTTAAAAGCTTTTCTACTCATGAAACACCAGATGCATCGGCATGAATGCAACACTCACATAAACATTTATTTAATTTCAGAAAAACAAACAAAGGCTTTTCCTATTCTATATTTCCTGTAAAGAAAATAAATGTTGGAAAAATTTTAAAATTATGAGAAAATTGTTATTTTATTATTCTCCCTATTCACATCCTGAAATTAGAAATTTCAGGGTGTGACAAATCTACCCCCCTTAAAAGGAATCTCGTCCCGAGATTCGAAGAAAAAAGAAACAAGGAGAAGAGAGATAAATAAGAATATTGTTATGGAGGTAGGTAGGCGGTCATCATCCTGTTGTCATCTGTGTGTAGGATCTTCTGTATTCCTCTTTTTTGGTCATTGGGGTCTTCATTAGAGTGAGCTAGGTGGGATGCTAGCAAGCACAAGGTGGTAAAGGAAGTAGAGTAATGTCTTCTTTTCCTCAACTTGCTTCAACAAGGCGGTGCTAGTGTCGATGATGCTTGTTGAAGTTGACATTGCCTTCAGCTTTCTTCTTGACTCTCCATTTGTTTGGGCAGAAAAGAGTAGATGGCAAGGATAAGGGAGATTCAAAAGACGAACCCAACTAAGCAACTGATGTCATTGTAGGTAGAAGTCCCACAATACACCAACACTCACTGCAAAGAAACGAACACAAGCAATATCATAAAACCAAGCATCATCATGCAAGCACTGAATTCCACTAATCAAAACAGTCAAAGGAACGATGTTATATGTTGTTAATAGTCATAGGGTATCCTCCTAAGCATGGGCATAGCTTCACCGATCATTGATCATCTAAGGATGTTGAATCAGTAAGGACACTTTGGACTCAAAAGTCAAGGGAAGAATCCAAAGCAGCATTGTTTGAGGAACAAACAAAAGTTCAAGGATGAGGATGGATGGATAGGAATTGATAGATATGTTTAAAGTGGCTAGGAAAGCAAGATATAAGGGGGATTATCAAAAGAAAATGGTCAAGGAGTGGGAATATTCATCACAGAGCTCAAGGGAAAGGTAGTGATGAATTTTAGATCAAAAGAAACCTTAAGGAACGACCAGTGCTAGCTAGGCTTACGTCCTACAGTCGATACAGCTCTGATACCACTCTGTCACACCTGTTTTTCCAAAGAAAACCAAGGGCAAACCTATATGCATGCCAGGATCAAGTTTCATGCATATAGTTGACATAAGTGAATAACAGAAACAATATCACGTAAGAAAAAGAAAGATTATCAGAGTATTACGCTATATCTTGGAAACGAAGGCACCAAACTCCACAAGCAGTCGACTGAGGGTTGCGTACGCCTAGAACTCAGCAACATCTTCAGCAAACTCCATGGTAGCTTCCTCTTTCTGAGCAACATTGTTTATAGCAAGGGTGAGCACTTGTCGTACTCAGCAAGTGTGGGGAAAGTATGAATGCAAAGGCTTTATAGTGGACTGGGCTCTAAGCATTTAGCATTTTAGTTGGTCAAATTTTATTAGCACCTGATTACTAATAAAGTATAAGTTTATACCATCCCACAATTAGCATAAAGAGATAGATAAGATACGCCATAAACATATGGCAAGCATAACCATATAACACAATTTAAGTCCATGTTCAAGTTCAATTATCAAGTGAGGATCCAGGCCGCTCTTGACCGTGAGCACGGCTAATCAGTTAGTTTTACACTCTGCAGAGGTTGTACACTTTCACCACAAGTCGCATAAAAGTTCAAAGAACTTTAAACCCAGCCACGCGGTGCTGATCAGGCATCATACCACACTACCGAGGTGTGATCGCATAGGGATGCTACGAGGCCTTTACAAAGGTTCCCCAAGAAGTTGTGACCCACAAGGTCCAGATCAGTTAGCAAGGTATAAAGTCCCCTAGCAGGTCAATACCCCACCATAGACAGAACTCACCCGACCCCCTGCTAGAGCGAGTCCATACCCCGCAGTACCGCCGATCCCTTGTCCTTATCAGGTAAGATCACCCCAAGCTAAAGTTCCTAATTACTTGGCCAAGACCAGTGCCCGTTTAGTTCTTGTGGTTGTACTATTTTCCTGGGTGGTTCTCCATGTTCCGATTAACATATCATAAGTGGTCTTGCAATTAAAATTAACATAAAGGAACATAGAGCATAAAGAAATAACCATGTTGATTATTACTATCCCAGTTGAGCAAACTAAGCAATATCTACCATCAAAATTAATTAAAACCAGGTTCAAGATAATGGTCAAAAGAGGCTAGTCATCCTTAATAGGAACCCGTCAAAATTAATGCAAAGCAATGCAATGAATGATTAAATAGTTATTAGGACAAGGAACCACACACTTGCCTGTAACCAGAGAATATTTGTTGCTCAAAATTCTTCAACCACTTGCTCTTCAAAGCTCTCGAACAACGTTACTTCTACTCGCATCAATCATCAGGCACAAGCATACACAAAGCAACAAACAAGCAAACTAAGAACAATGCATCACTCAAAAGAAAAGCTTTAAAAGAACGCACTAAAGGATAGGCTCGATTAGATGGATCATTAAAGCACACAAACCAAGCTTAGAAGAGAAAGGCTTGGTTAACTTAAAAGATATGGCTGTGGAAGGTTGAGCATAAACTAGGACCGGAAAGATCACACTGAGATCGATTTGCATTATGAACATGAAACACTATAAGCTTAGGTTCATTTTAATTAACAAAACAAATGTAAAGGATGTTTTAGAAATAAAATACCCTATGTTGACATTAATGCAAATTAAACTTTATTTGAAGAAACCGACGTAAAGAACCTAGTCAAATTTTATTTATAAATGTTCATGTACAAATTGCACCAATTAAACATTTAATTTGGAAAAGATAAACTATATGAATCATCTAAACGTAACTTTATGATTTGAGTAGGTCATATTATTATTGAAAAACATCATGGCATTAGCATTAATCAAATTAACATTTATTCATAAAAGCCGGTGTAAAAGCCTATCAACTTTTAATTATAAAAGTTAATTAAATATTAAGCAAATTAATATTTGGTTTACGAAAAACCGGGTGAAAGATCTAATTAGATTTTATTTATAAAACATATGAGATAAGCAATAATCAAATTAATATTGATTATGAAAAACGGGTATAGATCTATATTGCTTTTATTTATAAAAGGCATGGATAACTAGGCATTAATCAAAATTAATATTAAATTTATTTTCAGAAAACAAAACATGATGAAAACTCACCACTAACGTGTACATCATGGTATTATGAACCTAACGCAACTTGAACGGATGAAAACGGAGCTAAAACATGAAAGATATGGACTTTTAAAGGTGTAGGGACCTAGTTGTGAAGATCAGGAACTTCCAGGGGTTTAACTGTGAAAAGACAGGGGCATATACATAATTATGTATATAAACTCAGGGGTTTACTTGCAAAGGCTCCAGGGTGGATTTATGTGCAGAGGTGGAATCTATCTAGGGGGTTTTCTACAAGATTCACACGACACAAGATTTGGATCTCTTCATTACTGGATCCTGCAGGGGGCTTTTTGCAAAAACACCTTTCTTCTTCCTCTATACAAACCGGTCAGGGAACAGGGGACCTCCGGCGGTCCTGGTGGCCGGCGGCGCCGGTGCTCCGGCGACCCAGGGCTCCGAGTGAGCTGCGCAGGAGGAAGAGGGGAGGATGGGGATCACATGGAGCTGCTTACCCACGACGGAGACAGACGGGGGCGACTCGGCGGCGGAAGGCAGCGGCGGCCGGCGGACGGCTCCAGCGACGGCGGCGTTCTGGCAGCCGGCTTGCGACGGGAGAAGGCAGCAGACGTGTGGCTCGACGTCGTGAACCTCGTGGAAGTGCCGGCTCGCTCCGGAAAAGCCCCTGGCCGGCGAATCCGACGACGGCGGCAAGCTCGTCGCTCCGGCGAACTGCGAAGGCGGCGGCGCTGCACAGCACCGAGGGAAGGTGGCGGGCTTGCGCGAGAGGCAGCGTCTAGGGCGCGAGCGGCCAGGCGCTCGGCCTTTATAGGCACGTAGCCCTAGGTTGGCTGTGGCGCGCACGCCAATGCCGGTGGCGGCAGCCACGCCATGCCCGACCGTGCAGGCCAAGGTGACCTGATGGGCTCCGCTGGGCCTGCGGGCTGGACTGAAGCGGGTAGGGTAGGTTTGGGTCGAACATGGGCCGGTGTGGGCTAGGCCGAGGGTGACGTGCGAACACGCGGAGAAGTTGAGGGGGCATCACTGGACTTCTAAAGATTGGGCTGAAAGCAGTTGTGGGCCGGATGTGAAGAAGGGAAAAGAATTCCTTTTTCATTTTCAGAATATATTTTCCGTGAAAAGATTAATCTAGAAATAGCCAGATAATCCATTTAAACCACAAAAAATACTCTAAAAATTCCATGAAAATTCCCAGTGAAAGATTGAGACACGAACAAACCAAATAAAATATTTGGAGCTCATGAAAAAGAGTTTAGAGCCTTCTAGTAAATAGAAAATGAGAATATTTTTCCAGAAAATTCTGGAAAATTCTCGGAAGGGTTTGGTCGGCACCTAAACGTGTTTTAAAAGCTTTTGCACTCATGAAACACCAGATGCATCGGCATGAATGCAACACTCACATAAACATTTATTTAATTTCTGAAAAACAAACAAAGGCTTTTCCTATTCTATATTTCCATTAAAGAAAATAAATGTTGGAAAAATTTTAAAATTATGAGAAAATTGTTAATTTATTATTCTCCCTATTCACATCCTGAAATTAGAAATTTCAGGGTGTGACAGCGGGTGATGAATGTGTACATGAAAAACTAAGAGCAGACAGATTCTGCCTGCGATGCAGAGGTACATCCCTACCAGCGTCCAGCGAAGCGACTCGAACACCTCCAAGAACTGAGCCATGATTGGCAGCGCAAGCTTGAGTTCTTCTCCTGATCTTTTTCCGAGCTTCTTCTGGAGGTTGTCGATGAAGACGGGGAAGAGTTTGCTCGGCGAGGAACAGAGCGGACGGCGTAGATGGTTTGGTGGCGGTTTGGCCAAAGCAACAACCGGAGGGCAACAAGAGCGATGGTGATGTCAAGCTCACAAGGTAGGCTAGTCGTGGTAATGGCGGTATCGATGGAGGGCCTTCCCTTTTAAGGTCGCAGCGGGGCCGCAACGGTCATGCAAAACCATCTGAGGTAGGGGCCGACGGAGCGATCCGGTGGTGGTAGCACGAGGCTCGATAATGGTCGGCCCGTGAGGTCTCGGCGACGTGATCGTGGCCGCAGGAAAGAGATGGCAGAGCGACACCACAGCATCATACAATCGTGGCACTGAAAAGGATGGGGTCCAACGGTTTGAAGAACTGACCGTGATGGTGGGAATAACGAGAAGAGCTCGTGGTATCCACCCTCTAGGCTCGAGATCGTAACGAGGAGAATTTAGCAAAAGATTCTACCGATCCTTCGTTTGTTTGTTTCTTGATTCCTAGGATTTAGAGGGTATGATCAACGGATCATGGATTAATAAGCGATGGGGGACTCTCATGCCTTGACTTTTAGAGAACCTTGACTGCTCATGAAAACTTCGCTCCTAATTCTTCAACTTATCCAGTTGATTTGATTTGTTGCTCAGAGAACTTTGAGATTGGATGGAAGGAGACCAAGTTAAAAAGTTCCATAGAGATTTCTATGAAGAAAAGGAAGGCTAGTAAACAAATATTTGCTAAATTTGTTTACTAAGATTTCTGAATTTATTTTTGAAAGGCAATAAAGGTATAAGGAGGGACCAAGGGTTCCACCCTCAGAAGTCCAAGGTTAGTTGTCCATAAAAACAATAAAGGATGGCAAGGTTATAGGGAGCGGTTGCACGGAGTTGTTTACGGATAGCAATGTGAATGATTTGAAAGGAAGGGTTGGTACAACAATTTCAGAAGATGTTTGCTCACATATTATTTCATCGGTGAGTTTTGGTGACAACCATCCTTACGTTACCGGTGCAACAATTTTAAACTTGATGGGCGATGCACTGATGAGACATATGATTGAATGCCAATGCATAGGGGATACCTTGTGCACAAGGAGTGGTGCGCCTGTTGATGCTCATGTTGTGGTGCATAGAGTGTGATGCACATGCAGATGAGCACATGATGCTTATGCATATGAACATATGGTGCACTTGCCATGATGCATAGTGAGGAATGCACATGTTTATGGGATATGATGCTCGTGATGCTTGTTAGCATGACTTGTTTACCCATGCAGTTAGCTAGCGACAAAGGAGGCAACATAGAGTGAAGAAAAAATGGAATTGCGGTGAGTCGCATGCTCCCAACCAAGATACCTAGCACGCCCCTAGTGGTAATCACATGGCTGCAGCACACATGATGCACTAGGTTCCGTCGCGGCACCTTTGGTTATGGAACAACAACCTCACCAGCCATAAGGAGGATAGAGAAGGAAGGTTGAAACCTTTAGTGCGTATGCATGTTAGTCCATCCAAGGTTCCCAAATGCACATGCTATGTAATGCATTTCCATGCCCATGTATTATTAAATTAAGGGCGCAACATATGCATGACATGATGATGCTCAAAGCATACCAACAGAATTTAACTCCTTCTATTCATATTTTATGTGTTCATAATGTTGTGAGCAAGCTCAAGATGAAGACGTTCAAGATTGCAAGGTCAAACACGATTGAGATAAGGATGTCACTAGCAAGGATAGCTTAGGCATCAAGAGTCATAACACAAGGAGGTGGAAATGATAGATATCATTAGAGATCACCTGCTTGCATTGGCGGAACAAGATTGCAACTTGAGATGGGACTCTAAGATCAAGACATTACCCAATGATATGGTAAAATGGAAAAAGTTCTTTTCTCAAGTCGGGCAAAAACTGGGGTAGTCATGTGTACAAAGGTACAATTGTATGGTAGAACTCAAAAAGAGCCTACATACAAAATGACGTAAAGTCCTGGCAGTTTTGAACAAAAATTCATAACTCAAAAACTAGGGCCCAAAAAAATTCCCAATTTTTACCAGCAACTCAGTGAGGTTATGAAGCACCTTTTTGGTATTCAAACGTAGATCTAGATTAGATGGGAACATGCTTGAAAAATTCCATTTTCAGAGGAAGGTTACCCAGAAAAACAGCAGGACAGAGACTTGCTAATCTGGTCATAACTCTAGATTGAGAATTCCTAAAATCATGAGAAATTCACAGAAGATGTTGAATTTGATAAGAAACAACTTTCATAAAGGGTGCCTAGTCAGATTCATCCTAGACTAGGCTCTAAAAAAATTCATAAACTGACAGCAACAAAATTTTGGCAGAAATTACCTAAGATCAAAATGAGAGGATACTCTATCCTAAGATCAAGCAATTACCCTAGGAAGCATAACACAAACATGCAACAACAAGTTTTAGGTTCAACAAGATTTTATCATGATGCACACGTCTTAAACGACCTCACGAACATGGATCTCAAAAGACGTAGTTAGTGCCGGTGGCATGGCTTATATACGTTTCTCCCTATAATAACTAGTCGGAGCTACTCGTCGTTTATAGCGATCGCACTAACGTGGTTAGTGTACCTGCAGAAAAGAACCTTCCATGCCAGCACATCACGGAAGCGTCCACATACATTACCGTTCACTATAGAAATGGTATCCATGCATCAAGCCGCTGCATGGACAGCGTCCAACCTCAGACACCCTCCGTTTGAATGGAGTGTATCCTTGCCTCGCATATTCGTCATGCGGAATGGACACGTATGGCAAAACATGGTGACATCACAACCCATGACATGTTCATCTTGAATAGAGCATGTCATCCTTCGTATGACTCTCATACGGAAAGCGCACGTATAAGACACGTGAGCAACCAGACGAGAAGATGGGATCCGTGGAATAGATCACTCCATCGACCCTCGCATTCCCGTGATGCGGCACAACACACGTATAAAACACGTGGCTTCATCTAGTTTGGTTGTGCAAGAAAGTAAGTCTGACATAAAGTAAAGTGCTGGAAGTTAGCAAAATAAACCATAGATTTTTATGCCACCTTAAAGAACCCAAAATTCCCTCTACGGCCTCTCGATCTGGATCATTTCTTAACGATCCAACGTATTTTCAAAATCCAATCAATCTTGGAAAATTTTATTGTAAATCATGTGATTAGTATTAATCTAATCACTCTGGTGTATACGGATGCTCTGATGCCAACTGTGACAACCCCATCTGAGATAATTCTGTACTATCACCTAAACACTCCATTTGGTCATTAAGCGATAATAAAGAATCATCCCGTTGAGTGTTGCTGGGTCATAGCCCGGTAAATCACTTGAAACACACATAGAGGATCGAAATGTATACATTAAAACTCCCACGAAGGAGAGTCCAGAGTGCCTTACAAGTTAATGTAAATCTTCCCCGTAGGGTCCATTATTGCAAACCATGGTTCT
This sequence comes from Cenchrus fungigraminus, assembly GCA_036936925.1. Taxonomy (NCBI): domain Eukaryota; kingdom Viridiplantae; phylum Streptophyta; class Magnoliopsida; order Poales; family Poaceae; genus Cenchrus; species Cenchrus fungigraminus. Next base: position 53,837,751 of record CM072772.1, on the reverse strand, counting down.
TGACATGAAAGTAAATGGTTCAGAGTTTATTAAAACAGCGGAAATAACTAAGCGGTACGACAAGCATCATAGGAGGCCGTCCATGATGCAATCATTCGTCATCATCCACCCATTCCAGCTCCCAGCCGGGTGGAATCTCTCCAGGCCACACATCACATGCATTACCTGGAAACAACAATTGAAAAGCAAGGCTGAGTATACTAATACTAAGCAAGGCTTACCCATCTAAAATAAAAGACTTTACCTCTAATCGTGCAAGGCTTTTGGCTAGTGGGTTTGTTTTTGCCAAAAAGCTACTAAGTAGTGAATCCTTACTTTCACCTTTTAGCTCAAGTTCTAGTAGAAGTAATCATTACTATATAAGCAACTATTGCAATCATGAGTTGTACAATACAATTAATCAAATAACAATATTCACAAAGTTCCATCATAAAGGGATATCATGGCTAGTAGATTAAGTAGTCTCAGATAACGGTGAGAGGCCGACAATCGATTGATTTAAACCTTGCAAGGTAGACCTAAACACACGGGAGGTGTCCTCACTAAGAGTCCACCAACTAGGCGGTTCCCGTCATTCTTTGGTTTGGGAATAATAGCTCACAGTCTTAAGGACAAGGTTTATCTGGGCTACGCCACTAAGGTCACCCAGCCTCATGCATGCACTCTGGTGGCGAGCCTGGGGCCGCAACCCTAAGATTAGTGATAGTAAAATCCCGTACCGCCTCATTTAGGTACTAGGCTTACCGTGCCCATTTCCGACAAGTGCTTAGTACGTTCAAACACTTAACCCACGAAGCCACTGGACCGGAGCCCAAACCCATGCTCTTACCACATGAGCAATCCATTAATAAATATGGTGATTCCATAAAGGAGATCCTATTCTCACGAGTGATGAACATCACTCGACTTGTACCGGATCCTTAGAGCACAGCAACTAGCGACCTAGCATGCTAGTAAAAGATCATAGGTACTTAGGGATCATGCAACTAGGGTTTCAATTCAACTCCTGAACGTAAATGCACATAGATAAGCAATGATAAATTCAGAAGCTTAAAAGAAACACATAGGTTAATGTTTAAACCGGGGCTTGCCTTCATCAGCACAAGCAGTCAAACAAACTTCCGGACTTTGGTCTGGGTCTTGATCTACGGACATGTAGTGCACTTCTCCTCCTGCTCCCTCGTCCTCGTCAGCGGTACGAGCGTGTAGATACCGTCGGGAACTTCTACACGGAGGATGCATATACAATAATTAGTGGTGAAATTAATTTAATTTAATTAAAAACAGCAACAAAAGACAACAATGAGCACATGGTTGACCATATTCACCTTGACAAAATATATTCATCATACTCTTCCTTTTAAAGAATATTATGAAGGCTTTATTATTTATTCTTCTTTTTATAGTGATTGTGTACATATTTAAATAAATAATTTATTTCTTTGCACAAACAGCAAGGGGGTGGTTTTCAGCTCCTAAACCATTTCCAAAGCACACTCACAAGGTTCATAAAGATAGTAGGGATGGTTTTCCAATTAAACTTATTATTAAGTGCAAAATAGCTTTTCCACTTTTATTCACCAAAATAATTTATAAAAAGCCATGGGTGGTGCTCACTGAGCTCAAAATTCTACTCTAAGCCACTTTTCTAATTAAACTTATTATTAAGCTATTTTAGATCTTGAACTAAGCATTTATTATTAAAAACAAGCATAAATCAGGAACAAATATTTGTAACAGTCCAAAAATCATGATTAATTCAGAAAAGGTTCATCTAGGCATTATAAGACTGTACTCGGAAGTTGAGTTCAAGAATCTATTTAATTTTTGCTACAAAAATCATTAAGGTAGAAATAGCATAAATACAAGATAAATCACAATAAAAGATTTACATCATAACTTTGTGCAACTTTTTGTGAAGAGCCTACACATGGTATCTACAACAACATATCCAAAGCTCAGCTTGAGATCACAAGTAGATTTTGAACTACAACAAAAGTAGCTTAAACGGATTTCAATTTTTCATGCAAAAAGTATCACTCAAAACTATATACATGCTTTGCAAAAGATGTAGGTCTGCTCACAAGGAAACCAACAAAATTAGTTTTGCATTTGTACGATTTTTCTACGATTTTATATGAATTTTACAAGATTCAGTACCTTCACCCTAGATCTAGAAGAAGCTGTTTTGCGAACAGGTCCTCGGATTTCACAGATAGGTCCTCAGGACGAAAACATAGATTGCAATGTGGTCCCTGGACGCGGGCAGCGGCGGAGATGGCCGGAATCCGGCGAGGGGAAGGCCGGGATGGGCCGGGAAAGGAAGGGGGAGTGGTCTAGGTTCACCTAGGGTTCCATTCCGGGGGTTTGTGGCGGCAGAGGAGCGGCCGGTGGTGGTGCTCGGCGAAGCAGTGGAGCTGCGACCGCCTCTGCTCTGACTCCGGCGAGGAGGATGTCGGGGCTCGGCAACTGGCGGCCGTGCAAGCTTCAGTAGGGCTGCGGGGAGATGGAGGAAGGCTCAGGCGTGGTCGGGAGGAGATGGAGGCGACCGGAGGGAGGAGCTCACCAACCGGTGGCCATGGCGGACAAGAGAAGAAGCTCGGTGCTATGGAGCTCCGGGAGCTCGACTTTTATAGGCTGCTGGGCAGAGAGGAGGGTGGTGTGATGCGAGTCAAGTCGACGGGCACGCGCGGCATGGGCAGCAAGGCGGTGGCGACGTGCAGTAGATGGGGACCAATGGCGTGCAGCGGTACGGCCGGCCGGCGCGTGCGGGCACGCCGCGTGGCACCGACCCGGGGGTCCACTCGCGTAATGCACAGGAGCACTTCGGCGCCGCGCATGGACCGGTGGTCGTTGGCCTGCCTCGGCGTGCGGTACGGCGGCGTACGACGGTGGCAACGTGGCGTGCAGGAGCGACGTCGCGCGCGGGCGCGTTCCGGTGCAGAAACAAATCCGTTTAGCCTAGTTTGACCAAAGTTTTCTCCAAAAAGTTGAACTGAAGTGCCCCAAGGTTCGAATACCAAACTTGCTCATCTCACTACCCTCTAAAACTTCTACAAAGGCTCATAGGGGTTTTGAGCAACAGATTTTGCATAAAAGGCTTGCTAACTTGGCACTTTTCATGGCACCGATGAATAGTAACTAAGGGCGTTGACCAACGGTTTACACCATTTTCCACTTCAAATTTCAAATGCCGCTCAACATGAAAGTTGTGTCTCATGAAAAACTGCACAACTTTTGTATTGAGAGAATTTGAAGTGTTTAGGTGAAATTTGGAGAACGCGGTAAAAGTTCTAGAAACGTTATTGGAAATCTAGAGGTTGACTAGGGTTTTGACTAGACCTTTGACCAAGGTTTGACCATTAGTGTGTGTTGACTTGATTAAGTGGATGAGTGGTGATTGTTGGCTAGGTTTTCGAGGTGATGACCCAGGTTGACTAAGATTTGACCAACGTCAACATGTTTGACTGGATTGACTAGGTCATTTGCGTCAATTAACCTTAAATGAAAACCTGGGGCGTCACAATAAGAGATAAGATTTCTTGGGTGTGGGACCCCACCGCCTACAAAGCCTTCCTTGCTATGCTGACCGATCTCGGGAATCCGGAGGCTTACTTCTTCTCCGGGATCAAAGCCGTCTTCATGGAAAACAGGGGATGTAATGATCTCCGACGCGCTGCTGAGGGTGGGCACGATGCGGCGGCCTATCTATACGCCATCTTGCTCTACAGGGACAATGGCTGTGCCGCCGCCGATGACACCGCGAAGCGGTACATGAGGTGGGTCACGGGCGGCGGCAGTACGACGTCGAGATGGCTGAGCAACGAGGGGTGTCTGCCTTTGCGCGCGAAGGCCGCGCGTGCGATCCACTCCTTGACTTGGCGCATTTGGGGTGAACCGCTTCCGCCTCCGGCACAGGTGCGCGGCGATCAGTCGTGCGCAGGCAACGGCGGCTGCTGCGGCGTGGATAAAGGATGGCTTCGAATTTCTCTATTTTGCAGCGAAGACTGTACGCTCTGCTGCGAAATGGTGAAGTTCGAACAGAGTATGAGAATAGGAAATCAGTAGTGGATTAGCTTTTGTATGTTGCTCGTATTATCTGTGTCATATTTTGGAAGAGCAGCAAAGCCGACGCGGGTTATCAGTCCCGTGTCGCTAATGACTGTGGGGCCCTGTTCTATTCGAATGAAGAACGGTTCAAATTTCTACTTTTAATCTGCAATCAAATGTTGTAACAAGTATTTCTTCGTCGTAATTAGTCCAAATTTGATATTTTTTTCTAAATTTTCTAAAATCACCATCTTTTCATAAATTTTATTGTTTAGTGTATATTCCGTTTCTTTAATAATGTTTATATGCCTTATTTTGTTCTTTGTAAGTACAACATATAAATAATATTTGTTTTACACAACCATTAGTGATAAAACTTTGCATTTCGTAAGATTAAGGTGAACACAAGGTTTTGTTAAGTTTTCAAATGCATATGAGTTCGAACTTGTTGCAAAGTGTGGAAAACTTCAATGTTCAAGCAACATTCTAGGAAACTGTGTGAGAGATGTAGACATTTGTACAGAAGTATATTATTTCTTCATCGATACCATTTGAAATTTTGAAGACAAGTTTAGGTACCCAAATTATGTTGCCAAGTCAATTTGTAGATTTTTTAGAGCAAATTTGATGTTATTAGAATTATTATATAATTACCATGGGGTGTAAAAACGAAATATAAGAATTTTGGGCACACAAGTGTGACTGTTGATATTTTATTCAAATACTAAATGTCCAAATATGAATTGTTCGTATTTTTATGATTTTTTAGGTGCTATTTTATAGGCTCTAATATTTTAGGGAAGCAAGTTTCATTCCAAAAAAATAGTGACAGGCCCATGAGTCAGCGTCCGTAGCCAATATAAAAAAGATAACCGACGCGGACCCAACTGCCAACAAAGGGGATGCGGGTGAAGGACCGAACTAGCGACCAGAGAGGGGGGCAGTGAATGGGAGCCGACAAAAAATTCTTCTAGATGGAGATAGAAACTCCAACAAGACGAACACGGCTTCCCAAACACATCTCCGGCTCAACTACCCAAGTTGGCCAAGACCATGCAGCCACTGGAGTGCTACTAGTCCTAGGAACCAACAACCACCAAAGCCTACCCGAGAACGCAGCGGAAAAACTAACTCGAGCAGCTAATGGACTGCACCGGTCAGACCGGTTGCACACACCAGTCAGACCGGTTCCTGCTGGAGCGCCCTAACAGAACCTGAGAACTTCCAGAGAAAGCTCCTACACCGGTCAGGCCGGTGTAGCACGCCGGTCAGACCGGTCTTAGCCAGGAAGCCCCAAATCCACAAACCTGACCTTCCGAGCTCCAAACCGAACCAAACTCGAAACAGCAGCCACACAAGACAACAGGGAACTCACCACCACGTTCACCCGAGCAAAACCCAACTGGGTGTCGGCACTGGTCAGGCTGGTGAGAGGCACCGGTCAGACCGGTGTGACCTGAGCTCTCGGGATGAACAGCAACCCGCGGGTCAACTCCCCCAAATCCAACTCCCGATCTCCCGATTCGCTCCACGGATTCGCACAAGACTTTGGGGATAGTAGGAACACCTCATGGGCACTTCATAGCCAAGATTTGGTCCACCAAAACTTGCTAGAACAAGAGGAATCGAAGAAATCCCACCAAGAACGCCTCTAACCCTAGAGAGGAGAAAACCCCAAAATCGAGGCCCTTTGCTCGCGGATTTGGGAGGGGAATCAAAGGGAAAAGAACCACGAAGGGTTCAAGCATACATCCCCCACCAAATCCCAAAGAGAAAGGCCTCGAATCCGCCACAAGAAATTTGCCAAGAAAATGTTCCGAAAATCACCAAAAAGGAGAAATGGGAGAGACACAACCAAGCCTTGAGGAACCCTGCCGAATCATCTATACATACCATGAAGGTTCATACAAGGTCTAGTTTGCCGCCCGATCATCCTTCCCTCTCACAAGATCTCACCATGAAGCTCTCAAGCTAGTCCTAGAAATTCCAAAGGAAAATGGAAGAGGAAAATAGCAAAACAAAATGAGCTAGGGTTCCAAGAGATGGCTGCCATCCTCTCACCACTTGGGTTATATGGAGGCTAGCCGAAAGACGAAACTACTCCTAATACCTAATACTAGGATACACACCCCTGAGGGGCACTTTGGGAATCTTTGTCTTCGCACCATCGGACGGATGCCCGGCGACCGCAAACTTGCTTAGCCTCGATGCAAGCCTTGCGATCCCGATGCGTGTCCGCCACTTCGAAGTCTCCGGACTGCGTCGTCACACACCGGTCAGACCGGTGCTCCTCACCGGTCAGATCGGTACCCACCGGTCAGACCAGTCCGATGCTGCTGCACCTCCGTCTTCGGGCTTGGCTTTGTGGATCAACCAAGGAACCCAGTGATTTTCTGGTGAACCACTGGAAACCCCACGAACTCGGTGTAGCCTCCGCCAATCACCACTCATGACTCGGCTCCCACGTAGTCCCGGCTCGACCTTGGTTTTGAGGCTCAACCAAGAAACCGTCCATGACTTCATCTTGCCGTTCTTGCAATCATGCAGCCCGCACTTGACCCCGTTGGCCACCGGGTCCCTCGAGCCAAGCCTACTTGTCTTCTCCACACCTGGAGGCCTACCCGACAACAACCTTTCGTGCTTGCTCTTCACCTGCACCAACACCAGTCAAGCCGCAACCTGCACCTGCAATACTTAGCCAAGAATCAGTCCACACCACGTTGTCATTCACTCATCACACCAGGAAGCGACCATCCACCGGCCCTCGAACCACACAGGCTCTCAATCTCCCCCTTGATGAGTGCATTGACAACACACACGTTTTGGTAACCAAAGAGAAAAAGGAAAAGAAAAGAAATGACTAAAAGAAACTCCAACAAGCGATCGAAAGCCAAAGGAAAGGCAAAGAGCAAGATCACTTGAAGAAGACAAGTCTCGGTCCCCTTAGGCAAGGGCAACGGCTCGACACAACCGAGACAAAAGCATGCTCAAGCAAAGAGCACAAACCACCAAATCAAAGCTCGAAAACCACAAAGAGCTCCCCCTGCACACATGCAAGCTCCCCCTGCACACATGCAAGCTCCCCATGAACCCATGCAACTCCCCCAGGACGAATGCATGCTGACCACTTCACGAAACAGAGCAGCTGGCTCAGCCTTGCTCTGACTGGTCAGACCAGTCCACCTCACCGGTCAGACCGGTGGACTAGATCGCCCAGCACCTGACACTCACACCGGTCAGACCGGTGCATTCCACCAGTCAGGCTGATGACCACCTGGGAAAAACTGGGAACTGCACGAGCTCAAAACTAGCTCGAAACCACTTGGAAACCTTATAAATGCATGCAGCAAGCCAAAACATGCTCAAACTTCTCCCCCTTGTTGACAATGCATGAATCAAGCTAAAAATGCAACAAATGCAACCTTGAGCTTCTCAAATAGACAAAATTCAACATAGGATGCTACACATGTCCAAATGAGCAAGTTAGATGCTCTATAGCTTCGTAATGACATCAACTACAAGATCACCAAGTTTCACAACCATTGGGCGAAGCTAAGATAGAATTGAGTATTTTTGCGAAAAATTTCCCTCTCATGAGCAAAGTCCTAAACATGAGCAAAACATGTCAAAATGGCAAAGCCACACAAACTTCATGCTAGGACAACCATTCTAAGCATAAGACCATCATAAACACCTACAAGCATCTCATGTCATGTCAAAGCCACCGAGCCATGTGTCTACTTCTATATATGAGACTTCTCATTGGTAGGCAACATGCAACGGTTTAGCACCCAAAGCAAATTAAATTAAGTACATATGACATGGGAGCATATTTTCCAAGCAAACTACATTTCATTTTCAGATTCATAATTGGTACATGAAATGTTTGCGACAAAAAAGAACTTATGCCCCTCCACAAGATAAAGCATGGGGGCTAACCATTCATGATGGCAAATGAGCCTTTGGCCCCATATGATCAAAATAAGCTATCCAACCACAAATTAAGCATAGAAAAGCCACTAAAACATGTCAAGATCATATAAAGGTATTTACTCACAAGAGAGCATACATGTGACATTTTTGAAAAACATAGCCATCAACCATGGATATAAATCAAGATCATCAAGAGCTAAGCCAAACTAACCATAGCTTACCAAACTAGCTCACAAGGACATATATATCATACCATGGTGAACAATGTATATAGGAGAAGCTTTTCCTACACAATGCATATGATACAAAATGCATGCAACCTAAGATACAAAGATGCCTATACATCATGTTACATATGCCATGCAAAATGCAAGAAATGCACAATGGAAAGCAATACATATGATACAAAGGAGCTCCTGTCGGTGTTTTGACCTGGCAACCTACCAAGGGGAGTACCCGAGTTAGATGTTTGTGGCCTCGCTGAGATCGAGAACTCGAAGGAGAGACACGTGGCACACAATTTAGACAGGTTCGGGCCGCGAGATGCGTAATACCCTACGTCCTGTATGCTGCGTAGCTCTAGATTGATTGGGTGTGTTTACAAGATGATGTGGATGATGAGATAGGGGTCCTTGCCTCGCCTCATATAGTCCGGGAGGCAGGGTTACAAGTCGGTTTGACAGGGAGAGTACTAGTCGTACACGGCTAGGAGTACTCTACATGGATCCGGACACGTCTAGCTTCCTAACCGAGTACTAGTCCTCCGTATGCCTTGTGCTTCACACCATTCGGTGCCGTGCAGCCCAAGTCGAGTAGTCCCAGGGGCCCATGCAGTAGTCGGTCCTGGTACCCACCTGAGTAGTGGGCCCAGGGATGTCCGTACGACAAGCCCCCGAGTACTTTGTAGTCGAGCAGGATGCCTTCGAGTAGTCTTGATGACCTTGGCGAGTAGTCCTTGAGAGTCCTCGAGTTCCACAAGCCGAAAGTCCTCAAGAATGGTTGAATCATCCCGAGGCTGGAAGGTACTCCAGCTGATCTTTGAGTAGTCTTGAAGTCTTCTCGAGTAGTCCCCAAGCGTCCCCGAGTGCTTCTCTCGAAGGTCCTCAATAGTACTCGTGTTGTCTTGATAAAAAACGATATGGAAAATGCGATTCGAAGAATCGCATTCCATATGGAATGTAGCCCCCGAGCCTTAGGTCGAATCGTAGATTCAAGCTGAGGGTCAATCTGAAGTTCTGCCAATCTTATCCTGAAAAATCTAGAGAAAAAACCGAAGGACACGTGTCACGGAGCCCCCGAGCCTTGAGTCGAGTACTTTCTCTCGAATTGAAGGGTCATCTTGACTGTAGAATGTGTCCTGAGTGGGATCTTGATCTGGTGTAGCCCCCTGAATCCGTCGGATGTAGTCGAGCCCCCGAGACTGAGAGCATCGAGTACTGGAATACGAAGGGTCAGTTCTGCTGCCGCTGAGTCATTCGCCTGGCGCCTATCCACCCGCTCGGAACTTTAGCCAACCGGTGGCTTATAAATAACAGGTAAACCCCTTATGGTTTGTCACTCCCAGCGATTGCATTCTTTTGAGATTAGATCTGAATCACTGCCTCCGCTGCTCCTCTGCTGCCGCCGTCGTAGTCCGCCCTCCTCCGCAGCCCCCGAGCGAATGCGAGTGAAGACGCTCGTGACTCGAAGGATGAAGGGGTCTCCAGCGAAGAGCACCAAGACCGGCGCGTCGAAGAAAAGGAGCTGTGATGAGGCTGAAGATGCCGACTAGTCATCGTCGTCGCCCCCTCCCCTCGCCCTAATCTGGCGAAGGAGTGGAAAAAGGCGAAGCTGAAGATGGAGGACCTCCTCGCACTGGTCAACAGCGGATTCCTCCGCGAGAAGGAAATGGATCTGTGGCGCACCGCTACTGGTGATCCGTACTCAATGGAGAAGAACCCGGATGAGATCCTGATGTTCGCGCGGTTCGTGGAGCACGGACTCGCGATGCCGGCGAGCAACTTCATCAAAGAGATGCTTCGGTACTACGTCATGGAGTACCTCAACCTCAACCTCAATGGTATCTTCCATGTCACCATCTTCGTACATTTCTGTGAGGCTTTTGTGGGGATCAAGCCCCACTGGATCTTGTTCCGGAAGTTCTTCCGGGTGAAGCCGCAGCCAAGTACGGATGACCTGTGAGTAGTTGGAGGCACCGGGATACAGATGCGTGAAGACGCCGCCGGGCAGTACTTGCCGTACAAGCTGATCGACTCCAACCAGGATTGGAAGGCAAAGTGGTTCTACATCAGCAACCACCACCTCGAGCTGCCGAAGCCTAGCGGTCGACAACTGAAGCATGCACCATGGTGGAACACAGAGCCCACCATGCAAGAAGGTCTGCAGATACCGCCACTACTGAAGAAGATTAAGGCTTTGAGGGAGGTCGGCCTGAGGGCCGAGCACGTGGCCTTCAGCTTTATGAAGAGAAGGGTGCAGTCGTTGATGGCGCGAGATACCCTCGGTTACCAGTACACTGGCGACGAAGATACCTCCCGGATGCCCGGTGATGAAATCGAAGATGATGTCATCATCGAGAGGCTGGGCAAAATCTTCAAAGACATGCCCCCGTACACGCCGTGCCTTGTGCCGAAGTACTCCGCAGCATGGCCGCCGAATCAGGTTAGTAGTCATGGCCAGAGCCCCTGAGTACTAATCTGCTTATGTAGTCGTACTTATGATTGCTTTGTAGGACGATGTGAAGAAGTACAACTCCGTCCCGCCCTCCCCCCCCACGGCTTGAGGAACAAACACAGGGGAAGGCGGAATCCAAGGTGAAAGAACGTCGCGAAGTTGGCGAGGGCGATGATACCGTCATCATTGAAGACACCTCCGACGACGAGGATGAGGAGATGCTTCAGCAGCGGTTCCAGCTCTGCTCGAGGTTCAGTCGAGCTGGAATGCCGCACATTCCGGTGATCGAGAAGCCGTCCAGTCTGGAGGCGACCTTGCCGGTGCCGCCCAGGAAGCCCCGCAACGTGGCGCGCAAACGCGTCGTGAAAAAATTGAAGTTGTCGGAGGCCACCAGACAAGAGGTGAGTACCGCGATTAGAGTAGTCGAGTACTGACAATGAGTAGTCTGTTGCTGATTGCATGACTTGTGTTGTTGCAGGACATCCCCTCCGCTGATCCTGTTGACCAAGACGAGGGAGATGTCTGGGAGACTGTGGGGGCGACGACTGAGAGAAGCACTAGCCCACCTCCGGCTACTGAAGACATTGTGCCAGAAGGGGCACAGGAGCAAACCGGTGCTGTGGAGCCGCAGCCGTCGCTTGAAGAAGCACAGGGCCCTCCTCCAGCTGCGGCCGTTGGGCAGCCGGAGGAGAGAGTATAGGAGCCTCCTATCGAGGCAGGAGCCACCAGCGAGCCTGGCATTGTAGATATCGCCAGGCTACTGGGCGCCCCGACCGTCACCGTGGTACAGTCAACTCTGTAAGTTTCTGGAACTCTTGAGTAGTGTCGTAGCCGTCAAGCTCGTGTTGCTAATTGAAGACTTCATGATGCAGGAAATCCACGAACTTGTCGTGGGATGGGGAGACAAGCACTCCTGCCGATGGCGAAGACCGCTCGGCGGAGGTACGAGAACCCACACCACCCCCATAAGCCGACGTCGCGGCAGGGTCGAGGCTTGAAGAAGCTACCCTGGTGGAAGGTACGCATCCTGTCACCACGAGTTCTTTTTGTAGGGAGTAGTCGTAGCTGTTGCTGACGATTGAGCTAATCTTGACAGGGACGCAAGCTGACGGAGCGACGATCCCTGTGGCAGTAGCCATGGAGACGGCTGCCGGTGAGGCGATGACTGCAGAGCCAGTTGTCGAGCCGGCAACAGCGACAGCCCCCGGGCCAGCTACTTCGGCCTCCGGGCCGGCGACTTCGACAGCCCCCGAGCCAAGTGTGGAAGCACGGGTTGACCCGCAACCTGAAGCAGGGTCTGAGGTCGTCGTCCGCGAGGCGATGATAGAAGATGCGGTGCCGCTCCGCTCGGCACCCATGCCACAGACTGGGACCTCGAGCCGCGGAGGTCTCGAGTTGCTGGATGATGATCTAATTGACCCGGCCGTCGTGTCTCTGAGCATGGAGTCGTGGTGCCGCACAGAGCAATGGGTCAAGGTACGTTGTGGGCACCCTGAGTAGTCTTGCTTTATTGAATACTGATTACTGATTGGCCGTCGTGTCTTGCGCAGGGCCTGGTGGAGAGATCCCGCTAGAAGACTGAACTCTTTAAGGGGTACGGCGACACGGTCATCCGAGCTGAGACCTTGGAGAAGGAGCTGGAGAAGTCGAGGAAACACTCAGCGCTGCTCCAATCCAAGCTTGACGGCGCCTTCACCTAGTACCACAACAAGGTACAAGAGATGCAGGCCAAGAGAGATGACTTGATCAGGAAGAATAAGTCGCTGCGCCAGAAGAACAAAGGTATGCCCTCCGCTGTGACCACTGAGTACTCATTGCAAAGCTTGTGAGTAATCTGATGCCGTGATGAGTTGTCTGCAGATCTTGAGGCAAGGGTCGACCAGCTGAAGGCTTCCGAGACAGACCTCAAGAACATTGTGTACCGGGAGACTGATAAGAGAGAGGTACTTGAGTACGAGTACACCCAGTTGCGCCATGAGTGTATCAAGCACATGGAGTTCCGTGAAGCCTCAGATCTTGACCTTGTACGCTGTTATAAATCTCTGCAGAAGCTCAATGAAGACTGCGAGAAGCTGCGGGCACAACTAAAAGAGCTGGAAGACGCCGCGCTGCCCATAGCAAGGCTGCTGGTACCACATCCAGGCAGGCCCAAGACAGCGCCCTTGGTAGACAGGCTGAAAGAAGCCCCCGGGCGCCTGGCGACGTATGTCAAGCATTTGGCGAAGTCGATACCGAACCAGGTGCTCGCCTTCATGAAGTCGTACTTCCCGAAGGCACCAGTGGACGTGGTAGCTGGGGGTCATGCAGCGAACTGCTCGGATGAGCAGTACAAGACCCTTCTGGAGGAGATGGTGCCTATCGCGGAGCAAGTCGCGGACAAGCTGAACCTCCAGTAGATGCACCTGTAGAGGTAGCTTATGTACAGAGTAGTTGATGTAAGACAAACAAAGTAGTTAGAAACTTGTTTGAAATATCAATGAAGTTTATCCAATGCTTGTGTTGTAATGAGTACTCGTTACCGCCACTTGCATCGAAGTGTGTGGAGTACCAAGCCGTGGGAAGGTGATGAGTAGTGGTACTCAGCAGGATCTGCCTGGTTAAAAGGCACAGTAAACAAGTTGAGTGGAATCAAGCTTTATTACTGATGAATATGTACACCTGGATGGCTAGGGCCGTTACAAATAAGAAGTCGCCAGGACCCGTAGGCCGCCTATGGCTAAGTGATTGCTAGGGCCCTTGGGCCGCTTACAGCTGGAGAACCGTTAGTAGCCGTATAGGCTGGATCTAGAGAGTACATGGTCCGTAGACCGCCGCCAAAGTCCTTATGCTCTGTGCGGCCCAGGATCCGTTAGTAGCCGTTAACACTGGATCCTGGATAGAAGTAGTCTATAGACTAGTGCTAGGACCCAGAGGCCGCTTACAGCGAAGAGTCCATGAGTAGCCGTATAGGCTGGACTTGTAGATGGGTAGTCGAGCGACTACGCTTAGAAGCGACACAGCTGGTCGATGTTCCACGAGTTGCTGATGTCATTGCCTTCAAGTGTTTGAAGACGGTAAGAGCCTAGTCCGGTCACCTTAGAGACTGAGAATGGACCTTCCCATGGCGAGCTGAGCTTGTATAGTCCGTCCGTGTTCTAGATGCGACGGAGGACTAGATCGTCGACGTTGAAGGAGCATTCCTTGACGTTGCGATCGTGATAGCGTCAGATACCCTCTAGGTACCTTGCTGACTGGACAAGGGCAGCACAGCGGGCTTCTTCGAGGCTGTCAATATCAACTCGCCGACTGTCTTCTGAGATGCCTTCATCGTACTGTTCTACTGCTGGGGATTCCCACATCACGTCGCCGGGTAGAATAGCTTCGGAGCCGTAGACCAGGAAGTAGGGCGATTGCCTTGTTGGCTTGGTAGGTTGAGTACGAAGCCCCCAGAGTGCGTTGGGTAGTTCCTTGATCCACTTGCCTCCTTTGGTGTTGGCTGCATCGTGCAATCGCTTCTTGAGGGCGTTGAGTACCATCCCGTTGGCGCGCTCCACTTGGCCGTTGGCGCGTGGGTGGGCCACTGAGACATATCGGACGTCGATCCCACTGTTCTCGCAATACTCCCAGAACTGGTGATTGTTGAAGTTGGAACCCAAGTCTGTGATGATGTGATTGGGAAGCCCGTAGCGATGCACGAGTTCATCCAAGAAGTCGAGGACTCTGTCAGCCTTGGGGCAGGTGACTGGCTTGACTTCGATCCACTTGGTGAACTTGTCCATGGCCACTAGAACTCTGTTGAATCCACCTGACACAGTTGGCAGGGGCCCAATCATGTCGAGCCCCCAGCAGGCAAAGGGCCAGGTCGGTGGTATGGTGACTAGCTTGTAGGCCGGGACATGTTGCTGCTTGGTGAAGAATTGGCACCGTTGGCACCTTCTGACGAGTTCTTCAGCGTCAGCCAGAGCTGTGGGCCAGTAGAAGGCTCATCAGAAAGCTTTGCTCACCAGCATGCGAGAGGACGCGTGGTTGCCGCAGATACCCTTGTGCATCTCCTCCAAGATATCCTTGCCTTCTTCCCGGGGTATGCACTTCATGAGTACTCTAGAAGTGGCACCCCACCTGTAGAACTTGTCTCCGACTAGTACGTAGGTCTTGGCTCGGTGGACGAGTTGTTCGGCCTCGTTCTTGTTGGAGGGAACCTTCTGCTCGCGGATGTAGTCGATGAAGGGTTGTCTCCAGTCCACATCAATCATCATGACCTCCAGACTGGGCTGTGCTGGCTCAGGGTCCGTGGTCATTAGCGTCGGCTCCGGGATGGATGGCCCGTGAAGCTCGTGGACAAATACTCTGACAGGCACTTGAGCACGAGTAGAACCGAGCTTCGACAGGACGTCCACTGCAACATTGTTGTCGCGGACGACGTGGTGAAACTCGAGACCATAGAATTTGTTCTCGAGCTTGCGAACTTCCAGACAGTAGGCATCCATGTTCTCCTTATTGCGGTCCCAAGACTTGTTGACTTGGTTGATGACCACTGCGGAGTCGCCGTAGACTAGTAGTCGCTTGATGCCCAGTGAAATTGAGAGGCGAAGCCCATGCAGTAGGGCTTCGTACTCGGCTTCGTTGTTTGAGACCTTCCAGAAGATCTACAGGACGTACTTGAGTTGTTCGCCTTTTGGAGAAATCAGGAGTACCCCTGCACCCGTGCCCTCGAGCTTGAGTGAGCCATCGAAGTACATCACCCAATGCTCTGGTCGTTCTGTTGGAGTTGGTAGCTGATTCTCCCGCCACTCTGCCATGAAGTCGACTAGTGCTTGAGACTTGATAGCGGTGCGTGGCTTGAAGTCGATGTTGAGGGCGCCGAGCTCGACCGCCCACTTGGAGACTCGTCTAGTAGCATCTTGGTTGTGGAGTATGTCACCAAGCGGGTAGTCAGTGATGATGATGATCGAGTACTCTTGGAAGTAGTGTCGTAGCTTCTGCGAGGTGATGAGTACTGCATAGAGTAACTTCTGGACCGGCTGGTACCGTGCCTTGGACTCGGACAGGACCTCGCTGACGAAGTAGACTGGTCGCTGGACTGGGTAGGCATGGCCTTCTTCCTGCCGCTCGACGACGATGGCAGTACTGACCACGTGAGTAGTCGCAGCGAGGTAGAGCAGTAGCTGCTCCTGCTTGCGAGGAGCCGTGAGAACCGGTGGCTTGGACAGGAAATCCTTAAGCTGCGTCAGAGCTTGATCAACCTCTGCGGTCCATACGAACTTCTCTTGGTGCTTGAGTAGCTTGAAGAAGGGTAGTCCCCGTTCTCCGAGCTTCGAGATAAATCTGTTCAGGGCCGCCATGCACCCGGTCAGCTTCTGGACATCCGTGATGCAGGTTGGAGCTTTCATATTGGTGATGGCAGAGATCTTCTCTGGATTGGCTTCGATGCCACGATGGCTGATGATGAAGCCGAGTAGTTTCCCCGAGGGTACGCCGAAGACGCACTTGTTGGGGTTGAGCTTCCATTGGTACTCTTGCAGAGATGCGAAAGTCTCTTCAAGATCGGTGATGAGCGTGTCGGAATTTCTGGTCTTGACGACCACGTCATCCACGTAGGCTTCGACGCTCTTGTTGAGCTGCTTCTTGAAGCAGGCCTGGATGGCTCGTTGGTAAGTAGCGCCGGCATTCTTCAACCCGAACGACATCATCGTGTAGCAGTAAGCACCGAACGGGGTGATGAACGCGGTCTTCTCCTGATCTTCTTCCTTGATTGCGATCTAGTGGTACCCGGAGTAGCAGTCGAGGAAGCAGAGCAGGTCGCAACCTGCCGTGGAGTCGATGACTTGATCAATCCGCGGCAACCCGAAGGGGTCCTTGGGGCAGTGCTTGTTGAGGTCGGTGTAGTCGACGCACATCCTCCACTCGTTCGTGTTCTTCTTGCGGACGAGGACGGGGTTGGTGAGCCACTCAGGATGGAAGACTTCTCGGATGAAGCTGGCCGCAAGTAGTTTGGCAAGTTCCTTCTTCATGGCATCCCGTCGGTCGTCGGCGAAATAGCGGAGGTGTTGTCGCTTGGGGGTAGCTTTAGGATCGACGTTGAGTGAGTGCTTGATCAGCCTCCTGGGCACACCTGGCATGTCCGCTGGCTTCCACGCGAAGATGTCTCGGTTAGCCCGAAGGAAGCTGACGAGCGTCTTCCTATTTAGGGTCGAGCCCCGCGCCGATCATGGTAGTCTTGCTGCCGTCGCCAGTCCCGAGGTCGATGGCCTTCACCTGTACTTCCTCTGTTGGCTGGGGTTTGTTGGAGGTGTCGGTCTTTGCTGGTATTTCGAGTTCAGTTGGCGTGAGCTTCTTGGATGCAGTGAAGATCTCCATCATTGCATTGGGTACTTGATTGGTTGCTGCGAGTTCCACAGCTTCGGTGTCGCAGTCATAAGAAATCTTCAAGTCCCCTTGCAGCGCGAGTACTCCGGCAGGACTTGGCATTTTGAGTACCAAGTAGGTGTAGTGGGGGATCGCCATGAACTTGGCGATGGCTGGTTTGCCGAGGATGGCATGGTAGGAGGTTTCGAAGTCCGCAACCTCGAACTTGATGTACTCGGTGCGGTAATTCTCCTTTGTCGTCGCGAAGGTAACTGGCAGAACCACTGAGCCGAGTGGTATAGCCGCGTTGCCTGGGACGATGCCGTAGAAAGGTGACGTGCTCTTGGTGAGCATGTCAGTGATGTCGAGCTTCATCTTCTTCAAGGTCTTGGTGAAGAGGACATTGAGTCCGCTCCCGCCGTCGATGAGTACCTTGTTGAGTCTGGAGCCCGCGACTACTGGTTTTAGGACAAGTGGGAAACATCCTGGCTCAGAGAAGCTTGTCCATTGATTCGCATGGGAGAAAGTGATGGGTACTTCCGACCACCTTAGAGGTGTCGGCACCGCTGGTTCAATGTTCAAGACTTCCCGTAGGGTGAGCTTCTAAGATCTCTTGGTGGGTAGTCTACCGAAGAGGACGTTCACTGTCTTGTCAGGTTCTTGGAAGTCGCCATTGCCCTCATCGACTTTCTTCTTGCCCTTCTTGTCATGAGGGGGCCGTGGCTCGGGAACATCCTTGAGTGCTCGCCGGAGTTGGTAGCACTGATCGGTTGTGTGGTTGCCGTCCAGATGCCACGGGCACTTCTCTTTGAGCAAGTCTCTGAAGCCGCCGGAGGTCTTTTTGGTACTGTCCTTCGCAGGACGCTATATAGCCGTGACTGTGTTGTCTGGCTTGCACTTGCGGTTAGGACCCGAGTAGTTGTTATTGTTGTTTCGACTCCCTTGATCCTTGTTATTATTGTTGCCGCCCGTGTTGTTTTTGCTCTTGCCGTGAATGGAGTCGTACTTGGCGTTCGCCTTGTCCTCTTTGTCAGCCCATGAGATGATCATGTCTTTGAGCTTGGTAATGGAGCTTGGGCGACGGCGACCGAAGTCTTCGAAGGTGCGACGGTGGTACAGACCGTCTTGGAAGAGGTCGATGACTTCTTTATCGGTGACGTCGACTACGGTCGCACGCTTGTCAAAAAAGCGGCGCATGTACTGGTAGAGCGTCTCGCCTTTCTCCTGCTTGACCATCGCTAGGTCCATGCGAGTACCCGAGCGCCCCATGGCGCCCGCGAAGTTGCTAGTGAACTGGGCCTTCAGCTGGTCCCACTTGTCGATCGAGTTCTTCTCGAGCGACTCTAGCCATGTAAGTGGGGCCTGGTCCAGACAGAAGGGGAAGTAGAGGCACTTGGTGTCGTTGTCGCCACTAGCGTTTTCAATGGCTAGGGCATAGCACCTGAGCCACTGAACTGGATCTTGCTTTGCGTCGTACTTGGTGATCCCGAGAGGTTTGAATTTCTCGGGAAGGAGCAGATCGCGAAGTCGTACAGAGTAGGCGGGGAAGCCGTCGCTGTCGGTGACTTCGGTAGTCTTCTTGGTGCGGCGGATCTCGTCGATCCTGTGGCGAGCGTCGTAGCCGCCACGTGCATTGCCGGTGGTGTGGCTGTTCGCGTGGCCTCAGCCTCCGCGATCGCCGCTACCACCGGCTCTTCTGCCGCCGCCATGGGAGGAGCTGCCGCTGCTGCCACCACCGCCGCCGTCGCCACCGCTAGCACCACCATGTGAGGGTTTTCCCGCAGAGGCTCTAGAGCGATTAGGAGTTGGCTGTTGTTCGCCACGAACACGGTTGCGTCCGCCTTCTGCTGGGGTGTGGCTGTGACTAGTGGCTTCATGATTCCCGGCTCCAGCGACCCTGTTGTTGACCTGCATGAAGTAAGCATTCTCTGCGAGTTTGGCGATGAGTTCGCCTGCACGATGCCCCTGAGCTGTTCGAGCTATTGTAGTGATGGACATGAGGCACTGCTCAGGGGTAGTGTGCACCCGGTTGGCGACTTGATCCAGGGCGTCATTGAGGTTCCGGATGGGGAGAGTTTCTCGGAGCCGCCGGCGTCGATCCGCTCGTTTTCTGTTGCGGTCGCGCCGGGCGTTCTTGGCTTCGGTAGTCTCATCTGCAGGTGCATTGGCTGATTCCTTGTCCTCTGAAATATCTTCAAGGTACTGATCAGGTCGCGCATCTGAGGTTCCAGCTTCCCCGGTTGCCATGAATACTTCACGTTCAGGCGTGCAGAGTCCGGAGTCGGTAGTCGCCACCTCCGTTGGCGTGTGCTCCTCCTCGTTTGGAGTCAGCGGTGTCCCCTCCTGGAAGGGGAGTGCCTCGAGGTAGGCGACACAGCATGAGTTGTCGTCGATCAGGTCTGCGGGCTTGCGGTCGGGCCAGTAGACGAATCTGTCGGCAGGAGTAGACGTGATGACCAAGCCAGCGGCAGGACCTAACAGCTCGGACTCAGACTCGATCGGGTCGAGACCGAAGTCAAACTCGTAGGAGGAGTCCGAGTTGTAGTCGGGGACGATGTTGGAGTCCGAGGAGTACTCGGAGGCGATCTCCTTGCCGGCCCAACGCGAGGTGATAGCTTCCGCGTAGGCTTTGCTAGAGTTGCAGAGGCCGTACGGGAAGTGCTCGTGGGGGCGGACCGGTCCCCATGATGGCTCAGGAGCCAGCTCGCACGGTTCGATCCAGGGTGACGTCGAGTTCGAGTTGGAGGTGGATCCAGTCTCGAAGTCGGCGACTTGGTTGCAGAGCGAAAATTCATCTAATTTTTCGACGAGTTGACCCGTGATGGCTTCGGGAAGCGTCACGAGTCCAGTCTCCGGGTCCGGGGTCATGGTGAGGTAGCGCTGGAACGATCTGGCGCCGTCAGCGGTGTAGACCCAGGAGCCGAAGATGAAGGTGTCACCGCGATTGAAAGCGGCGGTTGGCTTGATGACGATTGAAGCCGTCGAGTTCGCCATGAGATCTTCGGCGAGAGCCCCTACCTGGCGCGCTAGCTGTCGGTGTTTTAACCCGGCAACCTACTAAGAGGAGTACCCGAGGTAGATGTTTGTGGCCTCGCTGAGATCGGGAACTCGAAGGAGAGACACGTGGCACACAATTTAGACAGGTTCGGGCCGCGAGATGTGTAATACCCTACTTCCTGTATGCTATGTAGCTCTAGATTGATTGGGTGTGTTTACAAGATGATGTAGATGATGAGATAGGGTCCCTGCCTCGCCTCATATAATCCGGGAGGCAGGGTTACAAGTCGGTTTGACAGGGAGAGTACTAGTCGTACACAGCTAGGAGTACTCTACATGGATCCGGACACGTCTAGCTTCCTAACCAAGTACTAGTCCTCCGTATGCCTTGTGCTTCACGTCATCCGGTGCTGTGCAGGCCAAGTCGAGGAGTCCCAGGGGCCCATGCAGTAGTCGGTCCTGGTACCCACCTGAGTAGTGGGCCCAGGGATGTCCGTACGACAGCTCCCACACAACCAACTCAGGAAATCAAACAAACACCAAGCTCCCCCCACAAACAAGTGAAAGTTGCTTGATCTAGGGGTTTGGTGAAAATGTCGGCTAGCTGGTCATGTGTGGGTACATGGATCAAAGTGATTTTCCCTTTCTCAATGTTGTCTCTCAGGAAATGATACCTCACTTCTATGTGCTTGGTTTTGGAATGGAGCACTGGGTTCTTTGCAACACTTATGGCACTGGTTCTGTCACATTGAAGTGGGACATGGGTATACTCCTCACCAAAGTCACTCATGGTGTATGTGATCCAAAGGAGCTGAGAGCAACAACTAGCTGCGGCCACATACTCTGCCTCGGTAGTGGATTGAGCAACACTCGACTCTTTGCGGGAAGACCAAGACACCAAAGAGGAACCCAAAAACTGGCAAGTCCCAGAAGTGGACTTCCTATCCAATCGACACCCGGCAAAATCCGCGTCCGAAAATCCATGAAGAGCCAAAGAAGAAGACGCGGAGTACCAAAGGCCGAAGTCGGGAGTATGTCGCAAATACCTGAATATGCGCTTGACTGCTTGCCGATGCGAAGTCCTTGGAGACGCTTGAAAACGAGCGCACAGACATACCGAGAATTAGATGTCCGGCCTCGTCGCCGTCAAGTAGAGGAGTGACCCGATCATGCTCCGGTACTCCTTCCGGTCCACGTGCTCACCTTCCTCGTCTGCATCAAGAGTTGTAGTCATACTCATAGGCGTCGCCATGGCCTTGGAGTCCTCCATCTTGAACTTCCTCACAATGTCCTTGGTGTACTTTGCTTGGTGCACGAATGTTCCTTCCTTTGACTACTTGATCTTGAGGCCGACGAAGAACTGCAACTCACCCATCATGCTCATCTCAAATTCCCTGCTCATGTCTTCTGCAAACCTTGCAACCAAAGAGTTAGACGAGCCACCAAAGACAATATCATCCACATACACCTGCAAAATTAGGATCTCTTTGCCCTGCCTGAGGAGAAACAAGGTCTGATCTACCTTCCCCATCTCAAAACCTCTCTCAAACAGAAACCCTCTCAACCTACCATACCATGCTCTAGGCGCCTGCTTCAACCCATATAGCGCCTTCCTCAACTTCCTCCAAAACACCATTCAGGAAAGCACTCTTCACGTCCATTTGGTACCATTTGAACCCTTTAGCCACGGAAAAGGCTAGAAGGATCCTAATCGCCTCCAAACGAGCTACGGAGCAAAAGTCTCCTCGTAGTCGATCCCCTCTTTCTGACTATACCCTTGCGCCACCAACCTCAACTTGTTTCTCACCACCTCTCCTTTCTCTCCCTCTTTATTTTTCCACACCCATTTTGTCCCAATCGGCTTACATCCTGGTGGAGGATCCACCAACTCCCAAACTCGGTTCCTCTCAAAATTCTCCAACTCCTCATGCATCGAATTAACCCAATTATGATCAGATAGCGTGTGTCCAATGTCTTTGGGATCAAAAGTAGCAACAAAAGCAGCATGAGCAAAATGAGAATTGTTTCGAACCCTCAACCGTGTAGTGCATTCATTTATGTCGCTGATGATCCTCGAAGCTGGGTGATCCACTTGAACTCGCCGGGGAGGTTCTCGCCTTGATGCTACCTCCCCCTCAACAGCAGCTTCGCCTTGATCTGGGTTTGTCGTCGTCGGTGTGGGAGAGGGCCCATTCTCGATCGTAGTCGAAGTAGTAGGTACATGCTCAGCCACGGGCTCCACACCACCATCTTCATCATCTCCATGTTCATGCTCCTCCTCCTGAAAAATCTCCTTGCCAAGTTCCTCGTCACCTGCACACTCAAAAACAAGCTGACTACGTGGCTGTGTCTCATCGAAGGTTACCTCGCAAGTCTCCACAATTTGGTTAGTTTCAAGATTGAGCACTCGAAAGGCTCTAGAATGAGACGCGTAACCAAAGAAAATGCCAACGACAGACCTAGCCTCGAACTTGTCCAACTTCTTACCTTTCTTCAGGATAAAGCATTTGCACCCAAACACATGAAAGTGACTCACCTTGGGAGTTCTACCGTGCATCAACTCGTAGCATGTTTTCTTCTTGTGGACCCTGAGGTAAATCCTGTTCGACACATAGCACGCGGTATTGACCGCCTCAGCCCAGAACCTCCTCGAAGTCCTATGCTCGTCAAGCATCGTCCGAGCCATCTCGTACAAGGTTTTGTTTTTCCTTTCCACCACACCATTATGGGGGGGGGCGTATACGGACTAGAGAACTGGTGTTCAAGACCCAAGTCAAGGCAAAAGGTTTCGAAACGAGAGTTTCTAAATTCTGAGCCATTGTCACTGCGGATCGCTCGTATGGCATCTCCGTGCCTCTCGTTCCTCAACCTCAAGACAAGATCTCGAATAAAACCAAACGTCTCCCCCTTCTCCTCCAAAAAGAAGACTCAAGCATACCGAGAGTAGTCATCCACCACAACTAGGACGTACCACTTCCACCTGCAGATCGCACACAAGCTGGGCCAACAAGGTCCATATGGAGCAGCTCACATGGACGTTCCGTCATCACATTGGTGAGGGGCGGATGGGAAGAGGTGCACAAACCAACTCTTTCTCAAACCGCAACCGTGGCAATCCTCGGACCAAATTGAGTTTACTCAAGCGAGACAGAAGGTCAAAGCTTAAGTGACCCAACTTCCTATGCCACTTCCACAGCTCACTCAAAGAACCAGCCAAAAAGCAATGAGCCACACCAGAAGACTGAGAGAAATCTGCTCAGAATACTTGACCCTCGGGAACGACCATGCAAACTAGGTCCCCTCGAGAATCCAAAATCCGAGAACCACCAGGCCGAAACAACACCTCAAAACCCTCATCCAAAAGTTGGGAAACGGAAAGCAAATTGAACCCGAGCGATTGGACAAGTGCAACACGCCTGAGAGTGACCTTGTCACTTACCTTAATCTCACCTTCTGAAAGCACATGCCCTCGCCCATTGTCCCCAAAGGTGATGTATGTATTGGACACCACCGGGACGAGACTTGAGAACCACCCCTTGTCTCCGGTCATGTGCCTCGAGCAACCGGAGTCAATCAGCCAAACGTTCCTCAAGTCTCCCACCTGAAATTCAAAAGTGAGCACGTGAGTGATCAAACGACTCAGCACTGGGGTTAGTACCGAAAGAGTAAAACCAGTGCCGAGCCATTTGCTCCAAAGTGGGGGTTAGCACAAACCAAATCATCACTCCTATCAAAGCTACCACCACGAAAACCACCACGGGAACCACCACTAGGGAACCACCCCTGTCTAGCTGGAGGAGAACGAAAACCACGAAAGGAAGACCGTGGACCGTTCCTCCTCTCCATCTCAAAGCTACGACTCCTCCCACCATCGTATTGAGCATGAGGTGGAGAACGTCTAGCAAACTGACCAGCACTGACCTCACCATACCAACCACCAGAACCATGACCTCCAGAACTGAACCGAGCATCCTCACGAGCATGGAAACCAAACCGCTGTCTGCCCAGACCTGCACCGGTCTGACCGGTCACCCTGACCGGTCTGACCGGTGGTGGTCGGTCAGTAGCACCACCTGCCACCTTTCGATCTCCCCAAGTCAGAACCGTCCTCATAATCGCCTTGGCCCTAGGCATTTGTATACGAGGCTCAGGTACACCATTTGAAGGGCGGTACCTGTCCTTGTTAGCCCACTCCTTAGCCACTCTCTCCTGACGCTTCCTCTTGAAGCAAAACTCACCCTTGTGACCATCTCTCCCACAATAGTCACAATGAAACCATATGAGCTTAGGTTTAGGCTTGGGTTGGGGCAGCTCACTTGGTTTCTCCTCACTCGGCTTCTCACCCTTTTTCCCAACGAACTCATTCCCCAAGTCACTCTTGAACTTGATGGGTTTTTGTAAATCATTTGTGGGGCGAGGAAATATGGCAGGATCTGGGGTTGTGTCAAGTTTGTTTCTCAGTGGGTTGGGCTTAGGAGCATAGGCATTTTTGTGGAAAGTTTTTGGTGGAGCTTGGATATCACCAATCTTCTCTCCTCCCTCACCACTGCACTCTCCAATCTTATCGGACCTAAGCGCTTGCCCATCATAGCGCTTGTATGCCTCTATCATTATCCTAAGCTGTGGTTCATGACCTGACAACCAACCCATCATTTTCCTCAACTCATCATTCTCATCCTGCAAGCGATCCACATAATGTGCAAGTTACAGATTCTTCAAAGCATGCAATTCACAAGTAGAGCAAGAAGTGGGAATAGGTTCTTTCAACTTAGCCTCAAGCGAAACAGTGTAAGAATGCATCTCATCAATCTTTCCATGCAAAACAGGGCAAGAAGTGCAAGCACCTAGCAAAGCAGGTCTAGACTTAAGCTCAGCCACTTCAACCCTAAGCACATCTAGTTCATCACAAGTAGAGGCATGCTTATCCTTAAGAGCAGTAAGATCAACTAGGTACACAGAGCAATCACAACAATCAATCTCATCAGAAACCACAGGTGAAGCCTTAAGCAAATCTATCTCAAGCTTAGCATCAAGGTTCTAGGTTTCTAGCTCAGCTACTCGGTTCCTAGCATCTTCTAGTGAGGCCCTAAGCTCCTTCCTCATCTTCTTTGCCTCTCTAAGCATGTCATCGCGGTTATCAAGCAACTTGCCAAGACGCTTATTCTCCTCACGTAAGAAGGGAAGCTCGTCACGTACCTCATCCTCAGAATTGGAGTCCGAGTCGCTCTGGTGACTCTTCTCGCTGCCGGAGCTACGTGCCATGCCGCAGAAGCCATCTCTCGCGTAGCAGCTCAGCCCGCTCAAGTTCTTGGATGACTTCTTGTTCTTGCGCCGATCACCTTCATCTTCACTGCTACTCGAGCTCGAGGAAGAGTAGGCTGAGCTGGAGTCGACGTCGCTCGCTCCGACCATCGCTCGGGCCTTCCTGCCGCGGCCGTCCTTCAACCTCGATCGTCGCTCATCCTTGTGCTTGTACTTGTGCTTGTGATCGCGCCTTGATCGGTGCTTGCCGTCCTTGTGCTTGTGATCGCACCTTCATCGGTACTTGTTCTTGTAGCCGTCCTTGTAGCCGTCCTTATTCTCCATCTTCTCCGGACAGTCGGCGACGAAGTGTCCCAGCTTGCCGCACTGAAAGCATGTCTGTGGATTCTTCCTTGTGTTCACCCGGTTCTCATGCAACCTCTCGAACCGCCTGGTCAGCAATGCCAGCTCGTCCTCTCCAAACTCGTCGAACTCGTCATCTAGCAAAGTCATCAAAGAAGACAGAGAAAACATCTTGGAGGATGCATTAGCATTAGACTTAGCACCTTTGCCACCGATGAGAGCAAGACTATGGGAGTCAGTCGGGCTCTCAAGACGGACAGTCATACCCCGATCCAACTCAGCTGACTTGAGCTTAGAGAACAGCTCATTCAAGATCAGGGTGTCATACTTCTCGGACTCAAGAATAGCCTCGACCTTTCCGTCCCATACGGTGCGATCCAACGAGTGCAAGAGCTTCACGGCTCTATCATGATCATCGTATGGGAGCACGACCACATTGGCTCTCATGTTGTTCACTACAACCGTAAACCGCTGGAAAAGGGCATCGACGGACTCGCCCGGGAGATGAGTGAAGTTCTCGTACTCTCTCCGGTAAGTCACGTACATCCGAGCCTGAACCTAAGCATTCCCAGCATGAGCATCCTTCAACTGCTCCCAAATCCTACAAGCTAAGTCCTCTGTCTGAACCCGATCGAATTCGGACTGACACAGAGCACGAAACAAGTAGTCGACCGCCTTGTTGTTTGCGTTGAACATATCCCTCGATCCTGGAGCAAGGAAGTTAATCGGATGAACATAAGCTGTGTTCATCGTAACGTCCCAAAGGATCTGACCCTTTCCACGGAGGAACGCAGCCATCCGTCTCTGCCACATCTGGTAGTTCTTCCCATCGAAGTGCGGAGGACCCGATCCCCGTTCCTGGTACGCCATCATTGGATCTTAGACTGGTTAGAGCCTCGAAAGACCCGAACCGACTCTGATACCAATTGAAGGACCGAACTGGCGACCAGAGAGGGGGGGAGTGAATGGGAGCCGACAAAAAATTCTTCTCGATGGAGATGGAAACTCCAACAAGATGAACACAGCTTCCAAAACACGTCTCCGGCTCAACTACCCAAGTTGGCCAAGACCACGCAGTCACTGGAGTTCTACTGGTCCTAGGAACCAACAACCACCAAAGCCTACCCGAGAACGCAGCGGAAAAACCAACTCGAGCAGCTACTAGACTGCACCGGTCAGACCGGTTGCACACACCAGTCAGACCGGTTCCTGCTGGAGCGCCCTGACAGAACCTGAGAACTTCCACAGAAAGCTCCTACACCAGTCAGGCTAGTGTAGCATGTCGGTCAGACCGGTCTTAGCCAGGAAGCCCCAAATCCACAAACCTGACCTTCCGAGCTCCAAACCGAACCAAACTCGAAACAGCAGCCACACAAGACAACAGGGAACTCACCAACACGTTCACCCGAGCAAAACCCAACTGGGGGTCAGCACTGGTCAGGCCGGTGAGAGGCACCGGTCAGACCGGTGTGACCTGAGCTCTCGGGATGAACAGCAGCCCGCAGGTCAACTCCCCCAAATCCAACTCCCGATCTCCCGATTCGCTCCACGGATTCGCACAAGACTTTGGGGATAGTAGGAACACCTCATGGGCACTTCATAGCCAAGATTTAGTCCACCAAAACTTGCTAGAACAAGAGGAATCGAAGAAATCCGACCAAGAACACCTCTAACCCTAGAGAGGAGAAAACCCCAAAATCGAGCCCCTTTGTTCACGGATTTGGGAGGGGAATAAAAGGGAAAAGAACCACGAAGGGTTCATGCATACATCCCCCACCAAATCCCAAAGAGAAAGGCCTCGAATCCACCACAAGAAATTCGCCAAGAAAAGGCTCCGAAAATCACCAAAAAGGAGAAACGGGAGAGACACAACCAAGCCTTGAGAAACCACGCCGAATCATCTATACATACCATGAAGGTTCATACAAGGTCTAGCTTGCCGCCCGATCATCCTTCCCTCTCACCATGAAGCTCTCTAGCTAGTCCTAGAAATTCCAAAGGAAAATGGAAGAGGAAAATAGCAAAACAAAATGAGCTAGTGTTCCAAGAGATGGCTGCCATCCTCTCACCACTTGGGTTATATGGAGGCTAGCCGAAAGACGAAACTACCCCTAATACCTAATACTAGGATACACACCCCCGAGGGGCACTTTGGGAATCTTTGTCTTCGCACCATCGGACGGATGCCCAGCGACCGCGAACTTGCTTAGTCTCGACGCAAGCCTTGCGATCCCGACGCGTGTCCTCCGCTTCGAAGTCTCCGGACTACGTCGTCGCACACCGGTCAGACTGGTCCAATGCTGCTGCACATCCGTCTTCGGTCTTGGCTTTGTGGATCAACCAAGGAACGTAGTGATTTTCTGGTGAACCACTGGAAACCCCGCGAACTCGGTGTAGCCTCCGCCAATCACCACTCATGACTCGGCTCCCATGTAGTCCCGGCTCGACCTTGGTTTTGAGGCTCAACCAAGAAACCGCCCATGACTTCATCTTGCCATTCTTGCCATCATGCGGCCCGCACTTGACCCCGCTGGCCACCGGGTCCCTAGAGCCAAGCCTACTTGTCTTCTCCACACCTGGAGGCCTACCCGGCAACGACCTTTCGCGCTTGCTCTTCACCTGCACC
Organism: Cenchrus fungigraminus; assembly: GCA_036936925.1. Lineage (NCBI taxonomy): Eukaryota > Viridiplantae > Streptophyta > Magnoliopsida > Poales > Poaceae > Cenchrus > Cenchrus fungigraminus. Next base: position 53,809,544 of record CM072772.1, on the reverse strand, counting down.
AACACCAGTCAAGCCGCAACCTGCACCTGCAATACTTAGCCAAGAATCGGTCCACACCACGTTGTCAATCACTCATCACACCAGGAAGCGACAATCCACTGGTCCTCGAACCACACAGGCTCTCAGCAGGTTCACTAACCATCGTCGCCAATGACACTGGCCCACGCGTCAGCGTCAGCAGGCTAACCCGCGTCGGCAATGACTATCTATTATCTCTAAGATCTAATTCATCACAACAGATCTCCAATTCATCACAACAGATCTCCTATTCATCACAACAGATCTCCAGTTCATCACAACAGAACGCATATTATAGGAGACGTGGATGGATCTACTCGCGTCTATTAGATCGAGTTGATGACATACAAAACCCAACAACCAAACTAATTAACTAAGCAGTTCATGATCAACAAACAAACTAAGCAGTTCATGTCCAACAACCTGACGAAGACACAAAAACACACACACATTATTACTAATTGGTAGAGGAGTCTATCAATTAGTCGGTCGCCACCGTCGGAGTTCCACCGTCATCGCCGCCGTGGCTGCCATCGGAGCCGTCGTCGCTGCCGTGGCTGCCGTCAGAGCTGTCATCGCCGTCGGAGCCGCCATCGTCGAAGATGAAGTGGTGGCCAGCCCGCTTGACCACGGGGAGCTTCTTGAGCCTCTCAGCCAACCCGTGGATCCTGAAGGCGAGACCCTTCACGCTCGGGTCCTTGTCCACTTCATGAGGCGCCTTGATGTCGAAGGCCTCACCAACATCTTGAAGCTTTCTGAACGCGCTCCTGAGCAGGTCGACGGCAAACTTAGTGTCGTCGAAGAACAGTTCCTCGTCGGCGTCCTTGGTCGCCAGCTCCTTCCCCTTCTCCAACTTCCTCCAACGGCGGCTTTCGTCGTCATTGTCCTCCCTTCGTCCCCGCTTCGCCGGTGGTAGGCCCCTCGACGCCATCTCCTCCTTCGTGATCCCTCGGTGACCAAAGATTTTGTAGTGGTGGATCGCGAGGAGGAAGAAGAAGCGAGATAAGCTTATGGAAGAAGCCGGGGAAAGTAGGGGTAGGCAGGGGAGTTATATTGACAAGACGCGGAACTGTCAAGCGCCTCTACCCCCACCACTACACTACTGCCACTCAATTGCGCATCAGGCTCCGTTTCGGGTGCAAAACCGGCCAAAACCACGCGTCGCCTTTCAATTACGCGGGAAGGTAAAGGGGCAGGGGCAATGATGTCGGGCCCACTCGTCAGCGGCAGCAGCCAAACTGCGGTGCCTTTTCAATTTCCATTTATTGTTTTAGATGGCCGAGTCGCCTTCTTCAACTTCAACCCTCGTCGCCTTCAACTTCAACCCTCATCGCCAACTTCAACCCTCGTCGCCTTCAACTTCAACCCTCGTCGCCTTTCAATTTCCAAACCCCGTCGCTTTTCTATTTCCTCCCCTTCTCCTTGATGGCCGCGGTGTGCTTGATACAGCTGCTGCCAGATGATCTTGTCACCCAGATCATCATCTACTCCAACAAGGATGAGCCCGTCATCCATTTTCTGAACCTTCGTAATAAAATCTACGGCACCTTCCGGCGTATCTGCGACTCCGATGAGGTACTACTGCACGTGTCGCTGTGTGATCTTCGTCGGGTGTGCAAGAATCGCTACGTCAGGTCGTGCTTTTAGCGACGCTTCAGCGAGGCCAATCATCCGGAGGCATTATGCTTCGAGGGGATGGAGAGGTTGATAAGGCGGTGGAAACCCGATAAGGGTCTGAAGCTCATCGGAGATGCCGCTACTGAAGACCCCGGTCCCAAGTACTTCTTAGTGATGCTGAAGTACCGTTGCAACCCTGCAGACCCCGAAGCCATGGCACTGCTCCAGGAAATCAGCGGCGGCCCGTTGCCCCCTGACGGGCGGTGGAAGAACCACAACCTGCGGCGGCTGTGCTACCTCATCAACGGGGATCTCGAGAACATTGCGTGGTGGTACTGGCTTGGTGACGGTGACAACGACATTCCGTTGCTGCCCGTCCAGAATCCCCACGTCAGTATTTGGGCAGCGGGATGTAGGTGCTATGGGCCGGAGACCTTAGAGATCATCCACTACTGCAGCGTCGAGTGTCGCATCCGTCATGAGTTCGACCTCTGGACGCGTAACTTCAACGCCGCCGTGGAGTACACCATCAGCAGGATGAACATCGGGATGTTGGCGCAAGCATCAATGAATATTATCTATCTTGAATGTAAATTATTAGATATTACTGAACGCGGATTTGATTTTATTGGGATGTTGGTTTTTAATCGGTTTTTGATAGACAAGATTTGATTTGTCACGTTTGTGAGTCAAATCGAAGGTTGCGGTGGTCTCATTTGCCGCCGACGAGGCCTAGGATGCCCTCTTGGGTGTCAAAACCACCGAAGCGGGCACGACGGGGGCGGCGGCAGGTGGCAGGCGGCGGTGCCCTCTGCTTCCTCCTTTGTTCTATTGGAGAATGAAGAACAGTTTATCCATCTCGCGTCACCGACGACATTTCTCTTTTTAATCTGCAATCAAATTTTGTAACATGTATTTTCTCCGTCGTAATTAGTCCAAATTTGATTATTTTTTCTACAGTTTTCGAAAATCACCGTGTTTTCATTAATTGCATTGTTTAGTGTATATTCCGTTTCTTGAACAATGTTTATATGCCTTATCTTGTTCTATGTAAGTACAACATATAAATAATATTTGTTTTCCACACCTACTATAATGAAACTTTGCATTTTCGTAATCTTAAGGTGAACACAAGGTTTTGTTAAGTTTTCAAATGCATATGAGTTCGAACATGTTGCAAAGTGTGGAAAACTTCAATGTTGAAGGAACATTCTAGGAAACTATGTGAGAGATGTAGATATTTGTACACAAGTATTTTATTCCTTCATCGAAACGATTTGAAATTTTGAAGACAAGTCTAGGTACCCAAATTATGTTGCCAAGTCAATTTGTAGATTTTTTAGAGCACTTTAGATGTTATTAGAATTATTACATCATTAACATGAGATGTAAAAACAAATTCTAAGAATCTTGGGCACACAAGTGTGACTGTTGATATTTTATTCAAATACTAAATGTCCAAATACGAATTGTTCGTATTTTTATGATTTTTTAGGTGTTGTTTTATGGGCTCTAATATTTTAGGGAAGCACATTTCATTCGAAAAAAATAGTGGCTGGCCCACGCGTCAGCGTCAGCAGCCAAAATAAAAAGATAACCGCTGCCCGCCCGTCGGACCCAACTGCCAACAAAGGCGATGCGGGTTCACTAACCATCGTCGCCAATAACACTGGCCCACGCGTCAACGTCAGCAGCCAAACCATGCGCGGGCTGCTCAAAATTTCCCACCTATATTGACTATATTGCCCATGGAATTCCAATTACACCAGAAAGTCGTCAAGGGCACGCCAGTAATTTCCTTAAACACAGTTACGCACGCAGTTCCTCAGGGGACATATTCGGCTCCTTGCTAGACAAATCCACAACACCCACACTCTCCCCATCGCCGCCGCCACTCTCCCCGCTCACCTTCGCTGCTCTCTCCCCGCTCGCATTCGCCGCTCTCTCCCCGCCGCAGCCCTGCTCTTCTCTAGCCCCACCGCTCCCTGCGTGACGACGGTGATGAGGACGCAGTTACTAGCGTGCGGACGGCTTCCCGGCCAACCTAAAGTTGGTTGACGCGGATCCGTCATCCTTAGCCACGACGACGAGCTGGCCACCTCAGGCCACGAGCCGACGTGGATCCGGCCCCTCCGATCAACACGAGAACAACTACTTCATTCGCGATAGAGGTTAGTCCTGCTAGAACCCCCAACGCCCTCTCTCTGCTCGGCTACCAAATCTGCTATATATTCATGTCAATGTGGATTAGGGAGACATGCCTTGATAGTTCATTTTTAATTGATTGACTGTGGATTTGATGGATGGATTTTGTTGCTCCAAGTCTGTTTGAATAAATTGTTGCTAACAGATGAAGTTATATGAACTGTTGAAATTCATTTTCATGTTCCTGGTGCTACAATTTTTGCACTGTAAATTCATGAAAAGCATTGAGGATGTTAGCATACTTTAATTCTGCTATGCTTTGAATGTACCAGATCGACAGTTATGCTTTGGACCTGTTAGCATACTTTAATTCTGCTATGCTTTGAATGTACCAGATCGACAGTTATGCTTTGGACCTATTAGCATATTTTAATTCTGATGGCCACATAATGTCAGTGGGAATTGCATCGCAGTGGTTTATAATGTAGTCCACCTAATCTGCTATATATTCATGTCAAGGTGGATTAGGGAGACATGCCTTAATAGTTCATTTTTAATTGATTGACTGTGGATTTGATGGATGGATTTTGTTGCTCCAAGTCTGTTTGAATAAATTGTTGCAAACAGGTGAAGTTATATGAACTGTTGAAATTCATTTTCATGTTCCTGGTGCTACAATTTTTGGACTGTAAATTCATGAAAAGCATTGAGGATGTTAGCATACTTTAATTCTGCTATGCTTTGAATGTACCAGATTGACAGTTATGCTTTGGACTTGTTAGCATACTTTAATTCTGATGGCCACATAATGTCAGTGGGAATTGCATCACAGTGGTTTATATTGTAGTGATAACTAGACTGTCCTATGCTTTGTTGTGAGTGTTAATTGTTTCACTACTATCATATATATTGTTATTGTTGGTGTCATGATGTGTTGTGAGTGTTGTTTCACTACTGTCATATATAATGTCATGATTGCTTTATCCTCTTGTTGCCTATACACATGGAACACATAATCCATCGCTGCTGAAGTTGGACAAGGAAGCAGTTGAAGGAATTTATTTTCTGCTTTGATATATAAGCATATTGTTGTGTCCCTCTCAAAATGGTTAGCACCTATCCCTGTATGCTAATTAAGTAAAATATGAACTGTGTATGTCTATGCTGATTTTATTTACGACTTGTAATGATTTCTAGTGTAATATCAGCTATTTTGCCTGTCAGAGAAAACGCATTTATCTAATAAGAATTTTGTTTAGATTTTCAATCTTGCTTATGTTGCTCTACTGACAACCTGACATATCATCTATGCAGTCTCCCACAACAACAAACTCCTCTACCTCCAATGCATCATCACAGCCCATCGGCGGTGAACCTTCTTCACAGGGTCACTCAGCACAGACTGCTGCGAGTAGTACTCGATCCCGCGGATCAAGGACACAAACCAAATGGCCAGAAGATAAGTTGACTGCAACTGGACTTGATGCCAATTTTTGGCCTACCCCAGATGCTGCGAGGGATAGATTTGTATTGGTCTGTGGCCTTATTGCTCGGGAGAGGGTGTCAATCAACAAGGCGGTTGATGATCTCTCACCAATTGAGAAGGAACATCTGTTCACAGTTTTAGAGGAAAAGCTAGATTACCTAGCCAATCTGGAAGAATTTGTTCGCAAGAAGGCAGTTAAGGTAGTTATATCAGAGATTGGAACCTTGCAACGGCGGTTCAAGGCCCATTTAAGGAAAAAAATATGTGAGCAAAGAGGAGACTCCCTTTGTGAAGCATGCCTTTTTGTAGCAACAAGACTGGGACATGTTTGTGCAGGAAACCAATTCTCCTTCATTTCAGCAATTGAGCCAGGAGATGAAACAAAAGAGAGCATTGCATAATAAGCCACACAAGACGGGCAGAAATGTTATCGTGGTAAAAGGAAAGAGTGGGAGGAGGAGGATGCAAAGCTAGCTGCAGAAGGAAAACAGAACCCTTCGGACCAATTTCCTGGATGTTCGAGACCTTATCTACTGGCAAGGGTAGGGAAGAAGAGGAAGAATACTAGTGAAGGAAGCGGGGGCATAACATTCAGTAACCCTGCGGTGGTGGGGGTAGCAAATAGGGTGAAAACACTTGCAGCTCAGGGTAGCGATGGTTCTTTCTCTGGGGTTAGGGAGGATGATATCCTCACCGCAGCACTTTAGACTCCAGAGCTTCGAGGTCGGGTCCGAGGCGTGTCTAGTTCACTTGGCTGGGGTAAAGGGTTTGGTGAAGAGTTTGCTGGAATGTACAAAAAGAAGAGGATGAACAAGAGGTCTAATGCTCATGATATGATGGACATAACATTTAAATCAGTTGTCCATGCTCTAAGACTATCAGGCATCAAAATACCGAAAAATGTACTTCTTCCTTCCCAATTACCAGCGCCTATCAGTAGCAGCGAGGAAGAAGATGTGCATGGCAGCGAGGAAGAAGATGTACATGACCGTGAGGAAGAACATGCACATGACAGCGAGGAAGATGCGTGTGCCAGAGAGCAAGACCATTGGAATGCCAACGAGGACGAAGCGAATCAAGTGCACAGTGATAGTCGATCACCTATGCTGGACACAATAGATAAGCTGACAGAGCCAACCGCGTGCAGCCTTTTGGATGGCACCGGGATTAATGTGGAGCTCGCACTAGCAAAAGTCTTTCCATTTCAAAAGGCTTGCCATTTAGTACCAGTGCAGGATGGGTATGTTGTGGTGCAACCTACTTATGTGTGGGCCAATGCGGGTCACTACCCTCTACCTGTACCAATTGATGAGGGTGACATAGCAACCCTAGCTCAGGCTCTCGTTCAAAGGATCCAAGGGCCAAAGGACAGGATCCTTATACCACCCATGACGAGACATCCCAACCCTGAAGCCGCAATAGGTAGCAAGGGTACAGCATCAGATAGAGGTTCTGCAGCTCAGTGTCAGTAAGAGAAGGCTCAACAGCAGCATTAGTAGCAGCGGATCAGCAAAACTACACAGCAGGAGCGTCAACAACAGCCGGAGGAGCCCAGGCAAACTCCGCCTAAGCAGCAGCTGCAACATGAGGATAAGCAACAGACGAAACAGCAGCCTCTCCAGCAGCAGGAGGAGGAGCGTAGGCAATCTCCCCCTAAGCAGCAGATGCAACATGTACAGCAGCCTCTGCAACAGGAGGAGGAGCCCAGGCAATCTCCACTGCAGAAGGGGAACCAGGCCAGGAAACCTTTGTCTAAAGATGAGATTCTTAACTGTATTATTGGGACAGAACAGGAATGACCAAAATACAAGCCTGGTGCACCTATGTTGTCAGAAGCAAACTTAGAGGCTGCTGCACCAAATTGTGCCAGGTTGCATGCTTACGTCATGGAACACAGTAAGGATAAACTTGCCTTTCCAGCAAAGGTGGATCAACACTACTTTAAAGGTGGTGGTGGTGCTTTAATGTTAAACATTGCATTCAGTAGCGTGTATAACTTTATAACCCTGGCTTCTCTAGATATTACCTTCTTGAGGTTGTGGACATTGTAAGTCCCTTAAAACCTAAAAATATATTTCTTTAATTTTGACCACAAAGTTCATGCATCCTAACAATTTGATTTTTTGTAGGAAAATGATGGACAAGGCAGCGGAGATGCAGATCAGTGTTGGGTTTTTAGATCCAGGTTGTTGACGGTCGTTAAGTCCCTATTTTCGACCCTCAACTTTGAACAAATTTCACTCCATCAAAGCTTGCATCATAGCTGTGGGGTTATTAACTAACGGATTCCATGAGCTTTGGTGAATATTTTGATCAGGTCATAATGAGACATCATAGCACAAATAAAGCATCTTGACAAACAATGTCCAATGCTTAGTTTGATAGCACCATTGCGAAGTTCTCGTCGAGATGATCGAAATGGAGTTTTGGTTCACCCAATTCAGAGTCTGGATGCAGAAATTATGCCTCACGGAAGATTGTGACACGAGGCATATCGGGAGGGTAGGTGCGGCCGAACCTAGTAGGTTCGGCCGGACCTATCAACCTCCTCCGATCAACACCAAACTTTGCCAATTGCCTCTACACTAAGCATAATATCTAAGGGGACCAAGTCCATGGGCCAGACACCACAAAAGTTGGTCCGGCCGCACCTCCTAGGTCCGGCCGCACCAACGAGGTCCGGCCGCACCTACTAGGTCCGGCCGCACCACCCAAAATCCTCCTCTTGGGTCCACGGCACCAACAATCCCACAAACACACCTTGGATGGATGAGACACACCAGTGAATGGTCGGCTTGATCAAAAGGCTAAGGTTGGAAGCACTTGGATCGATGGACCCACACTTAACCGCCGTAACCGCCATCAAGGAGTGATCCTGGACGTCCCTCAACACGGTCGGCGCTTCACAAGGCCACTGGGTAGGGCCGGCCGCACCTATAGGGCCGGCTGCACCTATCAACTGGCGTGCCGGGCGAAACTGACCCAAGGAGCCAACCTACAACCGCCTCAGGAGCAGTGATCAGGGTCGTCCAAGTCCATAGGCGGTGGATCACAGGGCCGGCCGCACCTGGAGATACGGCTACACCTCCTTGCTCGGCACTGCAACTCCCTCTCACCTACAAGTACCCCCTCCTGCAGCCACCGACCCATTGGGGCTATATATAGAGCCTGGCACCTCGTAGAAGGACACAAGTGATTAGAAGCAAGTGGCGGAGCCCTCCATAAGTTAGTATTCAGAGAGTAGGGAGAGAGAGTTGAGTGTTGGAGTAGAAACCAGAGTGTCGGTCTTCTTCCCCTTCCTCGGCGGGTGCGGTACAACTACGGTCGTCCACACCTAGGATATTTTGTAAGTTTGGATTCGTGAGTAACTAAGTCTCAAGTCATTTCATCGTTCGCTCTTAGGTTCTTCGATTGCAGTTAGTAGTTTCTACTTGTTGTGATTGCTTTGCTTTGGATCTGAGTAAAGTAGTGCTTGGTTAGTGTAGACATGGTGTCTAGGCTTTCCAGTACCTTGGTGAGAGCCATGTGTGGTTTGAGGACCGGTGGATGGTCGCTTCCTGGTGTGATGAGTGATTGACAACGTGGTGTGGACTGATTCTTTGCTAAGTATTGCAGGTGAAGGTTGCAGCTTAACTGGTGTTGGTGCAAGTGAAGAAAAAGTGCGAAAGGTCATTGCTGGTGAGGCCTCCAGGTGCGGAGAAGATAAGTAGGCTTGGTTCGAGGGACCCAGTGGCCAGCGGGGTCAAGTGCGGGCCGCATGGTGGCAAGAACGGCAAGATGAAGTCATGGACGGTTTCTTGGTTGAGCCTCAAAACCAAGGTCGAGCCGGAACTACGTGGGAACCGAGTCATGAGTGGTGATTGGCGGAGGCTACACCGAGTTCGCGGGGTTTACAGTGGTTCACCAGAAAACCACTGGGTTCCTTGGTTGATCCACAAAGCCAAGACCGAAGACTGAGGACGGAGGTGCAGCAGCATCTGACCAGTCTGACCGGTGGGTCTGACTGGTCTGACCGGTGGGTACCGGTCTGACCGGTGAGGAGCACTGGTCTGACCGGTGTGCGACGACGTAGTCCGGAGACTTCGAAGTGGAGGACACACGTCGGGACCGCAAGGCTTGCGTCGAGGCTAAGCAAGTTTGCGGTCGCTGGGCATCCGTCCGATGGTGCGAAGACAAAGTTTTCCAAAGTGCCCCTCGGGGGTGTGTATCCTAGTATTAGACCTTAGGGGTATTTTAGTCTTTCGGCTAGCATCCATATAACCCAAGTGGTGAGAGGATGGCCGCCATCTCTGGGAACCCTATCTCATTTTGTTTTGCTATTTTCCTCTTCCTTTTTCCTTTGGAATTTCTAGGACTAGCTTGAGAGCTTCATGGTGAGATCTTGTGAGAGGGAAGGATGATCGGGCGGCAAGCTAGACCTTGTATGAACCTCTTTGGTATGTATAGATGATTCGGCGTGGTTCCTCAAGGCTTGGATGTGTCTTTCCCGTTTCTCCTTTTTGGTGATTTTCGGAGCCCTTTCTTGGCGATTTTCTTGTGGCGGATTGGAGGCCTTTCTCTTTGGGATTTGGTGGGGGATGTATGCTTGAACCTTTCGTGGTTCTTTTCCCTTTGATTCCCCTCTCAAATCCGTGAGCAAAGGGGCTCGATTTTGGGGTTTTCTCCTCTCTAGGGTTAGAGGCGTTCTTGGTGGGATTTCTTCGATTCCTCTCGATTTAGCAAGTTTTGGTGGACCAAATCTTGGCTATGGAGTGCCCATGAGGTGTTCCTACTATCCCCAAAGTCTTGTGCAAATCTGTGGAGCGATTCGGGAGATCGGGAGTTGGATTTGGGGGTGTTGACCCGCGGGCGCTGTTCATCCCTAGCTACCCAGCCTGACCGGTGCTGCTCACCGGTCTGACTGGTGCAGAGGCTTTGTGGGATTTGCCTTGGGTGAATGTCTTAGTGAGTTCCCTGTTGTCTCTTGTTGCTGCTGTTTCGAGTTTGATCAGTTTTGGAGCTCGGTAGGTCTGTTTGGTGAATTTGGGATTTCCTGGCTTGGACCGGTCTGATCGGCGAGCTACACCAGCCTGTCCGGTGTAGGGGCCTTCTGTGGAAGTTCTCAGGTTTTGCCAGGTTGCTCCAGCAGGGACCGGTCTGACCGGTGCTGCTCACCGGTCTGACCGGTGCAGCCTAGTAGCTGCTCGAGTTGGTTTTTCCGCTGCGTTCTCGGGTTAGCTTTGGTGGTTGTTGGTTCCTAGGACTAGTAGCACTTCAGTGGCTGCGTGGTCTTGGCCAACTTCGGTAGTTGAGTCGGAGACTGTGTTTTGGAAGCCGTGTTCGTCTTGTCGGAGTTCCCATCTCCTTCGAGAAGAATTTTTATCGGCTCCCATTCACTCCCCCTCTCTGGTCGCCAGTTCCGGTCCTTCAAGTGGTATCAGAGCCGGTTACGGATCTTCGGATTCTAACCAGTCTAAGATCCAAGGATGGTGTACCAGGAACGGGGTTTGGGTCCTCCGCACTTCGATGGCAAAAACTACCAGATGTGGCAGAGGCGGATGGCGGCGTTCCTCCGTGGAAAGGGTCAGATCCTTTGGGACGTTACGGTGAACACATCTTATGTTCATCTGATTAACTTCCTTGCTCCGGGATCGAGGGACATATTCGACGCCAACAACAAGGCGGTTGACTACTTGTTTTGTGCTCTGTGTCAGTCCGAATTCGATCGGGTTCAGACAGAGGACTTAGCTTGTAGGATTTGGGAGCAGTTGAAGGATGCTCATGCTAGGAATGCTCAGGTTCAGGCTCGGATGTACGTGACTTACCGGAGAGAGTACGAGAACATCACTCATCTCCCTGGCGAGTCCGTCGATGCCCTTTTCCAGCGGTTTACGGTAGTGGTGAACAACATGAGAGCCAATGTGGTCGTGCTCCCATATGACGATCATGATAGAGCCGTGAAGCTCTTGCACTCGTTGGATCGCACCGTATGGGACGGAAAGGTCGAGGCTATTCTTGAGTCCGAGAAGTATGACACCCTAACCGTGAACGAGCTATTCTCGAAGCTCAAGTCGTCTAAGTTGGACCGTGGTATGACAACCAAGATCAGGAGCCCGACTGACTCTCATAGTCTTTCTATCGTCGGTGGCAAAGGGGCTAAGTCTAACGCTAACGCATCCTCCGGGATGTATTCTCTGTCTTCTTTGATGTCTTTGCCAGACGAGGAGTTCGACGTGCTTGGAGAGGACAAGCTGGCGTCGCTGACCAGGCGGTTCGAGAGGTTGCACGAGAACCGGGTAAACACAAGGAGGAATCCACGGACATGCTTTCAGTGCGGCAAGGCAGGACACTTCGTCGCCGACTGTCCGGAGAGGATGGAGAACAAGGACGGCTACAAGGACGGCTACAAGCACCAGTCAAACAAGGACAGCAAGTACCGATCAAGGCGCGATCACAAGCACAAGAACAAGCACAAGGACGAGCGACGGTCGAGGAAGAAGGATGGCCGCGGCAGGAAGGCCCGAGCGATGGTCGGAGCGAGCGACGCCGACTCCAGCTCCACCTACTCTTCCTCGAGCTCGAGTAGCAGTGAAGATGAAGGTGATCGGCGCAAGAGCAAGAAGTCATCCAAGAACTTGAGCGGCTGAGCTGCTACGCGAGAGATGGCTTCTGTGGCATGGCTCGTAGCTCCGGCAGCAAGAAGAGTCACCAGAGCGACTCGGACTCCGATTCCGAGGATGAGGTACGTGACGAGCTTCCCTTCTTGCATGAGGAGAACGAGCATCTTGGCAAGTTGCTTGATAATCGTGATGACATGCTTAGAGAGGCCAAGAAGATGAGGAAAGAGCTTAGAGCCCCACTAGAAGATGCTAGGAACTGAGTAGCTGAGCTAGAAACCCAGAACCTTGATGCTAAGCTTGAGATAGATTCGCTGAAGGCTTCTCCTGTGGTTTCTGATGAGATTGATTGTGATGATTGCTCTGTGTACCTAGCTGATCTTACAGCTCTTAAGGATAAGCATGCTTCTAGTTGTGATGAACTAGATGTGCTTAGGGTTGAAGTGGCTGAGCTCAAGTCTAGACCTGCTTTGCTAGGTGCTTGCACTTCTTGCCCTGTTTTGCATGGAAAAATTGATGAGATGCATGCTTACACTGTTTCGCTTAAAGCCAAGTTGAAAGAGCCTATTCCCACTTCTTGCTCTACTTGTGAATTGCATGCTTTGAAAAATCTGGAACTTGCACATTATGTGGATCGCTTGCAGGATGACAACGATGACTTGAGAAAAATGATGGGTTGGTTGTCGGGTCATGAACCACAGCTTAGGATGATGATAGAGGCGTACAAGCGCTATGATGGAAAAGCGCTTGGTTCGGAGAAGGTTGGAGAGTGTAGTGGTGAGGGAGGAGAGAAGATTGGTGATATCCAAGCTCCACCAAAAACCTTCCACAAAAACGCCTATGCTCCTAAGCCCAACCCACTGAGAAACAAACTTGACACAACCCCAGATCCTCCCATATTTCCTCGCCCAACAAATGACTTCCAAAAACCGGTGAAGTTTGTGAGCTCTAAGGAGAGTGAGGTTGGAGAGAAGAAGGGTGAGAAACCAAGTGAGCAGCCCCAACCCAAGCCTAAACCTAAGCCCATACGGTTTCATTGTGACTATGTGGGAGAGATGGTCACAAGGGCGAGTTTTGCTTCAAGAGGAAGCGTGAGGACAGAATGGCTAAGGAGTGGGCTAACAAGGACAGGTACCGCCCTTCAAATGGTGTACCTGAGCCTCGTATGCAGATGCCCAGGGCCAAGGCGAATGTGAGGACGGTTCCGGCTTGGGGAGATCGAAAGGTGGCAGGTGGTGCTGCTGGCCGAGCACCACCGGTCAGACCGGTGCACTTCACCGGTCAGACCGGTGCTGGTCTGGGCAGATAGCAGTTCGGTTTCCGTGCTCGTGCGGATGCTCGGTTCGGTTCTGGTGGTTGAAGTTCTGGTGGTTGGTCTGGAGAGTTTGCAGGTGGTCAGTTTGCTAGACGTTCTCCACATCGTGCTCAATACGATGGTGGGAGGAGTCGTAGCTTTGAGATGGAGAGGAGGAACGGTCCACGGTCTTCCTTTCGTGGTTTTCGTTCTCCTCCAGCGAGATAAGGGTGGTTCCCTCGTGGTGGTTCTCGTGGTGGTTTTTGTGGTGGTAGCTTTGATAGGCGTGATGATTTGGTTTGTGCTAACCCCACTTTGGAGCAAATGGCTCGGCACTGGTTTTACTCTTTTGGTACTAACCCCGGTGCTGAGTCGTTTGTTCACTCACGTGCTCGTTTTTGAATTTCAGGTGGGAGACTTGAGGAACGTTTGGTTGATTGACTCTGGTTGCTCGAGCCATATGACCGGAGACAAGGGGTGGTTCTCAAGTCTCGTCCCGGTGGTGTCCAAAACATACATCACCTTTGGGGACAATGGGCGAGGGCGTGCGATTTCAGAAGGTGAGATTAAGGTAAGTGACAAGATCACTCTCAGGCGTGTTGCTCTCGTTCAATCGCTCGGATTCAATTTGCTTTCGGTTTCCCAGCATTTGGATGAGGGCTTTGAGGTGTTGTTTCGACCTGGTGGTTCTCGGATTTTGGATTCTCGAGGGGACCTAGTTTGCATGGTCGTTCCCGAGTGTCAAGTGTTTCGAGCGGATTTCTCTCAGTCTTCTGGTGTGGAGCGTTGTTTCTTGGCTGGTTCATCGAGTGAGTTGTGGAAGTGGTATAGGAAGTTGGGTCACATAAGATTTGACCTTTTGTCTTGCTTGAGTAAACTCAATTTGGTCCGAGGATTGACACGGCTGAGGTTTGAAAAAGAGTTGATTTGTGCGCCGTGTAGGCATGCCAAGATGGTAGCCTCTTCTCACCCGCCCCTCACCGATGTGATGACGGAGCGTCCATGCGAGCTGCTCCATATGGACCTTGTTGGCCCAGCTCGTGTGCGATCTGCGGGTGGGAAGTGGTACGTCCTAGTTGTGGTGGACGACTACTCTCGGTATGCGTGGGTTTTCTTTCTGGAAGAGAAAGGGGAGACGTTTGGTTTTGTTCGAGATCTTGTCTTGAGGTTGAAGAACAAGAGGCACGGAGATGCCATACGGGTAATTCGCAGTGACAATGGCTCGGAATTCAAAAACTCTCGCTTTGAAACCTTTTGCCATGACTTGGGTCTTGAACACCAGTTTTCGAGTCCGTATACGCCTCCCCAGAACAGCGTTGTGGAAAGGAAAAACAGAACCTTGTGCGAGATGGCTCGGACGATGCTCGATGAGCATAGGACTCCGAGAAGGTTCTGGGCTGAGGCGGTCAATACCGCGTGTTACGTGTCCAACAGGATCTACCTCAGGGTCCACAAGAAAAAACCTGCTATGAGTTGATGCACCGTCGCACACCCAAGGTGAGTCACTTCCCTGTCTTTGGTTGTAAATGCTTCATTCTTAAGAAAGGGAAGAAGTTGGACAAGTTCGAGGCTAGGTCTGTCGATGGCAGTTTCTTTGGTTACGCATCTCATTCTAGAGCATATTGTGTGCTCAATCTTGAAACTAACCAAATCGTGGAGACTTGCGAGGTAACCTTCGACGAGACACAACCACATAGTCAGCTTGTTTTTGAGTGTGCAGGTGACAATGAGCTTGGCGAGGAGATTTTCCAGGAGGAGGAGCATGAACATGGAGATGATGAAGATGGTGGTGTGGTGCCCGCGGCTGAGCATGTACCTACTACTTTGACTACGGTGGTGAACGAGCCCTCTCCCACACCTACAACGACAAACCCAGATCAAGGCAAAGCTGCTATTGAGGGGGAGGTAGCATCAAGGCGAGAACCTCCCCGGCGAGTTCAAGTGGATCATCCAGCTTCGAGGATCATCGGCGACATCAATGAACGCACTACACGGTCGAGGGTTCGAAACAATTCTCACTTTGCTCATGCTGCTTTTGTCGCTACCTTTGAGCCTAAAGACATTGGACACGCGCTATCTGATCATAATTGGGTTAACTCGATGCATGAGGAGTTGGAGAATTTCGAGAGAAACCAAGTTTGGGAGTTGGTTGACCCTCCACCTGGGTGTAAGCCGATTGGGACAAAATGGGTGTGGAAAAATAAAGTGGGAGAGAAAGGAGAAGTGGTGAGAAACAAGTCAAGGCTTGTTGCTCAGGGGTACTCACAGAAAGAGGGGATCGACTACGAGGAGACCTTTGCTCCCTGTCGTACAGACATCCCTGGGCCCACTACTCATGTGGGTACTGGGACCGACTACTCCGTGGGCCCCTGGGGCTACTCGACTAGGGCTGCACGGCACCTGCTGGTGTGGAGCGCAAGGCCTACAGAGGATTAGTACTCGGTTAGGAAACTAGACATGTCCGAATCCATATAGAGTACTCCTAGCCGTACACGACTAGTACTCCTCTGGCAAACCGACTTGTAACCCTGCCTCCCGGACTATATAAGGCGAGGCAGGGACCCCTATCTACTCATCCGCATCATCTTGTAAACACACCCAATCAATCCAGAGCTACGCATCATACAGGACGTAGGGTATTAAGCACCTCGCGGCCCGAACCTGTCTAAATTGTGTGCCACGTGTCTCTCCTTCGGGTTCCCAATTTCAGTGAGGCCACAAACGTCTACCTCGGGTACTCCCCTTGGTAGGTTGCCGGGATAAAACACCAACACTCCCGTAGCTCGTTTGCAGGCGATTAGGATCCTTCTAGCCTTTTCTGTGGCTAAAGGGTTCAAATTGCACCAAATGGATGGGAAGAGTGCTTTCCTAAACAGTGTATGTGAGGCAACCACCGGGGTTTGAGAGTGAGAAGTACCCCCACCAGGTGTACAAGTTGAGGAAGGCGCTATATGGGTTGAAGCAGGCGCCTAGAGCTTGGTACGGTAGGTTGAGGGGGTTCCTGTTTGAGAGAGGGTTTGAGATGGGGAAGGTCGATCAGACCTTGTTTCTCCTCAGGCAGGGCAAAGATATCCTGATTGTGCAGGTATACGTGGATGATATTGTCTTTGGTGGCTCGTCTAACTCTTTGGTTGCAAGGTTTGCAGAAGACATGAGCAGGGAATTTGAGATGAGCATGATGGGTGAGTTGTAGTTCTTCCTCAGCCTCCAGATCAAGCAGTCGAAGGAAGGAACATTTGTGCACCAAGCTAAGTACACCAATGACATTGTGAGGAAGTTCAAGATGGAGGACTCGAAGGCCATGGCGACGCCTATGAGTACGACTACAGCTCTTGATGCGGACGAGGAAGGTGAACATGTGGACCAGAAGGAGTACCGGAGCATGATCGGGTCACTCCTATACTTGACGGCGACGAGGCCGGACATCCAATTCTCGGTATGTCTGTGCGCTCGTTTTCAAGCGTCTCTGAGGACTTCGCATCGGCAAGCAGTCAAGCACATTTTCAGGTATTTGCGTCATACTCCCGACTTCGGCCTTTGGTACTCCGCGTCTTCTTCGTTGGCTCTTCATGGATTTTCAGACGCGGATTTTTTCGGGTGTCGGTTGGATAGGAAGTCCACTTCTGGGACTTGCCAGTTCTTGGGTTCTTCTTTGGTGTCTTGGTCTTCCCGCAAACAATCGAGTGTTGCTCAATCCACTACCGAGGCAGAGTATGTGGCCGCAGCTAGTTGTTGCTCTCAGCTCCTTTGGATCACATACACCATGAGTGACTTTGGTGAGGAGTATACCCATGTCCCACTTCAATATGATAGCACCAATGCCATAAGCGTTGCAAAGAACCTAGTGCTCCACTCCTAAACCAAGCACATAGAAGTGAGGTATCATTTCCTAAGAGACAACGTAGAGAAAGGAAAAATCGCTTTGATTCATGTACCCACACATGACCAGCTAGCCGATATTTTCACCAAACCCCTAGATCAAGCAACTTTCACTTGTTTGCGGGGGGAGCTTGGTGTTTGTTTGATTTCTTGAGTTGGTGTGTGGGAGCTCCTTTGTAGCATATGTATAGCTTTCCTTTGTGCATTTCTCGCATTTGGCATGGCATATGTAACATGATGTATAGTCATCTTTGTATGATAGGTTGCATGCATTTTGTATCATATGCACTTTGTAGGAAAAGCTTCTCCTATATACATTGTTCACTATGTTATGATATATATGATCTTGTGAGCTAGTTTGGTATGATATGGCTTAGTGTGTCTTAGCTCTTGATGATCTTGCTTTATATCCATGGTGGATAGCTATGTTTTCAAAAATGTCACACGTATGCTCTCTTGTGAGTAAATGCCTTTATATGATCTTGACATGTTTTTGTGGTTTGTCTATGCTTAATTTGTGGTTGGATAGCTTATTTTGATCATATGGGGCCAAAGGCTCATTTACCATCATGAATGTTTAGCCCCCATGCTTGATCTTGTGGAGGGCATAAGTTCCTTTTTGTCGCAAAGACATTTCATGTACCAATTACAAATCTGAAAATGAAATATAAATTGCTTGGAAAATGTGCTCCCATGTCATATGTGCTTATTTTACTTGCTTTTGGGTGCTAAACCGTTGCATGTTACTTACCAATGAGAAGTCTCATTTTTAGAAGTAAGCACTTGGCTCGGTGGCTTTGACATGACATGAGGTGCTTGTGGGTGTTTATGATGGTCTTATGATTAGAATGGTTGTCCTAGCATGAAGTTTGTGTGGCTTTGCCACTTTGACATGTTTTGCTCATGTTTAGGACTTTGCTCATGAGAGGGAAATTTTTCGCAAAAATAGTTATTTCTATCTTAGCTTTGCCCAATGGTTGTGAAACTTGGTGATCTTGTAGTTTTTGTCCATACGAAGCTATAGAGTATTTAACTTGCTCATTTGGAGGTGTGTAGCATGCTATGTTGAATTTTGTCTATTTGAGAAGCTCTAGGTTGCATTTTTTGCATTTTTGGCTTGATTCATGCATTGTCAACAAGGGGGAGAAGTTTGAGCATGTTTTGGCTTGCTGCATGCATTTAGAAGGTTTCCAAGTGGTTTCGAGCTAGTTTTAAGCTCGGGCAGTTCCCAGTTTTTCCCAGGTGGCCATCGGCCTGACCGGTGCTACTCACCGGTCTGACCGATGTGAGTGTCAGGTGCTGGACGATCTTGTCCACCGGTCTGACCGGTGAGGAGGACCGGTCTGACCGGTCAGAGCAAAGCTGAGGCAGCTGCTCTAATTCGTGAAGTGGTTTGCATGCATTCGTCCAGGGGGAGTTGCATTGGTTCAGGGGGAGTTTGCATGTGTGCAGGGGGAGCTCTTTGTGGTTTTCGAGCTTTGGATTGGTGTCTTGTGCTCTTTGCTTGAGCGTGTTTTGTCTCGGATGTGTCGAGCCGTTGCCCTTGCCTAAGGGGTCCGAGACTTGTCTTCTTCAAGTGATCTTGCTCTTTGCCTTTCTTTTGGCTTTCGATCGCTTATTAGAGTTTTTTTAGTCGTTTCTTTTCTTTTCCTTTTCTCTTTGGTTACCAAAATGTGTGTGTTGTCAATGCACTCATTAAGGGGGAGATTGAGAGCCATGTGTGGTTCGAGGACCGGTGAATGGTCGCTTCCTGGTGTGATGAGTGATTGACAACGTGGTGTGGACTGATTCTTGGCTAAGTATTGCAGGTGCAGGTTGCGGCTTAACTGGTGTTGGTGCAGGTGAAGAACAAGCGCGAAAGGTCGTTGCTGGTGAGGCCTCCAGGTGCGGAGAAGACAAGTAGGCTTGGTTCGAGGGACCCGGTGGCCAGTGGGGTCAAGTGCGGGCCGCATGGTGGCAAGAACGGCAAGATGAAGTCATGGACGGTTTCTTGGTTGAGCCTCAAAACCAAGGTCGAGCCAGAACTACGTGGGAGCCGAGTCATGAGTGGTGATTGGCGGAGGCTACACCGAGTTCGCGGGGTTTCCAGTGGTTCACCAGAAAACCACTGGGTTCCTTGGTTGATCCACAAAGCCAAGATCGAAGACCGAAGACGGAGGTGCAGCAGCATCGGACCGGTCTGACCGGTGTGCGACGACGTAGTCCGTAGACTTCGAAGCGGAGGACACGCGTCGGGATCGCAAGGCTTGCGTCGAGGCTAAGCAAGTTTGCGGTCGCTGGGCATTCATCCGATGGTGCGAAGACAAAGTTTCCCAAAGTGCCCCTCGAGGGTGTGTATCCTAGTATTAGGCCTTAGGGGTATTTTAGTCTTTCGGCTAGCCTCCATATAACCCAAGTGGTGAGAGGATGGAAGCCATCTCTGGGAACCCTAGCTCATTTTGTTTTGCTATTTTCCTCTTCCTTTTTCCTTTGGAATTTCTAGGACTAGCTTGAGAGCTTCATGGTGAGATCTTGTGAGAGGGAAGGATGATCGGGCGGCAAGCTAGACCTTGTATGAACCTCTTTGGTATGTATAGATGATTCGGTGTGGTTCCTCAAGGCTTGGATGTGTCTTTCCCGTTTCTCCTTTTTGGTGATTTTCGGAGCCCTTTCTTGGCGATTTTCTTGTGGCGGATTCGAGGCCTTTCTATTTGGGATTTGGTGGGGGATGTATGCTTGAACCCTTCGTGGTTCTTTTCTCTTTGATTCCCCTCTCAAATCCGTGAGCAAAGGGGCTTGATTTTGGGGTTTTCTCCTCTCTAGGGTTAGAGGCGTTCTTGGTGGGATTTCTTCGATTCCTCTCGATTTAGCAAGTTTCGGTGGACCAAATCATGGCTATGGAGTGCCCATGAGGTGTTCCTACTATCCCCAAAGTCTTGTGCAAATCCGTGGAGCGATTCGGGAGATCGGGAGTTGGATTTGGGGGTGTTAACCCGCGAGTGCTGTTCATCCCGAGCTACCCAGCCTGACCGGTGCTGCTCACTGGTCTGACCGGTGCAGAGGCTTTGTGGGATTTGCCTCGGGTGAACGTCTTGGTGAGTTCCCTGTTGTCTCTTGTTGCTGCTGTTTCGAGTTTGATCAGTTTTGGAGCTCGGTAGGTCTGTTTGGTAGATTTGGGATTTCCTGGCTTGGACCGGTCTGACCGGCGAGCTACACCGGCCTGACCGGTGTAGGAGCCTTCTGTGGAAGTTCTCTGGTTTTGCCAGGTTGCTCTAGCAGGGACCGGTCTGACCGGTGCTGCTCACCGGTCTGACCGGTGCAGCCCAGTAGCTGCTCGAGTTGGTTTTTCCACTGCGTTCTCGGGTTAGCTTTGGTGGTTGTTGGTTCCTAGGACCAGTAGCACTTCAGTGGCTGCGTGGTCTTAGCCAACTTGGGTAGTTGAGTCGGAGACGTGTTTTGGAAGCCGTGTTCGTCTTGTCGGAGTTCCCATCTCCTTCGAGAAGAATTTTTATCGGCTCCCATTCACTCCCCCCTCTCTGGTCGCCAGTTCCGGTCCTTCACTTGGAATGCTTCCCGGTTCAACGGAATAGTTGTAGTACCCTAGGGAGGTGACAGCTCCGGACGGGCTTTGTAGTCCACCACGTTAGTTCCGGCAGGTAGGAGTTACGACATCAGAGCCCCCTTCTCATCCCTTTCCGTGGCTCTTTTCCCTCTGGCCCCGACGTGCGACAAGTTTTGCCATGATTCTATCCGTGACTCTCACGAGTCCCAAACTTCATCAGCTATCCCCTCTCTACCCGAAATCTACCCTTGCCTTTCTATCCTTCGTCACCACATCCCCCGGACGAATTAGTTCAGGTTCACAACACTTCTCGTTCCCCGTGGAAATCGATACCTTGGAATACTCCCAGGTGAAAGCTACAACGGTATCCGTGCGCTTGCGGATCTATCTGTGATCATGTAGTATACCAACAGGCTTTCTAGCGCTGTTGCAAATCTAGTAACAACGTAAGAAGTGCCAACAAGCTTTCTGGCGCCGTTGCCGGGGAACGGTAGCTGTTCTGATCCCGAACCTAGTTTGTCCGTGTATCACCCTATTTATCCCATGGATTCAAATCCAACCCTTTTTGACTTTTCCGCTCCAAAGGGTGATTTATTAGAGCCTCCATCATCATTGCATCCCATCAAAACACATGGCTATGAGCTTCGCCCTGCTCTTATAGCCTTGGTCCGAGAGAATTCGTTCGCCGGAACGAAAGAGGAGAGCCCGTACCTTCATTTGCGAGGTTTCGAGCAAATTTGCTCGATAATCGTAATTGAGGGAATGACTCAACAAACCCTCAAATGGAAGCTCTTTCCATTTTCATTAATGGGAGGAGCAAAGGAATGGTACTCTTCCTCAGTCGGA
Source organism: Cenchrus fungigraminus (assembly GCA_036936925.1). NCBI lineage: Eukaryota > Viridiplantae > Streptophyta > Magnoliopsida > Poales > Poaceae > Cenchrus > Cenchrus fungigraminus. Next base: position 53,788,122 of record CM072772.1, on the reverse strand, counting down.
AGCGTGGAGAGAAGTTGGGAAAAGCTTAGAGAAAAGTTTTGTCTGACCTTCTTCCCTATGTCTCGAGTAGTGACCCTACGGCTAGAAATCCTCTCTTTCAAACAACTAGAAAAGGAGTCACTAGGGACTGCTTGGGCACGATTCACCTATTCTTTGGCCTCTGGACCCGATATTGGGATCTCGAAACCTATTCTTCTACAACATTTTAGTATGGGTCTCGATGTCGAGTCAGCCAAATTTTTGGATACTTCATCTGGGGGTTCGTTCGCTCATTTGACTCCTATTGAAGGGAAGATGATTCTAGGAAAAATCCTAGAAAACACTCCCTACACGGGAATTTTTGACGAATTCCCAAACGAAGAAGAAGAACCCAAGCGAGACGCTCTCTCGGAATCAAAACCCATAGAGGAGAAACCCACTAGCACCTTTTTGCATGAAGAACCACTCCTCTATCCCCGTGTGTACCCAGCTGATTTCTCGTATGACTTCGACGAGGAATCAACATACTCCGATCCACTCTCTGAATCAGAATTCATAGAGGTGCCTATCCTAGAAAAATTCATATCCACAGACACCCATCCTCCTCTTACAAAAACTTGGTTCACAGGGGAACCATTCCAACCTTATCAAGAGTTCGATCACCCCTCATGTGACTTCGTCTATGAATACTATGATGAGTTATTTGATAAACATTGGACGGAGAAATCCTTCCCGAGAAGGGAAAGAGACTCAACACACGAGAGAGGAGAAGTCAACTTACCCGACCCAGAAGAGGTAAAAAGACGGAGAGAAAAGTTGGAATACATCTCCGCAATCAGTAGCCGGGAATGGTTGAGAGAAGCAGAAGTCATGGATCAAGTAATCCAGCTATATCCCGAGCTAAAGTCACTCTCATGCCAAGTAGGAAACCTCTCTTACCATGATGTGTTCTATGACCCTAGGGTCGATATCAATATCGTTCCTAAATCCTTAGTATTAGAGGCCTTTCCCGACGAACCCCTCTCTTTCTCTCAGAAGCGTCTCCAATGGATTTTGGGTCAAACCATAGAGACGGAGGGAATCCTTAGAGTCGTCCAAACAAAGATTGAAGAGTATGGGATCTTCCTAGATTATCACATCTTTGACATCCCAAAAGGAGATCCACCCTTCATTCTCATCGGAAGACCCATTGAAGGGGTACTGAGTAGTGTGCTCGACCATGAAAAGCATCCATATCATCTTGAGGTTCGAGATACACATCTCTAATGTCATAGACCTGAGGTTAAGAAAGAACATGTGTGGTCTATGGACATTCTTGAGGCGTCGACACTGGATTCTCAAAACAGACTCGAGCATGAAGGTTTTACACTAGAGGGATCACAAATCCCATGCTCACATCAAAGGTTTCCAGAGTTATCAAGCCCCATTACCAATGACCTTTACGAAACCTACAACCTCCTCATTTTCCTTGTGCATGCTAACTTTGAAAGGAAGGTTGTAGATGCTTTTGTTTACCATAAACATTGCAAATTTCGTGGTCATTTTTTTTGGTACTAACCTTGCAGCTAGAGCTATGATGGTTTCATCATCTCGATTGGCTGCAAGATGAAGATCTCCAGTGGTTGAGCTTACGACCCAAAACAAAGCACTACCGGGAGATAGCCCGAATAATCATTTAGATTTCCTTTTCAAATAAAAGCAAGAGCATCTCTTTAGGATTAGTCGTCCTTCGGGTATTTTTGGTTGCTAACATTTCAGGTGGAGAGTGAAAGGACCAATGGACAGGCAATGCCTAAAAACATGAGAGCTACACCAACTACAACACCAAGGTAATTCAGGGAGAGAAAGTATTACGAAGGAAGCTTGAACTCCGCACACTTGAGTTGTGTTGCCTAGCAATGCAAACTCCAAGTGTGGGGGAGATATGTGAGTATCCCGAGAAAGTTTCTCTCATACTAAATCTTATTTTGGTTTGAAGATGGTGTTGGTTCTTGCATCTTGCTCTCTTAAAAAAACACAAAAATATTTGAATCTAAATAAAGGCTTCCTAGCTCTTCGGCTAGCAGAGCCTCCCTTTTTGTTTCCATCTTTTTCTTTGAATAATAACACCAGGTACAAGAATAAGTGTGGGGGAGATCTCCCAAGCTCGTCGAAACACACAATTGAGATCTCCCACCAAGGTGCCGCACAACATCGACTACGCTAATATGACGAGGGATGAGGTAATTGCACTAGAGCAAGTCGGTCACCCCTGTGGTTTGGCCAAATCACCATTTGTCTACCTCATTCCTCCACTTTCTCCAAGAGCGATGGTATGTGCACCCCTACCTCTCTACTTTTGGAAATCATGAGTTTAAATGAGCTTTAAATCCGATCATATAAATCAAACTCAATTGAATCCTCATGCACCCAATGCTCGACATGTTTCAAATGGTTGGCTTGCATAAGTTTTATTCCGTACTTATTATCTTGATGCTTGTGAACAACATATCTTTAGGAAACCATGCCCATCTAAGTAGTTGATGTTTGAGATATGGTCCGATGAAATGATCTTTGCTCCAAATGTTTGAGTGCTTGGGAAATTTATTTGAAAATTTTGAAAACCCTTTGCGAAGCTCCTCTTTGATATGCCAAGTCCTACCAGAGCCATATGATGAGACATCTTGAAAACCTCATACACATATTCTACTTGTCGTTGCATTGAGCTTTGTCAAATTGTTGTGACCCTTGTGAGAATTCTTTTCATGCTTTCATGATCAAGATACACGTACATGCCAACATCCTCCTTGCTATGCTCAGTTGAGAGCTAGCATTGTACCATCTATCTATTCCACAAAATAAAACTCCACACTATGTGTTGATCTCTCTCTCTCTCCAGGTTAATATTACAAAAGAGACATGGCTATAGAAAAAAAAATGGACACATGAAGGTCCAAGAAAAAAAAAGTTGGACACATGAAGGTCCAAGAAAAAAAAAGAAAAAAAAGAAAAAAGAAAAGATAGCCATGTCCACAAAAGAGTCAAAATAGAGAGAGAGGATCATGCAAAATGGAGTTACAACAAATCAGATGCTAATAACTAGCACCCAATCCGGGCCTAGTGTACACCTTACCATCATCACAATGTTCTTTATACATATGGTAATATCTAGCACCCATTCTGGGCCTAGTATCCACCTTACCATATCCATCATATCCCTACACATGCACATCTTGATCTGATTGTATGATTTGATTTTCTCCTTGGATCCGGTTTTTGACTTTGCAATACATGTGATGCAAGTATGCCTCATCTTTATACCCTACCTTGAGCTCCATATATAGCCATCATTAGAAGTAGGTTGAAGAAAGGCAATCTAATGCCTTGGTGAGGACTATACACATTGAGCAATTTGAGAGAATCAAATGAGGTGCCAAGCAAGGTTTATTTTGTAAACTTATTGAAAAAAATCCCAAGCTACTTGACATGAGGAGTAGAAGTGATTTGATTCAAGATCGTTCCATTCCTCAACTACCCAAGATGGCATGATAGACACTTCAAAGTTCACAAGTGCAAGGTATGATTCGGAATATCTCTTATGCTCGCTTCATACCATAGGAATTTTTGTTTTCACCTTGGTCCTTAACCTTTACTCGAGGACGAACAAAGGGCCAAGTGTGGGGGTGTGTTGACGATCGTTAAGTCCCTATTTTCGACCCTCAACTTTGAACAAATTTCACTCCATCAAAGCTTGCATCATAGCTGTGGGGTTATTAACTAACGGATTCCACGAGCTTTGGTGAATATTTTGATGCAGGTCATAATGAGACATCATAGCACAAATAAAGCATCTTGACAAACAATGTCAAATGCTTAGTTTGATAGCACCATTGCGAAGTTCTCATCAAGATGATCAAAATGGAGTTTTTGTTCACCCAATTCGGAGTCCGGATGCAGAAATTATGCCTCACGGAAGATTGTGACACGAGGCATGTCGGGGGGGTAGGTGCGGCCGAACCTAGTAGGTTCGGCCAGACCTATCAACCTCCTCCGATCAACACCAAACTTTGACAAATGCCTCTACACTAAGCATAATATCCAAGGGGACCAAGTCCATGGGCCAGACACCACAAAAGTTGGTCCTGCCGCACCTCCTCGGTCCGACCGCACCAACGAGGTCCGGCCGCACCTACTAGGTCCGGCCACACCACCCAAAATCCTCCTCTCAGGTCCACGGCACAAACAATCCCACAAACACACCTTGGATGGATGAGACACACCGGTGAATGGTCAGTTTGATCAAAAGGCTAAGGTTGGAAGCACTTGGATCGATGGACCCACACTTAACTGCCGCAACCACCATCAAGGAGTGATCCTGGACGTCCCTCAACACAGTCGGTGCATCACAAGGCCACTGGGTAGGGTCGGCCGCACCTATAGGGCCAGCCGCACCTATCAACTAGTGTGCCGGGCAAAACCAACCCAAGGAGCCGACCTACAACCGCCTCAGGAGCAGTGATCAGGGTCGTCCAAGTCCATAGGTGGTGGATCACAGGGCCGGCCGCACCTGGAGATACGGCCGCACCTCCTTGCTCGGCACTGCAACTCCCTCTCGCCTACAAGTACCCCCTCCTGCAGCCACCGACCCATTGGGGCTATATATAGAGCCTGGCACCTCGTAGAAGGACACAAGTGATTAGAAGCAAGTGGCGGAGGCCTCCATAAGTTAGTATTCAGAGAGTAGGGAGAGAGAGTTGAGTGTTGGAGTAGAAACCGGAGTGTCGGTCTTCTTCCCCTTCCTCGGTGGGTGCGGTACAACTACGGTCGTCCACACCTGGGATATTTTGTAAGTTTGGATTTGTGAGTAACTAAGTCTCAACTCATTTCATCGTTCGCTCTTAGGTTCTTCGATTGCAGTTAGTAGTTTCTACTTGTTGTGATTGCTTTGCTTTGGATCCGAGTAAAGTAGTGCTTGGTTAGTGTAGACGTGGTGTCTAGGCTTTCCAGTACCTTGGAATGCTTCCCGGTTCAACAAAATAGTTGTGGTACCCTAGGGAGGTGACAGCTCCGGACGGGCTTTGTAGTCCACCACATTAGTTCCGGTAGGTAGGAGTTATGACATCAGAGCCCCCTTCTCATCCCTTTCCGTGGCTCTTTTCCCTCTGGCCCCGACGAGCGACAAGTTTTGCCTTGATTCTATCCGTGACTCTCACGAGTCCCAAACTTCATCAGCTATCCCCTCTCTACCCGAAATCTACCCTTGCCTTTCTATCCTTCGTCACCTTATCCCCTGGACGAATTAGTTCTGGTTCACAACACTTCTCGTTCCCCGTGGAAATCGATACCTTGGAATACTCCCAGGTGAAAGCTACAACGGTATCCGTGCGCTTGCGGATCTATCTGTGATCGTGTAGTATACCAACAGGCTTTCTAGCGCCGTTGCAAATCTAGTAACGACGTAAGAAGTGCCAACACAGGTTTTATTACTTCCACAAATATTTCTCAGCATTCTGGCCTTGTTACCAAAGCAATCGCAAATGCAATGAACAACGACTACGTGGTGGGTGCCTACTACACTAGCCACTGGGTAACAGTGATCATCTGTATGAAGTTCAAAGAGGTTTGGTATCTAGATTCTGCTAAACAACATCCCCTGCTAGAGTTCTCAGACCTCAAATCTGTTGTGGACTGGTCAGTATCTTGTAGGTTTTGTTCACAAAAATTCAATCTCTTAGTGTTTCTAATCGGTATTGCTGACCATGCAGGGCCTTTGGTACAGTATCTTGTAGGTTTTGTTGACAAAAATTCAATCTCTTAGTGTTTCTAATCGGTATTGCTGATCATGCAGGGCCATTGGTGATCATGCACAGGACAGAGTGACGAAAGGAAAGAAAAAAAGCCAAAAGCCACACTCAAGCACAAAACAAATCTCGATGTAAGACCAAGGTTTTTTTATGGTCCCTTCTTACCTATTTGGTACTGCATTAACTTGTCATTTTGGTACCTCGATGCAGTGTGCTCAGCAGCCATGGTGATCCTCTTTGTGTGGATTCCATGTGGCATTCCATATGTTAAGACTACTCGATGACATACTTGACATCAAGAAGGCTGCTGTAAGTAGATAATAATGCTCAACCTTGTCTCTGCTCATATTCTCTATCTGATTTTAGAAACTGATTTCTACTTGTATTCTCATTGATTGTATTTTGCAGGATTTCAAAGCTGTTGTAGATGTTTCCACGGAAGATCTAAAGCGTGTCCGGGAGATGCTGTGCGAGTACATTCTTAAGGAGACCATCGACCGAAAGGGCAACTTCTATAATGGTGCACTGTGAGTTCATTGTAGCCAGAAACTTGAAACTCATTCAGTCTTCTTTAGTTAGGTGTTGTTGCCTGAGAAACCTGCTTGGCTTGCTTGGTTGGGGTCAGATGCTGCCTGGTTCAGGCAGTTTTCTCATGACTCCATCCAAACAAGCCCTGATGAGAGTAACTTGAAACTTGATGTGATCCTAGCTTGTCTATAAATGTGATCTTGCTTGTCTATAAATGTGATCTTGCTTGCCTATATCTGTGATGTGAGAATGTGTTTGTGATGTCTCCTTGCTGTGGTGGCTGCCATATCCTGGCTGGTTCCAGGATGGCAGGATGCAGCTCCTGATGGCTGCCAAATCCTGGCTGGTTCCAAGATGCAGCCGGCAAGCAGGCAGGTTACTGTAGGGGTGGCCTACGTATCTGTAACGGGCGTTAATTAAAGCTCGTTACAAACACTGATCAGTGAGTAACGGGCTTCATTCGGAAAGCCCGTTATAAACATGCCAACATTGTAATGGGCAGTGTAAAAGCCCGTTACCAGTACTGACCGGTGGGCCCCAGGACCTGGCCCGTTCGTCGAGATAGAGGAGACCCGGGTTGAAAGCACGCGTCTCCTTTAGTCGAGAGACAGCAGACTCGCGTGGAAACAGATGCATCTCATTTCGTCGAGACAAAGGAGACGCAGGTTCACAATACGCGTCTCCGATGTTGAGTTCACAGTAACGGGCTCTGTTTTTATACCCGTTACCAAAGTTCCCTTTGGGCCCAGAGAAACAACCATTTCACGTGACCGGTGACTAGTTGTGGTAACGGTTGTTGTTTGATGCCCGTTACGAATCCTAGATGTGCTGAAACGCGCGTGAAATAGATGCGTCTCATTTCGTCTAGATAGAGGAGATGCAGGTACATCGCACGTGTCTCCGATGTTGAGCTACTGTAACGGGCTCTGTTTTGGTGTCTGTTACCAAAGTTGCCTGTGGGCCCAGAGAAATAGCCATTTCACGTGACTGGTGGCTAGTTGTGGTAACAGTCATTGTTTGATGCCCATTACGAATATGTGTTATCAGTAACGGGCATCTGCCCATTACCTTTCTTGGCTCATTTGTAACACTTGATCGGTAACGGGCGCTTCGCCCGTTACTAAAGGCAATCTATGCCCGTTACCAAAGTGAGTTTTTCACGTAGTGTAAGCAAAGCCAAACTCAATATGGATTGGGTAAGTGATGAAGAGATCAACTAAGATGACTAGGGCGAGGGACTAAGTAATCTTTGGGGTCCTGGCCAGGCCGCAATTAGTATTTTGCTAAGGTGAAGTTCTAACATTCGTGGGGTCCCGAAGTATCATATCCAAGCCTTAACTGAGGGAAGCAATGCAACACATCTATAAGTTATGATTGGCAATATGGAGTCACTTAAGGATCAAAGTGAGCATTCTTATGCTAGAAGGAAAATACTAAGTCACTAGCTCAAGTATGAATTTGCTCAAGACATTAGCTATGTTGGAAGCCCTCAACTTGGAATTGCAAAAAGTATGACAAGTTTGAAGATCTACAAGCTCAAGTGGTTGACTCGGTTTTATATTTATTCTTGAGTATAGGAATGTTGTACTATCAAGAGAGATGCAACATTAGCTCTAAGACAAAAGATCAAAAGTGCTCATTAGTTGACCTAAGTGAGAATTAGCCTTGAGAGAGTCCTTGAGTGATCCAATAAACCTCTAACCCAACCTTAGCCACTTCAACACGTCTTGAAGTGTTTGTGAGAAGAGAAAAGGGTTTTTGGGCTCTCTCTTCCCAGGCCGGTCTAATCGCCCCAGGCAGCCAACGGCTAGTTTTCCTGACCAGGCGGTCTAACTGCCTTGGCCAGTTCTCTAACGGCTAGTTTTCCTTGTGAGGGGTATAAGTACCCCACGAGCTCTACTTGTTGGGGCTGCTGGTTCTAGGGTTGCTGATGTGCTTCCCCTACTGTTTTTCATAAGCCAAAGCCGAAGAAACACTCCCCAACCCTCTCTTTGTGAGATTTGGGATTCAAACCATATCCTAGTGTTGGGTTGAGAGTTTAAGCCTTTGTGAGCTTGTGTGAGCTGAGCAAGAGCATGCCATAGCTTGAGCACTTGTGATTCGCATCGGAAATCTTTTAGAGCTTTTTTTACTCTTGGAGGTTCGCCTCCTAGACGGCTAGGCGTCGCCGGCTAGCTCCCATGGTTGTGGTGAGCAGCGGCAAGTTTGTGAGGGCTATGATCTTACCTCTTCGTGGAAAAGATCACCTTAGTGGAAAGGAGGAAAGAAGTTTCAAGAGACTCGGCTTGTTGTGGGAGAATTCCCTTACAAGCTCCTCAATGGAGACGTAGCCTTTCCTTAGTGGGAGGTGAACTTTGGGAAACAAATCCTCGTCTCCCCTTTGTGGTTTGCCTCACTTGTTTGAGTTCTAGAATATTTACTTTACTTCCGCTCGATCTACTTGGGTGTGCTTGTCTTTGAGTGCAGGGGTCATTACCTTGCTTGTGATCATCTACAAAAGCCACTCAACAACTTTGATTATTGCTAGAAGTCAAGAGAAGCTTTGAGTTGTGTGTTGCAGGTTCTCTGCGTGGAGGCGGTCTAACCGCACCGAGACGCAGTCTACCACCCCCCTTGTTCTAGGTGCACCAGGGGTGGTCTAACCGCCTGGCAAGGGAAGTCTAACCGCCTGTGCTAGTGAAGCACAAGTTTCAGGGGAAAAGATTTATTTGGTCGTCTCGCCTATTCACCCCACTCTAGGCGGCTCAAGGTCCTGTCAATTAGTATCAGAGCTTAGTGCTCCGTTTCGAGCTTAACCGCTCGGAGTTTTACGATGTCGACTACATGTGAGGTACCGTTTGAGCCGCTAGCTCTAGATGGCTCAAACTACTCTTCTTGGCATTCCAATGTTCCCATTACACTTAAGGTTTTGGGTCCCACCGCTGAGAGCATCACGGTTGCGAGTATCCTTCCGGAGGTTGAGACGTATGTCTCTCCAAAGGAATTGGAGAATAAGCAACTCAATGTCGTTATAGTTAACCTTTTGTGTAGCTCTGTGTGTAGAGAACTAAAGCATGTTATCTTGGAGAGCAAGGAAATTAGTGAAGATGCTCATCTCATTTGGGAAGTGCTATTTGAGATCATCAACACCAAATGGGATGACGTTGAGAGCGATGATGAAGATGAACCAGTGGAGATGTACCCCACAACCTCTACAATATCCACTGATCATCAAGCATCAACCATCAAGGAAGAAGAAGGCAAGAGAAGCGAGAGTGGAGCCTCTCTGGGGAGGCGGTCAAACCACCCCCAACATAGGAGCTTCAACCTACTACGGTGAAGGTGCTTGCCTCGTGGCCAAGAAGAAGAGCAAAAAGAAGAGGCATGCCAAGGGAGCGAAGAGCCAAAAGATCGAAGCCTCAAGCTCTGCGACAAGAGAACTTGAGTTGCTCAAATCTGAGCTCGCCTCCTTGGTTTGTAAGTATGAGTCATTGGCTAACAAGTATGATCATGATATCAAATCCTTTTTTTGTATAGCAAAGGCAGAAGAAGAAGCCAATGATGTGCTAGAAGCTCAACTAGCAAAGCTCACTAGTGAGCATGTGGCTTTACAAGCACCTCACAAGGAACTTGTGTGTTCCCATGAGAAGCTTGTAGACTCATATGCTTCACTAGAAATTGCTCATGAGGTTGTTGTTTCATCGGTAAAATTCTTGCAACCTCTCACACCCATATGCAGATGCTCACTTGTCAACAATGAATTTGCTTGTACTAAACTTTATTGTTCTCAAGCAAGCCAATCTAGCATTGAGCACGTATTTGTAGAATCTTGTGATGACCTTGTTGCTCATGAAAATGATGAACTCAAGCAAGAGGTAGAAAAACTTAAAAGAGACTTGTATGTGTTGAAGGAAGAAAGCAAAGGGCAACCTTCTCAAGATAACTGTGATGATATGGTGAAGAAGCTTAAGAAGGGATCAACCGTCACAAACTCAGCTCCTCAACAACACATCAAGATCAACAAGAGCAAGGTTCAAGAAAAGAAGACGGGGCATGTTGCTTCACATTGCCCCACCAAGCTCAAGGCTCAAGAAACAATCTCCAAGAAGAAAAGAAGCTCAATCAGAAGGAGATTGTGCTATCGATGCAAAGAGAAGAGTCACTCGACTGTGGATTGCCCACAAGGCATTTGAAGCAAGATTTCAAATGAAGGATAATTGTGGATTAAGCAAAGCCAAACTCAATGTGTATTGGGTAAGTGATGAAGAGATCAACCGAGATGACAAGGGCGAGGGACTAAGCAATCTTTGGGGTCCTGGCCAGGCCGCCATTAGTGTTTTGCTAAGGTGAAGTTCTAACATCCGTGGGGTCTCGAAGTATCATATCCAAGCCTTAACTGAGGGAAGCAATGCAACACATCTATAAGTTATGATTGGCAATATGGAGTGACTTAAGGATTAAAGTGAGCATTCTTATGCTAGAAGGAAAAATCCTAAGTCACTAGCTCAAGTATGAATTTGCTCAAGACATTAGCTATGTTGGAAGCCCTCAACTTGGAATTGCAAAACGTATGGCAAGTTTGAAGATCTACAAGCTCAAGTGGTTGACTCGGTTTTATATTTATTCTTGAGTATAGGAATGTCGTACTATCAAGAGGGATGCAACATTAGCTCTAAGACAAAAGATCAAAAGTGCTCATTAGTTGACCTAAGTGAGAATTAGCCTTGAGAGAGTCCCTGAGTGATCCAACAAACCTCTAACCCAACCTTAGCCACTTCAATATGTCTTGAAGTGTTTGTGAGAAGAGAAAAGGGTTTTTGGGCTCTCTCTGCCCAGGGCGGTCTAACCGCCCCAGGCAGCCAACGGCTAGTTTTCCTAACCAGGCGGTCTAACTGCCCTGGCCTGTTCTCTTACGGCTAGTTTTCCTTGTGAGGGGTATAAGTACCCCCACGAGCTCCACTTGTTGGGGCTGCTGGTTCTAGGGTTGCTGATGTGCTTCCCCTACTGTTTTTCATAAGCCAAAGCCGAAGAAACACTCCCCAACACTCTCTTTGTGAGATTTGTGATTCAAGCCATATCCTAGTGTTGGGTTGAGAATTTAAGCCTTTGTGAGTTTGTGTGAGTTGAGCAAGAGCACCCCATAGCTTGAGCACTTGTGATTCGCGTCGGAAAGCCTTTGGAGCATTTGTTATTCTTGGAGGTTCACCTCCTAGATGGCTAGGCATCACCAGCTAGCTCCCAAGGTTGTGGTGAGCAGCGACAAGTTTGTGAGGGTTGTGATCTTGCCTCTTCGTGGAAAAGATCGTCTTAGTGGAAAGGAGGAAAGCGGTTGAAAGAGACTAGGCTTGTTGTGGGAGAATTCCCTTACAAGCTCCTCAACGGAGACGTAGCCTTTCCTTAGTGGGAGGTGAACTTCGGGAAACAAATCCTCGTCTCTCCTTTGTGGTTTGCCTCATTTGTTTGATTTCTAGCATATTTACTTTACTTCCGCTCGGTCTACTTGGGTGTTCTTGTCTTTGAGTGCAGGGGTCATTACCTTGCTTGTGATCATCTATTGAAGCCACTCAAGAACTTTGGTTATTGCTAGAAGTCAAGAGAAGCTTTGAGTTGTGTGTTGCAGGTTCTCTGTGTGGAGGCAGTCTAACCACACCCAGACGCGGTTTAACCGCCCCCTTGTGCTAAGTGCACCAGGGGTGGTCTAACCACCTGGCAGGGGTGGTCTAACCGCCTGTGCCAGTGAAGCACAAGTTTCGGGGGAAAGTTTTATTTGGTCATCTCGCCTATTCAGGCCCCCTCTAGGCGGCATCAAGGCCCTCTCACCATTTAGCTGGACCACTAATTGAAACCAACCGCTTGATACGTGGCCCATTAGACGACCCAACATCAATCACCCCTTGCATAACAATATCCACCCCCTCATCTGCCCACTGAAGGCTCTCTTGGAATCTAGTGACAAGGAAACCATAAAACAGTTGAGCATTGAAACCTCCCGCATTCCCTCAAATTCGACATCTCCATTGTCATTCCTTCTAACATTACCACCATGACGAATTCTCACTAGCTTATCCATCTACCAAACATAAAAAAAATCATTCCACATGTGCATAACGAAATTGGCATCTACAAATTGACAAAGCATTTTTCATTCCATCATGATGAATTTTCATAGCATTTTCAACTATATAATACCACTCATTGTTTCGGCTTCTACAAATTGACAAATTCATTGAGATACACCAATATGTAACTACATTGCATATATCCACAACATAATCCTCCTATCAACCACTAATTTCTTAGATCGAGACCAATTGAGACCAACACCATTCGTCTAGGGTTTCATCTAGGTTACCTCAAAATACTAACTACTAATCCAACTAAATCAAAGAAAAATGAGAGGGGAGAGGTCTCACCTTGACCCACAATGGAGGGGAGGGCTGCACCGGACGTGGGCTGGCCGCCGCCAGACGGATCTGGCCGGCGGCGGACAGGCGCCGGACGGGGGCGGTGGGGCTCCTCTCGGCCACTGACGGGGGTGGCTGGGCTCCTGGGCGGCGGGGCTCCTCAAGGCTGGTGCAGCAGCCAGGGCTGCGGGGGCGGGTCGCCGGATGGGGGCGGCGGCGGGGATTGGGGGCGGCAGCGGACGGGAACAAGAGGCGGGTAGAGGAGGAAGAGGAGGCCCGGCTGGGTAATGATTCGAACCATGGCGCCACGGTCTTTAGCGCCATATGTACACGTCATAGCGCCAAGGGCGATGGTGCCGAGGTTATTTTTAACCGAATTTCTCCCGTGCCACGGTGGACCTGACGTGGCACAGGACGGTGCCAAGAGCTGTGGCGCCGTGCTATGTACCTACAGCACCAAGGGGCCTGGCTCCGTGCTTTGGGTCCATTTCTGCAATTGTTTCCCCCAGGTATCTACATGTAAAATTCTTACCAAAAAGGACCAAAATAAAAAAAATTTACATTCCCTTCCATGGCCAAAACCACCCTTTGCCGGCGACCTTGGCGGTGATAACCTAGTCCTGCTACTGCCCCTCCTATTACCAGTTGTGTCTATTGCTGCTAATGACGATGTTGTGTAGGAGGCCTAGGAAGTCTGCCGGATCCTGCAGCCTCGTGGTGGGCGACGGCGGCGCCATGCCGCGGTGGTCGAACATCAGGTACTTGTTGGCGTCGCCGCCATCGACCTGAGCGTCGAAGGCGCTTTCAAATGGGAGATAGTCGCTGTTGTGATCTTGCATCCAGAGGAGATTGGACGGTGCGACTATCGTGAGCTGCTGCGGGTCCGTCACCGGTCGCAATAGCTACGGCGCCTAGGGTAGTGACGGGAGCTGAAATGGCGGTGCTGGCCCACACTAGTTGGGGCGACGTGGAGGGTGAGGTGAAGGGCAGCAGGTATGTGTGGAGTTGCTTGTTGTGCGTGAAAGGGCGGAGGGGGTATTGGGAGAGCGCAACCGGCCCACCGGTGGCCAACAGCTCGGCGGGAATGCCGACGAACTCCTGCACCATGGCGCAGAAGTTAGAGGTGTCAGTGGTGAGCACTGTGGTCGGTGCAAGGCGCGATGCGCGGGCCCCGCTTCCTCCACCCCCGCGCAGGCATGACAGGCTTGGTCTCCGATGTCATGGAGGCCGCGTGGTCGGCCGTGGGTGCGGAGGTTGCCAGCAGACCGCCATGGCAGGCCAGCGATGCCGGCGGCAAGGCAGAGGCGCCCACATAGCCAGGTGCAAGGGGTGCTGTCATCGTGGAGCACTAGTGGGACATCAGCAGCGTGCCGAGCTCCTCGAGGCCCTAGAGAGCTGGCAGGGGAAGCTCCAGCCGTCCAAGAGCAGATGGTGGTGGAGAATATAAGCCTTACATGTGGGACCCACCATTACTAGATGACGTGTCAAACCCATGTGCCACGTTGGATAAAAACCGGGGTGGTATTGGTTCAGGAGGGTAACTTGTCCGGTTTCGAGGGTTAAAATCGGAAAACATGATAGTTGAAGGTTGAAATATGGACTTTTCCCTAAACTAATTAGTCATATCGTCAACATATTATATCAGAGCTTAGAGGCCATGTGAATGTATGACTGATGGATCGGCATCTAACTTTGGGCACCATGTGATGGGGACGACCAACACATATACTATCTCCATGCTATATACTGTCCCTACTAGCTATCCCAAAAGAGGAATGGATGATGTATTACATAACAAAACAATGTGTTAAAAATTGTGTTGATAATAATGCTTGCTTAAGCAAAGCCCCAAAAGAATGTGAGCTTAGATAATTAATTAGTTAATCTATGTCAGAGGATCAACCTATAAAATTGGTTTACTATACTTTGTCAATAAAATATATTGAAATTGAGTTCATAATGCATTCCTAAACCTAGTCAAATGGATCTATATTAAGTGTAACAAAATTGCTAGATCTGACAAGGATATACATATTTACTCAGAAAAAGTTTTAGTTTTGTCGATATACATATGATTTCTCATGAGCGCCATGAACAAACGGAAAATGCCGCCTTCCACCATACCAGATTTATACTATTTGCTTCCTAGCTTTTCACTAAAGGAATTTTTGTTTATTGATGACCTCCTGCGTTTTCTCTTACTATTGTTTCATATTTTGCATCAAAGATATGATGACCTACTAACACCACTAGAAATTAGCCTCACAGGTAAGATGGACTATCCACTAGGTCCCAACTAATGTCAACGCAATGGCTTGCAATGTTAGAATTTATATATAAATAGTTCCCCTAAAATTCATATGAAGAAATTCTAATAAATCTTAAAGGCCCAAAATTTGTGTTCCTTAATTGGGTTTTAATGTTTAAGCCCATAAAGTAGAGGTGGGAGGTGCAACATCAATTAGTACCATATTGCTAGTTGATGCGGAGGTAGGGAGTTTTCCTATATTTGCACATATCCTCCTGGGAAAAGACACAACACCAAAACTACAATTGGGAGTTTCAATTAGAAAATCCTAAAGTAGTAAAATAGTATTTGCCTCTTCTCGCTGCTGCACCGTCATCGTCAAGACTCTAGCCCGATCGTTCGCATGCACTAGCGACCGAGCGAGCAAGTCTCCGAAACCATCGTCTTTGCGATCCTGCACCGGGAGAAGACGAATAGGGTTTTTGGGAAGCACTCTTCGCGCTACTTCTCCCGAACGACGACTTCATCTACATCATGGTGGCCTACTGTACGACTACTTCCCGGCGACCATTCGAGGGACTACACTGCGTATATCTTCCTGCATCGACGTTGTAGGACTATATCGACTGAGGTCCTCCCACAATTAGTATGACTAATCCGGAGGATAACGGCGCATCAAATGCCCCCGGCAATCGCCCTGCCTTTGGATACACTCTCACTTTATTGTGGTTTTATTAGTTCATCATGCTTAATTTGCCTAGTGTATGAATCGTGCTTATACTAGTTGCTATGATCTGTGATATGAATTTGCTAAACATGCTTAATCTAGTTGCTCAGTTCGTCATGATTTATTTTATGGTTGTAATCCGAAAATTGCCTAATATTTGAACATTTACGATTTGGGAAACACATTGTAATGTGGTGGTGTGCCGTAATAAGTATATAATTCCAAGGGTATAAGATCTCCAAGTGTTTCTAGTAGTTCATTTGCGTATATGAGGGTCTGTGATTGTGATTTACGTGCGTAGGGGTGTTTGTAAGTGTACGTGACCTTGTTATTGCAAAGAAGATGAACAAGAGGAATAGCTTGTGAATTGACTGGTTATGTTGGGACGACTAATAATCTCCCTCCATTCCAAAAAGAATGATGTTATGTGATTCAAAATGTATCCCAAAAAGAGAGATGATTTAGGATTTAAATCTTATGCATGTCATGCAAGCATTATTAAATGAAAATATATTTTCTCCATTTTTTATACACAAGCTAAAGTAGTACGGGATACATGCGTCTTCTACATTCACTTTTAATATGTTTAAGAAATCTTAGAACATCATTCTTTATGGTACGTAGGGAGTAATGAAGATAATTAACACTTTTTCCTAAAAAATAAAAAGGTAAACCTAGAGTTAGATAAATCAACAAAAATATTATCGTTGGGATGGATAGGCAGTTGAACCAATCATGTGCCTTTAAGAGATATATAAACCATATGTTCATTTATATAGAAAACTTTGTATGAGTTGCAAACACAGAATGAGATAAGTTTGTCCCGATGATCAATTGCATTGCATTCCATCAACCGGGGGCCATGATCCCTGCCGGAAATAATCTCTCTTGTTTCTTTTATCAGAAAAAATATAGGATTAAATAAACAGGAATCTCTCTTGCATTATTACTACTGTCGACCGATCCAATCCCTTTGGGATCGACAAACGTCATGTCCAACACGACCAATGTGGCAATCACTAGAAGCACTAGCTGGCAAAATAACGCTCATCCCTCATTGTCCTAGCGACCTAGCGTCTGCTTAAACTGTAGTAATTTTAAACAAAAGTTGTCATTTCACCAACTTTTTTTCTCATTATCTGATAAAAAAAACAAGCGAGACCAATATCAACAGATCCCTCTTTTCATCGGCGGGGTTAGTTGGGGTCATAAATAAATCTGAATCGAGGAATTAAATTTGGTGAACGTCGTCGGAAACGGCGTCTTGCTTGTTGGTTGATGTTGTGGTTAACTGGTTACTTATTGTTATTTGCACCACAGGTTAACAGTGTTGTTAGTTTCTATTATATGAAGTATCTAATGGAACTTCGCGTTAGGTGGATGCGACACAAGAGTGAGATTATAATAGGCTTGTCTTTAAATCTGCCAATGATTATACAGAGGACAGTTTTAATTAGATAGAGCAGATGTGCGTCAATGCATGAAGTGATCGATAAAGCAAGCCTGAGATTAGAATCTCTCAAGTTTTGGCGTGCGCGCGGAACAAATTCACTCACCAAACCCAAAATGTAACCACGACCAAGTGTCGGCTGGTTTTGATCCGACATAGCGTACTGACAAAATAACTGTACCTTCACATTATATCTAGGAAATGTTGATTATTGTGGATCTATTCAACCAGAAGAGCACATGATTAGCGTGTATTTGTGTGCAGCCGAGGCACCCGCTACGTCGTGTATATGCTCAAATATGCATCGAGAACGTAAGCCCCACCTAACTGCTACTACATCGCATTAGCGGCGCGCGCGGCCGCCGCGCCACAGACCAACCGTACGGAGCCGGCCGTCCACAAACAAAAAGTGCTTGGCCGGTGGCGCTTTCCCTCCGCTTTATTGACCTCGCAGACGTCAGGGAGCAGGCACCACGTCTCGTTAGCTTCAGCCGGGGTAGGAGAGAGCTAGGGGGAATCGCCGAAGCCGCCGCTGCTGTTGCCAAATCGGTGTTAGTTCAACGAAATCTTGCTAGCTCGGCATCATGTCGGTAACTCCGTACTATCAGATCGTGATCTCCTTGATTGGTATCTTTCTACTTGTGTAGGACCGACTCTAGCTTTTGTGTTTTTGGCTGTCGATCTTAAGAATCTTGACTAATGGATGCCCAAAGTGATGGGATGAGCTACGTACCACTTTAATTTGGATGGCAATATGGCATGCCAGTGCTACCAGCTTTATTCAGTACTACTAATACTGGTAAAGCATTTACTAATATTATAAAAATGTATAGTTATTTTGTTGCAAAACTTGCTGAGCGGACGAAACAATGTGCATCTGAAAACGTATAATTGGATTAGTGGTTCTTCGATTACATTGGAATATGGACATTATATATATATTAAATTTCATTATGCTCCACATTAAAAAATGTCATGATAAAATGTCGTGATTTCCCGCAGTCACAGGTAGAGACACGGCCTTTAGTCCCGGTTGGTAAGAGTCATAGGGCTCTAAAGTCCAACCGGGACTAAAGGTGGAAGACAAAAGGGCTTTTAGTCCCGGGTAAATGAACCTGTACTAAAAGGGGTCCTTTAGTCCAAGTTGGTATTACCAACCGGGGGGGGGGGGTCGGTTGGTAATAACAACCAGGACAAAATGGTCCCCATCCTTTTTTTTTCAATTTGAGCGTATATTCTAATTGTTGTCTCATGTGTATATGTACTTATACGTATTTACACTAATTATCTATGTATATGTGCCTATATACTATATATGTACTTAGACTTATATATCTACATATATAAACTTTGTATTGTGAGGGGTCTTTTCTCAATGAATCTAACACCATGATGTTGCTTTTGTCGATCATGATTATCATAAAAATCCAGTGGAAACTGTATGCATGTTCATAAAGATTAGAATTAACCAAATAGAATTAACAAGGATAATTAGATGGCAATCACACTTACTAGAAGTTGTAAGGTAGTAGTATAGAATTCTTGTAATGAAACTCAGACAAAGTCCTATAGATTATGTCGATTATTTATTTTGGTTGCTTCTGGACCTCGTGTTGGTTAACTTTTGATGGGTCCATGAAATCAACAATTTCACAACCCTTCTTTCGCATCTCAATAATTTGCAGGCTATAGAAAATGAACGACAATGTTAATTAGTAGATCGGCAGACGTAATAAATTTATTAATAAACATATGAAAATATGCCACTTGCAGACACCATGCGATCATAAGATGGGCATTTAGGGCATCTAGTTGGTAGACTTTAATAATCTTTGAATTGCAGCTAGACCAACTTCTTGCATTGAATGACAATTTTGAGGTCTCACGACCATACCAAACATCTCCCGGTCTTCCAATGACTTCTTCATGTACCATTCATGAAGCCTGCACATCGTAGTTGGGAGTTGCTTTACCAATCCTAGCCTGACTAAAGGTTTTTCTGGTTGAAAATGCTAATTAAGTATGAAATTTTGATCCGCTGGTGGTTATTGAAGGCTGAGAATAGCACCAACAGGCATCCTTGTTTGTTCAACAAAACTAATGATATGTGCTAGATCTTTTGTAGGCATATTTGCAGGAGCTACTTGTTTGTCTGCTTGAGGCCTGAGGAAAAGTTAGTCGGATTGCTCGTCGATGCATATGTTTGCTTCTGCTTCTTCTTTGCGTCAGTCGATGACGTCGACGTAGGTATTAGCTCGATGTAACTATTTGGCGACCCTCGTCGTCTCTTCTTTTGATAAGACATGGCCAGCGATCGGTCATAGTCTATTTTCAACTCTACCCTTCTCTTCCTTTCTTCCTTCTCATGTATGAAAGCCTTGAGTCTCTGCGGACGACCTTCATTTTTTCTCCTCGAGTCAGCTCTTTCATAATTCTTCATGTACATTGTGTAACCAATCCTTGACTTGTTGAATTGAAATCGCGTCTGTTTCTTCTTCTGTCATATCCCATGGTAGCTTCCTTGGCCCGGGCTTTTTCTTCATTGGTTGTTTTTTCTTTGGTGGTTGAACTAACTTGCAAGATTGTGCTCGAGACCTCTGTGGCACGTGCTTTGTGGTAGGTTGTTGCTTTGGAGGTGATTTGGGAGGGAATGTCATCATCATGATCGCTCGAGCTTGCTTCTCCCGTATTGAATGGTTCTTGAGGAGACGATGAGCGAGGTGATCTTGAAGGTAGTGATGACGGCCTCGAAGATGATGGTGGAGGCTCTGGGGATCTCTCGGTGGGATTGATCCCTCGTTCACGGGGATTATGATGTAACATTTGGGTCATAATATGATACCGAGAAGCGCATCCTTAACTGTCTTTTCCCCCTCACCTCCTGCGATCTCTAGCTCTAGCTCTTCAGAATCAGGATGACAAATCTTCTCCACACTAGCTGAGGTGTAGCCAGGTGGAATCGGCATGCCGTGGCTTATCTGTCCTGGAAAATGCGCAAAAGCACTTCCTGTTCGGCACCTATATATATGTAGAGAAATAATGAAGTTATTAAATTTCTAAGTGATGCATCAATTGCTGAGCTAATAGAATGAATTATACCTTCATTTTTATGTTGCCGAATGGCTTGTGCAACTCACATGGGGTGCGCTAACAGAGGTCATCCATAGGGTACCGTTGGCAGTCGTCCACTTGAACTCCTTCCATTGCCCATTTGCTCTTCGGGGACCTCTGTGGAAGCACAACTGCTTTTTCGAGCGGAAGGGCTAATGATGGGATCCACTTGTACTTGGGGTAGTCATCCAGAATGAGCCATCTCATTAATGGTGGCGGCTACTCACCGATCAATCTCTGCCTTCATGCGTTCTTCCTGTTGTTTAAGTCTTTGCTCCATTGTTTGGCATCGTTGCTCCTCTTCGCGCTCTCTTCAGCTTCTGTGGCTTCTATAGGTGTCAATGTTTCCCTTGAAAGCAAATTTCCACGGTAACACCCCGTAGCCCCTGCAACGTCCCGGGTGTTATGGATTCCTGAGCACCATAGTGAGCTCATCCATCTCTCTGTCAACCTTCAATCTGCTTGCTTTGACATCTTCAATTATTTTCAATATCTCGAGTGCCATCTCTCGTAACGAGGGTGGGAATTCAAGGGTACCATCTTCAGAGCTAATACTGCCTCCATGAGCATAATACCAATTCTTCACTAGCTCAGGCCACTCATAGACCAATGTTATGATACCTTGTGCGAGAAGGTCTTCTTCCATCTTCCGCCACTCTGGAATTGCAAGTGCAAAACCTCTTCGACCAAGATGATGGTCGTGCCCCTTCTTACCACGACTATTCTTCCATCATGCACTCACTGTTGACGGTCCTTACAGCAAACATTTGACCGTCAACATTATTCCAATAAGAGGGGATTAGAATCTCTACCTAACATATTATGTAGTGTTTCGTCAATAATGTATTTCAGGGACGAGAAGCCGGCAATGGGGGAAAGACATACAAAACTACAAGACTTACATGAAGAATGACATACGGTGATTCTGCATAATCAAGAATGGGCCCAAACCGAAGCAAAATAAGTCAACACGAATGGGGTGCACAAGATAAGGCGACTACAGGGGCCCACTAGCCCACCAGCCAAAGGCGGCGGCCAGATGGGCCAGGCCTGGTTCGGCCGACCCACTGGTTCGCCGAACCAGGGCTGAGGCGGTTGGCGCCCTCCTTTCCCGCCAAGATTCTCCCGCGCAAGCTTACGTCGGTGGAGGTGGAGATGGCGCGAAAAGCCCCCTGAAACCGACCTCTCCACGATATATAAGGAGGCCTCCCCGCTCTCATTCACACACACCACACAAGGAGCCTCTCTCTCTGTAATTTCTAGGTTAGTGGAGCTTAGGCCTAGTGCTTTCTTGCTAGTAGCGCGTAGCGCTCGCCTCGGGTCGGTTGGCTCACCCTCCAGCCTACGATATGGCTATGTACTCTCTTCGTATATTTGGTATTTATACAGAGTTTGGTATTTCTACTCTAGTAGTACGTTATACCTTTATATATGCTTTCATGTGCTATACTAGTATGTTTAGTATAGGTTTGCTCTATTGTAATGGTGGGGTGTGCTCTCGGGCTAGCTCTAGCCTTTTGCCTCTGGGTCATCATTGATTGGGTTACGGAGGGGCTAGAGTAGATATTATGGTCGCGAGTGTGGTGCTTGGTGCCATAAGATCCACTTCGGGTGGTCGTATTCCACGGTATGTCGGGGTAGGTGTACGTGTGGTGACAGCCCTGTACATACCTTGTATTCCCCCACATGAGTTTACAGGCGTTGGAGGTACATAAAAACGTGCTAGCCTGGCAGACCAGGGTAGTATGTTCTCCTCGGTGCAATAGAATAGATCTAGACTAAACATATGATGTATGCTCCGCTAGTATATACGATAAGGACGACTCTAGTGCCCTTGCTTCCACAAACATTATTTTATTCTTTATCTGAGATGATGGTCGTGTGTGTGTCTACCGATCATATCATATACATCTTATATCAAATCCATTGCTTACCCCTGTGTTAAGCTTTTGTGCACTTTATTTATTCATAATGTCATAGCTTGTACCCGATATATCCATGCGACATAATTATACATACACATATTTATTTATCCATCTTTTCATAAGTCCATCTTCTAGGAAAACTCAAAATAATGATACCCTTGGGAATACTCATGGGTGAAATGCTACAACCAATTAATAAAATATGTATATGTACGCTTGCGGATACATTTCACCCCATCAGTAAGGCTCGCTCCTTAATAATATTATTGAGTCCTGTGCTCGGTAGTGTTATTAAGAGCGCCCACTCAACATATCTTTTCTTTATAAAATATCACCCCAGAGGTGAATTTACAAAAACCCATCAACCAATCGTTTCTGACGTTGTTGCTCAAGGCTAAACTTTGGTGACACGTCAGAAATGCCAACAAGCATTTCTGGCACCATTGCCCGGGAGATGGCGAAAAAAGATTTCGAAAAAATATAAATAAATAAATAAATATATGTGTAATCTCTCGTATGTATTATCGATGCAAGCCAATGGCTTCACGTTTAAATGAGTAACCATTGCTTATGCAGGCTAACACTTGATTGTTTGTTTCCTCGTTATTAGATTGAGAACATGCTAGTGCATGACCGGTTTCAACCTGCCAGAAAACTTCGTTGAAAATCCCGAACATATTGTGAGAAGGGCTAGACATCGTGTCAACCCTGTTCTCAACGTTCCCGCGGCAGGCGAAGCAGTCGAAGAAGAAGAAGAAGCACCAGTCGCTATGGCTGAGAAGACTCTTCACGAGTTCTCCGTCCCTTCCGCTGAGAATGTGGCCAAGGGCCCCACTTATACGGTTGGTGACAGGAACTTCGAGCTGAAGACCAACCTCATCAACATGGTGCAGGCTAGCCCTTTCTGTGGCAAGCCTAACGAGGATGCCAATTTGCATATACAACAGTTCCTTGCACTGTGCAACACCATTGTCGTGTAGGGAGTCCAACCTGATATCATTAGACTCCGTCTGTTCCCTTTCTCCCTCTTGGGGAAGGCCAGGCAGTGGTTCTACAAGGACAAGGAAGCTATCAATTCTTAGGAATAGTGTTCCCAGGCGTTCCTCGCCAAATTCTTCCCGCTGGGCAAAACTAATGCTCTCCACGAAAAAATATCAATCTTTCAGCAGACCAGCACAGAAACAATCCCGGAAGCATGGGAAAGGTTGCATGATTACATCCTTGCTTGCCCCCACCATGGAATGGAGGAATGGCTAATCCTCCAAAGCTTTTACAACAGGCTATACAACGGGCTACCCACGTCATCACGTGCCCATCTTGATGCTGCTGCTGGATGAACCTACCTTGACTTGACAGCCACCGCAACCAAGGCACTCGTCGAGAATATCGTCTCTAGTCAGGGCTGGAGTGAAGCCCGTACACGGGGCATGCACCCCGTCAAAGAAGCAGACATGCTAGCCGCTAAGCTTGATCTCCTTTTGAAGCGTATGGATGACTAGGGGAAACCCTCAGGGTGCATACCTAGGCATGTGCAAGCACTTGACTCGCACTACACGTGAGAAGTCTGTGGCGATGGAGGACATTCGAGGAATGACTGCCCCAAAACCCATGAAGAACTTGCGTTTGTCAACAACTACAACAATGGGTATCGTCCCTAGGGAGGTCAAGGGTGGAGCCAACAACGTCCACCATACCAAGGAGGTAACAACCAAGAAACCTATATAGCTCAGCTTCTTGCCGCTGCTCCTAACTCGGAAACTGGGAAGATCCCCGGGCAACCCGAGAATGTCAGTGTGGTTTCCATTAGTTGGGAACCACGCTATCCCAACCATGCAGAAAGGCCTTGGTTCCAAGGCAACAATTGGGATGTGTCGGCAATAGAAGAGGAAGATCCAGGATATCCAGCAATCAGTTGTATGTTACGGGATTACTACATCGAGCATGCCTTATGTGATCTTGGTGCAAGCATCAGCATCATGCCCATGGCAATCTGCAATGCTCTTGACCTTAGTGCCAAAGTGATGCCCACCAGCATTCGAGTACAACTTGCCGATTCGACAGTCCGGTGTCCCGAAGGAATAATCCGAAATATTCCACTCAGAATACAAGATGACTATGCCATCGTAGCAGACTTCGTAGTCCTTGATACACTGGGAGATGCAGAAATGCCGCTCATCCTTAGGTGACCATTTCTCTGAGCTACCCAGGCATGAATCGATGTCGGCAACAATACAATTAGAATGAAGGTTGGAGGAAGAACCAAAGTATTTTTGTTCCAACCAAAGAAAGAGTTCTACTACAAAGCACCCTCCGACCAATCCCAAGGTGTAAGAAGAAGAAGGAAAAGGAATCAGGGCAAGCCTCGAGCTCAGGCCCCGATCTGACAAGAGACACCATTTCAGCCACCAAAGAAGGACAGCCTCATCACCTTCATGAAGGCATTCATGAAGAAGGAATTTGAAAGAATTACTCAACTGGGGTATTGGAAGAACCAACCCCCACGACAAAAGGTGACGGTGACACCTTCAGGAAACACCTCATCCACAGTCTTGTCGCCAAGGCCACGAAAGAAAAAGCGGGTGTGGAAAGCTAAAAGCACACCATCGGCTACGTCCTCTCCTTCAGTGGTAGACGTGTCAACACCAGACGTGTCGGGAACTCCATCCACAAGCTAAACTTGATGGAGAAGTCCCGCTCAACAGACTCAAACAGCTTAGCCATTGCCAAAGGTAAAATTGGTATTTATCTCATATTTAAATTTCGAATCAAATTTGAATTTCTCGTTTGCATGTTTCCCTTTTCCAAAATTGCATTTGCATGCTAGAATTTATTCTAGCCCATTTCCCTTTTTCAAAATAAAAATCTGAAAAACTTTATAAACAAAAAATATTTGAAAAAAAATAAATATATATATTTGAAAAAATAAATTTTGACTTGAACAAAAACATTCAAAAAACATTTCGGAGCATTTCTGGCAACCAACTTTGGGCAGGCACCACATGAGCTAAGCAATATAACCGTTGTGGGCCGGTGGGCCAAAGCTGGCAGCCAGCAGGCCCCACAGGGGGTCGGCCGAACCAGTGCCAACGGCACTTGGGCCCCACCGCCTCCAACGACTAAGAGCCTAGGCCCAACGGCCATTTCCCTAGGGTACCACCTCAAAATCTATAAATAGAGACCGAGAGGGGGTGTTGATCATCCATTCAACATTTCTCTCATTCACTCTCTCTCAAAATTCTTTGCTCCTTGGTTTTCTCCTAAGTTTTTGTTCAAGATCATTCTTGTGTTCGTGTTCGTTCGAGCTCTCTTCCTCCCTATCTCAAGTTCTTGTTGCTATGAGGAGCGACAACCCATGGGTAAGAATTTCATTTGATTTCATTAACATCACCTGTGTGAGAGTTGTTTGTGTTGTGCTCCACCACCATGAGAGCGTTTGGAAGAAAGATCACTGGTACAGTCCTAAAGATCACGGGATCGGGCTCAAGCTGTTCATGTGTGAGCTCAAACACGCCTCGCTCCCACGACTACATGCATAGTCCGATGGAGGAAGATGAGGGAGTGCAACAAGAGGTGCCGCAAGGGGAAGCGTCACACAAAGAGCAAGCTCAACCACAAGTCGCGGAGGAGGAACTAATCCTCCCGTACCTACACACTAACCGTGAAGTGCAAGGTACGCACTCCTCAAGGATCGGGTCTTCAACCACACCAAGTATTTCGACACCGACCTCCTTGAAGATACTTGTATGAATGTTGATTTTGCTAACGTTTGGCATGCAATTGGATGAGATTCTTTTGTGCCTATTTCAGAGGAGGGCTCCCGCTCTCTCACCATCCAATTCCTATGTACCGTGCAATACAACGATGACGGTCTCTCCTTCCGTTTCTTCGGGCAAGAGTATACACATTCTTGGAGAGACCTGAGTTTATTGCTAGGATTTCATAAGAAATGCAAGATCAACCGTGACAAAGTCGTCCAAGGTTTTGACCGACATTCTTTCTGGACAAGCATCTCCAGCCAAGTGGTCACCGGTAACTGCAAACCTCACTGCAATGATATTCAACATCCTACTTTGAGGTTTATGCATAAATGGCTTGCTCTTTCGCTTTTCCCTACAGATGATGTTAGACCTGTTCATAATGATGAGCTTAAAATCTTATTTGTCATCGTAAATAAAATTAAGGTTGCTCTTGTTAAACAAAGGATCACACAATGGTTAGATAATTTTAAGATGATTGGTCCTGTTGAGTGTACCTCTCTGATCACCCGTATCGCCCAAGAAGTCGGTGCACTCCAATGTAACGTGCCTATCTATTTACCATCCGCTCGCAGTACCTTGATGAAGCTTTCTTTACTTATGGTCATATTCTTAAACGTGCACGGGATCAATCTCTTGTGTTTTTCTTCCCCAGTTATGCAAATGAGATCCCATTACCTAACCCGGGACTTCATTTGTATAAGTCACGGGCAATAACCATTCCACTCCTAGTACGAGAAGAAGCTCGTAGGAGTAGTTTGTCTGGTAGGGAAACCCGAAGCAGGTCAAGAATGGAAGCGGGCACATCTCAGGAACCACCAGAAGCGAACACAACATATCAGCCGCCACAGTCCCAGCGGATTTTGGAGCAGATGTATCAGGCGAGATGGGTTCCAGCTGGACTGATGCTGGGAGGAATTCCCGCATATCAGCCAGGCTGGAGTCAACCCCGCAACTGCACGAAGCTGGAGGCTCATCGTGGCAGGCTCCATAGATGACAGTACCTTCGCCTGAGTATCACCCTGGTTGGGATCAGCCACTGCCATCATATGAAGCAGGAGGCTCAGGCTGGCAGAGCGTGAGTAGCGCAGAGTGAGAGCTCAGACGACTGCTACACTTTACTTCGTCTAGCTCCAGTGGTCCGTCTATAGTTGGTACGCAAAGGACTTCCTCGAGAAGGAGGCACAGAGAAATTGCAGAACTCACAAATCGAATCGACGAACTTGACCTTCGCGCAGGTGATATTCAAGATACACTTAATACACATGTCCAGAGCTTTGCTACATTTTTGGAGCAGGTGGGAACACAATTCAACACCATCAACACCACCCTCTAGAGCACCAACACGGACCTACAAGCTTACTTCCGCTCATAGGGCTTTGACCCTCGTCATCAGCAGTGAGCAAAAAAAGCTTGGGGGGAAGGCACCCCCAAGGGAGGTAATGAGTATCCATCTTGTCTCTTGTATCTTTGTATTTCTTAGGTTAAAAAATGAATATGATAAAAAGAATAAAAATATTTCTTGCTTTCTTCTATGTTAGTAGAAATGTCTAGTCCTTCCTCGTTGAGATGATGAATAGTTGTTATGCTTAACTTCATTCATGTGCCTAGTTTGCAACTTAGCTCTCTCTCAGGTTTTGAGTTTGTTAGCTGACGTTTGCCTTTCGATCTTGAAACTCTGTGGGTCGCGAATGCATGATCTAAGTCTAGGTTGTTGCTTGGTACGATATGGTACAATGGAGTTTGATATGATCTTGTTCTGAACGAAACTTGACGTCTGGAGCTTTTATTTTCAAAAACCCAAAAAAATAAGAGTTCCTCAATGATGTTGACATGTCCCACTAGAGCCTTGTGTAGGATCATCATATAAACCCAGCACATAGGCTGCTTGTTGTTACATTGAGGATTGTCAAACGGTGTGACCCTTGAATGGTCCATGTCATGCTTTCTTGATCAAGATCACGTACACTCCACATACTCATTCATGCTGGCTTCTATACTATAAGTTACGCATTCATCATCATAGAATATAGGTTCCATCTCTATGTCATGACTCCTCCCTATTCATCATTCGATAGGTATGGGCTATGCAAAAAGAAAAAGAAAAGGAAAGAAAAGGAAAAAGAAGAAAAAAAATCCATGCCAAAGAGCATGTCGGAAAAATAAAAGAAACGATGGACCAGTCAAGTCTATGCAAAAAGAAGAATAATGGACATATCATAGTCCATGAAAAAAAGGGGGAAGAAGAAAACGAAAAAGAAAAAATGAGAGATATCCCATATCTCGAAAAAATGAAGGATGGAGTCATGTGCATAGTGTCCGCATAAAGGTTCACGCTAATAACTAGTACCCATTCCGGGCCTAGTGTCCACCTTACCGTGACACCTCAAAGGCACTTCTCTTAGATGGCACCCACGCCATCACCTCAGTGCCAGTCATAGATGGTAATAACCAGCACCCATTCCAGGCCTGGTGACCACCTTACCATCAATATCATACTCATCATTTACGGTAATAGCTAGCACCCATTCCGGGCCTAGCATCCACATTACCATAATCCCGAGTATTCATTGTGGCAATAGCTAGCACCTATTCTAGGCCTAGCGTCCACCTTGCCACATCATCATCATTATCACCAACACAAATGCACATCTTGATCGAGTTTCATGACGTGACTATCTTGGATCCGCTTTTTGACTTTGCAATATTATGTGACACAAGTATGCCCCTACTTCTCCTCACCCAAAACCCTCAAAAAAGCCTTATTAGAAGTAGGGAAGGCAATCACAATGCCGTGGTGAGGACTATTTTTGAGCGACCAAGAGTGTGTCATTTGAGGAACTCAGTTTTCTTTTCAAAAATTTATCAAAACCTCTGGAAAGAAAGTTGAGTGAAGAACAGGTGAATGGTGACTCTATATAACCATTCTACCTTGCAATCACCAAACACAAAGAGAATGCTAAAAGCCCCATAGGAAGTAAAGAAAAATAGGTGAGAAATGCTAACTCATTCAAAACAAGAAAGAGAATTATTTTGTATCCAAGGTACATGAAAGGAAGAAGGAACTGTAGCAACTCCTGATCAACAACCAAGTGTCTTGCTCGGGATGAGCAAGAAGGCAGCTTGGGGGGATCTTGTTGACGGTCCTTACAGCAAACATCTGACTGTCAACATTATTCCAATAAGAGGGGATTAGCATCTCTACCTAACATATTATCTAGTGTTTCGTCAATAATGTATTTCAGGGATGAGAAGCCAGAAACGGGGGAAAGACATGTAGAACTACAAGACTTACACGAAGAAAGACATACTGTGATTCTGCATGGTCAAGAATGGGCCCAAACCGAAGCAAAACAAGTCAACATAGATGGGGTCCACAAGATAAGGCAACTACAGGGGCCCACCAGCCCACCAGCCAAAGACGGCAGCCAGATGAGCCAGGCCTGGTTTGGTCGACCCACTGGTTTGGCCGAACCAGGGCTGAGGCGGTTGGCGCCCTCCTTTCCCGCCATGATTCTCCTGCGTAAGCTTACGTCAGTGGAGGTGGAGATGGTGCCAAAACCTCTCAGGAACCGACCTCTCCACCCTATATAAGGAGGCCTCCCCCTCTCATTCACACACACCACACAAGGAGCCTCTCTCTCTCTCTCTCTCTGTAATATCTAGGTTACTGGAGCTCAGGCCTAGTGCTTTCTCGCTAGTAGCGCGTAGTGATCGCCTCGGGTCAGTTGGCTCACCCTCCGGCCTACGGTATGGCTATGTACTCTCTATGTATATTTCGTAATTATGCAGAGTTTGGTATTTCTACACTAGTAGTATGTTATACCTTTTTATATGCTTTCATGTGCAATACTAGTATGTTTTGTATAGGTTTGCTCTATTGTAACGGTGGGGTGTGCTCTCGGGCTTGCTCTAGCCTTTTTCCTGTGGGTCATCATGGCTTGGGTTCCGGAGGGGCTAGAGTAGAGATTATGGCCGCGAGCGTGGTGCTCGGTGACATAAGATCCACTTCGGGGGGTCGTATTCCACAGTATATCAGGGTAGGTGTATGGTTGGTGATAGCCCCGTACATCCCTTGTATTCCCCCACATGAATTTACGGGTGTTGGAGGTACATAAATATGTGCTAGCCTGGCAGACTAGGGTAGTATGTTCTCCTTGGTGCAATAGAATAGATCTACACTAACCATATGATGTATGCTCCGCTAGTATATACGATAAGGACGACTCTAGTGCGCTTTCTCCCACTAACATTATTTTATTCTTTATTCTTTATCTGAGATGATGGTCGTGTGTGTCAACCGATCATATCATATACATCTTATATCCAATCCATGTTTACCCCTGTGTTAGGCTTTGGTGCACTTTATTTATTCATAATGTCATAGCTTGTACCCGATATATCCATACGACATAATTATACATACACATATTTATTTATCCATCTTTCCGTAAGTCCATCTCCCGGTAAGATATAAATAATGATACCCTTGGGAATACTCATGGGTGAAATGCTACAACCGGTTAATAAAATATGTATCTGTACACTTGCGAATACAGTTCACCCTATCAATAAAGCTCGCTCCTTAATAATATTATCAAGTCCTGTACTCTGTAGTGTTGTTAAGAGCACCCACTCAACATATCTTTTCTTTATAAAATATCACCCTAGAGGTGAATTTACAAAAACCCATCAACCGGTCGTTTCTGATGCTGTTGCTAAACGTTAAACTTTGGTGACACGTTAGAAATGCCAACCTCACCTTGGTGAAATCTTCGGTTTTCTTGTATTCCACAAAGTACGTTTAGTGTTCTTTTAACTTGGGATATGCAATCCAATTTGGAGTTCGGTTCATCTTGATACAATCTTTATCCATCTGCTACTTGAACTTCTGAAATTGAGTTGCCATCCTCGAGAGAGTCTAATGGTTCACAAGGTTTGGTTGGACGTCTTGTGGAAGTGTGAAGTGTTTTAGGATTTCATTCCCCAACATAGTTTTTACTGAGTCTACAACCACGTGTGGATTATCTGGTCTTCCCTTCCATTCTCTGTAGCTGATGGGCACGTTGTTCCTTACAATGGCCCCACATTCCGACACATACATGTCTTTGATCTTTTTCGGAGCACATGGTTGGCCAACCTCTAACACTGATGTGATGTAATACATCACCTGGTCGGTGAGTACTTGTGCCATCTCTTAGTCTTTTTTTTTGTGTCGAGCATGAAGGGCACAAGTTGCAGATTCGTTATATAATTAATTATGTAAGCATTGAGGTTAGAGAATTAATAATGATGAACTTAATGCATGATATATATATATATATATTTGTATCTCACAAATTATAGGGTATCTTTGCATACTTGAGGTTTGTAAAATAAGTATGTACACATACTTGATTTCTAGAAGTGGTATGTGGACATACCCTCTTTTTATATATGAGGAAACGTACAGTTTGTGAACATACTCATGTTTCTATATAGGAAATAACATGTATCACAAGGTGCAAAAAATTACAAGTTCCACTAAAATTTTTTCATGGTTATCACTTTGATAAATCTTATTTTAGTTATGTTTACATACTCCAATTGATAAATGGCTATGTACACATACGCAAAGTGCTTTTTTGAACGTGGGAGTAGCTACACCCGGGAGTAGAATGGATTTATCCTATATATATATTATTTCCTATATAGAAACAGGAGTATGTTCACAAACCGTATATTTCCTCATATATAAAAAAAGGGTATGTCCACATACCACTTTTAAAAATCAAGTATGTGTACATACTTGTTTTAGAAACCTCAAGTATGCAAAGATACCCTATAGTTTGTGAGATACAAATATGGGAGTAGCTACTCCCGCGAGTAGAAAAAACTCATCCTATATATATATAAATATATACCTTGTTGGAACCTTTCATATTATCATTCATATTGTCCTCATTATTTTCTACACGGTCCTCGACGGTGGTGGCGTCTTCCTCGATCGGAGGTATGTTCAGGAACATGTCCATTTGGCTACATTTGTCGTCGGTGTAGGTTGCAATGGTATTGGAACTACTAGCATTAATGTGGTCCATAAGGTTGTCATGGTTGTCATTGTTGTCATTCATCTCAACTAATACTAATTTCTGCAATAAACATGAATTTCTAGAATAAAGATGAATTTTGAATGAATTTCTATAATAAACATGAATTTTCAATTAATTTCTAGAATATTATGAATGTTCAATGAATTTCTGAAATAAACAAGAATTGTCTATGAGAATAAAGAAGAATTTTCTATGAATTTATACAATAAATAAGAATTTTCTATTAATTTATAGAATAGTCAAGAATTTACTATGAATTTTGTAGAATAAATAAGAAATTTATACAAATTTCTATAATAAACAAGAATTTTCTATGAATTTCTGGAATAAACAAGAATTTTCTATGAATTTATAGACTAAATAAGCATTTTTCTTCGAAATTCTAAAAAAACATGAATCTTTTATGAATTTTAAGATTAAACAATAATTTTCGATGAATTTCTGGAATAAACATGAATTTGTGGAATATACATCATTTTTTTATGTCTAAGCTTTGTAATTAAACTAAGTCTAAATATTTCTACTAACTTGTACACGAACGATGCTTTTGGACGTCGGTGCCGTGTGGCGTAGGGGTCAGAGAAAGGCGGGGAGGTGACATGGAGTCACTTGGTGGAGCAGACGCGACAGTTGTCGGGTTTGGAACTATGAAATGTGTATTAGAAAACAATTAAGAACTCATATACACAAACAAGAATTATGGTCGGTAGTCGTAGGTGTCAGAACTAATATTTTTTTAAATAAAATTTACTACACATATCTATGAATTTATATATATGACTATATATAAACAAACATATACAAAGCATTACAACCATATATGGTTTCTAAATTTTCTATGTACTTGGATGATTTTTAAATTTTCTATGCATACATAGGATTTCTACATTTTCTATGCGTACTAGGAAATTATTATAACTATACATAAAAACAATTCAACTAAAAAAATAAATTAAATAAATTAAATACTAATTTAAAAAGGTTTGCTGACGCAAGCATTACATAGCCTTGCGTCAGCAAGCCAAAACCCCACCCGTGCAGTCGTGTCGTGGCCTCACGCACACCGGCTGGCGGCCGCACGGGGATAGGGAGGGGCCCGTCGGGGAAGGGTGTGTCGGGGAGAAGCAGGGCATCGGGGAGGGGCGTGGTGGTGCGTCGAGGAGGAGGATGGTGGCGACGGTGGAACGATGATGGAGACGACAAGAAGAGATGGATTTGGACGAAATGTGGCTCAGTCCCGATCTAGAAGGTGAGGCGCTTTATATATACTCGTTTAGTCTCGGGTCATAATACAAGCCAAGGCTAAAGGCCATTTAGTCCCGGGTGGGTGGTACGACCCGAGACCAAAGGGGGTTCTTTTGTCTCGGGTGGTAACACCACCCGGGACTAAAGCGCAATTTCGCGCGGGAGCTCCCAAAAGGAAAACTTCCCCCATTAATATCGGGTCGTAACACCACCTGGGACTAAAGTGCAGTTTTACGCGGGAAGTTAATATTTCTCTTTTCCTTACTCATTTTTCTCATTCTTTTTGTTTGCAACATATTAAAAAATTCTAAGTTTAAATATTTGTGCCATGCAAATTACATTAAGTTAAGAATAAAAAATATCTTCTTTTCTATGCACATATTAATTTAAGAGTTCAAATAATTACTTCTAATTTTCTTTTACAATCCTAATGTTCTAAAATTTTTAGGAAAATATGGTAACTTGATTTGAATAAATTTTTAAAAAACTCAATTGAGTTAGTGTATGCATCATTAATTGAATCGACTGATAAATGACCTTGTGGCAAAGTTTGGCACAATTTGGAAATTTTCAGGGGTGGACTTAGGTCAACATTTAATTATTGGGTGATGTCACGAGGAAATTCAATTAAATTGAAAAAAAGTACCAAACTAAGTCAGAAAAATCTCAAACATGATGAGTCCTTCCCACGGGGCATCAGAAAGTCTTAGAAAACATTTGGGACCAATATGACATTGCAAAGCGCATGGTCTTCAGAATCCCTCATAACCTAAGTGTACACACTTGGTTCGGTGAAAGGTCCATATACCTTTGTGAAGTATGCGGACTCTGTCTATGTCGAAATGGCCTGAAATTTTTTTGTTGTCATATACACCTAAAATAAGGCCCCACGCAAGATCTTAGGTTTTTTCTGATAATTGAATGTATTATTGTATTTTTTTGAGTGATGCGTGAGACAAATTATGGTCAATTACGTACTGAAAACACAAGAATTTTGCATCTGTCTCCACAAATATTTGTCTCCTAAGTCACAAGAGACCTAGTGGCAAAGTTTGGCACAATTCCAGAACTTTTTAGGGGTGGACTTAGGTCAATGTTTAATTACTGGGTGATGTCGCGCGGAAATTCTATTAAATTGAAAAAAGTATTAAACCAACTTACAAAAATCTCAAACTTGGTGAGTCCTTCCTGCGGGGCATCTGAAAGCCTTAGAAAAAGTTTGAGAGCAATACGACACTGCAAAACAGATGGTCGTCAGAATCCCTCATAGCTCATGCCATCGGCATACTCCTTGCTTGGCCTGTCGGTGTTCATCCATTGCTGGTTCATCTGCATCATATTAAGTGAAAAAATAACTTTTTTATTTTTCAAAAAAAGATAATAAACGTTCGTCCTGAACATGTTGATGATTTGAAGACAATACTGAACATGTTGATGATTTGAAGACAATACGTGAATTCATAGATGTGTTTGAAGTAGTGGTTTAAAAGCTATAAGCTGACATAGCGCACATAACCTCAAGTACCAATAGAGCAAGCTGTTCAAGTAAGATGTAGATATTCTCTCTCACTCTCTGAAAAAGGTGTCTAAGAGCTACTGTATATGCTAAAGCTAACCTCCAGAGAGGTGTCAATGAAAACATTACGCTTGGGCAGCTTGCTTCTATTAGTACAGAGAGGTGATCTTCAGAATCCCTCAGAACGCATGCCATCGACATACTCCTTGCTTCGTTTGTCGGTGTTCAACCATTGCTGGTTCATCTGCATCATATTAAGTGAAAAATAATTTTATTATTTTTTAAAAAGATAAGAAGCATTCTTGCTGAACATGTTGATGATTTGAAGACAATATGTGAATTCATAGATGTGTTTGAAGTAGTGGTTTAAAATCTATAACCTGACATGTCACATGTAACCTCTAGTACCAACAGAGCAAGCTGTTCAAGCAAGATGTCGACATTCTTTCTCTGGAAAAGGTGTCTAAGAGCTACTATATGCTGAAGCTGACCTCCTGAGAGGTGTCACTGAAAACATTATTCTTGGGGAGATTGCTCCAATTGGTGTTGGAGGTAGTGCACTATATGTGCGAACGTGTGGTCTTCAGAATCCCTAAGAGCAAATTCAATTAAATGGAAAAAAGTACTAAACCATTTCAGAAAAATCTCAAATTTGGTGGTTCCTTATTTGCAAGACATTATTTAGATAAAACACATAAGACATACATTCTTATAACATTTTGTCAAAAAATAAATTAGCTAATTAATAAGTTCATAAAGGTTCACATAGCTAGCTAATTCATACAAGCTCACATAATAGGGTACAGTACAAAGCCTGATCCATGCATGCATAATGTTACCGAGGGCCTGGACCTAATCCAGCACTCGCTTGTAGATATGAAATATGGCTAATTTCTGCAATTGTCCATCCTAGAACACCCTCAAAATAAGGTAGAGCGCATACGAGTGCACTCTCCTCCGCTTCCAATTTTTGGAGCCTCGGGTTCTCCTGGCATGTAGAAAGTTAGAATTGCTTGATTCTTCAAATTTTTGGTGAAAAACGGCTCCCCACCATAGTAATCCACCCTAACTCTTTCCACGACTTGATTAAGAATCGCACCGAAGCTAATTGAAGCATATGTAGAACCAGAGAGATCCTACACAATTAGATGATGATGAGATATAATAACCTTAACAAAGTTAAAATTTTGTAACATAAACAAATTAATTAAGAATGAATAAAAAAGATATACATATACCAAATCTCGATGAGCTCTGTGTTGACGGCTGTTAAGTACCACTTTTAGGTCGTCAATTCCTACATAAAATAAATGGAAAGTGATCATCAACACTAGAATAGGGGTTTATACTGACAATTTCCACAAGTTGTGGTGTATATTTGAATGCAAGAAATTAGTATGAGAAATAGAGCAAAAGCACACCTTATCCTTCCACCTCATCCAGCCAAGCCTCTCCACCTCAGCCAATAAAAGCCTGCCATGAAGAATGCCAAGGATCGCTGACGACATCAATTCCAGAGGAAACAGGCCCGACGAATCAGGAGCCGCCACATGTCTAACACAAGGATTCAAGGGCCCACAACCCGAGCAAACCACCTTCGACCGACCCATACATCGGGAATCGCCTTAGGGACCCAACTGCCAGCCACCTGGAGAAAGCACAAGGCGAGTGGAGCCACCCTGGGGTCAGGGGGTCAGCCGACCCCTAGGATCGGCCGAACCGACATTATGTCAGTTCCTCTCGGCCTTCCACGTGGTGGTCTCTGGTTGGTTCCTGGTTGCATTCCGGGGGTGCTCAGGGTGTTCTCGCGCTGATGCTCTGGCCTATAAATAAAAGTAGAGGGGGTAGGTATAGAGACACAGACTTCTTCTCCTCATTTTGCCTTTGGGCTCCTACCTCTCTAGGAGAGGAGTGCCTTTGCATAGGATTAGTGCTGGCTTGCTAGTGCTTTAGAGATTAGAAGGAAGGTGAGGGGGTGACTTGGGGACGTGCCATGGTGTTTGGCACTTTTCCCCAAGAACGAACCTCTACGGAAGCTTCTGTTCTTCAATTAGAATAAAGTGAGTATTTCGGCATTCTCTATTTAGACTAAAGTGGCTCCTTGCATGGGTAAATAGTTCTTGTGTTCTTCACTTGTTCATGATTTAGAGGCTTGTGTTCTTCATGAGCTTAGCCTTTGATCTTCTGGTGTAGTTCAAAAGTTGCTAATTCTGTTTGTATGCCTGCTAGTCCATATAGAGTAAAGTGGATGCTCCTGCATTCTAGTTTAGACCAAAGTCCTTCCGTGATCCTTGTATAGATAGCGGTTACCTGAGTGAGTTCTGGTCTCTCCCTCGTGGGTTCGTGACTCCGTCTTCGAACGGAGTGCTATAGTGTTGTTACGGGTCGACAGACGTAGCCGTACTATAGTAGTAACCGGTGGTGTAGACGTGGTGTCTAGATGACGGGTTATCCTTCGATTGCCCTGTATCCCACAGTTTGTCTTGGGGTAGGCCGCGGTAGTGATAGCTGTTGGAACCTTTCGGAATCCCCCACGTCCGGATATAGGTGTAGGCAACCATGTGCCGTGCACCGACTGTTATAGCCAGGAGGGTCCGGTCTCCGAAATGAGAGTCCCTAACCGAGAGATTGTTCTGAACTCTGCCCACTATCAGCAGGATCCTTTCCATCTTCATCTCATCCTATAGAGTTGTGTCCTTGGACCGTTCTCCTAGGGTGGAAGGTAGTACACACCGTTGCTTGGATTCGATACCCTTGGGAATACTCCTGAGGTGAAGTGCTACAGCGGTATTTTCGTGCACTTGCGGATTCTTTCGTACCCGTCGGTATACCCAGGTGGATCTTACGCTCACGCTAGGTGCGCAACTAGTGGTGAGGTTAAGAAATACCAACAAGCATTTTTGGCGTCGTTGCCAGGGAATGGTTGTTGTATCTATCTTTAAACCTAGTGATCCTTGTATCTATCTTTTTCGTTTTCCTGAATTCTTCCTTTACCCCCACTACCCATTGAGATGCCTTCCTGTCAAAGCCTCTCTACCCCTAGGGGCGAGTTCGTCTTAGAGCAACCATCAACTTCTTCATCTAGCTGTGAACTTCATCTAGGCTTTATAGCCATGGTTCGGAATCGACCATTCTCTGGAGCCATCAGTGGTGATCCCCACGATCATTTGAAGGAGTTCGAAGAACTGTGTTCATGCTTGGTAATCCCAGGTGTGACACAGGAAACTTTGAGGTGGAAGTTGTTCCTTTTCTCTCTCGTAGACAGAGCAGAGCAATGGTACACCCGCACGATAGGGAGTGTAGACAATTGGGTAGAACTACGAGATGGCTTTTGTCACTCGTTCCCCCCTTTTGGACGCTAAAAGTTGCTACCGTGTGAATTCCGTGAATTTGGCCAATTAGAGGGTGAGTCTATAAGTGCAGCTTGGGCTAGGTTCTCACACCTGGTGGAGCTTAGCTCAGACTTGTCTATACCCGAAGATGTATCATTGTGCACCTTTTACACGAGGTTAGACATGGAATCTGCACGAGAGCTCGACCTTCTAGCTGGAGGTTCGTTCGAACATCAATCCCCAATGGAAAGAAGAGAGATCCTAGAATTCTTCTTAGAAGCCTCTTCTTCCCATACCAGTCACAACGAACCCCACCAGGAATTAGAGTCGATCCAAGAGAGTCTCTTAATAGACGAATTTGAGCTTCGACCCTGCACATCCCATGATTCATCTAGAGAGCCTTCTCCCGAACTGCGAACACCGAAGGTACATACCTCTTCTTCAAGGTACATAACTCTTTCTGGTGAGCAACAAACCATTGTCGAAGTTGTACCCCATCCTGATTGGGAGCGTCAACTCGCTCTTCATCAACACTACTACATAAGGATTTGGTACCCAATCTTTAGTACTCGGCTGCCTCTGTTTTA
The DNA here is from genome assembly GCA_036936925.1 of Cenchrus fungigraminus. NCBI lineage: Eukaryota > Viridiplantae > Streptophyta > Magnoliopsida > Poales > Poaceae > Cenchrus > Cenchrus fungigraminus. The sequence goes on along the minus strand of CM072772.1, from coordinate 53,749,461 downwards.
ATTTGTTCGGGAAGATGCATCATTGACTTGGTAGCTTCCATCTAGCAACAGTGGATCCCAAGTCAGATTAGGACCTTGTAATTGATTCAAAGTAAGGAAACAAAGGTGTTAAGTTTGTTACCTTGGAGCAGGTCTGAACAGGAGCGACTTCAGATGTTGACCCTTTGGCCAGCTGAAACAAGTATAAGAACAAGAGGTAAGGGTTGAGATCATTCGCAATCAGAAACAAAGAAGGTGTTAAGTTTGTTACCTTGGAGCAGGTCTGAATAGGAGCGACTTCAGATGTTGACCCTTTTGCCCGCTGAAACAAGTACATGAACAAGAGGTAAGGGTTGAGATCATTCGCAATTGAAAACAAAGAAGGTGTTGAGTTTGTTACCTTGGAGCAGGTCTAAACAGGAGCGACTATAGATGTTGACCGTTTGGCCTGCTGAAACAAGTTCAAGAACAAGATATAAGGGTTGAGATCATTAGCAATCGGAAGCAATTTCATCTATTAAGTTCAATGTGGTACATGAACGATCACACCCAATCCATCGTCACCCAAGCATGCAACAACAATATTCAAATGCAAAGAGCATGGGGAAGCAGTCCAACAATTTCATCTACAAATTTCTACAAGTCTCAAATAAGTTGACTAGGAACAATCTCTTGCAATAGGGAACAGAAGATCCACAATCACCCAAGCATGCAACAACAATATTCAAAGGCAAAGAGTATGGGGAAGCAGTCCAAAATTTTCATTTATAAATTTCTACAAACCTCAAATAAAATGACTTCTAACAAACTCTTGTGATAGGGTACAATAGATCCACAATCACCCAAACATGAAAGAATATTATAAAAAGCCAAAGAGCATGGGGAAGCAATCTAATTGAATCGATCAATACAGGGAGGAGACCGCAGACTTGACGAATAGGACGGGAAGAAGGTGCCGAATGCCATCTCGATTTAGCAACCCGACCTTGTGCCTTCAGCATGATGTTCTGTGCAACTATTGCAGATCTGCGGCCGCCAGGGTGAGCCTCAGGGGAGCCGACGGAGCAACGAGTTTGAATCATCTTGCAGCTTCAAGGACGTTGCCGAGGAAGGCTGCTGCTCGTAGAAGAGGAAGGCCGCCGCTCGTAGAAGAGGAAGGCCGCCGCTCATAGTAGAGGAAGCCGTCATCGGTAGCTAGGTCGTCGTTGCTGCTTCCTCCGCAGATCTAGGTCTCTTCGGCGGTCGAGGAGAAGATCCCCTGATTTTGGAAAATTACCAGGAGGGAATTGGAGACCTGGTTTCCCTCTTTGTTTCATATATATAAACGAGGAGGACCAGAAGGAGGAGCGGGGAATTCAAAATTTCAAGTCCCGCCTTTGTGGTCCAGAGCGGGAAACGAAAGACTTTGGATGATGGACCCAAACGTCAGTGACCCAAACGAAAGACCACTTGGGTGTCGGACCCAAACGTCAGTGACCTTACGCAGAGAGGCTAGTTGTTGACTGGGTTGTCCGTGCCACCATGGATCATGGAATGGACAAACACACACAGGACTATACTCTACTTCATATTCATGTTAGATGGATGATCCTATTTTTGCATTACAAATGAACTCACTGCTACAAAATAACGTACCGCTTCAACTATTTATTACATGACTAAAAACACTTCAATAAAACATTAAAACTACAGGGGACCCTGGTACAACCCTTCAGGTAATCTCTACGGAGATTGTGCATAAATTCGGGATGATCAGTGCATACAACCGCCCAATCATATGTGAGTATTCCGTGAGGAAAGATTCACTCTAAGAGAGACATGCACTTGTCCTGCAATTGTGTGTAGTTAGCCTGAATTGCCCATCGTAGAAATGAAGTCACAGTTTCCTCGCTTGCCATGTCCCACATCTTTGATGCACAGTGCAGCTTCAACCTTTCGACTGGGTACATGTCGGCGACCGAGAGTAAATAAGGCCAGGCATTGGCAGGAGTGTCCCATAAATCAGCCTCTTCCGGAAGTGATCCTTCACTAGCATATTTGATCAGGACCGAGAAGCCATCAGGGTGTGTGTCAATAATTGTAACAGTTTCAGAGCTAGACTCCACTCCTAGACTCCACTCCTGGGCCGAAGAGCATTGCCTCCATCACACAAGATACTTTCACCACATCGGCACGTATTGCTCGTGTCACCCAGCATTCTGCACCTACATGGAACACAACTTCCATAGGGGCTTGGGCTGCAACGCTTTCGCATATGCTTCTTTGCACTGATGGAGGAGGAACTTCAATGCAGTCGTCCTCCAGTACTGAAACAACACATGATATGTGTATGCGATCTTCACTGGATGTCACGCACTCAATGTCATGATGCTCCACCAGACATTCAAATCCTCTTTCTTGTAGATCCCGATTCATGAACCAAACTTCTTTTGTAGCTTGATCTCGAAACGTATCATCTTCATCATTTGGGTCTCTAGCCATCACACGCAACAATAACATAATGTGACCGTATCGTCATGTGTGAGTGTGTGTATTCATAGCAGCAATGAGACATGTACCATTTAGGATTTGTGCAGAGGAACAAGGACGACGGTAATGCCGCCTGGAACATCCATCCACTGATGATCATTCATACTTGTAGGATAGCAACGTAGCTTCCATTGACGGCCTCCCACCATGAACGTATCGGATTCCTTGAAATTGCCCGCGGTTCCTTCTGCTTTCACTTCCTGGCTTGAGACTGAGAAGTCGACTTGCATGGAAGGAATCATTTTAGCGTCTAAATCCATTAACACAAATGGCCTGCAATGATCGTCTCGTGCCTAAACTGTGTCTTATTATAGTGGGAGTGAATGTGTCATTCCGAAACGTCCATCCGTGGACAACAGTTACCACCCGGAATGGACGCGTCCCTTCAGTGCGGGTGTGGCCACGTTCGGGTCATGAACTTCCCGGTTCTAGCCCTTAAGTGCGATTCACAATGATCGACACGTCCGTTCAAAGGGGGTGTGCACACAAGTTCATCGGTTAACACCCGGTGCCAGTGCTTAACTGCAATTCTCAATGATCGACACGTGGATCAACTTGTGAGAGCGTGTCGTTCCCAAACACCCATTCGAGATGCCCTTCTGTGCTTATATGCATGTTAATATTACACACACACACAAAAAAACATATATTGCTATTCCAATTCTAGCTTATTCCATTTTGGTCTTGTCGCGTCAACAAGTTCATCATGTTTCTCAGTCTCCAAGGCCTGCGGGAATCATCAAGTGCGAATCCAGACCATTCGTAGACCTTTACAGTCATGACTCACGCAGCGTACCTGATTGAGGAGGACTTGTCAAGTCATCCCGGACCCTGCGTGTTGCAATGCAAGGACCATCCTATCCATCTGATTACAACACCCAATCTTGTTCTCCAGATGCAATTGACACCTAAACGATTACATAAACAAACAGTAGAGAGTTGTCTCGTTGTTGATGCGGCATGAGCTGATGCAGTGAGACGACCATTAGATGCAGCTGATGTGGCGTGATTTGTCCACAGGACTTTCTTGTGCTCTAGAGAGGAAAGTCCAGAAGTAAACACATACGTAGACACGTCGGGCTCATCCCGTGATACCCATCGTCCACACATGTAATCGATGCATGCCACTGATGATTCTAACCTTGATAGATTCCTATCACGCGTAGGCCTGACTATATTCCGAGCATCTCACATTTTCCATAGTAACTTTAGCAATGCTACACCGAGCTCACGTGACCGCTAAAGTCCTCAATAAATAGGCAAGTGCAACACAACATTCCTGAAAGGTAAGGCCAACACTCATCGGTTCCCCGTCTTGCATTTCTCTACTTCGGTGGGATACAAGGGTGAGATCATTTTGTTGGCTAATCTTGTTTACTTTATGTATGCATGGTATCGAGACGTTCACATTGTTAGCTTATGTAGGGTTTGTTCTTTGTTTGTGTATGCAGTACGTGGGGAATGGACAGGCAAGGAAGGGACGGAGCATGGAACTTGGAGGAGTCGGGGAAGGGGGAGCTGTCGGGCGTAATAGCACCTCACCACCACCCGGTTTAGCCACTGCCATCGGCACCGCAGCAGCACCCGGCCCCAATGGCACCTCCACTTCCGCTGGCATCGGCACCTCAGCAACACCCGGGGGTGATGCCACCCCCAGTTTAGTCGATGGCAACGGCAGCTCAGGATCAGCTGAACCTCATGGCACCATCTTTTCACCCACGGCCCAGGCCACCACCTCTACTGTTGCCCGTTGAAATGCCACCCCCGCGGCCAGTGCTCATTGAACAAGATGAATCGCATGACCTGAAATGGTTTGTGTTGCTTTGGCTTCAGCATGGCGGGTCCGCCTGTGTTTATCACGAAGGAATGTGGGTGTTCCCTTTTTGCCACAGGGGTCACAAGTAATGGACCATTCGTGACCTTCTGTTACATGCGCATAACATCGCCGTTTCACCTGCCTAGGTTTGGGATACAAGGGCGAGGCATCGCGCTTTGGAGGAGTATCTGATCCAGGAGCCACGTTTTGCTGCACTCCGTGCAGCGGCTGGATTTCCACGAGCCCGTGATGGTAGTAGTATGAGCCGTGATGGTAGATGTTAGTAGTATGTGGTGATGGTAGTAGTATGAGCCATGATGGTAGATGCTAGTAGTATGTCGTTCAGAGTATGTCGCTGTAGTTCCAACTATGGTGGATCGATCCATCCTCATGTGTAATCAATGCGTATGCATGCATTTGTGTCATTTGTGTCGCCACTCCATGGCGGCCGGTCGAGCACGGCCTTGGCGCCACTCCATGGCGGATGATGACGGCCGGTCGATGATGGCCTCTGCTCAGCGAGGATGGTAGAGATCGACTACCGCTGACCGATGAGGACGAGAGAGGATGACGGCGCTTGGAGACAACAGTTCTTCGGCGAGTGGCCTTGCTTCTGCGCCCCTGACCCCTGGCACCTCTTGCTCACTTGCGAGGGGTGCGATGTTTCAGAGGCACATGATCTTGGATTTCATTTTGTTCCACAAACTCCGAATCATCAGAGGATGTGTCAACCACCACCCGAATGGGCCTCTGCTTTGCCTCCTCTTCATCAGACCACTGGAGATCATCCCTTTCATCAGAAGAGGAGGAGGATGTGGCTTTCACCGCACCTCTAGGATGGCTCCATGGGGAGAGGAAGAGAGCATTGTGCGAGGATGGGATTTTTTGTTGGTTGCAAGAGTTGGGAGAGGAAGAGGGCGCTGTGCGAGAATGGAGTTTTTTGTTGGTTGCAAGAGTGGGGAGGGGAATAAGGTGCTGGGAGGAAGGGGGATATTTATGGCCAAAGGGACCCATTCAGCCATTATTGAAAAAACTGCTCCCGAAAAGATTAGAGTGGTTGTGGGATCCATTCTGGTCAAACTAATTCAATTTTGACCAAATTTACAGTAAATTGTGTTAACACTTATATCTTCATATAAACTTATCGGCAAGTGAGAATTGCATTCTTTTGTGGACGGAGGGAGTACGTTCTAAGGAAGGGGGAAAGACCGTTAAGCGGAATGTTAACGGACCGAAAGAAATAATAGTAGTCCAGAAGGTCCTTTTAGCAATACATCATTATACCGGACCTTCTGGACTACCTTTTCCACTCATTTGTCTTTGTTGGAGCTGTAACTCCTCCATTGTTCTCCCACAACCTTGTTCTTTGGCTATCCTATCAATGATGCCTTGTCCCTGGGCAAATCTTATTCCTGACATTGTTGTGAGAGTCGCCAATAAGATCAGTGATGCAAGAGATTTCATCATGTTCAAAGTTGTCTGCAAAGGTTGGAACTGTGCTCGTTCAGGTGAGGCACGCCCGTTTGCCCCTTGGATTCTAAAATCTGAATTTATCGGTGAATCTGGAGCAGTGACATTCGCATCCGTCGCTGATATGCGGCTTTTTGAGGTCTCCGTTCCTGCATTGGCTGGGAAAAGGACTAGATTGATTAGTTGCGGCGGATCTGGAACCCTAGTCGCCTTAGATTGCAGAGATTGGTGCAACGTGCTCATGCTGAATCCTTTGTCTCCTTGGAAGCACATTCGCCTTCCTCGACTTCCAAAATGGAGCCAAATGGCTACTCGCCAAGCTTGTATCTTGTGCCTTGAAACAGCAGCTGGTGCAAAGTCATTTGTCGTGATTACTTTCTTTTGGCCAGATTGGGTAGCCAATCCGACTAGACTACACTACCTTCAGAAGATTTCTGTTGCAGTTCTTCTGAACACATACGGATCTACTTGGGGCAAGATCTTCCAGCACCTCCCCATCCTGTTGGACTTCGGTTGACATGGGTTATTGGCATGGGCAACTCTTCTCTACTCGAAGGTGAAGACCGATTGTTCTTTGTTGTTCTGGAGGAGAAAGAAGCTGAGATAGTAGAATTAACTTTGCATTCATTCGTCGAGGACATTTGGCAGCCTATTCCCTGGGAGAGAGCTTCTGAGTTCCGGAATAAGATCATCTTGTTTGGTCATGGCAAGTGCATTGTTACAGAAGAGCATATGCCATTTCTGGTTTGGCTGACCTGAGGGCAAATCACATTTACTTCCTACGAACTTATCATCATGATGAAAAGAATGAGTACTGGATCTACTAGCAGGGAATAGGTATTGTTCCAGGTGTCAACACTACTCCGGCGATCCGCATTAAGCAGGTTCATGGGGACGGGATTTGGTCGCGAGGAACATGGCTGTTGCCTAGCTATCCGTAATGAGGAACTTCGGTTGTGTACCACCTGTAACGCAATTCAATGTACAAATATCTATATTATCATCCTTCGTCAATTATTTCACGCATATGTATGAGTTTCTACCACAATCACTGTAGGGAACAAGCAGTTACACATTCGATAATCAGGAAGGTCCTTCCCGCAAAACATCAACAGAGCGGCCAAGTATCAAACATCATAAGATGGCATCTCACAGCTACTCATCACCACAAAGTTCACACCACCAACAAGTAGCAAATACCAAAATACAAGTATGATTAGCACCTCTAAACCGTGTACCTAGCAATAACACCACGAATCACATTATGCCTCATTGTTGTCCTTGCTGAGTGACCTCTTATATGAGGCTTGTCTTAGCAATTCCCTCACCTTCTTCACCACAAGTGTTGTAGAATCCAGGAGCTGCTTGACCGTCTACAGCTCAGCGGCAGTCTATTGAATCTCCCTGTTAGCCTTTGCACATTCCTCCTTCCACATCCTTGCCTCGCTTTGAGCTTTTAGGTACCTGTTGGCTTCACCCTTTTCTGTAGGAGACAACCGAGCATCGTTTCTCATTTTCTTTCTCGTCTCAAATAGGTTATGGGTTACCTCCCCGTAGTATCGCATTATCGTCTGCAGCTCAACTGCTTTGACATTGGCCTCCTCCTTAGCAGCTGTACATGCTTCTTTCCATGACCTTGCTTCCTCTTCTGCTTTTCCTTTCATTTCCATCAGTTTCTCTAGAACGTTTAGTGTCCTAATATCCCATTCAGGATCTATCCACCTAAACGACGCGCACTTCATGCCATCAGTCTGCAGTCACCAATTTCGTTCATATAATTAGCGATTGACCACACTAACATCAAACGCAGAAGCAACATTTATTAGAAGTGATACAGGTTATCATTTACCTCGCAGCAGCATACATATGGACGCCCAGGGTTGGCGCCTGTCCAGTCATACCTCAGATGGACAGGCACCCCGTCCTTGCACTCGTTTTCATTAGGATCTATAACGATAACTTCACGACGACCAGGCGTCGGCGATCTAGAGCTTTCGGAGTTTACTCCAAACACCTTTAAAATACATGAATATAGTCTGTTAACCCAGATCCCCAAATCCAGAATTCCCCTTAACTAGTATGACAGATCAAAGTAGCATGGCTAAACAGAGGACTGACCTGACCAGAGCGAGTCCTACTTCTCCGTTCGCCGCTAGGGCCGCTACGATTCGCCATTCCCACCATGGGCAATAGCAGATCTAAGCACCGACGCTAGCTCTAGTCTTTGCCATAAGGAAAAGGAGCGTGGTGTCGGTGAGTCTCTTGCAGAGTTGCAGTAGTGTACTCCGTGTCGTCGAGAGAAATGAGATATATACACTTGTCTGTGGGAAAACTTTTTTTGGCTGTCGCGCGCGCTTTTCTCCCGCCAACTTACCAGAACCGCTCCATGATGTTGTTGGGGCAGACATGTCCAGTTTCCGGGCGCGCGGCGGCCGGCCACGTGGAATAATCGGCACTTGGAAACAAGCAGTTACACAATTGTTTCTCAGGAAGGTCCTTCCTGCAAACCATCAAAAGGATGGACCATCCGATTCAGGATCAATCCAAACAAACAGCATCTTAGCTTTTCCTCCCTTTTTAACACTAGGAAGGTCCTCCTTGCGAAACATCAAAAGGCCGGAGTTTCCTCAATCATAACTTCCCCCTTCTCTATCTATTATCACCATACCTCCATTGTTCTTCCTCTACCCCCATTGCAACGCGTATGAATTCTGAATGGTGAGTATACTCGAAACACATGAGTTTGGATCATGGACCCAAACGCCAGTGACCCAAACGAAAGACCGCTTGGGTGTCGGACCCAAACGTCAGTGACCTTACAAATGATCCGATTTTTGCATTACAAATGTACTCACTGCAACAAATTAACGTACCATTTTAACTATTTATTACATGACTAAAAACACTTAAACAAAACATTAAAACTACAGGGGACCCTGGTACAACCCTTCAGGTAATCTGCTACGGAGATTGTGCATAAATTCGGGATGATTAGTGCATACAACCACCCAATCATATGTGAGTATTCCGTGAGGAAAGATTCGCTCTAAGAGAGACTTGCACTTGTCCTGCAATTGTGTGCAGGTAGCCTGAATTGCCCATCGTAGAAATGAAGTCACAGTTTCCTCGCTTGCCATGTCCCACATCTTTGACGCACAGTGCAGCTTCAACCTTTCGACTTGGTACATGTCGGCGACCGAGAGTAAATAAGGTCAGGCATTACGATTCACAATGATCGACATCTCCGTTCAGAGGGGGTGTGCACACAAGTTCGTGTGTTAATGCCCGGTGCCAGTCCTTAACTGCAATTTTCAATGATCTCCATTGCAATGAGTATGAATTCCGAATGGTGAGTATGCTCGAATCAATTTGGAATAGATTAAACCAAATTGTCATAATAAGATGACATCTCATAGCAACTCATCACCACAAAGTTCACACCACCAGTCCACCAACAAGTAGCAAACATCATACGATGATCTGGTAGCCAACACTAAAACACAATCATGATACAAGTTTCACAATAATCATCACTACTCATTCATAATCATAACTCCATCTCATGTTTGTCCTCCTACAGCTATTCCTTCACCTTCTGCATCTCCTACCGTGAATTTTTGGTCTTGCGGGACTCTCTTGCATTTCGTAAATTTCTTTCAGAAGATCTGGATGTCTCATCTCAGGGCGAGGACTCTATAGGATCTCGAAAGAGATCGAAAGCATGATAGAACAATTAGCTCACGGAGAGAAAGAGCTTCAGTACACACCTAAGAACACGAAAAAGAAGGGCAGAGATCATTCTTCTTACCATAGACATTGGAATAAATGCGTCGATGAATGGGTAGGATATTGAGTTTGTTTGGTCAGTCTTTTCTTTTAAATGTTCAAGAAGTTCGTTGTCAGTTGGACTGAAACGGGTACTAATAGGCAAGGGTACCTGTTTCAGTCCAACTGACAACGAACTTCTTGAACATTTAAAAGAAAAGATGGACCAAACAAACTCAATGTCCTACCAATTTATTGACACTTTTATTCCAATGTCTATGGTAAGAAGAATGAGCTCTGCCCTCATTTTTCTTGTTCTTAGGTGCGTACTGAAGTTGTTTCTCTCTGTCAGCTAGTTGTTCTATCATGTTTTTGATCTCTTTGGAGATGCTAAGAGAGTTCTCCCCCGAGACGAGGCATCCAGATCATCTAAAATAACATTAAGATGTTATTGAAGAAATAAACTCATCCTTGGAGAAAACTCATCTCGATCTGAAAAATAAACTCATCTCAGTCTATAAAAAAACTGAATCCCTTGAACCCAATTATATGAGTACAGTAAAACAACCACCACACGCCACAAAACCTAGTTGTTTGCTACCTACATAAACTCAGCAAGGGCATGGTTGTCCTAAATGAACCTATCGATCCATCAAATGATGCAAATTGGAAACTAACTGAATCTAACACCTGTGAATTGTGCAAATGCTAACAATCGTGGCAAAATCCAGATGTCCCTTCAACGGTCTGCAGCTCCGAAATAGTATCTTCAATCTACCAATTCATAAAACGATGGACCTATCAATCCTATCAATTGTGCACCTCGACAAAAATCCATAAAACGAGTGGCTTGAAGTACATCTAGAAGCTACTAAAATACAAAACCTGCTGTAAGACGATGCAAATTGAAAATTAACTGAATCTAACATGAATTGTCTATAGCCTATCAACTTCTAACACCTATCGAAGTGCAAATCCAAAGGTACGATAATGAAATCTAAATCTACCATATATGCTCATCAATCCTCCAAATCCCCAAATCTAGATATCCCCAACCCTAATAAGATAGGGGAAAATATAGCGGCTCAAACCAGAGGACCAACCTCGTCTTGCTGTCTCATCCTCTTGTTGCTGGGATGTGGTGGCGCAACCATCTTCCCCTCACTGCTAGGATCCGCCATTCCTACCACGAAATATTGCAGATCTGCGTAGCGGAAGTCAAAAGTCTTTGCAAAGTCTGAGTGAAGTGTCTCGCCAACCATTCGATACGTAATTATAAACTCAACTGAAACTTACATGTGGGACCTGGTCACAGTAAAGAATTCGCATGAACTGTTAGTAGAGTTTCCCATAAACGTATCACAACCAACAAGTGGTGCAGTGGTAAACAGCACAGCCTTGTTCCTTCAGGTCCCTGGTTCGAACCCATGCCATGGCAAATTGTTTTTGCAACATTTCGTGACCTATGCTTACACGTGGGACTCTGGGAACTATTTATGACGACTTGGAACACTCTATTTTTGAAAAAATGCTTACATGTGGGACCCAACTGAATTTTATGACGACTTGGAACACTCTATTTTAAAATAATGCTTACATGTGGGACCAAAGTTGGTTTATGACGCCGCTGACATGGCGAAAATGCTTACATGTGGGACCTTGGAAAATTTTATGACGACTTGGAACACTCTATTTTCGAAAAAATGCTTACATGTGGGACCCAACTAAATTTTATGACGACTTGGAACACTCTATTTTTAAAATAATGCTTACATGTGGGACCAAAGTTGGTTTATGATGCTATTGCGGAGCTTATGGCGTCACAAAACAAGTATGGCACAGTGAACGCTCGGCTACAGTAGCAACCGTTATGACGAAAGTTTTTTTTGTCACTAAATTTGCTCGGAAGTGAAATATTATGACGATATCAGCTAGGAACGTCATAAATCAATGATGCTAAAATGTGGTTGCGTCACTAGTCAACGATTTTCTTGTAGTGACTCTGGTGGGTGACATGCCCCTCAACCCGACTGATAGATATTTCCGAAGTCCCAAGTGGAACTACTTTTTCCCATGTCGAGGGATTGCTAGGGACATGCCGATCATCATAGACGAGATCGAGGTGTGCTAAGATTTTCATATCTATGACATCATGGATTTCGATCTTCTCCTAGGCTTACCATTGGATGAACTTCTTGATAAATCTCAAGGGAACCTAGATCATAAGCTTAGGGAATCCGATTTCACCACTTCTATCACAGGTCCAGGACCTCCACTGGCAAGGCCTCTTCCCAAGCTAGACCCGCTCAAGAAGATGATGCATGTATCTCCGTTCGCATCATCCGAGCCCGTTCTCATTGAAGTTGTAGACTTTCCTACTCCTCATAAGAATGATTCGGAAGATTCCCTTCACTTCTGTGAAGGCGAACGATCATCATCCCTCTCGACCGAGTTTGAGCCTCTTCCCACTGGCCTGTATCTTGTTGCTTTCGATCATGATCGAGAGTTGATATCGAGCTTTCATGATAAATCTCTTGAGACAGAGGACTCATGGGCCATGGAAATTTGTGAGGCACCGACTCTGGAATTCATAGGAAAGGATTCCATTGACGAGCATGGTAGCTTCATCCTTGATATACCTTATGAACCATGCTCGCATAATTCCTCTCCAGAGCCAGCCATGCTCAGTGCACTGACCACACATGAAGGCTACAACCACCTTCTGGTCCTCTTTTGCAAAATGTTTAGAAGGTTGATTGTCGATGCATATGTTTATCGTAAGCATATCAAATTTTGTGTGTGCGCTGTGGTACTGACCTTGCAGCTAAAGCTTCACTGATACATCCAAGATTGGTGGTAAGACGGGAATGACACCACCAATGATAGCTGCAAGATGAAGTTCCCATGGTCGAGCTTATGATCGTAATAAACGAAGCACTACCAGGAGATAACCTGGATTAGCTTAGGATTTATTTTCCCTTTTCAAATAAAAGCAAGAACATGTTTTTAAGATAAAGTTGTCCTTCGGGTATTTTTGGTCACTAACCTTTCAGATGGAGATTGAAAAGAACGATGGACAGATGATGGCTAAGAACATGTGAGCTACATCAACTACAACACTTTGGTAAGATTTTGGTGGGGGAACATTTACAAAGGAAGCTTGATCTCCACACACTTGAGTTTCATTGCTTAGCAATGCAAACTCCATGTGTGGAGGAGATATGTGAAGCATCCCGAGTAAAGTTCCTCTCCTGCCAAATCTTACCCTGGTTTGGAGATGATGTAAGCTCTTTCATCCTGCTCGACTAGCTAGGTATGTCCTGCTTTTGACTTTAAACAAAGCCCTTTCGGGAGGTTGCCCGATGTTCACTGTCACATGCTCATGCTTCCGTTCCTTTGAAAACAGCTTAATCATGCTTCCTTCATCTGTGTTCATATGCTCTGGTTTGAATATATGTTTCGCGACCACATTCATAGATAGTTTCTAAAATAAGCATGGTGCTTAGGTTAAACCTGTCTTCTTCAGTCAAAACAAGACATGGTGTCGAGTTTTGATTGATGAACCTTAGAGTTATGCGTTCATAAGATCTTGGTTGCATGTATATGGACTAACCCCTGCAGAAAATCATCAAATTCAAATGGGTAAGTCATTAAGTTAGATTCATATGGGAAGGTAAGTTAAGGTGTCAGACTCATGCTGCATAACATACAAAGAAGGAACATGTGACCTCTCAAAGGTCCAAGGTAAGTAAATTCCCCTTTTGTTTATGGAGTGCAATATTGGTCTAACCCTGCTTGAGTAAATGACATGGTGATGATAAAAAAAACAAAACAAAAACAAAAATATTTGCTTTCAAATAAAGGCTCTATGGTTCTCGAACCAATAGAGTCCATCTTTTGTTCTCACTTGTTCGAAGAACAACACCCGTACAAGCACCAGTGTGGGGGAGTTCTCACAAGCTCATTATCAACACACCCACTTGAGAACTCCCACACGAGGGCTGCACAACATCGATTGCACCTTCATGACTAGGGCAAGGTAAACTAGAGTGAGCTGGCTACCCCACGGGTTAGCCAAATCACCACTAGTCTTCCTTGTTCCCGATATCCTTCAGGAGCGATGGTATGTGCACCCTTCATCTCACTCTCTACCTATGAGTTGGAATGATCTTCAATTCTTATCTAGTGAATCAAACTCAAATAATGGTGTTCTGCTTGCTCTACATGATTCATGTGGTTGGCTTGCATATGTTTTATTCCTTACTCATTATCTTGATGCTTGTGAACAAATATTATTAGGGACCTCATGCTTATCTAAGTAGTTGGTGTTTGAGATATGGTTTGTTGATATGATCTTCTCTCTTAATGCTTGAGTGCTTGGGAATTTTATTTGAAAAGTTTGAAAACTCTTTGCAAAGCTCCTCTTTGATATGCCATAGTCCTACCAAAGCCATATGATGTTCTAGTTGAAAACCTTATACTCATATGCTGCTTGTTAATGCATTGAGCTTTGTCAAATTGTTATGACTGTTGTGAGAATTCTTTTCATGCTTCCATGATCAAGATTCATGTGCACACCATTTCCCCCTTTGCTATGCTTCTACACTTGAAGTTAGCATTGTATCATCCATCTGTTCCACCAAATAAAGCTTCATGCATTGTTCCACATGCTTTACCCCTCTCCAAATATCTCCAAAAGAGACTGGCTATGCTAAAAAAGGAAAAAAAGAAGGGAAAGACATGCTCAAAATGCATGTTCAAAAAGAGAGAGAGAGATAGCCCTTGTCTCAAATATTTCAAGAAGGAGAGAGGAGAAAATCATGCAAAAAGGAGTTTCATAAATTAGATGGTAATAACTAGTACCTACTCCGGGGCTAGTGTCCACCTTACCATCACCATAGCACTTCATCATGTATGGTAATATCTAGAACCCATTCCGGGCCTAGTATCCACCTTACCATACCCATCATACCCATACACGTGCACATCTTGATCTGATTGCATGATTTGATTTTCTTCTTGGATCCGGTTTTTGACTTTGCAATATATGTGAAGCAAGTATGCTTTATCTTTTATCCTACCTTGAGCTCCACATATAGTCATCATTAGAAGTAGGATGAAGAAAGGCAATTCTAATGCCTTGGTGAGGACATATACACATTGAGTGATCTGAGAGAATCAAATGAGGAGCTAAGCAAGGTTTGTTTTGAAAACCTATTGCAAAACCCCAATTTACTTGACATGATGAGCAGAAGTGATTTGATTCATGACCATTCCATTCCTCAACTACCCAAGATGGCATGATAGACACTCCACAGAGTTCACAGGTACAAGGTATGGTTTGGAATATCTCTTATGCTTGCTTCATATTGTTGGATATCATGTGCCACCTTGATCTGACTCCCTTTACTCGGGACGAGCAAAGGTCAAGTGTGGAGGAGTTGTTGATGGCTATTAAGTACCACTTTTAGGCCGTCAATTCCTGCATAAAATAAATGGAAAGTGATCATCAACACTAGAATAGGGGTTTATACTGACAATTTCCACAAGTTGTGGTGTATATTTGAATGCAGGAAATTAGTTTGAGAAATAGAGCAAAAGCACACCTTGTCCTTCCACCTCATCAAGCCAAGCCTTTCCACCTCAGCCAATAAGAGCCTGCCATGCAGAATGTTAAGGATCACTGACGTCATCAATCCAGAGGAAAGAGGCCCGACGAATCAGGAGCCGCCTCATGTATAACACAAGGATTCAAGGGCCCACAACCCAAGCAAACCACCTTCAACTGACCCGTACATCAGGAACCGCCTTAGGGACCCACCTGCCAACCACCTGGAGAAAGCACAAGGCGAGTGGGGCCACCCTGGGGTCGGCCGACCCCTAGGATCGGTCGAACCGACATTATGTCGGTTCATCTCGACCTTCCACGTGGTGGTCTCTGGTTGGTTCCTGGTTGATTTCCGGGGGTGCTCGGGGTGTTCTCGCACTGATGCTCTGGCCTATAAATAGAAGTAGAGGGGGTAGGAATAGAGACACACACTTCTTCTCCTCATTTTGCCTTTGGGCTCCTACCTCTCTAGGAGAGGAGTGCCTTTGCATAGAATTAGTGCTGGCTTGCTAGTGCTTTAGAGATAAGAAGTAAGGTGAGGGGGTGACTTGGGGACGTGCCATGGTGTTTGGCACCTTTCCCCAAGAACGAACCTCTACGGAAGCTTTTGTTCTTCATTTAGAATAAAGTGAGTATTTCTGCATTATCTATTTAGACTAAAGTGGCTCCTTGCATGGGTGAATAGTTCTTGTGTTCTTCACTTGTTCATGATTTAGAGGCTTGTGTTCTTCATGAGCTTAGCCTTTGATCTTCTGGTGTAGTTCATAAGTTGCTAATTCCGTTTGTATGCCTGCTAGTCCAATTAGAGTAAAGTGGATGCTCCTACATTCTAGTTTAGACCAAAGTCCTTCCGTGATCCTTGTATAGATAGCAGTTACCTGAGTGAGTTCTATTCTCTCCCTCATGGGTTTGTCGCTCCATCTTCGTACAGAGTGCCATAGTGTTGTTACAGGTCGACAGACGTAGCCGTACTATAGTAGTAACCTGTGGTGTAGACGTGGTGTCTAGACGACGGGTTATCCTTCGATTGCCCTGTATCCCACGGTTTGTCTTGGGGTAGGCCATGGTATTGACAGCCGTTGGACCCTTTCGGAATCCCCGACGTCCAGATACAGGTGTAGGCAACCATTTGCCATGAACTGACTGTTATAGCCAGGAGGGTCCGGTGTCCGAAACGAGAGTCCCTAACCGAGAGATTGTTCTCAACTCTGCCCACTATCAGCAGGATCCTTTCCATCTTCATCTCATCCTATAGAGTTGTGTCCTTGGACCATTCTCCTAGGGTAGAAGGTAGTGCACACCGTTCCTTGGATTCGATACCCTTGAGAATACTCCTGAGGTGAAGTGATACAGCAGTATTTCCATGCACTTGCGGATTCTTTCGTACCCGTCGGTATACCCAGGTGGATCTTACGCTCACGCTAGGTGCGCAACTAGTGGTGAGGTTAAGAAATACCAACACTCTGCAAAGCCTCTCTGTAGTCTGGACCACATTGCTTTCACCAGCCTCAAGTTGCCTTAGTTTAAAATAGGAAAGGTCTGGCATGAATCACCTAACATTCTGGAGCTACTGTAGACAATTCTCCATGGCAGTCTTCTCTCGGGTTAACCGGAAAGATGATGTTGAGCCCACTTCTACAATGTGAACCATTGGGCGTAGCATGCCTACTACAACGACTGGTAGTCTAAAAATCGAGCAGGTGTAGTGAAAGAGATATGCACTCTTGCCGTGTTCTCAACACACTCAGTTTGCACTATAGGAGGAGTACCAGCCATATTATCCATAATATCTCTGAGGCATCTAATATTGCTGATAACCTACAATAATTGTATGTAACTAAAATTATAGATTTTCAATGTGAAATGAAAAAGGATCTATGTAAAGAAAATTAACTTAGATTATTATATTACCATGTTGCCTACACGTGTCGGATCACCCATTTGCAAGGGAATCTCGTGGCAAAAGTGCAATCCTGGACGTCGAGCCAATGGGTCCTCCAAAACACCGGCACCAAGACCTCCATGGCCACCACGGCCGCCACGGCCACAACCACTACCAACACCACTTGATGACAACATTGTTAGCTGTTGGTATTTGTTAAGCCTACAGAAATATTATGATGGATAATCCGCAAGCGCACGGATACCGGTGAGCATTCCACCCGGGAGAGGGTTTTAAATATCGAATCCACAAGGAGAATGGTAAAGAGGGTATCTGAGGTATATAACTAATCACTGAGTAGCTATCAAGGACTTGACAGAAAGAGAGATAAGGAAAACTTAAGGATGTCTGGTTCTTATTCTCACAAGCTATGTCTATATTGTTCTTATGGGGTGATTGTCGGAAGGCACACTTAAGAAAGGGAACCTCCCGAGAATCTATGGGGGGAGTCCTACGGTTTCTATAGATGGGAGGTGGACTGCAAAGGACAGATGGGAACAAGGTCACTTCCCGCTTCTACCACACGATCCGGAATATAGAAGGCATTCATAAGCTAGCTAGTCTAAGCACCACGCTTACACTAAACATGCAACTTTAACTCAAGAGCGACAGGAATTAAAGTACTCAAAGAGTTATGAACCGTAAGAACAATAAAAACAATGTTACTCACTTGAATAAGAAGTCGATCTTTCCACAAGGTCTCAGGATCAGGCTCCAATGGAGTTGATCCCAGAGGTAGAAGATGAAGAGGAGACACCGACAGGTCCGGGCCTTCCTTCAGCTTCGCCTCTACCGCTCTCTAATCCTCTCGAACAAGATTAGCTAGATCTAAATAGATCGTGGCTCTAATCTCTCAAATTGATACTAACTCTCCAACTCTAATTCTAATCTAGAGCTCTAATCTCAGATAGGCATGGAGGATCTGATAGAATGAATTGTTATCTGCACTGGGGTCAGGGGATCTGCTTATATAGCCCAGAGGAGATGACGTGCACCGTACGATCAAACCGACCTTAACTTGTGGTTTAGATTGATCCTCATAGGCGGTGGAAGAACATTCCGGAAAATGGGCCCATTTGGCGCCAGGGGGGGCCGACCTGCCCCACCACCAGGCCGATCGGGCTGGGGTGGGCCCCCCTCGGGGTCCACTTCGGCCAGGTGGGTCCTTGATCCTTCTATATGCTTCTTTCTTAGGTGCTAAGTCACGTTGAGTTCTGGAGCCTTCTGGAGTCTTCTAGAGTGGTTTCTTTGCATATTTTCTGAATAGTCCCTGTAAATTCATAGATTCACCAAAACTCATGGAAATTGTCAATATAAACCCTAATAAGGTGATCTAATTATATTTTAGTCCTTTTTCCAGTAAATGTGAGGGGAAATATTTATAGATAAAATGTGCCAACAAACTCCCCCACACTTAGGCTTTTACTCGTCCTCGATAAAAGGATGGTTTACAACCGTAGAGACAAGAATCAACATAATTATACTCCTTAGTCATATCTGTACTTAGGGGATATCTGAGCATAGTTAGAAATAGATCACCTTTATTTCTCAAATCAAGTCAATGGAGAGAGTTTGAATAAGTTTTTAAAAAGAAAATGCAGCCTTGCTTACTCCTTTGTGATACTCTCAAATATATGTGAAGTTTTTAGAATGTAAAGATGTAGCAAACTTACCTTGCATATATTGCTGGGTCAAAATCTGTATCCATGAAGAGGCCTGTCATAGGTCGTAGATCAAGATATGTGCGTGTGTCAAATTTTAAAAACCACTGCTCTGACTTTAGAATCTTCTATCTTTTCCCATTTTTTATAGGTATTCAGCTATTTTGTGGAGAGTTGGGTTCTACTCACCCTCGGACACGCGTCCATTATTACTCTCTCACTTATTATTTTAGAGAAGTGGGCCCTACTCACCCTCAGACACATGTCCATTATTCTTCTCTTTTTTTATGCCTTTTTTTCTGAGAGGGGGGTTCTTCTGACCCGTAGAACACTTGTCCATTTTCTCCTCTCTCTCACTTTTCTCTCCACTCATAATTTTTTTTTCTTTTCTTTCTTTGGCTTTTTCTCTCTTCTTTTTTTTAGTTGTACCTTTTTTCATGATATGGGAGACAGAGATCAAAATCTTAGAGCATAGAAACTTTAGTGAAAGCAGTGTACGTGATCTTGATCATAGACTTAGACAAAACTTCAACATAGCTCTTAGATTTGACAAAGCTCAATACAAGTAAGCAGCATTTAATCAAATTTATTTTCAATGAAAGCTCTGTTGAGATATATTATTGATCACAAAGGAGAAACTTAGCTAATGATTTTTAAAGCACTCTCCATAGACAAGATAAAAGAAAGATGGTTCTCATTATTCTAACCTCATTCTGATCATCCCAAAAGCAATAAATATTTCTAAGAGCATAAACATGTGAAACTTTATCTTTTAGGTTATCAGGACATTTTAGCAGGGCATCTTTATTTAAATTCGAAACGGAAAGCAAATTACAAAAATTTAAAAAGTTCAGGAAGCAAACCGAGTGGTGGACGAGACGTGGCCGAACTGGGTTCTGCCGTGGTTCGTCGTGCGAGTCGTTTGTTCTGTGCTTTTCCCGTTTTTCTTGATTTTGGTTGTGGAAGATGCCGTTTGGTCGTCTGTTCTTCTCCCCCACACTTGTTTTCTTGAATAATGTACCTTCGTCATCTTGAATAGTGACGGCTCCGTGTGACGATGAATTCACCACCTTGTATGGTCTGTCCCACTTGCTTCGTAGCTTCCCGTGCCCAAAGAGTCGTAACCTGGAGTTAAAAAGTAATACCTGATCGCCTGGGTTGAATTCTTTCTTTATGATTCTCTTGTCGTGTCATCTCTTGGTTCTTTCCTTGTAGATCTTGGCACTGTGATACGCCTTCTCTCTCCATTCTTCTAGCTCGGACAGTTGCATTTTCCGTTTTGTTCCGGCTGCTTCAAAGTCCATGTTCCATCTCTTTATTGCCCAATGAGCCTTGAATTCTAGCTCAACCGGCAAGTGACATGTCTTCCCGTAGACCAGTTGGTAGGGAGACATTCCAATGGGGGTTTTATAAGCTGTCCGATAAGCCCAAAGTGCTTCGGGTAGCTTGTCTTTCCATTTTATCCCCATTTGGTCCACCGTCTTCTGTAGAATGTTCTTGATCTGCTTATTGGACGTCTCTGCTTGACCACTTGTTTGCGGGTGGCAAGGAGTAGCGACATTGTGCTGGATCCCATGGTTCATGAGGTATTTCTCGAAGCGCTTGTCGATGAAATGGGATCCTCCATCACTTATCACTAACCTTGGCGTTCCGAATCTCGGAAATATTGTCTCTTCAAACATTCTTATTGAGCTTTTGTGGTCAGCAGATCTGCATGGCAGGGCTTCAACCCATTTGGAGACATAGTCAACTGCCACTAAGATGTACTCGAATTTTCCGGATTTTGGGAATGGTCCCATGTAGTCAATTCCCCAGACATCAAAGAGCTCGATCTGAAGGTTGGTTGTCAGTGGCATGGCATTTCTGGAATTGATGTTCCGTGCCTCTGACAGGAGTTGCACCTTCGTATGAAATCTTTTGTGTCTTGATACATGGTTGGCCAGAAAAATCCGCTTTGCCAGATCTTTGCATGTGTGCGGAAAGCTCCATAATGACCTCCATATGGTGATGAGTGGCACTTCTCAATGATCTTCATTCCTTCTTCTGCCGGTACACACCTCCTGAGTAACCCGTTAGAGCATACTCGAAAAAGGTATGGTTCATCCCACAGGTGATGGCGACTCTCGTAAATAAGCTTTTTCTTGTCGGCTCCTGGTCGTACATACCCTGCAACCATAAAATTAACAATATCTGCATACCAGGGGTCTGACCGGGCGATCCGATAGAGCATGTCGTCCCTCATTGCGTCATTGATGGGTAGCTCCTGTGGTTTCTCAAATAACATTCTAGACAAATGATCGGCAACAGAATTTTCTACTCCCTTCTTATCTTTTATTTCTAAGTCAAATTCTTGGAGAAGCAGAATCCATCTTATTAATTTAGGTTTAGCATCTTTCTTAGTGAGCAAATATTTTAAAGCAGCATCATCAGTGTAAACAATAACTTTTGCTCCTACTAAGTAAGATATAAACTTGTCAATGGCATAAACAACAGCTAGCAGTTCTTTTTCAGTTGTGGCATAATTGAGTTGAGGTCCTGTCAAAGTTTTACTAGCATAAGCAATGGCATGATGTTTCTTGTCCTTTGTTTGCCCCAAAACAGCCCCCACAGCATAATCACTTGCATCACACATAATTTCAATAGGTAAAGACCAATCAGGGGGTTGTATAATGGGTGCAGAAATAAGAGCACTTTTTAGAGTTTCAAAAGATTTAAGACAAGCATCATCAAAGTCAAAGGGAACATCTTTGGCAAGCAAGTTTGTAAGAGGTCTAGCAATATGAGAAAAATCTTTTATAAACCTTCTATAGAAACCAGCATGGCCAAGAAAACTTCTGATTCCCTTGACATTAATAGGTGGAGGTAGTTGTTCAATTACTTCTATTTTAGCTCTATCTACCTCAATTCCTCTTTCAGAAATTAGATGGCCTAGCACTATTCCTTCTCTAACCATGAAATGACATTTTTCCCAATTAAGGACTAAGTGCTTTTCTTCACATCTTTGCAAAACCTTATCCAAGTTTTCTAGACAATCATCAAAAGTTTTTCCATAAACAGAAAAATCAACCATGAAAACTTCCATGATCTCTTCAATCATATCAGAGAATATAGACATCATACATCTTTGAAAAGAAGCTGGAGCATTACATAGCCCAAAAGACATTCTACGATAAGCATAAGTTCCATAAGGGCATGTAAAAGTGGTTTTGCTCTGGTCACTTGGATGGATTGGGATTTGGTGATATCCAGAATATCCATCAAGAAAGCAAAAGAAAGAGTGATTTGCCAACCGCTCTAACATTTCATCAATGAAGGGCAGTGGAAAGTGATCTTTCCTTGTGGCTTTGTTGAGTTTTCTATAATCTATGCACTTACGCCAACCAGTGACGGTTCTTTGAGGAATTAATTCATTCCTCTCATTTTTCACAACTGTCATGCCTCCCTTTTTAGGCACAACTTGCACGGGGCTCACCTACTCACTATGTGGCACAGGATATATAATCCCGGCGTGTAAGAGTTTCAGAACTTCTTTCTTCACTACCTCTCTCATCGCATTGTTGAGTCTTCGTTGTGGCTCTCTAGATGGTAGAACATCAGGGTTTGTAGGAATGCGATGAGTGCAAAGGGCAGGATTGATGCCCTTAAGGTCTTGGAGCGAGTAGCCAAAGGCTGAGCGATGTTGTTCTAAGATGGTTATCAGCCTATGAGTCTCTTCCTGAGTGAGTTGGTCATTAATGATCACAGGAGACTCAGAATCATTGTGCAAAAAGGCATATCTAAGACCAGGTGGTAAAGGTTTAAGCTCAATAGGAGGTCTCGAGGGTTCCTCGGTTTCATCGAGGGGCTCAGATTCTGTAGGATTTTCTTCTTCCTCCTCGATGAAGAATTCAGTGACATCTTCTTGATTGGATTCTACGAAATGTTCTAGAGATGCTTCATTCACCTCTTCCATTGGGTCAGGTTCAGGACTGGGTTCGGTCTTAGTATGGATCGAATGTGAGAAGTGTAAGGGAACTTTAATGGATTTGCCTAGGCAAACATCAAGTTTCCCTGTGTGTCCTTCTTTAAGGAGTTTTTCTAAAAGATAGCCTATTAAAAGATCGAACTCCTTAATATCACAAATGTGAAAGCTCAGGTGAATTGGCATGTCGTAAACTGAAATAGGTAAGACATAGAGAATTCCCGAACTTTGAATAATTTGTCCTGAGGAGCACTTTAATAATTTCGTTGTGGGAGATAATGGCTTGTTTTTGATAAACTGATGGAAAAAGGATAAGGCCATTATATTGATTCCCACAACTGGATTATAAAGGGCATCAAAGGGGGTTACATTGATTGTACATTGAATTGGTATAGAAGGTGAATCCAGATGGACTACATCAGAGGAAAGCTCTGACTCTTCTAACCATTCCCCACTCATGATGGATGCAAGCTCCACAGTGTGTTCTCTTGAGAAGGTTTGCTCAAAAGGGTCTATCTTCTCATGTGAAGAAGATGTGTTCTTTCGAGGCCTCTTCTCTTTATGATATTTCGAGGTGTTTCTATAATCGGAAAATAAATCATCCTCGATATCATTTATAAAATCAGGTAGAGGAATTTCTTCCTGTGGTGATTCTATATGTTGGATAGCTATAGGTTGAGATGTTTCTGGCATAGGTTCTGGTGTAGCTATCTCTGGAATCTCTTCTTCTAAAGTTTTCTCTTCTAAAGGACCATCATTAGTGCTGGCTAGAATGTTGTCTAGGACAGTTCTAGCTTCACTAGATGTAAGGTGTATGAATGATCCATGAGAGGAGACATTCAAATAGGCTCTAGATTCCTTATTAAGACCAATATAGAAATGTTGAAGGAGAATATGGTCTTGAAGGCTTAGATCTGGTCCGGATTTGCAAAGGAGTTCAAAACATTCCCAGGATGAACTCATAGACTCATTATCCCCCTGTTTGAAGGATATGATCTTGATTCTGAGGTCGACTACTTTAGATAAGGGATAAAAATCCATGCAAAAATCTGCACGGAGAGTTCCCTAATCGCCTTTCATCTTCTCTTTGGTTCGGTCGTACCATTGGCGAGCTTTTCCTTTTAAAGTGAATGGAAAAAGCTTCCAACGGATAGTCTCGTCTGACATACCCACAATGTGCAGGCAGTCACAAGTTTGCTCAAACTGCTGGAGATGATGATAAGGGTCTTCGTCTTCTATTCCTAAGAAAGTGTTGGTTTGGACCATCTCTATTAACCGTGGGCGCAGCTCATAGGCATCAGATAGGATTGGTTTCGATGATGGCATAGGCCTAAGGCTGAGCTCTGAGGGTGCCGAAAAGTCTTTAATGAGGGTAGCATCCATAAGGACAGTAGATAATCTAAAACTAAAAAGAAAAAAGAAAGATACAAGATTAGTTATACTCGAAGAGTTTTCTCTTAACCGTTCTCCCCGGCAACGGCGCCAGAAATGCTTGTTGGTATTTGTTAAGCCTACAGAAATATTATGATAGATAATCCGCAAGCGCACGGATACCGGTGAGCATTCCACCCGGGAGAGGGTTTTAAATATCGAATCCACAAGGAGAATGGTTAAGAGAGTATCTGAGGTATATAACTAATCACTGAGTAGCTATCAAGGACTTGACAGAAAGAGAGATAAGGAAAACTTAAGGATGTCTGGTTCTTATTCTCACAAGCTATGTCTATATTGTTCTTATGGGGTGATTGTCTGAAGGCACACATAGGAAAGGGAACCTCCCGAGAATCTATGGGGGGAGTCCTACGGTTTCTATAGACGGGAGGTGGACTGCAAAGGACAGACGGGAACAAGGTCACTTCCCGCTTCTACCACACGATCCGGAATATAGAAGGCATTCATAAGCTAGCTAGTCTAAGCACCACGCTTACACTAAACATGCAACTTTAACTCAAGAGTGACAGGAATTAAAGTACTCAAAGAGTTATGAACCGTAAGAACAATAAAAACAATGTTACTCACTTGAATAAGAAGTCGATCTTTCCACAAGGTCTCAGGATCAGGCTCTAATGGAGTTGATCCCAGAGGTAGAAGATGAAGAGGAGACACCAACATGTCTGGGCCTTCCTTCAGCTTCGCCTCTACCGCTCTCTAATCCTCTCGAACAAGATTAGCTAGATCTAAATAGATCGTGGCTCTAATCTCTCAACTTGATACTAACTCTCCAACTCTAATTCTAATCTAGTGCTCTAATCTCAGATAGGCATGGAGGATCTGATAGAATGAATTGTTATCTGCCCTGGGGTCGGGGGGTCTGCTTATATAGCCCGGAGGAGATGACGTGCACCGTACGATCAAACCGACCTTAACTTGTGGTTTAGATTGATCCTCATAGGCGGTGGAAGAACATTCCGGAAGCTGGGCCCATTTGGCGCCAGGGAGGGGCTGACCGGCCCCACCACCAGGCCGATCGGGCTGGGGTGGGCCCCCCTCGGGGTCCACTTCGGCCAGGTGGGTCCTTGATCCTTCTAGATGCTTCTTTCTTAGGTGCTAAGTCACGTTGAGTTCCGGAGCCTTCTGGAGTCTTCTAGAGTGGTTTCTTTGCATATTTTCTGAATAGTCCCTGTAAATTCATAGATTCACCAAAACTCGTGGAAATTGTCAATATAAACCCTAATAAGGTGATCTAATTATATTTTAGTCCTTTTTCCAGTAAATGTGAGGGAAAATATTTATAGATAAAATGTGCCAACATTAGCTCAAACCATATCCAAATCAAAATAACACACATTATTCTATATGAAAAACAAGAAAATAAGAGAATGCTTAATAAAAATTTAATGAAAGAAAGAATAACGCTAGTACCATCCTAACTACATTTTTTTAAAATCTAAAGTATATACAAAATCTCATCTCTTAGCTCCTTCGACCTAGCTAGAAATTATAATTTTTATTTTCTCCATATCTAAACCATAGAATAAATTTAATAACAATAAATGAAGGGAGGATGAAGATTCAAACCTTGCCAACACTTTGGAGGAGAGAAATCTTCACAAATTAATAAAGATAAAATTCGCAGTAACTCCCTAGGCTTGAGGCGCCATGGAGAGGAGGAGCTTGAGCTGTCCGGTCGGTACGGTGAACAATGGCTCAGGCAGTCAGAGGAGGAAGAAGGAGGTCGTTTATATGGACGGCAGCCATTTGTCTCGGGTGGTGTTCCCACATGAGACTAAAGGATGCCTCTTTAGTCTCGGGTGGTAACACCACCTGGGACTAAAGTCTGGCGCCAATAATTGCTACAGATAGCCTTTGGGAGCCTCCCCTTTTGTCATGGTTGGTAATACCAACCAGAACTAAAGGGGGCTGGCTCCCACACCCATTTCAGGCTACGTCAACGAAACCCATTTAGTCCTGACTCCAAAGTTGAACTAGGACTAAAGGGACGTACTAAAGGCTCCTTCTCTACTAGTGAGTGATGATATGTAAAAGTAATTCTAGTATATTGGTATTTGAATCAGAGCATTAATATTTTTACATTGTTTTTAGTATATATAATTATTTTGTATATCCTTTAGAGGTAGGGAGAGAGAGAGAGACATCACGACATTTAATATTTTTCAGGAAACAATTGTTCCAATATTTATGATACTTATGAAGATGACAGTCAACCGTTTTGCATGTATAGAGTAACTTGAAGAGTTTGATATTTTTTAACCTGGCAAATCTTGTGATTTGCCAACTGCTAAAAGATTTGCCAAGCTAAAAAAAGAATGCATCTTCAAATGTTTGATATTTTTAACTTGACAAGATATTCTTTCTCTTATACATTTGCATCATAAACCCTTCTCTATTCTTTATTTCTTTTTCGTCCTCCCACCTGGCTTTGTGCACGTAAGAAACATCGATGCCAAGTAGAGTACGCGTGCCTATCTTTGCACTCTTCAGGTAGGTTTTCCCCAAGTTGTAAAAACTTTTGAAATCCTTTGCCAAACTGTTGGAGGGGTGTGTTGAGCGTTTTTTTGCCAAAAATCAAGATTGCTAACCCGATTTGGCAAACTGATGAAGATGCTCAATGCGATTTTAATGGCTTAACTGTAGAAATCAACATTTTAATTTAGATGCTGGATGTGTTGCCTAGGTAGCTTCTTAGAGCATCTTCAACAGTTTGCCAAATTGGGTTGACATTCTTTATTTTTAGCAAAAAAACGTTGAAAACACCACCTCCAACTGTTTGGCAAAGGACTTGGCAATTTTTGGCAACTTAGAAAAAACCTACCTCTAGCGCGCAAAGATACGCGTGCGTACACGATTTGGCATCATCGTTTTTCCCATGCATGAAGCTAGGTGAGAGGGTGAAAAAATAAATAAAGAATACAGAAGGGTTCATGATGCAAATGTGTAAGAGGGAAATAATAGTTTGGCAAGTTAAAAATAATAAATTCTTGGAGATGCATTCTTTGTTTACTTGGCAAATCTTTTTAGGAGTTGGCAAATCACAAGATTTGCCTAAGTTAAAAATAGCAAACTCTCAGAGATGCTCCAAACATGGCCAGAGTTGCTTAAAGAGGAAAGTGACTTGATGTCTGTGAACTGCCATAACGGCAGAAAAAAGTTGATCGATTTGTACCCACTATCTTTCGTATACACGGCAAGCATCCACATAATCTGTTGTTCTTTTAGTTGTTGGAGATGCCCACTATTGGAATGGCCAGGTCCAGGTGGTGAGTGCATAATATGGTTGCCCATGAGGAGCTTCATCCTCTTACTTGCATAGGATCACCGTTTACTTGATAAGGTAGCAATTAAAAGGGCTTGGCAGCGTTCATCACCAAACATATGTTGATGATGGGGACTTAGTTGTTTCGGAGTAAGCAAGGGAAAATAGTTGCGGTACATATCCTATTCATCGAAAGCATTGTTTTAACTCACTAGCAAATTGCTACTGCATTGCTACGTTGAAATGCTAATTGTGCACATTTGCTAGGACAAATAGATTTTTCACTTGTTATATATACTAGCAAGATGGCCCACGCGTCACGCGCTTGCTATATTTGTAACTAAAAAGTAAATGTAGCAAGTGGTTAGCTTGAGATAAATAAATGTGATATTTATCGACCTATATTTTAGAAATTGAGTTTAACTAACTAGTGGAACTGCACGTGTGACACACATGTGATTTGAAAAACCATGTAAACAGGAATATCTTAATTATAAAATTAACAATAATCTATATTTATAGTAAAGATGAAGCATGCATGATAAAAATATATTTAAAAAATCAAGAGAATATGAATTTTCAAACCTCATAGAAATAATAACAAAGTCAAACTTATTGGGTAGTATAAGAATAACCATGACACTTTGGAGGAACCAAATTATAATAAAATATTTCTTTGTAACATACAATATTGGAAGAGCTACATTAGTAATAAAATTACTCATCTGTTACCATTTTTCTTTTAAATATTCTCTATAGACAATATTAACAAACTACATCTACCCGTGTTACACGTTTAAAAATATTAAAATTTATGATAGCGAATACACATATAAATAAATCTATTATATCAAGATATTCCAAAGAAACTGAGAATAATCCTTAGATTATCAATACCATCACATATGTGATGGTTTAAAATAAGAATTATAAAGTAAAAAACACTTGATTGGAGCGGAAGCACATCCATGGGTGCTGCCACTCAAGAATATTGGTACCCAAGAATTACTAAGAACTAATCAAGCAGATGACATTATCACGACTATCTACAATTCTCCTTCTAGAACCAAGTGTGCAACTACTATCTACCTTTTCGCATCTAAAACCATGTGTGGCCATTACGCTCCCCTATCCAATTTTGTGCATCTCCAGTTCTCTCCCTCGAACATCACATCTCAACATCAACATACCTTATTAGCTGCAACCATGATCGATCATTGATTTTATTCACAAACTAATCCACTTTTAAGTAAACCAACAGCACTCCAAACCTAACAAATGACTAGGAAACTGTAGAATAAAATGCTTGGACCTACTTTATAATCCAAAATATGATAAAATATGCTAGGAAACCCTAGAATAAAATATGATAAATCAAAATTATTTTACATTTATAATCTAAATTCTTGGACCTACTTTAGATTTATAAACTAAATAAAATGCTTGTGCCTCCTAGTTGACACACTCCACTAACACTAAACCCTAGAAATAAAGTGATACCTTTTATATATGTAACATCTTTGTTGACGCCTTTAGGGCCAACATGCAAGAGCACTAGAGCATGCGGTTCGCGAACGGACCGAAGACCAGAAAAAGCTGCGTAGGGAAGTTAGACCGCCCTACCAAGGAGGTTAGACTGCCCTGGCTCAAGATGGTCATCCGAGGAGATAAATACCACACTTACGTGATGGAGGACGGCTAGGTTTACGAGCAAACCAGCAAAGAGATAAGCAACGCACTTACGTGGTGAAGAATGACTAGTTTACGAGCAAACTAGCAAAGGCCATCGAAGCTCTCTATTGGGGATCTAGAGGAGGGGCCCAAACATCCTGGTGGGTCACTCCTGGGCCCATTGAGAAGGCCCCCTACAAGGGAGGGCCCACCCGCGTTGCTGCCTGGAATGTACGGCGCCCCCTCCGGGAGCCGTGCAGAGAGAGGCACCAGAGGAGCAGACAAGACAGAGGACACTAGCGTGGGAAGAGCCGGAAGATCATCAGGGCGGAAGACGAGGCCGGGGGAGGTTCCGGAAGAGGGCACCGAAAGGGACCACTCGGCACTGTAGCATCACATGGGCAGAGGACCCACGAGAGGGGATAGACTGTCTTGCCGCCGATCTATGGTTTAGGTTCAGGAGTCCGTACCGAGGCCGTACCAGGGGCAATTCGGACATTGTACCGAGGGTAAAACGGTCATTATACTGGGGGCGCCTCGCGCCTATAAAAGAGGGGGCCAGCCCCATCTAATTTTTTTCCTAAGTTGCCATATACTCACTCTACTAGTCACTCAGTCCCCTAGTAGCTCTCCTGGGCCGCCCTACGCGGACCAAGAGCCCACTCCTTTACTTTTTGGGCCATTGTAACCACCAATAGTTGGCGCCGTCCGTGGGGATGTGTGTGACCGAGAAAAGCCAAAATGACTCTGGCAAAGAAGAAGGGGAAGGGAACCACGGAGGAGTCCCGGAGTGAGCCACCTCAGACAGAAGGCGATGCGTCGGATCCCACACCCCGGGTTCCTCAGGAGAGCCCGGCATTCCGAATGGAGTGGACCCGGAAAACCCCCAGCATAGGGGGAGGAGGACCAGGGAGGTGCTAAAGACCCCCCTCTGGTGCAAGGGGAAGACGATGATGCCTCCCCGAAGGAGCGGGAGGCCCTCAACTTGGAATAAGAGGTGGAGGACCTTCAGGCCCAGGTCCGGGAGCCGTGAAGAAGTGCGGAGCGGCAAGATTCCACCGCCCGGGAGGAGATCGACCGGGAGGCACGAAGGGAGGAAGAGTACCTCCGGAGGAGGGCGGAGGCGAGCCGAAAGGCGCGTGAGCTAAAGAAGCTCGTAGAGGACCTCAACGCTAGAATGACGCCAAGAGAGAGCTTCGGGAAGGGCAACCGGGAACCTCCCCGGTCCCCAGACCAGGACTGCAACGAGACGCCCCCGAAGCGCGGAGGGGTCCACAACCCGAAGTCGCCTCTGGCTCCGCCCATCCAGTCATATAGCTGGCCAAAGGGGTTGAAGATGCCTCATATCACACCCTACGACGGGAAGACCGACCCGGCGTCCTTCCTCATGAGCTTTGAGGCAGCCATCCAATCTATGGGCGGAGACGAGTTCACCATGGCCAAGAGCTTCTTGATGGTCGTCACTGGGATCGCCCACACTTGGTACACCATGTTGGACGCCGGGAAGATTATTGACAGTCAAATTTGGTACACCTAGCAATTAGTTTACCGTCAACATTGGCACTAATTTAATATCCGAACTAACAGTACTAACCCCCAGAGATATCAAGTTCACTCTTGCATGTCGATTTCGGAGTTTATTGTTTACGCAGGAAATTAACGTTAAAGAGGAGACTTCCGGGATTTCATCAAGCCCTTCAGGAGAAAATCATGAAGCCCGGCACAAGTCAAGACACATGATGAACATGACTCCAGATGGCCCAAGGATCGAAGCATCAACATGTAAAACTCCGGGGACTTGGAGTTTACCAACGAGATCAACTAAGCCCGAGAGATATTCGCGCAGCCCAGAACAACAAGATCTTCCAATACATATTCAGAGACTTAAGCAGCCTCTAATGGCAAAAGTTTGAATACAAAAGTTGTATGCCTCAACGATAGCTTCGATTTGGACATGTGGAAGACCCAATTAGGGTCAAGGAGCTAAGAGATTTGGCCCCCGAAATACCTGCTGTGCAGATAAGTCCAAAATCAGATAGATTATCTTCTGAGGCTGTTTTGGGGATCTTATCTTTGTTTCCAAGGAAAGCAATGAATACCAAAGCTGGATATAATTTCATGGCACAAAATCTGGACACCGAATTTGTATTATTTGGAGTGCGGACATTGGAGATATGACGCCGGCAAGGAAGGGCTATGAATCTGGAAAATCTGGATGAGGCTGAGTTTATGGAAACCAAGTTCGCTTCTCTCCCAAGGAAGATCTCGAGAAGGCAAGGTGGAGCACGTCCCAAGGCTCCCCAAGGGCATAAATACAACCCACTGGGCACCCAAGGAGGGGGGAGGGATCCACTCCATCCATTCATCACAACTCGGCGAAACCTAGAAGCAAGCACCGAAGGGAGACGACGGCCGCCTCGAGTCCTCGAAGTTGTCTAGGATATGGCCTAGGCCTACCCTATCCACCATGGCCTCCTTGCATGGTTGTGCCATGGTGGAGTTCCGGAGCTACGCGTTCATCATCTTAGGTATGATCTCGGTGGTGATGGTGTAATGCATACTTTCATGTGAGTAATGATAATCTTGTGATCCGATCTTTTAAGCAATTCCAAGTCTCTGTTCATGCTTCCTACCTATCGTGAATATGCTTGTTCCTTAGTTTAATACTAGGTTAGACTACATAGCATGCTTTATGTAATCATGGTGATTAGATCTAGTATGTGGATCCTTCATGGTTTGTAGACACGTTCACTTGGACGTGCCCCTAGACTCCTCGCATGAATAGGGCGCGTCGTGACAGGACGAAGGTTTCGAAAGGCGGATGTTTTCAGGAGGAAGGACGGAGGTAGGAATTTAAGGATGCTATTAGATGAGATGCTTGATTTGTTGCTCTTTAGCTGGAACTACAACTATAAGGCGATAGGCCTAGATACCCCTTTGGTTGCACTTTACCAAGCCTATGTTTGTCGATGTGATCAACTTATATGCTATCACTCATATCTATTAGGTTTACCTCTCATATGCAATCAACACCTCATGTAGCGTTAGATCGGTTAGATTAGATGGAAAACCCTAGGTAGTTTGCTTCCGATCCACGGTTCGATATCTTGGGTCATCCCGAGTAAAGAAGGGCGACACGTGATCTGTACGCTTGCAGATCGAAAAGTGACACATGTTTTAAACGTCCACAAGCCCCTTTTTCTGGCGCCGTTGCCAGGGATTGGAACTCGAACCCTAGGGCGAACCATCTATCTTTTTGACTAACCCTTATTTTTATTATTGCATATACGGTTTTTTTCTTGTTTGTGTCCTTGAAAGCAGGTGAAAAGCTAGACACAAGATGTTCGATGAGTTCTCTACACCCGCACTTCAACAACACAAGATTCACTTCCAATGAACATGAAGATTCGCTCTTTAGTGGTAGGTGCTAACTTTTGTTAGTGGCCCATCATCCGCTATCGAGTCCACACCCTACACAAAAGTGATGATAAACAAGGTAAGTCAATGTGTCAATTAAATTTTTAAGACTAATGTTTTGTGGAGATTTGTTTGATCAAGCAATAGGCATTGGAAGCAATCGCGATGCCCCTAAGATCACAAAATCACGCTCGTCAACATCTTCGAAGTTTCTGTTCACATCAATTTTTGCACAGCGTCATGGGAAGAACAACAGAATATCTTTGGATATTTAGAAGCCCCACAAATTTACGCTTCCAACGAGTCAAGAATCAAGTCAATCGGAGGTTCCTACAAGCGGATATGGCCGAATCACCGATGGTTGCATGTCCTGAAAATTTCTGGACAGCAAGCAAAGCTGAAGTGAAACAGTCATAACTCCCTCATATGAACTCCGATTAAGATCAATGAGTACCCATTGGAAAGGTAATTTTATAAAATTTTAAATAAAGAAATATTTTGGTATATGTTCTGTTATGTACATAGGGGAAAATCCACGAAGAAGCAGTAGCAGCAATACGATGAGAACAAGAGAGTGAAGATGACGGCGACAACAACAAAGAGGAGCTTGGGCAACGCTTCCATTAGACCACACATGAAGAACTTCAGAGACTTGGAACAAAACAAAGACCCCTGGAGCATTGGAAAATGAAGACACAAGTTGGCAACATCCGACGCAGGGAGATGTTTGGAGCAAACCACAATGGATTACTCACATATGACAACATCCAATGGCGCGGATACTTTGGGCTCTCACACGAAGGATCATGGAGCTGCATGAAGATATTTAAGACATGTGTGAAGCCCACAAACAAGTGAAGAAGAGTGATCCTACACAAAGCAACCATGACGACATGTGGCACGAAAGAAGGAATTGAGAAAATGTTACGACGACATGTGATCCTACACAAAGCAACCACCTCCGATCATCAAGGATTGTTCGCATTCAACTCCGGACGACCACTCACGATGAAAAGCTCGAAGGCTAAGGTACACACTAAACTCTCAAGGTACTTTTGGAGATGATATATTTCCTTTGTTATATTCATGTTCATATCCAATAGTATGATTTAATTCTATGCCTTACACCCTTGATGATCATGACGATAAGCTAGAATTTCTTTAGCATGATAAAGAGGCTATGTTGTGCTTAAACTTTGTTAATTCCTTGCCTAATGAACCTTTGCCTAATAAGATCTTTAGCGCTGAGCAAGAAACTTATGCTACCTTTTATCACATTTTGTTCATCCAACTTTAAATTGTGGTTATGATTGTGTATGTTTTTATTAGGTCTTGCAAATCTTAGACTTGCTTTGTGCTTGGTCAAGCTCGTGACCTTAAAAGAGCGTGTATCGGGGGAAAACCCGAGTTTGACTAACCATGCTGGTCATTAAACCTTAATCAAGAGGAGAGAAGCCACGCCCCAAAGGAATTGCAAGCTCGTGCATCGCCTTCCCCAAATCTCGAGTGCGAACGTCGCTGTTTTCATCAGTTTTGAGCACCCAGTCAGATATGTAGAAGAGAGTAAAAGTTGAAAATCAGAAGCTCCATCAAGTGCCGATTCCAACGCCTCTAAGATCGATGAATTTGAAGACCCGTACAAGGAGATATGGCGAATAAATTAGGCGTTGCGCAGTCTGAAATCAGATTTGGAGAGATTGCAGCGTTGGAGTAAAACGGGCGTAACTCACTCGATCGGAGTACGTTGGGGGTCAATATAGACTTGATGGAAAGACAATTTCATGCGCCATGCTTGCTACATGATCTGGTCTAGACAGAGAGGAAAATTCGTGAAAGGAGAGGCAGCGACGAAAAGCAATGGAGGAGGGGATGATGATGCAAGAGATGATCGGGCAAGTCTTCGATTGAGCGAGAATGAACATGTCAGTCATGGAGAGTGAATCAAAGCTGCATGGACACCTTCAAATCTTGCATGAAGGACCATGGCTTCACGACCACGAGAAGGTACGTAAGAAAGTCGAGCTCTATGACTTTAAATGAAGCGCTTTGCGGGAGGCAACCCGTTTTCTTTTGTCTATATATATATATATATTATATATATAATTTGACCGTCTACATTGTGCTTTTAAACTGAACCATCAAGTAACATTGTACCATTGCTCTAATAAATGCCACAACATCATGTTGTATGATCTAATTTTTATTGAGGGAGCACTTTGTTCTTGATCTTGGAAAACTTGTAGACCCTATTGTGTGCCTATTAGTGTTTAGAGTCTTTTTCTTTCGTGTCTTTTTAGAGAGAAATAAGAAGTTGGCACCATTCTTTAACTCTAAGCTTGTGGCTACTTAAATTAGGATAACTCTTGCATTTGTTTTAGACAACCACCACCATGTCATTTTGTTCATCCATGTCATATTGCTTTGAGTTGATCTAACTTTTTGTCCAACCAACCTAAGCGTTCCTATAGCCCCCACCAAAAACTCGTAGCCAACAAGGGTAGGCTTGACTTGCTTTGATTGGGTTGCACCATTCTGGTTGGCCAAGCCCACCTCTATCCCTTGTTCTAACTAAAAATTTTAACTAGCCTCCCTATAAAAGCCTTAGGAAAACCACTCCTACCTTTAGCCTTCTTAAAACCTTTGGTTTGTTTTTCGTAAAAATACCCTTAGCACCACCTTAGATAGAATTTCTGTAATTTACTCCTTCTCTTCAAAATTCTTATTTGAGCCAAAAATACAGGATACCCATAACCTACCCTTTAAACCTTGTTAGTTCGGTTCATTGATTCTTTTCGATGGGTGATTTTCTTGATGACAACGCTTACTTCGTATGAAGTGAAGGCTAAGCTTTGTCCTTTGCTTATTGTGGACCTTTTCAGAAATCTTTCTTGCCTTGCTAACATTAGTTTTTGCTAACCATTTGCATTTTGCATTTCTTTGATGACCACTTTCGTTATGTCAAGCATGTTCGGTTTTCTAAAACTTTTTTGGAGCGCTTGAATTCTTTGGCTTTAACATGGTGTTTGATCCGAGGGTTTTGGCAACATAGTTGTAAACATGGTGTTTAAAACTTTGTGTAATCTCTATAAAGTTTATTCTCAACATTTCATGCTTCTAACTCATTGCATTCACGCTTGCACACGCGTACACCCATTAGGTTTTTAATTTTTCTTTCACTAGATTAACTATGCCGCAAGTTAAGACTTAGGGGATGTCTTTGGTTTGTCGGCATAGAGTGAGTATTCCCAACCATCACCTCGGGGGTACTTTGTTCTTTAGAGTTGTTTTGCAGGCATGGCGAATCACTCCCATGAGTATGTGATAAAAGATGAAATTAAGATCGTCAACACCTCCAAAATCCCGAAAGAAACACCGCTGTCCTCATCAAGATTAAGCACATGTTCAAAGATGTACAAAAGAGGAAATTTGGATATTCAGGATCTCCACTAAGTCTTCTTTCCAACTCATCAAGATTTAACATTTTGGGAGACCTGTGCAAGGAGTTACAACCAAATTATTGGGTGTCACACATTCTGAAATCAGCACGGGACAGTTTTGCATTGATGGAGTAAAAAGGGTGTAACTCTTTTGTTCGGAGTCCGATTGGGGTGAATGACCACTCGTTCGAAAGACAATTTCAAGAACTTTACAATAGATCAATATTTCAGTACATGTTTTGTTCTGTAAGTTGATGAAAAATTTGTGGAAGTTGAAGCAGCGATAAAGGACAACATGGAAGGAGGTGAAGACAAGTTGAGAAACGATTGGGACGAAGGCTCATGACAAAGGGCAGACATTGCAGGACAATCAAGGCAACAAAGTGAAGAGCATGATGATGATCGACTCACATGGTGGTAGGACTTCAAGAATTACAAGATGGTTCATCATCTTCCATGCCTAGCAACATGCTAAGCATGGGGGAGGACTTGGTGGACATGAGAAGACCGCATGGAGTACAAGGATCACAGTTGCCACGAGATGCCGATCCTCCTTCTTCCATGCTATGCACAATGTTAAGCATGGGGGAGGCTGCGCTACACTACAAGCATCAAAGGACGGTAACAATTCCTCAGCCCTGTTTTTGTCCTTGTCTTTCTAAATGTTTGTACATATGTATATGCCTTCAACAACCTTTGGTTCAACCTTTTATATCTCTCTTGTTAATAACATGGCTTCTAGGAGTACAACCTAGTTTTAGTTTTTGTTTAGATCATGATCACCATCACCTAGTGCTCCCGACGATGATAATTTTTGGCGTAATCTTGATTATGGAAAGATGATGAAGGTTGCCGCTTTGTTGTACCTACATGATGTTGTATATGACTTGACTAATTTCTCTCTATTAAATGATCTTAAATTCACTAAATACCGGCTCTTTAATTTGTGGAGGTTAAATGACTAAATTCTAGGCCAACATACTTTATGTTGCTCTTTGATTTGAATTGACAAAAAACTCGATAACTTGTTTTGTTTTATATAAAACTTAATTCCTATGCTACACTACATTTGTGAATCTCTTGCAAGGCTCTACCAACCAAAGCCTATATACTTATGATCTTTCATGATGAAACCTTCAGAATGCAAACTTATATTTAGATGAGTTGGATTAGGATTGATGTTCTATGGTATGAGACTTAGAAGCTAGTCATTCCGTTTTGCGTAACATCTTTTTGCTAGCCTTTCTATCCGTGCATTATGAGTTTTCACATTGAGAATTTTGCAAACCTCACCGGATGTCCACCCTTAAACCCAAATATCTTTTTGTGATACCCTCCTTGTCCACAACCCAATATTTGAGTATGGATTATGATTTCGAGGAGAATTTGAAGGAGTTAGGACGTCACAAGAAGATAATTTTTGGAGGCCTCCAAGATGACGCAAGGAACATTCAAGATTTTGCGTGGAGGAGTCCTAGGAGTCCTAGAAGATTTCAATTATTTTCCAGACAAGAAATGAGATTTTTTGTACCTATCTTAGCAAGAAAAAGTATACATAACCCCCCGTTTGCTCGAGGACGAGCAAGTGTCCAAGCATGGGGGAGGAGCTGCTAAGTAGGTACTATGTTGTCTAGAGTTCAGGGGAGAAATTCAAAAAAAAAGAAAAAAAAGAGAAAGGAAAAGAAAAAAGGAGAAGAAAAAATGATGAAAAATAAAAAAAAATAAATGAATAATAAAGCTCCCTAGTTCTCTAGCTTCATTGGAATTTTTAGAAGTACTTCAAGATTAAGCTCCATACTCAAGTTTCCAACCATGTGCAATCCGATAACAAGGACTTTATTTGTGCCTTGGGATCATCCACTTGCCACTTGCACATGTCCATTTATCTAAATGCGTGTGTTCCATCTCTCTCCCTCTTCAACATTATTTTCCATGGCCTTTTTGACAAGTCTCAGTAAATCCAACAGATCTCTCTCTTAGTTTGACAATATTTCAAATATAATGTTTTTCTAGGATTGTTTTTACCTACCAAGCTCCACATAAGCCTTCCACTCTCATATATGAGTACCATAGGTTGAAAATAATCTAGTATAGGTTTGAGTGACTTGATGAGATAAGTGTTTCCATGAGCTTTTGCAAGAGAACCTCACTTATGTTGGATGTGCAACTTTTTGAAAAACTCTTCATGATCGAACAAGGTAAAGGTTTGAAGTTTGCGTAAGTTCAAGGAGCATTATATTTACTTTATTGTGGCATGATCTTTATTGCTAGTCTATCTTCCATAATGAAGTAGCCGGTTAAAAACTTGAACCTAAATACTAAATTCTTGAGAGAGCAATATGCCTTGTTATGTATGATTGAGTGTAGGGATAACATCGAAGGGCAACAATGATTTCTTGGTCAAGCAAATTTCCTAGACTTGCTCGAGGACGAGCAAGGTTTAAGCATGGGGGTATGTTGACTGTCAAATTTGGTACACCTAGCTATTAGTTTACCATCAACATTGGCACTAATTTAATATCCTAACTAATGGTACTAACCCCCAGAGATATCAAGTTCACTCTTGCATGTCGATTTTGCAGTTTATTATTTACGCAGGAAATTAACGTTAAAGAGTAGAATTCCGGGATAAGTTCATCAAGCACTTCAGGAGGAAATCATGAAGCCCGACACAAGTCAGGACACATGATGAGCATGACTCCAAATGGCCCAAGGACCGAAGCATCAACATGTAAAACTCTGGGAACTTGGAGATTTACCAACGAGATCAACTAAGCCCGAGAGATATTCGCGCAGTCCAGAACAGCACGATCTTCCAATGCAGATTCAGAGACTTAAGTGGCCTCTAATGGCAAAAGTTTGATTTGGACATGTGGAAAGCCCAATTAGGGTCAAGGAGCTAAGAGATTTGGCCCCCGAAATACCTGATGTGCAGATAAGTCCGAAATCAGACAGATTATCTTCCGAGGCTGTTTTGGGGATCTTATCTTCATTTCCAAGGAAAGCAATGAATACCAAAGTTGGATATAATTTCGTGGCACACAATTTGGACACTGAATTTGTATTATTTGAGGTCCGGACGTTGGAGATATGACTCCGGCAAGGAAGGGCTGTGAATCAGGAAAATCAGGACGAGGCTGAGTTTATGGAAACCAAGTTCGTTTCTGTCCCAAGGAAGATCTCGTGCAAGGCAAGGTGGAGCACGCTGCAAGGCTCCCCAAGGGCATAAATACAACCCCCTGGGCGCCTAAGGAGGGGGGAGGGATCCATCTATTCATCACAACTCGGCGAAACCTAGAAGCAAGCACCGGAGGGAGACGACGGCCGCCGCGAGTCCTCGAAGTTGTCTAGGAGATGGCCTAGGCCTACCCTATCCACCATGGCCTCCTTGCATGGTTGTGCCATGGTGGAGTTCCAGAGCTATGTGTTCATCATCTTAGGTATGATCTCGGTGGTGATGGTGTAATGCATACTTTCATGTGAGTAATGATAATCTTGTCATCCAATCTTTTAAGCGATTTCATGTCTCCGTTCATGCTTTCTACCTATCGTGAATATGCTTGTTCCTTAGTCTAATGCTAGGTTAGACTACATAGCATGCTTTATGTAATCATGGTGATTAGATCTAGTATGTGGATCCTTCATGGTTTGTAGACACGTTCACTTGGACATGCCCCTAGACTCCCGCATGAATAGGGGCGCGTCGTGACAGGACGAAAGTTTCGAAACGCAGATGTTTTCAGGAGGAAGGCCAGAGGTCGGAATTTTTTTGAGCGAGAACTGTGGGGGAGATCCCCACAGCAACGAACAAATATATGAACAGAATGGAAAAGAGAAGTACAGCCTAGGGAGAATACTTACAAAAGAGGGGGAAAAGAAGGAAACATAAATAGGTTACAAAATACTCTCTAACCATTGGAAAACTATTAGTCTAGCATCCTCAGCCACCCTGTGGAGTTGGCGGAGGACTTGGGATTTGAACTTCACAGTCCAGAGCTGAAGCAAAGCATTTTCATCATCAAAGATCTTCCTGTTACGTAAATTCCAAATTTCCCAGGCAGCTATGATGAAACTCTCCATGAAAAAAGAATGCTGAAAAGATTGCCTCGTTCTTGCCAGCGTGCTATGAATGTCTGAGGATGAACTCCAAATCACTCCAATTTTTTGCCAGCGAGATAAAGCAAAGGGGCAGCTGAAAAATAAATGCTGGATGTCTTCATCGATCTGACTGTTACAGAGGACACAATGGTCATTTGAATCCACAGTGTAGTTTTTGCGAGTGAGCATAGATTTAGTGTTGAGCCTATCAACCATGAGGAGCCTTGCAAAGAACCTTAGCCTAGGGATACACTTTGATTTCCATATCCACTTGAAAGTGGGTGGGACATGTATGTGTTTGAAGGCCAGCTTGTAGAGTTTGCTAGATTTATATTTGGAATTTCCCCAGATGAAAACCCATTTGTCAGGACTCAAATGATCATAGGTCAGATTGGGTAGTAACCTCTGTAGTTGCTGGAGTTCATCAAGGGCTTGTTCTGACAAGAGCAGAGAGAAAAGATCCTCCAAAAATTGTGCTTCTAGAAGTTTTTGGACTGAAATGGTTGTGTCATGACAGAAAGAGAAGAGATGTGGGAATTGGATATTCAGGGGTGGTTGGTTACCAAAAGTATTGATCCAGCAGTCTTCCCAGAAAAGAACTGAGGAACCATCCCCAACCTCACAACAAGCTATCTTTCTTAAAATGACATGTAGTCTGAGAACATCCTTCCACCAGAAAGAGCCCACCTCTCTAGAGCCATGGGGCACTTTGTTTTGGTAATACCTTGACTAGATGAGCTCTACCCATGGTACTTCAGCCTTTGAGTAAAATTTGTGCAATTGCTTGAGGAGAAGGGCATCATTCTGCAGTCTTAGGTTCATGACCTGCAGTCCTCCTTTATTCTTTGGTTTTTGCACCATGGGCCAAGCAGCAAGATTTCGACCATTTTTATTCTCCACATTTCCTCTCCAAATGCATTGTTTCCTTGCCCTATCAATATTTTCAATAACACCAATTGGTAATTTGATTGAACACATAGCATAGGTGGCTGTTGGTGTTAGAACAGAATTGGCTATCTGAAGTCTCCCTGTGTAGGAAAGAAGGGAGGAGCATGCTGAAAGTCTCCTTTCGATCCTATCCATGATAGGGGTTAAATCTTGAAATCTTGGCATAGTGGTTCCCATAGGTAGACCAAGGTAAGTGAAAGGCATTAAGCCTATTTGACATCCAAAATCAGCAGCCAAAGCAGTGATCTTGTTTTCCTCCACGTTGATTGGAATCATTAGTGATTTATTAAAGTTGACTTTCAGGCTAGTAGACAGAGCAAAATCCTGAATCAGGGACTTCAAAAATTGTAATTGCACAGGATCAGCTTGCATGACAAGTAGAGTATCATCTGCATACTGAACTACTGGGAATTCTGTGTCATGAGTTTGTAAAGGGATCCTCAAATGACCATCAGTGCAGGCAACATTAATTACATATTGCAGAAGTTCAGCTGCTAGGACAAAGAGGAGTGGGGCAAGAGGATCTCCTTGTCTTACTCCTCGTTTGCATTGAAATTGCTTTCCAGGAACTCCATTCAGAAGGTTAGAAGAGGTTCCAGAGGAGAAGATCATATGAATCCATTGCAACCATTTGTCAGGAAACCCCATATGTTTCATTACCTCCAAAATAGTGCTGTGCTAAATTGTGTCAAAGGCTTTGGCAAAATCCAGTTTCAGAATAATGATCTCCCTCTTTGATTGATGACATTGATGGATATATTCAAAGCACCAGGCAAGACAATCTTGGATAGTTCTATTTTTAATAAACCCATACTAGTTTTTATGGAGGAGCTTGAGGATAATCTTTCAGCCAGAATTTTAGTGATAAGCTTCATACAAGAATTTAGGAGGGAAATAGGCCTGAAGTCATTCACTATTTCTGGGTTGTTGGTCTATGGCACTAAGGTGATGAAAGATGTGTTAATGCTCTGTAAATCAAGATGTCCTTCAAAGAATCAAAACATAACGTGTAGAAATCAGACCAGCATTATTTAAGAAAAAGACCATTGAACCCATCAGGCCCAGGTGCCTTGTCAGGTGGCATTATTCTGATAATTCT
The DNA here is from genome assembly GCA_036936925.1 of Cenchrus fungigraminus. Lineage (NCBI taxonomy): Eukaryota > Viridiplantae > Streptophyta > Magnoliopsida > Poales > Poaceae > Cenchrus > Cenchrus fungigraminus. The sequence goes on along the minus strand of CM072772.1, from coordinate 53,707,346 downwards.
GTCAATTTCTTCCTTAGTTAAGGGGCCAACAAGAGGGGAGAGATCCACATTTAGGTGGATGAGCTGCTGGAGGTTGAACTGCATATGAGGCTGGTTGGAGACACCCATTCTGTTTTTGAAGGCTGACCAAAGGAGGGCTGCTTTGCTCTCATGATCTGTCACTGGCTACCCAGCATCATTAATTAACTGAGAGATGGAGTTTCTTCTAAATAAAACAGTTGCCATTGCATGAAAAAACTTTGTGCATTCATCACCAAACTTGATTCTGTTGACAGTGTACCTTTTCTTCCAATATATATTCTTGTATCTTAGCAAAGTTGCCAGCGGCCTCTTGATCAGATTCCTGAAGTTCCATTCTTGGGTGGATAGAGCTCTGTTCTCTTCTAAAGTGTCTAGAAAAAGGATGACTGTATTACAGTTGTAGATGAGCATGGAAAGATTAGACAGATTTTTTCTCCAGCTTTTCAAGGCAGCTCTTACATTCTTGAATTTTCCAGCTATGATTGTTGCTATATATTTTGTGTTCTTCACTTGCTTGAACCAACCCTCTTGTACAGTCTCTATAAAACCTGGGTGGTCAGGCCAAAATTTTTCAAATCTGAAAATATGAGATTTTGGTATACTAGTACCAATGGACACTTTACATGGAATATGATCTGAAGTGATCTTTGCCAAAGGAAGAACCTCTGTATTAGGATAAGAGTGGAGCCAATTCACTGAGGTAAAAAACCAATCAAGTTGAACTAACAGCGGGTCCTGCTGCACATTGCTCTAGGTACAAGCTCTCCCTTTTAGTGGAAGTTCCTCTAAACCCAAATGCCTAATGACATCATTGAAAATGACAGTATCAGCCACATTACCACCAGGTTTATTTCGATCTTCCAAAGATCTATAAAAATTAAACTCCCCTAGAAAAAGCCAATCATCATCTGGTTGGATAGTGATGCTTTTCAACCAAGAAACAAAAACAGATTTCCTAGGTTCTTGACATGGGCCATAAACTGTTGTGAGGTTCCACTTGCTCAGGTTGTGGGTAGAAATGAACTGAAGGGTTAGAGCAAAAGGCTCTTTAGCAAGCACACAACCAGTAAAACAAGCACTACTTCAAAGCACTAGAATGCCACCAGAAGCCCCAACTGAGGGGACAAAATCAAATTTGTCAAATCTTCTAGGGGTGAAATTCCTGATAAAAGCATTGTCGAAGTATTCTTTTTTGGTCTCCTGTAAACAAACAACTGAACAAGAGCTCTCCTCTATTTTGTTTCTTACTGCATCCCATTTATCAGAAGCATTAAGTCCTCTAATATTCTAGCACAGTACATTCCAGTTTCTTGTTGCCATAAAAAACTATGGGAGCAAAGTAGAACCAGTTGATTATGCATAACACAACCAAACAAAGCAGAATCACTGAAAGGGTATAACAGAGGAAAGAATCTGGAAGGGACCAGAGAAGCCACCTGGAGAGGACTAGGTTGCCCAAAGCAAAAAGAGACCAATCTAAAATTATCACACCAATGTTACTGAGAAGCAACCAAAGTACCATAGAGGGACATGCCACAGTTTGCAAGAAGGGAAACAAAAGAGTTTGATGAAGGACACAAGAGCCTAAACTGAAGGATGGGACATTGTATGCAGCCGAGAGGATGGATAAATCATTCTTCATCATCATTGGGCATAGGTGAAGTACATTCCTGCAACTGCAGTGTGTGAGGCACCTCGCTAGGAGCTGCTCCACAGTCCACACCCCAATCTTGTAGGATGGATGCAGGGATGGGGTTCTAGACGTCTTCAAGCATGATCACTTCCTCCTGAGTGGCAATCTTCATGGATTGAGCACGAGCACGCTTCCTTAGTGTGTTGTCCAGGCTACAATGCTTATAACCCTCATTGTTTTCCTGTAATCTTGGGCTTCTACGCAATTTGGTCATATCCACTGGGGAGGTAGGAATTTAAGGATGCCATTAGATGAGATGCTTGATTTGTTGCTCTTTAGCTGGAACTACAACTAGAAGGAGATAGGCCTAGATACCCCTTTGGTTGCGCTTTACCTAGCCTATGTTTGTGGATGTGATCAACTTATGTGCTATCACTCATACCTATTAGGTTTACCTCTCATATGCAATCAACACCTCATGTAGCGTTAGACCGGTTAGATTAGATGGAAAACCCTAGGTAGTTTGCTTCCGATCCACGGTTCGATATCTTGGGTCATCCCGAGTGAAGAAGGGTGACACGTGATCCGTATGCTTGCGGATCGAAATGCGACACGTGTTTTAAACGTCAACAAGCCCCTTTTTCTGGCGCCGTTGCCGGGGACTGGAACTCGAATCCTAGAGCGACCCATGACTAACCCTTATTTTTATTATTGCATATACGCTTTTTTTATTGTTTGTGTCCTTGAAAGCATGTGAAAAGCTAGACACAAGATGTTCGATGAGTTCTCTACACCTGCACTTCAACAACATAAGATTCACTTCCAACGAACATGAAGATTCGCTCTTTAGTGGTAGGTGCTAACTTTTGTTAGTTGCCCATAATCCGCTATCGAGTCCACACCTTACACAAAAGTGAGGATAAACAAGGTAAATCAATGTGTCAACTAAATTTTGAAGACTAATGTTTTGTGGATATTTGTTTGATCAAGCAATAGGTATTGGAAGAAATTGCGATGCCCCTAAGATCACAAGATCAAGCTCGTCAACATCTTCGAAGTTTCTGTTCGCATCAATTTTTGCACAGCCACATGGGAATGGGAAGAACAACAAAATATCTTTGGATATTTAGAAGCCCCATGAAGTTACTCTTCCAACAAGTCAAGAATCAAGTCAATCGGAGGTTCCTACAAGTGGATATGGCCGAATCACCGATGGTTGCACGTCCTGAAAATTTCTGGACAGCAAGCAAAGCTGAAGTAAAACAGTCATAACTCCCTCATATGGACTCCGATTAAGATCAATGAGTACCCATTGGAAATGTAATTTTATAAAATTTTAAATAAAGCAATATTTTGGTATATGTTCTGTTATGTACACAGGGGAAAATCCACGAAGAAGAAGCAGCAGCAATACGATGAGAACAAGAGAGTGGAGATGACGGCGACAACAACAAAGAGGAGCTTGGGCAACGCTTCCATTAGACCACACATGAAGAAATTTAGAGACTTGGAACAAAACAAAGACTCCTGGAGCATTGGAAAATGAAGACACAAGTTGGCAACACCCGACGCAAGGAGATGTTTGGAGCAAACCACAATGGATTACACACATAATACAACATCCAATGGCGCTGATACTTTGGGCTCTCACACGAAGGATCATGGAGCTGCTTGAAGACATTTAAGACATGTGTGAAGCCCACAAACAAGTGAAGAGGAGTGATCCTACACAAAGCAACCATGATGACATGTGGCATGAAAGAAGGAATTGAGAAAATGTTACGCGAACCACCTCCGATCATCAAGGATTATTCGCATTCAACTCCGGAGGACCACTCATGATGAAAAGCTCGAAGGCTAAGGTACACACTAAACTCTCAAGGTACTTTTGGAGATGATATATTTCCTTTGTTATATTCATGTTCATATCCAATAGTATGATTTAATTCTATGCCTTACACCCTTGATGATCATGACGATAAGCTAGAATTTCTTGAGCATGATAAAGAGGCTATGTTGTGCTTAAACTTTGTTAATTACTTGCCTAATGAACCTTTGCCTAATGAGATCTTTAGCACTGAGCAAGAAACTTATGCTACCTTTAATCACATTTTGTTCATCCAACTTTAAATTGTGGTTATGATTGTGTATGTTTTTATTACGTCTTGCAAATCTTGGACTTGCTTTGTGCTTGGTCAAGCTCGTGACCTTAAAAGAGCATGTATCAGGGGAAAACCCGAGTTTCACTAACCATGCAGGTCATTAAACCTTAATCAGGAGGAGAGAAGCCATGCCCCAAAGGAATTGCAAGCTCGTGCATCACCTTCCTCAAATCTCGAGTGCGAACGTCGCTGTTTTCATCAGTTTTGAGTACCCAGTCAGATATGTAGAAGAGGATAAAGGTTGAAAATCAGAAGCTCCATCAAGTGCCGATTCCAACGCCTCCAAGATCGATGAATTTGAAGACCCGTACAAGGAGATATGGCGAAAACATTAGGCGTTGCGCAGTCTGAAATCAGATTTGGACAGATTGCAGAGTTGGAGTAAAACGGGCGTAACTCACTCGATCGGAGTCCGTTGGGGGTCAATATAGACTTGATGGAAAGACAATTTCATGCACCACGCTTGCTACATGGTCTGGTCTAGACAGAGAGGAAAATTCGTGAAAGGAGAGGCAGCGACGAAAAGCAAAGGAGAAGGAGGGGATGATGATGCAAGAGATGATTGGGCAAGTCTTCCATTGAGCGAGAACGAACATGTCAATCATGGAGAGTGAATCAAAGCTGCATGGACACCTTCAAATCTTGCATGAAGGACCATGGCTTCGCGACCACGAGAAGATACGTAAGAAAGTCGAGCTCTATGACTTTAAATGAAGCGCTTTGCGGGAGGCAACCCGTTTTCTTTTGTTTATATATATATATATATATATATATATATATATATATATATATATATATATATATATATATATATATATATAATATGACCATCTACATTGCGCTCTTAAACTGAACCATCAAGTAAAATTGTATCATTGCTCTAATAAATGCCACAACATCATGTTGTATGATCTAATTTTTATTGAGGGAGCACTTTGTTCTTGATCTTGGAAAACTTGTAGACCCGTTTGTGTGCCGATTAGTGTTTAGAGTCTTTTTCTTTTGTGTCTTTTTAGAGAGAAATAAAAAGTTGGGACCATCCTTTAACTCTAATTTAGGATAACACTTGCATTTGTTTTAGACAACCACCACCATGTCATTTTGTTCATCCATGTCATATTGCTTTGTGTGTTTTGAGTTGATCTAACTTTTTGTCCAACCAACCTAAGCGTTCCTATAGCCCCCACCAAAAACTCGTAGCCAACAAGGGTAGGCTTGACTTTCTTTGATTGGATTGCACCATTCTAGTTGGCCAAGCCCACCTCTATCCCTTGTTCTAACTAAAAAGTTTAACTAGCCTCCCTGTAAAAGCCTTAGGAAAACCTCTCCTACCTTTAGCCTTCCAAAAACCTTCGGTTTGTTTTTCGTAAAAATACCCTTAGCACCAACTTAGATAGAATTTCTATACCTTACTCCTTCTCTTCAAAATTCTTATTTGAGCCAAAAATATAGGATACCCATAACCTACCCTTTACACCTTGTTAGTTCGGTTGATTGATTCTTTTCGATGGGTGATTTTCCTGATGACATCGCTTACTTCGTATGAAGTGAAGGCTAAGCTTTGTCCTTTGCTTGTTGTGGACCTTTTCGGAAATCTTTCTTGCCTTGCTAACATTTGTTTTTGCTAACCCTTTGCATTTTGCATTTCTTTGATGACCACTTTCGTTATGCTAAGCATGTTCGGTTTTCTAAAACTTTTTTGGAGCGCTTGAATCCTTTGGCTTTAACATGGTGTTTGATCCGAGGGTTTCGGCAACATAGTTGTAAACCTGGTGTTTAAAATTTTGTGTAATCTTTATAAAGTTTATTCTCAACATTTCATGCTTCTAACTCATTGCATTCACGCTTGCACACACGAACACCCATTAGGTTTTTAATTTTTCTTTGACTAGATTAACTTTGCCACAAGTTAAGATCTTAGGGGATATCTTTGGTTTGTCGGCATAGAGTGAGTATTCTCGACCGTCACCTCGGGGGTACTTTGTTCTTTAGAGTTGTTTTGCAGGCATGGCGAATCACTCCCATGAGTTTGTGATAAAAGATGAAATTAAGATCGTCAACACCTCCAAAATCCCGAAAGAAACACCGTTGTTCTCATCAAGATTAAGCACATGTTCAGAGATGTACAAAAGATGAAATTTGGATATTCAGGAGCTCCACTAAGTCTTGTTTCCAACTCATCAAGATTAAACATTTTAGGAGACCTGTGCAAGGAGTTACAACCAAATCATTGGGTGTCACACATTCTGAAATCAGCACGGGACAGTTTTGCATTGATGGAGTAAAAAGGGCGTAACTCTCTTGTTCGGAGTCTGATTGGGGTGAATGACCACTCATTCGAAAGATAATTTCAAGAAGTTTACAATAGATCAAAATTTCAGTACATGTTTTGTTCTGTAAGTTGATGAAAAATTTGTGGAAGTTGAAGTAGTGATAAAGGACAACATGGAAGGAGGTGAAGACAAGTTGAGAAACGATTGGTACTAAGGCTCGTGACAAAGGGCAGACATTGAAGGACAGTCAAGGCAACAAAGTGAAGAGCATGATGATGATCGACTCAAATGGCGGTAGGACTTCAAGAATTACAAGATGGTTCATCATCTTCCATGCCTAGCAACATGCTAAGCATGGGGGAGGACTTGGTGGACATGAGAAGACCGCATGGAGTACAAGGATCACAATTGCCACGAGATTGAGGACCGGAGCGTCCGATGACTGGTGGATGGTCGCTCCTTGGTGTGATGAGTGATTGACAACGTGGTGTGGACTGACTCTTGGCTGAGTATTGCAGGTGCAGGTTGCGGCTTGACTCGTGTTGGTGCAGGTGAAGAGCGGGCGCGAAAGGTATTAGCCTTGCGGGGCCTCCGAGGAGTGGAGAGACAAGTAGGCTCGGCTCGATGGACCCGATGGCCGAACGGGGTCAAGTGCGGGCCGCATGGTGGCAAGAAAAGCAAGACGAAGTTGTGTACGATTTCTTGGTTGAGCCTCAAAACCAAGGTCGAGCCGGTGCAGGGTAGCGGCTAACAACCGGAGTCTGCACGTGAGGTTTGGTTGGTTTACTCCAGAAAACAAACACCGAGTTGGGATGACGTGGCGGCCAAGTCATGAGTGGGATTGGCGTGGAGGCTGCACCGAGTCAGCGGGGTTTGCGGCGGTTCACCATAAAACCGTCGGGGTTACTTGGTTGAGCCACAAAACCAAGACCGGAGGCTCGGCGGGCGGAGATGAGATCCGGGCGCGCCGTGAAGCTTCGAAGCGGGAGACACGCGGCATGATCGAGGTGCTTGCGTCGGGAGGCCGCGAAGGCTCGATGGATGCGCGGCTGTCTGATGGAGAACTTCATGTGTTGACCAAAATGCCCCTGTGAGGGCTTGTGTTGTAACTCCTAGTGTAGGGTCACTTCGGTCATTTCCGAAGGGCCTATATATAGGTGGAGTGGCTGAATTTTCAGCTATCTCTTTGGCTTAGTAGGTGGTGTGCTCTTTCATTTTGGAGTGCTTTGGGAGAAAGAGTAAGAGGTGTGAGTGGCTCTTTGTTTGAGCTTTTTGCCATCCAAGATTTGTGATTCTTGGAGTGGCTTGTAATCCAACATGGCATGAATATTCATAGTGAAATCGTCTCACAAATCTTGTGGAAATTCTTGGAGCAAACTATATCTCTTTTAAATTCTCGAGTTGGTTTTTGTGCCTTTTTCGGAGCTTTTCGATTCGATTCTTGTTTGTCGATTTCTAGGCCGTTTTCTCTTGGATTTCTTTGAGGAGATCATGGGTGGATGTCTTGTGCATCTTTGTGTATGATGTTGACTCCTCAAACACCGGGATTGGCCTTCGATTCACAAGTTTTGGTTGGAACCCTAGCTTTTTGGTTGAGCTCGGTAGAATCTCGATTCCTCTCGTCTCAGTGGATTTGAGGCTCCAAATTCGTAGGTATAGCATCTCCTAGAGGCGCTTCACCTTCCCCTATGATTTGGTAGCTATCCCTTGGTTGATTCGAGAGATCGGGTGAAAGGAAGGAAGGGTTGACCTTCAAAGGGTCGAGCTCGGGCTGCTGTCCGTGCTCCTGGCGGACGGTCCGTGAGCCCCATGCGGACGGTCCGCGAGGAGGCTTTCAGCTAGTTGTTCTTCGTGTTCGTCGCGAGTTCTTTCGTGTCTTCCGTTTGATCCATTTTGTCAGTGGATTTTTGGTGCACGAGGTTTGGCGGACGGTCCGTGGGTTGAGTACGGACGGTCCGTGTGTGGCGGACGGTCCGCGGGTAGGCGTCGGACGGTTCGTTTTTTGCGGTGTGTTTCTGGAGGTTCGGACAGCTATATCGGACGGTCCGTAGTGACGTAGCAGACAGTCCGCGCCTTCCTCGCGGACAGTCCGCCAGGCCCCTGCGGACGGTCCGCCTTGAGCACCGCAGGTTGCCTAAGTCCCTTGCTTGTTGAGTTGTGCTTCCGCTTCTTGATTCGTGGCTTGTCTCTAGGACTTGTAGGCTTGTGTGTTCCTAGTTTAGAGCCGCTCTTGTCTGTGTGAGTGATCCGAGTGGCAATCGGGGTATAGGCAGAGTTCATCTCATAGGAGAGAATTATTATCGACTCCCATTCACTCCCCCCCTATCTGGTCGCCTAATCGGTCCTTCAATTGGATCAGAGCCGGTTGCGGATTCGTGTTACTCTAACAAGTCTAGGATCCATAGGGCCACAAGAGAAATTGGCGCTTTTGCTTGTGGTGTTGGCTTGCGCATTTTGAGCCTGGCGATTTGGTGTTGTGCCTTTGAAAAACCATAACTTAACAACCTTCCATAAAACGAGCATAACTTTTCGCTCGGTGCTCCGATTTGGCTCAAATTTTTACAGCAGTTTCGTGATTCCATTTGGGACATACCCCAAACTTTACGTTGTCGAAAAATTCAGAAAAATTCGGGAAGATAAATAAAAAATTCATTTAAGCTCTTTTCAACTTTTTCATGAACTTCCGGAATTTCTCTAGACCGCATTGCACCTCCGTTTGAGCTGAAATTTTGTGTGCCTCTATCTTTTGCGCTCATTGTTCATTGTTAAATTCCTTAGAAAAATAAAGAGTTGCTTGCTTTTCCTTTTGGTTGTCTCTATTAGTGAATAGAGGCAAACCGGGTGCTTTCCTTGCTTCTTCACTTGTTCCTTGAGCCTCCTTTCAACTAATCTTAACCGGTGCTTTGAGTCATGGCACCAAGCTCTTCTTCTTGTGTGTCTTTGTTCTTAGATTTTGAAGAGATGGTGTGTGCTTTAGGAGATGACCACAAGTGGAGGAGGAAGTGCAAGGAGTTGAAGGAAGATATGGAAGCAATGGCGTTGATGCGGCTTTTGGTGGCTCAAGATGATGATCTCCAAGACAAGCTCATGAAGAGAAGCAAGGTCAAGCTCACCCAAGGTATCATTAGCTTGTTCACTCACCTTTGTGCCTATGGTGAGGTGAATGTGGAGCTTAAGAACTCTCCTTTGCCCTGCAAATCTTGTGATCCTTGTGTGCTGAAAATGAGAAACTAAAGGATGAAACTAATTGTCGCAATAAGCATGTTGAAGTTCTTAGAAGAGCATGCGACAATCTTGATTTTGAGAATGATGAATTGAGATCATCTCTTGCTAACTTGCAATCTGAAATTGACTTGTTGAAATCTAATGCTTCTTTGCCTTGCAACTCTTGTGTTGCTTTGAATAATGATCTTGATGTGGCTAGAAGTAAGATTGCTTTGTTGGAGACAAGTGCTTCCTTGCCATGTGTTTCTTGTGAGTCTTTGCTTGCTGAAATAAATGAACTAAAATTGACTCACACCACATGTGTAGATGAACTTGAGCATGCTAGGGCTGAAACTTGTGATATAAAATCCATGCCTTGTAGCAAGTGCTCTTTGTTGCTTGTTGAGAATGCTTGCCATACTTCTTGTGATAATGTCGATGCTTTGTTAGATGTAAATGATGTTGCTTGTTCATGTGATTTCATTTGCACCTCATGCATTGATTTGGAAAGTGAAGTTTTGGTGTTGAAAAAGATGCGCGAGGATATGAGCGCCAAGTTGGTTGAGCATGATGAGATGAGTGCCAAACTTGAGAAATAAAATGAACTCTTGCGTACCACATATGCTAAATGCATTGAAGCGGAAATCGATAATTTAAGAAATATGACATGTGGTACTTGTGAGCGCCTCAAATCTGAAAATGAGGTTTTGCGCACAAGGTGCAAGAGTCTTTGTGCCAAGGGTTTGGATTCTCGCTTTTCTTGTAACTCTGATGTTGATGCTTCCAAAATAGCTTCTTCTCAACCGGAGTTGACTTCTTCTATTGAGCGTGAGTCTTTGGATGGTGGTAAGTGTGCTAGTGCTTTGGATAGCTCTCTTATAGTTACTCCTAAGTTTGTTGCTTCTTCCAGTGTTGCCCAAGGTGATTCGAATGGCAAGGGTGCTTCTCATTTCTTTGGAACTCATACTTCCAAACCGAAGTTCCATTGCACCTTTTGAAAGAAAGATGGGCATACCGTGGAGTTTTGCTTTCGTCGTGTCAAGCACGAACGACATGTGCATGCCAAAGCTTTTAAAAAGCCACGTAGCCTTTCTCATGGCACGTGTGATTCTAATGTTGGCACCAAGTCGAGTGTTGAGGTTGATGCTTCTTGCGCTAAGTCCCAAGGGACTTATCACTTACAAGAGAATGGTGATTTGTCCACTCGGATCGTGCCTCCCGATAGGCCATTGTACCATTGCTCTCATTGTGGGAAGGATGGGCATCAAGAGAGCTTTTGCTACTGTCGGGCAAGGAATATGCAGCGTGCCAGTGCTTCTAGGCCTATGGGTGTTCATAGTCCTTTTCGTGGCATGGACACTTGTGCACCTAAGAAGGCACAATTTGTGGATGGGTTTTATGACACTCTTTATAGTGAGTTAGGCCATGCCCGTGGACATGTTTCTAGTGCTTCTTGTGTTGGTCCGCAACATGCTTCCAGTAGTGCTTGTGTTGGTTCTTCTCCTACGACCTCGAGGGACTTTTGCCTTTTTGCTTGTGGTAGCACTCGTGTTTCTTCGCGGGTCGCTTCTTTGAGGTATGGTTCTAAGGGTGTTCGAATACATTTTCATTCTAACTGGCATTGGCATCATGCTAACTCACATGATAAGTTGAGTGCATCGCATACCCATGTGAGCAAGTATTGGATTCCCAAGTATGTGCTTGCTAACCCTTTGGGATCCAAGGCTCGATCTTTTTCGTCTCCTTGTGTGTAGGTATGGAGACGCGGTTGGAGAACATGAGCTCGATGGTACTTGATCTTTTGTCTGTGAGGTGATCAAGAAATGATGGTTCTCCACACTGCTTTGAATGGCTCTTGAAAGCCTTTGTACACATGTATAGTGAGTTTTCCTTTTCTCCTTGTACTCACTTGTATACTTGTTGCATGCTTTGCTCTTGTGTCATGCTTGTGTATAAACCATGGTAGGCTAGCCACTTTGTTCATGATAGCTTTGTGATCTTGTATACCTATCTTGCTATCCTTTGTATGATATTGTGGTAGATGATATTTATGAACTTCATGTCATGCTTTATCATTGTTCTTGTGTGGCTATGTCATGTTGTTCATCCATATCATTTTTGTCTAGCTCCATGGTATCCTCTCTTGTTAGCATGTTTGCCCCCTCATGTATATGTTGTCATGCTAGCTTTGTGATATATCTTGGTGGTTGATCCATGTGAACTTGTATCATGCCTTTGTTTAGTTCTTGTATCATGTTTGGCATGTTGTTCATTAGTTTTTTTTTGTGCTAGGCTTTTTGTATAGTTATGCACCTTGTTGACATGCTTGCTAACCCATGCTTACATTCATCTATATGGAATCATGTTACAATGCTTTATTTATCTTAACTTGTATTGTTAATGCTTTGTGTGGCATGTTTTGAGCCTTCCTTGTGGCTTTGGGCTTGTCTTGTCTTCGGGTTGTGTTTTGCTTCTTCTTTTCATTTGGGTTTAGAGCTTTTCTTTTGCTCTTTCTTTTCCTAGCTTTTGCTTGCTAGTTGGCTTTGGTTGAGGCGGAGCTTGGCTTATCGATGGGAATTTGGTTTCAAGAGTTGGCCTTGGCTTTTGGTAGCCATTTGTGATCTTTCCATTGGTATCCTTTCTATGGTACTCAATTGAGATCTTTGGAGCTTTTATTTGGTTGGTGTGTTAAGTCTGGTGGTGTCGAGTCTGCTGGACGCTCTCTACCTCGTGGTCGATACGAGTATGGGAGGGGTTGCAATTTTGAGTCTCAGAGGGACTACGGATCACGCTTTCCCTTTCGTGGTGCTCGTACTCCTCCAGCGAGATGGGAGTGGTTCCCCTATGGCGGTCATAGCTTTATAGGATGGATTTTGCTAACCCCACTTTTGAGCAAATGGCTCGGCACTGGTTTGACTATTTTTGTGCTAACCCCAGTGTTGAGTTGGTTGCTCGCTCTTGCTCTTGGTTTTGATTTTGCAGGCGGGAGGCTTGGAGGACTTTTGGTGGATCGACCCGGGAGGCTAGCGGCACATGACCGGAGATCGAAGGTGGTCCTCCAGGCTCACCCTGGTGATGTCGAAGGAGAACATCATTTTCGGGGACGATGGACGAGAGCGAGTGATCAAGGTAAGTAGATTGGAGACTTTGAGTTGTCTGGCTTTCGTCAAGCCACTTGGTCTCTTTTGCACTTTGCCCTATCGCATGTATTTAGGGTGAGCTTTGTATGCTCTTTGGACCTAGTACATGTGTTTAGGGGGAGCTTGTGAGTTTTGTGCTCTTTTGTTCTGTTTGAGCTTGGGTTGGGGATCTCATGTACATATGCATTTTGCATTCATGTAACATATCATGTTTAGCATCTTTGTCCCTATCTATCTTGTTGGCGATGCTTGTACAAAATTTGTGGCAATCTTGCTTGTTTATGTCTCACTTTTAGCATGTTGTAGTGCTCTTTGTCTATTTGAGAAGCACATGCTTGCATTTGTAGACTTGATTCATGCATTACCAACAAGGGGGAGAAATTGCGTCTCCAATTCATGACATGGGGAGAAGTGTGCATGTTTGGGGGAGAAATGCACTTTGTGGAGAGTTTTTGCATCAAGGGGGAGAAAAAGATGGATACTCAGTTCAGGGGGAGAACTTGAGTTTTGCACGCATTTGTTCAGGGGGAGCTTGCATTCATGCTTTGGAAGCTCTTTGTGTCACCTAGATTTGCTTTGTGCTTTGCTCTTTTGCCGATGGTGTCGAGCCCTTTTGCCTCACCTTGTGGAGTCGGCAATTTTGGAGCATTTTTGTCTCGGTTGTGTTGAGTCGTTGCCCTTGCCTTAGGGGACCGAGATTTGCTCTTTCAAGTGATCTTATTTTGGCTTTTGTTTGGCTTTTGATCACTTGTTTGAGTTCTTTGTTCGTTTCTTTTCTTTTTCTTTATTTTATATATTGGTGACTATGTGTGTTGTCAATGCACTCATCAAGGGGGAGATTGAGGACCGGAGCGTCCGATGACCGGTGGATGGTCGCTCCTTGGTGTGATGAGTGATTGACAACGAGGTGTGGACTGACTCTTGGCTGAGTATTTCAGGTGCAGGTTGCGGCTTGACTCGTGTTGGTGCAGGTGAAGAGTGGGCGCGAAAGGTCTTAGCCTTGCGGGGCCTCCGAGGAGTGGAGAGACAAGTAGGCTCGGCTCGATGGACCCGGTGGCCGAACGGGGTCAAGTGCGAGCTGCATGTTGGCAAGAAAAGCAAGACGAAGTCGTGTACGGTTTCTTGGTTGAGCCTCAAAACCAAGGTCGAGCGGGTGCAGGGTAGCGGCTAACAACCGAAGTCTGCACGCGGGGTTTGGTTGGTTTACTCCAGAAAACCAACACCAAGCCGAGACGACGTGGCGGCCAAGTCATGAGTGGGATTGGTGTGGAGGCTGCACCGAGTCCGTGGGGTGTGCGGTGGTTCACCATAAAACCGTCGGGGTTACTTGGTTCAGCCACAAATCCAAGACCGGAGGCTCGACGGGCGGAGACAGGATCCGGGCACGCCGAGAAGCTTCGAAGCGGGCGACACGCGGCATGATCGAGGTGCTTGCGTCGGGAGGACGCGAAGGCCCGATGGATGCGCGGCCGTCTGATGGAGAACTTCATGTGTTGACCAAAATGCCCCTGTGAGGGCTTGTGTTGTAACTCCTAGTGTAGGGTCACTTCGGTCATTTCCGGATGGCCTATATAAAGGAGGAGTGGCTGAATTTTCAGCTATCTCTTTGGCTTAGTAGGTGGTGTGCTCTTTCATTTTGGAGTGCTTTGGGAGAGAGGGTAAGAGGTGTGAGTGGCTCTTTGTTTGAGCTTTTTTCCATCCAAGATTTGTGATTCTTGGAGTGGCTTGTAATCCAACATGGCATGAATATTCAGAGTGAAATCATCTCACAAATCTTGTGCAAATTCTTCGAGCAAACTATATCTCTTCTAATTTCCCGAGTTGGTTTTTGTGCCTTTTTCGGAGCTTTTCGATTCGATTCTTGTTCGTCGATTTCTAGGCCGTTTTCTCTCGGATTTCTTTGAGGAGATGATGGGTGGATGTCTTTTGCATCTTTGTGTATGATGTTGACTCCTCAAACGCCGGGATTGGCCTTCGATTCGCAAGTTTTGGTTGGAACCCTAGCTTTTTGGTTGAGCTCGGTAGAATCTCGATTCCTCTCGTCTTAGTGGATTAGAGGCTCCAAATTCGTAGGTATAGCATCTCCTAGAGGCGCTTCACCTTCCCCTATGATTTGGTAGCTATCCCTTGGTTGATTCGAGAGATCGGGTGAAAGGAAGGAAGGGTTGACCTTCAAAGGGTCGAGCTCGGGCTGCTGTCCGTGCTCCTGGAGGACGGTCCGCGAGCCCCATGCGGATGGTCCGCGAGGAGGCTTTCAGCCAGTTGTTCTTCGTGTTCATCGCGAGTTCTTTCGTGTCTTCCGTTCGATCCATTTTGCCGGTGGATTTTTGGTGCACGAGGTTTCGCGGACGGTCCGTGGGTTGAGTACGGACGGTCCGCGGGTAGGCGTCGGACGGTCCATTTTTCACGGTGTGTTTCTAGAGGTTCGGGCAGCTATTTCGGACGGTCCGCAGTGAACTCGCGGACAGTGTACGCCTTCCTCGCGGACAGTCCGCCAGGCCCCCGCGGACGATCCGCCCTGAGCACCGCAGATTGCCTAAGTCCCTCGCTTGTTGAGTTGTGATTCCGCTTCTTGATTCGTGGCTTGTCTCTAGGACTTGTAGGCTTGTGTGTGCCTAGTTTAGAGCCGCTCTTGTGTGTGTGAGTGATCCGAGTGGCAATCGGGGTATAGGTCAAGTTCATCTCATAGGAGAGAATTTTTATCGGCTCCCATTCACTCCCCCCTCTCTGGTCGCCTAATCGGTCCTTTAGAGATGCCGATCCTCCTTATTCCATTCTATGCACAATGTTAACCATGGGGAAGGCTGCGCTACACTACAAGCATCAAAGGACGGTAACAATTCCTCAGCCCTGTTTTTGTCCTTGTCTTTCTAAATGTCTGTACATATGTATATGCCTTCAACAACCTTAGGTGCAACCTTTTATATATCTCTTGTTAATAACATGGCTCCTAGGAGTACAACCTAGT
Source organism: Cenchrus fungigraminus (assembly GCA_036936925.1). Taxonomy (NCBI): domain Eukaryota; kingdom Viridiplantae; phylum Streptophyta; class Magnoliopsida; order Poales; family Poaceae; genus Cenchrus; species Cenchrus fungigraminus. The sequence continues at coordinate 53,691,945 of CM072772.1, read as the reverse complement.
TTTAGTTTTTGTTTAGATCATGATCACCATCACCTAGTGCTCACCACAATGATAATTTTTGGCATAATCTTGATTATGGAAAGATGATGAAGGTTGCCTCTTTGTTTTACCTACATGATGTTGTATATGACTTGACTAATTGCTCTCTATTAAATGATCTTAAATTCACTAAATACCGGCTCTTTAATTTGTGGCGGTTAAATGACTAAATTCTAGGCCAACATACTTTATGTCGCTCTTTGACTTGAATTGACCAAAAACTCGATAACTTGTTTTGTTTTATATAAAACTTAATTCCTATGCTACACTACATTTGTGAATCTCTTGCAAGGCTCTACTTGCCAAAGCCTATATACTTATGATCTTTCATGATGAAACCTTTGGAATGCAAACTTATGTTTTGATGAGTTGGATTAGGATTGATGTTCTATGGTATAAGACTTAGAAGCTGGTCATTCCGTTTTGCGTAACATCTTTTTGCTAGCCTTTCTATCCGTGCATTATGAGTTTCCACATTGGGAATTTTGTAAACATCGCCGGATGTCCACCCTTAAACCCAAATATCTTTTTGTGATACCCTCCTTGTCCACAACCCAATATTTGAGTATGGATTGTGATTCTGAGGAGAATGTGAAGGAGTCAAGACGTCACAAGAAGATAATTTTTGGAGGCCTCCAAGATGACGCAAGGAACATTCAAGATTTTGCGTGGAGGAGTCCTACAAGATTTCAATTATTTTCAAGACAAGATATGAGATTTTTTGTACCTATCTTAGCAAGAAAAAGTATACAAAACCCCTCGTTTGCTCGAGGACGAGCAAGTGTCCAAGCATGGGAGAGGAGTTGCTAAGTAGGTACTATGTTGTCTAGAGTTCAGGGGAGCAATTCAAAAAAAAGAAAAAAAGAAAAAAAGAGAAAGGAAAAGAAAAAAGGAGAAGAAAAAATGATGAAAAATAAAAAATAAATGAATAATAAAGCTCCCCAGTTCTCTAGCTTCATTTGAATTTTCAGAGGTACTTAAAGATTAAGCTCCATACTCAAGTTTCCAACCGTGTGCAATCCGATAGCAAGGACTTTATTTGTGCCTTGGGATCATCCACTTGCCACTTGCACATGTCCACTTATCTAAATGCGTGTGTTCCATCTCTCTCCCTCTTCAACATTATTTTCCATGGCCTTTTTGACAAGTCTCAGTAAATCCAATAGATCTCTCTCTTAGTTTGACAATATTTCAAATATAATGTTTTGCTAGGATTGTTTTTACCTACCAAGCTCCACATAAGCCTTCCACTCTCATATATGAGTACAATAGGTTGAAAATAATCTAGTATAGGTTTGAGTGACTTGATGAGATGAGTGTTTCCATGAGCTTTTGCAAGAGAACCTCACTTATGTTGGATGTGCAACTTTTTGAAAAACTCTTCATGATTGAACAAGGTAAAGGTTTGAAGTTTGCATAAGTTCAAGGAGCATTATATTTACTTTATTGTGGCATGATCTTTATTGCTAGTCTATTTTCCATAATGAAGTAGCCGGTTAAAACTTGAACCTAAATACTAAATTCTTGAGAGAGCAATGTGCCTAGTTATGCATGATTGAGTGTAAGGATAACATAGAAGGGCAACACTGATTTCTTGGTCAAGCAAATTTCCAAGACTTGCTCGACGACGAGTAAGGTTTAAGCATGGGGGTATGTTGACGGTCAAATTTGGTACACCTAGCTATTAGTTTACCATCAACATTGGCACTAATTTAATATCCGAACTAATGGTACTTACCCCAGAGATATCAAGTTCACTCTTGCATGTCGATTTTGGAGTTTATTGTTTACGCAGTAAATTAACGTTAAAGAGGAAACTTCCGAAATAAGTTCATCAAGCACTTCAGAAGAAAATCATGAAGCCCGGCACAAGTCAAGACACATGATGAACATGACTCCAAATGGTCCAAGGACTGAAGCATCAGCATGTAAAACTCCGGGGACTTGGAGATTTACCAACGAGATCAACTAAGCCCGAGAGATATTCACGCAGCCCAGAACAGCACGATCTTCCAATGCAGATTCGGAGATTAAAGTGGCCTCTAATGGCAAAAGTTTGAATACGAAAGTTGTACGCCTCGACGATATCTTCGATTTGGACATGTTGAAGGCCCAATTAGGGTCAAGGAGCTAAGAGATATGGCCCCCGAAATACCTGCTGTGCTGATTAGTCCGAAATTAGACAGATTATCTTCCGATGCTGTTTTGGGGATCTTATCTTCGTTTACCAAGGATAGCAATGAATACCAAAGTTGGTGATAATTTCTTTGCACTGCTTGTTCCTATCATGAATATGCTTGTTCCTTGGTCTAATGCTAGGTTAGACTACATAGCATGCTTTATGTAATCATGGTGATTAGATCTAGTATGTGGATCCTTCATGATTTGTAGACACGTGCATTTGGACGTGCCCCTAGACTCCCCGCATGAATAGGGGCGCATCGTGACAGGACGAAGGTTTTGAAAGCGGATGTTTTCGGGAGGAAGGTCGGAGGTAGGAATTTTAGGATGCTTTTAGATGAGATGCTTGATTTGTTGCTCTTTAACTGGAACTACAACTAGAAGGCGATAGGCCTAGTTACCCCTTTGATTGCGCTTTACCTTGGCTATGTTTGTGGATGTGATCAACCTATATGCTTTCACTCATATCCATTAGGTTTACCTCTCATATGCAATCAACACCTCATGTAGTGTTAGACCGGTTAGATTAGATGGAAAACCCTAGGTAGTTTGCTTTCGATCCACGGTTCGATATCTTGGGTCATCCCAAGTGAAGAAGGGTGACACCTGATCCGTACGCTTGCGGATCGAAATGCGACACGTGTTTTAAACGTCAACAAAGATCCACTCCTGGGAGCAGCTCCGGGTGCTGATGCTGGAAAACTTCCAGGGCAACTACGACGATCCTGTCACCTCGGGGCACCTCTTTGCTGTAAAGCTGGGGAGGAACGAGACCCTCTAGAGCTTTGTCCGCTGCTTCGTAAATGTCAAGTGCCAGGAAAGTGGACTGATCGATCGCACCATCATTGACGCAGCCCAGGAGAGGCTTCTCCACGGCTCGCTCCGGTGTCGCCTGTCCCACTGACCCCCTCAGACGGTGTTAGAGCTGATGAGGAAGATGGAAGAATACGCGCGAGCGGAGGAAGAGGAACTACGAGAGAAGCAGAGGAAGCAGGCCGGAGAACACCGTTCTTACCAAGATGACCGGAAGACAAAGGATCGGGAGTGCGAGCGGCACTCCAAGCGGGATGAACGTCGCTGGAAGTGGGATTCTTCCTCACGATCTGTCCAGGAAGTCCATACCGTTGACACCCCCAGAGGACAGGGCGAGAGACGGGAGGACGGCCGGGAGGAGCGACGGGACGACCGGAAGAGGGAGAAGACGATAGGCGGGTCCCGTGGGCCCCCAGAGGGCCAGTCTAAGGCGGAAGCGGCTCCCCCACGCGGAAAGAACGGCTCCAAGATATTCTGCATCGTCCATCGGGAATGGAGGGGCACAACACCCGGGAGTGCCCAGCCATAACCGCCGCCCAGGCAGCCGCGGTGTCACAAAAGGGGCCCGGGGGAGAACGCCCCGTCATGCATACCGCCCCAGTGTGGGCGGGCTTTCCCATACCGCCGTCCCCGGTATGGACCCATCCTCCGGCGTACCTCATACCTCTGGCGGGGATCCCTGGAAGTCATGTGGCTCCGGGACCCACCAAGACGGAAGCCAAGATGTGGGATGTGCAACACATCGTGGGGACCCACTGTGTTTTACTCCCAATCTTCGGGGGTCCTCCCGTGCTCTGGACTCCAAATAGCAAAGGCGGGCCTACATCTGGGAGGTGCACCACGTCCACCCCGTAGCACCGCCGGAGCTCCCCGCCTACGCCGCGGTGCCCATCACGTTCCACTCTGAGGACTGCAACGCGTCCTTCTACCCTCATGAAGACGCATTCGTGATCTCCGCCAATGTCAATAGAGGAACTGCACCAAATACTCATTGACGGAGGGAGCTCGACAGACATCCTCTTCTTCCGAGCATATGATGAGATGGGGCTGTCTTAATCACAGCTGCTCATCGCCGGAACCCCGTTGTGGCAGTTTGGCGGGGGGATGGTGTAGACCCTGGGGCAGATCACGCTGTCAATCTCGTTTGGGCATGGAAACTACGCCTGGACGGAAGACATCATTTTCGACGTCGTCGACACTCTGTAGTTGTACAACGCCATCTTCTGAAGGCGGCTGCTGAATGCTTTCTACGTGGTGCCGCAACATGACTTTCGATGCATGAAGATGCCAGGCCCTCGCGGGATCATCAAGGTGCTAGGAGACCAGAGGGTGTCTCGTCTTATCGACCTTGGGAGAGCCTCGGGAGCAGCAAGAGGTCAACGAGTTGATTCCGAAAGACCCCCGGGAAAGCGTCCTATCCACCACCCGCTACGTCTCGAAGGCACGCCTGGGAGAAGGCATTAAAGAGGTCCCTCTGTGGGAAGTTATTCCCGACCAAACCATCTTTATCGCCAAAGACCTCTCACCAGGGTTGGAGGGTGACCTCCTCGCCCTCCTGTCAGAATACGAGGATGTACTAGCGTGGAGCCCCTCCGACCTGCAGGGGGTAAACCGGGACCTCATCAAGCATCACCTCCGGATCGACCCCAAGAAGAAGCCGCACGAGAAAAAGGTCTGGAAGATGTCGACGGAAAGGAAGGCAACCGCCCAAGAGGACGTTCGGAAGCTGCTCGAAGCGAAGGTGATCCGAGAAGTCGTGCACATGGAATGGCTCGCCAACCCGGTGCTAGTGAAGACGAGCAACGGGAAATGGAGGATGTGTGTGGACTTCACCAACCTCAACAAGGCATGCCCCAAGGACGATTTTCCCCTTGCGTGGATCGATTAGATCATTGACTTCACATCGGGATGCGAGCGTCTCTGCTTCCTCAATGCATATTCGGGGTACCACCAGGTCTGGATGGCTAAGGAGGACGAGCCGCACACTAGCTTCACCACTCCCTCCGGCACCTACTGATTCACCCGGATGCCCTTCGGGTTGCGGAACGCAGGGGCCACTTTCACCAGGCTCATCTAGAAGGTTTGCGAGAACCAAATCAGGAGGAATTTTGAAGCATACGTGGACGATGTCATCGTCTATAGCCGGAAGGAGGAAAACCTTCGGAAACCTACAGCGCACCAAAGTGCGTCTGAACCCAGAGAAGTGCACCTTCGGGGTGCGCTCTGGGAAGCTGCTGGGGTACCTGGTCTCCCAGCGGGGCATTGAGGCCAACCCGTAGAAGATCGAAGCCATCCGTGAAATGAAGCCTCTGACACGACGCGGGAGGCGCAAAGGCTGACGGGGTGCCTCACCGTTGTCGGGCGCTTCATCTCGCGCTCCGCAGAAAAGAGCCTCACATTTTTCAAGGCCCTACGGGGATCCACCCCCTTCCGGTGGAACAATGAACAACATCAAGCCTTCTAGCACCAACAAGACTACCTGCAGCACTCGGAGACGCTCGTCAGCCCCAGCCCCGGCCCCGGGGAACCCCTCCTCCTGTACGTCACCGCCTCCTCCACGGCAGTGATCGCCGCGCTGGTGCAGGAGGTTCTCTGAGAGGGGATATGGGTGAAAGCCTCGATGTACGATGTTTCCGAAGCCCTGGTGGGGCCAAAGCTCCGGTACTCCGAACTCGAGAAGCTGGCCTACACCGTTGTCATGTCTTCCCGGAAGGTCAAGCACTGCTTCACCGGGCACCCCATCGCACTGCCTACTTCCCTACCGCTTCGGGATGTGTTCGAGAACCGGGAGGCTGTCGGGCGGATATCCTAGTGGGCGGCCGAACTGGCCCCGTACCATCTCAAGTTTGAAGCAAGGACCGCGATAATGTCCTAGGCGCTGGCGGATTTCATAACAGACTGGACTCCGCCGGAGGAAGGAACGGAGCTGCCCTGGCAGGACCCGGAATGGACCGTTTTCTTCAACGGAGCCTGGGGTGCATCTGGGGTCGGGGCCGCAGCAGACATCTACTCCCCAATAGGGGAAGAGTTATTGTACATCGTACCACTTGAATTCATGTACACCAACAACGTGGCGGAGTACGAGGCCGTGATCCTTGGGTCGTGCAAGGTGGCTGCCCTGGGCGCCCAGCGGGTCTGGGTCCGGAGCGACTCTCAAGTGGTGGCCATGCAAATGGAAAAGGAGTACGAGGTGCGGGAACCTGAGCTGGTGGAATACCTCCGCGTGGTTCGTGGGCTCGAGAAGAAGTTCCGAGGGTTTACAGTGACGCACATTCTGCGCACGGAGAATGCTGTGGCTGACGCATTAGTGAAGGTGGCGGCTCAGCAACAGCCTCTACACCTCAGGTCTTCTTCAGCGTCACGACGGCCCCATCCCATCGGCAGTCCCCCAGAATAGATGACGGGGGGGGGGGGGTATCCGCGATGTGAACGTCATCCGGAGTGACGATTGGAGAACCCCGATCATCACCAACCTCCAGGGACATTATCATCCAACGCAACTCCTGGAGGAACACCGGATGAGCCACCGCTGCTGAAGTTTCCAGCTAGTTGACAGCACACTATACAAGGCCAGAGTCATCGCCCCCTACTCCGGTGCGTGAGTCAGGAAGAAGGAGGGTAGCTGCTCAAAGAAATTCACTCCGGCTCGTTCGGAGCACACGCCGCACCCGGAACTTGGTGGGACGAGTCTTCCGGCAAGGGGTCTAGTGGCCCAAAGCGCTGTCCGACGCCCAAGAGCTGGTGCGCCACTACGACACTTGCCAGCGCATGAGCCGGATGAGCCGCCTCCCTGCCACGGCACTCCAGCCGGTGGCTCCAGTCTGGCCCCTAACGCGGTGGGGGATCGACCTGGTCGTGCCACTACCCACCGCCTCGGGAAGTTTTCGCCTCGCCGTGGTGGCGGTCGAGTACTTCTCAAAATGGGTTGAGGCCGAGCCCATCACTACCATCCGGGTAGCCAACATTGTCAAGTTTTTCTGGAAGAACATCATATGTTTTTCAGCGTACTGCGAGAGGTTATGGTTGACAATGGGAAGCAGTTCAACTCGGAACGCTTCCGAACATACTGCGAAAAGATAGGGACCAAGGTGTGTTTTGTGTCAGTATACCACCCCTAGTCAAACGGATCATGCGAAAGGGCCAGTGGGATCATCTTCTCGTCGCATAGCAAGCGCATTTTCGGGGCTCCGAAGGGGACGTGGGCCGTTGAATTGCCGAATGTGTTGTGGGCACATCGCACTGCCGCTGCGCGCCCCACCGGATTCACGCCATTCAAGTTGTTGTTCGGAGAAGAGGTGGTCACCCTGGAGGAGGCGTTAGTCGGAGCCTCCCGGGTGATTCCAGAGCATGAAGCAGAGCCGCCGTTGTGACCCAAGACTTGCAAGAAGAACATCATTTGCACGCGGTCGAGAATCTGGCCAAGTACTAGAAAGAGACCAAGACCTGGCGGGACAAGAAACTCAAGCTCCGGTCCTTCACGAACGGCAACCTGGTCCTCCGGAGAAGGCGAGATGCCGACTCCCGGGGGCAATTTGAAAGAAAGTGGGAGGGACCTTATGTGGTCACGGCAACCCCCCGTCCCGGAGCTTACCGGCCTGATGACTCTCGACGAAATCTGACTCTTACTCATGGAATGCCGACCTGCTCATCCATTTTTATCCATTAGACCCTAAGGCGGGCTACGGCCTAGGGGCCACTACCAAGGTGCGAGTCACCAGAATCCCAGTCCCGGACTTTTGTAATGACTTTGTAAAGTCGGACACTCCTCCGTGTTGCGCCACGCAGGGAAGGGGTGCGAGCCAGAAGTAGGCCGCATGTGGCCATCCGATGGTTACTTCTGTAATCCCTGTATGTGCTCAACCAAGTTTCGAGAAATCCTTGAAGAAGAAAATGCATCGGAAGCTCCGGGGACATCGGCGCAGCACCACACACCAGAACCCCCTACTGTGGCAAGCGAAGGTCAAGGCAGGGGGAAGCCAGAGATGCGCCCCTGTAAAGCCCCGGATTTTCGGTGAAGAAAACCCGAATCCCTATACCTTTGCGATAGTCCCTGGATCAGTGGCTAAAACGTACAGAACGCATCACATAAGCTAAAACAAAGCCATACGTCGCATCACAGAAATATCGGTACATAATTTATTACATGTCCATTATGGAGTACAACATTACAAGCCTCTTGGCTGAATTAGAGTGAAAATTCTACGCAGTGGTAGCTAGCATCTCAGAAGGGTCTCCATCTTTTATTCTTCTCACCCACAGGCATCCTTGAGTGAAGCGACGCATCCCTCAGTCGTACCATCTGTCGGCGTTGTTGTCGTAGTCGGACTTGTACCCTGCACACCCAAAGTCTATCCCCAGTGAGTGGGATAGGTCCACGTCGCCAACTGTATGTAGCTTTATGTGGCCTAACTTCTAAAGGGAAGAAAAGAGACAAGGTGGAAGCTCGGGTTTCCTATGCAACAGCAGCAAAGTAACAACAAGATATCTCCATCAAGATCCCAACCCAAAACTCTCAACACAGTTCGGAACCACCTGGTACCCCAGGGCCCCGTCTCCACAACCTATCTCCATCTAGGGTCGATGCGAGAACTTCCTCTCCTCACACCTCAATGATTGCAATCGGATCCGTGAGGTAGAGGGAGCCACTCTCCTCTCCCCGACTGCAACCACGGCTCACCACACTCTCAACTACAAGGGGAAGGTAGAATCCCAAAACATGAGAACCAACAATCCACTGGGCTCGTCCATGACCGAAGATGCGGCTATGGCTATAGATCGAAAAACTCTGCAGAGCGTGTACACCTGTACCCAACCCGGAATGGAACCCGGTCGGTGTACGGCCGACCGAGCCCATCCTACCGTGCGAACTCTCGGTAGTTACAGTCCCATCCTGCATCCGGCCCTCAAAGCGACCCCCTCCGCGAAGGGAATTGCACCGGAACTGTGAAATGCCCCCGTGTGGCCACACAGGCGACGCACTGAGAGAAGGTGGTCTCACTCCCACCTCTCCCCTATTGATACCCTCTATCCTGCTGGCAGGTATGGTTCCGCACTTGCCGAGCTCAACTCGGCCCTAACCCCACGCTCGGTGAGGTGGTGTGTACGTAAAGTCCCGTGAAGCGGTTGGCCCACTCGGTTTCAGACCGGGGCGAGCTCATGTCCTCCAAGCATAAGTAAAACCCCAACACCTGTGCTCCAAAAACCGTAATGTGAAGATACACTGAGGAGTACACCCCCATCCCCGATCCCAGATCGGTTGTTTCGATCTCACCCCCGCCAAAGTACCCAAAACGCCTTCTCTTGCCGGTTTTTACCCCACGCACGCCAAGAACCACTATGCCCATCCCAACACATGCATCGCGAAGCTCAGCATATATACACGCTTATACATATATATAGTGGTAGTAGGGCAATCAAGGACAGGGTAATTAAAGAAGGCAGTGCAAGGTTCATCAACATGCATTTAAAGTAAAGCGCTAGCATACTACATAGCAATGCCTAATAGGTATTCAGATTCAGTCGGGCATGAATCTGCAGTCGGGTAGTCGTCAGCGACGTAGTCATCGGTGTAGTCATACTCCGGGTTCAGCTCCCCGGCTCTAGCTGCTCCTATAACACGTAAAATAAAATAAAGACGGGTCCTATTGCAATTAAATCCCAATGAGCAGCGATTAAGAACCAAAAGAGAGCAAACACTAGTCCTACGCGGAGTTTAAGATTTTAGAAGATTTTCGGAAAAGGTTTTATATTTTTCGGAGCTAAAATGGATTTACTATGATTTTCCAAAGATAAAATAGTTTTCTAGAAATAAAATATGCATTTACAATAACATTAACTTTAAGCTATCTACTGGCCAGCGCTAGGGGTCTTTAAGCTAGCTGCAGGCTGACTGGAAGCCAGCTCCAGTCGTCCATGTTGCTGCCACCAAGGCAGCCATAAGCTAGCTGCAGGCCCACTTGGCTGCACAGTTGGCGGGTGCACGAAATCTGGAGGGATCCGTTGCGGCGCGGTGCTGTGCGGGCACTCATGCGGCTCGACCGCGGGTTGGTCGGACGCAAAAGATCCCCAAGGATCTGGTGTGGCCATCGTGCAGAGCAGGCTAGCGTGTGGCGTGGGTGTGATTCCACCCACGGGATCCGGCGGGATTGGTTGCGGCCAAGCCAACATGTGTGCCGGCGTGTGCATCAAAACCCCACCGGGTTTTGGGTGTGGGTGCCTGGTGCTTGACGTTTTGCCCCTAAGGAGCAGCAGCCGGAAAAAGGCTCGCCAGCGGCGAGGAGGCGCGGTACTTGGTCAACACGTGGCATGGCGCGCGAGAGGGGATCCTGGGGTTCCATCAGGGCAAAAGAAGGGCGGACCTTGGCTCGGCTCCGGCACGGCGGCGGTGAGACCACGGCTCGGCGCGGCACCAGAAACAGAGGAGACATGGTGGCGTGGCTGGGAATAACGCGTGCGCGGGTTCATGGTCGATCTGGCGCTCGCCCTTCCAGGGTCGAAAGGTCCCCCCGGCAGCGAGGCCTCGGTCCCCGGCGAACAGAGCGCCGGCGGGTCCAGCTGAAGACGGCCAAAGGCCAGGCTTGGCCTCTCCAGGCAAGAGTGCACGCGTGAGGGTGCGTGTGTGCACGGGTGCGTGTGCACGCGCGTGAGTGCACGGTTGTGTGCGTGTGCGAGTGCGTGCGCGCACCGGCGGCGGGCCGGAGTAGTGGCATGCGTCACAGTAGCTCAGCGGAACGAAAGATCAGCCACGGCGGAAGGCAAGAGCACGCGCGGCGTCGACGGTAGCATCACCTGTAGGAACGACTGGCTCGGCTCAAAGGCCGGTCTCAGGCGACGGCGGGACGCGCAGCGGCGCGGTGCATACATGGTTCAACGGCGGGCACACAAGGCCCGACGAGCACACATGGCTCGATTGCACCCACGGCTCGACGGTCGGGCGCGACAGCAAGGGGATGATGTGGCTCACCTAGGGGCTGTGGACGTGGTGGCAATGCGGTAGTGAAGAAGGTGCGACGGTGGAGCGAGCTCGGAGCAGAAGAAGCAGAGGTCGAAGCGGCACGGCGCACGGACGGCTTGCCTCCGCAGCAGCTCCTCCCCCTCGGACAGCCTCCGACTTCACGGCAGACTCCACGAACATCCTACCCCGCCTCCTTTGCCTCCTCTTCTCCTCCTACATCAGCAGCGGTAGAAATGGGGAGGAATCCTCAAGAGAGGCTAGGGTTAGGGCAAGGCGGCCGCGGGTGGCTCTTATAGGTGGTGGTAGTTGGCACGGCCGGCGAGATTTGGCGCGGGACGCGTGGACTGCATCCGACGGTGGCAGACATGGCTGCACGGCCATGGCTTTCCATGGCGACGCGGCGCGGGTGAGAGCGGGGAAGGGGAAAGGCGAAAAGGAAGAAGAAAGGGGGGCTGAGGTGGCGACTGACGGGATGGGCCTGCATGTCGGGGACACGAGCGTAATGAAAGAGCTGGTGGGCCGGCTGGGCCGAGCGGTTGACGGGACGGTGGCGTTTGGGGAGGTTCGGTGCTCCTAGCGAAGGGATCCAGGGTGGTCCAGCGAACTTCGCCAGGGGGGTTATGGCCCAAACGGGGTTTTGGGGTTTTCCTATAACCTTAACTCTTATTTATCTTATGATTCAAATTTGGATTAGAATTCAAATTTGAATCCCACACAAATAAAATCCAAATAAATCCAAACTTCCCACACTAACATTTTATAAGCCCTAAATTTATTATTTGACTTAAAATAAATCTAGGATTAAGGGAGAGGTGCATAGAAGACAACCTTATGAATTTCATTATGCACCCAAGTTCAAACCAAAGTTTTTAAATTTCACATTTTTGAATTCCAACAAAATCTAGGATGTTACAGAACTCCCCCCTCACAAGAATCTCATCCCTGAGATTAAGAAGTTACCTCCGGTTCGAAGAGGTGAGGGTATTTCTCCCTCATGACTGACTCCTTCTCCCACGTCGCTTCGCGCTCAGAGTGGTTGCTCCAGAGCACTTTGCAGAAGCGAGTGGTGGTCTTCCTGGTTGACTTCTCCGCCCAGTCCAGGATTCTAACCGGGTACTCCAAGTACTCCAGGGTGTCTTGCACGTCGAGTGCCTGCCCGAGCACTATTCTCCGTGACCACGAACTTCCGAAGTTGTGACACGTGGAACACGCGGTGAACTCCAGCGAGCTCCGGAGGCAGCTCGAGCTTGTAAGCCACCTTTCCGATCCTCTGTATGATCAGGTACGACCCGACGTACCTTGGAGCTATCTTTCCTTTGACATGGAACCTCTTTGTGCCTCGGAGGGGTGATACCCTCAGGTACATGTATTCACCCACTTCAAACGAGACATCCCTTCTCTTCGGGTCGGCATAACTTTTCTGTCGGCTCTGAGTTATCTTCAGATTTTCTCTGACCTTGGCCACATTCTCCTCGGCTTCAACAATGGTGGCAGGACCAAAGAAGGTTCGCTCCCCCACCTCGGACCACATCAGCAGTGTTCGACATTTCCTGCCGTAAAGAGCCTCGAAAGGTGCCATCTGTAGACTAGCTTGGAAGCTATTGTTGTAAGAGAACTCTGCATAGGACAAGCTCTTCTCCCTATCTGATCCGTAGGTCAACACACAAGCCCTCAGAAGTCTTCAAGTATTTGGTTCACTCTTTCTGTCTGCCCATCTGTTTGTGGATGGAAGGCTAAGCTGTAGTGCAAGTTGGTGCCCATGGCGCTATGCAAGCTTCTCCAGAATTTGGCAGTGAATTGTGGTCCTCTGTCAGACACTATACTCCTCGGTGCCCCATGTAACTTCAAAATGTTGTCGATGTACAGTTCCGCTAGCTTGTGTGTCTCGAAGGTTGCCTTCACGGGTATGAAATGAGCCACTTTAGTCAAACGATCGACAAACACCCAAATGGAGTCATTCCCTTTCTGTGTGTGAGGTAGACCCACTACGAAGTCCATGCTGATATCATCCCATTTCCAGACGGGTATCTCAAGCGGCTGTAGCAAACCAGCAGGCCTCTGATGTTCTGCCTTCACTCTCTGACACATGTCGCATCGAGCGACGTACTTAGCAATGTCTTACCTCATTTTCTCCCAACAGAATCGTACCTTTAGATGTTGGTACATCTTCGTGCAACCAGGGTGAATCGAGTACCGAGAGTCATGAGCTTCCTTCAGAATCGAGTCTCGGATCTCCTTGCTTCGGGGTATACATATGCTATCCTTCAACCACAGAGTGCCTTGCTCGTCGAGGCGGTAGTCAGCTGCCCTGCGTCTTGCCATCAAGTCTTTCACTTCTTCAATTTCTGGGCATCCCTTCTGAGCTTGCCGAATCTGGTCTTCTAGGGTGTACTTCACTCTCAGTTCATTCAGCTACCCCTTCTCGACTATCTCCAATTTCAGCTTCACCATTTCTTCATACAGTGCCGGTTGTTCCTTCTACACCATCAGATTGTTGCAGTAGTTCTTGCGGCTCAGGGCGTCGGCTACAACATTTGCTTTACCAGGGTGGTAGTGGTTGTTCAGGTCGTAGTCCTTGATTAGTTCAAGCCATCTTCGCTGCCTCAGGTTCAACTCAGACTGTGTGAAGATGTACTTCAAGCTCTTGTGGTCGGTGTAAATGTCACATTTGTTGCCCATCAGGTAGTGCCTCCATATTTTCAAGGCGTGAACGACAGCAGCTAGCTCGAGGTCATGTGTGGGATAGTTCTCCTCGTGCTTCCGAAACTACCGCGAGGCATAAGCAACGACCTTGCCTCCTTGCATCAGCACGCAACCGAGTCCTTGTCTTGAAGCGTCACAGTACACCACGAAGTCCTTGCTTGCATCAGGAAGAGTCAGGACCGGTGTAGTGGTAAGGCGGGTCTTGAGCTCTTGAAAGCATGCTTCACATTTGTCCGACCATGCAAATGGGGTGTTGCTCTTCAATAGTTCTGTCATGGGCTTCGCAATCTTGGAGAAGTTCTCGATGAACCGGCGGTAGTATACGGATAAACCGAGAAAGCTGCGAATCTCTATCACTGTCTTGGGTGACTGCCACTTGGACACTGCTTCTATCTTGCTCGGGTCTACGGCCACTCCTTTTGCTGACAACATGTGACTGAGAAAGGTGACTTCTTCCATCCAGAACTCACACTTGCTGAATTTGGCATACAGCTGCTGTTGCTTGAGCTTCTCCAACACTATCCTCAGGTGCTCTTCATGCTCCTTCGCGGTCTTGGAGAAGACTAGTATGTCGTCAATGAAGACAACGATACACTTGTCTAACTCCTCCATGAACACCTTGTTCATCATGTTCATGAAGTACGTCGGGGCGTTCGTAAGACCAAACGATACGACAGTGTACTCATACTGCCCGTACTGGGTCACAAACGCGGTCTTGAAGATGTCTTTCGACCGAATCTTCATCTAGTGGTAGCCTGATCGGAGGTCAATCTTGCTAAAGAACTTGGCTTGCCTTAGCTGATCCATCAGGTCATCAATCCGGGGTAGCGGGTACTTGTTCTTGATGGTTACCGCATTGAGCGCACGGTAATCGACACACAGACGCTGAGTCCCATCTTTCTTCGACACAAACAGAGCTGGTGAACCCCACAGTGAGGCACTCGGTCAAATGAACCCCTTCTCGAGAAGCGAATCCAACTCTTCCTTCAACAGCTTCAGCTCAACTTCTGCCATTCTGTACGGACTCTGAGCTATAGGTGCAGTTCCCGGTACCAAGTTGATCACGAACTCCACATCACGATCTGGAGGTAAACCCGGCAGCTCTTCTGGAAACATGTCTGAGTACCCGCAAATTGAGAGACTGTGTGGTTCGAGGACCGGTGGTGGGTCGCTTCCTGGTGTGATGAGTGATTGACAACGTGGTGTGGAATGATTCTTGGCTAAGTATTGCAGGTGCAGGTTGCGGCTTGACTGGTGTTGGTGCAGGTGAAGAGCAAGCGCGAAAGGTTGTTGCCGGGTGGGCCTCCAGGTGTGGAGAAGACAAGTAGGCTTGGCTCGAGGGACCCGGTGGCCAGCGGGGTCAAGTGCGGGCCGCATGGTGGCAAGAACGGCAAGATGAAGTCTGGGATGGTTTCTTGGTTGAGCCTCAAAACCAAGGTCGAGCCGGGACTACGTGGGAGCCGAGTCATGAGTGGTGATTGGCGGAGGCTACACGGAGTTCGCGGGGTTTCTAGTGGTTCACCAGAAAACCACTGGGTTCCTTGGTTGATCCACAAAGCCAAGACCGAAGACGGAGGTGCAGCAGTATCGGACCGGTCTGACCGGTGTGCGACAATGCAGTCCGGAAACTTTGAAGCGGAAGACACGCGTCGGGATCGCAAGGCTTGCGTTGAGGCTAAGAAAGTTTGCGGTCGCCGGGCATCCGTCCGTTGGTGTGAAGACAAAGATTCCCAAAGTGCCCCTCGGGGGTGCGTATCCTAGTATTAGGTATTAGGGGCAGTTTCGTCTTTCGGCTAGCCTCCATATAACCCAAGTGGTGAGAGGATGGCAGCCATCTCTTGGAACCCTAGCTCATTTTGTTTTGCTATTTTCCTATTATTTTTCCTTTGTAATTTCTAGGACTAGCTTGAGAGCTTTACGGTGAGATCTTGTGAGAGGGAAGGATGATTGGGAGGCAAGCTAGACCGTGTATGAACCTTCATGGTATGTATGGATGATTCGGCGTGGTTCCTCAAGGCTTGATTGTGTCTCTCCTGTTTTCCCTTTTTGGTGATTTTCTGAGCCTTTTTCTTGGTGATTTTCTTGTGGCGGTTTTGAGACCTTTCTCTTTGGGATTTGGTGGGGGATGTATGCATGAACCCTTTGTGGTTCTATTCCCTTTGATTCCCCTCCCAAATCCGTGAGCAAAGAGGCTCAATTTTGGGGTTTTCTCCTCTCAAGGGTTAGAGGCATTCTTGGCGGGATTTCTTCGATTCCTCTTGATTTAGCAAGTTTTGGTTGACCAAATCTTGGCTATGGAGTGCCCATGATGTGTTCCTACTATCCCCAAAGTTTTGTGCGAATCCGTGGAGCGAATCGGGAGATCGGAATTTGGATTTGGAGGAGTTGACCCGCGGTTGCTGTTCATCCCGAGAGCTCAGGTCCTGACCGGTTTGACTGGTGCCCCTCACCGGTCTGACCGGTGCAGACCCTTGGTTGGGTTTTGCTCGGGTGAACATCTTGGTGAGTTCCCTGTTGTCTCGTGTTGCTGCTGTTTCGAGTTTGGTCTGTTTTGGAGCTCGGTAGGTCTGTGTGGCGGATTTGAGATTTCCTGGCTAGGACCGGTCTGACCGGCGAGCTACACCGGCCTGACCGATGTAGGAGCCTTCTGTGGAAGTTCTCAGGTTTTGCCAGGTTGCTCCAGCAGGGACCTGTCTGACTGGTGCGTGTGACCGGTCTGACCGGTGTGTGTGACCGGTCTGACCGGTGCGGTCCAGGAGCTGCTCGAGTTGTTTATTCCGCTGTGTTCTCGAGTAGGTTCAGGTGGTTGTTGGTTCCTAGGACCAGTAGCACTCCAGTAGCTACATGGTCTTGGCCAACTTGGATAGTTGAGTCGGAGACGTGTTTTGGTTGCCATGTTCGTCTTGTTGGAGTATCCATCTCCTTCGAGAAGAATTTTTATCGTCTCCCATTCACTGCCCCCCTCTCTGGTCGCCAGTTCGGTCCTTCAATTGGTATCAGAGCCGGTTCGGGTCTTTCGAGGCTCTAACCAGTCTAAGATCCAAAGATGGCGTACCAGGAACGGGGATCGGGTCCTTCGCACTTCGATGGGAAGAACTACCAGATGTGGCAGAGACGGATGGCTGCGTTCCTTCGTGGCAAGGGACAGATCCTTTGGGACGTTACGGTGAACACAACTTATGTTCATCCGATTAACTTCCTTGCTCCCGGATCGAGGGACATGTTCGATGCCAACAACAAGGTGGTCGACTACTTGTTTCGTGCTCTGTGTCAATCCGAATTCAATCGGGTTCAGACAGAGGACCTAGCTTGTAGGATTTGGCAGGAGCTGAAGAATGCTCACGCTGGAAATGCTAAAGTTCAGGCACGGTTGTATGTGACTTACCGGAGAGAGTACGAGAACTTAACTCATCTCCCTGGTGAGTCAATTGATGCCTTGTTCCAGCGGTTCACAGTGATTGTGAACAACATGAGGGCCAATGTGGACGTCCTCCCGTACGATGACCCTGATAGAGCCGTGAAGTTCTTGCACGCGCTTGATCGTACCGTGTGGGATGGAAAGGTCAAGGCCATTCTTGAGTCAGAGAAGTATACCACTCTGACGGTAAACGAGCTGTTCTCTAAGCTCAAGTCAGCTGAGGTAGATCATGGGTTGATAGCCCATCTTGAGAGCCCGACTGACTCCCATAGTCTTGCTCTCGTAGTTGGCTCAGGTGCTAAGTCTAACGCTGACCCATCTTCCAAGATGTTCTCTTTGTCTTCCTTTATGTCTTTGCCAGATGAGGAGTTCGACGTGCTTGGAGAGGACGAGCTGGCGCTGTTGACCAGGCGGTTCGAGAGGATGCATGAGAACCGGGTGAACACAAGGAGGACCACACGGACATGCTTTCAGTGCGGCAAGCCAGAACACTTCGTCGCCGACTGTCCGGAGAAGGTGGAGAACAAGGATGGCTACAAGCACCGGTCGAGGACGGACGACAAGTACCAATCGAGGTGCGATCACAAGCACAAGCACAAGAACAAGCACAAGGACAAGCAATGATCGAGGAAGAAGGACGGTCGAGGCAAGGCCCGAGCGATGGTCGGAGCGAGCGACGTCGACTCCAGCTCCGCCTACTCTTCTTTGAGCTCCAGCAGCAGCGAAGATAAAGGTGATCGGCGCAAGAACAAGAAGTCATCCAAGAACCTGAGCAGGCTGAGCTGCTTTGCGAGAGATGGCTTCTGCGGCATGGCACGCAGCTCCGGCAACAAGAAGAGTCACCAGAGCGACTCGGACTCTGACTCCGAGGATGAGGTACGTGACGAGCTTCCCTTCTTTCGTAAGGAGAATGAACGGCTTGGCATGTTTCTTGATAATCGTGATGATATGCTTAGAGAGGCAAAGAAGATGAGGAAAGAGCTTAGGGCCTCACTAGAAGATGCTAGGAACCGAGTAGCTGAGTTAGAAACCCAGAACCTTGATGCTAAGCTTGAGATAGATTCGCTTAAGGCTTCACCTGTGGTTTCTGATGAGATTGATTGTTGTGATTACTCTGTGTACCTAGCTGATCATACTGCTCTTAAGGATAAGCATGCCTCTACTTGTGATGAACTAGATGTGCTTAGGGTTGAAGAGGCTGAGCTTAAGTCTAGACCTGCTTTGCTAGGTTCTTGCACTTCTTGCCCTGTTTTGCATGGAAAGATTGATGAGATGCATGCTTACACTGTTTCTCTTGAGGCTAAGTTGAAAGAACCTATTCCCACTTCTTGCTCTACTTGTGAATTGCATGCTTTGAAGAATCTGGAACTTGCACATTATGTGGATCGCTTGCAGGATGAGAATGATGAGTTGAGGAAAATGATGGGTTGGTTATCGGGTCATGAACCACAGCAAAGGATGATGATAGAGGCATACAAGCGCTATGATGGGCAAGCGCTTGGGTCGGATAAGATTGGAGAGTGCAGTGGTGAGGGAGGAGAGAAGATTGGTGATATCCAAGCTCCACCAAAAACCTTCCACAAAAATGCCTATGCTCCTAAGCCCAACCCACTGAGAAACAAACTTGACACAACCCCAGATCCTCCCATATTTCCTCGCCCCACAAATGATTTCCAAAAACCCATCAAGTTCAAGAGTGACTTGGGAAATGAGTTCGTTGGGAAAAAGGGTGAGAAGCCGAGTGAGGAGAAACCAAGTGAGCAGCCCCAACCCAAGCCTAAACCTAAGCTCATATGGTTTCATTGTGACTATTGTGGGAGAGATGGTCACAAGGGTGAGTTTTGCTTCAAGAGGAAGCGTGAGGATAGAATGGCTAAGGAGTGGGCTAACAAGGACAGGTACCGCCCCAAAAATGGTGTTCCTGAGCCTCGTATGCAAATGCCCAGGGCCAAGGCGATTGTGAGGATGGTTCCGGCTTGGGGAGATCGAAAGGTGGCAGGTGGTGCTGCTGGCCGAGCACCACCGGTCAGACTTGTCAGGGTGACCGGTCAGACCGGTGCAGGTCTGGGCAGACAGCGGTTTGGTTTCCGTGCTCGTGAGGATGTTCGGTTTAGTTCTGGAGGTCGTGGTTCTGGTGGTTGGTATGGTGAGGTTAGTGGTGGTCAGTTTGCTAGACGTTCTCCACCTCGTGCTCAATACGATGGTGGGAGGAGTCGTAGCTTTGAGATGGAGAGGAGGAAAGGTCCACGGTCTTCCTTTCGTGGTTTTCGTTCTCCTCCAGCTAGACAGGGGTGGTTCCCTAGTGGTGGTTCCCACGGTGGTTTTCGTGGTGGTAGCTTTGATTGGCGTGATGATATGGTTTGTGCTAACCCCACTTTGGAGCAAATGGCTCGGCACTGGTTTTACTCTTTTGGTACTAACCCCAGTGCTGAGTCGTTTGTTCACTCACGTGCTCGCTTTTGAATTTCAGGTGGGAGACTTGAGGAACGTTTGGCTGATTGACTCCGGTTGCTCGAGGCACATGATCGGAGACAAGGGGTGGTTCTCAAGTCTCGTCCCGGTGGTGTCCAGGACATACATCACCTTTGGGGACAATGGGTGAGGGCGTGTGCTTTCAGAAGGTGAGATTAAGGTAAGTGACAAGATCACTCTCAGGCGTGTTGCTCTTGTTCAATCGCTCGGGTTCAATTTGCTTTCCGTTTCCCAGCTTTTGGATGAGGGTTTTGAGGTGTTGTTTCGGCCTGGTGGTTCTCGGATTTTGGATTCTCGAGGGGACCTAGTTTGCATGGTCGTTCCCGAGGGTCAAGTGTTCCGAGCGGATTTCTCTCAGTCTTTTGGTGTGGCTCGTTGCTTTTTGGTCGGTTCTTCGAGTGAGTTGTGGAAGTGGCATAGGAAGTTGGGTCACTTAAGCTTTGACCTTCTGTCTCGCTTGAATAAACTGAATTTGGTCCGAGGATTGCCACGGTTGAGGTTTGAGAAAGAGTTGGTTTGTGCGCCGTGTTGGCATGCCAAGATGGTAGCCTCTTCTCATCCGCCCCTCACCGATGTGATGACGAGAAGTACATGCGAGCTGCTCCATATGGACCTTGTTGGCCCAGTTCGTGTGCGATCTGCGGGTGGGAAGTGGTACGTCCTAGTTGTGGTGGATGACTACTCTCGGTATGCTTGGGTCTTCTTTTTGGAGGAGAAGGGGGAGACGTTTGGTTTTGTTCGAGATCTTGTCTTGAGGTTGAGGAACGAGAGGCTCGGAGATGCCATACGAGCGATCCGCAGTGACAATGGCTCGGAATTTAGAAACTCTCGTTTCGAAACCTTTTGCCATGACTTGGGTCTTGAACACCAGTTCTCTAGTCCGTATACGCCCCCCTAGAATGGCGTGGTGGAAAGGAAAAACAGAACCTTGTGCGAGATGGCTCGGACAATGCTCGACGAGCATAGGACTCCGAGGAGGTTCTGGGCTGAGGCGGTCAATACCGCGTGCTATGTGTCGAACAGGATTTACCTCAGGATCCACAAGAAGAAAACATGCTACGAGTTGATGCACGGTAGAACTCCCAAGGTGAGTCACTTTTATGTGTTTGGGTGCAAATGCTTTATCCTGAAGAAAGGTAAGAAGTTGGACAAGTTCGAGGCTAGGTCTGTCGATGGCATTTTCTTTGGTTACGCGTCTCATTCTAGAGCCTTTGGAGTGCTCAATCTTGAAACTAACCAAATCGTGGAGACTTGCGAGGTAACCTTTGATGAGACACAGCCACGTAGTCAGCTTGTTTTTGAATGTGCAGGTGACGAGGAACTTGGCGAGGAGATTTTTCAGGAGGAGGAGCATGAACATGGAGATGATGAAGATGGTGGTGTGGAGCGCGCCGCTGAGCATGTATCTACTACTTCGACTACGATCGAGAACGGGCCCTCTCCCACACCTGCGACGACAAACCTAGATCAAGGAGAAGCTGCTGTTGAGGGGGAGGTAGCATCAAGGCGAGAACCTCCCCGGCGAGTTCAAGTGGATCACCCAGCTCCGAGAATCATCAGCGACATCAATGAACGTACTACACGGTCAAGGGTTCGAAACAATTCTCACTTTGCTCTTGCTGCTTTTGTTGCTACTTTTGAGCCCAAAGACATTGGACACGCGCTTTCTGATCATAATTGGGTTAATTCGATGCATGAGGAGTTGGAGAATTTTGAGACGAACCAAGTTTGGGAGTTGGTGGATCCTCCACCATGGTGTAAGCCGATTGGGACAAAATGGTTGTGGAAAAACAAAGAGGGAGAGAAAGGAGAGGTGGTGAGAAACAAGTCGAGGTTGGTGGTGCAAGGGTATAGTCAGAAAGAGGGGATCGACTACGAGGAGATCTTTCCTCCTGTAGCTCGTTTGGAGGCGATTAGGATCCTTCTAGCCTTTTCCATGGCTAAAGAGTTCAAATTGTACCAAATGGACGTGAAGAGTGCTTTACTGAACGGTGTTTTGGAGGAAGTAGTGTATGTGAGGCAACCACCAGGGTTTGAGAGTGAGAAGTACCCACATCGGGTGTACAAATTGAGGAAGGCGCTGTATAGGTTGAAGCAGGCACCTAGAGCTTGGTACGGTAGGTTGAGGGGGTTCCTGTTTGAGAGAGGGTTTGAGATGGGGAAGGTCAATCAGACCTTGTTTCTCCTCAGGCAGGGCAAAGAGATCCTAATTGTGCAGGTATACATGGATGATATTGTCTTTGGTGGCTCGTCTAACTCTTTGGTTGCAAGGTTTCCAGAGGACATGAGCAGGGAATTTGAGATGAGCATGATGGGTGAGTTGCAGTTCTTCCTCGGACTCCAGATCAAGCAGTCGAAGGAAGGAACATTCGTGCACCAAGCAAAGTACACCAAGGACATTGTGAGGAAGTTCAAGATGGAGGACTCCAAGGCCATGGCGACGCCTATGAGTACGACTATAGCTCTTGATGCGGACGAGGAAGGTGAGCCATAGACCAGAAGGTGTACCAAAGCATGATCGGGTCACTCCTGTACTTGACGGCAACGAGGCCGGACATCCAATTCTCGGTATGTCTGTGCGCTCGTTTTCAAGCGTCTCCGAGGACTTCGCATCGGCAAGCAGTCAAGTGCATATTCAGGTATTTGCGACATACTCTTGACTTCGGCCTTTGGTACTCCGCGTCTTCTTCTTTGGCCCTTCTTGGTTTTTCAGACGCGGATTTTGCCGGGTGTCGGTTGGATAGAAAGTCCACCTCTGGGACTTGCCAGTTTTTGGGTTCCTCTTTGGTGTCTTGGTCAGCCCGCAAACAATCGAGTGTTGCTCAATCCACTACCGAGGCACAGTATGTGGCCGCAGCTAGTTGTTGCTCTCAGCTCCTTTGGATCACATACACCATGAGTGACTTTGGTGAGGAGTATACCCATGTCCCACTTCAATGTGACAGCACAAGTGCCATACGTGTTGCAAAGAACCCAGTGCTCCATTCCAAAACCAAGCACATAGAAGTGAGGTATCATTTCATGAGAGACAACATTGAGAAAGGGAAAATCACTTTGATCCATGTACCCACACATGACCAGCTAGCCGACATTTTCACCAAACCCCTAGATCAAGCAACTTTCACTTGTTTGCGGGGGGAGCTTGGTGTTTGTTTGATTTCCTGAGTTGGTTTTGTGGGAGCTCCTTTGTAGCATATGTATAGCTTTCCTTGGTGCATTTCTTGCATTTTGCATAACATATGTATCATGATGTATAGGCATCATTGTATCTTAGGTTGCATGCATTTTGTATCATATGCATTATGTAGGAAAAGCTTCTCCTATATACATTGTTCACCATGGTATGATATATATGTCCTTGTGAGCTAGTTTGGTAAGCTATGGTTAGTTTGGCTTAGCTCTTGATGATCTTGATTTATATCCATGGTTGCTAGCTATGCTTTTTGAAAATTGTCACATACATGCTCTCTTGTGAGTAAATGCCTTTATATGATCTTGACATGTTTTTGTGGCTTGGCTATGCTTAATTTGTGGTTGGATAGCTTATTTTGATCATTTGGGGCCAAAGGCTCATTTGCCATCATGAATGTTTAGCCCCCATGCTTTATCTTGTGGAGGGGCATAAGTTCCTTTTTGTCGCAAAGACATTTCATGTACCAATTATTAATCTGAAAATAAAATGTAAATTGCTTGGAAAATATGCTCCCATGTCATATGTGCTTAATTTAATTTGCTTTGGGTGCTAAACCGTTGCATGGTGCCTACCAATGAGAAGTCTCATAGATAGAAGTAGACACATGGCTCGGTGGCTTTGACATGACATGAGGTGCTTATGGGTGTTTATGATGGTCTTATGCTTAGAATGGTTGTCCTAGCATGAAGTTTGTGTGGCTTTGCCATATTGACATGTTTTGCTCATGTTTAGGACTTTGCTCATGAGAGGGAAATTTTTTCGCAAAAATGCCCAATTCTATTTTAGCTTCGCCCAATGGTTGTGAAACTTGGTGATCTTGTAGTTGATGCCATTACTAAGCTATAGAGTATCTTGTGGGTTGCATTTTTTGCTTGATTCATGCATTGTCAACAAGGGGGAGAAGTTTGAGCATGTTTTGGCTTGTTGCATGCTTTTAGAAGGTTTCCAAGTGGTTTCGAGCTAGTTTTGAGCTCGTGCAGTTCCCAGTTTTTTCCAGGTGGTCATCGGCCTGACCGGTGGAATGCACCGGTCTGACCAGTGTGAGTGTCAGGTGCTGGGCGATCTAGTCCATCGGTCTGACCGGTGAGGTGGACCGGTCTGACCGGTCAGAGCAAGGCTGAGGCAGCTGCTCTATTCCGTGAAGTGGTTTGCATGCATTCATCCAGGGGGAGTTCCATGGGTTCAGGGGGAGCTTGCATGTGTGCAGGGGGAGCTCTTTGTGGTTTTCGAGCTTTGGTTTGGTGGTTTGTGCTTTTTGCTTCAGCACACTTTTGTCTCGGTTGTGTTGAGCCATTGTCCTTGCCTAAGGGGACCGAGACTTGTCTGCTTCAAGTGATCTTGCTCTTTGCCTTTCCTTGGCTTTTGATCGCTTGTTGAAGTTTCTTTTAGTCGTTTCTTTTCTTTTCCTTTTCTCTTTGGTTACCAAAACGTGTGTGTTGTCAATGCACTCATCAAGGGGGAGATTGAGAGCCTGTGTGGTTCGAGAACCGGTGGTGGGTCGCTTCCTGGTGTGATGAGTGATTGACAACGTGGTGTAGACTTATTGTTGGCCAAGTATTGCAGGTGCAGGTTGCGGCTTGACTGGTGTTGGTGCAGGTGAAGAGCAAGCGCGAAAGGTCGTTGCCGGGTAGGCCTCCAGATGTGGAGAAGACAAGTAGGCTTGGCTCGAGGGACCCGGTGGCCAGCGGGGTCAAGTGCGGGCCGCATGCTAGCAAGAACGGCAAGATGAAGTCAGGGACGGTTTCTTGGTTGAGCCTCAAAACCAAGGTCGAGCCGGGACTACGTGGGAGCCGAGTCATGAGTGGTGATTGGCGGAGGCTACACCGAGTTCGCGGGGTTTCCAGTGGTTCACTGGAAAACCACTGGGTTCCTTGGTTGATCCACAAAGCCAAGACCGAAGACGGAGGTGCAGCAGCATCGGACCGGTCTGGCCGGTCAGGAGCACCGGTCTGACCGGTGTGCGACGACGCAGTCCGGAAACTTCGAAGCGGAGGACACGCGTCGAGGCTAAGCAAGTTTGCAGTCGCCGGGCATCCGTCTGTTGGTGCGAAGACAAAGATTCCCAAAGTGCCCCTTGGGGGTGTGTATCCTAGTATTAGGTATTAGGGGTAGTTTCGTCTTTCGGCTAGCCTCCATATAACCCAAGAGGTGAGAGGATGGCAGCCATCTCTTGGAACCCTAGCTCATTTTGTTTTGCTATTTTCCTCTTCCTTTTTCCTTTGGAATATCTAGGACTAGCTTGAGAGCTTCATGGTGAGATCTTGTGAGAGGGAAGGATGATTGGGAGGCAAGCTAGACCGTGTATGAACCTTCATGGTATGTATAGATGATTCGGCGTGGATCCTCAAGGCTTGATTGTGTCTCTCCCGTTTTCCCTTTTTGGTGATTTTCGGAGCCTTTTTCTTGGTGATTTTCTTGTGGCGGTTTTCAGACCTTTCTCTTTGGGATTTGGTGGGGGATGTATGCATGAACCCTTCGTGGTTCTTTTCCCTTTGATTCCCCTCCCAAATCCGTGAGCAAAGGGGCTCAATTTTGGGGTTTTCTCCTCTCTAGGGTTAGAGGCGTTCTTGGCGGGATTTCTTCGATTCCTCTTGATTTAGCAAGTTTTGGTGGACCAAATCTTGGCTATGGAGTGCCCATGAGGTGTTCCTACTAACCCCAAAGTCTTGTGCGAATCCGTAGAGCGAATCGGGAGATCGGAATTTGGATTTGGAGGAGTTGACCCGCAGTTGCTATTCATCCCGAGAGCTCAGGTCCTGACCGGTCTGACCGGTGCAGACCCTTGGTTGGGTTTTGCTCAGGTGAACGTCTTGGTGAGTTCCCTGTTGTCTCGTGTTGCTGCTGTTTCGAGTTTGGTCTGTTTTGGAGCTCGGTAGGTCTGTTTGGCGGATTTGGGATTTACTGGCTAGGACCGGTCTGACCGGCGAGCTACACCGGCCTGACCGATGTAGGAGCCTTCTGTGGAAGTTCTCGGGTTTTGCCAGGTTGCTCCAGCAGGGACCGGTCTGACCGGTGCGTGTGACCGGTCTGACCGGTGCGGTCCAGGAGCTGCTTGAGTTGTTTGTTCTGCTGCGTTCTCGAGTAGGTTCAGGTGGATGTTGGTTCCTAGGACTAGTAGCAATCCAGTGGCTACGTGGTCTTGGCCAACTTGGGTAGTTGAGTCGGAGACGTGTTTTGGTTGCCGTGTTCATCTTGTTGGAGTATCCATCTCCTTCGAGAAGAATTTTTATCGGCTCCCATTCGCTCCCCCCCTCTCTGGTCGCCAGTTCGGTCCTTCACAAACCGCTGGTACATCTGAGATAGCTTTCGTGTGAAGACTGTACACAGCTAGTATGTCTCGAGACTTCATCGGCTCGAAGGTGACCTTTGTTCCATCAGGGTGTATCAAGGTCACAAGTCGCGGTGAAGTGGAGATGACACCTTTATGGGCGGTGATCCAGTCCATCCCCAGAACTACGTAAATGCCATTGGAGGGCAACACTGTCAAATCCCCTAAGAACTTGCGGTCCTGAATGACCACATTCACACCTTTACACAACAAGGTGCATCTGATGTCTCCGAGAGGTGAACTCGTGATGATAGGAACCGGTCGGGTGGTTGTAGGGAGGGAGAGTTTGTTTACGAACCTAGAGGTTATGTACGACCCGGTTGCACCGATGTCGAAAAGAACCAAAGCATTAGTACCACAAACCAAAAACTCACCGATCACGACGTCAGGAGCGTCGGCAGCCTCCTCCTTAGTGAGGTGGTTGAGCCTCCCACGACGGCAGATGGCAGTGGTGCAGCCTGAGGAGGTCTTCCTCCTGGAGCAGGTGCCCTCGCGGGTGTAGCAGCGGTCTTCTTGTCGGGGCACTCGAAGGACTTGTGGCCAGGCTTGCCACAGGTGAAGTAGGTCACAGTGAAGCCTCCAGTGGTAGGTCTCGTGGCACTCTGCGGCGGACGGTTGTAGCCTCCACTCTGCTGCGGGTAGCCGGGGTTCCTTCCTCCAGTGAATTGTCCACGGCCTCCTCCGAAGCTGCGCCCAGGCTGGTTGTGCCCCGGGCGGTAGCTCCCCCTCAGCAGGTTGCTCTGTCCGCTCCTCGGCTTCTGGAAGGATCGGTCGTGGTGATCCCGATCTCCCATCCTCTTCTTTCCCTTCATGCGCTCCTCGTGGCCCCTCCTCTCCTCCTCGATCACGATAGCGTGGTTGACGAGGTGACGCAGAGACTTGTCCTCGCTCGCCTTCAGTCCCTGGCGAAGGCCGTGGTGGAGGCCTCGCAGAAACCAGAACTGCTTCTTCTGGTCGGTGTTGCTGTCGTCGGGGGCGTAGCGCATCATCATCATGAAGTGGCGCTCGTACTCCTCCACCCTCATCGCACCCTGCGTCATGGTGCGGAACTCCTGAGCCTTCAAGATCATCAGCTCGCTGGGCAGGTACTGCTCGCGGAACGCCTTACAGAACTCCAGCCAAGTGATGAAGGCTGGGTTCGGGTGGCTGGCGGAGTAGTTGTCCCACCAAGACTTGGCAGGACCCTCCAGCTGGTGCGCGGCTATGGCGACGCACTCCTCGTCAGAGCAGACGCTAAGGTCGAGCTTGGTCTCGATCACCCTCAACCAGTCGTCGGCGTCGAGGGGGTCATCCATGTAGCTGAAGGTG
The DNA here is from genome assembly GCA_036936925.1 of Cenchrus fungigraminus. Lineage (NCBI taxonomy): Eukaryota > Viridiplantae > Streptophyta > Magnoliopsida > Poales > Poaceae > Cenchrus > Cenchrus fungigraminus. The sequence continues at coordinate 53,664,536 of CM072772.1, read as the reverse complement.
GGGGCCTTCAGGTGGATGAACCTCTCGATCTTCTTCGTGAGGTCCTCGTCTGGCGGGGCGTTGCGGTTCCCACTATTGCCTCGGTGCTCCATGGCTTCTGCCATCCTCTGCATCAGCTGAGTCTAAACATCCATCACGTCCACCAAGTTGGGCGGTGGCAGTGGCGGTGGCGGCTGCTCTGGCTCAGGCTGGTCTTGCTCCAGCTCTTGCTCGGCTTCTCCCTCCTCGTCTCCAACTTCAGGGCCCTCAGGCGGCGGTGGTGGCGGCGGCGCACCGGCACCCTAGCATCGAGCATTAAGACACAAATAACTCCAACACTCAAAGAGAAAATGCATTGAGACACAAATAACTAAATATATAATCCAACACTCAAAGAGAAAATGCATTAAGACACAAATAACTCCATTAAGATCCAAGCATACAACAAGCATGAGTAGTACATATGCTTCCTCGAGGCTGACTCAGACCTTAGAGGTAGCAGCTCAAATCAACGCTCTAATACATCGTTACATGCTCAAAAGGGTGGTGCCTACATGGTGTGACATGAAACTCCTCATGCACCGGAACATGCTCGCGACTGCATGGAACAACTCATGGAAACTACTATCTTACAACTCTACTCTCATGCCATGTGCTCTACACTCTACTCAGTGCGAGCCCTCTTGTACGAGATAGGGTAGCGGTCCTCTGTGGGGTAGTCCGGAGGGAAGATCCTGGACACCAAAGCATGTGCCTCTCTCACCTCCTCGGTCTCGACGGGGGTTGGCATCCGAGTCATCGGACACAGGTGCAGCTTGAGCCGGGACGGGTGCAGCTCGAAGGTCTCCGTGCGGATCGCACGCTGGGACCCGAAGGGTAGCTCTCCGTTGAGCTCCATGAGCTCGTCCACTCGGAGGGAATCGGCATCCTCCCAAGTCCTCCTCAGTCTCTCGGCCTTGTCTCTCAGGTAGACGGTCGTGCGCATGAGCCACGCGAGGTTGGCGACGTTCTTCGCCTTGCTCTTCTCCAGGTTCTTCACCTTGTTCCTCTCACAGCCGAGCAGGTGGCCGCGTACCGTGAGCAAGTCGTCCTTGCTCTGAAGCTTGTCTCTCAGTCGGCTCTAGCTCACGGTCATCTTGCGAAGGTCCTCCTTGACGTGCAGCAGCTCCTCGCGTGTAGCCACACGCTCCCTCTCCACCTGCAGTAGTGTGGTGTTCACGTAGTTGACGCCCTGCTCAAGCTGGCGAACACGGTAGCGGAGTGCGCGGTTCTCCCTCTCCAACGCGAGGCAGCGAGCCAGGTGAAGTCGGGCCTCACCAGTGGCATCCTTGATCTCACCGAAGAGGGTCAGCGACTCATTCTCCAGGCGGTGGGTGTAATTGTCGAGGTCGACAAGGTAACTGGCTATCTCCACCAACGTCTCGTCGGACTCGCGGAAGGGTGCAATGTCGACGTCGTCCTGGATCCCCTCGTGCGAAGGGACTCCGCCCACGAGCAGTGCCAGGCGCTAGTAGTCACGTGGTAGAAGGCGAAGCATCCCGGTCTCGAACGTGGTGCGGTAATAAGCAAGAAGGCAGCCCAGTGCCTAGCGGCAGGCGAGGTCCATCGCAGTCGGGACGGTCAAGGCGGTGCTATAGCTGACCTCCCCCTTGAAGCCTGGAAGCGCAGGGTGCGGAAGGATGGCAACTGTGCAAAGCACCAGTTGCCCCGTCACGGCGGGCACGTACTCAGCGCGATACGTGACGTAGGTAGGAGGGACCCCAAGCCTGAGGAGGGCCCTCTCCAACCAGTGGCAGAGCTCCCCACACGTCTCGGGGGTGATCTCCGCAACTTGGCGCTCCATTTCTTGTGCCACGTAAGAAATTTTAGTTAGCGCAGGTAAGGAGGAAGTTTTAAAGAGAGATAAGTTTTTATAACATAGCTTAAGGGTATACTTATAGAAATAGAGCGTTTAGAGTCCTATTTCTTTCGGCCATTTCTAGGGATACGTGCTACGGTCAAGTATGGCTTTGGTACCACCTGTAAAGCCCCGGATTTTCGGTGAAGAAAACCCGAATCCCTGTACCTTTGCGATAGTCCCTGGATCAGTGGCTATCACGTACAGAACACATCACAAAAGGTAAAACATAGCCATATGTCGCATCACAGAAATATCGGTACATAATTTATTACATGTCCAGTGAAAATTCTACGCAGCAGTAGCTAGCATCTCAGAAGGGTCTCCATCTTTTATTCTTCTCGCCCACAGGCATCCTTGAGCGAAGCGACGCATCCCTAAGTCGTACCATCCGTCGGCGTTGTTGTCGTAGTCGGACTCGTATCCTACACACCCAAAGTCTATCCCCAAGGAGTGGGATAGGTCCACGTCACCAACTGTATGCAGCTTTATGTGGCCTAACTTCTAAAGGGAAGAAGCTCGGGTTTCCTATGCAGCAGCAGCAAAGTAACAACAAGATATCTCCATCAAGATCCCAACCCAAAACTCTCAACACAGTTCCAAACCACCTGGTACCCCAGGGCCCTATCTCCACAACCTATCTCCATCTAGGGTCGATGCGAGAACTTCCTCTCCTCGCACCTCAATGATTGCAATTGGATCCGCGAGGTAGAGGGAGCCACTCTCCTCTCCTCGACTGCAACCACGGCTCACCACACTCTCAACTACAGGGGGAAGGTAGAAATCCCAAAACATGAGAACCAACAATCCACTGGGCTTGTCCATGACCGAGGACGCGACAGTAGCTATAGATCGAACAACTCTACAGAGCATGTACACCTGTACCCAACCCGGAATGGAACCCGATCGGTGTACGGCCGACCGAGCCCAGCCTACCATGCGAACTCTCGGTAGTTACGATCCCATCCTGCATCTGGTCCTCAAAGCGACCCCCTCCGCAAAGGGAATTGTACCGGAACTGTGAAATGCCCCCGTGTGGCCACACGGGCGACGCACTGAGAGAACGTGGTCTCACTCCCACCTCTCCCCCATTGATACCCTCTATCCTACTGGCAGGTATGGTTCCGCACTTGCCGAGCTCAACTCGGCCCTAACCCCACGCTCGGTGAGGTGGTGTGTACATAAAGTCCCGTGAAGCGGTTGGCCCACTCAGTTTCAGACTGGGGCGAGCTCATGTCCACCAAGCGTAAGTAAAACCCCAACACCTGTGCTCCAAAAACCGTAAAGTGGGGATACACTCAGGAGTGCACCCCCATCCCCGATCCCAGATCGGTTGTTTCGAGCTCACGCCCGCCAAAGTACCCAAAACGCCTTCTCCTGCCGGTTTTTACCCCACGCACGCCAAGAAGCACTATGCCCATCCCAACACATGCATCGCGAAGCTCAGGGTATATACACGCTTATACATATATATACTCGTAGTAGGGCAATCAAGGATAGGGTAATTAAAGAAGGCAGTGCAAGGTTCATCAACATGCATTTAAAGTAAAGCGCTAGCATACTACATAGTAATGCCTAATAGGTATTCAGATTCAGTCGGGCGTGAACCTGCGGTCGGGTAGTCGTTGGTGACTTAGTCGTCGGTGTAGTCGTACTCCGGGTTCAGCTCCCCGGCTCCAGCTGCTCCTATAACGCGTAAAATAAAATAAAGACGGGTCCTATTGCAATTAAATCCCAATGAACAGCAATTAAGAGCCAAAAGAAAGCAAACACTAGTCCTACGTGAAGTTTTGTCGGAAAAGGTTTTATATTTTTCGGAGCTAAAATGGATTTACTACGATTTTCCAAAGATAAAATTGTTTTCTGGAAATAAAATACGCATTGACAATAACATTAACTTTAAGCTATCTACTGGCCAGCGCTAGGGGTCTTTAAGAAAGCTGCAGGCTGACTGGAAGCCAGCTCCAGTCGCCCACGTGGCTGCCACCAAGGCACCCATAAGCTAGCTGCAGGCCCACTTGGCTGCACAGTTGGCGGGCGCACGAAATCTGGAGGGATCCGGTGCGGCACGGTGCTGTGCGGGCGCCCATGCGGCTCGACCGCGGGTTGGTCGGACGCAAAAGATCCCCAGGGATCTGGTGTGGCCATCGTGCAGAGCGGGCTAGCGTGTGGCATGGGTGTGATTGGCTGGACGCATGGGATGCAGCGGGATTGGTTGCGGCCACGCCAACATGTGTGCCGGCGTGTGCATCAAAACCCCACCAGGTTTTGGGTGTGGGTGCCCGGTGCTCGACGTTTTGCCCCTAAGGCGCGACGGCCGAAAAAAGGATCACTAGCGGCGAGGAGACGTGGTACTTGGTCAACACGCGGCATGGCGCGTGAGAGGGGATCCTAGGGTTCCATCAGGGCAAAAGAAGGGCGGACCTTGGCTCGGCTCTGGCACGGCGGCGGCGAGACCACAGCTCGGCGCGGCGGCAGAAACAGAGGAGACACGGCGGCACGGCTGGGGTGGCCAGCGCCGGCTAGGAATCACACATGCGTGCGCGGGGTCAAGGTCGATCTGGCGCTCGCCATTCCAGGGCGGAAAGGTCCCCCTGGCGGCGAGGCCACGGTCCCCGCGTGTGTGCACGGGTGTGTGTGTGCGCGTGTGAGTGCGCAGTTGTGTGCGTGTGCGAGTGCGTGCGCGCACCGGCCGCTCGGCCACGGTGGCGTGCGTCACAGCAGCTCGGCGGAATGAAAGATCGGTCATGGCAGAAGGCAAGAGCACGCGCGGCATCGACGGCAGCGGCACCTGCAGGAACGACTGGCTCGGCTTGAAGGCCGGTTCTCAGGCGACGGCGGGACGCGCGGCGGTGCGGTGCATACATGGTTCAACGGCGGGCACACAAGGCCCGACGAGCACACAAGGCTCGATTGCACCCACGGCTCAACGGTCGAGCGCCACAGCAAGGGGATGACGCGGCTCACCTAGGGGCTGCGGACGCGGCGGCGATGCGGCGGTGAAAAAGGTGCGACGGCGGAGCGAGCTCGGAGCAGAGGAAGAAGAGGAAGTAGAGATCGAAGCGGCGCGGTGCATGGACGGCTTGCCTCCGCAGCAGCTCCTCTCCCTTGGATGGCCTCCGGCTTCGCGGCAGACTCCATGAACGGCCTACCCCGCCTCCTTCCCCTCCTCTTCTCCTCCTACGTCAGCGGCGGCGGAAATGGGGAGGAATCCCCGAGAGCGGCTAGGGTTAGGGCAAGGCGGCCGCGGGTGGCTCTTATAGGCGGTGGTAGGTGGCGCGGACGGCGAGATTGGGCGCGGGATGCGTGGACTGCATCTGGCGGCGGCGGACATGGCCGCACGGTCGGTGCTTTCCACAGCGGCGCGGCGCGGGTGAGAGCGGGGAAGGGGAAAGGTGAAAAGGAAGAAGAAAGGGGGGCTGAGGTGGCGACTGACGGGATGGGCCCGCATGTCGGGGACACGGGCGTGATGAAAGAGCTAGTGGGCCGGCTGGGCCGAGCGGTTGACGGGCCGGCGGCATTTGGGGAGGTTCGGTGCTCCTAGCGAAGGGATCCAGGGTCGTCCAGCGAACTTCGCTAGGGGGGTTACGACCCAAACGGTGTTTTGGGGTTTTCCTATAACCTTAACTCTTATTTATCTTATGATTCAAATTTGAATTAGAATTCAAATTTGAATCCCACACAAATAAAATCCAAATAAATCCAAACTTCCCACACTAACATTTTATACGCCCTAAGTTTATTATTTGACTTAAAATAAATCTAGGATTAAGGGAGAGGTGCATAGAATACAACCTTATGAATTTCATTATGCACCCAAGTTCTAACCAAAGTTTTTAAATTTCACATTTTTGAATTCCAACAAAATCTAGGATGTTACTACCCCCCTCCCCCCCCCTCGCGCTGCTCAGTTTATACTGACCATAGGTCCAGTATGATAGCGCACGACCGCGACTAGATCCTGAGAAAAGGGGATGTTTTCGAAGGGTCACGAGAGCGGAGCAAGGGGAGGGGATGTTTCATACAAACGTCACCCCCACCACGGAAGGGATGCCTTCTCGAAATAGGCAGGGCAAGTGGTCACCGACCCGCGGCTTGGAAGCATGGGACAAAGCTTGCCTTGACCCCAGAACCCCAGGAGTAAAAACTCCTCCCGAAGGAGCCTCGAATAGGATTAAATCCCGGCGTAGCACCGTGCGCTGGAATCTCTGTCCCGGGAAGATGAAACCTTTCCGAAGAAGCCGAACGTGGCATGGGGGGGGCGGTCCGAATCCCGCCGCACCCAAATCCTAGATTCTGGGAGGTGTAGAAAACCTCCTGATGGGCCTAAGAAAGGGCCGGAGTACCAGCGTTGCAACCAACGCTCGACTCTGGATTCCGGAAAATGACCCTATAACGAAGAGCTGTGCGGAACAGCTCAAAGGGCTGATCATCCAAGGCGTCACAGCACGTGCCGTGTTCGCTCTCGTGCCAGAAGCTTTGTCCTTCTAAAGTGCCTCGACGAAGAGGCTACCCAAGGGTCTCAGGAAAGGGAACGTTGGCGCTCCTCCGCAAGCCCAACGTTTCGATTCCAGAAGTGAGTTTTTTTTCTGAATGGCTGGATAGGAATTTTAACCACAATGTGGTGATCACGATCCCACCCCTAAAGGACGCTTTTGGGGAGAAGTCTCGACGAGACTAAAGGGTTCCGGCCCGGGGCACGACCTTGCTCAAAGGCAGGCTAGCACCAGATTCCGGAAGCACGCCCCGTTCCGAAGAACCGCATCAGTTTCCAAAGCAAAGGACAGCGTTAGAGTGCGATAATATGCGTGTGACAACCCCCAAAGGGGGGATCCAGGAGGAAGTGAGCCGGGAGCGGGGCCCCCCGCAATCCCAAAAGGAACTTAGTGTGGATGGGCCCGGAAGCGATGCCTTCCGAGGCCCCGACATAGAACAACGGAGTCGCACAAATGCGATGCTTCCTGGAATCAAGATCGAAAAGAAGATCCAGCCCCTTGGAAGCGATGCCTCCCGGGACCCAGACTAAAAACAAAAGACGCAATGCGTCAAAGACAAATATATTATCATGACGGGATACTTTTCCCGCTTAATCAAAACAAGAGAAGCTACGGGGAAGTAGAAAACGGCGGTTGCCGGACGAAGCCGGGATACACGAGAAAAGGAGGAGGGGACAGCAGAGACCGACGGCTATGATGGAGGCGGAACTAGCTCGGAGAGGAAGCGTTCCTTGTAGTGCTTGGGCAACCGCACTACCCCGCCTCGCAAGTCTCCTTCTGGCATTCGGAATGCTAGAGGAAAACACGACAGAGAAGGTGACGGGGCAGACTTTCGCTCCTCTTCCGGAGACATATCTGTCAAAGAGCAATCATGGATGGAAGCAGAAGGGCTCTCGCCCTCGCGACCTCCCTCCGCAGATTCTCCTCGATAATACACTCATCTTCGCAAGCCTCCTTCTAGCACTGGGCGAAAGGGCCATGACGCAGAAAAGCTCTCGGGCGCCACCCTGATCGGCGGTGTGGGGGATATACACCCAGGGTGCCGTACGGAAGGGTCTCACGGTGTATCTTCAGGGACGACAAGGGCCCACACAGCGGCACCCGGCACGGGCATACGGATCAGGAATGAGGTTGCGCTCGAGGAGATAGGATACCATAGATGAAGACTAGTTGGTTAGGAAAGATATTACTTGTACTCATGAAAAAGATCTTGTATAACTGACTAGGATAGATCCCACGTGATATGTAACCCTACCCCCCCGAGCCTATATAAGGGCGGCAGGGACCCCCTCCAAAACAACGCCAATCAGATTCCCAAGCAATACAATCATCAGACACAGGATGTATGGTATTATGCATTCTTGCGGCCCGAACCTGGATAAACCCTTGTGTCCTTCGTCCACCATCTATCTCCAGTCTCGGCGATCTCCTCCACCCAATCTACCACCATAGCCTACCCCGTGGTGGACTGCCGGCACCATTGGACCAATAGTTGGCGCGCCAGGTAGGGGCTTTGCCGCGATAATTGGCGAGCTTGATGGCCGCAGTTAAGATCCTGGTTAACTACCTCGCTCTCACCGCGTTGGGAGCGGGAATCCCTTTTGGGACCATCAATCTCGTCCCCACCGCCGATGAGTAGACGACTAGCTTTGTGACTCCTCCTCAGGGTCACATCCTCGTCGGGGAGATCCCTTGCATCATCTTCGACACCGCGATCACCACGGAAAAACACCCTAGTGCGGTACCTACACTCCCCGCGGGCAACAGATCGGTTCCCAGATCCAATCTGGAGAAACTTAAAGCCTGCCGAGTCCTCTTCGGCACGCCACCATTCCAGCTAGAGATCTAATGGTTGAAGGATCCTCTGATCCTCCCAAATGCGATCTGGTCCAATCTATGGATCGGGTTTCCCTCGGCACCCCGCAGACCGAGCGCTTTCACAACGGGTTGAAGAAGCACCGCCGCTTCTGTTACCTCAGAGGCGGCAAAGAAAAACCTAGCCACAGTCTCCTCGCCCCAAACGATGGAATACCACTCAGATGAAGAGAAACCGCGCTTCGTGTCGATGGTGATCATGACGGGTCCCTCTTTCCCATCTTGGAGGAAGATGGACAACTTGGAGATTGGACCACCGAGGAGTCTGGAGATCTGCACCAGCCGAACTACTTGGTCAGGCAACCTGGTCCCAGCCACGACTCGGAAGGCTCCTTCACATCCTTGAGGGCGGCTCTCAGCCTCGAGGACATCTCTGAGACCTTCGAATCGACCGACACTATGGAGATCTGATCTACTGATCCCTCTGATTCATCGGACGGCGGCCGAGCCCCTCCTTTCATCTACACGGCGGTAGCTGGCGCCGACGCTCTTGTGGTTATCTTGGAGACGGCCACGCAAAAGGCCAAACGCCTAAGAAAGAACTCGGACTGAGTGCGACGGCGGCAGGAGGCTAGCCGCGTCTGCCAACATCGGGACGAAGAAGAGGAGGAACCCGAGGCCGAGACGCCGCACTCGGCGCTCTCACAACATACGCCCCCGTAGGATGGAAGATGAGTTCACTGTTGAGTTCGGTAGACACAGGGTTTACGCGATCCCAAAGGAGAACCTCACCAAACTAAATGAAGAGCTCGACAAGCTACCACCCGAGACACCGGGCCTGGGGTGCCTCCAAGCGCTGGTCCAAGCCACCGCGACCCAGGCTAACCGGGTTGATCCCTCCCCACCAGTTGGGCGAGGAGAAACAGGCGGCACACACCGACCACGACACAAGAGGGCACACCGCGAGGGTGGTGAGGATCTTCGCAATAGGCTTCATGCCCGCGATGCAAGGCACACCATCACTCACCGCGCACAGGAGCGATGCCGACACGAGACGGAACACCGTCGCGACTACAATAGGGAATACGGAGCCCCGAATCGTCGTGGTAGGTGCGACGCAACCCCACCCTTTGACTCATGTAGCGGCTATGAAGACTACTCGGACAGCTATAGCTACTCCGGGGAGAGCTACAGCTCCTACGAGAGGCCAGCCCACAGACACCGCAGGGGGTAAGAGGATGTACCGTCGTATGACGGCTTCCTTTCCCTCACAGTGCGGCTGTGAAGGGTGACCTGGCCCTGAGCGTTCAAACTGTTTGATGTAGATAAGTACGACGAGGCATCCGATCCAGTCCAATGGCTACAGATCTACTCCACCGTGGTCAAGGCCGCAGGAGGCAACTCCAATGTGATGGCAAACTGCTTGCCGATAATGCTCACGAAGGGGTGTATAAGTTTGCTCGCGGGGCTCCCTAAGGACTCAATCGACTCATGGGAAGAGCTTTGCGCCTTCTTCACTAGCCAGTACTCTGAACCCATTGTGCTCCTCCACGTTCGGATATGGCATAGAGCTTCTTCCCGAAACCTCCTAATCGCCTTTGAAAGCCTAGAGGGAACCGGTGCTCGAAGCGAGTAGCTATGAAGAGTTTGTTCCTCCTTTAGGATCAATACCCATAGAAAGCACCTCATCATTTCCCTACCTTAGCAAGGGCTTGGTGTCCTTGGACCGTTTTATTAGGATAGAAGGTAGTGCACACCATTACTTGGATTCGATACCCTTTGGAATACTCCTTAGGTGAAGTGCTACAACGGTGTATCCGTGCACTTGCGGATTTGTTCGCACCCGTCAATGTGCCTGGGTGTTCCTTACACGCTCACGCCAGACGCGCCACAAGTGGTGGGGTTAAGAAATACCAGCAAGCATTTCTAGCGCCATTGCTATGGAACGGTTGCTGTATCTATGTTCGAACCTAGTGGTCCTCGTACCTTTTTACTTTTCTTTATTCTACCTTTACCCCCGCTACCCTTTGAGATGCCTTCCTGTCAAAGCCTCTCTACCCGTGAGGGTGAGTTCGTCTTAGAGCAACCATCAACTTCTTCATCTAGCTGCGAACTTCATCCCGGCTTTATAGCCATGGTTCGGAATTGACCATTCTCTGGAGCCATCAGTGATGATCCCCACGATCATTTGAAGTAGTTGGAAGAACTGTGTTCGTGCTTGGTAATCCTAGGTATGACACAGGAAACTTTAAGGTGGAAGTTGTTCCCTTTCTCTCTCGTAGACAGAGCCGAGTAGTGGTACACCCGCACGATAGGTAGTGTAGACAATTGGGAAGAACTACGAGATGACTTTTGTTACTCGTTCTCCCCTTTTGAACGCTCAGATTTGCTACCATGTGCATTCCTTGAATTTGGCCAATTAGTGGGTGAGTCTATAGGTGCAGCTTGGGCTAGGTTCTCACACCTATTGGAGCTTAGCTCAGACTTTTCTATACCCGAAGATGTATCATTGTGCACCTTTTACATGAGGTTAGACATGGAATCTGCACAAGAGCTCGACCTTCTAGCTAGAGGTTCGTTTGAACATCAATCCCCAATAGAAATAAGAGAGATCCTAGAATTCTTTTTAGAAGCATCTCCTTCCCATACCAGTCACAACGAACCCCACCAAGAGTCGGAGTCGATCTACGAGAGTCTCTTAATAGACGAAATTGAGCTTTTACCCTGCACATCCTATGATTCGTCTAGAGAGCCTTCTCCCAAACCGCGAACACCAAAGGAAGATGAAATTTAACCTTTGGAGTTCTCTCACATATTCGAGGATGATTCTCCTGGAGACATTATAAATGCCTCGAATCACTATAGGCACGAGAATCCTACGGCATCGATGAACCTTTATGAGGTCCTCGATAAAGCTTGGAATCATGGAACCGTAGTGGATTGGTCACCTCAAGAATTGAAGCCTACTTCTGAAGCAATTCGGGTTAGCTCGATTTCCATGACTATCTATTGTTCCATGAGGGGAAACACCGAAGATGTTGTTCATGACCCTACTGCTGGAGCTTGCATCATACCGGAGTGCCTTCTGGACACTCTGGTGGGTGACATGCCCCTCACCCCGACGGATAGATATTTTCGAAGTCCCAGGTATGACTGCTTTTTCCCATGTCGAGGGGTTGCTAGGGATGTGCCGATCATCATGGACGAGATCGAGGTGTGCTTAGATTTTCATATCTATGACATCATGGATTTTGATCTTCTCCTAGGCTTCCCATTGGATGAACTTCTTGATAAATCTCAAGGGAGCCTAGATGTAAAGCTTAGGGAAGTCGCTTCTACCATGTCCATCTCGTGTCATGAACATTCCATGGCAGTGCCTCATCCCAAGAAAAACCCGCTCGAGAAAATGATGCATGTATCTTCATTCGCATCGTCCAAGCCCATTCTCGTTGAGGCTGTAGAATTTCCTACTCCTCATGAGAATGACTCGGAAGATTGTCTTCACCTCTGTGAAGGCGAACAATCATCATCTCTCTCGACCGAGTTTGAGCCTATTCCACCAAATAAAGCTCTATGCATTCTTCCATGATTTACCCCTCTCCAAATATCTCCAAAAGAGACTGGGCTATGCAAAAAGGAAAAAAACGGGAAAGACATGCTCAAAACGCATGTTCCAAAAAAAGAAGAGATAGCCCATGTCTCAAATATTTCAAAAAGGATAGAGGAGAAAATCATGCAAAAGGAGTTCCGATAAATCATATATGGTAATATCTAGCATCCATTCCGGGCCTAGTATCCACCTTACCATATCCATCATACCCATACATGTGCACATCTTGACCTGATAGTATGATTTGATTTTCTTCTTGGATCCGGTTTTTGACTTTGCAATATATGTGAAACAAGTATGCTTTATCTTTTATACTACCCTAAGCTCCACATATAGCCATCATTAGAAGTACGATGAAGAAAGGCAATTCTAATGCCTTGGTGAGGACATATACACATCTAGTGATCTGAGGGAATCAAACGAGGAAGTTGGGCAAGGTTTGTTTTGAAAATTTATTGCAAAACCCCAATTTACATGACACGATGAGCAGAAGTGATTTGATTTGGGACCATTCCTTTCCTCAACTACCCAAGATGGCATGATAGGCACTCCACAGAGTTCACAAGTGCAAGGTATGGTTTGGAATATCTCTTATGTTCGCTTCATATCTCTGGATATCATGTCCTACTTGATTTGTTCTCCCTTTACTAGGGACGAGCAAAGGTCAAGTGTGGGGGAGTTGTTGACGGTTGTTAAGTACCACTTTTAGGCTGTCAATTCCTACATAAAATAAATGGAAAGTGATCACCAACACTAGAATAGGGGTTTATAATGACAATTTCCACAAGTGTTGGTGTTTCTAGATTTTGTTGCAGGACACACTAAAAATGCACATGGAATGATACAGTTGAGAGCAAGTGAACCAATGGCATATGTATGGCGTCTTCATAAACAACCTCAAATGCCAAATTGGTCTGCACCATTGCAACGGGCTCGTCGAGACGATCGAAATGGATATATCATTTGCCTACTTTGGAGTTCAGATGAAAGAGATATGCACAATATATCATGTGGGCCCGGTGGGACCCACATCAGGACACATGGTGATGTGCTGCCACATAGGAGTCCATGTGTCCATGACACATCACCAATCCAAAGAAACACACTCTCGACCAATCAGGAGCAAGCACGCGGATTCAAGGGCCCACAACCACGAGATAACTGGCTAGAAACACCTCAAGTACCCCCATACCCACCTTGGGACCCACCTGGCAATGTCCTGGACGAAAGGCGGTGTGAGGGGAGCTACCTGGGTGTCGGCCGACCCCACTTCCTCGCCTCTCGTGCCACCCTTCCACGTGTCGCCTTGTCGTGACGAACCAAAGGCGGTGCCAGGTGCTTGCTCGAATATTCCCTCGAAATCCTGCAGCTCCTTCTCATGGAAGATACATCAACTTGGCCCCCACTCCTCAGTTCCACGTGTCATCACCTCATTGGTGGCGCCCATGGCAGCCTTGGGCTCCTCTCACCCCCCTTGGCCTATAAATAGAACTGGAGGGGGTAGAGAATAAGACATCCCAAGTTCCCTCCTCTCTCACTTTCTCTCTTGGAGAGGTGTCTTGCCTCTTCATGTGTTGTTGGGTGTAGGTGCTAGGTAGAGAGTGATGTTGGTGAGAAGCCCCACTTGTTCTTCATTTAGAGCAAAATGAGTATTTCTGTATTTTCCACTTAGACTAAAGTGATATTCATGCATAGATGACATGTTCATGAGTTCTTCATCTGTTCATCTTTTAGAGGCTTGTGTTCTTCGTGACATGATCCTTTGATCTTGTTGACTAGGTGCTTAATTCTGCGTATCCATTTGTGTGAATTATCTCGTCAGATCTTGTCAGAGTACATTAATCAGTGGCAAGTCATTCTTCCTGTTGCCTATATGATTCCATGATAAGTGAGATCAGTCTCGTACTCGCGGGTTCGTCGCTCCATATTTATACGGAGTGCTATAGTGTTGCTACGGGTATACAGACGTAGTCGTGCTATAGTAGTAATCGGTAGTGTGGATGTGGTGTCCATACTACAGGTTATCCTTCGTTTGCCCTGTATCCCATGGTTTGTCTTGAGGTAGGCCGTGGTAGTGACAACCATTGGACTCTTTGTACTCCTCGACGTTTGGATATGGTGTAGAGCTTCTTGTCGGAACCTCCTGATCACCTTTGAAAGCCAGGAGGGAACCGATGCCCGAAGTGAGTAGCTACGATGAGTCTGTTCCTCCTTTAGGATCAATACCCATAGGAAGCACCTCATCATTTCCCTCCCATAGCAGGGGCTTGGTGTCCTTGGACCGCTCTGCTAGGATAGAAGGTAGTGCACATCGTTCCTTAGATTCGATACCCTTTGGAATACTCCTTAGGTGAAGTGCTACAATGGTGTATCTGTGCGCTTGCGGATTCATTCGCACCCATCAGTGTACCCGGGTGTTTCTTACACGCTCACGCTAGACGCGCCACTAGTGGTGGGGTTAAGAAATACCAACTGTCACTTTCTTCCCTCTAGCGACCACAAAGATCGAGCTAGAGTTACTTACTCAATTTCAGGGTGATACAAACTTCCTTTGGCAGCCACAAACCTTTGGATGCTCCAAGGCAACGCCTAGCCGGCTAGGAGCTCAAAGCTCCAAGAGTAACAAACACGAAATTTACCAACCAAGTGAAGAACGATGTGCTCTAGAGATGGGAAATAAGCTCACTAGCACTCTCCAAGCTCTTGCTCTCAATCCCTCTTTAACTCCCCAACAAATCTCACCAAACCAAGGCTAATAGGAGTAAATAGGAGGAGTGAATGAGTTCTGAGTGTTGCAGGTCCAAATGGGCAAGAGAGAGAGAGGAAAGGGTGGAGGAGGCTTTTATACCTCCTCACACAAAAAAAGAGTCTTTGCAGCTCTAAGACCCGAAGTATCCGAACTAGGTTCAAAGACTCCGGGAAGTCAGGAGATTCCGAGAAAAATCCCGGAGAGTCCGGCCTTCCAAGGTCAGCACCCAAGAAGTTAACCCCGTGAACGTGTTGGTGCAAAGGTGTCTCTCATAGGTTATTTGTGTCAACTAGAGCACCTCTTCAACTCTTGGAAGATATATTTCATATCCCTCTTTATAGTACGGCATTCCTAGGAATCAAATTCAAAATATAAAATAAGTAAGTCTTCATAGGAATCCCCTTGTAGCATCACTTCCTTTTTGTATATACAATGAATAACACATGATGCCACCATATAATTTTAATTCCTGCTCATACATTGGATAAATCATTAGCCACTTAACTGTGTATCATTAAATCACCAAAACCCACTTAGGAGGCCAAGATAATCTTCAATCTCCCCCTTTTTGGTGATTGATGGCAACACATTTAAGTCATACAAGAGATAATCCATGAATATTAAATGACAATGTGTGATACTCCCCCTTAATTTGTGCATATTGATTTTGAATATCAATGGTCATTTTAGGACCAAATTTTGCACAAAGAAAGAAAGCATGAGAGTATTACACCAGTGGGGTGCTTGTGATGTGCAACAGAAAATAGTAAAATGCATATGACAGAGTATACATTTCAGAAAGGAGCATACAGAAATTGATGCTCAGCAGTTCGGAATGTCCGGGCTTTCACCGGACTCTTCGGAAAATCCAGAGACTCCGGGAAAAAGTCTGGATTCACCAAGACTTCTGATCACCACTGAAAATAACAGCCACCAAGAATTTTCAAACTAACACATATGCGTCCTTAGAGAATAAAAACTGAGAAAACAACCACAAGCACACATACAAAAGTCTCAAGCTCACATAGTGTTACATGCATACGAATAAAAAGTTATTACAAGCCATTCTTCCAAATCCATAAGTCCAACACATAAAGATAGATAAATGTCACTCCCCCTTTGGCATCAAGCACCAAAAAGGAAGTGAAGCAGGAGCTAGATCACTCGGACGCATTGTCGTCCTCCTCGTTATCGTCGTTGTCCTCCTCCTCCTCTTCTTCTCGCCTTGCCTTCGCATCTTGTGCATCCCACTCCGCGAAAGGATCATCAAAGTCGGGGAGCTCACAATAGGGATCGGTGGGAAGGCCAAGATGAGAATTGATCTCTATGATGTCCCGGCAGTTCTCATTAGTTTCTGTAACCATGGTCTTGCACATATTGAAGATGCTCTTGAGGACACGCTTGATCATGGAGCCACAGTGCCTACGGTGACGCCTAGGTGGAGAAGGAGCAGCGGGTATGTCATCATGGCGAGGTGCTGCACTAGAGGAGCCCACAAACTTGGTCTTAGGCTACTTGGGCTGCTTCTTGGCTCTATCACGAAGGTGGCCAAGGGGTTCATGAGCTACATCATTTGGAAACCTCACATTTGCAACCTTCTCAATCATGTACATGAGATAAGGAGCATAGGGAAGATGCTTCATGGGATCATTCATAGCCCTCCTTAGCTCATTCCAAATGAAGTCGAAGATGCAAAAGCCCTCTTCTTTTGGTGCCACACAATTAAGGAGATTGAGAGCATAGTACCGAAGAGCGGTAGTGTCTCCACCTTTGGGATCAATGGTGGCTAGGAAGAATTGATTGAAGTAGTAGTAGTATGGAAGGAGTTGATCTGCTTTTCCTTCAATGGCCAATGCATGACTAGGAAACATGAAAGGGAGGTCCTTGGGCTTGTACTTGTCCTCATTGTGAATAGGAGTGTGCTTTTCATCCTTAGTGCGAAGCCCGAACAACCTAGAGAAGTTCATGTAGTCAATGGTGAATTTGTTGCCTTGAGTGGTCCAAGTGATTGTGTTCTCATGAGCATCAAAGAAGTAGGAGCAATGGAATTGAGCCAAAATCTCCCTATTCCAATTGTAGTGAAAGCCCATGAGATCAAAGAGTCCAACTTCCTTGCACTTTTGAATCACCTTATTGCACACGGGATTGTTGAGCTCTTTCATAGTACTTCCAATCAATGAACCTCATTTGCACAATGGGGACCTTGTTCTTGTTCTTCATGGGAGGGCTTCTAATCACGGTGATATTGAAATCATGATGGAAATTGCACCAAAACCGTGACTCTAAGCCCTCACTCTTTTGATAGTGATATACATTCTCCTCCCTTTGCTCTCTTACAGCTAGTGCATTCTTGGAGTAGTCTCTAGCAAGATGCTCAGCAAATCCTTACACCGACCCGGGATCCCTAATGTTGACTGGGTTCTTCACCACATGAACATTGTTAGGGAGTGTGGGGATGAGGTGAGGTGGTGTGCTAGGACAGATATGAGAGGCTACCCCGTCTCTGTTTTTGGGAAGGGAAGGGCGAACCATGGGGCGGCTGATGTGCACATAGGGAGCTTCATGGATTTTCTTTGGGTGGGGTTTGAAGTGAGGTTTTTCTTTTGTAGGCCCCTTTCCATGATGACGGGGTGGCTCAGGGGGCTTCTCATAGGGTTCATCCTCAACCTCATCATCATCACTCCCACTTCCATCTTGCTCCTCAACCCCTTCTTCTTCACTGCCCTCAAAATATGTAGGAGGTGGATCATTCCTCCTTGCTCTAGAACTGCGCTGTGAGGATTCTTATCCCAAAGTCTCTTTCACAACCCTTAGAGTTGAGGGGTCATGCCTAGCCTTGGTCCGCCTTTGAGCAGTGGGTTCTCTTGAGTCTCGCTTCACCCTCATGATCTGAAGATATAGCAGGATACAAACATGAGAAGGATGGAATTGAAGAGATGCAATGCTCTGCAATTTGTGGTTTCAGTGTGAACTCCGGAGATTCTGGGAAAATGTCCAGAGATTCCGGGGGGTCCGGAGAATCCGGGCTGAAATTTTCTGGAGTTTCCGGGTTTCACAGCCGAAACCCTAAATCACAATGTAGCACAAATCCACCATGGGAAACTAGAGATATTGTAGATCCTGAGCCTATAGAACCTATTTCAACTATTCCCTAAAGAGATATCGAAAGAACACGACTAGGGAAGTAGATCGGGTTAGGTCTTCATGAGATACCATAGGGGAGAGAGGGGAAAAGCTTCAAATCTTCAACGGAGTTGTAGATCCTTGTTCTCCACCCCTTGGAGCCATCAAACACTCACTCTCACTCGATTTGGCCAGTGGGATTCGAATATCGCCTAGGGGGCGACGGGAGGGAGAGGGGAAGGCGACAGGAGAGGAGAGTTGGCTGGTCAGCACAGTAAAAAGAAAGTGAGGTGGTTACTGCGAAAAAAGGGTATATATACCCTAAAGGCCCGGAGTATCTGGACTAGACCCGGAGTCTCCAGGAAACCTGGAGAGTCCGGAGAAAAGTCCGGAGACTCCGCTCCCCCTGAGTCCCAGCAACAAGATTTGCAAAGAATTTGATTTGGGATAGATTTGGATGAGTATGCATGTAATATATGTGAGCCTGAGTAGCAACAACACTTGAGACTAGCCACTACCGAGGAACGAGAATAATAGTCCAAGTGTTGTACTAAAGATCCAAATATTTCAAAACAAAAGAACACAAGTTTTCATAAATTTTTTTTTCAAATTCCTATTCTAGGTCACTCAAATATGTGCATGATCTCAAGCCAAGTTACGAGAATCCAAGATATTTATCTCACTCCTCAAAGCACAAAACCTTAGTTCATCAAGAGGCTTTGTGATGATATCAGCTAGTTGCTTATCGGTGCTCACATGACCCAAAGCGATATCTCCTTTGGCTTCGTGGTCTCTCAAGAAATGGTGTCTTATGTCTATGTGCTTTGTTGTTGAGTGGTTTACGGGCTTGTTAGCTATATTGATGGCACTCTCGTTGTAACACAAGAGTGGCACCTTGCTAAACTTACAACCAAAGTCTCTCAAAGTGAGCCTCATCCAAAGTAGTTGAGCACAAGAAGCGCCGGCTACAACATACTCGGCCTCGGCGGTGTTTAAGGCAACGGAGTTTTGTTTCTTGGAGCTCCAAGACACCAAGGACCTTCCAAGGAATTGGCAAGTCCCAAATGTACTCTTCCTATCTACTTTGCAACCGGCATAGTCTGAATCGGAATAGCCAAGTAGATTGAAAGCGGAGCACTTAGGATACCACAAACCAAGGTTAGGAGTATGCACCAAGTATCTAAAGATTCTCTTAACGGCTATTAGATGACACCCCTTAGGATTAGCTTGAAACCTTGCACACATGCACACACTAAGCATAATATCGGGCCTAGATGCACAAAGGTAAAGCAAAGAGCCAATCATGGGGCGAGATACCTTTTGATCGACACTTTTACCTTCTTCATTTAGATCAAGATGCCCATTTTATGGTATAGGTGTTTTGATGGGTTTGGCATTCTTCATATCAAACTTCTTGAGCATGTCATGAGTGTACTTGGTTTGACTTATGAAGGTGCCTTCCTTGAGTTGTTTGATTTGAAATCCAAGAAAGAACTTCAACTCTCCCATCATAGACATCTCGAATCTTTTAGTCATAATCCTACTAAACTCATCAACCCGAACTTGATTAGTAGAACCAAATATAATGTCATCGACATATATTTGGCATACAAATATATCATTGCCTTGTTTACAGCGGAGCGCACCCACTCCTCGTCACGGCGGGGCGGCGGTGGCGGTGATAGAGAAGGAGACAGCCTTGTTTCCACCCTTGAATCCCTCTTGCTCCGATGAGCCATGGGAGGCATTTTCCCCTCGCTACGCTCGGGGACTACGGGATTGGGAGCGAGACTGGGCGGCGGATCTGGATCTAGGGTCCCGCCGGGGATCGAGCTAATGTGGTGGCGGAGCGATCAGAGTGGAAGGCAAAGTGGCAGCTGCGAAGCTTCCTAAGTGATGTCAGATGACGTGAAATGATGGGAGTGGAAGGCGAGCCCAGCCCTCTGGCTTACCTTAAATGCGAGTGGCCGAAAATAAGGAATCACGGTGGGCCCCCTTTCGTCCCGTCACCTCATCACGTCCACGTGAGTTTGACTCGCGAGACACTCGCGAGCCCGACCCGCGCCTAACGCTGTGTTCACACCGTTACGCCCGACGCTTCAGATTCCTACCGTACGGGCCCAAATGGATCGTGTCTCTAAATGGGACCAGGAGTGGAAATCACACCCCAAGCTTTAACAAAAAGCTTTCCAAATAAAATTGGTGCACAAGCCATTCAGAGGCCGTGACTCAGAGTCATGGGTAGCCAGGTTATTTGATAACCCACCCTCGAAATTTTGCGGCGCGAGATCCCAAGTGGTTTCTCTCTTCCAACTCATGAGGGTCTCTTCCGAAGGCATGCCAAATATAGGCCAGAGCTGTTCAGAAGCCACAAAAATGATGGCTAGAATAGGTGACCTTGCGCAAGAACTCCTCGGGAACACGGTGCGCAATATGGCAAATCCGGTTTAGAGCCGGAGATCTTTCCGAGCACCATACCAAGTCAGATGATCTGAGAGGTACTCTCCCAAAGGGGATGACGGTAATTCCATTAAAGTCTTTTTGGAGCTTCAAAATAGTTATTCTAACTATTCCGAACCTCAGGGACTGCCCTAATGGGCACATCCGGAGATGCGCCCATTCAGTGAGCACTAAAAGTGTCACCAAGATCATCCAAAGCCAGGAGCAAAGCCCTTGGCTAATGCATACAAATCTTGTTAGGAACTGGAGGCTTGGGAGACACATGAGAGGTGCCTTAACAAGGTCACCCAATTTGAGACATCGAGGCTCAGTCGCTTTGATTCCTTTTTGACCCTTGATAAACCTCTTTCAATCTTTATCAAGGCTCGGGGACTAAGTGTGTACACTTCGTCTTCGACGAGAGTGTACATTTTCTGGCTCGATCATCTAGTCTAATTAAATTGCAGCTCTCCTCAACCACCTGGCAACCATAAGTTGAGTTTTAAGACAACTCGGCTGCGCTAGGAGTCGGCCAAGGAGGAACCCAAAGCACTCGGCTGAAGACAGCAAGCACTCGGATGAAGCCTCGGGTTGACGATCGAGGTCGCAGTCTGGTTAAGAAGCGCTCAGGGACTGCTGTGGGGGATATACCCCTAGGGTGCCGTACGGAAGGCTCCCACGGCGAATCTTTAGGGACGACAAGGGCCTACACGGCGGCACCTAGCACGGGCATACAGATCAGGAATGAGGCGGCACTCGACGAGATAGGATACCATAGATGAAGACTAGTTGGTTAGGAAAGATATTACTTGTACTGGAGGAAAAGATCTTTTATAACCGACTAGGATAGATCCCACGTGATCTGTAACCCTGCCCCCCGAGCCTATATAAGGGTGGCAGGGACCCCCTCCAAAATAAGGTCAATAAGATTCCCAAGCAATACAATCGCCAGAC
Organism: Cenchrus fungigraminus; assembly: GCA_036936925.1. NCBI lineage: Eukaryota > Viridiplantae > Streptophyta > Magnoliopsida > Poales > Poaceae > Cenchrus > Cenchrus fungigraminus. The sequence continues at coordinate 53,643,474 of CM072772.1, read as the reverse complement.
ACAAGACGTAGGGTATTACACATTCTTGCGGCCCGAACCTGGATAAACCCTTGTGTCCATCGTGCACCATCTAGCTCTAGTCTCGGTGATCTCCTCCACACAATCTACCACCATAGCCTACCTTGTGGTGGACTGTTGGCACCATTGTACTGACAGGCAGCGCAACATGTCGTCACCTATCTGCGCGGCTCAGATGTGCACAAGTACGAGCAACCTATGTATGACCACATGCCCAAGGGGGCGTGTCAAGGGGTCCATTTATAGGCCGCACGGTGGGCTATACGACAAGTATGACTCAACATTTAAAGACAAGTGGCGCTCAAACACGTGGCGGCAAACAGCAGAGTGGACCCAACGGGCCGATCTGGAAACTCCCCCGAACACATGATGTGCCAAAAATGAAACATGCACTTCTCACATGTTTTTTGTTTCTCTGTTTTCATTTTTCATTTTTTCATTGATACAAATCATCTCGTCGATCCAAATAATCAAGGAATGTGCGCCGCTGACGGCCACCTTCGCGCCCCCTTGGCCTGGACACCCAACAAGCGTTGGATCACCCCCCACCCCCCTTGGCGAGGACGACGGCCGCCTCGGTAGGATGACTCCCAAGAGCGGGATCGTCCCTCTAGGTCTACGGAAAAGGCCTCCATGGCTGCACGCTGCGCTACCACCACATCCACGTCCGGCGAGGCGAAGTCGGTCGCTGCAACACGACGAGCCAGCTCCACATCGGCTGCCGCCTGGGGGTCCGACAAGTCTTCGTTATCTTCTGGCTAGTACATCGACGGAGAGCCTCCGGAGCCATCTGAGACGACTTCTTTCCCTTTCCCCTCCCAGGAGGAGCCCAGAGCACCCTCGGATCGGAAAGGGGGATCAGAATGGGACCCGCCCATCTCAGGCACCTGCACCAGCAAGAACACAATGTCCCCATTAGAAATTTCGCAACGAACTAGTCAACCCCGGAAGCCCACCCCGTGGCTGGGGGATAGTCCCATATGCCAGAAGCCCCGATAGGGAAACGGAGCCCCGACAACACGAAGGCCCTCCAAGGAGTCCCTTCTTTTTCTTTCCACGGCGCGGGCTCTCGGAGCTGCGAACAGGCGAAGACGAGCAATCGGGGAAGAATTCCCCTTCTCAGGTCCTTTTTATTATGATGATGAAAAAGAAGGGAAAGGAGTAGGGGAGCGCGGAAAATGCAGAGATACAACGGGGAAGTACAACGAGAAGTGCCAGGGCATCACACCTCCAAAGAAGGGGCATCATCCAGAGTTGAGGGTCGAGCCCCCGGAGTAGTAGGGGGAGAACGAGAAGGATCCCTCGACCCCGGTGGAAAATCACCCGATGGGGAGGCGTTTACAAAGGGACCCCCTGCGCGAATCGGGGAAGCCCCGGAAAAGGTTACATTAGGGCTCCCTGTGCGAATCGGGGTAGCCCCGGAAGAAGTCACAAAAGGGCTCCCTGTGCAAACTGCGGGAGCCTCGGAAGGAGCTACGAAAGGGCTCTCCCTACTAGTCGGGGAGCCCTAGGGAAAGTCGTGGAGGGGGCTTCCGCTTGGGCCGTAGATGCTCCCGGAGAAACCGCGGACTGCGGCCCCCTGTCACCGAAGGAACGCTGGAGGGTCCCAGTAGTCTCGGGACGGAGGAAGGCCGCAACACGTCGAATAGACGATAGCACTCCTCCACAAAATCCTGGAAGTTTTCCTCTGGGTGTCGCTGGGTCGCCATGGGGGCAGAATGACACTCCGCCCAGCGAGACCAGTCCCGAAGGAAAGCGTCGTTGATGTACATCCCCCGGAAGATTAAGCCTTCTGGGAACATCTCGTCTTCATGGAGCCGGCGGTACAAGGGACGCCCGGGGAAGCCCTACTTGGAACGAGGGACGATGCGGGGCGGAAGACCTCTCCGGGCTGGCGCTTTGCAGCCATGACACGAAATCTGGAGATATACAAGGAGTGCATTCACCAACTGAAGGAATATGAACAAAGAAGGCGTTTGCCTTTTTCCATTTCCAAAAGAGGAGGGGGTCCCGAGCAGGCACGCCCCAGGGACCTCCCCTGGACTTTACAAAAGGGGCAAAAGGGCTCCCTTTCCTCCCTCAAGAAGGAAGCCCGGCAAAAGAAACTACAAAAAGGAAAAAAGGGGAGCTATGCTAAACGAAAGCGGAGACGAGAAGGGTTCAAACCTGGGTCTCATCCCGAGAGTTCCCCCCTCCCATTCCAAAAGAACCTCCAGCGGAAGGCTTCTCCGCTCGAATGGCGGCCGCTGCCTCCGCGCTCGCTGCTCCCGTCCCGCGAGCAACCTCAAGGCCGTGCGCTGCCCAATAGTCGCGGAAGGCCCGGGAGGCCGTCTTCACGTGCTTGACCTCACGATGGAAGTCTAAGCTGGTGGAAGCAAGGCCTTCGACGACGTCCTTCACACGAGGCAGGTGGGTGCAGCCGGCCCGGAAGAGCACTACAAGAAATATGCTGACTAGTGACGCAACAAAAAAGGCCGTTTCTCGTCATAAACCGCGACTAATGATGCCGGTTGTTACGAAAACCTTCCATCATTAATCGAGCGTCATAAACCGCGATTAATGATGAGACTTTATTTCACGGCATCATGAGTTTAATGACGCGTGCAAAATCGTCAATACAAAGCATCATAACTTCGTTCCTGCAGCTTTGCCACGCTGGACAGAATCTGATGTGGCATCTGATGTGGCATGCCAAATGTGACAAAAAACAGGTGCGCACATTGTTGCAGCCTTCTGTGTCACGTTAATTTGAAAAAAAAATGACTTTTGGCCCAATTAAAAGTGGGCTAAGCCCACTGAAGGACAACATAAAATTAACTAATCATGCATTAGTATTAATGGATTTCTTTTCAATTCTGATCCTTGTTTTAGAATAAATCTGATCTGGTTGGCAAAATAGTAATCAGCATATATTTCTTTATACAATAAAGTAAACTGTTGTTTACTATCAAGCATGACCATATTGTCACATATCACAAACTATTACAGGATATCAGTACCACAAGGAACATTGATTAACAAAGCTAAATCCAGGTCATAATCACAAGAGAAAGTGGAGATTTCATCTAATGATCTTAACCTCTTCATCTTTTACTGCTAAGCAGTAGACGAAGGAGGTCCTCACTATCTTCGGTTAGCTTCTGCAACCTCTTAATCTCAGCCGACTGCATTTTCAGAGTTGATTCTGATTCTTCGGTCTTCTTCTTCAAGATACATAACTCTTTCTGGTGAGCAACAAACCGTTTTAATCCTGATTAGGAGCGTCAAGTCGCTCTTCATCGACACTACTACATAAGGATTTGGTACCCATTCTTGAGTACTCGGCTGCAACTGTTTTAATTTGTTCGGGAAGAAGCATCATTGACTTGGTAGCTTCCATCTAGCAACAGTGGATCATTAGTCAGATTAGGACCATGTAATTCATTCGAACTAAGGAAACAAAGGTGTTAAGTTTGTTACCTGGGAGCAGGTCTGAACAGTAGCGACTTCAGATGTTGACCCTTTGGCCTGCTGAAACAAGTACAAGAACAAGAGGTAAGGGTTGAGATCATTCGCAATTGGAAACAAAGAAGGTGTTAAGTTTGTTACCTTGGAGCAGGTCTGAACATGAGCGACTTCAGATGTTGATCCTTTTGCCCGCTGAAACAAGTACATGAACAAGAGGTAAGGGTTGAGATCATTCGCAATTGGAAACAAAGAAGGTGTTGAGTTTGTTACCTTGGAGCAGGTCTGAACAGGAGCGACTTCAAATGTTGACCCTTTGGCCCGCTGAAAAAAGTACAAGTACAAGAGGTAAGGGTTGAGATCATTCGCTATCAGAAACAAAGAAGGTGTTAAGTTTGTTACCTTGGAGCAGGTCTGAACAGGAGTGACTTCAGATGTTGACCCTTTGGCCCACTGAAATAAGTACATGAACAAGAGGTAAGGGTTTAGATCATTCGCAATCGGAAACAAAGAAGGTGTTGAGTTTGTTACCTTGGAGCAGGTCTGAACTGGAGCGACTACAGATGTTGACCCTTTGGCCCGCTGAAACAAGTACAAGAAAAGGAGATAAGGGTTGAGATCATTAGCAATTGGAAGAAATTTCATCTATTAAGTTCAATGCGGTACATGAACAATCACACCCAATACATAATCACCCAAGAATGCAACAAACATATGGAAAGCCAAAGAGCATTGGTAAGCAATATAATAACTTCATCCTTTAATTTCTACAAACCTCAAATAAGTTGACTTGGAACAATCTCTTGCAATAGGGAACAGAAGATCCACAATCACCCAAGCATGCAACAACAATATTCAGAGGCAAAGAGCATGGGGAAGCTGTCTAATAATTTAATCTACAAATTTCTATAAACCTCAAATAAAATGACTTCGAACAAACTCTTACGACAGGGTACAGTAGATGCACAATCACCCAAACATGAAAGAATAGTATAGAATGCCAAAGAGCATAGGGAAGCAATTTAATTGAATCGATCAATACAGGGACGAGACCGCAGACCTGACGAAGAGGAAGGTAAGGTGTCGAATGTCATCTCGATTTAGCAGCCTAACCTTGCGCCTTGAGCACGATGTTCTGCGCAACTGAGGTAGATCTACGGCTGCCAGGGTGAGCCTCGGGGGAGCCAACAAGCCAACGAGTTTGAACCATCTTGCAGCTTCAAGGACGTTGGTGAGGAAGGCCGCCGCTTGTAGCAGAGGAAACCGTCGTCAGTAGCTAGGTCGCCATTGCTACTTCTGCCGCAGATCTGCTAGGTCTCTTCGGCGGTCAAGGAGAAGATAACCTGATTTTGGAAAAATACCAAGAGGGAATTGGGAGGCCTGGTTTCCCTCTTTGTTTTATATATTAACGAGGAGGACCAGAAGGAGGAGCGGGGAATTCAAAATTTCAAGTCCCGCCTTTGTGGTCCAGAGCGGGAAACGAAAGACTTTGGATCATGGACTCAAACGTCAGTGACCCAAACGAAAGACCGCTTGGGTGTCGGACCCAAACCTCAGTGACCTTATGCAGAGAGGCAAGTTGTTGACTGGGTTGTCCGTGCCACCATGGATCATGGAATGGACAAACACACACAGGACTATACTCTACTTCATATTCACGTTAGACGGATGATCCGATGGTTGCATTACAAATGTACTCACAGCAACAAATTAACGTACCGTTTCAACTATTTATTACATGACTGAAAAAAATTAAACAAAACATTAAAACTATAGGGGACCTTGGTAAACCCTTCAGGTAATCTTCTACGGAGATTGTGCATAAATTCGGGATGATCAGTGCGTACAACCGCCCAATCATATGTGAGTATTCCGTGAGGAAAGATTCGCTCTAAGAGAGACATGCACTTGTCCTGCAATTGTGTGCAGTTAGCCTGAATTGCCCATCACGGAAATGAAGTCACAGTTTCCTTGCTTGCTGTGTCCTACATCTTTGATGCACAGTGCAACTTGAACCTTTCAACTTGGTATATGTCGGCGACCTAGAGTAAATAAGGCCAGGCATTGGTTGGAGTGTCCCATAAACTAGCCTCCTCCGGGAGTGATCCTTCCCTAGCATATTTGATCAGGACAGAGAAGCCATCAGGGTGTGTGCCAATAATTGTAACAGTTTCAGAGCTAGACTCCACTCCTAGGCCGTAGAGCATTGCCTCCATCACACAAGATACTTTTGCCACATCGGCACATATCGCTCGTATCGCCCGGCATTCTGCACCTACGTGGAAGACAACTTCCATAGGGGCTTGGGCTGCAACGCATTCGCATATGTTTCTTTGTACTAATGGAGGTGGAACTTTCAATGCAGTCGTCCTCCAGTACTGTAACAACACATGATATGTGTATACGATCTTCATTGGATGTCATGCGCTCAATGTCATGATGCTCCACCAGACATTCAAATCCTCTTTCTTGTAGATCCCGATTCATGAAACAAACTTCTTTTGTAGCTTGAACTCGAAACGTATCATCTTCATCATTTGGGTCTCCAGCCATCACACGAAACAATACTCATACTTGCACCTATGTGGAAGGAAGTAGTCACAGGCTTGACAACAATAATATAATGAGACTATATCACCATGTGTGAGTGTGTGTATTCATAGCAGGAACGAGACACGTACCATTTGGGATTTGTGCACAGGAACGAGGATGACGGCAATGCCTTCTGGAACATCCATCCACTGATGACCATTCATATCTGTAGGATAGCAACGTAGCTTCCATTGACGGCCTCCCACCATGAACGTACCGGATTCCTTATACTGGCCCGCGGTTCCTTCTGCTTTCGCTTCCTGGTTTGAGACTGAGAAGTCGACTTGCATGGAAGGAATCATTTTAGCGTCTAAAGCCATTAACACAAATGACCAGCAATGATCGTCTTGTGCCAAAACTGTCTCTTATTATAGTGGGAGTGAATGTGTCGTTCTGAAATGTCTGTTCGTGGACATCAGTTACCACCTAGAATGGATGCTGTTCGCACCCAAAATTGGCAGGTCCCGTCTGACCGGTCAGACCTGTGGGTCCCACCGGTCAGACCGGTGTGATCAATGTCCACAAAATCCAATTTGGACTTCACCATTGGATAGGTCTCGTCGAGTAAATCGAGATTCATATGTGGAACGTCCAAATCGGAGTCCGGATGAGGGAGATATGACTTATAAAAGATCTGCACACCGAGTGCACCGGTCTGACTGGTGCCCCTGACCGGTCTGACCGGTGCCCCTGACCGGTCTGACTGGTGCCCCCTGATTCCGAGTCAGATCAAGGAGTCCTGATAGATTAGGCTTGTAAAAGGATTTCCTTGCGGGGCAAGACCTCCCAACCCTATAAATATAAAGGGCCACGGCCGATTGAGGTTCATCATCCAATCGATCAAATACATTTACCTTTTATTATCTCGTATTTACTTTTACCTCTTCCCAACTTTTCCAATCTACTACTTGCTGTTCTTCCTTCATCTTCGCGACGTCTGAAGGCGTTCTAGGTGGCCTTGCCGACCCTAGAGCAACCCTATGTGCGTCTCCCCGATAGGATCCTGCCCGGGCGACGTTCAGAGGTCTTTTGCCAGTTTACCCCAGCAAAGGTCTGACCGGTGACCCTCACTGGTTTGACCGGTGCGCAAAGGTCTGACCGGTGACTCACACCGGTCTGACCGGTGCTGCGTATTGTTGGCCGCAAACCTGCGCCAACAGATGCGTCCCTTGAGTGCGGGTGTGGCCACGTTCGGGTCATGAACTTCCCAGTTCTAGTCCTTAAGTGCGATTCACAATGATCGACACGTTCGTTCTGAGGGGGTGTGCACACAAGTTCATCGGTTAACGCCCGGTGCCAGTCCTTAACTGCAATTCTCAATGATCTACACGTGGATCAACTTGTGAGAGCGTGTCGTTCCCAAACGCCCATTTGAGACGCCCTTTTGTGCTTATATGCATGTTAATATTACACACACACACACACACAAACATATATTGCTTTTCCAATTCCAACTTATTCTGTTTTGGTCTTGTCGTGTCAACAAGTTTATCATGTTTCTCAGTCTCCAAGGCCTGCGGGAATCATCAAGTGTGAATTCAAACCCTTCGTAGACCTTTTCAGTCACGACTCACGCACCGTACCTGATCGAGGAGGACTTGTCAAGTCATCCCGCACCCTGCGTGTTGCAACACAAGGACCATCTGGTCCATCTGATTACAGCACCCAATCTTGTTCTCCAGATGCAATTGACGCCTAAACCATTACCTAAATAAACAGTAGAGAGTTGTCTCACAAGTGATGCGGCATGAGCTGATGCAGTTGAGACGGACATTAGATGCAGCTGATGCAGCGTGATTTGTCCGCAGGACTTTCTTGTGCTCTAGAGAGGAATGTCTGGAAGTAAACACATACCTAGACACGTCGTGCTCATCCCGTGATACCCATCGTCCACACATGTAATCGATGCAAACCACTGAAGATTCTGACCTAGATAGATTCCTATCACACGTAGGCCTGACTATATTCCGAGCATCTCACATTTTCCATAGTAACTTTAGCAATGCTACATCGAGCTCATGTGACCGCTGTAGTCCTTGATAAATAGGCGAGTGCAGCATAGCGTTCTTGAAAGGCAAGGCCGACACTCATCGGTTCCCCGTCTTGCATTTCTCTACTTCAGTGGGATACAAGGGTGAGATCATTTTGTTGGCTAATCTTGTTTACTTTATGTATGCATGGTATCGAGATGGTCACATAATTAGCTTATGTAGGGATTGTTCTTCATTTCCTTATGCTCTACGTGGAGAATGGCCGGGCAAGGAAGGGACGAAGCATGGAACTTGGAGGAGTCGGGGAAGCGGGAGCTGTCGGGCGCAATAGCACCTCACCACCACCCGGTTCATCCGCTGCCATCGGCACCGTAGCAGCACTCGGCCCCAATGGCACCTCCACTTCTGCTGGTATCGGCACCTTAGCAGCACCCGACCCCAATGGCACCTCCACTTCCGCTGGCATTGGCACCTCAGCAACACCCGTGAGTGATGCCACCTCCAGTTCAGGGGTTGCCAACGGCAGCTCAGGATCAGCTGAACCTCATGGAACCACCTTTTTGCCCATGGCCCAGGCCGCCACCTCTGCTGTTGCCCGTTGAAATGCCACCCCTGAGGCCAGAGCTTATTGAACAAGATGAATCGCATGATCTGTGTTGCTTTGGCTTCAGCAGGGCGGGCCCACCCATGTTTATCACGAAGGTATGTGGGTGCCCTTTTTGCCACAGGAGTCACAGGAAATGGACCATTCGTGACCTGCTGTTACACATGCATAACATCGTCGTTTCGCCTGCCTGGCTTTGGGATACAAGGGCGAGGCATCGCGCTTTGGAGGATTATCTGATCCAGGAGACACGTTTTGCTGCACTCCGTGCAGCGGCGGGATTGCCATGAGCCCGTGATGGTAGTAGTATGTCATGATGGTAGTAGTATGAGCTGTGATGGTAGATTGCTAGTACTATGTAGTTCAGAGTATGTCGCTGTACTTCCAACTATGGTGAATCGATCCATCCTCATGTGTAATCAATGCGTATGCATGCATTTGTGTCATTTGTATTTGGATTGTGTTATTTCTAATAAAAAATGGTAATGTGTGTGTACTCCCTCGATATAAATTCGGTGTATACGGAAAGTCCGTTCCCTTGATTTCTTAAATATCGGATGAACACAAGGCGAAAGTCCTGTTTGTAGTTTTCAGTCGTACCGGATTAAACTGTCACTGCTACGCAATGAAAAAAACATCTTACAAGGAAAAACAGTAGTAGTAGTAGTAGTAGTATTCAATCAGACCAGATGAACAGAAGGCGAATGTTCATTCTGCTTCTTCTACTCCTACTTCTACTAGTAGCAGTTACCACTAATACACTAATCAAGGCGCTGCTTCTTTGTCGATGGTGCACCCGGCGCCTTGTTGTAGCTGCTCACGGATGAGGATGTCACTCTGTTACCGCCACCTATGGAAGATGGTGGTGGACCTCCCAGGGCGCCACCCATGGATAAGGTTGTCCCTCTAATGTCGCCGCCAGAGGATGATGGCGCCGCTCCATGGCGGCCGGTCGAGCACGGCCTTGGCGCCGCTCCATGGCGGATGATGACGGTTGGTCGATGATGGCCTCTTCTAGGCGAGGATGGCAGAGATCGACTGTCGCTGGCCGATAAGGATGAGAGACGATGACGACGCTTGGAGATGACAGTTCCCCGGTGAGTGGCGGGCTTCCGCGCCCCAGACCCCTGGCACCTCTTGCTGACTTGCGAGGGGTGCGATGTTTCAGAGACACATGATCTTGGATTTCATTTTGTTCCACAAACTCCGAATCATCAGAGGATGTGTCAACCACCACCCGAATGGGCTTCCGCTCTGCCTCCTCTTCATCAGACAACTGGGGATCCTCCCTTTCATCAGAAGAGGAAGAGGATGTGGCTTGCGCCGCACCTCTAGAGGAAGAGAGCGATGTGCGAGAATGGGGTTTTTTGTTGGTTGCAAGAGCGAGGAGAGGAAGAGGGCGCTGTGCGAGAATGGGGTTTTATGTTGGTTGCAAGAGTGGGGAGAGGAAGAGGGCGCTGGGTGAGAAGGGGGCTTTTGTTGGTTGCCAGACTGGGATATTTATGGCCAGAGGAACCCATTCAGCCATTATTGAAAAAATGGCTCCCAAAAAGATTAGAGTAGTTTTCTATAATGTCGGATCCGTTCTGGTCAAACTAATTCAATTTTGACCAAATTTACAATAAATTGTGTTAGCACTTATATCTTCATATAAATTTATCGGGAAGTGAGAATTGCATTCTTTTGTGGACGGAGGGAGTATGTTCTGAGGAGGGGGAAAGACCGTTCAGCGGAATGTTAACGGACCGGAAGAAATAATAGTAGTCCAGAAGGTCCTTTTAGCGATACATCAGTATACCGGACCTTCTGGACTTGTCTTTGTTGGAGTTATAACTCCTCCATTGTTCCCCCACAACCTTGTTCTTTGGCTATCCAGTCAATGATGCCTCGTCCCTGGGAAAATCTTATTCCTAACTTGTGAGCGTCGCCAATATGATTAGTGATGCAAGAGATTTTATCATGTTAAAAGTTGTCTGCAAGGGTTGGAACTGCGCTCGTTCAGGTGAGGCACGCCCATTTGACCCTTGGATTCTGAAATCTGAATTTATTGGTGAATCTGAAGCAGTGACATTCGCATCCGTCGCTGATATGAGGCTTTTTGAGGTCTTCTTTCCTGCATTGGCAGGGAAAGGACTAGATTGATTGGTTGTGGCGGATCTGGAAGCCTAGTCGCCTTAGATTGTAGAGATTGGTGCAACGCACTCATGTTGAATCCTTTATCTCCTCGGAAGCACATTCGCCTTCCTCGACTTCCAAAATGGAGCCAAATGGCTACTCTCCAAGCTTGTATCTTGTGCCTTGAAACAGCAACTGGTGCAGAGTCATTTGTCGTGATTACTTTCTTTTGGCCAGAGAAATCTTTTGCAGCGCTAGGGTCATTGCCCGTTTTCATGTGGCATTTGGGTTGCCAATCCGACTGGACTACACTACCTTCGGAAGATTTCTGGTGTAGTTCTTCTGAACACATGCGGATCTACTTGGGGCAAGATCTTCCAGCACCTCCCCATCCTGTTGGACTTCGGTTGTCATGGGATATTGGCATGGGCAACTCTTCTCTACTCGAAGGTGAAGACCGATTGTTCTTTGTTGTTCTGGAGGAGAAAGAAGCTAAGGTGGTAGAATTACCTCTGCATTCATTCGTCGAGGCCATTTGGCAGCCTATTCCATGGGAGAGACCTCCTGAGTTCCGGAATAAGATCATCTTGTTTGGTCCTGGCAAGTGCATTGTTACATAAGAGCATTAAATTTCTGGTTTGCCTGACATGAGGGCAAATCACATTTACTTCCTACGAATTTATCATCACGATGAAAAGAATGAGTACTGGATCTACCAGCAGGGAATAGATATTGTTCCAGGCGTCAACACTACTCCTGCGATCCACATTAAGCAGGTTCATGGGGACTAAATTTGGTCGCGAGGAACATGGTTGTTGCCTAGCTATCCGTAATGCGAAACTTTGATTGTGTACCACCTGTAACGCAATTCAATGTACAAATATCTATATTATCAGCCTTCGTCAATTATTCAGTGCATATGTATGAGTTTCTACCACAATCACTGTAGGGAACAAGTAGTTACGCATTCGATAATCAGGAAGGTCCTTCTCGCAAAACATCAACAGACCAGACAAGTAGCAAACATCATAAGATGGCATCTCACAGCTACTCATCACCACAAAGTTCACACCACCAACAAGTAGCAAATATCATAAGATGGCCAGGTAGAAAATACCAAAATACAAGCAGGATTAGCACCTCTAAACCATCTACCTAGCAATAACACCACGAATCACATTATGCCACATTGTTGTCCTTGAGTGACCTCTTATATGAGGCCTGTCTCAGTAATTCCTTCACCTTCTTCACCACAATTGTTGCAAAATCCAGGAGCTGCTTGACCATCTGTAGCTCAGAGACAAACTCTTGAATCTCCCTATTAGTCTTTGCACATTCTTCCTTCCACATCCTTGCCTCACTTTCAGCTTTTAGGTACCTGTTGGCTTCACCCTTTTCTGTAGGAGACAACAGAGTATCATTTCTCATTTTCTTTCTCGTATCAAACAGGTTATGGGTTACCTCCCCGTAGTATCGCATTATCGTTTTCAGCTCAACTTCTTTGACATTGGCCTCCTCCTTAGCAGCTCTACATGCTTCTTTCCACGACCTTGCTTCCTCTTTTGCTTTTCCCTTCATTTCCATCAGTTTCTCTAGAACTTTCAGAGTCCTAATATCCCATTCAGGATCTATCCACCTAAATGACGCGCACTTCATGCCATCAGTCTGCAGTCACCAATTTCATTCATATAATTAGCGATTGACCACACTAACATCAAATGCAGAAGCAACATTTATTAGAAGTGATACAAGTTATCGTTTACCTCACAGCAGCATACATATCGACACCCAGGGTTGGTGCCTGTCCAGTCATACCTTAGATGGACAGGCAACCCGTCCTTGCACTCGTTTTCATTAGGATCTAGAATGATAACTTCACGAGGACCAGGCGTCAGCGATCTGGAGCTTTCGAAGTCTACTCCAAACAACTTTAAAATACATGAATACAGTGTGTTAACCTAGATCCCCAAATCTAGAATTCCCCTTAACTAGTATGATAGATCAAAGTAGCATGGCAAAACAGAGGACTGACCTGACCGGAGTGAGTCCTGTTTCTCCGTTCGCTGCTAGGGCCGCTATGATTCGCCATTCCCGCCACGGGTAAGAGCATATCTAAGCACCGACGCTTGCTCTAGTCTTTGCCACAAGGAAAAGGAGCGTGGTGCCGGTGAGTCTCTTGTAGAGTTGCAGTAGTGTACGCCGCGTCGTCGAGAGAAATGAGATATATACACTTGTCTGCGGGAAAACTTTTTTTTTGCTGTCGCACGCGCTTTTCTCCCGCCAACTTACCAGAACTGCTCTGTGCTGTTGTAGGGGCTGACATGTCCAGTTTCCGGGCGTGGCGGGCGGCCACGTGGAATAGTCGGCACTTGGAAACAAGAAGTTACACAATTGTTACTCAAGAAGGTCCTTCCTGCAAACCATCAAAAGAACGGACCATCCAATTCAGGATCAATCCAAATAAACAGCATATTAGCTTTTTCTCCCTTTTTACCAATAGGAAGGTCCTCCTTGCGAAACATCAATAGACCAGAGTTTCCTCAGTCATAACTTCCCCCTTCTCCACCTATTATCACCATACCTCCATTGTTCTCCCTCTACCTCCATTGCAACATGTATGAATTCCGAATGGTGAGTATGCTCGAAACGAAAGACTTTGGATCATGGACCCAATTGTCAGTGACCCAAACGAAAGACCACTTGGGTGTCCGACCCAAATGTCAGTGGCCTTACGCAGAGGGGCAAGTTGTTGACTGGGTTGTCCGTACCAGCATGGATCATGGAATGGACAAACACACACAGGACTACACTGTACTTCATAATCACGTTAGACAGATGATCTGATGATTGCATTACAAATGTACTCACTGCAACAAATTAATGTACCGTTTCAACTGTTTATTACATGACTAAAAACACTTAAACAAAACATTAAAACTACAAGGGACCCTGGTACAACCCTTCAGGTAATCTTCTACGGAGATTGTGCATAAATTCGGGATGATTAGTGCATACGACCGTCCAATCATATGTGAGTATTTCGTGAGGAAAGATTCACGCTAAGAGAGACATGCACTTGGGCTGCAACGCTTTCGCATATGCTTCTTTGTACTGATGGAGGAGGAACTTCAATGCAGTCGTCCTCCAGTACTGTAACAACACACGATATGTGTATGCGATCTTCACTGGATGTCACGCGTTCAATGTCATGATGCTCCACCAGACATTCAAATCCTCTTTCTTGTAGATCCCGATTCATGAAACAAACTTCTTTTGTAGCTTGAACTCAAAACGTATCATCTCCGTATGATGCTCCACCAGACATTCAAATCCTCTTTCTTGTAGATCCCAATTCATGAAACAAACTTCTTTTATAGCTTGAACTCAAAACGTATCATCTCCGTCGTTTGGGTCTCCAGCCATCGCACGCAACAATACTCGCACCTACGTGGAAGGAAGCAGTCACAGGCTTGACAACAATAATATAATGTGACTGTATCGCCATGTGTGAGTGTGTGTATTCATAGCAGCAACGAGACACGTACCATTGGGGATTTGTGCACAGGAACGAGGATGACGGCAATGCCGTTTGGAACATCCATCCATTGTTGATCATTCATACGTGTAGGATAGCAACGTAGCTTCCATTGACGGCCTCCCACCATGAACGTACCGGATTCCTTGTACTGGCCCGCGTTTCCTTCTACTTTCGCTTCTTGGCTTGAGATTGAGAAGTCGACTTGCATCGAAGAAATCATTTTTGCGTCTAAAGCCATTAACACAAATGGCCTGCAATGATTGTCTCATGCCTAAACTGTATCTTATTATAGTGGGAGTGAATGTGTCATTCTGAAACGTCCGTTCGTGGACATTAGTTACCACCTAGAATGGACGCGTCCCTTCAGTGTGGGTGTGGCCATGTTCGGGTCATGAACTTCCCAATTCTAGTCCTTAAGTGCGATTCACAATGATCGACACGTCCGTTCAGAGGGGGTGTGCACACAAGTTCGTCGGTTAATGCCCGGTGCCAGTCCTTAACTGCAATTCTCAATGACCTCCATTGCAACGCGTATGAATTTCGAATGGTGAGTATGCTCGAATCAATTTGGAATAGATTAAACCAAATCGGCATAACAAGATGACATCTCATAGCAACTCATCACCACAAAGTTCACACCACCAGTCCACGAACAAGTAGCAAACATCATAAGATGATCTGGTAGCCAACACCAAAATACAAGCATGATACAAGTTTCAAAATAATCATGACTACTCATTCATAATCATAACTCCATCTCATGTTTGGCCTCCTGCAGCTGTTCCTTCACCTTCTGCATCTCCTACCGTGAATTTTTGGTCTTGCATGCCTCTCTTGCATTTCTTAAAGTTCTTTCAGAAGATCTGGATGTCTCGTCCCAGGGAGAGGACTCATTTAGGATCTCTAAAGAGATTGAAAACATGATATCACAACTATCACACCCTGAAATTTTTGAATTTCAGGATGTCAATAGGAAGAAAATTAAAACAACAATTTTTCTCATAATTTTAAAAATTTTCGAACATTTATTCTATTTACAGGAAACATAGAATAAGAAAAACAATTGTTTGTCCTTTTCAATTAAATATATGGTTATGTGTGTGTTTCTTTCATGTCGATGTACTTTGGTGTTTCATGAGTTCAAAAGCTTTTAAAATGCGTTTAGGTGTTGACCAAATCCTTCTAGGAATTTTCCGGAATTTATTCTCACTTTCCTTGAGCTATTTCTATTTATTAGAAGGCTCTAAAATTCTTTTCATGAGCTCCAAATACTTTATTTGGATTGTTCATGTCCCAATGCGTCTCTCGGAATTTTCCTAGATTTTTGGGAATTTTTGGAATATTTTTCGTGCCTTATTTGGACATTTCTGGATTTGTTTTGTACCTAAAAGTATTAAAAAAGAGAGAAAAAAAGAAAACTTATCCTATCCTATCTTGGCCAAGCCTGTAGGCCCGACCCATCTCCACCCGGCCCAATCACAGGCCCGACGAGACCCATCTGGACCCGGCCATCATGCCCATGGCCTGCACGGCCAAGGGCGCCGCCGTCGCCTCGGTGTGCGTGCCGTGCACGCCAAGGGTAGCTTGGGCCCCTATAAAACTAGAGCCTAAGCCTCGCACGTTGCCCTAGCCGCCTCCCTCGCCTCTGTGCAGCCATTCGCCACCGCCTTCTGTGCCGTGTGCCGGAGTAGAGCACGCTGCCGCCGGTCATCGCTCGTTTTGCAGCCTCTCGTTGCTACCGAAGAAAATCGATGACTTCACGGGGACTGCAACATTGAGCCACGCCCCTGCAGTAGTCCTTCATCATCTCCTCGCCACCTGGTGCCCTCGGAGCATCCTGCGGTAGGAGCCCGAGCTGCAAGTCGCCGCCGCGCTTCACCGCCGAATCCGGCTGCTCCTCTTCGTCTCCGCCCGTGGTGAGCACACCCCTGCGACCCCATCGATCTCCTCTTTCAATTTTGTGCCTTGCCCGAGCTCCCAGACACCCCAGCCACCAGTGATTTTGGCCACCAGGAGCCTCTGTCCGCTGCGGTTCTGAGGAAGAAGAAGACGTCGTCGTTTTGCGTTTAGCCCCTGAAGAACCACGTAATCTTTAGTAGTTTTCATGTGTCTTGGTATAGTTGCAGTGAGGCCCCTCTAGAGTTTAGATCGTTTCAATCTAGCCTAGCCCATGACCTTTTTCAGATCTAACCCTACCTTTAGGTCTTTTCGTAGTGACTGTTCAATGAGTCTTGTAGATCTTCTCTTTAACCCCTGAGATCTATAGTTAATCATGAATAGAACCTTGAATCTTGTTTATCTCATAGAATCCATGTTTAAGCTCCGTTTTAATCGGTTCAAGTTGCGTTAGGTTCATAATAATGTAAAGCACATGTTAGTGGTGAGTTTCCATCATGTTTGTTTTCTGAAAATTAATTTGATAATTAATTTGTTTAATGCTTGGTAAACATGTCTTTTCTAAATAAAATCTATATAGAGTTATACACCGTTTTCATAATCAATATTAATTTGATTAAAGATTTTGTCGGTGTTTTAGACCGGCAACCTACTAAGGGGAGTACCCGAGGTAGATGAATGTGGCCTCGCCGAGATCGGTAACTTGAAGGAGAGACACGTGGCACACAATTTAGACAGGTACGGGCCGCGAGGTGCGTAATACCCTACGTCCTGTATGTTGCGTAACTCTGGATTGATTAGGTGTGTTTACAGGATGATGCGGATGTGAGATAGGGGTCCCTGCCTCGCCTTATATAGTCCCAGAGGCAGGGTTACAAGTTGGTTTGCCAGAGGAGTACTAGTCGTGTGCGGCTAGGAGTACTCTACATGGACCCGGACATGTCTAGCTTCCTAACCGAGTACTAATCCTCCGTTTGCCTTGCACTCCACGCCAACAGGTGCCGTGCAGCTCAAGTCGGGTAGTCCCAGGGGCCCACGAAGTAGTCGGTCCTAGTACCAATCTGAGTAGCGGGCCCAGGGATGTCCGTACGACAAGCCCCCGAGTACTTTGTAGTCGAGCAGGATGTCTTCAAGTAGTCTTGATGGCCTTGGCGAGTAGTCCTTGAGCGTCCCCGAGTTCCACAAGCCGAAAGTCCTCAAGAATGCTTGAATCATCTTGAGGCTCGAAGGTACTCCAGCTGATCTTTGAGTAGTCGTGAAGTCTTCTCGAGTTGTCCCCAAGCGTCCCCGAGTGCTTCTCCGAAGGTCTTCAATAGTACTCATGTTATCTTGATGAAGAAACCATATGGAAAATGCGATTCGGAGAATCGCATTCCATATGGAATGTAGCCCCCGAGCCTTACGTCGAATCGCAGATTCAAGCTGAGGGTCAATCTGAAGTTCTGCCAATCTTATCCCGAAAAATCTGGAGAAAAAACCGAAGGACACGTGGCACAGAGCCCCCGAGCCTTGAGTCGAGTACTCTCTCTCGAATTGAAGGATCATCTCGACTGTAGAATGTGTCCTGAGTGGGTCTGGGATCTGGTGGTAGCCTACTGAGTCCATCTGACGTAGTCGAGCCCCCGAGACTGAGAGCGTCGAGTACTGGAATTCGAAGAGTCAGGCAGCTGCTGCTGAGTCACCCGTCTCACGCCTTATCTGCCTGCTGAGAATTGAGCCGCCTGGTCGGGTATAAATAACCAGTGAACCCCCCTAGGGTTTTTCACTCCCAGCAGTAGCATTCCCCCATATTAGATCTGAGACCGCCCTCTCTGCTCCTCTGCTGCCGCCGCTGCCGCCACAAAGTAGATTGGATCTACTTGCGCCCGCCGCCGCAGTCCGCCCGCCTCTGTAGCCCCCGAGCGAATGCGAGTGAAGACACCCGTTACTTAGAGGATGAAGACGTCCCCGGCGAAGAGCTCGAAGACCGGTGCAACAAAGAAGAGGAGCCGCAGTGAGACCGAGGATGCTGGCCAGTCGTCGTCGCCGCCCTCGTCCCCTCGCCCCAATCCGGCGAAAGAGTGGAAGAAGGCAAAGTTGAAGACCGAGGACCTTCTTGCCTTGGTCAATAGCGGATTCCTCCGCGAGAAGGAGATGGATCTATGGCGCACCGCCACTGGGGACCCATACCCAATGGAGAAGAATCCGAACGAGATCCCGATGTTCGCCCGGTTCGTGGAGCGTGGACTTGCGCTGCCGGCCAGCGACTTCTTCAAGGGGCTCCTTAGGTACTACAGAATCGAGTACCTCAACCTCAACCCCAATGGTATCTTCCATGTCTCCATCTTTGTACACTTCTGTGAAGCCTTTGTGGGGATCAAGCCCCACTGGATCTTGTTTCGGAAATTCTTCCGGTTGAAGCCGCAACCGAGCAGCAATGACCCGCGAGTAGTCGGAGGCGTCGGGATTCAGATGCGAGAGGATGCCGCTGACCAGTACCTGCCGTACAAGTTGATAGACTCCAACCAGGACTGGAAGGCAAAGTGGTTCTACATCTGCAACCACCATCCAGAGCTGCCGAAGCCGAGCAGTCATCAACCGAAGCATGCGCCGTGGTGGAACACGGAGCCCACCATGTAGGAAGGTATCCAACTACCCCCGCTGCTGAAGAAGATCAAGGCCTTGCAGGAGGCCGGACTGAGAGCTGAGCACATGGCCTTCAGTTTCATGAAGAGGAGGGTGCAGCCACTGATGGCCGAGACACCCTCGGGTACCAGTACACCGGCGACGAGGATACGTCCCGGATGCCTAGCTTCGAAGTCGAGGACGACGTCCTTGTTAAGAGGCTAGGCAAAATCTTCAAGGATATGCCCCCGTACACACCGTGCTCGGTGCCAGAGTACTCCGCGGCCCGGCCGCCAAACCAGGTCAGTAGTCGTGACATAAGCCCCCGATACTGAGTTGCTTGACGTAGTCGTACTCATGCTTGCATGATGTTGTAGGATGATGTGGAGAAGTATGTCTCCGTCCCACCCTCCCCTCCGCGACTTGAGGGACAAGCGCAGGGGAAGGGAGAAACCAAGATGAAGGAGCGCCGCGAAGTCGGTGAAGGCGACGATGCCGTCATTATTGAAGACAGCTCTGATGACGAGGATGAAGAGACGCTGCAGCAGCAGTTCCAACTCCGCTCAAGGTTCAGCCGAGCTGGGATGCCGAACAGCCTGGTCATCGAGAAGCCATCTAGCCTGGAGGCTAGCTTGCTAGTGCCACCTAGGAAGCCGCGCAATGTGGCGCGGAAACGCGTCGTGAAGAAACTGAAGCTATCAGAGGCCACCAGGCTAGAGGTGAGTAGCACGACTAGTGTAGTTGAGTACTGCCGATAAGTAGTCTGTTGCTGACAAGCTTATTTGAATTGTTGTAGGACATCCCCTCCTCGAACCCCGTTGATCAAGGTGACGAGGACGCTTGGGAGACGGTGGGGGCGGGAGCTGAGAGGAGTGTCAGCTCGCCTCCAACCACTGAAGAAGCCGTACCAGTAGCGGTACAACAAGAGACCGGCGCCGTAGACTCATGGGCGTCGGTCAAAGAAGGACAGGGCCCCTCCCCAGCTGCAGTGGTACAGCAGCCAGAGGAGGCTCGTGCTGAAGCCGGAACTGGCAGCGAGGCTGGCATAGTTGATATCGCCAGTATACTTGGCGCTCCGACCGTGACCGTCGTGCGATCAACCCTGTAAGTTCCCTGAACTCTTAAGTAGGTGTGTAGTCATTAATCTTTGCATTGCTGACTGGATAGTTTGTGATGCAGGAAATCCACGGACTTGTCATGGGATGGTGGGGAGACCAGCACTCCGGCCGATGGAGAGGGCCGCTCGGTGGAGGAGCGCGAACCCACACCACCACCACAGGCTGAAGACGCAGTGGAGTCAACACTGGGAGAAGCCACCTTGGTTGAAGGTATGTGTCCTGTCACCACTGGTAGTCATCACGTGTAGTAGTCGTAGTCGTTACAATTGACTTCTTGTACTCATCTTGGCAGGAGCACAAGCTGAGGAAGCTGCGATCCCTGAAGCCGTGGCTATGGAGATGGCTACTGTGGAGACGGAACCCACAGAACTGGTTGTTGGGGCAACGGCAGCAGCAACCCCCAGGCTGGGGACTACAGTAGCCCCCGAGCTGAGTGCAGAAGCGCGGGTCGATCCGCTCCCCGAGGCAAGTACGGAAGTAGTCGTCCGCGAGCCGATCATAGAAGAAGCTGCGCCGCTTCGCTCGGCACCCATGCCAGAGGCGGCATCATCAAGCCGTGGGGGTCTTGAGCTGCTGGAGGACAACCTTATCAACTCGGCCATTGTTGCTCTAAGCATGGAGTCATGGCGCCGCACCGAGCAATTGGTCAAGGTACGTTGCGAGTACCCCGAATAATCTTGCTTTGTTGAATACTGAGTACACATGGACTGATTCTGTCTTGCGCAGGATGTGGTGGAGCGGTCCCGACAGAAGTCTGATCTTCTGAAGGGATATGGTGACACAGTTCTTCGCGCCGAAGGCCTGGAGAAGGAGCTAGACAAGTTGAAGAAGCATGCGGCTCTGCTCCAATCCAAGCTAGATGGTGCCTTCGCCCAGTACCATAACGAGTTGCAGGAGATGCAGGCGAAGAGGGATGACTTGATCCGGAAAAACAAGTCGCTACGCCAGAAGAACAGAGGTACGTCTTCCGCCAAAGCCCTTGAGTACTTATTGTAGCACTTGTGAATAGTCTGACCTTGAATTGAGTTGTCTGCAGAGCTTGAGGCAAGAGTTGACTAGCTGAAGGCGTCGGAGATGGACCTCAAGAATATCGTATACCGTGAGACCGACAAAAGAGAGGTACTTGAGTACGACTACGCCCGGCTGCACCATGAGTGCATCACGCACATGGAGCTCCGTGAGGCCTCAGATCGTGATCTTGTAAATTGCTATAAATCTCTGCAGAAATTGAATGAGGACTGTGAGAAGCTTCGAGGCCAGCTGAAAGAGCTTGAGGAAGCCGCACTGCCCATCGTAAGGTTGCTGGTGCCGCATCCGGGCGGGCCCAAGATAGCTCCACTGGTAGACCAGTTGAAGGAAGCCCCGGGACGGTTGGCGACGTGTGTCAAACATCTGGCGAAGTCTATCCCAAACCAGGTGCTAGCGTACATGAAGTCATACTTTCCGAAGGCACCGGTGGATGTGGTAGCCAGCGGTCTTGTGGCTACTGTAGCGATGATCAGTACAAGACCCTTCTCGAGGAGATGGCGCCCATTGCTGAGCAAGTGGTGGAGAAGCTTAATCTCCAGTAGATGTACCTGTAGAGGTAGCTAGAGTAGTAGTTGTAAAGCAAACAAAGTAGTTAGTGACTTGTTTGAATTATCAATGAAAGTTGTCCACATTTGTATGTGAAATGAGTACTCGTGGCCGCCACTTGCAGCGAAGTGCGCGGAGTACCAAACCGTGGAAAAGTTGTGAGTAGTAGTACTCAGTAGAGTCTGCCTGACTGGAAGGCACAGTAAAGAAGTTCAATAGAATCAATCTCTATTACTGATGAAGAAGTACACCTGGATGGCCAGGGCCGTTTACAAGTGTAGTCGCCAGGACCCGTAGGCCGCCTACGGCTAGGTAGTGCTAGGGCCCTTGAGCCGCTTACAGCTAAAG
Organism: Cenchrus fungigraminus; assembly: GCA_036936925.1. Taxonomy (NCBI): domain Eukaryota; kingdom Viridiplantae; phylum Streptophyta; class Magnoliopsida; order Poales; family Poaceae; genus Cenchrus; species Cenchrus fungigraminus. The sequence continues at coordinate 53,621,631 of CM072772.1, read as the reverse complement.
ATCCATTAGTAGTCGTATAGGCTGGATCTAGAGTACATGGTCTTGTAGACCGCCGCTAGAGTCCTCAATGCTCTTAGCAGCCCAAGATCCGTTAGTAGCTGTTGACGCTAGATCTTGGAGAAGAATAGTCCGAAGACTAGTGCTAGGACCGAGAGGCCGCTTACAGCGAAGAGTCCGTGAGTAGCCGTATAGACTGGACTCGTAGATGAGTAGTCGAGCGACCACGCGTAGAAGCGACATAGCTGGTCGACGTTCCACGAGTTGCTGATGTCGTCGCCTTCAAGTGTTTGGAGGCCGTAGGAGCCTGGTCCGGTCACCTTGGAGACTGAGAAGGGACCTTCCCACGGTGAGCTGAGCTTGTGTAGTCCGTCCGTGTTCTGGATGCGACGGAGGACTAGGTCGCCGATGTTGAAGGAGCGTTCCTTGACATTGCGATCATGGTAGCGTCGGATACCCTCAAGGTACCTTGCTGATTGGACGAGGGTGGCGCAGCGGGCTTCTTCGAGGCTGTCGATGTCAACCCGTCTGCTGTCTTCTGAGATGCCTTCGTCGTATTGTTCTACTACCGGGGATTCCCACATCACGTTGGCAGGTAAAATAGCTGTGGAGCCGTAGACCAGGAAATAGGGCGACTGCCCAGTCGGCTTGGTGGGTTGAGTACGAAGCCCCCAGAGTGCATTGGGTAGTTCCTTGATCCACTTGCCTCATTTGGTGTTAGCTGCGTCGTGCAATCGCTTCTTGACGGCATCGAGTACCATCCCGTTAGCGCGCTCAACTTGACCTTTGGCGCGGGGGTGGGCGACTGAGACGTACCGGACGTCAATCCCGCTGTTCTCACAGTACTCCCAGAACTGGTGGTTGTTGAAATTGGAACCCAAGTCTGTGATCATGCGGTGGGGCAGCCCGTAGCGATGCACTAGCTCATCCAAGAAGTCGAGTACTCTGTCGGCCTTTGGACAGGTGACCGGCTTGACTTCGATCCACTTGGTGAACTTGTCGATGGCCACCAAGACTCTGTTGAATCCTCCTGGCGTAGTTGGCAGAGGACCAATCATGTCGAGCCCCCAGCAGGCAAAGGGCCAGGTTGGTGGTATGGTAACTAGCTTGTAGGCTGGGACGTGTTGCTGCTTGGCGAAGAATTGACATCCTTGGCACTTTCTGACGAGTTCTTCAGCGTCGGCCAGAGCTGTGGGCCAGTAGAAAGCTCATCAGAAAGCCTTGCTCACCAGTGTGCGAGAAGACGTGTGGTTGCCGCAGACACCCTTGTGGATCTCCTCCAAGATGTCCTTGCCTTCATCCCGAGGTATGCACTTCATGAGTACTCCAGAAGTGGCACCCTGCCTGTAGACCTTGTCTCCGACTAGTACGTAGGTCCTGGCTCGACGGACGAGTTGTTCGGCCATGTTCTTGTCGGAAGGAACCTTCTGCTCGCGGATGTAGTCGACGAAGGGTTATCTCCAGTCCACGTCGATCATCATGACCTCCTGACCGGACTGTGGTGGCACAGGGTCAGTGGTCGTTAGTGCCGGCACCGGGATGGATGGCGCATGAAGCCCGTGGACGAAGACTCCGACAGGTACTTGCGCGCGAGTAGAACCAAGCTTCGACAGGACGTCCGCCGCAACATTGTTGTCGCGGACGACGTGGTGGAACTCGAGACCGTAGAACTTGTTCTCGAGCTTGCGGACTTCCAGACAGTAGGCGTCCATGTTCTCCTTGTTGCGATCCCAAGACTTGTTGACTTGGTTGATGACCACTGCGGAATCGCCATAAACTAGTAGCCGCTTGATGCCCAATGAGATTGCGAGGCGGAGCCCATGGAGTAGGGCTTCGTACTCGGCTTCGTTGTTTGAGACCTTCCAGAAGATCTGCAGGACGTACTTGAGTTGTTCGCCCTTTGGAGAGATCAGGAGTACTCCTACACCTGCGCCTTCAAGCTTGAGTGAACCGTCGAAGTACATCACCCAGTGTTCTGGCTGCTCGGTTGGAGTTGGTAGCTGATTCTCCCGCCACTCTGCCATGAAGTCGACTAGTGCCTGAGACTTGATAGCGGTACGTGGCTTGAAGTCGACGTTGAGGGCGCCGAGTTTGACTGCCCACTTGGACATTCTTCCAGTAGCATCCTGATTGCGGAGTATGTCACCGAGCGGGTAGTCAGTGATGACGATAATCGAGTACTCCTGGAAGTAGTGTCGTAGCTTCCGCGAGGTGATGAGCACTGCATAGAGTAGCTTCTAGACCGGTTGGTACCATGCCTTGGACTCTGACAGAACCTCACTGACGAAGTAGACTGGTCGCTGGACTGGGTAGGCGTGACCTTCTTCCTGCCGATCGACGACGATGGCAGTACTAACCACATGAGTAGTCGCAGCGAGGTAGAGCAGTAGCTGCTCCTTTTTGCGAGGAGTCGTGAGGACCGGTGGCTTTGACAGGAAGTCTTTGAGCTGCGCCAGAGCCTGATCAGCCTCCGCGGTCCATACGAACTTCTCTTGGTGCTTGAGTAGTTTGAAGAAGGGTAGTCCCCGTTCTCCAAGCTTCGAGATAAATCTGTTCAGGGCCGCCATGCACCCAGTCAGCTTCTGGACATCCTTGATGCAGGTTGGAGCTTTCATATTGGTGATGGCGGAGATCTTCTCGGGGTTGGCTAATGATGAAGCCGAGTAGTTTCCCAGATGGTACGCCGAAGACGCACTTGTTGGGATTGAGCCTCCATTGGTACTCTCGCAGAGATGCGAAAGTCTCTTCAAGATCGGCGATGAGCATATCGGAGTTTTTGGTCTTGACGACCACGTCATCCACATAGGCTTCGACATTCTTGTTGAGCTACTTCTTGAAGCAGGCCTGGATAGCTCGCTGGTATGTAGCGCCGGCGTTCTTCAATCCGAATGACATTGTCGTATAGCAGTAAGCACCGAACGGGGTGATGAACGCGGTCTTCTCCAAGTCTTCTTCCTTGATAGCGATCTGGTGGTACCTGGAGTAGCAGTTGAGGAAGCAGAGCAGGTCGCAGCCCGTCATGGAATCGATGACTTGGTCGATCCGCGGCAACCCGAAGGGGTCCTTGGGGCAGTGCGTGTTGAGATCGGTGTAGTCGACACACATCCTCCACTCGTTCGTATTCTTCTTGCGGACGAGGACGGGGTTGGCGAGCCACTCAGGATGGAAGACTTCACGGATGAAGCCCACCGCGAGTAGTTTGGTGAGTTCCTTCTTGATGGCATCCCGTCAGTCGTCGGCGAAACGACGAAGGTGTTGTCGTTTGGGAGTAGCTTTAGGGTCGACGTTGAGTGAGTGCTCGATCAGCCTCCTAGGCACCCCTGGCATGTCCGCTGGCTTCCACGTGAAGATATCTCGGTTAGCCCGAAGGAAGCTGACGAGCACGTCTTCCTATTTCGGGTCGAGCCCTGCGCCGATCATGGTGGTCTTGCTGCTGTCGCCCGTCCCGAGGTCGATGGCCTTCACCTGCACTTCCTCCGACGGTTGAGGCTTGTTCGCGGTGTCGGTCTTCTCGGGTATCTCGAGTTCGGTTGGGGCGAGCCTCTTGGACGCAGCGAAGATCTCCATCATTGCATTGGGTACTTGGTTGGTCGCTATGAGTTCCACGGCTTCGGTGTCGCAGTCGAAAGAGATCTTCAAGTCCCCTTGTAGCGTGAGTACTCCGGCAGGACTTGGCATCTTGAGTACCAAGTAGGTGTAGTGGGGTACCGCCATGAACTTGGCGATAGCTGGTCTGCCGAGAATGGCATGGTAGGAGGTTTCGAAATCCGCAACCTCGAACTTGACGTACTCGATGCGGTAGTTCTCCCTTGTCTCCCCGAAGGTAACTGGCAGGACCACTGAGCCTAGTGGAATAGCCGTGTTACCGGGGACAATGCCGTAGAAGGACCTTAGAGGTGTCGGCACCGCTGGTTCAATGTTCAAGACTTCCCGTCGGGTGGCCTTCTGGGACCGCTTGGTGGGTAGTCCACCGAATAGGACATTCACCGTCTTGTCAGGTTCCTGGAAGTCGCCGTTGCCTTCATCGACTTTTTTCTTGCCCTTCTTGTCGTGAGGAGGCCGTGGGTCGGGAGTATCCTTGAGTGCTCGCCGGAGCTGGTAGCACTGCTCGGTGGTGTGATTGCCATCCAGATGCCACGGGCACTTCTCTTTGAGCAAGTCTCTGAAGCCGCCTAAGGTCTTTTTCGAGTTGTCCTTCGCAGGGCGCTGTATAGCCGCGACTGTATTGTCTGGCTTGCGCTTGCGGTTGGAGCTCGAGTAGTAGTTGTTGTGGCGACCCCCTTGATCTTTGTTGTTGTTGCCACCTGTGTTGCTCTTGTTCTTGCCGCGAATGGAGTCGTACTTGGCGTTCACCTTGTCCTCTTCGTCGGCCCATGACGTGATCATGTCCTTGAGCTTGGAGATGGAGCTTGGGCGGCGGCGACCGAAGTCTTCGAAGGTGCGACGGTGATAGAGCCCGTCTTGGAAGAGGTCGATGACTTCTCTATCGGTGACGTCGACTACGGTCGCGCGCTTGTCGAAGAAGCGCCGCATGTACTGGCGGAGTGTCTCGCCTTGTTCTTGCTTGACCATTGCCAGATCCATGCGGGTACCCGAGCGCCCCATGGCGCCCGCGAAGTTGCTGGTGAACTGCGCTTTCAGCTGGCCCCACTCGTCGATCGAGTTCTTTTCGAGTGACTCGAGCCACGTGAGTGGGGCTTGATCCAGGCAGAAAGGGAAGAAGAGGCACTTTGTCATTGTTGCCACCAGCGTTTTCGATGGCCAAGGCATAGCACCTGAGCCACTGAACTGCGTCTTGCTTCGCGTCATACTTGGTGATCCCGAGAGGTTTGAATTTCTCAGGAAGAAGCAAGTTGCGAAGTCTTGCAGAGTAGGCGGGGAAGCCGTCGCTGTCGCTTGCTCCAGTAGCCTTCTTGTGGTGGATCTCGTCGATCCTGTGGCATGCGTCGTAGCCGCCACGTGCGTTCCTAATGGCGTGGTTGTTCGCGTGGCCTCGGCCTCCGTGATCGCCACCGCCACCAGCTCTTCTGCCGGCGCCGTGGGATGAACTTCCGCCGCTGCTGCCACCACCGCCACGACTACCTCCGGCACCGCCCTGGCTGTTGCCGCCCTGTGAGGGTCCTCCAGCCGTGGCGCTAGAGCGGTTGGGATTTGGTTGGTGTTCACCACGGACACGATTGCGTCCGCCATCTGCCGGGCTACGACTAGTGGCTTCGTGGTTTCCGGCGGGGGGTACTTGGGCAACCCTGTTGTCGACCCGCATGAAGTAGGCGTCTTCAGCGAGCTTAGCGATTACTTCGCCTGCACGGATCCCCTGGGCTTGTCGTGCTATCATGGTGATAGACATGAGGCATTGCTCAGGAGTGGTGTGTACCCGGTTGGCAACTTGCTCCAGAGCCTCATTGAGGTTCCGGATGGGGAGAGTTTCCCGGAGACGTCTGCGTCGATCGTTCCGCTTCCTGTTGCGGTCACGTCGGGCGTTCTTGTCTTCGGTGGTCTCGTTGGGAGGTGCGTTGGCAGACAATTCATCCTCTGAGATATCGTCAAGGTACCGGTCGGGTCGATTTTCTGAGGTCCCAGCATCTCCGGTCGTCATGAAGACTTCACGGTCGGGAGTGCAGAGACTGGAGTCAGTAGTCGCCACCTCGGTGGGGGTGTGCTCGTCGTTTGGAGCCAGCGGGGTCCCCTCCTGGAAGGGGAGTGAGTCGAGGTAGGCGACGCAGCGTGAGTTGTCGTCCGTCAGGTCTACGGGCTTGCGGTCGGGCCAGTAGACGAATCTGCCGACGGGAGTAGATGTAATAACCAAGCCAGTCGCAGGACCTGACAGCGGTTCCTCAGTGATGTTTACCTCGGGCTCAGACACGTTTGGGTTCGATCCGAAGTCGAATTCGCAGGAAGAGTCTGAGTAGTAGCCGGTTGCGGTGTTGGAGTCCGAGGAGTACTCGGAGGCAATCTCCTTGCCGGCCCAGCGTGCGGCGAGAGCTTCCGCGTGGGCCCTGCTAGAGTTGCAGAGACCGTATGGGAAGTGCTCGTGGAGGAGGATTGTTTCACATGATGGCTCAGGAGCCAGCTCACATGAAACGATCTAGGGTGACGTCGAGTTCGAGTTGGAGGCGGATCCAAGCTCGAAGTCGGCAACTTGTTGGCAGAGCGAAAATTCACCGAATTTTTCGACGAGTTGACCCGTGACGGCTTCGGGAAGCGTCACGAGCCTGGTCTCCGGATCCGGAGTCATGGTGAGGTAGCGCTGGAACGATCCAGCGCCATCAGTGGTGCAGACCCAGGAGACGAAGACGAAGGTGTCGCCGCGATTGAAAGCGGCGGTTGGCTTGATGACGATTGAAGCCGTCGAGTTCGCCATGTGATCTTCGGTGAGATCCCCTACCTGGCGCGCCAGCTGTCAGTGTTTTAGACCGGCAACCTACCAAGGGAAGTACCCGAGGTAGATGAATGTGGCCTCGCCGAGATTGGTAACTCGAAGGAGAGACACGTGGCACACAATTTAGACAGGTTCGGGTCGCGAGGTGCGTAATACCCTACGTCCTGTATGCTGCGTAACTCTGGATTGATTGGGTGTGTTTACAGGATGATGCGGATGATGAGATAGGGGTCCCTACCTCGCCTTATTTAGTCCGGGAGGCAGGGTTACAAGTCGGTTTGCCAGAGGAGTACTAGTCGTGTGCGGCTAGGAGAACTCTACATGGATCCGGACATGTCTATCTTCCTAACCGAGTACTAATCCTTCATTTGCCTTGCGCTCCACGCCAACATGTGCCATGCAGCTCAAGTCGGGTAGTCCTAGGGGCCCATGGAGTAGTCGGTCCTAGTACCCACCTGAGTAGTGGGCCCAGGGACATCCGTACAACAAGCCCCCGAGTACTTTGTAGTCGAGCAGGATGTCTTCAAGTAGTCTTGATGGCCTTGGCGAGTAGTCCTTGAGCGTCCCCGAGTTCCACAAGCCGAAAGTCCTCAAGAATGCTTGAATCATCCCGAGGCTGGAAGGTACTCCAGCTGATCTTTGAGTAGTCTTGAAGTCTTCTCGAGTAGTCCCCAAGCGTCCCCGAGTGCTTCTCTCGAAGGTCTTCAATAGTACTCGTGTTATCTTGATGAAGAAACCATATGGAAAATGCGATTCGGAGAATCGCATTCCATATGGAATGTAGCCCCCGAGCCTTAGGTCGAATCGCAGATTCAAGCTGAGGGTCAATCTGAAGTTCTGCCAATCTTATCCCGAAAAATCCGGAGAAAAAACCGAAGGACACGTGGCACGGAGCCCCCGAGCCTTGAGTCGAGTACTCTCTCTCGAATTGAAGGATCATCTTGACTGTAGAATGTGTCCTGAGTGGGTCTGGGATCTGGTGGTAGCCTACGTCCTGTATGCTGTGTAACTCTGGATTGATTGGGTGTGTTTACAGGATGATGCGGATGATGAGATAGGGGTCCCTGCCTCGCCTTATATAGTCCGGGAGGCAGGGTTACAAGTCGGTTTGCCAGAGGAGTACTAGTCGTGTGCGGCTAGGAGTACTCTACATGGATCCGGATATGTCTAGCTTCCTAACCGAGTACTAATCCTCCGTTTGCCTTGCGCTCCACACCAACAGGTGCCGTGCAGCTCAAGTTGGGTAGTCCCAGGGGCCCACGGAGTAGTCGGTCCCAGTTCCCACCTGAGTAGTGGGCCCAGGGATGTCCGTACGACAGATTTCTTCATATGCTTTTATTAATAAAATATGATTAGTGCCCAATCTCGGTTTTTCATAAACCAAATGTTAATTGGTTTAATATTTAATTAACTTTTCTAATTCAAAGTTGATTAGGCTTTCACATCGGTGTTTATAAATAAATGTTAATTTGATTAATATCAACACAAATGTGTTTCTAATTACAATTTGGGTAGTTCATTCGAAATCATAAATCCTTATGCTTAGATCTTCCCACCTAAGTTAGATTCTTAATAAATGTTTAATTGGCATAATTGATACATGAGCAATTATAAATAATATTTGACTAGGTTCTTTACGCCAGTTTCTTCAAATATAGTTAAATCTGAATTAATGCCAACATAGGGTATTTTATTTCTAAAAAATCATTTACATTGTTTTGTTAAAATGAACATAAGCTTATAGTCTTTCATGTGCATAAATGCAAATCACTCGTTAGACGTTCTATGTCAACTTTATCTCAGTATCTCTTGATCGGGTCTATCTGAAGCTCTAAACCTTTCTAGTGTTAGCTCAAGCTCAAACTGTGTGCATCTAATCCAGCCTTAGAGTTTCTGTTTTGCTTAGTAGCTTTATCTGTGTGAGTAGTTTGCACTACTCATTTGCCTATCAAGTTATCCTATCACTCTTGTTTCATGTTCTCTTAGAATCATGTTCATGGCTATCTTATCTCAGCTTTCTTTGTCGTTTCCTAGCTAACCGTCTCTGTCGTCTAGTTGTTCTCTCTACAACCTAGTTCTCCTGATCGTTTCTTAAGGTTTCTTATGCGCTTGTTAGTTCGTTGCTACTGTTCTAGTTCGTTTCACCTTAACCTTGTGCGTTAGCATGTGTATCACTTGTTACTTGTTTTACTATAAAAGTTGCCTGTTAATCTTGAAAAATTCTTGTTTAATTGGTTTCCAAAATAAAAGTGATTAGATTAAATCCCGGTTTTCATATGCTAAGATTTAATTTGGTTAATTCCTATTTATAACCAGCTTTTCTAAATAAAAGATGCTTAGTGTTGTACAACGGTTTTCAAAATAAAGTTAATATACCTAATGATATTATACATGTATTTTCAATCTTAATAGGTTTAGTTGGACACGCAATATAAATTTATATGATTAGATACCTTCACGTGCTTTGTCTTTTTAAAGTTAATTGTTAATTTGATATAATTTGTACTTAAATATATGCAAATAAAATATGATTAGGTTCATTGTGTTTTCTATAATTAAATATAACTTTCTAATATTGAGTATTTCTCCGAAATATTCCTTCCACATGATTTCTCATTAAAATATGATAAGCACGTAGTCTCTTGTTGTTTGATAATAATCTTTCGATAAGCTTCGACCTTAGTTCCGTTTCTAGCGTTTCTTGCGTTTGCGTAACCATAGAATCGAGCCTATCCTTTAGTGCGCTCTTTTAAAGCCTTTCTTTTGATTGGTGTATTGTTCTTAGTTTGCTTGTTTGTTTGCTTTGTATGCTTGTGCCGATGATTGATGCACATAGAGTGAATGTGGTTCGAGAGCATTGAAGAGCTTAAAGGTGCAAATACTCTGAGCAACATCATTACTCTAGTTAAAGGCAAATGTGTCCTTGTTCTTTTATCCTAATAATTATTTAATCACTATTGCATATGCTTGCATTTAATATTGATGGGTCCTATCAAGGTTTGCCTTGTCTTTATTATCATTCGTTGTCAACCTGGGTTTATCTTTCTGTTGGCTAGCTTTGCTTAGCTGCTATATTTGCGTTATGGTGGTTTAATGAACACCCATGATGAACATGCTTTACTTTTATGATGTACCTCTGATTAATACAAGATCATATGATTAATTGGAACATGGAGAACCACCCAGGAAAATAGTGCAACCACAAGAACTAAACGGGCACTGGTCTTGGCCAATGAATTAGGAACTTTAGCTTGGGGTGACCTTACCTGATAAGGACAAGGGATCGGCGGTACTGTGGGGTATGGACCCGTGCGGGGAGTTGGGTTTGTTCTTTATGGTGGGGTATTGACCTGCTAGGGGGCTTTATACCTTGCTAACTGATCCGGACCTTGTGGGTCACAACTTGCTGGGGAAACTTTGTAAAGGCCTCGTAGCGTCCCTATGCAATCACACCTCGGTAGTGTGGTATGATGCTTGGCCAGCATCGCATGGTTGGGTTCAAAGTTCTTCGGGACTTTTACGCGACTTGTGGTGAAAGTGTACAACCTCTGTAGAGTGTAAAACTAACCGGTTAGCCGTGCTTACAGTTAAGAGCGGCCTGGACCCTCACATGATAATTGAACTTGAAGATGGACTTAAATCGTGATCTATGATATGGTTATTTTTGCCACATTCTTATGGTGTATCTTACCTTTTTGCTTAATGTGGGTTGGTTTATACTCATGACTTAGTAATCAGGTGCTAATAAAATTTGACCAACTAAAATTGCTTAATGCAGTCAACCTGTCAGCCTTTCCTTGTTTAAGCCTTTGCATTCATACTTTCCCCACACTTGCTGAGTATGACATGTGCTCACCCATGCTATAAACAATGTTGCTCAGAAAGAGGAAGCCACTATGGAGTCGTTGTGAAGATGTTACTGGTGCTAGGTGTATGCAACTCCAGTCAACTACTTGTGGATGTTCGATGCCTTCGTTTCCAGGATTTAGCGTAATACTCTGATAATCTTTCTCTTTCTTTACGTGATACGGTACTGTTATTCACTTTTGTCAACTATATGCATGAAACTTGATCCTGGCATACATATAGGTTTGCACTTGGTTTTCTTTGGAAAAACAGGTGTGACAACAACTAGCTGACAAAGAGAAAGAGCTTCAATACGCACCTAAGAACAAGAAAACTGAAGGCAGAGCTCATTCTACTTACGAAAGACATTGGAATAAATGCGTCACTGAATGGGTAGGACATTGAGTTTCTTTGGTCAGTCTTTTCTTTTAAATGTACAAGAAGTTCGTTGTCAGTTGGATTGAAACGGGTACTAATAGGCAAGGGTACCCATTTTAGTCCAACTGGCAACGAACTTCTTGAACATTTAAAAGAAAAGACTAACCAAACAAACTCAATGTCCTACCCATTTATGGATGCATTTATTCCAATGTCTTTCGTAAGTAGAATTAGCTCTGCCCTCAGTTTTCTTGTTCTTAGGTGCGTACTGAAGCTCTTTCTCTTTCAGCCAGTTGTGATATTATGTTTTCAATTTCCCTAGAGATCCTAACAGAGTCCTCCCCCGAGACGAGACATCCAGATCTTCTAAAATAGCATTAAGATGTTCTTGTAGAAATAAACTCATCCTTGGATAAAACTCATCTCAATCTGAAAAATAAACTCATCTCAGTCTATAAAAAAACCTGAATCCCTTGAACCCAATTGTATGAGTACAGTAAAACAACCACCGCACGCCACAAAACCTTGTTGTTTGCTACCTACATACACTCAGCAAGGGCATGGTTGTCCTAACTGAATCTAAAGGTACGATAATGAAATCTAAATCTACCATATATGCTCATCAATCCTCCAGATCCCCAAATCCAGATATCCCTAACCCTAGTAAGATAGGGGAAAATATAGCGGCTCAAAACCAGAGGACCAACCTCATCTTGCTGTCTCATCCTCTTGTTGCTGGGATGTGGTGGCACAACCATCTTCCCCTCACCGCTAGGATCCGCCATTCCTATCACGAACTATTGCAGATCTGCGTAGCGGAAGTCAAAAGTCTTTGCGAAGTCTGAGTGAAGTGTCTCGCCAGCCATTCGATACGTAATTATAGACTCAACTGAAACTTACATGTGGGACCTGGTCACAGTAAAGAATTCGCATGAACCATTAGTAGAGTTTCCCATAAAACTCGCACAACCAAGAAGTGGTGCAGCGGTAAACAGCACAGCCTTGTTCCTCCAGGTCCCTGGTTCGAACCCATGCCATGGCAAATTATTTTTGCAACATTTCGTAACCTAGCCTCCGCTGATCTAGCGAAAATGCTTACATGTGGGACCCTAGAACTATTTTTGACGACTTGGAACACTCTAGTTTCGAAAAAATTCTTACATGTGGGACCCAACTGAATTTTATTTTCGTTACTCTGGAAGGTCCTTCCAGCAAAACATCAACAGATCGGACCAGCAAAACATCAACAAAACTAATTCAGAATGGTGAATGTGCTCGGGAAGGTCCTTCCAGCAAAACATCAACAGACCGGACCAGCAAAACATCAACAAAATTAATTTAGAATGCACTACAAGAAAAACGCTGACTAGTGACAAAAAAGGCTGTTTCTCGTCATAAACCGCGATTAATGACGCCGGTTGTTACGAAAACGCTCCGTCATTAATCAAGCGTCACTAACCGCGATTAATGATGAGACCTCATTTCGCGGCATCATGAGTTTAATGATGCGTGGAAATTCGTCTATACAATGCATCATAACTTCGTTCCTGCAGCTTTGCCACGCTGGACAGAATCTGATGTGGCATCCGATGTGGCATGCCAATTGTGACAAATCATATGCGTCATAAAACGAATTTGGCCGTTTGTAGCTAGGTTGAGCCCAAAACTTTTCTTGTAGGCTGGCGTTGTTCATATAGCCCAAAAAAGATTTTGTTGGGCCCAACTGTAACTTTTTCAGATGAAATTTGATTAGGGTGGGCCCGTTTTGGTTGGGACGAGTCCAACAGGTGCGCACATTGTTGCGGCCTTCTGTGTCACGTTAATTTGAAAAAAAATGACTTTTGGCCCAATTAAAAGTGGGCTAAGCCCACTGAAGGACAATATAAAATTAACTAATCATGCATCAGTATTAATGGATTTCATTTCAATTCTGATCCTTTTTTTGAATAATTCCGATCTGGTTGGCAAAATAGTAATCAGCACATATTTCTTTATACAATAAAGCAAACTGTTGTTTACTATTAAGCACGACCATATTGTTCATCACATATCATGAACTATTACAAGATAACAGTATCACAAGGAACATTGATTAACAAAGCTAAATCAAGATCATAATCACAAGAGAAAGTGGAGATTTGATCTAATGATCTTAACCTCTTCATCTTTTACTGCTAAGCAGTAGACGAAGGAGGTCCTCACTGTCTTCGGTTAGCTTCTGCAACCTCTTAATCTCAGTAGATTGCATTTTCAGAGTTGATTCTGATTCTTCGGTCTTCTTCTTCAAGGTACATAACTCTTTCTGGTGAGCAACAAACTGTTGTCGAAGTTGTACCCCATCCTGATTGGGAGCGTCAACTCGCTCTTCATCAACACTACTACATAAGGATTTGGTACCCATTCTTGAGTACTCAGTTGCCTATGTTTTAATTTGATCGGGAAGAAGCATCATTGACTTGGTAGCTTCCATCTAGCAACAGTGGATCCCAAGACAGATTAGGACCTTTTAATTCATTCGAACTAAGGAAACAAAGGTGTTAAGTTTGTTACCTTGGAGCAGGTCTGAACAGGAGCGACTTCAGATGTTGACCCTTTGGCCCGCTGAAACAAGTACAAGAACAAGAGGTAAGGGTTGAGATCATTCGCAATTGGAAACAAAGAAGGTGTTAAGTTTGTTACCTTGGAGCAGGTCTGAACAGGAGCGACTTCAGATGTTGACCCTTTTGCCCGCTGAAACAAGTACATGAACAAGAGGTAAGGGTTGAGATCATTCACAATCGGAAACAAAGAAGGTGTTGAGTTTGTTACCTTGGAGCATGTCTGAACAGGAGCGACTACAGATGTTGACCCTTTGGTCCGCTGAAACAAGTTCAAGAACAAGAGATAAGGGTTGAGATCATTAGCAATCGGAAGCAATTTCATCTATTAAGTTCAATGCGGTACATGAACGATCAAACCCAATCCATCATCACCCAAGCATGCAACAACAATATTCAATGGCAAAGAGCATGGGGAAGCAGTCCAACAATTTCATCTACAAACTTCTACAAACCTCAAATAAGTTGACTTGGAACAATCTCTTGCAATAGGGAACAGAAGATCCACAATCACCCAAGCATGCAACAACAATATTCAAAGGCAAAGAGCATGGGGAAGCAGTCCAACAATTTCATCTACAAATTTCTACAAACCTCAAATAAGTTGACCTGGAACAATCTCTTGCAATAGGGAACAGAAGATCCACAACCACCCAAGCATGCAACAACAATATTCAAAGGCTAAGAGCATGGGGAAGCAGTCCAACAATTTCATCTACAAATTTCTACAAACCTCAAATAAAATGACTTCTAACAAACTCTTGCGATAGGGTACAGTAGATCAACAATCACCCAAACATGAAAGAATATTATAGAAAGCCAAAGAGCATGGGGAAGCAATCTAATTCTATCGGTCAATACAGGGAGGAGACCACAGACCTGACGAATAGGACGGGAAGAAGGTGCCAAATGCCGTCTCGATTTAGCAGCCCGACCTTGCGCCTTCAGCACGATGTTCTGCGCAACTGTTGCAGATCTGCGGCCGCCAGGGTGAGCCTCAGGGGAGCCGATGGAGCAACGAGTTTGAACCATCTTGTAGCTTCAAGGACGTTGCCGAGGAAGGCCGTCGCTCGTAGAAGAGGAAGGCCGCCGCTCGTAGCAGAGGAAGTCGTTGTTGGTAGCTAGGCCACCGTTGCTGCTTCCGCCGCAGATCTAGGTCTCTTCGGCGGTCGAGGAGAAGATCCCCTGATTTTAGAAAATTACCAGGAGGGAATTGGGAGACCTGGTTTCGCTCTTTGTTTTATATCTAAATGAGGAGGACCAGAAGGAGGAGCGGGGAAGTCAAAATTTCAAGTCCCGCCTTTGTGGTCCAGAGCGGGAAACGAAAGACTTTGGATCATGGACCCAAACGTCAGTGACCCAAACGAAAGACCGCTTGGGTGTCAGACCCAAACCTCAGTGATCTTATGTAGAGAGGCAAGTTGTTGACTAGGTTGTCCGTGCCAGCATGGATCATGGAATGGACAAACACACACAGGACTATACTCTACTTCATATTCACGTTAGACGGATGATCCGATTTTTGCATTACAAATGTACTCACTGCAACAAAATAACGTACCGTTTCAACTATTTATTACATGACTAAAAACACTTAAATAAAACATTAAAACCACAGGGGACCCCGGTACAACCCTTTAGGTAATCTTCTACGGAGATTGTGCATAAATTCGGGATGATCAGTGCATACAACCGCCCAATCATATGTGAGTATTCCGTGAGGAAAGATTCGATCTAAGAGAGACATGCACTTGTCCTGCAATTGTGTGCAGTTAGCCTGAATTGCCCATCGTAGAAATGAAGTCACAATTTCCTCGCTTGCCATGTCCCCATCTTTGACGCACAGTGCAGCTTCAACCTTTCGACTTGGTACATGTCGGCGACCGAGAGTAAATAAGGCCAGGCATTGGCAGGAGTGTCCCATAAATCTGCCTCCTCTGGAAGAGATCCTTCACTAGCATATTTGATCAGGACCAAGAAGCCATCAGGGTGTGTGTCAATAATTGTAACAGTTTCAGAGCTAGACTCCACTCCTGGGCCGTAGAGCATTGCCTCCATCACACAAGATACTTTCGCCACATCGGCACGTATCGCTCGTATCACCCGACATTCTGCACCTACGTGGAACACAACTTCCACAGGGGCATGGGCTGCAACACTTTCGCATATGCTTCTTTGCACTAATGGAGGAGGAATTTCAATGCAGTCGTCCTCCAGTACTGAAACAACACATGATATGTGTATACGATCTTCACTGGATGTCACGCGCTCAATGTCATGATGCTCCACTAGACATTCAAATCCTCTTTCTTGTAGATCCCGATTCATGAACCAAACTTCTTTTGTAGCTTAAACTCAAAACGTATCATCTTCATCGTTTGGGTCTCCAGCCATCGCACACAATAATACTCGCACCTACATGGAAGCAGTCACAGGCTTGACAAACAATAACATAATGCGACTGTATCGACATGTGTGAGTGTGTATATTCATAGCAGCAACAAGACACGTACCATTTGGGATTTGTGCAGAGCAACGAGGACGACGGCAATGCCATCTGGAACATCCATCCACTGATGATCATTCATACCTGTAGGATAACAGCATAGCTTCCATTGACGGCCTCCCACCATGAACGTACCGGATTCCTTGAAGTTGCCTGCAGTTCCTTCTGCTTTCGCTTCCTGGCTTGAGACTGAGAAGTCGACTTGCATGGAAGGAATCATTTTAGCGTCTAAAGCCATTAACACAAATGGCATGCATTGATCATCTCGTGCCTAAACTATCTCTTATTATAGTGGGAGTGAATGTGTCATTCCGAAACGTCCGTTCGTGGACATCAGTTACCACCCAGAATGGACGCGTTCCTTCAGTGCGGGTGTGGCCACGTTCGGGTCATGAACTTCCCGGTTCTAGTCCTTAAGTGCGATTCACAATGATCGACACGTCCGTTCAGAGGGGGTGTGCACACAAGTTCGTCGGTTAACGCACGGTGCCAGTGCTTAACTGCAATTCTCAATGATCGACACGTGGATCAACTTGTTAGAGCGTGTCGTTCCGAAACGCCCATTCTAGATGCCCTTCTGTTCTTATATGCATGTTAATATTACACACACACATACACAAAAAACATATATTGCTATTTCAATTCCAGCTTATTCCGTTTTGGTCTTGTCGCATCAACAAGTTCATCACGTTTCTCAGTCTCCAAGGCCTGCGGGAATCAACAAGTACGAATCTAGACCATTCGTAGACCTTTATAGTCACGACTCACACAGCGTACCTGATCGAGGAGGACTTGTCAAGTCATCCCGCACCCTGCGTGTTGCAACGCAAGGACCATCCGGTCCATCTGATTACAGCGCCCAATCTTGTTCTCCAGATGTAATTGACACCTAAACCATTACATAAATAAACGGTAGAGAGTTGTCTCGTTGTTGATGCGGCATGAGCTGATGTAGTGAGATGGCCATTAGATGCGCTGATGCGGCGTGATTTGTCCGCAGGACTTTCTTGTGCTCTACAGAGAGGAAAGTCCGGAAGTAAACACATACCTAGACACGTCGGGCTCATCCCGTGATACCCATCGTCCACACATGCAATCGATGCACGCCACTGAAGATTCTGACCTAGATAGATTCCTATCACGCGTAGGCCTGACTATATTCCGAGCATCTCACGTTTTCCATAGTAACTTTAGCAATGCTACACCGAGCTCACGTGACCGCTGTAGTCCTCGATAAATAGGCAAGTGCAGCACAGCGTTATTGAAAGGCAAGGCCAACACTCATCGGTTCCCCATCTTGCATTTCTCTACTTCAGTGGGATACAAGGGTGAGATCATTTTGTTCGCTAATCCTGTTTACTTTATGTATGCATGGTATCGAGATGGTCACATTGTTAGCTTATGTAGGGTTTGTTCTTCATTTGTGTATGCAGTACGTGGGGAATGGCCGGGCAAGGAAGGGACGGAGCATGGAACTTGGAGGAGTTGGGGAAGGGGGAGCTGTCGGGCGCAATAGCACCTCACCACCACTCGGTTCAACCGCTGCCATCGGCACCGCAGCAGCACCCGACCCCAATGGCACCTCCACTTCCACTGGTATCGGCACCTCAGCAGCACCCGGCCCCAATGGCACCTCCACTTCCGCTGGCATCGGCACCTAAGCAACACCCGGGGGTGATGCCACCTCCAATTCAGCCGCTGGCAACGGCAGCTCAGGATCAGCTGAACCTCATGGCACCACATTTTCACCCACGGCCCAGGCCACCACGTCTGCTGTTGCCCGTTGAAATGCCACCCCCGCGGCCTATTCTCATTGAACAAGATGAAACGCATGACTTGAAATGGTATGTGTTGCTTTGGCTTCTGCAGGGCGGGCCCGCCCGTGTTTATCACGAAGCAATGTGGGTGTGCCCTTTGTGCCACAGGGGTCATAGGCAATGGACCATTCGTGACCTGTTGTTACACACGCATAACATCGTCGTTTCGCCTGCCTAGGTTTGGGATACAAGGGCGAGGCATCGCGCTTTGGAGGAGTATCTGATCCAGGAGCCACGTTTTGCTGCACTCCGTGCAGCGGCTGGATTTCCATGAGCCCGTGATGGTAGTAGTATGTCGTGATGGTTGTAGTATGAGCCGTGATGGTAGATGCTAGTAGTATGTGGTGATGGTAGTAGTATGAGCCGTGATGGTAGATGCTAGTAGTATGTCGTTCAGAGTATGTCGCTGTAGTTCGAACTATGGTGGATTGATCCATCCTCATGTGTAATCAATGCGTATGCATGCATTTGTGTCGTTTGTATTTGGATTGTGTTGTTTCAAATAAAAATGGTAATGTGTGTGTACTCCCTCGGTATAAATTTGTTGTATACGGAAAGTCCATTCCATTAATTTCTTAAATACCGGATGAACACAGGACGAAAGTCCGGTTTGTAGTTTTCAGTCGGACCGGATTAAACTGTCACTGCTACGCAATGAGAAAACCAACATCTTACAAGGAAAAAACAGTAGTAGTAGTATTCAATCAGACCAAACTTCTACTTCTTCTACTCCTACTTCTACTAGTAGCAGTTACCACTAATCAAGGCGCTGCTTCTTTTTTGATGGTGCACCCGACGCCTTGTTGCAGCTGCTCACGGACGAGGATGTCGCTCAGTTGCCGCCGCCAGAGGATGATGTCGCCACTCCATGGCGGCCGGTCAAGCACGGCCTTGGCGCCGCTCCATGGCGGATGATGACAGCCGGTCGATGATGGCCTCTGCTCGGCGAGGATGGCAGAGATCGACTGCCGCCGACCGATGACGATGAGAGAGGATGACGGCGCTTGGAGACGACAGTTCCCCGGTGAGTGGCGGTGCTTCCGCGCCCCTGACCCCTGGCACCTCTTGCTGACTTGCGAGGGGTGCGATGTTTCAGAGGCACATGATCTTGGATTTCATTTTGTTCCACAAACTCCGAATCATCAGAGGATGTGTCAACCACTACCCGAATGGGCCTCCGCTCTGCCTCCTCTTCATTAGATCACTGGAGATCCTCCCTTTCATCAGAAGAGGAGGAGGATGTGGCTTGCACCGCACCTCTCGGAGGCAATGGCTCCATGGGGAGAGGAAGAGAGCGCTGTGTGAGGATGGTGTTTTTTTGTTGGTTGCAAGAGTTGGGAGAGGAAGAGGGCGCTGTGCGAGAATGGGGTTTTTTGTTGGTTGCAAGAGTGGGGAGAGGAAGAGGGCGCAAGGAGGAAGGGGGATATTTATGGCTAGAGGAACCCATTCAGCCATTATTGAAAAAACTGCTCCCTAAAAGATTAGAGTAGTTGTGGGATCGGTTCAGTTCAAACTAATTCAATTTTGACCAAATTTACACTTATATCTTCATATAAACTTATAGAGAAGTGAGAATTGCATTCTCTTGTGGACGGAGGGAGTATGTTCTGAGGAAGGGGGAAAGACCGTTCAGCGGAATGTTAACAGGCCGAAAGAAATAATTGTAATCCAGAAGGTCCTTTTAGCAATACATCAGTATACCGGACCTTCTGGACTACATTTTCCACTAATTTGTCTTTGTTGGAGCTGTAACTCCTCCATTGTTCTCCCACAACCTTGTTCTTTGGCTATCCTGTCAATGATGCCTCGTCCCTGGGCAAATCTTATTCCTGACATTGTTGTGAGCATCGCCAATAAGATTAGTGATGCAAGAGATTTCATCATGTTCAAAGCTGTCTGTAAGGGTTGGAACTGCGCTCGTTCAGGTGAGGCATGCCCGTTTGACCCTTGGATTCTAAAATCTGAATTTATCGGTGAATCTGGAGCAGTGACATTCGCATCCGTCGCTGATATGCGGCTTTTTGAGGTCTCCTTTCCTGCATTGGATGGGAAAAGGACTAGGTTGATTGGTTGCGGTGGATCTGGAAGCCTAGTCGCCTTCGATTGCAGAGATTGGTGCAACGCGCTCATGTTGAATCCTTTGTCTCCTCGGAAGCACATTCGCCTTCCTCGACTTCCAAAATGATGCCAAATGGCTACTCTCCAAGCTTGTATCTTGTGCCTTGAAACAGCAACTGGTGCAGAGTCATTTGTCGTGATTACTTTCTTTTGGCCAGAGAAATCTTTTGCAGTGCTTGGGTCATTGCCCGTTTCCATGTGGCATTTGGGTAGCCAATCCAACTGGACTACACTACCTTCGAAAGATTTCTGGTGCAGTTTTTCTGAACACATGTGGATCTACTTGGGGCAAGATCTTCCAGCACCTCCCCATCCTGTTGGACTTCGGTTGTCATGGGCAACTCTTGTCTACTCGAAGGTGAAGACCGATTGTTCTTTGTTGTTCTGGAGGAGAAAGAAGCTGAGGTGGTAGAATTAACTTTGCATTCATTCGTCGGGGACATTTGGCAGCCTATTCCCTGGGAGAGAGCTCCTGAGTTCCGGAATAAGATCATCTTGTTTGGTCCTGGCAAGTGCATTGTTATAGAAGAGCATGCCATTTCTGGTTTGGCCGACTTGAGGGCAAATCACATTTACTTCCTACGAACTTATCATCACGATGAAAAGAATGAGTACTGGATCTACCAGTAGGGAATAGGTATTGTTCCAGGCGTCAACACTACTCCGGCGATCCGCATTAAGCAGGTTCCTGGGGACTGGATTTGGTCGCGAGCAACATGGCTGTTGCCTAGCTATCCGTAATGAGGAATTTCGACTGTGTACCACCTGTAACGCAGTTCAATGTACAAATATCTATATTATCATCCTTCGTCAATTATTCCGCGCATATGTATGAGTTTCTACCACAATCACTGTAGGGAACAAGCAGTTACGCATTCGGTAATCAGAAAGGTCCTTCCCACAAAACATCAACAAAGCGGACAAGTATCAAACATCGTAAGATGGCATCTCACAGCTACTCATCACCACAAAGTTCACACCACCAACAAATAGCAAATACCAAAATACAAGCATGATTAGCACCTCTAAACCGTCTACCTAGCAATAACACCACGAATCACATTATGCCTCATTGTTGTCCTTGCTGAGTGACCTCTTATATGAGGCCTGTCTCAGCAATTCCCTCACCTTCTTCACCACAAGTGTTGCAGAATCTAGGAGTTGCTTGACCGTCTACAGCTCAGCGGTAGTCTCTTGAATCTCCCTGTTAGCCTTTGCACATTCTTCCTTCCACATCCTTGCCTCCCTTTCAGCTTTTAGGTACCTGTTGGCTTCACCCTTTTCTGTAGGAGACAACAGAGCATCATTTCTCATTTTCTTTCTCGTCTCAAACAGGTTATGGGTTACCTCCCCGTAGTATCGCGTTATCATCTGCAGCTCAACTGCTTTGACATTGGCCTCCTCCTTAGCAACTGTACATGCTTCTTTCCACGACCTTGCTTCCTCTTCTGCCTTTCCCTTCATTTCCATCAGTTTCTCTAGAACTTTTAGAGTCCTAATATCCCATTCAGGATCTATCCACCTAAACAATGCGCACTTCATGCCATCAGTCTGCAGTCACCGATTTCGTTCATATAATTAGCGATTGACCACACTAACATCAAACGCAGAAGTAACATTTATTAGAAGTGATACAGGTTATCGTTTACCTCGCAGCAGCATACATATCGACGCCCAGGGTTGGTGCCTGTCCAGTCATACCTCAGATGGACAGGCAACCCGTCCTTGCACTCGTTTTCATTAGGATCTATAACGATAACTTCACGAGGACCAGGCATCGGCGATCTAGAGCTTTCGGAGTCTACTCCAAACACCTTTAAAATACATGAATATAGTCTGTTAACCCAGATCCCCAAATCCAGAATTCCCCTTAACTAGTATGACAGATCAAAGTAGCATGGTTAAACAGAGGACTGACCTGACCAGAGCGAGACTTGCTTCTCCGTTCGCCGCTAGGGTCACTACGATTCGCCATTCCCACCACGGGCAACAGCAAATCTAAGCACCGACGCTAGCTCTAGTCTTTGCCACAAGGAAAAGGAGCGTGGTGTCGGCGAGTCTCTTGCAGAGTTGCAGTAGTGTACGCCGTGTTGTCGAGAGAAATGAGATATATACACTTGTCTGCGGGAAAACTTTTTTTTGGTTGTCGCACGCGCTTTTCTCCCGCCAACTTACCAGAACCACTCCGTGCTGTTGTTAGGGCAGACATGTCCAGTTTCCGGGCGCGCGGCGGCCGGCCACGTGCAATAGTCGGCATTTGGAAACAAGCAGTTACACAATTGTTTCTCAGGAAGGTCCTTCCTGCAAACCATAAAAAGGACGGATGATCCGATTCTGGATCAATCCAAACAAACAGCATCTTAGCTTTTCCTCCCTTTTTACCACTAGGAAGGTCCTCCTTGCGAAACATCAACAGGCCGGAGTTTCCTCAATCAAAACTTCCCCCTTCTCTATCTATTATCACCATACCTCCATTGTTCTTCCTCTACCTCCATTGCAACGCGTATGAATTCCGAATGGTGAGTATGCTCGAAACGAATGAGTTTGGATCTTCTACGGAGACTGTGCATAAATTCGGGATGATCAGTGCATACAACCGCCCAATCATATGTGAGTATTCCGTGAGGAAAGATTTGCTCTAAGAGAGACATGCACTTGTCCCGCAATTGTGTGTAGTTAGCCTGAATTGCCCATCGTACAAATGAAGTCACAGTTTCCTCGCTTGCCATGTCCCACATCTTTGACGCACAGTGCAGGTTCAACCTTTCGACTTGGTACATGTCGGCGACCGAGAGTAAATAAGGCCAGGCATTGCGATTCACAATGATCGACACGTCCGTTCGGAGGGGGTGTGCACACAAGTTCGTCGGTTAACACCCGGTGCCAGTCCTTAACTGCAATTCTCAATGACCTCCATTGCAATGCGTATGAATTCCGAATGGTGAGTATTCTCGAATCAATTTGGAATATATTAAACCAAATCGGCATAATAAGATGACATCTCATAGCAACTCATCACCACAAAGTTCACACCACTAGTCCACCAACAAGTAGCAAACATCATACGATGATCCGGTAGCCAACACCAAAACACAATCATGATACAAGTTTCACAATAATCATCACTACTCATTCATAATCATAACTCCATCTCATGTTTGGCCTCCTGCAGCTGTTCCTTCACCTTCTGCACCTCCTACCGTGAATTTTTGGTCTTGCGAGACTCTCTTGCATTTCTTAAAGTTCTTTCAGAAGATCTGGATGTCTCGTCTCGGGGCGAGGACTCTATAGGATCTCGAAAGAGATCAAAAGCATGATAGAATAATTAGCTCATAGAGAGAAAGAGCTTCAGTACACACCTAAGGACAAGACAACTGAGGGCGGAGATCATTGTTCTTACCATATACATTGGAATAAATGCGTCAATGAATTGGTAGGATATTGAGTTTGTTTGGTCAGTATTTTCTTTTAAATTTTCAGGAAGTTCGTTGTCAGTTGGACTGAAACGGGTACTAATAGGCAAGGGTACCCGTTTCAGTCCAACTAACAGCGAACTTCTTGAACATTTAAAAGAAAAGACGGACCAAACAAACTCAATGTCCTACCCATTTATTGACGCTTTTATTCCAATGTCTATGGTAAGAAGAATAAGCTCTGCCCTCAGTTTTCTTGTTCTTAGGTGTGTACTGAAGCTGTTTCTCTCTATCAGCTAGTTATTCTGTCATGTTTTGGATCTCTTTGGAGATCCTAATAGAGTTCTCCCCCGAGACGAGGCATCCAGATCTTCTAAAATAACATTAAGATGTTCTTGTAGAAATAAACTCATTCTTGGAGAAAACTCATCTCGATCTGAAAAATAAACTCAACTCAGTCTATAAAAAAACCTGAATCCCTTGAACCCAAAACAACCACCACATGCCACAAAACCTGGTTATTTCCTACCTACATAAACTTAGCAAGGGCATGGTTGTCCTAACTGAACCTATCGATCCATCGAACGATGCAAATTGGAAACTAACTGAATCTAACAACTATGAATTGTGCAAACGCTAACAATCATGGTTGAATCCAGATGTCCCTTCAACAGTCTGCAGCTCCGAAATAGTATCTTCAATCTACCAATTCATAAAATGATGGACCTATCAATCCTATCAATTGTGCACCTCGACAAAAATCCATAAAACGAGTGGCTTGAAGCATATCTAGAAGCTACTCAAATACAAAAGCTACTGTAAGATGATGCAAATTGAAAACTAACTGAATCTAACATGAATTGTCTATAGCCTATCAACTTCGAACACCTATCGAAGTGCAAATCTAAAGGTACGATAATGAAATCTAAATATACCATATATGCTCATCAATCCTCCAGATCCCCAAATTTAGATATCCCCAACCCTAGTAAGATAGGGGAAAATATAGCAGCTCAAACCAGAGGACAAACCTCGTCTTGCTGTCTCATCCTCTTGTTGCTGGGATGTGGCGGCGCAACCATCTTCCCCTCACCGCTAGGATCCGCCATTCCTATCATGAACTATTGCAGATCTGCGTAGCGGAAGTCAAAAGTCTTTGCGAAGTCTGAGTGAAGTGTCTCGCTAGCCATTCGATACGTAATTATAGACTTAACTGAAACTTACATGTGGGACCTGGTCACAGTAAAGAATTCGCATGAACTATTAGTAGAGTTTCCCATAAACGTATCACAACCAACAAGTGGTGCAGTGGTAAACAACACAGCCTTATTCTTTCAGGTCCCTGGTTCGAACCCATGCCATGGCAAATTATTTTTGCAACATTTCGTGACCTATGCTTACACGTGGGACCCTGGAACAATTTATGACGACTTGGAACACTCTATTTTCGAAAAAATGCTTACATGTGGGACCCAACAGAATTTTATGACGACTTGGAACACTCTATTTTAAAATAATGCTTACATGTGGGACCCTAGAAAATTTTATGATAACTTGGAACACTCTATTTTCGAAAAAATGCTTACATGTGGGACCCAACTAAATTTTATGACGACTTGGAACACTCCATTTTTAAAATAATGCTTACATGTGGGACCAAAGTTGGTTGTTGACGCTATTGCAGAGCTTATGGCGTCAAAAAACAAGCATGGAACAGTGAACGCTCGGCTACAGTAGCAACAGTTATGACGAAAGTTTTTTTTGTCACTAAATTTGCTCGGAAGTGAAATATTATGACGAGATCAGCCAGGAACGTCATAAATCAATGACGCTAAAATGTGGTTGCGTCACTAGTCAATGATTTTCTTGTAGTGATGGTGAGTGTGCTCGATTCAATTTGAAATAGATTAAACCAAATCGGCATAATCAGGTGGCATCTCAAAGCAACTCATCACCACAAAGTTCCCACCACCAAGTAGCAAACATCATAAGATGATGAGGTAGAAACATGTTTCTTAAGATTGCTGGAACTTCTCCAGCTCATTTCTGGCCTCCTGCAGTTTCACACTTCATGTTACATTTTTGCAACTGGGATATCTTCTCCCGGGTCACTTGGTTAGTCTCTTCCATCAATTTGCAAGCCACTTTCAACATGTCAGTATGATCGTTCTGTAACTCATTAAAATTTTTCAGCGCGGTGTTCTCCCGTTGTAACAAAAGCAGAGACAAGTCATCCAGCTGCTATAACGATTGCTTATATAGGCCCTTGTATAGTGCAGCCTCTTGTAGTGTTGTAGTTCTCTGACCTCTTGGTCTTTGAAGGAACGGATTGGCGACCAGAGAGGGGGGGGAGTGAATGGGAGCCGATACAAATTCTTCTTCAAAGAACTCGGCCTATGTCCCAATCGCAACTCCAAGAGTCGCACACAAACAAGCGGAAGAAAGCACACACCTCTATAGAGACCCTAGAACAAATATTGAAAAGCTTGGACAGAAGATGGAAGCAACCGCGAACAAAATGGAGCAAAACAGGGTCCAGCTGCGCCCTACCGGATCATCCGTCTCCAAGTTCGGATCATCCGAGACGAGACCGAGACTCACCGGGACACACTACCGGATCATCTAGCCCATACCGGATCATCCGCCCTCAAGGTCAACTCCAAACTTTCGATCGATGGATCTCCCAAACCACTTGGAGCCTTGAGACGAAACTTTGGGAAGATGATGAACACCCCAAGGAGAGGATATGCCCCAAAACTTTTGGCCTCTAACTCCCTACAACTTCCGGAATCGCGAATCCTTGCCAAGAACACTATGAACTAGGGTTCATCCAAAAATCAACGAATCGAAGGCCAAATCCGGCGTTTGAGGGGTCAAGATCATCTACAAAGAGGCGCAAGGCACTCACCCATGATCCCCTCAAAGAAATCCGGAGAGAAACGCCCTCAAATCGACGAATCAAGCGACGAACGAAAATCTTCCAAAAATACCTCCGAAAATCGCTGAAAAAGAAAAATGGGAGGAGCAACAAGAACACTTGAGGAATCACGCCAAATCTTCTATACACACCATAAAAGATTCATACAAGGTCTAGCTTGCCTCCTCAACATCCATCCCTCTCTCAAGATCTCACCTTGAAGCTCTCAAGCTAGTCCTACGAAAAACCTAAGGAAAAATAGGAAGGGAAAATAGCAAAAGCAAATGAGCTAGTGTTTCAAGAGATGGCTGCCATCCTCTCTCCTCTAAGTTTATATGGAGGCAACCGAAAGACGAAACTACCCCTATTACATAATACTAGGATACACGCCCCCAAAGGGCACTTTGGGAATTCTCGTCGTAGCACCATCGGATGGATGCCCAGCGACCGCACCTCGCTTAGCCTCGACGCAAGCCTTGCGATCCCGATGCGTGTCCTCCGCTTCGAAGTCTCTCGACGCACCCAGATCCCGTCTCCGCCCGCTGAGCCTCCGGTCTTGGTTTTGTGGCTCAACCAAGTAACCCGACAGTTTTGTGGTGAACCGCTGCAAACCCCGCGTGCAGACTCTGGTCGTGAGCCGCTACCCTGCACCGGCTCCTGTCCACGACTTCATCTTGCTTTTCTTGCCAACATGCGGCCCACACTTGATCCCGTTCGGCCACCAGGTCCATCGAGCCGAGCCTACTTGTCTCTCCACTCCTCGGAGGCCCCGCAAGGCTAAGACCTTTCGCGCCCGCTCTTCACCTGCACCAACGCAAATCAAGCCGCAACCAGCACCTGCAATACTCGGCCAAGAGTCAGTCCACACCACGTTGTTAATCACTCATCACACCAGGGAGCGACCATCACCGGTCCTCGGACGCTCCGGTCCTCAATCTCCCCCTTGATGAGTGCATTGACAACACACTCATAGTAACCAATTCAGAGAAAAAGGAAAAAGAAAAGAAACGAATGAAAAACTCAAACAAGTGATCAAAAGCCAAACAAAAGCCGAAACGAGATCACTTGAGAGAGGAAAATCTCGGTCCCCTAAGACAAGGGCAAAGGCTCGACACAACCGAGATAAAATGCTCCAAAATTGCCGACTCCTCAAGGTGAGGCAAAAAGGGCTCGACACCATCGGCAAAAGAGCACAACTAAAATCAGGCGAACAAGAGCTCCCAAATGGATGAATGTTTGCATGAATGCAAGCTCCCCCTGAACAAATGCATTTTTCTCCCACTTGATGCAAAACTCCCCCTGGATGCATGAACAGGTACTTTCCTCCCAAAGCAAGAATTGGGTACTATCTCTCCCCCTTGTTGGTAATGCATGAATCAAGTCTACAAATTCAAGCATGTGCTTCTCAAATATACAAAGAGCACTACAACATGCTAAAAGGGGACATAGACAAGCCAGATAGCCACAAATTTAGTACAAGCATCGCCACAAGATAGATAGGGACATATAAGCATGTGACATAGCTATGAACAAAATGAAGCATTTTTCACAAAATTTCCCTCTCATGAGCATAGGACCTAAACATGATCAAAATGAGCACAAACAACATATAACTCACAAACGTCATGCAAGGTCACAAATTCTCATCACAAGATTATCACAAACACCTACAAGCTATCTCATGTCATGTCAAAGCCACCGAGCCATGTTTCCACTTCTAAATATGAGACTTCTCATTGGTGAACATCATGCAACGGTTTAGCACCCAAGATAAGGAATTTTAAAGCATAAATGACATGGAAGCATATTTTTTAAACACAAGCATTTCATATACCAATTCCAAGATTTACAAATTAAGCATGGTACATGAAGTGCCTTTGCGGCAAAAAGAAGCTTAGGCTTCTCCATAAGGTAGCATGTAGGCTAAACATCAATGATGATAAATGGGTCTTTGACCCCAAATGAAAAGAACATGGTTCCAAGCACAAATGAAGCAAGATATAGCCATAAGTGCACAAATTGAACATGAAAGGCATTCAACTCACAAGAGAGGATCATATATAGCATTTTTACAAAAGTAATCCATCCAAAAGCATATACATCCCAGAGCTACCAAGAGCATCGCTATACATCACATGAGCATCACTAGCAAAGTCATAATCTCATATCCCGCATATCATGGTGATCAAAGTACATAGGAGAAGCACATCTCTAAAGCATATGATACAAATGCAGTCTATGATACAAAGATGCAAGCATGATATGATACAGAATTGAAAATGCAACATGTATATGTACATTAAACCCCCAACTGAAACTCAAAAAGGAAAAACCACTCCAAGCTCCCCTCGCAAATGAGCAAATGTAGCTTGGTCCAAAGGCTTGGTTAGGATATCAGCGAGCTGGTTTTCTGTTGGCACATGGATAAGGTCTATGTTTCCCTTCTCAATATTGTCTCTCAGGAAGTGGTACCTCACCTCTATATGTTTGGTTCTGGAGTGTAGCACGGGGTTTTTGACAACACTAATGGCACTCGTGCTATCACACATGAGAGGTACATGGGTACACTCCTCAACAAAGTCACTCAACGTGTATGTGATCCAGAGCAGTTGGGAGCAACAACTAGCGGCAGCAACATATTCGGCTTCTGTGGTAGACTGAGCTACACTAGATTGTTTGCAAGAAGACCAAGAAACAAGTGAAGAACCCAAAAACTGGCACGTCCCCGAAGTCGACTTCTTATCGACTCGACACCCGCAAAGTCGGCATCCGAAAAACCAAGAAGCGAAAGGGAAGAGGACGCGGAGTACCAAAGACCGAGCTCAGGTGTGTATCGAAGATACCTGAAGATCCGCTTGACGGCCTGCCGATGTGCAGTCCTCGGCGACGCCTGAAAACGAGCGCACAGACACACAGAAAACTGAATGTCCGGCCTCACCGCCGTCAAGTACAAGAGGGAGCCTATCATGCTCCGGTACTCCTTCTGGTCCACGGGCTCTCCGTCCTCGTCCGCATCCAACGCTGTAGTCGTACTCATCGGTGTCGACAGGGGCTTCGAGTCGTCCATCTTGAACTTCTTGAGGATGTCCTTCGTGTACTTGGCTTGATGCACAAAGGTTCCCTCCTTCGCCTGCTTGATCTGAAGCCTGAGAAAGAACTGCAATTCTCCCATCTTGGACATCTCAAATTCTTTGCTCATGTCCTCTGCAAACCTCGCAACCAAAGAGTGAGACGAGCCGCCAAAGATAATATCATCCACGTACACCTGAACAATTAGGATATCATCGCCCTGCCTGAGGAGAAAAAGAGTCTTATCAACCTTGCCCATCTCAAACCCCTTGCTGAACAAGAACCCCCTCAAACGTCCATGCCAAGCACGGGGAGCTTGTTTCAGCCCATACAACACCTTCCTCAGCCTATTCACCCGGTGGGGAAACTCAGCACCCTCAAAGCCCGGTGGTTGCTTCACATAAACCTCTTCTTCTAAAAACCCATTCAAGAAGGCACTCTTCACATCCATTTGGTACAATTTGAACCAGTTAGCCACGGAAAAGGCTAGAAGGATCCTAATCGCCACCAAACGGGCTATAGGAGCAAATGTCTCCTCATAGTCTATCCCCTCCTTCTCACTATAGCCCTGAGCAACCAACCTCGATTTGTTTCTCACCACCTCACCATTCTCACCCTCTTTGTTCTTCCACACCCATTTTGTCCTGATAGGTTTGCAATGTGGTGGTGGCTCTACCAACTCCCAAACTTGGTTTCTCTCAAAGTTCTCTAACTCCTCATGCATTGCATTCACCCAATTTGGATCAGAGAGGGCGTGTCCAATGTCTTTCGGCTCAAAGGTAGCAACAAAAGTTGAATGAGCAAAGTGAGAAGCATTCCTGGACCTTGACTGTGTCGTACGTTCATTGATGTCGCCGATGATTCTTGAGGGAGGATGATCAACTTGAACCCGCCTCGGTGCCTCTCGCCTGGAGACAACCTCCCCCTCAGCTGCACCTTCCACTTGATCTTGCTGGATCGTAGTCGGTGTAGGGGATGGGTCATCCTGCACCGTAGTTGTCGTAGTGGAAGTAGAGGGCACATGCTCGGCTGGAGCTTCATCATCACTATCATCCTCTCCAGCATCATCCTCCTCGTCCTCAAAGATCTTCTTGCCAATCTCGTCGTCACCTGCACACTCAAAAATAGACGAACTGCATGGCTAGGTCTCATCGAAGGTAACCTCACAAGTTTCCATGACTAGGTTAGTATCAAGGTTGAGCACACGGAATGCTCGAGAATGACTCGCATAACCCAAAAAGATCCCATCAGAAGACCTCGACTCAAACTTATCAAGCCTACCCTTCTTGAGAATAAAGCACCGACAACCAAAAGCCCTGAAATGGCTCACTCTAGGTGCTCGCCCGTGCATGAGCTCATAGCACATCTTGTTCAAGAAGGCCCGAAGAAAAATCCGGTTCCCAACATGGCACGCGGTATTCACCGCCTCAGCCCAATATCTCCTCGGAGTCCTATGCTCGTCGAGCATCGTCCGAGCCATCTCACAAAGGGAACGATTTTTCCTCTCTACCACACCATTCTGACAAGTGACATAGGGAGAAGAGAATTGATGTTCGAGACCCAAATCACGACAAAAGGTTTCGAAACAAGAGTTTTTAAATTCAGTGCCATTGTCACTACGAATAGCTCGAATAGCATCTCCATTCCTCTCATTCTTCAACCTCAAGATTAGATCCCGGACAAAACCAAACATCTCCCCCTTGTCAGCCAAAAAGAAGACCCAAGCATAGCGAGAATAGTCGTCCACTATCACCAGGACATACCATTTCCCACCCGCCGAGCACACATGAGCTGGACCAACCAAGTCTATATGGAACAGCTCGCATGGCCTCTCTGTCATAACTGATGTCAGAGGCGGGTGAGAGGCGGCGACCATCTTACCATGCCTACACGGAGCACATACCAAGTCCTTTTGGTATTTCAACTTAGGCAATCCTTGGACCAAGCCTAGCCCACTCAAGTGTGACAACAAGTCAAAACTCAAGTGACCTAGTCTCCTATGCCATTTCCAAAGCTCCGCCGAAACACCAGCAACGAAACAACGAGAAGAGCCGACACACTAAGAAAAATCGGCTCTGAAAATCTGACCCTCGGGGATGATCGTGCACACAAGATCACCTCGAGAATCCAAAACACGAGAAGCGCCCGTTGTGAAACGAACCTCAAAACCCTCATCAAGAAGTTGGGACACCGAAAGAAGATTGAACCCCAAAGACTTGATAAGAGCAACATGCCTAAGAGTCACAGACTCACCTTCACCGTGCCCACTGAAAGCACTCTACCTTTCCAATTGTCCCCAAAAGTGATGTACTCTTTGGTCATCACCGGGGTGAGGCTGGAGAACCACCTTCGATCTCCGGTCATGTGTCGAGAGCAACCGGAGTCGATCAACCAAAAGCCCTCCAAGCCTCCCGCCTAAAAATCAAAAACAAGAGCGAGAGTGAGCAAACGACTCAGCACTGGGGTTAGTACAAAATGAATCAAACCAGTGCCGTGCCATTTGCTCAAAAGTGGGGTTTGCAAAATCCATCCTATCTCTCCTAGGTGGAACACCCACATGTCCCCTTAGAGGACTACGTGTACCACGAGGTGGCTCGTAGCTCCTCTTGGACCTAAAGCTGCGATCGTTCCCCCCATTCTCGTATTGGCCACGAGCGAAGGAACGACCAGCAAATTCACCACACCCAAACCCAACACGCCTACCACCATCTCTCTGTGGTGGCTCACCTCGAGGCACAAACTCACGCCTCTCCCGAGGGTAAATGGTACGCACCACTCCCTCGCCCCTTGGCACCATCCTAGGCTCAAGCACACCACGAGAAGGCAGTACCTGTCCTTGTTTGCCATTTCCCTCACAAACCTCTCCTCACGCTTCCTCCTGAAGCAAAACTCAGCTAGGTGCCCATCCCTCCCACAATGCTCACAATGGAAGGGTTTTGGTTTTGGCTTTGGCTTTGGGCTCTCCTTGGGCTCTGGCTTCTCCTCACTCGGTTTCTCTCCCTTCTTCCCAAAGAACTCATTCCCAAGTCACTCTTGAACTTGATGGGTTTCTGGAAGTTGTCTGTGTGTGGAGGAAACACAGGTGGAGCTGGGGTTGTGTCTAGTCGGTTCCTAAGAGGATTTGGCTTAGGAGCATAGGCATTTTTGTGGTAGGGTTTTAGTGGTTCTGGGATATCTCCGATCTTCCCCTCATTCTGACCACTTCCCTCACCAACCTTGTCCGACCCAAGCGCTTGCCCATCATAGCGCTTGTATGCCTCAATCATCATCCTAAGCTGAGGCTCATGACCAGACAACCAACCCATCATCTTCCTCAACTCATCATTCTCATCCTGCAAACGATCAACATAGTGTGCAAGCTCCAAATTCTTCACAGCATTTATTTCACAAGTAGAGCATGATGTGGGAATAGGAGCTTTCAGCTTAGCCTCTAGAGATCTAGCATAAGCAAGCGAAACATCTAGCTTCTCATGAAAAACAGGACAAGAAGTGCAAGCACCAAGCAAGGAGGGCCTAGATTTCATCTCTAGTTCCTCAACCTTGGAGGCATACTTTTCCTTAAGCACAGTCAAATCACCAAGAAAAGTGGAACAATTAGTGCATTCAGGTTCATTGGTCACAATAGGAGCAGACTTAAGAGAATCTATTTGAGCCCTAGCATCAACAAGCAAAGACTCTAGCTCAACCACCTTCTCCTTAGCCTCTCCAAGCAAAGACCTATACTCCCTCTTCTCCTTGTTGGTCTTTCTAAGCACATCATCACGGTGGTCAAGCAATTCATTCAACCTAGCATTCTCCGCTACCAAGAAGCATGGATCATTGTTTACCTCATCCTCGGAGTCGGAGTCCGAGTCATCCTTGTTGCTCTTCTTGCTTAAGGAGCTTTGTGCCATGCCGCAAAAGCCTTGGGCGGCGAAGCACAGGCCGTTGATGTTCTTGCTCGACCGCTTGCCATTGTGTCGATTCTCATCTTCATCACTTGAGCTCGATGAAGAGTAGCAGGAGCTTGAGTCGATGTCGCTCGCACCGGCAACCATCGCACGCTCCTTCTTCTTGTGACCACCACTCCTTCTTGGCCTCCGCTCGGACTTGTTCTTGACCTTGTGGTCGTCCCTCGAGCAGTGCTTGTGGTCGGTCCTCGGACAGTGCTTGTGCTCGGGCTTGACCTCCATGGCTTCCGGGCACTCAGCGATAAAGTGCCTGTGCTACCCGCACCGGTAGCACATGCCCGAGCTCCTCCGAGCGTTCTTCCGGTTCGTGTACATGCGCTCGAACCACCTGCTCAGCAACGCAAGATCCTCCTCACCCAGCACGTTGAACTCCTCATCTAGCATGGACACAAGACAACACAAAGAGAACTGTCTCGAAGACATGTTAGCATTAGTCCTTGGTCCAGAAACGAGAGCCAGACTATGAGGGTCAGTCGGGTTC
Organism: Cenchrus fungigraminus; assembly: GCA_036936925.1. Taxonomy (NCBI): domain Eukaryota; kingdom Viridiplantae; phylum Streptophyta; class Magnoliopsida; order Poales; family Poaceae; genus Cenchrus; species Cenchrus fungigraminus. The sequence goes on along the minus strand of CM072772.1, from coordinate 53,588,163 downwards.
TCGATCCTTGCTCGCACCCCACGGTCCACCTCGGACGACTTGAGCTTGGAGAACAGCTCGTCCACCATGAGGGTCTCATACTTCTCCGACTCGAGAATGGCCTCGACCTTCTCACTCCACACGGTACGATCCAGAGAGTGCAGGAGCTTCACAGCCCTGTCATGATCATCGTACGGCATCACGACCACATTAGCCCTCATGTTGTTCACAATCACAGTGAACCGCTGGAACATGCTGTCAATGGACTCACCGGGGAGATGAGTGAAGTTCTCGTACTCTCTTCGGTAGGTCGCGAATAACCGAGCCTGAACCTGAGCATTTCCAGCATGAGCATTCTTCAACTGCTCCCAAATCCTACAAGCCAAGTCCTCTGTCTGAACCCGATCGGATTCGGATTGACACAGAGCATGAAACAACTAGTCGACCGCCTTGTTGTTGGCGTCAAACATATCCCTCGATCCTGGAGCTAGGAAGTTAATCGGATGAACATAAGTTGTGTTCACCGTAACGTTCCAAAGGATCTGACCCTTGCCGCGGAGGAAAGCAGCCATCCGCCTCTACCACATCTAGTAGTTCTTACCATCAAAGTGTGGAGGACCCGAACCCCGTTCCTGGTACGCCATCTTTGGATATTAGACAGGTTAGAATCACGAAGATCCGTAACCTGGCTCTGATACCAATTGAAGGACCGGATTGGCGACCAGAGAGGGGGGGTGAATGGGAGCCGATAAAAATTCTTCTTCAAAGAACTCGGCCTATGTCCCAATCGCAACTCCAAGAGTCACACACAAACAAGCGGAAGAAAGCACACACCTCTATAGAGACCCTAGAACAAAGATTGAAAAGCTTGGACGGAAGATGAAAGCAACCACGAACAAAACGAAGCAAAACAGGGTCCAGCTGCGCCCTACTGGATCATCCGTCTCCAAGGTCGGATCATCTGAGATGAGACCGAGACTCACCGGGAGACACTACCAGATTATCCAGCCCCTACCTGATCATCCGCCCTCAAGGTCGGATCATCCGAAACAGCCCAGAAAAATCGCCCGCGGGTCAACTCCAAACTTTCGATCGACGGATCTCCCAAACCACTTGGAGCCTTGAGACGAAACTTTGGGGTGATGATGAACACCCCAAGGAGAGGATATGCCCCAAAAATTTTGGCCTCTAACTCCCTACAACTTCCGGAATCGCGAATCCTTGACAAGAACACTATGAACTAGGGTTCATCCAAAAATCAACGAATCGAAGGCCAAATCTGGCGTTTGAGGAGTCAAGATCATCCACAAAGAGGCGCAAAGCACTCACCCATGATCCCCTCAAAGAAATCTGTAGAGAAACACCCTCAAATCGACGAATCGAGCGAGGAACGAAAATCCTTCAAAAATACCTCCGAAAATCGATGAAAAAGAAAAATGGGAGGAGCAACAAGAACACTTGAGGAATCACGCCAAATCTTCTATACACACCATGAAAGATTCATACAAGGTCTAGCTTGCCTCCTCAACATCCATCCCTGTCTCAAGATCTCACCTTGAAGCTCTCAAGCTAGTCTTATGGAAAACCTAAGGAAAAATAGGAAGGGAAAATAGCAAAAGCAAATGAGCTAGGGTTTCAAGAGATGGCTGCCATCCTCTCTCCTCTAAGTTTATATGGAGGCAACCGAAAGACGAAACTACCCCTATTACATAATACTAGGATACACGCCCCCAAAGGGCACTTTGGGAATTCTCGTCGTAGCACCATCGGACGGATGCCCGGCGACCGCACCTCGCTGAGCCTTGATGCCAGCCTTGCGATCCCGACGCGTATCCATCGCCTCGAAGTCTCTCGACGCACCCGGATCCCGTCTCCGCCCGCCGAGCCTCCGGTCTTGGTTTTGTGGCTCAACCAAGTAACCCAACGGTTTTGTGGTGAACCACCGCAAACCCCACGTGCAGACTCCGGTCGTGAGCCGCTACCCTGCACCGGCTCCTGTCCACGACTTCGTCTTGCTTTTCTTGCCACCATGTGGTCCACACTTGATCCCATTCGGCCACCGGGTCCATCGAGCCGAGCCTACTTGTCTCTCCACTCCTCGGAGGTCCCGCAAGGCTAAGACCTTTCGCGCCCGCTCTTCGCCTGCACCAACGCAAATCAAGCCGCAACCTGCACCTGCAATACTCGGCCAAGAGTCAGTCCACACCACATTGTAAATCACTCATCACACCAGGGAGCGACCATCACCGGTCCTCGGATGCTTGTTGACGGCTGTTAAGTACCACTTTTAGGCCGTCAATACCTGCATAGAATAAACAGAAAGTGATCATCCACACTAGGATAGGGATTATATCTGACAAATTCCACGAGTGCAGATGAATATTTGATTGCAGGTCTTTTAGCTTATTAAATGAGAGAAAGCACACCCTATGGATCCAAGCAACCTAGCACCAACCAATAAGAGGCCGCCACATAGGCTTCACATGGATCCATGGACCCACCAAGCAAAGAAGCACAACTCCACCCAATCAGAAGAAAGCACACAGATCAAAGGGCCTACCAAAGGAGGCAAACCGCCTTAGTTTTGCGTGTACACCTAGGACAGGACCAAGGGCCCACCAAGGAGCAACCCAGAGAAAGCTGGGGCCATTTGGCGGAGATTGGGGGTCGGCCGATCCCTGGTTCGGCCGACCTGACCCTGGCGCCGTTCGAGCCCAGCTTCCACGTGTCAACTCCTGGTGATCTCCTAGAGGCGGTTTGGGGCGTTATCCACTCAATTACCGCCTTAAACTCCCGGATCATGCTTGGTCCCACAAGAAGCAACTTGGCCTCCACTCCTCTGCGCCACGTGTCACCACCTCATTGGTCCTTTGGTGGCGCCCAAGGCAGCCTAGGAAGCTCCTCTTGGCCTATAAATATGAGGGGAGGGGGTAAGAAATGAGACACACCACTCCATCCAAGGATGAGAGCTTCCCTTCAAAGGAGAGGCCTCTCCTTGTTAGATTAGACAGTAGGAGAGTGAGAGAGGGATTTGTATCTCTATGGATGCTTCGTTCTTCATTTAGAATAAAGTGAGTATTTCTGTATTTCCTATTTAGACTAAAGTAGTATTCATGCATAGGTGAATAGTTCTTGTGTTCTTCACTTGTTCATGATTTAGAGGCTAGTGTCCTTCATGAGCTTAGCCTTTGATCTTCTGGTGTAGTTCATAAGTTGCTAATTCTATTTGTATGCCCTTTAGTCCAACTAGAGTAAAGTGGATGCTCCTGCATTCTAGTTTAGACCAAAGTCCTTATGTGATCCTTGTTTAGATAGTGTTACCTGAGTGAGTTCTGGTCTCTCTCCCTCTCGTGGGTTCATCGCTCCGTCTTCGTACGGAGTGCTATAGTGTTGTTACGGGTCGACAGACGTAGCTGTGCTATAGTAGTAACCGGTGGTGTAGACGTGGTGTCTAGACAACGGGTTATCCTTCGATTGCCCTGTATCCCACGGTTTGTCTTGGGGTAGGCCGCGGTAGTGACAGCCGTTGGACCCTTACGGAATCCCCCACATTCGGATACAGGTGTAGGCAACCCTTTGCCGTGAACTGACTGTTATAGCCAGGAGGGTCCGGTGTCTGAAATGAGAGTTCCTAACCGAAAGACTGTTCTCAACACTGCCCACGATCAGCAGGATCCTCTCCATCCTCATCTCGTCCTATAGAGTTGTGTCCTTGGACCTTAGCTAGGCTAGGAGGTAGTACACACCGTTCCTTGGATTCGATACCCTTGGGAATACTCCTGAGGTGAAGTGCTACAGTGGTATTTCCGTGCGCTTGCGGATTCTTTCGTACCCGTCGGTATACCTAGGTGGATCTTACGCTCACGCTAACAAGGTGCCATTGGCTGTGACTTAAGAAATACCAACAACACTCCGGTCCTCAGTCTTGCAGGTCTCTCTTCACCTTCTGGAGCTCAGCGACAGTGGCTTGAAGCTCTTACTGAAGCTAGTAAAATACAAGAACCTATAAATTCATCAAACGATGCAAATTGGAAACTAACTGAATATAACACCTATGAGTTGTGCAAAGGATAAGAATCATGGCAGAATCCAAATGTCCCTTCACAGTCTGCAGCTCAGAGATAGTCTCTTCAATCTATCAATCATAAAATGATGCAAATTGAAAATATAAGGATCTATCAATCCTATCGTAAGACGATGTAAATTAAAAACTAACTGAATCTAACACCTATGAATTGTCTATAGCCTATCAGCTTCTAACACCAATCGAAGTGCAAATCTAAGGGTGCGATGAAATCTGAATCTAACATATATGATCATCAATCCTCCAGATCCCTAAATCTCGATAACCCCAAACCTAGGAAGATAGGGTAACATATAGCGGCTCAAACCAGAGGACTGACCTCGTCATCCTGTTTCATCCTCTCGTTGCTTGGATATGGCGGCGCAACCATCTTCCCGTCGCCGCTAGGATCCGCCATTCGTGCCAAAAGTCTCACCTTGGAACTGCTGATCTGCATAGCAAAAGTCGAGAGTCTTTGCGAATGCAGTGAAGCGTTTCGCCTTCGAATTACCGATTTATATTAAAGACTCAGGTAAAATTTACAGGTGGGATCCCCTTCGAGTGATAATAGGTTCGACCCATGGGAGGAGCACATTTTCTCCTTGTTTTACCGCCATATTTATCTGCTTTAACTTACATGGGGCATGCAAAATAATATAAACACAAATAAACTAATATCAAAAATCTTTGTTGCTCAAATAACACAAACTGCATCATGTCTCAGTGGTAGTGCCGCCTTCCCCTTCAGAATCAAAGGTCCCAGGTTCGACCCCTGCTATTGACATTGTATTCTTTTAATTTCCCTCTCTTTTTTACTAGACTGACTTGTGGGACCCTACTAAATTTTATGACGAGTTGGAACACTCTATTTTTAAACAAATGCTTACATGCGGGACCCTGCAAAATTTTATGACGAGTTGGAACACTCTATTTTCGAAAGAATGTTGACAAGTGGGACCCTTCCGAATTTTATGACGACTTAGAACACTCTATTTTTAAAATAATGCTTACATGTGGGACCAAAGTTGGTTTATGACGCTGCTGCGGAGCTTATGGTGTCACAAAACTAGCTTGGAATGGGAATGCTCGGCTACAGTACCAACCATTATGACGAAAGTTTTTTTTGTCACTAAATTTGCTTAGAAGTGGAATATTATGACGAGATCAGCCAGGAACGTCATAAATCAATGACGCTAAAATGTGGTTGCGTCACTAATCAACGATTTTCTTGTAGCAGAGGGAGAGCAACGCCACCCGCCAAGCGGTCTGGGCACTGACCCCAGCAAAGGCCTAAGCCCCTCTAGCCATGGCAGGGACCCCCTCGCTTAGCCAAGCCAAGTAGGCAGAGAGGTCTTTCGGAGAATCAGTGGGCAGCGACATGACGACCCCGAGGTCCACCAGGCTAGCGGAAAGGGAGTCCACGGCCCCTGCTTCCTCGGCCGCAGCATTGTTCCACGCCTCCCTGAGCAAGCGGGGCTCTTCCCCAGCCGTGGCTAGCGCCTCCTGAGCCGAGGCGGCCTCAGCTTCAGCCTTTTTCCGGAGTCTCTCCGCCTCTTCACGAAGGCCCTCCATGGTCTTCAAGGATTCCTCCACCTCGCGTGCACGCGGCGCTCAGCATCGGCCTTCTCCGCTTTGGCCTGGGCCAGAGCCTCCTCCAGCTCCCGAGCGGAGCCCGCTGATGGCATCCCCCCAGAGAGGGATCTCTCCAGGAGAGAGATCTAAAATAAAAAAGGGGGAGAGGAAGGTTCAGGAGACTAGGAGAATTAGTCACGAGAACACAAAGCCCGGAAGGTCGCCTACCTACACGCCGAGACCGGCTAAGGCCTCCACCTTCACCTCGGGCGGGAGTCGTTCCATTAGTGCCTAGGAGGCAGAATCGGGCAGGCCCTTTGCCAGAGCCGCGAAGAGTGTCCAGACCTCCGGACGGCCCACCAGATCTTCGAAGAACAGGGGAGCTCCCGGGACAGTCCCGCTAAATAGTCCCTTCCGAACTCCTGGGCCCCGCGACCCGCCCGGCAGGTCTTTCCCGGCGTCTTGGCGTGCCACCTCCGTTGGGTGGGAGCCCCGGCCACCAGACCTCAGAAAAGTCTCGGGGGTTGTATGGAATAAGGGAGGGGGCCACTCAAGTAAGTAAGGCGGTAGGGGAGAAAGCGAGATCAGTCCAGGAGAAGACATGCACTTACAAATCTCATCAAGTTCCATGTCCGTGTCTTCATCGGAGCCGAGGAAGTGCCGCCTACGGAAGAGGCCTAGGGGGACGTGGGGAGGTGCCTTGTCGGGCCCGCTGAGACGGCCTCACCGACTCTTCTTCGTCGTCGCCCCCATCCTCCAGAACTTGCTCGGACCCGGAGGCGGCATCGCTCGCTTCCTTCCGACGTTTCTCTGATCGTTCTGCAAGGATGAGCCTTTTCAAGGTCTCGACCCGCCGGAGCATGAGGATGCGGTTGAGCCGGGCCCCTAGCACTAGGATGGCCCGGGCTAAGTGCTCCTTCTGACTGTAGGAGCCTAACAGCCGGATGGTTTTTGGCTCGATCTCAGTGAGAGATAGATCTGCAAGAAAAGGAAAACCAGCAACCTAGAGGTGAGTCTCAATCTCTGGAGAGGCCACCAGAAGAAGTAAAAGAAGAAGTCAGGGGATCATTCACCGGGAAGCTTCCACTGCAAGTCATCCCGGAAGTAGGATAACTCACCCCGGTGACTAATGGGGTTGGGCACGTTCTCCCCTTCCACCGGGAATGTCCAGGAGGCGGCCAACAGCCACACACCTGCGGTGATGAACTCCTCCACCAGGTCTCGGATGGGGAATCTCCGAGCGACCACGCCTAGGTGACGGATGCAGGTGCGTGTCATGGTGTCAATCCCCACGTCACACTTCTAGATGAGCTCCGGAGGTTGGCAGGTGTTTGTATTTCATAACCTCACCACTAACGGGTCCTTGTTAGCGTGAGCGTAAGATCCACCTGGGTATACCAACGAGTACGAAAGAATCCACAAGCGCACAGAAATACCGCTGTAGCACTTCACCTCAGGAGTATTCCCAAGGGTATCGAATCCAAGGAACAGTGTGTACTACCTCCTAGCCTAGCTATGGTCCAAGGACACAACTCTATAGGACGAGATGAAGATGGAGAGGATCCTGCTGATCGTGGGCAGAGTTGAGAACAATCTCTCGGTTAGAAACTCTCGTTTCGGACACCAGACCCTCCTGGTTATAACAGTCGTTTCACGGCAAATGGTTGCCTACACCTGTATCTGGACGTGGGGGATTCCGTAAGGGTCCAACGGCTGTCACTACCGTGGCCTAACCCAAGAAAAACCGTGGGATACAGGGCAATCGAAGGATAACCACGTCTACACCACCGGTTACTACTATAGCACAGATACGTCTGTCGACCCGTAACAACACTATAGCACTCCATACGAAGACGGAGCGACAAACGCACGAGGGAGAAACCAGAACTCACTCAGGTAACCGCTTTCTATACAAGGATCATGGAAGGACTTTGGTCTAAACTAGAATGCAGGAGCATCCACTTTACTCTAATTGGACTAGCAGGCATACAAACGGAATTAGCAACTTATGAACTACACCAGAAGATCAAAGGCTAAGCTCATGAAGAACACAAGCCTCTAAATCATGAACAAGTGAAGAACACAAGAACTATTCACCTATGCTTGAATACTACTTTATTCTAAATAGGAAATGCAGAAATACTCACTTTATTCTAAATGAAGAACGAAGCATCCATAGAGATACAAATCCCTCTCTCACTCTCCTACTCTCTAATCTACCAAGGAGAGGCCTCTCCTTTGGAGGGAAGCTCTCATCCTTGGATGGAGTGGTGTGTCTCATTTCTTACCCCCTCCCCTCATATTTATAGGCCAAGAGGAGCTTCCTAGGCTGCCTTGGGTGCCACCAAAGGACCAATGAGGTGGTGACACGTGGCGCAGAGGAGTGGAGGCCAAGTTGCTTCTTGTGGGTCCAAGCATGATCCGGGAGTTTAAGGCGGTAACTGAGTGGATAACGCCCCAAACCGCCTCTAGGAGATCACCAGGAGTTGACACGTGGAAGCTGGGCTCGAACGGCGCCAGGGTTAGGTTGGCCGACCCAGGGATCGGCCGACCCCCAATCTACGCCAAATGGCCCCAGGTTTCTCTGGGTCGCTCCTTGGTGGGCCCTTGGTCCTGTCCTAGGTGTACACGCAAAACTAAGGCAGTTTGCCTCCTCTGGTGGGCCCTTTGATCCATGTGCTTTCTTCTGATTGGGTGGAGTTGTGCTTCTTTGCTTGGTGGGTCCATAGATCCATGTGAAGCCTATGTGGCGGCCTCTCATTGGTTGGTGCTAAGTTGCTTGGATCCATAGGGTGTGCTTTCTCTCATTTAATAAGCTAAAACACCTGCATTCAAATATTCATCTGCACTCATGGAATTTGTCAGATATAATCCCTATCCTAGTGTGGATGATCACTTTCCTTTTATTCTATGCAGGTATTGACGGCCTAAAAGTGGTACTTAACAGCCGTCAACAACTCCCCCACACTTGACCTTTGCTCGTCCCGAGTAAAGGGAGAACAAATCAAGTGGGACATGATATCCAGAGATATGAAGCGAGCATAAGAGATATTCCGAACCATACCTTGTACCTGTGAACTCTGTGAAGTGTCTATCATGTCATCTTGGGTAGTTGAGGAATGGAATGGTCATGAATCAAATCACTTCTGCTCATCATGTCAAATAACTTGGGGTTTTACAATTAGTTTTCAAAACAAACCTTGCTTAGCTCCTCATTTGATTCTCTCAGATCACTCAATGTGTATATGTCCTCACCAAAGCATTAGAATTGCCTTCCTTCATCCTACTTCTAATGATGGCTTATGTGGAGCTCAGGGTAGGATAAAAGATAAAGCATACTTGTTTCACATATATTGCTAAGTCAAAAACTGAATCCAAGGAGAAAATCAAATCATACGATCAGATCAAGATGTGCACGTGTATGGGGATGATGGGTATGGTAAGGTGTATACTAGGCCCGGAATGGGTTCTAGATATTACCATACATGATGAAATGCTATGATGATGGTAAGGTGGCCACTAGCCCCAGAGTAGGTACTAGTTATTACCATCTAAATTATGGAACTCCTTTTTGCATGATTTTCTCCTCTCTCCTTCTTGAAATATTTGAGGCGTGGGCTATCTTCTCTTTTTTTATCATGCTTTTCGAGCACGCCTTTCTCTTTTTTTTTCTTTTCATAGCCCAGTCTCTTTTGGCGATATCTGGAGAGGGGTGAATCATGGAACAATGCATGGAGCTTTATTTGGTGGAATAGATGGGTGATACAATGCTGACTTCCAGTGTAGAAGCATAGCAAGGGGGAAATGGTGGTGTGCACATAAATCTTGATCATGACAGCATGAAAAGAATTCTCATAAGGGTCACAGAATTTGACAAAGCTCAATGCAACAACAAGCAGCATATGAGTATAAGGTTTTCAACTAAAAGACATCATATGGCTTTGGTAGGACTATGACATATCAAAGAGGAGCTTTGCAACGAGTTTTCAGATTTTTCAAATAAAATTCCCAAGCACTCAAGCATTAAGAGAGAAGATCATTTCATCAAACCATATCTCAAACACCAACTACTTAGATCAACATGAGTTCCCTAATGATATTTGTTCACAAGTATCAAGATAATGAGTAAGGAATAAAACATATGCAAGCCAACCACAAGAATCATGTAGAGCAAGCAGAGCACCAATATTTGAGTTTGATTTATTGGATAAGAATTGAAGAGCATTCAAACTCATAGGTAGAGAGAGTGAGATGAAGGGTGCACATACCATCGCTCCTAAAGGATATGGGGAACAAGGGAGTCTAGTGGTGATTTGGCGAACCCGTAGGGTAGCCATCTCACTCTAGTTTACCTTGTACTTGTCATGAAGGTGTTGTTGATGTCGTGCAGCCCTTGTGTGGGAGTTCTCGAGTGGATATGATGATGATGAGATCGAGAGGACTCCCCCACACTTGTTCTTGTACCTGGTGTTGTTCTTCAAGAAAAAGTGGAAACAAAAAGATGGACTCTACTCGTTCGAGAACCATAGAGCCTTTATTTGAAAGCAAATATATATATTTTTTTATCGTCACCATGTCATTTGCTCAAGCAGGGTTAGATCAATATTGCACCCCATAAACAAAGGAGGATATACATACCTTGGACCTACGAGAGGTCATATGTACCTCATTTGTATGTCATGCAACACGAATCCAAACCCTTACTTACCTTCCCATTTGAATCTAACTTGATGACTTACCCGTTTGAATTTTGACGATTATCTGCAGGAGTTAGTTCACATACATACAACCAAGATCTTGTGAAAGCATAACTCTACGGTTCATCAATCAAAACTCGACACCATGTCTTGTTTTGACTGAAGAAGACAGTTTTAACCTAAGCACCATGCTTAATTTAAAACAGTCTATGAATGTAAGGTGCACCACACATTCAAACTAGAGCATACAAACAAAGACAAAGTAAACATGCAAGCATGATCAAACTATTTTCAAAGGGAACATAAGCATGAGCGCATAACGGTGAACCTCGGGCAACCTCCCGGAAGGGCTTTGTTTAAAGTCAAAAGCAGGACTTACCTAGCTAATCGGGCAAGATGAAAGAGCTAACATCATCTCCAAACCAGGATAAGATTTGTCATGAGAGGAACTTTACTTGGGATGCTCACATATCTCCCCCACACTTAGAGTTTGCATTGCTAAGTAATGAAACTCAAGTGTGTGGAGATCAAGCATCCTTTGTAAATGTTCCCTCACCAAAATCTTACCGGTGCGTTGTAGTTGATGTAGCTCACATGTCCTTAGGCATCGCTATCCACCGTTCTTTTCAATCTCCACCTGAAAGGTTAGTGACCAAAAATACCCGAAGGACAATTTTATCTTAAAAACATGTTCTTTCTTTTATTCGAAAGGGAAATAAAACCTATGCTAATCCAAGCTATCTCCTGGTAGTGCTTTGTTTATTACGGTCATAAGCTCGACCAGGGGAACTTCATCTTGCAGCTGTCATTGGTGGTGTCGTTCTCGTCTCACCACCAATCTTAGATGTATTAGTGAAGCTTTAGCTGCAAGGTTAGCGCCATAGTGCACACACGAAATTTGATATGCTTATGGTAGACATATGCATCCACAATCAACCTTCTAAACATTCTGCAATAGAGGACCAGAAGGTGGTTGTAGCCCTTATGTGTGGTCAGTGCACTAAGCATGGCAGACTCTAGGGAGGAATTACGCGAGCATGGTTCATAAGGTATGTCAAGGATGAAGCTGTCATGCTCGTCAATGGAATCCTTTCCTATGAATTCCAGAGTCGGTGCCTCACAAATTTCCATGGCCCATGGGTTCTCTATCTCAAGAGATTTATCATGAAAGCTCGATATCGACTCTCGATCGTAATCGAAAGCAATAAGATACGGGCCAGCGGGAAGAGGCTCAAACTCGGTCGAGAGGGATGATGATCGTTCGCCTTCATAGAAGTGAAGAGAATCTTCCGAGTCATTCTCATGAGGAGTAGGAAAGCCTACAACCTCAATGAGAACGGGCTCGGATGACGCGAACGGAGATACATGCATCATCTTCTCGAGCGGGCCTTGCTTGGGAAGAGGATTTGCTAGTGGAGGTCCTGGACCTGTGATAGAAGTGGCGAAATCAGATTCCCTAAGCTTATGATCTAGGCTCCATTGAGATTTATCAAGAAGTTCATCCAATGGGAAGCCTAGGAGAAGATCGAAATCCATGATGTCATAGATATAAAAATCTAAGCACACCTCGATCTCGTCTATGATGATCGGCACGTCCCTTGCAATCCCTCGACATGGGAAAAGGTAGTTCCACTTGGGACTTCGGAAATACCTATCAGTCGGGGTGAGGGGCATGTCACCCACCAGAGTGTCCAGAAGGACCTCCGGTATGATGCAAGCTCCAGCAGTAGGGTCATGAACAGCATCTACGGTGTTTCCCTCATGGAACAGTGTATGGTCATGGAGATCGAGCTAACCCAAATTGCTTCGGAAGTAGGCTTTGATTCCTGAGGCGACCAATCCACTATAGTCCCATGATTCCAAACTTCATCAAGGACCTCATAAAGGTCTATCGATGCCGTAGGATTCTCGTGCCTATAGTGATTCGAGGTATTTATAATGTCTCTGGAAGAATCATCCTCGAATACGTCAGAGAACTCCGAAGGTTGAATCTCTTCTTCCTTCGGTGTTCGCGGTTCGGGAGAAGGCTCTCTAGGCGAATCATAGGATGTGCAAGGTCGAAGCTCAAATTCTTCTATTAAGAGTCTCTCATGGATCAACTCTGATTCCTGGTGGGGTTCGTTGTGACTGGTATGGGAAGAAGAGGCTTCTAAGAAGAATTCTAGGATTTCTCTTCTTTCCATTGGGGATTGATGTTTGAACGAACCTCCAGCTAGAATGTCGAGATCTCGTGCAGATTCCATGCCTAACCTCGTGTAAAAGGTGCACAATGATACACCTTCGGGTATAGACAAGTCTAAGCTAAGCTCCACCAGGTGTGAGAACCTAGCCCAAGCTGCACTTATAGACTCACCCTCTAATTGGCCAAATTCACGGAATTCACACGGTAGTAACTTTGAGTGTCCAAAAGGGGAGAACAAGTGACAAAAGTCATCTCGTAGTTCTTCCCAATTGTGTACACTCCCTATCGTGTGGGTGTACCACTGCTCCGCTCTGTCTACAAGAGAGAAAGGGAACAATTTCCACCTCAAAGACTCCTGTGTCATACCTGGGATTACCAAGCACGAACACAGTTCTTCGAACTCCTTTAAATGATCATGGGGATCATCACTGATGGCTCCAGAGAATGGTCGATTCCGAACCATGGCTATAAAGCCGGGACGAAGTTCGCAGCTAGATGAAGAAGTTGATGGTTGCTCTAAGATGAACTCACCCCTAGGGGTAGAGAGGCTTTGACAGGAAGGCATCTCAATGGGTAGCGGGGGTAAAGGTAGAATTGAAGAAAATGAAAAAGATAGATACGAGGACCACTAGGTTCGAAGATAGATATGGCAACCGTTACCCGGCAACGGCGCCAGAAATGCTTGTTGGTATTTCTTAACCTCACCACTAACGGGCCCTTGTTAGCGTGAGTGTAAGATCCACCTGGGTATACCGACGGGTACGAAAGAATCCGCAAGCGCACGGAAATACCGCTGTAGAACTTCACCTCAGGAGTATTCCCAAGGGTATCGAATCTAAGGAACGGTGTGTACTACCTCCTAGCCTAGCTATGGTCCAAGGACACAACTCTATAGGACGAGATGAAGATGGAGAGGATCCTGCTGATCGTGGGCAGAGTTGAGAACAGTCTCTCGGTTAGGAACTCTCGTTTCGGACACCGGACCCTCCAGGCTATAACAGTCGGTTCACAGCAAATGGTTGCCTACACCTGTATCCGGACGTGGGGGATTCCGTAGGGGTCCAACGGCTGTCACTACCGCGGCCTACCCCAAGGCAAACCGTGGGATACAGGGCAATCGAAGGATAACCTGTTGTCTAGACACCACGTCTACACCACCGGTTACTACTATAGCACGGATACGTCTGTCGACCCATAACAACACTATAGCACTCCGTATGAAGACGGAGCGACGAACCCACGAGGGAGAAACCAGAACTCACTCAGGTAACCGCTATCTATACAAGGATCATGGAAGGACTTTGGTCTAAACTAGAATGCAGGAGCATCCACTTTACTCTAATTGGACTAGCAGACACACAAACGGAATTAGCAACTTATGAACTATACCAGAAGATCAAAGGCTAAGCTCATGAAGAACGCAAGCCTCTAAATCATGAACAAGTGAAGAACACAAGAACTATTCACCTATGCATGAATACTACTTTAGTCTAAATAGGAAATGCAGAAATACTCACTTTATTCTAAATGAAGAACGAAGCATCCATAGAGATACAAATCCCTCTCTCACTCTCCTACTCTCTAATCTACCAAGGAGAGGCCTCTCCTTTGGAGGGAAGCTCTCATCCTTGGATGGAGTGGTGTGTCTCATTTCTTACCCCCTCCCCTCATATTTATAGGCCAAGAGGAGCTTCCTAGGCTGCCTTGGGCGCCACCAAAGGACCAATGAGGTGGTGACACGTGGCGCAGAGGAGTGGAGGCCAAGTTGCTTCTTGTGGGCCCAAGCATGATCCGGGAGTTTAAGGCGGTAACTGAGTGGATAACACCCCAAACCGCCTCTAGGAGATCACCAGGAGTTGACATGTGGAAGCTGGGCTCGAACGGTGCCAGGGTCAGGTTGGCCGACCCAGGGATCGGCCGACCCCCAATCTCCGCCAAATGGCCCCAGCTTTCTCTGGGTCACTCCTTGGTGGGCCCTTGGTCCTGTCCCAGGTGTACACGCAAAACTAAGGTAGTTTGCCTCCTCTGGTGGGCCCTTTGATCAGTGTGCTTTCTTCTGATTGGGTGGAGTTGTGCTTCTTTGCTTGGTGGGTCCATGGATCCATGTGAAGCCTATGTGGCGGCCTCTCATTGGTTGGTGCTAGGTTGCTTGGATCCATAGGGTGTGCTTTCTCTCATTTAATAAGCTAAAACACCTGCATTCAAATATTCATCTGCACTCATGGAATTTTTCAGATATAATCCATATCCTAGTGTGGATGATCACTTTCCGTTTATTCTATGCAGGTATTGACGGCCTAAAAGTGGTACTTAACAGCCGTCAACAGCAGGAAGAAACCAAACCGCTCTCTGCCAGAACAGTATGATAGAACCAGGCATTCGGCCAGCCGGTTTCCATCCGGTCCTTGTACGCATGCCCGGGGACAGCAGAGCCCGAGCAGGAGGTAAAGTAGACGCCCCTGTAGTAGGTCTCCGTCTTCACTCCATTGTGGAAGATGTATTTGCCCCGGCACCCGGTGGTGTGGAGGCTAGCGTACGCGGCCGCCGAAGGGATGAAGCCCACCGCCCGGAAGGCCCACTCGGAAGCGGACAAGTGGACAACCGAGTTAGGAGAAAGGTGCTGAATCTCTATGTTGTTGAGCTTCAACACCTCGCGGAGGAAGTCCGAACAGGGGAGGCGGAGGCCACACTCGAGCTACTCAGCAAAGACCACCACCTCCCTGGGTCGCGGCGAGGGAATCAACTCATCCCCCGGTGGGCAGACGGAGTCCCGGTCAGCCACCAGCTCCCGGCGGTGGAGCTCATCCAGGAAAATCGCGTCGACGATGCTCCAGCTCAACTCCCGAGTGAAGGGATGATTGACCCTCCCGGTGCTCTCCTTCTGCGACGTCTCGGGGGCCGTTATCCCCCCGGTGCCGCTGGTGTTCTTCTTCGGGGAAATCCCGGGGGTTGGCCTAGGAACCTCGGAACGAGAGGCGGGGAGGTGGAGGTTCTCTGCCGGAGAGAGAGAGACGCGTGAAGGAGGGTCGACGACTTGAAGACGAGCGAGATCGTCGCGTTGAAGGAGAAAGAGAAGTGGGGGAATGTGGGCACCGCGGGGCCGGCGCGGTAACTTATATAGCCCGGGCGTTGCCCCCTCCAAAGTTCCGAGTGTGGGCCCCTCACCCCGCGACAGGTGGCTGCCTCGGAGAAGCGCGTTGGAGAAAGGACTATGCCACGTTAGCCCTAGCCTCATTGGAATGGGGGGGATGGAATCGCGAGCCCTAAGTCTTCAATAGGGAGATGAGCACCGGAGGGCCACCGCCCGAGCCCGCCGATCCTGATATCCTTCCGACAAGAAACCTGATATGGTCCCCCCCCCTGACGCCCCAGGAGCCCACACCTCCCGGGCACCCTGGGTACCCCTACGCACTCACAAACTTGCACACAAAGCTAAAAAATAAAGAAAAGGAAAAATCAAACCAAACTTGAAAGCATGATTTCTTTCTCCTTTCTTCACTCTTCCTCTGGCGGTAGATATTGATAGTCTTACGAGTTGTATCCTTGCTCATAGTATGTTTGTGTCGGTCCTCCCATAAATTGCTCTGGCGGTGTTATGTGAAGGCGACCCATCTCATAAGCAATGTTTGCGGTCCCTTCTCACATTTGATTTGCATTGGTTTGGATGGCTGTGATATTTTGCATATTCCTTGCAGCATATCCCCCAATGATGGTCATGTTTTGTTGTGGTTGAGGCATGTGTGCATACGGCGCCGCGAAAGCTACACTGGGTACCATGCATGGTGGAGGTGGTGGTGGCATGGCTTCCCCACTCCCCATGCTTGCATTGGCACACTTCCATAATATATTGGTGGCATTGGAATTCCTCCATACAGTTGTTCATTAGCTTGGAATGCACCCCATCCTTCTTCTTGGGCTGCGGAGGATGATCCTTCTTCCACAAATTTTCCTCTTTTATTTTTCTTCGTCGGCACAAGAAGTCCTTCTTCCAACCAATTTTGCCTTCCTTCAACGAATAATTTCAGCCTCATGTTCGGAAGGGGAAGATTAACCTTGGCCAACTTGTATCCTCTCCTCTCATCACCCTTGCTTCATGTACTCGATTCCCAAAGAAGTCCCTACAAAGATATACTTGCAAACAAGTATGAGATAGCAACACTCGGGGTGGATCACGTCAAGATGTTCGAGCAATGTAGCGCCGCTATTGCAAACGGACTAGAGAAGCAAGGAGACCCCGGATGCCCGACGATTCCATGTTCCATTGGTTCCTTCAAGTTCGAGAAAGCACTATGCGACCCTGGAGCAAGTGAGAGTGTCATGCCAAGAGACGTGTTCGAGAAGCTATGCCTACCGGAGCTAGAGCCTACGGCCATGTGCTTGGAGTTGGGTGACAACTCCATTCGCTATCCTTTGGGCATCGCCGTGGATGTGCCCGTGAAGGTCGGACACCACTTCATCCTCGTCGACTTCGTGGTGCTTGAGATGGGAGAAAGGGAGAAGCTGCCACTCATCCTTGGGGCGCCTTTCCTCAAGACCGTCGGAGCTACCATCGACGTCGGGAAGGGGGAGATCAATTTCGACATCAATGACGAGAAGAGTTCCTTCAAGTTTCGACCACGCTTCGAGGTATGCAACATGATCAAAGTTAAATATATTCCGCCTCATCATCGCATTAGTAAGGAAGAGCCAAGGAAGAAGGAGGAGCCGGAGAAGAAGGAAGTGAAGGAAATCAAAGAAGTTGTCGCATCCGTAAGATCAAGGAACAAAAGCCGCCTGTGAAGACCAAAAAGATGACTAAGCCGGAGAATAAGCCTACGCCAAAGATGGTGCGGAAGTGGGTACCCAAGATTGCAACGCCCGCAAAGAGCGTTGATCCGAAGTAATCAAGTAAAAAAGTCTAGCCATGGAGTATAAACGAAGCGCTAGGCGGGAGGCAACCCGTTTCGTCGAGTCAAGAATAAGCTACCGGGAGGACAACCCGATCAAGATTTTTCGAGTCTTTCAAGTAAGTTGGTTTTAAAATTTTCTACGTGTTGACGGTCCTTACAACAAAAATTTGACTGTCAAAACCTCGGGTTCGAGAGGAGTATATGACAAGTTTCATGCACATTTTTAGTACTAATAAAGTTCCACGAGTTGTGTTGTGATTTTCATAAGCAAGTACACATTTTGGGAGAATTTGGGATCAACACGCCACATGTGCTAGGCACGGCCGAACCACCTGGTCCGGCGGGCCCTGCAGGTGCGGCCGGTCCTGCCAGGTGCGGCCGGCCCTGCCCCGTGGCACGATTCTAGTCCAGAGCACCCCCACTCCCTCGAGCACAACTTGGATGAGCGTGATTCACTGAAGAAACATCAGTTTGATCAAAGGGTGGAGGCTAGGATCACTTGGATCAATGGGTCCACTTATCTGATCGCTCAACCGCCACAACCGTCATCCAGAGGCAATCCTAGGCGTCCCCTAACACGGTCGGTGCATCACACGGCATGGGGTAGGGCTGGCCGCACCTATAGGGCCGGCCGCACCTATCAACTGGCATGCCGAGCGAAACCGACCCAAGGAGCCGACCTACAACCACCTCAGGAGTAGTGATCAGGAGCGTCCAAGGCGAGAGGCAGCACATCCCAGGGCTGGCTGTACCTAAAGGTGCGGCCGCACCTGGGGTGTTGCCCCCCTGCGCTCCACCGACCTCCCTTGCCTATAAAAGGCACCTCCCACTCGCTGGAATGGACACACAACGCAGGAGCATCTCAATTTCTCTCTTTTGTTCACTTAGAGTAGGATTAGTGTAGCTTGGGAGTTAGAGTCGAGTCGAGCTAGTCTCGGGGTTCCGGAGGAGTCTTCTTCAGGGTTCCGGTACTACTCTTGTATCCTATCTTTGTTTAGACTCAAGTACAATTCAAGGTATCTTTCTATCTTACCTTTCGAGTCAGTTACATTCAGCTTTTACTTTGCTCTAGAAGCTTTATTCTTGGTTTAGACTAAAGTTAGTTTAATCTTGGTTAGCATAGCTCTCTTGAACCCTATAGTGTTGTGGTCGTTCTTCGCTTGATCTTCTACCGAGTACGTTTGTGCTTAGTAGTGGAGAGAGACCTTCCTTCGTGATATCCGGGGAAAGGTTCTTTGGTTTGTTGTGAGCGTTGTGCTCAGAGCTTACCTTAGTCTTAGATTGGTGTCCCGTTCAACGGAATAGTTGTGGTACCCTAAGGAGGTGACTGCTCCGGACGGGCTCAGTAGTCCACCATGTTAGTTCGGGCCGGTAGGATTCAGCGCGTCGTCGTTCTCCCTTCTCATCCCAGTCCGAGAGCGCGGCTTTGCATGCCCCTGCAGCACTAGAAGAGCTTGTCGAGTTTAGCTTGCTTTGGTTATCGTTTGCCTTAGTTCTTTACCTAGAGTTGACAAGAATAGATAGATTGTGTTAGGATCCTTTCTCGTCTCGTTGTCCTCCCAGCTCACTAGGTCCTCTCTAACCCTTTACCAAGATCTCCTTATGTGTGTCAAGTTATCCCCGAATATCTTTATTCGTTACCCCCGCTATAGCTCTTTACCGAGTCTTGTTGCTCTCCACCGTTTATCCGATCATCTTTGCTGTAGTGCCTCCCTTGGGAAAATATAAATACGATAACCCGAATACCACTGGGTGAAGTGCAACAATGGTAATCCGTGCGCTTGCGGACCTTTCTGTGATGTGTGTTTTACCAAAGACGTTCCTAGCTCCATTTCTAGGGGTATAAACCCGGTAGCGACGCTAGCGAGTGCCAACAAACATTTCTGGCACCGTCGCCGTGAGTGCAAACCTAGTAGTGAGGCTAAGGAACATCAACAAGCATTTCTGGCGCCGTTGCCGGGGAGGCAACAGGCAAAAGATATCGTTTAAACATTGTGGTTGAGTTATCCAGGTTCGGTGAACTGCTATTTAAGCGGGTTTACCCTTGCTCTACTCTCGTGTACGCAGAGTAGTGCATGACTGGTTTCGACCTACCGTCCAACTTTCACGACAATCCGGAGTCACTTGTGAGGAGAGTGCGACCTCGTGTCCTCATTCCTCAGAAGTTTCTCTCGAGTCAAGAGACGAACACCATCGATCCCGTAGACAGCACCTCGTCAGCACCAATGGCCGAGAAGACGATCCGCGAGTTTTCCGCTCCCTCCAACACCAATGTCCCTACCGGGCCGAACATGACGGTGGGAGAAGGAAACTTTGAACTCAAGCCGGCGTTGATCAACATGGTGCAAGCCAGTCCGTTTTGCGGCAAGCCGAATGAAGATGCCAATGCACATCTCCAGCATTTCCTGGAGGTGTGTAGGACATTCACTATCCGTGGAGTGACGGACGATGCAATTCGTCTTCGCCTATTCCCATTCTCATTGCTCGGGAAGGCGAAGCAATGGTTTTATGCGGAGCGATATGCCATCAACACATGGGATAAGTGCTCCAAGGCATTTCTCGCAAAGTTCTTCCCGGTGGGCAAAACCAATGCCCTCCGCGCTAGAATTTCGGGCTTCCAGCAGCAGAATGATGAGAGTATCCCGGAAGCATGGGAATGTTTCCAGGAGTACATCACCGCATGCCCGCACCATGGCATGCAGTGGTGGTTCTTAATTCAAACCTTCTACCACGGGCTCAAGCGTACCGCCTGTGAGCACCTAGATGCAGCCACTGGAGGAGCCTTCTTCTCGCTACAAGTACCCACCGCCAAGGAATTGATCGAGAAGATGGTGGCAAATCAAGGTTGGGATGGAGATCGTCTCCAACCTCGTAACCACGGTCTACACCAAGTCGATGGAATCGACATACTCGCCGCCAAGATGGACCTCCTAATGAAGAAATTGGAGGCACCAAGCAATATGGAGACCGCCAAGATTATGGATGCTCGCATGACGTGCGAGGTTTGCGGTAATTTGGGTCATTCGGGAAATGATTGCCCCTAGACAAGGGAAGAAGCCAGCTTCATCAACAATGGTAACAACAACGGGTTCCGCAACAACAACAACTACAACAATCAAGGGTGGAACTCGAGGCCCAACTTCCCGTTCAACAATCAAAATGGAGGTAATTATTCTAATAATTTCAATAATCAGCCTTCCATTAGAGATCTTGTCTTTGGCCAAGCTAGAATTAATGAAAACTTAAACAAGAAGCTAGCCGCCAATGATAAAGTTCTTGAAATTTTGAATTCCACCATAGAATCCTTCACTACTGCTATGAAGAATCAGCTAAGCTTTAATAAAATGATAGGAACTCAACTTGCTCAGCTTGCTACTTCTTTACCTTCTTTCGAGTCGGGTGGAATCCCGGGGCAACCCGAGCCTACCCGAGAGAGTGTTAGAGTTGTATCCACCAGATGGGGTAAGCCATCTAGGAGGGTGCATGCACCTAAACCATGTAGGGAAGCTCATACATCAAATCCAAGACCCATGGGAGGAATCAGTAGTCTTGCACAAGAAAGATAATGGATATCAGGCTATCACATGCACGATCTACTATCAAAAGATCAAGAATGCTCTTTGTGACCTTGGTGCGAGTGTCAACCTCATGTCCAAGGCCATGTTTGAGGAGTTAGGATATCCTGCTCTCTCTCCGACAATGATGACAGTCCAACTTGCCGACTTATCCAGAGGGCATAGTGGAAAATCTCTTGGTGAATGTCAAAGGCTCCTATGTCTTTGCGGATTTCGTGGTCCTCGACACACAAGATGATGGAGAAATGTCGCTTATTCTCGGGCGACCATTCCTAAGAGATGTCAATGTAAGGATTGATGTCGGAGCCGGAAAGATTCAATTCCGCATAGGGCGAAGGAACATGACATTCAAATTTCAAGCAAAGGAAGAGCAATGTTACCTAGTGCAAGATGAGGAATCTAGGGAGTGGAGGAAACCACGGCCCCAATACAAGAAAGATAAGGTGGCCCCGACCAAGCCCAAGGTGGATAGTTTCATTGCCACGATGAGGAAGCGTTGAGAGCAAGACAAAGCATTCAAAGGGCGCCACCAAACAAGGAAGCCGAAGGCAATCAACAAGACTAAGGGGGAAAAGAAGACGGAAACCAAAAACACCCCCGCTAAAGCCTCACCGACTTCAGCACCACCGAAGAAAACAAAGAGGGTGTGGCGAGTGAAGGGAGCATCGTTCGAGTCTTCCACTCCGGGACCGGACGAATCCGAGATCAATTGAGTAGACAGAGGAGTCCCGCTCACGGACTCTAAACTACGAGCCCTCACCGTGAGGTAAACCGATATTTATCTCATATTTCCCTTCCAACATTTTATTTCATGCAACAAGCATATTTAAATTTCAAATTTGATTTCACCATTGCATTAGGAAGTAAACAAGACATAGAAAAACAATTTTGGAGATTTTTGGTGATACGGCCGAACCTAGAGGAACGGCCGTACCCCCCTCCCCCCTCGACAAAATTTTTGTGTAGGATGTTTACAGGAGGACATGAGTGCTTGGAGCAAATGGAGTAGGGCCGGCCGAACCTAGTGGTACGGCCGTACCTATGATCTTCCACGAATCCATCAAGCCAACCACTACAAGCTTCCAAGTGCTCAACTCATCACCAAAATGAAGACACGCCAACCAGGTAGCCAAAAATTAGCTTGGGGGAGGCCCCCTTTTAAATCAAGGAAGGTATGTCCATCCAAACCAATTTTCAACATCTTGCTTATCACCTTTGAATAAAAGAAAAACAACAAAAATATTTGCTTCAACCATGTGCACTTGAAATCTTGTCTATATACCCTCACTTTGGAAATGATGAATAGTTGCTATGTTAAAACTTTGCAAGAACCTAGTGTACAACCTTGTGCTCTATGAGCATTTGAATTTGTTGGTATATTTTGAGACAAGAGCCGGAATTAAAACTTTGTGGGAAGCAAATGCTTATGACCAAACCTTGGGTGTTGACTAGTATGATATGGTGCGACAATGTTAATCTTGCTCTATCTCATAGTATGGTCAAAATCTCGGATGATTTCTTTTGAGAAAATAAAACAAGACAAGTTTCTCAGTGGTCATATCACCTACCAAAGCCATATGTCGATATCAAAGTATAAACCTTCTACATATGCTTGGTTGTGACCCATTGAGTTTTGCCAAATTGTTGTGACCCTTGGTAGAATCTTTTCATGCTTCCATGATCGGGATCACGTACACCCACATATACAAGCTAACTTCCACACTGGGAGTTACGCAAAACATGTCATCCACCCACCAAAAATAAATACACCAAAGTTCCTAAGAGATTTCTCTACTTGTATTCTTGCAAAAGGAGAGAGGGGTCACCAAAAGAAAAAAAAGAAAGAAGAAAAAAAAGAAGTATATGCTCAAGAAGCATAGAAAAAAAAGTGCTCCAATCAAAGAGCATAGAAAAAAAAGAATGATGAAGCACGACCCCCCTCCAAAATAAAAGCAAGAGGAGAATCTCAAAGCAAGGAGTCCATAGAAAAACAAACAAAAATTTTCCACACACTTGCACATCTCGATCAAGTTGCATGACTAGTTTCTTCTTGGATCCGGTCTTTGGCTCAACAACATCATGTGACAAGTGAGTCTCATACTTATCCTACCCAAAGCTCCACATACAAGCCATAGAGTAGGAAGATGAGGCTCACTCAAAAGCCTTTGGTGAGGTAACAAATACCACTTGAGTGATCGAGGGAACCATCCGAGGAACCTTGTCTTTCTTTGCAAAATTTTCAAAACTCCGAGATAGGATCCCGAAAAGAGAAGTGCGAGAGATGCAAAGTCAAAACCATTCTACCTTTCAACCTCCGAAGCCAAGGTGGAAAGTTACAAGCCCCACAGGTAAAATAAGGCTAAGTTTCTCTCGTACCAATCTTTTCAAATAGCAAGAAGAGGATGGATTTGTGCATAGGTACTTGCCGAGTGGTAACATCATGCAACTCCTGATCCACCGAGGCCAAGTCTAGGCTTTGCTCGAGGACGAGCAAACGTTTAGCTTGGAGGAGTTTGTTGACAGTCCTTACAACAAAAATTTGACTGTCAAAACCTCGGGTTCAAGAGGAGTATATGACAAGTTTCATGCACATTTTTAGTACTAATAAAGTTCCACGAGTTGTGTTGTGATTTTCATAGGTAGGTACACATTTTGGGAGAATTTGGGATCAACACGCCACATGTGCTAGGCACGGCGAAACCACCTGGTCCGGCAGGCCCTACAGGTGCGGCCGGCCCTGCCAGGTGCGGCCGGCCCTGCCCCGTGGCACGATTCTAGTCCAGAGCACCCCCACTCCCTCGAGCACAACTTGGACGAGCGTGATTCACTGAAGAAACGTCGATTTGATCAAAGGGTGGACGCTAGGATCACTTGGATCAATGGGTCCACTTATCTGATCGCTCAACCGCCACAACCGTCATCCAGAGGCAATCCTAGGTGTCCCCTAACATGGTCGGTGCATCACACGACACGGGGTAGGGCCGGCCGCACCTATAGGGCCGGCCGCACCTATCAACTGGCGTGCCGGGCGAAACTGACCCAAGGAGCCGACCTACAACCGCCTCAGGAGCAGTGATCAGGAGCGTCCAAGGCGAGAGGCGGCACATCCCAGGGCCGGCCGTGCCTAGAGGTGCAGTCGCACCTGGGGTTTTGCCCCCTGCGCTCCACAGACTTCCCTTGCCTATAAAGGCACCTCCCACTTGCTGGAATGGACACACAACGCAGGAGCATCTCCATTTCTCTCTTTTGTTCACTTAGAGTAGGATTAGTGTAGCTTGGGAGTTAGAGTCAAGTCGAGCTAGTCTCGGGGTTCTGGAGGAGTCTTCTTCAGGGTTCTGGTACTACTCTTGTATCCTTTCTTTGTTTAGACTCGAGTACAATTCAAGTTATCTTTCTATCTTACCTTTCGAGTCAATTACATTCAGCTTTTACTTTGCTCTAGAAGCTTTATTCTTGGTTTAGACTAAGTTAGTTTAATCTTGGTTAGCATAGCTCTCCTGAACCCTATAGTGTTGTGGTCATTCTTCGCTTGATCTTCTACCGAGTACGTTTGTGCTTAGTAGTGGAGAGAGACCTTCCTTCGTGATATCCGGGGAAAGGTTCTTTGGTTTGTTGTGAGCGCGGTGCTCAGAGCTTACCTTAGTCTTAGATTGGTGTCCCGTTCAATGGAATAGTTGTGGTACCCTAAGGAGGTGACTGCTCCGGACGGGCTCAGTAGTCCACCATGTTAGTTCGGGCTGATAGGATTCAGCGCGTCGTCGTTCTCCCTTCTCATCCCAGTCCAAGAGCGTGGCTTTGCATGCCCCTGCAGCACTAGAAGAGCTTGTCGAGTTTAGCTTGCTTTGGTTATCCTTTGCCTTAGTTCTTTACCTAGAGTTGACAAGAATAGATAGATTGTGTTAGGATCCTTTCTCGTCTCGTTGTCCTCCCAGCTCACTAGGTCCTCTCTAACCCTTTACCAAGATCTCCTTGTTTGTGTCAAGTTATCCCCGAATATCTTTATTCGTTACCCCCGCTATAGCTCTTTACCGAGTCTTGTTGCTCTCCACCGTTTATCTGATCATCTTTGTCGTAGTGCCTCCCTTGGGACAATATAAATACGATAACCCGAATACCACCGGGTGAAGTGCTACAACGGTAATCCGTGCGCTTGCGGACCTTTCTGTAACATGTGTTTTACAAAAGACGTTCCTATCTCCATTTCTAGGGGTATAAACCTGGTAGCGACGCTAGCGAGTGCCAACAGGCATTTCTGGCGCCGTCGCCGTGAGTGCAAACCTAGTAGTGAGGCTATGGAACGTCAACACTACGCAAGACATTCATAGACTCTTAAGTGGTGGGATGATGTTTAGAGTTGTAAATCTTGTTTGGATATTTTATTTGGATCATAAACCCTTTACATGAGCCATCCTATGTGTTATTTGCTTCTTTTTGAGAAATCATAACCAAAACAATTCAGAACCTACCTCACCCTTTCATCCTCTTCATGATGTTATGGTTGACTTTTTTTATATGCTAAAAACACACGAGTAGAGCCACGCTATGTACCTAGATGATATTTAAATTTCAGCGCATAGTAGGACTCGCGTGAACCTAGAAACTTAACTTTTGGTTTGTTCAAAATTCATATCCTTGGTTTCTCTAGAGTTAGAATTTTTCTAAGCCTCATTTAATTTTATTGCATTCAAAATCTCTCTCACATTTAACCAAAAATAGAACCTAAACCTATGCCCCCATGATCAAGCCGGGAAAAGCTTGCTCTCAACTAATGGAAGCAAACAATACCGGTGCGACCAAAATAAAAGTAGTTGGAAAATATTTTCGACTTACATTTATTTTTGATGCTTAAAAACTCCTCTAATTATATTTGAACTCATTGCAAGCTCTGAGTTTAATTTTATTTTTCGAAATTAGAGGAGTGCTTAGCATTAAAACATGATTGGAGGGAGGTATTTGAGTTAACTTAACCACACATGCACCATGATGCATCACAGGATGCCCCTCCAACATTTATCATCAAAGGACATGCAAAGGACAAGCATGGGCGGGGGGGGGGCAGCCGAAGCTTTGTTTTTCAGGAATCTCATGGAAGCATGTGAGGCAAGGGAGCATGGAGGTGACTCAAAGCAAAACAATCAAGTGGAAGGATCAATCAAGCAAGCAAAGGAGTGGATGAGAGCATTTGGGCGGTGCAACCCCGTGGAGCACGCGGTCACAAAGCAACAAGCAAGCATGGAGTGCGCTGGAGAAAGCTGGAGCCAAGAGGGGCAGCAAGGACCCTAGGCCGGTCGGCCCAGGCCGGCCGGCCTCGGGCCGACCGGCCTCACCTCCATTTATACCCCCTGGTGCCCGTCTTCCTCAGGTAAGTCACTCGTCCAACTCTTTGTTCGTGTTCCTGAGCTTTAAGTCCAAAACCTCCAGAGACATAGCTTCCCACTTCTAGCTTTGATTCGTCCTTCAAAATCCATCCTAAGTCCACTAAAAGTCCACATTCCAATAATTTTTGTGTGCCTTGCTACCGGTTCAAAACCCCGGGTATATTTGTGAGGAAGAGTGCAACAACCATGTGGAAAAAAACTACAAGTCTCTTCTCCAAGAAGAAGGGATCATCGTCGTCCAAGCCATCATCGACAAGCTCTTCCAGGAGGCACTCGATGTCCGAGTCTCCTCGGAGTATGGAGGAGGACACGACACCGCCGAGGAGGAACGACACCTTGCTCCTCGGTGACATGAGGGCCACACGAAGCTCGTCTATGCGGTTCACCGAACCACAAGGACGCACGGAGGAGCCGCCCGTCCGACCTCGTCGCTCGACACGATCATCCGCTCCACCTGCATACGCTCCATGATATTCCAAGTATGGGTTTATTATCAAGACGGAGGAGGAGGAGGAGAAGCTCACTCGCCTTGAGAAGAGGCTTGTGGCGAACGTCGACTTTGACGACCTAGCTCTCCAAGTGTTGGGCTTTCATACGGATATCTATTACTTGTTGGGACACCTAGGTTGGGTGCAATTCTCCAACGGAGTGTCGGCAAACACCTATAAGGAATTGGCCCTGGAAATTCTCATGACCATGGCACCGATACTTGATGAAGGAGTGCCGAGTCTCTCATTTCGTTTGGAGGGAGTTGAACAAGTGGTTCCCTATGAGTACATTAGGGAATTGCTTGGTTTTCAAAAGGGAGCCCCGGAGCAAGTGGAAGTGCAAGAAAATACTTTGGAAGGTTTTTGGAGAATGATCGCGGGAGAAGCTAACCGGCAAAGGAGTAGTATCCGGAACCCCATAATCAAGGTGTTTCACTCATGGATGTGCAAGAGGATTTTGGGGAGAATTAAAGAGACCAAGATAACCGACATGGAGTTGAATTGGCTCTACTCAGCTTTGATTGTTGGGCAGCCAATCGAGCCCTCATACCTTATGATCAACCGGTGGTCTTGCGAAGCAACATCGAGATCCGGAGATATTGGTTCGGGGTGTTATCTCTCCATGTTGTCCATCTCATTGAGACCGGGAATTCCTAGAAACCCGGAGCATCTCCTAGTCGGGACTTCCCTAGGATTTGATTATTTGAAGCAAGGTAAATATATAAGTGGAGATGAGAGAGGAGGCTTCAAATTGGCCAAAGTGAATTTACCCCTACCGGATGCAAGATTAAGACTTTTTCTTGAGGGGAAAGAAGATTGGTTAGAGGAAGAACTTCTTGTGCCGGCGAAGAAAAACAAGAGAGGAAGGATTATAGAAGAAGGTTCTTCCGCAGCTCAAGAAGAAGGTGCACCACCATAGGGAGGAATTCCGGTGTCGCCAAGATACTACGGAGGTGTACCAATGCAAGCATGGGGGAGTGGTGCAGCCATGCCCCCACCAAATTTTGCGGTACCCAACGTGGCCTTTGCGGAACAATATGCACACCTCCCTCAACCACAACAAAGTGTGGCCATCATTGGAGGATACACTGCAAGAAACATGCAAAATATCGCAGCCATCCAATCCAATGCAACCCAAATGGGTGAAGGAAATGCAAACATCGCCTTTGAGCTTGGCCGCCTTCACCTAGCACCACCGGAGCAATTCAGAGGAGGAGCGGTGCAATCCTATTATGAGCAAGGGTATAACAATCAAGATTATCTATATCAACCACCGGCGGAAGATTAGAGAGAGGAGGAGCTTTTGTTTAATTTTTCCTTTTCCCTTTTCTTTAATTTTCAGCTTGTATGCGCCTATGTATGCGTAGTGTTTTCAGTTTTTTATTTATTTTCAGCATGTGTGCTAGTTTTTATTTTCATAATGAATAATATCACCACCTTGTTTTACCTTTGGCAAAGATAAAAAGTTTGTGCCATGTTGATATATGATGATAGTTGCCGCTTTGCTTATCTTTGTACTTGTTTTATGCATGATTAAGTTAATGCTCTCTTAAAATACAAATCTGAAATAAATCTAAATGCCAGCTTAATCTTTTGCGGAGGTTATGATAAAAATAAGATCCATAGTTTTGCTTATGCTCTCAAGTTTTGGATGGGTTAAAGATGATTTATTTTTGTTCTTAAAAGTAATGCTAACCTTGTCATAAATACTACTTGCATGTTGCTCTACCTATCCAGAGCCATATATATATTTGAGTGCAAAAACTTAGTATACAAGGTTTATTTTTGGGTGAGTTAATTCAGGGCTTGATTTCTCTGGCCCGAGACTAAGAAGCTGGTCATTCCGTTTTTGCGTATCTATCTTTTTGCTAGCCTTTCTATCCGTGCATTGTGTATCCCCACATCAGAGATTTCGCAAACCTCGCCGGATATCCACCCTTAAAACCAAAAATATCATCTTTTGTGATTACCTCGTTGACCACAACCTATCATTTGAGTATGGATCGTCAACTCGAGGAAGATCGCAAGATGGTGCCAAGATTGAAGATTTCAAAGCATCTCTCCAAAAGAAAAATATTTCTAGTACCTACCTTATCTCTATCACCTCTTTACCCGAGGACGAGCAAACGTCTAAAAATGGGGGAGGAGGTAGGTACAATGCAATTTAGAGTTCAAGGGGAGTAAAGAAAAAAAGAGAAGAAAAAAGAAAAAAAGAGATGAAGAAAAAAATATGTGAGAAAAGATATATAAATAAATAATAAGTGAACTCCCTGGTTCTCTAAATGCATTAGGAATTTCAAAAGTTTCAAGATGAAGATCCAAACTCATCTTTCCAACCATGTGCAATCCGATAACGAGGACTTTGTGCTTCGGGATCGTTCTTTGCCATTTGCACATGTCCACCTATCTCAAAGTGTGTGTATTTTTCTCTCCCCCTCCTTAATATAACATTATTTTCCAATGACCTTTTTGACGAGTCTCGGTAAGACCATGAGAAGCTTGTCTTGTTGTGACAACATCTCATTTATAATATCTTGGTAGGACTAAACTTTCCCAAAAAGCTCCACATAAAAGCCTACCGCATATATATATGTTTTGAGAGGGAAAGGAGTAGAATAAATAGGCTTGAGAGACAAGATGAGATGAGACTTCATGAGCAAGATGCAAGGTGGTTTAAATTTTGAACTTAGTTTAGCTCTTTTTCATCTTGTTCTTTATTTCAAAATGTCCGAGATCCATTTGAATTTTGGGAGCATGTTTAATACTTGTGGGAAAAGCTTAATTAATATCCACCCTCCGTAGGGATGAATGCTAGTACAATATGGAACTCTAACCAATTAAACTTTTGAGAGCATTATGTTTTCTCGTGTATGATCAAGTGCAGGGTTTGAGTAATGAAGGGCAACGCTAATATCCATCGAAGGCTAACTCGAGGACGAGCAAGGTTTTAGCATGGGGGAGATGTTGACGGTGAATTTCCGTCAACCTAGCCATGAGTTTACCTTCGGTGTTGGCATCAATTTTATATCTTATCCATTGGTACTAACCCCCTTGATATAACAAGTTCGTTCGTGCATGTCGGTTTTGGAGTTTAATGTTTATGCAGGAATTTAGCACTAAAAGCAACACTTCTGGGTAAAGTTCATCAAGCACCTAGTGAGAAGACCATGAAGCCCGGCACAAGTCAAGCAATGAAGTGAACATGACTCCAAGAAGCCCAAGGACCAACCTGTGAAGACGGAAAACTCCGAGGACCTAAACAGAAAATGCTGAAGCTTGCGAGACAAGGAGCTCTATCCAAACCGCGGAGAAACTGACGTCAAGGGCCCACATGCAGAAGGGAGAACATTCTAGAAGACACGGGAAGCATCGCCAACAAAGGAAGCCACGAAATGGGCCGAAGTGGGCCCAGGCCGGCCGGCCCAGGCCAGCCGGCGCAGCCCCTTTCGGGCACCATTTGCCGCCCCCTTTGACCTAGATGATCCTCGGACAATTTATAGTCCCCCTACCAAGAGCCACACATCAACTCGTTCGCCATTCGCCGCAGAGGAGCAGAGAAGAGGGGGACACCATTCCGGAGAGGAGATGGTCGAGCTAGTTGTCTAGGGTTTCCCTAGCCAGCGTGGGAACCTTGCAAGGAAGACCACGTCGGAGTTCCAGGAGCTAGGAGCAAGATCAAGGTAGGATCCCGGTGGTAATCTTGTCCATGTACCTTTGAGTATGTTGAATTATCAAATTGCAACTTGATTTCTAGCGATCAAGTGCTTCTTCTACAACTTTGATCTTGATTGGTTTTTCTTACTTTAAAGATCTATTCTCGAGATAGATCATAGAGGGTGTTCTTGTAGCCGTGGTGGCTAGAGGTGCATGCCTGACCTACCAAGAGATTTCAACTTGTCCTTTGGACTCGCCCTAGGCTAACCCGCACAAATAGGAGTGCGTTGTGACAGAACGGTGGCTCGAAAAGGTGGGCGTCTTCGGAGTTGGAACGGAAGCCGCGATTTAAAGAAGCTTTTTATGAGATTCAATTTGGTTTATTCGTCTTTGCTTGGAACTTCAACAAGAGCTTGATCCAATCTCTCTAGATTGGTTTTACCTATCGCTCTCTATCTCTTGCTACCTCCGATTTTCATAGATTAGATTCGTTTCTTTTGGTGTTCTCTAGATTAGATGCTAAAGCAACAACCTTTCGAAGATTAAAGTATTTGTGGCTTTATTAGATTGGTTCTTGCATCACACATTTGTTCCACGGTTCGATACCTTGGGTTCACACTTATGGGAAGAAGGGTCCCTTGACTACGACGGAGGATTTGTCCGCTTGCAATCCAAACGAAGTTTGATACGCATATATACCGTCAACAGACCGGCAACTTACCAAGGGGAGTACCCGAGGTAGACGTTTGTGGCTTTGCCGAGATCGGGAACTCGAAGGAGAGACACGTGGCACACAATTAAGACAGGTTCGGGCCGCGAGGTGCGTAATACCCTACGTCCTGTATGCTGCGTAGCTCTGGATTGATTGGGTGTTGTTACAAGATGAGGCGGATAGATAGATAGCGGTCCCTGCCTCGCCTTATATAGTCCAGGAGGCAGGGTTACAAGTCGGTTTAGAGAGGAGTGTACTAGTCGTACACGGACATGTCTAGCTTCCTAACCGAGTACTATCCCTCTGGTTTCCTTGTGCTCCACGCCCGTCTTGCACCGTGTAGCCCAAGTCGAGTAGTCCCGGGGGCCCACACAGTAGTCGGTTCCAGTACCCGCCTAGGTAGTGGGCCCTGGGATGTCCATACGACAAGCCCCCGAGTACTTTGTAGTCGAGCAGGATGTCTTCGAGTAATCTTGACGGCCGTGGCGAGTAGTTCTTGAGCATCCCCGAGTTCCACAAGCCGAAAGTCCTCAAGAATGCTTGAATCATCCCGAGGCTGGAAGGTACTCCAGCTGATCTTTGAGTAGTCTTGAAGTCTTCTCGAGTAGTCCCCAAGCGTCCTCGAATGCTTCTCTCGAAGGTCTTCAATAGTACTCGTGATATCTTGATGAAAAAACCATATGGAAAATGCGATTCGAAGAATCGCATTCCATATGGAATGTAGCCCCCGAGCCTTAGGTCGAATCGTAGATTCAAGCTGAGGATCAATCTGAAGTTCTGTCAATCTTATCCTGACAAATTCGGAGAAAAAACTGAAGGACACGTGGCACGGAGCCCCCGAGCCTTGAGTCGAGTACTTATCTCGAATTGAAGGCTAATCTTGACTGTAGAATGTGTCCGAAGTGGATCCTTAATATGTTGAAGTCCACTGATTCCATTGATCGAAGTCGAGCCCCCGAGATTGAGAGCATCAAGTACCGGAACGAGAAGAGTCAGCCTGCCAGCGCTGAGTCAGCCGCTCTGAACGGAGCCGCCCAGCGTTTTATAAATAAGAGGGCAACCCCTTAGGGTTTTCTCACTTCCAGCAGTTACAGTCTTGGTGAATAGATCTGAAGAGTCCCCCTCTCCACTGCCGCCGCCGCTTAGTAGATTAGATCTACTTTAGCGCCGCCGCCGTAGTTCTCACCCCCCGCAGCCCCCTAGCAAATGCGAGTGAAGACACTCGTGACTGGGAGGATGAAGGCGTCACCAGCAAAGAGCACGAAGACGGGCGCGTCGAAGAAGAGGAGCCGCGATGAGGCCGGTGATGCCGGTCAGTCATCGTCGTCGCCCCGCTCTGCTGAATCCGGAGAAGGAGTGGAAGAAAGCGAAGCTGAAGACCGAGGACCTCCTCGCCCTCGTCAACAACGGTTTCCTCCGCGAGAAGGAGATGGACATGTGGTGTGCCGCCACCGGAGATCCGTACCCGATGGAGAAGAATCCCGTCAAGATCCCAATGTTCACGCGATTCGTGGAGCGCGGAGTCACACTCCCCGCGAGCGACTTGTTCAAGGGGATGCTCCGGTACTATGAGATTGAGTACGTCAATCTCAACCCCAACGGCATCTTTCACATTTCCGTCTTCATCCACTTTTGCGAGGCGTTCGTGGGGATCAAGCCCCACTAGATCTTGTTCCGCAAGTTCTTCTGGGTGAAGCCTTAGCCAAGCGCAGATGACCCTCGAGTAGTCGGAGGTGCTGGGGTGCTGAAGGACCGATTAGGCGACCAGAGAGGGGGAGTGAATGGGAGCCGATAAAAATTCTTCCTAAAGGATGAACTCGGCCTATGTCCCAAATCCACAACCAAGAATTCCCACACGAACTTGTCAAGGTCACATAGTCACAACGGACCTACCAACTCTAGGAACAAGTCCAAATACAACTCAAAGCGGAAGCAAAACTCAAGGGGCAAAGAACTTAGTAATCTGCAGAGCCACTGGCGGACAGTCCGCAAGGTCTGGGCGGACGGTTCGCGAGTGGTCGGCGGACGGTCTGAGGGGTCGGCGCGGACGGTCCAGATTATGAAACAGAACCTCTAGTACCACACCTCAAAAAACGGACTATCCGTGCGGGGTCCGCGGACGGTCCGAGCTGGGCGGATGGTCCAAGCTGGTCGGACGGTCCGTGACCTGCACGCGGATGGTCCGCAAACAGCTCCAAACAAAAACCTAGCACTTTCTCGGATTGAAACGACTCGTGCTCACAAACTCAAGAACACGCGACGAACTCCTGATGAACAGGTACCCCGCGGACGGTCCGCAGCCCTGGCGCGGACGGTCCTCCAGCCACGGACAGAGCAGAAACAGCTCGAGCTCGAAAGGTCAACTCTCCAAATCCAACACCCGATCTCCCAAACGACTTCAGCTCTTGAGACAAGATTTGGGGAGGATGTGAAGCGTCCCTAGGGGATGCTATGCCCCAAAACTTGAAGCCTCAAACCAACTAAATCACTGGGAATCGAATCGCGACCGAGCTCTACCAAAAAGCTAGGGTTTCACCCAAAGTCCTCAAATCCAAGGCCAAATTCGGAGTTTGAGGGGTCAAGATCAAGCACAAAGATGCACAAGGCATCTATCCATGATCCCCACAAGAAAATCCGAACCTAAACACCTCAGAATCGGAGGAACAAGCCACGCACGAAAATCCAACGAAGATAGCCCGAAAAAGACGCGAAAATCATGCGAGCTGCAAGAAGGAAATCGACGCAACCATGAAAGCATCCATACACTCGGAGGTCAGATTCTCTACAAAACGATGAAGAAAATCTAAGCCTATGGAGCAGGGAAATGAGTCTCCGACCTTGGTTTTGTGGCTCAACCAAGTAACCCGGCGGTTTTGTGGTGAACCGCCGCAAACCCCGTGTGCAGACTCCGGTCATGAGCCACTACCCTGCACCGGCTCCGGTCGACGACTTCGTCTTGCTTTTCTTGCCACCATGCGGCCCGCACTTGATCCCGTTCGGCCACCGGGTCCATCGAGCCGAGCCTACTTATCTCTCCACTCCTCGGAGGCCCTGCAAGGCTAAGACCTTTTGCGGCCGCTCTTCACCTGCACCAACACGAATCAAGCCGCAACCAGCACCTGCAATACTCGGCCAAGAGTCAGTCCACACCACGTTGTCAATCACTCATCACACCAGGGAGCGACCATCCACCGGTCCTCGGACGCTCCGGTCCTCAATTGAAGGACCGATTAGGCGAACCAGAGAGGGGGGGAGTGAATGGGAGCTGATAAAAATTATTCTCGAAGGAGATGGGAACTCCAACAAGACGAAAACGGCTTCCAAAACACGTCTCCGACTCAACTACCAAAGTTGGTCAAGACCACGCAGCCACTGGAGTGCTACTGGTCCTAGGAACCAACAACTACCAAAGCCTACACGAGAACGAAGCGGAGAACCAACTCAAGCAGCTACTGACCTGCACCGGTCAGACCGGTCATCTGCACCAGTCAGACCGGTCCGTGCCGGATCTTCCGGACTGAGCCGCCGGAACACCCGACACTCTCCAGAGACGCACCGGGTCACCCTGGACCTCGAGCCGGGTCACCCGAGCAAGACTTGGCAATTTCCACAGAAAAGCCCCTACACCGGTCACGCCGGTGCAGCTCACCGGTCAGACAGGTCTGAGCGTGGAAACCCCAAATCTGCCAACTTGACCTCCCGAGCTCCAAACTGAACCAAACTCGAAACAGCAGCAACACAGGACAATAGGGAACTCACCAAGACGTTCACCCGAGCAAAACTCAACAGAGAGTCTGCACCGGTCAGACCGGTGTGAGGCACCGGTCAGGCCGGTGTGACCTGAGCTCTCGGGATGAACATCGCCCGCGGGTCAACACCCCCAAATCCAACTCCCGATCTCCCGAATCGCTCCACGGATTTGTGCAAGACTTTGGGGATAGTAGTAACACCTCATGGGCACTCCATAGCCAAGATTTGGTCCACCAAAACTTGCTAAATCGAGAGGAATCGAAGAAATCCCACCAAGAACGCCTCTAACCCTAGAGCCAAGAAAACCCCGAAATCGAGCCCCTTTGCTCACGGATTTGGGAGGGGAATCAAAGGGTAAAGAACCACGAAGGGTTCAAGCATACATCCCCCACCAAATCCCAAAGAGAAAGGCCTCGAAATCGCTCCAAGAAAATCGCCAAGAAAGGGCTTCGAAAATCACCAAAAAGGAGAAACGGGAAAGACACATCCAAGCCTTGAGGAACCACGCCGAATCATCTATACATACCAAAGAGGTTCATACAAGGTCTAGCTTGCCGCCCGATCATCCTTCCCTCTCACAAGATCTCACCATGAAGCTCTCAAGCTAGTCCTATGAAAATCCTAAGGAAAATAGGAAGGGAAAATAGGAAAACCAAATGAGCTAGGGTTCCAAGAGATGGCTACCATCCTCTCACCACTTGGTTTATATGGAGGCAACCGAAAGACTAAAATACCCTTACTAGATAACTAGGGATACATGCCCCTCAAGGGCGAATTTGGAAGTCTTTGTCTTCGCACCATCGGACGGATGCCCAGCGACCGCAAACTTGCTTAGCCTCGACGCAAGCCTTGCGATCCTGACGCGTGTCCTCCGCTTCGAAGTCTCCGGACTGCGTCGTCGCACACCGGTCAGACCAGTGGTCCTCACCGGTCAGACCGGTACCCACCGGTCAGACCGGTCAGACCCACCGGTCAGACCGGTCTGATGCTGCTGCACCTCCGTCTTCGGTTCTTCGGTCTTGGCTTTGTGGATCAACCAAGGAACCTAGTGGTTTTCTGGTGAACCACCGGAAACCCCGCGAACTCGGTGTAGCCTCCGCCAATCACCACTCATGACTCGGCTCCCACGTAGTCCCGGCTCGACCTTGGTTTTGAGGCTCAACCAAGAAACTGTCCATGACTTCATCTTGCCGTTCTTGCCATCATGCGGCCCGCACTTGACCCCACTGGCCACCGGGTCGCTCGAACCAAGCGTACTTGTCTTCTCCACACCTGGAGGCCTCACCAGCAACGACCTTTCGCGCTTGTTCTTCACCTGCACCAACACCAGTCAAGCCGCAACCTGCACCTGCAATACTTAGCCAAGAATCAGTCCACACCACGTTGTCAATCACTCATCACACCAGGAAGCGACCATCCACCGGTCCTCGAACCACACATGGCTCTCAAATCTCCCCCTTGATGAGTGCATTGACAAGACACATAGTAACCAATTCAGAGAAAAGAGAAAAAGAAAAGAAACGAATGAAAATCTCAAACAAGTGATCAAAAGCCAAACAAAAGCCAAAAACATGATCACTTGAGAGAGAAAAATCTCGGTCCCCTAAGACAAGGGCAACAGCTCGACACAACCGAGGTAAAATGCTCCAAAATTGCCGACTCCTCAAGGTGAGGCAAAAGGGCTCGACACCATCGGCAAAAGAGCACAACTAAAAT
Organism: Cenchrus fungigraminus; assembly: GCA_036936925.1. NCBI lineage: Eukaryota > Viridiplantae > Streptophyta > Magnoliopsida > Poales > Poaceae > Cenchrus > Cenchrus fungigraminus. The sequence goes on along the minus strand of CM072772.1, from coordinate 53,551,508 downwards.
CAGGTGACAAAGAGCTCCCAAATGCATGAATGCATGCTCCCCCTGAACAAATGCATTTCTCCCAATTTTTCTCCCCCTTGATGCAAAACTCCCTTTGGATGCATGAATTGGGTACTTTCCTCCCCCTTGTTGGTAATGCATGAATCAAGTCTACAAATGCAAGCATGTGCTTCTCAAATAGACAAAGAGCACTACAACATGCTAAAAAGAGACAGAGCCATGATCAGAATGAAGCATTTTTCACAAAATTTCCCTCTCATGAGCATAGGACCTAAACATGGCCAAAATGAGCACAAACAACATATAACTCACAAACTTCATTCAAGGTCACAAATTCGCATCACAAGATCATCACGAACACCTACAAGCTATCTCATGTCATGTCAAAGCCACCGAGCCATGTGTCCACTTCTAAACACGAGACTTCTCAATGGTGAACATCATGCAACGATTTAGCACCCAAGATAAGGAATTTAAATCACATAAATGACACGGAAGCATATTTTTCAAGCACAAGCATTTCATATACCAATTTTATGATTTCAAATTAAGCATGGTACATGAAGTGCCTTTGCGGCAAAAAGAAGCTTAGGCTTCTACACAAGGTAGCATGTAGGCTAAACATTCATGATGACAAATGGGTCTTTGTCCCCAAATGAAAAGAACATGATTCCCAAGCACAAATTAAGCAAGATATAGCCATATGCACACAATTTGAACATGAAAGGCATTCAACTCATAAGAGAGGATCATATATAGCATTTTCACAAAGATAAGCCATCCACATGAATATACATCCCAAAATTATCAAGAGCATAGCTATACATCACATGAGCATCACTAGCAAGGTCATAAGCTCACATCTAGCATATCATAGTGATCAAAGTATATAGGAGAAGCACATTCCAAAAGCATATGATACAAATGCAGTCTATGATACAAAGATGCAAGCATGGTATGATACATAAATGAAAATGCAACATGCATATGTACATTAGACCCCCAACCGAAGCTCAAAAAGGAAAAACCACTCCAAGCTCCCCTCGCAAACGAGCAAATGTAGCTTGGTCCAAAGGCTTTGTTAGGATATCGGTGAGCTGTTTTTCGGTTGGTACATGGATGAGGTCTATGTTTCCCTTCTCAACATTGTCTCTCAGGAAGTGGTACCTCACTTCTATATGTTTGGTTCTGGAGTGTAGCACGGGATTTTTGGCAACACTAATGGCACTCGTGCTATCACACATGAGAGGAACATGGGTACACTCCTCACCAAAGTCACTCAGCATGTATGTGATCCAAAGTAGCTGGGAGCAACAACTAGTGGCAGCGACATACTCTGCTTCTGTGGAAGACTGAGCTACACTAGATTGTTTGCGAGAAGACCAAGAAATAGGCGAGGAACCCAAAGAAACGACTAAAAGAAACTCCAACAAGCGATCGGAAGCCAGAGGAAAGGCAAAGAGCAAGATCACTTGAAGAAGACAAGTCTCGGACCCCTTAGGCAAGGGCAACGGCTCGACACATCCGAGACAAAACCATGCTCAAGCAAAGAGCAGTAACCACCAATCCAAAGCTCGAAAACCATAAAGAGCTCCCCCTGCACACATGCAAGCTCCCCCTGAACCAATGAAACTCCCCCTGGATGAATGCATGCAAACCGCCTCGCAAAACAGAGCAGCTGCTTCAACTTTGCTCTGACCGGTCAGACCGGTCAACCACACCAGTCAGACTGGTGTGCTAGATCGCCCAGCACCTGAACCTCACACCGGTCAGACCGGTGTACCTCACCGGTCAGGCCGATGACCACCTGGGAAAAACTGGGAACTACACGAGCTCAAAACTTGCTCGAAACCACTTGGAAACCTTCTAAATGCATGCAGCAAGCCAAAACATGCTCAAACTTCTCCCCCTTGTTGACAATGCATGAATCAAGCCAAAAATGCAACCTAGAGCTTCTCAAATAGACAAAATTCAACATAGGATGCTACACATGTCCAAATAAGCAAGTTAGATACTCTATAGCTTCATAATGACATCAACTACAAGATCACCAAGTTTCACAACCATTTGGCGAAGCTAAGATATAATTGAGCAATTTTGCGAAAATTTACCCTCTCATGAGCAAAATCCTAAACATGAGCAAAACATATCAAAATGGCAAAGCCACACAAACTTCATGCTAGGACAACCACTCTAATCATAAGACCATCATAAACACCCACAAGCACCTCATGTCATGTCAAAGCCACCGAGCCATGTGCCTACTTCTATATATGAGACTTCTCATTGGTAGGCATCATGCATCGGTTTAGCACCCAAAGCAAATTAAAATTAGCACAAATGACATGGAAGCACATTTTCCAAGCAATTTACATTTCATTTTTAGATTTGAAATTGGTACATGAAATGTCTTTGCGACAAAAAGGAACTTATGCCCCTCCACAAGTTCAAGCATGGGGGCTAAACATTCATGATGGCAAATGAGCCTTTGGCCCCATATGATCAAAATAAGCTATCCAACCACAAATTAAGCATAGCCAAGCCACTAAAACATGTCAAGATCATATAAAGGCATTTACTCACAAGAGAGCATACATGTGACATTTTTCAAAAACATAGCCATCAACCATGGATATAAACAAAGATCATCAAGAGCTAAGCCAAACTAACCATAGCTTACCAAACTTAGCTCACAAGGACATATATATCATACCATGGTGAACAATGTATATAGGAGAAGTTTTTCCTAAACAATGCATATGATACAAAATGCATGCAACCTAAGATACAAAGATGCCTATACATCATGAAACATATGCAATGCAAAATGCAAGAAATGCACAAAGGAAAGCTATACATATGCTACAAAGGAGCTCCCACACACCAACTCAAGAAATCAAACAAACACCAAGCTCCCCCCGCAAACGAGTAAAAGTTGCTTGATCTAGGGGTTTGGTGAAAATGTCGGCTAGCTGGTCATGTGTGGGTACATGGATCAAGGCTATCTTCCCTTTCTCTATGTTGTCTCTCAGAAAATGATACCTCACTTCTATGTGCTTGGTTTTGGAATGGAACACTGGGTTCTTTGCAACGCTTATGGCACTGGTGCTATCACATTGAAGTGGGACATGGGTATACTCCTCACCAAAGTCACTCATGGTGTATGTGATCCAAAGGAGCTGAGAGCAACAACTAGCTGCGGCCACATACTCTGCCTCGGTAGTGGATTGAGCAACACTCGACTGTTTGCGGGAAGACCAAGACACCAAAGAAGAACCCAAGAACTGGCAAGTCCCAGAAGTGGACTTCCTATCCAACCGACACCCGGCAAAATCCGCGTCTGAAAAACCATGAAGAGCCAAAGAAGAAGACGCGGAGTACCAAAGGCCGAAGTCGGGAGTATGACGCAAATACCTGAAAATACGCTTGACTGCTTGCCGATGCGAAGTCCTTGGAGACGCTTGAAAATGAGCGCACAGACATACCGAGAACTGGATGTCCGGCCTCGTCGCCGTCAAGTAGAGGAGTGACCCGATCATGCTCCGGTACTCCTTCTGGTCCACATGCTCACCTTCCTCGTCCGCATCAAGAGCTGTAGTCATACTCATAGGCGTCGCCATGGCCTTGGAGTCCTCCATCTTGAACTTCTTCACAATGTCTTTGGTGTACTTTGCTTGGTGCACAAATGTTCCTTCCTTTGATTGCTTGATTTGAAGCCCAAGGAAGAACTGCAACTCACCCATCATGCTCATCTCAAATTCCATGCTCATGTCTTCTGCAAACCTTGCAACAAGAGAGTTAGACGAGCCACCAAAGACAATATCATCCACGTACACCTGCACAATTAGGATATCTCTGCCCTGCCTGAGGAGAAACAAGGTCTGATCGACCTTCCCCATCTCAAACCCTCTCTCAAACAGGAACCCCCTCAACCTACCGTACCAAGCTCTAGGCGCCTGCTTCAACCCATACAGCGCCTTCCTCAACTTGTACACCCGGTGGGGGTACTTCTCACTCTCAAACCCCGGTGGTTGCCTCACATACACTTCTTCCTCCAACACACCGTTCAGGAAAGCACTCTTCACATCCATTTGGTGCAACTTGAACTCTTTAGCTACGGAAAAGGCTAGAAGGATCCTAATCGCCTCCAAACGAGCTACGGGAGCAAAGGTCTCCTCGTAGTCGATCCCCTCTTTCTGTCAGTACCCCTGAGCAACAAGCCTTGACTTGTTTCTCACCACCTCTCCTTTCTCTCCCTCTTTATTTTTCCACACCCATTTTGTCCCAATCGCCTTACACCCAGGTGGAGGGTCAACCAACTCCCAAACTTGGTTTCTCTCAAAGTTCTCCAACTCCTCATGCATCGAATTAACCCAATTATGATCAGATAGCGCGTGTCTAATGTCTTTGGGCTCAAAGGTGGCAACAAAAGCAGCATGAGCGAAATGAGAATTGTTCCGAACCCTCGACCGTGTAGTATGTTCATTCATGTCGCCGATGATTCTCGAAGCTGGGTGATCCACTTGCACTCGCCGGGGAGGTTCTCGCCTTGATGCTACCTCCCCCTCAACAGCAGCTTCGCCTTGATCTGGGTTTGTCGTTGTAGGTGTGGGAGAGGGCCCGTTCTCGATCGTCGTCGAAGTAGTAGGTACATGCTCAGCCGTGGGCACCACACCGCCATCTTCGTCATCTCCATGTTCATGCTCCTTCTCCTGGAAAATCTCCTTGCCAAGCTCATCGTCACCTGCACACTCCAAAACAAGCTGACTATGTGGCTGTGTCTCGTCGAAGGTTACCTCGCAAGTCTCCACGATTTGGTTAGTTTCAAGATTGAGCACACGATATGCTCTAGAATGAGATGCGTAACCAAAGAAAATGCCATCGACAGACCTAGCCTCGAACTTGTCCAACTTCTTCCCTTTCTTAAGAATGAAGCATTTACAACCAAAGACATGGAAGTGACTTACCTTGGGAGTGCGACGGTGCATCAACTCATAGCAGGTTTTCTTCTTGTGGACCCTGAGGTAGATCCTGTTGGACACGTAGCACGCGGTATTGACCGCCTCAGCCCAGAACCTTCTCGGAGTCCTATGCTCATCGAGCATCGTCCGAGCCATCTCGCACAAGGTTCTGTTTTTCCTTCCCACCACACCGTTCTGGGGAGGCGTATACGGACTCGAAAACTGGTGTTCAAGACCCAAGTCATGGCAAAAGGTTTTGAAGCGAGAGTTTTTGAATTCCGAGCCATTGTCACTGCGGATCGCTCGTATGGCATCTCCGTGCCTCTCGTTTCTTAACTTCAAGACAAGATCTCTAACAAAACCAAACGTCTCCCCTTTCTCTTCAAGAAAGAACACACACGCATACCGAGAGTAGTCGTCCACCACAACAAGGACATACCACTTCCCACCCGCAGATCGCACATGAGCTGGGCCAACAAGGTCCATATGGAGCAGCTCGCATGGACGCTCAGTCATCACATCGGTGAGAGGCGGGTGAGAAGAGGCTACCATCTTGGCATGCCTACACGGCGCACAAACCAACTCTTTTTCTCAAACTTCAACCGTGGCAATCCTCGGACCAAATTGAGTTTACTCAAGCGAGACAAAAGGTCAAAGCTCAAGTGACCCAACTTCCTATGCCACTTCCACAACTCACTTGAAGAACCAGCCAAAAAGCAACGCTCCACACCAGAAGACTGAGAGAAATCAGCTCGGAACACTTGACCCTCGGGAACGACCATGCAAACTAGGTCCCCTCGAGAATCTAAAATCCGAGAACCACCAGGCCGAAACAACACCTCAAAACCCTCATCCAACAACTGGGACACGGAAAGCAAATTGAACCCCAGCGATTGAACAAGAGCAACACGCCTGAGAGTGACCTTGTCACTTACCTTGATCTCACCTTCTGAAAGCACACACCCTCACCCATTGTCTCCAAAGGTGATGTATGTCCTGGACACCACCGGGACGAGACTTGAGAACCACCCCTTGTCCCCGGTCATATGCCTCGAGCAACCGGAGTCAATCAACCAAACGTTCCTCAAGTCTCCCACCTGAAATTCAAAAGCGAGCACGTGAGTGAACAAATGACTCAGCACTGGGGTTAGTACCAAAAGAGTAAAACCAGTGCCGAGCCATTTGCTCCAAAGTAGGGTTAGCACAAACCATATCATCACGCCTATCAAAGCTACCCCCACGAACACCACCACGGTAACCACTACGAGGAAACCAACCCTCTCTAGCTGGAGGAGGACGAATGCCACGAAAGGAAGACCGTGGACCGTTCCTCCTCTCCATCTCAAAGCTACAACTCCTCCCACCCTCGTATTGAGCACGAGGTGGAGACCGTCTAGCAAACTGACCACCTACAGACTTTCCATACCAACCACCAGAACCACGACCACCTGAACGAAACTGAGCATCCTCACGAGCACGAAAACCAAACCGCTGTCTGTCCAGACCTGCACCGGTCTGACCGGTGTAGTGCACCGGTCTGACCAGTGTAGCTCGGCCAGCAGCACCACCTGCAACCTTCCGATCTCCCTAAGCCGGAACCGTCCTCACAATCGCCTTGGCCCTGGGCATCTGCATACAAGGCTCAAGTACACCATTGGAAGGGTGGTACTTGTCCTTGTTAGCCCACTCCTTTGCCATTCTCTCCTCACGCTTCCTCTTGAAGCAAAACTCGCCCTTGTGACCATCTCTCCCACAGTAGTCACAATGAAACCGCACGGGCTTAGGTTTAGGCTTGGGATGGGGCTGCTCACTTGGTTTCTCTCCACTCGGCTTCTCAACCGGTTTCTCCTCACTAGGCTTCACACCCTCTTTCCCAAAGAACACATTCCCCAAGTCACTCTTGAACTTGATGGGTTTTTGGAAATCATTTGTGGAGTGAGGGAATATGGGAGGATCTGGGGTTGTGTCAAGTTTGTTTTTCAGTGGGTTGGGCTTAAGAGTATAGGCATTTTTGTTGAAGGTTTTTGGTGGAGCTTGGATATCACCAATCTTCTCTCCTCCCTCACCACTACACTCTCCAACCTTCTCCGAACCAAGCGCTTGCCCATCATAGCGCTTGTATGCCTCTATCATCATCCTAAGCTGAGGTTCATGCCCCGGCAACCAACCCATCATTTTCCTCAACTCATCATTCTCATCCTGCAAGCGATTCACATAGTGTGCAAGTTCCAGATTTTTCAAAGCATGCACTTCACAAGTAGAGCAAAAAGTAGGAATAGGCTCTTTCAACTTAGCCTCAAGCGAAATAGTGTGAGCATGCATCTCATCAATCTTTCCATGCAAAACAGGGCAAGAAGTGCAAGCACCTAGCAAAGAAGGTCTAGACTTGAGCTCAGCCACTTCAACCCTAAGCACATCTAGTTCATCACAAGTAGAGGCATGCTTATCCTTAAGAGCAGTAAGATCAGCTAGGTACATAGGGCAATCATCACAATCAATCTCATCAGAAACCACAGGAGAAGCCTTAAGCGATTCTATCTCAAGCTTAGCATCAAGGTTCTGGGTTTCTAGCTCAGCTACTCGGTTCCTAGCATCTTCTAGTGAGGCCCTAAGCTCTTTCCTCATCTTCTTGGCCTCTCTAAGCATGTCATCGCGGTTATCAAGCAACTTGCCAAGACGCTTGTTCTCCTCACGCAAGAAAGGAAGCTCGTCACGTACCTCATCCTCAGAGTCGGAGTCCGAGTCGCTCTGGTGACTCTTCTTGCTGCCGGAGCTACGAGCCATGCCGCAGAAGCCATCTCCCGCGAAGTAGCTCAATCCGCTCAAGTTCTTGGACGCCTTCTTGTTCTTGCGTCGATCACCTTCATCTTCGCTGCTACTCGGGCTCGAGGAAGAGTAGGCGAAGCTGGAGTCGACGTCGCTCGCTCTGATCATCGCTCGGGCCTTTCTGCCGCGGCCATCCTTCTTCCTCGACCGTCGCTCGTCCTTGTGCTTGCTCTTATGCTTGTGATTGCGCCTCGATCGGTACTTGCCGTCCTTGCTCGACCGGTGCTTGTAGCCGTCCTTGTAGCCGTCCTTGTTCTCCGTCTTCTCCAGGCAGTCGGCAACGAAGTGTCCTGGCTTGCCGCACTGAAAGCACGTCCGTGCTGTCCTCCTCGTGTTCACCCGGTTCTCGTGCAACCTCTCGAACCGCCTGGTCAGCAATGCCAGCTCGTCCTCTCCAAGCACGGCGAACTCCTCGTCTGGCAAAGACATCAAAGAAGAAAGAGAGTACATCCTGGAGGATGTGTTAGCGTTAGACTTAGCCACTTTGCCACCGACGAGAGCAACACTATGGGAGTCAGTCGGGCTCTCAAGACGGGCTGTCAAACCACGATCAACCTCAGCAGACTTAAGCTTAGAGAACAGCTCGTTCACCGTCAAAGTGGTGTACTTCTCGGACTCAAGAATGGCCTCGACCTTTCCATCCCACACGGTACGATCCAGCGCATGTAAGAGCTTCACAGCTCTATCATAGTCATCGTACGGGAGGACGTCGACGTTGGCCCTCACGTTGTTCACAACCACCGTGAACTGCTGGAACAAGGCATTAATAGACTCACCGGGGAGGTGAGTGAAGTTCTCGTACTCTCTCCGGTAAGTCGCATACAACCGTGCCTGAACCTCAACATTCCCAGCATGAGCATTCTTCAGCTCCAACCAAATCCTACAAGCTAAGTCCTCTGTCTGAACCCGATCGAATTCGGACTGACACAGAGCACGAAACAAGTAGTCGACCGCCTTGTTGTTGGCGTCGAACATATCCCTCGATCCTGGAGCAAGGAAGTTAATCGGATGAACATAAGCTGTGTTCACCGTAATGTCCCAAAGGATCTGACCCTTTCCGCGGAGGAACGCTGCCATCCGCCTCTGCCACATCTGGTAGTTCTTCCCATCGAAGTGCGGAGGACCCAAACCCCGTTCTTGGTATGCCATCTTTGGATCTTAGACTGGCTAGAGTCAATGAAGACCCGAACCGGCTCTGATACCAATGGAAGGACCGATTAGGCGAACTAGAGAGGGGGGAGTGAATGGGAGCTGATAAAAATTCTTCTCGAATGAGATGGGAACTCCAACAAGACGAAAACGCCTTCCAAAACATGTCTCCGACTCAACTACCAAAGTTGGTCAAGACCACGCAGCCACTGGAGTTCTGCTGGTCCTAGGAACCAACAACTACCAAAGCCTACCCGAGAACGCAGCGGAAAACCAACTCAAGCAGCTACTGACCTGCACCGGTCAGACCGGTCACCTGCACCGGTCAGACCGGTCCCTGCCGGATCTTCTGGACTGAGCCGCCGGAACACCCGACACTCTCCAGAGACACACCGGGTCACCCTAGACCTTGAGCCAGGTCACCTGAGCAAGACTTGGCAATTTCCACAGAAAAGCCCCTACACCGGTCAGGCTGGTGCAGCTCACCGGTCAGACCGGTCTGAGCCTGGAAACCCCAAATCTGCCAACTTGACCTCCCGAGCTCCAAACGGAACCAAACTCGAAACAATAGCAACACAGGACAACAGGGAACTCACCAAGATGTTCACCCGAGCAAAACTCAATAGAGAGTCTGCACCGGTCAGACCGGTGTGAGGCATCAGTCAGGCTGGTGTGACCTGAGCTCTCGGGATGAACAGCGCCCGCGGGTCAACACCCCCAAATCCAACTCCCGATCTCCCAAATCACTCCACGGATTTGTGCAAGACTTTGGGGATAGTAGGAACACCTCATGGGCACTCCATAGCCAAGATTTGGTCCACCAAAACTTGATAAATCGAGAGGACTCGAAGAAATCCCACCAAGAACGCCTCTAACCCTAGAGCCAAGAAAACCCCAAAATCGAGCCCCTTTGCTCACGGATTTGGGAGGGGAATCAAAGGGTAAAGAACCACGAAGGGTTCAAGCATACATCCCCCACCAAATCCCAAAGAGAAAGGCCTCGAAATCCCTCCAAGAAAATAGCCAAGAAAGGGCTTCGAAAATCACCAAAAAGGAGAAACGGGAAAGACACATCCAAGCCTTGAGGAACCACGCCGAATCATCTATACATACCAAAGAGGTTCATACAAGGTCTAGCTTGCCGCCCGATCATCCTTCCCTCTCACAAGATCTCACCATGAAGCTCTCAAGCTAGTCCTATGAAAATCCTAAGGAAAATAGGAAGGGAAAATAGGAAAACCAAATGAGCTAGGGTTCCAAGAGATGGCTGCCATCCTCTCACCACTTGGTTTATATGGAGGCAACCGAAAGACTAAAATACCCTTACTAGATAACTAGGGATACATGCCCCTCAAGGGCGAATTTGGAAGTCTTTGTCTTCGCACCATCGGACGGATGCCCAGCGACCGCAAACTTGCTTAGCCTCGACGCAAGCCTTGCGATCCTGACGCGTGTCCTCCGCTTCGAAGTCTCCGGACTGCGTCGTCGCACACCGGTCAGACCAGTGGTCCTCACCGGTCAGACTGGTACCCACCGGTCAGACCGGTCAGACCCACCGGTCAGACCGGTCCGATGCTGCTGCACCTCCGTCTTCGGTTCTTCGGTCTTGGCTTTGTGGATCAACCAAGGAACCCCGTGGTTTTCTGGTGAACCACCGGAAACCCCGCGAACTCGGTGTAGCCTCCGTCAATCACCACTCATGACTCAGCTCCCACATAGTCCCAGCTCGACCTTGGTTTTGAGGCTCAACCAAGAAACCGTCCATGACTTCATCTTGCCGTTCTTGCCACCATGCAGCCCGCACTTGACACCGCTGGCCACCGGGAACCTCGAACCAAGCCTACTTGTCTTCTCCACACCTAGAGGCCTCACCGGCAACGACCTTTCGCGCTTGTTCTTCACCTGCACCAACATAAGTCAAGCCGCAACCTGCACCTGCAATACTTAGCCAAGAATCAGTCCACACCACATTATCAATCACTCATCACACCAGGAAGCGACCATCCACCTGTCCTCGAACCACACATGGCTCTCAAATCTCCCCCTTGATGAGTGCATTGACAACACACATAGTAACCAATTCAGAGAAAAGAGAAAAAAGAAAAGAAATGAATGAAAATCTCAAACAAGTGATCAAAAGCCAAACAAAAGCCAAAAACAAGATCACTTGAGAGAGAAAAATCTCGGTCCCCTAAGACAAGGGCAACGGCTCGACACAATCGAGATAAAATGCTCCAAAATTGCCGACTCCTCAAGGTGAGGCAAAAGGGCTCGACACCATCGGCAAAAGAGCACAACTAAAATCAGGCGACAAAGAGCTCCCAAATGCATGAATGCAAGCTCCCCCTGAACAAATGCATTTCTCCCAATTTTTCTCCCCCTTGATGCAAAACTCCCTCTGGATGCATGAATTGGGTACTTTCCTCCCCCTTGTTGGTAATGCATGAATCAAGTCTACAAATGCAAGCATGTGCTTCTCAAATAGACAAAGAGCACTACAACATGCTAAAAAGAGACAGCCATAATCAGAATGAAGCATTTTTCACAAAATTTCCCTCTCATGAGCATAGGACCTAAACATGGCCAAAATGAGCACAAACAACATATAACTCACAAACATCATGCAAGGTCACAAATTCGCATCACAAGATCATCACGAACACCTACAAGCTATCTCATGTCATGTCAAAGCCACCGAGCCATGTGTCCACTTCTAAACACGAGACTTCTTAATGGTGAACATCATGCAACGATTTAGCACCCAAAATAAGGAATTTAAATCACATAAATGACACGGAAGCATATTTTTCAAGCACAAGCATTTCATATACCAATTTTATGATTTCAAATTAAGCATGGTACATGAAGTGCCTTTGCGGCAAAAAGAAGCTTAGGCTTCTACACAAGGTAGCATGTAGGCTAAACATTCATGATGACAAATGGGTCTTTGACCCCAAATGAAAAGAACATGATTCCCAAGCACAAATTAAGCAAGATATAGCCATATGCACACAATTTGAACATGAAAGGCATTCAACTTATAAGAGAGGATCATATATAGCATTTTCACAAAGATAAGCCATCCACATGCATATACATCCCAAAATTATCAAGAGCATAGCTATACATCACATGAGCATCACTAGCAAGGTCATAAGCTCACATCTAGCATATCATAGTGATCAAAGTATATAGGAGAAGCACATTCCTAAAGCATATGATACAAATGCAGTCTATGATACAAAGATGCAAGCATGGTATGATACATAAATGAAAATGCAACATGCATATGTACATTAGACCCCCAACCGAAGCTCAAAAAGGAAAAACCACTCCAAGCTCCCCTCGCAAATGAGCAAATGTAGCTTGGTCCAAAGGCTTTGTTAGGATATCGGTGAGCTGTTTTTCGGTTGGTACATGGATGAGGTCTATGTTTCCCTTCTCAACATTGTCTCTCAGGAAGTGGTACCTCACTTCTATATGTTTGGTTCTGGAGTGTAGCACGGGATTTTTGGCAACACTAATGGCACTCGTGCTATCACACATGAGAGGAACATGGGTACACTCCTCACCAAAGTCACTCAACATGTATGTGATCCAAAGTAGCTGGAAGCAACAACTAGCAGCAGCGACATACTCTGCTTCTGTGGAAGACTGAGCTACACTAGATTGTTTGCGAGAAGACCAAGAAACAAGCAAGGAACCCAAAAACTGACATGTCGCCGAAGTCGACTTCCTATCCACTCGACACCCCGCAAAGTCGGCATCCGAAAACCCAAGAAGCGAAAGAGAAGAGGACGTCGAGTACCAAAGACCGAGCTCAGGAGTGTATCGAAGATATTTAAAAATCCGCTTGACGAGCTGCTGATGTGAAGTCCTCGGCGACGCCAGAAAACGTGCGCACAGACACACAGAAAACTGAATGTCCGGCCTCGTCACCGTTGTTGACGGCTGTTAACTACCACTTTTAGGCCGTCAATACCTGCATAAAATAAACAGAAAGTGATCATCAACACTAGAATAGGAGCTTATACTGACAAATTCCACAAGTGGCGATGTATATATGAATGCAGGTACTTAGCACAAGAAATAGAGCAAACGCACACCTTATCCATCCACCTCATCGATCCAAGCCTCCTTATTCCAGCCAATGAGAGGCTGCCATGCAAAGTGCCACGGATTGCTGATGTCACCAATCCAAGGGAAAGAGGCCCGACAAATCAGACGCTGCCACGTGTCCAGCACAAGGATTCAAGGGCCCACAACCCGAGCAAACCGCCTCCAAACCACGTGGACACCTCGAACCATCATGGGGACCCACCTACCAGCCACCTGGAGAAAGCACAGGGTGAGTGGGGCCACCCTGGGGTCGGCCGACCCCTAGGATCGGTCGAACCGACATTATGTCGGTTCATCTCGGCCTTCCACGTGGTGGTCCCTGGTTGGTTCCTGGTTGCATTCCGGGGGTGCACGGGGTGTTCTCACGCCGGTGTCAGAGCCTATAAATAGGAGGGGAGGGGTAGGAATAGAGACACATCCCAAGTTCTCCCCTCTCTCATTTCCTCACTTGGAGAGGTGAGTCCTCACCTCTCCAAGTGTAGTTGATTGTAGGTGCTATGTAGATGGTGGTGTGGGTGAGACTCCCATTTGTTCTTCATTTAGAGCAAAGTGAGTATTTCTGTATTTCCCTTTTAGACTAAACTGATATTCATGCATGGGTGACATGTTCTTGAGTTCTTCATCTGTTCATCGTTTAGAGGCTCGTGTTCTTCGTTACACGATCCTTTGATCTTGTTGATTAGATGAATAATTCTGCATTCCGTTTGTGTGAGTTATCTCATTAGATCTTATTGGAATACATAAATTGGTGCTTAGTCATTCAACCTCGCGCCACCTTGGTTCAATGATGGGCAAGGTCTGGCTGTTCTCGCGGGTTCGTCGCTCCGTATTTATACGGAGTGCTATAGTATGCTACGGGAGTGCCTAGATGTAGTTGTATTATAGTAGTAATCGGTGGTGTAGACGTGGTGTCTAGACTACGGGTTATCCTTCGATTGCCCTGTATCCCACGGTTTGTCTTGGGGTAGGCCGCGGTAGTGACAGCCGTTGGACCCTTATGGAATCCCCCACGTTCGGATACAGGTGTAGGCAACCCTTTGCCGTGAACTGACTGTTATAGCCAGGAGGGTCTGGTGTCCGAAGTGAGATCCTTTGCAGCTTGTACCCCCCTAGAACCGAGCACCCCATCATCTCTCTACCCAAGCAAGGGATTGGTGTCCTTGGACTGACTGTACGAAGGTAGTACACACACGTTCCCTTGGATTCGATACCCTTGGAATACTCTGAGGTGAAAGCTACAATGGTATCCGTGTGCTTGCGGATTTATTTCGTGTGTCGCTAAAATACCCAACAAGCTTTTTGGCGCTGTTGCCGGGGAACGGTTGCTGTATCTATCTTCGAACCGAGTGGTCCTCGTATGTATCTTTTTCATTTTTCTTCTATTTTTACCCCCGCTACCCTTGGAAGGTTATCCTTGTAAACACCTTCCACCTTCGAGGAGTGAACCCTCAGAGCCACCCTTGTCAGAACTCATTCTTTCATCTGGCTGTCGGATTCACCCCTCTCTCACAAAGCTAATTCAGGATCTTTCCTTCTCGGGGTCAATTCATGACAACCCCCTCGATCGTGTGAGAGACTACGAGTGTCTGATTGAAACTCCGAGTGAAATTGAGGAATCATTGGACGCTCGGAAAAGGGAATCTTTCCCGCTATCCCTCTCTAGGAAAGCACGGGATTGGCACTGGTAGAGACTACCTCACTTGGGAGAATTTGAGAGCAGCTTACTGCTCCCGATTCTTCCCGATATGACGTGTCATCTCATTGAGGATAAGGATTCTCAGTCTTAAGCAAGGTGAGGAGGAATCGCTAGGAATGGTATGGGATCACTTCACCTTTTTGGCGGAAGATTGCCCAGTCCTCCACGTTCCTGATCGGAAGCTGCTTCAGTGCTTCTGGTCTGGGTTACGGAAGGACAATGCCATGCAGCTTAATGCTCTTTCTGAAGGCTCTTTGTGCACTTGGTCACTATTGAGGGAAAAGAGATCGTGGAAACCCTCCAGGATTTCAACTCCCCTTGCATCCCGGTCGATGAGGTCCCCGTCAGAAGAAATGTTGAGCCACCTAGACTCATCATAAGGCGAGCTGAGGCTATAAGCTCCGGTTGAAGATACCATTCCTGATTAGCAGGAATCTAATGGAAAGATTGCTTAGTGCAGAGTCTACCCTTGGGTTCCCCTCTCGTACCTCTTCTTAGACCTTCTCCCCGAGACCTTGTCTCGTGGGAGGATGGAGAGAGTAGTTAGGAAAGGACGAATCATTCTCGGCCGGGATGACTTGTTCGGTCCTAGTTATGATCTCTTAAGGAGAGTACGATTGGCCTATCATATTCCTACGTTGAGGTTTGAGCTGAAGTGCCTTGCACTGAAGTTTCGCATAAACCAAGACATCAGTCTCTGCTTTATAATCCAGTGGATTCATTTATCAAACCGAAGGAGCACGATCATTTACCGATCGAATGGAGCACATTCACTTCATATCTTAAGCCCATCAATCAATGCCGATCAGTCAGGAGAAGATTAAACTTCATACTTTATGCTTGACTTGATCGATGCCCAATGGGAGTTGCACTTTCCAACTTATCCATAACCTCCTAGTGGAAGCTTAGGCTAGACCTGGGATGGCTCATCGTTTTGTTGAGAACGTCGGTCCATCTACCTAAGGAAGGATGAGCTTAACCTCACCCTTCACCCGAACTCTAGCTCCTGAACGTACGCCGGCCGTTCGAGTTTCTACTCTATCCTCTTTTGGAGGCCAAGTATTTTCCTGACCTGAGTGCAGTCGGAGATCAGTTGTGAGAGCGCTAGCCTCAGTGCTCAACCTTCCGTCTCCGAGGTTCACCCTAGTGCTATAGCTTCTCGAGTCCCATGATCACCTCAGGAGCTGTCTTAGCCCCCCTGGAATGATCATGTCTGCTTTTAGCTTTTCTATCTTTTGGACTCGTGTTCGTATGTGGCACTAACCTTGCAGCTAGAGCTTCACTGCTTCATCGATGATTGGTGGTGAGATGGGAAGGACACCACCAATGTGGCTGCAAGAGAAAGTTCCCCTGGTCGAGCTTATGACCATAATAAACAAAGCACTACTAGGAGATAGCCTGGATTAGCATAGGTTTTATTTCCCTCTTTCGAATAAAAAGCAAGAACATGTTGTTGGCATAAGCTATCCTTCGGGTATTTTTGGTCACTAACCTTTCAGGTGGAGATTGAAGAGAAAGATGGACAGAGGACGCCTGCGAACATGTGAGCTACATCATATGCAACACCTAAGGTAAGCTTTGGTGAGGGAACGTTTACAAAAGGAAGCTTGATCACCACACACTTGAGTTTTGTTTACTAGCAATACAAACTTCAAGTGTGGGGGAGGTATGTGAGCATCCCGAGTAAAGTTCCTCTTCTACCAAATCTTATCCTGGTGTGAAGATGATGTAAGCTCTTGCATCTTGCCCTCTAGCTAGGTAAGTCCTGCTTTTGACATTAAACAAAGCCCTTGCGGGAGGTTGCCCGAGGTTCACCGTCATATGTTCATGCTTATGTCCATTTTGAAGATAGCTTGATCATGCTTGCATGTTTCCTTCTATCTTTGTTCATATGCTCTGGTTTGAATGTTCATGCGCATCTACATTCATAGATTGTTTTAAATTAAGCATGGTGCTTAGGTTAAAACTGTCTTCTTCAGTCAAAACAAGACATGGTGTCGAGTTTTGATTGATGAACTTTAGAGTTATATCTTCATAGATCTTGGTTGCATATATGTGGACTAACCCCTGCAGAAAATTGTCAAATTTAAATGGGTAAGTCATTGAGCTAAATTCAAATAGGAAGGTAAGTTGAGGTGTCAGACTCATGTTGCACATCATGCAAAGGTGGTACATATGACCTCTCAAAGGTCCAAGGTAAGTATATTCCCCCTTGTGTATGAAGTGTAACTTCGGTCTGACCCTTTCAAGCAAATGACATGGTGACAATAAAATAAACTAAAAACAATAAAAATATTTGAATTTGAATAAAGGCTCTATGGTTCTCAAACCAGCAGAGTCTATCTTTTGTTTCCACTTTTTGCTCGAAGAACACACCAGTACCAGCACCAGTGTGGGGGAGTTCTCTCAAGCTCATCATCAACATATTCACTTGAGAGCTCCCACACAAGGGCTGTACGACATCGACTACGTCTTCATGACAAGGACAAGGTAAACTAGAGTGAGCTGGCTACCCCACGGGTCAGCCAAATCACCACTAGTCTTCCTTGATTCCTGTATCCTTCAGGAGCGATGGTATGTGCACCCTTATCTCACTCTCTCTACCCATGGGTTGGAATGACCTTCAATTCTTATCCATAAATCAAACTCAAATAATGGTGCTCAGCTTGCTCTACATGATTCCTGTGGTTGGCTTGCATATGTTTTATTCCTTACTCATTGACTTGATGCTTGTGAACAAATATCATTAGGGAACTCATGCTGATCTAAATAGTTGGTGTTTGTGATATGGTTTGATGATATGATCTTCGCTCTAAATGTTTGAGTGCTTGGGAATTTATTTACAAACATGAAAACCCTTTGCAAAGCTCCTCTTTGATATGTCGCAGTCATACCAAAGCCATATGATGTTTTTAGTTGAAAACCTTATACTCATATGCTGCTTGTTGTTGCATTGAGCTTTGTCAAATTCTATGACCCTTTTGGGAATTCTTTTCATGCTCTCATGATCAAGATTCATGTGCACACCACTATTTCCCCCTCGCTATGCTTCTACTCTGGAAGTTAGCATTGTATCATTCATCTATTCACATACATAAATGCTCCATCATATGCATTGATTTCTCTCTCTTCGAGTATTTTTGTAAAAGATGCATGGCTATCTAAAAAAAGAGAAGAAAAAAAGGGGGGGACACATGAAGGTCCCTCGGTTATGAAAAAAAAAGAAAAAAATGTGGGCACATGAAGGTCCATAAAAAAAGAGAAGAGGATAGCCGTGCTGTCATAAGACTTTTCATATATATGAGAGAGAAAATCATGCAATGGAGTCATTCAGCTCATTCATCATATGATGGTAATAACTAGTACCTACTCCAGGGCTAGTGTCCACCTTACCATCACCATAGCATTTCATCATGTATAGTAATATCTAGAACCCATTCCGGGCCTAATATACACCTTATCATACATATCGTATCCATACACGTGCACATCTTGATCTGATTGTATGAATTGCTTTTCTCCTTGGATCCAATTTTTGACTTTGCAATATATGTGAAACAAGTATGCTTTATCTTCTATCCTACCCCGAGCTCCATATATAGCCATCATTAGAAGTAGGATGAAAGAAAGGCAAATCAAACGCCTTGGTGAGGACATATACACTTTGAACGATCTGAGAGAATCAAATGAGGAGCTAAGCAAGGTTTGTTTTGAAAATTATTGCAAAAATCCCAAGTTACTTGACATGAGTAGGAGTGACTTGATTCATGGCCGTTCCATTATTCAACTACCCAAGATGGCATGATAGACACTCCACATAGTTCACAAGTGCAAGGTATGGTTTGGAATATCTCTTATGCTAGCTTCATACCTTTGGATATCATGTACCACCTTGATCTGACTCTCTTTACTCGGGACGAGCAAAGGTCAAGTGTGGGGGAGTTGTTGACGGCTGTTAAGTACCACTTTTAGGCCGTCAATACCTGCATAAAATAAATAGAAAGTGATCATCAAAACTAGAATAGGAGCTTATATTGACAAATTCCACAAGTGGCGATGTATATCTGAATGCAGGTACTTAGCACAAGAAATAGAGCAAAAGCACACCTTATCCATCCACCTCATCGATCCAAGCCTCCTTATTCCAGCCAATGAGAGGCTGCCATGCAAAGTGCCATGGATTGCTGATGTCACCAATCCAAGGGAAAGAGGCCCGACGAATCAGACGCCGCCTCCGAACCACGTGGACACCAGGAACCGTCATGGGGACCCACCTGCCAGCCACCTGGAGAAAGCACAGGGCGAGTGGGGCCACCCTGGGGTCGGCCGACCCCTTGGATCGGCCGAACCGACATTATGTCGGTTCATCTCGGCCTTCCACATGGTGGTCCCTGGTTGGTTCCTGGTTGCATTCCGGGGGTGCACGGGGTGTTCTCACGCCGGTGTCGGAGCCTATAAATAGGAGGGGAGGGGGTAGGAATAGAGACACATCCCAAGTTCTCCCCTCTCTCATTTCCTCACTTGGAGAGGTGAGTCCTCACCTCTCCATGTGTAGTTGAGTGTAGGTGCTATGTAGATGGTGGTGTGGGTGAGACTCCCATTTGTTCTTCATTTAGAGCAAAGTGAGTATTTCTATATTTCCCTTTTGGACTGAAGTGATATTCATGCATGGGTGACATGTTCTTGAGTTCTTCATCTCTTCATCATTTAGAAGCTCGTGTTCTTTGTGACACGATCCTTTGATCTTGTTGATTAGATGAATAATTCTGCATTCCGTTTGTGTGAGTTATCTCATTAGATCTTATTGGAATACATAAATTGGTCCTTAGTCGTTCGACCTCGCGCCACCTTGGTTCAATGATGGGCAAGGTCTGGCTGTTCTCGCGGGTTCGTCACTCCGTATTTATACGGAGTGCTATAGTATGCTACGGGAGTGCCTAGACGTAGTCGTATTATAGTAGTAATCGGTGGTGTAGACGTGGTGTCTAGACTACGGGTTATCCTTCGATTGCCCTGTATCCCACGGTTTATCTTGGGGTAGGCCGCGGTAGTGACAGCCGTTGGACCCTTATGGAATCCCCCACGTTCGGATACAGGTGTAGGCAACCCTTTGCCGTGAACCGACTGTTATAGCCAAGAGGGTCCGGTGTCCGAAGCGAGATCCTTTGCAGCTTGTACCCCCGTAGAACCGAGCACCCCATCATCTCTCTACCCAAGTAGGGCCTTGGTGTCCTTGGACCGACTGTACGAAGGTAGTACACACACGTTCCCATGGATTCGATACCCTTGGAATACTCTGAGGTGAAAGCTACAACGGTATCCGTGCGCTTGCGGATTTATTTCGTGTGTCGCTAAAATAGACGAACTGCGTGGCTGGGTCTCGTGAAGGTAACCTCGCAAGTTTCCATGACTAGGTTAGTATCAAGGTTGAGCGCACGGAATGCTTGAGAATGACTCGCATAACCCAAAAAGATCCCATCGGAAGACCTCGACTCAAACTTATCAAGCCTACCCTTCTTGAGAATAAAGCACCGACAACCAAAAGCCCTGAAATGGCTCACTCTAGGTGCTTGCCCGTGCATGAGCTCATAGCACGTCTTGTTCAAGATGGCCCGAAGAAAAATCCGGTTCCCAACATGGCACGCAGTATTCACCGCCTCAGCCCAATATCTCCTCGGAGTCCTATGCTCATCGAGCATCGTCCGAGCCATCTCACAAAGGGAATGATTTTTCCTCTCAACCACACCATTCTGACAAGCCACATAGGGAGAAGAGAATTGATGTTCGAGACCCAAATCATGACAAAAGGTTTCGAAACGAGAGTTTTTAAATTTAGTGCCATTGTCGCTACGAATAGCTCGAATAGCATCTCTATTCCTCTCATTCTTCAACCTCAAGATTAGATCCCGGACAAAACCAAATGGCTCCCCCTTATTAGCTAAAAAGAAGACCCAAGCATAGCGAGAATAGTCGTCCACTATCACAAGGACGTACCATTTCTCACTCGTCGATCACACACAAGCTGGACCAACAAAGTCTATATGGAACAGCTCGCATGGCCTCTCTGTCATAATAGATGTCAGAGGCGGGTGAGAGGCGGCGACCATCTTACCATGCCTACACTGAGCACATACCAAATCCTTTTGGTACTTCAACTTAGGCAATCCTCAGACCAAACCTAGCCCACTCAAGCGTGACAACAAGTCAAACCTCAAGTGACCTAGTCTCCTATGCCATTTCCAAAGCTCCGCCGAAACACCAGCAACCAAACAACGAGAAGAGCCGACACACTGAGAAAAATCGGCTCTGAAAACCTGACCCTCGGGGATGATCGTGCACACAAGATCACCTCGAGAATCCAAAACACGAGAAGCGCCCATTTTGAAACAGACCTCAAAACCCTCATCAAGAAGTTGGGACACCGAAAGAAGGATGAACCCCGAAGACTTGACAAGAGCAACACGCCTAAGAGTCACAAACTCACTCACCTTCACCGTGCCTATTGAAAGCACTCTACCTTTCCCATTGTCCCCAAAAGTGATGTACTCTTTGGTCATCACCGGGGTGAGGCTGGAGAACCACCTTCGATCTCCGGTCATGTGTCGAGAGCAACCGGAGTCGATCAAACAAAAGCCCTCCAAGCCTCCCACCCGAAAATCAAAAACGAGAACGAGAGTGAGCAAACGACTCAGCACTGGGGTCAGTACAAAATGAATCAAACCAGTGCCATGCCATTTGCTCAAAAGTGGGATTAACAAAATCCATCCTATCACTCCTAGTTGGAACACCCACACGTCCCCTTGGAGGACTACACGTACCACGAGGTAGAGACTGTGGCCCCTAGCTCCTCTAAGACCTAAAGCTGCGATCATTCCCCCCATACTCGTATTGGCCATGAGCGAAGGAACGTCTAGCAAACTCACCACGCCTAAACCCAACACGCCTACCACCATCTCTCTGTGGTGGCTCACCTCGAGGCACAAACTCACGCCTCTCTCGAGGATAAATGGTACACACCGCACCCTCACCCCTAGGCACCATCCTAGGCTCAGGCACACCACGAGAAGGGCGGTACCTGTCCTTGTTTGCCATCACCATAGCAAACCTCTCCTCACGCTTCCTTCTGAAGCAAAACTCCACTAGGTGCCCATCACTCCTACAATGCTCACAATGGAAGGGTTTTTGGTTTTGGCTTTGGTTTTGGGCTTCTCTTTGGGCTCTGGCTTCTCCTCACTCGGTTTCTCTCCCTTCTTCCCAAAGAACTCATTCCCCAAGTCACTCTTGAACTTGATGGGTTTCTTGAAGTTGTCGGTGTGTGGAGGAAACACGGGTGGAGCTGGGGTTAAGTGGGTTTGGCTTAGGAGCCTAGGCATTTTTGTGGTAGGTTTTTGGTGGTTCTAGGATATAACCGATCTTCCCCTCATTCTCACCACTTCCCTCACCAATCTTATCTGACCCAAGCGCTTGCCCGTCATAGCGCTTGTATGCCTCAATCATCATCCTGAGCTGAGGCTCATGACCGGACAACCAACCCATCATCTTCCTCAGCTCATCATTCTCATCCTGCAAACGATCAACATAGTGTGCAAGCTCCAAATTCTTCACAGCATTTACTTCACAAGTAGAGTATGATGTAGGAATAGGAGCTTTCAAAGCAGCTTCTAGAGATCTAGCATAAGCAACCGACACATCTAGTTTCTCATGCAAAACAGGACAAGAAGTGCAAGCACCAAGCAAGGAGGGCCTAGATTTCATCTCATCTAGCTCAACCCTAAGCACATCTAGTTCCTCAACCTTAGAGGCATACTTTTCCTTAAGCACAGTCAAATCACTAAGGAAAGTAGAACAATCAGTGCATTCAGGTTCATCGGACACAATAGGAGCAGACTTAAGAGAATCTATTTGAGCCCTAGCATCAACAAGCAAAGACTCTAGCTCAACCACCTTCTCCTTAGCCTCTCCAAGCAAAGACCTATACTCCCTCTTCTCCTTGTTGGTCTTTCTAAGCACATCATCACGGTTGTCAAGCAATTCATTCAACCTAGCATTCTCTGCTACCAAGAAGAATGGATCATTGTTTACCTCATCCTCGGAGTCGGAGTCCGAGTCATCCTTCTTGCTCTTCTTGCTTGCGAAGCTATGTGCCATGCCGCAAAAGCCTTGGGTGGCGAAGCACAAGCCGTTGATGTTCTTGCTTGACCGCTTGCCCTTGTGCCGGTTCTCTCCTTCATCACTTGAGCTCGATGAAGAGTTGCAGGAACTTGAGTCGATGTCGCTTGCACTGGCAACCATCGCTCGCTCCTTCTTCTTGTGACCACCACTCTTCCTCGGCCTCCACTTGGACTTGTTCTTGCCCTTGTGGTCATCCCTCGAGCGGTGCTTGTGGTCGGTCCTCGGACGGTGCTTTTGCTCGGGCTTGATCTCCATGGCCTCTGGGCACTCAGCGATAAAGTGCTCGTGCTTCCCGCACCAGTAGCACATGCCCGAGCTCTTCCAAGCGTTCTTCTGGTTCGTGTACATGCGCTCGAACCGCCTGCTCAGCAATGCGAGATCCTCCTCGCCAAGCACATCGAACTCCTCATCTGGCATGGACACAAGACAAGACAAAGAGAACTGTCTCGAAGACATGTTAGCATTAGTTCTTGGTCCAGAAACGAGGGCCAGACTATGAGGGTCAGTCGGGTTCCCGATCCTTGCTCGCACCCCACGGTCCACCTCGGATGACTTGAGCTTGGAGAACAGCTCTTCCACCGTGAGGGTCTCATACTTCTCTGACTCGAGAATGGCCTCGACCTTCTCACTCCACACGGTACGCTCCAGACCGTGCAAGAGCTTCACGGCCCTGTCATGATCATCGTACGGGAGCACGGCCACATTAGCCCTCATGTTGTTCACAATCATAGTGAACCGCTGGAACATGGCGTCAATGGACTCACCGGGGAGATGGGTGAAGTTCTTGTACTCTCTCCGGTAGGTCACGAACAGCCGAGCCTGAACCTGTGCGTTCCCAGCGTGAGCATTCTTCAGCTGCTCCCAAATCCTACAAGCCAAGTCCTTTGTCTGAACCCGATCGAATTCGGATTGACACAGAGCACGAAACAAGTAGTCGACCGCCTTGTTATTGGCATCGTGTATATCCCTCGATCCAGGAGCTAGGAAGTTAATCGGATGAACATAAGCTGTGTTCACCGTAACATCCCAAAAGATCTGACCCTTGTCGCGGAGGAAAGCAGCCATCCGCCTCTGTCACATCTGGTAGTTCTTACCATCGAAGTGTGGAGGACCCGAACTCCTTTCCTGGTACGCCATCTTTGGATCTTAGACTGGTTAGAATCACGAAGATCCGTAACCGGCTCTGATACCAATTGAAGGACCGATTAGGCGACCAGAGAGGGGGGGAGTGAATGGGAGCTGATAAAAATTCTTCCCGAAGGATGAACTCGGCCTATGTCCCAAATCCACAACTAAGAATTCCCACATGAACTTGCTAAGGTCATGTAGTCACAACGGACATACCAACCCTAGGAACAAGTCCAAACACAACTCAAAGTAAAAGCACAACTCAAGGGGCAAAGAACTTAGCCAATCTGCAGAGCCACTGGCGGACAGTCCGCAAGGTCTGGGCGGATGGTCCGCGAGTGGTCGGCGGACGGTCCGAGGGGTTAGCGCGGATGGTCCGTATTATGAAACAGAACCTCCAGTACCGCTCCTCAAAAAACAGACTGTCCGTGCGGGGTCCGCGGACGGTCTGAGCTGGGTGGACGGTCCGTGACCTACACGCGGACGGTCCGCAAACAGCCCCCAACAAAAACCTAGCACTTCCTCGGATCGAACCGACTCGTGCTCACAAACTCAAGAACACACAACGAACTGCCGATGAACAGGTACCTCGCGGACGGTCCGCAGCCCTGGCGCGGACGGTCTGCAGCCCTGGCGCGGACGGTCCGCCAGCCACAGACAGAGTAGAAACAGCTTGAGCTCGAAAGGTCAACTCTCCAAATCCAACACCCGATCTCCCAAATGACTTCAGCTCCTGAGACAAGATTTGGGGAGGATGTGAAGCATCCCTAGGGGATGCTTTGCCCCAAAACTTGAAGCCTCAAACCAACTAAATCGTCGGGAATCGAATCACAACCGAGCTCTACCAAAAAGCTAGGGTTCCACCCGAAATCTTCAAATCCAAGGCCAAATTCGGAGTTTGAAGGGTCAAGATCAAGCACAAAGATGCACAAGGGATCTATCTATGATCCCCACAAGAAAATCCGAACCCAAACACATCAGAATCAGAGGAACAAGCCGCGCACAAAAATCCAACGAAAATAGCCTGAAAAAGACGCGAAAATCACACAAGCTACAAGAAGGAAATCGACGCAACCATGAAAGCTTCCATACACTCGGAGGTCAGATTCTCTACAAAATGGTGAAGAAAATCTAA
Organism: Cenchrus fungigraminus; assembly: GCA_036936925.1. Classification (NCBI taxonomy): domain Eukaryota; kingdom Viridiplantae; phylum Streptophyta; class Magnoliopsida; order Poales; family Poaceae; genus Cenchrus; species Cenchrus fungigraminus. Next base: position 53,526,322 of record CM072772.1, on the reverse strand, counting down.
GCCTATGGAGCAGGGAAATGAGAAGCAGTCCGGATGGATGGTTTGCCCAGAAACCCTAGAGCTATATATATGAGTCCCTCTGGGTTGGGCAAATGACCAAGCTACCCCTAGCACTTAAACTGAGATACAAACCCCTCAGGGGCAATATGGTCAAGTAGCACTCCTCTTCATCGGGCGGCCACGCCTTCGCCGCAGTCCGCATCATCCCGACGCAAGCCCTGCGATCCCACCATGTGTCCCCCGGCATCGAAGCTTCTCGGCGCGCCCGGATCCCGTCTCCGCCCGCCGAGCCTCCGGTCTTGGTTTTGTGGCTGAACCAAGTAACCCGGCGGTTTTGTGGTGAACCGCCGCAAACCCCGTGTGCAGACTCCGGTCTGAGCCGCTACCCTGCATCGGCTCCGGTCGACGACTTCGTCTTGCTTTTCTTGCCACCATGCGGCCCTTACTTGATCCCGTTTGGCCACCGGGTCCATCGAGCCGAGCCTACTTGTCTCTCCACTCCTTGGAGGCCCCGCAAGGCTAATACCTTTCGTGCTAGCTCTTCACCTGCACTAACATGAATCAAGCCGCAACCAGTACTTGCAATACTCAGCCAAGAGTCAGTCCACACCATGTTGTCAATCACTCATCACACCAGGGAGCGACCATCCACTGGTTGTCGGACGCTCCGGTCCTCAGGTGCAGATGCGTGAAGATGTCGCCGGGCAGTACTTGCCCTACAAGTTGATAGACTCCAACCAAGATTGGAAAGCGAGGTGGTTCTACATCAGCAATCACCACCCGTCACTGCCGAAGTCGAGTGGGTACCCACCGAAGCATGCACCAAGGTGGAACACAGAACCCACCATGCAGGAAGGCCTCCAGCTACCTACGCTGCTGGAGAAGGTGAAGGCTTTGAGGAAAGCCGGACTGAGGGCTGAGCACATGGCCTTTAGTTTCATGAAGAGGAGAGTGCAGCCGCTGATAGTGCGGGACCATCTCGGCTACGAGTACACCGGAGCCGAAGATTCCTCACGGATGCCCGGTGAGGAGATCGATGATGACGTGATCATCGAGAGGCTGGGAAAGATCTTCAAGGATATGCCTCCGTACACACCTTGCCCCGTGGAGGAGTACTCTGCGTCACGCCCGCCGAAGGAGGTTATTAGTCGTGGCCAGAGCCCCCGAGTACTACTAGCTTGAGTAGTTGTACTGACGCTTGCTTGGTTTTGTAGGACGACCTCCAGAAGTTCGTCTCCGTGCCGCCATCCCCCCTCAGGTTAAGAAGCAACCTCAAGGGAAGCCATAGCCAAAGACGAAGGAGCGATGAGTAGTCGTTGAGGACGATGACGCAGTCGTCATTAAAGATTCGTCTGATGACGAAGATGAAGAAACATTGCAGCAGCGCTTCCAGCTTCGGTCCAGATTTCACCAAGCTGGAATGCCACATGCGCCGGTGGTGGAACGACCGGCTAGTCTTGAAGCTGACTTGCCGCTTCCGCCGAGGAAGCCTCGCAATGTGGCGTGCAAACGCGCCGTGAAGAAGTTGAAGGTGTCGGAGGACACCAGACAAGAGGTGGGTACCACGACTTGAGTAGTCGAGTACCTAGCAAGTAGTCTGTTACTGACGACTTGAGTTGTTTTTGCAGGACATCCCTTCCCCGAAGCCCGCTGCCCAGGACGAGGAAGGAGACTAGGATACAGTTGGGGCGGCAACTGGAGGAAACACCAGCCCGCCTCCAAGTGTCGAAGGGATTGTGCTCGGTGAGGCACAGGAGCAAACAGCGACTGTGGAATCGAACCCATAGCCGTCGAATGAAGAAGCCCAAGGCCCTCCTCTAGCTGTGGTCGTGGCCGTCAAGCAGCCGAGGGAGAGGGAGCAGGAGGCCCCCGTTGGAGCTATAGCTGCCGGGGAACCCGGCATTGTAGATGTTGCCACCTTGCTGGGTGCCCCGACCGTCACGGTAGTACGATCGATGCTGTAAGTACCCGAAAACTTCGAGTAGTCACTGAGATGTCTTTCAAGTGGCTGACACAGTACTTCTTGATGCAAGAAATCCACCGACTAGTCGTGGGACGAGGCTAAGACTAAGTGCTCCCACCGATGGTGGAGACCACTCGACGGAGGCACGAGAACGCACACCGCCGCCACAAGCTAAAGCTGGAGCTGGGCCAATGCTTGAAGAAGCCACCCTTGTAGAAGGTATGTATCCTGCTGACTTGAGTACTTGTCATGTAGAGTAGTTGTTGCTGCCATATGTCACAGGCTTGTTCTTAATAGGACCGCGAGTTGAGGAAGAGGTGATTCCCGAGGTGGTAGCCATTGAGGTGACTACTGTCGAGGCGATCGCTGCCGAATTAGCCGAAGCTGTGGCGACAACTACAGCCCCCGAGCCCAGGGCCGAGACACAAGTTGATCCGCAGCCGGGTTCGAGTATTGAAGTTGCTATGTGCGAGCCGGTGATAGAAGACGCGGCACCTCTACGGTCGGTGCCGATGCTGGAGTTCGGGAACTCGAGCCGTGGAGGCCTCGAGTTGCTGGATGATGAGCTGATCGATCCGGCCGTCGTGTCGCTGAACATGGAGTCATGGCGTCGCACGGAGCAGTGGGTCAAGGTACGTTGTGAGTACCCTGAGTAGGCTTGTAATGATGAGTGCCAGTACTGATGAAGCTCTGATGTTGTACAGAATCTTGTGGAGAGATCCCAAAAGAAGACCGAGCTCCTGAAGGGCTATGGTGACACAGTCATCCATGCTGAAGCTTTGGAGAAAGAGTTAGACAAGTCGAGAAAGCACTCTGCGTTGCTCCAATCCAAGCTTGACAGCGCCTTTGCCCAATATCATAACGAAGTCCAGGATATGCAGGCCAAGAGGGATGATCTGATCAAGAAGAACAAGACACTTCGGTAGAAGAACAAAGGTATGCCTTCCACCGTAGTACTTGAGTACCTATTTTGTGGGTTGTCTGTAGCTAACTCTGTTGTGGAGTTGTCTGCAGAGCTTGAGGCTTCTCTCTAGCAGGTCAAAGACTCGGAGACTGTCTTGAAGAACATCGTGTACTGGGAGACACATGCTCGAGACGTAGCCAAAGAGGAGCTGGCCATTAGAACCCATGAGTGCATTACTACAATTGAAATCCGGCAAGCAACTGACGTTGACCTCATTCGCTGCATGCAATCCCTGCAGAAGCTCAACAAAGACTGCGAGAAGCTGCGAGCGTCCTTGAAGGAGCTTGAAGAAGCCGTGCTGCCTATCGCAAGGCTGCTGGTCCCACATACAGGCGATCCTCAGATAGCCCCTCTTGTGGACAGACTGAAGGAAGCCCCCGGGCGGTTGGCAACATATGTCAAGCATTTGGCGAAGTCAATCCCCAACCAAGTGCTCACCTTCTTGAAGTCATACTTTCCCAAGGCACCCGTGGATGCAGTAGCTGGAGGACTCACGGCGAACTGCACGGATGAGCAATACTGTGCTCTGCTGGAGGAGATGGCGCCCATTATAGAACAAGTTGTCGAGAGGCTGAATCTCCAGTAGATGTATCTGTAGAAGTAGTCAATGTACAGGGATGATGGTGTAAGATAAAACAAGTTAGTAAAGAACTAGTCTGAATGTATGAAAATTATTCCACTTCTATGATGTTATGAGTACTCATTGCCACAGCTTTCAAAGAAGTCCGTGGAGTACCAAATCGGTGAAGAGGTGATGAGTAGTAGTTGAGAGCCTGTGTGGTTCGAGGACCGGTAGATGGTCACTCCCTGGTGTGATGAGTAATTGACAACGTTGTGTGGACTGACTCTTGGCTAAGTATTGCAGGTTCAGGTTGCAGCTTGACTGGTGTTGGTGCAGGTGAAGAGAAAGCACGAAAGGTCGTTGCCGGGTAGGCCTCCAGGTGTGGAGAAGACAAGTAGGCTTGGCTTGAGGGACCCGGTGGCCAGCGGGGTCAAGTGCGGGCCGCATGGTGGCAAGAACAGTGAGACGAAGTCGTGGACGGTTTCTTGGTTGAGCCTCAAAACCAAGGTCGAGCCGGGACTTCGTGGGAGCCAAGTCATGAGTGGTGATTGGTGGAGGCTACACCGAGTTCGCGGGGTTTGCAGTGGTTCACCAGAAAACCACTGGGTTACTTGGTTGAGCCACAAAACCGAGGACAAAGACTCGACGAGGGAGTGCGGCCACACAGGCTGGTTCAACCGCCCAGGAGGGCCGGTCAGACCGCCTAGGTCGGTCTAACCGCCTAGGGGGCGGTCTGACTGCACGGGTCACAGCCGCCAAGAAACTTCGAAGTGGAAGACACGCATCGGGATCGCAAGGCTTGCGTCGAGGCTAAGCAAGTTTGCGGTCACTGGGCATCCGTCCGATGGTGCTGAACTGAAGACTTCCAAAATTGCCCTTGAGGGGCTTGTATCCCTAGTTGCTAGTAAGGGTAGTTTAGGCTTTTGGTTGCCCCCATATAAACACTTGAGTTGTGGGATGGCAGCCAACTCTTGGAACCCTAGCTCATTTCCCTTTGTCATTTTCGTTTGCTATTTTCTCTAGTTTTTCTAGGACTAGCTTGAGAGCTTCATGTGAGATCTAAAGAGAGGGATGGATGACCGGGTGGCAAGCTAGACCTTGTATGAACCTTCATGGTATGTATAGATGATTCAGCGTGGTTCCTCAAGGCCTTGTGTTGCCTCTCCCGTTTTCCTTTTTGGTGATTTTCGGAGCTCTTTCTTGTGATTTTCGTGGCGGAGTTTTGAGGGTGATTTCTTGCAGGATTCTTGTTGGGTGTCACATATGAGGACCTTGTGCCTCTTTGGCTGGTGACTTTGCCCCAAGAACTCCCTTGAATCGACCTCGATTTGGTGGTTTTTCGAGTTGCTCAAGTTCATGACCTAGAGGGCCAAGATCCGCGATTCCCTGTGATTGAGAGCGTTTCGGTTCGATTCCTTTGGAGGAGAGGTTGCCCAGGAGGTAACCCAGGTATCCCCGAAGTTTCGCTGCAATCCGTGGGGTGAATCGGGTGATCAGGCGATGGGAAGTTGAGGTTTGACCCGCGGCCAGGTTTTCTGCGAGGGGCGGTCTAACCGCCATAGGGGGGCTGTCTAACCGCCCTTGGCCTCCTAGGTGAAAGTTTTGGTTTTGCCGGATTTTCCTCTGTGAGTTCGTTCGCCTTGATCAGAGGAGCGTTCAGGTGAAATCTTGGTTCGTTTCGGCGCAGTTTGCTAGGAGTTCTTGCCTTGAGTTCGTTGCTGAGTACAGGAGGTTAGACCGCCCCCGTGAGCCAGTCTAACCGCCCTAGGCTTTTTGGGTGAAGTTCTTGTTTTCGCCAAGATTCTCTGGTAGCTAGCTTGGCCTTGACCAGAGGATCCAGTGGGTGAAACAGTGAAGAGTTTTGGAGCTCGGAAGAGGTCGTTCGGAGGAATTCTCGGTTACCAGGTGGAGGCGGTCTAACCGCCCCCCTTACCCGGTCTAACCACCCCTTTCTAGCCAGACAGCTTCTGAGTCATTTCCGCTGCTATGTATGTGTAGGAGATGTGGCTGCAGGTAGTGTTTGTTCCTAGGACCAGTAGCACTCCAGTGGCTACGTGGTTTTGGCAAACAGAAGGTTGTGTGCGGAGCGTGTGATTTTGGGTACCCGACTGAGTTCATCTTGTTGGAGAAGTCATCTCCTTCGGGGAGAATTTTTACCGGCTCCCATTCACTCTCCCCCCCCCTCTCTGGTCGCCAGTTTAGTCCTTCAAGTGGTATCAGAGCCGGTTACGGATCTTCGTGATTCTAACTAGTCTAAGATCCAAGGATGGCGTACCAAGAACGGGGATCGGGTCCTCCGCACTTCGATGGCAGAAACTACCAGATGTGGCAGACGCGGATGGCAGCTTTCTTCCGTGATAAGGGTCAGATCCTTTGGGACGTTATGGTGAACAAAGCTTATGTTCATTCGATTAACTTCCTTGCTCTGGGATCGAGGAACATGCACGACGCCAACAACAAGGTGGTCGACTACTTATTTCGTGCTCTGTGTCAATCCGAATTTGATTGGGTTCAGACAGAGGACTTGGCTTGTAGGATTTGGGAGCAGTTGAAGAATACTCACGCTGGAAACGCTCAGGTTCAGGCTCGGTTGTACGCGACTTACCGGATAGAGTACGAGAACTTCACTCATCTCCCCGGTGAGTCAATTGACACCATGTTCTAGCGGTTCATGGTGATTGTGAACAACATGAGGGCTAATGTGGCCGTGCTCCCGTACGATGATCATGACAGAGCTGTGAAGCTCTTGCACCCTTTGGATCATACAGTTTGGGATGGAAAGGTCGAGGCCATTCTTGAGTCCGAGAAGTATGACACTCTGACGGTAGACGAGCTATTCTCGAAGCTCAAGTCAGCTGAGGTGGATCGTGGTGTGACAGCCCGTCTTGAGAGCCCGACTGATTCCCATAGTCTTGCTCTCGTCGGTGGCTCGGGTGCTAAGTCTAACACTAACCCATCCTCTCAGATGTACTCTTTGTCCTCTTTGATGTGTTTGCCAGATGAGGAGTTCGACGTGCTTGGAGAGGACGAGCTGGCGCTGTTGACCAGGAGGTTCGAGAGGATGCACGAGAACCGGGTGAAGACAAGGAGGAACACGAGGATGTGCTTTTAGTGCGGCAAGCCGGGACACTTCATCGCCGACTGCCCCGAGAAGATGGAGAACAAGGACAACTACAAGCACCGGTCCAAGACGGAGGGCAAGTACCGATCAAGGCGCGATCACAAGGACAAGCACAAGGACGAGCGACGATCGAGGAAGAAGGACGGCCGCGGCAAGGCCCAAGCGATGGTCGGAGCGAGCGACGTCGACTCCAGCTCGGCGTACTCTACCTTGAGCTCGAGTAGCAGTGAAGACGAAGGTGATCGGTGCAAGAGCAAGAAGTCATCCAAGAACTTGAGCGGGCTGAGCTGTTACGCGACAGATGGCTTCTGCACCATGGCACGAAGCTCCGGCAGCAAGAAGAGTCACAAGAGCGACTCGGACTCTGACTCTGAGGATGAGGTACGTGACGAGCTTTCCTTCTTGCGCCAGGAGAATGAGGAGCTTGGCAAGTTGCTTGATAATCGTGATGACATGCTTAGAGAGGCTAAGAAGATGAGAAAGGAGCTTAGGGCCTCGCTTGAGGATGCTAGGACTAGAGTGGCTGAGCTAGAAACACAGAACCTAGATGCTATGCTTGAAATTCATTCGCTTATGGCTTCACCTATTGTTTCTGACGAGGTTGATTGTGCTGATTCCTCTGTGTTCTTAGCTGATCTTACTGCTCTTAAGGAAAAGCATGCCTCCAAGTGTGAGGAACTAGATGTGCTTAGGGTTGAAGTGGCTGAGCTTAAGTCTAGACCTGCTTTGCTAGGTGCTTGCACTTCTTTCCCTGTTTTGCATGGAAAGATTGATGAGATGCATGCTTACATTGTTTCTCTTGAGGCTGAGTTGAAAGCACCTGTTCCCACTTCTTGCTCTACTTGTGAATTGCATGCTATAAAGAATCTGGAACTTGCACATTATGTTGATCGCTTGCAGGATGAAAAAGATGAGTTGAGAAAAATGATGGGTTGGTTGTCGGGTCATGAACCACAGCTTAGGATGATGATAGAGGCATACAAGCGCTATGATGGGCAAGCGCTTGGGTCGGATAAGATTGGTGAGTGTAGTGGTGAGGGAGGAGAGAAGATTGGTGATATCCAAGCTCCACCAAAAACCTTCCACAAAAATGCCTATGCTCCTAAGCCAAACCCATTGAGAAACAAACTTGACACAACTCCAGATCCACCCATATTCCCTCACCCCACAAATGATTTCCAAAAACCCATCAAGTTCAAGAGCAACTTAGGGAATGTGTTCTTTGGGAAAGAGGGTGAGAAGCCTAGTGAGGAGAAACCAAATGAGAAACCAAGTGAGCAGCCCCTACCTAAGCCTAAACCTAAGCCCATATGGTTTCATTGTGACTTTTGTGGGAGAGATGGTCACAAGGGTGAGTTTTGCTTCTAAAGGAAGCGGGAAGAAAGGATGGCTAAGGAGTGGGCGAACAAGGACCGGTACCACCCATCTCATGGTGTGCCTGAGCCTCGTATGCCACTGCCCAGGGGTAAGGCGATTGTGAGAAGTGTTCCGGCATGGGGAGATGTGAGTTCCCGCAGCCGAGGAGGTTTTCTGGAGAGGGCAGTGAGACCGGCCTGGAGGGGCAGTCAGACCGGCCCTACCCAGAGGGGGCGGTTAGACCGGCCTGGCTAGGCGGTCAGACCGCCCCCCTCCCCCAGAATTCTGGGTGGTTTGGTTTTCGAGGTGGCGTTTCGAGTGGTTTCAGTTCTGGTGGTCGTGGTACTGGTGGTTGGTATGGTGAGTCTGGTGGTGGTCAGTTTGCTAGATGTTCTCCACCTCATGCTCAATACGATGGTGGGAGGAGTCGTAGCTTTGAGTCGGAGAGGAGGAACGGTCCACGGTCTTCCTTTCGTGGTTTTCGTTCTCCTCCAGCAAGACAGGGTTGGTTCCCTCGTGGTGGTTCCCATGGTGGTTTTCGTGGTGGTAGCTTTGATAGGCATGACGATATGGTTTGTGCTAACCCCACTTTGGAGCAAATGGCTCGGCACTGATTTTACTCTTTTGGTACTAACCCTAGTACTGAGTCGTTTGTTCACTCACGTGCTCGCTTTTGAATTTCAGGTGGGAGAATTGAGGAACGTTTGGTTGATTGACTCCGGTTGCTCAAGGCATATGACCGGAGACAAGGGGTGGTTCTCAAGTCTCATCCCGGTGGTGTCCAAGACATACATCACCTTTGGGGACAATGGGTGAGGGCGTGTGCTTTCAGAAGGTGAGATTAAGGTAAGTGACAAGGTCACTCTCAGGCGTGTTGCTCTTGTTCAATCGCTCGGATTCAATTTGCTTTCCGTTTCCTAGCTATTGGATGAGGGTTTTGAGGTGTTGTTTTGGCCTAGTGGTTCTCGGATTTTGGATTCTCGAGGGGACCTAGTTTGCATGGTCGTTCCCGAGGGTCAAGTTTTCCGAGCGGATTTCTCTCAGTCTTCTGGTGTGGCTCGTTGCTTTTTGGCTGGTTCTTCGAGTGAGTTGTGGAAGTGGCATAGGAAGTTGGATCACTTAAGCTTTGACCTTTTGTCTTGCTTGAGTAAACTCAATTTGGTCCGAAGATTTCCACGGTTGAGGTTTGAGAAAGAGTTGGTTTGTGCGCCGTGTCGGCATGCCAAGATGGTAGCTTCTTCCCATCCACCCCTCACCGATGTGATGACGGAGCGTCCAAGCGAGCTGCTCCATATGGACCTTTTTGGCCCAGCTCGTGTGAGATCTGTGGGTGGAAAGTGGTACGTCCTGGTTGTGGTGGACGACTACTCCCGGTATGCGTGGGTTTTCTTTTTGGAAGAGAAAGGGGAGACGTTTGGTTTTGTTCGAGATCTTGTCTTGAGGTTGAGGAACGAGAGGCACAGAGATGCCATACGAGCGATCCGCAGTGACAATGGCTCGGAATTTAAAAACTGTCGCTTCGAAACCTTTTGCCATGACTTGGGTCTTGAACACCAGTTCTCTAGTCCGTATATGCCTCCCCAGAACGCGCGTGGTGGAAAGGAAAAACAGAACCCTGTGTGAGATGGCTCGGATGATGCTCGATGAGCATAGGACTCCGAGAAGGTTCTGGGCTGAGGCGGTCAATACCGCGTGCTATGTGTCGAACAGGATTTACCTCTGGGTCCATAAGAAGAAAACTTGCTACGAGTTGATGTATGGTAGAACCCCCAAGGTGAGTCACTTTCACGTCTTTGGCTGCAAATGCTTTATTCTTAAGGAAAGGGAAGAAGTTGGACTAGTTCGAGGCTAGGTCTATCGATGGCATTTTCTTTGGTTACGTGTCTCATTCTAGAGCCTTTCGAGTGCTCAATCTTGAAACTAACCAAATCGTGGAGACTTGCAAGGTTACCTTCGACGAGACACAGCCATGTAGTCAGCTTGTCTTTAAGTGTGCAGGTGACGAGGAACTTGGTGAGGAGATTTTCGAGGATGAGGTGCAGCAAGGTGATGATGAAGATGGTGGTGTGGCGCCCGCGGCTGAGGATGTACATACTACTTCGACTACGATCGAGGACGGGTCTTCTCCCACACCTACGACGACGTGCCGAGATCGTGAGGAAGCTCCAGCTGAGGGGGAGGTGGCTTCGAGGTGAGAAGCTCCTCGGCGAATACAAGTGGACCATCCAGCTTCAACGATCATCGGGAACATCAACGAACGCACTACACGGTCGAGGTTTCGAAATGATTCTCACTTTGCCCATGCTGCTTTTGTTGCTACTTTTGAGCCCAAAGACATTGGACATGTGCTATCTGATCACAATTAGGTCAATTCTATGCATGAGGAGTTAGAGAATTTTGAGAGGAAGCAAGTTTGGGAGTTAGTGGAGCCTCCACCGGGGTGTAAGCCGATTGGGACAAAATGGGTGTGGAAAAATAAAGAGGGAGAGAAAGGTGAAGTGGTGAGAAACAAGTCAAGGCTTGTTGCTCAGGGGTACACACAGAAAGAGGGGATAGACTACGAGGAGACCTTTGCTCCTGTAGGCCATTTGGAGGCGATTAGGATCCTTCTAGCCTTTTCGTGGCTAAAGGGTTCAAATTGTACCAAATGGTCGTGAAGAGTGCTTTCCTGAATGGTATTTTGGAGGAAGAAGTGTTTGTGAGGCAACCACTGGGGTTTGAGAATGAGAAGGACCCCCACAGGGTGTACAAGTTGAGGAAGACGCTGTATGGGTTGAAGCAGATGCCTAGAGCTTGGTATGGTAGGTTGAGAAGGTTCCTGTTTGAGAGAGGTTTTGAGATGGGGAAGGTAGATTAGACCTTGTTTCTCCTCAGGCAGGGCAAAGAGATCCTAATTGTGCAGGTGTACGTGAATGATATTGTCTTTGGTGGCTCGTCTAAATCTTTGGTTGCTAGGTTTGCAGAAGACATGAGCATGGAATTTGAGATGAGCATGATGGGCGAGTTGCAGTTCTTCCTCGGGCTCCAGATCAAGCAATCGAAGGAAGGAACATTCGTACACCAAGCCAAGTACACCAAGGACATTGTGAGGAAGTTCAAGATGGAGGACTCCAAGGCCATGGCGACGCCGATGAGTACGACTACAGCTCTTGATGCGGACGAGGACGGTGAACACGTGGACCAGAAGGAGTACCGGAGCATGATCGGCTCCCTCCTGTACCTGACGGCATCGAGGCCGGACATCCAATTCTCAGTATGTCTGTGCGCTCGTTTTCAAGCGTCTCCAAGGACTTCGCATCAGCAAGCAGTCAAGTGCATCTTCAGGTGTTTGCGATACACTCCCGACTTCGGCCTTTGGAACTTCGCGTCTTCTTCTTTGGAGCTTCACGATTTTTCAGACGCGGATTTTGCCGGATGTCGGTTGGATAGGAAGTCCACTTCTGGGACTTGCCAGTTCTTGGGTTCTTCTTTGGTGCCTTGGTCTTCCCGCAAACAATCGAGTGTTGCTCAATCTTCAACCAAAGCCGAATATGTTGCCGCAGCTAGTTGTTGCTCTCAGCTCCTTTGGATCACATACACCATGAGTGACTTTGGTGAGGAGTATACCCAGGTTCCACTTCTTTGTGATAGCACGAGTGCGATAAGTGTTGCTAAGAACCCAGTGCTTCATTCCAAAACCAAGCATATAGAAGTGAGATACCATTTTCTGAGGGACAATGTTGAGAAAGGGAAAATCGCTTTGATCCATGTGCCCACACAAAACCAACTAGCGGATATTTTCGCCAAGCCCCTAGATCAAGCAACTTTCACTCATTTGCGGGGAGAACTTGGTGTGTGTTTGGTCTCTTGAGTTGGTTGTGGGAGCTCCTTTGTAGCATATGTATAGTTTCCTTTGTGCATTCCTTGCATTTTGCATTGCATGTGTAACATGATGTATAGGCATCTTTGTATCATAGGTTGCATGCATTTTGTATCATATGCATCTTGTAGGAAAAGCTTCTCTTATATACATTGTTCACCATGATGTGCTATATATGATCTTGTGAGCTAGTTTGGTATGATATGGCTTAGTGTGGCTTAGCTATTGATGATCTTGATTTATATCCTTGGTTGATAGCTATGTTTTTTGAAAAATGTCACATGTATGCTCTCTTGTGAGTAAATGCCTTTATATGATCATGACATGTTCTAGTGGCTTTTCTATGCTTAATTTGTGCTTGGATAGCTTATTTTGAGTATATGGGGCCAAAGGCTCATTTGCCATCATGAGTGTTTAGCCATAGGGGGACGGTCTAACCACCCTGGGCCTCCCAGGTGAAAGTTTTGGTTTTGCCGGATCTTCCTCTGTGAGTTCGTTCGTCTTGATCAGAGGAGCGTTCAGGTGAAATCTTGGTTCGTTTCCGCGCAGTTTGCTAGGACTTCTTGCCTTGAGTTCGTTGCTGAGTACAGGAGGTTAGACCGCCCCCGTGAGCCGGTCTAACCGCCCTAGGCTTTTTGGGTGAAGTTCTTGTTTTCGCCAAGATTCTCTGGTAGCTAGCTTGGCCTTGACCAGAGGATCCAGTGGGTGAAATAGTGACGAGTTTTGGAGCTTGGAAGAGGTCGTTCGGAGGAATTCTCGGTTACCAGGTGGAGGCGGTCTAACCGCCCCCCATACCCGGTCTAACCGCCCCTGCTGGCCAGACAGCTTCTGAGTCATTTCCGCTGCCGTGTATGTGTAGGAGCTGTGACTGCAGGTAGTGTTTGTTCCTAGGACCAGTAGAACTCCAGTGGCTACGTGGTTTTGGCAAACGGAAGGTTGTGTGCGGAGCGTGTGATTTTGGGTACCCGACCGAGTTCATCTTGATGGAGAAGTCATCTCCTTCGAGAAGAATTTTTATCGGCTCCCATTCACTCCCCCCCTCTCTGGTCGCCAGTTCGGTCCTTCACTAGTACTCAGTAGGGATCCGTCTAGTTAAGAGAGACAGTAAACATGTTGAGTAGAATCAAACTTTATTACTGATGAAAGATTACACCTGGATGGCCAGGGGCGTTACATATAGGTAGTCGCCAGGACCCGGAGGCCGCTTGTAGCTAAGTAGTCGCTAGGGTCCGCAGACCGCTTACTGCTAGAGATCCGTAAGTAGCCGTTGAAGCTGGATCTAAGGGGTAGGGGGTCCGTAGACCGCTGCCAAGGCCCTTAGGCCGTGTACAGCTCAAGATCTGTGAGTAGCCGTTGACGCTGGATCTCGGTGGAGAGAAATCTGTATACTGGTGCTAGGACCCGAGGGCCGCTTACAGCGATTAGTCCATGAGTAGCCGTATAAGCGGTGCATGTAGATAAGTAGTCGAGCGACTACGCGTAGAAGCGACATAGCTGGTCGACATTCCACGAGTTGCTGATGTCTTCGCCTTCAAGAGTTTGGAGACGGTAGGAGCCCGAGCCAGTCACCTTGGCTACTGAGAAGGGACCTTCCCAGGGCGAGTTGAGCTTGTGTTGTCCTTCTGTGTTCTGGATACGACGGAGGACTAGATCACCGATGTTGAAGGAGCGTTCCTTGACGTTGCGATCATGGTAGCGTCGGATACTCTCCAGGTACCTTGCTGATTGGACGAGGGCGGCTCAGTGGGCTTCTTCGAGACTTTCGATGTCAACCCGTCTACTGTCTTCTGACATGCCTTCATCGTATTGTTCTACCGCCGGGGATTCCCACATCACATCGGCAGGTAGTCTAGCTTCGGAGCCATAGACCAGGAAGTAGGGCGACTGCCCAGTTGGCTTGGTAGGTTGAGTACGAAGCTCCCAGAGTGCGTTGGGAAGTTCCTTGATCCACTTGCTCCTTTGGTGTTAGCATTGTCGTGTAGTCGCTTCTTGAGGGCATCGAGTACCCTCTCGTTGGCGCGCTCGACCTGGCCGTTAGCGCGCGGGTGAGCGACTGAGACGTACTAGACGTCGATCCCGCTGTTCTCTGAAGGACCGATTAGGCGAACCAGAGAGGGGGGGAGTGAATGGGAGCCGATAAAAATTCTTCTCGAAGGAGATGGGAACTCCAACAAGACGAACACAGCTTCCAACTCACGTCTCCGACCCAACTACCCGAGTTGGTCAAGACCACGTAGCCACTAGAGTGCTACTGGTCCTAGGAACCAACACTCAACCTTCCTAGCCAAAACTCACCAAAACACACAGCGGAAACTTGCACGGCTTGCTGCCTGTGCTACACCGGTCAGACCGATGGCCTGCGCCGGTCAGACCGGTGACACCGGTCAGACCGGTGGACAGAGCCGGTCAGGCCGGTGGCTACAGCAGCCGCACAGCAAACGTTCCAGGAAGCCTCAGTGAATCCTCTAGGCCCTGGAACAAAAACCACCACGAAACACAACCTGTGAGGAAGAAGAACCCCTCACAAATCCTAGCAAAACAACTTCAAACACTCCAAGAACTGATCAGCAGGACCACGGGACAAAACCACACGGACAAGGCTGTTCCCCGAGACAAAAACCCACCAAGGGCTAGCACCGGTCAGACCGGTCAAGAGCACCGGTCAGACCGGTCGTGCCTGGGCAGCTCGGGATGAACAGCGCCCGCGAGTCAACTCCTCCAAATCCAACTCCCGATCTCCCGATCCGCTCCACGGTTTTGCACAAGACTTTGGGGATAGTAGGAACACCTCATGGGTACTCCATAGCCAAGATTTGGTCCACCAAAACTTGTCAAATCAAGAGGAATCGAAGAAATCCCACCAAGAACGCCTCTAACCCTAGAGCCACGAAAACCCCAAAATCGAGCCCCTTTGCTCACGGATTTGGAAGGGGAATCAAAGGGAAAAGAACCACGAAGGGTTCATGCATACATCCCCCACCAAATCCCAAAGAGAAAGGCCTCGAAATCGCTCCAAGAAAATCGCCAAGAAAAGGCTCCGAAAATCACCAAAAAGGAGAAACGGGAAAGACACAACCAAGCCTTGAGGAACCACGCCGAATCATCTATACATACCAAAGAGGTTCATACAAGGTCTAGCTTGCCGCCCGATCATCCTTCCCTCTCACAAGATCTCACCATGAAGCTCTCAAGCTAGTCCTACGAAAATCCTAAGAAAATAGGAAGGAAAATAGGAAAACCAAATGAGCTAGGGTTCCAAGAGATGGCTGCCATCCTCTCACCACTTGGGTTATATGGAGGCAACCGAAAGACTAAAATACCCTTACTAGCTAACTAGGGATACATGCCCCTCGAGGGCGAAATTGGAAGTCTTTGTCTTCGCACCATCGGACGGATGCCCAGCGACCGCAAACTTGCTTAGCCTCGACGCAAGCCTTGCGATCCCGACGCGTGTCCTCCGCTTCGAAGATTCCGGACTGCGTCGTCGCACACCGGTCAGACCGGTGCTCCTCACCGGTCAGACCGGTACCCACCGGTCAGACCGGTCAGACCCACCGGTCAGACCGGTCTGGAGCTGCTGCACCTCCGTCTTCGGTTCTTCGGTCTTGGCTTTGTGGATCAACCAAGGAACCCAGTGGTTTTCTGGTGAACCACCGGAAACCCCGCGAACTCGGTGTAGCCTCCGCCAATCACCACTCATGACTCGGCTCCCACGTGGTCCCGGCTCGACCTTGGTTTTGAGGCTCAACCAAGAAACCGTCCATGACTTCATCTTGCCGTTCTTGCCACCATGCGGCCCGCACTTGACCCCGCTGGCCACCGGGTCCTTCGAACCAAGCCTACTTGTCTTCTCCACACCTGGAGGCCTCACCGGCAACGACCTTTCACGCTTGTTCTTCACCTGCACCTGCACCAGTCAAGCCGCAACCTGCACCTGCAATACTTAGCCAAGAATCAGTCCACACCACGTTGTCAATCACTCATCACACCAGGAAGCGACCATCCACCGGTCCTCGAACCACACCTGGCTCTCAATCTCCCCCTTGATGAGTGCATTGACAACACACACGTTTTGGTAACCAAGAGAAAAGGAGAAGAAAAGAAACGACCAAAAGAAACTCCAACAAGCGATCGAAAGCCAAAGAAAAGGCAAAGAGCAAGATCACTTGAAGAAGACAAGTCTCGGACCCCTTAGGCAAGGGCAACGGCTCGACACATCCGAGACAAAACATGCTCAAGCAAAGAGCACAAATCATCAGAGCAAAGCTCGAAAACCACAAAGAGCTCCCCCTGCACACATGTAAGCTCCCCCTGAACCGATGCAACTCCCCCTGGACAAATGCATGCGAACCACTTCACAAAACAGAGCAGCTGCAACAGCTCAGCTCTGACCGGTCAGACCGGTCGACACCACCGGTCAGACCGGTGGGCAACATGTGAACAGGACCAGCACTCTGACCGGTCAGACCGGTGACCTCAACCGGTCAGACCGGTGCACAACAGAGCCCAAAAATAGCTCGAAACCACCTGAAAACCTTCCAAATGCATTCAGTAGGCCAAAACATGCTCAAACTTCTCCCCCTTGTTGACAATGCATGAATCAAGCCAAAAATGCAAAAAAATGCAACCTAGAGCTTCTCAAATAGACAAAATTCAACATAGGATGCTACACATGTCCAAACGAGCAAGTTAGATACTCTATAGCTTCGTAAAGACATAAACTTCATGATCACCAAGTTTCACAACCATTGGGCGAAGCTAAGATAGAATTTAGCAATTTTGCGAAAAATTACCCTCTCATGAGCAAAGTCCTAAACATGAGCAAAACATGTCAAAATGGCAAAGCCACACAAACTTCATGCTAGGACAACCATTCTAAGCATAAGACCATCATAAACACCCACAAGCACCTCATGTCATGTCAAAGCCACCGAGCCATGTGCCTACTTCTATATATGAGACTTCTCATTGGTAGGCATGATGCAACGATTTAGCACCCAAAGCAAATTAAAATTAGCACATATGACATGGGAGCACATTTTTCAAGCAATTTACATTTCATTTTCAGATTTTTAATTGGTACATGAAATGTCTTTGCGACAAAAAGGAACTTATGCCCCTCCACAAGATGAAGCATGGGGGCTAAACATTCATGATGGCAAATGAGCCTTTGGCCCCATATGATCAAAATAAGCTATCCAACCACAAATTAAGCATAGCCAAGCCACTAAAACATGTCAAGATCATGTAAAGGCATTTACTCACAAGAGAGCATATATATGAAATTTTTCAAAAACATAGCCATCAACCATGGATACAAACCAAGATTATCAAGAGCTAAGCCAAACTAACCATAGCTTACCAAATTAGCTCACAAAGACATATATGTCATTCCATGGTGAACAATGTGTATAGGAGAAGCCTTTCCTAAACAAAGCATATGATACAAAACGCATGCAACCTAAGATACAAAGATGCCTATACATCATGTTACATATGCCATGCCAAATGCAAGAAATGCACAAAGGAAAGCTATACATATGCTACAAAGGAGCTCGCACACACAAAGCTCACAAACGACCGGCTCCTCGAGGGGAGGCAAAAAGGGCTCGACACCACCGGCAAAAGAGCAAAGGAGAACAAAACTCACAAGCTCCGTCTAAACACATGCACTAGGGCCAAAGAGCATACAAAGCTCACCCTTAGCACACATGATAGAGCAAAGAGCACACTAAGCACACAGGCTCCCCCTAAACTCATGCATTAAGGTCAAAGAGCATACAAAGCTCACCTTACATACATGAGATAGGGCAAGGAGCAAAACGAACCAAGTGGCTTGACCAAGGCCACACATTTGAAGATCACAAAAATACTTACCTTGATCATTTCTTCAGCAGTCACCCATCCTTGTCCACCGTCCCCGAAAGTGATGTACCTCCATATCATCACCGGGGTATGAGGCCGGAGAACCACCCCCGATATCAACCAAATGTTCTCCGGGCCTCCCACCTGCAACTCAAAACCAAGAGCGAGAGCGAGCAAACGACTCAACACTGGGGTTAGTACCAAAGGTGTCAAACCAGTGCCGGGCCATTTCCTCAAAAGTAGGGTTAGCAACATCCATCCTACCGGGCCTATCAAAACTGCGATCCATCCCGTCTAACCTATCAAACCTGGAACCACCATGGGAAAACCACTCCCGTCTCACTGGAGGAGTACGAGTACCACGAAAGGGAAACCGTGGTCCGTAGCCCCTCTGAGACTCAAAACTGCGACCTCTCCCAAACTCGTATTGATCACGAGGTGGAGAACGTCCAGCAAACTCAACACCACCAGACTCAAAGCGCCTACCACCTGTTCCACGACCAAACAGGCTGAACCCTCTAGCTTCACAATCCCGGAAACCAAACTGTCCAGCACTCTGCTTAGCACCGGTCTGACCGGTCACTCTGACCGGTCTGGCCGGTGGTCCTCGGCCAGCAAACCTGCCTCCACCTGAAGCTCTCCTATCTCTCCATGCTGGAACCATATGCACAACACCCTTTCCCTTAGGTAGTGGCATACGAGGCTCAGGCACACCATGAGAAGGGTGGTACCTGTCCTTGTTCGTCCACTCCTTAGCCAATCTCGCCTCTCTTCTTTTCTTAAAGCAAAACTCTCTCTTATGACCATCCTTTCCACAAAACTCACAATGGAAACGAATTGGTCTTGGCTTAGGTTTCGGGTGTGGCTCTTCACAAGGCTTCTCACTAGGTTTCTCACTAGGCTTCTCACTTGGTTTTTCTCTCGATTTAAGCAACTGGTTTGGCTTGGGTGCAAACTTGTCTTTGGGTGTTGGTTGTGGTGGAACTGGAGTATTCCCAAATTTCCCTTCTCTCACACCACTGCTCTCACCAAACTTATCAGATCCCAAAGCCCAACCATCAAAGCGCTTACAACTGCCAATTAACACACCCAGCTGAGGCTCATGACTGGACACCCAACTCAACACCTCACGCACCTTACTGTTCTCATCCTGCAAATGATCAACACATTTTGCAAGTTCCAAATTCTTCACAGCATGTAATTCACAGGTAGAGCAAGCAGTAGGAATAGGCACTTTCAAATCAGCCTCAAGCGAAACAATGCGAGAACGAAGCTCAGCAATTTTTTCATGCAAACCAGGGCAAGAAGTACATGCACCAAGCAAAGTGGGTCTAGATTGCAGCTCAGCCAACTCAACCCTAAGCACATCTAGTTCCTCACACTTGGAGGCATGCTTTTCCCTAAGAGCAGTCAAATCAGCTAGGAAAACAGAGCAATCAGCACAATCAATCTCATCAGAAACCACAGGGCTAGCCTTAAGCGAATCGATTTCAAGCTTGCCATCAAGAACCTGTGTTTCTAGCTCAGCCACTCTAGTCCTAGCATCTTCAAGCAAAGCTCTAAGCTCCTTCCTAAGCTTCTTAGCCTCTCTAAGCATGTGATCGCGATTATCAAGCAAGTCAACCAACTCCTCATTCTCCTTGCGTAAAGAAGAGAGCTCATCACATACCTCATCCTCGGAGTCGGAGTCTGATTCCGAGGCGTTCTTCTGGCTTCTCTTGCTGCCGGAGCTGCGTGCCATGCCGCATAGCCCATCCTTCTTGTTGCAGCCTCTCGAAGTCTTGCTTGCGGTACAGCAAAGGCCGTTCAAGTACTTGCCGAAGTCCTTCTTCTTCTTTCTGTGCTTCCTCTTGCTGTCCTCTTCTTCTTCTTCTTCACTCGAGCTTGATGACACATCCTCAGAGTCGGAGTCGATGTCGCTCGATCTCTTGATCTTTTCTCGGGTCCGTGTCTTCCTCCCATGTTCATGTTCCTTCTTCTTGGATCTTCTTCCTTTGTCCTTGGACTTGTGCTTGTCGTGGTTGTTCACCTTCGGACACTCGGCGAAAAAGTGTCCGGTCTTGCCGCACTTGAAACACGCTCTCGAGTTCCTCCTTGAGTTCACCCGGTTCTCGTGCAGCCTCTCGAACCGCCTGGTCAGCAACGCCAGCTCGTCCTCTCCAAGCACGTCGAACTCCTCGTCTGGCAAAGACATCAAAGAAGACAAAGAGTACATCCTGGAGGATGCGTTAGCATTAGACTTGGCTCCTTTGCCACTAACGAGAGCGAGACTATGAGAATCAGTCGGGCTCTCGATCTTGGCTGTCATACCACGGTCCAACTCAGCCGACTTGAGCTTCGAGAATAGCTCGTTCACCGTCAAGGTGTCATACTTCTCGGACTCAACAATAGCCTCAAACTTCCCGTCCCATACGGTACGATCCAACGAGTGCAAGAGCTTCACGGCTCTATCATGATCATTGTATGGGAGGACGTCCACATTGGCTCTCATGTTGTTCACAACGACCGTAAATCGCTGGAAAAGGGCATCGACGGACTCGCCGGGGAGATGAGTGAAGTTCTCGTACTCTCTCCGGTAAGTCGCGTACATCCGAGCCTGAACCTGAGCATTCCCAGCATGAGCATCCTTCAACTGCTCCCAAATCCTACAAGCTAAGTCCTCTGTCTGAACCCGATCGAATTCAGGTGGACACAGGGCACGAAACAAGTAGTCGACAGCCTTGTTGTTGGCTTCGAACATATCCCTCGATCCTGGAGCAAGGAAGTTCATCGGATGAACATAAGCTGTGTTCACCGTGACGTCCCAAAGGATCTGACCCTTTCCGCGGAGGAACGCCGCCATCCGCCTTTGCCACATCTGGTAGTTCTTCCCATCGAAGTGCGGAGGACCCGAACCCCGTTCCTGGTACGCCATCTTTGGATCTTAGACTGGTAAGAGTCAATAAAGACCCGAACCGGCTCTGATACCAATTGAAGGACCGATTAGGCGAACCAGAGAGGGGGGGAGTGAATGGGAGCCGATAAAAATTCTTCTCGAAGGAGATGGGAACTCCAACAAGACGAACACAGCTTCCAACTCACGTCTCCGACCCAACTACCCGAGTTGGTCAAGACCACGTAGCCACTAGAGTGCTACTGGTCCTAGGAACCAACACTCAACCTTCCTAGCCAAAACTCACCAAAACACACAGCGGAAACTTGCACGGCTTGCTGCCTGTGCTACACCGGTCAGACCGATGGCCTGCGCCGGTCAGACCGGTGACACCGGTCAGACCGGTGGACAGAGCCGGTCAGGCCGGTGGCTACAGCAGCCGCACAGCAAACGTTCCAGGAAGCCTCAGTGAATCCTCTAGGCCCTGGAACAAAAACCACCACGAAACACAACCTGTGAGGAAGAAGAACCCCTCACAAATCCTAGAAAAACAACTTCAAACACTCCAAGAACTGATCAGCAGGACCACGGGACAAAACCACACGGACAAGGCTGTTCCCCGAGACAAAAACCCACCAAGGGCTAGCACCGGTCAGACCGGTCAAGAGCACCGGTCAGACCGGTCGTGCCTGGGCAGCTCGGGATGAACAGCGCCCGCGAGTCAACTCCTCCAAATCCAACTCCCGATCTCCCGATCCGCTCCACGGTTTTGCACAAGACTTTGGGGATAGTAGGAACACCTCATGGGTACTCCATAGCCAAGATTTGGTCCACCAAAACTTGTCAAATCAAGAGGAATCGAAGAAATCCCACCAAGAACGCCTCTAACCCTAGAGCCACGAAAACCCCAAAATCGAGCCCCTTTGCTCACGGATTTGGAAGGGGAATCAAAGGGAAAAGAACCACGAAGGGTTCATGCATACATCCCCCACCAAATCCCAAAGAGAAAGGCCTCGAAATCGCTCCAAGAAAATCGCCAAGAAAAGGCTCCGAAAATCACCAAAAAGGAGAAACGGGAAAGACACAACCAAGCCTTGAGGAACCACGCCGAATCATCTATACATACCAAAGAGGTTCATACAAGGTCTAGCTTGCCGCCCGATCATCCTTCCCTCTCACAAGATCTCACCATGAAGCTCTCAAGCTAGTCCTACGAAAATCCTAAGAAAATAGGAAGGAAAATAGGAAAACCAAATGAGCTAGGGTTCCAAGAGATGGCTGCCATCCTCTCACCACTTGGGTTATATGGAGGCAACCGAAAGACTAAAATACCCTTACTAGCTAACTAGGGATACATGCCCCTCGAGGGCGAAATTGGAAGTCTTTGTCTTCGCACCATCGGACGGATGCCCAGCGACCGCAAACTTGCTTAGCCTCGACGCAAGCCTTGCGATCCCGACGCGTGTCCTCCGCTTCGAAGATTCCGGACTGCGTCGTCGCACACCGGTCAGACCGGTGCTCCTCACCGGTCAGACCGGTACCCACCGGTCAGACCGGTCAGACCCACCGGTCAGACCGGTCTGGAGCTGCTGCACCTCCGTCTTCGGTTCTTCGGTCTTGGCTTTGTGGATCAACCAAGGAACCCAGTGGTTTTCTGGTGAACCACCGGAAACCCCGCGAACTCGGTGTAGCCTCCGCCAATCACCACTCATGACTCGGCTCCCACGTGGTCCCGGCTCGACCTTGGTTTTGAGGCTCAACCAAGAAACCGTCCATGACTTCATCTTGCCGTTCTTGCCACCATGCGGCCCGCACTTGACCCCGCTGGCCACCGGGTCCTTCGAACCAAGCCTACTTGTCTTCTCCACACCTGGAGGCCTCACCGGCAACGACCTTTCACGCTTGTTCTTCACCTGCACCTGCACCAGTCAAGCCGCAACCTGCACCTGCAATACTTAGCCAAGAATCAGTCCACACCACGTTGTCAATCACTCATCACACCAGGAAGCGACCATCCACCGGTCCTCGAACCACACCTGGCTCTCATTCTCGCAGTACTCCCAGAACTAGTGATTGTTGAAGTTGGATCCCAGGTCTGGGATGATGCGATGGGGTAGCCCGTAAAGATGCACGAGTTCATCCAAGAAGTCGAGTACTCTGTCGGCCTTTGGGCAGGTGACCGGCTTGACTTTGATCCACTTGGTGAACTTGTCGATAGCCACCAGAACTCTGTTGAATCCTCCCGGCGCAGTTGGCAGAGGCCCAATCATGTTGAGCCCCCAGCAGGCAAACGACCAGGTCGGCGGTATCGTGACTAGCTTGTAGGCTGGGACGTGTTTCTGCTTGGCGAAGAATTGGCACCCTTGGCACCTTCTGACGAGTTCTTCTGCGTCGCCCAGAGCTGTTGGCCAGTAGAAAGCTCGTCGGAAGGCTTTGCTCACCAGCATGCGAGAGGACGCGTGGTTGCTGCAGACGCCTTTGTGGATCTCCTCCAAGATGTCCTTGCCTTCTTCCCGAGATACGCACTTCATGAGTACTCCAGAAGTCTCACCCCACCTGTAGAGCTTGTCCCCGACTAGTACGCAGGTCTTGGCTCGTCGGACGAGTTGTTCTGCCTCGTTCTTGTCGGAAGGAACCTTCTGCTCGCGAATGTAGTCGATAAAGGGTTGCCTCCAGTCCACGTCGATCATCATGACCTCCTAACTGGGCTGGGATGGCCCAGGATCAGTGGTCGTTGGTGCCGGCTCCGGGATGGATGGCGTGTGAAGTTCGTGGACGTAGACTCCTGCTGGTAATTGAGCGCGAGTAGAACCAAGCTTCGACAGGACGTCCACTGCAACGTTGTTGTCGCGGACGACGTGATGGAACTTGAGACCATGGAACTTGTTCTCGAGCTTGTGGACTTCTGGGCAGTAGGCGTCCATGTTCTCCTTGTTGCGGTCCCAGGAGTCGTTGACCTGGTTGATCACCACTGCGGAGTCGCCGTACATCACCCAGTGCTCTGGTCGCTCTGTAGGTGTGGGTAGTTGATTTTCCCGCCACTCTTCCATGAAGTCGACTAGTGCTTGGGACATGATAGCGGTGCGTGGCTTGAAGTCGATGTTGAGGGCGCCAAGCTCGACCGCCCACTTGGAGATTCTCCCCGTTGCATCCCGGTTGTGGAGTATGTCACCGAGTGGGAAGTCGGTGATCACAGTGATCGAGTACTCCTAGAAGTAGTGTCGTAGCTTCCGCGAGGTGATGAACACTGCGTAGAGTACCAGGCCTTGGACTCGGACAGGACCTTGCTAACGAAGTAGACTGGTCGCTGGACTGGGTAGGCGTGGCCTTCTTCTTGTCGCTCGACGACGATGGCAGTACTGACCACATGAGCAGTCGCGGTGAGGTAGAGCAGTAGCTGCTCCTTTCTGTGAGGAGCCGCGAGGACCGGTGGTTTAGACAGGAAGTCTTTCAGCTGCATCAGAGCTTGGTCAGCTTCTGCGGTCCACGCGAACTTCTCTTGGTGCTTGAGTAGCTTGAAGAAGGGTAGTCCCCGCTCTCCAAGCTTTGAGATGAATCTGTTCAGGGCCGCCATGCACCCGGTGAGCTTCTGGACATCCCTGATACAAGTCGGAGCCTTCATGCTGGTGATGGCAGAGATCTTATCGGGGTTAGCTTCGATGCCGCGATGGCTGATGATGAAGCTGAGTAGTTTCCCTGCGGGTACGCCGAAGACGCACTTGTTGGGGTTGAGCTTCCATTGGTACTCCCGCAGAGATGCGAAAGTCTCTTCAAGATCAGCAATGAGCGTGTCTGAGTTCCTGGTCTTGACGACCACATCACCCACGTAGGCTTCAACGTTCTTATTGAGCTGCTCCTTGAAGCAGGCCTGGATAGCTCGCTGGTAGGTAGCGCCGGCGTTCTTCAACCCGAATGACATCATCGTGTAGTAGTAGGTGCCGAACAGGGTGATGAACGCGGTCTTCTCCTGGTCTTCTTCCTTGATTGCAATCTGGTGGTACCCTGAGTAGCATTCGAGGAAGCAGAGCAGGTTGCAGCCCACCGTGGAGTCGATGACTTGATCAATCCGCGGCAACCCGAAGGGGTCCTTGAGGCAGTGCTTGTTGAGGTCGGTGTAGTCGACGCACATCCTCTACTCGTTGGTGTTCTTCTTGCGGACGAGGACGGGGTTGGCGAGCCACTCAGGATGGAAAACTTCTCTGATGAAGCCAACCGTGAGTAGTTTGGCGAGTTCCTTCTTGATGGCGTCCCGTCAGTAGTCAGCAAAGCGGCTGAGATGTTGTCGCTTGGGGGTAGCTTTAGAATCGACGTTAAGTGAGTGCTCGATCAGCCTCCTGGGCACACCTGGCTTGTCTGCTGGCTTCCATGCGAAGATGTCTCAGTTAGCCCGAAGGAAACTGATGAGCATGTCTTCCTATTTGGGATCGAGCGCCGTGCCGATCATGGTAGTCTTGCTGCTGTCACCCGTTTCGAGGTCGACGGCCTTCAGCTGTACTTTCTCTATGGGTTGAGGCTTTTTGGCAGTGTCGGTCTTCTCGGGTATCTCAAGTTCGGTCGGAGCGAGCTTCTTTGATGCAGCGGAGATCTCCATGGCTTCTGTGTCGCAGTCGTAGGATCGCTTCATGTCCACTTGTAGCGCGAGTACTCTGGCTGGGCTTGGCATCTTGAGGACCAAGTACACGTAGTGGGGGATCGCCATGAACTTGGCAAGAGCTGGTCTGCCGAGGATGGCGTGGTAGGAGGTCTCGAAGTCCGCAACCTCAAACTTGATGTACTCGGTGCGGTAATTCTCCCGTGTCCCAAAGGTAACTGGCAGAACCATTGAGCCAAGTGGTATAGCCGCGTTGCCTGGGACGATGCCGTAGAAGGGCGACGTGCTCCTGGTGAGCATGCCGGTGATGTCGAGCTTCATCTTCTTCAAGGTCTTGGTGAACATGACATTGAGTCCGCTTCCACCACCGATGAGTACCTTGGTGAGTCTGGAGCCCGCAACTACTGGGTCCAGGACGAGTGGGAAATGCCCTGGCTCAGAGAAGCTTGTCCATTGATCTGCGCGGGAGAAGGTGATGGGTACCTCCGACCACCTGAGAGGTGTCGGTACTGCTGGTTCAATGTTCAAGACTTCGGACAGAGTTAGCTTCTACGCCCGCTTGGTGGGGAGGCCACCGAAGAGGATGTTGACGGTCGCACGCTTGTCGAAGAAGCGGCGCATGTACTGGCGGAGCGTCTCGCCTTGCTCCCGCTTGACCATCGCCAGGTCCATGCGAGTACCCGAGCGCCCCATGGTGCCCGCGAAGTTGCTGGTGAACTGCGCCTTCAGCTGGTCCCACTCATCGATTGAGTTCTTGTCGAGTGACTCGAGCCACGTGAGTGGAGCTTGGTCTAGGCAGAAGGGGAAGTAGAGGCACTTTGTGTCGTTGTTGCCACTAGCGTTCATTGCTGGTGGCGTGGCTATTCGCGTCGTACTGGATCTTGCTTTGCGTCGTACTTGTTGATCCCGAGAGGCTTGAACTTCTTGGGTAGTAGTAGAGCGCGAAGTCGGGGGGAGTAGGCGGGGAAGTCGTCGCTATCGCTGACGTCGGTAGTCTTCTTGGTGCGACGTATCTCATCGATCCTGTGGCGGGCGTCGTAGCCGCCACGTTCATTGCTGGTGGTGTGGTTATTCGCGTGGCCTCAGCCTCCGCGATCAGCACCGCCACCGCGTCTTCTGCCGTCGCCGTGGGAGGGGCTACCGCTGCTGCTGCCACCGCCCCCGCCGCTAGTGCCGCCTTGTGAAGGTCCTCCCCCCGTAGCTCTAGAGCGATTGGGGGTCGGTTGGTGTTCGACGCGGACGCGATTGAGTCCGACGTCTGCCGAAGTGCGGCTGCGGCTGGTGGCTTCTTGGTTCGCAGCTCTGGTGATTTTGTCGTTGACCCGCATGAAGTAGGCCTCCTCCGCGAGTTTGGCTATGAGGTCGCCCACACGATGCCCCTAAACAGCTCGCCCTATCCTGTTGATGGAGAGAAGGCATTGCTCGGGGGTAGTGTGGTTCTGGTTGGAGATTTCTTCTAGAGCGTCGTTGAGGTTGCGGATGGGAAGTAGTTCCCGAAGCCACCGGCGTCGATCTACTCGCTTCTGGTTGCGGAGCCGCCGGGCGTTCTTTGCCTCAGTAGTCTCGTCCGCGGGTGCGTCAGCTGTCGGGCTGATCAACTTGGGCCTCTGAAGTACCGTCTTCTGCAGTTGTCACGAATACCTCACGGTCGGGTGTATAGAGGCCAGAGTCAGTAGTTGCCACCTTGGTTGGTGAATACTCCTCTGTTATGGGAGTCAGAGGTCTTCCCTCCTTGAAGGGGAGTGTCTCGAGGTAGGCGACGCAGCGTGAGTTGTCGTCGGTCAGGTCTGCGGGTTTCTGGTCGGGCCAGTAGACGAATCTGCCGGCTGGAGTAGACGTGATGACCAAGCCGGCGGCAGGACCTGACAACGGCTCCTTAGTAGAGTTGTGCTCGGACTCGGGCTCGATCGGATCCAATCGGAAGTCGAACTCGTAGGAGGAGTCCAAGTTGTAGTCGGGGATGGTATTGGAGTCCGAGGAGTACTCGAAGACGACCTCCTTGCCGGCCCGACGCGGGATGAGCGCATCCGCGTAGACCGCGCTAGTGCTACGGAGGCTGTACAGGAAGTGCTCGTGGGGGTGGACCGGTCCAAACTATGGCTCGGGAGCCAGCTCGCATGGCTCGATCCAGGTTGTCGTCAAGTTCGAGTTGGAGGCGAATCCAGTCTCGAATCTGGCGACTTGGTTGTAGAGCGAAAATTCGTTGAATTTCTCGACGAGTTGGCCCGTGACGACTTCGGGAAGCGTCACGAGTCTGGTCTCTGGGTCTGGGGTCATGGTGAGGTAGCGTTGGAACGAGCCAGCGCCATCAGCGGTGCAGACCCAGGAGCCAAAGACGAAGGTGTCGTTGCGGTTGAAGGCGGCGGTTGGCTTGATGACGATTGAAGCTGTCGAGTTTGCCATGAGATCTTCGGCGAGATCCCCTACCTGGCGCACCAGCTATCGGTGTTTTAGACCGGCAACCTACCAAGGGGAGTACTCGAGGTAGACGTTTGTGGACTCGCCGAGATCGGGAACTCGAAGGAGAGACACGTGGCACACAATTTAGACAGGTTTGGGCCGTGAGGTGCGTAATACCCTACGTCCTGTATGCTGCGTAGCTCTGGATTGATTGGGTGTTGTTACAAGATGATGCGGATAGATAGATAGGGGTCCCTGCCTCGCCTTATATAGTCCGGGAGGTAGGGTTACAAGTTGGTTTAGAGAGGAGAGTACTAGTCGTACACGACTAGGAGTACTCTACATGGGTTCGGACATGTCTAGCTTCCTAACCGAGTACTAGCCCTCTGGTTTCCTTGTGCTCCATGCCGTCTTGCACTGTGTAGCCCAAGTCGAGTAGTCCTAGGGGCCCACACAGTAGTCAGTTCCAGTACCCGCCTGGGTAGTGGGCCCTGGGATGTCCATATGACAAGCCCCCGAGTACTTTGTAGTCGAGCAGGATGTCTTCGAGTAATCTTGACGGCCTTGGCGAGTAGTCCTTGAGCATCCCCGAGTTCCACAAGCCAAAAGTCCTCAAGAATGCTTGAATCATCCCGAGGTTGGAAGGTACTCCAGCTGATCTTTGAGTAGTCTTGAAGTCTTCTCGAGTAGTCCCCAAGCGTACTCGAATGCTTCTCTCGAAGGTCTTCAATAGTACTCGTGATATCTTGATGAAAAAAGCATATGGAAAATGCGATTCAAAGAATCGCATTCCATATGGAATGTAGCCCCCGAGCCGTAAGTCGAATCGTATATTCAAGCTGAGGGTCAATCTGAAGTTCTGCCAATCTTATCCTGAAAAATCCGGAGAAAAAACCGAAGGACACGTGGTACGGAGCCCCCGAGCCTTGAGTCGAGTACTTCTCTCAAATTTAAGGCTCATCTTGACTGTAGAATGTGTCTGGAGTGGATCCTTGATATGTTGAAGTCCACTGATTCCATTGATCGAAGTCGAGCCCCCGAGATTGAGAGCATCGAGTACCGGAAGCTGAAGAGTCAGCCCGCCAGCGTTGCGTCAGCTGCTCTGAACCGAGCCGCCCAGCGGTTTATAAATAAGAGGGCAACCCCTTAGGGTTTTCTCACTTCCAGCAGCTGCAATCTTGGTGAATAGATCTGAAGAGCCCCCCTCTCCACTGCCGCCGCCGCTTAGTAGATTAGATCTACTTTAGCCCCGCCGCTGTAGTTCTCACCCCCCGCAGCCCCCAAGCGAATGCGAGTGGAGACACTCATGACTGGGAGGATGAAGGCATCACTAGCAAAGAGCACGAAGATGGGAGCGTCGAAGAAGAGGAGCCGCAATGAGGCCGGTGATGCTGGTCAGTCGTCGTCGTCGCCCCGCTGCGCTCCGCCAAAACCGAAGGAGTGGAAGAAAGCGAAGCTGAAGACCGAGGACCTCCTCACCCTTGTCAACAGCGGTTTCCTCCGCGAGAAGGAGATGGACATGTGGCGCACCACCACCAGTGATCAGTACCCGATGGAGAAGAATCCTGACGAGATCCCAATGTTCGCACGATTCGTGGAGCGCGGACTCGCACTCCCCGCAAGCGACTTCTTCAAGGGGATGCTCCGGTACTATGAGATCGAGTACGTCAATCTCAACCCCAACGGTATCTTTCACATTTCCGTCTTCATCCACTTCTGCGAGGCGTTCGTGGGGATCAAGCCCCACTGGATCTTGTTCCGCAAGTTCTTCCGGGTGAAGCCTCAGCCGAGCGCAGATGACCCCCAAGTAGTCGGAGGTGCTAGGGTGCAGATGTGTGAAGATGCCACCGGGTAGTACTTGCCCTACAAGTTGATAGACTCCAACCAAGATTGGAAAGCGAGGTGGTTCTACATCAGCAATCACCACCCGTCGCTGCCAAAGCCAAGTGGGTACCCACCGAAGCACGCACCACGGTGGAACTCAGAACCCACCATGCAGGAAGGCCTCCAGCTGCCTGCGCTGCTGGAGAAGGTGAAGGCTTTGAGGAAAGCCAGACTGAGGGCCGCACATGGCCTTCAGTTTCATGAAGAGGAGAGTGCAGCCGCTGATGATGCGGGACCATCTCGGCTACGAGTACACCGGAGTCGAAGATTCCTCACGGATGCCCAGTGAGGAGATCGACGATGACGTGATCATCGAGAGGCTGGGGAAGATCTTCAAGGATATGCCTCCGTACACACCTTCCCCGTGGAGGAGTACTCCGCGTCACGCCCGCCGAAGGAAGTTAGTAGTCGTGGCCAGAGCCCCCGAGTACTACTAGCTTGAGTAGTCGTACTGACGCTTGCTTGGTCTTGTAGGAAAACCTCCAGAAGTTCGTCTCCATGACGCCATCCCCCCTCAGGTTGAGAAGCAACCTCAAGGGAAGCCAGAGCCGAAGATGAAGGACCGCCAAGTAGTCGATGAGGACGATGACGCAGTCGTCATTGAAGATTCGTCCGATGACGAAGATGAAGAAACATTGCAGCAGCGCTTCCAGCTTCGGTCCAGATTTCACCGAGCTGGAATGCCACATGTGCCGGTGGTGGAGCGACCGGCTAGTCCTGAAGCTGACTTGCCGCTTCCACCAAGGAAGCCTCAGAATGTGGCACACAAACGCGCCGTGAAGAAGTTGAAGGTGTCGGAGGACACTAAACAAGAGGTGGGTACCACGACTTGAGTAGTCGAGTACCTAGCAAGTAGTCTGTTACTGACGACTTGAGTTGTTTTTGCAGGACATCCCTTCCCTAGAGCCCGCTGCCCAGGATGAGGAAGGAGACTGGGACACAGTGGGGGCGCGACTGGAGGAAACACCGGCCCACCTCCAAGTGTCGAAGGGGCTGTGCTCGGTGAGGCAGAGGAGCAAATGGCGACTGTGGAATCGAACCCGCAGCCGTCGAATGAAGAAACCCAAGGCCCTCCTCCAACTGTGACCGTGGCCATCGAGCAGCCAAAGGAGAGGGAGCAGGAGCCCCATGTTGGAGCTGTAGCTGCTAGGGAACCCGGCATTGTAGATATTGCCAGCTTGCTGGGCACTGCAACCATCACGGTAGTATGATTGATGCTGTAAGTACCCGAACACTTCGAGTAGTCATTGAGATGTCTTTCAAGTGGCTGACACAATACTTCTTGATGCAGGAAATCCATTGACTTGTCGTGGGATGAGGTGGAGACTAGTGCTCCCGCCGATGGTGGAGACCGCTCGACGGAGGCGCGAGAACCCACACCGCCGCCACAAGATGAAGCTGGAGCTGAGCCAATGCTTGAAGAAGGCACCCTTGTAGAAGGTATGTATCCTGCTGACTTGAGTACTTGTCGTGTAGAGTAGTTATTGCAGCCATATGTCACTGGCTTGTTCTTGATAGGGCCACGAGCTGAGGAAGAGGTGATCCCCGAGGCGGTTGCCATTGAGGTGACGACCGCTGCCGAATCAGCCGAAGCTAAGGCAATAACTACAGCCCTCGAGCCCAGGGTCGAGACACAAGTTGATCCGCAGCCGGGTTCGAGTACTGAAGTTGCTATGTGCGAGCCGGTGATAGAAGACGCGGCACCTCTACAGTCAGCGCAGATGCGGGAGTCTGGGAACTCGAGCTGTGGAGGCCTCGAGTTACTAGATGATGAGTTGATCGATCCGGCCGTCGTGTCACTGAACATGGAGTCATGGCGTTGCACGGAGCAGTGGGTCAAGGTATGTTGCGAGTACCCTGAGTAGGCTTGTAATGGTGAGTGCTAGTACTTATGAAGCTCTCATGTTGTACAGAATCTTGTGGTGAGATCCCAAAGGAAGACCGAGCTCCTGAAGGGATATGGTGACACAATCATCTGTGCTGAAGCTTTGGAGAAAGAGTTAGACAAGTCGAGAAAGCACTCTGCGTTGCTCCAATCCAAGCTTGACAGCGCCTTCGCCCAATATCATAACGAAGTCCAAGATATGCAGGCCAAGAGGGATGAACTGATCAAGAAGAACAAGACGCTTCGGCAGAAGTACAAAGGTACGCCTTCCGTCGCAGTACTTGAGTACCTATTTTGTGTTGTGTGTAGCTAACTCTGTTGTGGAGTTGTCTGCAGAGCTTGAGGCTTCTCTCCAGCTGGTCAAAGACTCGGTGACCGACTTGAAGAACATCGTGTACCGGGAGACACATGCTCGAGAGGTAGCCGAACAAGAGCTGGCCATTAGAACCCATGAGTGCATTACTGCAATTAAAATCCGGCAAGCAACTGACGTTGACCTCGTTTGCTGCATGCAATCCCTGCAGAAGCTCAATAAAGACTGCGAGAAGCTGCGGGCGTCCTTGAAGGAGCTTGAAGAAGCCGCGCTTCCTATCGCAAGGCTGCTGGTCCCACATCCAAGCGGTCCTCAGATAGCCCCTCTTGTGGACAGACTGAAGGAAGCCCTCGGGCGGTTGGCGACACATGTCAAGCATTTGGCAAAGTCGATCCCCAACCAAGTGCTCGCCTTCTTGAAGTCGTACTTTCCGAAGGCACCCGTGGATGCAGTAGTTGGAGGACGCGCGGCGAACTGCACGGATGAGCAATACCGTGCTCTGCTGGAGGAGATGGCGCCATTGCAGAACAAGTCATCAAGAGGCTGAATCTCCAGTAGATGTATCTGTAGAAGTAGTCAATGTACAGGGATGATGGTATACGATAAAACAAGTTAGTAAAGAACTTGTCCGAATGTATGAAAATTATCCCACTTCTGTGATGTTATGAGTACCCGTTGCCGCGGCTTGCAAAGAAGTCCGCGGAGTACGAAATCGGTGAAGAGGTGATGAGTAGTAGTACTTAGTAGGGATCCGTCTAGTTAAGAGACACAGTAAACAAGTTGAGTAGAATCAAACTTTATTACTGTTGAAAGATTACAGCTGGATGGCCAGGGCCGTTATAGATAGGTTGTCGCCAAGACCCGGAGGTCGCTTATAGCTAAGTAGTCGCTAGGGTCCGCAGACCGCTTACAGCTAAAGATCCGTAAGTAGCCGTTGAAGCTAGATCTAAGGGGTAGGTGGTCCGTAGACCGCTGCCAAGGACCTTAGGCCATGTACAACTCAAGATCCGTGAGTAGCCATTGATGCTGGATCTCGGTGGAGAGAAATCTGTATACTGGTGCTAGGAACTGAGGTTCGCTTACAACGAGGAGTCCATGAGTAGCCGTATTGGCTGGACCCGTAGATGAGTAGTCGAGCGACTACGCGTAGAAGTGACATAGCTGGTCGACATTCCACGAGTTGCTGATGTCGTCGCCTTCAAGAGTTTGGAGACGGTAGGAGCCGTGGCTACTGAGAAGGGACCTTCCCAATGCGAGTTGAGCTCGGGTAGTCCTTTCGTGTTCTGGATACGATGGAGGACTAGATCACCGACGTTGAAGGAGCATTCTTTGACGTAGCGATCATGGTAGCGTCGGATACCCTCTAGGTACCTTGCTGATTGGACGAGGGCGGCACAGTGGGCTTCTTCGAGACTGTCGATGTCAACCTGTCTACTGTCTTTTGAGACGCCTTCGTCGTATTGTTCTACCGCTAGGGATTCCCACATCAGGTCGGCGGGTAGTATAGCTTCGGAGCTATAGACCAGGAAGTAGGGCGACTGCCTAGTTGGCTTGGTAGGTTGAGTATGAAGCCCCCAGAGTGCATTGGGTAGTTGTTTGATCCACTTGCCTCCTTTGGTGTTAGCAGCGTCGTGCAGTCACTTCTTGAG
Organism: Cenchrus fungigraminus; assembly: GCA_036936925.1. Taxonomy (NCBI): domain Eukaryota; kingdom Viridiplantae; phylum Streptophyta; class Magnoliopsida; order Poales; family Poaceae; genus Cenchrus; species Cenchrus fungigraminus. The sequence continues at coordinate 53,493,038 of CM072772.1, read as the reverse complement.
GGCGTCGAGTACCTTCTCGGTGGCGCGCTCCACCTGGCCGTTAGCACGCAGGTGAGCGACTGAGACGTACCGGACATCGATCCCACTGTTCTCGCAGTACTCCCAAAACTGGTGGTTGTTGAAGTTGGATCCCAGGTCTGTGATGATGCGATGGGGTAGCCCGTAGCGATGCACGAGTTCATCCAAGAAGTCGAGTACTCTATCGGCCTTTGGGCAGGTGACCGGCTTGACTTTGATCCACTTGGTGAACTTGTCGATAGCCACCAGAACTCTGTTGAATCCTCCTGGCGCAGTTGGCAGAGGCCCAATCATGTCGAGCCCCCAGCAGGCGAACGGCCAGGTCAGCGGTATCGTGACTAGCTTGTAGGCTGGGACGTGTTGCTACTTGGCGAAGAATTGGCACCCTTGGCACCTTCTGACGAGTTCTTCTACATCGCCCAGAGCTGTGGGCCATTCGAAAGCTCGTCGGAAGGCTTTGCTCACCAGCGTGCGAGAGGATGCGTTGTTGCCGCAGACACCTTTGTGGATCTTCTCCAAGATGTCCTTGCCTTCTTCCCGAGGTACGCACTTCATGAGTACCCCGGACATCACACCCCGCCTGTAGAAATTGTTCCCGGCTAGTACATAGGTCTTGGCTCGTCGGACGAGTTGTTCTGCCTCGTTCTTGTCGGAAGGAACCTTCTACTTGTGAATGTAGTCGATGAAGGGTTGCCTCTAGTCCACATCGATCATCATGACCCCCTGACTGGGCTGGGATGGCCCAGGGTTAGTGGTTGGTGGTGCCGGCTCTGGGATGGATGGCGTGTGAAGTTCGTGGACGAAGACTCCCGCTGGTACTTGAGCACGAGTAGAACCAAGCTTCGACAGGACGTCCGCTGCAACGTTGTTGTCGCGGACGACGTGATGGAACTTGAGACCATGGAACTTGTTCTCGAGCTTGCGGACTTCTAGGCAGTAGGCGTCCATGTTCTCCTTGTTGCTGTCCCAGGAGTCGTTGACCTGGTTGATCACCACCGCGGAGTCGCCATAGACTAGTAGTCGCTTGATGCCCAGTGAGATTGCGAGACGGAGCCCATGTAGAGCTTCGTACTCGGCTTCATTGTTTGAGACCTTCCAGAAGATATGCAGGACGTACTTGAGTTGTTCACCCTTTGGAGAGACCAGGAGTACCCCTGCGCCCGTGCTCTCGAGGTTGAGTGAGCCGTCGAAGTACATCACCCAGTGCTCTGGTCGCTCTGTAGGTGTGGGTAGTTGATTTTCCCGCCACTTTGCCATGAAGTCGACCAGTGCTTGGGACTTGATAGCGGTGCGTGGCTTGAAGTTGATGTTGAGGGCGCCAAGCTCGATAGCCCACTTGGAGATTCTCCCGGTTTCTCCCAGTTGTGGAGTATGTCACCGAGTGGGAAGTCGGTGATCATAGTGATCGAGTACTCCTGGAAGTAGTGTCGTAGCTTCCGCGAGGTGATGAGCACTGCGTAGAGTGGCTTCTGCACCGGTTGGTACCGGGACTTAGACTCGGATAGGACCTCGCTGACAAAGTAGACTGGTCGCTGGACTGGGTAGGTGTGGCCTTCTTCCTGCCGCTCGACGACGATGGCAGTACTGACCACATGAGCAGTCACGGCGAGGTAGAGCAGTAGCTGCTCCTTTTTGTGAGGAGCCGTGAGGACTGGTGGTTTAGACAGGAAGTCTTTCAGCTGCGTCAGAGCTTGGTCAGCTTCTGTGGTCCACGCGAACTTCTCCTGGTGCTTGAGTAGCTTGAAGAAGGGTAGTCCTCACTCTCCAAGCGTTGAGATGAATCTATTCAGGGACGCCATGCACCCGGTGAGCTTCTGGACATCCTTGATACAAGTTGGAGCTTTCATGCTGGTGATGGCGGAGATCTTCTCAGGGTTAGCTTCGATGTCGTGACGGCTGATGATGAAGCCAAGTAGTTTCCCTGAGGGTACGCCGAAACGCACTTGTTGGGGTTGAGCTTCCATTGGTACACCTGCAGAGATGCGAAAGTCTCTTCAAGATCGGCGATGAGCGTGTCTGAGTTCCTGGTCTTGACGACCACGTCATCCATGTAGGCTTCGACATTTTTGTTGAGCTGCTCCTTGAAGCAGGCGTGGATAGCTCGCTAGTAGGTAGCGCCGGCGTTCTTCAACCCGAACGACATCGTCGTGTAGCAGTAGGCGCCTGTTGACGGTATATATGCGTATCAAACTTCGTTTGGATTGCAAGCGGACAAATCCTCCGTCGTAGTCAAGGGACCCTTCTTCCCTCAAGTGTGAACCCAAGGTATCGAATTCGTGGAACAAATGTGTGATGTAAGAACCAATCTAATAAAGCCACAAACACTTAAATCTTGGAAAGGTTGTTGCTTTAGCATCTAATCTATAGAACACCAAAAGAAACGAATCTAATCTATGAAAACCGAAGGTAGCAAGAGATAGAGAGGGATAGGTAAAACCAATCTAGAGAGATTGCATCAAGCTCTTGTTGAAGTTCCAAGCAAAGACGAATAAACCAAATTGAATCTCGTAAAAAGCTTCTTTAAATCGCGGCTTCCGTTCCAACTCCGAAGACGCCCACCTTTTGGAGCCACCATTCTGTCACAGCGCACTCCTATTCGTGCGGGTTAACCTAGGGTGAGTCCACTGGACAAGATGAAATCTCTTGGTAGGTCAGGCATGCACCTCTAGCCACCATGGCTACAAGAACACCCTCTATGATCTATCACGAGAATAGATCTTAAAGTAAGAAAAACCAATCGAGATCAAAGTCGTAGAAGAAGCACTTGATCACTAGAAATTGGATTGCAATTTGATAATTCAACATACTCAAAGGTACATGGACAAGATGACCACCGGTATCCTACCTTGATCTTGCTCCTAGCTCTTGGAACTCCGATGTGGTATTCCTTGCAAGGTTCCCACGCCGGCTAGGGAAACCCTAGACAACTAGATCGACCCTCTCCTCTCCGGAATGGTGTCCCTCTCTTCTCTGCTCCTCGGCGGTGAATGGCGAATGAGTGGCTCTTGGCAGGGGGACTATCAATAGTCCGAGGATGGTCTAGGTCAAAGGGGGGCACGGATGGACACAAAAATGGGCTAGGCCGACCGGCTTGGGCCGGCCGGCCTGGGCCCATTCTAGCCCATCTCGTGGCCTCCTTCCTCGGTGATGCTTCTCGTGTCTTCTGGATGTTTCCCTCCTCTGCATGTGGGCCCATGACGTCAGTTTCTCCGTGGTTTGGATAGAGCTCCTTGCCTTGCAAGCTTCAGCATTTTATGTTCAGGTCCTCGGAGTTTTCTGCCTTCACGGGTTGGTCCTTGGGCTTCTTGGAGTCATGTTCACATCATTGCTTGACTTGTACCGGGCTTCATGGTCTTCTCTCGAGGTGCTTGATGAACTTTACCCGAAAGTCTTGCATTTAATGCTAACTTCCTGCATAAACATCAAACTCCAAAACTGACATGCACGAACGAACTTGTTATATCAAGGGGGTTAGTACCAATGGATAAGATATAAAATGGATGCCAACACCGAAGGTAAACTCATGGCTAGGTTGACGGAAATTCACCGTCAACATCTCCCCCGTGCATAAACCTTGCTTGTCGTCGAGTAAGCCTTCGATGGATATCAGTGTTGCCCTTCATTGCTCAAACCCTGCACTTGATCATACATGAGAAGACATAATGCTCTCAAAAATTTAGTTCGTTAGAGTTCCATAGTGTACTAGCCTTCATCCCTAAGGAGGGTGGATATTAATTAAGCTCTTCCCACAAGCATTAAACATGCTCCAAAATTCAAATGGATCTCAAAAATTTTGAAATAAAGAATGAGATGAAAAAGAGCTAAACCAAGTTCAAAAATTTAAACCACCTTGCATCTTGCTCATGAACTCTCATCTCATCTTGTCTCTCAAGCCTGTTTATTCTACTCCTTTCCCTCTCAAAACATATATATATATATATATATATATATATATATATATATATATATATATATATATATATATATATATATATATATATATATATGGTAGGCTTTTATGTGGAGCTTTTTGGGAAAGTTTAGTCCTACCAAGATATTATAAATGAGATGTTGTCACAACAAGACAAGCTTCTCATGGTCTTACCGAGACTCGTCAAAAAGGTCATTAGAAAATAATGTTATATCAAGGAGGGGGAGAGAAAAATACACACACTTTGAGATAGGTGGACATGTGCAAATGGCAAAGAATGATCCCGAGGCACAAAGGAAGTCCTTGTTATCGGATTGCACAAGGTTGGAAAGATGAGTTTGGATCTTAATCTTGAAACTTTTGAAATTCCTAATGAATTTAGAGAACCGAGGAGTTCACTTTATTTTATATTTTTTTATACATATACATATTTTTTTCTTTATCTGTTTCTTTTTTCTCTTCTTTTTTCTTCTTTTTTTTCTTACTCCCCTTGAACTCTAAATTGCATTGTAGTTACCTCCTCCCCCATGCTTAGATGTTTGCTTGTCCTCGGGCAAAGAGGTGATAGAGATAAGGTAGGTACTAGAAATATTTTTCCTTTGGAGAGATACTTTGAAATCTTCAATCTTGGCACCATCTTGCGATCTTCCTCGAGTTGACAATCCATAGTCAAATGATAGGTTGTGGCCAAGGAGGTAAACACAAAAGATGATATTTTGGTTTTAAGGGTGGATATCCAGCGAGGTTTGCGCAATCTCCGATGTGGGGATACACAATGCACGGATAGAAAGGCTAGCAAAAAGATAGATACGCAAAAACGGAATGACCAGCTTCTTAGCCTCGGGCCAGAGAAATCAAGCCCTGAAATAACTCACCCAAAAATAAACCTTGTATACCAAGTTTTTGCACTCAAATATATAAATGGCTCTGGATAGGTAGAGCAACATGCAAGTGGTATTTATGACAAGGTTAGCATTACTTTTTTAAGAACAAAAATAAATCATCTTTAACCCATCCAAAACTTGAGAACATATGTAAAACCATGGGTCTTATTTTTATCATAACCTCCGCAAAAGATTAAGCTAGCATTTAGATTAATTTCAGATTTGTATTTTAAGAGAGCATTAGCTTAATCATGCATAAAACAAGTACAAAGATAAGCAAAGTGGCAACTATCATCATATATCAACATGGCACAAACATTTTATCTTTGCCAAAGGTAAAAACAAGGTGGTGATTTTATTCATGATGAAAATAAAAACTAACACACATGCCGGAAATAAATAAAAACTGAAAACACTATGCATACATCGGCGCATACAAGCTGAAAATTAAAGAAAAGGGAAAAAGAAAAATTAAACAAAAGCTCCTCCTCTCTCTAATCTTCCACCGGTGGTTGATATTGATAATCTTGATTGTTATACCCTTGCTCATGATAGGATTGCATCGCTCCTCCTATGAATTGCTCCGGCGGTGCTAGGTGAAGGCGGCCAAGCTCAAAAGCGATGTTTGCATTGCCTTCACCCATTTGGTTTGCATTGGATTGGATGGCTGCGATATTTTGCATGTTTCTTGCAGCGTATCCTCCAATGATGGCCACACTTTGTTGTGGTTGAGGAAGGTGTGCATATTGCTCCACAAATGCTACGTTGGGCATCGCAAAATTTGGTGGGGGCATGGCTGCACCACTCCCCCATGCTTGCATTGGTACACCACCGTAGTATCTTGGCGGAACCGGAATTCCTCCATATGGTGGTACATAATTTTGGGGTGCACCTTCTTCTTCTTGGGCTGCGGAAGAACCTTCTTCTATAAGCCTTCCTCTGTTGTTTTTCTTCGCCGGCACAAGAAGTCCTTCCTCTAACCAATCTTCTTTCCCCTCAAGAAAAAGTCTTAGTCTTGCATCAGGTAGGGGTAAATTCACTTTGGCCAATTTGAAGTCTCCTCTCTTATCTCCACTTATATATTTACCTTGCTTCAAATAATCAAATCCTAAGGAAGTCCCGACTAGGAGGAGCTCCGGGTTTCTTGGAATTCCCGGTCTGAATGAGATGGCCAACATGGAGAGGTAACACCCCGAACCAATATCTCCGGATCCCGATGTCGCTTCGCAACACCACCGGTTGATCATAAGGTGAGTGGGGTCGATTGGCTGCCCAGCAATCAAAGCTGAGTAAAGCCAATTCAACTCCATGTCGGTTATCTTGGTCTCTTTAATTCTCCCCAAAATCCTCTTGCACATCCATGAGTGAAACACCTTGATTATGGGGTTCCGGATACTGCTCCTTTGCCGGTTAGCTTCTCCTGCGATCATTCTCCAAAAACCTTCTAATGTATTCACTTGCACTTCCACTTGCTCCGAGGCTCCCTTTTGAAAACCAAGCAACTCCCTAATGTACTCATAGGGAACCACTTGTTCAACTCCCTCCAAACGGAATGAGAGACTCGACACTCCTTCATCAAGAATTGGCGCCATGGTCATGGGAATTTCCAGGGCTAATTCCTTGTGGGTGTTTGCCGACACTCCATTGGAAAATTGCACCCAACCTAGGTGTCCCAACAAGTAATAGATATCCGTATGAAAGCCCAACACTTGGAGAGCTTGGTCGTCGAAGTCGACGTTCGCCACAAGCCTCTTCTCAAGGCGAGTGAGCTTCTCCTCCTCCTCCGTCTTGATAATAAACCCATACTTGGAATATCGCGGAGCGTATGGAGGTGGAGCAGATGATCGTGTCGAGCGACGAGGTCGGACGGGCGGCTCCTCCGTGCGTCCTTGTGGTTCGGTGAACCGCATAGACGAGCTTCGTGTGGCCCTCATGCCACCGAGGAGTAGAGCGTCGTTCCTCCTCGGTGGTACCGTGTCCTCCTCCATACTCCAAGGAGACTCGGAGACCGACTACCTCCTCGAAGAGCTTATTGACGATGGCTTGGACGACGATGATCCCTTCTTCTTGGAGAAGAGACTTATAGTTTTCTTCCACATGGTTGCTGCACTCTTCCTCACAAATATATCCGGGGTTTGAACTGGTAGCAAGGCACACAAAGATAATTGGAGTATGGACTTTTAGTGGACTTAGGACGGATTTTGATGGACGAATCAAAGCTCGAAGTGGGAAGCTATGTCTCTGGAGGTTTTGGACTTAAAGCTCAGGAACACGAACAAAGAGTTGGACGAGTGACTTACTTGAGGAAGACGGGCACCAGGGGGTATAAATGGAGGTGAGGCCAGCCGGCCTGGGCCGACTGGCCTAGGGTCCTCGCTGCCCCTCTCAGCTCCAGCTTTCTCCAGCGTACTCCATGCTTGCTTGTTGCATTGTGACCGCGTGCTCCACGGGGTTGCACCGCCCAAATGCTCTCATCGACTCCCTTGCTTGCATGATTGATCCTTCCACTTGATTGTTTTGCTTTGAGTGACTTCCATGCTCCCTTGCCTCACATGCTTCTATGAGATTCCTGCAAAACAAAGCTTTGGCTGCCCCCCCCCAATGCTTGTCCTTTGCATGTCCTTTGATGATAATTGTTGGAGAGGCATCCCGTGATGCATCATGGTGCATGTGTGGTTAAGTTAACTCAAATACCTCCCTCTAATCATGTTTTAATGCTAACCACTCCTCTAATTACGAAAAATAAAATTAAACTCAGAGCTTGCAATGAGTTCAAATATAATTAGAGGAGTTTTTAAGCATCAAAAACAAATGTAAGTTGAAAATATTTTCCGACTACTTTTATTTTGGTCTCACCGGTATTGTTTGCTTCCATTAGTTGAGAGCAAGCTTTTCCCGGCTTGATCATGGGGACATATTTTTAGGTTCTAATTTTGGTTAAATGTGAGAGAGATTTTGAATAAAATTGAATGAGGCTTAGAAAAAATCTAACTCTAGAGAAACAAAGGATATGAATTTTGAACAAACCAAAAGTTAAGTTTCTAGGTTCACGCGAGTCCTACCATGCGCTAAAATTTTAAATATCATCTAGGAACATAGCGTGGCTCTACTCGTGTGTTTTTAGCATGTAAAACAAGTCAACCATAACATCATGAAAAGAATGAAAGGTTGAGGTAGGTTCTGAATTTTTTTGGTTTTGGTTTCAAAAAGAAGCAAATAACACATAGGTTGGCTCATGTAAAGGGTTTATGATCTAAATAAAATATCCAAACAAGATTTATAACTCTAAACATTATCCAACCACTTTAAGAGTCTATGAATGTCTTGCGTAGCAAATTCTAAAACCAACTTACTTGAAAGACTCAAAAAATATTGATAGGGTTGTCCTCCCGGTAGCTTATTCTTGACTCGATGAAACAGGTTGCCTCCCGCCTAGTGCTTCGTTTATAGTCCATGGCTAGACTTCTTTACTTGATTACTTCGGATCAACGCTCTTTGCGGGTGTTGCAATCTTGGGTACCCACTTCCTCACCATCTTTGGCTCAGGTTTATTCTCTAGCTTAGTCATCTTTTTGGTCTTCACAGGCAGCTTTTGTTCCTTGATCTTGACGGATGTGACAACTTCTTTGATTTCCTTCGCGTCCTTCTCCTTGGCTCTTCCTTACTAACGCGACGATGAAGTGGAATATATTTAACTTTGATCATGTTGCATATCTCGAAGCGTGGTCGAAACTTGAAGGAACTCCTCTCACCGTTGATGTCGAACTTGATTTCCCCCTTGCCGACGTCGATGGTAGGTCTGACGGTCTTGATGAAAGGCCTCCCAAGGATGAGCGGTGGCTTCCCCCTTTCTCCCATCTCAAGCACCACGAAGTCGACGGGGATGAAGTGGTGTCCGACCTTCACGGGCACATCCACAGTGATGCCCAAAGGATAGCGAATGGAGTTGTCACCCAACTCCAAGCACATGGTCGTAGGCTCTAGCTCCGGTGGGCGTAGCTTCTCGAACACGTCTCTTGGCATGACACTCACACTTGCTCCAAGGTTGCATAATGCCTTCTCGAACTTGAAGGAACCAACGGAACACGAAATCATCGGGCATCCGGGGTCTCCTTGCTTCTCTAGTCCGTTTGAAATAGCGGTGCTACATTGCTCGGACATCTTGACGTGATCCACCCTTAGTGTTGCTATCTCATACTTGTTTGCAAGTATATCTTTGAAGTAGCGAGAATATGTAGGAACTTGAAGGGCGTCCAATAGCGGCATGTTGATGCTCAACCTACGCACAACTTCCACAAACTTCTCAAAATGATTATCAAGTTTACCTCGGAAGTAGTGTGGCTTGAGTTGCGGTATCTTTGTGTCTTCTCCCGGCATCTCAAACTCGGGCTCTTCGGTGATGATTTCAGTAACCTTCTCCTTAGCAAATACCTCCGCCTCGGTAGATGGTCTAGGCTTTCTAGCTCCCGCGGAATGCTCCGGATCTTCGGTCTCCTTCCCCAAATGAGTTTGAATGGCCTTAGCTGTCTCGGGACTGTGAGGTTGCCTCGGAAGCTTCCCTTCATTAGCGGATAGGCACCCGGCAAGTTTTCCCACTTGTGTCTCGAGCATCTTCATCATGTTGAGCACTTGATGGTTGGAGCTTCCGACCTCCATCACCTTGCTATCGATGTTCTCCAACACCTTGTCTATGGCTTTGAACTTAGTGACGGTGTCCTTGTTGATCTTACCTTCCTCGTCCATGAAGTCCTTCAATTGCATACGAAGAGGAACCGAATTCGGAATGGACGAACTTGCATTAAATTGAGGTCTACCTTGCCCGTAGCGGAAGTTTGGCAAATCTCCCTTCCTCATGTAGTCGAGCATCTTGGCTTCCTCCGGGCAATCCTTTTGGACATGGCCATACTGTCCGCACTCTTCACATGTGGACCTTGCTTCGGCAGCCTTTAAATCTTGAGCTTCCTTCTTCTCTATCTCCATCTTCTCCAACCTCTTCATAAGCGAGTCGATCTTGCCTTCGAGTAGATCTTCTTTCTCCACTTGCAAGACTCCCTTGACGTTCCCCGTGGGTTGAACCGGAAGTAAGCGTCCGGATGACGCCCATGTGTCATTGTCCGCGACCTTCTTGAATAAAGTGAAAGCTCGGGTCGGTGTAAGCTCGATGATCGATCCTCCCGCCGATGCATCGATGATCGTCCTTGACGCCATGGTGAGTCCTTGGTAGAACTTTTGAACGAGATCTTCCTTCGGGAATTTATGATGTGGCACCGCCCGAGTGTACTCATTGAAGCACTCGAAAGCTTCCGATATGGTCTCCGTAGGATATTGAGCAAAAGTAGGAATCTTATTGCGCAAGCTTTTGAGTCTTACCCGGTGAGTAGTATTCCTTCATGAAAGCTCTCATCAAAGCTTCCCAATTTTGCATCGTCTCCGTCGGTTGAGAGTAGAACCATTGCAAAGCCTTTCTGAGTAGCGAGAACGGAAAGAGCCTTGCCCTCATTTGGTTTTGAGTCACCCCTTCCATGTTGAATGTCTGACAAAGTTGAATGAACGCTTGGAGGTGAAGGTTTGGATCCTCTTTACCGGTGAAGGGTGAATGTTGCACCATGCGGATTGTTGAGGTCTTGATCTCGAATGGCCTTCCGATCTCCGCGAGGTTCAAGATTGGTAGGTCGACGATGTTCGGGGTGCATAGCTCCCCGATCTTGCGCTCCGGCTGCGGTTGTTCTCCCTTCGGTTGCGGTTGAAGTTGATTTTCCCTAGGGCTTGGAGGTGGCGATTCCTTTGGAGACTCCGACGATCCTTCGGCCTCTGCTTCTGGATCTGCAAATTCCAACTTTTTAGCTTGTGCTTCACATCTCCTTAGCCTATAATGTTTTTCTGGATCATCCACAAAGTTTTCGGGTTTGTTGGAGAGGTAGCCGTCCATCTCCTGTTAGGGTTAGCAATAAACAAAATATATACAATAACAAAAATAAAAACAAAAAGAAAACTAGGGTTAGTCAAACTAGATTAGATTGATTTTGAGGATGATCAAAAGGTAGTAGATGCAAAAAGAAAAACCAAAAGAAAACTGAAAATATTCACAAAAAGCAATAAAAGATCGAATCTGGATCACTTGTTCCCCGGCAACGGCGCCAGAAAAAGGGGCTTGTTGACGGTATATATGCGTATCAAACTTCGTTTGGATTGCAAGTGGACAAATCCTTCGTCGTAGTCAAGGGACCCTTCTTCCCTCAAGTGTGAACCAAAGGTATCGAATCCGTGGAACAAATGTGTGATGCAAGAACCAATCTAATAAATCCACAAACACTTTAATCTTCGAAAGGTTGTTGCTTTAGCATCTAATCTAGAGAACAACAAAAGAAACGAATCTAATCTATGAAAACCGGAGGTAGCAAGAGATAGAGAGGGATAGGTAAAACCAATCTAGAGAGATTGGACCAAGATCTTGTTGAAGTTCCAAGCAAAGACGAATAAACCAAATTGAATCTCATAAAAAGCTTCTTTAAATCGCGGCTTCCGTTCCAACTCCGAAGACGCCCACCTCTTGGAGCCATCATTCTGTCACAACGCACTACTATTCGTGCGGGTTAGCCTAGGGCGAGTCCAATGGATAAGATGAAATTTCTTGGTAGGTCAGGCATGCACCTCTAGCCACCATGGCTACAAGAACACCCTCTATGATCTATCTCGAGAATCGATCTTAAAGTAAGAAAAACTAATCGAGATCAAAGTCGTAGAAGAAGCACTTGATCGCTAGAAATCGGATTGCAATTTGATAATTCAACATACTCAAAGGTACATGGACAAGATCACCACCGGGATCCTACCTTGATCTTGCTCCTAGCTCTTGGAACTCCGACATGGTCTTCCTTGCAAGGTTCCCACACCGGCTAGGGAAACCCTAGACAACTAGCTCGACCCTCTCCTCTCCGGAATGATGTCCCTCTCTTCTCTGCTCCTTGGCGGCGAATGGCGAATGAGTTGATGCGTGGCTCTTGGCAGGGGGAAAATAAATAGTCCGAGGATTGTCTAGGTCAAAGGGGGGCACGAATGGACCCAGAAATGGGCTGGGCCAACCGTCCTAGGCCGGCCGGCCTGGGCCCATTCTAGCCCATCTCGTGGCCTCCTTCCTTGGTGATGCTTCTCGTGTCTTCTGGAAGTTTCCCTCCTCTGCATGTGGGCCCTTGACGTCAGTTTCTCCGCGGTTTGGATAGAGCTCCTTGCCTCGCAAACTTCAGCATTTTCTGTTCAGGTCCTCAGAGTTTTCTGCCTTCACGGGTTGGTCCTTGGGCTTCTTGGAGTCATGTTCACTTCATTGCTTGACTTGTACCGGACTTCATGGTCTTCTCACGAGGTGCTTGATGAACTTTACCCAGAAGTCTTGCATTTAACGCTAAATTCCTGCATAAACATCAAACTCCAAAACTGACATGCACGAATGAACTTGTTATATCAAGGGGGTTAGTACCAATGGCCAACACCGAAGGTAAACTCATGCCTAGGTTGACGGAAATTCACCGTCAACAGCGCCGAACAGGGTGATGAACGCGGTCTTCTCTTGGTCTTCTTCCTTGATTGCAATCTGGTGGTACCCCGAGTAGCAGTCGAGGAAGCAGAGCAGGTCACAACCCACCGTGGAGTCGATGACTTGATCAATCCGCGGCAACCCGAAGGGGTCCTTGGGGCAGTGCTTGTTAAGGTTGGTGTAGTCGACGCACATCCTCCACTCGTTGGTGTTCTTCTTGCGGACGAGGACGGGGTTGGCGAGCCACTCATGTTGGAAAACTTGTCTGATGAAGCCAGCCGTGAGTAGTTTGGCGAGTTCCTTCTTGATGGTGTCCCGTCGGTCGTCAGCAAAGCGGCGGAGATGTTGTTGCTTGGGGGTAGCTTTAGGATCGACATTAAGTGAGTGCTCGATCAGCCTCCTGGGCACACATGGCATGTCCGCTGGCTTCCATGTGAAGATGTCTCGGTTAGCCCGAAAAAAACTGATGAGCGCGTCTTCCTATTTGGGATCGAGCCCCGCGCCGATCATGGTAGTCTTGCTGCCGTCACCCGTTCCGAGGTCGACGACCTTCAGCTGTACTTCCTCTGTGGGTTGAGGCTTGTTGGCAGTGTCGGTCTTCTCGGGTATCTCGAGTTCAGTCGGAGCGAGCTTCTTTGATGCAGCGAAGATCTGCATCATCACGTTGGGTAGTTGAGTAGTTGCTGCGAGCTCCACGGCTTCTGTGTCGCAGTCGTAGGATCGCTTCAAGTCCCCTTGTAGAGCGAGTACTCCAGCTGGACTTGGCATCTTGAGTACCAAGTACACATAGTGGGGCATCGCCATGAACTTGGCAAGAGCTAGTCTGCCGAGGATGGCGTGGTAGGAGGTCTCGAAGTTCGCAACCTCGAACATGATGTACTCGGTGCGGTAATTCTCCCGTGTCCCGAAGGTAACTGGCAGAACCATTGAGCCAAGTGGTATAGCCGCGTTGCCTGGGATGATGCTGTAGAAGGGCGATGTGCTCCTGGTGAGCATGCCGGTTATGTCGAGCTTCATCTTCTTCAAGGTCTTGGTGAACAGAATGTTGAGTCCGCTTCCACCGTCGATGAGTACCTTGGTGAGTCTGTAGCCTGCGACTACTGGGTCCAGGATGAGTGGGAAATGCCCTGGCTCAGAGAAGCTTGTCCATTGATCAGCGCGGGAGAAGGTGATGGGTACCTCCGACCACCTGAGAGGTGTCTGTACTGCTGGTTCAATGTTCAAGAATTCGCGCAGAGTTAGCTTCTGCGCTCGCTTGGTGGGGAGGCCACCGAAGAGGACGTTGACCATCTTGTCGGGTTCTTGGAAGTCACCGTTGCCTTCGTTGACTTTGGCCTTGCCCTTCTTGTTGTGAGGGTGACATGGCTCAGGAGTCTCCTTGAGTGCCCGCCGAAGCTGGTAGCACTGTTCGGTAGTGTGGTTGCTATCCCGGTGCCACGGACATTTCTCTTTGAGCAAATCCTTGAAGCCGCCGGAGGTCTTCTTACTGGTATCCTTTGCAGGGCTCTGAACAACCATGACAGTGTTGTCTGGCTTACGCTTGCGGTTAGGACCCGAGTAGTAGTTGTTGTTGTTGCTGCGACCCCCTTGATCCTTGTTGTTGTTGCCGCCCGTGTTTTTCTTGCCCTTGCTGCGATTGGAGTCGTACTTGGCATTGGCCTTGTCTTCCTCATCGGCCCATGAGATGATCATGTCCTTGAGCTTGGTGATTGAACTTGGGTGGCGGTGACCGAAGTCTTTGAAGGTGCGACGATGGTAGAGACCGTCTTGGAGGCACTCGATAACTTCTTTGTCGGTGACGTCGACTACGGTCGTAAGCTTGTCGAAGAAGCGGTGCATGTACTGGCGAAGCGTCTCGCCTTACTCCTGCTTGACCATCGCCAGGTCCATGCGAGTACCCGAGCACCGCATGGCGCCCGCGAAGTTGCTGGTGAATTGCGCCTTCAGCTGGTCCCACTCGTCGATCGAGTTCTTGTCGAGTGACTCAAGCCACGTGAGTGGAGCTTAGTCCAGGCATAAGGGGAAGTAGAAACACTTTGTGTCATTGTTGCCACCAACATTCTCGATGGCCAAGGCATAGCACCTGAGCCACTGTACTGGATCTTGCTTCGCGTCGTACTTGTTGATCCCGAGAGGCTTGAACTTCTTGGGTAGTAGTAGAGCGCGAAATCGGGGGGAGTAGGCGGGGAAGCCGTCGCTGTCGCTGACGTCGGTAGTCTTCTTGGCACGACGTATCTCATCGATCCTGTGGCGGGCGTCGTAGCCGCCACGTTCATTGCCGGTGGCGTGGCTATTTGCGTGGCCTCGGCCTCCGTGATTGCCACCGCCACCGCGTCTTCTGCCGTCGCCATGGAAGGAGCTACCATTGCTGCTGCCGCCACCGCCACCGCCCCCACCGCTAGTGCCGCCTTGTGAAGGTCCTCCCCCCATAGCTCTAGAGCGATTGGGGGTCGGTTGGTGTTTGGCGCGAACGCGATTGGGTCCGATGTCTGCGGGAGTGCGGCTGCGGCTGGTGGCTTCTTGGTTCACAGCTCTGGCGATCCTGTCGTCGACCCGCATGAAGTAGGCCTCCTCTGCGAGTTTCGCTATGAGGTCACCCGCACGATGCCCCTGAACCACTCGCCCTATCCTGTTGATGGACAGAAGGCATTGCTCGGGGGTAGTGTGGTTCCGGTTGGAGATTTCTTCCAGAGCGTCGTTGAGGATGCGGATGGGTAGAAGTTCCCAAAGCCGCCGGCGTCGATCTGCTCGCTTCTGGTTGCAGAGCCGCAGGCGTTCTTGGCCTCAGTAGTCTCGTCCCCGGGTGCGTCATCTGTCACCTCGTCGTCCGAGATGTCATCGAGGTACCGATCAACTCGGTCCTCTGAAGTACCGGCTTCTGCAGTTGTCACGAATACCTCACGGTCGGGTGTGCAGAGGCCAGAGTCAGTAGTTGCCACCTCGGTTGGTGAGTACTCCTCTGCTATGGGAGTCAGAGGTGTTCCCTCCTGGAAGGGGAGTGTCTCGAGTTTGGCGATGCAGTGTGAGTTGTCGTCGGTCAGGTCTGCGGGCTTCAGGTCGGGCCAGTAGACGAATCTGTCGGCTGGAGTAGACGTGATGACCAAGCCGGCGGCAGGACTTGACAATGGCTCCTCAGTAGTGTTGTGCTCGGACTCGGGCTCGATCGGACCCAATCTGAAGTCGAACTCGTAGGAGGAGTCCGAGTTGTAGTCGGGGACGATATTGGTGTCCGAGGAGTACTCGGAGACAACCTCCTCGCCAGCCCGACACGAGATTAGCGCAGCCGCGTAGACCGCGCTGGCGCTGCGAAGGCCGTACGGGTAGTGCTCGTGGGGAAGGACCGATCCACAAGATGGCTCGGGAGCCTACTCGCGTGGCTCAATCCAGGTTGTCGTCGAGTTCGAGTTGGAGACGGATCCAGTCTCGAAGTCAGCGACTTGGTTGTAGAGCAAAAATTCGTCAAATGTCTTGACGAGTTGCCCCGTGACGACTTCGTGAAGCGTCACGAGTCCGGTCTCTGGGTCCGGGGAGTACCCGAGGTAGACGTTTGTGGCCTCGCTGAGATCGGGAACTCGAAGGAGAGACACGTGGCACACAATTTAGACAAGTTCGGGCCGCGAGGTGCGTAATACCCTACGTCCTGTATGCTGCGTAGGTCTGGATTGATTGGATGTTGTTACAAGATGATGCGGATAGATAGATTGGGGTCCCTGCCTCGCCTTATATAGTCCGGGAGGTAGGGTTACAAGTCGGTTTAGAGAGGAGAGTACTAGTCGTACACGGCTAGGAGTACTCTACATGGGTTCGGACATGTCCAGCTTCCTAACTGAGTACTAGCCCTCTGGTTACCTTGTGCTCCACGCCGTCTTGCACCGTGTAGCCCAAGTCGAGTAGTCCCGGGGGCCCACACAGTAGTCGGTTCCAGTGAGAGCCATGTGTGGTTCGAGGACCGGTGGATGGTCGCTTCCTGGTGTGATGAGTGATTGACAACATGGTGTGGACTGATTCTTGGCTAAGTATTGCAGGTGCAGGTTGCGGCTTGACTGGTGTTGGTGCAGGTGAAGAACAAGCGCGAAAGGTCATTGCTGGTGAGGCCTCCAAGTGTGGAGAAGACAAGTAGGCTTGGTTCGAGGGACCCGGTGGCCAGCGGGGTCAAGTGCGGGCCGCATGGTGGCAAGAACGGCAAGATGAAGTCATGGACGGTTCCTTGGTTGAGCCACAAAGCCAAGATCGAGCCGGGACTACGTGGGAGCCGAGTCATGAGTGGTGATTGGCGGAGGCTACACCGAGTTCGCGGGGTTTCCGGTGATTCACCAGAAAACCACTGGGTTCCTTGGATTATCCACAAAGCCAAGACCGAAGAACCGAAGACGGAGGTGCAGCAGCATCAGACCGGTCTGACCGGTGGGTCTGACCGGTGGGTACCGGTCTAACCAGTGAGGAGCACCGGTCTAACCGGTGTGCGACGACGCAGTCCGGAGACTTCGAAGCGGAGGACACGCGTCGGGATCACAAGGCTTGCGTCGTGGTTAAGCAAGTTTGCGGTCGCTGGGCATCCGTCCGATGTTGCGAAGACAAAGACTTCCAAATTCGCCCTTGAGGGGCATGTATCCCTAGTTAGCTAGTAAGGGTATTTTAGTCTTTCGGTTGCCTCCATATAACCCAAGTGGTGAGAGGATGGCAGCCATCTCTTGGAACCCTAGCTCATTTTGTTTTCCTATTTTCCTTAGGATTTCCATAGGACTAGCTTGAGAGCTTCATGGTGAGATCTTGTGAGAGGGAAGGATGATCGGGCGGCAAGCTAGACCTTGTATGAACCTCTTTGGTATGTATAGATGATTCGGCGTGGTTCCTCAAGGCTTGGATGTGTCTTTCCCATTTCTCCTTTTTGGTGATTTTCAGAGCCCTTTCTTAGCGATTTTCTTGGTGCGATTTCAATGCCTTTCTCTTTGGGATTTGGTGGGGGATATATGCTTGAACCCTTCGTGGTTCTTTTCCCTTTGATTCCCCTCCCAAATCCGTGAGCAAAGGAGCTCGATTTTGGGGTTTTCTTGGCTCTAGGGTTAGAGGCGTTCTTGATTGGATTTCTTCAATTCCTCTCGGTTTAGCAAGTTTTGGTGGACCAAATCTTGGCTATGGAGTGCCCATGAGGTGTTCCTACTATCCACAAAGTCTTGTGCAAAACCGTGGAGCAATTTGGGAGATCGGGAGTTGGATTTGGGGGAGTTGACCCGCAGGTGCTGTTCATCCCGAGAGCTCAGGTCACACCGGCCTGACCGGTGCCTCACACCGGTCTGACTGGTGCAGACTCCTTGTTGAGTTTTGCTCGGGTGAACGTCTTAGTGAGTTCCCTATTGTCTCGTGTTGCTGCTGTTTCGAGTTTGGTCCTGTTTGGAGCTCGGTAGGTCTGTTTCATGGATTTGGGATTTCTTGGCTTGGACCGGTCTGACCGGTGAGCTACATCAGCCTGACCGGTGTAGAGGCCTTCTCTGGAAGTTCTTAGATTTTGCCAGCAGGGACCGATCTAACCGGTGCTGCTCACCGGCCTGACCGGTGTAGTCCAGTGGTGCTCGAGTTGCTAGTTCCGCTGCAGTCTCGAGTCAGTGTAGGTGGTTGTTGGTTCTTAGGATCAGTAGCACTCCAGTGGCTGCGTGGTCTTGGCCAACTTGGGTAGTTGAGTCGGAGACGTGCATTGGAAGCCGTGTTCGTCTTGTTGGAGTTTCCATCTCCTTCGAGAAGAATTTTTATCGGCTCCCATTCACTCCCCCCCTCTCTGGTTCGCCTAATCGGTCCTTCAAGTGGTATCAAAGCCGGTTCGGGTCTTCATTGACTCTAGCCAGTCTAAGATCCAAAGATGGCGTACCAGGAACGGGGTTCGGGTCCTCCGCACTTCGATGGGAAGAACTACCAGATGTGGCAGAGGCGGATGGCGGCGTTCCTCCGCGGAAAGGGTCAGATCCTTTGGGATGTTACGGTGAACGCAACTTATGTTCATCCGATTAATTTCCTAGCTCCTGGATCGAGGGATACGCACGACGCCAACAACAAGGCGGTCGACTACTTGTTTCGTGCTCTGTGTCAATCCGAATTCGATCGGGTTTAGACAGAGGACCTAGCTTGTAGGATTTGGTTGGAGCTGAAGAATGCTCATGCTGGGAATGCTGAGGTTCAGGCACGGTTGTATGCGACTTACCGGAGAGAGTACGAGAACTTCACTCATCTCCCCGGTGAGTCTATTGATACCTTGTTCCAGCGATTCACGGTGATTGTGAACAACATGATGGCCAACGTCGACATCCTCCCATACGATGACCATGATAGAGCTGTGAAGCTCTTACACGTGCTGGATTGTACCGTGTGGGATGGAAAGGTCGAGGCCATTCTTGAGTCCGAGAAGTACACCACTCTGACGGTGAACGAGCTGTTCTCGAAGCTCAAGTCTGCTGAGGTTGATCGTGGTTTGACAGCCCGTCTTGAGAGCCCGACTGACTCCCATAGTCTTGCTCTCGTCAGTGGCAAAGTGGCTATGTCTAACGCTAACGCATCCTCCAGGATGTACTCTCTGTCTTCTTTGATGTCTTTGCCAGACGAGGAGTTCGACGTGCTTGGAGAAGACGAGCTGGCGTTACTGACCAGGCGGTTCGAGAGGCTTCACGAGAACAGGGTGAACATGAGGAGGACAGCATGGACGTGCTTTCAGTGCGGCAAGCCAGGACACTTCGTCGCCGACTGTCCGGAGAAGACGGAGAACAAGGACGGCTACAAAGACGGCTACAAGCACCGGTCGAGCAAGGACGGCATGTACAGATCGAGGCGCGATCACAAGCACAAGAACAAGCACAAGGACGAGCGACGGTCGAGGAAGAAGGACGGCCGCGACAGGAAGGCCCGAGCGATGGTCGGAGCGAGCGACGTCGACTCCAGCTCCGCCTACTCTTCCTCGAGCTCGAGTAGCAGCGAAGATGAAGGTGATCGGCGCAAGAACAAGAAGGCGTCCAAGAACTTGAGCAGGTTGAGCTGCTTCACGGGAGATGGCTTCTGCGGCATGGCTCGTAGCACCGGCAGCAAGAAGAGTCACCAGAGCGACTCGGACTCCGACTCTGAGGATGAGGTACGTGACGAGCTTCCCTTCTTGCATGAGGAGAATGAGCATCTTGGCAAGTTGCTTGATAATCATGATGACATGCTTAGAGAGGCCAAGAAGATGAGGAAAGAGCTTAGGGCCTCACTAGAAGATGCTAGGAACCGTGTGGCTGAGCTAGAAACCCAGAACCTAGATGCTAAGCTTGAGATTGATTCGCTTAAGGCTTCTCCTATGGTTTCTGATGAGATTGATTGCTGTGATTGCTCTGTGTACCTAGCTGATCTTACTGCTCTTAAGGATAAGCATGCCTCTACTTGTGATGAACTAGATGTGCTTAGGGTTGAAGTGGCTGAGCTCAAGTCTAGACCTGCTTTGCTAGGTGCTTGCACTTCTTGCCCTGTTTTGCATGGAAAGATTGATGAGATGCATGCTTATAGTGTTTCGCTTGAGGCTAAGTTGAAAGAGCCTATTCCTACTTTTTGCTTTACTTGTGAAGTGCATGCTGTGAAAAATCTGGAACTTGCACACTATGTGGATCGCTTGCAGGATGAGAATGATGAATTGAGGAAAATGATGGGTTGGTTGTCGGGGCATGAACCTCAACTTAGGATGATGATAGAGGCATACAAGCGCTATGATGGGCAAGCGCTTGGTTCGGAGAAGGTTGGAGAGTGTAGTGGTGAGGGAGGAGAGAAGATCGATGATATCCATGCTCCACCAAAAACCTTCCACAAAAATGGCTATGCTCCTAAGCCCAACCCACTGAAAAACAAACTTGACACAACCCCAGATCCTCCCATATTCCCTCACTCCACAAATGATTTCCAAAAACCTATCAAGTTCAAGAGCGACTTGGGGAATGAGTTCTTTGGGAAAGAGGGTGTGAAGCCTAGTGAGGAGAAGCCGGTTGACAAACCGAGTGGGGAGAAATCAAGTGAGCAGCCCCATCCCAAGCCTAAACCTAAGCCCGTGCGGTTTCATTGTGACTGTTGTGGGAGAGATGGTCACAAGGGCGAGTTTTGCTTCAAGAGGAAGCGTGAGGAGAGAATGGCAAAGGAGTGGGCTAACAAGGACAAGTATCACCCTTCCAATGGTGTACTTGAGCCTCGTATGCAGATGCCCAGGGCCAAGGCGATTGTGAGGACGGTTCCGGCTTGGGGAGATCGGAAGGTAGCAGGTGGTGCTGCTGGCCGAGCTACACCGGTCAGACCGGTGCGCTACACCGGTCAGACCGGTGCGCTACACCGGTCAGACCGGTGCAGGTCTGGACAGATAGCAGTCTGGTTTTCGTGCTCGTGAGGATGCTCGGTTTGGTTCAAGTGGTCGTGGTTCTGGTGGTTGGCATGGAAAGTCTGCAGGTGGACAGTTTGTTAGACGTTCTCTACCTCATGCTCAATACGAGGTTGGAAGGAGTCGTAGCTTTGAGATGGAGAGGACGAACGGTCCATGGTCTTCCTTTCATGGCTTTCGTCCTCCTCCTGCTAGAGAGGGTTGGTTCCCTCGTAATGGTTACCGTGGTGGTGTTCGTGGTGGTAGCTTTGATAGGCGTGATGATTTGGTTTGTGCTAACCCCACTTTGGAGCAAATGGCTCGGCACTGGTTTTACTCTTTTGGTACTAACCCCAGTGCTAAGTTGTTTGTTCACTCACGTGCTCGCTTTTGAATTTCAGGTGGGAGACTTGAGGAACGTTTGGTTGATTGACTCCGGTTGCTCGAGGCATATGACCGGGGACAAGGGGTGGTTCTCAAGTCTCGTCCCGGTGGTGTCCAGGACATACATCTCCTTTGGGGACAATGGGCGAGGGCGTGTGCTTTCAGAAGGTGAGATCATGGTAAGTGACAAGGTCACTCTCAGCCGTGTTGCTCTTGTTCAATCGCTGGGGTTCAATTTGCTTTCCGTGTCCCAGTTGTTGGATGAGGGTTTTGAGGTGTTGTTTCGACCTGGTGGTTCTCGGATTTTAGATTCTCGAGGGGACCTAGTTTGCATTGTCATTCCCAAGGGTCAAGTGTTCCGAGCTGATTTCTCTCAGTCTTCTGGTGTGGAGCGTTGTTTCTTGGCTGGTTCATCGAGTGAGTTGTGGAAGTGGCATAGGAAGTTGGGTCACTTGAGCTTTGACCTTTTGTCTCGCTTGAGTAAACTCAATTTGGTCCGAGGATTGCCACGGTTGAAGTTTGAGAAAGAGTTGGTTTGTGCGCCGTGTAGGCATGCCAAGATGGTAGCCTCTTCTCACCCGCCTCTCACCGATGTGATGACTGAGCGTCCATGCGAGCTGCTCCATATGGACCTTGTTGGCCCAGCTCGTGTGCGATCTGCGGGAGGCAAGTGGTACGTCCTTGTTGTGGTGGACGACTACTCTCGGCATGCATGGGTCTTCTTTCTTGAAGAGAAAGGGGAGACGTTTGGTTTTGTTCGAGATCTTGTCTTGAGGTTAAGAAACGAGAGGCACGGAGATGCCATATGAGCGATCCGCAGTGACAATGGCTCGGAATTCAAAAACTCTCGCTTCGAAACCTTTTGCCATGACTTGGGTCTTGAACACTAGTTTTTGAGTCCGTATATGCCTCCCCAGAATGGCGTGGTGGAAAGGAAAAACAGGACCTTGTGCGAGATGGCTCAGACGATGCTCGACGAGCATAGGACTCCAAGAAGGTTCTGGGCTGAGGCGGTCAATACCGCATGCTACGTGTCGAACAGGATCTACCTCAGAGTTCACAAGAAGAAAACCTGTTACGAGTTGATGCATGGTCGCACACCCAAGGTGAGTCATTTCCATGTCTTTGGTTGTAAATGCTTCATTCTTAACAAAGGAAATAAGTTGGACAAGTTCGAGGCTAGGTCGGTCGATGGCATTTTCTTTGGTTACGCATCTCATTCTAGAGCATTTCGTGTGCTCAATCTTGAAACTAACCAAATCATGGAGACTTGCGAGGTAACCTTCGACGAGACACAGCCACGTAGTCAGCTTGTTTTTGAGTGTGCAGGTGACGATGAATTTGGCGAGGAGATTTTCCAGGAGGAGGAGCATGAACATGGAGATGATGAAGATGGCGGTGTGGTGCCCGCGGCTGAGCATGTACCTACTACTTCGACGACGATCGAGAACGGGCCCTCTCCCACACCTACAACGACAAACCCAGATCAAGGCGAAGCTGCTGTTGAGGGGGAGGTAGCATCAAGGCGAGAACCTCCCCGGCGAGTGCAAGTGGATCACCCAGCTTCGAGGATCATCGGCGACATGAATGAACGTACTACACGGTCTAGGGTTCGGAACAATTCTCATTTCGCTCATGCTGCTTTTGTTGACACCTTTGAGCCCAAAGACATTGGACACGCACTATCTGATCATAATTGGGTTAATTCGATGTATGAGGAGTTGGAGAATTTTGAGAGGAACTAAGTTTGGGAATTGGTTGACCCTCCCCCAGGGTGTAAGCCGATTGGGACAAAATGGGTGTGGAAGAACAAAGAGGGAGAGAAAGGAGAAGTGGTGAGAAACAAGTCAAGGCTTGTTGCTCAGGGGTATAGTCAGAAAGAGGGGATCGACTACGAGGAGACCTTTGCTCCCGTAGCTCGTTTGGAGGCCATTAGGATCCTTCTAGCCTTTTCCGTGGCTAAAGGGTTCAAGTTGCACCAAATGGATGTGAAGAGTACTTTCCTGAACAGTGTATTGGAGGAAGAAGTGTATGTGAGGCAACCACCGGGGTTTGAGAGTGAGAAGTACCCCCACCGGGTGTACAAGTTGAGGAAGGCGCTGTATGGGTTGAAGCAGGCACCTAGAGCTTGGTATGGTAGGTTGAGGGGGTTCCTATTTGAGCGAGGCTTTGAGATGGGGAAGGTCGATCAGACCTTGTTTCTCCTCAGGAAGGGCAGAGATATCCTGATTGTGCAGGTGTACGTGGATGATATTGTCTTTGGTGGCTCATCTAACTCTCTTGTTGCAAGGTTTTCAGAAGACATGAGCAGGGAATTTGAGATGAGCATGATGGGTGAGTTGCAGTTCTTCCTCGGGCTCCAGATCAAGCAATCGAAGGAAGGAACATTTGTACACCATGCAAAGTACACCAAGGACATTGTGCGGAAGTTCAAGATGGAGGACTCCAAGGCCATGGCGATGCCTATGAGTACGACTACAACTCTTGATGCGGACGAAGAAGGTGAGCATGTGGACCAGAAGGAGTACCGGAGCATGATCGGGTCACTCCTCTACTTGACGGCGACGAGGCCGGACATCTAGTTCTCGGTATGTCTGTGCGCTCGTTTTCAAGCATCTCCAAGGACTTCGCATCGGCAAGCGGTCAAGTGCATATTCAGGTATTTGCGACACACTCCCGACTTCGGCCTTTGGTACTCCGCGTCTTCTTGTTTGGCTCTTCATGGTTTTTCAGACGCGGATTTTGCCGGGTGTCGGTTGGATAGGAAGTCCATTTCTGGGACTTGCCAGTTTCTGGGTTCTTCTTTGGTGTCTTGGTCTTCCCGCAAACAGTCGAGTGTTGCTCAATCCACTACCGAGGCAGAGTATGTCGCCGCAGCTAGTTGTTGCTCTCAGCTCCTTTGGATCACATACACCATGAGTGACTTTGGTGAGGAGTATACCCATGTCCCACTTCAATGTGACAGCACCAGTGCCATAAGTGTTGCAAAGAACCCAGTGCTTCACTCCAAAACCAAGCACATAGAAGTGAGGTATCATTTCCTGAGAGACAACGTAGAGAAAGGAAAAATCTCGTTGATCCATGTACCCACACATGACCAGCTAGCCGATATTTTGACCAAACCCCTAGATCAAGCAACTTTCACTCGTTTGCGGGGGGAGCTTGGTGTTTGTTTGATTTCTTGAGTTGGTGTGTGGCAGCTCCTTTGTAGCATATGTATAGCTTTCCTTTGTGCATTTCTTGCATTTGGCATGGCATATGTAACATGATGTATAGGCATCTTTGTATCTTAGGTTGCATGCATTTTGTATCATATGCATTGTTTAGGAAAAGCTTCTCCTATATACATTGTTCACCATGGTATGATATATATGTCCTTGTGAGCTAGTTTGGTAAGCTATGGTTAGTTTGGCTTAGCTCTTGATGATCTTGATTTATATCCATGGTTGATGGCTATGTTTTTAAAAAATGTCACATGTATGCTCTCTTGTGAGTAAATGCCTTTATATGATCTTGACATGTTTTAGTGGCTTGGCTATGCTTAATTTGTGGTTGGATAGCTTATTTTGATCATATGGGGCCAAAGGCTCATTTGCCATCATGAATGTTTAGCCCCCATGCTTAATCTTGTGGAGGGGCATAAGTTCCTTTTTGTCGCAAAGACATTTCATGTACCAATTTCAAATCTGAAAATGAAATGTAAATTGCTTGGAAAATGTGCTCCCATGTCATATGTGCTAATTTTAATTTGCTTTGGGTGCTAAACTGTTGCATGATGCCTACCAATGAGAAGTCTCATATATAGAAGTAGGCACATGGCTCGGTGGCTTTGACATGACATGAGGTGCTTGTGGGTGTTTATGATGGTCTTATGATTAGAATGGTTGTCCTAGCATGAAGTTTGTGTGGCTTTGCCTTTTTGACATGTTTTGCTCATGTTTAGAACTTTGCTCATGAGAGGGTAAATTTTCGCAAAATTACTCATTTCTATCTTAGCTTCGCCCAATGGTTGTGAAACTTGGTGATCTTGTAGTTGATGTCATTACAAAGCTATAGAGTATCTAACTTGCTCATTTGGACATGTGTAGCATCCTATGTTGAATTTTGTCTATTTGAGAAGCTCTAGGTTGCATTTTTTGCATTTTTGGCTTGATTCATGCATTGTCAACAAGGGGGAGAAGTTTGAGCATGTTTTGGCTTGCTACATGCATTTAGAAGGTTTCCAAGTGGTTTTGAGCTATTTTTGAGCTCGTGCAGTTCCCAGATGCTCAGCGGCCTGACCGGTGTGAGATTCAGGTGCTGGGTGATCTAGCACACCGGTCTGACTGGTGTGGTTGACCGGTCTGACCGGTCAGAGCAAAGCTGAAGTAGCTGCTCTGTTTTGTGAAGAGGTTTGTATGCATTCGTCCAGGGGGAGTTGCATTGGTTCAGGGGGAGCTTGCATGTGTGCAGGGGGAGCTCTTTGTGGTTTTCAAGCTTTGGTTTGTTGGTTTGTGCTTTTTGCTTGAGCATGGTTTTTGTCTCGGATGTGTTGAGCCGTTGCCCTTGCCTAAGGGGTCCGAGACTTGTCATTTTCAAGTGATCTTGCTCTTTGCCTTTCTTTGGCTTTCGATCGCTTATTGGAGTTTATTTTATTCGTTTCTTTTCTTTTCCTTTTCTCTTTGATTACCAAAATGTGTGTGTTGTCAATGCACTCATCAAGGGGGAGATTGAGAGCCATGTGTGGTTTGAGGACCGGTGGATGGTCGCTTCCTGGTGTGATGAGTGATTGACAACGTGGTGTGGACTGATTCTTGGCTAAGTATTGCAGGTGCAGGTTGCGGCTTGACTGGTGTTTGTGCAGGTGAAGAACAAGCGCGAAAGGTCATTGCCGGTGAGGCCTCCAAGTGTGGAGAAGACAAGTAGGCTTGGTTCGAGGGACCCGGTGGCCAGCGGGGTCAAGTGCGTGCCGCATGGAGGCAAGAACGGCAAGATGAAGTCATGGACGGTTCCTTGGTTGAGCCACAAAGCCAAGATCGAGCCGGGACTACGTGGGAGCCGAGTCATGAGTGGTGATTGGCGGAGGCTACACCGAGTTCGCAGGGTTTCCGGTGGTTCACCGGAAAACCACTGGGTTCCTTGGTTGATCCACAAAGCCAAGACTGAAGAACCGAAGACGGAGGTGCAGCAGCATCAGACCGGTCTGACCGGTGAGGAGCACCGGTCTGACCGGTGTGCGACGACGCAGTCCGGAGACTTCTAAGCGGAGGACACGCGTCGGGATCGCAAGGCTTGCGTCGTGGCTAAGCAAGTTTGCGGTCGCTGGGCATCCGTCCGATGGTGCGAAGACAAAGACTTCCAAATTCGCCCTTGAGAGGCATGTATCCCTAGTTAGCTAGTAAGGGTATTTTAGTCTTTCGGTTGCCTCCATATAACCCAAGTGGTGAGAGGATGGCAGCCATCTCTTGGAACCCTAGCTCATTTTGTTTTCCTATTTTCGCTTCCTATTTTCCTTAGGATTTCCATAGGACTAGCTTGAGAGCTTCATGGTGAGATCTTGTGAGAGGGAAGGATGATCGGGCGGCAAGCTAGACCTTGTATGAACCTCTTTGGTATGTTGGATGATTCGGCGTGGTTCCGCAAGGCTTGGATGTGTCTTTCCCGTTTCTCCTTTTTGGTGATTTTCGGAGCCCTTTCTTGGCGATTTTCTTGGTGCGATTTCGAGGCCTTTCTCTTTGGGATTTGGTGGGGGATATATGCTTGAACCCTTCGTGGTTCTTTTCCCTTTGATTCCCCTCCCAAATCCGTGATTAAAGGAGCTCGATTTTGGGGTTTTCTTGGCTCTAGGGTTAGAGGCGTTCTTGTTGGGATTTCTTCAATTCCTCTCGGTTTAGCAAGTTTTGGTAGACCAAATCTTGGCTATGGAGTGCCCATGAGGTGTTCCTACTATCCACAAAGTCTTGTGCAAAACCGTGGAGCGATTTGGGAGATCGGGAGTTGGATTTGGGGGAGTTGACCCGCGGGTGCTGTTCATCCCGAGAGCTCAGGTCACACCGGCCTGACCGATGCCTCACACCGGTCTGACCGGTGCAGACTCCTTGTTGAGTTTTGCTCGGGTGAACGTTTTGGTGAGTTCCCTGTTGTCTCGTGTTGCTGCTGTTTCGAGTTTGGTCCTGTTTGGAGCTCGGTAGGTCTGTTTGGTGGATTTGGGATTTCCTGGCTTGTACCGGTCTGACCGGCGAGCTACACCGGCCTGATCGGTGTAGAGGCCTTCTGTGGAAGTTCTCAGATTTTGCCAGCAGGGACCGGTCTAACCGGTGCTGCTCACCGGCTTGACCGGTGTAGTCCAGTGGTGCTCGAGTTGCTAGTTCCGCTGCGGTCTCGAGTCGGTGTAGGTGGTTGTTGGTTCCTAGGATCAGTAGCACTCTAGTGGCTGCGTGGTCTTGGCCAAGTTGGGTAGTTGAGTCGGAGACGTGCATTGGAAGCCGTGTTTGTCTTGTTGGAGTTTCCATCTCCTTCGAGAAGAATTTTTATCGGCTCCCATTCACTCCCCCCTCTCTGGTTCGCCTAATCGGTCCTTCATCCAGTACCCGCCTGAGTAGTGGGCCCTGGGATGTCCATACGACAGTGACGCCATCGTCCTGCACCCCATCTTGCACGCCTGACTGCTATGCTTGTCTCTGCTTGCCTGACTGCTCTGCTTGCCCCATCTGGACTGTATGAGTGCTCTGCTTGCATCTGCTTGCATGACTGCTAGAGATAGAAGACAACAGATTTTTTTTCCATGCTGGCAGTAAGCTGCAGATTTTTTAGATAAGCAGAAGACAATGTAAATGCAGAGATAGAAGATAGAATTGCTCAATTACATTTTGTTCAGTCCATGTGTTATAATTCTACTACTTTTTTCTTATTATTCATGCTCAATTGCAGGAGTTCGAAATCCAAACCTGGATGGAATTGGTGCAGAAAAATGTTGGAAGCAGCGAGCTTGATGCTGATGAGTTCAATTTTGGAGCAACGTCCGAGGAACAAGAACATGCAGAAGCAGTAGCAAAAAGAGATCATTGCTCGGCGTTTGGACAGCGACAATATTTGATACTGTGTTGTAGGTGCAATGCAGAAGCATTGAATTTGAATTGTTAGTTACCTGATGTGAATAAAGAAAGAGATGAATAAGATGTAAGGAGATATATGAGCGTTGGGTTGGAGTTGGAAGGAAAAGTGGAGCCTCCAATCTAGACGAGAGACCCTCATATGAGAGAATAGGGGTTCAAATTTGAGAGTTCCACTGGAGTTGCCCTATACATCCTCCTAAAAGATCAGGATTCCTAACTTTATGCATGCAAGTTCGTGCCTCATCTCAAGGTGAAAGGGCACAAAAAGAAAGATTAGATAAGGGTTCCTGATGTAAATGTACAAGAGAGAAAGAATATATAAAAGCGGTTAGGATAATTTAAAAATAGTATAGGATTCCTCATGTAAAATTGTCTTCTATACTTTAGGAGTTGGTGACCTTCTTTATTCTTTCAAATACATTTTTAGAAGTTGTAAAACATCATATTTTTAGGAGGAAAAAATTAGATACTCTTCGGTTGCATCTCTTCACGTTGTTAAGCTCCTCGCCTACCGAAGGTCATCCGCGCCTCTGTGCTCTTCGGTCGCCTCCACTTCATCGGGCCTCGGCTTCCGTGGAGTTGCACTCTTCGATTGTCTTTTCATCGCGGGGACTTGTCTCTCTTCTTCGTTGCCACTGCAATGCATCTCAACATCATAAGCGAAGATGCACCTTCACGGTTCGACCGAGCCGCTGCACCTGCACCATCGGCCCGAAGATCCTCTTGATCTTCGGGTCATGACCTTCGGTTGCTACCTTTGCTCATTGCGCCCTCTTCAACCCTGTGATCACAAGACAAAGAAGGGTGTTGCCTTCCGCTCCTCTTCGGTGAGCCGAAATGAAGGGAGGGGGTTAGTTGCGAAGTATTTACCCCAACATTTAACCCCTTGCTAGTGAAGGTTGACCCTAAGACGAGCCAAACTAGCAACTCTTGAAAGAAAGGGTGGAACATGTTTCGCCCCAAAACACCTTCCCACTTCG
Organism: Cenchrus fungigraminus; assembly: GCA_036936925.1. Taxonomy (NCBI): domain Eukaryota; kingdom Viridiplantae; phylum Streptophyta; class Magnoliopsida; order Poales; family Poaceae; genus Cenchrus; species Cenchrus fungigraminus. The sequence continues at coordinate 53,463,863 of CM072772.1, read as the reverse complement.
GCTCGTCAATTTTTTTGTTTCACGTTTTTTGAGATTTTCGCGTGCCTAACCATGATGTTCGAGATTTTCTCCACCTCATCATGATCTCCAAGATTTTCGCTACATTATCTTGATCCCACGATCTCCGAGAATCTCGCCGTTTGGAGCCTATATATCATGACCCCTGCCGCTGTTACTTTCTTTCACCGCTGTGAAATTGATCTTCACGACTCCTTCGTCTTCGCGGCTCCCTCATCTTCGCGGCTCGCTCTTGTGTTCTTGGTATTTACTCTTTCATTTTTTAAGTTCTATTCATCTCGGTCTTTCTCTCTCTTCTTAGTATTTATCTTCGCAATTTGGACTTGTGTAGGACGTATTTTTCCTGCTATTTTTGTTCCTTCCCTTCGCGAAGATATGGCTCCCAAGGCAGATTAGCTACCCACAACCAATGTCTTTGGCCAACGTAAAGTGTTGGATAGTTTGATTGTGGAGTATGAAAGTCTTGGATACATTGAGAAAGGAAAAGGGAGAGCCCCTAGTTCTGAGACTATTCCCAAACCACGTACCAACGAGGTTGTGGTGTTTCGCGATATCTTTGCGGCGGGTCTTCGATTTCCTTTAGATAATGTTGTTGTGGCGATTCTTCGCAACTTCGGCATGTATCTTCATCAGTTGACTCCTAATGCTATTCTTTGGCTCAGCTTGTACATGTGGGTTGCGAAGATTATGGGCGTCGCACCAGATGTGGCTAACTTTGTGAGAGCTCACAATGTTCATCACCAACCTTTGAAGATTGAGCGCTTTGTTGATGGTAAACTTCTTCGCAAAGAAGCTCAGTTTGCTTCGCTGAACTTCAAGTATTGCAATGATGTGGACGTCCCTGTTATTGGTTACAAGAACAAATGGGAAGAGAACTGGAACAACTATTGGTTCTATCACACTGTGGAGGCTGATGAAATGCCTGTTGTTTGCAATGAGGTTGGGAAACTGCCTAAGGGCGTTGGTTCTGTGATAGAGGTGGAGTGCCTGATCTTTCGGTGAGTGGAGATAAATTTGACTTGGTGGAAGTAGACCCTCACAATCCGACTACGACGAGCACGCCCGAAGCGCTAATGCAATCGCTATGAGGCGAGCAATCTAAGTATCACTCGAAGGTGGAGTTATGCAATACACGAGGACAACGCGTATTTGCGTGTGTTCGAGAGTAGCTAAAGCTAGATATAAAACAAAACTCAAGTCTGAATCGAAAAAGAGCCTCTATCTAATAGAGAGCAAGAGGAGGCGCAGACCATAGGCGAGCCGCGACCAGGGAGTGGTGGCGCCGCCCCTGGCGTGTAGGGAGGGGGCCGCAGCCCTAGGCGCCCACACAAGGGCCTCCTGATGGGCCAACGTCTATTCTTCTGGGCCTTCGTTCTTCAGTAGCCTGACGAAGTTCAGTTCTCTTGCACGGGCCCGAGTGATTGTCCCAACGGAAGTAGCAGGTGGCGCCTGAGGTGGAGGACCAACTGGAGGCGCCTGAGGTGCTGCTGGTGTAGACGTACTCATGGTGTCCTCATCATCCTCCCCTTCTTGAACTGAAGTCGTCCTCGACGACAACTCCTCATCCTCACCCACATGTGGTTTCAAATCTGCAAGATTAAAACTAGTGGAAACACCATACTCCGTAGGCAGGTCAAGAATGTAAGCATTATCATTAATCTTGGTTAGCACTTTAAAAGGACCAGCAGTACGAGGCATCAATTTAGAATGGTGCAAGGTAGGAAAATGATCCTTTCTCAAATGCAACCAAACCATATCAACAGGTTCAAAAGTAACAAGTTTTTGACCTTTACTACCAGCAACCTGATATTTAGCATGAACAACAGCAATGTTTTGTTGAGTTTGTTCATGCAGGTTAATCATTTGTTCAACATGTGCAACAACATCTATGTGTGGGGCATCCCCAACATCAAGCGAAAATAGATCAATAGGCGCTTGAGGAAGGTAACCATAAACAATCTGAAAAGGGCACATCTTTGTAGAAGAATGCGTTGCATGATTATAAGCTAACTCAACATGAGGCAAGCAATCCTCCCAGCATTTCAAATTTTTGTCTAAAACAGCCCTAAGCATGCTTGACAAAGTTCTATTAAGCACCTCAATTTGTCCATCAGTCTGAGGGTGACAAGTTGTTCTAAACAGCAATTTAGTTCCCAATTTATTCCAAAGTGATCTGCAAAAATGACTGAGAAACTTAGCATCATGATCAGAGACTATTGTATTCAGAATACCATTCAAACGAATAATCTCTCTAAAGAACAATTCAGCAACTCTATTAGCATCATCTGTCTTATGACAAGGTATAAAATGAGTCATTTTGGAGAAGCGATCAACAACCACAAAAATGCTATCCCTCCCCTTCTTAGTTCTAGGCAATCCTATAACAAAGTCCATAGAAATATCAAGCCAAGGGAAAGTAGGGACAGACAAAGGCATATACAAACCATGGTTGTCCAATCGTGACTTAGCTTTCTGACAAGTAGTGCAGTGTGCAACAAGGCGCTCGACATCACGGTGCATCCAGGGCCAAAAAGAAGTGGGTGGCCAGCACCTCATACGTCTTGTAGACGCCAAAGTGCGCCATGAGACCACCTCCATGCGCTTCCTGTAACAACAAAAGACGAACCGAGCTTGCTGGAACACACAGCTTATTAGCGCAAAATAGGAACCCATCTTGCATGTGAAATTTGCCCCATGGTTTGCCATTAATACAATGGGCTAAAACATCTTTAAAATCAGCATCGTTAACATATTGATCCTTCATAGTTTGCAAGCCCAAGATTTTAAAATCTAACTGTGACAGCATGGTATAGCGACGGGACAAAGCATCAGCAATAACATTTTCCTTCCCATTCTTGTGTTTAATAATGTAAGGGAATGACTCAATGAATTCTACCCATTTAGCATGACGACGGTTCAGATTTGTTTGGGTACGAATATGTTTTAAAGCCTCATGATCAGAATGAATTATGAACTCGCAATGCCAAAGATAGTGCTGCCATGTTTGCAAAGTGCGCACTAAAGCATATAGTTCTTTATCATAAGTAGAATATCTCAGGCTAGCACCGCTTAATTTTTCGCTAAAATAAGCAACCGTCTTCTTGTAATAAAACAACACCTAGCCCAATACCGCTAGCATCACATTGAAGCTCAAACACTTTATTAAAATCAGGCAACTACAAGAGGGGAGCATGTGTTAACTTATCTTTCAAAGTGTTGAATGCTACCTCCTGCGAATCACTCCAAGCAAATGGCGCACTTTTCTTTGTAAGCTCATGTAGAGGCGCTGCAATGGAGCTAAAATCACGGATGAACCGGTGGTAGAAACCTGCAAGTCCAAGGAAACTCTGAATCTGTGTTACCGTCGTTGGTGTAGGCCACTCCCTAATGGCATCAATCTTGCTGCTGTCTACCTCAATGCCCTGTGGAGTAACAACATAACCAAGAAATGAGACATGTGTGCAAAAGATGCATTTTCGATGTTAGCAAATAAGTGGGCAGCACGCAACGCATCAAAAATAGCACTCAAGTGTTCTAAATGTTTTTCCATAGACTTGCTGTAAATCAGGATTTCATCAAAATAGACAACTACAAACAATCCTATGAAGGGCCTTAGAACTTCATTCATCGAACGCATAAAAGTGTTGGGAGCATTAGTCAATCTAAATTACATAACCAACCATTCAAATAACCCAAATTTCATTTTAAAAGTCGTTTTCCATTCATCACCCAATTTCAATCTAATCTGGTGGTAACCACTACACAAATCAATCATAGTGAAAAGAATGGCACCACTAAGCTCATCTAGCATATCATCAAGGTGTGGTATAGGGTATCGATAACGAATGGTGATGTTATTAATAGCACAACAGTCTACACACATACGCCATGACCCATTTTTCTTTGGAACATGTAAAACGGGAACCGAGCAAGGGCTAAGAGACTCACAAATGTAACCCTTATCAAGCAACGCCTGCACCTAGAGCTAGATCTCCTTTGTCTCATCCGGATTTGTATGGTATGGTGCACGGTTTGGAAGCTAGGCACCGGGGATGAGGTCGATCAGTTGCTCAATGCCACGAAGCAGTGGAAGACCCGGTGGTAAGTCTTTGGAAAAGACATCAGCGTACTCCTGCAAAATGTTAGCAACTGCAGGAGGAATATCCAAAGATGGTGCATCATCAATTGAAACAAGCACACTAGAGCATACAAGTGCGTAGCAGGGCAAATGAGCATCTAGTAGATCATCAAAATCAGCACGTGTAGCAAGTAAAACAAGAGCATTCAACAAGATTTCAGAATTAATAGAAGTCGATGGTGATGGTTCAAGTTGTTTAGCAGTTTTAGCAGCTCGAGCAAGATTGTCTTTAACAATTTGTTCAGGTGTCATTGGATGTATAATTATTTTCTAACCCTTAAACATGAAAGAATAATGATTCAAACGACCATGATGCCAGCTATTAGTATGATATTGCCAAGGTCTACCAAGTAACAAAGGGCATGCTTCCATAGGAACAACATCACAATCAACATAGTCAGAGTAAGAACCCATAGAAAAAGGGACACACACCGATCATGTTACTCTAATTTTTCCACCATCATTAAGCCATAGTATGTGATATGGATTCGGATGCTTACGAGTGGGTAACGACAACTTTTTTACCAGCATGGTACTCGCCAGATTGTTGCAGCTGCTGCTGTCGATGATGATGCAAATCGACCGCTCCTGCACAACACCCTTTGTATGGAACATAGTGTGTCGCTGATTCCTCTTGGGCAGGGCGACTTGTGTACTAAGAACACGCTGCACAATAAGAGTTTCATACCTATCGGCGTCACCTGGGTTGACATGTACCTCCGCCTTAGCTGCATGGTCAGTGGCAAGCATAGCATGTTGAATTTCTTCAGAATCACTAGAGGAAGAGTACTTACCATCATCACGAATGAGCAAAGTGCACTTGTTCGGGCAGTCCCGAAACACATGGCCAAATCCGCTGGAACGATGACACTGAATATCCCATGTATGACCTGTGGAAGGAGCCACGCCTGTGGATGGGGCAGCGCCAGCAGGTTTGGTCGTCCTCGCATGCGGTGTAGTGGTGCGTGTGGATGGCGCAGGGAGAGCGGGTGCTGAGCTGGATGTCGAGTTTCGTCCTGCAAAATTGTTAGAATATGTCTTCGAGCGGTGACCATGCACTTCACGTTCAGCTTTGCAAGCATATTCAAACAATGTGGTCATATCTGCATATTCCTTATAATCAAGTATATCCTGAATTTCGTGGTTCAAACCACCACGAAAACATGCCTTAGCAGCGTCATTTTCCTCAAATAACCCACAACGAATCATGCCTTTTTTGTAATTCCTGGTAATAGTCCTCTACAGATTGGGAACCTTGCTGAAAATGCTGCATTTTATTAAGCAAATCTCGGGCATAATAAGAAGGCACAAATTTGTGTCGCATAGCGGCTTTTAATTGATCCCAAGTGGTTGGAATTGTAGTGGGATGTTTTTGTTTATATTCATGCCACCAAATTAAAGCAAAATCAGTAAATTCACTAATAGCAGCTTACTTGAGAATTAGCAGGGATATCATGACATGAAAATTTCTGGTCAACTTCTAATTCCCAATCAAGATATGCAGCAAGATCATATTTGCCATTAAAAGATGGAATTTCAAATTTAATCTTAGCAAATGAATCATTACCAGAATGACGTGGCACATGGCGGGCACGACCTCGGCTGTCTCGGCGTCTTGCTCCGAGTCACCGCCATAATCCTTTTGTAACTCTGTGATTGTTGTGTGCAAAGCATTGAGTCGAGCCACGACGGTGTCGAGGGTGGTCTTAGCGTTCGTCTGTGCGAGGTCAAGCTGATCAAAATGCTCGTTCGACGAAGTGGTCGTTGAATCAAGTCGTTCATGTATCATCTTAATGTCCGCTGCAAGTCCATCAACTTGTGTCCGCATGTCCTGTAGCTGGTCATCTCTTTTGTCATCGCCGTCTGCCATGGTTAGCGCAAACACAAAAACAAAACCGATGACAAAAATAGGGGTGTAATGGCTCACAAGGTGCTCGCACTAATGTTGTTATCAAAGTCTTGTCCATTCTTACCACGCACACAAGGGAGAACAGGAACCAACCGATGGAACTCGCGAAAGATTGGAGGAGCGATTGCTAGGGGAAACAAAGTCTGCTCGTCGTAGAACTATGTGGAGTTCTGGGAAGGCTGCACTCAATTGAAGGATTAGCACAACCAAACAATAATTCAAAGTTGAATTATAGTGCCAAACACAAACAAAGGCTACTGGAAACAAGAGCAAAAGTGGAGGAGAAATAAGGGGAGGGGGAAAAAGCTCGGCACTACCTAGGGGGGTCACGATCGGGGGGGGGGCGGTGGCGTGCGTGGTGTCTTCCTTCTCCCATTTTTGGACTTGTCTTTTTTTATTGCTTTCCTGTTGACGGTATATATGTGTATCACACTTTGTTTGGACTTGCAAGCAGACAAGTCCTCTGTTGTAGTCAAGGGACCCTTCTTCCCTTAAGTGTGAACCCAAGGTATCAAATCCGTGGAACAATGTGTAACGCAAGATCCAATTTAATAAGCGGAAAACACTTTGATCTTGAAAAGGAGAGCTAATGCATCTAATCTAAGGAAACACCAAGGAAACCAATCTAATCTAAGAAACAACAGAGGTAGCAAGAGATAGAGAGGGATAGGTAAAACCAATCTAGAGAGATTGGATCAAGCTCTTGTTGAAGTTCCAAGCAAAGATGAACAAAGCAAATCGAATCTCATAAAAAGCCTATTTAAATCGCGGCTTCCATTCCAACTCTGAAGACGCCCACCTTTTGGAGCCACCGTCCTATCACGATGCACCCCTATTCATGCGGGTTAGCCTAGGGCGAGTCCAGAGGACAAGATGAAAACGCTCGGTAGGTCAGGTATGCACCTCTAGCCACCATGGCTACAAGAACATCCTATGCAATCTATCCGGAATAGATTGGAGGATAAGAAAACCCAAGCGAAGACAAAGTTGTAGAGAAAGCACTTGATCGCTAGAAATCGGATTCAATCTTGCAAATTCAACATGAAAGTATAATACATGGACAAGATCACCACCGGGATCCTACCTTGATCTTGATCCTATCTCCGGGAACTCCGACGTGGTCTCCCATGCAAGGTTCCCACGTCAGCTAGGGAAGCCCTAGTCAACCATCTCGACCCTCGCCTCTACGGAATGGTGTCCCTCTCTTTTCTGCTCCTCGGCGGCGGATGACGAATGAATTGATGTGTGGCTTTTTGCACCGTGGCTTTAAATAGACTGAAGAGGGGCTAGGTCAAAGGGGAGCCCGAACTGGGCCGAAAACGGGCCAGGCCGATCCGACCAGGCCGGTCGGCCCAGGGCCTTTTTGGCTCGGTTCGGCCCCATTCTTCACGGGCGAGCTTCTTGCCTTTTTCCCTATTTGCACCCTCCTGCATGTGGGTCCTTGACATTGTTTCCTTCGCGATTAAGTTGATGAGGCTTGCCATCCAAGTTTCCCCATCTTCTGTCTGGGTCCCTGGGGTTTTGTACGTTGACGCTTCGGTCCTCGGACCATTTGGAGTCATGTTCATCGCGTGTCTTGACTCTTGTCGGGCTTCATGATCTTCTTCCAAAGTGCTTGATGAACTTATCCCGAAAGTCTCCTCTTTATCGTTGATTTCCTGCGTAAACAATAGACTCCAAAATCGACATGCAAAGGTGAACTTGACATATCATGAGGGTTAGGATCGTTAGTTTGGATATTAAATTAATACCAACATTGAAGGTAAACTAATGGCTAGGTTGACAGAAATTCACTATCAACATTTCCCTTTTTTGACTTTCCTTTTTTTGATTGCTTTCCTTTTTTGACTTTCCAAAACACACGACAGGAGGGGGGAGCGATCACACGAGGGAAGCTACGGTGCTGCTGGGGGGATCACGATCAGGGGTTTGGCGGGAGGCGGAAGGGGGGCGTGGTGTGTGGTGGACGGGGGCGACAGGGAGAGATGGTGGTGCTAGGGTTAGAAGAAGAAAAGAAACAAAGGATAGAACACAAGTAACCAGCAACAATTGAACGCGTTAGCACACAAATTCAACAAAGCAAATTATTGAAAGAAGATGTGAGGCTAAAAAGGTTGCTGGGACAAAGATCTAACCTAAAAATATATTTTTTGTTTGGGTTTTGTGGACTGTAGGAAGGGAAAAAGACTCGATAAACTCACCGATCAACCTGGAAACCTAATACCACTTGATAGAGACGGAGTGCCTGATCTTTCGGTGAGTGGAGATAAATTCGACTTGGTGGAAGTAGACTCTCAAGATCCGACTACGACGAGCAAGCCCGAAGCGCCAAAGCAATCGCTGAACCAAGTCCTTGTGGTTACCGACCTTGTTGATGCAAGATCAGCCTGATCACGAAGATCGTTTCATGTCCACAATCGAAGAATGAACAAGAAAGTGAGGCGAGCAATCTAAGTATCACTTGAAGATGGAGTTTTGCAATACATGAGGACAACGCTTATTTGCGCGTGTTTGAGAGTAGCTAAAGCTAGACGTAAAACAAAACTCAAGTCTGAAACGAAAAAGAGCCGATATCTAAATAGAGGGCAAGAGGGGGCACAGCCCCTAGGGGAGGCGCTGCCAGGGTGTGGGGGCGCCCCCCTTAGCGTCCAGGGAGGGGGGCACAGCCCTAGGCGCCCACACAAGGGCCTCCTGATGGGCTAGCATCTATTCTTTTGGGCCTTCATTCTTCAGTAGCATGACGAAGTTCAGTTCTCTTGCACGGGCCCAAGTGATTAGCCCAACCGTAAGTAGGAGGTGGCGCCTGAGGTGTAGGACCAACTAGAGGCGCATGAGGTGCTGCTAGTGTAGACGTACTCGTGGTGTCCTCATCATTCTGCATATGAAGATGGAGATACCGATCGACTGTCCTTGTTTGCTTCAGCGAACTCGCAAAGACCTACGCCACTCGGGATCTTGTTGAGGATTTCTGTGGTGCGAAGGTGTTTCCTATTCATGCTGGCTGGACCGTGGCTGCTTGGAAGGACTTCGCATCCCTATGAAATTTTCTAACTTTGTCCGAAGTTTTAAGCTTGAGGTTAAAGGTAAATGAAATCTTAGCTTTTGCGTAGTTCTTCACTTGTTCGATTTTTGTTCTTCCCTGATTCTCATCTTCTTTTGCGGATATTGACATTGCTGACATTGAAGCGAGGGAGAACGAGATACTTGGGCCTGTTATAGCCAAATGAGATGTTGATTTTATTGGGCGCCTTGGCGGCACTCGAGACAATCGTCTCCTTGTTCTTCAAAGTTCGTGCTGCTGACCAACTAATTGCTCTTGCTCGCCGCGAAGCCAATGATAAGCGTGCAGTTAAGAAAGCTGATCAAGGAAGCTCAAGCAACTATTCCCCCTGCTCGTTAGAAGACTATTAGGAAGCGTCGTGGACATGGTTCAGGTCCTAATACATCGAAGTGCTAGAAAGCTGCACCTACCGCCCCTTCGGTAGGTGAATCTTCTAGCCCCGAAGAGTCCGGTGGTGCAAAGACCGGGGAACAAGATTCGAAGCAGAACTTTCTTAGTGCTGCTCTTATGTCTGGGAATAGTGGCAGCATGCCTGCCACCATGCAGCCCAAAGAGATAGTTGATATGACTTCAATAATGCCTGGTTTGGAGGCTGGAGGCACTCTTGCCAATCCTCTTGACATTGACTATAGTGAGCCTGAGCCTGAGAGTGATGAAGATGTGGCTCTTCGTCGTAGGTCTGCAAAAGACAAGTCCCCTATTCCTCGCTCTCCTACTGGTGATGTTGCTCTCCCACCTATCGGCGATGTTGCTGGTTGTAGCAAGGCGATTGCTTTTTTCGCCATGCGACCATTTCTCGACATGACGAAAATAACAGCTCTTCTTCTGAATCTGATAGTGAAGCCCCTACTAGCGGTGTCATTGTCAGTAGCGAATCTCCCAGTGTTGTTGCTCACCGCCTCAGTATGTGTTCTACTACTTGTATGTTCGGTGATCACAAGAGGAAGGTGTTGCAGTTTCTAGTGATGATCGTGAACGAGTCCTTTTGATAGAAGCTAGGGATAGCTTTGGTTGTCCCACTATGGAAGATGAGCTTAGTAAAATAATGTTGAAGATATCTTGAATCATGCTCAGGACCTTACTTAGTATGAAGTTGAGGACCGGAGTGTCCGAGGACCGGTGGATGGTCACTCCCTGGTGTGATGAGTGATTGACAATGTGGTGTGGACTGACTCTTGGCCGAGTATTGCAGGTGCAGGTTGCGGCTTGATTTGCGTTGGTGCAGGTTAAGAGCGGGCGCGAAAGGTCTTAGCCTTGCGGGGCCTCCGAGGAGTGGAGAGGCAAGTAGGCTTGGCTCGATGGACCCGGTGGCCGAACGGGATCAAATACGGGCCGCATGGTGGCAAGAAAAGCAAGATGAAGTTGTGAACAGGAGCCGGTGCAGGGTAGTGCCTCACGGCCGGAGTCTGCATGTGGGGTTTGCGGTGGTTCACCACAAGACCGTCGGGTTACTTGGTTGAGCTACAAAACCAAGACCGGAGGCTCGGTGGGAAGAGATGGGATCCGGGCGCGCCGAGAAGCTTCGATGCCGGGGGACATGCGGCGGGATCATGGGGCTTGCGTCGGGAGGACGCGGACTATAGCGAAGGTGTGGCCGCCCGATGAAGAGGAGTGCTACTTGACCATCTTGCCCCTGAGGGGTGTGTATCTTCCTTTATGTTCTAGGGGTAGCTTGGTCATTTGCCCAACTCGGAGAGACTTCTATATATAGCTCTAGGGTTCTAGTGCAACTCATCCAGTTGGACTGCTTCTCATTTTCCCTGCTCTTTAGGATAGATTTTCTTCACTGGTTTTGTAGACAATCTGACCTCCGAGTGTATGGAAGCATTCATGGTTGCGTCGATTTCCTTCTTGTGGCTCGAGTGATTTTCGTGTCTTTTTCGGGCTATTTTTGTGGGATTTTTGTGCGCGCCTTGTTCCTTCGATTCTGAGGCGCTTTATGTTCGGATTTCTTTGTGGGGATCATGGATAGATGTCTTGTGCATCTTTGTGCTTGATCTTGACCCCTCAAACTCTGGATTTGGCCTCTGATTCGAGGAGTTCGGGTGGTTCCCTAGCTTTGTTCTTGAGCTCGGTTCGTGATCGATTCCCGGTGATTTAGTCGGTTTGAGGCTCCAAGTTTTTGGGTATAGCATCCCCTAAGGACGCTTCACTTCTACCCCAAATCTTGTCTCAATCCGTGCAGCCGTTTGGGAGATCCATGGAAGGATAGGGTGGTTTGACCTCGAGTTCGTCAGTTCTGTTCGCGTTCTGCGAAGCTGACGGACGGTCCGTCTGGTGTTCACGGACGATCCGTGAGGCTAGGTGTTGACGGTGTATATGCGTATCAAACTTCGTTTGGACTTGCAAGCGGACAAGTCCTCCGTCGTAGTCAAGGGACCCTTCTTCCCTCAAGTGTGAACCCAAGGTATCGAATCCGTGGAACAAATGTGAGATGCAAGAATCAATCTAATAAAGCCGAGAACTTTTAGATCTTCAAGGGGAAACTCTTATGCATCTAATCTAAAGAACACCAAAAGAAACGAATCTAATATATGAAAACTGAAGGTACCAAGAGATAGAGAGGGATAGGTAAAACCAATCTAGAGAGATTGGATCAAGCTCTTGTTAAAGTTCCAAGCAAAGAAAAATAAACCAAGATCAATCTCATAAAAAGCTTCTTTAAATCACGGCTTTCCATCCAACTCTGAAGACGCCCACCTTTTGGAGCCACCGTTCTGTCACAACACACTCCTATTCGTGCGGGTTAGCCTAGCGCGAGTCCAATGGACAAGTTGAAATCTCTTGGAAGGTTAGGCATGCACCTCTAGCCACCACAGCTACAAGAACACCCTCTATGATCTATCTCGAGAATAGATCTTAAAGTAAGAAAAGCCAATTGAAATCAAAGTCGTAGAAGAAGCACTTGATCGCTAGAAATCGGATTGTAACTTGATAATTCAACATCATAAATGATACATGGACAATATCACCACTGGGATCCTACCTTGATCTTGCTCTTAGCTCCTGGAACTCCGACGTGGTCTTCCTTGCAAGGTTCCCACGTCGGCTAGGGAAACCCTAGACAACTAGCTCGACCCTCTCCTCTCCGAGATGGTGTCCCTCTCTTCTCTGCTCCTCGGCGGCGAATGACGAAAGAATTGATGCGTGGCTTTCAGCAGGGGGACTATAAATAGTCCAAGGATCGTCTAGGTCAAAGGGGGGCACGAATGGGCCCCGAAATGGGCTGGGCCGGCTGGCCTGGGCCCATTTTGGCCCACTTCGTGGCCTCCTTCGTGGACGATTCTTCCCATGTCTTCTAGAAGTTTCTCCCTTCTGCATGTGAGCCCTTGACGTCAGTTTCTCCGCGGTTTGGATAAAGCTCCTTATCCCGCAAGATTCAGCATTTTCTGTTCAGGTCCTCAGAGTTTTCCGTCTTCATGGGTTGGTCCTTGGGCTTCTTGGAGTCATGTTCACTTCATTGCTTGACTTGTACCTGGCTTCAAGGTCTTCTCACAAGGTGCTTGATGAACTTCACCCGGAAGTCTTGCTTTCAACACTAAATTCTTGCATAAACATGAAACTCCAAAACCAACATGCACGAGAGAACTTGTTATATCAAGGGGGTTAGTACCAATGGATAAGATATAAAATTGGTGCCAACACCGAAGGTAAACTCATGGCTAGGTTGACGGAAATTCACCGTCAACATCTCCCCCATGCTTAAACCTTGCTCGTCCTCGAGTAAGCCTTCGATGGATATCAGTGTTGCCCTTCATTGCTCAAACCCTGCACTTGATCATACATGAGAAAACGTAATGCTCTCAAAAATTTAATTTGTTAGAGTTACATATTGTACTAGCCTTCATCCCTACGGAAGGTGGATATTAATTAAGCTCTTCCCACAAGTATTAAACATGCTCCCAAAATTCAAAATGGATCTCAGAAATTTTGAAATAAAGAACAAGATGAAAAAGTGCTAAACCAAGTTCAAAAATTTAAACCACCTTGCATCTTGCTCATGAACTCTCATCTCATCTTGTCTCTCAAGCCTATTTCTTCTACTCCTTTCCCTCACAAAACATATATATATGTGGTAGGCTTTATGTGGAGCTTTTTGGGAAAGTTTAGTCCTACCAAGATATTATTAATGAGATGTTGTCAAATCAAGACAAGCTTCTCATGGTCTAACCGAGGCTCGTCAAAAAGGTCATTGGAAAATAATGTTATATCAAGGAGGGGGGAGAGAAAAATACACACGCTTTGAGATAGGTGGACATGTGCAAATGGGAAAGAATGATCTCAAGGCACAAAGTTAGTCCTCATTATCGGATTTCACACGGTTGGAAAGATGAGTTTGGATCTTAATCTTGAAACCTTCCAAAATTCCTATTGCACTTAGAGAACCGAGGAGTTCACTTTATTTTATTTTTATACTCATATTTTTTCTCATATATTTTTTTTCTTTATCTCTTTTTTCTCTTTCTTCTTTTTTTCTTTTTCTTCATCATTTTTTATTTTATTTTACTCCCCTTGAACTCTAAATTGCATTGTACCTACCTCCTCTCCCATGCTTAGATGTTTGCTCATCCTCGGGCAAAGAGGTGATAGAGAAAAGGTAGGTACTAGAAATATTTTTCCTTTGGAGAGATACTTGAAATCTTCAATCTTAGCACCATCTTCCAATCTTCCTCGAGTTGACAATCCATACTCATATGATAGGTTGTGGTCAAGGAGGTAAACACAAAAGACGATATTTTTGGTTTTAAGGGTGGATATCCGGCGAGGTTTGTGAAATCTCCGATGTGGGGATACACAATGCACAGATAGAGAGGCTAGCAAAAAGATAGGTACGCAAAAACGGAATGACCAGCTTCTTAGTCTCAGGCCAGAGAAATCAAGGCCTGAAATAAATCACCCAAAAATAAACCTTATATACTAAGTTTTTGCACTCAAATATATATATGGCTCTGGATAGGTAGAGCAACATGCAAGTGGTATTTATGACAAGGTTAGCATTACTTTTAAGAACAAAAATAAATCATCTTTAACCCATCCAAAACTTGAGAGCATATAAAAGACTATGGGTCTTATTTTTATCATAACCTCCGCAAAAGATTAAGCTAGCATTTAGATTAATTTCAGATTTGTATTTTAAAAGAGCATTAGCTTAATCATGCATAAAACAAGTACAAAGATAAACAAAGCGGCAACTATCATCATATATCAATATGACACAAATTTTTATCTTTGCCAAAGGTAAAAACAAGGTGGTGATTTTATTCATGATGAAAAATAAAAACTAACATACATGCTGAAAATTAAATAAAAACTGAAAACACTACGCATACATAGGCGCATACAAGCTGAAAATTAAAGAAAAGGAAAAAGGAAAAATTAAACTAAAGCTCCTCCTCTCTCTAATCTTCCGCCGGTGGTTGATATTGATAATCTTGATTGTTGTACCCTTGCTCATAATAGGATTGCATCGCTCCTCCTATGAATTGCTCCGGCGGTGCTAGGTGAAGACGTCCAAGCTCAAAGGCGATGTTTGCATTTCCTTCACCCATTTGACTTGCATTGGTTTGGATGGCTGCAATATTTTGCATGTTTCTTGCAGCGTATCCTCTAATGATGGCCACACTTTGTCGAGGTTGAGGAAGGTGTGCATATTGCTCTGCAAAGACTACGTTGGGTACCACAAAATTTGGTGGGGGCATGGCTGCACCACTCCCCCATGCTTGCATTGGTACACCACCGTAGTATCTCGGCGGCACCGGAATTCCTCCATAAGGTGGCACACAATTTTGGGGCGCACCTCCTTCTTGGGCTGCAGAAGAACCTTCTTCTATAATCCTTCCTCTCTTATTTTTCTTCGCCGGCACAAGAAGTCCTTCCTCTAACCAATCTTCTTTCCCCTAAAGAAAAAGTCTTAGTCTTGCATCCGGTAGGGGTAAATTCACTTTGGCCAATTTGAAGCCTCCTCTCTTATCTCCACTTATATATTTGCCTTGCTTCAAATAATCAAATCCTACGGAAGTCCCGACTAGGAGATGCTCTGGGTTTCTTGGAATTCCCGGTCTCAAAGAGATAGCCAACATGGAGAGGTAGCACCCCGAACCAATATCTCTCGATCCCGATGTTGCTTCACAACACCACCGGTTGATCATAAGGTGAGTGGGGTCGATTGGCTGCCCGGCAATCAAAGACGAGTAAAGCCAATTCACCTCCATGTCAGTTATCTTGGTCTCTTTCATTCTCCCCAAAATCCTCTTGCTCATCCATGAGTGAAACACTTGGATGATGGGGTTCCGGATACTATTTCTTTGCCGGTTAGCTTCTCTCGCGATCATTCTCCAAAAACTTTCCAATGTGCCTCCATGCATATCCACTTGCTCTGGGACTCCCTTTTGAAAATCGAGTAGCTCCCTAATATATTCATAGGGAACCACTTGCTCGTCTCCTTCCAAACGGAATGAGAGACTCGGCACTCCTTCATCAAGTATAGGCGCCATGGTCATGAGAATTTCCAAGGCGAATTCCTTGTGGGTGTTTGCCGACACTCCGTTGGAGAATTGCACCCAACCTAGGTGTCCCAACATGTAATAAATATCCATATGAAAACCCAACACTTGGAGAGTCGGGTCGTTGAGGTCGACGTTCGCCACAAGCCTCTTCTCAAGGCGAGTGAGCTTCTCCTCCTCCTCCTCCATCTTGATAATAAACCCATACTTGGAATATCGTGGAGTGTATGGAGGTGGAGCAGATGATCGCGTCGAGCGGCGAGGTCGGACGGGCGGCTCCTCCGTGCGTCCTTGCGGTTCGGTGAACCACATAGATGAGCTTCGTGTGGCCCTAATGCCACCGAGGAGAAGAGTGTCGTTCCTCCTCGGTGGTGTAGTGTCCTCCTCCATACTCCGAGGAGACTCGGAGACCGAGTGCCTCCTCGAAGAGCTTGTCGATGATGGCTTGGACGAAGATGATCCCTTCTTCTTGGTGAAGAAACTTGCAGTTTTCTTCCACATGGTTGCTGCACTCTCCCTCACAATTATATACCCAGGGTTTTCAACCGGTAACAAGGCACACAAAAATTATTTGGAGTATGGACCTTGAGTGGATTTAGGATGGATTTTGTTGTACGAAACAAAACTCGAAGTGGGAAGCTATGTCTGAGGTGGTTCTGGACTAAGAGCTCATGAACACAAACAAGGAACTGGACGAGTGACTTACCTGCCGAAGGAGAGCACTAGGGGGTATAAAAAGGGGTGAGGCCGGCCGGCCTGGGCTGACCGGCCTAGGTGGCCTGCTGCTCCACTTGGCTCGATTTTCTCCAGTGCACTCCATCCTCCTTTGTTGCTTTGTGACCGCGTGCTCCACGGGGTTGCACCGCCCAAATGTTCTCGTCCAGTCCTTTGCTTGCATGATTGATCCTTCCACTTGATTGTTTTTGCTTTGAGTCACTTCCATGCTCCTTTGCCTCACATTCCTCGATGAGATTCCTGCAAAACAAAGCCTTGGCTGCCCCCCATGCTTGTCCTTTGCATGTGGTTTGATGATGAATGTTTGGAGGGGCATCCCGTGATGCATCATGGTGCATGTGTGGTTAAGTTAACTCAATTGCCTCCCTCTAATCATGTTTTAATGCTAAGCACTCCTCTAATTTCAAAAAATAAAATTAAACTCAGAGCTTGCAATGAGTTCAAATATATTTAGAGAAGTTTTTAAAGCATTAAAAACAAATGTAAGTCGAAAGTGTTTTCTGACTACTTTTTATTTTGGTCTCACCGGTATTGTTTGCTTCCATTAGTTGAGAGCAAGCTTTTCCCGGCTTGATCATGGGGGCATAGGTTTAGATTGTAATTTTGGTTAAGAGTGAGAGAGATTATGAATGAAATAAAATTAAATGAGGCTTAGAAAAATTCTAACTCTAGAGAAACCAAGGATATGAAATTTGAACAAACCAAAAATTAAGTTTCTAGGTTCACGCGAGTCCTACCATGTGCTGAAATTTAAATAACATCTACGTACATGGCGTGGCTCTACTCGTGTGTTTTTAGCATGTAAAACAAGTCAACCATAACATCATGAAGAGGATGAAAGGTTGAGGTAGGTTCTGAATTTTTTTGTTTTGGTTTCTCAAAAAGAAGCAAATAACACATAGGATGGCTCATGTAAAGGGTTTATGATCCAAATAAAATATCCAAACAAAATTTATAACTCTAAACATTATCCAACCACTTTAAGTCTATGAATGTCTTGCGTAGCAAATTTTAAAACTAACTTATTTGAAAGACTCGAAAAATCTTGATCGGGTTGTCCTCCCGGTAGCTTATTCTTGACTCGATGAAACGGGTTGCCTCCCGCCTAGCGCTTCGTTTATAGTCCATGGCTAGACTTCTTCACCACTTAGTCATCTTTTTGGTCTTCACTGGCGGCTTTTGTTCCTTGAGCTTGACGGATGCGACAACTTCCTTGATTTCCTTCGCTTCCTTCTTCTCCGACTCTTCCTTCTTCCTTGGCTCTTCCTTACTTACGCGATGATGAGGCGGAATATATTTAACTTTGATCATATTGCATACCCCGAAGCGTGGTGGAAACTTGAAAGAACTCCTCTCGCCGTTGATGTCGAACTTGATTTCCCCCTTCCCGACATCGATGGTAGCTCCGACGGTCTTGAGGAAAGGCCTCCCAAGGATGAGCGGCGGCTTCTCCCTTTCTCCCATCTCGAGCACCACGAAGTCAACGGGGATGAAGTGGTGTCCGACCTTCACGGGCACATCCACGGCGATGCCCAAAGGGTAGCGAATGGAGTTGTCACCCAACTCCAAGCACATGGTTGTAGGCTCTAGCTCCGGTAGGCGTAGATTCTTGAACACATCTCTTGGCATGACGCTCACACTTGCTCCTAGGTCGCATAATGCCTTCTCGAACTTGAATGAACCAACAGAACATGGATTGTCGGGCATCCGGGGTCTCCTTGCTTCTCTAGTCCATTTGCAATAGCGGCGCTACATTGCTCCGACATCTTGACATGATCCACCCCGAGTGTTGCTATCTCATACTTGTTTGCAAGTATATCTTTGAAGTAGCGACAATATGTAGGAACTTGAAGGGCGTCCAATAGCGGCATGTTGATGCTCAACCTACGCACAACCTCCACAAACTTCTCAAAATGATTATCAAGTTTAACTCGGAAGTAGCGTGGCTTGAGTTGCGGTATCTTCGTGTCTTCTCCCAGCATCTCAAACTCGGGCTCTTCGGTGACGATTTCGGTAACCTTCTCCTTAGCAAATTCCTCTGCCTCGGTAGATGGTTTAGGCTTTCTAGCTCCCGCGGAACGCTCCGGATCTTCGGTCTCCTTCCCCGAACGAGTTTGAATGGCCTTCGCCGTCTCGGGACCTTGAGGTTGCCCCGGAAGCTTCCCTTCATTAGAGGATAGGCGCCCGGCAAGTTGTCCCACTTGTGTCTCGGGCATCTTCATCATGTTGAGCACTTGATGGTTGGAGCTTCTGACCTCCGTCACTTTGCTATCGATGTTCTCCAACACCTTATCTATGGCTTTGAACTTAGTGACGGTGTCCTTGTTGATCTTAGCTTGCTCGTCCATGAAGCCCTTCAATTGCATACGAAGAGGAACCGAATTCAGAATGGATGAGCTTGCATTAAATTGAGGTATACCTTGCCCGTAGCGGAAGTTTGGCAAATCTCCCTTCCTCATGTAGTCGAGCATCTTGGCTTTCTCCGGGCAATCCTTTTGGACATGGCCATAATCTCTGCACTCTTCACATGTGGATCTTGCTTCGGCAGCCTTTAAGTCTTGAGCTTCTTTCTTCTCTATCTCCAACCTCCGCATAGGCGAATCGATCTTGCCTTCGAGTAGATCTTCCTTCTCCACTTGCAAGACTCCTTTGACGTTCCCCGTGGGTTGAACCGGAAGTAAGCATTCGGATGACGCCCATGTGTCATTGTCCGTGACCTTCTTGAATAAAGTGAACGCTTCGGTCAGTGTAAGCTCGATGATGGATCCTCTCGCCGAAGCATCGATGATCGTCCTTGACGCCATGGTGAGTTCTTGATAGAACTTTTGAACGAGATCTTCCTTCGGGAACTTGTGATGTGGAACCGCCCGAGTGTGCTCATTGAAACGCTCGAATGCTTCCGATATGGTCTCCGTAGGATATTGAGCAAAGGTAGCAATCTTATTGCGCAAGCTTTGAGTCTTACCCAGTGAGTAGTATTCCTTCATGAAAGCTCTCATCAAGGCATCCCAATTTTGCACCGTCTCCACTGATTGAGTGTAGAACCATTGCAAAGCCTTTCCGAGTAGTGAGAACGGAAAGAGCCTTACCCTCATTTGGTTTTGAGTCACCCCCTCCATGTTGAATGTTTGACAAAGTTGAATGAACGCTTGGAGGTGAAGGTTTGGATCCTCTTTACCGGTGAAGGGTGAATGTTGCACCATGCGGATTGTTGAGGTCTTGATCTCGAACGGCCTTCCGATCTCTGTGAGGTTCAAGATTGGTAGGTCGACGATGTCTAGGGTGCATAGCTCCCCGATCTTGCGCTCCGGCTGTGGTTGTTCTCCCATCGGTTGCGGTGGAAGTTGATTCTCCCTAGGGCTTGGAGGTGGTGATTCCTTTAGAGACTCCGAAGATCCTTCGACCTCCGCTTTTAGATCTACAAATTCCAGCTTTTTAGCTTGTGCTTCACGTCTCCTTAACCTGTAAAGTTTTTCTGGATCATCCACAAAATTTTCGGGTTTGTTGGAGAGGTAGCCGTCCATCTCCTGTTAGGGTTAGCGATAAACAAAATATATACAAAAACAAAAATAAAAACAAATCTATGAAAACTAGGGTTAGTCAAACTTGATTAGATTGATTTTTGAGGATGATCAAAAGTTAGTAGATGCAAAAAGAAAAACCAAAAGAAAACTGAAAATATTCACAAAAAGCGATAAAAGATCGAATCTTTATCACTTGTTCCCCGGCAACAGCGCCAGAAAAAGGGGCTTGTTGATGGTGTATATGCGTATCAAACTTCGTTTGGACTTGCAAGTGGACAACTCCTCCGTCGTAGTCAAGGGAACCTTCTTCCCTGAAGTGTGAACCCAAGGTATCGAATCCGTGGAACAAATGTGCGATGCAAGAATCAATCTAATAAAGCCAAGAACTTTTAGATTTTCAAGGGGAAACTCTTATGCATCTAATCTAAAGAACACCAAAAGAAACGAATCTAATCTATGAAAACCGGAGGTAGCAAGAGATAGAGAGGGATAAGTAAAACCAATCTAGAGAGATTGGATCAATCTCTTGTTGAAGTTCCAAGCAAAGAAGAATAAACCAAGATCAATCTCATAAAAAGCTTCTTTAAATCGCGGCTTCCCGTCCAACTCTGAAGACGCCCACCTTTTGGAGCCACCATTCTGTCACAACACACTCCTATTCGTGCGGGTTAGCCTAGGGCGAGTCCAATGGACAAGTTGAAATCTCTTGGAAGGTCAGGCATGCACCTCTAGCCACCACGGCTACAAGAACACCTTCTATGATCTATCTCGAGAATAGATCTTAAAGTAAGAAAATCCAATTGAAATCAAAGTCGTAGAAGAAGCACTTGATCGCTAGAAATCGGATTGCAACTTGATAATTCAATATCATAAATGATACATGGACAAGATCACCACCGGGATCCTACCTTGATCTTGCTCCTAGCTCCTGGAACTCCGACGTGGTCTTCCTTGCAAGGTTCCCACGTTGGCTAGGGAAACCCTAGACAACTAGCTCGACCCTCTCCTCTCCGAGATGGTGTCCCTCTCTTCTCTGCTCCTCGGTGGCGAATGATGAATGAATTGATGCGTGGCTTTCGGCAGGGGGGACAATAAATAGTCCGAGGATCGTCTAGGTCAAAGGGGGGAACGAATGGGCCCCGAAATGGGCTGGGCCGGCCTGCCTGGGCCCATTTCAGCCCACTTCGTGGCCTCCTTCGTGGACGATGCTTCCCGTGTCTTCTAGAAGTTTCTCCCTTCTGCATGTGGGCCCTTGACGTCAGTTTCTCTACGGTTTGGATAGATCTCCTTGTCCCGCAAGATTCAGCATTTTCTGTTCAGGTCCTCAGAGTTTTCCGTCTTCACAGATTGGTCCTTGGGCTTCTTGGAGTCCTGTTCACTTCATTGCTTGACTTGTACCGGGCTTCAAGGTCTTCTCACAAGGTGCTTGATGAACTTCACCCGGAAGTCTTGCTTTCAACACTAAATTCCTGCATAAACATCAAACTCCAAAACCAACATGCACGAGCGAACTTGTTATATCAAGGGGGTTAGTACCAATGGATAAGATATAAAATTGATGCCAACACCGAAGGTAAACTCATGGCTAGGTTGACAGAAATTCACCATCAACACTAGTGTTCATCACGAGTTTGTCATGTTCTTGAGCTCGTGGCGTTCGATCGGTTGGTGGTTTAGGTTTTCGTCACGCCGTGTTTGACGGACGGTCCATGTCCAAGTGACGGACGGTCCGTGTCCAAGTGACGGATGACCTGTCAGGCTCGAACAGTCTGACGGGCCGTGTCGGACGGTCCGTATAGGGCGGGTGTGCTACTGGAGGTTCTGGTGGAAAATACGATGGTCCGTCCTTGACCCAGGGACGGTCCGCCGTAGATGACGGATGGTCCACGTGACCCAGACGGACGGTCCGTCCCAGGCTGGCAGATCTGCTTAAGTCCTTTGCTTCTTGAGTTGTGCTTCCGCTTTGTGTTGAGTTGGGACTTGTTCCTAGGGTTGGTAGGTCCGTTGTGACTATGTGACCTTGGCAAGTTCGTTTGGGAACCCTTGCTTGTGATTTAGGGCATAGTCGAGTTCATCTCTTCGGAGAAGAATTTTTATCGGCTCCCATTCACTCGCCCCCTCTCTGGTCGCCTAATTGGTCCTTCAATTGGTATCAGAGCTGGTTACGGATCTTCGTGATTCTAACCAGTCTAAGATCCAAACATGACGTACCAAGAACGGGGTTCGGGTCCTCCACACTTTGATGGTAAGGATTACAAGATCTGGCAGTGTCGTATGTCCGCTTTTCTTCGCGGCAAAGGACAAATCATATGGGATGTGACGGAGAACACCTCCTATGTCCACCCCATCAACTTCCTTGCCCCAGGTTCTCGAGATATGCATGATGCCAACAACAAGGTGGTCGACTATCTATTTTCGGCCCTTTGCAAGCCTGAATTCGATCAGGTTCAAGCAGAGGACTTGTCATGCAAGATTTGGGAGAAGTTGAAGAATGCTCATGCTGGGAACAATCAGGTGAATGCTCACTTGTTTGCAACCTACCGGAGAGAGTATGAGAATTTCACTCATCTCCCCGGTGAGTCCATAGACACCATGTTCCAGCGGTTCATTGTGATTGTGAACAACATGAGAGCCAATGTGATCATGCTTCCATACAATGATCATTATAGGGCTATGAAGCTCCTGCACTCGCTGGATCGTATAGTGTGGAGTGAGAAGGTCGAGGCTATTCTGGAGTCAGATCATTATGAGACCCTCATGGTGGACGAGCTATTTTCCAACCTCAAATCGTCCGAGGTGGACCGTGGGGTGTGAGAAAGAATCGAGAACCTGACTGATCCTCATAGTCTGGCTCTTGTTTCTAGACTGAGAACTAACACTAACCTATCTTCTAGGCAGTTCTCTTTGTCTTGTCTTGTGTCCGTGTCAGATGAGGAGTTCGATGTGCTGGGCGAGGATGATCTCGCATTGCTGAGCAGGCAGTTCGAGCGCTTGTACACGAACCAGAAGAACGCTCGGAGGAGCTCGGGCATGTGCTACCAGTGCGGGAAGCATGGGCACTTTATCACTGAGTGCCCGGAGGCCATGGAGATCAAGCTCAAGCACAAGCACCGTCCGAGGACCGACCACAAGCACCGCTCGAGGGACGACTACAAGGGCAAGAACAAGTCCGAGAGGAGGCCGAGGAAGAGTGGCGGCCACAAGAAGAAGACAGAGCGTGCGATGGTTACCAGAGCGAGCGACATCGACTCGAGTTCCTGCTACTCCTCATGGAGCTCAAGCAGTGAAGAAGAGGTGGACCGGCACAAGGGCAAGCGGTCGAGCTAGAACATCAATGGCCTCTGCTTTGCTACCCAAGGCTTCTGCGGCATGGCACGCAACTCTGAGAGCAAGAAGAGCCAGAAGGAGAACTCGGACTCCGACTCTGAGGATGAGGTAAACAATGATCCTACCTTCTTTGTAGCGGAGAATGCTAGGTTGAATGACTTGCTTGGCAACCGTGATGATGTGCTTAGAAACACCAACAAGGAGAAGAGGGAGTATAGGTCTTTGCTAGGAGAGGCAAAGGAGAAGGTGATAGAGCTAGAGTCTATGCTTGTTGATGCTAGATCTCAGATTGATACCTTGAAGTCTTCTCGTATTGTGACCGATGAACCTGAATGCACTAATTGTTCTACTTTCCTTGGTGATTTGACTGTGCTCAAGGAAAAGTATGCCTCCAAGGTTGAGGAACTAGATGTGCTTAGGGTTGAGCTAGATGAGATGAAATCTAGGCCGTCCTTGCTTGGTGATTGCACTTCTTGTCCTGTTTTGCATGCTAAGCTAGATGAATCACATGCTTATACTAGATCACTAGAGGTTGAATTGAAAGCTCATAATCCTACTTCATGCTCTACTTGTGAAATACATGCTGTGAAGAATTTGGAGCTTGCACACTATGTTGATCGCTTGCAGGATGAGAATGATGAGTTGAGGAAAATGATGGGCTGGTTGTCAGGTCATGAGCCTCAGCTTAGGATGATGATTGAGGCATAAAAGCGCCATGATCAGCAAGCACTTGGGTCGGATAAGATTGGGAGTGCAGTGGTGAGAAGGAGGAGAAGATAGGTGATATCCTAGCTCCACCAAAAACCTTTCACAAGAATGCTTTTGCTCCCAAGCCAAATCCACTTTGGAACCGACTAGACACAACCCCAGATCCTCCCGTGTTTCCTCCACAGACCAACAACTTCCAGAAACGTATCAAGTTCAAGAGTGACTTGGGGAACGAGTTCTTTGGGAAGAACGGAGAGAAACCTAGTGAGGAGAAGCCACAACCCAAAGAGAGCCCAAAGCCAAAGCCAAAACTAATCCCCTTCCATTGTGACCATTGTGGGAGGGATGGGCACCTAGCTGAGTTTTGCTTCAGGAGGAAGCATGAGGAGAGGTTTGCTAGGGAGATGGCAAACAAGGACAGGTACCGCCCTTCTCGTGGTGTGCCGGAGTCTCGTGTTGTGCCTAGGGGTGAGGTTATGGTGCGTACCATTTTCCCTCGGGAGAGGCGTGAGTTTCCTACACGGGGTGTGCCTCCTTAGAGAGATAGTGGTAGGCGTGTTGGGTTCGGGCATGGTGAGTTTGTTGGATGTTCCTTCACTCGTGGCCAATACGAGTATGGGGAGAACGATCGCAGCTTTAGGTCTCAAAGGAGCTACGGGCCACGGTCTCCACTCCGTGGTACGCGTAGTCCTCCAAGGAGACGTGTGGGGTGTTCCACCTAGGAGTGATAGGATGGATTTTGCTAATCCCACTTTTGAGCAAATGGCACGACACTGGTTTGATTCATTTTACACTAACCCCAGTGCTGAGTCATTTGCTCACTCTCGCTCTTGTTTTTGATTTTGCAGGTGGGAGGCATGGAGGGCTTTTGGTTGATCTACTCCGGTCGCTCTCGACACATGACCGGAGATCGAAGGTGGTTCTCCAGCCTCACCCTGGTGGTGTCCAAGGAGTACATCACTTTTGGGGACAATGGGAAAGGTAGAGTGCTTTCAGTGGCACGGTAATGGTAAGTGAGAGCGTGACTCTTTGGTGTGTGGCTCTTGTCAAGTGTTTGGGTTCAATCTTTATTTGGTGTCCCAGCTTCTTGATGAGGGTGTTGAGGTCTGTTTCAAGATGGGTGCTTCTCGTGTATTGGATTCTCGAGGTGATCTTGTGTGCACGATCATCCCTGAGGGTCAGATTTTTAGAGCCGATTTTTCTCAGTGTGTCGGCTCTTCTCATTGTTTGGTTGCTGGTGTTTCAGCGGAGCTTTGGAAATGGCATAGGAGGCTAGGTCACTTGAGTTTTGACTTGTTGTCACGCTTGAGTGGGCTTGGTTTGGTCCGAGGATTGCCTAAGTTAAAGTACCAAAAGGACTTGGTATGTGCTCTGTGTAGGCATAGCAAGATGGTCGCCGCCTCCCATCCACCTCTGACATCGGTTATGACAGAGATGCCATGCGAGTTGTTCCATATGGACTTGGTTGGTCCAGCTCGTGTGTGCTCAGCAGGTGAGAAATGGTACGTCCTGGTGATAGTGGATGACTATTCTCGCTATGCTTGGGTCTTCTTTTTGGCTGACAAGGGGAGACATTTGTTTTTGTCCGAGATCTAATCTTGAGGTTGAAGAATGAGAGGAATTGAGATGTTGTTCGAGCTATTCGTAGCGACAATGGCACTGAATTTAAAAACTCTCGATTCAAAACCTTTTGTCGTGATTTGGGTCTCAAACATCAGTTTTCCTCTCCCTATGTCGCTTGTCAGAATGGTATGGTAGAGAGGAAAAATCATTCCCTTTGTGAGATGGCTCGGACGATGCGCAACGAGCATAGGACTCCGAGGAGATATTGGGCTGAGGCGGTGAATACCACTTGTCATGTTGGGAATCGGATTTTTCTTCGGGCTTTCTTGAACAAGACGTGCTATGAGCTCATGCATGGGCGAGCACCTAGGGTGAGACATTTAAGGGCTTTTGGTTGTCGGTGCTTTATCCTCAAGAAGGATAGGCTTGATAAGTTTGAGTCGAGGTCCTCCGATGGCATCTTTTTAGGTTATGCTAGTCATTCTCGAGCATTTCGTGTGCTCAACCTTGATACTAACCTAGTCATGGAAACTTGTGAGGTTACCTTCGACGAGACACAGCCATGCAGTTCGTCTGTCTTTGAGTGTGCAGGTGACAATGAAGTTGGCAAGAAGATCTTTGAGCATGAGGAGAATGATGCTGGAGAAGATGATGGTGATGATGGTGAAGCTCCAGCCACACAAGCACCCTCTACTTCCACTACGACGACTATGGTGCAAGATGGCCCATCCCCTACATCGACTACGATCTAGCAAGATCAAGTAGAAGCTGCTGCTGATGGGGAGGTCGTCTCCAGGCGAGAGGCACTGAGTCGCATTCAAGTTGATCATCCTCCCTCAAGAATCATCCGCGACATCAATGAACGTACGACACGGTCAAGGTCCAAAAATGTTTCTCACTTTGCTCATTCAGCTTTTGTTGCTACTTTTGAGCCGAAAGACATTGGACACGCACTCTCTGATCCTAATTGGGTGAACGCTATGCATGAGGAGTTAGAGAACTTTGAGAGAAACCAAGTTTGGGAGTTGGTAGAGCCACCACCACATTGCAAACCTATTGGGACAAAATGGGTGTGGAAGAACAAAGACGGTGAGAATGGTGAGGTGGCGAGAAACAAATCGATGTTGGTTGCTCAGGGCTATAGTCAGAATGAGGGGATAGACTATGAGGAGACATTTTCTCTTGTAGCCTGTTTGGAGGCGATTAGGATCCTTCTAGCCTTTTCTGTGGCTAAAGGGTTCAAATTGTACCAAATGGATGTGAAGAGTGCCTTTTTAAATAGGTTTTTAGAAGAAGAGGTTTATGTGAAGCAACCACCAGGCTTTGAGAGTGCTGAGTTTCCCCACCGAGTGTATAGGCAGAGGAAGGCGTTGTATGAGATGAAACAAGCTCCCCGGGCATGGTATGGCCGGTTGAGGGGGTTCTTGTTCAGCTCGGGGTTTGAGATGGGCAAAGTAGATAAGACTCTTTTTCTCCTTAGGCAGGGCGATGATATCCTAATTGTTCAGGTGTATGTGGATGATATTTTCTTTGGCGGCTCGTCTCACTCTTTGGTTGCAAGGTTTGCAGAGGACATGAGCAAAGAATTCAAGATGTCTATGATGGGAGAATTGCAGTTCTTTCTCAGGCTTCAGATCAAGCAGGCTAAGGAGGGAACATTTGGGCATCAAGCCAAGTACACGAAGGACATCCTCAAGAAGTTCAAGATGGACGACTCAAAGCCCCTGTCAACACCTATGAGTACGACTACAGCGCTGGACGCGGACGAGGACGGAGAGCCCATGGACCAGAAGGAGTACCGGAGCATGATCGACTCCCTCTTGTACTTGACGGCGATGAGGCCGGACATTCAGTTTTCTGTGTGTCTGTGCGCTCGTTTTCAGGCGTCACCGAGGACTTCACATCGGTAGGCCGTCAAGCAGATTTTCAGGTATCTTCGATACACTCCTGAGCTTGGTCTTTGGTACTCGGCGTCCTCTTCCCTTTCGCTTCTTGTTTTTTCAGATGCCGACTTTGCGAGATGTCGAGTCGATAGGAAGTCGACTTCGAGGACATGTTAGTTTTTGGGTTCCTCGCTTGTTTCTTGGTCTTCTCGCAAACAGTCAAGTGTAGCTCAGTCTACCACCGAAGCCGAGTTTGTAGCTGCCGCTAGTTGTTGCTCCCAGCTGCTTTGAATCACATACACGTTGAGTGACTTTGGTGAGGAGTGTACCCATGTTCCTCTCATGTGTGATAGCACGAGTGCCATTAGTGTTGCCAAAAATCCTGTGCTACACACCAGAACCAAACATATAGAGGTGAGCTACCACTTTCTGAGAGAAAATGTGGAGAAGGGAAACATAGACTTAATCCATGTGCCGACCCAGAAACAGCTCGCTGATACCCTGACAAAGCCTTTGGAACAAGCTACATTTTCTCGTTTGCGGGGGGAGCTTGGTGTGGTTTTTCCTTTTTGAGCTTGGGTTGGGGAGTCTGATGTACATATGCATGTTGCATTTTCATTCTTGTATCATATCATGTTTTGCATCTTTGTATCATAGAGTGCATTTGTATCATATGCTTTAGAGATGTGCTTCTCCTATATACATTGATCACTATGTGTCGCTGTTTTAGACCAGCAACCTACCAAGGGGGTACCCGACATAGATGTTTGTGGCCTCACTGAGATCGAAAACTCGAAGGAGAGACACGTGGCACACAATTTAGACAGGTTCGGGCCGTGAGGTGCGTAATACCCTACGTCCTGTATGCTGCGTAGCTCTTGATTAATGGGGTGTTGTTTACAAGATGATGAGGATATCTAGATAGGGGTCCCTGCCTCGCCTTATTTAGTCTGGGAGGTAGGGTTACAAGTCGGTTTGAGGGAGGAGTACTAGCCGTACATAGGTAGAACTACTCTACATGTATTCGGACATGTCTAGCTTTCCTATCCGAGTACTAGTCCTCTGGTTGCCTTGTTCCACACGTCGTCTTGTACCGTGTAGCACAAGTCGAGAGTCCCGGGGGCCCACGTAGTAGTCTTTTCTAGTTCAGCCTGGGTAGTGGGCCCTGGGATGTTCATACGACAAGCCCCTGAGTACTTTGTAGTCGAGCAGGATGTCTTCGAGTAGTCTTGACGGCCTTGGCGAGTAGTCTTTGAGCGTCCCCGAGTTCCACAAGCCGAAAGTCCTCAAGAATGCTTGAATCATCTCGAGGCTGGAAGGTACTCCAGTTGATCTTTGAGTAGTCTTGAAGTCTTCTCGAGTAGTCCCCAAGCGTCCCCGAGTACTTCTCTTGAAGGTCTTCAATAGTACTCGTGATGTCTTGATGAAAACCATATGGAAAATGCGATTCGAAGAATCGCATTCCATATGGAATGTTGCCCCCGAGCCTTAGTTCGAATTGTAGATTCAAGTTGAGGGTCAATCTGAAATTCTGTCAATCTTATCCCTAAAAATCCGGAGAAAAAACCGATGGACTCGTGGCACGGAGCCCCCGAGCCATGAGTCGACTACTTCTCTCGAATTGAAGTGTCATCTTCACTGTAGAATGTGTCCGTAGTGGATCCTTGATGTGTTGAAGTCCTCCAAATCCAGCAATTGAAGTCGAGCCCACGAGATGAAGAGCATCGAGTACTGGAAGTTGAAGGGTCAGCCTGCCTGCGCTGAGTCAACCCTGCCGAACCCACCCGCTCAAGCGGTTATAAATAAGAGGGTAACCCCTTAGGATTTTCCACGTGCCACAGTTGAAGTCTTGTGAATAGATCTGAAGAGCCCCCTCCACTACCGCCGCCGCCGCTAATAGATTAGATCTACTAGCACCGCCGCCGCCGTAGTCTCCACACCGTAGCCCCCGAGTGAATGCGAATGAAAACACTTGTGATTGGAAGAATGAAGTCCTCACCGGCGAAGAGCACGAAGACCGCCGTGTCAAAAAAGAGGAGCCGTGAAGAGGCCGGTGATGCCGGGCAATCGTCGTTCCGCCTCGTCCCGCCGAACCCGGGGAAGGAGTGGAAGAAGGTGAAGTTGAAGACCGACGACATCCTCACCCTCGTTAACAGTGGATTCCTTCAGGAGAAGGAGGTCGACGGATGGAGCGCTACCACCGAACACGCCTACTCGATGGAGAAGAACCCCGATGAGATCCTGATGTTCGCGTGATTTGTCAAGCGCTGACTCGCTCTCCCCGCCAGTGAGTTCTTCAAGGGGATGCTGCGGTACTATGGTATTGATTACGTCAATCTCAATGCCAATGGAGTCTTCCACATTTCTGTCTTTGTACACTTCTGTGAAGCCTCCATGGGGATAAAGCCGCACTAGATCCTCTTCCGGAAGTTCTTCCGGTTGAAGCCCCAGCTGAGCGCGGATGACCCAAGAGTAGTCAGAGGCGCTGGAGTTCAGATGCGTGAAGATGTCGCCGGGCAGTACTTGCCGTACAAGCTCATCGACTCCAATCAAGATTGGAAAGCGCGGTGGTTCTAGGTGAACAACCACTACCCCGCCCTGCCAAAGTCGAGTGGGTACCCACGAAAGCACCAGCCGTGGTGGAACACAGAGCTTACCATGCAGAAAGGCCTCCAATTGCCAGCGCCGTTGGAGAAGGTGGCCGCCCTGAGGAAGGCGGGACTGAGGGCCGAACACGTGGCCTTCAGCTTCATGAAGAGAAGGATCCAGCCACTGATGGCGCGATACCACCTTAGGTATGAGTACACCCGGGTGAACGACTCCTTGCGGATGCATGAAGATGAGATCGACGACGAGCTGATCGTCGAGAGGTTGGGCAGGATCTTCAGGGATATGCCCCCATACACTCCTTGCCCGGTCGAGGAGTATCCACGTCGCGCCCACCAAAGAAGGTTAGTAGTCGTGGCCACAGCCCCCGAGTACTAGTTGCTTGAAGTAGTCGTCCTGATGCTTGTTGCTGGTTCTTGTAGGAGGACATCGAAAAGTATGTCTCCATGCCCCCTGCCCCCAAAGCTCAGAAGCAGTCTCAGGCCAGGGTAGAGACGAAGGTGAAGGAGCGCGTAGTAGTCGATGAAGGTGACGACACTGTCATCATCAAAGATTCGTCATCTGATGACGAAGATGAGGAGACGCTTTAGTAGCGCTTCCAGCTCCGGTCTTGATTCCGCCGAGCTGGAATGCCAGATGTGCCGGTTGAAGAGCCGATGACCAATCTTGGAGATGATTTGCCGCTTCCGCCAAGGAAGCCACGCAATGCGGTGCGCAAGCGTGCCATGAAGAAGCTGAAGGTGTCTGAAGACACCAAGCCAGATAGGTAGGTGCTGCTACTTTAGTAGTCGAGTACCCGTTGAGTAGTTGGTGCATACAACTTGTTATTGCCACGTTGTTGCAAGACATCCCCCCTCGGAACAAGCCGTCCATGATGAAGGGGGAGATTGGGACACCATGGGGGCGCCGGCTGGAGGAAACACCAGCCCGCCTCTGGTTGTCGAAGGAACTGTGCCAGTGGAGGCACAAGAACAGTCGGTGGCTGTGGAGGCAAACCCACAACCGTCGGTAGTAGAAGCCCAAGGCCCCCCTCCCACTGCGGCTATAGCCGTTGAGCAGCCGGAGGCAAGAGAGCGAGAGCCGCCTACTGTTGAAGTAGCTACCGGGGAGCCCGTGCTACCCGGTATTGTTGACATTGCAAGTCTTCTAGGTGCCCCGACCATCACTGTTGTGTGGTCAACATTGTAAGTACCCGATCACTTGAGTAGTTATTGAGGCTTGATGCAAATTGCTGACGTAGTACTCTGTGTAGGAAATCCACTGACTTGTTGTGGGATGAGGCCGAGATGAGCGCTCCTGTCGATGGAACAGACCGCTCGACAGAGCCATGAGAGCCCACACCCTCGCGACAAGTAGGAGATGAAGTGGAGGTGACGCTTGCGGAAGCTGTCATCTCTGGATGTATAATCCCCACTGACTCAAGTATTTTGCAGTGTAGACTAGTCACCGTAGCCCGATCTCACTTGACTCATTATTGACAGGGCCTGCAGTCGAAGAGGGCGTACTCCCTGAGCCAGTTGCTATCGAGCCATTGGAGGTAAAGACCACAGCTGCAGCCCCCGAGCTCAGGGCGGAGGTGCAATTTGATCCCCCCTAGGCTCGAGTACTGAGGTTATCCTTTGAGAGAAGGAGATAGAAGAGCCAGCGCCGCTACGGTCGGTGCCGATGGCGGAGTCCGGGAGCTCGAGCCACGGAAGCCTCGAACTTCTGGATGATGAGTTGATCAACCCGGTCGTTGTAGCGTTGAACTTGGAGTCATGGCGCCGCACGAAGCAGTGGGTCGAGGTATGCCACGAGTACTCTTTATTGCCTTGTAGTCGCAAGTAGTGGCGTTGGTGTTGATCGGACTTTGCTCCGGTGATTGCAGGGCCACGTTGAAAGATCTCAGAAAAAGACCGAGCTCCTTAAGGGATACGGTGATACGGTCATCTGCGCTGAAGAGCTGCAGAAGGAGCTAGAGAAGTCGAGGAAGAACTCCACGCTGCTCTAGTCCAAGCTCGACACCGCCTTCGCTCAGTACCACAACGAAGTCCAGGACATGCAGGCGAAGAGAGATGAGCTCATCAAGAAGAACAAGTTGCTACGACAGAAGAATAAAGGTATGCTTCCTGCCGTAGTGCTTGAGTACTGATTTTGTAAATTTCTGTAGCAGATTCTGTTGATGAGTTGTCTGCAGAGCTTGAGGCTTCTCTCCAGCAGGTCAAAGATTCCGAGACCGACTTGAAGAACATCGTGTACCGGGACACCCATGCTCGAGAGGTAGCCGAAGAAGAGTTGGCCATAAGAACTCATGAGTGCATTACCGCTATTGAAATCCGCCAAGCCACGGATCTTGACCTTGTGCGCTGTATGCAATCTCTTCAGAAGCTAAATTAAGTATGCGAGAAGCTGCAGACGTCCCTGAAGGAACTCGAAGAAGTTGCGCTTCCAATCGCAAGATTGCTGGTTCCACATGTGGCCGGTCAACAGCTGCGGCCGCTTGTGGACGGGTTGAAAGAAGCCCCCGGGCGCTTGGCAACGTATGTCAAGCATTTGGCGAAGTCGATACCCAATCAGGTACTCGCCTATATGAAGTCGTACTTCCCCAAAGCGCCCGTGGACGCGGTTGCTAGAGGGCTCGCGGTGAACTACACGGATGAGCAATTGCGTGTACTGCTGGAGGAGATGGCACCCATCGCGGAACAAGTCGCCGAGAAGCTCAACCTCCAGTAGTTGTACCCGTAGGAGTAGTTCATGTATAGGTGGAACCTTGTAAGCTGAACAAGTTAGTTATACGACTTGTTTGAATGCATCTGAGTTGTTTGATTGTTGAGATGGACCAAGTACTCATTGCCGTGGCTTGCAACGAAGCCCGCGGAGTACTAAGTCAAGGTAGCTGATGAGTAGTAATACTCGAGGGTAGTGTGTCTAGTTAAGAGACGTAGTAAAAAAGTTGAATGATATCAAACTTTATTACTGATGAAAG
This sequence comes from Cenchrus fungigraminus, assembly GCA_036936925.1. Lineage (NCBI taxonomy): Eukaryota > Viridiplantae > Streptophyta > Magnoliopsida > Poales > Poaceae > Cenchrus > Cenchrus fungigraminus. The sequence goes on along the minus strand of CM072772.1, from coordinate 53,430,922 downwards.
ATTACACCTGGATGGCCAGGGCCATTACAAATAGGTAGTCGCCAGGACCCGTAGGCCGCTTACAGCTAGGTAGTCGCTAGGGACCGCAGACCGCTTACAGCTTGAGATCCGTAGGTAGCCGTTGAAGTTGGATCTTGAGGATAGGTGGTCCGTATACCGCTGCCAGGGCCCTTAGGCCGTGTACAGCCCAGGATCCGTAGGTAGCTGTTGAAGCTGGATCTTGGTTGAGAGTGGTCCGTAGACCGTTGCTACGACCCGAAGGCCGCTTAGAGCTTAGAGTCCGTAGGTAGCCGTATAGGCTGGACCCGTAGATGAGTAGTCGATGGACTACGCGTAGAACCGACAGAGCTGGTCGACATTCCACGAGTTGCTGATGTCTTCGCCTTCAAGTGTTTGGAGGCGGTAGGAGCCCGGTCCGGTGACCTTCGATACTGAGAAAGGACCTTCCCAAGGCAAGTTGAGCTTGTGTAGTCCTTTTGTGTTCTGGATACGACGGAGGACTAGATTGCCCACGTTGAAGGAGCATTCCTTGACGCTGCGATCGTGATAGCATCAGATACCCTCCAGGTACCTTGCTGACTGGACGAGGGTGGTGCAGCGGGCTTCTTCGAGGTGTTGATGTCAACGCGTCTGCTATCTTCCGAGACGCCTTTGTCATATTCTTCGATCGCCGGGGGATCCCACATCACATCAGCGGGTAGTATAGCTTCGGAGCCGTAGACCAGTAAGTAGGGCGACTACCTAGTTGGCTTGGTAGGTTGAGTACAAAGCCCCCTGAGTGCGTTGGGTAGTTCCTTGATCCACTTGCCACCTTTGGTGTTAGCAGCATCGTGCAGTCGCTTTTTGAGGGCATCGGCACACTCCACTTGGCCATTAGCACGCAGGTGAGCGTCTGAGACTTACCGGACATTGATCCCACTGTTCTCGCAGTACTCCCAGAACTGATAGTTGTTGAAGTTGGAGCCCAGGTCTGTGATGAAGCGGTGGGGTAGCCCGTAGCAATGCACGAGTTCATCCAAGAAGTTGAGTAGTCTGTCGGCCTTTGGGCAGGTGACCGGCTTGACCTCGATGCACTTGGTGAACTTGTTGATAGCCACCGGAACTCTGTTGAATCCTCCTAGCGCAGTTGGTAGAGGCCCAATCATGTCGAGCCCCCAGCAGGCAAACGGCCAGGTCGGCGGTATCGTGACTAGCTTGTAGGCTGGGACGTGTTGCTGCTTGGTGAAGAATTAGCACCCTTGGCATTTCCTGATGAGTTCCTCTGCATCGCCCAGAGCTGTGGCCTAGTAGAATGCTCACCGGAAGGCTTCGCTTACGAGTGTTCGCGAGGACATGTGGTTGTCGCAGACGCCTTTATGAATCTCCTCCAAGATGTCCTTGCCTTCTTCTCGAGGTACACACTTCATGAGTACTCCAGAAGTTGCACCTCACCTATAGAGCTTGTCCCCGACTAGTACGTAGGTCTTGGCTCATCAGACAAGTTGTTCTGCCTCGTTCTTGTCGGAGGGTACTTTCTGCTCACAGATTTAGTCGATGAATGGTTGCTTCCAGTCCACGTCGATCATCATGACCTCCTGACTGGGCTGAGATGGTCCAGGATCAGTGGTCGTTGGTGTTGGTGCCGGCTCCGGGATGGATGGCTTGTGTAGTTCATGGACGAAGACACCCGTTGGTACTTGAGCGCGAGTAGATCCAAGCTTCGACAGGACGTCCGCTGCAACATTGTTGTCGTGGATGACATGATGGAACTCGAGACCATGGAACTTGTTCTCGAGCTTGCGAACTTCTAGGCAGTAGGCGTCCGTGTTATCCTTGTTGGGATCCCAGGAATTGTTGACCTGGTTGATCACCACAGCAGAGTCGCCGAAGACTAGTAGCTGCTTGATGCCCAAAGAGATCGCGAGACAGAGCCCATGTAGCAAGGCTTCGTACTCGGCTTTGTTGTTTGTGACCTTCCAGAAGATCTGTAGGATGTACTTGAGTTGTTCGCCCTTTGGTGACATCAGGAGCACCCCTGCGTCCGTGCCCTCGAGCTTGAGTGAGCCATCGAAGTACATCACCCAGTGCTCTGGTCGCTCTGTTGGTGTGGGTAGTTGATTTTCCCGCCACTCTGCCATGAAGTCGACTAATGCTTGAGACTTGATGTCGGTACGTGGCCTGAAGTCGATGTTGAGGGCGCCAAGCTCAACCGCCCACTTGGAGATCCACCCGGTGGAATTTTGGTTGTGGAGTATGTCGCTGAGCGGGTAGTCAGTGATCACGGAGATCGAGTACTCCTGAAAGTAGTGTCATAGCTTCCACGAGGTGATGAGTACTGCGCAGAGTAGCTTCTGGACTAGTTGGTACCGGGTCTTGGACTCAGATAGGACCTCGCTGACGAAGTAGACAGGTCGCTGGACTGGATAGGCGTGGCCTTCTTCCTGCCACTCGACGTTAATGGCACTACTGACCACATGAGTAGTCGCAGAGAGGTAGAGTAGTAACTACTCCTGTTTGCGAGGAGCCATGAGGACCGGTGGCTTAGATAGGAAGTCTTTGAGTTGTGTCAGAGCTTGATCAGCCTCCGCAGTCCACGTGAACTTCTCTTGGTGCTTGAGTAGCTTGAAGAAGGGTAGTCCCCGCTCTCCAAGTCTTGAGATGAATCTGTTCAGGGCCGCCATGCAACCAGTAAGCTTCTGGACGTCTTTGATAGAAGTCGGAGCCTTCATGTTGGTGATGCGGATATCTTCTCAGGATTGGATTTGATGTCGCGATGGCTGATGATGAAGCCGAGTAGTTTCCCTGAAGGTACGCCAAAGATGCACTTGTTGGGGTTGAGCTTCCATTGGTACTCTCGCAGAGATGCGAAAGTCTCTTCAAGATCAGCGATGAGCATGTCTGAGTTTCTGGTCTTGATGATCACGTCATCCACGTAAGCTTCGACGTTCTTGTTGAGCTGCTTCTTGAAGCAGGTCTGGATAGCTCGCTGATAGGTGGAGCCGGCGTTCTTCAACCAAAACAACATCGTTGTGTAATAGTAGGCGCCGAACGAGGTGATGTACGCGGTCTTCTCCTGGTCATCTTCCTTGATTGCAATCTGGTGGTGCCCCGAGTAGCAGTTGAGGAAGCAGAGCAGGTCACAGCCCGCCGTGGAGTCCACGGCAACCCGAAAGGGTCCTTGGGGCAGTGCTTGTTGAGGTCGGTGTAGTCGACGCACATCCTTCACTCGTTGGTATTCTTCTTGCGGACGACGACGGGGTTGGCAAGCCACTCAAGATGGAAGGCTTCTCTGATGAAGCCCGCCGTGAGTAGTTTGGCGAGTTCCTTCTTGATGGCTTCCCGTCGGTCGTCAGCAAAGCGACGGAGATGTTGTCGCTTGGGAGTAGCTTTAGGATCGATGTTGAGTGAGTGCTCGATCAGCCTCCTGGGCACACTGTTGACATTGCTAACGTCATCCACTAGAAACGGATATAAGATCCATCTCTATCGACGACACCAGGAATGCAGAGGTATATCTTAACATGATGCTAAGTGTATATCAGATGTTGCTTTCAGATAAACTAAAAGATGAATTCCGACACGATTCATAGCACAACTCGATATAGGTTGTCAGCCTGACAGGTGTGCCTGAAAACGCATGGATATGGTACTCTTACATATGCCTTGGATCTCTAGAAAAGAAGATATATATATAAACAGGGTATCCGCAAGCGCACAGATATGAATATACCATTGTAGCATTTTAACCAGGAGTAAAACCAGGTATGGTATTTATATTCTACCACAGGGAAAGAAGTCTTTCTAATCCATAATAGCTAATACATGCTCATCTCTCAGTTTTATAATGTAGAGTGGCCAAAATATATCAATTGCTATAAACAGGGGTAAGTCACATAAAATATAGAGAATGATAGTACTGTTCAAGTCATAACTTCATGAGTAGCTAGAAAGTGTCATTATAGCAAGAGAAACGTAGCAAAGCCTAGCTAGAGAGGATACTCCTAGGTAATTCTAAACTATATGTCAATGCAAACTATGATTAGTGCAAACATTTAGCAATCACGAAAGAAGAACTATTATATCAATGCATGGGGAGACTATCCAGGAGGATCAAGGCCAAAACTTGAAACAACCCAAACAGTATAAGGCTCCACTAGTCCTATACACGGGGGGTGGACTACGAAGGACTCAATAGTGCTGTCACCACCACGATCTACCACACGACCCGGCATATAGGGTGCAATCGCAGATAAATACAATATAAGCACCACGCTTACACTGTCTTTACCGTGCACCCATGTTAACAAATGATCTAGGTGAGGGCTATACAACTCCATACATGAATATAAAGGCAAATCAACTATGCTAAACATGTAATCATAATAAACACCAAAGCATATAATGTCGAATATAATCATTGATAAGAACATAAGTCTGTATAACAAATGTAAAGAACTAGAATAGAACTTACAAGAGCGAAGCTAGATCAGCCTCTAGACGATTAGGAGCCAAGTAGAAGCCTTGCCTCCTCCTAGATCTAAACTAGCTAGCTACTCTGCTATATGGTGTTTCTAGGGCATAGAGTCTCTGACTTGATGACTTGATCTGATGTATGCTGATTCAGATGCCTCTGCCAGGGGGCAGGGGGGCTGCTTATATAGTCCAGAGGGGTGGACGTGCGTCGTAGGATCAAACCGACCTAAACATGTGGTTTAGATTGATTCTCATAGGCGGTGGAGGAACATTCCAGAAGCCGGGCCCAATTGGCGCCAGGGGGTGGCCGACCGGCCCCACCACTGGGCCGGTCGGTCTGGTATGGGCCCCATTCGGGGTCCACTTCGGCTAGGTGGGTCCTTGCTCCTTCTAGAAGCTTCTTTTTTAGGTGCTAAGCCACGTTGAGTTCCAGAGCTTTCTGGAGTCTTCTAGAGTGGTTTCTTTGCATAATTTCTGAATAGTCCCTGTAGATTCATAGATTCACCAAAACTCGTGGAAATTGTCAATATAAACCCTAACAAGGTGATCTAATTATATTTTAGTCCTTTTTCCAATGAATGTGAGGGATAAAATGCATAGATAAAATGTGTCAACACACACCTGGCATGTCCGCTGGCTTCCACCGAAGATGTCTCGGTTAGCTCGGAGGAAGCTGACGAGCGCGTCTTCCTATTTGGGGTTGAGTCCCGCGCCAATCATGGTAGTCTTGCTGCTTTCACTTGTCCCGAGGTCGATGGCCTTCACCTGCACTTCCTCTGTTGGTTGAGGCTTGCTTGCAGTGTCAGTCTTCTCAAGTATCTCGAGTTCGCTCGAAGCGAGCTTCTTTGAGGCAGTGAAGATCTCCATCATGACGTTGGGTACTTGAGTAGTTGCTGCGAACTCCACGACTTCGGTGTCGCAGTCGTAGGATCGCTTCAAGTCCCCTTGTAGCGCGAGAACTCCCTTTGGGCCTAGCATCTTGAGTACCAGGTACACATAGTGTGGGATCGCCATGAACTTGGCCAGAGCTGGTCTGCTGTGGATGGTGTGGTAGGAAGTCTCGAAGTCCGCAACCTCGAATTTGATGTACTCGGTACGGTAGTTCTCCCATGTTCTGAAGGTAGCTGGTAGAACCACTGAGCCATGTGGTATAGCCGCATTCCCCAGGATGATGCCGTAGAAGGGTGACGTGCTCTTGGTGAGCATGCCAGTGATGTCGAGGCCCATCTTCTTCAAAGTCTTGGTGAACATGACGTTAAGGCCGCTACCGCCGTCGATGAGTACCTTGGTCAGTCTGGAGCCCGCGACTACTGGGTCCAGGATGAGAAGAAAGCATCCTGGCTCGGAGAAGCTTGTCCACTCATCCGCGTGAGAGAAGGTGATGGGTACCTCTGACCACTTGAGAGGCATCGGTGTCGCGGGTTTGATGGACAGAACCTCGCGCATAGTTAGCTTCTGCGCTCGCTTGGTGGGGTAGCCACCGAAGAGGATGTTGACCGTCTTGTCAGGGTCTTGGAAGTCGTCGTTGCCTTCGTTGACTTTGGCCTTTCGCTTCTTGTCGTGAGGGTGGCGAGGCTCCGGAGTATCCTTGAGTGCCTGCCGAAGCTGGTAGCACTGTTCGGTAGTGTGATTGTTCTCCGGATGCCACAGACACTTCTCCTTGAGCAAGTCCTTGAAGCCACCAGAGGTCTTCTTGTTGTTGTCCTTCGCAGGGCGCTGGACTGCCGTGACAGTGTTGTCTGGCTTGAGCTTAAGGTTAGGACCCGAGTAGTAGTTGTTGTTGTTGCGACCGCCCTGATCCTTGTTGTTGTTGCCGCCTGTGTTGTTCTTGCTCTTGTCGTGGTTGGAGTCATACTTGGCATTAGCCTTGTCTTCCTCGTCGGCCCATGAAGTGATCATGTCCTTGAGCTTGGTTATGGAACTCGGGCGGCGGCGACCAAAGTCTTGGAATTCGCGATGGTGGTAAAGACCATCTTGGAAGATGTCGATGACCTCTTTGTCGGTGACGTCGACTACGGCCGCACGCTTGTCCAAGAAGTGGCGCATGTACTGGCGGAGCATCTTGCCTTGTTCTTGCTTGACTTGTGCCAGGTCCATGCGAGTACCTGAGTGCCCCATGGCTCCCGCAAAGTTGCTGGTGAACTACGCCTTCAGCTGGCCCCACTTGTCGATGGAGTTCTTGTCAAGCGACTTGAGCCATGTAAGTGGAGCTTGGTCCAGGTAGAAGGGGAAGTAAAGGCACTTCATGTCGTTGTTGCCACTAGCATTCTTGATGGCCAGGGCATAGCACCGCAGCCATTGTACTAGGTCTTGCTTCACATCATACTTGGAGATCCCAAGAGGCTTGAACTTCTTGGGTAGTAGTAGAGCGCGTAGTCGAGATTTGAATGCGGGGAAGCCATCGTTGTTGCTGACATTGGTGGCCTTCTTGGCGTGGCGTATCTCGTCGATCCTGTGGCGGGCATCATAGCCGAAGCGTGCGTTGCCAGTGGCGTGGCTGTTCGCGCGGCCTTGGCCTCCGGGATCACCGCCGCCACTGCGTCTGCCGCCGCCATGGGAAGAGCTGCCGCTGCTGCCGCCACCGCTGCCACCTCCGCCACCATTGGCACCTCCGTGTGAGGGTCCTCCCCTAGTAGCTCTAGAGCGATTGGGGGTCGGCCGATGTTCGGCACGGATGTGGTTGGGTCCCACATATGCTGGGGTGAGGCTGCGGCTGGTGGCTTCTTGGTCTTGAGCTCGGGCTATCCTGTCGTCAACACGCATGAAGTAGGCCTTCTCCACAAGCTGGGCTATGAGCCCGGCCGCACGACTACCCTGAGTAGCTCGCCCTATCCTGTTAATGCACATGAGGCATTGCTCGGTGGTCTTGTGATTCCGAGCTGCGACTTCATCCAGAGCATCGTTGAGATTGCGGATTGGTAGAGCTTCTTGGAGCCGCCAACGTCATTCTGCTCGCTTTTGATTGCGGTTGCATCGGGCATTCTTGTCTTTAGTAGTCTCATCCGCAGGAGTCGTCGAGGTACCGATGTACTCGGTTGTCGGTTGAGGTGCCGCCTGCTTCAGCTACGAACGCCTCGCGATCGGGTGTGTAGTGACCTGACTCAGGAGTAGCCAGCTCGGTTGGCATGTGTTCCTCTGTGGTGGGTGTCAGAGGGGTTCCCTCCTGGAAGGGTAGTGTCTCGAGGTAGGTGACGTAGCGTGACTTGTCGTCGGTCAGCTCTACGGGCTTCTGGTGGGGCCAGTAGATGAATCTACCAGCTGGAGTAAACGTGATGACCAAGCCGACAGCAGGACCTGACAACGGCTTCTCAGTGCAGTTGTGTCGGACTCGAGCTCGATTGGATCCAATCCAAAGTCGAACTCATAGGAGGAGTCCAAGTTGCAGTCAGGGGCGGCGCTGGAATCCGAGGAGTACTCGGAGACGATCTGCTTGCCGTCCCGACGGGGCACGAGCGCATCCGCATTGGCCACGCTGGCGCTACGAAGGCCGTAAGAGAATTGCTCGTGGGGGAGGACTAGTCCATAGGATGGCTTAAAAGCCAGCTCACATGGCTCAACCCATGTAGTCGTCGAGTTCGAGTTGGAGGCAGATCCAATCTCAAAGGCGGCGGTTTGGTTGTAGAGCAAAATTTTGTCGAATTTCTCAACGAGTTGGTTCGTGGTGACTTCGGGAAGCATCACGAACCCAGTCTCTGTGTCCGGGGTCATGGTGAGGTAGCGCTGGAACGAACTAGCATCGTCAGCGGTGCAGACCCAAGAACCGAAGACGAAGGTGTCGCCGTGGTTGAAGGCGGCGGTTGGCTTGATGACGATTGAAGCCGTCGAGTTCGCCATGAGATCTTCGGCGAGATCGCCTACCTGGCACGCCAGCTATCGATATTTTAGACCGGAAACCTAAAAAGGGGGTACCCGAGGTAGATGTTTGTGGCCTCGTCGAGATCAGAAACTCGAAGGAGAGACACGTGGCACACAATTTAGACAGGTTCGGGCCGCGAGGTGCGTAATATCCTACGTCCTGTATGCTGTGTAGCTCTTGATTGATTGGGTGTTGTTTACAAGATGATGCGGATATCTAGATAGGGGTCCCTGTCTCGCCTTATATAGTCCGGGAGGCAGGGTTACAAGTCGGTTTGAGGGAGGAGTACTAGCCGTACACGGGTAGGAGTACTCTACATGGATTCAGACATGTCTAGCTTTCCTATCCGAGTACTAGTCCTCTGGTTGCCTTGTTCCACACGCCGTCTTGTATCGTGTAGCACAAGTTGAGTAGTTCTGGGGGCCCACGTAGTAGTCGGTTCCAGTTCCCGCCTGGGTAGTGGGCCCTGGGACGTCCATACAACACTGTGATATGCTGAATGTGAGCTTATGATCTTACTAGTGAGCTCTTGTGATGTATAGCTATGCTCTTGGTAGCTTTGGGATGTATATGCATGTGTATGGCTTATTTTTTGTGAAAATGCTATATATGCTCCTCTCTTGTGAGTTGAATGCCTTTCATGCTCATTTTGTGCTCAAATGGCTATATCTTGCTTAATTTGTGCTTGGGTATCATGCTATTTTCATTTGGGGGTCAAAGACCCATTTGTCATCATGAATGTTTAGCCTACATGCTACATTGTGGAGAAGCCTCAGCTTCTTTTTGCCGCAAAGGCACTTCATGTACCATGCTTAATTTGAAATCATGAAATTGGTATATGAGATGCTTATGCTTGAAAAATATGCTTCCATGTCACATGTGTTTTAAATTCCTTATTTTGGTTGCTAAACCGTTGCATGATGTCTACCATGGAGAAGTCTCATGTTTAGAAGTAGACACATGGCTCGGTGGCTTTGACATGACATGAGATAGCTTGTAGGTGTTTGTGATGATCTTGTGATGAGAAATTGTGACCTTGCACGAAGTTTGTGGGCTATGTGTTGTTTGTGCTCATTTTGGCCATGTTGAGGTCCTATGCACATGAGAGGGAAATTTTGTTGAAAAATACTTCATTTTGATCATCGCTATGTCACATGCTTATATGTTCCTATCGATCTTATTGGCGATGCTTGTACTGAATATGTGGCTATCTTGCTTGTCTATGTCCCTTTTTAGCATGTTGTAGTGCTCTTTGTCTATTTGAGAAGCACATGCTTGCATTTGTAGACTTGATTCATGCATTACCAACAAGGGGGAGGAAAGTACCCAATTCATTCATCTAGGGGGAGTTTTGCATCAAGGGAAAGAAAAATTGGGAGAAATGCATTTGTTCAGGGGAGCTTGCATTCATGCTTTGGGAGCTCTTTGTCGCCTGATTTGATTTGTGCTCTTTTGCCGATGGTGTCAAGCCCTTTTGCCTCACCTTGAGGAGTCGGCAATTTTGGAGCATTTTATCTCGGTTGTGTTGAGCTGTTGCCCTTGCCTTAGGGGACCGAGATTTTTCTCTCCCAAGTGATCTTGTCTTGGCTTTTGTTTGGCTTTTGATCACTTGTTTGAGTTTTTGGTTCGTTTCTTTTCTTTTTCTCCTTTCTTTGACTTGGTTACTATGTGGTGTCAATGCACTCATCAAGGGGGGAGATTGAGAACCGGAGCGTCCGAGGACCAGTGGATGGTCACTCCCTGGTGTGATGAGTGATTGACAACGTGGTGTGGATTGACTCTTGGCCGAGTATTGCAGGTGCAGGTTGCGGCTTGATTTGCGTTGGTGCAGGTGAAGAGCGGGCGCGAAAGGTCTTAGCCTTGCGGGGCCTCTGAGGAGTGGAGAGACAAGTAGGCTCGGCTTGATGGACCTGGTGGCTGAATGGGATCAAGTGCGGGCCGCATGGTGGCAAGAAAAGGAAGACAAAGTCGTGAACAGGATCCGGTGCAGGGTAGCGGCTCACGACAGGAGTCTGCACGTGGGTGTTGACGGTGAATTTTGGTGCTCCAAACGTATTTGTTACACTTTGGTTTGAGCTCGATTATGTAACTAACCCGCCACTAGGCATACTAATGATATAACAAGTTCAACTTCGTATGTGCATTTGGAAGTGTTGTGTTTTTGCGGGAAAACATGGACAAAAGGGACGGAGTCACAACAAGTTCAAAGGAGCAAATGAGGAGTTCCGTTCGTGTTCGAGTGCAAGGCGAAATCACTTCCAAAGGTGGCAAGGACCAAAGTGCTACGACGGATCATCACCGAGGATTGAGACGTAAAGTTCGGACTTCATGCGAGAAGACCCCCTATCTTGATCGCGGGGATGACGACCTCAAAATGACACAAATGAAGGGGGCCAAGTGCAAAATGTCAAGATGAGCTGCGGGGAGAAGGACGGGCCCGAACCAGCCCAGAAAGGGCCTAGGCCGGCCGGCCTGGTCGGATCGGCCCAGGGGCTTTTTGTGGCGGTTCGGCCCGCCCTTTGACCTAGTCGCTCCTCGGTCTATTAATAGCTCGCTCCTCCGACGGCCGCCGCATCCAATCATTCTACTAACACCATTCACCAGAAAGCCGCCGCCACAAGATGAGGGAGAGAGTTAGACGAGCTCGTCGCAAGGATCAACGCCGATGGAAGGAAGGAAGCAAGAGGAGGACTCCAAACCGCTGGCCTAGGGGTGTTCCCAAGCTTCATCGCCGCCATCTTCATCGACGACGTTCTCCGGAGTCTCCATCACCCCTATGTGCTTCAATCCTTGTAAGATGATGAGGTAATGTCTCCGTTCGTCCATAGGGTTAGATGGTTGCATGATATGTAATCTATACATGAATCTTATGCCTATCCATGCTTTATGGTCTATGTCTTCGCGAATGCTTTTTTTACATATGTTTGCGCAACATGTGGTCTTAGTAGGGTTTGTGGTAATCGTGGTGATTAGCTTAACCCTATGGATGCTTAGGTATAGATACGGTTATACGCGAAAGTGTTTGATTACCTTGCGTAGTGACAGTACGGTGGAGGGAAAAGGCTTAGCGGCCGCATAACCGCCATGAAGCTAGTGGAGGCAACACCCTTTTCATGTAGTAGATGCATGTTCATGAGATCCTAAACCCTAGGGAGGGAACGCTTATCTACATTAATCTCTATCTTGTACCAACCCTCACCATCTAGTTTAACCTTAGTTTAGTCTTAGATTAACATATGTTAGATTGCTTTTACTTTAAGATTAATCCTCTTTCAAAGGCTTTCCAATCAACTAGATTAGTACTTGGTTAAGCGCTAGCAATCCCCTTGCTCCGCGGATTGACAAGAACCTTGGGGGTCACCCCGTGGTGAAAAAGGTGTAGGTCCGTATGCTTGCAGATCGAAGGTTGTTACGTGTTTCAACCATCAACAGTGGGGTTTGCGACGGTTCACCACAAAACCATCAGGTTACTTGGTTGAGCCACAAAATCAAGACCGGAGGCTCGGCGGGCGGAGACGGGATCCGGGCGCGCCGAGAAGCTTCGATGCCGGGGGACACGTGGCGCGATCACGGGTCTTGCGTCGGCAGGACGAGGACTGCGGCGAAGGTGTGGGCGCCCGATGAAGAGGAGTGCTACTTGACCATCTTGCCCTTGAGGGGTGTGTATCTTCCTTTATGTTCTAGGGGTAGCTTGGTCATTTGCCCAACCCGGAGAGACTTCATATATATATAGCTCTAGGGTTCCTGGGCAACTCATCCCTGCTCTTTAGGCTAGATTTTCTTCACCGGTTTTGTAGAGAATCTGAACTCCGAGTGTATGGAAGCGTTCATGGTTGCGTCGATTTCCTTCTTATGGCTCGAGTGATTTTCATGTCTTTTTCGGGCTATCTTTGTGGAATTTTCATGCGTGCCTTGTTCCTTCGATTCTGAGGTGCTTGTGTTTGGATTTCTTTGTGGAGATCATGGATAGATGTCTTGTACATATTTGTGCTTGATCTTGACCCCTCAAACTCCGGATTTGGCCTCCGATTCTAGGAGTTCGGGTGGTTCCCTAGCTTTGTTCATGAGCTCGGTTCGTGATCGATTCCCGGCGTTTAGTCAGTTTGAGGCTCCAAGTTTTTGGGTATAGCATCCCCTAGGGACGCTTCACTTCTCCCCCAAATCTTGTCTCAATTCGTGCAGCCGTTTGGGAGATCCATGGAAGGATAGCGTGGTTTGACCTCAAGTTCGTCAGTTCTGTTCGCGTTCTGCGAAGCTGGCAGACGGTCCATCTGGTGTTCATAGACGGTCTGTGAGGCTAGGGTTCGTCGTGAGTTCGTCATGTTCTTGAGCTCGTGGCGTTCGATCAATTGGTAGTTTAGTTTTCGTCGTGCCGTGCTTGACGAACGGTCCATGTCTAAGTGACGGACGGTCCGCCGGGCTCGGATGGTCCGACGGGCTGTGTCGGATGGTCCATATAGGGTGGGTGCACTACTGGAGGTTTGTTGATGGTCGTTAAGTTCCTATTTTCGACCCTCAACTTTGAACAAAATTCACTCCATCAAAGCTTGCATCATATCTGTAGGGTTATAAACTAACGGATTCCACGAGCTTTGGTGAATATTTGGATGCAGGTCATAATGAGACATTATAGCACAAATAAAGAATCTTGACAAACAACCTCAAATGCTTAGCTTGATAGCACCATTGTGAAGTTCTCGTCGAGATGATCGAAACGAAGTTATAGTTCACCCAATTAGGAGTCCGGATGCAGAAATTATGCCTCCCGGAAGATTGTTACACGAGACGTGTCGGGGGTAGGTGCGGCCGAACCTAGTAGGTTCGGCCGGACCTATCAACCTCCTCCGATCAACACCAACCTTTGCCAAATGCCTCTACACTTAGCATAATATCCAAGGGGACCAAGTCCATGGGTCAGACACCACAAAAGTTGGTCCGACCGCACCTCCTAGGTCCGGCCGCACCAACGAGGTCCGGTCGCACCACCCAAAATCCTCCTCTCGGGTCCATGTCACTACCAATCCCATGAACAAGTCACCAATGAATGAGAAGCGTTGATTTCAATTCGGTTTGATCAAAAGGCTAAGGTTGGAAGCACTTGGATCGATGGACCCACACTTAACCGCCACAACCGCCATCAAGAAGTGATCCTGGACGTCCCTCAACACCGTCAGTGCATCACACAACCACTTGGTAGGGCCGGCCGCACCTCTAGGTACGGCCGCACCTATGAACCGGTGAATCAAGCGAATCCAAGCTGGGAACCGACGTGCAACCAACCAAGGATTAGTGATCAGGGCCGTCCAAGTCCATAGGCGGTGGATCACAGGGCCGGCCGCACCTGGAGATACGGCCGCCCCTCCTTGCTCGCCACTCTGGCTCCCTCTCACCTACAAGTACCCCCCTCCTGCAGCCACCGACCCATTGGGGCTATAAATAGTCCCCGGCACTTCATAGAAGACACACAAGGTGCATTGAAGCAAGTGGCGGAGCCCTCCACAAATTAGTATCTAGATAGTAGGGAGAGAGAGAGAGTTGAGATGTGAGTGTTGAAGTAGAAGCCGGAGTGTCGGTCCTCTTCTTCTTCTTGTACCTCGGCGGGTGCGGTACAACTACGGTCGTCCACACCTGGGATACTTTGTAAGTCTGGATCTGTGAGTAATCAAGTCTCAATTCATATTCTTGTTTGCTCTTAGGTTCTTCGACTACTGCTTAGTAGCTTTGCTGCTTTACCGTGATTGCTTTGCTCTAGCGCGGAGTAAAGTACTACTTGGTTAGTGTAGACGTGGTGTCTAGACTCTCGAGTACCTTGGATTGCCACCTTGATCGATGGACTGTGTGGTACCCTAGGGAGGTGACAGCTCTGGACGGGCTTTGTAATCCACCACGTTAGTTCAGGGGGGGTAGGAATACGACATCAGAGCCCCCTTCTCATCCCTTTCTGTGGCTCTTTTCCCTCTGGCCCCGACGAGTGACAAGACTTGACTTGAGTCTACTGTGATTCTAAAGATCCTTGATTTCCTTAGCTTATCCCCTCTCTACCCGAAATATCCCTTGCCTCTTTACCCTTTGTCGTCATATCCCCCGGACGAATTAGTTCAGGTTCGCTACACTTCTCGTTCCCCGTGGAAATTGATACCTTGGAATACTCCCGGGTGAAAGCTACAACGGTATCTGTGCGCTTGCGGATTTATCTGTGATCGTATAGTATACCAACAAGCTTTCTGGCACCGTTGCCGTTGATATAAACCTGGTGGCGACGCTAGCAAGTGTCAACAAGTTTTCTGGTACCGTTGCCGGGGAACGGTAGCTGTTCTATCCCCAACCTAGTTCGTCCGTGTACCACCCCATCTATCATATGGATTCCAATCCAACCCTTTTCGATTTTTCCGCTCCAAAGGGCGATCATTTGGCGCCCCCACCATCATCACATTCCATTGAAACATCTAGCTATGAGCTACGTCCCGGCTTCATAGCTATGGTCCGAGAGCAATGCTTCTCCGGTGATAAGGATGAAAGTCCCTATGGATGAGGACATGACACCCAGGGGCGGAGCTAGAGAAGAATCAAGGGGGGTGCGGAACCTTCATAGCATCCATGAAAAATCAATTTAACATGGTGAAAATTTAGAAGTGATAAAGGATTACGATTTTTCGTGGGTGCGGCCGCACCCGGCGCGCTCTACCTAGATCCGCCCCTGATGACACCCATGCATACGACCATGATTGGTGCATGGAATGGAGTAGAAGAAGTCCAGCAATTGTGTCCAAGTCGAAGAGGAGGCACGAGGCTATTCCGGTTCGAGTCCCCAAGGTGGAGGCCCAAAGCAATTCAAGTTCGAGTCCAGTTCGGAGTCCAGGAGCAGCACACACTAAAAATAACACTCAGGTCACATACGAAGTCGGATTTGGATGTTCTATATATGGTTGGAACCACAAATGCATAGAGCTTCTAATGGCACTGGTCTCACGTCCAAATTCGTCTTGAGTCAACGGGAATCGTCGAAATAAGTTGACGTCCAGAATTTGCCAAGGTGCTGCGTCGCCAGTTTGTTGGGCCCTAAGCCCAAGTTGTGGGTGCCCCCAACCCTAGAACGCCCCTCCTCTATACTCAGTAGCTGCCACCATAGAAATTTGAGTTTTGTTTTGCATCTAGCTTTAGCTACACCAGACCACGCACAAATATGTGTTGTCCTCTGTGATTCAGAACTCCACCTTCGAGTGATATTAAGATTGCTCACCTCGAATTCTTGTTCATTCTTCAATTGCGCACAGGAATTGATCTTCGTGATCAGGCTGATCTTACTCCGACAAGGCAGTAACCACAGGGAGTTGGTTCAGCAATTGCATTGGCGCTTCGGGCTTGCTCGTCGTAGTTGGATCGTGAGGGTCACCTGCCGCTGGAATCGGATTTATCTTCACTCACCGAAAGATCGGGCACTCCACCTCTATCAAGTTGTATCAGCTTTCCAGGTTGATCGGTGAGTTTATCGAGTGTTTTTATTTCCTATAGTCCACAAAAACCAAATAAAAATTGTTCTAGGTTAGATCCTTGTCCCAACAACCATTTTTAGCCTTGCACCTTCTTTCAATAATTTGCTTTGTTGAATTTGTGTGCTTACTCGTCAATTGTTGCTGGTTACTCGTGTTCTAGCTTTTGTTTCTTGTTTTTTCTTCTAAACCCTAATTGCCGCCGCCGTTTCTCCGCTGCTCGCTACGCCCCACACTCCGTTTTCCCCCTCTCGCGAACCCCCTTGCGTCTCACACCCCCTTGCGGCCCTCGGCTCGCGTAGCGCGCTCGGCATCCATTCGTTCGGTTCCTCCCTTCTGCCTAGTTTGGCAGGTTATAAAAAAAGAAAGGAAAGTCAAAAAAAAGGAAAGGCAATCAAAAAAAGGAAAGTGACAAAAAAAAGGGAAACAGACTCCAGCTCGGTGGACTCCTGGCGCGCGCCTCACGCGCGCCGCCTTGTCCCCCTCGGTCGCAACTCCCTAGCGAGCGTTCTCCCACGCCGTGGCCTTCCCCCCTTGCGTTTTCTCCCTGGACGACACCGCCAAGAAAGGAAAAAAAGAAAAAAAAACAAGTCCAACCGCACAGTGAGAAGGCCGATCCACTTCACGCCGTGATCCTTTTCCCTTCCGCACGCCAACACCGCGACCCCCTTCATGGAAAACGCCGTGCCTTGCCCCCCTCGCGGCTTCTCCCTAGCCACACCGTGAGCCACACACGTCCCCCCCCTCTGGTTGTGTTTCCGTCACGAACGCCGCCCCCCTTTTCCCCTTGCGGTTCCCCTTGGCCAACACCGCACCTTCCTTTCCGCCATTTCCCCCATCCCACAGTTTACTCCTTTGTTTTTTCGCTTTGGCACTCATTTCTAGCAATGTTTGATCGTGTGTAGCACTATAATTCAGCTTTGTAATTATTTTTTGATTGTGCTAATCCTTCAATTGAGTGTAGCCTTCCCAGAACTCCACAAAGTTCTACGACGAGCCAGTTTTGTTTCTCCAGGCAATCGCTCCTCCAATTTTTCGCTGGTTCCACCGGTTGATTACAGTTAGCCCCTGTGTGCTTGGTAAGAATGGATAAGAATTTGATAAAAGCACTAGTTTGAGCGCCTTTGTGAGCCATTACACCCCTATTGTTGTCGTCAATTTTGTTTTTGTGTTTGTGCTAACCATGGCAGATGGCGACACCACGAGGGTTGACCAGGAGGAGGACGATGGAGACCGCCGAGGTCGTGCCCGCTATGTGCCACACGGTTCCGGTATTGATTCATTTGGTAAGATTAAATTTAAAATTCCACCTTATAATGGCAAATATGATCCTCCTGCATATCTTGATTGGGAATTAGAAGTTGAACAACATTTTTCATACCATGATATTTCTGCTAGTTCTCAGTGATAAAGGGGGAGTGCCCGATCTTTCGGTGAGTGGAGATAAATTCGATTTGGTGGTTGTTGACCCTCACGATCTGACTACGACGAGCAAGCCTGAAGTGCCAATGCAATCGTTGAACCAACTCCCTGTGGTTACCAACCTTGTTAAAGCAACATTGGCTTGATCACAAAGATCAATTCCTGTGCGCAATTGACGAACGAACAAGAATTCGAGGCGAACAATCTTAATATCACTCAAAGGTGGAGTTTTGAATCACAGAGATCAGCACGTATTTGTGCGTGGTCTGGTGTACCTTAAGCTAGATGTAAAACAAAACTCAAGTTTCTAAGGTGGCGGCTACTGAGTATATGAGGAGGGGCGTCCTAGGGTTGGGGGCGACATAGGGTGCGACGCCCACAACCTGGGCCTAAGGCCCAACAAACTGGCGACGCAGCACCTTAGTAGATTCTGGACGTCAACTTGTTTCGGCCACTTCCGTTGAGTCAAGACGAATTTTGGCATGCGACCATTACCATTGGAAGCTCTATGAAATTGTCATATAAAGAACGTCCAAATACGACTTCGTATGCGACCTGGGCGTCCGTTTTATTGCGCACTACTCCCGGACCCCGAACTGGGCTCGAACTTGAATTGTTTTGGGCCTCCACCTTGCGGACTCGAACCAGATTAGCCTCGTGCCTCCTCTTCGACTTGGACACCCTTACTGGACTTCTTCTACTCCATTCCATGCACCAATCATGGTCGTATGCATGGGTGTCATGTCCTCATCATTCTCCCCCTTTTGAAGAAAAGTCGTCCTCGACGCCGATTGTAATTGAAACTGAGCCTTCACAACACAAAGGAGAACGGGGTTGCGGTAATAAAGCAAACCAAAATAATTGTGAGGAGGAATATGACCATGTTTCCAATTGTGTATCATGTTATGTCGCATAATATTGGCAGCATCTAGGCACACGTCGTTATCGAAAGATACAAGATGTTTGTCATTACTATCCTGCAAAAGATTAGTACCAACAAAGGACACAATAGGAATAGTCAGTTTATTGCAAGAAAATTTAGCACAAAAAATCATAGGGAGCGACCAGCAATGCTTCCCTTCTTGCGAAAAATAACTACTAGAGGAACATGTAATATGTTTGTATGAAGGTTACCCTCTAATCGAGCACAATCTTGCATAACAACAGGAGAATTCAGAATTAAACAAATGTAAACCCGATGTACCATATATTGTCCCTTGTTGTTATATTTGCCAATAACATGATATGAATGTTTAGACAACCATGACAAATCAGCATATGCAAAAAGTCTCTCTTCCAAACAATCTAGATTACACAAATCATCAAATTCAATGTAACCCAAGGTATGTAAAGAAGACAACAAATGCAGCTCATCATTTTTACTAGCAACATGTATAATATGTTTATTTTCAGCACTAGCATGTAAAACGGAAGTAGTAGCACACAATTCATCTTTATCACAAGAAACATCAAGCAAATCACCATGTGACAAGGATAAATCAAGAGATGGTTCCGCTATTAATTGCTCAACTAAAGCATGATTTGTGGAAAAATTCAGCACATTAACACAATTCTCACCTTCCGTGTGTGTAGCACCATGAACATCACCTATGTTCTTAGTAGGAGTATTAGGTCCATTTTGAAGTGATGGTTCCAAATTTGTACATGAGGATGCGCCTGCAGGTTTGTCCGTCCTCTCGAGCAGTGTAGTGGTGGGCGTGGATGGCGTTGGGAGAGTGGGTGCTGAGCTAGATGTCGAGCTTCGTCCTGCAAAAGAGTTAGAATATGTCTTCGAGCAGCGTTCCTGCACTTCACGTTCAGCTTGGCAAGCATATTCAAATAATGTGGTCATATTTGTATATTCCTTATGATCCAGTATGTCCTGAATTTCGCGATGCAAACCACCATGAAAATGTGCCATTGTAGCGTCGTTTGCCTCAAGTAAACCACAATGAAGCATGCCTTTTTGTATTTCCTGGCAATAGACCTCTACAGATTGGGAACCTTGTTGAAAACACTGCAGTTTAATAAGCAAATCTCGAGCATAACAAATCTGTGTCGCATAGCAGCTTTTAATTGTTCCCAAGTGGTTGGATTTTTAGTGGGATGTCTTTTATTATAGTCACGCCACCACATTAAAGCAAAATCAATAAAGTCAGTAATGACCGCTTTAACTTGAGAATTAGCAGAAATATCATGGTATGAAAATTGTTGTTCAACTTCTAATTCCCAATCAAGATATGCAGCAGGATCATATTTGCCATTGTAAGGTGGAATTTTAAATTTAATCATAGCAAAAGAATCATTACCGGAATGGTGTGGCACACGGCGGGGACGGCCTTGCCGGTCTCCATTGTCTTGCTCCTGGTCAACCCTCGTGATGTCGCCGTCTGCCATGGTTAGCGCAAACACAAAAACAAAATCAACGACAACAATAGGGTGTAATGGCTCACAAAGGCGCTCAAACTAGTGTTGTTATCAAATTCTTATCCGTTCTTACCAAGCACACAGGGGTGAACTGCAAACAACAGGTGAAACCTGCGAAAGATTGGAGGTGCGATTGCCTGGAGAAACAAAACCTTGCTCGTCGTAAAACTTTGTGGAGTTCTGGGAAGGCTGCACTCAATTGAAGGATTAGCACAATCAAACAATAATGCGAAGTTTAATTATAGTGCTAACCTTGAACAAACAGTTGCTGTAAACAAGTACAAAAGCGGAGGAAAGCAAAGGAGTAAACCATGGAAGGAAGGAGGGACGTGGGGTTCGATGGGGTCGGGGAATCACGACCCACTCGGGGGAAGGGCGGCGCGCGAGAGGTTCGGCAGGCCACCGAACTAGACCGATTCCTTTCCCTGATTTTTTTCTCTCTTTTTTTTGCTTCCTTTCTTCTTTGAACTTTCCTTTTTTACTTTTGGATTACTTTCCTTTTGCCTTTTTTTTGGTCCAGCACGCACAGGCAAGAAGGGAACACCGAACCGCTGGGCCGCGGACCTACGACACGCGCGCTAGGAGGGGAGGTTCGCGAGCAAGGGGGCTCGTGGCACGAGGGTTTGGTGTGAGGGGAAGGCGGCGTGTGATGGGGGAAAAAACGGGGGCGCGGCGTGTCCCGGACTCCTGGGTCGGCACGAGGGCAATCCGCGCGAGGGGGGTTCACACGAGGTGGGAAGGGTTTTTCGCGGCGCGAGGAGGGGGAGTCCGATATGAGGAAGGGCGCGGTTCCTTTTTTTCTTTTCACAGTGCGAGGAGGTTTGGGGGTAACAGCGTGTGATGGGTGGTGGTGCGATGGGGTGTCCCACGCGAGGAGGGTTTTGCCGTGGGAGGAGAGTCCGGTGTGGGAGGGAGTGGCAGCGGAGGGGAGAAGGGTTTTGGCATGGTGGTGGAAAACGAGCAGCGGAACGGCGACAGCGAAACCAGGGTTTGGAAGAAAAACAAGAAAACAAACGCTAGAACAGAAATAACCAGCAACTATTGAACGAACAAAGCATGCAAACTCAACAAAGCAAGATATTGAATGAAGGTGCAAGGCTAAAATGGGTTGCTGGGACAAGGATCTAACCTAGAACAAATTTTTGTTTGGTTTTTATGGACTATAGGAATTAAAAAACACTCAATAAACTCACCGATCAACCTGAAAGCTGATACCACTTGATAGTGGGGGAGTGCCCGATCTTTCGATGAGTGGAGATAAATTCGATTTTGTGGTTGTTGACCCTCACGATCCGAATACAATGAGCAAGCCTGAAGCGCCAATGCAATCGCTGAACCAACCTTATTGAAGCAAGACCAGCCTGATCACGAAGATCAATTCCTGTGCGCAATCGACGAACGAACAAGAATTCGAGGCGAACAATCTTAATATCACTCGAAGGTGGAGTTCTGAATCACAGAGATCAGCACGTATTTGTGCGTGGTCTGGTGTAGCTAAAGCTAGATGTAAAATAAAACTCAAGTTTCTAAGGTGGCGGCTACTAAGTATATGAGGAGGGGAGTCCTAGGGTTGGGGGCGTAGGGTGGGGCGCCCATAACCTGGGCCTAAGGCCCAACAAACTGGTGTCGCAGCACCTTGGTAGATTCTGGATGTCAACTTGTTTCAATAATTTTTGTTGACTCAGAACGAATTTGGGCATGCGACTAGTGCCATTGGAAGCTCTATGAAATTGTGCTTCCAACCATATAAAGAACATCCAAATCCGACTTTGTATGCGACCTGGGCGTCCGTTTTATTGCGCACTACTCCCAGACTCCGAACTGGGCTCGAACTTGAATTGCTTTGGGCCTCCACCTTGGGGACTCGAACCGGATTAGCCTTGTGCCTCATCTTCGACTTGGACACCCTTGCTGGACTTCTTCTACTCCATTCCATGCACCAATCATGGTCGTATGCATGGGTGTCATGTCCTCATCACTCAGGTTCAAACTGCTATTAGTGAATTCACGGATTTTGCTTTAATGTGGTGGCATGATTATAAACAAAGACATCCTAGTACAATTCCAACCATTTGGGAATAATTAAAAGCTGCTATGTGACATAGATTTGTATTTTCTTATTATGCCCGAGATTTGCTTAAAATAATGCAGCATTTTCAGCAAGGTTCCCAATCTGTAGAGGACTATTACCAGGAGTTACAAAAAGACATAATTCATTGTTGGTTATTAGGGAAAAACGACGCTGCAATGGCACATTTTCGTGGTGGTTTGCACTGCAAAATTCAGGACATACTAGATCATAAGGAATATATAGATATGACCACATTATTTGAATATTCTTGCCAAGCTGAACATGAAGTGCAGGAACGTCGCTCGAAGACATGTTCTAACTCTTCTGCAGGAAGAAGCTCAACATCCAGCTCAGCGCCCCTCTCCCTGCGCCATCCACACCCACCACTACAGCTCTCGAGAGCCCAGCGCCAACCACGGCCACCACTACGTCGCTCGAGAGGACGGACGAACCTGCAGGCGCATCCTCATGTGCAAATTCGGAACCATCACTTTACAATGCACCTACTACTCCTATTGTGAACGTTGGTAATGCCCATGGTACTACACTCACGAAAGGTGAGAATTGTGTTAATGTGCAGAATTTTTCCACAAATCATGCTCTAGTTGAGGAATTAATAGTGGAACCATCTCTTGATTTTATCTTCGTCACATGGTGATTTGCTTGATGTTTCTTGTGACAAAGATGAATTGTGTGCTACTACTTCAGTTTTACATGCTAGTGATGAAAATAAACGTGTTATGCATGTTGCTAGTAAAAATGATGAGCTACATTTGCTGTCTTCTTTACATACCTTGGGTTACATTGAATTTGATGATTTGTGTAATCTAGATTGTTTAGAAGAGAGAATTTTTGCATATGCTGATTTGCCATGGTTGTCTTAACATTCTGTTCACACCCAAAATTGGCACAAAGCCGATCAGGCTAACGCCACCGGTCAGACCGGTGCCCCTGGACAGTCTGACCGGTCAGGGGTCCTGTAGCCGATCTGACAACGGCCACACTGGTCTGACCGGTGGGCCTGACCGGTGGACACCGAGTCCGAGTAGAATTGAGGAATCCTAGCGAATTTCGACTTGTAAAGGGTTTCCTTGCGGGTCAAGACCTCCCCACCCTATAAATATAAAGGGCCACAGCTGGTTGAGGCTCATCACCCAATTGATCGTTACGTTTTACAACTTTTATCTCTCAAACCCTAGCTTTTCCAACCTCGTGCTTTCCTTGTTTGTCCCGACGACGATCAGGGACGTTCTGAGTGGCCTTGCCGACCTCAGAGCAACCCTAGGCGCGCCACCTCCGATGGGGTCCCTCCCGAGGCGGCGATCCTAGGCTCCCACCGCGCCTCTGCAGCCACCGGTCAGACCGGTGCCCCTGACCGGTCAGACTGATCCGGGCAGGAGCTCGGCGAGTTCAGCGTTTCGACGTTCCGCACGATCTAGCGCTCGTGTGTGTTAACCAGAAAAGAGTCAACATACTTTTGGTGACTCCGCTGGGGAAGAAAGATTAGGTTGCTAAAACCGTTCAATCTAACCTCAACCAGATGGGTGCTCGGCGCGATCTCGACATGAACAACATTGTCATCGCGTTGCTGGAAGATCTCTCTCCAGAGGAGCAGCAGAAGTTCAAGGCGCTACAAGAGTACATGCAAGTACAATTCCTAGCTGGCGTCAAGAAGGATCGATCCGGCAAGGTGGCAAGATTGAAAGAGTTCGAGCTGTCGGCGATCAGGCTAAACGACAACAACGTTGAGGTAATTCCCACTGTAAGTAAGAAACCCCCGCCTGAACCTTCTCCTATGAAATCTACAGTGGAAAGTGATGAATTGCTTGCTTCGTATATTGCTCATTTAGAACGTTTAGAGGATCTTGAAAAGGATAGGAGTTCAGGCTATAATAATAATGAAACTAATAGTAGTACTGCTAAAGCTAATCCTCATGGGTCCTATCCTAGCTTAGCACCGTTGCCTGTAAATAATGCTAATTATGCATATGGTATGGCACCAAACCCTGCATCTGGTTAGTACCCACAGTTTCAACCGCACCGGCCAAACATGGCCGCACCGGTTGAACCGATGCTGGGTACCAGTCAGACCGGTGCAATGGAGGTGGTGCAAGATCAGCCTTTGCCAATTTTTGTCGTGCCAAATCAAATGGTTCCTGCTTTTTCTAATACAATTAGTAATACTGGACCTCATTATAGTACGACAATGAATACATCGGCCCCTAAAACTATTATTCCGGATGATGTGTTTGAAAGTTACAGGCTAGCTCAAGCTAAGATAGCTCCCTATCTAAATAAGATGAATTTAGAGAATCCTCAGCCACCACAGCCAAATAATCCTAATTGGGCGGAATTTGATAAATTTCAGGAAGATTTGGCTAATGTGGTTAAAACCAAACTTGGTGTTGATATTGGTAATACTAATTTGTATCAAAAGCCATATGATCCCGAGTTTGATAGATTTCCTCTCCCACATGGTTGGTGTATGCCTGATTTAATCAAATTTAGTGGTGATGATGATCGAACCACATGGGAGCATATTAGTCAATACACTGCACAACTAGGTGAAGCTGGTGTCTATAATGCTTTGAAAGTGCGCTTATTTTCTTTATCTTTAACTGGCACCGCTTTTGCTTGGTTTTCTTCGCTTGCTCCTGGTTCTATTATATCTTGGGATATGTTAGAGCGTAAATTCCATGATCACTTTTATAGTGGGAGCATGCAATTAAAATTGACAAATTTAACATCGGTTAGGCAAGGAAGAGATGAGACTGTCTCTGCCTACATTAAAAGGTTTAAAGAAACTAAGAACCGTTGCTTTAATTTGTCAATTACTGATATGGACCTTGCAGACATTTGTCTGAAAGGTTTAAGGACATCTATTAGGGATAAAATAGAGGGCACTAATTTTCTTTCGGTTGCACAAGTTTAAGTAAGAGCTTTAGTTGTTGAAAACCGAATGAAAAAAGAAAAGGATAATTTTAAGTCACGTCGTTCTAATGTTCATATTATTGATTATGATTCTGATAGTTCGAACGATAGTGATAAAGAAATTTATGCTGCTGAATTTGTTTGGCCCTCTAAAGAAAAAGCTTATTCTTGCTCATCTCTTAAGCCGGCTAGTAAAGGTCGGCAGGAAGAAATTAAATTTACTTTTGATGTTTCCAAATGTGATCGTATATTTGATGAATTGCTTAAATCTGGAAATATCAAATTAACTCATACTATTCCTCCACTTGATGAATTGAAAAGGTGTGCATATTGCAAGTTTCATAATTCGTTTCCTCATGCCACTAGTGATTGCAATGTGTTTCGTCGACAGGTTCAATCGGCCATAAACGAAGGTCGTTTGACTTTTCATGAGATGCAAGTGGATAAGACTCCTATTCCAATCAACACCATGAATTTACAGCAGCCTAAGGTACTGGTTCGGCTGCATCAAATTGAAGCAACTAAAGGCAAGAACGTGGTAATCGGCGAAGCTAAGCCCGATTTGAGAGGAAAGAAGCTGGTTCGTAAAGTTGAGTATGATAAAACTCCTGATGGTAAATAGACCTTCAAGGTTACTGTAAGTGCCTCTGGACATGGGGGGCAAGGGTCGTCCACACCTGCCGAGCAAAGACCGTCTGAGCCATCTCTAGCCAGACCGGTCTGACCGGTGGAGGTGACCGGTCAGATCGGTGCACCCCCTGGTCGTCCGAGGATGATCAAACCAAGCCGTCCGGAGATTGGAAACTAGAAGCTTAATGTAGCAAAGAATCAGGGGAATGGTCCTAAGCCAAAGGTCACTTTCGACATGCTATTTCACAAGTATTCCAAGCAAAAGGCCGTTACAACTGATCGATCGTTAAAAAAAAGGATGAGGTCACCTACACACCAAGGAGGGTCATCTTCACCTCCAAGGGCTGCTACAAGACTCAAGGGTGAATCATCATAGCAGGGGCAACGCTTTACTCCACCTTGGGCATCATCAAGTTCTGATTCACCACGCCCGATTTATGATGACAATGGAGTGATGTGGGTGCCGTATCAACAAGCCTTTCATCCTGGATGGGGAGGACCGAGATCAGCTTTTGACAGAATCTCTAGTCCTATCCAAGACCGATTGGCTCCTCGCCATTCTAGTCAGGGTCACCAGACCTGACCGGTCAGACCGGTCGCTAGCACCGGTCAGACCGGTGCGGCCAGGCAAGCCGTGCCGCCTCCCGTGAAGCAAGTATACAGGCCAAAGCAGAAGGAGGAGCTGCAGAAGATGGATGTTGATCCAAAAAGGACTACCAATCAAGACATTATTCAGATTGGATCAATGGATGTTCCCATTGGAGAAGATGGCAAAAGACCGATTGTTCCAAACAATAAGGTTGCGACATCAACTCCAGGGGTATTTGCTGCTGCTAATGACTATGAGGCCAGTGGGAGTGGTTCCAACTCCAAGTATTTCTTGCCAAGGTGGTGTCCTCCCGGTTTGACTCGCACACAAAGGAGGAAGCTTCAACGCCTGAGATTCCAAGACAAGAGGGAGAAGGAGCTAGAGAAGCAGAGGGACGAAGCTTTCAACTAGTACAGGCCCATGGTACCTCAAGGAAAAGAGTGGAGAGCCAAGACCAACTCCCAGCCAGCACCGGTCAGACCGGTGGAGGAGTCGGTCAGACCGGTCACACTGGTCAGACCGGTGGTGGGCGTCGGTCAGACCGATGACCCAGAGATGCCGCCCGGTTTCTCTTCTTCGGCTCCTATGGTTTGTGATGACAAGTCCGCATCGGATCCTCCACCAGAAGATGATGAGGAGCTTGTTGATTACAGTTCTTCACCCGAGCGCATGAATTTGGATATCAATGTGATCCATATGTCTATGGATGGTTATTTGTTCTCGGAGGAGGACGTCGCACATCTCGACTTTGGGCCAAAGGAAGCTATTTTCTAGTAGCCTAAAGCTGCTAAAAATCATCTGAAGGCTTTGTACATTAAGGGCCACATCAATGGGAAGCCTATCTCTCGCATGCTGGTGAACGGAGGAGCAATCGTCAACTTGACGTCGTATTCTTTGTTCAAGAAGTTGGGAGGTTCAGATGATGAGCTGATCAACACCAACATGACCATCAGCGGTGTGGGAGGAGGCGAGCCGATGGGAGCTAAAGGCGTCGTCTCTATGGAGCTCGCCGTTGGGAGCAAGACGTTGGCTACGGCATTCTTCATCGCTGAGACACAAGGTAACTTCTGCCTAATCCTTGGTCGTGATTGGATTCATGCAAATCAGTGTGTGCCTTCTACCTTGCATCAATTTTTAATCCAATGGGTAGGCGACGAAGTAGAGATTGTTCATGGTGATACGTCGGCTTGTGTTGCAGTGGCTGATAGTTCTATCATGGATAATCATGAGAATCTTAAGTGCTTAACTGGTTTAGATTTATCTAATTTAAGGTTTATTGATTCTACCAAAGATGGCTTTGCTACTATTGTCATGAAGCCGATCATTGATCAGGCTAGAACCTCTCTTTTGATTTGATGGATGCAAATCTGGAGTGGTTGCAACAAAGGCGAGAGCATTATCGGGCGCATAAGAATGATATGTGTGAGGCCATCGAAGACTTTGATGATTTGAGCAAGTTAGGACAAGGGTTTACGTCGGCTGATCCTTTAGAGGAGGTGGATATTGGTGATGGCACTATACCTAGGTCGACATTTGTAAACAACAATCTTCATCCTTTGTTTAAATCTGAGTTAATAAAGTTGTTAAAGGAGTATGTTGATTGCTTTGCATGGAATTACAATGAAATGCCTGGTTTAAGTCGTGATTTGGTTGAGCATCGTTTACCCATTAAACCTGGTTTTAGGCCTTAAAAGCAACCTCGTAGAAACTTTAATCCTGATATTTATGATCGAGTGAAAGAGGAAGTCAATCAGTTACTTGATGCAAAGTTTATTAGGCCTTGTCTTTATGCTGATTGGATCTCTAATATTGCGCCTATTCAGAAAAAAGGAACAAAAAAGCTTCGTGTTTGCATTGATTTTAGAGATCTTAATAGAGCCACTCCTAAAGATGAATATCCTATGCCTATAACTGATTTTCTTGTTAATGCTGCATCCGGACATAGAATTCTTAGCTTTCTTGATGGTAATGCTGGTTACAATCAGATCTTTATGGCCGAAGAGGATATATCCAAAACGGCTTTCATTTGTCCGGGTTTTGTTGGCTTATTTGAGTGGGTTGTTATGACTTTTGGATTGAAAAATGCGGGTGCTACTTATCAAAGGGCTATGAATTTAATCTTTCATGATTTGCTTGGCATCATAGTAGACGTTTATATCGACGACATTGTTGTCAAATCGGCTGGAGATGATTCTCATTTAGCTGATTTAAGACTTGCATTTGAAAAGATGCGCCGGTACAACTTAAAGATGAACCCACTCAAATGTGCTTTTGGTGTATCAGCTAGGAAGTTTTTGGGCTTCATTATGCATGAAAAAGGCATAGAGATAGATCCTAAAAAGATTGAGGCAATCCGAAATGTTAAATCACCTACTTGTAAAAAGGATTTGCAAAAGTTCTTGGGCAAGGTAAATTATTTGAGGAGATTCATTTGTAATTTGTCTGGGAAGGTGAATGCTTTTACTCCTTTACTTCGGTTGAAAAATGATGTTGACTTCACTTGGGGGGCAAAGCAACAAGAAGCATTTGATGAGATTAAGAGCTATTTGACTTCGCCACCTGTTCTTCAAGCGCCCAAGAGTGGTATTCCTTTCAAGTTGTATGTAGCGGCTGAGAAGGATGTCATTGGAGGTGTTTTGACTCAAGAGACCGAAGGCAAGGAGTACATTGTTGCATATGAGAGTAGAAGATTATTGGACGCCGAAAAAAGGTACACTTTTATTGAAAAGTTGTGTTTATCACTAAATCATACTTGTACCAAGTTGAGGCATTATTTATTACCAAGTACTTGCATAGTAGCATGTCAAACCGACATAATTAAATACATGTTGCATAAACCAATTCTAAGTGGTAGAGTCGGCAAGTGGGCTTATGCTTTAGTTGAGTATGATTTGCATTGTGAGCCATTAAGTTCAATGAAAGTTCAAATTGGTGCCGACTTTATTGTTGGACATAGAGTAGATAAGCAACTTGATTTAAATGTCGGTTATGCTACTTTTACTCCATGGAAGTTACATTTTAATGGATCGGTTTGTGGTGTTGGAGTTGTCATTATTTCACCAAGTGGGGCTGTTTTTGAAGGTCTTAACCGATTGGATCATGATTGCACTAATAACCAAACCGAATATGAGGCTCTTCTATTTGGGTTGGAGATCTTGCATGACATGGGAGTAAAACATGTGGAAGCATATGGAGATTCTTTATTAGTGGTGCAGCAAGTTTCCAAGGTATGTCAATGTCTAAATGGCTTTTTAAATGCTTATCTTGATAAATGTTTAGACATCATATCTTGTATGGATGAATTTGTTATCTATCATGTACCACGAGAGGAAAATCCTAGAGCTAACGCTCTGGCTCAGCAAGCATCTGGTTATAATGTTTGAAAAAGAATTTTTCAAGAACACAAACCGTTGCTTACAGCTGAGTGCTTTGCTCTCGAGGCATAGGTCAGGCCGACGTAGCCGACCGGTCTAACCGGTGACACCGGTCTGACCGTTGTCACCGACCGGTCTGACCGGTCCCCTGGTTCTGGGTCGGATGACACCACCGGTCTGACTGATGTCCACGACCGGTCTGACCGGTCTCCTGGTAAAAGATCCTCTTCGATTTTTCGTGACAAAAATGAAGTGGAGGATTGGAGGAAACCTCTGGTTGATTATTTACAAAATCCTAGCAGTTCAGTTGATAGAAAAGTCTGACAATGGGCTCTTAAGTTTGTTCTTGATAATGGTGAGTTGTATCGTCGGACCGCAGATGATTTGCTTTTAAAATGCTTGGGTCTTGATCAAGCTAGGTTGGCTATGGCAGAGGTTCATGAAGGTATTTGTGGTACTCATCAATCGGCTCCCAAGATGAAGTGGCTCCTTAGGCGAGCTTGCTTTTATTGGCCTACCATGATAGCTGATTGTTTTCGGTACTACAAAGGTTGTGAAGAGTGTCAAAAGCATGGAGATGTTCAGTTGGTGCCTGCTGTATTGATGCATCCGATTATCAAGGCTTGGCCTTTTAGAGGATGGGGTTTGGATTTTATTGGCAAGATTCACCCTCCTTCGTCAAAGGGGCATTGCTTTTGTGATTGTGGCTACTGATTACTTCACCAAGTGGACTGAGGCTATTCCTTTGAAGAATATGACACACAGAGAGGTGTTTGAGTTCATTACTGAGCGTATTATACATAGATTTGGCATTCCACAAACTTTGACCACGGATCAAGGGACTTCGTTCATATCTAAAGAGGTGCGTGAGTTTGTCGATTCTTATGGTATTAAATTACTCTATTCATCTCCATATTATGCTCAAGCCAATGGTCAAGCCGAGTCTAGCAACAAGACATTGGTGAAGCTCATCAAGAAGAAGATAGAAGACAATCCTAGAAGATGGCATGAGGTATTATCTGAAGCTTTATGCGCTCATCGTATTTCTAGACATGGTGCTACTAAAGTTACTCCTTTTGAGCTTGTGTATGGTCAAGAGGTTGTTTTGCCCGTTGAGGTGAATCTAGGCGCATATAGACTTGCAAAGCAAAATAATCTTGATGTTGAGACATATTATGCTTTGATGATGGATAATATTGACGAGGTGACCGACAAGCGTATGGAGGCTTTAGAAGAAATTGAGAAAGACAAAAGGCGAGTTGCTAGAGCATACAACAAGAAGGTAAAAGCCAAATCTTTTCAGGTAGGTGACTTGGTTTGGAAGACGATTTTACCTATTGGGGCTAAAAGTAACAAGTTCGGCAAGTGGTCTCCAAGTTGGGAAGGTCCATACAAGGTTGTCGAGGTTTGTTCTGGGAATTCTTATATGGTGGAAACTTTGCAAGGACAGCGGCTTCCAAGGGCTCTCAACGGGAGATACTTGAAGAAGTTTCATCCAAGTGTTTGGCAAGACGCTTGATAGGATATGGCCGATTTAAGACAAAATCACCATTAGACCAAAAAATGGCCGGTGAAGTGTCACATCGACCTTAGAATTGTTTTTTAGACAGCAAGCTTTACTAAAAAACAGGGGGGCGTATGTTCGCACCCAAAATTGGCACAAAGCCGATCAGGCTGACACCACCGGTCAGACCGGTGCCCCTGGACGGTCTGACCGATCGGGGGTCCTGTAGTCGATCCGGCAACGGCCACACCGGTCTGACCGGTGGGCCTGACCGGTCTGACCGGTGGACCCCGAGTTCGAGTAGAATTGAGGAATCCTAGTGAATTTCGACTTGTAAAGGGTTTCCTTGCGGGGCAAGACCTCCCTACCCTATAAATATAAAGGGCCACGGCCGGTTGAGGCTCATCACCCAATCGATCATTACTTTTTAAAACTTTTATCTCTCAAACTCTAGCTTTTCCAACCTCGTGCTTTCCTTGTTTGTCTCGACGACGATCAGGGACGTTCTGAGTGGCCTTGCCGACCTCAGAGCAACCCTAGGTGCTCCACCTCCGACAGGGTCCCTCCTGAGGCGGCGATCTTAGGCTCCCACCACTCCTCTGCAGCCACCGGTCAGACCGGTGCCCCTGACTAGTCAGACCGGTCCGGGCAGGAGCTCGGCGAGTTCAGTGTTTTAACGTTCCGCGCGATCTAGCGCTCGTGTGTGTTGACCAGAAAAGCGTCAACACATTCATATTATGTTATTGGCAAATATAACAACAAAGGACAATATATGGTACGTCGGGTTTACATTTGTACAAATCTGAATTCTCCTTTTGTTATGCAAGATTGTGATCGATTAGAGGGTAACCATCATAGAAAAATATTCACATGTTCCTCTAGTAGCTTTGTTTCACAAGAAGAGAGGCATTGCTGGTGGCTGCCTATGATTTTTGGTGCTAAATTTTCTTGCAATAAACCAGCTATTCCTGTTGTGTCCTTTGTTGGTACTACTCTTCTGTAGGATCGTAATGACAAAGTCTCAAGAGATGCTGACAATTTTATGCGACATGATATGATAGACAATTGGAAACATGGTCACATTCCTCCTCCCAATTGTTTTGGTTTGCTTTATTTCCGCAACCCCATTCTCCTTGGTGTTGTGCATGCTCAGTTTCAAGTACAATCGACGTCGAGGACGACTTTTCTTCAAAAGGGGGAGAATGATGAGGACATGACACCCATGCATACGACCATGATTGGTGCATGGAATGGAGTAGAAGAAGTACAGCAAGGGTGTCCAAGTCGAAGAGGAGGCACGAGGCTAATCCGGTTCGAGTCCCCAAGGTGGTGGCCCAAATCAATTCAAGTTCGAGTCCAGTTCGGAGTCTAGGAGCAGCGCGCACTAAAAACGACACCCAGGTCACATACGAAGTCAGATTTGGACCTTCTTTATATGGTTGGAACCACAATTTCATAGAGCTTGCAATGGCACCGGCCTAACATCCAAATTCGTCTTGAGTCAATAGGAATCGTCGAAACAAGTTGACGTACAGAATCTACCAAGGTGCTACGTCACCAGTTTGTTGGGCCTTAAGCTCAAGTTGTGGGCGCCCCATCCTAGGTCGCCCCAACCCTAGAACGCCCCTCTTGATATACTCAGTAGCCGCCACCAAAGAAACTTGAGTTTTGTTTTGCATCTAGCTTTAGCTACACCAGACCATGCACAAATACGTGTTGTCCTCTGTGATTCAGAGCTCCACCTTCGAGTGATATTAAAATTGCTCGCCTCGAATTCTTGTTCATTCTTCGATTGCGCACAGGAATTGATCTTCGTGATGAGGCCGATCTTTCTCCAATAATGTCGGTAACCACAGCGAGTTGGTTCAGCGATTGCATTGGCACTTCGGGCTTGCTCATCGTAATCGGATCGTGAGGGTCACCTCCCGCCTAAAATCGGATTTATCTTCACTCACCGACAGATCAGGCACTCCGCCTCTATCACCTATTCTCTCTCTATGAGAAGTATGAAGGTAGATTGGGAAATTTTATGAAGGACTTTTTGTCTAACATTCTTCCCTACTCCCCAAGCAGTTAAACTCTGACGAGAGGTCCTCTGTTTTGAGCAACAGGAGACCGAATCTCTAGGAGCCGCTGAAGGACCGATTAGGCGACCAGAGAGGGGGGGAGTGAATGGGAGCTGATAATAATTCTTTCCGAAGGATGAACTCGGCCTATGTCCCAAATCCACAACCAAGAGTTCCCATACGAACTTGCCAAGGTCATGTGGTCACAACGGACCTACCAACCCTAGGAGCAAGTCCAACCACAACCCAAAGCGAAAGCACAACTCAAGGGGAAAAGGACTTAGCCAATCCGCAGACCCACCGGCGGACAGTCCGCAAGGTCTGGGCGGACGGTCCACGAGTGGTCGGCGGACTGTCCGAGGGGTCGGCACGGACGTCCGTATTATGGGACAGAACCTCCAGTACCGCACCTCGAAAAAACAGACTATCCGTGCGGGGTCCGCGGACGGTCCGAGCTGGGCGGACGGTCCGTGACCTGCACGCGGACGGTCCGCAAACAACACCCAACAAAAACCTAGCACTTCCTCATATCGAAACGACTCATGCTCACAAACTCAAGAACACGCGACGAACTCCCAAAGAACAGGGGGCGCGTGGACTATCCGCAAGCCACAGGCGGACGGTCCACCGGCCTCGAACAGAGCAGAAACAGCCCGACTCCGCAAAGTCAACCCTCCAAATCCTTCACCCGATCTCCCAAATGACTTCAGCTCTTGAGACAAGATTTGGGGAAGATGTGAAGCGTCCCTAGGGGATGCTATGCCCCAAAACTTGAGCCGTCAAACCAACTAAATCACCGGGAATCGATCACGAACCGAGCTCTACCAAAAAGCTAGGGTTCCACCCGAAATCCTCAAATCCAAGGCCAAATTCGGCGTTTGAGGGGTCTAGATAAAGCACAAAGATGCACAAGGCATCTATCCATGATCCCCACAAGAAAATCTGAACTCAAACACTTCAGAATCAGAGGAACAAGCCGTGCATGAAAATCCAACGAAAATAGCCCGAAAAAGACACGAAAATCACTCGAGCCACAAGAAGGAAATCGACTCAACCATGAAAGCTTCCATACACTCGGAGGTCAGATTCTCTACAAAACGGTGAAGAAAATCCAAACCTATGGAGCAGGGAAATGAGAAGCAGTCCGGATGGATGGTTTGCCCAGAAACTCTAAAGCTATATATATGAGTCCCTCTAGGTTGGGCAAATGACCAAGCTACCCCTAGCACTTAAACTGAGATACAAACCCCTCAGGGGCGATATGGTCAAGTAGCACTCCTCTTCATCGGACGGCCACGTCCTCCCGATGCAAGCCCTGCGATCCCGCCGCCTGTCCCCCGGCATCGAAGCTTCTCGGCGCGCCCGGATCACGTCTCCGCCGCCGAGCCTCCGATCTTGGTTTTGTGGCTCAACCAAGTAACCCGACGGTTTTGTGGTGAACCGCCGCAAACCCCGCGTGCAGACTCCGGTCGTGAGCCGCTACCCTGCACCGGCTCCGGTCGACGACTTTGTCTTACTTTTCTTGCCACCATGCGGCCCGCATTTGACCCCGTTCGGCCATCGGGTCCATCGAGCCGAGCCTACTTGTCTCTCCACTCCTCGGAGGCCCCGCAAGGCTAAGACCTTTCGCGCCCACTCTTCACCTGCACCAGCACGAGTCAAGCTGCAACCTGCACCTGCAATACTCAGCCAAGAGTCAGTCCACACCACATTGTCAATCACTCATCACAGCTAGGAGCGACCATCCACCAGTCCTCGGACGCTCCGGTCCTCAGCTGCATGGGCAAGATTCACAAACATTATAGATTCTGGGCCGGACCTTGGTATCGCGGAACCCATTCTTTTGCAACATTTGCGCGATGGTCTTGGACCAGAGTTAGTAATTTTCTTAGACTCTTCTTCCGAAGGATCTTTCACTCACCTCAATTTGTTTGAGTGTAAGGACATTCTAACAAAAATCCTTGAAAATACCCCTTACACGAGAGTTTATGATGAATTCCCGGATGAGGAAGAGATCATTCAGGAAGAGCACATGCCCAACACTCACTCGGTACCAAAAACTATAGAGGAGGAACCAGTCTTACAAAAACTTGAATCCACAAACACCAATCCTCCTCTTACCAAAACATGGTTCACAGGGGAACCATTCCAACCTTATCAGGAGGTTGATGATCCCTCATATGACTTCGTCTATGAATACTATGATGAGATATTTGATAAACATTAGACGGAGAAATCATTCCCTAGAAGGGAAAGAGATTCATACCACGAGAGAGAAGAAGTCCACTTACCCAACCCAGAAGAGGTGAAAAGACAGAGAGAAAAGTTGGAATACATCTCCGCAATCAGTAGCCGGGAAGGTTGAGAGAAGCAGAAGGGATGGATCAAGCCATCCAGCTATGTCCCGAGCTAAAGCTACTCTCGTGCCAAGTAGGAAACCTCTCTTACCAGGATGTGAACTACGATCCTAGGGTCGGAATTATCTTTCCTAAATCCTTAGTATTAGAGGTTTTTGCTGACGAACCCCTCTTTCTCTCAGAAGCGTCTCCAATGGATTTCGGGTCAAACCATAGAGACTGAGGGAATCCTTAGAGTCATTCGAACAAAGATTGGAGAGTATGAGATCTTCCTATATTATCATATCTTTGACATCCCAAAAGGAGATCCACCCTTCATTCTCATCGGAAGACCCATTGAAGGGGTATTGAGTAGTGCGCTCGATCAAGAAAAGCAAACATATCATCTTGAGGTTCGAGATACACTTCTCCAATGTCATAGACATGTGGTAAACCAAGAACATGTGTGGTCTATGGACATTGTTGAGGCATTGACTTTGGATTCAGAAAAAGGACTCGAGCATGAAGGTTTTACACTAGAGGGATCTCAAATCCAATGCCCACATCAAAAGTTTCCAGAGTTATCAAACCCCATTGCCTATGACCTTTACGAAACCTACAACCTCCTCATTTTCCTTGTGCATGCTAACTTCGAAAGGAAGGTTGTAGATGCTTTTGTTTATCATAAACATTGCAAATTTTGTGGTCATTTCTGGTACTAACCTTGCAGCTAGAACTACGATGAAGGAAGTTCCATTATCTCGATTGGCTGCAAGATGAAGGTTCCTCATGGTTGAACTTATGATAAAAAACAAAGCACTACCGGGAGATAGCTCGAATAATCATTTAAATTTAGTTTCCATTTCAAATAAAAGCAAGAGCATGTCTTTAGGATTAGTCATCCTTCGGGTATTTTTGGTCGCTAACCGTCTCAAGTGGAGATTGAAACGACCGATGGATAGTCGATGCCTAAAAATATGAGAGCTACACCGACTGCAATGCCTAGGTAATTTTTGTGAGGGAACATCATGAAGGAAGCTTGAACTCCACACACTTGAGTTGTGTTGCTTAGCAATGCAAACTCCAAGTGTGGGGGAGATATATGAGTATCCCAAGTAAGTTTATCTCATACTAAATCTTATTTTGGTTTGAAGATGGTATTGGTTCTTGCATCTTGCTCTCCAAAAAAACCACAAAAATATTTGAATTTGAATAAAGGCTTCCTAGCTCTGCGGCTAGTAGAGCCTCCATTTTGTTTCCATTTTTTTCTCTTGAATAATAACACCAGTACAAGAACAAGTGTGGGGGGAGATCTTTGACGCTTGTCGAAACACACAATTGAGATCCATGAAGAAAGGTTGATTGAAGAGCGATGGTATGTGCACCCCTACCTCTCTACTTCTGGAATCATGAGTTTAAATGGGCCTTAAATCCGATCATATAAACCAAACTCAATTGAATCAGGATGCTCCCAATGCTTGACATGTTTCATATGGTTGGCTTGCATATGTTTTATTCCATGCTTATTATCTTGATGCTTGTGAACAACATATCTTTAGGAAACCATGCCCATCTAAGTAGTTGATATTGAGATATGGTTCAATGAAATAATCTTTGCTCCAAATGTTTTAGTGCTTGGGAAATTTATTTGAAATTTTTGAAAACCCTTTGCGAAGCTCCGCTTTGATATGCCAAGTCCTACCAAAGGCATATGATGAGACATCTTGAAAACCTCATACACATATGATACTTGTCGTTGCATTGAGGTTTGTCAAATTGTTGTGACCCTTGTGAGAATTCTTTTCATGCTTTCATGATCAAGATACACATACACACCAATATCCTCATTGCTATGCTCAGTTGAGAGCTAGCATTGTACCATCTATCTATTCCACAAAAATAAAGCTCCATACTATGTGTTGATCTCTCTCTCTCTCCTAGTTAATATTACAAAAAGAGACATGGTTATAGGAAAAAAATATGGACACATGAAGGTCCAAGTGAAAAAAACAAGAAAAAAAAGTTGGACACATGAAGGTCCATGAAAAAAAAAGAAAGAAAGCCATGTCCACAAAAGAGTTTAAAATAGAGGGAGAGGATCATACAAAAAGGAGTTACAACAAATCAGATGGTAATAACTAGCACCCATTCCAGGCCTAGTGTACACCTTACCATCATCACAACATTCATCATATACATATATGGTAATATCTAGCACCCATTCAGGGCCTAGTATCCACCTTACCATATCCATCATATCCCTACACATGCACATCTTGATCTGATTGTATGACTTGATTTTCTCCTTCGATTCGGTTTTTGACTTTGCAATATATGTGATGCAAGTATGCCTCATCTTTATACCCTACCATGATCTCCATATATAGCCATCATTAGAAGTAGGATAAGGAAAGGCAAGTCTAGTGCCTTGGTGAGGACTATACACATTAAGCGATTTGAGAGAATCAAATGAGGAGTCAAGCAAGGTTTATTTTGAAAACTTATTGAAAAAATCCCTAGCTACTTGACATGAGGAGTAGAAGTGATTTGATTCAAGATCGTTCCATTCCTCAACTACCCAAGATGGCATGATAGACACTTCAAAGTTCACAAGTGCAAGGTATGGCTCGGAATATCTCTTATGCTCGCTTCATACCATTGGAATTTTTGTTTTCACCTTGGTCCTTAACCTTTACTCGAGGACGAGCAAAGGGCCAAGTGTGGGGGTGTGTTGATGGTTGTTAAGTCCCTATTTCCGACCCTCAACTTTGAACAAAATTCACTCCATCAAAGCTTGCATCAAAGATGTAGGGTTATAAAGTAACGGATTCCACGAGATTTGGTGACTATTTGGATGCAGATCATAATGAGACATTATAGCACAAATAAAGCATCTTGACAAACAACCTCAAATGCTTAGCTTGATAGCACCATTGCGAAGTTCTCGACAAGATGATCGAAATGGAGTTTTGGTTCACTCAATTCGGAGTCCGGATGTAGAAATTATGCCTCCCGGAAGATTGTGACACGAGACGTGTCAGGGTAGGTGCGGCCGAACCTACTAGGTTCGGCCGGATCTATCAACCTCCTCCGATCAACACCAAACTTTGCCAAATGCCTGTACACTTAGCATAATATCCAAAGGGACCAAGTCCACGGGCCAGACACCACAAAAGTTGGTCCGACCGCACCTCCTAGGTCCGGCCGCACCAACGAGGTCCAGCCGCACCACCCAAAATCCTCCTCTCGGGTCCATGTCACTACCAATCCCATGAACAAGTCACCAATGAACGAGAAGCGTTGATTTCAAGTCGGTTTGATCAAAAGGCTAAGGTTGGAAGAAATTGGATCGATGGACCCACACTTAATCGCCATCCGGAAGTGATCCTGGACGTCCCTCAACACCGTCGGTGCATCACACGGGTAGGCCCGGCCGCACCTCTACGTACGGCCGCACCTATGAACCGGTGAATCAGGCGAATCCGAGCTGGTAACCGACGTGCAACCGACCAAGGATCAGTGATCAGGACCGTCCAAGTCCATAGGCGGTGGATCACAGGGCCGGTCGCACCTTCTTGCTCGCCACTCTGGCTCCCTCTCACCTCAAGTACCCCCCTCCTGCAGCCACTGACCCATTGGGGCTATAAATAGTCCCCGACACTTCATAGAAGACACACAAGGTGCATTGAAGCAAGTGGCGGAGCCCTCCACAAATTAGTATCTAGATAGTAGGGAGAGAGAGAGAGTTGAGATGTGAGTGTTGAAGTAGAAGCCGCAGTGTCAGTCCTCTTCTTCTTCTTCTTCTTCTTGTACCTCGGTGGGTGCGGTACAACTACGGTCGTCCACACCCAGGATACTTTGTAAGTCTGGTTTTGTGAGTAATCAAGTCTCAATTCATATTCTTGTTCGCTCTTAGGTTCTTCGATTACTTTTTAGTAGCTTTGCTGCTTTACCGTGATTGCTTTGCTCTAGCGCGGAGTAAAGTAGTACTTGGTTAGTGTAGACGCGGTGTCTAGACTCTCCAGTACCTTGGATTGCTGCCTTGATCAACAGACTATGTGGTACCCTAGGGAGGTGACAGCTCCGGACGGGCTTTGTAATCCACCATGTTTGTTCAGGGAGATTGGAATACGACATCAAAGCCCCCTTCTCATCCCTTTCTGTGGCTCTTTTCCCTCTGGCCCCGACGAGTGACAAGACTTGACTTGAGTCTACCGTGATTCTAAAGATCCTTGATTTCCTCAGCTTATCCCCTCTCTACCCGAAACCTCCCTTGCCTCTTTACCCTTCGTCATCATATCCCCCGGACGAATTAGTTCAGGTTCGCTACACTTCTCGTTCCCCGTGGAAATCGATACCATAGAATACTCTCGGGTGAAAGCTACAATGGTATCCGTGCGCTTGCGGATTTATCTGTGATCATATAGTATACCAACAAGCTTTCTAGTGTGGCTGCCTGGGATATAAACCAAGTGGTGATGCTAGCAAGTGTCAACAAGGTTCTAGTGAAAAATACAGATGATCCGTCCTTGACCAATGGATGGTCCACAGTAGGTGACGGACAGTCCGTCCCAGGCTGGCAGATTTGCCTAAGTCCTTTGCTTCTTGAGTTGTGCTTCCGCTTTGTGTTGAGTTGGGACTTATTCCTTGGGTTGGTAGGTCCGTTGTGACTATGTGACCTTGGCAAGTTCGTGTGGGAACCCTTGCTTGTGATTTCGGGGCATAGTCGAGTTCATATCTTCGGAGAAGAATTTTTATCGTCTCC
The DNA here is from genome assembly GCA_036936925.1 of Cenchrus fungigraminus. Lineage (NCBI taxonomy): Eukaryota > Viridiplantae > Streptophyta > Magnoliopsida > Poales > Poaceae > Cenchrus > Cenchrus fungigraminus. The sequence goes on along the minus strand of CM072772.1, from coordinate 53,391,009 downwards.
CATTCACTCCCCCCCTCTCTGGTCACCTAATCGGTCCTTCAGAAGTCCTTTCTTGCTTGTCGCGCTGCTCAACGTCAATGTCACGATAATCTTTGCACCAATCAACTTTCTGAGAAGATTTCTGCTAGTGCTCTTTCTAAGGAGATTGAGGTATTGAAGACTCTTCAAGTAGAAAAGGTCTCTCTTGCTCGTTCTCTTGATGAGGAGAAGAAGAAAACTTTGGCTGTATCTGAAGAGAAAGAAAAACTGATAAAAAAGAATGTTGAGCTTGAAACTGAATTAGCTAATCTTTGGTCTGAATCTTTGTCTGTTGAGAATGAAAAGAAAAAAGAGGAAGGTTTGCAGAGCCTATATGATGCAAAGATGAGGATCGAAGCATTCGAGGACTGGTGGATAGTTGCTCCTTAGTGATGAGTGATTACAACGTGGTGTGGACTGACTCTTGGCCGAGTATTGCAGGTGCAGGAGGGGAGGGGGTAGGAATAGAGACACATCCCAAGGTCTCCCCTCTCTCATTTCCTCACTTGGAGAGGTGAGTCCTCACCTCTCCATGTGTAGTTGGGTGTAGGTGCTATGTAGATGGTGATGTGGGTGAGACTCCCATTTGTTCTTCATTTAGAGTAAAGTGAGTATTTCTGTATTTCCCTTTTTGACTAAAGTGATATTCATGCATGGGTTACATGTTCTTGAGTTATTCATCTGTTCATCATTTAGAGGCTCGTGTTCTTCGTGACACGACCCTTTGATCTTGTTGATTAGATGAATAATTCTGCATTCCATTTGTGTGAGTTATCTCATTAGATCTTATTGGAATACATTAATTGGTGCTTAGTCGTTTGACCTCGCGCCACCTTGGTTCAATGATGGGCAAGGTCTGGTCGTTCTCGTCGGTTCGTCGCTCCGTATTGATACGGAGTGCTATAGTATGCTACCGGAGTGCCTAGACGTAGTCGTATTATAGTAGTAATCGGTGGTGTAGACGTGGTGCCTAGACTACGGGTTATCCTTCGATTGCTCTGTATCCCACGGTTTGTCTTGGGGTAGGCCGTGGTAGTGACAGTCATTGGACCCTTATGGAATCCCCCACATTCGGATACAGGTGTAGGCAACCCTTTGCCGTGAACCGACTGTTATAGCTAGGAGGGTCCGGTGTCCGAAGCGAGATCCTTTGCAGCTTGTACCCCCTAGAACTGAGCACCCCATCATCTCTCTACCCAAGCAGGGGCTTGGTGTCCTTGGACCGACTGTACGAAGGTAGTGCACACACGTTCCATTGGATTCGATACCCTTGGAATACTCTGAGGTGAAAGCTACAACGGTATCCGTGCACTTGCGGATTTATTTTGTGTGTCGCTAAAATACCCAACAACCATCCAGGAGGAGGTTGATCAAAATAATCCTGATCAACCTCGGGCGAACGGTGCCAAAGACGGCAACCTCCGCGCCAACCTCGACAAGAACAGGCGTGCCCGCGACGCCTGCGGCTACATCGACCAGCGCCACCGCGAGCGCGAAGAGCGGGAGCTGCGGCATCGTGCGGAGTACGATCGCGAGTACGGTCCCCCCAGCGCCGCTCATCGCATCATGGAACGTGAGGAGCGCGAGCGCCACGACGTCAAGAACAGGCGTCGTGCTCAGTACGAGGCGTACTATGGCCATCCGGAGGGTGGCACCCAGAATCTAGATCGCCAACCCCGGTCCCAGATCATCGCCCCTGCGCAGAGCAGAGGTGGTGCTCAGGTCGGAGATGGCGCTGACGACATAGCCATCACCGCCTTCCCCACGTTGGCTCCTCATCTCAGGTCGGTGGCCTACCCCGACAACTTCAAGCCTAACATCCAGAAGTACGACGGCCGCTCCGACCCCAACATCTGGCTATCGACCTACTACGTTGCCGTCAAGGCGGCCGGTAGCAACTTCGACCACATGGCGGCGTACTTCCCGCTGGTGATGGGTGACGCGCCGTCACTCTGGCTCAACAACCTCCCGGCTGGCAGCATCACCTCTTGGGCCGACCTGTCCCAGGCCTTCACTTCCAACTTCCAGGCGACCTACAATCGCCACGGGAACGCCTTCAACCTCGGGAGGGTCACCATGAAGCCAAATGAGCGGCTCCGTGACTACACCAACCGGTTCTTCGAGAACCGCAACACCTGCGTTGGCGTCAGGGATGACCAGGTGGTTGAGCGCTATAAGAAGGGCGTCAGGGATCGCAAGATCTTTGAGAAGATCCACGAGTCAGGGGCCACCACCATCGCGGCCCTCATGGTGGTCGTCAACAAGCTTATCGACACCGACGAGGTGCTGGTCAACCAGTTTGACTACGACACCAAGCGCGACGCGGGCACTTCTGGCACCGCTGGAGACTCGAGCTCCAAGCTGCGCAAGCGACCTTCAGAGGTGCTTGCAGCGGAGACACGTCGACCTTCGACGTTCAACATCGACGAATTCAACGCAGCACTCGACAGCCCCTACGCGTTCCACGAGGGGGCTACCCACACTGTCCGCGAGTGCACACAGTTCAAGAGGGCGTTCCGTACCCCCAAAGATCCCAAGGGACCTAGAGGTGATGGCGATCAGTCGTCTTCTCGTCGCTACAACAGCAACCGTCGTGACGACCGATGCGGCCGCGGCGATGACAACCGCCGCGATGAGCGCCGCCGTGACGAGCCGCAGCCAAAGGCTCACCGCAACGAGCGCGACCTGCCTCCTCCACCGCAGACGGGCAACCCCAATGGCCCCTTCCAGCAGGCCAAGCGATCGATAAACATGATCGTCGGAGGCCTCAAATCTCACGTGAGCAGAAGGCGCTACCGCAAGGACAAGCGCGAGATCCACCTCATCCATACCCAGCCGGCGCAGCCTCTGCGTTGGTCTGAGCAGCCGATCACGTTCTCCAGAGCTGATCACTGGGTCCATATCCCAGACCCTGGGTCCTACCTACTCGTGGTCGAGCCCATAGTGGAGGGAGCCCTGCTTCCCCAGACCCTTATCGATGGAGGGAGCGGGCTCAACATCATCTTCGTTGAGACCTTGAAGAAGATGGACTTCGACTTCAAAAATTTGACAGCGTGCGACGAGCCTTTCTTCGGCATCGTCCCCGGCAAGGCAGCCTACCCCCTGGGTCGGGTCTCCCTCCCTGTGACCTTTGGCACGGAGGACAACTTCCGCACGGAGTACCTCAGCTTCGAGGTCGCTGACTTCAAATCCTCCTACCATGCCATCCTAGGTCGCCCCAAGCTAGCCAGGTTCATGGCCATCCTGCACTACACCTACTTGGTGTTGAAGATGCCGGCTCCAAATGGGGTCCTCTCCGTCTACGGCGACCTCATAGTCTCGTTCAAATGTGATAACGAGGCTCTCGACATCGCTACGACGAACGCCTGCGTCGACGCCTCGGCCGTCATGGTCGCTGAGGCCGCGAAGGTCGCTCCGAGCAACCTAACCGTCCCAGAATAGTAACGCACTGACACCACCCTAGCCGCCACGCCGTCAACAAAGAGGGTCCGCCTCGGCCTGCCCGACCCGGAGAAGACGGTGGTCATCGGTGCCAACCTCGGGGAGAAATAGGAACTCGCGCTCACCAGTTTCCTCCGGGACAACGCGGACATATTCGCATGGACCCCATCAGATATGCCGGGTGTTCCAAGGGAGCTGGCTGAGGACTCCTTGGATATAAGCAAGACGGCCAAGCCTGTTAAGTAGATGCTGCGCCGTTTTGCGAAGGATCGCAAAGAGGTCATTAGGGTAGAGATAATAAAGCTCCTAGCCGCCGGATTCATCCGTGAATGTAAAAACCCGGTTTGGCTCGCCAACCCGGTGCTTGTACCCAAGAAAACCGGTTAATGGAGAATGTGTATCGACTACACCGATCTCAACAGGCACTGCCCTAAAGACCCCTTCCCTCTTCCGCGCATCGACCAGGTCGTGGACTCCACAGCCAGAAGCGTCCTGCTATGTTTCCTCGACTACTACTCAGGGTATCACCAGATAGCCCTGAAGGTCTCTGACCAAGACAAAACAGCGTTCATAATGTCGCACGGCATCTACTGCTACACGGCCATGATGTTCAGCCTCAAGAACGCTGGTGCGACCTACCAGAAGGCCATCCAGAATTGCTTAGAGTCTCAGATCGGCGATAACATTGAAGCCTACGTCGACGATGTAGTTGTCAAGACAAGGATGGAGGACAACCTCATCGCTGACCTTGCCCAGACCTTCGCCAACCTCCGACGCTATCACTGGAAGCTCAATCCAGAGAAGTGTGTCTTCGGTGTACCATCCGGCAAGCTCCTAGGCTTCATGGTCAGCCACCGGGGCATCGAGGCGAATCCCACCAAGGTCGACGCCATCCACAAGATGAAGCTCACAGGCATGATGGCCGCTCTAGGTCGCTTCATCAGTAAGCTGGGAGAAAAGGGCCTGCCCTTCTTTAAGCTGCTAAAAAAGTCAGACAAGTTTGTGTGGACGGACGAGGCCGACCAAGCACTAGAAGAGCTGAAGACCTTCCTCACGGTGGCCCCAGTCATGGTGCCCCCGGCGCCAAAAGAGACCCTGCTGCTCTACATCTCTGCGACCACCCAGGTGGTCAGCACGGTTCTGGTGGCAGAGCGACCTGAGGAAGGCCAACCTTACCCCATCCAAAGACCCATCTATTACGTCAGCGAGGTCCTCTCTGATAGCAAGATAAGATATTCACAGCCTCAGAAGATGTTGTATGCACTCCTCATCACCTCGCGCAAGCTCCGGCACTACTTCCAGGCCCATAAGATCAAGGTCGCCTCGAGCTTCCCCCTGGGAGAGATCCTACACAGCCGCGACACCACTGGACGCATTGTCAAGTGGTCAATCGAGCTAGGCAAGTTCGACGTTGAATTCTGTCCACGACAGGCCATCAAGTCGCAGATCATCACGGACTTCGTCTCTGAGTGGACAGAGACCCAACAACCTCCACTGGCGGAAAAAGCTAAGCACTGGAAGATGTACTTTGACGGTTCCCTGAATCTCGAAGGAGCAGGGGCAGGCATACTCTTCATCTCCCCCAAGGCGATCACCTGAAGTACGTCATGCAGATCCACTACAAGGCATCCAATAACGGTGCCGAGTACGAGGCCCTCATTCACGGGCTATGCATCGCCGTCTCCCTGGGGATTAAGAGGCTCATTGCCTACGGCGACTCCAAGGTCATCATCGACCAAGTCAAAAAGACATGCGACATTAAGAAGGACACGATGGATGCCTACTGCGCTGAGCTCCGGAAGCTCGAGGCTCACTTAAAAGGTCTGGAATTCCACCACGTCTGCCGTGACAACAACATGGCGGCATACGTCCTCTCCAAGCTGGGCTCCAAGCGCGCCCTTGTCTCGACTGGCATCTTCGTCCAAGACCTACGCAAGCCCTCGATCAAGCTCCTTAGCGACCCAGACCCACAGCTCGGCGACGTGCCCCCCGCAAGGCAGTCGCGACGTCCTCATGACCGTGGCCGAAGATGACTGGCGCCTCGACATCATCGCCTACATCCTGGAGCATCGGGTCCCTGAAGACAAGGTCGAGCGTGAGAAGGTCACGAGGCATAGCGCCAATTACGTCGTCATCGGCACAGAGCTTTATCGGAGGTCTGCCTCCAATGGCGTGCTGATCAAGTGCATCTTAAGGTCTGAGGGCCTTAGGCTCTTGCAAGATATCCACGTTGGTAAATGCGGCAACCACGCGGCCTTCTCTAACCTAGTGGGGAAGGCATTTAGGTCAGGATTCTACTGGCCTACCACCATGGCCGACGCTCAGGACCTAGTCCGGCGATGTAAAAGGTGCCAGTTCTTCGCCAAACAGCAGCACGTCCCAGCTCAGGCCCTGAGGACAATCCCTCCATCCCGACCCTTTATCATATGGGGCCTGGACTCGGTGGGGCCCTTCAGAACCGCCCCTGGCGGCTACAAGCATATCCTCGTGGCGGTAGACAAATTCACCAAATGGATCGAGGTTCGGGCTGTCGCCAGTGTCACGTCGAAGGAGGCGGCGAAGTTCATCGAGGATATCACCCACTGCTTCGGGGTCCCCAACAGGATCGTCACCGACCTAGGCTCGGCCTTCACAGGAGCCGACTTTTGGGACTTCTGCCAAGATAACCTCATCGACGTCTATTACTCCTCGGTAGCGCACCCCCGCTGTAACGGCCAGGTCGAGCATGCTAATGGCATGGTCCTCCAGGGTATCAAGGACCGAATCTTCGACGACGCTTCCCCATACGCTACCGGATGGCTAGCGGAGCTCCGGCACGTGATCTGGGGTCTCCGGACCCAGGTCAGCTCAGCTACAGGATATTCACCATTCTTCCTGGTCTACGGGTCAGAGGCTATCCTCCCGACCGACCTTGCCTTCGGCGCCTCCCGCATCCAGCATTACGAAGAGGGCGCGGCAGAAGAGACGTGCAAGGTCGACCTCGACAGCATTGAGGAGCACCGCGTGGCCGCGCTGATGCGGCACACCCGCCACGAGCAGCAGATATGTCACTACCACGACCGCAATGTGCGGGAACAATCCTTCAACGTCGGCGACCTAATCCTGCGGCGCATCCAAGACACCAAGGGCATGCACAAGCTCTCCGCACCTTGGGAAGGCCCCTTCATCGTGAAGGAGGTCATTGGACCTGCGACCTATCCGCTCCAGTGGGCCGATGGCCTGGGCGTCCCGAACGTCTGGAACATCGAGCACCTATGTCGCTTCTATCCTTAGAAGATCTGTTCCGAAATAAAAGCTATGTACTCTCCCCTCATGTAAATTTCGAGTTAATAAAGATGAGATTCCCCTCGACAGCCCTCCTGTCGACCTATACCTTTGTCTCCCTTTTACTTTCTGTTCTGTCTACCCTTCCCCCCCCCCTTGAAGCGCTCGGGGACTTGGTCTAAGTTAGGCCTGACGCGCTCGGGGGCTTGGCTTTGCCAACCTAAGGGTCTCACGACCTGAAGGGGTTTCTAATGCTTTATGTTTTTACGCGTTCCCCCTCTGCGTAGCCCTTACTCTCTTTGTGCATGTTCCTAAGTTACTTGATTGTGAGACCTAGGGTCCAAGACCCCCCTCCGCGCGCTGGCTGTACCTAAGCCTCCACGCTGAGCCGTACAGTCGGTAAGTCGTTCCTCCACTGAGTTGGGTTAGCTTAGGGCGCACTTCGCAATTTCGTTACTTTTGAGCTTTCATAACGAGCGTTTTCGCTATTCAAGCGAGATGCGCACTTTAATTAAACTTGCATGTCTTTATTACGGAAAAAGTCTTCTTACATCGATAGGCCCTAGGCCTAACCCTGCATCTACACCTTGATACAACTTAAACATTGTCTTTCAGAGGTCGAACTTCTTGATGACCTCCTCCGCGGCAGCCTGGATGTCCTCGCGGTTCACTAGCTTGGACAAGTCGACGTCCTCTACGACCTTTTGTAGGTCGAATGACAGCTTGTGGTACTTCACCGTCGCCAATGCTGCGGCTGCGGTGAGCATGCTGGTGTCCAGCAGCAAGGTCTTCATCCGACCTTCAGCCTGGTCCAGGCGGTCAACCAACTCTTTCGGATCCGCTCCTTCCTCCTGAGGGATGTAGATGTCCATCAAATACTGGGCGGCCTCCCTGAGGTCGGTGAGCTGGTTTTCCAGACCTGCACAAACAAGGGAAGGTCCATTTACATCCTCGGTGCAACAACGACAAAGACCTTAGGGAGAAGAGGTCGCTCACCTTCTCGGACCTCTGTGGTCCTCTCCTTGAGGACCTTCACCTGGTCCTTGGTCTCCGCGAGCTCCTTCTTCAAGGCATCCTCCGTCTCCTTGGCGCCTGGACGCATCAGAGGTCGAAATCAAGAAAAGACCTAAAGAGACACGAAGACAACACCTAGCGACTAAGCAAACGTACCATCAACCACGGCCTGGAGGTCGTCCGCGGCGTCCTTCTCTTTCTGCTGGGCAGCCTCCAGCTTCTTTTTTAAGGAGTTCACCTCCTTCTCCGCCTGACGGGCCAGGGCCTCCTTCACGCGCTTGACCTCCTGCGCGGCTTCGACCCTGGCCTGCAGCAAAGCCCTGAGGTCGGTGACCTGCGGACGCCTCCGCGTGGGCATTGGCGGCCTCCCTCACCAAGGTCGCCTGAGCCTGCGCCCGCTCCGCAAGCGACTGAAAAACAAGAAGATGGACCTCACATCAAGGCCTCGAAGCATAGCAACACCAGACATCACAAAAAATCACTATTGCGGTGCCAACCTCTCACCGAAAGTGTCCGCGCGATTGTCCGCGACGCTTCTTTGAAGTCATCGACGTCGCGGCGGTCGGCGATGACGTCGTTCTCCCACGGGGTCCCGACGTACAAGCACCTGTCGTTGTCCCCCTCGAGGCTGGTGCCGCCCGCCTCCACAGTCTGTTGGCCCAGCATTGGCGCCGGGGTGGACATACATAGGTCATCCTGCTGACCTCCAACGGGTGGAGCAGCACTGGCGCCGCCCCTCTCCACCTCTGACACCGCCGTTGCCCCGGCTCCAAGGGCTTGGCTTGAGACGTCCGCAGTTGAGGCCGCCGGCGACTGCTCCACCAGCACCTTCTTCCCCTTACGCCCGAACGCCTCCTGACCTGAGGCATTCTTGGCACTCTCCAACGTCGCCAGAGTCGTCCTACGCTCAAAAAAAAGAAGAAATGACGACCTTGAAAAATAGTAGAAAATCTGACGCCACGAGCAAAAACGGGCACAGGTTCCGTGACTTACTTGCTCGCAGACCTTAGCTCGGGCTTGATGGGCTTAGGCGGACCTTTCCTCGCCCTCTTCTGCGACCCCGCGTCGCACGGAACATCCGCACCCGACCTTGAGCGCTCCTCTGCCGCGACGGCCTTGTGGGGCGTCTCCGTCGCCCGCTCCGTCACTGCGTTAGGCGACCTTGCGTCGTCGTCCTCCTCCTCCTCGACGTTGATGGTCTCAACGTCGGAGCTGCCGTCGCCGTGCCTGCCGACACAGCGGGGCCTATCCTCTTCCTCTTCTTCTTCCTCGCCTCCACCGTCTGGGTGGCAGTGATCGTTGCTGCGGCCCGGGACACGGACATCTTGCCCGCAGTCTGCCGCGTGCGCCGCGGTGGTGGCACGGCGACCCTCGGTGGCGCCCTTCTCACGGCAGGATCTTCATCATCACTCCCCACCGACGAGTCGGAGATGTACTCCTCGATGCATTGCTGCAGAGGGGTCCGCACGTCCCCCACAGCACGGACCATGAAACTTTGGTCCTCTTCGTTGCGCAATGGCGCCGGGCACCAGTATATGCCTTCACGAAACTAAAAAGGAAAGGACCTATGTCAGGACTGTTCAAGCACTTAGCTGGCGAAGAATCAAGGTCGGGGACTTACAGCGTCAGAAGGCCGGTACACGCTACGTGCCTTGGGGCACGTCCGGTTACGGATGCGCCCGGCGAAGATGTTCTTCACCCGCGCCACCATCTCCTCCTTGGAGACCTTGCACCGGATGACCCGGGTGGGGTCAGATTCCCTCCAGTACTCGTAGGCCGGGTGTACCAGGTCTAGGATAGGCTGTAGCAACCGACAGCTGAAGCTGATTGCCACGACGCCGCCGATCAGCCCCTCCGTCTTCAGCCTCTCAAGGTCTTCCTGCAGTGGGCGTAGTTCCTCAATCTCCCACGACATCAGCTGGTTTGTCCACTCCGGGAACGGAACAGGAGCGCGCCCGGACCTGGTGGGGTGCGCCGGCGCTGGGTTGTCGAGGTAGAACCACCCTTGCTTCCAGCGTGTGGTGTTATCGGGCAGCACCAGGTCAATGTACTTCGGCTTCATGTACTGGCGCAGCATGAACCCGACGCTCCCCACGACGTCGGACTTGCCCGTCTTCTTCAGCTCGAATAAATGCCGCCACAAATGGAAATGCGGCAGGATCCCGAGGTAGGCCTCGCAGAGGTGGATGAAGGAGGAGATGATGGTAATCGCGTTGGGGATGAGGTGTACCAGGTCGATCCTGTAGAAAAACAGGAGGCCGCGGAAGAAGTCGCCGGTTGGGACCCCGAACCCGCGCTCGATGTGTGCCAGGAAGATGACGGTCTCCCCGGTCCCCTCTGTGGGGAACGCCACGCCCGCCGCCGACCTCCAGGCCACCTCTGCCTTGGGCCTTAGCAAACCGCGGGTTGCCAAGGCCTGGATCTGCTCCTCCGTCACCACGGACGGCTCCCAGATGGTCTCCGGCGCCGGTGCAAGCGCGGGCTCCATCTTCTCCTCCTCTACTCTGATGGATTTGGCTCTAAACACCACAAGTGTCTTCGTTCGCATGCGAGTACGCGAGGCATGGCGGACATAAGTACGGCGGTGCGGCGGATCTTGCTGGAGCAGTCGAGCGGCGGCACAACCCTAAGCGCGGAGCGGAAATGAAAGCAAGTGGAGGTCCCCAGCCCGCGGTTCGGCCTTTTATAGTTGGGCCCCAGCGACGCTACGAGCCATTGCGCCCAACGTCTCTCCAGCGGAAGTCATGGTGACCCAACAGATCTGCGCCCCCGTGGATCTATCTCTCAACGGCGCTTTCAGCCTAACGGAAAAAGGCAGTAACGGCTAGTTACGTGCGGGAATTCTGCGTACGTCGGCCTTTTGGTCAACACCCCGGCGGACGTGGACTTGTTATGCCCCACATTCAAGCCCCCCAAACACGATATTTCTAATGCTAACCTCTAGGTCGTCAAGACCTGCAGACGACCTATGGAGCAGCTCCACCACCTCATCGAGGTCGTCAAGAGCCAGGCAGCCTCCTAGGTCGCCTCGGCCTCCAAACGGCTGGTTCACACCACGTCTCCTAGGCCCAGCTACCTATATGCCTTCTAGGTCGCTCCGACCTACAGTGGCTAATTCTACCAACGACCCCGTGCTTAAAGGCTCTACTGCCCGTTGGCGACCTCTTGGTCTTAATCACAGCTCCTTGATGAGGCCCCGATGCCTTCTAGGTCGATCAAGACCTACAGCCTTCAGATTGACGCCCTGCGTTGTGTCACTTCACAACGGCCGTGTTTACTCAGGTCGGCACGGGTTTATTTTCGTCGATAGCTATGACCTTCTGAAGGTCGGCGTGCTTTCACAGCCCTGCTGGGACCTTGGCCACGCCATTGCTGCCCAAGCGCCTCTACACAACACTCAAGACTCATCGTTTGCCATGCAAACATGTGTATAAAAGCTTCGTAAGCTGCAAAAGACTATGGCTCATGGCCAATTACAAGATACAAACATATTAAAGGTCCTGATCTACCTTACATGGTGCCTTCGACGCAACCTAGACTGATGAAACGCGTCACAAGCTTTCTTCTAGCTTCATGACCTATTTGGAGACCTCCACCGCCGCCGAGGTCGCGGCTGCCACACAGCCACCTCTACTCTAGCCCCAGAAGGTTTCCTGTGGCACCCATACTTACGTTTGGGTTCCCTCACAAGATTCCAAATTGAGCCAGCATCACCTCGGGCCTTACCCGATGCAGCATGACGACCTCCAGCTTCACCTCGGGTCTCCGCTCACAAGGCCTGTCAAGGCATGTACTGCCCCATGCTGCACCAGGATTCCTCGCTGGGCGCGGGTGGAGTGGTTGATGGAGTCCTCCCAACTTCACAAGCATTCTTCTAGCTCCAGATGACGATAACCTAGCGCTACGCTCTGGTGGACGGACACAAGCCCAAGGCACTAAAAAATTACTAAGCTGCTTCGCCATGGCTCTTCTATCTGGTTCAAGTGGTGAGGTCTGTGGTTGCCTATTTATAGCCGTGGAGCTCGGTCTCGGATCTTGCCTACACCTCAGCTGGCGTGGCGTCCTTATCCAGTCACTATTACCATGTGAAGCACAAAGTCCCTGTTCACCCGCGGGAAGCGTCGGCGCGTCTGTCACCCACCTGGTGACATCCTGACAACTCTTGTCTTTTGCAGGCAGCGCCTGCAGCTCTGTTTGGAGGCAGGCCCCGTGACCGTACAGTACACTCGTGGTGCACTACGCGACAAGGCCGCTGGCGCCTGGCACCTTACTCGAAGATTCCAGTAGTTTTGTCCTACTCGGTGGGTAGAGCATCTCAAGGAAAGCAGAAGGCCGTAGGATCTCTATTTATTTATTCTTCGAGCATCAATCCGGCCATCCTGGTTGCCTTACTGCTCGGGGGCTACTCCACGAGTGCGTCTTATGACGCCCTCTTTTTCTACATCGCGACGATCGACTGGAAGCCCGCTTCCACCACTTCCTCGCTCGACCTACCTCCGGTCGGCAGAAGGACCTTCTTTTAGGTCACGACGATTCCCTCCTGATTGCCTGACTCAGGTCAGGTCGGCGGTTCTTCAAGGACGGCGCCTTGTCTTCACTTCGACACTCTGGACCTACGTTCCAGGAGCTCGATACTTGACGTCGTACGCGCTGGAGGAGTATTCTTTCTTTTTTGGATCCCCGTGCACCCTACACGACCTCGACGACGCCATGGCTTCTCTTCGTTTCGACATAACTTCGTCTCGACTGCTACGCCTACACGTCGATCGGGGGCTTGAGAGACATGGGTACCCATGGGTCCCCACCGACCAGGGTCCCAGAGGTCCATGTCAAGTGGACCCGACCTGCCAGAAGCCCCACCGACCTGCAAGTAGGCCCGAAGACCTTATCCATAATCCCGGCGACCTTGGAAGACCCCAGAAGACCTTATCTAGATCCCGGAGGATCCGCCGGGCTTGAGGCACAAGACGAGCTCCTAGGTCGCGGCTTGGCGCCGCCAATAGGTCCGCAGATCACGGGATTTACCCTGTAAACAAGGCAGATGGCCTTCCTAATTTGTAACTGACCCCGATGAGGGTCCACCGACCTCGAATGGAAGCCCTAGCCCGCTGGCCATATAAGGCGGCCTAGGGCTCCATTCGACGGGACTCCCCCTCCAAGCTTAATTCCACCACATACTGGACGTAGGGTTTTACTCCCCGGAGGCCCGAACCAGCCTAAACCCCCGTGTTCATCGCCATTCTTGTCGTGTTCCGAGTTCCACACGTGAACTACCACCTACGCTCTTAGTTCATGATCCCCTCCAATTAGCCTACAACCGCTTGGGTCGCCCCCTTGCAGATCTGTCCAGGTCTCACCCCCTGACATCGCTTGTTTCTTGGTCTTCTCGCAAACAATCTAATGTAGCCCAGTCTACCACAGAAGCTGAGTATGTTGCTGCCGCTAATTGTTGCTCATAGCTGCTTTGGATCACATACACGCTGAGTGACTTTGGTGAGGAGTGTACCCATGTTCCTCTCATGTGTGATAGCACGAGTGCCATTAGTGTTGCCAAAAACCCCATGCTTCACTCCAGAACCAAACATATAGAGGTGACGTACCACTTCACGAGAGACAATGTTGAGAAACGAAACATAGAGCTCATCCATGTACCAACCGAAAAACAGCTTGCCGATATCCTAACAAAGCCTTTGGACCAAGCTACATTTGCTCGTTTGCGAGGGGAGTTTGGAGTGTTTTTTCCTTTTTGAGCTTCGGTTGGGGGTTTGATGTACATATACATGTTGCATTTTCATTTCTGTATCATATCATGCTTGCATCTTTGTATCATAGACTGCATTTGTATCATATGCTTTAGAGATGTGCTTCTCCTATATACTTTGATCACCATGATATGCTGGATATGAGATTATGACTCTGCTAGTGATGCTCATGTGATGTATCGCGATGCTCTTGGTAGGTTTGGGATGTATATTCTTGTGGATGGCTTAATTTTGTGAAAATGATATATATGATCCTCTCTTGTGAGTTGAATGCCTCTCATGTTCAATTTGTGCATTTATAGCTATATCTTGTTTAGCTTGTGCTTGGAACCATGTTCTTTTCACTTGGGGTCAAAGATCCATTTATCATCATGAATGTTTAGCCTACATGCTACCTTGTGGAGAAGCCTAAGCTTCTTTTTGCCGCAAAGGCACTTCATGTACCATGCTTAATTTGTAAATCATGAAATTGGTATATGAAATGCTTGTGCTTGAAAAATGTGATTCCATGTCATCTATGCTTTAAATTCCTTATCTTGGGTGCTAAACCATTGCATGATGTTCACCATTGAGAAGTCTCACATTTAGAAGTGGACACATGGCTCGGTGGCTTTGACATGACATGAGATAGCTTGTAGGTATTTGTGATGATCTCGTGATGAGAATTTGTGACCTTGCATGAAGTTTGTGAGTTATGTGTTGTTTGTGCTCATTTTGACCATGTTTAGGTCCTATGCTCATGAGAGGGAAATTTTTGTGAAAAATGCTTTATTTTGATCATGGCTGTGTCACATGCTTATATTTCCCTATCTATCTTGTTGGCGATGCTTGTACTAAATTTGTGGCTATCTTGCTTGTCTATGTCTCAATTTTAGCATGTCGTAGTGCTTGTTGTCTATTTGAGAAGCACATGCTTGCATTTGTAGACTTGATTCATGCATTACCAACAAGGGGGAGAGATAGTACCCATAGTACCCAATTCTTGTTTTGGGGAGGAAGTTCTTGCATCCAGGGGGAGTTTTGCATCAAGTGGGAGAAAAATTGGGAGAAATGCATTTGTTCAGGGGGAGCTTTGCATTCATGTGCTTTGGAGCTCTTTGTCGCCTGATTTTAGTGCTGCTCTTTTGCCGATGGTGTCGAGCCCTTTTGCCTCACCTTGAGGAGTCGGTAATTTTGAAGCATTTTATCTCGGTTGTGTCGAGCCATTGCCCTTGTCTTAGGGGACCGAGATTTTTCTCTCTCAAGTGATCTCATTTCGGCTTTTGTTTGGCTTTTGATCACTTGTTTGAGTTTTTCTTTCATTTCTTCTTTTTTCTCTTTTTCTCTGAATTGGTTACTAGGTGGGTGTTGTCAATGCACTCATCAAGGGGGAGATTGAGGACCAGAGCATCTGAGGACTGGTGGATTGTCGCTCCCTGGTGTGATGAGTGATTGACAACGTGGTGTGGACTAACTCTTGGCCGAGTATTGCAGGTGCAGGTTGCGGCTTGACTCGTTAGTGCAGGTGAAGAGCGGGCGTGAAAGGTCTTAGCCTTGCGGGGTCTCCGAGGAGTGGAGAGACAAGTAGGCTCGGCTCGATGGACCCGGTGGCCGAACGCGGTCAAGTGCGGGCCGCATGGTGGCAAGAAAAGCAAGACGAAGTCGTCGATCGGAGCCGGTGCAGGGTAGCGGCTCACGACCAGAGTCTGCACGCGGGGTTTGCGGCGGTTCACCACAAAACCATCGGGTTACTTGGTTGAGCCACAAAACCAAGACCGGAGGCTCGGCGGGCGGAGACGGGATCCGGGCACGCCGAGAAGCTTCGATGCCAGAGGACACGCGGCGGGATCGCAGGGCTTGCGTCAGGTGGACGCGGACTGCGGCAAAGGCATGGCCGTCTGATGAAGAGGAGTGCTACTTGACCATATTGCCCCTGAGGGGATTGTATCTTAGTTTATGTGCTAGGGGTAGCTTGGTCATTTGCCGAACCCAAAGGGACTCATATATATAGCTCTAGGATTTCTGGACAATCTATCCTCCCGAACTGCTTCTCATTTCCTTGCTCCATAGGTTTAGATTTTCTGCACCGTTTTGTAGAGAATCTGATCTCCGAGTGTATGGAAGCTTTCATGGTTGCGTCGATTTCCTTCTCATAGTTTGTGTGATTTTCGTATCTTTTTTGAGCTATTTTCGTTGGATTTTCGTGCGCGCCTTGTTCCTTCGATTCTGAGGTGTTTGAGTTCGGATTTGTTTGTGGGAATCATGGATAGATGTCTTGTGCATCTTTGTGATTGATCTTGATCCCCCAAACTCCGAATTTGGCCTCCGATTGAAGGATTTCGGTTGGAACCCTAGCTCCTTGTGTGAGCTCGGTAGAATCTCGATTCCTCTCGATTTTGTGGGTTTGAGGCTACCAATTCGTGGGTATAGCATCTCCTAGAGGCGCTTCATCTTCACCTATGATTTGGTAGCAATCCCTTGGTTGATTCGGGAGATCGGGCAAAGGGGAGGAGGAGTTGACTTTCAAGAGGTCGGGCTCGGGCTGCTATCTGCGAGCCTGGCGAACCGTCCGCGTGGCCCATGCAGACCGTCCGCGAGGACTTGACCAACCGGTTGTTCTTCATGTTCATCGCGAGTTCGTGCGTCACTTTGTTTCGATCCGTTGAGTCGGTGGTTTTTGGTTGGAAGTAGTTGGTCAGACAGTCCGCCCGGGGTGGCCGGACAGTCCGCGAGGCTCGGACCGTCCGCGGTGCTCGCCCGGACCGTCCATTTTTCGAGGTGCAGTACTGGAGGTTCGGGGTTGATTTTCGGACCGTCCGCGCCCTACCTGCGGACCGTCCGCCTGTACCACGCAGACCGTCCGCCCCGACCCTCACAGTTTGGCTAAGTTCTCTTGCTTCTTGAGTTGCGCTTCCGTGTTGTTTTGAGTTGGGGTTTGTTCCTAGGGTTGGTAGGTCCGTTGTGACTATGTGACCTTGGCAAACTCGTGTGGGAATCCTCGGTTGTGATTTTGGGGCATAGGCCGAGTTCATCCTCCGGGAAGAATTTTTATCAGCTCCCATTCACTCCCCCCTCTCAAATCGCATAATCGGTCCTTCACGTGGGATCTACTTGATCAAAAAAAAACTAGTGTACACATGGGATCTGCCACATGGGAAAACACGCAAGTACAAATCCACCGAGGAAGCTGAATCGAGGAGGAAAACATTGTACCTTGTTCTGGATATTTCCTTCGTACGACCTTCCCTCCTGGTGCCATTGTGTCGTCGCCGCTGCTACTATAGAGGCAGATGGGAAAGGGGCTGAAGCTATGAGTAGTAGATTTGAGACGATGGAGGAGAGGAGGTGAAGATTTGGGCTGCCGGCAAGGTGGGAAGGTGAAATGGGGGCAGAAAGATTTGATATGGCGAGGAGAGGAGTAGAAGGGAGGGAAGGGACGGGGGCGGGGGTAATTTGTCCATTTCGGTGGAGGGCCTTGTCAGATTACCAATATACCCTTTCATTATGGTGGTGACTGAAACGGGGTGCATAGGGAAGGGGGAAGCAAAAAGGACATTTAACATCTGATTTGCCCGGGCGTCCGAAATTCCGAATATTTGAATCGCGTGCCGGTTTGTTCTGAGGGCTGGTCAGCGCTATATACTGGCGGCAAAGGATGTTCCTCTAATCAAAATACTACTACATAGGATATTCCTTGATTAGGAACTACTCATTTCGTTTGTGTACTGCTCCCCTTATATTGATCAACACAACCCTTCCTTCGTCGATTCGATTCGCCTAGTACTACATGATCATGAGCACGTCACGTTGCATACTCCTCGATCATGCCCACATTAGAGATCAACACATCCCTTCCTTCGTCGATTCGATTCTTAGTACTACTAGATTGTGAGCACATCACGTTGCATACTCCTCGATCATGCCCACATTGGAGATCAACACATCCCTTCCTTCGTCGATTCGATTGGCTTAGTACTACAAGATTATGGGCATGTAACGTTGCATACTCCTCGATCATGCCCACATTGGAGATCAACACAACCCTTCCTTCATCGATTCGATTAGCTTAGTACTACAAGATTATGAGCACGTCACGTTGCATACTCCTCGATCATGCTCACATTGGAGATCAACACATCCCTTCCTTCGTCGATTCGATTCTTAGTACTACAAGATTATGAGCACGTCATGTTGCATACTCCTCGATCATAACCACATTGGAGATCAACACATCCCTTCCTTCGTCTATTCGATTCACTTAGTACTACAAGATTATGAGCACGTCACGTTGCATACTCCTCGATCATGCCCACATTGGAGATCAACACATCCCTTCCTCTCATCAAACATCGGTATTGTGACATGATTCAAGGATTACATCGAAAATTACAACCAAAAGCATGCGTAGGGAGTGTTGGGTTCATTTTATGCATAGCACGACTCATGCATTGCATGATGTCGAGGCCGTAGAACTCTCCGTTTTGGTTGTAGGAATCCCACATTGATCCAAGCCATTAATCCAATTGGAGGATTCAATCGTATGGAAGTCGCAGTCTTCAACATCACGACACAAGTATGATGTGCTATTCTGGAAACGGAGTGCTGGTACCTGTATCTCATTCTGCAACCCGGTACAAGAGTATTGGGAGTCTTCTGACTCCGGTACAATTTCATCTTGGTCAGCAATTGTGAAGACCTGAGCACAAAGCCCAGGCAAAACGATTATTTATGGTTGGTTCGCACACGTGAAGAAAAATGTATTGTTCAACTCGAATACAACAATCAAATGGAATCAATGACAATAAAAGGAATGTTTAACAATCTACCTCTTTTTCGTCAGTGTTCAAAGGAGCTGATGTAACAGGATTGTGAAGAGGGTCATTAGGAGCTGGAGCTGGAGCAGGAGCAGGAGCAGGAGAGACTTCTTCGGTAGCAGGAGCAGGAGCTAGAGCAGGAGAGCCTTCTGAGGTAGCAGGAGCTGGAGCAGGAGAGCCTTCTGAGGTAGCAGGAGTAGGAGAGCCTTCTGAGGTAGCAGGAGCTGGAGCAGGAGAGCCTTCTGAGGTAGCAGGAGCAGGAGAGCCTTCTGAGGTAGCAGGAGCAGGAGCAGGAAAGCCTTCCGACGTAGCAGGAGCTGGAGCAGGATCAGCTGCACGAGAGCCTTCCGAGGTAGCTGGAGCAGGATCTTCCGGACCATTTGCTGTTGCCGCCAAAGGATCTTCCTTATTTGTTTCCTCTGCTGCAATATCAGATAGAACATTAAGTATTGTTGCATCTGCTTCCTTTTCATCTTTGGAATCCTTTTCTGTCATCCATTGTGAACCAATTGCTGAATTGTGAGGCAGCTCATAGACTTCAGATGATTTACCCAAGTTAGTAGGAGGCATGAGTTGCAAGGGGGTCTGACCAATAGGTGTGAGTAGAGCGGGCGGTGGCAATAAGCTGTTAACTTGGTGAAGGTGACTCAGTGAAGCTTTCACAAAATTCTCCATAGTGCGCTGCTGCTATGTTACCATTTGTGCTATCTGCTCTGAGTGTGCACGGTTTAACTCCTCCTGCTGTGCCATCCTCATCTCCATCATTGACTGGAACTTTCTCTGGTCGCACTGATTTTCAAGGATCAGTTTCAGAAAGAAGGAAGAGTCCATTGGCTCACTGGTTGTTGCTGGAGTGACTGGAATTGTTTCTATTTTTTCAGTGGGTAGCGATGCACCATCATGTACTCGGAGATGTCTCACTGGAGACGCCTCATTGCCTTCAGTGTCTGAGGAACAAATGTCATCAGGAGATGGCTCAATTGTAGCCCTTAGGCCACGATGTCTGTCTCCTGGTCTCGCAGGCCTATATTCCTTGAAATGTGTCTCGGACATCATGTACTCGGGACACCAATCTTTGGGTCCGGTTCACACCCTTTCCCCGTCTTCATCTACTCTGGTAACACTACTCAGGATGAAGGAGATCTAGTGAGCATAAGGCATATGTCGGGCCACGGTCAACCCATCAAAGATAACATCTTCAATCTCGGCTAAAATGAAGTCCACGATGTCGAAGGGCCGGCCAGTCATGACGTGAAGGAGAAGCCACTACTGAAGACTAGTGATTGACTCTGCATTGCCAATCCGTGGTAACAATGTCTTCCGTAGTGCCCGGTGAACCACATTTTCCTCAGGGGTAAGCATGTCAGGCGTGCGATATGCTCGCCTACCTATGAACGACTCAACAAAAAGTCCGGCCATCTCCTCGTCGGACGGGAATGACCCACCGAGCAAACTACGCCGAGGTGGTTCACGATCCCCGTAGACAATATTATGTAGGGATGTCTTATGGTCGTACTTTACTATTTCAAAATCCCTCAATCCAAGTTTGTCAGCAATATGGTGTCGGAAAAGAGTATACTGGCGTCCCTGAAACCTGAACATGATGTACTCCCTAGTATCGGCAATGTACACAGTAGCATAAAAAACTCTCACCCAATCCTCAACATACTTATGATGCATTGAGACCAAATCAGCCAATCTGGGATGATCATCAAAGTATGCCTTAACATCCCCTCCCACGGCCAACGTCATATGATCCCAATTTATAACCCTGTGCTGGTACAATTTCATGGGCAGGTATTTGTAGTTGTAATAGAAATTTTGCTGAAGTACATTCCTAAATCTTGGTTCGACCCGTTTGTCCTTGGTTTTGTCCCACCACTGATTCTCAGGCACCGATCTAAGACCTTTAATCATTTGGTAGGTGTGGTTGCGCAGGTCCATCACCTTAAGCAGCTCTTCCGGTGGAGGGTGAAGTTGTACCTGATTCTCCTTCCTGGGATCTGGCGCAGGAAACTCTGAAGGGCGGGGCGGGCGACGGCCCGCGGTTGACCCACCCCATGTGTGGCAGGAAGGCGCCGCGGTTGACCCACCCCGTGTGCGGTAGGAAGGCGCCGAGCTTGACCCACCTCGTGTGCGGCAGGAAGGCGACGAGCTTGACCCACCCCGTGTGCGGCAGGAAGGCACCGAGGTTGAGCCACCCCGTGTGCGGCGTGTAGGGGCAGAGGAAGAATCCCGTGCTGCAGGCCTACACCTTAGCCTCGTCTGAGGACCAGACGTGCCTACAGAAGTCAGCTGCGACTTTCGTTGTCGCTTCACCGGAGAATGATTAAGCGCCTTTCCATCTCTCTTGCCACCATCTCGGCCCATCTGCAATAAATTTCTCGAATTAGTGCCATTCAAAGAATTCAGCGGCGGATTGCGGTATCAGCTGGAGCCTGGAGGCGGACCCATACATCTGATTTCGGTGATGGATTGAGGTATCCGCTGGAGGCTGCTGCAGGCAGCGGTGGCGGCGGCAACGGCGGAACCCTACCAAGGGGTTGCGCCGCAAGTGAGGAGGCAGTAAATGGGGGGATGGCGGGTCAGCACGAGTGACACACCATTGGATAAAGCCATAAAGGTGTGTGTAGTGCACTGTTGGCACCATGTGACCAGGAAATGGGAAGCGCCTTTCGTACATATAGTTTATAAGGAAGTTCCTTTGTTCTGATGTATACCAGACCGGACCATCCTCCGGACGTATGAAAGTCATAACAGGATGGTCCTGTCATACATAATACAAAGAACAGGACAATCCATTCGCATACTTAGTCGATCATGCCCACATTGGAGGTCAACACATCCCTTCCTTTGTCGATTCGATTCACCTAGAACTACATGATCATGAGCACGTCACGTTGCATACTACTCAATCATGCCCACATTGGAGATAAACACATCCCTTCCTTCGTCGATTCAATTCGCCTAGTACTACATGATCATGAGCACGTCACGTTGCATACTACTCGATCATGCCCACATTGGAGATCAACACATCCCTTCCTTCGTTGATTTGTTCGCCTAGTACTACATGATCATGAGCACGTCACGTTGCATACTTACTCGATCATGCCCACATTGGAGATCAACACATCCCTTCCTTCGTCGATTCGATTCGCCTAGTACTACATGATCATGAGCACGTCACGTTGCATACTACTCGATCATAGCCACATTGGAGATCAACACATCCCTTCCTTTGTCGATTCATTCGCCTAGTACTACATGATCATGAGCACGTCATGTTGCATACTACTCGATCATGGCCACATTGGAGATCAACACATCGCTTCCTTCGTCGATTTGTTCGCCTAGTACTACATGATCATGAGCACGTCACGTTGCATACTACTCGATCATGGCCACATTAGAGATCAACACATCCATTCCTTCGTCGATTCATTCGCCTAGTACTACATGATCATGAGCACGTCACGTTGCATACTACTCAATCATGGCCACATTGGAGATCAACACATCCCTTCCTTCGTCGATTCGTTCGCCTAGAACTACATGATCATGAGTACATCACGTTGCATACTACTCGATCATGGCCACATTAGAGATCAACACATCCCTTCCTTCGTCGATTCGTTCGCCTAGTACTACATGATCATGATTAGGTCACGTTGCATGCTCCTCGATCATGCCCACATTGGAGATCAACACATCCCTTCCTTCGTCGATTCGATTCGCCTAGTACTACATGATCATGAGCACGTCACGTTGCATACTACTCGATCATGCCCACATTAGAGAGGATAAGAAATGGATATTTTCTAACCTACCATTCACGTAGCCCAACAGGATGTTCTGTTGTTTTATAATACAACGTACCGGATAATCGGTCATCCCCATGCACGATCGTATATTTTGTAAAGTCGCAACAGGAAGTTCCGATGCTACATAATACAGTGAACCAGATAGTAGGCACCTACGGTAGGTTTAATATTCAGGAAAGTGCACTTCAACTACATATAAATTACATATAAATCATAAGTCCTCATGATTTCAGTTCGGATCGACTTAAACATTTACTGATTTGATATCCTAGTCGTTGTCACTTTCATCGGCAGCATTTTCATCTTCATCGACGTATTGCCATAGAGTGTCGTTGTCCTCATCTTCAGAATTGAATCCATCCACATCAGACAGCTCCTACTAGCGAATTGCGTCAACTTCAGCGGCTGCAACCACAGTCTCCTCGCCAGTAATTGGCACCGGAACCTCCGAACCATCACCGAGACCATCATCAAGTATAACATCATGCAAGGTTTGGTCAATTTCATCATCTTGATATGCAAGTACCATGCTAGTGGGAGCTATGTCCTCCTCATTTTCATTATAGCTCCACAAATGCCTGTGCTCAAATTTTTGCACCACTCTCCATGGGTGTTGTAGTAGGGTGTCTGGCAAGTAAAAGACCTTCGTTGCTTGTTCAGCAAGAATGTAGGGATCATCTTGGTTCCAGTAATCTCCAGTATTTAAGCTTGTGAAGTAAACATCATTTCTAATCTTCAGTTCCTACTTGGTCCCTTCCAGATCATACCAGTCAACCTGGAATAAAACAACACTTCGATCTCTGTCAAGCCCCGAGTTGTACCGCAGCTCAATAATGTCTCTTAATGAACCATAAAACTCAATTTCTGCAATGTCTTTATGTAATCCTGTAGTCATGATTCCACTGTTCTGTGTCTTCCTATTTGCCTCTCGGGCCTTGGTGTGGTACCGGACACTGCCTACAATACGTGTTGTATAAGTTTTTGCTTGCCGGTCTGGTTCAGTTGATAATGCATATAGGTTGTCGTCGCTCACTGGATTGTTTGTAATCTGTACAGAAGAGCCATAGTTTTTTTAATATAGTCTTATGTAAAGGTCCTCACAAGGTAATATAAGCTAGCTACCAAACAAAAAAATGAATACTAACATGCGATCTAAACCAGTGCCGAAATTCTGTAGCAATTCGACGATCAATATCCTCGTCCAACACACCTTTCGCTTTTAATTCATTCTTGAACACTCTGCAAAGCAGTACCATCTCAAAGTTAGAACGAAATAATTGTAGTTCTATCATTGCAATGGTGATTTACTTACTCGATATATGGCTTCACCTCTTCGCAATTGTTTAGCACATACCAAACCACCTTGTCGTACTTTGACCCAAGCCAACAAGTGGTCCATGCTCCAAGTACTTGAACATTGTGATTGAAACAGGATGTTCCATCTACAGACAAATCAGCATTCTAACTATTCCTTCCAACCTGATTGAATCGTGTGGCCACATCATCAGCCGCGAAGTACCTAGAGCAAAATGTCAAGGCCTCATTAGCAACATATGCTTCTGCAATGGATCCTTCAGGCCTAGCTTGGTTTCTCACTAAACGCTTTAAAGTGCATAGCCTTCTTTCGACGGGATACATCCATCCATATTGTACTGGACCTCTAAAGATTGCTTCCTCAGGCAAATGGACAGCCAAGTGGACCATAACATCAAAGAAGGCAGGAGGGAAAATTTTCTCAAGCTTGCACAGAATTATTGGGATATCTGTTTTCAGTTTTTGCAAGACATCCAACTTCAGAGTTTTGCAACAAAGTTGCCAAAAGAAGTTTCCTAATTCTGCAATAGCTGTGTATATCTCTTTGTCCACTAAACCGCGAAAACAAGCCAGCAAAACCCTTTGGAGTAGGATATGACAATCATGAGTTTTCAGTCTTTGTAGTTTGCATCCATCTACAGCTATAAACCTAGCTAAGTTTGAAGCATATCCATCTGGGAACTTCACCTTACTTATAAAATCACAAAATAGCTTCTGTTTCGTTTTTGAAAGTACATACGGAGCTTCTCGCATTTTGCATGACTCACCATCCTCAGTTGCCACCATGTGTAGATTTGATCTTACGCCCATCTCTTCCAAATCAACCCTAGCATTGATGGTGTCCTTTGTCTTCCCAGCAATTTTAAGCAACGTTCCAATAAGGTTTTCGCATATGTTTTTCTCAATGTGCATCACATCAAGGTTATGTGCCAACTTCAGAGATGACCAGTACAGCAAGTCCCACAAACAAACCCTTCGGCTCCAGCACTATCCAGATTCCCGCTTCCTTTTCTTTCCTTGAGGTAGAGGATGCTTTCCTGGTCTAACGTCTTTAACCTTCTCCAGTTGCTGCTTCAGCTCCTCATGGGTAAACTGCTCTGGCTTTTCTCGGTTTTCAACAGTACCATCAAAATCTGCTCTCTTTCTTCTCCATGGATGGTTAGTTGGAAGGAAATGATGATGCCCAATGTAACATATCTTGTTCATCAATCTCCTTGAGCAAGGATCCTTGTCGCAACGCACACAGGCAAAATAGCCTTTCGTGACTCGCCCAAACAACATGCTTAACGCTGGATAATCATGTATGCACCAAAGAACCATAGCACGCAGTTTAAATCCTTTACCCTCAACATCATCGATTGCCCAGACACCCTTCCATTACTGCAGCTCTTCGACCAAAGGTTCCATGAAGGTCTCAAAATCCTTTGATAGAGAACTCGGCCCAGGGATCAATAAGGCCAACATGAAGTTTGATTCTTCCTTGCATACCCATGGTGGCATGTTATACGGCACAACAAATACTGGCCACATACTATATGAGTTGTTCATGTTGCCAAATGGATTGAAACCATAGGTTGCAAGACCAAGTCTAAGGTTCCTAGTATCTTTTGCAAATTTTTCCAACTTTTATAGAATTCTTTCCATGCCTCACCATCAGCTAGATGGCTAAGGTCATTCTTCACCGGTTTTCACTTCGACTCGTGCCATCGTGCATCCTTTGCTGTTTTTTATGAAAGAAACATCCTCTTCAGCCTGGAAATCAGCGGAAAATGCCTCAATACCTTTTAAGGAACGCGCTTGTTGGTGTCTGCATCCTTCCATCTTGAATCTGCTTCACAACATACTGGGCACACATCAAGTTTGACATACTTCTCCTTGCAAAACAATATACAATTATTTTTGCAAACATGGATTTTTTCATAGCCGAGTCCCATGGAATGTATGTACTTCATTGCCGCATCGAAAGAGTCTGGAAGACACGCTTCTGGGAATCCTTTTTGTAACAAATTCATTGTTGCATTGAATGCGACGTTGCTCATCCGACTGAAAGACTTTATATGAAGTAACTTCACAACAAATGTAAATTGTGCATATGAAGATGTCGGTGACACCTTACGGTTCAGATGTTCCTTTACAAATTCATACATTTTCTCACCGAGCACCTGACCCTTGCCCAAGTCAGCAATCAATTCAGACATCCCATCATCTCCAGGGCCTTCATCCTCCTCCATACCCGATATGTATTGGTTTTCCTGGACCGTTTCCTGATTACCACCATCCCGTGGAGCTGCATTATCCACATCCCCCTCTGCATCCGGCAGAATTGTGTTATCCTATACATTTGCATCATCGTCAACCATATCCTCCAAAGCTTCTCCATGATGGATCCACCTAGTGTAAGTGGTTGCCATCCCACTCACAAGTAAGTGAACTCCAATTCGCTTTATAGTTCCTGTAGAGTTATTGAGGCATCGACGACACACGTATAGTATTTCTTCGTCCTTAGCGTATCTTGTCCGAAGAAATGCCAAGAAATCCTGGACCCCTTTCTCATGATCAGTGGTAAAACCAGTACAACTGGTTATCCATCGTCTATCCATCTGGAAAGTTTTTGGCGAATCCAACTCAAAATTACTGACCACAGAACGAATCGAAAAGGAGAACATTCTGCAACATGAAATTTTCCGGATTGAACACAAAATTACTTACCAGATTGACACGCCGCTGCAGCAAGTATCACCCAGGTTGTGCCCGTAGGAGTGAGCAGCTGTTGGAAGTCGCAAATCACCACCGGAATGATCCGTTTTGGTAGCCTACTCGCCTCTCCGTTCTTCGTTTTCCCGTTTCGGGGCAGCGGGCTGCGGGAAAACTATTTTTTGCTACAGCACAGGCTTTTCTCCCGCCAACTTATCAGAACAACTGCTCCGTGCTGTGGTTGGGGTGGAAAGTGTTTCTCATTAAATTGACACAACCAAGAGGTGGTGCAGTGGTAGATAGTGCTGTCTCGTTCCTATAGGTCTCTAGTTCGAACCCTTGCTATGGCAAATTGTTTTTGCAACATTTCCTGACCGACAGTAGGAAACAAGCAGTTTCGTGATCTTTACTCAGGAAGGTCCTTCCAGCAAAACATCAACAGAACGGACCAGCAAAACATCAGCAAAATTAATTCGAAATGGTGAGTGTGCTCGACTCAATTTGAAACAGATTAAACCAAATCGGCATAATAAGATGGAATCTCATAACACTCATCACCACAAAGTTCACACCACCAAGTAGAAAACATCATAAGATGTTGAGGTAGAAACATGTTTATTAAGATTGCTGGAACTTCTCCAGCTCATTTCTGGCATCCTGCAGCTTCACACTAGCAGCTTCACACTTCATGTTACATTTTTTCAACTGGGATATCTTCTCCCGGGTCTCTTGGTTAGCCTCTTCCATCAATTTGCAAGCCACTTTCAACACGTCAGTATGTTCGTTCTGTAACTCATTAAATTTTTTCAGCACAGCGTTCTCCCGTTGTAACAATAGCAGAGACAAGTCATCCAACTGCTGTAACGATTGCTTATATAGGCCCTTGTATAGCAGCCTCTTGCTCTTGGTCTTGCAGGTCTCTCTTCACTTTCTGGAGCTCAGCGACAGTGACTTGAAGCTCCTGCAGAAGCTAGTAGAATACAAGAACCTATAAATCATCAAACGATGCAAATTGTAAACTAACTGAATCTAACACCTATGAGTTGTGCAAAGGATAAGAATCATGATAGAATCCAGATGCCCCTTCACAGTCTGTAGCTCAGAGATAGTCTCTTCAATCTATCAATCCATAAAATGATGCAAATTGAAACTATAAGGATCTATTATCAATTGTGCACCTTCAGAAAAATCTATAGAACGAGTGGCATGAAGAACATCCGGAAGCTACTAAAATACAAGAACCTATCGTAAGATGATGTAAATTGAAAACTAACTGAATCTAATACCTATGAATTGTCTACAACCTATCAGCTTCTAACATCAATCGAAGTGCAAATCTAAGAGTGCGATGAAATCTGAATCTAACATATATGATCGTCAATCCTCCAGATCCCTAAATCTCGATATCCCCAAACTTAGGAAGATAGGGGAACATATAGCGGCTCAAACCAGAGGAGAGGACTGACCTCGTTGTGCTGTTTGATCCTCTCATTGCTTGGATATGGTGGCGCAACCATCTTCTCGTCGCCGCTAGGATCCGCCATTCCTGCCAAAAGTCTCACCTTGGAATTGCTGATCTGCGTAGCAAAAGTCGAGAGTCTTTGTGAATGTAGTGAAGCGTTTCGCCTTCAAATTACCAATTTATATTAAAGACTCACATAAAATTTACAAGTGGGACCTAGTCAATGTAAAAGTGTCCCTTCGAGTGGGACCCTGGAACTATTTATGACGACTTGGAACACTCTATTTTTGAAAAAATGCTTATATGTGGGACCAAAGTTGGTTTATGACGCCGCTGACATGGTGAAAATGCTTACATGTGGGACCCTAGAAAATTTTATGACGACTTGGAACACTCTACTTTCAAAAAAATGCTTACATGTGGGACCCAACTAAATTTTATGACGACTTGGAACGCTCTATTTTTAAAATAATGCTTACATGTGGGACCAAAGTTGGTTTATGACACTGTTGCGGAGCTTATGGCGTCACAAAACAAGCATGGAACAGTGAACGCTAGGCTACAGTAGCAACCGTTATGACGAAAGTTTTATTTGTCACTAAATTTGATCGAAAGTGAAATATTATGACGAAATCAGCCAGGAACGTCATAAATCAATGACGCTAATATGTGATTGCGTCACTAGTCAACAATTTTCTTGTAGTGATGTTATAAGATGTAGCGCCACTGCGGTTGGCGCCGATGCCGGAGACTGGAGCCTCGAGCCGCGGAGGCCTCGAGTTGTTAGATGACGAGCTAATTGACCCAGCCGTCGTGTCATTGAACATGGAGTCGTGGCGCCGCACGGAGCAGTGGATCAAGGTACGTTGCGAGTACCCTGAGTAGCCTTGCAGTAGTGAGTACTGAATGTTGATGAAGCTCTGATCTTGTGCAGAACCTTGTGGAGAGATCCCAAAAGAAGACCGAGCTCCTTAAGGGATATGGTGACACGGTCATCCGTGCTAAAGCCTTGGAGAATGAGCTGAATAAGTCGAGGAAACACTCCGTGCTGCTCCAATTCAAGCTTGACAGCGCCTTCGCCCAGTACCACAACGAGGTACAAGACATGGAGGCGAAGAGGGATGATCTAATCAAGAAGAATAAGACCCTTCGGCAGAAGAACAAAGGTATGCCTTCCGCCGCAGTGCTTGAGTACTGATTTTGTTGCTTATCTGTGGTTTGACGCTGTTGGCGAGTTGTCTGTAGAGCTTGAGGTTACTGTCGAGTGGCTGAAGGCTTGCAAGACAGACTTGAAGAATATCGTGTACCGGGAGACAGACACCCGAGAGGTAGCCGAGTATAAATACGCGGATATGCGCCATGAGTGGATCAAATGGATGGAGCTTCGTGAAGCCTCCGATCTTGACCTTGTGCGTTGTTACAAATCTCCGTAGAAGCTCAATGAAGACTGCGAGAAGCTGCGAGCATCACTGAATGAACTTGAAGAAGCCGCGCTGCCCATCGCAAGGTTGTTGGTCCCACATCCAGGCGGTCCTAAGATAGCTCCTCTAGTGGACAGACTGAAGGAATCTCCCGGGCGGTGGGCGACATATGTTAAGCATCTGGCGAAGTCGATCCCCAACCAGGTGCTCGCCTTCTTGAAGTCGTACTTCCCCAAGGTGCCCGTGGATGCAATAGCTGGAGGACTCGCGGGGAACTACACAGATGAGCAGTACCGTGTTCTGCTGGAGGAGATGGCGCCCATTGCAGAACAAGTCGCCGAGAAGCTCAATCTCTAGTAGATGTCCCTGTAGGAGTAGTTCATGTACGGGGTGGGTGATGTAAGATATATAAGTTAGCTAAGAACTCATTTGAATGTATCGAAGTTATTTCACTTCTGTGATGTTATTAGTACTCATTGCTGTGGCTTGCAACGAAGCCCGCAGAGTACTAAGTCGATGAAGAGGCGATGAGTAGTAGTACTCAATGGTGATCCGTCTAGTTAAGAGACACAGTAAATAAGTTGAGTATGATCAGACTTTATTATTGATGAAAGATTACACCTGGATGGCCAGGGCCGTTACAGATACGTAGTCGCCAGGACCCGTAGGCCGCCTATGGCTAAGTAGTTGCTAGGGTCCGTGAACCGCTTAGTGATCCGTAGGTAGCCGTTGAAGCTGGATCTAAGGAGTAGGTGGTCCGTGGACCGCTGCCAAGGCTCTTAGGCCATGCACAGCCCGAGATCCGTGAGTAGCCGTTGACACTGGATCTTGGATAGGAGAAGTCCGTAGACTAGCGCTAGGACCCAGAGGCCGCTTACAGCTGGGAGTCCATGAGTAGCCGTATAGGCTGGACCCGTATATGAGTAGTCAAGCAACTACGCGTAGAAGCGACACAGCTGGTCGACATTCCACGAGTTGTTGATGTCTTCGCCTTCAAGTGTTTGGAGGCGGTAGGAGCCCGGCCGGTGACCTTGGATATTGAGAAGGGACCTTCCCAGGGCGAGCTGAGCTTGTGTAGTCTGTCCGTGTTCTTGATACAACGGAGGACTAGATCGCCGACGTTGAAGGATCATTTCTTGACGTTGCGATCGTGGTAGCGTCAGATACCATCCAGGTACCTTGCTGATTGGAGGAGGGCGGCATAGCGGGCTTCTTCGAGGCTGTCGATGTCAACCCGTCTACTGTCATCTGAAACGCCTTCGTCGTATTGTTCAACCGCTGGGGATTCCCACATCACGTCGGCAGGTAGTATAGCTTCGGAGCCGTAGTCCAGGAAGTAGGGCGCCTGCACAGTTGGCTTGGTAGGTTGAGTACGAAGCCCCCAGAGTGCATTGGGTAGTTCCTTGATCCACTTGCCTCCTTTGGTGTTAGCAGCATCGTGCAGTCGCTTCTTGAGGGCATTCAGTACCATCCCATTGTCGCGCTCCACCTGGCCGTTAGCGCGCGGGTGAGCAACTGAGACATACCGAATGTCGATCCCACTGTTCTCGCAGTACTTCCAGAACTTATGGTTGTTGAAGTTGGAACCCAAGTCTGTGATGACGTGATGGGGTAGCCCGTTGCGATGCACGAGTTCATCCAAGAAGTCGAGTACTCTGTCGGCTTTTGGGCAGGTGACCGGCTTGACTTCGATCCACTTGGTGAACTTGTCGATAGCCACCAGAACTCTGTTGAATCCTCCTGGCGCAGTTGGCTGGGGCCCAATCATGTCGAGCCCCCAGTAGGCGAACGGCCAGGTTGGCGGTATCGTAACTAGCTTGTAGGCAGGGACGTGTTGCTCCTTGGCGAAGAATTGGCACCCTTGGCACCTTCTAACGAGTTCTTCTATGTCGCCCAGTGCTGTAGGCCAGTAGAAAGCTCGTCGGCAGGCTTTGCTCACCAGCGTACGAGAGGATGCGTGGTTGCCGCAGACGCCTTTGTGGATCTCCTCCAAGATGTCCTTGCCTTCTTCCCGAGGTACACACTTCATGAGTACACCGGAAGTCGCACCCCGCCTGTAGAGCTTGTCTCTGACTAGTACGTAGGTCTTGGCTCGACGGACGAGTTGTTCTGCCTCGTTCTTGTCAGAAGGAACCTTCTGCTCGCGGATGTAGTCGATGAAGGGTTGCCTCCAGTCCACGTGGATCATCATGACCTCCTGACTGGGCTGAGACGGCCCGGGATCAGTGGTCATTGGCGCCGGCTCCGGGATGGATGGCGTGTGAAGTTCTTGGACGAAGACTCCCGCTGGTACTTGAGTGCGAGTAGGACCAAGCTTCGACAGGACGTCTGCTGCCACGTTGTTGTCGCGGACGACGTGGTGGAACTCGAGACCATGGAACTTGTTCTCGAGCTTGCGGACTTCTAGGCAGTAGGCGTCCATGTTCTCCTTGTTGTGGTCCCAGTAGTCATTAACCTGGTGGATCACCACAGCGGAGTCGCCGTAGACTAGTAGTCTCTTGATGCCCAGTGAGATTGCGAGACGGAGCCCGTTTAGTAGAGCTTCGTACTCGGCTTCGTTGTTTGAGACCTTCCAGAAGATATGCAGGACGTACATGAGTTGTTTGCCCATTGGAGAAATCAGGAGTACCCCTGCGCCCGGGCCCTCGAGCTTGAGTGAGCCGTCGAAGTACATCACCCAGTGCTCTGGTCGTTCTGTTGGTGTGGGTAGTTGATTTTCCCGCCACTCTGCCATGAAGTCGACTAGTGCTCGGGACTTAATGGCTGTTCGTGGCTTGAAGTTGATGTTGAGGGTGCCGAGCTCGACCGCCCACTTGTAGATTCTCTCGGTTGCATCTTGGTTGTGGAGTATATCACCGAGCGGGAAGTCGGTGATCACAGTGATCGAGTACTCCTGGAAGTAGTGTCGTAGCTTCCGCGAGGTGATGAGTATTGCGTAGAGTAGTTTCTGGACCGGTTGGTGCCGGGCCTTGGACTCGGACAGGACCTCGCTGACGAAGTAGACTAGTCGCTGGACTGGGTAGGCGTGGCCTTCTTCCCGCCGCTCGACGTCGATGGCAGTACTGACCACATGGGCAGTTGCAGCGAGGTAGGGCAGTAGCTGCTCCTTTTTGCGGTGAGCCGTGAGGACTGGTGGCTTGGACAGGAAGTCTTTGAGCTGCATAAGAGCTTGATCAGCCTCCGCAGTCCACACGAACTTCTCCTGGTGCTTGAGTAGCTTGAAGAAGGGTAGTCCCCGCTCTCCAAGATTTGAGATGAATCTGTTCAGGGCCGCCATACACCCGGTCAGCTTCTGGACATCATTGATACAAGTCGGAGCCTGCATGTTGGTGATGGCGGAGATCTTCTCGGGGTCAGCTTCGATGCCGCGGTGGCTGATGATGAAGTCGAGTAGTTTCCCTGAGCATACGCCGAAGACGCACTTGTTAGGGTTGAGCTTCCCCTGGAACTCTTGCAGAGGTGCGAAAGTCTCTTCAAGATCGGCGATGAGCGTGTCTGAGTTCCTGGTCTTGACGACCACGTCATCAACGTAAGCTTCGACGTTCTTGTTGAGCTACTCCTTGAAACAGGCCTGGATAGCTCGCTGGTAAGTAGCGCCGGCGTTCTTCAACCCGAATGACATCGCCGTGTAGTAGTAGGCGCCGAACGGGGTAATGAACGTGGTCTTCTCCTGGTCTTCTTCCTTAATTGCGATCTGGTGGTACCCTGAGTAGCAGTCGAGGAAGCAGAGCAGGTCGCAGCCTGCCATGGAGTCGATGACTTGATCAATCCGCGGCAACCCGAAGGGGTCATTGGGGCAGTGCTTGTTGAGGTCGGTGTAGTCGACACACATCCTCCACTCGTTGGTGTTCTTCTTGCGAACGAGGACGGGGTTTGCGAGCCACTCAGGATGGAAGACTTCTCGGATGAAGCCGGCCGTGAGTAGTGTGGTGAGTTCCTTCTTGATGGCATCCCGTCGGTCGTCGGCAAATCGGCGGGGGTGTTGTCGCTTGGGGGTAGCTTTAGGATCGACGTTGAGTGAGTGCTCGATTAGCCTCCTAGGCACACCTAGCATGTCCGCTGGCTTCCACGCGAAGATGTCTCGGTTAGCCCGAAGGAAGCTGACGAGCGCGTCTTCCTATTTAGGGTCGAGCCCCGCGCCGATCATGGTAGTCTTGCTGCTGTCGCCGGTCCCGAGGTCGATGGCCTTCACCTGTACTTCCTCTGTTGGCTGAGGTTTGTTGGAGGTGTCGGTCTTCTCATGTATCTCGAGTTCGGTCGGTGCGAGCTTCTTGGATGCAGTGAAGATCTCTATCATCGTGTTGGGTACTTGATTGGTTGCTGCGAGCTCCACGGCTTCGGTGTCGCAATCGTAGAAAATCTTCAAGTCCCCTTGCAGTGCGAGTACTCCAACAGGACTTGGCATCTTGAGTACCAAGTACATGTAGTGGGGGATTGCCATGAACTTGGCAAGAGCTGGTCTGCCGAGGATGGCGTGGTAGGAAGTTTCAAAGTCCGCAACCTCGAACTTGATGTACTCGGTGCGGTAGTTTTCCCGTGTCCCGAAGGTAACTAGCAGAACCACTGAGCCAAGTGGTATAGCCGCGTTGCCTGGGACGATGTCGTAGAAAGGCGACGTGCTCTTGGTGAGCATGCCAGTGATGTTGAGCTTCATTTTCTTCAAGGTCTTGGTGAACAGGACATTAAATCCGCTTCCACCGTCGATGAGTACCTTGGTGAGTCTGGAGCCCGCGACTACTGGGTTCTGGACGAGTGGGAAATGTCCTGGCTCGGAGAAGCTTGTCCATTGATCCGCGCGGGAGAAGGTGATGGGTACCTCCGACCACCTGAGGGGTGTCGGCACCGCTAGTTCAATGTTCAAGACTTCGCGCAGAGTTAACTTCTGCGCTTGCTTGGTGGGGAGGCCACCAAAGAGAATGTTGACCGTCTTGTCGGGTTCTTGGAAGTCGCCATTGCCTTCATTGACTTTGGCCTTACCCTTCTTGTCATGAGGGTGTCGTGGCTCAGGAGTCTCCTTGAGAGCCCGCCGAAGCTGGTAGCACTGTTCAGTAGTGTGGTTGCTATCCTGGTGCCACGGACACTTCTCTTTGAGCAAGTCCTTGAAGCCGCCGGAGGTCTTCTTGCTGGTATCCTTCGCAGGGTGCTGAATGGCCGCGACAATGTTGTCTAGCTTGCGCTTGCGGTTAGGACCCGAGTAGTAGTAGTAGTAGTTGTTGTTGTTGTGACCCCCTTGATCCGTGTTGTTGTTGCCGCCCGTGTTGTTCTTGCCCTTGCTGCGATTGGAGTCGTACTTGGCATTGGCCTTGTCTTCCTCATCGCCCCATGAAGTGATCATGTCCTTGAGCTTGGTGATTGAACTTGGGCAGCAGCGACCGAAGTCTTCGAAGGTGCGACAGTGGTAGAGACTGTCTTGGAAGCAGTCGATGACTTCTTTGTCGGTGACGTCGACTACGGTCGCGCGCTTGTCGAAGAAGCGGCGCATGTACTGGCTGAGCATCTCGCCTTGCTCCTGCTTGACCATCGCCAGGTCCATGCGAGTACCCGAGCACCCCATGGCACCCGCGAAGTTGCTGGTGAATTGTGCCTTCAACTGGTCCCACTCGTCGATCAAGTTCTTGTCAAGTGACTTGAGCCATGTGAGTGGAGCTTGGTCTAGGCAGAAGGGGAAGTAGAGGCACTTGGTGTCGTTGTCGCCACCAACATTTTCGATGGCTAGGGCATAGCACTGTAGCCATTGTACTGGGTCTTGCTTCACGTCATACTTGTTGATCCCGAGAGGCTTGAACTTCTAGGGAAGTAGCAGAGCGCGAAGTCGAGAAGAGTAGGCGGGGAAGCCGTCGCTGTCGCTGACATCGGTAGTCTTCTTGGCGCGGCGTATCTCATCGATCCTGTGGCGGCCATCGTAGCAGCCACGTTCGTTGCTGGTGGCGTGGCTGTTCGCGTGGCCTCGTCCTCCGCGATCGCCACCGCCACCGCGTCTTCTGCCGTCGCCGTTGGAGGAGCTACCGCTGCTGCCACCGCTGCTGCTGCCGCCGCTAGCACCACCTTGTGAAGGTCCTCCCCCCGTAACTCTAGAGCGATTGGGGGGTCGGTTGGTGTTCGCCGCGAACACGATTGGGTCCGACCTCTGCCGGAGTGCGGCTGCGGCTGGTGGCATCTTGGTTTGCGGCTCTGGTGATCCTGTCGTCGACCCGCATGAAGTAGGCATCCTCAGCAAGTTTGGCTATGAGATCGCCCGCACGATGCCCCTGAACCGCTCGCCCTATCCTGTTGATGGATAGAAGGCATTGCTCAGGGGTAGTGTGGTTCCGGTTGGAGATTTCATCCAGAGCGTCGTTGAGGTTGCAGATGGGTAAGACTTCCCGAAGCAGCAGGCGTCGATCTGCTTGCTTCTTGTTGCGGTTGCACCGGGCGTTCTTGGCCTCAGTAGTCTCGTCTAGGGGTGTGTTGACTGACT
Organism: Cenchrus fungigraminus; assembly: GCA_036936925.1. Taxonomy (NCBI): domain Eukaryota; kingdom Viridiplantae; phylum Streptophyta; class Magnoliopsida; order Poales; family Poaceae; genus Cenchrus; species Cenchrus fungigraminus. Next base: position 53,355,545 of record CM072772.1, on the reverse strand, counting down.
CCTCATCGTCTGAGATGTCATCGAGGTACCGATCAACTCGAGCGTGCAGAGGCCAGAGTCGGTAGTTGCCTCCTCGGTTTGTGAGTACTCCTCTTCTACGGGAGTCAGAGGTGTTCCCTCCTGAAGGGGAGTGTCTTGAGGTAGGCGACGCAGCGTGAGTTGTCGTCTGTCAGGTCTGCGGGCTTCTGGTCGGGCCAGTAGACGAATTTACCAGCTGGAGTAGACGTGATGATCAAGCCTGCTGCGGGACCTGACAACGGATCCTCAGTAGAGTTGAGCTCGGACTCGGACTTGATCGGATCCAATCCTAAGTCGAACTCATACGAGGAGTCTGAGTTGTAGTCGGGGACGGCGTTGGAGTCCGAGGAGTACTCGGAGACGACCTCCTTGCCAGCTCGACGTGGGATGAGCGCATCCGCGTAGACCGTGCTGGCACTGTGGAGGCCGTACGGGAAGTGCTCGTGGGGGAGGACCGGTCCGCATGATGGCTTGGGAGCCAGCTCGCGTGGCTCGATCCATGTTGTCGTTGAGTTCGAGTTGGAGGTAGATCTTGTCTCGAAGCCGGCGACTTGGTTGTAGAGCGAAAATTCGTCGAATTTCTTGACGAGTCGACCCGTGACAACTTCTGGAAGCATCACGAGTCCGGTCTCCGAGTCCGAGGTCATGGTGAGGTAGCGCTGGAACGAACCAGTGCCGTCAGGTGCAGACCCAGGAGCCGATGACGAAGGTGTCGCCGCGGTTGAAGGCGGCGGTTGGCTTGATGACGATTGAAGCCGTCGAGTTCACCATGAGATCTTCATCGAGATCCCCTACATGGCACGCCAGCTGTCGGTGTTTTAGACTGGCAACCTACCAAGGGGAGTACCCGAGGTAGACGTTTGTGGCCTCGCCGAGATCGGGAACTCGAAGGAGAGACACGTGGCACAAAATTTAGACAGGTTCGGGCCGCGAGGTGCGTAATACCCTACGTCCTGTATGCTGCGTAGCTCTGGATTGATTGGGTGTTGTTACAAGATGATGTAGATAGAGAGATAGGGGTCCCTGTCTCGCCTTATATAGTCCGGGAGGCAGGGTTACAAGTCGGTTTAGAGAGGAGAGTACTAGTCGTGCACGGCTAGGAGTACTCTACATGGATCCAGACATGTCTAGTTTCCTAACCGAGTACTAGCCCTCTGGTTGCCTTGTGCTCCACGCTGTCTTGCACCGTGTAGCCCAAGTCGAGTAGTCCCGGGGGCCCACGCAGTAGTCGGTTCCAGTACCTGCCTGGGTAGTGGGCCCTGGGATGTCCATACGACAGATACTCACATCAGCAATATATCATTGTTCCCTTTCATGCTTAATGATGATCATCATCTAAGCATGGAGGAATAGTCATCACATTATTTCTAACTTTTGCTGAGTGAGTACTATGTTGCAAGAAGTTCTGAGGAGATGAACAAAAAGAAAAGCAAAAAGAAAGAAAAAAAGAGAAAAAAAGAAAGAAAAAGAAGAGATAAAAGTGCTCCTTGGTTCTTCGAGCTTTATTAAAGTTCAAAGTTCTATCAAGATTAAGGATTGATTCATACCAAATTTTTCTAACCATGTGCAACCCGATAATGAGGACTTCGTTCGTGCCTTGGGATCAGTCACTTGCCACTTGCACATGCCAACTTATCTAAATGTGTGTGTTCCATCTCTCTCTCTCTCTCTCCAACATTATTTTCCATGGCCTTTTTCACAAGTATCAGTAAATCCAATAGATCTCTCTCTTAGTTTGGCAATATTTCAGACATAATGTTTTGCTAGGATTATTTTTACCTACCAAGCTCCACATAAGCCTTCCACCTACCTATATGAGTAGAATAGGTTGAAAATAGTCTAGTATAGGCTTGAGTGACTTGATGAGATGAGAGTTTCCATGAGCTCTTGCAAGAGGACCTCGCTATGTCGGATATGCACCTTTTTGAAAACTCTTCATGTTGCAACAAGGTAAAGAGTTTGAAGTTTGCTTAAGTTTGAGAGTGCTATTTTTGTTTTTGTGGCATGTTCTTTATTGCTAGTCTATCTTCCATGACGAAAGTAGCCGGTCAAAACTTGAACTTAATGCTAAATACTTGAGAGAGCAATATGTCTTGTTATGTATGATTGAGTGTAGGGATCACATCGAAGGGCAATGCTAATTTCTTAAAGCAAGATATCCTAGACTTGCTCGAGAATGAGCAAGGTTTAAGCATGGGGGAATTGTTGGCGGTCAAATATGACACCCCTAGAGCATTTGCTACACATTGGTTTCGACTTTGATTTGGAACTAACCCGCCTCTAGGCATACTAATGATGTAACAATTTCATCCGTGCATGTGCTTTTGGAAGTGTTATGTTTATGCAGGAAATCATGCGCTTAATGGATAAGTTTGCATCAAGTTCGAAAGGTGTCATACAAGAGGATCAAGAAGCTCCGTTCATGTGCGAATACAAGATGAACTTACTTCCAAAGGTGGCAAGGACCAAGATGCAATGACAAGATATTCCCGAAGACCAAGATAAAATACCAGAGTTCATGCGACAAGACCCCCTATCTTGATTGCGGGGATAATGACGTCCAAAGCCCACATGCAAAGGAGTAGAAGGTCCAATTGATAAGAGAAGCATGCACGAGGAAGATGCGCCCGAACCGGGCCAGAAATGGCTTAGACCGGCCGGCCCATGCTGACCGACCTACCCCATTTTTGCATCAGTTCGACCTCCCCTTTGGATTAGGGTTTCCTCGGTCTATTTATAGCTCCTACCTCGAAGAGCTGCCGCATCCATTCATTAGAGAACCGCCGAATTGAGGGACACACACCAAAGGAAGCCGACGGCCGCCGCGAGTCCTCGACGTTGCCTAGGAGATGGCTTAGGCTAGACCCTAGCCGCCATGGTTGGCCCTGCCAAGTGAAGCCATGGTAGAGTTCCGGAGCCATGCCTTGGATTCATCAAGGCATTTGTACTTTTGACGGTAATATCAATCTAATCTTGTCTCTACTTTTGATCTACTATGATGCATGCTTTATCCTCCATATGTGTAGCTAGCATATTGAAGGGGGGATAAACTAGGGTGTCGGTGTTTTAACCCGGCAACCTACCAAGGGGAGTACCCGAGGTAGACGTTTGTGGCCTCGTCGAGATCGGGAACTCGAAGGAGAGACACATGGCACACAATTTAGATAGGTTCGGGCCGCGAGGTGCGTAATACCCTACGTCCTGTATGCTGCGTAGCTCTGGATTGATTGGGTGTGTTTACAAGATGATGCGGATAGGAGATAGGGGTCCCTGCCTTGCCTTATATAGTCCGGGAGGCAGGGTTACAAGTCGGTTTGGTAGGAAGAGTATTAGTCGTACATGGCTAGGAGTGCTCTACATGGATCCGGACATGTCTAGCTTCCTAACCGAGTACTAGTCCTCCGTATGGTTGTGCTTCATGCCATCTGGTGCCGTGCAGCCCAAATCGAGTAGTCCCAGGGGCCCACGTAGTAGTCGGTCCTGGTACCCACCTGAGTAGTGGGCCCAGGGATGTCCATACGACAAGCCCCCGAGTACTTTGTAGTCGAGTAGGATGTCTTCGAGTAGTCTTGATGGCCTTGGCGAGTAGTCCTTGAGCGTCCCCGGGTTCCACAAGCCGAAAGTCCTCAAGAATGCTTGAATCATCCCGAGGCTGGAAGGTATTCCAGCTGATATTTGAGTAATCTTGAAGTCTTCTCGAGTAGTCCCCGAGCGTCCCCGAGTGCTTCTCTCGAAGGTCTTCAATAGTACTCGTGTTATCTTTGTTGAAGAATCGCATTCCATATGGAATGTAGCCCTCGAGCCTTAGGTCGAATCGTAGATTCAAGCTGAGGGTCAATCTGAAGTTCTGCCAATCTTATCCCGAAAAATCCGGAGAAAAAACCGAAGGACACGTGGCACGGAGCCCCCGAGCCTTGAGTCGAGTACTTTCTCTCGAATTGAAGGGTCATCTTGACTGTAGAATGTGTCCTGAGTGGGATCTTGATCTGGTATAGCCCACTGAATCCATCGGATGTAGTCGAGCCCCCGAGACTGAGAGCATTGAGTACTGGAATACGAAGGGTCAGTCCGCCGCCGCTGAGTCAGCTGCCTGAAACTTATCCGCCCCTTCGGAACTGAGCCGCGTGGTGGCTTATAAATAACAGGCGAACCCCTTAAGGTTTTTCACTCCCAGTGGTCGCATTTCTCTGAGGTTAGATCTGAGTCACTGCCCCCCTGCTCCTCTGCTGCCATCGCCGCCACCAAGCAGATTAGATCTGCTTTCGTCCCGCCGCCGTAGTCCGCCCTCCTCCGTAGCCCCCGAGCGAATGCGAGTGAAGACGCTCGTGACTCGAAGGATGAAGGGGTCTCCAGCGAAGAGCACCAAGACCAGCGCGTCGAAGAAGAGGAGCCGTGATGAGGCCGGTGATGCCAGCCAGTCATCATCGTCGCCCCCCCCCTCCACCCTACCAAATCCAGTGAAGGAGTGGAAGAAAGCAAAGCTGAAGACCGAAGATCTCCTCGCCCTGGTCAATAGTGGTTTCCTCTGCGAGAAGGAGATGGATTTGTGGCGCGTCGCCACTGGAGATCCATACCCGATGGAGAAGAACCCGGATGAGATTCCGATGTTCGCGCAGTTCGTGGAGCGTGGACTCGCACTGCCCGCCAGCGACTTCTTCAAGGGGATGCTTAGGTACTATGGGATCGAGTACCTCAACCTCAACCCCAACGGCAACTTCCACATCTCCATCTTCGTACACTTCTGCGAGGCGTTTGTGGGAATCAAGCCCCACTGGATCCTGTTCTGGAAGTTCTTCGCCCCAGCCGAGTATGGACGACCCCCGAGTAGTTGGAGGGGCTGGAGTGCAGATGCGCGAAGACGCCGCGGGGCAGTACTTGCCGTACAAGCTCCTTGACTCCAACCAAGATTGGAAGGCGAAGTGGTTCTACATCAGCAACCACCACCCCGAGCTGCCAAAGCCCAGCGGTCGACAGTCGAAGCATGCACCGTGGTGGAACACGGAGCCCACCTTGCAAGAGGGTCTCCAGCTACCTCCATTGCTGAAGAAGATCAAGGCCTTGAGGGAGGCCGGACTGAGGGCCGAGCATGTGGCCTTCAGTTTCATGAAGAGAAGGGTGCAGCCGCTGATGGCGCGAGACCATCTCGGCTACCAGTACACCGGCGACGAAGATACTTCCCGGATGCCTGATGAAGAAATTGAGGATGACGTGATCATCGAAAGGCTGGGCAAGATCTTCAAAGACATGCTCGCGTACACGCCGTGCCCCGTGCCAGAGTACTCCGCGGCACAGCCGCCAAATGAGGTTAGTAGTCATGGCCGGAGCCCCCAAGGACTAATTGCATGTGTAGTCGTACTGAAGCTTGGTTGATCTTGTAGGACGATCTGAAGAAGTTCATCTCCATCCCGCCCTCCCCCCCACAGCTAGAGAAACAAGCCCAGGGGAAGGAGGAGCCCAAGGTGAAGGAGCGCCGAGAAGTCGGCGAAGGTGATGATGCCGTCGTCGTCGAGGACACCTCCGACGACGAAGATGAAGAGACGCTGCAGCAGCGCTTCCAGCTCCGCTCTAGGTTTAGCCGGGCTGGGATGCCGCATGTTCCAGTAGTTGAAAGGCCGTCCAGGCTTGAGGCAAGCTTGCCAGTGCCGCCAAGGAAGCCCCGCAACATGGCGCGCAAACGCGCCGTGAAGAAATTGAAGTTGTCAGAAGCCACCAGACAAGAGGTGAATACTGCGACTAGAGTAGTCGAGTACTGACGACGAGTAGTCTGTCGCTGACTGCATGACTTGTATTTTTGTAGGACATCCCTTCCTCGGACCCCGCTGTCCAGGATGAGGAAGAAGTCTGGGAGACTGTGGGGGCGACGGCTGGAGGAAGTACCAGCCCGCCTCCGGTTACTGAAGACATTGTGCCAGAAGGGGCACAGGAGCAGACCGCCGCTGTGGAGCCGCAGCCGTCGGTCGAAGAAGTACAAGGCCCTCCTCCAGCTACGGCCGTGGCCGTTGGGCAGCCAGAGGAGAGAGTAGAGGAGCCTCCTGTCGAGGCAGGAGCCACCAGTGAGCCTGGCATTGTGGATATCGCCAGGATAGTGGGCGCCCCGACCGTCACTGTAGTGCAGTCAACTCTGTAAGTTCCCAGAACTCTTGTGTAGTCATGTAGCTGTTAAGCTCGTGTTGTTGATTGAATAATCCATGATGCAGGAAATCCACGGACTTGTCGTGGGATGAGGGGGAGACTAGCACTCCTGCCGATGGTGAAGACCGCTCGGCGGAGGTACAAGAGCCCACACTGCCACCACAAGCCGATGCCGCAGCAGAGCCGAGGCTTGAAGAAGCTACCCTGGTGGAAGGTACACATCCTGTCACCACGAGTACTTATTGTGGAGAGTAGTCATAGCCGCCACTGACTGTTGAGCTAATCTTGATAGGGACACAAGCCGAGGGAGCGGCGATCCCTGAGGCAATAGTCATAGAGACGGCTACTGGTGAAGCGACGGCTAGGAAGCCAGTTGCCGAGCCAACAACCTTGACAGCCCCCGGGTCGGCGACTTCGACAGCCCCCGAGCCAAGCGTGGAAGCACGGGTTGACCCGCAACCTGAAGCAGGGAATGAGGTTGTCGTCCGTGAGGCGATGATAGAAGACGCGGCGCCGCTTCGCTCGGCGCCCATGCCAGAGACTGGGACCTCAAGCCGCGGAGGTCTCGAGTTGCTGGATGATGAGCTGATCGACCCGGCCTTCGTGTCTCTGAGCATGGATTCGTGGCGTCGCACGGAGAACTGGATCAAGGTACGTTGCGAGTACCCTGAGTTGTTTTGCTTTATTGGGTACTGAGTAGTGTTTGAACTTTGGGTCTTGTACAGGGCCTGGTGGAGAGGTCTCGCCTGAAGACCGAACTCTTGAAGGGGTATGGTGACACAGTCATCCGAGCTGAGACCCTGGAGAAGGAGCTGGACAAGTCAAAGAAACACGCAGCACTACTCCAATCCAAGCTCGACGGTGCCTTCGCCCAGTACCATAATGAGGTACAGGAGATGCAGGCCAAAAGGGACGACTTGATCAAGAAGAACAAGACTCTGCACCAGAAAAACAAAGGTATGCCCTCCACCGTGACCACTGAGTACTTGTTGTAGAGCTTTTGTGTAGTCTGAGACTATTGTCGAGTTGTCTGTAGATCTTGAGGTGAGGGTTGACCAGCTGAAGGCTTCCGAGACGGACCTCAAGAATATCGTGTACCGGGAGACCGACCGCCGAGAGGTACTCGAGTGGGACTACGCACAGTTGCGCCATGAGTGCATCAAGCACATGGAGCTCTGTGAAGCGTCAGATCTTGACCTTGTACACTATTATAAATCTCTGCAGAAGCTCAATGAAGACTGCGAGAAGGTGCGGACGCAACTGAAAGAGCTAGAAGAAGCCACACTGCCCATAGCAAGGCTGCTAGTCCCACATCCGGGCGGGCCCAAGATAGCGCCTCTAGTAGACAAGCTGAAGGAAGCTCCCGGGCGCCTGGCGACGTACGTCAAGCATTTGGTGAAGTTGACACCGAACTAGGTACTTGCCTTCATGAAGTCGTACTTCCCGAAGGCACCAGTGGATGTGGTGGCCAGTGGTCTTGCGGCGAACTGCACGGATGAGCAGTACAAGACCCTTCTGGAGGAGATAGCGCCTATCGCGGAGCAAGTCACAGACAAGCTGAACCTTCAGTAGTTGTACCTGTAGAAGTAGCTTATGTACAGGGTAGTTGTGTAAGACAAACAAATTGGTTAGAAACTTGTTTGAATGTGAATGAAATTGGTACACTTCTCATGCTGTAATGAGTACTCATTGCCGCCACTTGCATCGAAATGTGCGGAGTACCAAGCCATTGGAGAGGTGGCGAGTAGTAGTGCTCGGTCGGATTTGCCTAGTTAGAAGGCACAGTAACCAAGTTCAGTAGAATCAAGCTTTATTACTGATGAATAAGTACAGCTGGATGGCCAGGGCCGTTACAAATAAGAAGTCGCCAGGACCCGTAGGCCGCCTACGGCTAAGTGATTGCTAGGGCCCTTGGAGCACTTACAGTTGGAGATCCGTTAGTAGCCGTATAGGCTGGATCTAGAGAGTACATGGTCCGTAGACCGCCGCTAAAGCCCTTGCTATGTGCGGTCCAGGATCCGTTAGTAGCCGTTAACGCTGGATCCTGGATAGAAGTAGTCCGTAGACTAGTGCTAGGACCGAGAGGCCGCTTACAGCGAGGAGTCCGTTAGTAGCTGTGCAGGCTGGACCCGTAGACAGGTAGTCGAGCGACTACGCGTAGAAGCGACACAGCTGGTCCATGATCCACGAGTTGCTGATGTCGTCGCCTTCAAGTGTTTGGAGACGATAGGAGCCTAGTCCAGTCACCTTGGAGACTGAGAAGGGACCTTCCCACGGCGAGCTGAGCTTGTGTAGTCCGTCCGTGTTCTGGATGCGACGGAGGACTAGATCGCCAACGTTAAAGGATCGTTCCTTGACGTTGTGATCATGGTAGCGTCAGATACCCTCTAGGTACCTTGCTGACTGGACGAGGGCAGCGCAGCGGGCTTCTTCGAGGCTGTCGATGTCAACCCGTCGACTGTCTTCTGAGATGCCTTCGTCGTATTGTTCTACTTCTGGGGATTCCCACATCACGTCGGCGGGTAGAATAGCTTCGGAGCTGTAGACCAGGAAGTAGGGTGACTGCCCTGTTGGCTTGGTAGGTTGAGTACGAAGCCCCCAGAGTGCATTAGGTAGTTCCTTGATCCATTTGCCTCCTTTGGTGTTAGCTGCATCGTGCAATAGCTTCTTGAGGGCATCGAGTACCATCCTGTTGGCGCGCTCCACCTGGCCGTTAGCGTGTGGGTGGGCGACTGAGACATATCGGACGTCGATCCCGCTGTTCTCGCAGTACTCCCAGAACTGGCAGTTGTTGAAGTTGGAACCCAAGTCTGTGATGATGCGATGGGGTAGCCCGTAGCGATGCACGAGTTCATCCAAGAAGTCGAGTACTCTGTCGGCCTTTGGATAGGTAACCGGCTTGACTTCGATCCACTTGGTGAACTTGTCGATGGCCACCAGGACTCTGTTGAATCCACCTGGCGCAGTTGGCAGAGGCCCAATCATGTCGAGCCACCAGCAGGCAAAGGGCCAGGTCGGTGGTATGGTGACTAGCTTGTAGGCCAGGACGTGTTGCTACTTGGCGAAGAATTGGCACCCTTGGCACCTTCTGACGAGTTTTTCGGTGTCGGCCAGAGCTGTAGGCCTGTAGAACGCTCGTCGGAAGGCCTTGCTCACCAGCGTGCAAGAAGACGCATGGTTGCCGCAGACACCCTTGTGGATCTCCTCCAAGATATCCTTGCCTTCTTCACGGGGTATGCACTTCATGAGTACTCCAGAAGTGGCACCCCGCCTGTAGAGCTTGTCTCCGACTAAAACGTAGGTCTTGGCTCGGCAGACGAGTTGTTTGGCCTTGTTCTTGTCGGAAGGGACCCTCTGCTCGCGGATGTAGTCGATGAAGGGTTGTCTCTAGTCCACGTCTATCATCATGACCTCCTGACTGGGCTGTGCTGGCCCAGGGTCAGTGGTCGTTGGCGCCGGCTCCAGGATGGATGGCGTGTGAAGCTCGTGGACGAAGACTCCAGCAGGTACTTGAGCGCAAGTAGAGCCAAGCTTCGACAGGACGTCCGCTGCAACGTTGTTGTCGCGAACGACGTGGTGGAACTCGAGACCATAGAATTTGTTCTCGAGCTTGCGGTCTTCCAGACAGTAGGCGTCCATGTTCTCCTTGCTTCGATCCCAAGAGTCGTTGACTTGGTTGATGACCACTGCGGAGTCGTCGTAAACTAGTAGTCGCTTGATGCCCAGTGAGATTGCGAGTTGGAGCCCATGCAGCAGGGCTTCGTACTCGGCTTTGTTGTTTGAGACCTTCCAGAAGATCTGCAGGACGTACTTGAGTTGTTCGCCCTTCAAAGAAATCAAGAGTACCCCTGCGCCTGCGCCCTCAAGCTTGAGCCATCGAAGTACATTATCCAATGCTCTGGTCGCTCTGTTGGTGTGGGTAGTTGATTCTCTCGCCTCTCTGCCATGAAGTCGACTAGTGCTTGAGACTTGATGGCGGTGCGTGGCTTGAAGTCAATGTTGAGGGCGCCAAGCTCGACCGCCCACTTGGAGATTCTCCCGGTTGCATCTTGATTACGGAGTATATCGCCAAGCGGGTAGTCAGTGATGACAGTAAGCGAGTACTCCTGGAAGTAGTGTCGTAGCTTCCGCGAGGTGATGAGCACTGCGTAGAGTAGCTTCTGGACCGGTTGATACCGTGCCTTTGACTCGGACAGGACCTTGCTGACGAAGTAGACTGGTCGCTGGACTGGGTGGGCGTGGCCTTCTTGCCGCTCGACAACGATGGCAGTACTGACCACGTGAGTAGTCGCAGCGAGGTAGAGCAGTAGCTGCTCCTGTTTGCGAGGAGCCGTGAGGACTGGTGGCTTGGATAGGAAGTCTTTAAGCTGTGTCAGAGCTTGATCAGCCTCCGCGGTCCACACGAACTTCTCTTGGTGCTTGAGTAGCTTGAAGAAGGGTAGTCCTCACTCTCCGAGCCTCGAGATAAATCTGTTCCGGGCCGCCATACACCCGGTCAGCTTCTAAACATCCTTGATGCAGGTTGGAGCTTTCATATTGGTGATGGCAGAGATCTTCTCAGGATTGGCTTCGATGCCGCGATGGCTGATGATGAAGCCGAGTAGTTTCCCCGAGGGTACGCCGAAGACGCACTTGTTGGGGTTGAGCTTCCATTGGTACTCTCACAGGGATGCGAAAGTCTCTTCAAGATCAGCGATGAGCGTGTCCGAGTTTCTGGTCTTGACGACCACATCATCCACATAGGCTTCAACATTCTTGTTGAGCTGCTCCTTAAAGCAGGCCTAGATAGCTCATTGGTAAGTAGCGCCGGCATTCTTCAACCCGAACGACATTGTTGTGTAGCAGTAGGCGCCGAACGGGGTGATGAACACGGTCTTCTCCTGGTCTTCTTCCTTGATTGTGATCTGGTGGTACCCGGAGTAGCAGTCGAGGAAGCAGAGCAGGTCGCAGCCTGCCGTGGAGTCAATAACTTGGTCAATCCGCGGCAACCCGAAGGGGTCCTTGGGGCAGTGCTTGTTGAGGTCGGTGTAGTCGACGCACATCCTCCACTCGTTGGTGTTCTTCTTGCGGACAAGGACGGGGTTTGCGAGCCACTCAGGATGGAAGACTTCTCGGATGAAGCCGGCCGTGAGTAGTTTGGCGAGTTCCTTCTTGATGGCATCCCGTCGGTCGTCGGCAAATCGGCGGAGGTGTTGTCGCTTAGGGTTAGCTTTAAGATCAACGTTGAATGAGTGCTCGATCAGCCTCCTGGGCACACCTGGCATGTCCGCTTGCTTCCACGCGAAGATATCTCGGTTAGCCTGAAGGAAGCTGACGAGCGCGTCTTCCTATTTAGGGTCGAGCCCCGCGCCGATCATGGTAGTCTTGCTGCTGTCGCCGGTCCCGAGGTCAATGGCCTTCACCTGTACTTCCTTTGTTGGCTGAGGTTTGTTGGAGGTGTCGGTCTTCTCAAGTATCTCGAGTTCGGTTGGCGCAAGCTTCTTGGATGCAGCGAAGATCTCCATCATTGCGTTGGGTACTTGATTGGTTGCTGCGAGTTCCACGGCTTCGGTGTCGCAATCGTAGGAAATCTTCAAGTCCCCTTGCAGCGCGAGCACTCCGGCAGGACTTGGCATTTTGAGTACCAAGTAGGTGTAGTGGGGGATCGCCATGAACTTGGCGATGGCTGGTCTGCCGAGGATGGCATGGTAGGAGGTTTCGAAGTCCGCAACCTCGAACTTGATGTACTCGGTGCGGTAGTTCTCCCTTGTCCCGAAGGTAAGTGGCAGAACCACTGATCCAAGTGGTATAGCCGCGTTGCCTGGGACGATGTCGTAGAAAGGTGACGTGCTCTTGGTGAGCATGTCGGTGATGTCGAGCTTCATCTTCTTCAAGGTTTTGGTGAAGAGGACATTGAGTCCGCTCTCGCCGTCGATGAGTACCTTGTTGAGTCTGGAGCCCGCGACTACTGGTTTCAGGACAAGTGGGAAATGTCCTGGTTCAGAGAAGCTTGTCCATTGATCCACACGGGAGAAGGTGATGGGTACTTCCGACCACCTTAGAGGTGTTGGCACCGCTGGCTCAATATTCAAGACTTCTCGTAGGGTGAGCTTCTGAGATCACTTGGTGGGTAGTCTGCCAAAGAGGACATTCACCGTCTTGTCGGGTTCTTGGATGTCACCATTGCCTTCGTCGACTTTCTTCTTGCCCTTCTTGTCGTGAGGGGGCCGTGGCTCGGGAACATCCTTGAGTGCTCACAGAAGTTGGTAGCACTGATCGGTTGTGTGATTGCCGTCCAGATGCCACGGGCAGTTCTCTTTGAGCAAGACTCTGAAGCCGCCGGAGGTCTTTTTGGAGCTGTCCTTCGCAGGATGCTGTATAGCCGCGATTGTGTTGTCTGGCTTGCGCTTGCGGTTAGGACCCGAGTAGTTGTTATTGTTGTTGCGACTCCCTTGATCCTTGTTATTGTTGTTGCCGCCCGTGTTGTTTTTGCTCTTGCCGCGAATGGAGTCGTACTTGGCGTTCGCCTTGTCCTCTTCGTCGGCCCATGAGGTGATCATGTCTTTGAGCTTGGTGATAGAGCTTGGGCGACGGTGACCGAAGTCTTCGAAAGTGCGACGGTGGTAGAGACCGTCTTGGAAGAGGTCAATGACTTCTTTGTCGGTGACGTCGACTACAGTCGCACGCTTGTCGAAAAAGCGATGCATGTACTGGCGGAGCATCTCGCCTTGCTCCTGCTTGACCATCGCCAGGTCCATATGAGTACCCGAGCGTCCCATGGCGCCCGCGAAGTTGCTAGTGAACTGCGCCTTCAGCAGGTCCCACTCGTCGATCGAGTTCTTGTCGAGTGACTCGAGCCATGTGAGTGGAGCCTGGTCCAGACAGAAGGGGAAGTAGAGGCACTTGGTGTCATTGTCGCCACCAGCATTCTCGATGGCCAGGGCATAACACTTGAGCCACTGAACTGGATCTTGCTTCGCGTCGTACTTGGTGATCCCGAGAGGTTTGAATTTCTCGGGAAGAAGCAGGGCGCGAAGTCGTGCGGAGTAGGCGGGGAAGCCGTCGCTGTCACTGACTTCGGTAGTCTTCTTGGCGCGGCGTATCTCGTCGATCCTGTGGCGGGCGTCATAGCCGCCACGAGCGTTGCCAGTGGCGTGGCTGTTCGCGTGGCCTCGGCCTCCGCGATCGCCGCCGCCACCGGCTCTTCTGCCTGCGCCATGGGAGGAGCTACCGCTGCTGCCACCACAGCCACCGCTGCCGCCGCTAGCACCACCTTGCGAATGTCCTCCAGCCGAGGCTCTAAAGTGATTGGGGGTTGGCTGGTGTTTGCCACGAACACGGTTGGGTCCGACTTCTGCTGGAGTGCGGTTGCGACTAGTGATTTCGTGATTTTCGGCTCCGGCGACCCTGTTGTTGACCCGCATGAAGTAGGCATCCTCGGCGAGTTTGGCAACGAGTTCGCCTGCACGGTGCCCCTGAGCTGTTCGAGCTATCATAGTGATGAACATGAGGCATTGCTCAGGGGTAGTGTGGACCCAGTTGGCGACTTGATCCAGGGTGTCATTGAGGTTCCAGATAGGGAGAGTTTCGCGGAGCCGCCGGCGTCGATCTGCTCACTTTCTGTTGCGGTCGCGCCGGGCATTCTTGGCTTCGGTAGTCTCGTCTGCGGGTGCATTGGCTGATTCCTCGTCCGCTGAGATGTCGTCGAGATACCAATCAGGTCAGGCATCTGAGGTTCCAGCTTCTCCGGTTGCCATGAATACTTCACGGTCAGGTGTGCAGAGTCCGGAGTCGGTAGTTGCCACCTCGGTTGGCGAGTACTCCTCTACGTTTGGAGTTAGCGGTGTTCCTTCCTGGAAGGGGAGTGTCTCGACGTAGGCAACGCAGCGTGAGTTGTCGTCGATCAGGTCTGCGGGCTTGCGGTCAGGCCAGTAGAGGAATCTGTCGGTGGGAGTTGAGGTGATGACCAAGCCGGCGGCAGGACCTGATAACGGCTCCTCAATGGAATTGAACTCGGACTCGGGCTCGATCGGATCCGATCCGAAGTCGAACTCGTAGGAGTAGTCTGAGGTGTAGTCGGGGACGGCGCTGAAGTCCGAGGAGTACTCGGAGACGACCTCCTTGCCGGCCGACCGGGACAAGCGCATCCTCATACGCCGCAGTAGCGTTGCGGAGGCCGTACGGGAAGTGCTCGTGGGGGAGGACCGACCCTCACGATGGCTCAGGAGCCAGCTCGCGCGGTTCGATCCATGGTGACGTCGAGTTCGAGTTGGAGGTGGATCCAATCTTGAAATCGGCGACTTGGTTGTAGAGCGATAATTCGTCGAATTTTTCGACGAGTTGACCCGTGACAGCTTCGGGAAGCGTCACAAGTCCGGTCTTCGGGTCTGGGGTCATGGTGAGGTAGCGCTGGAACGATCCGGCACCGTCAGCGGTGCAGACCGAAGAGCCGAAGACGAAGGTGTCGCCGCGGTTGAAGGCGACGCTTGGCTTGATGATGATGGAAGCCGTCGAGTTCGCCATGAGATCTTCGGCGAGATCCCCTACCTGGCGCGCCAGCTGTCGATGTTTTAACACGACAACCTACCGAGGGGAGTTCCTGAGGTAGACGTTTGTGGCCTCGCCGAGATCAGGAACTCGAAGGAGAGACACGTGGCACACAATTTAGACAGGTTCGGACCGCGAGGTGCGTAATACCTTACGTCCTGTATGCTGCGTAGCTCTGGATTGATTGGGTGTGTTTACAAGATGATGCAGATAGGAGATAGGGGTCCCTACCTCGCCTTATATAGTCCGGGAGGTAGGGTTACAAGTCGGTTTGGTAGGGAGAGTATTAGTCGTACACGGCTAGGAGTACTCTACATGGATCCGGACATGTCTAGCTTCCTAACCGAGTACTAGTCCTCCGTATGCCTTGTGCTTCACACCATCTGGTGCCGTGCAGCCCAAATCGAGTAGTCCTAAGGGCCCACGTAGTAGTCGGTCCTGGTACCCACCTGAGTAGTGGGCCCAGGGATGTCCATACGACATAGGGGGTGATTAACTTAGCCCCTAATCCCTCAATTTACAAGACTGAAAAATCCCACAAACGTGTGAGGCCCAACATCAACGGCAAGAAGGTCGGCCCAAGTCCCCGTGCGAGCAGGATGACCGGGGGCCACCATCGCCACGTCAGAGGCTCATGCTGCCTGATGCCCTGTCTCCGACCGAGGTTCCCACCTCGTGCGACCTAAGGAAACACCCGACCTAACGGGCATCCCGACAGAAGACTCTGCCTCGCACGACCTAAGGCCTCCCCCCTCGACCAAATGCAGGGCCCCCTATGAGGGGAATTGCGACGTGGCAAGTGCAGCTCTGCACTGCCTGCGGGCGTGCCAGGGTCACATTGCGGGGGAATCCCGGTTGTCAGGTAATAATGAGATCTCCCCCCGATGTGGGGGCCGCAGTAAAAAATGTTCTGTCACTTAAGAGCACTTCAGTGGCTAGGGATAGGTGAATCCTTCGCGGATAAGCCATCAGACAGCGCGCCCCGACCAAGCAGCCACCAGAAGTAAGGTCGAGGGCTTGTATAGAGAGTCCCCAACCTACCGAGTGCACAAAACAAGTAAGTCGAAGCCAACCGCCTCGAGGAGAGGGCTTGTTGCCTACGCCGCCCTAGACGAAGGCTACCGCGGCTAGCCAACGTACGACTCGAATCCAAGACGAAGGCCCACGTCGCGACACTGCTCTGGCACTGTTATGGCACTTTAGTGGGATATGCTTTTACCTTCCTACCCTTAGTACACCTGCTCCCCTTGAGCTATAAAAGGAGGAGCAGGGACCCTTAACAGGGGGCAAACCGAACAAACACAACAACGCCACACACGCAGTCGAGCACTACACGCTCACAAGACCAAGGAGACTTCGGATCAGGTCCCTCTCCCGACCTAGGCTTGTATCCCCTACTACAAGCCCTCTTGCATAAAGAACACTTCCTCAGACTCGACGTAGGGACCCTCGGGGTGTCCGAACTAGTATAAACCCCTGTGTCTCTTGTGCCATCGTCTGGATCTGACGCATGAACGTACACAAATTTCTTTGTCGGCGGTATCAAACCCCGACAGTTGGCACACCAGGCAGGGGCACTTCATGTGTCACGACACCATCAGGGTCTTGATGGCTCATTTCGACATGCGCTTGGTGCCAGGCACCATGCTGCGCTTCAGCTCGCTGGACTTCATCTACGACGGACCAGTGGAGTGTCCGGCTGGGCCTGTCTTCGCATGCCTCCAACCCGACACCCCCGTACCTACTCAAGATGAGCAGCCTGAGGAGCCATGGTTGGTGAAATGTCACCAACCAGGTCCTGGACTTGATTGGCCACGACATGGCGGCTGGCCTAGGGCCTAACCCATCCCAGGAGCAATTTCGTTTTGTGGCGTACACCGCCAATGTACTTGCTTTGCGTATGCAGGATGACGAGATGCTGTCTTGGGATGAGTTCAAGGTCTGCTATGATGCCTTGTACCCTGAAGGGCAGGCTTGGCTGCCCTGTGGCGGGGCGAGCGTTCCCACCGCGGGGACAGGTGAAGACCCGGTCCCCTCGGAAGCATCCGTCAAAAGCTGTGAGAATCCCAACAGTGGGGTGCAGCCCCCTTGGGGGCGGCAATGCCCCATGACCCGACACGTGAGTGCTTCGTCCTCTAGCCATACCACGACACAATCCACTCTGCCCTTACAGGGGAAAGCTCCACAGGAGGCGACCCAACCTCACAAGACGCCTCCACTGACGGGCGGCCCCCACAAGGTGTGGACGCCCGTGAGCGGCAGTGTGCCCGTCTCAATGAGCTTGACTAGACCTAGAGGGCGCTCAAGGAAGAACGAGTGAGACTCCATCACGAGCTCAGGGAAGATGTCACCCCGACCCTCGAGTGCTAACGCACACAGGTAGTATGCCACCGCCTCGACGGCGACATCAATGGGACTCCTATTGCCAAACGGGCCTCTCAAAACCTCACCGCAGCGGCCGTTCTCCTTCAGACCGGTCCAGAACCAGCCATGCCGGAGGAAAAGAAACTTCGTTAACACCTCCAACCCCTCCTTGAGGCTGCGGCCATCCAGCAGGTCAAGAGGTCGGCGTCACAACACCGGGGTTCGCGGGCGCACGCCCCCGAGGGGTCCGTTCATTGCGAACCCTCTTGCCTGTTGAGACGGCGGAGCCGCGGTGTGAACGAACGAACACCAGTCAAGCAACAGCCCGGTCCCAGCCATGATGCGCGGGACACCATGTCTGCCCACAGGAGGGCTGCGACCGATAGTGATTCCGGCAGTGAACGCCGGATGTGCAAGGAGTACAATCGAAGGTGTAGAGGCCATTACGATAGCAATGAAGACCGGATCTAGAGCCTGATGCCTGACCCTCGGGGTCCGTGGGCCTTTGGAACGAACGTGCTTGCTACCGTCCCCCCCCCCCGCACGCTACCGAGCCCTGACCACGATGGCCAAGTACGACGGCGAGACCAACCCGAGCATGGGGCTCGAGGACTACTATCTTGCCTGCCACAATGGAGGGGTGAGGGACGACCTTTTCATCATCAAAAGCATCCCGCTATGCCTCACGGACTCGGCGCAAACCTTGCTCGAGCACCTCCTTGGAAGGAGGATCAACAGCTGGGCATAGCTTCGAGACACCTTCATAGGCCATTTTCAGGGCACCTACGCCTGATCTGGCAACACCTGCAAGCTACGCCACTGCCGACAGAGGAAGGGCGACAGTCTCCGCGACTACATTGCCCACTTCTCCTAGTGCTGTGCCGAGCTCCCCATCATGGAAGACAACCAAGTCATCATGGCGTTCCAGGATGGGACTGTGAGACATGGGTACCCCTGGGTCCCCACTAACCAGGCTCATGGTCGTCCCCGACAAGTGGGTTCGGCCTACCAGAAGACCTGCCGACCTGACAGTGGGCCCAACCGACCTAGTTGGCGGCCCACACGACCTCCCGAAGACCTTCCAGAAGATTCCCCAGGCGATCTTATCCAGAGCGACTTCAAGACTTGGCGTGCAAGACAAGATAGCGGTGGATTCTGACAAGTAGTCCGACGTATATGGCAATGGTTGTAATCAACTAGACTTAGGTCTCCTGGTCAAAACCGACCAGGAGTCTGGGTGCCGACCTTGTCCGCTGGCCAATATAAGGCGGGCAGGGCGACCCCTTGTAACATGACGCAATCCTCAAGCAATCTACACCGACAACTGGACGTAGGGTTTTACTCTCCGAAGGCCTGAACCAGTATAAACTCGCCGTGTTCTCTGTGTTCCGTGTGCCTGTGCGCAACCTTCGAGTTCTTAGCCCTAGATTCCACCCCGCCGAACAAATAAACCACTAGGGTTGACCCCCCTATGGGCTGTGCAGATCTAAACATCTGACAGGGACCACATGCGAAACACTTGTCCACAGGATAGGATGGGTCAAGCCGAAGACCACGCGGAAACTCTTTGACCTTGCCACGGACCACGCCGACGGGGAGGAAGCTGTCATCTTCAGTAAAAGGAAGCAGGAGGAGGACACGGGTGAGGCCCCGTCCGCCCGACCTGATAAAAATAAGAAGGAGAGTAACCCCCGCGGTGACAACCTGGTAGCGACGGCCGACCGGAGGCCAGCCAAGCCCAAAGGTGGTCCCCCGAAGGACCACTTCGAGAAGTTGTTGGAGGCACCTTGCCCCAATCATGAGGGACCCGTCAAGCACGCTCTCAAGGATTGCAACCTGATAAAGAGCGTCCTTGCTTGAACAATGAAGAACAAGGCGCTCGACGGGGCAAGAGCTGGCGCGGCCAAGCACGGCGACAACGACAACTTCCCCAAGGAAGATGGTGCTGTCATGATGATCTTCGGTGGGACGCCCGCGCGCCTGCCGAAGCGCAAGCATAAGTGGATCCTACAAGAGATATATCACGCCGAGCCTGTGGTACCATCATACCTCAGGTGGTCTTAGACGGAGGTCACGTGGCGCCTGAGCATCAGGAGGCGCCTGAGCTGCTGCTGGTGTAGATGTACTCGTGGTGTCCTCATCATCCTCCCATTCTTGAACTGAAGTCGTCCTCGACAGCAACTCCTCATCTTCACCCGCATATGGTTTCAAATCTGCAACATTAAAACTAGTGGAAACACCAAACTCCGCAAGCAGGTCAAGGACATAAGCATTATCTTTAATTTTGGTTAGCACTTTAAAAGGACTAGCGGCACAAGGCATCAATTTAGAACGGCGCAAAGCAAGAAAACGATCCTTTCTCAAATGCAACCAAACCATATCACTAGGTTCAAAAGTAACAAGTTTTCAACCTTTACAACCAGCAACCTGATATTTAGCATTAGTAGCAGCAATGTTTTGTTGAGTTTGTTCATGCAGGTTAACCATTTGTTCAACATGTTCAACAACATCTATGTGTGGGCGTGTCCTCAACATCAAGTGAAAACAAATAAATAGGCGTCTGAGGAATGTAACCATAAACAATCTGAAAAGGGCACATCTTTGTAGAAGAATGTGTTGCATGGTCATAAGCAAACTCAACATGAGGCAAGCAATCTTCCCAACGTTTCAAATTTTTATCTAAAACAGCCCTAAGCATAGTTGATATGGTTCTATTAACCACCTCAGTCTGACCATCAGTCTGAGGATGACAAGTTGTGGTAAATAGCAATTTAGTTCCCAATTTATTCCAAAGCAATCTCCAGAAATGACTGAGAAACTTAGCATCACGATAAGAGACTATTGTATTTGGAATACCATGCAAACGAATAATCTCTCTAAAGAACAATTTACCAACACTACTAGCATCATCAGCCGTATGACAAGGTATGAAATGAGCCATTTTGGAGAAACGGTCAACAACCACAAAAATGTTATCCCTCTCCTTCTTAGTTCTAGCCAATCCCAAAACAAAGTCCATAGAAATATCAAGCCAAGGGGAAGTAGGGACAGGAAAAAGCATATGCAAATCATGGTTGTTCAATCGTGACTTAGCTTTCTGACAAGTAGTGCAACGTGCAACAATGCGCTCGACATCACGGCGCATCCGGGGCCAAAAGAAGTGAGCGGTCAACACCTCATGCATCTTGTAGATGCCAAAGTGCCGAATGAGATCGCCTCCTTGCACTTCCTGTAACAATAAAAGACGAACCGAGCTTGCTGGAACACACAGCTTGTTAGTGCGAAACAGGAACCCATCTTACTTGTGAAATTTGCCCCATGGTTTGCCATTAATACAATGGGCTAAAATATCTATAAAATCAGCATTGTTAACATATTGATCCTTCACAGTTTGCAAGCCAAAGATTTTAAAATCTAACTGTGACAACATGGTATAGCGATGGGAGAAAGCATCAGCAATAATATTTTCCTTCCCGTTCTTGTGTTTAATAATGTAAGGGAACGACTCAATGAATTCTACCCATTTAGTATGACGACCGTTCAAATTTGTTTGGGTATGGATATGTTTTAAAGCCTCATGATCAGAATGAATTTTAAACTCGCGATGCCAAAGATAGTGCTGCCATGTTTGCAAAGTGCGCACTAAAGCATAAAGTTCCCTATCATAAGTAGAGTATTTCAAGCTAGCACCACTTAATTTCTTGCTAAAGTAAGCAACCAGTTTTCCTTCTTGTAACAAAACAGCACCTAGCCCAATACCAATAGCATCACATTCAAGCTCAAAAACTTTATTAAAATCAGGCAACTGTAAGAGAGGATCATGGGTTAACTTATCTTTCAATGTGTTGAATGTTACCTCCTGTGAATCACTCCAAGCAAGCAGTACATCTTTCTTTGTAATCTCTTGTAGAGGCGCTGCAATGGAGCTAAAATCACGAACAAATCTGCGATAGAAACTTGCAAGTCCAAGAAAACTCCGAATCTATGTGACTGTCGTCGGTGTTGGCCACTCCCTAGTAGCATCAATCTTACTACCGTCCACCTCAATACCCTATGGAGTAACAACATAACCAAGAAACGAGACACGTTGTGTGCAAAAGATGCATTTTTCAATGTTAGCAAATAAATGGGCAACACGCAATGCTTCAAAAACATCACTCAAATGTTCTAAATGCTCTGCCAAAGACTTGCCGTAAATCAGGATATCATCAAAATAGACAACTACAAACAATCCTATGAAGGGCCTCAAAACTTCATTCATCAAACGCATTAAAGTGTTGGGAGCATTAGTCAAACCAAATGACATAACTAACAATTCATACAAACCAAATTTCGTTTTAAAAGTCATTTTCTATTCATCACCCAATTTCATTCTAATCTGGTGGTAACCACTACGCAAATCAATCTTAGTAAAAAGAATGTCACCACTAAGCTCATCTAGCATATCATCATGGCGTGGTATAGGATATCGATAATGAATGTTGATGTTATTAATGGCATGACAGTCTACACACATACGCCATGACCCATCTTTCTTTGGAACAAGTAACACAGGAACCGAGCAAGGGTAAAGAGACTCACGAATGTAACCCTTATCAAGCAACGCCTGCACCTGGTGCTGAATCTCCTTCGTCTCATTTGAATTTGTACGGTACGGTGCGCGGTTCGAAAGCTGGGCACCGGGTATGAGGTCGATCTAGTGCTCAATGCCACAAAGCGGTGGAAGACCCGGTGGCAAGACTTTGGGAAAGACATCAGCATACTCCTGCAAAAGGTTAGCAACTGCAAGCGGAATATCCAAAGATGGTGCATCATCAAGTGAAACAAGCACACTAGAGCATAAAAGTGCATATCAAGGCAAATGAGCATCTCGAATATCATCAAAATCAGCACGTGTAGCAAGTAAGACAGGAGCATTCAACTTGATTTTAGATTTATCAGAGGTCGATGGTGATGGTTCCTGTTGTTTAGTAGTTTCAGCAGCTCGAGCTAGATCTTCTTTAATAATTTGTTTAGGTGTCATAGGATACATAATTATTTTCTAACCCTTAAACATGAGAGAATAATGATTCGAATGACCATGATGCAAGCTATCAATATCATATTGCCAAGGTCTACCAAGTAACAAAGAGCAGGCTTCCATAGGATCAACATCACAATAAACATAATCAGAGTAAACACCTATAGAAATAGGAACACATACCGAACGGGATACTCTAATTTTAACACCATCATTAAGCCATTGAATGTGATATGGGTTCAGATGCTTACGAGTGGGTAATGACTACTTCTCTACCAGCATAGTACTCGCCAAGTTGTTGCAGCTACCGCTGTCAATGATGATGCGAATCAACTGCTCCTGCACAACACCCTTCGTATGCAACAGAGTGTGTCGCTGATTCCTCTCGGCCGGGGTGACCTGTGTACTAAGAACACGCTGCACAACAGAACTTTCATACCTATCGGCGTCGCCCGCATTAACATGTACTTCCACCCTAGCTACATGGTCAGTGGCAAGCATAGTATATTCAATTTCTTCAAAATCACTAGCGGAAGAGTACTCACCATCGTCACGAATGAGCAATGTGCGCTTGTTCGGGCAATCCCAAAACACGTGGCCAAACCCTCTGCAATGATGACACTAAATATCCCGTGTACGGCCTGTGGAAGGAGGAGCTGCGCCTATGGGTTGGCGGCACCTGCAGGTCTGGCCGTCCTCTCTCGCGGTGTAGTGGTGGGCGTGGATGGCGTAGGGAGAGCAGGTGCTGAACTGGGCACAAATTTGTGTCACATAGCAGCTTTTAATTGATCCCAAGTGGTCAGACTGGCAGTGGGATGTTTATGTTTATACTCACGCCACCAAATTAAAACAAAATCGGTAAACTCACTAATAGCTTCTTTAACTTTAGAATTAGCAGCAATATCATGGCACGAAAATTTCTGTTCGACCTCTAACTGCCAAGCAAGATATGCGGCAGGATAATATTTGCCATTAAAAGGTGGAATTTTAAATTTAATCTTAGAGAATGAATCATTACCAGGGTGGCATGGTACACAGCGGGCACGGCCGTGGCTATCACCGGCGTCCTGCTCCTTGAAATTTAATCTTAGAGAATGAATCGTTTCTATCCTTGAAAAAAAGAAAAAAAAGTACCTATGCGCTTATATTAATAACAATACCCACACCTTTCCCAGCATTTCGGTTCATGAGCAACAATCCATTTCTTCGCCTCACACCCAAAATCCCTTGTTGCTCGGGGGCTCAACCAGGGGGTGCGACATCATGCCACTCCTTTTCAAAACTCTATATAACTTGCTCGACTGCAGAAGTCGGGGAAGCTGAGCCCCGACAACTCAGCAGCTACGCTCCTGCAGGGCTCGTGCATGAATGCCCCCGCGCCCGTGCACACAAACCTTCGCGAGCTAAGTCGAAGCCACTAGCCTGACACCACATCCACTAGACTTCATCCAAAAAGAGTACCCGGGCTCATAACTCGCTCTCCCTCGACCTACCAAAGATACTCAAGGGCCACGCACCTGACACATTAGTCCGAACCAGTAAACATCCTCATGCTCCTACACCCTGATGGCCACAGAGCGGGATGAAGACCAGTGACGCCCTAGGATGGTGAAGCAACCACAATGCACAGATTTCAGAGGTACTTGAAATCGAAAAACGGCAAAGGAATAAGTAGCCCGAGTTCTACAGAAATAAAACTCCCGACAGATGAGCACTGTTAAACAAAAGCAGTGGCCGCAACAATGACCGATATTGCCTACATCCTACCATGCCTGGTGGCGGCACCGTCGTGAAGAACCACGTCAACGTCAACCTCCGCGGCAATGGCATCGGTGGCCTCTGTGAACCCCAGCACATGCAGATGACGGAGCTCTGCGTGGAAGTTCGCCGTTACCCGGGTGGCATGTTGGCCAACCACGACTCATCAAATCGAGCCTTAGCCGAGGCCAGCACGTTTGCCGCCCCCTGGTGCACCCGAGCACCTACCACCTCCCTGACCCGGTCCAGTAGCGCACACAAGCGATCAACCAGCAGAGTAGGCCCGGACGCCACAACCTCGATGGCAGTTTGCTCCACCACCGTAAGGGCATCAAGGCGTGTCGCCGTCTCGAACTCCTAGCGGCGGAGGTCCCCTATCTCCACGTGAAGGACAAACATCGTCTCCTCCGCATCTGGCAAACCGAAGAAAATGAGAAAAAACCACAAATACCAAAGGGGAATGGGGAGCTTTCGAGTCACTCACCGAGACGGCGGGCCGCTGCCTCATTGGCGGCAAGCCATGTCGACCTCCGCCCTGGCAGCCCCGACTGCCAGTTGGGCGGCCGCCAGAGCCTCCTCGAGCTGATGATGGGCACGAAAGGCTTCTTGCAGATGGCTTCTGGTCCCCGCCACCTGCTCCATCAGCCGACAAATGTCATCCTGGTATGTCGTGATTGCGGGGCTCGGCAGCGTCGGCATCGAGCCACCAGAAGACAAGCCGTCGGTCGGACCAGCTGTGTCACCATGGAGAACCCTGTGTGCAGGAAAGGTCAGCAAAAGTTGTGCCAAGCACGAAAGAAGGGGCGGAGTAGTGAGTATCCCCCGCTCGTGGTGAAGCCAACCTCCGGCGGCGGCGGCGGCTGCGACACCTCCTCCGATGCGGCACGTTTCCCCCTGTCCATCGTCGACAAGGGAGCCTAGGTAACCCCTATTGACTCAAACCAAATGCTTCACCATGAAAACTAATGCAGGGACTGGTGAAAGGTCAGGATGAGCAACCCACCGGGGAAGATGGGATTTAAAGCGGTGGTGACCAATGAAAACGGAAGGGCACGATTACCCCTCTCCCCCATGATCTCCACGATCAATAGGGCCATTCCGTCCAGGAGGCCAACCGCCCTCCCACGCGCGGGTCGACATTTCCTAAAGACGAAGTGACCCGCATAACCTGAGCCATCAAGATGCCTCATGAACTGAAACCAACGCGCGGTTCGAAGGCTGGCCCAGTGAAAGGTTTCGACAGCTGCCGCTGCCACCAGAGCATGGGACAAAAAGGAATGGCCCGGCAAGCGGCCAAAACCCAGGCACACAGTTGCTCTGAGCATTCCGACTCATCTTTGAGCCCGTGACGAAAAGAATCTCATGGAATCCCCACCGTAGGGGAGGCAACAAGTCGCCATAGTCGGTCGAACGATTCCGGAACTAAATGAGATGATCGTAGGGGTTTAATAAGACCTATCACCAGCTAATCCTATCGGGACCCCGTGAATGGGACCTGGGTCTTACTCGAACTAACCCGCTAGTAGCACATGAGCACCATGGCTCGCCCATCGAGGAAATCCGTGGAGACGCTCGCCCCTCGTCCTTGGCGAAGGGGACGCGTGAAGAAGAACACAATATGCATTCATGAGGGGATCAAGGGCCTGCCCAATGAAGGGTTTGACGGCCGCCTCCGGGCACCCCGATGGACAAACAACAAAGGATGCAAAGGCCAATCCGTTTTGGATAAAGAGACATTCGAGGAAGAAAAGCCAAATACACGGGCCCTATAAAACTAAGGTAGAAATGGATGGTCATCAAGACCATTCAAACGACGTACGAAGACGTGTTGCCACGAAGAATGGTGTCCCAGTTCTTGAGCAGGTCGGCGATAAAAACAGAAGCTTATGCAATCCTGTATCGCAAGACTTCCACAGCCGTCGAATGCCGCCACGGAGCGACCCCCAGGGATCCAGAGGGGCGACCCTACCAGAACGGACCAGTAGTAGCGTAGTTGACACGGATTCTCAAAGATCCAAACTCCTTGAACATGACACCAACCACCACTGGACGGGAAAGGGCTCGCTGGCTTCTGGGACCACAATGTGGAATAGGCACCGTCAGCAGAATGATGTGCCCCAGGAACAGTTGACGGTGCGCTCACGATGATGCTGATGGAGCATTCTGCCCGAGCCTGTGGGAGATCTCTACGGGCAAGGGCGTGGGTGGCTGACCGAGGCGCCGAAAGCCTCCGCATTACGGACCGACAAGTACAAGGGGATCCAAGCCCAGGGTATTGAGCTCATCTCGCGACAAGCGAAGGTACCTCGGGGGAAGGGTCACCTACCTCGCAAATCTCGAGACAAGATTTGGTGCTACACTCAGGGGGGCAAACCCCCCATGATAGGAAAAGCAGAAAGATGTTTTTTCTCTCAATCTGGCTACCATGGAGTCTCACCGAAGTGAAGCAGAGCCTGTTTATAGGGCAACGGCGGCCAAGCCCCACGCAAGGACTAGTAGCGGAACTGGAGCGGCTTACAGAGCAAGCCTCCACTGCCAGCTTCCTAGCACGCTCAGAGCCGTGGCAGCGAAGTAATGGCCTGCTCCGTCCCGTCGCGTCAACTAAGACAGGCTGCAGCCATCAACGCCGGGTCAAATCCTGCTGTTCGGCCATGCCACCATCAAAAGGGGAGCCCGTAGTCGCCAGATATAAATAAAACCCCGTGGCAGATTCCTTGACTCCCCCGCGGGGTCGGGGGCTACACCCGGCAGGTGCGCTAGCGACCCCCACTGAAGCAGAGGAAGACCAACGAAGAAGCATTACGGTTCACTGAGCCTAAGCGAAAATCTGCGACTTCCCCTTAGGCTCAGAGGCTACTGATGAGGGGATAAATCAGGCGTGATTAAATCAGCCCCTAATCCCTCCATTTAACAAGTCTAGAAAAGCCCACAAACGAGTGAGGCCCAGCATCAACATCAAGAAGGCTAGCCCAAGTCCCCGCGCGAGCAGGACGACCAGGGGGCACCATCGCCACGTCAGAGGCCCACGCTGCCTGATGCCCTGTCTCTGACCGAATTTCCTACCTCGCGTGACCTAAGGAAACACCCCGACCTAACGAGCATCACGACGGAAGACTCCGCCTCGCATGACCTAAGGCCTCGCCCCCTCGACCAAACGCAGGGCCCCCTCCAAGGGGAACCGCGACGTGGCAAGAGCAGCTTCGTGCCGCCTGCGGGCGTGATAGGATCACATGGCGGGCGAATCCCGGTTGTCAGGTAATGATGAGATCTCCCCCCAGTGTGGGGGCTGCAGTAAAAAATGTCCCATCACTTAGGAGCACTACAGTGACCAGGGATAGGTGAATCGTTTGCGGATAAGCCATCGGACGGTGCGCCCCGACCAAGCAGCTTGAAGGACCGAACTGGCGACCAAAGAGGGGGGAGTAAATGGGAGCGGATAAAAATTCTTCTCGAGGGAGACGTCTTCTCCAACAAGATGAACTCGGTCGAGTATCCAAAATCACACGCTCCGCACACTTCCCTTCCATTTGCCAAAACCACGTAGCCTCTGATGTGCTATTGGTCCTAGGAACAAACAATACCCGCAGGCACAACTTCTACACACGAACGGCAGTGGAACAAACTCGGAAGCTGTCTGCCTGGCAGGGGCAGTCAAACCGCCCAACAAAGTACCTCGCCGAAAAACATCTTCCTAGCTCCAAAACTCATCACGGTTTGAGCCACAAGATCTGCTGGTCAGGGCCAAGCAAG
The DNA here is from genome assembly GCA_036936925.1 of Cenchrus fungigraminus. Taxonomy (NCBI): domain Eukaryota; kingdom Viridiplantae; phylum Streptophyta; class Magnoliopsida; order Poales; family Poaceae; genus Cenchrus; species Cenchrus fungigraminus. The sequence continues at coordinate 53,327,977 of CM072772.1, read as the reverse complement.
CTACCAGAAAATCTTGGCGAAAACACGAACTTCACTAAACGAGCCTAGGGAGGTTAAACCTCCTACCAGGGGCGGTTTAACCACTTGTACCCAGCAAGAAACTCCTCCACGAAAAACCCTACAAACAAGCTCAAATTCAATCAAGATTTCACCAGAACCCTCCTCTGATCAAGGCGAACAAACTCACAGAGGAAAATTCGGCAAACCCAAAACTTCAACCTGGATGACCCATGGAAGTTAGACCGCCCCCCTATGGCGGTTAGATCCTCCCACCCAGAAAACCTGGCCGCGGGTCAACCCTCCCACCCAGAAAACCTGGCCGCGGGTCAACCCTCAACTTTCCATCGCCCGATCTCCCGATTCACCCCACGGATTGCAGCGAAACTTCGGGGATAGCTGGGTTACCTCCTGGGCAACCTCTCCACCAAAGGAAATCCACCGAAACACTCTCAATCAAAGGGAATCGCGAATCTTGGCCCTCTAGATCATGAACTCGAGGAACTCCAAAAAACCACCAAATCGAAGCCGTTTCGGGGGGATTGCTGGGGCAAGGGCACCAAGCAAAGAGGCACAATGTCATCATACATGACACCCAACAAGAATCCCACAAGAAAACGCCATCAAAACTCCGCCACGAAAATCACAAGAAAAGGCTCCGAAAATCACCAAAAATGGAAAACGGGAGAGATAACAAAAGGCCTTGAGGAATCACGCCGAAGCTTCTATACATACCAAGAAAGATTCATACAAGGTCTAGCTTGCCTCACGATCATCCATCCCTCTCTAAAGATCTCACCATGAAGCTCTCAAGCTAGTCCTATGGAAATCCTAAGGAAAATAGGAAGGGAAAATAACAAAAGCAAATGAGCTAGGGTTCAAAGAGTTGGCTGCCATTCCACAACTCAAGTGTTTATATGGGGGCAACCGAAAGACTAAACTACCCCTACTAGCATAAGAGAGATACACACCCCTTAGGGCAGTTTTGGAAGTCTTCAGTTCAGGACGGATGCACATCCATCGCAAGCAAGCGTAGCACCAACGCAACTCCTGCGATCGTGCCGCGTGTCCTCTGCTTCGAAGCTTCTCGGCGCTGCGACCCGGGCGGTCAGACCGCACCCTCTGGGCGGTCAGACCGGCCTGGGTGGCCGCCCCTCTTCGTCGAGTTTTCGGCCTCGATTTTGTGGATCAACCGAGTAATCCCAGTGGTTTTGTGGTGAACCATTGGAAACCCCCCAGACTTGGTGTAGCCTCCCGCCAATCTCCACTCATGACTCGGCTCCCACGTCGTCCCGGCTCGACCTTGGTTTTTAGGCTCAACCAAGAAACCGTCCACGACTTTGTCTTGTTGTTCTTGCCACCATGTGGTCCGCATTTGACCCCATCGGCCACCGGGTCCCTCGAACCAAGCCTACTTGTTTGCTCCACACCTGGAGGCCCACCGGCATAGACCTTTCGCTTGTTCTTCACCTGCACCGACACCAATCAAGCCGCAACCTACACCTACAATACTTAGCCAAGAGTCAGTCCACACAACATTGTTAATCACTCATCATACCAGGAAGCGACCATCCACCAGTCCTCAAACCACACAGGCTCTCAATATCCCCCTTGATGAGTGCATTGACAACACACACATTTGGTAACCAAAGAGAAAAGGAAAGGAAAAGAAACGACCAAAAGAACTTCAACAAGTGATCGAAAGCCATAGGAAAGGCAAGGAGCAAGATCACTTGAAGAAGAAAAATCGCGGTCCCCTAAACCAATGCATCAATGCAACTTGGGAATGCAAACAAGGAGCAAAACACATGCTCACAGCCCAGGATGGTCAGACTGCCTACCTAGGCTGGTCAGACCGCCCCTCCCTGGCATCTGACCGCCTCGGGGCGGTTAAACCGCCCCAAGAAACCGTCCTGCACACAAACTTTTCCGAAACCTGCCCGAACCACTTTGAACACCTTCCAAATGCTCCCAAGTGCCCAAATAATGTACAAACTTCTCCCCCTTGTTGACAATGCATGAATCAAGGCAAAAATCAGAAATATTCAACCTAGAGCTTCTCAAATAGACAAAATTCACCACAAGATGCTACACATGTCAAAATGAGCAAGTTAGATACTCTATAGCTTTGTATGAACATAAGCTACATGATCACTAAATTTCACAACCATTGGACAAAGCTAAGATCAAAATGAGTATTTTTTTCGAAAAATTTCCCTCCCATGAGCAAAGTCCTAAACATTAGCAAAACATGCCAAAGTGACAAGGGTACACAAACTTCATGCTAGGACAACCATTCTAATCATAAGATCAATATAAACACCCACAAACACCTCATGTCATGTCAAAGCCACAGAGCCATGTGCCTACTTCTATATGTGAGACTTCTCAAAGGTAGGCATCATCCAATGGTCCTCGAACCACACATGCTCTCAATTTCCCCCTTGATGAGTGCATTGACAACACACACATTTGGTAACCAAAGAGAAAAGGAAAAGAAAAGAAACGACTAAAAGAAACTCAAACAAGCGATCGAAAGCCAAAACAAAGGCAAAGAACAAGATCACTTGAAACAGGAAAGTCTCAGTCCCCTTAGGCAAGGGCAACAGCTCGACACAACCGAGACAAAAACAAGCTCAAGCAAAGAGCGCAAACCACCAATGCAAAGCTCGAAAACCACAAAGAGCTCCCCCTGCAAACCTCTTCACAAGACAGAGTAGTTGTACCAGCTCAGCTCTGACCGGTCAGATCAGTCTCCTGCACCGGTCAGACCGGTGCATAACATCTGCACAGGTCCTGACTCACACCGGTCAGATCGGTGATCTCCACCGGTCAGGTCGATGACTACCTGGGAACTGCAAGAGCCCAAAAATGGCTCAAAACCACTCGGAAACCTTCTAAATGCATTCAGTAGTTGTTGACGGCTGTTAAGTACCGTTTTTACACCGTCAACTCCTGCATTAAATAAATGAAAAGTGATCATCAACACTAGAATAGGGGTTATTACTGACAATTTCCACAAGTGTTGGTGTTCCTAGCTTTTATTGCAGGATGCATGGAAATACGTGCTAAACGAAGTATTCACAAAGCAAGAGAACCAAGACATAAAGGGGCTCCATTGGATACAGTGTCAAATGACAAATTGGACTCCACCATTGCGACGGGCTTGTCAAGACGATCAAAATGGATATATTATTTGCCTACATCGGAGTTCGTATGCGCAAGATATGGAAAAGACAAGATAGCTAATGTCAGCATGGGACCCACGGTTGCCAGTCGACGTCTGCATGCTTGCCACATGGCGGCACGCCACTGGTCGGTCCACCCACCGAGCGGGCACGGGCGAGTCCGCGGGATCACCCCCCGCCTGGCCACGCGTCGGTGCCCCACTGGCTGGGAGGCCGCTGCCGCGGATCGCCCCTGGGCGAGGCGCGCGCGATCGACCGGGCCGCCACGCGTCGGCCATCCACCGCGCGGGGGGCGAGGCGGTTTGGCGCCCAGGCACCGTGCGCGGGAAGGAGCTCCCGGCCAGGCACGTGTCACGCGAGGAGGAGGCCGGGGGGAAGGCGGTGCCGCGGTTGGCGCGGCACGCCCGGGTCCGCCCGCGGTCCAGCCCCGGTTTTCCTTCTTCTGTGCCGGTTCAGCGCCCAAACACTCCGGTTCTGCATGGTTCTCTCTAGTTCTCGCCCCTAGGAGGTCGGTTCTCACAAGGACAGGTGTCACCACGCCACAGGACATGCCCAGCAGCCTTGGGAGCTCCTCCTACCCTCTCTAGCCTATAAATATGAAGGGAGGGGGTAGAATTAGAGACACATCCCAAACTCTCCCCTCTCTCATTTTCTCACTTGGAGAGGTGAGTTCTCACCTCTCCATGTGTACATAGGTGTAGGTGCTATGTAGGTGGTGGTGTGGGTGTGACTCCCATTTGTTCTTCATTTAGAGCAAAGTGAGTATTTTTGTTTTTCCCGTTTAGACTAAAGTGATATTCATGCTTGGGTGATATGTCCTTGAGTTCTTCATCTGTTCATCATTTAGTGGCTCGTGTTCTTCGTGACACGATCCTTTGATCTTGTTGATTAGATGAATAATTCTGCATTCCGTTTGTGTGAGTTATCTCATTAGATCTTATTGGAATACATTAATTGGCACTTAGTCGTTCAACCTCGCGCCACCTCGGGTCAATGATGGACAAGGTATAGCCGTACTCGCGGGTTCGTCACTCCGTATTTATACAGAGTGCTATAGTGTTGTTATGGGTCAACAGACGTAGCCGTGCTATAGTAGTAACCGGTGGTGTGGATGTGGTGTCTAGACTATGGGTTATCCTTCGATTGCCCTATATCCCACGGTTTGTCTTGGGGTAGGCCGCGGTAGTGACAGTCGTTGGACCCTTATGGAATCCCCCACGTTCGGATACAGGTGTAGGCAACCCTTTGCCGTGAACCGACTGTTATAGCCAGGAGGGTCCGGTGTTCGAAGCGAGATCCATTACAGCTTTACTCCCCTAGAACCGAGCACCCCATCATCTCTCTACCCTAGCAGGGGCTTGGTGTCCTTGGACCGTTCTTCTAGGATAGAAGATAGTACACACTGTTCCTTGGATTCGATACCCTTGGGAATACTCCTAAGGTGAAGTGCGACAACGGTGTATCCGTGCGCTTGCGGATTCGTTCGCACTCGTCAGTGTACCCGGGTGTTTCTTACACGCCCACGCTAACCCGGCGCCATTGTGGTGAGGTTAAGAAATAGAAACAAGCATTTCTGGTGTCGTTCCTGGGGAACGGTTGTTGTATCTATCTTCGAACCTAGTGGTCCTCGTATGTATCTTTTTCGTTTTTCTTCTACCTCTACCCACATTACCCTTCGAGATATCCTTTTTCGTTTTCTTTACTTCTACCTTTACCCCGCTACCCTTGGAAGGTTATCCTTGTAAACACCTTCCATCTTCGAGGAGTGAACCCTCAGAGCCACCCTTGTTAGAACTCATTCTTTCATCTGGCTGTCGGATTCACCCCTCTCTCATGAAGCTAATTCAGGATCTTTCCTTCTCGGGGTCAATTCATGAGAACACCCTCGATCTCGTGAGAGACTACGAGTGTCTGATTGAAACTCCGAGTGAAATCGAAGAATCATTAGATGCTCGGAAAAAGGGAATCTTTCCCGCTATCCCTCATTGGGAAAGCACGGGGTTGGCACCGTTGTTTTGGTAGATACTTCCTCACTTGGGAAAATTTGTGAGCAACTTATTGCTCTTGATTCTTCCCGATATGACGTGTCATCTCACTGAGGATAAGGGTTCTCAGTCTCAATCAAGGTGAGGAGGAATCGCTAGGAAATGGTATGGGATCACTTCGCCTTTTTGGCGGAAAATTGCCCAGTCCTCCATGTTCCCGATCGGAAGCTGCTTCAACGCTTCTGGTATGGGTTATGGAAGGACAATGCCATGCGGCTTAATGCTCTCTTCGGAGGCTCTTCTGTGCACTTGGACACTGCTGAGGGAAAAGAGATCGTAGAATATGTCCAGGATTTCAGCTCCCTTTGCATCCTGGTCGATGAGGTGCCCGTCAGAGGGAATGATGAGCCACCTAGACTCATCATCAGCCGAGCTGAGGCTTTAAGCTCTGGTTGAAGATACCATTCTTGATTAGCAGGAATCTAAGGGAAAGATTGCTTAGTGCAGAGTCTACCCTTGGGTTCCCCTCTCGTACCTCTTCTTAGACCTTCTCCCCGAGGCCTTGTCTCGTGGGAGGATGGAGGGAGTAGTTAGGAAAGGACGAATCATTCTCGGTCGGGATGAGTTGTTCGGTCCTAGTTATGATCTCCTAAGGAGAGTACGATTGGCCTATCATGTTCCTACATTGAGGTTTGAGCTGAAGTGCCTTGCACTGAACCCTCTGAACCTGCACAATTAGGATCTCTTTGCCCTGCCTAAGGAGAAACAAGGTTTGATCTACCTTTCCCATCTCGAAACCTCTCTCAAACGGGAACCCTCTAAACCTACGATACCAAGCTCTAGGTGCCTGCTTCAGCTCATACAGCACCTTCCTCAACTTGTACACCCTGTGGGGGTACTTCTCACCCTCAAACCCCGGTGGTTGCCTCACGAACACTTCTTCCTCCAAAACACCGTTCAGGAAAGCACTCTTCACATCCATTTGGTACAATTTGAACCCTTTAGCCACGAAAAAGGCTAGAAGGATCCTAATCGCCTCCAAGCGGGCTACGGGAGCAAAGGTCTCCTCGTAGTCGATCCCCTCTTTTTGTGTGTACCCCTGAGCAACCAACCTCGACTTGTTTCTCACAACTTCACCTTTCTCTCCCTCTTTATTTTTCCACACCCATTTTGTCCCAATCGGCTTACAACCCGGGGGAGGCTCCACTAACTCCCAAACTTGGTTTCTCTCAAAATTCTCCAACTCCTCATGCATAGAATTCACCCAATTGTGATCAGATATCGCATGTCCAATGTCTTTGGGCTCAAAAGTAGCAACAAAAGCAGCATGGGCAAAGTGAGAGTCATTTCGGAACCTCGACCGTGTAGTTCGTTATTTGATGTTCCTGATGATCGTTGAAGCTGGGTGATCCACTTGTACTCACCGGGGAGCTTCTCGCCTCGAAGCCACCTCCCCCTCAGCTGCAGCTTCCTCTCGATCTCGGCACGTTGTTTTAGGTGTGGGAGAAGGCCCGTTCTCGATCATAGTCTAAGTAGTATGTACATGCTCAGCCGCGGGCACCACACCACCATCTTCATAATCTCCTTGCTACTGCACCTCATCCTCGAAAATCTCCTTGCCAAGTTCCTCATCACCTGCACACTCAAAAACAAGCGAACTACGTGGCTGTGTCTCGTCGAAGGTAACCTCGCAAGTCTCCACCATTTGGTTAGTTTCAAGACTGAGCACCCGAAAGGCTCTATAATGAGACGCGTAACCAAAGAAAATTCCATCGACAGACCTAGCCTCAAACTTGTCCAACTTCTTCCCTTTCTTAAGAATATAGCATTTGCAGCCAAAGACGTGAAAGTGACTCACCTTGGGGGTTCTACCGTGCATCAACTTGTAGCAAGTTCTCTTCTTATGGACCCTGAGGTAAATCCTGTTCGACACATAGCACGTGGTATTGACCGCCTCAGCCCAGAACCTTCTCGGGGTCCTATGCTCATCGAGCATCGTCCGAGCCATCTCACATAGGGTTCTGTTTTTCCTTTCCACCACACCGTTCTGGGGAGGCGTATATGGACTAGAGAACTGGTGTTCAAGACCCAAGTGATGGCAAAAGGTTTCAAAGCGAGAGTTTATAAATTCCGAGCCATTGTCACTGCGGATCGCTCGTATGGCATCTCCGTGCCTCTCATTCTTCAACCTCAAGACAAGATCTCGAACAAAACCAAACGTCTCCCATTTCTCCTCCATAAAGGAAACCCAAGCATACCGAGAGTAGTCGTCCACCACAACCAGGATGTACCACTTCCCACCCACAGATCACACACGAGCTGGGCCATCAAGGTCCATATGGAGCAGCTCGCATGGACGCTCCGTCATCACATCGGTGAGAGGTGGATGGAAAGCAGTTACCATCTTAGCATGCCTGCACAGCGCACACACCAAATCCTTTTTGAACCTCAAACGGGGCAATCCTCGGACCAAGTTGAGTCCACTCAAGCGTGACAACAAGTCAAAACTCAAGTGACCCAACCTCCTATGCCACTTCCACAACTCACCCGAAGAACCAGCCATGAAACACCTTGAAACACCCGAACTCTGAGAGAAATCCGCTTGAAATATTTGACCCTCGGGGACAACCACACAGACAAGGTCACCTCGAGCATCAAGTATCCGAGAACCACCCGACTTAAACAACACCTTAAAACCTTCCTCAAGAAGCTGGGAAACACAGAGCAAATTAAACCCCAACGACTTGACCAAGGCAACTCGCTTTAGCACCACTTTGTCACTTGCCCTCACTTCACCTTCTGCAAGTACACACCCTTGTCCATTGTCCCCAAAAGTGATGTATGTCTTGGACACCACCTGGGTGAGGCTGGAGAACCACCCCCGATCTCTGGTCATGTGCCTCGAGCAACTAGAGTCGATCAACCAAACATTCCCCAAGCCTCCCACCTGAAATTCAAAAATGAGCACGTGAATGAGCAAACGACTCAACACTGGGGTTAGTACCAAAAGAGTAAAACCAGTGCTGAGCCATCTTCTCCAAAGTGGGGTTAGCACAATCCATCCTAGCATTCCTACCAAAGTGTTCATCAAGCCTACCATGAGTACCAAAACTCGGACCCATCCTACCATCTCCACCGGAACTGAAACCACCACAGGGAAACCACTCCCGTCTCGCTGGAGGAGCACGAAAGCCACGAAAGGAAGACCGTGGGCCGTAGCTCCTCTCTAACTCAAAGCTACGACTCCTCCCACCCTCATATTGAGCACGAGGTGGAGAACGTCTAGCAAACTCAACACCACCAGACTTCCCATGCCAACCACCTGTACCACGACCAAAAGAACTGAACCGAGCATCGCCACGACCACGAAAACCAAACTGGCCAGTGCCAAGATCTGCACCGGTCTGACCGGTCCCCCTGACCGGTCTGACCGGTGGTGCTCGGCCAGCAGCACCACCTGCCATTCTTCTATCTCCACAAGCCGGAACCGTCCTCACAATGGTCTTAGCCCTAGGCATTTGCATACGAGGCACAGGTACACCATTAGAAGGGAGGTACTTGTCCTTGTTAGCCCACTCCTTAGCCATTCTCTCCTCACGCTTCATCTTGAAGCAAAACTCACCCTTGTGACCATCTCTCCCATAATAGTCACAATGGAACCGTATAGGTTTTGATTTAGGCTTTGGTTGGGGCTGCTCACTTGGCTTCTGTTGACACCCGAATTTGGCAGGTCTGGGAGGACCCGGTTAGACCGGCATGACAACCCGGTTAGACCGGCCTGGGCAAGTTGCTCAAAAGGTAATTTGGACACCACCATTGGATAGTTCTCGTCGAGTAGATCAAGATCCATATATAGAACATCCAATTCGGAGTCCGGATGAGAGAGATATGACTTCTGGAAGATCTGCACGTCGGACACGCGGTTAGACCGGGTCCAGGGGGCGGTTTGACCGGCCTACCCTGCCAAATCCTAGTTAGGAGTTGTATTTCGACATGGAATTTGTATAGGCTTTGACTCCTACTGGGGCAAGACCTCCCCACCCTATATTTATGAGGGGCCATGGCCGATTGAAGAGAACACAATCGAATCAAACATTACCTTTACTTTTTATCTCCAAACCCTAGCTTTTCCAACCTCCATGCTGTTCCTCTACTGATCTCCACGGTCATAGATGACGTCCTAAGGCTTGCTGGTCGACCTAGGACACGCCGACGACGTCCACGCCCTGACGGGGTCCCTCCCGGGCGAGAGCTTCGACGGCCTTTGCTAGTTTGCTCGTAAACTAGTAATTCTTCGCAACGTAAGTGCGTTGTTTATCTCTTTGCTAGTTTGCTCGTAAACCTAGCTGTCTACCATCACGTAAGCGTGGTATTTACCTTCCCGAACGACCATCCCGAGCCAAAACCCTAGGGGGCGGTCTAACCTCCTTGCCAGGGCGGTCTAACCTCCCTAGGAAGCATCTTTGCCTTTTTGGTTCATTCGTGATCCCCACGCTCTAATGCTCTCGTGTGTTGGCCATAAAAATCGTCAACACATTTTGGCGACTCCGCTGGGGAAGAAAGATCAGGTTGCTCAAACCGTTCTATCGATCCCTAGCCTTTTTACCTAATTGATCCATTATTCTTGATTCACCGCTATAGTTGAATCAGGTCTTTCGAGACCGATTGCATCTATAATTGTCACATTGCATCAGGCTGCTCAAGCCGTTTGCGTTGTGTTTTGTCTTGCTTGCTACTACGTATTAAAGATTAAAAGTGAAGCGAGACTTTGGTCATTGATTGCTTGGATTCTCGAGGATATCTGGATTTATCTATATTACAAGATCTGAAGCATCAAGATTTATTATGGCGGGCTATCCATATACTTCGCATCAATTCATCTACAACGAGCCCAAGGTACAATTTGCAAATACATTGCCTATGTCTAATGTTAATAGTTATTTTGCAAGTACCATGAATCCTTATGTTGATGTTGCTAGATTTGATACTAGTAGGCATATTACATCGGCTAGTACTTATTCAGATGGTTTTAATTATCCAAATTATAGTTCTGAATTCAATATGCAAAAGCCATTGTTAAATAATATGCATGCTTTGAAATTCAATGATACTAGCAACATACAACATTACTCTCACACACCGACTGTGCAACAAGTTCAAAAGTCGGTTAACATGTATCAAGGCCAAACTAACATGGTGAGTTCGGACAATTATTATGGAACACCGCATACTAGTAATTTTACTAATATTCAGCAAGGTGTTTCATCTATGCATTCATCAGCTGGAAATTCAATGTATATGATTATGCCACAAAACTTGCCGGTGAATGAGAAAGTTGGTTATGCTAATTCTAGCCATCCGACCAGCTATTCTCAAACATCATGTGCCATCAATCTCTATAATATTCAGCAAGGTAGAGATGAATCAGTTTTTAAGTATTTAGAATGATTCAAAGAAATAAAGAGTCAATATTTTAATTTATCTATTTCTGATTCAGATCTAGCTAATCTTGCTTTTAGAGGTTTAAAATCATCCCTTAGAGATAGTTTGAAAGGCATAGAGTTTCATTCGCTCGCTAGTGTGCTTGTAAGGGCTATGGCACATGAACTAAGAATGAAAAAAGAAGATGAAAACAATTCGAATTTGATGAATGTACAATCTGAATTTGTTACGTCAAAAGAGTCAAGTCTTGCTGCACAAGAGCATGTTGAGCATAACAAAACAGCAATACTTGATTTTTCTAAAGCCGAAGGTGTCGTGCACTTTTCTAGTGATTATCATATCATTGGACGACAAGTTCAGGCTAAGAAAAATTTAGAAAATCAAATTGTTGAAAACCAAGACAAAGAAGGCGAGAAGAAAACATTGGCATGTCGACACGAGGTGATTTCCAGCAAACCTGGAAGACCCGGTCTAACCGGCCCCATGACCCGGTCTGACCAGCCTATACAGAGTGTGACTGTTGGCTGCCATCTGGAGGAGAAGTATGACATCATCCACATCAAGCTTCCTCGCCTCTTCAATTTATTTGATAAGGTATGTTTTGCAAGTAATTCCCAATCAGATCCTACATTTTCAATTAATTCATCTGTTAATGATTGTATCATAAATAGTTCTAAGAGATCCATTGAGGATGATAGTTTACTTGCTAGTAATAGTATACCTTCAGATTCAACCAGCCAATGCATTGTGAAAATTAAAAAGGCTGATCATAAAAATACTTTGACATTTAAATTTTCTACATCATCACTGTCAAAGTTTTTCTCTTCATGGTGTGTTTATGGTTATTCTGGACTTAAATGCAAGAGATCAAAGCCGAGAGTGATTGTGAAGTCTGATGCTAATATAGTGATCAACTCTAAAGCATCAGGTATGGGAAGTGCTAAAAAAGGTATAGCCGAATGGGTCGATGAGAAACCTGAACCATTCGTTTGCTTGGCCTTAAAGCCTTCTCCACAAAAGCATCGGTTGGAAAAAATTAAGTACACCTTTGATTTAACTTTGTGTGATAATTTATTTGATATCTTGCTAGAGAATAATTTTACTAAACTCTTTGATCACAAAGTTAGTCCATCATCCCCTGAGCTAGGAGATCGAAAATATTGCAAGTGGCATAATTCTTTTAATCATAATACTAGTGATTGCAATATTTTTCGTCAATTCATACAATCGGCCATTGATTCTGGACGATTAAGGTTTGCTCAAACACAAGGGGATGACCAGTTGGCCACAATTGGTTTTGATGGCAAAGGATCATTAAATCGGTTAGCATTAGCCGATTTTTCCAAAGATCCGAATTTAATTGCCAAAGAGGAAGATTCAAAGCTCCCAAGTGATGAGAAAGACGTCGTCCATGACTTGCAAGATCAAGCAATTATTGAGGACGATGAGCTTGTCAAAATCCCAGAGGTTAATGGGGGGCAAATGGATTTTTCTCCATCAAACCAAGAACCTGTTGCAGCCGCTGTGCTAGGACAGGCGGTTAGACCGCCTAGGTGAGGAGGTCTAACCGGGTTGGACCAACAGGTCAGACCGGCTTCCCAAGTCGGTCAAACCGGGTCAGGTCTGAAAGATCAAAAAATGTTGAGACCTGAACGTCCTGTAGGTAATGGAGGTAAAGACCATGTCAAGCACAATGTTAAGAAGCCGAAGCTCACCTTTGCTGAACTTCTGGCTAAATATAAAAAAGATAATGAGGCCAAGCGTGCTAATCGGTCAAATGATGCTAAATATTCAAGATTGCCTCCTAGACATAATTATGGGAATTGGAATCGGCAAAGAAAGGGTTTTCATTCAGCGACAACATATTCTCCTTTTGAGCCATCGATGCCGGTTTCATATGCTCCATATTCCACTAATGCTCATCCTTATTCATCATGGGGGTGGAGCGATTCATCGACACATACTCCTTCATATTTCAGACCATATCATGTTGAGTATGCAGCTCCAAGACGACCATCACATGCAAGGCAGCCATATGTTGAAAGTGACCATTTTGAGTATAAAGATCGGTCTAGTGCTCAAAACAAGAAAAAGGTTGTCAAGCAAGTTTACCGAGTGAAAAGAGATGGTCGCAAGGATAAAAGTTCAGATCTGAATTCAATTAATGAAAAGCTGATTAATGTTTTGATCACTTCGGCTATTGGTGGCAAAGGGAAGGAAAAATCATCTGTTGATCCTCCAAGTGCCAAATCTGAACAAAATGAAGTGAAGAGGTCAAAAAACAAGAGAGGAGCACTGCTGTCCAAAACTGAAGCAAAGTCAAGTCATCCACTTGGTTTATCAAATTGGCAGAAGAAGAAGCTACAAAAGCTTAGTGCTCAAGAGCTGAGGAAGAAAGGCATGGCATGGATTCCTAAAGGAAGCATTCAGACTCACACTGGTGATGATCAAGCAAAAGGTGCAACACAGTTGAAGGACAAGAAAAGATATGAGAGGCGGTCTTCAAAATTGAGGTTTGCACCAAATCATCAAAATTATTGGTCATTACCTAGTTCATTCACTTTACAAATGCCACATATGCCTATGTTTCGGAATTCATCCTTATATATGCTTGATTATCCCTCATACTTTGGTCCTTGGGTTCCACATGGATCATATTTATATCATAGAGGGTCATCACCATATTGCTATGCATATTGATCAATAACAATAGCCGAAATATTTAGTTCTTAGAGATGGTTTTAATTTCTGAATTTATATATCTCTACTCTATTATTTCGGTTGTGTATATTTTTATGGATGAATTCTTTATGGATGATATTGAATTATCGTCTTTGACAACATATATGGCCGATGAATCTCTTAAATCATCATCCTAAAGTGATAGCTTCCCGATGAGAGGTTGATTATAACCTTTTTGGTGCCTTAAGTGCTCGGGGGGCAAGACTTAAGCAAAAAGAGTAATTTATCACTTTGGAGTTTCTATTTATTAAATCGGCTTGCAAGATTTCTCAGAATGTTGGTGCTGTCCTTATTTCACCAAATTACAGCGTTTTGAGATTTTTAGCCGATTGGTATATTTAGCCTCAATTAATAAGCCGAATGTGAATTTTTTCTATTCAGGCTAGATTTGGGGATCTAAGGCTGTAAATTCATGCAAAGGCATTTGGTGACTCATTGTTGGAAGTGCAACAAATATTTACATTAAAATGAGTCACCATATATATTTTTATCAATAGATGTCTAGATGATTATCTCAATTCTATATCCATCATCTATCTAGACACAAAAAGTTTATGATCAATATTCTGAAACAATAAACATCAGGCTACAATGTCCAGGAGGGCATTTACATAAGAGAGGCCGATGATTAAAGAGTATTGGGGCACATCCTGGACAGACCGGTCTAACCGCCACTGAGACCGGTCTGACCACGTGGCACCGGTCTAACCGCCAATGGGAACCGGTCTGGCCGGTATGGCTACAATTTTGGCTTTGAAGTTTCTGCATTTGATCAAGCCAAGATTGGTAGCTGCTGGAGTTTCTTGTCGGATATTTGCATAAATCAAGATGCATTAAAATACAAGCAAGAGGAGTTCGAGGGTAATCTGGTCATTACCAATTCTGAGGTAATTGTATCATATTCATATTTTTGGGGCTGATTACTCACCTTACTTCGCTTATGGTTAAAATTAATTATGGATGTAATACTGAATTCTTTTATCCTTCTCTATTGTTAAATTGGGAAGTGTTGCAATGACCAATTGACATAAAAGTAATTTGGTCGCTTTAAGCATCCATAAAAACTTGCAAGTGTGAAATGAGTTTGAATTAATATTTCAATACCCCACAACCGAGCTAGTGTGCTCAGGTTTGTTTGATTCACACAATATGCATAAACAGCAGCAACAAGTTGCATTCTTCATATTTCGCAAATTCAAGTAATATAGCCGATAGATTCTATCGTCCTTAAAAAGTAAAACTTGTTTGCTATTCTTGTGCTTAACATTATTCCTATGCAGTTCTGGTGCTGAATAAATATTTCTTGGTATGCAAGCTTTACCAAGAAACAGGGGGGCATATGTTGACACCCGAATTTGGCAGGTCTGGGAGGACCCGGTTAGACCGGCATGACAACCCGGTTAGACCGGCCTGGGCAAGTTGCTCAAAAGGTAATTTGGACACCACCATTGGATAGTTCTCGTCGAGTAGATCAAGATCCATATATAGAACGTCCAATTCGGAGTCCGGATGAGAGAGATATGACTTCTGGAAGATCTGCACGTCGGACACGCGGTTAGACCGGGTCCAGGGGGCGGTTTGACCGGCCTACCCTGCCAAATCCGAGTTAGGAGTTGTATTTCGACATGGAATTTGTATAGGCTTCGACTCCTACTGGGGCAAGACCTCCCCACCCTATATTTATGAGGGGCCATGGCTGATTGAAGAGAACACAATCGAATCAAACATTACCTTTACTTTTTATCTCCAAACCCTAGCTTTTCCAACCTCCATGCTGTTCCTCTACTGATCTCCACGGTCATAGATGATGTCCTAAGGCTTGCTGGTCGACCTAGGACACGCCGACGATGTCCACACCCTGACGGGGTCCCTCCCAGGCGAGAGCTTTGACGGCCTTTGCTAGTTTGCTCATAAACTAGTCGTTCTTCGCCACGTAAGTGCGTTGTTTATCTCTTTGCTAGTTTGCTCGTAAACCTAGCCGTCTACCATCACGTAAGTGTGGTATTTACCTTCCCGAATGACCATCCTGAGCCAAAACCCTAGGGGGCGGTCTAACCTCCTTGCCAGGGCGGTCTAACCTCCCTAGGCAGCATCTTTGCCTTTTTGGTTCGTTCGTGATCCGCACGCTCTAATGCTCTCGTGTGTTGGCCATAAAAAGCGTCAACAACTTCTCTTTTGGTTTCTCCTCACTAGGCTTCTCACCCTTCTTCTCTCCAACCACACTTTCCTTAGAGCTCACAAATCTCACTGGTTTTTGGAAGTTGTTTGTTGGATGAGGGAATATGGGTGGATCTGGAGTTGTGTCAAGTTTGTTTCTGAGATGGTTGGGTTTTGGCTCAAACTTGTTCTTGTGTGTTGTTTGTGGTGGAATAGGAATCTCTCCAATTTTCTCATCTCTCTCACCACTACTCTGTCCAATCTTGTCGGCCCCAAGTGCTTGACCATCATAGCATTTGAAAGACGCTATCATGATACCAAGCTGAGGCTCCTAACCCGACAACCAACTCAAACACTTTCTCAACTCATTATTCTCATCCTGCAAGCGATCAACATAATGTGCAAGTTCTAGATTCTTCACAACATGCAATTCACAAGTAGAGTAGGAAGTAGGAATAGGAACTTTCAAATCAGCCTCAAGTGAAATAATGCGAGCACGCAACTCATCAATTTTTCCATGCAACACAGGGCAAGACGTGCAAGCACCTAGCAAAGAGGGTCTAGATTGCAGCTCAGCCAACTCAACCCTAAGCACATCTAGTTCCTCACACTTGGAGGCATGCTTTTCCCTAAGAGCAGTAAGATCAGCTAGGAACACAGAGCAATCAGCACAATCAACCTCATCAGAAACAACAGGTGAAGGCTTAAGCGAATCAATTTCAAGCTTAGCATCCAGGTTTTGTGTTTCTAACTGAGCTACTCTAGTCCTAGCATCTTCAAGCGAGGCTCTAAGCTCCTTTCTCCTTTTCTAAGCCTCTCTAAGCATGTCATCACGATTATCAAGCAGTTTTCCTAGCTCCTCATTCTCCTGGCGCAAGAAGGAAAGCTCGTCACATATCTCATCCTCGGAGTCGGAGTCCGAGTCGTCCTTTTGTCTCTTCTTGCTGCCGGAGCTGTGTGCCATGCCGCAGAAGCCGTCTCACGCGAAGCAGCTCAGCCAGCTTAGGTTCTTGGATCCCTTCTTGCTCTTGCGTCAATCACCTTCATCTTCACTGCTACTCGAGCTCAAGGTAAGTAGGCGGAGCCGGAGTCAACGTCTCTTGCTCCGACCATCGATCGGGCCTTCTTGCCGTGGCCGTCCTTCTTCCTCGATCTTCGCTCGTCCTTGTTCTTGTGCTTGTGCTTGTGATCGCGCCTCGACCGGTACTTCCTCTCCGTCCTCGACCGATGCTTGTAGTTGTCCTTGTTCTCCATCTTCTCAGGGCAGTCGGCGACGAAGTGTCCTGGTTTGCCGCACTGAAAGCACGTCCTTGTGTTCCACCTTGTGTTCACCCGGTTCTCGTGCATCCTCTCGAACCTCCTGGTCAGCAGCGCCAACTTGTCCTCTCCAAGCACGTCGAACTCCTCATCTGGCAAAGACATCAAGGAAGACAAGGAGTACATCCTGGTGGATGGGTTAGCGTTAGACTTTGCACCTGAGCCACACTATGAGAGTCAGTCGGGCCCTCAAGCTTGGCTGTCACACCCCGGTCCACCTCAGCCGACTTGAGCTTCGAGAACAGCTCATCTACCGATAGAGTCTCATACTTATCTGACTCTAGAATGGCCTCGACCTTTCCGCCCCAGACCGTACGATCCAACGAGTGCAAGAGCTTCACGGCTCTCTCATGATCATCGTACGGGAGCACAGTCACATTGGCCCTCATGTTGTTCACAATCACCGTGAACCGCTGGAACATCGTATCGATGGACTCACCAGGGAGATGAGTGAAGTTCTTGTACTCTCTCCGGTAAGTCACAAACAACCGATCCTGAACCTGACTGTTTCCAGCATGAGCATTCTTCAGGACCTCCCAAATCCTACAAGCTAAGTCCTCTGTCTGAACCCGATAAAATTCGGACTGACACAGAGCATGAAACAAGTAGTCAACCGCCTTGCTGTTGGTGTCGTGCATGTCCCTCGTTCCCAGAGCAAGGAATTTCACAGGATGAACATAAGATGTGTTCACCGTGACATCCCAAAGGATCTGACCCTTACTGCGGAGGAAAGCTGCCATCTGCCTCTATCACATCTGGTATTTCTTCTCATCGAAGTGCGGAGGACTCGATCCCCGTTCTTGGTACGCCATCTTTGGATCTTAGACTGGTTAGAGTCCCAAAAGACCCGTAACCGGCTCTGATACCACTTGAAGGACCGAACTGGTGACCAGAGAGGGGGGGAGTGAATGGGAGCCGATAAAAAATTCTTCTCGAAGGAGATGGCTTCTCCTACAAGTCGAACACGGCCTATCCAACACTTCTCCGACTCGAACTACCCAAGTTTGCCAAAGTCACGTAGCCACTAAAAGTGCTACTGACCCTAGGTGCAAACCACTCAACCAACCGAAACAAACACTCCAAACACGCAGCGGAAATCTGCACAACTTGCTGCCTGTGCCACACCGGTCAGACCGATGGCCTATGCCGGTCAGACCGATGGCCTACGCCGGTCAGACCGGTGGACACCGCCGGTCAGGCCGGTGGCTAAAGCAGTTGCACAGAAACATTCTAGGAAGCCTCACTGAATCCTCTAGGCCCTGGAACAAAAACCACCTCCAAAACTCGAACTGAAGGAGAAGAAAAACCTTCACAAAACCTAGCCAAACCCCTTGAAACCTACCAAGAACAGACCAGAACCACCACAGCCCAAAGCCACACGCACACAACAATTCACCCGAGCCAAAACCAATCAAAGACTTGCACCGGTCAGACCAGTGGAAGGCACCGGTCAGACCGGTCAGGCCTGGGCGCTTGGGATGAACAGCGGGTTGTGGGTCAACCCCTCCAAATACAAGTCCCGATCCCCCTATTCGCTCTACGGATTCGCACAAGACTTTGGGGATACTAGGAGTACCTCATGGGCATCCCATAGCTACGATTTGGTCCACCAAAACTCGTTGAATCAAGAGGAATCGAGGAATTTCCACCAAGAACACCACTTTCCCGAAACCTAAGAAAACCCCAAAATCGAGCACCATTACTCACGAATTTGGGAGGGGAATCAAAGGGAAAAGAACCACGAAGGGTTCATGCATACATCCCCAACCAAATCCCAAAGAGAAAAGCCCCGAAACCACCACAAGAAATTCGCCAAGAAAAGGCTCTGAAAATCACCAAAAAGGGTAAACGGGAGAGACACAATCAAGCCTTGAGGAACCACGCCGAATCATCTATACATACCATGAAGGTTCGTACAAGGTCTAGCCACCCGATCATCCATTCCTCTCTAAGGATCTCACCATGAAGCTCTCAAGCTAGTCCTAAAATTCCTAAGGAAAATAGGAAGGGAAAATAGCAAAAGCAAATGAGCTAGGGTTCCAAGAGATGGCTGCCATCCTCTCACCACTTGGGTTATATGGAGGCAACCAAAAGATGAAACTACCCCTATTACATTAAACTAAGATACACGCCCCCGAAGGGCCTTTTGGGAAACTTCGTCGTAGCACCATCGGACGGATGCCCAGTGACCACAAACTTGCATAGCCTCGACGCAAGCCTTGCGATCCCGACGCGTGTCCTCCGCTTCGAAGACTCCGGAAGGCATCGTCACACACCGGTCAGACCCACCAGTCAGACCGGCCTGATGCTGCTACTCTCCATTCTTCGGTCTTGGCTTTGTGGATCAACCAAGGAACCTAGTGGTTTTGTGGTGAACCACTGGAAACCTCGCGAACTCGGTGTAGCCTCCGTCAATCACCACTCATGACTCGGCTCCCACGAAGTCCTGGCTCGACCTTGGTTTTGAGGCTCAACCAAGAAACCGTCCACGACTTCGTCTTGCTGTTCTTTCCACCATGCGGCCCGCACTTGACCCCGCTGGTCACCGGGTCCCTCGAACCAAGCCTACTTGTCTGCTCCACACCTGGAGGCCTCACCGGCATTGACCTTTCGCGCTTGTTCTTCACCTGCACCAACACCAATCAAGCCGCAACCTGCACCTGCAATACTAGGCCAAGAGTCAGTCCACACAACGTTGTCAATTACTCATCACAATAGGAAGTGACCATCACAATAGGCAATCAACCTCAGCTGAACTTGATACAACCAACTCAATGGCTTCAATTGCAAGTGATTTTCATGTATTTTTGCAGTCAAGTGTTACTGAAAGTTCAAAGTCTGAGCTGCTGATTTATCTAGATGAAGCAAATGAGGACATAAATAACAAGCATTTCAACCTACTTAGATATTGGCATGTGAACTGTCATAGATTTCCAGTTTTGTCTACCTTGGCAAAGATGTTCTTGCCTGTTCCAGTGAGCAATGTAGCATCGGAGCAGACCTTCAGTAGTGCAGGCCGAGTTCTTGATGACTATAGAAGCTCATTAAAACCATCCACAATTCAGGCATTAGTTTGTGCATCTAGATGGATAAGGGGCACTTATGAGGACAAAAATAAACCTCTTGTGGGATGGATTCATCATTCTAATACGTGTCATTACTATGCTCAGCTTTGGTTGTCTTGTTGACATGCTAATATTTTGTTTCTATTTTCAGGTTGGAGATGATGAAGATGATGTCGAGTTTATTGAATTCCCAAATTGCATTGTGGGAAGCAATTATTGTCTATGGACATTCTGCTATGTGTCATTCTGCTATGTTTATTTACTCATTCTGCTATGTTTATTTACTCATGACTATGCATGATTCGATGAATATGTGATGGAGACATGGATGATGGACCTAATTCGTACTCTATTTCATTATATTTTGAACTAATCTTTTTTGTCATGTGTTTGTTTCAAATTCCAAGTTGTCTACAGTAGCCTTGATTGAAATAACATATGAATGTGGGTGGGATGAGAGATTGTGACTGCTGGACAATAATAGGAGGGAAGAGTATGCAACATAATTTACCTTCTCCTAACGCATTTTCACTCAAGAACAATTGACAATAATAGGAGGGAAGAGTACTAAACACAAAGCTTGCACTCACAAAAGGGTACAAGCACAAAGCTTGCACACAAAAGCGGTACTAAACTCTGCATGCATATTGGATGTCTATCAGTTAGAACCACAAGTCTTGGACACTAAATCATCACTAATTAAATAAACACCATACATTAGATGTCCATCAGGCACAAGCTTAAGGTTTCCACACACAAAGGCATTAGGAAGCACAAGGCTCTCACACAAAACACTACAAGAAAATCGTTGATTAGTGACGCAACCACATTTTAGCGTCATTGATTTATGATGTTTCTGGCTGATCTCGTCATAATATTTCACTTCTGAGCAAATTTAGTGACAATAAAAATTTTCGTCATTACGGTTGGTACTGTAGCCGGGTGTTCCCTGTTCCATGCTGTTTTGTGACACCATAAGCCCTGAAAAAATGTCATAAACCAACATCGGTTCCACATGTAAGCATTATTTTAAAAGCAGAGTGTTCCAAGTCATCATAAAATTCAGTAGGGTCCCACATGTAAGCATTCTTTCGAAATTAGAGTGTTCCAAGTCGTCATAAAATTTTCTAGGGTCCCACATGTAAGCATTTTCGCCAGGTCAGCGGAGGCCAGGTCACGAAATGTTGCAAAACCAACTTGCCATTGCAAGGGTTCGAACTAGAGGCCTATATGAATAAGACTGCGTTGCTTACCACTGCACCACTTCTTGGTTGTGTTATGCTAACAAGAAACACTTTCCTTATGGTTGTCTCAGGTGAATCTTTAATATAAATCAATAATTCGCAGTCGAAACGCTTCACTGCCTTCGCAAAGACTCTCGACTTTTGCTACGCACAGATGTGCAACGGCTCATGGTACGAATGGCGGATTCTAGCAGCGATGAGAGGGTGGTTTATGCGCCACCTCCCAGCTACGAGTTCATGAAACAGGACGACAAGGTCAGTCCTCTGGTTTGAGCCACTATATTTTCCCCTATCGACCTAGGGATGGGGATTTCTAGATTTGGGGATCTAGAGGATTGATGATCATATATAATAGATTCAGATTTTATCATACACTCAGATTTGCATTGCAATTGGTGTTAGAAGTTGATCGGCTATAGATAATCGGTGTTAGATTCAATTAGTTTTCGATTTGCATCATTTTATGAATTGATAGGTTCTTGTATTTTACTAGCATCTGGTGGTGGCTCGGTCCACTGAATTCGTTACATCGGAGCCTCTTGATGCTGATCTTATCATTGTGGATCCTTATAACAAGTGCCAGCATGGGTATGCTCTCCTTGTCAAGGAAAGCTTCACCGCCCTTGGGCGCCGGTATGGAACCTGTGGTCAGGTAAACAATAACTTATTTAAATTTCAATAGACTTATAGCATACTCTTGATATTAGTGTTGAAAATGGACAATTTTATGAACGTATATGTATTTGGTGTCTGCAGCCTCAAGGAAAACAATGTCAGACGTTTGTTTGCATTGATCCTGAATGGGATGGTAGGACTAAAGCTGTTCTGAATAAGCTAACACACAGGATAGCAAAAGCTGAAGAGGAAGTAAGGTCATGGAAAGAAGAATGCAGAAAGGTTAACATGAAGCTTGGAGATACTGAAAAATTGATGCTTGAAGATACTACCACTGAGCTTCAGAAGAGGAAGAAGGGTAATACAACATAGACAGAACTTGGACAAGTGTTCATGGAAATGGAATCAAACAATAGGTAGTTATGATTATTGGAACAATTTTTAATGATGAATAACCATGACATGCCATCTTACGAAAGTTGTTGCTGATGTTTTCTTCAGGTCACGTGAACGACCCTTAGAATTTATCGAATTAAGTGATGCTTGAAGCCAGGCTGCAGAAGGTGAATGGACAGCTGCAGGAAGCTAGACATAATATTAGGGAGCTATATGCGGGAAGAATTGTCGATCTACTGATGTCTTAAGAAACATGTTTCTACCTCATCATGTTATGATGTTTGCTACTTGGTGGTGTAAACTTTGTGGTGATGAGTTTCTTTGAGATGCCATCTTATTATGTCGATTTGCTTTGAGCACTCTCACCATTTTGAGCTAATTTTGTTGATGTTTTGCTGGTTCGGTCTGTTGATGTTTTGCTGGAAGGACCTTCCTGAGTAACGATCGTGAAACTGCTTATTTCCTACTGTCGTTCTAAGTCATCATCAAATGGAGGTCCCACATGTAAGCATTTTCGCTAGGTCACGAAATGTTGCAAAAACAACTTACCATTGCAAGGGTTCGCACTAAAGACCTATGGGAACAAGACTGTGTTGCTTACCACTGTACCATTTCTTGGTTCTGTCATTTTAACAGGAAACACTTTCCTTATGGTTGTGTAAGGTGAATGTTTAATATAAATCAGTAATTCGCAGGCAAAATGCTTCACTGCCTTCACAAAGGCTCTCGAATTTTGCTACACACAGATCTGCAACAACTCGTGGCATGAATGGCGGATCCTAGAGGCGACGGGAAGATGGTTCTGCCGCCACCTTCCAGCTACAAGAAGCTGAAACGGCTCGACAAGGTCAGTTCTCTGGTTTGAGCCGCTATATTTTCCCCTATCGTCCTAGGGATTTCGAGATTTTGGGATCTAACGGATTGATGAGCATATACACTAGAATTAGATTTCATCGTACCCTCATATTTGTACTTCGTTTGGTGTTACAAGTTGATAGGCTATAGACAATTCATAGGTGTTAGATTCAGTTAGTTTTCAGTTTGCATTGTTTGATGGATTGATAGGTTCTTGTATTTTACTAGCTTGTAGCGGTGCTTGAAGCCACTAAAGCTGGGCTGCAGGAGGTGAAGAGAGACCTGCAAGAACAAGAAGGCAGAGAACTCATGGCGCAGTAGGAGGCTGTAAAATACAGGGAGCTGTGTCAGGAAATTTTAAATACAACTATGCAAGAGATGAGGAATTTCAACAAGATGGCTGACCAATTGTTACATGAACAATTGCAGTAGACCAACAACTACAAGGAGTTGTGTGCCCATATGTTACGCCGGGACAATGCCTTATTGAAAGAAATAGCTGAGATTCTTGACCAAGAGTCGAAAGACCTGGTACTGGATTGGAAGGCAAAACCTGAAGAGGAGGAAAGGTCATGGAAGGAAAAATGCGCAAAGGCTAACATCAAGCTTAAAGCAACTACCACTGAGCTGGAAAACATGAAGGGAAAGCTGAAACATGCCATCAATGCGATGGAAGTGTATAAGCAATTAGTTGAGCAGCTAGTTATCGACATCGAGAAGGAGAAGCAATCGATACAACAGAGTGTTATCCAGATGGAGAAGGAGAAGCAATGGATACTGCGCGAGAAAGATAAAAATAGGTAGTGCTTGATTATTATGAAACTTGTTCTTTGTTGATGTTTAATTACTGGTTGTTCCTCCTGATCGTAATACGTAGTGTTATGAAACTTGTTGGTGCTTATGTTTTCTTTAGGTCAGCCAAGCGAAAAAAGGATCAACAATGGGAAGGATCCTCAGAAGCTAACATGAAGCTTGAAGCTACTGCCGCTGAGCTGCAGAAGGTGAAGGGACAGCTGCAGGATGGAGCTATGGAAGGAGAATCAACGCCTACAGATGTAAATTGATGATTAGTTCTTATCGTTATGATTACAAATGGGTGGTTATGATTATTTTGAAAATTGTAATGATAATCATCCTATGATGTTTGCTACTTGGTGTTGTGAACTTTGTGGTCATGAGTTAAGAAACTTGTTGCTACTTCGTGTGATGATCATCCTATGATGTTTGCTACTTGGTGTTGTAACTTGTTTGCTACTTGGTGTTGTGAACTTTGTGGTCATGAGTTAAGAAACTTGTTGTTACTTCGTGTGATGATCATCCTATGATGTTTGCTACTTGGTGTTGTAACTTGTTGCTACTTGGTGTTGTGAACTTTGTGGTCATAAGTTGAGAAACTTGATGCTACCTGATCATAATATGATGTTTGCTGCTCGGTGGACGGTAAAGTTCCGGTCTGTTGATGTTTTGCTGGAAGAATCGCGAAACTGCTTGTTTCCTACTGTGGTTCCAACTCGTCATAAAATTTAATAAGGTCCCACAAGTCAGTATGATAAAAAAATAGAGGAAAATTAAAAGGATACTATGTCAATAGCAGGGGTCGAACCCGCGGCCAACGGCTATATCAACCGCGTACCCTGCAAGGGGCTTGCCAGCACACTCCCGTGGGTCGTTATGGCAAATATCTAGCCTAGAGGCGTTGGTGCGCAGATCTACAACCCACGGCGGGAATGGCGGATCCTCGCATCGAAGGGAGGAGAGTGAGGTCAGGTCAGTACCCTGGTTTGTGCCTCTGCTGTCCCCTTTTGTCAGAGGGAAGTGATATTTGGAATTGGGGATTTCGGTTGAAGCACGATTATTGTTACAAGTTGATTGATAGGCTTTAGTTTAGAAAGTGCAAAACTAAGCATTGATTTCAAGTTGCAATGAATTTTTTTGAAGCATCAGTGTACTCCAGCATCTTCTTCCATTGGTAGTTACTGCTCGGAGACATCTTCCTACAATAGTAGCCATTGACATCCTAAAGACAAGTGCAAACACGGGTTGAGAGCTGTGGTGAAGTATGCTTGGACCTTTCTCAACCCTGGCCACCGGTTTGCTGGCTGCCCAAAGGTAATGGCTAGTTGGCTACCTGCTTATGTGGTTACTGTGGTCAACGGCTATTGCTAATGGGTCGTTTAACTTGTAGGAAGAAAAAGAGCAATGCGATTACTTCTGCTGGATTGATCCAGAATGGGATGAAAGGTCGTATGCTGTTATGCTGAAGCTCATTGTAACATCCCGTATTTTTTACGAGATGTTTTAAAATGTGAAAAATGTGAATTTCAAATTTTTTGGTGAAATTGTGTGCACATTTAAAATTTATAAGATCGTCTTCTCACCTTTCCCCAATTTCCTAGATTTATTTTGAGCTAAAATATAAATTTTAGGAATTATAAATGTTAGTGTGGTTTATTTTGGAGTTCAATGGATTTTGTTTGAGTGGAGTTCAAATCTGAATTCAAATTCAGATTTGAATTATATATATGTGTATGCTTTTATAAACTAGAGATAGGAAAACCCCCTCAACCACCTTTGGGCCTAATCTGGTTCAAAGCTGGGCTTAACCTCGTCGTTGAAGTTCGCCGGACCACCTCGAACATCACCGTCGGCCCGCCCATGCTTCCAGGGCGTCGGCCTGTTAAGGCCCGCCTGACCCATCACCTCCACACCGCCGCCCTGTCCCTATGACGCTTGGGTCCCGCCTGTCAGCGCCCCATCTCAATCCCCTTCTCTTTTCTTCTCCCGTGACGCAACCGTGGGGCAGAGCCGCGGCGCATCACGACCAAGCTCGCCCATGGCCGCCACCTCATGCTGTGCCGGAGCCCCCAGATGCGCACCACGTGGCCATGGCACGGACGCCGAGGATCTTCGCCGTCCGTAGCCCCAGAAACCCTAGCCGCCTTCTATAAATCCCAACGGCGGCCGCCTCATCTCTGCATCCGCCGCCGCCAGGGGCCTTTTCCCCAAAATCCACCGCCGCCACCTGTGTTGAAGAAGGAAGGGAGGACAGGGAGAAAGGAGCCGGAGGGGGAAGTGGCTGCCGGAGCACCGCCGGGAGGAGCCGGAGTCGCCGAAGGCCCGGGGCAACAGAGCTCCTCAGTTCGGCCGCCCCTGGGATTTTTCCCCTGTCTGCTCACTGTCAGAAGGAAGAAGAGGAGGAAGAGGGGAGCACGCCTGGAGAAGGGAGCCGTGGAGGGAAGAGGGTGTTGTCGCACTGAAGGCGAAGCCGTCCGCGCAGAGGACATCACCATCGCGCCACTGCCCTGCTTCCGCTCCGACCCGCGCTGTCGTTCTGAGGACAACCGAAGGGAGCCGGAGGTCATCAACGCCGAGCACACCATGGACCACGACGCCGTTCCCGAGCACCGCAATTCAAGGAGCCGCCGCGCTGTGGACCGCGAGCCTGAGACCGCCGCTGCCCTGCTTCCTCTGCACTGCATCACCCCGCTTCACCATCGCAGCTGCAGTTGCCTTCCACCGCCTGCAATAGGTGAGCTTCCTTCCTGCTTGCCTGGAGATGTTGAAGCCGGCCTTCGCGCCGCGTTGATGCTCGTGGCCGGGAATCGTGTTCTTGCCCGCGCACCTGTCTGTCTTGCTTTGCAATGCGCCGCTGCGCGAACCGCTGTCGCTTGTGTTGCCGGCCTTCGAGCCGTGCCTTACGCCTGCAGGTGCCGCTGTCGTCGTCACCGCGCGCTGCTCACCTTTCCACCTCGCTGCTTGCAGCACCTTGTATGTCATTGCGCCGCTGCGGCCCTGGAACGCCAGGATGCCGCTCGCGGACGTAACCGTGTCGCGGTCGTGCAGTGCCACTGACTCGCACACGCGCGCACACGTTCAGATGATCCCAAGGCCTTTCCTTGACCACCTCGCTGTTGCAACCCCACACCGGCAAGGCGCCGTTTTGATCCTGTCACCTCGCCACCGGCCGGCTATTGCCATCGAGTAGTGCCTCTCGAGCATATGCACGATCACCTGGTGGGCTTCCCAATCCTATCCTAGAACCCTGCTTTTTCTAACCACCGACCGTCCTGAACCATCCATCCTACTATCTGTGCTTTGGTTCCTGAACCATCACGTGCTAACTCGTGCACTGTACGTGTTCGAGCTTTGGCCTGAGTGGCTGTTTTGTTCCTCAAAATGGACCTTACAGTCTTGCTACCTGTGGCCTTGCTCTACCGTGCACGCTCACATGCCCGAGCTCAAAGAAAGACCTTAATCTCTGTGGCCGCACCGCAGACGTTGTGTTCACCCGCCGCTTCCATCTTTGTGCCGTTGGCCGTTGTGCCGAGTCCTTCTCTTGCAAGAGATGTTCGCCCAAGAACCGGCCAAGGGCCGTGCTTTTCCTTTACCCGCCATTTGCCTAGCCATCTTGCTGCTTGCCGTCGCCTTGCAAGCAGTCGCACCGCCACGGTCCTGGAGTACCAGTGCACCGTGCACAGGCACGGTCGTGTCACGGCCGTGGTCGACCACGTGCCCGCGCACGCACAACCCAGGGAGTCTAAAGCTTCACCTTTGGTCGCCCGGTACGCCGAGCCGCTGTGCGCCCACGACGTCGCCATGCCGTCGACCTTGGTGCGTGTCGCACCCAAAAATCGGCTAAGCCCCGACCTTTTTCCCGTGCTAGCCTCGTCCCTAGCTTCCCTAGACCTTCACCACCACGTAACCTTGTCCAGGCCGGCGCGCTCGCCCTTCACCCACAGGCGTGTGTGCCGAGCCGTGCTCTGTTCCTCGCCATGCTGACACTGAGCACCGGCCAAAGGCCATGCCTTCCTTAACCAAACATGTTCATAGGCCTTCCTTAACATCGCCATCGTCTTCTGTTGCCGGTCGTCGAAGAACTCACCACCGGCCATGCCATTGCCATCGTGGGATGCCGTTGCGGCATTCTGTCAAACATCTGGAGGGCGTCTAAAGCCCAGGCCTTGATGCCTTGATACACACCCATCCACACGCCGGATCCGCTAGGATCCCGTGAGGCCGCAGCCACCTCAACCGCCACATGGGCTGCCATGGCAGCCCCTGAGCCACCTTGCAGCCAGCTTGAGCCACCTGCGTGGTAGCCATGTGGACGACTGTAGCTAGCTTACAGCCGGCCTAGAGCTGCCCTACAGCTAGGTAGAGCTAGCCTATAGCTAGCTAAGAGATGAATGTATTGTATATGCGTAATTAAATTTCAGAAATGGTTTTGAACTTCAAAAATTCATAATTAAGTATTATGAGCTCCGAAAAATATGGAATCAGTTTCATAAGCTTTCTAAAAACATGACACACCCGTCAGTTTATTTGCATTAGCTTCGACATTTATTTATTTATGCGAATCTAGGAGCTACCGGAGCCGAGGAGTTGAGCCAGAAGATCGAGTACGACTACGGTGACGACAACGACTACTCGCTCACAGGTGTTCACGCCCATACATTTTTGAATATCTGTTAGGCATTGCTTATTAGAATGCTAGCGCTTTATTTATTCGCATGATGATGATGAACCTTCCATAGCCTATTTTGATATCATGTCCTTGTTTGACCCACTACTACTACTGCTACTGCTACTGCTACTGCTGCTACTGCTACTGCTACTGCTGCTGCAACTACTGCTACTGCTACTGCTACTGCTACTGCTACTACTACTGCTACTACTGCTACTGCTACTGCTACTGCTACTGCTACTGCTACTCCTGCTACTGCTACTGCTACTGCTACTGCTGCTGCTGCTGCTACTGCTGCTGCTGCTGCTACTACTGCTGCTGCTACTGCTCCTACTGCTCCTACTGCTACTGCTACTGCTGCTGCTACTGCTGCTGCCACTACTGCTGCCACTACTGCTACTCCTGCTGCTACTGCTGCTACTGCTACTGCTACTACTACTCCTACTGCTACTACTGCTGCTACTGCTACTCCTACTACTGCTACTCCTACTGCTCCTACTGCTGCTACTCCTACTGCTGCTACTGCTGCTACTACTACTGCTGCTACTGCTGCTGCTGCTCCTCCTGCTGCTGCTGCAGCAGGCTGCTGCTACTACTGCTGCTGCTGCTACTGCTGCTGCTGCTGCTACTACTACTACTATAGAGTAGGATTTCAGGTGATTTTACACCTGCGATCCATTTTTTTCGCCGCCGGCCCGTCGCCGGCGTCGTCCGCCGGATTCGGCCTGTCAAGCCCGTCCGTCAAGCGGCCGCTCTCGGTCCGCCCGTCGCCAAGGCTCCGTCCGGGACATCCTCCATCCGTTGTGGCGGATTCCTCCGTGCGACTTGTGCCTCTCGCCGCCCGTCGCAGCGCCTGCCGCCCCGTCATGGACTCGTTCGCCTGTCGCCCCTTCGTTCTTCCCCACGGCCATCTGCTGCACGTCTACGGTTTCTCCCGGGATTATCAGGCTGCCGTCCATCTACCTCCTCTGCTGCTGGTGTGCTGAAATCTAGAATTCGCGCCTGCTGCTCTGCATCTGCTACAAAGTCACGGTGGTAACTGTCCTTCCTGACTCTGTTGCTGTTCGTTGCATCCTTGTCATCTTTCAACATGTCGCAGACGCAAATCAATGCCATTGTTGTTAATATCACTCTTGATGGTCAAAATTATCCTGAGTGGGCATTCTGTGTTGAGACTGCATTGAGAGGTTTTGGTCTGTACTTCCACTTAACTGATGATCCCCCTACTCGTGTGGCTGATGGTAGCAATGCTGATGCCATCAAAACTTGGGAAATCAATGATGGTAAAGTGATGGCTGCTATGGTCAATAGTGTTAAGCAGTCTATGATCATGAGCCTTAGGAAGTTTAAAACAGCCAAAGCTATTTGGTCTCATTTGCAGGGACGCTATGTTCAGGATAGTGGTGCCCTTTTGCATACTCTCATGCAGCAAACACATGCACTTCAGCAGAATGATATGACCACTGATGAGTACTACTCTGCTTTTGATCGTCTTGTGGGTTCTCTGACTTCTATGATAGGTGACTGTACAGCAGGTGACTGTCCAACACATAAATTCATTGATACATTTTTCATATATCGTTTTGTCATGGGAGTCAGGGAAGAATTTGATTCCATCCGTAAACGGCTGCTTCATGATTCACCTAATCTGATCATGGCTGGTGCATTGTCTGATCTTATTGCTGAGGAGACTCGCCTTCGGTCTATGTCTGCTCCTCCTATGTCAGCATCTCACAGTGTGTTGGCAGCCTCTCAGAGGTCCAATGTACCTAAAGGTTCATATTCAGAACCATGCAAGCATTGTGGCAAGACCAATCATAATTCAGAGAACTGTTTCTCTCAGCATCCAGAAAAATTGGCTGATTTTCGTGCACATTGTGCTGCTCGTGCTGCTCGAGGTCGTGGTACTGGTTCTACTCCTGGAGGCTCAGTGTCTGTTGCCGCTGCTTCACCTATCAGTGCTTCTCAGCCATCTTGGGTTCTTGATTCAGGGGCTTCTTTTCATGTGACATCTGATCAGTCCCAGCTTGCTGCTCCCAAGCCAGTTCATGATGGTGCTTCTATTCAAACAGCAGATGGTACATCTTGTTATATCACTCATCAGGGTTCTCTTTGTACTTCTAATTTTTCTATAACTGATGTCTCTCTTGTGCCTCAGTTATCTATGAGCCTGCTTTCAGTTGGTCAAATAGCAGATCATAATTGTTTTGTTGGATTTGATGACTCATCTTGTTTTATTCAGGATCGTCGAACCGGGACTGTGCTTGGGACTGGCCATCGCCGTAGAGGTTCTCCTGGCCTCTATGTTCTTGATACCCTACGTCTTCCTCAGCATCCACCTCGTGCATCATCCATTGCTAAATCATCCACCTCGTCCTTCGCCAAGTGGCATCATCGTCTTGGTCATCTTTGTGGGTCACGTCTGTCTACATTAATAAATACAGGTCGTTTAGGTCATACGTCTCTCGAGTCTAGCTTTAATTGTAAGGGTTGCAAGCTTGGAAAGTAAATACAAATCCCATATTCATCTAGTGTTTCTCATTCTGCTAGACCTTTTGATCTTATTCATTCAGATGTATGGGGTCCTGCACCTTTTGCCACAAAGGGTGGTCACAAATATTATGTCATTTTTATTGATGATCATTCTCGTTATACTTAGATTTATTTTATGAAACGTCGCTCTCAACTGTGTTCCATTTACCAGTCTTTGTTCGCATGGGTCACACACAATTTTCTGCTCCTATTAGAGTTTTTCGTTCCGACTCTGGTGGCGAGTATTTGTCCGATGCTTTTCGCCAGTTCTTGTCCTCTAAGGGCACTCTTGCTCAGCTTTCTTGTCCTGGTGCTCATGCACAAAATGGTGTGGCTGAACGCAAACATCGCCATCTTATAGAGACAGCTCGCACATTTTTGATTTCTTCTTTTGTCCCTTCTCATTTTTGGGGTGAAGCTGTCTCTACTGCTGCATATCTCATAAATAGACAACCCTCATCCAAATTGTCTAACAAATGTCCTGGTGAGGTACTTTTTGGTACCCCTCCCAGCTATGATCATCTTCGAGTTTTTGGATGTATATGCTATGTTTTACTTGCTCCTCGTGAACGTACTAAGTTGACTGCACAATCTATAGAGTGTGTTTTCTGGGGTATAGTCCTAAGCATAAAGGTTATCGCTGCTATGATCCTTCTTCTCGTCGCATATGTATCTCTCGTGATGTGACCTTTGTTGAGGACCATCCTTTCTTTTACAACCCATCTACACATCCCTCATATTCTCCCATAGAGTCCACATCTTTTATGTGTCTCCCTCCTATTTCATCCATGAGTGATGTTACTACTACTACTACAACTACTACTACTACTACTACTACTACTACTACTACTACTACTACTACTGCTGCTGCTACTACTACTACTGCTACTGCTACTGCTACTGCTACTGCTGCTCCTACTACTGCTGCTGCTGCTGCTGCTACTACTGCTACTGCTGCTGCTGCTACTGCTACTGCTGCTAGTACTGCTGCTGCTGCTGCTACTGCTGCTGCTACTACTGCTGCTACTCCTGCTGCTACTGCTGCTACTACGACTACTACTACGACTACTACGACTACGACGACGACTACTACGACTAATACTACTACGACTACTACTGCTACTACTGCTGCTACTACTGCTGCTACTGCTACTACTACTGCTACTGCTACTACTGCTGCTACTACGACTACGACTACGACTACTACTACTACTACTACTACGACTACTACTACTACTACTACTATGACTACGACTACGACTACGACTACTACTACTATGACTACGACTGCGACTGCGACTGCGACTGCTACTGCTACTACTACTGCTGCTACTCCTACTACTACTACTACGACTACTACTACGACTACTACGACTACTACTACTACGACTACTACTACGACTACTGCTACTACGATGACTACTACTACTACTACTACTACTACTACTACTACTACCACTACTACTACCACTACCACCACCACTACCACTACCACTACTACTACCACCACTACTACCACTACCACTACCACCACTACTACTACTACTACTACTCCCACCACCACTACTACCACCACCACTACTACCACCACCACTACTACCACTACTACTACTACTACTATATATGCGTGTATATACGCTGAGCTTCGCTATGCATGTGTGGGATTAGATGTGGTTTTAAACCTCTTGACGTGAGTTGTGGGTTGGGAAAACTTGGAGAGTTTCGAACCCCCGGCTGGAGTAAACAGACAACAACTGACTTTCGGATCGGGGACAGGAGGTGACCTTGGACGCCTCCTACGGATACGAGATGAGGAGTTTGGAGCGGCGATACCTGTTATGGGTGCCGTAGCGGACCACGTTGTGGAGACGCATTGGTAGACTTGCTGCTCTGGCTAGAGGTATCGGTGGAACCTATGCTTCGTGGGAATATGTTGATGTGCGCACCACTTACCCTATGGGAAGGGTTCCAGCCATTCTCTAGTTAGGCGGTACCAGCACTGCGGGAGATGTGTGTTAGGATTGGGCTTGCCGTTTCATGAGGGTGTGCGGAGCCTGGCTGCGTTTCAGCCCTTGTTTCTGAGACCCTCGACACCACCTTTGGCTAGGTTAGAGGTTCACGATCCTGGGGCCATTCGGTCTTCCGAATGGGTCCAGAACCGGGAATACATTCTGGTACCGTGCTGCTAGCGAGTCTTGGTTGTGGGCTGTGTCTCAAGACGGCGGCCACCGTCTGCAGCCCAAGTGGGTCCAGGTGTACACACTCTGCAGAGTTTTGATCTATACGTATAGCTGCGTCCTCGGTTATGGACACTCCTGCATTCTGTTACACTGATTAGTGTTTTGGGATTTCTATCTCCCCCTCTTCTAAAATATAGGTTGGGTTGTGAGAGCTACTAGTTCAGGAATAGGATCCGGCGTTGGCCGTTGAGATGGGAAGGATAGAAGTTTTCCCATCGACTCGAGAGGGGTTTTGGAGGTGAGCTTGAGCCAGAGCCTGGAATGCCAGGGAGAGCCGCGATGTTGTGATATAGTTGGGATGAGGAAGTTTACTCTTTTACTTGCTGCTGCTACTGCATAGGAAACCCGAGCTTGCTCCTTGACTACTTTTCACACCTTTAGCTTTAGGCCACTTAAAGCTTGCATACGGTTGGTGACGTGAACCTATCCCATTCCTTAGGGATAGTTTGTGAGTGTGCAGGATCGGACTTGGAGTGAGTTTCTGAGTCTACGGATTCCGTGAAGGGTTGCGATGCTTCGCTCAAGGATGCCTGTGGTGATGATCGAGGATGAAGACTTGAAGCCCTAATTACCGCTGCGCAGGATTTCTACTTGTCGTTTAGCCCAAGGGGCTTGTACTAAAATCTTATGCTGAGTTGTTCCGGTTGTAATATATTTTATTTTGTACTCTGTTATCGTTGTATGGAAATGATATTATACTGTAATGAGTTCTGTACATGATAGCTACTGATCCAGGGACTATCACAAGGGTACAGGGAGTCGGGTTTTCCTCACCGGAAACCCGGGTCGTTACACTCATGAAGAAGAAAGCGAAAGCTGAACAGGATGCAAAGCAGTGGGAGGGGGAATTGGGAAAACCTAACTATGAGATTAGAGAGATTAGGAATGAGCTCAAAATAGCGCGACAAAAACTTCAGAAGGCTACCGTCGAGCTGAAGTCAATTGGGAGTTATAGGCACAATGTCAAACTTGCGCATGTGCTGCTTGCTTTATTTGTTGTTTTCGCGGGAATGGCGGGATTCTTGCTCGGTAGCAAGGCTAATTAGATGTGTCGATCATGTATTCTGCAAGTGTCACTTTGCTATTATGAACAATGTGTCGATCATGTATTCTGAACATTGTGCCCTATGCTTCTGAGCATTGTACTGAAGATGTATTGCCAAAATTGACCAAGAAATGCACGATAGTTAGTATCCACCACAATGTACTGACCATTTAGTCTGACCTGTTCACATTTCCAAGAATGTAATTTCCGTTCGGTTCCCCAACAGTCATAATGAATTATTATTGTTATCTCGAAATCAACAGAGCAGCAGCGACGGTTGTTTTGGGTGGCGAAGGAGCGGTGAATTTACTGTAAATGCGGAGAAAGGAATGGAGGATTTGTTGTAAATGGGGCATTGATCGACTTCTTCCGCCTGGGGTACAGAGAACATTTTTATAATTGCATCTCCTCCTCTCGGAAGGAAGATCCGTGAGAGTACAGTGCTCTCTTCCAAGTCTCTGTATCAATTTGAATGTGCATTTGACTTGTCACTCTGATGTTTGATCAAACTATTTTCAGGACGCCGGTAGGTCAGTAATCATGTCGTCGAAGCGGTTGTCGTTATCGCTGGTGGTGCTCCCTACCGAGGTGAACATTGACATCGCCGGCCACATCGCTGCGACCTCGGAGCGGGCCATGGATGACCTCTGTAGCCTACGGGCGACCTGCCGGGAGATGTGTCGCGTGTGCAAGAACGCGGCCGTTGGTCGGCGCGTGGCGCTAGAGCGATTTGCCGTCGAGCTGCAGTGGAACGACCGCAAGGGCTACGACACCCTCCTCGATTGCCTGACCCGCATAAGAAACCCAGAGGCATGTTTCCTCTCCGGGATGGTCATCCTGTTCGGGGAAAACTACAGCTCCCAGTCATCCATCACCAAGCTCGAGGAGGCCACCCAGGCCGGGCACAATGTGGCGGCCTACGTAGCCGCCATGGTCCTCTACAGGGCCAATGGCGGCGCCGGTGATGATGACACTGCGAGGCGGTACATCAAACAGGTCGAGGGCGAGGAAGAAAAGGTGGCCGCGATATCGATGATGATGCGGACGAACAAGGGTTGCCTGCGGTGCCATGAGGCAGCCTCAGAGGTGATCCGGCGAGTGACGTGGCGCCGACGTGCAACGCTGGCACCGCCAGTGCCGCGCGGCAATCATTAGTGCGCAGGCCGCCTGTGCTTCAAGATGAGCTGGGAAGAATGGTCACATTTTTGTAACGAGGAATGTAGAATTCACGCTGAATGTGATCTGTTCTTTAACAAAATAATTGGATATCTGCATCCAAATAAATTACCCTGACATGTGAGAGTGATTTTAGATATATTTTGTTTATAGATCAATCCACTGATATATGTTTCTATCTCTCTTCCTTGGTTCCCGTGTAGCAATACTCGCACACGCATTGACGTGATGGAAACCAACTTCTGGTCTTCCCCCATTTATTTACCACGGCTGGTAGTTGGAATATTTCATCGCAATTTAGAGAGGTGGAAAATCAATGTTGGACAATTAAAAAAATAATGTGACCACACTATCTCAGAAACTGTGAAATCCGTAATCAGGTTTGCCCAATTCAAAACAAGCAACTTTTGCCAGGAAAGGAATGAAATTTTTTGTCTGGTCTATTAATGTTTTGTAAACCCAAACATCCGGTCCTGCCCGGGTTGTATTGCCTATCTCATTACATGCTTTCATTTTGTTGTTACCAAGCATGACTCGTCAACAAGGAAGAATGAAGCCGTGGTTCAAACTCTAAGTCAGCTTGCTTGTCTTCACGATTCTTTCCGAGACCCTCGAAAAACAAATCTTTGCTAGATGGGGTAGTGTACACTAGATAGAGTAGACACTGTCTTACTGAAAGCCAGTTTGTTGCCCATCGCTTCAATTTGCTCTACCTAAGCCACGGCTTCACATTCGAATTGTGCACGTTTTTGGCTCTCCCTAACAAGGATGATATCATAGCTCACCTTGTCCAAATTTAAAACAAGCATCTTTTGCCATCAAATGATTAAAAATATTTCTCCGGTCTACTCATGGTTCGTAAATGCAAACATCCGACCTCGTAGACCAGAATCACCGGTCTCGTGGGAACTTTCGATCTCATCATGTTCAAGTGAATTAAGTTTGCTCTAAGTTCAACGAGATTGCAAGTTACACGCCTAGGCCATTTGCCTGACATGATCCCCCATGAGACCCTGCGCCTTTCCCTTGGCAAATGAGATCTATTAATATATACTGGAAACCACTTTTGCATCTCCTCCTCGATGAAAGAAAACCCCATCGGCATCTCCTCCTCTCGGCACTAGAAGACCCCATCGACATTGCCTCCTATTAGCACAAGTACCGTCATCCTCTCTCCCAATTCAATCGATTTCTTTACGCGTCTTCCTGTGCTTGAATGGCACGTACGGGTGCCCTATCTGCTCCAACTTTATGCACCGGTGGCGCAAGCTGAATGAGGTCAAGGACCATGTCCTTGGGATGGCCAAGTCTGCGCCCCTGAGGCAGAACTACAAGAAGAAGTGGAGCCGCCACCGCGTCGTGGCCAGGAATGAGGGATCGATGGAGTAGATGGAGTGAGCGAGCCGCGCCGGTGGAAGATCTATGCTGTTATGTTATCTGTGATGTTAATTAGTATCTTTAGATTTCGTTGGAACATTGTCTTATGTATGTGAACTTTTTGAAGTTATGTTATCAGTGATGTTAATTAGTATCGTTAGATTTCGTTGGAACATTGTCTTATGTATGTGGAAATTGTGATGTTTAATTAGTCACTTTAGAATGGACACTGTTTCCTACTTTAGATGGATGTTCGTTCGAATAATGCGATCGTATTTTCCTAATAACAATTCAACGAACCATTTAGTCCGGTCCGGTCACTTTTGCAGATCAGTAAGATCTGGCCGTTGTCATCCTATTTTGCCCACAAAATCAGCACTAAATTTAGTCTGGTCTGGTCACCTTTTCTTATCAGTAACATCCGGTCGTAGCCTTCCTTGACAGGCTCAGGCACCCGTTGCCTAATTTCCCATGGGAGCTTGCCATAATGCCCCATGGAAGGCGGTTGCCATCATCAAGAGGTTAGGGACGTGTGGGTATACCCAGATGGTACCCACACGTCAGCCACTCAAAGCTTGAAGATGAATAGCAGCCACTCGATCTCGAGGCCCGTTGCTTACCTTGTCACATAAGCTTGCACAACTTCTCATGGAAGCTGGCTATTGTATTCTGATCGCCATCGGCGTCCTCGCCAGTTCCGAACCACTCTACCCATAGTTCTCTTCCCAAACACTCGCGTTTCAGTCCTACTGCCCGTCCGACTCTATGAAGCAATCAGTCTCCCCCAAACACACAGAGCTCAGGCGCATGGCCGTACCCGCCCCTGCTCGTCAGTCCAGCGGCGTTGCCAGCCTCTCGCCCACCGCCTCCTCAGGAGCCGAATTCGGGTCCTGGCTGTCACCGCGTGGCCTCCACTTCATCCGCGCCTACTTAGAGTGGCAAGGGCGTCAATTCCATGGCACGAAGCCGCCCCGTTGCGACGCCACCAACGTCGACCCGCCAATGCCCGGAGCCACTGGTACGTCACCGGCAGATTCCCAGCCTCCTCCACCACTTACAGAGTTGGACTCCGACTCCAACTCCGACACCCAAACTGACATAGATCATCTTAAGACCTTTGCTCTGCGCGTCTTCCGGCGCACTACCAACACCTACGGGTGCAATATCTACCCCAACCGTATGCACCGGTGGAGGAACCTGAATGAGATCAAGGATCACATCCTTGGGATGGCCAGGTCTGAGGCCCTGAGGGAGAACAATGTTGGGTATTTTAGCGTCACACGAAATAAATCCACAAGCGCACGGATACCATTATAGCTTTCACCTCAGAGTATTCCAAGGGTATCGAATCCAAGGGAACGTGTGTGCACTAACTTCGTATAGTCGGTCCAAGGACACACCCAGATAAGAGGCAAGGATAGAGAGGATTCCTAAAGATAGCACTATAGATGAGGTTAAAGGTCGATCTCTCGAGAACTTGCTTCGGGCACCGGCTAACCCCTGGTCTGTCTGGAAACTACGGCCTACGGATCTAGGACGAACCTCAACCTGCACTATATCCGAATGTGGAGGATTTCAAAGGATCAACAGGGCTGTCACCACCTGCGATCTACCTCTACCAATCCGTGGGATATAGGGCAAACGAAGGATAACCCTTAGCCTAGACACTACGTCTATGCTACTGATTACTACCGTAGCCTGACTACGCTATCCTGCGGTGCATCGCAACCTACGACACTCTATATTAAATATAGAGTGACGAACCCACAAGGAGGAGAACTGATCTCACTCAACTATAGAAGCTACTAGCTTAAGCTAAATGCATACGAGAGAGCACTCGGTCCTGTACTAAGCTTCCAACGTATACGAATGACTTGCAGCAGACGAACGTATAAACCCAGGATCTACGCACTAGCAGAGGAAAAAGGCTACTCATGCAACCTAGCCTAAACTATTAGAAAGGAATCATGAACGCACTCTATTCTAATCAGAGCATTCAAGCATATCCACTTTATTCTAAATGATGAACATGCGTACAAACGGATATGAGCACTTATGGACCTATGCTACAAGATTGAAAGGTTGTGTTCGCGAAGAACGCAAGCCTCTAAATCAAGAACAAGCGAAGAACACAAGAACATATATTACCTATGCATGAATGCTACTTTAGTCTAAATAGGAAATGCGGAAATACTTACTTTACTCTAATTGAAGAACAAACATCCATAGAGATACAACTCTCTCTCACCCTCCTACTCTCTAATCTACCAAGGAGAAGCCTCTCCTTTGAAGGGAAGCTCTCATCCTTGGGTGAAGTGGTGCAGTGTGTCCCTAAATGAACCCCCTCCCCTCACATTTATAGGCAAGTGTCACCAAGTGTTTGGGGTGCTTTCCCCTTGTTTTCCCCTCTCCCTTGGCGCCATCTGGCACTATAGCGTGCGGAGTACTGTTCCTGGAGGCGGTGGGGCAAAGACGAATTGCGTTGTCCGTCACTCCACGGATAGTGAAAGTCCTACACACCTCCAAGAAATGCTGGAGATGTGCATTGGCATCTTCATTCGGCTTGCCGTCGAACGGACTGGCTTGCACCATGTTGATCAACGCCGGCTTGAGTTCAAAGTTTCCTTGTCCCACCGTCACGTTTGGCCCGGTAGGGACATTGGTGTTGGAGGGAGAGGAAAACTCGCGGATCGTCCTCTCAGCCATTGGTGCTGACGAGGTGCTGTCTACGGGATCGACGGTGTTCGTCTCTTGACTCGAGAGAAACTTCTGAGGAATGAGGACACGAGGTCGCACTCTCCTCACAAGTGACTCTGGATTGTCGTGAAAGTTGGACGGTAGGTCGAAACCGGTCATGCACTACTCTGCGTACACGAGAGTAGAGCAAGGGTAAACCCGCTTAAATAGCGGTTCACCGAACCTGGATAACTCTACCACAAAGTTTAAATGATATCTTTTGCCTATTGCCTCCCCGGCAATGGCGCCAAAAATGCTTGTTGACGTTTCTTAGCCTCACTACTAGGTTTGTACTCACAACGACGGCGCCAGAAATGCCTGTTGGCACTTGCTAGCGTTGCTACCGGGTTTATACCCCTAGAAATGGAGCTAGAAACGTCTTTGGTAAAACACACGTCACAGAAAGGTCCGCAAGCACACGGATTACCGTTGTAGCACTTCACCCGGTGGAATTCGGGTTATCGTATTTATATTTTCCCAAGGGAGGCACTACGGCAAAGATGATCGGATAAATAGTGGAGAGCAACAAGACTCAGTAAAGAGCTATAGCGGGGGTAACGAATAAAGATATTCGGGGATAACTTGACACACACAAGGAGATCTTGGTAAAGGGTTAGAGAGGACCTAGTGAGCTGGGAGGACAACAAGACGAGAAAGGATCCTAACACAATCTATCTATTCTTGTCAACTCTAGGTAAAGAACTAAGGCAAAGGATAACCAAAGCAAGCTAAACTCGACAAGCTCTTCTAGTGCTGCAGGGGCATGCAAAGGCGCGCTCTCGGACTGGGATGAGAAGGGAGAACGACGACGCGCTGAATCCTACAGGCCCGAACTAACGTGGTGGACTACTGAGCCTGTCCGGAGCAGTCACCTCCTTAGGGTACGACAACTATTCCATTGAACGGGACACCAATCTAAGACTAAGGTAAGCTCTGAGCACCGCGCTCACAACAAACCAAAGAACCTTTCCCCAGATATCACGAAGGAAGGTCTCTCTCCACTACTAAGCACAAACGTACTCGGTAGAAGATCTAGCGAAGAATGACCACAACACTATAGGGTTCAAGATAGCTATGCTAACCAATATTAAACTAACTTTAGTCTAAACCAAGAATAAAGCTTCTAGAGCAAAGTAAAAGCTGAATGTAATTAACTCGAAAGGTAAGATAGAAAGATAACTTGAATTGTACTTGAGTCTATACAAAGAAAGGATACAAGAGTAGTACCGGAACCTTGAAGAAGACTCCTCCGGAACCCCGAGACTAGCTCGACTCGACTCTAACTCCCAAGCTACACTAATCCTACTCTAAGTGAACAAAAGAGAGAAATGGAGATGCTCTTGCGTTGTGTATCCATTCCAACGAGTGGGAGGTGCCTTTTATAGGCAAGGGAGGTCGGTGGAGCGCAAGGGGGCAAAACCCCAGGTGTGGCCGCACATCTAGGCACGGCCGGCCCTGGGATGTGCCGCCTCTCGCCTTGGACGCTCCTGATCACTGCTCCTGAGGTGGTTGTAGGTCGGCTCCTTGGGTCGGTTTAGCCCGGCACGCTAGTTGATAGGTGCGGCCGGCCCTACCCCGTGCCGTGTGATGCACCGACGGTGTTAGGGGACGCCTAGGATTGCCTCTGGATGACGGTTGTGGCGGTTGAGCGATCGGATAAGTGGACCCATTGATCCAAGTGATCCTAGCCTCCACCCTTTGATCAAACCGACGTTTCTTCAGTGAATCACGCTCGTCCAAGTTGTGCTCGAGGGAGTGGGGGTGCTCTGGACCATAATCGTGCCACGGGGTTGGGCCGGCCGCACCTGCAGGGCCAGCCGGACTAGGTGGTTCGGCCGTGCCTAGCACATGTGGCGTGTTGATCCCAAATTCTCCCAAAATATGTACCTGCCTATGAGAATCACAACACAACTCGTGGAACTTTATTAGTACTAAAAATGTGCATAAAACTTCTCATATACTCCTCTCGAACCCGAGGTTTTGACAGTCAAATTTTTGTTGTAAGGACCGTCAACAAACTCCCCAAAGCTAAACGTTTGCTCGTCCTCGAGCAAAGCCTAGACTTGGCCTCGGTGGATCAGGAGTTGCATGATGTTACCACTCGGCAAGTCCCTATGCACAAATCCATGCTCTTCTTGCTATTTGAAAAGATTGGTACGAGAGAAACTTAGCCTTATTTTACCTGTGGGGCTTGTAACTTCCCACCTTGCCATCGGAGGTTGAAAGGTAGAATGGTTTTGACTTTGCATCTCTCGCTCTTCTCTTTTCGGGATCCTATCTCGAAGTTTTGAAAATTTTACAAAGAAAGACAAGGTTCCTCGGATGGTTCCCTCGATCGCTCAAATGGTATTTGTTACCTCACCAAAGGCTTTTGAGCGAGCCTCATCTTCCTACTCTATGGCTTGTATGTGGAGCTTTGGGTAGGATAAGTATAAGACTCACTTGTGCCACATGATGTTGTTGAGCCAAAGACCGGATCCAAGAAGAAACTAGTCATGCAACTTGATCGAGATGTGCAAGTGTGTGGAATATTTTTGTTTGTTTTTCTATGGACTCCTTGCTTTGAGATTCTCCTCTTGCTTTTATTTTGGAGGGGGTCATGCTTCATCATTCTTTTTTTCTATGGTCTTTGATTGGAGCACTTTTTTTTCTATGCTTCTTGAGCATATACTTCTTTTTTTTCTTCTTTCTTTTTTTTCTATTGATGACCCCTCTCTCCTTTTGCAAGAATACAAGAAGAGAAATCTCTTAGGAACTTTGGAGTATTTATTTTTGGTGGGTGGATGACATGTTTTGCGTAACTCCCGGTGCAGAAGTTAGCTTGTATATGTGGGTGTACGTGATCTCGATCATGGAAGCATGAAAAGATTCTACCAAGGGTCACAACAATTTGGCCAAACTCAATGGGTCACAAGCAAGCATATGTAGAAGGTTTATACTTTGATATCGACATATGGCTTTGGTAGGTGATATGACCATTGAGGAACTTGTCTTATTTTATTTTCTCAAAAGAAATCATCTGAGATTTTCACCATACTATGAGATAGAGCAAGATTAACATTGTCGCACCATATCATACTAGTCAACACCCTAGGTTTGGTCATAAGCATTTGCTTCCCACAAAGTTTTAATTCCGGCTCTTGTCTCAAAATATACCAACAAATTCAAATGCTCATAGAGCACAAGGTTGTACACTAGGTTCTTGCAAAGTTTTAACATAGCAACTATTCGTCATTTCCAAAGTGAGGGTATATAGACAAGATTTCAAGTGCACATGGTTGAAGCAAATATTTTTGTTGTTTTTCTTTTATTCAAAGGTGATAAACAAGATGTTGAAAATTGGTTTGGATGGACATACCTTCCTTGATTGAAAATGGCGCCTCCCCCAAGTTAATTTTTGGCTACCTGGTTGGCGTGTCTTCATTTCGGTGATGAGTTGAGCACTTGGAAGCTTGTAGTGGTTGGCTTGATGGATTCGTGGAAGATCATAGGTACGGCCGTACCACTAGGTTCGGCCGGCCCTACTCCATTTGCTCCAAGCACTCGTGTCCCCTCCTGTAAACATCCTACACAAAAATTTTGTCGAGGGGGGGGGGGTACGGCCGTTCCTCTAGATGCGCCCGTATCACCAAAAATCTCCAAAATTGTTTTTCTATGTCTTGTTTACTTACTAATGCAATGGTAAAATCAAATTTGAAATTTAAATATGCTTGATGCATGAAATAAAATGTTGGAAGGGAAATATGAGATAAATACCGGTTTACCTCACGGTGAGGGCTCGTAGTTTAGAGTCCGTGAGCGGGACTCCTCCGTCTACTCAATTGATC
Organism: Cenchrus fungigraminus; assembly: GCA_036936925.1. Lineage (NCBI taxonomy): Eukaryota > Viridiplantae > Streptophyta > Magnoliopsida > Poales > Poaceae > Cenchrus > Cenchrus fungigraminus. The sequence goes on along the minus strand of CM072772.1, from coordinate 53,284,577 downwards.
TTGGATTCGTCCGGTCCCAGAGTGGAAGACTCGGACGATGCTCCCTTCACACGCCACACCCTCTTTGTTTTCTTCGGTGGCGCTGAAGTCGGTGAAGCTTTAGCGGGGGTGTTTTTGGTTTCTGTCTTCTTTCCCCCTTAGTCTTGTTGGTTGCCTTCGGCTTCCTTGTTTGGTGGTGCCCTTTGAATGCTTTGTCTTGCTCCCAACGCTTCCTCATCGTGGCAATGAAACTATCCACCTTGGGCTTGGTCAGGGCCACCTTATCTTTCTTGTATTGGGGCCGTGGCTTCCTCTACTCCCTAGATTCCTCATCTTGCACTAGGTAACATTGCTCTTCTTTTGCTTGAAATTTGAATGTCATGTTCCTTCGCCCTATGCGGAATTGAATCTTTCCGGCTCCGACATCAATCCTTGCATTGACATCTCTTAGGAATGGTCGCCCGAGAATAAGCGGCATTTCTCCATCATCTTGTGTGTCGAGGACCACGAAATCCGCAAAGACATAGGAGCCTTTGACATTCACCGAGAGATTTTCCACTATGCCCTCTGGATATTTAATCGATAAGTCGGCAAGTTGGACGGTCATCATTGTTGGAGATAGAGCAAGATATCCTAACTCCTCAAACATGGCCTTGGACATGAGGTTGACACTCGCACCAAGGTCACAAAGAGCATTCTTGATCTTTTGATAGTAGATCGTGCATGTGATAGCCGGATATCCATTATCTTTCTTGTGCAAGACTACTGATTCCTCCCATGGGTCTTGGATTTGATGTATGAGCTTCCCTACATGGTTAGGTGCATGCACCCTCCTAGATGGCTTACCCCATCTGGTGGATACAATGCTAACATTCTCTCGGGTAGGCTCGGGTTGCCTCGGGATTCCACCCGACTCGGAAGAAGGTAAAGAAGCAGCAAGCTGAGCAAGTTGAGTTTCTATCATTTTATTAAAGCTTAGCTGATTCTTCATAGCAGTAGTGAAGGATTCTATGGTGGAATTCAAATTTTCGAGAACTTTATCATTGGTGGCTAGCTTCTTGTTTAAGTTTTCATTAATTCTAGCTTGGCCAAAGACAAGATCTCTAATGGAAGGCTGATTATTGATATTGTTAGAATAATTACCTATATTTTGATTGTTGAACGGGATGTTGGGCCTCGAGTTCCACCCTTGATTGTTGTAGTTGTTGTTGCGGAACCCGTTGTTGTTACCATTGTTGATGAAGCTGGCTTCTTCCCTTGTCTCGGGGCAATCATTTCCTGAATGGCCCAAATTACCGCAAACCTCGCACGTCATGCGAGCGTCCATAATCTTGGCGGTCTCCGTATTGCTTGGTGCCTCCAATTTCTTCATTAGGAGGTCCATCTTGGCGGCGAGCATGTCGATTCCATCGACTTGGTGTACACCGCGGTAACGGGGTTGGAGACGATCTCCATCCCAACCTTGATTTGCCACCATCTTCTCGATCAACTCCTTGGCGGCGGGTACTTGTAGCGAGAAGAAGGCTCCTCCAGTGGCTGCATCTAGGTGCTCACGGGCGGTACGCTTGAGCCTGTGGTAGAAGGTTTGAATTAAGAACCACCCTTGCATGCCATGGTGCGGGCACGCGGTGATGTACTCCTGGAAACGTTCCCATGCTTCCGGGATACTCTCATCAATCTGCTGCTGGAAGCCCGAAATTCTAGCGCGGAGGGCATTGGTTTTGCCCACTGTGAAGAACTTTGCGAGAAATGCCTTAGAGCACTTATCCCATGTGTTGATGGCATCTCGCTCCGCATAAAACCATTGCTTTGCCTTCCCGAGCAATGAGAACGGGAATAGGCGAAGACGAATTGCGTCGTCCGTCACTCCACGGATAGTGAAAGTCCTACACACCTCCTGGAAATGCTGGAGATGTGCATTGGCATCTTCATTCGGCTTGCCGTAGAACGGACTGGCTTGCACCATGTTGATCAATGCCGGCTTGAGTTCAAAGTTCCCTTCTCCCACCATCACGTTCGGCCCGGTAGGGACATTGGTGCTGGAGGGAGCGGAAAACTCGCGGATCGTCATCTCAACCATTGGTGCTGACGAGGTGCTATCTACGGGATCGACGGTGTTCGTCTCTTGACTCGAGAGAAACTTCTGAGGAATGAGGACACAAGGTCGCACTCTCCTCACAAGTGACTCCGGATTGTCGTGAAAGCTGGACGGTAGGTCGAAACCGGTCATGCACTACTCTGCGTACACGAGAGTAGAGCAAGGGTAAACCCGCTTAAATAGCGGTTCACCGAACCTGGATAACTCTATCACAAAGTTTAAACGATATCTTTTGCCTATTGCCTCCCCGGCAATGACGCCAGAAATGCTTGTTGACGTTCCTTAGCCTCACTACTAGGTTTGCACTCACGGCAACGGTGCCAAAAATGCCTGTTGGCACTCGCTAGCGTCGCTACCGGGTTTATACCCCTAGAAATGGAGCTAGGAACATCTTTGGTAAAACACACGTCACAGAAAGGTCCGCAAGCACACGGATTACCGTTGTAGCACTTCACCCAGTGGTATTCGGGTTATCGTATTTATATTTTCCTAAGGGAGGCACTACGGCAAAGATGATCGGATAAACGGTGGAGAGCAACAAGACTCGGTAAAGAGCTATAGCGGGGGTAACGAATAAAGATATTCGGGGATAACTTGACACACACAAGGAGATCTTGGTAAAGGGTTAGAGAGGACCCAGTGAGCTGGGAGGAAAATGAGACGAGAAAGGATCCTAACACAATCTATCTATTCTTGTCAACTCTAGGTAAAGAACTAAGGCAAAGGATAACCAAAGCAAGCTAAACTCGACAAGCTCTTCTAGTGCTGCAGGGGCATGCAAAGCCGCGCTCTTGGACTGGGATGAGAAGGGAGAACGACGACGCGCTGAATCCTACTGGCCTGAACTAACGTGGTGGACTACTGAGCCCGTCCGGAGCAGTCACCTCCTTGGGGTACCACAACTATTCCATTGAACGGGACACCAATCTAAGACTAAGGTAAGCTCTGAGCACCGCGCTCACAACAAACCAAAGAACCTTTCCCCGGATATCACGAAGGAAGGTCTCTCTCCACTACTAAGCACAAACGTACTCGGTAGAAGATCAAGCGAAGAATGACCACAACACTATAGGGTTCAAGATAGCTATGCTAACCAAGATTAAACTAACTTTAGTCTAAACCAAGAATAAAGCTTCTAGAGCAAAGTAAAAGCTGAATGTAATTAACTTGAAAGGTAAGATAGAAAGATAACTTGAATTGTACTTGAGTCTAAACAAAGAAAGGATACAAGAGTAGTACCGGAACCCTGAAGAAGACTCCTCCGAAACCCCGAGACTAGCTCAACTCGACTCTAACTCCCAAGCTACACTAATCCTACTCTAAGTGAACAAAAGAGAGAAATGGAGATGCTCCTGCGTTGTGTGTCCATTCAAGCGAGTAGGAGGTGCCTTTTATAGGCAAGGGAGGTCGGTGGAGCGTAGGGGGGCAACACCCCAGGTGCGGCCGCACCTCTAGGCACAGGCGGCCTTGGGATGTGCCGCCTCTCGCCTTGGACGCTCTGATCACTGCTCCTGAGGCGGTTGTAGGTCGGCTCCTTTGGTCGGTTTTGCCCGGCACGCCAGTTGATAGGTGCAGCCGACCCTATAGGTGCGGCCGGCCCTACCCCGTGCCGTGTGATGCACCGACCGTGTTAGGGGACGCCTAGGATTGCCTCTGGATGATGGTTGTGGTGGTTAAGCGATCAGATAAGTGGACTCATTGATCCAAGTGATCCTAGCCTCCACCCTTTGATAAAACCGACGTTTCTTCAGTGAATCACGCTCGTCCAAGTTGTGCTCGAGGGAGTGGCGGTGCTCTGGACCAGAATCGTGCCACGGGGCAGGGCCCGCCGGACCAGGTGGTTTGGCCGTGCCTAGCACATGTGGCGTGTTGATCCCAAATTCTCCCAAAATGTGTACCTACCTATGAAAATCACAACACAACTCGTGGAACTTTATTAGTCCTAAAAATGTGCATAAAACTTGTCATATACTCCTCTCGAACCCGAGGTTTTGACGGTCCAATTTTTGTTGTAAGGACCGTCAACACGCGCCGCAACGCGGCCTGGCAGCCAGTCAGGTGCCGCCATGTGGCAGGCCCGTATTGCTTTACGCGCGTACGAGGTACGGCAGGACGGTTGTGGGACCTACTGACATCATCTATTTTGTCCTTTTCATATCTTGCGCATACGAGCTTCGATGTAGGAAAATAATATATCCATTTCGATCATCTCGACGAGCTCGTCGCAATGGTGCAGTCCAATCTGGCATTTGAGGTTGTTTATGATGACGCCCTTTATATGCCATTGCTTTACTTGCTCTCAACTGTACCATTTAGCATGTATTTCAGTGCAACCTGCAACAAAAGCTAGAAACACGAATACTTGTGGAACTTGTCAGTATAAAGTCCTATTCTAGTGTTGATGATCAATTTTTATTTATTTAATGTAGGAGTTGACGGTGTAAAAGTGGTACTTAACAGCTGTCAACAACACCCCAACACTTTACCTTTGCTCGTCCCGAGTGAAGGGAGAACAAATCAAGTGGGACATGATATCCAAAGGTATGAAGCGAGCATAAGAGATATTCCAAACCATACCTTGTACTTGTGAACTCTGTGGAGTGGCTATCATGCCATCTTGGGTAGTTGAGGAATGGAACGGTCATGAATCAAATCACCACTACTCAACATGTCAAGTAACTTGGGATTTTGCAATAAGTTTTCAAAACAAACCTTGCTTAGCTCCTCATTTGATTCTCTCAGATCATTCAATGTGTATATGTCCTCACCAAGGCAATAGATTTGCCTTTCATTCATCCTACTTCTAATGATGGCTATATGTGGGGCTCGGGGTAGGATAAAAGATAAAGCATACTTGCGTCACATCTATTGCAAAGTCAAAAACCGGATCCAAGGAGAAAATCAAGTCATACAATCAGATCAAGATGTGCACATGTATGATGTCATGGATATGGTAAAGTGGATACTAGGCCCAGAATGTGTGCTAGATATTACCATATATATGACGAATGTTGTGGTGACGGTAAGGTGGACACTAGGCCCGAAACGGGTACTAGTTATTACCATCAAATTTATTGGAACTCCTTTTTGCGTGATCACATCTCTCTCCTTTTCCTTTTTTATTTTGGACATGGGCTATCCTTTTTTTCTCTTCTTTTTTTTTCTTGCCTTGAGCATGTGTCTCTTTCTCCTTCTTTTTTTTGCATAGCCCATGTCTCTTTTTCAAGGACACTTTGGAGAGAGAGGTCAGCACATATGGAGCTTTATTTTGTGGAATGGATGGATGATACAATGCTAACTTCCAGTGTAGAAGCATAGCAAGGGGATATGGTGGTGTGCACATGAATCTTGATCGTGAAAGCATGAAAAGAATTCTCACAAGGGTCACAACAATTTGACAAAGCTCAATGCAATAACAAGCAGCATATGAGTATAAGGTTTCCAAGATAACTCATCATATGGCTTTGGTAGGACTTTGGCATATCAAAGAGGAGCTTTGCAAAGGGTTTTCGGATTTTCGAATGAAATTCCCAAGCACTCAAACATTTAGAGAGAAGATCATATCATCAAACCATATCACAAACATCATCTACTTAGATGAGCATGAGTTCCCTAATGATATTTGTTCACAAGAACCAAGATGATAAGCATGGAATAAAACATGTGCAAGCCAACCATAGGAAACATGTATAGCAGGTACAGCAAGATTCCAAGGGTTTGATTTAGCAGATAAGATTTGAAACTTATTCAAACTCATGAATCAAGAGAGTGAGATAAAGGGTGCACATACCATCGCTCCTGAAGAATATGAGAAACAAGGAAGACTAGTGGTGGTTCAGCTGGCCCATGGGGTAGACAGATCACTCTAGTTTACCTTGTCCCTTGTCATGAAAGCGCAGGTGATGTTGTGCAACGCCTGTGTGGGAGATCTCAAGTGTGTATGTCGATGATAAGCTTGGGAGATCTCCCCCACACTTGTTCATGTACCTGGTGCTGTCTTCAAACAAAATGGGAAAAACAAAAGAGAGACTCTACTGGTTCAAGAACCAGGGAGCCTTTATTCAAATTCAAATATAAATTCACCATGAGACCTAGCTAAAATAAGGCTGGCATGCCCTGGCTTACCTTCCCACTTGAATCAAGCTCGATGACTTACCCCATTTGGATTCGAAAATTCTTACAAGGGTGAGTCCGCATATACAACCAATATCCATGTAAGCATTAACTATAAGGTTCATCAATCAAACTCAACACCATGTCTTGTTTGATTGAAGAAGATAGTTTTAACCTAAGCACCATGCTTAATTTAAAACAACCTATGAAAGCACGTAGCTAAACATGCACTCAAACCATAGCATTACAAACATAGATAAAGGAAGTATGAAAGCATGATCAAGCTATTCCAAAGGGACATAAACATGAGCATATGATGGTGAACACCGGGCAACCTCCCGAAAGGGCTTTGTTTAAATTCAAAAGCAGGACGTACCTAACTGGGCAAGAGGCAGGAGCAAACATCATCTCCAAACCAGGATAAGATTTGGTACGAGAGGAACTTTACTCGGGATGCTCACATACCTCCCCCACACTTGAAGTTTGCATTGCTAGGCAACAAAACTCAAGTGTGTGGAGATCAAGCTTCCTTTTGTAATGTTTCCTCACCAAATCTTTTGAAGTGTTGAGGTGATGTAGCTCACATGTTCTTAGGTGCTACATGTCCATCGTTCTTTATAATCTTCACTTGAAAGGGTTAGGACAAAAAATACCCGAGGGACAACCTATCCTAAAAACATGCTCTTGCTTTTTATTTGAAAAAGGAAATAAAATCTAACCTAATCCAGGCTATCTCCTGGTAGTGCTTTGTATACGGTCATAAGCTCGACCCTGGGAACATTCTTCCTGCAGCTATCATTGGTGATGCCATTCCCGTCTCACCACCAATTTTTAATGTGTCATTGAAGCTTTAGCTGCAAGGTTAGTGCCTCAGTGCATACACGAAATCTGCAATGCTTATGGTAAACATATGCATCTACAACCATCCTTCTAAACTTTTTACAGGAGAGGACCACAAGGCGGTTGGGGTCCTTGTGCGTGCTCAGTGCACTTAGCATGGCTGACTCTGGAAAGGCATGGTGCAAGCATGGTTCATGTGGTGTATCAAGAATGAAGCTACCATGCTCATCAATGGAATCCTTTCCTTTGAACTCCAGAGTCAGTGCCTCATAGATTTCCATGGCCAATGATTTCTGCATCTCAAGAGATACATCGTGAAAGGTCGATGTTGATTCTCGATCAAGGTCGAGAGCAACATCGTACTGGCCAGCGGGAAGAGACTCAAACTCGATCGAGGATGATGACGATCACTCGCCTTCATAAAGGTGAAGAGGATCTTCTGAGTCATACTCCTGACGGGTAGAAAATTCTACAACCTCAACGAGAATGGGCTCAGACGATGCGAGCGGAGATACATGCATCATCTCCTCGAGCGGGTTTTGCTTGGGAAGAGGCTCCGCCATAGAACTTTCTGAGAACAAGAGAGTGGTGGCAGAAGCGGCTTCCCTAAGCTTTTCATCTAGGCTCCCTCGAGATGCATCGAGAAGTTTTTCTACTGGGGAGCTTAGGAGGAGATCAAAATTGAGGACATCAAAGATGTGGAAGTCTAGATTCACCTTGATCTTGTCTACTAGGAGCGGCACAACACATGCAACCCCCCGACACTCAAGAATATGTCCGGAGGGACAACTCTTGAGGAGTTTGGCGGATGGTCTTAGCGTAACGTTGCCCAACAAAGTATACGCTATGTGCCATGGCATGACATTAACCTCCATAGTGGGATTAAGATGGGCTTCTATGATAATTCCCCTTATGGAACAAGAAATTATCGTAGAGGGAGAACAAATCCATAGTGCTTCGGAAAAGTTTCCCACTCCAGTCAACCACTTCTTTTCCACGGCCTCCATGATAGATGTTTCGTTTGGAGGATTGGGAGGCAAAGAAGGTACTGTAGGCCTAGGGGAAGGTTCTGTCAAAAGATTCCTAGCTGGCTGGATTTGGACAGAAGAGGGCTCCTTCCCTAGTTGGACATCTAAGCAATTCGAGGTGTTTCTGAGATTTTCAAGAGGGTTATCCTCGAATCGATAGAGGAACTCTGGAGGCTGAATTTCTTCTTCCTCCATTGTTCTTGGTTCGGGAGAGGGCTCAACGGTCGAAAATTGAGATGTGGAAACCGTAGGTTCAGGTTCGGCTGTTGAGAGACTCTCATGGATCGAATCTGATTCCTAGTGGGGTTCATTATGGTCGGTAGGGAAGAAGGAGTTTTCTAAGAAGCTGTCTAGGATTGCTCTTCCTTCCACTAGAGTTTTGTGTGCAAACGAACCTCTAGCAGCGATGTCAAGATCTTGGGCAGCGTCCATGTCTAAACTCATGCAAAATGCGTAAAGCAAGACATCATCGGGTAGAAATGAGCCGGGTCCAGATGCACAAAGGTGTATGAACCTAGCCCACGCTGCTCCTATAGACTCCTCCTCTAATTGTTCGAACTCAAGAATATCCCCTGGGAGAGAGGCCATATGAGTATACCATTGCACCGTCCTCTCCACGAGAGAGAATGAGTTGCAAAAGTTATCTCGAAGTTTGCCCCAATCACCATTTACACTTTTTATAGTGTCAGTGTACCATTGCTCCTCCCTTTCTGATAGAGAGAGGGGGAACAACTTCCACCTTATGGATTCCTGTGTCATGCCTGGGAGAACCCGTGAACACAGTTCCTCAAATTCTACCAAATGAAAGTAGGGGTCTTCATTGATCGCTCCAAAGAAGGGTCGATCCTAAACCATGCCCATAATGTGGAAATGAAGTTCATGGTTGGATGAAGACGTTGATGGATCATTGAACTCGTAAGTTGAGGTGGAGAGATCGTGAAAGGATGGACTCTCCATGGGTAACGGGGGTAAAGGTAGAAACAAAGAAAAATAAAAGATACGAGGACCACTGGGTACGAAGATAGATACAGCAACCGTTCCCCGGCAACGGCACCAGAGAGCTTGTTGGGTATTTTAGCGTCACACGAAATAAATCTGCAAGCGCACGGATACCGTTGTAGCTTTCACCTCAGAGTATTGCAAGGGTATCGAATCCAAGGGAACGTGTGTGCACTAACTTCGTATAGTCGGTCCAAGGAAACACCCAGATAAGAGGCAAGGATAGAGATGATTCCTAAAGATAGCACTATAGATGAGGTTAAAGGTCGATCTCTCGAGAACTTGCTTCGGGCACCGGCTAACCCCTGATCTGTCAAGAGACTCAGGCCTACGGATCTAAGACGAACCTCAACCTGCACTATATCTGAACGTGGAGGATTTCAAAGGATCAACAGGGCTGTGACCACTTGCGATCTACCTCTACCAATCCGTGGGATATAGGGCAAACGAAGGATAACCCTTAACCTAGACACTATGTCTATGCTACTGATTACTACCGTAGCCTGACTACGCTATCCCGCGGTGCGTAGCAACCTACGGCACTCTATATTAAATATAGAGCGATGAACCCATGAGGAGAACTGATGTCACTCAACTATAGAAGCTACTAGCTTAAGCTAAAGGCATATGAGAGAGCACTCAGTCCCGTACTAAGCTTCCAACGTATACGAACGACTTGCAGCAGACGAGCGTATAAACCCAGGATCTACACACTAGCAGAGGAAAAAGGCTACTCATGCAACCTAACCTAAACTATTAGAAAGGAATCACGAACGCACTTTATTCTAATCAGAGAATGCAAGCATATCCACTTTATTCTAAATGACGAACATGCATACAAATGGATATGAGCACTTATGGACCTATGCTAAAAGATCGAAAGGTTGTGTTCGCGAAGAACGCAAGCCTCTAAATCAAGAACAAGTGAAGAACACAAGAACATATCACCTATGCATGAATGCTACTTTAGTCTAAATAGGAAATGCGGAAATACTTTACTCTAATTGAAGAACAAGCATCCATAGAGATACAACTCTCTCTCACCCTCCTACTCTCTAATCTACGAAGGAGAGGCCTCTCCTTTGAAGGGAAGCTCTCATCCTTGGGTGAAGTGGTGTAGTGTGTCCCTAAATGAACCCCCTCCCCTCATATTTATTGGCAAGTGTCACCAAGTGTTTGGGGTGCTTTCCCCTTGTTTTCCCCTCTCCCTTGGCGCCATCTGACACTGTAGCGTGCGGAGTACAGTTCCTGGAGGTGGTGGGGCAAAGAACCGGCGTAGAACCGGATCCCAGGCGTGAGAACCGGAGCTGAACCGGCTAGCTGGGCACAAAACCACCCAGAAAAAAGGAAAACCGCCACCCAGCAGGCGAACTAGGGGAACCCACCCCAGGTGACCCACTCGCGGCGCGCCATGTGCCCTTCCAGGGCCGCTTCCCGCGCCCCGAGCCCGCCCCGCGCGGCGCCCGCCTGCGCCCGCCAGCGCGTGCCACGTGCCCGGCCGGGGACGGATTCCCGCGCGCCTGTGTGCGCTCCGTGTCGCAGGGGGCCAGCCGCTCGCGGCTTGCCGCGTGGCCGAGCGAGGCCGCCCCACGCCCTTTCGCGTGTGTGCGGCGCGCCGCAGCGCGGACTAGCAGCCAGTCAGGTGCCGCCACGTGGCGGGCCCGTATTGCTTCGCGCGCGTACGAGGTACGGCAGGACGGTTGTGGGACCTGCTGACATCATCTATTTTGTCCTTTTCATATCTTGCGCATACGAGCTCCGATGTAGGCAAATAATATATCCATTTCGATCGTCTCGACGAGCTCGTCGCAATGGTGCAGTTCAATTTGGCATTTCAGGTTGTTTATGATGACGCCCTTTATATGCCATTGCTTTACTTGCTCTCAACTGTACCATTTAGCACGTATTTCAGTGCTACCTGCAACAAAAGCTAGAAACACGAACACTTGTGGAACTTGTCATTATAAAGCCCTATTTTAGTGTTGATGATCAATTTTTATTTATTTAATGCAAGAGTTGACGGTGTAAAAGTGGTACTTAACAGCCGTCAACAAACAACATGAAGAAGTGGAGCCGCCACCGTGTCCTGGCCAGAAATGAGGGATGGATGTAGATGGAGTGAGCGAGCCGCGCCAATGGAAGACCAATGCTAATATGTTATCTGTGATGTTAATTAGTATCTTTAGATTTCGTGGGAACATTGTCTTATGTATGTGAACATCGTGATGTTAATTAGTAACTTTACATTTCCATGAAACATGGTCCCATGTTTGTCCGGCCTGTTCGTGTTTCGTAGAAGAACATCCACTCTTATTGTACTTATACATGATTGTGTTTCATAGCTTGACACATGATCTGGAGAGGTTGAAGATCAATATTAGATGATTAATAAGAAATAGCAATGTGATCGTTGCTCACCTTGACCAAATTCCAAACAAGCATCCGGTTATTGCCAAACATCCAAAATGCTAATACATCCCAAACCCAAACCATGTTTGTGATTTTGGTTATCGTTTGTTTGTTGATCAATCCCCTTGTTTGAAGTTGTTATCCTGACCAGCTCTCTTCCTTGTCTCCCTATAAATGTTATCCTATTTTATCGCTCTCATAAACTATGAAATCATATATCACCTTTGTCCAAAATCAAAACAAGCATCTTTTACAGGTCCGGAAATATTTGTCCTTTCTGTATATTTTTCTAGACCGAAACATCTGGTCTGTTAATGCATCCCATACCCAAACATCTGGTTTAATGGCAGTAAACAGTTCATCTCTGCATGTTGAAGTGCTTGTAAATATAGTTTGCTCCAAATTCACTAAGATTACAAATTTACATAGTTCTTTTCTTTGCAAAAGACTGTTACATTATTAGAGATCGAGGCGCCTCCTTGCATTAGCGTGATACAACTCCCGAAGAGACACCCTGACTTTCCCTGAAACTGAGATCTATTAATATACCGGACTCTCCCAACTCCCTCCATTGCCTTGTCTCAAACTCTCTTCCTCCAGACAACCACAACCACCATGCCTTCTTCTCCGATTCAACTTATTGCCTCCCCGTTCCCTTCCAACCCCTCCTCCATCGGGACACCACCTGACTCCCCCCAACCAAGTGCATGCAAGCCATCCGAGCCCTCCTTGAGTGAATCTGATGCAGAAGACATGGAAAGGCAGGAGAGCGAGGACAGCGAGGATGAGTACGACTACGTGGAAGAGGATGAAGAGGAAGAGGAAGAGGATGAGGAAGAGACGTGGGCGGCCATTGAGAAGAAGCGATTAGCAGCCAAGAAGAGGAAGCGGGTGGAGGCCAAGAAGTGGAATCAACAGACGAAGGCGTTTGTGAGGCAGCTTTTGAAGGATGACAAGGCTGCTAAGTTTGATTCATTCAAGGACATTCTGTCGGCGAAGAAGAAGAAGGGTGCAGGGGAGGAGGAGGAGGTGGACTCGAAGAGGACCAAGAAGAAGATGGACCTCAGCACTGGTCCTTCAAATGCCAGCCCCGCCAATCCCGGTCCCGTGGCTCCCTCAGCGATTGAAGCTCCCTCGACACCAGAGTCATCGGGGAACTCCTCAGAGGGGTCGTCTTAGATTACTCGGATTTGGGTTTTCTTTTTCACTTTGAAATAGGTGGTCTTGTGGATGGAAAGATCAATGGTATGTTTTCTTTTGGATGGAAAAGATCGATCCCCTGTTTTCCTACTCTGTGAATCTTGTAGTGGTAGGAAAATCCCTTGTATCCCCTGTTATCCATGAAGAACATGGGTGTTCTTCTTTTCCATGATCACCTTCCTTGCTTCAGTGGATTTCTCTGGTCATGATGCATTGCCATAGTCTGAGATGTAATGTCTTGTCATTTGATATTTTATTCTTATCCCACCGCACCGCATTGCAGATACACACGTAAATGATGACCGATTTTACAAATTTACCGTTTGACTAAATTCACCGTTTTGCCAAGAATATACAGAATGTAAATGATGGTCACCTTGCCCAAATTATTCAACTTAAATGTGCACATACATGACTCGTACAGTGGCACTGGCACAGGCGCGCACAAACACACACCCAACAACGAAATCTTCAGACTTGGCGACTTGGAAGACAACAGATACGGTCATGGAGATGGATACGGCACACACCTATCCCGCCATACCTAATGCACGACGGAATGTAGCATAACGAGGATCCGTGCGGAGATATTCCTCCAATGCACGGTGCCTACCCCTCGACTTCATGGTACGTCCTGAGCGACCAATGCCAGAAGTATGCTGTAGGATGTCACGAAAACCCCACTGCCGGTGAGCTAGATTGCAGTAAGGGAACACACAGCGACCATGGCGAAGCACACGAGTGTAACCCTGCTCTTGCAGCCAAGCCAAAGCATCTTTCTTCATCTCCTCCGTTTCTTCCTCATCTTCTTCGTCCATGTCGTACAGATCATATGGATCCATGTTTCCTGGCTGCCGCGGAGGTGGCACAGCATGGAAGTTGGCGGTTCCTCCGTTCGCATCAGAAGCCATCCTCCTACACACTCGCCAACAACATAAACATGATAAGCACTGACCAGAAACAATAATTGCAACCTGTAAAAACACGACGTGGAAGCTAAGAGCTCACCTCTTTTCACAGCACAGAACATAATAGAGAGGTCTGCTAGCACAATGCGTGGAGGATGAAGAGGTGATGAGCAAAGGCCTTGGGGGCACGCCTATTTATCGAACCATGACTAATAATAAGGTAGTGTGCACCATGACTGATAATAAGGCAGCGTGCACCTCGTGGCAGAGCATGCCTCACGGGATTATAGTAGCCATGAAAATACGTGGGATGCTCGGTATACGAAGGCCTACACTGCTGAGGAATCCTGTCACAAGTATAGGGCAGAATATGCAGGCTTTTTCCCCGGTAGGCATGCGAAATATTTGGTGGGTACACGAGTGTGCTTTGGTCCAGATAAGAACGTAGAAGGAAGATCCTTATATCCGTATGACTTAAAAAAATAGATGTGCAGGCATTGTAGTGTGAGAAGCAGCTGTTAGGCTTTGTGATCTTCGACTGGAAACGCACCCAGCTTCACTGAAGCATGGGCCGCTTCCAGATATCCGTCTCCCGCCTATATTGTACGCCACCGGAATCCCACCCAAACTCGCTGACAATATGGGGCCGCGATTGCACAGCCTCACTTGTCAGTGGCCCCGAAGCAAGTGCAGCTTACCAAATTTTCATTTCGCGGTCAGGAAGTCGAAAGCGGGATTTTCAAATTCTGTATTCCCTCTCCGCTCCGAAATAATAAATACTCTACTCCATTGCTACCGTGTTGCGCCACTAAACTCCCACCTTCCATTTCCAAAATGCATCACTCTGCTCAGCTAGATCTGCGGTGGCGGTCCGACCTCACCGTCGCTAGTGGAGGGAGAGGGGTATCTCAGCAGATGGTGGGTGGCAGATATCGGTGTTCTGCTTGCGTCTGCTGTGTTGGCCAAGCTGAGCAGTTGAGCAAGGATACGGCGCAAGCACCAGCTCCCGATGCCCCCTCAATCCATGGGCCCCTGAATCTTGGAGCTTCACAAGTGAGAATCTCATTTCCTTTTCTTTCTAGTCCCCTAGTAGTATTTTCGTTGGCTTGGAAAGTAAATTGCTTCATGCATTGTGTTAGTTCTGAGATTCTTCTCTTAACTTTGCCGCTCTAGATCCAGTCACTGATTTTGAATACAAGTTAATCGATGAGCCATGCTTTGAAAGTAAATTGCTTTGTGTATTGTGTTAGATTGGAGATTCTTCTCTTACCTTGGCCGCTCTAGATGCAGTTACTGATTTGTAACACAACTTAATAGATGAGCCATGCTTAGAAAGTAATTTACTTTGTTTATTGTCTTAGATTTCAGATCCTTCTCTTACCTTGACCGCTCTAGATCCAGTTCCTGATTTGTAACTTATTGTGCAGGGCCTAGCATCCCACTCCTGCATTGCTGAGATTCAATCACATGTTGTGGTATGTAACAGAACGCATGAGTATCCTGCTACTTTATTCTTAGGATTTTTCTTAAGTTTATTTGCTTGCTTCGTTTAAGGTTCAAGTTTGACTTCTCCTTTCATTTTTAGGCTCAAATGTTGAGGACAATCCTTGCGGTTCAAATATCAAATTCCTGTCCCTCCAATGTGAAGTCAAAGCCATTCATTGATTACATGCCTCGACATTATCCAGCTTTCGCTACATGCTCAAGACCTAAAGTTTCGTTGGGAGGGCTAGATGCAGCTGCTGACCTTGGTGAAATCTTTGTTGAACAGGACCATGTTTTGACAGACTTGAAGATCAAGGTAGAGGCATCAGATGTAGCAATGAAAGTGCAGACTGATGAGATTGAGAGGTTGAAGAAACAAGTAGAAACTATTGAGACCCTCCTTCGTCAACTGCTAAGCTCGCGCCTTGGGTAAGGCCACTGTGTTTCTTAGTCTTCTGCTTGTATCCTCCCAGCTAGTTGTGTTGGTTTGTGAGTACTGAGCTTTGTTATCTTAGTGGGTTCTATTTCAAGACCAGCTTTATTTGTGAGCATGGAGATATCTTAGTGTGTATTGGTTTGTGAGCTCCTACTGACAATCTACTTGTGGTTGTTCTGTGTTCATTGATAATAATGTGTCATGTGTGATCCGAAACATTTATTTGTATCAGTGGTATGGAAATATTATCTGTAATGTCAATTACTGAATTGATTAGCATGTAATATGAGATTGAATTATATTTAATTAAGCGCTACCTGGAGTGCAGCCCAAAATAACAGGGAAAAAATATGTGGGCTTGCCCCCCTCGGCCCATTATTTTTTTTACGAATTCAAAAACGATTTATTAATAAAATGGGCCGTATCAAAAATGACATCAGCGATTGGTGGGCTGGGTCCAATATCAGTTGGGCCTTAATCATTTTATGACGTCATCGAATATTGAACTCGATCCAACCAGTACTGGACCCAAAACAAATTAATGACGAATGCAATTATTGGGCTCGGTCATACTAAAATCGGGCCTAAAACATTCTATGACGACCTCGATTATTGGGTCGGTCCAACCAGAATTAGGCCTAAAAGTATCTACGATGACAACAATTATTGGGCTCCATCCAACCATAATAAGGCCTTAAACAATCTATGACGCAAACAATATTGGGCTCCATCCAACCTTAATCAGGCCTAAAACCAATTTATGATGACCGAAACATTGGGCTCAACATAACATTAAGTGGGCCAAATTCAATCTATGACGACAAGGAATTTGGACCTTGTCCCAACAAAATATGGGCTGAATTCACTTAATGACGAAACGGTTTGTCACAAAACGCCGTGCCACATCAGATTTTGATCTGACATGGCATGTACCTTATGACGCCTTAGTGTTATGAATTTATACGCGTCATTAAACTCATGATGCCGCGAAATAAGGTCTCGTCATTAATCGTGGTTTGTGACGCTCGATTAATGACGGAGCGTTTTCGTAACAACCGGCGTCATTAATCGCGGTTTATGATGAGAAACGGCCTTTTTTGTGTCACTAGTCGGCGTTTTTCTTGTAGTGAAAGTTATACTATATACACTGATTACATGCATTAGTGCCGGCCTAATCACACACCATCTGTGCACTCAGGGAGCGAAATACGTCCGCTTCAGAAGGACGCGAATATTCTCGCCCTTTCGCTTGAGCTGTTAGTTGACAAAGGGCAAGAAGTTAGCATATATATATCACAATCGAAAATTAACACTATTAAGCTAGGGGCGCCATATCTGACCTCCCTCCTCGACGACTTTGGCCAGTCTCCAGTCTCCTCATCGCTGTTATGCGAGACAGTGCAATGAATTTAGACCATGTCATTGACCACGAAGACATGGTCGTGCTCAGGAGTCTTCATTAACAAAAAATCAGAGGCAGTATTAGAATCTTAAACATGCATGAGTGCAACAACTAAATTAACCTCAAACGATTCCGGTGCTAAATTTAGAAAACAATTTATGCTATGTATAGTTAATACTGAAATATTTTAACATGCATTAGTACTAAATTTTTCACTAATAATTCCAATCTGATGTACAAGAATTCTCATGCTATATACTTAGTAAAAATTGAATGCGATTGCTCAATTAAACATTGTAACATTCCAAACTACTTGTAGTAATCTGAGTTAACTACAAAAACCCTATTCCATAGCTGCAGTAGAAAACCGCAACTCCACATCTATCCTCCCAGCAAGAAACTCCCAAATCTATACTAACCGGAGGGGCGGGAGGTGGAGCGATGCCCAACAGTTCGTCATCGGAATCCTTGATGACGACTGGCACCACCTCTTCAGCATCCTCGTTGGCATCGAGGACGGCGGTCGGCGCCTCCACTTCATCTTCCTCCTGGTTGCGCCTCGGGATAGTCGTCGTCCTCGTCCTCCTCTGGAGCGCGTTCCTGGTGCGATTGCCCCTGACAAATCTTCCTCGCCCGCCACGCCTCTACTCGGTGGAGTGGTGCTCCACTTCAGGCCGCCCAACAATGGCGGCCGCAGGCGTGTCGGCGGGAATGGCGACAGCGGCGCCCGGGATGGACTCGGTTGCGTAGCTGCGAGAGCGGGTGGAGCGAACCATCTCGCCGATGGAGGAAGAGCGGTGGCGACAGCACGACAAGAGCGGCAGTTGATGGGACAGATTGGGAAGGAAGCGGGGTGAAGGGGTGATGCGTGAGGGTGAAATCCAGCGGCCTCGCTTCGTTTATGCATGCGAAGGGATGCGTTCATGTCTTTAGTCACTGATTCGTGAACCAGCTTGATCAGTGTACCCACGCGTCAGAGAGTCGAAATGGGTTTGTTGTATGTAACCGGAAGAGGAAGGGGCAAACTCGTGGGAACCACTATGGTCAAACACGTCTTCATTTTTTATTTTCTTTTAATGGTTGAAATGGAATTAAATTCTACGACATCAATAATGAATTCAAATGAGAAAGTTGGCAATTCTATAGTTTTATAACTTATCGAGATCTACAACTTTTATTTTGGTGCGTTTCGCCAATCAAGTTACCTTCAACTATTTACATTACTGATTTCATCAGTTTACAAATTCACAAATTTATTTGGGGCAATACATGATTTCGAATTAAAAAGTCGTGAATACGAAAGTTGTAGAACTCATCAACATCTACAAACTGTATTTAAGTCACAAATCCATTAAATTTCACAGAGTTTGAGTAATCCAAATTGTGAATTTCAATAATTGTCAACTTCAAGCAAGATTTTTCATATACTAAATGATGACAAATGGAATTGTGATGAATAGCAAAGTTTCATAATTCATAAAAGGTCTACAATCTTTTTTTAGGTCACGTTGTCCCTTTGCCACTTGTGGTTTGTAGGCAAAAAACGCCGATGCCCCATGTAGCAATGCTTCGTACCAAATTTTAACCACATGCACTCAGTGTCCTTATGACAATAAGGACAAACAAACCTCTCTTTGGTGCTCCAGCCAGATAACATCACGTAAGCAGGGAAGTCGTTTATTATCCAGAGTAACACGGCACGCATTTTAAAATTGCGCTTATCCTTCGAATCCCAAGTTTCAACTCCGTCTTTACTCCAAAATGTTTTGAGCTCATCGATCAGAGACTCTCCTTCCTCTTCTACTTCAAACAGATCATCCATAAACTTGTCAAAGCCGCGTTGCCACGCATCATCTTTAGTCAGCAATTCCATCCAACTGCAATCCTCTTCACTTGCCATTGCAAGAAAACCAACTACAGCAGATTTCTCCTAAAACAGTGAGGACAAAGGGCGTGCTTGATCAGTATTACATATTATTGTATTAAATTAGATGTATATACAAACTAATTAACAAACAAATAAAATTCCATGCACATGGATCTCATAATCGATTATACCTTGGCGGATTGGATCTGAAGAACAGACTTTTTCCCGTGGTGATACAGGTGATCGCACTTGCGCTCGTGGTTCCAGATGATCGGAGCTTGCAGCGTCACCCCGGTGGATTGTGTGACAACAACAAGCAAGGATGTGTTGTTTGGGTATTTTTTGTTCCTCGTATTACAGGTCGATATATATTGTTGGGTTACGATGGGTGATACGACATAGAGTTGGGTTAGGACTCGGTGAAACGAATAGAGTTGGGTTAGGACTCGGTGTACAAAAATAGATAGTCGTGTGCAGGACATGGTCCAGGCCCACAAGCCATCGAACAGGCCCACGTGGTTCGGCCGAACCAGTGGTTCGGCCGACCCATCCGTGGGTCCATTGGGCCTCCACTTTTGTCAGTGATTTAGAGTTGGGCTAAGGATATATTTCCTTGATGAGCATCGGTTATTGCAAGTACTAGAGTAATACTACCTCCAAATTATAATATTTGACGTTGCTTAGTTCAATTTTGAACTACCAAACGTCAAACAAAACGATATGGACGTAGTAACACATAAATAAAGTACTAAAAACTTGTTGCCATTTTGACCCTATGAAAGCACACGCAGCATCCAATCCACATGTTCTTTCACACACACATAGATAACATCAGCAAACTAGCATCCAACTATATATCCTTAATAAGTTGCTGCCGTTGTGGTGACATTCATCAACCTTTGGCATCCAACGCACATATGCCCGTGGACACATCTTCTTAGACAAGTAGCTCAGTCATCTACTTCTGCAGTGAGGTACTCACCAACCTACATCTTTCATTTGATAGCTTTGCGAAGCTGCTCAGCCATGTGCCGTATCTGACATTTAACAACAGGGTGCATTAGCATCTGGTTAACGTAAAGTCCAAAAGCATCACACAAAAGAAGAATGATGTAGCACATCACCTGCCCACCAGACAGAACTGGATCATTGGTAACCTCATCATCGCTATCAGCAGTTATAGCCAAGAGACATGTTATCTTGTGGCACACAACTTCATACTTCTTTCCATCAACCTTTATTTAATATAAAACCATGATCACAATGATGATCAAAAAGTTACATGTCACATTTAAATCTGGTCTACTAACAGTACTTACCCAAATTGAAGTAAAATAAAAGACCACAATCTCTAATATTCATGGCACTCACCAACGCCAGTTATGTGGAAGCAGGCACGTCTGGGAAGTCGTACTGAACATCATTCTCTGGGGTAACAGGATCACAAGTACATATGTGGCGGGTTCGTCGCACCTATGAGGAGATAACAAATGTTAACATAGTACAGCTATCACTATATTATGTAATCCTTTGTTTTGGTGTTGCATTCCTATATTAAGGATGTGGTACGAAAAATGATGAATCCTTACAATGATTTTATGGTGTTGTCAATGAATGTATACAAAAAAGAATAATTATGATATTTCATACAATGACCTTCTACATGTGGAATATTTTGGTGCATTGCAATTGTGAATGCAGCAAAACGAATCTAACAAATGTGAATCAAAATATACTATTGATGCGCTCATAGTAGTGTGACTAGCATTAATTCAAGATAGCACAGTCTAACACAGCCTCACTTCTGACTAGCACCAAATGACCAAATCCAATCTACAAAAGGAACAAAGGCAAAATCTGTACTCCCTAAATCCTACATCGTGTAGCTGCACTAACCCTCGAGTACAGTTATATACCAATCTATAAATGTCTATGGAAATGATGAAAGGGGCTTGGTCACCTGGTTATTATTGATGCGTGATGATGGGGGTGGTGGTGGCGGCGCTTGCACCACCCACTACATCGCCTTGGTTCTTGGGGGTGGCGGCGCTCGCTGCCACTTCATGTCCTTTCTTACTGGCCGAAGACGCGGTGATTGCTCCAAATCCCGTGGTTGATTTGGTGTCGCGGCGTCACGACGACGGCCCAGAGGAGGACATCGCCGAACTTCGCGAGAACCGACCTCGTGCGTCGCGTAACTGCCTCAGGGAATTGTGGTTCTTATGTCTCGACATCATCGCACTCCAGGTGGATGAGAAGATGTGGCTGGCGGTGGGGAAGGCGATGCGTCCAGCGAGGGGATTGGCGAGAAAAACCCAGTGTTTTGGGGGAGGAGGGAAAAGGATAGGAGGGCGGTTTTTGGCTTCTTTTGGAAAAATAGATACACCGTAGTTTTTTCCATCCGAAAGGCACTGACATATGAGGCTGGGAAAGCTAGGGCCCACACTACCTATAATCTACTATAATTTGGACTTTTCCTTTTTTGCCTATAATCTCCTACATAGAAGTTGAAATTTAAACATTTCCCTATCTTAGTTAGACTGAAGTTTCAAAATTTGAGATTTTCACAAATTTTTAGGGTCTTGAATGATGTCAAATTAAAAACTCATGAATGACCAAAAGTGTAAAACTCATCAACATCTACAAACTTTATTTAATTCATTAATACATTTTAGATTTTTGAAGACTAAGCCATGTGAAATCGATGGTGTAGAAAAAATGACTTAAACAAAGTCCGAAAATTAGCACAACAGAAGGTGTAGCACACTGGTAAGGCTCCAATCTCTTAATCACACCTTGACTTGTTCTTAGGGTAGCACGTTACTACACAGTACTAAATAATTGTTTGCATAAATTGGTAATCATGCTTGAGCACAAGTTGATTTGCAATCTCAAATGACAGAAATGCATCCTGGGTTGCGTAATTAACTTGCCAGCTTGTCAAATACCTCAAACCCCACAGAGTGTGATCGAACCCATAATCCTTGTAGAGAGGTAGTTTCAGTTTTCGAGCTCCCAACTTCTCCAGTGATGATCTCTTACCATTTCTGCTTAGACATCTATACTCGTGAGCAACTTCAGGTATAGTCAATTGAAGGTCTGTCCAATTAGTGATTGTGATGCCGCAGTCCTGCTCTAAGTGTGCAACATCATTGGATATATGAGCTCCAACGAAGACGTAGCCTTCCCCTGTGAGAAACTTGACAAGGACTTCAGGGAGATTGTAGCTGGCATGGAGCACCTAGAACACAAGGCAACATGGCCCGACGCACAATTGCAACAATGCGACCTTGTACCCGCCGCTCTTGGGGAGTTCAACCCACTCTGTGTCCAACCCGACGAGCAATCGTTTTGCAGGGGTGCTACCTCAGATTTCTTGGATGAACTGCTCCACCACAATCGCATCGCAAGTGATAGTTGTATGGATGATGGGATACTTCTCCTTGAAGAAGACGACGTCGTGGTTTGAAGTAGCAGGTACCGAATCCCAAACTGAAGGTCATGTAATGGCGGCGGGGCGCCATGGTTCCCACCCTTCGCTACGGCGGCGCTTGCGATGCTATAGTTCAAAATCAAGAAACAGAGTTCGCAATCTGAAATTAATCCACGACTATATATATGTGGAGATGCTGGCCGGGATTGGCTCACCTCACTGACGCACCCTACTGACGTTGTGGCGCTTGCGCCCAGTGCATCTCCTTGGTTCGTGATGTTGAGAGCGACGGCGCTTGATGCTAGTGCGTCCCATTGGTTCATGCATGTGGCACGCTGCCTCCCGGTGTGTCGCATTGGGGCAATGCGGCGGGTATTCTTGCTTCAGAGCAAGGTGGCACAACCATGGCGGCCTAACAATCGACGATTCGAGTCGGCCCACCCCATCCCCCTGTAGTAGATGAGGCACCGCGGCTTGACGAAGCCCCCAAAGTCGCCGAACGTCGCGATAAGTGACCTCCTGCGCCACAAAGCCAACGCCCCATCGTCGCACTCAGGCGGGCGAGGATGAAGAAGTCCGGCACTCCGGCGATGGGAAGAGAAGAAGGCCGGCCGCCGGCGATGGGTTTAGACTTGAAAACCCCAGTTGTGATGGGATGGTTTTGGGGAAGAGGCAAAAAGGCAATATTCTATGCTGTTAGTTCAACTTTGTGTATAAACTAAAAGGAAGTGGGGACACAGTTTCCATGAAGAAGCCGCATACAGGTGGGACCCACTAGACAATGTACAGGATCCACTTCCAGGAAAAGTAGTGGGGACACAAAGAAGCCGCTGACAAGTGGGACCCACTAGGTAGTCGACTCGTTTGTGTTTACTATTAGTTACTAGTCACGGAAGTGAACTATTTTTTATTTTCTTTTAATGATTTGAAATGTATTTAAATTCTAAGACATAAAAAAATAGTTCAAACGAGAAAGTTGTCAATACAATAGTTTTAGTACTTATCGAGATCTACAACTTTTGTTTTGGGCATTTCGCCATCCGAGTTACCTTCAACTATTTAAATTTCAGATTTCATCAGTTTAGAAATTCTCAAATTTAGTTGGGGCAACAAATGATTACAAATGAAAAAGTCATGAATACGAAAGTTGTAGAACTCATCAACATCTACAAACTTTATTTAAGTTACTAATCCATTTGACAGAGTTTGAACAATCCAAATTGTGAATTTCAATAATTCTCAACTTCAAGCAAGATTTTTCACACACTAAATGATGACAAGTGGAAAAGTGATAATACCAAAGTTTCATAATTCATAAAGGTCTAGAATCTTTGTTTAGGTCATGTTATCATTTTCGAAAGGTGTAGTATACATTGGTCATTAATCGTAGATTGACTTAGATAGTTTCTATCTAAGAGGCCTGTCAATTTTGTACTTCATGTTATTGCCACTTTAGGAAATGATAGAAAGACCTAAACAAAGTTTGTAGATCTTGATGAGTTATGAAGCTTTGGTATTCATCACTTTTCTCGTTGACTTCATTTTGTGTGTAAAAAAGATTGCTTGTTGTTGTCAATTTGTTAAATTGTTGAAACAGACCAACACAAGTAGATTTTTCAAAATATTAGCCTTAACAAGTTGATAACTTGATACAACATGATTTTAGGAATTTTTAGGAAAAATAATTATCTAATTTGCAGTTCATATGAGGGAGAAATACTAGATACAAGGTTCATATAGAGATTAAAAAGAAAAATTGTGCTTGTTCTTCAATAAGTCAAAAACACTTCTGAATCTGGGGCCGATAGGTGGGACCCACCGAGACTTTGTGAAGAGCGCGAAGGACGTGGTTTTGGGGGAGGAGAGGCAAAAAGGAAAGAGAAGAGGGTAGTTTGGCTTCTTGAGGAAATCTAGATACACCGCACTTGTTTCCATCCTAAAGGCAATGACATGTCTGCCCAGGGAAGCAAGGGTCCGCACTGCTTTTGGTCACATACGGCCATTAAAAATCATCTTAGCATTTATTACACTAATTTCGAAACATCAAATCTATAGAAATTCCAAGACATCAAAATGATTTAAAATGAGGAAGTTGTCATTACAATTGATTTGAAATTATGGAGATCTACAACTTTTATTTTGGTCACTTCCCCAAAAGAGTTTTCTTCAACTATTTAAATTTCAGATCCCAAAAGTTGAGAAATTCGCATTTTTTTGGGGTAATAAATGATCTCAAATGAAAACGTCATGATTACCAAAGTTGTACAACTCATCAGCATCAACAAACGTTACTTAAGTCATTAATCCCTTTGACAATGTTTGAACAATCAAAATTTTGAATTTCAATAATTCTCAACTTCTAGCAAGAAATTTGAAAATGACAAAAACACCTAAATAAAGATTGTAAATCTTGTTGAGATATGAAGCTTTGGTATTCATCACTTTTCCATTTGACATCTTTAAAAAATATTGATTACAGTAGTCATTTTGTTAAATTGTTCGAACAGACTGACACGAGTAGTTTTTTTCAAAATATTAGCCCAAATAAGTTGATAACTTGATAGAGCATGATTTTAGGAATTTTAGGAAAAACAATGATCTAATTTGCGGTTAATATGAGGGAGAAAGACTAGATACAAGGTTCATGTAGAGATTAAAAAAATTGTGCTTGTTCTTCAAGAAGTCAAAAACACATCTGAATCTGGGACCGACAGGTGGGACCCACTGAGACTTTGTGTGGGGTTTCCGTGTGGGCCCTTCATTGTGGGCCCATTTGTCATCTAAACGGGGATGTCAACAATGTGTCCCTACTTCCCATTTATACTATACAAGACTACTCGAATAGAAGGCAAACGGTCTCACGGCCTAGCAAAGTAGCACTTCGCCTTCTTCCCCCAAAGTGTTCCATCCACCGCCAGGGTTATCCTTGCTCACTCGCGGACGCATCGCCGCCGCCGCCGCTTCATCGCCCAATTCCATTGCCCCGGTGGTGCGCACGAAGATCACCCCCCGGAAGCTTGCACTGGGGCTCGTCGGCATCAACGCGATCCTTGCCCTAGCGGCGTATGGACCAATGCACCACGATGGCGCCGCCCCGGTGGTGCAGCTAGGCATCGGAGTCGCCGGAGTCGCGCCACGCCCCTTGAACAATGTGAGCTTAGATTTTTACATTTGATATTAAAAGTGGGATCTTGTTGATTCCGCTAGGTTTGTGGTTTCGAGGGGTTTTTTTGGATTGGATTCATTAGGGATATACTGATTAAATGCAACTAGATAAAGCTTAATGAGGAACGTACTAAAAATCTCAGCACTGCAATGTTAAGATGTACTGATGCATGTGACTTGCGAGATCTTTATACAAAGCTGCTATGTGCCAATCTGTTTTATTCCTTTTGTGATTCTTGACACAAGAATAAAATAATAGTGTGATTCTTGACACAATTTAACCTGCAAATGAAAAATTCTAAATATTGCTTTGTTGTAGAAAAAGAAGAGGCACCACATCTTCACCGAGGCTGCTCACGATGACGAAAAGTGGAAGTTTTAAGACTGGAAAGACTTTCCAGCACGTTTGGATGAGGTAACACTATACTATTAGTACCTCCATTCAGTAACAATTTGTTCTAGATAATTATTGGAGCAGATAAGTGTGTTATTTTTCAAGTGCAAATTTGTTCTGATAAATTATCTAGGGACCTTTGGATTGGCAACTTTGGTACTCAACCAATCAGGCCTTTCTTGCTCATATTTTTGTCATGCCCAAATTTGGCATGCCGTGATTTTTGGTTGGCACATTTGGTGGCAAACCCATTGGTTCTGACCCAGTTTTGCTTGTAATGCAGTCTAAAGGCACCAAGTACGAAGTAGTTTTCTCAAGGAAGACGAAATGCACAGTGATGATAGATGATGGTAGTGATGACGACGACGACCCAAAGAAACCAACTAAGTCTGGGGACGAGGTGATGTTCCTACAATGTTAATTTTTGGTACGTGACAACCATTCACTAAGTAATCATCACCGTGTTTCAGCAGCAATAATTCAAAGTGCATAACGTGCCGTTTTCTCAAATATATATTGCCCTACTTGTGCAATTAATTGTGAAGCAATTTGTGCTGGTGTTTATATTGACGTCACCCAAAATGAAGACAACAACAACATTGTCCTATCATATTAATAGAATCTTTCCTTTTGTAGATATAACAATGTTAATCTTCTTGCTAAGAATACTTAATGCATGTATGCATAATAAGAAGTTGATGACAACATGATCCTTTCAGCTTTGTGATTCTTTGTGTAACTGACTCCCTTTTAAAATGTCAGCTTCGAGCCATGGCAGGGCAGCTCCGCACAGAGATCAAGCGGAAGTTTCGGAGGGGAGAGTACTACACCGACTCTGACGAGGAATGAAATATCAGCAGTTGGGTTTGTGACCTACCTGAATTGGGTTGAGTGTCCTTTTGCTAGATGTACGCATGAAGTATCAGCAGTCACTGGAGTTTAATAGGGGAGAGTACTGCAGTCTCGGGATTTATGTGTCCCTGTTAAACTCCAGTAACTGGGCCTATTGTATCTGTCATGGTTGGAATACGTTCTGATGAATTTACTATACTTTTGATCAAGCAGCGTATTCAATATCTTACTGGACCTTTTGTTGTGTTTTAAAAAATCAGATGAAAATTGAATTGAGTTACTTGTTGTTCATATCCAACATTAGTAGATTTTTCAAAATATTAGCCTTAACAAGTTGATAACTTGATACAACATGATTTTAGGAATTTTTAGGAAAAACAATGATCTAATTTGGAGTTCATATGAGGGAGAAATACTAGATAGATGGTTCATGCAGAGATTAAAAAGAAAAATGGGGCTTGTTCTTCAAGAAGTTAACAACACATCTGATTCTGGGGCCGACGGGTGGGACCCACTAAGACTTTGTGGAGAGTGCGGATGACCTGGAAGTGGCCTCTAGATCGTCTGCGCGCTCGTGGCCCGCGTCCCTTCGTGTGGGGTTTCCGTGTGGGCCCTTCGTGGTGCGATCCAACACACAATAATATACCCAGATATTCATCTATTTTTATTTTCTTTTACTAGTTTGAAATGTATTTAAATTCTAAGACATAAAAAAGGTGCTCAAACGAGAAAGTTGTCGATACAATAGTTCTAGTACTTATCGAGATCTACAACTTTTACTTTGGTCATGTCCCCGTCTGAGTTACCTTCAACTATTTAAATTTCAGATTTCATCAGTTTAGAACTTCTCAAAATTCATTGGGGCAACAAATGATTTCAAATGAAAAAGTCATGAATACGAAAGTTGTAGAACTCATCAACATCTACAAACTATATTTAAGTCACTACTCCATTTGATAGAGTTTGAACAA
This sequence comes from Cenchrus fungigraminus, assembly GCA_036936925.1. Classification (NCBI taxonomy): domain Eukaryota; kingdom Viridiplantae; phylum Streptophyta; class Magnoliopsida; order Poales; family Poaceae; genus Cenchrus; species Cenchrus fungigraminus. The sequence goes on along the minus strand of CM072772.1, from coordinate 53,256,998 downwards.
TCCAAATTGTGAATTTCAATAATTCTCAACTTCAAGCAAGATTTTTCATACACTAAATGATGACAAGTGGAAAAGTGATGAATACCAAAGTTTCATAATTCATAAAGGTCTACAATCTTTGTTTAGGTCTTGTTGTCATTTTCGAAAGGTGTAGTATACATTGGTCATTAATCGTAGATTGACTTAGATAGTTTCTATCTAAGAGGTGTGTCAATTTTGTACTTCATGTTATTGCCACTTTAGGAAATGACAGAAAGACCTAAATAAAGTTTGTAGATCCTGATGAGTTATGAAGCTTTGGTATTCATCACTTTTCCAGTTGACTTAATTCTGTGTATAAAAAAGATTGATTGTTGTTCTCAATTTGTTATATTGTTCAAACAGACCGACAAGAGTAGATTTTTCAAAATATTAGCCTTAGTAAGTTGATAACTTGATACAGCATGATTTTAGGAATTTTTAGGAAAAACAATTATCTAATTTTCAGCTCATATGAGGGAGAAATACCAGATACAAGGTTCATGCAGAGATTAAAAAGAAAAATGGGGCTTGTTCTTCAAGAAGTCAAAAACACATCTGATTCTGGGGCCCACCGAGACTTTGTGGCGAGCCCGGAGGACCTAGCGTGTGGGCCCTTCGTTGTGGGACCATTTGTCATCTGAATGGGGATGTGAACTATACTAGTTCTAGAATAGAAGGCAAACGGTCTTACAGCCTAGCAATTCGCCTTCTTTCCCCCAAAGTGTCGACTCTTGACGCGCAAAACCGCCGCCGCCACTGCCTCCATCTCGCCCCATCCCTTGCCGCACCAAGCCAAGGAGAGGAGCGGAGCAACGACGATGGCTAAGCGAAGGGGGCACAACTCTAGGAGGCAAGCGCGCAATGCAAATGGGCGCTTCACGCGGTCCCCGACGACCTCGGTGCCTCCGTCCACAAGCGGGCCGGCGGCGCCGCTTCCTTCTCCAATTCACCACCCCTCATCCGTGGTGGGGCGATCAGGAAGCTGTGGCACGTCAATCACCCAGCGACCGTATTCAACCCGCCACTGCTCTACCACCTTGGGCACATCTACAGGCGGCCGCGCGGAAGGCCGGTACAGCCACTCGCTACCCCGCATGGTGGTCGATGAGGACGTGAAGCACGAGGATCCTACTGCGCCACCAAGCAATGTAGGATTCACCCCAGGCCCAAGCAGGGGGAAAGAGAAGGCAGCAGAAGCAGACGAGGTAAGTGTGCTATAGGACATTGGGGTTTTTCTGATAGAGGGGGAGTGCCCGATCTTTCGGTGAGTGGAGATAAATCCGATTTCGATGGAAGGAGACCCTCACGATCCGACTACGACAAGGAAGCCTGAAGCGCCAATGCAATCGCTGAACCAACTACCTATGGTTACCGACCTTGTTGGAGCAAAATCGGCCTGATCATGAAGATCAATTCCTGTTTGCAATCGAAGAACAAACAAGAATTTGAGGCGAGCAGTCTATGTATCACTCGAAGGTGGAGTTCAGAATTATAGAGGATAACACGTATTTGTGCGTGGTCCGGTGTAGCTAAAGCTAGATGTAAAACAAAACTCAAGTTTCTAAGGTGGCGGCTACTGACTATAAAAGGAGGGGCGTCCTAGGGTTGGGGCGACCTAGGGTGGGGCGCCGACAACTTGGGCCTAAGGCCCAACAAACTGGCAACGCAGCACCTTGGCAAATTCTGGACGTCAACTTATTCGACAATTCTCGTTGACTCAGGACGAATTTGGGCATACAAACAGTGCTATTGGAAGCTCTATGAAATTGTGCTTCCAACCATATAAAAAATGTCCAAATCCGACTTCGTATGCGACCTGGGCGTCCATTTTATTGCGCACTACTCTTGGACTCCGAACTGGGCTCGAACTTGAATTGCTTTGGGCCTCCACCTTGGGGACTCGAACCAGATTAGCCTCGTGCCTCCTCTTCGACTTGGACACCATTGCTGGACTTCTTCGACTCCATTCCATGCACCAATCATAGTCATATGCATGGGTGTCATGTCCTCATCATTCTCCCCCTTTTGAAGAAAAGTCGTCCTCGACGTCGATTGTACTTGAAACTGAGCCTGCTCAACACAAAGGAGAACGGGGTTGCGGAAATAAAGCAAACCAAAATAATTGTGAGGAGGAATCTGACCATGTCTCCCATTGTGTATCATGTCATGTCGCATAATATTGACAGCCAGTGTTTTCCTAGATGGAAACGGTAGACAAGTCGGTCGGCCATCGTTTAGCGTTTAATCTGTTTAAATGTGTATTTAAACGGGACTAAATGGTGTTTAAACAGGATAAATGGTGTTTAAATGGGCTAAACGACATAAACGGTGGTAACCCGTTTAGCGTTTAGACCCGTTTAAACCGCCCGTTTAGGCCGTTTAGGATAACACTGTTGGCAGCATCTCGGGACACGTCGTTATCGAAAGACACAAGATGTTTGTCATTACTATCCTGCAAAAGATTAGTACCAACAAAGGACACAATAGGAGTAGTCGGTTTATTGCAAGAAAATTCAGCACCAAAAATCATAGGGAGCGACCAGCAATGCTTCCCTTCTTGCAAAAAATAACTACTCGAGGAACATGTGAATATGTTTGTATGAAGGTTACTCTCTAATCGAGCACAATCTTACACAACAACAGGAGAATTCAGATTTGAACAAATGTAAACCCGATGAACCATATATTGTCCTTTGTTGTTATATTTGCCAATAACATGATATAATGTTTAGACAACCATGGCAAATTAGCATATGCAAAAAGTCTATTCTAAACAATCTAGATTACACAAATCATCAAATTCAATGTAACCCAAGGTATGTAAAGAAGACAACAAATGCAGCTCATCATTTTTACTAGCAACATGCATAATATGTTTATTTTCAGCACTAGCATGTAAAACGGAAGTAGTAGCACACAATTCACCTTTATTACAAGAAACATCAAGCAAATCACCATGTGACAAGGATAAATCAAGAGATGGTTCCACTATTAATTGCTCAAATAAAGCATGATTTGTGGAAAAATTCAGCACATTAACACAATTCTCACCTTCTGTGAGTGTAGCACCATGGACATTACCTATGTTCTCAGTAGGAGTATTAGGTGCATTGTGAAGTGATGGTTCCGAATTTGTACATGAGGATGCACCTGCAGGTTCGTCCGTCCTCTCGAGCTGTGTAGTGGTGGGCGTGGATGGCGTTGGGAGAGCGGCCGCTGAGCTGGATGTCGAGCTTCGTCCTGCAAAAGAGTTAGAATATGTCTTCGAGCGGCGTTCCTGCACTTCACGTTCAGCTTGGCAAGCATATTCAAATAATGTGGTCATATTTGTATATTCCTTATGATCTAGTATGTCCTGAATTTCACAGTGCAAACCACCACGAAAACGTGCCATTGCAATGTCGTTTTCCTCAAATAAACCACAACGAAGCATGCCTTTTTGTAATTCCTAGTAATAGACCTCTACAGATTGGGAATCTTGCTGAAAACGCTGCAGTTTAATAAGAAAATTTCGGGCATAATAAGAAGGCACAAATCTGTGTCGCATAGCAACTTTTAATTGATCCCAAGTTGTTGGAATTTTAGTGGGATGTCTTTTATTATAGTCACACCACCACATTAAAGCAAAATCAGTAAACTCACTAATGACAGCCTTAACTTGAGAATTAGCAGAAATATCATGGTATGAAAATTGTTGTTCAACTTCTAATTCCCAATCAAGATATGCAGCAGGATTATATTTGCCATTATAAGGTGGAATTTTAAAGTTAATCTTAGCAAAAGAATCAATATCGGAATGGTGTGGCACACGGTGGGGACAGCCTCGGCGGTCTCTATCGTCTTGCTCCTGGTCAACCCTCATGGTGTCGCGGTCTGCCATGGTTAGCGCAAACACAAAAACAAAATTGACGACAACAATAGGGTGTAAAGGCTCACAAAGGCGCTCAAACTAGTGCTTTTATCAAATTCTTATCCGTTCTTACCAAGCACACAAGGGCGAACTACAACCAACTGGTGGAACGTGCGAAAGATTGGAGGAGCGATTGCCTGGCGGGATAAAACCTGCTCATTGGTGAACTTTGTGGAGTTCTGGGAAGGCTGCACTCAATTGAAGGATTAGCACCAACAAACAATAATGCAAAGTTGAAGAAGGGTGCTAAACAAGTTACAACAGCTGCTGGAAATAAGTGCAAAAGCGGAAAAGAGCAAGGGCAAAACGTGGAAGGGGAAATAACGGTGGGAGGAGGAAAGGGCGGTGCTGCCTAGGGAGGAAAAACAGCGCGAGGCGATGGTGAAGGGTGCGGCGTGCGTGGGTGCTCTCGTGGCCAGCCAAGGGGGAGGAAAAAAAGAAAACGCGTCGTGGGGAGAAAGCTCGCGCGACCCAAGGGAAAAATGCAGGCGTATCCCTTCTAGTTTCGGTCTCCTTTCCTTTTTCCTTCCTCTTTTTTTGATTACTTTTTTTTCACTTTCCTTTCTTTTTGTACTCTCCTTTTTTTATTTTCCAAGATACACACGCAGGAATTGGAAACCACAAGGAAGGGGTGTTGTGACGCCCCAGGTTTTCATTAGGGTTAATTAACGCTAATGAACTAGTCAAACATGTTGACTTTGGTCAAACCTTGGTCAACCTGGGTCATCACCCCAAAAACCTAGCCAACAATCATTAATGATCATCTTAAGCAAGTCAACACGCATTAGTGGTCAAACCCTAGTCAAATGTTGGACCTTTCCTAGAACTTTTGCCGCGTTCTCCAAATTTCACTTAAACACTTCAAAATCGGCCATACAAAAGTTGTTCGTCTTTTTGAGGGACACACATTTCATAATTGGCGGCATTTGAAATTTTGAGTCGAAATTGTGCAAAAACGCGGTCAACGCCAGCATCTGCTTTCCTGCCGAGCCGAGAAAGATACCGACTTTGCCAGCAATTTGTGCTCAAACCGTTGATTAAAACATAGGTCGGCCTTTACAAAAGATGATCTCCTATAGTTGTTCTACAACTTTGCTATTCAAAGGTCTTGGAGTTTAGTTGGAAAATTTTGAGTTTTGGCTGGTCAAACAGGAGTAAATGGAATAGTGAACCGCCGACGTCGTGTCGCGCCGCGCTCCAGAGCGCGCCCATGCGCGCCGCCATGCGGCGCTGCCGCCCCTTGGCGTCCGGGCCCCTCCGGCCGCTGGGACACCCAGAACACGTCGCTCCCGTCCCCCACACACCCTGTGCCGACTGATTTCCTCGGGGAACGCACCGGGCCACGCATCCCGCGCTTGCGCGCCCGCCGCCGAGCCCCCTCCCGCGCCGTCCGCCGACCGGTTCCCCGCACACCTTGCCGCGGCCGCCGCCCCCCCCCCCTCCCTCTTCCCTCCTTTTGCTTCGTGGCGAAAAGTTGGACCTCCCCAAGTCTGAGCCGCGCCTATAAAAGTCGCTGTGCTCCTCCTCGCGCGAGCATGCCCGCCGCCGCCCCGCCATTACTGCCACCGCGGCGAGCTCACTTTCTCGCTCGCTCCCTTGGCCGCCTAACCCCTCGAGCACCTTCCCTAAGACCCACTGGAGCTTACACCATCGCACATTGCCTTGCACCGCCCCGGTCCTCGCTGGAGCACGAGCTCCAGCGGTCACCGCCCACCGGTGCGGCCATGCACCGTTGCCGACGCCACCCCGACCCCCAACTCCGGCCCGAATCCACTCTAGGTGCCTCCCTAGGGGTGCTCCGCCCCTTCCCGGGCCCGGGACGCCGGCGAGCTCGCCGGAATTTCGGCCGGATCGCCGACGACCCGCCCCCAAGGGCCACATTGTAAGGATCGTATAACCGCCAGGGACCTTGTTGCAAACTAAGGGCATATCAGTGAAGTTTAGTTTCTTTCCAGGGACTTCTATGCAAGTAGATTCTTAAGTTTCTTTTGAATAGATCCAGCAGCTTAGAAAATTCGTAGAAAACCACAGAAAAATCAGAAAAGTGCTAAACCAATTTTGTTGGTTTCCCTGTGAGTAAATCTACAACTTTTGCGAAGCATGACCCTACTTTTGACAGATAGATTTTGCATGAAAAATTAAAATCAGTTTGACCTAGATTTGCTGTAGTTCAAAATGTACAAGTGATCTCAAGCTAAATTTTGGATATGTTGCTAGATATGTCATGTCTAGGCTCTGCACCAAAATTTGCACAAAGTTACTGAGAAAATCTTTAATATGATTTATTTTGTATTTAAGCTGAATCTGTCCAAATGATTTTTGTAGCTAAAAATAAATATATTTTTCTGCCCAACTTTTGGCTATGATCATAAAGTGCCTAGACTCACCTCTGGTGAATTAATCATGATTTTATATCTACCAGAAATATTTGTTCCTGAATTATGCTTAGATTTAAATATAAATGCATAGTTCAAGATCTAGAGTAGCCCTTGCTACATTTGTTGGTTGCATAGCTTAGTTTTGGACCAGAGGTCATGTGTGAGAAAGTTTGGATCCATATGTTGCTTAATTATTTTTATATGCATTTCTCATGTTTTGGTAGCTAAAATTTGCCATTTTTGCTATAATTATTTCATAGCTCTTTTAATTGTGCACTTGTGTTCAGTGGCCTTGTTTAGAGCTAAAGAGATTTAGGAGTGTCATCTACTGCATTTTATGTATTTATTTTTGAATAAAAGCAATGGTGGCCAATTGAAGCTTAATATTAAGTTAAATTGGAAAACCACCAACACCACACCTAATGACCTTATGAATGTGATGTGAAGCATGCTAAGAAGCTTAGGGCCAACCCCTTGCTGTTTTGGTGAAATTAAATTAATTTATTTGCATAAATGTGTACACAGTCACTATCAAAAAGAATAAATAATGAAGCACCACATAACATTCCTTTAATAGAAAGAATATGCCAAATATGTGTTTGTCAAGGTGAATATGGCCAACCATACACCTCATGATTGTCATACGTTGTTTTGTAATTAATTAAATGAAAACCGCCAATTAAATCATGCATATGCATCCTCGTGTAGATCTTCCCGACGGTAGCAATACGCTCGTGTCGGAAGGAGGAGACGAAGGTGCTGACGGTGAGCTGCAGTACGTGGACGTAGCTCAGGACCTGGACCAAAGTCCAAAAGGGCCCAAGGCCAACCTTGCCGACGAAGGCAAGCCCCGGATCATTAACCCTTATTTTTAAAATTATGCAAGTACCTTTGCTATGTTTATGCATTTACGTTTCAGGAGTTGAATTGAAACCCTAGATGCATGATCCCTAGGTACCTGTGCTCTTTTACTAGTATGCTAGGTCAATAGTTGCTATGCTATAGGACCCGGTAAAAGTCGAGTGATGTTCGTCACTCGCGAGAATAGGTTCTTAGGTTGGAATCATAAGATCTTTATAAATGGATTGCTCATTTGGTAAGAGCATGGGATTTGGGCTCCGGTCCAATGGCTTTCGTGGGCTAAGCTTCTGAACGTACTAAGCACTTGTCGGGAATGGGACCGGTAAGCCTAGTACCCGATTGAGGCGGCAAGGGATTTGCTGTTACTAATCTTGAGTAGTCACCAGCCCGACTTGCAACCGGGAGGTGGGTACATGTGTGAGGCTGGATGTACTGTGTGGGGGCATACTAGATAGCCTTGTACCCGGGACTGTAATCCTTATCCCGAACCGAAGATCGATGGGAACCGCCTGGTCAGTGTCAACTTTGTGAGGGCACTGCTCCATGTGTTTAGGTTTACCTTACAAGGGTTTAATCAATCGATTGTCGGCCTCTCACCGTTATTTGAGACTGCTTAATCAACTGGACATGATATCCCTTAATGATGGAACTATGTGAATATTACTGCATGGATTAATTGTATTGTGCAATTCTTGATTGCAATAGATGGCTCAACTTAGAAATGGTAATTAACTAGAATTTGAGCTAAAATATTGAAATTAAGGACCTACTCTTTGTTGCTTTTCAGCAAAAGAACTCCACGACCAAAAAGCCTCTCATGTCTAGAGTTTGGTGATGTAGTTATCACCCGACGGTTAAGTATTGCTGAGTATTAGTATACTCAGCCTTGCTATATAAATGTTGTTGCAGGTGATGTGGTTTGGCCTAGAGAGATTCCACCCGGCTGGGAGTTGGAATGGGTGGATGACGACGAGTGATGGCATCATGGATGGCCTCCTGTGATGTCTATCGTATCACTAGTTTATTTTCCACTGTTTTCGAACTCTGAACCTTTACTTATCATGTCATGAACCATGGTTTGTAATAATTAACCCTTATGGGTAGAATTGGATTTAAATTGTGTAATGTACTCTGGACTCTCCTTCGTGTGAGTTTTAATGCATATGTTCGATCCTCTGTGTGTTATCCAAGTGATTTACCGGGCTTTGACCCGGCAACTTACGATGGGATGGTACTTTATTATCGCTTAATGACCAAAGAGGATTGGTTTAGGTGATAGTACAGTATTTTCTCGGGCAGGTTGTCACAGGTGTCTTGCGACGTCACGTTGCGAGGGGGGCACGCGACCAGGAAGTCCCGGTTTGGCACGAGGGAGTCGGCACGAAGGGGGAGGTCGCGCGAGGTCTGGCGCGTGGGGTGTGGGAGGATTTTTTTCCCCTTTTGTTTGTTGGGATTCCTTTCCTTTTTTCTGCACACAAACTAGGAAAGAGGGGTCACACAACTGGCGACCAGGGGTCAGCGTGAGGGGGGAGGTTCGGTCCAAGCAGAAAACAGCGTGGGGGGTGGGCGGATCAGCGTGGCGCGGCTCCTGCACCGAACCAATCGGTTCCTGAACTCTTTTTTTTACATGTCAAAGACACAAGCGCAGGAAAGGAGGGCACATCCCACGGTGGCAGCACTGGCGCGAGGGGGTTCACAGGGGGAGGGGGCACGCGAGGGGGTAGGTAGGGTGCGAGGGGGGGTTTGCCGAGGGGATGGAGTGCGGTGCTTGGTGGGTTTTTGCCGTGGGGGCAAAAAAAACCAAAAGAGAACAGTGGAACGGCTCGGCTAGGGTTTGAAAGAAAAACAAGAAAACAAGGAGAGAACACAAGTAACCAGCAACTATTGAACGAACAAGCACACAAACTCAACAAAGCAAATTATTGAATGAAGGTGCAAGGCTAAAACGGTTGCTGGGACAAGGGTCTAACCTAGAACAAATTTTTATTTGGTTTTTGTGGACTATAGGAAATAAAAACACTTGATAAACTCACTGATCAACCTGGAAAGCTGATACCACTTGATAGAGGGGGAGTGCTCAATCTTTCGGTGAGTGGAGATAAATCTGATTTCGGCGGAAGGAGACCCTCACGATCCGACTACGACGAGCAAGCCCGAAGCGCCAATGCAATCACTGAACCAACTCCCTATGGTTACCAACCTTGTTGGAGAAAGATCGGTATGATCACGAAGATCAATTCCTGTTTGCAATCGAAGAACAAACAAGAATTTGAGGCGAGCAATCTATGTATCACTCGAAGGTGGAGTCTTGAATTACAGAGGACAGCACGTATTTGTGCATGGTCTGGTATAGCTAAAGCTAGATGTAAAACAAAACTCAAGTTTCTAAGGTGGTGGCTACTGAGTATAAAAGGAGGGGCATCCTAGGGTTGGGGGCGACCTAGGGTGGGGCGACCACAACCTGGGCCTAAGGCCCAACAAACTAGCGACGCAGCACCTTAGCAGATTCTGGACATCAACTTGTTTTGACGATTCCCATTGACTCAGGACGAATTTGGGCATGAGACCAGTGCCATTGGAGGATCTATGAAATTGTGCTTACAACCATATAAAGAACGTCCAAATCCGACTTCGTATGCGACCTGGGCGTCCGTTTTATTGTGCACTGCTCCTGGACTCCGAACTGGGCTCGAACTTGAATTGCTTTGGGCCTCCACCTTAGGGACTCGAACCGGATTAGCCTCATGCCTCCTCTTCGACTTGGACACCCTTGCTGGACTTCTTCTACTCCATTCCATGCACCAATCATGACTCAGGACGAATTTGGGCATGAGACCAGTGCCATTGGAGGATCTATGAAATTGTGCTTACAACCATATAAAGAACGTCCAAATCCGACTTCGTATGCGACCTGGGCGTCCGTTTTATTGTGCACTGCTCCTGGACTCCGAACTGGGCTCGAACTTGAATTGCTTTGGGCCTCCACCTTAGGGACTCGAACCGGATTAGCCTCATGCCTCCTCTTCGACTTGGACACCCTTGCTGGACTTCTTCTACTCCATTCCATGCACCAATCATGGTCTTATGCATGGGTGTCATGTCCTCATCATTTTCTTCTTGTGCTAGTTCTAGTGGGGTTTTTGTTGTGTGTGTCAAATTTCTTGTTATGATACAATGATTCAAGCACTATTTCTATTAGTAGTCCTGTACAACTTTGATCTTTAGGATTTAAGTGAATTTCTTTTCATGTGAAGACGCTAAGCAAACTCCTAATTTCTTTGAACACAACAATACTTTGTTCTGTGCTAGGATAGTATTCAGTGACATTGTGTCACTACGATTGAATACATTCTTGAAAAAGAATCACTTTTGCTAGCTTCAATTGTTGCTAGGTTCTCTGATGCTAGATGAAGATTCACTTTTGGTAGACCAAGATTCACTTTTGCTTGGTTCCCTGAGACTAGATAAAGATCCACTTTTGGTAGGTATATTGCAGGTGCTAGATAACTTAGTTTTTTGAAGCATGAAACAATCTCAATTTACACATTTGTGAGTACTTTTTTGGTAGATTCTAGTTTCTTCTGCTAGATCACTTGTTATGGTACAATGATTCAAGCACTATTTCTGTTAGATCGAACCTCCAGAGTTTCCTGCCACTTGGTTGCGAGGGGACAAGTGCACCTGCTCTGGAAGCAGTAGCTATGATGATGAGATCGACCCATCCCGTTGTTCGTATTGCCACGAACTCTGGGAAGCAGGCTTTCGAGTTGCAAAGGTGCCACGGTATGATAATGAGAAGGGGAAGCAGTAGAAGATGGTGAACTAGTCCCCCCTCGAACCATCGTATTGTTAATTCCTCAAATTTTGTTTAGGTCTGTATCGCTCTGCATGATGTATTTTTTAGTGCGAGTTAACTTAATCGTAGGTTGTTATAACATAAACTAGCTCACATGCTTAACTTGTTCTTTGGTCAAGTACAAACTAGTTCATATGCCGGTTTAGTTGGTAATTTTTATAACAGAATCATCATTTCTTTTTGGTATTTTTGTCAATAACAATAGAACAAATGTTGAATGCTAGTCTTGCGCACATTATTTACGTAAAAAATAGGCTTTTAGGCAAATTGCTTCATAACTCAATTTGATGCCAAAGAGTTCTTGCAGGACATGAAGAAGAAGAATTAAAGCTTTGTGATGGCGGGAGGAATAAGAAGAAGAAGGATGAATGGCTACCTTAACTTTTGTAGAGAGAACTTTACCTAATCTTAAGTATCATGAGAGACTTGGATTGTAATAATCTATCTTTTCTATGTGTTAGACTTGAGAACTTTATTGTAATGTGTGATATTGTGTGTAATGTCTATCTGTAATGCACTAAGTGACTGAATGCCAGTGTGTCATGCATGATTATTCGATGACTTCGTCAATGAGTTGTTGTTATGTGTATTGACTGGGTGAAACTGGTCTCATCAATATCTGCAATATTGGACAATGTGGTAGTACACATGTTATTTAATCTTACATACACTCACGTGGCTCAACGAGATTGGACTAATCGGGTGAACATATAAAATCTTATTCCTATGTGAAAAGTTGTAATTATTCAAATTTTGTATTTAAAACAAAACTAGTTGAAACAAGATTTTGATACTATATAATTTAAATTGAAAAAGTCATCAACAACAAAACTATATAACTCATAAACATCTACAAACTTTATTTGTGTTACTTTTGTAGTTTTGAGAAACTGGTACTATACGCTGGCCATTAATCCTGATTCATTCACATGGTATAAGAAACTATGCCACAAACTTGTCAAATTTGTACTACATGTTATTACCACTTTGGAATTTGACAAAACGACCTAAAAAGATTGTAGATATTGATGAGTTATGAAACTTTAGTATTCATCTCTTTTCCATTTGACCTCATTTAGTGTAACAAAATCTTGGTTGTATTTGTCATTTTTTGAATGTGAAAACCTTTCTGGATATAAGAATGACATGTGGGGTCACCCTGAGTCATTGACATGTGGGTCTGGCTGTCAAATTTCTGTTAAAGACTGACCATTGCCCGATGTTTCTATACTCATTTGTGGGCCAAGAAGTGGCTGGGTCCACGCGTCATTGACCTTTGTGGAATCGCCGCCACCCCTTCGTTCTCTCACTCCACCCATAGGAACCGCCACCCCTTCTTCTCGCTGCTTCTCTTGCAATCTTCCCATTCCCATTGCTTCAAAGGCAACCACCCCGCCGTCGCCGCCCCACTCTGATCAGTTTGCACACCACCAAACCGCCAGCCCCTCATGCGACCACATCTCGTGCAGGCCACTAGAGCGAAGATGAACTCATCGTCGATGGCGGAGTCCAGTGTTTCTAGGTGTCGTCGTGCCCTGAATCCCGCATTGGTGGGATCGTCGAGGCGCCCGGAGACTGCGGTGACGGTGGTAGCGAGGGGACCCGAGGCGTCACCCCCGACGGCGGCGGCGGAGGAACCGGAGCCCGTCCCCGATGTTCCGCCGGGAGTCAAGGACGTGGACTCCGACTGACGGGTGCTGAAGCGGAAGTCCGGTGAGGGTGTTTAGCACCCCATCGTCAAGAAGGCCAAGATAGTGGATGCCTCGACCAACGAGGAGGAGGAGTACCCGCACAAATGGCAGGATTTCGACTGGGAACACCCGGTAAGTTTTGTTCCTCCTACCAAATTAATTTGCCCCCTTTGCAATTGCAGAACCTAATTATGAATGTACTGATTATTCACTGAATTTAAGTGATTGTTTCTTTGTGTGAGAAATTATTCCTGAGTTGTAATTAATTCTATGAGTTCAAATTTAGGATTTCATGGATAATATACCATTTTAGGCATTCATGGTACCTAGTACACAAATGTGAACACAATTATGCAGAATATAGTTATGAGCAGAAATGGCAAAAACTGATAGGAACCATCTTTGGCATTCAGTGCTACCTTGTCATCATGGTATGTTTTACTACAAAAGATTAATCTTATCTTATCTTAAAAATTTACCAGCAAATACACCAGCCTGTTGTCATGTTTTTTTGGATGTGCTTGCATTAACTAAAATTGCACTTTGTGTTTTAACTGAAATTGCACTCTGTTTAATCAACATCCTGTTAGGCACTCAGTGCTAGCTACTATGCAAACTATAATACATCTGTTATTGCAAAGTTTGTTGCACTCATAAATGTCTCTTGCATTTTCTGCCAACTTCTATCCTTGTTGTTCATTCATTTCCATTATTGCAAAATTTAGTATTAATTCATGTCTCCATTTCTTACTTCAGGGAGGTGGGCCCAAGGTGATGTACGAGTTCAACTTTCCGCGTGTCAGGATCTTCGCGGAATGCTCTGAAGACAGCGATGAAGAGAATTGTAGGCCCGTCACGCAAATGTGCCCTCCTGACGCCGAGGTATTACTTTCATTACCTATGTTCCCTCTGTTGCATATGCCAATTTTGATGTACTTAAATCTGATAATGCATACTTAAAACATGTCGATTGAGCGGCTGGTGGAGGAGCTTCACATGAAGCTCAAGCGCTGGGTTTATTTCTACAAGTAGGATACCAGCCACATTCAAGCAGTAGCTAGTTTTAGCTTTTGTGTAATCACCTACTCCCTCCTTCCACAAATATATGACGTTTAGGACAAATATTTTAGTTCAAAATGAACTAAAATACTTGTCCTAAACATCATGTATTCGAGGAAGGAGGGAGTAGGAATCATGGCTTTTGTGTAGTGACCTACTCCCTCCATATATTAGCAAAAGGAGGTAAAGATAAACAAGTAGGTACTGATCAACAAGTACAAACTGATGAACAAGTAGGCTTGATGAATGGGGCTTTTGTGTAATGACCCTTGTGAAGTGGCATTACTTAAGTGGAAATATATGGTCCCTAGTGAATGCTTGTGTAACGACCCTTGATGAATGGGGCTTTCGTTATATTATATATAAATTAACTATTTGTCGATGGTGAGTGCTTGTGATCTTGAGTGTCATAATCCTATCATTATTTAAGTCAATATTATTTGAGTTAAAATGGAGCTCTACCACAATTCTATCAGTGGTTGTGTTCTTATTTTTTTAGTACAAATCAGCGAAGCAATAAATTAATTAATAAACACATTACTTTGTGATCTTGAGTGGTATAACTCTATCATGTGTTTTGACATCTGTTATATGGCGCATTACTTTGTTATAAGGCAATAGGAAAAATTCTCGAGAAACACTAGTCAATTTGACATCTGGTCAAGCAACTGATTCATCATGTACCAGGATCCTTTTTGTGTTTACAAAAATCGGAGCACAATCAAGAAAAGTGCGGCCCAATCCCCATTGCGATATTTGAAGCCACCAAGTTGCAATTTTGCCGCCTGGCCATTTCAGGTCCCAAAAATCTCGCGTGCTTTCTTCCTCCCTCGCCGCCTATAACTTCCACCCCTCCCATCTCCGCTGCCACCGTCTCACCCACCTACATCACAATGATGGCCCGACGCACGCACACATCTCGCAAGCAGCCGCGCGACGCTGCTGGTCGCTTCTCGCGAAGTCCGTCATCGACATCGTCGACTCCATCAAGCCGCCGCCACTCCTCATCCACCCCACGACCACAAAGGACCGACAGTGAAGGACCGAACCGGCGACCAGAGAGGGGGGAGTGAATGGGAGCCGATAAAAATTCTTCTCGAAAGAGATGACTACTCCAACCAGATGAACTCGGTCGGATACCCAAAATCACACTCTTCGTACTCAACCTTCCATTTGCCAAAACCACGTAGCCACTGGAGTGCTACTGGTCCTAGGAACAAACACTACCTGCAGCCACAGCTCCTACACACACACGGTAGCGGAAATAACTCGGAAGCTGTCTGGCCAGCAGGGGGCGGTTAGACCGGGTATGGGGTGGTTAGACGGCCTCCACCTGGTAACCGAGAAATCCTCCGAACGACCTCTTCCGAGCTCCAAAACTCTCCACAGTTTCACCCACCGAATCCACTGGTCAAGGCCAAGCTAGCTACCAGAGAATCTTGGCGAAAACCAAAACTTCATCCAGGGGCCTAGGGGCGGTTTAACCGGCTCACGGGGGCGGTTCAACCTCCTGTTCCCAGCAAGGAACACAAGCCAAGAAGTCCTAGCAAACAGCACCAAAATGGACCCCAATTTCACCAGAATGCTCCTCTGATCAAGGCGAACGAACTCACAGAGGAAAATCTGGCTAAATCAAAACTTCCACCTGGGAGACCTAGGGTGGTTAGACCACCCCCCTATGGCAGTTGGACTGCCCCTCCCAGAAAACCTGGTCGTGGGTCAACCCTCAACTTCCCATCGCCTGATCTCCCGATTCACCCCTCGAATTGCAGCGAAACTTCGGGGATACCTGGGTTACCTCCTGGGCAACCTCTCCACCAAAGGAATTGCACCGAAACACTCTCAATCAAAGAGAATCGCGGATCTTGGCCCTCTAGGTCATGAACTCGAGCAACTCAAAAAACCACCAAATCGAGGTTGATTCAAGGGAGTTCTTGGGGCAAAGTCACCAGCCAAAGAGGCACAAGGTCCTCATACATGACACCCAATAAGAATCCCGCAAGAAATCGCCCTCAAAACTCCGCCAAGAGAATCACAAGAAAGAGCTCCGAAAATCACTAAAAAGACAAACGGGAGAGGCAACACAAGGCCTTGAGGAACCACGCCGAATCATCTATACACACCATGAAGGTTGATACAAGGTCTAGCTTGCCACCCGGTCATCCATCCCTCTCTCAAGATCTCACCAAGAAGCTCTCAAGCTAGTCCTAGAAATTCCTAAGGAAAATAGGAAGGGAAAATAGCAAAGGGAAAATGAGCTAGGGTTCCAAGAGTTGGCTGCCATCCCACAACTCAAGTGTTTATATGGGGGCAACCAAAAGACTAAACTACCCTTACTAGCAACTAGGGATACAAGCCCCTCAAGGGAAATTTTGGAAGTCTTCAGTTCAGCACCATCGGACGGATGCGCATCCACCGCAAGCCTGCGTAGCTCCAATGCAACTCTTGCGATCATGTCGCGTGTCCTCCGCTTCGAAACTTCTCGGCGGCAGCGACCCGGGCGGTCAGACCGCCCCCTCGGGCTGTTAGACCGGCCCCAGGCGGTCTGACCGCCCCTCCTAGGCAGTTGAATTAGCCTAGCCGGCCACACTTCTCCGTCGAGTCTTCGGCCTCCGTTTTGTGTCTCAACTGAGTAACCCAGTGGTTTTGTGGTGAACCACTGCAAACCCGCAGACTTGGTGTAGCCTCTGCCATTCTCCACTCATGACTCGGCTCCCGTCATGTCTCGGCTCGACCTTGGTTTTGAGGCTCAACCAAGAAACCGTCTACGACTTCTTCTTGCTATTCTTGCCACCATGCAACCCGCACTTGACCCCGCTGGCCACCGGGTCCCTCGAACCAAGCCTACATGTCTTCTCCACACCTGGAGGCCTACCTGGCAATGACCTTTTCGCGCTTGTTCTTCACCTGCACTAGCACCAATCAAGCCGCAGCCTGCACCTGCAATACTTAGCCAAGAGTCAGTCCACACAACATTGTCAATCACTCATCACACCAGGAAGCGACCATCCACCGGTCCTCGAACCACACAGGCTCTCAATCTCCACCTTGATGGGTGCATTGACAACACACATGATTGGTAACCAAAGAGAAAAGGAAAAGAAAAGAAACGACTAAAAGAAACTTCAACAAGCGATCGAAAGCCAAAGGAAAGGCAAAGAACAAGATCACTTGAAGAAGGAAAGTCTCGGTCCCCTTAGGCAAGGGCAACGGCTCGACACAACCGATCGAGACAAAAACAAGCTCACACAAAGAGCAAAGGCCACCAAAGGCACACAAGGCCGCAAACCACAAACTCACACAAGAGCTCCCCCTGCACATATGCAAGCTCCCCCTGAGCTAAAGCACACTCCCCCTGAACTAATGCAGCAATGCAACATGGGAATGCAACAAGGAGCAAAAACCTGCTCACACTACCCAGGGTGGTTAGACCGCATGCCCAGGCCAGTCAGACCGCCCCCTCTGGGATCTGACCGCCTGGGGGCGGTTAGCCCGCCCCAAGAAACCGACCCTGCACCAAACTTTTCAAAACCTGCCTGAACCACTTTGAACACCTTCCAAATGCTCCCAGGTGCCCAAATCATGTCCAAACTTCTCCCCCTTATTGACAATGCATGAATCAAGGCAAAATGCAAAAAGTTTCAACCTAGAGCTTCTCAAATAGACAAAATTCATCACAAGATGCTACACATATCCAAATGAGCAAGTTAGATACACTATAGCTTTGTATGAACATAAACTACAAGATCACCAAGTTTCACAACCATTAGGCAAAGCTAAGATAGAATTGATCATTTTTGCGATAATTTACCCTCTCATGAGCAAAGTCCTAAACATGAGCAAAACATGTCAAAATGGCAAAGCCACACAAACTTCATGCTAGGACAACCATTCTAAGCATAAGATCATCATAAACACCCACAAGCACCTCATGTTATGTCAAAGCCACGGAGCCATGTGCCTACTTCTATATATGAGACTTCTCATTGGTAGGCAACATGCAACTGTTTAGCACCCAAAAGCAATTTAAATTAAGCACATATGACACGGGAGCACATTTTCCAAGCAATTTACATTTCAATTTCAGATTCATATCTGGTACATGAAATGTCTTTGCGACAAAAAGGAACTTATGCCCCTCCACAAGATAAAGCATGGGGGCTAAACATTCATGATGACAAATGAGCCTTTGGCCCCATATGCTCAAAATAAGCTATCCAAGCACAAATTAAGCGTAAAAATGCCAGTAAAACATATCATGATCATATAAAGGTATTTACTCACAAGAGAGCATACATGTGACATTTTTCAAAAACATAGCTATCAACCATGGATATAAATCAAGATCATCAAGACCTAAGCCAAACTAAGCCATATCATACCAACCTAGCTCACAAGATCATATATAGCACATCATGGTGAACTATGTATATAGGAGAAGCTTTTCCTACGCAATGCATATGTTACAAAATGGATGCAACCTAAGATACAAAGATGCCTATACATCATGTTACAAATGCAATGCAAGAAATGCACAAAAGAAACTATACATATGCTACAAAGGAGCTCCCACACCCAACTCAAGAGACCAAACACACACCAAGTTCTCCCCGCAAACGAGTGAAAGTTGCTTGATCTAGGGGCTTGGTGAAAATATCCGCTAGTTGGTTTTGTGTGGGCACATGGATCAAAGCGATTTTCCCTTTCTCAACATTGTCCCTCAGAAAATGGTATCTCACTTCTATATGCTTGGTTTTGGAATGAAGCACTAGGTTCTTAGCAACACTAATGGCACTCGTGCTATCACAAAGAAGTGGAACCTGGGTATACTCCTCACCAAAGTCACTCATGGTGTATGTGGTCCAAAGGAGCTGAGAGCAACAACTAGCCGCAGCAAGGTATTCGGCTTCGGTTGTAGATTGAGCAACACTTGATTGTTTGCAGGAAGACCAAGACACCAAAGAAGAACCCAAGAACTGGCAAGTCCCAGAAGTGGACTTCCTATCCAACCGACACCCGGCAAAGTCCGCGTCAGAAAAATCGTGAAGCTCCAAAGAAGAAGACGCGGATACCAAAGGCTGAAGTCGGGAGTGTATCGCAAATACCTGAAGATGCGCTTGACTGCTTGCCGATGCGAAGTCCTTGGAGACACTTGAAAACGAGTGCACAGACATACCGAGAATTGGATGTCTGGCCTCGTCACCGTCAGGTACAGGAGGGAGCCGATCATGCTCCGGTACTCCTTCTGGTCCACGTGTTCACCGTCCTCGTCCGCATCAAGGGTTGTAGTCGTACTCATCGGCGTCGTCATGGCCTTGGAGTCCTCCATCTTGAACTTTCTCACAATGTCCTTAGTGTACTTGGCTTGGTGTACAAACGTTCCTTTCTTTGATTGCTTGATCTAGAGCCCGAGGAAGAACTGCAACTCACCCATCATGCTCATCTCGAATTCCCTGCTCATGTCTTTCTGCAAACCTTGCAACCAAAGAGTTAGACGAGCCACCAAAGACAATATAATCCACGTACACCTGCACAATTAGGATCTCTTTACCCTGCCTGAGGAGAAACAAGGTCTGATCTACCTTCCCCATCTCAAAGCCTCTCTCAAACAGGAACCCTCTCAACCTACCATACCAAGCTCTAGGCGCCTGCTTCAGCCCATACAGCGCCTTCCTCAACTTGTACACCCTGTGGGGGTACTTCTCACTCTCAAACCCCGGTGGTTGCCTCACGAACACTTCTTCCTCCAAAACACCATTTAGGAAAGCACTCTTCACGTCCATTTGGTACAATTTGAACCCTTTAGCCACAGAAAAGGCTAGAAGGATCCTAATCGCCTCCAAACGGGCTACGGGAGCAAAGGTCTCCTCGTAATCGATCCCCTCCTTTTGTGTGTACCCCTGAGCAAGTAGCCTCGACTTGTTTCTCAGTACTTCACCTTTCTCTCCCTCTTTATTTGTCCACACCCATTTTGTCCCAATCGACTTACACCCCGGTGGAGGCTCCACTAACTCCCAAACTTGGTTCCTCTCAAAATTCTCCAACTCCTCATGCATAGAATTAACCCAATTGTGATCAGATAGCGCATGTCCAATGTCTTTGGGCTCAAAAGCAGCAACAAAAGCAGCCTGGGCAAAGTGAGAGTCATTTCGAAACCTTGACCGTGTAGTACATTCGTTGATGTTCCCGATGATCGTTGAAGCTGGATGATCCACTTGTACTCACCGGGGAGCTTCTCACCTTGAAGCCACCTCCCCCTCAACTGTAGCTTCCTCCGGATCTCGGTGTGGAAGAAGGCCCGTCCTCGATCGTAGTCAAAGTAGTATGTACATGCTCAGCCGCGGGCGCCACACCACCATCTTCCTCATCTCCTTGCTGCTGCACCTCATCCTCGAAAATCTCCTCGCCAAGTTCCTCGTCACCTGCACACTCAAAAACAAGAGAAATACGTGGCTGTGTCTCGTCGAAGGTAACCTCGCAAGTCTCCACAATTTGGTTAGTTTCAAGATTGAGCACCCAAAAGGCTCTAGAATGAGACGTGTAACTAAAGAAAGTGCCATCAACAGACCTAGCCTCGAACTTGTCCAACTTCTTCCTTTTCTTAAGAATAAAGCATTTGCAGCCAAAGACGTGAAAGTGACTCACCTTGGGGGTTCTACCGTGCATCAACTCGTAGCAAGTTCTCTTCTTATGGACCCTGAGGTAAATCCTGTTCGACACGTAGTATGCGGTATTGACCGCCTCAGCTCAGAACCTTCTCGGAGTCCTATGCTCATCGAGCATCTTCCGAGCCATCTCACACAGGGTTCTGTTTTTCCTTTCCACCACGCCGTTCTGGGGAGGCGTATACGGAGTCTAGAGAACTGGTGTTCAAGACCCAAGTCATGGCAAAAGGTTTCGAAACGAGAGTTTTTAAATTCCGAGCCGTTGTCACTGCGGATCGCTCGTATGGCATCTCCGTGCCTCTCATTCTTAAACCTCAAGACAAGATCTCGAACAAAACCAAACGTCTCCCTTTTCTCCTCCAAAAAGAAAACGCAAGCATACCGAGAGTAGTCGTCCACCACAACTAGGACGTACCACTTCCCACCCACAGATCGCACACGAGCTGGGCCAACAAGGTCCATATGGAGCAGCTCGCAAGGACGCTCCGTCATCACATCGGTGAAGGGTGGATGGGAAGCAGCTACCATCTTAGCATGCCTGCACGGCGCTGTTGGCATTTCTTAACATCATCACTAGGTTATGAGTTCCTAGCAATGATGCCAGAAATAACCAAATGGTAATCCTAATGATTACAAAAGTCCGCAAGCGCATGAAAGTACCACTGTAGCATTTCCCCAAAGGAGTATTCCAAAGGGTATCGAATCCAAGGAAGGCTGGGCGGATTAACAAGTTCAACACTATTGCAATGAGTATAAATCATAGATGGAAACAAACCAGACACTCAAGTACAGGGGTAAGATATGATGGATAAGTTGGTAGTGTGAACACACAAACACACTATCTCTAAAGGTCCTAGGCTTAGGAGGCAACACACGAGTTAGTTCTAGGTTCTAAGGTACTAAGCACACAAAGTTAGTCAGACGAGTTAGATACATACTAGCATTGCATGACTGCTGGCTCAAGCACCCAGGTACAAACGGGGAGCTAACCTCCCGCGTCGCTTACGCACGACTCTGGTTGTTAGACTTTAGACTCCTACAGCGTATCCGAACGTGGGGGATTCCAGAAGGGTCCAACGGCTGTCACCACCGCGGCCTACCCCAAGACAAACCATGGGATACACTCATAAGCAATGTAGCTACGCAACCCAAGCACCACACTTACATTGTTAGCAGGACCCTGACCGGCCCGGGCTATTGTGACCCAGGTCAGAGCCGCCAGATAAACCGGCCCATTACACCGAGTACTGTAGCTTGAGCATGAACTTCATACAACACAAACATGGGATCTTACTAGATCACAAACTAGGCTAGGTACACAAACGGATTTGTGCTTTCCTATGTCTATTCAACAAGATCAAAGTTCGTGAAGAACACGAGCCTCTAACTTATGAACAAACACCGAAAACATGTATAAGTCACTCGTCAACTGGATCGAAAGGCCTTGTTCATCAAGAACATGAGCCTCTAAATGATGAACGAGCGAAGAACACATGAACAAATCACCCATGTATACAAGCACAACTTTATATGAAATAGTTGAGTAACTGAAGTAGATCAAAGTCATACAATAAAATAAAGATATAAGAGAACTCATACTAGATCCCAAAGTAGACTTGGAACCTGAAGTAGAACTACTCTAGCCTACCTCCTAGCCTTAGAAACCAAAAGTGAGAGAGGGGGAGTAAGATGTGTTGGTAAGAAATGAACCTCCTCCCCTTCTATTTATAGGCCTGAGCACCGGCGCCAAGAGGAGTGAAACACCCCGGGGATGGCCTCTAGGACCAATGGATAAGCACCACGTGGAGGCTCGGGATCAACCGACCCAAGGTCGGTTCGGCCGATCCAAGGGTCGGCCGACCCCAGGTGGGCCCCCCTCGAGGTGTGCTTCCTCGGAGTGGCTGTCCTGTGGGCCCTTAGGTCGGTCCCCGGTGTACACGTGCTCTTGAGGCGGTTTAGGTGCTCTGGTGGGCCCATGGATCCATGTGAAGTCCACGTGTCATGTTCTGATTCGTCGGGGCTTGCCTCCCTTGGATTGGTGACATGGCGTGCATGCATGCCACCTGAGGTGGCAGCCACTCCTTGGCTGAGGTGACGTGGCATGAATCATAGAAGGTGAGTTTGCCACTTCTTTATGCTTATTTTCCTGTAATTACATAATCTCCAAGGATAAGTGGAACTACATTATTCTTAACTAAAATGCGTGTAAGAAATGCCTCTTGCTCCTTTATTAATGAGTAAATTGACGGCTAAAGTACGCACTCAACAGCCGTCAACAGGCACACACACCAAATCCTTTTCGAACCTCAAGCGGGGCAATCCTCGAACCAAGTTAAGTCTACTCAAGCGTGACAACAAGTCAAAACTCAAGTGACCCAACCTCCTATGCCACTTCCACAACTCATCCGAAGAACCAGCCACAAAACACCTCGAAACACCCAAACTCTGAGAGAAATCTGCTCGAAATATTTGACCCTCGGGGACAACCACACAAACAAGGTCACCTCGAGCATCAAGTATCTGAGAACCACCCGACTTAAACAACACCTCAAAACCTTACTCAAGAAGCTGGGAAAAAGAGAGCAAATTAAACCTCGGTGGTTTATTTGTTCGGCGGGGTGGAATCTAGGGCTAAGAACTCGAAGGTTGCGCACGAGCACACAGATTACAGAGAACACGGCGAGTTTATACTAGTTCAGGCCTCCAGAGAGTAAAACCCTACATCCAGTTGTCGGTGTAGATTGCTTGAGGATTGCGTGATTGTACAAGGGGTCGCCCTGCCGCCTTATATTGGCCAGCGGACAAGGTCGGCGCCCAGACTCCTGGCCGGTTACAACCAGGAGACCTAAGTCTAGTTGATTACAACCATTACCATATACGTCGGACTGCTTTGTCGGAATCCACCGTTATCTTATCTTGTACGCCAAGTCTTGAAGTCATTCTGGATAAGGTCGTCTTGGAATCTTCTGGAAAGTCTTCAGGACGGCTGTCAGGTCGGCTGGTCTTCTGGTAGGCCGGACCCACTTGTCGGGGACGGCCATGATCCTGGTCGGTGGGGACCCAGGGGTACCCATGTCTCACAAGCCCCCGAGCGATGTGTAGGCGCAACGACCTTAGAAGGTCATGACAAAGTTGTAGAGCTATCGACATGTTAAATAGCGTGCACGTCAGTCTAAAAGAAAAAAGAAAGAAATCAGCTTAGCAGCCGACCTGTTTAAAGTCTTGCCAAGCGAAGAGAGGTCAAGTGACGATCTATAGGAAGCGGGCTTCCAATAGATCGAAACGACGATGAAAAAATTCAGAGGGTGTCAAGGACGCACTCATAGAGTAGTATCCGAGCATCGTGGCTGGCAGGATGGCCGATATGATGATCTAGAAAAGACAGAGAAGAAAAAGTAGGTCGAGTAACGACGTGATGAGAAACAGGTTTCCCAACAGGTCGGTATGACAAAGAAATCAAGAGGGCGTCGAAGACGTTCTCGTAGAGTAATCCCCAAGCATTGAAGTAGGCAGCATGGCTGGTTTGTTGCTCAAAAAAGAGAAGTAAACTGAGTCATGGTCTTGATCGAAACAAGGTGTAGAGACACCCAGATTTCCTAGCATAGCTGCAAGGAGTCTGGCAGGGCCGACCTCAAGGAGGCCTTGTAGGCGTGCCGACCTCGAAGAGGCCTCAAATTAACAATGCCCAGTATCCGAGGATACCCAGTAAGATCTTGAAATGCACACCGCATGAAGAGGTCTTCTGTAGTGGTCGAAACGGTCAACGATGAAGCTGTAGAAATTGTTGATTTTTTGAACGAACGGAGTGTAGAGACACCCAAATATCCTGCATAGCTGCAAAGAGTCTGGCAGAGCCACCCGAGGCATGCCGACCTCAGGAAGGTCTCAAATTAGAAACGCCCAAGCACCTGTAGATACTTGGCAGGGCCATTAGGTGCGCACCCCACAGGGAGGCCTTCATTCCCGACGTAAAATCCTGGGTGTCCAGAACAGGCTGGCAGGGCTTACAAGAGCACACTGACCTCAGGAAGGTCACGCATCCAAGGCACCCAACTAGGTTGGCAGAGCCGTAAATATACCTAGGTATTGTAAGACCTTGGTATTAAGGCACGCTGACCTCAAGGAGGTCGTTTTAGTGTCCAGATGACCAACATAGCTGCCAGCCATCTCGCATAGCCATGACACTAAGGTATTAACGACCTTAATATAGGCACACCGACCACGGGGGCCCGACGAAATCGTAGACGTGAAGCTTCTGATCTTCAGGCACCCAGACGGATCTGGCAGAGCAGCGAGGCACGCCTACCCCGGGAGGTCTTCAATCGAACCTATGACCATTCTGCTCAGGAAACAGATATATAGGTTGATTGGAATAGGTCTGTTTACGTGCAGAGCCATAGCGGGTGCAATGAAAACGTAGAACCGTAAATCTTGCATTTGATCGTCGTCATCGTCTGTAGCTGTAGGGAGGCATAGGGCCAGCTGACGTGGAGTCAGTCTTATCCATCCATAGACTGCAGGGTCACGGGTCAATAGTGGCCGGAGATTCTCTTGCCACCCAGAAAACGACAAGCTACCCACTAACTGAGAGATGTACTGTAGCCATGTGACATCACAGCAGCCTCAGGCATCATTGATGCACAAGCGAGAAAGGCGTCGCGAAGCAAGGTAAAGGGTGTCGCTTTTAATCATCCACATGTCTACAGGACCTCTCAATCACATGGTAATCGTGTCACCACTTCACCGGCCGCACAAGGCCTGGTTCCGGTTATAAATAGCACCATAAGGCTCAAGGAGGCAAGCACCGAGCATTGCTGAGCTATGAAGCCGCAGAGTAGTATTTTGGCCATGCCATGGGCATGTGTCCGTCCACTAAAGCATAGGATGCAAAGTTTGTAGAAGCTTGGATCTAGAAGAACTCTTGCGAAGTGTAGGTAGAACTCCCACTCTTTGTACCGTGCCTCAGCGAGGAATCAAGGAGAGTTTGGAGGTGATGCTGTAGAGGCCTGAGGTGATGCTGCAGGTTCTTGGTAAGCATGAGATGCTCGTTGAGGGCTTGCAGTACGCGCCGAAGAGCATGCTCGTGTCTGCATTCCATAGTCAGGCACAAAGTGTGACCTGCTATGCGCAGCGTCGTGCATGCGTTCGCCTCGAGGTCGTCATTGGAGGTCTGAAGCTAGAAGAATTCTTGCGATGTGCTCTGCTATAGCAGAGAACATGGCAAAGATTGCTCTATGTAGATCAGGTCTTCAAATATGTTTGTATCTTGTAACAGGTTCTGGATCCAATGAGGTCGCAGGCGACCTGTGTACCTTCGAAGTTCCCATGTAATGTTCGCTCTCTTCTGTCATGTAATGGTCGTTTTGAAGAAATTATTCATCAAAGACCTGAGATGATGTTGTTTGGGGGCTTGATGGCCTCATGGAGATCGAATGTGCTATCAGAACGACCTGATTATCTTTGGTGTATGGACGACCTAAACTCAGGGTATAGGTCACCAGTCTATCTATTGAGTATATAGCCGTTGGCGTGAAATCCGACGAGATCGTCTCGCGAAATTAGCGGCGAAGAGCCGTTGCGGCAGATCCATTGCGGCGATAGATACGGGCGTCCGCAGCGGGACCCATATAAATACGGCCGCGGGGACGGGCGTTGACCCTCCCCTGCCATCGACTTCTTCCTCTCGCCGTCCGCCGGAAGCTTCCTTACCCTAGCCACCGAGCTTTCGCATCCACCTCACCTCATTCGCAGCTGGAGCTCACCGCCGCTGTCCCTAGCAGATCGCGCACCACCACCGCGACCCGTGCACCGCGCCGCTTCGCATGCGCATAAAAACCCTAGTAACATTTAGATCTAAATCCAAAGATTCCCAAGAAATGGCGGCCGCGACTTCCCAGATCCCCACCCCGGAGACGGTCTGGGAGCCCTCGGTGATGACCGCGGAAAAGATCCAAGATCTGGTGAATCGCGGGCTACTCAGGTCCAAGGCAGAGATGGAGTGGAAGGCGCCTACCGGCGAGGCGTTCCCGACGGAGGACGACAAGGAGCAGGTCGTCTTCGCCTCCTTCTTCGAGTGCGGGTTCAATTTGCCCGCCGGCGACTTATTCCGAGGTCTGTTGTACTACTACAAGCTGGAGCTGGTACACCTCGTTCCCAACTCCATCACTGTACTGTCGTCGTTCATCCATATTTGCGAAGCATTCCTGGGGATACCGCCCCACTTTCTGTTATGGCATTATTTCTTCCAAGTCAAGACCACCGGCAAGCGTACGGGCGTCGTAGGCTCGGTGATGTTCTGCTTAAGATCAGGTCTTAAGGCAGAATGGCTTGATATGGACCTGCCGGACAACACCGCGGGGTGGAGGTCGGAGTGGTTCTACATCGCAGACCAGAAGCCGGCGCTCCCGAAGCAGACGGGGCACAGGCCCGTGAAAATACCTGAATGGGACCTGTCCCTCACCTCCCGCGAGCTGGAAGATATTAAGGAGTTGCTTGCTTTTGTAGCCGACCTCAAGAAGAGAGGTCTGACAGGGGGCTCAGTGGCGATGTCATTCTGTCGTCGTCTGATCCAGCGAATCAAGGACCGGGTGCATCTGGCCTACGAGCATTGGGGTCAATCGGACCCTACTCACGAAGTTAATCGCAAGGTCCCCCAGGAGGAGATGGAGGCCAGGGTCACACAGCTGTACACCTGGCGGATCCGGAACAGGAAGTGCCCGAAGGCACACTCCCTGACCTGACCAGCTGACCCAGTGAGTCTTGGACTAACTAGCTCGTCTTTGAAGTGTTTATTTTCTTTGTGCATCAGAGGAAGACCTCTTAGACCTTGTTTCTTGTCTTTTGCAGGCTCGGGAGATGCAGTACTGGTGCCCTAAAGTGCTTCCGATCGGTGAGGAGCCACGTCGGAAATTGAGGTCGCAAGACTACCAACCTCCAGCAGCTGCACTGCTGGAGAATTACCTGTCGGATTCGTCGGTGGGGGCTGACGAGGACAGCGACCTGGAGGTCGGTGACAACGTGGCGAGCCGGCCTGAGGTGAGTAGTGCCACAAGGTCGGGACGCAAGATGAGGGTGGCAACGGCGAAGCAGTCAAGCTCAAGGGCTACCGCGACGGCCTTAGCAGCGAAGATTGCTAAGCTTGAGGCCGGTAAGAAGAAGAGAAAGAGGAAGACAATCCCCACCCCAACGTCCAAGGAGGTCGAGGAGGAGGATGAAACTACTAATGATTCACCGATCATTGATGCTCGTGCGGCACCGAGGTCGCCAAGTCCCGCGACCAAGAGGCAGCGAGAGGTGGAGCAGCAGGTGACAGAGGACCTCCGCCGCATCAGAGAGGCACAACGGGCTGCAGCCGGTGCCCAAGCAAAGATGCCTACGAAGGTGCGAGCTCGGCCCTTGAGGCCGAAATTGCGTGCACCAGTGGTCGTGAGGTAAGACCCCAATACTTGGACTTGTTCATTGATAATCACTGGGAGGTCGTAGCATATTGACTAAGAAATTATTGCAGGTCGAACGTCAGACCTCAGAGCACCTCGGGTGCTCAAGGCTCTCCCGCAAGGACGACGACGTCCGAGCAAGAGGTTGGAACTCAGGGTTCCGTTGGAGACATGGGGACATCGACTCCCCCGCCCGTCATTGAAGTGGACCCGATCAACGCGGTGCCAAACACATCAGCTCAGGACCCGGTGGTAGACCAAGCTCAGATCGAGCAGCCACAGCGGGGCCCAGAAATAGCCGGTGGAGGGGTACCGGGTTCGACGTCAATGGGGCTAGACTTGAGGAGGGGGGAGATCAACTGGAATGGCACTCCCTGGGAGGGAGACGTCTTCGAAGATGATGAGGACATGAAGGCAGTCCGTCGAGCCATTTTGACGCTTAACAACGCTTTTACAGTAAGTAACCACATTTGACTTCAGTAAGCATCTTGTCTTGTAATTTGCTATCGACGACCTGTCTTTTGTTTTTGAAGCAGTCGCTGGCCAACTGTGCCCAGAGCAGGGCCGACCAGTGTAGGAATGCCATGGCCGCGTAGCTGCGGGTGACAGAGCTCGAGCAAGAGCTCAAGCAGGTCTGGGAGGAGGCCGCGGCTGATAAGAAGAAGCTCGAGGACGAGCTGAAGGAAGAACGGCGCAAGAATCGTGACGCCGACGAGTTGCTGACGTCCGTGAGTGCTGGTAAGACCAATCAAACCCACAACCTTGTTCATCTCAACTTGTGTGACTGGATCTTGTGTCTGACGGTGTTTTTGTGCTACCACCCCGGGTTTTCGGTGAAGAAAACCCGGATCCCTGTACCTTTGCGATAGTCCCTGGATCAGTGGCTATCGCGTACAGAACGCATCACAGAAGGTAAATCACAACCATACATCGCATCACACAAATAGTAGTACATAATTTATTACAAGTCCATTATGGAGTACAACATTACAAGCCTCTTGGCTGAATCAGAGTGAAAATTCTACGCAGCGGTAGCTAGCATCCCAGAAGAGTCTCCATCTTTTATTCTTCTCGCCCACAGGCATCCTTGAGCGTAGCGACGCATCCCTCAGTCGTACCATCCGTCGTCGTTGTTGTCGTAGTCGGACTCGTACCCTGCACACCCAAAGTCTATCCCCAAGGAGTGGGATAGGTCCACATCACCGACTGTATGCAGCTTTAAGTGGCCTAGCATCTAAAGGGTAAGAAAAGAGACAAGGTAGAAGCTCGGGTTTCCTATGCAGCAGCAGCAAAGTATAAAAGGAAAACATCTCCATATAGGTCCCAAACCATACTCTCAAACACAGCTCGGAACCACCTGGTGCCCCAGGGCCCCGTCTCCACATCCTATCTCCATCTAGGGTCGATGCGAGAACTTCCTCTCCTCGCACCTCAATGATTGCAATCGGATCTGCGAGGTAGAGGGAGCCACTCTCCTGTCCTCGACTGCAACCATGGCTCACCACACTCTCAACTATAGGGGGAGGTAGAAATCCCAAAACATGAGGAACAAGCATGTCTTCAAAGTTTGTCCATGACCGAGGACGCGGCTATACGTATAGATCAAAACTCTGCAGAGCGTGTACACCTGTACCCAACTCGGAATGGAACCCGGTGGTGATCAGCCAACTGAGCCCATCCTACCATGCGAACTCTCGATAGTTACAGTCCCATCCTGCATCTGGCCCTCAAAGCGATCCCCTTCGCAAAGGGAATTGCACCGGAACTGTGAAATGCCCCCGTGTGGCCACACGGACGACGCACTGAGAGAAGGTGGTCTCACTCCCACCTCTCCCCCACTGATACCCTCTATCCTGCTGGCAGGTATGGTTCCGCACTTGCCGAGCTCAACCTGGCCCTAACCCCACTCTCGGCGAGGTGGTGTGTACGAAAGTCCTATCGACAAGTTGATCCACTCGCTTTCAGACCGGGGCAAGCTCATGTCCTCCAAGCGTACAGTAAAACCCCAACACCTGTGCTCCAAAAACCGTAAAAGCGGGAATGCACTGAGGAGTGCACCCCCATCCCTGATCCTAGATCGGTTGTTTCGAGCTCACCCCCGCCAAAGTACCCAAAACGCCTTCTCCTGTCGGTTTTGCCCCACGCACGCCAAGAACCACTTTTCCCATCCCAACACATGCATCGCGAAGCTCAGTGTATATACACGCTTATATATATACAGTAGTAGGGCAATCAAGGACAGGATAATTAAAGAAGGCAGTGCAAGGTTCATCATCATGCATTTAAAGTAAAGTGCTAGCATACTACATAGTACTGCCTAATAGGTATTCAGAATCAGTCGGGCGGGGACACCTGCGTGCGAGTAGTCGGTGGCGGCGTAGTCGTCGGTGTAGTCGATCTCCGAGCTCAGGTCCCCGGCTCCAGCTGCTCCTATTAACACGCATAATAAAATAAAGACGGGTCCTATTGCAATTAACTTCAAATGGAAGACAATTAAGAGCCAAAAGAGAGTGAACACTAACCTAACACGGAGTTTATAATTTTAGAAGAATTTTTGGAAAAGGTTTTATATTTTTCGTAGTCAAAACGGATTTTCTAGAATTTTCTGAAGATAAAATACATTTCTGAAATTAAAATACGCATACACAATAGCATTAACTATAAGCTAACTACAGGCTAGCTCTAAAGGGCTCTAAGCTAACTATAGGCTGGCTGCAGGTCGGCTCTTGCCGCTGACGTGGCTGCCATCGAGGCGGCTTATAGCCAGCTCCAGCACATGTGGCGGCCACATGGCTGCTGGTGTGTCCGTCGCAAAGGATCCCTGGCGGATCTGCTGCGGCTGGAAGAGGTGTGGGTGATGGTGTGGCTCATGTGGGATTGGACGGGAGCATGGGATCCGGCAGATCCGGTGTGGTTAGAGCTCGATGCAGGCGAACGTGTGGCTGAGGTGGGATCGGTTGGACGCAAAAGATCCCTGGGGATCTGGTGTGCCGTGCTACGGTGTGGATGGGTGAGTGCCACAAACCCCAGCTCAGGGTTTCGGCATGCCTGCCAGGTGCTCAACGGGAAGCTCCAAAGGAGCAGCGGGACGGCAAGAGCTCGCCGGCGGTGAGGTGTTCCGGCGGACGGTCGACACGCGCCACGGCGGAGACGATCAGACCCTAGGGCTCGGTTTGGGCAAGGAAGGAGCGGCCTTTGGCTGGGCATAGGCACAATGGTGGCGAGCTGTGGCTCGGCGCGGCGAGGCAAAACAGAGGACTCCGGTGTTGTGGCTGGGGTGGCCGGCACCGGTAGGGTTGCATGCGCGCGCATGCTCGAGAGAAATCGCGTGCACGGGGTTGGTCCGGCGCTCGCGCACCTAGGCGGAAAAAGGGCGGCTGCGGCGGTGATGTCTCGGTCGTGGCGAACGGACAGAGATCCGCGACGGTGCGACTACGAACAAGGGGCCGCGAACTAGACATCTTGGGTAGGTCAAAACGACCAAACGGCAGCCCGGCATCGCACGCGCGCGTTCGTCCGGCCGTGAGGCGAGGCACCCGGCCGAACACGGCGGTGTGGTCGGGGAAGAGGTCCTGGGTGATGAGGACAGCTCAGCCGCGCTGGCCTAAGCGCTGGCACCGGCGTCCCTCACGCGCGTGCGTGCGGGTGCACGTGCGTGCGGGCACTGGTTCGGTCAAGGAAGCAAGGCCGCGGCCCAGCAGGCGTGCGCGTGCACCCGGCCTTGGGGTGAAGCTCCCGGCCGAGCTCGACGGTGCAGCGGGAAAAGACCTGAGTGACGAAGACGGCTCGGCGGTGCAGTGTCGGCGTCTCTCGCACGCGTGCATGCGTGCATGCGTTGGCCACAGAAAGGCAGGGCCTTGGGCCTCGGGCGTGCACGTGTGGTTACAGGTTGGACAGGAAAACCTACGGACTCAGCCCCTCGGGTGCGTGCATTCGCGTGCATGCAGAACGTCGGCAGCGTGGCCATGGCGGCGACACGAAACCGATGGTGTGCACAACGGTGGAGGAATAAAGAAACGGGAACGACAAGTGGTGGCGCGCACGCGCAGACGGCAGCCGCACCTGCAAAATGGCCGGCATGGCTCGATGGCTAGCACCCAGTCGACGGCGGGTCGCGCGGCGGCGCAGCGCGGGCATCAGACAAGCAGGCGAGCTCACATGGCTCGTTCTAGCCACGGCTCGATGGCCGGGTCCACAACACGGTGAAGGGGGTGGTGAGGCTCACCTTGTGCTTCCTGGACGCGGCGGCGAGGCGGTGGTGAGGAAGGTGTGGCGCGGAACAGCTCGGAGCAGCAGGTCGCAGAACAGGGGCGGCATCCTCGGCTGGTCCAGCTCCTGGGTGGCGCGGTTCGTGGCTTCACGACGGTCTCCTCCACGCAGCAGCTCCGGCTCCTTCTCCCTCTCCTCTTCTTCTCCCTCCTCCTTTCTCCTTTCTTCTCCTTCTTGAACGGCGAAACGGCAGCTCCGGGGTAGGTTTCACTGCACCGGCAGCAAAGGTGCTCGGCGCCTGGGGCGGCGGCCCTGTCTTCCTCCCTTCCTCCTCCCTTCTCTCCTCCTCCCCTTCCCTGGTTTGGATGCGGTGGATTTTGGGAAAAATCCCCCAAGGGGCGGCAGAACAGGGAGGCCGGTTGAGAGGGGATTCTTATAGGGCGGCGGCCTAGGATTCCAGGGGCTTGGAGGGACGGCGGTGATCCTCGGCGTCCGCGCCCAAGGGCACGCATCCGGCGGTCGTGGGCGAGCTCGGCATGGGGCAGAGGGGCGGCTGCGCCACGGTGCTTTTTGCACGGCGCGCGTGCGTCACGGTGGGGAAGAAAGGGATACAGGGGAGTTGGGCGGCTGACGGCTGGGGCCCGCGTGGTGGTGATAGAGGAAGAGGTGGTAGGTGGGAGGCAGGCTGGCGGGCTGAAAGGTGAGATGGGCCGGCGGGTTAGGGGTGGCCCGGTGCAAAGATCAGGGGGTGCCGGCAGACTTAGCAAGCGAGGATAAGGCCCAAAACAGGTTTATGGTTTTCCTATTATCCTATCACCTTAACTCCTATTTGAACTATGATTCGAATTTGAATTAGAATTCAAATTTGAATCCCACACAAATAAGATCCAAAATAAATCCAATAAATTCCAAAGTTCTCACACTAGCATTATATAACTTTTATTATTTTGCTCAAAATAAATCTAGGAAATTAGGGAAGGATCAAAGAAGGCAACCTTATATTTTAATTAAGCACTCAATTTCAAATCGAAATTTTGAAACCCACATTTTTGCATTGCTAACATTCCGGAAAAATTCAGGGATGTTACACTCAAGGAAGACCTTAAGGTTGCCAGGGAAAGGGTCCGAAGCTGTGAGGTGGACCTGCGAGCTGCTGATGCAAGCGGCGAGAAGCTGAAGCAACTGATGAAGGCTACCGTGGACAGTGAGTATGCTGTGTCCCAGAAGCTGGCTTATGAGAAGCAAGCTCGAAAGGACCTTGAGGTCAGTCTCGAGGTGGCTTTGCAGTCGTTGCGGAATGACCAGGTGATCATTGCAGGGCTGGAGGTGGAGGTGAACGATCAGAAGAACGCTGCCGACCATGTAATGGACATGGTGGAGACACCGGTCGCTGGGGAGGAGCAGAAGCCAGCTATTGACCATCTTCTGGCCTCACCCTAGAAGTTGGTCGACCTCTTGAGGGTGACGAGTCTGACAGCGGCTACGGAGTCGCTGGTGCGAGTGAAATCACACTTCCCCCAGATCGACATGGTCAAGGTCGAGGAGGGCCCAGATACCACGAAGGATCTTCAGGTTGTAGAAGAAGAAGTGCGGGAGGCCGCCGAGAAGATAATGGACGCCATCGATTTTGAGGGCGATGATGGTGAAGAGTAGTCGTAGTCATAGAGCTGTACCCCCTCCTCTTCCAGTCATGTAAATAACCTTTGATGATGTTCTGTTGGCCTGCATGACATACTTAGTTTATGTTTGCATGAACTTGGTTGCCCTGAAGCAATGTGTTTTTATCATACCCCACTGACCACTACTCACGGAGAGGCTGGCTTACCAATCAGCACGGCTCAGCAGGGAGACTTACGTTTGATCGGCGCGCGGGGAGGAGTCTGGGACTCTGGTTTTGCAACCACACGACCAAGCAGGCTCGCAACAACATAGAGTAAGTAATCATGAGGGATGACGTCCTCAGGTCGAATGACCCTTGTATTGGCTTTTGCCAAGTCCTCGAGCGTGTCGAGGGGGAGGAACAAAAACTTCACCCTCAGGTCTTTCGACCCATGTATTGGCTTTTGCCAAGCCCCCGAGCATGTTGAGAGGGAGGGTACATGACATGAAAGAAAAGAGGATAGAGCTCGAGACATAGCTGATGACTGCTTAAAACTAATATTTAATTAACTGGAAGTACAAAGACGAAGAATACATAGTTGTAATGAAAACTATTCTACGGATAGAATGGGCGGAGATGCTCCACGTTCCATGGGTTGGGGACCCCCTGGCGGCGATATGTTGACGGGCTGATAACTTCTGTAATGATGAACGGTCCCTCCCAAGGGGCGGACAACTTGTGCATGCCGTCGGTCTTCTGGATGCGCCTTAAGACTAGGTCACCAACGTTGAAGGAGCATTATCTGACGTTGCGATCGTGGTAACGACGAAGCTGCTAGTCGTGGCGAGCTTGTCTCATGACGGCTGCTACTCTCTGCTCCTCGAGGCTGTCAAGGTCGACGCGACGAGTTTGCTCGGCTTCTCCCTCCTCGTAGAACTGTATATGTGGAGCTCCAAAGGTGATGTCGGTGGGTAGGATGGCCTCTGATCCATAGACCAGAAAGAAGGGCGAGAAGCCCATGGCTGAACTGACTTGGGTCCGCAGGCCCCAAATCACGTGGTGTAGCTCGGCTAACCACCGGGAAGCATAATTTGAAGCGTCATCAAAGATACGATCTTTGAGAGCTTGAAGAACCATGCCATTGGTACGTTCGACCTGGCCGTTGCACCATGGGTGGGCGACCGATGAATAGTAAACATCAATCATGCTGTCCTGGCAAAAATCCCAGAAGGCAGACCCTGTGAAGGCCAACCCGAGGTCGGTGATGATTCTGTTGGGCATACCGAAGCATTGTGTTATCTCTTGGATGAATTTCACCGCTTCTTCCGACGTGACCTTAGCGATAGGTCGGACTTCAATCCACTTAGTGAATTTGTCGACGGCCACAAGGATGTGCTCATAGCCGCCAGGGGCGGATCTGAATGGTCCTATGGAATCAAGGCGCCACATGGCGAAGGGCCATGATGGGGGTATCGTGCGCAGGATCTGAGCTGGTAGATGCTGTTGTTTGGCAAAGAACTGACATCCCTTGCACCTCTTTACGAGGTCTTTGGCATCGGTCATGGCCGTGGGCTAGTAGAAGCCAGATCGGTTGGCCTTGCCGACCAGATTGGCAGACGCTGCGTGGCAGCCACACTCGCCGCCATGGATCTCAGCTAGGAGCTGAAGACCTTCTGATCGCAAGATAAACTTCATTAAGACGCCGGTAGAGGCGGCTTTTCTGTAGAGGTCGTTGCCGATCACGACATAGTTAGCACTACGCCGTGTGATGCGTTCCTGTTCAGTTTTGTCTTCTCGGACTCGCTGGTCAAATAGAAAGGCTAGGTAAGGCTCGCGCCAATCGTCCTCTTTTTCTGTCATCAGCACGTCTCTGGGAGGTACTGGGTTTTGGTCGGGCTGATCTTGGTTCGGGTTGTCTGGATCCAACAGCTTGATCGACGGCTTGCGTAGGTCTTGGATGAACACACCCGCCGGGACTAGAGCTCATTTGGAGCCTAGCTTAGATAGAACGTCGGCAGCCACATTGTTGTTACGTGGCACATGCTGAAACTTGATCCCCTCGAAGTGGCCTTCGAGCTTCCAGATCTCAATGCAGTAAGCGTCCATTGTGTCTTTGACACAATCCCATTCCTTGTTGACTTGCTCGATGACAACCTTGGAATCGCCATATGCCAGTAGTCGCTTGATGCCAAGGGACACTGTGATTCAGAGCCCATGGATTAGAGCTTCGTATTCTGCTCCATTGTTGGAGGCCTTGTAGTGTATCTGCAGGACGTATTTGAGCTGCTCCCCCTGAGGAGAGATGAATAGCACGCCTGCTCCGGCACCCTCGAGGTTAAGGGCACTGTCAAAGTACATGATCCAGTGTTCAGGCCGCTCCTTGGGAGGGGGCATCTGGATTTCTGTCAACTCTGATACAAAATCAGCTAGGATTTGCGACTTGATCGCTTATCTGGGGCAGAATTCGATGTCGAACTCACCCAACTCAACCGACCACTTGACGATGCGGCCGTTGGTGTCACGGTTATAGATGATCTCCACTAGCGGGAAGGATGAAGGCACCTTGATCTTGTGAGCTTGAAAGTAGTGCCAGAGCTTTCTCGACGTGATTAGGAGTGCATAGAGCAGCTTCTGAGGTTGTGAGTAACGTGTTGTAGCGTCGGCCAGGACCTCGCTTACATAGTACATAGGGTGCTGAATAGTGTAGACCTGCAATTCTTCTTCTCGTTCGGCAACGAGGACCGTGCTGACCACATTAGTGGTGGCGGAGATGTACAGGAAGAGTGTTTCCTTTGGGATCGGCGGTGTCATGATTGGAGGCATGGTCAAGGACTCCTTGAGAGCCTCAAAAGCCTTCTGCGCCTCTTCATCCCATACGAACTTATCTGCTTTCTTCAATAGCTTGAAGAAGCCTTTTTCGCTGAGCTTGCTGATGAAATGACCTAGAGCCGCCATCATACCTGTAAGCTTCATGACGTCTTTCTTGCAAGATGGTCTGCCCATGTTGCGTATTGTGTCGATCTTGACGGGGTTAGCTTCGATGCCTCGGTGCCCCACCATGAAGCCGAGAAGCAACCCGGAGGGAACACCGAAGACGCACTTGGTTGGGTTGAGCTTCCACTGGTAAGTACGTAGGTTGTGAAGGTCTCGGCGAGGTCGGCAATAAGCTGGTCTTGCACTGTGGTCTTGACGAATACGTCGTCAACGTAGGCTTCCACGTTTTTCCCGATCTGGGACTTCAAGCACTTCTGTATCACCTTCTGGTAGGTAGCGTCGGCATTTTTCAGGCAAAAGGTCATGGCCATGTAGCAGTAGATGCCATTGGGCGTTATGAACGCGATTTTGTCTTGATCGTCAGGATTCAGGGCTATCTGGTGGTACCCTGAATAGCAATCGAGGAAGCACAGAAGGATGCTGCCAGCCGTGGAGTCCACGACCTGGTCGATATGAGGAAGAGGGAAGAGATCTTTCGGGCAGTGCTTGTTGAGGTCGGTGTAGTCGATACACATCCTTAATCCTCCAGTCTTCTTGGGTACAAGGACCGGGTTTGCGAGCCAAACCGGGTGTTTACATTCTCGTATGAATCCTGCAGCTAAGAGCTTACAGACTTCTACTTCTATGGCCTGCTTTCTATCTTTCGCAAATCACCGGAGCTTTTGTTTGATAGGTTTTGCTGTCTTGCTTACTACTAGGGTGTGCTCAGCCAGCTCCCTGGGGACACCGGGCATGTCGGACGGGCTCCATGCGAAGATGTCGGCATTGTCCCAGAGGAAACTGGTGAGCACGAGTTCCTATTTGGGGTCGAGGTCGGCCCCGATGGTGACTTCCTTGGATGTGTCGGGCAGGCCGAGGCAAACTTTCTTCACTGCGGGACTTGCGTCCAAGGCAGTAGCCGTGCGCTTCTGTTCTGGCACCTCCAGAGTAGTTTGGTCGATCTTGGCAGCCTGAGCGACCATGACCATTGCTGCGGCCTTGCACGCAGATACCTTGGCGAGGTCGACGGTGTCGCTTTCGCAGTTGTAGGAGACGAGGATATCACCGTAGACGGAAAGGATTCCGTTTGGTGCTGGAATCTTCATGATGAGGTAGGTGTGATGCGGGATAGCCATAAACTTGGCCAACATGGGTCGACCAAGGATGGCGTGGTAGGAGGAGCGGAAGTCCGCGACCTCGAACGTCAGGTACTCCGTCCGGAAGTTGTACTCTTTGCCAAAAGTGACCGGTAGGCATACACGACCTATGGGGTATGCAGCTTTGCCGGGCACGACCCCGTAGAAGGGTTCATCACAAGCGGTCATCTTGGAGAAGTCGAATTCCATCTTCTTCAGCATTTCGGTGAAGATGATGTTCAAGCTGCTGCCCCCGTCGACGAGGGTCTTAGGCAGGAAGGCACCGTCCACTATGGGGTTGACGACCAGCGGGTAGGTCTCGGGGTCTGGTATGTGTACCCAATGGTCTTTCCTGGAGAAAGTGATGGGTTACTCCGACCAACGCAGGGGTTGTGGAGTTTCGGTGTTGACTTGGCCGATCTCTCTTGTGTTCGATCGCTGCTGTCTGTTGCTCTTGGCTGCTTGATGGCCACCGACGATGAAGTTGATCTGTCGGTTGGCATTCTGGAACGCACTGTTGGGATTGCTCGCTTTCGGTAGAGGCGGAGGAGAAGGCTCCTTGCGGCGGTTGCCGTCATTGTTGTGGTCGTCGTAACGACTGCGATTGTCATGTTGGTCGTCACGGCGTTCATCACGGCGGTCATCGCGGCGGTAGTCGTCACGACGATCATCACGTCGGTCATCGCGGCGATAGTCGCGGCGATAATCACGGTGATCCCTATCGTCGTTGCGACAGTAAGGTCGTCGGTCGCGGTAGTCACGTCGATCAGGTCGACGGTTGCGGTTGTCATAGCGGCGGCCGTTGCTCTGGTCATCGTTGTTGATGCTCTTAGTCTTCTTTGCCTCCGGAGGTACGCCTAGGATGTGCTTTAGTTGCTTGCACTCCCTCATGGTGTGCTTGGCATCGTGGTGGAACTGGCACACGTCGTCCATAATGATGTTGAAGTCACCTTCGAGGAAGGTGGAAGGTCTAGGTGGGTCGGTTGCATAAACCTCGCTAGATCGCTTGCGTGACCTGCCGCCACCATCATCGTGATCATCACCTTTTAAGTTGTGTACCACCGTGTCTTGGGTGTCGACGAGCTTGTCGACGTAGGCCATGAGGTCGGCGATGATGTTGGCGTTAGCTTCATGGATCTTCTCGAAGAGCTTGAGGTTAGTTACCCCCTTCTTGTAGTAGGCTCTGACGTCTTCATCCTTGACACCCGCAAGAGTGTTGCGGTTCTCGAAGTAGCGGTTGGTGTACTCACAGAGAGTTTCGTCCTTCCTCATCCGCACTTTGGCGAGATGGTGAGTGTTGTCGGAGCAGTTGTAGGTCGCTTGATAGTTGGTTGTGAAGAGCCGCGATAAGGTCACCCACGAGGTGATGCACTCCGCAGGGAGATTGTCGATCCACAGGAGTGGCGCCTGGCCCATCACAAGAGGAAAGTATCCTGCCATGTGGTCTTCGTTGCCTCCTGACGCCCGAGCAGTGATGTTGTACATCTTAAGCCAAATACTTGGATCGGAGTGACCGTCGTATTTCTCAATGGCTGGTTTGAAGTCCTTGGGGTATCTGATCGTCCTGAGACGTCATGAGAACGCTGGAAAGTTGTTGATTGCTCCAGAACCAGATGCTGGAGTGTAGGTTATCGGGATGACGTAGAGGTCATCAGGAGGACCATTATCCTGGTCGTACTGGGCACGACGCAGGAGCTCTCGATTGTGCATCTCACGGAGGTTTGCTGCTTGGATGGGGTGATTGGCGTCAAGGGGATCAGGGACCCCGTTGTCGCGGTCGTAGTTAGCGCGGTGCTCTATCTCCGCTTCATCTCGTATGGGTTGACGCTGGTTGCTCCGGGCGCGTGTGGCTTGTGCTGGTGGAGGTTGAGCTCCAGCATTCTGTCTTGCATTGCCGGCGATGTTCAGCTGCTGGGCACCAGCAGCATTGGCGGTGTTATTAGCACCATTGCCGGCGGCATTACCGGCAGCGTTGGCGGCGTTGGCAGCTGGATTGGCCGTTGCATTGGCAGCAACGGTAATTGGTTGCACGACTTAATTCTCACCACCTCCCTCTTCTGGCACGGGCTGAAGGGGAGCATTGTCGTTGCGGTGACGACGATGGCGGGGTCGCTCCGACCTACTCCTGGAGTAGGAACTTGAGGCCGATCTGTTGTACCCAGGACCTCTTTCTTCGACCTGGGCGGTGGCGATACGGATGTGAGCTTGTAGACGTCGAGTCGCAGGAGTATCCACAAGTTGTCCCAGCTCGGCAAAGGCCGCGCCTAGGTTGGCCTGAGGAGAGTTGTAGACTTCATGGCCATCTTGCTCAAAGTCCCTCAGGAGGTCTCTAGCACGTAGGCGGTGTCGGCGAGGCTCGTTCTCCTGCTGCTGAGGAACGGCTGGGGCTGCGGGGGGTGGTCCCCCATTGACGACGTTGCCTGCGGGTTGGCCGCCGGCACCTGGTACGACGTTGCCTGCGGCTTGACCTGGGGCTTAGGCGGCTGCTGCAGCTGCATCTACCTCCTGCTGACGACGCACAGCTCGTGCGGTTTTAGCGTTCTCTCGCTGTTGGCACTGCTCATCTGTCTCGCCAGCTTGAGGGGGTACGTCGGCGGAGACCACGAGGACCTCTCGATCCGGGATCTCGAACGCGTCGCCCGGATTGTTGGGAGAGATGGTCCTTCGGGCGATCTAGAACCCGAGGCGGTCTGGGGACGGCTCACGGTTGATCTGGCGGCGATGAGCCGCGATTAGGGTCGTCGAAGCTTCTTGAGTACACGGCACTGGTGAGCCATGTGTTTGGAGTCCTCGTGGACGGGGCAAGGGTCGTCGAGATGACCTCTGCAGTTTCCACGGTGTGGGGTCTTGGGTCCAGATTCGATCTGGATCTTATTCTTCATGTAGCGAGACGCTGCATGAGTTTGAGTTCCGCAGACCAAGAGGCATGCGGGGTGAAGGTGCAGGGGTCCTGCGAGGGTGCTTGACGCGCTCACAGACCTTGATCGTGTCGGAGAGCATGTCCTCGATGCGATCGAGCCCCACGATCAGGTCGCGAGGAGTGGGTGGGTGGGTTTCTGCCAGCAGATCGGATCCGACCTGCTGGTTGGTGGTGACTGCGGTGCTCTCAATGATGAGGCAGGCGGCTGGAGCGGTGGATTCCGCCGGCATAGAGCCAAACAGATATTGATGGGGTTGGCGAGGATGTCCGCCATGCTCTCAGGGAAGATGACGCCGCTTGTCGAAGCCATCGAGTTGCACGAAGAACCCTGGATTTCCCCCTACCTGGCGCGCCAACTGTCAGATGTTTAGATTTGCACAGCCCATAGGGGGGTCAACCCCGGTGCTTATTTGTTCGACGGGGTGGAATCTAGGGCTAAGAACTCGAAGGTTGCGCACGAGCACACGGAACACAGAGAACACGACGAGTTTATACTGGTTGAGGCCTCCGGAGAGTAAAACCCTATGTCCAGTTGTCGGTGTAGATTGCTTGAGGATTTGCGTGATTGTACAAGGGGTCGCCCTGCCCACCTTATATTGGCCAGCGGACAAGGCGCCCAGATTCCTGGTCGGTTACGACCAGGAGACCTAAGTCTAGTTGATTACAACCATTACCATATACGTCGGACTACTTTGTCGGAATCCACAGTTTTCTTGTCTTGTACGCCAAGTCTTGAAGTCGTTCTGGATAAGGTCGTCTTGGAATCTTCTAGAAGGTCTTCAGGAGGTCGTGTGGGCCACCAACTAGGTCGGTTGGGCCCACTGTTAGGTCGGCTGGTCTTCTGGTAGGCCGGACCCACTTGTCGGGGACGACCGTGAGCCTGGTCGGTGGGGACCCAGGGGTACCCATGTCTCACACTAGCCTCTTGCTCGTCTTGAGTAAGACACTTAGGACTTAGGTTGGTTGATCAAGGGTTGCTACGATGTTGGATTCCTAGTTTATGACAAGCATACAACTAGGTACTCTATCAAGGATTGAATGAGTTGGCATTGATCTTACCTTATGCTTGATTGATATGGGGCTTGTAGCTTCACCTGCCTTGGGTGGTTGAAAGATAGAACGGTTGTATAGGAATTACTAATCACAAGCACCTTGATCAGTTTGTCAATTCGGAGGTTTTGCCAATTTTCACAAAGAAATCAAAGTTCCTCGAATGATACTCTCGGATCGCTCATTGTGTATGATTCTTCACCAAGGCATTGATTTGCCTTCTTCACCACCTAGTCCTAATGAGCTGATATGTGGAGCTGTAGGTAGGGAAAACATGTGGCATACCTGTTTCTCATGTATTGTCGAGTCGAAAACCGGATCCTTAGGAGCAACAAGTCATACAACCTGATCAAGATGTGCATGTGTGTGTATATGGTGGATGGATGATGAACT
This sequence comes from Cenchrus fungigraminus, assembly GCA_036936925.1. Classification (NCBI taxonomy): domain Eukaryota; kingdom Viridiplantae; phylum Streptophyta; class Magnoliopsida; order Poales; family Poaceae; genus Cenchrus; species Cenchrus fungigraminus. The sequence goes on along the minus strand of CM072772.1, from coordinate 53,214,840 downwards.
CCTTTTTGCATATGATTCTCTCTTCTCCTTTTGAGATTTTTGAGACTTGGGCTATGTCTCTTTATTCTTTCTTTTTCTCCTTTTTTTTCTTTCATGCTCTTGAGCATGTGTTTTTTTCACATAGCCCATAGTCCTTGCTAAATATTTTTGGAGAGAGAGTAATCATGGAACAATGGGCGGAGCTTTATTTGTGGAATGGATGGGGGATGGATGAAATGATGGGTGCTAACTTCCGGTGTAGAAGTTTAGCATATAGTTGATGTGTACGTGATCTTGATCATGGGAGCATGACGAGTTTCTCGCCGAGGGTCACAACAATTCGACAAGACTCAATGAAGAAAACAAGTAGCATATGTGGAGGCTAACAAAAGCTAGGATCTACATATGGCTTTGGATAGGAATTTCTCATCATTGAGGAACTTATCATTTTATCATTTTTCAAAAGAAAACTCCGGATATCAAACATCACTTAGTACTAGCTCATAGCAACCCTATTATACCATATCATACCTCACAACAACCTAGGCAAAGGTCATGCTTTTTGCTACCCACAAGTTTCAAGCTAAGGTTTGATCATGCAAGCCAACAAACTCAAAACTTCAATAGGGTACTAAACTGTAGCAAGGCATACAAAAGGAATAAATAGAGCAACTATTCATCATTTCAACCATGTAGAACAAAAGCATTCTTTCTGCGCATATGGAAAGCAAACTAATTTAAGAAAGCAAATAAATATTTTTGGTCTTTTTAATTTTGCATATTTTTATGTGTTTTTAGCATATGATATTCTGAAAATAAAGATACAACTTACCTCAGAATGGGGGTCCTCCCCCAAGCTAGATTCAGGCTCACTACTGTGGAGGGGGAAATCTCATCCACCGGTAGTAGGCCCTCTGCTCCTCCAGCTGCTGCTGCTGTGCCAGCTCTATGGCGTGAAGTCTCTCACCAGACATATGCTGCTAGTCCCGGGTGGACTCAATGTGCTCGTGCACGGTCTCCTCCATGTCGCCGACTCGGATGTTGAGCTCGCACATCTGCTGAGTGAGGGTGGCCCACGAGATGATGAGCGCAACCCGGACGACGAAGATGTCGCATCTCCGTAGGTAGTACCGGCAGGGACGGCCCACTCGCCACTGCCTGCACTAGCCCAAGCCGAGCTACTCGCACCATGCTGGTACATGGGCTGATCCCAACCAGGAGCATATCCAGGAGTAACCCCAGGCATGTACTCGGTAGAGATCCATATACCGAACGAGGGTGTGGTAGGCTGAGGCTGTGGCTGAGGCGACGGCTGTGGAGACGGCTGTGGTGGCGACTGTTGCGCTCTAGCTACTCTCCTCAAAGCACTCCTAGTAACCCTGTCACCAGAGACACTAGAACAACGAGGTTCCTCGAGAGGAATGGTCAGTGGCCCTTGGCCGTACAACCTAAAATTCGGGTTAGGTAACCGAATTTGGTTTGTATGGCCCAGGTAAAAGAAAACCAAAGAATCATCCGAACCCTTCTTAAGAATATGCCCCTGTGTCAAATAAGCTTCGTCAATCTGAGTCCGGGGATTAGCAATGGAGGGCACATTGGGACCTTGCGTAATCCCAAGATTCGTGACGATGCGAGAAATCAAAGACGTACACTCAATAGAACCCGTCATATTAAAATTTGTCAACACTGCCGAATCATGGCTTGCACAGGGGAGATCTTGATCCGTCTAACTGTGGCATATAAGATCATCATCTTGTGAGTGCGCACGGGTCGCACATCATCCCTTGGAAAGAGAGTGACGGCGAGCCACTTGTGCCACAGTCGGAGAGTGGGATGTAAGATATCGTTGCACCGAGGTGACAACTTGCCGCGAATAGGCCGACCAGAGAGTTCCTCCCAAAAACTTTCAGGATTAAAATCGGTGCAAGCTTGCTCAAGAGAAATAGCGTAGCGACGATGAAAACTGAGGGTGCGACTAAGATCTTTCCATGAAACTCGATATGGAACTCCATGAAATCCTCTTGAAGAGTGCAGAGGAACTGGATGGTGGTAGGTCTAGAACCAACCTCCTGAACTAGGACAAAATCTTCCCATCCTAGAGCTTGCCAAATGGAATCGAACTTGGAGTCCATACATGTTTTCTCAAGAAGGTCCGGGTCAAACTCCTTGGTGTTGGCGAAGACTCGGTCCTTGATGAGAGCGTAGGCTTGTCTCTCGCGATCATTCCTCAAGTCGATGAAGGCGGCATCGACGGCGTACACTTCTTCGGCTTGTGGCGTGGATAGCTCCTCCTCTCCCTCTTCTTCTCGGTTGGTTGACATTGGGCTTGGTGTAGCTTCGGAATGACGAGATGAGCTCCCCCCGTCACGTGAACGGTGTGAGCGAGTCAACTTCTGGAGTGCGCCGGAGGCCCAACTCATCTTGCACAACAATCAGACAGCACGAGCAACTCGGTGTTGGGTTAGTGAAACCGAATGAAATCCTTACCGAGGTTGCTCCACCAATGATCAATATTTCAGCACAACTTGCGGACAATACTTGGCACCTCAATCTCGAGCAAGAAATCCAAGAAAACCAAAGAGCAAGAAAGAGAGGGAGAGAGTGATGAACATGGGTGAAGACACCCCTCAAACCCCCTGGTATTTATAAGCAATGGAGCCGGGCACCGAGCCATGGGCCGTGTGCAACGTCTAGGAGCCGTTGGAGGAAGGAGGACCGAGATAGCCGTTAGGCTGGGTCGGCCGACCTGTGGGGTCGGCCGAACCGACCTTGAGTCCGCTCGCCTCCAAACTTTTGCAACGGCTCTCTAACGGTCATATGGTGGCCTGCCTGGGTGTCCCGGTCCAAACTCTCCCGAGAACTTGCTCAAAAGAATTTTTAAGGGTTTTCCAACTCAAAATTGTATTTTCAGAAATTTTTATTGGAAAAGGGAAATTGGCTAGAAAAATTCTAGCATACAGATGCAAGAATGGAAAATTCAAATATGCATTGGGAAAAATCAAATAAAATTTTGGAAAGGGAAATATGAGATAACTACCAATTTTTACCTTTTGGCGAAAGGACTCATCATTTTAAGTCTGAGAGCGAGACTTTTCTCGGTGATTAGTTCCACTCGTCACCCCACTCCCGAGAAGTAGAGGGGTGTGATTTCCGTACCTCCCGCCACACCTTCCGTGTTTTCTTTGACTTTCTTGGTGCGGTCAGAGGTTGCTTGAGCTGGGCTTGTGGCTCCATCCATTCCCCAGTTTGCTCATCGTTTCCTTGCACTGAATAGCATTGCTCTTCTGTTAGTCGAAATCGGAACATCAAGTTCTTCTTCCCAATGCGGAACGGATGGTCCCATTTTCCACATTGATCCTCGCCCTTGCGTCACTTAGGAACGACCTCCCAAGAATGAGTGGCATTTCCGCATCAACTTGTGTATCAAGCACCACAAAATCTGCGAAGATGCAAGATCCCTAGACAAATACCAGTAGACTCTCCGCAATCCCCTCCGGATACCGGATCGATGCATCAGCAAGTTGAACTGTCCTCGAGGTTGGAGTAAGAGCAGGATATCCCAATCTTTGGAACATAGCCTTGGACATGAGGTTGACACTCACGCCAAGATCACAGAGAGCATTCCTAATTCTCTGGTGGTATATTGTGCAAGTGATAGCCGGATAACCAGGGTCTCTCCTGTGCACAATTGCTGAAGATTCCCATGGATCAAGAACCTGCTGTATGGGTCTCCCTGCATAGTCAGCAGCTCGTGCCCGCCCAGATGGCTTCCCATCTGGTGGACACTGCACAAACATTCTCACAAGAAGACACGGGTTGCCCCGGAATCTTCCCATCTTCAGCAGAGGGAACCAAAGCAGCTAATTGAGCCAACTAGGTTTCTATGATTTTATTAAAGCTCAGCTGGTTCTTAAGGCTTTCCAAAGCCTTATCATAGGCAGCTGTTTTCTTATTAAAACCATCGTTAATCTTAGCTTGCCTGAAAACTAGATCTCTCAGGGAAGGTTGGTTTGGGTTGAAAGAATTACCTTGATTACCTCCCTGATAGTAAGGGTGTGATTGATTCCACGTTTGACCTCCTTGTGGACGATAACCATTGTTATTGCCGTTCTGAGAGCCTGTGTGGTTCGAGGACCGGTGGATGGTCGCTTCCTGGTGTGACAAGTGATTGACAATGTTGTGTGGAGTGACTCTTGGCTAAGTATTGCAGGTGCAGGTTGCGGCTTGACTGGTGTTGGTGTAGGTGAAGAGCAATCGCGAAAGGTTGTTGCCGGGTAGGCCTCCAGGTGTGGAGAAGACAAGTAGGCTTGGCTCGAGGGACCCGGTGGCCAACGGGGTCAAGTGCGGGCCGCATGATGGCAAGAACGGCAAGATGAAGTCATGGATGGTTTCTTGGTTGAGCCTCAAAACCAAGGTCGAGCCGGGACTACGTGGGAGCCGAGTCATGAGTGGTCATTAGCGGAGGCTACACCGAGTTCGTGAGGTTTCCAGTGGTTCATCAGAAAATCGCTGGGTTCCTTGGTTGATCCACAAAGCCAAGACCGAAGACCGGAGGCAGCAGCACTGGACCTGTCTGACCGGTGCGTCTGACCGGTGGGGTACACCGGTCTGATCGGTGTGCGACGACGCGTTCCGGAGACTTCGAAGCGGAGGACACGCGTCGGGATCTCAAGGCTTGTGTCGAGGCTAAGCAAGTTTGCGGTCGTCGGGCATACGTCCGATGGTGCTACGACGAAGTTTCCCAAAAGGCCCTTCGGGGGCGTATATCTTAGTTTAATGTAATACGGGTAGTTTCGTCTTTCGGCTAGCCTCCATATAACCCAAGTGGTGAGAGGATGGCAGCCATCTCTTGGAACCCTAGCTCATTTGCTTTTTCTATTTTCCCTTCCTATTTTCCTCAGGATTTAGAGGACTAGCTTGAGAGCTTCATGGTGAGATCTTGTGAGAGTGAAGGATGATTGGGAGGCAAGCTAGACCCTGTATGAACCTTCATGGTATGTATAGATGATTCGGCGTGGTTCCTCAAGGCTTGATTGTGTCTCTCCCGTTTTCCCTTTTTGGTGATTTTCAGAGCCTTTTCTTGGCGATTTTCTTGTGGCAGTTTTGAGACCTTTCTCTTTGGGATTTGGTGGGGGATGTATGCATGAACCCTTCGTGGTTCTTTTCCCTTTGATTCCCCTCCCAAATCCGTGAGTAAAGGGGCTCAATTTTGGGGTTTTCTTCGTTCTAGGGTTAGAGGCGTTCTTGGTGGAAATCCTTCGATTCCTCTTGATTTAGCAAGTTTTGGTGGACCAAATCTTGTCTATGGAATGCCCATGAGGTACTCCTATTATCCCCAAAGTCTTGTGCGAATCCGTGGAGCGAATCGGGAGACCGGGATTTGGATTTGGAGGAGTTGACCCGCGGGTTCCTGTTCATCCCGAGAGCCCAGGGCTTGACCGGTCTGACCGGTGCCTTCCACCGGTCTGACAAGTGCCAACCCCCTATTGAGTTTTGCTCGGGTGAACATCTTGGTGAGTTCCCTAGTCTCTGAGTTTTTTGATGTTTTGAGTTTGGAGTATTTTGGAGCTCGGGAGGTCAGTTTTGCGGATTTGGGGTTTCCTGGCTTAGACCGGTCTGACCGGTGAGCTACACCGGCCTGACCGGTGTAGAAGCTTTCTGTGGAAATCTTCAAGTTCTGCTCGGGTGACCTGGGTCAAGGTCCAGGGTGACCCGGTGCATCTCTGGAGGGTGTTGGGTGATCCGGCGGCTTAGTCCGGGTGATCCGGCCTTGACCGGTCTGACCGGTGCAGGTGACCGGTCTGGCCGGTGTGGTCAGTAGCTGCTCGAGTTGCTTGTTCCGCTGCGTTCTCGAGTAGGTTTCAGTGGTTGTTGGTTCCTAGGACCAGTAGCACTCCAGTGGCTACGTGGTCTTGGCCAACTTGGGTAGTTGAGCCAGAGACGTGTTTTGGTTAGCCATGTTCATCTTGTTGGAGTAGCCATCTCCTTCGAGAAGAATTTTTATCGGCTCCCATTCACTCCCCCCTCTCTGGTCGCAAGTTCGGTCCTTCACGTTCATGTACATCACGTCCTCCTGGGTAGTAGGGCAGTAATTCCCTAAATGTCCAATGTCACCACAGACTTTGCAAGTCATGCGAGAATCCATAGCTTGAGTAGTGACGGCCATGGCAGCCTTCTCGTTGGTCAGAGCATCCATTCTCTTCATAAGTAGGTCCTTCTTGGCGTGCAGCATATCCGCTTCCTTGATGGTATGTGTACCCCTCTGACGTGGCTGGAGTCGATCATCACTCCATGGAGTCGATCATCACTCCACCCTTGGTTGGAGACCATCTTCTCAATAAGTTTAGTTGCTTCAGCGATAGTGAGAGAGAAGAAAGCCCCTCCAGCAGCAGCTTCGATATGGCCTCGGGCTGTCTGAGTCAGCCCATTATAGAAACTCTGAAGAATAAGCCAGTTGTCCATCCCATGATGGGGACAAGCCAGGATGTACTCCTAAAGCCTCTCCCAAGCTTCTGGAATGGTTTCATTTGCTGCTTGCTGAAAGCTTGAAATTCTCCCCCGGAGGGCATTGGTTCTTCCCAACGGAAAGAACTTCGCGAGGAACACTGCTTTGCCTTTCCCAGGAGTGAGAATGGGAACAGTCGTAGACGGATGGCATCTTCCTCCACTCCTCGTATAGTGAAGGTACTGCACAGCTCCAGGAATTGTTGCAAGTGGGTGCTCGCGTCTTCATTAGGCTTGCCACAGAACGGGCTAGCCTGTACCATCGTAATGAGGCCAGTCTTGATCTCGAAGTTTCCGTTCCCGGTGTTGATCTCAGGGCCGGTGGGCACCTGATCAGCAGAGGGAGTAGAGTACTCGCGTAGAGTCTTCTCTTGGTTGGCCATAGGAGTTGATGTAGATGGCACAAAGGAAGCTGGGTCGACTTCCGTACGTACACACTGGGGAGAACCAAAATGAGTTCTAGCTCTCCTTACGAGTGACTCAGGATCTTCAGAGAAATTCTGCGGTAAGTCGAAACCAGTCATACACTACCTGTCTTCATCATCAATAGACAAAGAAGACAATCAAAGTTAGCCTGCATTGAGAACTGTTTCATTCCTGTCATGATTATAAACATTTGCAAAGTGTTTACATGTTATGCTTAGCCTTCCCCGGCAACGGCGCCAGAAATGCTTGTTGGCATTTCTTAACGTCATCACTAGGTTATGAGTTCGTAGCAACGATGCCAGAAATAACCAAATGGTAATCCTAACGATTACAAGAGTCCGCAAGCACATGGAAGTACCATTGTAGCATTTCCCCAAAGGAGTATTCTAAAGGGTATCGAATCCAAGGAAGGCTGGGCGGATTAACAAGTTCAACACTATTGCAATGAGTATAAATCATAGACGGAAACAAACCAGACACTCAAGTACAGGGGTAAGATATGATGGATAAGTTGGTAGTGTGAACACACGAACACACTCTCTCTAAAGGTCCTAGGCTTATGAGGCAACATACGAGTTAGTTCTAGGTTCTAAGGTACTAAACACACAAAGTTAGTCAGATGAGTTAGATACACACTAGCTTTGCATGACTGCTGGCTCAAGCACCCAGGTACAAACGGGGAGCTAACCTCCCACGTCGCTTACGCACGACTCCGGTTGTTAGACTTTAGACTCCTACAGTGTATCTGAACATGGGGGATTCCAGAAGGGTCCAACGGCTGTCACTACCGCGGCCTACCCCAAGACAAACCGTGGGATACACTCATAAGCAACGTAGCTATGCAACCCAAGCACCACGCTTACGTTGTTAGCAGGACCCTGACCGGCCTGGGCTATTGTGACCCAGGTCAGAGCCGCTAGATAAACCGGCCAATTACACCGAGTACCGTAGCTTGAGCACGAACTTCATACAACACAAACATGGGATCTAACTAGATCAAACTAGGCTAGGTACACAAACGGATTTGTGCTTTCCTATGTCTATTCAACAAGATCAAAGAGTTGTGTTTGTGAAGAACACGAGCCTCTAACTTATGAACAAACACCGAAAACATGTATAAGTCACTCGTCAACTGGATCGAAAGGCCTTGTTCATCAAGAACATGAGCCTCTAAATGATGAACGAGCGAAGAACACATGAACAAATCACCCATGTATACAAGCACAACTTTATATGAAATAGTTGAGTAACTAAAGTAGATCAAAGTCATACAATAAAATAAAGATACAAGAGAACTCATACCTAGATCCCAAAGTAGACTTGGAATCTGAAGTAGAACTACTCCAGCCTACCTCCTAGCCTTAGAAACCAAAAGTGAGAGAGGGGGAGTAAGATGTGTTGGTAAGAAATGAACCCCCTCCCCTTCTATTTATAGGCCTGAGCACCGGCGCCAAGAGGAGTGAAACACCCCGAGGATGGCCTCTAGGACCAATGGACAAGCACCACGTGGAGGCCCGAGATCAGCCGACCCAAGGTCGGTTCGGCCGATCCATGGGTCGACCGACCCCAGGTGGGCCCTCCTCGAGGTGTGCTTCCTCGGGGTGGCTGTCCTGTGGGCCCTTAGGTCGGTCCCCGGTGTACACGTGCTCTTGAGGCGGTTTAGGTGCTCTGGTGGGCCCATGGATCCATGTGAAGTCCACGTGTCATGTTCTGATTCGTCGGGGCTTGCCTCCCTTGGATTGGTGACATGGCGTGCATGCATGCCACCTGAGGTGGCAGCCACTCCTTGGCTGAGGTGACGTGGCATGAATCATAGAAGGTGAGTTTGCCACTTCTTTATGCTTATTTTCCTGTAATTACATAATCTCCAAGGATAAGTGGAACTACATTATTCTTAACTAAAATGCGTGTAAGAAATGCCTCTTGCTCCTTTATTAATGAGTAAATTGACGGCTAAAGTACGCACTCAACAGCCGTCAACAGGCACACACACCAAATCCTTTTCGAACCTCAAGCGGGGCAATCCTCGAACCAAGTTAAGTCTACTCAAGCGTGACAACAAGTCAAAACTCAAGTGACCCAACCTCCTATGCCACTTCCACAACTCATCCGAAGAACCAGCCACAAAACACCTCGAAACACCCAAACTCTGAGAGAAATCTGCTCGAAATATTTGACCCTCGGGGACAACCACACAAACAAGGTCACCTCGAGCATCAAGTATCTGAGAACCACCCGACTTAAACAACACCTCAAAACCTTACTCAAGAAGCTGGGAAAAAGAGAGCAAATTAAACCCCAACGACTTGACCAAGGCAACACGCTTCAGCACCACTTTGTCACTTACCCTCACTTCACCTTCTGCAAGTACACGCCCTCGTCCATTGTCCCCAAAGGTGATGTATGTCCTAGACACCACCTGGGTGAGGCTAGAGAACCACCTCTGATCTCCGGTCATATGCCTCGAGCAACCGGAGTCAATCAACCAAACGTTCCCCTAGCCTCCCACCTGAAATTCAAAAATGAGCACGTGAGTGAACAAATGACTCAGCACTGGGGTTAGTACCAAAAGAGTAAAACCAGTGCCGAGCCATTTGCTCCAAAGTGGGGTTAGCACCATCCATTCCATCACGCCTGCCAAAGCTACCACCACGGGGAAACCACCCTTGTCTCGCTGGAGGAGCATGAAAGCCACGAAAGGAAGACCGTGGACCGTAGCTCCTCTCCAACTCAAAGCTACGACCTCTCCCAGACTCGTATCGACCATGAGGGGGAGATCGTCCAGCAAACTCAACACCACCAGACTCTCCATGCGAACCACCAGTACCACGACCACCAGAACTGAAACCACTCGAAACGCCACCTCAAAAACCAAACCGCCCAGAATTCTGGGGGGGCGGTCTGACCGCCTAGCCAGGCCGGTCTAACCACCCCCCTCTGGGCAGGGCTGGTTTGACCGCCCTCTCCAGAAAACCTCCTCAGCTGTGGGAACTCACATCTCCCCATGCCGAAACACTTCTCACAATTGCCTTTCCCCTAAGCAGTGGCATACGAGACTCAGGCACACCATGAGATGGGTGGTACCTGTCCTTGTTCGCCCACTCCTTAACCATCCTTTCTTCCCGCTTCCTTTTGAAGCAAAACTCACCCTTGTGGCCATCTCTCCCACAATACTCACAATGGAACCATATGGGTTTTGGTTTAGACTTCGGTTGGGGCTGCTCACTTGGTTTCTCGTTTGGTTTCTCCTCACTCGGCTTCTCTTTTCGTTTCTCCTCGCTAGGCTTCTCTCCCTTTTTCCCAAAGAACTCATTCCCTAAGTCACTCTTGAACTTGATGGGTTTTTTGAAATCATTTGTTTGGTGAGGAAACACTGGTGGATCTGGGGTTGTGTCAAGTCGGTTTCTCAATGGGTTTGGCTTAGGAGCATAGGCATTTTTGTGGAAGGTTTTTGGTGGAGCTTTGATATCACCAATCTTTTCTCCTCCCTCACCACTACACTCTCCAATCTTATCCAACCCAAGTGCTTGCCCATCATAGCGCTTGTACACCTCTATCATCATCTTAAGCTGGGGCTCATGACCCGACAACCAACCCATCATCTTTCTCAACTCATCATTTTCATCCTGCAAGCGATCAACATAATGTGCAAGTTCCAGGTTATTTACAGCTTGCACTTCACAAGTAGAGCAGGAAGTAGGAATAGGAGCTTTCAATTCAGCTTCAAGTGAAATAATGTAAGCACGAGACTCATCAAGCTTTCCATGCAAAATAGGGCAAGAAGTACAAGTACCTAGCAAAGCAGGTCTAGACTTAAGCTCAGTCACTTCAACCCTAAGCACATCTAGTTCCTCACACTTGGAGGCATGCTTTTCCTTAAGAGTAGTAAGATCAGCTAGGAACACAGAGCAATCTGCACAATCAACCTCATCAGAAACAACAGGTGAAGCCTTAAGCGAATCAATTTCAAACTTAGCATCCAGGTTTTGTGTTTCTAGCTCCGCCACCCTAGTCCTAGCATCCTCAAGCAAGGCCCTAAGCTCCTTTCTCATCTTCTTAGCCTCTCTAAGCATGTCATCATGATTATCAAGCAGTTTTCCTAACTCCTCATTCTCCTGGCGCTCGTCACGTACCTCATCCTCGGAGTCGGAGTCCGAGTCATCCTTCTAACTCTTCTTGCTGCCGGAGCTATGTGCCATGCCGCAGATGCTGTCACGCGTGAAGCAGCTCAGCCCACTCAGGTTCTTGGATCCCTTTTTGCTCTTGCGCTGATCACCTTCATCTTCACTGCTACTCGAGCTCGAGGTAGAGTACGCGGAGCTGGAGTCGATGTCACTCACTCCGACCATCGCTCGAGCCTTCTTGCCGTGGCCGTCCTTCTTCCTCGATCGTCGCTCGTCCTTGTGCTTGTGCTTGTGCTTGTGCTTGTGATCGCGCCTTGACCGGTACTTGCTCTCCGTCTTCGACCGATGCTTGTAGTTGTCCTTGTTCTCCATCTTCTCGGGGCAGTCGGCGACGAAGTGTCCTGGCTTGCCGCACTAAAAGCACGTCCTCATGTTCCTCCTTGTGTTCACCCGGTTCTCGTGCATCCTCTCGAACCTCCTGGTCAGCAGCGCCAGCTCGTCCTCTCCAAGCACATCGAACTCCTCATCTGGCAAAGACATCGAAGAGGACAAAGAGTACATCCTGGTGGATGGGTTAGCGTTAGACTTTGCACCTGAGCCACCGATGAGGGCGAGACTATGAGAGTCAGTCGGACCCTAAGCTTGGTTGTGACACCACGGTCCACCTCAGCCAACTTGAGCTTCGAGAACAGCTTGTCTACCGACAAAGTCTCATACTTATCCGACTCAAGTATGGCCTCGACCTTTCCGCCCAAGATTGTACGATCCAACGAGTGCAAGAGCTTCACGGCTCTCTCATGATCATCGTATGGGAGCACGGCCGCATTGGCCCTCATGTTGTTTACAATCACCGTGAACCGCTGGAACATCGTATCGATGGACTCACCGGGAAGATGAGTGAAGTTCTCGTACTCTCTCCGGTAAGTCGCAAACAACCGAGACTGAACCTGACTGTTTCCAGCGTGAGCATTCTTCAGCGTTTCCCAAATCCTACAAGCCCAGTCCTCTATCTGAACCCGATCGAATTTGTACTAACACAGAGCACGAAACAAGTAGTCGACTGCCTTGTTGTTAGCGTCGTGCATATCCCTCGATCCCGGAGCAAGGAAGTTAATCGGATGAACATAAGCTGTGTTCACCATAACGTCCCAAAGGATCTGACCCTTGCCGCAGAGGAACGCAGCCATCCGCCTCTGCCACATCTGGTAGTTCTTTCCATCGAAGTGCGGAGGACCCGATCCCCGTTCCTGGTACGCCATCTTTGGATCTTAGACTGGTTAGAGTCCCGAAAGACCCGTAACCGGCTCTGATGCCACATGAAGGACCGAACTGGCGACCAGAGAGGGGGGGAGTGAATGGGAGTCGATAAAAATTCTTCTCGAAGGAGATGACTACTCCAACAAGATGAACTCGGACGGATACCCAAAATCACACGCTCTGTACTCAACCTTCCGTTTGCCAAAACCACGTAGCCACTGGAGTGCTACTGGTCCTAGGAACAAACACTACCTGCAGCCACAGCTCCTACACACACACGGCAGCGGAAACAACTTGGAAGCTGTCTGGCAAGCAGGGGGTGGTTAGACCGGGTATGGGGGTGGTTAGACCGCCTCCACCTGGTAACCGAGAAATCCTCCGAACGACCTCTTCCGAGCTCCAAAACTCTCCACGGTTTCACCCACTGAATCCTCTGGTCAAGGCCAAGCTAGCTACCAGAGAATCTTGGCGAAAACCAAAACTTCATCCCGGGGCCTAGGGGTGGTTTAACCGGCTCTCGGGGGCGGTTCAACCTCCTGTACCCAGCAAGGAACACAAGCCAAGAACTCCTAGCAAACAGCACCAAAACGGACCCCAATTTCACCAGAACGCTCCTCTGATCAAGGTGAACGAACTCACAGAGGAAAATCCGGCAAAATCAAAACTTCCAACTGGGAGACCCAGGGTGGTTAGACCGCCCCCATGGCGGTTAGACCGCCCCTCCCAGAAAACCTGGCCGCGGGTCAACCCTCAACTTCCCATCGCCCAATCTCCTGATTCACCCCATGGATTGCAGCGAAACTTCGGGGATACCTGGGTTACCTCCTGGGTAAACTCTCCACCAAAGGAATTGCACCGAAATGCTCTCAATCAAAGGGAATCTCGGATCTTGGCCCTCTAGGTCATGAACTCGAGCAACTCGAAAAACCACCAAATCGAGGTCGATCCAAGAGAGTTCTTGGGGCAAAGTCACCAGCCAAAGAAGCACAAGGTCCTCATACGTGACACCCAACAAGAATCCCCTAAGGAATCGCCCTCAAAACTCTGCCAAGAGAATCACAAGAAAGAGCTCCGAAAATCACCAAAAAGACAAACAGGAGAGGCAACACAAGACCTTGAGGAACCACGTCGAATCATCTATACATACCATGAAGGTTCATACAAGGTCTAGCTTGCCACCCGGTCATCCATCGCTCTCTCAAGATCTCACCATGAAGCTCTCAAGCTAGTCCTAGAAATTCCTAAGGAAAATAGGAAGGGAAAATAGCAAAGGGAAAATGAGCTAGGGTTCCAAGAGTTGGCTGCCAGCCCACAACTCAAGTGTTTATATGGGGGCAACCAAAAGACTAAACTACCCTTACTAGCAACTAGGGATACAAGCCCCTCAAGGGCAATTTTGGAAGTCTTTAGTTCAGCACCATCGGACAGATGCGCATCCACCGCAAGCCTGCGTAGCTCCAACGCAACTCTTGCGATCAAGCCGCGTGTCCTCCGCTTCGAAGCTTCTCGGCGGCAGCGACCCGGGCGGTCAGACTGCCCCCCTGGGCAGTTAGACCGGCCCCAGGCGGTCTGACCACCCCTCCTGGGCGGTTGAACCAGCCTGGCCGGCCACACTCCTCCATCGAGTGTTCGGCCTCGGTTTTGTGGCTCAACCGAGTAACCCAGTGGTTTTGTGGTGAACCATTGCAAACCCCGCAGACTTGGTGTAGCCTCCGCCAATCTCCACTCATGACTCGGCTCCCGCCATGTCCCGGCTCGACCTTGGTTTTGAGGCTCAACCAAGAAACCGTCTACGACTTCGTCTTCCTGTTCTTGCCACCATGCGGCCCGCACTTGACCCCGCTGGCCACCGGGTCCCTCGAATCAAGCCTACTTGTCTTCTCCACACCTGGAGGCCTACCCAGCAATGACCTTTCATGCTTGTTCTTCACCTGCACCAGCACCAATCAAGCCGCAGCCTGCACCTGCAATACTTAGCCAAGAGTCAGTCCTCACAACGTTGTCAATCACTCATCACACCAGGAAGCGACCATCCACCGGTCCTCGAACCACACAGGCTCTTAGTCGGCATGTCGTGGAGGCGCGGGTCGAAGTCGACCTGGACCACACCATGAATGTAGAAGTCCCCTTCATCCCAACGGGTTTCTGATCTGCTATGACCGCCCCCAGGAAGAACGGAAGAATAGTAATCATCGCCGAAGCCTCGTCGTCACGCAGGAAGAACACGGTGAGCCAGACCCTATCCTGCGTCTTTATCATTGAATGATAGTTTGCAATGTTACGTTGTGGCAGTAATTTTCGTGCCAGCATAAATATATACAATCTGTCAATGACAAATTGAAAAAAATTGTTTTGATGTAGCAAAAGAGCCGCCACGTATACACCGAAGTAGCAAAAGAGCCGCCACTTATACACCCAGGCTTGGCCCACTACTGAATCGGACGTGGAAATGGGCATCGACGATTTTGGCCTGCAAGGATGCTTGTATGAGGTGAGGGTGCAACACTACATGTTTAGATGACATGGAGTAAATTTGGTTCGTAATTATTATGTGTGCCTTATGTTCTGATCAAGATTTGCATGTAATTCAGTCAAAAGGAAAGAAGTATGAATTTTGTTTCCCAAAGATTCAATGCAAGATGATGCTGAATTACGACAGCGATGAAGATGAATACGATGGACCTACTAAGTCTCTTCATGAGGTGATGTTCCTATCCTTCAAGTTAAACATCAGTCAGAGATTTTCTGAAAACATAATTTGCTACTGGCATGAATGCAGTTGATGACCTTCCTTGTGAAATGTCAGATTTTTTAGATGGCTGAAGATCTTCGTGTTGCAGTGAAGCAAAAGCATCAGAGGGGTAAGTTCTACACCAAGGAATCTGATGGGGAATGAAGTGGAGTATGAAGCGATCTGAACTGAAGAAGTAGATATAATATCTTCTTCTTTGTCTTTGGTCTGTTGCTTTTGCTTTTGTGATGAACACAAATGTTGGGGGTACGATGCAACCTTAATAAGAACAAACAGATGTGTCTATAGTCTACTGAATTATGCTACCTTATATATTTTATACATATATTGTCTTTGTTTGTCTTTTAACTGTTGCTTTTGCTTTGTTTCTTCATGAGAATAATGGTGATATACAAATTAAGCCCATGAAGCTGTCGCCATAAACATAAACATGAACGCACAGAAATACTATATAACAATACTCAAGCCAATCTTGCATACAAAACTGAAATCTTCACCAAAAAATATTTATTGCACACAAACTTTGGACCTATTGGTTCAATAAAAGTAAACAAAGCAACCCCTAATTATTAAGAAAAACAGCTACTACCCCTAATTATGAAAAAAACCATCGTCATCTTGTGTAGGTGTCATCAGTATCGTCGTCGTCTTCAGGTATGTCTACATGATCCGGTTCAAGCATTGGTTTAGCAAGAACAACAACAGAAGCATCAACACTTGTCCCTTCCACATCTGGCCTCCTCCAAGTTGACACATCCTCTTGGTCCGCAAAAGAAATTTTTTCAAAACCTATAACAACCTCGTCCATATCAGTATCACCAACATTAATGTCAATGTCTTCCTCTCCTTCAGGCATGGCAAACAGGTTCATAGGTTTCATTCTTAGGACGCTGCACAACTTTTCTTTCTTCGAATTCCCGCTTTTCACAAATCACACTTGCTCTGCTTGTGTCGCCAGGACGTAAGGCTCAACTGAATAGCGACGCTGAGAGGTATCAATATCGATAATCCCAAATTTATCTTTATTGTACCCTTTTGATCTGTTTGTTCCTGGTCTAGGAACATCATACTGTTGGGGGAAATGATTCACAAGGTACCCCCTATCCTAGTTTTAGGGCTCGGATGTAATATTTGTACCCACCAGGGGCTTGGGGCTAAAATGCCGTCCCACCCCTTAGCTATATAAACAACCCAAGGGGGTTGAGAGAGGGGACTTCCCCCTCACCATCTTCTCCTTCGTATTTTTATGAGTGTTGGCTATTCTTAGAGAGATGGTTTTCACCCCAACATTTCTGGCGCCCACCGTTTGCCGTTCCCTCCCACACGAGTTCAATGATCCATCTCTTCGGTCCAGCAAACCGAAGTTCCATTTCTTCGGTTCCTTCACCAGCTCGCACTAAAGGGAATTATATATATATATATTTTTTAATCATTTTGCAAAATTATACGACGGTTTCAAAATTTTTCAGTTTTGACAACCAATCGCCGTGGCCCACGGCGGTTTGAGGTCCAACCGCCATGGGCCACAGCGGTTCGGCCAACAGCCGCGGGCCCCCATGGGCGTGGAGGTCAGCCGCCATTGGCCACGGCAGTTGAGGACTATTCACTGTGCGCTACGGCGGCATGACCAACCGCCGTAGCCCACGGCGGTAGGGGCCTCGCAGCTGCCGTGGCGTACGGCGGTAGGTCTCCTGCCCTCTATATAAGCCGAAAATTAGCCCGGAAATGTCATAAAAATTCGGAAAAAAAGAAAGAGAGGGTTGGGAAGGAGAAGAGAGTGAGGGGGCGGAGCAGCGAAGCTCTGCCGGTTCTTCGCTTCATTGTAAGTATTTCGTCGATTTCAACCCTTTTAGCACCTATATTTAGAAACCGTATTTAGTGATTCACTGCGTTTCTTTAGATCTGTAGTATTAAAAATGTCCTGTTTGTAGGGTTAAGGATAAGAGGGGAGGTGGAGGGTGCGGAGTAGTGAAGCTCTGCTGCTTCTTCGCTTCACTGCAGGTATTTCACTGATTTCACTAATTTCACTAATTACTATTTCGGTGTACTGTAGATTTCTGTAGATTTATGTATGGTATAGATTTCTGGAGTATAGATCTGTAGTTGTAGTTTATAGATCTGTAGTTGTAGTTTATATTACGTAACATATTTACTGTTAAGTGTGTAGATTGCGGCTGATTAGTTTGTTAATTTAGTTTAGATATAAGTTTATTTGTTTCTTAGTCCCTGGATGTAGTATTTGATAGTAGTTACTGCTTTTTATTATGAATCAGACATGTCGGAGACAGTCACAATCAAATTATATTATGGAATTGGAGAAATTATATATGGTCCACAAGGAGTTGACTTGTCAAATTATAGTTCAATTGAGAAAAATGTTTCAAGAGCAGGAGAAATAACTTAGGAGGCTATAACCAACTAGCTGGTCAAGGCATTTCAGTAGATTTAGAGCACCAATGCATGTCGGTGAGGGCACTAATCAACAGAAGTGCACCAGTGTATTGGGAGCTCATGGCACTTGAAGGGACTCCACGATGGAGGAGTTTTATCAGAAATGCATGCCGAGTTGTTTTGCCTGTGATTTTGTTTGTCCAAGTTTACCAGAAGGGTGGGTCTAGCAGTCAAGTGCATGAGGAAGCTGAGGATGTGGACGAGGGGGGAGTTGGTGCAGAAGGGGAAGGTGCTGAAGAAGGGGAAGGTGCTGAAGAAGGTGAACAACAAGAGGAGGAAGAAGAGGATTCTGAGGGTGAGCAAGCATCTAGAGATTATGTTGTCACTGGTGTTATTGATGAGGGAGAAGTAAACCCAGAGGTGATGAGACAATATCAGAGAGAGTTGGAAGCTGATGAACGTGCATTGGAAGAGGACTCTTCAGATGATGATTATGATGATGATGATGATGATGAGTCTGAGGATCATGTGCCCTTGCATTAGCAGAACTACGATTTCTCCCGGTGTACTGTTAATAGTGGTGAGAATGTGCCATGGGAGTACACGGAGAATGAGGTTTGTGAAGGCGCTATGTACCCCAGTACTACACATCTGAAGGATGCAGTGAAGCAGTGGTCCACCTTGACTCTACACAGGGAGTTCAGGGTAGTCAAGAGCTCTCCGAGGATATATGATGTGTGTTGCAAGAAGGATGATTGTTCTTTTCGAGTGTATGCATATATGGGGAAGTGGGATAATTACTTACAGGTGAAAGAAGTGAAGGGTCACACTTGTACCCTTGATCGTATTGATGCAAGGCACTGAAACATTTCAGCCGATTTTGTTGCAAGCCACATGTACCCTCACATAGTGAAATGCCCTGATTATGCACTGAAGGCAATTATCGGTGCAATTGAGGAAAAATTTGGGTACACTATCGGTTACGGCAAGGCATACCAAGCAAAGAAGAAGGTGTTGGAGCATAGGTGGGGTACTTATGAAGCATCCTACCACAATTTGCCTAGCTTGCTACACACAATAGTTCAGATGAATCCTGGGAGCTACTATGATATCAAGGACTATCCTTGTATGGAGAAACCAGGCAAGCTTGTGCTTCAGCGGTCATTCTTGGCATTGGGTGCCTGCATTGAGGCTTTCAAAGTGTGTCGACCACTCATTTGCATAGATGGCACTTTTCTCACAGGTAAATACAAAGGAACAATCCTGACAGCTGTGGCAGCTGATAGTAACAATCAGTTGCTTCCTTTGGCCATTGCATTTGCGGAGGGGGAGAACGGTGACAGTTGGTACTGGTTCCTTGAGAGGTTGAAGAACATGGTGGTCCAGGATGTGCAGGATGTGTGTGTGCTACACGATAGGCACAAAGGTATTTTGCAAGCAATCAATGACATGAAAGAGGGTAGCACAGAGCGATACAGAGCTCCATTGTGGCCAGATGTTAAGAGCAGGTGGTGCGTTAGGCACATGAAAGCAAACTTCCACAGCCATTTCAAGAACAAGACCCTGTCTAAATTGTTTGAGCGGTTGTGTGAGCAGACTCAGCAGAAGAAGTTTGATGCCATCTGGAAGAAATTAGATGAGCTGACAAAGAAGGCATCAGAGGAGATAGCAAAGAGGCTAGTGAATCCCGAACCTGGAGAGGAGCCAATTTCTCTCGAGGATGTGGGATTAGATGGCCCTCAAGTCAGGTGCAGAAGAGGGCGTGCTGTGAAGACCTTCAGCCAATGGATTTAGAATGAGCCTAAGGAGAAGTGGTGCCTCATGTTTGACGAGGGCGGAGCAAGACATGGGATAAAGACCACTAATTTTGCTGAGGTATACAACTGTGTGCTCCGCGGTGCAAGACCTCTTCCTCTAGTTGGCATCATTGAGTTCTTTATGTATCGTACAATGTTGTATTTTCACACAAGGAGCAAGATAGCGGATGAGATTCTGAGGAATACTCAAATGAGATACTGCACAAGAATGACTGAGTATCTGACCAAGGTTTAGGATAAAGCACTTAAACACAAGGTCACAGCGCAGCCTTTGCACCAGTCTGATGACAATGAAATTATGTGGATCTATGAGGTTGAGTGCGAAGGGAAAATGCGCCTAGGCCCTTCCCGTGAAAAGACGCATCAAGTTGCTGAACTTGGCAACCAAATATGCAGATGTACATGCCGGAAGCCGCAGCTACTACACATCCCCTGCTCACATGTGATCGCCGTATGCTATGAACTGCAACAATTCAGCTACCATAGGTACATGCCATGGTACTACGCCAAGGAAACTGTTCAGAACATTTGGAACCGAACAATTCCGGGCTACCTCGTGCAGGCTACTTTTACTGAGAACCCCAAAGAAAATGCTGTGCACATACCAAATCTAGATCCTCAGTTGTGCCAAGGTGTTGGAAGACGGAAGAAGAAGAGGATTAGGAACAACATGGACGAAGCAGAAGCTGGACCTACGGTAGTGATGTGCTACAAGTGCCACAACACGGGTCACACGTACAAGAGGTGCACAGCCACAAGTTATGCTTGCAACGCACCACCTACGACCAGTGTGGGCTCATCAGCAACTTCAGGACCATCCCAATCCCCATCCGGACGTGGACGCGGACATGGACATGGGCGTAGGACCAACGCAGGATTCAGATGATCATAGTTGCTTGTAATGTTAGGACATTTAATTTCGGAATTTGTAATATTTGAACTATATTTCTTGTATGAACTTATGCATGGTACTGTATTGTAATAATTAAACTTCTATTTGTATTATTTTGCTAGTGATTGTTCTATTCTTTTTTTAATAATTTATGCCGATTCAGTTGTATTATTTTTTGCCTCTGATTGTTCTAATCTTGTTTTGCAGGTTCGCAATGGCCTCCTCAGGTCCTGAGTTGGACTTGGAGTTCCTCACGAAGAAGAAGGACAATGTCGAGGTGCCACAGGGGATCGACACTCCTATGTGCTTCTGCGGTGACAATTGCAAGCTTATTAGGTGCAAGGTTCTGGGGTACGCCTACGGGATGAGGTTCTTCATGTGTACTAACTATGCGCATGACCCGATCCAGCCATTCGACCGCAACCTTAGCGTCAAAGTAAAGACTTACTACATTTCTCAATTATTCATTTGTCATTTGTGATTTAATATTTGCTGACATGTCTTTGTGATTTCATTTGGAAAAAGACTCCAACTCCTCTTTGTGATTTCATGCAGTGGCTAGATACCGAGCAGTCCGACTTCGACAAGAGGTACGTCGAGGGAGAAGCCCGTGATGCAAGGGAGAGGTGGTTCCGCATGGTTGAGTGGGAAAAGAGAGAGGAGAAAAAGAAGGAGGAGCAGAAGGAAATGCGCCAGCGTTAGGAGATGAGAGAACGTGAAGCGGCCTAGGCCCGTGAAACCGATAGAGAGAGGAAGAGGGAGAGGGCTCGCCGGGCCAAGGCAGCTGGGCCGGATGCCATCAGGAAGGGGAAATACCCCCGTTGTACTCAGTAGACCTACAGTATTAGCCGGACTGTATGAAATACTGTCAGATTTCACGACATCGTCAACTAGGGTCCTCGGTTTGTATCCTTAAGAACTTTAATCGAACTGCATTAGAGTGTGTTTTATCCGTTACGTGTGTTTCGTTACAGTGACTGTAATATGCAGAGTCGTTGTGTTTCCTCTGAGTCACTGACGCGTTCCCCTCCCACGGATCGTCTGGCCCACAAAGCAACAGTACCCTAGTACTAGGGTGTGTTTTCTCCGAGTCACTACTTCATTTCCCTTCCCACGGATCGAAGGGTCCACCACCCAGCCAGCCACCTTCTATATATACCACCATTCACTCCATTATCTTCTTCTCACAACATTCAACAACGGCTTCCTGGAGTGGGGATGGACACGGTTTCGGTCCTGAGTTGTGGCATTAGCAATCAGAAGATTTCGAAGCCAATTTCCCACTGAAAGGCAAGAGTGACTTCAGATCGATGCGTGATGTTAGAAGCTACGCACCGAAGCAAACGGTGTTGTGGCCTAGGTGTTCACACGGTGAGTTCTGCGTGATGCAAGTGTACCAGGGATGGAACAACTCCGGTCGTCGCTTCTGGCACTGCCCATATGCATGGGTAAGCAATGTCCACAAATTTCCTCATCATCTTTCATTGGTTTGGTAACGTTTTCTTGCGTTTTGCAGTACTCCACCCAAGCAGAGAACTGCAGTTTCTCGCAATGGGTGGATCCACTAGCTATTGATCCCTATCAACAGTACATCGACTACCTCGAGGACGTCGTCATCTACAACCTGAAGCGGGAGTTGTCGGAGGCATTGGCTTCTCCAGATCCATCATCTAGCGCAGGAGAAGACCGGTGCTGCAAATGTTCGACCTACACTTGTGAATGCCACAAGAAAAATTGGTCCCCTCTACCTTCACCACCTCCACCCCCACCTGGGTACTACATGCTGTCGCAACACTCCGGCGGCTCTATGCTCTCCGGGCAGTTCTCGTGCAACTAGATTCATTAGGAATGTTGTAATGAAATTTCTAAATTCCCTAAGGCATGTTATCAGTACGTAAGGTGCTTCGTTAGGGTAGTACTAGCACCGTACATGCCATTGCAAATGTGTGTGTTTTCTCTGCTAAATTTTAAAAAAAACCAACCGACATGGCCCACGGTGGTTGGCCACATGCAACCGCCGTGGCCCACGGCGGTTGGACCTCAAACCGCCGTGGGCCACGGCGATTGGTTGTCAAAATTGAAAATTTTTGAAACCGTCGTATAATTTTGCAAAATAATTAAAAATATATAAAAAAAATTTTCCACTAAAGGTCATCACGCTCTCACGAGATGTCTTCGGTCCAACGTCATGCGGACGAAGCTTGCGGGCCAACCGAAGATCTCTTCTTCGTTTCAATTTGTGAAGAGCCCACCAAAGGTCAGCCCTCTTCGCGTCACAACCGAAGGTGCAACCCAACCAAAGATCTCCTCTTCGGTTCAATTCCGAAGCTCTCTTCGGCCCGGGTCAACTCATCATCGGCCGGGCCTCATATCCACCGAAGAGGTCGATGTGGTGCAATCCAACCATCTTCGGGCCCAACCACCTCTTCGGGCCCAAAACGTGAAGACCCGCATCTTCGTTTCGCTTAGATATCTTCGGCCCAACTCTTCGGTCCAGATCTTCGGTTCAGCACTGAAGCCCACCGGATGATTCCCTAGCAAATCAATCGCTTGAGCACCACGGATTTGGCGTTTCCCCAAGTTTCCTCTTTTTCTAGGGTTCGTCGTTTGCCCGCGGCAAGTTTTGCGCGGTTTTACTTCGTTTCTGGTCGAGTTTCGGCGGATTGGCGTTCAGCTCGGGTTCCTCTGTTCCTGCGCTAGCGGGTACCTCTGTTCCTGCGCTGGCGGGTACCACGGTTGAGGTCTTCTCTTGTAGGCTTTTCAGCTCCGCATCTTCCTTCTTGTCCGTGCTGCTTGTCTTTGCAGTTGCCGTTGACGCAGTCGACATCCTGTGCAGACAAACAAAAAAGGAGCTGCTAGCCATCTATGTTCCAGTGGCTAGCAAAGGTACTGCATCTTTTGGTATTGCTGGTTACATAACTACATAGGTAAGCAATTAGGAGGTCATTAGCTTTTTGCAAGCACCAATTTCTTGCTACGGCGTGCAATGATTAGGAAATCATGGCTTGCTCTGGTAGTTCTTTTACGTAACCTTCGAATGGTTAGCCAGCAATAGCATGTGCTATTTCTGTAGCAGTAACATGGTTCAGTATATTTTAATTAGCTAACCTTTCTTGGCCTCTGAAGCAATAGCTAGATAGTATGAAGATGTCTCCCTAGAGTAGTTTCCTAGTGTATGATGAGTTCCTTTGCTCTGTTCTGGGAGAGATACTAGCTGCATTTTAGAGCGACATTCCAAACACAGTGCACATAAATTTCACTTGCTAGAGCTTTAAGCTGGAAGCGTGTTTTCAGATGGCACAATAGTATTCTTCACAATAGTAGTCTACAATTATTGACCTGGTTTCCACCGTAAACCTTTGATTCTTTACTGGTTTATCCAAAGTTGCAATATGATAATATGTTGCTCATCTTCACACCTGACGCTTGCTGCTTATTCGATTTTAATCTAACTTGGTTTACTGTGAAGTTGCAAACTGGTATTAGATTGCAGGACAGTTTATTTCATTATGGTATTTATGGATGGATTCACAATCCTTTCTGGAGCTCATCAAATTGGTTGGCCCAACTTGGTCACACGGTTGCTCTGTTATTGTCAAGCCATCAGAATCAGAGGTTATTTATTGTTCAAGTATCAGATTAAATACTAGGCTGACCTGCGGTAGAAATCTCCAGTGTATTGCTTTGTTAATTTATCTATCTTTCACTTCGGCCTTTATTCTTTAATCAGTGTCATGGTTTCTTCACCTTGTCTAATAAATTTCTCATAGCTGAGCCTAATGAAGGTTAGCTGGAACTTGTTAAAACATACATTTCTCTATCTTGCGCCTTTTTTTTTGTCAATCATTTTTGAGCAGTCAGCAGGTGTTCAACTGTTCAAAAGCACTAGGGCCATTATTTTTGTTTATCATTTTACTTACTGAAAATACTTTCCATATTTGAAAAGGTTGTTTTTTAAAAACAATCATAGGATATGCTAGTTAGCACAGTGCTACTTGTCATGACGTATCATATATAAATTGACACCTGCAGTATGAAGTTCAGTTGGTTCATGGTGTTAAATCATGAAGATTTTGGCCCAGTTTTAATTAATGTTTCCATCAAGATAAGAAACTTTGCAGTTTGTTTCAGATACAAACATGCTAGTATGATTTGACTGCAATCTAATCCTGCAGTCCTTTATTAAATTCAGTCATGTTTCTTTTATAGCATTGGTTTATCGATGTCAATATACTACATAGGGCCAGTAGTGCACTTGTTCCCAATTTCTCATTTGTTATGAAGCCACTAATTAGTTGTATGCAGATTGCCAGCACTGTAACTGCAAGGTGTGTCCCTGAGTCTAGTCACTCTCAAGTCATGATCTTGAACGACTTGCCATGGTCTCGTAGCTAAGTACATCATCAATTTTCGCGTTATTTCACTAATTGTGTAGCCTCAGTCTCTATTTGTTCACCTCGCCGAGGATTTAATCTTTGGATTAGTGGATTTCCCGCTGATTTTAATGGCACAATTAAGCTAGAGTTCATGGACAGCCATATGGCTCTTCGCTTATTGCCTCATGGTACTTCGGTTATCATATTTAACTATTGGGTTTTCGCTATGGGGTTCATCATTTGGTCAAGCTGGGTAATCACACAATTGGATTGATGGAGCTAGTTCATAGCACCTCTTCAAGCGAAGTTCACTTATTGTATTGGGACATCTATCTTGGTCTTCGGAATGGGGCTCATTGAAGCACTTCATGCCACCTCTTCGCGCAAAGGTATGACATTCACCATCCTTTTTTCTACTTCGTTTTGTACAAATGACATTTTCCTTCGGCATGTTGTTAAGCATTTCTTGAATCAAGGTTTGATCTTGCTTGTACGCCATTTACATTTGAACCTGTGCCTCCGGGATCCAAGGCTTGGAAAGCACACCATCAGTACATCCTTTCTTAAAGCATGTCAGCTGAAGACTCTTTCAATCTGCAATGTCGCCTCAATGAGTTATTTTTGTTATCCTAGTCATTGGCAATGTTTGTTATTTTGGGTTGTAAAAGGTGTTGTAAATATTCCCTATACCAGATTGGCTTCTGTAAATAAATAAATAAATAAATAAATAAATAAGAATGTGAAGTATAACATCCTGTGAACTATTTTAGGCTGCAGTAATATGAGGTTGTTTGGCTGAGATGTTTGTTGTAACTCATTTAGCCCTTTGGTCACACCCCTTTGCTTTGAAATTTCTGTCTGAAAAAATAGACTAGGCTCGCTAATTTGAATTTGATTAGTGTAACTTAATGTTTTTGAGCAAGAAGCAGTCTAGATGCACAATGTTTCGTTCTTTGTTTGCAATTAGCCTTTTTCTCTTGATAATAAGGCCGGAGGCTGAGGGGCTCTGTATCTTAAAGCCAAGACCAGATTTTTGTTGCGTCTAGGACATGTGGCTTGTTCACAGGCTACTCCTTTATTTAGCTGTCGCTAAACAAGTTTGTTCATTACACCTTCGGAGTCTAGCCTCAAATATCATAAAAGGGGCTGTAGATGTTTAGAATAAGCATTTCTTAATCTTCGTGTTGTACCTTTCAATTCATTTTAATCAGGTTTACTTCCTTCGGTTCGGAGGATGCATACATGTCACATAGGTATCTAGTACTATCTTGCTAATTCTTTATTTTGTTGACACACACAAAAATGTCTACGCCCATACAGTCAAGACGAAATTGTACATATATAATATTCGAACTTCATTGCTTCCTTCTCTTTAGTCTGATACCCTTGTTGCGATGTTTTTAATTTATTTCCCCCAACGGCTGAGTTCATATACCATCTAGTAAGCAATTTTTTTGGTGCTCGCAACATTTTTGGCATAGCCATATTATCAAGTTAGTACTAACAATCAGAATCAGCAAGTTTAGATGGAAAATATGCTTTACCTTTTTTAAGTCAATTTCAACTTCATTTTTTTTGGCAAGAATTTTATATACGTACTACCATTTTGTTCAAATATTATCCTTCGAATATGATTGCAATGAATGTTTTTACATTTACTATCCAGACCATTGTTATCTATCATCGGTCCCGAAGTAACAATCATCCGAAGAGATTGTTACTTTCGGGAAAACATTGCAGAAATAAGTGAACACATGCGCCTGACCTCGCGAAGACAAGTCGCATTTAGTTCACTTAAGAAAAAAAATTGATTGAGGGGGCGCTTGTGGGAACTGTTCCAAAGAGGCGTGCATGATTCGCTTAAAGGCCTACTTTCCGCGAACAAAAAGTCTTCGGCGGTCAATGTGTGAAGCCCCTCAGTAAAATGATGTAGGGTTAAGTCAACTCGTTAAACGGCGTGGTCGCAAAATCATCGGCTTTATCACAAGCAAAGAAGCCTTCGACGGTGAATGCGCGAAGCAAATTGCGAGGCAGGGGCTGACGAACCACCTCGAGGTCATATTATTCGGAGGATAATCGAAGTCGAGCTATCATGCCACTTCGTGTAGCTGGGGCTTGCATGGCAGACCAACTACCTGTTATGCATAACTCGTATTTATCTCATCATGCTACATTACATGTTCACTAACTCTTTGACATAAAAACATGTTACTTCCGAAGTAGTTCCTTGTCATAAAATTTTTTCAGGATATTATGTTGCAAATACAATCAAGTTATCATGGAAATGGGTCTTTGGAGTAATGAACAGGTGGATTTTTCGGGTGTTCTAGCATTGGCTCTTCGGTTAACTCTACGGGTCTTCGGGTTATCATGAATTAATCTTCGCAATAATGAATTGCTAGCCGAGGCTCTTCGTATATTTCAGCATTGACTCTTCGGTCGTCTCTATGGCTCTTCGGGTTATCATGAATTAATCTTCAGAAGAATGGATTGCTAGCTGCGGTGCTTCGAGTATTTCATTGTTGGCTTTCCGGTTGTATTGATATGGCTCTTCGGGTTATCATAGTGGACTTCAATATTTCTTCAGTTAATGCCTCATGCGAGGAGGTCATATGGAAGATGAGTCACTACTACCAAAAAAATGCATTATCCACGCAATCATTGGTTTCATCCTCGCATCAGCATCAATCCCAATCTACATCAACTACACTTCTACTTCCACGACACATGGTCTTCGCCACCAGCATCGACCAAGAGGGGCTATGGAGGGATCTTGGTGAACCAATTCACCCATCTTGCCCGAAGCGGGTGAACGAAGACCCAAGAGGACTTTGGGACGATGAGGAAAGCATCACACGACTTTCTCTACTTCGGCTACTACATGGAGGAAATAACTTCGGGAGGATGAAGCGAGAACGAAGTGGGGGAGATCTTTTTTTGGCAAGAATGGCAAAGTTGACGGCACCACAGAAGAAGCTTTTCATTGTACTTCGGGAGGATGAAGCGAGAACGAAGTGGGGGAGATCTTTTTTGGCAAGAATGGCAAAGTTGACGGCACCACAGAAGAAGCTCTTCATTGTCAAATGAAGACCGAAGACGACATTGGCTAGGCTAGTTGATAACTCCATATGTGTAGACCCGTGAGTTGTGCGTGCTCTTTTCTCCATTCTGTTTTTTCCCACTGGGTTTTCGGAATGGAGTTTTTAGCGAGGCGTACGGGCGGGTGGTCACGAGGGCATGTCCTCGGGCCGAAGAAAAAGTTTAGTGAATCATTTTTCCCTTTTTTCATCTACTTCGATTTGTTGTACCAGCCAAACCAAAGTAGCTGAGGGGCTAGAATGTTGGGGGAAATGATTCACAAGGTACCCCGTATCCTAGTTTTAGGGCTTGGATGTAATATTTGTACCCACCAGGGGCTTGGGGCTAAAATGCCGTCCCACCCCTTAGCTATATAAACAACCCAAGGGGGTTGAGAGAGGGGACTTCCCCCCTCACTTGTCCATCTTCTCCTTAGTATTTTTATGAGTGTTGGCTCCTCTTAGGGAGATGGTTTTCACCCCAACACATGCCAGTCACACTCGAAAAATGTGACTTCCTGCCTTTTATGAAAATCAAGGATGTAGATTTTTTTAATCTGTCCAAACCATTCCATGCCATCTTTACTCTTGACGACGAGACCATTGTTCTATGTGTTAGATTTTTCTCCACATGCGATGCCCGAAAGTAGAAACCATTGATTGAGCACCTATTCTTCACAGTAGCTATATTTGTTTCAGGACCACGAGATAGAGAATAAATCATGGCATCTGCTTTCCCCTCCTTATGCAGGTTCCTCATCTACACTCACATATGTTTTGACAATATGTTACGACCACATTCAAAATTGACGAGTTTAAATTTAACACAAATGTATATTACTCACCTTTCGCTCGAACCATGATACAAATTCCTCGGTGTGCCTCCTTTCAACATTCTTCGATCCAGCTTTCTCCAATTCGGCCTTATGCTCACTGCAACATTTTTTAAGAGAAAAATAATGACAGTGAGATATGTAGTGTGGACCATGTAACTTGATTCAAATAATTTACATGTGTTACTTACTTTATCCATGGAAGGGTCTCATCACAGTTTGATATTATGTAGTGCCTCATCGTCTGCAAGACTTCGGAACCTAGTACCTCCATATTATGCATAGAAGTAGTTCTCTTTCTGTTCATGTCCCTGTTCGCAAATACACTCAAACCAGCAGGTGGTTCATTAACAGCTCTCTTTTCTTGACGCTCTGGCCGATCAACCTTGTACTAATACCTTCAAAGAACCAAATACAGAATGTAAGGCACTCCTCCGATATATATCCCTCTGCTATTGAAACCTCTAGGTACGCTTTGTTCCTCACATATCCTTTGACTGTACGTAGGTACCTCTCAACTGGATACATCCACATATAGCAAGCAGGGCCTCCACATTCAGCCTCCAAAGCAAGATGAATCGGTAAGTGCATCATAATATCAAAAAATGATGGAGGCAAAATCATCTCAAGACGACAAAGGGTCTCTGCAATCGATTTGCTAAGTTCTTGCATCTCGGTCACGTCAATCTCCTTTGAACATACCGAGTTAAAAAAAACCTGCTGAGCTGGATCAACGGGAGCGCTACTTGTTCAGGCAATATTTCACGTACCACAAAAGGTAGGAGTTTGTGTAAGATAACATGGTAGTCATGACTTTTCAGGCCAGAAACCTTGCACCCATCGACATCAACACATCTCCTGATATTAGTGGCATAACCATCGGGTATCTTAACACCTTGTAGAAAGTTGCACAGGATTTTCTTTTGATCACGACTTAATGTGTACAACGCTGGTGGCATTTCGTATTTACCTTTCTCATTGAGAACTGGATGTTGATCCTTCCTTATACCCAATTCTTGTAGATCAAGTCGAGCCTTTTCACTGTCCTTACTTTTACCAGATCTATCGAGCAAAGTCCCAAGCAAGCTCTCACAAATATTCTTCTCAATATGCATCACATCTAGATTATGGCGTACGAGCAATAAATCCCAATATGGAAGTTCAAAGAAAACACTCTTCTTGTGGTTTGTTCACCGCTGAGTGGCACTAGTGCCTCCCTCGTCTCAACCAAGTTATTGAAGCTGGCCTTGGCCCTTCGCCACTTGTGGTTTGTAGGCAAAAAAATACTGATGCCCCATGTAGTCATGCTTCGAACCAAATTTTAACCACATGCACTCAGTGTCCTTATGACAATAAGGACAAGCAAACCTCCCTTTGGTGCTCCAGCCAGATAACATCGCGCAAGCAGGAAAAGTCGTTTATTGCCAAGAGTAACATGGCACGTATTATAAAATTGCGCCTAGCCTTCGCATCCCAAGTTTCAACTCCGTCTTTACTCCAAGACGTTTTGAGCTCATCGATCAAAGGCTGCAAATACACATCAATGTTAATCCCTGGAGATTTAGGCCTAGGAATTAGCATGGACATGATCTAATAGGATTGTTTCAAGCACAACCAAGGAGGTAGGTTGTAAGGAATTAGGATAACTGGCCATGTAGAGTAAGCCAAGCTCAACATCCCGAATGGATTGAAGCCATCTGATGCAAGTCCCAACCTGACATTACGTGGATCCTCTGCAAACTCCTCATGCTTCTCATTCACGACCTTCCATGCCCTTGAGTTAGCTGGGTGTCTCAGTTTTTGATCATCAATCAAATCATCCTTGTGCCAACGCATATATGTCGTTGTTTCCTCGTTCATAAATAATTTTTGCAGTCGAGAAATCAGTGGAAAATACCTCAGAATTTTACAAGGTAACCGCTTCTTTTTTGCTGCATTAGTGACAACAACGCCAGTCCCCTGTTCTGAATCTGTAAATTTCCACCTACTGAACTTGCAAGTTGGGCAGTTGTCCATGTCTGCGTACACTCCACGGAATAACACATAGTCATTGACACAAGCATGAATCTTTTGGTAGTCCAAGCCAAGGTCTCGAACCACCTTTCGAACTTTGCCCAGGGAATCCGGGAGACAATGCCCTTTAGGCAGCACAAGACGGAATAATAACAATATTTGCTCCAATGCAGCGTTGCTAAGACCACACATGCACTTGATCTGATATAGTCTGACAATGAAAGAAACCTTTGAAGCCTCCTTGCAACCAGGGTACAAATCTATCTTAGCTTGTTCCAATAAATTGAAAAATTTGCGTGCTGACTCATTTGGCTCCTCTTCATTACCACCTTTAATTCCACCATGAATGGCACCACTGATCAGCGAGGTAAACAATTTATTGGTGGCCACGATTGTCATGATCGTCATGATCGTCAAGATCATCGTAATCATCCACACAGACGATAGGATCAGTAGCAAGATGATGACGTTTTTTCCGCTCTTTTATGAAATCCCTGTCAAACCCTGATCTAACCAAGTGACCTTCGATAGTGTCTCTGTTATGATATGCCATGCGACAATACTTACAACACAGACATAGCTGAGACTCTCCTTCCTCTTCTACTTCAAACAATTCATCCATAAACTTGTCAAAGCCGCGTTGCCACGAATCATCTATAGTCGGTAATTCCATCCAACTGCAATCCTCTTCACTTGCCATTGCAAGAAAACCAACTGCAGCAGATTTCTCCTAAAACAGCAAGGACAAAGGGCTTGCTCGATCAGTATTACATATTATTGTATTAAAATTAGATGTATATACAAACTAATTAACAAACAAATAAAATTCCATGCACATGGATCTCATAATCGATTATACCTTGGCGGATTGGATCCGAAGAACAGATTTTTTCCCATGGTGATACAGGTGACCGCACTTGCGCTCGTGGTTCCAGATGATTGGAGCTTGCAGCGTCGCCCCGGCGGATTGCGTGACGACAACAAGCAAGGATGTGTTGTTTTTGGTATTTTTCGTTCCTCGTATTACAGGTCGATATATATTGTTGGGTTACGATGGGTGATACGACATAGAGTTGGGTTAGGACTCGGTGAAACGAATAGAGTTGGGTTAGGACTCGGTGTACAAAGATAGATAGTCGTGTGCAGGACATGGTCCAGGCCCACAGGCCATCGAACAGGCCCATGTGATTCGAACAACCCATCTGTGGGTCCATTAGGCTCCAATTTTGCCAGTGGTTTAGAGTTGAGCAAATGTCGATTTCATTGATGGGCCTCGATTTTTTTCAAGGTTTAGATAATAGGTCTTGGGCTAGACACACACGAACGATTGCGACTAATAGTGCATTTGATCGCAACGGGGATATTTTTGTCGCAATAGCATCTTCTCTAGCATGACAATTCCGTGTTAGTGTCGCCATACCCCTGTCTAGTTTGCAACAATTTCGATGCACATTGCAATATCAAATATTTCAGTCGCAACGAGTGCATTTTCGTCGCTAAAAGTAATACTCTTTTGCAACACATGGCACAACTAATAGCGACGTGTCATAGTCGTTGTGATATGGGCAACTATTGCAACCGTTACCAACAAGCGTCGCAATACCGACGCCGCAATTGCAATAGAGGCCCATGCGTTGTCACAATTGCCATTAAAATTGCAACGCTACACAATTGGTCGCAACACACACCCCTATCGCGACCAATATCGACTATTGTTGTGTTATGCCCGGTTTATAGCGACCAAAACCACCTGTCGCCATAAAAATCAGTCGTGAAATCCCCAAAACTACGTAGTGTCATGACATGTTTTAGTGGCATTGCTATGCTTAATTTGTGCTTGGATGGCTTATTTTGATCATATGGGGCCAAAGGTCCATTTATCATCATGAATGTTTAGCCTACTTGCTTATCTTGTGGAGGGGCATAAGTTCTTTTTTGCTGCAAAGGCATTTCATGTACCATGTATCAATCTGAAAATGAAATGTAAATTGCTTGGAAAATATGCTCCCATGTCATTTGTGCTTATTTAAATTACTTTTGGGTGCTAAACCGTTGCATGATGCCTACCATTGAGAAGTCTCATATATAGAAGTAGGCACATGGCTCGATGGCTTTGACATGACATGAGGTGTTTGTGGGTGTTTATAATGATCTTATGCTTAGAATTGTTGTCCTAATATAAAGTTTGTGTGACTTTGTCACTTTGGCATGTTTTGCTCATGTTTAGGACTTTGCTCATGAGAAGGAAATTTTTCGAAAAAATACTCATATTTATCTTAGCTTTGTCCAATGATTATGAAACTTGGTGGTCATGTAGCTTATGTTCATACGAAGCTATAGAGTATCTGACTTGCTCATTTGGACATGTGTAAGATCTTGTGGTGAATTTTGTCTATTTGAGAAGCTCTAGGTTGAAATTTTCCTATTTTTGCCTTGATTCATGCATTGGCAACAAGGGGGAGATGGTTGTAAAGGAAAAGTGCTTCTGGATGCATTTAGAGGGTTTTCAGGTGGCTTCGAGCCAATTCTGTGCTCTGTTGGTCACCGGTCTGACCGGTTAAGGTCACTGGTCTGACCGGTCAGTGTGCTGGCCCTGTTCAAATGTTGGGCACCGGTCTGACCGATGCAGTGGACCGGTCTGACCGGTTAGAGCTAAGCTGGTGCAACTGCTCTGTTTCTTGAAGTGTTTGACATGCATTTGTCTAGGGGGAGTTGCATTGGTTCAGGGGGAGCTTGCATGTGTGCAGGGGGAGCTCTTGTGTGTTTTCGAGCTTTGCTTTGGTGATTTGTGCTCTTTGCTTTAGCTTGTTTTTGTCTCGGTTGTGTCGAGTCGTTGCCCTTGCCTAAGGGGACCGAGACTTTCCTCTTTCAAGTGATCTTGCTCTTTGCCTTTGGTTGGCTTTCGATCGCTTGTTTGAGTTTCTTTGTTCGCTTCTTTTCTTTTTCCTTTTCTCATTGGTTACCAAATGTGTGTGTTGTCAATGCACTCATCAAGGGGGAGATTGAGAGCCTGTGTGGTTCGAGGACTGGTGGATGGTCACTTCCTGGTGTGATGAGTGATTGACAACATTGTGTGGACTGACTCTTGGCTAAGTATTGCAGGTGCAGGCTGCGGCTTGATTGGTGCTGGTGCAGATGAAGAACAAGTGCGAAAGGTCAATGCCGGTGAGGCCTCCAGGTGTGGAGCAGACAAGTAGGCTTGGTTCGAGGGACTCGGTGGCCAGCGGGATCAAGTGCGGGTCGCATGGTGGCAAGAACAACAAGACGAAGTCATGGACGGTTTCTTGATTGAGCCTCAAAACCAAGGTCGAGCCGGGACGACGTAGGGGCCAAGTCATGAGTGGAGATTGGCGGTAGGCCACACCGAGTCCGCGGGGTTTCCAGTGGTTCACCACAAAACCACTAGGTTCCTTGGCAAAGCCAAGACCGAAGACCGAAGCGCAGCAGCACTAGGCCGGTCTGACCAGTGGATAGCACCGGTCTGACCGGTGTGTGATGACAGCTTCCGGAGACTTCAAAGCGGAGGACACGCGTCGGGATCGCAAGGCTTGCGTCGAGGCTAAGCATGTTACGGTCGCTGGGCATCCGTCCGATGGAGCTACGACGAAGATTCCCGAAATTCCCCTTGGGGTGTGTATCTAGGGGTAGTTTCGTCTTTCGGTTGCCTCTATATAACCCAAGTCGTGAGAGGATGGCAGCCATCTCTTGGAACCCTAGCTCATTTGCTTTTGCTATTTTCCCTTCCTATTTTCCTTAGGATTTTCTAGGACTAGCTTGAGAGCTTCATTGTGAGATCTTTAGAGAGGGATGGATGATTGGGAGGCAAGTTAGACCTTGTATGAATCTTTCATGGTATGTATAGAAGATTTGACGTGATTCCTAAAGGCCTTTTGTTGTCTCTCCCATTTTCCCTTTTTGGTGATTTTCGGAGCCTTTTCTTGGTGATTTTCTTGTGGTGGTTTTGAGGCCTATCCCGTGCGGTTTTGGTTGGGGATGTATGCATGAACCCTTCGTGGTTCTTTTCCTTGTTATCCCCCTCTCAAATCTGTGGGAAAAGGTGCTTGATTTGGGAGTTTTCTTAGGTTTCGGGAAAGTGGTGTTCTTGGTGGAAATCCTTCGATTCCTCTTGATTTAGCAAGTTTTGGTGGACCAAATTATAGCTATGGGATGCTCATGAGGTACTCCTAGTATCCCCAAAGTCTTATGCGAATCCGTGGAGCGAATCGGGAGATCGGGAAGGTTGTTTGGAAGGGTTGACCCACGGCTCGCTGTTCATCCCGAGCACCCAGGATCTGACCGGTCTGACCGGTGCTCTACACCAGTCTGACCGGTGTGACCCCTATTGGGTTTTGGCTCGGGTGAACGTCTCGGAGTGTCGCTTATTCTCTAGGCTTGCTGCTGTTTCGAGTTTGGTGCTGTTTGGAGCTCGGAGCGTTGTTCTCTTGGATTTGTGGTTTCCAGGCTTGGACCAGTCTGACCAGTGTGCTGTACCAGTCTGACCGGTGTGGAGCTTCCCTGTGGAAATCGTCAAGTCTTGCTCGGGTGATCTGGTTGAGGGACTCGGGTGACCCGGTGTGTCTTTAGAGGGTGTCGGGTGATCCGGCGGTGCTGTCCGGGTGATCCGGCCAGGACCGGTGGTTGCGACCGGTCTGACCAGTGTGGTCTGAGTGCTGCTCGAGTTGTTTGTTCCGCTGCGTTCTCGAGTGGTTTCGGTGGTTGTTTGCTCCTAGGATCAGTAGCACTTCAGTGGCTACGTGGTCTTGGCAAACTTGGGTAGTTTGTGTCGGAGTAGTGCTTTGGGTTAGTCGTGTTCATCTTGCTGGAGAAGGCATCTCCCTCGAGAAGAATTTTTATCAGCTCCCATTTACTCCCCCCTCTCTGATCGCCAGTTCGGTCCTTCAATATACCAAGCATATATTTTCTTGTTCCTGTATAACATATTTTGTCATCTATTTACATCATCTACCTTTTCTTACTGCAGATGCTTTCAGAGCTAAACAGGGAAATGGCCATGCAATGTTCAGACCAGTCATAATTGGGTACTTCGTGGACTTCTTTCAGTGAAATATCTATTTTGCATTCTTTTGATTTGTTTTTCTTATTTGCCACTGTCGAGGAGAAAGGATGGTTAGAACTTCAATACCATGAAAGCAGCATCTCCTTTTCTTGCTGCACCGAAAATTCTTTTAGCATTCAGGTCGCACTTGCACTTTTGAGCACCAGCATCATGCTGATGAAATCAACTGCAAAAAGAGCATCATTGCCTTAATTTCTAATCATCAGAGGATGATTACATGGAAATAATCCAAGAGCTAGAGGGTATTAGACAATTATTTTATCAAACACCAAATTGTCATATCCAAACATGCACAACCTGTCTCATTTCTTTCCTTGAAAATAAGAACTGTCATCATTTCAGTACAAAATGCAGCTATGCAACCTGAAATGATGCCAGATCAAACTGCCTCATTTTTTATTTGATTATAAAGCATTGTACTGAAATATTGTGTCTGGTTACTAATAACCTTTTTCAATGCTTCGGGTTTGTTAGGTATTTCTACAACACTTCAAGTTGTTTGTTTAATAATTTTCTTGGGTGTTCAAAATTGGTGTGACACTTAAAGTTATTTGTTCTCTTGATCTTTTAGCAAGCTGAAAAGCTCCCAAGCTCTTTAGTTGTGAGATGGGTGCAGACCCATGTAATCTATATTTTTGCATATTAATTTTATCGAAGTGTAGCATTTGAAAGATTTATGATGCGCAAATAGCTTCCCATTGAAAATTGATGCAGTTGAGATGCAATGGCAGCTTCTCCAACATCGATGCATCTGTATCGTGCCCTAAATACCAAAAATCCTCTTTTCAAGAAAAAACAAAACAAAAATCCTCAATTTTGAGTATTTCTTCAAAGGTACTGTGGTCACTCACAATCTATTTGGAAATAGCACTGTATGATGACATCGTGGACTTACCATCCAAGCTCCCATTTCATTTTAGAGCATATATATATAATAACTATATTGTGTATATATTATATTGTATATCTAATGAAAATAGGCATTTGTGCATTTAAATTTATTTTGATCAAGTTTAACTTAAGACAACTAATATTTATGATATGAAGATTGATGCTCATAGGAAAAATATATTTTGCCCGTAGCAAGCACGGGCACGATCCTATACTTACTTACTCCTAAAAAGTATGAACTTTTTACCCGGTGAACTACATTCGCCTCGCCCACCCGCGACCCTCCCGCCCGCCCTGTCCGATGTTGTACGCACGTTATACGTCGTCCGCTCCACCCTACCGATCTCAGGCTGTATTTGGATGTTGATATTGGAGACCTTGGTACTGAATTGGTTCCAATACCAAATTAGCAATGGTATTGCATTGGGTGCCAAATCCAATTCTATTGTTTGGATGACTATGTATTGTCTTTTGGAATTCTTGGAAGCATGTCAATTCAATTTCTGTTTGGATGTGCAGATAGAATGAATTGAAATTTCGTCCAGGCATGGGAAAGCCTCGTCGTGGAGCTTCTTCTACCACCACACGCCGGTGGATGGAGGCAAGGCCGCTAGGAGAGGCGATGCGTCCTGCCGGCGGAGGTAGGCAGGGAGGGGCGCGCGCGGGCTGCACGCCAGCGGAGAGAGGTGGGGAAGGGGCTACGCGGGACGCTGGCTGGCAGTGGCACGAAGGGGTAGCGCAGGTCGCCAACCGGCAGAGGGAGGCACGGAAGTGGCCGCATCTCGTCTCGCGCCGCCGTCTGAAGGGGCAGCCGCGAAGGTCGACGGCGGAGGGGAGCGGCGTGGAGCTGGCCGGAGGCAAGCATGCCATGGTGCTCCATCCCGAGTCGGGCATCTCCACCGGAGGTCAACATCGAAGGCAGGGGAGATGCGAACAGGAGGGAGATGCGCGAGCGAGAGACACGATGCGGGAGGAGAAAGGAAGTCGCTGATTCCATCCAATACGCAGGGGAAGGGTCGGTATTGTTTGGTGGGCTGCGCGCGTAAAGCCCAATGCCGCCTGGTATTGGATCAAGTTTCCAATTCCAATTCTGTGGACCATGCAAACAACAATATTGATAAAGCCCAATACCAATAACGATTCATGAGCCTCAATGTCTACTTCCAAACGCAGCCTCATATTTTTCCTATCCGCTCCCCTCCATCCACCCTAACCCTCTCTGCCGCTGCCGAACACCTCCAGCCCCACCTGCACGGCCCTCGATGAGGTCGTCGTCGCCCTCAACAGTGTGACGCCGTGCTGCTACATCGCTCCCCCAGCCCCATCACCCGTGCGGGCCTCTTTGGGGATGACATCGCTGTCACGCTCGACCCGGGACGCTCCCTCGCCCCTAGGCCCCACACGCGCGGCCCTCATAGAGGCCAACCTCACCGTGGCAATTGATGCCGCGCCGCTCCCTCACCCTCCACCTCCAGGCGACTACCGCGCTCCGGCCCAGTCCCCACCTCTGCCCCCCTCTGATTTTTGCGTCTCTCGCAACGCCATTACCACTGTCCCCGCTTCAGCCGCGTAGGTTAGCGACTGGATGCCCCAATCCCATTCGCCTCACGCCTCGTACAGGTTGTCCTCCCTAAGGTGGATGCTGTTGACATCAAGGCAGAGGCGAACTCCATCTTCCTCTATCAGGATCTGAGAAGATTGTGACTGAGAAGAAGGAAGAAATCGCAAGATTCAGATGCAAAACAGGGAGAGAACAGGGGAGTAGCAGCAATAACTAGCAAGATTGCAACGAATCAAGGTTCAGCAGTACAGAATCGATGCAAACCGAGGCCAGGAAGACAACGGTGGCACTAGCTACTCTACTCTACTACTACTAGGGTTCATCCCCATTCTAATCCATATCCCCTTAGCATTACAGCAGCAGATATATATCACCTACAAAACGGTAAAGAAGAATAACACACGAAGCGATGATAGCCGTTGATGATCAGATGGACGGCATTGGTGAATACCAGCTTCTCCCAATCGTTCCCTGACGAAACTGAAGGGAACCTCATACTGACGATACTGAAGCAAAAGAAGAAGACACCTGATAGTTCCTGACAATGCCCCCTCCTTAACATCCTTTTCCTCAAGGATGAAAAGATGAAAAGACTTCGTCGAAGAATGCATCATCCTCCCATGTAGTCTTCCTGTAGGTCCTTCAGGCTATATGCTCACCAGATTCTTCCATTAAACAGAGGACCATATGATTAGACTTTGCACACTTCAAAGCTTCAAATAGCTTGGGCATGTCAGCGGCAATCTTGCACTGAGCAACAATACGCACAATAAGGAATACAGAGCCATCCATCCTTGGCAAATTTTTTTTGCTTCCAAAGCCCGTTCCTCGATTCGTGTCTGATCGGCGTGGTGGAAGGTACTTGCTGCCCACCAGTGTGAAATCCCACCCTCCCACCCCGATTCGAGGAAAACACCCAATTTTCCCCAATCTTGCGATGGATTTGGTGCAGGCAAGGGTTGTAGAGCACTTGTCTCTGCGTGAAATTCCATGAGCCAAGCTGAATCTGTTCGTGGAGGCGTTGGTGGCAGGTTGCTCTTCAGCTAGGGTTGCAAGACAAGTTCTTGTGTAAAATTCCAAGGTTGAAGCCATGACCTAGGAGGCGGTAGAAAATTCCTTGTGAATCTGATTGGGGAGAGCACTACTCGAGCCGAATTCACAAGTGGAGATGATGATGAAGCAGAAGCATGTGGAAGGTGCAGATCCAAGGTATGCTACCAAAGTGGAAGTAGATGACTTGAAGAGGACAGTTGATGACTTCATGGAGGCATAAGAAACTGTGAACAAGTCAGTTAACTCAAAGCTGAAGAGGCTATTGAAGTTGCTGGAAGATTCAGACACAACACTACAAGATCCTTTTTCTGTGGAAGGCATGGAGAATGCATATTGGGAAGACTGCCCTTGGTCCGCTAGTGAATTGGAAGCATTTTATGACAATGTTTATGAACCCATAAAACCACCACAGCCTAAACAGCCCCAACAACAGCAAAATTTCCATCCTCCACTTTCCACCACAGAGCCCCTGCAATCCTTGCCTGCAAGGTGTTCGACAGCAAGCCGCTGTCAAGATGAGCGCGCTCAAGTGCTCGTGGCCGCTGTGCCGGCGCTCTCATCTACAACCTCTACCCTGACTTCATCAACAACCAACACTTTCACCACAGCTCCTGCCAAGTGTTCGACAGATTGCAGCAGCCAAGACAAAAATGTTTTGCTGCCCAGGACTGCTGTGCTGAGGACAGAGGAGGAGCTCCACGAGGAATCACCATCCTTGATCCAATCTCATGTGGTAGTCGATGACATGCATCAAAGGTATTATTGGGGTATTGGATAAAAACCATCACCCTCGAAACTTCGGAGATATCAGTGCTCTCAAGAACCGAGCTGTGTTGGGAACAAAGGACTGTATGGTACTTGATGT
The DNA here is from genome assembly GCA_036936925.1 of Cenchrus fungigraminus. Lineage (NCBI taxonomy): Eukaryota > Viridiplantae > Streptophyta > Magnoliopsida > Poales > Poaceae > Cenchrus > Cenchrus fungigraminus. The sequence continues at coordinate 53,174,952 of CM072772.1, read as the reverse complement.
TTTATGATTTCCGAAGGTGTTACTGTCGTTTTCATGGGCTCGAATTCGTGAACTATACAGATTATCAACTTTCTAACACTCTGATGATCTTCGGAGATAATATAAATCGAGGAATGGTTGGTTCTCGACATTTCAGGGAAAAGTGGAACTTCGGAGGAGGATCATAGTCCGGGAAACTAGACTTCGGAGATAAGTCCAAGCCTCCGAAGCCAAGGTTCGAGCTTTCGAGGAATCTCGTGAATGGAAGCAATCCCACGAACCAAGTCAAATGTGAGACACCAAAAGTACGGGTTCAAGGTGTGAAAAGGTGGCAAGCTTGTGAATATCCGAAGTTAAGTTCCGCAAAATACCGGATGTAAAAGACATTTATGTACATGTTCCCACTTGGAATATTCTTTGGATCCGAGGGTAATATCGGAATGTAAAAGTCCCTTCGTCTCCCTATAAAAGGGGGCCGGAGGGCATGTGTAAAGGGGTTCACAACTTTTGAGGAGAATACTGGCTTTCGGAGATTCCTTGTCTCTGAGTTCTTGAGTTTCTTCGTGTGTTTGTTCTTAAGTTTCCTATTACCTGTGTTCGGGGGTTCCATCCGATTTCTGAATCCCCAACATTGGCGCCCACCATGGTCTAAGACAACAGAAAACCCACGATGCCTCCACAGAAGAAGTCTAAGAAGAACACACCTATTGATGCAGACCAAGAAGATCATCATATAGAAGAGGAAAATGGAAACACTTTGATGACGGACCCTCAGCATATTGCAAGCCAAGAAAGGGAAGCAAAACATGAAGCCCTCAAGAAAGCACGAGCGGAAAAAACTGCAGAAGTCCTGGAAACACATACCGAAGATGAAGATGAGGACGATGATGTTGTGGACAAACAATTGGAAGCAATGAACAGAAAAGTGCTAATGCTTCAGAAAGAGAAAGAAAAATTCGCGATGCAGCTGGAAGCAAAAAGAAAAGTTTCAGAGAAGCTAGAGAGGATTAATCAAGCAAAAGAACAACTAGAAAAAATGCAAAAAGAAATTGATGAAATGAAGGAACAAGAAAACAGTTCTATCTGGCGTGATTCGCCAAATCAGAGTTCTGGCCAGCGAAAAAGAATCCTAAGAGAAAATTTCTTCATAGGCAACAGAGTTTCGTAGTTCGCAGATCCAGAATCGCCACTTTCTCTTGGGTTGCAAACTGTGCCATGGCCTCCGAAGTACCAACCAGTCTCTCTCCCGAAGTACAATGGGCATGGAAACTCCAAACAATTCCTTATGAGCTATGAAGCTACTGTAAACTTAGCTAGAGGAGATGATGTTGCGCTGGCTAAATCCTTCATCATTACTTGCGAAGGCCTAGTCCTCAATTGGTACTCCCTGCTACCTCCACACTCAATCTGCAGCTGGATTGATCTCAAGACAAAGTTCAATCAAGCATTTCAAGTATTCCATGAAACAACTGCAAAGCCATCAGATCTCTATTATTGCAAGCAAATAGACAGAGAGCCACTATAGAACTTCGTAAGAAGATTGATGCAACAAAAGTCTCAAACTCCAGGAACAGATGATAAAACAACGATCCAAGTGCTAATCAGTGGTCTAACTCTAGGACCAACAGCTTCGCACTTATCCAGAGAAGAACCTCAAACCAATGAAGAACTTTTCGATGAACTTGAAAAGTACATCAAATCTGATGAAGATCACCAAAGAAGAGTGGCTGAACGAAACCAAGCAAGACAAAATAGTAGGGGAACAGGATGGAGGCCTCAATTCCAAACCCCACGAAACATCAATAACGTGGAAAATCCTTCACCACAGTTCAATCAAAACAACAGGCCAAGCACAAGAGGAGGTTTCTGTCGGTGTTTTAGACCGGCAACCTACCAAGGGGAGTACCCGAGGTAGATGTTTGTGGCCTCGTCGAGATCGGGAACTCGAAGGAGAGACACGCGGCACACAATTTAGACAGGTTCGGGCCGCGAGGTGCATAATACCCTACGTCATGTATGCTGCGTAGCTCTGGATTGATTGGATGTGTTTACAAGATGATGCAGATGATGAGATAGGGGTCCCTGCATCGCCTTATATAGTCCGGGAGGCAGGGTTACAAGTCGGTTTAGGAGGGAGAGTACTAGTCGTACACGGCTAGGAGTACTCTACATGGATCCGGACATGCCTAGTTTCCTAACCGAGTACTAGCCCTCTGGTTGCCTTGCGCTTCACACCGTCTTGCACCGTGTAGCCCAAGTCGAGTAGTCCCAGGGGCCCACGTAGTAGTCATTCCTGGTACCCGCCTGAGTAGTGGGCCCAGGGATGTCCATACGACAAGCCCCTGAGTACTTTGTAGTCGAGCAGGATGCTTTTGAGTAGTCTTGATGGCCTTGGCGAGTAGTCCTTGAGCGTACCTGAGTTCCACAAGGCGAAAGTCCTCAAGAATGCTCGAATCATCCCGAGGCAGGAAGGTACTCCAACTGATCTTTCAGTAGTCTTGAAGTCTTCTCGAGTAGTCCCCAAGCGTCCCCGAGTGCTTCTCTTGAAGGTCTTCAATAGTACTCGCGATGTTTTGATGAAAAACCATATGGAAAATGCGATTAGAAGAATTGCATTCCGTATGGAATGTAGCCCCCGAGCCTTAGGTCGAATTGTAGATTCAAGGTGAGGGTCAATCTGAAGTTCTATCAATCTTATCCCGAAAATCCGGAGAAAAAACCGAAGGACACGTGGCACGGAGCCCCCGAGCCTTGAGTCGAGTACTTCTCTCGAATTGAAGGGTCATCTTGACTGTAGAATGTGTCCAGAGTGCATCCTTGATTTGCTGCAACTCACAGATTCCGTCGATCGAAGTCGAGCCCCCGAGATTGAGAGCTTCGAGTACTGGAAGATGAAGAGTCAGCCTATCGCGCTGAGTCAGCCGCCTGGAACTTAGCCGCCTGCACGGAACTGAGCCGCCCAGTGGCTTATAAATAACGAGGCATCCCCGTAGGGTTTTCCACTCCCAGCAGTTGCAATCTCCAAATCGCCTCCTCCCTTCACTCCTGCTGTCACCGCTGCTGCTGAGTAGATTTAGATCTACTGCCACGCCGCCGCCGCAGTCCGCCCTCCCCCATAGCCCCCGAGCGAATGCGAGTGAAAACACTCGTGACTGGGAGGATGAAGGCGTCACCGTCGAAGAGCACCAAGACCGGTGCGTCGAAGAAGAGGAGCCATGATGAGGCCGGCGATGCCGGTCAGTCGTCGTCATCGCCGCCTCCCTCCACCCCGCCAAATCCGTCGAAGGAGTGGAAGAAGGCGAAGCTGAAGACCAAGGACCTCCTCACCCTGGTCAACAGCGGATTCCTCCGCGAGAAGGAAATGGATCTGTGGCGCGTCGCCAACGGAGATCCATACCCGATGGAGAAGAATCCGGATGAGATCCTGATGTTCACGCGATTCGTGGAGCGCGGACTCACACTGCCTGCGAGCGACTTCTTCAAGGGGATGCTCCGGTACTATGGGATCGAGTACCTCAACCTCAACCCCAATGGTATCTTCCACGTCTCCATCTTCGTTCACTTCTACGAAGCGTTCGTGGGCAGCAAGCCCCACTGGATTTTGTTCCGGAAGTTCTTCCGCCTGAAGCCCCAGCCAAGCGCAGACGACCCTCGAGTAGTAGGAGGTACCGAAGTGCAGATGCGCGAAGACACCGCCGGGCAGTACTTGCCCTACAAGCTGATCGACTCCAACCAAGATTGGAAGTCGAAATGGTTTTATATCAGCAACCACCACCAAGAGCTGCTGAAGCCGAACGGGTACCAGCCAAAGCATGCGCTATGATGGAACTCGGAGCCCACCATGCAAGAAGGCCTCCAGCTCCCCGCACTGCTGGAGAAGGTCAAGGCCTTGAGGAAGGCTGGACTGAGGGCCGAGCATGTGGCCTTCAGTTTTTTGAAGAGGAGAGTGCAGCCGCTGATGGCGCGGGACCATCTCGGCTACGAGTACACCGACGACGAAGACTCTTCCCGGATGCCTGATGAAGAGATTGAAGATGACGTGATCATCGAACGGCTGGGGAAGATCTTCAAAGACATGCCCGCAATCACGCCATGCCCCGTGCCAGAGTACTCCGTGGCACGACCGCCGAATGAGGTTAGTAGTCGTGGCCGGAGCCCTCGAGTACTAATTGCATGTGTAGTCGTACTTATGCTTGCTTGGTCTTGTAGGACGATCTGAAGAAGTACATCTCCATCCCGCCCTCCCTCCCGCAGCTTGAGAAACAAACACAGGGGAAGGCAGAGCCCAAAGAGAAGGAGCGCCGAGAAGTCGGCGAGGGCGATGATGCCGTCGTCATCGAGGACACCTCCGATGATGAAGACGAAGAGACGCTGCAGCAGTGTTTCCAGCTCCGCTCTAGATTTAGCCGAGCTGGGATGCCTCATATACCAGTAGTCGAGAAGCCATCCAGCCTTGAAGCAGACTTGCCAGCTCCGCCAAGGAAGCCCCGCAACGTGGCGCGCAAACGCGCCATGAAGAAACTGAAGGTGTCGGAAGCCACCAGACAAGAGGTGAGTACCACGACTAGAGTAGTTGAGTACTGGTGATGAGTAGTCTGTTGCTGACTGCTTGACTTGTGTTATTGCAGGATATCCCTTCCTCGGACCCTGCTGCCCAGGATGAGGAAGAAGTCTGGGAGACGGTGGGGGCGACAGCTGGGGGAAATACCAGCCTGCCTCCGGCTACTGAAGATGTTTGCCGGAAGAGGCACAGGAACAAGCCACGACTGTGGAGAGCCATCCATAGCTGTCGACTGGAGAAGTACAGGGTCCCCCTCCTGCTGCGGCCGTGGCCGTTGGGCAGCCAGAGGAGAGAGTAGAGGAGCCTCCTGTTGAGGCAGGAGCCGCCAGTGATCCTGGTATTGTAGACATCGCCAGGCTGCTGGGCGCCCTGACGGTTACCGTCGTGCGGTCGACGCTGTAAGTACACGGAGTCCTCAAGTAGTCGGTTTCCGTCAATTGCATGATGTTGGCTCAGTATCTCACGATGCAGGAAATCCACTGACTTGTCGTGGGACGGGGCAGAGACTAGCGCGCCTGCCGATGGTGAGGATCGCTTGGCGGAGGCACGAGAACCCACGCCGCTACCTCAAACTGAAGCCGCAACAGAGCCGAGGCTTGAGGAAGCCACCCTGGTAGAAGGTGTGTATCCTGGTTATGACGAGTAATTGTCATGTAAAGTAGTCGTAGCCACCACATGTTGCTGAATTGATCTTGATAGGACCACAAGCCGAGGGAGCGGTGATCCCTAAGGCAGTAGCCATGGAAACGGCTACTATTGAAGCGACGACTACTGAGCCAGTTGCCGAGCCGGCGACTTCTACAGCCCCCGAGCCAAGGGCGGAGGCACGGGTTGACCCGCAGCCCGAATCAGGGACTGAAGTCATCGTCCGCGAAGTGATGGTAGAGGACGCGGCGCTGCTTCGCTCGGCACTGATGCCAGAGACTGGGACCTCGAGCCGCGGAGGTCTCGAGTTGCTGGACGATGATCTGATCGACCCGGCCTTCGTGTCTCTGAGCATGGAGTCGTGGCATCGCACGGAGCAGTGGATCAAGGTACATTGCGAGTACCCTGAGTTGTCTTGCATCATTGAATACTGAGTACTGATTGAGCTTTTGATCTTGCGCAAGGCCTGGTGGAGAGGTCCCGCCAGAAGACCAAGCTCTTGAAGGGGTACGGTGACACGGTCATCCGGGCTGAAGCTCTAGAGAAGGAGCTGGACAAATCGAAGAAGCACCCTGCGCTACTCCAATCCAAGCTTGATGGCGCCTTCGCCCAGTACCATAACGAGGTACAAGACATGCAGGCGGAGAGGGATGACTTGATCAAGAAGAACAAGACTCTGTGCCAGAAGAACAAAGGTGCCTTCCACCGCAATCGTTGAGTACATGTTGTAGTGCCTATGAGTAGTCTGACACTGTTGATGAGTTGTCTGCAGATCTTGAGGCTACTGTCGACCGGCTGAAAGCTTTCGAGACGGACCTCAAGAACATAGTGTACCGGGAGACCGACCGCCGAGAGGTAGCCAAGTACCAGTACGCACAGATGCGCCATGAGTGCATCATGTGGATGGAGCTCTGTGAAGCCTCTGATCTTGACCTTGTGCATTGTTACAAATCTCTGCAGAAGCTCAATGAAGATTGCGAGAAGTTGCGGGCGCAACTGAAGGAACTTGAAGAAGCCGCACTTCCCATTGCAAGATTGTTGGTCCCACACCCGGGCGGGCCTAAGATAGCGCCTCTGGTAGATAGGCTGAAGGAAGCCCCCGGGCGCCTTGCGATGTATGTCAAGCACTTGGCGAAGTCGATACCAAACCAGGTACTTGCCTACATGAAGCCGTACTTCCCAAAGGCTCTGATGGATGTGGTAGCTGGCGGTCTTGCGGCGAACTGCACGGACGAGCAGTACAAGACCCTGCTGGAGGAGATGGCGCCTATCGCGGAACAAGTCACGGATAAGCTGAACCTTCAGTAGATGTACCTGTAAAAGTAGTTCATGTACAGAGTAGTCGATGTAAGACAAACAAATTAGTTAAGAACTTGTTTGAATATGATTGAAGTTGGTCCACTTTTGAGTTGTAATGGGTACTCGTTGCCGCAGCTTGCATCGAAGCTTGCGGAGTACCGAACCGTTGAAGAGGCAGTGAGTAGTAGTACTCAGTAGAATCCGCCTAGTTAGGAGGCACAGTAAACAAGTTGAATAGAATCGAACTTTTATTACTGATGAAAGAGTACACCTGGGTGGCAAGGGCCGTTATAAATAGGAAGTCGCCAGGACCCGAAGGCCGCTTACGGCTAAATGATTGCTAGGGTCCTTGGACTACTTACAGCTGGAGATCCGTTAGTAGCCGTTGTAGCTGGATCGAAGGAGTACATGGTCCATAGACCGCCGCCAAAGCCCTTTGGCTATGTGCAGCCTAGGATCCGTTAATAGCCGTTAGCACTGGATCCTGGATAGAAGTAGTCCATAGACTAGTGCTAGGACTGAGAGGCCGCTTACAGCGAGGAGTCTGTTAGTAGGCGTGTAGGCTGGACCTGTGAATAGGTAGTCGAGCGACTACGCGTAGAAGCGACACAGCTGGTCAACATTCCACGAGTTGCTGATGTCATCGCCTTCAAGTGTTTGAAGACGGTAGGAGCCCGGTCTGGTCACCTTGGAGACTGAGAAGGGACCTTCCCAGGGTGAGCTGAGCTTGTGTAGTCCATCCGTGTTCTGAATGCGACGGAGAACTAGATCGCCAATGTTGAAGGAGCGTTCCTTGACGTTGCGATCGTGGTAGCGTCGGATACCCTCTAGGTACCTTGCTGACTGGACGAGGGCAGCGCAGCGGGCTTCTTCGAGGCTGTTGATGTCAACCCGTCGACTGTCTTCTGAGATGCCTTCGTCGTATTATTCTACTGCCGGGGATTCCCACATCACGTCGGCGGGTAGAATAGCTTCAGAGCCGTAGACCAAGAAGTAGGGCAATTGCCCCGTAGGCTTAGTTGGTTGAGTACGAAGCCCCCAGAGTGCGTTGGGTAGTTCCTTGATCCACTTGCCTCCGTTGGTGTTAGCCGCATCATGCAGTCGTTTCTTAAGGGCGTGGAGTACCATCCCATTGGCGTGCTCCACCTGCCCGTTAGCGCGTGGGTGGGCGACTGAGACATATCAGACGTCGATCCCGCTATTCTCGCAGTACTCCCAGAACTGATGGTTGTTGAAATTAGAACCCAGGTCTGTGATGATGCGATGGGGTAGCCCATAGCGATGCACGAGTTCATCCAAGAAGTCGAGTACTCTGTCGGCCTTAGGGCAGGTGACTGGCTTGACTTCGATCCACTTGGTGAACTTGTCGATGGCCACCAGAACTCTGTTGGATCCTCCTGGCGCAGTTGGCAGAGGCCCAATCATGTCGAGCCCTCAACAGGCAAAGGGCCAGGTTGGCGGTATGGTGACTAACTTGTAGGCCGGGACATGTTGCTGCTTGGCGAAGAATTTGCACCCTTGGCACCTTCTGACGAGTTCTTCGGCGTCACCCAGAGCCGTGGGCTAATAGAAAGCTCGTCAGAAGGCTTAGCTCACCAGTGCACAGGAGGACGTGTGGTTGCCGCAGACACCCTTGTGGATCTCCTCCAAGATGTCCTTGCCTTCTTCCCGGGGTATGCACTTCATGAGTACTCCAGAAGTCGCACCCCGCCTGTAGAGCTTGTCCCCGACTAGTACGTAGGTCTTGGCTCGACAGACGAGTTGTTCTGCCTCGTTCTTGTCGGAAGGAACCTTCTGCTCGCAGATGTAGTCGATGAAGGGTTGTCTCCAGTCCACGTCGATCATCAGGACCTCCTGACTGGGCTGTGATGGCCCAGGGTCAATGGTCGCTAGCGCCAGCTCTGGGATGGATGGCGTATGAAGCTCGTGGACGAAGACTCTAGTGGGTACCTGAGCGCGAGTAGAACCGAGCTTTGACAGGACATCCGCTGCAACGTTGTTGTCGCGGACAACGTGGTGGAACTCGAGACCATAGAACTTGTTCTCAAGCTTGCGGACTTCTAGACAGTAGGCGCCCATGTTCTCCTTGTTGCGGTCCCAAGAATCGTTGACTTGGTTGATAACCACTGCAGAGTCGCCATAGACTAGTAGCCGCTTGATGCCTAAAGAAATTGCGAGTCGGAGCCCGTGCAGTAGGGCTTCGTACTTGGCTTCATTATTTGAGACCTTCCAGAAGATCTGCAGGACATACTTGAGTTGTTCGACCTTTGGAGAAATCAGGAGTACCCCTGCGCTCGCGCCCTCGAGCTTGAGTGAGCCGTCGAAGTACATCACCCAATGCTCTGGTCGCTCTGTTGGTGTGGGTAGTTGATTCTCCCGCCACTCTGCCAAGAAGTCGACTAGTGCTTGAGACTTGATGGCGGTGCGTGGCTTGAAGTCGATATTGAGGGCGTCAAGCTTGACTGCCCACTTGGAGATTCTCCCAGTTGCATCTTGGTTGTGGAGTATATCGCCGAGCGGGTACTCCGTGATGACGGTGATCGAGTACTCCTGGAAGTAGTGTCATAGCTTCCGCGAGGTGATGAGTACTGCGTAGAGTAGCTTCTGGACTGGTTGATACCGTGCCTTGGACTCGGACAGGACCTCGCTGATGAAGTAGACTGGTCGCTGGATTGGGTAGGCGCGGCCTTCTTCTTGCCGCTCGACGATGATGGCAGTACTGACCACATGAGTAGTCATAGCGAGGTAGAGCAGTAGCTGCTCCAGTTTGCGAGGAGCCGTGAGGACCGGTGGCTTGGACAGGAAGTCCTTGAGCTGCGTCAGAGCTTCGTCAGCCTCCGCGGTCCACGCGAATCTCTCTTAGTGCTTGAGTAGCTTGAAGAAGGGTAGTCCCCGTTCTCCAAGTTTTGAGATGAATCTGTTGAGGGCCGCCATACACCTTGTGAGCTTCTGGACATCCTTGATGCAGGTCGGAGCTTTCATGTTGGTGGTGGTGTTGATGGTGTATATGCGTTTCTAATTTCATTTGGACTTGCAAGCAGACAAGTCCTCCGTCGTAGCCAAGGGACCCTTCTTCCCTCAAGTGTGAACCCAAGGTATCGAATCTGTGGAACAAATGTGTGATGCAAGAACCTATCTATTAAAGCTGAGAACACTTAGATCTTCAAAGGGGAATCTTATGCATCTAATTTAAAGAACATCATAAGAAACGAATCTAATCTATGAAAGCCGGAGGTAGCAAGAGATAGAGAGGGATAGGTAAAACCAATCTAGAGAGATTGGATCAAGCTCTTGTTGAAGTTCCAAACAAAGAAGAAATAGCCAAGTTGAATCTCATAAAAAGCATCTTTAAATCACGGTTTCCCGTCCAACTCCGAAGACGTCCACCTTTTGGAGCCACCGTTCTGTCACAACGCACTCCTATTCGTGCGGGTTAGCCTAGGGTGAGTCCAATGGACAAGTTGAAATCTCTTGGAAGGTCAGGCATGCACCTTTAGCCACCACGGTTACAAGAACACCCTCTATGATCTATCTCGAGAATAGATCTTAAAGTAAGAAAAGCCAATCGAAATCAAAGTTGTAGAAGAAACACTCGATCGCTAGAAATCGAATTGAAACTTGATAATTCAACATAGTACATGATACATGAACAAGATCACCACCGGGATCCTACCTTGATCTTGCTTCTAGCTCCTGGAACCCCGATGTGGTCTTCCTTGCAAGGTTCCCACGTCGGCTAGGGAAACCCTAGACAACTAGCTCGACCCTCTCCTCTCCAGCGGCGAATGACGAATGAGTTGATGTGTGGCTCTTGGCCAGGGGGCTATAAATAGTCCGAGAGGTGGCTAGGTCAAAGGGGGGCATGAATGGGGCCCGAAATGTGCTGGGCCGACCGGTTTGGGCCGGCCGGCCTGGGCCCATTTCGACCCATTCCGCGGCCTGCTTCGTGGACGATGCTTCTCGAGTCTTCTAGAGTGTTCTCCCTTCTGCATGTGGGCCCTTGACGTCAGTTTCTCCGCGGTTTAGATGAAGCTCCTTGTCCCGCAAGATTCAGCATTTTCTGTTCAGGTCCTCGGAGTTTTCCGTCTTCACGGGTTGGTCCTTGGGCTTCTTGGAGTCATGTTCACTTCATTGCTTGACTTGTACTGGGCTTCAAGGTCTTGTCATGAGGTGCTTGATGAACTTTACCCGGAAGTCTTGCTTTCAACTCTAAAATCCTGCATAAACATCAAACTCCAAAACCGACATGCACGAACGAACTTGTTATACCAAGGGGGTTAGTACCAATGGATAAGATATAAAATTCATGCCAACACCGAAGGTAAACCCATGGCTAGGTTGACGGAAATTCACCGTCAACATCTCCCCCATGCTTAAACCTTGCTCGTCCTCGAGTAAGCCTTCGATGGATATCAGCGTTGCCCTTCATTGCTCAAACCGTGCACTTGATCATACATGAGAAAACATAATGCTCTCAAAAGTTTAGTTCTTTAAAGTTCCATAATGTACTAGCCTTCATCCCTACGGAGGATGGATATAAATTAAGCTCATCCCACAAGTATTAAACATGCTCCCAAAATTTAAATGGATCTCAGAAATTTTGAAATAAAGAATGAGATCAAAAAGAGCTAAACCAAGTTCAAAAATTTAAACCACCTTGCATTTTGCTCATGAACTCTCAAGCCTATTTATTCTACTCCTTTCCCTCTCATAACATACATATATGTGGTAGGCTTTATATGGAGCTTTTTGGGAAAGTTTAGTCCTACCAAGATATTATAAATGAGATGTTGTCAAAACAAGACAAGCTTCTCATGGTCTTACCGAGACTCGTCAAAAAGGTCATTGGAAAATAATGTTATATCAAGGAGGGGGAGAGAAAAATACACACACTTTGAGATAGGTGGACATGTGCAAATGGCAAAGAGTGATCCCGAGGCACAAAGGAAGTCCTCATTATCGGATTGCACATGGTTGGAAAGATGAGTTTGGATCTTAAATCTTTGAAACTTTTGAAATTCCTAATGCACTTTAGAGAACCGGGGAGTTCACTTTATTTTATACTCATATTTTTTTTCTTTTCTCATACATATATTAATTTTTTTTCTTTATACTCATTTTTTTTCTTTTTTCTTTCTTTCTTTTTCTCTTTTTTTATATTATTTTCTCCCCTTGAACTCTAAATTGCATTGTACCGACCTCCTCCCCCATGCTTAGACGTTTGCTCGTCCTCGGGCAAAGATGTGATAGAGATAAGGTAGGTACTAGAAATATTTTTCCTTTGGAGAGATACTTGAAATCTTCAATCTTGGCCCCATCTTGCGATCTTCCTCGAATTGACGATCCATACTCAATGATAGGTTGTGGTCAAGGAGGTAAACACAAAAGAAGATATTTTTGGTTTTAAGGGTGGATATCCGGTGAGGTTTGTGAAATCTCCGATGTGGGGATACACAATGCACGGATAGAAAGGCTAGCAAAAATATAGATACGCAAAAACGGAATGACCAGGTTCTTAGTCTCGGGCCAGAGAAATCAAGGCCTGAAATAACTCACCCAAAAATAAACCTTGTATACTAAGTTTTTGCACTCAAGTATATATATGGCTCTGGATAGGTAGAGCAACATGCAAGAGGTTTTTATGACAAGGTTAGCATTACTTTTAAGAACAAAAATAAATCATCTTTAACCCATCTAAAACTTGAGAGCACATAAAACACTATGGGTCTTTATTTTTATCATAACCTCCGCTAAAGATTAAGCTAGCAATTAGATAATTTCATATTTGTATTTTAGGAGAGCATTAGCATAATCATGCATAAAACAAGTACAAAGATAAACAAAGCGGCAACTATCATCATATATCAACATGGCACAAACTTTGTATCTTTGCCAAAGGTAAAAACAAGGTGGTGATTTTATTCATGATGAAAATAAAAACTAACACACATGCTGAAAATTAAAAAAAAACTAAAATACTGAAAACACTACGCATACATAGGCGCATACAAGCTGAAAATTAAAGAAAAGGGAAAAGGAAAGATTAAACTAAAGCTCCTCCTCTCTCTAATCTTCCACCGGTGGTTGATATTGATAATCTTGATTGTTGTACCCTTGCTCATAATAGGATTGCACTGCTCCTCCTATGAATTGTCCCGGCGGTGCTAGGTGAAGGCGTCCGAGCTCATAAGCGATGTTTGCATTTCCTTCACCCATTTGATTCGCATTGGTTTGGATAGCTGCGATATTTTGCATGTTTCTCGCAGCGTACCCTCCAATGATGGCCACACTTTGTTGTGGTTGAGGGAGGTGTGCATACGGCTCCGCAAAGGCTACGTTGGGTACCGCAAAATTTGGTGGGGGCATGGCTGCACCACTCCCTCATGCTTGCATCGGTACACCACCGTAGTAACTTGGCGGCGCCGGGATTCCTCCAAATGGTGGCACATAATTTTGTTGCGCACCTTCTTCTTGGGCTGCAGAAGAACTTTCTTCTACAATCCTTCCTCTCTTGTTCTTCTTCGCCGGCACAAGAACTCCGTCCTCTAACCAATCTTCTTTCCCCTCAAGAAAAAGTCTTAATCTTCCATCCGGAAGGGGCAAATTCACCTTGGCCAATTTGAAGCCTCCTCTCTCATCTCCACTTATATATTTGCCTTGCTTCATATAATCAAACCCAAGGGAAGTCCCAACTAGGAGATGCTCCGGGTTTCTTGGAATTCCGGGTCTCAACGAGATAGCCAACATAGAGAGATAACACCCCGAGCCAATATCTCCCGAACCCGATGTTGCCTCACAACACCACCGGTTGATCATAAGGTGAGTTGGGTCGATTGGCTGTCTGGCAATCAAAGCTGAGTAAAGCCAATTCACCTCCATGTCGGTTATCTTGGTATCTTTCATTCTCCCCAAAATCCTCTTGCTCATCCATGAGTGGAACACTTGGATGATGAGGTTCCGGATGCTATTTCTTTACCGGTTAACTTCTCCCGCGATCATTCTCCAAAAACCTTACAATGTGCCTCCATGCACATCCACTTGCTCCGGGGCTCCCTTTTGAAAACCAAGTAACTCCCTAATATACTCATAGGGAACCACTTGTTCAACTCCCTCCAAACGGAATGAGAGACTCGGCACTCCTTCATCATGGATAGGCGCCATGGTCATGAGAATTTCCAAGGCGAATTCCTTGTGAGTGTTTGCCGACACCCCGTTGGAGAATTGCTCCCAACCTAGGTGTCCCAACATGTAATCAATATCCGTATGAAAACCCAACACTTGGAGAGCTTGGTCGTCGAAGTCGACGTTTGCCACAAGCCTCTTCTCAAGGCGAGTGAGCTTCTTCTCCTCCTCCTCCGTCTTGATGATAAACCCATACTCGGAGTACCGCGGAGCGTATGGAGGTGGAGCGGATGATCGGGTCGAGTGACGAGGTCGGACGGGCGGCTCCTCCGTACGTCCTTGAGGTTCGGTGAACCTCATAGACGAGCTTCGTGTGGCGCTCATGCCACTGAGGAGAAGAGTGTCGTTCCTCCTCGGCGGTGCCATGTCCTCCTCCATACTCCTAGGAGACTTGGAGACTGAGTGCCTCCTCGAAGAGGTTGTCGATGATGGCTTGGACGACGATGATCCCTTCTTCTTGGTGAAAAGACTTGTAGTTTTCTTCCACATGGTTGCTGCACTCTCACTCACAAATATATATCCGGGGTTTTCAACCAGTAACAAGGCACACAAATATTATTTGGAGTATGGACTTTGAGTGGATTTAGGATGGATTTTGTTGGACGAAACAAAGCTCGAAGTGGAAGGCTAAGTCTAAGGTGGTTCTGGACTATGAGCTCAAGCACACAGACAAGGAACTGGATGAATGACTTACCTGACGAAGGAGAGCACCAGAGGGCTTAAGAAGGGGGGAGGCCGGCCGGCCTGGGCCGACCGGCCTGGGGGCCTTGCTGCTCCACTTGGCTCGATTTTTCTCTAGTGCACTCATGCTTGCTTTGTTGCTTTGTGACCGCGTGCTCCACGGGGTTGCACCGCCAAAATGCTCTCGTCCACTCCTTTGCTTGCATGATTGATCCCTCCACTTGATTGTTTTGCTTTGAGTCACTTCCATTCTCCCTTGCCTCACATGCCTCCATGAGATTCCTGCAAAACAAAGCTTTGGCTGCCCCCCATGCTTGTCCTTTGCATGTGGTTTGATGAAAAATGCTAGAGGGGCATCCCGTGATACATCATGGTGCATGCATAGTTAAGTTAACTCAATTGCTTCCCTCTAAGCATGTTTTAATGCTAAGCACTCCTCTAATTTCAAAAAATAAAAATAAACTCAGAGCTTGCAATGAGTTCAAATATAGTTAGAGGAGTTTTTAAGCATCAAAAACAAATGTAAGTCGAAAATGTTTTCTGACTACTTTTATTTTGGTCTCACCGGTATTGTTTGCTTCCATTAGTTGAGAGCAAGCTTTTCCCGGCTTGATCATGGGGGCATAGGTTTAGGTTCTAATTTTGGTTAAGTGAGAGAGATTTTGAATGAAATAAAATTAAATGAGGCTTAGAAAAATTCTAATCCTAGAGAAACCAAGGATATGAAATTTTAAACCAACCAAAAGTCAAGTTTCTAGGTTCACGCGAGTCCTACCATACGCTGAAATTTAAATAACATCTAGGTACATGGCGTGGCTCTACTCGTGTGTTTTTAGCATGTAAAACAAGTCAACCATAACATCATGAAGAGGATGAAAGGTCGAGATAGGTTCTGAATTTTTTTGGTTTTGGTTTCTCGAAAAGAAGCAAATAACACATAGGATGGCTCATTTAAAGGGTTTATGATCCAAATAAAATATCCAAACAAGATTTATATCTCTAAACATTATTCAACCACTTTAAGTCTAATGTTTTGCGTAGCAAATTTCAAAACTAACTTACTTGAAAGACTCGAAAAATCTTGAATCGGGTTGTCCTCCGGGTAGCTTATTCTTGACTCGACGAAACGGGTTGCCTCCCGCCTAGCGCTTCGTTTATAGTCCATGGCTAGACTTCTTCACTTGATTACTTCGGATCAACGCTCTTTGCGGGCATTGCAATCTTGGGTACCCACTTCCGCACCATCTTGGGCGCAGGTTTATTCTCCGGCTTAGTCATCTTTTTGGTCTTCACAGGCGGCTTTTGTTCCTTTATCTTGACGGATGTAACAACTTCTTTGATTTCCTTCGCTTCCTTCTTCTCCGGCTCTTCCTTCTTCCTTGGCTCTTCCTTACTAACGCGACGATGAGGCAGAATATATTTAACTTTGATCATATTGCATACCTCGAAGCGTGGTCGAAACTTGAAGGAACTTCTCTCGCTGTTGATGTCGAACTTGATCTCCCCCTTGCCGACGTCGATGGTAGCTCCCACGGTCTTGAGGAAAGGCCTCCCAAGGATTCCCATCTCGAGCACCATGAAGTCGATGGGGATGAAGTGGTGTCCAACCTTCACGGGCACATCCACGGCCATGCCCAAAGGGTAGCGAATGGAGTTGTCATCTAACTCCAAGCACATGGCCGTAGGCTCTAACTCTGGTAGGCATAGCTTCTCGAACACATCTCTTGGCATGACGCTCACACTTGCTCCAAGGTCGCATAATGCCTTCTCAAACTTGAACGAACCAATGGAACATGGAATCGTCGGGCATCCGGGGTCTCCTTGCTTCTCTAGTCCATTCGCAATAGTGGCGCTACATTGCTCAGACATCTTGACATGATCTACCCCGAGTGTTGCTATCTCATACTTGTTTGCAAGAATATCTTTGAAGTAGCAAGAATATGTAGGAACTTGAAGGGCGTCCAATAGCGGCATGTTGATGCTTAACCTACGCACAACCTCCACAAACTTCTCAAAATGACTATCAAGTTTACCTCGGAAGTAGCGTGGCTTGAGTTGCGGTATCTTCGTGTCTTCTCCCGGCATCTCAAACTCGGGCTCTTCGGTGACGATCTCGGTAACCTCCTCCTTAGCAAATTCCTCCACCTCGGTAGATGGTTTAGGCTTTCTAGCTCCTGCGGAACGCTTCGGATCTTCGGTCTCTTTCCCCGAATGAGTTTGAATGGCCTTCGCCGTCTCGGGACCTTGAGGTTGTCCCGGAAGCTTCCCTTCATTAGCGGATAGGTGCCCGGCAAGTTGTCCCACTTGCGTCTCGAGCATCTTCATCATGTTGAGCACTTGATGGTTGGAGCTTCCGACCTCCGTCACCTTGCTATCGATGTTCTCCAACACCTTGTCTATGGCCTTGAACTTAGTGACGGTGTCCTTGTTGATCTTAGCTTGCTCGTCCATGAAGTCCTTCAATTGTATACAAAGCGGAACCGAATTCGAAATGGATGAGCTTGCATTAAATTGAGGTCTACCTTGCCCGTAGCGGAAGTTCGGCAAGTCTCCCTTCCTCATGTAATCGAGCATCTTGGCTTCCTCCGGACAATCCTTTTGGACATGGCCATATTCTCCGCACTCTTCACATGTGGATCTTGCTTCGGCAGCCTTTAGATCTTGAGCTTCTTTTTTCTCTATCTCCATCTTCTCCAACCTCCGCATAAGCGAATCGATCTTGCCTTCGAGTATATCTTCTTTCTCCACTTGCAAGACTCCTTTGACGTTCCCCGTGGGTTGAACCGGAAGTAAGCGTCCGGATGACGCCCATGTGTCATTATCCGTGACCTTCTTGAATAGAGTGAAAGCTTGAGTCGGTGTAAGCTCGATGATGGATCCTCCCGCCGATGCATCGATGATCGTCCTTGACGCCATGGTAAGTCCTTGATAGAACTATTGAACGAGATCCTCCTTCGGGAACTTGTGATGTGGAACCGCCCGAGTGTACTCATTGAAGCGCTCAAATGCCTCTGATATAGTCTCCGTAGGATATTGAGCAAAGGTAGCAATCTTATTGCACAAGCTTTGAGTCTTACCCGGTGAGTAGTATTCCTTCATGAAGGCTCTCATCAAGGTGTCCCAATTTTGCACCGTCTCCGCCGGTTGAGAGTAGAACCATTGCAAAGCCTTCCCGAGTAACGAGAACGGAAAGAGCCTTGCCCTCATTTGATCTTGAGTCACCCCGTCCATGTTGAAGGTTTGACAAAGTTGAACGAACACTTGGAGGTGAAGGATCGGATCCTCTTTACCGGTGAAGGGTGAATGTTGCACCATGCGAATTGTTGAGGTCTTGATCTCGAACGGCCTTCCGATCTCCGCGAGGTTCAAGATTGGTAGGTTGACGATGTCCGGGGTGCATAGCTCCACGATCTTGCGCTCCGGCTGTGGTTGTTCTCCCATCGGTAGCGGTGGAAGTTGACTCTTCCTAGGGCTTGGAGGTGGTGATTCCTTTGGAGACTCCGACGATCTTTCGGCCTCCGCTTTTGGATCTGCAAATTCCAGCTTTTTAGCTTGTGCTTCACATCTCCTTAGCCTGTAAAGTTTTTCTGGATCATCCACAAAATTTTCGGGTTTGTTGGAGAGGTAGCCGTCCATCTCCTGTTAGGGTTAGCAATAAACAAAATATATACAAAACGAAAATAGAAAACAAAGCTAAGAAAACTAGGGTTAGTCAAACTAGATTAGATTGATTTTGAGGATGATCAAAAGTTAGTAGATGCAAAAAGAAAAACCAAAAGAAAACTGAAAATATTCACAAAAAGCAATAATAGATCGAATATTGATCACTTGTTCCCCGGCAACGGCACCAGAAAAAGGGGCTTGTTGACGGTGTATATGCGTATCCAATTTCGTTTGGACTTGCAAGCGGACAAGTC
Organism: Cenchrus fungigraminus; assembly: GCA_036936925.1. NCBI lineage: Eukaryota > Viridiplantae > Streptophyta > Magnoliopsida > Poales > Poaceae > Cenchrus > Cenchrus fungigraminus. Next base: position 53,156,688 of record CM072772.1, on the reverse strand, counting down.
CTCCGTCGTTGCCAAGGGACCCTTCTTCCCTCAAGTGTGAACCCAAGGTATCGAATCCGTGGAACAAATGTGTGATGCAAGAACCTATCTATTAAAGCTGAGAACACTTAGATCTTCAAAGGGGAATCTTATGCATCTAATCTAAAGAACATCATAAGAAATGAATCTAATCTATGAAAGCCGGAGGTAGCAAGAGATAGAGAGGGATAGGTAAAATTAATCTAGAGAGATTGGATCAAGCTCTTGTTGAAGTTCCAAACAAAGAAGAAATAGCCAAGTTGAATCTCATAAAAAGCATCTTTAAATCACGGTTTCCCGTCCAACTCCGAAGACGCCCACCTTTTGGAGCCACCGTTCTGTCACAACGCACTCCTATTTGTGCGGGTAAGCCTAGGGCGAGTCCAATGGACAAGTTGAAATCTCTTGGAAGGTCAGGCATGCACCTCTAGCCACCACGGCTACAATAACACCCTCTATGATCTATCTCGAGAATAGATCCTAAAGTAAGAAAAGCCAATCGAAATCAAAGTCGTAGAAGAAACACTCGATCACTAGAAATCGGATTGCAACTTGATAATTCAACATAGTACATGATAAATTAACAAGATCACCACCGGGATCCTACCTTGATCTTGCTTCTAGCTCCTGGAACTCCGACGTGGTCTTCCTTGCAAGGTTCCCACGTCGGCTAGGGAAACCCTAGACAACTAGCTCGACCCTCTCCTCTCCGGGATGGTGTCCCTCTCTTCTCTGCTCCTCGGCGGCGAATGACGAATGAGTTGATGCGTGGCTCTTGGCCAGGGGGCTATAAATAGTCCGAGAGGCGGCTAGGTCAAAGAGGGGCACGAATGGGGCCCGAAATGGGCTGGGCCGGCCGGCCTGGGCCCATTTCGGCCCATTCCACGGCCTGCTTCGTGGACGATGCTTCCCGAGTCTTCTAGAGTGTTCTCCCTTCTGCATGTGGGCCCTTGACGTCAGTTTCTCCGCGGTTTAGATGAAGCTCCTTGTCCCGCAAGATTCAGCATTTTCTGTTCAGGTCCTCGGAGTTTTCCGTCTTCACGGATTGGTCCTTGGGCTTCTTGGAGTCATGTTCACTTCATTGCTTGACTTGTACTGGGTTTCAAGGTCTTGTCACGAGGTGCTTGATGAACTTTACCCGGAAGTCTTGCTTTCAACGCTAAAATCCTGCATAAACATCAAACTCCAAAACCGACATGCACGAACGAACTTGTTATACCAAGGGGGTTAGTACCAATGGATAAGATATAAAATTCATGCCAACACCGAAGGTAAACTCATGGCTAGGTTGATGGAAATTCACCGTTAACAGATGGCGGAGATCTTCTCAGGGTTGGCTTCGATACCGCGGTGGCTAATGATGAAGCCGAGTAGTTTCCCTGAGGGTACACCAAAGAGGCACTTGTTGGGGTTGAGCTTCCACTGGTACTCTCGCAGAGACGCGAAAGTCTCTTCAAGATCGGCGATGAGCATTTCGGAGTTTCTGGTCTTGATGACCACGTCATCCACATAGGCTTCGACATTCTTGTTGAGCTGCTCCTTGAAGCAAGCCTAGATAGCTCATTGGTAGGTAGCACCGGCGTTCTTCAACCTGAACGACATTGTCGTGTAGCAGTAGGCGCCGAACGGGGTGATGAACGCGGTCTTCTCCTGGTCTTCTTCCTTGATTGCAATTTGGTGGTAGCCAAAGTAGCATTCGAGGAAGCAGAGTAAGTCGCAGCCCGCCGTGGAGTCGATGACTTGATCAATCCGCAGCAACCCGAAGGGGTCCTTGGGGCAGTGCTTGTTGAGGTTAGTGTAGTCGACGCACATCCTCCACTCATTGGTGTTCTTCTTGCGGACGAGGACGGGGTTGGCAAGCCACTCAGGATGGAAGACTTCTGGGATGAAGCCTGCCGTGAATAGTTTGGCGAGCTCCTTCTTGATGGCGTCCCGTCGGTCATCGGCAAAACGGCGGAGATGTTGTCGCTTGGGGGTAGCTTTAGGATCGATGTTGAGTGAGTGCTCGATCAGCCTCCTGGGCACACCTGGCATGTCCGCTGGCTTCCACACAAAGATGTCTCGGTTAGCCCGAAGGAAGCTGACGAGCGCGTCTTCCTATTTAGGATCGAGCCCCACGCCGATCATGGTAGTCTTGCTACTGTCGCCGGTCCCGAGGTCGATGGCCTTCACCTATACTTCCTCTGTTGGCTGGGGTTTGTTGGAGGTGTCGGTCTTCTCAGGTATCTTGAGTTCGGTTGGCGCGAGCTTCTTTGATGCAGTGTAGATCTCCATCATTGCGTTGGGTACTTGATTGGTTGCTGCGAGCTCCACGGATTCGGTGTCGCAGTTGTAGGAAATCTTCAAGTCCCCTTGCAGCGCGAGTACTCCGGCAGGACTTGGCATTTTGAGTACCAAGTACACATAGTGAGGAATCGGTATGAACTTGGCAAGAGCTGGTCTGCCGAGGATGGCGTGGTAGGAGGTTTCGAAGTACGCAACCTCAAACTTGATGTACTCGGTGCAGTAGTTCTCCCTTGTCCCGAAAGTAACTGGCAGAACCACTGAGCCAAGTGGTATAGCTGCGTTGCCTGGGACGATGCCGTATAAAGGCAATGTGCTCTTGGTGAGCATGCCGGTGATGTCGAGCTTCATCTTCTTCAAGGTCTTGGTGAACAGAACGTTGAGTCTGCTTCGACCGTCGATGAGTACCTTGTAAAGCCTGGAGCCCGTGACTACTGGTTTCAGGACGAGTGGAAAACATCCTGGTTCAGAGAAGCTTGTCCATTGGTCCGCGCGGGAGAAGGTGATGGGTACCTCCGACCACCTGAGAGGTGTCGGTACCGCTGGCTCAATGTTCAAGACTTCCCGCAGGGTGAGCTTCTGAGATCGCTTGGTGGGTAGTCCGCCGAAGAGGACATTCACCGTCTTGTCGGGTTCTTGGAAGTCGTCGTTGCCTTCATCGACTTTTTTCTTGCCCATCTTGTTGTGAGGGTGTTGTGGCTCAGGGACGTCTTTGAGTGCCTGCCGAAGCTGGAAGCACTGATCGGTGGTGTGGTTGCCGTCCTGATGCCACAGGCACTTCTGTTTCAGCAAGTCTCTAAAGCCGTTGGAGGTCTTCTTGGAGCTGTCCTTCGCAGGGCGCTGTAGAGCCACGACTGTGTTGTCTGGCTTGCGCTTGCGGTTAGGACCTGAGTAGTTGTTATTGTTGTTGTTGTTGCGACCCCTTGGTCCTTGTTGTTGTTGTTGCCGCCCGTGTGGTTCTTGCTCTTGCCGCGGTTGGAGTCATACTAAGCGTTGGCCTTGTCCTCCTCATCGGCCCATGAAGTAATCATGTCCTTGAGCTTGGTGATTGAACTCGGGTGGCGGCGACCGAAGTCTTCGAAGGTGCGACGGTGGTAGAGACCGTCTTGGAAGCAGTCAATGACTTCTTTGTCGGTAACGTCGACTGTGGTCACACGCTTGTCGAAGAAGCGACGCATGTACTGGCGGAGGGTCTCGCCTTGCTCCTACTTGACCATTGCCAGATCCATGCGAGTACCCGAGCGCCCCATGGCACCCGTGAAGTTGCTGGTAAACTGTGCCTTCAGCTGGTCCCACTGGTCAATCGAGTTCTTGTCGAGCGACTCGAGCCATGTGAGTGGAGCCTGATCCAGGCAGAAGGGAGAGTAGAGACACTTGGTGTCGTTGTTGCCACCAGTGTTCTCAATGGCTAGTGCGTAGCACCTGAGCCACTGAACTGGGTCTTGCTTCGCGTTGTACTTGGTGATCCCAAGAGGTTTGAACTTCTGGGGGAGTAGTAGAGTGCGAAGCTGTGATGAGTAGGTGGGAAAGCCGTCGTTGTCGCTGACGTTGGTAGTCTTCTTGGCGCAGCGTATCTCGTCGATCCTGTGGCGGGCGTCGTAGCCACCATGTTCGTAGCCGCCGGCGTGGCTGTCCGCATGGCCTCGGCCTCCGTGATCGCCACCGCCGCCATCTCTTCTGCCAGCGCCGTGGGAAGAGCTACCGCTGCTGCCGCCGCCACCGCCACCGCCACCGCCACCGCCACCGCCACCGCTTGTGCCGCCCTGTGAGGGTCCTCCACCCAAAGCTCTGGAGCAGTTGGGGTTTGGCGCATGTTCACCGCGGACACGATTGGGTCCAACGTCTGCTGGGGTGCGGCTGCGACTGGTGGCTTCATGATTTGCGGCTCCAGCGATCCTGTTGTCGACCCGCATGAAGTAGGCATCTTCCGCGAGTCTGGCGATAATTTCGCCTGCACGATGCCCCTGGACAGCCCGCACTATCCTATTGATGGACATGAGGCACTGCTCGGGAGTAGTGTGGGCTCTATTGGCAATTTCATCCAGGGCCTCGTTGAGGTTGCGGATGGGTAGAGCTTCCCGAAGCCGCCGGCGTCGTTCTGCTCGCTTTTGGTTGCGGATGCGCCGGGCGTTCCTGGCGTCAGTAGTCTCATCCGCGGGTGCATTAGCTGACTCCTCATCGTCTGAGATGTCATCGAGGTACCGATCAGGTCGGGCTTCTGAGGTTCCAGCTTCTGTTGTTGCCACGAATACTTCACGGTTAGGCGTGTAGAGGCCAGAGTCGGTAGTTGCCACCTGGGTTGGCGAGTGCTCCTCTGCGTTTGGAGTCAAAGGTGTCCCCTCCTGGAAGGGGAGTGTCTCGAGGTAGGCGACGCAGCATGAGTTGTCGTCGGTCAGGTCTGCGGGCTTGCAGTCGGTGTTGGGTATTTTAGAGACACACGAAATAAATCCGCAAGCGCACGGATATCATTGTAGCTTTCACCTCAGAGTATTCCAAGGGTATCGAATCCAAGGGAACGTGTGTGTACTACCTTCGTACAGTCGGTCCAAGGACACCAAGCCCCTACTTGGGTAGAGAGATGATGGGGTGCTCGGTTCTAGGGGGGTACAAGCTGCAAAGGATCTCGCTTCGGACACCGAACCCTCCTGGCTATAACAGTCGGTTCACAGCAAAGGGTTGCCTACACCTGTATCCGAACGTGGGGGATTCCATAAGGGTCCAACGGCTGTCACTACCGCGGCCTACCCCAAGACAAACCGTGGGATACAAGGCAATCAAAGGATAACCCGTAGTCTAGACACCACGTCTACACCACCGATTACTACTATAATACGACTACGTCTAGGCACTCCCGTAGCATACTATAGAACTCCGTATAAATACGGAGCGACGAACCCGCGAGAACGGCCAGACCTTGCCCATCATTGAATCAAGGTGGCGTGAGGTCAAATGACTAAGCACTATTTAATGTATTCCAATAAGATCTAATGAGATAACTCACACAAACGGAATGCAGAATTATTCATCTAATCAACAAGATCAAAGGATCGTGTCACGAAGAACACGAGTCTCTAAATGATGAACAGATGAAGAACTCAAGAACATGTCACCCATGCATCAATATCACTTTAGTCTAAAAGGGAAATACAGAAATACTCACTTTGCTCTAAATGAAGAACAAATGGGAGTCTCACCCACACCACCATCTACATAGCACCTACACCCAACTACACATGGAGAGGTGAGGACTCACCTCTCCAAGTGAGGAAATGAGAGAGGGGAGAACTTGGGATGTGTCTCTATTCTTACCCCCTCCCCTTCTATTTATAGGCTCGGACACCGGCGTGAGAACACCCCGTGCACCCCCGGAATGCAACTAGGAACGAACTAGAGACCACCACGTGGAAGGCCGAGATGAACCGACATAATGTCGGTTCGGCCGATCCTAGGGGTCGGCCAACCCCAGGGTGGCCCCACTCGCCCTGTGCTTTCTCCAGGTGGCTGGCAGGTGGGTCCCCATGACGGTTCCAGGTGTCCACGTGGTTTGGAGGCGGTTTGCTCGGGTTGTGGGCCCTTGAATCCTTGTGCTGGACACATGGCGGCGTCTGATTCGTTGGGCCTCTTTCCCTTGGATTGGTGACATCAGCAATCCGTGGCACTTTGCATGGTAGCCTCTCATTGGCTGGAATAAGGAGGCTTGGATCGATGAGGTGGATGGATAAGGTGTGCTTTTGCTCTATTTCTTGTGCTAAGTACCTGCATTCAGATATACATCGCCACTTGTGGAATTTGTCAGTATAAGCTCCTATTCTAGTGTTGATGATCACTTTCTATTTATTCTATGCAGGTATTGAGGGCCTAAAAGTGGTACTTAACAGCCGTCAACAGTCGGGCCAGTAGACGAAACTGCCGGCGGGAGTAGACGTGATAACCAAGCCAGCGGCAGGGCCTGACAACGGCTCCTCAGTGGTGTTGTACTCGGACTCGGGCTCGATCGGATCCGATCCGAAGTCGAACTCGTAGGAGGAGTCCGAGTTGTAGTTGGGGGCGGTGCTGGAGTCCAAGGAGTACTCGGAGACGACCTCCTTACCGGCCCGACGCGGGACGAGCGCATCCACGTAGGCCGTAGTAGCGTTGCGAAGGCCATGCGGGAAGTGCTCGTGAGAGAGAACCGGTCCACACGATGGCTCGGGAGCCAGCTCGCATGGTTCGATCCAGGGTGATGTCAAGTTTGAGTTGGAGGTGGATCCAATCTCGAAGTCAGCGACTTGAGTGTAGAGCGAAAATTCGTCGAATTTTTCGACGAGTTGACCCGTGACGGCTTCGGGAAGAGTCACGAGTCTGGTCTCCGGGTCCGTGGACATGGTGAGGTAGTGCTGGAATGATCCAGCGCCGTCAGCAGTGCAGACCCAGGAGCCGAAGACGAAAGTGTCACCGCAGTTGAAGGCGGCGGTTGGCTTGATGACGATTGAAGCCGTCGAGTTCGCCATGAGATCTTCGGCGAGATCCCCTACCTGGTGCACTAGCTGTTGGTGTTTTACACTGGCAACCTACCAAGGGGAGTACCCGAGGTAGACGTTTGTGGCATCGCCGAGATCAGGAACTCGAAGAAGAGAGACGTGGCACACAATTTAGACAGGTTCGGGCCGCGAGGTGCGTAATACCCTACGTCCTGTATGCTGCGTAGCTCTGGATTGATTGGATGTGTTTACAAGAAGATGTGGATGATGAGATAGGGGTCCCTGCCTCGCCTTATATAGTCCGGGAGGCAGGGTTGCAAGTCGGTTTAGGAGGGAGAGTACTAGTCGTACACGGCTAGGAGTGCTCTACATGGATCCGGACATGCCTAGTTTCCTAACCGAGTACTAGCCCTCTGGTTGCCTTGCGCTTCACGCCGTCTTGCACCGTGTAGCCCAAGTCGAGTAGTCCCAGGGGCCACATAGTAGTCGGTCCTGGTATCCGCCTGAGTAGTGGGCCTAGGGATGTCCATACGACAATTTCCTTTCAAGAGGAAGAGGAAGAGGACCTCCGAAAGTTCAAAATCATGATCCAAGAGACCCGTACTTCTACTGTAGATATCATGGGAGGGGTCACAGTACCGAAGCTTGCCCAAAAACTAAGAAGAATGTTGCAAGAATCCAGCAAGAAAAAACAATGATGTCCACAGCCTCCACAATGCCTAACCAGTTTCATCAGAATTTCTGGCAACCTCAGTTGATGGGTCTGTGAGACAAGGGTACCCCTGGGTCCCCACCGACCAGGCTCACGGCGGTCCCCGACAAGTGGGTCCGACCTACCAGAAGACCCACCGACCTGACAGTGGGCCCAACCGACCTAGTTGGTGGCCCACACGACCTCCTGAAGACCTTCTAGAAGATTCCAAGATGACCTTATCCAGAACGACTTCAAGACTTGGCGTGCAAGACAAGACAGATGTGGATTCTGACAAGCAGTCCAACATATATGGTAATGGTTGTAATCAACTAGACTTAGGTCTCCTGGTCATAACCGACTAGGAGTCTGGGTGCCGACCTTGTCCGCTGGCCAATATAAGGCGGACGAGGCGACCCCTTGTACAATCACACAATCCTCAAGCAATCTACACCGACAACTGGACATAGGGTTTTACTCTCTGGAGTCCTGAACCAGTATAAACTCGCCGTGTTCTCTGTGTTCCATGTGCTCATGCGCAACCTTCGAGTTCTTAGCCCTAGATTCCACCCCGCCGAACAAATAAACCACTGGGGTTGACCCCCCTGTGGGCTGTGTAGATCTAAACATCTGACAGTTGGCGTGCCAGGTAGGGGGAAATCCAGAGTTCTTCGTGCAACTCGATGGCTTCACCAAGCGGCGTCATCTTCCCTGAGAGCATGGCGGACATCCTCACCAATCCTGTCGACATCTGCTTTGGCTCTATGCCAGCAGAATCCACCGCTCCAGCCACCTGCCTCGTCATCAAGAGCACCGCATTCACCGCCAACCTACAGGTCGGATCCGATCGGCTGGCGGAAACCCACCCACCTACTCCTCGCGACCTGATCGCGGGGCTCGATCGCGTCGAGGACATGCTCTCCGACACGATCAAGGTCTGTGAGCGCGTCAAGCGCCCTCGCAGAACCCCTCCACCTTCACCCCGCATGCCTCGCTGCATACAGCGTCTCGCTGCATGAAGAACAAGATCCAGATCGAATTTGGACCCAAGACCCCACACCGTGGAAACTGCAGAGGTCATCTTGACGACCCCTGCCCTGTCCATGAGGACTCCGAACACACAGCTCACCAGTGTCATGTGCTTAAAAAGCTTCACCGACCCCTAATCGCGGCTCATTGCCGGTAAGTCAATCGTGTGCCGTCCCCGGACTGCCTCGCGTTCCAGATCGCCTGTACGACCATCTCTCCCAACAACCCGGGCGACGTGTTCGAGATCTTGGATCAAGAGGTCCTCGTGGTCTCCGCCGACGTACCCCTCAAGCCGGCGAGACAGATGAGCAGCGCCAACAGCGAGAGAACGCTAATGCCACACGAGCTGTGCGTCGTCAGTAGGAGGAAGATGCAGCTATAGCAGCTGCCCAGGCCCCAGGTCAAGCCGCGGGCAACGTCGTACCTGGTGCTGGCGGCCAGCCTGAAGGCAACATCGTCGATGGGGGACCTCCCCCTGCGGCCCCAGCCGCTCCTCAGCAGCAGCAAAATCGAATGAGCCTCGCCGACAACGCCTACGTGCCAGAGACCTCCTAAGGGACTTTGAGCAAGATGGCCACGAAGTCTACAACTCTCCTCAATCCAACTTAGGCGCGGCCCTTGCCGAGCTGGGACAACTTGTGAACACCCCTGCAATTCGATGTCTACAAGCTCACATCTGTATCGCCGCCGCCTAGGTCGAAGAAAGAGGTCCAGGATACAGCAGATCGGCTTCAAGTTCCTACTCCAGGAGTAGGTCGGAGCGACCCCGCCATCGTCATCACCACAACGACAATGCTCCCCTTCAGCCCGTGGCTGAAGAGGGAGGTGGTGAGAATGAAATCGTGCAACCAGTCAATGCTGCTGCCAATGCAGCGGCCAATCTAGCTGCTAACGCTGCCAATGCCGCCGTTAATGCCGCTGGCAATGCTGCCAATGCCGCCGGTAATGCCGCCGACAATGCTGCCAACAACACCGCCAATGCTGCCGGCACCCAGCAGCAGAACGCCGCCGACAATGCAGGACAGAACGAGGGAGCTCAACCTCCACCAGCGCAAGCCACACGCACTCGGAGCAATCAGCGTCAACCCATACAAGATGAAGCGGAGATAGAGCACCGCACTAACTACGACCGCGACAATGGGGTACCTGATCCCCTCAATGCCAATCACCCTATCCAAGCAGTGGACCTCAGCGAGATGCACGATCAAGAGCTTCTACGTCATGCCCAGTACGACCAAGATAACGGTTCTCCCGACGACCTCTACATCATCCCGTCAACCTACGCTCCAGCATCCAGTTCTGGAGCAATCAACAACTTCCCGGCGTTTTCACGATGTCAGCGGACGATCAGATACCCAAAGGACTTCAAGCCAGCCATTGAAAAATATGACGGTCGCTCCGACCTGAGTATTTGGCTCAAGATGTACAGCATCGCTACTCAGGCGTCAGGAGGCAACGAAGACCACATGGCAGGATACTTTCCTCTCGTGATGGGCCAGGCGCCACTCCTATGGCTCGACAATCTCCCTGCGGAGTGCATCACCTCGTGGGCGACCTTATCGCGGCTCTTCAAAACCAACTACCAGGCGACTTACAACCGCCCCGGCAACACTCACCATCTCGCCAAAGTGCGGATGAGGAAGGACGAAACTCTCCGTGAGTACACCAACCGCTATTTCGAGAACCGCAATACCCTTGTAGGTGTCAAGGATGAAGACGTCATAGCCTACTACAAGAAGGGGGTAACTAACCTCAAGCTCTTCGAGAAGATCCATGAAGCTGATGCTAACACCATCGCCGACCTCATGGCCTACGTCGACAAGCTCGTTGACACCCAAGATGCGGTGGTACACGACTTCAAAGGAGATGACCATGAAGACAACAATGGTGGTGGTAGGTCACGCAAGCGATCTGGTGAGGTCTACACCACCGATCCACCAAGACCATCCACCTTTCTTGAAGGTGACATCCACTGCACATTGGACGACGTGTGCCAGTTCCACCGCGATGCCAAACACACCATGAGGGAGTGTGAACAACTAAAGTGTGCCCTAGGTGTACCTCCAGAGCCCAAAAAGACCAAGAGCGGCAACAACGACGACCAGAGCAACGGCCGCCGCTATGACAACCGCAACCGTCGACCTGATCGACGTGATAACCGTGACCGACGACCTTACCGTCGCAACGACGACAGGGATCGCCGAGATTATCACCGTGACTACCGCCGTGATGATAGACGTGATGACCGCCGTGATGACCGCCGTGACGACCGGCGCGAGGAGCGATCTAACTACCGTCACTACGACGACCGCGACAACGATGGCAACTGACGGAAGGAGCCTTCTCCTCCACCTCCGCGTAAAGCAAGAAATCCTAACGGCGTATTCCAAAATGCCAAAAGGCAGATCAACTTCATCATCGGAGGCCACCAAGCAACCAAAAGCAACAGCTAGCAGCGGTCGAATACAAGAGAGATTGGCCAAGTCAACACCGAAACTCCACAACCTCTGCGATGGTCGGAGTTCCCCATCACTTTCTCCAGGCAAGACCACTGGGTGCATATACCCGACCCTGGGACCTACCCGCTGGTCGTCAACCCCATAGTGGACGGTGCCTTCCTGCTTAGGACCCTCGTCGACGGGGGCAGTAGCTTGAACATCATCTTCACCGAAACGCTGAAGAAGATGGACTTCGACTTCTCCAAGATGACCGCATGCGACGAACCCTTCTACGGGGTCGTGCCCGGCAAGGTTGCGTACCCCATAGGTTGTGTATGCCTGCCGGTCACGTTCGGCAAAGACAATTTCCGCACAGAGTACCTGACATTCGAGGTCGCGAACTTCCGCTCCTCCTACCACGCCATCCTCGGTCGACCTATGTTGGCCAAGTTTATGGCCATCCCGCACCACACCTACCTCATCCTGAAGATGCCTGTGCCAAACGGGATCCTTTCCGTCTACGGCGACATCCTCCTCTCCTACAAATGCGAGAGCGATACTGTCGACCTCGCCAAGGTGTCTGCATGCAAGGCTGCAGCAACGGTCATGGTCACTCAGGCTGCCAAGATCGACCAAACTACTCTAGAGGTGCCATAACAGAAGCGTACGGCTACTGCCTTGGACGCAAGTCCCGCAGTAAAGAAAGTTTGCCTCGGCCTGCCCGACGCAACCAAGGAAGTCACCATCAGGGCCGACCTTGACCCCAAATAGGAACTCACGCTCACTAGTTTCCTCCGGGACAATGCTGACATATTCGCATGGAGTCCATCCGACATGCCCGGTGTCCCCAAGGAGCTAGCTGAGCACGCCTTGAAGTAAGCAAGACAGCAAGACCTATCAAGCAAAAGCTCCGGCGATTTGCAAAAGATAGAAAGAAGGCTATAGAAGTAGAAGTCTGTAAGCTCTTAGCTGCAGGATTCATACGAGAATGTAAACACCCGGTTTGGCTCGCAAACCCCGTCCTTGTACCGATGAAAACTGGAGGATTAAGGATGTGTATTGATTACACCGACCTCAACAAGCACTGCCCGAAAGACCCCTTCCCTCTTCCTCGCATCGACCAGGTCGTGGACTCCACGGCTGGTAGCGTCCTTCTATGCTTCCTCGATTGCTACTCAGGATATCACCAGATGGCCCTGAATCCCGACGATCAAGACAAAACGGCATTCATAACGCCCAACGGAATCTACTGCTATAAGGTCATGACCTTTGGCTTGAAGAACGCCGGAGCTACTTACCAGAAGGCGATACAGAACTGCCTGAAGTCTCAGATCAGCAAGAACGTGGAAGCCTACGTTGATGATGTGGTCATCAAGACCACCAAAGGGGATCACCTCATCAATGACCTCACCGAAACCTTCGCCAATCTACGCACCTATCAGTGGAAGCTCAACCCGACCAAGTGTGTCTTCAGCGTCCCCTCTGGATTGCTCCTAGGCTTCATGGTGGGACACCGAGGCATCGATGCGAACCCTACCAAGCTCGACGCAATTCGCAACATGGCCAGACCATCTTACAAGAAAGACGTGATGAAACTAACTGGAATGATGGCGGCGCTTGGTCATTTCATTACCAAGCTCGGCGAAAAAGATCTGCCTTTCTTCAACCTATTGAAGAAAGCAGATAAGTTCGTATGGGATGAAGAAGCATAGAAGGCTTTCGAGGCTCTCAAAGAGTCCTTGACCACGCCTCCAATCATGACACCTCCGATCCTGAAGGAAACACTCCTCCTATACATCTCCGCCACCACTAATGTGGTCAGCACGGTCCTCGTCGCCGAACGAGAAGAAGAAGGGCAGGTCTACCCTATTCAGTGACCTGTGTACTACGTGAGCGAGGTCCTGGCCGACGCTAAAACACATTACTCACAGCCTTAGAAGCTGCTATATGCCCTCCTGATCACGTCGAGAAAGCTCCGGCACTACTTTCAAGCCCACAAGATCAAGGTGCCTTCGTCCTTCCCGCTAGGGGAGATCATTTGCAACCGCGACGCCAATGGCCGCATCGTCAAGTGGTCGGTTGAGTTGGGCGAGTTCGACATCGAATTCTGCCCCAGACAAGCGATCAAGTCACAAATCCTAGCTGATTTCGTATCCCAAGGAGCGGCCTGAACACTGGATCATGTACTTCGACGGTGCCCTTAAACTCGAGGGCGCCGGAGCAGGCGTGCTATTCATCTCTCCTCAGGGAGAGCAGCTCAAATACGTCCTGCAGATACACTACAAGGCCTCCAACAATGGAGCAGAGTACGAAGCTCTAATACATGGGCTCCGAATCGCAGTGTCCCTTGGCATCAAGCGAGTACTGGCATATGGTGATTCCAAGGTCGTCATCGAGCAAGTCAACAAGGAGTGGGTTTGTGTGAAAGACACAATGGACGCTTACTGCGCTGAGATCCGGAAGCTCGAAGGCCACTTCGAGGGGATCGAATTTCAGCATGTGCCACGTAACAATAACGTGGGTGCCGACGTTCTATCTAAGCTAGGCTCCAAACGAGCTCTAGTCCCGACGGGTGTGTTCATCCAAGACCTATGCAAGCCGTCGATCAAGCTGTTGGATCTGGACAACCCGGACCAAGATCAGCCCGACTAGAATCTAGTACCTCCCCGAGACGTGCTGATGACAGAAAAAGAGGACGATTGGCGCGAGCCTTTCCTTGCCTTTCTGCTTGACCAGCGAGTCCCAGAAGATAAAGCTGAACGGGAATGCATCACACGGCGTAGTGCTAACTACGTCGTGATTGGCAACGACCTCTACAGAAAAGCCGCCTCTACTGGCGTCTTGATGAAGTGCATCTTGCGATCAGAAGGTCTTCAGCTCCTAGCTAAAATCCATGGCGGCGAGTGTGGCTGCCACGTAGTGTCTGCCAATCTGGTCGGCAAGGCCTACCGATCTGGCTTCTACTGGCCCACGGCCATGACTGATGCCAAAGACCTCGTAAAGAGGTGCAAAGGATGTCAGTTCTTTGCGAAACAGCAGCATCTGCCCGCTCAGATCCTGTGAACGATACCCCCATCATGGCCCTTTGCCATGTGGGGCCTTGATTCCATAGGACTATTCAGATCCGTCCCTAGCGGCTACAAGCACATCCTTGTGGCCGTCGACAAATTCACCAAGTGGATTGAAGTCCGACCTGTCGCTAAGGTCACGTCGGAAGAAGCAGCGAAATTCATCCAAGAGATAACACATCGCTTCGGTGTGCCCAACAGAAGCATCACCGACCTTGGGTCGGCCTTTACAGGATCTGCCTTCTGGGATTTTTGCCAGGACAGCATGATTGATGTTTACTATTCATCGGTCGCCCACCCTCGGTGCAATGGCCAGGTCGAACGTGCCAATGGCATGGTTCTTCAAGCTCTCAAAGATCGTATCTTTGATGACGCTTCAAATTATGCTTCCCGGTGGTTAGCCGAGCTACCACACGTGATTTGGGGTCTGCGGACCCAAGTCAGTTCAGCCACGGGCTTCTCGCCCTTTTTTCTGGTCTATGGATCAGAGGCCATCCTACCCACCGACGTCACCTTTGGAGCTCCACGTATATAGTTCTATGAGGAGGGAGAAGCCGAGCAAACTCGTCGCGTCGACCTCAACAGCCTTGAGGAACAGAGAGTTGCAGCCGTCATGAGATAAGCTTGCCAGGATAAGCAGCTTCGTCGCTACCACGATCGCAACGTCAGAGAATGCTCTTTCAACGTTGGCGACCTAGTCTTAAGGCGCATCCAGAAGACCGACGGCATGCACAAGTTGTCCGCCCCTTGGGAAGGATCATTCATCGTCACAGAAGTTATCCGCCCGTCTACATATCGCCTCCAGTGGGGTGACGGCCAAGGGGTCCCCAACCCATGGAACGTGGAGCATCTCCGCCGATTCTATCTGTAGAATAGTCTTTATTACAACTATGTACTCTCCTCCTTTGTACTTCCAGTTAATTAAATATTAGTTTTAAGTAGTCGTCTGCTGCGTCTCGAGCTCTATCCTCTTTTCTATCATGTCATGTACCCTCCCCCTCGACAAGCTCGGGGGCTTGGCAAAAGCCAATACAGGGGTCGAAAGACCTGAGTGTGAAGTTTTTTGTTCCTCCCCCTCGACATGCTCGGGGGCTTGGCAAAAGTCAATACAAGGGTCGCTCGACCTGAGGACGTCGTCCCTCATGATTACTTACTCTATATTATTGCGAGCCTGCTTGGTCGTGTGGTTGCAAAACCAGAGTCCCAGACTCCTCCCCGCGCGCTGATCGCACGTAAGTCTCCCTGCTGAGCCGTGGTGATTGGTAAGCTAGCCTCTCCGTGAGTAGTGGTCAGTGGGGCATGATAAAAACACATTGCTTCAAGGCAACCAAGCTCGTACAAACATAAACTAAGTATGTCATGCAGGCCAAAAGAAGATCACCAATGTTATTTACATGACTGGAAGAGGAGGGGCTACAGCCCTATGACTACGACTACTCTTCACCATCATCACCCTTGTAATCGATGGTGTCCATTATCTTCTAAGCGGCCACCCGCACTTCTTCTTCCATGGCCTGGAGATCCGTCGTGGCGTCTGGGCCCTCCCCGACTGTGACCATGTCGACCTCGGGGAAATGCGACATCACTCGCACTAGCGACTCCGTAGCCGCTGTCAAACTTGTCGCCCTCAAGAGGTCGACCAACTTCTGGGGTGCAGCTAGAAGCCGGTCAATAGCTGGCTTGGGCTCCTCCCCAGCGACCTGCGTCTCCACCATGTCCATTACATGGTCGGCAGCGTTCTTCAGATCGTTCACCTCCACCTCAAGCCCTGCAATGATCACTTGGTCATTCCTCAACGACTGCAAAGCTACCTCGAGACTGACCTCAAGGTCCCTTCGAGCTTGCTTCTCATAAGACAGCTTCCGGGACACAGCATACTCACTGTCCACCATAGCCTTCACCAACTGCTTCAGCTCCTCGCCTGCCGCATCAGCAGCCCGCAGGTTTACCTCCAAGCTTCGGACCCTCTCCTTGGCAAGCTTAAGGTCTTCCTTAAGCTTGTCCTTGTCCCTGTGAAATTCTGTGATATAAAGAAGTCGTCAGATACAAGATCCAGTTACACAAGTTGAGAAAAACAAGGTCGTGGGCAGTTGGCCTTACCAGTGCTCACAGACGTCAACAGCGTGTCGGCATCAAGATTTTTGCACTGTTCTTCCTTCAGCTCGTCTTCGAGCTTCTTCTTATCCGCCGCGGCCACCTCTCAAACCCGCAGCTGCATGGCTGTGGCATTCTTACACTAGTCGGCCCTGCTCTGGGCACGGTTGGCCAGTGACTGCTTCAAAAACACAAGACAGGACGTCGATAACACTTACAAGATAAGATGCTTACTAAATTCAAAGGCAATTTCATTTACTGTGAACACGTCGTTAATCGTCAAGATGGCCCGACAGACCTCCTTCATGTCCTCGTCATCCTCGAAGATGTCTCCCTCCCAGGGAGTGCCGCTCCAGTTGATCTCCCGCCACCTCAAGTCTGGCCCTATCGACGTCGAACCCGGTACCTCTCCGCCGGCTATTTCTGGGCCCCGCTGTGGCTGCTCGATCTGAGCTTGGTCCAAACGCCGGGTCCTGAGTCAACGTGCTTGCCACCGTGTTGATTGGGTCCACTTCAATGATGGGTGAGGGAGTCGATGTCCCCACGTCGCCAACGGAACCCTGAGTTCCAACCTCCTGCTCGGACGTCGTCGACCTCGAGGGAGAACCTTGAGCACCCGAGGTGCTCTGAGGTCTGGCGTCCAACCTGCAATAATTTTGTCAATATGCTATGACCTCACAATGATTATCAATGAACAAGTCTAAGCACTGAGGTCTTACCTCACGACCACTGTCGCACACAATTTCGGCCTTAGGGGCTGAGCTCGCACCTTCGTAGGCATCTTTGCCTGGGCACCGGCTACAGCCAGCTACGCCTCCCTGATGCGGCAGAGGTCCTCCTCTGTCACCTGCTGTTCCACCTCCCGCCGCCTCTTGGTCGCGGGACTTGGCGACCTCGGTACCGCATGATCGTCAATGATCGGTGGGTCATCAGTAGTTTCATCTTCCGACTCGACCTCCCGGGACGTCAGGGTGGGGATCGTCTTCCTCTTCTTACTGGCGGCCTTGAGCTTAGCAGTTTTTGCTGCCTCGGCCGTCGCGGCAGCCCTCGAGCTCGACTGCTTCGCCGTCGCTGCCCTTGTCTTGCGCCCCGGCCTTGTGGCACTGCTCGCCTCAGGCCGGCTCACCACGTCGTCACCGACCTCTGCCGGCGACTTCTTCAGAGGTGAGGGACAGGTCCCACTTAGGAATCTTCTCGGGCCTGTGCCTAGTTCGCTTTGGGAGCGCCGGCTTCTGGTCAGCGATGTAGAACCACTCCGACCTCCACCCCACGGTATTGTCCGACAGGTCCATATCAAGCCATTCTTCCTTAAGACCTGGTCTTAAGCAGAACATCACCGAGCCTACGACGCCCCTACGCTTGCCGGTGGTCTTGACTTGGAAGAAGTAATGCCACAACAAAAAATGGGATGGTATCCCCAGATACGCCTCTCAAAAGTGGATAAATGACGACACTACAGTGATGGAGTTGGGAACGAGGTGTACCAGCTCTAGCTTGTACTAGTACAACAGACCTCTGAAGAAGTCACCGGCGGGCACATTGAACCCGCGCTCGAAGAAGGAGGCGAAGACGACCTGCTCCTTGTCGTGCTCCGTCGGGAACGCCTCGCTGGTGGGCGCCTTCCACTCTGTCTCCGCCTTGGACCTGAGCAACCCGCGATTCTCCAGTGCTTGGATCTTCTCCTCGGTCATCACCGAGGGCTCCTAGACCGTCTCTGGGGCAGGGATTTGGGAAGTCGCGGCCGCCATTTCTTGGGGATCTTTGGATTTGGATCTAAATGTCACTAGGGTTTTTATGCGCATGCGGAGCAGCGCGGCGCTTGGGTCGCGGTGGTGGCGCACGGTCCGCTAGGGGCAGTTGGGGTAAGCTCTGGCTTGGAATGCGGTGGGGTGGATGCGAAAGCACGGCGGCTAGGGCAATGAAGCTTCCGGCGGATGGCGAGAGGAAGAAGACGATGGAAGGGGAGGGTCAACACCCGTCCCCGCGACTGTATTTATATGGGTCCCGCCACGAACGCCCGTTGCGGATCTATCGCTGCGATGGATCTACTGCAACAGCTCTTCGCCGCTAATTCCGCGAGACGACCTCGCCAGATTTCACGCCAATGGCTATATGCCCAACGGACAGACTGGCGACCTACACCTTGAGTTTAGGTCGTGCACACATCGATGCTACCAGGTCGTTCTGATAGCACATTCGATCTCCATGAGGTCGTTAAGCCCCCAAACAACATCATCTTAGGTCTTTGATGAATAATTTCTTCAAAATGACCATTACATGACAGAAGAGAGTGAACATTACATAGGAACTTCGAAGGTACACAGGTCGCCTGTGACCTCATTGGATCCAGAACCTGTTACAAGATACAAACATATTTGAAGACCTGATCTACCTAGAGCAATCTTTGCCATGTTCTCTACTATAGAAGAGTACATCGCAAGAATTCTTCTAGCTTCAGATCCCCAATGGCGACCTCGAGGTGAACACCTGCACGACACTGCGCATAGCAGGTCACACTTTATGCCTGACTATGGAATGCAGACATGAGCTTGCTCTTCGGTGCGTACTGCAAGCCCTCGACGAGCATCTCATGCTTACCAAGAACCTGCAGCATCACCTCGAGCCTCTACAGCATCACCTCCAACTCTAGGATTCCTCGCTGAGTCACGGTACAAAGAGTAGGGGAGATACCTACACTTCGCAAGAGTTCTTCTAGCTCCAAGCTTCTACAAACTTTGCATCTTATGCTCTGGTGGAAGGACACATGCCCATGGCATGGCCAAATTACTACTCCGCAGCTTCATAGCTCAGCAATGCTCGGTGCTTGCCTCCTTCAACCCTCCGGTGCTATTTATAGCCGAAACCAGGCCTTCTGTGGCCGGTGAAGTGGTGACACTGTTACCACATGATTGAGAGGTCCTGTAGACATGTGGATGATTAAAAGCGATGTCCTTTTCCACTACTTCATGATGCCTTTGTCGCTTGTGCATCACTGATGCCTGAGGCCGTTGTGGCATCTCATGGCTACAGTACACCTTCTGATCAGTGGACAGTTTGTCGTTTTCTGGGTGGCAAGAGAATCTCTGACCACTGTTGACCCGTGACCCTGTAGTCTACGGAAGAACATAAGACTGACTCTACGTCAGCTGGCCCTGCGCCTCGCTACAGCTACAGACGACGACGACAATTAAATGCACCCGCTAGGCTCTGCGTCCTGGTGCACCCGCTATGGCTCTGCACGTAAACGAACCTATTCCAATCAGCCTATATTTTTGTTCCCTGAGCAGAATGGTCGTAGGTTCGATTGAAGACCTTCCGGGGTAGGCATGCCTCGCTGCTTTGCCAGATCCGTCTGGGCGCTTGGAGACTAGAATCTTTGCATCTATGATTTCATCGGGCCCCCGTGGTCGGTGTGCCTATATTGAGGTCGTTAATACACCTTGGCTCTGCTGGATGGATGGCAGCTATGCTGGTCGTCTGGGCACCAAAACGACCTCCTTGTGGTCGGCGTGCCTTAGTACCTAGGTCTTGCAATACCTTGGTATGTCTATGGCTCTGCCAACCTAGTTGGGCGCCCTGGATGCGTGACCTTCCTGAGGTCGGTGTGCTCTTGTAAGCCCTACCAGCCTGCTCTGGGCACCCAGGATTTTACGTCGGGAATGAAGGCCTCCTTGTGGGGTGCGCGCCTAATGGCCCTGCCAAGTATCTCCGGGTGCTTGGGCGCTTTTGCTTTGAGACCTTCCTGAGGTCGGCATTCCTCGAGTGGCCCTGCCAGACTCCTTGTAGCCATGCAGGATATCTGGGTGTCTCTACACTCCATTCATTCAAGATCAACATTTTTTCTACAGCTTCATCGTTGACCGTATCGACCACCATAGAAGACCTCTTCATGCGACGCGCACCTCAAGATCCTACTGGGTATCCTCGGATACTGGGCATCGTTGATTTGAGACCTCTATGAGGTCGGCACACCTACAAGGCCTCCCAGAGGTCGGTCTTGCCAGACTCCTTGCAGCTATGCTTGGAGATCTGGGTGTCTCTACACCTTGTTCGATCAAGACCATGACTCAATTTTTCTTCTCTTTTTTGAGCATCAAACCAGCCATGCTGCCTGCTTCAATGCTCGGGGACTACTCTACGAGAACGTCTTCGACGCCCTCCTATTCTCTTCGTCATATCGACCTGTTCGGAAACCCGTTTCTCATCACGTCGTTACTTGACCTAATTTCTCTTCTCTTTCTCTTTTGGATCATTATACTGGCCATCCTGCCCGCCACGATGCTCGGATACTACTCTATGAGTGCGTCCTTGATGCCCTTTGAATTTTTTTCCATCGTCGTTTCGATCTATTGGAAGCCTGCTTCCTATAGGTCGTCACTCGACCTCTCGACATTCGGCAAGACTACAAACAGGTCGGCTGCTAAGCTAGTTAGTTTTTCTTTTGGACCGACGTGCATGCTATTCGACCTATCGATGGCTTCAAGACTTCGTCATGACCCCCTCAAGGTCACTGCGCCTACACATCACTCGGGGGCTTGTGAGACATGGGAACCCCTGGGTCCCCACCAACTAGGCTCACGGCCATCCCCGACAAATGGGTCCGGCCTACCAGAAGACCTGCCGACCTGACAGTGGGCCCAACCGACCTAGTTGGTGGCCCACACGACCTCCTGAAGACCTTCCAGAAGATTCCAAGATGACCTTATCCAGAACGACTTCAAGACTTGGTGTGCAAGACAAGACAGAGGTGGATTCCGACAAGCAGTCCGACATATATGGTAATGGTTGTAATCAACTAGACTTAGGTCTCCTGATCGTAAACGACCAGGAGTCTGGGTGCCGACCTTGTCCGCTGACCAATATAAGGCAGACGAGGTGACCCCTTGTACAATCACGCAATCCTCAAGCAATCTACACCGACAACTGGACGTAGGATTTTACTCTCTGGAGGCCTGAACCAGTATAAACTCGTTGTGTTCTCTGTGTTCCATGTGCTCGTGCGCAACCTTCGAGTTCTTAGCCCTAGATTCCACCCTGCCGAACAAATAAACCACCGGGGTTGACCCCCCTGTGGGCTGTGTAGATCTAAACATCTGTCAGGGTCCCCAAGCAAACCCAGTCCCAATTCAACAATTCCATCAAGCACAGTCGGCATGGCAGTCTTCACAGCAATTCCTTCCTCAGTCTCAAGCAATTCAAACCATTCAGCAGCCGCAACCAATTCAAGAAATGTTGCCACCACCACCAGCCAGTTCAGTGAAACCAGAATCAAGTTCAAGAAGCAATAATCCGAAAGCATTGCCCTCCTTCGGAACTATCATGCCTATAACTGTAGGCTCAGCCATGGAGTTTGAAACAAAGAGACAGAGGAACAACTACTTCAGATCCGTGAATACGGTCATCAATGATGGTCCGTCAGCAAGACCAGAATGGGTCAAGGTGCCAATAACATTCATTGAACAAGACTTCACACTAAAATCTACTGATCACAATGATGCCATGGTTATCGAAGTAAATATCGCTGGATGGGTAATTGGAAAAGTTCTGGTAGATAATGGAAGCTTTGCTGACATATTATTCATGAAGACATTTGAGAAGATGAACTTGAGTCCGCACATGCTGCAGCCACCAGAATACCCACTACTAGGTTTCGGAGGAAAGCCAATCAAACCAGTGGGAAAAATAGCTCTTCCAGTTTTTTCAGAGATTTTGACAACGCCAAAACAGAGAGCCTCACCTTTGATGTCGTTGACATGTATCATCCATACTTCGCAATTTTTGGCAGAGGGTTCGTCAACAGGTTCGATGCCGTGATAAGGCAGCAGTTCTTCTCTATGAAAATCCCCGCACCCAAAGGAGTTATTACAGTATTTGGTGATCAAAAAGAAGCTAGAAAGATAGAGAAGGGCCACACACCAGGCCAAAGCAACGTGCATCAACTGAATTCCACTGAAGAAAAGAAAGAATCATACGTTGAAGCCAAAAGAGATAAAGAGAAAGTTGAGATAAATGCAGATGGTGAGACGAAAAAAGTCTATCTAGATGACATGTCAGATAGTAATAGGGGCTCATCTTAGCCCCGAAGAAGAAAAAGAGCTTATTGAATTCTTGAACAAAAACATGGATGTTTTCGCCTGGTCAGCAAAAGACTTGCAAGGTGTCGATAGGGACATCATTGAACATGCCCTTGACACGGATGAGAAAATAACTCCGAAGAAGCAAAAGCTCAGAAAAATATCCGAAGAAAAGGCCAAAGCAGTAGAGGCTGAAGTGCAAAGGCTTCAGGATGCCAAAGTAATCAGGGAAGTCATGTACCCCGTATGGCTAGCCAACACTGTTCCAGTGAAAAAGAAGAATGGAAAGTGGAGAATGTGTGTAGACTTCACAGATCTTAACAAGGCTTGCAAGAAGGATGATTTTCCCCTGGAAAGGGTGGACAAGGTAGTTGATGATGCTGCTAACAGTGAAATGCTCTCGCTTCTGGATATGTTCTCGAGATATCACGAAGTCTGGGTGCGGAGAGAAGATGAGGAAAAGACAAGTTTCATCACACCATTCGGAACATATTGTTTCGTAAGAATGCCAGAGGGGCTGAAGAACGCAGGGTGTACCTTTTCGAGGATGATAGCAATTGTACTTCACCCTCAGCTTCGGAGAAAAATTATTGCATATGTAGATGACATAATCGTCAAGAGTATCAAAAGAAGTGACCTGTTGACGGTGAATTTCCGACAACCTAGCCATGAGTTTACCTTCGGTGTTGGCATGAATTTTATATCTTATCCATTGGTACTAACCCCCTTGGTATAACAAGTTCGTTCGTGCATGTCGGTTTTGCAGTTTAATGTTTATGCAGAAATTTAGCGTTGAAAGCAAGACTTCCGGGTAAAGTTCATCAAGCACCTCGTGAGAAGACCATGAAGCCCGGCACAAGTCAAGAAAAGGACAACTACACTAGGGGATGGAGATATGCTAGAAAAGGCAAAAAACCTGATTGGGAAGAAGAACTTGGTTGATAGCAATCACTCAACTACAACCGATATTCATGACCCAGGTATTTTGCTTTCATTTACAGCTAATTCAGATCATGATATTTCTTCTAAAGTTGCCAATCTAGGTATTTCTATGGGTAGAAATAAGTCTGTTATTGATTCATCTATTACTGTTATTAAAAACATAGAAATAGATAGGCTTAAGGTTGCAGCAAAGGAGAAATTAAATAAAAACAAATCAACCTCTCAAAATATTAACTTGGTAGAGGAGGACGAAGACCAATTAGATGCCCTTCTTGACACGCATGTGGGAATTTTCAAGAGAGGATGCATGAAGAGGGATATGATCACATCTGTTGTGAATTAAATGCAATTCCTCGTAAAAAGAAATCAAACTCAATAAAGAAAAACAAGGTTGGTCGTCCCTCTAAAAAACCTATAACCCCATCAAAGTTAAGTCTCAAATGAAAGGGATTTTCTGGAATAGCAGAGGTCTTGGAGACTTGGCTAAGCATGGTTATTTGGAAGATTTGGTGAAACAGGAGCAATTAGATTTTATTGCTCTAATGGAAACGGGTCGGGATCATTTCCCAGATGGGACCCTTAAAAAACTATGTGGTGGCAAAGAATATATTTGGCACTGCATGGCGCCACATGGTCGGTCTGGGGGAATTCTCCTCGGTATTGACCTTATGGTCTATGATATTGGAGCCATTGACGAGGGGGACTTTTATGTTAAGTTCACACTTCGCAATAAAAATGATGACTTCAAGTGGTCACTATTTGCAGTATATGGACTTGCACAACAACAAGATAAGGAAAGTTTCTTAAAGGAGTTGGCACATACGTGTAGCAAAGAAACACTACCATATATAATTGGTGGCGATTTCAATATTATGCGTCGTCCTGAGGATAAGAACGAGAATAATTTTGAAACAAAATGGCCAGATTTATTTAATATGGTCATTCAGTCTCTAGAACTCAAAGAAATAGAAATGTCGGGCCGCCAATATACCTGGGCAAGCAGTGGGGACGATCCGACTTTTGAGAAACTAGATAGAATTTTAGTTAGTATAGAGTGGGAGCAAAAGTTCCCTCTCACAACTGTACTGGCTAAGGACAGAAGCAATTCAGATCACACGCCTTTACTATTAAACACAGGCGCTTCCACCAATAATAGACAACAACCTCTATTTAAATTTGAACGAGGTTGGTTGATCAGAGATGGCTTTTATGATCTAGTAGCTGCTAAATGGGAAGCAGAAACTAGAGGAACCACTACTATGGAAAAATGGAAAAATAAGATAAGATCTCTCCGGCAATTCCTTAGAGGATGGGCCAAAAATATAGCTGGCCATAATAAACAGGAGAAGAAGGTTTTAATTTCCATGATCGATGATCTAGATAAAAAGGCAGAAATTAATGTGCTATCTGATCACGAACTAAACCTCAAGCGTTATCTTAATGAACGATTAGTTCATCTTTTGAGGGAAGAAGAAATTAAATGGTATGAGAGAGCTAAAACTAAAGACCTCTTGGAAGGTGATGACAACACTCAATATTTCCATTTGGTCGCTAATGGAAAACATAGAAGACAACATATCTTCAAATTAGAACAAGAAGAGGGAGTTATAGTAGGTGATATTGAATTAAAAACTTATATCACAAACTATTATAAAGGGCTCTTTGGACCACCGGAGGAAAACAACTTTACTTTGGTGGAAAACAATAATCAGGATATACCTCAGGTGACTGATGAGGAGAATAAATTCCTCATCGCTCCTTTCACAGAGAAAGAGGTAAAAGAGGCGGTGTTCCAAATGGAACATAATAAAGCTCCTGGTCCAGATGGTTTCCCAGCAGAATTTTATCAAGTGTTCTGGGATATCATAAAAGCGGATCTCTTAGCCCTTTTCAAGGATTTTTTTGAAGGGCATCTCCCTCTATACAGCCTAAATTTTGGAGTCATTACTTTGCTTCCAAAAACAAAGGAAGTGACAAAAATTCAACAATATAGGCCTATTTGCCTCCTAAATGTAAGCTTCAAAATTTTCACTAAGGTTGCTACAAATAGACTCATGGGGGTAGCGAACAAGGTGGTTCGACCCTCCCAAACGGCATTTATGCCAGGTCGAAACATCATGGAAGGAGTAGTTATATTACATGAAACTATCCATGAATTAAATGCCAAAAAGCTTAATGGGGTAATTATCAAAATTGACTTTGAGAAAGCCTACGATAAGGTAAAATGGTCGTTTCTCCAGCAAACTCTTCGAATGAAGGGGTTTTGCCAGCAGTGGTGTGCATGGGTCGAAAATTTTGTTACGGGAGGAAGTGTAGGCATCAAAATTAATGATGCTATTGGACACTACTTCAAAACACATAAAGGGCTACGACAAGGAGATCCCAAGTCACCTATACTTTTCAATATAGTGGCAGATATGCTCTCTGTTTTGATTAAAAGAGCAAAGGATGATGACCAAATCAAAGGGGTCATTCCTCACCTTGTGGAAGATGGGTTGTCTATTTTACAATATGCAGATGATACAATTTTATTCATGGACCATGATTTGGAGCAAGCTAAAAATATGAAATTACTGCTCAGTGTCTTTGAACAGTTATCAGGGCTTAAAATTAACTTCCACAAAAGTGAGATTTTTTGTTATGGAGAAGCTAAACATTATGAACAAGAGTACACTAGTTTGTTTGGACGAAGCCTAGGCTCATATCCCTTTAGATACTTAGCCATCCCGATGCATCACCATAAACTCTGTAATGCAGATTGGAGCATTATTGAGGAACGATTTAAGCACAAACTATGTACTTGGAAGGCCAAACATCTTTCCTATGGGGGCAGACTTGTTTTGTTGAATTCTGTTCTAAGTAGCCTTCCCATGTTCATGATGTCTTTTTTCAAAATCCCAAAAGGTGTCCTCAAAAGATTGGATTTCTATAGGTCTAGGTTCTTTTGGCAAGGCACCAACGATAAGAAAAAATATCATCTAGCAAAATGGGATATTTTGTGTTGTCCCAAAGATCAAGGAGGTCTAGGAATAATAGATCTCTGGATTCAAAATAAATGCCTTCTTAGTAAATGGTTATTCAAACTACTCAATGAAGAAGGTACCTGGCAGACCCTACTCAGAAATAAATATCTGAGCTCAAAGTGTCTTTCTTAGGTTCAGATTAAACCTAGAGACTCGCACTTTTGGAAGGGTTTATTAAAGGCTAGGGAAGATTTTCTGAGATGTGGAACCTTTAAGATAAAAGATGGTTCACAAACCAGATTTTGGGAAGACACTTGGTTGGGCTCCAAACCACTTGGAGAACAATTTCCTAACCTATATAATATAGCCAAATATCCTCATGCAACAGTGGCAAATGTTATGAATCAAATGCCATTGAATATTTCTTTTCAAAGAGCATTAATTGGGGATAAATTGATTGCTTGGTACAACCTAGTAGCTAAAATAGCCAACCACCGGCTTTCACAAGGCAGGGATATTTTCACCTGGGACTTACATCGACATGGACAATTTTCAGTCCGGTCTATGTATGAGTATATGATAAACCAAGGTGTGCCATTTAATAACAAATTCATATGGAAGCTAAAGATCCCTCTAAAGATAAAGATTTTCCTTTGGTACCTGCAACGAGGTGTCATTTTAACAAAGGATAATTTAACTAAGAGGAACTGGGTTGGGAGTCAAAAGTGTTGTTTCTGTGATTGTAATGAAACAATCAAACATCTCTTTTTTAATTGTCAACATGCTAAAGATATTTGGAGAGTTGTTCAGATAGCTACTGGGTTAACCCCACCTAGATTAGTAAGACATATGCTTGGAAATTGGTTAACAGGCATTGCAAAAAAATATAAAAAAATGATCTTTGTGGGGGTGGCAGCTCTTTTATGGGCTATTTGGTGTACACGTAATGATTTGGTGTTTGAGAAAAAACATTTCAAGTCATTTATGCAGGTCATTTTTAGGGGAGCATATTGGCTGCGATTTTGGTCTTTGTTGCAGCATGAGGACACAAGGGAGATCATCTGTTCGGCAAGCAAAGCATTAGAGATTGTCGCTTTGGATATATTCGCCAAGAATGGATGGAGAAGTAATAATAGAATATGCTTTTGAATTGTATATGCCCATGTGTACTCGTTTCCCTATTATTTGTGTTCATCTTCTACGCTGAGAATGATGTAAAAACTTGGCTGTGTGCGGTTGCAGAGGCCGGAACTCTTTCCTTTATCTAAAAAAAAGTCAAGTAATGAAGTGAACATGACTCCAAGAAGCCTAAGGACCAACCCGCGAAGACGCAAAACTCCGAGGACCTAAACAGAAAATGTTGAATCTGGCGAGACAAGGAACTCTATCCAAACCGTGGAGAAACTGACATCAAGGGCCCACATGCAGAAGGGAGAACACTCTAGAACACACGGGAAGCATCGTCCACGAAGGAGGCCACGAAGTGGGCCGAAATGGGCCCAGGCCGGCCAGCCCAGCCCATTTCAGGGCCCATTCGTGCCCGCCTTTGACCTAGACGATCCTCGGATTATTTATAGTCCCCCTGCCAAGAGCCACGCATCAACACATTCGTCATTCGCCGCCGAGGAGCAGAGAAGAGAGGGACACCATCTCGGAGAGGAGAGGGTCGAGCTAGTTGTCTAGGGTTTCCCTAGCCGACGTAGGAACCTTGCAAGGAAGACCACGTCAGAGTTCCAGGAGCTAGGAGCAAGATCAAGGTAGGATCCCGGTGGTGATCTTGTCCATGTATCGTTTATGATGTTGAATTATCAAGTTGCAATCCGATTTCTAGCGATCAAGTGCTTCTTCTACGACTTTGATTTCGATTGGCTTTTCTTACTTTAAGATCTATTCTCGAGATAGATCATAGAGGGTGTTCTTGTAGCCGTTGTGGCTAGAGGTGCATGCCTGACCTTCCAAGAGATTTCAACTTGTCCATTGGACTCGCCCTAGGCTAACCCGCATGAATAGGAGTGCGTTGTGACAGAACGGTGGATCCAAAAGGTGGGCGTCTTCGGAGTTGGACGGGAAGCCGCGATTTAAAGAAGCTTTTTATGAGATTGATCTTGGTTTATTCTTCTTTGCTTGGAACTTCAACAAGAGCTTGATCCAATCTCTCTAGATTGGTTTTACCTATCCCTCTCTATCTCTTGGTACCTCCGGTTTTCATAGATTAGATTCTTTTCTTTTGGTGTTCTTTAGATTAGATGCATAAGAGTTTCCCTTGAAGATCTAAGTGTTCTCAGTTTTAATAGATTGATTCTTGCATCACACATTTGTTCCACGGATTCGATACCTTGGGTTCACACTTGAGGGAAGAAGGGTCCCTTGACTACGACGGAGGACTTGTCCGCTTGCAAGTCCAAACGAAGTTTGATACGCATATACACCGTCAACAAGCCCCTTTTTTTGGCGCCGTTGCCGGGGAACAAGTGATCAAGATTCGATCTTTTATTGCTTTTTGTGAATATTTTCAGTTTTCTTTTGGTTTTTCTTTTTGCATCTACTAACTTTTGATCATCCTCAAAAATCAATCTAATCTAGTTTGACTAACCCAAGTTTTCTTAGATTTGTTTTTATCTTTGTTTTTGTATATATTTTGTTTATTGCTAACCCCAACAGGAGATGGACGGCTACCTCTCCAACAAACCCGAAAATTTTGTGGATGATCCAAAAAAACTTTACAGGCTAAGGAGACGTGAAGCACAAGCTAAAAAGCTAGAATTTGCAGATCCAAAAGCGAAGGCCGAAGGATCGTCGGAGTCTCCAAAGGAATCACCACCTCCAAGCCCTAGGGAGAATCAACTTCCACCGCAACCGATGGGAGAACAACCGCAGCCAAAACGCAAGATCGGGGAGCTATGCACCCCAGACATCGTCGACCTACCAATCTTGAACCTCACGGAGATCAGAAGGCCGTTTGAGATCAAGACCTCAACAATCCGCATGGTGCAACATTCACCCTTCACTGATAAGGAGGATCCAAACCTTCACCTCCAAGCATTCATTCAACTTTGTCAGACATTCAACATGGAGGGTGTGACTCAAAACCAAATGAGGGCAAGGCTCTTTCCGTTCTCGCTACTCGGAAAGGCTTTGCAATGGTTCTACTCTCAACCGGCGGAGACGGTGCAAAATTGGGATGCCTTGATGAGAGCCTTCATGAAGGAATACTACTCACCGGGTAAGACTCAAAGCTTGCTCAATAAGATTGCTACTTTTGCTCAATATCCTACGGAGACTATATCGGAAGCATTCGAGTGCTTCAATGAGTAGACTCGGGCGGTTCCACATCACAAGTTCCCGAAGGAAGATCTCGTTCAAAAGTTCTACCAATGACTCACCATGGCGTCAAGGACGATCATCGATGCATCAGCGGGAGGATCCATCATGGAGCTTACGCCGACCCAAGCTTTCACTTTATTCAAGAAGGTCGCGGACAATGATACATGGGCGTCATCCGGACGCTTACTTCCGGTTCAACCCACGGGGAACGTCAAAGGAGTCTTGCAAGTGGAGAAGGAAGATCTACTCGAAGGCAAGATCGACTCGCTTATGCGGAGGTTGGAGAAGATGGAGATAGAGAAGAAAGAAGCTCAAGATTTAAAGGCTACCGAAGCAAGATCCACATGTGAAAAGTGCAGAGAATATGGCCATGTCCAGAAAGATTGCCCAGAGGAAGCCAAGATGCTCGACTACATGAGGAAGGGACATTTGCCGAATTTCCGCTACGGGCAAGGTAGACCTCAATTTAATGCAAGCTCATCCATTCCGAATTCGGTTCCTCTTCGTATGCAATTGAAGGACTTCATGGACGAGCAAGCTAAGATCAACAAGGACACCGTCACTAAGTTCAAAGCCATAGATAAGGTGTTGGAGAACATCGATAGCAAGGTGACGGAGGTCGGAAGCTCCAACCATCAAGTGCTCAACATGATGAAGATGCTCGAGACACAAGTGGGACAACTTACCGGGCGCCTATCCGCTAATGAAGGGAAGCTTCCGGGTCAACCTCAAGGTCC
This sequence comes from Cenchrus fungigraminus, assembly GCA_036936925.1. NCBI lineage: Eukaryota > Viridiplantae > Streptophyta > Magnoliopsida > Poales > Poaceae > Cenchrus > Cenchrus fungigraminus. Next base: position 53,126,567 of record CM072772.1, on the reverse strand, counting down.
CGAGACGGTGAAGGCCATTCAAACTCGTTCGGGGAAGGAGACCGAAGATCCGGAGCATTCTGCGGGAGCTAGAAAGCCTAAACCATCTACCAAGGCGGAGGAATTTGCTAAGGAGAAGGTTACCGAGATCATCACCGAAGAGCCCGAGTTTGAGATGTCAGGTGAAGACACGAAGATACCGCAACTCAAGCCATGCTACTTCCGAGGTAAACTTGATAATCATTTTGAGAAGTTTGTGGAGGTTGTGCGTAGGTTGAGCATCAACATGCCGCTATTGGACGCCCTTCAAGTTCCTACATATTCTCGCTACTTCAAAGATATACTTGCAATCAAATATGAGATAGCAACACTCGGGGTGGATCATGTCAAGATGTCCGAGCAATGTAGCGCCGCTATTGCAAATGGACTAGAGAAGCAAGGAGACCCCGGATGCCAGATGATTCCGTGTTCCGTTGGTTCATTCAAGTTCGAAAAGGCATTATGCGACCTTGGAGCAAGTGTGAGCATCATGCCAAGCGACGTGTTTGAGAAGCTACGCCTACCGGAGCTAGAGCCTACGGCCATGTGCTTGGAGTTGGGTGACAACTCCATTCGCTACCCTTTGGGCATCGCCGTGGATGTGCCCGTGAAGGTCGGACACCACTTCATCCCCGTCGACTTCGTGGTGCTCGAGATGGGAGAAAGGGAGAAGCCGCTGCTCATCCTTGGGAGGCCCCTTCCTCAAGACCGTGGGAGCTACCATCGACGTCGGGAAGGGGGAGATCAAGTTCGACATCAACAGCGAGAGGAGTTCCTTCAAGTTTCGACCACGCTTCGAGGTATGCAATATGATCAAAGTTAAATATATTCCACCTCATCGTCATGATAGTAAGGAAGAACCAAGGAAGAAGGAGGAGCCGGAGAAGAAGGAAGCGAAGGAAATCAAAGAAGTTGTTGCATCCGTCAAGATCAAGGAACAAAAGCCGCCTGTGAAGACCAAAAAGATGACTAAGCCGGAGAATAAACCTGCGCCAAAGATGGTGCGGAAGTGGGTACCCAAGATTGCAACATCCGCAAAGAGCGTTGATCCGAAGTAATCAAGTGAAGAAGTCTAGCCATGGACTATAAACGAAGCGCTAGGCGGGAGGCAACCCGTTTCGTCGAGTCAAGAATAAGCTACCGGGAGGACAACCCGATCAAGATTTTTCGAGTCTTTCAAGTAAGTTGGTTTTAGATTTTGTTACGCAAGACATTCATAGACTTAAAGTGGTTGGATAATGTTTAGAGTTATAAATTTTGTTTGGATATTTTATTTGGATCATAAACCCTTTTACATGAGCCATCCTATGAGTTATTTGCTTCTTTTCGAGAAACCAAAACCAAAAATTCAGAACCTACCTCAACCTTTCATCCTCTTCATGATGTTATGGTTGACTTCTTTTACATGCTAAAAACACATGAGTAGACGCCATGTACCTAGACGTTATTTAAATTTCAGCGCATGGTAGGACTCGCATGAACCTAGAAACTTAATTTTTGGTTTGTTCAAATTTCATATCATTGGTTTCTCTAGAGTTAGAATTTTTCTAAGCCTCATTTAATTTTATTTCATTCAAAATCTCTCTCATTTAACCAAAACTAGAACCTAAACCTATGCCCCCATGATCAAGCCGGGAAAAGCTTGCTCTCAACCAATGGAAGCAAACAATACCGGTGCGACCAAAATAAAAGTAGTCGGAAAACATTTTCGACTCACATTTGTTTTTAATGCTTAAAAGCTCCTCTAATTATATTTGAACTCATTGCAAGCTCTGAGTTTAATTTTATTTTTTGAAATTAGAGGAGTGCTTAGCATTAAAACATGCTTAGAGGGAGGCAATTAAGTTAACTTAACCACACATGCACCATGATGCATCACGGGATGCCCCTCAAACATTTATCATCAAACCACATGCAAAGGACAAGCATGGGGGGCCAGCCCAAGCTTTGTTTTGCAGGAATCTCATGGAGGCATGTTAGGCAAGGGAGCATGGAAGTGACTCAAAGCAAAACAATCAAGTGGAAGGATCAATCATGCAAGCAAAGGAGTGGACGAGAGCATTTGGGCGGTGCAACCCTGTGGAGCACGCGGTCACAAAGCAACAAAGCAAGCATGAGTGCGCTGGAGAAAGCCGGAGCTGGGAGGAGCAGCAGGCCACCCAGTCCGGTCGGCCTAGGTCGGCCGGCCTCACCCCCTTTAAAGCCCTGTGGTGCCCGTCTTCTTCAGGTAAGTCATTCGTCTAGTTCCTTGTTCGTGTTCATGAGCTCTTAGTCTAGAACCTCCTTAGACATAGCTTCCCACTTCGAGTTTTGTTTCGTCCATCACAATCCATCCTAAATCCACTCAAAGTCCATACTCCAAATAATTTTTGTGTGCCTTGTTACGGGTTGAAAACCCCGGGTATATAATTGTGTGGGAGAGTGCAGCAACCATGTGGAAGAAAACTACAAGTCTCTTCACCAAGAAGAAGGGATCATCGTCGTCCAAGCCATCATCGACAAGCTCTTCAAGGAGGCACTCAGTCTCCGAGTCTCCTCGGAGTATGGAGGAGGACACGGCACTGCAGAGGAGGAACGACACTCTTCTCCTCGGTGGCATGAGGGCCACAAGAAGCTCGTCTATGCTTTTCACCGAACCGCAAGGACACACGGAGGAGCCGCCCGTCCGACCTCGCCGCTCGACACGATCATCCACTCCACCTCCATACACTCCGCGATATTCCAAGTATGGGTTTATTATCAAGACGGAGGAGGAGGAGGAGAAGCTCACTCACCTTGAGAAGAGGCTTGTGGCGAACGTCGACCTCGACGACCCAGCTCTCCAAATATTGGGTTTTCATACGGATATTTATTACATGTTGGGACACCTAGGTTGGGTGCAATTCTCCAACGGAGTGTCGACAAACACCCACAAGGAATTCGCCTTGGAAATTCTCATGACCATGGCGCCTATACTTGATGAAGGAGTGCCGAGTCTCTCATTCCGTTTGGAAGGAGACGAGCAAGTGGTTCCCTATGAATATATTAGGGAGCTACTCAGTTTTCAAAAGGGAGCCCCGGAGCAAGTAGATGTGCATAGAGGCACATTGGAAAGTTTTTGGAGAATGATCGCGGAGGAAGCTAACCGGCAAAGAAATAGTGTCCAGAACCCCATCGTCCAAGTGTTTCACTCATGGATGAGCAAGAGGATTTTGGGGAGAATGAAAGAGACCAAGATAACCGACATGGAGTTGAATTGGCTTTACTCGGCTTTGATTGCCGGGCAGCCAATCGACCCCACTCACCTTATGATCAACCGGTGGTGTTGTGAAGCAACATCGGGATCCGGAGATATTGGTTCGAGGTGCTACCTCTCCATGTTGGCTATCTCCTTGAGACCGGGAATTCCTAGAAACCCGGAGCATCTCCTAGTCGGGACTTCCCTAGGATTTGATTATTTGAAGCAAGGCAAGTATATAAGTGGAGATGAGAGAGGAGGCTTCAAATTGGCCAAGGTGAATTTACCCCTACCGGATGCAAGACTAAGACTTTTTATTGAGGGGAAAGAAGATTGGTTAGAGGAAGGACTTCTTGTGCCGGCAAAGAAAAACAAGAGAGGAAGAATTATAGAAGAAGGTTCTTCCGCAGCCCAAGAAGAAGGTGCGCCACAAAATTATGTGCCACCATATGGAGGAATTCCGGTGCCGCCGAGATACTACGGTGGTGTACCAATGCAAGCATGGGGAAGTGGTGCAGCCATACCCCTGCCAAATTTTGCAGTACCCAACGTGGCCTTTGCGAAGCAATATGCACACCTCCCTCAACCACAACAAAGTGTGGCCATCATTGGAGGATACACTGCAGGAAACATGCAAAATATCGCAGCCATCCAAACCAATGCAAACCAAATGGGTGAAGGAAATGCAAACATCACCTTTGAGCTTGGACGCCTTCACCTAGCACCGCCGGAGCAATTCATAGGAGGAGCGGTGCAATCCTATTATGAGCAAGGGTATAACAATCAAGATTATCAATATCAACCACCAGCGGAAGATTAGAGAGAGGAGGAGCTTTTGTTTAATTTTTCCTTTTCCCTTTTCTTTAATTTTCAGCTCGTATGCACCTATGTATGCTAGTATTTTCAGTTTTTATTTAATTTTCAGCATGTGTGTTAGTTTTTATTTTCATCATGAATAAAATCACCGCCTTGTTTTTACCCTTGGCAAAGATAGAAAGTTTGTGCCATGTTGATATATGATGATAGTTGCCGCTTTGTTTATCTTTGTACTTGTTTTATGCATGATTAAGCTAATGCTCTCTTAAAATACAAATCTGAAATTAATCTAAATGCTAGCTTAATCTTTTGCGGAGGTTATGATAAAAATAAACCCATAGTCTTTTATATGCTCTCAAGTTTTGGATGGATTAAAGATGAATTATTTTTGTTCTTAAAAGTAATGCTAACCTTGTCATAAATACCACTTGCATGTTGCTCTACCTATCCAGAGCCATATATTTGAGACCAAAAACTTAGTATACAAGGCTTATTTTTGGGTGAGTTATTTCAGGGCTTGATTTCTCTGGCCCAAGACTAAGAAGCTGGTCATTCCGTTTTTGCGTATCTATCTTTTTGCTAGCCTTTCTATCCGTGCATTGTGTATCCCCCCATCGGAGATTTCACAAACCTCGACGGATATCCACCCTTAAAACCAAAAATATCATCTTTTGTGTTTACCTCCTTGACCACAACCTATCATATGAGTATGGATCGTCAATTCAAGGAAGATCGCAAGATGGTGCCAAGATTGAAGATTTCAAGTATCTCTCCAAAGGAAAAATATTTCTAGTACCTACCTTATCTCTATCACCTCTTTGCCCGAGGACGAGCAAACGTCTAAGCATGGGGGAGGAGGTAGGTACAATGCAATTTAGAGTTCAAGGGGAGCAAATAAAAAAAAGTGAAAGTGTATAAAGAAAAAAAAGAAGAAGAAAAAGAAAGAGATAAAGAAAAAAAATAAGTATGAGAAAAAATATGAGTATGTATAAAAAAAATTTATATAAAATAAAGTGAACTCCCCGGTTCTCTAAATGCATTAGGAATTTCAAAGGTTTCAAGATTAAAGATCCAAACTCATCTTTCCAACCATGTGCAATCTAATAACGAGGACTTCCTTTGTGCCTCGGGATCACTCTTTGCCATTTGCACATGTCCACCTATCTCAAAGTGTGTGTATTTTTCTCTCCCCCTCCTTGATATAACATTCTTTTCCAATGACCTTTTTGACAAGTCTCGGTAAGACCATGAGAAGCTTGTCTTGTTTTGACAACATCTCATTTATAATATCTTGGTAGGACTAAACTTTCCCAAAAAGCTCCATATAAAGCCTACCACATATATATATATATGTTATGAGAGGGAAAGGAGTAGAAGAAATAGGCTTGAGAGACAAGATGAGATGAGAGTTCATGAGCAAGATGCAAGGTGGTTTAAATTTTTGAACTTGGTTTAGCTCTTTTTCATCTTGTTCTTTATTTCAAAATTTCTGAGATCCATTTGAATTTTGGGATCATGTTTAATACTTGTGGGAAGAGCTTAATTAATATCTACCCTTCGTAGGGATGAAGGCTAGTACATTATGGAACTCTAATGAATTAAACTTTTGAGAGCATTATATTTTCTCGTGTATGATCAAGTGCAGGGTTTGAGCAATGAAGGGCAACACTGATATCCATCGAAGGCTTACTCGAGGACGAGCAAGGTTTAAGCATGGTGGAGATGTTGACGGTGAATTTCCGTCAACCTAGCCATGAGTTTACCTTCGGTGTTGGCATGAATTTTATATCTTATCCATTGGTACTAACCCCCTTGGTATAACAAGTTCGTTCGTGCATGTCGGTTTTGGAGTTTAATGTTTATGCAGGAATTTAGCGTTGAAAGCAAGACTTCCGGGTAAAGTTCATCAAGCACCTTGTGAGAAGACCATGAAGCCCGGCACAAGTCAAGCAATGAAGTGAACATGACTCCAAGAAGCCCAAGGACCAACCCGCGAAGACGAAAAACTCTGAGGACCTGAACAGAAAATGCTGAATCTTGCGAGACAAGGAGCTCTATCCAAACTGTGGAGAAACTGACGTCAAGGGCCCACATGCAGAAGGGAGAACACTCTAGAAGACACGGGAAGCATCGTCCACGAAGGAGGCCATGAAGTAGGCCGAAATGGGCCCAGGCCGGCCGTCCCAGCCCATTTCGGGGCCCATTTGTGCCCCCCTTTGACCTAGACGATCCTCGGACTATTTATAGTCCCCCTGCTAAGAGCCACGCATCAACTCATTCATCATTCGCCGCCGAGGAGCAGAGAAGAGAGGGACACCATCTCGGAGAGGAGAGGGTCGAGCTAGTTGTCTAGGGTTTCCCTAGCCGACGTGGGAACCTTGCAAGGAAGACCACGTCGGAGTTCCAGGAGCTAGGAGCAAGATCAAGGTAGGATCCCGGTGGTGATCTTGTCCATGTATCGTTTATGATGTTGAATTATCAAGTTGCAATCCAATTTCTATCGATCAAGTGCTTCTTCTATGACTTTGATTTCGATTGGCTTTTCTTACTTTAAGATCTATTCTCGAGATGGATCATAGAGGGTGTTCTTGTAGCCGTGGTGGCTAGAGGTGCATGCCTGACCTTCCAAGAGATTTCAACTTATCCATTGGACTCGCCCTAGGCTAACCCGCACGAATAAGTGTGCGTTGTGACAGAACGGTGGCTCCAAAAGGTGGGCGTCTTCGGAGTTGGACCGGAAGCCGTGATTTAAAGAAGCTTTTTATGAGATTGATCTTGGTTTATTCTTCTTTGCTTGGAACTTCAACAAGAGCTTGATCCAATCTCTCTAGATTGGTTTTACCTATCCCTCTCTATCTCTTGCTACCTCCGGTTTTAATAGATTAGATTCGTTTCTTTTGGTGTTCTTTAGATTAGATGCATAAGAGTTTCCCTTGAAGATCTAAGTGTTCACAACTTTAATAGATTGATTCTTGCATCACACATTTGTTCCACGGATTCGATACCTTGGGTTCACACTTGAGGGAAGAAGGGTCCCTTGACTATGACAGAGGACTTGTCCGCTTGCAAGTCCAAACGAAGTTTGATACGCATATACACCGTCAACAAGACCACATTAGTGATTTAGCAAAAACTTTCGGGAATCTTAGAGCAGCAAATCTCAAGCTAAATCCTGAGAAATGTGTGTTCGGCATTCACAAAGGAAAGGTTTTGGGCTGTTTAGTTTCAACAAAGGGCATTGAAGCAAATCCAGATAAAATCAAGGCTCTAGTCGAGATGCAAGAACCTGTTTCAGTGAAAGATGTGCAAATGTTGATAGGGAGAGTGGCTGCCCTTAACAGCTTCATACCAAGAGCTGCAGAGAGAAGCTTACCTTTCTTCTGAATTCTCCGAAGCTCCAAGAATTTCTAATGGTCTGAGTCCCAAAGGCAAGCTTTCCAAGAACTCAGAGATTATCTGTCGAACATGACAAAATTATGTCCTCCGGAGCCAAGATCACCACTTCTGCTATACTTATCTGCTTCCAATTCTGCTGTGAGCGCTGTCCTAGGGCAAGAGAAAGAAGAAGAAGGGAAGTTAAAGCACATCCCAGTATATTTTGCTTCGGAAGCTCTTTCAGGATCCAAATTGTTCTATTCTGAGCTAGAGAAGATAGCGTATGCAGTAATCATGGCGACAAGAAAGCTAAGACACTATTTCGAGGGTCACAGAATAAGAGTGATCACGAATCAACCACTGAACGATTTGTTCACGAACAAAGAAGCTTCAGCACGAATCATCAAATGGGCAGCTGAGCTTTCAGAATACACTGTGGACTTCGAAAGAAGAAGTGCAATCAAATCTCAGGTCCTAGCAGACTTTGTTGTAGACTGGACATCGCCAACTTTAGACTCTAGCGAAGAAGTAACCACACCATGGGTGGTACATTGTGATGGGGCCTGGTGTGAAAGAGGAGTTGGGATATCAGCGATTGTGACATCTCCAACAAGAGTCGTGATAAGATACGCAGCACGACTTGACTTTGCGGATGATGTGCACTCCACGAATAATACAATAGAATACGAGGCCCTACTTCTATCTCTGAGAAAGATGAAAGCCTTGGGTCAACAATCGTCAAAACAGACTCGAAGGTGATTCAAGAACACATCGAAAAATAGAGTGAAGCAAGAAATCCGATATTGGTGAAATATCTTGAGAAAGTCAGAGAAATGGAGAAACACTTTAAGGGCTACACAGTCCAGCATATTCCAAGAAATGACAACAATGACACAGATGGGCTAGCAAAAGATGCAGCTTAGAAACAAGCAATGCCTCCGGATGTATTCTTCGAAATCATCAAAGAGCCATCTATCAAAGAACCGAAGCCAAGAAACGTGAGAAGCATAGAAAGTCATGATTGGAGGACTGAAATTATGGCCTACTTGAGGGGTCATTATGAACCACAAGATGAATTAGAGGAAAAGAGGCTAAGGCAAAGGTCAAGGGCTATACTGTAGTGGATGGAGAACTATACAAGTCTGGAGTCACTGAACCTTGGTTAAGGTGCATAACTTCTGAAAAAGGCTTAGAACTTCTCAAAGAAATTCACAGCGGATTCTGTGGTGCACACATAGGCACAAGAGCATTAGCAGGCAAAGCAATAAATCAGGGATTCTTCTGGCCTTCCATAAATTTTGATGCAAAGAAGCTAGTTCAAGAATGCGAAGCTTGCCAAAGAACAGCGAATCAGCAAAATTTGCCGTCTATGCCAGTTCATCTGATTCCACCTTCATGGCCTCTGCAAAGGTGGGGAATGGGCCTGGTCGGGCCGCTGCCAACAACTCAAGGAAACTACAAGTTTGTTGTGGTTGCAATTGACTACTTCACTAAATGGGTGGAGGCAAAAGCATTGGCGAACATCACCGCGCCAACAGTTCAAAAGTTTGTCTGGCAGAATATAATCTGCAGATTCAGAGTTCCAAGAGAGTTAACCGTAGACAACAGAAAACAGTTCGATTGCTATTCTTTCAAGGAATATTGCAAAACTCTGGGCACTCACGTGAAGTTCTCCTTTGTCTATGATCCGCAGTATAATGGGGCTGTAGATAGAGCGAATGGATTGATTTTTTCCGGAATCAAGAAGTGCTTGTACGATCAGAGAAAGGGCAAGTGGATAGATGAGCTACCAAAGGTAATCTGGTCTCACAACACAACAGTGTCAAGGGCAACAGGTTTCACGCCTTTTCGCTTGCTATTTGGAACTGAGGCAATGACACCGGAAGAAATCAGAAATGAACGTTTGAGGGTTCAGAAGGCAAAAGAAATTCAAGAAGTTGACATCAAAATAGAAAAAGACATGATCGAGCTGACAATCCTCGAAGCCACTGAGAACATTGAGAAATACCAAAGAGAAACCAAAGCATGGAGAGACAAAAAGATAGTCAGGAAAGATATCAAAGCTGGTGACTTAGTGCTAAAAAGAAAGAAGAATTGGGAGAATCCTGGGAAACTTCAGGAATCTTGGGAAGGACCCTACATAGCAAAAGAGACAAGCATACTAGGAGATTTTCGTCTAACAGATCAGACCGGTGAGGAACTGCCGCATTCGTGGAATACAGATAATCTCCGAATGTATTATCCATGAAAGTCATAAAAGTAGTTAGATTTAGTTTTTAGCATTTCTTTTTGTAGATTTAAATTCCGTAAGAAAAAATGTAAAAGCCCGAGCTACAGAACTATAAGTAGCTTCGGCAACAAAATTTTTACTTCCTGCATTTATCTAACAATAAGAAGGACCGTACTCTTTTCCTTGCAAAGGGGCCCAAAATCAGGGGCAAGGTTTTTAACGAGGCGGATCCTATGTAAATACTCTTTCTGTTATATATGAAAAGAGCTTTCCCCCAAACTATGTGTGTTGTGAAGTTCCAAAGTGAGAAAGAAAATTCGTGAAAAGGCTCCGTGATAGCCGAAGTTCCAAAGTGTGAAAGAAAATTTGTGAAAAGGCTCCGTGATAGCCGAAGTTCCAAAGTGAGAAAGAAAATTCGTGAAAAGGCTCCGTGATAGCCGAAGTTCCAAAGTGAGAAAGAAAATTCGTGAAAAGGCTCCGTGATAGCCAAAGTTCCAAAGTGAGAAAAAAATTCGTGAAAAGGCTCTGTGATAGCCGAAGTTCCAAAGTGAGAAAGAAAATTCATGAAAAGGCTCCGTGATAGCTGAAGTTCCAAAGTGAGAAAGAAAATTCATGAAAAGGCTCCGTGATAGCCAAGTTCCAAAGTGTGAAAGAAAACCTGTGAAAGGGCTCCGTGATAGCCGGAACTCCAAAGTGTGAAAGAAAAATTTCGTGAGAAGGCTCCGTGATAGCCGAAGGCTCCGTGAAAGCCTAGATCCCAGAGTAAAGGGACATCCTACGAAAAGGCCTGAGACAACAACAAGTTGTGGCCTAGATCCCAGAGTAAAGGGACATCCTACGAAAAGGCCTGAGACAACAACAAGGTGTGGCCTAGATCACAAAGCGAAGAAAATCCTACGAAAAAGGTCGGAGACAACGACAAATTGTAACCTGGAAAACTTAAGAATCATGGCAGCAAATATCTGTGAATAAGTCTACAAAATGATGTTTATTCAAGAAAATTTTCGAGCTAAAAATGCTATTCGAATAGGCTAAGGGGCTTAGTTGACCCTGAAAGAGTGTCAGATAAAGAAACACATGAGCTTAACATTTAGGTGAATGCTTTCGCATAGAAAGAAAACCAGGGTGAAGCAAGTGGAAGTTGCGATATCAACCTGAGTGGGTTCGCTACATAAGCACCAGTCCAAACAACTCGTGAAGCAAGTTTTGTCAACTCGTACTCTGAGTATAAGTTTGTGTTTCAAGAGAAAACCAAGTTCGCAAAAGGAACTATTCATGAAATTTTGCATGAAAACGGCAAGGTGGGAAGGGTGACGTTTTTTCTTAAAAAACGAGTTTATTGCCTTAATTTCATACGAAATTTCACAGAATACATTACATTGCTCCGACGAGCTAAAGGTTCAGAAAGGTAATTCAACAACGTGGCCTGGCTTACAGCCCCTGTTTTCTACAACATCGCAAGCATAAGCAAAGTCGCAATCATCGCTAATGGGGCTAAGGGGCTCCGTTTTCACGAAGGTCTGTGAACTTGAAGCTTCAGTTGCAAGAGCATAGCCGTCGCGATGAAGAAAAAACCACCCTAGTTGAAAGCTACGCATCGAAAAGTATTGACAACACAGAAGCCAGAAATCGGAGAACTTGCATCCAGGATGAGCTTCTTTATACAAACGCCAAGCTTCGCCACTAACTATGTGGTCTTGGTGATGGAAACACAAAGGTATGATGTCCTGCACAGGCCCACCTTGCAGGACCTACGCAGGTTAAAGTTTACAAAATGAAGTTCAGAAAGGCAGGTTATGACCCTCGAATATACAAGTACACAGTTCTTAAGAGAACAAAAGCAACAGTTCAAACAAGTTCTGCTTCACTCGTCGATATTGACCTTCGGAGAACTTGCACGCCGTTCGGAGCTTCCATCTTCCTCGGTGTTGTCTTCACCGCTGCTGCTACTGCCACTGGCCGAGCCATCTTCAGCTTCATCATCTTCACCAACCCGACCGTCGGACTCAGAGCTCATCTCAAGAGCTTCGCGAATGTCGTCACTCGTCTCTTTCCTTATAAGCTGAAAAAGTCGAATAATCAAAGAGATCAAAGAAAGAATGCAACAAGCGGAGTCAGTGCAAAGCAAAGACGAGAAGAGTTTAGAGTTTAAAGAAACACTACCTTTTCAAGTTTTTCACGAGCGGTCTTTTTCGCAAACTCTTTACCACTGGCAACCCAGAATTCCTTCATAAATTTGATTTTAACAGCACGTACGTCTTCATGGCTTCGGATAAGGGAAGTGCTGTCGGCGTCGGGAAACTTCTGAAGAGCACCTCGAAATTTCTCAAAGTCTATAAAATCACAGTTCTCCAGAAGTTTTAATAGACTGTCGACACTGAAAGCAGCAGCAAAGTCAGTGGCACTGGATATAACATCGGGAAGGGCCTCGAATTCCGTCAACATCCACTTTATCACCTCATCTGCACCGTAGGATTCGGGAAGAGGTTGTGCACGTGCCCCAAACTGACCCAGAGCTTCACCATATTTTTTGAACAAAAGCCGAAAACTCCTTTTTATCCCCTCAGCCCCTCTGTTCAGTGTGTCATCTCTTTCGTCAATCATCTTCTCAAGCTCAAGAATTCTTGTGTCCCTAGCACTAACTTCACCAACCAGATCAGAGTTTTGTTTGAGGAGTTTGGCGTTTGTTCCGTGAAGCTATGTAATAGCTGTGGTACCCTCATCAATCGATTTACGATGATCTTCAATGATTTGGACATCGTAGCTTCGAGCTTCCTTGAGCTTGTCGTGTTCCTTCTTTAAACTATGATGAGCGGTGTCAACAAGCTTCTTCTCATTTTGGGAAGACTTTAAAGCTTCCGTTAGCTCCTTAACTTGAGTTTCCAGATCCCGACTCAAAGACTGAGCTTTCTCCAAGTCTTGCTTCAAATCATGAACTTCTGTGTCAAGACCGGAAACATGTTTCTCATTCTCTTTAAACTTCTCCGATAGCAATTTACCAGCAACAGCGGTTTTTAGACCAAGAATGGCATTGCACTTGGAGAGTTCTGAAGGAGAAAGGTTCCGGATAGATGATTCAAAGGCTGAAGAAGAAAGCAAAGAAATAATAAGTTTACACAAAGAAGAAAACAAAGAAAAAGGGAAAGACAGAAGGCAAACCTTCCGAATCAAAAATCTTCGGAGATCCATCACCAGTGGTTTCAGCAATTTCAATAGATTCCTGATAGGAAGAAGAAGTGTGTCCCTCAGGAGCAACAACCACCTTGTCAGTAAGAACAGGCATCTCCCTCGGAGCATCTCCTCCTGTTTCACTCACTTGTTCAGTCATAAACATAGGAGACCTCCACAGCACAGAAAAGCTATGAACACCACCATTTTTGTCAACCACAGAACACTCAACACTCAAAAGCTCACCCCTGAAAGACGTACCAAAACTTGCATTATACGCAGCAACATCAGGAGTAGGGTCCTGACCTTCGGGGATATCTTCACAGTTCCCAATCAAGGAAGGATCTTCGAGAGATCCGCCGCTCCGATCCACGGTGTGCTCAAGTCTTCAATAAGTTTTCGCGATGCCTCGCCAGTTGTAGTGAGAGTTTTGGTAAGTCCAGCTTCGGAAGAAACAACAGTAGCAAGATCTTCAGAGGTGGTTCAGGCTTCGGGTAGTGCATCTGAAAAAGTCTCAATATCTACGAATTCATTCTCTGAGCCAGGAGTGCAAACAGAATGAAGCCCCCACCTCAACATGCAGCAAAAACAAGGAAAATAACCTGATCAATGAGGTTCATTTTCTGCTTCGTCGTCAGAAAAAGCCGAAGCTACACGTTGAATTACTGCGACCTCCTTCACAGCTTTTTTAGCCCTCTTCTTGCCCAAGTCAGCCAAGCTAACAGCAGCCGCAAGCTCAGCATCGGAAACACCTTCTGAAGCTTTTTGCTTTTTCTTGCTGGACTCCAGGGCCTTTGTCTTGGACGACTGGACTGCGGGGGCAGCTTCGGAGCTCTTGTCAGATTTTCCTTTTTTCGAAGATTTCCTTTTCCGAGACTTAGAAGGAGCACCGATTGCAACAGAACCAGTTGCTCCGGGAGGTTGCATTTTCTTGTCAGGGCCAGGTGGCCTCGAGCGAAGAGCCAAGTCAGCACCAAGTTCAGAGAAGACTCAGTTTACCCTCTTCTTGTGTTTCACAAGAAACTTGAAAGCCTTGTATTCGTTGAGGGTGAACTCTCCTACAAGCTCGCAAACTTTAGCCTCAACTTCGGTGATAAAATCCTCCAAAGTTTGGTCACCACGAAGACTAAGACCAAATCTTGGAAAGTGAACCTTGCTAGGAGCCCAGTCTACGGAAAGTTCAACAATTTCATTTGGCTTCCAGCTGTGAGCAATAGGCCATATACGAGCAGCAACAAATTCTTCGAGGACGTCGCGTCCTTCGAGAGTGTGACAAGTGAAACTGAATCTATTTTCGGTGATCATAAATCCAGGAGTCTTGCGGTTGAACGTTGCAGTGCAAATTGTGTTCATCGGACCCATATGACAGTAAAAAGGATAGAAGGCGCCTGTTCGGTTCAAAACTTTCGCCATGTCGACCTTCACATAAAACCAGTGCTGAAGCCAATCGTCAGGCCACTTGTTATTGCTACAGGGGCAAGCTGAATACGCTCAATCTCCTGACTCGCATTCTTACGACGAGTATTGAAGGTGCAGCATCCATAATGAGCCTCGTACAACTTGCCATCACCCAGTTTGATAGCCTTCCTCTGAATATGAAGTTCGAAGAGCCGAGCAAACACGTCAGCTGAGATCATGCAGTCGAATGTTCTCATGATCCAGAAAAACTTCGAAAGCTCGATGAAGGAGTTAGGAGTAAGCTGGTGCATCTTCACAGAGAACCTGTCAAGAAGGGAGGGAAGATGACTGTCGCAGGGGAACCTTAGTCCAGCGATGAAGAAGTCCTTGAAAACGACAATTTCATCTGCCTCCAGAGCAGGAGTCTCTTCATCTGTAGGTGGGCGGCCATCGCCAGGAGGGAAAAAACCAGCATCTTCAAATTCCTTGATAGATTCTGAAGTAACTAGAGATTTACCGAAAACCAGAGTGGGAGGGTAGAAATCTTTAGGAGCAACGAGTTCTTCAACACTAGCATCCACGTTTGAGATATCTTCGCCTTCCCCCGACTCAATCTCGCCCTCTTCACGTGTATCCGCAGCCTTAGAAGCTTCAGCTGCAGAGTCGGTGACCATCGCTGTTGAACCCTCGGCTTCAGGAGGAATACCAGCCGCAGCTAGTTCTTCAGAAGTCATGGGGCGAGCAGTTTTTTGGTGTGAGCCACTTTCCTAAGAAAAAGACACTTGAAATTTTTAACATGAAAGAACAAGCTTCGGAAGAAACAGATAGAATGAATAAAGATGCAAGAAAGCAAAAAGAAATTACCTTAGGAGATGTAGGACCACAGAAGAACAAAAACTTCAAAGCACGAATCTTAAAGCATGAAACTTGCGAAGTTTCGAGGGATCAGTAGAACGGCGAATGGTAAAATAAAGTTACCACTCGAGGCCTCTATTTATAGGGAGGGGGTGGGGCAGTTCCAAGAAAGTGCCTCGATATAGCCGTTACGCAGCCAAAAAGCCGACGCGTGTATCCTCTAACGTTCCGAGGGTGACGTTTTTTACCACAATTCTGAGAAATTTTTGTGGAAACGGATCGTTGGAGTCAACCCGCTTCCCTGAGGGGCTAGTGTTGGGGAATTGGATTAAAACCATCACCCTCGGAACTTCGGAGATATCAGTGCTCTCAAGAACCGAGCTGTGTTGGGAACAAAGGACTATATGGTACTTGATGTTTTATGATTTTCGAAGGTGTTACTCTCGTTTTCATGGGCTCGAATTCGTGAACTACACAGATTATCAACTTTCTAACACTCTGACGATCTTCGGAGATAATATAAATCGAGGAATGGTTGGTTCTCGATGTTTCTATGACGTTTCAGGGAAAAGTGGAACTTCGGAGGAGGATCACAGTCCGGGAAACTAGACTTCGGAGATAAGTCCAAGATTCCGAAGCCAAGGTTCGAGCTTTCGAGGAATCTCGTGAATGGAAGCAATCCCACGGGCGAACTGTCAGATATTTAGATCTGCACAGCCCACAGGGGTACTAACCCCGGTGGTTTATTTGTTTGGCAGGGTGAAATCTAGGGCTAAGAACTCGAAGGTTGCGCACGAGCACACAAAACACAAAGGACACGGCGAGTTTATACTGGTTCGGGCCTCCGGAGAGTAAAATCCTACATCCAGTTCTTGATTGTATTGCTTTGGGTGGATTGCGACTTGGGATGACTTGGCCTCAGGGGTCCGGCCTTGTCCGCCTTATATTGGCTGACGGACAAGGTCGGTGGGCCCTGAGTCCTAGTCGGTTACAACAAGGAAACCAATCTAAGGAAAGTTACAACATAATCCCGTAATCTTCGGACTGTCTGGAGGCGCAGCCGACATCTTCTGCCTTGTCTTGCACGCCAAGTTACCCGACCGGATCGGATAAGGTCGTCCGGGGAATCTTATGGGAGGTCTTCAGGAGGTCGTGTGGGCCGCCAACCAGGTCAGTTGGGCCCACGGTCAGGTCGGCGGGTCTTCTGGTAGGCCGGACCCACTTGTCGGGGACGGTCGTGAGCCTGGTCGGTGGGGACCCAGGGGTACCCATGTCTCACAAGCTCCCGAGCGATATGTAGGCGCAGCGACCTCGAGAGGGTCATGACAAAGTCTTGAAGCTATCGACAGGTCGAATAACGTGCACGTCGGTCCAAAAGAAAAAAAGTAAGAAATCAGCTTAGCAGCCGACCTGTTTGAAGTCTTGCCAATCGAAGAGAGGTCAGTGACGACCTATAGGAAGTAGGCTTCCAATAGATTGAAATGACGATGAAAACATTTCAGAGGGCGTCAAGGACGCACTCATAGAGTAGTATCCGAGCATCATGGCGGGCAGGATGGCCGGTATGATGATCCAAAAAACAAAGAGAAGAAAAATGAGGTCGAGTAACGAATTGATGAGAAACAGGTTTCCCAATAGGTCGATACGACGAAGAAAACAAGAGAGGGTCAGAGACGCTCTCGTAGAGTAGTCCCCGAGCATTGAAGCAGTCAGCATGGCTGGTTTGATGCTCAAAAAAGAGAATAAAACTGAGTCATGGTCTTAATAGAATGAAGTGTAGAGGCACCCAGATCTCCTTACATAGCTGCAGGGAGTCTGGCAGGGCCGACCTCGTGGAGGCCTTGTAGGCGTGCTGACCTCAAGGAGGCCTCAAATGAACAATACCCAGTATCCGAGGATACATAGCAAGGTCTTGAAACGCGGATCTCATGAAAAGGTCGTCAATGATGTCGTAGCTGAAGTTGTGGTGTTTAGAACTGTCGACGATGAAGCTGCAGAAAAATGTTGAGTTTTGATGAATGGAGTGTAAAGACACCCAGATATCCTGTATAGCTACAAAGAGTCTGGCAGAGCCACCCGAGGCATGCCGACCTCAAGAAGGTCTCAAATCAAAAGCGCCCAAGCACATGGAGATACTTGGTAGGGCCACTAGGCGCGCACCCCACACGGAGGCCTTCATTCCCTACGCAAAATCCTGGGTGTCCAGAGCAGGCTGGCAGAGCTTCAAAAGCACACCGACCTCAGGAAGGTCACGCATCCAGGGCACCCAACTAGGTTGGTAGAGCCGTAGATATACCGAGGTATTGCAAAACCTAGGTATTAAGGCACACCGACCCCAAGGAGGTCGTTTTGGTGCCTAGACGACTAGCATAGCTGCCAGCCATCCAGCGGAGCCATAGTACGAAGGTATTGACGACCTTAATTTTAGGCACACCGACCACAGGGGCCCGACGAAATTTCTGATGTGAAGCTTCTGATCTCCAGGTGCCCAGACGGATCTGGCAGAGCAGCGAGGCACGCTTACCCCGGAAGGTCTTCAATCGAACCTACAACCATTCTGCCCAGGAAACAGAAATATAGGCTGATTGGAATAGGTCCGTTTACGTGCAGAGCCATAGCGGGTGCACCAGGAGGCATAGCCTAGCGGGTACATTTGATCGTCGTCGTCGTCTGTAGTTGTAGCGAGGCGCGGGGCCGTCTGACATGGAGTCAATCTTATCTTCTTCGTAGACTGCAGGGTCACGAGTCAACAGTGGTCGGAAATTCTCTTGCCACCTAAAAAACGACAAACTGCCCACTGACCAAAAGGTGTACTATAGCCATGTGACGCTGCAGCAGCCTCGGGCATCGTTGATGCACAAACGACAAACTCGTCGTGAGATGGAGAAAAAGTGCATCGCTTTTAATTGTCCACATGTCTACAGGACCTCTCAATCACATGGTAACAGTGTCACCGCTTCACCGGCCATACAAGGCCTGGTTCTGGCTATAAATAGCACCATAAGGCTGAAGAAGGCAAGCACCGAGCATTGCTGAGCTATGAAGCCGCAGAGTAGAATTTTGGTCATGCCATGGGCATGTGTCCGTCCACCAGAGCATAGGATGCAAGATTGCAGGAGCTTGGAGCTAGAAGAATACTTGCGAAGTCTAAGTATCTCCCCCACACTTTGTACCGTGCCTCAGCGAGGAATCCTGGAGAGTTTGGAGGTGATGCAGTAGTGAAGGACCGAACTGGCGACCAGAGAGGGGGGAGTGAATGGGAGCCGATAAAAATTCTTCTCAAAGGAGATGGCTACTCCAACAAGATGAACACGGCTAACCAAAACACGTCTCCGGCTCAACTACCCAAGTTGGCCAGGACCACGTAGCCACTGGAGTGCTACTGGTCCTAGGAACCAACAACCACCGAAACCTTCTCGAGAACGCAGCGGAACAAGCAACTCGAGCAGCTACTGACCACACCGGTCAGACCGGTCACCTGCACCAGTCAGACCGGTCAAGGCCGGATCACCCGGACTAAGCCGCCGGATCACCCGACACCCTCCAGAGACGCACCGGGTCACCCTGGACCCTGAGCCAGGTCACCCGAGCAGAACTTGAAGATTTCAACAGAAAGCTTCTACACCGGTCAGGCTGGTGTAGCTCACCGGTCAGACCGGTCTAAGCCAGGAAACCCCAAATCCGCGAAACTGACCTCCCGAGCTCCAAGACACTCCAAACTCGAAACAGCAGCAAACCCAGAGACTAAGGAACTCACCAAGACGTTCACCCGAGCAAAACCCAACAGGGGGTTGGCACCGGTCATACCGGTGGAAGGCACCGGTCAGACCGGTCAAGCCCTGGGCTCTCGGGATGAACAGCAACCCGCGGGTCAACTCCTCCAAATCCAAATCCTGATCTCCCGATTCGCTCCACGGATTCGCACAAGACTTTGGGGATAGTAGGAGTACCTCATGGGCATTCCATAGCCAAGATTTGGTCCACAAAACTTCCTAAATCAAGAGGAATTGAATGATTTCCACCAAGAACGCCTCTAACCCTAGAATGAAGAAAACCTCAAAATTGAGCTCCTTTACTCACGGATTTGGGAGGGGAATCAAAGGGAAAAGAACCACGAAGGGTTCATGCATACATCCCCCACCAAATCCCAAAGAGCAAGGTCTCAAAACCGCCACTAGAAAATCGCCAAGAAAAGGCTCCGAAAATCACCAAAAAGGGAAAACGGGAGAGACACAATCAAGCCTTGAGGAACCACGCCGAATCATCTATACATACCATGAAGGTTCATACAAGGTCTAGCTTGCCTCCCAATCATCCTTCTCTCTCACAAGATCTCACCATGAAGCTCTCAAGCTAGTCCTCTAAATCCTAAGGAAAATAGCAAAAGCAAATGAGCTAGGGTTCCAAGAGATGGCTGCCATCCTCTCACCACTTGGGTTATATGGAGGCTAGCCGAAAGACGAAACTACCCCTATTACATTAAACTAAGATACACACCCCCGAAGGGCCTTTTGGGAAACTTCGTTGTAGCACCATCGGACGGATGCCCAGCGACCGCAAACTTGCTTAGCCTTGATGCAAGCCTTGCGATCCCGACGCGTGTCCTCCGCTTCGAAGTCTCCGGACTACGTCATCGCACACCGGTCGGACCGGTGTACCCTACCGGTCAGACCGGTACCCACCGGTCAGACCGGTCCAGTGCTGCTGCCTCCGGTCTTCGGTCTTGGCTTTTTGGATCAACCAAGAAACCCAATGGTTTTCTGGTGAACCACTGGAAACCCCGCGAACTCGGTGTAGCCTCTGCCAATCACCACTCATGACTCGGCTCCCACGTAGTCCCGGCTCGACCTTGGTTTTGAGGCTCAACCAAGAAACCGTCCACAACTTCGTCTTGCCGTTCTTGCCACCATGCGGCCCGCACTTGACCCCGCTGGCCGCCGGGTCCCTCGAGTCAAGCCTACTTGTCTTTTCCACACCTGGAGGCCTACCCGGCAACAACCTTTCGCGCTTGCTCTTCACCTGCACCAACACCAGTCAAGCCGCAACCTGCACTTGCAATATTTAGCCAAGAGTCAGTCCACACAATGTTGTCAATCACTCATCACACCAGGAAGCGACCATCCACCGGTCCTTGAACCACACAGGCTCTCAATCTCTCCCTTGATGAGTGTATTGACAACACACACATTTGGTAACCAAAGAGAAAAGGAAAAGAAAAGAAACGACTAAAAGGAAACTCAAACAAGCGATCGAAAGCCAAACAAAGGCAAAAGAGCAAGATCACTTGAAAGAGGAAAGTCTCGGTCCCCTTAGGCAAGGGCAACGGCTCGACACAACCGAGTCAAAAACAAGCTCAAACAAAGAGCACAACCCACCAAAGCAAAGCTCAAAAACCACATGCAAGCTCCCCCAGCACACATGCAAGCTCCCCCTGAACCAATGCAACTCCCCCTAGACAATGCATGCAAACCACTTTATGAAACAGAGCAGCTGCACCAGCCTTGCTCTGACCGGTCAGACCGGTCCACCTCACCGGTCAGACCGGTGCACTAGATCGCCCAGCACCTGACACTCACATCGGTCAGACCGGTGAGCTCCACCGGTCAGGCCGATGACCACCTGGGAAATCTGGGAACTGCAAGAGCTCAAAAATAGCTCGAAACCACTTGGAAACCTTTTTAATGCATTCAGTTGGCCAAAACATGCTCAAACTTCTCCCCTTGTTGACAATGCATGAATCAAGCCAAAATTAGGAAAAATGCAACCTAGAGCTTCTCAAATAGACAACATTCAACATAGGATGCTACACATATCCAAATGAGTAAGTTAGGTATGCTATAGCTTCGTATGGACATAAACTACAAGATCACCAAGTTTCACAACCATTGGGTAAAGCTAAGATAGAATTGACTATTTTTGCAAAAAATTCCCTCTCATGAGCAAAGTCCTAAACATGAGCAAAACATGTCAAAATGGCAAAGCCACACAAACTTCATGCTAGGGCAACCATTCTAAGCATAAGACCATCATAAACACCCACAAGCACCTCATGTCATGTCAAAGCCACCGAGCCATGTGCTTACTTCTAGATATGAGACTTCTCATTGGTAAGCAACATGTAATGGTTTAGCACCCAAAAGCAAGTAAATTAAGCATATATGACATGGGAGCACATTTTCCAAGCAATTTACATTTCATTTTCAGATTCATATTTGGTACATGAAATGTCTTTGCGACAAAAAGGAACTTATGCCCCTCCACAAGATAAAGCATGGGGGCTAAACATTCATGATGGCAAATGAGCCTTCGGCCCCATATACTCAAAATAAGCTATCCAAGCACAATTAAGCATAGAAAAGCCACTAAAACATGTCATGATCATATAAAGGCATTTACTCACAAGAGAGCATACATGTGACATTTTTCAAAAACATAGCTATCAACCATGGATATAAAACAAGATCATCAAGAGCTCAGCCACACTAAGCCATATCATACCAAACTAGCTCATAGGATCATATATAGCACATCATGGTGAACAATGTATATAGGAGAAGCTTTTCCTACAAAATGCATATGATACAAAATGCATGCAACCTAAGATACAAAGATGCCTATACATCATGTTACATATGCAATGCAAATGCAAAAATGCATAAAAGGAAAGCTATACATATGCTACAAAGGAGCTCCCACACCCAACTCAAGAGACCAAACACACACCAAGTTCTCCCCGCAAACGAGTGAAAGTTGCTTGATCTAGGGGCTTGGTGAAAATATCTGCTAGTTGGTTTTGTGTGGGCACATGGATCAAAGCGATTTTCCCTTTCTCAACATTGTCCTTCAGAAAATGGTATCTCACTTCTATATGCTTGGTTTTGGAATGAAGCACTGGATTCTTAGCAATACTTATCGCACTCGTGCTATCACAAAGAAGTGGAACCTGGGTATACTCCTCACCAAAGTCACTCATGGTGTATGTGATCCAAAGGAGCTGAGAGCAACAACTGGCTGCGGCAACATATTCGGCTTCGGTTGTAGATTGAGCAACACTCGATTGTTTTTGGGAAGACCAAGACACCAAAGAAGAACCCAAGAACTGGCAAGTCTCAGAAGTGGACTTGCTATCCAACCGACACCCAGCAAAATCCGCGTCTGAAAAACCGTGAAGCTCCAAAGAAGAAGACGCGGAGTACCAAAGGCCGAAGTCGGGAGTGTATCGCAATTACCTGAAGATGCGCATGACTGCTTGCCGATGCGAAGTCCTTGGAGACGCTAGAAAACGAGCGCACAGACATAATGAGAATTGGATGTCCGGCCTCGTTGCCGTCAGGTACAGGAGGGAGCCGATCATGCTCCGGTATTCCTTCTGGTCCACGTGTTCACCGTCCTCGTCCGCATCAAGAGCTGTAGTCGTACTCATCGGTGTCGCCATGGCCTTGGAGTCCTCCATCTTGAACTTCCTCACAATATCTTTGGTGTACTTGGCCTGGTGTACAAATGTTCCTTCCTTTGATTGCTTGATCTGGAGCCCGAGGAAGAACTGCAACTCACCCATCATGCTCATCTCAAATTCCCAGCTCATGTCTTCTGTAAACCTTGCAACCAAAGAGTTAGACGTGCCACCAAAGACAATATCATCCATGTACACCTGCACAATTATGATCTCTTTGCCCTGCCTAAGGAGAAACAAGGTCTGATCTACCTTTCCCATCTCGAAACCTCTCTCAAACAGGAACCCTCTCAACCTACCATACCAAGCTCTAGGCGCCTGCTTCAGCCCATACAACGCCTTCCTCAACTTGTACACCCTGTGGGGGTACTTCTCACTCTCAAACCCTGGTGGTTGCCTCACGAACACTTCTTCCTCCAAAACACCGTTCAGGAAAGCACTCTTCACGTCCATTTGGTACATTTTGAACCCTTTAGCCACGGCAAAGGCTAGAAGGATACTAATCGCCTCCAAACGGGCTACGGGAGCAAAAGTCTCCTCATAGTCTATCCCCTCTTTCTGTGTGTACCCCTGAGCAACAAGCCTTGACTTGTTTCTCACCACTTCACCTTTCTCTCCCTCTTTATTTTTCCACACCCATTTTGTCCCAATCGGCTTACACCCCGGTGGAGGCTCCACTAACTCCCAAACTTGGTTCCTCTCAAAATTCACCAACTCCTCATGCATAGAATTGACCCAATTGTGATCAGATAGCGCATGTCCAATGTCTTTGGGCTCAAAAGTAGCAACAAAAGCAGCATGGGCAAAGTGAGAATCATTTCGAAACCTCGACCGTGTAGTGTGTTCGTTGATGTTCCTGATGATCGTTGAAGCTGGATGATCCACTTGTACTCGCCGGGGAGCTTCTCGCCTTGAAGCCACCTCCCCCTCAGCTGGAGCTTCCTCACGATCTCAACACGTAGTTGTAGGTGTAGGAGAGGGCCCGTCCTCGATCGTAGTCGAAGTAGTATGTACATGCTCAGCCGCGGGCGCGACACCAACATCTTCATCATCACCTTGCTGCTCCTCATCCTCGAAAATCTCCTCGCCAAGTTCCTCGTCACCTGCACACTCAAAATCAAGCTGACTACGTGGATGTGTCTCGTCGAAGGTAACCTCGCAAGTCTCCATGATTTGGTTAGTTTCAAGATTGAGCACTCAAAAGGCTCTAGAATGAGACGCGTAACCAAAGAAAATGTCATCGACAGACCTAGCCTCGAACTTGTCCAACTTCTTCCCTTTCTTAAGAATGAAGCATTTGCAGCCAAAGACGTGAAAGTGACTCACCTTGGGGGTTCTACCGTGCATCAACTCATAGCAAGTTTTCTTTTTATGGACCCTGAGGTAAATCCTGTTCGACACATAGCACGCGGTATTGACCGCCTCAGCCCAGAACCTTCTCGGAGTCCTATGCTCATCGAGCATCATCTGAGCCATCTCACACAGGGTTCTGTTTTTCCTTTCCACCACACCGTTCTGGGAAGGCGTATACGGACTAGAGAACTGATGTTCAAGACCCAAGTCATGGCAAAAGGTTTTGAAGTGAGAGTTTTTAAATTCCGAGCCATTGTCACTGCGGATCGCTCGTATGGCATCTCCGTGCCTCTCATTCCTCAACCTCAAGACAAGATCTCGAACAAAACCAAACGTCTCCCCTTTCTCCTCCAAAAAGAAGACCCAAGTATACCAAGAGTAGTCGTCCACCACAACTAGGATGTACCACTTCCCACCCACAGATCGCACACGAGCTGAGCCAACAAGGTCCATATGGAGCAGCTCGCATGGACGCTCCGTCATCACATCGGTGAGGGGTGGATGGGAAGCAGCTACCATCTTAGCATGCCTACACGGCGCACAAACCAACTCTTTCTCAAACCTCAACCGTGGCAATCCTCGGACCAAATTGAGTTTACTCAAGCGAGACAAAAGGTCAAAGCTTAAGTGACCCAAGTTCCTATGCCACTTCCACAACTCAGTCGAAGAACCAGCCAAAAAGCAACGAGCCACACTAGAAGACTGAGAGAACTCCGCTCGGAAAACTTGACCCTTGGGAACGACCATGCAAACTAGGTCCCCTCAAGAATCCAAAATCGGAGAACCACCAGGCCGAAACAACACCTCAAAACCCTCATCCAAAAGCTGGGACACAGAAAGCAAATTGAACCCGAGTGATTGAACAAGAGCAACACACCTGAGAGTGACCTTGTCACTTACCTTAATCTCACCTTCTGAAAGCACACGCCCTCGCCCATTGTCCCCAAAGGTGATGTATGTCTTGGACACCACCAGGACGAGACTTGAGAACCACCCCTTGTCTCCGGTCATATGCCTCGAGCAACCGGAGTCAATCAACCAAACGTTCCTCAAGTCTCCCACCTGAAATTCAAAAACGAGCACGTGAGTGAACAAACGACTCAGCACTGGGGTTAGTACCAAAAGAGTAAAACCAGTGCCGAGCCATTTGTTCCAAAGTGGGGTTAGCACAAACCATATCATCACGCTTATCAAAGCTACCACCACGAAAGCCACCATGGGAACCACCACGAGGGAACCAACCCTACCTCGCTGGAGGAGAACGAAAACCACGAAAGGAAGACCGTGGACCGTTCCTCCTCTCAAACTCAAAGCTACGACTCCCCCCACCCTCGTATTGAACACGAGGTGGAGAACGTTTAGCAAACTGACCACTACCAGACTCACCATGCCAACCACATGTACCACGACCAAAGGAACCAAACTGAGCATCCTCACAAGCATGGAAACCAAACTGCCTGGCACCCAGACCAGCACCGGTCTGACCAGTCCCCCTGACCGGTCTGACCGGTGGTGCTCGGCCAGCAGCACCACCTGGCACCTTTCGATCTCCCCAAGTCGGAACCGTCCTCACAATCGCCTTGGCCCTGGGCATTTGCATACGAGGCTCAGGTACACCACTTGAAGGGCGGTACCTGTCCTTGTTAGCCCACTCCTTAGCCATTCTCTCCTCACGCTTCCTCCTGAAGCAAAGCTCACCCTTGTGACCATCTCTCCCATAATAGTCACAATGAAACCGTATGAGCTTAGGTTTAGGCTTGGGTTGGGGCTGCTCACTTGGATTCTCCTCACTCGGCTTCTCCTTCAGTTTCTCCTCACTAGGCTTCTCACCCTTTTTCCCAAAGAACACATTCCCTAAGTTGCTCTTGACCTTTATGAGTTTTTGGAAATCATTTGTGGGGTGAGGAAATATGGGTGGATCTGGGGCTGTGTCAAGTTTGTTTCTCAATGGGTTTGGCTTAGGAGCATAGGCATTTTTGTGGAAGGTTTTTGGTGGAGCTTGGATATCACCAATCTTCTCTCCTCCCTCACTACTACACTCTCCAATCTTATCTGACCCAAGCGCTTGCCCATCATAGTGCTTGTATGCCTCTATCATCATCATAAGCTGTGGTTCATGACCCGACAACCAACCCATCATTTTCCTCAACTCATCATTCTCATCCTGCAAGCGATCAACATAATGTGCAAGTTCCAGATTCTTTACAGCATGCAATTCACAAGTAGAGCAAGAAGTGGGAACAGGTGCTTTCAACTCAGCCTCAAGAGAAACAATGTAAGCATGCATCTCATCAATCTTTCCATGAAAAACAGGGCAAGAAGTGCAAGCACCTAGCAGAGCAGGTCTAGACTTAAGCTCAGCCACTTCAACCCTAAGCACATCTAGTTCCTCACACTTGGAGGCATGCTTTTCCTTAAGAGTAGTAAGATCAGCTAGGAAAATAGAGCAATCAGCATAATCAACCTCATCAGAAACAACAGGTGAAGCTTTAAGCGAATCTATCTCAAGCTTAGCATCAAGGTTCTGTGTTTCTAGCTCAGCTACTTGGTTCCTAGCATCTTCTAGTGAGGCCCTAAGCTCTATCCTCATCTTCGTAGCCTCTCTAAGTATGTCATCATGATTATCAAGCAACTTGCCAAGCCGTTCATTCTCCTCACGCAAGAAGGGAAGATCGTCACGTACCTCATCCTCGGAGTCGGAGTCGGAGTCGCTCTGGTGACTCTTCTTGCTGTCGGAGCTACGTGCCATGCCATAGAAGGCATCTCTCGCGAAGCAGCTCAGCCCGCTCAAGTTCTTGCGCAGATCACCTTCGTCTTCGCTGCTACTGGAGCTCGAGGAAGAGTAGGCGGAGCTGGAGTCGACGTCACTTGCTCCGACCATCGCTCGAGCCTTCTTGCCACGGCCATCCTTCTTCCTCGATCGTCGCTTGTCCTTGTGCTTGTGCTTGTGATTGCGCCTTGATCGGTACTTGTTGTCCGTCCTCGACCGGTGCTTGTAGCCGTCCTTGTTCTCCACCTTCTCCGGACAGTCGGCGACGAAGTGTACTGGCTTGCCGCACTGAAAGCATGTCCGTGTGGTCCTCCTTGTGTTCACCCAGTTCTCGTGCAACCTCTCTAACCTCCTGGTCAGCAACGCCAGCTCGTCCTCTCCAAGCACGTCGAACTCCTCATCTGGCAAAGACATCAAAGAGGACAAAGAGTACATCCGGGAGGATGGGTTAGTGTTAGACTTAGCACCTGAGCCACCGACGAGAGCAAGACTATGGGAGTTAGTCGGGCTCTCAAGACGGGCTGTCACACCACGATCCACCTCAGCTGACTTGAGCTTCGAGAACAGCTCGTTCACCGTCAGGGTGTCATACTTCTCCAACTCAAGAATTTTCTCGACCTTTCCATCCCATATTGTACGATCCAGCGAGTGCAAGAGCATCACGGCTCTGTCATGATCATCGTACGGGAGCACAGTCACATTGGCTCTCATGTTGTTCACAACAACCGTAAACCGCTGGAACAAGGCGTCAATTGACTCACCGGGGAGATGAGTGAAGTTCTCGTACTCTCTCCGGTAAGTCGCATACATCCGCGCCTGAACCTGAGCATTTCCAGCGTGAGCATCCTTCAACTGCTCCCAAATCCTACAAGCTAGGTCCTCTGTCTGAACCCGATCGAATTTGGATTGACACAGAGCACGAAACAAGTAGTCGACCGCCTTGTTGTTGGCGTCGTGCAAGTCCCTCGATCCCGGAGCAAGGAAGTTAATCGGATGAACATAAGCTGTGTTCACCGTAACGTCCCAAAGGATCTGACCCTTACCGCGGAGGAAAGCTGCCATCTGCCTCTGCCACATCTGGTAGTTTTTGCCATCGAAGTGCGGAGGACCCAATCCCCGTTCCTGGTACACCATCCTTGGATCTTAGACTGGTTAGAATCACGAAGATCCGTAACCAGCTCTGATACCACTTGAAGGACCGAACTGGCGACCAGAGAGGGAAGGGTGAATGGGAGCCGATAAAAATTCTTCTCGAAGGAGATGGCTACTCCAACAAGATGAACACGGCTAACCAAAACACATCTCCGGCTCAACTACCCAAGTTGGCCAAGACCACATAGCCACTGGAGTGCTACTGGTCCTAGGAACCAACAACCACCAAAACCTACTAGAGAACGCAGTGGAACAAGCAACTCGAGCAGCTACTGACCACACCGGTCAGACCGGTCACCTGCACCGGTCAGACCGGTCAAGGCCGGATCACCCGGACTAAGCCGCCGGATCACCCGACACCCTCCAGAGACGCATCGGGTCACCCTGGACCCTGAGCCAGGTCACCCGAGCAGAACTTGAAGATTTCCACAGAAAGCTTCTACACTGGTCAGGCCGATGTAGCTCACCAGTCAGACCGATCTAAGCCAAAAAACCCCAAATCCGCGAAACTGACCTCCTGAGCTCCAAAACACTCCAAACTCGAAACAGCAGCAAACCCAGAGACTAGGGAACGCATCAAGACATTCACCCGAGCAAAACACAACAGGGGGTTGGCACCGGTCAGACCGGTGGAAGGCACCGGTCAGACCGGTCAAGCCTTGGGCTCTCGGGATGAACAACAACCCGCGGGTCAACTCCTCCAAATCCAAATCCCGATCTCTGATTCGCTCCACAGATTCGCACAAGACTTTGGGGATAGTAGGAATACCTCATGGGCATTCCATAGCCAAGATTTGGTCCACCAAAACTTGCTAAATCCAGAGGAATTGAAGGATTTCCACCAAGAACGCCTCTAACCCTGGAACGAAGAAAACCCCAAAATTGAGTCCCTTTACTCACGGATTTGGGAGGGGAATCAAAGGGAAAAGAACCACGAAGGGTTCATGCATACATCCCCCACCAAATCCGAAAGAGAAAGGTCTCAAAACCACCACAAGAAAATCGCCAAGAAAAGGCTCCGAAAATCACCAAAAAGGGAAAAAGGGAGAGACACAATCAAGCCTCGAGGAACCACGCCGAATCATCTATACATACCATGAAGGTTCGTACAAGGTCTTGCTTGCCTCCCAATCATCCTTCCCTCTCACAAGATCTCACCATGAAGCTCTCAAGCTAGTCCTCTAAATCCTAAGGAAAATAGGAAGGGAAAATAGCAAAAGCAAATGAGCTAGGGTTCAAGAGATGGCTGCCATCCTCTCACCACTTGGGTTATACGGAGGCTAGCCGAAAGATGAAACTACCCATATTACATTAAACTAAGATACACACCCCCGAACGGCCTTTTGGGAAACTTCGTCGTAGCACCATCGGACGGATGCCCAGCGACCGCAAACTTGCTTAGCCTCGACGCAAGCCTTGCGATCCCGACACGTGTCCTCCGCTTCGTAGTCTCCGGACTGCATCATCGCACACCGGTCAGACCGGTGTACCCCACCGGTCAGACCGGTCCAGTGCTGCTGCCTCTGGTCTTCGGTCTTGGCTTTGTGGATCAACCAAGGAACCCAATGGTTTTCTGGTGAACCACTGGAAACCCCGCGAACTCGGTGTAGCCTCCGCCAATCACCACTCATGAATCGGCTCCCACATAGTCCCGGCTCGACCTTGGTTTTGAGGCTCAACCAAGAAACCGTCCTCAACTTCGTCTTGCCGTTCTTGCCACCATGCGGCCCGCACTTGACCCCGCTGGCCACCGGGTCCCTCGAGTCAAGCCTACTTGTCTTCTCCACACCTAGAGGCCTACCCGACAATGACCTTTCGCGCTTTTCTTCCCCTGCACCGACACTAGTCAAGCCGCAACCTGCACCTGCAATACTTAGCCAAGAGTCAGTCCACACAACGTTGTCAATCACTCATCACACCAGGAAGCGATCATACACCGGTCCTTGAACCACACAGGCTCTCATGTAGGGGCCCGAGGTGATGCTGCAGGTTCTTGGTAAGCATGAGATGCTCGTCGAGGGCTTGCGGTACGTGCGGAAGAGCAAGCTCATGTCTGCATTCCATAGTCAGGCACAAAGTGTGACCTACTATGCGCAGCGTCGTACGGGCGTTCGCCTCAAGGCCGCCATTGGAGGTCTGAAGCTAGAAGAATTCTTGCGATGTACTCTGCTATAGCAGAGAACATGGCAAAGATTGCTCTATGTAGATCAGGTCTTCAAATATGTTTATATCTTGTAACAGTTTCTGGATCAAATGAGGTCGCAGGCGACTTGTGTACCTTCGTAGTTCTCATGTAATGTTCGCTCTCTTCCGTCATGTATTGGTCGCTTTGAAGAATTTATTCATCAAAGACCTTAAATAGTATGATTTGGGGGCTTGTCGACCTCATGGAGATCGAATTTGCTATCAGGACGTCCTGGTAGCATCGATCTGTGTACGACCTAAACTCGGGGTGTTAGGTCGCCAATCTATCCATTGCACATATAGCCGTTGGCGTGAAATCCGGTGAGATCATCTCGTAAAATTAGCGGCGAATAGCCATTACGGTAGATCCGTTGTCGCGATAGATTCACAATGGGCATCTGCAGCGGGGCCCATATAAATACAGCTGCGGGGACGGGCGTTGACCCTCCTCTGCCATCGTCTTCTTCCTCCCGCCGCCTCCGCCGGAACCTTCCTTGCCCTAGCCGCCGCGCTTGCACGTCCACCTTGCCACAGTCGAAGCCGGAGCTCGCTGCCGCCCACAGCAGCCCACCCGCCGCCGCCAAGAGCATAGATCTGCACCGCTCCGCATGCGTGTGAAAACCCTAGTGACATTTAGATCCAAATCCATAGATCCCCAAGAAATGGCGGCCGCGGCTTCCCAAATCCCCGCCCCGGAGACGGTTTGGGATCCCTCGGTGATGACCGAAGAGAACATCCAGGCGCTAGTGGAGCGCGGGCTGCTGAGGTCCAAAGCGGAGGTGGAGTGGAAGGTGCCCACCGGCGAGCCGTTCCCGACGGAGGATGACAAGGAGTAGGTCATCTTCGCGTCCTTCTTCGAGCGTGGGTTCAATGTAACCGCCGGCGACTTCTTCAGGGGTCTGCTGTACTACTACAAGCTGGAGCTGGTACACCTCGTTCCCAACTCCATCACTGTAGTGTCGTCGTTCATCCATCTGTGCGAAGCGTATCTGGGGATACCGCCCCATTTTTTGTTGTGGCGTTACTTCTTCAACGTCAAGACCACCGGCAAGCGCACTGGCGTCGTAGGCTCGGTGATATTCTGCTTAAGACCAGGTCTTAAGGAAGAATGGATTAATATGGACCTGCCAGACAACACCTCTGGGTGGAGGTCAGAGTGGTTCTACATCACCGACCAGAAGCCGGCGCTCCCGAAGCGAACTGGGCACAGGCCCGAGAAGATAACTGAATGGGATATGCCCCTCTCCTCCCGCGAGACGGAAGACCTTATGGAGTTGCTCGCCCTCCTCACCGACCTCAAGAAGAAAGGTTTGACGGGGGGCTCAGTGGCGATGTCATTTTGTCGTCGCCTGATCCAGCCGATCAAGGACCGGGTGCATCCGACCTATGAGTACTGGGGTCAGTCGGACCCAACTCGCGAGGTCGACCGCAAGGTCTCCATAGATGAGATGGCGACCAGAGTCACTCAACTGTACACCGGGCGGATCCGGAACAAGAAGTGCCCGAAGGCGCACTCCCTGACCCGGCCAGCTGATCCAGTAAGTCTTGAAATAGCTAGCTCGTCTCGAAGTGTTTATTTGCTTTGTGCCTTAGAGGAAGACCTCTTAGACCTTGTTTCTTGTCTTTGCAGGCTCGGGAGATGCAGTACTAGTGCCCTGCACCCCTGCCGACTGGCGAGGAGCCACATCGGAAATTGAGGTCGCAGGACTACCAGCCTCCAGCAGCTGCACTGCTGGAGAATTACTTGTTAGATTCGTCTGTAGGGGTGGATGAGGACAGCGATGAAGACGTCGGTGATGATGTGACGAGCCGGCCCGAGGCAACTAGTATCACAAGGCCGGGGCGCAAGACGAGGGCGACGACAGCGAAGCAGTCAAGGTCAAAGGTTGCCGCAACGGCTGAGGCATCGAAGACTGCCAAACTCGAGGCCGAGAAGAAGAAGAGGAAGAGGAAGGTAGATCCCACCACGTCGTTGCAGAACATCGAGGAGGAGGAGGATGAAGCCACTGATGTGCTGCCGATCACTGATGATCGCGTGGCACCAAGGTCTCCGAGCCCCGCGACCAAGAGGCAGCAGGAGCTGGAGAAGAAGACGACGGAGGAGGAGATCCGCCGTATCAAGGAGGCGCAGCTGGCTGCGGCCAGCGTTCAGGCTAAAATGCCTTTGAAGGTACGAGGTCAGCAGCAGAGGCCGAAATCGCGTACGACGGTGGTTGTGAGGTAAGACCCCAATACTTGGACTTATTCATTGATTATAATTATGTGGGCGTAGCATATTGACGAAGAAACTATTGCAGGTCAGACGCCAGATCTCAGAGCACCTCGAGTGCTCAGAGTTCCCCCACAAGGACGATGGCGTTCGAGCATGAGGTCGGGACTCAGGGTTCCGTTGGCGTCGTGGGGACATCGACTCCCCCACCCGTCATTGACGTGGAGCTGATCAACACGGTGCCAAGCACATCAGCTCAGGACCCGGTGGTGGATCAAGCTTAGATCGACCATCCACAGCAGGGCCCAGAAACAGCCGGCGGAGAGGTACCGGGTTCGACGTCGATGGGGCCAGGTTTGAGGAGGCGGGAGAGCAACTGGAACGGCACCCCTTTGGAGGGAGACATCTTTGAGGACGATGAGGACATGAAGGAGGTCCGTCGGGCCATCTTGATGCTTAACAAAGCGTTTACAGTAAATAACTGCCTTTGGATTCAGTAAACAACTTATCTTGTAAATGTTATCGACGACCTGTCTTGTGTCCTTGAAGCAGTCACTGGCGAACTGTGCCCAGAGCAGGGCCGACCAGTGTAGGAATGCCACAGCCCTACAACTGTGGGTGACGGAGCTCGAGCAAGAGCTCAAGCAGGTTCGAGAGGAGGCCGCTGCTGATAAGAAGAAGCTCGAAGATGAGCTAAAGGAGGAACAACGCAAGAATCGCAACGCTGATGAGCTGTTGACGTCTGTGAGTGCTGGTAAGACCAACAACCCACGACCTTGTGTATTTGAGCTGCTAAACTAGGTCTTGTATCCGACGATATCTTTGTGCCACAGAATTTCATAGAGACAAGGAGAAGCTTAAGGATGACCTCAAGGTTGCCAAGGAAAAGATTCGAAGCCTTGAGGTGGACCTGCGGGCGGCTGACGCGAGCGGCGAGGAGCTGAAGAAACTGATGAAGGCTGCCGTGGACAGTGAGTATGATGTGTCCCAGAAGTTGGCTTATGAGAAGCAAGCACGAAAGGACCTTGAGGTCAGTCTCAAGGTAGTTTTGCAATCGTTGCAGAATGACCAAGTGACCATTGTAGGGCTTGAGGTGGAAGTCACCGACCTGAAGAATGCTGCCGACCTTGTCATGGACATGGTGGAGCCACAGGTCGCCGGGGAGGAGCCCAAGCCAGCCATTGACCGACTCATTGATGCTCCCTAAAAGCTGATGGATCTCTTGAGGGTGACGAGTTTAACAACGGCTACGGAGTCGCTGGTGCGAGTAAAGTCGCACTTCCCCGAGGTCGACATGGCCAAGGTTGGGGAAGGCCCGGACGCAACAAAGGACCTCAAGGTCGTGGAGGAGGAGGTGCGGGTGGCTGCTGAGAAGATAATGGACGCCATCGATTACGAGGGCGATGATGGTGATGAGTAGTTGTAGCCTCCAAGTTGTACCCTCTCTTCCTCCAGTCTTGTAAATAACAATGATGATGCTCTTTTGGCTCACATCTCATGCTTAGTTCATGTTTGCGCAAGCTTGGTTGCCCTGAAGCAGCATGTTTCAATATGCCCCGCTGACCACTACTCACGGAGAGGCTGGCTTACTGACCACCATAGCTCAGCAGGGAGACTTATGTGTGACCGGCGCGCGGAGAGAGTCTAGGACACAGGTTTTGCAACCACACGACCAAGCAGGTTCGCGGCAACACAAAGTAAACAATCGTGAGAGACGACGTCCTCAGGTCGAACGACCCCTGAGTTGGCATAGCCAAGCCCCCGAGCATGTCGAGGGGGAGGAACCGAAAACTTCACCCTCAGGTCTTTCAACCCTTGTATTGGCTTTTGCCAAGCCCCCGAGCATGTCGAGGGGGAGGGTGCATGACATGGAAGAAAAGAGGATAGAACTCGAGACACAGTAGATGACTGCTTAAAACTAATATTTATTTACCTAAAAATACAAGGAAACTAATAGTTATTGGCGGCATTGCTGGCGGCATTACCGGCGGTGTTGGCAGCGTTAGTGGCTGGGTTGGCCGCTGTGTTGGTAGCAGTGTTGACCGGCTACACGACTTCATTCTCACCACCTCCCTCTTCAGCCACGGGCGGAAGGGGAGCGTTATCGTTGTGGTGATGACGGCGGGGTCGCTCTGACCTGCTCCTGGAGTAGGAACTCGAGGCCGATCTACTGTATCCTTGACCTCTTTCTTCAACCTAGGCGGTGGCGATGCGGATGTGAGCTTGTAGACGTCGAGTCGCAGGAGTGTCTCCAAGTTGCCCTAGCTCGGCAAGGGCTGCACCTAGGTTGGCTTGAGGCGAGTTGTAGACTTCGTGACCATCCTGCTCAAAGTCCCTCAGGAGGTCTCTGGCACGTAGGCAGTGTTGACGGGGCTCGTCTTGATTCTGCTGCTGCTGAGGGGCGGCTGGGGCTGCAGGTTGTGGTCCTTCGTCGACGACGTTACCTGCGGGTTCGCCACCAGCACCAGGTACAACATTGCCCACGGCTTGACCCAGGGCTTGATGTTGGGCAGCTGCTGCAGCCGCATCTGCTTCTTGCTGATGACACACAGCTCGTGCGGCG
The DNA here is from genome assembly GCA_036936925.1 of Cenchrus fungigraminus. Lineage (NCBI taxonomy): Eukaryota > Viridiplantae > Streptophyta > Magnoliopsida > Poales > Poaceae > Cenchrus > Cenchrus fungigraminus. The sequence goes on along the minus strand of CM072772.1, from coordinate 53,091,806 downwards.
TTAGCATTCTCTCGCTGTTGGCGCTGCTCATCTGTCTCGTCGGCTTGAGAAGGTACGTCAGCAGAAACCGTGAGGACCTCTCGATCCGAGATCTCGAACATGTCACCTGGGTTGTTGGGAGCGATGGTCATAAGGGCGATCTGGAACATGCCGCAGTCCTGGGACAGCGCATGGTTGATCTGGCAACCATGAGTCGCGACTAGAGGTCGGCGAAGCTTCTTTAGCACACGGCACTGGCGAGCCATGTGTTTGGAGTCCTCGTGGACAGGGTAGGGATCGTCGAGATGACCTCTGTGGTTGCCACGAGATGGCAGGTTGGACCCAGATTCGATCTGGATCTTCTTCTTCATGTGGCGAGACGCCGCATGAGCTGCGTTCCGCAGGCCAAGAGGCATGTGGGGTGAAGGTGGAGTGGTCCTGCGATGGCGCTTGACGTGCTCACAGACCTTGATCGTGTCGGAGAGCATGTCCTCGACGCGATCGAGCCCCGCGATCAGGTCGCGAGGAGTGGGTGGGTGGGTTTCCGCCAGCAGATCGGATTCGACTTGCTGGTTGGAGGTGACCGCAGTACCCTCGATGACGAGGCAGGCGGCTGGAGCGGTGGATTCCATCTCCATGTACATATTTTTTTTGTTGCACACACTGTACCCACCGTGTTGTAAATAACTGCATACCTGTGTTGCAATTAGCAACTTTGATTACCAACTTAATTGTGATTTTTTTCTCAATTTTTTTAGCAGCACTAGAAGACACTAGTGGAGGACATTTTGTAGGACAGAGTCCACTTGTAGAAGACAATGCACGACAAGGAACAGAAGAAGAAATGGGCAGAGATGTAGATGGCCAGGAAGGTGCTGGAGCAGGAGGTGTTGGAGGTAATTTTGGACTACTGTTTGATATTGCAGAATTATTTGTAAATTCCACCCCATCTCCAGGTACAATGCTTCAGTTACTTAATGACCATTTCAGTTTCTTAGTTTCTGCAGGTTTAAATTTTCCTTTTTTTATCTTCGACTTTTTTTCCAATGCAGCTGGTTTGTCCACACCCCGTGCTCATGAACACCAAGATACGGCTGGAGGGAATCAATCAGACGATGAAATGTCTGATCAACTTGGAACTCAACGCCCATCCACCAATGAGCTCCATCGCCCCCTGTTATCAATTGTCAAAATATATCTTTTTTGCATTTTTTGTCAATTATTCGTGTTGCAAGCACCACTTTACCTGTGTTCCAAATGGTCAGTGCAAACTGACATTCCTTTTCTTAAAACTTTTTTTACTATGCAGCAGAAGAGGACGACGTCACAGACCGTGAACCAATTGGGACTCAACCCCCGATCAACAGTGATGAATATCGCATGAGCCGTTCGCCCACTCCAGATGTCATTGAAGTTTTACCAATCGAAACTCAACCCCCGACCAACACTGATGAATCTCACAGGAGCCGTCCGCCAACTCCAGATCCAATTGAAACTCAACTGCCGAGCAAAATTGATGAACCTCGGAGGAGATGTCCACCCACTCCAGATCCTACTGCCAATGTTGATGGGCAACAGAAAGGCATGAGAAGTAATTCTTCTCCATATACTAATTCTTCTCCATATACTACACACACAACCATTTTTTGCCCCTTGATGACAACTGCTGCATTGCTAAGTTTACGCACTGTTTTCCTTTTCTGTACATGAACCCCCAGCACCGGAGGCATTGCGTGGTGCTTCGCAGAATGTTGATTCTATTTGCAACCTACTTCAAACATCTTCCATTGTTGACGAACTTCCCGTACAGGTGCCATAATGTTTTTGCATTTTTTCTGTTAATTTGCAACATTGTTTTAACTGTTTGTTGCAATTGCTTTATCCACTAGCATGCAATTGCTTTAACTGCTTGTTGCAATTTGTATAAGCTGCAAATGAGACTTCTGGCAAAGATTCAGATGTCCCTCCTGCTGATGATGTATCCAGGGGTACTAATGCTAATGTCGAGACATCAGCTGTAAGTTTTTTTATAACACATCCGTATTTCAATATTCTCCCATTTTCTTGTTTATGTCAGCATATACATTACATAGTTTTTGTAAATATGTTCTAACTAACTGTACCCTTTTTATTTTATTTTTCATGCAGCAAGCAAAACCAGCAGCTCCAAAAACATACAGCAGAAGGTACACACGCAGCATTGTTGTAGCAGATGCAGCACCAGAGCAAGGAACCACCAAACCTAGTGGTGGTGGTCGTTTGAAAAAGAAAACTACAAAGAAGTTTCCTAAGCAAAGGTCTCTGTGTCGTCTTAGCAAAGAGCAGCAAGCAATACGCGCTTCTTACGAAGAATGGTTAGAGCGGCAGAAACAAGCGGCAGAAGAAGAGATTACAGTCCTCCAGAGCACTGTCACGGGCGAGGCAGGACCCAGCGGAGATGCATCTCAACCCATTTTCCCCGACGACCCAGTTGAAGACATCAATTGCTTAACCCCTCCAATCCGGCTGTATCCAGAGGAATGTGAGCCTCTCAAGATTTTGACGGGTTCCAAAAGATCATATTCAGGCACCTTGGATAGCGTTTGAGGAAGAGGCCTAGGTAGTTTGTATCTCCGTTTCTAATCCCCAAGAAGCGTGTTGTAGTCCCTCTGTCAAAGGCTCTAGCTATGAGAAACACGATTATATCTGTTGAGAAGTTGAGATAGTAAGGACCCACACTTCTATGTTGTAACTGACTCACATTAGTGTTGCAATCTGCTTTTTGACTCATGTATCTTTTTCCCATTCCACAGGACGACTTTGATTGACTACAGTGTTTTCTGCTCTTTCGATGGCAATGACCTTGTTTCATCCTTTGGTGACAACAAAGATGGTGATTCATTAGTGTTAGGTTTCACTATTTTCTGTCTTCGGTATGACGATATTGTCCACAAGGAAGATTCAATTGGATACCAGATTTTCTCACGCCTGGATTCTATGTGAGTTTATGTACTGAACCCCTCCACCATCCTTCACGCACCTGTTTTTACTTTTTTTACCTTTTTTTTGTAATGGTGGCCTGATGTAGTCATGTAGTAATTGGCTCCGTATGTTGGTTGCAATTTGTGTGTTCCTAGGGTTGTAATTGGTTGCAATTTTTTTGCACAGTTTATGGTAAAGTATGTTGTCAGTGTTTTTGAAGAGGACAACAAAACTGAGACTAGAGAATTCACTCTACTAACTTACCATCTTGAGAGTGAGCTTGAGAATTACCCCGACTTCGACAAAGCTAAGCTGGTTAGTGATTTTATGACCATCTCATTTGTTTCCGTTTTTTGTGTATCTGTTATGGAACTGATATCAATTTTTTTTTGCACCATAATCATTACACAAATGCAGATATTTATTCCAATTGTTTTGGAGAGGCATTATTTTGTTTACTGCATCAATCGTATTCACAACCATATCGACATTCTGGATTCAATCGATTATAAGTGGATCAACATCAGCCCTGAACCACGTCACGCCCCCATATTTGAGAAGATCCCCATCATCAATGATGTATTTCAGAAGGTCAGTAAGAAGAAGTTCCCTAATTTTGAGAACTAGAGCAGACCATTCATAGATGTCCCGAAGCAAGCCGGCCCTTGTGATTGCATGTTCTTCGTTTGCAAATACATGGAACATTGGGATGGTGACAAGCTGCACGTTGAGATAAATCCTGTGAGCTTCTATTTCCTTTTTTCCTTTCTGCCCCTAATTTTTTATTTTTCATCCTTATGCACATTTGTTTTAATGTTGTAGTATATTTTCAGCATTTCTAAGTTTTATGTTTCTTTTTTCTGTGGTTATCTTCTTTTTTCAGTACAAGGGCAATATCTACAGGGTCGAGCTCATGCACTATGCGATTTTCCACCCGTTGAACCAGGCTGACCTACCTGATGAGCTTGGTGTTTACCGGATTGGTGGAAGAAATATAGCGCTGGACAACTCACAATGATGATGTGTTTTTTAGTCTCACCCTACCGCTGTGTGTGCGTTTGATGTTTAACTTAGCCTCACAATGCTTTCTGTGTTTGGCATCTTGAAACTGTGTGTATCACGTTGTGTTTTCCCGGATTGATCATAGGGGCATAGGTTTAGGTTCTAATTTTGGTTAAATGTGAGAGAGATTTTGAATAAAATTGAATGAATCTTAGAAAAATTCTAACTCTAGAGAAACCAAGGATATGAATTTTGAACAAACCAAAAGTTAAGTTTCTAGGTTCACGCGAGTCCTACCATGCGCTGAAATTTTAAATATCATCTAGGAACATAGCGTGGCTCTACTCGTGTGTTTTTAGCATGTAAAACAAGTCAACCATAACATCATGAAGAGGATGAAAGATTGAGGTAGGTTCTGAATTTTTTTGGTTTTGGTTTCAAAAAGAAGCAAATAACACATAGGTTGGCTCATGTAAAGGGTTTATGATCCAAATAAAATATCCAAACAAGATTTATAACTCTAAACATTATCCAACCACTTTAAGAGTCTATGAATATCTTGCGTAGCAAATTCTAAAACCAAGTTACTTGAAAGACTCGAAAAATCTTGATCGGGTTGTCCTCCCGGTAGCTTATTCTTGACTCGACGAAATGGGTTGCCTCCCGCCTAGCGCTTCGTTTATAGTCCATGGCTAGACTTCTTTACTTGATTACTACGGATCAATGCTCTTTGCAGGTGTTGCAATCTTCGGTACCCACATCTGCACCATCTTTGGCGCAGGCTTATTCTCTGGCTTAGTCAACTTTTTGGTCTTCACAGGCGGCTTTTGTTCCTTGATCTTGACGGATGCGACAACTTCTTTGATTTCCTTTGCTTCCTTCTTTTCTGGCTCTTCCTTCTTCCTTAGCTCTTCCTTACTAACACGACGATGAGGTGGAATATATTTAACTTTGATCGTGTTGCATACCTCGAAGCGTGGTCGAAACTTGAAGGAACTCCTCTCGCCGTTGATGTCGAACTTGATTTCCCCCTTGCCGACGTCGATGGTAGCTCCGACGGTCTTGAGTAAAGGCCTCCCAAGGATGAGCGGTGGCTTCTCCCTTTCTCCCATCTCGAGCACCACGAAGTCGACGGGGATGAAGTGGTGTCTGACCTTCACAGGCACATCCACGGCGATGCCCAAAGGATAACGAATGGAGTTGTCACCCAACTCCAAGCACATGGTCGTAGGCTCTAGCTCCGGTAGGCGTAGCTTCTCAAACACGTCTCTTGGCATGACGCTCACACTTGCTCCAAGGTCGCATAATGCCTTCTCGAACTTGAAGGAACGAACGGAACATGGAATCGTCGTGCATCCGGGGTCTCCTTGCTTCTCTAGTCCGTTTGCAATAGCGGCGCTACAATGCTCAGACATCTTGACGTGATCCACCCCGAGTGTTGCTATCTTATACATGTTTGCAAGTATATCTTTGAAGTAGCGAGAATATGTAGGAACTTGAATGGCATCCAATAGCGGCATGTTGATGCTCAACCTACGCACAACTTCCACAGACTTCTCAAAATGATTATCAAGTTTACCTCGGAAGTAGCGTGGCTTGAGTTATGGTATCTTCGTGTCTTCTCCCGGCATCTCAAACTCGGGCTCTTCGGTGATGATTTCGGTAACCTTCTCCTTAGCAAATACCTCCGCCTCGGTATATGGTTTAGGCTTTCTAGCTCCCGTGGAATGCTCCGGATCTTCGGTCTCCTTCCCCGAATGAGTTTGAATGGCCTTAGCCGTCTCGAGACTTTGAGGTTGCCCCAGAAGCTTCCCTTCATTAGTGGATAGGTGCCCGACAAGTTGTCCCACTTGTGTCTCGAGCATCTTCATCATGTTGAGCACTTGATGGTTGGAGCTTCCGACCTCCGTCACCTTGCTATCGATGTTCTCCAACACCTTGTCTATGGCTTTGAACTTAGTGATGGTGTCCTTGTTGATCTTAGCTTGCTCATCCATGAAGTCCTTCAATTGCATACGAAGAGGAACCGAATTCGGAATGGACAAACTTGCATTAAATTGAGGTCTACCTTGCCCGTAGCGGAAGTTTGGCAAATCTCCCTTCCTCATGTAGTCGAGCATCTTGGCTTCCTCCGGGCAATCCTTTTGGACATGGCCATACTCTCCGCACTCTTCACATGTGGACCTTGCTTTGGCAGCCTTTAAATCTTGAGCTTATTTCTTCTCTATCTCCATCTTCTCCAACCTCCTCATAAGCGAGTCGATCTTGCCTTCGAGTAGATCTTCCTTCTCCACTTGCAAGACTCCCTTGATGTTCCCCGTGGGTTAAACCGGAAGTAAGCGTCTGGATGACGCCCATGTGTCATTGTCCACGACCTTCTTGAATAAAGTGAAAGCTTGGGTCGGTGTAAGCTCGATGATCGATCCTCCCACCGATGCATCGATGATTGTTCTTGACACCATGGTGAGTCCTTGGTAGAACTTTTGAATGAGATCTTCCTTCGGGAATTTATGATGTGGCACTACCCGAGTGTACTCATTGAAGTGCTCGAAAGCTTCCGATATGGTCACCGTAGGATATTGAGCAAAAGTAGCAATCTTATTACGCAAGCTTTGAGTCTTACCCGGTGAGTAGTATTCCTTCATGAAAGCTCTCATCAAAGCTTCCCATTTTGCACCATCTCCGCCGGTTGAGAGTAGAACCATTGCAAAGCCTTTCCGAGTAGCGAGAACGGAAAGAGCCTTGCCCTCATTTGGTTTTGAGTCACCCCTTCCATGTTGAATGTCTGACAAAGTTGAATGAACGCTTGGAGGTGAAGATTTGGATCCTCTTTACCGGTGAAGGGTGAATGTTGCACCATGCGGATTGTTGAGGTCTTGATCTCGAACGGCCTTCCGATCTCTGCAAGGTTCAAGATTGGTAGGTCGACGATGTCTGGGGTGCATAGCTCCCCGATCTTGCGCTCCGACTGCGGTTGTTCTCCCATCAGTTGCGGTTGAAGTTGATTTTCCCTAGGGCTTGGAGGTGGCAATTCCTTTGGAGACTCCGATGATCCTTCGGCCTCCGCTTTTGGATCTGCAAATTCCAGCTTTTTAGCTTGTGCTTCACGTCTCCTTAGCCTGTAAAGTTTTTCTGGATCATCCACAAAATTTTCGGGTTTGTTGGAGAGGTAGCCGTCCATCTCCTGTTAGGGTTAGAAAATAAACAAAATAAAAACAAATCTAAGAAAACTAGGGTTAGTCAAACTAGATTAGATTGATATTGAGGATGATCAAAAGTTAGTAGATGCAAAAAGAAAAACCAAAAGAAAACTGAAAATATTCACAAAAAGCAATAAAAGATCGAATCTTGATCACTTGTTCCCCAGCAATGGCGCCAGAAAAAGGGGCTTCTTGATGGTATATATGCGTATCAAACTTCGTTTGGATTGCAAGCGGACAAATCCTCTGTCGTAGTCAAGGGACCCTTCTTCCCTCAAGTGTGAACCCAAGGTATCGAATCCGTGGAACAAATGTGTGATGCAAGAACCAATCCAATAAAGCCACAAACACTTTAATCTTTGAAAGGTTGTTGCTTTAGCATCTAATCTAGAGAGCACCAAAAGAAACGAATCTAATCTATGAAAATCAGAGTTAGCAAGAGATAGAGAGGGATAGGTAAAACCAATCTAGAGAGATTGGATCAAGCTCTTGTTGAAATTCCAAGCAAAGACGAATAAACCAAATTGAATCTCATAAAAAGCTTCTTTAAATCGCATCTTCCATTCCAACTCCGAAGACGCCCACCTTTTGGAGCCACCGTTCTGTCACAACGCACTCCTATTCGTGCAGGTTAGCCTAGGGCGAGTCCAATGGACAAGATGAAATCTCTTGGTAGGTCAGGCATGCACCTCTAGCCACCACGGCTACAAGAACACCCTCTATGATCTATCTCGAGAATAGATCTTAAAGTAAGAAAAACCAATCGAGATCAAAGTCGTAGAAGAAGCACTTGATCGCTAGAAATCAGATTACAATTTGATAATTCAACATACTCAAAGGTACATGGACAAGATCACCACCGGGATCCTACCTTGATCTTGCTCCTAGCTCCTGGATCTCCGATGTGGTCTTCCTTGCAAGGTTCCCACGCCGGCTAGGGAAACCCTAGACAACTAGCTCGACCCTCTCCTCTCCGGAATGGTGTCCCTCTCTTCTCTGCTCCTCGGCGGTAATGGCGAATGAGTTGATGCGTGGCTCTTGGCAGGGGGACTATAAATAGTCTGAGGATCGTCTAGGTCAAAGGGGGCACGAATGGACCCAGAAATGGGCTGGGCCCATTCTGACCCATCTTGTGGCCTCCTTCCTCGGCGATGCTTCTCGTGTCTTCTGGAAGTTTCCCTCCTCTGCATGTGGGCCCTTGACGTCAGTTTCTCCGTCGTTTGGATAGAGCTCCTTGCCTCGCAAGCTTCAGCATTTTTTGTTCAGGTCCTCGGAGTTTTCTGCCTTCACGGGTTGGTCCTTGGGCTTCTTGGAGTCATGTTCACTTCATTGCTTGACTTGTACCGGCCTTCATGGTCTTCTCACGAGGTGCTTGATGAACTTTACCCGGAAGTCTTGCATTTAACGCTAAATTCCTGCATAAACATCAAACTCCAAAACCGACATGCACAAACAAACTTGTTATATCAAGGGGGTTAGTACCAATGGATAAGATATAAAATTGATGCCAACACCGAAGGTAAACTCATGGCTAGGTTGACGGAAATTTACCGTCAACAATCAGCTACTGATATCTTGTCAGTTGTTGGACTGTCCAATATAGCACATCGCGGGAGCGTGAATGAATCAATAAAAAAACCATGCTGCAAGTTATTAGCATACAACATCTGCATGTTTTTTTAAGAAACAACAAAAAGAAAAAGAGAGCAGTTAGTAAAAAATAGCAAATAAACATAACAATAACTAATTAGAACACACACCATGCTGCAGTTGCAACATGCATAGTACCCAGCATGATAAACAACTGACTTATATAACACACATGGAGCTAGTGAGATACAAATTACAGCTCAACCAGTAGTGCAACTGTAACATTCCTTCAAGACAGATTACTACTGGAACACTTAATGCCACAGCTTCAAATAAAATAAAAAAAATACTTGTTCAACAAAGTAGTAAAAAAAAGCACAAACAACAACAGCAAAGAAAAAAAAGAGAGTATAAAAACTTTACCATCAAGAAGATACCGCAGCCAGTCAGCGGTGTGTTGATACCCTTGAGCGGGAAATCCTTTTTGAACAACCGTGCTGCTCTATTCAAGTTGTCCACAACTACTTTACACCAATTCGCATTGCCAATGTTGTCAAGGTCCTCGGTGTAGATCACATCCTCCAGCCTGATGTGGGTGTCAGTGTTGGAGAACAGTAGAGTTTGGAATGCAGCCATGAAAAATGCCCTCAGGCCCAAAGCGCCTACTAGCCTCCTGCTCTTGAAACCCTCCACAATGTCTACAATCCTAATACCATGCTTATCATAAGTAGTTGGACAGATTTGTTGACCCAACTCGTTCCGCCTAATTCGAGCTTCTTCATCAGTCATGGAGGGTGGGTCGCAGCCACGTCTGGGGATCTGGAACGCACACCAGACGCTGTGCTCATTTACCGGGATGAATTTGCCACCACCGATCTCTAAAGTCATGCTCTCTGGGTTGAGCTTCTGCATAATCCACATCAGAAATTTCCTATCCATGCTGGATGGTTTGAACAGCAGCAGACCACCAAAACCCTTGGCCTTGACATCATCTATGATACTTTTGGGGAGAGATTTAACAATGTCCAACCACTTTGCATGAGAGCACCGCATTGCAGGGGGTTGGATGCGACGCTTCTTCCTATTCGCCTCATTAGCTGAATCAACATTATCACCCCCACCGGCATCATCCGCTCTCCCAGCAGCTGCACTTTGAGTGTCGGGATTCCGATCAGTAGGTAGCCTTAACCTTCTCTTCCTCTCTTTCCAAGGAACATTAGTTTTTCCCTTCCCCTTATCCTTTGCAGCAATACGGGGGGAACTCCGGCGCTCACCACTACCCTGATCACCTGGTGGATTACCTTGCGTACTCATTATAAGTGTTGCGATTTAAAAAAACATCAGAAAAATGCTAACAACAGAATGAACATATACTCCGCATCAGAATATCACTACGAAAAAATAAAAGAGCAACCGGTTGCACTGATTCATAGTACAGCAAGTGAAAAATCACATCATCCAGTTTACAACACATTCTGCTAGCCAATTACATACATCAGTATACTCCAATTGCAACTCCAGTTACAAACTAATAAAATTCACAATACAGTGCCATTGGCAAATTGCAACAAAACTGAGGGGCATTTACAACAAGTATGATAACCTAGTTATCATCCTATACTGCACATCCAGACTATAACTAAAAATAAAAAAACTACAAGTATCATCATTACTTAAAATTCACAATACAAAAAATCCCACACACCACCGTTACATCTGAATCCACCAGTGCCAAACAAGAAGTCCCAGCATAAAGAACACTAACGAAAAATTGAGGGCAGCAATTACAACAATTCCTATAGAACAATAAAAAATCACAAAACCTAGTTTGGCACTGCTTAAAAATTGAGATTGATAGCCAATTACACATATCATTGTCCTCCCAAAATGCATAAACTAGTTAATGGGACATCACATTATATATAAAAGGGTATAGCATGGCAAAATACAGTGGGCAAATTGCAACATAGTGTACTGGGCGGTTACAACTAGTATGGCAGCAGGATTATAAAAACATCATTGTCATCCAAATGCAGCTAATATGCATGTATATGACATGACAAAATACAATGGGCAAATTACAACAAATTGTCATAGGCGGTTGCAACTGGTATAAAAGCCTAATTATCATCCTATACTGTGCGCTCCCACGGCGGCACTAGCTTCGAGATAGGCGGTGGAGATCAACACAAGGTATCAAACTGTGAACAAATCACGCATCAAAACGAAAACCCTAGTATCTCACGAGTACAAAATCAAAATCACGAATCGATGGAGGGATTCTGTGTGTGGAGGATTCGGGGCGTCGCACTACCACGGCTGAATGGGGCAATCACGGATCTAGGTATGTGGGGTGCTGGTGACTAACCTCACAACGGCTAAATCAACGAACTGACGGCGTCGCTCACTCCACTTGGCGCCGCTGCGCAAACTGAATCTCGAGCGCCGAGGAAGCACGTAACTGGAGCGTGCTGCTCACCGCAGGGGGGAGATGTCGTACACGGTGGAATCCTCGAGCGCCGAGGAAGCAGGGGACTGATGCGCACTTGTCGCCGCAGGCGGAATGTAGAACGTGCTGGAATCCTCAAGCCACGGGGGAACCGAACGACGAGCGAGGGGCGGAATCGCGACAGCCCGCCCCCCTCCACAAATGGCAGCGGCGGAGCGGATTGCGAACTGGCGACGGGAATGGCGGAGGGAGCGAGGAGTGGAAACTGAAGAAGAAGAAGTGCGGGAGAAAAAGGTGGAGCGGTTTTGGACAGGGGGGTTGGATCGGACAGGGGCGCACGGTGCGGGGCGGTTGCGTTGCTGGCTCGGATCGGATGGTGCAGTGCGGCAGTTGCCGTGCTGGCTGGGTCGGGTTGGGTGCGCCGGGTTGGTTGGGTTAGCCGGACTAGGGCGCGCCGGGTTGGTTGGGTGCATTTCCTATGTAGGATGCACCCATGTGTAGTATATACCTTTAGTGTGTGTATATATATATATATATAATTTTTTATTCATTCTAAATTAATTTGTTTATGGTACATATATATTTTGAACTTTCATAAGGTTATTATATCTCATCATCATCTAATTGTGTGCAGGATCACTTTTGTTCTACCTATGCTTCAATTAGCTTCTGTGCGATTCTTAATCAAGTCGTGGAAAGAGTTGGGGTGGATTACTATGGTGGGGAGCCATTTTTCACCAAAAATTGGAAGAGTCAAGCAATTCTAACTTTCTACAAGCTAACAGAACCCAAGGCTCCATTGTTTGATGTTTGCAGTGTTGTTTGTGACAGTCCTCCGGAAGCGGAGGAGAGTGCACTAGTACACGCTCTAGCTTATTTTGAGGGAGTTCTAGGCTGGACGAATGCTGACATTAACCATATTTCATATCTACAAGCGTGTGCTGCTCAGTAACATTATGCATGTATGCATCAGGATTTGTACCGTACCCTATTATATGATCTTGTATTAATTAGCTAGCTACGTGAACCTTTATGAACTTAGGCCGTGTTTAGTTGGGCAAATTTTCCTCCTTTCCACTCTCTCTCATCACATTAAATACACCAAAAGATATATGTTCGGAGTACTAAATGTAGATGAAATCAAAAACTAATTACACAGTTTGGATGGCCTTTGCGACACGGATCTTTTGAGCCTAGTTAGGCCATGGTAGGACAATATTTACCACAAAAAACCGAAACATACCTTTTGCTACAGTGTGTTGAAAAGGCAAATTTTTTCTACCAACTAAACACAGCCTTATTGTTGACACTGTTTTTTAGCACATGTCAAGACTGGCGTCAAAAGGGAGCGGAAGGACCTGTATAAGACATGGAGCGTCTGCCGATGGAAAGTAAAAGGATTGAATAAGGAAAGCAGAGCATGTCTGTATAATTGAATAAAGAAGGCAGGGAACATCGGCGAGAGCTTTTACCAGAAGAAATCGGCCGATGTATAGGATGCAAGAACTCTACCACCAGGTTTCGGTAAAATCGGCTGGGGAGGAGGAAGGATAAAGAAAATACATACACATCATGTGCATGCGTAGGTAATTGGAGAAGGGCAAAGTGCATTGAAGCATACAGGTCAACACATATATTTAAATAGTTGAAGGTCCAAGGATTAAATATTTCCCAATCGGCAAGGCAGAAACAATCGGCTGGCAGAGGCAATCGGCAGGAGCACGTAATAAAAGAATAGGCAAAGTTGATAGGCAACAGTACAGCTTTACCATGAGCCGATTATTAGCAAGTTCTCTCGAGAAGCATGCATACATATATCAAAAGTGCATATGACCAGCGTATATACAAAGATTAATAAAAGAAGAAGAGAAAGAGTATACGGAAGTTCAAAAGAGAAGAAACAAGGGAGTACGGGAAGTCCAGCTATTGCCTTGGCCGATTCAGATTCAATGAAAAGAGAGGAGAAATACCGTATAATTGTTGGCCAACATAGCAAGGAAAGATTCTGCTCAAGGAAATCCGTACGTGGAATTAAGAAAGAAACAATCTGTTTACAGCATGGCCGGATTTATTATAAGAAATAAGGCCAAGGAGAGGAAGCCGACATTGTGTTGGTCGACAAACAAAGGAAGTTTAATTAACAAGGACTGTGCACGATGGAGAAATAGAGTCTATGTATCTTGAGTTATTATTTTTAAATTAGGAGAGTTTGTATCATTAGTTGGTGTGATCTGCTAGGAGTTGTTTAATTAGGAAGTTTTGAGCCCTTCTGGCCGTAGAAGTTTGAGGAAGCCCAGGGTATAAATATAAGCCCCGACCATTGTAAGAGCATCTCCAAGAGTTTGCTAAATTTTACTTGGCAAATCTTGTGATTTTGCCAACTTCTAAAAAGATATGCCAAGTAAAAAAAGAGTTCATCTTCAACAATTTGGTATAATTCACTTGCCAAACTCAGATCTAACTTACATCAGGAATCCTGAGAGAAATAAAATTATGTTTATGCCCTCCCACCTCTTGAAAACTTACATTAGGAATCCTTCTCTATTCTTTATTTCTTTTTTCACCCTCTCACCTACAGGGAAACGACGATGGCAACCACAATCCGCGCGCGTATATATGTGCGCGGGGAGGTGAGTTTTGCCAAGTTTCTATTTTTGCCTAGTTGGTTTGCCAAACTGTTGGAGGTCAATTTTTCTTGTTTTGCCAAAAATTAGATGGATGCCAAGTTGATTTGCCAACCTGTTGGAGTTGCTCTAATAGTTTTATCACATGATCAATATCAAAACCGCCTCCGGGCAAACTCCTTTACAGATTCTTGCATCTAATTTTTAGTGACTTCACCATCGTACCTTTTTCTACTTCACGAGTTCTCGCAAACTCGTCGGGGTGCATCGCTTCAATCTCCGGTTTGCTAGTGAGTTCCGCTTTACCGAGTAATATCTAGGATTTAACCTCCGGGTGTATCGCTGTGGTTTCGTCTAGATTTATTCACAAGTTATTGATATCAGCTAGATTAGCAAGTTTTATCTTAATTCTTGTTACTTTAGCTTTTATCGCAATTATCCAGCTTGAGAACTGTTTCCTGTCGGCTTTATCACATTATTATTATTATTATTTTAATTATCATATAGCCGGCTAGATCTGTTTCAAGTGTTGCTCACGTAGCTCTGTTTAAGTTGCCTTTGGTAGCTTACGCTTTGCCTACGTCATCATATCGGCTGATCTAGCCGATCTGTTCTGCCCCGTATCGGCTACCTAGCTGTTACGATTTTATCGGAAAATACATCGGCTCTCTAGCCGATTAACGTTTTCCTAGGTTTTCCATTGTCAATCAACAGGTCAGATTGGCTGGCACACCTCGCAACAGACCGGGGAGTCACGTGTGGTGCGCGCGGAGGTGACGTCCTATTTTTGCATCAACACATTTTTGGCACGCCCGGTGGGACATGATATTAAATCCATATTATCATATCGCCTGATGGAACACGAAGAAATATCCACGATGAATCAAGAGGTGTTCAATGAGTGCATAAAACGCGTCATGGATGATTAGTCTGAAGTATTGATGAGCATCGTAAGCGAAGCAATTAAGGGTGCATTCTCTCATGTTCCTCAACAGGGCTACATGGAACCATACTGTCAACAGTCAGGATTAGCGGCTAGCACAGTGACGCCTGCATACGAAGGGATTCTTAATCAAGTGGTACCTGTGTATCCTGCTACATCACCGTTGGTTACTACATCATTGCACCCAGCCAGCTACCAAGCTCAGATATCAGCTTCTCAGCCGATGGTACATCTACAACAGCCTGGTGGCTTCCATACGCAGGGGCATATGTTAGCTCCTCAACTGCGGTAATTTTCCCAGCTATCAGCTCAGCCTCAGCAGTTGGGAAACTACCAGCAACAAGTTCCTGCAGTTCAGTCTCATCAGTTCAGAAGATATCATTCACAAGTTGCAGCTGAATCGATGATGCACCTCCCACAACATAAAGGTCAGATGGCACCATTCACGACTCAAGAATCTGAAAAGTGCCAACTACGAGCTGTTGAAAATCAGCAGGAGGTGCAACAACTACAAGCAAGCAATAAGCAGACATCACGACCACTAGTTCCATTCACACAACTATTGGTTCAGTCATGTCAATCAAAAATTCATCAGACACAAGCTAGAGAACACCGATTAATGGTTGAACAGCCACAATCAATGGCTCAAAAATCTTGGCCCGAGGGGCTACAATATGCTCAACCATTGGTTCGATCACGCCAAACAGAAGGTTATCAGTTGCTAATATCGGCTATACAGCCGATGGTATATCAGCCACAAGCATCGGTTCAGCAGCCGATAGCTTATCAACCACAACCGAAGACTCAACAGTCTTGGCCTAGGGGGGCTGCAATATTCCCAGCTATCAGGTCAGCTACAACAATCAGAACAAAGGAACTATCAACAGGAAACAGAGGATATTCAGCTACAGTTCGTTCCTCAGGAAGCACTGCCGATGGCTCATCGGTTTGGTTTAGCAAAAACACAAGTGGTGACGGATATGCAAGACCAAATAGTTATTCAGCAAGAAAAGGTTAAAACAGAGGAGCTTGCATGTTCGGTTCAGACTACCATAAATCCTTCTCCAATCAATACAGCCGAAGTAAACAGCCAAGAGAAAGGAATTGATGCTGAAACATTGAGTACCCGAATGATTAATGAATCAGTGCGAATCCCGATTAATGAGTTTCAGAGTGGAAACCAATCTAGAGAAATACATGGCTCAGAAGAAACTCACAAGGAATCCAATCTAGAGAAACCAATCTCCAGATAATTGCAAAGACATAGGAAAACAAACTGATGGGAGTCTCTGTCCAGGTTCTAATCCATTGGATTCACGAGTGGCTATTGGATCAGTAGAAGATCACAAACTGCAAAGTGCAGTTGACAAGTTCAAAGATGAAGGCCACTACAGAAGAGATCTTAATTCAGAAAAACCTCAAAGGGGAACTCCGGCCAATAAGGGAGAAGAGGACGAAATCAGCATGCCCGAATGGAATAAAAAGTTGACTCCGTACATGTACATTGGAAAAGAAACTCATAAGGAAGAAGTCCCGGCCAATTACAAAGATAAAGAAAAGCAAGCCGGGGAGCCATTAAAGGAACAAGAATTGGCCGATGGATGGATAGCAGAAATTGGGCAGGAGACAACTTCTCAGATTATTTATTGCTCGCCACTCGAGCGTAGTGCTCAGGAGCATCAGCTAAGATTATTTTCCACGGGATCTAGGCGGACAAGAGTTATGTGTGTGATTTTAAAGCTGACGTCTCTAATCGGCTAGATGATGGGGCCCGTGTTATTTGAAGTTGATCCTATTATTATGTTGCCTCCTGTCATCAACATGAAAGCCAATAAGAAATATATTTTGGCTACGCATTATTGAAGTTAATAGAGTGCCAAGCGAATACACTATGCTTGTTGATAGCTGATTGAATGGTTAGCCGGTGAAAATAATTTTGCAAACCAATTGGATCTATGGTTCTAATTTAATGGTGTCCTCCGATATATATATATAGGATAAATTCATTCTACTCCCAGGTGTAGTTACTCCCACGTTCAAAAAATCACTTTGTGTATGTGTACATACCCATTTATCACTTCGAGTATGTTCACATACCTAAAATAAGATTTATTAAAGTGATAACCATGAAAAAATTTCAGTGGAACTCATAATTTTTTGCACCTTGTGATGTATGTTATTTCCTATACTGAAACATGAGTATGTTCACTAACTTTATGTTTCCTTACACATAAAAAAATAGTATGTCCACATACCACTTTTAAAAATCAAGTATGTGTACATACTTTTTTTAGAAACCTTAAGTATGCAAAGATACCTTCTAATTTGTGAGATACAAGTATGGGAGTAACTACACCCGGAAGTAGATAAAACTCGTCCTATATATATATATATATATATATATATATATATATATATATATATATATATATATACACACACATACGGAGAGTATACTCCGTGACCGGCCACAAAATAGCTTATTCTATGGCCAGACCAACCCGACCGCACCAGAGCACCCGATCTGTCCAATGTGTCTCCATTCACTAAGGAACAGGTATTAATCGGTAATTAAGAGCAATAATTTCGGTAGCCAGAGAGCCGAGAGGAGATCAGCTTTCCTAGAAAATAACCACCGGCAGTTACTCCAGTCTGCAGTGAACGGCATCATTTACTCCAGTCTGATGTCCATTGTTTTATGGACGCGTGCATATGAGTTAATACATGGTTACGACAAATTTTGAGCTGTGTTCTGTACCATATAGTAGTATTTTTGTATATATGCACATGCAAGTGAGAAAACCGGTTACGTGAACTTATATAATCATAAAACATGTGCGTCATATGACAGGTTAGTGACGTAGTTATCACAAACTAGGCCTCACACTGTTTCATGTAATTTAATTACTGTATACAAGAGATTTACCTAAATCATATACAAGATTTATATATGGTATAGTAAATGTGGAAAAAAGTCTTGTGTATTACCCTTTTTTGGAATTAAATAGATTCTAGTAATTTTACATATATGACTCATAAATTGTAGTAAATGAGTAAAAAATCTCGTAAAATACATTCAACCCCATCTTTCCTTTAAACACAGTAATGGTTCCTCGGACAAGCTTGAAGCCAATTGTGGCAGCTCTCAAAATCTTGTAACTATTTTACGCTAAACAAATGTTTCTCTTGTAATAACTTGTTTCTCAAAAATCAATCGATACTGAATTGTTTTTTACTCCTCCCGATATAGCAA
Organism: Cenchrus fungigraminus; assembly: GCA_036936925.1. Lineage (NCBI taxonomy): Eukaryota > Viridiplantae > Streptophyta > Magnoliopsida > Poales > Poaceae > Cenchrus > Cenchrus fungigraminus. The sequence continues at coordinate 53,073,805 of CM072772.1, read as the reverse complement.
ATTGTTTTTTACACCTCCCCATCCTATTTATCAGTTGAGCCATATGAATTCTCGTAATTACTTCATTTGGAACTAGTTCCTCAAATTACCTTGATGCTAAATTGTGGTAATAGCCTACGCTCATGAGCCATTACGATAATTCTTATAAGTAAATATTGCATGCTACATTCAGGTAATGCGTTGTGTACTACATATATTGTAGAGAGCACGGCTCATTTTCTCTCCCAGATGCACGTGTGTACATAAATGGGCAGGCCGCAGGCATGTTTTGTGTTAATTGTTAGCGGCTGTGTTTTAGGGTGGTTGCCTCTCGACTGTAATTATAGGCTACTAATAAATAGCTTGGGCTTTTGGCTAAATTAATTAGCGCTCATTTACTCAGCGAATTAACAAAGGGAGGGGGTGCGCTCACGGTTGGGCTGGTGCTGACAGTTGGCCCAGCTATAGAATAACTATTCTATAGCCGGCTACAGAGTAATATATATATATATATATATTATAGGACAAGGATATTCACCACGCTGCGTGGTGAATATTATTCAACGCGCGCCGTTTGCCCTGACGGAGCTCCGGTGAGCTGTAGTTAATCATATAATTACTCCTTTGCATGTTCAAGTTGTAAAAATGGATTGCATCATGGTTGTACACCCAATTTTTTGCATCCAGGATCGTTGAACTACCAGCGCATATCCTCCATTGAGGTGCGCCGGTGCGGGGAGGTCGAGTGTCAAGCTCCGGTGAGGCCCTTTTACCATATTTTTAAAATCAAACTAGCAAAACAACCGTAAAAATCAGATACAGTAGATATTACAATTGATTTTGATGCAACAAACCTTATTTATCGGGAACGATTGGATTTCCTCCCGAGGAATTGAGGCAACATGGAAAGAGATCAAATCTATGGTGAGGTAGTGGAACGGTGGCGGCATGGAGGATGCCGAAGTACCTAGGGCTGCCGCAGTCAATGTCTTTTTTTCCATGTCACATGATGCTGGTTTGGCGCCTCCTTCTAAAACGTTGTTACCGAGGGATGAAGCGGCAATGCAAACACCAGCAGCATGAACTTGGATTGAAGTAAAAATTCTGATCGTTCCTGTATATGGCAGCGGAGAGGGATTTGAGGCATATTTAATCAAAATTAATGCTTGCATGCATGCACACGTGCAAGGGTGAGCTGGTTTTGAGAGAGAGAGATTCTTGCATGGTTTTGGATGCCTTTATTTCACTCCGCAATTTGGTGAACCTCGTAATCACATAATTACACTCATTTTTGTCACTGAGTATTGATCGATACATAATATGAGATATCAGTTAATACATGCATGCATGTGCGTATAGGAGGAGGTTTATTTCAGCAAGAGAGACTTTAGGGAGCAACATGAATAATATTGGCATGCTCTAATTACTGTTTTTTTCTTCTGAGTAGTAAAAAGTCCCGATTTCCGACGTGGCTCTCTGGCTTTGTGTTTTACTCATTTTCATCCTAAGAAGTAAAAACCATACACTCTGTGATTAAGCACCTCATTTAGTTGCTTTGAAGGGAAGCTGAATCATGATACCCGTCAGCGGTGCTTCTGGGCTGGTGTGCTTGTCCTCCAGCAAGGCTCAATTTATACAATTTAATTGCACAACCAATAGACATGGGTTAACCATATGGAGTAATTATTCTTCCTTGTTTATGATAAATTAATTATAATTAATGGGAGAAATAAAACCCATAGAAAATTTACTACACCCACTTTTACTTATGTCATCCAAAAGAAGTAAATTGGTTTGCTGATGACTTTTACTACCTGGATTGAGAAAGACATAATAAGAGCCAACCGCCAAGTGCTCGTTTGATCCGGCGAAACACTTTGAATCATACATAACCTTTGCATATGAACACAACAAAATTCCATCTGCATGCTTCATAGATTAGATCTCAATACGTCTCTATTCATATAAAAATATAAAAAATAGAGTTAGTATAAAACTAGGGATCTGTCTTTTTACCCGCTACCAAAAAGGAGTAAATTGACTAGCTTAATATATTTACTACGCGCAATGGCCATGACACAATAAGTGCACAAAGCTCGATTTGATCAGGTAAACACTCTAGCATAAGAACACAACAAAAAATGTGTCTTCATTATTTATGGGTAGATCTCAATACAACTGTATTCATAAGAAACTATATAAATTGCTACACAAAAGTAAAAACGACATTTTGTACTCCTCTTTACCGAAAAGGAGTAAATTATCATATGAACTTCTTGCAGGGATCCATTTTACTCCTCGTAATTGAATGATCTGTTTTTACTCCTCACTATTGTCATTGAGTAAATTGTTGTCAAAATGGTTTGCTGGACCTCAATATTATTCATATGTTGTATAATTTATTTACTTTCTGGGACTTACTATTCAGTATATTGGAATTTTTGGATTACCAAGATGTAATATTTGAGATAAGATAATTACACAAATTGCGAATGACATTTCTAATTTTTTAGGAGTAAAAATCCAACTAGAAATTTACTACTGTGATAACATTTCAATCTTTTAAATTTTTGCACGCATGCACGACTCTCCCTTAAAATTGCATGCAAGCAAGCATTAACTATGCTTTAAAATTCATCAAAATTCAAGAGAGAGGAATTTCAGGAGGCTGTTGAAACTTGCATGTGCACCTATTAGTGTGAGCAAAATTTTTAGAGAGCAATGTGCGCATTTGTATTTGGGAGAGAGAGGATGAAATAATTTTGAAACGTGATTATAGGGTGTAGTAATAATAGTACATGACACACAAATACACTTCCTTTTGAATATAGGCCTCGAAAACAAGTAATTATTTGATATATATACACACACACAAATGTGCTGGCTTTCATTTTCTATTTTTTTGAACGCAACTAATTAAAATGAAGACGGGCAAAATGGGTCATCTAGCTAATCACGCTTGCATCCATCAAACAATAGCATATGGCAGATTCTTTTCCCAATAATAGGTGCTCATCGTGCGGGTAAGTTGTGGTGGCATGCATGGCGTGCTAAGCGCCGCTAGCTGTGTTTACCATGGCGACGCCGAGAGTGTCCGGGAGATAACCAAGGGAGTCACGATCTTACCGAGGAGGCCACATGCTGAAGCAGTTATCCATGCCGCCTTGCGAGCTGCCGGAGTTACTGTGCACGTATGCTATGGGCAGTCGTATCCTCGCCGTGCACGCTGAGGGAGGCCCGTAGTCGTGCCGTCGTGCCGTCATGTAGGCTGGTCTGGAAGAAAAATTCGAGGACGTTAGGGAACGATCCATACTTCTGTGGGTGCAGCTAGCGCGCGACAGATGAAGAAAACGCCTCACCAGATAGTTGGTGGTACCACCATCTACATATGTGATCTGTTGGCTGTGAAGTTCGAGGTCAAAGAAATATAGCGAGCTGGCGAAGGTACCTATGGCCAGTAGTGCAGCATGCCGCCATGGACGTCGGTGCAAGTATAAGAAACAATCAACCCGCCGGTGAAGGTGCTGACCAACATCTCGCCTCTGAGCCACACCGAATGGAAAAAGGAGGCAGCGTCAAGGACCATATGGTCTCCATCTTTATAGCCCGTCTCTCTTTTTTTAAAAATCTGTGCATGCATGTATACGGAGTTGATTGAATCAATTAATTGGATTACAATCAATACATTTGGATCGTGCGTACATACCGTCAACCCCGAGGAGTAAATAGTAAGGTAATTATGATTATTGGATTGCTAACAGAGTAACGGAGTTGGATGAAACTGGCAGGATGTTGAATATTATTCAACACCCTGGCTGATGAATAGTAGCTATATATATATATATATATATATATATATAATATGAGCAATCTTGACGAAACTGCATGCATACAATACGCCATGCATGCTATTTTATTGCTTCAAAGGCCGATGGTGCTCGCCTGCTATACAATCGGCTGCATTTTTTGTTGATAGTTCAAAGACAAATCAGCTATGTATGTGGAGCCAATAGTCAGAGAAGATGGGAGCACGACCGTTCTTCGTTGGCCACGCTGGAGGAGTTGTCATCAAGCTCGACATCGGCGATCTCTCCGACAACGTCATTGATGACTACTTCGACAATGAAAACTACAACGTTGTTAGCAAATGGATCTGCACCGACTCGCCATCAAGTAGGCATGTCTACGACAATGCCTAACGCCCTACGCGGTATGTATCTACTGATAACTGCCCTACACGGCAAGTGGAGTAGTTCAATTGGCACCAAAACAAATGTAAGTCCAGTGCGTGCGTCAGATGGAGGACTATTGGTGTTTATCCTTCTCCTTTGGATGAAGTTATTTTTACTGAAAATGGTGGAGGGGCCGATTTGTCAAGATAGCCAATAATATGATCTTAACCAAATAAGTTTCATCTCGGCTGATACGTCATCGGCAAGGTCATACGCATGCCGCACATACGTGCTGGCACGTACGGAATATATCGGCTGCTTGATAGCCGATGGAAGTAATAAAAGAAGTCGGCAAAAAATTATTATTGGCACAAATACTCATTCAAGGAATTCGGCAGTCCAATAGTCGATAGACAAATATTGTTACAGGGACAACAGATGGAATTATTGAAGGAAGAGCTAATACAAGATTATTTAAAGAAAGGAAGTCGATCTCCAGTACTTGGCTTCTCAACGTTTAAAAAGTTGGACAGCTGATGGAAGATGGGGGAGGTCGATCCATGATAGAAAACTGTACTACAAAGATAGCTGATATTTTCAAGTATTGGTTCAAGCATACTGCGCCTCAGGATTATTTTTGGAGATTCAAAGTTGGAAATGCACGCACAGCGCCAATGTTACCCTCCCTGGAATATTTTTAAAAAAAACAGCAAAATCAGGTGCAGCACATGGTCGATCAAGACTTCCGGTGGATCAGTTCTGATGACAGCTGATAGAAGCAATATGGCAACCAATAAAGAAAAACGGCCGATAATTGATTAATCGGCTGATCAATCGAATATACTCCTACAATGTGTCACACGCTGCTGCACACTTTACAGATCGCAAGCCAATTGGCTACAGAAAGAGTATCGGCTAATTCAATAAAACTGTTTGTCAGCATCCAGGAGGAATAATCGATTAGAATTAACCTTGAACATTTTTGGCCGCTGGCAATGTGACTTTGAAGTCCCAGTTATTATTTGAGAGCATTTTCGTAGAAGCTGAGGCTGATGATATCAGTCGATGGTGCGGGCTGATTTTGATTGCCAACCAAGAAAGTTAAGAAAGATGGCCGACGTGTCAAATCGGCTAGGAGCTTCACATTGATAAATACACAAAACCAGTGGTCAACTATGTTTTGATATCGATGCCGATGGTTCAGAGATAAGGTAATGACAATGGAAACTATAATAGCGAAGATTGGATCGGTTGATAGATAATAGTACTTCGCTTCTGGAGACTTCACATATGCTCTGTTGATGATGGGAGGTTCGATTACTTCACCTCAGATAACAGCACAAATAGGCTTATCGGCAGTAAAATTGTCGATACATGGGCATTGACTATTAATAGAATATGAATTGCCTAATGAAGGAGCCCCGGTCAGGTATACTACAAAGATGCCTCCCGAGTATTATGGTGGCCTAAATTTTAGAGAGATTCAATACATGTTGGCCAAGTCAATTGCTCAACGGTCCAATTCTCGTCATCCAGCAAGCGATGGCGGCAACACGTCTCAACTGCCAGTTTACGGAGCCACCAGAGTTGATTCAAGAGGTTGCAGCAGCTCTGATGACGAAACCTCGACAGACGTAAGTATACACACTGCCTGAGAGTTATGCTCCTCAACATGCAAAAGAACCACAAGGCCATGCACTCACGTACTTGCATGTGGATTATAACCTGGGAGCTAGCAGAAGTAAATTTTAGAAGGCGTGATTAGCAAACTTCTGGTAGCAATCGAAAGCCAATGGAAACTATCCTGCAACCAAGACTGAGGGTCACGAGCTACCGTTATTGCACGGCTGCCGGTATAGAATTACGAGACCGACCCGAGGAGTGTTCTCGGCTGTCAAGCATGAAGGATCAGCGCCAAAATGATAATGATGTCGCATGACCGATGGAGCCAACAATATCGGCACCAAAAGCCGAGCCACACACTCTGGCTCAAGTGTTCGTAAGCTGTTGGAAGGGGTCGACGCCGACAAGGCCATATTCCTGATGGTCACTACCAAAGATGGAAACAAGATGAAGAAGACAGGTGTACCAACCAATGGCCAATTCAACTGAGGCATCGTACAGTGGAGTCATTGGTGTCGGCAATCCATATTACTCTGGGAAGTGCAGCTGCTCAGGAATTCAGCCATAAGCTCATACAATATCTAGTGATATTGACTGTTGGGAATTAGAGGAGAATTAGAAAATCATTTGGAATGGATGGCGATGATGGTCACGTTGCCGCTGCCATGGTATTACAGATGCATCAACGTTTTCCTGTTGCAGTCCAGCAAAGCAGATCATAGTTCAGCACACAAGGACGTCGATACATATCAACTACTAGTGTGAGCCACTGGGACTGATCCGAAGGTTCCAGTACAGAGCTGCAACTCCGATGATAAGCCCACAAATATGCACAGTTACAAAAGTTATGCTCCTCGACAAGCAAAAGGGATCACAATTCCATAAAACTACACAGCCGGGGTATACACTGATCGGCTATGTCTCAGCTCCTCGAGGACTTTATTGGAATTACAAGCACATCACCCTATCGGCGATATTGGGTCGCATCGGCGAAATCATTTCAGTGACATAGCTGACAACAGGAGCTGCAAATTTGCAGTGGTAATTGCTAGACTGATTATCAAAATTATCTCAGCGGACAAAGATATTGAAAGCCGATATATGTCTATCGGTTAAGGATCAGTCCAAATCAAAAATCGAAGAGGTCTCGGAAGTGATGAAGGCATTAACATACAAGGATGACTCAATGGCTACCCGATCCAGCTGTACTTACCAAGTGCAAAGCAACCAATGGAAGATGTGGTCTAGGCTCATTCTATAATGTTGTTGGTTGTTTATCTCTCTGGTTGAAGGTAGGATTTCGGATGATGGAATCAAAGGTTGAATGACACTTAAAGACTAAAGCAGCTCTTGGGAAGACAATCAGCTAATGGAGTGGTCCCATGTGGCTAATGACAGATCGTTGCATACCCTACTGGCGGCACATGCTAATGGAGACGAAACAGAGGTATGCGCCAATACAAGCATGGCTGGGTTAACATTGGCAAGAGCCAGTGGAATTAGCAGAAACTCGACAGGAGCTATTCTTGAAATATTTATAATAAACAAGTATACCAGTTGGTGAAAAGGTGCAGGACACATCAACTAGCAACTGGCTGATGGATCTTATTTATTTAGCTTCACAAGTGTAGAGTTCTGCAAAAGGGCAGTCTGATGGAGTTATAGATAAAAAAGTCAAATGGAGAAGTGAAGGACCGAACTGGCGACCAGAGAGGGGGGAGTGAATGGGAGCCGATAAAAATTCTTCTCGAAGGAGATGGCTACTCCAACAAGATGAACGCGGCAACCAAACACGTCTCCGACTCAACTACCCAAGTTGGCCAAGACCACGTAGCCAATGGAGTGCTACTGATCCTAGGAACCAACACACAACCTTCTGAACCAAAACACACCAAACGCACAGCGAAAATCTGCACGACTTGCTGCCTGTGCTACACCGGTCAGACTGATGGCCTGCGCCGGTCCGACCGGTGACACCGGTCAGACCGGTGGACAGAGCCGGTCAGGCCGGTGGCTACAGCAGCCACACAGAAAACGTTCCAGGTAGCCTCAGTGACTCCTCTAGGGCCTGGAACAAAACCACCTCAGAAAACACAACCTGCAAGGAAAGAAAACCCTACACAAAGCCTAGCCAAACTCCTCGAAACCTGCCAAGAACTGACCAGCAGCAACACACGACAACAGGGAACACACCAAGACGTTCACCCGAGGCAAATCCCACAAAGGGCTTGCACCGGTCAGACTGGTCAAGAGCACCGGTCAGACCGGTCGCGCCTGGGCAGCTCGGGATGAACAGCGAGCCGCGGGTCAACTCCCCCAAATCCACTTCCCGATCTCCCGATTCGCTCCACGGATTCACACAAGACTTTGGGGATACTCAGAGTACCTCATGGGCATCCCATAGCTACGATTTGATCCACCAAAACTCGTTGAATCAAGAGGAATCGAAGGATTTCCGCCAAGAACACCACAGACCCTAGGACAACGAAAACCCCAAAATTGAGCCCCTTTACTCACGGATTTGGGAGGGGAATCAAAGGGAAAAGAACTATGAAGGGTTCATGCATACATCCCCCACCAAATCCCAAAGAGAAAGGTCTCAAAACCGCCACAAGAAAATCGTCAAGAAAAGGCTCCGAAAATCACCAAAAATGAAAAACGGGAGAGACACAACTAAGCCTTGAGTAACCACGTTGAATCATCTATACATACCATGAAGGTTCATACAAGGTCTAGCTTGCCGCCCGATCATCCTTCCCTCTTACAAGATCTCACCATGAAGCTCTCAAGCTAGTCCTAGAAATTCCAAAGGAAAATGGAAGAGGAAAATAGCAAAACAAAATGAGCTAGAGTTCCAAGAGATGGCTGCCATCCTCTCACCACTTGGGTTATATGGAGGCAAGTCGAAAGACGAAACTACCCCTAACACCTAACACTAGGATACGCACCCCCGAGGGGCACTTTGGGAATCTTCGTCGTCGCACCATCGGACGGATGCCCGACGACCGCACCCAGCGTAGCCTCGACGCACGCCATGCGATCCCGACGTGTGTCCTCCGCTTCGAAGTCTCCGGACTGCGTCGTCGCACACCGGTCAGACCGGTGTCCTCCACCGGTTAGACCGGTACCCACCGGTCAGACCGGTCAGACCGGTCCGATGCTGCGGCACCTCCGTCTTCGGTCTTGGCTTTGTGGATCAACCAAGGAACCCAGTGATTTTGTGGTGAACCACTGGAAACCCCGTAGACTCGGTGTAGCCTCCGCCAATCACCACTCATGACTTGGCTCCCACGAAGTCCCGGCTCGACCTTGGTTTTGAGGCTTAACCAAGAAACCGTCCACGACTTCATCTTGCTGTTCTTGCCACCATGCGGCCCGCACTTGACCCCGCTGGCCACCGGGTCCCTCGAACCAAGCCTACTTGTCTTCTCCATACCTGGAGGCCTCACCAGCAACGACCTTTCGCACTTGTTCTTCACCTGCACCAACATCAGTCAAGCCGCAACCTGCACTTGCAATACTTAGCCAAGAGTCAATCCACACAACGTTGTCAATCACTCATCACACCAGGAAGCGACCATCCACCGGTCCTCGAACCACACAGGCTCTCAAGGAGGTTGACCAGCAACCAAATCAGCTATTGAAAGAGCAGCATCGTCGACATCTCAGGGTTCCCAAGGAGTTTGACGTCCTTTGCACCTCTGGTTTGGCTAAACATCCTAATTGGTAAAAAAGTATCAAAGCAGAGTAACCTGAGGGGTGATCAGAACAAGACTATGTCTCCTACGACGTCGGCTCATGCAGACATCCAAGAACACCCTGGGGGAGGGTCAACCAACACCCAAACTTGGTTCCTCTCAAAATTCTCCAACTCCTCATGCATCGAATTAACCCAATTATGATCAGATAGCGCGTGTCCAATGTCTTTGGGCTCAAAGGTGGCAACAAAAGTAGCATGAGCGAAATGAGAATTGTTCCGAACCCTCGACCGTGTAGTACACTCATTCATGTTGCCGATGATTCTCGAAGCTGGGCGATCCACTTGCACTCGCCGGGGAGGTTCTCGCCTCGATGCTACCTCCCCCTCAACAGCAGCTTCGCCTTGATCTGGGTTTGTCGTTGTAGGTGTGGAAGAGGGTCCGTTCTCGATCGTCGTCGAAGTAGTAGGTACATGTTCAGCCACGGGCACCACACCGCCATCTTCATCATCTCCATGTTCATGCTCCTCCTCCTGAAAGATCTCCTCACCAAGTTCGTCGTCACCTGCACACTCAAAAACAAGCTGACTACGTGGCTGTGTCTCGTCGAAGGTTACCTCGCAAGTCTCCACGATTTGGTTAGTTTCAAGATTGAGCACACGAAATGCTCTAGAATGAGATGCATAACCAAAGAAAATGCCATCGACAGACCTAGCCTCGAACTTGTCCAACTTCTTCCCTTTCTTCAGAATGAAGCATTTACATCCATAGACATGGAAGTGACTCACCTTGGGTGTGAGACCGTGCATCAACTCGTAACAGGTTTTCTTCTCGTGAACCCTGAGGTAGATCCTGTTCGACACATAACACGTGGTATTGACCACCTCAGCCCAGAACCTTCTCGGAGTCCTATGCTCGTCGAGCATCGTCCGAGCCATCTCGCACAAGGTCCTATTTTTCCTTTCCACCACGCCATCCTGGGGAGGCGTATACGGACTCGAAAACTGGTGTTCAAGACCCAAGTCATGGCAAAAGGTTTCGAAGCGAGAGTTTTTGAATTCTGAGCCATTGTCACTGCGGATCGCTCGTGTGGCATCTCCGTGCCTCTCGTTTCTTAACCTCAAGACAAGATCTCGAACAAAACCAAACGTCTCCCCTTTTTCCTCAAGAAAGAACACCCACGCATACCGAGAGTAGTCGTCCACCACAACAAGAACATACCACTTCCCACCCGCAGATCGCACACGAGCTGGGCCAACAAGGTCCATATGGAGCAGCTCGCATGGACGCTCAGTCATCACATCGGTGAGAGGCGGGTGAGAAGAGGCTACCATCTTGGCATGCCTACACGGCGCACAAACCAACTCTTTCTCAAACCTCAACCGTGGCAATCCTCGGACCAAATTGAGTTTACTCAAACGAGACAAAAGGTCAAAGCTCAAGTGACCCAACTTCCTATGCCACTTCCACAACTCACTCGAAGAACCAGCCAAAAAGCAACGCTCCACACCAGAAGACTGAGAGAAATCAACTCGGAACACTTGACCCTCAGGAACGACCATGCAAACAAGGTCCCCTCGAGAATCTAAAATCCGAGAACCACCAGGCCGAAACAACACCTCAAAGCCCTCATCCAAAAGCTGGGATACGGAAAGCAAATTGAACCCGAGCGATTGAACAAGAGCAACACGCCTGAGAGTGACCTTGTCACTTACCTTAATCTCACCTTCTGAAAGCACACGCCCTCGCCCATTGTCCCCAAAGGTGATGTATGTCTTGGACACCACCGGGATGAGACTTGAGAACCACCCCTTGTCTCCGGTCATATGCCTCGAGCAACCGGAGTCAATCAACCAAACGTTCCTCAAGTCTCCCACCTGAAATTCAAAAGCGAGCACGTGAGTGAACAAACGACTCAGCACTAGGGTTAGTACAAAAAGAGTAAAACCAGTGCCGAGCCATTTGCTCCAAAGTGGGGTTAGCACAAACCAAATCATCACGCCTATCAAAGCTACCACCACGAACACCACCACGGTAACCACTACGAGGGAACCAACCCTCTCTAGCTGGAGGAGAACGAAAGCCACGAAAGGAAAACCGTGGACCGTTCCTCCTCTCCATCTCAAAGCTACGACTCCTTCCACCCTCGTATTGAGCACGAGGTGGAGAACGCCTAGCAAACTGACCACCTGCAAACTTTCCAGACCAACCACCAGAACCAAACCGAGCATCCTCACGAGCACGAAAACCAACTCGCTGTATGCCCAGACCTGCACCGGTCTGACCGGTGTAGCGTACCGATCTGACCGGTGTAGCTCGGCCAGCAGCACCACCTGCTGCCTTCCGGTCTCCCCAAGCCGGAACCGTCCTCACAAACACCTTGGCCCTGGGCATCTGCATACAAGGCTCAGGTACACCATTAGAGGGGTGGTACCTGTCCTTGTTAGCCCACTCTCTAGCCATTCTCTCCTCACGCTTCCTCTTGAAGCAAAACTCATCCTTGTGACCATCTCTCCCACAATACCCACAATGGAACTTCATGGGCTGTTGCTTAGTCTTAGGCTTGGGTTGGGGCTGCTCACTCGGTTTCTCACCCTTCTTCTCTCCTTCCTCACCTCCCTTTGGGCTCACAAACTTCACCGGTTTTTGGAAATCATTTGTTGGGTGAGGGAATATGGGTGGATCTGGAGTAGTGTCAAGTTTGTTTCTGAGATGATTAGGCTTGGGCTCAAACTTGTTCTTGTGTCTGTTTGGTGGTGGAATATGGATCTCTCCAACTCTCTCAACTCCCTCACCACTGTTCTCTCCAAGCTTGTCAGCCCCAAGTGCCTGACCATCATAGCGTTTGAAAGCCGCTATCATGATACCAAGCTGAGGCTCCTGACCCGACAACCAGCTCATACATTTCCTCAGCTCATCATTCTCATCCTGCAAGTGATCAACATAATACGCAAGCTCCAAATTCTTAACCGCATGCAATTCACAAGTAGAGCAAGAAGTGGGAATAGGCTCTTTCAACTTAGACTCAAGCGAAACAGTGTAAGCATGCATCTCATCAATCTTTCCATGCAAAACAGGGCAAGAAGTGCAAGCACCTAGCAAAACAGGTCTAGACTTAAGCTCAGCCACTTCAACCCTAAGCATATCTAGTTCATCACAAGTAGAAGCATGCTTATCCTTAAGAGCAGTAAGATCAGCTAGGTACACAGAGTAATCACAGCAATCAATCTCATCAGAAACCACAGGAGAAGCCTTAAGCGAATCAATCTCAAGCTTAGCATCTAGGTTCTGGGTTTCTAGCTCAGCCACACGATTCCTAGCATCTTCTAGTGAGGCCCTAAGCTCTTTCCTCATCTTCTTGGCCTCTCTAAGCATGTGATCGCGATTATCAAGCAAGTCAACCAACTCCTCATTCTCCTTGCGCAAAGAGGAGAGCTCATCACATACCTCGTCCTCGGAGTCGGAGTCCGAGTCGCTCTGGTGACTCTTCTTGCTGCCGGAGCTACGAGCCATGCCGCAGAAGCCATCTCCCGTGAAGCAGCTCAACCCGCTCAAGTTCTTGGACGCCTTCTTGTTCTTGCGCCGATCACCTTCATCTTCGCTGCTACTCGAGCTCGAGGAAGAGTAGGCGGAGCTGGAGTCGACGTCGCTCGCTCCGACCATCGCTCGGGTCTTCCTGCCGCGGCCGTCCTTCTTCCTCGACCGTCGCTCGTCCTTGTGCTTGTTCTTGTGCTTGTGATCGCGACTTGATCGGTACTTGCCGTCCCTGCTCGACCGGTGCTTGTAGCCGTCCTTGTAGCCGTCCTTGTTCTCCGTCTTCTCCGGGCAGTCGGCGACGAAGTGTCCTGGCTTGCCGCACTGAAAGCACGTCCGTGCTGTTCTCCTCGTGTTCACCCGGTTCTCGTGCGGCCTCTCAAACTGCCTAGTCAGCAACGCCAACTCATCCTCTCCAAGCACGTCGAACTCCTCGTCTAGCAAAGACATCAAAGAAGACAGAGAGTACATCCTGGAGGATGCGTTAGCATTAGACTTAGCTCCTTTGCCACCAACGAGAGCGAGACTATGAGAATCAGTCGGGCTCTCGATCTTGGCTGTCATACCACGGTCCAACTCAGGCGACTTGAGCTTCGAGAACAGCTCGTTCACAGTCAAGGTGTCATACTTCTCGGACTCAATGATAGCCTCAAACTTCCCGTCCCATACGGTACGATCCAACGAGTGCAAGAGCTTAACGGCTCTATCACGATCATCGTATGGGAGCACGGCCACATTGGCTCTCATGTTGTTCACAACGACCGTAAACCGCTGGAAAAGGGCATCGACGGACTCGCCGGGGAGATGAGTGAAGTTCTCGTACTCTCTCCGGTAAGTCGCGTACATCCGAGCCTGAACCTGAGCATTCCCAGCATGTGTATCCTTCAACTGCTCCCAAATCCTACAGGCTAAGTCCTCTGTCTGAACCCGATCCAATTCAGGCTGACACAGAGCACGAAACAAGTAGTCGACCGCCTTGTTGTTGGCTTCGAACATATCTCTCGATCCTGGAGCAAGGAAGTTCATCGGATGAACATAAGCTGTGTTCACCGTAACGTCCCAAAGGATCTGACCCTTTCCGCGGAGGAACGCTGCCATCCGCCTCTGCCACATCTGGTTGTTCTTCCCATCGAAGTGCGGAGGACCCGAACCCCGTTCCTGGTACGCCATCTTTAGATCTTAGACTGGTAAGAGTCAATGAAGACCCGAACCGGCTCTGATACCAATTGAAGCACCGATTAGGCGAACCAGAGCGGGGGGGAGTGAATGGGAGCTGATAAAAATTCTTCTCGAAGGAGATGGGAACTCCAACAAGACGAACACTGCTTCCGAAACACTTCTCTGACTCAACTACCCAAGTTGGTCAAGACCACGCAGCCACTGGAGTGCTACTGGTCCTAGGAACCAACACACAACCTTCCGAGCCAAAACTCACCAACACACACAGTGGAAACTTGCACGGCTTGCTGCCTGTGCTACACCGGTCAGACCGATGGCCTGCGCCGGTCAAACCGGTGACACCGGTCAGACCGGTGGACAGCGCCGGTCAGGCCGGTCACTACAGCAGCCGCACAGCAAATGTTCCAGGAAGCCTCAGTGACTCCTCTAGGCCCTGGAACAAAACCACCTCCAAAACACAACCTGGAAGGAAGAAGAACCCCTCACAAAACCTAGCAAAACAACTCCAAACACGCCAAGAACTGACCAGCAGGACCACGGGACAAAACCACACGGACAAGGCTGTTCCCCGAGACAAATCCCACCAAGGGCTAGCACCAGTCAGACTGATCACAAGCACCGGTCAGACCGGTCGCGCCTGGGCAGCTCGGGATGAACAGCGCCCGCAAGTCAACTCCTCCAAATCCAACTCCCGATCTCCCGATTCGCTCCACGGATTCGCACAAGACTTTGGGGATAGTAGGAACACCTCATGGGCACTCCATAGCCAATATTTGGTCCACCAAAACTCGTTGAATCAAGAGGAATCGAAGGATTTCCACCAAGAACACTACGAACTCTAGAACCACGAAAACCCCAAAATCGAGCACCTTTACTCACGGATTTGGGAGGGGAATCAAAGGGAAAAGAACCACGAGGGGTTCATGCATACATCCCCCACCAAATCCCAAAGAGAAAGGTCTCAAAACCGCCACAAGAAATTCGCCAAGAAAAGCCTCCGAAAATCACCAAAAAGGAGAAATGGGAAGGACACAACCAAGCCTTGAGGAACCACGCCGAATCATCTATACATACCAATGAGGTTCATACAAGGTCTAGCTTGCCGCCCGATCATCCTTCCCTTTCACAAGATCTCATCATGAAGCTTTCAAGCTAGTCCTATGAAAATCCTAAGGAAAATACGAAGAGAAAATTGGAAAACCAAATGAGCTAGGGTTCCAAGAGATGGCTGCCATCCTCTCACCACTTGGGTTATATGGAGGCAACTGAAAGACTAAAATACCCTTACTAGCTAACTAGGGATACATGCCCCTCAAGGGCGAAGTCGGAAATCTTTGTCTTCGCTCCATCGGACGGATGCCCAGCGACCGCAAACTTGCTTAGCCTCGACGCAAGCCTTGCGATCCTGACGCGTGTCCTCCGCTTCGAAGATTTCGGACTGCGTCGTCGCACACCGGTCAGACCGGTGCTCCTCACCGGTCAGACCGGTACCCACCGGTCAGACCCACCGGTCAGACCAGTCTGGAGCTGCTGCACCTCCGTCTTCGGTTCTTCGGTCTTGGCTTTGTGGATCAACCAAGGAACCCAGTGGTTTTCTGGTGAAGCACCGGAAACCCCGCGAACTCGGTGTAGCCTCCGCCAATCACCACTCATGACTCGGCTCCCACGTAGTCCCGGCTCGACCTTGGTTTTGAGGCTCAACCAGGAAATCGTCCATGACTTCATCTTGCCGTTCTTGCCACCATGCGGCCCGCACTTGACCCCGCTGGCCACCGGGTCCCTCGAACTAAGCCTACCTGTCTTCTCCACACCTGGTGCAAATATACAAGTGCAAATATGTATACGTAAATATACGGGTGAGACAGCAATTAGAATAAACGCTAAAATTGAAAACAACAAAAAAAAAAGACGAGACCCTTTAGTTACGGTTGGTATTACCAACCAAGACTAAAGGGGGTGAGCGCAGACGTTGGCGTGCCCCCCCGAGACTAAAGGACCCCTTTAGTCCAGGTTCGTTTACCCGGGACTAAAGGGGGGCCTGTTGTATCTAATCATTAGTCCCGGACCCCTTTAGTCCCGGTCGTTCACCCGGGACTAAAGGGGGGCCTTTTGTCTCTAATCATTAGCCCCGGTTGGACATGAGAGACCTAAGGCTCTACCAACCGGACTAAAGCCCCTCTCCCTACCAGTGATATTAGTGTTGAGTGCAAAAATAATCGATACTAATGGACTTAGAGGCCTAGGACCAAAGGTCAATTCTCTAGTAGTTTATTATACTCTAGCCTATTTAATCAATTTATCTATATAATCATTTTATCATACAGTTTCTTGGCTCCCAGCTCCCCCGTGTCTCCCCCTATTCTTCCTAACAGCAATTGCCTCTGTCCGTTATTGTTTGTACCCTCGACAACCATGATTCCCTCACAAACACGCTCCTCGAATTTTCATCTTAAAGCGACGGAGGGAGTACCCGCTTTCAGATCAAGGAATAATGTTGCAGCTCTTTAAAGCTAAGAATTCAAGAACTAGTCTATACTATAAGGAGCGGAGACAATTGAAAACTTTTCTCACCAAATCGGATCCACCATACCTCTCACATCGGACTCACTCGTCGTATGTTTTTAGGAGTGGATATGGTGGAAGGACTATGGAAGGACCAAAAAATCACAATTTGGATAATGTTTCTGTCAAAAACGAATTGTTTTTCTCACCCACCGGCTTGTGTACCCGCTTTGGGCCCACCCGAACCGCACCGGCCCACGTTAGACTGTCTGCACTCGTCAACCTCCAAATCCAACCTCTAAAAGGAATATTCATGCCTGGTCATCACAATTTTCCAGTTCAGTACCAGTTTTCCCGCACCCGTCAACCTCTATATCTCACACTCCAAACCAACTACCTCGTGTGGGACCCACACGTCATACTCTTCCTCCTTTCTTTTCTTTCTCTCTCCCTCCCCAGTCCCCACCTACCCCAGCGACATTCTTCCCTCTCCTACACCGACGCACCCCGGCGCCTCCTCTCCTCTTCGTCGCCGGCCTCCTCCTCTTTTCTCCGCCGCCGGCCCAGATCCCTCCTCTCCGCGGCGGCCTGCTGCTTCCACGCCAATGGAGACACGCGAGCAGGCGCGGATCTTGGCGAGGCACAACCTCCAACGCCGGTGGCCGCACGGGGAGGACCTGCGGCGAGCCGCCCGCCACCGCCTCGGCTCCTCCGCGACGGAGCTCCGCTGCATCCGGAGATCACGCCCACGCCGTCGGCCTCCTTCCTCGTCCACCGCCGCGTCCATGGAGGTCAACCATGGTGGGCCCGCGGCGGAGCTTCCTGGCGCGCTCCTCCTCACCGAGTCCCCTGAGGCGGCGGTGGAGCAGAGGCGGAGATCCGGCGCAGTGGAGGGCGGCGCGCGCTCCTCCTCCCTCGGCTCCTCCGCCGGCGCAGGGGAGCAGACAGGCGCGCTCCTCCTCCCTCGAAGGGACGGCGGCGGCTCCATGTCCAGCGCAGATCGAGCTGGGCGCAAGGCGGCATCTCCTCGCTTCCTCCTCTCTCCTTTGGCGGCGGGGGCGGAGGATGGTGGTGGCGCGCGCGGGGGCGGAGGATGGTGGCGGAGGCCGGTCGGCGCTCCTCTCCTCAGCGGCCGCAGAGGAGCTCCACGCCGGCGTGGGGCAGCTGTGGCGCCTGGCGCGCATGGAAGGCAGGGGCGGCGGCGTCCCCTGCTCGACGGATCTTGGCCGCATCCACCGGCGCTGGCGAGCAGGGCTGCATCCACCGGCGGCCGCATCCATGGCGAGCAGGGGGGCGGCTTCTCCCTCTCCTCCAGGCGCGGCACGGGGTAGCGGCGTCGGCCTTGTCTCTCCTCCTTCCGGCTGACGGCGCGGAGGAACCGTCGGTGCATGGGCCCCACGCCACGTCGGGCTTTCCAGGGCTTTCCAGTTCGACGCGGAGAGCGCTGGATTTCCAGTCATTCCGCCCGAACGGAAGCATGGCGTTCGGCCTGCAGGTCACCGGTGCGGGAGAAAACACGGGAAAAGTGACCTCCAGGTCGCTTTCCCGGCCCTATCCAGGCCCCGGTGCGGACAGTGTTAGGCCAGAGGCGAGCCACGCCCACACACCCGCGGCAGTCGGGTTCGAGCTCGCTCGCGCACGCAGCCGCGACAACCACGGTTGAGCTCGCCAGGGCACGCAGCAGCGGATGGGGCTGAGCTTGCCGGCGGCCGGGGCCGAGCTCGCTCGCGCGTGCATTGCCGGAGATGACTCTCCTGTCGCTGCTCGTCTAGACGCGGGACGGGATGAGAGCACAGGAACGACACCGCGCGCCATGGCCGGCATCCCAGCTCTGGGCGACCTTCCTTCTCACTGTTGACTTTCCTCTCTTGCATCCCTTCCACCGCCACCTTCCATGGCCTCATGGCCGGCTGCCCCGAGCCGGACGCCACACGGCCACGACGGTGCCGCCGCCGCCTAGGTGGCCAGCCATGGTATTAAGACGAGGCAGCGAACAGATCTGTTGTACAGCAGTGGTATGTGCTCCTCTTCTCTTCAATTTTCATTCACAACTGTGATTCCAGAGCATAACCTCTCTTTCCTGTCTGTTGTGCACAAGCGGATCTAAATCTCAATCATGGCAAATTGTGCAGTAAAATAATATACAATCAGGATTAGTATGTCGTTTCTGTTTTACTCTTGGTTCATTTTGTACCTCTCAGATTTAATTTTACCGCGAGACACCTCTCAGATTTTATGAAGTGGCATCGCAGATTCACAGTTTGTTCTATTTTAGATTAGTTCTGTCTGATAGTTTTTTAATATAAATTACATGAACCACTTCACTTATAAATTACAAATGAACTATAGACTCTTGCATACACACTTGATTTTCCTTGTTGTGTTTGGTGCTTCTGTGGTTAAATAATAAATACAGAAGTGACAGTAGTAAACCAATAAGATTCCTTCTACGATTTAAAACTAATCTGACATCTGCCATATTCACGAACTCGCAAACCTTTATTCAATTTGTAAGAACAAAATACAAATATGTGTTACCATCTGTAACATATATTACTGATATTGATATATATAGTACAACATTTTTTTCCCAAGTATGTTCCGGATACACCTCTTCCCCTTGGGCAAGTTCATATTATGGATTAGAAATATATATAGATTATATTTGTTCTGTGTTACTTCATAATAGTTACATAGGTATTGGTACCCCTAAATCATATTGTTGTGTTCTGCTCCACTAGCACAGATCAGGAGCGAAGGACGATAATCAAGCACTTAGAAATTATAATCAAGTCATTCACGAAAAAATCGGAAGATTAGTAGTCGTTTGTGCCGAATGGAAGTAAAGTAGGCACTAAACAAGAAGTATACAAGGGCAGATTGTAGACAACATGAATCACCAGGATCAACTGTAAGCATTTACACAAATTTATTCCTGGTCTATGTTTGTTTTTTGTTTCTAAGATATTAAGCATTCAGTTTGTAGGGAACTCGAGATCAGGATGAAGAATAAATGAGAAGAAGACAGATTCACGGTTCATGCGAGGGCCTTTTGTTGCATGTGCGGCAAGGCCAGCGGCGTGAAGACACGGATCCGCTAGGCAAGAAACGACGCTGGCGGCCCTCCCCTCCACACCTGCCGGTAAATTCGCTCTTTCCTGCCATTCAAGTGTAGTTTTGACAGTACACATGTGTTTTTGTATCTGTATCTGTCGGCTGTTCCAGGAGGTGACTACATTGGCCTCAACACCTTTTTTGATTTGTGAGGAATCAACACGATTAGCCATCAGCAACATAGACTTGGATTGAGAAGGACTCGATTGGTGGATTTCAGGTTTGATTTGAGAATCAAGTGGCTCAATTCGCTATTGAGGTACTTGATTGGGTGGAGCAGAGATAAGTGCCTCTGCATATGAGTTTGATTAGGAGGAATTGATTAATTTGGACATGAAGGAGCTCAATTTTTGCATCTTTGTTACTGTAGTTATCATTTATGTTAACTAATTAAAGTGATCTTGTGGACAAAAGTTACAGTGTGTAAATCCATGTGAAATGCGTATAATAATTAATAAATGAACATTTTAGATTCTTTTGCTTCTAAAGTTCGACCATAATCAAATGGACGTTCCCTGAGTTGCGACTGCGCAAAGGTCATTGCCTGTATGTCCTTGAAGCTTTTTGTTCTCTCGCTAAGGTTTCAATTGATGTGTGCTTGATTGATGAGTAGCTTATATCTTTAACCATTAAAAAGGTCCCTCATATTTGATATTCTAGAGATAAATTCAACACTCCCTAAAATATTCTTGTGAATGAAGATTGATGGGGACCGTACCCTAATTTTTCAATTTCCTGTCTCTCAAAGTGGCCGTGAGGTCATGTTCGAATTCTCTTTGAAACATGGGTCTTTGATGTGCTCAGCAAGCCATTCTGAGATTGCTGAGATGGAAGGTACAAATCCACCCTTTCTTGGAAGGTACAAATCTGCCCTTTCTTTCAAGTCATTGTTCCTTTGGATCTTCAATACATAATCCATTCTAATATAAATTGTTTGTTTGTTCCGTTTTATCAATTTTTTTTCTTGATCTACATTTTGTATATGGATGTCTTCAAACATCTATTAAGTTTGTCAGTACCATTGAAGTTAACACAGTAGGCAATCTGACATGCCATACTTACACTAAACATATGAGATTGAACTAAGAAATAACAATATTTATCATCATAGGAAATCTGGTTAAGTAATTTGTGTTTCAACCGTACGAGATTCAGTATTCTGGTGATCCATATCACTACAGTCACTTCCAGCTCTCTCCCAGTAACTGTAATCGATGGTGCAAGCATTAAGGTTCGCAATAAGCATTAAGTTCAAATCAAGCATTTGGCTAAAGATACCATCAATAGTTCGTGACCAGATGATACACTACTAAATAATTTTTATGTTTGCAGGGAGGATCTGCAGGAATTATTTCTTTCTTATTTCCCAAGGATGATGATGACTATGAGGAGGCCAACTTCGGCCCGCTGCTCTGCTTGGACGTAGTGTTGCCCCCGGGCTCTGTTTGCAGTAGTAGGCATTGCTTAAGTTCTCAAGGCTTGGCGAGCTGCTCGCACAGTCTCTTCTCCAGCGTGGACCTCGCCGTGCCTATTAATGTTGCCCTAAGTTCATATTGCTCTCCAGCAACACTGGAGCTTGTTCGGCACAAGAGCTTAATTGTAGTTTTACTGTTTTGTTTTTATAGGCAACACAGTAGTTTGATCTCGTTGAAGCTTTAAATCAATTATGTGAATTTATTGTAAATTTAATAAAAAATTTGATGCTATTATGCGTTTTATGAAATGCAAATGTGTTACGTAAATTTTCTTAACATGTGCACAGAAAATGGCGATGGACCCAAAGACAAGCCCATGTAAGATTTATTTGGTACGACACTTTTGTTTGCTCTATTCGAATATATTTGCTTATAGAATGTGTTGCACATGCAATGTCCTGGTGGATAATGTTCGGATCAAGTATTCCACAACTGCAGCGTCTTGCTTTGCGGCTTGTTTCACATTGATGGTATATTTAATTAAGTTTTTAAATAAGTTGTGTCCAATAGCTGTTTCTTAAGCCTAACCTTGGACATACACGAGATTTCTTTCCGCACAACATTCTATTGTTTCTCTTCTACATTTTGTTGACTATAATGCATATCATGACTGAACGGCCGCTACTTGCCGCAATTCATTGTAGCCGCAGCACGATCATCTAATTTATATCATTCTTTTTTTTCGGGGAATTGATCATTTTGTTTCCACGGTAGAAAGGATAGAGGTTTAGCATGAAGGTCAAAGAAGATTGTGATATGTATACATTAAGAAAAGAAATGATGAAGATGATTTTGAAAATCATATGATCTTTCTAACCTATTTGTGGTCATTCAATTTTTAAAATATTTTTTAAAACACGTGTGTGCCGCACGTGCATTTTACTAGTAGCAATTAAGTTCTAAATGGATAAAACGACTAAGGTACTGAATGCTGGAAAGAAATTAAAAGATCATTATAACGTACAAACCCCGGCCTCAAGATAACAGGATCAAAGATTAGTTATGACACGATCCAGCTACATATTCCCAACCAATCTTAAGATAACTTGCTAATTAACATCCGAAATCATATGCTTAATTATGGATAATTCCCCGGGAAATTCTCCACGATGCGACTCCAAGTGAAGATTGAAGAAAGCTATATCACTTAACCTCTTGTCCTCCTCTAAGCTGCGTGCGGCTTCATCAATTATTAGAACGGCGCCGGTCGGCCACCAGCAGCGCCCGGGTTCCATCCGTAGGCTGCTTCCGGTGGCAGCTGCATTTTGCCGAGCAGGTTCGGTGGCAGTCCCTGAAAGAGGCTTGGATCGACAGAGCCAGCAAGCTGGGCTGCTTGCTGCGCACCGGCGAGAATCCCGGCGCTGTCGGCCTGTGCTTGGGCGGCGAGCATGTCCTCCTCCTCCAAGGGCAGCCTCTCGTACACCGCATTCGCGAAAGAGGCCGCCATTATCACCACCGGCCCTGCTGCTGTCAGCGCACCGACGACGCTGCCGCCAACCACCTGCCCCTGCCCGCTGGCAAGGTAGACTGTGAGCCCTGTGGCTTCGGGTGGTGCAGGCGGGGGAAGGAAGGAACCGGAGAGGGAGAGGATCTCAAACCGCCCGTGGAGGGACACGACCGCGCCCTGGGAGGCCGGCTGCCGCAGGGTGACGTTGGTCACGGTGCCCGCGCCAGTGAGCACGCAGACCCCGCGCTGGCGGCGGCGCGCGAACGCAGTGATGCTCTCCGATATGTCGCAGCCACCAGCAACCTCCATGACGTGTGTCCGGAGCGTGTTGGCACTGTCCCTCGTGATGATGATCGGTGGCTTCGGCTTGTTCTTGGACCCCGCCGGCCGGCCCCTCGGGCGGCGCGGGGTCCCCTCTCCGCCCTCTGGCCCGCCACCAGATCGGGAGATCAGCACCAATTCATCGCCTCCGCCACCACCGCAACTTCCGTTGCCGTTGGCACCGCTATTCTCCTCATCCTCGTGGTCCTGTTTGGTGCCACGGGCGCCGAACACCCCCGGCGTGCCGCCGCCCAGGTCGTCTTCGGTCTTGAGCTGTAGCTGGTGGTGATGCTGCTGCTGCTGGAGCTGGTGATGAAAGTCGCGCGTATTGAACGGCGGAGGAAGATGATGACCGTGTATGAATGCTGCAACAGGATCCATGGTTGCCTGCTAGGTTATCCTTTCCCTCCCTGCTAGCTCTCCTCTCGCCCTCTTTCTTTTCTTGCGAGATCTTTGTTATTTTGGTGGACTAAATCTTATCTGCTAACAAATCTCTCAAGAGGCCAGGGACGACGAAACCTACGGGATGGAACAGTAGCAACGAAAGCAAAGGGAGGAGCAAAAGACTTAGCCAATTGTTAAAGGAGGAAAGCTAGGATAGGAGGAGCTGAGTGCATGGCTGCACAGTGAGAGGACTGCGAAAAGAGACGATAAATGGAAAGAAAGACGGCGTGCTGCCCCTTCTTTTCTCGCTCGCAGCTCGCTCTGTCCACTTTGCCGCTCGATTAGAAAAACTATAGGTGGGAGGGAGGAGGAGCGGCCGAGAGGGACGCCACCATCACCACCGCTACTACCCCACACCAGACACCAGACAAAACGACGGAGGGGGCAAGGCGCTTCTCATGTCAAGCACCAACTTCTCAGCTGATTCTTGATATCTAAGAGCAACTTCAATAAATGAGGTAAAACAAATTGGATCAACTTCAACAAATTAGGTAAAACAAATTGAATCGGTAAAAATAAAGAGAAAGCCTAGAAACACCGATCCAACGGACACGTCATTCTGCATCGCTCATCATCCGGTTCGCAGTACCACCCCCTCCCTCGTCATCTTTCCCGAGCCACACGGCAACTCGCTATCTCGTGCTCCCGCGCGTCCCCACCTAGTCCATGAGTTATCAGCCTCTTTCCTGCACTTCCTCTCTCACGTGCATTGTCGTCGCCAGATACGGCGGCCGCAGGACGCACTCGCACAGAATCTGGGCGCCATCGGCATAGACATGGCGCTCATGATCGTCCCAGCCTACACCGCCGAGCACAGGCTAACCTCTGCCCGCGGCGTGGTCACATCGCACTCTGATGTCTTAGTGTACCTTAGATGCATCCTCGGGTCGGTCTGCTACTTCGTGGGACTTGAACCTCCCGACGCATGTCGTTCAACGTCGTTGTCCCATGCCCGAGTTGTCCCAGTGGCTCGTGGCTCTAGACCGAGAAAGCGAGGCCCGACGCGTGCTGTCCAGAACGTCGGCGACACTGGAGGAGCCCGAGCTGGGTTTGCTCAAGATAAAATCCGTGCTTGGCAAACAACACCACGATATGACTCAGGACCACCCCCGCATAGGTCGCCGACCGGGAGCTACGTCGGTCATCGGGTACTACCTCGGCTCGAGGATCGGCACCGGCCGCTGGGGGGGTGAGTCGACAGGGATTTGCACCAGCGTCGCCGGGGGCAGGGCCTGAGGAAATGCGCCGCTAGGGGTTGCGCCGGCGGGGCAGGGCTGCTCGAGGCAAGCCGTTCCAGGGGTAGAGTGTATGCGTGAGGGAGAGAGAGTTGAGCAGGGGTGGGAAGGAGAAAAGGAGAAGAGAGAAAAGAAATGACATGTGGGGCCCACCCGTTTTGGAAAGTAGAGATGAAAAGTCTGTTGGTGCACCCATCTCTTGAAAGGCTAAATGGCTAGCTAAGTGACTAGCTAAATGAATCATTTAGCTAGTATGATATGAAGTGATTTTTGGAGATGCTCTAACTAGACTCGCTACTCCTTTTTCCTCCTAAGTACTTCACTTCACCTTTTTCCGGTATACGCATGCTGACCTCACTTCAGCATCCCAAAATATAACCACCCGTTTACTGATAAGTGCTGTACAAAAAGCTGTTCATAACTATTGGATCACAAGTACAGTTTTGTGCACTGATGTGTAGTATGGAAGGGCTGTATGGAATGCATTTCTTTCTCCCATGCATCACATCTGATCCCTAAAGTTGAGCTTCAAGACACTACTACAGAAAATATTTGTAAGAGCGACCCATTTTTTAGTGCGGGCGAAATCGCCACTCGATTGTGACAGAACCGCCCAAAATAAATCCGGATTATCACTTAAGCCGGTCCACTTGGCTCATAAGCGATAACCAAGAGCTATTTTGTCACCTCTGCCGGGTCATGCCCGGTAAATCACATATACAGGATCGAGATATGCGCTAAGCCCACACGAAGGCGGGACCAGAGTACAACATTACATTACATAAAAGGTCCATAAGTACTTAATATTACAAACCAGGTTTTTCAGTACATAAAAGTAAAGGTGATCAGAGTTTTAAACAGCAAAAAGTAAACTAAACGCGGGATACACATGGGAGGCCATCCACAATGTATCACTCCTCATCATCGTTCTCCCATTCAATTTCCCATCCATCTGGAATAGCACCAGGCCAGATGGGGTTACCTGAAAGCAACAAAACAAGCAAGGCTGAGTATACTAATACTCAGCAAGACTGACCCGTCAAAATAAAAGACACAGCTAGACATGCAATGCTTTTTGGCTGGTGGGTTTGTTTTGCCAAAAGCAACTAAGAGTTGATCCTTACTTTCAAATTTTAGCTCATGTTCTAGTATGTTAACCATTCTAGGTAAGCACCTAGCTAGACAAGCATGGTTGTGCAAACAAGATTAATCAATCAACAATATTAATCCAAAATTGTTTCATAAATAAACATGGGGTAGCCAGTGGTCAAGCCGACTCAGATAACGGCGAGTGACCGACGATCGATCGATTTATATCCTTGCAAGGTAAACCCAAGATACACGGAAGAAGGTAGACCAAATACAGGGTCTACCCCAACCAGGCGGTTCCCATCATTCCCCAGATTAGGGACAGGCGCAACAGTCCTAAGTACAAGGTTACTGGAACGCCCTTACTCGGCACGTCCAGGATCACACTTGCACTACCGGGATCAAACCGGGAGAAGCATCTCAAGAGTAGTAACGATAAAGTCCCCGCACTGGTTCATTAGGTACTAGGCTTACCGGTCCCATTCCCGACAAGCACTTGGTACGTTCAATAGCTTAGACTAGCACCATGCTACTCGGTCGAGACCGAACCCATTGCTCTTACCACATGAGCGAGTCAATTTAACCAACTTATGATTCCAACATAAGCATCCTATTTCTCGCGAGCAATGAGTCATTACTCGACTTCTACCATATCCTTAGAGCATGGCACTAGCGTTCCTAGCATACAAGTAAAAGAGCATAGGAGTCCTAAGGATCATGCATCTAGGTTTCAAATAACTCCTGAAACTTAAATGCACAAAGTAAAGCATAAAAACTGGAAAGGTAAAAGATGTGAGATTTAAATCCAAAAAGGTTGTATGCGGCTCCGGTGCTTGCCTTCTTCTAAGTTAGCAACAGCCTTGGGCTCTTCCGGACTTTGGTCCAGATCTTGATGAACACCCAACTCGTTCACTTCACCATCTACCGTCCCGTCTCCCTCCTGGGTGAGCGTGTATGTACCGTCCGGCAAATCTACACGTATACATGCATATGCATTAGGTGAGGGTGTGAGAGGTTAATTAAAGGTTAACTTTGATGGTGACTGTGTACATATTTAAACATAAGTAAATTAAATAACTTTATAAACAGCAAGGGGTGTGTTGAAAATTCAAAAACAGAAACATAACATGTTTTCACCATTTAACACCTTAATTTCCATTTCTTTATTTACTAAAATAAAACAAGCCTTACAACCGTAATTCTATATTAAATCAAAAACACCTCAAATAAGTCTAAGCTTCTGCACACATCATCATATACCCATTCTAAGCTCACACACCAAAATTTAGATTAACAACATTTATAAATTAATTTATACGAAAAAGACAAATTTTAGCCTAGTAAATCACCATTAATTCATATAAAAATATTTACTAAACTTTTTAATCTCAACTTTCTCCTACAAGTCATACATGTCAAATCTAAGCCTCTGGACAAAGCATAGGTGCAGATTCACATTAGTTTTGAAAATTTGAATTTAAACTCCTACACAAGATTAAATCCAAATCACCTATTAAACAATTTCTTAAAATCATACCCACTCTACCAGAGGTACTACTCATCAAACCAAAGCCCTAGGGTGCACTTGTGCTTAAACAAAATTTTATTGAAAGAGCTATAAAAAGCATCAAGCTTAATCTAGCATAAAGCTTACATAAATCATAACTGAGAAACTACACATCAAACTCATGCCAACTTTGGTCACAAATCTAAAAATGCTATAAAGAGCAACATATCCAAAATTCAACTCCATAGCATGTGTATATTTTAAACTAAACTAAAAACACCTCAAACTGAGTTTGAATTTTTAAACCAAAAACTACACAGAAAATCCCTATACATGCTTTCTAGAAAAGGTAGGTTTCTTCACCAGAAAACCAACAAAATTGGATTTGTATTTTTATAATTTTTGTACGATTTTCTACGGATTTTTGAAGTTCCAGCCGAAAACCCTAAACACTTTTACAACCAGACCCTTGCATGAAGTTTCAGAATTACGAACAGGCCCCTGCTTTACACAAAAGACCCTAGGAAGAAAAGTTTCCCCGCAATTGGGTCCCTGGGCGGTCTGCCCCTCGCCGGCGGCGAGATTGGCGGCCGGCGACGGCCGGACCTGGCCGGAGGAGGTGGCTGGGGGCTACTGCGCACCTGAGCTCGGGCTTTTCCGGTGAAATCGGACCGGCGGCGGCGTTGTGGAGTGCCAGCAGCGGTGCGGCCTCTGGACGGCCGTCACGGCTCGGCCTGGCCGGTCGATGGTGCGGTCTGGAGGCTCGGCGGGAGTGTGGCGAGGTTCAGGGAGCAGAGGCGGAGCCTCGGACGGGGGAAGGTGGTGCACAGCTGGCCGGAAGGAAGGAACGGGGCGGCGGCGGCTATGGAGGCAAGGAGGCCGGCAGCGCTCTGGCTCAGACGGCCCGTGCGGCTCTGAATTCGGACGGCGCCCAACAGAAGGCGTGCAGGAGGGTGTAAGGCGGGCGTGTTGGCCAGTAGGCGGCCATGTGTCGCGGCGCATGCGCCGGACGTGCGCCCGGGCGCGCCCGCACACGGCGCGTGGCTCAGCCCGCCATCCCTGGCCGGATGGGCTCGGCGCACGGTGAAAACGGTGAGGCGAAGGGTCCGAAGTCGAGCGCGGGTCCACGGCGAGGTACTCGTGACGACCGTACACCGGGACCATGCAGAGATGCCACGTGGACGCTACGGCGCGGACATGCGCGCGCGCCGGCGCGGCGTCGATGTCATCCGGCCCTGTTTTAAAACCGTTTACGCCTTTTCAAAATTTGAATAACTCTCGAGAGCGTCAACACATTTGAGAATATCCAAAAACAAAAGTTGTAGAGGAGCTATAGACCTACAACTTTCGCAAAGGGCGACATATGTTTTGATCAACGGATTTGTAGCAAAAACGCGTTGAAGTTCAGCAAAATCTCGGCCCTGAAATTACTGTGCACAGGAACTTCATCTCGAGTTTACGCGGCTTTGCACTCAAAATTGGAATGTCTGCCAATTACGAAAAATGTGTCCCCGGAAATAAGGAACAACTTTTATATTGGCCGATTTTGAACTTCTATATTGAAATTTGGAGAACGCGCAAGAAAACCGAATCAGCCTTTTAGGATCTACAGGGGTTTGACCGGGAATTTGAACTTTGACCAAGGGCCTTTGTGCAAAAGTGTGACAAAACATGTCAAACATGCTTAGAAGCTAAATAAACATGATTAACACAACTAATTGAGGTATTTATCTTTAATAAACACCTGGGGTGTTACAGTCTACCCCCTTAAAAGAAATCTCGTCCCGAGATTTGACAACAAGATTAGAGGAAAACCTCCAGGGGAGATAACAGGCTTGATGAGAAAATCAATGTCGCTCGTGAGGAAGCGGGCGATGAATGTATACATGAAAAATTAAAACCATCAAGAACTGGAACACAAAGCAGACGTACAGTCCTACTAGAGTCTAGCAGATGGAATCAAACATCTCCAGAAAACGATCCATAGTTGGTGATGTGGGGTTGGCTCCCTCTTGTGGTTCTCTTCTCGAGCTTCTTCTTTGTGATGTTGGCACCAACCCTCAGTGGACGAGCTTCAGAGAAAGGGTCGGACTTGACACTGATAGCTGGAGGAGCTTGACTCTTCTCCACATTGCTGGGGAAGATAGAGGAAAGAGCTTAATCAACGAGGAATGCCGTAAGCGGCGAAAGTGGCCGGCGTGTGCTCAAAGAAAACAGCTGGAGAGAAGGGAGGGCGATGGGAGGTGGTGGCTCAAGTGATGCAACTCTGAGCGTGAATGTCGACGGGAAGGTGCTCCTTTTAATGATGCTCACCGTGGTGTAGTGGCAGTGGTGCTCGCGCCACTTGGGTAGGGGCCGGTGGCAAGGAGGTGTGGTGGTGGCATGTGGCACGATGGTGGCCGGCATTGGGATGCCTTGGCGACAAGACGACCACGATCAACAACGGTGGCTGTGACAAAGCGACACAGAACAGGCGAAGCACGGATATGGAGGGGTCAAATTGGCCCTCGAGAGGATTGACCGTGACTTTGGGAGAAAGAGAAGAGTTGGGGTATCCACCATCCTAAATTGAGATTGTACCAAGGAAAACCTATCAAAGGATTTTGCCCATCCTTTATTTACTGGTATCCCGGTTCCTTTGATTAGGAGGAAACGTGCTAGAGGACCAAAAATCACTGACTCAGTAGAAAGCTCCTCTTATCTTAACTTTTGGAGAACTTGCTCATACTCCTTCAACCAGCTTAGTTGAGTTACTACCAAGTGAATTTTGAAATTTAGAAGGAAGAAGACCAAGTCGAAAGGTTACAAAAAGGTTCCCATAAAGAAGGGAAACCTCAAATATTTGGTTAAATTTATTTACGGAGGTTCATGAATTTTTTTTAGGAGATCAATAAAAAGGTCAACTCCTAGAGTATCCTGGAAAGTACAATTGTCAATGGCAAGAGACAAGATTTTGGAAAAAGATGTGCTGGGAGCTAGGAATTTTACTCTTGCTCAGGGTTATTCCTAATGAAGTATTTTAATTACTTTATGCACCACACCAGGGAGTAATGATTTTGAGATGGATCTCATGCACTTGATGAGTCATGGGATGACAATGCTTATGCATATGGGAAATGACTCGTGCAACAATGGGATGGTGCACATGTGGATGCTCATGATGAAGTGCATATAGTATGATGTACATGTATATGAGCATATGATGTTTATGCATATGAACTTATGGTGCATATGCATAGTGAGAGATGCACATGATGTGTGCTTGATGTTGTGCACGCACGATGATGCATATGTTGATGAATGCGCGATGCATATGCTTATGAGGTATGGTGCTCATGATGCAATGCCAGCATGACTTGCTTCACCCATGAAATTAGTCAAGACAAGGAGGACAAACATAGAGTTTGAGAAACAAAACTGCGGTGAGTCACTTTCCCATAACCCAAGATACCTAGCGCGCTCCTGGTGGTAATCACATGGCTGCAGCACACATGATACCCTAGGTTCCATCGCGGCACCTTTAGTTATGAAATAACATTTTCCCAACCGCAAGAAAAGTGAAGTAGAAAGAGTCAAAATCTTCAGTGTAAATGCAAGTTAGTTCACCCCAGATTCCCAAATGCACATGTCATTTAGTCCATTTCAATGCTCATGCATCCTTTTGTTAAAGATGCAGCATATGCATGTTGTGATGATGCTCAAAATGCATGCCAAAAGATTTTGACACTTGTATACATGTTTTTATTTATTTGTTTGTGAGCAAGCATAAGAAATCTTATGTTAAGGGTAGGGGATTTAGAGTAACTAGAGTAGGAACATTAATGCCAGAAAGTTGTGTGCTCAACATTTCGTGGTCAAAAGAAGTTGGGGAGTTGCCGCCTTTCTAGTGAAAGTGGGTAGAAGCAGCAATTAGAGTACAACGGAGTTCCAGTTGACTGGGTTAGGATATGGGCATGCCATTATATAGGTAAGAAGGTGTTGACACTTTGTATCATTGTTCTTACTTGCTAAAAATTTAGGACGAGCAAGGTTAACAAGAAAGATTTCAAGGTTGAGTGATTAATTGGGATCAAGATCAGAATGTCAACATTCCAGAATAGCCAAGTGCTTCAGAGAGCATATTCACATGATACAGAAGTGAACACGTCGATTGAAATACCATGCTCATAAGTCTGAAGATCTCCACTCTGCCTTGGCGGTTGGGCAACAAGCCCAGGGTCAAGAAAATGTTCACAACTCCTAGAGTAGAAGCGCGAGGAGGCTGAATTTTGATGAGTATGCCTAACACCAAGTTTCAACCCACTTTGATATTCTCGAATCAGCCCAAAAATACAAGGAAACTAGACTAAGATCTCATCGCGATTTTGCTGGAGAAAGTTCACAGCTATCAAGTGATTACATCTAGTACCAAGTCTTTGGGCTATGCTCTCATGGTGCTAATTATGCACTTGCTAGGCGAGAGCATATTCAAGTGGAGCTAGTTTCATACATCGATTACCACACCAAAAAGGGAGGTAATAGCCACCTTTCCAGCACATGTTCGATGGTGGTGGCAGATTGTTACAACTTGCCTCTTGAACACCTACCACTCTTGAATTAGCGCAAGTGTTTCCAACCACCAAAACCATGTGAGCTTTCCCTAGATACATATCCATAAGTTTGCCAATACAAATGACAAGTAGGCATGTCTAAGGAAGCTTTAAATGGAACTTTCCCAGAATTTGGACAGCAACAGCTCTGAGAAATAAATTCATATCTCTCAGCTCAAGTGTCGAAAATCTTTAAATTCTGGTCAGCATGTGTAGAATTTCATAAGCCACAACTTTGGTATTCAACTCAGAGACAAAATCAAAGGTTAAATAGGTCGAAAAATTCGACTACCAAAGTTCTGCCTAGCTGTTTGGACAGCAAACAGGAGCTTAATAAGAATTCGATATCTCTTAATATACACATGCAAATATGCTAAATTCTTGTGAGCATGTTCAAAACAAAATTTGGAACAACTTTGGTATTTATCGCAATCAACCAAGGGGCAGCCATTTGTAGAATTAATTACAAACACATGTTAAAACCCACAAAAATGAGCGTAACATACTATATGGCAAAATCTGGCAGTTCTGAATCAAAAATTCATAACTTAAAAATCAGTACCCCAAAAATTTCAAACTTTTGTGAGCAACTCAGTAACATTATCGTGCACATTTTTGGTATTTAAAGTTTGATCTAGTTCCATTTATAAATGTGTTGAATTGATCGATTTTTAGAGTGCTATTGCCCAGAAAAATCAGGAGGACTTAGCTTCACTAAAAAGATCATATCTCAAAAATTAAGAACCCTATGACCATGAGTTTTCACAGAACAAAGTAGGCTATGTATGGAACATTTTTGGTATAGATTGTCTAGGCAAAATCTATTTGGAACAAGGTGTAAAAATTCGAGTTTTCAGTCTCAACATCATTTTGACAGAAATTCCAGCATGACCTAGGTTTAGTGATTTGAGCATAGCTTCAGTTTTATTCATCCTAAAATCATGAAAAATTCATGGAAGAATCTTAACTAGCTGATGAGCAATTTTCCTAAAGATCACCTAGCCAAAAACTTTCTAGATCATCCTTAGAAAAAGTAGGACAGCAACTAGACATACTTTTGATCACACCACATAATTTACCAAACTAGCATGAATGGTCCTTAAGAACTATAAATTCAACTTATAGATCACATAAAAGGTGTATTAGGATCATTTTCAGTTTTGGT
Organism: Cenchrus fungigraminus; assembly: GCA_036936925.1. Classification (NCBI taxonomy): domain Eukaryota; kingdom Viridiplantae; phylum Streptophyta; class Magnoliopsida; order Poales; family Poaceae; genus Cenchrus; species Cenchrus fungigraminus. Next base: position 53,040,732 of record CM072772.1, on the reverse strand, counting down.
AGCTTTTAACATGATGCAAAAGCGTCTTATAAGTCCTCACCAAGCATTTAAGCTTAAAATCGAAGTTAGTGCCGGTGGCAAGGCATATATACATCTCTCCCTATAATAGCTAGTCGAAATCTATTCGTTTCTTAATTACCGTACCTAACAACCGTGGTTAGTGTACCTGCAGAAGATCACAGAATATTCAGAACCTTTCGTGCCAGCACTCACAAAAGCGTACACATTCATTACCGTTCACTTATAGAAACGGTATCCATGCGTAAAGCCGCTGCATGGACAGCGTCCTATTTAAGACTCTGATGCGACGTGAGTGCCTATTGGAATAGGCCTCACTCATCCCTCATGGACTTTCCCGTGGTACCATCACGTATGGCAAAACGTGACGAGACGCAGACGCGACGTGGCACCCATTGGAATAGGTCCCACTAGTCCCTCACAGGACTTCCCTGTGGTACCACCACGTATGGCAAAACGTGATGAACTAGTATGGTTGTGCAAGAAAGTAAGTTTTGACAGGAATAAAATGTGCTGGAAGTCAGTTTAGATACACCATAGAGTACTAGCCACCTGAAAGAACCCAAAAATTCCCTCTAGGGCCTCTCGGACTAGTTAAGACCTTAACGTCCTACTCACTTAGCAAGATTATTAATCTTGGCAAATTTTATTCCAAAAACAAGTTTGTTAAGGTGTTTTAATTACTCTGGTGCATAATCTCGCTCTGATACCAGCTGTGACAGAACCGCCCAAAATAAATCCGGATTATCACTTAAGCCGGTCCACTTGGCTCATAAGCGATAACCAAGAGCTATTTTGTCGCCTCTGCCGGGTCATGCCCGGTAAATCACTTATATAGGATCGAGATATGCACTAAGCCCACACGAAGGTGGGACCAGAGTACAACATTACATTACATAAAAGGTCCATAAGTACTTAATATTACAAACTAGGTTTTTCAGTACATAAAAGTAAAGGTGATCAGAGTTTTAAACAGCGGAAAGTAAACTAAACGCGGGATACACATGGGAGGCCATCCACAATGTATCACTCCTCATCATCATTCTCCCATTCAATTTCCCATCCATCTGGAATAGCACCAGGCCAGATGGGGTTACCTGAAAGCAACAAAACAAGCAAGGCTAAGTATACTAATACTCAGCAAGACTGACCCGTCAAAATAAAAGACACAGCTAGACATGCAAGGCTTTTTGGCTGGTGGGTTTGTTTTGCCAAAAGCAACTAAGAGTTGATCCTTACTTTCAAATTTTAGCTCATGTTCTAGTATGTTAACCATTCTAGGTAAGCACCTAGCTAGACAAGCATGGTTGTGCAAACAAGATTAATCAATCAACAATATTAATCCAAAATTGTTTCATAAATAAACATGGGGTAGCCAGTGGTCAAGCCGACTCAGATAACGGCGAGTGACCGACGATCGATCGATTTATATCCTTGCAAGGTAAACCCAAGATACACGGAAGAAGGTAGACCAAATGCAGGGTCTACCCCAACCAGGCGGTTCCCGTCATTCCCATATTAGGGACAGGCGCAACAGTCCTAAGTACAAGGTTACTGGAACGCCCTTACTCGGCACGTCCAGGATCACACTTGCACTACCGGGATCAAACCGGGAGAAGCATCTCAGGAGTAGTAACGATAAAGTCCCCGCACTGGTTCATTAGGTACTAGGCTTACCGGTCCCATTCCCGACAAGCACTTGGTACGTTCAATAGCTTAGACCAGCACCATGCTACTCGGTCGAGACCGAACCCATTGCTCTTACCACATGAGCGAGTCAATTTAACCAACTTATGATTCCAACATAAGCATCCTATTTCTCGCGAGCAATGAGTCATTACTCGACTTCTACCGTATCCTTAGAGCATGGCACTAGCGTTCCTAGCATACTAGTAAAAGAGCATAGGAGTCCTAAGGATCATGCATCTAGGTTTCAAATAACTCCTGAAACTTAAATGCACAAAGTAAAGCATAAAAACTGGAAAGGTAAAAGATGTGAGATTTAAATCCAAAAAGGTTGTATGCGGCTCCGGTGCTTGCCTTCTTCTAAGTTAGCAACAGCCTTGGGCTCTTCCGGACTTTGGTCCAGGTCTTGATGAACACCCAACTCGTTCACTTCACCATCTACCGTCCCGTCTCCCTCCTGGGTGAGCGTGTATGTACCGTCCGGCAAATCTACACGTATACATGCATATGCATTAGGTGAGGGTGTGAGAGGTTAATTAAAGGTTAACTTTGATGGTGACTGTGTACATATTTAAACATAAGTAAATTAAATAACTTTATAAACATCAAGGGGTGTGTTGAAAATTCAAAAACAGAAACATAACATGTTTTCACCATTTAACACCTTAATTTCCATTTCTTTATTTACTAAAATAAAACAAGCCTTACAACCGTAATTCCATATTAAATCAAAAACACCTCAAATAAGTCTAAGCTTCTGCACACATCATCATATACCCATTCTAAGCTCACACACCAAAATTTAGATTAAGAACATTTATAAATTAATTTATACGAAAAAGACAAATTTTAGCCTAGTAAATCACCATTAATTCATATAAAAAGATTTACTAAACTTTTTAATCTCAACTTTCTCCTACAAGTCATACATGTCAAATCTAAGCCTCTGGCCAAAGCATAGGTGCAGATTCACATTAGTTTTGAAAATTTGAATTTAAACTCCTACACAAGATTAAATCCACATCACCTATTAACCAATTTCCTAAAATCATACCCACTCTACCAGAGGTACTACTCATCAAAGCAAAGCCCTAGGGTGCACTTGTGCTTAAACAAAATTTTATTGAAAGAGCTATAAAAATCATCAAGCTTAATCTAGCATAAAGCTTACATAAATAATAACTCAGAAACTACACATCAAACTCATGCCAACTTTGGTCACAATTCTAAACATGCCATAAAGAGAAACATATCCAAAATTCAACTCCATAGCATGTGTATATTTTAAACTACACTAAAAACACCTCAAACTGAGTTTGAATTTTTAAACCAAAAACTACATAGAAAAGCCCTATACATGCTTTCTAGAAAAGGTAGGTTTCTTCACCAGGAAACCAACAAAGTTGGATTTGTATTTTTATAATTTTTCTACGATTTTCTACGGATTTTTGAAGTTCCAGCTAAAAACCCTAAACACTTTTACAACCGGACCCTTGCATGAAGTTTCAGAATTACGAACAGGCCCCTGCTTTACACAAAAGACCCTAGGAAGAAAAGTTTCCCCGCAATTGGGTCCCTGGGCGGTCTGCCCCTCGCCGGCGGCGAGATTGGCGGTCGGCGACGGCCGGACCTGTCTGGAGGAGGTGGCTGGGGGCTACTGCGCACCTGAGCTCGGGCTTTTCCGGTGAAATCAGACCGGCGGCAGTGTCGTGGAGTGCCAGCGGCGGAGCGGCCTCTGGACGGCCGCCGCGGCTCGGCCTGGCCGGTCGATGGCGCGGTCTGGAGGCTCGGCGGGAGTGTGGCGAGGTTCAGGGAGCAGAGGCGGAGCCTCGGACGGGGGAAGGTGGTGCACAGCTGGCCGGAAGGAAGGAACGGGGCGGCGGCGGCTATGGAGGCAAGGAGGCCGGCGGTGCTCTGGCTCAGATGGCCCGTGCGGCTCTGAATTCGGACGGCGCCCAACAGAAGACATGCAGGAGGGGGTAAGGCGGGCGTGTTGGCCATTTGGCGGCCATGTGTCGCGGCGCATGTGCCGGACGTGCGCCCGCGCATGGCGCGTGGCTCAGCCCGCCGTCCCTGGCCGGATGGGCTCGGCGCACGGTGAAAATGGTGAGGCGGAGGGTCCGGAGTCGAGCGCGGGTCCACGGCGAGGTACTCGTGACGACCGTACACCGGGACCATGCAGAGATGCCACGTGGACGCTACGGCGCGGACATGCGCGCGCGCCGGCGCGGCGTCGATGTCGTCCGGCCCTATTTTAAAACCGTTTACGCCTTTTCAAAAATTGAATAACTCTCGAGAGCGTCAACACACTTGAGAATATCCAAAAACAAAAGTTGTAGAGGAGCTATAGACCTACAACTTTCGCAAAGGGCGACATATGTTTTGATCAACAGATTTGTAGCAAAAACGCGTTGAAGTTCAGCAAAATCTCGGCCCTGAAATTACTGTGCACAGGAACTTCATCTCGAGTTTACGCGGCGTTGCACTCAAAATTGGAATGTCCGCCAATTACGAAAAATGTGTCCTCGAAAATAAGGAACAACTTTTATATTGGCCGATTTTGAACTTCTATATTGAAATTTGGAGAACGCGCAAGAAAACCGAATCAGCCTTTTAGGATCTACAGGGGTTTGACCGGGAATTTGAACTTTGACCAAGGGCCTTTGTGCAAAAGTGTGACAAAACATGTCAAACATGCTTAGAAGCTAAATAAACATGATTAACACAACTAATTGAGGTATTTATCTTTAATAAACACCTGGGGTGTTACACCGATCTAGCAAAAACGTGCGGCATTGTAGCTCCGCCACCCGCACCCATTTTCTGGTGCGGATGACGGGGTGGCTCGCTCTTGGAAATGAGCATTTCCAAGAGTGGGTGACCACGTCACCCGCACCTGCAAATGTCACGCATTTTAGGTGCGAGTGACGTGTGGCCTGCTCCTGGAAAGCTTTTCCAGGAGCGGCCGACGAAGCCACCCGCTCCTGGAAATGTTTTCCAGGAGCGGGCAATGATGTCACCCGCTCCAAAAAAATCCGACAAAAAGCGATTTCGACCTCGTCTTCTTCCTCCCGACAACTACAGCAACCTGACCGAAGCAACCTCGGGTTGCTGTCCAAAAATTGCCAAAATTGAAAAAGGAGGGGGGAGGTTTTCAACTTTTTTTCATGGAATTGGAGCCTAAAGGAGGTTAGTTTATTCTCATTTCTTTGTCTTTTTCAAGGTTTATGCATAGTTTTTTTTGGCTTAATGCAGGTGCATATAGGTCTAGAACTCCATAGGTGTGGATTATACATTTTGGACCTCATTTAGCTGAAACTTTTGGGTCAAGATGTGCTATTTAGGTAGGAGAACAAGATTATCTAGTCAATTGAGTTCAACTTGTTGTTTTAGCATCATTCATGAAGGATGAATTTCCTAGGTCCATATGGAAGAGAGAGAAGTGTATTTTTTGTTATAATGCCACAAGAATGATATGTTTCATGAATTTGCAAAAATCTATACTTCGTTAGTTTTTATTAAATACAACTAGTGTAATTACATATTTACTCATTGTTTAATTTTTTAACTTAGATGTTTATAGGTACAAAAATAAGATTATTTGGTGAACTTTATGTTTTGACATCTGGATATGATTTTCTCATGTTCCCTGAATTTTTCCAGAGAGATGATGGATAGGACATGGATGTAGGAAGCCAGAAGAACAAGCCCCATTTTCGTGAAGAACTTGACAAATTTATTAAGGCTGCGGAGATTAATACTACAGTTGGGAAGAAAAAGGTGGTGGTTTATCCATGCAAAACAGCAAAAACATAAGGGTATTCAGTATGATTGAAACAATTTCAATAAGATCTCATGTGTTGATGAATGGTTTCATTGAATACTATATGATATGGACATCTCATGGTGAGGAAAGGAATAATAATGCACCACCTCCTCCTCTGAATTTGATCGACGAAATCATGCATAACAGTGACTTTGGGGCCATGTTTGATGATTGTCGGGGTTCTCTACCACCGACGAGTAAATTTATATCGATCGTGTGTCGGACCCGGATGGTTAGCACAAGAGACACGGCGATGTACACTGGTTCGGGCCTCCGGAGAGTAATACCCTACGTCCAGTCTCGGGTGGTGGTGTTCTTATGCCAAGGGAGTTTGCAGTAGGGGTTACAAACTAGTCGGGAGAGGGTGTCGGAGCCCAAGTACCTGGGAGTGTAGCTCGCGCTACGTGAGTGTGTGGTGAGTGAATGTCGAACCCTTGAAACGGTTGCCCTCCTCCCCCCTTTATAGACACAAGGGTGAGGGGCAAAAAGGAAATACAATAGATGTGCTACAGTTCTACAGTGCTATGGTGTTGGGAAGTCTTTTCCCACGTCGGCGTCTGTCAGCGGAGCATTGAAGGATGCTGAGCTGTGGCAGGGTCGGCGACGATCGCCACGCATCCAGGCTGGCACAGTGATTTCCGAGTACTCGCTGCCTACGCCTTCTCCGGGCTCTCCCTTGGGTGATTTGGCACTGTTGAGTGTTGATTTGGCCCGCCACGTTACGGCTAGAGTGTACGTAGGCGCCGCCTGTAGAGGGTCATTGAGTACCTACTTTGACGGGTGGCGTGCAGCAGAGGTTGGACGAGACGACGCGTTGGAGGCCGCGTGGGTGCACAGTGCTGTTTTACGGCTCCTATCAGAGTCGGCCGCCCACGCGTCCTGCCAGCTGGTGTGTTTGCATGGCGTGGAGAACTGGGGCCTTGCGTGGCACCGTGGGACAGTTCGAGCGTCGGGGTGGCACCATGTTCGTGTGGGACCCCTAGTCTCGTGCTCCGACCTTCACGCGCGGGCCCAGCCTTAGTCAGAGACGGAAACTACTCGTGCGAATAGGTAGTCGAAGGCGGAGACTACTCGTGCGAGCGAGTAGTCGGAGGCGGAGACTACTCGTGCGAGCGAGTAGTCGGAGGTGAGGTGCAGAAGTAGTCGGAGGCGAGGCGGAAACTACTCGTGCGAACGAGTAGTCGGAGATGGGGTGTCTTGTCGGTGGTGGTCTTAACGAAGACCCGTTCCCTTCCTTGTCCTAGATCATAGCCTTGACATTGTCAATGGCGTCCGAGGACCCAACCATAAGGGTGATAATCTTACCACTTAGGGGGCCCTAATACAGGCCCTCGTCATTGATGCTAATAGTTCTGGTGATGGTAGTGGCGATGATGATGGTGGTCAAGGCTCCGATGGTGTTAATGATATTGGTGTCGATGATGGTGGTGATGGTGGGGATGATGATAACGGTTATGATAGTAGCCAGGATGATGAATTGGATGACAGTGACTACCTGACCCAGTTGTTGCGTAACACCAAGGAAGAAATATTGGTTGGCAGTAAAAAGGGGTTAGAAAAGTTCGAGATAGTGAAGAAAGCTGTAGAGGAGAATGTGTACCCGCGTTCAAAAGGATGCCCAAAACATTGGACCATGCTTCGTTTCATACTTGTGGTGTTGATTCTAAAGGCGAAGCACGACTGGTCCGATGGAAGTTTCAATGATCTGCTACGCATCTTGGCTTGGTTGCTTCCAAAGCTGAATAGTGCCCACCAACACTTATTGAGCAAAGAAGCTTATCAGTCCTTTCACGATGGGCATCGAAAGAATTCATGCATGTCCAAACTATTGTATCTTGTACCGCGAGGATACTTTCAAAGACTTGGACAAATGTCCTGTTTGTTCAGCAAGTCGGTACAAAAAGAATACCAGGTCATGTGTTGATGATGACATACAAGTCACAACTGGCGGGAGTAAAAGGAGCAGGAAGGTGCATCGATTAATGTTGCTGTTGTGGAGCCAGAAGACACAACTATAAGCAGTTTTGAAAAAATTGGCAAAGTACCTACCTTGGTCATGTGGTACCTCCCTATTGCGGATCACCACAGGAATTTGTTCTCAAACCTGAAGGACGCTGAACTGATGACATGGTGGGCTTTAGATAAGCACAAGAAGGGTGACGGGAAGCTTTGACATCCATCTGATGCTCAACAGTGGAAGAAGCTCGATCAGATGTATCCACAATTATGAGACGATCCAAGAAATGTTCGATTTGCGCTAAGTACTGATGGAATGAATCCATTTGGCGGAAGGACCAACACTCATAACACATGGCCAATGATTTTGACAATGTACAACTTGCCAACATGGTCGTGCCAAAAGAGAAAGTACCTTTTACTATCCATCATGATCCAAGGACCAAAGCATCCTGGTATCAATATAGATGTTTTCCTTGAGCCTTTGATGCAATAGATGGAAACTTTATGGAGGCATGGTTTCAAAATCATGAACATATTCATAAGGAAGGAATTTACTCTAAGAGCCATTATCTTTGTCAACATAAATGATTATCAAGTGTCGTTTGTATTGTCAGGTTAGGTGAAAGGTAAGATGGGATGCATGGTTTGCATTGGTGAGACCATATGGACTTTCCTATATGGTTCTAGAAAGGTAGCTTACCTTGGGTATAGGCACTTCTTGGTGGAAGGGCACATATTTCGAAGTAAAAAGTTCTATAATTATTTTAGTGGCAAGGCCAACATAGAATTTGTGGCAGAAAAACACGATGGGCACCAGATTTTCGACATGGCCAGGACCATCCAAGTTCCTTACGGGAAGATGACAAATGATGGGAAGAAGAGAAATAGAGATAAGCTGCCTATTGATGGTGTGCCGTTCAAGAAGATGTCAATCTTCTACAAGTACTTGCCGTACTAGCCAGACCTCGAGGTCCATCATGCCATCGACGGTATGCACCTAAAGAAGAATGTTTTTGGTAACACCATTGGTCTCCTCCTCGAAACATTAGCCAAGACAAAGGATACCTTAAAGTCACGACAAGATTTTGTAGCCATGGATATCAGAGAAGACCTTCACCCTATCGATGCGGTGAATGGAAGATACGAACTACCACCGGTGAGCTACAATTTGACACTAGCTGAGCAAAAGGTAATTTGTGAATCATTACGGGGGATCAAGGTACCAAGTCGATTCCTATCGAACATTAGAAAACTAGTCTCAATGAATGATCTCTCACTATCAGGCTACAACTGTCATGATACTCATGTGATGCTTACTATCTTCCTAGCAATTGCAATTAGAGCGATCAAGCGGGTATATGTGAAGATGGTATTCACTCAGTTAAATTACTTGTTCACCAAAATTTCTCAAAAGGTTATCGATGAAGATGAGTTGAAAGACATCCAAAAATTTATTGCAGAGACTATGCTGCATCTGGAGATGTATTTCCCTCCATGATTCTTTGATATTACAGAACATCTCATGATTCACATGGTCGATCAGATACGCGCACTGGGTCCACTTTACCTACACGAAATGTGGACCTATGAGCATTTCATGTCAATTCTCAACCGGTACGTTCTGAATCGTGCATATCCCGAGGCATCCATGGTAGAGGGATACAATACAGAGGAAATCATCGAGTCTTGCCTAAGTTACCTAAAGGATGCATGTATTGGTTTGCCGGTACCACGATTTACATGCAAGTTGTAAGGGATCGGCACTGCAGGGAGGAAAACCTTCATCGATAAGGACTTTGAAGCTGTGAAGCAAGCCCATTATAGCGTCATGCAACACTTCACAATAATGTCATCTTTAGTCGTTGAACACTTGAATATGATTCATGATGAAAGCAATGGCCGCTCGAAAGATTGGATTATGAGGGAACACTAGCGTTGTTTGACTGCATGGTTGTAGGACCTAAATCTACCAGATAGGGACACCGTGGAAGAGCAAATGATCAAAATACTGGCATCTGGCCCTTCTTCCCAGGTCAACTCCTGTCAAGGGTACTATATTAATAGATATTTATTCTGTACTTCCGCGAAGGACAAGAAGACTATGTCTCAGAACAGTGGTGTTCATATCGATGCCTTAGACCACAAAACTGGGGAAAGTACTACATATTACGGTGTCATAGATGATATATGGGAACTGCACTATGGATCCAATATTACGATCCTTGTTTTTCGGTGCCATTGTGTTGAACACCCAAAAGGTGTTCAAGTGGACAACTATGGGCTCACAATTGTTGATCTCAAGAATGTTGGTTAGAAAGATGACCCATGGGCACTTGGTTCACATGTTGGACAAGTCATGTATGTTTTTGACCCTGCAAAAAAAACACATCATGTTGTAGTGCCTGGAAAACAAGAAATAATAGGGGTTGATGGACTAGAAAACATTGAAGAATACAACGACAATGAAATGAGTCTTTTCACAGATCTACCTCAGAAGATGTTGGATCCAGAAACAACCATAACGAAATTAAATGTAATGCCCTGGGCACGAAACGACGGAGAATCAAGAATTGTTACCGCATTATATTATAGGTAGTTCAATTAATTGGATGTTGTAATTTGCACTTGAAATATGAACTGATGTACTTTGTATTCAATTATCTCATATCATGCATGTACATGGATTATTTAAGAATCATTGTTAAATTAACTACAACAATTGGAATTAGTGGATTTTTAAGAATATATGTGTGTGTGTTGTTGTGTAAGTAAAATCGAAACATGTATACTAAAGTGTTACTACATCTGTGGATGTACTGTTTGAACACAAAATTTGGCACGCATCTCAGATGAATACAAACTATATACTAAACTTGTAGATGTTAAAAAGACATAAAACTTTGTAGTTCACCAAATTTTCATTTGAGGTCATTTAATATGTCAAAATTCAATTTCACTACAAATTTAGAAAAGGAGAAAATATTTCTAGGTGCAGGTGACGCAAACGCCCACACCTGGAGACCCTAGTATATAAACGTAGGCGCTCCCTCGGACTTAGCCAATTTTCGGAGTTGCACACAGAGACGACGGCAGGCTGCCAAATTTTTTCACCGCCGCCCTTCGCCACCGCACCCCATCACCGCTGCCGCACCGCATCTCCACCGCTGCGCCTCCTCCCCTTCCGAGCCCCCACCGCGCCTCCTCTCCTTCCGAGCCGACGCCGCACCCTTCACCTGTCGCGCGCCATCTCCGATCCGACGCCGCCATCGCCACCGCACCCCATCTCGATCGGACTCCCCCGGCGCGCGCCCCTACGAGCCCGACACGGCAGCGCTCCTTGACGCGGCAGCCCCCGATCGAGGACCCTGACCTAGCGGCCCAGACCCGTACATCCCTGACCCTGATGCGCGGCGGTGACCTCCCGGACACGTCGATCCTCCTCTGCCGCCGCCGACGACCACGTCGCGGTGTGTTGTTCACTTGCTGACGTCAGCCGCACAGTGGATGATGTCAGCTTTTTTATTTTTGTTAGTTCCGTTATTATTATTTCAATTTATATTTGAATTTGAATTTACATTTAGATTTGAATTTGAGCTTGAATTTAGACTTAGATTTAGTTTCAAATTTGATTTAGAAGTACTTGAATTTAGATTTAATTTTGAATTTGCTTTAGAATTAGAATTTATATTTTGTTTTAGAATTTGTTTTACTATTAGAATAGATTTAGTTAGAATTTCGATTTTGATCTGGTTTGGCTCATGCCCGACTCGCCCATTTCCGACTAGACCCCTAACACGCTCGACTGATGCCCGACTCATTCGTCTCCCGCTCATCTCCCACCTCATTCCCGCTCGTCGGGAGTCGAGTGGGATCGAGCGAGTCAAGCATTTTTTATTAGAAAAAATAGTTTCCGCAATGTGAATTAGGAATTTTTTTTGAAATTTTGAATGTGTTTATCATCTTAATGTATAAATCAGATGGATCATCGTAGTTCTTCACCATTTATACACGATAGGGATGCAGTGAACGAAGATGTGTTGTACCAACATGAGGAAATCAACAATATTATATCCCAGTTGGTATGGGGAAACGAACATGATGGTGACGTAGATGTTGATGAACCGCAGATAGGTCTCGTGGAGTGGGTAAATCAAGTTTGGGTTGATTCAATAGATCCTTTCTGGAGATAATGCTAAACCATTTGTTGCGTTAATGAGGTCAATTACTTTTATATGAAATGATTTTGAATTGATTTACCTATGATTCATATAGGTGCCTCAACCAAGCAAGAGGCAGCGGCGCTGCCGACCTCGTACTCCCCAGAAGAAGAAATTGAAGATAATGGCATCTCGGCTCCTGAAACTGGGACGACCTCTTGTAGTCAGCCTAAAAAAGCGAGGTGAATGACGAAGAAACAAATATCCCAAAGGCCAGTGGCCAGTCGAGGGTATTAGTGCATCTGGAGAGCCCATTGACCCACCTTTGGTTCGTACGAAGTTCCGGAATGCCATAGGAGTGTTAATACGAACAGAGTATGCCATAGATCCAAGCATTTGTGATTGGTTCGAAGTTCCTGAGGGGCTAAAGAGCGCAATGTGGGTCCAGTTGAAGAATACATTTCTGATGCCTCAGTTCGAAGCAACCAGAGAGAAAATACGTCATTATGCTAGGAAGGCACTCAGCGAAAGTCGATGGAAGGGTGAGCTGAATAGGAACTTTGTTTGAAAGGAGGCAACATATGATGAGGTCAAAAAGAAATATGGAAGGGTCACCGAAACCCAATGGAACGAGTTTGTCAGGCAAAATACTACTCTGAATGTTTTAGCCTGAGCTAGAGACAGAGTGAACTTTCGCAGAGAGACTTACATAGACCTCGTCTTGGGCCCGATGGGTACCTAGGGAAGAAGGAAAAGTGGCAAAAGGCTAGGAAGGAATTATTGGCCGCAGGGCAACCCGACCCTATCGAAGGATTGGATGAGCGTGGCTATCAGTGGCTCTTAGCGAGGGAGCCTGAAATTATAGATGGTAAACTTCATTTTGCAAATCCAGAAACCAATGTGGTGTGTCAAAAGATACAAAATCTTTTCGAGACTCAAAGTAAAGGAAATTTTGTACCCAAAAGGGATAGGGACGTCCTAAGTACTGCCCTTGGGACGAAAGAGCATGGGGGTCGCGTCAGAGGGGTTTCCTCAAAGTTGAGCATCAAGGATGGGTTTGTGAGGGATAAAGCTACCTAGAGGAGGCACTACCATTTCTGGGAAGATATCGCTGCGGCGGTAGAGAAAATATTTGAGAACAAATTTCAACAATTTTTAATGCGGCAGTTGAGCAGCAGCAAGCAAGTGGTTCACCATTCGCTCCGTTGGTATTGCATCAGGGAGATAATTCTCCGTTCTCTTCGAGTAGTGTTGCCTCTACGATGGCACAACCATATCCGGTTGATTATATATGCATCAGTACTCCTTGAGCATTGCACATTCCATATGGCAGAGCTGGCAAGACAAAAGAGGTTGCTGCAGACAAAGAAGATCATGAGATAGACATACCAACAGCAGAGGGTATCTGTGTTCTCGGTCAAAGCCTCAATAGTACAATATTATGGCATAAACGAGATATCATTCTGCCTTCGATTGTTCCTTCAGAAGCAGAGGCTCTGCCATCTTTGGAGCAACCACTGCCAAATCCGTCATCTCCAGGACAACGAGTGGCCGCACTACCTCCTCAAGGTTCTCCACCCCGTGTGTCCACACCACCAGCTGATCTAGATTCTCCACACCGTGTGGCCACACCACCTTCTCAAGGTTCTCCACACCGTGTGCCCACACCACCTGCTCATCATGATTCTCCACGCCGGTTGCCCACACCACCTGCTTAAGATTCTACACACCGTGTTGCCACACCACCACCTCAACGATCTCCACCCTGTGTTGCAACATCACGAGCATCTTCAGCATCTGTAGGAAAAGCGGCATCATGACCACATCAACATGATGTGGACACACAACTGGTGCCTCGAGTCATACGGGCTGATGCGAATGATCCGGATGGATCAGATATTGCTGCTAGGTGGCATAAGAGCACCAAATCAAAGAACAAGCAACAGGACACGACGACCACGATGTCTGTCAATATGCCCATCCAATGACGACCAGGATTTTTGGTACCCCGCACGGACACAGATTTCGAGAAGATAATTGGAGTCGATGAGATACTGGACATACCTGGTGTATGCCTTTTAAAATATGAATGGGGTAAACCATTATATTACCCGCATGAGCACTCACAGAGGTTCCATGGGAAATGAAACGGATGCATGCTTGGTATATGAGGGCTTCTTCTCTTGGGCTCAGAGGCATCCAGGCACAATACCCATTTGAAGTGTTCGGACCTTCAATTATTCCAGAAGCACAAGACGTCAACTTTGATTTTCAGTACCTCCATGATTTGTTCCGCCTACAAATATTAGATGTACAGATCATTAGATTGTGGTGCATGTAAGTGCCTCATCCATGCTAGTGTGTGTGTGTGTGTCTATATATATATATATATATATATATATATATATATATATATATATATATATATATATATATATATATATATATATTGTGTGTGTGTGTAAGACTTACATGTGGTTTGCATATAACTAATTATCTTGCAAAGATGAACATTGGATTTCTGGATCCTTTTGTTATTGCCGAAGACAGACATAGGCAACCCTCCAATGGGAAGACAACCATGATGAATTAAAAGATTGCACGACAACTAGGGTAGACAAAAGAAAGGAAAAGAAGGACATATAAAAGCTATGAAGCATGTTTTAGCCTACATAGCACATATGATGCTTAAGTGGCAACAAAGGTAGTACATCTAGGAGCCCTACCACCTCGGGTTAGTTTTAATTTCTACCACTTCTTAGTCAACTTAGTTTTAGTCACCCCCATCAAAACACCCCTAACACAATTATATTTGCCCCCTTTTCCCACATGTTTTAATTAACTAGCATGACATCTTCTCAGATACTCCCTCCGGTTCGGTAAATGAAGTCGTTTTGGATAAGATTTGAGTCAAACATTATTGGGAATATGAATCATGAATAACTTCTAAGTCGTTGCGTTTGAAAATGTGAAAACTATATGAATAGATTTGTCTTCCAAATTACTTTCATAAAATTATACATATGTTAGTTTTTAATAGTTTTTTATAAAAATAAAAAGTCAAAGTTGTATTTTAAAAACTGTATTGCTATCATAAACGACCTCATTTACCAAACCAGAGGAGTGCGTATCATGCATGAAAGCGGCCAGCTCGAGTTTGATTGGGATAGGATATTCCAGCAAGCCTCCATTACCTTGAAGAAGCATGGTCCCTTAAAAAGGTATGTTAATTAATTAGTCCATGCATGGGCCGATCCAGTCCAGTTCCAGCTATCCGGATACCTAAAAAAAAAGTTCCAGCTATCCAGAGCACACGTTCCTGTAGGCACGCACGCACAACAGCAAACCATGGCACCTTGTCGTTGCCGGTTATCCTGGATATACAGGACGCCAGGACCAGTTGGCAAGTGCAGGTCCAACCACCCAACGCGTCTTGATTGGGAGGAGAAAAAAAATTTCTCCTCCCTTTGATCACTAATTAAAGGTATTAAACAAAGTCAGTTTTCAAAACTACCTCCACAGCCCTGTATAAAATCGCGAGACGAATCTAATGAGGTCTTTGACCGCATGATTAGAGGATAGTACTGCAGTATTACTGTAGCAAATCATGGATTACTTATGCTCATTAGATTCGTCACGCAAAGTTACACTCATACGTGAAAAGGTTTTGCAAATAGACTTCATTTAGTACTTCATGCACGTAAGATTTTCTTAGCGCAAAAAAGTGCGCTCCCCAACCCAACACAGACTCCTCTTAGACAGGCTGGTTTTGGGGAGTCGCGAACCCTAGTAATCAATAATGCATGCTCCGACCTCCGAGTAGAGCAGCAGCCTGCAGCTCGATCGGGGCAGTCCCAATATAAAAAACCAATAGAATTGTCATAGCTGAAAACAATTATCTATAGAAGTAATAATTATTTTCTCTATGTCTCTCAAATTCACCGAATGGGAGTGTTGTATTAATAACTTCATAAGAGTTAGTGGTTTCTTCCTAATGACAAATTCATGATTTGTTGTACATTATTAAGAATGGACATGATTTCTCTATGAGGAAATCATTTCTATGATTTGCACTCTCTTTTCCACATTAATTAAGTTGTCACATCACCATTTTACTTAGTTGATAAGTTATTTAATAAAAATAAAAATTATTATTAATACTTCACGAGGAGTGCCCTCGTATCCGTACCTCTCCATCCTTGCAGCCACCCTCGGTGTCGCGACCCACGCCACGCCCCTCGCCCAAAAGACTTGCTTATCATTGGTCGTCGTATCGCTATTCTATTGGTCCGACTAGAAAAGTGATGCCACTTAATTAAAATTATGCCGACCAGATGGATTAACCAGTTTATTAATCCCCTGGGTTAGCCCCTAGCTAACCGCTGATTAAATAATTAATAGGAGTGCTCCAGCCCCCAAGCTAGCGGGCTCGACAATCTATGTGTCGTTAGTAATAAATAGAGTATATAGTATACTAGTAGTATTTGTTAATTATGCGTCGCGTTGAGACGAAAGGTCTGGGCTCCTGTTCGTGCTTGGCTGCTTAGTTTTTTTCTTTCTTTTTTCTTAACGAGCTTGGCTGCTTAGCTTGACTGCGATCCATGACTTGCTAGCTTGAACTGTGTACACATCGGAACGATGATGGCCACGGTACGTATACGTATATACTATATAGAGACGGGACTTGGGTCGTATCACGGCCCGGTCCTCTCATGTCTTGTGCCGCATCGTGCTTAGACTTTTAGACACGTAAGACACGTCGTGCCGTGCCGACATGGCACAACAAGTTTTTTACTAGGCCAAAGCACGGCTCGTGGCACGGCGGCACATCTTCGTGTCGTGTCGGCCCAAGCACGACCCTCGCGAAATGATCACTTGTGACCAAACGAGAATACAACATTATTATTATTTGAATTATCATTATTAAAATTTCATATATGTAAATTAGATTTTTTTGTTATATACTTATATGATACTAATTATATTGTGCTATATAATGCATATAATGAATGATATTATGATGGTATAACATGTGGATTTGCTATTGGGCCATTTTGGTGTCGTGCCGGCCCAAGCATGGCTCAAAATATGTGTCGTGCCGTGCAACCATCGTGCCGAGATCCTAGGCACGTCATGACGCTCGCATTCATTTCGTGCTGGCACGACCTAAAAATTATCGTGTCCACTACGTGAACACCTCAAATAAGTCACGCAGCATTTAACAAGCCCTTAACACCCGTTACATGGACCCACATCTGTAACGGTTGTTGTCTGACACCCATTACTCATAAGTGCAGCAGGCCGACCCCGGGGTTCGCCACTACAACGCCCGTTACCAATGAGGACTTCTGGTAAAGGGCTTTTTAAACACCCGTTACATGAATTCTTTGTAACGGACGTTAAAATGCATCCGTTAAGAAAATGATACATATCGGTAACAGTCCTTAAAGTCCGTTACCGATCACTTTCATACTGGAGACGCATGTTTGTTAGGACGTGTCTTCTTTGATGGCGACCCAATCGGAGACGCTCGTTTGTTAAGACGCGTCTCCTTTGATGGCCACCCAGCGTCGCCTTTTTCCTCGCATCGGAGACGCGCGTTGTTATTACGCGTCTTTGTCTTCGCCTTCCGATAACACTCGCTCTCTCTTCTCAAAAGGCCACTCGCGTTCCGACAATACTCGCTCTCTCTCTCTCTCTCCTCAGAAGTCTACTCGCTCTTTCTCCTGAGAAGTCCCCGCCGGCCTGCCTTGTTCGCCGGCGCCAACTGCGAGCGCTCTGAGGATCGCGCTCTTTCTCCTTAGAAAGCCGGTGCTACAGTAGGTCGGCCGGCCGCGCGCGCGACGACGAAAGGGGCCAACGGACATCGACTGCAGCGTCATCCAAAGCAGACGCCTCCGTCCCCTCCCCCTCGGGCTCGGCACCGTCCTCTGCGCCGTCGCCGCGGCCGCGACGCCGCCTCCGATCCTCCTCCTCGGCTGCGCTCGCCTCGTAGACAGCAGTGCTCGTCAAGGTGGAAATTGCCCAATTTTATTAAGATTCTTCAGTTGTCCTAATCCTCTTATATTATCGGTTTTTTGTGATGAATTATGCTAATTTGATGTATGGAAATTGTAGATGGTGGCTACTGCTCGGGCTTGGATGTACAGACAGCCCTAAGAAGATTGGGAGAATTTCTTAAGCGGGGTCAATGGTTTTCTAAATCAAGCAGAGGCGGATATGAGAAAACGTGGTGTTCAGGCAATGCTTTGCCCCTGTATAGATTGTCTCAACCAGAAGAAATTCGGACAACGGGAAATCATTTTTCATCATTTGGTCATACGTGGTTTCACAAAAAATTACACGTGTTGGAATAAACATGCTAAGAAAGGCCTTAATGAACTCGAAGCAGGATGCCTAAATGAAGGTGAAGTGCGACACCATGCTATCGGCCTTAATGAAGGGGCAGTACGATGCCATGATGAAGGCCTTGATGAAGGTGGAGTTTTTGAGGAAAATGAACCATTCCCACCCAATGGGATGAGGCCTGAGGATATCACTGATCAAGAAGTTAGGGGCTTCAATGATGGTGAGGTGTTGCAACATGTGCACAATGTTGATCAAATATTGCGGGATGTTGAGTTTGAACGAGTGTACACACCTTCTGAATTAGCGAGGCTGAAGCAGTTCATTGAATATTCAAAGAAACCCCTCTATCCTAGTTGCCAGAAGTACTCTCGCCTTTCTAATGATCTAAAACTTCTACAGCTTAAGGCAGATTATGGTTGGAGCAACAAAAGTTTCGAATATCTATTGGATGTGCTTAGACACATGCTACCTGAAGGAAACCAAATAGCCGAGTCTGTCTATGAGGCGAAGAAGATAATCTGTCCTTTGGCAATAGAGATTGAAAAAATTCATGCATGCAAGAACAATTGTGTATTGTTCCGTGGAGATTATGCAGACCTTGACAAGTGCCCCAAGTGTGGCTGCAATTGGTACAAGAGGAAAAAGGGTGGCGGAGATGATAATAATGCTGATGACGAGAACGAGCCCGTGGAGATCAGTGGCAAAAAGAAGAAGAAGGCTAACAAAGGGGCTCCTGTGAGGGTGGCATGGTATTTTTGCATCATTCCTCAGCTGAGAAGATGGTTCGCAACACGAAAGGAGGCCCAACTCTTGCGTTGACATGAGGAAGGCCGAAAGAAGGAAGTTGGGAAGTTTAGGCACCCCGCAGATGTAGCACAATGGGGTAACATTAATTCCCACTTTGGGTGGTTTGCCGAAGACGTAAGGAATGTACGATTTGCTATGAACACAGATGGCGTGAACCCATTCAGTAACTAGATCTCAACACATAGCACCTGTCCTGTCGTGCTGTCGTTGTACAACCTTCCACCCTGGCTATGCAAGAACCAGAAATATATGATGCTGACAATATTGGTCTCCGGGCCAAAGCAACCTCGCGACCATATTAATGCCTACTTGAGGCCACTAGTTGATGACTTGAAGATACCGTGGAAGCCTAGTGTGAAGGAGGTTTGGGATGAGTTCATGCGTGAGGAGTTCACATTGCGCGTAATATTGTTCACCACTATAAATGACAACCCGGCTCATCGCAACATCTCTGGTCAGAGTAAAAGGAAAGGTGCAGCTTGCCCACACTGCTTGGAAGAAACTTGCTCAGTGTGGCTAAGAAATTCAAAGAAAGTCGTATTTATGGGGCACCGTCATTTCCTCAGCAAGAAACATGCATACCGGGCCATGGATTGTCAGTTTGATGGGCAAAAGAATGATCGAGAGGCGCCATTTCATGTGACTGGAGATTTGGTCCACTTGAAAGTCAAGAATAAGAAAACTATCAAGGAGTTACCCAAACTGACTGAAGGAACCCTTGGCAAAAGAAAGAAACGAGATGGTGAAGAAGAAGAAGATGGAATGTGGAATAAGAAATCAATTCTATGGGAGCTAGAGTATTGGCCGATGTTGGATGTGCGTCATTCGATGGACAACATGCATGTTAAGAAGAATGTGTGTGAAGCTACTTGTGGAAAATTGCTACAATAGAAGTCCAAAGAAAAAGATCATAAAAATGCAAGGGAGGATCTTAAAGATCTGGGCATTAGGCCGGAGCTCTATGCAGAAGAAACAGACACGGGGACGGACCTTCCCGTTGCTGCAACCACCTTTTTAAAGGCAGAGAGAAAAGAATTCTGTGAGTTTTTGTATGATTTGAAAGTATCTTCAGGCTACTCATAAAACTTCAAGAGGCTAGTGTCGGTGAAGGACATGAAAATGAATTTCAACTTGATGAAATCTCATGATTGCCATGTGTTGGTGACAACTCTTCTTCCTATTGCACTTAGAGGTATCAAGAAAAAACTGATTCGCAACACAGTCACGTTTGTGTTTATTCTTCAATGCAATAGAACAGAAGGTGATTGATGAGGAAAAACTATTGAAACCCTATGCCTATTTGCAGCTACCTTCCCACCATCATTCTTTGATCTCATGCTGCATCTAACAACACACCTCGCAAGGGAGATCTGGTACCTTGGCCCATCTTACCTTCATCAGATGTTTCCATATGACAAGTTCTTTGGATTCCTGAAATCATTGGTACATAACCGATTATTTCCGGAGGGAGCCATTGTTCGTGGCTACGAGACCATCGAAGCAGTGGAGTGGGCCATGGGTTATATGGACCCCCAAAACCCCATTGGTCTGCCTTGTTCATGGCATGATGGTAGGCCTTCAGGTGTTGGGACCCTGGGGAAAAAGTCAGTCACTCCGGAACCGGATGCCTTCGAAAAGGCTCATTTCACCATGATACAACAGCTGAACCTGCACCGTTTGCCAATGAGCACAAGCGACAACTACGTGAAGAAAACCCTGACCATGGTAGGGCTTGGCTTGCAAAGATGCACATGCAAGGTTTCAGCGGGTGGCTCCGAGATTATGTCCAGACATGCAACAATGCTGTAATTACCGACAAGATAAGGAATCTAGCATTGAGGCCATTTTTCACTGTTAAAAATAGCAAGCAATGGATATCAATGGATACATGTTCTACACCATGGCCCAGGATAAAAAGAGTATCTATCAAAATAGTGGTGTGTGTGTACGGGCCGTCGTCGATGACAGTGATGATGATGATGACATGCAGACAGACACATATTATGGTCAAATAGAGATGATATGGGAGCTTGATTATGTAGGATTGAATGTAGCCTTTGTTTCGGTGTAGATGGGTCACCAATGGGAAGAGAGCTGTGATCAAGGACAAATATGGTTTTGTTAGTGTTGATCTCCGGGTCTTTGGTTACAAAAATGACCTGTTTGTCTTCGCCAACGATGTTAAGCAAGTGTTCTATGTACCTGACCTTGCAAACAAGAACTGGTCTGTGGTTCGGCCTGAAAAAAAGGATTGTTGGGCTTGAAAATGTTGTTGAGGAGGAGGAATACAACTAGTTTGACGAAATTCCATCCTTTGACACTTCATACATGCCCCAACTCTTGGGAACTAACATAAAATCGTACTTGCGAAGCGACCATAGTGAAAAATCCATATACAGAAATCAAAGAAGAAAAAGCAAGACTGATTTCTGCTGAATCCTTTGTAATACAGGATGTGTCTATTGGTGGAAATGGAATCCTTTATGTAATATAGAATGCGATGTATTGGTGGAATTTGAATCTTTTTGTAATATATAGGATGTGTTGGAATTTGAATCCTTTTTGTAATATATTCTGCCTAAGATACTGTATATATTCTGTTTATATTCTGCTTCAGTTCAGTAAGTGTGCTGCAGGCTGCTGACATTATCATCAGTAACAGACGTTAATATAAAGGAGACGCGGATTAGCCAACCTGCGTCTCCTTTGTTATGGGCAAAATATAGGTAAATCATACAAAAAATGGGACTGCACATAGATAATCACACAAGTAGATAATCACACAAGCATGTCTCTTAAGATGCAAAATCACACACATAGATTATAGTCATCATTGATACATCAGAAGGTTACAAAGCAGCCATCTATGTTCATCATCACTAGGCACTACTAGGATGAGGAACAGAGATCTAAACTAGGCAAAAAAAGATATGCTCCCGTCGGCTTGTTCTTCTTCATGATTGCAAGTGAGCAAAAGAGGAAAATACAGCAGAAGGGGGGAAAACATATCCCTTCAAAAATCCTCCTCCTGGAGGAGGGAAAGCAAAAGGAAGCAGAAGTTTGACGAGATATGCTCCAGATTCAGTGACCTTCCCGTCGTCTTGTTCTTCTTCATTATTGCAAGTGAGCAAAAGAGGAAAATACAGCAGAAGGGGGGAAAACATATCCCTTCAAAAACCCTCCTCCTTAAGGAGGGAAAGCAAAAGGAAGCACAAGTTTGACGAGATATGCTCCAGATTCAGTGACCTTCCCGTCGGCTTGTTCTTCTTCCTGATGCCAGAGGTTCTAGGCTACTCTCCCCGACAACTGATGAAATCATGTCACAAGGATTCTTCTAGCAGCTGTGCTAGAGGGATGAACACCCCATGCACCCATATCAAAAGAATTCTTCTAGCAACTAAGAGAATGAGGAGGAGGAAGAAAAGAGAAAAGCAAAAGCCTTCGCCCTACAAGATCTATTCTTTGTGGCATAGCTAGATCTAGAGAAGAACGAAGCAAGTGCGGATGATCGATAGGCGTCGGTACCTTTTTATAGCAAAAACATGGAAGGGATAAGATCAAAAGCACAGGAAACAGGAAGGTTCCCAAAAAATCGATGCCATATCCTGTTAAGGGGGAAATAGTCGCCTAGTCAATGGTTGACAGCAACGACAATGAATCATCTCCCAAGAAAAACAAAGGAGACACGGATTAGCCAAACTGCGTCTCCAATGCATAACTAAAGGAGACGC
Source organism: Cenchrus fungigraminus (assembly GCA_036936925.1). Taxonomy (NCBI): domain Eukaryota; kingdom Viridiplantae; phylum Streptophyta; class Magnoliopsida; order Poales; family Poaceae; genus Cenchrus; species Cenchrus fungigraminus. The sequence goes on along the minus strand of CM072772.1, from coordinate 53,018,200 downwards.
GGATTAGCCAAACCACGTCTCCAATGCATACTTAAAGGACACGCGTGTTTGCAAAACAAGTCTCCTGTATCTTATATTTCCAAACTAATTTAGATCACGACCCCTTCATCTACCCGTGAAAAAACAGCAACTGCCTACTCCTCATCATCTCCATTCCGATCTCGGCCAGAGATGCCTAGCATGCCGGCAAGAAGCAGGCGGCACCAGCCGTCACTGCTGGACCTCCCTCAAGACCTCTGCATTGAGATTGCGACGCGCGTCGGTGCGACCTCAGAGCGGCCCTTGGCTGACCTCCGCAGCCTACGAGGTACTTGCTCAACCATGCACCGCGTGTGCGGCCACCGTGACGTTGGCTGGCGTTTGTTGATAGAGGGGATTAGAGATGAGATTTCTTGGGTGTGGGACCCCACTGCCTACAGAGCCTTCCTTGCTATGCTAACCGATCTCAGCAATCTGGGGGCTTGCTTCTTCTCCGAGATCAAAGTCGTGTTCATGGAAAACAGGGAAAGCAATGATCTCCGGCGCGCCGCCGAGTGTGGGCATGATGCGGCGACCTATCTTTATCCATCTTGCTCTACAGGGACAATAGCGGTGCCGCCACCGACGACACAGCGAAGCGGTACATGAGGTGGGTCGCGGGTGGCGGCAGGACGATGTCGACGTGTCTGAGCAACGAGGGGTGTCTGCCTTTGTGCGAGAAGGCCGCGCGTGCGATCCACTCCTTGACGTGACGCATTTGGGGTGAACCGTTGCCGCCTCTGACACAGGTGCGTGGCGATCAGCTATGCGTAGGCAACGACAGCGGCTGCGGCATGGATAAAGGATGGTTTGGAATATCTCTATTTTGCAGCAAAGCCTGTAGGCTTCGCCGCGAAATGGTGAAGTTCGAACGGAGTATTGGAATAGTAAATCAGTAATGGATTAGCTTTTGTATGTTGCTCGTATTATCTGTTTTCATTTTTAGAAGAGCAGCAAAGGCGACGCGGATTATCCGTCCCGTGTCGCCAATGACTGTGGGGCCTAGGTCTATTCGAATGAAGAACAGTTCACATTTCTCTTTTTAATCTGCAATCAAATGTTGTAAGATGTATTTCTCTGTCGTAATTAGTCCAAATTTGATTATTTTTTTCTATTTTTTTATAAAATCACAATGTTTTCATTAATTTCATTGTGCAGTGTATATTTCATTTCTTGAATAATGTTTATATGCCTTATCTTGTTCTTTGTAAGTACAACATATAAATAATATTTGTTCTACACAACCATTAGTAATGAAACTTTGCATTTCGTAATCTTAAGGTGAACACAAGGTATTGTTAAATTTTCAAACACATATGAGTTCGAACATGTTGCAAAGTGTGCAAAACTTCAATGTTCAAGCAACATTGTAGGAAACTATGTGAGAGATGTAGACATTTGTACACAAGTATATTCTTCCTTCATCGAACCACACTACAAGAAAATCGTTGACTAGTGACGCAACCACATTTTAGTGTCATTGATTATGACGTTCCTGGCTGATCTCGTCATAATATTTCACTTCCGAGCAAATTTAGTGACAAAAAAAACTTTCGTCATAACGGTTGGTACTGTAGCCGAGCATTCCCTGTTCCAAGCCAGTTTTGTGACGCCATAAGCTCCGCAACAGTGTCATAAACCAACTTTGGTCCCACATGTAAGCATTATTTTAAAAATAGAGTGTTCCAAGTCGCCATAAAATTCGGAATGGTCCCACATGTAAGTATTCTTTCGAAAATAGAGTGTTCCAACTCGTCATAAAATTTTGCAGGGTCCCACATGTAAGCATTTTCGCTAGGTCAACGGCGTCATAAACCAACTGTGGTCCCACATGTAAGCATTATTTTAAAAATAGAGTGTTCCAAGTCGTCATAAAATTCAATTGGGTCCCACATGTAAGCATTTTTTTGAATCTTTAATATAAATCAGTAATTCACAGGAGAAATGCTTCACTGCCTTCGCAAAGACTCTCGACTTTTGCTACGCGCAGATCTGCAACGGCTCGTGGTAGGAATGGCGGATTCTGGCGGTGATGAGAGGGTGGTTTATGTGCCACCTCCCGGCTACGAGTTCATGAAACAGGACGACAAGGTTAGTCCTCTGGTTTGAGCCACTATATTTTCCCCTATCGACCTAGGGATGGGGATTTCTAGATTTGGCGATCTAGAGGACGGATGCCCATATACAATAGATTCATATTTCATCGTACACTCAGATTTGAATTGCAATTGGTGTTAGAAGTTGATTTAGTTAGTGTTTAGTTTGCATCGTTTGATGGATTGATAGGTTCTTGTATTTTTCTAGCTTCTGGAGGTGCTTGAATCCACTGAAGCTGAGCTGATTTCATCGTACACTCAAATTTGAATTGCAATTGGTGTTAGAAGTTGATTCAGTTAGTTTTCAGTTTGCATAGTTTGATGGATTGATAGGTTCTTGTATTTTTCTAGCTTCTGGAGGTGCTTGAATCCACTAAAGCTGAGCTGCAGAAGGTGAAGAGAGACCTGCAAGAACAACAAGTCAGCGAGCTCAAGTCACTGCAAAAGGCTCTAAATTACAAGCACTTATATGAGCAATCGTTACAGCAGCAGAATGAACAACTGAAAGAGATGAAGAAATGCATGGAAGAGTCTTATCAATTGCTGCAATAGGAGTATGCCCGGTTGAATGAAATGGCATTGTTACAGCAGGAGAACATTGCCCTGATGGAAGAGCTGACCAAAGAGAGGGGCATGTTAATCAATTGTTACGGCAGGAAAATGACCAGCTGAAAGAGATTCAGCAATTGTTAGTGGAGAATGCCCTGTTGAAAGAAAGAGCAATCGAACTCTGACTGAGCTGCAGACAATCGATAAAACTTGTCTGGTGTTACTGCTAGCTAGACGGTTCATAGGTGGTGTGACTTTGTGGTGATGAATTTGTTTGTATTTTTGTGTTTGCTACTTGCTGGTGGTGTGAACTTTGTGGTGATGAGTGCTATGAGATTCCATCTTATTATGCCGATTTGGTTTATTCTGTTTCAAATTGAGTCGAGCATACTCACCATTCTGAATTAATTTTGCTGATGTTTTGCTGGTCCGTTCTGTTGATGTTTTACTAGAAGGACCTTCCTGAGTAACGATCGTGAAACTGCTTGTTTCCTACTATCGGTCACGAAATGTTGCAAAAACAATTTGCCATAGCAAGGGTTCGAACTAGAGACCTATAGGAACGAGACAGCACTATCTAACACTGCACCACCTCTTGGTTGTGTCAATTTAATGAGAAACACTTTCCATCCCAACCACAGCACGTAGCGGTTGTTCTGAGAAGTTGGCGGGAGAAAAGCCCGTGCTGTAGCAAAAAATAGTTTTCCCGCAGCCCGCTACCCCGAAACGGGAAAACGAAGAACGGAGAGGTGAGTAGGCTACTAAAATGGATCATTCCGGTGGTGATTTGCGACTTCCAACGTCTGCTCACTCCTACGGGTGCAACCTGGGTGATACTTACTACAGTGGCGTGTCAATCTGGTAAGTAATTTTGTGTTCAATCCAGAAAATTTCAAGAATGTTCTCCTTTTCGTTTCGTTCTGTGGTCAGTAATTTTGAGTTGGATTCTCCAAAAACTTTCCAGATGGATAGACGCTGGATAACCGGTTGTACCGGTTTTCCCACCGATCATGAGAAAGGGGTCCAGGATTTCTTGGCATTTCTTCGGACAAGATACGCTGAGGACGAAGAAATACTATGCCCGTGTCGTCGATGCCTCAATAACTCTACAGGGACTATAGAGCGAATTGGAGTTCACTTACTTGTGAGTGGGATGGCAACCACTTACCTAGGTGGATCCATCATGGAGAAGTTTTGGAGGATATGGTTGACGATGATGCAAATGTACAGGATAACGCAATTCTGCCGGATGCAGAGGGGGATGTGGATAATGCAGCTCCACGGGATGGTGGTGATCAGGAAATGGTCCAGGAAAACCAATACATATTGGGTATGGAGGAGGATGAATGCCCTGGAGATGATGGGATGTCTGAATTGATTGCTGACTTGGGCAAGGGTCAGGTGCTCGGTGAGAAAATGTATGAATTTGTAAAGGAACATCTGAACCGTAAGGTGTCACCGACATCTTCATATGCATAATTTATATTTGTTGTGAAGTTACTTCATATAAAGTCTTTCAGTCGGATGAGCAACGTAGCATTCAATGCAATGATGAATTTGTTATAAAAAGGATTCTCAGAAGCGTGTCTTCCAGACTCTTTCGATGTCGTAATGAAGTACATACGTTCCGTGGGACTCGGCTATGAAAAAATCCATATTTGCAAAAATAATTGTATATTATTTCGCAAGGAGAAGTATGTCAAACTTGATGTGTGCCCAGTATGTTGTGAAGCGGATTCAAGATGGAAGGACGCAGACACCAACAAGTGCATTCCTCAAAAGGTATTGAGGCATTTTCCACTGATTTCCAGGCTGAAGAGGATGTTTGTTTTATCAAAAACAGCAAAGGATGCACGATGGCATGAGTCGAAGCAAATACCGGTGAAGAATGAGCTTAGCCATCCAGCTGATGGTGATGCATGGAAAGAATTCAATAAAAGTTGGAAAAAATTTGCAAAAGATGCTAGGAACCTTATACTTGGTCTTGCAACCGATGATTTCAATCCTTTTGGCAACATGAACAGCTCATATAGTATGTGGCCATTATTTGTTGTGCCGTATAACATGCCACCATGGGTATGCATGGAAGAATCAAACTTCATGATGGCCTTATTGATCCCTGGGCCGAGTTCTCCATCAAAGGATTTTGATATCTTCATGGAACCTCTCGTCGAAGAGCTGCAGCAACTTTGGAAGGGTGTCTGGGCAATCGATGCTGTTGAGGGTAAAGGATTTAAACTCCGTGCTGCGGTTCTTTGGTGCATACATGATTATCTAGCTTTGAGCATGTTGTCTGGGCGAGTCACGAAAGGCTATTTTGCCTGTGTGCGTTGCGACAAGGATCCTTACTCAAGGAGATTGAAGAACAAGATATGTTACATTGGGCATCGTCGTTTCCTTCCAATTGACCATCCATGGAGAAGAAAGAGAGCAGATTTTGATGGTACTGTTGAGAACCGAGAAAAGCCAGAGCAGTTTACCCATGAGGAGCTGAAGCAGCAACTGGAGAAGGTTAAAGACGTTAGACCAGGAAAGCATCCTCTACCTCAAGGAAAGAAAAGGAAGCGGGAATCCGGACAGTGCTGGAGCCGAAGGGTTTGTTTGTGGGACTTGCCGTACTGGTCATCTCTGAAGTTGGCACATAACCTTGATGTGATGCACATTGAGAAAAACTTATGCAAAAACCTTATTGGAGCGTTGCTTAAAATTGCTGGGAAGACAAAGGACACCATCAATGCTAGGGTTGATTTGGAAGAGATGGGTGTAAGATCAAATCTACACATGGTGGCAACTGAGGATGGTGAGTCATGCAAAATGCCAGAAGCTCCGTATGTACTTTCAAAAATGAAACAGAAGTTGTTTTGTGATTTTATAAGTTCGGTGAAGTTCCCAGATGGATATGCTTCAAACTTAGCTAGGTGTATTGCTGCAGATGGATGCAAACTACAAAGACTGAAAACTCATGATTGTCATATCCTACTCCAAAAGGTTTTGTCGGCTTGTCTTCGCGGTTTAGTGGACAAAGAGATATACACAGCTATTGCAGAATTAGGAAACTTCTTTCGGCAACTATGTTGCAAAACTCTGAAGTTGGATGTCTTGCAAAAACTGAAAACAGATATCCCAATAATTCTGTGCAAGCTTGAGAAAATTTTCCCTCCTGCCTTCTTTGATGTTATGGTCCACTTGGCTATCCATTTGCCTGAGGAAGCAACCTGAGAGGTCCAGTACAATATGGATGGATGTATCTCGTCGAAAGAATGCTATGTACATTGAAGCGTTCAGTGAGAAACCAAGCTAGGCCTGAAGGATCCATTGCAGAAGCATATGTTGCTAATGAGGCCTTGACATTTTTCTCTAGGTACTTCGCGGCTGATGATGTGGCCACACGATTCAATCAGGTTGGAAGGAACAGAGAGAATGCTGATTTGTCCGTAGATGGAACATCCTGTTTCGATCACAATGTTCAAGTACTTGGAGCAGGGACCACTTGTTGGCTTGGGTCAAAGTACGACAAGGTGGTTTGGTATGTGCTAAACAATTGCGAAGAGGTGAAGCCATATATCGAGTAAGTAAATCACCATTGCAATGATAGAACTACAATTATTTCGTTCTAACTTTGAGATGGTACTGCTTTGCAGAGTGTTCAAGAATGAATTAAAAGCGAAAGGTGTGTCGGACGAGGATATTGATCATCGAATTGTTACAGAATTTAAGCACTGGTTTAGATCGCATGTTAGTATTTATTTTTTTGTTTGGTAGCTAGCTTATACTACCTTGTGAGGACCTTTACATAAGACTATATTAAAAAAACTATGGCTCTTCTGTACAGATTACAAACAATCCACTGAGCGACGACAACCTATATGCATTATCAGCTGAACTAGACCGGCGAGCAAAAACTTATACAACATGTATTGTAGGCGGTGTCTGGTACCACACCAAGGCCCGAGAGGCAAATAGGAAGACACAGAACAGTGGAATCATGACTACAGGATCACATAAAGACATTGCAGAAATTGAGTTTTATGGTTCACTAAGAGACATTATCGAGCTGCGGTACAACTCGGGGCTTGACAGAGATCGAACTGTTGTTTTATTCCAGGTTGACTGGTATGATCTGGAAGGGACCAAGAAGAAACCGAAGATTAGAAATGATGGTTACTTCACAAGCGTCAATATTGGAGATTACTGATACCAAGATGATCCCTACATTCTTGCTGAACAAGCAACGAAGGTCTTTTACTTGCCAGACACCCTACTACAACACCCATGGAGAGTGGTGCAAAAATTTGAGCACAGGCATTTGTGGAGCTATAATGAAAATGAGGAGGACATAGCTCCCACTGGCATGGTACTTGCATATCAAGATGATGAAATTGACCAAACCTTGCATGATGTTATACTTGATGGTCTCGGTGATGGTTCGGAGGTTCCAGTGCCTATTACTGGCGAGGAGACTGTGGTTGCAGCCGCTGAAGTTGACGCAATTCACCAGCAGGAGTTGTTTGATGTAGATGGATTCAATTCTGAAGATGAGGACGACGACACTCTATGGCAATACGTCGATGAAGATGAAAATGCAGCCACTGAAAGTGACGACGACTAGGATATCAAATCAGTAAATGTTTAAGTCGATCCGAACTGAAATCATGTGGACCTTATGATTTATATGTAGTTGAAGTGCACTTTCCTGAATATTAAACCTACCGTAGGTGCCTACTATCCGGTTCACTGTATTATGTAGCATCAGAACTTCATGTTGCCACTTTACAAAATATACGATCACGCATGGGGATGACCGATTATCCGGTATGTTGTATTATAAAACAATGAAACGTCCTGTTGGGCTATGTGAATGGTAGGTTAGAAAATATCCATTTCTTATCCTCTCCAATGTGGGCATGATTGAGTAGTATGCAACGTGATGTGCTCATGATCATGTAGTACTAGGCAAATCGAATCGACGAAGGAAGGGATGTGTTGATCTCCAATGTGGCCATGATCGAGTAGTATGCAACATGACGTGCTCATGATCATGTAGTACTAGGCGAATCGAATTGACGAAGGAAGGGATGTGTTGATCTCCAATGTGGGCATGATCGAGTAGTATGCAACGTGACGTGCTCATGATCATGTAGTACTAGGCGAATCGAATCGACGAAGGAAGGGATGTGTTGATCTCCAATGTGGGCATGATCGAGTAGTATGCAATGTGACGTGCTCATGATCATGTAGTACTAGGCGAATCGAATCGACGAAGGAAGGGATGTGTGGATCTCCAATGTGGGCATGATTGAGTAGTATGCAACGTGACGTGCTCATGATCATGTAGTACTAGGCGAATCGAATCGACGAAGGAAGGGATGTGTTGATCTCCAATGTGGGCATGATCGAGGAGTATGCAACGCGACGTGCTCATGATCATGTAGTACTAGCGAACGAATCGACGAAGGAAGGGATGTGTTGATCTCCAATGTGGCCATGATCGAGTAGTATGCAACGTGACGTGCTCATGATCATGTAGTACTAGGCGAACGAATCGACGAAGGAAGGGATGTGTTGATCACCAATGTGGTCATGATCGAGTAGTATGCAATGTGACGTGCTCATGATCATGTAGTACTAGGCGAATCGAATCAACGAAGGAAGGGATGTGTTGATCTCTAATGTGAGCATGATCGAGTAGTATGCAACGTGACGTGCTCATGATCATGTAGTACTATGCGACTCGAATCGATGAAGGAAGGGATGTGTTGATCTCCAATGTGGGCATGATCGACTAAGTATGCGAATGGATTGTCCGGTTCTTTGCATTATGTACGACATGACCATCTTGTTATGACTTTCATACTCATCGACATACGTCCGGAGGATGGTCCGATCTGGTATACATTGGAACAGACGAACTTCCTTGTAAACTACAGGTACGAAAGGCGCTTCCCATTTCCTGGTCACAGGGTGCCAACAACGCACTACACACACACCTTTATGGCTTTATCCAACGGCGTGTCACTCGTGCTGACCCGCCATCCCCCCATTTACTGCCTCCTCACTTGGGGTGCAACCCCTTGGTAGGGTTCCGCCGCTGCCGCCGCCGCCCGCAGCAGCCTCCAGCGGATACCTCAATCCGTCGCCAAAATCAGAGGTATGCGTCCGCCTCCAGGCTCCAGCAGATACCGCAATCCGTCGCCGAATTCTTGGAATGGCACTAATTCGAGAAATTTATTGCAGATGGGCCGAGATGGTGGCAAGAGAGATGGAAAGGCGCTTGATCCTCCTCCAGCGAAGCGACAACGAAAGTTGCAGCTGACTTCTGCAGGCACATCTGGTCCTCAGACGAGGCTAAGGTGCAGGCCCGCGGCATGGGATTCTTCCTCTGCCCCTACACGTAAACCTGGGTGTGGAGCGGTTCGGCCCGTTGGTTCGCCGATCCGGCCCACGAAAACGACTCTAGTTGGCTCCTTTTGCGACCCATGAATTCACAAGGGATCAGAGGACCAGGAACCATCGAACCAAAGGGTCCAGGGGTTCGACCCTCCCCTTCGTCGTTCAACGTGGAAGAAAACACCGCCGCCGCCGTCGCCACAACTTCTGTACGGCGCTGCGGCCAGCAAATCCGGTGACTGCAGATGGATGCAGGTGCGCGTCCTCCAGATCACCTCCCCCATCTTCTTCTCATAGTCATCCTCTCCCTCCTCCATTTATTATTAGCTCATCCCGGCTTCTTGGTTCTTGTTGCTAGGGTTGCAGTTGATGGTGGCTCCCGGATCATCCTCGAGTGATATGGCGGCTGCTCCTCCATCTCTTCGTGGCGAATCCCTTACCCCTCCACTAGAGACAACCCTCCCTGGTGTCAGATCGAACCTAGGTATTGAATCCCCCAATAATTTGCAACCTTTCACTGTTTCTCCCTCAGCCTGTTGTGTATGTCTCTGATTTGCAACCTTTCACTGTTTCTCCCTCAGCCTGTTACTTCAATTCATAGTAATCTGCGTCATGTCCCAGTTGCCATTAAGAAATTACTAAATGAGGTTCGAACATCGGCAGTTTCAGTAAAAAAAGAGAGAGATTACATAGACCAAACCACGTGGTAGAATTACTCCTTTGTAAATTGTTTGTCCCGCCTCCTGGAGTCCTGGTTGTTCAAATGAGGACACCTTTTTCAAGAAATCTGACTACTGCAGATATTGGAGCTTTGCGGCCAAACAGCCAAAGAATTCATTCTTGGCGGTCGCCAGCATCTAAGAAAGTCGTGTTTCCTTAGATCTCTACTATTAACGGATTTTATTTATTTGGCGGTAGTCCGCCAAGAACAATTAACTTGGTGATTTTCCTATATACGTTGGAAATTTTGGGCCGCCAAGCAAATTGTAGATTCTGGTAGTGATAGCTACAAAATAAACCATGTCAATTTCAATATCAATGGTTTAATACATAAACTTACCTTGGAGATGAGGCGTCATGAAGTTTATCTTTTATGAGATATGCTCCACAAGAAAGAGATAGCAGTTAAGTACTTAATTGGAAAAGTGTGATGTTTTTTTTGCTCAAGTGCTGTGTGTGATATGATACTCCATCCTTCCAAAATTATAAGTCATTTTGTTTTTTTAATTCATATGTTTTGCTATGCACCTAGATATATATTTTTGCCTAGATGCATATAGTAAAAGTTGTGATACTTACAGTAAACCTAAAATGACCTATTACTTGGGATGGATGAGCAGATGTAAAATATAGAATAATAAAAGTGGGTGTAAAAAGCTTTACATACATCTCAATTATAGTATAAGGCTATAAGCTTTCACTTTGTGAGCTAACAGTTGATTCTCAGCTCGCTACCAGCTACTAGTCATCCTATATATCGATCCAGTAGCTAAAGTTAATATGTAGCACATATATGGCAATCCATGATTGCTAGTTGCCCATTATTGTTGTAGAATTAATTGGTTGCCAGCTCGATCTCTTTTCCGTGGCTTTGGCAGGGCGCTTAGCTCTTAATTTTGAGAATGACGAGCAGCAGCATGCATGAAAAGTTGGGTTGAATTTCCGAACCATTTTTTTGTGTCCACTGAAGAATGAAGCTATATTGCAAGTATCTGTGTACTTGCATGTTCTCATGACAAAAACAAAATTACTACTTGTACTCCTGCTGCCAGTGATTGCAAATTACATTGCTCTCGTTAAATTCCTTCTAGTGCTTGCTGCAACTGCTGTCACTTGTAGGATCATGCATGCATCCGCCTAGCATACTAGTCTACTGCTACCACGCTCTACTACCCCATAGGTTGTTGTAGCAGTAGGGTGGCTGTGAGGAAATCAGATCAATTAGTGATTAGTATAAGAAACTGTACAGTGATGAATTGTTAGCTTTGAAAGAATCTGGACTCATGCATCTGCATCTATGTAGTTTACCAATGATGAACACAGGTACTAGGAGATGTTTCGATCTCCTAGTACATGTACATTTGTTAATGCAATGAACTTTGAATTTATCTGATCTATCAGCGTTTTGTGACCATATCCAATTAGCACATGCACTTCTACACCACCAGATCGATTCCATTCAGCCACTAGTGTTGTGTGCATAACCATATTTTTTATTTTAACGTTTTTAGAGTTGTGGATTCATGTCATTACTCTGAACTGGTAGATATGGGAAATCATTTGCTCTGTTCTCTAGTGACAAAATGTCTTGCTTTTTCTATGCGTCTATTTTTGTGCTGGACCATTGCAAATATAGTTTTTGAATGTCTGTCAGTAAATTGGTTAATATCGCACATGCTCGTTTGATCAAAGATATATTGTGATTCATTCTTTGTTGTATGAAATTGCAGTGCAGTACTTTTGTTGGACAATTGGAAGCAGCCATAGTCTCTGGAGGAGCACTTGAAGCTAGTCCTATTTGCAACTTGTCAATTTGTCATAGATGTACTCTGCCTCCGAATAGGTCTGTTAGGAAAGGGAAGATGTTAGCATGTACTCCTTTGCTCTCAATTCCCAGACTGGATCAAACTATTTTTGTACTTTTACTATTCCTAAAGATTTTAAGTCTTGTCTCTTGTAAGATATATAAAATGTTCAGGCTTCAACTTGTTTCTTATTGGATACAGTGTTCATGTATGCAGAGCTTTTAGCATTAATTCATTGATTCACATCTTGTCAAGAAAGCTAAGATCCTTTGCTCAGTGTCTTAAATCCATGCGAGTACTAATCCAGGTGCTAGTCTGCTACTTGCCGGGCTCGTTTGCAAAACTAACCACGTGAGCACTTGCTGCTGGCCTACTGCAGCAGCTAACTAGTATAGGATGTGGGTCGATCCACAAGGTCCACTGGAGAACCGGTTCACACCGAATGATATAAATGGGTCGATTGGTGCTCCACCATAACTCAACTGGATAGTTGGGTCGATTCCAGTACGCTCCACAGGTGCTATCATTCCCACCTATACCTACACGTCGCACACGGGGTGGGTCAAGCTCGGCGCCTTCCTGTCGCACACGGGGTGGGTCAAGCTCGGCGCCTTCCTACCGCACACGGGGTGGGTCAACTGCAGGCCATCGCCCGCCCCGCCCTTCAGAGTTTCCTGCGCCAGATCCCAGGAAGGAGAAACAAGTACAACTTCACCCTCCACCGGAAGAGCCGCTTAAGATGATGGACCTGCGCAACCACACCTACCAAATGATTAAAGGTCTTAGATGGGTGCCTGAGAATCAGTGGTGGGAGAAAACCAAGGACAAACGGGTCGAACCAAGATTTAGGAATGTCCTTCAGCAAACTTTGTATTACAACTACAAATACCTGCCCATGAAACTGTACCAGCACAGGGTTATAAATTGGGATCATATGACGTTGGCCGCGGGAGGGGATGTTAAGGCATACTTCGATGATCATCCCAGATTGGCTGATTTGGTCTCAATGCATCATAAGTATGTTGAGGATTGGGTGAGAGTTATTTATGCTATTGTGTACATTGCCGATACTAGGGAGTACATCATGTTCATATTTCAAGGACGCTAGTATACTCTTTTCCGACACCATATTGCTGATAAAATTGGATTGAGGGATTTGGAAATAGGAAAGTACGACCATAAGACATCCCTACATAATATTGTCTACGGGGATCATGAACCACCTCGGCGTAGTTTGCTCGGTGGGTCATTCCCGTCCGACGAGGAGATGGCCGGACTATTTGTTGAGTCGTTCACAGGTACGTGAGCATATCGCACGCCTGACATGCTTACCCCTGTGGCAAATGTGGTTCACCGGGCACTACGGAAGACATTATTACCACGGATTGGCAATGCAGAGTCAATCACTAGTCTTCAGCAGTGGCTTCTCCTTCACATCATGACTGGCTGGCCCTTCGACATCGTGGACTTCATTTTAGCCGAGATTGAAGGCTCTCCTCCTCCTACTCCTACTACCTCAGAAGGCTCTCCTGCTTCTGCTACCTTAGAAGGCTCTCCTATCCAGCTCCTGCTACCTCAGAAGGCTCTCCTGCTCCTGCTACCAAAGAAGGCTCTCCTGCTCCTGCTCCAGCTCCAGCTCCTGATGACCCTCTTCACAATCCTGTTACATCGGCTCCTTCGAACACTGACGAAAAAGAGTCATGTTAAACATTCCTTTTATTGTAATTGATTCCATTTGATTGTTGTATTCGAGTTGAATAATACATTTTTCTTCACGTGTGCGAACCAGCCATAAATAATCGTTTTGCCTGGGCTTTGTGCTCAGGTCTTCACAATTGCTGACCAAGATGAAATTGTACCGGAGTCAGAAGACTCCCAATACTCTTGTACCGGGTTGCAGAATGAGATACAGGTACCAGCACTTTGTTTCCAGAATAGAACATCGTACTTGTGTCGTGACATTGAAGACTGCGACTTCCATAAGATTGAATCCTCCGATTGGATTAATGAGGGATTCCTACAACCAAAACGGAGAGTTCTACGGCCTCGACATCATGCAATGCATGAGTCGTGCTATGCATAAAATGAACCCAACACTCCCTACACATGCTTTTGTTTGTAATTTTTGATGAAATCCTTGAATCATGTCACAATACTGATGTTTGATGAGCAAAAGGGATGTGTTGATCTCCAATGTGGGCATGATCGAGGAGTATGCAACGTGATGTGCTCATAATCTTGTAGTACTAAGCGAATCGAATAGACAAAGGAAGGGATGTGTTGATCTCCAATGTGGTTATGATCGAGGAGTATGCAACATGACGTGCTCATAATCTTGTAGTACTAAGAATTGAATCGATGAAGGAAGGGTTGTGTTGATCTCCAATGTGGGCATGATCGAGGAGTATGCAACGTTACGTGCTCATAATCTTGTAGTACTAAGCCAATCGAATCGATGAAGGAAGGAATGTGTTGATCTCCAATGTGGGCATGATCGAGGAGTATGCAACGTGACGTGCTCATAATCTTGTAATACTAAGAATCGAATCGACAAAGGAAGGGATGTGTTGATCTCCAATGTGGGCATGATTGAGGAGTATGCAACGTGACGTGTTCATAATCTTGTCGTACTAAGCGAATCGAATCGACGAAGGAAGGGATGTGTTGATCTCCAATGTGGGCATGATCGAGGAGTATGCAACGTGACGTGCTCATGATCATGTAGTACTAGGCGAATTGAATCGACGAAGGAAGGGATGTGTTGATCCATATAAGGGGAGCAATACATAAACGAAATGTGTAGTTCCTAATCTAGGAATATCCTATGTAGTAGTATCTTGATAAGAGGAACATCCTTTGCTGCCAGTATATAGCGCTGACCAGCCCTCAAAACAAACCGGCGCGCGATTCAAATATTCGGAATTTCGGACGCCCGGGCAAAGCAGATGTTAAATGTCCTTTTTGCTTCCCTCTTCCCAATGCACCCGGTTTCAGTCACCACCATAATGAAAGGGTATATTGGTAATCTGACAAGGTCCTCCCCCGAAATGGATAAATTACCCCCGCCCCCGTCCCTTCCCTCCCTTCTACTCCTCTCCTTGCCATCTCAAATCTTTCCGCCCCCATTTCACCTTCCCTCCTCGCCGGCAGCCCAAATCTTCACCTCCTCTCCTCCATCGTCTCAAATCTACCGCTCATAGCTTCAGCCCCTTTCCCATCTGCCTCTGTAGTAGCAGTGGCGACGACACAATGGCACCAAGAGGGAAGGTCGTACGAAGGAAATATCCAGAACAAGGTACAATGTTTTCCTCCTCGGTTTAGCTTCCCTGGTGGATTCGTACTTGCGTGTTTTCCCATGTGGCAGATCCCATGTGTGCACTAGTTTTTTTTGATCAGGTAGATCCCATGTCTACACTAGTTCTTTTTAGGATCTTGTTTTGACTAGGAACATCCTTTCAGGATCTTGTTCGGCTAGGGACATCCTTCTGGTTCTTATAGAAGTTTTTAGATCTGACAGATCCCATGTCTACGCTACTTCTTCTCAGGATCTTGTTTTGACTAGGAACATCTTTTTCAGGATCTTGTTTCGACTAGGAACATCCTACTGGTTCTTATAGAAGTGTTTAGATCTAGTTTTATTTACAGTGGTAGGCCAACCTTACAGAAGTTTCTCTGCTTTCCTAACAGAAGTAGACGAGGGCGGCGATTACGAGCGGCAGAGGGACATGAATGTTTTGAAGAATCACAATTTCTTCTCTAGTCTTGGCATCGAGAAAATGAAAGCACTTTTAGCAGCTGACCAACCAAGCAGAAAGGGTACCAACGATACAACAATACAAGATTCGGATCCGGAGTACAACCCTTCTGATGAACATGAATGTGACCCAGAGACATGTCAACAAGAGGTAATCTTATCATGAACTCGTTTCATGTACTAGTTATGCAGGATTGCTTCTGATCTTCTCTTTCTTTGTGGAATTTTGTGTAATCAGGTCACTCATAGCATACCTGTCAGTGGAGGAAGAGGGACCAAGAGAATTCGGGCACCGGATGACCCTACCAGAATGCATCCTAAACTGACTAGGACTAAAGCAAGGGAATTGGCTTTAGCTGATGGAGTGGGACAACTCTTGATACACAAGAATTGCCCACTGAAGGCCAAGCAACAGCAACCCACGATGAGAACATCATCGACATGACGACTGCAGAAGGCAAGTCATTTGATCTTATATTCGAATGTCCTAATTACCAACCGAATAATTATTAACTTGTATGGCTGTAACAAACTTGTTAGGTGATGCACGGCCTTCCAGAGCACAACGGGGGCCACGAGATTCAAGAAGATTGGGCAGAGATCTGGACCGAATTAGCCGAGGCTTAAATGGCAAGATCCCTATACACATTCAAGAAGGCCTCAAACGTCCAGAGGCACCAATGCAAGCTGCAAAGTTTGCATCAGAAGGTGGGATCATAGTGCGTGGGCACATACCGATCCTTCCTAGCTGGAAGGACTACAAGCCAAAGAAGAACCAGCAAGATGGTGAAAAGACTGAAGACCATCTCAGGAACTACATGGGCAAACTAGCGGTGTGCATATGTCCACTCATCTACTACCATAGTTCTTTGCATCCATTCTTGTCATCCATTTTTCTGATAACTGTCTTGTGCTAGGGGCAATTCGACATTGACACCACCAGTGAGACTGTAAGGGTGGCATGCACTGACATGCTGAAGTCGATACAGAGACAGGCGAGGTATCGCCTGAAGCAAAAGTACTTCAATGATGTTCCAGCAAATGCAGTCCCAACTAAATCTCCTGTGCCCAATCTGACCGACGCCCAATGGAAGGCACTGGTTAACATGTGGTCTTCCCCTGAGCACAGGGTATGATAGAACTTCAACTTGCCACTACCACATTTTCGTGTGCTTATATATTATTCTTAATCTTATTTCTTACACGAGTTCTTATTATTGTAAAGGCGAGGTGTAGTACAAACACCGGTAATCGAGGAAAGGTCAAGTACCATCAGCGCACGGGATCTCGAAGCTACATTGTACAAGCTAATCTTGTGGTAAGCAGATGAACAAGTCATGTTTTTGCTCTGTAGTTCATTTCATGAACCATTTTACAATGCTAGCGCTTTAATAATTATGCCTGTTTTCGAAACATATTTAGAGGCAGAAGTATACTGTTGAAGGAGAAGGGCTAAGTCCACTTCATTATTTCAAGTCCTTCCACTGCAGCAAGAATGGCTTCACCACTCCAGTACAGGCAGCCATTGTAAGTACTTGTCTGCTTTTGCATTTTTCTTTGCAACAATACTAGAAACATGTGTGACTATTTTATTTTAAACCTTTCATTTTATTTCCTTTTTTAGGCTCGCATGGAACAAATTGTCGCTGAACCTCAAGGCAACCAACCAAGAAAGACTACTGCTGAAGCAGTGGTAGAAGTTGTCTAATCTAGGACTTTTCGGGAGATTGCTGGCATTCGCCCGCCCTGCATGAAACAGACTAGGATTACTACTGCACTTCAGGTTCAGGAAATACGAGCTGAACTTAACAATGAGAAGCAAGGGGGGGGGGCAGAACTGCGGCAGAAGATTGTTGAACAGGAGGTCGAGATGAGCGAACTGAGATTGAAGGCTCAAGAACAGGAGACAACATTGAAGTCTCAAACAGAAGCGCTTGAAGCTTTGAAGAAGAGCACAACTGACATGCATAATCTGATCCAAGGCTTGATAAATTTCAGCCAGGTTTATCCTCCTCTCAACTGAAGTGTGGTCCTGGTGAACTTGTGTTGCTGATGACTTGTTGTATGTTGATTCGATTCGATGCTAACTTGATGTATATTGCACAATTGTACTGGTTGAACTATTCCCTGAATGTGGTGTGAATTATATGGAAGTGGGAAATGTTTTGTTTTGTTGTCTGATTATGTGCTGGCGATCAGCAGCAGCCAGAACAGTATACAGTGCCCTGCGAAATGCAATATGGGCTGATCTAAAAAAAAGCAATATGGGCCGAGGCCTAGGAAATGCCCTGTGGATAATTGCCCAAAATCAAATGTCCAAGCATAATGCAATATGGTCCAAGTTCGTTAGATTGACTAGGGCCCAAAATAAAATAGCCCAATATAGCGTGCAATAAACATTTCGGGAATGGCCAAAAAAATAACACGAAAACCTGAAAGGGCTAAAATTAGCCCAACAATATTAGGCGCACAAAGGCTCTGACATGGACCGGGCCTCAATTTGTGACGAATCGAAATCGTCATAACCCCCTGCCACGTCGGAGCCACGATGGATCTCGGTCCGACGTGGCATGTACCTTATGACGCCTTAGTGTTACGAATTTATATGCGTCATTAAACTCATGATGCCGTGAAATAAGGTCTCGTCATTAATCGCGGTTTGTGGCGCTCGATTAATGATGGAGCGTTTTCGTAACAACCGGCGTCATTAATCGCGGTTTATGACGAGAAACGACCTTTTTTGCGTCACTAGTCGGCGTTTTTCTTGTAGTGATAATGTGATTAGAAAGGTCCTAGTGAGTTGGGAGGACAATAATACGAGAAAGGATCCTAATGCAATCTATCTATTCTTGTCAACTCCGGGGAAAGAGCTAAGGTAAAGCAGAGCCAAGGTAAGAAAAGATCAACAAGCTCTTCTAGTCCTGCAAGGGCATGCAAAGCTGTGCTCTCGGACTGGGATGAGAAGGGAGAACGACGACACGCTGAATCCTACCGACCCGAACTAACGTGGTGGACTGCAAATCCCGTCCGGAGCTGTCACCTCCTTAGGGTACCACAACTATTCCGTTGAACTGGACACCAATCTAAGACTAAGGTAAGCTTTGAGCACCGTGCTCACAACGAACCAAAGAACCTTCCCTAAGGCCTTTAGGAAGAGGTCTCTCTCTATGGCTAAACACTGAAGTGCCTAGACGAAGATCAAGTGAAGAACGACCACAACACTATAGGGTTCAAGAGAGCTAAACTAACCAAGACAAAACTCACTTTAGTCTAAACCTAGAATAGAGCTTCTAGAGCAAAGTAAAAGCTGAATGTAATTGACTCAAAAAGTAAGATAGAAAGATAACTTGAATTGAACTTGAGTCTTAACAAAAGAAAGGATACAAGAGTAGTACCGGAACCCTGAAGAAGACTCCTCCGGAACCCCGAGACTAGCTCGACTCGACTCTAACTCCCAACTACACTTATTCCTACTCTAAGATACAAAAGTGGACAATAGTGATACTCCTGCTTCGTGTGTCCTCTTCCAGTGAGTGTGGAGTCCCTTTTATAGCAGTGGGAGGTCGGTGGAGTGCAGAGGAGGGGTGCGGGCGCACCTACGATGTGCCACCTTTCGTCGTGGACGGTCCTGATGCTTGATCCTTGGTCGGTTGTGAGTCGGTGCCCTGGGTCGGTTTCTCCTGATTCGCTGCTTTGTAGGTGCGGCCGTATCTCTTGATCCGACCGTATCTACTCCGAGCTGTGTGATGCACTGCCAATGCTAAGGGATGCTCAGGATTGCCTCGAAATGGCGGCTGGTTGCATGTAGAGGTGGGCCCATGGATACAAGTACTTCCTTTATAATCCCTTGGATCAAACCGACATAACCTCGGCACATCTCATCCACCCAAGGTGTGTTTGTGGAATTGCTAATCACCTGGACTCGAGACGTGGCGGGTTGCAAGGCCGGCCTCACCAGGTGGGCCGGCCGCACCTGCTAGGTGTAGGGCTGGGCATAATTAACCGATGACTGAAAACCGAACCGAAATAACCGAAAACCGAACCGAAATAACCGAAACCGAGAATTTCGGTCATCTGTTCGGTCTCAGGTACCAGATAACCGAAATTTAGTCAGTTAGTTCGGTTTTTGGTCTCGGTTAACCGAAAAAACCGAACAAACCGAAGTAGCTGAACGTGGCCCATTACAGAATGCAGCCCGGCTCAATACTGAAACTCGCACACATATAAACACCTTCCACCACCCATTCAGCACCCTAACCCTAGCCCTTCCTTCAGGTCCCGCCGCCGGCTCCTTCCTCCTTCCCTCTGTCTGGCGGCGCACGGCCCCTTCCCCTCCGCGACTCTGCGCTTCTCCCCCCTTCAAATCCAGCGACGCACATCCTCTACTAGACCTCCTTCCTTCCTCCCCGTCCCTGAAGCACGGAGGTGACGCAGATCCCCCGTCCCTGAAGCACGGAGGCGACGCAGATCCGGCCGCGTTGGTGCCTTGTCGCAATGCTCCATCCTCCGAGATGCGATCTCTAGCGCACGAGTTAGCATACACTCCGCGAGGCTGCGACCTTCTACTCCTACCTCGTTTCTTGTGTTTGTGTGTCTTGTGCATTTTGGATGGAATTTTGTGAACTGTTGTACTCCATGAGGCATCAATGAGTTGTTTTTTGTGCGTATTGGATGCTCCTGGGACAATGTGTATATGCAATATGCTATTTTATTTGATTTTGATCTCCATCATTGTTACATCTCTATTTTTTCGATTGCTAGTACTCCATTTGCACGGTTAGTTCGGTCATAACCGATGACCGAACCGAACTAACTGAGACCAAAGTTCTCGGTTCCTAAAAATTTTACTAACCGATCGGTTCCCATTTTTAGATAACCGAATTTTGTGAAAAACCGAAGAACCGATCGGTTCGGTCTAACCGAACGCCCAGGGCTAGCTAGGTGTGGCTCGGTGGCTCGTGATTCCTCCCAAATGCGTACCTGCATATACAATTTACGACACAACTCGTGGAACTTTATTAGTACCGAAAATGTGCATGAAACTCGTTATATAACCCCCTCATTTCCAAGATTTTGACGGTCGAATTTTCGTTGTAAGGACCGTCAACACTTGGCGTATTTTTCCAATTGTTGTTTCTTCCTCCTGATCAGTCAATTCCTTCAGGTTGACCATTGGCCGATTAGGTTGACTGACTTGACCCTCGTCAAGTTGGGTCCAATCAGTTTGACCACCTGCGGGTTCCGTTGACTGTCTCTCCTGCCCAAATCGGTCGATTGCTCTGTTTTTCCATCAGCATGACCTATTGTATTTTCTCATCTTTCTCGTTTGACTTGTTTCCAAAAAACGGTGTCAACACATGCCCCCCCAGGTTCAGAGTAAATATCTTTTGCTCCGAAATTTGCTCGAATCCAGTATCTTTTCCTGATTCGAAACGGCCGACAGGCCTAAACCAAATCTTCAAGGGGTCAATAAATATAACTTTTCTACACCTTCTTTTCCCCAAACTCCGTTTCTTCTAATAGCTCAAGCCTCAGGCAAATTTCGAACCCTAAGCCTGTGCCCTTTGTTGAATCATGGCTTCCTCAAGCTCTGCTGGTGGTTCTCAGCCACCTTCTGCATCCCCGGCAGCGAATCATTCTTTGGTTCCCCATGTATTCTCGTGACTTCTACCTCTGTCGACTTCAATACCGTTATTCTTTCTCCGAATCTTGGATTTTGAATCTTCTTCAGGTACTTAGATCCAATCTCACCATCCCCATCCATGAAAAACCTGGTCTTGTCTTCCTTGGTCCGATGGGCGATCCTGGCCCTTCGGAGATAATCAATCTCAAAACTGGTAGAATTCCCTTTAAGAATGCATCTTTAGACTTGGCCGATTGGGAAAGTTGCTTTAGGTCTTGGATAGGGTATACCAAGGGATGGAAGAACTGGTATTACAGGATGTCTTGGAAGAATAGGGATTTCTAGGATAAGTGCAAAATCAACAAATGCATCACCCTATCTTTGTCTGACATGCCCTGGAATGAATCACTTATCATAGCCACCTCCTATTTTTGGTTTGATGCCCTCAATGCTTTTTTATTTGGTCATGGACCCATGACTCTAACTCTGGCTGATGTCCTCATCTTGACCGGCCTGGATGTGTTAACTTCAGACACTCTTTTCTCTCACCGGAACCACCAACTCACCTATGGATTGAAAACCAAAGGCATTTGTGGTTCGTCAGGCTATATTACGGAGCATATGAAGATCGGCACTCCAAATGACAGAGAGCATGCTGCATTTCTGAACATGTGGCTTGAAAAATTTATCTTCTTGGCAAAGCCTTTGGTCCAACATCTAACTTTCAGATCATGGCTGAACGTCTAGCAGCAGGATCCATGATTCCTCTTGGCAAATATCTTTGGGGGCGGTTTACAATTTGCTTCACCAAGTATCAATCAATTTATCAACCGGCATGCCCATAGGTACTCCAGGAGGTCCCTGGTGGTTTATCAACATGTGGTTGAACCTTCACCTTGTCAATGATCTGGAACAGGATATTTTCCATCTCTCTTTCCCAAAGGATCAACCAAATGATGCCCCAGTTGAGAAACGCCGATGTACCTCTTTTGGAGAAGCATTTTCTGTCTTTCCTGCAAATAAAAGGACTCTATCTCACATAGCTGAACATTTCAGGATCTTTTACCTTGGTTTTAGACCATATTCTACTATCTGGTTTGCATATGAAGATCCTGACTCATCGTTTGAGACTGTGTTCAGATTTGACGATATCATTAGTGATGATGATAATAGGATGATCTTTGAGGAAATAATCAAACTAGGGTTCCTTCCATCTTGTGTGTTTGGAAAAGATCAATCGGCAACATATGAATTCTATAACCCATCAGTAGGTGCCCGTCAACTGGGATTTGGCCAATTACCAATTGGTCTTTATTTCTCCAACTTGATCAAACCAAGGAAGCCATTCCAAACAGTCTTCGTTATAGAAGACTGCGAGACCTGACTCCTTAACCTGAATTCTTGGAAACTTGCAACTTTTGCTTCTCCTCTCTTCAACATTTGGTGGGTTGAATGGTGTGATCATCTCTTCTATGCATCTCCCAAGCTTTACTGCAAGAAATTGGACCCTGCATACAATGCTTCACCTGATGAGGTACTCTTTTGCTCAATACTTTGTGCATTTTGTTTCCTATAAGTGTTTTGACTAATTTGTTCTTTTTCTCTTTCAGCTTGATTCTGTCGATCCTCCTACTCGAAGCAAAAGTGGCAAGCCAATCAATTACTTCCCTCCAAGGTCTCGCCCATATATCGGCTATAATGCCTCTCCAATTGCTTCGGTTATGCAAGGTCCAGCGGTAATTTCTACTTCAAACAATCTAGTCTTGTCAAGCCTCAAGAGAAAAGCTCTGGCCAGTAAAATTTTAGATTCAAGCAAGCCATGCAGTCGTAGGACCAAAAGAAAGACCAACACTGTAGTCGTCGGCATTCCAAACATGGCTGGAGTTCTAGCTGACGCCTTCAAGGTATTTAATCAACTTATTCCCCTTTTTCCTTTCAAGACTTCATTTGATCATTTTTATTCCCTGTGCAGTCTTCAGGTTTATTGGGGAAATCGGCTCCAACAAAAACCAGTGCCTTGGTAGCCGATCCTTTTGAAAAAGAAGTCGTGTTGGAGCCAACCCAAGAAGATTCAATTGAACAATCCGAAGCAGATCATCAAAAAGAAGATATTCTAGATGTTTCAGGTGATAAAATTCAAGATCAACAGAGCCTTCCTGAACCAACCAATCCTCAAATTGAGCAACCCATAGTTGAAGTAAAATTCTTTACTATTGACTTTTGCTTTATTTATCTTATTTATCCCTAAATCCTCCTTTTATGTAGGAGGTTAATGAGGCATTGGCTGAAGCTCAACCCAACGAACCCCTAGATGATCCACAGAAGACAACCAATAATGGGCAACAAACGTCAGCTAACAAAGTCTCAGAACAAGAATCGGCTGAAAGGCCGATTATTCCAGCACAGGCAGACTCCTCTGTTGTGAAGGTAACCTCTGAGTTGTCTTATCTCCTGTTCCAATTGCCATGTTGACTTTCTTTTCTTTCGCAGGTTCAGCCTGTCCTTCCGCTCATCGGCCAAAATGTATCCGCTAATCCTCTTCCTGGTGATGTAAAAGTCAAGCTTCTTGAGATGCTCACTTTGCTCAACCAAGACATTGGTCAACTTGTACAAGATGCTGAGCCAATCAGGAACATTTTCAAATAGATCCAGAACCATCTGCCTAGAGATCTCAAGTCTAAAGTGCTTCAAGTAGCTTTTATCGAAACTCGACAGCTCCAAGTTCAGGAAGCCCAAGATCGACTGGAAGAAAGAAAGCGCCAGGAACAGCTTACTCAAGACATAGAGGCTTTAGATAATAGCATGGTCGATCTGGATAACAGGATTGAGTTGATGTCTTCTTCTCATTCTGACATTATTAGCAGCATTGATCGTTTGAAACAACGCCGAGCTGACTTGATGAAGGAACTTGGTCAGATTGATCGAGAGCTGACTATTGAAGAGAAGAAGCTGGAGGATCTCCCAGTAACTATTGCCAACATGAAAGAGCAGAAAACCGCCATCACTCAGCAAGCTCAAGCCCTCCAAGAACAGGAACAACCGATTCCAGGTTCAGCCGATGCCGATCGTCAAGAGATCAAGGAGACTGACCAGCTGCGCCTGGACCTCATCAATGCCATTCACTCTTTAGGCATAGTTTAAACCCTTTGACTGTGTAATTTCCATATTGTAGCTAGCTTTTATCGGCCAACTCCCAACGCTCCTCTTTATTGGTTTGATCGACCGTTTCAATCGGCCATTATAAACTTGAGATCCCTTTACCTTTCTCTTCTCACTTTACGTAATGGCTTCTTCTTCCTCTGTGAATCAGGTTGGTTCCTCTTCTACTTTCCTTCTCTCTTTTGGCCTTTTCTGATGTTTTCCCTGTTGACGGTCCTTACAACAAAAATTTGACCGTCAAAACCTCAGGTTCGAGAGGAGTATATGACAAGTTTCATGCAAATTTTAGTACTAATAAAGTTCCATGAGTTGTGTTGTGAATTTCATAGGCAGGTACACATTTTGGGAGAATTTGGGACCAACACGCCACATGTGCCAGGCACGGCCGAACCTGCAGGTGCGGCCAGCCCTGCAGGTGCAGCAGGCCCTCTAGGTCCGGCCAGCCCTACCTGGTTGCACGCCTCTGGTCCTGAGTGCCCCTACTCGCTCGAGCACAACTTGGACGAATGTGATTCACTGAAGAAACGTCGGTTTGATCAAAGGGTGGAGGCTAGGATCACTTGGATCAATGGGTCCACTTATCCGATTGCTCAACCACCACAACCGTCATCCAGAGGCAATCCTAGGCGTCCCCTAACACGGTCGGTGCATCACACGGCACGGGGTAGGGCCGGCCGCACCTATCACTTGGCGTGCCGGGCGAAACCGACCCAAGGAGCCGACCTACAACTGCCTTAGGGCAGTGATCAGGAGCGTCCAAGGCGAGAGGCGGCACATCCTTGGGCCGGCCGTGCCTTGAGATACGACCGCAACTAGGGTTCTCCTCCCCAGCGCTCCACCGACCTCCCTTGCCTATAAAAGGGACCTCACACTCGCTGGAATGGACACACAACGCAGGAGCATCTCCATTTCTCACTTTTGTTCACTTAGAGTAGGAGTAGTGTAGTTTGGGAGTTAGAGTCGCGTCGAGCTAGTCTCGGGGTTCCGGAGGAGTCTTCTTCAGGGTTCCGGTACTACTCTTGTATCCTTTCTTTGTTTAGACTCAAGTACAATTCAAGTTATCTTTCTATCTTACCTTTCGAGTCAATTACATTCAGCTTTTACTTTGCTCTAGAAGCTTTATTCTTGGTTTAGACTAAAGTTAGTTTAATCTTGGTTAGCGTAGCTCTCTTGAACCCTATAGTGTTGTGGTCATTCTTTGCTTGATCTTCTACCGAGTACGTTTGTGCTTAGTAGCGGAGAGAGACCTTCCTTCGTGATATCTGGGGAAAGGTTCTTTGGTTCGTTGTGAGCGCGGTGCTCAGAGCTTGCCTTAGTCTTAGATTGGTGTCCCGTTCAATGGAATAGTTGTGGTACCCTAGGGAGGTGACAGCTCCGGACGGGCTCAGTAGTCCACCACGTTAGTTCGGGCCAGTAGGATTCAGCGCGTCGTCGTTCTCCCTTCTCATCCCAGTCCGAGAGCGCGGCTTTGCATGCCCCTGCAGTACTAGAAGAGCTTGTCGAGTTTAGCTAGCCTTGGTTATCCTTTGCCTTAGTTCTTTACCTAGAGTTGACAAGAATAGATAGATTGTGTTAGGATCCTTTCTCGTCTCGTTGTCCTCCCAGCTCACTAGGTCCTTGTTGACGGCTGTTAAGTACCACTTTTATGCCATCAACTCCTGCATAAAATAAATGGAAAGTGATCATCAACACTAGGATAGGGCTTTATACTGACAATTTCCACAAGTGTTGGTGTTTCTAGCTTTTGATGCAGGACAGGCCAAAATACACATGAAATGATATAGCTGAGAGTAAGTGCATTAATGGCATGAATATGGCATCATCATAAACAGTCCCAAATGCCCATTTGGACTACACCATTGTAATGGGCTCGTCGAGACGATCGAAATGGATATATCATTTGCATACATCGGAGCCCGGATGAGAGAGATATGCACAGGACATCATGTGAGCCCGGTGGGACCCACACTAGGCCATGTGGTGACGTGCTGGCACATAGGATGCCATGTGTCCATGACACCTCATCAATCCAAGAGAAGCACCTCCCGACGAATCAGACGCCGCCACGTGTTCAGCACAAGGATTCAAGGGCCCACAACCCGAGCAAACCGCCTCCAACCGACCCATACACCTGGAACCGTCATAAGGGACCACATATCAGTCACTGGGAGAAAGCACAGCGCGAGACGTGGTGGGACCAGGTCGGCCGAACCCTTGGATCGGCCGAACCGACCTTGCCACTGATCGCCATCTGCTTCCACGTGGTGCTCGGTGATTGGTCCTACAGTGGATTCCCAGGTGCCCAAGCTGTTCTCTCGCCGGTACTTTGGCCTATAAATAGAAGAGGAGGGGGTTAGAATAAGGACACACCATCTCACTCAAGGATGAGAGCTTCCCTTCAAAGGAGAGGCCTCTCCTTGGTAGATTAGAGAGTAGGAGAGTGAGAGAGGGATTTGTACCCCTGTGGATGCTTCGTTCTTCATTTAGAATAAAGTGAGTATTTCTGTATTTCCTATTTAGACTAAAGTAGCATTCATGCATAGGTGAATAGTTCTTGTGTTCTTCACTTGTTCATGATTTAGAGGCTTGTGTTCTTCATGAGCTTAGCCTTTGATCTTCTGGTGTAGTCCATAAGTTGCTAATTCTGTTTGTATGCCTGCTAGTCCAATTAGAGTAAAGTGGATGCTCCTGCATTCTAGTTTAGACCAAAGTCCTTCCATGATCCTTGTATAGATAGCGGTTACCTGAGTGAGTTCTGGTCTCTCCCTCATGGGTTCGTCACTCCGTCTTCGTACGGAGTGCTATAGTGTTGCTACGGGACATCAGACGTAGCCGTGCTATAGTAGTAACCAGTGGTGTAGACGCGGTGTCTAGACAACGGGTTATCCTTCGATTGCCCTATATCCCACGGTTTGTCTTGGGGTAGGCCGCGGTAGTGACAGCCGTTGGACCCTTACGGAATCCCCCACGTCCAGATATAGGTGTAGGCAACCATTTGCCGTGAACCGACTGTTATAGCCAGGAGGGTCCGGTGTCCGAAACGAGAGTTCCTAACCGAGAGATTGTTCTCAACTCTACCCACTATCAGTAGGATCCTCTCCATCTTCATCTCGTCCTATAGAGTTGTGTCCTTGGACCATAGCTAGGCTAGGAGGTAGTACACACCATTCCTTGGATTCGATACCCTTGGGAATACTCCTGAGGTGAAGTGCTACAGCGGTATTTCCGTGCGCTTGCGGATTCTTTCGTACCCGTCGGTATAACCAGGTGGATCTTACGCTCACGCTAGGTGTACAACTTGTGGTGTGGTTAAGAAATACCAACAGTCCTCTCTAACCCTTTATCAAGATCTCCTTGTGTGTGTCAAGTTATCCCCGAATATCTTTATTCGTTACCCCCGCTATAGCTCTTTACCGAGTCTTGTTACTCTCCACTGTTTATCCGATCATCTTTGCCGTAGTGCTTCCCTTGGGAAAATATAAATACAATAACCCGAATACCACCGGGTGAAGTGCTACAACGGTAATCTGTGCGCTTGTGGGCCTTTTTGTAACGTGTGTTTTACCAAAGACGTTCCTAGCTCCATTACTAGGGGTATAAACCCGGTAGCGACGCTAGCAAGTGCCAACAAGCATTTCTGGCGCCGTCGCCGTGAGTGCAAACCTAGTAGTGAGGCTATGGAACGTCAACAAGCATTTCTGGCGCCATTGCTAGGGAAGCAATAGGCACAAGATATCGTTTAAACTTAGTGGTATAGTTATCTAGGTTCGGTGAACCGCTACTTAAGCGGGTTTACCCTTGCTCTACTCTCGTGTACGCAGAGTAGTGCATGACAGGTTTCGACCTACCGTCCAACTTTCACGACAATCCGGAGTCACTTGTGAGGACAGTGCGACCTCGTGTCCTTATTCCTCAGAAGTTTCTCTCGAGTCAAGATACGAACCCCGTCGATCCTGTAGATAGCACCTTGTCAGCACCTATGGCCGAAAGGACGATCCGCGAGTTTTCCGCTCCCTCCAACACTAATGTCCCTACCGGGCCGAATGTGATGGTGGGAGAAGGAAACTTTGAACTCAAGCCGGCGTTGATCAACATGGTGCAAGCAAGTCCATTCTGCGGCAAGCCTAATGAAGATGCCAATGCGCATCTCCAGCATTTACTGGAGGTGTGCAGGACCTTCACCATCCGCGGAGTGACGGACGATGCAATTCGTCTTCGCCTATTCCCGTTCTCATTGCTCGGGAAGGCGAAGCAATGGTTTTATGTGGAGTGAGATGCCATCAACACATGGGATAAGTGCTCTAAGGCATTTCTTGCGAAGTTCTTCCCGGTGGGCAAAATCGATGCCCTCCGTGCTAGAATTTCGAGCTTCCAGCAGCAGAATGATGAGAGTATCCCGGAAGTGTGGGAATGTCTCCAGGAGTACATCACCACGTGCCCACACCATGGCATGCAGGGGTGGTTCTTAATTCAAACCTTCTACCACGGGCTCAAGCGTACCGCCCGTGGGCACCTAGATGCAGCCGCTGGAGGAGCCTTCTTCTCGCTACAAGAACCCGCCGCCATGGAATTGATCGAGAAGATGGTGGCAAATCAAGGTTGGGATGGCGATCGTCTCCAACCCCGTAACCTCGGTGTACACCAAGTCGATGGAATTGACATGCTCGCCGCTAAGATGGACCTCCTCATGAAGAAATTGGAGGCACCGAGCAACATGGAGACCGCCAAGATTATGGACGCTCGCATGACGTGCGAAGTTTGCGGTAATGTGGGTCATTCGGGAAATGATTGTCTCGAGACAAGGGAAGAAGCCAGCTTTATCAACAATGGCAACAACAATGGGTTCCGCAACAACAACTACAACAATCAAGGGTGGAACTCGAGGCCCAACTTCCCATTCAACAATCAAAATGGAGGTAATTATTCTAATAATTTCAATAATCAGCCTTCTATTAGAGATCTTGTCTTTGGCCAAGCTAGAATTAATGAAAATTTAAACAAGAAACTAGTCGCCAATGATAAAGTTCTTGAAAATTTGAATTCCACTATAGAATCCTTCACTACTGCTATGAAGAATCAGCTAAGCTTTAATAAAATGATAGAAACTCAACTTGCTCAGCTTGCTGCCTCTTTACCTTCTTCTGAGTCGGGTGGAATCCCGGGGCAACCCGAACCTACCCGAGAAATTTGAAATTGGTGACCATGAGAGGTGGTAAGACCACTCGGGATCCATAATATCCTAACCCCGCAGAGAAGAAACAGAAGGAAGTGATCACCGAGTCAGAGGAAGAAGAAGTCACCGAGAAGGTAGCTCCCGATGAAGGAAAGTTAAGGAAGACGGCACCCCATGAATTCTTCGACACCACGCTAGTCCCATTTCCCCGAAGAATCAAGAAGCCTACCGTGGACGAGCAATGCAGGAAGTTCGTTGAGGTAATTAAGAAACTCAATGTCAACATACTATTTCTTGAGGCTATGCAGGTACCGACCTACGCCAAGTACCTCAAGGACATCCTCAACAATAAAAGACCTCTACCTACCACGGATATGGTCAAGCTTACAGAGGAATGCAGTGCGGCCATTCTAAAGAAGAAAGACCCCGGGTGTCTTACAATCAGCTGCTCTATCGGGTCCCAACACTTTGAGAATGCACTATGCGACCTTGGAGCCAGCGTTAGCGTCATGCCTAAGGTAGTCTTCGACAAACTTAACTATACTTCCTTGTCCCCTACAACCATGTGCTTGCAGCTAGCGGATCAATCGGTCCGCTACCCGGCGGGGATCGCGGAGGACATTCCGGTGAGAGTTCAGGATTTCTTCGTACCCGTGGATTTTGTCGTCCTCGACATGGATGTCGATACAAGGACGCCTCTAATCCTCGAGAGACCTTTCTTGAGTACCGCCAATGCTAACATCGATGTAGGAGCCAGAGAAATCCTCCTTAACATCAACGGCGAGGAAGAACGATTCACCTTTAGACCAAAGGTGGAGCAATGCTCACAGGTACGAATATTCGATAGCAAAATTTCAAACTGTGTACAGGAAGATGAGGTGGCCCCGACCAAGCCCAAGGTGGATAGTCTCATTGCCATGATTAGGAAGCATTGGGAGCAAGACAAAGCATTCAAAGGGTGCCACCAACCAAAGAAGCCGAAGGCAATCAACAAGGCTAAGGGGGAAAAGAAGATGGAAACTAAGAATACCCCCGCTAAAGCCTCACCGACTTCAACGCCACCGAAGAAAACAAAGAGGGTGTGGCGTGTGAAGGGATCATTGTCCGAGTCTTCCACTCTGGGACCGGATGAATCCAAGATCAATTGAGCAAACGGAGGAGTCCCGCTCACGGACTCTAAACCACGAGCCCTCACCGTGAGGTAAACTGGTATTTATCTCATATTTCCCTTCCAAATTTTATTTCGTGCATCATGCATATTTAAATTTCAAATTTGATTTCACCATTGCATTAGTAAGTAAACAAGACATAGAAAAACAGTTTTGGAGATTTTTGGTG
Source organism: Cenchrus fungigraminus (assembly GCA_036936925.1). NCBI lineage: Eukaryota > Viridiplantae > Streptophyta > Magnoliopsida > Poales > Poaceae > Cenchrus > Cenchrus fungigraminus. The sequence goes on along the minus strand of CM072772.1, from coordinate 52,987,578 downwards.
ATACGGCCGAACCTAGAGGTACGGTCGTACCCCCCCTCGACAAAATTTTTGTGTAGGATGTTTACAGGAGGGGACACAAGTGCTTGGAGCAAATGGAGTAGGGCCGGCCGAACCTAGTGGTACGGCCGTACCTATGATCTTCCACGAATCAATCAAGCCAACCACTTCAAGCTTCCAAGAGCTCAACTCATCACCAAAATGAAGACACGCCAACCAGGTAGCCAAAAATTAGCTTGGGGGAGACCCCATTTTCAATCAAGGAAGTTATGTCCATCCAAACCAATTTTCAACATCTTGTTTATCACATTTGAATAAAAGAAAAACAACAAAAATATTTGCTTCAACCATGTGCACTTGAAATCTTGTCTATATACCCTCACTTTGGAAATGATGAATAGTTGCTATGTTAAAACTTTGCAAGAACCTAGTGTACAGCCTTGTGCTCTATGAGCATTTGAATTTGTTGGTATATTTTGAGACAAGAGCCTGAAATAAAACTTTGTGGGAAGCAAATGCTTATGACCAAACCTAGGGTGTTGACTAGTATGATATGGTGAGACAATGTTGATCTTGCTCTATCTCATAGTATGGTGAAAATCTCGGATGATTTCTTTTGAGAAAATAAAACAAGACAAGTTCCTCAATGGTCATATCACCTACCAAAGCCATATGTCGATATCAAAGTATAAACCTTCTACATATGCTTGCTTGTGACCCATTGAGTTTTGCCAAATTGTTGTGACCCTTGGTAGAATCTTTTCATGCTCCCATGATCGAGATCACGTACACCCGCATATACAAGCTAACTTCCACACCGGGAGTTACGCAAAACATGCCATCCACCCACCAAAAATAAATACTCCAATGTTCCAAAGAGATTTCTCTTCTTGTATTCTTGCAAAAGGAGAGAGGGGTCTGTTGACATTTCTGAACGTCATCACTAGGTTATGAGTTCCTAGCAACGATGCCAAAAATAACCAAATGGTAATCCTAACGATTACAAGAGTCCGCAAGCGCACGGAAGTACCATTGTAGCATTTCCCCAAAGGAGTATTCCAAAGGGTATCGAATCCAAGGAAGGCTGGGCGGATTAACAAGTTCAACACTATTGCAAGGAGTATAAATCATAGACGGGAACAAACCAGACACTCGAATACAGGGGTAAGGTATAATAGATAAGAGGGTAGTGTGAACACACGAACACACCCTCTCTAAAGGTCATAGGCTTAGGAGGCAACATACGAGTCAGTTCTAGGTTCTAAAGTACTAAACACACAAAGTTAGTTAGACGAGTTAGATACACACTAACATTGCATGATTGCTGGCTCAAGCACCCAGGTACAAACGGGGAGCTAACCTCCCGCGTCGCTTACGCACGACTCCGGTTGTTAGACTTCAGACTCCTACAGCGTATCCGAACGTGGGGGATTCCAGAAGGGTCCAACGGCTATCACCACCGCGGCCTACCCCAAGACAAACCATGGGATACACTAATAAGCAACGTAGCTATGCAACCCAAGCACCACGCTCACGTTGTTAACAGGACCCTGACTGGCCCGGGCTATTGTGACCCAGGTCAGAGCCGCCAGATAAATCGGCCAATTACACCGAGTACCGTAGCTTGAGCACGAACTTCATGCAACACTAACATGGAATCTGACTAGATCAAACTAGGCTAAGTACACAAACGGATTTGTGCTTTCCTATGTCTATTCAACAAGATCAAAGGGTCATGTTCGCGAAGAACACGAGCCTCTAACTTATGAACAAACACCGAAAACATGTATAAGTCACTCGTCAACTGGATCGAAAGGCCTTGTTCATCAAGAACAGGAGCCTCTAAATGATGAACGAGCGAAGAACACATGAACAAATCACCCATGTATACAAGCACAACTTTATATGAAATAGCTGAATAACTGAAGTAGATCAAAGTCATACAATAAAATAAAGACACAAAAGGACTCATACCTAGATCCCAAAGTAGACTTGGAACCTGAAGTAGAACTACTCTAGCCTACCTCCTAGCCTTAGAAACCAAAAGTGAGAGAGGAGGAGAAAAGTGTGTTGGTAAGAAATGAACCCCCTCCCCTTCTATTTATAGGCCAGAGCACCAGCACAAAGAGGAGTGAAACACCCCGGGAACGACCTCTAGGACCAATGGACAAGCGCGACGTGGAAGCCAGGATCAACCGACCCAAAGTCGGTTCGGCCGATCCTAGGGTCGGCCGACCCCAGGTGGGCGCCACTCGGGGTGTGCTTCCTTGGGGTGGCTATCCTGTGGGCCCTTAGGTCGGTCCCCGGTCTACATGCGCTCTTGAGGCAGTTTAGGCACTCTGGTGGGCCCATGGATCCATGTGAAGTCCACATGTCACGCTCTGATTCGTCGGGGCTTGCCTCTCTTGGATTGGTGACATAGCGTGCATGCATGGCACCTGAGGTGGCTTAGCTTGCATGCATGGCACCTGAGGTGGCAGCCACTCCTTGAGGTGACGTGGCATGAATCATAGAAGGTGAGTTTGCCACTTCTTTTATGCTTATTTTCCTGCAATCACATAATCTCCAAGGACAAGTGGAACTGCATTATTCTTAACTAAAATGCGTGTAAGAAATGCCTCTTGCTCCTTTATTCATGAGTAAATTGATGGCTAAAGTAAGCACTTAACAGCCGTCAACAACTCCCCCAAGCTAGCCTCTTGCTCGTCCCGAGCAAGACACTTAGGACTTAGGTTGGTTGATCAGGAGTTGCTACGATGTTGTATTCCTAGTTTATGACAAGCATGCAACTAGGTACTCTATCAAGGATTGAATAAGTTAGCATTAATCTTACCTTACGCTTGATTGATATGGGGCTTGTAGCTTCACCTGCCTTGGGCGGTTGAAAGATAGAACGGTTGTATAGAAATTACTACTCACAAGTGCCTTGATTAGTTGTCAATCCGGAGGTTTTGCAAATTTTCGCAAAGAAATCAAAATTCCTCGAATGATACTCTCGGATCGCTCATTGTGTATGATTCCTTACCAAGGCATTGATTTGCCCTCTTTCTCCACCTACTCCTAATACGCTGATATGTGGAGCTGTAGGTAGGGAAAACATGTGGCATACCTATTTCTCATATGTTGTCGAGTCGAAAACCGGATCCTTGGGAGCAACAAGTCATACAACCTGATCAAGATGTGCATGTCTGTGTATATGGTGGATGGATGAAGAACTCCTTTTTGCATATGAGTCTCTCTTCTTCTTTTGAGATTTTTGAGACTTGGGCTATGTCTCTTTATTCTTTCTCTTTCTTCTTTTCCTTTCTTCTTTTCTTCTTTTTTTTACATAGCCCATAGTCTTTTCTGCATACTTTTGGAGAGAGAGTAATCAAAGAACGATGCGCGGAGCTTTATTTGTGGAATGGATGGGAGATGGATGAAATGATGGGTGCTAACTTTCGGTGTAGAAGTTTAGCATATAGTGGCTGTGTACGTGATCTTGATCATGGGAGCATGACAAGTTTCTCGCCGAGGGTCACAACAATTCGACAAGACTCAATGAAAAAAACAAGTAGCATATGTGGAGGCTAACAAAAGCTAGGATCTACATATGGCTTTGGATAGGAAATTCTCATCATTGAGGAACTTATCATTTTATCATTTTTCAAAAGAAAACTCCGGATATCAAACATCACTTAGCACAAGCTCATAGCAACTCTATTTTACCATATCATACCTCACAACAATCTAGGCAAAGGTCATGCTTTTTGCTACCCACAAGTTTCAAGCTAAGGTTTGATCATACAAGCCAACTAACTCAAAACTTTAAATAGGATACTAAGTTGTAAGCAAGGCATGCAAGAGGAATAAACAGAGCAACTATTCATCATTTCAACCATAAAGAACAGAAAGCATTCTTACCGCGCATAGGAAAGCAGACTAATTTAAGAAAGCAAATAAATATTTTTGGTCTTTTTAATTTTGCAGATTTTTATGTGTTTTTAGCATATGAGATTCTGAAAATAAAGATACAAGTTACCTCAGAGTGGGGGTCCTCCCCCAAGCTAGCTTCAGGCTCACTACTGTGGAGGGGGAAATCCCATCCACCAGTAGTAGGCCCTCTACTCCTCCAGCTGCTGCTGCTGTGCCAGCTCGATGGCGTGAAGTCTCTCACCAGACATCCGCTGCCAGTCCCGGGTGGACTCGACATGCTGGTGCATGGTCTCCTCCATGTCGCCGACTCGGATGTTGAGCTCGCTCATCTGCTGAGTGAGGGTGGCCCCACGAGATGACGAGCGCAACCCGAACGACGAAGATGTTCCATCTCCGTAGGCAGTACCGGTAGGGATGGCCCACTTGCCACTGCCCGCACTAGCCCAAGCTGAGCTACTCACACCCTGCTGGTATATGGGCTGGTCCCAACCGGGAGCATATCCAGGAGTAACCCCAGGCATGTACTCGGTAGAGGTCTATGTACCGGACGGAGGTGTGGTAGGCTGAGGCTGTGGCTGAGGCGACAGCTACGGAGACGGCTGTGGTGGCGGCTGTTGTACTTCGGCTGCTCTCCTCGATGCACTCCTAGTTACCCTGTCACCAGAGACACTAGAACGACGAGGTTCCTCGAGAGGAACGGATAGTGGCCCCTGGCCGTACAACCTGAAATCTGGGTTAGGTAACCGAATCTGGTTTGTATGGCCTAGGTAAAAGAAAACCAAAGAATCATCCGGACCCTTCTTAAGAATATGCCCCTGAGTCAAATAAGCCTCGTCAATCTGAGTCCGGGGATTAGCAATGGAGGGCACATTGGGCCCTTGCGTAATCCCAAGATTCGTGACGATGCGAGAAATCAGAGACGTACACTCAATAGAACCCGTCATCTTAAAATTCGTTAACCATTGCCGAATCATAGCTTGCACAGGGGAGATCTTGATCCGTCTGACCGCGGCATATAAGATCATCATCTCGTCAGTGCGCATGGGTCGTACGTCATCCCTCGGAAAGAGAGTGACGGCGAGCCACTTGTGCCACAGTCGGAGAGTGGGGTGCAAGATATCGTTGCACCTCGGTATTAACTTGCCACGAACAGGCCGACCAGAGATCTCTTCCCAAAAACTCTCACGATTAAAACTAGTGCAAGCTTGCTCAAGAGAAATAGCGTAGCAACGATGAAAACCGAGGGTCCGACTAAGATCTTTCCATGAAACTCGGTACGGAACTCCATGGAATCGAAATGAAATACCAGATGCATCCTCTTGAAGAGTGCAAAGGAACTGGATGGTGGTAGGTCTAGAACCAATCTCCTGAACTGGGACAAAACCTTCCCATCCTAAAGCTTGCCAAATGGAATCGAACTCGGAGTCCATACCTATTTTCTCGTGAAGGTCCGGGTCGAACTCCTTGGTGTTGGCGAAGACTCGGTCCTTGATGAGAGCGTAGGCTTGTCTCTCGCGGTCATTCCTCAAGTCGATGAAGGCGGCGTCGACGGCGTACACTTCTTCAGCTTGTGGCGTGGGTAACTCTTCCTCTCCCTCCTCTTCATGGTCGGTTGACATTGGGCTTGGTGCAGCTTCGGAATGACGAGATGAGCTCCCCCCGTCACGTGAACGGCGTGAGCGAGTCAACTTCCGGAATGCGCCGGAGGCCCAACTCATCTTGCACAACAATCGGACAACACGGGCAACTCGGTGTTGGGTTAGTGAAACCGAATGAAATTCTTACCGAGTTTTGCTCCATCAATGATCTGTATTTCAGCAGCACTTGAAGAGAATACTTGGCACCTCAATCTCGAGCAAGAAATCCGCGAAAACCAGAGAGCAAGAGCAAGAGAGGGAGAGAGTGATGCAATGGGTGAAGACACCCCTCAAACCCCTTGGTATTTATAGGCAATGAAGCCGGGCACCGAGGCATGGGCCGTGTGCAATGGCTAGGAGCCGTTGGAGGAAGGGGGCCGAGGTAGCCGTTAGGCTGGGTCGGCCGACCTGTGGGGTCGGCCGAACCCACCTCGGGTCCGCCCGCCTCCAGCTTTTTGCAACGGCTCTCTAACGGTCATGTGATGGCCTGCCTAGGTGTCCCGGCCCAAACTTGCCCAAAAACTTGCTCAATTGAATTTTAAGGATTTTCTAACTCAAAATTTTATTTTCGGAATTTTTATTTAAAAAGGGAATCTGGCTAGAAAAGAAAAATCTAGCATGCAGATGCAAGAATGGAAAATTCAAATATGCATTGGAAAAAAAGATTAAATTAAATTTTGGAAGGGGAAATATGAGATAACTACCAATTTTACCTTTTGGCGAAAGGACTCATCATTTTAAGTCTGAGAGCAGGACTTTTCTCGGTGATCAATTCCACTCGTCACCCCACTCCCGAGAAGCAGAGGGGTGTGATCTCTGTACCTCCCACCACACCTTCCGTGTTTTCCTTGATTTTCTTGGTGCGGTCAGAGGTTGCGTGTGCTGGGGTTGTGGCTCCGTCCATCCCCGAGTTTGCTCATCATTTGTTTGCACTGAATAGCATTGCTCTTCTGTTGGTCGAAATCAGAACATCAAGTTCTTCTTCCCAATGCGGAAACGGATGGTCCCGTTTTCCACATTGATCCTTGCCCGAGCGTCACTTAGGAACGGCCTCCCAAGAATGAGTGGCATTTCCGCATCATCTTGCATATCAAGGACCACGAAGTCTGCGAAGATGCAGGAACCTTGGACAAATACCAGTAGGCTTTCCACAACTCCTTCCAGGTACCGGATCGATGCATCAGCAAGTTGAACTGTCCTCGAGGTTGGAGTAAGAGCAGGATATCCAAATCTTTCAAACATCGCCTTGGACATGAGGTTAACACTCGCGCCAAGATCACAGAGAGCATTCCTGATTTTCTGATAGTATATTGTGCAAGTGATAGCCGGATAACCAGGGTCTTTCCTGTGCACAATTGCTGAAGATTCCCATGGATCAAGAACCTGCTGTATGGGTCTCCCTGCATAGTCAGCAGCTCGTGCCCTCCCAGATGGCTTACCCCATCTGGTGGATACTGTACAAACATTCTCACAAGAAGACACGGGTTGCCCCGGAATCTTCCCGTCCTCAGCAGATGGAACCAAAGCAGCTAACTGAGCCAACTGGGTTTCTATCATTTTGTTAAAGATCAGCTAGTTCTTAAGAGCAGAAGAAAGGCTATCAATTTTAACATTGAGGCTTTCCAAAGCCTTATCATAGGCAGCTGTTTTCTTATTAAAACCATCGTTAATCTTAGCTTGCCCGAAAACCAGATCTCTCAGGGAAGGTTGGTTTGGGTTGAAAGAATTACCATGATTACCTCCCTGATAATAAGGGCATGATTGATTCCATGTTTGACCTCCTTGTGGACGATAACCATTGTTGTTGCCGTTCATGTACATTACGTCCTCCTGGGTAGTAGGGCAGTAATTCCCTGAATGCCCAGTGTCACCACAGACTTCGCAGGTCATGCGAGCATCCATAGCTTGAGTAGTGATGGCCATGGCAGCCTTCTCGCTGGTCAGAGCATCCATTCTTTTCGTAAGTAGGTCCATCTTGGCGTGCAGCATATCCGCTTCCTTGACGGTATGTGTACCCCTCTGACGTGGCTGGAGTCGATCATCACTCCACCCTTGGTTGGAGACCATCTTCTCAATAAGTTTAGTTGCTTCAGCGATAGTGAGAGAGAAGAAAGCCCCTCCAGCAGCAGCATCAATATGGCCCCGGGCTATCGGGGTCAGCCCATTATAGAAACTCTGAAGAATAAGCCAGTTGTCCATCCCATGATGGGGACAAGCCAGGATGTACTCCTGAAGCCTTTCCCAAGCTTCTGGAATGGTTTCATTTGCTGCTTGCTGAAAGCTTGAAATTCTCCCACGGAGGGTATTGGTCCTACCCAACGGAAAGAACTTCGCGAGAAACGCTGCTGAGCATTTTGCCCAGGTGTCAATATCTGCACGGTTCGCATAGAACCACTGCTTCACCATTCCCATAAGTGAGAATGGAAATAGTCGCAGATGAATGGCATCTTCCTCCACTCCTCGTATAGTGAAGGTACTGCACAGCTCCAGGAACTGTTGCAAGTGGGCGCTCGCATCTTCATTGGGCTTGCCACAGAATGGGCTAGCCTGCACCATCGTCATGAGGCCAGTCTTGATCTCGAAGTTTCTGTTCCCGGTGTTGATCTCGGGGCCGGTGGGCACCTGATCAGCAGAGGGAGCAGAGTACTCGCGAAGAGTCTTCTCTTGATTGGCCATGGAAGTTGATGTAGATGGCACAAAGGAAGCTGAGTCGACTTCCGTACGTACACGCTGGGGAGAACTGAAATGAGTTCTAGCTTTCCTTACGAGTGACTCAGGATCTTCAGTGAAATTCGGCGATAAGTCGAAACCAGTCATACACTACCTGTCTTCATCATCAATAGACAAAGAAGACATTCAAAGTTAGCCTGCATTGAGAACTATTTTATTCCTGTCATGATTATAAACATTACAAAGTGTTGACATGTTATCCTTAGCCTTCCCAAAGTAGACTTGGAAGCTGAAGTAGAACTACTCTAGCCAACCTCCTAGCCTTAGAAACCAAAAGTGAGAGAGGAGGAGTAAAGTGTGTTAGTAAGAAATGAACCCCCTCCCCTTCTATTTATAGGCCAGAGCACCGGCGCAAAGAGGGGTGAAACACCCCGGGAACGGCCTCTAGGACCAATGGACAAGCGCCACGTGGAAGCCCAGGATCAGCCGACCAAAAGTCCGTTCGGCTGATCCTAGGGTCGGCCGACCCCAGGTGGGCCCCACTCGGGGTGTGCTTCCTCGGGGTGGCTGTCCTGTGGGCCCTTAGGTCGGTCACCGGTGTACACGCGCTCTTGAGGCGGTTTAGGCACTCTGGTGGGCCCATGGATCCATGTGAAGTCCACGTGTCACGCTCTGATTCGTCGGGGCTTGCCTCACTTGGATTGGTGACATGGCGTGCATGCATGGCACCTGAGGTGGCTTAGCATGCATGCATGGCACCTGAGGTGGCAGCCACTCCTTGAGGTGACGTGGCATGAATCATAGAAGGTGAGTTTGCCACTTCTTTTATGCTTATTTTCCTGCAATCACATAATCTCCAAGGACAAGTGGAACTACATTATTCTTAACTAAAATGCGTGTAAGAAATGCCTCTTGGTCCTTTATTCATGAGTAAATTGACGGCTAAAGTAAGCACTTAACAGCCGTCAACAGGGTCATCAATAGAAAAAAAGTATATGCTCAAAAAGCATAGGAAAAAAAATGTGCTCCAATCAAAGAGCATAGGAAAAAAATGAAGCATGACCCCCTCCAAAATAAAAACAAGAGGAGAATCTCAAAGCAAGGAGTACATAGAAAAACAAACAAAATATTCCACACACTTGCACATCTCGATCAAGTTGCATGACTAGTTTCTTCTTGGATCCGGTCTTTGGCTCAACAACATCATGTGGCACAAGTAAGTCTCATGCTTATCCTACCCAAAGCTCCACATACAAGCCATAGAGTAGGAAGTTGAGGCTCATTCAAAAGCCTTTGGTGAGGTACAAATACCACTTGAGCGATCGAGGGAACCATCCGAGGAACCTTGTCTTTCTTTGCAAAAATTTGAAAACTCCGAGATAGGATCCAGAAAAGAGAAGAGCGAGTGATGCAAAGTCAAAACCATTCTACTCTTCAACCTCCGAAGGCAAGGTGGAAAGTTACAAGCCCCACAGGTAAAACAAGGCTAAGTTTCTCTCGTACCAATCTTTTCGAATAGCAAGTAGAGCATGGATTTGATCATAGGTACTTGCCGAGTGGTAACATCAATGCAACTCCTGATCCACCGAGGCCAAGTATAGGCTTTGCTCGAGGACGAGCAAACGTTTAGCTTGGGGGAGTTTGTTGACAGTACTTACAACAAAAATTTGACCGTCAAAACCTCGGGTTCGAGAGGAGTATATGACAAGTTTCATGCACATTTTAGTACTAATAAAGTTCCACGAGTTGTGTTGTGAATTTCATAGGTAGGTACACATTTTGGGAGAATTTGGGACCAACACGCCACATGTGCCAGGCACGGCCGAACCTGCAGGTGCGGCCGGACCTGCAGGTGCGGCCGGCCCTGCCCGGTTGCACGCCTCTGGTCCCGAGTGCCCCTACTCCCTCGAGCACAACTTGGATGAATGTGATTCACTGAAGAAACGTCGGTTTGATCAAAGGGTGGAGGCTAGGATCACTTGGATCAATGGGTCCACTTATCCGATTGCTCAACCGCACTAGAAGAGCTTGTCGAGTTTAGCTAGCCTTGGTTATCCTTTGCCTTAGTTCTTTACCTAGAGTTGACAAGAATAGATAGATTGTGTTAGGATCCTTTCTCGTCTCGTTGTCCTCCCAGCTCACTAGGTCCTCTCTAACCCTTTATCAAGATCTCCTTGTGTGTGTCAAGTTATCCCCGAATATCTTTATTCGTTACCCCCGCTATAGGTCTTTACTGAGTCTTGTTACTCTCCACTGTTTATCCGATCATCTTTGTCGTAGTGCTTCCCTTGGGAAAATATAAATACGATAACCTGAATACCACCGGACGAAGTGCTACAACGGTAATCCGTGCGCTTGCGGACCTTTCTGTGATGTGTGTTTTACCAAAGACGTTCCTAGCTCCATTACTAGGGGTATAAACCCGGTAGCGACGCTAGCAAGTGCCAACAAGCATTTCTGGCACCGTCGCCGTGAGTGCAAACCTAGTAGTGAGGCTAAGGAACGTCAACATTCCCCATTTCTTCTTCAGTCTCCCAATCCTGAAGATGTGGAGAGAATCTTGACAAATATCAACGCCTTTGGTGCGAATCAACGGACACAATCATCTAGGCAAGAACGGGGTCTTCGCCTTGTGATTGCCAATGATGAGAAGAAACTAGAAGCCCTGGAAACCAAGAGGAACTCTCTCCTTCAGGAATTAGATCACGTAGGCGAAGAAATTACCCGAGTTACGGAGTTAGAGTGGAATTAGATAAGGCCAAGAATCTTCTCGGGCCTTAATGTACTGCATTGTCAGCCGATGTAATCAGCTTTAATTACTATCTTTATGAATAAAATCATCCTCCTTTTCATTGGCATTGATGATTTTTTAATGCAATATTTTGATGATAATTACTCTGATATGTTTATAGTTGTATTCACATGACCAGATTTGTCCTTTCGTCCAATAGACAAATCGGTCTTTGTTAGGAATAGGAGGCATGCTTCTTCAAGAGTGTTTTCAGGAAAATGTGGTTGTCTCCACTCCTTGGTAAATTTCCTCCCAAGGTACCCTCGTGACCAGTTGACGCATTGTAGCTTGTTGTCACTATGAGCAATGTTGAGAGAAAGAGAATCTAGGAATCTCCTCTTCTGGGGTATAGAGTAGGGTTGTTTATCTTCACCTTAATAATTCGCGAAACCCACTCCTGCTTTTTGGGAAACGCATCACTGCATGATTGCCAGTCATTCAGTCTGAGCCATTCACAGGGGAACTATTTCTCCTTTGACTAGATCTGGCGCCTCTTCTTCTATCTTTTTCAATTCCCTCTCACAGTTACCCTTTCCTGGTACCCAGGCTATAAATAGGAACGATGCTCAATGGGGAAAACCACACTTCCTAGTCATGACGCAATGATTACATCTGATAGGGTATAGGCTCTTGCTGTTCGACCATCCTTTTCTTCTGCTTTCTTACCATGGCTAAAAGAATTCTTGTGAAGTAGTGCAGCGCCAACTTTCTCCCTCCACCCCGTTTTGAAAAGCCAGGAGGTACAATAGCTAAAAGAATCCTTATGAAAAAACTTGGGTTCAACAGCTGAGGGGAAGGAGCAATGTAGAATGTTTTGCTACACATATGCCATGGGAGAAGCTGGCTAAGGAGAGGACCATCTTGGTCATCAACTCGGCAAGTTCTCGGCGGAAGATCACAGAATCTGGTGAAGATCTTAGTCTTCCGTTTCCTCTTTGTGGTGTTCTTCTCTCGTTTATCGGTTCAGTATCCTCATCAGACGAGAGATAGGACACCATTTTCAATTTTGTAAACCATTGATCTTCAAATGTGAATGTAATCACCATGTACTGAAATATAAGATGAAGAATAATACGTATGTGTATTTTGTTCTAAGGGCGACTTTTACATCGGCCATATCTGAAAACCGAGCATGTCAATCGACAAACGGTTGTTTTACATTTTTTGTACTAGAGGTGATTCTTTTACAGATATCGGCTACCTTATGCTAGAGGCGATTACACAAAAATCGGCTATAGCTTGAAATCTCAATCAGTCGTTAGGCTCCACACGATAATCGGCTATGCGACCACCCATATGCTTGGGTAATATTTCTTCAAGTATTTCCTGTTCAACGCTCTTGCGAATTATTCTCCTTCCAAAGTTTTCAAGATATACGCATTGCCTGGTACACATCGGCTAATACGGTAAGGGCCTTCCCATGTTGGTGACCATTTACCATATTTAGGATCTCTGGAGCCGATCGGCAATATAAGCTTCCATACCAGATCTCCTTGGGAAAACTCCTTGACTTTGACCTTCTTGTCATACCATATGGCCACTCTCTTTTTATTTTTCTCGATATTTGCCAAGGCTCTCAGCCGATTGCCAGCCAAGTCTTCCAACTCTTCCTTCATTATAGCTGAATAGTCATCAGCCGGTAATTGATCTTGCAAAGACACCCTTCTAGATCCAGTTTTTAAATCCCAGGGCAATACTGCATTGTGACCGTACACAAGTTGATAGAGAGATACCTTTGTTGCACCATGCCACGCCATCCGGTATGCCCAGAATGCCTCATTAAGAATCGTGTGCCATCGCCTAGGATTTTCATCAATCTTGCATTTGATCAACTTGATGATGCCCTTGTTAGCTGCCTCTGCTTGTCCATTTGCTTGAGCATAGTAAGGAGAAGCATTTAGCAATTTAATCCCTAGGGAATTTGCATATTCCTCAGACTCTCTCGAAGTGAATTGACTCCCTTGATTGGTCGTGATGGTCTGAGGTATGCCGAACCGATACACAATGTGTTCCTTCACAAAGTCAATCATGTTGCTTGATGTCATATTCTTGATAGAGATAGCTTCAACCCATTTTGTGAAATAGTCTGTGGCCACCAACACAAATTTATGACCCTTACTGGATGGTGGAAATATCTGTCCAATCAGATCGATAGCCCAACCTCTGAACGGCCATGGTTTAACTATCGGGTTCATTACCGATGCTGGAACTCTTTGAATGCTTACAAATTTTTGATACTCTTGGCATCCCTTGTAATATTTGAAGCAATCTTCCAAGATTGTTGGCCAATAATAGTTATTATTTCTGATCATTCACTTCATCTTGAACGCCGATTGGTGAGCTCCACAAACTCCTTCGTGAATTTCTCCCATTAAGGTCTTTGCTTCCTCTTCACCAAGACATTTGAGCAAGACTCCATCGATGGTGCGATAATATAATTCATCCTCCAATAAAACATATTTAATGTCCTTGTACTTTATCTGTTTATCAACTTTCTTGGACGGGTCTTTCAAATAGTCAACTATCTCTTTCCACCAATCATCGGCAGGTAACTCTAAAGCATGAATCGGTCGATAGCCAGATGCACTTTGAGCTAGCCGATTGGCTTCTTCAATGTGGCATTTAGGGATGTGCTCGAGTTTCACCATCTTGAATTCCCTAGGTAATTGAAGGTACTCCTCATGATAAACCCGTAATATGTCATCTTTGCATTCATATTCTCCTGCCAATTGATTTATCACGAGCTGAGAATCTCCAAATATCTCAACAACCACGGCATTGACTTCTTGTAGCAATTTTACCCCCCCCCCCTTTAACACTACCTGGTACTCAGCTTGATTGTTTGTTGAAGTCTTCTCGATTGGGATAGAAAATTCATAGCTTGCCCCCCGAGGCGAGATGAGGATAATCCCAATTCTAGCTCCTACTCCACATGATGATCCATCAAAGAACATGGTCCATGGAACAGGTTCAACGACTGTAAATTTGGGCCCACAATGTTGAGTCACCAGATCGGCCATTATTTGACCTTTGATTGCTTTGACCGATTGATAAGTCAAGTCAAATTCTGACAAAGCCAAGATCCATTTTCCGATTCTACCCTTTAAAATCGGCAATGATAGCATGTACTTGACCACATCATTTTTGCAAACCACAATGCACTCGGCAATTAATAAGTAACACCTCAATTTTGTGCACGAGAAGTATAAGCACAAACATAATCTCTCTACTGCCGAATATCTTGTTTCTGTATCCAAAAGTCTTCTACTCACAAAGTATACAACTCGCTCTTTGCCTTCAAATTCTTGCATGAGGGTCGATCCAATAGCCCGCTCATTAGCCGATAGGTATAATTTGAATGGCTTCTTGTCTTGAGAGGGCATTAGAACAGGTGGAGATTTTAAATACTGCTTCATATCGTCCAAAGCTTTTTGCTGTCTTCTCCCCATATAAACTTCTGATCAGCCTTGAGCTTCAACAAAGGTGTCAATGGCTAAATCTTTTCAGATAGATTAGATATAAACCTCCTGATGAAATTGATCTTGCCCATCAATGATTGAAGCTCTTTCTTGTTTGATGGCGCTTCTATCTTGTCAATTGCACTGATTAATTTCTGGCCAACCTCAATTCCTCTTTCATGTATCAAGAAACCCAGGAACTGACCAACAGATACACCAAAAGCACACTTGTTGGGATTCATCTTTAAACCATGTTTCCTCGTGCACTCCAGTGTTTTACGTAAATCAGCCAGATGCTCCTTGTAGCCTTTTGACTTGACAACCACATCATCAATGTAGATCTCAACTATCTTGCCGATGAGCTTGTGGAATATATAATTCATGGCCCTCTAATATGTAGCACCAGCATTTTTCAAACCAAAGGTCATGACAATCCACTCATATAAGCCAACGTGGCCAGGACACCTGAAAGCAGTCTTCGCAATATCTTCTATAGCCATAAATATTTGGTTATATCCAGCATTACCGTCCATGAAGCTAGTGACTTTGTGCCCTGCAGCAGCATTAACCAATGCATCAGCCATTGGCATTGGGTAACCATCCATCGGTGTCACTTTGTTTAAGTCCCTGAAATCAATGCAAACACGCAATTTGTCATTTTTCTTATAAACAGGGACTATGTTAGAAATCCACTCGACATATCGACATTGCCGCATAAAACCAGCTTCGAGTAACTTTGTTATCTCGGCTTTTATATTAGGATAAATCTTTGGGATACATTGCCTAAGATGTTGCTGAAAAGGTCGATAACCTGGCTTAATAGGCAGTCGATGTTCAACAATAGATCGGTCTAAACCAGGCATCTCATAATATTCCCAGGCAAAACAATCTTTGAATTCTCTTAACAATGCGATCAACTCTACCTTGTATTCTGAATCTAGCTTGGCACTAATATAAGTCGGCCTTGGTTTATTCCCATCTCCAAGATCCACCTTTTCTAATTCATCAGCCGACGTGAACTCGTGCCCAAGCTTTCCTTCATCTTCTATGAATTGATTCATTAAACCTTTTCATTCGAGCCGACTGCTTGAACCGGCTGT
Source organism: Cenchrus fungigraminus (assembly GCA_036936925.1). Taxonomy (NCBI): domain Eukaryota; kingdom Viridiplantae; phylum Streptophyta; class Magnoliopsida; order Poales; family Poaceae; genus Cenchrus; species Cenchrus fungigraminus. The sequence continues at coordinate 52,972,010 of CM072772.1, read as the reverse complement.
AGCCCGAAATCAGACACTTTGATGTATTTAGTGTCCCAAGCTTTTCCAGATATGCAGCTTACTCGATCATAGCTCCATCCTTGTGCTTCTGTTGCTGCTACCGTTAAGGAAGTTTCTCCTTTGACTACCTCAACTGAATCTCCAATCCATTAGATAATACATTGATGCATTGTAGACGGGATGCAGCAATTGGCGTGTATCCAATCTCGGCCCAGCAATAACTTATAGGAACCCATCCCTTTAATAACGAAAAAGGTGGTTGGAAGGGTCTTACTGCTAATCGTGAGTTCCACGCAGATTGCACCTTGAGCTAGAGAAACATTGCCTTCAAAGTCCACCAGCATCATGTCTGTTTGAGTCAAATCTTCATCTGACTTTTCAATCTTGCGCAGAAAGGTGTACGGCATTAGATTGATTGTTGCTCCTCCGTCTACCAACATCCTGGTGACTGGCTTCCCGTTCACGAACCCGCTGAGAAATAAGGCTATCCAGTGTTGTCTTTTCTCATCTTCCGGCTTTTCAAAGATAGTCGGTGTGGGTTCCAATGTCAAGTGAGCCAATCCTAGTTATTCATTGGACAAATTTGAATCAATTGGGGCCATAAACTCCTTTGGCAGCAATAAAACCATATTTATGTCAGCTTTTGGCTCATTGTCTTGGTCATCATCGGCTCTAGGCTTAGGACTCCACACTTGAGACCGAACCTTCTTTTTGTCTAGTACACATCTTTCTTCTTGTTGTTGTTGTTCCAACTAACGCAAGCGTTGAACTCTTCTCTTTTGAGATTTAGTCAAACCATCTAGGCACCAGCATGGATTAGGTTTCGTGTGTGACTGATTTGACCCTTCATCGTCCAATTGTACAGTGTGTCGTCGTTCAGGAGCCCGGCACAGGATATCTTCATCAGGGACTCTGGAATCGACCAACTCTTCAAGCCAATTGCGATTGCCTGATTTGTCATAGACTCGGCTTCCCAGCCGATCATGGACATTGGCCTTGCCCCTTAGCTGATCGTGGACGCTGGCTTTGCCCCCCAACCGTTGATGTACTGGGGCCCATTGATTATTAAATTCACGATGAACCCCAGCCACAAGTCTTCTGTCATTAGTGCAAACCTCTTGGATGGAACTGCCATTGTTGTAGGCTCCATTGCACTCTGGACAATTTTCTGCCCTCGGGAGTTTAATCCCCTCTTCCCAACAGTACTTGAAGAATGGACATTTCCAGTGACCTTCATTGTGTCATACCCACTCTTCTCTTTCCCTCACTTTCTCTTGTCGATGCTGAAACTTGTTAATCAGCATATGAGACGTGACAGGTCGACGTGGTCTTGTATCCTCTTCTTCAAGCAACAATCATTTTCCTTTAACATCTGCAGCGGTTGCTTGTACTTTGGGATCGACAGTTCCTTTATTTTGAGCCGATTCAGATGTCAGCAACTTGGTACGTGACGTGTCTTTACTAGACACCTCAATTGTATTAGTTGGGATAGAGTGCTGATCAATCTTCATCGGCTTTTCAGCTTTGGCAGGGGTTTCAAACTTGAGTTTTCCTTGCTCAATAGCTGATTGGATCTGCTGCCTGAAAATCTTGCAATCATTAGTGTCATGAGACATTGCATTAAGCCACTTGCAATACTTCATCCTTTTAAATTCTTCTGCAGGTGGTATGGTATGGAACTGAGAGAGTTTAATATGTCCTTGTTGTAGCAGCAGATCAAATATCTTATCGGCCTTGGTTATATCGAAGCCAAATTTCTCTGGTTCCTTTTTTCCAAAAGGACAAGATGCAGCCTTTTTACCCTTAACCCACTCTGCAAGTCCTATCATGTTGTCTTCGTCTTCTGAATCGGAGTATTCCACATATGACACTTTCTTTTGGAAATTTCTCCTTGGCTCGCAAGACTTTACAGTTTCTTGGCTCATTCGACTTACTAATTGGCTAAGGCTCTCGAACTCATGTGATGCATACTTCTCCTTCAAAGAAGGCAAGAGCCCCTGGAATGCCAACTCAGCTAATTGTTTGTCTCCTAAATTCAGGCTGTAGCACTTATTTCTGACTTCAATGAATCTCTAAACGAATCCAGCGACAATTTCATCGTTCCTTTGCTTGAGTCTGGTTAAGTCAGTAATTTTCATCTCATGTATACCAGAGAAAAAGTAATTATGGAACTATTGCTCCAAATCGGCCCATTTGATAATGGAGTTGGCCGGAAGTGAAGTGAACCACAAGAATGTTGGCCCTGAGAGAGATAAAGAGAACAACCATATCCTGAGTGCATCATTGGTTCCTGCTTCTCCGCATTGTATGATGAACCTGGTGATATGCTCCATTGTGGATGTATCATCTTGCCCAGAGAACTTAGTGAAATCAGGCACCTTGAACCTTGGAGGAAACGGTATCTGATCATAACCATATGGATATGGTGTCCTGTACATGTAAACTTGCTGCTTAGGCTTTATCCCAAAATACTTTTGCAATGTTTCTGTAATTTGATCAGTCAATTATTCCTTCAAGTGTGATCTTATTTCAGCAGATATCTGTTCTATCGGTCGTGTATCATGCGATGGACTCTCTAAAGGTTGCTCCTCAAGAAATTCTAGTTGAGGATTCGGCATTTCTGCTGATGATCTCGCTCCAGAAGGATTTTGTGGATTTGACTGACCTAATACAGGTGGCGTTTGCCCAATCAGCTGTCCAGATGAAGGATTAGGTTGATGCAGGTTAAACTGGCCTGAGCTAGCCAATTGACTTAAAAGCATTTGCATTGTCTGCAAAGGATCCGGCTGTCGTTGTTGTACTAATGGTTGCTTTACCGTCCCTTGATTGATTGGCTGTTAGGTGGTGATCTCTGAACCATATGAGTAACTGAATGAGCCGGAGTCATCACAGGTTGCAATGTTGTCGTCTGCTGTACTGGAGTAGTTTTCACGGGCTGACTTAAGATCGACCGAGGAGCCAATGTCTGAGGTGGAACCGGAGCCCTTTTTTCCAGTGGTATAACCATATGTGCATGAGTAGGGTTTATCTCAACCCTCTCGAACCCCTTGATCCTCTGATTGAAATAGAAAAACTCTACTCCTTCTTTGGTCATGTGCACAGTTCCTGGAGTACCCGCAAACATGGCTTGGTAAGACTCTGGGTATGCCACTTCTGGAATTTCTTCGGGTGGAGGCTCGAAAAAGTTTGAGATGTCTGTCTCAAAATGATTGTGAGGCAGACTCCATCCTGCCAGTTTTCCCTTCTCATCCTTTGTTGGAGGAAACTGGGGTGAACTCTCCACAGAAAATGTTTGACCTGGAATATTGGACTGTGCTGAATAAGTCTGAGTTGTTGGCATAGTGATAACTGGTCCTGTAGATGTATTTCCAATATTCTGATTCTGAATCGGCTGAGAAGCCGATGACGCCATAGGAACAGTCATGTTGACCTGCGGAGGTTGAAAATATGTAGGGCCCACATATCCCTCTGATGTTCCATTCTTGAAAGTCTCGGTTAGACAATTCTGAATGGTGTTGGTGAAGTCCTTTGACTGATCTATCATGGTCTGATGCATAGCCTTATTCATCATGTCTTGAAGACTTCCAGGATCAGCTGAAAAAGTAATATGTTGATGTCCTGGAAGAGGATTCTTCTTGACGACCCCACTTTTGGTCTGGCCATAAGAAGCCAAGCATAATTCTTCAAATTGCTTCAGATGTGCTTCAAACTCGGCTTTATCTGCTTCTTTCAACTGATTTTTGGTGATTGGTTGAATGTTGCTCGGGTCAACTTCAAAAGATTTTGTATTCTTAGACATTATTGACTTTTACTTCGTGTCCCACCAGGTGTGCCAAAAGTGTGTTGACGCGAAAATAGGACGTCACCTCCACGCGGAGCACACATGACTCCCCGGTCTGTAGCGAGGTGTGCCAGCCAATCTGACCTGTTGATTGACAATGGAAAAAGAAGTCAAATAATAAGAGATCGGCTAGAGAACCGATGGGTCTTCAGTAGCACACGTATCTGCCGATCGGCTGATGCGGGAAAGCAAGATCGGACGATGGAATTTTGTGTGTCGACGAGCTTGTCGGCGTAAGACATGAGGTCAGTAATGCTGGTTGCACTGGCCTCATGTATCTTCTCGGACAGCTTTATGTTGGTGACACCTTTCTTGTAGTATATGATGATGTCTTCTTCCTTGACACCGGCAATCTGGTTGCGGTTTTCGAAGAACCGGTTGGTGTAGTCTCAGAGACTTTCACCTTTCTTCATCTGCACCCTTGCAAGGTGATGAGTATTGCCGGGGCGGTTGTAGGTCGCTTGGTAGTTCGTAGTGAACAATCGTGAGAGACTTGCCCACGAGGTGATGCACTCTGCAGGAAGGTTATTTAGCCATAAGAGCGGTGGTGTACCCATCACAAAGGGGAAGTAACCCGCCATGTGGTCTTCGTTTCCACCTGCGGCCTGAGCTGTGATTGTGTCTATCTTTAGTCCTTTATTTCGGTCGGAGTGACCGTTGCATCTCATGGTCCTGAGACATCGTGAGAAGGCCGCGAAGTTGTTGGTTGCTTCAGCACCTGCGTGGTCGACAAGAGGGACCATCGGGATGATGTACAGGTTGTCGGGTGTGCTGTTGTCTTGGTCGTACTGGGCACGGCGCTGGAGTTCTTCATCATGGAGCCTGCAGAGCCCCGCCTCCTGGATAGGATTGTTGGCATTGAGGGGGTCTAGGGGACAGTTGATGCGGTCGTAGTTGGCACAATGTTGGATCTCCTGCTCGTCGCGCGCAGGTAGCTGTGGATTTTGGTTGTCCCGGAGGACACGCGCAGCCCTGACGGGTGGCGGGTAAGCACCGGCATTAGCTCTTGCGTTACCAGCAGCACGGGCACCGGCATTGGGCTGCTGTACAACCTCGTTCTCCCCACCTCCTTCCTCAGCTATGGGCTGAAGAGGAGCGTTGACGTTGGTGCTGTTGGTGCGAGAACGCACCGACCTACTACCGGAGTGCTGGCTTGACGCCAACCTGCTATATCCTTGGCTCTGTTCTTCCACTTGGGTAGTGGCCACCCAGATGTGAGCAAGAGCTCGACGCATCACCGAGGTGTCTGGTAGTTGACCAATTTCGGCCAGAGCCGCGCCTAGGTTGGCTTGAGGAGAGTTGTAGACCGCGTGACCGACGTCTTCAAAGTCCTTCTGGAGGTCTTTGGCACGTAGGTGATGTCGCTGTTGTTCTTCTTGGCGGTGTTGATGTTGCTCTACCTGACACGCGGGAGGCGGGTCGTTGCCCTAGGCGTTCTGGTTTGGTGCGGCCTGACCCGCGGGGAGTGGACCGTTGCCCTAGGCGTTCTAGTTTCCTTGAGCATTGGCGTTGGCCAGAGCCTCTGTAGCTTGGTCTGCTTCCACCTGGCGGCGCTGGGCTCGACCAGTGTTGTCAGCTTCACATTGCTGCCGTTGAGCTTCCGTCCCGCCAGCTTGAGGAGGTACACCAGCGAAGACCATCGAGGGATTCACGATCTGGGATCTCGTGACATGTACCGACCTCGTGGCCGTAGTCGTTGAGTGTAATGATGACACGGGTGACCTGATATTCACCACAGTTCAGAGACTGCGGGGTGCGATGAATCTGATCTGGCGACCCTGGGTCATCACTTGAGGAGTCAGTCGACGAAGCTTCCTCAACGCCCTGCACTGGCGGGCAGTGTGTTTTGCCTTCTTGTGGATGGGGCAGGGGTCGTCGAGGAGGTCCCTGCGAGTTCCGCAGGCCGGGGCCTGCGAGCTGATGGTGGTCGACCCAGATTGGATTTGGATCTTCTTCTTCATGTGGACCTGCGACTCAGACACAAGGGACAAGGCTTCGGGCCTCCAGAGAGTAAAACCTTACGTCCAGTTGTCGGTGTTGATTGCTTTGGATTAGTACGTGGTCCTCGGAAGGACGCCCTTACCCGCCTTATATTGGCTGACGGACAAGGTCGGTGGACTAGAGTCCGGGTCGGTTACAATAGGGAAACCTATCTCTAGTTGGTTACCACATTATCCCATGACCTTCGGACTGATTGGCAGCACGGCTGACGTATTGGAGTGCACTCCAAGTCTTGTATTGGATAAGGTCATCTGAAGGAATCTTTTGGAAGGTCTTTGGGGCCACAGATCAAGTCTGTTGGGCCTACTGTCAGGTCGGTGAGTCTTCTGATGGGCCGGACCCACTTGTCGGGGACGGCTATGAGCCTGATCGATGGGGACCTAGGGGTATTCATGTCTCACAATGTATAGTACATTAGAACATGGAACTAACTCGTATGTTGCGATATGAATGGTATAGTGCATCAACCAACACTTCAAATATTTATTTCGTTACTACTATGTTTTTTCATTCATCAAATAGACATCTGAATGCATGTGTACCTGAATTCATTTCATTTTCTACAATCAAAGGCACAAATCCAAGAATCATAATCATTATGATAGCAATATCGTTGTGTCGGGCATCATTGTGGCGGAGACAGGAGGAGAGGAGAAAGAAAGGGGAGACAACGACGGAGAGCGGGGGCTGTGGGGAGGACTGAGCGAGGGAGAGAGAAGGAGGGGCGGCGGGAGGGTCCAGGGCTACGGGAGAGGCTTTTCGAAAAATGCTTCAAGGGGGTTTTCATAACAATAGCATCATCATCAAATTTTCTCTTCTCATAGAAATAAACTTTAGTTAGAGGGCTTATGTGGAAAGCATATGAACACATTTGATGTATGGATCTGGACATGCTGGATTGTTATGCAACTCATAGCAAAGCGGAGGGTGTTTTTACAGAATGTCGAACATGTTGCGGGAGTGCGGGAGACTCTTAGAGGGCGGCGTGGCAACCAACCGATGACTCTTAGATTAGGATTACCAAAGGAAGTGACATTAGTGTATGTACAGCGCGTCGTTTTAGCCCGTCTGCGTGTGGTGTTTTTTGCGCAAAGGCCCCTCGCGAGCATGGAGACGGCCGATCCCGTCGTCTGGTGTGGCGACGCCCCTCTCCCTTGGGCAAACACTGCTGATATTCGTTGCACATAGTTCGTACAACCCATTTTGCATCTTCTTAACCAAGGTTTATACACAAAATCACCCATAAATGAATTTCAAGCACAGCTAACTGTAATTGTTTCAGACTTTCAGACTTGGAAAATATTTCATCCTTGAGAAATTCTGACAGCATCAGATTCGATTTTTGCGCCTTGACTAAAGTTGCTTGCTCAAGTTTTCATTGATCCACAACTGAACGTTAAGGTACCATAACATTCAAGTTTGATTACAGCTCAAATGAATCCAAAGTTTCTATATGAAATATTTCAGAATACAGTTCCAAAGTGATCATCTCATCACTAATTTCAGACTTGGAGATTTTCAAATAATGCATAGTAACTCAAATGGCTGAAACTCTGCCTATTTAATTGAGGTATCCAAACCACAATATTGTAACCATACTTCATAATACTTTATCAAATAGCCAAACAATGGTATACACAAATACATTGTATTTAATCTACATGCAAAGCATTAAATAGCTTACAGACGATCGTCTGTTTGTGGGTTGTATGAGCTGTCTTTGTATCTGCCCGCATGCTAAATTCGAGGTTCTGCAGACGACCCGCCGTATGTAGGTTGTACATGCTCTTATAGATTTCATGTTGCGCCCTTTGGGCAGCTAAATAGATAGGTCAATGCTTTCTCTGAAGCCTGAGATAGCCTTTCATGTGTGCCACAAGATGTAACAGACAATAACAATGTTTTAATTTGAGGCTAAGATTAGAGAACTGAATCACAAGAGCCACGAGGATTATGTTTAAAAATTTCGTAAATAACCATCAAATCAAAATCGATGTTATCATTCTTCATTCAGAAAAAAAAAGAGATGTTATCATTCTTCGGATTCATGATGTAACTGATGGTTTTTAGAATGTTTATTCCAGTGTGTTGTAATAGAAAATACAATATCCATGTGTGTGAGCTTTGCAGGCGTGTCTGCTAGAGCATGTTTGCTTACTGCTGTAGCTTAGCAGTTGTTTCTATTGCTTCCGGTTTTAATATGGGCCGGCGTCTCTACTTCCACCGCGAAAAGAGCCAACGAAATGGTTCTTATCGCTGACAGGTGACAGCTGACGCTGACGCTGTGGGAACAAGAAGCGCTGGTGTAGGATGCGGCAAGAGAAGAAAGCTCGTGTGTCCGGCGTCTTCGGTCAGGCACAGCACGAGCTTATACAGGATACACAGATTCTATTTAGCACATCATTTCTTGTTAAAAAAAAATCACATTATCGCTGTCGTGCTGGTAGTAGTAGAGTTCCTCAGTTCTCAAAAAAAAAAAAAAAGTAGAGCCCCCATCAATCAGAAAATGGACATGTTTCTGAATTCCACACAAAAACACACGAGTAAATTCGCTACAGCATCAGTCACCAAACTATTGTCAGAAGCAACTGCAAATTCTTCTGTTCATACATGGAACAGGACCCATTGCAGGAAAACAGCACCCACAGCTCACAACAAAGCGGACCGGGCAAGTCAAGTTTGCTGACATAACAAATTGTAAAATTACATCTGATCATATCAATCAGAATGTAAACAACTCTCATTGTACAGTCATTGAGAGAATCTGGCGTGCAAGCCCGGGGTCCTGTTGAAGCAGCTCTCTGATGTTGTTCTCCACTTCTCCCAACTGTTTCTCAAGATATTCCTTGGAAGTCTAACCACAAGATAAAACCAATGCAAATGATGAATCTGCTTTCTCTTCGGATTTCAATTCAACCTTGTAAGAAACAGAACTATCAAACTTACCTGCATTGACGCTATTACACTCTCACTGTCATTAAACTTTTGCTCTTGCTCGTTCAGAAGAACAGATTTTGGCTCCGAAATAAACCTGCAAGTAAATGGATGTCCAAAAATGAAATGCAATGGTATTCCCTTATATTTATACCATAAAAGACCATGAAACTGACTCTCCATGATGAAAGATCTTGTTGCATCACTTACACTTTTCCTGAAACCAAAAGTTGTCATTGTCAAAACCAATTCAAAAGTTAAGGCACATTCAGCATTGACTAACGTTTGGACAAATGCGGTATGGTTTTTACAATGATGAAAGTCACCAATAAAATTGTAAGAGGGCAAAACAAATACACCACAACATAGTTTACCAACTGGCATAATTGTAAGTTCTTCGATATAACCACACTACATGATTTCATTATTCACCAACCGTTGCACCAACATGATAGGCAACATTCAACCTACAAAGGTTTTTACCGCAATACATGGGAAATGAAAAGTGGAAAGGCGAGAGGATAAGCATAGGTTTCAAATCAAGCAGGCTGCTTTCTTAAGATTCAAAACCAATGGGCTCAATTTTCAAGACATTGGCTGCCCAAACAAGATCAAAAAATACCAGTACCACCATTCACTTCCACGCGACTACTAGAAGTTCCCTACAAAAGGTAGAAATGACTCAAGCGTGTACTTAACATTTAATCTCGACAATCCGACTACAGAACCACTCATGAATTGGTTACAAATTTAAAGGAGAGGGTCTCTGTTGGGGCTAGATTGATTTAGATGATGAACAAGGCAGTAGATAAATAACACCCAGGTTCGCCCTCCCTTGGAGGCTCTGAACTCAACTAGGAATTATCTTCTACTTCAAAGTCCAGGCTCAATACTTATAGAGCTGGCGCCTAACAAACTTGGCTAACAATCTTCCTCTAATAGATTTATCTAAACAACCTGCTAACTAAATCTAGATACAAGGCATATCTCAGCCACTAGTAGATGTGGACTCTTTCTTCTTGCGCCTGCTGAACTTGGCGCCAAAGAATTTGTCCACAACACTTCCCTCCCCGTATGAAAACAGCTTGCCCTCAAGCTCAAAGTTGGGGAAGGACTCCTTGAACTGCTACAGTGGCTCCCAGGTGGCCTGATCGGCAGATTGGCCAGTCCACTGAACCAGTAAATCCCATGAAGTAGGCGATAGTCTGGCACGCAGCACAGCCGCCGGGGACCAACACTGCCCGGCCATGAACAATTACTGGCAGGGGACCAAACTCAGCAGGGGCAGTGCCTTCGAACTTCTTGAGGAAAACCACATGGAACACATCATGAATGCGCGCCTTAGGAGGAAGCTGGAGACGACATGCCACGGCGCCCACACACTCAACCACCTTGAAGGGGCCATAGAAGCGAGGCGAAAGCTTGTGGGAGGACTCGCCCTTGACAGAGGAGGTGGCTCGGTGATGCAGGCGAAGCCAGACCCAGTCACCCACTTCAAACTGCACGTCACGGTGGGTGCGATCGTGGCGACTCTTCATGTAATCCTGGGCTTGGAGGAGACGTTCCCGGATGTCCTGGAGGAAAACATCGTGTTCCTGCAGCTGCTTGTCCAGGGCCACCACTCGTGCCACCCCTGGTTCATAAGAGAGCAAGGTCAGCGGTGGGCGACCGTAGACAACCTCAAAGGGTGTAGCCTGCAATGCCGTCTGGTATGAGGAGTTGTAGCAAAACTCCGTCCAAGGCAGCCAGCACAGCCAGCTACACGGTCGGTCACCTGCAAGACAGCGGAGATAAACTCCAAGAATTCTGTTAGTGACCTCGGATTGGCCGTCCGTCTGGGGTCTGAATGCCGTGCTGAGCCGGAGACGCACGCCGATGAGGGAAAACAGCTCTGTCCACAAGGCGCTGGTAAACACCGGGTCCCTGTCACTCACAATGGAGCAGGGCAGGCCGTGGAGGCAGACAATCTGGTCGAAGAATGCCCGAGCGACAGACATGGCGGTGTAGGGGTGCCTCAGGGCCATGAAGTGGTCGTACTTGGAGAAACGGTAGACGACCGTGAGCACAACAGACTTGCCGCCCACCTTAGGGAATCCCTCCAAGAAATCCATGGCAATATCAGCCCAGACAGATGATGGGACGTCAAGAGGTTGCAGGAGGCCGGCGGGGTGGAGGTGTTCCGACTTGTTACGTTGACAGACAGCACATCCTTTGACGAAATCCCGGACAAGCTTGCTGGTGTGTGGATTATAGGAGGAGCGGAGTCGATGCAGCGTCTTCTGTACTCCTTCATGTCCAATTCCATGCGCAGTGTCCAGCAGCTGAGGCCACAGAGCAGAGTCTGGGGATGAACACACGCCCTTTGTGCATGACGAAATCGTCAATGATGCTCCAGGCTGCCCCCACCGTGCCGTCAGCGATTTCCCGGCGCTTCGTGATGATGTTGAGGAGATGGGCGGCCACCCCCTTCAAGTCCTCGAAGAGCTAGAATTCTGGCCGGGACAGAGCCAGGCTGTGGGTGTGCACTAAGTCCTCATCGCGGCGGGACAAGGCGTCCGCCGCTGCGTTCTGCCATCCTGGCCTGTAGATCACCGTGAACGTGTAGCCGAACAGTTTGCTCACCCAGGTGTGTTAGGGAATCGTTGACAGCCGCTGGTCGAGGAGGTATTTCAGGCTGCAGTGGTCTGTGCAGATGGTGAAGGAGCGAGTCCACAAGTAGGGGCGCCAGTGGCGCACGGCCTGCACCAGCCCAATGAGTTCGCGTTCATAGGCCGCGAGTTTGGCATGCTGTGGGGCGATGGTGCGGCTGTAGAAGGCAATGGGGCCGTCACCTTGGTGAAGAATCGCCCCAAATCCGGATCCTGACGCGTCACAATCGACGAAGAACTCCTTGGAGAAGTCCGGAAGCTGTAGTATAGGGCCGGTGGTGAGCGCCGTCTTGAGTGCTTGGAACGTTGCCGTGGCCTCATGTGTCCAGAGGAAAACGTCCTTCTTGAGTAGGGCCGTCAATGGCACGGCTATGACGTCATAGTTGTGGATGAAGCGCCTGTAATAGCCCGTGAGGCCGAGGAAACCCCGGAGAGCTTTAATGGTGCGGGACAGTGGCCACGCCTTGACGTCGTCGATCTTCGATTCATCCATGGCGACGCCGTCGCCGGATATAACATGGCCAAGGTAAACAACGCTGTGCTCGGCGAAGGAGCACTTCGAGCGCTTCAACACCTAGTTGTGCTCGCGCAGGATGGAGAACACAGCGCGGAGAAGAAAACCAGGACGCAGCGCCGCAGGAAGGGCTGGAGCACAGAGTTCATCAGAGCTTGGAATGTTGATGGTGCGTTGGTGAGGCCGAAGGGCATCACGAGGAACTCAGTGGCCATGGTGCTGGAGACCCGCCGTGAAAATCGACATCTGCTGGGCCTCTGTGATCCCCTCCCAGCGGGCCAGGAGGGAGAAAAATTGCTCCTGATATTTGTCGACGGAGGCAGTGCGGCGGAGTTGAATCAACTCTCCCAACGTGTTGCTGCAGAGCGGGGGGCCAAATCGGCGATTGACGCCTTCGGCGAATTTCGCCCAAGATGGGACGCCCTCATTCTTCTCCCAGTGGTAATACCACTGGCTGGCCGCACCCTCCATGTAGAAGGATGTCGTCGGCACTTTGAGGTGTTTCGGCGTGTCGTAGGCGCGGAAGAACACTCTCTTGTGTAGCCAGGTGAGAGGGTCGTCGGCGCCGTCGTATTTGGGGAAGCGAAGCTTATGGGTGGGTGCTGGCGGCGACTTGTCGGAGGAGAACCCGGTGGAGTTGAAGCGGCCCGCCTTTTCTAAGACCTGGGTTTGCACGTTCTTGATGGAGGTCGACAGGGTGCGGAGTTCCTGACGAAGCTCCGCGGCGTCTGCCTTGGCCTCCTTGCCATTGTCGTGGATCATCTTCATGAGCTTCTCCACCACCTTGTCCATGATGGCCTTGGTGATGGGGTTGTTCTCGCCGTCGTCGGCCATTGCGGTGGTGCGATGGGTTTAGCGGCGGCGCAGGGGAAGGGGGAAGTAGTGGCGCAACAAATGGGAACAGGTCGAGGATTGATCTCGTCTGATAGCAAGATGTTGGGGCTAGATTAATTTAGATGGTGAACAAGGCAGTGGATAAATAACACCCAGGTTCACCCTCCCTTGGAGGCTCTGAACTAAAATAGGAATTATCTTCTACTTGATTAATCTCAAAGTCCAGGCTTAATACTTATAGAGTTGGCGCCTAACAAACTTGGCTAACAATCTTCCTCTAATAGATTTATCTAAACAACCTGCTAACTAACTAAATCTAGATCAAGGCATATCTCAGCCACTAGTAGATGCCATGGACTTTTTCTTCTTGCGCCTGCTGAACTTGGCGCCAAAGAATTTGTCCACAACAGTCTCTATGAAAATACTGCTACATCCGGAAGCCTAGCTCAAAATATTAAACTTGTCTGCTATCATTATTTGAGATTTCTCTATAGTTCATTAATGTTCTGTATTATTTATTTGGTTCGCTCAATTATTCAAGTTTGCAGGATGAATTTCTAAACTCTATATGTGACATAAAAAAGGTGAACATTACATAATTATCTAAAAATAAAGTAATATGATCATTTTAGTTAACAGAAATACAACATTTACTAATGGATTATTCCAGACGGTTATCAACTAAAAATGACAAAACCCACATATGTTTAGAGTGAAGATCGTCAGAGGTTAGATCAACTTATTAACTATTTGACACCTGATAGATAATTAGGAAATTAATAATTGGCAACATGTTAGCACAGAAGTTGATTGGTTTTTAACACATTTCGTGGACAAGGGAAATAGGTAATCAGTAATCTTGGCTTCAGATATCAAAACAGGATCATCACACACAAAATTCTTCCTTACCAACAGTCTTGTAGGTGTTGGTATCCTCTGGCAACTGGCGAAGTTCTTCCAGAGTGAGGTAAGCACGCTTCTTTTCCGCCTCTTTAGAACGCATCTGGGTTTGTAACTGACAAAAGAAAGGTATGTTACAAGAGAGGCTATGCAAAATCATTGTCAGATAAAGGTTAGAAGTTACATTAAGGAATAAACTTATAGGAAATTCCATCAAATACAGAATCATGGAGGCATAGGAACACAGGAAGATACAGAATTCAATCTACTAATCTAATATATCTGTATTTACAAAGTGTGCATAAAATGTTTTTGCATTCTACAAGTATTAAAATGATGAGACAATGTTACACCCAGCAATCCGTTCAGTTCAGCTTCAGTAATAAATCAAACAATTTCGAATTCCACTTATTTTTTGCACTGAGAAAAAACAGCATAGACATTTTGTAGCAAACATTGTTGGACAGTTGAAAGTTGCCAAACTCAACTATTCAATATGCTCTTGAAGGGGGAAAATTTTAACCAGAAAGTGCCACTTTATTATCACTTACTACTTCCGTGAAGCCAAAGCTCTCGAGACATAAACTTGAACTATTTCTAGAAGCGCTGAACCATCTATACAGCCACTCATCCTTCAAACAAATAAGCAAATTCATAGCAGTGAAGTGTGGTAGCCAACCAAACGAGATCCATAAACTACTAGAATTCCACTCCAGCCCGACAGTAGTAAAATGCACAAACACTGGAGTTTCAATCCAATAACACAACGAGACAAAAGCAACCGAACCATGCCCAGGCACGATCCGAATCGATGGCAACATATGGCCCCAGAACTATAGTCTAGAAGAGAAGGGCCTAGTCCTTATGTGATTCTTTTTCAGTTACGAATTAAGCTAGCAGTAGGAGCCAGAAGAGGGGGGAACCTGCTTGATCTTCCCGGTGGTATCGATAATCCGGGCCTGCAACTCAATGAAGGCCTGTGCACGCGAAAAGCAAGAAACTGTCAGCACGACATCAGCACAAGACAACGATAAGGAAGACGCGGGCGGCGGCGGGACCCGCATGGCACGCACCGCTCGGTTGGCTTCGTCCGCCATGGGAGAAGGTGGAGCGGGGTCAAGAACCCTAGGGACAAGTTCGAATCGAACGGAAGGAGGAGGACGCGACGTGCTCGAGGCTGGGACGGCGGCGGCGGCGCTGCGCGAGATTGGCCGAGTAAGACAGACGAGAGACCGGCAGCCGCAGTGGGTATACTGGGCTGGATTTCTAAAGGGTTTACAACTAGGAAAAGGTCCTTTTGACTTCCCTCATATATCCCCAAGTCCAACTTACATCCTCCATCTGCAAAACCGGATATCTGAGGTCCCTCATCTCTAAAATCTGTTTGTTTTTAATCCCTCATTGGTTTTAATGGAGTTTTGCTGGTTTTGGATGTGGGCCCCACATGTAAGGGTGGGTCCCACGACTGCCTTTCTTCATCTCCTCTCCTCTTCCTCGTTCCCCAAATCACCCGCGCCCCAGACGGTCGGCCCAATCACACCCCTCCTTCTACTCCTCCCGACGCCAGTGCCGACGCGGCGACCGGAGGCGCGAGGAGATGGAGGCTGGTGCCGCCGCCATCTCCTCCACGAATCCGCCAGGGGATGCGCGGCCTGGTCGTCCCACAGGCCCAGGGCTGGGCTTGCAGACACGCATTTGCCCTCCTTTAATGTCGCCTCGTCTCCGTCGCCATCCTCCGAAGGTCACCACCGCGCCTAGCCGGGGGCTGCGACTCCAGGCTCGCGTGCTTGGCGATCACCTTGGCGGCGGCACCACTGTCAACGCCGCGACAGGTCCTACTACTCGCGCGCGCGGTTCCCAGCCTCCAGCTTCCCCGAGCTTCTTGGTAATTGTGTTGTGCTCATGAACCGCCCACTAGAGCTCCACCGCTGACCAGATTATTGCGGGCTGAGGCGCGCTCGGGGACCGTCCAAGGGAGACGGTGGTGCTAGGGGACGGGAGTGGTGCCGAGGACAGTGGCGCAGCGCCTCGTAGCCTTCCCCGTCCCAAGCCCAGCGGACGGGGCACACACTAGATGGGACGCCAAGCACGCGATTAGGGAACGAGGAAGAGGAAAGGGGAAGAAGAGAGGCAACCGTGAAACCCACTATGACATATTGGGCACACTGCCAAAAACCAGCAAAAGCCTAGTCAAAACGGTGAGGGACTAAAAACAAACAGATTTGAGAGATGAGGGACCCTAGACACCCGGTTTTACGAATGAGGGATGAAAGTTAGATTTTAGCGATAGAGGAAGGACGTCAAAAGGACTTTTTCCTCACAACTAAGCCTTTTAGATGGCTACGTCATATGCAATAGGCCTAGGTATAATTAACTGAGAACCGGGAACCGAACCGAAAGAATCTGGATTGGGAACCGGAACCGAAGAATCGAAACCGAGAATTTTGGTTCCATGTTCGGTTCCTATTGCTCTGGAACCAAATTATCCTGGTTAGTTTGGTTCGGTTCTAGGAACCGATCTATTAAACTTTCAAGCCACTAACACAGCCCACGGCCCAACTAAATCAACCCTAGGTGAACCCCCACCCCTCTAACCCTCTCACCGTACGCCCAACACCCACACCCGCACCCACGCCGCTACACCAGGCATCCAGGCCACCACCTGTGGCCGGCCCGCAGCCACACCTTGGCATCCCACCGCCATCTGCATCCCATCGGGCGACGGCCGCCGCATCCATCCCACCGCCGTCCGCATCCCATCGAGTGATGGCCACTGCAATCTATCCCGCCACCGTTCGCATCCCGTCACCCGATGGCCGCCGCATCCAACCCGCCGCTACCCAGCGCTCATCGAGCTTGACGGCCCAGCGCCCGCCGCCTAGCACTCGGCGAGCTCGGCGGCCTAGCACCCACCACTAAGAAGGTTGTCGTCTGCAGCGATGGGAAGGGGAGGTGGCCTGGTGGGGCTGTGGCAGCCTGGCCTCGTCGCTCGACAAAGGCGGCGGCTCCAGTGAGTCCACCGGTAGCTAGGAGGACGGCGGCATGTTCTACCTCGACACACCGACGTGCCCCGCTAGCAAACAAGCTTAGTTGCGTACCTATGAACAAGGTTAGCTACTCCATAGGCACATCTCTTCGGTTCCTTCGGTTAGAACCAGAACCGAAACCAAACGGTTCTCTTTTCGGATCTGTCTTTCTGGGAACCGAATTTTTGAGGTTACTGAAGAACTGAACTGATCGGTTCGGTTACAACCAAACGCCCAGGCCTACTATGCAAACCGGGAAACCCTATATATCTTTCGGAAGATGTGAAGAGGGTGAAACTTCCACTATTTGAGATTCGTGTAACCAATTACAACCCTTAGATCTCATAAGCAAAACCTAACCTCCCACCTCCTCTCTCTCCTCCATCCACCTACCACTGCCGCCACCCACTCATGGGCGGGCGCACCTCCCCCCGACGCACCCGTGCTCCACCGACGCCCGCCACGGCCGCGCGCCCGAGCTCCACGCGCCGCCTGCCATGGCCCGACGCTTGAGCTCTGCCACCGCCTAGCATGGCGGCCGCCGTGGCGGTCGGCCCCACGCCTCCTCAATTGCACGCGCGCCCCCGCAAGTCGCGCCACCATGGCCGGCCGGCGTGTCACGCGCCATCGCTGGTGCGGAGAGAGGCTCCAAAAATGTTGTCCAACATTTCTAAAAAATGTTGACGAAACCAACATTTCTGAATATTTTTTAATTAATAGTCATGAGATGGGCTGGTGGGAAAATAATAGCCAGCAAGTTAGATGGGCTTTAGTGGGCTGGAAGTTTCAACTCTTATCCACCTTCCAGTAGCCATATAAGAGGCCCTATGCAAACCAACCACTCTATGCAAATTTTCGCAAAAAAAAACACCCTACGCAATCTATGGAAACTCGAATCTAGACCTTTAATGTGCATGATAAATAAGGGTGGAGTGGGGAAATTTTTCTAAAAAAACACGCTTGCTACTTACCTGTCCAAACTCGATTTTTCACATCACCCCCAGCACCCAGCGACCTCCCTGCCCGCGGCGTTGATTCGTTTCGTCGGGTCGCGGCATCACGAAGGAAACGTTGCCGCCGCAGTCCAAGCGAGAGACATCGCCGCCGCCCCGCAG
Organism: Cenchrus fungigraminus; assembly: GCA_036936925.1. NCBI lineage: Eukaryota > Viridiplantae > Streptophyta > Magnoliopsida > Poales > Poaceae > Cenchrus > Cenchrus fungigraminus. The sequence goes on along the minus strand of CM072772.1, from coordinate 52,954,197 downwards.
GAGGAGATGCAGCCAGGTGACATTGACTCTGGCGCCGCCCCGCAGAAGGAGATGGAGACCGACGACAAGGACTCCGGCGTGCCCGTATTCCAGGAGAAGGACGGCGAGGGCAATAGCGGGGGACGCCAAGACCAACATCATGGCAATCGGGCCTCTGTCGTGTTGTTCCTTCCTCCAGCGTCATGTTTGATCATCACAACTTGCATCTTGCCCAACCTTCTGTACGTTCCCGAGTAGTGACTATGTAATTTGCTTCTCTTCCTCTTAGTGATTTCACAACAGAAGTCACAATAGCACAATTTCTGCAGTTCACACACAATTGCATTGGAGAATCATCATTTTATTCATTTTCACGCTCTAGACACAATTTCATTACATACAAGATACAAGGCACAATTGCCATTACAGCCTGCATAGCATCAGCAGGAAAAAGAAGAAGTTCAGAGCCATGACCAAAGAACAGAAGTTCAGAACAATGGCCAAAACAACAGAAGTTGGGGCGAAATCGCCTCCCGGATCCGTCGGCGATCCATGACGGAGGGTGAAGGGCGGCGCTCCCCTGGAAAAGAACTGGCGGCAGCGGCGCAAATCGTGGCGGCCTGCCGCTATGGGAGTTCCTCCTGCGGCCGGGTCGTGGGAGGCGCATCCTTGGTCGGCGTGGAGACCATGGTGAGGTCTGTGGTGCTCCTCTTGCGGGCACTCCTAGTGTCGGTGCTCCTCTGCGGGCTGTTGGACTGTGGCGGCGGCGGCCTTTCCTTCGCGCCGAGGCTACGACCCGACGAAACGAATCGACGTCGCGGGCAGGGAGTGGGTCGCAAAAATCGAGTTTTGGATAGGCAAGTGGCGGGTGTGTTTTTGTAAATTTGCCCTACCGGACCCTCATCCATCGGATGCACATCCAAAAGTCCAGATTCGAATTTCCATAGTTACATAGGGTGGTTGGTTTGCATAGGGTACGCTGCCCTTTTAGATTTGGTCCAAGAAAAAAGAAGATCTTTGCAGCCTATAAAACATTTTCATGGATTTAGTATGGGCCAAGTGACATTTATTAAAAGAAAACTACCTGTGGGGTAAGACCACCCCCACGACATTGTATTGAAAAGAAGATCTTCTCACACAGACAGGTCAAAAATACCTGAACCTCTACCCCACCTATACATAGAGGCCCGTTGCCTGTGAGATAGGCCAGACCTTGACATATGCTTTGACTGGGACAAACGTGGGGATTTTTTTTAACCCTAATCTGAAATTCACTCTCACGGATAATCGAACTCAGGACGTAGGGAGTGCCAAACTGCCACCCGATCGGGGGCCCGTTTAGTGGGTGAAGTGAAACTTTTGGCTCCTCTTTCAAGGTCTATTAGGAGTATTAAACACAGACTAGTTACAAAAATAATTACACGAATGGACCGGAAATTGCGAGACAAATCCATTAAGCCTAATTAATCCGTCATTAGAGAATGATTACTGTAGCATGACATTGTCTAATCATGACATAATTAGTCCCGTTAGATTCATCTCAAAAATTAAGGTGGGGGTTAGGGAATGGGTTTTGTCATTAATCCACATTTAATGCTCCTATTGAAAGTGCATCTAGGCCCCTAAGTGGATTTTGGTGAATTGAGTGACAAGGCGATTAAAGGTCTAACTTGTTTTATCTAAGATTGTGAGCAGGTTTTATTAATTATTTCATGAGCTATAATTGTTGGTTACTTAAATGGATATTATTTGCCTCACATTGATTAAAGACAAGCAAGTGTGTGTGATCCTTATGCAAATTGGTTAATGTCAAGTAATAAATGAATTTATATATTGGGGATGTTTTACAAAGATAAATTACATGTCTCCAAGTTTGTGGTAGCTTGACTAAAAATAAAAGGGATCATAAAAAGAGAAATTGGTAATTCTCTCAAATTAAATGCATGGCTTCATGTGGTAATTGAAAGAGGACACAAAGATGAGTATAGACTTTGTGGTCCTTAATTGGAAGCTTGCATATTCTTTCTCAATGAAGAACAAGCATTTGAGGCGGGATTTCAAATGAAGGTTAATTGTGGATGAAGCAAAGCCAAACTCAACGTGGATTGGGTAAGTGATGAAGAGATCAACCGAGATGATTAGGGTGAGGGACTAAGCAATCTTTGGGGTCCTGGCCCGGCCACCATTAGTGTTTTGCTAAGGTGAAGTTCCAGCATCCATGGGGTCTCCAAGTATCATATCTAAAGCCTTAACCGAGCGAAGCAATGCAACACATCTATAAGTTAAAATTGACAATATGGAGTGACTTAAGGATTAAAGTGAGCATTCTTATGCTAAAGGGAAAAAATCCTAAGTCACTAGCTCAAGTATACATTTGCTCAAGACATTGGCTATGTTGGAAGCCCTCAAGTTGGAATTGCAAAAGTATGACAAGATTGAAGATCTACAAGCTCAAGTGGTTGGCTCAGTTTTATATTTATTCTTGAGTACAAGAATGCCGTACTATCAAGAGGGATGCAATATTAGCTCTAAGGCAAAAGATCAAAAGTGCTCATTAGTTGACCTAAGTGAGAATTAGCCTTGAGAGAGTCTCTGAGTGATCTAACAAACCTCTAACCCTACCTTAGCCACTTCAACATGTCTTGGAGTGCTTGTGAGAAGAGAAAAGGGTTTTTGGGCTCTCTCTGCCCAGGGCGGTCCAACCGCCCCTGGCAGGCCAACGGCTAGTTTTTCAAACTGGCTGGAGGCAGGCGGTCTAACCGCTCTGACCAGGCGGTTTAATCGCCCTGGCCAGAGTTCTAACGGCTAGTTTTCCTTGTGAGGGGTATAAGTACCCCACGATCTCTACTTGTTGGGGCTGCTGGTTCTAGGGTTGCTGAGGTGCTTCCTCTGCTGTTTTCATAAGCCAAAGCCATGGAAACTACCCCCAACCCTCCCTTTGTGAGATTTGTGATTCAAGTCATATCCTTGTGTTGGGTTGAGAGTTTAAGCCTTTGTGAGCTTGTGTGAGCTGAGCAAGAGTATCCCATAGCTTGAGAACTTGTGATTCACATCAGAAAGCCTTTGAAGTATTTATTACTCTTGGAGGTTCCCCTCCTAGACGGCTAGGCGTCGCCGGCTAGCTCCCAAGGTTGTGGTGAGCAGCGGCAAGTTTGTGAGGGTTGTGATCTTGCCTCTTCGTGGAAAAGATCGCCTTAGTGGAAAAGGAGGAAAGAGGTTGAAAGAGACCCGACTTGTTGTGGGAGAATTCCCTTACAAGCTCCTCAACGGAGACGTAGCCTTTCCTTAGTGGGAGGTGAACTTCGGGAAACAAATCTTCGTCTCCCCTTTGTGGTTTGCCTCACTTGTTTGATTTCTAGCATATTTACTTTGCTTCCGCTCGATCTACTTGGGTGTGCTTGCTTTAAGTGCAGGGATCATTACCCTGCTTGTGATCGTCTACTGGAGCCACTCAAGAACTTTAGTTCTTGCTAGAAGTCAAGAGAAGCTTTGAGTTGTCTTTTGCAGGTTTACTGGTGGAGGCGGTCTAACCGCCCCAGGGCCTGGTCTAACCGCCCCCTCTGTGCTGAGTGCACCAGGGGCGGTCTAACCGCCTGTGCCAGTGAAGCTCATGTTTCGGGGGAAAAGTTTTATTTGGTCATCTCGCCTATTCACCCCCTCTACGCGGCATCAAGGTCCTTTCACCTATTTAGTGTCCGGAGATTGATGTGATGGGTAGTTGGTGAAACTTTTGGGTATACATGGGCGTGGAGCGGGTCGAACCGATGGATTGTTGAACCAAACTGCAAAAATGAACCTAGTGGGCCCCTTAATCCAATCATGAAACGGCGGTGGTTCAGTGGATCAGAACCACAGGGTCGAGCGGATCGACCCTATCCTTCCAGCAGCGCTGCGACTGGCCCTCCGAGGCTCCGCTCTGGCTCCCGCTCGACCTCGCCACGGCAGTCAGGCGGTGTGGGGCGGGCCGCAGCGCACCACCTGGCCACCACGCCAACGCACCTGGACGAGACGCCGGCATCGGTGGCGGTGTGGCACTCGAGCTCCAGATGCGCCAGAAGGAACTCGTCGAGAGGGGCGGCAGCGTGTGGGTACGTACGAGTCTCGTGGCGCCAGCGCCGCAGGCCACGTCGTGCTCGGCTGGGACAACGACCACTGCCGTCACGGCGGCGCCCCACACGACGTCGCCGGGAGGAGATGAGCGTGGAGCGGAAGCACGCTGCTGCGGCTCCACGAGCTCTACGGCTGCGGCCTGCAGGGACGACAACGAGGGCTCCGACTATGCGCTCCGCCTCGACCGTGTCACCGGCACCAAGATGTACTTCCTAGCGTCCGTGTACTTCTCATTCCCGAACGGTGCCAACCCCGGTGTACTTGCTGCTCGTCCTCGGCCCCGCTCTGCTCTGGCATCTCCTCCATTGTCCTTGGCACTCTTCTCCTCTTTGTTTTGCCGCAGCTAGCTCCTTTCTATCTTCTAATATGGTTCCTCTGTCTTCCTTGGAAAGGAGTTCTTGAGGTTTGTTTGCCTCTTTTTTGGATTGGCCGGGAGTTTTTGTGTGGGTTCCTCGATTGGATTCTGGTTGAATGTGAGCTATGGTGATTCTTCCTTTGCTTCATCTCCGTGAAGACGACGACGCCGATTGACCTTCAGAGGTTCAGATGCGGTTTGGCGGGCTCTGAGTCGCTGGTTCTTGCGGCTTTACATTTGTCGGTCGTCTTCGTTGATTCCAACTGGGCAAGACGGTGGTCGGCAGCGAGCGGCACGGTGCCGGGAGTCTGGGAAGTTTCGTTGGGAAGGAAGAGAAGTAATCCACACCCCTTAAAAAAACTAGTCGATCCATAATAATCATGGAGCACCATCGAGTCGCTACTAATTAGAATGGATACACCAGGTGAACCTTTACCTGCTATATGGATCGATGGTTCCAGTATGGTTCGCTCCGCGGTTGAACCATGCCCATCTTTACTTTGGGAACTAAACAGGGCCTAACCAAATCAGCTACAGGAGGTTAGGCAACCGGATAATATTTATGAAAGTGGAAGCGGAAATGCTATGCTATAGTCGTCCGAACGGTAAAAAAATATCGGACGGACGTAGATGGACCTGAAACTTCTTTCTGATACAATTAAGCGAGCTCACATCCGCTGTATCTATCCACATATTCCACCCGCATCCCTTCCCGCTCATTCATCTCTCTCTCTCCCAACATCTCTCTCCCATGTTGTTCCTTCCATGGATCCATGTGCATGAGCTTCGGCCAAATCCCAGCGGATTGCCTCGTCCCCGGCCAGATCCGGTGGCCGGCTTTTCATCTCAGATCCGGTGATGCAGGCCCGTTTCCCTGACGGATCGAGGCAGATCACGGATTCCAAGGCTCCTTAGCAGTGCTCCGGTTAGGTAGGAAGGCACGTGGAAGTAACGCGTGGCGGCGGTGCTCGGTCCAATGTCAACCGCAAGCTCACCTGGTGGTGCAACCTCCAAGCCCGCAAGCTTCTCATCCACCTCTCTCTCTCATGCGAGCTCGAGAACCGGGAGGAGCTGGTCCAGCCGTGTGCATCAGCCATCGTGCGGGCTCAGCTCCAGGGCACGTCCCCACGCCGGCTAGCTGCAGCTCCCCCGCAGCTTCCCAGCTCCGGTCGCTGGCCATGGCAGGCAGCTCCGGGCGGCGGCGGGCAGATCCCCACTCGGCGGATGTTGCAATGATTGTACTGATGTTTTCTTCTGCCATGTTCACTGCATGTTGCAAGTATATGGTTCAAGTGTTCTCGATGTTTCACGAGTATGATGCAATTATTTTACATGGATGTTGCAGAAATAAATCCAGATGTTGCATATGTTGCAATGGTTATACATGTATGGTGCAAAAGTATGTTCTAAATGTTTCAATATTTTTTAAGGTGCACATCGCTTTAAAGTGTTTCGTATGCATATTGTGTGTTTTCAAGCGTGTTTCAAACACATGTTGAATATGTTGCAAGTTTTATTGTTGGATGTCGAAAATTTTTGGATCTCGGTGTTGCAGTGGGACCCACCTGCTTGGACCCACCCGTGACCTGTCGCTGCGAGCATGCGTGGGGAAAAAGAGAGGACTCGACCGCTCGAGGGTGTTTATTTTTAGAGAAGTGCGACATGTGGGAAACACCGCTCTGATAGCTATCACCATGGCTTGGTCCTGATCGGTGATGATTGTCTTAGGAGGGACGCCACCCATTGCGTCCAGGAAGCAGTTAAACAACCACTCGAAGCTTTCTACTATTTCATCCTTCGTAAACCCGCACCCCAGCTGGATTGTCTGTCTGTGGTTGTTTATCCCAACAAATGGCGCAAATGGCATCTTGTACCTATTTGTCATGTGGGTGGTGTCAAACGAGATACAGTCACCAAATTCTTTGTACGCTTCTCTGGCTGCTCCATCTACCTAGAACAAGATCCTCACCCCGTCTTTGTTGTCTATGTCCACCTTACAATAAAAGGCTGGATCATCATTCTTTAGCTCCCCATAGTAGGACAACATCTCTGCCATGTCTTCATATCTTGAGCCTCTCCCAAGTTGTGCCTTGTACTTAGATATATCCTTCTTCACAAAGGGAGTAAATGTATACCCTCTATAAATCTCTGTCATAATCTGCATCATCCTGCCGGACGAAATATTTGCACCGTGTAGCAGCTCTATAAACCTCCTCTCCTCTTTCGGAATCCCCCTATGTGACCTTAGGAACCTCTTCAGCTCAAACTTGTCACACACCGGATGGTTGTGATCCTCATGGAAGGTTGTAACGTGCCACCTTCCATCTCTTTTCTTTAGAGTCAGTCTTGCAGTACACCCGGTCTTCACATTCTTGTTGTGTTTCCTCTGCTTCACAACTGGTCCATCATTGTCCTCCGCGTTTGACCCGTTCTTGTTGCACACAAACATAACCTTGTCCTTCTCCCCTTACTTGTCCTTGTTCTTGGAGCTGCCAATTTTGACTGAGAATCCGACTTTCTTCGCATACCTATTGTAACAGCTTTTTGCCTCCTGCCATGTGTCATACACTATAGAGCTAAGTGTAAAAGGATCGGACGGTGAACAGATTATGTCCTATGACTGTGACTGAACCTCATCTCCACCATCTGACTCCTCACTATCAAGGGTCTACCCAGTGGCAACTGTGCACTGCAGTGTGCTGCCTGTGTTGCCTGAGCACACACTGACAGGATGTAACTCATCACTAGTAAGTAACTCTGGAGGAGGAAGTGTATGTGGCTCACTAGATTCTTTCAAGAGCTGATTATCATCTTCGTCCCAGCCATCCTCCTGTAGAGGTACATTGAGATCAAACATACTCATTCCTGGAAATGCACAAAACAAAGTAGGGATCAACACGAATGCACACACAGTTCAGAGGGATAAGCAGTTATATTTTTGCCTAGGAAATGTGTTCAACCACTTACTTTTTAGGGCTAAACATATCCAAAGAAGAGGGAACTAGTTTTTGGTGACAATTTTTCTATGTACATATTTTTGATGCTCCATTGTTTCTCACAACTATTTTTGATCTGAAATTTACTTCTACATATTTTGATGATGTATTGTTTTTCACAATTGTTTATGTGAATGTTACTTCTATCATTTTCTTCACATTTTATGGCACATCAGAAAGGTGCATCATTTTATTCAAATTCTTTTTTTTTGCACATATGAATGTTGAACTGCACTAGTTACTTCTTTCATTTTCTTTCAGATTTGATGATGGGGCATCTAATTGTAATCTGTTTTTGCTTTCAGTTTTCGAGAGATCTAAATCTGATGCATAGGGATCAATTTCAAGTGAAATCTAAATGCACAGGGATCAATTCCAAGTGAAATATGATGTACAGGGATCAATTCCAAGTGAAATATGATGTACAGGGAACAAAATATAGGATGGAATCAAGATGCAAGGCCAGGAAAAATCTAAATTCAAGGGCACTGATCAGTAAGTGTGGGTCAATCTAGTAAAGTAGCTCGATCACAAGGGATACAGGATGAAAGACATCAAGAACACATAAATCTGTTGAATGCAATCTGTTTTACTTTCTGTTCTAACTTCTATACTAGGTTTTGGATGCAATTCGTGGTGAAGATTCCCTTTGATGAGAAGAATGCTAACCTGGACTAGAGTTGGTCTCCATTTTATTCTTGTTCTGATCTTCTGATTTCTACCCCTGATCCATGGCTGGAATCCTAGAGTTGTTTTTCGCTGCAGTGGCAGCGGCAGAAGAAGGAATCGACGCCGCGCTATGTCGCAGCAACTCCAGGCACTTCCAGGTTGTGTCTCTTCTTTCAATATTTGGCTACTCAATGTACTTCTTTACTTGGTCGGCTCATTTTTCCTTCCAGGCCGGCCAGTTGCTTTTTTCCAGCATCTCCAGTTTTTTCCCATGCGCGGCGTGCTATTCTTTTCCCTGCGCGACGCGGTCCTCCTTCCCCGCGTGCACCCTCATGCCCAAAAATAGAAATATTATTATGTATGGAAGTACATTGCTATATATGGAGGGTTCTCCACATAGCGCTAAAAGGAGAGGCCTCTCCCTCTAGTGGCGTCCAAAAATGTGATGCAAAGATTCTGTCTCTTTTCCCTGCCTCTCTGAGTCCCAGCAACTTGATGAAGAAGTTCTTATTAAAAAAACTTGATGAAGAAGTTCGTTTCTTAGCACCGACTCCAAAGACCATAGAGGCTACATCGTACACGCATGTCAACAAGCAGTTAACGACTTCACCCTAAAGTCATCATGGCCGGCTTCCGACGTGGCATTAGGCTGACCGCAGCAGTAGCCTCTAAAAATCATCCTCCAAAAGAGTATTTGGATGGTCCTTCAAACATTTGTACCCTCTAAATAATATTTTGCTACAGCAGTGTCCTCCACCCTCCACTTGAAAAGGAATATTCTTGGTATCTATTCTCCCCCACCTACCCCTCTCCCTCCCACCCATCCCTTCCTCCTCGGCTCTCCTGCCCATCCGCCGACGCTCGCGCCCACGGCCAGAGGAGGCTCTGCGCGGTGCTTGTCGTCCCAGCGCCGGCGGAGCCCCCAAGGCGTGTTGGTCCGACACCGGGGCGAGAGGAGCCACCGGTCTGAGCGCGGCCAGCTCCAGCTCCACCTCTGTCACCGGCCCCCCGCCTCCATCCGCGTCGGCCGCGGTCCATGCTCCTCCACGACCTTGCTGCACGCACCTGCGTGTGCTGCTGCCGTCGCCGCTACACCCACCTGCGCGCCCTGCCGCTGGACGCCGAAGCCGGAGTGTGGATCATTTAGAGGATCCTTCCCTGCTGCGCCTGCACCACCTCTGCCTCTCCCTCGCTGCTGCCCGCCACCACCGCTGTCCACGCAGGATGCCCCTCCTCTCGCGCATCGCGGAGCACAAGCTCCCCTGTGGCGTCAGACATGGTGCGGTGGTGGAAATCGACGACCACCTCCCCCCTCCGTGCGTCGTCCTCGCCGTGGACGTCCTCGGCACGTGCCCCAGCCAGCTGCGCTCGGCACCGCATGGTGGAGCTGCGGCCTTGGGCGGTGTGTGGGCGAGCTCCCGGTGTGAGGCTCGTCCCCGGCGGACTCATCAGCAAGGACAAGCCAGGAGTCGCAGATCTGGTGCACGGCGGAGAGAGGCGAGGAGGAGGAGGAACAGAGGGAGGGGTGTCGACGAGCAGCAAGACTGCAAGAATCAATTGCAAGAATCAATTCTAGAGCCCTCTCGAAGCCCCTCTCCTGCCCGTCCCTGACGCTTTTGCTTGCTCTGTTCCCCGAGCGCGGCGCGGTGCTTAGAGGCGCTGCGGGTGGGCAAGCACACCAGCTCGTCCATCTTCCCGCGTCACGCTGGGCCCTGCCCCCTCAACGACGGCACTGTGACCGACCCATGGAGGAGCTCCTGCTCGGCACGGATGGCCTTCAGATCTCCTACGGCCTTCAGAGCTCCTGGTCGACGCGGGAGCGGAGCTATCGGTGTGAGGAAGGAGGAGGCGGAGGACACAGCCGCCGCACCGACGCAATTGAAGGAGAGGCACCGCGATTCTTGATTTGGAGGAGACGCTTGGTGCCGCCGAATTTGCCGGTCCAACTCCGGATCCTGAGTGGAGTCTTCTTTACCGGATGCCGCTGCAGCACCTCCAGGAGGTCCAAGCCACCAAAATTGGCGGTGCAGGGTGCTATCTAGCACCTTGTTGCGATTAGCCTTACTTGGGTGTCTGCGTGTCATCCTCCGCTGCATCCACCGCTGTCTCCATAGCCGACCCGTCGGCGACCTCTGCAGCTCCACGTCAACCCCAAGGTGCAGTGAGGTGAGACCGGCTGTTTGGAATATAAGCCGCTTGATGGATTCTGCGGATCGACTAGGAGTAGATTAGCGGGGTAGAACTCTGTGAATGACATACCTTGAACACAGTTCGCATCCCTGCTTCTGTTGGTGACGCTCTGCACTAGGCAGCGATGCGCAATGTAGACAGGGACGGCGGCGGTGAGATCCTGTGGTGGCGTCGGTGGGACATCCGTCGCTTCAGCACCTCCCTCTCGATCGTACTAGGGTTTGGAGTGGGGAAACAGCAGTGGCGGCGAACCTCGTGTTTGGAGCCCGTGGCCCCACTCCCTCTTACAGAACTGCGCAACAGGGGCCCACCAGCCTTCTAACAGGCTGGGCGTCCCGATCAGGACGCGAGTCAAGGGCCCAATGGGTCGTTGGACCCATTGGTGGAGAGATCAATCTAACATTCTCCCCCTTGATCTCACCATATACTTTTAACTTCTTTTCATATTCCATTACAGATCAGTGCATAGAGCATGTTTTATCATCACGGTCAATCTCGATTCATGTCAATCTCCGATAGATTCAATAACTACAATACACATCTCTATTCCAAAATAAATTCTTTAGCCTTGGGCCCTTTATTGTCCGAAATCGTAAACTATGCCATAAGACCCATGTCGCATATGTGTTCTCTAAGCGCACTGGGTGGTAAGCTTTTCGTAAGAGGATCCTCAAGCACTTGCTTGTTTCTTATATGCGCAATATCTTTAATGTGATTTCAGACTTACTCCTTTACAACATATAAGTTTGTGTCAATGTGTTTGGCATTACACATGAATTGTTGTCATCGGAGTGAACTATTTCAATGGTTATTGCTGTTGTCAACCATTATCAACTCCGGGTACAGGTTCCATTAACCATTTTGCCTATCCCTCAGCCTCGTATCATGCTATACCACATCTTTGCATCACATTGATGACAATTGTTTTACCCTTTGGAGCTTTTCCACACAAAAACTCCAAGTGCGAAAGTTAGCGACAATTGTGGATTTCGCTACACATTTCACAAAATATCTTTGTACTCACAACCTTTTGATAGCACTTGATCATTCCAACTTAGCATAATTCCATTCCAGTGATCTATAGCTGGACTGCACATTACCAAAACAACCCAGATATTTGAACTATGTCAGGGTAAATTCTATCCTTTGCATTCATTAAGCTTCCAACAGCTGAAGCATATGGTACCATATTCCTTTAATCCATTTGATATTGATTCTTGGAACATAAAAGTTCCCAAAACCATTACCCTTGACAATGGGAACAGGCGTAGGTTTACTCGCATGCATACTATATTTCTTTACAACTTTTCTAAGTATGCCTCTTGCGATAGTCCTAATACCCCTTTTCTTTTATCTCGGTGAATCTCGATCCTTATAATTGAGAGACATTCATCGAGAATTTCCCTTTTGAACTTTGAGGACAAGAAACTTTTCTTCTTCTATTACAGTAGATTAACATCATTGCTACCATGCAAGATGTCAATCACATGCACGATCAGGAAATGAATTTCCCATTCTATAACTTTGTACAAATGATGTCCTCTTATTCTCTTTTAAACCCAAAATTAAAACCAATTCTTTTATCTTTGAATGCTGTAGTTCATAGATGATTTCTTTAGGCAGCATTCCTTATCTTCTTTTACCTTTATGGCAAAAAGCTTAGGTTGTGCCATCTAATACTTTCATCTGATGTAACTCAGATCATGATGTGCCACTAGATTCATTGCAGTCCATTCATTCTCTTTGTACAAAACTTTTGATTTAAGATGCGCTTTACGTGTTCACATATTCCCTTTGGAGTCACGTCACGACTTGTAGACCCATTACAGCCTACTGTTCTGTCTCCATTGAGAATTACTTCTGAGTCCCAAGCTTCCTCGGGATTCATCAGTTCCATTTTCAATGAACAAGCGCTTCTTATGGTTTCTACACATGAGGTGGAATAAACCTCAATGTGAACTTTTCTATATTACAAACTTTGCAATCATTAGACTTTTGACTCTTTGAGACCTACTAGAGGCCTCAACCTCTGGCACATTGAGTGCCGTAACCTTTTGTACATCTACCATATGGGGCTGCAGTAGCTCTCCCCATGTACAACAATGAGTTTCAATGGCTCCTGAAGGACAGGTTCCATATCATCTATCATATTATTGCCACGAGTGTCGAGAGAAATAGCTCCTGAATCATCAGAGTGGGCACATATACCCACTTCTCCTCGAAGTCAATTTCTCGAGCCACCATGCCCCCCCTGATTGCTCTCGTATTCCAAGAAGACAATGTGTCTCGTTAGAAATGAAAGAACATTTTTCTTTTATCTGAATGGCCAATAAAATGGCTCCCCAGATCAACCTTTTCTTTCATCCGAATGGCCAACAAAATGGCTACCCCAGATCTTACCATCTATTATAAGAAATAGTGTATCATTAAACTTTCTCATTTGGGTTTGTTCTTTCACCATTTTTGTCACATCGCTATCATCCTATCAGACTTATAAAAGTCCAGGATTTTAGCTATTCCTTTTCTTTAGGGGTATCACTATTATGACTATCGTACTCCCCCAGACAATCACATTTATCTTCTATAGATCACACTCTAAATGCATATTATGCATTACATTTCCGTAAGTATAGGGGATTTTCACCTTTTTCACCTTTCTCCCCCTCGAAATGTGGCATGAACTTTCTTGCCACAATTTCGAAACCATTCAGAACTATTATCAGTGAAGAAACTTTGAGAAAACTTTCATTACTTCCTTTATCTGCATGATTATATCACACAAAACAAGGTTGTTTCTTAACTCATACTAGTAAAGTGCACGTGCGACACGCACGTGATATAAAAAATATAGCATATTTTGTTATCTAACATAATTTAACACTTTACCAGGCAACCCTTTACTAACCAGCTGAATAGAAATAATAAATATTTTTATTGAGATATCATCTTACACACCTTATATGAATCTATGACAATCATGCAGTAATTAAACCATGGTTGTTCGTACTTTATTATTGGCCGTGTCAGACGAAACCACATTGGAGTCCTCATTGATTGTGTTGCACTGACACGTCGACCCTTGACCGGATAGTTGTCCCTCTTGACTGCCACATCTGTTTGACCCTTCGTGGAAAATGTGACAACAATTAAATATAAATATAACAATTTCTATAATTATTGGAATGTCACTGTACCAAGCTTTGAGCAATAATGGTTCCATCTGTTGGGACCACGTCGAGAGTGGTTTCTTGATTCTCTTCATCAGCAACAATGTTATTACCATCAGATGCGACACCATTGAGAGGTATTTCTTGCAGTTCTTCATATGTATCGACTCTCGCGCTTGGGTCTTGACTCGCTTGCACGCAAGAAATCATTATGGTGTCTGATTGCACCATATCTACCTGCATCATAGGGAACCAACAAATATCGATGTAGAATTATTTACTCATCGCACACATGCAATTGTTCAACGAAATGCGATTATTTTTACCGCGATACTACTAGTGATCATCATGGTAGAGCCGTCATTCATGGAGACGTCGAAAGTTGTTTGTTCCAGATCTCCGTTGCCAAGCCCTCCTTGATGATCCGAGGCGACAACACTTCCCTGCATTACAAAACACAAAGGTTAAAAGAAAAAACAGAACTTCAGCAAAGAAATATATATATATATATATTATAATATAATATAATATAAATATAAAATAAATATACAAAGGCTAAGGAACATGAACCTCCATCTTGGTCGAAGAAGTTTGCGCCACCGATGGACTGGTTGAAGAACAGGCTGAAGGTAAACGTTTGGGTTACCTGCGAGATCACTGGTGGACACAATATATAGGCACATCGATACCATTTTGAAAAAGGAAACAAATAATCAAACAAGGTATACCGCAATACCAGGTGGAGTGATTTAAGGGATCGTAATAAGGGGGTATTAGAGGATACAAGGAAAGGGAGCATAATATCAAGGAAAAAAGGAAATGACCAACCCAATCAAATACGGAAAATCAGTTGGAATGGTTAAAGGGATTATAGTCAGTGGATACAAGGAAATGGAGCATAGTTTTTGGAAAAAAATCATCCTGGTAGAATCACACGTTCAAAACAAATATCGAGGATGAAGGGCACACACATCAATTCATCAAATCATTCATTCAACAAATAAAGCACAATCCAATCAATATGCATGTTTCCTTTTTTAAAATTAATGTGCGTGTACACGTATTTGAGTAAGCACCTAGCTCCACACCATCATTTGTTCACAAATTCCTAAATAGGTCTAATCTCCTGCCACAAACAAAAACTTCTCAAAAGCTTTTCTGCGATCCCCGTGTGTGCGAACCATCTACCCCCAGTCATGTCGTCCTCCAAGTTTGCAATGCCCATTGACCAATGGTGCAACCTGCCTACCGAGATCTGGGGTGACATCATCAGCGGCATCGACGTGCTTGACGTGATGAGCTTCTCATCAACTTGCAAGTCGCTCTACTCCATTTGTGATCAACTCGGAACTACCATTCTCAAGCCAGGTACGTCGATACTGCTCACATCTCAACCTGATGAAGACGGATGGGGTGAGGATGACCTGGATACAGGAAAGTTTGGTCTGCACGATGTCTCCAATTACTTGTCATTTTGCTGTGTAAGAAAGGGATTGCAAAGTAGAATTTGGTTAGGTGGTAAGGGCGGTTGGCTAGTCACAACAAATACCTGCAAAAACATAGAGCTCCTGAACCCAATAACCGGAACAAGTTATCCATTACCGTCCTTTGGGATGGAAATGGGTGGCATGGATCCAGGATCATTCACAGAGATGGCTACAGTATTCCCCCCTTATGTACGATTTGTTCGGCGTGTTGTCCTCTCGCGGACGCCATCACATGCGGATGGCTATGAGGCCATCGCACTCTTCTCTGATGGGTTAATGGCATACACAACACATGGTCAAAATGTTTGGAGGGTGTTGAAGAATCCATCTGACCATGATGACAACGTGCACAACTATTATCCAGAAATTTATTTTGATGCCATAGTGTACCATGGATGGGTGTTTGCTGTTGATGGGGATGGTGACATATTTGCATGGAACCTAAGCGATCCGAGCTTGAGGCCAGTGGAGATGCCAACGCCGGAAACTGGTAGGAGTGAGGAACAATCTAGTCCAAATGAGGAGCATGATGAACATGTGTTCTACCTTGCCATATCGCCTGCAGACCAGCTAATCCTAGCATGTCTGACTGGGCATGGTCATGGCCTAACAGCCAACTCATACAGAGAGTTATGGAATGAACATGACCAGTTTTTGCACCTGGATAGCATTTCCCTGTTTGAGTTTGACTTGTCAAGGTTAACTTGGGGGAGGATTACAACAATTGGAGAGGAGCAGTCACTATTCATTGGACTAAACTACCCCTTCTTTGTTAATTCAAAGCAGCAGAAAGTACATCTGAAGGGTAATAGCGTCTATGTGGCAGATGTGAGCAACCATGATGTTGGCATATGCAGCTTGAGCAAGGATGGGATTGTCTCCATAACCAAACACAATTTTCCAGTTGAAGAGAAGGCACATATGCTGATAGGACGGACCAAATGCACACCAATGTGGTTTCGCCCTGCAGTTCATATATAAGCTAGGGAGAAATCTGTTTTAATTCTTTGATCATCATCATTATTATGCACACCTTTTTTGTATTGTAAGAACTGAAAGATCATATATCATATATAATTCAACGATTGTGTCCTTTATATGTGGTCAGTTTGTTTAAGTATGATAGTAAAGTGCACGTGCGACACGCACGTGTTTTCAATATATATATATATATATATATATATATAGTAAAGTGCGACCATTACATGACAGAAGAGAGCGAACATTACACAGGAGTTTCGAAGGTACACAGGTCGCCTGCGACCTCATTGGATCCAAAACCTGTTACAAGATATAAACATATTTGAAGACCTGATCTACCTAGAGCAATCCTTGAGGTGTTCCCTGCTATAGCAGAGCACCTCGCAAGAATTCTTCTAGCTTCAGGTCCTCGATGGTGGCCTTGCGGTGAACGCCTACACGACGTTGCGCATAGCAGGACACACTTTGTGCCTGACTATGGAATGCAGATACGAGCTTGCTCTTCGGCGCGTCCTGCAAGCCCTCGACGAGCATCTCATGCTTACCAAGAACCTGCAGCATCACCTCGGGCCTCTACAGCATCACCTCCAAACTCTCCTTGATTCCTCGCTGAGGCACAGTACGAAGAGTGGGTGTGTTACCTATGCTTCGCAAGAGTTCTTCTAGCTCCAAGCTTCTACAAACTCTGCATCCTATGATCTGATGGGCGGACACATGCCCATGGCATGGCCACAATACTACTCTGCGGCTTCATAGCTCAGCAATGCTTGGTGCTTGCCTTCTTGAGCCTTATGGTGCTATTTATAGCCGAAACAAGGCCCTGTGCGGCCGGTGAAGTGGTGACACTGTTACCACATGATTGAGAGGTCCTGTAGACATGTGCATGATTAAAAGCGATGTCTTTTTCCCTGCCTCGTGATGCCTTTGTCGCTGGTGCATCAATGATGCCTGACGCTGCTGCAGCGTCACATGGCTACAGTACACCTCTCGGTCAGTGGGCAGTTTGTCGTTTTCTGGGTGGCAAGAGAATCTCCGACCACTGTTGACCCGTGACCCTGCAGTCTACGGAACAAGATAAGCCTGACTCTGTGGCAGAAGGCCCTGCGCCTCGCTACAACTACGGACGACGACTACAATTATTTGATGCAACTATATATATTACAATATTACAAATTTAATATTTGGCCAGCTCACGACACGTGCACAACATTTGTATGCTTCCAAAAGGTCTCCATACACAATATTATTAGATTTTTAAGCCATAAGGGGTCCCCTAACTACGGGGAAAATCGCTGTCTTAAAACAAAAATCACTAAACGCGCTGCCGAAATCAACCGCAACTGAAACATGAACAAAGCCCACGACCTGCTGCGGCCCAACGGCTTCCGCGGCTCATCAAACAACCGCACCAGCCACCCTCGAGCGAACCTTCGCTTCGCTCGAGGGTTGGACGCCACGTGGGTGAACTTCCGCCTCGCTCGAGGGCCTGGCACCCCTCGAGTAGCTTTCCGCCTCGCTCGAGGGGCCAGCGCCCCCCAGCGGGTCTCCACCTCGCTCGAGGCTCCCCCCTCAACCCGAAAGGCGCGAGGAAAACATGATAACGTATGAAATAAAACTCGCAAATAAAACTTGTGCATAACATAATATATATTGTTTGTATAACGACTAACATTCATCCAAATTTCTAACAAAAGATTAACGGGCCTCGAGACCCGAGTCCTTAGGGGGCGCGAGGGCTTGGAGCGGCAGCAGCTTCACCCTCGGCCGTGTCGAGGAACAGGTCCACCTCAAACATGTCAGCGAGGGCCACGGCAGGCTCCGCCATGGATGCGTCAACCACTCTGACGGCCTCAAGCTCAGCTTCCTCACCCACGACGCCTTCGGGAACAACATAGCCGTCCCGCAGCAGGCCGAAGTCGAGGATGTAGTGGGTCGAGGTCAACCCCAAGGTCTTCTGGACGCTGAGCCGAAGGGCGCCCCGCAAGCGCTCGGTGACCCGGCCGCCCAGGGACCGCAGGTGGCTCGCCACCGAGCTACCCGAGGACTGACCCTCAGCCCCCTCGAGCTCACGGCACACCTCAAGAGCAGCGGTCTCCAGGGTCTTGAGCTTGTCCTGGGCTTCGTCGTAGGCGACCTGGAGGGCCCGCATCTCCTTTGAAGGATTCACCGAGCTCTTCTGCAGCTCTGCGACATGAAAACAAATGTCAAGCCTCGAAAAGACTTAACAAAAAACTAAAGCGGCTGAGGAACGCGACTTACCCTCGGCCCGCATCTTCTCAGTCTCGAGCGCAGCTCGCGTGGCGTCGACATCCTACTGGAGCTGGAGGATCGAGGTGTCCCGCTCCTGAAGCGCATTCCTCGCCCCTCCAAGCTCTTCACGCGCAAGCTCGAGCTGAGATTGAGCCTCCTTGAGAGCGGCGCCCGTCTGCTCGACCCCCCGGACCTTCTCCGCGGCTTGGGAGAGCTGGGCCCGCACCTCCTCGAGCGCCTTACGCTCCCGCTCGAGTTGAGCCTGCGCCTCAGTGAGGGCCGCGTCTCTCAGCGCGAACTGAGATTGCGCTCCCTCACGAGCGGTGCGCTCCTCGAGAAGCTGGCCCTCCACCGCCGCTAGCGCATCGCTCTTTTCCTTCAGGGTGGTGGCAAGCCCCTCGACCTCCTGAGCCTTTTGATCAGCCTGAGCGAGGCACGCCTGTGCGTCCTCTAGTGCCATGCACTCGCGCTCAGCGCAAGCGTGTGCCCTGGTGAGGGCGGTGTCCTTCAGCGCGAGCTGGGACTTCGCCTCGCCGAGAGCCGCGCGCTCCTGCTGGAGCTCTCCGTCCTTGCCCTGCAGCGCGGCGCTGAGTTGCTCGGCCTCCTTGGCCTTCTGTTCCACCGCGGCACGGTGGGTGTCGTGCTCCTCCTCTGTACGGCGTAGGTCATCCTCCCTCATTTTGAAGTTCACGTTCACCTCTTCCAGCTGCTCGCGGAGACGATTGATCGCCGGGCCCAAATGCTCGTGCTCCCGGCACACCTCCTCTAGTTTGGTGTGCAAGTTGGCGATGAAGGTGATTTTGTCCCTAGCATCACCCCGCAGCCGCTGCAAACACAAAGGAGATGGAGAAGACTCAAATGGGACACAAGTGAGGGTGGAAAGAAGAGCAAAGGAGCGACGAAACGAATACACGTACCCGGAAGAGCGGCGCCACCACGTTTGAGTGTAGCCTCTCGGCCTGGCGAAGCAGGCCCTGCACCTCGGACCCAACCCGAAGGAACTCCAGCTAGTCATTGTACTCCGCTCTCGCGCGGTCCACCGTCTGCCATGGGACCTCGGGCCATTCCAGCCCGGTGCACCAATCTCCGGGGAAGCCGTCGTCGTCGGGCTGGCGTGATGAGGACGCACCGGCCCCGTGCAGGCCCCCGGGCAACTCCTGCGGCGCCCCGGGTGCGAACCGGAGCGTGGCGTCACCGTCGTCTGCCGCTAGGGCTGCGTCCCGCGCGTGGGCCACATCCGCCGTGGGCGGAACCTCCCTCGCACCGCCCGCACGGGCCCGCTCCTCCTCCCGCAGGACGCCCTGCGACGCCACCATCTGAAGCTGTGGCTCTGTCGCCGTCGCCGACCGCGATGTCCTCGCCGAGTGAGGTCGCGTTGTGCGGACCGCGTCGCGCACCCCCGCCCTCAGCGCCTTGGTTGGCGCCAGCTCGGGCACGATGGGAGCACCAGTGCGGTTGGGAGAAAAGGAAAGGAAACATCATGAACTCGACAGAATGAAATTGGGCAAAATGAAGTTCGATACGATGCTTATCGTCGGGTCGACACCTGATGCTTGCGTTTTTTTGAGGCCTGCACGGACGGCGCGCCCCCCGTGCCGGGCACACCCCCCGTCGCAGTGCCCTCGCTAGCCGAAGCCGCGCCCGCTGCGGCGCGGGCCTGAACAACAACATCTTTGCCTTTGGCCCCCGCGGCCAATGGCACCTCGTCCTCATCCCCCTCCTCCAGCTCCAACCAGCCCACGCCGCCGTCGCTGTCGCTGCTCGTGTTCTCTGGGGTCGGCGGGAGAGAAAGGCCTTCTTTCTCCCGCTGCACCCATACCAGGCTGTGCGCCTGGCGGCGTTCCTCGCGCCTCTTCCTCGTCGCCTTCTCGACGTCCGCCCGCGCCTTCTCCTCTTGCTGCCGCCCGCGGTTGGCCGCATGGGAGTTAGGCGTGGGAGGATCCGAGCCATAGGCGCTCGTTTCCATCGCCGGCTGCCGTCACCACAATTGTCAAGGGTCAGCCGACGAGATTAAAACCAACTCGAAAACTAATGAGGTTGACAGAAATTTCTTACCAGCTCGATGTGCCCGTCGTCGGGACGCATCCGGGGCGACCACAACACCTCGTCGGGGCCGCACACCATCTTCTTGGTGTCCACCGCGCGCCTTGCCCTCGGGCCGTGTACACCGGGGCGAAGGGTTCGGTGTGTAGCCGCGACCACGCCAGCGCGTCGGGGTCCGCGCCCTCCGCCATCTCGTAGATGGGGAGCGCCCTCTCCATGAGGGGAATCACCCGCCGCCGGTGGCATTGTGCGAGGACGGCCACCGCGGTCAGCCCCGCCTCCCTCAAGGCCTTTAGAGCCTTCATGTAGGGCTCGAGCTTCGTCCGTCGCACTGGGTCGGACACCCCGAGCGCCCAGTGGAACGGGCGGCTATCCAGGACCTTGCCGGTGTAGGGTGGGAGGCCGGCACCGTCGTTGCGGAGGTAGAACCACCCCTTGTTCCACTCCGTGTTGTTGGTTGTCATGTTGCAGGGCGGGTACACGCCGCTCCCCCTGCCCAGCAGCGCGAACGTGAGCCCGTCGGCGCGAACGGGCCGGCGCTTGCCCTTGCCCCCGGCAGCCAACATGAAGAGCTTGCCCCGGAAGAGGTGGAGCCACAGGTCCCACGAGACGGGGACGCCCAAGAACCCCTCGCAGATGCCTACGAAGGTTGCCACCTGCGAAATGGAGTTGGGGGCGAAGTTGTGCAGCTCCACGCCGTAGTGGTAGCACAACCCCCGCATGAACCTGCTGGCGGGGGCGTTGAATCCCCGCTCATGCAGGCGAATGAAGCTCACCACGTACCCCTCCGGGGGCTGTGGCTCCTGATGCAGCGCCGGCGGAATGATCCATGCCGGCCTGCTCGAGTCGGTGTTGGCCGTCAGCTGCCCGCCGGCGACGAGCCCTTCGAGGGCGTGCGCGTCCACGTTGGACCGGTACCACGGCCCGACCTCGAGGTACTCAACCATGGTGGAGGCGGAAGCGGAAAACGAGTGCGAAGGTGGGGGGAGCAAGTGGGCGTGAGCTTAGAGGGCGAGAGGAGGAAGAAGGCAGGCGCGATGCGAGCGAATGGATAAGGTAAAAAATCTCCCCTCTACTCACTACCATAAATAGAGTAAAAGGGGGGGGCAAGGAGATCGAACGACCGGGGCCGAGGCGGGCGGCCGCAGTTAATGCGATGGATGTCGCTCGGGCCCTACTACTCCGAAATCACCGCATGCACGCGCGAGCGCCATCATGACGGCACGGTAAAAACACGAACTGCCGCAGAACGCCTTGAACGGCCTGTTACTCCGCCTAAAAAGGCGCGCGCATCACGCTTGTGGAACGACACGTGGGCCACGACCACGCGCGGGCGGTCCGGGTCCACGGCCGACATGAAATGGCGTGGGGATTCCTTCCAAGAGAAGGTGCCCCCAAAGGTCCCATCAAACGGGGGCTCGAGGCCTGATCCCTCGAGGGGACCATGACGGGCACTCAGGGGTCAGAGGCGACCACGAACGCGCTTGCTCGAGGTAGCCCTCGAAAGCGCGATTTGAGGAACGCCTGGCGCCTCGCTCTAAGACTCTTACTGATCAGCGGTTCGAGGCCACGGAACGTTGCACACGCTCGAGGAGAAGAAAGGTCCTACCAGAAACTTCCAGCCTTTGCGAAGCTACTGTCGAGGACAGCGATAAGGGGTCCCCTAACTACGGGGAAAATCGCTGTCTTAAAACAAAAAAAATCCCTAAACGCGCCCCCCAAATCAACAGCAACTGAAACATGAACAAAGCCCACGACCTGCTGCGGCCCAACGGCCTCCGCGTCCCATCAAACAACCGCACCAGCCACCCTCGAGCGAACCTCCGCTTCGCTCGAGGGTCAGACGCCACACGGGCGAACTTCCACCTCGCTCGAGGGCCTGGCACCCCTCGAGTAGCTTTCCGCCTCGCTCGAGGGGCCAGCGCCCCCCAGCGGGTCTTTAATTGTAATGATGCTGCATCATTTGACCGAAAATAATACATCTATATATTTATTAAAAAAATGCATACGTCAGAAAATAAGACTTTATTGTTTTCATAGGAAAATGGATCAAACCCGTACATGGGAAATTGAATGATAGTAAAATCAAAACCACGCCAAGTATAGAATGATAGTAAAATCAAAAATTGGCCTTACGTTCTACATCTTTGATCATCTAGGGTACAACGTCTAGGTGACGACTCAAATCGAAACACATAGCAACCAACAAACGGTGGATATATTCGTCTTCCTCACTTATGGAATCATCAAAACGGTCGGCCAGACTGTGAATCTCAAGTATTGCTTCATGAGGCCAAGTTTCCAGAGCACCAGTACCATCAGCTAGCTTTTTCATCTCTTTTTTCAAAGCCTTTTCAACCTCTTCAAGTTCTCTAACTATAGTGAAGTTTGGATCAATAACTCGTAGGCCAAATGTTTGACAGAGGTGTCGAATAGCCCGGTCCATGGAAGTAAAGACAGCTTCAAACTTGTCCTGTACGGCGTTGCTTTCAAAACATGTTTCGTCTCCAGACTGCAGGTGTAGAAGATGAACTGCACCACTGTATCCTCCACCATTAACCTCGCAAATCTTGGTGTCAAGATATTGAAACCCTACGCTGGATGCCGTTTCCTCGAGAATAACTGCAAGCCCACCGATAATTTTAACATCACCTACCTATCAATAATAATAATAATAACAAGTAAGATGGATAAAAAAGAAGACATTCATAGTCATCAACATATAAATAGAGGGTAGATATATCTACCATTATTTTATAGAGAATATATATCACATGTAAAAAAATACTGACCTTGAGCAACAATTTAGTATAATCGATGTATGGCCTGGGTAGTTTCGATTTGTAAAAGCTCTGTAACATCTTAGTAAATCCATATTGCTACTGCACCTGACCCGTTGATCTTTCACTTATTAGTTGAAGTTGATTAGCACAATCTCTATAAACCTTTGCCATGTCAACTTGACCAATATCCTTCACAGCTTTGTTCTCGAATTCATAAGCTTTGTTTAACAAGACGTCAGATGAAAAGCCTATGCCTTCCGTGACCATCAAACACTTGGAATGTACCAACCCATGAATGTTTCTAATCTCAACAAACTGATCCACCAGAATAGCGCACCTAGCTCGAATTTCCAAAGCTTCAGACTAGTTACAATCTAGAACATTAAGGTCATGGTCATGCTGAAGCAGCTGCAAAGCATCGAGTGCTGTTCACTCAAAAGCATCATGTTTGCTAGCTCCTTCGGGCATCAACCCGTGTATGGTAACACGTACCATACCTGCCCCCGTGAGCTTTGAAGGTATCTCGAAGGACAACTTGTAATTTAAAAAGGAAGGATGCAATGACAAGTCATCATAAACTGGCTCAGACCCTCCTAATTCCTGTATAACAGATCTGAGAACCTTCGTTGCTTGAATGTGGACATCCCAAAGGTTATCAGCCTACACGTGTTATTATACATCAAAAAAGGCATATAATACATATAGATATTTTGTTAAAGACACGCGTTGATCAGGTTTGTTATGCACGAACCTTCATTGCAACATATGCTTGCTTGGAAGAATCCATTTACATTTAGGTAAGAACGCTATCTGAAAAATGGAGCCATATTGTTATGGAACTTGTACCTACCTTCTGTACTAAAGACAACGAACTTTTAGTTGAAACCAAGACAAACTCGTAGCAGAACATTAACCCCACATGTATCTGGTGTACGTGTTCGGGAATGATATCCAAAAGGAAAACTATACATATAGAAATGAACTACACAAGTAATCTACGTGATTGAAAAACAATTAACACTGCGAGTCTATACACAAACACATACACAAACCAAATCAAAATGATAAAAGTGAACTTGTAACGAATCGATTGATATATTCTCTTCTTGAAACAACGTTGATTGAACAACATTCATTTATATAGGCATATATATAAATGAAAATGACAGCAACATTAAAACCGACTATTACTGAATTTTATTTATAAAAAAATTATTCTTCTCTTGTTGTGTGATCACATGAAATACACCAGAGGTAGAGTGACTAATATAGCATGTCTACTACTGCTGGACCCATCTCATCTGGCTTATTATAGTCGCGTATGTGAAGAAAAGTAATACGATGGAATGACACCTCCTCCTTCTTCCATTTGTAACGGTGTCCATGCAAAGTCTCGACCATTGCAGAGGTGGGCAGGGTGGCGTACATATATTCACCATGCCTTCCTACAGCTAAACGAAAATTTTGATACCCAAGAATGTATTGCAGAACAAGGAACACAGTGAAGTACCGACTGTACTTAACACGATCAACTCGACACAAAACAACCCTATCTTGATGACCATGTTGAACACCAAGCATCTCAGCAACGGCTCTCAAAGCACGCATACGAAAACCACCTGGAGCCATTATTTTCTGAAAAATCAACAACAAATGAATCCTATCTCTACAGGGAAAATGGATATGACAACATCCAAAAGCAATGCTACAGTTTATAATGAAAATAGATATACATAGACGGAATGGGAATGAACACTGCAGTTTTCTAGTACTACATTTATGCGTGTACTCACCGTCAAGTAGTGTACCTTCCCGTTTCTTCGATGCCGTCTTGTTTTTTGTTGTGTGTCGAGGGGATGAATGAGGTGATTGGAAAACTAAACCCGCTGGTTGATGTTATATATAGCAATATACATGTAACAAAAAAGGTAAGATTTAATTAATATGGGAAGTACATGAACCTGTATTTGAAAGGAAGTATACCTACAAAATCAAGCAAAATGTATTTCGTGCAAAATATTCAGGAGCTTACAAATAGAAAGAAAACCATAGGATCGCAGAGACGGCATGGTTTCGTGCCTTTCTATACGGAGGATGCAAAGGAAAGGTAGTTTTCCGTTGAACAAGTTGAAGATATTATTACATATATAGGGGCATAAAAATTGACAGGCAATCACAATAATCCCCGTGTTCCTAAAATAGTGCTAGATATCGTGATGACTATCTGGAATACATACCGGTGGGCACGAGAATTTCTATAGATTGTAATTTACATGGAATGATATGCTATTTATAGAAATAAATTAATTGACATGGAATCACAATAATATTTGTGTATACCTATAAAATATTCGTCATCATTTGGGTAGGCTAGTACGATGAATGGCAGTTATCAAGGGTCTGGCGACTTTTTAATAGATTTGTACTTTTTTACATGGAATTAAATGATATATTCATTATGGTAATAAATAAAATAAAAATAGAATCACTATAATCCCTGTTTCTAAAAATAGTGCTATATATCCTTGTCAATATATCGAGTTATAATTCACATGGATTACATTACTTATGGAAATAAATTTACATGGAACCACATTAATCTCTGTGTACCTAAAATACTTCTATATATCGTGATGGCTGTAGTGCATGCAATCGAAAGAAGATGTAATTTTATGGAAGTTGATGATACGGTATAATGAACCTGATACTTGCAAAATAACTTGAATAATAAATGAAAACGGATCCATTTTTACCAAAAATAATATGGATCGCAATTTTAAGTGTATAAATTGTCAAAACTTATATGATCTCATGAACCATCACTATAGCATCCCTGGATGCACATGAAGCATCACGATAGCATCACACATACCAAACAACCATGGTTCCCCCTTCCGCACGAGAGGTTGGTGTGAAATGGTGTCAACTCTGCACGGACCTATGCGGCACGATCGTCGACCGCATCGACCAGATGGATGCGATGAACTTCTGGGCGACATGCGAATCATGGCGTGATAGGTGCCTTGAACTCGGCACCAAAATTCTAAAGTCAGGTATGTAACTTTACAATATATTTTATTTTGAAGCCGTCATCTGCACATATTGTGGCCACTCAATGTTTTATGAGTTTGCATATGTCACATTATTTATCGCCTTTGAAACTACTTGTTTCGTCACCAAATGTAGGAACACCTACGCTGCTGACATCTAGGCTAGACAATGATGGTACAAATGTGGAAGAATCCCTTGCAGAGGGGGCATTTGGTATGCATTCTTTTGATGATCTGACTTCATTCTGCATCGAAAAAGAGTCATTGAAACACCGGGTGTGGGTAGGTGGCAAGGATGACTGGCTTGTCATATGGGATAACAGGTGCTCCCTGACCCTTAATAACCTTGTAACAGGAGATACAATACCCCTCCCGTCGTTACCCATGATGGGCCAATTTGAAACAAGTCCATGCTATGAGCCATGTAGTCGTAAACTTCGGTGCATTGTACTATGCCAGACGCCTTCAAGCAGAAAGGGTTTCTTGGCAATTGCACTTTTTAACGACGGGTTGATGGCATCAACTTCCATGGGGGATGTTGGATGGAATACGTTTAGGCACTCAACGTTTTGGGAAGGATGCAAGGAGTACTATATATCAACCAATGTTGATGTCGTTCTTCATAGGGGAAGGTTACTTTCGGTCGATGACAGTGGGTGCATATATTCTTGGGACATTAAACGTCCAGATGAATATGCTATGAGGATGGGTCATCCATGTATACCTCACAAACGTTATGAGGAATCCCCAGAGATCACATTCTACCTAGCCAAATCCCCAGTTGATGATTGGTGATCTGTGTGCATGGTAATGCAAGAAGGTACTATGATCCCTCCTGGCGAGTTGTTGTCCATGAGCATGGTAATCGCAGAAGGTACTATGCACCCCCTAGCTCCCGGCGAGTTCTGGTCAATGTGCATGATAATTTTTATAACATCCATGCAATGATAGTCTACAAATTTGATGATGCAAAAATAACATGGGAGCGCATCCATACAATTGGTGGTAAACACTCCATATTCGTTGGGCTGAACTATCCATTCCACATGGACAGTGAGTGGATCAAGCCAAACAGTGTGTGTGTAGCTGATTTGGACGATAGCGATGTCACTATATTCTCCATGGAGCCAGGAAAGGAACAGAGCATGCAGTTGATCGATCTACCCAAGAAAAAAGAGGCTCATTTGTTGAACAAGCATTCTATGAGAACACTGATGTGGTTTCGCCCAACACAACCGTCTAGAGCAAAGAAGCTACTCTAGTTTATTATCACTTCAGATTGGATTGGATTGGATTATAATAAAGAGTTTGTTTTTCTTATATCTACACTATAAAGAACGACCTCAATAAGAAGAAATGACAAATTAGATAGAAATGACATGGCATAATTGAAACATTGATGTGATGCTATAGCATTGTATCCGAGATAGAAAAGTTTCCATTATTCCAAAATAATAAGAGTGCAACTTCCTCAAATTGTGTGATGTAAACATGACGTCACATTATTTAAATTAAAATAGAAAAATAGATACAGTTTTCAATCGACAATTCCACATGTACATGGAATTTTGTCTCCGTCCAAGTCCATGTCCATGCCTGCGTTTCCACGATTGCCATTCATCATGTGATCGTATGCATCCGCCATAGAAGGGTTCTCCTGTATTGCACGTGAACGTTTTTGTAGAATCCTAACACGATAAGAACATTTTTCAACTGCTATTTTTATATCATCACGAGTCACTGTCAAACATCTCAGCCCATCTCTAATATCTACAAGGACATGAAATCTAACTATATCAGTATACCAATTTTTCCGTTGGTCAATGGATAATAAAAAAGATTGTAACCTTGAAGCGGTGAACCCCAAGGGCATCTTTCATTGTCAAAAAAATGATGGAACTATGTGGTGAAGATTCCAACGAAACTGCATATTTAAATTGGTAATAAGAAAAAATGTTTCAAAGCTAGTACTACACAATTTTTGAATTAAATAATGAAGCAATACCTCTATCACGATTGACAAGAACCTTATTAGCCATCACAAACTTATTTTGCAAGTCCGCTTCAGCAAAAATTTCACTATGACCCTGTCCGTAGCTGGTCAGAACTCGTAGGAATGCGACGCGGTCACTGCACATGACAAATAAAATCATAAGATATCAACCTATGGCGAAAAAACATAATGAAATGCATATGTATAGAGATAGTTTAAGAGGGTGACCTTGTGTCCACCAAGCAAATTTCACGAGTACCAAATGGACTGTATTGTTGCCGATCCCAAGGACCAACTGAAGAAACAACAGCAAACACATCTACCATGGTGCCATGCGGTTCAGACATAGCATCAGACAGATCATGCACGAAGGCAGACGAGAACATCACTGTTGTCGTCATTTGGGTAGGCTAATAGGATGAATGGCTGTTTTTGATTGGTCTGGAGACTTTTTCATAGAGTTATACTTTATTTATATGGAATGAAATTATATATTAACTATGGAAATAAATCAACATGGAATCACTATAATCCCTGTTTCCTAAAATAGTGCTAAATATCTTGATGGCGCATGAAGCAATTAGATTATTTTGATTCCCTGACAATATATCGAGTTTTAATTTACATGGAATGATTTAGTCTTACGAATGGAAATAAATTTACATGGAACCACACTAATCTATGTGCACCTAAAATACTTCTAGATATCGTGATGGCTGTAGTCATGCAATGGAAAGAAGGTGTAATTTTATGGAAGTTGATAATACGGTATAATGAACCTGATACTTGCAAAATAACTTGAACAATAAATGAAAACGGATCCATTTTTACCAAAAATAATGTGGATCGGAATTTTAAGTGTATAAATTGTCAAGTGTTAGCGTGGAAATGGTGTAAACTATGCACGCACCTGAAGCATAGCATAACACATACCAAACAACCATGGCTCCCTCTTCCGCACGAGATGTTGGTGTGAAATGGTGTCAACTCTCCACGGACCTATGCGGCACGATCATCGACCGTATCGACCAGATGGATGCAATGAACTTCTGGGCGACATGCGAATCATGGTGTGATTCATGCCTTGAACTCGGCACCAAAATTCTAAAGTCAGGTATGTAACTTTACAATATATTTTATTTTCAAATCCTCATATGCACATATTGTGTCCAATCAATATTTTTATGAGTTTGCATATGTCGCATTATTTATCACCTTTGAAAATACTTGTTTCGTCACCAAACATAGGAACACCTACGCTGCTGACATCTAGGCCAGACAATGATG
Organism: Cenchrus fungigraminus; assembly: GCA_036936925.1. Lineage (NCBI taxonomy): Eukaryota > Viridiplantae > Streptophyta > Magnoliopsida > Poales > Poaceae > Cenchrus > Cenchrus fungigraminus. Next base: position 52,924,857 of record CM072772.1, on the reverse strand, counting down.
GTACAAATGTGGAAGAATCCCTTGCAGAGGGGGCGTTTGGTATGCATTTTTTTGTTGATCTAACTGCATTCTGCATCGAAAAAGAGTCATTGAAACACAGGGTGTGGGTAGGTGGCAAGGATGACTGGCTTGTCATCTCGGACAACAGGTGCTCCCTGACCCTTAAAAACATTATAATGGGAGATACAGTGCCCCTTCCGTCATTAACAACGATGGGCCAATTTGAAATTAGCCCATACTATGATTTAGAGATTGTTGGTGAGCCATGTAATCTTAAACTCCGACGCATTGTACTATGCCAGACGCCTTCAAGCAAAAAGGGTTACTTGGCAATTGCACTTTTTGACAATGGATTGATAGCTTCAACTTCGAAGGGGGAGGTTGGATGGAAAACGTTGAGGCACCCAACGTTTTGGGAAGGATGCATGGGGTACTATGTAACTTGCAACATTGATGCCGTTCTTCATAAAGAAAGGTTGGTTGTTGTCGATGAGGATGGTTGCATATAGGCATGGGACATTGAATGTCCACAGGAATACCCTTTGAATCTGACTCGTCCGAAGCTACCTCATTCTGAGGAATCCCCAGAGGTCACATTCTACCTAGCCAAGTCCCTAGTTGATGAGCTTTTGGTGATCTGTGTGCATGGTAATGACAGAAAGTACTATGCACCCTCCTTGCGAGCTCTTGTCAATGAGCATGATCAGTTTTATAACATCGATGCAATGACAGTCTACAAGTTTGATGAAAAAAATAACATGGCAGCGCATCCATACAATTGCTGGTAAACACTCCATATTCATTGGGCTAAACTATCCATTCAACATTGAGAGTGAGTGGATCAAGCTAAACAGTGTGTGTAGCTGATTTGGCCGATAATGATGTCGTTATATTCTCCATGGAACCAGGAAAGGAGCAGAGCATGCAGTTGATCGATCTCCCCACGAAAGAAGGGGCTCGTTTGATGGACAGGCATTCCATGAGAACACCGATGTGGTTTCGCCCAACACGACCGTCGAGAGCAAATAAGCTCCTCTAGTTTACTGCTTTTTTTTTGCTTTGCATCTAGTGTCATGTTTCTATGCTCTATCCGTAGTGTCACTTCAGATTGGATTGCAATAAAGAGTTTTTTGCTTTCTTTCTTAATTTCTTTTTACTCGAGACGTTGTTCTCTCTTTTTCGTAATTGGAATCACCTCAGTTGGAATGTATTCATGAGTTTAACTATCTCATTTCAATAAATATTAATATTAATAAGTTATGTTTTCCTCGGTTGTAATGCATTCATGAGTTTACTTCCAATAATAGCTTCAATCTCACAATTGCACGAATTTCTAGACAACAAAATAAAAAAACTGCGGCATTTTACTATCTCATAAATCTGAAATATACAAAAGAAGTAGCCGCATATGATCCGCTAGCCGCAGACGATTTGGGCGACGCATGATCCCATGAAGATCCGCTTCCCCCGTGCGCGTGACTTGGTAAGCAGGGGAATAAAAGGCCGACACGCGGCACTTCAGGGAGGAGCGCGAGTCCACCCCTTCCGCACTTGTGTTCGGTGTCACGGCACGTTGGCCAAACGGGAGAGGCAGTTTGTGCACCGAGGGGGGTTTCTTAGACTCATTATCGGATACCGATGCTGGGACAGGCACAACAGCCTCGATTCACGGGCAAAGTACCTCGAAACTGAGTTCATGCATCAAATCATGTATTTTTCAAACGAATTTGTGTAGCTGACATGCAAATTTTCACCAAAAGATTGGTACTACATCAAACACTTGATGATCATGGTTACAATTATGTGAAATTCAAATTGAATGTGACAATTAACAACAGACTTTTGAACAATGTCAAATGTACATACATATTAATACGTGTATATATACAGGGATTCTAAAGTAATTCATCAAACCACAAATTGATTTCTATCCTTTTGCTGCATGCATGATATTTTTCCGTATGTGTTTGTGATTTTTTTGAATTTTTTCACAAAAGGGTATGTATGGAGATCCTAAAATAATGCTCAAAGCCGAGGTTAAGTTTCGTGGATGTCACAGCATGATTGGAGAGGCAGGAGTTGTGGCAGAAAGGTTAAATTGGCGCTTACCAGCTTTGACACGAGTTTGCATGTGATATTGAGTAGTGAGTCGCATGTATCCTGGTAGATGACGCGGTGTGGGCGTAGCAGTTTGCGGCTGGGTGTGCGTAGCGGCGGGCAGCATGAAAGCCGAGGTTGATGGCGCTGCAGGGGAACGAACATGATTGGCTGGATCGGCTGACGGCGGGGTCTGGGCTACGTGGCGGCACGGCGTTGGGAGCGGGCGAATCCCGCGGACACGGATGGTCCGAGGTTGTTTGCGGGGGCGCAGGCAGCGGATCCAAGGTGGATCTGCTGGGGTCCGCTGTGGAGGACTGGGCTATGTCCTGCTGCGCAAAAGGAAACTGATTTTCATACAAAATTGCATGGCGAGTGTTGTCACATTTTATCTATAAATATTTCCCCTCACATTTACTGGAAAAAGGACTAAAATATAATTAGATCACCTTATTAGGGTTTATATTGACAATTTCCACGAGTTTTGGTGAATCTATGAATTTACAGGGACTATTCAGAAAATATGCAAAGAAACCACTCTAGAAGACTCCAGAAGGCTCCGGAACTCAACGTGACTTAGCACCTAAGAAAGAAGCATCTAGAAGGATCAAGGACCCACCTGGCCGAAGTGGACCCCGAGGGGGGCCCACCCCAGCCCGATCGGCCTGGTGGTGGGGCCGGTCGGCCCCCCTGGCGCCAAATGGGCCCAGCTTCCGGAATGTTCTTCCACCGTCTATGAGGATCAATCTAAACCACAAGTTAAGGTGGGTTTGATCGTACGGTGCACGTCATCTCCTCCGGGCAATATAAGCAGACCCCCTGACCCCAGGGCAGACAACAATTCATTCTATCAGATCCTCCATGCCTATCTGAGATTAGAGCTCTAGATTAGAATTAGAGTTGGAGAGTTAGTATCAAGTTGAGAGATTAGAGCCACGATCTATTTAGATCTAGCTAATCTTGTTCGAGAGGATTAGAGAGCGGTAGAGGCGAAGCTGAAGGAAGAGCCACGATCCTCTTCATCTTCTACCTCTGGGATCAACTCCATTGAAGCCTGATCCTGAGACCTTGTGGAAAGATCGACTTCTTATTCAAGTGAGTAACATTGTTTGTATTGTTCTTACGGTTCATAACTCTTTGAGTACTTTAATTCCTGTCGCTCTTGAGTTAAAGTTGCATGTTTAGTGTAAGCGTGGTGCTTAGACTAGCTAGCTTATGAATGCCTTCTATATTCCGGATCGTGTGGTAGAAGCGGGAAGTGACCTTGTTCCCGTCTGCCCTTTGCAGTCCACGTCCCGTCTATAGAAACCGTAGGACTCCCCCCATAGATTCTCGGGAGGTTCCCTTTCCTAAGTGTGCCTTCAGACAATCACCCCATAAGAACAATATAGACATAGCTTGTGAGAATAAGAACCAGACATCCTTAAGTTTTCCTTATCTCTCTTTCTGTCAAGTCCTTGATAGCTACTCAGTGATTAGTTATATACCTCAGATACTCTCTTTACCATTCTCCTTGTGGATTCGATATTTAAAACCCTCTCCCAGGTGGAATGCTCACCGGTATCCGTGCGCTTGCGGATTATCCATCATAATATTTCTGTAGGCTTAACAAATACCAACAAGCATTTCGGGCGCCGTTGCCGGGGAGAACGGTTAAGAGAAAACTCTTCGAGTATAACTAATCTTGTATCTTTCTTTTTTCGTTTTAGTTTTAGATTATCTACTGTCCTTATGGACACTACCCTCATTAAAGACTTTTCGGCACCCTCAGAGCTCAGCCTTAGGCCTATGCCATCATCGAAACCAATCCTATCTGATGCCTATGAGCTGCGCCCACGGTTAATAGAGATGGTCCAAACCAACACTTTCTTAGGAATAGAAGACGAAGACCCTTATCATCATCTCCAGCAGTGTGAGCAAACTTGTGACTGCCTGCACATTGAGGGTATGTCAGACGAGACTATCCGTTGGAAGCTTTTTCCATTCACTCTGAAAGGAAAAGCTCGCCAATGGTACGACCGGACCAAAGAGAAGATGAAAGGCGATTGGGGAACTCTCCGTGCAGATTTTTGCATGGATTTTTATCCCTTATCTAAAGTAGTCGACCTCAGAATCAAGATCATATCCTTCAAAAAGGGGGATAATGAGTCTATGAGTTCATCCTGGGAACGTTTTGAACTCCTTTGCAAATCCGGACCAGATCTAAGCCTTCAAGACCATATTCTCCTTCAACATTTCTATATTGGTCTTAATAAGGAATCTAGAGCCTATTTGAATGTCTCCTCTCATGGATCATTCATACACCTTACATCTAGTGAAGCTAGAACTGTCTTAGACAACATTCTAGCCAGCACTAATGATGGTCCTTTAGAAGAGAAAACTTTAGAAGAAGAGATTCCAGACATAGCTACACCAGAACCTATGCCAGAAACATCTCAACCTATAGCTATCCAACATAGAGAATCACCACAGGAAGAAATTCCTCTACCTGATTTTATAAATGATATCGAGGATGATTTATTTTCTGATTATGGAAACACCTCGAAATATCATAAAGAGAAGAGGCCTCGAAAGCACACATCTTCTTCACATGAGAAGATAGACCCTTTTGAGCAAACCTTCTCAAGAGAACACACTGTGGAGCTTGCATCCATCATGAGTGGGGAATGGTTAGAAGAGTCACATCTTTCCTCTGATGTAGTCCATCTGGATTCACCTTCTATACCAATTCAATGTACAATCAATGGAACCCCCTTTGATGCCCTTTATAATCCAATTGTGGGAATCAATATAATGGCCTTATCCTTTTTCCATCAGTTTATCAAAAACAAGCCATTATCTCCCACAACGAAATTATTAAAGTGCTCCTCAGGACAAATTATTCAAAGTTCAGGAATTCTCTATGTCTTACCTATTTCAGTTTACGACATGCCAATTCACCTGAGCTTTCACATTTGTGATATTAAGGAGTTCGATCTTTTAATAGGCTATCCTTTCGGAAAACTCCTTAAAGAATGACACACAGGGAAACTTGATGTTTGCCTAGGCAAAACCATTAAAGTTCCCTTACACTTCTCACATTCGATCCATACTAAGACCGAACCCAGTCCTAAACCTGACCCAATGGAAGAGGTGAATGAAGCATCTCTAGAACATTTCGTAGAATCCAATCAAGAAGATGTCACTGAATTCTTCATCGAGGAGGAAGAAGAAAATCCTACAGAATCTGAGCCCCTCGATGAAACCGAGGAACCCTCGAGACTTCCCATTGAGCTTAAACCTTTACCACCTGGTCTTAGATATGCCTTTTTGCACAATGATTCTGAGTCTCCTGTGATCATTAATGACCAACTCACTCAGGAAGAGACTCATAGGCTGATAACCATCTTAGAACAACATCGCTCAGCCTTTGGCTACTCGCTCCAAGACCTTAAGGGCATCAGTCCTGCCCTTTGCACTCATCGCATTCCTACAAACCCTGATGTTCTACCATCTAGAGAGCCACAACGAAGACTCAACAGTGCGATGAGAGAGGTAGTGAAGAAAGAAGTTCTGAAACTCTTACACGCCGTGATTATATATCCTGTGCCACATAGTGAGTGGGTGAGCCTCGTGCAAGTTGTGCCTAAAAAGGGAGGCATGACAGTTGTGAAAAATGAGAGGAATGAATTAATTCCTCAGAGAACCGTCACTGGTTGGCGTATGTGCATAGATTATAGAAAACTCAACAAAGCCACAAGGAAAGATCACTTTCCACTGCCCTTCATTGATGAAATGTTAGAGCGGTTGGCAAATCACTCCTTCTTTTGCTTTCTTGATGGATATTCTAGATATCACCAAATCCCAATCCATCCCAGTGACCAGAGCAAAACCACTTTTACATGCCCTTATGGAACTTATGCTTATCGTAGAATGTCTTTTGGGCTATGTAATGCTCTAGCTTCTTTTCAAAGATGTATGATGTCTATATTCTCTGATATGATTGAAGAGATCATGGAAGTTTTCATGGATGATTTTTCTGTTTATGGAAAAACTTTTGATGATTGTCTAGAAAACTTGGATAAGGTTTTGCAAAGATGTGAAGAAAAGCACTTAGTCCTTAATTGGGAAAAATGTCATTTCATGGTTAGAATAGTGCTAGGCCATCTAATTTCTGAAAGAGGAATTGAGGTAGATAGAGCTAAAATAGAAGTAATTGAACAACTACCTCCACCTGTTAATGTCAAGGGAATCAGAAGTTTTCTTGGCCATGCTGGTTTCTATAGAAGGTTTATAAAAGATTTTTCTCATATTGCTAAACCTCTTACAAACTTGCTTGCCAAAGATGTTCCCTTTGACTTTGATGATGCTTGTCTTAAATCTTTTGAAACTCTAAAAAATGCTCTTATTTCTGCACCCATTATACAACCCCCTGATTGGTCTTTACCTTTTGAAATTATGTGTGATGCAAGTGATTATGCTGTGGGGGCTGTTTTGGGGCAAACAAAGGACAAGAAACATCATGCCATTGCTTATGCTAGTAAAACTTTGACAGGACCTCAACTCAATTATGCAACAACTGAAAAAGAACTGCTAGCTATTGTTTATGCCATTGACAAGTTTAGATCTTACTTAGTAGGAGCAAAAGTTATTGTTTACACTGATCATGTTGCTTTAAAATATTTGCTCACTAAGAAAGATGCTAAACCTAAATTAATAAGATGGATTCTGCTTCTCCAAGAATTTGACTTAGAAATAAAAGATAAGAAGGGAGTAGAAAATTCTGTTGCCGATCATTTGTCTAGAATGTATTTTGAGAAACCACAGGAACTACCCATCAATGACGCAATGAGGGACGACATGCTCTATCGGATCGCCCGGTCAGACCCCTGGTACACAGATATTGTTAATTTTATGGTTGCAGGGTATGTACGACCAGGAGCCGACAAGAAAAAGCTTATTTACGAGAGTCGCCATCACCTGTGGGATGAACCATACCTTTTTCGAGTATGCTCTGATGGGTTACTCAGGAGGTGTGTACCGGCAGAAGAAGGAATGAAGATCATTGAGAAGTGCCACTCATCACCATATGGAGGTCATTATGGAGCTTTCCGCACACATGCAAAGATCTGGCAAAGCGGATTTTTCTGGCCAACCATGTATCAAGACACAAAAGATTTCGTACGAAGGTGCAACTCCTGTCAGAGGCACGGAAACATCAATTCCAGAAATGCCATGCCACTGACAACCAACCTTCAGATCGAGCTCTTTGATGTCTGGGGAATTGACTACATGGGACCATTCCCAAAATCCGGAAAATTTGAGTACATCTTAGTGGCAGTTGACTATGTATCCAAATGGGTTGAAGCCCTGTCATGCAGATCTGCTGACCACAAAAGCTCAATAAGAATGTTTGAAGAGACAATATTTCCGAGATTCGGTACGCCAAGGTTAGTGATAAGTGATGGAGGATCCCATTTCATCGACAAGCACTTCGAGAAATACCTCATGAACCATGGGATCCAGCATAATGTCGCTAGTCCTTACCACTCGCAAACAAGTGGTCAAGTAGAGACGTCCAATAAGCAGATCAAGAACATTCTACAGAAGACGGTGGACCAAATGGGGATAAAATGGAAAGACAAGCTACCCGAAGCACTTTGGGCTTATCGGACAGCTTACAAAACCCCCATTGGAATGTCTCCCTACCAACTGGTCTACAGGAAGACATGTCACTTGCCGGTTGAGGTAGAATTCAAGGCTCATTGGGCAATAAAGAGATGGAACATGGACTTTGAAGCAGCCGGAACAAAACGGAAAATGCAACTGTCCGAGCTAGAAGAATGGAGAGAGAAGGCGTATCATAGTGCCAAGATCTACAAGGAAAGAACCAAGAGATGGCACGACAAGAGAATCATAAAGAAAGAATTCAACCCAGGCGATCAGGTATTACTTTTTAACTCCAGGGTACGACTCTTTGGGCACGGTAAGCTACGAAGCAAGTGGGACGGACCATACAAGGTGGTGAATTCATCGTCACACGGAGCCGTCACTCTTCAAGACGACGAAGGTACGTTATTCAAGGTAAATGGTCAACGTCTTAAAATATTTTTAGAGCCCAATAAAGAGTCTGAGGATTTAGATGAAATAGATTTCTTTTGTTTTCCCACGAATATTAATTTTAGGCCGTAATGGGTCGTCTTAGGGTTTTTAAGGATCAGCACACGGTTAGAGCACCCCGCGCCGAAGATCGTTGCGAGACGACGTGGTGGGGGGCCGACCGGCCTCTTCACTGGGCCGATCGGGCCCTGCCCGCCGCCTCGCGCCGCCAGCTTTCGCCCACGCTATCTCTAAGGTGCTCAGTTTTGAAAAAACTTGTTCGGGGATCTTTTACGAGATATCCCATAGCCTTTCCAAGCTAGGTCAACTCCCTCTGCAAGTCTGTGACCGATATATAAGTAGGGGCAGACCTCCACCTTTTTCTCATCCCAAATCCTCCAAGTAGCAGCAATGGCCGACAAGCAGCTTATCCCCTTTAGCTTTGAAGCCAAGGCGGTTGTTCCTTTCGAGAAGGAAGCAAAGCCGCTAGCCTCCTTGCCTCCTGATCACATCCCTCTCTCGCTGTTCCCACCTAGTCGTCCACGTTCGCCGCCACCGCCTAAAGAAAGCAAGCAGGCGATGTACGCTCAGCCGTACGATCGCCGTCGTGAAGCAGCTCAGAAGAAGCCGATCCGTGTTCCTAGCTACATGGATCTGAAGAAACCAAGGGATGGAGAGCGACTCGCTGACGTGCGCATGGACAAGCATGGTAACACAAGGGTGCATAAGTACACCACCTCCTCAAGCCGTGTCACCATCGACAGAGTTCGTGCCAAAGAACCTCAAATCAAGAGAATTCCGGTCATCGAAGCCAGCCAGCGGATGCCGCAGAAACAGAAGACCCAGAAGACCGTAGCTGAGCTAGCGTAAGAAGTAGCAAGCCTGGCAGAAACTTGCAAAGAGATCCACCGTGTCAACACTTCCCTCACCAAGACCGTCCTCAAACTGTTAGAATCAAAGAAGCAAAGGGACGATGAGGAAGACCATAGCCGCGACCTTAAGAAGGGCAAGCGCCCTTTGTAAACACCTTAGTTAGAGAGCACATTAGTGATAGTTAGTTCGAGTTAGTCAGTTTGCTTTAGTTGTTAGAGTTGTTTAATAAAGTGCTCTCTCCTTTAATAAAGAAGTATTCCACAAGTTGAGCTATTTTTGCCTATATATATATTTTTTGGATATGTTTTTGTCTCCACCATACTGTGCATGCAAGATAACAAAAAACAAGTGTGGGGGAGAAGAATAGACGACCAAACGGCATCTTCCACGACCAAAATCAAGAAAAACGGGAAAAGCACAGAACAAACGACTCGCACGACGAACCACGACAGAACCCAGTTCGGCCACGTCTCGTCCACCACTCGGTTTGCTTCCTAAACTTTTTATATTTTTGTAATTTGCTTTCCGTTTCGAATTTAAATAAAGATGCCCTGCTAAAATGTCCTGATAACCTAAAAGATAAAGGGGATGCTTGGTTCCCCGCCACACTCCGCCTCGCCACGCGTGCGCTCGCCGCGCTACAGTAATCTGGGTGTGGCGGGCGATTCCTCCGCCACAGGCTGTGGCGGCCAGCACAGGAGCATGGCGGGGTGTGGCGGCAAGCCAAACAGGCCCAAAGTTTCACATGTTTATGCTCTTAGAAATATTTATTGCTTTTGGGATGATCAGAATGAGGTTAGAATAATGAGAACCATCTTTCTTTTATCTTGTCTATGGAGAGTGCTTTAAAAATCATTAGCTAAGTTTCTCCTTTGTGATCAATAATATATCTCAACAGAGCTTTCATTGAAAATAAATTTGATTAAATGCTGCTTACTTGTATTGAGCTTTGTCAAATCTAAGAGCTATGTTGAAGTTTTGTCTAAGTCTATGATCAAGATCACGTACACTGCTTTCACTAAAAGTCTCTATGCTCTAAGATTTTTGATCTCTGTCTCCCATATCATAAAAAAGGTACAGCTAAAAAAAAGAAGAAGAGAGAAAAAGCCAAAGAAAGAAAAGAAAAAAATTATTATGAGTGGAGAGAAAAGTGAGAGAGAGGAGAAAATGGACAAGTGTTCTACGGGTCAGAAGAATCCCCCCTCAGAAAAAAGGCATAAAAAAGAGAAGAATAATGGACATGTGTCCGAGGGTGAGTAGGGCCCACTTCTCTAAAATAATAAGTGAGAGAGTAATAATGGACGCGTGTCCGAGGGTGAGTAGAACCCAACTCTCCACAAAATAGCTGAATACCTTGTTCTAAAAAATGGGAAAAGATAGAAGATTCTAAAGTCAGAGCAGTGGTTTTTAAAATTTGACACACGCACATATCTTGATCTACGACCTATGACAGGCCTCTTCATGGATACAGATTTTGACCCAGCAATATATGCAAGGTAAGTTTGCTACATCTTTACATTCTAAAAACTTCACATATATTTGAGAGTATCACAAAGGAGTAAGCAAGGCTGATTTTCTTTTTAAAAACTTATTCAAACTCTCTCCATTGACTTGATTTGAGAAATAAAGGTGATCTGTTTCTAACTATGCTCAGATATCCCCTAAGTACAGATATGACTAAGGAGTATAATTATGTTGATTCTTGTCTCTACGGTTGTAAACCATCCTTTTATCGAGGACGAGTAAAAGCCTAAGTGTGGGGGAGTTTGTTGGCACATTTTATCTATAAATATTTCCCCTCACATTTACTGGAAAAAGGACTAAAATATAATTAGATCACCTTATTAGGGTTTATATTGACAATTTCCACGAGTTTTGGTGAATCTATGAATTTACAGGGACTATTCAGAAAATATGCAAAGAAACCACTCTAGAAGACTCCAGAAGGCTCCGGAACTCAACGTGACTTAGCACCTAAGAAAGAAGCATCTAGAAGGATCAAGGACCCACCTGGCCGAAGTGGACCCTGAGGGGGGCCCACCCCAGCCCGATCGGCCTGGTGGTGGGGCCGGTCGGCCCCCCTGGCGCCAAATGGGCCCAGCTTCCGGAATGTTCTTCCACCGCCTATGAGGATCAATCTAAACCACAAGTTAAGGTGGGTTTGATCGTACGGTGCACGTCATCTCCTCCGGGCTATATAAGCAGACCCCCTGACCCCAGGGCAGACAACAATTCATTCTATCAGATCCTCCATGCCTATCTGAGATTAGAGCTCTAGATTAGAATTAGAGTTGAAGAGTTAGTATCAAGTTGAGAGATTAGAGCCACGATCTATTTAGATCTAGCTAATCTTGTTCGAGAGGATTAGAGAGCGGTAGAGGCGAAGCTGAAGGAAGGCCCGGACCTGTCGGTGTCTCCTCTTCATCTTCTACCTCTGGGATCAACTCCATTGGAGCCTGATCCTGAGACCTTGTGGAAAGATCGACTTCTTATTCAAGTGAGTAACATTATTTTTATTGTTCTTACGGTTCCTAACTCTTTGAGTACTTTAATTCCTGTCGCTCGAGTTAAAGTTGCATGTTTAGTGTAAGCGTGGTGCTTAGACTAGCTAGCTTATGAATGCCTTCTATATTCCGGATCGTGTGGTAGAAGTGGGAAGTGACCTTGTTCCCGTCTGTCCTTTGCAGTCCACCTCCCGTCTATAGAAACCGTAGGACTCCCCCCATAGATTCTCGGGAGGTTCCCTTTCCTAAGTGTGCCTTCAGACAATCACCCCATAAGAACAATATAGACATAGCTTGTGAGAATAAGAACCAGACATCCTTAAGTTTTCCTTATCTCTCTTTCTGTCAAGTCCTTGATAGCTACTCAGTGATTAGTTATATACCTCAGATACTCTCTTTACCATTCTCCTTGTGGATTCGATATTTAAAACCCTCTCCCGGGTGGAATGCTCACCGGTATCCATGCGCTTGCGGATTATCCATCATAATATTTCTGTAGGCTTAACAAATACCAACAGCGAGATATAATCAATTTACGTGATTCAAAATCCAAACAACGATAACCCTAGTGCTCATGTGAATATACTCCAGAAAAACGCGGACTAATCTATGTGTATAGAGCAGCCCACACACCTCCCATGCACATGGTTCCAATCTATCTTTGAAATCATATTTTTTACGTTTCTTGTTTTCTTTCTGAATTTATCTGTACTTGATACATTGAGTTTACTTCCAATATACATACTTTAAAACATTAATATTTATTTGTGATATTTATTATTTATATATTTATATATGTATCTATGGGCATTGGGCGTCAAGCATAGTGGACGAACACGGTAATAATGTAGCCTATAAATTACACATAACTTTTCAAACCACACGTACCAAATATCAATCTCTATAAAATCTCTACAACTATGGGCACCGTATATTGGATGCCTTAATTCATAGCACTTAATTTACATCATTTTTACTAACAATATTTTTCATTGCTCGCCCCCAGGCACGCCTTACAAGAAATCTCAATTCGTATGGGATATTATCGACGCACTCATTCATCCTGTGTTTAAGCAAATCAATCAAGAACCACCTTCTGAGAGTATTTGAATCCTGCAGTTTAATGGTGTGCAGAAGTGAGTATTTCTGAAAAAGAAATCAATACACATGATACAATGAAATAGGGTTTGTAAGACGCACATCTCGTAGCTGAGCACACATGTGTTTCCCATCCCACAAGTCCATGTAGTTGATGATTGCGTAACCTGACATGTTCCTGTACAAACAATATGTACACGTGTCAATGTGTCAAATTAAAGCATGGATAATTATGTGAGCCAAGTAAAATTACCTGTCCCTAGTTTTCAGCAAACATGGTGCTAAGCCGCGTATCCAGTCATATACGTCATCATTCCAATTTGGGTTCACCTCTTCCATAACAAGGTCAAGCACTTTTCCAATTTTCTGTATGTGACCCAGATAATAAGAGGTCGGGTCATCACCTGGTAATCGGTTGGGATCCTGCATTGTATCAAATATACGTATTGTCCTACGACCCAAGTGAAAGGAGAACATGATGTATGTTCCCAAGCACCGAAATGGTATCATAATCTACGAGCACCAGGAGTACGAAGTCAGATCACAGCTGAAGTAGTACTGATGCTTGTAAATAATATATAGTGCATTTGAGTAATGCTATGTCTTACCTCATTGCATTTAGATAATGGCACACCAACGTTAGGCCACCCTTCAAACATTTCTTTCAGCTTCTTACAATCTGGGACAACACGATGCTTGTAGTAACGTTGGTAGTTACAGTCCACCTGAATAGCCAATGAAAAGATGAGTTAAACAGTAGTTTGTACTTAGGGCTTCTCATTAGTGGGTAATGGGTTGAATACATACACAAAACATGAGGTCCAAATAGTATGGCATCGGTTCTCTAAAGAACATGAACTCATTAGCTGCAATCATCTGAACGGCCATGTTGAAGCAGTCCACATCCATTGGTTTGCTCGTATCAAGTATTTCCTGAATTTGTTTCAGTGTGACACGTATAGGATATGGCTTGGAACTTTGCACCCACACTTTGCTGAGAATAATATATATTATTCCAACTTAATACACTGTGATCTACATGTTAATCAACATAAATAAAGTGTAGAGAAGCATTTACCTCAAGTAATCTTCCCTTTGAATTAATAAAATGCTCTGGCAAATTCCGTAAGAAAGATCCACTTTACTCATTGAACTTATACCCAAAAGCATTTCAGACACTATCCGTTGCGAGGGAGGTATGGTTTTCGAGTTACTTTGTTTAGGAGCTTTTGCAATGACACTTCCCCCAATCGAAGGTGACAAGTTGGAGGGATCGTCGAGAATAACACTGTTCAATGGCGAATGCAGGATAATAGCTGCTAATTTGAACCTGAAAAAGGTCATGTACTCCTACAAAAAGAAAATATGTTGAAATCCAACTTTTTCATGCCGAATTGTAAATTGATTAGACTGGTGATTACCTGTGTTACTTCGTCTGTTAGTCGTTCTCCCGTCCAATACTCCATGAAATTAAGCATCAAAAGTCCGCACGATACTCTATTCGGAAAATTTGAGGATGTATATATATTTTAACTTCAAATTTAGTTCAAATTAAAAATTGTCCATATATAAGCAATAATAAATCAAAAATAAATGTATGCAGTTGTACCCATCTGTCTGCATCCGGTATTTGAAGACTTCATTTGGAGGCCAAGAGTGTACGTCAAGGTCTGGCCATTTCATACCTTCAGTCTGTATGAACTCTCTTACTATATTAATTTGAAACGCTACACCATTAAGCTGATGCAATTCAATATATACACCACAGTGAGATTAAAAAATGAATGTGTTTGGTAAGAGATAAAGAAAACTTGTATTTTTTCGGAAACCAAAACTCATTATGTCATTAGCCATCTGACGATCAAATGAATCTCCAAAGGAATCCAGAAATTGAATTTCACGCCTAGGAGCATTAATGACCATAAGGTACCAATGAAAGTCTTTAATGTTAACAGGAATGAATACCTGCACATTTAAAAAAAATCATGTTAGGTGCTCGATATATACTTTATATTTTTTTTCTAAAAATCACACTTACAAGGTCATGCTCCATATATTTGCTGACTCTTTCAAGCACAGGATCGGTATTTCTATCTGCTTCGCTATGGTTATGTTGATATTGGCCGTACTTGAGGTGCAGCTCTGAATTTAAGGTAGTTTCCAAATATACATCGCGACCATCCCTGATGTTGAGGTTTGTTTGAGACTTTATGCAATTTATGTAAACGTCGACGACCTGCATTAACACACATACAAGACATTTATAATTTTCATCGATACATAAATAAAAAAAGTAAATGCTGTATATAACTTACATCGGACTTTACATGTGCTTCCGGATCTAAAAGACATTGAAAATGTTTCCTGGTAGCATAGGAGTCATTGACCTTGGCGACTTTTGTCTTCCCATCGAATAACATTATTGAATCAATTATTATCATATCATGAATGTCACATTCATAATCTTCAACCAAACACGAAAATATTAGCATTATAGTTTAGGATAATGGAAAATAATTATTCATGGGGACAAATATGGTACCTTGAACACTGATTTGCTTTACATGTGCTTTTTTGGGCTTGTTATGACGGTGGCGTTTCTCCTCAACACGTGTCATAACATCTGAATCAGTTGTCTTCCTCACGACATCTTTAGTTGAATCCAATTTGGTGTTAATCGAAAAACTCTCGCTGGTCCCAATGGGAGAGACTCATTGGGAAACTTCTTCATTATTACTCAGAACATTTTCTGTTATGTCCATGCTTGTTGTTCCTCCATCAGAGAATAGTGAAGTAATGAGCGCTGAATCATTAACTACATCAGATAATACCTTACCATCAACGATTGATGCATGCTTATCTACTCCTAGAGTATCAGTCTCCATGTTATTGTTAGTCAGTTCCATCGAATCATCGACGGTTCCAAGGTTGCCCGTGGACGTAGTTTCATCAGTTATATCCGCCATGGATTCCTCTTGAGTATGAGTGGCCATAGGATTGACACTCGATTCCATCGAATCATCGACGGTTCCGACATCGTCGCCGGTGGATGTAGTTTCATCTATGACAAAAGCCATGGGCACGGCCAGATCTAACATGCATGGGTTCAAGAAAACATTAATTGATAATCAAGAACAAATAAAAAATGTGTTGTAGTATCTATATGTATACACAAAATCACGCAAATATATATATAGTATATATAAATCTATATATATATATATAGATAAAAATAATTAAGACACATATATGAGGAACTGATGAGTGCACTTATGATTGTTGAGGATGTTGTGCGATTGATGATGAATGGCCTCGGTCTCGACAACAAGGACTATGATTGTAGTGGTCTGTGTGCATGGGAGGTGCGTGGGCTGCTCTTCAATGCTGATATATATAAGTAAGTATAGATTTATATAGATATATTTAGCCATATATAACTTTCCAAAATAAAGGAATCAACGTCATCATACTGTGACATCAACGGAACTAAATCAGTGAACTTGTTAATAGAAGGAGAAACAAATTGATATCTTTCCATACAAAATAAATAAAAAATAGAAAAATCACAAGCACGGAAAATTGCCATGCATAAAACATTTAAGGAAATCAAGGAATTTAATATTTTATGCATTATTTTTAGAATCTCCAAATCGTCATAAATTGGTTTCTATCATTCTGCTGAATGAATGACATTGTTTCCGTATGTGTTTGATATTTTTTCAATTAGAAACCAATATCTGTAAATGTACACGTATTTTTTTGTTTCTGTTATGCCATAATGGACAAGCTATCATAAGAATGGAAGTGTAAAGTTAAAAAGGTACTCCCTCCATAATCTATGGAAGGAGCATATCTTTTTACGAAATGACCAAGTGGTGAAAACCAGATCTCGTTAAACTCCATCTCGCTGATTTCTTGTGGATGGAAAACTCCATGACGGAGGCTGTAGGCGAATTAAAAGAGCAGAGCTGGAGCAGCAGATCTGATGAGTGTCGCACGCGTTTTACTCCCGAGGCGAGTAGTCATACGTTTTAACTACGACGCGGATTAACGAAGCGGTCAACACCCGTGGAAAACAGGAATAGGCCTTCCCTAGGTTAAAATTTTCAACTTCCTAATGGGACTTAGACAGGTGAATGGAGAGAGTTGTGTGAATGGAAAAAGTAAAGGAATCCACCGGAGATGAATCGTTTTGACTTCACCTCCTCAAACGCGGCACCCAGATATCCATCTATAAAAACCGCTCCAACTTTGCAAATGTTTTTACTCCGTCCACAAATACTACCACGTCATTTTTCCAATTCCTCTTCCAATTCACCGAGAAACTTTCACTATTAGTTCCACAACGCCATGCCAGGCAGCTTCAGGTGGGGGTCAGATCCGTCTTCAGACGAGGAGGAGCATCTGCTACCCAGCGAGAAGATGAGCTCCGACGACTCCCCAAGCGACTCTCCTCCACCGTCGTCACCTGACTGGTTCGAAGATGACTGGGAGGAGAAGCCCCCATCTGAGAGTGATAGTGACATTAGTGCCATTATGGCGATGACGGAGTTGCACCCCGCCGTCACACCAGATGGTGAAGGTGAAGATGAAGAAGACGAAGATGAAGACGAGGACGAGGGATACGTGGCTGACTTCGATGAGGAGGAGGAGCACCGTGTACGCAAACGGATCAAACTTTGGTCGAGCCCATCTCCATCGTCGTCAGACCCAGTGTAACACCTCAAGTGCTTAAATACCATTAATTAGTGCTAATCATCCTCTTAATCAAGTCGACATCACTAGTGCTTAATTCCTTGGTCAAAGATAGGGTCAAACCCCTAGTCAAACACATGGACCCTAGTACCTGATGGACACGGCAAGGGAACTTTTCCCTACTACCCCTATGACACATGGTGTGTCCCCCTGCCTGCAACAGTGGGGTACCTGTGCGAGTCTGGACGGTCCGGCGTGACGTTCCAGTAAGCCTTGTACCGAGGATTGTAGGTCTGATCCCGACCCGGAGAAAGATGGGAACCGTCTGGTCGGTGTATACCCCGTTTCGTTTTGTTTGGATTTTCTTGGGGTATGCATTCTTCCGTGTGTTTAGGTTTACCTTGCAAGGTGTTTAATCAATCGATTGTCAGCCTCTCACCGTTATTTGAGACTGCTTAATCAACTGGCCATGAAATCCCTTAATGATGGAACTATGTGAATATTACTGCGTGGAATAATTGTATTGTACAATTCTTGATTGCAATAGATGGCTCACTTAGAAATGGTAATTAACTAGAATTTGAGCTAAAATACTAAAAGTAAGGACCTACTCTTTGTTGCTTTTCAGCAAAAGAACTCCACCGGCCAAAAAGCCTTTCATGTCTAGAGTTTGGTGATGTAGTTATCACCCGACGGTTAAGTCTTGCTGAGTATTAGTATACTCAGCCTTGCTATAATCGTTGTTTTCAGGTGTTGTTTGGCCTGGAGAGATTCCACCCGGTTGGGAGCTCGAATGGGTGGATGACGACGAGTGATGGCATCACGGATGGCCTCCTGTGATGTCTATCTTATTGCCAGTTTATTATTCCGCTATTTTCGAACTCTGAACCTTTACTTATCATGTCCTGAACAATGGTTTGTAATAATTTAACCCTTCGGGGCAAACATTGGGATTTAACTTGTGTTGTACTCTGGACTCGCCTTCGTGTGAGTTGTAATGCATATGTTCGATCCTCTGTGTGTTATTCAAGTGATTTACCGGGCTTGACCCGGCAACTTACGACGGGATGGTACTTT
Organism: Cenchrus fungigraminus; assembly: GCA_036936925.1. Classification (NCBI taxonomy): domain Eukaryota; kingdom Viridiplantae; phylum Streptophyta; class Magnoliopsida; order Poales; family Poaceae; genus Cenchrus; species Cenchrus fungigraminus. The sequence goes on along the minus strand of CM072772.1, from coordinate 52,906,435 downwards.
ATTATCGTTTAATGGCCAAAGTGGATTGGTTTAGGTGATAGTACGGTATTTTCCTGGGCAGGTTGTCACAGCGGGTACTAGAGCGATTAATATGCATCGGAGTTTAATTAACAACCTTAATCACTTGTTTTTGAATAAAACTTGTCAAGATTGTTTGTATTTGCATAATACGTTGGATCGTTAAGGATGGAAATAGACCGAGAGGCCGTAGAGGGAATTTTTGGATTCTTTCAGGTGGCTTACAAATCTATGGTTTATTTTGCTAACTTCCATCACATTTTATTCTTGTCAAAACTTACTTCTTGCACAACCATACTAGTTCATCACGTTTTGCCATACGTGGTGGTACCACATGAAAGTCATGTGAGGGATGGATGGGACCTATTCCAATGGGAACCCACCGTCGCGTCTGTGTCTCGCCACGTTTTGCCATATGTGGACGTTCCGCATTATGGATATGCGAGGCAAGGATACACTCCATTCAAACGGAGGGTGTCCGAGGTTGGACGCTGTCCATGCAGCGATAAACGCATGGGTGCCGTTTCTATAGTGAACGGTAATGTATGTGGACGCTTTCGTGAGTGCTGGCACGAAAGGTTCGGTGTGTTCTGTGATCTTCTGCAGGTACGCTAACCACGTTTCGTAAGTCGCTAAGTGAGTACCGATAGTCTCGACTAGTTATTATAGGGAGAAACATAATTGTTGCCTTGCCACCGGCACTAACTTCGATTTTTGGCTTAATTGCTTAGTGAGGACGAATAGGTCGTTCTTGCTTCATGATAAAAACCTGTTGAATGATAAAAAGATCACATGTGTTGTTCTCCTTAAATCATGATAATAATAACAACAATAACAATTTTTAAATCGAATCTTAAGTGTTGTTGTTGGACCATCTAGTTGACCCCGTTGTCGTGACCTTTTCTCAGACCCGTTCTGCAGAGTTTTCGTATAGGTAATCTCTACCCAAGTATTCCATATCTATCCAAGTTTCTGCTGAAAAATCATTTCATGATCATAGGCTTTCAGATCTCAAGCTATGCTCAGATAGTAAACTTAGGTCTTGTCGTTTTTTCGGAACACGTCACTCCGAGTCTTGCACCTTTTGGACCTTGTTCCTAACTAATCTAGCTTAACCCTGGAGTACCAAATTGTTGTTCCATGAACTTACCAAGTTGCCAGAAAATTTTGAAAATTTTGGGAACTTTGGTTTTGGAATTTTTGAAATCGTCATTCCGATGCAGTGCGACTGTCTCGAGTGTGACTATTTGGTCAATTTGAGTTTTCATCGTACATGTTCTACTTGTTGAACAAGCTTACGAATGTGTGACTAATGAAAACTCAAATTTTTCAGATGGTGGGCTCGACACGCAGCACTCCGAATGGTTTCGGTGATTCTAGTGGCCGCAACCAGCCGCCAGCACCACCAGACTCGACCTCAATTGCTACTCAGACTGAGATGATGCGCCAAATTCTTCTACACCTGCAGCTGCAATCACAGCAGCAGCAATTCCATGGGAATCGAATTGATGCCCAAAGCCAAGTGACCGAGTACAAGCACTTTCTGGATATGAATCCACCGTAGTTCACTGAGGCAGAAGAACCCCTTGATGCTGACGCTTGGATTCGGGCCATTGAAGCCATGTTCGCGGTGTTTACCTTGCCATGTTCAGAAGGACGCAAGGCTAAATTCGCGGCATTGCAGCTTTGTGGTTCTGCCTTGATGTGGTGGGAACACTACAAATCCATGCAACAGCCTAGGTGTGAAATCACTTGGGAAGAATTCAAAAAGGCATTCAGATACCATCACATTCCTAAAGCACTTACCAATAGGAAAATGAGAGAGTTATTGGCTCTCAAGCAAGGGTTAGACACGGTGTACCAATATGCGCAGAAGTTTAATAACCTTTGCCAGTATGGAGGATATCATGTGGATACAGATATGAAGAAGCTGGAGCTTTTTCGCGAAGGCCTTAATAGTGAATTGTTTGGATGGCTGAATCTGGTACAATTTGACAGCTGCCACATGCTAGTGAATAAAGCTATCTCACAGGAAGATGCCATGAAGAGGGCCCAAGCCGAGAGGAAAAGAAAGGCTAACTCCATGCCCAATAATGCGCAGCTTCGCAAGTTTCACATGGTACAGAAGACTCCACCGGACTTCCAACAAGCATTACATTCGGGAAGATGGACTAAGCAGTCCCAGGATCGATCTCAAGAGACTGTTAATTTCCCTAACCCCCAACGACAGACCCCACAGCTTACCGGACCTACACCTCCACCTGTGAGCAGTGGGCGTCGTTGTGTCCAATGTGATGACCCGAAACATTTTGCTAAGGAATGCCCGACCCGTAAACAGAGCAAGCCGAAACAGTCGAATCAAGGACTAGGTCCTAAGCCAAACAAACAAGGCAAGAAGCAGAAGATCCAAATCCAGAAAGGGAAGCTCAATTTCACGTCTAAGGCTAATATTATAGAAGGAGCACCAGTAATGATGGGCACGTTCTCTATCCGGGACAAGCCGATAAAAATTTTGTTTGATTCTGGTGCCACTAATAGTTTCCTTAATGGAAAGACACGAGAAAAGTTAGGACTCGATGCCTACTCCATTAATAAGACCTACAAGATAACCACACCAGGGGGTGAAGTTGTTTCTAATCGTATAACCAGAAAGGTACCCTTGGTGATGGGTAGCAAGACGAGTCATTCAGATCTTATCATCTTAGATTTGGAAGGTATTGATATTATTCTAGGGATGGACTGGATGAACAGGCACAAGATTATTTTGGAATTTCTAAGCGAATGGTAGAGATCAATTCACCAATTGTTGGAGCCATGACTCTATACCTACCTTTCAGAGATGGTGTAAATCCTTGTTCTTATATGGCAATCACTTCTCATCTGGAAGAAATTCTAGTGGTTTGAGAGTTTGTGGATGTTTTCCCCGATGAATTGCCGGGTATGCCACCTGACAGAGATGTCGAGTTTGTCATTGAACTTCAGCCTGGCACAGCTCCTATCTCCAAAAGACCTTACCGTATGCCACCCAAGGAATTGGCAGAATTGAAGACCCAACTTCAAGAATTGCTAGATAAGGGTTATATTCGCCCAAGTTCTTCACCTTGGGGTTGCCCAGCTCTATTTGTGAAGAAGAAAGATGGTAGCTTGAGGTTATGTGTGGATTACCGACCTCTCAATGTGGTAACAATCAAGAATAAATATCCTTTACCCCGCATCGATGTTCTTTTCGATTAGTTGGCTGGAGCCAAGGTTTACTCCAAGATTGATCTTCGATCAGGGTATCATCAAATAAAGATCTGGCCATGTGATATTCCCAAAACAGCTTTCTCCACCCGATACGGTCTTTACAAGTATTTGGTGATGTCCTTTGGTCTTACCAATGCACCCGCTTATTTCATGTATCTCATGAATTCTGTATTCATGACGGAACTAGACAAGTTTGTAGTGGTATTCATTGATGACATCTTAATCTATTCCAAGAATGAAGAAGAACATGCAGAACATCTTCGAATCATTTTACAACGTTTGCGAGATCACAAGCTTTATGCCAAGTTCTCCAAATGTGAATTTTGGTTGGATAGTGTGAAATTTTTGGGGCACACTATTTCCAAGGAAGGCATATCTGTGGATCCTAGCAAAGTACAAGAGGTTATGGATTGGAAACCACCCAAGACCGTACATCAAATCCGCAGTTTTCTGGGTTTAGCAGGCTATTATCGTCGTTTCATCCCGGATTTTTCCAGGATCGCTAAACCTATGACTGAACTATTAAAGAAGGGAGTCAAGTTCGTGTGGAGCGAAGATTGTGAAAAAGCTTTCCGCACGTTGAGGCAACATTTGACTACAGCCCTAGTGCTAGTGCAGCCGGATAATTTTAAACCGTTTGAAGTCTTTTGTGATGCTTCGGGCACTGGTCTCGGTTGTGTTCTCATGCAGGAAAATAGAGTCATTGCCTACGCCTCACGATCACTTTGACCCCATGAAGTGAATTACCCGACCCACAATCTTGAGCTAGTAGCGGTTGTTCATGTTCTCAAGATTTGGAGGCATTATCTTATGGGAAACCGTTGTAACATCTTCACCGATCACAAGAGTCTTAAATATATCTTCACCCAATCAGATTTGAATATGAGACAGAGAAGGTGGTTAGAATTGATAAAAGACTATGATCTAGAAGTACACTATCATCCCGGAAAAGCCAATGTTGTTGCAGATGCTCTTAGCCGTAAGGTTCACTGCAACTGCTTAACTGTGGAATCGTATAGTGAGACTTTATGTGAAGACTTGAGGAAACTTCGATTGGAAATTGTAGAGCAAGGAAATTTGAATGCTATCTCTACTGAGTCCAATCTATATGACAGAATCGTTTTGGCTCAACTCAATGATGAAGACGTCCAGCTAATAAAACAGAAATTAGCTGAAGAAGACCCCAAATATAGTTGTTTCCATAAGGATTCAAAAGATGTAGTGTGGTTTGAGCAACGTCTTGTAGTTCCTGCTGATTCGGAGCTCAAGAAGGAAATTTTTGACGAAGCTCATCTTTCCAAATTCTCTATTCATCCCGGAAGCACCAAAATGTATCAAGATTTGAGGAAAAACTTTTGGTGGTCAAACATGAAGGTGGGCATAGCTAAATATGTGGTAGAGTGTGATACTTGCCATCGAGTCAAAGCCAGCCATTTGAAATCAGCCGGTGTGCTTCAACCGTTGACCATACCTTTGTGGAAGTGGGATGACATAAGTATGGATTTTATTGTGGGTTTACCCCTGACTGCCAGAAAGGACTCTATCTGGGTTATAGTGGACTGACTGACCAAGACTGCTCATTTCATCACAGTGCACACCACTTACTCTGTTCAAGATTATGCAGAACTCTATGTCGATCAAATCATGCGCCTGCACGGGATTCCCAAGACCATTGTTTCTGATCGAGGTACTCAATTTGTGGCTCGTTTCTGGGAACAATTGCATGAATCCTTGTGAACCAAATTGATTTGTAGTTCAAGTTATCATCCTCAGACCGATGGTCAGACCGAGCGAGTCAATCAAATTGTGGAGGACATGCTGAGAGCAAGCATCATGCATTTTGATAAGAGTTGGGACAAGTGTTTATCATTAGCCGAATTCTCTTATAACAATAGTTATCAAGCTAGTTTGAAGATGGCACCATTCGAAGCTCTTTATGGACGAAGATGCCGAACTCCTTTGAATTGGTCAGAAGCCGGAGAGCGAACGCTCTTTGGCCCAGATTTAGTTAAAGACGCAGAAGAGAACGTGAAGGCGATCAGAGAAAATTTGAAGCTAGCTCAAATGAGGTAAAAGAGTTATCATGATAAAGGAACAACGCCCCGACACTATGAAGTGGGTGATTATGTATACCTCAAGGTTTCACCAACCAAAGGTGTACAGAGGTTTGGAGTCAAAGGGAAATTAGCCCCACGTTACATTGGCCCATACGAGATCATCGAGGTATGTGGACCAGTCGCTTATCGCATCCGACTTTCGGATCGATTCTCGGCTGTACACAATGTGTTTCATGTGACACAATTGAAGAAAGGTGTGAAGGTACCCGAGACAGAGGTAATCACGGAAGCGAATGCTTAGATCGAGCCAGATTTTTCAGTTGTCGAGCATCCGTTGAGAGTGCTAGATCAAAAAGAAAGAAAAACCAGGAGACATACCGTGAAGATGTACAAGATACAATGGAGTCACCATACTGAAGAAGAAGCTACTTGGGAGACCGAGCATTTTCTCAACACCAAGTATCCGGGTTTTCTTCAATCGCGAAACAGTAAGAACCTTACCCCTACCATTGTCTTTAATTTCCGAATCTCGGGACGAGATTCCTTTTAAGGGGGTAGGCTGTAACACCTCAGGTGTTTAAATACCATTAATTATTGCTAATCATCCTCTTAATCAAGTCAACATCACTAGTGCTTAAGCCCTTGGTCAAAGATAGGGTCAAACCCCTAGTCAAACCCATGAACCCTAGTACCTGATGGACACGGCAAGGGAACTTTTCCCTACTACCCCTAGGACACATGGTGTGTCCCCCTGCCTGCAACAGTGGGGTACCTGTGCGAGTCTAGGCGGTCTGGCGTGACGTTCCAGTAAGCCTTGTACCGAGGATTGTAGGTCTGATCCCGACCCGGAGAAAGATGGGAACCGTCTGGTCAGTGTATACCCCGTTTTGTTTTGTTTGGATTTTCTTGGGGTATGCATTCTTCCGTGTGTTTAGGTTTACGTTGCAAGGTGTTTAATCAATCGATTGTCGGCCTCTCACCGTTATCTGAGACTGCTTAATCAACTGGCCATTATATCCCTTAATGATGGAACTATGTGAATATTACTGCGTGGAATAATTGTATTGTACAATTCTTGATTGCAATAGATGGCTGACTTAGAAATGGTAATTAACTAGAATTTGAGCTAAAATACTGAAAGTAAGGACCTACTCTTTGTTGCTTTTCAGCAAAAGAACTCCACCGGCCAAAAAGCCTTTCATGTCTAGAGTTTGGTGATGTAGTTATCACCCGACAGTTAAGTCTTGCTGAGTATTAGTATACTCAGCCTTGCTATAATCATTGTTTTCAGGTGTTGTTTGGCCTGGAGAGATTCCACCCGGCTGGGAGCTCGAATGGGTGGATGACGACGAGTGATGGCATCACGGATGGCCTCCTGTGACGTCTATCTTATCGCTAGTTTATTATTCCGCTATTTTCGAACTCTGAACCTTTAATTATCATGTCTTGAACAATGGTTTGTAATAATTTAACCCTTCGGGGCAAACATTGGGATTTAACTTGTGTTGTACTCTGGACTCGCCTTCGTGTGAGTTGTAATGCATATGTTCGATCCTCTGTGTGTTATTCAAGTGATTTACCGGGCTTGACCCGGCAACTTACGACGGGATGGTACTTTATTATCGTTTAATGGCCAAAGTGGATTGGTTCAGGCGATAGTACGGTATTTTCCTGGGCGGGTTGTCACACCCAGGCAGCCTGAGCGTTGGTTGCGAGGCCGAAGAACCTCCACAGAACACTGGGACGGCTGATGATCCCATCATCATAGACTAATAATCGCATGATGTCATATCAATGCGATTATATTTATCTTTAATATTTATCTTTATCTTTAAGTATATTTATCCTTTTTCTTTTTTCTTTTTTATCTATAATGAAAAACTTTAATATATTTGACGAGTTTTGCTCGGGGCCTAGTAGTAATGTCTCACATATTTTAACTGTTAGTACGCACGATGTTTGGGCATTGCAATACGTCAGCATGCAAGATAGCATGCACAATTACGCGAGCATTCATAACATATATTTTATGAAATTTTAGGCTGAATAGTTCATGTGCTCGAATTATAACATAATGAACATGTCAAATAAGAGACACAAGAAGAAAATAATAAACAAGTGATACATGTCTTGCCTTTAAAACATCGTCATGTACTCATGTGGATTGATAGGCCAAAAAAATCTATACTATAAAATTTGGGCCAATGGGACCAAACTACAACCCAAATTGGACTCAACCCGACCAGGAGCCCAATTTAGGTTACATTTGGCCGAAAGTACGCCTGTGAAACAGACAACAGTACAGATTATCGTCAAAAATTAGTGCAACCAAATATTTGTCAGAAAATTATGCCTGAAAATTTGTGAATAATTTATGGAGAGCACCAAAACATATAATATCTACTTCTTTATTTCACAAGAAAAAGGACAGAGTGCATTTTGAGTGTCCACAAAATTTTATTTTATTGATAAAGATACATTGCTGTATCAACTAAGAACCTCCACATGTGGGTGTGCCATCCCTCTTGTTCTTGTACATTCATCATCGTATATAACCTAATAGTAATAACTACCTCCACAGATGCACCTGCCACCTTTGTCGTCGACCATTCCACATACGCAATAATCATCTTCATTATCAGTATCCATAAGCAAACGTTTTCCGTCTATCATAAGTTTAAAAGCATCGCCTAAAGACCGAGGAAACCAAGCTTGATTCTGTACTGGATCAACATTGTTTATCTCATTTTCCCGTGCAGCTACTGCAGCCTTAATAGCATCACGCAGAGTACAATCATTTCGCAAACCATCCCTAACTCCTGCACAATCAGAATATGAACGATGTAACAAGAGTGCACATAATGGATAAAATCACATGAACAAATGTTGTCACTAAAAATATTATACATCACCTTCAAGGGTAGTTAGCCATGGATACCCTCCGTTTTGAAAGAATGTAATAGACGCATTGTATGAATCCTCTAGGCAATCTGGATAATGGAATAAAACAAAAGTATTCATTAAAATTTAGACATGACATGTTGTGGAACGAAAATCCAATGATATTGATATGCAACTCACATCTATCACGGTTAACAAGGACATTTGTGGCAACGACAAAATCATTACGCGTATGGGGATGGGTGAATAAACTGCCATATTTTGTGTATTCATCAGTGAGGACACGAAGAAATGCTATGCCGCTACATGCAAAAAATGTGTCACGGGCAATATTACATGTTACATTATATAACATATGTATAAAAAGTATAAACAGTATGAATCAATACTAACCTCGTGTCCTTCAAACAAATTTCCCGTGTGTAGAACGGCTTGAAACCCTTTAATTCAGTTGGGCCAACAGATGCTACAACAGCGATGACGCAAACTTCGGTACCATGGGGCTGTGCAAGAGCAGCTTCTAGCGTAAGGAAAACTCCAGTTGAGATCATTGTCGAATTCGTGGATGGGAAACCTCACACAGGAGTGCTCAACCTACAGGTGTTAAATAGCGCATCAATAATATCCTATTATGGAAATACAATAATTTCATTAATTTGTTACTATTTATATTGTCTTACCTGTCTTATTATCGTTGTCGTCATCATTATCATTATGGTATGATATCCATAGTTATAGATTTGATGCGCCCGCGATAAGAGGATCCTAGAAATCTTTTTATTGTCTTACTCGATAATCTATACTAAAGTTCAAGTAATTAATTATGAATCTTTGTTGATATAATAATAATATATAACATTACACTTTCCATGATACGTATAATCAATATCACCATGCCGTTACATGCGGGCGAATCATTAGCACACGGAGAAACTACTTGATCTCTTTCCTAATCATAATCCTAAATCCTAAATAAAACAATGTAAAATTAAAAATAATAATAAATAAACAAATGGAGAATTTCCTAGATTTTATAATCTCCTTATTAACACTTTATAGCATGCATTTTTAAAAAAGAAGACCGCAGGCGCACCAGGCACACCGGATCCAGACAAATCAAATTTGGTACTCTAGCTGGCGCAGGGGATCTATGTGCACCGGCCACGTCGTCGCATCCACAGAAGATCCGTAGAACGGAGATGATGTGGCGCAACACAACTGTTTCGCAGGGGTTTGGTTAGGCGTGTGATCCTAGGAAGATCCGCCTGAACCTCGTACTGCAGCAGTCAGAAGATCAACCTCGTGTTCGGTGTCAGAATCCAGTTGCATAAAATCTTGATCTGCGGATGAATTTTCATTTTTTTACCCCCTAAACGAGGAGCTTATGAGGGCGGATAGCTTAATGTTCAGGCACATCATTACGTATTATTTCATCCCCTAAAAACTTCCTCTCAGCACTCATCTTCATGTTAATTTATGTTATTATTATTCATCTAAATACAATTTTCCAGTATAATGCGTTAATATAAGCTTTAAATATTGGCAAAAACTGAAATCTCATTCATGATATTTATTGATTTTCATTTCCATCAACCGTGATACATCAATCATATAAACCAAGGTAGTGAACACGATGAAACTCAACAACTATATTACGACAATAATAAGTTTTCCCTAAGACCTTAGAGCAGTCCTCTTGTTGCCCAATTGCAAGAAATACAAGAGGACGGTTGTTGTTGACTCCCACCAGGAAATCGTCGGTGCCAAGTATTTGCTTTACAAGGCCATTAACAACTTCAACGGCATCTGACAGCATGACATTGATACGGCACCAGAACATGCGGTCCTGCACCCCAGACGAAACACGAAGTGAGTGTAGAAGGTTCATGCATATGCTTATGCACCATCCGTTATGAAGCCTTGAAAAATAGTCTCCAAATATATGTGGCTCATCATCAACAAGATCGTCAATATGCAAGGAAGCCCTAACAGCTTAACTCCAATATAGAGTGAATAAAATTGTGTTAGAACAAGGTGACATGATAATAATAGAAATAAAAACCTTGCAAATATTTAGGACAAATTGTACCTTCGATGCATGAGAATTCCGAGCCAGCTGCTAACCTTATGATAGTTATTGATGGACCATGGTGCGCATCTAAGCAACCTGAATATGAAAAGAAGGGACACGAAGGTGTAGATCGATATTTCTGTACTACATGAAAACAGAATCAATATAGAGGAAGTTTAGTATGTTTTACCTGAAACCTGGTTCACACTAACACGTGTGGCAATAAGCATGCTTCTGTTAGCGCATGCATCTAACAAAATACGTAAAGTGATGTCGCTTGGATCTGTTAGAAGTTGTAGAAACACAACGCGTCTACCCAAAGCATTCTTTAGTGTCACAGAAAGCTAGATAACACAATTTACTTCTTCGATCTAATAATAATGTTTTAACATACCGGTTGTCTTTTATGGCGACCTCCCTGATAACATAGTAACCAACGTGTTGGTAAATCATACCAACATGGCAAATAATACCCAAGTTATCCACAAGAGAACCATGAGAACTTTTCATTGCATCGTCCAAGGACAGGAAAGATGCGAACGAAATCATCATGTTGTATGAATCATCATCATCCAAGTATTGTATTATATTTATATAGGAGACGTGAGGTTTCCAGATAGAAAGAATAACTACCACTTGGCAATAAATAATCTGCACCTAGCACAATACCTTTCTAGCGAACTAATGAAGCAAATACTATACCATATACGTCATGCTATATTTATGGAAAAGGATATTTCTAAACCCAAAATGACCGCACAAGCCAAAGAAATCGGCCCACCCTCTAGATACGCCAATGTGGAGATGCTCTTATGAGCTCTCTCTATTTTACATACCAATAGTTACATTTACATGATCCATTGACACATAAATATTATTATCTTTTTTCCTCGTCATGATGAATATACGGAAAAAATGTGTTACATTTTTCGCCACGTCCAAACAAAAAACATTGTGAATACTGATCTGTGTCATATCAGTGCTTTTGACTGACACGTCATCAATGAAATGACACATAGCACTGCATTTAGGTAGGTATGCATGTTTGTTGGCATGAGTGTAGCATCAATGAAATGACGCTCGTGGGTCGCATCCCTTTGGTGTGGGGTTTCTATGTGGGCCCTTCGTGGTGGGCTCTATTTGTCAGCCGCTTGTGGTGGAAAACAACTGGTGTCAACCGCACCCTGTGTGTGCCTAGACGCCCCCACCTTCCCCGATGTTTCGCTTCCTGTCTCGCCCCTTCCCAAGCGTCTCGCTACAGTAGAAACCACCCAACCGCCGCCCAACTCCGATTACTTTGCAAACCTCCCCACCGCTGCCCAATTCCGATTACTATGCAAACCTCCCCACCGCCGGACCCGCACGCCAAGATGGAGCCGGACTCGCCCGCCGTGTCGAGGGTTTCTTGTCGCCGTTCCTCGCTGAAGGCCGCATTGCCGGCATCCTCGACGAGGCGGGAGACGGGGTCTTCGATGGGACCGGCGGCGGAGGGGGCGAGGCTGGGGTGGTTTCCTTGGCCCGATGTTCGCCGGGCATCCGAGGAAGCGGACGCTGAATCCGCTAGGATGCCTCGGAAGCGGAAGGCCGACGATGAGGGTTTTCAGCACCCCAACGCCAAGAAGTCGAAGCTGGCGGAGGAGTCCAGCGAGGAGTTGTACCCCCCCAAATGGCAGGACTTCGGATGGGAGCGTCTGGTAATTTTTCTTACTCGTACCAAATTTAAGTTCCCCCTTTATTATTCGAGAATACAGTCTTTAATTCCTCTGGTTGCTTAGTACATTGAAGTGATTATTTTTGTGTGATTGCGAAATTGTTTCTGAGCCATCCAGTTAAGGATCAGTTAGTAAATCCATCTCAACATTTTGTGTAGTAGCATTCTTGGTACACAACCGTATATATGAATTTTATCTTGGACAGTTTGAAACAAATTTTTGATCACCTCTGATTGCAACATGATTAATCTTAAGTTAACAAGTGGAATATAATATTGCTGTTCATGTCTTGATTTCTTAATTCAGGATCTTGGGCCGAAGGTGACTTATGAGTTCAACTTCGCAAGAGTTAGGCTATTCGTGGAATGCAATGACGATAGCGACGATGAGGTCTGCCTCCCGGGCCCCTACCGAAAACGTCCTACTGATGCCGAGGTATTACCTTCATTCCCTATGTTGACTATGTTCAGTTTTATTCAAATTTTGATGTACTTATCACACTGATAATGCATTGTAAAACTATTTCAGATTGAGGCTAAGGTGAGGACATCCGGCTGGCGCTGAAGCGCTGGGCACTCCCGTAGGCACGCCTGCAAGGAATGATAGATAGCTTTTGTGTAGTGAACTACTCCCTCATGAACATCTAGATTTGATGAATGAGGCTTTTGTGTAATGACCTTGTATAATGGCATTACTTTAGTGGAAATATATGGTAGCTAGTGAATGCTAGTATTATTATTACCCTTGATCATCCTTGTGATTGCAGATGTGTTATCCATTTAAATTTTGCTACAAAAATCATTAAGGCAGAAAACAGCATAAATACAAGATAAATCATAATAAAAGATTTACTCAGTAACTTTGTGCAAATTTTGGCGTAGAGCCTACACATGGTATCTACAACGGCGCCCGGGAATAGTAACTGATGGCGTTGACCAGCCTTTTAAAGCTCTTTCTTATAATATATTATACAAGATTGTACAAAGCATATGTTTTTCCTATAATAATCGTGATTTCGTTTAAATTAAGTCACACATTATATTACATTATAATACTTTAGGACTTTAGGAAATGCGAAACAAATTCTAAAAAAGCAATGACACAGATGAGGACATTTTCTTTATATTTATTTTATGAAACACGACCTTTAAGTACTGACGAAGTAGCTAATTATTATAAATCAGTCCTCATCCGAATTGATGATGATAACAAGATCCTCTATGCTGTCGCCAGGACGATGAGGCTCTTCATCATCGTCAGGAAACAAGTCGAACCATGTTATGTCCACCTCAACCATGTCCTCATCTAACATTGTGATTGATGGGCTCAAGAGATCCAAATCATGACCCGACGTAATAGTCTTGCTGGGCTGTTGGAGTTGGTCCTGAGAAAAAACGAAGGAAACATCAATAAAAAAACACATGAGATACCCTACTATTAATTCATACTTACTGTTGTGTCCAACCCCAAGTTTGCAGGATTCGATGGAGGTCTCATCTTCTTTCCTGAGACATTGCCAGAGTCATCTGTGCTCCTATCATTTTGATCACCGATCATTAACTCAAGAGATTTGACTTCCTCTGAATCAAACTTGTTGCTAATAAAGGCATCGGCGAACTCCTCCTGAGGAAAAAAACTACAAGTAACTGTCAATGGACCAAAATATACGATATAAAAGACTGATCATTCATACTTACTGCTGTGAGCAACTCCAGGTTAGATGGATGCGACGGGGCTCTTATCCTCTTTCTGAAGCAATTGCGAGACTCATCTATGTCACCATTAATTTTCTTCCCCAGCAAGATATCATGTACTTTTTCTTCCTCCACTGGGATGCCGCTGGTGGCGACGTCCGCTTGAACTTCATTGAAGCAAGGTGGGCGGCTACGGGTCGGGGAGGTCATCGCGTGAGTACGAACATTACGTGGTACGACAGCTAATATATATAGGAACATAGACAAAATATGGTATGTAAACCATTCCAAACATATACTTCCCTGTAGCTATGAATGTAACACCCGGGTTTCATTTACACACATATTTGGGAACATGATTTCAGTGGACGATATGATACCCGCATCAGCTTTAAGGGCCCTCTATTCGTTTCCTTTCTATCTTTTATACTAAGCAGGTTAACTTATATCTATTTCCTAAAAAATAATCATGTCCCCAGTGATTTCCTTTTGTCTTTTTTCCAAAATTCCAAAAAAAGAAATCGTGTGCTTCTGCTGGCCGCCGACGATGCGGTGGGCATGCTTGTGAATTGTGATCCAAGGGGGACCCATGTTCCCCCCTATTCAAATTGTGTCGCCGGTTGTTGATTCTGGTGCATGCAGGACAGGGTCGTGTCGCCGTCATACTACTCAATATCGTGCCCATCAACAAATAAACTTCTAGAAGTTGTCTCGTTAATAATGATCACTCTTCATTATCACACTCCAACCTCCCTCTTAATATCCTTTGTTGTCACACTCCATTCAATAATGCACAATACCCATATTGATCATTTTTTTAATTTTAATAGAAATAATGGCTTTAATTAATATATATTGACACCCATTAAACCACGTATCCCTATTAACTTTGATGGCACAATAAATACTTGGGTAATTATAAAATTATTCATATTATCCATTTATGCAAAAAATGGATCTTTTACATAGTGAGCCGTTGGACAACAAATATATCTTTTACAATTAATATGGTAAGTACATTATAAACTCAAACCCTAAACCCTAAACCCGAAACACAATATGGTTGTTGACATCTGCATCAAGGAATACCCTACCTACTTCAACTTCGTCTCGTCTGACACACAATATGGTTGTTGACATCTGCATCTGTGACGCCCCAGGTTTTTAATTAGCGTCATTAATGCTAATGACCGAGTCAAGCACGTTGACTCTAGTCAAACTGTGGTCCACCTGGGTCATCACCTCGAAAACCTATCCAGCAACCCCTAATGACCTTGTTAATCGAGTCAACACTCACTTGTGGTCAAATCTCGGTCCAAGGCGTGGTCAAATCTAGGTCAAACCCCTAATGCTTTTGAACCCTCCGAGAACTTTTGCCGTGTTCTTCGGATTTCACCTAAACACTTCAAAATCGGCCAATATAAAAGTTGTTCATCTTTTCGAGGGACACAACTTTCCTAATTGGCGACATTTCAAAATTTGAAGGTTTGAAGCTCGAAAACTCAGTCAAAGGCCAAATGAATAGTGTTTTGGGCTGTGAAAATGCTGACCTTTGCGACGCGTTCCAAACCAAACCAATCATCAAAACACCTGTCACCCTTTACAAAACTTGTAGAGGGATACGTGGCCTACAACTTTGCTATTTGCATCTGGGGGCACTTAGTTCAAGGTTTTTGAAGAAAAACGCGGTCAAACAGGCGTTGACCGAATCAAATTCAGCTTCCCCGCGCTCTAGAGCACGCACCCCGCGCGTGCACACGTCCAGCGTGCCACCACGCGGCAGCTCGCCGCACCTCGGCGTCCGGACCCCCCCTGGCACGCACCTCGAGCTCTGGGTCCCACGCATGCAGACCAAGGCGCCAGACCCCCTTCCTGCCCTTCCCTCGGCGTGTCGGGCGCCGCGAACTGGCCGCCGGCCCCTACCCGCGCCCGCCGCTGCCGCCGGGCCATGCCGGGGTCCCCATCCCCGCGCGCCCTTGCCTTCGGGACGAAGGATAGGAGCGCCTGCTCGCTCGTCGCATCTATAAAAGGTCAGGCCCATTGCCTCCCCAGGCGCCTGAGCAGCTCCGCCGCCGCCATTAGCGCCGCCGACGGCGAGCTCTTCCCTCCGCTCTTCCCCGTCGCCGGCCAGCGCCTCCGCCGGCCCATTAACCTCTGGCGGTTGCCGCCGCCTGGCGCCGCCGCGCGCTCGCCGCCGGCCTACCCGACCTGCAACACCGGCACCAATCGACCTCCAGGTGAGTCGCATGGCCTCCCCGACCCTCTCCCCACCGACCCCGGCCACCACCTCGCCGGAATCCGGTAGGGACCGCCGGCAGCCTCCCCTAGGGACCGCATTGCATAAGGCTCAAAACTTGCAGGGTCTTTATTGCAAACCAGGGGCCTTTCTGTGAAGGTCAAAAACTTTCCAGGGACCGGTCTGCAAGTTGCATCTTGAATAGTGGTGGCAGTTTTGCTGAGTTTTGTAAAATCTGTAGAAAATTGTAGAAAATTCAGAAAAATGCAAACTAAATTTTGTTGGATTCCTTGTGAAAAACCCTACAACTTTTGTAAAGCATGACTATAGTTTTGGCTGATAGTTTTGTATGAAAAATAGAAAACTGATAAACCTAGATCTGTTGTATCTCAAAATCTACAGATGATTTATAGCTGAATTTTGGATATGTTGTGTGTTATGTCATCCCTAGCTTCTGTACTAAAAATTGCACAAAGTTATGCTGTAGATCTTTTATTATGAATTGTTTTGTATTTATGCTGAATCTGTCTAAATGATTTTTTGCAGCTAAAAATAATTAGAATTTTGTGCTCAACTTTTGCATGTGACCTTGTTATGCGTAAGTACACCTCTGGTGAATTAATCACAATTTTATATCTGTCAGAAATATTTATTCTTGAAATATGCTTGATTTTCAATGTAATTGCATAACCCAAGATCTAGAGTAGCTCTAGGTGTATATGTTGCATGCCTAGCTTAGTTTTAGACCAGAAGACATGTGTGAGAAAGTTGGGATCCGATTGATGCTGATTTATTTTTTGTATGCATTTATCTTGCTTTGGTAGCTAGCTTTTATTATTTTCGGTATATTTAATTTCATAGCTCTCCTAAGTGTGCATGTGTATGCAGTGGCTTTGTATAGACTTGTAGTGCTTCATAAAACACCCCACTGAATTTTATTAATTTATTTTGTGAATAAAAGCAATGGTAGCCTTTTTAAGCTTAATATTAAAGTTAAATTGGGAAATCACCGCATCCACACTGAATGACCCTATGTGTGTGATGTAAATCTTTCTAAAAAGATTAAGACCACCCTTGCTGTTTTGTGAAATTAAATTAATTTATTTACATAATTATGTACACAGTCACTATTAAAAAGGATAGTTAATAAAGAACAACATATTGTTCCTTTATTGGAAGAGTATGCTAAATGTGTGTTATCTAGGTGAATGTGGTCAACCATGCACCCCATAGTTGTCATTTGTTGTTTGTAATTAATTAAATTAAAAACCGTCAATTAAATCTTGCATTGCATCCTCGTGTAGATCTCCCCGACGGTAGATATACGCTCGTGCTGGAAGGAGGAGACGAAGGTGCTGTCGGTGAGCTGCAGTGCGTGGACGTAGCTCAAGACCTGGATCAAAGTCCAGAAGGACCCTCAGGCTAACTATGCTGACGAAGGCAAGCCCCGGTGCATTGTCCTATATGTTTTCGAAAAGTTACATAACTATCTTTGGATGTTTGTGCATTTACGTTCAGGAGTTGAAATGAAACCCTAGACGCATGATCCCTAGGTACCCGTGTCCTTTACTAGTATGCTAGGTCGATAGCTGCTATGCTATAGGACCGTTACAAGTCGAGTGATGCTTGTCACTCGCGAGAATAGGTTCTTATGTTGGAATCATAAGATCTTTATAAATGGATTGCTCATGTGGTAAGAGCATGGGATGTGGGCTCCGGTCCAATGGCTTTCGTGGGTTAAGTGTTTGAACGTACTAAACACTTGTCGGAAATGGGTACGGTAAGCCTAGTACCTAAATGAGACGGTGCGGGAACTTTGCGCTACTAATCTTAGGGTTGCGGCCCCGGGCTCGCCACCCGAGTACATGTGTGAGGCTGGGTGACCTTGGTGGCGTAGCCCAGTAAGCCTTGTACTTAAGACTGTAACATCTGATCCCAATCCGAAGAGTTTTGGGAACCGCCTGGTGGTTGTCCTCGCGGGGGCACCCTACCGTGTGTTTAGGTCCACCTTGCAAGGTTTAAACCAATCGATTGTCGGCCTCTCACCGTTATCTGAGACTACTTATCCTACTGGCCATGAGATCCCTAATGATGGAAGTTGATGAATAATTATGCTTGATTAATTGTATTGCACAACTTATGCTTGCAATATCTGGCTAACTTAGAAAAGAGTAATCAACTAGAATCTGTGCTAAAATCTGGAAAGTAAGGACATACTCTTTGTTGTTTTTCAGCAAAAGAAACCCCAGTGGCCAAAAAAAAGCCTTTCATGTCTAGAGTTGGTGATGTAGCTGTCACCGACGGGTAAGTCTTGCTGAGTATTAGTATACTCAGCCTTGCTGCAATCTGTTGCTCCAGGTAATGCTTTTGCTGATGTGTGGCCTGGAGAGATCCCACCTGGCTGGGAGCTGGAGTGGGTGGAAGACGATGAATGAAGGCATCATGGCAAGCCTCCTGTGATGTTCCTCGCGCCGTTTAATTTAATTCCGCTGTTTTCAAAACTCTGAACTTGTTATCATGTCAAAAACTTCGGTTTGTAATAATTAAACCCTTCGGTGTAGATTTGGATGTTAATCATGTGATGTACTCTGGACTCGCCTTCGCGTGAGTTTTAATGCATATATGTCGATTCTTGTTGCTATGTAAAGTGATTTCACCGGGCGTTAACCCGGCAACTAACGACAGGATGATACTTTATTATTGCTTAATGACCAAGGTGGATTGGTTTAGGCGATAGTTCGGTATTTTCCTGGGCGGGTTGTCACAGCTGGCATCAGAGCGATTATATGCACCAGAGTTTAATTAACAACCTTAATCACTGGTTTTTGAATAAAACTTGCCAAGATTGTTTGGATTTGTAAAATACGTTGGTCCGTTAAGGATGAATATAGACCGAGAGGCCCTAGAGGGAAATTTTGGGTTCTTTCAGGTGGCTTATTAATCTATGGTTTATTTTGCTAACTCCCAGCACATTTTATTCCTGTCAGAACTTACTTTCTGCACAACCATACTAGTTCATCACGTTTTGCCATACGTGGTGGTACCACAGGGAAGTCCTGTGAGGGATGGATGGGACCTATTCTAATGGGAACCCACGTCGCGTTTGCGTCTCATCACGTTTTGCTATACGTGGTGGTACCGCATGGAAGTCATGTGAGGGATGGATGGGACCTAATCCAAAGGGAACCCACCGTCGCGTCTGTGTCTTGCCACGTTTTGCCATACGTGGACGTTCCGCATTGTGAATATGCGAGGCAAGGATCCGCTTCATTCAAAAAGGAGCGTATCCGAGGTTGGACGCTGTCCATGCAGCGATAAACGCATGGATGCCGTTTCTATAGTGAACGGTAATGTATGTGGACGCTTTCGTGAGTGCTGGCACGAAAGGTTCATTGTGTTCTATGATCTTCTGCAGGTACACTAACCACGTTTCGTAAGTCGCTAAGTATGCGTCGACTAGTTCTCGACTAGTTATTATAGGGAGAAACGTGTATATGCCTTGCCACCGGCACTAACTTCGATTTTTGGCTTGATCGCCGAGTGAGGACGAATAGGACGTCTTGCATCATGTTAAAAATTGTGAAAACTTAAAACTGAACCCTGTTTGTTTTATGTGCTCTCTAAGGTGAATTTTTGCTAGTGTGCTTCTTCTTGCATAGCCTCTCGTGTGTTGATGTGTTGCTGCCCAAAAATCTGTTGTGGCTGTTTGCCTAGGTCTTTGCACCTTGTTCAAGAATCAATTTGCCCAGGTGGTCTCTACCAAAGTTGCTCCATATCTAATTGAGTTTTTGCTCGCAAAAATTCACGGTCATAGCTTTTGTATATCTCAAGTTAACCTCAGTTTCGTGAACCTCTGTCCTGCTGTTTTTCCGGAACCCAATCCGAAACCTTGCTTAGTTGAAGCCTCTTCCTAACCTTTCTAGATCAGCCTTTGTATACCGAAGATGTGCCTCATAACCTTTTTGAGTTGCTGGTAAAATTTGGGAATTTTTGGAGCTCTGGTTTTTAAGTTATGAATTTTTATTCACAACTGCCAGAACTTTACGTCATTATGTATGTATGCTCGTTTCGAGTTCTAACATACAATTGTACCTTTGTACACATGACTACCCAGTTTTGCCGAGCATGAGAAAAGAACTTTCTCTATTCTACCATGTCAGTTGGGTAATAGCTTGATCTTAGAGTTCAATCTTCAGTGGTGATCTTCTCCTGTCAACATGTTATCTCCATCGACATGTATTCCTCCCAAAACCCCTTGTGTTTATACATGTTGAAGCACTAAGCTATTCTTGGTAATGACATCCTTGTCATGATCACTTTGATCTTTCAATCATGAACTTATTCTTCTTGATCTTGCTCACAACATTTTGAATTAAAAAAAAACAAAGGTCAGGCTTTTTGGGTATGCATTTGCATAGCACGTGCATTTGTGAACCTTGGGTGAACTAACATGCATACGCATGGAAGATTTCAATACTCCCACTCTATCTTTCTCATGATTGGTGATGTTGTTGTCCCATAACCAAAGGTGCCGCGACGGAACCTAGGGCATCGTGTGCGCTGCAGCCATATGATTGCCACTAGGAGCGCGCTAGGTATCTTGGTTGTGAGAATGTGACTCGCCACACATATGCTCCTTCTCCACTCCATGGGTAATCGAGTCATGCTAACATGCATCATGAGCACCATACCGCATGAGCATGTGCATCATGCCGTCATAAGCATGTGCGTCACACCCAACTTTTAAAATCATTGCACCGAAAGGTAACGAGTCGGTATCACCCAAATTCACAAGTTAAAGAACATGTGAGCAAGATTATTCTGAAATTCCTGTACCGATTTATCTCTTCATACTTTCCGCTTGCATCCGCAAGGAAACTCCCTGCCAAAGGCTCTCCATGACTTGTCACCTTTGACTACTCTTATGGGCCAACCTGGAACCAATGATGGTTATATTCTTTGACCTATAATCACATCGCGGTTGCTTCCCAGGGTAATTCAAAAATCTTAGAAAACCATCCTCCCCTACCTTGTCCTTGGAATTTCGAATCTCGGGACGAGATTCTTGTTAAGGGGGGTAGGCTGTGACGCCCCAGGTTTTTAATTAGCGTCATTAATGCTAATGACCGAGTCAAGAATGTTGACTCTAGTCAAACCGTGGTCCACCTGGGTCATCACCTCGAAAACCTATCCAGCAACCCCTAATGACCTTGTTAACCGAGTCAACACTCACTTGTGGTCAAATCTCGGTCAAAGGCGTGGTCAAATCAAGGTCAAACCCCTAATGCTTTTGAACCCTCCGAGAACTTTTGCCGCGTTCTTCGGATTTCACCTAAACACTTCAAAATCGGCCAATATAAAAGTTGTTCGTCTTTTCGAGGGACACAACTTTCCTAATTGGCGACATTTCAAATTTTGAAGGTTTGAAGCTCGAAAACTCAGTCAAAGGCCAAATGAATAGTGTTTTGGGCTGTGAAAATGCTGACCTTTGCGACGCGTTCCAAACCAAACCAATCATCAAAACACCTGTCACCCTTTACAAAACCTGTAGAGGGATACGTGGCCTACAACTTTGCTATTTGCATCTGGGGGCACTTAGTTCAAGGTTTTTGAAGGAAAACACGGTCAAACAGGCGTTGACCTAATCAAATTCAGCTTCCCCGCGCTCTGGAGCGCACACCCCGCGCGTGCACGCGTCCAGCGCGCCGCCACGCGGCAGCTCGCCGCACCTCGACGTCCGGACCCCCCTGGCACGCACCTCGAGCTCTGGATCCCACGCACGCAGACCAAGGCGCCGGACCCCCTTCCTGCCCTTCCCTCGGCGTGCCGCGCGCCGCGCACTGGCCGCCGGCCCCTACCGGCGCCCGCCGCTGCCGCCGGGCCGTGCCGGGGTCCCCATCCCCGCGCGCCCTTTCCTTCGGGATGAAGGATAGGAGCGCCTGCTCGCTCGCCGCGTCTATAAAAGGTCAGGCCCATTGCCTCCCCGCGCGCCCGAGCAGCTCCGCCGCCGCCATTAGCGCCGCCGATGGCGAGCTCTTCCCTCCGCTCTTCCCCGTCGCCGGCCAGCGCCTCCAGCACCTCCCCCACATCACACTCGAGCTGCTACCTCCATCAATTGCCCTGCACCGCCCCTAGCTTCGCCGGGTTTTAACCTCCAGCGGTCGTCGCCGCCTGGCGCCGCCGCGCGCTCGCCGCCGGTCTACCCGACCTGCAACACCGGCACCAATCGACTTCCAGGTGAGTCGCATGGCCTCCCCGACCCTCTCCCCACCGACCCCGACCACCACCTCACCGGAATCCGGCAGGGACCGCCGGCAGCCTCCCCCAGGGACCGCATTGCAAAAGGCTCAAAACTTGCAGGGTCTTTATTGCAAACCAGGGGCCTTTCTGTGAAGGTCAAAAACTTTCCAGGGACCGGTCTGCAAGTTGCATCTTGAATAGTGGTGGCAGTTTTGCTGAGTTTTGTAAAATCTGTAGAAAATTGTAGAAATTTCAGAAAAATGCAAACTAAATTTTGTTGGATTCCTTGTGAAAACCCTACAACCTTGGTTTAGGCGATAGTACGGTATTTTCCTGGGCGGGTTGTCACAGCATCAAGGAAGGTTGCATTGCGAACATCATATTTGGAAGACTTTGCTTGTAAATATTGTGCTCAAGATTGATCCTACAGGGAACAAATCGAAATCCAAATCCAAAATCCAAAATACATAAAAAAACAAAAAATTTGGGCACCAGATTGCAAAAGGTCCCCTAACTACGGGGAAAATCACTCTCTTAAAACAAACATCACTAAACGAGCTCCCCAAATGAACCGCAACTGAAACATGAACAAAGCCCACGACCTGAGGAGGCCCAACGGCCTCCGCGGCCCATCAAACAACCGCACCAGCCACCCTCGAGCAAACCTCCGCTTCGCTCGAGGGTCGGACGGCACGCGGGCGAACTTTCGCCTCGCTCGAGGGCCTGGCACCCCTCGAGTAGCTTTCCGCCTCGCTCTAGGGGCCAGCGCCCCCCAGCAGATCTCCGCCTCGCTCGAGGCTCCCCCCTCAACCCGGTGACGTGGGATGAGCAAAGCACGTCTTTTCCATCATCTCTCACCCGGTGCGGCCATCCACGGCCCTATGCCACCATCCCCGGCGCTGTGAAGCCATCCCCAGCACTGTGGAGCCCTGTTCCCGTCGGGACGCCACCACGCCAGCCCCTGTGTCGCCCCCGCACTCCCGTCAGCAAGACCCTCGAATTGGCCGGATCACCCTCGAAGCTGCCCTCAAGCAAGCGCGGAAGCCACCACGATGCCCACAGGGGCCGGGATTCGCCAAGGCATCCATCAAATCGCAAGTACTGCACGCCGGTACCTTAACACTATAATGGTCCGATTTTTGTTTGATGGGCCGTATGGGCTCATTTCAAAAGTAAATAACAAATATAATACAACTAATATTGGGTCGTTTGCATACATGGGCCAAATTCTTATAACGGCCAGCCAACCTTTTTCCATCACGTATATAGGACCATAATGAACATTTAATCATTGATAAAATATTCATACATTAATTAAAAATCAACGGGAAATTATCATAGAAACCTTATTTATCCCAAACACTAATATAATTGTTTGGTATTAGACATTTAGCATAAATTGAGAAATCTTGAAATATTCATACTAACTGCAAACGCTCCGTTCCTCATCACCTGCGCCTTGGTTCCCTTCTTGAGTGACAATACAGGCAGTGCAACTGCAGCTCACAATTGACGTGTCCTAATATGAGTTACAAAACCAAATAAGGTACTCATCCATCGTCTTATTGAAATTAATAATAAATCAAGGACCAGATATAGACTGTAACATGTTGTTTAATGGAGTTGTAGGCCTGAACCAAATTGGTGTGCGCATCATTTGTCTTCTCAACAGACGAGCCCCCGGTGTGCATGGATAATTCAGCTTTCGAAACGGTTTGTACACTCCATCTTCACTTCCAAACACAATAACATCAGAGTCAAGAATATTGGACACATATACCCGATTAGGCTCTATTCCATTCCATGATCCGTGGAAGGGATAGTTTAATCCAACGAAAATAGATGCGCCAAAATCGAGTGCATCCATGCGTATCCATGTCCCGCCGGCATCGTCGTACTTGTACAGCCTCATGCATTCTACCGTCTCGAACTTGTTGTGTTCGCTCTCGAGGACCCGGTAGTATGGTTTCTCAAGCGCTTCACCGTGTCCTTGAATAGCTATGAGAATAAGATCGTCAGAAGGAGATTTGGTGAGGTAAAAGATGGTTTTGGCTGGGCTGCGGACATAAGGATACTCTCCGTATGTTACTGTAACCTCATCATCACACATGCGCCACGAAAAAAGAACACCATAAATGTCAACAGCAACCAACGATTTTTTATGTAAGACAGCATCAACAAAAACTTCTGGATAGTATGGTTGCTTTCCGATGAAATATTTTTCATAAGTGATGGTTCTCCACCCGGCGTCACCTTTCGTTGTGTATCCTATTTCCCAATTATCGAATAGAGAAATTGCCATGTGACCCCCTCTGTCAGATGGTGTTTGACATAAAACAATTCGACGCAGTGTACGTGTGCAATCTTGAGATGCTTGAATAAAATCCAATGACTTGTCAGTTGCATACATATCCATAGTAGAAAACGACAGTAGCCCAACTGTTGCCCCAGTGATTAGGTTCAATAATTCGATATCGCACCTGTTGCTCGAGACGACAAGCCAGTCGTCCTTCCCACCAACCCAAACCTTGTTCTTCATAGATTTCTTGTTAGATCGGAATGACAAACACAGTGCAACATCGTGTATACAAATGCACATGATGCCGTCAAGATATATTACATTCTATTTTTGACTGAACAAATGTTACGTACGCATATGCTGATCCACAGAAACCTTCCCAAGCAACACAATATGATTGTTGACATCTGCATCGAGGAATACCCTACTTACTTGAACATCGTCTCGTCTAACACACACACGAAGGAATGCTAGTGAACTGTAATTATTTAATGTAACATGAGAAAGAACTATTATCCAGAATAACAGTAGTAAGATGAATACAAAAACTAACTTTGAATCAGCCAAACAAATCTCCCGTACTCCGTCAGGAGCCATGTAATTGTAATCAGTTGGACCAAATGATGCTACTACCGCTGCAACATCAACCTCAGTGCCATGAGGTTGAGCCATCGCATCCTTTAGTTTCATGAAAGCAAAGGTATTGATCTGAAGATAAAATTGCATTTCAGAATCAGAAGCAGTGATAACAACAAAGTGTTAAAATAAGATGAAATCCTCACCATTTGTATGTTATCCTTTGATGACTCCGGTGCGAAGAAAAAAAGTCGTGAGACAGATCAGATTTAAGATGCCTGCTTTAAAAAAAGTCTTGTTGCGGGGGCTATATAACCAGCTTGGAGATAAAACTAAATTGGTAATAAATAAAAGGTTCCATAAATATGGGTCTGAGGAAGGTAACATCGCGCACCTCATATTTGGAAGGTTTGGTAACAAATTATCTTCTGTTAGAAGCGTTGGCCAAGTAAATCTCGTCCTCAAGGTTAATCCGAGGGAGCAAAAAAATAAAATCTGTTTGAAAAACTAAATTGGCAATAAATCAACAGTTCTATAAATATGGGTTAGGTCTGAGGAAGGTAAGATTGAGCACCACGCATTTGGAAGGCTTGGTAACGAAGTCTGTATGTTACAAGCCTTGCCTTGTAAGTCACGTCCTCAAGCTTGACCTGATAGTAGTAGAGTAAAAAAAATTGTGGGCCAACAGGACCAGCTGGAACCTTGATCGATCTGTATTGTTGATTCAAAATATACATGTTACAATATAATCATATAGTTTACACACAGGATTTGTGTATCTGAGATGCAAATATTCACCCAAAATCGATCTGTATTGCTGATTGAAAATATACATGTTACAATATAACCCGGTATAAATTTAATACCCACTATTCATACTATGCACTAATTACATGTTTCTAAAACCTCCCTATATACAATATTCTTGGTTTTTTTACCGGTGGGATCAGCTAGAACGTTAGGTTTTGCCAAAACCCATGTCGTTTTACGTGCAACTCCTCTAGATAATGGTACATATAGCTGACCATGTAAGAAGACCGGTTCGGGAAGATATACTCCTACAATTGGAATTGTTTGACCTTGTGCCTTATTAATAGTCATCGCGAAACTTAGCCTGATTGGGAACTGCTTCCTCTTCAACTTGAATGGTAGCGTCACATCTTCTGAAGGGGAAAGTGGTATCCTTAGTAGGAAAACCCGCTTACCAGCATGTAGGCCGTTAACAATCTCTGCATCAATTGAGTTGTTACCAAAACCCCTAACAACCAACCGGGTGCCATTGCAAAGACCATTGTGCGGATCAAGATTGCGAAGTAGGATCACAGGGCAGTTTTTCTTGATTCTGAGAATATGAGGTGGCAAACCATTTGGAGTGATAGAGTTCAAAAAATGAAGTGGATAGGTGTTGGTAGTGTCGTCATCGACCGTATCATGGCTGAAATAAACTTGTTCCTCTCCCGGGAATTGTTTGATCATCATAGCATTCATAGCATCGACATGCTCATTTCTAGTAGATAAGATTGCACGCTCCCGCAAATATTCTGATGACGTACAATTATCTTTCAAATCAGGAAACACATGCTTTATAAGAACATTAATAGACTCTTCAGAATCATAATCAAGCATAATGTCTGCGGGGAGCTTCACATAGTCATTAGCATCACTTTCTTCTAAACCATTCCCAATCCTCAAAAGAAAAGAAGAGTACCATGGGTCACTCTGTGCTCTCATGTTCTGCGTCAATTTGATCTTATGTATTTTATCCCATATATGCGACCTCTGCAGGGTTGCATCTGTAATTTGTGCTCGAGTGCCACGTGGCACAACTGGAAGAACTTGTCTAAAGTCCCCTCCAAATACAACAACCTTCCCACCAAAAGGATCACTGCAATCCATTATATCTTGCAAAGATCTATCAAGGGTTTCAACAGCTTATCGTTTCGTCATGGCCACTTCATCCCAAATAATTAAGGATGCTGTCCGCATAAGAGCTGCCGTTCCACTCTGTTTAGAAAAGTTACATGCTGTATTATCACCATGTTTTATAGGGATTTTGAATCTTGAGTGCGCAGTACGCCCGCCAGGCATGATAGAAGCAGCAATACCAGATGTTACAGTTGCGATAGCAATCATACCCATAGAACGAACCTTGGCAAGTAACGCTTTGTACAGAAAAGTTTTGCCAGTACCTCCAGGTCCGTCAACGAAAAAAACCCGACCTCTCTTATTAATCACATGATCCATAATTGCATTGAAACCAGACTGTTGTTCAGCATTCAATGAGCCTATTATATTCAAATCATCCTTGTTGAAAACAACATTCCTCTCTTCTGTTAGCTCCCTGTAGTAATCTCTTAATGCATCTATATGTCAAGTGAGTAAATTCATCAGACATAATCCCCAATTAAATAAACATTCACCATATTATCTTGCATAAAATGGCACCAACAAAAATGCAAAATATACGGTGCGCATCATAAAAAATCACATATTCAAAATCTGACTTTTAATAATCATTAAAATGATTGTAATATATAATTAATGTTAAACAAAGTATGCATTGTGAAAAGGAAACTTGATTGGTCAAGATGGGGCAGCCCAAAATCCTTTATATCCTTCCCCATGGACCGCACAATGTCTGCTACATCCCTCAGAACCAACTGTATTACATAGGAATCATCTCCAATACTGCGGCGGTAGTCCTCAGCCATTGATTCAAAGTGATTATCCCAATGTTTACGTATGTCCGCATACTCACAAAAAACAGCAATGATAGCAAACATGCGCCTTAATGCACAAGGCATTTGAAAATGTGATGCTTCGGTCATTGCCTGGTCGATAGATCCATCACTGGTAATAAGACCGAGTTTCTCACAAGCATCTCTAAAGGTAGGACATACGACACCTCTAACAGTTCGGAGCGACTCATACGACGTTGCACCTCTAACATGATTTAGAAGAATGCGAAGGTAGTACCTGCACCCTTCAGCTGGATTAGCATATACTAACCTCCCAATCTGGAAATGTTGTTTCCTCGGTTTCCAGTATTTACCAGACTTGACCCATATGTAATGTTCCGGAAATTCTCTGTACAAATACTGACGTGCTTTGGGATCTTTGATGTTCATATTGAAATATTCAGTTAGCATAGATCGCTGAGACTGTGCACGAGCAACCACCTCTTCAAGGGTATCTGTATCATTGAAAGGTACCATATGCATCCCAGGGAGGTGTACTTGCATCTGAAGCACAGGTGGATACATGCTGTACAATGGAAAGCGATATAGTCAGTAGAATGCCTCTATTGCAGTAATACATCTTGCTTTTCTATACTGCTTAACTTCATTGATCTCAATAGGTCCATTGGCCGTACCCACTTCAATGGAGAATGATGAACTATCATGTCCTTTGTAAATGTATTTGTATATATATTTGATAGACTTGATGCTGCAACAAGCCTCGACATTGATATGACAATTATAACGCATCAAGAGCACAGGATTGTACGGAACCACCCACCTGTTATCTAACCAATGGTTCCGCATGAATACCTCTTGACCATCATCCCATCTTCTATATAATAGGTATGCATCTTTCCCTTGTTGCGTCTGGTCAGAAAATTGTCGTGGATAGTTGAAACGACAACCTCCATCAATCATACACGGACACTTTGGATTAAGCGTTCCACAAGGACCGTGCATCATGTGAGTGCATACCAACCTATGAAGCTCAGCAAATTTCTTTTGATCAGGCATCTCAGCTGATATGTACTTGTCAAAATCATAAGGTCTGTTCAGCTTAGAATTTTTCTCCATAATCAATAAAAAATGCTCATGGGGTAGTACCCTTTTCTGAAACTCTGTAACATGTGCCCAGGCTGCAACTTTACCAAAATGACCCTTTATGATCATGAAGTTATGAAGATCACGTAGCTTAGCATGGTTGACCCTAGCCACAATGTCTGGCCTATCTTGTGGAGTCTGACCGGGTAGCAATTGTTCTACAATTTCTAGCGAATACGGATTGCACGTCATTGTAACAAAAAAAATCAGGACGCCCATACCGTGCTACCAAAGCCATAGCATCCATAAAACGTGAATGAACATCCCTGTCGGAACCTAGAAAATCCTTTGACAGCACGATACGTTTACCAACCTTTCCTGCATTAGAATCACCAAGTGCCAAGCAATCTATGATACCCTGCAAAATGACGTCACCCCATGAATTAGGATAGAATCACAAAATTTATTGGTATTTTATAATCAATGCATAAGCTACTTGTAATTTACAATTCAAACTTACCTGATAGAGATCTGCTCGAATAATTTTCTGATGGTCAGGGTTGGAGTACCAATCAAGTCGCATTGATTCAATTTTTATGTACATATCAACAACCCACTGCTGGAAGAGACGTCCACCATGGAAGAAAACATTAAACACACCTTCTCGTATTTGCATTAGGTAACAATAATACTCTCGAGCGCTGACATGGAGTCTTGAACCTAGTATACACATTTACGGTCACATGTAAATATCAAAATATAATCATTAACGAAAATAGAGATATAATTGGATGTGTATATGCAAATGCCTCACGAGTGGTGAGAAAACATACCACCATCCTGGTCATTTTCACCCCCGTCGTTATAGTGACCACCATTACCCTCGTCATCCACATCTGCATCAATAGCTAGTACATGACATGTAAGTTGAATGGGCCGTTCGAACAAAGTTAGTTAAACAGTCAAGAGCACTATGTTATTACCAGAATCTTCAACTTCCAAGGGATGAACTGGCATGGGCTTTCTCTTACTCCCAGTTGTACAATTACCATCTAGCGGTACATTAGATGTACCGGCAGGATCATCTGCAAATCATTATAATTATATATATGTTTTTATCTTTACTATAAAAATAACAACACCAACAATCAATATCATATATCATATATATAAATATAAATATGAAATATTAATATTAATACTAAATAAATATTAAGATATTATATAAAAAATAAAATATTTGAAAAATTAGAGAACATACCTTTATTCTTTTTTTGTGTATTTATGTTTAACTCTCGGGAATCGCGGAACGGGATTTTCTTCCAACAACACCTTTTTATCCTCCCACCCCGTCTCTCCACCGGGGTAGAAGAGCGGGTAAGCTAATGGGTCATAGCAACCATGATAAGCACGTATGAAGGTGGCGTGACCAGAATTTGCATAAATCATTATACTCCGTTTGAATTTCCGTTGCTCATCAGAACCATCTTGCCATATCGCAGCTACCTGATCCATTGCAGGCGCATTAAACCTCCTTTGATCAACAGAGATGCTTGTAGTTAACTCAATCTTGTACTCTTCGATATTTCCTGATTGCCCCAGGATTCTGAAATTATGAAGATATGGGTTCTTAGCTTCTGTGCTCAAGATCCGTAGGATCTCCTGGATCAAATCCTGGTCAAGATGAGGGGACCTATTTCTTCGATGCACCAAACTCTCATCTGTGTCATAAAAGTACAATTGCATGTGGCGTGGTCCCTTACCACCGGGTACTAACTGGTCAATCTTGTGATAAATTTGACCATGTACTTTGAATGTGTAAATCCCAGTACCTATGATTAAAATACAAAGAATCACCACATAGTTATTAATGTCACCACATATATATATTTCTATATACACGTACCTTTGGCTGTGGCTAGACGTTCGTCAACGGTGGCACCAAACGATGTGAACGAAAAATGAGAGTTGAAATAACGTATGTTACTTCTAAAATACTTCGCATCTTTGTCTATTTGACTTTCAAACAAACGATGCATTTCAGCTGGAAGCTCGTGAACATAAATATTAACCTTGCCTTTTCTGCAACAGAAACCATCCGTTTCGCTAGTGAATTTCAAAGCCCCACAATACTCACAATTTGGCACTTTGCGCAGCATATGGTGTTTTTTTGGCAAGTCTTTATACACCCATTGGTATGGATCCTGATTTATAGTAACCAGGTCTGGATCTCGACGTGTCTTGTAACATACAACTGGTCAGAAACAAAAGTGTTAATATAACAACGTATTATAAAAAAATAGTAATAATGCTTATTTAAACAACAATATATTTACCTCTTTCATGCAACACTCCCCTGTATTGATATGAAATGAAATTATAATTATCTTCGTAGTCATCACGCAGTCCTTCATCCGGATTCTGACAATCTAAATCCTCCCCTGTATTGATATGAAATGAAATTATAATTTTTTTATGCAGTATTATTATATGCAAGAACATTGATGGACAAACTTGGTGACTGCAAACCTTCCAATGTAACATCACCATCGTCTGGCTCCCAAAAACCCGATGCATGTGTGGGTACTAATCTGGTAGGTTGAATGCTACTGCCTGGTGAAATAAATAAATAAATGTAGTTGGGCAGCGGTGGGGAGGTTTGCAAAGTAATCGTACTGTAAAATACAACAGATGACAAACCTTGTCCAGGTGTAGAGTTACTTCCAAATAGATTAGTTACCACGGACTGCATTGTTCCAAATGCACCATCACCTGCGAGTGTAACGCCAAAACCATGTTGGCACTAAATTTTTTTAATCATGGTTGGCATAAAGATTTTTAACACAACAAGGTATGCATAAAGTGCAAACCATGGTCATTAAGCCTTCTTTTATCCCATTTCTGTGCAACTTTCAAAGATTTTTTTCTGCAGACATCCTCTGGTACTTTCGTGCATTCTTCAACGTTTTCTTTTCCTTTGACATCCTATCATACTTCTTCCTGTCCTTTTCTCTGGATTTCGCCAACTGACTCTCTTCTCAATATCAATATTCAATATGCAAGTTAAATCATCTAAATAATTCTACTTAATCATGGCATAACACACCTAGTGGACAGCAACATACCACTGGGTTTACGACGTAGGAGATTTGAATGCGGGGTTGATATTGTCACAGAATTGACAGGTACCTCATTAGAAAGAACTGATGAAATTGTCACGCCACAATGATAATAAGACAATTAATTGTTAATACCACAAAAAAATGAACCGAGAATAATTTGTATAACCCATAGGCGAGGGGACACACCATTGGGTATACGAGGTCCCAGTAATGATTCCGGTGTAGATGTTGCAACAGCAGAAACAGGTGCTTCCGGTGTTGATGTCGCCGCAGCAGCGACAACTACTGAAGAAAGTGATAGGCCACAACAAAAATAAACAATCAGGAGGCCGAGTAGCTATAGCAACCGCAACTTTACCGGCTTTCTTACGATGGTAATTTGCTCTCCTCCTTGCATTTATTTGTTCTTTATTTGCTGCATATTTATCCCTCCTTACTTGATTTTGATCAATGGTCGATCCTGAAGATAACATCGTGAAAAACCGCAACTACAAAATTATAACGAAACGACAATGAAAATTACCTTCTGCATCACATGCATTAGAACAGGGTCTTTTAGAGGATACAGCAGATCGTTCCTGCTCAGGTACTTCACGAGTTCTCTTTGATACTCCATCACGACTTTGTAGGTTGAGAAGATTTGTAATATCTCCAAGCGGCAAACGTTTCCCAGAATCCGTGGCAGCAACTACAAACCTAATAGATTGTTGAAACGATGCCCAGCTCCTGGTGACAACGATTCTATCTATCTATAAAGAAACCGATGATCAGTTGAAACACGAACCTAAGTCTCGTCTCCTGCGCCCACGTGCAGCTCCTGGACGATCAGCCATTGGGGCTTCCAGCACTCACAACGGCGATGACAAAAGAACCAGCCTCGCCTGTCGACGGCGGCGACCTTGGTAGGAAGACAAACTTTAAAAGAGGCAAGACTGATTCACCGGAGAAACAGAAAAGGACCCGACTAGGAAAAGGAAAGAAAAAAATGCACGATTGATTGAAACAATTGGAGTTAGGAAACAATTCAAAAAGAGAAAGGCGGGGTGGGTGAATACGACGCAATGCGGGTACCGCAGGCGAGTAGAAAAGGCCCCGGTGAAAAAAAACAGTGTCTACGACGAAAACTTACGAAGGATGACTCCCCCCCCCCCCGAAAATCGTCACGCTCGCAGACGAGGAGGAGGCGGCTCGCTGGCGCCCGCGCGGAGGGAGGTAGGGATGGTGATTGGGGAGAAAGGGGAGGAAAGAAAAGGCGATGGGGGCGTGATTTGCGGGCGTGGCGATGGGGGCATGATTTGCGGGCGTGACTGCCCGCGGGTACGCCAGGCGGGTAGAAAGCCGCGCGGTAAAAAAAAACTGCGACGACGACGGAAATTTACACTGCGATGACTCAACCCCCCCAAATCGTCGTCGCCCACGATGCCATGAAATTTTTTTGGCTGGGTTTGACGTTATTTGGAAGGTTTTGCGTGGGATTTGGTGGGATTTAGTATGATTTTTGCTGACCGGTGGGACCTCCTGTGAGGGGTAAGGGTAGATTTTCGGGTGGGAGCCTATTTTCAAAAGAACTCGTTCTTTATAGTATAGATATGGGAGTACATTTTTCCTTGTTTCACTTTAAGAACTCAATAGAGTCCTTTATATCAGTGCTTTTGAAAACTCAAGCAACTTAAGCTTGTATATCATTCTTTATCTTTAGGTTCGCCTATTACTTTCTATTCTTTTTAAACTCATAGAGTGCTTAGTGACTATAACACAATGGAAATGCTCAATCAATACCAAGGTAGTATAAGAGCTACTCCGAAAAACTATTTCCCAGTGTGGGATACACAATAAGCACATGAGTCATTATATCTTTCTCCCGCCATGTAGGATGAGTCCTTTGCCAAAACTTTTCCCGCTATGTGGGATTGTCTAACATAGGCATTATGCCTACTTTAGCCCATAAAACAGGTATTTTCTCAGAGCTTTTTCCTGCCATGCGGGTATAAATACAAACTTTTCTCATCGTACAAGAGTATCACAAACTTTCCCCTCCATTCAGGTAATTCGTGGAAGGGACATGCATGCCAGGATTGGCTCGCATTCAATCATCAAATTCAGAAATAAATCTGAATAAACTGTAACACACATGCTTAATCCAACATTGATCAAATTAAACATGCATATGAATTATTGCAACTTTTATCATGATGACTGAACTGGAAATAAATTCCTCTTCATATAGAGTACAGGAAAGACATTTCTCAGGACTCTCAATGATCTATCTCTTTTCTTGGATTAATATCCAAAAATCTTTTCTTTTGAAGTCATTCTTTAAAGAGAACATAGTCCCTCATATTATGGCATTCTTTCTTTGTCATCTCCTGAGTCACAAGTGCTCAGCTCACTTTTCTTAATGCTTTCATTAATGAAAGCAAAAAAATTCTTTTGTCTGAGAAAATATTCAATAATAATCCAAACTTTAAGCTTATGAACCTTTAAAACTTTATGTTCCATTCTATATGACCGTTGGGCAGAAAATAGAATAAAGCATCATTCATCTATATTAATTCCAAGTCATCATCGACTGAATTAGAATTATTCCATCATATCATAATATTGCCATCATCAACGTTGGTCAGAAAATGACAACATCATGAAACTTTATATTTAGAATTAATACTTATCAAAAGTATTTCTAAAATATCCTCTTTATTCATATTTGAGTAGAGATATTAAACTTTGTACAAAAATTGGCAACCAAAACCAATGTAACTCTATCTTGAACTTCATACAGTGGAAGCTGACTTTAACTTTAACGTGGATATAACCCACAGAGAAACTTTTCAAAACTGTTCTTTCAATTAAATCTTCTCGTTGGTTCCAATTTAATTGAAAGATAAGTATCATTATACAATAGAAACAAGAAATAAAAACAACATTTCTTGATCTTTATTTACTCTTTGAAAATTGATCACTTTGATGCAAAATTCATCAGAGACTTTAACTTTAAACATAAGACACATATAATTATAATATTGTTATCATCAACGTTGGTCAGAAAATAACAATACCATAATTAACTTTAAATAAATATGTTTCTACTCCACTAATTAAATTTTCCCGTTGGTTCCAATTTAATTAGAGGGTGAGACTTTTACTTTGCAGTGGAAAACTTTTCTTTCTTTTCAGAAGCAATCACACTTCTGAATTTTTTTTACACGGGTTAACTCTCTAAACAATTTATCCCATTGGTTCAAAATTGAATAGAGGTTAAAACCTTGACAAACTTGCCATAACTCTGCCTTGAATTAATATTCCATCAAAAGAATTTTTCTTTTTACATTACTTTTCTCTACTCAACTTTTCCCTTTAATTTAATTTTCGAATTAAATTAAAAGGAGCAACAATTTAAACTTTTGTAGCAGAAAACATGAATAAAAATTCATGAAAAACATACTATTCAGAAGCAATCTGTCACTTTTCTAATCTCTGAGCAATTTTCTCGTTGGTTCCAATTGAAAAGAGATCAAAACATATACATAACTCATCAAAAAACATTTAAACATGCTTATGAAAACAAGTAGAACAATTCATAATTGATACTGTGTAGCAATGATCTTTTGGCCCGGAGCAAGAACCAGCCCACAGCCTCTTTGCGGGTGCGAGCCTGGGCTCTAGGCCCAGCAGCGGATGAGCAGGCCGCCAAACTGGCCCGTCCATCAGCTCCCGCCTAGGCTGAATTTGGCCCATCCATGCGCCGACCGCCAGGAGCCGTCCATCACCGCTAGGCGTGATCCAACGGCTGCGCGTGCTCCTCGCTGGAACAAAAACACGACGCGCTGGCTCCCCTTGAAACCCTAGCTCCATTTCGCCTGTTCCCCCGCATCTCTCACAACGCATAGCGGCGGCGGGGTCATCTTCCCCATGGCCGGCGATGACCGGCAGCGGTGAAAGGCGGCGCCGCCCGGCACGTGGCCGCGGCGAACTACCCCCTTTCCTCTTCCTTTCTCTTCAGTCCCTTCCCCTCCTCTCCACCACAGGCGAAATCCAGAGAGCGGAGTAGCTATGGCGGCCAAAGAGGATGGTGATGGTGCCGCCGCAGGCCACCAAAGCTTGCTAGAAATGAAATACGGACATGCTAGCGCCCGGACGTCCAATGGGAACGTTTCCCATCGGATGCTTCGCAACATCCAAAAATATGTTCACAACAAAGAAATGAGTGTTTGCAACATTCAAAATAAACTTTTACAACATCAAAAAAAATGTTCTGGGGCCATGTTGTGAGCCATGTTGCGAGCATGTTGCCACCCGTGTCGCATGCCACATCCAACATCAGGGGCCCTCCTCGCTCCCCTCTGAAGGACCGATTAGGCGACCACAGAGGGGGGGGGGGTGGAAGAGTGAATGGGAGCCGATAGAAATTCTTCTCCGAAGAGATGAACTCAACTATGCCCCAAAATCACAACCAAGGATTCCCACACGATCTTGCCAAGGTCATCGCCCTGCCTGAGGAGAAATAGAGTCTTATCTACTTTGCCCATCTCAAACCCTTTGCTGAACAAGAACCCCGTCAACCTGCCATACCATCGCCGGGGAGTTTGTGTCAGCCCATACAAGGCCTTCCTCAGCCTATACACTCGGTGTGGGACCTCAACACTCTCAAAGGTTGGTGGTTGCCTCACATAAACCTCTTCCTCAAAAAACCCATTCAAGAAGGCATTATTCACATCCATTTGGTACAATTTGAACCCTTTAGCCACTAAAAAGGCTAGAAGGATCCTAATCGCCTCCTAACTGGCTATAGGAGCAAATGTCTCCTCATAGTCTATCCCCTCTTTTTGGCTATAACCTTGAGCAACCAACCTCGACTTATTTCTCACCACTTCACCATTCTCTCCCTCTTTGTTCTTCCACAACCATTTTGTCCTAATAGGTTTGCAATGTGGTGGTGGCTCCACTAACTCCCAAAATTGGTTTTTCTCAAAGTTCTCTAACTCCTCATGCGTTGCGTTCACCCAATTAGGATCAGAGAGTGTGTGTCCAATATCTTTCGGCTCAAAGGTAGCAACAAAAGCTGAATGAGCAAAGTGAGAGACATTTCTGGTCATCGACCGTGTTGTGCGTTCATTGATGTCACCAATACCTTGAGCAACCAACCTCGACTTATTTCTCACCACTTCACCATTCTCTCCCTCTTTGTTCTTCCACAACCATTTTGTCCCAATAGGTTTGCAATGTGGTGGTGGCTCCACTAACTCCTAAAATTGTTTTTTCTCAAAGTTCTCTAACTCCTCATGCATTGCGTTCACCCAATTAGGATCAGAGAGTGTGTGTCTAATATCTTTCGGCTCAAAGGTAGCAACAAAAGCTGAATGAGCAAAGTGAGAGACATTTCTGGTCATCGACCGTGTTGTGCGTTCATTGATGTCACCGATGATTCTTGAGAGAGGATGATCCACTTGAACGCGCCTTGGTGCCTCTCGCCTAGAGACGACCTCCCACTCAATAGCAGCTTCCACTTGATCTTGCTGGACCGTAGTCAGTGTAGGGGATGGACCATCCTGAACCGTAGTTGAAGTAGTGGAAGTATAGGGTACATGTGTGGCTAGAGCTTCACCATCATCACCATCATCTTCTCCAGCATCATCCTGCTCATCCTCAAAGATCTTGCCAACTTCGTCATCACATGCACACTCAATAACAGGTGAACTACATGGTTGTGTCTCGTTGAAGGTAACCTCGCAAGTCTCCATGATTTGGTTAGTATCAGGGTTGAGCACATGATATGCTCGACAATGATTAGCATAACCCACAAATATTCCATTGGAGGACCTCGACTCAAACTTATCGAGCCTACCCTTCTTGAGAATAAAACACCAGCAACCAAAAGCCCGAAAATGGCTCACTCTAGGTGCTCGCCCATGCATGAGCTCATAGCACATCTTTTTGATGAAAGCCTGAAAAAAAATCCGATTCCCAACATGGCACATGGTATTCACCGCCTCAGCCCAATATCTTCTCAGAGTCCTATGCTCATCGAGCATCATCTGAGCCATCTCACAAAGGGAACGATTTTTCCACTCAACCACTCCTTTCTGATAAGCGACATAGGGAGAGTAAAACTGATGTTCGAGACCCAGATCACGACAAAAGGTTTCAAATCGAGAGTTTTTAAATTCAGTGCCATTGTCGCTACGAATAGCTCAAACAACTTCTCCATTCCTCTCATTTTCAACCTCTAAGATCAGATCCCGGACAAAACCAAACGTCTCCCCCTTGTTAGCCAAAAAGAAGACCCAAGCATAGCGAGAATATTCATCCACTATCACCAAGACATACCATTTCCCACCCGCCAAGCATACATGAGCTGGACCAACCAAGTCCATATGGAATAGCTTGCATGGGCACCCTGTCATAACAGCGGTCAGAGGCAGATGAGAGGCGGCGACCATCTTGCCATGCCTACACGGAGCACATACCAAATCCTTTTGGTATCTCAATCTAGACAATCCTCAAACCAAACAAAGCCCACTCAAGCATGACAACAAGTCAAAACTCAAGTGACCTAGCCTCCTATGCCGATTGAAGGACCGATTAGGCGACCAGAGTGGGGAGGGGAGTGAATGGGAGCCGATAAAAAATTTTCTCCGAAGAGATGAACTCGACTATGCCCCAAAATCACAACCAAGGATTCCCACATGAACTTGCCAAGGTCACATAGTCACAACAGACCTACCAACCCTAGGAACAAGTCCCAACTCCACCCAAAGCGGAAACACAACACAAGAGGCGAAGGACTTAGACAATCTGCAAGGCTCTTGGTGGACCATCCGCAGTGACTAGGCGGACCATCCGCGGGACCTAGGCGGACTGTCTGCAAGCACAAGGCAGACCGTCCGAAATAGGCTCCTGAACCTCCAATGACACACCGCGAGAAACGGACCATCCGCCACCTACTCACGGACCGTCCGCCACTCACGGACTGTCCGTACTACACTCACGGACTGTACGCCAAACTCTCTCCAACCAAAAACAAAGGACTCCACGGATCAAACCACGAACTCGCATGAACAAGCGAAGAACTGGACGAATTGCAAGCCGCGCGGACTGTCCGCGCCTACCAAGCGGACTATCCACCAGGTGCGGACAGAGCTGCTCGAGCCCAACCTCTCCAAGGTCAAGGTCAACTCCTCCTTCCCATTGCCCGATCTCTCAAATCAACCAAGGGAAAGCTACCAAATCATAGGGGAAGATGAAGCGTCTCTAGGAGATGCTATACCTATGAATTCGGAGCCCCAAATCCACTAAGACGAGAGGAATCGAGATTCTACCGAGCTCAAGAACAAAGCTAGGGTTCCAACCGAAATCCTCAAACCAGAGGCCAAATCCGGCGTTTGAGGGGTCAAGATCAAGCACAAAGATGCACAACACATCTATCCATGCTCCCCACAAACAAAATTGAACAAATGCCTCAGAATTGACGAATCGGGCCCCACACGAAAATCCCACAAAAGGACTCGAAAAGACACAAAAATCACTCGAGCCAAGAGAAGAAATCAATGCAACCATGAATGCTTCCATAGAACCAGAGGTCAGATTCTCTACAAAATCATGAAGAAAATCTAGCCTAAAGAGCAAGGAAATGAGGAAGCAGTCCGGATAGATGAGTTGCCCTGGAACCATAGAGCTATATATATATGAAGTCTCTCCAGTTTGGGCAAATGACCAAGCTACCCCTAGAACATAAAGGAAGATACACACACCTTAGGGGCAATATGGTCAAGACTTGGATATCTTCATTGGGTGGTCACGCCTTCGCCGCAGTCCGCGTCCTCCTGACGCAAGCCCTGCGATCCCGCAGCGTGTCCCCCGACATCGAAGCTTCTCGGCGTACTCGAATCCCGTCTCTGCCCGCCGAGCCTCCGGTCTTGGTTTTGTGGCTCAACCAAGTAACCCGACGGTTTTGTGGTGAACCGCCTCAAACCCCACGTGCAGACTCTGGTCGTGAGCCACTACCCTGCACCGGCTTCTGTCCACAACTTCGTCTTGCTTTTCTTGCCACCATGCGGCCTGCACTTGATCCTGTTCGGCCACCGGGTCTGTCCACTCCTCGGAGGCCCCGCAAGGCTAAAACCTTTCGCGCTCGCTCTTCACCTACACCAACGCAAATCAAGCCGCAACCTGCACCTACAATACTCGGCCAAGAGTCAGTCCACACCATGTTGTCAATCACTCATTACACAAGGGAGCGACCATCCACCGGTCCTCACCCACTCAACACAACACTCAATATCATGTGTCTACAACATCGAAACTCAACATCCACAACATCAAAAATCAATGTTTGCAACATCAAAAAATTGTTGATAATGAACTGTCGATAATTAGGGAGAAAACCCGCCGCAACATCTACTTCATGTTGACTGGAACATTCAAATGCCTTGTTGCAAAATGCAACATTCAAATGAAACACCGCAACACACGTGTGAAACATTCGCAACATCATGATTCTCTTTGATACATCCATTCAAGACATTTGAAACACTCACATGAAACATCCGAAACACTGGAACCCTAAGCTTGCAACATGCAAATAACTAGAAAAAAAGATGTTGCACTTCCACATGTGGGGGGAGGTGGAAGTCAACGGGGAGGAACACGCGGGGCCGATGGGGGCTGCTGGCATTGGATCTGAGGCGGCCGTGCGACGACGAGGTGTGGCCCACTCACGCTCCTACACATCGCGCTTGTCGTCGTCAGCGACGTCGGCCTCGGGCCTCACAGCCATCGGAGGCTAGATCTGATGGCGGCAATGTGGGAGGCGCGACCACGGAAGAGGTCGATGAGGTGGCGACCCACCGACGGTGGCCGGCGCAGGGCTGCGGTGGAGCTCCCTGGGAGCAGAGCTCCCCCCTTGTCGGTGTTTTAGACTGGTAACTGTTGACGGCTATTAAGTACCTATTTTATGGCCGTCAATCCTTGCATTTCATCATGAGAATCATGCACCCACACTAGAATAGGGGTTTAAACTGACAATTTCCACAAGTGGCTGTATGAAGATGAATGAAGGTGTTCAGCATAAGAAATGAAGAGAAAGCATACCTCTATGATCCTAGCACTTCAGGCTCAGCCAATGAGGGGCTGCCATGCAAGCATCCCCTGGATCAATGATGTCATCAATCCAAGAGAGAGAGCCTCAGCGAATCAGAGACCGCCACGCGTGCATCACATGGTTCCTATGGCCCACCAGAGCGCCTAAACCGCCTCATGATTGCATCCTATATCGACGAGAACTGACTGTTATAGCCGTGAGGGTCTGGTGTTCGACGCGTGCAATCATTTGCCGTGAACCGACAGTTATAGCCAGGAGGGTCCGGTGTCCGAAGCGAGATCCTTTGCAGCTTGTACCCCCTAGAACCGAGTACCTACAAGAGATACCATACCTCTCACCTACCTTAGCAGAGATCCTATGTCCTTGGATAAGTCGCTCGTAGAGTACCCCATCCGTTCCTTGGATTCGATACCCTTTGGAATACTCCCGAGGGAGAAGTGCTACAACGGTGTATCTGTGCGCTTGCGGACTCGTTCGCACCCGTCAGTGTACCCGGGTGATTCTTACACGCTCACGCTATCCCGGTGCCATAGTGGTGAGGTTAAGAAATATCAACAAGCATTTCTGGCGCTGTTGCCGGGGAACGGTTGTCGAGAATCTACGAACCCGACTATCCTCGTATCTTCTGTTTTCCCTTTTTGTTTCTACCTCTACCCCCATTATCCCAGGAAGGTTATCCTTGTACACACTTTCCGCCCAATATGAGTGAACCAATGGAATCATCCTTACGAAGGCGATCCGCCTCCTTAACACCTTGCATAGTTCACCCATCTCTCTTGAAGCTAGTTGAGAACGATTCCTTCTCAGGCGAAAGCCATGAAAATCCCTACTCCCATGTGAGAGACTTTGAACAACTGTGTTCCACCAAGGGTAAGACTGGGGCGACACAGGATGTTCTTAGGAGGAACTTGTTCCCGTTCTCCCTTTCTGGAGGAGCGAGATCTTGGTACCGTTGTTATGGGCATGATCACCTCAACTGGGGAGCATTGAGAGCAGCTTTCTGCACCCGATTCTTTCCTTTGAGGCGTATCATTTCCTTAAGAATGACGATCCTCAGTTTCCAATAGAGAGAGAAGGAATCCCTAGGCATGGCATGGCATCGTTTTGCCTCTATGGCCGAGTCATGCCCAATCCTTGATCTGCCAGACCTGGTGCTCCTGCAGCATTTCCGACTTGGTCTGCTAAGGGATAGTGGCATGATGCTTGATGCCATTTCGGGAGGCGCCTTTGTGTTCTTAGAGCTGGAGCGAGGAAAGGAAATTCTAGGAAAACTTCGAGATTTCAGCTCCCTGCCCGTCCTGAGCGACGAGGTAGCCAATCGTGGTAATGAAGAGTTGCCTAGATCCATCTTCAAGAGAGCCCGGGCTTACATACCAACTTTCTTTACGCTCTGGTCGAAGATGTCATTCTTGACTAGTAGGAATCTATGTGAAAGAGCACCTAGCGTGAGTTCTGCCCTTAGGTTCCTCTATCGTTTCTTCTCTTAAAACCCGACCTTCGAGACTTAGTCTCGAAGGAAGGAGGGAAGGAGTGGTTAAAGAAGGGGTAGTTGTTCCTGGTGAGAACGATTATCTAGACTTCAACTACAACTTTCCAGGAGAGGTTACGATGAATGTTTCGTGCTTCATGTCAAGGCTCAACCTGAGGTGTCGCCACACCAAAGGTCATGCTAAGACACTGTCCCCAGGCTCACAAGTCTCTATACTTCTGGCCTTGGAAAGCACGATTTTATACCGATCCAGTTGAGCAACCTATCTCGTCATCATGAGCTCAGCTAGGACCGATGCCGTTCAAGTTAAGTAGGCATCAATCCCATTATTACACCTTGACTTGATCGATGCCCCGCGAGAGTGTGGTTGCATCTCTAACTTTTGCACTCCCGTTGGAAGCTTGGGTTGGCTTACGTGTCATCCTCACACAAGTGAGGGTGAGAACCTTTGGCAACCTAAGGAGAGGATAAACTGGCAAGTTTGTTACTCTTGATCTACAGCTCGAATGTTCTTCCGACCCATGGAGTCTCACTCACTAGATCTGGGGTCTGAGCATCCTTGAGCCATGCTTCCAGAGGTGAAAGTTTCACTCTCAGAGCACTTTTGGCTGTAAGCCGGATCTTGTGCTCATCCGCATCACCTCTGTCATCTCTCGTCCGTAGTGCTGTAACCTTGCTAGCTGCACGACCCTCCTAAGGTCACCCATCATAGTTCCCTTAGGATGGTTGTGAAGGTCACCACCGCGACATTCTGAGCACAGCTTGCAGTGTATACATGCACTAGCCGTGTAGGAAGGAGACGAGCTCCATCATAGGAAACCCACCGGGGGAACCATGAGTTAAATAAGGAGGTACCTTGGAAGAGGGGAATGACCTAGAAGGGGTAGCAACATATGTTCTACTCGGGCATGAGTCCAGGTGAACCCCCTATGTTGTGCTGTTTATGCGGGAAGAGGCCTAAGTGAAGCTAAAGGAGGAGTGAAGGCATTTATGCCCAAAACCTTATCCTAGCTATTACTGGAGCCTCCAACCTCAAAACCTGCGGGACACCTGGCCCGGAGACCTTGAGCCCTACTAGAACCCACAGGCCAAAGGGGAGGCCCAGCGGGGCTCATATGGGTTCGGCCGACCCAATAAGGGCGCCACCGCCTCTCCCCTTTCGCGTGCGCCTCCCTTCGTCCTCCAGAGACCTCCTCCGCACCGCGTGACGGATTTCGAGCCACGCAGAACTCCATCTCCCCTGCTCCTTCCTCCTCAGCCACCGCACCGTTGGTCATGAGTAGCCGGGATGCACAGCCTCGTCGGATGAAGGCCCCGTCCCCCTTCGAAGGGGAGAAGTCCTTCTTCTTTAGCGACCTAGGGAGCGACAAGTTGCATCCATGGGACGGATCTCAGGATGATATGATGACCCCGGAGCGAGGGAGGAGGATGAGAAGCCCAACTGGAGACTCGATAGAGCCCCCAGCTAGGCACAACTCATCTTCACCCCCACTTTCACTAGTCATTGTTCCTGATTTACCGCCCTATGGAAGAAACCAGCCCCTGGTTCAAGCAAGAAGGTGCTCTACGATGACTGGCCAGGCCCACTGTTGAAGCCCGGAGAGCGCTACTCAGGATCGCTCTTTAGCAAGGATGGTGAGCCTTTCTGCCACAAGTATGAGTAGGATGTTTGGGATGAGTTTCCGTAGCTCCAGACTAGGTTTCACATCTTTGGGGTGAGGACCCCGAAGGACAGCTGTGGGGTGCCAAAACCATACCCACCGCGCTGGGAGACAGAACTTGAGGATATCCTAGCTTCGTTACCTAACAGAAGGAGTCTCCAAACAAGCAAGGTGGCAGATAGATTGGCAGATGTGTACCTCGAGTACGAGGCCTTGGTGAAGGTTGTGAAGAAGCAGCGAGAAGAGTATCAGCAGCTCAGGCGTCTTCTCCTCGAGACCCGCAGGGAGATGGATGATATGGTGCAGTGCCTGATCAAGGCAGAGGGTTTGGAAGCCCTCTTCGCAGAGTAGAGGGCTACGCCCACTTTTTCATTTTCCATAGGCACTTAGTTCAGTTTAGTTTATTTCCTTCCATATTTGTTTCCCTTTCAAATTTTATTTCCATCATGTGTGTAAGCGCCTATTTCATTATGAACTTGAATAAAAT
This sequence comes from Cenchrus fungigraminus, assembly GCA_036936925.1. Lineage (NCBI taxonomy): Eukaryota > Viridiplantae > Streptophyta > Magnoliopsida > Poales > Poaceae > Cenchrus > Cenchrus fungigraminus. The sequence continues at coordinate 52,861,747 of CM072772.1, read as the reverse complement.
ATTCTGGCTCCACCGGTCATATAACCCAGTCGAGTCACCTGCGTGTTAGTTATTTTGTTTTTTGTTTGTCTTGAAGAACCACACCCAGGTACAGGATAGTGTGGGGGAGAGCCGCACTCTCCAAACGCGAACACGAATGATATTTGCAGCCACGCTACACTCGCACAGTGCGTACGACTACTCATGCTTACAGAACCTGAACGGAGATGCATTCTTGCACATCACAAAAAAAACCTCGTCCGGTCTGCATCAACAACCAGCGCTGGTTTGCATCTCTACCTCATTTAACTGTGATTCTTGAGTTCGTTATGCCTTTTTATGAAATCCTTTATAAACAAACTGGAGAAATCTATGGTGATGCTTGCTCCGTACCTATGGTTGACATGCATAAGTTTTGTTCCTCATTTTTACTCTTGAGGCTTGTGAACCATATGTTTATAAGGACGACATGTTCATCTAAGTAGTTGACAAGTAAGATATGGCTTGATGACATGATCTTAGCTCTGAAGGTTTAAGTTCTTGGGTTTATTTTTTTTTAAAAAAAAAGAGAAACGCTCTTGCAGCTCCTCTTTGATATGTTCCAGTCCTACCAAAGCCATATGATGTTTGTTAGTTGAAAACCTTATACTCATATGCTGCTTGTTATTGCATCGAGCTTTGTCAAATTCTGTGACCCTTGTGAGAATTCTTTTCACGCTTTCATGATCAAGATTCATGTGCACACCACCATTTCCCCTTGCTATGCTTCTACTCTGGAAGTTAGCATTGTATCATTCATCTATTCACCTACATAAATGCTACATCGTATGCATTGAATTCTCCCTCCTTTAGTACTTTGTAAAGGGGCATGGCTATCTAAAAAAAGTGAAAGGAGGGGCACATGGAGGTCCCTCAGTTATAAAAAAAAGAGGAAGAGGATAGCCATGTTCCCATAAGATTTTTCATATATAGTTATTAGAGAGAGGATCATGCAATGGAGTCATTCATCTCATTCGTCATATGATGGTAATAACTAGTACCTACTCCGGGGCTAGTGTTCACCTTACCATCTGATTGTATGAATTGTTTTTTTCCTTGGATCCAGTTTTTGACCTTGCAATATATGAAATACAAGTATGCCTTACCATTCATATCCTACCCTGAGCTCCACATAAGCCTGTTAGAAGTAGGGTGAATCTAAGGCAGTCGTGCCTAGCTGAGGACATACACACATTGACCGATTCGAGAGAATCAAGGAGGAGGCAGAGCATGATTTTCTTCAAAATTATTTAAAAACCCCAAGTGCTTGCCATCAGATGACTAAGGGATTCGATTTATGGTCATTCTTCTTATCAACCAGCCAAGATGGCATGGTAGCCACTCCACAAAGTTCACAAGAGCAAGGTATGACCTGGAATAATTCTTATGTTTGTTTCATACCTTTGGTTTAACCCACTTGATCTCTTCCCTATTGCTCGGGACGAGCAAAGGTCAAGTGTGGGGGTGTTGTTGACGGCTATTAAGTACCTATTTTATGGCCGTCAATCCTTGCATTTCATCATGAGAATCATGCATCCACACTAGAATAGGGGTTTAAACTGATAATTTCCACAAGTGGCTGTATGAAGATGAATGTAGGTGTTCAGCACAAAGAAATGAAGAGAAAGCACACCTCTATGATCCTAGCACTTCAGGCTCAGCCAATGAGGGGCTACCATGCAAGCATCCCCTGGATCAATTACGTCATCAATCCAAGAGAGAGAGAGCCTCAGCGAATCAGAGACCGCCACGCGTGCATCACATGGATCCTATGGCCCACCAGAGCGCCTAAACCGCCTCAAGAGCAAGTGTACACCGGAGACCGACCTAAGGGCCCACAGGACAACCACTCGGAGAAAGCACAGCACGAGCGGGGCCCACCTGGGGTCGGCCGACCCTAGGATCGGCCGAACCGACCTATGGTCGGCTGATCTCGGGCCTCCACGTGGTGCTCGCCCATTGGTCCTAGAGGCCATCCCCGGGGTGTTTCGCTCCACTTGGCGCTGGTGCTTAGGCCTATAAATAGAAGAGGAGGGGGGGGGTAAGAATAGGACAACACACTTGAATGCTACTTCTCACCTTAGCCTCTTCTCCTTCTTCTTATTCCCTCTTGGTGGAGGTGAAACCTCATCCTACCATGAGTGTGAGTGTGAGGAAGATCTAGCATAGGTGGTGCTAGGTAGAGAGGGGAGTGTGTGGGTGAGTAGAAGGGAGATGCGATGATCCGTTCTTCATTCATCATCCCTTTGTACCTCATGAGTGATGTTGTTCTTCATTTAGACTAAAGTGAGTATTTCGTTATATTCCAATTAGACTAAAGTCGTATTCATACATGGGTGATATGTTCTAGAGTTCTTCGTCTGTTCATCATTTAGAGGCTCGTGTTCCTCGTGACATGATCCTTTGATCTTGTTGACTAGATGAATAGTTCTGCATTCCGTTTGTGTGACTACTTGTCAATTAGAATATAGTGAGTCTCCTGCATATCTGGTTTAGACAAAAGTGTCATTCATATCTCTTCGTATTGTCTTGATTCCATGATGGGCAAGGTCTAGTTGTACTCATGGGTTCGTCGCTCCGTATTTCTACGGAGTGCTGTAGTGTTGCTACGGGATGTCAGACGTAGCCGTGCTATAGTAGTAGTCGGTAGTGCGGACGTCGTGTCTGGACTACTGGTTATCCTTCGATTGCCCTGTATCCCACGGTTTGTCTTGGGGTAGGCCGCGGTAGTGACAGCCGTTGGACCCTTCTGAAATCCCCCACGTTCGGATACAGGTGTAGGCAACCATTTGCTGTGAACCGACTGTTATAGCCAGGAGGGTCCGGTGTTCGAAACGAGATCCTTTGCAGCTTGTACCCCCTAGAACTGAGTACCTACAAGAGATACCATACCTCTCACCTACCTTAGCAGAGATCCTCTGTCCTTGGATAAGTCGCTCATAGAGTACCCCATCCGTTCCTTGGATTCGATACCCTTTGGAATACTCCCGAGGGAGAAGTTCTACAACGGTGTATCCGTGCGCTTGCGGACTCGTTCACACCCGTCAGTATACCCGGGTGATTCTTACATGCTCACGCTATCCCGGTGCCATAGTGGTGAGGTTAAGAAATACCAACAGTAACCTACCAAGGGGAGTACCCGAGGTAGATGTTTGTGGCCTCGCCGAGATCGGAAACTCGAAGGACAGACACGTGGCACACAATTTAGACAGGTTCGGGCCGCGAGGTGCGTAATACCCTACGTCTTGTATACTGCGTAGCTCTGGATTGATTGGGTGTTGTTACAAGATGATGCAGATAGATAGATAGGGGTCCCTGCCTCGCCTTATATAGTCTGGGATGCAGGGTTACAAGTCGGTTTAGAGAGGAGAGTACTAGTCGTACACGGCTAGGAGTACTCTACATGGATCTGGACATGTCTAGCTTCCTAGCCGAGTACTAGCCGTCTGGTTGCCTTGTGCTCCACGCCATCTTGCACTATGTAGCCCAAGTCGAGTAGTCCCAGGGGCCCACACAGTAGTCGGTTCCAGTACCCGCCTGGGTAGTGGGCCCTGGGATGTCCATACGACAAGCCCAGAGTACATTGTAGTTGAGCAGGATATCTTCCAGTAGTCTTGATAGCCTTGGCGAGTAGTCCTTGAGCGTCCCCGAGTTCCACAAGCCAAATGTCCTCAAGATGCTTGAATCATCCCGAGGCTGGAAGGTACTCCAGCTGATTTTTGAGTAGTCTTGAAGTCTTCTCAAGTAGTTCCCAAGCGTCCTGAGTGCTTCTCTCGAAGGTCTTCAATAGTACTCGTGATGTCTTGATGAAAAAAACCACATGGAAAATGCGATTCAAAGAATCGCATTCCATATGGAATGTAGCCCTCGAGCCTTAGGTCGAATTGTAGATTCATGCTGAGGGTCAATCTGAAGTTCTGCCTGTTGACACCCAAAATTGGCAGACACGGTTAGACCGCCCTGTACCCCTGGTTAGACCGCCCTAGCCAAAGTCCTCAAAAGGTAATTTGGACTTCCCCATTGGATAGGCCTCGTTGAGTAGATCAAGATCCATATATAGAACGTCCAATTCGGAGTCCGTATGAGAGAGATATGGCTTCCGGAAGATCTCTACGTCACACGGGGTGGTTAGACCGCATGGCATAGGTGGTTTGACCAGGTCCAGGCATTGTAAATCGAGTCAGAGATGTATTTTAGCATGAGATTTGTTAGGGTTTCGACTCTAGCAGGGGCAAGACCTCCCCACCCTATAAATATAAAGGGTCGTGACCGATTGAGGAGCCATCACCCAATCGAACATATCAATTTTACCTTTTTATCTCCAAACCCTACTTTTCCAACCCCTTTGCTTCCTTCTTCGTCTCTACGGCGATTTAGGGTGTTCTAAGTGGCCTACCGACCTTAGAACAACCCTAGGCGCGTTGTCCCTGACGGGGTCCCTCCCGGGGCAGCGATCTTAGGTTTTCCGCGACGTTCTTGTCCAAGGCGGTTAGACCGGCCCCCCGGGCGGTTAGACTGGCCCATGCTGGGAACCTCGTCGAGGTGCGATTTCAACTACCGCGCGATCTAGCGCACTTGTGTGTTCGACCGGAAAAAGCGTCAACACACTTTTGGCGACTCCGCTGGGGATAGATCTGGTTTTACAACCGATTTATCAAACATCATCATGGTGAACATCGAAGAACTCAGCGAAGAAGACCAGAGGAAGTACATCGAGCTTCAGGAGTACATCAAGCAGCAGTTCCTCTCTAGCGCCAGGAAAGATCGCTCAGGCAAGGTGACGATGACTCAAGAATTCGAGCTGCCAGCGATCAAGGTCAACAACGACAAGATTGAGTTAATCACCACTATAAGCAAGCCTGAAACTGATCTATCTACAAAGCTTACTGAATTATCTCATAAATTCGAGCATGCTTTTAGTAATCAGCATAGTCAGGTTGCTAGTATGATTGCTCGCTTAGAAAAAGTTGAGGGTAAAAGTAGTATTTTAAATTTTCCTAATGATTCTATCCCTCAATTAGATTCACAAGGGGTATTGTAAACAAACTTGTCGGCAGCATCAGGAACCTCAATTGAGACACCTGTGTATGGCATGCCGACTGGTTTATATCCGGGACAATCATCATTGTCGGAGCCGACCCCGGTCAGACCGCCCCACATGGCCGGTCTGACCGCCCCGTCTGGCCAGATGATGGGTGTTCCAGGAAATCCACCTCTTGTGAATAGAGTTGATTTATCAGCTTCAAGGCAATCCCAACTAGCTGCTATGGATGAATTTAATAAATTTAAAGAAGAAGTAGCTAGCATGGTGAAAAATAAATTCGGCATTGATATGGGTAATTCCAGGTTATACCAAAAACCTTATAAAGCCGAGTTTGATCTTATGGCTTATCCCCCTGGTTGGCGCGTACCTGATTTTATTAAATTTAGTGGTGAGGACAATCGTACAACTTGGGAACACATAAGCCAATGCATTGCTCAACTAGGTGAAGCAAGTGCCCATGATTCTTTTAAAGTGCGTTTGTTCTCTCTATCTTTAACGGGTACCGCCTTTGCTTGGTTTTCATCTTTAGCCCCCAACTCTATTGATTCTTGGAATCAATTAGAACAAAAATTTCATGATCACTTCTTTAGTGGGGATTATCAACTAAAATTGACAGATTTAACATCGGTTATGCAAGGTAAAGATGAGACGGTCTCTAATTACCTTAAGCGTTTTAAAGAGGTTAAAAACCGTTGTTTCAATTTGTCGATTTCTGATTCTGACTTAGCTAATCTTGCTGCTAAATGTTTAAAATCTGCTCTTAGAGAAAGATTAGAAGGTGCGGATTTTTATTCACTTGATTCCGTTCTTGTGAGAGGTATGGCACAAGAATTGATGTTGAATAAAGAAAAAGAAAAACTTAAGTCTCATCGGTCTGATGTTCATGTGGTTGATTATGTTTCTAATAATTTGAACGATGAGACTGAAATTTATAGTGCTGAATTTGTATGGCCTTCTGAAGATAAATCTTTTTCTTGTGCATCACTTAAGCCGGCTAGTAAAGGTCGGCAAGAAGAATTAAGATTTACTTTTGATGTTTCTAAGTGTGATCGCATTTTTGATGAATTGCTTAAACTTGGAAATATTAAAACATCACATACCATGCCTCCACTTGAGGAGATAAAGCGACGTGCATATTGTAAATATCATCATTCTTATTCTCATGCTGCTAATGTTTGCAATGTGTTTCGTCGCAAGATTCAATCGGCCATAAATGAAGGCCGTTTGGTGCTTCATGAAAAGCAAGTTGACAAGCATCCTTTTCCTATCAACACCATGGAATTGCAGCAGCCCAAGATTCTGGTTCGGCCACATCAAGTCGAAGCAACCAAGGGCAAGAATGTGTTGGTCGGGGAAGCAAAGCCCGATTTGAGAGGAAAAGAGTTAACAAGAGAAGTTGCTTATGAGAAGACCCCTGATGGCAGAGAGACATTCAAGATTACTGTCAAAGCTTCTGGACATGGGGGCCAAGGGTCGTCTGCGCCTGTCAGTCGACAACCACTTGAGCCTGAAAAGGCTGGGGTGGTTAAACCGGCTAGGGTAGGCGGTCAGACCGCCCCTGCCCGTGGTCGCCCAAAGATGCCTATTCTGAAGCGGCTGGAGATTGGAAACTGGAAGCTCAACGTGGCAAAGAATCAGGGGAGTGTTCCAAAGCCAAAGGTCACATTTGACATGTTATTCGACAAATACACCAAACAAAAGGCCGTTACGAGCGATCATCCGTTAAAAAAGGATGAGGTAACCCACGCTTCAAAAGAGGCCATCATCGCCTCCCAGGGCAGCAGTCAGGTTCAGGGGTGAATCATCCTGTTGGGATAAAAATCTTCCCCGAAGAGGGTCCAAGAGTCAAAACGAACTAAGGGAAGGAAAAACACTTACGACACTGAAGAATATGAAACTTGAACTCGACTGGGCGTAATGAAACCCAGCCGCTCTCCCATCGCCTCCCTTTCATTACCGTCGGGTCCTTTTTATAGGCCCGTAACAATTACGCTTTACAACACTTGCCATCGCTTTTTCACATTGTGCGAAGAATCTCAAGGGTATTTTGGTAACCTCGCAGGGCCCGTACTCACACACTTTACAGATGTTTACTTTACACATTCTCCGCCTACGTGTCTGCTCGCATGGCACCTCACTCTTCGCTAGTCTTCTCTTCCGGCATGAACGTCGCGGCCCTCTCTTCGTTTACCCTTAGATCTTCGCTGGTTCTTCGCCTCTGCGCCCTTCGCCCCTCATCTCCAATGCGGTTCATCGATCTTCACATAGGTCATTTCCCGTGAAATGTGCTCTTGGCTATTCTCCTTCGCGTGACTTCTTCGCTCTGCCTTGAACCTACTTTCGCAGCGATCCCTTCTTCACACCTTCGCGTCTCTTCTTCGCATGGTCACGGAACATCTTCCTTGCGCCCGCCTCTCGTCGTCTTCGTGTGCGAACCTCGCTTCCGTGGACGAAGATATTGAGCTTCGCCCCCGCGGACTATCTTCGCTCGTCGCTCTTCGCCGACCACGCTCGTGGTCTTTTCCTGAAACAGCCAATGTACGAACCAAAATAGGCCCCACTCTTCTACGATGAGCCGAAGATACAGGGGGGGTTAGTTGCGAAATATTTGCCCCAACATTCGGCCCCTTGCTAGTGAGGGTTTCAACCGAAGACGAGCCGAACTAGCAAAACTTCTTCGTGACAGGTGGAAATATTTCGCTCCAAAGCACCTCCCCTCTTCGGCTCGTCTTTGGATTTTACCCCCCATTCTCTTTTTATTTATTTATTTATTTTTAACATTTTTACTATTTTGCATGTTTATCCACGAAGCTCCGTAATTTTTGCCATGTCACAACGGTACTCCTAGATTCTCGCCACGTTATTCGCTACAGGATCTCTGAGATTTCCTCCTTTGGTAGCCTATATAAAGGCCCGTCCTCACCTAAGGTTGATTTCACCGCAGTAAAATCATTGCAGATTGACCTTTGCCTTCACGAGAGCTAAGAGTTCCTTCTCTTCCTTCATTTCCTTCTCTTCGTAAGTGTCTTCTGCTCTCTTCTCTTTTTCCATTCCTTTGCCTTGTTTAGTTTCTTATTTTCTTTTATGCGTGTGTAGTTTCCTTCTTCGCTTTCTTGTTTCTTCGCATCCATGGCTCCCAAGGCTGACAGAGCGCCTCCCACCTTCATCTTCGGGCGGAGTAAGGTTTCGGAGGCCCTTCTAGCGGAGTTTGTGACTTCCGGCTTCATCAAGGAAGGGAAAGGTCGAGCCCCTGCTCCGGAGACTACTCCTACACCTCGCCCCAACGAAGTAGTTGTTTTTCGTGATTTATTCATTACTGGACTTCGTTTTCCTCTTGACGGAGCTGTCATTTCTATTCTTTGGAACTTTGGGATGTATCTTCACCATCTCACTCCTAACGCTGTTCTTCGGCTTAGCGTTTATATGTGGGCCAGCAAGACAATGTCTGTGAGTCCTACTGCTGCTAACTTCGTTAGGGTTCACACCGTTCATCATCAGCCTTTGAAGATTGAACGTCTCGTTGATGGTGTTCTAGTTCGCGAAGAAGCTCAGTTTGCCTCTCTGAAATTCAAGTATCGTGGTGACACCGATGTTCCTATTGTTGGCTACAAGAATAAGTGGGATGAGAACTGGAACCACTACTGGTTTTATTATACTGTTGACGACGAAGAGCTCCCTCTCATTTGCACACAGTTTGAGAACCTGCCTAAGGGTGTTGGCACTACCTATGAAGATGGAGATGCGGACCACCTTTTTCTCGTTGCTTTCCAGGAGCTGGCGAAGACCTACGCTACTCGTGACCTAGTTGAGGAATACATAGGCGCGAAGGTGTTCCCTGTTCACGCTGGTTGGTCTGTTGTTGCCTGGAACGACTTTGCTTCGCCCATCAAGATCCCAGAGTTTGCTAGGAGCTTCGGTTTGACGAAGGATGGTACGTGTCTCTTCTTTCTTCGTTGCTTTTTACTGTACTTAGCCTATCATTTTTCCTTTTACTTTGCCTTTATTTTGCTGATACTTTTTTATATTCTTCTTTGCAGCTATCAACGTTGCTGAGATCGAAGCTCGGGCTAATGAAATTCTTGGGCCTATCTCTTCTAATGAAGATGCTGAGATTCAAGAGCGTCTTGGTGGCACTCGAGACAATCGTCTCTTCTTCTTCTTCAGCATTCATGCTGGTGATCGGGCTGTTACTATTGGTCGTCGCGAAGCGCAAGCGAAACATGCTGCGAAGAAGGGTGGCCAAGTAAGCTCTGAAGCCGCAGCCCCTTCGGCGTGCCCGAAGATTGTTATGAAGCGCCGCGGCTGTGGCGCTGGGCGGGGTGCTTCAAAACGCCAAAAAAATTCTCGTGTTACGTCCTCTGAGGCTGTGTCATCCAGCCCCGAAGAGTCTGATCATTCTAAGAGTGATACCGAGACACGTCCTACCGAAGTTGGTGTTGGCTCCGGTACAAACATTGAAGTTCCTTTAGTTGACCAACCCAAAGAAATAGTAGATGTTACTTCTCTTTCTCCCAGTGCTGCTGCTGGTGCCACTCTTGTTGATCCCCTGGACATTGATTACAGCGACCCCGAACCTGAGAGCGACGAAGATTGCGCCGCTCGAGCCCGATCCTCGAAAGACAAGACTCCTGTTCCTCCTCCTTCAGCTGTCGAAATTGTAGTGCCGTCTCCTGCTGAAGCTCCTGGTGGAAGTAAAGTTGTATCGGCTATTCACCATAAGACTTTGACTCGTGTTGAGCAAAATGACGGTTCTTCGTCTGGGACTGAGAGTGACACCCGGAGTGGTGGTGTCTTTGTTAGCAATGAATCCCCCAGCGTCGTAGCTCGGTGCCTTGGCATGAAGCCTAGTGCCCGCATCTTCGGTGATTCTATGCGCAAAGTGCTCTAGTTCTGCAGCGATGATCGTGAACGCACGTTGCTCCAAGAAGCTGGCGATAGCTTTGGCTTTCCTGTAATGGAGGATGAACTTGGTAAAGAAAGCGCTGAAGAAATCTTATATCAGGCTCAAGACCTCAGCATGAAGTCCTTCTTGGCTTGTCGTGCTGCTCAACGCCGATGCCGTGCTGACCTTTGGTCCCGGCAACTTTCAGAAAAGACGTCTGCTACTACACTGAGCAAGGAGATTGATGTCGTCAAGACCCTGCAGGCAGAAAAGGTTTCTCTCTCATCTTCTTTGGAATCTGAGAAGAAAAAGTGCCTTGAAATTTCTGGTGAGAAGGATGAGCTGCTAAAGAAGAATGTTGAGTTAGAACTTCAGCTAACTGAGCTTCGCCGCTTGGCTTCTACTGCTGAAGACGAGAAGAAAAGGGCTGACGACCTACAAAGTTCATATGATGCTAAAGTTGCTGAACTTGCTGATCTTCGGCAATCATATTCCAATCTGTCTTCGGAACATGAAGTTTATTGTGATGAGATTGAGCGTCACGTGGCTCCTCTTTGCAAAAAAGTTCATGATCTTCTTGTGGCCTGCTCCTTATGATGTCAAAGAGATGTTTATAGGTCAAGTGTTTGATTGGCTGTCTAACGGTGTTAGCTCACTTGCATCTGCTGGACGTTCTTTTGGAGAGCTTGGTGCTGCAGTTGCTGCCCGAAGTCTTGCTCACGCCATATACTCTTTATTCAAAACTTCTGGTAACAACGAGCCCAGCATGACAAAAAGTGATCTTCGGCAACTTCGTGATGCGAACTTTGCTTGGCCAACTGAAGCATTAGTTGAGAAGATCCTTGTCCTGCCCAAGAATGTAGCTAAGAACTTTATGCAAACCTTCTTCAAGAAGTTTGGTTTTGGTTTAACAGTTGCCGAAGGTCGGCGTGTGCTCCGCAAGGTTCCTATTACTCTATCTTGCCTTGATCTCCTTTTACTTCGCCAACCTCTCTTTCTTATGATTATACTTTTCCTTATTTGTTTCAGCCTGGTTCTGTGCCCACGCCTTCGCCTTCGCCTACTGTTGCATCTCCTGTAGGTAGGGGTGATCCTTCTTTGGCTGCGGTGTCTTCAGCCGCACCATCTACTCAGGCTGCTTCTCCGCATGAAGTTAATAAGTGTAGGGATTGACCTCACCGAGTAAAGATAAGAACTCGTACCAGGATTTACCATTGTTGGCTAAAGCATTGTTGGCGAAATCTTACTTACCTAATAGGCGGCGCATTTGCTACTTACCTAACTAACAGAGCAGGCAGGCGCATTTGCCAGAACAGGCGTATTTGCTGGTCCAGTTAATTACGGATTGGATATGACAGTTCATTACTTGAAATTATGGGGACTGCTCATTTCTTTGTTTAGCATTTCTTTCCTGAATCAGAGTTTTGAGTAGCCCGAGTGAGGGACGGACATGAAATTAAGAAAGAGCCCGCACGCAGGCTTCTGTACGTCACTTCGGGAGCCCCAGAGGTGTGAGGGAGTGCATAGTCTTAGTGCGTAGTCTTAGTGAACAATTCGTCTGAAACATTTGCAACTCTGCGTAGGTGCCGGAGGTGTATCCTGCGCAGGTTGCCGAAGATGTTTGTCCTATAACTATTAACTTTGGTGATTATTATATGTCTGGCTCTATTTGGCGCAAGTTTAACTCTAAATTTCCCGATGTGCCTTTTGATGTGTTTATGTCACGTAAGATAGAAAAATATGAGAAGAAGAATCTTGACGCAAAACATGTCTTCGAACATGCTCGCAACCGTCTCTGTCACGATGGTACCCATCGTCGTCAAATTCAAGGATCTGAACCATCTTCTGTTGTGCCTGCCCACGAAGACACACCTTCGTCTTCGAGCCCCCTTGTTCTCCCAAAGATTGAAGTTATTGATCTCACCGAAGAGGCGGAATATGAGTATATGTACAAGCACCCCCGCTGATATGTACTTCGATGTGTTTGTCTTTGTCGTGTATGTTGCTATGCTTGTAATCGTTCGAACTATGTTGTTGTACCGAAATGTTGTGCCTGTAATCTATTTTTTCTACCAGGATGTATGCCATAACTTTTCGTACTCGCGTTTGTGCGAAGATGATGTTTTGTCTTCTTGTTTTCATACTCATTTGACCTTTGCTGTTTATCTTCTTCCGAAGATTGAAACATGGGAACTACGCTCGAAAAGCACCTCCCCCCAGTTTCCTGTTTTAATCTTCGCAACTCGTTTACTTTCGATCGTGCACTGTATCGCTTACAAGACAAAAATAAGTTATGCACATCAAATAGTTTTTCTATCTTGCATAAGAATTTCAACTATGCGAAGTGGCGTGATAGCTCAACTTCAAATATTCTCTTAGAGATGTGACCTCGAGGTGGCTCGTCAGCCCTGCCTCGCATTTTGCTTCGCGCATTCACCGCCGAAGGCTTCTTCGCTTGTGATAAAGCGGATGATTTTGCGACCACGCCGTTTAACAGGTCAACTTATCCCTGCAGCATTTTACTGAGGGGCTTCGCACATTGACCGCTGAAGACTTTTTGTTCACGGAAAGTAGGCCTTTAAGCGAGTCATGCACTCCTCTTTGGAACAGATTGTTGCATGCTCCTTAACATCTTCGCGACTTTTGCAGAACAATTCCCACATGCGTCTCCTCAATCAATTTTTTTTCTTAAGTGAACTAAATGCGACTTGTCTTCGCGAGGCCAGGCGCATGTGTTCACTTACTTCTGCAATGTTTTCCCGAAAGTAACAATCACTTCGGATGATTGTTACTTCGGGACCGATGATAGATAACGGCTGTCTTTTTGGGGAGCCCTTGTTATATTTCTCAAGGGGATATTACACAAGTCCGCCTCGTTAAAAACCTCGCATCTTCGGTGTTCCCGTTGCAAGATCACCGAAGACTCTCCCCGCGAAGAAAAGAGTACAGACTTCACTACATATTTACAAAAGTTGAAAGTGCAAAAGAAACTGAAATGAAGATTACAAAAGTTGAAAATGAAGAGAAACTAAAAAACGATAATATCTAGTAGATGATACACTTATTCTTAGAGCTAGTACTTCTGCAACTTGTGCTGATTCCATGAGTAAGGAACCTCTTCCCCCTCCAAAGTTTGCAGTCTGTAAGCCACCTGCCTTTTTTCTGATACTAAAAATGGACCCTCCCACTTTTCTTCCAATTTTCCTACTCCTCTGACAGACATGGGTACCCATGGGTCCCCACCGGCCAGGGTCCTAGAGGTCCCTGACGAGTGGACCCGACCTGCTAGAAGCCCCGCCGACCTGCAAGTGGGCCCAGTGACCTTATCCACAACCCCGGCGACCTTGGAAGACCCCGGGCGACCTTATCCGGATCCCGGAGGACCTGCTGGACTTGGAGCGCAAGACAGGTTACTAGATCGCGGCTTGGCGCCGCCAGTAGGTCCGCAGAATGCGGGATTCACCCTGTAATCACAGAAGATGTCCTTCCTAATTTGTAACTGACCCGGATGAGGGTCCACCGACCTCGAATGGAAGCCCTAGCCCATTGACCATATAAGGCGGCTTAGAGCTCCATTCGAGGGGACTTCCGCATTCACGCATAATCCCATCGCATACTGGACGTAGGGTTTTACTCTCCGGAGGCCTGAACCAGTCTAAACCCTTGTGTCCCTCGCCATTCTCGCCGTGTTCCGAGTTCCATCTGTGAACTACCACCTACGCTCTTAGTTCCTGATCCCCTCCAATCAACCTACAACCGCTTGGGTCGTCCCCTTGCGGATCTGTCCAGGTCTCACCCCCTGACAGTTGGCGCGTTAGGTAGGGGTGATCAGGAACTCGCTATGCAGCATGGTGGCTCGATCTGGTGTCATCTTCCCGGCGAGCATGGCGGCCATCCTCGTCAACCCCGTCGAGATCTGCTTTGGTTCCTTCCCGGCGACCTCGACTGTTCCGGCGGCCGCGACCTCTCCCGCGACCGCTGTGGAGTCCGTGACAGCACCCGTTACCACCCCCGTTCCCGATCTAGCGTCGGAGACCCACCCGCCCAAACCCTATGATATTGTTCAGGGGATGGAGCGTGTCATCAGTATGATGGAGGACACCCTCCAGATCTGCGAAAGAGCTCAGCAATCAACGCAGATGGCGTCACGCCGTGAGACCTTCCCCTTCGGACTGCGACCACCCAGCAATGTCTATGCCCGCCAGGCGACCAAGACCTCCCAGATCCAATCTAGGCGGCAGCGGCCATCTGAAGACTTCAACACCGGGACCCGGGCACCCCGCGACCTGCTCGGCGTGCTGTGCACCTACCATAAGGGCGCACGGCACACACTCCGCGGCTGCCACCTGAGGAAGAAGTTGACCTAGAGCGGCTTCCCCGTAGCACGCGAACTCCCACGTCTCCGAATGGCGGCGAGTTCCAGAAGGTCCGGGTCCACGTCTCCCCCAACGACTCAGATCCCATCTTTCGCCGGGTTTTGGTGGTTTCTGAGAACGAACCACCACGTCACGGAGCGACGGACTCCGAGGAGGCACGTCGGATCCAGGGCAACGCCAACCGTGCCCAGCGACGTGCAGAAGAGCAATGCCGCGTAGTACCTCCCTGCGCTCGAGACCTTTGCCTCTAGTTCGAGGAAGCGGGGCTGCTGACGTTCAATAGCCCCAGGCCAACCTGGGCGCTGCTATGGCGTGCCTCCAGCAAGCCAACCCCACACCCGAGGTCGAAGCGGCCATGGCTTACCTCCGGGTCGCCACGGCCCTGGTGGAGGAGAAGAGCGCAGCAGCCAAGTCTGTTGCGTCGACATCAAGCCGTCACTCACGCAGCCGATCTAATCAGCATGCGCGCAGCAACCTCCCCACCATCCAGGAGGAGGTCGACCAGAACAACCATGATCAGCCCCGGGCGAATTGCGTGAAGGACGGCGACCTCCGCACCAACCTCGACAAGAACAGGCGCGCCCGCGACGCCCACGGCTACATTGACCAGCGCCATCGCAAGCGTGAGGAGCGAGAGCTGCGACGTCGCGTGGAGTATAACCGCGAGTACGGCCCCCCGGGCGCCGTCCACCGCATCATGGAACGCGAGGAGCGCGATCACCACAACTTCGAGAACAGACGTCGCGCCCAGTACGAAGCTGATTACGGCCATCCGGAGGAGGGCGCCCGGCATCCAGATCGCCAACCCCGATCCCAGATCGTCGCCCCTGCACAGAGCTGAGGTGGTGCCCACGCTGGAGACGGTGGTGACGACATGGCCCTCACCGCCTCCCCGCGTTGACCCCTCGACTCAGGTCGGTAGCCTACCCTGACAACTTCAAGCCCAATATCCAGAAGTACGACGGCCGCTCCGACCCCAACATCTGGCTGTCGACCTACACGTCACCGTCAAGGCGGCCGGTGGCACCTTCGATCACATGGCGGCGTATTTCCCGCTGGTGATGGGTGACACACCGTCACTCTGGCTCAACAACCTCCCGGCCGGTAGCATCACGTCTTGGGCTGACCTGTCCCAGGCCTTCATGTCCAACTTCCAGGCGACCTACAATCGCCCTGGGAATGCCTTCAACCTCGGGAGGGTCACCATGAAGACCAATGAGCAGCTCCACGACTACACCAACCGGTTGTTCGAGAACCGCTACACCTGCGTCGGTGTCCGGGACGACCAGGTCGTCGAAAGCTACAAGAAGGGCATCAGAGATCCCAAGATCTTTGAGAAGATCCACGAGTCAGGGGCCACCACAGTCGCGGCCCTCATGGAGGTCGTGAACAAGCCCATCGACACCGACGAGGCGCTGATCAACCAGTCCGACTCCGATGCTAAGCGCGACGCAGGCACCTCCGGCACCGCTGGTGACTCAAGCTCCAAGCTGCGTAAGCGACCTTCAGAGGTGCTTGCGGCGGAGGGACGTCGACCTTCGACGTTCAACATTGATGAGTTCAACGCAGTGCTCGACAGTCCCTGCACGTTCCACGAGGGGGCCACCCACACCGTCTGCGAGTGCTCACAATTCAAGAGGGCGTTCCGTACCCCCGAAGATCCGAAGCGACCTAGAGGCGACGGTGATCGATCGTCTTCACGTCGCTACAACAACAACTGCCGCGATGATCGACGTGGCCGTGGCGATGACAACCGCCGCGATGAGTGACGTCGCGACGACCCGCAGCCGGAGGATCGCCGCGACGAGCGCGACCTGCCCCCTCCACCGGCGATAGGCAACCCTAACGGCCCATTTCAGCACGCTAAGAGGTCGATCAACATGATCGTTAGTGGCCTCAAAGCCAACGTGAGCAGATGGTGCTACCACAAGGATAAGCGCGAGATCCACCTCATCCACACCAAGCCATCGCAGCCTCTGCGTTGGTCGGAGCAGCCGATCACATTCTCCAGAGCAGATCACTGGGTCCACATCCCAGACCCCGGGTCCTACCCTCTCGTCGTTGAGCCTACAGTGGAGGGAGCCCTGCTCTCCCAAACCCTGACCAACGGAGGGAGCGGGCTCAACATCATCTTCCTCGAGACCTTGAAGAAGATGGACTTCGACTTCAAGAGGCTGACAGCGTGCGACGAACCTTTCTTTGGCATCGTCCCAAGCAAGGCGGCCTACCCCCTGGGTCGGGTCTCCCTCCCTGTGACCTTCGGCACGGAGGATAACTTCCGCACGGAGTACCTCAGTTTCGAGGTCGCCGACTTCAAGTCCTCCAACCACGCCATCCTAGGTCGCCCCATGCTGGCCAGGTTCATGGCCATCCCGCATTACACCTACTTGGTGTTGAAGATGCCGGCTCCAAACGGAGTCCTCACCGTTTATGGCGACCTCATCGTCTCGTTCAAGTGCGACAATGAGGCTCTCGACATCGCCACGACGAACGTCTGCGTCGACACCTCGGCTATTTTAGTCGTCGAAGCCGCGAAGGTTGCTCCGAGCGACCTCGCCATCCCGGAGCAGAAGCGCATCGACAACGCCCTGGACCCCACGCCATCAACAAAGAAGGTCTGCCTCGGCCTTGCCAACCCAGAGAAGACGGTGGTCATCGGTGACAACCTCGGGGAAAAATAGGAACTCGCGCTCACCAGTTTCCTCCGGGATAACGCGGACATATTCGCATGGACCCCATCGGATATGCCGGGTGTTGCCAAGGAGCTGGCTGAGCACTCCTTGGATGTAAGCAAGACGACCAAGCCTGTCAAGCATAAGCTGCGCCGTTTTGCGAAGGATCGCAAGAAGGTCATTAGGGTAGAAATAATAAAGCTCCTAGCTGCCGGATTTATCCGTGAGTGTAAAAATCCGGTTTGGCTTGCCAACCCGGTGCTTGTACCCAAGAAAACCGGTCAATGGAGAATGTGTATCGACTACACCAATCTCAACAGGCACTGCCCTAAAGACCCCTTCCCTCTTCCGCGCATCGACCAGGTCGTCGACTCCACGGCGGGAAGCGTCCTGTTATGCTTCCTCGACTGCTATTCAGGGTATCACCAGATAGCCCTGAAGGTCTCTGACCAAGACAAAACTGCGTTCATAACGCCACACGGCATCTACTGCTACACGGCCACGACATTCGGTCTCAAGAACGCTGGAGCGACCTACCAGAAGGCCATCCAGAAATGCTTAGAGTCCCAGATCGGCGACAATGTCGAAGCCTACGTCGACGACGTAGTTGTCAAGACCACGGCGGAGGACAATCTCATCGCCGACCTCACCCAGACCTTCGTCAACCTCCGACGCTACCACTGGAAGCTCAATCCAGAGAAGTGCGTCTTCGGTGTCCCGTCCGGCAAGCTCCTAGGCTTCATGGTCAGCCACCGGGGCATCGAGGTGAATCCCACTAAGGTCGATGCCATCCGCAAGATGAACAGACCTACCGGGAAGAAAGACGTCATGAAGCTTACCGGCATGATGGCCGCCCTAGGTCGCTTCATCAGCAAGCTCGGCGAGAAAGGCCTGCCCCTCTTCAAGCTGCTGAAAAAGTCAGACAAGTTCGTGTGGATGGATGCGGCCGACCAAGCACTAGAAGAACTGAAGACCTTCCTCACGACGACCCCAGTCATGGTGCCCCCAGCGCCGAAAGAGACCTTGTTGCTCTACATCTCCGCATCCACCCAGGTGGTCAGCGCGGTCTTGGTGGCAGAACGACCTGAGGATGGCCAACCCTACCCCGTCTAGCGACCTGTCTACTACGTCAGCGAGGTCCTCTCAGACAGCAAGATTCGGTACTCGCAACTGCAGAAGATGCTGTACGCCCTCCTCGTCACCTCGCGCAAGCTCCGGCACTACTTCCAGGCGCACAAGATCAAGGTCGTCTCGAGCTTCCCCTGAGAGAGATCCTACGTAGCCGCGACACCACAGGGCGCATCGTCAAATGGTCAGTCGAGCTAGGCGAGTTCGAACTTGAGTTCTGTCCACGACAGGCCATTAAGTCTCAGATCCTTGCAGACTTCGTCTCTGAATGGACAGAGACCCAGCAACCCCCACCGGTGGAGAAGCCGGAGCACTGGAAGATGTACTTCGATGGTTCCCTGAACTTCGAAGGAGCAGGCGCAGGCGTACTCTTCATCTCCCCCCAAGGCGACCACCTAAAGTATGTCTTGCAGATCCATTACAAGGCGTCCAACAATGGCGCCGAGTACGAGGCCCTGATTCATGGGTTGCGTATCGCCGTATCCCTGGGAATTAAGCGGCTTATTGCCTACGGCGACTCCAAGGTCGTCATCGACCAGGTCAACAAGACGTGCGACATCAAGAAAGACACGATGAACGCCTACTGCACCGAGGTCCGGAAGCTCGAGGCCCACTTTGAAGGCCTGGAGTTCCACCACGTCTGTCGTGATAACAATGTAGCGGCAGACGTCCTCTCCAAACTGGGCTCCAAGCGCACGCTAGTCCCAGCCGGCGTGTTTGTCCAAGACCTACACAAGCCGTCGATCAAGCTTCTCAGCGACCCAAAGACGTCGCCCGGTGACGAACCCCCGCAAGGCAGCCACGACGTACTCATGATAGGGGTCGAAGATGACTGACGCCTCGACTTCATCGCCTACATCCTAGAACACCAAGTCCCTAAGGACAAGGTTGAGCGGGAGAAGATCGTAAGGCGCATCGCTAATTACATCGTCATAGGCACAGAGCTTTACCGGAGGTCCGCCTCTAATGGCGCGCTGATGAAGTGCATCCTGAGGTCTCAAGGTCTCAAGCTCTTGCAAGAGATCCACAGCGGCGAGTGCGGCAACCACGCAGCCTCCACTAACCTGGTGGGAAAGGCATTTAGGTCTGGATTCTACTGGCCCACGGCCATGGTCGACGCACAGGACCTGGTCCGGTGATGCAAAGGGTGCCAGTTCTTCGCCAAGCAGTAACACGTCCCCGCTCAGGCCCTGAGGACAATTCCCCCATCTTGGCCTTTCGCTATATGGGCCTTGGACTCAGTAGGACCCTTCAGAACCGCCCCTGGTGGCTACCAGCATATCCTTGTGGCGGTGGACAAGTTCACCAAATGGATAGAGGTTCGAGCTGTCGCTAGCATCACGTCGAAAGAGGCGGCAAAGTTCATCAAGGATATCACACACCGGTTCGGGGTCCCTAATAGGATAGTCACCGACTTGGGCTCAGCCTTCACAGGGGCTGATTTTTGGGATTTCTACCAAGATAACCTCATCGACGTCTACTATGCATCAGTGGCACACCCACGCTGCAATGGCCAGGTCGAGCGTGCCAATGGCATGGTCCTTCAGGGCATCAAGGACCGAATCTTCGACGATGCCTCCCAATACGCCACTAGGTGGCTAGCGGAGCTCCCGCACGTGATCTGGGGTCTCCGGACCCAGGTCAGTTCAGCTACAGGATACTCCCCATTCTTCCTGGTCTACGGGTCAGAGGCTGTCCTCCCAACCGACCTTGCCTTCGGTGCCCCCCGCATCCAGCACTACGGAGAAGGAACAGCAGAAGAGACGTGCAAGGTCGACCTCGACAGCATTGACGAGCACCGCGTGGCCGCGCCGATGCGGCACACTCGCCATGAGCAGCAACTATGTCGTTACCACGACCGCAACGTGCACGAACGTTCCTTCAACGTGGGCGACCTAGTCCTGCGGCGCATCCAAGACACCAAGGGCATGCACAAGCTCTCCGCGCCTTGGGAAGGCCCCTTCATCGTCATGGAAGTCATTGGGCCAGAGACCTATTGTCTCCAGTGGGCTGACAGTCAGGGCGTGCCGAACGTCTAGAACATCGAGCACCTGCGTCGCTTCTATCCTTAGAAGATATGTACCGAAATAAAAGCTATGTACTCTCCTTCCTTGTAATTTCCAATTAATAAAATATGGGATTCCTCTCGGCAGCCATCTTCCTGACCTACACCTGGGTCTCCCCTTTATTCTTCATTTTGTTTACCCTTCCCCCTCGAAATGCTCGGGGGCTTGGTCTAAGTCAGGCCCGAAGCGCTCGGGGGCTTGGCTTCGCCAACCTAAGGGTCTAGCGACCTGAAGGGGTTCTTTACGTTTTACGTCTTTAGCGCGTTCCCCCTCTGCGCCGCTTTTACTCCCTTTATGCTTGTTCTTGAGATACTTGATTGTGAGGCATAGGGTCCAAGACCCCCCTCCGCGCGCTAGCTGTACCTAAGTCTCCATGCTTGAGCTGTACAGTAGGTAAGCTGTTCCTCCACTGAGTTGGGTTAGCGGAGGGCGCGCTTCACAATTTCGTTACTTTCGAGCTTACATAATGGGCATTTTCGTTGTCAAAGTGGGATGTGTGTTTTAATTAAGCATGCACGTCTTTTTTATGGCAAAAGTACTCTTTACATTAATAGGCCCAGGGCCTAAACCTGCATCTACAGTTTGATACAACTCGAATCTTAACTTTCAGAGGTCAAACTTCTTGATGACCTCCTCTGCGGCGGCCTGGATGTCCTTGTGGTTCACTAGCTCCAACAGGTCGACGTCCTCCGCGACCTTCTGCAGGTCGAATGACGGCTCATGGTACTTCACCACCGCCAACGCCGCTGCCGCGGCGAGCTTGCCGGTGTCCAGCAGCAAGGCCTTCATCCGGCCATCAGCCTCGTCCAGGCGATCAAGCAGCTACCTTGGCTCTGCCCCCTCCTCTTGAGGGACGTAGATGTCCATCAGGTACTGGGCGGCTTCCTTCAGGTCGGTGAGCTGCTTCTGCAGACCTACGCAAACAAAGAGGCGGACCGCTCACACCCTAAGTTCAACAAACAACAAGGACCTTTGAGGCAAGAGGATGCTCACCTTCACTGACCTCTATGGTCCTCTCCTTGAGGATCCTGACCTGGTCCTTGGTCTCTGCAAGCTCCTTCTTGAGGGCATCCTCTGTCTCCCTAGCACCTGGACACATTGAAGGTCGAAATCAGGCACAGACCTAAAAGAAGCACGGAAACAACATCCAGCGACCAAACAAACTCACCGTCCGCCACGGCCTGGAGGTCGTCCGCAGCGTCCTTCACCCTCCGCTCGGTCGCCTCCAGTTTCTTCTTCAAGGAGGCCACCTCCTTCTCTGCCTGTCGAGCTAGCGCCTCCTTCACGTGCTTGACCTCCTGTGCGGCCTCGACCTTGGCTTGCAGTGAAGCCTCTCGAGCTGCAGCAGCCTCTGCGTGGGCGTTGGCGGCTTCCCTCACTAAGGCCGCCCGGGCTTGCACCCACTCAGCAAGTGACTGCGACACAGGGGATGGGCTTTGCTTCAAGACTTCGAAAGCAATGAAGAATAGACCTCAGAAATTAGGACCAAAATCTTACCGAGAGCGTACGAGCGATCGTCCGTGACGCTTGCTTGAAGTCGTCGACGTCGCGGCGGTCAGCGACGACGTCGTCCTCCCATGGGGTCCCGACGTACAGGCACCTGCCGTCGTCCCACTAGACGCTTGTGCCGCCCGCCTCCGCAGTCTGCTGGCCCAGTGTTGGCGGCGGGTCAGACATGCACAGGTCATCTTGCTGACCTCCAACGGGCGGGGCAGTGCTGGCGCCGCCCCTTTCCACTTCAGACGTCGCCGTCACCCCGGCTCCGACGGCCGGGCTTGTGACGTCCGCAGTCGAAACTGCCGGCGACTGCTCCACCGGCGCCTCCCTCCCCTTGCGCCCGAACGCCTCTTGGCCTGAGGCATTCTTGGCGTTCACCGACGTGGCCGGGGTTGCCCTGCGTGCAAGCAATGACCTTAATCAATAAAAAGTAGCAGAGTATCTGACGTGAAAAACAAAAACAGCCATGGGTCTTGTGACATACTTGGTCGCCGACCTTAGCCCGGGCTTGATGGGCTTAGGTGGGGCCTTCTTCGCCCTCTTCGGCGACCCTGCGTCGCTCGCCACATCCGCGCCCGACCTAGAGCGCTCCTCCGCCGTGACAGCCCTACGGGGCGTCTCCGCCGCCCGCTCCTCCGTCGTGGCAACCCTGCGGGGCGTCTCCGCGGGCAGGATGGTCACTGCGCTGGGCGACCTGGCGTCGTCCTCCTCCTCTTCGATGTTGATGGTCTCAATGTCAGAGCTGACCGCCGTCATATCCACCGACACAGCGGGGCCGGCCCTCTTCCTCTTCTTCTTCTTCGCCTCCGCCGTCTGGGTGGCGGCAATTGTGGTCGCGGCCCGAGACGCGGACATCTTGCTCGCGGTTTGCCGCGTACGTCGCGGCGGGGGCGCAGCGGCCCTTGGCGGCACCCTTCGTGTGGGGGGACTTTCATCGTCACTCCCCATCGACGAATCAGAGATGTACTCCTCGATGCACTACTGCGGCAGGGCCTGGACATCCCCCGCAGCACGGACCTTGAAGCTCTGGTCCTCCTCGTTGCGTAATGGTGCTGGGCACCAGTAGATGCCTTCACGAAACTGAAAGCAAACAGAAAGAAGAGAAGACCTACGTCAATACTGAACAAGCTATCAAATGGCAAAGAAACAATGTCGGAGACTCACCATTTCGGAAGGCTGGTACACACTGTGCGCCTTAGGGCACTCTTGGTTGCGAATGCGCTCGGCGAAGATGTTCTTCACCCTCGCCGCCATCTCCTCCTTGGAGACCTTGCGTTTGACGACCCGGGTGGGGTCGGATTGCCCCCAGTACTCGTAAGCCGGGTGCACCCGGTCTTGGATTGGCTGCAACAGCCGGCGGCTGAAGCTGATCACCACCGCGCCGCTGGTCAGCCCCTCCGTCTTCAACCTCTCCAGGTCTTCCAGCAGCGGCCGCAGCTCCTCCGTCTCCCACGACGTCAGCTGATTGGTCCACTCCGGGAATGGGACGGGAGCGCGCCTCGACCTGGCAGGGAGCGCTGGCGCCATTTTGTCGAGGTAGAACCACCCCAGCTTCCAACCGGTGGTGTTATCCGGGAGCACCAGGTCGATGTACTCCGACTTCATGTACCGGCGCAGCATGAACCTGACGCTCACCACGATGTCGGATTTGGCAGTCTTCTTCAGCTCGAAGAAGTGCCGCCACAGGTGGAAGTGCGGTGCTATCCCGAGGTAGGCCTCGCAGAGGTGCATGAAGGATGAAATTATGGTGATGGCATTAGGGACAAGATGCACCACCTCGATCCTGTAGAAGAAGAGGAGCCCGCAGAAGAAGTCGCCCGCCGGGACCCCGAACCCGCGCTCGATGTGCGCGAGGAAGACGACGGTCTCGCCGGTCCCCTCAGCGGGGAACCCCTTGCCCGCCGCCGGCCTCCAGCCGACCTCCGCCTTGGGCCTCAGCATCCCGCGGGTCGCCAAGGCCTGGATCTGCTCCTCCGTCACCACAGACGGCTCCCAGACGGTTTCTGGCGCCAGGACGTGCGCGAGCTCCATCTTCTCCTCCTCTACTCTGACGGATTTGGATCTAAAAACTACGAGAGTTTTGGTTCGCATGCGAGGGTGCGGCGCGCGGCAGACCTAAGCACGGCGGCGCTGCTGTTCTCTCTGAACAAGGGAGTAGCGGCTCAACCCTAGCGCGGAGCAGAAATGAAAGCAAGTGAAGGTCCACAGCCCGCGCCTCGGCCTTATATAGTTAGGCCCTAGCAGCGCAACGGGCCACCGCGCCCAACGTCTCTCCAGCGGCAGTCACGGCGACCCAACGGATCCGCGCCGCTCGCGGATCGATCGCTCAACAGCTCTTTCGGCCTAACGGAAAAAAGGCAGTAACGGTTAGTTCCGTACGGTAATCTACATCCATCAGCCCTTGGTCAGCACCCCGGCAGACGCGGACCTGTTATGCCTTAAAATTCAAGCCCCCCAAGCATAATATTTTTGATACCACATTCAAGGTCGTCCCGACCCACGGACGACCCATGTGCCAGCGACCTACCACCTCCCTGAGGTCGTCAAGGTACCGGCAGCCTCCTAGGTCACCTCGGCCTCCCAACAGCGGGTTCACACCACGTCTCCTAGGCCTAGCTGCCTACATGCCTTCTGGGTCGCTTCGACCTACAGCGGCCAACCCCACCAACGGCTCCGTGCTTAAAGGCTCTACTGCCTGTTGGTGACCTATCGGTCTTAATCACAGCTCCTTGCTGAGGCCCTGCTACCTTCTAGGTCTGTAAAGACCTACAGATTTTAGGATTGACACCCTGCGTCATGCCACTGCACAACAGCCATGTTGACCCAGGTCGACACGGGTTCTTTTGTCAATTTCCATGACCTTCTGAAGGTCGGCGCGCTTCCACAGCCCCGCCGGGACCTTGGCTGTGCCATTGCTACCCGGGCGCCTCCACACAATGATCAAGATACATCGTTTGCCATGCAAGCACGTGTATACAAGCTTCGTAAGCTACAAAGGACTATGGCACATAGCCAATTACAAGATGCAATCATATTAAAGGTCCTGATCTACCTTACATGATGCCTACGGTGCAACCTAGACTGATGAAGCACGTCACAAGCTTTCTTCTAGCTTCAGGACCTACTTGGAGCCCTCCACCGCCGCCGAGGTCGCGGCTGGCACACAGCCACCTCTACTCTAGCCCCAGAAGGTTTCCTGTGGTGCCCCATCTTTTGCTAGGGTGCTCCCACAAGATCCCAAATTGGGCCAGCGTCACCTCGGGCCTTCCCCAGTACAGCACGGCTATCTCCAGCATCACCTCAGGCCTCCGCTCACAAGGTCCATCAAGGCATGTTCTACCCCATGCTGCACCTGCATTCCTCGCTGGGCGCGGGTGAAGCGGCTGATGGAGTTCTTCCAACTTCGCAAGCATTCTTCTAGCTCCAGATGGCGGTAACTTAGTGCTACACTCTGGTGGACGCACACAAGACCAAGGCACTACAAAATTACTAAGCTGTTTCGCCATAATGCTCCGGCTGGGTTCAAGTAGCAAGTTCGGCGGTCATCTATTTATAGCCGCGGTGCTTGGTCCTGGAGGCTGTCTACACCCCTGCCGACGTGGTGTCCTTATCCAGTCGCTGTTACCACGTGGAGCACGAGGTTCCTGTTCACCCGTGGAGGGGTACTGGTGCGTTTGTCACCTGCCTGGTGCCACCTTTATAGACTTTGTCTCTTGCGGGCAGCAACTGGATCACTGCTTAGGAGCAGGTCCCATGACCGTGCAGTGCACTTGTGATGCGCCACGCGACAAGGATGCTGCTGTCTGACACTCCCTTACAAGATTCCTGTCGGTTTGTCCCATATGGCGCCTGTAGCTCAGTGGACAGAGCATCTCAAGGATGGCAGAAGGTCGTAGGTTCTCTATTTGTTCTCTCTTTGAGCATCAACCCAACCATACTGGCTGACTTACTGCTCGGGGGCTACTCCATGAGTGCGTCCTGCGACGCCCTCTTCTTCTACGTTGCTTCGACCTACTGGAAGCCCGCTTCCACTACACCTCCGCTCGACCTCCCTTTGGTCGGCATAGGGACCTTCTTCGAGGTCACGATGATCTTTCCCTGATTACCTGACTCCGGTCAAGTCGGCGGCTCTTCAAAATGACAACGCCTTGTCTTCACTTCGACCTCCTGGACCTGCGTTCCAGGAGCTTGATGTTCGACTTCGTGCGCGCTGAAGGAGATTTCCTTTTTTTTGGACACCGTGCACCCTACGCGAAATTGACGATGTCACGCCTTTTGCTTCGCCTCGACGTGACTCCATCTCAGCCGCTACGCGTACACGTCGATCGGGGCTTGAGAGACATGGGTACCCATGGGTCCACACTGGCCAGGGTCCTAGAGGTCCCTGACGAGTGGACCCGACTTGCTAGAAGCCCCGCCGACCTGCAAGTGGGCCCAGTGACCTTATCCACAACCCCGGCGACCTTGGAAGACCCCGGGCGACCTTATCCGGATCCCGGAGGACCTGCTGGACTTGGAGCGCAAGACAGGTTACTAGATCGCGGCTTGGCGCCGCCAGTAGGTCCGCAGATCGCGGGATTCACCCTGTAATCACGGAAGATGACCTTCCTAATTTGTAACTGACCTTGATGAGGGTCCACCGACCTCGAATGGAAGCCCTAGCCTGTTGACCATATAAGGCGGCTTAGAGCTCCATTCGAGGGGACTTCCCCATTCACGCATAATCCCATCGCATACTAGACGTAGGGTTTTACTCTCCGGAGGCTTGAACCAGTCTAAACCCTTGTGTCCGTCACCATTCTCGCCGTGTTCCGAGTTCCATCTGTGAACTACCACCTACGCTCTTAGTTCCTGATCCCCTCCAATCAACCTACAACCGCTTGGGTCGTTCCTTTGCGGATCTGTCCAGGTCTCACCCCCTGACATCCTCTTGTTTTTCTTCGGAGAACCATGTATCCCGTGGATATCTTTTGCTCACGAACCTTCTTGTTTCTCCACTTCCTTGTTTCATCTTGATATTTCTCTATGTTGCTTAGTGCTTGAAGCCTATCTTCTTCTCTTGTGTCAATTGCCAAATTTGTGTACTCTTCGTTCTGTGGTTCCTGGTCTGCTCTCAATGACCCTAACTTGATTTCTTCGGGAATCACAACCTCTTCTCCGTACAGCAATCTGAAGGGTGTGAAGTTTGTAGCTCTGGACGTAGTTGTGTTGTGGGACCATATGACTCTAGGTAGCTCTTCGACCCATTTCCCTCTAGCCATTCCTGTCAAGTTCTTTTTGATTCCAGTGAAGATAATGCCATTTGCCCTTTCTATTGCTCCGTTGGACTCTGGGTGGTACACTGAAGCGAAGCATAGCTTAGTGCCTAAGTTGAAGCAAAATCGTCTAAAATCTGTGCTGTCAAATTGCTAGCCGTTGTCTACTGTCACTTCGTAAGGAACTCCAAATCTGCACACGATGCTTTGCCAGAAATTTTTTTGTATCACCTGCGAAGTGATTCTTTGCACTGCTCTTGCCTCTATCCACTTTGAGATGTACTCCAATGCCACTATTGCGTACTTGTAGTTGCCTGGTGCTGTTGGTAACTGTCCCACAATATCTATTCCCCATCTTGCGAATGGCCAGACTGGTGGTAGCAATTGTATCTCATATGGAGAAGTTTTTGTGTAGTTGCAATGCTTTTGACAGTTATCGCATCTTCGCACTATATCTTCGGCATCACAAACTGCTGTTGGCCAGTAGAATCCCTGGCAGAATGCCTTCGCAACTAGTCTTCTTGTTCCAATGTGAGAAGAACACATTCCCGAGTGGATCTGCTGTAACAAGTCTCGCCCTTCTTCTGTGGAAATGCACTTAAGCAGTGGTGCGCACACTCCGCTTTTGTACAAGTTATCTCCTCTTATTTCATATGATCTCGCCCTCAAGGCCATTCTCTTGTTCTCCTCTTTTGACTGTGGCTCATAGTGCCCTCTCAAGAATGCCATTATCGAAGATCTCCAATCTTCGCTTGATATCGCATTTACGTATCTCACTGGTGCTTCATCGCAATCTACTGATTTACACTTCAGAACTTCGCAGAAGACATCTGGTGGTAGTGGTTCTTTCTGTGCTGCTGCCTTTGCTAACATGTCTGCCTCGTTGTTCTGATCTCTTGGTATTTTTTGATTGTGAAGCCGAAGAAGAATTTTTCCATGCCTCGCACAGTTTTCAAATACTTTGCCATTTCATCATGTTTTGCTTTGTATGTCTTGCCAATCTGCCTTGTGATCAACTCAGAGTCTGTGTTTATGGCCACTCTCCTTGCCCCTATGGCTCTTGCCTTGCGAAGCCCCAGCAGCAACCCCTCATATTCTGCCACATTGTTTGTCTTGCCTTTGAAATCGAGCCTCACAGCGTATCTCATCTTTATGCCTGATGGTGATGTTAAAACTGCCGAAGATGCGCCCCCATCACCGCAGTAAGCCCCATCGCAATGCATCACCCATGGTGTTTCTGGATTGTCCTCATTCATTTCAGCACCTTGACTAGGAGTCCAATCTGCAATGAAGTCTGCTAGGACTTGAGATTTGATGGTTGTTCTGGCCGTGAACTCTATGGCATTTTGGGATAATTCTGTTGCCCATTTTCCTATCCGTGCCGAAGATTCCTTGTTCTCTAGTATTTCGCGAAGAGGATATGATATTGGGACAGTGATTGAGTAACTCTGGAAGTAATTCTTTACCTTTCTTACCGCCATTACCACTGCGTATGTCATTTTCTCAAGCTCAGAGTAGAACTTCTTCGCTCCTGATAAGGCCTCGGAGACGAAGTATACTGGCACTTGTTTGAGTTGCCCCTCTTCATATTTCTCTTCCACTAGAGCTGCACTTACTGCACTTGCGGAAGCTGCAATGTACAACAACAACTTCGCTTTGTCTCCTGGACTTGTTAGCACTGTCAAATTCTCCAAGTATGATTTAAACTGCTCAAATGCCTCCTGTTCTTCAGGACCCCAAGTGATCTTGTTCTTCATGGACAACAACTTAAAGAACGGTAAACTTCGTTCTGCTGATCGCGCTATGAAGCAACCCAATGCTGCTATTCTTCCCGTGAGCTTCTGAATATCTATTTTTGTTTGCGGTGTTCTCATGTTTCGTATTGCCTCTATCTTCTCTAGATTTGCTTCTATGCCGGACTTCAACACCATGCAGCCTAACAGCTTTCCCCTGGATACCCCGAAGATACACTTTTCTGGGTTTAACATGAGGCCATACTTCCTCAAGTTCGTGAAGGTTTCTCTGAGGTCTTCGATGTGTTGATCTTTCTTTTTGTTGTGTATGACAACATCATCTACATAAGCTGATACATTTCTTCTCAGTTGCGGGCCAAGTACAATCTTCACCATTCTGTTAAATGTTGGGCCAGCATTGCGCAGGCCTTCGGGCATTCTGACGAAGCAATATACCCCGAAGGGTGTTATGAAACTTGTTTTGTCTTCGTCTTCCTTCTTCATCCAGATTTGGTGATATCCAGAGAAGCAATCTAACAAGGACATTCTCTCACATCCTGCTGCTGCATCCACCAACACGTTGATTCTTGGTAAAGGGTAGTCATCTTTTGGGCAAGCCTTGTTCAAAAGTGTGAAATCAATGCACATTCTCTGTCCCCCATTCTTCTTCGGTACCATCACTATGTTGGAAAGCCAAGTTGTGAACTGTATTTCTCTGATGACCCCAACATCTAATAGCTTCTCTACTTCGCTTTGCGCTGCCAATTCTTTCTGAGGTGAGATGACTCTGAGCTTTTGTCTCTTCGGTGGGATCTTTGGATCTAGGTGCAGTGTGTGCTCCATCACTTCGCGAGGCACTCCCTTAAGATCCCTCTTGCTCCAAGCAAACACATCTTGATTATTGCGAAGACATGTGATCAATGCATTCTCCTCTTCTTCGGTCACCCCCCTTGCTATGGTGACCAGTTTGTCATGAACATCTTCGCAAAGGCGCACCTTCTTTGTGTGCTCGTGAGGTTGCATTCTCTTCTTTTCGTCTTGGCAAAGCCTCTTTTTCATTTTGAGCTCTTCAGGCTCGTCTTCTTCTTCGCTTTCTAAGGTGTCTTCGCTGTTTCTGACTACGTGAATCGGTTTCTGGTTGTTGCCCACAGTGTATTCTCTGTCGTGTGCATCTTCCTGATCTCCGTATATTGTGAGAATGCCGTTGGCAATTGGAATCTTCATACACAAGAATGGCATGTGTATCACTGCTGCGAACTTGTTTATGATTCCCCTTCCGAAGATTGCTTTGTATGCGTATGGAATGTCCACTACATCGAAGGTCACCATCTCTGTTCTCATCAGTGCTCCTGTCCCAAGACTTACGTTCATTTTAATTGTTCCCAGAGCCTCAACCTTCTTGTTGCCGAAGCCATATAATGGCTTTGAAGTTTTCTGAAGCTGATAGTCTCTGAACTCCATCCTCTTGAATAGTTCATAAGTTATGATGTCTGCGGAACTGCCATTATCTACGAGGATGCCTCCCACATCATTGCCCAACAAGTACTTTGTGTTCTTTCCTAGTACTGCTCTGATGACTAGAGGATCTTCGTGAGGGTACCTCTTCAGCTTGAGATCTGCTTCTGTGAAGGTGATTGGAATGTGTGACCACTTTGTTTTGAAAACTTTCCCTGCACATACATGGCTCACTTCTCTTTGCTGATCTTTCTTCTGTCTCTTTGTCAGGTGTTCAGGTGAGTTGCAACCACCTGTGATAGCATTGATTATGTTCATTCTTCGGTAACAATCTTCATCATCTCTGTTTTGATTGGCTTGCGAAGGTGCCTGATGAGCAGGCTCTGGTTTTGGCTGGTATGACACGGTGCTTTGCTACTGTAGTTGCATCATGTTTGGGTTGAACATCGGAGGAGGTGGGAGTGGTATTTGTTGGAAGCATGGCTGTGGGATATATGGTTGCCAGTTTTGCATTGAACTCTGAGCCATCGAAGGTGCCGCTGATGATGTGTGATTGACTGTCTTCGCCTAGCTCTGCGCTGTTCTCTTCTTATCTTCTTCAATCGGCTTCTTGCGAAGTAACATTCTTCATTCGTATGACCAATGCCCTTTGTTAAGGCCATGCAAGGAACACACAGATTGAGGTGGTGGGCCTCTGCTAGAGCTTTGGCCTTTGTTTCCCGTTGCTGCCGAAGATGCCATTTGCGAATTGTTCCCTGAAACATTGTTCACATTACTTCTATTGTAGAAGTTTGATCTTGCCGAAGGTCCTTGATTGTTTTGGGGCCTACTTCCGCATTCTGACTGAGACTTCGCTTGATTCTTTCTCTTGTTGTACTCATTTACTCTTCGTTGTTTTCCCCTGTCTGATTTGCAATATTCTTGCATTATGTCAAACAGCTGCTTCTCCGTTTTGGGTCTTCTTCGGTCTAGATACTCTCCGTAAGGTCCTACCTTGAGTCCATCTATTGCTGCATCAATTACAGTTGTGGCTTGTACATGTGGTGCTTTAGCTCTGGCCTTGGCAAATCTCTTGATGTACTCTTGTAATGGTTCTTTATCTCCTTGTTTTATGAGGTGAAGATCGCCTGATGTGAGATCTTGGGGTTGATACCCCTGGAAGTTGTTTTCTATTCTTTGCCGAAGCTGTTCCCATGACCTGATGCTTCCTTTTGGTAGCGAAGCGTACCACTGCTGTGCCGAGCCTTTCAGAGCCATTATCATGGCTCTTGCCATTGCTACATCATCTCCCCCACCCGAAGATATTGCGACAGTGTATTTCTGGAGGAACTGTCTTGGGTCTGACTCACCATCATACTCTGGCAAAGATGCAGGCAACTTGAACTTCGGTTGCCAATCAGCCTTCTCGAGCTCTAATGAAAGAGGGGAAGCGGGCTTCGCCTTGTTTGAGAACGCCTCTCTATATCTTTTCTGTGGCCTACGTTCCACATATGCCTCTACTTCTGAGTCATAATACAAGGAGTCTTCATCATACTCTTCCTCTTCTTCGTCAGTGTCTTCGTCAATAATTAAGGGTCTTTGTTTCTTGCTTTGTCTTTGCACTTTGCGATGTTGTTGGGTCTGTTTGTACTGGTGGATGGAGTTCAACTAAGCTTGCAAGATTGCCGTTTGTTCTTGTAGTTGTAATGTTTTGCTTCTTATTGCTTGCTGCTCTTCGTCTTCCTGCAATTGCTGCAGTAGCATTCTCTTCTTTTTGACTTGCTGCAACATCTCATTGTATCTAGCCTTTTCTTGTGCTAGGTCTTCATTCTGTATTTCTTTCGCCCTGAGGATGTCGGCCTCCGCCTGGGCTCTTGTACGAATGTTCGATGTCATTGGCCTTTCTCTCATCTTCGCAGCAAGTCTTTCTTCGATTTTTCTCAACGAAGCAATGTCCTCATCTTCGACTCTTGCATCTGCTAAACCGACCTCAAAGTTTCCTTCTGCTACATCTTCCGCTTCTTGCTATTGATCTTCTCCTGCCCTGCGGTTTTGTGGAC
This sequence comes from Cenchrus fungigraminus, assembly GCA_036936925.1. Lineage (NCBI taxonomy): Eukaryota > Viridiplantae > Streptophyta > Magnoliopsida > Poales > Poaceae > Cenchrus > Cenchrus fungigraminus. Next base: position 52,829,582 of record CM072772.1, on the reverse strand, counting down.
TTAGGACCATGTCCCTTGTCCTGTTTGTGTTATGTGGTATCTGTATCTCTCTAGGGTTTTCACTCTCTGCTTCCGACGGATCACCGGTCGCTCTGTTTGGATGTGGTTGTGGGTTCTTCGGTTGCTTCTTTGGTGGCATGGCTGGGACGAGACACGCTGGGCGCCTTAACTGTTGGGATAAAAATCTTCCCCGAAGAGGGGCCAACAGTCGAAACGAACTAAGGGAAGGAAAAACACTTATGACACCGAAGAATATGAAACTCGAACTCGACTGGGCGTAATGAAACCCAGCCGCTCTCCCATCGCCCCCCTTTCATTACCGTCGGGTCCTTTTTATAGGCCCGTAACAATTATGCTTTACAACACTTGCCATCGCTTTTTCACATTGTGCGAAGAATCTCAAGGGTATTTTGGTAACCTCACAGGGCCCGTACTCACACACTTTACAGATGTTTACTTTACACATTGTCCGCCTACATGTCTGCTCGCATGGCACCTCACTCTTCGCTGGTCTTCTCTTCCGACCTGAACTTCGCGGCCCTCTCTTCGTTTGCCCTTAGATCTTCGCTGGTTCTTCGCCTCTGCGCCCTTCGCCCCTCACCTCCGATGCGGTTCATCGATCTTCGCGTAGGTCATTTCCCGTGAAATGTCCTCTTGGCTATTCTCCTTCGTGTGACTTCTTCGCTCTGCCTTGAACCTACTTTCGCAGCGATCCCTTCTTCACACCTTCGCGTCTCTTCTTCGCATTGTCACGGAACATCTTCCTTGCGCCCGCCTCTCGTCGTCTTCATGTGCGAACCTCGCTTCCGTGGACGAAGATACTGAGCTTCGCCCCCGCGGACTATCTTCGCTCATTGCTCTTCGCCGACCACGCTCATGGTCTTTTCCTGAAAAAGCCAATGTACGAACCAAAATAGGCCCCACTCTTCTCCGATGAGCCGAAGATACAGGGGGGGTTAGTTGCGAAATAGTTACCCCAACACATCCCAAAGGCAACACTTCACTCCAGCTTGGGCTCCTTCAAATTCAAATCCGCCTCGTCCAGTCTACGATGACAATGGAGTGATGTGGGTGCCATATCAACAATCCTTCAATCCTAGACAAGGAGGGTCAAGGAGGCCAGCTCTGGATCGGATTTCACGACCTACACAAGATCGCTAGACGCCACGTCAGTCTGGACAGGGTCATCAGGACCACCCAGTTAGACCGCCCCCTATAGGCGGTCAGACCGCCCTGCCCAGAAAAGTTCAACTTCCTCCGAAACAGGTGTACAAGCCCAAGATCAGAGAGGAGGAGGTTGAAAAGATGGATGTCGACCCAGAAAGGACTACTAGTTAAGATATCATCCAGATTGGGACGATGGACGTTCCCGTTGAGAAAGATGGCAAGAGACCGGTTGTTTTAAACAATCAGGTTGGAACATCTACTCAAAAGGGATCTGTTGCTAGTAATGATCATGAGGCCATTGGGAGTGGTTCCAACTCCAAGTACTTTCTACCTAGATGGTGTCCTCCCGGTTTGACTCACACTCAAAGGAGGAAGCTTCAACGCTTGAGGCTGCGAGAGAAGAAGGAAAAAGAGCTGGAAGAACAGAGGGACAAGATCTTAAACAGTTACAAGCCCATGGTACCGCAAGGGAAGGAGTGGAGAGCCAAGATGACACCTCAGGCAGAGGCGGTCAAACTGCTAGAGGAGGCGGTTAAACCGCCCGATGCGGTCAAACTGGTTGACCAGGCGGTCGGACTGGGTTTGCCAGAGATGCTGCCAGGTTGCACTTCTTCAGTCCCCATGGCTTGCGATGATAAGTTGTCGTCGGTACCTGCTCCAAAAGATGACAAGCAACTTATTGACTACAGTTCTTCTCCAGAGCGCATGGATGTTGAAGACAATTGAGAAGACATGGCCGATTTCATTGAGAGAGATATGGCTTCTGGAAGATCTCTACGTCACACGGGGCGGTTAGACCGCGTGGCATAGGCGGTTTGACCGGGTCCAGGCATTATAAACCGAGTCGGAGTTGTATTTTAGCACGATATTTGTTAGGGTTTCGACTCCAGTAGGGGTAAGACCTCCCCACCCTGTAAATATAAAGGGCCGTGGCCGATCAAGGAGCTATCACCCAATCGAACATATCAATTTTACTTTTTATCTCCAAACCCTACTTTTCCAACCCCCTTTGCTTCCTTCTTCGTCTCCACAGTGATTTAGGGCGTTCTAAGTGGCCTGCCAACCTTAGAACAACCCTAGGCGTGTTATCCCTGACGGGGTCCCTCCCGGTGCAGCGATCTTAGGTTTTCGGCGACGTTCCTGTCCAAGGCGGTTAGACCCCCCCCGGGCGGTTAGACCGGCCCGTGCTGGGAACCTCGTCGAGGTGCAATTTCAAATACCGTGCGATCCAGCGCACTCGTGTGTTCGACCGGAAAAAGCGTCAACACCGCCAATCTTATCCCGAAAAATCCGGAGAAAAAATCGAAGGACACATGGCACGGAGCCCCCGAGCCTTGAGTCGAGTACTTCTCTCGAATTGAAGGGTCATCTTGACTGTAGAATGTGTCCGGAGTGGATCCTTGATGTGTTGAAGTCCACTGATTCCATCGATCGAAGTCGAGCCCCCAAGATTGAGAGCATCGAGTATCAGAATGTGAAGAGTCAGCCCTTTAGCGCTGAGTCAGCCGCTCTGAACCGAGCCGCCCAGCGGTTTATAAATAAGAGGGCAACCCCTTAGGGTTTTCTCACTTCTAGTAGTTGCGGTCTTGCGATTAGATCTGAAGAGCCCCCCTCTCCACTTCCGCCGCAGCCGCCACTTAGTAGATTAGATCTACTTTAGCACCGCCGCCGTAGTCCACCCTCCCGCAGCCCCCAAGCGAATGCGAGTGAAGACACTCGTGACTGGGAGGATGAAGGCGTCACCAGCGAAGAGCACGAAGACGAGCGCGTCAAAGAGGAGTCATGATGAGGCCGGTGATGCCGGTCAGTCGTCGTCATCGTCGCCCCACTCCGCACCGCCAAATCCGGAGGAGTGGAATAAGGCGAAGCTGAAGACCGAGGACCTCCTTTCCCTTGTCAACAACATTTTCCTCCGCGAGAAGGAGATGGACATGTGGCGCGCCACCACCGGAGATCCGTACCCAATGGAGAAGAATCCCAACGAGATCCCAATGTTCACACGGTTCGTAGAGCGCGGACTTGCAGTCCCCGCGAGCGACTTCTTCAAGGGGATGCTCCGGTACTATGGGATCGAGTATGTCAATCTCAACCCCAACGGTATCTTCCACATTTCCGTCTTCATCCATTTCTACGAAGCGTTCGTGGGGATCAATCCCCACTGGATCTTGTTCCGCAAGTTCTTGCGGGTGAAGCCCCAGCCGAGCGCAGATGACCCCCGAGTAGTCGGAGGCGCTGGGGTTCAGATGCGTGAAGATGCCGCCGGGCAGTATTTGCCCTACAAGTTGACAGACTCCAACCAAGATTGGAAAGCGAGGTAGTACTACATCAGCAACCACCACTCGTCGCTGCCAAAGCCGAGCGGGTACCCACCGAAGCACGCGCCATGGTGGAACTCCGAGCCCACCATGCAGGAAGGCCTCCAGCTGCCTGCGCTGCTGGAGAGGGTAAAGGCCTTAAGGAAGGCCAGACTGAGGGCCGAACAAGTGGCCTTCAGTTTCATGAAGAGGACAGTGCAGCCGCTGATGGTGCGGGACCATCTCAGCTACGAGTACACCAGAGCTGATGATTCCTCACGGATGCCTGGTGAGGAGATCGACGATGACGTGATCATCGAGAGGCTGGGGAAGATCTTCAAGGATATGCCTCCGTACATGCCTTGCCCCGTGGAGGAGTACTTCGCGTCACGCCCGCCGAAGGAGGTTAGTAGTTGTGGCCAGAGCCCCCGAGTACTAGTAGCTTGAGTAGTCGTACTGATGCTTGCTTGGTCTTGTAAGACAACCTCCAGAAGTTCATCTCCGTGCCGCCATACCCCCCTTAGGTTGAGAAGCAACCTCAAGGGAAGCCAGAGCCGAAGATGAAAGAGCACAGAGTAGTCGGTGAGGATGATGACGCAGTCGTCATTGAAGATTCGTCCGATGACGAAGATGAAGAAACATTGCAGCAGCGCTTCCAGCTTCGGTCCAGATTTCACCGAGCTGGAATGCCATATGTGCCGGTGGTGGAGCGACTGGCTAGTCTTGAAGCTGACTTGCCACTTCCGCCGAGGAAGCCTCGCAATGTGGCGCACAAACGCGCCGTGAAGAATTTGAAGGTGTCGGAGGACACCAGACAAAAGGTAGGTACCACGACATGAGTAGTCGAGTACCTAGCAAGTAGTCTATTACTGATGACTTGAGTTGTTTTTGCAGGACATCCCTTCCCTTGAGCCCGCTGCCCGGGACGAGGAAGGAAACTGGGACACAGTGGGGGCGGCGACAGGAGGAAGCACCAGCCCGCCTCCAATTGTCGAAGGAGCTGTGCCCAGTGAGGCACAGGTTCATGCGGCGACTGTGGAATCGAACCCACAGCCGTCGATTGAAAAAGCCCAAGGCCCTCCTCCCGCTGCGACCGTGGCCAACGAGCAGCCGAAGGAGAGGGAGCAGGAGCCTCCCGTTGGAGCTGTAACTGCCGGGGAACATGGCATTGTAGATATTGCCAGCTTGCTAGGCGCCTCAACCGTCACGGTAGTGCGATCGACGCTGTAAGTACCCGAACACTTCGAGTAGTCATTGAGGTGTGTTTCAAGTGGCTGACACAGTACTTCTTAGTGCAGGAAATCCACCGACTTGTCGTGGGACGAGGCTGAGACCAGTGCTCCCGCCGATGGTGAAGACCGCTTGACTGAGGCGCGAGAACCCACACCGCCACCACAAGCCGAAGCTGGAGCTGGGCCAATGCTTGAAGAGGCCACCCTTGTAGAAGGTATGTATCCTGCTGACTTGAGTACTTGTCGTGTAGAGTAGTTTTTGCAGCCATATGTCACTGACTTGTTCTTGACAGGGTCGCGAGCGGAAGAAGGGGTGATCCCCGAGGCGGTAGCCATTGAGTTGACTACAGTCGAGGCGACCACTGCCGAATCAGCCGAAGCTGAGGCGACAACTACAGCCCTCGAACCCAGGGACGAGACACAAGTTGATACGCAGTTAGGTTCGAGTACTGAAGTTGCTGTGCGCGAGCCGGTGATAGAAGACGTAGCACCTCTACGGTCGGCGCCGATGCTGGAGTTCGGGAACTCGAGCCGTGGAGGCCTCGAGTTGCTGGATGATGGGCTGATCGATCTGGCCGTCGTGTCATTGAACATGGAGTCATGGCATCACATAGAGCAGTGGGTCAAGGTACGTTGTGAGTACCCTAAGTAGGCTTGTAAATAGTGAGTGCCAGTTCTGATGAAGCTCTGATGTTGTACAGAATCTTGTGGAGAGATCCCAAAAGAAGACCGAGCTCCTGAAGGGATATGGTGACACAGTTATCCATGCTGAAGCTTTGGAGAAAGAGTTGGACAAGTCGAGAAAGCACTCTGCGCTGCTCCAATCCAAGCTTGATAACGCCTTTGCCCAATATCATAATGAAGTCCAGGATATGCTGGTGAATAGGGATGATCTGATCAAGAAGAACAAGACGCTTCGGCAGAAGAACAAAGGTACGCCTTCCGCCGTAGTTGTTGAGTACTTATTTTGTGTGTTGTCTGTAGCTAACTTTGTTGCGGAGTTGTCTGCAGAGCTTGAGGCTTCTCTCCAGCAGGTCAAAGACTCGGAGACAGACTTGAAGAACATCGTGTACTGGGAGACACATGCTCGAGAGGTAGCCAAAGAAGAGCTGGCCATTAGAACCCTTGAGTGCGTTACTGCAATTGAAATCCGGCAAGCAACTGACATTGACCTCGTTCGCTACATGCAATCCCTGTAGAAGGTCAACGAAGACTGCAAGAAGCTGTGGGCGTCCCTGAAGGAGCTTGAAGAAGCCACGCTGCCTATCACAAGGCTACTGGTCCCACATCCAGGCGGTCCGTAGATAGCCCTCTTGTGGACAGACTGAAGGAAGCCCCCGGGCGATTGGTGACATATGTCAAGCATTTGGCGAAGTCGATCCCCAACCAGGCGCTCACCTTCTCGAAGTCGTACTTCCCTAAGGCGCCTGTGGATGCAGTAGTTGGAGGACTCGCGATAACTGCATAGATGAGCAGTACCGTGTTCTGCTGGAGGAGATGGCGCCCATTACAGAACAAGTCGCCAAGAGGCTGAATCTCCAGTAGGTGTTCCTATAGAAGTAGTTGATGTACAGGAGTGATGGTGTAATACAAAACAAGTTAGTTAAGAACTTGTGTGAATTTATCAGAGTTATTTCACTTCTGTGATTGTATGAGTACTCATTGCCGCGGCTTGCAGCGAAGCCTGCGGAGTACCAAGTCGATGAAGGGGTGACGAGTAGTAGTACTCAATGGTAGGGTTGTCTAGTTAAGAGACGCAGTAAACAAGTTGAGTAGAATCAAACTTTAATACTGATGAAAGATTACACTTGGATGGCCAGGGCCGTTTGTCAGATGTTTAGATCTGCACAGCCCACAGGGGGGTTAACCCCGGTGGTTTATTTGTTTGGCGGGGTGGAATCTAGGGCTAAGAACTCGAAGGTTGAGCACGAGTACACGGAACACAGAGAACACAGCGAGTTTATGCTGGTTCAGGCCTCCGGAGAGTAAAACCCTACGTCCAGTTGTCGGTGTCGATTGCTTGAGGATTGCGTGATTGTACAAGGGGTCGCCCTGCCCGCCTTATATTGGCCGCGGACAGGGTCGGCGCCCAGACTCCTGGTCGGTTATGACCAGGAGACCTAAATCTAGTTGTTTACAACCATTGCCATATACATCGAACTGCTTTGTCGGAATCCACCGTTATCTTGTCTTGCAAGCCTAGTCTCGAAGTCGCTCTGGATAAGGTCGCCTAGGGAATCTTCTGGAAGGTCTTCAGGAGGTCGTGTGGGCCGCCAACTAGGTCGGTTGGGCCCACTGTCAGGTCAGCGGGTCTTCTAGTAGGCCGGGCCCACTTGTCGGGGACAGCCGTGAGCCTAGTTGGTGGAGACCCAGGGGTACCCTCGTCTCACAAGCCCCCGAGCGATGTGTAGGCGCAGCGACCTTGAGGGGGTCATGACGAAGTGTTGAAGCCATCGACAGGTCGAATAGCGTGCACATCGGTCCAAAAAAGAAAAAGTAGCCAGCTTAGCAGCCGACCTATTTGAAGTCTTGGCGAACGAAACGCGGTCGAGTGACGACCTATAGGAAGCAGGCTTCCAATAGATCGAAACAACGAAGAAAAAATTTGGAGGGCGTCAAGGAAGCACTCATAGAGTAGTATCCGAGCATCGTGGCGGGCAGGATAGCCGGTATGATGATCCAAAAAAGAAAAGGAAGAAGAAATAGGTCGAGTAACGACTTGATGAGAAACAGATTTCCCAACAGGTCGGTACGACAAACAAATCAAGAGGGCGTCGAAGACGCTCTCGTAGAGTAGTCCCCGAGCTTTGAAGCAGGTAGCATAGCTGTTTTGATGCTCAAAAAACTGAGTCATGGTCTTCATCGAACGAAGTGTAGAGACACCCAGATCTCCTAGCAGAGCTGCAAGGTGTCTGGCAGGGCCGACCTCAAGGAGGCCTTGTAGGTGTGCTGACCTCGAAGAGGCCTCAAATCAATCAATGTCCAGTATCCGAGGATACTCAGTAGAATCTTGAAACGCGCATTTGCATGAAAAGTTCGTCAATTTTGTCGTAGCTGAAGTTGTAATGCCCAAGACTATTGTCAATGGAGCTGTAGAAAAATGTTGACCTTGAACGAGTGGAGTGTAGAGACATCCAGATATCCTACATGACTGCAAAGAGTCTGACAGAGCCACTCGAGGCATGCCGACCTCAGGAAGGTCTCAAGTCAAAATCGCCCAAGCACCCGGAGATACTTGGCAGGGCCATTAGGCGCGCACCCCACAGGGAGGTCTTCATTCCTTACGTAAAATCCTGGGTGTCCAAAGCAGGCTGGCAGGGCTACAAAAAGCACACCGACCTCAGGAAGGTCGAGCATCCAGGGCACCCAACTAGGTTGGTAGAGCCGTAGACATACCGAGGTATTGCAAGACCTAGGTATTAAGGCACGCCGACCTTAAGGAGGTCGTTTTGGTGCCCAGAGGACCAGCATAGCTGCCAACCATCCAGCAGAGCCATGGTACAAAGGTATTGACGAACAAAGTAGTGGGCACACCGACCACGGGGGCCTGACGAAATCGTAGACGTGAAGCTTCTGATCTCCAAGCGCCCAGACGGATCTAGCAGAGCAGCGAGGCACGCCTACCCTGGAAGGTCTTCAGTCGAACCTACGACCATTCTGCTCAGGAAACAGAAATATAGGCTGATTGGAATAGGTCTGTTTACATGCAGAGCCATAGTGGGTGCACCCGGACGCAGAGCCTAGCGGGTGCATTTGATTATCATCGTCTGTAGTTGTAGCGAGGCGCAGGGCCAGCTGACATGGAGTCAGTCTTATCTTCTTCCGTAGACTGCAGGGTCACGGGTCAACAGTAGTCGAAGATTCTCTTGCCACCCAGAAAACGACAAGCTGCCCACTGACCGAGAGATGCACTGTAGCCATGTGACATCGCAGCAACCTCAGGCATCATTGATGCACAAGCGACAAAGGTGTCGCGAAGCAGGGGAAAAGGACGTCGTTTTAAACCATCCACATGTTTACAGGACCTCTCAATCACGTGGTAACAGTGTCACCGCTTCACCGGCCGCACAAGGCCTGGTTCCGGCTATAAATAGCACCATAAGGCTCAAGGAGGCAAGCACCGAGCATTGCTGAGCTATGAAGCCGCAGAGTAGTATTTTGGCCATGCCATGGGCATGTGTCGGTCCACCAGAGCATAGGATGCAAAGTTTTTAAAAGCTTGGAGCTAGAAGAACTCTTGCGAAGTGTAGGTAGCACCCCCACTCTTTGTACCGTGCCTCAGCGAGGAATCAAGGAGAGTTTGGAGGTGATGCTGTAGAGGCCCGAGGTGATGCTGCAGGTTCTTGGTAAGCATGAGATAATCGTTGAGGGCTTGCAGTGCGCGCCGAAGAGCAAGCTCGTGTCTGCATTCCATAGTCAGACACAAAGTGTGACCTGCTATGTGCAGCGTCGTGCAGGCGTTCACCTCGAGGTCGCCATTGGGGGTCTAAAGCTAGAAGAATTCTTGCGATGTGCTCTGCTATAGTAGAGAACATGGCAAAGATTGCTCGAGGTAGATCGGGTCTTCAAATATGTTTGTATCTTGTAACAGGTTCTGGATCCAATGAGGTCGCAGGCGACCTGTGTACCTTCAAAGTTCCTATGTAATGTTCACTCTCTTCTGTCATGTAATGGTCGTTTTGAAGAAATTATTCGTCAAATACCTAAGATGATGTTGTTTGGGGGCTTAACGACCTCATGGAGATCGAATGTGCTATCAGGACGACCTGATTATCTTGAAGTCTTCTCGAGTAGTCCCCAAGCGTCCCCGAGTGCTTCTCTCGAAGGTCTTCAATAATACTCGTGTTGTCTTGACGAAAAACCATATGGAAAATGCGATTCAAAGAATCGCATTCCATATGGAATGTTGCCCCCGAGCCTTAGGTCGAATCGTAGATTCAAGCTGAGGATCAATCTGAAGTTCTGCCAATCTTATCCCGAAAAATCCGGAGAAAAAACCGAAGGACACGTGGCACGGAGCCCCCGAGCCTTGAGTCGAGTACTTTCTCTCGAATTGAAGGGTCATCTTGACTGTAGAATGTGTCCCGAGTGGGATCTGGATCTGGTGTAGTCCACTGAGTCCATCGATTGTAGTCTAGCCCCCGAGACTGAGAGCATCGAGTACCGGAATACGACGGGTCAGTTCCGCTGCCGCTGAGTCATCCGCCTAGAGCTTATCCGCCCGTTCAGAACTTAGCCTCCTGGTGGGTTATAAATATCAGGCGAACCCCTTAGGGTTTTTCACTCCCAGCATTTGCATTCCTCTGAGATTAGATCTCAGTGACTGCCCTCCTGCGCCTCTGTTGTTGCCACCGCCGTCGCTAAGTAGATTAGATCTACTTTCGCCCCGCCGCCGTAGTCCGCCCTCCTCCGCAGCAATATAGCGAATGCGAGTGAAGACGCTCGTGACTCGAAGGATGAAGGGGTCTCCAGCGAAGAGCACCAAGACCGGCGCGTCGAAGAAGAGGAGCCGCGATGAAGCCGGCGATGCCGGCCAGTCGTCGTCATCGCCGCCCTCTTCCACTCCGCCAAATCTGGCGAAAGAATGGAAGAAAGCGACGTTGAAGACCGAGGATCTCCTCGCCCTGGTCAACAGTGGTTTCCTTCGCGAGAAGGAGATGGATCTGTGGCGCGTCGCCACTGGAGATCCGTACCCAATGGAGAAGAACCCGGACGAGATTCCGATGTTCGCGCGGTTCGTGGAGTGCGGACTCGCGCTACCGGCGAGCGATTTCTTCAAGGGGATGCTTCGATACTACGGGATCGAGTACCTCAACCTCAACCCCAATGGTATCTTCCATGTCTCTATCTTGGTGCACTTCTGCGAGGCGTTCGTGGGGATCAAGCCCCAGTAGATCCTGTTCCGGAAGTTCTTCCGGTTGAAGCCGTAGCCAAGCACAGACGACCCGCGAGTAGTTGGAGGTGCTGGGATACAAATGCGCGAAGATGCCACCGGGCAATACGTGCCATACAAGCTGATCGACTCCAACCAGGATTGGAAGTCGAAGTGGTTATACATCAGCAACCACCACCCGGAGCTGCCGAAGCCGAGCGGGCGTCAACCGAAGCACGCGCCATGGTGGAACTCGGAGCCCACCATGCAAGAAGGCCTCCAGCTACATGCACTGCTAGAGAAGATCAGGGCCTTGAGGGAGGCTGGGCGGAGGGCCGAGCATGTGGCCTTCAGCTTCATGAAGAGAAGGATGCAGCCGCTGATGGCGCGAGATACTCTCGGCTACCAGTACACTGGCGACGAAGATACTTCCCGGATGCCCGGTGAAGAAATTGAGGATGATGTCATCATCGAGAGGCTGGGCAGGATCTTCAAAGACATGCCTGCGTACACACCGTGCCCTGTGCTGGAATATTCCGCGGCGCGGCCGCTAAATCAGGTTAGTAGTCGTGGCCAAAGCCCCCGAGTACTGGTTTGCTTATGTAGTCGTACATGACGCCTGCTTGATTTTGTAGGACGACTTGAAGAAGTACATCTCCGTCCCGCCCTCCCCCCCACGGCTTGAGAAACAAACACAGGGGAAGGCGGAACCCAAGGCGAAGGAGCGCCGAGAGGTCGGCGAAGGTGATGATGCCGTCGTCATTGAAGACACCTCCGACGACGAGGATGAGGAGACACTATAACAGCGGTTCCAACTCCGCTCGAGGTTCATTCGAGCTGGAATGCCACACATTCCAGTGATCGAGAAACTGTCTAGCTTGGAGGCGAGCTTGCCGGTCCCACCCCGGAGACCCCGCAACGTGGCGCGCAAACGCGCCATGAAGAAATTGAAGTTGTCGGAAGCCACCAGACAAGAGGTAAATACTGCGACTAGAGTAGTCGGGTACTGACAACGAGTAGTCTGTCGCTGACTGAATGACTTGTATTGGTGCAGGACATCCCTTCCTTGGACCCCGCTGCACAGGATGAGGAAGAAGTCTGGGAGACTGTGGGGGCGACAGCTGAGAGAAGTATCAGCCCGCCTCCGGCTACTGAAGACGTTGTGCTAGAAGAGGCACATGAACAAACAGTCACTGTGGAGCCGCAGCCGTCAGTTGAAGAAGTGTAGGGCCCTCCTCCAGCTGTGGCCATGGCCCCTGGGCAGCCAGAGGAGAGAGTAGAGGAGCCCCCGATCGAGACAAGGGCCACCAGTGAACCTGGTATTATGGACATCACCAGGATACTGGGCGCCCCGACCATCACCGTAGTGCGGTCAACTCTGTAAGTTCCCGGAACTCTCGCGTAGTCATGTAGGCGTCAAGCTCATGTTGTTGATTGAATAATCCATGATGCAGGAAATCCACGGACTTGTCGTGGGATGAGGGGGAAACTAGCACTCCTGCCGATGGTGGAGACCGCTCGGCGGAGGTACGAGAGCCCACACCGCCACCACAAGCCGATGCCGCAGCGGAGCCGAGGCTTGAGGAAGCTACCCTGGTGGAAGGTACGTATCCTATCACCATGAGTGCTTGTTGTGGAGAGTAGTCATAGCCACCACTAACTGTTGAGCTAATCTTGACAGGGGCACAAGTCGAGGGAACAGCGATCCCTGAGGCCGTACCCATTGAGGTGGCCACTGGTGAAGCGACGGCTTCGAAGCCAGTTACCGAGGCGACAACCTCGACAGCCCCCAGGCCGGCGACTTCGATAGCCCCCGAGCCAAGCGTGGAAGCGCGGGTTGACGCACAACCAGAAGCAGGTTCCGAGGTTGTCGTCCGTGTGGCGATGATAGAAGATGCGGTGCCACTTCGCTCGGTGCCCATGCCAGAGACTGGGACCTCGAGCCGCGGAGGTCTCGAGTTGCTGGATGATGAGCTAATTGACCCGACCTTCGTGTCTCTGAGCATGGAATCGTGGCGTCGCACGGAGAACTGGATCAAGGTACGTTGCGAGTACCCTGAGTTGTCTTGCTTTGTTGAGTACTAAGTACTTATTGATCATTGGGTCTTGTGCAGGGCCTGGTGGAGAGATCCCGCTAGAAGACCGACCTTCTGAAGGGGTATGGTGACACAGTCATCCGAGCTAAGACCCTGGAGAAGGAGCTGGACAAGTCGAGGAAACACGCAGAATTACTCCAATCCAAGCTCGACGGTGCCTTCGCCTAGTACCATAATGAGGTACAGGAGATGCAGGCCAAGAGAGACGACTTGATCAGGAAGAACAAGTCACTGCGCCAGAAAAACAAAGGTATGTCTTCCTCCGCGACCACTGAGTACTTGTTGTAGAACTTATGTGTAGTCTGAGACTGGTTGTCGAGTTGTCTACAGATCTTGAGGCAAGGGTTGACCAGCTGAAGGCCTCCGAGACGGACCTCAAGAACATTGTATATCGGGAGACCGACCGCCGAGAGGCACTCGACTGGGACTACACACAGTTGTGCCATGAGTGCATCAAGCACATGGAGCTCTGTGAACCCTCAGATCTTGATCTTGTACGCTGTTATAAATCTCTACAGAAGCTTAATGAAGACTGTGAGAGTCTGCGGGCGCAGCTGAAGGAACTGGAGGAAGCCGCACTGCCCATAGCAAGGTTGTTGGTCCCACATCCAGGCGGTCCCAAGATAACGCCTCTTGTGGATAGGCTGAAGGAAGCTCCCGGGTGCCTGGCGAAGTACATCAAGCATTTGGCGAAGTCGATACCGAACCAGGTACTCGCCTTCATGAAGTCGTACTTCCCGAAGGCACCAGTGGATGTGGTGGCCGGTGGTCTTGCGGTGAACTACACGGATAAGCAGTACAAGACCCTTCTGGAGGAGATGGCGCCTATCGCGGAGCAAGTCGCGGACAAGCTAAACCTTTAGTAGTTGTACCTGTAAAAGTAGCTTATGTACAGGGTAGTTGAGTAAGACAAACAAATTGGTTAGCAACTTGTTTGAATGTGAATGAAGTTGGTCCACTTCTCATGCTGTAATGAGTACTCGTTGCCGCCACTTGCATCGAAGTGTGCGGGGTACCAAGCCGTTGGAGAGGTGGCGAGTAGAAATACTCAGTAGGATTTGCCTAGTTGGAAATCGCAGTAAACAAGTTGAGTAGAATCAAGCTTTATTACTGATGAAGAAGTACACCTGGATGGTCAGGGCCTTTACAAATAAGAAGTCGCCAGGACCCGTAGGCCGCCTACGGCTAAGTGATTGCTAGGGCCCTTGGACCGCTTACAGCTGGAGATCCGTTAGTAGCCGTATAGGCTGGATCTATAGAGTACATGGTCCGTAGACCACCGCTTAAGCCCTTAGGCTATGTGCGGCCTAGGATCCGTTAGTAGCCGTTAACGTTGGATCCTGGATAGAAGTAGTCCATAGACTAGTGCTAGGACCGAGAGGTTGCTTACAGCGAGGAGTCCGTTAGTAGCCGTGCAGGCTGGACCCGTAGACAGGTAGTCGAGCGACTACGCGTAGAAGCGACACAGCTGGTCGACGTTCCACGAGTTGCTGATGTCGTCACCTTCAAGTGTTTGGAGATGATAGGAGCATGGTCCGATCACCTTAGAGACTGAGAAGGGACCTTCCCATTATGAGCTGAGCTTGTGTAGTCCGTCCATGTTCTGGATGTGACGGAGGACTAGATTGCCTACGCTGAAGGAGCGTTCCTTGACGTTGCAATTGTGATAACGTCGGATACCCTCTAGGTATCTTGCTGACTGGACGAGGGCAGCACAGCGGGCTTCTTCGAGGCTGTCGATATCAACCCGTCGACTGTCTTCTGAGATGCCTTCGTCGTATTGTTCGACTGCCGGGGATTCCCACATCACGTCGGCGGGTAGAATAGCTTCGGAGCCGTAGACCAGGAAGTAGGGCGACTGCCCTGTTGGCTTGGTGGGTTGAGTACGAAGCCCCCAGAGTGCATTGGGCAGTTCCTTGATCCACTTGCCTCCTTTGGTGTTAGCTGCATCATGCAATCGCTTCTTGAGGGCGTCGAGTACCATCCTGTTGGCGCACTTCACCTGGCCGTTAGCGCGTGGGTGGGCGACTGAGACATATCGGACGTCGATCCCGCTGTTCTCGCAGTACTCCCAGAACTGGTGGTTGTTGAAGTCGGAACCCAAGTCTGTGATGATGCGATTGGGAAGCCCAAAGCGATGCACGAGTTCATCCAAGAAGTCGAGTACTCTGTCGGCCTTGGGGCAGGTGACTGGCTTGACTTCGATCCACTTGGTGAACTTGTCGATGGCCACCAGAACTCTGTTGAATCCACCTAGCGCAGTTGACAGGGGCCTAATCATGTCGAGCCCCCAGCAGGCAAAGGGCCAGGTCGGTGGTATGGTGACTAGCTTGTAGGCCGGGACGTGTTGCTGCTTGGCGAAGGATTGGCACCCTTGGCACCTTCTAACGAGTTCTTCGGTGTCGGCCAGAGCTGTGGGCCAGTAGAAGGCTCGTCGGAAGGCTTTGCTCACCAGCGTACGAGAAGATGCGTGGTTGCCGCAGACACCCTTATGAATCTCCTCCAAGATGTCCTTGCCTTCTTCCCGGGGTATGCACTTCATGAGTACTCCAGAAGTGGCACCCCACCTGTAGAGCTTGTCCCCAACTAGAACGTAGGTCTTGGCTCGACGGATGAGTTGTTCGGCCTCGTTCTTGTCAGAAGGGACCTTCTGCTAGCGGATGTAGTCGATGAAGGGTTGTCTCCAGTCCACGTCGATCATCATGACCTCCTGACTGGACTATGATGGCTCAGGATCTGTGGTCGCAGGCGCCGGCTCTGGGATGGACTGCTTGTGAAGCTCGTGGACGAAGACTCCAGCAGGTACTTGAGCGCGAGTAGAACCAAGCTTTGACAGGACATCCGCTGCAACGTTGTTGTCGCAGATGACATGTTGGAACTCGAGACCGTAGAACTTGTTCCCGAGCTTACGGACTTCCAGATAGTAGGCGTCCATGCTCTCCTTATTGTGGTCCCCAGATTTATTGGCTTGGTTAATGACCACTGCGGAGTCGCCGTAGACTAGTAGTCGCTTGATGCCTAGTGAAATTGCGAGTCGGAGCCCATGCAGCAGGGCTTCGTACTCGGCTTCGTTGTTTGAGACCTTCTAGAAGATCTGTAGGATGTACTTGAGTTGTTCACCCTTTGGACAAATCTGGAGTACCCCTGCACCCGCGCCCTCGAGCTTGATTGAGCCGTCGAAGTACATCACCCAATGCTCTGGTCGCTCTGTTGGAGTATGTAGCTGGTTCTCCCGCCACTCTGCCATGAAGTCAACTAGTGCTTGAGACTTGATAGCGGTGCGTGGCTTGAAGTCGATGTTGAGGGCGCCGAGCTCGACCGCCCACTTGGAGATTCTTCCAGTAGCATCTTGGTTGTGGAGCATGTCACCAAGCGGGTAGTCAGTGATGACGATGATCGAGTACTCCTGGAAGTAGTGTCGTAGCTTCCGCGAGGTGATGAGTACTGCGTAGAGTAACTTCTGGACCGGCTGGTACCATGCCTTGGACTCGGACAGGACCTCGCTGACGAAGTAGACTGGTCGCTGGACTGGGTAGGTGTGGCCTTCTTCCTGCCGCTCGACGACGATGGCAGTACTGACCACGTGAGTAGTCGCAGCGAGGTAGAGCAGTAGGTGCTCCTGTTTGCGAGGAGCCGTGAGAATCGATGGCTTTGACAAGAAATCCTTAAGCTGTGTCAGAGCTTGATCAGCCTCCGCGGTCCATACAAACTTCTCTTGGTGCTTGAGTAGCTTGAAGAAGGGTAGTCCCCGTTCTCCGAGCTTCGAGATGAATCTATTCAGGGCCGCCATGCACCCGGTCAGCTTCTGGACATCCTTAATGCAGGTTGGTGCCTTCATACTGGTGATGGCGGAGATCTTCTCGGGATTGGCTTTGATGCCACGATGGCTGATGATGAAGCCGAGTAGTTTCCCCGAAGGTACGCTGAAGACGCACTTGTTGGGGTTGAGCTTCCATTGGTACTCTCGCAGAGATGCGAAAGTCTCTTCAAGATGGCGATGAGCGTGTCGGAATTTCTGGTCTTGACGACCACGTCATCCACGTAGGCTTCGACGTTCTTGTTGAGCTGCTTCTTGAAGCAGGCCTGGATGGCTCGTTGGTAAGTAACGCCGGCGTTCTTCAACCCGAACGACATCGTCATGTAGCAGTAGGCGCCGAACGGGGTGATGAACGCGGTCTTCTCCTGATCTTCTTCCTTGATTGCGATCTGGTGGTACCCGGAGCAGCAGTCGAGGAAGCAGAGCAGGTCGCAACCCGCCGTGGAGTCGATGACTTGATCAATCTGCGGCAACCCGAAGGGGTCCTTGGGGCAGTGCTTATTGAGATCGATGTAGTCGACGCACATCCTCCACTCGTTCATGTTCTTCTTGCGGATGAGGACGGGGTTGGCGAGCCACTCAGGATGGAAGACTTCTCGGATGAAACCGGCCGCGAGTAGTTTGGCAAGTTCCTTCTTGATGGCATCCCGTCGGTCGTCGGCAAAATGGCGGAGGTGTTGTCGTTTGGGGGTAGCTTTAGGATCGACGTTGAGTGAGTGCTCGATCAGCCTCCTGGGCACACCTGGCATGTCCGCTGGCTTCCACGCGAAGATGTCTCGGTTAGCTCGGAGGAAGCTGACGAGCGCGTCTTCCTATTTAGGGTCGAGCCCCGCGCCGATCATGGTAGTCTTGCTGCTGTCGCCGGTCCCGAGGTCGATGGCCTTCACCTGTACTTCCTCTATTGGCTGAGGTTTGTTGGAGGTGTCGGTCTTCTCAGGTATCTCGAGTTCAGTTGGCGCAAGCTTCTTGGATGCAGCGAAGATCTCCATCATTGCGTTGGGTACTTGATTGGTTGCTGCGAGTTCCACAGCTTCGGTGTCACAGTCATAAGAAATCTTCAAGTCCCCTTACAGCGTGAGTACTCCGGTAGGACTTGGCATTTTGAGTACCAAGTAGGTGTAGTGGGGGATTGCCATGAACTTGGCGATGGCTGGTCTGCCGAGGATGGCATGGTAGGAGGTTTCGAAGTCCGCAACCTCGAACTTGATGTACTCGGTGCGGTAATTCTCCCTTGTCGTCCCGAAGGTAACTGGCAGAACCACTGAGCCGAGTGGTATAGCCGCGTTGCCTGGGACGATGCTGTAGAAAGGTGATGTGCTTTTGGTGAGCATGTCGGTGATGTCGAGCTTCATCTTCTTCAAGGTTTTGGTGAAGAGGACGTTAAGTCCGCTCCCGCCGTCGATGAGTACCTTGTTGAGTCTGGAGCCCGCGACTACTGGTTTCAGGACAAGTGGGAAACGTCCTGGTTCAGAGAAGCTTGTCCACTGATCTGCGCGAGAGAAAGTGATGGGTACTTCCGACCACCTTAGAGGTGTCGGCACCGCTGGTTCAATGTTCAAGACTTCCCGTAGGGTGAGCTTCTAAGATCGCTTGGTGGGTAGTCCGCCGAAGAGGACATTCACCGTCTTGTCGGGTTCTTGGAAGTCGCCATTGCCCTCGTTGACTTTCTTCTTGCCCTTCTTGTCGTTTGGGGGCCGTGGCTTGGGAACATCCTTGAGTGCTCGCCGGAGTTGGTAGCACTGATCGGTTGTGTGATTGCCATCCAGATGCCACGGGCACTTCTCTTTGAGCAAGTCTCTGAAGCCGCCGGAGGTCTTTTTGGAACTGTCCTTCGCAGGGCGCTGTATAGCCACGACTGTGTTGTCTGGCTTGCGCTTGCGGTTAGGACCCGAGTAGTTGTTATTGTTGTTGCGACTCCCATGATCCTTGTTATTGTTGTTGCCGCCCGTGTTGTTTTTGCTCTTGCCGCGAATGGACTCATACTTGGCGTTCGCCTTGTCCTCTTTGTCGGCCCATGAGGTGATCATGTCTTTGAGCTTGGTGATGGAGCTTGGGCGACGGCGACCGAAGTCTTCGAAGGTGCGACGGTGGTAGAGACCGTCTTGGAAGAGGTTGATGACTTCTTTGTCGTTGATGTCGACTACGGTCGCACGCTTATCGAAAAAGCGGCACATGTACTGGCGGAGCGTCTCGCCTTGCTCCTGCTTGACCATCGCCAGGTCCATGCAAGTACCCGAGCGCCCCATGGTGCCCGCGAAGTTGCTGGTGAACTGGGCCTTCAGCTGGTCCCACTTGTCGAGCGACTCTAGCCATGTAAGTGGGGCCTGGTCCAGACAGAAGGGGAAGTAGAGGCACTTGGTGTCGTTGTCGCCACCGGCGTTTTCAATGGCCAGGGCATAGCACCTGAGCCAATGAACTGGATCTTGCTTCGCGTCGTACTTGGTGATCCCGAGAGGTTTGAATTTCTCGGGAAGAAGCAGATCGCGAAGTCGTGCAGAGTAGGCGGGGAAGCCGTCGCTGTCGCTGACTTCGGTAGTCTTCTTGGCGCGGCAGATCTCGTCAATCCTGTGGCGGGCATCGTAGCCGCTACGTGCGTTGCCGGTGGCGTGGCTGTTCGTGTGGCCTCGGCCTCCGCGGTCGCCGCCGCCACCGGCTCTTCTACCGCCGCCATGGGAGGAGCTGCCGCTACTGCCCCTGCCGCCACTGTCGCCGCCACTAGCACCACCATGCGAGGGTCCTCCCGCAGAGGCTCTAGAGCAATTGGGAGTTGGCTGGTGTTCGCCACGAACACGGTTGCGTCCGACTTCTGCTGGGGTGCGGCTGCGACTAGTGGCTTCATGATTTCCGGCTCCAGTGACCCTGTTGTTGACCCACATGAAGTAGGCGTCCTCTGCGAGTTTGGCGATGAGTTCGCCTGCACGATGCCCCAGAGCGGTTCGATCTATCGTAGTGATGGGCATGAGGCATTGCTCAGGGGTTGTGTGAACCCGGTGGGCAACTAGTCCAGGGCGTCATTGAGGTTTCGGATGGGGAGAGTTTCTTGGAGCCGCCGGCGTCGATCCGCTTGTTTTCTGTTGCGGTTGCACCAGGCGTTCTTGGCTTCGGTAGTCTCATCTGCAGGTGCATTGGCTGATTCCTCGTCCTCTGAAATATCTTCAAGGTACCGATCAGGTCGGGCATCTGAGGTTCCAGCTTCCCCGGTTGCCATGAATACTTCACGGTCGGGCGTGCAGAGTCCAGAGTCGGTAGTTGCCACCTCAGTAGGCGTGTGCTCGTCCTCGTTTGGAGTCAACGGTGTCCCCTCCTGGAAGGGGAGTGCCTCGAGGTAGGCGACGCAGCGTGAGTTGTTGTCAGTCAGGTCTGCGGGCTTGCGGTCGGGCCAGTAGACGAATCTGCCAGCGGGAGTAGACGTGATGACCAAGCCAGCAGCAGGACCTGACAACGGCTCCTCGATGGTGTTGAGCTCGGACTCGGACTCAATCGGATCGAGACCGAAGTCAAACTCGTAGGAGGAGTCCGAGTTGTAGTCGGGGACGACATTGGAGTCCGAGGAGTACTCAGAGGCGATCTCCTTGCTGTCCCGATGCGAGGTGAGTGCTTCCGCGTAGGCTTTGCTGGAGTTGCAGAGGCCGTACGGAAAGTGCTCGTGAGGGAGTACCAGTCCGCATGATGGCTCGGGAGCCAGCTCGCGCGGTTCGATCCATGGTGATGTCGAGTTCGAGTTGGAGGCGGATCCAATCTCGAGGTCGGCGACTTGGTTGTAGAGCGAAAATTCGTCGAATTTTTCAACGAGTTGACCCGTGACAGCTTCGGGAAGCGTCACAAGCCCGGTCTTCGGGTCCGGAGTCATGGTGGGGTGGCGCTGGAACGATCCGGCGCCATCGGCGGTGCAGACCCAAGAGCCGAACACGAAGGTGTCGCCGCGGTTGAAGGCGGCGCTTGGCTTGATGACGATTGAAGCCGTCGAGTTCTCCATGAGATCTTCGGCGAGAGCCCCTACCTGGCGCGACAGCTGTCGGTGTTTTAACCCGGCAACCTACCAAGGGGAGTACCTGAGGTAGATGTTTGTGGCCTCGCCGAGATCGGGAACTCGAAGGAGAGACACGTGGTACACAATTTAGACAGGTTCGGGCCGCGAGGTGCGTAATACCCTACGTCCTGTATGCTGCGTAGCTCTGGATTGATTGGGTGTGTTTACAAGATGATGCGGATAGATGAATAGGGGTCCCTGCCTCACCTTATATAGTCCGGGAGGCAGGGTTACAAGTCAGTTTGATAGCGAGAGTACTAGTCGTACACGGCTAGGAGTACTCTACATGGATCCGGACATGTCTAGCTTCCTATCCGAGTACTAGTCCTCCGTATGCCTTGCGCTTCACACCATCTGGTTCCGTGCAGCCCAAGTCGAGTAGTCCCAGGGGCCCACACGGTAGTCGGTCCTGGTACCGACCTGAGTAGTGGGCCCAGGGATGTCCGTACGACATTACCCCCATCTTGTAGTAGGCTATGACGTCTTCATCCTTGACACCCGCAAGAGTGTTGCGGTTCTCGAAATAGCAGTTGGTGTACTCACGGAGAGTTTCATCCTTCCTCATCCGCACTTTGGCGAGATGGTGAGTGTTGCCGGGGCGGTTGTAGGTCGATTGATAGTTGGTTGTGAAGAGCCGCGATAAGGTCGCCCACGAGGTGATGCACTCCGCACGGAGATTATCGAGCCACAGGAGTGGCGCCTGGCCCATCACAAGAGGAAAGTATCCTGCCATGTGGTCTTCGTTGCCTCTTGACGCCTGAGCAGCGATGTTGTACATCTTAAGCCAAATACTTGGATCAAAGCGACCGTCGTATTTTTCAATGGCTGGTTTGAAGTCCTTGGGGTATATGACCGTCCTGAGACGTCGTGAGAATGCTGGAAAGTTGTTGATTGCTCCAGAACTAGATGCTGGAGCATAGGTTAACGGGATGACATAGAGGTCATCGGGAGGACCATTGTCCTGGTCGTACTGGGCACGACGTAGAAGCTCTCGATCGTGCATCTCGCGGAGGTCTGCTGCTTGGATGGGGTGATTGGCGTCAAGGGGATCAGGGACCCCGTTGCCGCGGTCGTAGTTAGTGCGGCGCTCTATCTCCTCTTCAGCTCGTATGGGTTGACACTGATTACTATTGGTATTTGTTAAGCCTACAGAAATATTATGATGGATAATCCGTAAGCGCACGGATACCGGTGAGCATTCCACCCGGGAGAGGGTTTTAAATATCGAATCCACAAGGAGAATGGTAAAGAGAGTATCTGAGGTATATAACTAATCACTGAGTAGCTATCAAGGACTTGACAGAAAGAGAGATAAGGAAAACTTAAGGATGTTTGGTTCTTATTCTCACAAGCTATATCTATATTGTTCTTATGGGGTGATTGTCTGAAGGCACACTTAGGAAAGGGAACCTCCCGAGAATCTATGGGGGGAGTCCTACGGTTTCTATAGACGGGAGGTGGACTGCAAAGGACAGACGGGATCAAGGTCACTTCCTGCTTCTACCACACGATCCGGAATATAGAAGGTATTCATAAGCTAGCTAGTCTAAGCACCACGCTTACACTAAACATGCAACTTTAACTCAAGAGCGACAGGAATTAAAGTACTCAAAGAGTTATGAACCATAAGAACAATAAAAACAATGTTACTCACTTGAATAAGAAGTCGATCTTTCCACAAGGTCTCAGGATCAGGCTCCAATGGAGTTGATCCCAGAGGTAGAAGATGAAGAGGAGACACCGACAGGTCCGGGCCTTCCTTCAGCTTCGCCTCTACCGCTCTCTAATCCTCTCGAACAAGATTAGCTAGATCTAAATAGATCGTGGCTCTAATCTCTCAACTTGATACTAACTCTCCAACTCTAATTCTAATCTAGAGCTCTAATCTCAGATAGGCATGGAGGATCTGATAGAATGAATTGTTGTCTGCCCTGGGGTCAGGGGTCTGCTTATATAGCCCGGCGGAGATGACGTGCACCGTACGATCAAACCGACCTTAACTTGTGGTTTAGATTGATCCTCATAGGCGGTGGAAGAACATTCCGGAAGCTGGGCCCATTTGGCGCCAGGGGGGCCGACCGGCCCCACCACCAGGCCGATCGGGCTGGGGTGGGCCCCCCTCGGGGTCCACTTCGGCCAGGTGGGTCCTTGATCCTTCTAGATGCTTCTTTCTTAGGTGCTAAGTCACGTTGAGTTCCGGAGCCTTCTGGAGTCTTCTAGAGTGGTTTCTTTGCATATTTTCTGAATAGTCCCTGTAAATTCATAGATTCACCAAAACTCGTGGAAATTGTCAATATAAACCCTATTAAGGTGATCTAATTATATTTTAGTCCTTTTTCCAGTAAATGTGAGGGGAAATATTTATAGATAAAATGTGCCAACAAACTCCCCCACACTTAGGCTTTTACTCGTCCTCGATAAAAGGATGGTTTACAACTGTAGATACAAGAATCAACATAATTATACTCTTTAGTCATATCTGTACTTAGGGGATATCTGAGCATAGTTAGAAACAAATCACCTTTATTTCTCAAATCAAGTCAATGGAGAGAGTTTGAATAAGTTTTTAAAAAGAAAATGCAGCCATGCTTACTCCTTTGTGATACTCTCAAATATATGTGAAGTTTTTAGAATGTAAAGATGTAGCAAACTTACCTTGCATATATTGCTGGGTCAAAATCTGTATCCATGAAGAGGCCTGTCATAGGTCGTAGATCAAGATATGTGCGTGTGTCAAATTTTAAAAACCATTGCTCTGACTTTAGAATCTTATATCTTTTCCCATTTTTTTAGAGGTATTCAGCTATTTTGTGGAGAGTTGGGTTCTACTCACCCTCGGACACGCGTCCATTATTACTCTCTCACTTATTATTTTAGAGAAGTGGGCCCTACTCACCCTCGGACACATGTCCATTATTCTTCTCTTTTTTATGCCTTTTTTTTCTGAGAGGGGGGTTCTTCTGACCCGTAGAACACTTGTCCATTTTCTCCTCTCTCTCACTTTTCTCTCCACTTATAATTTTTTTTCTTTTCTTTCTTTGGCTTTCTCTCTCTTCTTCTTTTTTTTAGCTGTACCTTTTTTCATGATATGGGAGACAGAGATCAAAAATCTTAGAGCATAGATACTTTAGTGAAAGCAGTGTACGTGATCTTGATCATAGACTTAGACAAAACTTCAACATAGCTCTTAGATTTGACAAAGCTCAATACAAGTCAGCAGCATTTAATCAAATTTATTTTCAATGAAAGCTCTGTTGAGATATATTATTGATCACAAAGGAGAAACTTAGCTAATGATTTTTAAAGCACTCTCCATAGACAAGATAAAAGAAAGATGGTTCTCATTATTCTAACCTCATTTTGATCATCCCAAAAGCAATAAATATTTCTAAGAGCATAAACATGTGAAACTTTATCTTTTAGGTTATCAGGACATTTTAGCAGGGCATCTTTATTTAAATTCGAAACGGAAAGCAAATTACAAAAATTTAAAAAGTTCAGGAAGCAAACCGAGTGGTGGACGAGACGTGGCCGAACTGGGTTCTGCCGTGGTTCGTCGTGCGAGTCGTTTGTTCTGTGCTTTTCCCGTTTTTCTTGATTTTGGTCGTGGAAGATGCCGTTTGGTCGTCTGTTCTTCTCCCCCACACTTGTTTTCTGTTATCTTGCATGCACAGTATGGTGGAGACAAAAACATATCCAGAAAATATATATACAGGCAAAAATAGCTCAACTTGTGGAATACTTCTTTATTAAAGGAGAGAGAACTTTATTAAACAACTCTAACAACTAAAGCGAACTAACTAACTGGAACTAACTAACACTAATGTGCTCTCTAACTAAGGTGTTTACAAAGGGCGCTTGCCCTTCTTAAGGTCGCGGCTATGGTCTTCCTCATCGTCCCTTCGCTTCTTTGATTCTAACAGTTTGAGGACGGTCTTGGTGAGGGAAGTGTTGACGTGGTGGATCTCTTTGCAAGTTTCTGCCAGGCTTGCTACTTCCTGCGCTAGCTCAGCTACGGTCTTCCGGGTCTTCTGTTTCTGCGGCATCCGCTGGCTGGCTTCGATGACCGGAATTCTCTTGATTTGAGGTTCTTTGGCACGAACTCCGTCGATGGTGACACGGCTTGAGGAGGTGGTGTACTTATGCACCCTTGTGTTGCCATGCTTGTCCATGCGCACGTCAGCGAGTCGCTCTCCATCCCTTGGTTTCTTCAGATCCATGTAGCTAGGAACACGGATCGACTTCTTCTGAGCTGCTTCACGACGGCGATCGTACGGCTGAGCGTACATCGCCTGCTTGCTTTCTTTAGGTGGTGGCGGCGAACGTGGACGACTAGGCGGTCACAGCGAGAAAGGGATGTGATCAGGAGGCAAGGAGGCTAGCGGCTTTGCTTCCTTCTCGAAAGGAACAACCGCCTTGGCTTCAAAGCTAAAGGGGACAAGCTGCTTGTCGGCCATTGCTGCTACTTGGAGGCTGTGGGATGAGAAAAAGGTGGAGGTCTGCCCCTACTTATATATCGGTCACAGACTTGCAGAGGGGGTTGACCTAGCTTGGAAAGGCTACGGGATATCTCGTAAAAGATCCCCGAACAAGTTTTTCCAAAACTGAGCACCTTAGAGATAGCGTGGGCGAAAGCTGGCGGCGCGAGGCGGCGGGCAGGGCCCGATCGGCCCAGTGAGGAGGCCGGTCGGCCCCGCACCACGTCGTCTCGCGACGATCTTCGGCGCGGGGTGCTCTAACCATGTGCTGATCCTTAAAAACCCTAAGACGGCCCATTACGGCCTAAAATTAATATTCGTGGGAAAACAAAAGAAATCTATTTCATCTAAATCCTCAGACTCTTTATTGGGCTCTAAAAATATTTTAAGACGTTGACCATTTACCTTGAATAACGTACCTTCGTCGTCTTGAAGAGTGACGGCTCCGTGTGACGATGAATTCACCACCTTGCATGGTCCGTCCCACTTGCTTCGTAGCTTCCCGTGCCCAAAGAGTCGTACCCTGGAGTTAAAAAGTAATACCTGATCGCCTGGGTTGAATTCTTTCTTTATGATTCTCTTGTCGTGCCATCTCTTGGTTCTTTCCTTGTAGATCTTGGCACTGTGATACGCCTTCTCTCTCCATTCTTCTAGCTCGGACAGTTGCATTTTCCGTTTTGTTCCGGCTGCTTCAAAGTCCATGTTCCATCTCTTTATTGCCCAATGACCCTTGAATTCTAGCTCAACCGGCAAGTGACATGTCTTCCCGTAGACCAGTTGGTAGGGAGACATTCCAATGGGGGTTTTATAAGCTGTCCGATAAGCCCAAAGTGCTTCGGGTAGCTTGTCTTTCCATTTTATCCCCATTTGGTCCACCGTCTTCTATAGAATGTTCTTGATCTGCTTATTGGACGTCTCTGCTTGACCACTTGTTCGCGAGTGGTAAGGAGTAGCGACATTGTGCTGGATCCCATGGTTCATGAGGTATTTCTCGAAGCGCTTGTCGATGAAATGGGATCCTCCATCACTTGTCACTAACCTTGGCGTACCAAATCTCGGAAATATTGTCTCTTCAAACATTCTTATTGAGCTTTTGTGGTCAGCAGATCTGCATGGCAGGGCTTCAACCCATTTGGAGACATAGTCAACTGCCACTAAGATGTACTCGAATTTTCCGGATTTTGGGAATGGTCCCATGTAGTCAATTCCCCAGACATCAAAGAGCTAGATCTGAAGGTTGGTTGTCAGTGGCATGGCATTTCTGGAATTGATGTTTCCGTGCCTCTGACAGGAGTTGCACCTTCGTACGAAATCTTTTGTGTCTTGATACATGGTGGGCCAGAAAAATCCGCTTTGCCAGATCTTTGCATGTGTGCGGAAAGCTCCATAATGACCTCCATATGGTGATGAGTGGCACTTCTCAATGATCTTCATTCCTTCTTCTGCCGGTACACACCTCCTGAGTAACCCATCAGAGCATACCCAAAAAAGGTATGGTTCATCCCACAGGTGATGGCGACTCTTGTAAATAAGCTTTTTCTTGTCGGCTCCTGGTCGTACATACCCTGCAACCATAAAATTAACAATATATGTGTACCAGGGGTCTGACCGGGCGATCCGATAGAGCATGTCGTCCCTCATTGCGTCATTGATGGGTAGTTCCTGTGGTTTCTCAAAATACATTCTAGACAAATGATCGGCAACAGAATTTTCTACTCCCTTCTTATCTTTTATTTCTAAGTCAAATTCTTGGAGAAGCAGAATCCATCTTATTAATTTAGGTTTAGCATCTTTCTTAGTGAGCAAATATTTTAAAGCAGCATGATCAGTGTAAATAATAACTTTTGCTCCTACTAAGTAAGATCTAAACTTGTTAATGGCATAAACAACAGCTAGCAGTTCTTTTTCAGTTGTGGCATAATTGAGTTGAGGTCCTGTCAAAGTTTTACTAGCATAAGCAATGGCATGATGTTTCTTGTCCTTTGTTTGCCCCAAAACAGCCCCCACAGCATAATCACTTGCATCACACATAATTTCAAAAGGTAAAGACCAATCAGGGGGTTGTATAATGAGTTCAGAAATAAGAGCATTTTTTAGAGTTTCAAAAGATTTAAGACAAGCATCATCAAAGTCAAAGGGAACATCTTTGGCAAGCAAGTTTGTAAGAGGTCTAGCAATATGAGAAAAATCTTTTATAAACCTTCTATAGAAACCAGCATGGCCAAGAAAACTTCTGATTCCCCTGACATTAACAGGTGGAGGTAGTTGTTCAATTACTTCTATTTTAGCTCTATCTACCTCAATTCCTCTTTCAGAAATTAGATGGCCTAGCACTATTCCTTCTCTAACCATGAAATGACATTTTTCCCAATTAAGGACTAAGTGCTTTTCTTCACATCTTTGCAAAACCTTATCCAAGTTTTCTAGACAATCAAAAGTTTTTCCATAAACAGAAAAATCATCCATGAAAACTTCCATGATCTCTTCAATCATATCAGAGAATATAGACATCATACATCTTTGAAAAGAAGCTGGAGCATTACATAGCCCAAAAGACATTCTACGATAAGCATAAGTTCCATAAGGGCATGTAAAAGTGGTTTTGCTCTGGTCACTGGGATCGATTGGAATTTGGTGATATTCAGAATATCCATCAAGAAAGCAAAAGAAAGAGTGATTTGCCAACCGCTCTAACATTGCATCAATGAAGGGCAGTGGAAAGTGATCTTTCCTTGTGGCTTTGTTGAGTTTTCTATAATCTATGCACATACGCCAACCAGTGACGGTTCTCTGAGGAATTAATTCATTCCTCTCATTTTTCACAACTGTCATGCCTCCCTTTTTAGGCACAACTTGCACGGGGCTCACCCACTCACTATGTGGCACAGGATATATAATCCCGGCGTGTAAGAGTTTCAGAACTTCTTTCTTCACTACCTCTCTCATCGCATTGTTGAGTCTTCGTTGTGGCTCTCTAGATGGTAGAACATCAGGGTTTGTAGGAATGCGATGAGTGCAAAGGGCAGGACTGATGCCCTTAAGGTCTTGGAGCGAGTAGCCAAAGGCTGAGCGATGTTGTTCTAAGATGGTTATCAGCCTATGAGTCTCTTCCTGAGTGAGTTGGTCATTAATGATCACAGGAGACTCAGAATCATTATGCAAAAAGGCATATCTAAGACCAGGTGGTAAAGGTTTAAGCTCAATGGGAGGTCTCGAGGGTTCCTCAGTTTCATCGAGGGGCTCAGATTCTGTAGGATTTTCTTCTTCCTCCTTGATGAAGAATTCAGTGACATCTCCTTGATTGGATTCTACGAAATGTTCTAGAGATGCTTCATTCACCTCTTCCATTGGGTCAGGTTCAGGACTGGGTTCGGTCTTAGTATGGATCGAATGTGAGAAGTGTAAGGGAACTTTAATGGTTTTGCCTAGGCAAACATCAAGTTTCCCTGTGTGTTCTTCTTTAAGGAGTTTTTCTAAAGGATAGCCTATTAAAAGATCGAACTCCTTAATATCACAAATGTGAAAGCTCAGGTGAATTGGCATGTCGTAAACTGAAATAGGTAAGACATAGAGAATTCCCGAAATTTGAATAATTTGTCCTGAGGAGCACTTTAATAATTTCGTTGTGGGAGATAATGGCTTGTTTTTGATAAACTGATGGAAAAAGGATAAGGCCATTATATTGATTCCCACAACTGGATTATAAAGGGCATCAAAGGGGGTTCCATTGATTGTACATTGAATTGGTATAGAAGGTGAATCCAGATGGACTACATCAGAGGAAAGCTCTGACTCTTCCAACCATTCCCCACTCATGATGGATGCAAGCTCCACAGTGTGTTCTCTTGAGAAGGTTTGCTCAAAAGGGTCTATCTTCTCATGTGAAGAAGATGTGTACCTTTGAGGCCTCTTCTCTTTATGATATTTCGAGATGTTTCCATAATCAGAAAATAAATCATCCTCGATATCATTTATAAAACAGGTAGAGGAATTTCTTCCTGTGGTGATTCTATATGTTGGATAGCTATAGGTTGAGATGTTTCTGGCATAGGTTCTGGTGTAGCTATCTCTGGAATCTCTTCTTCTAAAGTTTTCTCTTCTAAAGGACCATCATTAGTGCTGGCTAGAATGTTGTCTAGGACGGTTCTAGCTTCACTAGATGTAAGGTGTATGAATGATCCATGAGAGGAGGTATTCAAATAGGCTCTAGATTCCTTATTAAGACCAATATAGAAATGTTGAAGGAGAATATGGTCTTGAAGGCTTAGATCTGGTCCGGATTTGCAAAGGAGTTCAAAACGTTCCCAGGATGAACTCATAGACTCATTATCCCCCTGTTTGAAGGATATGATCTTGATTCTGAGGTCGACTACTTTAGATAAGGGATAAAAATCCATGCAAAAATCTGCACGGAGAGTTCCCCAATCGCCTTTCATCTTCTCTTTGGTCCGGTCGTACCATTGGCGAGCTTTTCCTTTCAGAGTGAATGGAAAAAGCTTCCAACGGATAGTCTCGTCTGACATACCCTCAATGTGCAGGTAGTCACAAGTTTGCTCAAACTGCTGGAGATGATGATAAGGGTCTTCGTCTTCTATTCCTAAGAAAGTGTTGGTTTGGACCATCTCTATTAACCGTGGGCGCAGCTCATAGGCATCAGATAGGATTGGTTTCGATGATGGCATAGGCCTAAGGCTGAGCTCTGAGGGTGCCGAAAAGTCTTTAATGAGGGTAGTGTCCATAAGGACAGTAGGTAATCTAAAACTAAAAAGAAAAAAGAAAGATACAAGATTAGTTATACTCGAAGAGTTTTCTCTTAACCGTTCTCCCCGGCAGCGACGCCAGAAATGCTTGTTGGTATTTGTTAAGCCTACAGAAATATTATCATGGATAATCTGCAAGCGCACGGATACCGGTGAGCATTCCACCCGGGAGAGGGTTTTAAATATCGAATCCACAAGGAGAATGGTAAAGAGAGTATCTGAGGTATATAACTAATCACTGAGTAGCTATCAAGGACTTGACAGAAAGAGAGATAAGGAAAACTTAAGGATGTCTGGTTCTTATTCTCACAAGCTATGTCTATATTGTTCTTATGGGGTGATTGTCTGAAGGCACACTTAGGAAAGGGAACCTCCCGAGAATCTATGGGGGGAGTCCTACGGTTTCTATAGACGGGAGGTGGGCTGCAAAGGACATATGGGAACAAGGTCACTTCCCGCTTCTACCACACGATCCGGAATATAGAAGGTATTCATAAGCTAGTTAGTCTAAGCACCACGCTTACACTAAACATGCAACTTTAACTCAAGAGCGACAGGAATTAAAGAAGTCAAAGAGTTATGAACCGTAAGAACAATAAAAACAATGTTACTCACTTGAATAAGAAGTCGATCTTTCCACAAGGTCTCAGGATCAGGATCCAATGGAGTTGATCCCAGAGGTAGAAGATGAAGAGGAGACACTGACAGGTCCGGGCCTTCCTTCAGCTTCGCCTCTACCGTTCTCTAATCCTCTCGAACAAGATTAGCTAGATCTAAATAGATCGTGGCTCTAATCTCTCAACTTGATACTAACTCTCCAACTCTAATTCTAATCTATATCTCTAATCTCAGATAGGCATGGAGGATCTGATAGAATGAATTGTTATCTGCCCTGGGGTCAGGGGGTCTGCTTATATAGCCCGGAGGAGATGACGTGCACCATATGATCAAACCGACCTTAACTTGTGGGTTAGATTGATCCTCATAGGCGGTGGAAGAACATTCCGGAAGCTGGGCCCATTTGGTGCCAGGGGGGGGGGGCGACCGGCCCCACCACCAGGCCGATCGGGCTAGGGTGGGCCCCCCTCAGGGTCCACTTCGGCCAGGTGGATCCTTGATCCTTCTAGATGCTTCTTTCTTAGGTGCTAAGTCACGTTGAGTTCCGGAGCCTTCTGGAGTCTTCTAGAGTGGTTTCTTTGCATATTTTCTGAATAGTCCCTGTAAATTCATAGATTCACCAAAACTCGTGGAAATTGTCAATATAAACCCTAATAAGGTGATCTAATTATATTTTAGTCCTTTTTCCCGTAAATGTGAGGGGAAATATTTATAGATAAAATGTGCCAACAATTACTCCGAGCACGTGTGGCTTGCGCCGGTGGAGGTTGAGCTCCCGCGTTCTGTCCTGTGTTGCCTGCGGCGTTCTACTGCTGGGCGCCAGCAGCATTGGCGGTATTATTGGCAGCATTGCCAGCGGCATTACTGGTGGCATTGGCAGCGTTGGCAGTTGGATTGGCCGCTGCATTGGCAGCAGCGTTGACTAGTTACACGACTTCATTTTGACCACCTCCCTCTTCGGCCATGGGCTGAAGGGGAGCATTGTTGTTGTGGTGATGACGATGGCGGGGTCGCTCCGACCTACTCTTGGAGTAGGAACTTGAAGCCGATCTGCTGTATCCTGGGCCTCTCTCTTCGACTTGGGCGGTGGCGATACGGATGTGAGCTTGTAGGCGTCAAGTTGCAGGAGTGTCTGCAAGTTGTCCTAGCTCGGCAAGCGCCGTGCCTAGGTTGGCTTGAGGAGAGTTGTAGAATTCATGGCCATCTTGCTCAAAGTCCCTTAGGAGGTCTCTGACACGTAGGCGGTGTCGGCGATGCTCGTTCTCCTGCTACTGAGGAGCGGCTGGGGCCGCAGGGTGTTGTCCTCCATCGATGACGTTGCCTACGGGTTGGCCGCCGGCACCAGGTACAACGTTGCCCGCAGCTTGACCTGGGGCCTGGGCAGCTGCTGCAGCTGCATCTGCCTCCTGCTGACGACACACAGCTCGTGCGGCATTAGCGTTCTCTCACTGTTGACACTGCTCATCTGTCTCACCAGCTTGAGTGGGTACGTCGGCGGAGACCACGAGGACCTCTCGATATGGGATCTCGAAGGCGTCGCCCAGATTGTTGGGAGAGATGGTCGTTCGGGCGATCTGGAACGCGAGGCAGTCCGGGGACGGCTCACGGCTGACCTGGCGGTGATGAGCCGCGATTAGGGGTCGACGAAGCTTCTTGAGCACACGGCACTGGCGAGCCGTGTGTTTGGAGTCCTCGTGGACGGGGCAAGGGTCGTCGAGATGACCTCTACAGTTTCCACAGTGTGGGATCTTGGGTCCAAATTCGATCTGGATCTTGTTCTTCATGTAGCGAGATGCTGCATGAGTTGCGTTCCGCAGACCAAGGGGCATACAGGGTGAAGGTGCAGGGGTCCTGCGAGGGCGCTTGATGCGCTCACAGACCTTGATCATGTCAGAGAGCATGTCCTCGACGCGATCGAGCCCCGCGATCAGGTCGCGAGGAGTGGGTGGGTGGGTTTCCGCCAGTAGATCGGATCCGACCTGCTGGTTGGTGGTGACCGTGGTGCTCTCGATGATGAGGCAGGCAGCTAGAGCGGTGGATTCTGCCAGCATAGAGCCGAAGTAGATGTCGACGGGATTGACGAGGATGTCCGCCATGCTCTCAGGGAAGATGACGCCGCTTGGTGAAGCCATCGAGTTGCACGAAGAACACTGGACTCTCCCCTACCTGGCGCGGCAACTGTCAGATGTTTAGATCTGCACAGCCCATAGGGTGGTTAACCCTGGTGGTTTATTTGTTCGGCGGGGTTGAATCTAGGGCTAAGAACTCGAAGGAGGTGCACGAGCACACAGAACACATGAACACAACGAGTTTATACTGGTTCAGGGCTCCGGAGAGTAAAACCCTACGTCCCGTTGTCAGTGTTGATTGCTTGAGGATTGCGTGATTATACAAGGGGTCGCCCTGCCCGCCTTATATTGGCCAGCGGACAGGGTCGGCGCCCAGACTCCTGGTCAGTTACGACCAGGAGACCTAAATCTAGTTGTTTACAACCATTGCCATATACATCGAACTACTTTGTCGGAATCCACCGTTATCTTGTCTTGCACGCCAAGTCTTGAAGTCCCTCTGGATAAGGTCGCCTAGGGAAACTTCTGGAAGGTCTTTAGGAGGTCGTGTGGGCCGCCAACTAGGTCGGTTGGGCCCACTGTCAGGTCGGCAGGTCTTCTAGTAGGCCGGGCCCACTTGTCGAGGACGGCTGTGAGCCTGGTCGGTGGGGACCCAGGGGTACCCATGTGTCACACCGTTACAGATAGGTAGTCGCCAGGACCCGTAGGCCGCTTGTAGCTAGGTAGTCGCTAGGGTCCGCAAACCGCTTACAACTAGAGATCCGTAAGTAGCCGTTGAAGCTGGATCTAAGGGGTAGGTGGTCCGTATACCGCTGCCAAGGCCCTTAGGCCGTGTACAGCTCAAGATTCATGAGTAGCCGTTGACGCTGGATCTCGGTGGGGAGAAGTCTGTAGACTTGTGCTAGGACCCGAGGGCCGCTTACAGCGAGGAGTCCATGAGTAGCCGTATAGGCTGGACCGTATATGAGTAGTCGAGCGACTATGCGTAGAAGCGACATAGCTGGTCGACATTCCACGAGTTGCTGATGTCTTCGGTTTCAAGTGTTTGGAGACGGTAGGAGCCCGGGCCAGTCACCTTGGCTACTGAGAAAGGACCTTCCCAGGGCGAGTTGAGCTTGTGTAGTCCTTCCGTGTTCTGGATACGACAGAGGAATAGATCGCTGATGTTGAAGGAGCGTTCCTTGACGTTGCGATCATGGTAGCGTCAGATACCCTCTAGGTACCTTGCTGATGGGACGAGGGCGGCACAGCTAAAGGACCGATTAGGCGACCAGAGAGGGGGGGAGTGAATGGGAGCCGATAAAAATTCTTCCCGAAGGATGAACTCGGCCTATGCCCCAAATTCACAACCAAGGATTCCCACACGAGCTTGCCAAGGTCGCATAGTCACAACGGACCTACCAATCCTAGGAACAAGTCTCAAACAAACCCCAAGCCAAAGCGCAACTCAAGAAGAAAAGGACTTAGGCAATCTGCGAAGCCCTGTGCAGACGGTCCGAGGTGACCGGGCGGACAGTCCGCGTGGGCTAGGCGGACGGTCCACGGGTCAGGGGCGGACGGTCCGCAAAATGACCCTGAACCTCCAGTATGCACCCTCCGAAATTCGGATGGTCCGCGAGCTCACTGCGGACAGTCCGAGCCTTGTGGTCAGTCCGGCTACCCCGGGCGGACAGTCCGGCAAACTCCTTGCAAACAAAAACTACTAACTCGACGGATCGAAACAAAGCAACGCAAGAACTCGCGAAGAACACGACGAACAGTCGGCTGATGGGCTCCACGCAGACGGTCTGCCGACCCCACGCGGACAGTCCGCCAGATGCGGAAACAGCAGCCCGAGCACGAAAATGCGAAGTCAACCCCTCCTATCCATCCATGGATCTCCCAAACAACTTAAGCTCTTGAGACAAGATTTGGGGGAGATGTGTAGCGTCCCTAGAGGATGCTATGCCCCAAAAATTGAAGCCTCAAAACAACTAAACCGCCGGGAATCGAAGTTCTACCGAGCTCACACAAAGAGCTAGGGTTCCAACCGAAATCCTTCAATCAGAGGCCAAATCTGGAGATTGGGGGGTCAAGATCAAGCACAAAGATGCACAAGACATCTATCCATGATCCCCACAAGAAAATCCGAACTCAAACACCTCAGAATTGAAGGAACAAGCCGCGCACGAAAATCCAACGAAAATAGCCCGAAAAAGACACGAAAATCACACGAGCTACAAGAAGGAAATCGACACAACCATGAAAGCTTCCATGCACTCGGAGATCAGATTCTCTACAAAACGGTGAAGAAAATCTAAACATATGGAGCAGGGAAATGAGAAGCAGTCTGGAAGGATGGTTTGCCCTGAAACCCTAGAGCTATATATTTGAGTCCCTCAGGGTTGGGCAAATGACCAAGCTACCCCTAGCACTTAAACTAAGATACAATCCCCTCAGGGGCAATATGGTCAAGTAGCACTCCTCTCATTAGACGGCCATGCCTTTGCTGCAGTCCGCGTCCTCCCGACGTAAGCCCTACGATCCAGCCGCGTGTCCTCTGTCATCGAAGCTTCTCGGCGCGCCCGGATCCCGTCTCCGCCCGCTGAGCCTCCGGTCTTGGTTTTGTGGCTCAACCAAGTAACTCGACGGTTTTGTGGTGAATCGCCGCAAACCCCGCATGCAGACTCCGGTCGTGAGCCACTACCTTGCACCAGCTCGAGTCGAGGACTTCGTCTTGCTTTTCTTGCCACCATGCGGCCCGCACTTGACCCCGTTCGGCCACCGGGTCCATCGAGCTAAGCCTACTTGTCTCTCCACTCCTTAGAGGCCCTGCAAGACTAAGACCTTTTGCACCCGCTCTTCACCTGCACCAACACGAGTCAAGCCGCAACCTACACCTGCAATACTCGGCCAAGAGTCAGTCCACACCTCGTTGTCAATCACTCATCACACCAGGGAGCGA
Organism: Cenchrus fungigraminus; assembly: GCA_036936925.1. Classification (NCBI taxonomy): domain Eukaryota; kingdom Viridiplantae; phylum Streptophyta; class Magnoliopsida; order Poales; family Poaceae; genus Cenchrus; species Cenchrus fungigraminus. The sequence continues at coordinate 52,794,205 of CM072772.1, read as the reverse complement.
CCATCCACCAGTCCTCGGACGCTCCGGTCCTCAATCTCCCCCTTGATGAGTGCATTGACAACACACACGACCGGAGTAACCAATTCAGAGAAAAAGAAAAGAAACGAATGAAAAACTCAAACAAGTGATCAAAAGCCAAACAAAAGCCGAAACAAGATCACTTGAGAGAGGAAAATCTCGGTCCCCTAAGACAAGGGCAACGGCTCTACACAACCGAGATAAAATGCTCCAAAATTGCCAACTCCTCAAAGTGTGTGTCAGGGGGTGAGACCTGGACAGATCCGCAAGGGGACGACCCAAGCGGTTGTAGGTTGATTGGAGGGGATCAAGAACTAAGAGCGTAGGTGGTAGTTCACAGATGGAACTCGGAACACGGCGAGAATGGCGAGGGACACAAGGGTTTAGACTGGTTCAGGCCTCCGAAGAGTAAAACCCTACGTCCAGTATGCGATGGGATTATGCGTGAATGGGGAAGTCCCCTCGAATGGAGCTCTAAGCCGCCTTATATGGTCAACGGGCTAGGGCTTCCATTCGAGGTCGGTGGACCCTCATCAGGGTCAGTTAGAAATTAGGAAGGTCATCTTCCGTGATTACAGGGTGAATCCCGCGATCTGCGGACCTACTGGCGGCACCAAGTCGCGATCTAGTAACCTGTCTTGCGCTCCAAGTCCAGCAGGTCCTCCGGGATGCGGATAAGGTCACCCGGGGTCTTCCAAGGTCACCGGGGTTGTGGATAAGGTCACTGGGCCCACTTGCAGGTCGGTGGGGCTTCTAGCAGGTCGGGTCCACTCGTCAGGGACCTCTAGGACCCTGGCTGGTGGGGACCCATGGGTACCCATGTCTCTCAAGCCCCCGATCGACGTGTAGGCATAGCGGCTGAGACGGAGTCACGTCAAGGCGAAGCAAAAGGCGTGACGTCGTCAATGTCGCGTAGGGTGCACAGTGATCCAAAAAAAGAAAATCTCCTTCAGCGCGCACGAAGTCGAACATCAAGCTCCTGGAACCCAGGTCCAGGAGGTCGAAGTGAAGACGAGGCATTGTCGTTTTGAAGAACCACCGACCTGACCGGAGTCAGGTAATCAGGGAAAGATCATCGTGACCTCGAAGAAGGTCCCTATGCTGACCAAAGGGAGGTCGAGCAGAGGTGTAGTGGAATCGGGCTTCCAGTAGGTCGATGCGACGTAGAAGAAGAGGGCGTCGCAAGACACACTCATGGAGTAGCCCTCGAGCAGTAAGTCAGCCAGTATGGTTGGGTTGATGCTCGAAGAGAGAACAAATAGAGAACCTACGACCATCTGCCATCCCTGAGATGCTCTGTCCACTGAGCTACAGGCGCCATATGAGACAAACCGACAGGAATCTTGTAAGGGAGTGTCAGACAGCAGCATCCTTGTCGCGTGGCGCATCACAAGTGCAATTTCACGGTCACGGGACCTACTCCTGAGCAGTGATGTAGTTGCTGCCCGCAAGAGACAAAGTCTATAAAGGTGGCACCAGGCAGGTGACAGACACACCAGTACCCCTCCACGGGTGAACAGGAACCTCGTGCTCCACGTGGTAACAGCGACTGGATAAGGACACCACGTCGGCAGGGGTGTAGACAGCCTCCAGGACCAAGCACCGCGGCTATAAATAGATGACCGCCGAACTTGCTACTTGAACCCAGTAGGAGCATTATGGCGAAATAGCTTAGTAATTTTGTAGTGCCTTGGTCTTGTGTGCGTCCACTAGAGTGTAGCACTAAGTTACCACCATCTAGAGCTAGAAGAATGCTTGCGAAGTTGGGTGAACTCCATCAGCCGCTTCACCCGCGCCCAGTGAGGAATCCAGGTGCAGCATGGGACAGAACATGCCTTGACGGACCTTGTGAGCGGAGGCCTGAGGTGATGCTGGAGATCGCCGTGCTGTACTGGGGAAGGCCCAAGGTGACGCTGGCCCAATTTGGGATCTTGTGGGAGCACCCTAGCAAAAGATGGGGCACCACAGGAAACCTTCTGGGGCTAGAGTAGAGGTGGTTGTGTGGCAGCTGCGACCTCGGCGGCGGTGGAGGGCTCCAAGTAGGTCCTGAAGCTAGAAGTAAGCTTGCGACGTGCTTCATCAATCTAGGTTGCGCCGTAGGCATCATGTAAGGTAGATCAGGACCTTTAATATGTTTGCATCTGGTAATTGGCCATGGGCCATAGTCCTTTGTAGCTTACGAAGCTTGTATACATGTGCTTGCATGGCAAACGATGTATCTTGATCATTGTGTGGAGGCGCCCGGGCAGCAATGGCACGGCCAAGGTCCCGGCGGGGCTGTGGAAGCGCACCGACCTTCAGAAGGTCATGGAAATTGACAAAAGAACCCGTGTCGACCTAGGTCAACATGGCCGTTGTGCAGTGGCACAACGCAGGGTGTCAATCCTGAAATCTGTAGGTCTTTACAGACCTAGAAGGTCGCAGGGCCTCAGCAAGGAGCTGTGATTAAGACCGATAGGTCGCCAACAGGCAGTAGAGCCTTTAAGCACAGAGCCGTTGGTGGGGTTGGCCGCTGTAGGTCGAAGCGACCCAGAAGGCATGTAGGCAGCTAGGCCTAGGAGACGTGGTGTGAACCCGCCGTAGGGAGGCCAAGGCAACCTAGGAGGCTGCCGGTACCTTGACGACCTCGGGGAGGTGGTAGGTCGCTGGCACATGGGTCGTCCGTGGGTCGCGACGACCTTGAATGTGGTATCAAAAATATTATGCTTGGAGGGCTTGAATTTTAAGGCATAACAGGTCCGCGTCTGCCGGGGCGCTGACCAAGGGTTGACGGACGCAGATTCCCGTACAGAACTAGCCGTTACTGCCTTTTTTCCGTTAGGCTGAAAGAGCCGTTGAGCGATAGATCCGCGAGCAGTGCGGATCCGTTGGGTCGCCATGACTGCCGCTGGAGAGACGTTGGGTGCGGCGGCCCGTTGCGCTGCTGGGGCCCAACAATATAAGGCCGAGGCGTGGGCTGTGGACCTTCACTTGCTTTCATTTCTGCTCCGCGCTAGGGTTGAGCCGCTACTCCCTTGTTCAGAGAGAACAACAGCGCCGCCGTGCTTAGGTCCGCCGCGCGCCGCACCATCGCATGCGAACCAAAAATCTTGTAGTTTTTAGATCCAAATCCGTTAGAGTAGAGGAGGAGAAGATGGAGCCCGCGCACGTCCCGGCGCCGGAAACCGTCTGGGAGCCGTCCGTGGTGACGGAGGAGCAGATCCAGGCCTTGGCGACTCGCGGGTTGCTGAGGCCCAAGGCGGAGGTCGGCTGGAGGCCGGCGGCGGGTGAGGGGTTCCCCACCTAGGGGACCGGCGAGACCGTCGTCTTCCTCGCGCACATCGAGCGCGGGTTCGGGGTCCCGGCGGGCGACTTCTTCCGTGGGCTCCTCTTCTTCTACAGGATCGAGGTGGTGCATCTTGTCCCTAATGCCATCACCATAATTTCATCCTTCATCCACCTCTGCGAGGCCTACCTTGGGATAGTGCCGCACTTCCACCTGTGGCGGCACTTCTTCGAGCTGAAGAAGACTGGCAAATCCGATGTCGTGGGGAGCGTCGGGTTCATGCTGCGCCGGTACATGAAGCCGGAGTACATCGACCTGGTGCTCCCGGACAACACCACCGGTTGGAAGCAGGGGTGGTTCTACCTCGACAACCCGACGCCAGCGCTCCCTGCCAGGTCGGGGCGCGCTCCCGTCCCGTTCCCGGAGTGGACCAATCAGCTGACGTCGCGGGAGACGGATGAGCTACGGCCGTTGCTGGAAGACCTGGAGAGGTTGAAGACGGAGGGGCTGACCGGTGGCGCGGTGGCGATCAGCTTCAACCGCCGACTGCTGCAGCCAATCCAAGACCGGGTGCACCCGGCTTACGAGTACTGGGGGCAATCCGACCCCACCCGGGTCGTCAAACGCAAGGTCTCCAAGGAGGAGATGGCGGCGAGGGTGAAGAACATCTTCGCCGAGCGCATTCGCAACCAAGAGTGCCCTAAGGCGCACAGTGTGTACCGATTCCGAAGCGTTGAGTCTCCGACCTTGTTTCTTCGCCATTTTATAGCTTGTTCAGTATTGACGTAGGTCTTCTCTTCTTTCTGTTTGTTTTCAGTTTCGTGAAGGCATCTACTGGTGCCCAGCACCATTACACAACGAGGAGGACCGGAGCTTCAAGGTCCATGCTGCGGGGGATGTCCAGGCCCCGCCGCAGCAGTGCATCGAGGAGTACATCTCCGATTCGTCGGTGGGGAGTGACGATGAAGGTCCCCCCACACGAAGGGCACCGCCAAGGGCCGCTGCGCCCCCGCCGCGACGTACGCGGCAAACCACAGGCAAGATGTCCGCGTCTCGGGCCACGACCACAATTGCCACCACCCAGACGGCGGAGGCGAAGAAGAGGAAGAGGGCTGGCCCCACTGTGTCGGTGGATACGGCGGCGGTCAGCTCTGACGTTGAGACCATCAACATCGAAGAGGAAGAGGACGATGCCAGGTCACCCAGCGCAGCGACCATCCCGCCCGCGGAGACGCCCCGTAGGGTCGCCACGACGGAGGAGCGGGCGGCGGAGACGCCCCGCAGGGCTGTCATGACGGAGGAGCGCTCTAGGTCGGGCGCGGATGTTGCGGGCGACGCAGGGTCGCAGAAGAGGGTGAAGAAGGCCCCACCTAAGCCCATCAAGCCCGGGCTAAGGTCAGCGACCAAGTATGTCATAAGACCCATGGCTGTTTTTGTTTTTCACATGAGATACTCTGCTACTTTTTATTGATTAAGGTCATTGCTTGCACGCAGGGCAACCCCGGCCACGTCGGTGAGCGCCAAGAATGCCTCAGGCCAAGAGGCGTTCCGGCGCAAGGGGAGGGAGGCGCCGGTAGAGCAGTCGCCGGTAGTTTCGACTGCGGACGTCAGAAGCCCGGCCGTCGGAGCCGGGGTAACGGCGGCGTCTGAAGTGGAAAGGGGCGGCGCTAGCGCTGCCCCACCTGTTGGAGGTCAGCAAGATGACATGTGCATGTCCGACCTGCCACCAACACTGGGCCAGCAGACTGCGGAGGCGGGTGGCACAAGCGTCGAGGGGGACGACGGTAGGTGCCTGTACGTCGGGACCCCATGGGAGGACGACGTCGTCGCTGACCATCGCGACGTCGACGACTTCAAGCAAGCATCGCAGACGATCGTTCGTACGCTCTTGGTAAGATTTTGGTCCTAATTTCTGAGGTCTATTCTTCATTGCTTTCGAAGTCTTGAAGCAAAGCCCATCCCCTGTGTCGCAGTCGCTTGCTGAGCAGGCGCAAGCCTGGGCGGCCTTACTGAGGGAAGCCACCAACGCCCATGCAGAGGCTGCTGCAGCTCGAGTGGCTTCACTGCAAGCCAAGGTCGAGGCCGCACAGGAGGTCAAGCGCGTGAAGGAGGCACTAGCTCGACAGGCGGAGAAGGAGGTGGCCTCCTTGAAGAAGAAACTAGAGGCGGCCGAGCGGAGGGCGAAGGACGCTGCGGACAACCTCCAGGCTGTGGCGGACGGTGAGTTTGTTTGGTCGCTGGATGTTGTTTCCGTGCTTCTTTTAGGTCTGTGCCTGATTTCGACCTTCAATGTGTCCAGGTGCCAGGGAGACGGAGGATGCCCTCAAGAAGGAGCTTGCAGAGACCAAGGACCAGGTCAGGATCCTCAAGGAGAGGACCACGGAGGTCCGTGAAGGTGAGCATCCTCTTGCCTCAAAGGTCCTTGTTGTTTGTCGAACTTAGGGTGTGAGCGGTCCGCCTCTTTGTTTGCGTAGGTCTGCAGAAGCAGCTCACCGACCTGAAGGAAGCCGCCCAGTACCTGATGGACATCTATGTCCCTCAAGAGGAGGGGGGCCGAGCCAAGGGAGCTGCTTGATCGCCTGGACGAGGCTGACGGCCGGATGAAGGCCTTGCTGCTGGACACCGGCAAGCTCGCCGCGGCAGCGGCGTTGGCGGTGGTGAAGTACCATGAGCCGTCGTTCGACCTGTAGAAGGTCACGGAGGATGTCGACCTGTCGGAGCTGGTGAACCGCGAGGACATCCAGGCCGTCACAGAGGAGGTCGTCAAGAAGTTTGACCTCTGAAAGTTAAGATTCGAGCTGTATCAAACTGTAGATGCAGGTTTAGGCCCTAGGCCTATTAATGTAAAGAGTACTTTTGCCATAAAAAAGACGTGCATGTTAATTAAAATGCGCATCCCACTTTGACAACGAAAACGTCCATTATGTAAGCTCGAAAGTAACGAAATTGTGAAGCGCGCCCTCCACTAACCCAACTCAGTGGAGGAACGGCTTACTGACTATACAACTCAAGCGTGGAGACTTAGGTACAGCCAGCGCGTGGAGGGGCGTCTTGGACCCTATGCCTCACAATCAAGTATCTCAGGAACAAGCATAAAGGGAGTAAAAGCGACGCAGAGGGGGAACGCGCTAAAGACGTAAAACGTAAAGAACCCCTTCAGGTCGCTAGACCCTTAGGTTGGCGAAGCCAAGCCCTCGAGCGCTTCAGGCCTGACTTAGACCAAGCCGCTGAGCGTTTCAAGGGGGAAGGGTAAACAAAACAAAGAATAAAGGGGAGCCTCCGGCTGCGGGTCGTCGCGACGTCGCTCATCGCGGCGGTTGTCGTCGCCACGGCCACATCGATCGTCGCGGTGGTTGTTGTTGTAGCGACGTGAAGACGATCGATCACCGTCGCCTCTAGGTCGCTTCGGATCTTCGGGGGTACGGAACGCCCTCTTGAATTGCGAGCACTCGCGGACGGTGTGGGTGGCCCCCTCGTGGAACGTGCAGGGACTGTTGAGCACTGCGTTGAACTCATCAATGTTGAACGTCGAAGGTCGACGTCCCTCCGCCGCAAGCACCTCTGAAGGCCGCTTGCGCAGCTTGGAGCTTGAGTCACCAGCGGTGCCGGAGGTGCCTGCGTCGCGCTTAGTGTCGGAGTCGAACTGGTTGACCAGCGCCTCGTTGGTGTCGATGAGCTTGTTCACGACCTGCATGAGGGCCGCGACTGTGGTGGCCCCTGACTTGTGGATCTTCTCAAAGATCTTGCGATCTCTGATGCCCTTCTTGTAGCTTTCGATGCCCTGGTCGTCCCGGACACCGACGCAGGTGTTGCGGTTCTCGAAGAACCGTTTGGTGTAGTCATGGAGCCGCTCATTGGTCTTCATGGTGACCCTCCCGAGGTTGAAGGTGTTCCCAGGGCGATTGTAGGTCGCCTAGAAGTTGGACGTGAAGGCCTGGGATAGGTCGGCCCAAGACGTGATGCTGCCGACCGGGAGGTTGTTGAGCCAGAGTGACGGTGCATCACCCATCACCAGCGGGAAATACGCCGCCATGTGATCGAAGGTGCCACCGGCCACCTTGACGGCGACGTAGTAGGTCGACAGCCAAATGTTGGGGTCGGAGCGGCCGTCGTACTTCTAGATATTGGGCTTGAAGTTGTCGGGGTAGGCTACCAACCTGAGGTGAGGGGCCAACGCGGGGAAGACGGTGAGGGCCATGTTGTTACCGCCGTCTCCAGCGTGGGCACCACCTCGGCTCTGTGCAGGGGCGACGATCTGGGACCGGGGTTGGCGATCTGGATGCCGGGCGCCCTCCTTCGGATGGCCGTAATCAGCTTCGTACAGGGCGCGACGTCTGTTCTTGACGTTGTGGCGATCGCACTCCTCGCGTTCCATGATTCGGTGGACGGCGCCCGGGGGGCCGTACTCGCGGTCGTACTCCGCGTGACATCACAGCTCTCGCTCCTCACGCTCGCGATGGCACTGGTCGATGTAGCTACGGGCGTCGCGGGCGCGCCTGTTCTTGTCGAGGTTGGCGCGGAGGTCACTGTCCTTCACGCCGTTCGCCCGGGGCTGATCGGGGTTGTTCTGGTCGACCTCCTCCTGGATGGTGGGGAGGTTGCTGCGCGCAGGCTGATTAGATTGGCTGCGCAAGTGACGGCTCGATGTCAATGCAGCGGACTTGGCTGCTGCGCTCTTCTCCTCCACCAGGGCCGTGGCGACCCGGAGGTAAGCCATGGCTGCTTCAGCCTTGGGTGTGGGGTTGGCTTGCTGGAGGCGCACCATAGCAGCGCCCAGGTTGGCCTGGGGGCTGTTGAACGTCAGCAGCCCCGCTTCCTCGAACTCGAGGCGAAGGTCTCGAGTGCAGGGAGGTACTGCGCGGTGCTGCTCTTCTGCACGTCGTTGGGCGCGGTTGGCGTTGCCCTGGATCCAACGTGCCTTCTCGGAGTCCGTCGCTCCGTGACGTGGTGGTTCGTTCTCACAAACCACCAAAACCCGGCGAAAGATGGGATCTGAGTCGTTGGGGGAGACGTGGACCCGGACCTTCTGGAACTCGCCGCCGTTCGGAGACGTGGGAGTTCGCGTGCTGTGGGGAAGCCGCTCTCGGTCGATCTTCTTCCTCGGGCGGCAGCTGCGGAGTGTGTGTCGTGCGCCCTTATGGTAGGTGCACAACACGCCGAGCGGGTCGTGGGGTGCCGGGGTCCCGGTGTTGAAGTCTTCAGATGGCCGCTGCCGCCCAGATTGGATCTGGGAGGTCTTGGTCGCCTGGCGGGCGTAAACATTGCTGGGTGGTCACAGTCCGAAGGGGAAGGTCTCACAGCGCGACGCCACCTGCATTGATTGCTGAGCTCTTTCGCAGATCTGGAGGGTGTCCTCCATCATGCTGATGACACGGTCCATCCCCTGAACAATATCATAGGGTTTGGGCGGGTGGGTCTCCGACGCTAGATCAGGAACAGGGGCGGCAACGGGTGCCGTCACAGACTCCACAGTGGTCGCGGGAGAGGTCGCGGCCGCCGGAACAGTCAAGGTCACCGCGAAGGAACCAAAGCATGTCTCGACGGGGTTGACGAGGATGGCCGCCATGCTCGCTGGGAAGATGACACCAGATCGGGCCACCATGCTGCACAGCGAGTTCCTAATCACCCCTACCTGGCGCGCCAACTGTCAGGGGGTGAGACCTGGACAGATCCGCAGGGGGACGACCCAAGCGGTTGTAGGTTGATTGGAGGGGATCCGGAACTAAGAGTGTAGGTGGTAGTTCACAGATGGAACTCGAAACATGGCGAGAATGGCGAGGGACACAAGGGTTTAGACTAGTTCAGGCCTCCAGAGAGTAAAACCCTACGTCCAGTATGTGATGGGATTATGCGTGAATGGGGAAGTCCCCTCGAATGGAGCTCTAAGCCGCCTTATATGGTCAACGGGCTAGGGCTTCCATTCGAGGTCGGTCGACCCTCATCAGGGTCAGTTACAAATTAGAAAGGTCATCTTCCGTGATTACAGGGTGAATCCCACGATCTGTGGACCTACTGGTGGTGCCGAGCCACGATCTAGTAACCTGTCTTGCGCTCCAAGTCCAGCAGGTCCTCCGGGATCCGGATAAGGTCGCCCGGGGTCTTCCAAGGTCGCCGGGGTTGTGGATAAGGTCACTGGGCCCACTTGCAGGTCGGCGGGGCTTCTAGCAGGTCGGGTCCACTCGTCAGGGACCTCTAGGACCCTGGCCGGTGGGGACCCATGGGTACCCATGTCTCTCAGTGAGGCAAAAGGGCTCGACACCATCGGCAAAAGAGCACAACTAAAATCAGGCGAAAAAGAGCCCCAAAGCACATGAATGCAAGCTCCCCCTGAACAAATGCATTTCTCCCAATTTTTCTCCCCTAGATGCAAAACTCCCCCTGGATGCAAAAACTTTCTCCCCAAAGCAAGAATTGGGTACTATCTCTCCCCCTTGTTGGTAATGCATGAATCAAGTCTACAAATGCAAGCATGTGCTTCTCAAATAGACAAAGGGCACTACAACATGCTAAAATGGAGACATAGACAAGCAAGATAGCCACAAATTTAGTACAAGCACCGCCAACAAGATAGATAGGGACATATAAGCATGTGACACAGCCATGATCAAAATGAAGCATTTTCCGCAATATTTCCCTCTCATGAGCATAGGACCTAATGTGACGTCCCAGGTTTTTAATTAGCATCATTAGTGCTAATGACCTAATCGACCGAGTCAAACACGTTAAGTTTGGTCAAACCTTGGTCAACCGGGGTCATCACCTCGAAAACCTAGCCAACAATCACTAATGATCATCTTAATCAAGTCAACACACACCCTTGGTCAAAGATCTAGTCAAACCCTAGTCAACAGCCTTGAAACCCTAGAACCTCTCTAGAACTTTTGCTGCGTTCTCCAAATTTCACCTAAACACTTCAAATTCTCCCAATATAAAAGTTGTCCAGTTTTTCGAGGGACACAACTTTGCTTTTGGGTGGCATTTCAAATTTGGAGTGGAAAATGGTGAAAAACTTGGTCAACTGCAGCTGAGTACTATTCACCAGTGCCGAGAGACATTCAAAGTTTGCCAGCATTTTATGCAAAATCCGTTGCTCCAAACCCCTATGAGCCTTTCTAGAAGTTGTAGAGGGTAGCTTGTTCTACAACTTTGCTATAAACACTTTAGTGCACTTTAGTTCAAATATTTGGAGTTTTTCTTGGTCAAACCGGGCCAAAGCAAATGGTTTTAGCGCCGGCATGCGCGCGCACGACGCCGTCGCCCAGAGCCACGTTGTTCGCCGCCATGTCGCCGCTGTACCGGGGCCCCGCCAGGGGCACTGTGCGCGCCCGGCGCTGGCGTCAGCCACGCGCGAGACCCGAGCCCGCGCCTCGGCCAGCAGAGCCGTGCAGGCCACGCGTCGCGCACGCACGCCCGCGACGCCAGACCCCGTCCTGCCGTGCCGCTGCCATGCCGCGTCCTCACGTGCCGCGCCTCCCGGTCCCCCACCGCGCCGCAGTCCCTTTGCGGCGAAGGCAAGAACCCCCTGCGCTGCTCGCTTGCCTATAAGAAGCCCCGGTGTGCTCCCTCACATGCGCCTGACTGTCCGCCGTCGGCCGCCATTGGAGCCCGCGAGCCGAGCTCCACCTTCCTGTCGCAAACCTTGCTGCCTGAGTCCTCCACAACTACCACAAGCTCGTATCAAAGCCCCTCAGGCCACCAAAACCGCCGGCCCTGTCGCCGTCGCGCCGGAGCAGCGGCGCCCGCGGCCGCCGTCCACCGGCACCGCCGAGCACCACCGTCACCTGCTCCTCCGCCCCAACCAACCCTCGGAATCGAACCCCAGGTGATCCCTCGTGCCTCCTCCGCCCTTTCCCGGCCGAGCCGAGCCTTCCCCTCGCCGGAATTCCGGCAGGACCGCTGGCGACCCGCCCCAAGGGCCACATTGCAGGGCATTTATTCTTTCTAGGGTATATTGTGTAAACCAGGGGCATATTTGTAAAGGCTTGAAAACATCCAGGGACCTACATGCAAAACCAAATCTTAAATAGTGTATGGATTTTGCTGAATCTTAGAAAAATCATATAAAATCATAGAGAACTCGGAAAAATGCAAAACCAATTTTGTTGGTTTCCTTGTGACTGGATCTACAACTTTTGTAAAGCATGACCATACTTTTGAGTGATAGTTTGTGCATGAAAAATTGAAATCAGTTTGACCTAGATTTGCTGTAGTTCAAAATCTACAAGTGATATCAAGCTGAATTTTGGATATGTTGCTTGTTATGTCATGTCTAGAATCTGCACCAAAAATTGCACAAAGTTAGTGAGCAAATCTTTTAATATGATTTATTTTGTATTTATGTTGAATCTTCTCAAATGAATTTTATAGCTTAAAATAAATATGTTTTTGTGCTCAACTTCTGGATATATCTTTCTATGCCCAAATACACCTCTGGTGAATTAATCATAATTTTATATCTATCAGAAATATTTATTCTTGAAATATGCTTAGTTTTAAATGTAATTGCATAGCTCAAGATCTAGAGTAGCTCTTGATGTGTTTGTTGATTTCCTAGCCTTGATCTGAGTCAGAGAACCAGTGGGAGAAAGTTGGAAACCAATTGTTGTTTATTTATTTTTATATGCATTTCTCATGTTTTGATAGCTAAAATTTGCCATTTGTGATATAATTAAATTTATAGCTCAACTAAAGGTGAAGCTTTGGTGCAGTGGCTTTATTTTGGTCTATATAGCTTCAGAAACACCACCCACCATATTTTATGAATTTATTTATGAATAAAAACAATGGAAGCCAATTAAGCTTAATATTAAGTTAAATTGGAAAACCACCAACACCACACCTAAAGATCCTATGTTTGTGATGTGAAAACATGCTAAGAAGCTTAAGACCAACCCTTGCTGTTTTGTGAAATTAAATTAATTTATTTATATAAATATGTACACAGTCACTATCAAAAGGAATAAATAATAAAGCACCGCATAACATTCCTTTAATAGAAAGAATATACCAAATGTGTATTATCTAGGTGAATGTGGTCAACCATGCACCCCATGGTTGTCATATGTTGTTTTGTAATTAATTAAATCAAAACCGTCCATTAAATCTTGCATTTGCATACTCATGTAGATCTTCCCGACGGTAGCTATACGCTCGTGCCGGAAGGAGGAGACGAAGGTGCTGACGGTGAGCTACAGTACGTGGACGTAGCTCAGGACCTGGACCAAAGTCCAGAAGGGCCCAAGGCCAACCTTGCCGACGAAGGCAAGCACCGGATCATTAACCCTTCCTTTTAAAATTATGCAATTACCTTTGCTATGTTTGTGCATTTATGTTTCAGGAGTTGAATGGAACCCTAGATGCATGATCCCTAGGTACCTATGTTCTTTTACTAGTATGCTAGGTCGATAGCTGCTATGCTATAGGGCCGGTACAAGTCGGGTGATGTTCGTCACTCACGAGAATAGGTTCTTATGTTGGAATCATAAGATCTTTATAAATGGATTGCTGTTGACACATCTTATCTTATATATTTATAAGTCAACTAAACATGACAACAGGGCATAATTGTTAATACCAACATAGAATAGGGTGTCACTAATAGTTTTTCTGGAGTTTTGGAGAATTCTATGTCTTGCAGGGACTAATCAGAAAAATATGAAAAGAATGAAGTTTAGAAGGCTCCAGAAGGCTCCGGAACTCGACGTGACTTGGCACCCAAGAAAGAAGCATCTGAAGAGGCAAAGACCCACCTGGCCGAAGTGGGCCCCGAGGGGGGCCTACCACAGACCGGTCGGCCCCATGGTGGGGCCGGTCGGCCTCCCCCAGGCGCCACGTCAGCCCTACTTCTGGAATGTTCTTCCACCGCCTATGAGGATCAATCTAAACCGTATGTTAGGTCGGTTTGATCGTACGACTCATGGCATCCCCTCAGGACTATATAAGCAACCCCCTGACCCCCTGGCAGAGGGAGAATCTGGCTCTCATCTGTTCATACACCAGATCAAGTCATCAAGTCAGAGATACTACGCCCTAGAAACACCATATAGCGAGAGTAGCTAACTAGTCTAGATCTAGGAGGAGGCAAGGCGTCTACTTGGATCCTGATCGTCTAGAAGCTGGTCGAGATACTGATCTAGCTTCGCTTTTGTAAGTTCTTCATAAGTTCTTCACATTTGCTGTAGAGACATATGTTCTTATCAATGATTATATTCGAGATTATATGCTTTGGTGTTTATTATGATTACATGTTTAGCATAGTTGATTTACCTTTATATTCGTGTATGGAGTCGTATAGCCCTCACCTAGATCATCTGTTAATATGGGTGAGTGGTAAAGATAGTGTAAGCGTGGAGCTTATACTGTACTTACCTGCGATTGCACCCTACATGCCGGGTCGCGTGGTAGATCGTGGTGGTGACAGCACTATTGAGTCCTTTGCAATCCACCCCCCGTGTAGGACTAGTGGAGCCTTATACTATTTGGGTTGTTTCAAGTTTCGGCCTTGATCGTCCTGATTTGTCTCCCCATGCATTAGTATAATAGTTCTTCTTCCATGATTGTCAAATGTATTGCACTAATCATAGTTTGCATTGACATATAGTTTAGGGTTACCGAGGAGTATCCTTGCTAACTAGGCTGTGAATACGCTTCTCTTTCTATATTGACACTTTCTAGTGGCTCACTATGTTATGACTTGATCAATGCTATCATTATTATTATCTTTATGTGACTTACACCTGTTTATAGTAATTGATATATTTTGGCCACTCTACATTACACAACTGAGAGATATGCATGTATTTGTTATTATAGATAAAAGACTTCTTTCCCTAAGGTAGAATATAAATACGATACCTGGTTTTACTCTTGGTTAAAATGCTACAATGGTATATTCATATCTGTGCGCTTGCGGATACCCATATATATATATATTTTTCTTATCTAGAGATCCAAGGCATATGTAAGAGTACCAATCCATGTGTTTTAGTGGCACTTCTGTCAGGGATGACAACCTAGATCGAGTTGTACTATGACCCGTATTGGATTTATCTTTTAGTTTATCTGAAAGCAACATCTGATATACACTTAGCATCATGTTAAGATATACCTTTGCATTTCTAGCGCCGTCGATAGAGATGGATCTTATATCTGTTTCTAGTCGATGATGTTAGCAATGTCAACAATTGCTCATGTGGTAAGAGCATGGAATTTGGGCTCCGGTCCAGTGGCTTTCGTGGGCTAAGCTTTTGAACGTACTAAGCACTTGTCGGGAATGGGACCGGTAAGCCTAGTACCTGATTGAGGCGGCAAGGGATTTGCTGTTACTAATCTTGAGTAGTCACCTGCCCGACTTGCAACCGGGAGGTGGGTACATGTGTGAGGCTAGATGTAGTGTGTGGGGGCATACCATATAGCCTTGTACCCAGGACTGTAATCCTTATCCCAAACCGAGGATCGACGGGAACCGCCTGGTTGGTGCCAACTTTATGAGGGCACCGCTCCGTGTATTTAGGTTTACCTTGCAAGGTTATAAATCAATCGATTGTCGGCCTCTCACCGTTATCTGAGAGTGCTTAATCAACTGGCCATGATATCCCTTAACGATGGAACTATGTGAATATTTCTGCGTGAATTAATTGTATTGCACAATTCTTGATTGCAATAGATGGCTCACTTAGAAATGGTAATTAACTAGAATTTGAGCTAAAATATTGAAAGTAAGGACCTACTCTTTGTTGCTTTTCAGCAAAAGAACTCCACCGGCCAAAAAGCCTCTCATGTCTAGAGTTTGGTGATGTAGTTATCACCGACGGTTAAGTCTTGCTGAGTATTAGTATACTCAGCCTTGCTTTATAAATGTTGTTGCAGGTGTTGTTTGGCCTGGAGAGTTTCCACCCGGCTGGGAGCTGGAATGGGTGGATGACGACGAATGATGGCATCACGGATGGCCTCCTGTGATGTCTTCCGTATCGCTAGTTTATTATTCCACTGTTTTCAAACTCTGAACCTTTACTTATCATGTCTTGAACCATAGTTTGTAATAATTAACCCTTCGGTGCAAATTTGGATTTAATTTGTGTAATGTACTTTGGACTCGCCTTCGTGTGAGTTTTAATGCATATGTTCGATCCTCTGTGTGTTATCCAAGTGATTTACCGGGCTTTGACCCGGCAACTTACGACGGGATGGTACTTTACTGTCGCTTAATGACCAAAGTGGATGAGTTTAGGCGATAGTATGGTATTTTCTCAGGAGGGTTGTCACACCTAAACATGGTCAAAATGAGCACAAACAACATATAACTCACAAACTTCATGCAAGGTCACAAATTCTCTTCACAAGATCATCACAAACACCTACAAGCTATCTTATGTCATGTCAAAGCCATCGAGCCATGTGTCCACTTCTAAATATGAGACTTCTCATTGGTGAACATCATGCAACGGTTTAGCACCCAAGATAAGGAATTTAAAGCAAGAATGACATGGAAGCATATTTTTCAAGCACAAGCACTTCATATACCAATTTCAAGATTTACAAATTAAGCATGGTACATGAAGTGTCTTTGCGGCAAAAAGAAGCTTAGGCTTCTCCACAAGGTAGCATGTAGGCTAAACATTCATGATGATAAATGGGTCTTTGACCCCGAATGAAAAGAACATGGTTTCCAAGCACAAAATAAGCAAGAAATAGCTATGTGTGCACAATTTGAACATGAGAGGCATTCAACTCACAAGAGAGGATCATATATATAATTTTTCACAAAATTAAGACATCCACAAGCATATACATCCCAAGCTACCAAGAGCATCGCTATACATCACATGAGCATCACTAGCAAAGTCATAATCTCATACCCAGCATATCATGGTGATCAAAGTATATAGGAGAAGCACATCTCTAAAGCATATGATACAAATGCGGTCTATGATACAAAGATGCAAGCTTGATATGATACAGAAATGAAACTGCAACATGTATATGTACATCAAACCCCCAACCGAAGCTCAAAAAGGAAAAACCACTCCAAGCTCCCCTCACAAACGAGCAAATGTAGCTTGGTCCAAAGGCTTTGTTAGGATATCGGCAAGCTGTTTTTCAGTTGGTACATGGATGACGTCTATGTTTCCCTTCTCAACATTGTCTCTCAGGAAGTGGTACCTCACCTCTATATGTTTGGTTCTAAAGTGGAGCATGGGGTTTTTGGCAACACTAATGGCACTCGTGCTATCACACATGAGAGGAACATGGGTACACTCCTCACCAAAGTCACTCAGCGTGTTTGTGATCCAGAGCAGCTGGGAGCAACAACTAGCAGCAACGACATACTCGACTTCTGTGGTAGACTGAGCTACACTAGAATGTTTGCGAGAAGACCAAGAAACAAGCGAAGAACCCAAAAACTGGCACGTCCCCGAAGTCGACTTCCTATCGATTCGACACCGCGCAAAGTCGACGTCCGAAAACCCAAGAAGCAAAAGAGAAGAGGACACCGAGTACCAAAGACCGAGCTCAGGAGTGTATCGAAGATACCTGAAGATCCGCTTGATGGCCTGCCGATGTGAAGTCCTCGGTGACGCCTGAAAATGAGCGCATAGACAGACAGAAAACTGAATGTCCGGCCTCGTCACATCAAGTACAAGAGGGAGCCGATCATGCTCCAGTACTCCTTCTGGTCCACGGGCTCTATGTCCTCATCCGCATCTAGTGTTATAGTCATACTCATCGGTGTCGACAGGGGCTTCGAGTCGTCCATCTTGAACTTCTTGAGGATGTCCTTCGTGTACTTGGCTTGATGCACAAAGGTTCCCTCGTTCGCCTGCTTGATTTGAAGCCCGAGAAAGAACTGCAATTCTCCCATCATAGACATCTCGAATTCTTTGCTCATGTCCTCTGCAAACCTCGCAACCAAAGAGTGAGACGAGCCGCCAAAGACAATATCATCCACGTACACCAGAACAATTAGGATATCATCGCCCTGCCTGAGGAGAAAAAGAGTCTTATCAACCTTGCCCATCTCAAACCCCTTGCTGAATAAGAACCCCCTCAAACGACCATACCAACCATAGGGAGCT
Source organism: Cenchrus fungigraminus (assembly GCA_036936925.1). Classification (NCBI taxonomy): domain Eukaryota; kingdom Viridiplantae; phylum Streptophyta; class Magnoliopsida; order Poales; family Poaceae; genus Cenchrus; species Cenchrus fungigraminus. The sequence goes on along the minus strand of CM072772.1, from coordinate 52,776,847 downwards.
TGTTTCAGCCCATACAACGCCTTCCTCAGCCTATACACTCGGTGGGGAAACTCAACACTCTCAAAGCCCGGTGGTTGCTTCACATAAACCTCTTCTTCTAAAAACCCATTCAGAAAGGCACTCTTCACATCCATTTGGTACAATTTGAACCCTTTAGCCACAGAAAAGGCTAGAAGGATCCTAATCACCTCCAAACGGGCTATAGGAGCAAATGTCTCTGTCAGATGTTTAGATCTAGACAGCCCACAGGGGGGTCAACCCTGGTGGTTTATTTGTTCGGTGGGGTGGAATCTAGGGCTAAGAACTGAAGGTTGCGCACGAGCACACGGAACACAGAGAACACAGCGAGTTTATACTGGTTCGGGCCTCCGGAGAGTAAAACCCTACGTCTAGTAGTTGGTGTAGATTGCTTGAGGATTGCGTGATTGTACAAGGGGTCGCCCTGCCCGCCTTATATTGGCCGGCGGACAAGGTCGGTTCCCAGACTCCTGATCGGTTACGACCAGGAGACCTAAGTCTAGTTGATTACAACACTTGCCATATCCGTCGATCTGCTTGGTCGGAATCCACCGATGTCTTGTCCTGTACGCCAAGTCTTGAAGTTGTTCTGGATAAGGTCGTGTGGGGAATATTCTAGAAGGTCTTCAGGAGGTCGTGTGGGCCACCAACTAGGTCGGTTCGGCCCACTGTCTGGTCGGCGGGTCTTCTGATAGGCCGGACCCACTTGTCGGGGATGGCCGTGAGCCTGGTCAGTGGGGACCCAGGGGTACCCATGTCTCACAAGCCCTTGAGCGATGTGTAGGCGCAGCGACCTCGAGCAGGTCATGACGAAGTCTTGAAGCTATCGACAGGTCGAATAGCGTGCACGTCGGTCAAAAAAGAAAAGAACGAATCAGCTTAGCAGCCGACCTGTTTGAAGTCTTTGCCGAACGAAGAGAGGTCGAGTGACGACCTATAGGAAGCAGACTTCCAATAGATCGAAACGACGATGAAAAAATTCTGAGGGCGTCAAGGACGCACTCATAGAGTAGTATCCGAGCATCGTGGCGGGCAGGATGGCTGGTATGATGATCCAAAAAAGAGAATAGAAGAAAAAGTAGGTCGAGTAACGACTTGATGAGAAACAGGTTTCCCAACAGGTCGGTACGACAAAGAAAACAAGAAGGCGTCGAAGACGCTCTCGTAGAGTAGTCCCCGAGTATTGAAGCAGGCAGCATGGCTGGTTTGATGCTCAAAGAAGAGAAGAAAACTGAGTCGTGGTTTTGGTCGAACGAAGTGTAAAGACACCCAGATCTCCTAGCATAGCTGCAAGGAGTCTGGCAGGGCCGACCTCGAGGAGGCCTTGTAGGCGTGCCGACCTCGAAGAGGCCTCAGATCAACAATGCCCAGTATCCGGGGATACCCAGCAAGACTTTTAAATGCCCATCGCATGAAGAGGTCTTCTGTAGTGGTGGAAACGGTCAACGATGAAGTTGGCGAAAAATGTTGATCTTGAACATATGGAGTGTAGAGACACCCAGATATCCTGCATAGCTACAAAGAGTCTGGCAGAGCCACCCAAGGCATGCCGACCTTAAGAAGGTCTCAAATTAAAAGCGCCCAAGTATCCGGGGATACTTGGCACGACCATTAGGTGCGCACCCCACAGGGAGGCCTTCGTTCCCGACGTAAAAATCTTGGGTGTCCAGAGCAGGCTGGCAGGGCTATAAGAGCACACCGACCTCAGAAGGTCACGCATCCAAGGCACCCAACTAGGTTGGCAGAGCCGTAGACATACCGAGGTGTTGCAAGACCTAGGTATTAAGGCACGCCGACCTCAAGGAGGTCGTTTTGGTGTCCAGACGACCAGCATAGCTGCCAGCCATCCAGCGGGGCCATAGCACTAAGGTATTGACGACTTCAGCAATAGGCACACCGACCACGGGGCCCTGACGAAATTACCGATGTGAAGCTTCTGATCTCCAGGCACCCAGACAGATCTGGCAGAGCAGCGAGGCACGCCTACCCCGGAAGGTCTTCAATCGAACCTACGACCATTCTGCTCAGGGAACAAAAATATAGGTTGATTGGAATAGGTCCGTTTACATGCAGAGCCATAGCGGGTGCAATAAAGACGCAGAGCCATAAAAGGTGCGTTTAATCATCGTCGTCGTTCGTAGATGTAGTAAGGCGCAGAGCCCTCTGACGCAGAGTCAGGCCTATCTCTCCGTAGACTGCAGGGTCACGGGTCAACAGTGGTCGGAAATTCTCTTGCCACCGAGAAAACGACAAACCGCCCACTGACCAAAAGGTGCACTATAGCCATGTGACGCCGCAGCGGCCTCAGGCATCATTGATGCACTAGCAACAAAGGCGTCACGAGACAAGGAAAAGGACATCACCTTTAATCGCGCACATGCCTACAGGACCTCTGGGCCATGTGGTAACAGTGTCTCCACTTCGCCGGCCACTTAAGGCCTGGTTTCGGCTATAAATAGCACCATAAGCCTCAAGGAGGTAAGCACCGAGCATTGTTGAGCTATGAAGCCGCAGAGTAGTATTGCAGCCATGCCATGGGCATGTGTTCGTCCACCAGAGCATAGGATGCAAAGTTTGTAGAAGCTTGGAGCTAGAAGAATTCTTGCGAAGTAGAGGTGTCATCCCCACTCTTTGCACCGTGTCTTAGTGAAGAGTCATGGAGAGTTTGGAGGTGATGTTGTAGAGGCCCGAGGTGAAGCTGCAGGTTCTTGATAAGCAAAGCATGCTCATCGAGGGCTTGCGGTCCGTGCCGAAGAGCAAGCTCGTATCTGCATTCCATATTCAGGCACAAAGTGTGACCTGCTATATGCAGCGTCGTGCAGGCGTTCACCGCAAGGCCACCATCGAGGTCCTGGGGCTAGGAGAATTCTTGCGATGTGCTCTACTATAGCAGGGAACACCTCAAGGATTGCTCTATGTAGACCAGGTCTTCAAATATGTTTGTATCTTGTAACGGGTTCTGGATCCAATGAGGTCGCAAGCGACTTGTGTACCTTCGTAGTTCCCGTGTAATGTTCGCTCTCTTCTGTCATGTAATGGTCGTGTTGACGAAATTATTCATCAAGGACCTAGTATGAAATTATTTGGGGGCTTATCGACCTCATGGAGATCAAATTTCCTATCAGGATGATCTGATAGTTTTGGGGTGTTCACGACCTAAACTCGGGGTGTAGGTCGCTAATCTATCCGTTAGGCATATAGCCATTGACGTAAAATCCGGCGAGATCGTCTCGTGAAATTAGCGGCATATAGCCGTTGTAGCAGACCTGTTGCGGCGATAGATCCGCAACGGGCATTCGTGGTGGGGCCCTTATAAATAGAGCTGCAGGGACTGGTGTTGACCATCCCTTTCCATCTTCTTCCTCCTCTCGCCGCCTTTGCTGGAATCATTTGCCCTCGCCGCTGCGCCTCCGCACCCGTCTACTGCCCTTGAACCTTTAGCCCGCCGCCGCCGTCTGTAGCAGACCACGTGCCGGCTCCACCATCCACGTGTCGCGCCGCTCCGTATGCACGTGAAAACCCTAGTTACCTTCTCGTCCTCAAGAAATGGCGGCCGCTGCTTCCCAAATCCTGGACCCGCAGACGGTTTGGGAGCCATCGGTGATGACCAAGGAGAAGATTCAGGCGCTGGTGGATCGCGGGCTCCTGAGGTCCAAGGCGGAGGTGGAGTGGAAGGCACCCACCGGCGAGGCATTCCCGACGGAGGACGACAAGGAGCAGGTCGTCTTCGCCTCCTTCTTCGAGCACGGGTTCAACATACCTGCCAGCGACTTCTTCAGGGGTCTTCTCTACTACTACAAGCTGGAGGTAGTACACCTCGTCCCCAACTCTGTTACCGTAGTGTCGTCGTTCATCTACTTTTGTGAGGCGTACCTGGGGATACCCCCCACTTCTTCCTCTGGCGACATCTCTTCAACGTCAAGACCACCGGCAAGCGCACCGGTGTTGTGGGGGCGGTGATGTTCTACCTAAGACCAGGTCTCAAGGCAGGATGGATAGATATGGATCTGCCAGACAACACCGCTGGATGGAGGTCGGAATGGTTCTACATCGCCGACCAGCGACCGGCGCTCCCGAAGAGGACTGGGCACAAACCCGAGAAGATACCGGAGTGGGACCTGCTGCTCACCTCTTGGGAGATGGACGACGTCAAGAAGTTGCTGACCCTGGTGAGCGACCTCACGAAAAAAGGCCTGGCAGGGGGCTCGGTGGCGATGTCATTCTGTCGCCGCCTGATCCAACCGATCAAGGACCGAGTTCATCCGGCGTACGAGTATTGGGGGCAGTCAGACCCCACTCGCGAGGTCAACCGCAAGGTCTCCCAAGAGGAGATGGCGGCCAGGGTTACACAGATCTACACCGGGCGTATCCGGAATAGGAAGTGCCTGAAACCACACTCCTTGACCTGACCAGCTGACCCTGTAAGTCCTGAGACTACCAGGTCGTTTTGACTTACTTAGTTGCTTGCTTCGATCTTATTCCTTGTCGCTTGTTTGTTGCAGGCTCGGGGAATGTAGTTCTGGTGTCCTGCACCCTTACCGAAGGGTGAGGAACCACGTCGGAAGTTAAGGTCGGAGGAGTACCAGCCTCCAGTAGCTGTGGTGCTGGAGAATTATCAATCGGATTCATCGGTTGGTGCTGATGAAGACAGCAACCAAGAGGTCGGTGGCGATGGAGCGAACCGCCCTGAGGCAAGTAGTGCCACAAAGCCAGGGCGCAGGACGAGGGTGGCGGCAGCGAAGTAGTCGACCTCAAGAGCCGCCGCGAAGGTCGAGGCAGCCAAGACTGCCAAGCTCGAGGCTGACAAGAAGAAGAGGAAAAGGAAGACGAGCCCTCCTCCGACGATCCCCACCCCTGCGACCAAAGAGGTCGAGGAAGAGGAAGACGAAGCCACTGATGATCCGTCGGTCACTGATGATCGTGCATAATGGAGGTCGCTAAGTCCCGCGGCCAAGAGGCAATGGGAGCTGGAGCTGCAAGTGACGGAAGAGGACCTCCGCCGTATGAGGGAGGCACAGTGGGCTGCCGCTGGTGCACAGGCCAAAATGCCTATAAAGATACGAGTTCGGCCCCTGAGGCTGAAGCTGCGTGCATAGCCTACCGTGAGGTAAGGCCTCAGTACTGAAGTTTCTCCATTGCTAGCCATTGTTAGGTCTTTTATTATGTTGATGAAAATTACTGTAGGTCGGATGCCCAACCACAGAGCGCCTTGGGTGCTAAAGATTCGCCCTCGCGGACGAGGTCGTCCGAGCTTGAGGTCGGGACTCAGGGTTCGGTCGGCGACGTGGCGACGTCGGCTCCTCCGCCTGTTATTGAGGTGGACCCCATAAACTCGGTGCCCAGCACATCAGCTCAGGGCCTGACTGTGGACCCGGTTCAGATCGAGCCACCACAGGAGGACCCAGAAACAACCGGTGTGCAGGCACCGGGTTCGGCGTCGACGGGGCCAAGTTTGAAGCGCCATGACATTGATTGGAGCGGCACTCCCTGGGGTGTAGATGCCTTCGAAGATCAAGAAGACATGAAGGCGGTTCGTCGGGCCATCTTGACGCTGAATGATGCCTTCATGGTGAGTAGCTATTTTGGTCTTCATGGAGCATTTCATCTTTGGGTTTGTTATTAATGACCTGTCTCTTGTGTTTGAAACAGTCACTAGCCAACCGTGCCCAGGGTAGGGCTGATCAGTGCAGGAACACTTCAGCCGTGCAGCTGCGGGTGACAGAGCTCGAACAGGAGCTCAAGCAGTTCCATGAGGCGGCGGCGGCTGACAAGAAGAAGCTCGAAGACGAGCTAACTGAAGAAAAGCGCAAAAATCGAGAGGCCGATACATTGTTCAATACTATGAGCGTTGGTAAGACCAACTGCTTGATAGCTTTGTCCATCATTTATTTGTACTGCTGAGGGTTGGTCCTCTGGACTTCTTGTATGTCGCAGATTTTCACAGGTGAGAGGATGACCTCAAGAACGACCTGAAGAACACTAAGGAGAAGGTCCGAAGCCTAGAGGTAAACCTGCGGGAGGCCGAGGCCGGTGCTGAAGAGCTGAAGCAGCTGATGAAAGGCACCATAGGCAGTGAGTACGCCGTGTCTCAGAAGCTGGCTTATGAGAAGCAGGCTCGAAAGGACCTTGAGGTCAGTCTCGAGGTAGCTTTGAAGGTGTTGCAGAATGACCAGGTGACTATTGCAGGGCAAGAGGCGCAGCTGAACGACCTGAAGAACGCTGCCCACTTTGTGATGGACATGGTGGAGACGCAGGTCGCTGGGGAGGAGCCCAAGTCGGCCATTGATCGGCTTCTGGCTGCACCAGAGAAGTTGGTCGACCTCTTGAAGGCGACTAGCTTGACAGTGGCTACGGAGTCACTGGTGCGGGCAAAGTCTCATCACCCCGACATTGACATGGTCAAGGTCGGAGAAGGCCCAGACACGACGAAGGACCTCAAGGCCGTAGAGGATGAAGTGCGGGGGGCTGCCATGGCGATAATGGACGCCATTGATTACGAGGGCGATGACGGTGAAGAGTAGTCGTAGTCTTAGAGCTGTACCCCCTCCTTCCTTTAGTCATGTAAAAAACAGTGATGATCTTCTTTTGACCTGCATGACGTACTTAGCTTATGTTTGCACGAACTTGGTTGCCCTGAAGCAATATGTCTTTTTCTTTTATACCCCGCTAACCACTACTCACGGAGAGGCTGGCTTACCAATTATCACGGCTCAGCAGGGAGACTTACGTGCAATCAGCGCGCGGGAAGGAGTCTGGGACTCAGGTTTTGCAACCTTACGACCAAGCAGGTTCGCAACAACATAAAGTGAGTAGTCATGAGGAACGACGTCCTCAGGTCGAGCGACCCTTACGTTGGCTAGTGCCAAGCCCCTGAGCATGTCGAGGGGAGGAACAAGAAACTTTACCCCCACGTCATTTTCGACCCTTGTATTGGCTTTAGCCAAGCCCCCGAGCATGTTGAGGGGGAGGGTACACAACATGAAAGAAGAGAAGGTAGAGCTCGAGACACAATAGATGACTGCTTTAACTAATATTTATTGAACTGAAAATACAAAGACGAGGATTACATATCTGTAATAAAACTTATTCTACGGATAGAATCATCGTAGGTGCTCCACGTTCCATGGGTTGGGTACTCCTTGCCGTCGCCCCACTGGAGGCGATATGTGGATGGGCTGATAACTTCAGTGACGATGAAGGGTCCTTCCCAAGGTGCAGATAACTTGTGCATGCCATCGGTCTTCTGGATACGTCGCAGAACTAGGTCGCCAACATTGAAGGAGGTCTCCTTGACATTGCGATCATGATACCGACGGAGCTGCTGGTCGTGGCGAGCTTGCCTCATAACGGCTGCCATTCTCTGTTCCTCGAGGCTGTCCAGGTCGACACGACGAGTCTGCTCGGCTTCTCCCTCCTCGTAGAACTGTATGCGTGGAGCTCCAAAGGTGACGTCGGTAGGTAGGATAGCCTCCGAACCATAGACTAGGAAGAAGGGTGAGAAACCTATAGCAGAGCTGACTTGGGTCCGTAGACCCCAAATTACGTGTGGTAGCTCGGCTAACCACCGGGTAGCGTAGTTTGAAGCGTCATCAAAGATGCAATCTTTGAGAGCTTGAAGGACCATGCCGTTGGCATGCTCAACCTGGCCGTTGCATCGGGGGTGGGCGACCGAGGAGTAGTAGACGTCAATCGTGTTGTCTTGGCAAAAATCCCAAAAGGCAGACCCTGTGAAGGCCGTCCCGAGGTCAGTGATGATTCTGTTGGGCACACCGAAGCGGTGTGTGATCTCTTGGATGAATTTGGCTGCTTCTTCCGACGTGACCTTGGCGATAGGTCAGACTTCAATCCACTTGGTGAATTTATCGACAGCTACAAGGATGTACTTGTAGCTGCCTGGAGTGGTTCGGAACGAACCTACAGAGTCGAGGCCCCACATGGTGAAGGGCCAAGATGGAGGAATCATACGCAGGATCTGAGCTGGCAGATGCTGCTGTTTAGCAAAGAACTGACATCCCTTGCACCTCTTGACGAGGTCTTTAGCGTCAGACATGGCCATGGGCCAATAGAAGCCAGATTGATACGCCTTGCCGACCAGATTAGCGGATGCTGCGTGGCAGTCACATTCACCGCCATGAATCTCAGCCAGGAGCTGAAGACCTTCTGATCGCAAGATGCATTTCATCAAGACGCCAGTAGAGCCGGCTTTTCTGTAGAGGTCGTTGCCGATCACGACGTAGTTGGCACTACACCGCGTGATGCGCTCCCGTTCAGCTTTGTCTTCTGGGACTCACTAGTCGAGCAAGAAGGCTAAGAAAGGCTCGCGCCAATCATCCTCTTTTTCTGTCATTAGCACGTCGCGGGGAGGTGCTGGAGTTAGGTCAGGCTGTGCTTGGTTCGGGTTGTCCGGATCTAACAGCTTGATCGACGGCCTGCGTAGGTCTTGGACGAACACACCTGCCGGGACTAGAGCTCGCCTGGAGCCTAGTTTAGACAGGACGTCGGTAGCCACGTTGTTGTTACGTGTCACATGTTGAAACTCGATCCCCTCGAAGTGGCCTTCGAGCTTGCGGATCTCCGCGCAGTAAGAATCCATTATGTCTTTAACACAATCCCATTCCTTGTTGACTTGCTTGATGACGACCTTGGAGTCACCGTATGCCAGTAGTCGCTTGATGCTAAGGGACACTGCTATACGGAGCCCATGAATTAGAGCTTCGTATTCTGCTCCATTGTTGGAGGCCTTGTAGTGTATCTGCAGGACGTACTTGAGCTGCTCTCCCTGAGGAGAGATAAATAGCACTCCTGCTCCTACACCTTCGAGGTTAAGAGCACCGTCGAAGTACATTATCCAGTGTTCAAGCCTCTCCTTGGGAGGGGGCATCTGGATCTCTGTCCACTCTGACACGAAGTCAGCTAGGATCTGCGACTTGATCGCCTGCCTAGGGTAGAACTCGATGTCGAACTCTCCAAGCTCCACCGACCACTTGACGATGCGGCTGTTAGCGTTGCGGTTGCGGATGATCTCTCCTAGCGGGAATGATGATAGAATCGTGATCTTATGGGCTTGGAAGTAGTGGCGGAGCTTTCTTGACGTGATCAGGAGTGCATAGAGCAACTTCTGAGGCTGTGAATAACGTGTCTTAGCGTTAGCAAGGACTTCGCTCACGTAATACACAGGTCGTTGAACAGGATAGGCCTTCCCTTCTTCTTCTTGTTCTGCGACGAGAACCGTGCTGACCACATTAGTGGTGGTGGAAATGTAGAGGAGGAGCGTTTCCCCTGGTATGGGTGGCATCATGATTGGAGGCGTGGTCAAGGAACCTTTGAGAGCCTCGAAAGCCTTCTGTGCTTCTTCATCCCACACGAACTTATCCGCCTTCTTCAATAGCTTGAAGAAAGGCAGACCTTTTTCGCCGAGCTTGCTGATGAAACTACCTAGGGCCACCATCATGCCTGTGAGCTTCATGACGTCTTTCTTGCAAGATGGCTTGGCCATGTTGCGTATTGCATCGACCTTGACGTGGTTAGCTTCGATGCCTCGGTGCCCCACCATGAAGCCCAGAAGCAATCCGGAGGGGACACCGAAGACGCATTTGGTCGGGTTGAGCTTCCACTGGTAGGTGTGCAGATTGGAGAAGGTCTCGACGAGGTCGTTGATGAGCTGATTTTGCTCAGTGGTCTTGACGACCACATCGTCGACGTAGGCTTCTACGTTCTTACCGATCTAAGACTTCAGGCACTTCTGTATCGCCTTCTGGTAGGTCGTGCCAGTGTTTTTCAGGCCAAAGGTCATGACCTTGTAGCAGTAGATGCCGTTGGGCGTTATGAACGCCGTCTTGTCTTGGTCAGTGGGATTCAAGGCTATCTAGTGATACCCTGAATAGCAGTCGAGGAAGCACAGTAGGACGCTGCCAGCCGTGGAGTCCACGACCTGGTCGATGCGAGGGAGAGGGAAGGGATCTTTCGGGCAGTGCTTGTTGAGGTCGGTGTAGTCGATACACATCCTTAATCCTCCAGTCTTTTTGGGTACAAGAACCGGGTTTGCGAGCCAAACCAGGTGTTTACATTCACAGATGAATCCTGCAGCTAAGAGCTTACAAACTTCTACTTCTATGGCTTGCTTTCTATCTTTTGCAAATCGCCGGAGCTTTTGCTTGATAGGTCTTGCTGTCTTGCTTACTTCTAGGGCGTGCTCAGCCAGCTCCCTGGGGACACCGGGCATGTCAGACGGGCTCCATGCGAAGATGTCAGCGTTGTCCCGGAGGAAACTGGTGAGCACGAGTTCCTATTTGGGTTCAAGGTCAGCCCCTATGGTGACTTTCTTGGATGCGTCGGGCAGGCCGAGGCAAACTTTCTTCACAGCAGGACTTGGGTCCAAAGCTGTGGCTGTACGCTTCTGTTCTGGCACCTCCAGAGTGGTTTGGTCGATCTTGCCGGCCTGAGCGACCATGACCGTAGCTGCAGCTTTGCACGCAGAAACCTTGGAGAGGTCGATGGTGTCGCTTTCGCAGTTGTAGGAGACAAGGATGTCGCCGTAGACGGAAAGGATCCCGTTTGGTGCTGGCATCTTCATGATGAGGTAGGTGTGATGCAGTATGGCCATGAACTTGGCCAACATGGGTCGACCAAGGATGGCGTGGTAAGAGGAGCGGAAGTCCGCGACCTCGAACGTTAGGCCGTTGATGTTCTTGCTTGACCGCTTGCCCTTGTGCCGGTTCTCTTCTTCATCACTTGAGCTCAATGAAGAGTAGCAGGAGCTTGAGTTGATGTCGCTCGCTCCGGCAACCATCGCGCACTCCTTCTTCTTGTGACCACCACTCCTCCTTGGCCTCCGCTCAGAGTTGTTCTTGCCCTTGTGGTCGTCCCTTGAGCGGTGCTTGTGGTCGGTCCTCGGACGGTGCTTGTGCTCGGGCTTGACCTCCATGGCTTCCGGGCACTCAGCGATAAAGTGGCCGTGCTTCCCGCACTGGTAGCACATGCCCGAGCTCCTCCGAGCGTTCTTCCGGTTCGTGTACATGCGCTCGAACCGCCTGCTCAGCAATGCGAGATCCTCCTCGCCCAGCACGTCAAACTCCTCATCTGGCATGGACACAAGACAAGACAAAGGGAATTGTCTCAAAGACATGTTAGCGTTAGTCCTTGGTCCAGAAACGAGAGCCAGACTATGAGGGTCAGTTGGGTTCTCGATCCTTGCTCGCACCCCACGGTCCACCTCGGACGACTTGAGCTGGGAGAACAGCTTGTCCACCATGAGGGTCTCATACTTCTCCGACTCGAGAATGGCCTCGACCTTCTCACTGCACACGGTACGATCCTAGAGAGTGCAGGAGCTTCACAGCCCTGTCATGATCATCGTACGGGAGGGCAGCCACATTAGCCCTCATGTTGTTCACAATCACAGTGAACCACTGGAACATGGTGTCAATGGACTCACCGGGGAGATGAGTGAAGTTCTCGTACTCTCTCCGGTAGGTCGCGAACAACTGAGCCTGAACTTGAGCGTTCCCAGCATGAGCATTCTTCAACTGCTCCCAAATCCGACAAGCCAAATCCTCTGTCTGAACCCGATCAAATTCGGATTGACACAAAGCACGAAACAAGTAGTCGACCGCCTTGTTGTTGGCGTCGTGCATATCCCTTGATCCAGGAGCTAGGAAGTAAATCGGATGAACATAAGCTGTGTTCACTGTAACATCCCAAAGGATCTGACCCTTGCCGTGAAGGAAAGCAGGCATCCGCCTCTGCCACATCTGGTAGTTCTTACATTCAAAGTGTGGAGGACCCGAACCCTGTTCCTGGTACGTCATCTTTGGATCTTAGACTGGTTAGAATCAGGAAGATTCGTAACTAGCTCTGATACCAATTGAAGGACCGATTAGGCGACTAGACAGGGGGGGAGTGAATGGGAGCCGATAAAAATTCTTCCCGAAGGATGAACTCGGCCTATGCCCCAAATTCACAACCAAGGATTCCCACACGAGCTTGCCAAGGTCGCGTAGTCACAACAGACCTGCCAACCCTAGGAACAAGTCTCAAACAAACCCCAAGCGAAAGAGCAACTCAAGAAGCAAAGGACTTAGGCAATCTGCGAAGCCCTGGGCGGACGGTCCGAGGTGACCGGGCGGACAGTCCGCGTGGGCCAGGCAGACGGTCCGCGAGTCAGGGGCGGACGGTCTGCAAAATGACCCCGAACCTCCAGTATGCACCCTCCGAAATTCGGACGGTCCGCGAGCTCACAGTGGACGGTCTGAGCCGTGCGGACAGTCCGGCTACCCCGGGCGGACAGTCCGGCAAACTCCTTGCAAACAAAAACTACTGACTCGACAGATCAAAACAAAGCAACGCAAGAACTTGCGAAGAACACAACGAACAGCCGGCTGACGGGATCCACGTGGACGGTCCGCCGATCCCACGCGGACAGTCTGCCAGACGCGGAAACAGCAGCCTGAGCACGAAAACGCGAAGTCAACCCCTCCTATCCGTCCATGGATCTCCCAAACGACTTAAGCTCTTGAGACAAGATTTGGGGGAGATGTGAAGCGTCCCTAGAGGATGCTATGCCCCAAAAATTGAAGCCTCAAAACAACTAAATCGCCGGGAATCGAAGTTCTACCGAGCTCACACAAAGAGCTAGGGTTCCAACCGAAATTCTTGAAGGACCGAAACTGGCGACCAGAGAGGGGGGGAGTGAATGGGAGCCGATAAAAATTCTTCTCGAAGGAGATGGCTACTCCAACAAGATGAACGCGGTAACCAAACACGTCTCTGACTCAACTACCCAAGTTGGCCAAGACCACGTAGCCACTGGAGTGCTACTAGTCCTAGGAACCAACACACAACCTTCCGAACCAAACACACCAAACGCACAGCTTGCTGCTTGTGCTACACCGGTCAGACCGATGGCCTGCGCCGGTCATATCGGTGACGCCGGCTAGACCGGTGGATAGAGCCGGTTAGGCCGGTGGCTACAGCAGCCGCACAGAAAACGTTCTAGGAAGCCTCAGTGACTCCTCTAGGCCCTGGAACAAAACCACCTCAGAAAACACAACCTGTAAGGGAAGAAAACCCTACACAAAGCCTAGCCAAACTCCTCAAAACCTTCGAAGAACTGACCAGCAGCAACACACGACAACTGGGAACTCACCAAGACGTTCACCCGAGGCAAATCCCACCAAGGGCTCGCACCGGTCAGACCGGTCAAGAGCACCGGTCAGACCGGTCACGCCTGGGTAGCTCGGGATGAACAGCAACCCGCGGGTCAACTCCTCCAAATCCAAATCCCGATCTCCCGATTCGCTCCACGGATTCGCACAAGACTTTGGGATAGTAGGAACACCTCATGGGCACTCCATAGCCAAGATTTGGTCCACCAAAAATTGCTAGAACGAGAGGAATCGAAGAAATCCCACCAAGAACGCCTCTAACCCTAGAGAGGAGAAAACCCCAAAATCGAGCTCCTTTGCTCACGGATTTGGGAGGGGAATCAAAGGGAAAGAACCACGAAGGGTTCAAGCATACATCCCCCACCAAATCCCAAAGAAAAAGGTCTCAAATCCGCCACAAGAAATTCACCAAGAAAAGGCTTCGAAAATCACCAAAAAGGAGAAACGGGAAAGACGCAACCAAGCCTTGAGGAACCACGCCGAATCATCTATACATACCATGAAGGTTCATACAAGGTCTAACTTGCCGCCCAATCATCCTTCCCTCTCACAAGATCTCACCATGAAGCTCTCAAGCTAGTCCTAGAAATTCCAAAGGAAAAATGGAAGAGGAAAATAGCAAAACAAAATGAGCTAGGGTTCCAAGAGATGGCTGCCATCCTCTCACCACTTGGGTTATATGGAGGCTAGCCGAAAGACTAAATTACCCCTAAGGCCTAATACTAGGATACACACCCCCGAGGGGCACTTTGGGAATCTTTGTCTTCGCACCATCGGACGGATGCCCGGCGACCACAAACTTTCTTAGCTTCGACGCAAGCCTTGCGATCCCGACGCGTGTCCTCCGCTTCGAAGTCTCTGGACTGCGTCGTCGCACACCGGTCAGACCGGTGCTCCTCACCGGTCAGACCGGTACCCACCGGTCAGACTGGTCCGATGCTGCTGCACCTCCATCTTTGGTCTTGGCTTTGTGGATCAACCAAGGAACCCAGTGGTTTTCTGGTGAACCACTGGAAACCCCACGAACTCGGTGTAGCCTCCGCCAATCACCACTCATGACTCAGCTCCCACATAGTCCCGGCTCGACCTTGGTTTTGAGGCTCAACCAAGAAACCGTCCATGACTTCATCTTGGCGTTCTTGCCACCATGCGGCCCGCACTTGACTCCGCTGGCCACCGGGTCCCTCGAACCAAGCCTACTTGTCTTCTCCACACCTGGAGGCCTCACCGGCAACGACCTTTCGCGCTTGTTTTTCACATGCACCAACACCAGTCAAGCCGCAACCTGCACCTGCAATACTTAGCCAAGAATCAGTCCACACCACATTGTCAATCACTCATCACACTAGGAAGCGACCATCCACCGATCCTCGAACCACACATGGCTCTCAATCCTTCAATCGGAGGCCAAATCCGGAGATTGGGGGGTCAAGATCAAGCACAAAGATGCACAAGACATCTATCCATGATCCCCACAAGAAAATCCAAACCCAAACACCTCAGAATTGAAGGAACAAGCCGCGCATGAAAATCCAACGAAAATAGCTCGAAAAAGACACGAAAATCACACGAGCTACAAGAAGGAAATCGACGCAACCATGAAAGCTTCCATACACTCGGAGATCAGATTCTCTACAAAATGGTGAAGAAAATCTAAACCTATGGAGTAGGGAAATGAGAAGCAGTCCGGAAGGATGGTTTGCCCTGAAACCCTAGATCTATACAATGAGTCCCTCTGGGTTGGGCAAATGACCAAGCTACCACTAGCACTTAAACTAAGATACAATCCCCTTAGGGGCAATATGGTCAAGTAGCACTCCTCTTCATCAGACGGCCACGCCTTTGCCGCAGTTCGTGTCCTCCCGACGCAAGCATTGCGATCCCGCCGCCTGTCCTCTGGCATCGAAGCTTCTCGGCACGGCCGGATCCCGTCAACGCCCGCCGAGCCTCCGGTCTTGGTTTTCTGGCTCAACCAAGTAACACGACGGTTTTGTGGTGAACTACCGCAAACCCTGCGTGCAGACTCCGGTCGTGAGCCACTACCCTGCACCGGCTCGAGTCGACGACTTCGTCTTGCTTTTCTTGCCACCATGCGGCCCGCACTTGACCCCGTTCGGCCACCAGGTCCATCGAGCCGAGCCTACTTGTCTCTCCACTCCTCGGAGGCCCCGCAAGGCTAAGACCTTTCACTCCCGCTCTTCACCTGCACCAACACGAGTCAAGCCGCAACCTGCACTTGCAATACTCGGCCAAGAGTCAGTCCACACCACGTTGTCAATCACTCATCACACCAGGGAACGACCATCCACCGGTCCTCGGACGCTCCGGTCCTCAGCAGCGGGCTTCTTCGAGACTATCGATGTCAACCCGTCTGCTGTCTTCTGAGACGCCTTCGTCGTATTGTTCTACTGCCGAGGATTCCCACATCACGTCGGCGGGTAGTCTAGCTTCGGAGCTGTAGACCAGGAAGTAGGGCGACTGCCCAGTTGGCTTCGTAGGTTGAGTACGAAGCCCCCAGAGTGCGTTGGGTAGTTCCTTGATCCACTTGCCACCTTTGGTGTTAGCAGCATCGTGCAGTCGCTTCTTGAGGGTGCCGAGTACCATCCCGTTGGCGCGCTCCACTTGGCTGTTGGCGTGCGGGTGAGCGACTGAGACGTTTCGGACGTCGATCCCACTGTTCTCGCAGTACTCCCAAAACTGGTGGTTGTTGAAGTTGGATCCCAGGTTTGTGATGAAGCGATGGGGTAGCCCGTAGTGATGCACGAGTTCATCCAAGAAGTCGAGTACTCTGTCGTCCTTTGGGCAGGTGACCAGCTTGACTTCGATCCACTTGGTGAACTTGTCGATAGCCACCAGAACTCTATTGAATCCTCCTGGCATAGTTGGTAGAGGCCCAATCATGTCGAGCCGTCAGCAGGCAAACAGCCAGGTCAGTGGTATCGTGACTAGCTTGTAGGCTGGGACGTGTTGCTGCTTGGCGAAGAATTGGCACCCTTGGCAGCTTCTGATGAGCTCTTCTGCGTCACCCAGAGCTGTAGGCCAGTAGAAAGCTCGCCAGCGTGCGTGAGGACGCGTGGTTGTCGCAGACGCCTTTGTGGATCTCCTCCAAGGTGTCCTTGCATTCTTCCCGAGGTACACACTTCATGAGTACTCCAGAAGTCGCACCCCGCTTGTAGAGCTTGTCTCCGACTAGTACGTAGGTCTTGGCTCGTCTAACGAGTTGTTCTGTCTCGTTCTTGTCAGAAGGAACCTTCTGCTCGCGGATGTAGTCGATAAAGGGTTGCCTCAAGTCCATGTCGATCATCATGACCTCCTGACTAGGCTGTGATGGCCCAGGATCTGTGGTCATCGGCACCAGCTCTGGGATGGATGGTGTGTGAAGTTCGTGGACGAAGTCTCCCGTTGGTACTTAGCGCGAGTAGAACCAAGCTTCGACAGGACGTCCGCTGCAACGTTGTTATCGCGGATGGCGTGATGGAACTCGAGACCATGGAACTTGTTCTCGAGCCTGCGTACTTCTAGGCAGTAGGCATCCATGTTCTCCTTGTTGCGGTCCCAGGAGTCATTGACCTGTTTGATCACCATAGCAGAGTCACCGTAGACTAGTAGTCGCTTGATGCCCAGTGAGATTGCGAGACAGAGCCCATGTAGTAGAGCTTCGTACTCGGCTTCGTTGTTTGAGACCTTCCAGAAGATCTGCAGGACGTACTTGAGTTGTTCGCCCTTTGGAGAGATCAAGAGTACCCCTGCGCCCACGCCCTCGAGCTTGAGTGAGCCGTCGAAGTACATCACCCAATGCTCTGGTTGCTCTGTAGGCATGGGTAGTTGATTTTCCCGCCACTCTGCCATGAAGTCGACTAGTGCTCGAGACTTGATAGCGGTGCGTGGCTAGAAGTCGATGTTGAGGGCGCCAAGCTCGACCACCCACTTGGAGATTCTCCCGGTTGCATCCCAGTTGTGGAGTATGTCACCGAGCGGGAAGTCGGTGATCACAGTGATCGAGCACTCCTAGAAGTAGTGTCGTAGCTTCTGCAAGGTGATGAGCACTGCGTAGAGTAGCTTCTGGACCGGTTGGTACCGGGCCTTGGACTCGGACAGGACCTCATTGACGAAGTAGACTGGTCGCTGGACTGGGTAGGCGTGGCCTTCTTCCTGCCGCTCGACGACGATGGCAGTACTGACCACGTGAGCAGTCGCGGCGAGGTAGAGCAGTAGCTGCTCCTTTTTGTGAGGAGCCGTGAGGACCGGTGGCTTAGTGTGACAACCCGCCAGAGAAAATACCGTACTATCGCCTAAACCAATCCACTTTGGTCATTAAGCGATAATAAAGTACCATCCCGTCGTAAGTTGCCGGGTCAAAGCCCGGTAAATCACTTGGATAACACATAGAGGATCGAACATATGCATTAAAACTCACACAAAGGCGAGTCCAGAGTACCTTACACAAATTAAAGCCAATTTACCCCTCAGGGTTAATTATTACAAACCATGGTTCAGGACACGATAAGTAAAGGTTCAGAGTTCAAAAACAACGGAATAATAAACTAGCGATACGGTAGACATCACAGGAGGCCATCCATGATGCCATCACTCGTCGTCATCCACCCATTCCAGCTCCCAGCCGGGTGGAATCTCTCCAGGCCAAACAACACCTGCAACAACAATTTACAGCAAAGCTGAGTATACTAATACTCAGCAAGACTTAACCGTCGGGTGATAACTACATCACCAAACTCTAGACATGAGAGACTTTTTGGCCAGTGGAGTTCCTTTGCTGAAAAGCAACAAAGAGTAGGTCCTTACTTTCAATATTTTAGCTCAAATTCTAGTTGATTACCATTTCTAAGGTGAGCCAACTATTGCAATCAAGAATTGTACAATACAATTAATCCACGCAGCAACATTCACATAGTTCCATCATTAAGGGATATCATGGCCAGTTGATTAAGCAGTCTCAGATAACGGTGAGGGGCCGACAATCGATTGATTAAAACCTCACAAGGTAAACCTAAACACACGGAGCGGTGCCCTCACAAAGTTGGCACCGACCAGGCGGTTCCGGTCGATCTTCGGTTCGGGATAAGGATTACAGTCCCGGGTACAAGGCTATCTGGTATGCCCCCACACAGTACATCCATCCTCACACATGTACCCACCTCCCAGTTGCAAATCAGGCTGGTGACTACTCATGATTAGTAACAGCAAATCCCTTGCCGCCTCAATCGGGTACTAGGCTTACCGGTCCCATTCCCGACAAGTGCTTAGTACATTCAAAAGCTTAGCCCACGAAAGCCACTGGACCGGAGCCCAAATCCCATGCTCTTACCACATGAGCAATCCATTTATAAAGATCTTATGATTCCAACATAAGAACCTATTCTCACGAGTGACGAACATCACTCGACTTGTACCAGTCCTATAGCATAGTAGCTATCGACCTAGCATACTAGTAAAAGAGCATAGGTACCTAGGGATCATGCATCTAGGGTTTCAATTCAACTCCTGAAACGTAAATGCACCAACATAGCAAAGGTAATTGCATAATTTTAAAAAGAAGGGTTAATGATCCGGGGCTTGCCTTCGCCGGCAAGATTGGCCTTGGGCCCTTCTGGACTTTGGTCTAGGTCTTGCTCTACCATGACGTAGTGCACGTCTCCGTCAGCTCCTCCGTCTCCTCCTTCCGGCACGAGCGTATAGCTACCGTCGGGAAGATCTACACGAGGATGCAAATGCAAGATTTAATTAGCGGTTTTAATTTAATTAAATATAAAACAACACATGACAACCATGGGGTGCATGGTTGACCACATTCACCTAGATAATAATACATTCAACATACTCTTCCAATAAGGAACAATATGCGGTTCTTTATTAATTATTCTTTTTGATAGTGACTGTGTACAAATTTATATAAATAAATTAATTTAATTTCACAAAACAGCAAGGGTGGTGACACTTAGATTCTTAGCATGATTTACATCACATACATAGGGTCATTAGGTGTGGTGTTGGTGATTTTCCAATTTAATTTAATTTTAAGCTTTAATTGGCCTCCTTAGCTTTTATTCGTAAATAAATTCATAAAATTCAGTGGGGGGTGTTTCTGAAGCACTATAGATCTAGATAAGGCCATTGAACAAGATTTCACATTTACATGGGCCATAAATTAATTATATAAAAAATGACAAGTTTAGCTACCAAAATAGGAGAAATGCATATAAAAAATTAAGCAACAAAAAGGATCCCAACTTTCTCACACATGACCTCTAGTCCAAAACTAAGCTAGGCATGCAACATATACACCTAGGGCTACTATAGATCTTGAGCTATGCAATTACATTAAAAATTAAGCATAAATCAAGAATAAATATTTCTAACAGATATAAAATCATGATTAATTTACCAGAGGTGCATTTAGGCATAAAAAGATGACATGCAGAAGTTGAGCACAAAAATCTATTTATATTTTGCTACAAAAATCATTTGGACAGATTCAGCTTAAATACAAAATAAATTATATTAAAAGATCTACACAGTAACTTTGTGCAATTTTTGGTACAGAGCCTAGACATGGCATACCTTCAACATATCCAAAATTCAGCTTGAGATCACTTGTAGATTTTGAACTACTTCAGATCTAGGTTTAACTGATTTTAGTTTTTCATGTAAAAACTAGCACTCAAAAGTAGAGTCATGCTTTACAAAAGTTGTAGAGTTATTCACAAGGAAACCAACAAAATTAGATTGGCATTTTTCTGATTTCTCTGCAATTTTCTACGAATTTTACAAGATTCAGCAAAATCCATACACTATTTAAGATTCGGTTTTGCCTATAGGTCCCTAGAAGGTTTAAGAACTTCATAGAACTGCCCTTGCCTCTAACAACCAGGTCCCTGAGCACAAAATCTTTCACAAGCGTGCCCTCGGCGGCGGAGGCGAGCTCGCCGCCGGTGAGGTAGGGCCGGAGGTGGGCAACAAATGGCACGGGGTTGAGATTGGGCTCACCACGGGTTGATTAGAGGTGGTGGACGGGTCGGGGAGGTCGCCGGCGATGGCGCGCGGCGGCGCCAGGCGGCGGCGGGCGCTGCGGCTTATAATCCGGCGATGAGCGAGGCTATGCAGGGCAATGTGCGACGCTTGAGCTCCAATGGGTATTAGGGGAGGTGCTAGAGGGGTTCGGCGGCCGAGGGAGCGAGCGAGAGTAGGAGCTCAGCACGGCGGCGGCAATGGCGGGCGGCGGAGCTCGGGAAGGTGGTAGCGGTGCGGTTATGCGCGAGTAGAAGGAATGGCGCCCTTTTATAGGCGGCTTCGCGCCTTCGCTGCGAAGCAAAGGAGGGGAGAAACAAGGGGGACCCGGCCGCTGGTAGGCGCGTGCAGAGGAACGGCCGGCGGGCGGCGCGGCAAGGGACCGGCACGGGCGCGCGGTGTGGACGACACGAGGCGGGGGCGCGGGCTCCAAGGCACGCTCGGGCTGCGTGCGGCTTCAAAAAGGCGCGGCCTCAAGAGGCGCGGGCCGGCGTGGGGGGAACCGGCGTGGCCTGCGCGGCTCCCCTGGCCAAGGCGCGGGCTCAGGGCGCGCGCGTGGCTGACGCCACCGCCGAGCGCGCACAGTGCCCCGGCTAGGCCCCGATACGGCGGCGACGCGTGGTGCCCACGCGCACGACGTCGCGCGCGGGTTCACCTCCAGGTCTGCCCTCTATTCGGTTTAGGCTGCTTTGACCAAACGTTTCTCAATAAATTGCAACATAAGTGCTACAAGGTGTGTATAGCAAAGTTGTAGATCACTTGACCCTCTACAACTTTTACAAAGGCTGACAGGGGTTTTGAGCAACAGGTGTTGCATAAACAGCAAGCCAAGTTGCAGACTTTCTCAGCACCGGTGAACAGTGCATGCAGGCGTTGACTAGGGTTTTGCACCATTTTCCACTTCAAATTTGAAATGCCGCTCAACATGAAAGTTGTGTCCCATGAAAAACTGGACAACTTTTATATTGGTAGAATTTGAAGTGTTTAGGTGAAATTTGGAGAACGCGGCAAAAGTTCTAGAGAAGGCTCAAGGACATTTGGGGTTTAACTAGGGTTTGACTATGCGTTTGACCAAGGTTTGACCGAAAGTGCGTATTGACTTGATTAAGATGATCATTAGTGATTGTTGGCTAGGTTTTCGAGGTGATAACCCAGCTTGACCAAGGTTTGACTAGAGTCAACGTGTTTGACTCGGTTGACGCGGTCATTAGCACTAATGATGCTAATTAAAAACCTGGGGTGTCACAGCCTACCCCCCTTAAAAAGAATCTCGTCCTGAGATTCGAAAGTCGAAGACGAATGTAGGGAGGTGTTTTCGGATAGAAACGATACCCATGAAGTTAAGCTGGCCTTGCTTCACTTGAATTGTCGGCTTCTTGCGGTGATTGCCCTTGTCTGCTACGGGGTTCTAATTCTGCTGCTGGGGCTTGTGCTGCTTAGGATTCGGGCACTCATTTGCATAATGCCCGGGCTGCCTACAATTATAGCAAGTGCGGGGTGGAAGTTCCTTAGGCTTGGAAACTTGTTGCTGCTCCTTCTGGTACTGGAAATTTCCCGAAGGCTTATTCTGGGATGGGGTAACTCTCCGGTGCCCAGATGAAGAGGATTGGGACGACCCATGAGTATTCTTCTTGACAAATCAGAACTTCTTGCTCGATCCACTTCCCGAAGTAAAATTAGCTTGTCGCTTCCTATCTTTCTGTGCCTTCCTCATGGCATCCTCCTGAGAGATAGCTTTGTTTACCAACTCATGATAACTATTGGGCTCCAGCAAATTTAGCCTTTCGTACAAGTCACCATTAAGACCATCACGGAAACGCTTCATCTTCTTGTCATCGGTGTCCACGTGATGTCCTCCGTACTGGCAGAGACTGTTGAACTTCTGTGCATATTGATACACAGTATCGACTCCCTGCTTAAGAGCCAGCAACTCTTTCATTTTCCTATCCATGAGTCCTTTAGGGATATGGTGGTCCTTGAAGGCTTGCTTGAATTCAGCCCAAGTGACTTCGTGTCCAGCAGGTTGCATGGACTTGTAATGCTCCCAGCACACCAGTGCTTCACCACGAAGCAGCAAGGTCGCAAAGTTGGCCTTACGCTCCTCAGAGCAAGGCACGGTAAATGTAGAAAATTTGGCCTCTATGGCCCTGACCCATGCATCAGCTTCAAGGGGTTCCTCTGCCTTAGTAAACGTTGGGGGCTTCATCCCAATAAACTGGGCATAGGTGGTGACCGTATGCGGTCCATCCTAATTTGCCCCATGTGGAGGTCTCTGTTGCAGCTGTTGCATCTGTTGGGCCATCTGCTGCTGCGTCTGTAGGATCTGACGCAACACTTCGGTTTGCGTTGCCATGAATGCCTCTGCCGGCGTCATGGGCGGTGGCGGCGGTGGGTCACCAGTACCCGACGCACCAAAACCGTTAGGAGAGCTGTGTGTCGGTCCCACCATCTGAAAATTTTGAGTTTTCATTAAACACACATTCATAAGCTTGCTCATAGAAATTAACAAGTAGAATATGCACGACGAAAACTCATTTGTGGCAAGTTTCTCGAACCGGACAGCACAGTGGCCATAAGCATAAAATTCATAAATCTCTGCTCATGTACCGAAAATTCTCATTTTTTGGTCAGCAGGTGTAGGATTTCAGAGGCTCCAATGTTGGTACTCAACTCCGAGGCAAACTCCGAAGTTCACATGCCTGAAAAGTTCCATAATCGAGGTTTGTCTAGCTGATTTGGACAGCGAGCAGAGTTTCACTAAAAATTCGATAACTCCCGGTATGAATGTGCAAAAATGTTGAAATTTGGTGAACACGATCATCATAAAATTCTAGACAAGATTGGTATTCATCAGGGAACTCAGATCTGACCACAACTAGCTTAATTAATTCCTTTACAAGGATCACTGCAGGAAGATGTCCAACCAAAGCATTACATCGAGGCAACGTTTTGGGATCACCATAATTAATACATGGGGGTTACAATGCAGCCTAGCCGCACAAAGCAAAGCTCCTAGTTCAGCCTACCACAAAAACCAACCAAAAAGTGGCTGCACACACTAGGGGGTTCCTTCCTACTACCACACTCGTACAACTCCTTACTTTATTACAAGCATACCAACTTCCAACTAGATAACAACTAGTCTTAGGATTTCTTCCTACGGGTTTGGCTTTCCTAAGCCGAAGATAAGCTCAAGGTGAAGCAGGTCCAGACTCTACTCCAGATTCTCCTTGAATGTCCTCAGCATCTCCTTCTTCTTCTGGTCCGGGAAAGACAGGTTCCGGAGGTGGGACTGCTATTGCTTCTAGTTGATTCTCTAGTTCAAACATATACTAGTCATTATGCTGTAGCATAAAATTCTGCTCGTGAAAAACTTCACTCAATTCTCATATTTCCGCCTTATCCTTGTGTCTTCTCTTCTTGAGATTGGCTATCATTGCTCGGGCTTCCTTCAACTCTTGGGTGGTGCTTTCCACTTCTTTAACTCGTTGCCTATAAATTTGGCGTCTATAGAACGCACTTTCTCTCACCATCAGTTGATATGTGTCAAACATAGCTTTGGAGAAACGGACTGAGGTAACAAGGTCAGGACTATGGTGAGAGTTGCCCTGAGCGGAGAGAAAAGCTTCGCGTTTGACCCATGGTCCAGGGTGTCACTCAGGTAAAGTAATCACTTTGGCTGTAGTGCTAGCTACCGAGTCAGGATGATTCCCACAAAAAGTTGTGAGCACTTCCAGAGCAGCCTTTTGCACAGTGTCAGCCCGGTTCAACCCTTGTGCCTTACTCTCCCATGCTTCCCAAGCAGGATTTGTCGAGCACACTGTTGACAGTCTATTTTGGTACACCTAGCTATGAGTTTACCGTCAACATTTGCACATATTTGATATTCTAACTAATGGTACTAACCCCCCAGAGGTATCAAGTTCACTCTTGCATGTCGATTTTGGAGTTTATTGTTTACGTAGGAAACTAGTGCTTAAAGGGAGACTTTCGGGATAAGTTCATCAAGCACTTCAAGAGAAGATCATGAAGCCCGGCACAAGTCAAGACACATGATGAACATGACTCCAAATGGCCCAGGGACCGAAGCATGAAGTCGTAAAACTCCAGGGACCTAAACAGAAGATGTTGAAGCTTGCGCGACAAGGAGATCTATCTAAACCGTGGAGAAGACGACGTCAAGGGCCCACATGCAGAAGGGAGCAAGTCAACAATTGACCGAGAAGCGTCGGAGAGCAAAACGGGGCCGAACCAGGCTGAAACAGGCCTGGGCCGGTCGGCCCAGGCCGGCCAGCCTGGCCTGTTCTGGGCCCAGTTCGCGACCCCCTTTGACCTAGGTGCTTCTCTATATATTGCCTCTGCCTCCGCCGGCCGCCACATCCATCCATTCATCAGAGAGCTGCCGACACGAAGGAGAAGCACCAGGAGGAAGCCGACGGCCGCCGCAAGTCCTCAAGTTGCTTAGGAGATGGTTTAGGCCATGCCCTAGCCGCCATGCTTGGCCCTGCGTGGTGAAGCCGTGGTGGAGTTCCGGAGCCATGCCTTGGATCCATCAAGGCATTTGTACTTTCGACATTCGATGGTGATATAAATCAATCCTTGTCCTCACTTTGATCTACTACGAGTTGTGCTTATTCATATGTGTAGCTACCATATGCTTTTAGTAGGATTAGATCGAATTATGGTGATTAATATTGTCTTGCGGATACATCGTTGTAGTGCACGGACCGAGGTTGTCGTTCGGTGATGATTATCCTTGCGTAGTGACAGTACGGTGGAGGAGAAAGCGGCAAATGAACGTGTATCAGACCACTCCATATCAGGTTACTCCATATCGAGTGTACTCCTTATCATAGTATAGATTTAGATTGGTTTATCACCTTGGCCGGAACGGCAACAAGAAGACGATAGGCTAGGGTTACCTTTTGGATGCTTATCTTTATGGCTAGGTGGATGTGGTCCATACTTTCATGTATGTTTAATCTTTATGCAATCTACGCTTCACATAGGGTTAGACCGGTAGGTTAGATGGATAGCCTTAGGAGTTTGCTTCCGATCCTTGGATTGACAAATCTAGGGAGGACCCTCCTTGGTGAAAAAGGCACCAAGTCACCCGTACACTTGCGGTGAACTTGAGCACGGTTTTGCACCGTCAACAAGCCCCTTTTTCTGGTGCCATTGCCGGGGATCGTCAACTCGAACCCTAGGGCGATCTATCTTTCTTTTTAACTAACCCTAATTTTATTATTGCATATACCCTATGTTTCTTGTTTGTGTCCTTGAATGCAGGTAAAACCCTAGACACAAAGCGATCGAGAAGTTTTCAACATTCAGACCTCGACAAGTCCAACCTCGCTCAACCTAGTTGATGGCTATGCAAAGATTTGCTCTTTAGTGGTAGGTGCTAACCTTGGTTAGTGGCCCAACATCCGCTATTGTGCCCCCACTCAAAGCAAACGAAGATGAACAAGGTATGCCTATGTGTCGATTAAGTTTTTAGACTAATGTCTTTTGGAGGATTGTTTGTTCAAGCTATAGGTTTCGGAAACGACCATGTCAAGCACGATGGAGAAGGATTCCATTACCATCAATCTCATGCAGCGATGGTAATGATTTATTTGAAGCCAAAGGATGTGTGACATGGTGCCCTAAAAGACTTAAAGATAAAGACCACGCTTACATCTCCGGATCGATGGACGAAAGGATAACGATGTCATCACGATGTTTGCATGAGCCTCAGCAGAAAGCATTAGATAAATTTGGATTTTCAAAAGCCCCATGAAGTCTACGTTCCAACGAATCAAGCAGCAAGGCAATCGGAGGTTCCTACAAGCGGATATGGCCGAATCACCGAAGGTTGGACGTGCTGAAAATTCTGGACAGCAAGCAATGCTGAAGTGAAACAGCCATAGCTCCCTCATTCGGACTCCGATTAAGACGAACGAGTACCCGTTGGAAAGGTAATTTTATAAATTTTTCAATAGAACTATATTTTGGTATATGTTCTGTTCTGGATGCAGGGGTAAATCCACGAAGAAGAGGCAGCAACAAGGCGATGACGACAAGATAGAGGAGATGGACATGGTGTCAATAAAGAGAAGATGGGGCAACGGTTCCACAACACGTACATGATGAAATTCAGAAGCTAAGGACTAAAACAAACCCTCTGGAGCTTGGATGAATGAAGACACAAGAGGCACCACTCAACACATGATGATATTGGAAGCGAACCGCTACCGATTTCATAAGGCAACATCAAGCTGCATGGATACTTTGGATTCGCGCACAAAGAACCATGGCTTCACGACGATAAAAAGGTACGTGAGAAAGTCGAGCTCTATGACTTAAAATGAAGTGCTTTGGAGGAGGTAACCCGATCTTTTTATAAATCTATATAAACTATGACAAGTCTACATTGTGTTCTTTATTTGAAAACTTCAATTAACATCGTACCAATGCTCTAGTAAATGTCACAACCACATGTTGTATGCTTTAAATAGATATTAAGTGAGCACTTTGCTACTTGAGTTTTGGAAAACTTGTAGACCACCTTTTTTGTGTGCTTATTAGTGTTTAGAGTTTTTTTATTTGTTTCTTTTTAGAGAGAAATATGAAGCATGATCCCTTTTGATTCTAAACTTGTGGCTAGTTAACTTAGGATAACTTTTGCTTTTGGTTTAGATCACCACCATATCATGTATTTTTGTTCATTCATCTCATGTTGCACTTCATTCCACTTTGTTCTCCACCTTTGCATTTGTGTTGCATGTCATCTTTTATAACCCTTAAAAGAAAAAAATATATATATACATCTTTGCCTAAACCTTCCTATCAAACCACACCTAGAACCTAGGCCAACAAAGGGAGGAATCGACTTATGTCAATCCGACCAAGTCTATTTCTATCCCTTTTCTAATTAAAATTTTGACTAGCCTCATCCTAAACCCTTAGGAAAAACCCCTCATACCTTTAGTAATCCTAAAACCGTAGGTTTGTCTTTCATCCAAAAATCTAATCCTTGTTACTTTTCTTCTCTTCCAAAACCACCTTAGATAGAATTTCTTCACCCAACTTATCTTTTCAAAATCCTTGTCTTAAGCCAAAAATATAGGATACCCATAAGCCTTACCTTAAAACCTTGTTAGCATGTTTGATTAGGTCTTTTGACAAAAATTTTGTTGACAAGACTCTACCTCTCATAAAGTGACTTGCTTGTCATTTTTGAAGAACAATATCGAAAGTTTTTTTCAAACATTGCTGACCCTTTTTACTAATCCCTTTTTGCATTTGCATTTTGCAACAACCCCTTTGTTCTATCATGCATAGTTTAGCTTGGCTTCCTCATGAAACTTTTTGATGAATGCTTTATTTCTATGATAATGCTTCACTAGTGGCATTTTCTTTAGCAATCTTGTGTAAATGTGGTGTTTGGACTTGATTGCGGATAATCATCATTTGAGTTTTTAAAGCCTTGTTGATTTATATTGCATTAGGATAGTTTATAAACTTTGCAATGCGCTTTAATTTTCTTGCGGCATGAAGAATTTTTAACCTTGAAATGAACATGGTGTTTTGACCTTGGTTAAATCTTTATGGTTATATAGAAATAAAGCAATCTAGTTGTAAACATGGTGTTTAGAACTTGGTACAAACATTCTCTTTGTTTATATCCCTTCCTTTCATTTGCATTTTTTCACCTACACGCACGTACACTCATTAGGTTCTTACTTTTCTTTTTACTAGGTAAGCTATTCCACAAGTTAAGATCTTAGGGATGTATTTGGTTTGTTGGCAATGGTTTCTACTCCCGACCATCACCCTGGGGGTAGAGTGTGCATTTGATTTGTTTTGCAGGCATGACGAAGTGTTCCCATGAGTTCTTGACCAATTGCAATCAAGATCGTCAGTCATCTACAAGGCTTGAGAAGGAAGTCACTGTTTCCATCAAGATTTGAGCACATGTTCAGAGATGTACAATGGAAGAAAAGTTAATATTCAGAAGGTCCTTCAAACCTTCTTTCCAATGCATCAAGAATCATCAATTTTGAAGACCCGTACAAGGAGATATGGCAGAAACATAGAGCGCTGCGCGTCTGAAATCAGCTTTCGACAGATTGCATCGCCGGAGTAAAATAGGCACAACTCTCTTGTTCGGAACCCGTTTCATGCGAATGATGGCTCGCTAGAAAGATAATTTCATTAACTTCAACTTGGAGGGGTGTTTCAGTATATGTTCTGTTCAAGAAGTAAAAGAAAAAAACTGTGGAAGATGAGGCAGTGACAAGGACGGGATGGAAGTCGGTGATGACGATATGATGAAGGATTGGAACCATGGCTTGATGATAATAAGAAGAAGTTGGAGGACAACTGAGGTACAAAGGCAAGGAAGTGAAGATGATTCTCAAACACATGGCAATAGGGAGCGATTCATGTTCTTCCACACTTAGCAACATGCTAAGCATGGGGGACGATTTGAAGGACGAAAGGGAAAATGGCCACATGGAGTTCAAGGATCACTTTCACCACAAGATGCTCATCATTCTTTTTCCATGCTAAGCACAATGCTTAAGCATGGGGGAGGCATCGCTGCACTTCATTACGAGCATCGAAGAGGATGGTAACTCGCCCTTAACTTTATCTTTATTCATTTCCTTTTAAATGCTTGCACATATAACCTTTCAACCATAGACAACCTTTGTATCTATCTCTCGATCAATAACATGGCTACTAGGAGGACAACCTAGGTTTGTTAGTTTTATTTTTCAATAAATGAATCACCATCTCTTTTGAGCTTACCACGATGATATTATTTGTATGCCTTGCTTATGGGAAAGTGATGAAAGTTGCCGCTTTGTTTTACATGCATGATGTTTTATATAACATGACTATTTGCTCTCTATTAAAAGGAACTTAAATTGATTAAATACCGGCTCTTTCATTTGTGGAGGTTAAATGACTAATTTTTAAGACCCACATACTTTATGTTGCTCTTTGATTTAAGTTTACCGATGACCTATGCCTTGCACTTGTTTTATTTAAAATCATTATGCTATCTACATTTGTGAATCTCTTGCAAGGTTCTACCTACCAAAGCCTATACTCATACAAGTACTTTTATGATGTTAACCTTTAGTTTGCAAACTTATATCTTGATGAGTTGGATTAGGATTGATTTCTGTGGTACGAGACTAAGAAGCTGGTCATTCCTTTGCGTATCTTTTTCATGCTAGCCATTTTGTCCATGCATTGTGAGTTTCTACACTGAAAATTTCACAAACTTCTCTGGGCATCCACCCTAAACCCAAAACATCTTTTTGTGATTACCTCCTTGACCACAACCCAAATTGAGTATGGATGATCTTTCGATGAATTTTCTGAAGATTTTCTGGCAAAGATTTCAAGATATATAACATATGGAGGGACTCATCAATGCAACCAAGGTCATGTGGAGTTTCGACATTAAGGATACCCTTGAAGATTTCAAAAGATTTATAAAGGAATACAAGGACTTTGCACTTTAGCAGACATAGGTCCCCTCAAATCTATGCTCGAGGACGAGCAATCATTTAAGCATGGGGGAGGACTGCTATAGCAAGTATTATGTTGCTTAAAAGTTCGGAGGAGCATAAAAGATGATGAATAAAAAAGGGAAAAAATGAATGAAGAAAAAAGAAAGAAAAAATAAGAAAATAAAAAAACAAAAAAAAGAGAAAAATAAAAATGCTCTTCGGTTCTTTTTAGCTTCATTTAAATCTTAGAGAGCTTTGAAGACAAGTCCATACTCAATCTTTTCCAACCATGTGCAATCCGATAACGAGAACTTCATTTGTGTCTCGGATCACCCATTTGCCTCTTGCACATGTCCACCTTTCTAAATGTGTGTGTTCCATCTCTCTCTCTTTCCAACATTTATTTTCCATGGCCTTTTTGACTAGTCTCGGTAATTCTAATAGATCTCTCTCTTAGTTTGACAATATTTCAAGTATAATGTTTTGCTAGGATTGTTTTTACCTACCAAGCTCCACATAAGCTTTCCACTTTCATATATATGAGTAGAATAGGTTGAGATTAATCTAGTGTAGGCTTGAGTGACTTGACGAGATGAGTGTTTCCATGAGCTTTTGCAAGAGAACCTCACTTATGTTAGATGTGCAACTTTTTGAAAACCCTTCACGATGCAACAAGGTAAAGGTTTGAAGTTTGCTTAAGTTCGAGAGCACTATATTTGTTTTATTGTGGCATGTTCTTTAATGATAGTCTATCTTACATGATGAATTAGCCGGTCAAATCTTGAACCTTAAATGCTAAATACTTGAGAGAGCAATATGTCTTGTTGTGTATAACTAAGTGCAGGGAAGACATTGAAAGGCAATGCTGATTTCCAAGTTAAGCAAAGATCTTGGACTTGCTCGAGGACGAGCAAGGTTTAAGCATGGGGGATTTTGGTATTCTAACTAATGGTACTAACCCCCCGGAGGTATCAAGTTAACTCTTGCATATTGATTTTGGAGTTTATTGTTTACGTAGGAAACTAGTGCTTAAAGGGAGACTTTCGAGATAAGTTCATCAAGCACTTCAAGAGAAGATCATGAAGCCCGGCACAAGTCAAGACACATGATGAACATGACTCCAAATGGCCCAGGGACCGAAGCATGAAGTCGTAAAACTCCAGGGACCTGAACAGAAGATGCTGAAGCTTGCGCGACAAGGAGATCTATCTAAACCGTGGAGAAGACGACGTCAAGGGCCCACATGCAGAAGGGAGCAAGTCAACAATTGACCGAGAAGCGTCGGGGAGCGAAACGGGCCCGAACCGGGCCGAAACGAGCCCCGACCTGGCCTGTTTCGGGCCCGGTTCGCGACCCCCTTTGACCTAGGTGCTTCTCTATATATTGCCTCTGCCTCCACATCCATCCATTCATCAGAGAGCTGCCGACACGAAGAGAAGCACCGGGAGGAAGCCGACGGCCGCCGTAAGTCCTCGAGTTGCTTAGGAGATGGTTTAGGCCATGCCCTAGCCGCCATGGTTGGCCCTGCGTGGTGAAGCCATGGTGGAGTTCCGGAGCCATGCCTTGGATCCATCAAGGCATTTGTACTTTCGACATTCGATGGTGATATAAATCAATCCTTGTCCTTACTTTGATCTACTACGAGTTGTGCTTATTCATATGTGTAGCTACCATATGCTTTTAGTAGGATTAGATCGAATCATGGTGATTAGTCTTGTCTTGCAGATACATCGTTGTAGTGCACTGACCGAGGTTGTCGTTCGGTGATGATTATCCTTGCGTAGTGACAGTACGTTGGAGGAGAAAGCGGCGAATGAACGTGTATCGGACCACTCCATATCGGGTTACTCCATATCGAGTGTACTCCTTATCATAGTATAGATTTAGATTGGTTTATCACCTTGGCCGGAACGGCAACAAGAAGACGATAGGCTAGGGTTACCTTTTGGATGCTTATCTTTATGGCTAGGTGGATGTGATCCATACTTTCATGTATGTTTAATCTTTATGCAATCTACACTTCACATAGGGTTAGACCGGTAGGTTAGATGGATAGCCTTAGGAGTTTGCTTCGGATCCTTGGATTGACAAATCTAGGGAGGACCCTCCTTGGTGAAAAAGGCACCAAGTCACCCGTACGCTTGCGGTGAACTTGAGCACGGTTTTGCACCGTCAACACACACGGGGACTTTCACCTTCACTTCACAACGAAGGAGCTGACCCATGGTCATGACCTCACGTGTCAAGTATTCTGGATAAGCGGTGTACCCAAGGTCCCTCAGGGTGTCCCACAAGAGCGTAGGGAATCCACCCTCCTCGAGGCAGTTGACGGGAGTCCATGCTTCCACCTCAGCCGACGCAGATCCAACGTTGTCCATCTGGACATAACGACAAAAGTGAGAACCAGATGGATGTGAGTGTACAAGGATAGATTCGGTCAATGACAAAAAGAGTATGTGGTTAAGAAAGGGGGTAGCCATTGGTACGAACATACAACTTGGCAAAGTTCTGGCAGTTGTGAACAAAAATTCATAACTTAAAAACCAGAGCCCCAAAAATTCCCAAATTTCTGTAGCAACTCAGCAAGGTTATGAGGCACATTTTTGGTGTACAAAGATTGATCTAGAGATTAGGAAGGTGCTTCAATTAAGTGAGGTTTCAGATTAGGTTTCCGGAAAAACAGCACGATAGAGGTTCACTAATCTGAGCATATCTTGAGATTTACAGGAGCTATGACCGTGAATTTTTGCGATCAAAGACTAGATTAGATATGGAGCAACTTTGGTATAGATCACCTAGTTAAATTATGTTTAGATCCTGGTGCAGAAATCAAGCAAACAGCACTGTCAGATTTTTGGACAGCAACACATCTACACCTGAGAAGCTATGCAAAGAAAACACATACCAGCAAGATTTCACCTAGAGAGCACACAAAACATGTATGGGTTCAGTTTTAAGTTTCCACAATTTTTAACATGATGCATGACATCCTATTCATCCTCACAAGGCAATCAAGCCAAAAATCGAAGTTAGTGCCGGTGGCAAGGCATATATACATTTCTCCCTATAATAACTAGTCGAGAACTAGTCGATGCTCACTTAGCGACTTACGAAACGTGGTTAGTGTACCGCAGAAGATCACAGAACACATTGAACCTTTCGTGCAGCACTCATGAAAGCGTCCACATCCATTACCGTTCACTATAGAAATGGCACCCATGCGATTATCGCTGCATGGACAGCGTCCAACCTCAGACACCCTCCATTTGAATGGAGTGTATCCTTGCCTCGCATATTCGTAATGCGGAACGCACACGTATGGCAAAACGTGGTGACATCACAACCCATGACATGTTCATCTTGAATAGAACACGTCATCCTTCGTATGACTCGCATACGGAAAGCGCACGTATAAGACACGTGGGCATCCAACCGAGAAGATAGGAACCGTGGAATGGATTGCCCTATCGACCCTCGCATACTCGTGATGCGGCACAGCACACGTATGAAACACGTGGCTTAAGAAGTGCTGGAAGTTAGCAAAATAAACCATAGATTAGTAAGCCACCTGAAAGAACTCAAAAATTCCCTCTAGGGCCTCTCGGTCTATTTCCATCCTTAACGATCCAACGTATTTTGCAAATGCAAACAATCTTGGCAAGTTTTATTCAAGAACATGTGATTAAGATTGTTAATTAAACTCCGGTGCATATAATCGCTCTGGTACCAGCTGTGACAACCCGCCTGAGAAAATACCGTACTATCACCTAAACCAATCCACTTTGGTCATTAAGCGATAATAAAGTACCATACCGTCATAAGTTGCTGGGTCAAAGCCCGGTAAACCACATGGATAACACACAGAGGATCGAACATATGCATTAAAACTCACACAAAGGCGAGTCCAGAGTACCTTACACAAATTAAATCCAATTTACCCCTCAGGGTTAATTATTACAAACCATGGTTCAAGACACGATAAGTAAAGGTTCAGAGTTCAAAAACAACAGAATAATAAACTAGCGATACGGTAGACATCACAGGAGGCCATCCATGATGCCATCACTCGTCGTCATCCACCCATTCCAGCTCCCAGCCGGGTGGAATCTCTCTAGGCCAAACAACACCTGCAACAACAATTTACAGCAAGGCTGAGTATACTAATACTCAGCAAGACTTAACCGTCGGGTGATAACTACATCACCAAACTCTAGACATGAGAGGCTTTTTGGCCGGTGGAGTTCCTTTGCTGAAAAGCAACAAAGAGTAGGTCCTTACTTTCAATATTTTAGCTCAAATTCTAGTTGATTACCATTTCTAAGGTGAGCCAACTATTGCAATCAAGAATTGTACAATACAATTAATCCACGCAGCAACATTCACATAGTTCCATCATTAAAGGATATCATGGCTAGTTGATGAAGCAGTCTCAGATAACGGTGAGAGGCCGACAATCGATTGATTAAAACCTTGCAAGGTAAACCTAAACACATGGAGCGGTGCCCTCACAAAGTTGGCACCGACCAGGCGCTTCCCGTCGATCTTCGGTTCGGGATAAGGATTACAGTGCCGGGTACAAGGCTATCTGGTATGCCCCCACACAGTACATCCATGCTCACACATGTACCCACCTCCCGGTTGCAAATCGGGCAGGTGACTACTCAAGATTAGTAACAGCAAATCCCTTGCTGCCTCAATCGGGTACTAGGCTTACCGGTCCCATTTTCGACAAGTGCTTAGTACGTTCAAAGGCTTAGCCCACAAAAGCCACTGGACCGGAGCCCAAATCCCATGCTCTTACCACATGAGCAATCCATTTATAAAGATCTTATGATTCCAACATAAGAACCTATTCTCGCAAGTGACAAACATCACTCGACTTGTACCGGTCCTATAGCATAGCAGCTATCGACCTAGCATACTAGTAAAAGAGCATAGGTACCTAGGGATCATGCATCTAGGGTTTCAATTCAACTCCTGAAACGTAAATGCACCAACATAGCAAAGGTAATTTCATAATTTTGAAAAGAAGGGTTAATGATCTGGGGCTTGCCTTCGCCGGCATGTTTGGCCTTGGGCCCTTCTGGACTTTGGTCCAGGTCTTGCTCTACCGCGACGTAGTGCACGTCTCCGTCAGCTCCTCCGTCTCCTCCTTCCGGCATGAGCGTATAGCTACCGTCAAGAAGATCTACACGAGGATGCAAATGCAAGATTTAATTGGCGGTTTTAATTTAATTAATTATAAAACAACACATGACAACCATGGGGTGCATGGTTGACCACATTCACCTAGATAATGATACATTCAGCATACTCTTCCAATAAGGAACAATATGCGGTTCTTTATTAATTATTCTTTTTGATAGTGACTGTGTACATATTTATATAAATAAATTAATTTAATTTCACAAAACAGCATGGGTGGTGACACTTAGCTTCTTAGCATGATTTACATCACATACATAGGGTCATTAGGTGTGGTGTTGGTGATTTTCCAATTTAATTTAATTTTAAGCTTTAATTGGCCTCCTTAGCTTTTATTCGTAAATAAATTGATAAAATTCAGTGGGGGGTGTTTCTGAAGTACTATAGATCTAGATAAGGCCACTGAATAAGATTTCACATTTACATGGGCTATAAATTAATTATATCAAAAATGACAAGTTTAGCTACCAAAATAGGGGAAATGCATATAAAAAAATTAAGCAACAAAAAGGATCCCAACTTTCTCACACATGACCTCTGGTCCAAAACTAAGCTAGGCATGCAACATATACACCTAGGGCTACTATAGATCTTGAGCTATGCAATTACATTAAAAATTAAGCATAAATCAAGAATAAATATTTCTGACAGATATAAAACCATGATTAATTCACTAGAGGTGCATTTAGGCATAAAAAGATCACATGCAGAAGTTGAGTACAAAACTCTATTTATATTTTGCTACAAAAATCATTTGGACAGATTCAACTTAAAAACAAAATAAATCATATTAAAAGATCTACACAGAAACTTTGTGCAATTTTTGGTACAGAGCCTAGAAATGGCATACCTAGCAACATATCCAAAAGTCAGCTTGAGATCACTTGTATATTTTGAACTACAGCAGATCTAGGTTTAACTGATTTCAGTTTTTCATGTAAAAACTAGCACTCACAAGTAGGGTCATGCTTTACAAAAGTTGTAGAGTTGTTCACAAGGAAACCAACAAAATTGGTTTGGAATTTTTCTGATTTCTCTGCAATTTTCTATGAATTTTACAAGATTCAGGAAAATTCATACACTATTTAAGATTCGGTTTTGCCTATAGGTCCCTGGAAGGTTCAAGAACTTCACAGAACTGCCCTCCTCTAACAACCAGGTCCCTGGGCACAAAATCTTTCACAAGCGTTCCCTTGGCGGCGGAGGTGAGCTCGCCGCCGGCGAGGTAGGGCCGGAGGTGGGCAACAAATGGCACGGGGTTGAGATTGGGCTCACCACGGGTTGATTGGAAGTGGTGGACGGGTCGGGGAGGTCGCCGGCGACGGCACACGGCGGCGCCAGGTGGCGGCAGGCGCTGCGGCTTATAATCCGGTGAGGAGCGAGGCTATGCAGGGCAATGTGCGATGGCTTGAGCTCCAATGGGTCTTAGGGGAGGTGCTAGAGGGGTTCAACAGCCGAGGGATCGAGCGAGAGCAGGAGCACAGCACGGCGGTGGCAATGGCGGGTGGCGGAGCTAGGGAAGGTGGCAGCGGTGGGGTGCGGTTACGCGCGAGGAGAAGGAATAGCGCCCTTTTATAGGCGGCTTCGCGCCTTCACTGCGAAGCAAAGGAGGGGAGAAGCGAGGGGGACCCGGCCGCTGGCAGGCGCGTGCAGAGGAACGGCCGGCGGGCGGCGCGGCAGGGGACCGGCGCGGGCGCGCGGCGTGGACGACACACGGCGGGGACGCAGGCTCCAAGGCACGCTTGGGCTGCGTGCGGCCTCGGAAGGCGCGGCCTCGGGAGGCGTGGGCCGGCGTGCGGGGGACCCCGGCGTCGCGGGCGCATGTGCGCGCCGCGTGGCCTGCGCAGCTCCCCTGGCCGAGGCGCGGGCTCAGGGCGCGCGCGTGGCTAACGCCAGCGCCGGGCGAGCACAGTGCCCCGGCCGGGCCCCGGTACGGCGGCGCACGGCGGCGTCGCGGCGGCGACGCATGGCGCCCACGCGCACGACGTCACGCGCGGGTTCACCTTCAGGTCTGCCCTCTATTCGGTTTAGGCTGCTTTGACCAAACGTTTCTCAATAAATCGCAACATAAGTGCTACAAGGTGTGTATAGCAAAGTTGTAGATCACTTGACCCTCTACAACTTTTACAAAGGCTGACAGGCGTTTTGAGCAATAGGTGTTGCATAAACAGCAAGCCAAATTGCAGACTTTCTCGGCGCTAGTGAACAGTGCATGCAGGCGTTGACCATGGTTTTGGGCCATTTTCCACTTCAAATTTGAAATGCCACTCAACATGAAAGTTGTGTCCCATGAAAAACTGGACAACTTTTATATTGGTAGAATTTGAAGTGTTTAGGTGAAATTTGGAGAACGCGGCAAAAGTTCTAGTGAAGGCTCAAGGACATTTGGAGTTTAACTAGGGTTTGACTATGCCTTTGACCAAGGTTTGACCGAAAGTGCGTGTTGACTTGATTAAGATGATCATTAGTGATTGTTGGCTAGGTTTTCGAGGTGATAACCCAGCTTGACCAAGGTTTGACTAGAGTAAACGTGTTTGACTCGGTTGACGCGGTCATTAGCACTAATGATGCTAATTAAAAGCCTGGGGCGTCACACTTAGATAGGAAGTCTTTCAGCTGTGTCAGAGCTTGATCAGCCTCTGTGGTCCACGCGAACTTCTCCTGGGGCTTGAGTAACTTGAAGAAGGGTAGTCCCCGCTCTCCAAGGTTTGAGATGAATCTGTTCAGGGCCGCCATGCACCCGGTGAGCTTCTGGACATCCTTGATACAAGTCAGAGCCTTCATGTTGGAGATGGCGGGGATCTTCTCGGGGTTAGCTTCGATGCCGTGATGGCTGATGATTAAGCCGAGTAGTTTCCCTGATGGTATGCCGAAGACGCACTTGTTGGGGTTGAGCTTCCACTGGTACTCCCGCAGAGATGCGAAAGTCTCTTCAAGATCGGTGATGAGCATGTCTTAGTTCCTGGTCTTGACGACCACGTCATCCACGTAGGCTTCAACGTTCTTGTTGAGCTTCTCCTTGAAGCAGGCCTGGATAGCTTGCTGGTAGGTAGTGCCAGCGTTATTCAACCCTGAACGACATTGTCGTGTAGCAGTAGGCACTGAATGGGGTGATGAACGCAGTCTTCTCCTGGTCTTCTTCCTTGATTACGATCTGGTGGTATCCCGAGCAGTAGTCGAGGAAGCAGAGCAGGTGGCAGTCCGCCGTGGAGTCGATGACTTGATCAATCCGCGGCAATCTGAAGGGGTCCTTGGGGCAGTGCTTGTTGAGGTCAGTGTAGTCGACACACATTCTCCACTCGTTGGTGTTCTTCTTGCGGACGAGGACGGGGTTGGCGAGCCACTCAGGGTGGAAGACTTCTCTGATGAAGCCAGCCATAAATAGTTTGGCGAGTTCCTTCTTGATGTCGGTCGTCAGCAAAGCGATGGAGATGTTGTCGCTTGGGGGTAGCTTTAGGGTTGACGTTGTGTGAGTGCTCGATTAGCCTCCTGGGCACACCTGGCATGTCCGCTGGCTTCCACGCGAAGATGTCTTGGTTCGCCCAAAGGAAACTGACGAGCGCATCTTCCTATTTGGGGTCGAGCTCGGCGCCGATCATGGTAGTCTTGCTGCTGTCACCCGTTCCTAGGTCAACGTCCTTCAGCTGCACTTCCTCTGCGGGTTGAGGCTTGTTGGCAGTGTGGGTCTTCTCGGGTATCTCGAGTTCGGTCGGAGCGAGCTTCTTTGATGCAGCGAAGATCTCCATCATCGGGCGTTGGGTACTTGAGTAGTCGCTGCGAGCTCCACGGCTTCAATGTCGCAGTCGTAGGATCACTTTAAGTCCCCTTGTAGCGCGAGTACTTCAGCTGGACTTGGCATCTTGAGTATCAAGTACACGTAGTGTGGGATCGCCATGAACTTGGCGAGAGCTGGTCTGCCGAGGATGGCGTGGTAGGAAGTCTCGAAGTCCGCAACCTCGAACTTGATGTACTCGGTGCAGTAGTTCTCCCTTGTCTCGAAGGTAACTAGTAGGACCACTAAGCCGAGTGGTATAGCCGGGTTGCCTGGGACGATGCCGTAGAAAGGCGACATGCTGCTGGTGAGCATGCCGGTGATGTCAAGTTTCATCTTCTTCAAGGTCTTGGTGAATAGGACATTAAGTCCGCTTCCACCGTCAATGAGTACCTTGGTGAGTCTAGAGCCCGCGACTACTGGGTCCAGGACAAGTGGGAAGCGCCCTGGCTTGAAGAAGCTTGTCCATTGATCCACGCGGGAGAATGTGATGGGTACCTCCGACAACCTGAGAGGTGTCGGTACCGCTGGTTCAATGTTCAAGACTTCACGCAGAGTTAGCTTCTGCGCTCATTTGGTGGGGAGGCCATCGTAGAGGACGTTGACCATCTTGTCGGGTTCTTTGAAGTCGCCGTTGCCCTTGTTGACTTTGGCATTGCCCTTTTTGTCATGAGAGTGATGTGGCTCAGGAGTCTCCTTGAGTGCCCGCCGAAGTTGATGGCACTGTTCGGTAGTGTGGTTGCTATCCTGGTGCCACGGACACTTCTCTTTGAGCAAATCCTTAAAGCCGCCGAAGGTCTTCTTGCTGGTATCCTTTGCAGGGCGCTGAACAGCCGCGACAGTGTTGTCTGGCTTATGCTTGCGGTTAGGACCCGGGTAGTAGTAGTAGTTGTTGTTGTTGTTGCTGCGGCCCCCTCGGTCCTTATTGTTGTTACCGCCCGTGTTGTTCTTGCCCTTGCGGCGATTGGAGTCGTACTTGGCATTGGCCTTTTCTTCCTCATCGACCCATGAGGTGATCATGTCCTTGAGCTTGGTGATTGAACTTGGGCGGCGGCGACCAAAGTCTTCGAAGGTGCGACGGTGGTAGAGACCGTCTTGGAAGCAGTCGATAACTTCTTTGTCGGTGATGTCGACTATGGTCGCGCGTTTGTCGAAGAAGAGGTGCATGTACTGGCAGAGCGTCTCACCTTATTCCTGCTTGACCATCGCCAGGTCCATGCGAGTACCCGAGCACCCCATGGCGCCCGCGAAGTTGCTGGTGAACTGCGCCTTCAGCTGGTCCCACTCGTCGATCGAGTTCTTGTCGAGTGACTCGAGCGACGTGAGTGGAGCTTGATCCAGGTAGAAGGGGGAGTAGAGGCACTTCGTGTCGTTGTTGCCACCAGCGTTCTCGATGGCCAAGGCATTGCACCTGAGCCACTGTACTGGGTCTTGCTTCGGGTCGTACTTCTTGATCTAGAGAGGCTTGAACTTCTTGGGTAGTAGTAGAGTGCAAAGTCAGGGGGAGTAGGCGGGGAAGCCGTCGCTGTCGCTGACGTTGGTAGTATTCTTGGCGTGACGTATCTCATCGATCCTGTGGCGGGCGTCGTAGCCGCCACGTTCGTTTCCGGTGGCATGGCTATTCGCGTGGCCTCGGCCTCCGCGATCGCTGCCGCCACCGCGTCTTCTGTCCTCGTCGTGGGAGGAGCTACCACTGCTATCGCCGCCGCCTCCGCCGCTAGCGCCAGCTTGTGAAGGTCCTCCCCCCGTAGCTCTAGAGCGATTGGGGGTCGGTTGGTGTTCGGTGCGAACGAGATTGGGTCCGACGTCTACCGGAGTGCGGCTGCGGCTGGTGGCTTCTTGGTACACAGCTCTGGCGATCCTGTCGTCGACCCGCATGAAGTAGGCCTCCTCTGCGAGTTTGGCTATGAGGTCGCCCACACGATGCCCCTGAACCGCTCGCCCTATCATGTTGATGGACAGAAGGCATTGCTCGGGGGTAGTGTGGTTCCGGTTGGAGATTTCTTCCAGAGCGTCGCTGAGGTTGCGGATGGGGAGTAGTTCTGTGAGACATGGGTACCCCTGGGTCCCCACCGACTAGGCTCACGGCCGTTCCCGACAAGTGGGTCCGGCCTACCAGAAGACCAGCCGACCTGACAGTGGGCCCAACCGACCTAGTTGGTGGCCAACACGACCTCCCGAGGACCTTCCAAAAGATTCCCTAGGCGACCTTATCTAGAACGACTTCAAGACTTGGCGTGCAAGACAAGATTGCGGTGGATTCCGACAAGCAATCCGACGTATATGGCAATGGTTGTAAACAACTAGATTTAGGTCTCTTGGTCGTAACCGACCAGGAGTCTGGGTGCCGACCTTGTCCACTGGCCAATATAAGATGGGCAGGGCGACCCCTTGTACAATCACGCAATCCTTAAGCAATCGACACCGACAACAGGACGTAGGGTTTTACTCTCCATAGGCCTGAACCAGTATAAACTCGCCGTGTTCTCTGTGTTTCGTGTGCTCATGCGCAACCTTCGAGTTCTTAGCCCAAGATTCCACCCCGCCGAACAAATAAGCCACCGGGGTTGACCCCCTGTGGGCTGTTTAGATCTAAACCTCTGACAGTTGGCGCGCCAGGTAGGGGGAATCAAGGGTTCTTCGTGCAACTCGATGGCTTCACCAAGCGGCGTCATCTTCCCCGAGAGCATGGCGGACATCCTCGACAATCCCGTCGACATCTGCTTCGGCTCTATGCCGGCGGAATCCACCGCTCCAGCCACCTGCCTCGTCAACAAGAGCACCACGATCACCGCCAAAGGTCGGATCCGATCTGCTGGCAGAAACCCACCCACATACTCGTCGCGACCTGATCGCGGGGCTCGATCGTGTCGAGGACATCCTCTCTGGCACGATCAAGGTCTGTGAGCGCGTCAAGCGCCCTCGCAGGACCCCTCCATCTTCACCCCACATGCCTCTTGGCCTGCGGAACGCAGCTCATGCAGTGTCTCGCTACATGAAAACAAGATCCAGATCAAATCTGGACCCAAGACCCCACACCGTGGAAACCACAGAGGTCATTTTGACGACCCCTGCCCTGTCCATGAGGACTCCAAACACACAACTCGCCAGTGCCGTGTGCTTAAAAAGCTTCGCCGACCCCTAATCGCGGCTCATCGTCGCCAAATCAACCGTGTGCCGTCCCCGGACTGCCTCACGTTCCAGATCGCCCATACGACCATCTCTCCCAACGACCCGGGCGACATGTTTGAGATCCCGGATCGAGAGGTCCTCGTGGTCTCCGCCGACGTACCCCCTCAACCTGGCGAGACAGATGAGCAGCGCCAACAGTGAGAGAATGCTAATGCCGCACGAGCTGTGCGTCGTCAGCAGGAGGCAGATGCAGCTGCCCATCAACAGGCCCCAGGTCAAGTCGTGGGCAACGTCGTACCTGGTGCCGGTGGCCAACCCGTAGGCAACGTCATCGATGGAGGACCACACCCTGCGGCCCCAGCCGCTCCTCAGCAGCAGGAGAACGAGCCTCGCCGACGCCGCCTACGAGCCAGAGACCTCCTGAGGGACTTTGATCAGGATGGTCACCAAGTCTACAACTCACCTCAAGCCAACCTAGGCACGGCCCTTGCCGAGCTGGGACAACTTGCAGACACTCCTGCGACTCGACATCTACAAGCTCACATACGTATCACCACGGCCAGGTTGAAGAAAGAGGTCCAGGATACAGCAGATCGGCCTCAAGTTCCTACTCCAGGAGTAGGTCAGAGCGACCCCGCCATCGTTGTCATCATAATGACAACGCTCCCCTTCAGCCCGTGGCTAAAGAAGGAGGTGGTGAGAACGAGGTCGTGCAGCCGGTCAACGCTGCTGCCAATGCAGCGGCCAATCCAACTGCCAACACTGCCAACGCCACCGGTAATGCCGCCGGTAACGCTGCCAACAATGCCGCCAATGCTGCTGGCACCCAGCAGCAAAACACTGTCGGTAATGCGGGACAGAATGCTGGAGCTCAACCTCCACCAGCACAAGCCACACGCGCCCGGAGCAATCAGCGTCAACCCATACGAGATGAAGCAGAGATGGAACGCCGTGCTAACTACGACCGCGACAACGGGGTCCCTGATCCCCTTGACGCCAACCATCCCATCCAAGCAGCAGAACTCCGCGAGATGCACGATCGAGAGCTTCTGCGTCGTGCCCAGTACGACCAAGATAATGGTCCTCCCGACGACCTCTACGTCATTCCATCAACCTACGCTCTAGCATCTAGCTCTGGAGCAATCAACAACTTTCCGGCGTTCTCACGACGTCTCAGGATGATCGGATACCCAAAGGACTTCAAGCCCGCCATCGAAAAATATGACGGTCGCTTTGAACCGAGTATTTGGCTCAAGATGTACAGCATCGCCGCCCGGGTGTCAGGAGGCAATGAAGACCACATGGCAGGATACTTTCCTCTCGTGATGGGCCAGGCGCCACTCCTATGGCTCGACAATCTCCATGTGGAGTGCATCACCTCGTGGACGATCTTATCACGGCTCTTCACAACCAACTACCCAGCGACCTACAAGCGCCCCGGCAACACTCACCACCTCGCCAAAGTGCGGATGAGGAAGGATGAAACTCTCCGAGAGTATACCAACTGCTTCTTCGAGAACCGCAACACCCTCGCTAGTGTCAAGGATGAAGACGTAATAGTCTACTACAAGAAGGGGGTAACTAACCTCAAGCTCTCCGAGAAGATCCCTGAAGCTGACGCTAACTCCATCGCCGATCTCATGGCCTACGTCGACAAGCTCGTCAACACCCAAGACGTGGTGGTACACGACTTCAAAGGAGATGTTCACGATGGCGGTGATGACAGGTCGCGCAAGCGATCTAGTGAGGTCTACGCAACCGATCCACCAAGACCATCCACCTTCCTCGAAGGTGATTTCAACTGCACATTGGACGACCTGTGCCAGTTCCACCGCGATGCTAAGCACACCATGACGGAGTGCGAGCAACTAAAGCGCGCCCTAGGGGTACCCACGGAACCAAAGAAGACCAAGAGCGGCAACAACGACGACCAGAACAGTGTCCGCTGCTACGACAACCACAACCGTCGACCTGATCGACGTGACTACCGCGACCGACGACCCTACCGTCGCAACGACAACAGGGATCGCCGAGATTATCGCCACGACTACCGCTGCGATGATAGACGTGATGACCGCCATGACGACTACCGCCGCGACTACCGCCGCGATGACCACCGTGACGACCGGCGTGACGACCGCCACGAGGAGCGATCTAACTATCGTCACTGCGACGACCACGACAACGATGGTAACCGTCGGAAGGATCCTTCTCCTCCACCCCCGCCTAAAGCGAGCAACCCTAATGGCGTATTCCAAAATGCCAAAAGGCAAATCAACTTAATCGTCGGAGGTCGCCAAGTAGCCAAGAGCAACAGATAGCAGCGGTCGAATGCAAGGGAAATCGGCCAAGTCAACACCGAAACTCCACAACCCCTGCAGTGGTCGGAGTTCCCCATCACTTTGTCAAGGAAAGACCACATGGTGCACATACCTGACCCCAGGACCTACCCGCTGGTCGTTAACCCCATAGTGGACGGCGCCTTCCTGCCTAGGACCCTCGTCGACGGGGGCAGCAGCTTGAACATCATCTTCACCGAAATGCTGAAGAAGATGGACTTCGACTTCTTCAAGATGACTGCTTGCGACGAACCCTTCTACGGGGTCGTGCCCGGCAAGGCTGCATACCCCATAGGTTGTGTATGCCTGCCGGTCACGTTCGGCAGGGAAGACAACTTCCGCACAGAGTACCTAACGTTAAAGGTCGCAGACTTCCGCTCCTACCACACCATCCTCGGTCGACCTATGTTGGCCAAGTTTATGGCCATCCCACACCACACCTACCTCATCATGAAGATGCCAGCGCCAAACGGGATCCTCTCTGTTTACGGTGACATCCTCGTCTCCTACAAATGCGAGAGCGACACCGTCGACCTCGCCAAGGTATCTGCGTGCAAGGCCGCAGCTACGGTCATGGTCGCTCAGGCTGCCAAGATCGACCAAACTACTCTGGAGGTGCCAGAACAGAAGCGCACAGCTACCGCTCTGGATGCAAGTCCCGCGGTGAAGAAAGT
Organism: Cenchrus fungigraminus; assembly: GCA_036936925.1. Classification (NCBI taxonomy): domain Eukaryota; kingdom Viridiplantae; phylum Streptophyta; class Magnoliopsida; order Poales; family Poaceae; genus Cenchrus; species Cenchrus fungigraminus. Next base: position 52,732,009 of record CM072772.1, on the reverse strand, counting down.
CTGCCTCGGCCTGCCCGACGCAACCAAGGAAGTCACCATCGAGGCTGACCTCGATCCCAAATAGGAACTCGGGCTCACCAGTTTCCTTCGGGACAACGCCGACATATTCGCATGGAGCCCGTCTGACATGCCTGGTGTCCCCATGGAGCTGGCTGAGCACGCCCTTGAAGTAAGCAAGACAGTAAGACCTATCAAGCAAAAGCTCCAGCGATTTGCAAAAGATAGAAAGCAGGCCATAGAAGTAGAAGTCTGTAAGCTCTTAGATGCAAGATTCATATGAGAATGTAAACACCCGGTTTGGCTCGCAAACCCGGTCCTTGTATCCAAGAAAATTGGAGGATTAAGGATGTGTATCGACTACACCGACCTCAACAAGCACTGCTTGAAAGATCCCTTCCCTCTTCCTCGCATCGACCAGGTCGTGGACTCCACGGCTGGTAGCGTCCTCCTATGCTTCCTCGATTGCTACTCAGGGTACCACCAGATAGCCCTGAATCCCGACGATCAAGACAAAACGACGTTCATAACGCCCAACAGAATCTACTGCTATAAGGTCATGACCTTTGGCTTGAAGAACGCTGGAGCTACTTACCAGAAGGCGATACAGAATTGCCTGAAGTCTCAGATCGGGAAGAACGTGGAAGCCTACGTCGATGACGTGGTCGTCAAGACCACCGAACAAGATCAACTCATCACCGACCTCGCCGAGACCTTTACCAACCTGCGTACCTATCAATGGAAGCTCAACCCGACCAAGTGTGTCTTCGGCGTCCCCTCTGGATTGCTCCTGGGCTTCATGGTGGGACACCGAGGCATCGAAGCGAATCCTACCAAGATCGACACAATTCGCAACATGGCCAGACCATCATGCAAGAAAGACGTCATGAAGCTCACAGGTATGATGGCGGCCCTAGGTTGTTTCATCAGCAAGCTCGGCGAAAAAGATCTACCTTTCTTCAAGCTATTGAAGAAAGCAGATAAGTTCGTATGGGATGAAGAAGCACAGAAGGCTTTCGAGGCTCTCAAGGAATCCTTGACAACGCCTCCAATCATGACACCTCCGATCCCGAAGGAAACACTCCTCCTAAACATCTCCGCCACCACTAATGTGGTCAACACGGTCCTCGTCGCCGAACGAGAAGAAGGGCAGGTCTACCCTATTCAGCGACCTGTGTACTACGTGAGCGAGGTCCTGGCCGACGCTAAAACACGTTACTCACAGCCTCAGAAGCTGCTCTACGCACTCCTGATCACATCGAGAAAGCTCCGACAATACTTTCAAGCCCACAAGATCAAGGTGCCTCCATCCTTCTCGCTAGGGGAGATCATCTGCAACCGCGACGCCAACAGCCGCATCGTCAAGTGGTCGGTCGAGTTGGGCGAGTTCGATATCGAATTCTGCCCCAGACAAGCGATCAAGTTGCAAATCCTAGCTGATTTCGTATCAGAGTGGACAGAAATCCAGATGCCACCTCCCAAGGAGCGGCCTGAACACTGGATCATGTACTTCGACGGTGCCCTTAACCTCGAGGGTGCGGGAGCAGGCATACTATTCATCTCAGAGCAGCTCAAATACATCCTGCAGATACACTACAAGGCCTCCAACAATGGAGCAGAGTACGAAGCTCTAATCCATGGGCTCCGAATCGTAGTGTCCCTTGGCATCAAGCGACTGCTGGCATATGGCGATTCCAAGGTCGTCATCGAGCAAGTCAACAAGGAGTGGGATTGTGTGAAAGACACAATGGACGCTTACTGCGTTGAGATCCGGAAGCTCGAAGGCCACTTCGAGGGGATCGAGTTTCAGCATGTGTCACGCAACAACAACGTTGCTGCCGATGTTCTATCTAAGCTAGGCTCCAAACGAGCTCTAGTCCCGGTGGGTGTGTTCGTCTAAGACCTACGCAAGCCGTCGATCAAGCTGTTGGACCCGGACAACCCAGACCAAAATCAGCCCGACCACAACTCAGTACCTCCCAGAGATGTGCTGATGACAGAAAAAGAGGACGACTGGCGCGAGCCTTACCTAGCCTTCCTACTTGACCAGCGAGTCCCGGAAGATAAGGCAGAATGGGAACGCATCACGCGGCGTAGTGCTAACCACGTCGTGATTGGCAACGACCTCTACAGAAAAGTCGCCTCTACTGGCATCTTGATGAAGTGCATCTTGCGATCACAGGATCTTCAGCTCCTGGCTGAGATCCATGGCGGCGAGTGTGGCTGCCACGCAGCATCGGCCAATCTGGTCGGCAAGGCTGACCGATCTGGCTTCTACTGGCCCACGGCCATGACTGATGCCAAAGACCTCATAAAGAGGTGCAAGGGATGTCAGTTCTTTGCCAAACAGCAGCATCTGCCAGCTCAGATCCTGCGCACGATACCCCCATCAGGACTGTTGTTCGGTATTTTAGCGACAAACGAAATAAATCTGCAAGCGCACGGATACAGTTGTAGCTTTCACCTCAGAGTATTCCAAGGGTATCGAATCCAAGGGAATGTGTGTGTACTAACTTCGTATAGTCGGTCCAAGGACACACCCAGATAAGAGGTAAGGATAGAGAGAGGATTCCTATGGAGAGCTCTACAGATGAGGTTAAAGGTCGATCTCTCAAGAACTTGCTTTGGGCACCGGCTAACCCCTGATCTATCAGGAGACTCCGGCCTACGGATCTAAGAAGAACCTCAACCTGCACTATATCCAAACGTGGAGGATTTCAAAGGATCAACAGGGCTGTCACCACCTGCGATCTACCTCTACCAATCAGTGGGATATAGGGCAAATGAAGGATAACCCTTAGCCTAGACACCACGTCTATGCTACTGATTACTACCGTAGCCTGACTACGCTATCCCGCGGTGCGTAGCAACCTACGGCACTCTATATTAAATATAGAGCGACGAACCCACAAGGAGGAGAACTGATCTCACTCAACTATAGGTACTACTAGCTTATGCTAACGGCATATGAGAGAGCACTCGGTCCCGTACTGAGCTTCCAACGTATACGAACGACTTGCACCAGACGAGCGTATAAACCCAGGATCTACGCACTAGTAGGGGAGAAAGGCTACTCATGCAACCTAGCATAAACTATTAGAAAGGAATCAAGAACACACTTTATTCTAATCAGAGCATGCAAGAATATCCACTTTATTCTAAATGACGAACAAGCATACAAGCGGATAAGAGCACTTATGAACCTATGCTACAAGATCGAAAGGTTGTGTTCGCGAAGAACACAAGCCTCTAAATCAAGAACACACGAAGAACATAAGAACATATCACCTATGCATGAATGCTACTTTATTCTAAATAAGAAATGCGGAAATACTTACTTTACTCTAATTGAAGAATAAGCATCCACGAAGATACAACTCTCTCTCTCTCACTCTCCTACTCTCTAATCTACCAAGAAGAGGCCTCTCCTTTGAAGGGAAGCACTCATCCTTGGGTGAAGTGGTGTAGTGTCTCATTTCTTACCCCCTCCCCTCATATTTATAGGCCAAGAGGAGCTCCCTAGGCTGCCTTGGGAGCCACCAAGGCACCAATGAGGTGGTGACACATGGCGCAGAGGAGTGGGGGCCAAGTTGGTTAATCTTCCATGAGAAGGAGCTGCAGGCTTTCGGGTGGATATTCGGGCATACACCTGGCACCGCCTTTGGCTCGTCACAACAAGACGACACATGGAAGGGCGGCGCGAGAGGCCTCAGAATGGGTTCGGTCGACCTAGGGGTTCGGCCGATCCCGGGGTGGCCCCTATCGCGCCGGTTTTCGTCCAGGTGACTGCCAGGTGGGTCCCAAGGTGGGTATGGGGGTGTTTGCGTTGTTTCTAGCCCGTTATCTCGTGGTTGTGGGCCCTTGGATCCGCGTGCTTGCTCCTGATTGGTCGAGAGTTTGCTTCTTTGGATCGGTGAGGTGTCATGGCCACGTGGGCGCCTGTGTGGCAGCACGTCGCCACGTGGCCTGGTGTGGGTCCCACCGGGTCCACACGATGTCTTGTGCATATCTCTCTCATCCGGGCTCTGATGTATGCAAATGATATATCCGTTTCGATCATCTCGACAAGCCTGTCGCAATGGTGCAGACCAATTTGGCATTTGAGGTTGTTTATGATGACGCCATATCTATGCAATTGGTTTACTTGCATTCAACTATATCATTCCATGCGTATTTTGATGTGTCCTCCAACAAAAGATAGAAACACCAACACTTGTGGAACCTGTCAGTATAAATACCTATTCTAGTGTTGATGATCACTTTTCAATTATTTTATGCAGGAGTTGACGGTGTAAAAGTGGTACTTAACAGCCGTCAACAACACCCCCACACTTGATCTTTGCTCGTCCCGAGTGAAGGGAGAACAAATCAAGTGGGACATGATATCCAAAGGTATGAAGCGAGCATTAGAGATATTCCAAATCATACCTTGTACTTGTGAACTCTGTGGAGTGGCTATCATGCCATCTTGGGTAGTTAAGGAATGGAACAGTTATGAATCAAATCACCTCTGCTCATCATGCCAAGTAACTTGGTGTTTTGCAATAATTTTTCAAAACAAACCTTGCTTAGCTCCTCATTTGATTCTCTCAAATCACTCAATGTGTATATGTCCTCACCAAGGCATTAGATTTGCCTTTCATTCATCCTACTTCTAATGATGGCTATATGTGGAGCTCAGGGTAGGATAAAAGATAAAGCATACTTGCATCACATCTATTGCAAAGTCAAAAACCGGATCCATGGAGAAAAACAATTCATACAATCGGATCAAGATGTGCACATGTATGGATGTGATGGATATGGTAAGGTGGATACTAGGCCCGGAATGGGTGCTAGATATTACCATATATATATGATGAATGTTGTGGTGATGGTAAGGTGGACACTAGGCCTAGAGCGGGTGCTAGTTATTACCATCAAATTTATTAGAACTCCTTTTTGCATGATCACATATCTCTCCTTTTCCTTCTTTATTTTGGACAGGGCTATCCTTTCTTTCTTTTTTTTCTTTTTTTATCATGCCTTGAGCATGTATCTCTTTCATCTTTTTTTTTGCATAGCCCATGTCTCTTTTTGAAGGACACTTTTGGAGAGAGAAAGGTCACACCACACATAGAGCTTTATTTTTATGGAATGAATGGACGGTACAATGCTAACTTCCAGTGTAGAAGCATAGCAAGGGGATATGGTGTGCACATGAATCTTGATCATGAAAGCATGAAAAGAATTCTCACAAGGGTCACAACAATTTGACAAAGCTCAATGCAATAACAAGCAGCATATGAGTATAAAGTTTTCAACTAAAAACATCATATGACTTTGGTAGGACTATGGCATATCAAAGAGGAGCTTTGCAAAGGGTTTTCGGTTTTTCAAATAAAACTCCCAAGCACTCAAACATTGAGAGAGAGGATCATATCATCAAGCCATATCTCAAACATCAACTACTTAGATGAGAATGAGTTCCCTAATGATATTTGTGCACAGGCATCAAGATGATAAGTATGGAATAAAACATATGCAAGCCAACCATAGGAAACATGTAAAACTGGTAGAGCATGATTCCAAGAGTTTGATTTAGTAGATAAGAATTGAAACTCATTCAAACTCATGAATCAGAGAGAGTGAGATAAAGGGTGCACATAGCATCGCTCTTGAAGAATATGAGAAACAAGGAAGACTAGTGGTGGTTCAGCAGACCCATTGGGCAGACGGATCACTCTAGTCTACCTTGTCCCTTGTCATGAAAGCGCAGTCGATGTTGTGCAACGCCTGTGTGGGAGATCTCAAGTGTGTATGTCGATGATAAGTTGGGAGATCTCCCCCACACTTGTTATTGTACCTGGTGCTGTCTTCAAACAAAATGGGAAAAAACAAAAGAGGGACTCTACTGGTTCAAGAACCAGGGAGTCTTTATTCAAATTCAAATATAAATTCACCATGAGACCTAGCTCAAACAAGGCTGGCATGCCTTGGCTTACCTTTCCATTTGAATCAAGCTCGATGACATACCCCATTTGGATTCGAAATTCCTGCAAGGGTTAGTCCGTATATACAACCAATATCCATGCAAGCATTAACTATAAGGTTTATCAATCAAACTCGAACACCATGTCTTGTTTGATTGAAGAAGACAGTTTTAACCTAAGCACCATGCTTAATTTAAAACAACCTATGAAAGCACGTAGCTAAACATGCACTCAAACCATAGCATTACAAACATAGATAAAGGAAGCATGAAAGCAAGATCAAGCTATACTCAAAGGGACGTAAACATGAGCATGTGATGGTGAACAACGGGCAACCTCCCGGAAGGGCTTTGTTTAAAGTCAAAAGCAAGACGTACCTAACTGGGCAAGATGCAAGAGCTAACATCATCTCCAAACCAGGACAAGATTTGGTATGAGAGGAACTTTACTCGAGATGCTCACATACCTCCCCCACACTTGAAGTTTGCATTAGGCAACAAAACTCAAGTGTGTGGAGATCAAGCTTCCTTTTGTAAATGTTCTCTCAACAAAAACTTATAAAGGTGTAGTAGTGATGTAGCTCGCATGTTCTTAGGCATCACCTGTCCATCATTCTTTTCAATCTCCACCTAAAAGGTTAGCGACCAAAAATACTCGAAGGACAACCTTATCCTAAAAACATGCTCTTGCTCTTTATTATTTGAAAAAGGGAAATCAAATCTAACCTAATCCAGGCTATCTCCTGGTAGTGCTTTGTTTACAGTCATAAGCTCAACCCTGGGAACTTCCTTCCTGTAGCTGTCATTGGTGGTGTCATTCCCGTCTCACCACCAATTGTTGATGTATCAGTGGAGCTTCAGCTGCAAGGTTAGTGCCACAGTGCATACACGAAATCTGCAATGCTTATGGTAAACATATGCATCTACAACCATCCTTCTAAACTTTTTACAAGAAAGGACCAAAAGGCGGTTGTAGTCCTCGTGTGTGCCTAGTGCACCGAGCATAGCTGACTCTGGAGAAGCTTGATGCGAGCATGGTTTAGGTGGTATATCAAGAATGAAGCTACCATACTCATCAATGGAATCCTTTCCTCCGGGCTCCAGAGTCGGCGCCTCATAAATTTCCATGGCCCATGAATTCTCCATCTCAAGAGATTCATCGTGGAAGCTCGATGTTGATTCTCGATCAAGGTCGAGTGCAACATAGTATGGGCCAGTAGGAAGAGGCTCAAGCTTGGTCGAGAGTGATGATGATCATTCGCCTTCACAAAGGTGAAGAGGGTCTTCAGAGTCATACTCTTGAGGAGTAAAAAATTCTACAACCTCAGTGAGAATGGGCTCGGACGATGCGAACGGAGATACATGCATCACCTCCTCGAGTGGGTTTTGCTTGGGAAGAGGCTTCTCCATAGAACTTTCTAAAAACAAGGGAGTGGTGGCAGAAGCAGCTTCCCTAAGCTTTTCATCTAGGCTCCCTAAAGGTGTGGCGTGGAGTTTATCTAATGGGAAGCCTAGGAGAAGATCAAAATCCATGATGTCATAGATATAAAAATCTAAGCACACCTCAATTCTGTTTATGATGATGGGCACATCCCTAGCGATCCCCCGACATGGGAAATAGTAGCCCCACCTGGGACTTTTGAAATATCTATGAGTCAGGGTCAGGGGCTTGTTACCCACAAGAGTATCCATAAGGTACTCCGACATGACGCAAGCCCCGACAGTAGGGTCATGAACAGCTTCTACGACATTTCCTCTCATGGAACAAGGGATAGTCGTGGAGGTTGAGCTAACCCAAATTGCTTTGGAAGTACGCTCTAACTCCTTTGACCAATCTGCTGTGGATTCCCGATTGGAAACTTCATCGAGGGCCTCATAAGGGCGCATCGATGTCGTAGGCTTCTCGTGCCTAGGATGATTCGAGGCATTTATGATGTCTTTATAAGGATCATTCTCGAATCGAAAAGCGAACTCCGAAAGTTGAATCTCTTCTTCCTTCGGTGTTCGTAGTTCGGGAGAGGGCTCAACAGTCGAATATTGTGATGTGGAAACCGTAGGTTCAGGTTCGGCTGTTGAGACACTCTCATGGCTTGAATCTGATTCCTAGTGGGGTTCATTATGGTCGGTAGGGAAGAAAGAGTTTTGTAAGAAACTGTCTAGGATTGCTCTTCCTTCCACTAGAGTTTTGTGTACAAACGAACCTCCAGCAGCGATGTCAAGATCTTGGGCAGCGTCCATGTCTAAACTCATGCAAAATGCGTAAAGCAAGACATCATCGGGTAGAAATGAGCCGGGTCCAGATGCACAAAGGCATATGAACCTAGCCCATGCTGCTCCTATAGACTCCACCTCTAATTGTTCAAACTCGAGAATATCCCCTGGGAGAGAGGCCATATGAGTATACCATTGCACCGTCCTCTCCACGAGAGAGAATGAGTTGCAAAAGATATCTCGAAGTTTGCCCCAATCACCATTTACACCTTTTACAGTGTTAGTGTACCATTGCTCCGCCGCCCTTTCTGACAGAGAGAGGGGGAACAACTTCCACCTTATGGATTCCCGTGTCATGCCTGGGAGAACCAGACGCGAACACAATTCCTCGAATTCTTCCAAATGAAAGTAGGGGTCTTCATTGATTGCTCCAAAGAAGGGTCGATCCTGAACCATGCCCATAATGTGGAAATGAAGTTCATGGTTGGATGTAAAAGTTGATGGATTAGTGAACTCATTGGATGTGGTAGAGAGGCTGTGAAAGGATGGCCTCCTCATGGGTAACAGGGGTAAAGGAAGAAAAGAGGAAAGTGAAAAGATACGAGGACCACTGGGTACAAAGATAGATACAACAACTTGTTGGGTATTTTAGCGACAAACGAAATAAATCCGCAAGCGCACGGATACCGTTGTAGCTTTCACCTCAGAGTATTCCAAGGGTATCGAATCCAAGGGAACGTGTGTGTACTAACTTCGTATAGTCGGTCCAAGGACACACCTAGATAAGAGGTAAGGATAGAGAGAGGATTCCTACGGAGAGCTCTACATATGAGGTTAAAGGTCGATCTCTCAAGAACTTGCTTCGGGCACCGGCTAACCCCTGATCTGTCAGGAGACTCTGGCCTATGGATCTAAGACGAACCTCAACCTACACTATATCCGAACGTGGAGGATTTCAAAGGATCAATAGGGCTGTCACCACCTGCGATCTACCTCTACCAATCCGTGGGATATAGGGCAAACGAAGGATAACCCTTAACCTAGACACCACGTCTATGCTACTGATTACTACCGTAGCCTGACTATGCTATCCCGCGGTGCGTAGCAACCTACGGCACTCTATATTAAATATAGAGCGACGAACCCGGAAGGAGGAGAACTGATCTCACTCAACTATAGGTACTACTAGCTTATGCTAACGGCATATGAGAGAGCACTCGATCCCATACTGAGCTTCCAACGTATACGAACGACTTGCAGCAGACGAGCGTATAAACCTAGGATCTACGCACTAGTAGGGGAGAAAGGCTACTCATGCAACCTAGCATAAACTATTAGAAAGGAATCAAGAACACACTTTATTCTAATCAGAGCATGCAAGCATATCCACTTTATTATAAATGACGAACATGCATACAAACGGATAAGAGCACTTATGAACCTATGCTACAAGATCGAAAGGTTGTGTTCGCGAAGAACACAAGCCTCTAAATCAAGAACACACGAAGAACAAAAGAACATATCACCTATGCATGAATGCTACTTTAGTCTAAATAAGAAATGCGGAAATAGTTACTTTACTCTAATTGAAGAATAAGCATCCACGAAGATACAACTCTCTGTCTCACTCTCATACTCTCTAATCTACCAAGGAGAGTCCTCTCCTTTGAAGGGAAGCACTCATCCTAGGGTGAAGTGGTGTAGTGTCTCATTTCTTACCCCCTCCCCTCATATTTATAGGTCAAGAGGAGCTCCCTAGGCTGCCTTGGGTGCCACCAAGGCACCAATGAGGTGGTGACACGTGGCGCAGAGGAGTGGGGGCCAAGTTGGTGAATCTTCCATGAGAAGGAGCTGCAGCTTTCGGGCGGATATTCGGGCATACACCTGGCACCGCCTTTGGCTCGTCACAACAAGACGACACGTGGAAGGGTGGCGCGAGAGGCCTCAAAGTGGGTTCGGCCAACCTAGGGGATCGGCCGATCCCGGGCTGGCCCCGATCGTGTCGATTTTCGTCCAGGTGACTGCCAGGTGGGTCCCAAGGTGGGTATGGGGGTGTTTGCGTTGTTTCTACCCGTTATCTCGTGGTTGTGGGCCCTTGGATCCTCGTGCTTGCTCCTGATTGGTCGAGAGTGTACTTCTTTGGATCGGTGAGGTGTCATGGCCATGTGGGCGCCTGTGTGGCAGCACATTGCCACGTGGCCTGGTGTGGGTCCCACCGGGTCCACACGATGTCTTGTGCATATCTCTCTCATCCGGGCTCTGATGTATGCAAATGATATATCCATTTCGATCGTCTTAACGAGCCTGTCGCAATGGTACAGACCAATTTGGCATTTGAGGTTGTTTATGATGACGCCATATCTATGCCATTGGTTTACTTGCTCTCAACTATATCATTCCATGCGTATTTTGATGTGTCCTGCAACAAAAGATTGAAACACCAACACTTGTGGAACTTGTCAGTATAAAGACCTATTCTAGTGTTGATGATCACTTTTCAATTATTTTATGCAGGAGTTGACGGTGTAAAAGTGGTACTTAACAGCCGTCAACAACCGTTCAGATCCGCCCCTGGCGGCTACAAGCACATCTTTGTGGCTGTCGATAAATTCACCAAGTGGATTGAAGTCCGACCTGTCGCTAAGGTCACATCAGAAGAAGTGGTGAAATTCATCCAAGAGATAACACATCGCTTCGGTGTGCCCAACAGAATCATCACCGACCTCGGGTCGGCCTTCACAGGATCTGCCTTCTGGGATTTCTGCCAGGACAGCATGATTGATGTTTACTATTCATCAATCGCCCACCCTCGGTGCAATGGCCAGGTCGAATGTGCCAACGGCATGGTTCTTCAAGCTCTCAAAGATCGCATCTTTGATGATGGTTCAAATTACACTTCTCGGTGGTTAGCCGATCTACCACATGTGATTTGGGGTCTACGGACCCAAGTCAGTTCAGCCACGGGCTTCTTGCCCTTCTTTCTGGTCTATGGCTCAGAGGCCATCCTACCCACTGATGTCACCTTTGGAGCTCCACGTATACAGTTCTACGAAGAAGGTGAAGCTGAGCAAACTCGTCGTGTCGACCTTGACAACCTTGAGGAACAAAGAGTAGCAGCCGTCATGAGACAAGCTCACCATGATCAGTAGCTTCGTCGCTACCACGACCGCAACGTCAGAGAATGCTCCTTCAATGTTGGCGACCTAGTCTTAAGGCACATCCAGAAGACTGATGGCATGCACAAGTTGTCCACCCCTTGGGAGGGACCGTTCATCGTCACAAGAGTTATCAGTCCATCTACATATCGCCTCCAGTGGGGTGACGGCCAAGGGGTGCCCAACCCATGGAACGTGGAGCATCTCCGCTGATTCTATCTGTAGAATAGTTTTCATTACAGCTATGTACTCTTCGTCTTTGTACTTTCAGTTAAATAAATATTAGTTTTAAGCAGTCATCTGCTGTGTCTCGAGTTCTATCCTCTTTTTTTCCATGTCATGCACCCTCCCCCTCGACATGCTCGGGGGCTTGGCAAAAGCCAATACAATGGTCGAAAGACCTGAGGGTGAAGTTTTTTGTTCCTCCCCCTCGACATGCTCAGGGGCTTGGCAAAAGCCAACACAAGGGTCGCTCGACCTGAGGACGTCGTCCTTCATGACTACTTACTCTATGTTGTTGCGAGCCTGCTTGGTCGTGTGGTTGCAAAACCAGAGTCTCCCAAACTCCTCCCCGCGCGCCGATCGCACGTAAGTCTCCTTGCTGACCCGTGGCGATTGGTAAGCCAGCCTCTCCGTGAGTAGTGCTCAGTGGGGTATGATAAAAACACATTGCTTCAGGGCAACCAAGCTCGTGCAAACATAAACTAAGCATGTTATGCAGGCCAAAAGAAGATCACCATTGTTATTTTCATGACTGGAAGAGGAGGGGGTACAGCTCTATGACTACGACTACTCTTCGCCATCATCGCCCTCATAATCGATGGCGTCCATTATCTTCTCGGCAGCCACCCGCACCACTTCTTCCCCGACCTGGAGGTCCTTCGTGGTGTCTAGGCCTTCCTCGACCTTGACCATGTCGACATCGGGGAAGTGCGATTTTACTCGCACCAGCGACTCCGTAGCCACTGTCAGACTCGTCACCCTCAACAGATCGACCAACTTCTAGGGTGCAGCCAGAAGCCGGTCAATGGCTGGCTTGGGCTCTTCCCCAGCGACCTGCGTCTCCACCATGTCCATTACATGGTCGGCGGCGTTCTTCAGATCGTTGACCTCCACTTCAAGCCCTGCAATGATCACCTGGTCATTCCGCAATGACTTCAAAGCTACCTCGAGACTGACCTTAAGGTCCTTTCGAGCTTGCTTCTCATAAGACAGCTTCCGGGACACAGCATACTCACTGTCCACGGCAGCGTTCATCAGTTGCTTCAGCTCCTCGCTGTTGACGGCTGTTAAGTACCACTTTTACACCCGTCAACTCCTACATAAATTAAATTGAAAAGTGATCATCAACACTAGAATAGGTCTTTATACTGACAAGTTCCACAAGTGTTGGCGTTTCTATCTTTTGTTGCAGGACACATCAAAATACGCATGGAATGACATAGTTGAGAGCAAGTAAACCAATGGCATAGATATGGCATCATCATAAACAACCTCAATTGCCAAATTGGTCTACACCATTGTGACAGGCTCGTCGAGATGATCGAAATGGATATATCATTTGTATACTTCGGAGCTCGGATGAAAGAGATACACACAAGATAAGATCACACTATATCATGGGCCCAGTGGGACCCACACCAGGCCACGTGGCGACGTGCTGGCACACAGGATGCCATGTGTCCATGACACCTCATCAATCCAAGAGAAGCACTCCCCGACGAATCAGACGCTGCCACGTGTCCAGCACAAGGATTCAAGGGCCCACAACCCGAGCAAACCGCCTCCAAACCGCGTGGGCACCTGGAACCGACATAAGGGACCACATATCAGTCACTGGGAGAAAGCACAGCGCGAGATGTGGTGGGCCCAAGTCGGCCGAACCCTTGGATCGGCCGAACCAGCCTTGCCACGGATCGCCATCTGCTTCCACGTGGTGCTCGATGATTGGTCCTAAAGTGGATTCCTAGGTGCCCAAGCTATTCTCTCGCCGGTGCCTTGGCCTATAAATAGAAGTAGAGGGGGTAAGAAATGAGACACACTTCACCACCCATCCAAGCCTCCTCTCCTAGAGAGAGTGCTAGAGTAGAGAGGGAGAGAGAGAGGCATGTACCTCTCCATGTCATTGTTCTTCATTTAGACTAAAGTGAGTATCTTTGTATTTTCTATTTAGACTAAAGTGTGTTCATACTTTTATGATATGTTCTTGTGTTCTTCATGCGTTCTTGATTTAGAGGCTTGTGTTCTTCATGAACACACCCCTTTGATCCTGTTGCATAGGTTCATAAGCTTTCATACTCATTTGTATGTGCGTTCGTCTTTTAGAATAAAGTGGATATTCTTGCATGTTCAATTAGACTAAAGTGGCATTCGTAATTCCTTTCTAATAGTTTATGCTAGGTTGCATGAGTAGCCTTTATCCTTTGCTAGTGCGTAGATCCTGGGTTTATGCGTTCGTTTGCTGCAAGAAGTTCATATACATTGGAAGCATAGTACGGGACCGAGTGCTCTCTCGTATGCCTTTAGCATAAGCTAGTAGCTTCTATAGTTCAGTGAGATCAGTTCTCCTCCTTGTGGGTTCGTCGCTCTGTATTTAATATAGAGTGCCGTAGGTTGCTACGCACCGCGAGATAGTGTAGTCAGGCTGCGGTAGTAATCAGTAGCATAGACGTAGTGTCTAGGCTAAGGGTTATCCTTCGTTTGCCCTATATCCCACGGATTGGTAGAGGTAGATCGCAGGTGGTGACATCCCTGTTGATCCTTTGAAATCCTCCACGTTCGGATATAGTGCAGGTTGAGGTTCGTCTTAGATCCGTAGGCTGGAGTCTCCTGACAGATCAGGGGTTAGCCGGTGCCCGAAGCAAGTTCTCGAGAGATCGACCTTTAACCTCATCTGTAGAGCTATCCATAGGAATCCTCTCTCCTAGTGCCTCATATTGTGGTGTGTCCTTGGACCATTAGAACGAAGTTAGTACACACACGTTGCCTCGGATTCGATACCCTTGGAATACTCTGAGGTGAAAGCTACAACGGTATCCGTGCACTTGCGGATTTATTCATGTGTCGCTAAAATACCCAACAAGCTTTCTGGCGCTGTTGCTGGGGAACGGTTGCTGTATCTATCTTCGTACCCAGTGGTCCTCATATCTTTTCACTTTCCTTTATTCTACCTTTACCCCCATTACCCATGGAGAGGCCATCCTTTTTCGACCTCTCCGCCTCAACTTATGAGTTCAATGATCCATCAACTTCCAGATCCGACCCTGAACTTCATTTCCACATTATGGGCATGGTTCAGGATGGACCCTTCTTTGGAGCGATCAATGAAGACCCCTACTTTCATTTGGAAGAATTCGAGGAACTGTGTTCGCGTCTGGTTCTCCCAGGCATGACACAGGAATCCATAAGGTGGAAGTTGTTCCCCCTCTCTCTGTCAGAAAGGGCGGAGCAATGGTACACTGACACTGTAAAAAGTGCAAATGGTGATTGGGGCAAACTTTGAGATAACTTTTGCAGCTCATTCTCTCTCGTGGAGAGGACGGTGCAATGGTATACTCATATGGCCTCTCTCCCAGGGGATATTCTCGTGTTCAAACAATTAGAGCAGGAGTCTATAGGAGCAGTGTGGGCTAGGTTCATACGCCTTTGTGCATCTAGACCCAGCTCATTCCTACCCGATGATGTCTTGCTTTACGCATTTTGCATGAGTATAGACTTGGCCGCTGCCCAAGATCTTGACATCGCTGCTGGAGGTTCGTTTGCACACAAAACTCTAGTGGAAGGAAGAGCAATCCTAGACAGCTTCTTAGAAAACTCTTTCTTCCCTACCAACCATAACGAACCCCACCAGGAATCAGATTTGATCCATGAGAGTCTCTCAACACCCGAACCTGAACCTACGGTTTCCACATCTCAATTTTCGACCGTTGAGCCCTCTCCCGAACCAGGAATAATGGAGGAAGAAGAAATTCAGCCTCTAGAGTTCTTCTATCGATCCGAGGATAACCCTCTTGAAAATCTCAGAAACACCTCGAATTGCTTAGATGTCCAACTAGGGAAGGAGCCCTCTTCTGTCCAAATCCAGCCAGCTAGGAATCTTTTGATAGAACCTTCCCCTAGGCCTATGGTACCTCCTTTGCCTCTCGATCCTCCAAACGAAACATCTGTCATGGAGGCCATGGAAAAGAAGTGGTTGACTGGAGTGGGAAACTTTTCCGAAGCACTTTGGATTTGTTCACCCTCTACGATCATGTCTTGTTCCATAAGGGGAATTATTGTAGAAGCCCATCTTAACCCCACTATGGAGGTTAATGTCATGCCATGGCACCTAGCGTACACTTTGTTGGGCAATGTTACGCTAAGATCTTCCGACAAGCAGCTCAAGAGTTGTCTCTCCGGACACATTCTTGAATGTCGGGGGATCGCAAGTGCCGTGTCGCTCCTAGTAGACAAGATCAAGGTTAATCTAGATTTCCACATCTTTGATGTCCTCGATCTTGATCTCCTCGGAGGCTCCCCAGTAGAAAAACTTCTCGATGCATCCCGAGGGAGCTTGGATGAAAAGCTTAGGGAAGCCTCTTCTGCGATCATTCCCTTGTTTTCAGAGAATTCTGTGGAGAAGCCTCTTCCCAAGCAAAACCCGCTCGAGGAGATGAGGCATGTATCTCCGTTCGCATCCTACGATCCTGTTGTCATTGAGGTTGTAGAATTTTCTACTCCTCAAGAGTACGACTTGGAAGATCCTCCTCACCTTTGTGAAGGCGAATGATCCTCATCACCCTCGATCGAGTTTGAGCCTCTTCCCATTGGCCCATATCATGTTGCTCTCGACCTTGATCGAGAATCAACATCGATCTTACACGATGAACCTCCTGAGATGGAGAATTCATGGGTCATGGAGATCGAGGCGTCGACTCTGGAGTCCAAAGAAAAGGATTCCATTAATGAGCATGGTAGCTTCATTCTTGATACACCACCTAAACCATGCTCGCATCATGCTTCTCCAGAGTCAGCTATGCTCGGTGCACTAGGCACGCATGAGGGCTACAACCGCCTTATGGTCCTCTCCTGTAAAAAGTTTAGAAGGATGGTTGTAGATGCGTATGTTTACCATAAGCATTGCAGATTTCGTGTATGCATTGCGGCACTAACCTTGCAGCTGAAGCTTCACTGGTACATCAACAATTGGTGGTGAGATGGGAATGACATCGCCAATGATAGCTGCAAGATGAAGTTCCCATTGTCGAGCTTACGACCATAAACAAAGCACTACCAGGAGATAGCCTGGATTAGGTTAGTTTTATTTCCTTTTTTTCAAATAAAAAGCAAGAGCATGTTTTTAGGATAAGGTTGTCCTTCGGGTATTTTTGGTCGCTAACCTTTCAGGTGGATATTGAAAAGAATGATGGACAGGTGATGCCTAAGAACATGCGAGCTACATCACTACAACACCTTTATAAGTTTTTGTTGAGAGAACATTTACAAAAGGAGGCTTGATCTCCACACACTTGAGTTTTGTTGCCTAGTAATGTAAACTTCAAGTGTGGGGGAGGTATGTGAGCATCCTGAGTAAAGTCCCTCTCAACCAAATCTTATCCCTGTTTGAAGATGATGTTAGCTCTTGCATCTTTCCCAGTTAGGTACGTCCTGCTTTTGACTTTAAACAAAGCCCTTCCGGGAGGTTGCCCGATGTTCACCATTTTTTCTCATGTTTACGTCCCTTTGAGTATAGCTTGATCACGCTTTCATGCTTCCTTTATCTATGTTTGTAATGCTATGGTTTGAGTGCATGTTTAGCTATGTGCTTTCATAGGTTGTTTTAAAATTAAGCATGGTGCTTAGGTTAAAACTGTCTTCTTCAATCAAACAAGACATGGTGTCGAGTTTGATTGATGAACCTTATAGTTAATGCTTGCATGGATATTGGTTGTATATGCGGACTAACCCTTGCAGGAATTTTTGAATACAAATGGGGTAAGTCATCGAGCTTGATTCAAAAGGGAAGGTAAGCCAAGGCGTACCAGCCTTGTTTGAGCTAGGTCTCATGGTGAATTTATATTTGAATTTGAATAAAGGCTCACTGGTTCTTGAACCAGTAGAGTCCCTCTTTTGTTTTTTCCCATTTTGTTTGAACACAGCACCAGGTACAAGAACAAGTGTGGGGGAGATCTCCCAAGCTTATCATCGATATACACACTTGAGATCTCCCACACAGGCGTTGCAGAACATCGATTGCGCTTTCATGACAAGGGACAAGGTAAACTAGGGTGAGCCAGCTGCCCCATGGGTCAGCTGAACCACCACTGGTCCTCCTTGTTTCTCATATTCTTCAGGAGCGATGGTATGTGCATCCTTTATCTCACTCTCTTTGATTCATGAATTTGAATGAGTTTCAATTCTTATCTGCTAAGTCAACTCATGGAATCGTGCTCTACCTGCTTTACATGTTTCCTATGGTTGGCTTGCATATGTTTTAATCCATACTTATCATCTTGATGCTTGTGAACAAATATCATTAGGGAACTCATGCTCATCTAAGTAGTTGATGTTCGAGATATGGTTTGATGATATGATCTTCTCTCTGAATGTTTGAGTGCTTGGGAATTTTATGTGAAAAAATTAAAAACCCTTTGCAAAGCTCCTCTTTGATATGTCATAGTCCTACCAAAGCCATATGATGTTTTTAGTTGCAAACCTTACACTCATATGCTGCTTGTCATTTCATTGAGCTTTTTCAAATTGTTGTGACCCTTGTGAGATTTCTTTTCATGCTTTCATGATCAAGATCTATGTGCACACCATATCCCCTTGCTATACTTCTACACTAGAAGTTAGCATTTTATCATCGATCCATTCCATAAAAATAAAGCTCCATGTGTGGTGTGACCTTTCTCTCCAAAAGTATTCTTGAAAAAAAGAGTCATGGGCTATGTAAAAAAAGAGAAAAAAAATCATGCTCAAAGAATGAGCGAAATAAAAATGCTCAAGGCATGAAAAAAAAGATAGCCCAGGTCCAAAAGAAAGAAGGAAAAGGAGAGAGATGTGATCACGCAAAAAGGAGTTCCAATAAATTTTGATGGTAATAATTAGTACCCATTCCGGGCCTAGTGTTCACATTGCCATCACCACAACATTCATCATATATATGGTAATATCTAGCACCCATTCCGGGCCTAGTATCCACCTTACCATATCCATCACATCCACACCTATGCACATCTTGATCTGATTGTATGGCTTGATTTTCTCCTTGGATCCGGTTTTTGACTTTGCAATAGATGTGATGCAAGTATGCTTTATCTTTTATCCTACCCCGAGCTCCACATATAGTCATCATTCGAAGTAGGATGAATGAAAGGCAAATCTAATGCCTTGGTGAGGACATATACACATTGAGTGATTTGAGAGAATCAAATGAGGAGCTAAGCAAGGTTTGTTTTGAAAATTATTGCAAAACCCTGAGTTACTTGACATGATGAGCAGAAGTGATTTGATTCATGACCGTTCCGTTCCTCAACTACCCGAGATAGGCATGATAGACACTCCACAGAGTTCACAAGTGCAAGGTATGGTTTGGAATATCTCTTATGCTCGCTTCATACCTTTGGATATCAAGTCCCACTTGATTTGTTCTCCCTTCACTCGGGACGAGCAAAGGTCAAGTGTGGGGGTGTTGTTGACGACTATTAAGTACCACTTTTACACCGTCAACTGCTACATAAATTAAATTGAAAAGTGATCATCAACACTAGAATAGGTCTTTATACTGACAAGTTCCACAAGTGTTGGCGTTTCTATCTTTTGTTGCAGGACACATCAAAATACGCATGGAATGATATAGTTGAGAGCAAGTAAACCTATGGCATAGATATGGCATCATCATAAACAACCTCAATTGCCAAATTGGTCTACACCATTGTGACGAGCTCGTCGAGATGATCGAAATGGATATATCATTTGTATACTTCGGAGCTCGGATGAAAGAGATACGCACAAGATAAGAAAACACTATATAATGGGCCCAGTGGGACCCACACCAGGCCACGTGGTGACGTGCTAGAACACAGGATGCCATGTGTCCATGACACCTCATCAATCCAAGAGAAGCACTCCCTGACGAATCAGACGCCGCCATGTGTCCAGCACAAGGATTCAAGGGCCCACAACCCGAGCAAACCGCCTCCAAACCGCGTGGGCACCTGGAACCGACATAAGGGACCACATATCAGTCACTGGGAGAAAGCACAGCGCGAGACGTGGTGGGCCCAGGTCGACCGAACCCTTGGATCGGCCGAACCGGCCTTGCCACGGATCGCCATCTGCTTCCACGTGGTGCTCGGTGATTGGTCCTACAGTGGATTCCCAGGTGCCCAAGTTGTTCTCTCGCTGGTGCCTTGGCCTATAAATAGAAGTAGAGGGGGTAAGAAATGAGACACACTTCACCACCCATCCAAGCCTCCTCTCCTAGAGAGAGTGCTAGAGTAGAGAGGGAGAGAGAGAGGCATGTGCCTCTCCATGTCATTGTTCTTCATTTAGACTAAAGTGAGTATCTTTGTATTTTCTATTTAGACTAAAGTGTGTTCATACTTTTATGATATGTTCTTGTGTTCTTCATGCGTTCTTGATTTAGAGGCTTGTGTTCTTCATGAACACACCCCTTTGATCCTCTTGCATAGGTTCATAAGCTTTCATACTCGTTTGTATGTGCGTTCGTCTTTTAGAATAAAATTGATATTCTTGGATGTTCAATTAGACTAAAGTGGCATTCGTGATTCCTTTCTAATAGTTTATGCTAGGTTGCATGAGTAGCCTTTATCCTCTGCTAGTGCGTAGATCCTGGGTTTATGCGTTCGTTCGCTGCAAGACGTTTGTATACGTTGGAAGCATAGTACGGGACCGAGTGCTCTCTTGTATGCCTTTAGCATAAGCTAGTAGCTTCTATAGTTGAGTGAGATCAGTTCTCCTCCTTGTGGGTTCGTCGCTCTGTATTTAATATAGAGTGTCGTAGGTTGCTACGCACCGCAGGATAGCGTAGTCAGGCTACAGTAGTAATCAGTACCATAGACGTAGTGTCTAGGCTAAGGGTTATCCTTCGTTTGCCCTATATCCCACGGATCGGTAGAGGTAGATCGCAGGTGGTGACATCCCTATTGATCCTTTGAAATCCTCCACGTTCGGATATAGTGCAGGTTGAGGTTCGTCATAGATCCGTAGGTCGGAGTCTCCTGACAGATCAGGGGTTAGCCGGTGCCCGAAGCAAGTTCTCGAGAGATCGACCTTTAACCTCATCTGTAGAGCTATCCATAGGAATCCTCTCTCCCAGTGCCTCATATTGTGGTGTGTTCTTGGACCATTAGAACGAAGTTAGTACACACACGTTCCCTCGGATTCGATACCCTTGGAATACTCTAAGGTGAAAGCTACAACGGTATCCGTGCGCTTGCGGATTTATTCGTGTGTCGCTAAAATACCCAACACTCGCCGCTCGCATCAGCCACCTGCAAGTCCACCTCAAGGCTTCAGACCTTCTCCCTGGCGACCTTAAGGTCTTCCTTGAGCTTGTCCTTGTCTCTGTGGAATTCTGAGGCACAAAGATATCGTCGGATACAAGATTTAATTTAACAGCTCAAATGTACAAGGTCGTGGGCCGTTGGTCTTACCAGCACTCACAGACGTCAACAGCATGTCAGCATCACAATTCTTGCGCTGCTCTTCCTTCAGCTCATCCTCGAGCCTCTTCTTATCAGCGGCAGCCTCCTCCCGGACCCGCTTGAGCTCTTGCTCGAGCTCCGTCACCCGCAGCTGCATGGCCGTAGCATTCCTACACTAGTCGGCCCTGCTCTGGGCACGGTTGGCTAGTGACTGCTTCAAAAACACAAGATAGATTGTCGATAACAATTACGAGATAAGTTGCTTAAGGAATTCAAAGATAGTTATTTACCGTAAACGCATCATTAAGAGTCAAGATGGCCCGACGGACCTCCTTCATGTCCTCATCATCCTCGAAGACGTCTCCCTCACAGGGAGTGCCTCTCCAGTTGATCTCCCGCCTCCTCAAATCTGGCCCCATTGACGTCGAACCAGGTACCTCTCCGCCGGTTGTTTCTGGGCCCCGCTGTGGCTGCTCGATTTGAGCTTGGTCCACCGTCGGGTCCTGAGCCAACGTGTTTGGCACCGCGTTGATTGGGTCCACTTCAATGACGGGCGGGGGAGTCGATGTCCCCACGTCGCCAACGGACCCCTGAGTTCCGACCTCCTGCTCGGACGTCATCGTCCTCGTGGGAGAACCCTAAGCGCCCGAGGTGCTCTGAGGTTTGGCGTCCGACCTGCAATAATTTCTCCATCAACATACTACGACCTCATAACCATAGTCAAGGAATAAAATCCAAGTACTAGGGCCTCACCTCACGACCACTGTTGCGCGCAATTTTGGCCTCAGGGGCCGAGCTCGCACCTTCGTAGGCATCTTTACCTGAGCACCACCCACAGCCACCTGCGCCTCCCTGATACTGCGGTGTCCATCTTCTCGCTTCTGGTTGCGAAGCCGCTGAGCGTTCTTGGCCTCAGTAGTCTCGTTTGCAGGTGCGTCAGCTGTCACCTCATCGTCCGAGATGTCGTCGAGGTACCGATCAACTCGGGTCTCTAAAGTACCGGCTTCTGCAGTTGTCACGAATACCTCGCGGTCGGGTGTGCAGAGGCCGGAGTCAGTAGTTGCCACCTTGGTTGGTGAGTACTCCTCTGCTATGGGAGTCAGAGGTGTTCCCTCCTGGAAGGGGAGTGTCTCGAGGTAGGCAATGTTGCGTGAGTTGTCATCGGTCAGGTCTGCGGGCTTCTGGTCAGGCCAGTAGACGAATCTACCGGCTAGAGTAGACGTGATGACCAAGCCAGCGGCAGGACCTGACAATGGATCCTCAGTGGAGTTGTGCATGGACTCGGGCTTGATCAGATCCAATCTGAAGTCGAACTCGTAGGAGGAGTCCGAGTTGTAGTCGGGGACGGCATTGGAGTCTGAGGAGTACTCGGAGACGACCTCCTTGCCGGCCCGACGCGGGATGAACGCATCCGTGTAGACCATGCTAGTGCTGCGGAGGCCGTACGGGAAGTGCTCGTGGGGGAGGACCGGTCCACACGATGGCTCGGGAGCCAGCTCGTGTCGCTCGATCCAGGTTGTCATCGAGTTCAAGTTGGAGGCGGATCCAGTCTCGAAGCCGGCGAATTTCTCGACGAGTTGGCCCGTGATGTCTCCAGGAAGCGTCACGAGTCCGGTCTACGGGTCCGGGGTCATGGTGAGGTAGCTCTGGAACGAGCTGGCACCGTTAGTGGTGCAGACCCAGGAGCCGAAGACGAAGGTGTCACCGCGGTTGAAAGCGGTGTTTGGCTTGATGACGATTGAAGCCGTCGAGTTCGCCATGAGATCTTCGGCGAGATCCCCTACCTGGCACGCCAGCTGTCGGTGTTTTAGACCGGCAACCTACCAAGGGGAGTACCCGAGGTAGCTGTTTGTGGCCTCGCCAAGATCGGAAACTCTAAGGAGAGACACGTGGCACACAATTTAGACAGGTTCGGGCCGCAAGGTGCGTAATACCCTGCGTCCTGTATGTTGTGTAGCTCTGGATTGATTGGGTGTTGTTACAAGATGATTGGATAGATAGATAGGGGTCCCTACCTTGCCTTATATAGTCTGGGAGGCAGGGTTACAAGTCGGTTTAGAGAGGAGAGTACTAGTCGTACACGGCTAGGAGTACTCTACATGGATCCGGACATGTCTAGCTTCCTAGCCGAGTACTGGCCCTCTAGTTACCTTGTGCTCCACACCGTCTTGCACCGTGTAGCCCAAGTCGAGTAGTCCCGGGGGACCACGTAGTAGTCGGTTCCAGTACCCGCCTGGGTAGTGGGCCCTG
This sequence comes from Cenchrus fungigraminus, assembly GCA_036936925.1. NCBI lineage: Eukaryota > Viridiplantae > Streptophyta > Magnoliopsida > Poales > Poaceae > Cenchrus > Cenchrus fungigraminus. Next base: position 52,708,775 of record CM072772.1, on the reverse strand, counting down.
GGATGTCCATACGACACCTCGTCTGGCGTCCATGGCTTGCGTGGCACGAGGGCGATTTTCGGAGACAGGGCCTCCATGGCCGACAGGTGCGAGGACGAGGTCGAGGTTGGGACTGTGCCGCCAGACGAAGCAGCGAGCTCGGGAGGGAGGGGCGACACGAGTCCCTTGCTCCACCTTGCCCTCGAGCTCTAGCTCGTTGCCTCGCATCGCCCTACCTCCAGTACGCGCTCCGGCGAGGTCGAGGCCATGGCCGCCGCCTCCCTGGCCCCGCGCCGCCGCCATGGCCGCGGCCGCTTCTCCCACCCCGTTGACAAATCCTCCCCTGCCGGCACCACCTCGCCTTGCGCCACTGCCGCAGATGAGGGGACGAACTCTGTGCGCACCGCAGTCGGGCCGCCGGCGTCCTCCACCTTGCTTTGCCGCGATCGAGCCGAGCCACCGCCGCTGCCGCCATCGTCCATGGCCTCCGCGAGCTCGCCAAAGAGGAGCGCCGGTGCGGGGTTGCATCGGAGGAGAAATATGATGGATGGTGGGTGAATGGAAAGGGATAAGGCCACGGGACCCGCACTCGAAGCTGTGGTGGAGAGGGCGTCCAATCCGTCGGACATCCTGTTGTTAGCATTATCTAAAGAAATATCTAAACTTGCCTAATTATTAAGATACACATACTCTATTTTCCGTTTTAGAGAATCCATCTCGATCTAAGCTTATTCTCTGACCTGCTGGCGAACAAATTGATCTGCATATGTAATTAACTTGAGCTATACGGCAACCTGCTTTTATTTATTCTCAATAGACTTCTTTTCTACGTGCAGACTCTTCCCTACAATCTTTCTTCTTTCTTAATATATGCATGCACCGGACTGCCACAATTGATCCTTTCTTTATTCCGCCAGCTGTCTTCTTCATTAATTACCTTGTGTCTATATATGTGCCCTTTTTCTCTTCCTTTATCCATCGATTTGCCTGGTAAAGGTCCTTGCTGATTCTCCCTGCCGATCGTGGTGAATGTCTAGGCCGATTGCCCCGATTTTGCCTTTGACAAGTACGTACTAGTCACACCATCATTGGGCTCTCCTTATTTAATCTCCTTCACATGTACGCACCACTAGTTCCCATTTGATTAATCAATTTGGCCACAATTTTTCCTTTAATCACTTTGCATGCTAATAACTCTCCAAAGTATGCACGCATGCAGGATCTATATGCTTGCAAAATCATGTATTCTCTTGCTGATCACGTCGCTCCTGTAGACACATGCTAGTGACCGATTATTTTCTTGCCAGTTATGTGGCTCCTCTGCTCGCGTCACCAGGCTTACCATGCATGCCGCTTTCTAGCTCCTCTGGCCGATCTTGCCGATAATGGTCAATCTCGCTATTCAACGTAACATGGGATTTTGCCAAAATCCAGTGGCAACAATAGCCTCTAAAGTGTTTTTCCATATCTCTTACTTTTGCCAAGTATTTGATGAGATTTGGATTTCTTGCTTCACTCTCTTTTTCCACGTGCTCTTGGATCACTTTTGAGTCGAATTTAATGATGAAAACTTGCTGACCCAAGGCTTTCATTTTCCACAAGGCTATCAACAAATCTTCATACTCTGTTTTGTTGTTCGTGGATGGAGCTTCATCTGGGAATTCTAAACTTGCTGCGTATATTATTTTGAGGCCTGACGGTGATGTCACAATTGCTTGAATTCCTGATTGAGAGCCAGGTGTGGTTCGAGGACCGGTGGATGGTCGCTTCCTGGTGTGATGAGTGATTGACAACGTGGTGTGGACTGATTCTTGGCTAAGTATTGCAGGTGCAGGTTGCGGCTTGACTGGTGCAGGTGCAGGTGAAGAACAAGCGCGAAAGGTCGTTGCCGGTGAGGCCTCCAGGTGTGGAGAAGACAAGTAGGCTTGGTTCGAGGGACCCGGTGGCCAGCGGGGTCAAGTGCGGGCTGCATGGTGGCAAGAACGGCAAGATGAAGTCATGGACGGTTTCTTGGTTGAGCCTCAAAACCAAGGTCGAGCCGGGACTACGTGGGAGCCGAGTCATGAGTGGTGATTGGCGGAGGCTACACCGAGTTCGCGAGGTTTCCGGTGGTTCACCAGAAAACCACTGGGTTCCTTGGTTGATCCACAAAGCCAAGACCAAAGAACCGAAGACGGAGGTGCAGCAGCTCCAGACCGGTCTGATCGGTGGGTCTGACCGGTCTGACCGGTGGGTACCGGTCTGACCGGTGAGGAGCACCGGTCTGACCGGTGTGCGACGACGCAGCCCGGAATCTTCGAAGCGGAGGACACGCGTCGGGATCGCAAGGCTTGCGTCGAGGCTAAGCAAGTTTGCGGTCGCTGCAGCTAGTTATTGCTCTCAGCTCCTTTGGATCACATACACCATGAGTGACTTTGGTGAGGAGTATACCCATGTCCCACTTCAATGTGAGAGCACCAGTGCCATAAGCGTTGCAAAGAACCCAATGCTCCATTCCAAAACCAAGCACATAGAAGTGAGGTATCATTTCTTGAGAGACAACGTAGAGAAAGGGAAGATAGCTTTGATCCATGTACCCACACATGACCAACTAGCCGATATTTTCACCAAACCCCTAGATCAAGCAACTTTCACTCGTTTGTGGGGGGAGCTTGGTGTGTGCTTGATTTCTTGAGTTGGCGTGTGGGAGCTCCTTTGTAGCATTTGTATAGCTTTCCTTTGTGCATTTCTTGCATTTGGCATGGCATATGTAACATGATGTATAGGCATCTTTGTATCTTAGGTTGCATGCATTTTGTATCATATGCATTATTTAGGAAAAGCTTCTCCTATATACATTGTTCACCATGGAATGATATATATGTCTTTGTGAGCTAGCTTGGTAAGCTATGGTTAGTTTGGCTTAGCTCTTGATAATCTTGGTTTATATCCATGGTTGATGGCTATGTTTTTTGAAAAATCTCATATGTATGCTCTCTTGTGACTAAATGCCTTTATATGATCTTGACATGTTTTTGTGGCTTGGCTATGCTTAATTTGTGGTTGGATAGCTTATTTTGATCATATGGGGCCAAAGGCTCATTTGCCATCATGAATGTTTAGCCCCCATGCTTGATCTTGTGGAGGGCATAAGTTCCTTTTTGTCGCAAAGACATTTCATGTACCAATTTCAAATCTGAAAATGAAATGTAAATTGCTTGAAAAATGTGCTCTCATGTCATATGTGCTAATTTTAATTTGCTTTGGATGCTAAACCGTTGCATGATGCCTACCAATGAGAAGTCTCATATCAAGAAGTAGGCACATGGCTCGATGGCTTTGACATGACATGAGGTGCTTGTGGGTGTTTATGATGGTCTTATGCTTAGAATGGTTGTCCTAGCATGAAGTTTGTGTGGCTTTGCCATTTTGACATGTTTTGCTCATGTTTAGGACTTTGCTCATGAGAGGGTGATTTTTCGCAAAATTGCTCAATTCTATCTTAGCTTCGCCCAATGGTTGTGAAACTTGGTGATCTTGTAGTTGATGTCATTACGAAGCTATAGAGTATCTAACTTGCTAATTTGGACATGTGTAGCATCCTATGTTGAATTTTGTCTATTTGAGAAGCTCTAGGTTGCATTTTTTGCATTTTTGGCTTGATTCATGCATTGCCAACAAGGGGGAGAAGTTTGAGCATGATTTGGCTTGCTGCATACATTTAGAAGGTTTCCAAGTGGTTTCGGGCTATTTTTGAGCTCGGGCAGTTTCCCAGGTGGCATCGGCCTGACCGGTGAGGTACACCGGTCTGACCGGTGTAGTTCCCAGGTGCTAGACGATCTTGTCCACCGGTCTGACCGGTGATGGTGACCGGTCTGACCGGTCAGAGCAAAGCTGAAGCAGCTGCTCTGTTTGCGAGGTGGTTTGCATGCATTCGTCCAGGGCGAGTTGCATCGGTTCAGGGGGAGCTTGCATGTGTGCAGGGGGAGCTCTTTGTGGTTTTCGAGCTTTGGTTTGATGGTTTGTGCTCTTTGCTTGAGCATGGTTTTTGTCTCGGATGTGTCGAGCCGTTGCCCTTGCCTAAGGGGTCCGAGACTTGTCTTCTTCAAGTGATCTTGCTCTTTGCCTTTCTTTGTCTTTCGATCGCTTGTTGGAGTTTCTTTTAGTCGTTTCTTTTCTTTTTCTTTTCTCTTGGTTACCAAAACGTGTGTGTTGTCAATGCACTCATCAAGGGGGAGATTGAGAGCCAGGTGTGGTTCGAGGACCGGTGGATGGTCACTTCCTGGTGTGATGAGTGATTGACAACGTGGTGTGGACTGATTCTTGGCTAAGTATTGCAGGTGCAGGTTGCGGCTTGACTGGTGCAGGTGCAGGTGAAGAACAAGCGCGAAAGGTCGTTGCCGGTGAGGCCTCCAGGTGTGGAGAAGACAAGTAGGCTTGGTTCGAGGGACCCGGTGGCCAGCGGGGTCAAGTGCGGGCCGCATGGTGGCAAGAACGGCAAGATGAAGTCATGGACGGTTTCTTGGTTCAGCCTCAAAACCAAGGTCGAGCCGGGACTACGTGGGAGCCGAGTCATGAGTGGTGATTGGCGGAGGCTACACCGAGTTCGCGGGGTTTCCGGTGGTTCACCAGAAAACCACTGGGTTCCTTGGTTGATCCACAAAGCCAAGACCGAAGAACCGAAGACGTAGGTGCAGCAGCTCCAGACCGGTCTGACCGGTGGGTCTGACCGGTCTGACCGGTGTGCGACGACGCAGCCCGGAATCTTCGAAGCGGAGGACACGCGTCGGGATCGCAAGGCTTGCGTCGAGGCTAAGCAAGTTTGCGGTCGCTGGGCATCCGTCTGATGGAGCGAAGACAAAGATTTCCGAATTCGCCCTTGACGGGCATGTATCCCTAGTAAGCTAGTAAGGGTATTTTCGTCTTTCGGTTGCCTCCATATAACCCAAGTGGTGAGAGGATGGCAGCCATCTCTTGGAACCCTAGCTCATTTGCTTTCTTATTTTCTCTTCCTATTTTCCTTAGGATTTTCTTAGGACTAGCTTGAGAGCTTCATGGTGAGATCTTGTGAGAGGGAAGGATGATCGGGCGGCAAGCTAGACCTTGTATGAACCTCTTTGGTATGTATAGATGATTCGGCGTGGTTCCTCAAGGCTTGGATGTGTCTTTCCCGTTTCTCCTTTTTGGTGATTTTCGGAGCCCTTTCTTGGTGATTTTCTTGGAGTGATTTCGAGGCCTTTCTCTTTGGGATTTGGTGGGGGATGTATGCATGAACCCTTCGTGGTTCTTTTCCCTTTGATTCCCCTCCCAAATCAGTGAGCAAAGGGGCTCGATTTTGGGGTTTTTGTGGCTCTAGGGTTAGAGGCATTCTTGGTGGGATTTCCTCGATTCCTCTTGTTTTGACGAGTTTTGGTGGACCAAATCTTGGCTATGGAGTGCCCATGAGGTGTTCCTACTATCCCCAAAGTCTTGTGCAAAACCGTGGAGCGATTCGAGAGATCGAGAGTTTGATTTGGAGGAGTTGACCCGCGGGTGCCGTTCATCCCCGAGCGGCCCAGCCTGACCGGTCTGACCGGTGCTACTCACCGGTCTGACCGGTGCAAGGCCTTGTGGGTTTTGTCTCGGGTGAACGTTCTGGTGAGTTCGTTGTAGTCCCGTGTTGCTGCTGTTTCGAGTTTGGGTCAGTTTGGAGTTCGGTAGGCCTGTTTGGTGGATTTGGGGTTTCCTGGCTTGAACCGGTCTGACCGGTGAGCTACACCGGCCTGACCGGTGTAGGGGCCTTCTGTGGAAGTTCCCAGGTTTTACCAGCAGGGACCGGTCTGACCGGTGCTGCTCACCGGCCTGACCGGTGTAGCCCAGTAGCTGCTCGAGTTGGTTTTTCCGCTGCGTTCTCGAGTAGGTGTAGGTGGTTGTTGGTTCCTAGGACCAGTAGCACTTCAGTGGCTGCGTGGTCTTGACCAACTTGGGTAGTTGAGTCGGAGACGTGTTTTGGAAGTCGTGTTCGTCTTGTTGGAGTCCTTATCTCCTTCGAGAAGAATTTTTATCGGCTCCCATTCACTCCCCCCCTCTCTGGTTCGCCTAATCGGTCCTTCACTAATCCCCTCTCACCCCATGCTCCGTCGTAGTGCACTATCCATGGCATTTGCACATTCTCACCAGGGTTGACTGTGGGTAATGCCTAGTCCACAACAAAATCTGCTAGGACTTGTGATTTTATGGCACTTCTTCTTTCAAAATCCACCACGTATTCTGATAGTTCAGCTGCTCATTTGGTAATTCCCCCTAATGCTTCCTTGTTATTGAACAAATCATGGAGTGGCTGGTTTATGATGACTCTTATCTTGTGGCCCTCGAAGTAGTGTCTCAGCTCTCTAGCTGTTATGACAATGGCAAATGCTATTTTCTCCGATTCGAACTAAAAACTGGGATGTGCTTCAACTTTCCCCCATCTTCTTTCTCTCGCACAAGCACAACTGAAGGACTGATTAGGCGACCAGAGAGGGGGGGGGAGTGAATGGGAGCCGATAAAAATTTCTCTGAAGAAAAACCGGCTAAGTCCCAAAATCGCAACGAAGGGTTCCCACACGAACTTGCCAAGGTCACGTAGTCATAACGGACCTGCCAACCCTAGGAACAAGTGCCAACTCAAAGCAACACAGAAGCACAACTCAAGGACCACAGCACTGAGCCAAATCTACCAGCCTGGGACGGACCATCTGTGAGAGGACCTCGGACCGTCCCGGCGCTACGACGGACCATTCGTGAGTGAGGGATGGAACATCCGTATTAAGCAGACAGAACCTCCAGAAACTCCCCGACCTATACGGACCGTCCAACACGTCAGTTTGGACCATCCGTCCTACACGGACTGTCCGACCCTAGCTCGCGGACCGTCCATCAAACTTCCCCGATATCAAAACCTAAACCCACACGGATCAAATGACGCGACTTAAGAACTCGCGAAGAACACGGGACGAACCCTAGGCGGACGGACCATCCGTGATGCTAGGACGGACCGTCCGTCAGGTGGCTAGAGCAAGAGCTCGAACCTAGTCGCGAGGCAACCTCCTCCAACTGGAATCTGGAACTCCCAAACCGCTTGGAGCCTTGAGGCAAAACGTTGGGGAAGTGGTGAACACCTCAAGGAGAGGATATGCCCCAAAAATCTCGGCCTCTAACTCCCTACAACTCCCGGAATCACGGATCACATGGAGGAACACCTAAAGCTCGAGTTCATCTGAACAACCACCAATCCACGGTGATTCCCGACGTTTGAGGGGTCAAGATCATCCACAAAGAGCCACAAGGCACTCACCCATGATCCCCTCAAAGAAATCCAGAGACAAACACCCTAAAATCCGATGAACAAGCGACGAATAAAACCCCCCAAAAATAGCCCCAAAAATAGCCCCAAAAATGACATGAAAATCACAAAGAGCTAAGAGAGTGAAATCATCACAACACCGAATTCTTCCATACATCCAGAGGTTAGATTCTATACAATTGCATGAAAAATCTAGCCTATTGAGCAAAGGAATAGAGAAGCAGTCCAGACGGATGAGCTGCTATCCAATCCTAGAGCTATATATATGAAGTCTCTCTGGTGGAGGCAAATGACCACACTACTGCTACAACTTAAAGAGACACACCCCTCAGGGGCAATTTTGTCAAGACTTGAATATTCCCATCGGGCGACCACGCCTTTGCCGTAGTACGTGTCCTCCTGACGCAAGCCCTGCGATTGTGCCGTGTGTCCCCCGCATCGAAGGTTCTCACTGCGCACTACAAGAAAAACGCCGACTAGTACGCAAAAAAGGTTGTTTCTCGTCATAAACCGCGATTAATGACGCCTGTTGTTACGAAAATGCTCTGTCATTAATCGAGCATCACAAACCGCGATTAATGACGAGACCTTATTTCGTGGCATCATGAGTTTAATGACGCGTATAAATTTGTAACAATAAGGCGTCATAAGCTACATGCCACGTCAGACTGAGATCCATCGTGGCTCCGACGTGGCAGGGGGTTATGACGATTTTGATTCGTCACAAATTGAGACCCGGCCCATGTAAGAGCCTTTGTGCGCCTAATATTGTTGGGCCAATTTTAGCCCGTTTCAGGTTTTCGTGTTATTTTTTTGGCCATTCCCTAAATGTTTGTTGCACGCTATATTGGGCTATTTTATTTTGGGCCCTAGTCAATCTAACGAACTTGGCCCATATTGCATTATGTAGGGATATTTGATTGTTGGCACTTCTTACGTCGTTACTAGATTTGCAACGGCACCAGAAAGCCTGTTGGTATACTACACGATCACAGATAGATCCGCAAGCGCACGGATACTGTTGTAGCTTTCACCTCGGAGTATTCTAAGGTATCGATTTCCATAGGGAACGAGAAGTGTTGTGAACCTGAACTAATTCGTCCGGGGGATATGGTGACGAAGGATAGAAAGGCAAGGGTAGATTTTGGGTAGAGAGGGGATAGCTGATGAAGTTTGGGACTCGTGAGAGTCATGGATAGAATCAAGGCAAAACTTGTCGCTCGTCGGGGCCAGAGGGAAAAGAGCCACGGAAAGGGATGAGAAGGGGGCTCTGATGTCGTAACTCCTACCTACCGGAACTAACGTGGTGGACTACAAAGCCCATCCGGAGCTATCACCTCCCTAGGGTAGCACAACTATTCCGTTGAAACGGGAAGCATTCCAAGGTACTGGAAAGCCTAGACACCACGTCTACACTAACCAAGCACTACTTTACTCGAATTCAAAGCAAAGCAATCACAACAAGTAGAAACTACTAAATGTAATCGAAGAACCTAAGAGCGAACGATGAAATGACTTGAGACTTAGTTACTCACGAATCCGAACTTACAAAATATCCCAGGTGTGGATGACCGTAGTTGTACCGCACCCGCCGAGGAAGGGGAAGAACACTGACACTCCGGCTTCTACTCCAACACTCAACTCTCTCTCCCTACTCTCTGAATACTAACTTATGTAGGGCTCCGCCACTTGCTTCTAATCACTTGTGTCCTTCTATGAGGTGCCAGGCTCTATATATAGGCCCTCTGGGTCGGTGGCTGCAGGAGGGGGTACTTGTAGGCAAGAGGGAAGTGCAGTGGCCGGCAAGGAGGTGCGACCGTGCCTCTAGGTGTGGCCGGCCCTCCAATTTCCACCGCCTTCGATCGTGCGTCCGTGATTTGGTCCCTGAGGCAGTTTTAAGATGGTTGTGGGTCGGTCGGCTCTGTGAAGGAGGTGCGGCCGTACCTCTTGCTGCGGCTGGCCCTGGGCCCCCTTGTCATACGCTTCGGATCATGCTCTTGTGGGTAGATAAAATCCTGGATGCTGTCCCACATTGGTTGTTCACTGGCTTGTGGGTCCATGAATCCAACTGAAGCTAATCTCAACCTCTGGATCAAACCGACCTTGTTTCCTCGATCAGGATCATTTCTAGCTGTGCTTCCTTGAGTGACCGAGGCTTGGTGGCACATTTGGGCGTGTCGGGCAGGTGCGGCCGGCCCTGCCACCTAGGCCCTGTGCATCTCTCCTGTGGTGTGGTTCCTTGATCCAACATGATCGTGATGATCTTAGCCTTTTGGGAGCTGGTGTATGGGGCTATACATGGTGTGAACCTGAATGGTGGTGCAAGGTAGGGCTGGGCGCACCACTTGGTATGGCCGTGCCTACCTTATTTGGCCCAATGCCCCGGAATTGTTCCCTAATCTTGATCCTGCAGATAAAATCTCAACACAACTCATGGAACCTCGTTAGCACCTAGAACATGCATGAAATTCGATATAAAGTGCTGCCGTAGCCGAGATGTTGACGGTCAAATATTTGTTGTAAGGACCGTCAACATTGATTCTGGGCAATTATCCACAGGGCCTTTCTTGGGCCTCGGCCCATATTGCATTTTTTTAGATCAGCCCATATTGCATTTCGCAGGGCACTGTATACTGTTCTGGCTGCTGCTAATCGCTAGCACATAATCAAACAACAAAACAAAATGTCCACTTCCATATAATTCACACCACTTTCAGGGAATATTTTAACCAGTACAATTGTGCAAACATACATCAAGTTAGCATCGAATCGAACAACACAAGTTCACCAGGACCACACTTTAGTTGAGAGGAGGATAAACCTGGCTGAAATTTATCAAGCCTTGGATCAGATTATGCATGTCAGTTGTGTTCTTCTTCAAAGCTTCAAGCGCTTCTGTTTGAGACTTCAATGTTGTCTCGTATTCTTGAGCCTTCAATCTTAGTTCGCTCATCTCGGCCTCCTGTTCAACAATCTTCTGCCGCAGTTGTGGCCCCTTGCTTGTCATTGTTAAGTCCAGCTCGTATTTCCTGAACCTGAAGTGCAGTAGTAATCCTAGTCTTTTTCATGGAGGGCGGGCGAATGCTAGCAACCTCCCGAAAAGTCCTAGATTGGACAACTTCCGCCACTGCTTCAGCAGCAGTCTTTCTTGGTTGGTCGCCTTGAGGTTCAGCGACAATTTGTTCCATGCGAACCTAAAAAAGGAAATAAAATAAAATACTCACACATGTTTCTAGTATTGTTGCAAAGAAGAATGGAAAAGCAGACAAGTACTTACAATGGCTGCCTGTACAGGAGCGGTGAAGCCATTCTTACTGCAGTGGAAGGACTTGAAATAATCATGTGGACTTAGCCCTTCTCCTTCAGCAGTATACTTCTGCCTCTAAATATGTTTCGAAAACAGGCATAATTATTTAAGTGCTAGCATTGTAAAATGGTTCATGAAATGAACTACAGAGCAAAAACATGACTTGTTCATCTGCTTACCACAAGATTAGCTTGTGCAATGTAGCTTTGAGATCCCGTGCACTGATGGTACTTGACCTTTCCTCGATTACCGGTGTTTGTACTACACCTCGCCTTTACAATAATAAGAACTCGTGTAAGAAATAAGATTAATAACAATATATAAGTACATGAAAATGTGGTAGTGGCAAGTTGAAGTTCTATCATACCCTGTGCTCAGGGGAAGACCACATTGGGCATCGATCAGATTGGGCACAGGAGATTTAGTTGGGACTACATTTGCTGGAACATCATTGAACTACTTTTGCTTCAGGCAATACCTCGCTTGTCTCTGTATCGACTTCAGCATGTCAGTGCATGCCACCCTTACAAGCTCACTGGTGGTGTCAATGTCGAATTGCCCCTAGCACAACACAATTATCAGAAAAATAGATGACAAGAATGGATGCAAAGAACTATGGTAGTAGATGAGTGGACATATGCACACTGCTAGTTTGCCCATGTAGTTCTTGATATGGTCTTCATTCTTTTCACCATCTTGTTGGTTCTTCTTTGGCTTGTAGTCCTTCCAGCAAGGAAGGATCGGTATGTGCCCACACACTATGATCGCACCTTCTGATGCAAACTTTGTAGCTTGCATTGGTGCCTCTGGGCGTTTGAGCCCTTCGGTCCAGATCTCTGCCCAATCTTCTTGAATCCCACAGCCCCCGTTGTGCTATGGAAGGGCGTGCATCCGCTAACAAGTTTGTTACAACCATACAAGTTAATAATTATTCGATTGGTGATTAGGACATTCGAATATGAGATCAAATGACGTGCCTTCTGCAGTCGTCATGTCGATGATGTTCTCATAGTGGGTTGCTGTTGCTTGGCCTTCAGTGGGCAAATCTTGTGTATCAAGAGTTGTCCCACTCCCATCAGCTAAAGTCAATTCCCTTGCCTTGGTCCTTGTCAGTCTAGGAGGCATTCTAGTAGGGTCATCCGGTGCCCGAATTCTCTTGGTCCTTCTTCCTCCACTGGCAGGTATGCTATGAGTGACCTGATTACACAAAATTCAAATAAAGAGAGAAGGTCAGAAGCAATCCTGCATAACTAGTATATGAAACGAATTCATGATAAGATTGTCTCTTGTTGACATGTCTCTGGGTCAGATTTATGTTCATCAGACGGGTTATACTCTGGATCCGAATCTTGTATTGTTGTATCATTGGTACCCTTTCTGCTTGGTCGGTCATGGTAAAAGTGATTTCATTTTCTCGATGGCAAGACTAGAGAAGAATGTGTGATTCCTCAAGACATTAATGTCCCTCTGCCGCTCGTAATCGCAGCGCTCGTTTACTTCTGTTAGGAAAGCAGAGAACCTTGTGTAAGGTTGGCCTACCACTGTAAATAAAACTAGATCTAAACACTTCTATAAGAACCAATAGGATGTTCCTAGCCGAAACAAGATCTTTACAAAGATGTTCCTAGTCAAAACAAGATCCTGAGAAGAACTAGTGTAGACATGGGATCTGTCAGATCTAAAAACTTCTATAAGAACCAGTAGGATGTTCCTAGCCGAACAAGATCTTGAAAGGATGTTCCTAGTCAAAACAAGATCCTAAAAAGAACTAGTGTAGACATGGGATCTACCTGATCACAAAAAAAACTAGTGCACACATGGGATCTACCACATGGGAAAACACGCAAGTACGAATCCACCGGGGAAGCTGAACCGAGGAGGAAAACATTGTACCTTGTTCTGGATATTTCCTTCGTACGACCTTCCCTCCTGGTGCCATTATGTCGTTGCCGCTGGTACTACAGAGGTAGATGTGATGAGGACACCACGAGTACATCTACACCCGCAGCTGCGTCTCCAGACGCTCAGGCGCCATCTCCAGAAGCTCAGGCACCACACCAAGATGTTCCACTACGTCAGGCGTCACCAGTTGGGCCAATTACTCGGGCTCGTGTGAGAGAATTAAACTACGTCTTGCTGTTGAAGAACGAAGGCCCAAGATGCATAGAAGACGGCCCAACAGGACGGCCCAAGAGGGGCTCCTAGGGTTGGGCGCCAGGAGAGGGAGCCGCGCGCCCTCCCCGTCGCGAGACGCCGCGCGCCCTTCCCCCGAGGGTGCTAGGGGCTGCGCCCCCTTCTCCCCTCTATTTAGATAGACCCCTCTTTTACTTTCAGACTTGAGTTTTGTTTTACATCTAGCTTTAGCTACACCAGAACACGCACAAATACGTGCTGTCCTCTGTGATTCAGAACTCCACCTTCGAGTGATATTAATATTGCTCGCCTCAGATTCTTGTTCATTTTTCGATTGCGTACAGGAATTGATCTTCGTGATCAGGCTGATCTTGCGCCAGCAAGGTCGGTAACCATCGGGAGTTGGTTCAGCGATTGCATTGGCGCTTCGAGTCTCGCTCGTCGTAGTCGGATCGTGAGGGTCGCCTCCCACCAGATCGAAGTTATCTCCACTCACCGAAAGATCGGGCACTTCGCCTCTATCAAGATGGGAAAGGGCTGAAGCTATGAGCGGTAGATTTGGGACGATGGAGGAGAGGAGGTGAAGATTTGGGCTGGCGGCGAGGAGGGAAGGTGAAATGGGGGCGGAAAGATTTGAGATGGCGAGGAGTAGAAGGGAGGGAAGGGATGGGGGCGGTAATTTATCCATTTCGGTGGAGGGCCTTGTCAAATTACCAATATACCCTTTCATTATGGTGGTGAATGAATCGGGGTGCATTGGGAAGGGGGAAGCAAAAAGGACATTTAACATTTTTTTAGCCCGGGCGTCCGAAATTCCGAATATTTGAATAGCGCGCCGGTTTGTTCTGGGGGCTGGTCAGCGCTATATACTGGCGGCAAAAGATGTTCCTCTTATCAAGATACTACTGCAAAGGATATTCCTTTATTAGGAACTACTCATTTCATTTATGTACTTTCTCCCCGTAAATTGATCACGAGCACATCACGTTGCATACTCCTTGATCATGCCCACAATGGAGATCAACACATCCCTTCCTTCCTAGATTCAATTAGCCTAGTACTACATGATCATGAGCACATCACGTTGCATACTCCTCGATCGTACCCACATTGGAGATCAACACATCCCTTCCTTCGTCAATTCGATTCGCCTAGTACTACAAGATTATGAGCATGTCACGTTGCATACTACTCGATCATGCCCACATTGGAGATCGGCACATCCCTTCCTTCATCGATTCGATTCGCATGGTACTACATGATCATGAGCACGTCACGTTGCATACTCCTCGATCATACCCACATTGGATATCAACACATCCCTTCCTTCGTCGATTTGATTCGCCTAGCACTACAAGATTACGAGCACGCCACGGTGCATACTCCCCGATCATGCCCACATTGGAGATCAACACATCAATTCCTTTGTCGATTTAATTCACTTAGTACTACAAGATTATCTGTACGTCACGGTGCATACTCCTCGATCATGCCCACATTGGAGATCAACACATCCCTTCCTTCGTCGATTCGATTCGCCTATTACTACAAGATTATGAGCATGTCACGTTGCATACTCCTCGATCATACCCACATTGGAGATCAACACATCCCTTCCTTCGTCGATTAGATTCACTTAGCACTACAAGATTATGAGCACACCACGGTGCATACTCCTCGATCATGCTCGCATTGGAGATCAACACGTCAATTCCTTCGTCGATTCAATTCACTTAGTACTACAAGATTATGTGCACGTCACATTGCATACTCCTCGATCATGCCCACATTGGAGATCAACACATCCCTTCCTTCGTCGATTCGATTCGCCTAGTACTACAAGGTTATGAGCGTGTCACGTTGCATACTCCTCGATCATACCCACATTGGAGATCAGCACATCCCTTCCTTCATCGATTCGATTCGCCTGGTACTACATGATCAAGAGCACATCACGTTGCATACTCCTCGATCAGACCCGCACTGGAGATCAACACATCCCTTCCTTCATCGATTTGATTCGCTTAGTACTACATGATGATGAGCACGTCATGTTGCGTACTCCTCGATCATGCCCACATTGGAGATCAACACATCCCTTCCTTCGTAAATTCGATTCGCCTATTACTACAAGATTATGAGCATGTCATGTTGCATACTCCTCGATCATGCCTACATTCGAGATCAACACATCCCATCCTTTGTCAATTCGATTCGCTTAGAACTACATGATCATGAGCACGTCACGTTGCATACTCCTCGATCATACCCACATTGGAGATCAATACATCCCTTCCTTCGTCGAGTCGATTCGCCTAGTACTACAAGATTATGACCACATCACGTTTCATACTCCTCGATCATGGCCACATTGGAGACCAACACATCCCTTCCTTCGTCGATTCGATTCGATTCGCCTAGTACTACAAGATTATGAGCACGTCACGTTGCATACTCCTCGACCATGCCCACATTGGAGATCAACACATCCCTTCCTTCGTCGATTCGATTCGCTTAGTACTACATGATCATGAGCACGTCACCTTGCATACTCCTCGATCATACCCACATTAGAGATCGACACATGCCTTCCTTCGTCGATTCGATTCGCCTAGTACTACAAGATTATAAGGACGTCAAGTCGCATACTCCTCGATCATGCCCACATTGGAGATCAACACATCCCTTCCTTCGTCGATTCGATTCGATTAGTACTACATGATCATAAGCACGTCATGTTGCATACTCCTGATCATGCCCACATTTGAGATCAACACATCAATTCGTCGATTCGATTCGCTTACTACTACATGATCATGAGCACGTCACGTTGCATACTCCTCAATCATTCCCACATTGGAGATCAACACATCGCTTCCTTCATAGATTCGATTCGCCTAGTAGTACATGATCATGAGCACGTCATGTCGCATACTCCACGATCATACCAACATTGGAGATCAACACATCCCTTCCTTCGTCGATTCGATTTGCTTAGTACTACAAGATTGTGAGCACGTCACGTTGCATACTCCTTGATCGTACCCACATTAGAGATCAACACATCCCTTCCTTCGTCGAATCGATTCGCCAAGTACTACAAGATTATGAGCACATCACGTTGCATACTCCTCGATCATACCCACATTGGAGAACAACACATCCCTTCCTTCGTCGAATCGATTCGCCTAGTACTACAAGATTATGAGCACATCACGTTGCATACTCCTCGATCATACCCACATTGGAGATCAACACATCGCGTCCTTCGTAAATTATATTCGCTTAGTACTACATGATCATGAACACGTCACGTTGCATACTCCTCGATCATACCCACATTGGAGATCAACACATCCCTTCCTTCGTCGATTTGATTAGCCTAGTACTACAAGATTATGAGCATGTCACGTTGCATACTCCTCGATCATGCCCACATTGGAGATCGGCACATCCCTTCCTTCATCGATTCGATTCGCCTAGTACTACATGATCATGAGCACGTCACGTTGCATACTCCTCGATCATACCCACATTGGAGAACAACACATCCCTTCCTTCATCGATTTGATTTGCTTAGTACTACATGATGATGAGCACGTCACGTTGCGTACTCCTCGATCATGCCCACTTTGGAGACCAACACATCCCTTCCATCGTCGATTCGATTCGTCTAGTACTACAAGATTATGAGCACGTCACGTTGCATACTCCTCGATCATGCCCACATTGGAGATCAACACATCCCTTCCTTCGTCAATTCGATTCGCCTAGTACTACATGATCATGAGCACGTCACGGTGCATATTCCTCGATCATACCCACATTGGAGATCAACACATCACTTCCTTCGTCGATTCGATTCGCCTAGTACTACAAGATTACAAGTACGTCACGTTACATACTCCTCGATCATGCCCACATTGGAGATCAACACATCCCTTCCTTCGTCGATTTGATTCGCTTAGTACTACATGATCATGAGCACGTCATGTTGCATACTCCTCATCATGCCCACATTGGAGATCAACACATCAATTCGTCGATTCGAGTCGCTTAGTAATACATGATCATGAGCACATCACGTTGCATAATCCTCGATCACACCCACATTAGAGACTAACACATCCCTTCCTTCGTCGATTCGATTCGCTTAGTACAACAAGATTATGAGCACATCATGTTGCATACTCTTCGATCATACCCACATTGGAGATCAACACATACCTTTACTTCGTCGATTCGATTCCCTAGTACTACATGATTATGACCACATCACGTTGCATACTCCTCGATCATGCGCACATTGGAGATCAACACATCCCTTCCTTCGTCGATTCGAATCGCCTAGTACTACAAGATTATAAGGACGTCACGTTACATACTCCTCGATCATGCCCACATTCGAGATCAACACATCCCTTCCTTCGTCGATTCGATTCGATTCGCCTAGTACTACAAGATTATGAGCACGTCATGATTGGAGATCAACACATCTCTTCCTTCGTCGATTCGATTCGCCTAGTACTCGTCGATTTGATTCGATTCGATTCCCTCATCATGCCCACATTGGAGATCAACATATCCCTTCCTTCGTCGATTCGATTCGCTTAGTACTACATGGTCATGAGCACGTCATGTTGCATACTCCTCATCATGCCAACATCGGAGATCAACACATCCCTTCCTTCGTCGATTCGATTCGGCTAGTACTACAAGATTATAAGCACGTCACGTTGCATACTCCTCGATCATGCCCTCATTAGAGATCAACACCTCCCTTCCTTCGTCGTTTCGATTCGCTTAGTACTACATGATCATGAGCATGTCTCGTTGCATACTCCTCGATCATACCCACATTGGAGATCAACACATCACTTCCTTCGTCGATTCAATTCGCCTAGTACTACAAGATTATAAGTAGGTCACGTTACATACTCCTCGATCATGCCCACATTGGAGATCAACACATCCCTTCCTTCGTCGATTCGATTCGCTTAATACATCATGATCATGAGCACGTCATGTTGCATACTCCTCATCATACCCACATTGGAGATCAACACATAAATTCGTCGATTTGATTCGCTTAGTACTACATGATCATGAGAACGTCACGTTGCATACTCCTCGATCACACCCACATTGGAGACTAACACATCCCTTCCTTCGTCGATTCGATTCGCTTAGTACTACAAGATTATGAGCACATCATGTTGCATACTCCTCGATCATGCCCACATTGAAGATCAACACATCCCTTCCTTCATCGATTCGATTCGCTTAGTACTACATAATCATGAGCACGTCACATTGCATACTCCTCGATCATACCCACATTGGAGATCAACACATCCCTTCCTTCGTCGATTCGATTCGCCTAGTACTACAAGGTTATAAGCACGTCACGTTGCATACTCCTTGATCGTGCCCACATTGGAGATCGGCACATCCCTTCCTTCATCGATTCGATTCCCTTAGTACAACATGATCATTAGCACGTCACGTTGCATACTCCTTGATCATACCCACATTGGAGATCAACACATCCCTTCCTTCGTCGAATCGGTTCGCCTAGTACTACAAGATTATCAGCATATCACGTTGCAAACTCCTCGATCATGCCCACATTGGAGATCAACACATCCCTTCCTTCGTAGATTCTATTCGCTAAGTACTACATGATCATGAGCATGTCACGTTGCATACACCTCGATCATACCCACGTTGGAGATCAACACATCCCTTCCTTCGTCGATTCGATTAGGTTAGTACTACAAGATTATGAGCACATCATGTTGCATACTCCTCAATCATGCCCACATTGGAGATCAAAACATCCATTCCTTCGTCGATTCGATTCGCCTAGTACTACAACATTATGAGCACATCACGTTGCATACTCCTTGATCATGCCCACAATGGAGATCAACACATCCCTTCCTTCCTAGATTCAATTAGCCTAGTACTACTTGATCATGAGCACATCACGTTGCATACTCCTCGATCATGCCCACATTGGAGATCAACACATCCCTTCCTTCGTCGATTCGATTCGCTTAGTACTACAAGATTATGAGCACATCATGTTGCATACTCCTCGATCATGCCCACATTGGAGATCAACACATCCCTTCCTTTGTCGATTCGATTCGGTTAGTACTACATGATCATGAGCACGCCACGTTGCATACTCCTCGATCATACCCACATTGGAGATCAACACATCCCTTCCTTCGTCGATTCGATTCGCCTAGTACTACAAGATTATGAGCATGTCACGTTGCATACTCCTCGATCATACCCACATTGGAGATCAATACAACCCTTCCTTCTTCGATTCGATTCGCCTAGTACTATAAGATTATGAGCATGTCACGTTAGATACTCCTCGATCATGCCCACATTGGAGATCAACACATCCCTTCCTTCGTCGATTCGATTCGCTTAGTACTACATGATCAAGAGCACGTCACGTTGCATACTCCTTAATCATACCCACATTGGAGATCAACACATCCCTTCCTTCATCGATTCGATTCGCCTAGTACTACAAGATTATGAGCATGTCACGTTGCATACTCCTCGATCATGTCCATATTGGAGATCGGCACATCCCTTCCTTCATCGAATCGATTTGCCTAGTACTACATGATCATGAGCACGTCACGTTGCATACTCCTCGATCATACCCACAATGGAGATCAACACATCCCTTCCTTCATCGATTTGATTTGCTTAGTACTACATGATGATGAGTACGTCACGTTGCGTACTCCTCGATCATGCCCACATTGGAGATCAACACGTCCCTTCCTTCGTCGATTCGATTCGCTTAGTACTATAAGATTGTGAGCACATCATGTTGCATACTCGTCGATCAAGCCCACATTGGAGATCAACACATCCCATCCTTTGTCGATTCGATTCGCTTAGTACTACATGATCATCAGCACGTCACGTTGCATACTCCTCGATCATACCCACATTGGAGATCAACACATCCCTTCCTTCATCGATTCGATTCGCCCTCTACTACAAGATTATGACCACATCACATTGCAAACTCCTCGATCATGCCCACATTGGAGATCAACACATCCTTTCCTTCGTCGATTCAATTTGATTCACCTAGTACTACAAGATTATGAGCACATCACGTTGCATACTCCTTGATCATGCCCACATTGGAGATCAACTCATCCCTTCCTTCGTCGATTCCATTCGGTTAGTACTACATGATAATGAGCACGTCACGTTGGATACTCCTCGATCATACCCACATTGGAGATCAACACATCCCTTCCTTCGTCGATTCGATTCGCCTAGTACTACAAGATTATAAGCACATCACGTTGCATACTCCTCGATCATGCCCACATTGGAGATCAACACATCCCTTCCTTCATCGATTCGATTCACTTAGTACTACAAGATTATGAGCACATCATGTTGCATACTCCTCGATCATGCCCACATTGGAGATCAACACATCCCTTCCGTTGTCGATTCGATTCGCTTAGTACAACATGATCATGAGCACGTCACGTTGCATACTCCTTGATCATACCCACATTGGAGTTCAACACATCCCTTCCTTTATCGATTCGATTCGCCTAGTACTACAAGATTATGAGCATGTCACATTGCATACTCCTCGATCATGCCCACATTGGAGATCGGCACATCCCTTCCTTCATCGATTCGATTTTCCTAGTACTACATGATCATGAGCACGTCACGTTGCATACTCCTCGATCATACCCACATTGGAGATCAACACGTCACTACCTTCATCGATTTGATTTGCTTAGTACTACATGATGATGAGCACGTCACGTTGCGTACTCCTCGATCATGCCCACATTGGAGATCAACACATCCCTTCCTTTGTCGATTCGATTCGCATTGTACTACAAGATTATGAGCATGTCACGTTGCATACTCCTCGATCATGCCCACATTGGATATCAACACACCCCATCCATCGTCGATTCGATTCGCTTAGTACTACATTATCATGAGCACGTCATGTTGCATACTCGTCGATCATACCCACATTGGAGATCAACACATCCCTTCCCTCATCGATTCGATTCGCCTAGTACTACAAGATTATGACCATATCACGTTGCATACTCCTCGATCATGCGTACATTGGAGATCAACACATCCCTTCCTTCGTCGACTCGATTCGATTCGCCTAGTACTACAAGATTATGAGCACCTCACGTTGCATACTCCTTGATCATGCCCACATTGGAGATCAACACATGCCTTCCTTCGTCGATTCCTCGCCTAGTACTACAAGATTATGAGCACGTCACGTTGCATACTCCTGGATCATACCCACATTGGAGATCAACACATCCCTTCCTTCGTCGATTCGATTCGCCTAGTACTACAAGGTTATAAGCACGTCACGTTGCATACTCCTTGATCGTGCCCACATTGGAGATCGGCACATCCCTTCCTTCATCGATTCGATTCGCTTAGTACAACATGATCATTAGCACGTCACGTTGCATACTCCTGGATCATACCCACATTGGAGATCAACACATCCCTTCCTTCATTGATTTGATTTGCTTAGTACTACATGATGATGAGCACGTCACGTTGCGTACTCCTCGATCATGCCCACATTGGAGATCAACACATCCCTTCCTTCGTCGATTCGATTCACCTAGTACTATAAGATTATGAGCATGTCACGTTACATACTCCTCAATCATGCCCACATTGGAGATCAACACATGCCTTCCTTCGTCGATTCGATTCGCCTAGTACTACAAGATTATGAGCACGTCACGTTCCATACTCCTCGATCATACCCACATTGGAGATCAACACATCCCTTCCTTCATTGATTTGATTTGCTTAGTAATACATGATGATGAGCACGTCACGTTGCGTACTCCTCGATCATGCCCACATTGGAGATCAACACATCCCTTCCTTCGTCGATTCGATTCGCCTAGTACTATAAGATTATGAGCATGTCACGTTGCATACTCCTCGATCATGCCCACATTCGAGATCAACACATCCCATCCTTCGTCGATTCGATTCGCTTAGTACTACATGATCATTAGCACATCACGTTGCATACTCCTCGATCATACCCACATTGGAGATCAACACATCCCTTCTTCGTCAATTCGATTCGCCTAGTAGTACAAGATTATGACCACATCACGTTGCATATTACTCGATCATGCACACATTGGAGATCAATACATCCCTTCCTTCATCGATTCGATTCGATTCGCCTAGTACTACAAGATTATGAGCACGTCACGTTGCATACTCCT
The DNA here is from genome assembly GCA_036936925.1 of Cenchrus fungigraminus. NCBI lineage: Eukaryota > Viridiplantae > Streptophyta > Magnoliopsida > Poales > Poaceae > Cenchrus > Cenchrus fungigraminus. The sequence goes on along the minus strand of CM072772.1, from coordinate 52,686,739 downwards.
CGATCATGCCCACATTGGAGATCAACACATCCCTTACTTCGTCGATTCAATTCGCTTAGTAATTCATGATTATGAACACGTCACGTTGCATACTCCTCGATCATGCCCACATTGGAGATCAACACATCCCTTACTTCGTCGATTCAATTCGCTTAGTAATTCATGATTATGAGCACGTCACGTTGCATACTCCTCGATCATACCCACATTGGAGATCAACACATCGCTTCCCTCGTCGATTCGATTCGCCTAGTGCTACAAGATTATAAGCAAGTCACGTTGCATTCTCCTCGATCATGCCCACATTGGAGATCAGCACATCCCTTCCATCATCGATTCGATTTGCCTAGTACTACATGATCATGAGCACGTCACGTTGCATACTCCTCGATCATACCCTCATTGGAGATCAACACATCCCTTCCTTCATCGATTTGATTTGCTTAGTACTACATGATGATGAGCACGTCACGTTGCGTACTCCTCGATCATGCCCACATTGGAGATCAACACATCCCTTCCTTCGTCGATTAGATTCGCCTAGTACTATAAGATTATGAGCATGTCATGTTGCATACTCCTCGATCATGCCCACATTGGAGATCAACACATCCCTTACTTCGTCGATTCAATTCGCTTAGTAATACATGATTATGAGCACGTCACGTTGCATACTCCTCGATCATGCCCACATTGGAGATCAGCACATCCCTTCCATCATCGATTCGATTTGCCTAGTACTACATGATCATGAGCACGTCACGTTGCATACTTCTCGATCATACCCTCATTGGAGATCAACACATCCCTTCCTTCATCGATTTGATTTGCATAGTACTACATGATGATGAGCACGTCACGTTGCGTACTCCTCGATCATGCCCACATTGGAGATCAACACATCCCTTCCTTCGTCGATTCGATTCGCCTAGTACTATAAGATTATGAGCATGTCACGTTGCATACTCCTCGATCATGCCCACATTGGAGATCAACACATGCCTTCCTTCGTCGATTCGATTCGCCTAGTACTACAAGATTATGAGCACGTCACGTTCCATACTCCTCGATCATACCCACATTGGAGATCAACACATCCCTTCCTTCATTGATTTGATTTGCTTAGTACTACATGATGATGAGCACGTCACGTTGCGTACTCCTCGATCATGCCCACATTGGAGAACAACACATCCCTTCCTTCGTCGATTCGATTCGCCTAGTACTATAAGATTATGAGCATGTCACGTTGCATACTCCTCGATCATGCCCACATTCGAGATCAACACATCCCATCCTTCGTCGATTCGATTCGCTTAGTACTACATGATCATTAGCACATCACGTTGCATACTCCTCGATCATACCCACATTGGAGATCAACACATCCCTTCCTTCGTCAATTCGATTCGCCTAGTAGTACAAGATTATGACCACATCACGTTGCATACTCCTCGATCATGCACACATTGGAGATCAATACATTCCTTCCTTCGTCGATTCGATTCGATTCGCCTAGTACTACAAGATTATGATCATGAGCACGTCACGTTGCATACTCCTCAATCATTCCCACATTGGAGATCAACACATCGCTTCCTTCATAGATTCGATTCGCCTAGTAGTACATGATCATGAGCACGTCATGTCGCATACTCCACGATCATACCAACATTGGAGATCAACACATCCCTTCCTTCGTCGATTCGATTTGCTTAGTACTACAAGATTGTGAGCACGTCACGTTGCATACTCCTTGATCGTACCCACATTAGAGATCAACACATCCCTTCCTTCGTCGAATCGATTCGCCAAGTACTACAAGATTATGAGCACATCACGTTGCATACTCCTCGATCATACCCACATTGGAGAACAACACATCCCTTCCTTCGTCGAATCGATTCGCCTAGTACTACAAGATTATGAGCATGTCACGTTGCATACTCCTCGATCATGCCCACATTGGAGATCGGCACATCCCTTCCTTCATCGATTCGATTCGCCTAGTACTACATGATCATGAGCACGTCACGTTGCATACTCCTCGATCATACCCACATTGGAGAACAACACATCCCTTCCTTCATCGATTTGATTTGCTTAGTACTACATGATGATGAGCACGTCACGTTGCGTACTCCTCGATCATGCCCACTTTGGAGACCAACTCATCCCTTCCATCGTCGATTCGATTCGTCTAGTACTACAAGATTATGAGCACGTCACGTTGCATACTCCTCGATCATGCCCACATTGGAGATCAACACATCCCTTCCTTCGTCAATTCGATTCGCCTAGTACTACATGATCATGAGCACGTCACGGTGCATATTCCTCGATCATACCCACATTGGAGATCAACACATCACTTCCTTCGTCGATTCGATTCGCCTAGTACTACAAGATTACAAGTACGTCACGTTACATACTCCTCGATCATGCCCACATTGGAGATCAACACATCCCTTCCTTCGTCGATTTGATTCGCTTAGTACTACATGATCATGAGCACGTCATGTTGCATACTCCTCATCATGCCCACATTGGAGATCAACACATCAATTCGTCGATTCGAGTCGCTTAGTAATACATGATCATGAGCACATCACGTTGCATAATCCTCGATCACACCCACATTAGAGACTAACACATCCCTTCCTTCGTCGATTCGATTCGCTTAGTACAACAAGATTATGAGCACATCATGTTGCATACTCCTCGATCATACCCACATTGGAGATCAACACATACCTTTACTTCGTCGATTCGATTCCCTAGTACTACATGATTATGACCACATCACGTTGCATACTCCTCGATCATGCGCACATTGGAGATCAACACATCCCTTCCTTCGTCGATTCGAATCGCCTAGTACTACAAGATTATAAGGACGTCACGTTACATACTCCTCGATCATGCCCACATTCGAGATCAACACATCCCTTCCTTCGTCGATTCGATTCGATTCGCCTAGTACTACAAGATTATGAGCACGTCATGATTGGAGATCAACACATCTCTTCCTTCGTCGATTCGATTCGCCTAGTACTCGTCGATTTGATTCGATTCGATTCCCTCATCATGCCCACATTGGAGATCAACATATCCCTTCCTTCGTCGATTCGATTCGCTTAGTACTACATGGTCATGAGCACGTCATGTTGCATACTACTCATCATGCCAACATCGGAGATCAACACATCCCTTCCTTCGTCGATTCGATTCGGCTAGTACTACAAGATTATAAGCACGTCACGTTGCATACTCCTCGATCATGCCCTCATTAGAGATCAACACCTCCCTTCCTTCGTCGTTTCGATTCGCTTAGTACTACATGATCATGAGCATGTCTCGTTGCATACTCCTCGATCATACCCACATTGGAGATCAACACATCACTTCCTTCGTCGATTCAATTCGCCTAGTACTACAAGATTATAAGTAGGTCACGTTACATACTCCTCGATCATGCCCACATTGGAGATCAACACATCCCTTCCTTCGTCGATTCGATTCGCTTAATACATCATGATCATGAGCACGTCATGTTGCATACTCCTCATCATGCCCACATTGGAGATCAACACATCAATTCGTCGATTTGATTCGCTTAGTACTACATGATCATGACAACGTCACGTTGCATACTCCTCGATCACACCCACATTGGAGACTAACACATCCCTTCCTTCGTCGATTCGATTCGCTTAGTACTACAAGATTATGAGCACATCATGTTGCATACTCCTCGATCATGCCCACATTGAAGATCAACACATCCCTTCCTTCATCGATTCGATTCGCTTAGTACTACATAATCATGAGCACGTCACATTGCATACTCCTCGATCATACCCACATTGGAGATCAACACATCCCTTCCTTCGTCGATTCGATTCGCCTAGTACTACAAGGTTATAAGCACGTCACGTTGCATACTCCTTGATCGTGCCCACATTGGAGATCGGCACATCCCTTCCTTCATCGATTCGATTCGCTTAGTACAACATGTTCATTAGCACGTCACGTTGCATACTCCTTGATCATACCCACATTGGAGATCAACACATCCCTTCCTTCGTCGAATCGGTTCGCCTAGTACTACAAGATTATCAGCATATCACGTTGCAAACTCCTCGATCATGCCCACATTGGAGATCAACACATCCCTTCCTTCGTAGATTCTATTCGCTTAGTACTACATGATCATGAGCATGTCACGTTGCATACACCTCGATCATACCCACGTTGGAGATCAACACATCCCTTCCTTCGTCGATTCGATTAGGTTAGTACTACAAGATTATGAGCACATCATGTTGCATACTCCTCAATCATGCCCACATTAGAGATCAAAACATCCCTTCCTTCGTCGATTCGATTCGCCTAGTACTACAACATTATGAGCACATCACGTTGCATACTCCTTGATCATGCCCACAATGGAGATCAACACATCCCTTCCTTCCTAGATTCAATTAGCCTAGTACTACTTGATCATGAGCACATCACGTTGCATACTCCTCGATCATGCCCACATTGGAGATCAACACATCCCTTCCTTCGTCGATTCGATTCGCTTAGTACTACAAGATTATGAGCACATCATGTTGCATACTCCTCGATCATGCCCACATTGGAGATCAACACATCCCTTCCTTTGTCGATTCGATTCGGTTAGTACTACATGATCATGAGCACGCCACGTTGCATACTCCTCGATCATACCCACATTGGAGATCAACACATCCCTTCCTTCGTCGATTCGATTCGCCTAGTACTACAAGATTATGAGCATGTCACGTTGCATACTCCTCGATCATACCCACATTGGAGATCAATACAACCCTTCCTTCTTCGATTCGATTCGCCTAGTACTATAAGATTATGAGCATGTCACGTTAGATACTCCTCGATCATGCCCACATTGGAGATCAACACATCCCTTCCTTCATCGATTCGATTCGCTTAGTACTACATGATCAAGAGCACGTCACGTTGCATACTCCTTAATCATACCCACATTGGAGATCAACACATCCCTTCCTTCATCGATTCGATTCGCCTAGTACTACAAGATTATGAGCATGTCACGTTGCATACTCCTCGATCATGTCCATATTGGAGATCGGCACATCCCTTCCTTCATCGAATCGATTTGCCTAGTACTACATGATCATGAGCACGTCACGTTGCATACTCCTCGATCATACCCACAATGGAGATCAACACATCCCTTCCTTCATCGATTTGATTTGCTTAGTACTACATGATGATGAGTACGTCACGTTGCGTACTCCTCGATCATGCCCACATTGGAGATCAACACGTCCCTTCCTTCGTCGATTCGATTCGCTTAGTACTATAAGATTGTGAGCACATCATGTTGCATACTCGTCGATCAAGCCCACATTGGAGATCAACACATCCCATCCTTTGTCGATTCGATTCGCTTAGTACTACATGATCATCAGCACGTCACGTTGCATACTCCTCGATCATACCCACATTGGAGATCAACACATCCCTTCCTTCATCGATTCGATTCGCCCTCTACTACAAGATTATGACCACATCACATTGCAAACTCCTCGATCATGCCCACATTGGAGATCAACACATCCTTTCCTTCGTCGATTCAATTTGATTCACCTAGTACTACAAGATTATGAGCACATCACGTTGCATACTCCTTGATCATGCCCACATTGGAGATCAACTCATCCCTTCCTTCGTCGATTCCATTCGGTTAGTACTACATGATAATGAGCACGTCACGTTGGATACTCCTCGATCATACCCACATTGGAGATCAACACATCCCTTCCTTCGTCGATTCGATTCGCCTAGTACTACAAGATTATAAGCACATCACGTTGCATACTCCTCGATCATGCCCACATTGGAGATCAACACATCCCTTCCTTCATCGATTCGATTCACTTAGTACTACAAGATTATGAGCACATCATGTTGCATACTCCTCGATCATGCCCACATTGGAGATCAACACATCCCTTCCGTTGTCGATTCGATTCGCTTAGTACAACATGATCATGAGCACGTCACGTTGCATACTCCTTGATCATACCCACATTGGAGTTCAACACATCCCTTCCTTTATCGATTCGATTCGCCTAGTACTACAAGATTATGAGCATGTCACATTGCATACTCCTCGATCATGCCCACATTGGAGATCAACACATCACTTCCTTCATCGATTTGATTTGCTTAGTACTACATGATGATGAGCACGTCACGTTGCATACTCCTCGATCATGCCCACATTGGAGATCAACACATCCCTTCCTTTGTCGATTCGATTCGCATTGTACTACAAGATTATGAGCATGTCACGTTGCATACTCCTCGATCATGCCCACATTGGATATCAACACACCCCATCCATCGTCGATTCGATTCGCTTAGTACTACATGATCATGAGCACGTCATGTTGCATACTCGTCGATCATACCCACATTGGAGATCAACACATCCCTTCCCTCATCGATTCGATTCGCCTAGTACTACAAGATTATGACCATATCACGTTGCATACTCCTCGATCATGCGCACATTGGAGATCAACACATCCCTTCCTTCGTCGACTCGATTCGATTCGCCTAGTACTACAAGATTATGAGCACCTCACGTTGCATACTCCTCGATCATGCCCACATTGGAGATCAACACATGCCTTCCTTCGTCGATTCCTCGCCTAGTACTACAAGATTATGAGCACGTCACGTTGCATACTCCTGGATCATACCCACATTGGAGATCAACACATCCCTTCCTTCGTCGATTCGATTCGCCTAGTACTACAAGGTTATAAGCACGTCACGTTGCATACTCCTTGATCGTGCCCACATTGGAGATCGGCACATCCCTTCCTTCATCGATTCGATTCGCTTAGTACAACATGATCATTAGCACGTCACGTTGCATACTCCTGGATCATACCCACATTGGAGATCAACACATCCCTTCCTTCATTGATTTGATTTGCTTAGTACTACATGATGATGAGCACGTCACGTTGCGTACTCCTCGATCATGCCCACATTGGAGATCAACACATCCCTTCCTTCGTCGATTCGATTCACCTAGTACTATAAGATTATGAGCATGTCACGTTGCATACTCCTCGATCATGCCCACATTGGAGATCAACACATGCCTTCCTTCGTCGATTCGATTCGCCTAGTACTACAAGATTATGAGCACGTCACGTTCCATACTCCTCGATCATACCCACATTGGAGATCAACACATCCCTTCCTTCATTGATTTGATTTGCTTAGTAATACATGATGATGAGCACATCACGTTGCGTACTCCTCGATCATGCCCACATTGGAGATCAACACATCCCTTCCTTCGTCGATTCGATTCGCCTAGTACTATAAGATTATGAGCATGTCACGTTGCATACTCCTCGATCATGCCCACATTCGAGATCAACACATCCCATCCTTCGTCGATTCGATTCGCTTAGTACTACATGATCATTAGCACATCACGTTGCATACTCCTCGATCATACCCACATTGGAGATCAACACATCCCTTCTTCGTCAATTCGATTCGCCTAGTAGTACAAGATTATGACCACATCACGTTGCATATTACTCGATCATGCACACATTGGAGATCAATACATCCCTTCCTTCATCGATTCGATTCGATTCGCCTAGTACTACAAGATTATGAGCACGTCACGTTGCATACTCCTCGATCATGCCCACATTGGAGATCAACACATCCCTTACTTCGTCGATTCAATTCGCTTAGTAATTCATGATTATGAACACGTCACGTTGCATACTCCTCGATCATGCCCACATTGGAGATCAACACATCCCTTACTTCGTCGATTCAATTCGCTTAGTAATTCATGATTATGAGCACGTCACGTTGCATACTCCTCGATCATACCCACATTGGAGATCAACACATCGCTTCCCTCGTCGATTCGATTCGCCTAGTGCTACAAGATTATAAGCAAGTCACGTTGCATTCTCCTCGATCATGCCCACATTGGAGATCAGCACATCCCTTCCATCATCGATTCGATTTGCCTAGTACTACATGATCATGAGCACGTCACGTTGCATACTCCTCGATCATACCCTCATTGGAGATCAACACATCCCTTCCTTCATCGATTTGATTTGCTTAGTACTACATGATGATGAGCACGTCACGTTGCGTACTCCTCGATCATGCCCACATTGGAGATCAACACATCCCTTCCTTCGTCGATTAGATTCGCCTAGTACTATAAGATTATGAGCATGTCACGTTGCATACTCCTCGATCATGCCCACATTGGAGATCAACACATCCCTTACTTCGTCGATTCAATTCGCTTAGTAATACATGATTATGAGCACGTCACGTTGCATACTCCTCGATCATGCCCACATTGGAGATCAGCACATCCCTTCCATCATCGATTCGATTTGCCTAGTACTACATGATCATGAGCACGTCACGTTGCATACTTCTCGATCATACCCTCATTGGAGATCAACACATCCCTTCCTTCATCGATTTGATTTGCATAGTACTACATGATGATGAGCACGTCACGTTGCGTACTCCTCGATCATGCCCACATTGGAGATCAACACATCCCTTCCTTCGTCGATTCGATTCGCCTAGTACTATAAGATTATGAGCATGTCACGTTGCATACTCCTCGATCATGCCCACATTGGAGATCAACACATGCCTTCCTTCGTCGATTCGATTCGCCTAGTACTACAAGATTATGAGCACGTCACGTTCCATACTCCTCGATCATACCCACATTGGAGATCAACACATCCCTTCCTTCATTGATTTGATTTGCTTAGTACGACATGATGATGAGCACGTCACGTTGCGTACTCCTCGATCATGCCCACATTGGAGAACAACACATCCCTTCCTTCGTCGATTCGATTCGCCTAGTACTATAAGATTATGAGCATGTCACGTTGCATACTCCTCGATCATGCCCACATTCGAGATCAACACATCCCATCCTTCGTCGATTCGATTCGCTTAGTACTACATGATCATTAGCACATCACGTTGCATACTCCTCGATCATACCCACATTGGAGATCAACACATCCCTTCCTTCGTCAATTCGATTCGCCTAGTAGTACAAGATTATGACCACATCACGTTGCATACTCCTCGATCATGCACACATTGGAGATCAATACATTCCTTCCTTCGTCGATTCGATTCGATTCGCCTAGTACTACAAGATTATGAACACGTCACGTTGCATACTCCTCGATCATGCCCACATTGGAGATCAACACATCCCTTACTTCGTCGATTCAATTCGCTTAGTAATAAATGATTATGAGCACGTCACGTTGCATACTCCTCGATCATACCCACATTGGAGATCAACACATCCCTTCCTTCGTCGATTCGATTCGCCTAGTACTACAAGATTATAAGCAAGTCACGTTGCATTCTCCTCGATCATGCCCACATTGGAGATCAGCACATCCCTTCCATCATCGATTCGATTTGCCTAGTACTACATGATCATGAGCACGTCACGTTGCATACTCCTCGATCATACCCTCATTGGAGATCAGCACATCCCTTCCTTCATCGATTTGATTTGCTTAGTACTACATGATGATGAGCACGTCACGTTGCGTACTCCTCGATCATGCCCACATTGGAGATCAACACATCCCTTCCTTCGTCGATTCGATTCGCCTAGTACTACAAGATTATGAGCATGTCACGTTGCATACTGCTCGATCTTGCCCACATTGGAGATCAAGACATCCCATCTTTCGTCGATTCGATTCGCTTAGTACTACATGATCATAAGCACGTCACATTGCATACTCCTCGATCATACCCACATTGGAAATTAACACATCCCTTCCTTCGTCGATTCGATTCGCCTAGTACTACAAGATTATGACCACATCATGTTGCGTACTCCTCGATCATGCGCACATTGGAGATCAACACATCCCTTCCTTCGTCGATTCGATTCGATTCGCCGAGTACTACAAGATTATGAGCTCGTCACGTTGCGAACTCCTTGATCATGCCCACTTTGGAGATCAACACATCCTTCCTTCGTCGATTCGATTTGCTTAGTACTACATGATGATGAGCACGTCACGTTGCGTACGCCTCGATCATTTCCACATTGGAGAACAACACATCCCTTCCTTTGTCGATTCGATTCGCCTAGTACTACAAGATTATGAGCATGTCACGTTGCATACTCCTCGATCATGCCCACATTGGAGATCAACACACCCCATCCATCGTCGATTCGATTCGCTTAGTACTACATGATCATGAGCACGTCATGTTGCATACTCGTCGATCATACCCACATTGGAGATCAACACATCCCTTCCCTCATCGACTCGATTCGCCTAGTACTACAAGATTATGACCATATCACGTTGCATACTCCTCGATCATGCGCACATTGGAGATCAACACATCCCTTCCTTCGTCGACTCGATTCGATTCGCCTAGTACTACAAGATTATGAGCACCTCACGTTGTGTACTCCTCAATCATGCCCACATTGGAGATCAACACATGCCTTCCTTCGTCGATTCCTCGCCTAGTACTACAAGATTCTGAGCACGTCACGTTGCATACTCCTCGATCATGCCCACATTGGAGATCAACACATCCCTTCCTTCGTCGATTCGATTCGCCTAGTACTATAAGATTATGAGCATGTCACGTTGCATACTCCTCGATCATGCCCACATTGGAGATCAACACATCCCTTACTTCGTCGATTCAATTCGCTTAGTAATACATGATTATGAGCACGTCACGTTGCATACTCCTCGATCATGCCCACATTGGAGATCAGCACATCCCTTCCATCATTGATTCGATTTGCCTAGTACTACATGATCATGAGCACGTCACGTTGCATACTTCTCTATCATACCCTCATTGGAGATCAACACATCCCTTCCTTCATCGATTTGATTTGCTTAGTACTACATGATGATGAGCACGTCACGTTGCGTACTCCTCGATCATGCCCACATTGGAGATCAACACATCCCTTCCTTCGTCGATTCGATTCGCCTAGTACTATAAGATTATGAGCATGTCACGTTGCATGCTCCTCGATCATGCCCACATTGGAGATCAACACATGCCTTCCTTCGTCGATTCGATTCGCCTAGTACTACAAGATTATGAGCGCGTCATGTTCCATACTCCTCGATCATACCCACATTGGAGATCAACACATCCCTTCCTTCATTGATTTGATTTGCTTAGTACTACATGATGATGAGCACGTCACGTTGCGTACTCCTCGATCATGCCCACATTGGAGATCAACACATCCCTTCCTTCGTCGATTCGATTCGCCTAGTACTATAAGATTATGAGCATGTCACGTTGCATACTCCTCGATCATGCCCACATTCGAGATCAACACATCCCATCCTTCGTCGATTCGATTCGCTTAGTACTACATGATCATTAGCACATCACGTTGCATACTCCTCGATCATACCCACATTGGAGATCAACACATCCCTTCCTTCGTCAATTCGATTCGCCTAGTAGTACAAGATTATGACCACATCACGTTGCATACTCCTCGATCATGCACACATTGGAGATCAATACATCCCTTCCTTCGTCGATTCGATTCGATTCGCCTAGTACTACAAGATTATGAGCACGTCACGTTGCATACTCCTCGATCATGCCCACATTGGAGATCAACACATCCCTTACTTCGTCGATTCAATTCGCTTAGTAATACATGATTATGAGCACGTCACGTTGCATACTCCTCGATCATACCCACATTGGAGATCAATACATCCCTTCCTTCGTCGATTCGATTCGCCTAGTACTACAAGATTATAAGCAAGTCACGTTGCATTCTCCTCGATCATGCCCACATTGGAGATCAGCACATCCCTTCCATCATCGATTCGATTTGCCTAGTACTACATGATCATGAGCACGTCACGTTGCATACTCCTCGATCATACCCTCATTGGAGATCAGCACATCCCTTCCTTCATCGATTTGATTTGCTTAGTACTACATGATGATGAGCACGTCACGTTGCGTACTCCTCGATCATGCCCACATTGGAGATCAACACATCCCTCCCTTCGTCGATTCGATTCGCCTAGTACTACAAGATTATGAGCATGTCACGTTGCATACTGCTCGATCTTGCCCACATTGGAGATCAAGACATCCCATCCTTCGTCGATTCGATTCGCTTAGTACTACATGATCATAAGCACGTCACATTGCATACTCCTCGATCATACCCACATTGGAAATCAACACATCCCTTCCTTCGTCGATTCGATTCGCCTAGTACTACAAGATTATGACCACATCATGTTGCGTACTCCTCGATCATGCGCACATTGGAGATCAACACATCCCTTCCTTCGTCGATTCGATTCGATTCGCCGAGTACTACAAGATTATGAGCTCGTCACGTTGCAAACTCCTTGATCATGCCCACATTGGAGATCAACACATCCTTCCTTCGTCGATTCGATTTGCTTAGTACTACATGATGATGAGCACGTCACGTTGCGTACGCCTCGATCATGCCCACATTGGAGATCAACACATCCCTTCCTTTGTCAATTCGATTCGCCTAGTACTACAATATTATGAGCATGTCACGTTGCATACTCCTCGATCATGCCCACATTGGAGATCAACACACCCCATCCATCGTCGATTCGATTCGCTTAGTACTACATGATCATGAGCACGTCATGTTGCATACTCGTCGATCATACCCACATTGGAGATCAACACATCCCTTCCCTCATCGATTCGATTCGCCTAGTACTACAAGATTATGACCATATCACGTTGCATACTCCTCGATCATGCGCACATTGGAGATCAACACATCCCTTCCTTCGTCGACTCGATTCGATTCGCCTAGTACTACAAGATTATGAGCACCTCACGTTGCGTACTCCTCGATCATGCCCACATTGGAGATCAACACATGCCTTCCTTCGTCGATTCCTCGCCTAGTACTACAAGATTCTGAGCACGTCACGTTGTATACTCCTCGATCATGCCCACATTGGAGATCAACACATCCCTTCCTTCGTCGATTCGATTCGCCTAGTACTATAAGATTATGAGCATGTCACGTTGCATACTCCTCGATCATGCCCACATTAGAGATCAACACATCCCATCCTTCGTCGATTCGATTCGCTTAGTACTACATGATCAATAGCACATCACGTTGCATACTCCTCGATCATACCCATATTGGAGATCAACACATCCCTTCCTTCGTCAATTCGATTCGCCTAGTAGTACAAGATTATGACCACATCACGTTGCATACTCCTCGATCATGCACACATTGGAGATCAATACATCCCTTCCTTCGTCGATTCGATTCGATTCGCCTATCACTACAAGATTATGAGCACGTCACGTTGCATACTCCTCGATCATGCCCACATTGGAGATCAACACATCCCTTACTTCGTCGATTCAATTCGCTTAGTAATACATGATTATGAGCACGTCACGTTGCATACTCCTCGATCATACCCACATTGGAGATCAACATATCCCTTCCTTCGTCGATTTGATTCGCCTAGTACTACAACATTATAAGCAAGTCACGTTGCATTCTCCTCGATCATGCCCACATTGGAGATCAGCACATCCCTTCCATCATCGATTCAATTTGCCTAGTACTACATGATCATGAGCACGTCACGTTGCATACTCCTCGATCATACCCTCATTGGAGATCAACACATCCCTTCCTTCATCGATTTGATTTGCTTAGTACTACATGATGATGAGTACGTCACGTTGCGTACTACTCGATCATGCCCACATTGGAGATCAACACATCCCTTCCTTCGTCGATTCGATTCGCCTAGTACTACAAGATTATGAGCATGTCACGTTGCATACTGCTCGATCTTGCCCACATTGGAGATCAAGACATCCCATCCTTCGTCGATTCGATTCGCTTAGTACTACATGATCATAAGCACGTCACATTGCATACTCCTCGATCATACTCACATTGGAAATCAACACATCCCTTCCTTCGTCGATTCGATTCGCCTAGTACTACAAGATTATGACCACATCATGTTGCGTACTCCTCGATCATGCGCACATTGGGGATCAACACATCCCTTGCTTCGTCGATTCGATTCGATTCGCCGAGTACTACAAGATTATGAGCTCGTCACGTTGCAAACTCCTCGATCATGCCCACATTGGAGATCAACACATCCTTCCTTTGTCGATTCCATTCGCTTAGTACTACATGATCATGAGCACGTTACGTTGCATACTCCTCGATAATACCCACATTGGAGATCAACATATCCCTTCCTTCGTCGATTCGATTCACCTAGTACTACATAATCATGAGCACGTCATGTTGCATACTCCTCACCATGCCCACATTGGAGATCAACACATCAATTCGTCGATTCGATTCGCTTAGTACTACATGATCATGAGCACGTCACGCTGCATACTCCTCGATCACACCCACATTGGAGACTAACACATCCCTTCCTTCGTATATTCTATTCGCTTAGTACTACAAGATTATGAGCACATCATGTTGCATACTCCTCGATCATACCCACATTGGAGATCAACACATCCCTTCCTTCGTCGATTCGATTCCCTAGTACTACAAGATTATGACCACATCACGTTGCATACTCCTCGATCATGCGCACGTTGGAGATCAACACATCCCTTCCTTCGTCGATTCGATTCGATTCGCCTAGTACTACAAGATTATGAGCACGTCACGTTGTATACTCCTCGATAATGCCCACATTGGAGATCAAGACTTCCCTTCCTTCATCGTTTCGATTCGCTTAGTACTACATGATCATGAGCACGTCACGTAGCATACTCCTCGATCGCCCACATTGGAGATCAACACATCCCTTCCTTCGTCGATTCGATTCGCTTAGTACTACATGATCATGAGCACGTCACGTTGCATACTCCTCGATCATACCCACATTGCAGATCAACACATCCCTTCCTTCGTCGATTCGATTCGCCTAGTACTACAAGATTATAAGCACATCATGTTGCATAATCCTCGATCATGCCCACATTGGAGATCAACACATCCCTTCCTTCGTCGATTCAATTCGCTTAGTACTACATGATCATGAGCACGTCATGTTGCATACTCCTCGATCATGCTCACATTGGAGATTAACACATCCCTTCCGTCGTCGATTCGATTCGCTTAGTACTACAAGATTATGAGCACGTCACGTTGCATACTTCTCGATCATGCCCACATTGGAGATCAACACATCCCTTCCTTCGTCGATTTGATTCGGCTAGTACTACATGATCACGAGCATGTCACGTTGCATACTTCTCGATCATACCCATATTGGAGATGAACACATCCCTTCCTTCGTCGATTCGATTCGCTTAGTACTACATGATCATGAGCACGTCACGTTGCATACTCTACAATCATGCCCACATTGCAGATCAACACAACCCTTCCATCGTCGATTCGATTCGCCTAGTACTACTAGATTATGAGCACGTCACGTTGCATACTCCTCGATCATGCCCACATTGGAGATCAACACATCCCTTCCTTCGTCGATTCGATTCGCTCAGTACTACATAATCATGAGCACGTCACGTTGCATACCCCACGATCTTGCCCACATTGGAGATCAACACATCCCTTCCTTCGTCGATTTGATTCTCTTAGTACTACATGATCATGAGCACGTCACGTTGCATACTGCTCGATCACGCCCACATTGGAGATCAGCACATCCCTTCCTTCGTCGATTCGATTCACCTAGTACTACATGATCATGAGCATGTCACGTTGCATACTCCTCGATCATACCCACATTGGAGATCAACATATCCCTTCCTTCGTAGATTCAATTGACCTAGTACAACATGATCATGAGCACGTCACGTTACATGCTCCTCGATCATACCCACATTGGAGATCAACACATCCCTTCCTTTGTCGATTCGATTCGCTTAGTACTAGAAGATTCTGAGCACGTCACGTTGCATACTCCTCGATCATGCCCACATTGGAGATGAACACATCCCTTCCTTCGTCGATTCGATTCGCCTAGTACTACATGATCATAAGCATGTCATGTTGCATACTCCTCGATCATACTCATATTGGAGATCAACACATCCCTTCCTTCGTCGATTCGATTCGCCTAGTACTACAAGATTATAAGCACATCATGTTGCACAATCCTCGATCATGCCCACATTGGAGATCAACACATCCCTTCCTTCGTCGATTCGATTCACTTAGTACTACATGACCATGAGCATGTCATGTTGCATACTCCTCATCATGCCCGCATTGTAGATCAACACACCCCTTCCTCCGTCGATTCGATTCGCTTAGTACTACATGATCATGAGCACGTCACGTTGCATACTCCTCGATCATACCCACATTGGAGACTAACACATTCCTTCCTTCGTCGATTCGATTCGCTCAGTACTACATAATCATGAGCACGTCATGTTGCGTACCCCTCGATCATGCCCACATTGGAGATCAACACATCCCTTCCTTCGTCGATTCGATTCGCTCAGTACTACATAATCATGAGCACGTCACGTTGCATACCCCTCAATCATGCAAACATTGGAGATCAACACATCCCTTCCTTCGTCTATTCGATTCGCCTAGTACTACATGATCATGAGCATGTCATGTTGCATAGTCCTCGATCATAACCACATTGGAGATTAACACATCCCTTCCTTCGTCGATTCGATTCAGCTAGTACTACAAGATTATGAGTACATCACATTGCATACTCCTCGATCATACCCACATTGGAGATCAACACATCCCTTCCTTCATCGATTCGATTCGCTTAGTTCTACATGATCATGAGCACGTCATGTTACATACTCCTCATCATGCCCACATTGGAGATCAACACATCAATTCGTCGATTCGATTCGCTTAGTACTACATGATCATGAGCATGTCACGTTGCATACTCCTCGATCACACCCACATTGGAGACTAACACATCCCTTCCTTCGTCGATTCGATTCGCCTAACACTACATAATCATGAGCACGTCACGTTGCATACTCCTCAATCATTCCCACATTGGAGATCAACACATCGCTTCCTTCGTAGATTCGATTCGCCTAGTAGTACATGATCATGAGCACGTCACGTTGTATACTCCTCGATCATACCAACATTGGAGATCAACACATTCCTTCCTTCGTCGATTCGATTCGCTTAGTACTACAAGATTATGAGCACGTCACGTTGCATACTCCTTGATCGTACCCACATTAGAGATCAACACATCCTTCCTTCGTCGAATCGATTCGCCTAGTACTACAAGATTATGAGCACGTCACATTGCATACTTCTCGATCATGCCCACATTGGAGATCAACACATCCCTTCCGTCGTCGATTTGATTCGCTTAGTACTACATGATCATGAGCACGTCACGTTGCATACTCCCCGATCATACCCACATTGGAGATCAACACATCCCTTCCTTTATCGATTCGATTCGCCTAGTACTACAAGATTATAAGCACATCATGTTGCATACTCCTCGATCATGCCCACATTGGAGATCAACACATCCCTTCCTTCGTCGATTCGATTCGCTTAGTACTACATGATCATGAGTACGTCATGTTGCATACTCCTCATCATGCCCGCTTTGGAGATCAACACACCCCTTCCTTCGTCGATTCGATTCGCCTAGTACTACAAGATTATAAGCACATCATGTTGCATACTCCTCGATCATGCCCACATTGGAGATAAACACATCCCTTCCATCGTCGATTCGATTCGCTTAGTACTACATGATCATGATCACGTCATGTTGCATACTCCTCATCATGCCCACATTGGAGATCAACACATCCCTTTCCTTCGTCGAATCGATTCGCCTAGTACTACATGATCTTGAGCACGTCACGTTGCAAACTCCTTGATCATACCCACATTGGAGACCAACACATCCCTTCCTCCGTTGATTCGATTCGCCTAGTACAACATGATAATGAGCATGTCAAGTTTCATACTCCTCGAACATACCCACATTGGAGATCAACACATCCCTTCCTTCGTCGAATCGATTCGCCTAGTACTACAAGATTATGAGCACATCACGTTGCATACTCCTGGATCATGCCCACATTGGAGATAAACACATCCCTTCCTTCGTATATTCTATTCGCTTAGTACTACAAGATCATGAGCACGTCACGTTGCATACTCCTCGATCATACCCACATTGGAGATCAACACATCCCTTTCTTTGTCGATTCGATTCGCTTAGTACTACAAGATTATGAGCACATCATGTTGCATACACCTCGATCATGCTCACATTGGAGATTAATACATCCCTTCCGTCATCGATTCGATTCGCTTAGTACTACAAGATTATGAGCACGTCACGTTGCATACTTCTCGATCATGCCCACATTGGAGATCAACACATCCCTTCCTTCGTCGATCCGATTCGCCTAGTACTACATGATCATGAGCATGTCACGTTGCATACTTCTCGATCATACCCATATTGGAGATGAACACATCCCTTCCTTCATCGATTCGATTCACTTAGTACTACATGATCATGAGCACGTCACGTTGCATACTCCTCAATCATGCCCACATTGGAGATCAACACATCCCTTCCTCCGTTGATTCGATTCGCCTAGTACTACAAGATAATGAGCATGTCAAGTTGCATACTCCTCGATCATGCCCACATTGGAGATCAACACATCCCTTCCTTCGTATATTCTATTCGCTTAGTACTACAAGATCATGAGCACGTCACGTTGCATACTCCTCGATCATACCCACATTGGAGATCAACACATCCCTTTCTTTGTCGATTCGATTCACTTAGTACTACAAGATTATGAGCACATCATGTTGCATACACCTCGATCATGCTCACATTGGAGATTAACACATCCCTTCTGTCATCGATTCGATTCGCTTAGTACTACAAGATTATGAGCACGTCACATTGCATACTTCTCGATCATGCCCACATTGGAGATCAACACATCCCTTCCTTCGTCGATCCGATTCGCCTAGTACTACATGATCATGAGCACGTCACGTTGTATACTCCTCGATCATACCAACATTGGAGATCAACACATTCCTTCCTTCGTCGATTCGATTCGCTTAGTACTACAAGATTATGAGCACGTCACATTGCATACTCCTTGATCGTACCCACATTAGAGATCAACGCATCCTTCCTTCGTCGAATCGATTCGCCTAGTACTACAAGATTATGAGCACGTCACATTGCATACTTCTCGATCATGCCCACATTGGAGATCAACACATCCCTTCCGTCGTCGATTTGATTCGCTTAGTACTACATGATCATGAGCACGTCACGTTGCATACTCCCCGATCATACCCACATTGGAGATCAACACATCCCTTCCTTTATCGATTCGATTCGCCTAGTACTACAAGATTATAAGCACATCATGTTGCATACTCCTCGATCATGCCCACATTGGAGATCAACACATCCCTTCCTTCGTCGATTCGATTCGCTTAGTACTACATGATCATGAGTACGTCATGTTGCATACTCCTCATCATGACCGCTTTGGAGATCAACACACCCCTTCCTTCGTCAATTCGATTCGCCTAGTACTACAAGATTATAAGCACATCATGTTGCATACTCCTCGATCATGCCCACATTGGAGATAAACACATCCCTTCCATCGTCGATTCGATTCGCTTAGTACTACATGATCATGATAACGTCATGTTGCATACTCCTCATCATGCCCACATTGGAGATCAACACATCCCTTTCCTTCGTCGAATCGATTCGCCTAGTACTACATGATCATGAGCACGTCACGTTGAAAACTCCTCGATCATACCCACATTGGAGACCAACACATCCCTTCCTCCGTTGATTCGATTCGCCTAGTACAACATGATAATGAGCATGTCAAGTTTCATACTCCTCGAACATACCCACATTGGAGATCAACACACCCGTTCCTTCGTCGAATCGATTCGCCTAGTACTACAAGATTATGAGCACATCACGTTGCATACTCCTGGATCATGCCCACATTGGAGATAAACACATCCCTTCCTTCGTATATTCTATTCGCTTAGTACTACAAGATCATGAGCACGTCACGTTGCATACTCCTCGATCATACCCACATTGGAGATCAACACATCCCTTTCTTTGTCGATTCGATTCGCTTAGTACTACAAGATTATGAGCACATCATGTTGCATACACCTCGATCATGCTCACATTGGAGATTAACACATCCCTTCCGTCATCGATTCGATTCGCTTAGTACTACAAGATTATGAGCACGTCACGTTGCATACTTCTCGATCATGCCCACATTGGAGATCAACACATCCCTTCCTTCGTCGATCCGATTCGCCTAGTACTACATGATCATGAGCATGTCACGTTGCATACTTCTCGATCATACCCATATTGGAGATGAACACATCCCTTCCTTCATCGATTCGATTCACTTAGTACTACATGATCATGAGCACGTCACGTTGCATACTCCTCAATCATGCCCACATTGGAGATCAACACATCCCTTCCTCCGTTGATTCGATTCGCCTAGTACTACAAGATAATGAGCATGTCAAGTTGCATACTCCTCGATCATGCCCACATTGGAGATCAACACATCCCTTCCTTCGTATATTCTATTCGCTTAGTACTACAAGATCATGAGCACGTCACGTTGCATACTCCTCGATCATACCCACATTGGAGATCAACACATCCCTTTCTTTGTCGATTCGATTCGCTTAGTACTACAAGATTATGAGCACATCATGTTGCATACACCTCGATCATGCTCACATTGGAGATTAACACATCCCTTCCGTCATCGATTCGATTCGCTTAGTACTACAAGATTATGAGCACGTCACGTTGCATACTTCTCGATCATGCCCACATTGGAGATCAACACATCCCTTCCTTCGTCGATCCGATTCGCCTAGTACTACATGATCATGAGCATGTCACGTTGCATACTTCTCGATCATACCCATATTGGAGATGAACACATCCCTTCCTTCATCGATTCGATTCACTTAGTACTACATGATCATGAGCACGTCACGTTGCATACTCCTCAATCATGCCCACATTGGAGATCAACACATCCCTTCCTCCGTTGATTCGATTCGCCTAGTACTACAAGATAATGAGCATGTCAAGTTGCATACTCCTCGATCTTGCCCACATTGGAGATCAACACATCCCTTCCTTCGTCGAATCGATTCGCCTAGTACTACAAGATTATGAGCACGTCACGTTGCATACTCCTCGATCATGCCCACATTGGAGATCAACACATCCCTTCCTTCGTCGAATCGATTCGCCTAGTACTACAAGATTATGAGCACGTCACGTTGCATACTTCTCGATCATGCCCACATTGGAGATCAACACATCCCTTCCTTCGTCGATTCGATTCGCCTAGTACTACATGATCATGAGCATGTCACGTTGCGTACTTCTCGATCATACCCATATTGGAGATGAACACATCCCTTCCTTCATCGATTCGATTCACTTAGTACTACATGATCATGAGCACGTCAGGTTGCATACTCCTCAATCTTGCCCACATTGGAGATCAACACATCCCTTCCATCGTCGATTCGATTCGCCTAGTACTACAAGAATATGAGCACGTCACGTTGCATACTCCTCGATCAATCCCACATTGGAGATCAACACATCCCTTGCTTCGTCGATTCGATTCGCTCAGTACTACATAATCATGAGCACGTCACGTTGCATACCCCTCGATCATGCTAACATTGGAGATCAACACATCCCTTCCTTTGTCGATTCGATTCGCTTAGTACTACAAGATTACGAGCACGTCACATTGCATACTCCTCGATCATGCCCACATTGGAGATCAACACATCCCTTCCTTCGTCGATTCGATTCGCTTAGTACTACATGATCATGAGCACATCATGTTGCATACTCCTCATCATGCCCACATTGGAGATCCACACATCCCCTTCCTTCGTCGAATCGATTCGCCTAGTACTACATGATCATGAGCACGTCACGTTGCATACTCCTCAATCATACCCACATTGGAGACCAACACATCCCTTCCTCCATTGATTCGATTCGCTTAGTACTACATTATTATGATCATGTGACGTTGCATACTCCTCGATCATGCCGACATTGGAGATCAACACATCCCTTCCTTCGTCGATTCGATTCACTTAGTACTACAAGATTATGAGCACATCATGTTGCATACTCCTCGATCATGCTCACATTAGAGATTAACACATCCCTTCCATCGTCGATTCGATTCGCTTAGTACTACAAGATTATGAGCACGTCACGTTGCATACTTCTCGATCATGCCCACATTGGAGATCAACACATCCCTTCCTTCGTCGATTCGATTCGCCTAGTACTACATGATCATGAGCATGTCACGTTGCATACTTCTCGATCATACCCATATTGGAGATGAACACATCCCTTCCTTCATCGATTCGATTCGCTTTGTACTACATGATCATGAGCACGTCACGTTGCATACTCCACAATCATGCCCACATTGGATATCAACACATCCCTTCCATCGTCGATTCGATTCGCCTGGTACTACAAGATTATGAGCACGTCACGTTGCATACTCCTCGATCATGCCCACATTGGAGATCAACACATCCCTTCCTTTGTCGATTTGATTCGCTTAGCACTACAAGATTATGAGCACGTCACATTGCATACTCCTCGATCATGCCCACATTGGAGATCAACACATCCCTTCCTTCGGCGATTCGATACGCTTAGTACTACATGATCATGAGCACGTCATGTTGCATACTCCTTATCATGCCCACATTGGAGATCCACACATCCCCTTCCTTCGTCGAATTGATTCGCCTAGTACTACATGATCATGAGCACGACACGTTGCATACTCCTCAATCATACCCACATTGGAGACCAACACATCCCTTCCTCCGTTGATTTGATTCGCCTAGTACTACATGATTATGATCATGTCACGTTGCATACTACTCGATCATGCGCACATTGGAGATCAACACATCCCTTCCTTCGTCGATTCGATTCGCTTAGTACAACATGATCATGAGCACGTCATGTTGCATACTCCTTGATCATACTCACATTGGAGATCAACACATCCCTTCCTTCGTCGAATTGATTCGCCTAGTACTACAAGATTATGAGCACATCACGTTGCATACTCCTCGATCATGCCCACATTGGAGATGAACACATCCCTTCCTTCGTATATTCTATTTGCTTAGTACTACAAGATCATGAGCACATCACGCTGCATACTCCTCGATCATACCCACATTGTAGATCAACATATCCCTTGCTTCGTCGATTCGATTCGCTTAGTACTACAAGATTATGAGCACATCATGTTGCATACTACTCGATCATGCTCACATTGGAGATCAACACATTCCTTCCTTCGTCGATTCGATTCGCTTAGTACAACAAGATTATGAGCACGTCACATTGCATTCTCCTCGATCATGCCCACATTGGAGATCAACACATCCCTTTCTTCGTCGATTCGATTCGCCTAGTACTACATGATCATGACCATGTCACGTTGCATACTCCTCGATCATACCCATATTGGAGATCAACACATCCCTTCCTTCATCAATTCGATTTACTTAGTACTACATGATCATGAGCACGTCACGTTGCATACTCCTCGATCATGCCCACATTGGAGGTCAACACATCCCTCCTTCGTCAATTCGATTCGCCTAGTACTACAAGATTATGAGCACGTCACGTTGCATACTCCTCGATCAAGCCCACATTGGAGATCAACACATCCCTTCCGTCGTCGATTCGATATGCTTAGTACTAAATGATCATGAGCACGTCACGTTGCATACTCCCCGATCATACCCACATTGGAGATCAACACATCCCTTCCTTCGTCGATTCGATTCGCCTACTACTACAAGATTATAAGCACATCATGTTGCATACTCCTCGATCATGCCCACATTGGAGATCAACACAACCCTTCCTTTGTCGATTCGATTCGCTTAGTACTACATGATACTGAGCACGTCATGTTGCATACTCCTCATCATGCCCGCATTGGAGATCAACACACCCCTTCCTTCGTCGATTCGATTCGCTTAGTACGACATGATCATGAGCACGTCACGTTGCATACACCTCGATCATACCCACATTGGAGACTAACACATTCCTTCCTTCGTCGATTCGATTCGCTCAATACTACATAATCATGACCACGTCACGTTGCATACCCCTCGATCATACCCACATTGGAGATCAACACATCCCTTCCTTTGTCGATTCGATTCGCCTAGTACTACATGATCATGAGCATGTCACGTTGCATAGTCCTCGATCATAACCACATTGGAGATCAACACATCCATTCCTTCGTCGATTCGATTCGGCTAGTACTACAATATTATGAGTACATCACGTTGCATACTCCTTGATCATGCGCACATTGGAGATCAACACATCCCTTCCTTCATCGATTCGATTCACTTAGTACTACATGATCATGAGCACGTCATGTTGCATACTCCTCATCATGCCCAAATTGGAGATCAACACATCCCTTCCTTCGTCGATTCGATTCGCCTAGTACTACAAGATTATGAGCTCGTCACATTGCATACTCCTTGGTCATGCCCACATTGGATATGAACACATCCCTTCCTTTGTCGATTCTATTCGCCTAGTACTACATGATCATGAGCACGTCACGTTGCATACTCCGCGATCATGCCCACATTGGAGATCAACACATCCCTTCCTCTCATCAAACATCATTATTGTGACATGAATCAAGGATTACATCAAAAATTACAAACAAAAGCATGCGTATGGAGTGTTGGGTCCGTTATATGCATAGCACGACTCATGCATTGCGTGATGTCGACTCTGTTTTGGTTGTAGGAATCCCTCATTGATCCATGCCATTAATCCAATCGGAGGATTCAATCTTATGGAAGTTGGAGTCTTCAACGTCATGACACAAGTATGTGTTCTATTCTAAAAACAAAGTGCTGGTACCTCTATCTCATTCTGCAACCCGGTACAAGAGTATTGGGAGTCTTCCGACTCCGATACAATTTCATCTTGGTCAGTAATTGTGAAGACCTGAGCACATAGCCCAGGCAAAATGATTATTTATGGTTGGTTCGCACACGTGAAGAAAAATGTATTGTTCAACTCGAATACAACAATCAAATGGAATCAATGACAATAAAAGGAATGTTTAACATTCTACCTCTTTTTCATCGGTGTTCGAAGGAGCCGATATAACATGATTGTGAAGAGGGTCATCTGGAGCTGGAGCTGGAGCAGGAGACCCTTCTGAGGTAGCTGGAGTAGGAGAGCCTTCTGAGGTAGCAGGAGCTGGAGCAGGAGAGACTTCTGAGGTAGCAGGAGCAAGAGCAGGAGAGCCTTCAGAGGTAGCAGGAGTAGGAGCTAGAGCAGGAGAGCCTTCTGATGTAGTAGGAGCAGGAGCAGGAGAGCCTTCTGAGGTAGTAGGAGCAGGAGCAGGAGAACCTTCTGAGGTAGCAGGAGTAGGAGCAGGAGCAGGAGAGCCTTCCGACACAGCAGAAGCTGGAGCAGGATCAGCTGCACGAGAACCTTCCGAGGTAGCTGGAGCAGGATCTTCTGGAACTTGCTAAGTTCAGTGATGAGGATGTTCTGCACTACTACCAGCAGAGATAGCACGACCATCCAGATCATTTGCTGTTGCCGCCAAAGGATCATCCTTATTTGTTTCCTCTGCTGCAATGTCAGATAGAACCTTGAGTATTGTTGCATCTGCTTCCTTTTCTTCTTTGGAATCCTTTTCTGTCATCCATTGTGAACCAATTGCTGAACTGTGTGGCAACTCATAGACTTCAGATGATTTACCCAACTTAGCAGGAGGCATGAGTTGCAAGGGGGTCTGACCAATAGGTGTGAGTAGAGCGGGTGGTGGTGGTAAGCCGTTAACTTGGTGAAGGTGACTGAGTGAAGCATTCACAAAATTCTCCATAGTGCACCGCTGCTGTGTTACCATTTGTACTATCTGCTTCGAGTGTGCGCGGTTTAACTCCTCCTGGTGTGCCATCCTCTTCTCCATCATTGACTGGAACTTGGTCTGCTCGCTCTGATTTTCAAGGATGAGTTTCAGAAAGAAGGAAGAGTCCGTTGGCTCACTGGTTGTTGCTGGAGTGACTAGAACTGTTTCTGGTTTTGTAGCAGGTAGCGACGCACCATCATGTACTCGGAGATGTCTCACTCGGGACGCCTCATTGTCTTCGCTGTCTGAGGAACAAATGTCATCTGGAGATGGCTCAATTGTAGCCCTTAGGCCACGACGTCTGTCTCCTAGTCTCGCAGGCCTATATTCCTTGAAATGTGTCTTGGACATCATGTACTTGGGACGCCAATCTTTGGGTCCGGTTCGCACCCTTTCCCCGTCTTCATCTACTCTAGTAGCACGACTCAGGATGAAGGAGATCTAGTGAGCATATAGCATATGTCGGGCCACGGTCAACCCATCAAGGATAACATGTTCAATCTCACATAAAATGAAGTTCACGATGTCGAAGGGCTGGCCAGTCAAGACGTGAAGGAGAAGCCACTGCTGAAGACTAGTGATCGACTCTACATTACCAATCCGTGGTAACAATGTCTTCTGTAGTGCCGGGTGAACCACATTTGCCTCAGGGGTAAGCATGTCAGGCGTGCGATATGCTCGCCTACCTATGAATGACTCAACAAGAAGTCCGGCCAACTCCTTGTCGGACGGGAACGATCCACCAAGCAAACTACGCCGAGGTGGTTCACGATCCCCGTAGACAATATTATGTAGGGATGGCTTATGGTCGTACTTTCCTAATTCACAATCCCTCAATCCAAGAGTGGCAGCAATATGGTGTTGGAAAACAGTATACTGGGTTCCCTAAAACATGAACATGATGTACTCCCTAGTATCGGCAATGTACACAGTAGCATAAAACACTCTCACCCAATCCTCAACATACTTATGATGCAATGAGACCAAATGAGCCAATCTGGGATGATCATCGAAGTATACCTTAATATCCCCTCCCGCGTCCAACTTCATATGATCCCAATTTATAACCCTGTGGTGATACAGTTTCATGGGTAGGTATTTGTAGTTGTAATAGAAAGTTTGCTGAACGACATTCCTAAATCTTGGTTCGACCCGTTTGTCCTTGGTTTTCTCCCACCAGTGATTCTCAGGCACACATCCAAGACCTTTAATTATTTGGTAGGTGTGGTTGCGCAGGTCCATCATCTTAAGCGACTCTTCTGGTGGAGGGTGAAGTTGTACCTCTTTCTCCTTCTTGGGATCTGGCGCAGGAAACTCTGAAGGGTGGGGCGGGCGACGGCCCGCGGTTGACCCACCCTGTGTGCGGCAGGAAGGCACCAAGC
The DNA here is from genome assembly GCA_036936925.1 of Cenchrus fungigraminus. NCBI lineage: Eukaryota > Viridiplantae > Streptophyta > Magnoliopsida > Poales > Poaceae > Cenchrus > Cenchrus fungigraminus. The sequence continues at coordinate 52,659,125 of CM072772.1, read as the reverse complement.
TTGACCCACCCCGTGTGCGGCAGGAAGGCTTCGACCTTGACGCACCCCATGTGCGGCAGGAAGGCACTGAGGTTGACCCACCCCGTGTGCAGCATGTAGGGGCAGAGGAAGAATCCCGTGCCGCAGACCTGCACCTTTGCCTCGTCTGAGGACCAGACGTGCCTGCAGAAGTCGGCTGCGACTTTCGTTATCGCTTCACCGGAGGAGGATCAAGCGCCTTTCCATCTCTCTTGCCACCATCTCGGCCCATCTGTAATAAATTTCTCGAATTAGTGCCATTCCAAGAATTCGGCAGCGGATTGCGGTATCCGCTGGAGCTGGAGGTGGATGCATACCTCTGATTTCGGTGACTGATTGAGGTATCTGCTGGAGGCTGCTGCAGGCGGCGGTGGCGGCAGCGGTGAAACCCAATGAAGGGGTTGCGCCGCAAGTGAGGAGGCAGTAAATGGGGGGATGGCGGGTCAGCACGAGTGACACGCCGTTGGATAAAGCCATAAAGGTGTGTGTAGTGCGCTGTTGGCACCCTGTGGCCAGGAAATGGGAAGCGCCATTCCTACCTATAGTTTACAAGGAAGTTCCTCTGTTCCGATGTATACCACACCGGATCATCCTCTGGACGTATGTCGATGAGTATGAAAGTCACCACAGGATGGTCCTGTACTACATAATACAAAGCACCGGACAATCCATTCGCATACTTAGTCAATCATGCCCACATTGGAGATCAACACATCCCTTCCTCTGTAATATTTCGATTCACCTAGTACTATAGATTATCAGCACGTCACGTTGCATACTCCTCGATCATGCCCATATTGGAGAGCAACACATCCCTTCCTTCGTCGATTTGATTCGCTTAGTACTAGAAGATTATGAGCACGTCACGTTCCATACTCGATCATGCCAACATTGGAGATCATCACATCCCTTCTTTTGTCGATTCGATTCATCTAGTACTACAGATTATGAGCATGTCACGTTGCATACTCCTCGATCATGCCCACATTGGAGATCAACACATCCCTTCCTTCGTCGATTTGATTCACTTGGTGCTACAGGATTATGAGCACGTTGCATACTAGTCGATCATGGCCACATTGGAAAGGATAAGAAATGGATATTATCTAACCTACCATTCATGTAGCCCATACAGGACGTTCCGTTATTTTATAATACAACGTACCGAATAATACATCATCCCCATGCGTGATCGTATATTTTGTATAAGTCGCAACAGGGAGTTCCGATGCTACATAATACAATGAACTAGATAGTAGGCACCTATGGCAGGTTTAGTATTCAGGAAAGTGCAACTTCAACTACATATAAATTACATATAAATCATAAGGTCCACATTCAGATCGGATCGACTTAAACATTTACTAATTTGATATCCTAGTGGTCGTCACTTTCATCGGCAGCATTTTCATCTTCATCGACGTATTGCCCTAGAGTGTCATCGTCCTCATCTTCAGATTGAATCCATCCACATCAGATAGCTCCTGCTGGCGAATTGCGTCAACTTCAGCGGCTGCAACAATAGTCTCCTTGCCAGTAATAGGCACCGAAACCTCCGAACCATCACCGAGACCATCATCAAGTATAACATCATGCAAGGTTTGGTCAATTTCATCATCTTGATATGCATGTACCATGCCAGTGGGAGCTATGTCCTCCTCATTTTCATTATAGCTCCACAAATGCCTGTGCTCAAATTTTTGCACCACTCTCCATGGGTGTTGTAGTAGGGTGTCTGGCAAGTAAAAGACCTTCGTTGCTTGTTCAGCAAGAATGTAGGGATCATATTGGTACCAGTAATCTGCAGTATTGACGCTTGTGAAGTAACCATCATTTCTAATCTTCGGTTCCTTCTTGGTCCCTTCCAGATCATAGCAGTCAACCTAGATTAAAACAACAGTTCGATCTCTGTCAAGCCCCGAGTTGTACCGCAACTCAATAATGTCTCTTAGTGAACCATAAAACTCAATTTCTTTAATGTCTTTATGTGATCCAGTAGTCATGATTCCACTATTCTAAGTCTTCCTATTTGCCTCTCGGGCCTTGGTGTGGTACTGGACACCGCCTACAATACATGCCATATAGGTTTTTGCTCGCTGGTCTGGTTCAGCTGATAATGCATATAGGTTCTCGTCGCTCACTGGATTTTTTGAAATCTGCAAAGCAGAGCCATAGTTAATATAGTCTATAATATAAGCTAGCTACCAAACAAACAAAAAATGAAAACTAACATGCGATCTAAACCAGCGGCGAAATTCTGTAACAATTTGATGATCAATAGCCTCGTCCGACACACCTTGAGCTTTTAATTCATTCTTGAACGCTCTGCAAAGCAGTACCATCTCAAAGTTAGCACGAAATAATTGTAGTTCTATCATTGCAATGGTGATTTACTTACTCGATATATGGCTTCACCTCTTCGCAATTGTTTAGCACATACCGAACCACCTTGTCGTACTTTGACCTAAGCCAACAAGTGGTCCCTGCTCCAAGTACTTGAACATTGTGATCGAAACAGGATGTTCCATCTACAAACAAATTAGCATTCTCTCTGTTCCTTCCAACCTGATTGAATCGTGTGGCCACATCATCAGCCGCGAAGTACCTAGAGCAAAATGTCAAGGCCTCATTAGCAACATATGCTTCTGCAATGGATCCTTCAGGCCTAGCTTGGTTTCTCACTGAACGCTTCAATGTGCATATCCTTCTTTCGACGGGATACATCCATCCATATTGTACTGGATCACTCAGGATTACTTCCTCAGGTAAATGGACAGCCAAGTGGACCATAACATCAAAGAAGGCAGGAGGGAGAATTTTCTCAAGCTTGCACAGAATTATTGGGTTATCTGTTTTTATTTTTTGCAAGACATCCAACTTCAGAGTTTTGCAACATTGTTGCTGAAAGAAGTTTCCTAATTCTGCAATAGCTGTGTATATATCTTTGTTCACTAAACCGCGAAGACAAGCCGGCAAAACCCTTTGGAGTAGGATATGAAAATCATGAGTTTTCAGTCTTTGTAGTTTGCATCCATCTGCATCAATACACCTAGCTAAGTTTGAAGCATATCCTTATGGGAACTTCACCGAACTTATAAAATCACAAAACAGCTAATGTTTCTTTTTTGAAAGTACATACGGAGCTTCTGGCATTTTGCATGACTCACCATCCTCATTTGCCACCATGTGTAGATTTGATCTTACGCCCATCACTTCCAAATCAACCCTAGTATTGATGGTGTCCTTTGTCTTCCCAGCAATTTTAAGCAACGTTCCAATAAGGTTTTCGCATATGTTTTTCTCAATGTGCATCACATCAAGGTTATGCGCCAACTTCAGAGATGACCAGTACGGCAAGTCCCACAAACCAACCCTTCGGCTCCAGCACTGTCCGGATTCCCGCTTCCTTTTCTTTCCTTGAGGTAGAGGATGCTTTCCTGGTCTAATGTCTTTAACCTTCTCCCGTTGCTGCTTAAGCTCCTCATGAGCAAACTGCCCTGGCTTTTCTCGGTTTTCAACAGTACCATCAAAATCTGCTCTCTTTGTTCTCCATGGATGGTCAGTTGGAAGGAAACGATGATGCCCAATGTAACATATCTTGTTCTTCAATCTCCTTGAGCAAGGATCCTTGTCACAACGCACACAGGAAAAATAGCCTTTCGTGACTCGCCCAGACAACGTGCTCAATGCTAGATAATCATGTATGCACCAAAGAATCGTAGCACGTAGTTTAAATTCTTTACCCTCAACAGCATCGATTGCCCAGACACCCTTCCAAAGTTGCTGCAACTATTCGACGAGAGGTTCCATGAAGATATCAAAATCCTTTGATGGAGAACTCGGCCCAGGGATCAATAAGGCCATCATGAAGTTTGATTCTCACTATGTGAAAACCTCAAATAGGTCACGCAGCATTTGTAACGGTCCCTTAACGCCCGTTACATGAACCCACATCTGTAACGGTTGTTGTTTGGCGCCCGTTACCCATAAGCGCGGCAGGCCGACCCCGGGGTTGGCCTCCACTACGCCCGTTACCAATGTGGACTTCTGGTAACGGGCTTCTTAAACGCCCGTTACATGAATTCTTTGTAACGGATGTTAAAGCGAGTCCGTTACAAAAGTTAAACCTATCGGTAACGGGCTCGTAAAGTCCGTTACCGATCAATGCCCTATCGGTAACGGGCTGTTTAAGTCCGTTACCGATCACTGCCGTATTGGTAACAGGCTATAAAGTCCGTTACCGATAATTTCGTACTGGAGACGCATGCTTGTTAGGATGCGTCTCCTTTGCTGGCGACCCAATTGGATACACTCGTTTCTTAGGACTCGTCTCCTTTGATTGCCACCCAGGGTCGCCTTTTTTCTCACATCGGAGACGCACGTTGTTATTGCTCGTCTCTGTCTTCTCCTTCCGACACCACTCGCTCTCTCTCCGCAGAAGGCCACTCCCGTTCCGACAACAACACTCGCTCTCTCTCCTCAGAAGGTCACTCGCTCGATCTCTCTGCTCAGATGTCCCTGCCGGCCTGCCCTATACACCGCCGCCAGATGCGCGCGCTCTGAGGATCGCGCTTTCTCTCCTCAAAAAGCCAGCGCTGCAGCAGGCCACCCGCCCGTGTGCGCGACGGCTAAAGGGGCCAACGTACGTCGACCACGGCGTCATCTAAAGCAGACGCCTCCGTGTCCCCTCCCCCTGGGGCTCGGCGCCGTCCTCCGTGCTATTGCCGCGGCCGCGACACCGCCTCCGATCCTCCTCCTCGGCCGCGCTCGCCTCGTAGAAAGTCCTCATCAAGGTGGAAATTAATTGCCCCCTTTTATTGAAATTCTTCAGCTATCCTAATCCTCTTATGTTATCGGTTTTTTGTGTGATGAATTATGCTCATTTGGTGTATGGAATGCAGATGGCGTCTGCTGCTCGGGCTTGGATGTACAGACAACCCCAAGAAGATTGGGAGAATTTCTTAAGCGGGGTCAATGGTTTTCTAAATCAAGCAGAGGCGGATATGAGAAACCATGGTGTTCAGGCAATGCTTTGCCCCTGTGTAGATTGTCTCAACCAGAAGAAATTCGCACAATGGGAAATCATTTTTCATCATTTGGTCACACGTGGTTTCACAAAAAATTACACATGTTGGAATAAACATGGTGAGGAAGGCCTTAATGAACTCGAAGTAGGCTGCCTAAATGAAGGTGAAGTGCGACACCATGCTACCGACCATGATGAAGACCTTGATGATGGTGGAGTTTTTGAGGAAAATGAACCATTATTCCCACCAAATGTGATGAGGCCTGAGGATATCACTGATCAAGAAGTTAGGGGCTTCGATGATGGTGAGGTGCTGCAACGTGTGCACAATGTAGATCAAATGTTGCGGGATGTTGAGTTTCAACGAGTGTACACACCTTCTGAATTAGCGAGGCTGAAGCAGTTCATTGAAGATTCAACGAAACCCCTCTATCCTGATTGCCAGAAGTACTCTCGCCTTTCTGGTGATCTAAAACTTCTGCAGCTTAAGGCAGATCATGGTTTGAGGAACAAAAGTTTCAAACATCTATTGGATGTGCTTAGAGACATGCTACCTGAAGGAAACCAAATAGCAGAGTCTGTCTTTAAGGCGAAGAAGATAATCTGTCCTCTGGGAATAGAGGTTGAAAAAATCCATGCATGCAAGAACAGTTGTGTATTATTCAGTGGAGATTATGCAGACCTTGACAAGTGCCCCAAGTGTGGCTATGATCGGTACAAGAGGAAAAAGGATGGTGGAGATGATAATAATGCTGATGACGAGAACGAGCCCGGCGAGATTAGAGGCAAGAAGAATAAGGCTAACAGAGGGGCTCCTGTGAGGGTGGCATGGTATTTTTGCATCATTCCTCGGCTGAGAAGATGGTTCGCAACACGAAAGGAGGCCCAACTCTTGCGTTGGCATGACGAAGGCCGAAAGGAGCTTAAGCAAGATGGCAAGTTTAGGCACCCCGCAGATGCAGCACAATGGGGTAACATTAATAACCACTTTCCGTGGTTTGACGAAGACATAAGGAGCATACGGTTTGCTATGAGCACAGATGGTGTGAACCCATTCAGTAACCAGAGCTCAACACATAGCACCTGGCCTGTCGTGCTGTCGTTGTACAACCTTCCACCCTGGCTATGCAAGAAACAGAAATATATGATGCTGATAATATTGGTCTCCGGGCCAAAGCAAACTGGCGACCGTATTGATGTCTACTTGAGGCCACTAGTTGATGACTTGAAGATAATGTGGAACCCTGGTGTGAAGGAGGTTTGGGATGAGTACAAGCGTGAGGAATTCACAATGCGTGCCATGTTGTTCACCACCATCAACGACAACCCGGCTCATCGCAACCTCTCTGGCCAGAGTAAAAGGAAAGGTGCAGCTTGCCCACACTGCTTGGAAGATACTTGCGCAGTATGGCTAAGACATTCAAAGAACTACGTATTTATGGGGCACTGTCGTTTCCTCGGCAAGAAACATCCATACCGGGCCATGGATTGTCAGTTTAATGGGGAAAAGGAGAATCGAGAGGCGCCGTTGCATGTGACTGGAGATCTGGTCCACTCGAAAGTCAAGGACGTCAAAACTATCGAGGAGTTACCCAAACTGATTGAAAAAACCCTTGGCAAAAGAAAGAAACAAGATGGTGAAGAAGAAGAAGAAGAAGGAATGTGGAACAAGAAATCAATTCTATGGGAGCTAGAGTATTGGCCGATGTTGGATGTGCGTCATTCGATTGACAACATGCACGTCAAGAAGAATGTGTGTGAAGCTACTTGTGGAACATTGCTAAAACAGAAGTCCAAAGGAAAAGATCATAAAAATGCAAGGGAGGATGTTAATGAACTAGGCATTAGGCCGGAGCTCTATGCAGAGGAAACAGAGATGGGGACGGACCTTCCCGTTGCTGCAACCACCTTGTCAAAGGCAGAGAGAAAAGAATTCTGTCAGTTTTTGCATGATTTGAAAGTAACTTCAGGCTACTCATCAAACTTCAAGAGGCTAGTGTCGGTGAAGGACATGAAAATGAATTTCAACTTGATGAAATCTCATGATTGCCATGTGTTGATGACGGCTCTTCTTCCTGTTGCACTTAGAGGTATCAAGACAGAACTGGTTCGCGACGCGGTCACGAGCTTGTGTATATTCTTCAATGCAATAGAACAGAAGGTGATTGATGAGGAAAAACTATTGGACTTAGAGAGGAGGCATTTCGAGACCCTATGCCTGCTTGAAGCTACCTTCCCACCATCATTCTTTGATCTCATGCTGCATCTAACAGCACACCTCGCGAGGGAAATCTGGTTCCTTGGCCCATCTTACCTTCATCAGATGTTTCCATATGAGAGGTTCTATGGATTTCTGAAATCATTGGTACATAACCGGTTATTTCCGGACGGAGCCATTGTTCGTGGCTATGAGACCATCGAAGCAGTGGAGTGGGCCATGGGTTATATAGACCCCCAAAACCCCATTGGTGTGCCTCGCTCACGGCATGAAGGTAGGCTTTCAGGTGTTGGGACCCTGGGTAAAAAGTCAGTCACTCCGGAACTAGATGTCTTCCAAAAGGCTCATTTCGCCGTGATACAACAGCTACACCTAATTACACCGTTTGCCAATGAGCACAAGCGACAACTACGTCAAGACAACCCTGACCGTGGTAGGGCTTAGCTTGCAAAGATGCACATGCAAGGTTTTAGCAGGTGGCTCCGAGATTATGTCGAGACATGCAGCAATGCTGTAATAACCGACGAGATAAGGAATCTAGCAGTGGGGCCATTGTTCACTGTTACAAAATACCAAGCAATGGATATCAATGGATACACGTTCTACACCATGGCCCAGGATAAAAAGAGCGTCTATCAAAATAGTGGTGTGTGTACGGGCTGTTGTCGACGACAGTCATGATGATGATGACATGGAGACAGACACATATTATGGTCAATTAGAGGAGATATGGGAGCTTGATTATGTAGGATTGAAGGTAGCCTTGTTTCGGTGTAGATGGGTCACCAATGGGAAGAGAGCTGTGAGCAAGGACAAATATGGTTATGTTAGTGTTGATCTCCGGATCTTTGAAGGACCGATTAGGCGAACCAGAGAGGGGGGGAGTGAATGGGAGCCGATAAAAATTCTTCTCGAAGGAGATGGGAACTCCAACAAGACGAACACAGCTTCCAACTCACGTCTCCGACCCAACTACCCAAGTTGGTCAAGACCACGTAGCCACTAGAGTGCTACTGGTCCTAGGAACCAACACTCAACCTTCCTAGCCAAAACTCACCAAAACACACAGCGGAAACTTGCACGGCTTGCTGCCTGTGCTACACCGGTCAGACCGATGGCCTGCGCCGGTCAGACCGGTGACACCGGTCAGACCGGTGGACAGAGCCGGTCAGGCCGGTGGCTACAGCAGCCGCACAGCAAACGTTCCAGGAAGCCTCAGTGAATCCTCTAGGCCCTGGAACAAAAACCACCACGAAACACAACCTGTGAGGAAGAAGAACCCCTCACAAATCCTAGCAAAACAACTCCAAACACTCCAAGAACTGATCAGCAGGACCACGGGACAAAACCACACGGACAAGGCTGTTCCCCGAGACAAAAACCCACCAAGGGCTAGCACCGGTCAGACCGGTCAAGAGCACCGGTCAGACCGGTCGTGCCTGGGCAGCTCGGGATGAACAGCGCCCGCGAGTCAACTCCTCCAAATCCAACTCCCGATCTCCCGATCCGCTCCACGGTTTTGCACAAGACTTTGGGGATAGTAGGAACACCTCATGGGTACTCCATAGCCAAGATTTGGTCCACCAAAACTTGTCAAATCAAGAGGAATCGAAGAAATCCCACCAAGAACGCCTCTAACCCTAGAGCCACGAAAACCCCAAAATCGAGCCCCTTTGCTCACGGATTTGGAAGGGGAATCAAAGGGAAAAGAACCACGAAGGGTTCATGCATACATCCCCCACCAAATCCCAAAGAGAAAGGCCTCGAAATCGCTCCAAGAAAATCGCCAAGAAAAGGCTCCGAAAATCACCAAAAAGGAGAAACGGGAAAGACACAACCAAGCCTTGAGGAACCACGCCGAATCATCTATACATACCAAAGAGGTTCATACAAGGTCTAGCTTGCCGCCCGATCATCCTTCCCTCTCACAAGATCTCACCATGAAGCTCTCAAGCTAGTCCTACGAAAATCCTAAGAAAATAGGAAGGAAAATAGGAAAACCAAATGAGCTAGGGTTTCAAGAGATGGCTGCCATCCTCTCACCACTTGGGTTATATGGAGGCAACCGAAAGACTAAAATACCCTTACTAGCTAACTAGGGATACATGCCCCTCGAGGGCGAAATTGGAAGTCTTTGTCTTCGCACCATCGGACGGATGCCCAGCGACCGCAAACTTGCTTAGCCTCGACGCAAGCCTTGCGATCCCGACGCGTGTCCTCCGCTTCGAAGATTCCGGACTGCGTCGTCGCACACCGGTCAGACCGGTGCTCCTCACCGGTCAGACCGGTACCCACCGGTCAGACCGGTCAGACCCACCGGTCAGACCGGTCTGGAGCTGCTGCACCTCCGTCTTCGGTTCTTCGGTCTTGGCTTTGTGGATCAACCAAGGAACCCAATGGTTTTCTGGTGAACCACCGGAAACCCCGCGAACTCGGTGTAGCCTCCGCCAATCACCACTCATGACTCGGCTCCCACGTAGTCCCGGCTCGACCTTGGTTTTGAGGCTCAACCAAGAAACCGTCCATGACTTCATCTTGCCGTTCTTGCCACCATGCGGCCCGCACTTGACCCCGCTGGCCACCGGGTCCCTCGAACCAAGCCTACTTGTCTTCTCCACACCTGGAGGCCTCACCGGCAACGACCTTTCACGCTTGTTCTTCACCTGCACCTGCACCAGTCAAGCCGCAACCTGCACCTGCAATACTTAGCCAAGAATCAGTCTACACCACGTTGTCAATCACTCATCACACCAGGAAGCGACCATCCACCGGTCCTCGAACCACACCTGGCTCTCAATCTCCCCCTTGATGAGTGCATTGACAACACACACGTTTTGGTAACCAAGAGAAAAGGAAAAGAAAAGAAACGACCAAAAGAAACTCCAACAAGCGATCGAAAGCCAAAGAAAAGGCAAAGAGCAAGATCACTTGAAGAAGACAAGTCTCGGACCCCTTAGGCAAGGGCAACGGCTCGACACATCCGAGACAAAACATGCTCAAGCAAAGAGCACAAACCATCAGAGCAAAGCTCGAAAACCACAAAGAGCTCCCCCTGCACACATGTAAGCTCCCCCTGAACCGATGTAACTCCCCCTGGACAAATGCATGCGAACCACTTCACAAAACAGAGCAGCTGCAACAGCTCAGCTCTGACCGGTCAGACCGGTCGACACCACCGGTCAGACCGGTGGGCAACATGTGAACAGGACCAGCACTCTGACCGGTCAGACCGGTGACCTCAACCGGTCAGACCGGTGCACAACAGAGCCCAAAAATAGCTCGAAACCACCTGAAAACCTTCCAAATGCATTCAGTAGGCCAAAACATGCTCAAACTTCTCCCCCTTGTTGACAATGCATGAATCAAGCCAAAAATGCAAAAAATGCAACCTAGAGCTTCTCAAATAGACAAAATTCAACATAGGATGCTACACATGTCCAAACGAGCAAGTTAGATACTCTATAGCTTCGTAAAGACATAAACTTCATGATCACCAAGTTTCACAACCATTGGGCGAAGCTAAGATAGAATTTAGCAATTTTGCGAAAAATTACCCTCTCATGAGCAAAGTCCTAAACATGAGCAAAACATGTCAAAATGGCAAAGCCACACAAACTTCATGCTAGGACAACCATTCTAAGCATAAGACCATCATAAACACCCACAAGCACCTCATGTCATGTCAAAGCCACCGAGCCATGTGCCTACTTCTATATATGAGACTTCTCATTGGTAGGCATCATGCAACGATTTAGCACCCAAAGCAAATTAAAATTAGCACATATGACATGGGAGCACATTTTTCAAGCAATTTACATTTCATTTTCAGATTTTTAATTGGAACATGAAATGTCTTTGCGACAAAAAGGAACTTATGCCCCTCCACAAGATGAAGCATGGGGGCTAAACATTCATGATGGCAAATGAGCCTTTGGCCCCATATGATCAAAATAAGCTATCCAACCACAAATTAAGCATAGCCAAGCCACTAAAACATGTCAAGATCATGTAAAGGCATTTACTCACAAGAGAGCATATATATGAAATTTTTCAAAAACATAGCCATCAACCATGGATACAAACCAAGATTATCAAGAGCTAAGCCAAACTAACCATAGCTTACCAAATTAGCTCACAAAGACATATATGTCATTCCATGGTGAACAATGTGTATAAGAGAAGCCTTTCCTAAACAATGCATATGATACAAAATGCATGCAACCTAAGATACAAAGATGCCTATACATCATGCTACATATGCCATGCCAAATGCAAGAAATGCACAAAGGAAAGCTATACATATGCTACAAAGGAGCTCCCACACGCCAACTCAAGAAATCAAACAAACACCAAGCTCCCCCCGCAAACGAGTGAAAGTTGCTTGATCTAGGGGTTTGGTGAAAATATCGGCTAGTTGTTCATGTGTGGGTACATGGATCAAAGCTATCTTCCCTTTCTCTACGTTGTCTCTCAGAAAATGATACCTCACTTCTATGTGCTTGGTTTTGGAATGGAGCACTGGGTTCTTTGCAACGCTTATGGCACTAGTGCTATCACATTGAAGTGGGACATGGGTATACTCCTCACCAAAGTCACTCATGGTGTATGTGATCCAAAGGAGCTGAGAGCAACAACTAGCTGCGGCCACATACTCTGCCTCGGTAGTGGATTGAGCAACACTCGACTGTTTGCGGGAAGACCAAGACACCAAAGAAGAACCCAAGAACTGGCAAGTCCCAGAAGTGGACTTCCTATCCAACCGACACCCGGCAAAATCCGCGTCTGAAAATCCATGAAGCGCCAAAGAAGAAGACGCAGAGTACCAAAGGCCGAAGTCGGGAGTGTGTCGCAAATACCTGAAAATGCGCTTGACTGCTTGCCGATGCGAAGTCCTCGGAGAAGCTTGAAAACGAGCGCACAGACACACTGAGAATTGAATGTCCGGCCTCGTCGCCGTCAAGTAGAGGAGTGACCCGATCATGCTCCGGTACTCCTTCTGGTCCACGTGTTCACCTTCCTCGTCCGCATCAAGAACTGTAGTCGTACTCATAGGCGTCGCCATGGCCTTGGAGTCCTCCATCTTGAACTTCCTCACAATGTCCTTGGTGTACTTAGCTTGGTGCACAAATGTTCCTTCCTTTGATTGCTTGATTTGTAGCCCAAGGAAGAACTGCAACTCACCCATCATGCTCATCTCAAATTCCCTGCTCATGTCTTCTGCAAACCTTGCAACAAGAGAGTTAGACGAGCCACCAAAGACAATATCATCCACGTATACCTGCACAATCAGGATATCTCTGTCCTGCCTGAGGAGAAACAAGGTCTGGTCGACCTTCCCCATCTCAAACCCTCTCTCAAACAGGAACCCCCTCAACCTACCATACCAAGCTCTAGGCGCCTGCTTCAACCCATACAGCGCCTTCCTCAACTTGTAGACCCGGTGAGGGTACTTCTCACTCTCAAACCCCGGTGGTTGCCTCACAAACACCTCTTCCTCCAAAACACCGTTCAGAAAAGCACTCTTCACATCCATCTGGTACAACTTGAACCCTTTAGCCACGGAAAAGGCTAGAAGGATCCTGATCGCCTCCAAACGAGCTACAGGAGCGAAAGTCTCCTCGTAGTCGATCCCCTCTTTCTGACTGTACCCCTGAGCAACAAGTCTCGACTTGTTCCTCACCACTTCTCCTTTCTCTCCCTCTTTATTTTTCCACACCCATTTTGTCCCAATCGGCTTACACCCTGGGGGAGGGTCAACCAACACCCAAACTTGGTTCCTCTCAAAATTCTCCAACTCCTCATGCATCGAGTTAACCCAATTATGATCAGATAACGCATGTCCAATGTCCTTGGGCTCAAAAGTGGCAACAAAAGCAGCATGAGCGAAATGAGAATTGTTCCGAACCCTCGACCGTGTGGTACGTTCATTCATGTCGCCGATGATTCTCGAAGCTGGGTGATCCACTTGCACTCGTCGGGGAGGTTCTCGCCTTGATGCTACCTCCCCCTCAACAGCAGCTTCGCCTTGATCTGGGTTTGTCATTGTAGGTGTGGGAGAGGGTCCATTCTCGATCGTCGTCGAAGTAGTAGGTACATGTTCAGCCGCGGGCCTCACACCGCCATCTTCATCATCTCCATGTTCATGCTCCTCCTCCTGAAAGATCTCCTCGCCAAGTTCGTCGTCACCTGCACACTCAAAAACAAGCTGACTACGTGGCTGTGTCTCGTCGAAGGTCACCTCGCAAGTCTCCACGATTTGGTTAGTTTCAAGATTGAGCACACGAAATGCTCTAGAATGAGATGCATAACCAAAGAAAATACCATCGACAGACCTAGCCTCGAACTTGTCCAACTTCTTCCCTTTCTTCAGAATGAAGCATTTACAACCAAAGACATGGAAGTGACTCACCTTGGGTGTGCGACCGTGCATCAACTCGTAACAGGTTTTCTTCTTGTGAACCCTGAGGTAGATCCTGTTCGACACATGGCACGCGGTATTGACCGCCTCAGCCCAGAACCTTCTCGGAGTCCTATGCTCGTCGAGCATCGTCCGAGCCATCTCGCACAAGGTCCTGTTTTTCCTTTCCACCACGCCATTCTGGGGAGGCGTATACGGACTCGAAAACTGATGTTCAAGACCCAAGTCATGGCAAAAGGTTTCGAAGCGAGAGTTTTTGAATTCCGAGCCATTGTCACTGCGGATCGCTCGTATGGCATCTCCGTGCCTCTCGTTTCTTAACCTCAAGACAAGATCTCGAACAAAACCAAACGTCTCCCCCTTCTCCTCAAGAAAGAACACCCACGCATACCGAGAGTAGTCGTCCACCACAACAAGGACATACCACTTCCCACCCGCAGATCGCACACGAGCTGGGCCAACAAGGTCCATATGGAGCAGCTCGCATGGACGCTCAGTCATCACATCGGTGAGAGGCGGGTGAGAAGAGGCTACCATCTTGGCATGCCTACACGGCGCACAAACCAACTCTTTCTCAAACCTCAATCGTGGCAATCCTCGGACCAAATTGAGTTTACTCAAGCGAGACAAAAGGTCAAAGCTCAAGTGACCCAACTTCCTATGCCACTTCCACAATTCACTCGAAGAACCAGCCAAGAAGCAACGCTCCACACCAGAAGACTGAGAAAAATCAGCTCGGAACACTTGACCCTCGGGAACGACCATGCAAACAAGATCCCCCCGAGAATCTAAAATCCGAGAACCACCAGGCCGAAACAACACCTCAAAACCCTCATCCAACAACTGGGACACAGAAAGCAAATTGTATCCAAGCGATTGAACAAGAGCAACACGCCTGAGAGTGATCTTATCGCTTACCTTAATCTCACCTTCTGACAGCACACGCCCTCGCCCATTGTCCCCAAAGGTGATGTACTTCTTTGTCACCACCGGGACGAGACTTGAGAACCACCCCTTGTCTCCGGTCATATGCCTCGAGCAACCGGAGTCAATCAACCAAATGTTCTTCAAGTCTCCCACCTGAAATTCAAAAGCGAGCACGTGAGTGAACAAACGACTCAGCACTGGGGTTAGTACCAAAAGAGTAAAACCAGTGCCGAGCCATTTGCTCCAAAGTGGGGTTAGCACAAACCAAATCATCACGCCTATCAAAACTACCACCACGGTAACCACCACGAGGGAACCAACCCTCTCTAGCTGGAGGAGGACGAAAACCACGAAAGGGAAACCGTGGATCGTACCTCCGCTCCATCTCAAAACTACGACTCTTCTCACCCTCGTATTGAGCACGAGGTGGAGAACGCCTAGCAAACTGACCACCTGCAAACTTTCCAGACCAACCACCAGAACCACGACCTCCAGAACCAAACCGAGCATCCTCACGAGCACGAAATCCGACTCGCTGTCTGCCCAGACCTCCACCGGTCTGACCGGTGTAGTACACCGGTCTGACCGGTGTGGCTCGGCCAGCAGCAACACCTGCAGCCTTCCGGTCTCCCCAAGCCGGAACCGTCCTCACAAACGCCTTGGCCCTGGGCATCTGCATACGAGGCTCAAGTACACCATTAGAGGGGTGGTACCTGTCCCTGTTAGCCCACTCTCTAGCCATTCTCTCCTCACGCTTCCTCTTGAAGCAAAACTCATCCTTGTGACCATCTCTCCCACAATACCCACAATGGAACTTTATGGGCTGTGGCTTAGGCTTAGGCTTGGGTTGGGGCTGCCCACTCGGCTTCTCACCCTTCTTCTCTCCTTCCTCACCTCCCTTTGGGCTCACAAACTTCACCGGTTTCTGAAAATCATTTGTTGGGTGAGGGAATATGGGTGGATCTGGAGTAGTGTCAAGTTTATTTCTGAGATGGTTGGGCTTGGGCTCAAACTTGTTCTTGTGTCTGTTTGGTGGTGGGATAGGAATCTCTCCAACTCTCTCAACTCCCTCACCACTGTTCTCTCCAAGCTTGTCAGCCCCAAGTGCCAGACCATCATAGCGTTTGAAAGCCGCTATCATGATACCGAGCTGAGGCTCCTGACCCGACAACCAGCTCATACATTTTCTCAGCTCATCATTTTCATCCTGCAGGCGATCAACATAATGTGCAAGCTCCAAATTCTTAACCGCATGCAATTCACAAGTAGAGCAAGAAGTGGGAATAGGCTCTTTCAACTTAGCCTCAAGCGAAACAGTGTAAGCATGCATCTCATCAATCTTTCCATGCAAAACAGGGCAAGAAGTGCAAGCACCTAGCAAAGCAGGTCTAGACTTAAGCTCAGCCACTTCAACCCTAAGCATATCTAGTTCATCACAAGTAGAAGCATGCTTATCCTTAAGAGCAGTAAGATCAGCTAGGTACACAGAGCAATCACAGCAATCAATCTCATCAGAAACCACAGGAGAAGCCTTAAGCGAATCAATCTCAAGCTTAGCATCTAGGTTCTGGGTTTCTAGCTCAGCCACACGGTTCCTAGCATCTTCTAGTGAGGCCCTAAGCTCTTTCCTCATCTTCTTGGCCTCTCTAAGCATGTGATCGCGGTTATCAAGCAAGTCAACCAACTCATCATTCTCCTTGCGCAAGGAAGAGAGCTCATCACATACCTCATCCTCGGAGTCAGAGTCCGAGTCACTCTGGTGGCTCTTCTTGCTGCCGGAGCTACGGGCCATGCCGCAGAAGCCATCTCTCGCGAAGCAGCTCAACCCGCTCAAGTTCCTGGATGACTTCTTGTTCTTGCGCCGATCACCTTCATCTTCACTGCTACTCGAGCTTGAGGAAGAGTAGGCGGAGCTGGAGTCGACGTCGCTCGCTCCGACCATTGCTCGGGCCTTCCTGCCGCGGCCATCCTTCTTCCTCGACCGTCGCTCGTCCTTGTGCTTGTTCTTGTGCTTGTGATCGCGCCTCGATCGGTACTTGCCATCCTTGCTCGATCGGTGCCTGTAGCCGTCCTTGTTCTCCGTCTTCTCCGGGCAGTCGGCAACGAAGTGTCCTGGCTTGCCGCACTGAAAGCACGTCCGTGCTGTCCTCCTCGTGTTCACCCGGTTCTCGTGCAGCCTCTCGAACCGCCTGGTCAGCAACGCCAGCTCGTCCTCTCCAAGCACGTCGAACTCCTCATCTGGCAAAGACATCAAAGAAGACAGAGAGTACATCCTGGAGGATGCGTTAGCGTTAGACTTAGCTCCTTTGCCACTTACGAGAGCGAGACTATGAGAATCAGTCGGGCTCTCGATCTTGGCTGTCATACCACGGTCCAACTCAGCCGACTTGAGCTTCGAGAACAGCTCGTTCACCGTCAAGGTGTCATACTTCTCGGACTCAACAATAGCCTCAAACTTCCCGTCCCATACGGTACGATCCAACGAGTGCAAGAGCTTCACGGCTCTATCATGATCATTGTATGGGAGGACGTCCACATTGGCTCTCATGTTGTTCACAACGACCGTAAATCGCTGGAAAAGGGCATCGACGGACTCGCCGGGGAGATGAGTGAAGTTCTCGTACTCTCTCCGGTAAGTCGCGTACATCCTAGCCTGAACCTGAGCATTCCCAGCATGAGCATCCTTCAACTGCTCCCAAATCCTACAAGCTAAGTCCTCTGTCTGAACCCGATCGAATTCAGGTGGACACAGGGCACGAAACAAGTAGTCGACAGCCTTGTTGTTGGCTTCGAACATATCCCTCGATCCTGGAGCAAGGAAGTTCATCGGATGAACATAAGCTGTGTTCACCGTGACATCCCAAAGGATCTGACCCTTTCCGCGGAGGAACGCCGCCATCCGCCTTTGCCACATCTGGTAGTTCTTCCCATCGAAGTGCGGAGGACCCGAACCCCGTTCCTGGTACGCCATCTTTGGATCTTAGACTGGTAAGAGTCAATAAAGACCCGAACCGGCTCTGATACCAATTGAAGGACCGATTAGGCGAACCAGAGAGGGGGGGAGTGAATGGGAGCCGATAAAAATTCTTCTCGAAGGAGATGGGAACTCCAACAAGACGAACACAGCTTCCAACTCACGTCTCCGACCCAACTACCCAAGTTGGTCAAGACCACGTAGCCACTAGAGTGCTACTGGTCCTAGGAACCAACACTCAACCTTCCTAGCCAAAACTCACCAAAACACACAGCGGAAACTTGCACGGCTTGCTGCCTGTGCTACACCGGTCAGACCGATGGCCTGCGCCGGTCAGACCGGTGACACCGGTCAGACCGGTGGACAGAGCCGGTCAGGCCGGTGGCTACAGCAGCCGCACAGCAAACGTTCCAGGAAGCCTCAGTGAATCCTCTAGGCCCTGGAACAAAAACCACCACGAAACACAACCTGTGAGGAAGAAGAACCCCTCACAAATCCTAGCAAAACAACTCCAAACACTCCAAGAACTGATCAGCAGGACCACGGGACAAAACCACACGGACAAGGCTGTTCCCCGAGACAAAAACCCACCAAGGGCTAGCACCGGTCAGACCGGTCAAGAGCACCGGTCAGACCGGTCGTGCCTGGGCAGCTCGGGATGAACAGCGCCCGCGAGTCAACTCCTCCAAATCCAACTCCCGATCTCCCGATCCGCTCCACGGTTTTGCACAAGACTTTGGGGATAGTAGGAACACCTCATGGGTACTCCATAGCCAAGATTTGGTCCACCAAAACTTGTCAAATCAAGAGGAATCGAAGAAATCCCACCAAGAACGCCTCTAACCCTAGAGCCACGAAAACCCCAAAATCGAGCCCCTTTGCTCACGGATTTGGAAGGGGAATCAAAGGGAAAAGAACCACGAAGGGTTCATGCATACATCCCCCACCAAATCCCAAAGAGAAAGGCCTCGAAATCGCTCCAAGAAAATCGCCAAGAAAAGGCTCCGAAAATCACCAAAAAGGAGAAACGGGAAAGACACAACCAAGCCTTGAGGAACCACGCCGAATCATCTATACATACCAAAGAGGTTCATACAAGGTCTAGCTTGCCGCCCGATCATCCTTCCCTCTCACAAGATCTCACCATGAAGCTCTCAAGCTAGTCCTACGAAAATCCTAAGAAAATAGGAAGGAAAATAGGAAAACCAAATGAGCTAGGGTTTCAAGAGATGGCTGCCATCCTCTCACCACTTGGGTTATATGGAGGCAACCGAAAGACTAAAATACCCTTACTAGATAACTAGGGATACATGCCCCTCGAGGGCGAAATTGGAAGTCTTTGTCTTCGCACCATCGGACGGATGCCCAGCGACCGCAAACTTGCTTAGCCTCGACGCAAGCCTTGCGATCCCGACGCGTGTCCTCCGCTTCGAAGATTCCGGACTGCGTCGTCGCACACCGGTCAGACCGGTGCTCCTCACCGGTCAGACCGGTACCCACCGGTCAGACCGGTCAGACCCACCGGTCAGACCGGTCTGGAGCTGCTGCACCTCCGTCTTCGGTTCTTCGGTCTTGGCTTTGTGGATCAACCAAGGAACCCAATGGTTTTCTGGTGAACCACCGGAAACCCCGCGAACTCGGTGTAGCCTCCGCCAATCACCACTCATGACTCGGCTCCCACGTAGTCCCGGCTCGACCTTGGTTTTGAGGCTCAACCAAGAAACCGTCCATGACTTCATCTTGCCGTTCTTGCCACCATGCGGCCCGCACTTGACCCCGCTGGCCACCGGGTCCCTCGAACCAAGCCTACTTGTCTTCTCCACACCTGGAGGCCTCACCGGCAACGACCTTTCATGCTTGTTCTTCACCTGCACCTGCACCAGTCAAGCCGCAACCTGCACCTGCAATACTTAGCCAAGAATCAGTCTACACCACGTTGTCAATCACTCATCACACCAGGAAGCGACCATCCACCGGTCCTCGAACCACACCTGGCTCTCAATCTTTGGTTACAAAAACGAACCGTTTGTCTTCGCCAACGATGTTGAGCAAGTGTTCTATGTACCTGACCTTGCAAAGAAGAACTGGTCTGTGGTTATGGCTGGAAAAAAAGGATTGTTGGGGTTGAAAATATTGTTGAGGAGGAGGAATACAACCAGTTTGACAAAATTCCATCCTTTGACACTTCATACAAGCCCCGACTCTTGGGAACTAACAAAACACCGTACTTGCGAAGTGACCATAGTGAAAAAAATCCATATACAGAAATCAAGGAAGAAAAAGCAAGCATGATTTCTGCTGAATCCTTTTTGTAATGCAGGATGTGTCTATTGGTGGAAATGGAATCTGTTTTGTAATACAAAGGATGTGATGTATCGGTGGACTTTAAATCCTTTTTGTAATATGTAGGATGTGATGGAATTTGAATCCTTTTTGTAATATATCCTGCCTAAGATACTATATATATTCTGTTTATATTCTGCTTCAGTTCAGTAAGTATGTTGCAGGCTGCTTCCGTTCAGTAACGGGAGTTAATATAAAAGAGATGAGGATTAGCCAACCCACATCGCCTTTGTTATGAGCAAGAGACGAGGATTAACCAACCCGCGTCACCTTTGTTATGGGCAAGAGATGCGAAATCACACACATAGATTAAATCAAAAGAGACGCGGATTAGCCAGCCCCCGTCGGCTTGTTCTTCTTCATGCTTCCAAGTGAGTAGGTAAATCATACAAAAAATTAGACTGCACACAGATAATCACACAAGCATGTCTCTTGAGATGCAAAATCACATACACAGATTACAGTCATCATTGATACATCAGAAGGTTACAAAGCGGCCATCTATGTTCATCATCACTAGGCACTACCAGGATGAGGAACATAGATCTAAACTAAGCAAAAGAGATATACTTTTGTCGACTTGTTCTTCTTCATGCTTGCAAGTGAGTAGGTAAATCATACAAAAAAATGGACTGCACACAGATAATCACACAAGCATGTCTCCTGAGATGCAAAATCACACACACAGATTACAGTCATCATTGATACATCAGAAGGTTACAAAGCAGCCATCTTTGTTCATCATCACTAAGCACTACCAGGATGAGGAACATATATAGATCTAAACTAAGCAAAAGAGATGCTCCCGGCGGCTTGTTCTTCTTCATGCTTACAAGTGAGGAAAATACAGTAGAAGGGGAGAACAAATCCCTTCAAAAGGAAACGTAAGTTTGACGAGATATGCTCCAGATTCTGCAACCTTCCCGTCCGCTTGCTCTTCTTCATGCTTACAAGTGAGCACAAGAGAAAGATACAGCAGAGGGTGGAAACATATCCCTTCAAAAATCCTCCTCCTGGAGGAGAAGGGAAAGCAAAAGGAAGCGCAAATTTGACGAGAAAGATGTAGTGGAGTTGGGCTTCTCTCCCCAGACCTCAGTGATCTTTCTGTCGGCTTGTTCTTCCTGATGCGGGAGGTTCTGGGATACTCTCCCCCCGACAGCTGATGCCAAATCACAAGGAAATATATCACAAAGATTTTTCTAGTAGCTGTGCTAGAGGGATGAGCAACCCAATCACCCATATCACAAGAATTCTTCTAGCAACTGAGAGAAAAGCAAAAGCTTGCACCCTACAAGATCTATTCTTTTGTGCCATAGCTAGATCTAGATCTAGATCTAGAGAAGAACGAAGCAAGTGAGGAGGACCGATAGGCATCGGTCCATTTTTTATAGCAAAAACTAGGAAGGGATAAGATCAAGAGCACAGGAAACGGGAAGGTTCCCAAGAAATTGATGCCAGATCCGGTCAATGGGGAAACAGTTGCCCAATCAATGGCTGAGAGCGGAGGTAGTGATTCCAATGTAGAATTAAAGGTTACGCGGATTAACTTAACGTCATCTCCAATGTAGAATTAAAGGATACGCGGATTAGCCAAACGTCATCTGCAATAGAGAATTAAAGGATATGCGGATTAGCCAAACGTCATCTCTATTGCATACTTAAACCGTGTTTGGAAACAAATCTCCTGTATCTTCTCCTTCCAAAATAATTTAGATCCCCTGCCCCCTCATCTACCCGCGAAAAAAACAGCAACTGCCTACTCTTCATCGTCACCATTCCTGACCGGAGATGAATAGCATGCCGGGAAGAAGCAGGCGGCACCAGCCGTCGTCACTGCTGGACCACCCTCAAGACCTCCGCATTGAGATTGCGGTGCACGTCGGTGCGACCTCGGAGTGGCCCTTGGCTGACCTCCGCAGCCTACGTGGTACTTGCTCGACCATGCGCCACGTGTGCGGCCACGGCGACATCGGCCGACGTTTGTCGATAGAGGGGATAAGAGATGAGATTTCCTAGGTGTGGGACCCCACCACATACAAAGCCTTCCTTGCTATGCTGACCGATCTCGGGAATCCGGAGGCTCGCTTCTTCTCCGGGATCAAAGCCGTCTTCATGGAAAATAGGGGATGCAATGATCTCCGGCGCGCCACCGAGGGTGGGCACGATGCGGCGGCCTATCTTTACGCCATCTTGCTCTACAGGGACAATGGCGGTGCCGCCGCCGACGACACCGCAAAGCGGTACATGAGGCAGGTCGGGGGCGGCGGCAGTACGACGTCGAGATGGCTGATGAAGGACCGATTAGGCGAACCAAAGGGGGGGGGGAGTGAATGGGAGCCGATAAAAATTCTTCTCGAAGGAGATGAGGACTCTAACAAGACGAACACGGCTTCCAAATCACGTCTCCGACTCAACAACCCAAGTTGGCCAAGACCACACAGCCACTGGAGTGCTACTGGTCCTAGGAACCAACAACCACCTACACCTACTCGAGAACGCAGCGGAAAAACCAACTCGAGCAGCTACTGGGCTACACCGGTCAGGCCGGTGAGTAGAACCGGTCAGACCGGTCGCAGCTGGCAAAATCTGGGAACTTCCACAGAAGTCCTCTACACCGGTCAGGCCGGTGTAGCTCGCCGGTCAGACCGGTCCAAGCCAGGAAAACCCAAATCCACCAAACTGACCTACCGAGCTCCAAATAGATCCAAACTCGAAACAGCAGCACCACGGGACAACAACGAACTCACTCAGACGTTCACCCGAGGCAAAACCCACAGAGCCTCTACACCGGTCAGACCGGTGAGCAGCACCAGTCAGACCGGTCAGGCTGGGCCGCTCGGGGATGAACAGCACCCGCGGGTCAACTCCCCCAAATCCAACTCCTGATCTCCCGAATCGCTCCACGGATTTGTGCAAGACTTTTGGGATAGTAGGAACACCTCATGGGCACTCCATAGCCAAGATTTGGTCCACCAAAACTTGCTAAATCAAGAGGAATCGAAGAAATCCCACCAAGAACGCCTCTAACCCTAGAGCCACGAAAACCCCAAAATCGAGCCCCTTTGCTCACGGATTTGGGAGGGGAATCAAAGGGAAAAGAACCACGAAGGGTTCATGCATACATCCCCCACCAAATCCCAAAGAGAAAGGCCTCGAAATCGCTCCAAGAAAATCGTCAAGAAATGGCTCCGAAAATCACCAAAATGGAGAAACGGGAAAGACACATCCAAGCCTTGAGGAACCACGCCGAATCATCTATACATACCAAAGAGGTTCATACAAGGTCTAGCTTGCCGCCCGATCATCCTTCCCTCTCACAAGATCTCACCATGAAGCTCTCAAGCTGGTCCTAAGAAAATCCTAAGGAAAATAGGAAGAGAAAATAGGAAAGCAAATGAGCTAGGGTTCCAAGAGATGGCTGCCATCCTCTCACCACTTGGGTTATATGGAGGCAACCGAAAGACGAAAATACCCTTACTAGCTAACTAGGGATACATGCCCCTCAAGGGCGAAATCAGAAATCTTTGTCTTCGCTCCATCGGACGGATGCCCAGCGACCGCAAACTTGCTTAGCCTCGACGCAAGCCTTGCGATCCCGACGTGTGTCCTCCGCTTCGAAGATTCCGGACTGCGTCGTCGCACACCGGTCAGACCGGTGCTCCTCACCGGTCAGACCGGTCAGACCCACCAAGCAGACTGGTCTGGAGCTGCTGCACCTCCGTCTTCGGTTCTTTGGTCTTGGCTTTGTGGATCAACCAAGGAACCCAGTGGTTTTCTGGTGAACCACCGGAAACCCCGCGAACTCGGTGTAGCCTCCGCCAATCACCACTCATGACTCGGCTCCCACGTAGTCCCGTCTCGACCTTGGTTTTGAGGCTCAACCAAGAAACCGTCCATGACTTCATCTTGCCGTTCTTGCCACCATGCGGCCCGCACTTGACCCCGCTGGCCACCGGGTCCCTCGAACCAAGCCTACTTGTCTTCTCCACACCTGGAGGCCTCACCGGCAACGACCTTTCGCGCTTGTTCTTCACCTGCACCAACACCAGTCAAGCCGCAACCTGCACCTGCAATACTTAGCCAAGAATCAGTCCACACCACTTTGTCAATCACTCATCATACCAGGAAGCGACCATCCACCGGTCCTCGAACCACACATGGCTCTCAATCTCCCCCTTGATGAGTGCATTGACAACACACACGTTTTGGTAACTAAGAGAAAAGAAAAAGAAAAGAAACAACTAAAAGAAACTCCAACAAGCGATCGAAAGCCAAAGAAAAGGCAAAGAGCAAGATCACTTGAAGAAGACAAGTCTCGGACCCCTTAGGCAAGGGCAATGGCTCGACACATCCGAGACAAAACATGCTCAAGCAAAGAGCACAAACCATCAAACCAAAGCTCGAAAACCACAAAGAGCTTCCCCTGCACACATGCAAGCTCCCCCTGAACCAATGCAACTCCCCCTGGACGAATGCATGCGAACCACCTCGCAAAACAGAGCAGCTGTTTCAGCTTTGCTCTGACCGGTCAGACCGGTCACCCTCACCGGTCAGACCGGTGGACAAGATCGTCCAGCACCTGGGAACTACACCGGTCAGACCGGTGTACCTCACCGGTCAGGCCGATGCCACCTGGGAAACTGCCCGAGCTCAAAAATAGCCCGAAACCACTTGGAAACCTTCTAAATGCATGCAGCAAGCCAAAGCATGCTCAAACTTCTCCCCCTTGTTGACAATGCATGAATCAAGCCAAAAATGCAAAAAATGCAGCCTAGAGCTTCTCAAATAGACAAAATTCAACACAGGATGCTACACATGTCCAAATGAGCAAGTTAGATACTCTATAGCTTCGTAATGACATCAACTACAAGATCACCAAGTTTCACAACTATTGAGCGAAGCTAAGATAGAATTGAGCAATTTTGCGAAAAATCACCCTCTCATGAGCAAAGTCCTAAACATGAGCAAAACATGTCAAAATGGCAAAGCCACACAAACTTCATGCTAGGACAACCATTCTAAGCATAAGACCATCATAAACACCCACAAGCACCTCATGTTATGTCAAACCCACCGAGCCATGTGCCTACTTCTATATATGAGACTTCTCATTGGTAGGCATCATGCAACGGTTTAGCACCCAAAGCAAATTAAAATTAGTACATATGACATGGGAGCACATTTTCCAAGCCATTTACATTTCATTTTCAGATTTGAAATTGGTACATGAAATGTCTTTGCGACAAAAAGGAACTTATGCCCATCCACAAGATCAAGCATGGGGGCTTAACATTCATGATGGCAAATGAGCCTTTGGCCCCATATGATCAAAATAAGCTATCCAACCACAAATTAAGCATAGCCAAGCCACAAAAACATGTCAAGATCATGTAAAGGCATTTACTCACAAGAGAGCATACATATGAAATTTTTCAAAAACATAGTCATCAACCATGGATATAAATCAAGATCATCAAGAGCTAAGCCAAACTAAACATAGCTTACCAAACTAGCTCACAAAGACATATATATCATTCCATGGTGAACAATGTATAAAGGAGAAGCCTTTCCTAAACAATGCATATGATACAAAATGCATGCAACCTAAGATACAAAGATGCCTATACATCATGTTACATATGCCATGCCAAATGCAAGAAATGCACAAAGGAAAGCTATACATATGCTACAAAGGAGCTCCCACACGCCAACTCAAGAAATCAAGCACGCACCAAGCTCCCCCCGCAAACGAGTGAAAGTTGCTTGATCTAGGGGTTTGGTGAAAATATCGGCTAGTTGGTCATGTGTGGGTACATGGATCAAAGCTATCTTCCCTTTCTCTACGTTGTCTCTCAAGAAATGATACCTCACTTCTATGTGCTTGGTTTTGGAATGGAGCACTGAGTTCTTTGCAACGCTTATGGCACTGGTGCTATCACATTGAAGTGGGACATGGGTATACTCCTCACCAAAGTCACTCATGGTGTATGTGATCCAAAGGAGCTGAGAGCAACAACTAGCTGCGGCCACATACTCTACCTTGGTAATGGATTGAGCAACACTCGACTGTTTGCGGGAAGACCAAGACACCAAAGAGGAACCCAAGAACTGGCAAGTCCCAGAAGTGGACTTCCTATCCAACCGACACCCGGCAAAATCCGCGTCCGAAAAACCATGAAGCGCCAAAGAAGAAGACGCAGAGTACCAAAGGCCGAAGTCGGGAGTGTGTCGCAAATACCTGAAAATGCGCTTGACCGCTTGCCGATGCGAAGTCCTCGGAGACACTTGAAAACGAGCGCACAAACATACCGAGAATTAGATGTCCGGCCTCGTCGCCGTCAAGTAGAGGAGTGACCCGATCATGCTCCGGTACTCCTTCTGGTCCACGTGTTCACCTTCCTCGTCCGCATCAAGAGTTGTAGTCGTACTCATAGGCGTCGCCATGGCCTTGGAGTCCTCCATCTTGAACTTCCTCATGATGTCCTTGGTGTACTTAGCTTGGTGCACAAATGTTCCTTCCTTTGATTGCTTGATTTGTAGCCCGAGGAAGAACTGCAACTCGCCCATCATGATCATCTCAAATTCCCTGCTCATGTCTTCTGCAAACCTTGCAACAAGAGAGTTAGACGAGCCACCAAATACAATATCATCCACGTATACCTGCACAATCAGGATATCTCTGCCCTGCCTGAGGAGAAACAAGGTCTGATCGACCTTCCTCATCTCAAACCCTCTCTCAAACAGGAACCCCCTCAACCTACCATACCAAGCTCTAGGCGCCTGCTTCAACCCATACAGCGTCTTCCTCAACTTGTACACCCTGTGGGGGTACTTCTCACTCTCAAACCCCGGTGGTTGCCTCACAAACACCTCTTCCTCCAATACACCGTTCAGGAAGGCACTCTTCACATCCATCTGGTACAACTTAAACCCTTTAGCCACGGAAAAGGCTAGAAGGATCCTGATCGCCTCCAAACGAGCTACAGGAGCGAAAGTCTCCTCGTAGTCGATCCCCTCTTTCTGACTGTACCCCTGAGCAACAAGTCTTCACTTGTTCCTCACCACTTCTCCTTTCTCTCCCTCTTTATTTTTCCACACCCATTTTGTCCCAATCGGCTTACACCCTGGAGGAGGGTCAACCAACACCCAAACTTGGTTCCTCTCAAAATTCTCCAACTCCTCATGCATCGAGTTAACCCAATTATGATCAGATAACGCGTGTCCAATGTCTTTGGGCTCAAAGGTAGCAACAAAAGTAGCATGAGCGAAATGAGAATTGTTCCGAACCCTCGACCGTGTAGTACGTTCATTCATGTCGCCGATGTTTCTCGAAGCTGGGTGATCCACTTGCACTCGCCGGGGAGGTTCTCGCCTTGATGCTACCTCCCCCTCAACAGCAGCTTCGCCTTGATCTGGGTTTGTCGTTGTAGGTGTGGGAGAGGGCACGTTCACGATCGTCGTCGAAGTAGTAGGTACATGTTCAGCTGCGGGCACCACACCGCCATCTTCATTATCTCCATGTTCATGCTCCTCCTCCTGAAAGATCTCCTCGCCAAGTTCATCGTCACCTGCACACTCAAAAACAAGCTGACTATGTGGCTATGTCTCGTCGAAGGTTACCTCGCAAGTCTCCACGATTTGGTTAGTTTCAAGATTGAGCACACGAAATGCTCTAGAATGAGATGCATAACCAAAGAAAATGCCATCGACAGACCTAGCCTCGAACTTGTCCAACTTCTTCCCTTTCTTCAGAATGAAGCATTTACAACCAAAGACATGGAAGTGACTCACCTTGGGTGTGCGACCGTGCATCAACTCGTAATAGGTTTTCTTCTTATGAACCCTGAGGTAGATCCTGTTCGACACATAGCACGCGGTATTGACCGCCTCAGCCCAGAACCTTCTCGGAGTCCTATGCTCGTCGAGCATCGTCCGAGCCATCTCGCACAAGGTCCTGTTTTTCCTTTCCACAACACCATTCTGGGGAGGCGTATATGGACTCGAAAACTGGTGTTCAAGACCCAAGTCATGGCAAAAGGTTTCAAAGCGAGAGTTTTTGAATTCCGAGCCATTGTCACTGCGGATCGCTCGTATGGCATCTTCGTGCCTCTCGTTTCTTAACCTCAAGACAAGATCTCGAACAAAACCAAACGTCTCCCCTTTCTCCTCAAGAAAGAACACCCACGCATACCGAGAGTAGTCGTCCACCACAACAAGGACATACCACTTCCCACCCGCAGATCGCACACGAGCTGGGCCAACAAGGTCCATATGGAGCAACTCGCATGGACGCTCAGTCATCACATCGGTGAGAGGCGGGTGAGAAGAGGCTACCATCTTGGCATGCCTACACGGCGCACAAACCAACTCTTTCTCAAACCTCAACCGTGGCAATCCTCGGACCAAATTGAGTTTACTCAAGCGAGACAAAAGGTCAAAGCTCAAGTGACCCAACTTCCTATGCCACTTCCACAACTCACTCGAAGAACCAGCCAAAAAGCAACGCTCCACACCAGAAGACTGAGAGAAATCAGCTCGGAACACTTGACCCTCAGGAATAACCATGCAAACAAGGTCCCCTCGAGAATCTAAAATCCGAGAACCACCAGGTCGAAACAACACCTCAAAGCCCTCATCCAACAACTGGGACACAGAAAGCAAATTGAACCCCAGCGATTGAACAAGAGCAACACGCCTGAGAGTGACCTTATCGCTTACCTTGATCTCACCTTCTGATAGCACACGCCCTCGCCCATTGTCCCCAAAGGTGATGTATGTCTTGGACACCACCGGGACGAGACTTGAGAACCACCCCTTGTCTCCGGTCATATGCCTCGAGCAACCGGATTCAATCAACCAAACATTCCTCAAGTCTCCCACCTGAAATTCAAAAGCGAGCACGTGAGTGAACAAATGACTCAGCACTGGGGTTAGTACCAAAAGAGTAAAACCAGTGCCGAGCCATTTGCTCCAAAGTGGGGTTAGCACAAACCAAATCATCACGCCTATCAAAGCTACCACCACGAACACCACCATGGTAACCACTACGAGGGAACCAACCCTCTCTAGCTGGAGGAGGACGAAAGCCACGAAACGAAAACCGTGGATCGTTCCTCCTCTCCATCTCAAAGCTACGACTCCTCCCACCCCCGTATTGAGCACGAGGTGGAGAACGTCTAGCAAACTGACCACCTGCAAACTTTCCAGACCAACCACCAGAACCACGACCACCAGAACCAAACCAAGCATCCTCACGGGCACGAAAACCAACTCGCTGTCTGCCCAGACCTGCACCGGTCTGACCGGTGTAGTGCACCGGTCTGACCGGTGTAGCTCGGCCAGCAGCACCACCTGCTACTTTCCGGTCTCCCCAAGCCGGAACCGTCCTCACAATCGCCTTGGCCCTGGGCATCTGCATACGAGGCTCAGGTACACCATTAGAGGGGTGGTACATGTCCTTGTTAGCCCACTCTCTAGCCATTCTCTCCTCACGCTTCCTCTTGAAGCAAAACTCATCTTTGTGACCATCTCTCCCACAATACCCACAATGGAACTTTATGGGCTGTGGCTTAGGCTTAGGCTTGGGTTGGGGCTGCCCACTCGGTTTCTCACCCTTCTTCTCTCCTTCCTCACCTCCCTTTGGGCTCACAAACCTCACCGGTTTCTGGAAATCATTTGTTGGGTGAGGAAATATGGGTGGATCTGGAGTAGTGTCAAGTTTGTTTCTGAGATGGTTAGGCTTGGGCTCAAACTTGTTCTTGTATCTGTTTGGTGGTGGGATAGGGATCTCTCCAACTCTCTCAACTCCCTCACCACTGTTCTCTCCAAGCTTGTCAGCCCCAAGTGCCTGACCATCATAGCATTTGAAAGCCGCTATCATGATACCAAGCTGAGGCTCCTGACCCGACAACCAGCTCATACATTTCCTCAGCTCATCATTCTTATCCTGCAAGCGATCAACATAATGCGCAAGCTCCAAATTCTTAATCGCATGCAATTCACAAGTAGAGCAAGACGTGGGAATAGGCTCTTTCAACTTAGCCTCAAGAGAAACAGTGTAAGCATGCATCTCATCAATCTTTCCATGCAAAACAGGGCAAGAAGTGCAAGCACCTAGCAAAGCAGGTCTAGACTTAAGCTCAGCCACCTCAACCCTAAGCAAATCTAGTTCATCACAAGTAGAAGCATGCTTATCCTTAAGAGCAGTAAGATCAGCTAGGTACACAGAGCAATCACAGCAATCAATCTCATCAGAAATCACAGGAGAAGCCTTAAGCGAATCAATCTCAAGCTTAGCATCTAGGTTCTGGGTTTCTAGCTCAGCCACACGGTTCCTAGCATCTTCTAGTGAGGCCCTAAGTTCTTTCCTCATCTTCTTGGCCTCTCTAAGCATGTGATCGCGATTATCAAGCAAGTCAAGCAACTCATCATTCTCCTTGCGCAAAGAGGAAAGCTCATCACATACCTCGTCCTCGGAGTCGGAGTCCGAGTCGCTCTGGTGACTCTTCTTGCTGCCGGAGCTACGAGCCATGCCACAGAAGCCATCTCCCGCGAAGCAGCTCAACCCGCTCAAGTTCCTGGATGACTTCTTGTTATTGCGCCGATCACCTTCATCTTCACTTCTACTCGAGCTCGAGGAAGAGTAGGCGGAGCTGGAGTCGACGTCGCTCGCTCCGACCATCGCTCGGGCCTTCCTGCCGCGGCCGTCCTTCTTCCTCGACCGTCGCTCGTCCTTGTGCTTGTTCTTGTGCTTGTGATCGCGCCTCGATCGGTACTTACCGTCCTTGCTTGACCGGTGCTTGTAGCCGTCCTTGTAGCCGTCCTTGTTCTCCATCTTCTCCGGGCAGTCGGCGACGAAGTGTCCTGGCTTGCCGCACTGAAAGCACGTCCGTGCTGTCCTCCTCGTGTTCACCCGGTTCTCGTGCAGCCTCTCGAACCGCCTGGTCAGCAACGCCAGCTCGTCCTCTCCAAGCACGTCGAACTCCTCATCTGGCAAAGACATCAAAGAAGACAGAGAGTACATCCTGGAGGATGCGTTAGCGTTAGACTTAGCTCCTTTGCCACCAACGAGAGCGAGACTATGAGAATCAGTCAGGCTCTCGATCTTGGCTGTCATACCACGGTCCAACTCAGCCGACTTGAGCTTCGAGAACAGCTCGTTCACCGTCAAGGTGTCATACTTCTCGGACTCAACAATAGCCTCAAACTTCCTGTTCCATACGGTACGATCCAACGAGTGCAAGAGCTTCACGGCTCTATCATGATCATCGTATGGGAGCACGGCCACATTGGCTCTCATGTTGTTCACAACGATCGTAAACCATTGGAAAAGGGCATCGACGGACTCGCCGGGGAGATGAGTGAAGTTCTCGTACTCTCTCCGGTAAGTTGCGTACATCCGAGCCTGAACCTGAGCATTCCCAGCATGAGCATCCTTCAACTGCTCCCAAATCCTACAAGCTAAGTCCTCTGTCTGAACCCGATCGAATTCAGGCTGACACAGAGCACGAAACAAGTAGTCGACAGCCTTGTTGTTGGCTTCGAACATATCCCTCGATCCTGGAGCAAGGAAGTTCATCGGATGAACATAAGCTGTGTTCACCATGACGTCCCAAAGGATCTGACCCTTTCCGCGGAGGAACGCTGCCATCTGCCTCTGCCACATCTGGTAGTTCTTCCCATCGAAGTGCGGAGGACCCGAACCCCGTTCCTGGTACGCCATCTTTGGATCTTAGATAGTAAGAATCAATAAAGACCGGAACCGGCTCTGATACCAATTGAAGGACCGATTAGGCGAACCAGAGAGGGGGGGGGGAGTGAATGGGAGCCGATAAAAATTCTTCTCGAAGGAGATGAGGACTCCAAGCAGACAAACACGGCTTCCAAATCACGTCTCCGACTCAACTACCCAAGTTGGCCAAGACCACGCAGCCACTGGAGTGCTACTGGTCCTAGGAACCAACAACCACCTACACCTACTCGAGAATGCAGCGGAAAAACCAACTCGAGCAGCTACTGGGCTACACCGGTCAGGCCGGTGAGTAGCACCGGTCAGACCGGTCGCAGCTGGCAAAATATGGGAACTTCCACAGAAGGCCTCTACACCGGTCAGGCCGGTGTAGCTCGCCGGTCAGATCGGTCCAAGCCAGGAAAACCCAAATCCACCAAACTGACCTATCGAGCTCCAAACAGATCCAAACTCGAAACAGCAGCACCACGGGACAATAACGAACTCACTCATACGTTCACCCGAGGCAAAACCCACAGAGCCTCTACACCGGTCAGACCGGTGAGTAGCACCGGTCAGACCGGTCAGGCTGGGCCGCTCGGGGATGAACAGCACCCGCGGGTCAACTCCCCCAAATCCAACTCCCGATCTCCCGAATCGCTCCACGGATTTGTGCAAGACTTTGGGGATAGTAGGAACACCTCATGGGCACTCCATAGCCAAGATTTGGTCCACCAAAACTTGCTAAATCAAGAGGAATCGAAGAAATCCCACCAAGAACGCCTCTAACCCTAGAGCCACGAAAACCCCAAAATCTTGCCCCTTTGCTCACGGATTTGGGAGGGGAATCAAAGGGAAAAGAACCACGAAGGGTTCATGCATACATCCCCCACCAAATCCCAAAGAGAAAGGCCTCGAAATCACTCCAAGAAAATCGTCAAGAAATGGCTCTGAAAATCACCAAAAAGGAGAAACGGGAAAGACACATCCAAGCCTTGAGAAACCACGCCGAATCATCTATACATACCAAAGAGGTTCATACAAGGTCTAGCTTGCCGCTCGATCATCCTTCCCTCTCACAAGATCTCACCATGAAGCTCTCAAGCTAGTCCTAAGAAAATCCTAAGGAAAATAGGAAGAGAAAATAGGAAAGCAAATGAGCTAGGGTTCCAAGAGATGGCTGCCATCCTCTCACCACTTGGGTTATATGGAGGCAACCGAAAGACGAAAATACCCTTACTAGCTAACTAGGGATACATGCCCCTCAAGGGCGAAATCGGAAATCTTTGTCTTCGCTCCATCGGTCGGATGCCCAGCGACCGCAAACTTGCTTAGCCTCGACGCAAGCCTTGGGATCCCGACGCGTGTCCTCCGCTTCGAAGATTCCGGACTGCGTCGTTGCACACCGGTCAGACTGGTGCTCCTCACCGGTCAGACCGGTCAGACCGGTCTGGAGCTGCTGCACCTCCGTCTTTGGTTCTTCGGTCTTGGCTTTGTGGATCAACCAAGGAACCCAGTGGTTTTCTGGTGAACCACCGGAAACCCCGCGAACTCGGTGTAGCCTCCGCCAATCACCACTCATGACTCGGCTCCCACGTAGTCCCTGCTCGACCTTGGTTTTGAGGCTCAACCAAGAAACCGTCCATGACTTCATCTTGCCGTTCTTGCCACCATGCGGCCCGCACTTGACCCCGTTGGCCACCGGGTCCCTCAAACCAAGCCTACTTGTCTTCTCCACACCTGGAGGCCTCACCGGCAACGACCTTTTCACTCTTGTTCTTCACCTGCACCAACACCAGTCAAGCCACAACCTGCACCTGCAATACTTAGCCAAGAATCAGTCCACACCACGTTGTCAATCACTCATCATACCAGGAAGCGACCATCCACCGGTCCTCGAACCACACATGGCTCTCAGCTGAGCAACGAGGGGTGTCTGCCTTTGCACGAGAAGGCCGTGCGTGCGATCCACTCCTCGACTTGGCGCATTTGGGGTGAACCGCTGCCGCCTCCGGCACAGGTGCGCAGCGATCAGCCATGCGCAGGCAACGGCGGCGGCTGCGGCGTGGATAAAGGATGGCTTGGAATTTCTCTGTTTTGCAGCGAAGACTGTAGGCTCCGCCGCGAAATGGTGAAGTTCGAACGGAGTATTAGAATAGGAAATCAGTAGTGGATTAGCTTTTGTATGTTGCTCGTATTATCTGTGTAAATTTTTGGAAGAGCAGCAAAGCCGACGCGGGTTATTAGTCCTGTGTCGCTACTGACTGTGGGGCCCAGTTCTATTCGAATGAAGAACAGTTCGCATTTCTCCTTTTAATCTGCAATCAAATGTTGTAACATGTATTTCTTCGTCGTAATTAGTCCAAATTTGATATTGTTTTTCAAAAATTTTCTAAAATCACCATATTTTCATCAATTTTATTGTTTAGTGTATATTCCGTTTCTTGAATAATGTTTATATACCTTATTTTGTTCTTTGTAAGTACAATAACATATAAATAATATTTGTTTTACACAACCATTAGTGATGAAACTTTGCATTTCGTAAGCTTAAGGTGAACATAAGGTTTTGTTAAGTTTTCAAATGTATATGAGTTCGAACATGTTGCAAAGTGTAGAAAACTTCAATGTTCAAGCAACATTGTAGGAAACTATGTGAGAGATGTAGACATTTGTACACAAGTATATTATTCCTTCATCGAGACCATTTGAAATTTTGAAGACAACTTTAGGTACCCAAATTATGTTGCCAAGTCAATTTGTAGATTTTTAGAGCAAATTTGATGTTATTAGAATCATTATATAGGGTGTAAAAATGAAATATAAGAATTTTGGGCACACAAGTGTGACTGTTGATATTTTATTCAAATACTAAATGTCCAAATATGAATTGTTCGTATTTTTATGATTTTTTAGGTGCTATTTTATGGGCTCTAATATTTTAGGGAAGCAAGTTTCATTCAAAAAAAATAGTGATGGCCCCACGCGTCAGCGTCAGCAGCCAATATAAAAAAGATAACCATTGCCTGCCCGCCCGGACCCAACTGCCAACAAAGGCGATGCGGGTTCACTAACCATCGTCACCAATGACACTGGCCCACACGTCAGCGTCAGCAGGCTAACCCGCGTCGGCAATGACTATCCATTGTCTCTAAGATCTAATTCATCACAACAGATCTCCAGTTCATCACAACAGATCTCCAGTTCATCACAACAGAACACATATTATAGGAGACGTGGATGGATCTACTCGCGTCTATTAGATCGAGTTGATGACATACAAAATCCAACAACCAAACTAATTAACTAAGCAGTTCATGATCGACAAACAAACTAAGCAGTTCATGTCCAACAACCTGACGAAGACACCAACACACACACATTATTACTATACATGGTAGAGGAGTCTATCATTTAGTCGGTCGCCGCCGTCGGAGTCCCGCCGTCGTCGTTGCCGCCGTGGCTACCGTCGGAGCCGTCATCGCCGTCAGAGCCGCCGTCGTCGAAGACGAAGTGGCGGCCAGCCCGCTTGACCACGGGGAGGTTCTCGAGCTTCTCAGCCAACTCGTGGATCCTGAAGGCGAGACCCTTCACGCTCGGGTCCTTGTTCAGTTCATGAGGCACCTTGATGTCGAAGGCCTCGCCAACATCTTGAAGCTTTCTGAAGGCGCTCCTGAGCAGGTCGACGGCGAACTTAGTGTCGTCGAAGAACGGTTCCTCGTCGGCGTCCTTGTTCGCCGGCTCCTTCCCCTTCTCCAACTTCCTCCGATGGCGGCTTTCGTCGTCGTCGTCCTACCTTCGTCCCCGCTTCGCCGGCGGCGGGCTCCTCGACGCCATCTCCTCCTTGGTGATCTCTCGGTGATAGAAGATTTGTAGTGGTGGATCGCGAGGAGGAAGAAGAAGCGAAAGAGATGATAAGCTTATGGAAGAAGCAGGGGAAAGCAGGGGAAGGCAGGGGAGTTATATTGATAAGACGCAGAACCGTCCGGCGCCTCTGCCCCCACCGACTACTCCACTACTGCCACTCAATTGCGCATTAGGCTCCGTTTCAAGCGCAAAACCGTCCAAAACCACACGTCGCCTTTCAATTATGCGGGAAGGTGAAGGGGCAGGGGCAATGATGTCGGGCCCACTCGTCAACGGCAGTAGCCAAACTGTGGTGCCTTTTCAATTTCCATTTGTTATTTTAGATGGCCTCGTCGCCTTCTTCAACTTCAACCCTCGTCACCTTCAACTTCAACCCTCGTCGCCTTTCAATTTCAAAACCCCGTCGCTTTTCTATTTCCTCCCCTTCTCCTTGATGGCCGCGGTGTGCTTGATGCAGCTGCTGCCAGATGATCTTGTCACCCAGATCATCACCCACTCCATCAAGGATGAGCCCGTCATCCATTTTCTGAACCTTCGTAATAAAATCTGCGGCACCTTCTGGCGCATCTGCGACTTCGATGAGGTACTACTGCACGTGTCGCTGCGTGATCTTCGTCAGGTATGCAAGAATCTCTACGTCAGGTCATGCTTTGAGCGACGCTTCTGCGAGGACAATCATCCGGAGGCATTATGCTTCGAGGGGATGGAGAGGTTGATGAGGCGGCGGAATCCCGATAATGGTCTGAAGCTCGTCGGAGATGCCGCTGCTGAAGACTCCGGTGCCAAGTACTTCTTAGCGATGCTGAAGTACCGTTGCAACCCTGCGGACCCTGAAGCCGTGGCACTACTCCAGGAAATCAGCGGCGGCCCGTCGCCCCCTGACGGGCGGTGGAAGAACCACAACCTGCGGCGGCTGCGCTACCTCGTCAAACGGGATCTCGAGAACATTGCGTGGTGATACTGGCTTGGTGACGGTGACGACGACATTCCATTGCTGCCCTCCAGAATCCCCACGTCTGCATTTGGGCAGCGGGATGTAGGCGCTACGGGCCGGAGACCTCAGAGATCATCCACTACTGCAGCGCCGAGTGTCGCATCCGTCATGAGTTTGACCTCTGGACGTGTAACTTTAGGGCCGCCGTGGAGTATGCCGTTAGCAGGATGAACATCGGGATGTAGGCGCAAGCATCAATGAACATTATCTATCTTGAATGTAAATTATTAGATATTACTAAACGCGGATTTGATTTTATCGGGATGTCGGTTTTTAATCGGTTTTTGATAGACAAGATTTGATTTGTCACGTTTGTGAGTCAAATCGAAGGTTGCGGTGGTCTCATTTGCCGCCGACGAGGCCTAGGATGCCCTCTTGGGTGTCAAAACCGCCGAAGCGGGCACGGTGGGGGCGGCGGCGGGCGGCGGTGTCCTCTGCTTCCTCCTTTGTTCTATTGGAGAATGAAGAACAGTTTATTCGTCCCGCGTCGCCGACGACATTTCTCTTTTTAATCTGCAATCAAATTTTGTAACATATATTTCTCCGTCGTAATTAGTCCAAATTTGATTATTATTTTTTCTACAGTTTTCTAAAATCACCGTGTTTTCATTAATTTCATTGTTTAGTGTATATTCCGTTTCTTGAACAATGTTTATATGCCTTATCTTGTTCTATGTAAGTACATCATATAAATAATATTTGTTTTCCACACCTCCTGTAATGAAACTTTGAATTTTCGTAATCTTAAGGTGAACACAAGGTTTTGTTAAGTTTTCAAATGCATATGAGTTCTAACATGCTGCAAAGTGTGGAAAACTTCAATGTTCAAGGAACATTTTATGAAACTATGTGAGAGATGTAGATATTTGTACACAAGTATATTATTCCTTCATCGAAACCATTTGAAATTTTGAAGACAAGTCTAGGTACCCAAATTATGTTGCCAAGTCAATTTGTAGATTTTTAGAGCACACTAGATGTTATTAGAATCATTACATCATTAACATGGATGTAAAAACGAATTCTAAGAATCTTGGGCACACAAGTGTGACTCTTGATATTTTATTCAAATACTAAATGTCCAAATACAAATTGTTCATATTTTTATGATTTTTTAGGTGCTGTTTTATGGGCTCTAATATTTTAGGGAAGCACGTTTCATTCGGAAAAAATAGTGGCTGGCCCACGCGTCAGCGTCAGCAACCAAAATAAAAAGATAACCGCTGCCCGCCCGCCGGACCCAACTGCCAACAAAGGCGATGCGAGTTCACTAACCATCTTCGCCAATGACACTGGCCCATGCGTAAGCGTCAACAGGCAAACCGTGCGCGGGTTGCTCAAAATTTCCCACCTATATTAACTATAAAGCCCATGGAATTCCAATTCCACCAGAGAGCCGTCAAGGGCACGCCAGTAATTTCCTTAAACACAGTTACGCGCGCAGTTCCTCAGGGTACATATTCGGCTCCTCGCTAGACAGATCCACAACGCCCGCATTCTCCCCACAGCCGCCGCCACTCTCCCCGCTCGCCTTCGCCGCTCTCTCCCCGCCGCAACCCTTCTCTTCTGCAGCCCCACCGCTCCCTGCGTGACGACGGTGATGAGGACGCGGTTACTAGCGTGCAGACGGCTTCTCGGCCAACCTAAAGACGGTTGACACGGATCCGTCATCCCCGGCCACAACGACGAGCCGGCCACCTCAGGCCACGGGCCGACGTGGATCCGGCCCCTCCAACCATCACGAGAACAACTACTTCATTCGCGACAGAGGTTAGTCCTGCTTGAACCCCCAACACCCTCTCTCTGCTCGGCCACCAAATCTGCTATATATTCATGTCAATGTGGATTAGGGAGACATGCCTTGATAGTTCATTTTTAATTGATTGACTGTGGATTTGATGGATGGATTTTGTTGCTCCAAGTCTGTTTGAATAAATTCTTGCTAACAGATGAAGTTATATGAACTGTTGAAATTCATTTTCATGTTCCTGGTGCTATAATTTTTGCACTGTAAATTCATGAAAAGTATTGAGGATTAATGCATATTTTAATTCTGCTATGCTTTGAATGTACCAGATCGACAGTTATGCTTTGGACCTGTTAGCATACTTTAATTCTGCTATGCTTTGAATGTACCAGATCGACAGTTATGCTTTGGACCTGTTAGCTTACTTTAATTCTGATGGCCACATAATGTCAGTGGGAATTGCATCGCAGTGGTTTATAATGTAGTCCACCCAATCTGCTATATATTCATGTCAATGTGGATTAGGGAGACATGCCTTAATAGTTCATTTTTAATTGATTGACTGTGGATTTGATGGATGGATTTTGTTGCTCCAAGTCTGTTTGAATAAATTGTTGCAAACAGATGAAGTTATATGAACTGTTGAAATTCATTTTCATGTTCCTGGTGCTACAATTTTTGCACTGTAAATTCATGAAAAGCATTGAGGATGTTAGCATACTTTAATTCTGCTATGCTTTAAATGTACCAGATCGACAGTTATGCTTTGGACCTATTAGCATACTTTAATTCTGATGGCCACATAATGTTAGTGGGAATTGCATCGCAGTGGTTTATAATGTAGTGATAACTAGACTGTCCTATGCTTTGTTGTGAGTGTTAATTGTTTCACTACTGTCATATATATTGTTATTGTTGGTTTCATGATGTGTTGTGAGTGTTGTTTCACTACTGTCATATATAATGTCATGATTGCTTTATCCTCTTGTTGCATGTACACATGGAACACACAATCCATCGCTGCTGAAGTTGGACAAGGAAGTAGTTGAAGGAATTTATTCTCTGCTTTGATATATAAGCATATTGTTGTGTCCCTGTCAAAATGGTTAGCACCTATCCCTGTATGCTAATTAAGTAAAATATGAACTGTGTATGTCTATGCTGATTTTATTTATGACTTGTAATGATTTCTAGTGTAATATCAGCTATTTTGCCTGTCAGAGAAAATGAATTTATCCAATAAGAAATTTGTTTAGATTTTCAGTCTTGCTTATGTTGCTCTACTGACAACCTGACATATCATCTATGCAGCCTCCCACAACAACAAACTCCTCTACCTCTAGTGCACCATCACAGCCCATCGGCGGTGAACCTTCTTCACAGGGTCACTCAGCACAGACTGCTGCGAGTAGTACTCGATCTCGCGGGTCAAGGACACAAACCAAATGGCCAGAAGACAAGTTGACTGCAACTGGACTTGATGCCAATTTTTGGCCTACCCCAGATGCTGCGACAGATAGATTTGTATTGGTCTGTGGCCTCATTGCTCGGGAGAGGGTGTCCATCAACAAGGCGGTTGATGATCTCTCACCAATTGAGAAGGAACGTTTGTTCACAGTTTTAGAGGAAAAGCTAGATTACCCAGCCAATCTGGAAGAATCTGTTCGCAAGAAGGCAGTTAAGGCAGCTATATCAGAGATTGGAACCTTGTAACGGCGGTTCAAGGCCCATTTAAGAAAAAAATATGTGAGCGAAGAGGAGACTCCCTTTGTGAAGCATGCCTTTTTGCAGCAACAAGACTGGGACATGTTTGTGCAGGAAACCAATTCTCCTTCATTTCAGCAATTGAGCCAGGAGATGAAACAAAAGAGAGCATTGCATAATAAGCCACACAAGACGGGCAGAAAAGGTTATCGTGGTAAAAGGAAAGAGTGGGAGGAAGAGGATGCAAAGCTAGTTGCAGAAGGAAAATAGAACCCTTGGGACCAATTTCCTGGACGTTCGAGACCTTATCCGCGGGCAAGGGTAGGGAAGAAGAGGAAAAATACTAGTGAAGGAAGCGGGGGCATAACATTCAGTAACCCTGCGGTGGTGGGGGTAGCAGATCAGGTGAAAACACTTACAGCTCAGGGTAGCGATGGTTCTTTCTCTGGGGTTAGGGAGGATGATATCCTCACCGCAGCACTTGAGACTCCAGAGCATCGAGGTCGGCTCCGAGGCGTGTCTAGTTCACTTGGCTGGGGTAAAGGGTTTGGTGAAGAGTTTGCTGGAATGTACAAGAAGAAGAGGAGGAACAAGAGGTCTGATGATATGATGGACGTAACATATAAAATAGTTGTCCATGCTCTAAGACTATCAGGCATCGAAATACCGAAAAATGTACTTCTTCCTTCCCAATTACCAGCGCCTGTCAGTAGCAGCGAGGAAGAAGACGTGCATGGCAGCGAGGAAGAAGATGTGCATGACCGCGAGGAAGAACATGCGCATGACCGCGAGGAAGAACATGCGCATGACCGCGAGGAAGAACATGCGCATGACAGCGAGGAAGATGCGTGTGGCAGAGAGCAAGACCATTGGAATGCCAACGAGGACGAAGCGAATCAAGTGCACAGTGATAGTTGATCACCTATGCTGGACACAATAGATAAGCTGACAGAGCCAACCGCGTGCAGCCTTTTGGATGGCACCGGGATTAATGTGGAGCTCGCACTAGCGAAAGTCTTTCCATTTCATAAGGCTTGCCATTCAGTACCGGTGCAGGATGGGTATGTTGTGGTGCAACCTACTTATGTGTGGGCTAATGCGGGTCACTACCCTCTGCCTGTACCAATTGATGGGGGTGACATAGCAACCCTAGCTGAGGCTCTCGTTCAAAGGATCAAATGGCCAAAGGACAGGATCCTTATACCACCCATGACGAGACATCCCAACCCTGAAGCCGCAACAGGTAGCAGGGGTACAGCATCAGATGGAGGTACTGCAGCTCAGTGTCAGCAAGAGAAGGCTCAATAGCAGTAGAAGCAGTAGATCAACAAAACTACGCAGCAAGAGCGTCGACAACAGCCGGAGGAGCCCAGGCAAACTCCGCCTAAGCAGCAGCTGCAACATGAGGATAAGCAACAGACGAAACATCAGCCTCTCCAACAGCAGGAGGAGGAGCGCAGGCAATCTCCACCTAAGCAGCAGATGCAACATGTACAGCAGCCTCTGTAATAGGAGGAGGAGCCCAGGCAATTTCCACTGCAGAAGGGGAACCAGGCCAGGAAACCTCTGTCTATAGATGAGATTCTTAACTGTATTATTGGGATAGAACAGGAACGACCAAAATACAAGCCTGGTGCACCTATGTTGTCAGAAGCAAATTTAGAGGCTGCTGGACCAAATTGTGCCAGGTTGAATGCTTACGTCATGGAACACAGTAAGGATAAACTTTCCTTTCTAGCAAAGGTGGATCAACACTACTTTAAAGGTGGTGGTGGTGCTTTAATGTTAAACATTGCATTCAGTAGCATGTATAACCTTATAACCCTGGCTTCTCTGGATGTTACCTTCTTGAGGTTGTGGACATTGTAAGTCCCTTAAAACCTAAAAGGATATTTCTTTAATTTTGACCACAAAGTTCATGCATGCTAACAATTTGATTTTTGTAGGAAAATGATGGATAAGGCAGCAGAGATGCAGATCAGTGTTGGGTTTTTAGATCCAGATTTTATTACTTCCACAAATATTTCTCAGCATTCTGGCCTTGTTACCAAAGCAATCGCAAATGCAATGAACAACGACTACGTGGTGGGTGCCTACTACACTAGCCACTGGGTAACAGTGATCATCTGTATGAAGTTCAAAGAGGTTTGGTATCTAGATTCTGCTAAACAACATCCCCCGCTAAAGTTCTCAGACCTCAAATATGTTGTGGACTGGTCAGTATCTTGTAGGTTTTGTTCACAAAAATTCAATCTCTTAGTGTTTCTAATCGGTATTGCTGACCATGCAGGGCCTTTGGTACAGTATCTTGTAGGTTTTGTTCACAAAAATTCATTCTCTTAGTGTTTCTAATTGGTATTGCTGATCATGCAGGGCCTTTGCTGATCATGCACAAGACGTAGTGATGAAAGGAAAGAAAAAAAAGCCAAAAGCCACAACACTCAAGCACAAAACAAATCTCGATGTAAGACCGAGGTTTTTTTATGGTCCCTTCTTACCTTTTTGGTACTGCATTAACTTGTCATTTTGGTACCTCGATGCAGTGTGCTCAGCAGCCATGGCGGTTCTCTTTGTGTGGATTCCATGTGGCATTCCATCTGTTAAGACTACTTGATGACATACCTGACATCAACAAGGCTGCTATAAGTAGATAATAATGCTCAACCTTGTCTCTGCTCATATTCTCCATATGATTTTAGAAATTGATTTCTACTTGTATTCTCATAAATGATTGTATTTCGCAGGATTTCAAAGCTACTGTAGATGTTTCCACAGAAGATCTAAAGCATGTCCGGGAGATGCTGTGCGAGTACATTCTTAAGGAGACCATCGACCGAAAGGGCAACTTCTATAATGGTGCACCGTGAGTTCATTGTAGCCAGAAAC
Organism: Cenchrus fungigraminus; assembly: GCA_036936925.1. Lineage (NCBI taxonomy): Eukaryota > Viridiplantae > Streptophyta > Magnoliopsida > Poales > Poaceae > Cenchrus > Cenchrus fungigraminus. The sequence goes on along the minus strand of CM072772.1, from coordinate 52,616,275 downwards.
TTGAAACAAATTCAGTCTTCTTTAGTCAGGTGTTGTTGCCTGAGAAACCTGCTTGGCTTGCTTGGTTGGGGTCAGATGCTGCCTGGTTCAGGCAGTTTTCTCATGACTCCATCCAAACAAGCCCTGATGAGAGTAACTTGAAACTTCATGTGATCTTGCTACCTTGTCTATAAATGTGATCTTCCTTGTCTATAAATGTGATCTTGCTTGTCTATATCTGTGATGTGAGAATGTATTTGTGATGTCTCCTTGCTGTGGTGGGTGCCATATCCTGGCTGGTTCCAGGATGGCAGGATGCAGCCCCTGATTGCTGCCAAATCCTGGCTGGTTCCAGGATGCAGTCGGCAAGTAGACAGGTTACTATAGGGGTGGCCTACCTATCTGTAACGGGCGTTAATTAAAGCTCGTTACAAACATTAATCAGTTAGTAACGGGCTTCATTCTGAATGACCGTTACAAACATGCCAACAATGTAACGGGCAGTGTAAAAGCTCGTTACCAATACTGACCGGTGGGCCCCAGAACCTGGCCCGTTTGTCGAGATAGAGGAGACGCGGGTTGACAGCACGCGTCTCCTTTAGTCGAGAGACAGCAGACACGCGTGGAAACAGATGCGTCTCATTTCGTCGAGACAGAGGAGACGCAGGTTCACAGCACAAGTCTCTGATATTGAGTTCACAGTAACGGGCTCTGTTTTGGTGCCCGTTACCAAAGTTCCCTGTGCGCTCAGAGAAACAGCCATTTCACGTGACCGGTGACTAGTTGTGGTAACGGTTGTTGTTTGATGCCCGTTACGAATCCTAGTTGTGCTGAGATGCACGTGAAATAGACGCGTCTCATTTCGTCTAGATAGAGGAGACGCAGGCACACAGCACGTGTCTCCAATGTTGAGCTACTGTAACGGGCTCTGTTTTGGTGCTCGTTACCAAAGTTCCATGTGGGCTCAGAGAAACAGCCATTTCACGTGACCGGTGGCTAGTTGTGGTAACGGTCGTTGTTTGATGCCCGTTACGAATATGTGTTATCAATAACGGGCATCTGCCCGTTACCTTTCTTGGCTCATTTGTAACACTTGATCGGTAACGGGCGCTTTGCCCGTTACTAAAGGCAATCTATGCCCGTTACTAAAGTGAGTTTTTCACGTAGTGTCTTCCATGCATACCCATGGTGGCATGTTATATGGCACAACAAATACTGGCCACATACTATATGAGTTGTTCATGTTGTCAAATGGATTGAAACCATCGGTTGCAAGAACAAGTCTAAGGTTCCTAGCAGCTTCTGCAAATTCTGGCCAACTTTTATTGAATTGTTTCCATGCCTGACCATCAGCTCAATGGCTAAGCTCATTTTTCACTAGTTTTCACATCGACTTGTGCCATCGTGCATCATTTGCTGTTTTTGATGAAAGAAACATCCTCTTCAGCCTGGAAATCAGCAGAAAATGTCTCAATACCTTTTGAGGAACGCGCTTATTGGTGTCTGCATCCTTCCATCTTGAATCCGCTTCACAACATACTAGGCACACATCAAGTTTGACATACTTCTTCTTACGAAACAATATACAATTATTTTTGCAAACATGGATTTTTTCATAGCCGAGTCCCATGGAACGTATGTACTTCATTGCCACATCGAAAGATTCTGGAAAACACGCTTCTGGGAATCCATTTTGTAACAACATCATCGTTGCATTGAATGCGGTGTTGCTCATCCGACTGAAAGACTTTATATGAAGTAACTTCACAACAAATGTAAATTGTGCATATGAAGATGTCGGTGACACCTTACGGTTCAGATGTTCCTTTACAAATTCATACATTTTCTCACCGAGCACCTGACCCTTGCCCAAGTCAGCAATCAATTCAGAAATTCCATCGTCTCTAGGGCCTTCGTCCTCCTCCATACCCGATTTGTATTGGTTTTCCTGGACTGTTTCCTGATCACCACCATCCCGTGGAGCTGCATTATCCACATCCACCTCTATATCCGGCAGAATTGCGTTATCCTGAACATTTGCATCATCGTCAACCATATCCTCCAAAGCTTCTCCATGATGGATCCACCTAGTGTAAGTGGTTGCCATCCCACTTACAAGTAACTGAACTCCAATTCACTCTATAGCCCCTTGTCGATGGCTGTTAAGTACCTAATTTAAGGCCATCAATCCCTGCATTTCATCATGAGAATCATGCATCCACACTAGAATAGGGGTTTAAACTAACAATTTCCACAAGTGGCTGTATGAAGATGAATGCAGGTGTTTAGCATAAGGAATGAAGAGAAAGCACACCTCTATGATCCTAGCACTTCAGGCTCAGCCAATGAGGGGCTGCCATGCAAGCAGCCCCTAGATCAATGACATCATCAATCCAAGAGAGAGAGCCTTGGCGAATCGGAGAACACCACGCGTGCATCACATGGATCCTATGGCCCACCAGAGCGCCTAAACCGCCTCCAACACACGTGTACACCGGGAACTGACCTCAGGGCCCACCAATTAGCCACTCAGAGAAAGCACAAGCCGAGGGGGCCCACATGGGGGTCGGCCGACCTTGGGATCGGCTGAACCGACCTTTGGTCGGCTGATCCCAGGTCTCCACGTGTTGCTCGCCCATTGGTCCTAGAAGCCATCCCCGGGGTGTTTCGCCCCACTTGACGCCGGTGCTCAGCCTATAAATAGAAGAGGAGGGGGTAAGAATAGGACAACACACTTGAAGGCAACTTCTCACCTTAGCCTCTTCTCCACCTTCTCATTCCCTCTAGGTGGAGGTGAAACCTCATCCCACCATGAGTGTGAGTGTGAGGAAGATCTAGCTTAGGTGGTGCTAGGTAGAGAGGGGAGTGTGTGGGTGAGTAGAAGGGAGGTGCGATGATCCGTTCTTCGTTCATCATCTCTTTGTACCTCGTGAGTGATGCTGTTCTTCATTTAGACTAAAGTGAGTATTTCGTTATATTCCAATTATACTAAAGTCGTATTCATACATGGGTGATATGTTCTAGAGTTCTTCATTTGTTCATCATTTAGAGGCTCGTGTTCTTCGTGACACGATCTTTTGATCTTGTTGGCTAGATGAATAATTCTGCATTCTGTTTGTGTGACTGCTTGTCAATTAGAATATAGTGAGTACCCTGCATATCTGAATTAGACCAAAGTGTCATTCATATCTCTTTGTATTGTCTTGATTCCATTATGGGCAAGGTCTAGTTGTACTCACGGGTTCATTGCTCCATATTTCTACGGAGTGCTATAGTGTTGCTACGGGACGTCAGACGTAGCTGTGCTATAGTAGTAGTCGGTAGTGCAGACGTGGTGTCTGGACTACGGGTTATCCTTCGATTGCCCTGTATCCCACGGTTTGTCTTGGGGTAGGCCGTGGTGGTGACAGCCATTGGACCCTTTCGGAATCCCCCACGTTCGGATACAGGTGTAGGCAACCATTTGTCGTGAACTGACTATTATTGCCAGGACGGTCCGGTGTCCGAAGCGAGATCCTTTGCAGCTTGTACCCCCTATAACCAAGTACCTACAAGAGATACCATACCTCTCACCTACCTCAGCAGAGACGCTGTGTCCTTAGATGAGTCGCTCGTAGAGTACCCAACCGTTCCTAGGAACAAAACCCTTTGGAATACTCCCGAGGGAGAAGTTCTACAACGGTGTATCCGTGCACTTGCGGATTCGTTCGCACCCGTTAGTGTACCCGGGTGTTCCTTACATGCTCACGCTAGATGCGCCACTAGTGGTGAGGTTAAGAAATACCAACAAGCATTTCTGGCGCCGTTGCCGGGGAACGGTTGTCGAGAATCTACGAACCCGACTATCCTTTTATCTTTTGTTTTTCCTTTTCATTTTTACCTCTACCCCCGTTATCCCAGGAAGGTGATCCTTGTACACACTTTCCAACCATTATGAGTGAACCAATAGAATCATCCTTGCAGAGGCGACCCGCCTTCTTAACACCTTGTATGGTTCACCCATCCCTCATGAAGCTAGTTGAGAACGATTCCTTCTCAGGGAAAAGTCATGAAAATCCCTACTCCCATGTGAGAGACTTTGAACAACTGTGCTCTACCCAGGGTAAGACCGGGGCGACACAGGATGTTCTTAGGAGGAACTTGTTCCCGTTCTCCCTTTCAGGAGGAGCGAGAACTTGGTACCGTTGTTATGGGCATGATCACCTCAATTAGGGAGCATTGAGAGCAGCTTTCTGCACCCGATTCTTTCCTTTGAGGCGTATCATTTCCTTAAGAATGACGATCCTCAGTTTCCAACAGAGAGAGAAGGAATCCCTTGGCATGGCATGGCATCGTTTTGCCTCTATGGCCGAGTCATGCCTATTCCTTGATCTACCAGACCTGGTCCTCTTGCAGCATTTCCGGCTTGGTTTGCTAAGGGATAGTGGCATGACGCTTGATGCCATGTCGGGAGGCGCCTTTGTGTTCTTAGAGCCGGAGCGAGGAAAGGAAATTCTAGGAAAACTCCGAGATTTCAGCTCCCCGCCCGTCCTGAGCGACGAGGTAGCCAACCATGGTAATGAAGAGTTACCTAGATCCATCTTCGAGAGAGCCCGAGCTTACATACCAACCTTCTCTACGCTCTGGTCGAAGATGTTATTCTTGACTAGCATGAAGCTACGGGAAAGAGCACCTAGTGTGAGTTCTTCCCTTAGGTTCCCCTATCATTTCTTCTCTTAAACACCCGACCTTCGAGACTTAGTCTCGGAGGAGGGAGGAAAGGAGTGGTCAAAGAAGGATGGTTGTTCCTAGCGAGAATGACTATTTCGACTTCGACTACAACTTTCCGGGAGAGGTTACAATGAATGTTTTGTGCTTCATGTCAAGGCTCAACCTGAGGTGCCGGCACACCAAAGGTCGGGCTAAGACACTGGCCCCAGGATCACAAGTCTCTATACTTCTGGCCTTGGAAAGCACGATTTTATACCGATCCAGTTAAGCAACCTATCTCATCATCATGAGCTCAGCTAGGACCGATGCTGATCAAGTTAAGTAGGCATAAATCCCATTCTTACACCTTGACTTGATCGATGCCCTGCGGGAGTGTGGTTGCATCTCTATCTTTTGCACTCTCGTTGGAAGCTTGGGTTGGCTTACGTGTCATCCTCACACTAGTAAGGGTGAGAACCTTAGCAACCTAAGGAGAGAATGAACTGGCAAGTTTGTTGCTCTTGATTTACAACTCGAATGTTTGTTCGACCCATGGAGTCTCACTGACTTGATCTGGGGTCCGAGCATTATTGAGCCATGCTTCCAGAGGTATGGGTCCAGGTGAACACCCTATGTTGCGCCATTTATGCGGGAAGAGGTTTAAGTAAAGCTAAAAGAGGAGTGAAGGCATTTATGCCCAACACCTTGTCCTAGCTATTACTAGAGCCTCCAACCTCAAAATCTACGGGACACCTGGCCCTGAGACCGTGAGCCTTGCTAGAACCCACAGGCCAAGGGGAGGCCCAGCGGGGCCCATATGGGTTCGGCTGACCCACTAGGTCGGCCGACCCAATAAGGGCGCCGCTGCCTCTCCCCTTTCGCGTGTGCCTCCTTTCATCCTCCAGAGACCTCCTCCTCGCCGCGCAACGGATTTCAAGCCACGCGGAACTCCATCTCCCCTGCTCCTTCCTTCCCACAGCCATCGCTATGGCCGACAAGAGCATTGTTCCCTACCCCGCGGAGTCCTCCTCTACGGAGCCCATCAAGGGAGACGTCCCTGCCATTGCTGCGTCTCCTAAAGAGACAGCACCTATGGAGGTTGAGTGCATTCTTGATGTACGGCCGCTCGCTTCCCGTCCTCCGGTGGAAGGCCATGGATCGGGGGCAGCCAGGGAAGGACCCTCGGTTGCTAAGGGGGTTGTGGTCCAGCCCTTCACGCCTTTGGCTCCCCGCTCCTCAAGCCGATCTGCTTCGCCTGGCAAGGCAAGGAAGTCGCGGGGACGTGCCAGCAGCCCCTACCAGAGGGGAGTGGGGATTTGGCCAAAACCCGTGTTGATCCCGCCGCCACCGGTGGTTCCACCATTTTGGACCGACGCTCCAGGAGCCTCAGGGGCAAAGGGCCATCCGGTCCCCGCTGCACCGATCTCTCCTCCGCCGGTCTCTCAACCTGGGAAGCTCAGGTTCGTTAGCCCAGGTAGCTCCGGCAGGAAGGGCACCCGAACACCAGTGACTCTGGAGGCGACCGATGAGGACTTTGAGCTGGGCAGCAGCTCCACACCACGGGCACCCAGGAGGTCGAGGGAGAAGACTCGGGCAAACGAGCGATCTCCCAAGACTCCCTCTGCCCGGATAGGCCCGTTGGTAGAAGAGCTTGGCAAGAAGTGCGAGAAGCTGGAGTCCATCAATGCAGAGCAGAAGATGGACCTCGCTAAGCTGAGGGATGACCTCCGCGACCTTCGTCATGGCCTGTGTGCCAAGATGAGGCGCCTCTTTGAGGCCACAGGGCACGAGGACCTCTATGACGCGGAGTAAAGGGCTGCACCCATTTTTCATTTTCCTTAGGCGCTTAGTTCAGTTTAGTTTATTTCCTTTCATGTTTATTTCCCTTTCAATTTTTATTTTCCATCATGTGTGTAAGCGCCTATTTTATTACGAACTTGAATAAAATAATCTGACTCCACCGGTCGTATAACCCAGTCGAGTCACATGTGTGTCAGTTGTTTTTGTTTTTGTTTTGAAGAACTGCACCCAGGTACAAGATAGTGTGGGGGAGAGTCACACTCTCCAAACGCGAACACGATGGATATTTGCACCCACACCACACTCGCACAACGCTATGATGTTGGCACTTCTTACGTCGTTACTAGATTTGCAACGGCGCCAGAAAGCCTGTTGGTATACTACACGATCACAGATAGATCCGCAAGCGCACAGATACCGTTGTAGCTTTCACCCGGAGTATTCCAAGGGATCGATTTCCACGGGGAACGAGAAGTGTTGTGAACCTGAACTAATTCGTCCGGGGGATATGGTGACGAATGATAGAAAGGCAAGGGTAGATTTCGGGTAGAGAGGGGATAGCTGATGAAGTTTGGGACTCGTGAAAGTCACGGATAGAATCAAGGCAAAACTTGTCGCTCGTCGGGGCCAGAGGGAAAAGAGCCACGGAAAGGGATGAGAAGGGGGCTCTGATGTCGTAACTCCTACCTGCCGGAACTAATGTGGTGGACTACAAAGCCCGTCCGAAGCTGTCACCTCCCTAGGGTACCACAACTATTCCGTTGAACCGGGAAGCATTCCAAGGTACTGGAAAGCCTAGACACCACGTCTACACTAACCAAGCACTACTTTACTCGATTTCAAAGCAAAGCAATCACAACAAGTAGAAACTACTAAATGCAATCGAAGAACCTAAGAGCGAATGATGAAATGACTTGAGACTTAGTTACTCACGAATCCGAACTTACAAAATATCCCAGGTGTGGACGACCATAGTTGTACCGCACCTACCGAGGAAGGGGAAGAAGACCGACACTTCGGCTTCTACTCCAACACTCAACTCTCTCTCCCTACTCTCTGAATACTAACTTATGTAGGGCTCCGCCACTTGCTTCTAATCACTTGTGTCCTTCTATGAGGTGCCAGGCTCTATATATAGGCCCTCTGGGTCGGTGGCTGCTGGAGGGGTACTTGTAGGTGAGAGGGAGGTGCAGTGGCCGGCAAGGAGGTGCGATCGTGCCTCTAGGTGCGGCCGGCCCTCCAATTTCCACCGCCTTCGATCGTGTGTCCATGATTTGGTCCCTGAGGCAGTTTGAAGACGGTTGTGGGTCGGTCGGTTCTGTGAATGAGGTGCGGCCGGCCCTAGGCCCCCTTGTCATACGCTTCGGATCATGCTCTAGTGGGTAGAAGTCCTGGATGCTATCCCACGTCGGTTGTTCACTAGCTTGTGGGACCATGAATCCAAGTGAAGCTAATCTCAACCTCTGGATCAAACCGACCTTATTTCCTCGATCAGGATCATTTCTAGTTGTGCTTCCTTGAATGACCGAGGCTTGGTGGCACATTTGGGCGTGTCGGGCTGGTGCGGCCGGCCCTAGTGGTGCGGTCGGCCCTGGAGGTTTGGCCGGCCCTAGTTGTGCAGCCGGCCCTGCCTCCTAGCCCCGGTGTATCTCTCCTGTGGTGTGGTTCCTTGATCCAACATGATCGTGACGATCTTAGCCTTTTGGGAGCTGGTGTACGGGGCTATACTTGGTGTGAACCTGAATGGTGGTGCAAGGTAGGGCCGGGCGCACCACTAGGTACTGTCGTGCCTACCTTATTTGGCTCAATGCCCCAGAATTGTTCCCTAATCTTGATCCTACAGATAAAATCTCAACACAACTCGTGGAACCTCGTTAGCACCTAAAACATGCATGAAATTCGATATAAAGTGATGTCGTAGCCGAGATGTTGACGGTCAAATATTTGTTGTAAGGACCGTCAACAAACTCCCCCACGCTAGACGTTTGCTCGTCCTCGAGCAAAGCCTAAGCTTGAATGGTGGATCAGACATTCCTTCATGTTACCTCCCTGCAAGTACTAGTGCACAATTCCATGCCCTATTGGCTATTTGAAAGTATTGGTACCAAAGAAACTTAGCCTTGCTCTTACCTATGGAGCTTGTAACTTTTCACCTTGCCTTCGGAGGTTGAGGAGTAGAATGGTTTGACTTTGCATCTCTCATTCCTCTCTTTTCGGGATCCCATCTCGGAGTTTTGAAATTTCTTTTTTGTAAACAAGAAGATAATGTTCCTCGAATGGTTCCCTCGATCACTCAAGTGGTATTTGTTACCTCACCAAAGGCTTTTGATTGAGCCTCAACTTCCTACTCTATGGCTGTATGTGGAGCTTTGGGTAGGATAAGCATGAGACTCACTTGTGCCACATGATATTGTTGAGCCAAAGACCGGATCCAAGAAGAAACTAGTCATGCAACTTGATCGAGATGTGCAAGTGTGTGGAATATTTTTCCTTGGTTTTCTAGATACTCCTTGTTTTGAGATTCTCCTCTTGCTTTTATTTTGGAGGGGGTCATGCTTCATATTTTTCTTTTCTATGCTCTTTGATTGGAGCACATTTTTCTATGCTTCTTTGAGCATTTTTTTTGTGGATGGATGGCATGTTTTGCGTAACTCCCGGTGTAGGAGTTACCATGTATATGAGGGTGTATGTGATCTCGATCATGGGAGCATGAAAAGATTCTACCAAGGGTCACAATAATTTGGCAAAACTCAATGGGTCACAAGCAAGCATATGTAGAAGGTTTAAACTTTGATAGCAACATATGGCTTTGGTAGGTGATATGGCCATTGAGGAACTTGTCTTGTTTTATTTTCTCAAAAGAAATCATCCGAGATTTTCACCATACTATGAGATAGAGCAAGATTAACATTGTCGCACCATATCATACTAGTCAACACCCTAGGTTTGGTCATAAGTATTTGCGTCGCACAAAGTTTTGATTCAGGCTCATGTTTTGAAGAGTACCAATAAATTCATCAAGCCTATAGAGTATAAAATTGTATACCAGATTCTTGCAAGGGTTTAACATAGCAATTATTCCTTATTTCCGAAGTGAGGATGGGTAGGCAAAATTTTCGAGAGCATGTTAATGCAGTTTTAGTTACTAAGCAAGATTAATAGGATAGTCATAAGATAACATCACGAGATGAGTTAGGGGTTCAAACCAGCGTGACCCAGCACGAAGATGTTCGGTTCGCGAGGAAATGATAGGTGCGGCTGGCCCTCCCAAACTTTGTGTCGTGCTTTGCAAGCTGTCTCTGGTGCATCTCGGTTACCTACGCATTGTTGGGTTCGCGATTGTGTGACGAAGGTAGGTGCGGCCGGCCCTCTAGGTTCGGCCGGCCCTACCTCCTCTCATTTTCCCTGCGCACTCGTGAACCAAATGAAATAACATTCTCTGGCTGGCTCAAATCACAAGACAGAGCAGCAAAATAACCAAAGATTTATAAGGTGGTCACTCGACCACAAGGAGTTTGTAGCATCCCTTTAATCAGGCAAACCTAAACGAATTAAAACAAACAAGTTTTTGAAAAAGCAAACCTAACACACAAGAAAGGAAACGACACTAACGAGATGCTACACGGATCCTACGCCTAGAAATCTAAGGCAAAACGCAGTCGTAGAGATCCGGATGCCCTAGTTCCTTCAGCAGGCACCTAAACTTGCTGCAGAGGCCTTTGCGGAGAATTTCCATCTTGTCATCCATGTCCATCCGCCATAGCTCGGCCTCGGCTATGCGCTCCTCCAGCAAGTTGTTCTTCAACTTCAGCTCAGCCACCTCATTACGAAGACCCTCGTAAGGATCCTCGTCCTCAGAATCCTCCTCTGAATCTTCAAACTTGCCAGGAGGACCACAGATCGGTGGAGGCTTGCGGTGGTGCATCCCGCTAGTAGGGGTGGAGAAGTTGGACTCATCTGGCTCCAAATCGTCCCTGTCCAACTGAGGGACTAGCTGCTTCTCAAACCCACGGGGAGTCTTGCGCCCGATGATCTTGTATTTCCCCTCTGTTGGGTGCTTGAAGAATTCTGTCCCGGCCGTCTTTATGGCGAAGATGTTCTCCCTTGGCGACTCGTTGAAGAGCTGCCTAGAGATCGGCGTCTCCGGCTCCTTCAACCTCAGCTGGCCCGTTGTAGGGCGTGCCGGTGACTCTGAACGGCAGGGCTTTCCTTTCAAGATCATTCTCCTAGGGGACAAGGACCTCCCGTGCACGTTGGCCGGGCTGGCAGAACGGGCCTAGTGCGACCGGACCTGGGTGGTACGGCCGGTCCTACCCCCTCCTAGGGTTGCCTCCTGAGATGCACGAGCAAGGGCCAGGGACCCCTGGTGTGGCGAGTTTTGGCTCGATCCCACCCCGGAACCTCCTGCGAGCGCTTTCGAGGACGCACCGCCAGGGGTGGTGGGTGCCGAGCTCTTGGAGAGGTTGCTAGGGCCATCACCACCCATGGTTTGATAGGAGATGGCGAGAAGGTAAGGGTTTTTTTTGTTTTTTTGGAAAGGAGATGAGTTTCTGGAGAAGAACTCGTTACGCGAGGTTTTCAGGGGTTATCTGGATAGCACAATAGGAGATACTAGATACCCTAGCTCACGCGCTGCCTAGAGCCAGATGGGGGAGGTGCAGCCGGCCCACTAGGTGCAGCCGGTCCTAGCCCATTACCCCAAAAGGCTGGCTTCGTGGCAACCAAGATAGGAGAGCAAAAAGAAACAGGAAAACAAACAAGAAACACTCTATATACACAAGACAACCAAAACTCCAATCATTCCAAGTTAATGACCTCGATAACATCAAGTTCTTCGAGGTTAGGCATGTTTGGTTCAAGGAAGATTTTAAGTCTTTGGCCATTTACTTTAAAAGTGTTTCCGTCTGAATCCTGTAGGGTTACGGCCCCATGCGAAGCAGAATTTATGACCGTGAAAGGGCCGTTCCATTTACTTCTAAGCTTTCCACGACCAAAAAGTTTAAAGCGGGAGTTAAAAAGTAGTACCTTATCTCCCGGATCAAAGGATTTCTTCTTGATCCTCTTATCGTGCCACCTTTTGGTTCTCTCTTTATACATCTTTGCGTTGTGATATGCCTTCTCCCTCCATTCCTCGAGTTCACCCAATTGATTTTGTCTTTTAATTCCGGCGGTGGGGAGATCCATATGCCACTTCTTGATAGCCCAATGTGATTTGTACTCCAATTCCACGGGCAAGTGACATGTCTTTCCATAAACCAATTGGTATGGTGTCATACCAATGGGAGTTTTGTAAGCTGCGCGATATGCCCATAATGCTTCGGGAAGTTTATCTTTCCATCCTCTTCCCATCTCGTGGACGGTCTTCTGAAGGATGTTCTTGATTTGCTTGTTTGATGTTTCAACTTGGCCACTTGTTTGGGGATGATATGGAGTAGCGACTCGGTGCTCCACTCCTTGAGCTTTCAAGTATCTTCTAAAGTTGCCATCAATGAAATGTGATCCCTCGTCACTGCTGACTACCTTTGGTACTCCGAATCTAGGGAATATTATGTCGTGGAACATTTTCTTCGAGCTTCGAGAAGCTGCTGTATGACAAGGCATTGCTTCCACCCATTTTGACACATAATCTACTGCCACTAGTATATATTCACAATTCCCTGACATTGGAAAAGGTCCCATGTAGTCAATCCCCCAAACATCGAAGATTTCGACTTGAAGATTAGTGGTAAGGGGCATGGCATCCCTTGTACTAATGTTACCATGCTTCTGACATCTTGGGCACCTTCTCACGAAATCCTTGGCATCTTGGTAGATAGTGGGCCAATAGAAACCACACTGACAAACTTTCGCATTGGTACGGAATGCTCCATAGTGTCCTCCATATTCTGACGAGTGGCACCTTTCTAAGATGCCGTTCACTTCCCATGATGGTATGCAACATCGTAGAAGACTGTCTGCGCATATGCGGAATAGATAGGGCTCATCCCACATGTGGAGTCTACTCTCGTATATTAACTTCCTCTTATCTCCCTCGGGTGGCACATATCCTGATGCCATAAAATTGATAATGTCTGCATACCAAGGATCATTGCTGTCTACCCTAAGGAGTGTATCGTCTCTCAAGGAATCATTGATTGGTAGCGATGAATCATGCTCTAGATGAAGCCTTGATAAGTGATCCGCTACTGAATTTTCCACTCCTGGTTTATCCTTGATTTCTATGTCGAATTCTTGGAGTAGTAGAATCCATCGGATCAATCTTGGCTTTGCATCTTTCTTGGTGAGGAGATACTTGAGAGCGGCGTGATCTGTAAAGACAATTACCTTGGCCCCCACTAGGTAGGACCTAAACTTGTCTATTGCAAAAACCACAGCTAGAAGCTCTTTTTTGGTGGTAGTATAATTTAGCTGAGCACCATTGAGAGTCTTGCTAGCGTAAGCTATAGCATGATGTTTCTTGTCCTTAGTTTGTCCTAGGACCGCCCCAACGGCATAATCGCTAGCATCGCACATGATCTCAAAAGGCAAACTCCAATTGGGAGGTCGGATAATTGGGGCTCAGATCAAGGCTTTCTTGAGGGTATGGAATGTGATAAGACATTCTTCATAAAAAACAAAGGGAGTATCCTTGGCTAAGAGTTTGGTCAAAGGACGGGCAATCTCCGACAAGTTTTTGATGAACCTACGGTAGAATCCTGCGTGGCTTAAGAAACTACGGATGCCTTGACATTAGCCGGAGGTGGAAGTTGTTCAATAACCTCTATCTTAGCTCTATCCACCTCTATCCCTCATTCGGACACCCTGTGTCCAAGAACAATCCCTTCCCTTACCATGAAATGACATTTTTCCCAATTGAGGACAAGATCCTTCTCGGGACACCTTCTAAGAAATTTATCAAGATTTTTAAGGCATTCCGAGAAGGTCTGTCCATAAACCGAGAAAACGTCCATGAACACTTCCATGATTTGCTCGATCATATCCGAGAAGATTGACATCATGCAACGTTGAAAAGAGGCTGGAGCATTACATAGCCCAAAGGACATTCGCCGGTAGGCGTAAGTTTCGTAAGGGCATGTAAATGTGGTTTTATCTTGGTCATCGGGATGGATACGAATCTGGTGATAACCAGAATAGCCGTCTAGGAAGCAAAAGAAGGAATGCTTCGCTAACCGTTCCAACATCTCGTCTATGAAAGGAAGGGGAAAGTGGTCTTTCTTGGTGGCCTTGTTAAGCTTGCGATAATCTATGCACATACGCCACCCTATGACGGTGCATTGAGGGATGAGCTCATTCTTGTCATTGCGCACCACCGTCATGCCTCCTTTCTTTCACACAACTTGAACGGGACTAACCCATTCACTATTGGGTACCGGGTAGATAATCCCGGCATGAAGGAGTTTTAAGACTTCCTTTTTCACTACCTCCCTCACATTATTGTTGAGCCGACGTTGAGGTTCTCTTGAAGGGGTTGCGTCGGGTTCGATGGGAATCCTATGTGTGCAAAGAGTGGGGCTAATTCCCTTGAGATCTTGAAGAGAGTATCCTAGTACTGATCGATGGGTTTCAAGAACAGTGATGAGCTGCTGAGCTTCTACCTCAGATAGCTTAGTGCTGATGATCACTGGAGTTTCTCGATTCCCATGGAGAAACGAGTACTTTAATCCCGGAGGAAGAGGTTTGAGCTCTATTGATGGTCGTTTCGGCTTCTCGGTTGGGTCAAGCTTAAACGAGACTGTGGCCTCATCCTCCTCCGTGAAGAACGAGATTTCCTCTTCAAAGTTTGGTTGAGCTAACTCTGCTAGGGAAGCAGCCATTACCTCATGTAGTAGATCTGGTTTGGGTTCGGCTTCTACGGGGGTGTTTTCGGTTCTAAGGTAAGACACCGGTAGGAAGTCGTCACCGATCTTTAGCTCCAACGCTGGTTTCCTTGGGGATTGCTCTAAGATTTTCATGATAGGTCTACTGATGATGATTGAATGGGTGTGATGGCAAGGTAGATCAAAGATATGAAAATCAAGATAAAGCTCATGTTCCATAAATTTTACGGGAAACACTCGAAGAATGCCCTGGCAACCTAATGTCTCTCCTAAGGGAATGTTAAGGAGTTTCGAAGATTTTGAGAGAGCAGATACGGCTGCTAGGGATTTTGCCAAGGATGAACCAATAATGTTGATCCCCAGGCTAGGATCATACCAGACATCATGCTTATTTCCCATGAGTTCACATATAGTGTGCCTCATTTTGGTTGGGAGTTTTATGACATCAGTCGAGGCTTCCTCCTCATCCAACCATTCTCTACTCATGATGGCCGAAAGATTTGTAATGAGCCTAAAATGCTCGGCTCGTTCATCTGAGAAAGAGATAGAAGTTTCCAGCTCCTCTTGTGCTTTTGGTGTCTCTACTCTTTGGTAATTCCAAGTATTCCCAAAGTTAGCAAATAGCTCATCGTAAAACTCGTAGACGAAATCGCACGAGGGGTCGCCAAACTCTCTATATGGTTGAAATGGTTCATCGGTGAACCATGTTTTTGTTAGAGGAGTGCAATCCTCTACGGATTGGATAGTTGGGAAAGTGGGTTCCTCCTCTATGGTTTTCGGTTCCGAGAGAGTGTTTGGCATGTGCTTCTCCTGAGTGATCTCTTCCTCATCCGGGAATTCATCATAAACTCCCGTGTAAGGGGTATTTTGAAGGATTTTTGTTAGAATGTCCTTACACTCAAACAAGGTGAGATGAGTGAAAGATCCTCCGGAAGAAGAGTCTAAGAAAATTGCTGACTCTGGTCCAAGACCATCGCGAAAATGTTGCAAAAGAGCGGGCTCTGCGATACCAAGGTCTGGACCAGAATCTACGATTTTTGTAAATCTTGCCCATGTGACTTCTAGAGATTCGGTCTTCCGTTGCTCAAAACAGATGACCTCTCGTCGAAGTTTCACTACTTGGGGAGTCGGGATGAATGTTAGGCAAAAAGCCTTTCATAAACTTTCCAAGTCCCCCTCCATGCTTCTCACACTGAGCGAATACGATTGTTTTGCTCTCCCCGTTAATGAAAACAGAAAGAGTTTCCATTTCAAGGTATCTTGACTCATTCCTGCGATCACAAGACACGAACAAAGTTGTTTGAACTCGTGCAGGTGGGAATAAGGACTTTCATCCATATCTCCGAAGAAGCTTTGCTCTCGGACCATAGTGAGAGCCTATGTGGTTCGAGGACCAGTGGATGGTCGCTTCCTGGTGTGATGAGTGATTGACAATGTGGTGTGGACTGACTCTTGGCTAAGTATTGTAGGTGCAAGTTGCGGCTTGACTGGTGTTGGTGCAGGTGAAGAACAAGCGCGAAAGGTCGTTGCCGGTGAGACCTCCAGGTGTGGAGAAGACAAGTAGGCTTGGTTCGAGGGACCCGGTGGCCAGCAGGGTCAAGTGCGGGCCGCATGGTGGCAAGAACAGCAAGACAAAGTCGTGGACGGTTTCTTGGTTGAGCCTCAAAACCAAGGTCGAGCCGGGACAATGTGGGAGCCGAGTCATGAGTGGTGATTGGCGGAGGCTACACCGAGTTCGCGGGGTTTGCAATGTTTCACCAGAAAACCACTAGGTTACTCGGTTGAGCCACAAAACCAAGGCCGAAGACTCGACGAGGAGGTGTGACCACCCAGGCTGGTTCAACCGCCCAAAAGGGGCGGTCTGACCGCCTGGGCCGGTCTCACCGCCCAGGGGGGCGGTCTGACCGCCCGGGTCGCAGCCGCCGAGAAGCTTCGAAGCGGAGGACACGTGTCGGGATCGCAAGGCTTGCGTCGAGGCTAAGCAAGTTTGCGGTCGCTGGGCATCCGTCCGATGGTGAAAATCTGAAGACTTCCAAATTCGCCCTTGAGGGGCATGTATCCCTAGTTATCTAGTAAGGGTAGTTTAGTTTTTCGGTTGCCCCCATATAAACACTTGAGGGGATGGATGGCAGCCAACTCTTGGAACCCTAGCTCATTTCCCTTTGTCATTTTCGTTTGTATTTTCCTCTAGTTTTTCTAGGACTAGCTTGAGAGCTTCATGTGAGATCTAGAGAGAGGGATGGATGACCGGGTGGCAAGCTAGACCTTGTATGAACCTTCATGGTATGTATAGATGATTCGGCGTGGTTCCTCAAGGCCTTGTGTTGCCTCTCCGTTTTCCTTTTTCGTGATTTTCAGAGCTCTTTCTTGTGATTTTCGTGGTAGAGTTTTGAGGGCAATTTCTTGCGGGTTTCTTGTTGGGTGTCACGTATGAGGACCTTGTGCCTCTTTGGCTGGTGACTTTGCCCCAAGAACTCCCTTGAATCGACCTCGATTTGGTGGTTTTTCGAGTTGCTCGAGTTCATGACCTAGAGGGCCAAGATCCGCGATTCCCTTTGATTGAGAGCATTTCGGTTCGATTCCTTTGGTGGAGAGGTTGCCCAGGAGGTAACTCAGGTATTCCCGAAGTCTCGCTGCAATCTGTGGGGTGAATCGGGAGATCGGGTGATGGGAAGTTGAGGTTTGAGCCGCGGCCAAGTTTTCTGGGAGGGGCGGTCTAACCGCCATAGGGGGCGGTCTAACCGCCCTAGACCTTCCAGGTGCAAGTTTTGGTTTTGCTGGATTTTCCTCTGTGAGTTCGTTCGCCTTGATCAGAGGAGCGTTCTGGTGAAATCTTGGTTCGTTTCGGTGTAGTTTGCTAGGAGTTCTTGCCTTGAGTTCGTTGCTGGGTACAAGAGGTTAGACTGCCCCTGGTAGCCGGTCTAACCGCCCCTAGGCCCTTTGGGTGAAGTTTTGGTTTTCACCAAGATTCTCTGGTAGCTTGCCTGGCCTTGACCAGAGGATCCTGCTGGTGAAACCGTGGAGAGTTTTGGAGCTCGGAAGAGGTGTTTTGGAGGATTTCTTGGTAACCAGGTGGAGGCGGTCTAACCGCCCCCCATACCCGGTCTAACCGCCCCCTCCAAGCAGGCAGCTTCCGAGTTGTTTCCGCTGTCGTGGGTGCGTAGGAGTTGTGGCTGCAGGTAGTGTTTGTTCCTAGGACCAGTAGCACTCCAGTGGCTACGTGGTTTTGGCAAACGGAAGGTTGCGTGCGGAGAGTGTGTTTTTGGGTATCCGACCAAGTTCATCTTGTTGGAGAAGTCATCTCCTTCGAGAATGTTGGCACTTCTTATGTCATTACTAGATTTGCAACGGCGCCAGAAAGCCTGTTGGTATACTACACGATCACAGATAGATCCGCAAGCACACGGATACCGTTGTAGCTTTCACCCGGGAGTATTCCAAGGTATCGATTTCCACAGGGAATGATAAGTGTTGTGAACCTGAACTAATTCATCCGGGGGATATGGTGACGAAGGATAGAAAGGCAAGGGTAGATTTCGGGTAGAGAGGGGATAGCTGATGAAGTTTGGGACTCGTGAGAGTCACGGATAGAATCAAGGCAAAACTTGTCGCTCGTCGTGGCCAGAGGGAAAAGAGCCACGGAAAGGGATGAGAAGGGGGCTCTGATGTCGTAACTCCTACCTGCCGAAACTAACATGGTGGACTACAAAGCCCGTCCAGAGCTGTCACCTCCCTAGGGTACCACAACTATTTCGTTGAATCGGGAAGCATTCCAAGGTACTGGAGAGCCTAGACACCACATCTACACTAACCAAGCACTACTTTACTCGGATCCAAAGCAAAGCAATCACAACAAGTAGAATCTACTAATTGCAATATTCAAGCAGTTTCCTGTTGCAAAGGTAACCCCTGAATTGTCTTATCTCTTGTTTTAATCCTAGAAACCTCCTCTTCTGGGATACAGAATGGGGTAGTTCATCTTTATTCCAATAATTTCCAAAACCCACTCCTGCTTTTCGGGAAACTCATCACTGTGTGATTGCAGTCATTCAACCTGAGCCGTTCACGGGGAAGCTATTTCTTCTTTGACCAGATCTGGCACCTCCTCTTCTGCCTTTTTCAATTCCCTCTCGTAGTTATCCTTTCCCGTCGTCCGGGCTATAAATAGAACCGATGCTCGATGGAGGAAACCGCACTTCTCAGTCGTGGTGCACAAATGAGATCTGATAGGTCGTAGGCTCTTGTTGCATGACTATCATTCCTTCCCCCTTTCTTTCCATGGCTAGAAGAATTCTTGTGAAGTAGTGCAGCGTCACTTCTCATCCTCCACCATTTTTTGAAAAACCAGGAGGCACAATAGCTAGAAGAATCCTTGTGAAAAAACTTGGGTTCAACGGCTGAGGGGAAGGAGCAAGGTAGAATGTCTTGCCGCACATGTACCAGAGGAGGAGCGTGCCAAGGGACGACCATCTTGGTCATCAACTCGAAAAGCTTTTGGCGGAAGGTTACAGAATCTGGCCAAGATCATAGTCTTCTGTTTCCTCTTCGCGGTGTTCTTCTCTCGTTCATCGATTCAATATCCTCATCATACGAGAGATAGGATAGTCATTTCTTAAACTTTGTAAATTTCAAATGCAAATGTAATCTCCATGTACTGCAACATGAGACGAACAAATATATATATTTTTGTTCTAAGGGCGATTTGTACATCGGCCATGTCTGAACAACTTAGTATGTCAATTGACAATCGGCTATTCCAAAATCAAGTAGCAAAGTGCCCCCTCGATATCTATTAAAGCATATATTATTTGGTTGTGACATTTATTAGAGCAATGGTATGGTGTTACTTGAAGTTTCGTTAAAAAGCACAATGTAGACTGTCATAGTTTATATAGATATATAAAAAGATCGGGTTGCCTCCCATCAAGCGCTTCTTTTAAAGTCATAGAGCTCGACTTTCTCACGTACATTTTTATTATTGTGAAGCCATGGTTCTTTGTGCGAGAATCCAAAGTAGCCATGCAGCTTGATGTTGCCTTATGAAATCGGTCGTGGTTCACTTCCAACATCATCATGTGTTGAGTGGTGCCTCTTGTGTCTTCATTCATCCAAGCTCTAGAGGGTTTGTTTTAGTCCTTAGCTTCTGAATTTCATCATGTACGTGTTGTGGAACCGTTGCCCCCATCTTCTCTTTATTGTCACCATGCCAATCTCCTCTATCTTGTCGTCATCACCTTGTTGCTGCCTCTTCTTCATGGATTTACCCCTGCATCTAGAAGAAAACATATACCAAAATATAGTTCTATTGAAAAATTTTAAAATTACCTTTACAACGAGTGGTCGAACGTCTCAATCGGAGTTCAAACGAGGGAATTATGCCTGTTTAGTTTCAGCGATGTGTGCTGTTCAGAATTTCAGGACGTATGACGCTCGATGATTTGGCCCTATCCGCTTGTAGGAATCTCCGATTATCTTGCCACTTGATTCTTTGGAATGTAGACTTCATGGGGCTTCTGAAAATCCAAATATATCCTATTGTTTTCTGCTGAGGTTGTGCAAAACATCTTGATGACATTGTTATCTTTTTATCCATCGATCCGGAGATGTACGTGTGGTCTTTATCTTGTAGACTTTTAGGGCACCATGGCACGCATCTCTTGGCTTCAAAAATCATTACCATCACTGCATGAGCATGATGGCAATGGTATCCTTCTCTACCATGCTTGACATGGTCATTTCCGAAACCTATAGCTCGAACAAACAAACCTCCAAAAGACATTAGTCTTAAAAACTTAATTGACACATAGGCATACCTTGTTCATCTTCGTTTGCTTTGGGTGTGGTCTCGATAGCGGATGTTGGGCCACTAACCAAATTTAGCACCTACAACTAAAGAGCAAATCATTGTGTAGCCATCAACTTGGTTGAGTGAGGTTGGACTTATCGAAGTCCTAATGTTGAAAACTTCTCGATCGCTTTATGTCTAGGGTTTTACCTGCATTCAAGGACACAAACAAGAAATGCAGGGTATATGCAATAATAAAATTAGGGTTAGTTAAAAGAAAGATAGATCGCCCTAGGGTTCAAGTTCCAATCCCCGGCAACGGCGTCAGAAAAAGGGGCTTGTTGACGGTTAAAACATGTGTCGTGTTTGATCCGCAAGCGTACGGATCACGTGTCGCCACTCTTCACTCGGGGGTGACCTAAGATATCGAACCGTGGATTGGAAGCAAACTACCTAGGGTTCTCCATCTATCTACCGGTCTAACCTAACATGAAGTGTTGATTGCATAAAGATCATACAAACATGAAAGGGTGTATGGATCACATCCACCTAGCCATAAAGGTAAACAACCAAAGGTAACCCTAGTCCATCATCTTCTTGTTACCGCTCTAGCCAAGGTGACAAACCAATCTAATCTCCTACCATGATAAAGAGTCATCTCTAAGAACTTTCCCACGGACACACTTGCAAGGTGCGTGTTGACGCCTAAGGTTCCCCAAAGCTTTACCTCAAACGCCCTACCAAGCGCTCTTACTCGTAGCTCCTCCTCTGGGTAGGCCGCGCAAGAGCTCCCATGGTACTCGCCATCGATCCTACTCAACATTACACGTTTGCTCGATGCTTTCTCCTCCCTCGTACTGTCACTACGCGAAGATATTCATCACCGAACGACACTAGGTGCATTCGCCGGTCCGTGCACTACTACAATCTATCCACAAGATATAGACTAACCACCTCGATTAGACCTATTCCTACTAAGGGCATATGCTAGCTACACATATGAATAAACACGCATCGAAGTAGATCAAAGTAAGGAAAAGACATGATTTATATCACCATCGAATGTAGAGTGTATAATTGCCTTGATGAATGCAAGGCATGGCTCCGGAACTCCACCATGGCTTCACCACGTAGGGCCAACCATGGCGGCTAGGGCATGGCCTAGGCCATCTCCTAGGCAACTCGAGGACTTTCGGCAGCTGTCAGCTTCCTTCGGCGTGTCTCCTTAGATTTGGTGGCTCTCTGGTGAATGGATGCGGCGCCCCTTCAGGGTAGGAGCTATTTATCAACAGAGGAGAGTCTAGGTCAAAGGGGAGGCCGAACCGCCACGAAAAAGGGCTGGGCCGACCGGCCCCGGTTCGCTCCCCGAAGCTTCTCGTCCAATTGTTGATTTGCACCCTTCTACATGTGGGCCCTTGATGTTGTATTCTCCGCAGTTTAGATAAGGGTACTTGTCGCGCAAGTTCCTGCATCTTCTGTCCAGGTCCCTGGAGTTTTACGGCTTCATGGTTGGGTCCTTGGGCAATTTGGAGTCGTGTTCACTTCATGTCTTGACTTGTGATGGGCTTCATGATCTTCTCATAAAGTGCTTGATGAACTTTACTCGAAAGTGCCCCTTTAAGGGGTTAAATCTTGCGTAAACAACATACTCCAAAAACCACATGCGAGTGCGAACTTGTTATGTCAAGGGGGTTAGTACCATTAGTTAGGATATCAAATATGTGCAAATGTTGACGGTAAACTCATAGCTAGGTGTACCAAAATCGACCATCAACGGCAATTCTTTACAGATATTGGCTATTTTACGCTATAGGCGATTACACTAAGAATCGGCTATAGCTCGAAATCTCAATCGGCCATTAGGCTCGACACGATAATCGGCTAGGCATCTACCCATATGCTTGGATAGTACTTCTTCAAGTATTTCCCGTTCAATGCTCTAGCAAACTCTTCTGCTTCCAAAGTTTCCAAGATGTACGCATTGCCTGGTATGCATCAGCTGATACGGTATGGGCCTTCCCATGTTGGTGACCATTTTCTGTATTTTGGATCTTTGGAGCCGATCGGTAGTTTCCAAACTAGATCTCCTTGGGCAAACTCTTTGATCTTGACCTTCTTGTCGTACCACCTGGCCACTCTCTTTTTATTTTTCTCTATATTCTCTAAAGCTCTTATCCGAGCACCAGCCAGATCTTCCAACTCTTCTTTCATCATGGCCTAATAGTAATCAGTCGATAGTTGATCTTGCAAAGACACCCTTCTAGATCCAGTTTTTAATTCCTAGGGCAACACTGCATCGTGACCGTACACCAGTTGATAGGAAGACACCTTCGTTGCACCGTGACACGCCATCCGGTATGCCCATAATGCCTCATTAAGAATCATGTGCCATCGCCTAGGATTTTCATCAATCTTGCACTTGATCAACTTGATTATGCCCTTATTTGCTGCCTCTGCTTGTCTGTTTGCTTGAGAATAGTAAGGAGAAGAATTTAGCAATTTGATTCCTAGGGAGTTTGCGTATTCTTCGAATTCTCCTGAAGTGAATTGACTTCCTTGATCGATTGTGATGGTCTGAAGTATACCAAATCGATATACTATTGTGCTCCTTGACAAAGTCAATCATGTTACTTGATATCACATTCTTGATAGGGATAGCTTCAACCCACTTTGTGAAATAATCTGTGGCCACCAACACAAATTTATGACCTTTGCTTGATGATGGAAATATCTGTCCGATCAAATCGATTGCCCAACCTCTGAACGGCCATGGTTTAATTATCAGGTTCATTGCTGATGCCGGAACTCTTTGAATGCTTGCAAACTTCTGACACTCCTGGCATCCATTGTAGTTTTGAAGCAATCTTCCAAGATCGTCGACCAATAATAGTTATTGTTTCTGATCATCTACTTCATCTTGAACTCCAATTGATGAGCTCCGCAAACTCCTTCGTGAATTTCTCCCGTTAAGGTTTTTGCTTCTTCACACTACAAGAAAATCGTTAACTAGTGACGCAACCACATTTTAGCGTCATTGATTTATAACGTTCCTGGCTGATCTCGTCATAACATTTCACTTCCGAGAAAATTTAGTGACAAAAAAACTTTAGTCATAACGGTTGGTACTGTAGCCGAGGATTCCCTGTTCCAAGCTAGTTTTGTGACGCCATAAGCTCCGCAACAGCGTCATAAACCAACTTTGGTCCCACATGTAAGCATTATTTTAAAAATAGTGTGTTCCAAGTCGTCATAAAATTCGGAATGGTCCCACATGTAAGTATTCTTTCGAAAATATAGTGTTCCAACTCGTCATAAAATTGTAGGGTCCCACATGTAAGCATTTTCGCCAGGTCAACGACGTCATAAACCAACTGTGGTCCCACATGTAAGCATTATTTTAAAAATAGAGTGTTCCAAGTCATCATAAAATTCAATTGGGTCCCACATGTAAGCATTTTTTCGAATCTTTAATATAAATCAGTAATTCGCAGGCGAAACGCTTCACTGCCTTCGCAAAGACTCTCAACTTTTGCTACACGCAGATCTGCAACGGCTCGTGGTAGGAATTGCGGATTCTAGCGGTGATGAGAAGGCGGTTTATGCGCCACCTCCCGGCTACGAGTTCATGAAACAGGACGACAAGGTCAGTCCTCTGGTTTGAGCCACTATATTTTCCCCTATCGACCTAGGGATGGGGATTTCTAGATTTGGGGATCTAGAGGATGGATGACCATATACAATAGATTCATATTTCATCATACACTCAGATTTGAATTGCAATTGGTGTTAGAAGTTGATTCAGTTAGTTTTCAGTTTGCATCATTTGATGGATTGATAGGTTCTTGTATTTTTCTAGCTTCTGGAGGTGCTTGAATCCACTGAAGCTGAGCTGATTTCATCGTACACTCAGATTTGAATTGCAATTGTTGTTAGAAGTTGATTCAGTTAGTTTTCAGTTTGCATAGTTTGATGGATTGATAGGTTCTTGTATTTTTCTAGCTTCTGGAGGTGCTTGAATCCACTAAAGCTGAGTTGCAGAAGGTGAAGAGAGACCTGCAAGAACAACAAGTCAGTGAGCTCAAGTCACTGCAAAAGGGTCTAAATTACAAGCACCTGTATGAGCAATCATTACAGCAGCAAAATGAACAACTGAAAGAGATGAAGAAATGCATGGAAGAGTCTTATCAATTGCTGCAATAGGAGTATGCCCGGTTGAATGAAATGGCGTTATTACAGCAGGAGAACATTGCCCTGATGGAAGAGCTGACCAAAGAGAGGGGCCATGTTAATCAATTGTTACGGCAGGAAAATGACCAGCTGAAAGAGATTCAGCAATTGTTAGCGGAGAATGCCCTATTGAAAGAAAGAGCAATCGAACTCTGTCTGAGCTGCAGACAATCGATAAAACATGTCTAGTGGTACTGCTAGCTAGACGGTTCATAGGTGGTGTGTAATTTGTGGTGATGAATTTGTTTGTATTTTTGTGTTTGCTACTTGCTGGTGGTGTGAACTTTGTGGTGATGAGTGCTATGAGATTCCATCTTATTATGCCGATTTGGTTTAATCTGTTTCAAATTGAGTCGAGCATACTCACCATTCTGAATTAATTTTGCTGAGGTTTTGCTGGTCCGTTCTGTTGATGTTTTGCTGGAAGGACCTTCCTGAGTAGCGATTGCGAAACTGCTTGTTTCTTACTGTCGGTCACGAAATGTTGCAAAAACAATTTGCCATAGCAAGGGTTCGAACTATTGACCTATAGGAACGAGACAACACTATCTACCACTGCACCACCTCTTGGTTGTGTCAATTTAATGAGAAACACTTTCCACCTCAACCACAGCACAGAGCGGTTGTTCTGATAAGTTGGTAGGAGAAAAGCCAGCGCTGTAGCAAAAAATAGTTTTCCCGCAGCCTGCTGCCCCGAAACAGGAAAACGAAGAATGGAGAGGCGAGTAGGCTACCAAAACGGATCATTCCGGCGGTGATTTGCGACTTCCAACGGCTGCTCACTCCTACGGGCGCAACCTGGGTGATACTTGCAGCAGCGGCATGTCAATCTGGTAAGTAATTTTGTGTTCAATCCAGAAAATTTCATTTCGCAGAATGTTCTCCTTTGCGATTCGTTCTGTGGTCAGTAATTTTGTGTTGGATTCGCCAAAAACTTTCCAGATGGATAGACATTGGATAACCGGTTGTAAATGTTTTACCACCGATAATGAGAAAGGGGTCCAGGATTTCTTGGCATTTCTTCAGACAAGATATGCTTAGGACGAAGAAATACTATGCCGTGTCATCGATGCCTCAATAACTCTATAGGGACTATGGAGCGAATTGGAGTTCACTTACTTGTGAGTGGGATGGCAACCACTTACACTAGGTGGATCCATCATGGAGAAGCTTTAGAGGATATGGTTGACGATGATTCAAATGTACAGGATAACGCAATTCTGCCGGATGCAGAGGGGGGATGTGGATAATGCAGCTCCACGGGATGGTGGTGATCAGGAAACGGTCTAGGAAAACCAATACATATCGGGTATGGAGGAGGATGAAGGCCCTGGAGACGATGGGATCTCTGAATTGATTGCTGACTTGGGCAAGGGTCAGGTGCTCGGTGAGAAAATGTATGAATTTGTAAAGGAACATCTGAACCGTAAGGTGTCACCGACATCTTCATATGCACAATTTACATTAGTTGTGAAGTTACTTCATATAAAGTCTTTCAATCGGATGAGCAACGTCACATTCAATGCAACGATGAATTTGTTACAAAAAGGATTCCCAGAAGTGTGTCTTCTAGACTCTTTCGATGCGGCAATGAAGTACATACGTTCAACGGGATTCGGTTATGAAAAATCCATGTTTGCAAAAATAATTGTATATTATTTCGCAAGGAGAAGTATGTCAAACTTGATGTGTGCCTAGTATGTTGTGAAGCGAATTCAAGATGGAAGGATGCAGACACCAACAAGCGCATTCCTCAAAAGGTATTGAGGCATTTTCCGCTGATTTCCAGGCTAAAGAGGATGTTTCTTTCATCAAAAATAGCAAAGGATGCACGATGGCGCGAGTCGAAGTGAAAACTGGTGAAGAATGAGCTTAGCCATCCAGCTGATGGTGAGGCATGGAAAGAATTCAATCAAAGTTGGAAAAAAATTGCAAAAGATGCTAGGAACCTTAGACTTGGTCTTGCAACCGATGGTTTCAATCCATTTGGCAACATGAACAACTCATATAGTATGTGGCCAGTATTTGTTGTGCCGTATAACATGCCACCATGGGTATGCATGGAAGAATCAAACTTCATG
This sequence comes from Cenchrus fungigraminus, assembly GCA_036936925.1. Lineage (NCBI taxonomy): Eukaryota > Viridiplantae > Streptophyta > Magnoliopsida > Poales > Poaceae > Cenchrus > Cenchrus fungigraminus. The sequence goes on along the minus strand of CM072772.1, from coordinate 52,589,897 downwards.
ATGGCCTTATTGATTCCTGGGCCGAGTTCTCCATCAAAGGATTTTGATATCTTCATGGAACCTCTCGTCGAAGAGCTGCAGCAACTTTGGAAGGGTGTCTGGGCAATCGATGCTGTTGAGGGTAAAGGACTTAAACTGCGTGCTGCGGTTCTTTGGTGCATACATGATTATCCAGCATTGAGCAGGTTGTCTGGGCGAGTCACGAAAGGCTATTTTGCCTGTGTGCGTTGTGACAAGGATCCTTGCTCAAGGAGATTGAAGAACAAGATATGTTACATTGGGCATCGTCGTTTCCTTCCAACTGACTATCCATGGAGAAGAAAGAGAGCAGATTTTGATGGTACTGTTGAAAACTGACAAAAGCCAGAGCAGTTTACCCATGAGGAGCTGAAGCAGCAATTGGAGAAGGTTAAAGATGTTAGACCAGGAAAGCATCCTCTACCTCAAGGAAAGAAAAGGAAGCGGGAATTCGGACAGTGCTGGAGCCGAAGGGTTTGTTTGTGGGACTTGCCATACTGGCCATCTCTGAAGTTGGCACATAACCTTGATGTGATGCACACTGAGAAAAACATATGCGAAAACCTTATTTGAACGTTGCTTAAAATTGCTGGGAAGACAAAGGACACCATCAATGCCAGGGTTGATTTGGAAGAGATGGGCGTAAGATCAAATCTACACATGGTGGCAACTGAGGATGGTGAGTCATGCAAAATGCCAGAAGCTCTGTATGTACTTTCAAAAATGAAACAGAAGTTGTTTTGTGATTTTATAAGTTCGGTGAAGTTCCCAGATGGATATGCTTCAAACTTAGCTAGGTGTATTGCTGCAGATGGATGCAAACTACAAAGACTGAAAACTCATGATTGTCATATCCTACTCCAAAGGGTTTTGCCAGCTTGTCTTCGCGGTTAGTGGACAAAGAGATATACACAGCTATTGCAGAATTAGGAAACTTCTTTCGGCAACTATGTTGCAAAACTCTGAAGTTGGATGTCTTGCAAAAATTGAAAACAGATATCCCAATAATTCTGTGCAAGCTTGAGAAAATTTTCCCTCCTGCCTTCTTTGATGTTATGGTCCACTTGGCTGTCCATTTGCCTGAGGAAGATATACACAGCTATTGCAGAATTAGGAAACTTCTTTCGGCAACTATGTTGCAAAACTCTGAAGTTGGATGTCTTGCAAAAACTGAAAACAGATATCCCAATAATTCTGTGCAAGCTTGAGAAAATTTTCCCTCCTGCCTTCTTTGATGTTATGGTCCACTTGGTTGTCCATTTGCCTGAGGAAGAAATCCTGAGAGGTCTAGTACAATATGGATGGATGTATCCCGTCGAAAGAAGGCTATGCACATTGAAGCTTTCAGTGAGAAACCAAGCTAGGTCTGAAGGATCCATTGCAGAAGCATATGTTGCTAATGAGGCCTTGACATTTTGCTCTAGGTACTTCGCGGCTGACGATGTGGCCACACGATTGAATCAGGTTGGAAGGAACAGAGAGAATGCTGATTTGTCTGTAGATGGAAGATCCTGTTTCGATCACAATGTTCAAGTACTTGGAGCAGGGACCACTTGTTGGCTTGGGTCAAAGTATGACAAGGTGGTTTGGTATGTGCTAAACAATTGCGAAGAGGTGAAGCCATATATCGAGTAAGTAAATCACCATTGCAATGATAGAACTACAATTATTTCATTCTAACTTTGAGATGGTACTACTTTGCAGAGTGTTCAAGAATGAATTAAAAGCGAAAGGTGTGTCGAACGAGGATATTGATCGTCGAATTATTACAGAATTTCGGCACTAGTTTAGATCGCATGTTAGTATTTATTTTTTTTGTTTGGTAGCTAGCTTATATTACCTTGTGAGGACCTTTACATAAGACTATATTAAAAAAACTATGGCTCTTCTGTACAGATTACAAACAATCTAGTGAGCGACGACAACCTATATGCATTATCAGCTGAACCAGACCGGCGAGCAAAAACTTATACAGCATGTATTGTAGGCGGTGTCCGGTACCACACCAAGGCCCGAGAGGCAAATAGGAAGACACAGAACAGTGGAATCATGACTACAGGATCACATAAAGATATTGCAGAAACTGAGTTTTATGGTTCACTAAGAGACATTATTGAGCTGCGGTACAACTCGAGGCTTGACAGAGATCGAACTGTTGTTTTATTCTAGGTTGACTGGTATGATCTGGAAGGGACCAAGAAGGAACCGAAGATTAGAAATGATGGTTACTTCACAAGCGTCAATACAGGAGATTACTGTCACCAAGATGATCCCTAAATTTTTGCTGAACAAGCAACGAAGGTCTTTTAGCTCCCACTGGCATGGTACTTGCATATCAAGATGATGAAATTGACCAAACCTTGCATGATGTTATACTTGATGATGGTCCCGGTGATGGTTCGGAGGTTCCGGTGCCTATTGCTGGCGAGGAGACTGTGGTTGCAGCCGCTGAAGTTGACGCAATTCGCTAGCAGGAGCTGTCTGATGTGGATGGATTCAATTCTTAAGATGAGGACAACGACACTCTATGGCAATACGTCGATGAAGATGAAAATGCTGCCACTGAAAGTGACGACGACTAGGATATCAAATTAGTAAATGTTTAAGTCAATCCAAACTGAAATCATGTGCACCTTATGATTTATATGTAATTTATATGTAGTTGAAGTGCACTTTCCTGAATATTAAACCTGTCGTAGGTGACTACTATCTGGTTCACTGTATTATGTAGCATCGGAACTTCCGGTTGCGACTTTACAAAATATACGATCGCGCATGCGGATGACCGATTATCCGGTACATTGTATTATAAAACAACGAAACGTCCTGTTGGGCTACGTGAATGGTAGGTTAGAAAATATCCATTTCTCATCCTCTCCAATGTGGGCATGATCGAGTAGTACGCAACGTGACGTGCTCATGATCATGTAGTACTAGGCGAATCGAATCAACGAAGGAAGGGATGTGTTGATCACCAATGTGGCCATGATCGAGTAGTATGCAACATGACATGCTCATGATCATGTAGTACTAGGCGAATCGAATCGACAAAGGAAGGGATGTGTTGATCTCCAATGTAGGCATGATCGAGTAGTACGCAACGTGACATGCTCATGATCATGTGGTACTAGGCGAATCGAATCGACGAAGGAATGGATGTGTTGATCTCCAATGTGGGCATGATCGATTAGTATGCAACGTGACGTGCTCATGATCATGTAGTAATAGGTGAATCGAATCGACGAAGGAAGGGATGTGTTGATCTCCAATGTGGGCATGATCGAGTAGTGTGCAACGTGACGTGCTCATGATCATGTAGTACTAGGCGAATCGAATCGACGAAGGAAGGGATGTGTTGATCTCCAATGTGGGCATGATCGAGGAGTATGCAACGTGATGTGCTCATGATCATGTAATACTAGGTGAACAAATTGACAAAGGAAGGGATGTGTTGATCTCCAATGTGGCCATGATCGAGTAGTATGCATCATGACGTGCTCATGATCATGTAGTACTAGGCGAACGAATCGACGAAGGAAGGGATGTGTTGATCTCCAATGTGGCCATGATCGAGGGGTATGCAACGCGACGTGCTCATGATCATGTAGTACTAGGCGAATCGAATCGACGAAGAAAGGGATGTAGTGATCTCCAATGTGGGCATGATCGAGTAGTATGCAACGTGACGTGCTCATGATCATGTAGTACTAGGCGAATCGAATCGACGAAGGAAGGGATGTGTTGATCAATATAAGGGGAGCAGTACATAAACGAAATGAGTAGTTCCTAATCAAGGAATATCCTATGTAGTAGTATCTTGATAAGAGGAACATCCTTTGCCACCAGTATATAGCGCTGACCAGCCCTCAGAACAAACCGGCACGCGATTCAAATATTCAGAATTTCGGACGCCCGGGCAAAGCAGATGTTAAATGTCCTTTTTGCTTCCCCCTTCCCAATACACCCCATTTTAGTCACCACCATAATGAAAGGGTATATTGGTAATCTGACAAGGCCCTCCACTGAAATGGATAAATTAGCCCCGTCCCTTCTCTCCCTTCTACTCCTCTCCTCACCATCTCAAATCTTTCCGCCCCATTTCACCTTCCCTCCTCGCCGGCAGCCCAAATCTCCTGATAAAATTTATCTCCCAGATAGATTAGATATAAACCTCCTGATAAAATTTATCTTGCCGATCAATGATTGAAGCTCTTTCTTGTTTGAAGGTGCTTCTATCTTGTCAATTGCACTGATTGATTTCTAACCAACCTCAGACCCTCTTTCATGTATCAAGAAACCTAGGAACTGACCAGCCGATACACCAAAACAACATTTGTTGGGATTCATCTTTAAACCATGTTTCCTCGTGCACTCCAGCATTTTTCGTAAATCGGCCAGATGCTCTTTGTAGCGTTTTGACTTGACAACCACATCATCAATTTAGTTCTTGACTATCTTGCCGATGAGCTCATGGAACATATAATTCATGGCTCTCTGATATGTAGCACCGACATTTTTTAAACCAAAGGTCACGACAATCCACTCGTATAAGCCGACGTGACCAGGGCACCTGAAAGCAGTCTTCGCAATATCTTCTACAGCCATAAATATTTGGTTGTATCCAGCATTACCATCCATGAAGCTGATGACTTTGTGCCCTACAGCAGCATTGACCAACGCATCGGCCACCGGCATTGGGTAACCATCCATCGGCATCACCTTGTTCAAGTCCCTAAAATCAATGCAAACATGCAACTTGCCATTCTTCTTATAAACAAGGACTATGTTAGAAATCTATTCAGCATATCGACATTGCCGAATAAAACCAGCTTTGAGTAACTTTGTTATCTCGGCTTTTATATCCGGATAAATCTTTGGATTACATTGCCTAGGATGTTGTTGGAAAGGTCGATAACCTGGTTTAATGGGCAACCGATGTTCAACAATAGATTGGTCTAAGCCGAGCATCTCATAATATTCCCATTCAAAACAACTTTGAATTCCTTTAATAATGCGATCAACTCTGTTTTGTATTCTGGATCTAGCTTGGCACTAATATTGGTCGGCCTTCGTTTACTTCCATCTCCAAGATCCATCTTTTCTAATTCATCGACCGACGTGAACCCATGCCCAAGCTTTCCTTCATCTTCTACGAATTGATCCATTAAGACTTTTCATCAGAGCCGACTGCTTGAAACGGCTGTAGCCCGAAATCGGACACTTTAAGATATTTAGTGTCCCATGCCTTTCCAGATATGTAGCTTACTCGATTGTAGGTCCATCCTTGTGCTTCCATTGCTGCTACTGTTAAGGAAGTCTCTCCTTTGAGAACCTCAACTGAATCTCCAATCCATTGGATGATAAATTGATGCATTGTAGACGGTATGCAACAATAGGCATGTATCCAATCCCGACCCAGCAATAAATTATAAGACCCTCTCCCTTTAATAACGAAAAAGGTGGTTGGAAGGGTCTTACTACCGATTGTGAGTTCCACGCAGACCGCACCTTGAGTTGGAGAAACATTGCCTTCGAAGTCCACCAGCATCATGTCTGTTTGAGTCAAATCTTCATCTGACTTCCCAATCTTACGAAGTAAAGTGTACAACATCAGATTAACTGCCGCTCCTCCATCTACCAGCATCCTGGTGACTGGCTTCCCATTGACAAACTCTCTGAGAAACAAGGCTTTCAAATGTTGTCTCTTCTCATCTTACGTTTTTTCGAAGACAGCCGGTGTGGGTTCCAGTGTTAATTGAGCCAATCCTAGTTCTTCATCGGACGAATCCGAGTCAATCGGGGCCATAAACTCCTTTGGTAGCAAGAAGACCATGTTTATGTCCACTTTTGGCCCATCACCTTTATCATTATCGGCTCTAGGCTTGGGACGCCATACTTGAGTCCGAACTTTCTTCTTGTCCAGCACACGTCTCTCTTCTTCTGCTTGTTGTTCCAATTGACGTAGGTGCTGAACTCTTCTTTTGTGAGATTTAGTCAAACCATCTAGACACCATCGTGGATTAGGCTTTGTGTGTGATTCATTTGACCCTTCATCGTCTAGTTGCACGGTGCGTCGTCGTTCAGGAGCCCGGCACATGATGTTATCAGCACCCGTTCCCAGCTAATACTGTTGAGGTATCTAGTAAAGACATGTCACGTACCAAATTGCTGACATCGGAATCGGCTCAAAATAAAGGAGCTGTCGATCCCGAAGAACAAACAACCGCTGCAGATGTTAAAGGAAAAGGATTGTTGCTTGAAGAGGAAGACATGCAACCACGCCGGCTTGTCACGTCTCGTATGCTGATTAACAAGTTTCAGCAACGACAAGAGAAAGCAAAAGAAAGAGAAGAGTGGGCACGGCGTAATGAAGGTCATTGGAGATGTCCGTTCTTCAAGTACTGTTGGGAGGAAGGAATCAAACTACCAACGGCAGAAAATTGTCCAGAATGCAATGGAGCCTACAACAATGGCAGCTCATCCAAGAGGGTTTGCTTCAATGACAGAAAGCCTATGACTGGGGATCATCATGAATATAATAATCAACGGGTCCCAGTTCATCAATGGCTGGGGGGCAAAGCCAGCATCCATGATCGGCTGGGGGGCAAAGCCAATGTCCGTGATCAGCTGGGAGGCCGAGTCAACGACAAGTCTTCATTGGCTTTTCAGCTTTGGCAGGGGTTTCAAACTTAAGATTTCCTTGCTCAATAATTGATTGAATCTGTTGCCTGCAAATCTTGTAATCATTAGTGTCATGAGATGTTGCATTATGCCACTTGCAATATTTCATCCTTTTAAGCTCTTCTGCAGATGGTATGGTATGGAACTGGTAAAGCATAATCTGTCCTTGTTGAAGCAGCAGATCAAATATCTTATCGGCCTTAGTGATATCGAAGCTGAATTTTTCTGGTTCCTTTTTACCAAAGGGACAATACACAGTCTTTGTGCCTTTAAGCCACTCTGCAAGTCCTACCATGTTTTCTTCGACTTCTAAATCGGAGCATTCTACATAGGAAACTTTCTTTTGGAAATTCTTCCTTGGCTCATAAGACTTTGCAGTTTCTTGGCTCATCCGACTTACTAACTGGCTGAGGCTCTCAAAATCATGTGATGCATATTTTTCTCTCAAAGAGGGCAAGAAACCCTGGAATTCCAACTCAGCCAATTGTTTGTCTCCCAGATTCAGACTATAGCATTTATTCCTGACCTCTCTGAATCTTTGAACGAATCTAGCAACAATTTCATCATTCCTTTGCTTGAGACAGGTTAAGTCCGTAATCTTCATCTCATGAATGCCAGAGAAGAAATAATTGTGGAACTGTTGCTCCAAATCAGCCCATTTGATAATGGAGTTGGCCGGAAGTGAAGTAAACCACGAGAATGCTGGCCCTTAGAGAGATGAGGAGAACAACTGAATCTTGAGTGCATCAACATTCCCTGCTTCTCCGCATTGTATGATGAACCTGGTGATATGCTCCATTGTGGATGTATCTTCTTGTCCAGAGAACTTAGTGAAATTCGGCACCTTGAACCTTGGAGGAAAAGGTATCTGATAAAACCGCATGGATACGGTGTCCTGTACATATAAACTTGCTGCTTAGGTTTTATCCCAAAATGCTTCTGCAGTGTCTCTGTAATTTGGTCAGTCAATTCTTCTTTTAGATGCAACCTTATCTCAGTAGATATCTGTTCTATCGACCGTACATCAGCCGATGAAGCTTCTGAAGGTTGTTCTTCAAGGGTTTCTGGTTGAGGATTCGGCATTTCTGCCGATGATCTTGCTCCAGAAGGATTTTGTGGATTCGACTGACCTAATACAGGTGGTGTTTGCCTAATCGGTTGTCCAACCGAAGGATTAGTTTGATGCAAGTTCAACGGGCCCGAGCTAGCCAATTGACTTAGAAGCATTTGCATTGTCAGCAAAGGATCTGGCTGCCGTTGTTGTGCTAACTGTTGCTTTGTCATCCCTTGACTGATCGGCTGTTGAGGTGGTGATCTCTGAACCATATGAGTAACCGAATGAGCCAGAGTCATGATAGGTTGCAATGTCGTTGTTTGTTGTAGTGGAGTAGTTTGTATGGGCTGACTAAAGATCGGTCGAGGAGCCGATGTCTGAGGTGGAATAGGATCTCTTTTTTCCATTGGTATAACCATATGTGCATGAGCAGGATTTATCTTAACCCTTTCGAACCCCTTGATCCTTTGATTGAAATAGACAAACTTCACCCCTTCTTTAGTCATGTGCACAGTCCTTGGAGTACCCACAAACATGGCTTGGTAAGACTCTAGGTATTTCACTTCTCGAATTTCTTCAGGCGGACGCTCAAAAAAGTTTGAGATATCTGTATCAAAGTGATTATGAGGTAGACTCCATCCTGTAAGCTTTCCATTCTCATCCTTTGTTGGAGGAAACTATGGTGAACTCTATACTAAGAATGTTTGACCTGGAATATTGGATTGTGCTGAATAAGTTTGAGCTATCGGCACCGTGACGACAGGTCCCTTAGATGTTCCCCCATACCTTGACTCTGAATTGGCTGACAGACTCCCATATTTGAACTGTAAATCGGCTGAAAAGCCGATGGGATCTTTGAGAACACTGGAGGAGGTTAACCAGGTTGAAAATAAGGAGGGCCCACATATCCTTCCTCTGTTCCCTCTTTGAAGGTCTTTGTCAAACAATTTTGAATAGTATTAGTTAGGACCCCTTACTGATTTATCATTGTTTGATGCATATCCTTGTTCATCATATCTTGAAGTCCCTCAGGATCAGCTGAAAAAGAGATGTGTCGTGGTCCTGGAAGAGGATTCTTCTTGACGACTGTTGGGTATTTTAGCGTCACACGAATAAATCCGCAAGCGCACGGATACCGTTGTAGCTTTCACCTCAGAGTATTCCAAGGGTATCGAATCCAAGGGAATGTGTGTGCACTAACTTGGTACAGTTGGTCCAAGGACACACCCAGATAAGAGGCACTGGGAGAGAGAATTCCTATGGATAGCTCTACAAATGAGGTTAAAGGTCGATCTCTCGAGAACTTGCTTCGGGCACCGGCTAACCCCTGATCTGTCAGGAGACTCCGGCCTACGGATCTAAGACGAACCTCAACCTGCACTATATCCGAACGTGGAGGATTTCAAAGGATCAACAGGGCTGTCACCACCTGCGATCTACCTCTACCAATCCATGGGATATAGGGCAAACGAAGGATAACCCTTAGCCTAGACACTACGTCTATGCTACTGATTACTACCGTAGCCTGACTACGCTATCCCGCGGTGCATAGCAACCTACAGCACTCTATATTAAATATAGAGCGACGAACCCAGAAGGAGGAGAACTGATCTCACTCAACTATAGAAGCTACTAACTTATGCTAAAGGCATACGAGAGAGCACTCGGTCCCGTACTATGCTTCCAACGTATACGAACGACTTGCAGCAGACGAACGCATAAACCCAGGATCTACGCACTAGCAAAGGAGAAAGGCTACTCATGCAACCTAGCATAAACTATTAGAAAGGAAATCACGAACACACTTTATTCTAATCAGAGCATGCAAGCATATCCACTTTATTCTAAATGACGAACATGCATACAAACGAATATATGAGCACTTATGAACCTATGCTACAAGATCGAAAGGTAGTGTTCGAAGAACACAAGCCTCTAAATCAAGAACAAGCGAAGAACACAAGAACATATCACCTATGTATGAATGCCACTTTAGTCTAAATAGGAAATGCGGAAATACTTACTTTACTCTAATTGAAGAACAAGCATCCATAGAGATACAACTCACTCTCCTACTCTCTAATCTACCAAGGAGAGGGCTCTCCTTTGAAGGGAAGCTCTCATCCTTGGGTGAAGTGGTGTGTCCCTATTCTAACCCCTTCCCCTTCTATTTATAGGCTAGGGAGTGTGAGAGCTAGGGGGTGTTTGTACAGTGTTTTGGGCGCCCTTGGTATTATAGCGTACTGTAGAAAGAGCCTCTAGGTCAGTGGAAGGAAGAACCGGAGGAAAACCGGATCCTAGGGGTGAGAACCAGAGCTAAACCGTGCTCTGGGTCGCTGAACCGAACGGAAAAAAGGAAAAACCGCGACTAAACAAGCGAACCGGGGGAACTGACGTGCAGCAGCTCTCCTCCGCGTGCCACATGTCCCCTCCGGCTCCGTCCGTTGCCCGCCCTCCCCCCCCCCGCACGCCCGCGGGATCCACTGGCTGGGGGCGGCGGCCACTCGAGGCGCACCACGTGGCCTGCCGAGCGCCCCTGCCGCTGCGTCCCGCGCAGGCGCGCCGCGCGCTTGCTGCATGTGCTGGTGTGGGCCCCGCCGTTCGGGCGGCCGCCAGTGCCTGGCTGGCACATGGCCCGGCCGAGGTTTTGCCGTGCGTGGACGCCGGAGACGCATGAAGGCTGCGGCAGTTAGTGGCTGGTGGCCATGTGGCGCCCGCTGGTGGTCTCCCGCGCGCTTAGCTATACGGCGAAGAAGGTGTGGGCCCCATGGTGACGTCAGCACTTGTGCATTTTTGTGTATTTGATATCTTTTGCATCCGAACTCCAAAGTAGACAAATGATATATCCATTTTCATCGTCTCGACGAGCTCGTCGCAATGGTGTAATCCAATTTGGAAATTGAGGTTCTTTATGATGACGTCCTATATAAGCCATTAGATCAATTGCTCTCAACTGCACCATTTAGCACGTATTTCGGTGTGCCCTGCAACAAAAGCTAGAGACACCAACACTTGTGGAGATTGTTAGTAATAACTCCTAACACTACCGTTGATGCCCATATTTTATTTATTTATGCAGGAGTTGACGGCATAAAAGAGGTACTTAACAGTCGTCAACAACGACTCCACTCTTGATCTGACCATATGAAGCCAAGCACAGTTCTTCATTTTGTTTCATGTGTGCTTCAAACTCAGCTTTGTCAACCTCCTTCAACTGATCTTTGGTGATTGCTTGAATGTTGCTCAGGTCAATTTCAAAAGGTAGACTTTTAGACATGGTTGACTTTTACTTCGTGTCCCACCAGGCGTGCCAAAAGTGTGTTGACGCGAAAATAGGACGTCACCTCTGCGCGTAGCACACGTGACTCCCCGGTCTGTAGCGAGGCGTGCCAGCCAATCTGACTTGTTGATTGACAGTGGAAAAAGAAGTTAAATAATAAGAGATCAGCTAGAGAATCGATGGACCTTCAGTAGCGTGCGTATCTGCCAATCGGCCGATACAGTAAAGTAGGATTGGCGAGCTCGAAAGCAGCCGAAGTGCAAGTATGTATAAAAAGATCGGCTATGTCAGCCGATCGTGGCGTCAGCACTCGAGTAAATCTAGGCTGGCTATGTGAATAATTGATAAATAAAAATAGTAAAAGCCGACGAGATCTAGATCAAGCTGGATAGATTGGTGATAAAAGCTAAAACTATAAGAAATGGTACGAAACTTGCAGATCTAACTGATATCGATAAATTTTGAATAAAAAACTAGACGAAACCTCAGCGATGCACCCAGAGGTTAAAGCCTAGGGTTATTCGGTGAAATGGTACTTACAAGCTTGCCGGAGGTCGATCGATGCAGCCTAACGAACTCGAAGAACGACGTTGAGAAAAGAGGAAAAACGCAATGGCAAAGTCACCAAAAAAGTAGATATTGTAAAAGTAGATGCTGAAAATTGTAAAGGATTTGCCCAGAAGCAGTTTGTTTGCTTATGGTGTGTACCATTTTTCCGACCACGTAGGGTCGCTATTTATGTCCTGAGGACACCCCGACTCCTAGCCGATTACGGTATTGTTTACTTGCATCTAAAGAAAACAAACACTACCCAAAATAAAATGACTCATGTAAGAGTCGAACTCTCCTAAAACTGACTCTGACCCGCTGTCAATTGTTGACTGACCCGCCTCCACCGTGCCTTGTACTTGGCGTACTCTTCGATTGCCGCTTCCTTCCTTCTAATCGGTCGATCCCTTGGAACAATTTAATCAGCCGATCCCTTGGATTGACCATCGGCCAATTAGGCTGACCCGCTTGACCATCGATAGACCGGGTGGGATTGGCTTGACCATCGGCGGGTTTCGTTGACCACCCTCCTCGTTCCAATCGGCCGATTGTACTATTCTCCCATCGGCATGTCTTGCTATATTCTCTCGTTTTCACTCTTTGACCCGTTTCCAAAAAACGGTGTCAACAATGCTCTCACAAGTTGATCCACGTGTCGATCATTGAGAATTGCAGTTAAGGACTGGCACTGGGCGTTAATCGACGAACTTGTGTGCACACCCGCTCTGAACGGATGTGTCAATCATTGTGAATCACACTTAAGGACTAGAACTGGGAAGTTCATGACCCGAACGTGGCCACACCCGCACTGAAGGGACGCGTCCATTCTGGGTGGTAACTGATGTCCACGAACGGTCATTTCAGAACGACACATTCACTCCCACTATAATAAGAGACAGTTTATGCACGAGACAATCATTACCGGCCATTTGCGTTCATGGCTTTAGATGCTAAAATTATTCCTTCCATGCAAGTCGACTTCTCAGTCTCAAGCTAGGAAGCAAAAGTAGAAGGAACCGCGGGCCAGTACAAGGAATCCAGTACGTTCATGGTGGGAGGCCGTCAACGGAGGCTATGTTGCTATCCTCACTACGTGAAAAACACACTTTGGTAACGGGCATAGATTGCCTTTAGTAACGGGCAAAGCGCCCGTTACCGATCAAGTGTTACAAATGAGCCAAGAAAGGTAACGGGCAGATGCCCGTTACTGATAACACATATTCGTAACAGGCATCAAACAATGACAGTTACCACAACTAGCCACCGGTCATGTGAAATGGCTGTTTCTCTGGGCCCACAGGGAACTTTAGTAACAGGCACCAAAACAAAGTCCGTTACATTGTTGACGGTCGTTAAGTCCCTATTTTTGACCCTCAACTTTAAACAAATTTCACTCCATCAAAGCTTGCATCATAGCTGTGGGGTTATTAACTAACAGATTCCACGAGCTTTGGTGAATATTTGGATGCAGGTTATAATGAGACATCATAGCACAAATAAAGCATCTTGACAAACAATGTCAAATGCTTAGTTTGATAGCACCATTTCGAAGTTCTCGTCGGGATGATCGAAATGGAGTTTTGGTTCACCCAATTCGGAGTCCGGATGCAGAAATTATGCCTCACGGAAGATTGTGACACGAGGTATGTCGGGGGGGGTAGGTGCGGCCGAACCTGGTAGGTTCGGCCGGACCTATCAACCTCCTCCGATCAACACCAAACTTTGCCAAATGCCTCTACACCTAGCATAATATCCAAGGGGACCAAGTCCATGGGCTAGACACCAATTTCATGCATGTTTTAGGTGCTAACGAGGTTCCACGAGTTGTGTTGAGGTTTTATCAGCAGGATCAAGATTAGGGAGCAATTCCGGGGCATTGGGCCAAATAAAGTAGGCACGGCCGTACCTAGTGGTACGCCCGGGCCTACCTTGTGCCACCATTCAGGTTCACACCAAGTGTAGTCCCATGCACCAGCTCCCAAAAGACCAAAATCATCACGACGTGTTGGATCAAGCAAACACACCACAGGCAAGCTGCATCGGGGCCAGGAGGCAGGGCCGGCCGCACCACTAGGGCCGGCCGCACCTACCCAACTCGCCCAAACGTGCCACCAAGCCTCGGTCACTCCAGGGGGCACAGCTAGGAATGATCCTGATCGAGGAAACAAGGTCGGTTTGATCTAGAGGTTGAGATTAGCCTCACTTGGATCCATGGACCCACAAGCCAGTGAACAACCGATGTGGGACAGCGTCCAAGACTTCATCTACCCACTAGAGCACGATCTGAAGTGGATGACAAGAGGGCCCAGGGTCGGCCGCACCAAGAGGTCCGGCCGCACCTCCTTCACTCAGCAAACTGACCCACAACCGCCTTCTAACCGCCTCAGGGACCAAATCACGGACGCACGATCGAAGGCGGCGGAAATCACAGGGCCGGCCGCACTGGAGATACAGCCGCACCTCCTTGCTTGGCACTGCAGCTCCCTCTCGCCTACAAGTACCCCCTCCTGCAGCCACCGACCCATTGGGGCTATATATTGAGCCTGGCACCTCGTAGAAGAGTGTACAAGTGATTAGAAGCAAGTGGCGGAGCCCTATACAAGTTAGTATTTAGAGAGTAGGGAAAGAGAGTTGAGTGTTGGAGTAGAAGACGGAGTGTCGGTCTTCTCTTCGTACCTCGGCGGGTGCGGTACAACTACGGTCGTCCACACCCGGGATGTTTTGTAAGTTCGAATTCGTGAGTAACTAAGTCTCAAGTCATTTCATCGTTCGCTCTTAGGTTCTTCGATTGCAATTAGTAGTTTCTACTTGTTGTGATTGCTTTCCTTTGGATCCGAGTAAAGTAGTGCTTGGTTAGTGTAGACGTGGTGTCTAGGCTCTCTCCAGTACCTTGGAATGCTTCCCGGTTCAACGGAATAGTTGTGGTACCCTAGGGAGGTGACAGCTCCGGACGGGCTTTGTAGTCCACCATGTTAGTTCTGGCAGGTAGGAGTTACGACATCAGAGCCCCCTTCTCATCCCTTTCCGTGGCTCTTTTCCCTCTGGCCCCGACGAGCGAAAAGTTTTGCCTTGATTCTATCCGTGACTCTCACGAGTCCCAAACTTCATCAGCTATCCCCTCTCTACTCGAAATCTACCCTTGGCTTTCTATCCTTCGTCACCATATCCCCCGGACGAATTAGTTCAGCTTCACAACACTTCTCGTTCCTTGTGGAAATCGATACCTTGGAATACTCCCGGGTGAAAGCTACAACGGTATCCGTGTGCTTGCGGATCTATCTGTGATCGTGTAGTATACCAACAGGCTTTCTGGCGCCGTTGCAAATCTAGTAATGACGTAAGAAGTGCCAACATACATCAAGTCAACATCGGAGAGCCATGCTGTAAACATGCATCTCCTCTGTCTCGACCAAATGAGACGCGTCTATTTCACGCGCGTCTCAGCACAGCTAGGATTAGTAACGGGCATCAAACAACAATCGTTACCACAACTAGTCACCGGTCATGTGAAATGGCTGTTTCTCTGGGCCCACAGGGAACTTTGGCAACAGGCACCAAAACAGAGCCCGTTACTATGAACTCAACATCGGAGACGCGTGCTGTGAACCTGCGTCTCCTCTATATCAACGAAATGAGACGCATCTATTTTCACGCGCGTCTGCTTACTCTCGACTAAAGGAGACACGTTCTATCAACCCGCGTCTCCTCTATCTCGATGAACGGGCCAAGTTCTGGGGCCCACTGGTCAGTATTGGTAACGAGCTTTTATGCTGCCCGTTACATTGTTGGCATGTTTGTAACGGGCGTTCCGAATGAAGCCCGTTACTCACTGATCAGTGTTTGTAACGAGTTTTAATTAACGCCCATTACAGATACGTAGGCCACCCCTATAGTAACCTGCCTGCTTGCCGGCTGCATCCTGGAACTAGCCAGGATTTGGCAGCCATCAGGGGCTGCATCCTACCATCTTGGAACCAGCCAGGATATGGCAGCCACCACAACAAGAAGACATCACAAACACAAAAGCAAGATCACATTTATAGACAAGCAAGATCACATCAAGTTTCAAGTTACTCATCAGGGCTTGTTTGGATGGAGTCATGAGAAAACTGCCTAAACCAGGCAGCATCTGACCCCAACCAAGCAAGCCAAGCATGTTTCTCAGGCAACAACACCTGACTAAAGAAGTCTGAATGCCGCAAGTAATTTTAAGTTTCTGGCTACAATGAACTCACGGTGCACCATTATAGAAGTTGCCCTTTCGGTCGATGGTCTCCTTAAGAATGTACTCGCACAGCATCTCCCGGACCCGCTTTAGATCTTCTGTGGAAACATCTACGGCAGCTTTGAAATCCTACAAAATACAATCATTTATGAGAATACAAGTAGAAATCAGTTTCTAAAATCAGATGGAGAATATGAGCAGAGACAAGGTTGAGCATTATTATCTACTTACAGCATCCTTCTTGATGTCAGGTATGTCATCGAGTAGTCTTAACATATGGAATGCCACATGGAATCCACACAAAGAGGACTGCCATGGCTGCTGAACACACTCATCGAGGTACCAAAATGACAAGTTAATGCAGTACCAAATAGGTAAGAAGGGACCATAAAAAAACCTCGGTCTTATGTGCTTGAGTGTTGTGGCTTTTGGCTTTTTTTCTTTTCTTTCGTAACTCCATCCTGTGCATGATCAGCAAAGGCCCTGCATGATCAGCAATACCGATTAGAAACACTAAGAGATTGAATTTTTGTGAACAAAACCTACAAGATACTGTACCAAAGGCCCTGCATGATCAGCAATACCGATTAGAAACACTAAGAGATTGAATTTTTGTGAACAAAACCTACAAGATACTGACCAGTCCACAACAGCTTTGAGGTCTGTGAACTTTAGCGTGGGATGTTGTTTAGAAGAATCTAGATACCAAATCTCTTTGAACTTCATATAGATGATCAGTGTTACCTAGTTGCCAGTGTAGTAGGCACCCACCACGTAGTCGTTGTTCATTGCATTTGCGATTGCTTTTATTACAAGGCCAGAATGCTGAGAAATATTTGTGGAAGTAAAAAAATCTGGATCTAAAAACCCAACACTGATCTGCATCTCTGCTGCCTTGTCCATCATTTTCCTACAAAAAATCAAATTGATAGCATGCATGAACTTTGTGGTCAAAATTAAAGAAATATCTTTTTAGGTTTTAAGGGACTACAATGTCCACAACCTCAAGAAGGTAACATCCAGAGAAGCCAGGGTTATAAGGTTATACACGCTACTGAATGCAATGTTTAACATTAAGGCACCACCACCTTGAAAGTAGTGTTGATCCACCTTTGCTGGAACGGCAAGTTTATCCTTACTGTGTTCCATGACGTAAGCATGCAACCTGGCACAATTTGGTCCAGCAGCCTCTAAGTTTGCTTCTGACAACATAGGTGCACCAGGCTTGTATTTTGGTCATTCCTATTCTGTCCCAATAATACAGTTAGGAATCTCATCTTTAGACAAAGGTTTCCTGGCCTGGTTCCCCTTCTGTAGTGGAGATTGCCTGGGATCCTCCTCCTGCTACTGCAGAGGCTGCTGTACATGTTGCATCTGCTGCTTAGGGGGAGATTGCCTGGGCTCCTCCTCCTGCTGCTGCAGAGGCTGCTGTTTCGTCTGTTGCTTATGCTCATGTTGCAGCTGCTGCTTAGGCGGAATTTGCCTGGGCTCCTCCGGCTGTTGTCGACGCTCCTGCTGTGTAGTTTTGCTGATCTGCTGCTGCTGCTGCTATTGAGCCTTCTCTTGCTAACACTGAGCTGCAGTACCTTCATCTGATGTTGTACTCCTGCTACCTGTTGCGGCTTCAGGGTTGGGATGTCTCGTCATGGGTGGTATAAGGACCTTGTCCTTTGGCCATTGGATCCTTTGAACGAGAGCCTCAGCTAGGGTTGCTATGTCACCCCCATCAATTGGTACAGGTAGAGGGTAGTGACCCGCATTGGCCCAGACATAAGTAGGTTGCACCACAACATACCCATCCTGCACCGGTACTGCATGGCAAGCCTTTTGAAATGGAAAGACTTTCGCTAGTGCGAGCTCCACATTAATCCCAGTGCCATCCCAAAGGCTGCACGCGGTTGGCTCTGTCAACTTATTTATTGTGTCCAGCATAGGTGATCGACTATCATTGTGCACTTGATTCGCTTCGTCCTCATTGGCATTCCAACGGTCTTGCTCTCTACCACACGCATCTTCCTCGCTGTCATGCGCATGTTCTTCCTCGCAGTCATGCGCATCTTCTTCCTCACTGCCATGCACGTCTTCTTCCTCGCTGCTACTGACAGGCGCTGGTAATTGGGAAGGAAGAAGTGCATTTTTCGGTATTTCGATGCCTGATAGTCTTAGAGCATGGACAACTATTTTAAATGTTATGTCCATCATATCATCAGACCTCTTGTTCCTCCTCTTCTTCCTGTACATTCCAGCAAACTCTTCACCAATCCCTTTACCCCAGCCAAGTGAACTAGATACGCCTCGGACCCGACCTTGATGCTCTGGAGTCTCAAGTGCTGCGGTGAGGATATCATTCTCCCTAACCCTAGAGAAAGAACCATCGCTACCATGAGCTGCAAGTGTTTTCACCCTATCTGCTACCCCCACCACCGCAGGGTTACTGAATGTTATGCCCCTGCATCCTTCACTAGTATTCTTCCTCTTCTTCCCTACCCTTGCCCGCAGATAAGGTCTCGAACGTCCAAGAAATTGGTCCCAAGGGTTCTGTTTTCCTTCTGCAGCTAGCTTTGCATCCTCCTCCTCCCACTCTTTCCTTTTACCACAATAACCTTTTCTGCCCGTCCTGTGTGGCTTATTATGCAATGCTCTCTTTTGTTTCATCTCCTAGCTCAATTGCTGAAATGAAGGAGAATTGGTTTCCTGCACAAACATGTCCCAGTCTTGTTGCTCCAAAAAGGCATGCTTCACAAAGGGAGTCTCCTCTTCGCTCAAATATTTTTTATTTAAATGGGCCTTGAACCGCCGTTGCAAGGTTCCAATCTCTGATATAGCTGCCTTAGCTGCCTTCTTGCAAATAGATTCTTCCAGATTGGCTGGGTAATCTAGCTTTTCCTCTAGAACTGTGAACAGATGTTCCTTCTCAATTGGTGAGAGATCATCAACCGCCTTGTTGATTGACACCCTCTCCCGAGCAATGAGGCCATAGACCAATACAAATCTATCCCTCGCAGCATCTGGGGTAGGCCAAAAAATGGCATCAAGTCCAGTTGCAGTCAACTTGTCTTCTGGCCATTTGGTTTGTGTCCTTGACCCGCGGGATCGAGTACTACTCGCAGCAGTCTGTGCTGAGTGACCCTGTGAAGAAGGTTCACCGCCGATGGGCTGTGATGGTGCACTAGAGGTAGAGGAGTTTGTTGTTGTGGGAGACTGCATAGATGATATGTCAGGTTGTCAGTAGAGCAACATAAGCAAGACTGAAAATCTAAACAAATTTCTTATTAGATAAATTTGTTTTCTCTGACAGGCAAAATAGCTGAT
Source organism: Cenchrus fungigraminus (assembly GCA_036936925.1). Lineage (NCBI taxonomy): Eukaryota > Viridiplantae > Streptophyta > Magnoliopsida > Poales > Poaceae > Cenchrus > Cenchrus fungigraminus. The sequence goes on along the minus strand of CM072772.1, from coordinate 52,570,778 downwards.
ATTAGACTAGAAATCATTACAAGTCATAAATAAAATCAGCATAGACATACACAATTCATATTTTACTTAATTAGCATACAGGGATAGGTGCTAACCATTTTGACTGGGACACAATAATATGCTTATATATCAAAGTAGAGAATAAATTCCTTCAACTGCTTCCTTGTCCAACTTCAGCAGCGATGGATTGTGTGTTCCATGTGTACATGCAACAAGAGGATAAAGCAATCATGACATTATATATGACAGTAGTGTAACAACACTCACAACACATCATGACACCAACAATACAAATATATATGACAGTAGTGAAACAATTAACACTCACAACAAAGCATAGGACAGTCTTGTTATCACTACTTTATAAACCACTGCGATGCAATTCCCACTGACATTATGTGGCCATCAGAATTAAAGTATGCTAACAGGTCCAAAGCATAACTGTCGATCTGGTACATTCAAAGCATAGCAGAATTAAAGTATGCTAACATCCTCAATGCTTTTCATGAATTTACAGCGCAAAAATTGTAGCACCAGGAACATGAAAATGAATTTCAACAGTTCATATAACTTCATCTGTTTGCAACAATTTATTCAAACAGACTTGGAGCAACAAAATCCATCCATCAAATCCACAGTCAATCAATTAAAAATGAACTATTAAGGCATGTCTCCCTAATCCACCTTGACATGAATATATAGCAGATTGGGTGGACTACATTATAAACCACTGCGATGCAATTCCCACTGACATTATGTGGCCATCAGAATTAAAGTATGCTAAGCAGTCCAAAGCATAACTGTCGATCTGGTACATTCAAAGTATAGCAGAATTAAAGTTTGCTAACAGGTCCAAAGCATAACTGTCGATCTGGTACATTCAAAGCATAGCAGAATTAAAGTATGCATTAATCCTCAATGCTTTTCATGAATTTATAGTGCAAAAATTGTAGCACCATGAATATGAAAATGAATTTCAACAGTTCATATAACTTCATCTGTTAGCAACAATTTATTCAAACAGACTTGGAGCAACAAAATCCATCCATCAAATCCACAGTCAATCAATTAAAAATGAACTATCAAGGCATGTCTCCCTAATCCACATTTGAGGACCTGTGTGGTTCAAGGACCGGTGGATGGTCGCTTCCTAGTGTGATGAGTGATTGACAACGTGGTGTGGACTGATTCTTGGCTAAGTATTGTAGGTGCAGGTTGCGGCTTGACTGGTGTTGGTGCAGGTGAAGAGCAAGCGCGAAAGGTCGTTGCCGGGTAGGCCTCCAGGTGTGGAGAAGACAAGTAGGCTTGGCTCGAGGGAACCGGTGGCCAGCGGGGTCAAGTGCGGGCCGCATGGTGGTAAGAACGGCAAGATGAAGTCATGGACGGTTTCTTGGTTGAGCCTCAAAACCAAGGTCGAGCCGGGACTACATGGGAGCCGAGTCATGAGTGGTGATTGGCGGAGGCTACACCGAGTTCGCGGGGTTTCCAATGGTTCACCAGAAAACCGCTGGGTTTCGTGGCTGATCCACAAAGCCAAGACCGAAGACGGAGGTGCAGCAGCATCGGGCCGGTCTGACCGGTGGGTCTGACCGGTCTGATCGGTGGGTACCGGTCTGACTGGTGAGGAGCACCAGTCTGACCGGTGTGCGACGACGCAGTCTGGAGACTTCGAAGCGGAGGACACGCGTCGGGATTGCAAGGCTTGCGTCGAGGCTAAGCAAGTTTACGGTCGCCGGGCATCCGTCCGATGGTGCGAAGACAAAGATTCCCAAAGTGCCCCTCGGGGGTGTGTATCCTAGTATTAGGCCTTAGGTGTAGTTTCGTCTTTCGGCTAGCCTCCATAGAACCGAAGTGGTGAGAGGATGGCAGCCATCTCTTGGAACCCTAGCTCATTTTTGTTTTGCTATTTTCCTCTTCCTTTTTCTTTGGAATTTCGAGGACTAGCTTGAGAGCTTCATGGTGAGATCTTGAGAGAGGGATGGATGACCGGGTGGCAAGCTGGACCTTGTATGAACCTTCATGGTATGTATAGATGATTCGACGTGGTTCCTCAAGGCTTGATTGTGTCTCTCCCGTTTTCCCTTTTTGGTGATTTTCGGAGCCTTTTCTTGGTGATTTTCTTGTGGCGGTTTTGAGACCTTTCTCTTTGGGATTTGGTGGGGGATGTATGCATGAACCGTTCATGGTTCTTTTCTCTTTGATTCCCCTCCCAAATCCGTGAGTAAAGGGGCTCAATTTTGGGGTTTTCTTGGCTCTAGGGTTAGAGGCGTTCTTGGTGGAATTCCTTCGATTCCTCTCGTTCTGGCAAGTTTTGGTGGACCAAATCTTGGCTATGGAGTGCCCATGAGGTGTTCCTACTATCCCCAAAGTCTTGTGCGAATCCGTGGAGCGAATCGGGAGATCGGGAGTTGGATTTGGGGGAGTTGACCCGCGGGCGCTGTTCATACCGAGAGCTCAGGTCCTGACCGGTCTGACCGGTGCCTCTCACCAGTCTGACCGGTGCAGACCCTTGGTTGGGTTTTGCTCGGGTGAATGTCTTGGTGAGTTCCCTGTTGTCTCGTGTTGCTGCTGTTTCGAGTTTGGTCTGTTTTGGAGCTCGGTAGGTCCGTTTGGTGGATTTGGGATTTCCTGGCTTGGACCGGTCTAACCGGCGAGCTACACCAGCCTGACCGGTGTAGGTGTCGGTGTTTTAACCCGGCAACCAACCGAGGGGAGTACCCGAGGTAGACGTTTGTGGCCTCGCCGAGATCGGGAACTCGAAGGAGAGACTCGTGGCACACAATTTAGACATGTTCGGGCCGCGAGGTGCGTAATACCCTATGTCCTGTATGATGCGTAGCTCTGGATTGATTGGGTGTGTTTACAAGATGATGCGGATTGATGAATAGGGGTCCCTACCTCGCCTTATATAGTCCGGGAGGCAGGGTTACAAGTCGGTTTGGTAGGGAGAGTACTAGTCGTATACGGCTAGGAGTACTCTACATGGATCCGGACATGCCTAGCTTCCTAACCGAGTACTAGTCCTCCGTATGCCTTGTGCTTCACACCATCTAGTGCCGTACAGCCCAAATCGAGTAGTCCCAGGGGCCCACACAGTAGTCGGTCCTGGTACCCATCTGAGTAGTGGGCCCAGGGATGTCCGTACGACAAGCCCCCGAGTACTTTGTAGTCGAGCAGGATGTTTTCGAGTAGTCTTGATGGCCTTGGCAAGTAGTCCCCGTGCGTCCCCGAATTCCACAAGCCGAAAGCCCTCAAGAGCACTTGAATCATCCCGAGGCTGGAAGGTACTCCAGCTGGTCTTTGAGTAGTCTTGAAGTCTTCTCGAGTAGTCCCCAAGCGTCCCCGAGTGCTTCTCTCGAAGGTCTTCAATGGTACTCGTGTTATCTTGTTGAAAAACCATATGGAAAATGTGATTCGAAGAATCGCATTCCATATGGAATGTAGCCCCCGAGCCTTAGGTTGAATCGTAGATTCAAGCTGAGGGTCAATCTGAAGTTTTGTCAATCTTATCCCAAAAAATCTGGAGAAAAAACCGAAGGACACGTGGCACAGAGCCCCCGAGCCTTGAGTCGAGTACTTTCTCTCGAATTGAAGGGTCATCTTGACTGTAGAATGTGTCCTGAGTGGGATCTTGATCTGGTGTAGCCCACTGAATCCATCGGATGTAGTCGAGCCCCCGAGACTGAGAGCATCGAGTACTGGAATACGAAGGGTCAGTCCGCCGCCGCTGAGTCAGCTGCCTGAAACTTTCCGCTCGTTCAGAACTGAGCCGCATGGTGGCTTATAAATAGCAGACGAACCCCTTAGGGTTTTTCACTCCCAGCGGTCGCATTTCTCTGAGGTTAGATCTGAGTCTCTGCCCCCCTGCACCTCTGCTGCCAACGCCACCGCTAAGTAGATTAGATCTGCTTTTGCCCCGCCGCCGTAGTCCGCCCTCCTCCGCAGCCCCCCAGCGAATGCGAGTGAAGACGCTCGTGACTCGAAGGATGAAAGGGTCTCCAGCGAAGAGCACCAAGACCGGCGCTTCGAAGAAGAGGAGCCGTGATGAGGCCGGCGATGCCAGCCAGTCGTCGTTGTCGCCGCCCCCCTCCACCCTGCCAAATCTGGCGAAGGAGTGGAATAAAGCGAAGCTAAAGACTGAATATCTCCTCGCCCTGGTCAACAGTGGTTTCCTCCGCGAGAAGGAGATGGATCTGTGGCGCGTCACCACTGGAGATCCGTACCCGATGGAGAAGAACCCGGATGAGATTCTGATGTTCGCGCGGTTCGTGGAGCGTGGACTCGCACTGCCCGCCAGTGACTTCTTCAAGGGGATGCTCAGGTACTACGGGATCGAGTACTTCAACCTCAACCCCAACGGTATCTTCCACATCTCCATCTTCATACACTTCTGCGAGGCGTTTGTGGGAATCAAGCCCCGCTGGATTCTGTTCCGGAAGTTCTTCCGGGTGAAGGCACAACCGAGTACGGACGACCCCCGAGTAGTTGGAGGGGCTTGAGTGCAGGTGCGCGAAGACGCCGCCGGGCAGTACTTGTCATACAAGCTCATTGACTCCAACCAGGATTGGAAGGCGAAGTGGTTCTACATCAGCAACCACCACCCCGAGCTGCCAAAGCCCAGCGGTCGACAGCCGAAGCATGCACCATGGTGGAAGACGGAGCCCACCATGCAAGAGGGTCTCCAACTACCTCCGTTGCTGAAGAAGATCAAGGCCTTGAGGGAGGCCGGACTGAGGGCCGAGCATGTGGCCTTCAGTTTCATGAAGAGAAGGGTGCAGCCGCTGATGGCACGAGACCATCTCGGCTACCAGTACGCCGGCGACGAAGATACTTCTCGGATGCCCGGTGAAGAAATTGAGGATGACGTGATCATCGAAAGGCTGGGCAAGATCTTCAAAGACATGTCCGCGTACACGCCATGCCCCGTGCCAAAGTACTCCATGGCACGGCCGCCAAATGAGGTTAGTAGTCGTGGCCAGAGCCCCCGAATACTAATTACTTGTGTAGTCATTCTTATGCTGGCTTGATCTTGTAGGACGATCTGAAGAAGTACTTCTCCGTCCCGCCCTCTCCCCCACAGCCAGAGAAACAAGCCCAGGGGAAGGAGCACCGAGAAGTCGGCGAAGGTGATGATGCCGTCGTCATCGAGGACACCTCCGACGATGAAGACGAAGAGATGCTGCAGCAGTGCTTCCAGCTCCGCTCTAGGTTTAGCCGAGCTGGAATGCCGCATATTCCAGTAGTTGAGAAGGCATCCAGCCTCAAGGCGAGCTTGCCGGTGCCGCCAAGGAAGCCCCGCAACGTGGCACGCAAACGCACCGTGAAGAAATTAAAGTTGTCAGAAGCCACCAGACAAGAAGTGAGTATCGCGACTAGAGTAGTCGAGTACTGACGATGAGTAGTCTGAAGCTGACTATTTGACTTGAATTGTTGTAGGACATCCCTTCCTCGGACCCCGCTGACCAGGACGAGGAAGAAGTTTGGGAGACTGTGGGGGCGACAGCTGGAGGAAGTACCAGCCCGCCTCCGGCTACTGAAGACATTGTGCCAGAAGGGGCACAGGAGCAGACCGCCGCTGTGGAGCCGCAGTCTTCGGTCGAAGAAGTACAGGGCCCTCCTCCAGCTGCGGCCGTGGCCGTTGGGCAGCCAGGGGAGATAGTAGAGGAGCCTCCTATCGAGGCAGGAGCCACCAGCGAACCTGGCATTGTGGATATCGCCAGGATACTGGGCGCCCCGACCGTCACTGTAGTGCGGTCAACTCTGTAAGTTCCCGGAACTCTTGCGTAGTCATGTAGCCGTCAAGCTCGTGTTGTTGATTGAATAATCCATGATCCAGGAAATCCACGGACTTGTCGTGGGATGAGGGGGAGAGTAGCACTCTTGCCAGTGGTGAAGACCGCCCGGCGGAGGTACGAGAGCCCACACCGCCACCACAAACTGATGCCGCGGCAGAGCTGAGGCTTGAAGAAGCTACCCTGGTGGATGGTACACATCCTGTCACCACGAGTACTTATTGTGGAGAGTAGTCATAGCCGCTACTGACTATTGAGCTAATCTTAACAGGGGCACAAGTTGAGGTAGCGGTGATCCCTGAGGCAGTGGTCATAAAGACGGTCACTAGTGAAGCGACAGCTACGAAGCCAGTTGCTGAGGCGACAACCCCGACAGCCCCCGCGCCGGCGACTTCTGCAACCCCCGAGCCAAGCGCGGAAGCACGGGTTGATCTGCTACCTGAAGTAGGGACTGAGTTTGTCGTCTGTAAGGTGATGATAGAAGACGCGGCGCCACTTCGCTCGGCGCCCATGCCAGAGACTGGGACCTCGAGCCACGGAGGTCTTGAGTTACTGGATGATGAGCTGATCGACCCAGCCTTCGTGTCTCTGAGCATGGAGTCGTGGCGTCGCACGAAGAACTGGATCAAGGTACGTTGCGAGTACCCTGAGTTGTCTTTATTTATTGGGTACTGAGTACTGATTAATCATTGGGTCTTGCGCAGGGCCTGGTGGAGAGATCCCGCCAGAAGACCGACCTTCTGAAGGGGTATGGTGACATAGTCATCCGAGCTGAGACCCTGGAGAAGGAGCTTGACAAGTCGAAGAAACACGCAGCACTACTCCAGTCCAAGCTCGACGGTGCCTTCGCCCAGTACCATAATGAGGTACTGGAGATGCAGGCCAAAAGGGACAACTTGATCAGGAAGAACAAGTTGCTGCGCTAGAAAAACAAAGGTGTGTCTTCTACCAAGATCACTGAGTGCTTATTGCAGAGCTTCCTGGTGCCATTGTAGCTGTAATATGACGTTGTGACGAGTTGTCTGTAGATCTTGAAGCAAGGGTCGACCAGCTGAAGGCTTCCGAGACGGACCTCAAGAATATCATGTACCGGGAGACCGATCGCCGAGAGGTACTCGAGTGGGACTACGCACAGTTGCGCCATGAGTGCATCAAGCACATGGAGCTCCGTGAAGCCTCAGATCTTGACCTTGTACGGTGTTATAAATCTCTGCAGAAGCTCAATGAAGACTGCGAGAAGCTGCGGGCGCAACTGAAAGAGCTGGAAGAAGCCGCGCTTCCCATCGCGAGGCTGTTGGTCCCACATCCGGGCGGGCCCAAGATAGCGCCTCTGGTAGACAGGCTGAAAGAAGCTCCCCGGGGCCTGGTGACGTATGTCAAGCATTTGGTGAGGTTGATACCGAACCAGGTACTCGCCTTCATGAAGTCGTAGTTCCCGAAGGCACCAGTGGATGTGGTGGCCGGTGGTCTTGCGGCGAATTGCACGGATGAGCAATACAAGACCCTTCTGGAGGAGATGGCGCCTATCGCGGAGCAAGTCGTGGACAAGCTGAACCTTCAGTAGTTGTACCTGTAGAAGTAGCTTATGTACAAGGTAGTTTGTGTAAGACAAACAAATTGGATAGAAACTTGTTTTAATGTGAATGAAGTTGGTCCACTTCTCATGCTGTAACAAGTACTCGTTGCCGCCACTTGCATCGAAGTGTGCGGAGTACGAAGCCGTTGAAGAGGTGGCGAGTAGTAGTGCTCGGTAGGATTTGCCTAGTTAGAAGGCACAGTAAACAAGTTGAGTAGAATCAAGCTTTATTACTGATGAATAAGTACACCTGGATGGCCAGGGCCGTAACACATAAGAAGTCGCCCGGACCCGAAGGCCGCCTATGGCTAAGTAGTTGCTAGGGTCCTTAGACTGCTTACAGCTGGAGATCCGTTAGTAGCCATTGTAGCTGGATCAGAGAAGTGTGTGGTCTGCAGACCGCCGCGCAAGCTCGTAGGCTATGAGAAGCCCAGGATCCGTTAGTAGCCGTTAACGCTGGATCTTGGATAAAGGTAGTCCGTAGACTAGTGCTAGGACCGAGAGGCCGCTTACAGTGAGGAGTCCGTTAGTAGCCGTATAGGCTGGACTCGTAGATGGGTAGTCGAGCGACTAAGTGTAGAAGCGACACAGCTGGTCGACGTTCCACGAGTTGCTGATGTCATCACCTTCAAGTGTTTGGAGATGATAGGAGCCTGGTCCGGTCACCTTGGAGACTGAGAAGGGACCTTCCCACGGCGAGCTGAGCTTGTGTAGTCCGTCCGTGTTCTAGATGCGATGGAGGACTAGATCGCCGACGTTAAAGGAGTGTTCCTTGATGTTGCGATCATGGTAGCGTCGGATACCCTCTAGGTACCTTGCTGACTGGACGAGGGCAGCACAGCGAGCTTCTTCGAGGCTGTCAATGTCAACCCGTCGACTGTCTTCTGAGATGCCTTCGTCGTATTGTTCTACTACCGGGGATTCCCATATCATGTCGGAGGGTAGAATAGCTCCGGAGCTGTAGACCAGGAAGTAGGGCGACTGTCCTGTTGGCTTGGTAGGTTGAGTACGAAGCCCCCAAGGTGCATTGGGGAGTTCCTTGATCCACTTGCCTCCTTTGGTATTAGCTGCATCGTGCAATCGCTTTTTGAGGGGGTCAAGTACCATCCCGTTGCCGCGCTCCACCTGGCTGTTAGCGCGCGGGTGGGCAACTGAGACATATCGGACGTCGATCCCGCTGTTCTCGCAGTACTACCAGAACTGGTGGTTGGTGAAGTTGGAACCCAAGTCTGTGATGATGCGATGGGGTAGCCCGTAGCGATGCACGAGTTCATCCAAGAAGTCGAGTACTCTGTCGGCCTTTGGGCAAGTAACCGGCTTGACTTCGATCCACTTGGTGAACTTGTCGATGGCCACCAGGACTCTGTTGAATCCACCTGGCGTAGTTGGCAGAGGCCCAATCATGTCGAGCCCCCAGCAGGCAAAGGGCCAGGTCGGTGGTATGGTGACTAGCTTGTAGGCCGGGACGTGTTGCTGCTTGGTGAAGAATTGGCATCCTTGGCACCTTCTGACGAGTTCTTCAGCGTCGGCCAGAGTTGTGGGCCAGTAGAAGGCTCGTCGGAAGGCTTTGCTTACCAGCGTGCGAGAAGACGCGTGGTTGCCGCAGACACCCTTGTGGATCTCCTCCAAAATGTCCTTGCCTTCTTCCCGGGGTATGCACTTCATGAGTACTCCAGAAGTTGCACCCCGCCTGTAGAGCTTGTCCCCGACTAGTACGTAGGTCTTGGCTCGGCGGACGAGTTGTTCTGCCTCGTTCTTGTCGGAAGGAACCTTCTGCTCGCGGATGTAGTCGATGAAGGGTTGTCTCCAATCCACGTCGATCATCATGACCTCCTGACTGGGCTGTGATGGCCCAGAATCAGTGGTCGTTGGTGCCGGCTCCGGTATGGATTGCGTATGAAGCTCGTGGATGAAGACTCCAGCGGGTACTTGAGCGCGAGTAGAACTAAGCTTCGACAGGACGTCTGCTACGACGTTGTGGTCGCGGACGACGTGGTGGAACTCGAGACCATAGAACTTGTTCTCGAGCTTGTGGACTTCTAGACAGTGGGCGTCCATGTTCTCCTTGTTGCGGTCCCAAGAGTCGTTGACCTGGTTGATGACCACTGCGGAGTCACCGTAGACTAGTAGTCGCTTGATGCCCAGTGAGACTGCGAGGCGAAGCCCGTGTAGCAGAGCCTCGTACTCGGCTTCGTTGTTTGAGACCTTCCAGAAGATCTACAGGACGTACTTGAGTTGTTCGCCCTTTGGAGAGATCAGGAGTACCCCTGCGCCCGCGCCCTCGAGCTTTAGTGATCCGTCGAAGTACATCACCCAGTGCTCTGGTCGCTCTGTTGGAGTGGGTAGTTGATTCTCCCGCCACTCTGCCATGAAGTTGACTAGTGCTTGAGACTTGATACCGGTGCGTGGCTTGAAGTCGATGTTGAGGGCGCCAAGCTCGACCGCCCACTTGGAAATTCTCCCGGTAGCATCTTGGTTGTGGAGTATGTCACCAAGTGGGTAATCGGTGATGACGATGATCGAGTACTCCTGGAAGTAGTGTCGTAGCTTCCGCGAGGTGATGAGTACTGCGTAGAGTAGCTTTTGGACCGGTTGGTACCGTGCCTTAGACTCGGACAGGACCTGGCTGACGAAGTAGACTGGTCACTGGACTGGGTAGGCGTGGCCTTCTTCCTGCCGCTCGACGACGATGGCAGTACTGACCACGTGAGTAGTCACAGTGAGGTAGAGCAATAGATGCTCCTGTTTGCGAGGAGCCGTGAGGACCGGTGGTTTTGACAGGAAGTCTTTAAGTTGCGTCAGAGCTTGATCAGACTCCGCGGTCCACACAAACTTCTCTTGGTGCTTGAGTAGCTTGAAGAAGGGTAGTCCCCGCTCTCCGAGCTTCGAGATAAATCGGTTTAGGGCCGCCATGCACCCGGTCAGCTTCTGGACATCCTTGATGCAGGTTGGAGCTTTCATATTGGTGATGGCGGAGATCTTCTCTGGATTGGCTTCGATGCCACGATGGCTGATGATGAAGCCGAGTAGTTTCCCCGAAGGTACGCCGAAGACGCACTTGTTGGGGTTGAGCTTCCACTGGTACTTCCGCAGAGATGCGAAAGTCTCTTCAAGATCAGCGATGAGCGTGTCGGAGTTTCTGGTCTTGACGACCACGTCATCCACATAGGCTTCGACGTTCTTGTTGAGCTGCTCCTTGAAGCAGGCCTGGATAGCTCGTTGGTAGGTAGCGCCGGCGTTCTTCAACCCGAACGACATCGTCGTGTAGCAATAGGCGTCGAACAGGGGTGATGAACGCGGTCTTCTCCTGGTCTTCTTCCTTAATTGCGATCTGGTGGTACCCGGAGTAGCAGTCGAGGAAGCAGAGTAGGTCGCAGCCCGCCGTGGAGTCGATGACTTGGTCAATCCGTGGCAACCCGAAGGGGTCCTTGGGGCAGTGCATGTTGATGTCGGTGTAGTCGACTGACATCCTCCACTCGTTGGTGTTCTTCTTGCGGACGAGGACGGGGTTTGCGAGCCACTTAGGATGGAAGACTGTCGGTGTTTTAGACCGGCAACCTACCAAGGGGAGTACCTGAGGTAGATGATTGTGGTGGGGATCGCCAGACCTGGAACTCGAAGGTATGCGCAAGGACATGGGACACAAGATTTATACAGGTTCGGGCCGCCAAGGTGGCGAACCCTACGTCCTGTTTGGGGTATCAAATATGGCTCCCTGCGCTTGGTGTTGGGTTGTTCAGATCTCCGGCTAGGTACCCGGCCCTCCTTTATATAGTCCAGGGGGCGGGTTCCTAGTCGGTTACAAGGTAGGAGTCCTAGTAGGATTACACGGAATGAGTCCTAGTAGGATTATAGGGGAATTCTAATAGGAGTCCGTCTTCATCCTTCCTTGTATGAGTACCCGGGGTGTATGCCCGACAAGCCCCCGAGCACGTTGTAGTCGAGAGTAGTAGTTCGAGTAGTCTTGAAGCCTCTTCGAGTAGTTCTTGATCATCCTCGAGTACTGCTTGGAGATGTCTTCAATAGTACTTGAACTGCCACGAGGCTGGAAGGTGGTCCAGCTCATTATTCTTGAAGTCGAGATTATATGGAAGTGCAATTGCAAAATCGCACTCCATATGGAGTAGCCCCCGAGCCTTAGGTTGAGTCGCAGACTCTAGCTGAGGGTCAATCTTGATTCCGAATCTTCCGTCTTGAAAAAATTGAATGATGGGTGTAGTATAACAGCCCCCGAGCCTTGAAATGATTAGGTAATCAATCCAAGGGTCTTTAGTGTTCGCGAAAGCCATCATCCGAGTACTCTTTGTAGTGTGTAGCCCCCGAGATAAGAGAGCCGTATGAGCCACGTCGAGTAGTTGTTGGTGTGTAGCCCCCGAGCTTGAGAGCGAGCGAAGTCTGCGAGAGTTATCCTCAAGTAGTAATTTGAGTGCAGCCCCCGAGCTGGAGAGTTTCCGAGTAGTAATTTGGCGTCGAGCCGTTGAGCTTGAGAAGTAGCCGTGCCGTCAGAGCGGACTTTAGATGCGACCGAAGTCGACTTTAGATGCTGACAGAGCGGACTTTAGAATGCGACTTGAAATCTGAAGTCGACTTTGTGCCGCGTGGAGCGGACTTTGAGATGCTACTTGAAAACCGAAGTCGACTTTAGATAGCCGCACGGAGCGGACTTTGGAATGCGACTTGAAAACCGAAGTCGACTTTAGATTGCCGCGTGAAGCGGACTTTGATATGTGACTTAAGATGCAAAAAACAAAAAGCACTTCCGGAAGGCAAAATCGAATGAAAAATCAGAAAAACAAATAGCTGTCCGCCGGAGCGGGCTTGAGCACCTGAGCCATGGATTTCAGACCTAAGGTACGGTTGCCGCCGGAATGGTCTTCAAGGTGCGACCGGAGTCGACTTGAGTACCTGGGCCATGTATTTCAGACCCAAGGTACGGTTGCCGCCGGAACGGGCTTGGGGGCGACCGTTAGTGTCGACTTGTGCCACCGTAGTGGGCTTGGGTGCGACAGTTAAAGTTGACTTGAGTACTTAGGGTATGAAACCCATGGTACGGTGCGCGAGTACTTAGGGTACGAAACCCATGGTACGGTCCGCGAGTACTTAGGGTACGAAACCCATGGTACGGTGTGCGAGTACTTAGGGTACGAAACCCATGGTACAGTCCGCGAGTACTTAGGGTACGAAACCCATGGTACGGTGCGCGAGTACTTAGGGTACCAAACCCATGGTATGGTGCGCGAGTACTTAGGGTACGAAACCCATGGTACGGTGCGCGAGTACTTAGGGTACAAAACCCATGGTACGGTGCGCGAGTACTTAGGGTACTAGGACCCATGGTACGGTTGCCGCCAGAGCGGGCTTGAGATTGCCTCCGAAACTCGGTACACCCAAAGCCGTGGCGAGAGCCCCCAGGATGTAATGTACTGAACTCGTGGTGGAGCCTCCGAAACTTAGTGTACCAAATTCGTGGCCGGAGCCCCCGAGATTGAGTGTTGTAAGCTCGTGGCAGTTTGGTCGATATACCCCAAGAGTAGTCGGCAGAGTGTAGCTCTCGTGAAAACTAGTCGAGGAGCGTACACGAATGAGTAGTCATCATGTTGTCCTGCATGATGAGGAAAATAAGCCAAGAAAACAAAATAGTAATCATTTAAATTAAATGACCTAGCTGTTGCTGCCTGGGCAGACTGTTGATGCGACCGTTGGAGTCGAGTTGTGTCGCCGGGGCGGACTTTAGATTGCGACTGTTGACGTCGACTTGTGCCGCCGTAGCGGACTTGAGATTGTGCAGTTCTGAAGGGTAGTTCCCGTGTAGAAGCATGCATAGATGGGTAGTCCTTGGCGTGTTTGTCCTGCGCACGGAAGACAAGCCAAAGAAGAAAAAACAATCATTTAAATAAATGACTTAGCTGTTGCCGCCAGGGCAGTCTTGTAGATGAAGCCGGGGCGGTCAGAGATGGAACCGCGATGATTGTTGCTGAAATTGACTAGTCAGAGTTGATTCCGACTAGTTGTTGGGGGCGTGACAGCCGTTCTTGACTAGTTTGGAAAACTAGTTGAGATGAGTAGTCGACGCGATGCGGCCGGAAGATGATGTCACGGCGGCGCATGGCGTACTCGAAGTAGAGCTGGTGTTGCCGCGAGACAAGTAGTCGTGACACACGGCATGGCTGAAGTAGAGCCGGTGCGACCGGACAACAAGTCGAGCAACGGCGCATGGAGTAGTCGAGCCGCGAGACGGAGTGACCGGGCGCACGGCGAGAGCCAGTGCGACCGACCGACGAGAAGTCGAGTGGCGAGACGGCATGTCTGGATGCACGACGTAGGCGCAGTAGAGCCGGTGCAGCCGGGTGACGAGTAGTCGTGACGCGAGACGGAGTGACCGAGCGCACGTCCAGATGCACAGTGTAGGCACGGTAGAGCCAGTGTGACCGAGTAACGAGTAGTCGAGCCGTGAGATGCAGTGATCGGACACACGGCGAAAGCCAGTGCGACCGACCGACAAGAAATCACGGCGAGACGGTGCGTCCGGATGCACGGCGTAGGCGCAGTAGAGCCGGTGCAGCGGCGCGATGAGTAGTCGAACCGCAAGATGCAGTGATCGGACGCACAGCTTAGATTTTCTTCACAGTTTTGTAGAGAATCTGACCTCTAAGTGTATGGAAGCATTCATGGTTGCGTCGATCTCCTTCTTATGGCTTGAGTGATTTTCGTGTCTTTTTCGGGCTATTTTCGCTGGATTTTTGTGTGCGGCTTGTTCCTCCAATTCTGAGGTGTTTGGGTTCGGATTTCTTTGTGGTGATCATGGATATATGCCTTGTGCATCCTTGTGCTTGATCTTGACCCCTCAAACTCCGGATTTGGCCTTGGATTTGAGGATTTCGGGTGGAACCCTAGCTTTTTGGTAGAGCTCGGTTCGTGATCGATTCCCGGCGTTTTAGTTGGTTTGAGACCTCATGTTTTTGGGCATAGCATCCCCTAGGGATGCTTCTCATCTCCCCCAAATCTTGCCTCAATCCATTCAGCCGCTTGGTCCATGGATGGTAGGAGGAGTTGACCTCTCGAGCTCGGGCTTTTCTGCTTCTGTCCGCAAGGGACGGACTGTCCGCGCAGTGAGGACGGACTGTCTGCAGTGTCCGTGTTCATCACGTGTTTGTCGCGTGTTCTTGCGAGGAGTCGGTTTGATTCGCCGGGAGGTTCGATTTTGTTTGCAGGAGGTTGTCGGACTGTCCATGGGGGTCAGCCGGACTGTCCGTGGGGTCGGAACGGACTGTCTGTGGTTCTGTTGCAAAATACGGACCGTCCGTATAGGAGCGTCGGACCGTCCGCGAGGCTGGTACGGACTGTCCGCGGGATCAGGTCGGACTGTCCGTCCTAGCCAGGCAGAGTTGCCTAAGTTCTTTGCATCTTGAGTTGTGCTTCCACTTTGGGTTAGTTTGGGACTTGTTCCTAGGGTTGGTAGGTCTGTTGTGACTACGTGACCTTGGCAAGTTCGCGTGGGAATCCTTGTGTGTGATTTTGGGGAAGACTCGAGTTCGACTCTTCGAAGAAGAATTTTTATCGGCTCCCATTCACTCCCCCCTCTCTGGTCGCCTAATCGGTCCTCCAATTGGTATCAGAGCCGGTTACGGATCTTCGTGATTCTAACCAGTCTAAGATCCAAAGATGGCATACCAAGAACGGGGTTTGGGTCCTCCACACTTTCATGGTAAGAACTACTAGATGTGGCATAGGCGGATGGCTGCTTTCCTTCGCGGCAAGGGTCAGATCCTTCGGGATGTTACGGTGATCACAGCTTATCTTCATCCGATTAACTTCCCTGCTCCAAGATCGAGGGATATGCACGACGCCAACAACAAGGTGGTCGACTACTTGTTTCGTCCTCTATGTCAATCCGAATTCGATCGGGTTCTGATAACTTGGCTTGTAGGATTTTGGAGCAGTTGAAGAATGCTCATACTGGGAACACTCAGGTGCAGGCACACTTGTTTGCGACCTACCGGAGAGAGTACAAGAACTTCACTCATCTCCCCGGTGAGTCCATAGACACTATGTTCTAGCGATTCACTATGATTGTGAACAACATGAGATCTAATGTGGCTATGCTCCCGTACGATGATCATGACAGGGTTGTGAAGCTCCTGCACTCTCTGGATCATACCGTGTGGAGTGAGAAGGTCGAGGCTATTCTGGAGTCGGAGATGATGGGGACGTGGGTGCCCGATCTTCCGTCAGGTGAAAGATAACTCGTTTAGGGCGGATGTGACGCACCGATCCGGCTTCAGATCCAAAGACCTGGACCCCTGCAATCTTAGCACCACGATTCCTCAGGTTATCAATCGTGTCACAATCCGGTTGACCTCGCCGTGAAGGCTAATCCCTGCCTGCGAAACGAAGAACACAAGCAAGAACTCGAAAGAAGCAGCTCTCAAAATAGTGACTCTGCAGATGAATGATTAACACACGAAAGTTGGGGTTTCACAAACCGATAACGGCGATTGTTCGACGACAGAAAACTCTAAGCAAAACCCGCCTCTAAACCGGCGGCGGCTACTGAGTTTATGGAGAGGGAGGGTCGTCCTAGGGTTGTGGGAGACCAGGAGGGGGCGCCCACGACTTGGGCCAAGGGCCCGACTCGATACACGGCCAAGTTGGCCCAAAATAGGTGGCGCAGCACCTTGTCGTGGTCACACAGCATGATCCACGCGACTTCTGGAGCTAGGACTAGAACCAAATCGACGGTGTCGTCGTCCTCTTTCCAACGAGTACTTATACGCCTCGTTTCGACGTCGTATGATGGAGTTATCGCCGAAACCGTGCGTAAGTGTAGGCTGAATCCGAGATGGACGTGGCAGCTGAGTCGGAGACGAAGTCCAACATGGGAAAGGTCGTGGCGTATGTGTGTTCAGCATGGTGATGTCCTCATCATCCCCCCCTTCTTGAATCTGAGTCGTCCTCGACTCCTTCACATCATCAATCTCCTGCAAAAGGTTAGGAACCGCACGATGCAAAGTACGAGATATAGACATAGGTGTATTGGCGAAAGAAACATCTCGGGTAAGCATAGTATAGCAAGGTGCATCAGGATTATCACAAAGTTCAGCTTGAGCAGATGTAGTAGCAAGAAAAGCACCCCCTTTTAATTTAATTCCTTCATGTTTAACATCAGACGATTCAGTGTCACTTGGTTCTTTCTTATTATTTTCAGCAAGGTCATTAAAATGTTTCCTAATAGCAGCAGGTGATAAAGGAAGCAAAGTAATGTCCTGGCCTTTATGTGTGAAGGTATATGTATTAGTTCTACCCTGATGTGCAGCATCTCTATCATATTCCCATGGATGTCCTAATAAAAGCGAACATGCTTCCATAGGTACGACATCAAAATCAGCATAATCATGATAAGAGCCAACTGAAAAGTGTATGCGTGCGGAGTGAGTTACCTTCGCCTTACCAGAATTATTGAACCATTCAATGTTGTACGGAAAGCGTAAAGGTCGAGTTTCCAAACCAAGCTTGCGGATCAAATCTGAACTCACCAAGTTGTTGCAACTCCCAGTGTCAATAATGGTGAGAACACGTCGCTCCTGAACGACAAGAAACATGTGGAACAAGTTGTTGCACTGGGCCTTCGTGTCGTCCTCATGTTGCTCCTGTGCGGAGAGCACACGCTGCACAAGAAGGCTAGGAAAGCCGGCGGATGCATCTTCGGAGTTAATGGCGTTCACCTTGCTCGTATCCGAACCTGCAGCAGTGTTAGCGGCAAAAATATCATCATCTTCAACGTCACTAGTACTTACATAGCCATCTCCATCCGGTGAAGCGATGAAAGCACGAGTACTTGGACAGTCCTTGCTGATATGGCCCATCCCCTTGCAGCGGTGGCACACAATGTGTGCAGATTTACTCGAAGAACTCTTAGCGGAAGTAGGTTGGGTCTTGTTTTGCTGGACCTACACATTAGACACTTTGCTCACCTCAGAAGAAGGCGTCGTAGCTGCTGGTGGCGTGGAAGAATAGGTAGCTGGCGATCGAGCTACTGATGGCGTGAAGGTCATAGGCGTGGATGAGCTCCTGCGTCGTCCCTGCAATTCTTTTTCTGCGAGTATAGCAAGCTGGAACAACTGGTTGGTGGTAGTGAAAGTTTTATAGTCAACAATATCTTGAATTTCACGTCTCAAACCACCATAAAAACGACAAACTTTATCCTCAGGATCCTCAACTACACCACAACGAATCATACCCTTCTGTAACTCAGCATAGTAATCCTGCACAGACATATCTCCCTGCTCTAAACGTTGTAATTTCTTACGCAAATCACGCTTATAAGAAGCAGGAACAAAACGATCACGCATAGCAATTTTAAGAGCATCCCAGGTAGTAGGTTGTATATTTAATGAAGCACATTCTTGCCACCAGATAATAGCAAAATCTTTAAATTCACTAGTGGCTTGTCTAACTTTATGACGATCAGGAACAAGGTGTGAAGCAAATTTTTGTTCTACGGTCATCTCCCAATCAAGATATTCCTCAGCATCATATCTCCCATAAAAAGTAGGTATGGTAAATTTAACTTTAGCATAAGGGTCATCGTTACCATAATTATGTCGAGAACCTTTACCTTTCATACCGCGAGTGTTGAATGCAAGAATGCGGCGTGCACAGTTCTCACTTGTCATCTTGTGGTCGACCGTACCATCAGGGAAATAAACAGTATCCTCAGGATGGTCAGCATCATCGAAGGTGTCCTCCTCGTCCTTAGTGCCATCATGCTTGGGAGGGTTGCTTTCAAGCTGCTCAATTCTTGTGGTCAGTGTGGAGACGCGCTTGTTCACACTCTCAACAGTATGGTTGTTGTTCTGGACCTCCTTAGTGAGCTTGCTCAACTCCTTCATGAAAAAGTCCTTCATCTCATTCTGCATCTCCTGCAATTGACTAGACAACACAGGAATATCGTCTGGCATGGTTAAGGATTAGTAAAGACCCGATGCACTACGTGGTGGTTGGCTAATGGAATCACACGCTCACACACGTCTTACCAAGTTCTTACCAGGTTCTTACCAATGCAAGCAAGGGATGGTACAACCGGTGGCTGGTCGTGATACCTGTGAGCACGTGGTACCAAGATTGCAAGGGTCCTTGCTGTACTGATCCGAAGAATCTGTATGTGGAGCTTAGGATGGCACAATATGTAGTATATGTGGAACAATTATCGAATACAGAGTAGCAAAGTTCAATAAGTATCCAAAGTACAAGTCACAATTGCTGGCTGAGACGTATCCTAGGCGTAGCACAACAAGTTGAACAAAGAACAATGGAAAAAGCTCAAAGAACTAGCAAAGAAGCAAGCAATGCACACGTTTTCACTATTTTTGCTGATAGTGACCTCCAAGAAAGGAATCAAATAACCTGATCTTTTTCTGAATTTTTTACCACTGAACAATTATCACAAAAGATAGAAGCTCACAAAAATTCACCTTAAATAGAAGTGTATTGTGGCCTAGGGAAAAACAGCAAGGTTCACCGAAAACCCTAAATCAACTTGAATGAATTTTTTCTTTATCTTCCTGATTTTTTTTGAATTATTTGAGAATGTCAAACCGACGTTGTCGTTTGGACCCTACCCCAAATGGAGTCACGAATCTGCTGTAAAAAATTGAGCTCAATCGGAGCACCGAGCGAAAAGTTATGCCCTGTTTACTGAAGGTACCTCAAGTTACGTTTTTGAGAGGCACAACTCGGCAGGAAATTCAGCGGCGGCTAGGGCAAAGCTTCCCTAGTATTTGCAATAGGTATTTGCCAGATGATGAACCAATGGGGGGCTGCGATGCAAGGCAAAAAACACAAGGCGGCTCGCAACCTATCTAGGGCTTGCACGGCGAGAATTCACACAAGGCGGCTAGCGAGGGCAAGTCAAGTAGTGTAGTGGCACGACTTGTAATCTGGATGACGGTGGATGGGATAGCGGCGAAAACAAACACAGCGACGGTGCAGTTGAACTACGACCAAGACAAAATCTAAACCAGCAACAAGACTCGACCACGGACACAAACTCAACAATGCGAAACTGAAACGAAATTGCAAGGCTAACACAAGGGTTCTAGGACAGCGGAATTTTTTTTTTAGGATTTTTGTGGACTATAGGACGAAGGCGAAATCTAAACTGGGGATAATACTGACGAGAATACCTGAGTCTCTGATTACCACTTGATGGGGACGTGGGTGCCCGATCTTCCGTCAGGTGAAAGATAACTCGTTTAGGGCGGATGTGACGCACCGATCCGGCTTCAGATCCAAAGACCTGGACCCCTGCAATCTTAGCACCACGATTCCTCTGGTTATCAACCGTGTCACAATTCGGTTGACCTCGCCGCGAAGGCTAATCCCTGCCTGCGAAACAAAGAACGCAAGCAAGAACTCGAAAGAAGCAGCTCTCAAAATAGTGACTCTGCAGATGAATGATTAACACACGAAAGTTGGGGTTTCACAAACCGATAACGGCGACTGTTCGACGACAGAAAACTCTAAGCAAAACCCGCCTCTAAACCGGCGGCGGCTACTGAGTTTATGGAGAGGGAGGGTCGTCCTAGGGTTGTGGGAGACCAGGAGGGGGCGCCCACGACTTGGGCCAAGGGCCCGACTCGATACACGGCCAAGTTGGCCCAAAATAGGTGGCGCAGCACCTTGTCGTGGTCACACAGCATGATCCACGCGATTTCTGGAGCTAGAACCAGAACCAAATCGACAGTGTCGTCCTCCTCTTTCCAACGAGTACTTATACGCCTCGTTTCGACGTCGTATGATGGAGTTATCGCCGAAACCGTGCGTAAGTGTAGGCTGAATCCGAGATGGACGTGGCAGCTGAGTCGGAGACGAAGTCCAACATGGGAAAGGTCGTGGCGTATGTGTGTTCAGCATGGTGATATCCTCATCAGAAAGCCAGTGTGACTGACCGACGAGAAATCACGGTGAGACGGCACGTCCGGATGTACGGCATAGGCGCAGTAGAGCCGGTGCAACCAGACGACGAGTAGTCGTGACGCGAGACGGAGTGACCGGGTGCACGTTCGGATGCACAGTGTAGGCACGGTAGAGCCGGTGTGACCGAGTAACGAGTAGTCGAGCCGTGAGATGCAGTGACCGGACGCACGGCGAAAGCCAGTGCGACCGACCGACGAGAAATCACGGCGAGACGGCGCATCCGGATGCACGACGTAGGCGCAGTAGAGCCGGTGCAGCTGGGCGACGAGTAGTCGAGGTCAAGCCAGTGCGAGACGCATGGCACAGGCGAACTAGTCGACGACGAGCCGCGCGAGGAGCCGAGGCACCCGGCCGCATGGCATAAGCGAAGTAGTCGACGACGAGCCGCGCGAGGAGCCGATGCACCCAGTCGCACGGCATAGGCGAAGTAGTCGATGACGAGCCGCACGAGGAGCCAAGGCACCCGGTCGCACGGCATAGGTGAAGTAGTCGACGACGAGCAACGCGAGGAGCCGATGCACCCGACCGCACGGCATAGGTGAAGTAGTCGACGACGAGCCACACGAGGAGCCGAGGCACCCAGCCGCACGACGCAATTGATGTAGAGCCCGTGCGGCCGGGTGATGAGTACTCGCGGCGCATGACGAGGTTGAAGTAGAGCCGGTTTTGTATGTGCACCAAGTGATGATCTTTAAGCTTGCTGATAGCCTTGTGGGTGCGTGTAGCATAAAGGCAATGTAGTCTTGAGGTCTTGTGGTAGCTTTGCCATGTGCGTGTAGCAAGATCCAATAATGAATTCTTGCAAGCGAAATAGCTGGGAGCTTCGGTCTTGTTGATTTTCCATCCGTACGAGCAGAGGTAGCACCGCATCAGGATGCTCTCTGTTCGATGCATGTGCAGACGTACGTCTGGCCTCTTGCGGATCGCGTAGCAGCTCTCAAATTTGTTGCCATCTACTGTTGGCGCAGACACTCGATACTCTGATTCGGACTTGATGAAATCAACTCCAATTCTGTCTTGAAAAACGGATGGACGAAAATTGGATTCCGCATCAGGTTGATAACATGCATGAGCAGTCCGCTTTGTTGTAGATTGACTTCAATACGGATTCCAGCTTGCGTATGTCGCCTGTTTGGAAGAAAATTCCATTGGCAACTCCGTGTGCAGCTTGATATTTTGACTCGAGAATTCTTCTGGCGCGTAGACAGGAGCAAGAAAATTGATTATGCAGCACAGGGAGTCGCCAAATTGGTACTCGACGAGTCACCGAGTAGATTGATTTTGCTGATGAGGTCCTTCGAATTCGCCCGATAATCTTGACGATCACCACTACCTGGCGCGCCAGCTATCGGTGTTTTAGACCGGCAACCTACCAAGGGGAGTACCTGAGGTAGATGATTGTGGTGGGGATCGCCAGACCTGAAACTCGAAGGTATGTGCAAGGATACGGGACACAAGATTTATACAGGTTCGGGCCGCCAAGGTGGCGAACCCTACGTCCTATTTGGGGTATCAAGTATGGGGCCCTGCGCTTAGTGTTGGGTTGTTCAGATCTCTGGCTAGGTACCCGGCCCTCCTTTATATAGTCCAGGGGGCGGGTTCCTAGTCGGTTACAAGGTAGGAGTCCTAGTAGGATTACACGGAACGAGTCCTAGTAGGATTACAGGGGAATTCTAATAGGAGTCCATCTTCATCCTTCCTTGTATGAGTACCTGGGGTGTATGCCCGACAAAGACTTCTCGGATGAAGCCGGCCACGAGTAGTTTGGCGAGTTCCTTCTTGATCGCATCCCGTCGGTCGTCAGCAAAACGGCGGAGGTGTTGTCGCTTGGGGGTAGCTTTAGGATTGACGTTGAGTGAGTGCTCAATCAGCCTCCTGGGCACACCTGGCATGTCCGCTGGCTTCCACGCGAAGATGTCTCGGTTAGCCCGAAGGAAGCTGACGAGCGCGTCTTCCTATTTAGGGTCGAGCCCCGCGCCGATCATGGTAGTCTTGCTGCTGTCGCCAGTCCCGAGGTCGATGGCCTTCACCTGTACTTCCTCTGTTGGCTGAGGTTTGTTGGAGGTGTCAGTCTTCCCAGGTATCTCGAGTTCGGTTGGCGCAAGCTTCTTGGATGTAGCAAAGATCTCCATCATTGCGTTGGGTACTTGATTGATTGCTGCGAGTTCCACGGCTTCGGTGTCGTAGTCGTAGGAAATCTTCAAGTCCCCTTGCAGCGCGAGTACTCCGGCAGGACTTGGCATTTTGAGTACCAAGTAGGTGTAGTGGGGGATCACCATGAACTTGGCGATGGCCGGTCTGTCGAGGATGGCATGGTAGGAGGTTTCGAAGTCCGCAACCTCGAACTTGATGTACTCGGTGCGGTAATTCTCCCTTGTCCTGAAGGTAACTGGCAGAACCACTGGGCCGAGTGGTATAGCCGCGTTGCCTGGGATGATGCCGTAGAAAGGTGACGTGCTCTTGGTGAGCATGTCGGTGATGTCGAGCTTCATCTTCTTCAAGGTTTTGGTGAAGAGGACGTTGAGTCCGCTCCCGCCGTCGATGAGTACCTTGTTGAGTCTGGAGCCCGCGACTACTGGTTTCAGGACGAGTGGGAAACGTCCTGGTTCAGAGAAGCTTGTCCATTGATCCGCGCGGGAGAAGGTGATGGGTACCTCCGACCACCTTAGAGGTGTCAGCACCGCTGGCTCAATGTTCAAGACTTCCCGCAGGTTGAGCTTCTGAGATCGCTTGGTGGGTAGTCCGCCGAAGAGGACATTCACCGTCTTGTCGGGTTCTTGGAAGTCGCCATTGCCTTCGTCGACTTTCTTCTTGCCCTTCTTGTCATGAGAGGGTCGTGGCTCGGGAACATCCTTGAGTGCTCGCCGGAGTTGGTAGCACTGATCAGTTGTGTGATTGCCGTCCAGATGCCACGGGCACTTCTCTTTGAGCAAGTCTCTGAAGCCGCCGGAGGTCTTTTTGGAGCTGTCCTTCGCAGGGCGCTGAATAGCCGCGACTGTGTTGTCTGGCTTGCGCTTGCAGTTAGGACCCGAGTAGTTGTTGTTGTTGCGACTCCCTTGATTCTTGTTATTGTTGTTGTTGCCCATGTTATTTTTGCTCCTGCCGCGAATGGAGTCGTACTTGGCGTTTGCCTTGTCCTCTTCGTCGGCCCATGAGGTGATCATGTCTTTGAGCTTAGTGATGGAGCTTGGGTGGCGGCGACCGAAGTCTTCGAAGGTGCGATGGTGGTAAAGACCGTCTTGGAAGAGGTCGATGACTTCTTTGTCGGTGACGTCGACTACGGTCGCACGCTTGTCGAAAAAGCGGCGCATGTACTGGTGGAGAGTCTCGCCTTGCTCTTGCTTGACCATTGCTAGGTCCATGCGAGTACTCGAGCGTCCCATGGTGACCGCGAAGTTGCTGGTGAACTGCGCCTTCAGCTAGGCCCACTCGTCGATTGAGTTCTTGTCGAGCAACTCGAGCCATGTGAGTGGAGCCTGGTCCAGACAGAAGGGGAAGTAGAGGCACTTGGTGTCGTTGTCGCCACCAGCGTTTTCAATGGCCAGGGCATAGCACCTGAGCCACTGAATTGGATCTTGCTTCGCGTCGTACTTGGTGATCCCGAGGGGTTTGAATTTCTCGGGAAGAAGCAGAGCGCGAAGTCGTGCGGAGTAGGTGCGGAAGCCGTCGCTGTCGCTGACTTCGGTAGTCTTCTTGGCGTGGCAAATCTCGTCGATCCTGTGGCGGGCATCGTAGTCGCCACGTGCGTTGCCGGTGGCGTGGCTGTTCACGTGGCCTCGGCCTCCGCGATCGCCGCCGCCACCGGTTCTTCTGCCGGCGCCATGGGAGGAGCTGCTGCTGCTGCCACCGCCGCCACCGCCGCCGCCGCTAGTGCAACATTGCGAAGGTCCTCCCACAGAGGCTCTAGAGCGATTGGGGGTTGGCTGGTGTTCGCCACGGACACGGTTGCGTCTGACTTCTGCTAGGGTGCGGCTGCGACTAGTGGCTTCGTGATTCCCGGCTCCGGCGACCCTGTTGTTGACCCGCATGCAGTAAGCGTCCTCTGCGAGTTTGGCAATGAGTTCGCCTGCACGATGCCCCTGAGCTGTTCGGGCTATCGTGGTGATAGACATGAGGCATTGCTCAGGGGTTGTGTGGACCCGGTTGGCGACTTGGTCTAGAGCCTCATTGAGGTTCCGGATAGGAAGAGCTTCTCGGAGCCGCTTGCGTCGATCTGCTCGCTTTCTGTTGCGTTCGCGCCGGGCGTTCTTGGCATCAGTAGTCTCATCTGCTGATGCCTTGGCTGATTCCTCGTCCTCTGAAATATCTTTAAGGTACCGATCAGGTCGGGCATCTGAGGTTCCAGCTTCCCCGGTTGCCATGAATACTTCACGGTCGGGCGTGTAGAGTCTGGAGTCAGTAGTTGCCACCTCAGTAGGCGTGTGCTCGTCCTCGTTTGGAGTCAGTGGTGTCCCCTCCTGGAAGGGGAGTGCCTCGAGATAGGCGACGCAATGTGAGTTGTCGTCAGTCGGGTCTGCGGGCTTGCGGTCGGGCCAGTAGACGAATCTGCCGGCGGGAGTAGACGTGATGACCAAGCCAGCAGCAGGACCTGACAACGGCTCCTCGATGGTGTTGAGCTCGGACTCGGACTCGATCGGATCGAGACCGAAGTCAAACTCATAGGAGGAGTCCGAGTTGTAGTCGGGGACAGCATTGGAGTTCGAGGAGTACTCGGAAGCAATCTCCTTGCCGGCTCTGCGCGAGGTGAGTGCTTCCGCGTAGGCTTTGCTGGAGTTGCAGAGGCCGTACGGGAAGTGCTCGTGGGGAAGAACCGACCCGCACGATGGCTCAGGAGCCAACTCGCGTGGTTCGATCCATGGTGACGTCGAGTTCGAGTTGGAAGTGGATCCAATCTTGAAGTCAACGACTTGGTTGCAGAGCGAAAATTCGTCGAATTTTTTGACGAGTTGGCCCGTGACAGCTTCGGGAAGCGTCACGAGTCCGGTCTTCGGGTCCGGGGTCATGGTGAGGTAGCGCTGGAACGATCCAGCACCGTCAGCGGTGCAGACCCAAGAGCCGAAGACGAAGGTGTCGCCGCGGTTGAAGGCGGCGATTGGCTTGATGACGATGGAAGCCGTCGAGTTCGCCATGAGATCTTCGGTGAGATCCCCTACCTGGCGCGCCAGCTGTCGGTGTTTTAACCCGGCAACCTACCAAGGGGAGTACCCGAGGTAGACGTTTGTGGCCTCGCCGAGATCGGGAACTCGGAGGAGAGACACGTGGCACACAATTTAGACAGGTTCAGGCCGCGAGGTGAGTAATACCCTACGTCCTGTATGCTGCGTAGCTCTGGATTGATTGGGTGTGTTTACAAGATGATGCAGATTGATGAATAGGGGTCCCTGCCTTGCCTTATATAGTCCGTGAGGCAGGGTTACAAGTCGGTTTCGTAGGGAGAGTACTAGTCGTACACGGCTAGGAGTACTCTACATAGATCTGGACATGCCTAGCTTCCTAACCGAGTACTAGTCCTCTGTATGCCTTGTGCTTCACGCCATCTGGTGCCGTGCAGCCCAAATCGAGTAGTCCCAGGGGCCCATACAGTAGTCGGTCTTGGTACCCACCTGAGTAGTGGGCCCAGGGATGTCTGTACGACAGTAGGAGCCTTCTGTGGAAGTTCTCAGGTTTTGCCTGGTTGTTCCAGCAGGGACCGGTCTGACCGGTGTGTGTGACCAGTCTGACCGGTGTAGTTCAGTGGTGCTCGAGTTGCTTGTTCCGCTGCGTTCTCGAGTAGGTCTAGGTGGTTGTTGGTTCCTAGGACCAGTAGCACTCCAGTGGCTATGTGGTCTTGGCCAACATGGGTAGTTGAGCCGGAGACAGGTTTTGGTTAGCCGTGTTCGTCTTGTTGGAGTAGCCATCTCCTTCGAGAAGAATTTTTATCGGCTCCCATTCACTCCCCCCTCTCTGGTCGCCAGTTCGGTCCTTCAAGTGGTATCAGAGCCGGTTACGGATCTTCGGATTCTAACCAGTCTAAGATCCAAGGATGGCGTACCAAGAACGGGGTTCGGGTCCTCCGCACTTCGATGGCAAAAACTACCAGATGTGGCAGAGGCGGATGGCAGCTTTCCTCTGCGATAAGGGTCAGATCCTTTGGGACGTTACGGTGAACACAGCTTATGTTCATCTGATTAACTTCATTGCTCCGGGATCGAGGGACATGCACGACGCCAACAATAAGGCGATCGACTACTTGTTTCGTGCTCTGTGTCAGTCCGAATTCGATCGGGTTCAGACAGAGGACTTAGCTTGTAGGATTTGGAGTCAGTTGAAGGAAGCTCACGCTGGAAATGCTCAGGTTCAGGCTCGGATGTATGCGACTTACCGGAGAGAGTACGAGAACTTCACTCATCTCCCCGGTGAGTCCATTGATGCCTTGTTCCAGCGGTTCACGGTTGTGGTGAACAACATGAGGGCCAATGTGGACGTGCACCCGTACGATGATCATGACAGAGCTGTCAAACTCTTGCACTCTCTGGATCGTACAGTTTGGGATGGCTACAGTTTGGGATGGCAAGTTCGAGGCCATTGTTGTGTCCGAGAAGTATGACACTTTGGCAGTGAACGAGCTATTCTCGAAGCTCAAGTCGGCTGAGGTGGATAGGGGTATGACAGCCAAGCTTGATAGCCCGACTGACTCACATATTCTCGCTCTCATCGATGGCTCAGGTGCAAAGTCTAATGCTAACCCATCCACCAGGATGTACTATTTGTCCTCTTTGATGTCTTTGCCAGATGAGGAGTTCGACGTGCTTGGAGAGGACGAGCTGGCGCTGCTGACCAGGCGGTTCGAGAGGATGCACGAGAACTGGGTGAACACAAGGAGGAACACGAGGACATGCTTTCAGTGTGGCAAGCCAGGACACTTCGTCGCCGACTGCCCCGAGAAGATGGAGAACAAGGACGGCTACAAGCACCGGTCGAAGACGAATGGCAAGTACCGATCGAGGCGCGATCACAAGCCGAAGCACAAGCACAAGCATAAGGACAAGCAACGATCGAGGAAGAAGGACGACCGTGGCAAGGCCCGAGCGATGGTCGGAGCAAGCGACGTCGACTCCAGCTCCGCCTACTCTTCCTCGAGCTCGAGTAGCAGTGAAGACAAAGGTGATCGGTGCAAGAACAAGAAGTCATCCAAGAACTTGAGTGGGCTGAGCTGCTTTGCTGGAAATGGCTTCTGTACCATGGCACGTAGCTCCGGCAGCAAGAAGAGTCACCAGAGCGACTCGGACTCCGACTCCGAGGATGAGGTACGTGACGAGCTTCCCTTCTTGTGTGACGAGAATGAAAGGCTTGGCAAGTTGCTTGATAATCGTGATGACATGCTTAGAGAGGCTAAGAAGATGAGAAAGGAGCTTAGGGCCTCACTTGAGGATGCTAGGACTAGAGTGGCTGAGCTAGAAACACAGAACCTAGATGCTAAGCTTGAAATTGATTTGCTTAAGGCTTCACCTGTTGTTTCTGATGAGGTTGATTGTGCTGATTGCTCTGTGTTCCTAGCTGATCTTACTGTGTTCAAGGAAAAGTATGCCTCCAAGTGTGAGGAACTAGATGTGCTTAGGGCTGAAGTGGCTGAGCTTAAGTCTAGACCTGCTTTGCTAGGTGCTTGTACTTCTTGCCCTGTTTTACATGGAAAGATTGATGAGATTCATGCTTACATTATTTCTCTTGAGGCTAAATTGAAAGAACCTATTCCCACTTCTTGCTCTACTTGTGAATTGCATGCTTTGAAGAATCTGGAACTTGCACATTATGTTGATCGCTTGCAGGATGAGAATGATGAGTTGAGGAAAATGATGGGTTGGTTATCGGGGCATGAACCTCAGCTTAGGATGATGATAGAGTCATACAAGCGCTATGATGGGCAAGCGCTTGGGTCGGATAAGATTGGAGAGTGTAGTGGTGAGGGAGGAGAGAAAATTGGTGATATCCAAGCTCCACCAAAAACCTTCCACAAAAATGCCTATGCTCCTAAGCCCAACCCACTAAGAAACAAACTTGACACAACCCCAGATCCTCCCATATTTCCTCACCCCACAAATGATTTCCAAAAACCCACAAAGTTCAAGAGCAACTTGGGGAATGTGTTCTTTGGGAAAGAGGGTGAGAAGCCTAGTGAGGAGAAACCGGTCGAGAAGCCGAGTGAGGGGAAACCAAGTGACTGTTGGGTATTTTAGCATCACACGAATAAATCCGCAAGCGCACGGATACCGTTGTAGCTTTCACCTCAGAGTATTCCAAGGGTATCAAATCCAAGGGAACGCGTGTGTACTAACTTCATACAGTCGGTCCAAGGACACACCCAGATAAGAGGTAAGGATAGAGGGGATTCCTAAAGATAGCACTATAGATGAGATTAAAGGTCGATCTCTAGATAGAACTCGACTCAGGATACCGATAGCCCTGACATAACAGGTGACTCCGGTATGCGGATCTATGTGGAATGGAGCTCTGACTATATCCAGCTGCGGAGGATCAACGAGGGCCAGAAGGGCTGTCACCACCTCCTTGCCTCTACCTAACCTTGGGATAAGCCGAACGGATGATAACCGGTAGCGTGTCGCAACATCCACACTGTGGTTACTGCCGTAGCCAACGGACTATGGCACCCTGTACTAATAGAACTACGACCACGGAAGAGAACTGATCTCACTCACTATAGGTACTACTAGCTTATACTAAAGGCATACGAGAGAGCACTCGGTCCCGTACTATGCTTCCAACGTATACGAACGACTTGCAGCAGACGAACGTATAAACCCAGGATCTACGCACTAGTAGAGGAAAAAGGCCAATCATGCAACCTAGCATAAACTATTAGAAAGGAATCACGAACACACTTTATTCTAATCAGAGCATGCAGGCATCTCCACATTATTCTAAATGACGAACATGCATACAAACGGATATGAGCACTTATGATCCTATGCTACAAGATCGAAAGGTTGTGTTCGAAGAACACAAGCCTCTAAATCAAGAACACCCGAAGAACATAAGAACAAATCACCTATGCATGGATGCTACTTTAGTATAAATTGGAAATGCGGAAATACTTACTTTATTCTAATTGAAGAACAAGCATCCATAGATACAACTCACTCTCTATTCTCAACTCTAATCTAGGTACACACTAGGAGAGGCCTCTCCTTTGAAGGGAAGCACTCATCCTAGGATGAATTGGTGTGTCTCATTCCTTACCCCCTCCTCTCATATTTATAGGCAAGTGACAAGTGCTTCTCCCCCTCTCTTCCCTTCTCTTCTTGCGCCACCTGGAGGGAGAAAACGAGGCACCCACGGCACTGTAGCGTGCAGGAGAAGGAGCCTGAGGCGGTAGAGGTGAGAACCGGGCAAGAACCGGACCCTAGGTGGGTGAACCGGCCCTGAACCGGCCAAACTGGGGCCTAAACCGGAGCAAAAGCACAGCAGACCGTAGCAAACCGGGGGCGAATCAGGAACCGACTTGCAGCGCTCCACTCCGTGGCTGCCACCTGTCCCGGCTGGGCGGTCTAGCTCCCGTGCGGCCTGCGCGCGCCCCCGCGTACGCCCGTGGTGCGGCCGGCAGCCAACGGCTGCGCGCCACATCGCCCGGCCGGGAGGATTCCCGCGCGCCCGCGTCCTTCGTGTGGGGGTGACGGCGTGCTGCCGCGTGGCCTAGCACCGGCCCAGGCGGGCGCGGTGAGCCGCGGCACGGCCTGCGGCCAATGGCTGCTTGCCACGTGGCGCTGCCCGGTGCCTCCCCGTGCTCGGCTCGTACGACGATGGGGTGCTGACATCAGCGTGATGTCAGCGCCCCATATTATTTTGTCTTTTTTATATCTTCTTCATCCGATCTCCAAAGTAGACAAATAATATATCTGTTTCGATCGTCTCGACGAGCCGGTCACAATGGTGTAATCCAATCTGGCATTTGAGATTGTTTATGATGATGCCGTATTTATGCAATTAGTTTGCTTGCTCTCAACTGCACCATTTAGCACACATTTCGGTGTGCCCTGCAACAAAATATAGAAACACCAACACTTGTGGAAATTGTCAGTATAGAGCCCTATTCTAGTGTTGATGATCACTTTTTATTTATTTTATGCAGGAGTTGACGGTGTAAAAGTGGTACTTAACAGCCGTCAACAGTGAGCAGCCCCAACCCAAGCCTAAACCTAAGCTCAACGGTTTCATTGTGACTATTATGGGAGAGATGGGCACAAGGGTGAGTTTTGCTTCAAGAGGAAGCGTGAGGAGAGAATGGCTAAGGAGTGGGCTAACAAGGACAGGTACCGCCCTTCAAATGGTGTACCTGAGCCTCGTATGCAAATGTCCAGGGCCAAGGCGATTGTGAGGACGGTTCTGGCTTGGAGGGATCGAAAGGTGGCAGGTGGTGCTGCTGGCCGAGCACCACCGGTCAGACCGGTCAGGGTGACCGGTCAGACCGGTGCTGGTCTGGACAGACAGCGTTTTGGATTCCGTGCTCGTGAGGATGCTCAGTTTGGTTTCTTTGATCGTGGTTCTGGTGGTTGGCATGGTGAGTCTGGTGGTGGTCAGTTTGCTAGACGTTCTCCACATCGTGCTCAATACGATGGTGGGAGGAGTCGTAGCTTTGAGTTTGAGAGGAGGAACGGTCCACGGTCTTCCTTTCATGGTTTTCGTTCTCCTCCAGCGAGACAGGGGTGGTTCCCTAGTTGTCGTTCCCAAGGGGTTTTCGTGGTGGTAGCTTGGATAGGCGTGATGATATGTTGTGTGCTAACCCCACTTTGGAGCAAATGGCTCGGCACTGGTTTTACTCTTTTTGTACTAACCCCAGTGCTGAGTCGTTTGTTCGCTCACGTGCTCATTTTTGAATTTCAGGTGGGAGACTTGAGGAACATTTGGTTGATTGACTCCGGTTGCTCGAGGCATATGACCGGAGACAAGGGGTGGTTCTCAAGTCTCGTCCCGGTGGTGTCCAAGACATACATCACCTTTGGGGACAATGGGCGAGGGCGTGTGCTTTCAGAAGGTGAGATTAAGGTAAGTGAGAAGATCACTCTCAGGCGTGTTGCTCTTGTTCAATCGCTCGGATTCAATTTGCTTTCCGTTTCCCAGCTTTTGGATGAGGGTTTTGAGGTGTTGTTTCGGCCTGGTGGTTCTCGGATTTTAGATTCTCGAGGGGACCTAGTTTGCATGATCGTTCCCGAGGGTCAAGTTTTCCGAGCGGATTTCTCTCAGTCTTCTGGTGTGGCTCGTTGCTTTTTGGCGGGTTCTTCGAGTAAGTTGTGGAAGTGGCATAGGAAGTTGGGTCACTTAAGTTTTGACCTTTTGTCTCGCTTGAGTAAGCTCAATTTGGTCCGAGGATTACCACGGCTGAGGTTTGAGAAAGAGTTGGTTTGTGCGGCATGTAGGCATGCTAAGATGGTAGCCTCTTCCCATCCACCCCTCACCAATGTGATGACGGAGCGTCCATGCGAGCTGCTCCATATGGACCTTGTTGGCCCAGCTCGTGTGCGATCTGTGGGTGGGAAGTGGTACGTCTTGGTTGTGGTGGACGACTACTCTCGGTATGCGTGGGTTTTCTTTTTGAAGGAGAAAGGGGAGATGTTTGGTTTTGTTCGAGATCTTGTCTTGAGGTTGAGAAACGAGAGGCACGGAGATGCCATACGAGCGATCCACAGTGACAATGGCTCGGAATTTAGAAACTCTCATTTCGAAACCTTTTGCCATGACTTGGGTCTTGAACACCAGTTCTCGAGTCCGTATACGCCTCCCTAGAACGGTGTGGTGGAAAGGAAAAACAGAACCATGTGAGAGATGGCTCGGACGATGCTCGATGAGCATAGGACTCCGAGAAGGTTCTGGGCTGAGCCGGTCAATACCGCGTGCTATGTGTCGAACAGGATTTTCCTCAGGGTGCATAAGAAGAAAACTTGGTACGAGTTGATGCACGGTAGAACCCCGAAGGTGAGTCACTTTCATGTGTTTGGGTGCAAATGCTTTATCCTGAAGAAAGGTAAGAAGTTGGACAAGTTCGAGGCTAGGTCTGTCGATGGTATTTTCTTTGGTTACGCGTCTCATTCTAGAGCCTTTCGAGTGCTAAATCTTGAAACTAACCAAATCGTGGAGACTTGCGAGGTTACCTTCGACGAGACACAGCCACGTAGTCAGCTTGTTTTTGAGTGTGCAGGTGACGAGGAACTTGGCGAGGAGATTTTCCAGGAGGAGGAGCATGAACATGGAGATGATGAAGATGGTGGTGTGGCACCCACGGTTGAGCATGAACATACTACTTCGACTACGATCGTGGACGGTCCTTCTCCCACACCTACGACGACGTGCCGAGATTGTGAGGAAGCTCCAGCTGAGGGGGAGGTGGCTTCGAGGTGAGAAGCTCCCTGGCGAGTACAAGTGGATCATCCAGCTTCAACGATCATCAGGAACATCAACGAACGCACTACATGGTCGAGGTCTCGTAATGATTCTCACTTTGCCCATGCTGCTTTTGTTGCTACCTTTGAGCCCAAAGACATTGGACATGCGCTATCTGATCACAATTGGGTCAATTCAATGCATGAGGAGTTGGAGAATTTTTAGAGAAACCAAGTTTGGGAGTTAGTGGAGCCTCCACTGGGGTGTAAGCCGATTGGGACAAAATGGGTGTGGAAAAATAAAGAGGGAGAGAAAGGAGAAGTGGTGAGAAACAAGTCAAGGCTTGTTGCTCAGGGGAACACACAGAAAGAGGGGATAGATTACAAGGAGACCTTTGCTACCGTAGCCCGTTTGGAGGCAATTAGGATCCTTCTAGCCTTTTCTGTGGCTAAAGGGTTCAAATTGTACCAAATGGATGTGAAGAGTGCTTTCCTAAACGGTGTTTTGGAGGAAGAAGTGTACGTGAGGCAACCACCAGGGTTTGAGAGTGAGAAGTACCCCCACAGGGTGTACAAGTTGAGGAAGGCGCTGTATGGGTTGAAGCAGGCGCCTAGAGCTTTGTATGGTAGGTTGAGAGGGTTTCTGTTTGAGAGAGGTTTTGAGATGGGGAAGGTAGATCAGACTTTGTTTCTCCTCAGGCAGGGAAAAGAGATCCTAATTGTGCAGAAGACATGAGCAGGGAATTTGAGATGAGCATGATGGGCGAGTTGCAGTTCTTCCTCGGGCTCCAGATCAAGCAATCGAAGGAAGGAACATTTGTACATCAAGCCAAGTACACCAAGGACATTGTGAGGAAGTTCAAGATGGAAGACTCCAAGGCCATGGCGACGCCTATGAGTACGACTACAGCTCTTGATGCGGACGAGGACGGTGAGCACGTGGACCAGAAGGAGTACCAAAGCATGATCGGGTCACTTCTGTACTTGACGGCGACGAGGCCGGACATACAATTCTCGGTATGTCTGTGCACTCGTTTTCAAGCGTCTCCAAGGACTTCGCATCGGCAAGTAGTCAAGCGCATTTTTAGGTATTTGCGACATACTCCCGACTTCGGCCTTTGGTACTCCGCGTCTTCTTCTTTGGAGCTTCACGGTTTTTCAGACGCGGATTTTGCCGGGTGTCGGTTGGATAGGAAGTCTACTTCTGGAACTTGCCAGTTCTTGGGTTCTTCTTTGGTGTCTTGGTCTTCCCGCAAACAATCGAGTGTTGCTCAATCTACAACCGAAGCCAAATATGTTGCCGCAGCCAGTTGTTGCTCTCAGCTCCTTTGGATCACATACACCATGAGTGACTTTGGTAAGGAGTATACCCATGTCCCACTTCAATGTGACAGCACTAGTGCCATAAGTGTTGCAAAGAACCCAGTGCTCCATTCCAAAACCAAGCACATAGAAGTGAGGTATCATTTCCTGAGAGACAATGTTGAGAAAGGGAAAATTGCTTTGATCCATGTACCCACACATGACCAGCTAGCCGATATTTTCACGAAGCCCCTAGATCAAGCAACTTTCACTTGTTTGCGGGGGGGGGAGCTTGGTGTGTGTTTGATTTCCTGAGTTGGGTGTGTGGGAGCTCCTTTGTAGCATATGTATAGCTTTCCTTTGTGCATTTCTTGCATTTTGCATGGCATATGTATCATGATGTATAAGCATCTTTGTATCTTAGGTTGCATGCATTTTGTACCATATGCATTTTGAAGGAAAAGCTTCTCCTATATACATAGTTCACCATGATGTGCTATATATGATCTTCTGAGCTAGGTTGGTATGATATGGCCTAATGTGGCTTAGCTCTTGATGATCTTGATTTATATCCATGGTTGCTAGCTATATTTTTTTGAAAAATCCTACATGTATGCTCTCTTGTGAGTAAATGCCTTTATATGATCATGACATGTTTTAGTGGCATTTCTATGCTTAATTTGTGCGTGGATAATTTATTTTGAGCATATGGGGCCAAAGGCTCATTTGCCATCATGAATGTTTAGCCCCCATGCTTTATCTTGTGGAGGGGCATAAGTTCCTTTTTGTCGCAAAGACATTTCATGTACCAATTATGAATCTGAAAATGAAATGTAAATTGCTTGGAAAATGTGCTCCCATGTCATATGTGCTTAATTTACTTGCTTTTGGGTGCTAAACCGTTGCATGTTGCTTACCAATGAGAAGTCTCATATCTAGAAGTAAACACATGGCTCGGTGGCTTTGACATGACATGAGATGCTTTTGGGTGTTTATGATGGTCTTATGCTTAGAATGGTTGTCCTAGCATGAAGTTTGTGTAGCTTTGCTATTTTGACATGTTTTGCTCATGTTTAGGACTTTGCTCATGAGAGGGATTTTTTTGTAAAAATGGTCAATTCTATCTTAGCTTCGCCCAATGGTTGTGAAACTTGGTGATCTTGTAGTTTTTGTCCATACGGAGCTATAGAGTATCTAACTTGCTCATTTGGATGTATGTAGCATGCTATGTTGAATTTTGTCTATTTGAGAAGCTCTAGGTTGAGTTTTTGCAAATTTTGGCTTGATTCATACATTGTCAACAAGGGGGAGAAGTTTGAGAATGTTTTGGCTTGCTGCATGCATTTAGAAGGTTTCCAAGTGGTTTCGAGCTATTTTTGAGATCGTGTAGTTCCTAGTTTTTCCCAGGTGGTCATCGGACTGACCGGTGGGATGCACCGGTCTGACCGGTGTGAGTGTCAGGTGCTGGACGATCTTGTCCACCGGTCTGACCGGTGAGGAGGATCGGTCATACCGGTCAAAGCAAAGCTATTGCAGCTGCTCTGTTTCATGAAGTGGTTTGCATGCATTCGTCCAGGGGGAGTTGCATTGGTTCAGGGGGAGCTTGCATGTGTGCAGGGGGAGCTCTTTGTGGTTTTTGAGCTTTGCTTTGGTGGTTTGTTGCTCTTTGCTTGAGCATGTTTTTGACTCGGTTGTGTCGAGCCGTTGCCCTTGCCTAAGGGGACCGAGTCTTTCCAATTTCAAGTGATCTTGCTCTTGGCCTTTGTTTGGCTTTCGATCGCTTATTTGAGTTTTCTTTTAGTTGTTTCTTTTCTTTTCCTTTTCTCTTTGGTTACCAAATTTGTGTGTTGTCAATGCACTCATCAAGGGGGATTTTGAGGACCTGTGTGGTTCGAGGACCGGTGGATGGTCGCTTCCTGGTGTGATGAGTGATTGACAACGTGGTGTGGACTAATTCTTGGCTAAGTATTGCAGGTGCAGGTTGCGGCTTGACTGGTGTTGGTGCAGGTGAAGAGCAAGCGCGAAAGGTCATTGCCGGGTAGGCCTCCAGGTGTGGAGAAGACAACTAGGCTTGGCTCGAGGGACCCGGTGGCCAGCGGGGTCAAGTGCGGGCCTCATGGTGGCAAGAACGGCAAGATGAAATCATGGACAGTTTCTTGGTTGAGCCTCAAAACCAAGGTCGAGCCGGGACTACGTGGGAGCCGAGTCATGAGTGGTGATTGGCGGAGGCTACACCGAGTTCGCGGGGTTTCCAGTGGTTCACCAGAAAACCGCTGGGTTCCTTGGCTGATCCACAAAGCCAAGACCGAAGACGGAGGTGCAGCAGCATCAGGCTGGTCTGACCGGTGGGTACCGGTTTGACCGGTGAGGAGCACCGGTCTGACCGGTGTGCGACGACCCAGTCCGGAGACTTCGAAGCGGAGGACACGCGTCGGGATCGCAAGGCTTGCGTCGAGGCTAAGCAAGTTTGCGGTCGCCGGGCATCCATCCGATGGTGCGAAGACAAAGATTCCCAAAGTGCCCCTCGGGGGTGTGTATCCTAGTATTAGGCCTTAGGGGTAGTTTCGTCTTTCGGCTAGCCTCCATATAACCCAAGTGGTGAGAGGATGGCAGCCATCTCTTGGAACCCTAGCTCATTTTTGTTTTGCTATTTTCCTCTTCCTTTTCCTTTGAAATTTCGAGGACTAGATTGAGAGCTTCATGGTGAGATCTTGAGAGAGGGATGGATGACCAGGTGGCAAGCTAGACCTTGTATGAACCTTCATGGTATGTATAGATGATTCGGCGTGGTTCCTCAAGGCTTGATTGTATCTCTCCCGTTTTCCCTTTTTGGTGATTTTCGGAGCCTTTTCTTAGCGATTTTCTTGTGGCGGTTTTGAGACCTTTCTCTTTGGGATTTGGTCGGGGATGTATGCATGAACCCTTCGTGGTTCTTTTCTCTTTGATTCCCCTCCCAAATCCGTGAGTAAAGGGGCTCAATTTTGGGGTTTTCTTGGCTCTAGGGTTAGAGGCGTTCTTGGTGGAATTCCTTCGATTCCTCTCATTCTAGCAAGTTTTGGTGGACCAAATCTTGGCTATGGAGTGCCCATGAGGTGTTCCTACTATCCCCAAAGTCTTGTGCGAATCCGTGGAGCGAATCGGGAGATCGGGAGTTGGATTTGGGGGAGTTGACCCGCGGGCGCTGTTCATCCCGAGAGCTCAGGTCCTGAACGGTCTGACCGGTGCCTCTCACCGGTCTGACCGGTGCAGACCCTTGGTTGGGTTTTGCTCGGGTGAATGTCTTCGTGAGTTCCCTATTGTCTCGTGTTGCTGC
Source organism: Cenchrus fungigraminus (assembly GCA_036936925.1). Lineage (NCBI taxonomy): Eukaryota > Viridiplantae > Streptophyta > Magnoliopsida > Poales > Poaceae > Cenchrus > Cenchrus fungigraminus. The sequence goes on along the minus strand of CM072772.1, from coordinate 52,533,452 downwards.
TGTTTCGAGTTTGGTCAGTTTTGGAGCTCGGTAGGTCCGTTTGGTGGATTTGGGATTTCCTGGCTTGGACCGGTCTAACCTGCGAGCTACACCAGCCTGACTGGTGTAGGATCCTTCTGTGGAAGTTCTCAGGTTTTGCTAGGTTGTTCCAGCAGGGACTGGTCTGACCGGTGTGTATGACCGGTCTGACCGGTGCAGTTCAGTGGTGCTCGAGTTGCTTGTTCCGCTGCGTTCTCGAGTAGGTCTAGGTGGTTGTTGGTTCCTAGGACCAGTAGCACTCCAGTGGCTATGTGGTCTTGGCCATCTTGGGTAGTTGAGCCGGAGACATATTTTGGTTAGCCGTGTTCGTCTTGTTGGAGTAGCCATCTCCTTCGAGAAGAATTTTTATCGGCTCCCATTCACTCCCCCCCCCTCTGGTCGCCAGTTCGGTCCTTCAACATTGACATGAATATATAGCAGATTTGGTGGCCGAGCAGAGAGAGGGCGTTGGGGGTTCAAGCAGGACTAACCTCTGTCGCGAATGAAGTAGTTGTTCTCGTGATGGTCGGAGGGGCCGGATCCACATCGGCTCATGGCGTGAGGTGACCGGCTCATCGTCATGGCCGGGGATGACGGATCCGCGTCAACCGTCTTTAGGTTGGCTGGGAGGCCATCCGCACGCCAGTAACCACGTCCTCATCACTGTCGTCACGCAGGGAGCGGTGGGGCTGGAGAAGAGCAGGGCTGCGACTGGGAGAGAGCGGCGAAGGCGAGCGGTGAGAGAGCGGCGAAGGCAAGCGGGGAGAGTGGCGGCGACGGTGGGGAGAGTGCGGGCGTTGTGGATCTGTCTAGCGAGGAGCCGAATATGTCACCTGAGCAACTGCGCGTGTAACTGTGTTTAAGGAAATTACTGGCGTGCCCTTGAACGGCTCTCTGGTGGAATTAGAATTCCATGGGCATTATAGTCAATATAGGTGGGAAATTTTGAGCAACCCGTGCACGGTTTGCCTGCTGACGCTGACGCGTGGGCCAGTGTCATTGGCGACAATGGTTAGTGAACCTGCATCGCCTTTGTTGGCAGTTGGGTCTGGTGGGCGGGCAGCGGTTCTCTTTTTAGTTTGGCTGTTGACGCTCACGCGTGGGCCAGCCACTATTTTTTTCGAATGAAACATGCTTCCCTAAAATATTAGAGCCCATAAAACAATACCTAAAAATCATAAAAATACGAACAATTCGTATTTGGACATTTAGCATTTGAATAAAATATCAACAGTCACACTTGTGTGCCCAAGATTCTTAGAATTCGTTTTTACATCCCATGTTAATGATGTAATAATTCTAATAACATCTACTGTGCTCTAAAAAATCTACAAATTGACTTGGCAACATAATTTGGGTACCTAGACTTGTGTTCAAAATTTCAAATGGTTTCGATGAAGGAATAATATATTTGTGTTCAAATACCTACATCTCTCACATAGTTTCCTACAATGTTCCTTGAACATTGAAGTTTTCCACATTTTGCAACATGTTCGAACTCATATGCATTTGAAAACTTAACAAAACCTTGTGTTCACCTTAAGATTACCAAAATGCAAAGTTTCATTAAAGGAGGTGTGGAAAACTAATATTATTTATATGTTGTACTTACATAGAACAAAATAAGGCATATAAACATTGTTCAAGAAACGGAGTATACACTAAACAATGAAAATAATGAAAATACGGTGATTTTAGAAAACTTTAGAAAAAAATAATCAAATTTGGACTAATTATGACGGAGAAATACATGTTACAAAATTTGATTGCAGATTAAAAAGAGAAATGTCGTCGGCGACGCGGGACGGATAAACTGTTCTTCATTCTCCAATAGAACAAAGGAGGAAGTAGAGGGCACCGCCGCCCGCCGCCGCCCCCGCCGTGCCCGCTTCGGCGGTTTTGACACCCAAGAGGGCACCCTAGGCCTCGTCGGCGGCAAATGAGACCACCGCAACCTTCGATTTGACTCACAAATGTGACAAATCAAATCTTGTCTATCAAAAACCGATTAAAAACCGACATCCCGATAAAATCAAATCCGCGTTTAGTAATATCTATTAATTTACATTCAAGATAGATAATGTTCATTGATGCTTGCGCCTACATCCCGATGTTCATCCTGCTGATGGCGTACTCCACAGCGACGCTGAACTTACACGGATGCGACACTCAGCGCTGCAGTAGTGGATGATCTCTGAGGTCTCCGGCCGTAGCGCCTACATCTCGCTACCCAAATGCAGATGTGGGGATTCTGGACGGGCAGCAATGGAATGTCGTCGTCGCCGTCACCAAGCTAGTACCACCACGCAAAGTTCTCGAGATCCCGATTGACGAGGTAGCGCAGCCGCTGCAGGTTGTGGTTCTTCCACCGCCCGTCAGGTGGCGACGGGCCGCCGCTGATTTCCTGGAGCAGTGCCATGGCTTCGGGGTCCGCAGGGTTGCAACGGTACTTCAGCATTGCTAAGAAGTACTTCGCATAGGAGTCTTCAGCTGCGGCATCTCCAACGAGCTTCAGACCCTTATCGGGATTCCGCCGCCTCATCAACCTCTCCATCCCCTGGAAGCATAATGCCTCCGGATGATTGGCCTCGCGGAAGCGCCACTCAAAGCACGACCTGATGTAGCGATTCTTGCACACCAAACGAAGCTCACACAGCGACACGTGCAGTTGTACCTCATCGGAGTCGCAGATGCGCCCAAAGGTGTCGCAGATTTTATTTTGAAGGATCAGAAAATGAATGACGGGCTCATCCTTGATGGAGTAGATGATGATCTGGGTGATAAGATCATCTGGCAGCAGCTGCATCAAGCACTCTGCGGCCATCAAGGAGAAGGGGAGGAAATAGAAAAGCAATGGGGTTTGGAAATTGAAAGGCGGCGAGGGTTGAAGTTGAAGGCGACGGGGTTTGGAAATAGAAGAAAGTGACTCGGCCATCTAAAACAATAAATGGAAATTGAAAAGGCGCCGCGGTTTGGCTGCTGCCGCTAACGAGTGGGCTCGACATCATTGCCCCTGCCCCTTCACCTTCCCATGTAATTGAAAGGCGATGCGTGGTTTTGGACGGTTTTGTGCCCGAAACGGAGCCTGAGGCGCCGTAGTGGCAGTAGTGGAGTCGTGGGTGGGGGCAGAGGTGCCTGACGGTTCCGCGTCTTGTCAATATAACTCCCCTGCCTTCTCCTGCTTTCCCCTGCTTCTTCCATAACCTAATAATCTCTTTCGCTTCTTCTTCCTCCTCGCGATCCACCACTACAAATCTTCGGTCACCGAGAGATCACGAACGAGGAGATGGCGTCGAGGGGCCCACCACCGGTGAAGCGGGGACGAAGGGAGGAAGACGACGACAAAAGCCGCCGTCGGAGGAAGTTGGAGAAGGGGAAGGAGCCGACAACCAAGGACGCCGACGAGGAACCGTTCGACGACGACACTAAGTTCGTTGTCGACCTGCTCGGGAGCGCATTCAGAAAGCTTCAAGATGTTGGCGAGGCTTTCGACATCAAGGCGCCTCATGAAGTGGACAAGGACCCGAGCATGAAGGGTCTCGCCTTCAAGATCCACGGGTTGGCTGAGAAGATCGAGAACCTCCCCGTGGTCAAGCGGGCTGGCCGCCACTTCGTCTTCGACGACGGCGCCTCCGACGGCTCCGACGGCAGCCACGGCGGCGACGACGGCGGGACTCCGACGGTGGCAACCGACTAAATGATAGACTCCTCTACCATGTATAGTAATAATGTGTGTGTGTGTTTGTGTCTTCGTCAGGTTGTTGGACATGAACTGCTTAGTTTGTTTGTCGATCATGAACTGCTTAGTTAATTAGTTTGGTTGTTGGATTTTGTATGTCATGAACTCGATCTAATAGATGCGAGTAGATCGATCCACATCTCGTATAATATGTGTTCTGTTGTGATGAACTGGAGATCTGTTGTGATGAATTAGATCTTAGAGACAATGGATAATCATTGCCGACGCGGGTTAGAGACAATGGAGATCTGGTTATCTTTTTTATATTGGCTGCTGACGCTGACGCGTGGGCCCGTCACTATTTTGTTTTGAATGAAACTTGCTTCCCTAAAATATTAGAGCCCATAAAACAGCACCTAAAAAACATAAAAATATGAACAATTCATATTTGGACATTTAGTATTTGAATAAAATATCAACAGTCACACTTGTGTGCCTAAAATTCTTATAATTCGTTTTTACACCCCATGGTAATGATATAATAATTCTAATAACATCAAATGTGCTCTAACAAAACCTTGTATTCACCTTAAGCTTACGAAATGCAAAGTTTCATCACTAATGGTTGTGTAAAACAAATATTATTTATATGTTGTTGTACTTACAAAGAACAAAAGAAGGCATATAAACATTATTCAAGAAACGGAATATACACTAAACAATAAAATTCATGAAAATATGGTGATTTTAGAAAAATTTAGAAAAAAATATCAAATTTGGACTAATTACGACGAAGAAATACATGTTACAACATTTGATTGCAGATTAAAAGGAGAAATGCGAACTGTTCTTCATTTGAATAGAACTGGGCCCCACAATCATTAGCGACACGGGACTGATAACCCACGTCGGCTTTGCTGCTCTTCCAAAAATTTACACAGATAATACGAGCAACATACAAAATCTAATCCACTACTGATTTCCTATTCCAATACTTCGTTCGAACTTCACCATTTCGCGGTGGAGCCTACAGTCTTCGCTGCAAAACAGAGAAATTCCAAGCCATCCTTTATCCACGCCGCAGCCGCCGCCGTTGCCTGCGCATGGCTGATCACCACACACCTGTGCCGGAGGCGGCAGCGGTTCACCCCAAATGTGCCAAGTCGAGGAGCGGATCGCACGCACGGCCTTCTCACGCAAAGGCAGACGCCCCTCATTGCTCAGCCATCTCGACGTCGTACTGCCGCCGCTCGCGACCCGCCTCATGTACCACTTCGCGGTGTCGGCGGCGGCGGCACCACCATTGTCCCTGTAGAGCAAGATGGCGTATAGATAGGCCGCCGCATCGTGCCCACCCTCGGCGGCGCGCCGGAGATCATTGCTTTCCCTATTTTCCATGAACACGGCTTTGATCCCGGAGAAGAAGCAAGCCTCCGGATTCCCAAGATCGGTCAGCATAGCAAGGAAGGCTTTGTAGGCGGTGGGGTCCCGCACCCAAGAAATCTCATCTCTTATCCCCTCTATCAACAAACGCCGACCGATGTCGCAGTGGGCGCACACGCGGTGCATGGTCGAGCAAGTACCGTGTAGGCTGCGGATGTCAGCCAAGGGCCGCTCCGAGGTCGCACCGACACGCGCCGCAATCTCAATGCGGAGGTCTTGAGGGAGGTCCAGCAGCGACGACGGCTGGTGCCGCCTGCTTCTTCCCGGCATGCTATTCATCTCCGGTCGGGAATGATGACGATGAGGAGTAGGCAGTTGCTGTTTTTTCGCGGGTAGATGAAGGGGCATGGGGTCTAAATTATTTTGGAAGGAGAAGATACAGGAGATTTGTTTCCAAACAAGGTTTAAGTATGAAATGGAGATGACGTTTGGCTAATCCGCGTATCCTTTAATTCTCCATTGCAGACGACGTTTGGCTAATCCGCGTATCCTTTAATTCTACATTGGAGACGACATTTGGTTAATCCGCGTATCCTTTAATTCTACATTGGAATCACTGCCTCCGCTCTCAGCCATTGACTGGGCAACTGTTTCCCCATTGACCAGATCTGGCATCAATTTCTTGGGAACCTTCCCGTTTCCTGTGCTCTTGATCTTATCCCTTCCTCTTTTTTTTGACAACCGATCTTATCCATTCCTTGTTTTTGCTATAAAAAGGGACCGACGCCTATCGGTCCTTCTCACTTGCTTCGCTCTTCTCTAGATCTAGATCTAGCTATGGCACAAAGAATAGATCTTATAGGGCGCAAGCTTTTGCTTTTCTCTCTTCTTCCTCCTCCTCGTTCTCTCAGTTGCTAGAAGAATTCTTGTGATATGGGTGATTGGGTTGCTCATCCCTCTAGCACAGCTGCTAGAAAAATTCTTGTGATATATTTCCTTGTGATTTGGCATCAGCTGTCGGGGGGAGAGTAGCCCAGAACCTCCTGCATTAGGAAGAACAAGCCGACGGAAAGATCAATGAGGTCTAGGGAGAGAAGCCCAACCCCACTACATCTTTCTCGTCAAATTTGCGCTTCCTTTTGCTTTCCCTTCTCCTCCAGGAGGACGATTTTTGAAGGGATATGTTTCCACCCTCTGCTGTATCTTTCTCTTCTGCTCACTTGTAAGCATGAAGAAGAGCAAGCGGACGGGAAGGTCGCAGAATCTGGAGCATATCTCGTCAAACTTTCGTTTCCTTTTGAAGGGATATGTTCTCCCCTTCTGCTGTATTTTCCTCACTTGTAAGCATGAAGAAGAACAAGCCGCCGGGAGCATCTCTTTTGCTTAGTTTAGATCTATATATGTTCCTCATCCTGGTAGTGGCTAGTGATGATGAACATAGATGGCCGCTTTGTAACCTTCTGATGTATCAATGATGACTGTAATCTGTGTGTGTGATTTTGCATCTCAAGAGACATGCTTGTGTGATTATCTGTGTGCAGTCCAATTTTTTGTATGATTTACCTACTCACTTGCAAGCATGAAGAAGAACAAGCTGACGGAAGTATATCTCTTTTGCTTAGTTTAGATCTATGTTCCTCATCCTGGTAGTGCTTGGTGATGATAAACATAGATGGCCGCTTTGTAACCTTCTGATGTATCAATGATGACTATAATCTGTCTGTGTGAGGACATGCTTTTCTGTGAGCAGTCCAATTTATTTGTACGATTTACCTGCTCACTTGCAAGCATGAAGAAGAACAAGCCGACGGGGGCTGGCTAATTCACGTCTCTTTTGATGTAATCTGTGTGTGTGATTTCGCATCTCTTGCACATAACAAAGGCGACGCGGGTTGGCTAATCCTCGTCTCTTGCCCATAACGAAGGCAACGCGGGTTGGCTCATCCTCGTCTCTTTTATATTAACGCACGTTACTGAACTGAAGCAGCCTGCAACATACTTACTGAACTGAAGCAGAATATAAACAGAATATATATAGTATCTTAGGCAGAATATATTACAAAAAGGAATCAAATTCCACCACATCCTATATATTACAAAAAGGATTCAAATTCCACCAATACATCACTTCCTTTATATTACAAAACGGATTCCATTTCCACCAATAGACACATCCTGCATTACAAAAAGGATTCAGCAGAAATCAGGCTTGCTTTTTCTTCCTTGATTTTTGTATATGGATTTTTTCACTATGGTCGCTTCGCAAGTACGGTGTTTTGTTAGTTCCCAAGAGTCGGGGCTTGTATGAAGTGTCGAAGGATGGAATTTCGTCAAACTGGTTGTATTCCTCCTCCTCAACAACATTTTCAACCCCATCAATCCTTTTTTTCCAGGCAGAACCACAGACCAGTTCTTCTTTGCAAGGTCAGGTACATAGAACACTTGCTCAACATCGTTGGCGAAGATAAACGGTTCGTTTTTGTAACCAAAGACCCGGAGATCAACACTAACATAACCATATTTGTCCTTGCTCACAGCTCTCTTCCCATTGGTGACCCATCTACACCGAAACAAGGCTACCTTCAATCCTACATAATCAAGCTCTCATATCTTCTCTATTTGACCATAATATGTGTCTGTCTCCATGTCATCATCATCATCACTGTCATCGACGACGGCCCGTACACGCACACCACTATTTTGATAGACACTCTTTTTATCCTGGGCCATGGTGTAGAACATGTATCCATTGATATCCATTGCTTGGTATTTTGTAACAGTGAACAATGGCCCCGCTGCTAGATTCCTTATCTCCTCGGTTATTACAGCATTGTGGCATGTCTCGACATAATCTCGGAGCCACCTGCTGAAACCTTGCATGTGCATCTTTGCAAGCCAAGCCCTACCATGGTCAGGGTTGTCTTGACGTAGTTGTCGCTTGTGCTCATTGGCAAACGGTGTAATTAGGTGCAACTGTTGTATCACGGTGAAATGAGCCTTTTGGAAGGCATCTGGTTCCGGAGTGACTAACTTTTTCCCCAGGGTCCCAACACCTGAAAGCCTACCTTCATGCCGTGAGCGAGGCACACCAATGGGGTTTTGGGGGTCCATATAACCCATGGCCCACTCCACTGCTTCGATGGTCTCGTAGCCACGAACAATGGCTCCCTCCGGAAATAACCGGTTATGTACCAATGATTTCAGGAATCCAAAGAACCTCTCATATGGAAACATCTGATGAAGGTAAGATGGGCCAAGGAACCAGATCTCCCTCACGAGGTGTGCTGTTAGATGCAGCATGAGATCAAAGAATGATGGTGGGAAGGTAGCTTCAAGCAGGCATAGGGGTCTCGAAATGCCTCCTCTCTAAGTCGAATAGTTTTTCCTCATCAATCACCTTCTGTTCTATTGCATTGAAGAAGAAACACAAGCTCGTGACTGCGTCGCGAACCAGTTCTGTCTTGATACCTCTAAGTGCAATAGGAAGAAGAGCTGTCATCAACACATGGCAATCATGAGATTTCATCAAGTTGAAATTCATTTTCATGTCCTTCACCTGAACTAGCCTCTTGAAGTTTGATGAGTAGCCTGAAGGTACTTTCAAATCATGCAAAAACTGACAGAATTATTTTCTCTCTGCCTTTGATAAGGTGGTTGCAGCAATGGGAAGGTCCGTCCCCGTCTCTGTTTCCTCTACATAGAGCTCCGACCTAATGCCCAAATCTTTAAGATCCTCCCTTGCATTTTTATGATCTTTTCCTTTGGACTTCTGTTGTAGCAATGTTCCACAAGTAGCTTCACACACATTCTTCTTGACGTGCATGTTGTCAATCGAATGACGCACATCCAACATCGGCCAATACTCTAGCTCTGTCGTACAGACATCCCTGGGCCCACTACTCAGGTGGGTACTAGGACCGACTACTCCGTGGGCCCCTGGGACTACTCGACTTGGGCTGCACGACACCTGCTGGCGTGGAGCGCAAGGCCTACAGAGGATTAGTACTCAGTTAGGAAACTAGACATGTCCGGATCCATGTAGAGTACTCCTAGCCGTACACGACTAGTACTCCTCTGGCAAACCGACTTGTAACCCTACCTCCCGGACCATATCAGGCGAGGCAGGGACCCCTATCTACTCATCCGCATCATCTTGTAAACACATCCAATGAATCCAGAGCTACGCAGCATACAGGATGTAGGGTATTATGCACCTCGCGGTCCGAACCTGTCTAAATTGTGTGCTACGTGTCTCTCCTTCGGGTTCCCGATCTCGGCGAGGGCACAAACGTCTACCTCGGGTATTCCCCTTGGTAGGTTGCCGGGTTAAAACATCGACAGCTGGCGCGCCAGGTAGGGGATCTCTTCGAAGATCACATGGCAAACTCGACGACTTCAATCGTCATCAAGCCAACCACCGCCTTCAACCGCGGCGACACCTTCTTCTTCGGCTCCTGGGTCTGCACCGCTGACGGCGCTGGATCGTTCCAGCGCTACCTCACCATGACCCCGGACCAGGAGACCGGGCTCGTGACGCTTCCCGAAGTAGTCACGGGCCCACTCGTCGAAAAATTCGGCGAATTTTCGCTCTGCAACCAAGTCGCCGACTTCGAGATTGGATCCGACTCCAACTCGAACTCGACGTCACCCTGGATCGAATCATGCGAGCCGGCTCCTGAGCCATCATGTGAAACGGTCCTCCTCCACGAGCACTTCCCATACGGCCTCTGCAACTCTAGTAGGGCCCACGCGAAAGCTCTCGCCGCGCGTCAGGCTGGCAAGGAGATCGTCTCCGAGTACTCCTCGGACTCCAACATCGCACCCGGCTACAACTTGGACTCTTCCTACGAGTTCGACTTCGGTTCGGACCCAATCGAGTCCGAGTCCGAGCTCAACACGGCCGAGGAACCACTGTCAGGTCCTGCCGCCGGCTTGGTCATTACATCTACTCCCGCCGGCAGATTCGTCTACTGGCCTGACCGCAAGCCCGCAGACCTGACTGACGACAACTCGCGCTGCGTCGCCTACCTAGAGATGCTCCCCTTCCAGGAGGGGACACCGCTGGCTCCAATCAAAGACGAGCACACCCCCGCCGAGGTGGCGACTACTGACTCCAGCCTCTGCACCCCTGACCGTGAAGTCTTCATGACAGCCGGGGATGCTGGAACCTCGGAAGAATGGCCCGATCGGTACCTCGACAACATCTCAGAGGATGAGTTGTCAGCCAACGCACCCCCAAATGAGACTACCGAAGACAAGAACGCTCGGCGTGGCCGCAACAGGAAGCGGAACGATCGACACCGACGTCTCCGGGAAGCTCTCCCCATCCGAAACCTCAATGAGGCTCTGGATCAAGTCGCCAACCGGGTGCACACCACCCCTTACCAATGCCTCATGTCCATCACCATGATAGCACGACAGGCTCAGGGGCACCGCACAGGCGAAGTCATCACCAAGCTTGTTGAGGACGCCTAATTCATGCGGGTCAACAACAGAGTCACTCCCGCTGGAAACCACGAAGCCACTAGTCGCAGCCGCACCCCAGCAGATGGCGGACGCAACCGCGTCCGTGGCAAACACCAATCAACCCACAACCGCTCTAGAGCCTCAGCGGGAGGACCCTCACATGGCGGCTACAGCGGCGGGGGCGGTGGCGGCGATGGCGGCGGCAGCAGCGGCGGTAGTTCCTCCCACGGTGGCGGCAGAAGAGCCGGCGGCGGCGGCGATCGCGAAGGCTGAGGCCATGCGAACAGCCACGCCACCGGCAATGCACACGGTGGCTACAACGCCCACCACAGGATCGACGAGATTCGCCGTGCCAAGAAGGCTACTGAAGTCAGCGATAGCGACGGCTTCCCCGCCTACTCAGCACGACTTCGCGATCTGCTCCTTCCCGAGAAATTCAAACCTCTCGGGATGACCAAGTACGACGCGAAACAAGACCCAGTTCAGTGGCTTAGGTGCTACGCCCTGTCCATTGAAAACGCTGGTGGCAACAACGACACGAAGTGCCTCTACTTCCCCTTCTGTCTGGACCAGGCTCCACTCACATGGCTCGAGTCACTCGACAAGAACTCGATAAACCAGTGGGACCAGCTGAAGGCCCAGTTCACCAGCAACTTCGCGGGCGCCATGGGGCGCTCGGGTACCCACATGGATCTGGCGATGGTCAAGTAGGAGCAAGGCGAGACACTCCGCCAGTACATGCGCCGCTTTTTCGACAAGCGCGCGACCGTAGTCGACGTCACCGACAAAGAAGTCATCGACCTCTTCCAAGACGGGCTCTACCACCGCCGCACCTTCGAAGACTTCGGTCGCTGTCGCCCGAGTTCCATCACCAAGCTCAAAGACATGATTACATCATGGGCCGACGAAGAGGACAAGGCGAACGCTAAGTACAACTCCATTCGCGGCAAGAGCAAGAACAACACGGGTGGCAACAACAACAACAAGGATCAAGGTGGTCGCAACAACAACAACTACTCGGGTCCTAACCGCAAGTGCAAGCCAGACAACACAGTCGCGGCTATACAGCGTCCTGCGAAGGACAACTCCAAAAAGACCTCCGGTGGCTTTAGAGACTTGCTCAAAGAGAAGTGCCCGTGGCATCTGGATGGCAATCACACCACTGATCAGTGCTACCAACTCCGGTGAGCACTCAAGGATATTCCCGAGCCACGGCCTCCTCACGACAAGAAGGGCAAGAAAAAAGTTGACGAAGGCAACGGCGACTTCCAGGAACCAGACAAGACGGTGAATGTCCTGTTCGGCGGACTACCCACCAAGCGGTCACAAAAGCTCACTCTACGGGAAGTCTTGAACATTGAACCAGCGGTACCGACACCTCTAAGGTGGTCGGAGGTACCCATCACCTTCTCCCACGCGGATCAATGGACAAGCTTCTCTTAGCTAGGACGCTTCCCCCTAGTCCTGAAACCAGTAGTCGCGGGCTCCAAACTCAACAAGGTACTCATCGATGGCGGGAGCGGACTCAACGTCCTCTTCACCAAGACCTTGAAGAAGATGAAGCTCGACATCACCGACATGCTCACCAAGAGCGCGTCGCCTTTCTACGGCATCGTCCCGGGTAACGCGTCTATTCCACTTGGCTCAGTGGTCCAGCCAGTTACCTTCGGGGAGACGAGGGAGAACTACCGCACCGAGTACATCAAGTTCGAGGTTGCGGACTTCGAAAGCTCCTACCATGCCATCCTCGGCAGACCAGCCATCGCCAAGTTCATGGCGGTCCCTCACTACACCTACTTGGTACTCAAAATGCCAAGTCCTGCTAGAGTACTCGCGCTGCAAGGGGACTTGAAGATTTCTTACGACTGCGACACCGAAGCCATGGAGCTCGCAGCCACTAATCAAGTACCCAATGCAATAATGGAAATCTTCGCTGCCTCCAAGAAGCTCGCTCTAACTGAACTCGAGATACCTGAGAAGACCGACACTGCAAACAAGCCTCAACCAACAGAGGAAGTGCAGGTGAAGGCCATCGACCTCAAGACGGGTGACAGCAGCAAGACTACCATGATCGGCACGGGGCTCGACCCAAAATAGGAAGACGCGCTCGTCAGCTTCCTTCGGGCTAACCGAGACATCTTCACGTGGAAGCCAGCGGACATGCCAGGGGTGCCCAGGAGGTTGATCGAGCATTCACTCAACGTCGACCCTAAAGCTACGCCCAAGCGACAACATCTCCGTCGCTTCGCTGACGACCGACGGGACGCCATCAAGAAGGAACTAGCCAAACTACTCGCGACCGGCTTCATTTGTGAAGTCTTCCATCCTGAGTGGCTCGCCAACCCCGTCCTCATCCGCAAGAAGAACACAAACGAGTGGAGGATGTGCGTCGACTACACCAACCTCAACAAGCACTACCCCAAGGACTCCTTCGGGTTGCCGCGGATTGATCAAGTCATCGACTCCACGGCGGGCTGCGACCTGCTCTGCTTCCTCGACTGCTACTCCGGCTACCACCAGATCGCTATCAAGGAAGAAGACCAGGAGAAGACCGCGTTCATCACCCCGTTCGGCGCCTACTGCTACACGACAATGTCGTTCGGTTTGAAGAACTCCGGCGCTACCTACCAGCGAGCTATCCAGGCCTGCTTCAAGAAGCAGCTCAACAAGAATGTCGAGGCCTACATCGATGACGTGGTCGTCAAGACCAGAAACTCCGACACGCTCATCGCTGATCTTGAAGAGACTTTCACATCCCTGCGAGAGTACCAATGGAAGCTCAATCCCAATAAGTGCGTCTTCGGCGTACCATCTGGGAAACTACTCGGCTTCATCATCAGCCATCGCGGCATCGAAGCCAACCCTGAGAAGATCTCCACCATCACCAATATGAAAGCTCCAACCTACATCAAGGATGTTCAGAAGCTGACCGGGTGCATGGCGGCCTTGAACAGATTCATCTCGAAGCTGGGAGAATGGGGACTACCCTTCTTCAAACTACTCAAGCACCAAGAGAAGTTCGCGTGGACTGAGGTGGCTGATCAAGCTCTAGCGCAGCTTAAAGACTTCCTGTCGAAGCCACCGGTCCTCATGGCTCCTCGCAAAAAGAAGCAGCTACTGCTCTACCTCGCTGCGACTACTCATGTGGTCAGTACTGCCATCGTCGTCGAGCGGTAGGAAGAAGGCCATGCCTACCCAGTCCAGCGACCAGTCTACTTCGTCAGTGAGCTTCTGTCAGAGTCCAAGGCACGGTACCAGCCGGTCTAGAAGCTACTCTACGCAGTACTCATCACCTCGCGGAAGCTACGATACTACTTCCAGGAGTACTCGATCGTCGTTATCACCGACTACCTGCTCGGTGACATACTTCGCAACCAAGATGCTACTGGAAGAATCTCCAAGTGGGCGGTCGAACTCGGCACCCTCAACATCGACTTCAAGCCACGCACCGCTATCAAGTCCCAAGCACTAGTCGACTTCATGGCAGAGTGGCGGGAGAATCAGCTACCAACTCCGACAGAGCGACCAGAGCATTGGGTGATGTACTTCGACGGCTCACTCAAGCTCTAAGGCGCAGGTGCGGGAGTACTCTTGATTTCTCCAAATGGCGAACAACTCAAGTACGTCCTACAGATCTTCTGGAAGGTCTCAAACAACGAAGCCGAATACGAAGCCCTACTGCACGGGCTCCGCCTCGCAATCTCATTGGGCATCAAGCAGCTACTAGTCTACGGCGACTCCGCAGTGGTCATCAACCAGGTCAACAAGTCTTAGGATCGCAACAAGGAGAATATGGACGCCTACTGTCTGGAAGTCCGCAAGCTCGAGAACAAGTTCTATGGTCTCGAGTTCCACCACGTAGTCCGCGACAACAACGTTGCAGCGGATGTCCTGTCGAAGCTTGGTTCTACTCGCACACAAGTACCCATCGGAGTCTTCGTCCATGAGCTTCACGCGCCATCCATCCCGGAGCCGGCGCCAACGACCACTGACCTTGTGCTACCGCAGCCCAGTCAGGAGGTCATGATGATCGACGTGGACTGGAGACAACCCTTCATCGACTACATCCGCGAGCAGAAGGTTCCCTCCGACAAGAACAAGGCCGAACAACTCGTACGCCGAGCTAAGACCTACGTACTAGTCAGAGACAAGCTCTACAGGCGGGGTGCCACTTTTGGAGTGCTCATGAAGTGCATACCTCGGGATGAAGGCAAAGAAATCTTGGAGGAGATCCACAAGGGCGTCTGCAGCAACCACGCGTCTTCTCGCACACTGGTGAGCAAAGCTTTCCGACGAGCTTTCTACTGGCCCACAGCTCTGGCCGACGCTGAAGAACTCATCAGAAAGTGCCAAGGATGTCAATTCTTCGCCAAGCAGCAACACGTCCCGGCCTACAAGCTAGTCACCATACCATCGACCTGGCCCTTTGCCTGCTGGGGGCTCGACATGATTGGGCCTCTACCAACTGCGCCAGGAGGATTCAACAGAGTCTTGGTGGCCATCGACAAGTTTACCAAATGGATCGAAGTCAAGCCGGTCACCTGCCCAAAGGCCGACAGAGCACTCGACTTCCTGGATGAACTCGTGCATCTCTACGGGCTACCCCATCGCATCATCACAGACTTGGGTTCCAACTTCAACAACCATCAGTTCTGGGAATATTGCGAGAACAGCGGGATCGACGTCCGGTACGTCTTAGTCGCCCACCCGCGCGCCAATGGCCAAGTTGAGCACGCCAACGGGATGGTACTTGACGCCCTTAAGAAGCGATTGCATGACGCAGCTAACACCAAGGGAGGCAAGTGGATCAAGGAACTACCCAATTCACTCTGGGGGTTTCGTACTCAACCTACCAAGCCAACAGGGCAGTCACCCTACTTCCTGGTCTAAGGCTTCGAAGCTATTCTACCTGCCGACGTGATGTGGGAATCCCCGGCAGTAGAACAATACGACGAAGGCATCTCAGAAGACAGTCGACGGGTTGATATCGACAGCCTTGAAGAAGCCCGCTGTGCCGCCCTCGTCCAGTCAGCAAGGTACCTAGAGGGTATCCGATGCTACCATGATCGCAACGTCAAGGAACGCTCCTTCAACGTCGGTGATCTAGTCCTCCGTCGCATCCAGAACATGGACAGACTACACAAGCTCAGCTCACCATGGGAAGGTCCCTTCTCAGTTTCCAAGGTGATCGGACCAGGCTCATATTGCCTCCAAACACTTGAAGGCGATGACATTAGCTACTCATGGAACGTCGACCAGCTGTGTCACTCGACTACTCATCTACGGGTCCAAGTCTATATGGCTATTCATGGACTCTCCGCTGTAAGCGGCCTCTCGGTCCTGGCACAAGTCTCCGGAGTCCCCCTCTCCAAGATCCAGCTTCAACAGCTACTAACGGATCCTGGGCCGCACATAGCAGAAGGACTTTGGCGGCGGTCTACGGACCATGTACTCTATAGATCCAGCCTATTCGGCTACTAACGGATCTCCGGCTGTAAGCGGCTCAAGGGCCCTAGCAAACACTTAGCCATAGGCGGCCTACGGGTCCTGGCGACTACTTACCTGTAAACGGCCCTGGCCACCCAGGTGTACTTTTTTCATCAGTAATAAAGTTCGATTCTACTCAACTTGTTTACTGTGTCTCCTGCTTAGGCAGATCGTGCTGAGTACTACTACTCACGACTACTCCCACGGCTTGGTACTCCGTGCACTTCACTGCAAGTGGCGGCCACGAGTACTCATTACATACACAAGCAGTGGACAACTTTCATTGATATTTCAAACAAGTCCCTGACTACTTTGTTTGTGTTACATCAACTACTCTAAGCTACCTCTACAGGTACATCTACTGGAGATTCAGCTTCTCTACCACCTGCTCAGCAATGGGCGCCATCTCTTCCAGAAGAGCCTTGTACTGCTCATCAGTGCAGTTCGCCGCAAGACCCCCAGCTACCACATCCACCGGTGCTTTCGGGAAGTACGACTTCATGTATGCCAGCACCTGATTCGGGATAGACTTCGCCAGATGTTTGATATATGTCGCCAAACGCCCGGGGGCTTCCCTGAGTCTGTCCACCAGCGGAGCTGTCTTGGGTCCGCCCGGATGTGGCACCAGTAGTCGCGCAATGGGAAGGGCGGCTTCTTCGAGTTCTTTCAGCTAGCCTCGAAGCTTCTCGCAGTCTTCATTGAGCTTCTGCAGAGATTTATAACAATTGACAAGGTCACGATCTGAGGCTTCACGGAGCTCCATGTGTGTGATGCACTCATGGCTCAACTTTTTGTACTCATACTCAAGTACCTCTCTCTTATCGGTCTCCCGGTATACAATATTCTTGAGGTCCATTTCAGAAGCCTTCAGCTGGTCGACCCTTGCCTCAAGATCTGCAAACAACTCATCAAGATGTCAGACTACTCAGAAGTGCTACAATGAGTACTCAACGACCTTGGCGGGAGACACACCTTTGTTCTTCTGGCGCAGCAACTTGTTCTTCCGGATCAGGTCATCCCTCTTCGCCTGCATCTCCTGTACTTCGTTATGGTACTGGGCGAAGGCGCCATCAAGCTTGGATTAGAGCAACGCGGAGTGCTTTTTCGACTTCTCTAGCTCCTTCTCCAGAGCCTCGGCGCGGAGGACGGTGTCACCATATCCCTTCAGAAGATCAGTCTTCTGACGGGATCTCTCCACCAATACCTGCGCAAGACACAGAAGCTGGTCAGTACTCAACATACAGAAAGGCAAGTGAACTCAGGGTACTCGCAGCTTACCTTGATCCAGTTCTCTGTCCGGCACCATGACTCCATGCTCAGCGACACAAAAGCCGGGTCAATGAGATCATCATCCAGCAACTCAAGACCCCCGCGGCTTGAAGATCCTGTCTCTGGCATGGGCGCCGAGCGGAGCGGCGTAGCATCTTCTATCATCGCCTCATGGACGACGACTTGAGTACTCGCCTCAGGTTGCGGATCAACCCGCGCCTCTGCGCTCGCCTCGGAGGCTACCGTAGTCCCCGACCCGGGGGCTATTGCTATCACCGTTTCAACAGTTGGCTTTGTGGCTACTGTCTCTAGAGCAGCAGTCTGCATGGCCACCGCCTCAGGGATTGTGGCTCCCTCGGCTTGTGCTCCTGTCAGAATCAGTACAAGAGGTCAAGTCAACGACTACGACTACCCTACATGATGACTACTCGTGGTGGCAGGAAGCATACCTTTAACCAGGATCGCCTCTTCAAGTATCGGCTCCACCGCGGCATCAACTTGTGGGGGCGGCGTGGGTTCGCGCACTTCCGCCGAGCGGTCTTCTCCATCGGCCGGAGTGCTGGTCTCCTCACCATCCCACGACAAGTCCATGGATTTCCTGCATCACGAAGTATCCAGTCAACCACATAAGCTTGACGACTACACGATTACTCGAGAGTTCAGAGAACTTACAGAGTTGACCGCACCACGGTCACGTTTGGAGCGCCTAGTATACTGGCGATATCGACTATGCCAGCCTCGCTTGTGGCTCCGGCCTCGACAGGAGTCTCCTCTGGCTGTTCTACTATCGCAGCCGGAGGAGGGTCTTGTCCTTCTTCAACCGACGCCTGCGGCTCCACGGCGCCGGTCTGCTATTGTGCCTCCTCTGGCACGACGTTTTCAGTAGCTGGAGGCGGGCTGATGCTCCTCTCAGCTGCCGCCCCACTGTCTCCAAGACGTCCTCATCACCCTGATCAATGGGGTCTGAGGAGGGGATGTCCTGCAGCAATACAAGTCATACTGTCAGCACCTGACTACTCATCGGTAGTACTCGACTCCTCTAGTCGTGCTACTCACCTCTAGCCTGGTGGCCTCTGACAGCTTAAACTTCTTTACGGTGCATTTCCGCGCCACGTTGCATGGCCTCCTAGGCGGCGCGGGCAAGCTAGCCTCCAGGCTGGATGGCTTCTCGATGATGGGGATGTTTGGCATCCCAGCTCGGCTGAATCTCGAGCGGAGCTGGAACTGTTGCTGCAGTGTTTCCTCGTCTTCGTCGTCGGAGCTGTCCTCAATGACGACGGCATCGTCGCCTTCACCGACTTCGCGGTGCTCCTTCGTCTTGGGCTCCGCCTTCCCCTGCGCTTGTCCCTCAGGGCGCGGAGGCGAGGGCGGAACGGAGATGAACTTCTTCACATCATCCTACAACACCAAGCAAGCATGAGTACGACTACGTCAAGCAATTCAGTACTCACGGGCTTCTCTCACGACTACTGACAGGGTTTGGTGGCCGTGCCGCGGAGTACTCTGGTACCGGGCACGGTGTGTACGGGGGCATATCCTTAAAGATTTTGCCCAGCCTCTCAATGATGACGTCATCTTCAATCTCGAAGTCGGGCATCCGAGAGGAGTCTTCGTCGCCAGTGTACTGGTAGCTGAAGGTGTCTCGCGCCATCAAGGGCTGCACCCTCCTCTTCATGAAACTGAAGGCCACGTGTTCGACCCTCAGTCCGGCTTCTCGCAGGGCCTTGATCTTCTTCAGTAACTCCGGTAGCTGAATTCCTTCCTGCATGATGGGCTCCGTGTTCCACCACGGCGCGTGCTTCGGTTTATGGCTGCTGGGCTTCGGCAGCTCCGGGTGGTGGTTACTGATGTAGAACCACTTCGCCTTCCAGTCTTGGTTGCTGTCGATGAGCTTGTACGGCAAGTACTGGGCGTCGGCGTCTTCGCGCATTTGGATCCCGGTGCCTCCGACTACTCGCGGATCATCTGTGCTCGGCTGCGGCTTCACCCAGAAGAACTTCCGGAACAAGATCCAGTGGGGCTTGATCCCCACAAAGGCTTCGCAGAAGTGCACGAAGATGGAGGTGTGGAAGATCCCATTGGGGTTGAGGTTGAGGTACTCGATGCCATAGTACCTATGCATCCCCTTGAAGAAGTCGCTGGCTGGCAGCGCAAGTCCACGCTCCACGAACCGTGCGAACATGGGGATCTCGTCCGGTTTCTTCTCCATTGGATACGGGTCGCCGGTGGCGGTGCGCCACAGATCCATCTCCTTCTCATGAAGGAATCCGCTGTTAACCAAGGCGAGGAGGTCCTCGGTCTTCAACCTCGCTTTCTTCCACCCCTTCGCCGGATTGGGGCGAGGGGAGGAGGGCAGCGATGACGACGACTGGCCGGCATCTCCGGCCTCATCGCGGCTCCTCTTCTTCGACATGCCAGTCTTCAAGCTCTTTGCCGGGGACGCCTTCATCCTCCAAGTCACAGGAGTTTTCACTCGCATCCGCTCGGGGGCTACAGAGGTGGGCAGACTGCGGCGGCGGGTGCAAGTAGATCTAATCTACGCTCATGGCGGCGGTAGCAGAGGAGCAAAGGGGGCACTCACTCAGATCTAATATGTGGGAATGCAACCGCTAGGAGTGAAAAAACCCTAGGGGCTTCACCGGCTATTTATAAGCCGTCGGGCGGCTCAGTTTTAAACGGGCAGATAAGCGCCAGACAGGTGACTCAACAGCGGCAGCCTGACCCTTCACATTCCAATACTCGACGTCCTCAGTCTCGAGGGCTCGACTGCTTCCAACGGATTCAGTGGGCTACACCAGATCCAGATCCCACTCAGGACACATTCTACAGTCAAGATGACCCTTCAATTCGAGAGAAAGTACTCGACTCAAGGCTCAAGGGCTCCGTGCCACGTGTCCTTCGGTTTTTTCTCCGGATTTTTTGGGATAAGATAGGCAGAACTTCAGATTAACCCTCAGCTTGAATCTGCGATTCGACCTAAGGCTCGGGGGCTACATTCCATATGGAATGCGCTTCTCCGAATCGCATTTTCCATATGGCTTTTCATCAAGACAACACGAGTACTATTGAAGACCTTCGAGAGAAGCACTCGGGGACGCTTGGGAACTACTCGAGAAGACTTCAAGACTACTCAAAGATCAACTGGAGTACCTTCCAGCCTCGGGATGATTCAAGCATTCTTGAGGACTTTCGGCTTGTAGCACTCGGTGATAGGTCTGATACCACTTGATAGGTACCGATTTGGATCAGCACAAGGATGGCCTGATCTTCACGACAGTAGGTTCAAGAACAAAGGATAAATTGCTGTAGAACAGTAGGGATAACTAGCTTTATACCTGACAAAGGTTGGTTGTGACCAAACGACGGGGAAAGAGGCACCGAAACCGCAAAGGACTTCGACTCGATCTCCGAACGATCTTAGAACCACAAGCCGGGACTAATCCACACAATACGGCGCAGCTGAACGGAAACCGTAGAGCATGAAGTAGGGGACCTCAAAGAGGTCTCTCACAAGCCCAAGAAGAACTCGCAAGAACAAAGGTGTGTAAGAACACTCAGCAGCGAGGCTGCGATCAACCGTATGTGGTTAACAACTAATAATCAAAACTTAGTTTTCAGTAGTACATAGGGGGCAATTTATACTAGGAACAACCCTCCTAGATGGGTGTGAATTCGAGATGGAAATGAAAAGGCTAAGCATGTGAAAAGGCTCCCCAGAAATCAACTCCCGAGGTGGACTCGCGTGGCTGTTGACCTTCTGTGCAACCTCCACTAAATCTGTCATAACTCTTTATTGGGAAGTCCAATGGACATGCAGTTTCTTGCATTGGAAAGTTGACTTCAAGCACGTTCCATCAAGTACTCATGGAGCTCCAGAGACATCACGACCAAAGAGTTATGGTCGATTCATTATGCAGGTCCGAACTGGTCTGAAGTGAAGATCTGAAGCGAACTTCCTGGATCCTTATTCCGAACGGGTGATTCTTGGTTTCCAAGCTTGTCCAAACAATCATCCGAACGGAATCCTCCTAGATCCTCATTCCGAATGGATGATTCTTGGTTTCCAGGCTTGTCCGAACAGTCGTCCGAACGGAATTCTCCTGGATCCTTGGTTTGAGTTGGTGATTCTTGGTCTGATTGTTTCTTGTTGTTTACTTCTTCTCCATGTTTACTTGTACCGTCCTCTTCACGCATATTCCTAAGGACAACCAAAGTACAACTTTTAGGTAGTATAATATTCTCATATATTTTGGAATTAATTTCAGCAAGGAAAGAATTCACCTTTTGTTGGAGTTCCTTAGCATGGCTACGTGTAATAGGTCCTTGAAGTGCAGGAGCTTGTGTATCTAATGCTTGGTCTTGTGTAACTCGTGGGATGTCCACATCATCCTCCCCCTCTTGAAAAGGAGTCGTCCTCGACTCTGTTATGTAAGTGTGGCTTGGCATGTGCACATCATCCTCCTCCTCTTGAAAAGGAGTCGTCCTCGACTCTATTGTGTAAGTGAGGCTTGGCATGTGCACATCATCCTCCTCCTCTTGAAAAGGAGTCATCCTCGACTTTATTGATCCAATGAATGGAGCTAGGTCGCCAACGTCGAGGAGTGTTGCTGCATTGTACTTTCTTTGCATATGAATCTTCTTTTTCTTTCTAGGACACCCAACAACCCCTTCATGGTTGAAATGAATCAAATGAACATTTGT
The DNA here is from genome assembly GCA_036936925.1 of Cenchrus fungigraminus. NCBI lineage: Eukaryota > Viridiplantae > Streptophyta > Magnoliopsida > Poales > Poaceae > Cenchrus > Cenchrus fungigraminus. The sequence continues at coordinate 52,511,449 of CM072772.1, read as the reverse complement.
TGGTGTCGTGGCATTTATTTCCTCTAGTATTCCAAGGTGTTTCGATCTGTAATCATACAATCCAAATAGTAGCTTTGCCATAGGAAAATAAAAAGGATGAAATTTTAATTTAGCTTTCACCTTAGATAGTTGTTTGACAGTGATGGCTTCTAATGTCCATATGTAATGCTGATCTTTCTCCCCCTCTTGAGGAGAAGATGCTCCAAGCTTTTCATAACCTGAATAAAGATTGCACAAAACAGCAAAAGTATATGCATGGTATATGAATATGTCATTTGTTTTGTCATTGTCTTTGTTGCGCAGAACACCATTCTTAAGAAAGGAAAAACTACATAGAGTTGGTCCATATGTCACAATCATCATGATGTTCACATCATTATTCTCCCTCCCTTGGAAAAAAGTCGACCTCGACTTTTGATTATACCACAAATGATTATTAGCTTGAAACATTGTATTACCAACTTTCATCTTACCACGATGAAAAATCATGATTGACTTTTGTGTACCTGCAAATAATTGATAGGATGGGAGAACGAAAATTTCATGCAAACAACACAACTGATTTAACAGCTCCAATTTTGTCACTCCAAGATTGAATTGTTCAAAACATTGTGACGAATCATTCATAACAATCCCAAAATTTTTGTTGCACGATTTATGGACAGATTTAGTTGTATGCCTTTTAAAGTCAATGCCAATGGATGAGAACAAATGTTCAGCATGTGCACAGATTGCACTTCTTTGCCCATGAGTGTTTTCATTCGGTGGATTAGATAAACAAGGGAAAGACATTGAAGGTTCTGAATTACAAGCACTAAACAATTGAGTCATCTCATTAGGAAAATATAGATCACAAGAATCAACACAAAACATGTTTGACTTCAAATCAGCAAGGTTGTCACTCATTATGCAAATGGCATGAACATAAAATGTAGTTACAACATGTTCTCCAATTAAAATAAATGTAAACTTGCAACTATGAACAGTATTCAAGGATCTTGAAGATGTTATCTCAGAAATATTTTCAAGCATATGGTTGACATCAGTAGGCATAGCAAGCTTAGTATAAAACAAGCAGTTGGTAGGAGATCTTTTTTCAAAGAATTCAGCACTAGTAGTCAAATAAACAGGGTGAAGTTTATTAGATTGTAGAACATTACATGGATCAATCAAAGTATAGATGTTATCACCATAATCATATGGAGCACTTGTATGAACATGTGGGTCAATCAAATCTGCACTAAGGTTTTGATTGTGTCTTATTGCTGAAACAGTAATATCATGAGTATTCATTTCTATGTTACAAAATTTATTTACATGCATAGTATTAGATATATGGGTGTAAAGTATCATGTAAATCAACCATAACAAAACATAGAAATGATAATGTATGACTGAACAGTGGTTATCAACTTGCAAACTTTCAGCAAAGGTATGATCATGTGACACTACCAAATCAGCACAAACATTATGGTTAAGTCTATTTAAAACATGTGTTTTATCACAATCACTCACCACTATATTTTGCGTAATCAAATCTGAATCATTTTCATTGCCTTGTAAAATTTGTGGTAGTGCTAGTATCATGGATGACGTTTCTGAAATCTTACCAATTGACTCGTCATGTTTCATGTTTTGGGCTGCATACAATTGATTCGATTGATTGTCTACCTTCACATCTCTCTCGACAAGTATGGTGACGTCAGGAACAGCTGTATCTTCCTCATTTTTATTGCAAACCTGCACACTTGGAATGAAAACACTAGCAGTAGAGATGAGAGTGTTAGTTTCAAAAACATCCTCACATGATTGGCATTCAAACTCTCTGTTGCTATGTGGTGTATCCCTCACATTTTCATTATTTGTACTCTCAAGGTCATAGTGGGTGGAATCACACAACTCACTTTTGGTTTCACTCTCTCTCAATTTGGCTATGTGGCTCTCATTCTCACATAGGTCTTGATGCACAATCACTTCAACATCTTGGGATGCAACATATGCATACGTATCATACTTCACCATGTTTTGTGAAGGCAATGGAGCAGCAGTTGTTGCAAAAGAACCAAGAATTAAATCTTCCTCAAATGCTACTGAACTTGCATCAGTTGAATGAGAAGCATTTGCATTATTATTGCCTTCAATCTGATCCTTATGATGCAAATACAATGAAATTTCAGCACCTTTGTCCATGGTCATCACCTGATCTTCTTCATCAAAAATTGGGGGCTGATCATACTTTACCACTTCATTTTCTTTATGAACCTGCATCACATCAAAAGAGAAACTAGAAGAAATTGTCATGTTAGAAAGAGATGTTTCCTCAAATGGCCTATCTTCTACTTCACTCAATTTTTGTATATCTCTCTCACATATGGTGGAATCTCTGAACTTATTCTTTTTAACTCTCACACTCAGTTTTGGTTGGTGGAACTCTTCCTCACATATGGTGGAGTCTCTCTTCTTCTCATTTTGAACTCTCACACTCAATTTTGGCTGGTGGCACTCCTTCTCACATGGGTGTTGCTGATTAGAGGATTTTCTTGGTGTCTCTTGCTGAATTTTTCTTTTTGCAGACACACAATAATCTTCAGCACCAATCAGTACATGAGGGCAAGAACTATGCCCTCGAGCACCTTTTCCATGCTGTCCTCTATGGTCAAAATGACCATCATGAAGGTTTTTGACACGTTGATGTCGTACACCACTATTTGAGATTGGAAGACGTTCATCAAACATCCTCTCCATGGCTGCCACAAGTGAGTTTTCAAAGTGATGTAACTCAGCTCGAGAGATTGGTGGCTCTTTTCCTCTATGTCTACCACCACAAAAACTTGGATTGGATCCTGCCATGTTAGGATATTGCAAGAGGAAGTGGAAAAGGAAAAATATGTGGAATCTCACAACCTCACCTCTTGCTTACCCAAGTTCTTACCCGTTCTCAAGGACTGTGAGTGTGCTAGTGTGGCGTAACCAAACCTGTGATTAAGCGGTTGAAAGGATAGAAGACGAGAGGTCCGGTTTCAGATTTTTGTGGAGCTATAGGTGGCTGATCAATGGAGGCTATGGTACTGAAACAAAGTGCAACAAACCGTCCGAACAAGATGTAAATGTTGCTGTTCGGTGCACCACAAACTTGAACTTTCAAATATAAAACTTTTGATTACACAATCCGCAATACAACCCCTTGCAACCTTTCAATTCTCTTTTCTTTCTTTTTTCTCTTCTTTTTTTGCTCTTTCTTTCACACTTTTTTTGATTTTTTTTACTAACAGCAAACACAAAACAATCTAAGAGGGGTGCAGATAAAAAAATTAAACAAGAGTACGGCGGAAGAACAAAGGCGGTGACTAGCAACACGATGAACGAAATGAACACAAAGTAACAGTACCAACAAAATGGCTATAGGATTTTTTTGTATGGCTTTTCAGTGGACTGTAGGACATGAACAAAAATGTATATGATGGATGAAACTAGTAACAAATTGTAAAGGGTGGGAGGGTGGGTAAAAACAAAACCTACCGTGACAACGATAGCTCTGATTACCACTTGATAGGTCTGATACCACTTGATAGGTGCCGATTTGGATCAGCACAAGGATGGCCCGATCTTCACGACAGTAGGTTCAAGAACAAAGGATAAATTGTTGTAGAATAGCAGGGATAACTAGCTTTATACCTGACAAAGGTTGGTTGTGACCAAACGACGGGGAGAGAGGCACCGAAACCGCAAAGGACTTCGACTCGATCTCCGAACGATCGCAGAACCACAAGCCGGGACTAATCCACACAATACGGCGCAGCCAAATGGAAACCGTAGAGCACGAAGTAGGGGACCTCAGAGAGATCTCTCACAAGCCCAAGAAGAACTCGCAAGAACAAAGGTGTGTAAGAACACTCAGCAGCGAGGCTGCGATCAACCGTATGTGGTTAACAACTAATAATCAAAACTTAGTTTTCAGTAGTACATAGGGGGGTATTTATACTAGGAACAACCCTCCTAGATGGGTGTGAATTCGAGATGGAAATGAAAAGGCTAAGCATGTGAAAAGGCTCCCCAGAAATCAACTCCCGAGGTGGACTCGCGTGGCTGTAGACCTTCTGTGCAGCCTCCACTAAATCTGTCGTAACTCTTAATTGGGAAGTCCAATGGACATGCGGTTTCTTGCATTGGAAAGTAGACTTCAAGTACATTCCATCAAGTACTCGTGGAGGTCCAGAGACATCACGACCAAAGAGTTATGGTCGATTCATTATGTAGGGCCGAACTGGTCTGAAGTGAAGATCTGAAGCGAACTTCCTGGATCCCTATTCCGAACGGGTGATTCTTGGTTTCCAAGCTTGTCCGAACAATCATCCGAACGGAATCCTCCTGGATCCTCATTCCGAACGGATGATTCTTGGTTTCCAGGCTTGTCCGAACAGTCGTCCGAACGGAATTCTCCTGGATCCTTGGTTTGAGTTGGTGATTCTTGGTCCGACTGTTTCTTGTTGTTTACTTCTTCTCCATGTTTAGTTGTACCGTCCTCTTCACGCATATTCCTAAGGACAACCAAAGTACAACTTTTAGGTAGTATAACATTCTCATATATTTTGGAATTAATTTCAGCAAGGAAAGAATTCACCTTTTGTTGGAGTTCCTTAGCATGGCTACGTGTAATAGGTCCTTGAAGTGCAGGAGCTTGTGTATCTAATGCTTGGTCTTGTGTAACTCGTGGGATGTCCACATCACTCGGGGACGCTCAAGGACTACTCGCCAAGGCCGTCAAGACTACTCGAAGACATCCTGCTCGACTACAAAGTAATCGGGGGCTTGTCGTACAGACATCCCTGGGCCCACTACTCAGGTGGGTACTAGGACGGACTACTCCGTGGGCCCCTGGGACTACTCAACTTGGGCTGCACGGCACTTGCTGGCGTGGAGCGCAAGGCCTACAGAGGATTAGTACTCGGTTAGGAAACTAGACGTGTCCGGATCCATGTAGAGTACTCCTAGCGGTACACGACTAGTACTCCTCTGGCAAACCGACTTGTAACCCTGCCTCCTGGACTATATAAGGCGAGGCAGGGACCCCTATCTACTCATCCGCATCATCTTGTAAACACACCCAATCAATCCAGAGCTACGCAGGATACAGGACGTAGGGTATTACGCACCTCGCGGCCCGAACCTGTCTAAATTGTGTGCTACATGTCTCTCCTTCGGGTTCCCGATCTCGGCGAGGCCACAAACGTCTACCTCGGGTACACCCCTTGGTAGGTTGCCGGGTTAAAACACTGACAAGCTCCCATAGAATTGATTTCTTATTCCACATTCCTCCTCCTTCTTCTTCTTCTTCACCATCTCGTTTCTTTCTTTTGCCAAGGGTTTTTTCAGTCAATTTGGGTAACTCCTCGATAGTTTTGACGTCCTTGACTTTCAAGTGGACCAGATCTCCAGTCACATGCAACGGCGCCTCTCGATTCTCCTTTTCCCCATTAAACTGATAATCCATGGCCTGGTATGGATGTTTCTTGCCGAGGAAATGATGGTGCCCCATAAATACGTATTTCTTTGAATGTCTTAGCCACACTGCACAAGTATCTTCCAAGCAGTGTGGGCAAGCTACACCTTTCCTTTTACTCTGGCCAGAGAGGTTGCGATGAGCCGGGTTGTCGTTGACGGTGGTGAACAACATGGTGCGCATTGTGAACTCCTCACGCTTGAACTCATCCCAAACCTCCTTCACACCAAGATTCCATAGTATCTTCAAGTCATCAACTAGTGGCCTCAAGTAGACATCAATACGGTCGCCAGGTTGCTTTGGCCCGGAGACCAATATTGTCAGCATCATATATCTCTGTTTCTTGCATAGCCAGGGTGGAAGGTTGTACAACGACAGCACGACAGGCCAGGTGCTATGTGTTGAGCTCCGGTTACCGAATGGGTTCACGCCATCTGTGCTCATAGCAAACCGTATGCTCCTTATTTCTGCGTTAAACCATGGAAAGTGGTTATTAATGTTACCCCATTGTGCTGCATCTGCAGGGTGCCTAAACTTGCCTTCTTGCTTAAGCTTCTTTCGGCCTTCGTCATGCCAATGCAAGAGTTGGGCCTCCTTTCGTGTTGCGAACCATCTTCTCAGCCGAGGAATGACGTAAAAATATCATGCCACCCTTACAGGAGCCCCTCTGTTAGCCTTCTTCTTCTTGCCTCTGATCTCGCCGGGCTCGTTCTCGTCATCAGCATTATTATCATCTCCACCATCCTTTTTCCTCTTGTACCGATCATAGCCACACTTGGGGCACTTGTCAAGGTCTGCATAATCTCCACGGAACAATACACAACTATTCTTGCATGCATGGATTTTTTTAACCTCTATTCCCAGAGTACAGATTATCTTCTTCGCCTCATAGACAGACTCTGCTATTTGGTTTCCTTCAGATAGCATGTCTCTAAGCACATCCAATAGATATTTGAAACTTATGTTGCTCCAACCATGATCTGCCTTAAGCTGCAGAAGTTTTAGATCACCAGAAAGGTGAGAGTACTTCTGGCAATCAGAATAGAGGGGTTTCTTTGAATCTTCAATGAACTGCTTCAGCCTCGCTAATTCAGAAGGTGTGTACACTCGTTGAAACTCAACATGCCGCAACATTTGATCAACATTGTGCACACATTGTAACACCTCACCATCATCGAAGCCCCTAACTTCTTGATCAGTGATATCCTCAAGCCTCATCTCATTTGGTGGGAATAATGGTTCATTTTCCTCAAAAACTCCACCATCATCAAGGTCTTCATCATGGTAAGTAGCATGGTGTCGCACTTCACCTTCATTTAGGCAGTCTGCTTCAAGTTCATTAAGGCCTTACTCACCATGTTTATTCCAACACGTGTAATTTTTTGTGAAACCACGTGTGACCAAATAATGAAAAATGATTTCCCGTTGTGCGAATTTCTTCTGGTTAAGACAATCTATACAGGGGCAAAGCATTGCCTGAACGCCATGGTTTCTCATATTCGCCTCTGCTTGATTTAAAAAACCATTGACCCCGCTTAAGAAATTCTCCAAATCTTCTTGGGGCTGTCTGTACATCCAAGCCCGAGCAGCAGTCGCCATCTGCATTCCATACACCAAATGAGCATAATTCATCACACAAAAAAACTGATAACATCAGAGGATTAGGACAGCTGAAGAATTTCAATAAAAGGGGGAAATTAATTTCCTACCTTGACGAGGACTTTCTATGAGGCGAGCGCGGCCGAGGAGGAGGATCGGAGGTGGCGTCGCGGCCACGGTGACAGCACGGAGGACGGCGCCAAGCCCCAGGGGGAGGGGACACGGAGGCGTCTGCTTTGGATGACGTCGTGGTCGACGTCCGCTAGCCCCTTTTGCCGTCGCGCACGCGGCAGGCCGTCCTGCTGTAGCATCGGCTTTCTGAGGAAAAAAAGCGCGATCCTCAGAGCACGCGCAGCTGGCGGCGGCGAACGGGGCAGGCCGGCGGGGACTTCTGAGCAGAGAGATCGAGCGAGTCACCTTCTGAGGAGAGAGAGCGAATGTTGTTGTCGGAACGGGAGTGGCCTTCTGAGGAGAGAGCGCGAGTGGTGTCGGAAGGAGAAGACAGAGACGAGCAATAACAACGTGCGTCTCCGATGTGAGAAAAAAGGCGACCCTGGGTGGCAATCAAAGGAGATGAGTCCTAAGAAATGAGCGTATCCAATTGGGTCGTGAGCAAAGGAAACGCATCCTAACAAACATGCGTCTCCAGTACGAAAGTTATCGGTAACGGACTTTATAGCCCGTTACCAATACGACTGTGATCAGTAACGGACTTAAACAGCCCGTTACCGATAGGGCATTGATCGTAACGGACTTTATGAGCCTGTTACCGATAGGTTTAACTGTTGTAATGGACTTGATTTAACGTCGGTTACAACAAATTCATGTAACGGGCGTTTAAGAAGCCAGTTACCAGAAGTCCACATTGGTAACGGGCGTAGTGGAGGCAAACCCCAGGGTCGGCCTGCCGCGCTTATGGGTAATGGGCGCCAAACAACAACTGTTACAGATGTGGGTGCATGTAACGGGTGTTAAGGGCCCATTACAAATGCTGCGTGACCTATTTGAGGTTTTCACGTAGTGCCTACAGGTATGAATGATCATCAGTGGATGGATGCTCCAAATGGCATTGTCGTCGTCCTCGTTCCTGTGCACAAATCCCAAATGGTACGTGTCTCATTGCTACTATGAATACACACACTCACACATGGCGATACGGTCGCATTATATTATTGTTGTCAAGCCTGTGACTGCTTCCTTCCACGTAGGAGCGAGTATTGTTGTGTGCAATGGCTGGAGACCCAAACGATGAAGATGATACATTTCGAGTTCAAGATACAAAAGAAGTTTGTTTCATGAATCGGGATCTACAAGAAAGAGGCTTTGAATGTCTGGTGGAGCATCATGACATTAAGCGTGTGACCTCTAATGAAGATCGCATACACATATCGTGTGTTGTTACAGTACTGGAGGACGACTGCATTGAAGTTCCTCCTCCATCAGTACAAAGAAGCATATGCGAAAGCCTTGCAGCCCAAGCCCCTGTGGATGTTGTCTTCCACATAGGTGCAGAATGCCGGGTGATACGAGCGATATGTGCCGATGTGGCGAAAGTATCTTGTGTGATGGAGGCAATGCTCTACGACCCAGGAGTGGAGTCTATCTTTGAAACTATTACAATTACTAACACACACCTTGATGGCTTCTCACTCCTGATCAAATATGCTAGGGAAGGATCACTCCCGGAGGAGGCTGATTTATGGGACACTCTTGCCAATGTTTGGACTTATTTCACTACAAGAAAATCGTTGACTAGTGACGCAACCACATTTTAGCGTCATTGATTTATGACGTTCCTGGCTGATCTCGTCATAATATTTCACTTCCGATCAAATTTAGTGACAAAAAAAACTTTCGTCATTACGGTTGGTATGGTAGGCGGGCATTCACTGTTCCATGTTGTTTTGTGACGCCATAAGCTCTGCAAAAACGTCATAAACCAACATCGGTCCCACATGTAAACATTATTTTAAAAACAGAGTGTTCCAAGTCATCATAAAATTCAGTAGGGTCCCACATGTAAGCATTTTTTCGAAAATAGAGTGTTCCAAGTCGTCATAAAATTTTCCAGGGTCCCACATGTAAGCATTTTAGCCATGTCAGCGGCGTCATAAACCAACTTTGGTCCCACATGTAAGCATTATTTTAAAATAGAGTGTTCCAAGTCGTCATAAAATTCAGTTGGGTCCCACATGTAAGCATTTTTTTCGAAAATAGAGTGTTCCAAGTCGTCATAAATAGTTCCAGGGTCCCACGTGTAAGCATAGGTCACGAAATGTTGCAAAAATAATTTGCCATGGCATGGGTTCGAACCAAGGACCTGAAGGAACAAGGGTGTGTTGTTTACCACTGCACCACTTGTTAGTTGTGATAGGTATATGGGAAACTCTACCAATAGTTCATGCGAATTCTTTACTGTGACCAGGTCCCACATGTAAGTTTCAGTTGAGTCTATAATTACGTATCGAATGGCTGGCGAGACACTTCACTCAGACTTCGCAAAGACTTTTGACTTCCGCTACGTAGATCTGCAATAGTTCGTGGTAGGAATGGCGGATCCTAGCAGTGATGGGAAGATGGTTGCGCCGCCACATCCCAGCAACAAGAGGATGAGACAGCAAGACGATGTTGGTCCTCTGGTTTGAGCCGCTATATTTTCCCCTATCTTACTAGGGTTGGGGATATCTAGATTTGGGGATCTGGAGGATTGATGAGCATATTTGGTAGATTTAGATTTCATTATTGTACCTTTAGATTTGCACTTCGATAGGTGTTAGAAGTTGATAAGCTATAGACAATTCATGTTAGATTCAGTTAGTTTTCAATTTGCATCGTCTTACAGTAGGTTCTGTATTTTAGTAGCTTCTAGATGTGCTTCAAGCCACTCATTTTATGGATTTTTGTGGAGGTGCAAATTGATAGGATTGATAGGTCCATCATTTTATGAATTGGTAGATTGAAGATACTATTTCGGAGCTGCAGACCGTTGAAGGGACATCTAGATTCTGCCACGATTGCTAGCGTTTGCACAATTCACAGGTGTTAGATTCAGTTAGTTTCCAATTTGCATCGTTCGATGGATCGATAGGTTCATTTAGGACAACCATGCCCTTGCTGAGTTTATGTAGGTAGCAAACAACTAGGTTTTGTGGCGTGTGGTGGTTGTTTTACTGTACTCATACAATTGGGTTCAAGGGATTCAGGTTTTTTTATAGACTGAGATGAGTTTATTTTTCAGATCGAGATGAGTTTTCTCCAAAGATGAGTTTAGTTCTACAAGAACATCTTAATGTTATTTTAGAAGATCTGGATGCCTCGTCTCGGGGGAGAACTCTATTAGGATCTCCAAAGAGATCCAAAACATGATAGAAGAACTAGCTGAAAGAGAGAAACAGCTTCAGTACACACCTAAGAACAAGAAAACTGAGGGCAGAGATTATTCTTCTTACCATAGACATTGGAATAAAAGCGTCAATGAATGGGTAGGACATTGAGTTTGTTTGGTCCGTCTTTTCTTTTAAATGTTCAAGAAGTTCGTTGTCAGTTGGACAGTTGGACAACGAACTTCTTGAAAATTTAAAAGAAAAGACTGACCAAACAAACTCAATATCCTACCCATTCATTGACGCTTTTATTCCAATGTATATGGTAAGAAGAATGATCTCCGCCCTCAGTTGTCTTGTCCTTAGGTGTGTACTGAAGCTCTTTCTCTTTTTCTGCTAATTGTTCTATGATGTTTTCAATCTCTTTCGAGATCCTATAGAGTCCTCGCCCTGAGATGAGACATCCAGATCTTCTGAAAGAACTTTAAGAAATGCAAGAGAGTCCCGCAAGGCCACAAAATTCACGGTAGGAGGTGCAGAAGGTGAAGGAACAGCTGCAGGAGGCCAAACATGAGATGTAGTTATGATTATGAATGAGTAGTGATGATTATTGTGAAACTTGTATCATGATTGTGTTTTGGTGTTGGCTACCGGATCATCGTATGATGTTTGCCACTTGTTGGTGGACTGGTGGTGTGAACTTTGTGGTGATGAGTTGCTATGAGATGTCATCTTATTATGCCGATTTGGTTTAATCTATTCCAAATTGATTCGAGCATACTCACCATTCGGAATTCATACGCATTGCAATGGAGGTCATTGAGAATTGCAGTTAACGACTGGCACCGGGCGTTAACCGACGAACTTCTGTGAACAGCCCCTCTGAACAGACGTGTCGATCATTGTGAATCGCAATGCCTGGCCTTATTTACTCTCGGTCGCCGACATGTACCAAGTCGAAAGGTTGAAGCTGCACTGTGCGTCAAAGATGTGGGACATGGCAAGCGAGGAAACTGTGACTTCATTTCTACGATGGGCAATTCAGGCTAACTGCACACAATTGCAGGACAAGTGCATGTCTCTCTTAGAGCGAATCTTTCCTCACGAAATACTCACATATGATTGGGCGGTTGTATGCACTGATCATCCCGAATTTATGCAAATCTCCGTAGAAGGTCCAAACTCATTCGTTTCGAGCATACTCACCATTCGGAATTCATACGCGTTGCAATGGAGGTAGAGGAAGAACAATGGAGGTATGGTGATAATAGATAGAGAAGGGGGAAGTTTTGATTGAGGAAACTCCGGCCTGTTGATGTTTCGCAAGGAGGACCTTCCTAATGGTAAAAAGGGAGGAAAAGCTAAGATGCTGTTTGTTTGGATTGATCCAGAATCGGATCGTCCGTCCTTTTAATGGATTGCAGGAAGGACATCCTGAGAAACAATTGTGTAACTACTTGTTTCCAAGTACCGACTATTCCACGTGTCCGGCCGCCGCGCGCCCGGAAACTGGACATGTCTACCCCAACAATAGCACGGAGCGGTTCTGGTAAGTTGGCAGGAGAAAAGCGCGCGCGACAGCTACAAAAATGTTTTCCCGCAGACAAGTGTATATATCTCATTTCTCTCGATGACGCGGCGTACACTACTGCAACTCTGCAAGAGACTCACCGGCACCACGCGCCTTTTCCTTGTGGCAAAGACTAGAGCTAGCGTTGGTGCTTAGATCTGCTGTTGCCCGTGGCGGGAATGGCAAATCGTAGCGGCCCTAGCGGCGAACGGAGAAGCAGGACTCGCTCCGGTCGGGTCAGTCCTCTGTTTAGCCATGCTACTTTGATCTGTCATACTAGTTAAGGGGAATTCTGGATTTGGGGATCTGGGTTAACAGACTATATTCATGTATTTTAAAGGTGTTTGGAGTAGACTCCGAAAGCTCCAGATCGCCGACGCCTGGTCCTCGTGTAGTTATCATTATAGATCCTAATGAAAATAAGTGCAAGGACGGGTTGCCTGTCCATCTGAGGTATGACTGGACAGGCGCCAACCCTGGGTGTCGATATGTATGCTGTTGTGAGGTAAACGATAACATGTATCACTTCTAATAAATGTTGCTTCTGCGTTTGATGTTAGTGTGGTCAATCGCTAATTATATGAACGAAATCGGTGACTGCAGACTGATGGCATGAAGTGCGCATCATTTAGGTGGATAGATCCTGAATGGGATATTAGGACTCTAAAAGTTATAGAGAAACTGATGGAAATGAAGGGAAAAGCAGAAGAGGAAGCAAGGTCGTGGAAAGAAGCATGTACAGCTGCTAAGGAGGAGGCCAATGTCAAAGCAGTTGAGCTACAGACGATAACGCGATACTACGGGGAGGTAACCCACAACCTGTTTGAGACGAGAAAGAAAATGAGAAATGATGCTCTGTTGTCTCCTACAGAAAAGGGTGAAGCCAACAGATACCTAAAAGCTGAAAGGGAGGCAAGGATGTGGAAGGAAGAATGTGCAAAGGCTAACAGGGGGATTGAAGAGACTGCCGCTGAGCTGCAGACGGTCAAGCAGCTCCTGGATTCTGCAACACTTGTGGTGAAGAAGGTGAGGGAATTGCTGAGACAGGCCTCATATAAGAGGTCACTCACCAAGGACAACAATGAGGCATAATGTGATTCGTGGTGTTATTGCTAGGTAGACGGTTTAGAGATGCTAATCATGCTTGTATTTTGGTATTTGCTACTTGTTGGTGGTGTGAACTTTGTGGTGATGAGTAGCTGTGAGATGCCATCTTATGATGTTTGATACTTGTCCGCTCTGTTGATGCTTTGCGGGAAGGACCTTCCTGATTATCGAATGCGTAACTGCTTGTTCCCTACAGTGATTGTGGTAGAAACTCATACATATGCGCGGAATAATTGTCGAAGGATGATAATATAGATATTTGTACATTGAATTGCGTTACAGGTGGTACACAATCGAAGTTCCTCATTACGGATAGCTAGGCAACAACCATGTTCCTCGCGACCAAATCCAGTCCCCACGAACCTGCTTAATGCAGATCACCGGAGTAGTGTTGACGCCTGGAACAATACCTATTCCCTGCTGGTAGATCCAGTACTCATTCTTTCCATCGTGATGATAAGTTCGTAGGAAGTAAATGTGATTTGCCCTCAGGTCAGGCAAACCAGAAATGGCATGCTCTTCTGTAACAATGCACTTGCCTGGACCAAACAAGATGATCTTATTCCGGAACTCAGGAGCTCTCTCCCAGGGAATCGGCTGCCAAATGTCCCCCACGAATGAATGCAAAGTTAATTCTACCACCTCAGCTTCGAGTAGAGAAGAGTTGCCCATGCCAATAACCCATGACAACCGAAGTCCAACAGGATGGGGAGGTGCTCGAAGATCTTGCCCCAAGTAGATCCGCATGTGTTCAGAAGAACTGCACCAGAAATCTTCCGAAGGAAGTGTAGTTCGGTCGGATTGGCTACCCAAATGCCACATGGAAACGAGCAATGACCCAAGCGCTGCAAAAGATTTCTCAGGCCAAAAGAAAGTAATCACGACAAATGACTCTGCACCAGTTGCTATTTCAAGGCACAAGATACAAGCTTGGAGAGTAGCCATTTGGCTCCATTTCGGAAGTCGAGGAAGGCGAATGTGCTTCCGAGGAGACAAAGGATTCAGCATGAGCGCGTTGCACCAATCTCTGCAATCTAAGGCGACTAGGCTTCCAGATCCACCGCAACCAATCAATCTAGTCCTTTTCCCAGCCAATGCAGGAAAGGAAACCTCAAAAAGCCGCATATCAGCGACGGATGCGAATGTCACTGCTCCAGATTCACCGATAAATTCAGATTTCAGAATCCAAGGGTCAAACGGGCGTGCCTCACCTGAACGAGCGCAGTTCCAACCCTTGCAGACAGCTTTGAACATGATGAAATCTCTTGCATCACTGATCTTATTGGCGACGCTCACAACAATGTCAGGAATAAGATTTGCCCAGGGACGAGGCATCAGTGACAGGATAGCCAAAGAACAAGGTTGTGGGAGAACAATGGAGGAGTTACAGCTCCAACAATGACAAATGACTGGAAAAGGTAGTCCAGAAGGTCCGGTATACTGATGTATTGCTAAAAGGACCTTCTGGACTACAATTATTTCTTCCGGTCCATTAACATTCCGCTGAACGGTCTTTCCCCCTTCCTCAGAACGTCCTCCCTCCATCCACAAAAGAATGCAATTCTCACTTCCCGATAAGTTTATATGAAGATATAAGTGTAAATTTGGTCAAAATTGATTTAGTTTGAACTGAACGGATCCCACAACTATTCTAATCTTTTCAGGAGCAGTTTTTTCAATAATGGCTGAATGGGTTCCTCTGGCCATAAATATCACCCTTCCTCCCAGTGCCCTCTACCTCTTCCCACTCTTGCAACCAACAAAAAACCCCATTCTCGCACAGCGCCCTCTTCCTCTCCCAACTCTTGCAACCAACAAAAAAACCCCATCCTCGCACAGCGCTCTCTTCCTCTCCCCATGGAGCCATTATCTCCTAGAGGTGCGGCGCAAGCCACATCCTCCTCCTCTTCTGATGAAAGGGAGGATCTCCAGTGGTCTGATGAAGAGGAGGCAGAGCGGAGGCCCATTCGGGTGGTGGTTGACACATCCTCTGATGATTCGGAGTTTGCGGAACAAAATGAAATCCAAGATCATGTGCCTCTGAAACATCGCACCCCTCGCAAGTCAGCAAGAGGTGCCATGGGTCAGGGGCGCGGAAGCACCGCCACTCACCGGGAAGCTGTCGTCTCCAAGCGCCGTCATCATCTCTCATCCTCATCGGTCGGCGGCAGTCGATCTCTGCCATCCTCACCGAGCAGAGGCCATCATCGACCGGCCATCATCATCCGCCATGGAGCGGCGCCAAGGCCATGCTTGACCGGCTACCATGGAGCGGCGACATCATCCTCTGGCGGCGGGATTGGAGGGACGGCCTCATCCGTGGGTGGCGCCCTGGGACGTCCGCCACCATCTTCCACGGGCGGCGGCAACAGAGCGACATCCTCGTCCATGAGCAGTAGCAACAAGGCACCGGGTGCACCATCAACAAAGAAGCGGCGCCTTGATTGGTGGATTAGTGGTAACTCCTACTAGTAGAAGTAGGAGTAGAAGAAGTAGAAGTAGAAGTCTGGTCTGATTGAATACTACTACTACTGTTTTTCCTTGTAAGATGTTGGTTTTCTCATTGTGTAGCAATGACAGTTTAATCTGGTCCAACTGAAAACTACAAATTGGACTTTCGTCCTGTGTTCATCCGGTATTTAAGAAATTAATGGAATGGACTTTCCGTATACAACGAATTTATACCAAGGGAGTACACACACATTACCATTTTTATTAGAAATAACACAATCCAAATACAAACGACACAAATGCATGCATACGCATTGATTACACATGAGGATGGATCGATCCACCATTGTTGGAACTACAGCGACATACTCTGAACGACATACTACTAGCATCTACCATCACGGCTCATACTACTACCATCACCACATACTACTAGCATCTACCATCACGGCTCATACTACTACCATCACCACATACTACTAGCATCTACCATCACGACTCATACTACTACCATCACCACATACTACTAGCATCTACCATCACGGGCTCATGGAAATCCAGCCGCTGCACGGATTGCAGCAAAACGTGGCTCCTGGATCAGATACTCCTCCAAAGCGCGATGCCTCGCCCTTGCATCCCAAATCCAGGCAGGCGAAACGGCGATGTTATGCGCGTGTAACAGCAGGTCACGAATGGTCCATTGCCTGTGACCCCTGTGGCAAAAAGGGCACACCCACATTGCTTTGTGATAAACACGGGCGGGCCCGCCCTGCTGAAGCCAAAGCAACACAGACCATTTCAGGTCATGCGTTTCATCTTGTTCAATGAGCACTGGCCGCGGGGGTGGCATTTCAACGGGCAACAGCAGACGTGGCGGCTTGGGCCGTGGGCGAAAAGGTGGTGCCATGAGGTTCAGCTAATCCTGGGCTGTCATTGCCAGCGGCTGAACTGGAGGTGGCATCACCCCCGGGTGTTGCTGAGGTGCCGATGCCAGCAGAAGTGGAGGTGCCATTGGGGTCGGGAGCTGCTGAGGTGCCGATACCAGCGGAAGTGGAGGTGCCATTGGGGCCGGGTGCTGCTGCGGTGCCGATGGCAGCGGCTGAACCGGGTGGTGGTGAGGTGCTATTGCGCCCGACAGCTCCCCCTTCCCCACCTCCTCCAAGTTCCATGCTCCGTCCCTTCCTTGCCCGGCCATTCCCCACGTACCGCATACACAAACGAAGAACAAACCCTACATAAGCTAACAATGTGACCGTCTCGATACCATGCATACATAAAGTAAACAAGATTAGCCAACAAAATGATCTCACCCTTGTATCCCACTGAAGTAGAGAAATGCAAGACGGGGAACCGATGAGTGTTGGCCTTGCCTTTCAAGAACGCTGTGCTGCACTCGCCTATTTATCGAGGACTACAGTGGTCACGTGAGCTCAGTGTAGCATTGCTAAAGTTACTAAGGAAAACGTGAGATGCTCGGAATATAGTCAGGCCTACGCGTGATAGGAATCTATCTAGGTCAGAATCTTCAGTGGCTTGCATCGATTACATGTGTGGACGATGGGTATCACGGGATGAGCCCGACGTGTCTAGGTATGTGTTTACTTCTGGACTTTCCTCTCTGTAGAGCACAAGAAAGTCCTGCGGACAAATTACGCTGCATCAGCTGCATCTAATGGCCGTCTCACTATGTCAGCTCATGCCGCATCAGCAACGAGACAACTCTCTACCGTTTATTTATGTAATGGTTTAGGTGTCAATTGCATCTGGAGAACAAGATTGGGCGCTGTAATCAGATGGACCGGATGGTCCTTGTGTTGCAACACGCAGGGTGCGGGATGACTTGACAAGTCCTCCACGATCAGGTACGCTGCGTGAGTCGTGACTGTAAAGGTCTACGAATGGTCTGGATTTGCACTTGATGATTCCCGCTGGCCTTGGAGACTGAGAAACGTGATGAACTTGTTGATGCGACAAGACCAAAACAGAATAAGCTGGAATTGGAATAGCAATATATGTTTTTTTTTGTGTGTGTAATATTAACATGCATATAAGCACAGAAGGGCATCTCGAATGGGCATTTGGGAACGACATGCTCTCACAAGTTGATCCACGTGTCGATCATTGAGAATTGCAGTTAAGCACTGGCACCGGGCGTTAACCGACTAACTTGTGTGCACACGCAGCACACCCCCTCTGAACGGATGTGTCGATCATTGTGAATCACACTTAAGGACTAGAACCAGGAAGTTCATGACCCGAACGTGGCCACACCCACTCTGAACGGACGCGTCCATTCCGGGTGGTAACTGATGTCCACGAACGGACGTTTCGGAACGACACATTCACTCCCACTATAATAAGAGACACTTTAGGCACGAGATGATCAATGTAGGCCATTTGTGTTAATGGCTTTAGACGCTAAAATGATTCCTTCCATGCAAGTTGACTTCTCAGTCTCAAGCCAGGAAGCGAAAGCCGAAGGAACCGCGGGCAACTTCAAGGAATCCGGTACGTTCATGGTGGGAGGCCGTCAATGGAAACTACGTTGCTATCCTACAGGCATGAATGATCATCAGTGGATGGATGTTCCAGATGGCATTGCCGTCGTCCTCGTTCCTCTGCACAAATCCCAAATGGTATGTGTCTCGTTGCTGCTATGAAGACACACACTCACACATGGCGATACGGTCGCATTATGTTATTGTTTGTCAAACCTGTGACTGCTTCCACGTAGGTGCGAGTATTGTTGCGTGCGATGGCTGGAGACCCAAACGATGAAGATGATACGTTTCGAGTTCAAGCTACAAAAGAAGTTTGGTTCATGAATCGGGATCTACAAGCAAGAGGATTTGAATGTTTGGTGGAGCATCATGACATTGAGCGCGTGACATCCAGTGAAGATCGCATACACATATCATGTGTTGTTTCAGTACTGGAGGACGACTGCATTGAAGTTCCTCCTCCGTCAGTGCAAAGAAGCATATGCCAAAGTGTTGCAGCCCAAGCCCCTGTGGATGTTGTGTTCCACGTAGGTGCGGAATGCCGGGAGATACGAGCGATACGTGCGGATGTGGCGAAAGTATCTTGTGTGATGGAGGCAATGCTCTACGGCCCAGGAGTGGAGTCCAGCTCCAAAACTGTTACAATTATTGACACACACCCTGATGGCTTCTCGGTCCTGATCAAATATGCTAGTGAAGGATCACTCCCGGAGGAGGCTAATTTATGGGACACTCTTGCCAATGCCTGGCCTTATTTACTCTCGATCGCCGACATGTACCAAGTCGAAAGGTTGAAGTTGCACTGTGCGTCAAAGATGTGGGACATGGCAAGCGAGGAAACTGTGACTTCATTTCTATGATGGGCAATTCAGGCTAACTGCACACAATTGCAGGACAAGTGCATGTCTCTCTTAGAGCGAATCTTTCCTCACGAACTACTCACATATGATTGGGCGGTTGTATGCACTGATCGTCCCGAATTTATGCATAATCTCCGTAGAAGATTACCTGAAGGGTTGTACCAGGGTCCCCTATAGTTTTAATGTTTTACTTAAGTGTTTGTAGTCATGTAATAAACAGTTGAAACAGTACGTTATTTTGTTGCAGTGAATACATTTGTAATGCGAAAATCGGATCATCCGTCTAACGTGAATATGAAGTAGAGTATAGTCCTGTGTGTGTTTGTCCATTCCATGATCCATGGTGGCACGGACAACCCAGTCAACAACTTGCCTCTCTGCGTAAGGTCACTGACATTTGGGTGTGACACCCAAGCGGTCTATCGTTTGGGTCACTGACGTTTGGGTCCATGATCCAAAGTCTTTTGTTTCCCGCTCTGGACCACAAAGGCGGGACTTGAAATTTTGAATGCCCTGCTCCTCCTTCTGGTCCTCCTCGTTTATATATATATAAAACAAAGAGGGAAACCAGGTCTCCCAATTCCCTCCTGGTAATGTTCCAAAATCAGGGGATCTTCTCCTCGACTGCCGAAGAGACCTAGATCTGCGGCGGAAGCAGCAACGGAGGCCTAGCTACCAACGACGGCTTCCTCTGCTACGAGCAGCGGCCTTCCTCTTCTACGAGCGGCGGCCTTCCTCGGCAACATCCTTGAAGTTGCAAGATGGTTCAAACTCGTTGCTCCGTCGGCTCCCTCGAGGCTCACCCTGGCGGCCACAGATCTGCAACAGTTGCGCAAAACATCATGCTGAAGGCGCAAGGTCGGGCTGCTAAATCGAGACGGCATTCAGCACCTTCTTCCCGTCCTATTCGTCAGGTCTGCGGTCTCCTCCCTGTATTGATCGATTCAATTAGATTGCTTCCCCATGCTCTTTGGCTTTCTATAATATTCTTTCATGTTTGGGTGATTGTGGATCTACTGTACCCTATCGCAAGAGTTTGTTAGAAGTCATTTTATTTGAGGTTTGTAGAAATTTGTAGATGAAATTGTTGGACTGCTTCCCCATGCCCTTTGCCTTTGAATATTGTTGTTGCATGCTTGGGTGATTGTGTATCTACTGTACCCTATCGCAAGAATTTGTTTGAAGTCATTTTATTTGAGGTTTGTAGAAATTTGTAGATGAAATTATTGGACTGCTTCCCCATGCTCTTTGCCTTTGAATATTGTTGTTGCATGCTTGGGTGATTGTGGATCTTCTGTTCCCTATTGCAAGAGATTGTTCCAAGTCAACTTATTTGAGGTTTGTAGAAATTAAAGGATGAAATTATTATATTGCTTACCCATGTTCTTTGGCTTTCCATATTTTTGTTCCATGCTTGGGTGATGATGGATTGGGTGTGATCGTTCATGTACCGCATTGAACTTAATAGATGAAATTGCTTCTGATTGCTAATGATCTCAACCCTTATCTCTTGTTCTTGTACTTGTTTCAGCGGGCCAAAGGGTCAACATCTGTAGTCGCTCCTGTTCAGACCTGCTCCAAGGTAACAAACTCAACACCTTCTTTGTTTCCGATTGCGAATGATCTCAACCCTTACCTCTTGTTCATGTACTTGTTTCAGCGGGCAAAAGGGTCAACGTCTGAAGTCGCTCCTGTTCAGACCTGCTCCAAGGTAACAAACTTAACACCTTTGTTTCCGATTGCGAATGATCTCAACCCTTACCTCTTGTTCTTGTACTTGTTTCAGCGGGCCAAAGGGTCAACATCTGAAGTCGTTCCTGTTCAGATCTGCTCCAAGGTAACAAACTTAACACCTTTGTTTCCTTAGTTCGAATCAATTACAAGATCCTAATCTAACTTGGGATCCACTGTTGCTAGATGGAAGCTACCAAGTCAATGATGCTTCTTCCCGAACAAATTAAAACAGAGGCAGCCGAGTACTCAAGAATGGGTACCAAATCCTTATGTAGTAGTGTTGATGAAGAGTGAGTTGACGCTCCCAATCAGGATGGGGTACAACTACGAAAACGGTTTGTTGCTCACCAGAAAGAGTTATGTAGCTTGAAGAAAAAGACCGAAGAATCAGAATCAACTCTGAAAATGCAGTCGACTGAGATTAAGAGGTTGCAGAAGCTAACCGAAGACAGTGAGGACCTCCTTCGTCTACTGCTTAGCAGTAAAAGATGAAGAGGTTAAGATCATTAGATCAAATCTCTACTTTCTCTTGTGATTATGAACTGGATTTAGCTTTGTTAATCAATGTTCCTTGTGATACTATTATCTTGTAATAGTTTGTGATATGTGATGAACAATATGGTCGTGCTTGATAATAAACAACAGTTTGCTTTATTGTATAAAGAAATATGTGCTGATTACTATTTTGCCAAACAGATCGGAATTATTCAAAAAAAGGATCAGAATTGAAATTAAATCCATTAATACTGATGCATGATTAGTTAATTTTATATTCTCCTTCAGCGGGCTTAGCCCACTTTTAATTGGGCCAAAAGTCATTTTTTCAAATTAACATGACCCAGAAGACCGCAACAATGTGCGCACTTGTTGGACTCGACCCAACCAAAACGGGCCCACAATAATCAAATTTCATCTGAAAAAGCTACAATTGGGCCCAACAAAATCTTTTTTGGGCTATATGAACAACGCCAGCCTACAGGAACAGTTTTAGGCTCAACCCAGCTACAAACGGGCCAAATTCATTTTATGATGCATACAATTTGTCACAATTGGCCTGCCACATCAGATGCCACATTAGATTCTGTCCAGCGTGGCAAAGCTGCAGGAACGAAGTTATGATGCATTGTATAGACGAATTTCCACGCGTCATTAAACTCATGACGCCGGGAAACAAGGTCTTGTCATTAATCGCGGTTTGTGACGCTCGATTAATGATGGAGTGTTTTCGTAACAACCGGCGTCATTAATCGCGGTTTATGACGAGAAACGGCCTTTTTTGCGTCACTAGTCGGCGTTTTTCTTGTAGTGTTTACTCTCGGTCGCCGACAAGTACCAAGTCGAAAGGTTGAAGATGCACTGTGCATCAAAGATGTGGGACATGGCAAGCAAGGAAACTGTGACTTCATTTCTACGATGGGCAATTCAGGCTAACTACACACAATTGTAGGACAAGTGCATGTCTCTCTTAGAGCGAATCTTTCCTTATGAAATACTCACATATGATTGAGCGGTCGTATGCACGGATCGTCCCGAATTTATGCACTATCTCCATAGAAGATTACCTGAAGGGTTGTACCAGGGTCCCATGTAGTTTTAATATTTTATTTAAGTGTTTTTAGTCATGTAATAAACAGTTGAAATGGTACATTAATTTGTTGCAGTGAGTACATTTGTAATGCAATAATCGGATCATCCGTCGAACGTGAATATGTAGTAGAGTATAGTCCTATTTGTGTTTGTCAATTACATGATCCATGGTGGCACGGACAACCCAGTCAACAACTTGCCTCTCTGCGTATGGTCACTGAAGTTTGGGTTCGACACCCAAGCGGTCTTTTGTTTGGGTCACTGACGTTTGGGTCCATGATCCAAAGTCTTTCGTTTCCCGGTCTGGAGCAAAAAGGCGGGACTTGAAAATTTTGAATTCCCCGCTCCTCCTCGTGGTCCTCCCCATTATATATAAAACAAAGAGGGAAATCAGGCCTCCCAATTACCTCCTGGTAATTTTCCAAAATCAGAGGATCTTCTCCTCTACCGCCGAAGAGACCGAGTAGATCTATGGCGGAAGCAGCAACGACGACCTAGCTACCAACGGCGGCTTCCTCTGCTACGAGCGACGGCCTTCCTCTACTACGAGCGGCAGCCTTCCTCGGCAATGTACTTGAAGTTGCAAGATGATTCAAACCCGTTGCTCTGTCGGCTCCCCCGAGGCTCACCCTGGCGGTCAATTGGGTATTTTAGCGACACACAAAATAAATCCGCAAGCGCACAGTTACCGATGTAGCTTTCACCTCAGAGTATTCCAAGGGTATCGAATCCAAGGGGACGTGTGTGCACTAATTTCGTACAGTCGGTCCAAGGACACACCCAGATAAGAGGCAAGGATAGAGAGGATTCCTAAAGATAGCACTATAGATGAGATTGAAGGTCGATCTCTAGATAGAACTTGGCTTAGGGTAGCGATAGCCCTGACTTAACAGGTGACTCTGGTACGCGGATCTATGTAGAAGGAGCTCTGACTATATCCAGCTGCGGAGGATCAACGAGGGCCAGAATGGCTGTCACCACCTCCTGGACTGCCTCTACCTAACCTTGGGATAAGCCAAACAGATGATAACCGGTAGCATGTCACAACGTCCACGCTGTGGTTACTGCCGTAGCCAACGGACTACGGCACCCTGTACTAATAGAACTACGACCACGGAAGAGAACTGATCTCACTCACTATAGGTACTACTAGCTTACACTAAAGGCATACGAGAGAGCACTTGGTCCGGTACTATGCTTCCAACGTATACGAATGATTTGCAGCAGACGAACGCATAAACCCAGGATCTACGCACTAGCAGAGAAAAAAAGGCTACTCATGCAACCTAGCATAAACTATTAGAAAGAAAATCACGAACACACTTTATTCTAATCAGAGCATGCAAGCATATCCACTTTATTCTAAATGATGAACATGCATACAAACAGATATGAGCACTTATGAACCTATGCTACAAGATCGAAAGGTTGTGTTCGAAGAACACAAGCCTCTAAATCAAGAACAAGCGAAGAACACAAGAACATATCACCTATGCATGAATGCTACTTTAGTCTAAATAGAAAATGCGAAATACTTACTTTACTCTAATTGAAGAACAAGCATCCATAGAGATACAACTCTCTCTCACTCTCCTATTCTCTAATCTACCAAGGAGAGGCCTCTCCTTTGAAGGGAAGCTCTCCTCCTTGGGTGAGATGGTGTGTCTCATAATGAGCCCCCTCCCCATCTATTTATAGGCCTAAGGGAGGTAGGAGGAGCCCCCAAGGCTGCCATGGGCACCACCTATAGGGTGGTGACACGTGGCGTTGAGGAGTGGGGGCCAAGTTGTTGTATCTTGCGTGAGAAGGAGCTTGAGGCGGCTTCCTTCCTGCGTAAGCTACTGAATCTTGCGGTGTAAGCTTCTAGGAAGCTACCCATTGCAGCCACACTTGTCCATGCGCCCCATGCTGCCGATGTGTCGTGGACCCGCGCCAAGTGTGGGCCCCGCTGGTGGGTCCTGATGATGAGGTGTGGGCCCCATGTGATGTCATCTATCCTTTGTTTGTTTATTTCATATCTTGTGCATACGAACTTCGATATAGGCAAATAATGTATCCATTTTGATCGTCTCGACGAGCTCGTCGTAATGGTGCAGACCAATTTGGCATTTGAGGTTGTTTATGATGATGTAATATCTATGCCATTGGTTTACTTGCTCTCAATTGTATCATTCCATGTGCATTTCGATGTGTCCTGCAACAAAAGATAGAAACACCAACACTTGTGGAAATTATCAGTATAAAGACCTATCCTAGTGTTGATGCCCACTTTCCATTTATTTTATGTAGGAGTTCTTGACGCGAAAATAGGACGTCACCTCCGCGTGCAGCACACGTGACTCCCCAGTCTGTAGCGAGGCGTGCCAGCCAATCTGACCTATTGATTGACTATGGAAAATATTAGGGATCGGCTAGAGAACCAATGGGCCTTTAGTGACACGTGTACCAACCAATCGGCCGATATAGAAAAGCGGGATCGGTCGAATCGAGAGTGACCGAGGCGCGAGAACGTGGATAAAGAGATCGGCTAGATCGGCCGATCGTGACGTCAGCACTCGAACAGGTCTGAATCGGCTGTAGTGTTAGAAGTCGACAAGATCTAGATCGAGTGGGATAAATTGGTGATAAAAGCTAAAAACCACAAGAATTGGTATGAAACTTGTAGATCTAGATAATATCGATAAGGGGTGAATAAAGAACTAGACGAATCCTCAGCGATGCACCTGGAGGTTAAAGCTTATTGTTATTCGGTAAAACGGTACTCACAAGCTTGCCGGAGATCGATTGATGCAGCCCGACGAACTTGAAGGATGACGTTGAAGAAAAGAAAAAACACAATGGCGAAGTCGCCGAAAGTAGATGTTGTAAAGTAGATGCTGTAAATTGTAAAGGGTTTGCCCGGAGGCGATTTGTTTGATATTGGTGTGTACAATTCCTCCGACCACGCAGGGTCGCTATTTATGTCCTGAGGACAACCCGACTCCTAGCCGATTACGGCACTGCTTACTTGTGTCTAAAGAAAACAAACACTACTAAAAATAGAAAAAGACTCATGCAAGAGTCAAACTCTTCTAAAACTGACTCTGACCCGTTGCCAATCGTGGATTGACCCGCCTCTGCCGTGTCTTGCCTTTGGCGTATCTTCTTGACTTCCGCCTTCTTCCTTCTCATCAGCCGATTCCCTGGTGGACCATCGGCCGATTGGTTGACTCACCAGCCCATCGATAGATAGAGTTAGACCCCTTTGACCATCGGCGAGTCCTGTTGACCGACCTTCTTTCTCTTTAATCAGCCGATCGCACAGTTTTCCTATCGGCTGCTCCTTCTTATCCCTTTTGACCTGTTTTTCCAAAAAAACGGTGTCAACACATGCCCCCTAATTTCGGAGTAAATAATCTTTTGCTCCGAAATTTACTCGAATCTGGTATCCTTTTTGATTCGAAGACGGCTGGAGAATCTAAACAGATTTCAAAAAGGGGCCATAAATAAAACTACCTCAACTCTTCTTCCTCTGAATTCTGTTGCTTTCAATAGTCCAAGCTTCCAGGCGACGAACCCTAAGCTCTAGAGTTCTTGCTGATTCATGGCTTCTTCAAGCTCCGTCGGGGATTCTCACCTCCCTCCTGTGCCTCTGAAGGCGTCTCTTTCTTCAGTCCCTCTAGTATTTCTTCGTTCCCCTGCTTTCGCTTGTTTCCAATGGCGTCGCCTTGCTTTGTCTAAAGCTTAGATTCCTTCTACTCACTTTCAGGAACTTAGATCCAATCTTACTATCCCGGTTGACAACAAGCGTGGGCTTGCTTTCCTTGGTCCAATGGGTGATACTGACCCTTCTGAGATGATCAATTTTGAAACTGGCCGAATCCCCTTCAAGAACGCTTCCTTGGATCTAGCCGATTGGGATAGCTGTTTCAGGTCTTGGACAGGGTATACCAAGGGATGGAGAAATTGGTATCGTAGAGTGTCTGCGAAGAACAGATTTGTCAATGTATCACCCTGTCTCTGTCTAATATGTCTCGGAATGAATCTCTTCTGATAGCCGCTTCTTATTTCTGGTCCGATGCACTCAATGCTTTTTTATTTGGTCATGGGCCGATGACTCCAACTCTGGCCGATGTTCTTCTGCTAACTGGTTTGGACGTTTCTTCCTCGGATGTCCTCTTTGGCCGTCGTCATGACAAACCTTCTCATCATCTAAAAACCAAGAACGTGGGTGGCTGGTCTGGCTATATTACCGAGCATATGAAGGAAGGCACTGTGAACAACAGAGAACATGTGGCTTTTCTGAACATGTGGCTTGAAAAATTCGTCTTTTGTGGTAAATCTTTCAGCCCCACCTCTAACTATCAGATCGTAGCCGAACCGTTAGCTGCTGGTTCTTGCATCCCTTTTGGTAAATATCTCTTGGGGGCAGTTTATAATCTCCTTCACCAAGTGGCAGTTAGTTTGTCGACCAATTACCCTATAGGTACCCCGGGAGGTCCTTGGTGGTTTATCAACATGTGGCTGAATCTTCACCTTCGAGATAGATTGGAGCAGAATATCTTTGATATGTCTTTCCCAGGAGATCAGCCAGATGGCGTCATGGTTGTAAAACGCTGATGCATGAATTTTGGGGAAGCAGTCTCTGCCTTCCCAGGACATAAGAAGATTCCATCCCGCATAGCAGAGCATTTCAGGAGTTTCTATCTCGGCTTCACTCCAGAGTCCATCATCTGGTTTGCATATGGAGACCATGATACTAACTTTGAGACCATATTCAACTTTGATGACATCCACAAAGATTATGAGAACAGAATTGTCTTCGTGGAAATGATCAAACCAGGACTTCTTCCATCCTGTGTTTTTGGGAAAGATCAATCGGCTACGTATGAATTTTATAACCCTTCAGTGAGTGCCCGTCTGTTGGGGTTAGGCCAGTTGCCAATTGGTCTTTACTTTTCCAATTTGATCAAGCCGTGGGAGGTTATTCCTAGTGGTACTTGTTACCAACGTCTCTTGGATCTGATCCCCGATTCTTCCACTATTGATCTTAACTCCTAGAAATTTTCTGGTTTTGTTTCACCTCTTTTCAATATCTGGTGGGCAGAATGGTGTGATCATCTTTTCTGTGTGTCCCCAAAAATTTACTGCGAGAAGCTGGGTCCTGGGTACAAGGCATCGGTTGACGAGGTATTTTCTCGCTTGATTGTTTCGTGCATCCTTACTATGTTCTGACTGCTCCCCTTTTCTTCAGCCTGAAACTTCTGAACCACCTGCTAGAAGCAAAAGTGGTAAGCCGATTAATTATTGGCCACCGAGGTCTACACCGTACATCGGCTACAAAGCTCCCCCAATCTCTTCAGTCATGCAGGGCCCTAAGACAAATCCTACTCCAAACAACCCGCTCCTGTCGACCCTTAAGAGAAAAGGCGTGACTAGCAAAGTTCTCAGCCACAGAACAAAGAAGAAGATCGACACCACGATTGTTAATATCTCGGACATGGTAGGAGTGTTGGCGAATGCTTTTGAGGTATTAACCATCTTTGGTCTTTTCTCTTTTGTTGTATTTTGGCTGATTGATTGGCTCTTTGTGTAGTCCTTGGGTTTGACAGGTCAACCAACACAAACCAATACTGCTGGTCTTGGTCAAGGTGCAATATTGGAGCCAATTCAAGAAGTTTTAGTTGGTAACACTCTGGCTGGGTCATCTGAGCAACCTGAATCAGACCATGGTGTAGAGAATCAGACCCAGAATCCAACTGCTTCTCAGACTGAGAAACCTCCAGCTGAGGTAATAAAAAAACCTTTGCTCATTCCTGGCTCTTTTGTCTATTTTTAAGTTCTTATTTCCTGTTCAGGATGCTGATGACACACTGGTTGAGACCCAAGATGGATCTCTGGATGACCCTCAACAAACGACTGGTGACCAACCACAATCGCCGATCATTGAAGATCCTGAACCAGAATCGGCTGAAAATCCGATCATTCAAGCACAGGCATCTTCTTCGGCTGCAGAAGTAAGCTTCTTGAACTGTCCTTCTTTTTAGTTATCACACTGATGTTCACTTTTCCTTGCAGGTTCCGCCAAGTTTGCCTCTCGTCGTCCAGAGTGCATCGGCCACTCTTCTTCCCGATGATGTGAAAGCTAAGCTTGTCGAGGTGCTTCCATTACGGAACCAAGACATCCGCCAACTTGTACAAGATGCTGAACCAATCAGGAGTATTTTCAAGCAGATCCAAAGCCAGTTGCCTAGAGATCTCAAGCCAAAGATGCTTCAAGTTGCTTTTATTGAAAATCGGCAGCTTGTAGTTCAAGAAGCTCAAGATTGGCTGGATGAAAGGAAGCTCAAGATCTTCTTCAGGAACTAGATCAGGTAGATGAAGAAATAGTCCAAGTTAGGGCGGAGTTAGATAAGGCAAAGAGTCTTCTTTAAGCCTTGATGTACTATCAGCCGATGCAATCGGCCTATTTATGAATAAAATCATTATCCTTTTATTGGCATTGATGGATATGAATGTACTATTTCCTGGTAATAGCTTCCCACACATGCTTGTAGGTGCCTTTTATAATCCGGTTCAACTTCTTTGCTATAAAAATGCAACTCGCTTCTCATGTGGCACCACAGCCTTCGGTCTATGAACCAGATCGGCCTCCATGAGGAATAAGAGGTATGCCTCTTTTAGAGCGCTTCCAGGAAAATGCAATTATCCCCATTCCTTGACAAGTTTCTTCTTGAAGTGTTCTTGCATCCAGATGATGCATTGAAGCTTGTCGTTGTTGCTAGCAATGTTGAGAGAAAAGGATCCTGAAAACCTCCTCTTCTGGGGTACAGAGTGGGGCCATTCATTGTTATTCAATCCTCTTTCAAAGCTGGTTCCTAATTTTCGGGAAACGTATGACTGCATGACTGTCCATCGTTCAGTCTGAGGCTTTCATGGGGAAACTGTTCCTGCTTTGACTGCATCGGATGCCCTTTATTTTGCCTTTTTCAATTCCCTCTTGTAGTTATCTCTTCTGCCATCTGGGGTTATAAATAGGCTTGAAGCTCGATAGAGAAAAACTCACATTCATCAACCATGGCGCAACCAAATCTGATAGATCATAGACTCTTGTTGTATGACTGCCTCCTTTTCTTTTCTCCCTTTCATATAGCTAGAAGAATTCTTGTGAAGTGGTGTAGTAACCCCTCCTCCTCTTCGTCCCCTCTTGAAAAGCCAGGAGGCACTATAGCTAGAAGAATCCTTGTGAAGAACTTGGATTTGCTGGCTTTAGGGGGAGAAGCAAGGTAGGGTGTCTTGCTACACATTTATCAGCGGAGGAGCGTGCCAAAGGAACGGCCATCTTGGTCATCAACTCAAACTCCTTTCGGCTGAAGATTTACAGAATCCGGTGAAGATCTTAGTCTTCCGTTTCCTCTTCGCGGCATCCTTCTCTCATTCATCGATTCAATATCCTCATCATACTGAAGATAGGACCGTGCATCCCTTGTAATCTTTTGAAAATGTATGTAACCTTCAGATCTGAGTTGTAATATTATTGTTGTAATTCGGAATAGAGGAAATGAAAATAAATTCATTTTATTCTAAGGGCAATATGTGTATCGGCCATGCTCTGGAAGAACCAAATATTTTAATTGCACATCGGTTTTTACATTTTTGCACTAAAGGCGATTCTTTACAGACATCGGCTATCCTACTGGAGGCGATTACATTCTCAATCGGCTACAGCTCGAAAGTTCAATCGGCCAATAGGCTCGACATATCAATCAGCTTATACAATCGCTTGTATACTTGGGCAACCAATCCATCGGCTATTGTGCCTCCATGCCCAAACTTCCCTTCGTCTTTAGTGAACTGACCCATTAAATCTTGTCATCAGAGCCGACTGCTTGAACCGGCTTTAGTCCAAAATGGGACACCTTCAGATACTTGGTATCCCATGCTTTTCCTGATATGCAGCTTACTCGATCATAGGTCCATCCTTATGCTTCTGTAACTGCCACCGTCAAGGAGGTTTCTCCTTTGACCATCTCCACTGAATCTCCGATCCATTGGATGATGCATTGATGCATTGTAGATGGTATGCAGCAATTTGCATGTATCCAATCCCGCCCCAGCAGTAAATTATAAGAACCCCTCCCTCTAATGACAAAGAAAGCAGTTGGAAGGGTCTTACTGCCGATGGTGAGCTCCACGCAGATTGCACCTTGAGCCGAAGAGACGTTGCCTTCGAAGTCCACCAGCATCATATCAGTTTGGGTTAAATCTTCATCAGATTTCCCAATCTTGCGCAACATGGTGTATGGCATTAGATTGACTGCCGCTCCACTATCTACTAGCATCCTGGTGACTGGCTTCCCATTGACAAAACCCTTGAGAAACAATGCCTTCAAATGTTGTCTTTTCTCGTCTTCTGGTTTCTCAAAGATAGCTTGTGTAGGTTCCAGTCTTAACTGATCCATTCCAAGTTCTTCATCAGATGCATCCGAATCGATTGGAGCCATGAACTCTTTTGGCAGAAGGACAACCATGTTTAGGTCAGCCTTTGGTTTATCATCCTTTCCATCATCGGTCTTAGGCTTAGGGCGTCATACTTTAGACCGAACCTTCTTCTTGTCCAGCACACGTCTTTCTTCTTCCTCTTGCTGTTCTAGCTGTCGTAGATGCTGGACTCTCCTCTTCTGAGATTTGGTCAGGACATCTGGGCACCATTGTGGATTGGGCTTCTTGTGTGACTGACTTGACCCTTCATCGTCCAGTTGCATGGTGCGTCAACGTTCAGGAGCTCGGCACATGATATCCTCATCAGGAACCAAGGAATCAGCCATCTCTTCCAGCCGATTGTTTGACCTCTCATTGACTCGGCCTCCCAGACAATCATGAATACTAGCCTTGCCCCCCAGCCGATCGTGGACGTTGGCTTTGCCCCCCAGCTGTTGATGAACTGGGATCCGTTGGTTGTTGAATTCATGGTGATCTCCAGCTGTAGGCCTTCTGTCATTGAAGCAAACCCTCTTGGGTGAGCTACTATTGTTATAAGCCCCGTTGCATTCTGGACAATTTTCTGCCGTCGGCAATTTGATTCCTTCCTCCCAGCAATACTTGAAGAACGGACATCTCCAATGTCCTTTATTGCGCCGTGCCCACTCTTCTCTCCCCTTTGCCTTCTCTTGTCATCGCTGAAACTTGTTGATCAGCATTTGGGACGTGACGGGCCGCCGTGGCTTCAGGTTTTCTTCTTTAAGCAGCAACCCTTTTCCTTTAACATCGCAGCAGTTGCTTGTACTTTGGGATCAACAGCTCCTTTATTTTGAGCCGATTCTGACGTCAGCAACTTAACACGTGATGTGTCTTTGCTAGACACCTCAACTGTATTGGTTGGGAAGGGGTGTTGATCAATCTTCATCGGCTTTTCAGCTTTGGTAGGGGTTTCAAACTTGAGTTTCCCTTGCTCAATAGCTGATTGAATCTGTTGCCTGAAGATCTTGCAATCATTAGTATCGTGCGATGTTGCATTCTGCCATTTGCAATACTTCATCCTTCTGAGCTCTTCTGCAGATGGTATGGTATGGAACTGAGTGAGTTTGATTTGTCCTTGCTGAAGCAACAGATCAAATATCTTATCAGCTTTAGTGATATCAAAGCCGAATTTTTCTGGTTCCTTTTTACCAAAGGGGCAGGATACTGTCTTTTTGCCTTTGACCCACTCTGCAAGCCCTATCATGTTTTCCTCATCATCAGAGTTAGAGCAATCCACAAAAGATACCTTCTTTTGGAGGTTTCTCCTAGGCTCATAGGATTTTGTAGTTTCCTGACTCATTCGACTGACTAATTGGCTTAGACTTTCAAAGTCATGTGACGCATATTTCTCCCTCAGGGTTGGCAAGAGCCCTTGGAATGCCAATTCAGTCAGTTGCTTATCTCCCAGATTTAGACTATAGCATTTGTTTCTAACCTCCCTGAACCTCTGAATGAGTCCAAGAATAGTTTCATCATTCCTTTGTTTGAGTCTGGCCAGATCAGTAATCTTCATCTCATGGATGCCAGAGAAGAAATAATTATGGAACTGTTGTTCCAGATCGGACCACTTGATGATAGAGTTGGCCGGAAGTGAGGTGAACCATGAAAATGCTAGCCCTGAGAGAGATGAAGAGAACAACCGTATCCTGAGTGCATCAACATTCCCTGCTTCTCCACACTGTATGATGAACCGAGTGATATGCTCCACTGTGGATGTATCATCTTGCCCAGAGAACTTGGTGAAGTCTGGCACTTTGAATCTTGAAGGGAAAGGTATTTGATCATAGCCAGATGGATACGGTGTTCTGTACATATACATCTGCTGCTTAGGTTTTATCCCAAATTGCTTCTGCAGCATCTCTGAAAGATGGTCAATCAATTTTTCCTTCATATGAGACTTCAACTCAGAAGATATCTGTTCTATCACTTGCATCTCAGCTGATGGAGTCTCTGGAGGTTGTTCTCCCGAGGTTCTTGGCTGTGGGTTTGGTGCTGCTGATGCCTTTGCTCTAGAAGAACCTTGTGTATTAGATTGACTCGTCACAGGTGGAATCTGTCCGATCAGCTGTCCAGCTGATGGAGTTGGCTAATGCAGATTCAACTGGCCTGAGTTGGCCAATTGGTTTAGGAGCATCTGCATTGTTTGCATAGGATCCACCTGCTGTTGTTGTGCTACTGGCTATCTTGTCATCCCCTGGTTGACTGGCTGCTGAGGTGACGATATTGTATGAGCAACTGTATTAGCTGGGGTTAAGATAGGCTGCACTGATGTTGACTACTATAGTGGAGTAGTATGTACGGGCATCCCCAATATCGGCTGAGGAGCCAGTCTTTGAGGTGGAACAGGAGCTTTCCTTTCCATTGGTATAACCATGTGTGCATGAGCTGGTCCTATTTTAACTCTTTCAAAAGCCTTGCTCCCATGATTAAAGTAGACAAATTCCACTCCTTCCTCAGTCATATGCACAGTTCCTGGAGTACCTCCAAACATAGCTTGATAAGACTCTGGGTACTTCACTTCTGTGATTTCTTCAGGATGAGGTTCCAAGAAATTTGAGATGTCAGTCTCAAAGTGATCATGAGGCAAACCCCAGGATATTGATCTCTCGTTGCAGGATATTACTAGTGATGATTCTGCACCGAAAATGTCTGATCCTGGACTGTGGACTGTGTTGAATAGGTTTGAACTATCGGCACCGTAGTAGAAGGATCTTTAAGTATTTCTCCAATGTTCTGATTCTGAATCGGCTGAGCATCCGATGAGGAATCAGGAGCAGTAGCATTAATCTATGGAGACGGTGCAATGCCTATTGTTGGATCATCAATTGGCGGGGAAGCCGATTGACCCTTTGGTAACACTGGAGGAGTTCGCCTTGCTTGAAAGTATGCAGGTCCCACGTATCCCTCTTCTGTTCCCTTCTTGAGCGTCTCAGTCAGACAGTTTTGGATGGTATTGGCGAGGACTTTTGACTGATCGATCATGGTTTGATGCATAGCTTTATTCATCATATCTTGAAGCCCTTGAGGATCAGCTGAGAAGGTGATATGCTGGGGTGTTGGAAGAGGATTCTTCTTGTAGACCCCACTCTTAGTTTGACCATATGAAGCCAAGCTAGTTCTTCATATATCTTCATGTGAGCTTCAAACTCGGCTTTGTCTGCATCCTTCAGCTAATATTTAGAGATTGATTGAACGTTGGTTGGGTCAACATCAGCATTCTTCGAATTTTTCATCATTGTTGATTTTTTTGGGTCCCACCGAGCGTGCCAAAAGTGTGTTGACACGAAAATAGGACGTCACCTCCGCGCGCAGCACACGTGACTCCCCAATCTGTAGCGAGGCGTGCCAACCAATCTGACCTGTTGATTGATAATGGAAAATATTAGGGATCGGCTAGAGAAACGATGGGCCTTTAGTGACACGTGTACCAGCCAATCGGCCGATACAGAAAAGCGGGATCGGCCGACTCGAGAGTGACCGAGGCGCGAGAACGTGGATAAAGAGATCGGCTAGATCGGCCGATCGTGACGTCAGCACTCGAACAGGTCTGAATCGGTTGTAGTGTTAGAAGCCGACAGGATCTAGATAGAGTGGGATAAATTGGTGATAAAAGCTAAAAACCACAAGAATTGGTACGAAACTTGTAGATCTAGCTAATATTGGTAAGGGGCGAATAAAGAACTAGACGAAACCTCAGTGATGCGCCCGGAGGTTAAAGCCTAGGGTTATTCGGTAAAACGGTACTCACAAGCTTGCCGGAGATCGATTGATGCAGCCCGACGAACTTGAAGGACAACGTTGAAGAAAAGAAAAAACGTAATGGCGAAGTCGCCGAAAGTAGATGCTGTAAATTGTAAAGGGTTTGCCCGGAGGCGGTTTGTTTGATATTGGTGTGTACAATTTCGCCGACCATGCAGGGTTGCTATTTATGTCCTGAGGACAACCCGACTCCTAGCCGATTACAGCACTGCTTACTTGCATCTAAAGAAAACAAACACTACTAAAAGTAGAAAAAGACTCATGCAAGAGTCAAACTCTCCTAAAACTGACTCTGACCCGTTGCCAATCGTGGATTGACCCGCCTCTGCCGTGTCTTGCTTTTGGCGTATCTTCTTGACTTCCGCATTCTTCCTTCTCATCGGCCGATTCCCTGGTGGACCATCAGCCGATTGGTTGACTCGCCATCCCATCGATAGATAGAGTTAGACCCCTTTGACCATCGGCGAGTCCTGATGACCGACCTTCTTTCTCTTTAATCGGTCGATCGCACTGTTTTCCTATCGGCTGCTCCTTCTTATCCCTTTTGACCTGTTTTTCCAAAAATCGGTGTCAACAGGAGTTGACGGTGTAAAAGTGGTACTTAACAGCCGTCAACAACAGCCCCACACTTGACCTTTGCTCGTCCTTGAGTAAAGGAGAACAAATCAAGGTGAGACATGATATCCAACGATATGAAGCGAGCATAAGAGATATTCCAAACCATACCTTATACTTGTGAACTTTGTGGGATGGCTGTCATGCCATCTTGGGTAGTTGAGGAATAGAACAGTCATGAATCAAATCACTCCTGCTCTTCATGTCAAGTAACTCAGGGTTTTGCAATAATTTTCGAAACAAACCTTGCTTAGCTCCTCGTTTGATTCTCTCATATCACTCAATGTGTATATGTCCTCACCAAGGCATTAGATTTGCCTTTCTTTCATCCTACTTCTAATGATGGCTATATGTGGAGCTCAGGGTAGGATAAAATATAAAGAATACTTGCATCACATCAATTGCAAAGTCAAAAACCAGATCCAAAGAGAAAATCAAGTCATATAATCAGATCAAGATGTGCACATGTATGGACGTGATGGATATGGTAAGGTGGATACTAGGACCGAAATGGGTGCTAGATATTACCAAATATATGATGAATGTTGTGGTGATGGTAAGGTGGACACTAGGCCCGGAGCGGCATGATCACATCTCTCTCCTTTTCCTTCTTTATTTTGGACATAGGCTATCTTTCCATTTTTTTTCTTCATGCTTTGAGCATGGTTTTTTTTCACCTATGCCTTTGAGCATGGTTTTGTTTATTTTTTGCATAGCCCATGCCCTTTTTCAAGGATACTTTTGGAGAGAGAGGTCACATATGGAGCTTTATTTTGTGGAATGGGTGGATGATACAATGCTAACTTCCAGTGTAGAAGCATAGCAAGAGGATATGGTGTGCACATGAATCTTGCTCGTGAAAGCATGAAGAGAATTCTCACAAGGGTCACAACAATTTGACAAGGCTCAATGCAATAACAAGCATCATATGTGTATAAGGTTTTCAAGAATAACTCATCATATGGCTTTGGTAAGACTTCGGCATATCAAAGAGGAGCTTTGCAAAGGGCTTTTCAATTTTTAAATAAAATTCCCAAGAACTCAAACACTTAGAGAGAAGATCATATCACCAGACCATATCACAAACATCAACTACTTAGATGAACATGCTTCCCTAAGAGATTTTTGTCCACACGCATCAAGATGATAAGTATGGAATAAAACATTTGCAAGCCAACCATAGGAAACATGTATAGCAGGTAGAGCACGATTCCACGAGTTGACTTAGCAGACAAGAATTGAAACTCATTCAAACTCATGAATTAGGGAGTGAGATAAAGGGTGCACATACCATCGCTCCTGAAGAATATGAGAAACAAGGAAAACCAGTGGTGGTTCAGCTGACCCATGGGGTAGACAGATCACTCTAGTTTACCTTGTCCCTTGTCATGAAAGCGCAGTTGTTGTTGTGCAACGCCTGTGTGGGAGATCTCAAGTGTGTATGTCGATGATAAGCTTGGGAGATCTCCCCCACACTTATTCATGTACCTGGTGCTGTCTTCAAACAAAATGGGAAAAACAAAAGAGGGACTCTACTGGCTCGAGAACCAAGGAGCCTTTATTCAAATTCAAAATAAATTCACCATGGGACCTAGCTCAAACAAGGTTGTCATGCCTTGGCTTACCTTCCCTTTTTGAATCAAGCTTGATAACTTACCCCATTTGGATTCAAAATTCCTGCAAGGGTTAGTTCGCACATACAACCAATATCCATGCAAGCATCAACTATAAGGTTCATTAATCAAACCCGACACCATGTCTTGTTTGATTGAAGAAGACAGTTTTAACCTAAGCACCATGCTTAATTTAAAACAACCTATGAATGCATGTAGCTAAACATGCACTCAAACCATAGCATTACCAACATAGATAAAGAAAGCATGAAACCATGATCAAGCTATTCCAAAGGGACATAAACATGAGCATAAGATGGTGAACATCGGGCAACCTCCCGGAAGGGCTTTGTTTAAAGTCAAAAGCAGGACGTACCTAATCGGGCAAGATGCAAGAGCTAACATCATCTCCAAACCAGGATAAGATTTGGTATGAGAGGAACTTTACTCGGGATGCTCACATACCTCCCCCACACTTGAAGTTTGCATTGCTAGGCAACAAAACTCAAGTGTGTGGAGATCAAGCTCCGTTTTGTAAATGTTCTCTCAACAAAACTTATAAAGGTGTTGTAGTGAGGTAACTCGCATGTTCTTAGGAATCACCTGTCCACCGTTCTTCTCAATCTCCACCTGAAAGGTTAGCGACCAAAAATACTCGAAGCACAACCTTATCCTAAAATCATGCTCTTGGTTTTATTTGAAAAAGGGAAATAAAACAAACCTATGCTAATCCAGGCTATCTCCTGGTAGTGCTTTGTTTACGGTCATAAGCTCGACCTTGGGAACTTCCTTCCTGCAACTATCATTGGTGATGTCATTCCCGTCTCACCACCAATTGTTGATGTTTCATTGAAGCTTTAGCTGCAAGGTTAGTGCCACAGTGCATACACGAAATTTGCAATGTTTATGGTAAACATATGCATCTACAACCAACCTTCTAAACGTTGAGCAAAAGAGGAGCAAAAGGCGGTTGTAGTCCTCGTGTGTGCCTAGTGCACCGAGCATAGCTGACTCTGGAGAAGCATGATGTGAGCATGGTCTAGGTGGTATATCGAGAGTGAAGCTACCATGCTTCTCTGTGGAATCCTTCCCTTTGGACTCCAGAGTCGATGCCTCATATATTTCCATGGCCCACGAATTCTCCATCTCAAGAGAATCATCATGAAAGCTCGATGTTGATTCTCGATCAAGGTTGACAACAACATATTGTGGGCCAGTGGGAAGAGGCTCAAACTCGATCGAGAGTGATGATGATAGTTCGCCTTCACAAAGGTGAAGAGGATCTTCCGAGTCATACACTTGAGGAGTAGAGAAATCTACAACCTCGACGAGAATGGGCTCAGATGATGTGAATGGAGATACATGCATCATCTCCTCGAGCGGGTTTTGCTTAGGAAGAGGCTGCGCCATAGAACTTTTTGAGAACAAGGGAGTGGTGGCAGAAGCGGCTTCCCTAAGCTTTTCATCTAGGCTCCCTCGAGATGCATCAAGAAGTTTTTCTGCTGGGGAGCCTAGGAGGAGATCAAGATCGAGGACATCAAAGATGTGGAAGTCTGATTAACCTTGATCTTGTCTACTAGGAGCGGCACTGCACATGCAACCCCCCGACACTCAAGAATATGTCCGGAGGGACAACACTTGAGGAGTTTGTCGGATGGTCTTAGCGTAACATTGCCCAACAAAGTATACGCTATGTGCCATGGCATGACATTAACCTCCATAGTGGGGTTAAGATGGGCTTCTACGATAATTCCCCTTATGAAACAAGAAATGATTGTAGAGGGTGAACAAATCCAAAGTGCTTCAGAAAAGTTTCCCACTCCAGTCGACCACTTCTTCTCCATGGCCTCTGTGATAGATGTTTCATTTGGAGGATCAGGAAGCAAAGGGAGGTACCGTAGGCCTAGGAGAAGGTTCTGTCAAAAGATTTCTAGCTCGCTGGATTTGGACAGAAGAGGGCTCCTTCCCTAGTTGGTCATTGTTGGTATTTCTAAAGTCACTGCTAATGGTGCCTTGCTAGCGTGAGCGTAAGATCCAACTGGGTATACCGACGGGTACGAAAGAATCCGCAAGCACACAGAAATACCGCTGTAGCACTTCACCTCAGGAGTATTCCCAAGGGTATCGAATCCAAGGAACGGTGTGTACTACCTTCTACTCTAGGAGAATGGTCCAAGGACACAACTCTATAGAGTTGAGATGGAGATGGAGAGGATCCTGCTGATAGTGGGCAGAGTTGAGAACAGTCTCTCGGTTAGGAACTCTCGTTTCGGACACCGGACCCTCCTGACTATAACAGTCGGTTCACGGCAAATGGTTGCCTACACCTGTATCCGGACGTGGGGGATTCCGAAAGGGTCCAATGGCTGTCACTACCGCGGCCTACCCCAAGACAAACCGTGGGATACAGGGCAATCGAAGGATAACCCGTTGTCTAGACACCATGTCTACACCACCGATTACTACTATAGCACGGCTATGTCTGCCAGCCCGTAACAACACTATAGCACTCCGTACGAAGACGGAGCGACAAACCCACGAGGGAGAGACCAGAACTCACTCAGGTAACCACTATTTATACAAGGATCATGGAAGGACTTTGGTCTAAACTAGAATGCAGGAGCATCCACTTTACTCTAATTGGACTAGCATGCATACAAACGGAATTAGCAACTTATGAACTACACCAGAAGATCAAAGGCTAAGATCATGAAGAACACAAGCCTCTAAATCATGAACAAGTGAAGAACACAAGAACTATTCACCTATGCATGAATGCTACTTTAGTCTAAACAGAAAATGCAGAAATACTCACTTTATTCTAAATAAAGAACGAAGCATCCATAGAGATACAATTCCCTCTCTCACTCTCCTACTCTCTAATCTGCCAAGAAGAGGCCTCTTCTTTGAAGGGAAGCTCTCATCCTTGGGTGAGATGGTGTGTCTCTATTCTTACCCCATCCCCTTCTATTTATAGGCCCGGGTCACCGCGCGAGAACACCCCAAGCACCACAGGAATGCGCTTAGGATCTAATGGGGAGATGACACGTGGAAGGTGGGCACGAACCGCCTTAAGGTGGGGTCGGCCGACCTGTGGGGTCGACCGATCCCGAGTCGGCTCCGATCGCACCGCCTTTCGTCTGGGTGACTGCCAGGTGGGTCCCCAAGGTGGTTCCCGATGTATGGGTCGGTTGGAGGTGGTTTGCTCGGGTTGTGGGCCCTTGAATCCATGTGCTGAACACGTGGCGCCTCTGATTCGTCGGGAAGTGCTTCTCTTGCATTGATGAGGTGTCAATGACACATGGCATCCTGTGTGCCAGCACGTCGCCACATGGCCTGGTGTGGGTCCCACTGGGCCCACATGATGTCCTGTGCATATCTCTCTCATCCGGGCTCTGGTGTATGCAAATGATATATCCATTTCGATCGTCTCGATGAGCCCGTCACAATGGTGCAGTCCAAATGGGCATTTCGGACTGTTTGTGATGATGCCATATTCATGCCATCAATTTACTTGCTCTCAATTGCATCACTCCATGTGCATTTCGATGTGTCCTGCAACAAAAGATAGAAACACCAACACTTGTGGAAATTGTCAGTATGAACCCCTATTCTAGTGTTGATGATCACTTTACGTTTGTTCTATGCAGGTATTGACGGCCTAAAAGTGGTACTTAACAGCCGTCAACAACTCCCCCACACTTGACCTTTGCTCGTCCCGAGTAAAAGGGAGAACAAATCAAGTGGGACATGATATCTAGGGATATGAAGCGAGCATAAGAGATATTCCAAACCATACCTTGTACTTGTGAACTTTGTGGAGTGTCTATCATGCCATCTTGGGTAGTTGAGGAATGGAATGGTCATGAATCAAATCACTTCTGCTCATCATGTCAAGTAACTTGGGGTTTTGCAATTAGTTTTCAAAAACAAACCTTGCTTAGCTCCTCATTTGATTCTCTTAGGTCACTCAATGTGTATATGTCCTCACCAAGGCATTAGATTTGCCTTTCTTTCATCCTATTTCTAATGATGGCTATATGTGGACCTCAGTGTAGGATAAACGATAAGGCATACTTGCATTACATCTATTGCAAAGTCAAAAACCGGATCCGAGAGAAAAGCAATTCATACAATCAGATCAAGATGTGCACGTGTATGGGTATGATGGGTATGGTAAGTTGGATACTAGGCCCAGAAATGGGTTCCAGATATTACCATACATGATGAAATGCTACGGTGATGGTAAGGTGGACACTAGCCCCGGAGTAGGTACTAGTTGTTACCATCTAAAATATAAAACTCCTTTTTCATGATTTTCTCCTCTCTCTTTCTTGAAATATTTGAGACATGGGCTATCTTCTCTTTCTTTTTCTTTTTTTTTCTGGTCATGCTTTTTGAGCATGTCTTTCTCTTGTTTTTCTTTTGTTTTTGCATAGCCCAGTCTCTTTTGGAGATATTTGGAGAGGGGTAAGTCATGGAACAATGCATGGAGCTTTATTTGGTGGAATAGATAGATGATACAATGCTAACTTCCAGTGTAGAAGCATAGCAAGGGGAAAATGGTGGTGTGCACATAAATCTTGATCATGAAAGCATCAAAAGAATTCTCACACAACAATTTGACAAAGCTCAATGCAATAACAAGCACCATATGAGTATAAGGTTTTCAACTAGAACATCATATGGCTTTGGTAGGACTATGGCATATCAAAGAGGAGCTTTGCAAAGAGTTTTCAGATTTTTCAAATAAAATTCCCAAGCACTCAAGCATTAAGAGAAAAGATCATATCATCACACCATATCACCAACACCAACTACTTAGATGAGCATGAGTTCCCTAATGATATTTGTTCACAAGCATCAAGATAATGAGTAAGGAATAGAACATATGCAAGCCAACCACAGGAATCATGTTGAGCAAGCAGAGCACCATTATTTGAGTTTGATTCACTGGATAAGAATTGATGATCATTCAGACTCATAGGTAGAGAGAGTGAGATGAAGGGTGCACATACCATCGCTCCTGAAGGATATGGGAATCAAGGAAGACTAGTGGTGATTTGGCTGACCCGTGGGGTAGCCAGCTCACTCTAGTTTACCTTGCCCTTGTCATGAAGGTGTAGTCGATGTCGTGCCGCCCTTGTGTGGGAGTTCTCGAGTGGATATGATGATGAGATCGAGAGGACTCCCCCACACTTGTTCTTGTACCTGGTGCTGTTCTTCAAACAAAAGTGGGAACAAAAGATGGACTCTACTGGTTTGAGAACCATAGAGCCTTTATTTGAAAGCAAATATTTTTTTCGACACCATGTCATTTACTCGAGCAG
This sequence comes from Cenchrus fungigraminus, assembly GCA_036936925.1. Lineage (NCBI taxonomy): Eukaryota > Viridiplantae > Streptophyta > Magnoliopsida > Poales > Poaceae > Cenchrus > Cenchrus fungigraminus. The sequence continues at coordinate 52,469,401 of CM072772.1, read as the reverse complement.
GGTTAGACCAATATTGCGCTCCATAATCAAAGGGGAATATACTTACCTTGGACCTTTGAGAGGTCACGTGTTCCTCCTCTGTATGTTACGCGACATGAGTCTGACACCATAACTTACCTTCCCATGTGAATCTAGCTTGATGACTTACCCATTTGGATTTGATGATTTTCTGCAGGGGTTAGTCCACATACATGTAACCAAGATCTTGTGAGAGCATAACTGTACGGTTCATCAATAAAACTTGACACCATGTCTAGTTTGGTTGAAGAAGGCATTTTAACCTAAACACCACGCTTAATTTAAAAGGCCTATAAACGTGCGTCGTGAAACATACATTCAAACCAGAGCATATGAACATAAAAGAGGGAAGCATGCAAGCATGATTAAACTACTTTCAAAGGGAACATAAGCATGAGCGCATAACGGTGAACCTCGGGCAACCTCCCGGAAGGGTTTTTTTAAAGTCAAAAGTAGGAGTTACCTAGCTAATCAGGCTAGATGAAAGAGCTTACATCATTTCCAAACTAGGATAAGATTTGGCATGAGAGGAACTTTACTTGAGATGCTCACATATCTCCCCCACACTTGGAGTTTGCATTGCTAAGCAACGAAACTGAAGTGTGTGGAGATCAAGCTTCCTTTGTAAATGTTCCCTCACCTAAATCTTACCAAAGTGTTGTAGTTGATGTAGCTCACATGTTCTTGGGCATCACCTGTTCTTTTCAATCTCCACCTAAAAGGTTAGTGACTAAAAATACCCGAAGGACACCTTATGCCAACAACATGTTCTTACTTTTATTCGAAAGGGAAATAAAACCTATGCTAATCCAGGCTATCTCCTGGTAGTGCTTTGTTTGTTCAAGGTCATAAGCTTGACCAGGGGAACTTCATCTTGCAGCTATCATCGGTGGTGTAATTCCCGTCTCACCACCAATATTGGATGTATCAATGAAGCTTTAGCTGCAAGGCTAGTGTCACAGTGCACACACGAAATCTGATATGCTTATGGTAAACATATGCATCCGCAATCAACCTTCTAAACATTTTGCAAAAGAGGACAAGAAGGTGGTTGTAGCCCTTATGTGTAGTCAGTGCACTAAGCATGGCTGACTCTGGAGAGGGATTATGCGAGCATGGTTCATAAGGTATATCAAGGATGAAGCTACCACGCTCGTCAATGGAATCCTTTCCTATGAATTCCAGAGTCGGTGCCTCACAAATTTCCATGGTCCATGAGTTCTCTATCTCAAGAGATTTATCATGAAAGCTCGATATCGACTCTCGATCGTGATCGAAAGCAACAAGATACGGGCCAGCGGGAAGAGGCTCAAACTCGGTCGAGAGGGATGATGATCATTCGCCTTCACAGAAGTGAAGAGAATCTTCTGAGTCATTCTCATGAGGAGTAGGAAAGCCTACAACCTCAATGAGAACGGGCTCGGATGATGCGAACGGAGATACATGCATCATCTTCTCGAGCAGGTCTTGCTTGGGAAGAGGATTTGCCAGTGGAGGTCCTGGACCTGTGATAGAAGTGGCGAAATTGGATTTCCTAACTTATGATCTAGGTTCCCTTGCGATTTATCAAGAAGTGCATCCAACAGGAAGCCTATGAGAAGATTGAAATCCATGATGTCATAGATATGAAAATCTAACCACACCTCGATCTCGTCTATGATGATCGGCACGTCCCTAGCAATCCCTCGACATGGGAAAAGGTAGTTGCACTTGGGACTTCGAAAATATCTATCAGTCGGGGTGAGGGGCATGTCACCCACCAGAGTGTCCAGAAGGATCTCCGGTATGATGCAAGCTCCAGCAGTAGGGTCATGAACAACATCTACGGTGTTTCCCCTCATGGACCAGTGGATGGTAGTGGAAATCGAGCTAACCCGAATTGCTTCAGAAGTAGGCTTTGATTTCTGAGGCAACCAATCCACTATGGCCCCATGATTCCAAACTTCATCGAGGACCTCATAAAGGTCTATCGATGCCGTAGGATTCTCGTGCCTATAGTGATTCGAGGTATTTATAATGTCTTTGGAAGAATCATCCTCGAATACATGAGAGAACTTCGAAGGTTGAATCTCTTCTTCCTTCAGTGTTCGCGGTTCGGGAGAAGGCTCTCTAGACGAATCATAGGATGTGCAAGGTCGAAGCTCAAAGTTGTCTATTAAGAGACTCTCGTGGATCGACTCTGATTCTTGGTGGGGTTCGTTATGACTGGTATGGGAAGAGGAGGCTTCTAAGAAGAATTCTAGGATTTCTCTTCTTTCCATTGGGGATTGATGTTTGAACGAACCTCCATCTAGAAGGTCGAGCTCTCGTGCAGATTCCATGTCTAACCTCGTGTAAAAGGTGCACAATGATACATCTTCGGGTATAGACAAGTCTGAGCTAAGCTCCACCTGGTGTGAGAACCTAGCCCAAGCTGCACTTATAGACTCACCCTCTAATTAAACAAATTCACGGAATTCACACGGTAGCAACTCTGAGCGTCCCAAAGGGGAGAACGAGTGACAAAAGTCATCTCGTAGTTCTTCCCAATTGTGTACACTCCCTATCGTGTGGGTGTACCACTTGCTCCGCTCTGTCTACGAGAGAGAAAGGGAACAACTTCCACCACAAAGATTCCTGTGTCATACCTGGAATTACCAAGCACGAACACAGTTCTTCGAACTCCTTTAAATGATCATGGGGATCATCACTGATGGCTCTAGAGAATGGTCGATTCCGAACCATGGCTATAAAGTCGGGACGAAGTTCGCAGCTAGATGAAGAAGTTGATGGTTACTCTAAGACGAACTCGCCCCTAGGGGTAGAGAGGCTTTGACAGGAAGGCATCTCAATGGGTAGCGGAGGTAAAGGTAGAAGAAAACGAAAAAGATAGATACGAGGACCACTAGGTTCGAAGATAGATATAGCAACCGTTCCCCGGCAACAGCACCAGAAATGCTTGTTGGTATTTCTTAAGTCACTGCTAACGGCGCCTTGCTAGAGTGAGCGTAAGATCCACCTGGGTATACTGACGGGTACGAAAGAATCTACAAGCGCACGGAAATACTGTTGTAGCACTTCACCTCAGGAGTATTCCCAAGGGTATCGAATCCAAGGAACGGTGTGTACTACCTTCTACTCTAGGAGAATCGTCCAAGGACACAACTCTATAGAGTTGAGATGGAGATGGAGAGGATCCTGCTGATAGTGGGTAGAGTTGAGAACAGTCTCTCGGTTAGGAACTCTCATTTCAGACACCGGACTCTCCTGGCTATAACAGTCGGTTCATGGCAAATGGTTGCCTACACCTGTATCCGGACGTGGGGGATTCCGGAAGGGTCCAACAGCTGTCACTACCGCGGCCTACCCCAAGACAAATCGTGGGATACAGGGCAATCGAAGGATAACCTGTTGTCTAGACACCACGTCTACACCACCGGTTACTACTATAGCACGGCTACGTCTGCCAGCCCGTAACAACACTATAGCACTCCGTACGAAGACGGAGCGATGAACCCACGAGGGAGAGACCAGAACTCACTCAGGTAACCGCTATCTATACAAGGATCATGGAAGGACTTTGGTCTAAACTAGAATGTAGGAGCATCCACTTTAATCTAATTGGACTAGCAGGAATACAAACGGAATTAGCAACTTATGAACTACACCAGAAGATCAAAGGCTAAGCTCATGAAGAACATAAACCTCTAAATCATGAACAAGTGAAGAACACAAGAACTATTCACCTATGCATGAATGCTACTTTAGTCTAAATAGAAAATGCGGAAATACTCACTTTATTCTAAATGAAGAAAGAAGCATCCATAGAGATACAAATCCCTCTTTCACTCTCCTACTCTCTAATCTACCAAGGTGAGGCCTCTCCTTTGAAGGGAAGCTCTCATCCTTGGGGAGATGGTGTGTCTCTATTCTTACCCCCTCCCCTTCTATTTATAAGACCGGGTCACCACGCGAGAACACCCCAAGCACCACGGGAATGCCCTTAGGATCCAATGGGGAGATGACACGTGGAAGATGGGCGCGAACCGCCTTAAGGTGGGGTCGGCCGACTTGTGGGGTCGGCCGATCCTGGGTCGGCTCCGATCACACCGCCTTTCGTCTTGGTGACTGCCAGGTGGGTGTGACAACCCGCCCGAGATAATAATGTACTATCGCCTAAACCAATCCACCTTGGTCATTAAGCGATAATAAAGTACCATCCCGTCGTAAGTTGCCGGGTCAAAGCCCGGTAAATCACTTGGATAACACACAGAGGATCGAACATATGCATTAAAACTCACACGAAGGCGAGTCCAGAGTACAAACACAAATTAAATCCAATTTACCCCTAAGGGTTAATTATTACAAACAAGTGTTCATGACATTATAAGTAACGGTTCAGAGTTCGAAAACAACGAAAAAATAAACTAGCGATACGATCAACATCACAGGAGGCCATCCATGATGCCATCACTCGTCGTCCTCCACCCATTCCAGCTCCCAGCCGGGTGGAATCTCTGCAGGCCAAACAACATTATCTGCAACCACATTTATAAAGCAAGGCTGAGTATACTAATACTCAGCAAGACTTAACCGTCGGGTGATAACTACATCACCAAACTCTAGACATGAGAGGCTTTTTGGCCAGTAGAGTTCTTTTGCTGAAAAGCAACAAAGAGTATGTCCTTACTTTCTAGATTTTAGCTCAATTTCTAGTTAATTACCATTTCTAAGTGAGTCATCTACTGCAATCAAGAATTGTACAAAACAATTAATCCACGCAGCAATATTCACATAGTTCCATCATTAAGGGATATCATGGCCAGTTGATTAAGCAGTCTCAGATAACGGTGAGAGGCCGACGATCGATTGATTAATAACCTTGCAAGGTAAACCTAAACACACGGAAGAATGCATACCCCAAGAAAGTCCAAACAAAAACGAAACGGGGTATACACCGACCAGACGGTTCCCATCTTTCTCCAGGTCGAGATCAGACCTACAATCCTCGGTACAAGGCTTACTGGAACGTCACGCCGGACCACCTAGACTCACACAGGTACCCCACTGTTGCAGGCAGGGGGACACATCATCTGTCCTAGGGGTAGTAGGGAAAAGTTCCCTTGCCGTGTCCATCAGGTACTAGGTTTACCGGTCCCATTCCCGACAAGTGCTTAGTACGTTCAAAAGCTTAGCCCACGAAAGCCATTGGACCGGAGCCCAAATCTCATGCTCTTACCACATGAGCAATCCAATTATAAAGATCTTATGATTCCAACATAAGAACCTATTCTCGCGAGTGACGAACATCACTCGACTTGTACCGGTCCTATAGCATAGCAGCTATCGACCTAGCATACTAGTAAAAGAACATAGGTACCTAGGGATCATGCATCTAGGGTTTCATTCAACTCCTGAAACGTAAATGCACAAACATAGCAAAGGTAATTGCATAATTTTAAAAAGAAGGGTTAATGATCCGGGGCTTGCCTTCATCGGCAAGGTTGGCCTTGGGCCCTTCTGGACTTTGGTCCAGACCTTGAGCTACGTCCACGTACTGCAGCTCACCGTCAGCTCCCTCGTCTCCTCATCCCGGCACGAGCGTATGGCTACCGTCGGGAAGATCTACACGAGGATGCATATGCAAGATTTAATTGACAGTTTTCGTTTAATTAATTACAAAACAACATATGACAACCATGAAGTGTATGGTTGGCCATATTCACCTTGACAAACACACATTTGGTAAATCCTTTCTAATAAAGTAATGTCATGTGATGCTTTATCATTTATTCTTTTTGATAGTGACTGTGTACACATTTATGCAAATTAATTAATTTAAATTCACAAACAGCAAAGGGAGTGGCCTCAACCTTCTTAGAATATTTCACATCACATTCCTACGGTCATTAGGTGTGGTATTGGTGATTTTCCAATTTAACTTAATATTAAGCTTCCATTGGCTTCCATTATTTTTACTCATAAATAAATTCATAAAAAGCAGTGAGTGGTGCTTTCTAAGCTCTATAACTCTAAACAAAGCCATTGAACACACATGCACACTTATAAGAGCTATGAATTGATTATACCAAAAATGACAATTTTTATTTACCAAAACAAGGTAAAAGCATATAAAAATAATTAAAGCACTTTTGGATCCAAACCTTCTCTCACTGATTCTCTGGTCCAAAACTAAGCTATGCAACTAACATATACCTCTAGGGCTACTATAGATCTTGAGCTATGCAATTACATAGAAAATTAAGCATAAATCAAGAATAAATGCTTCTGACAATTATCAAATCATGATTAATTCACCAGAGGTGTATTTAGGCATAAAAAGATCATATCTAGAAGTGGGGCACAAAAATATATTTATTTTAAGCTATAAAATTCATTTAAGCAGATTCATCATAAATACAAAATAAATCATATTAAAAGATTTACTCAAGAACTTTGTGCAATTGTTGGTGCAAAGCCTAGACATGGCACGACTCACAACATATCCAAAATTTAGCTTGAGATCACTTGTAGATTTTGAACTACAGCAAATCTAGGTCAAATTGATTTTAATTTTTCATGCAAAATCTATCAGTCAAAAGTATGGTCATGCTTTGTAGAAGTTGTAGATTTGCTCACAAAGAAACCAGCAAAATAGGTTTGGCATTTTTCTGATTTTTCTACAGTTTTATGTGAATTTTCAAAGATCCTGCACTTTACATTTACTATTTAAGAATCGCTTTCGCAGGCAGGTCCTTGGAAAGATCTTTTCTGTTACATCCATGCCCCTAGTTCACGGTTAAGACCCTGGAAAGAATGGAGACTATGCAATTGGGTCCCCAGGGGGGGTCGCCGGCGGTCCGGCCGGATTCCGGCGAACCGGTGGCCGGGGTTGGCCGGGGAAACGACAAGGAAGGGTCTAGGGCTCACCACGGGTTGCTTTGTGGCCGGAGACGGGGCGGGGACGACGCCGGCGAGCTTGCGTGGCGGAGCCCGGCGGCGGCCGCCGCAGGAGTGGTTGCTCTGGCGAGACGGAAGCTCGGCCAAGGCAACACGCGACGCGAGAAGCTGAGGGTGTGACGTGGGGTGGCGTTGAGGAGCTCTGGCCGGCAGGAGATGGCCCGGAAGGTGGAGCTCCGCGCGGAGGCTCTAATGGTGTCCGACGGGGTTCGGGCGTACGCGCGAGAGGAGAGCGCCGGGGCTGCTTTCATGGGCGTGGGCGAGCGTGCAGGGCACTCAGCGCTTCGCCGTGGCGCAATCGAAGGTGAGGCAGGGGGACTCGGCGCAGCCGGCGGCAGCGGCGGGCACACGGTAGGGGCCGGCGTGCCTTGCGCGGCGCGTGTCGCGCGGGAGGAGGAGCGGCTAGGGGGGCTCGGGGAGCGACATAGGTACACGTGCGGTGCGCGGGACCCACACTGCATCGGGTCTCGTGGTCTCGGGGGAGCCGGACGCCGAGGGCCGGTTGGCCGGCGTGTGACCAAGTGCTAGCGTGCGCGCGCGCGCGGCCGGAGCGCCGGTGCACGGCAAGAGGTGTAACGTGCCGGTCAACGCGGCTTTGACCATGATTTTCTTGAAAATTTTGAACTATGCGAAGAAACATTTGAATACTAAAGTTGTAGATGAGACATTGGTTTTCAACTTTTGCAAAGGGCCACAGGGGTTTCGATGAACGAATCAACTGGGAACGCGTGCCAAAGTTCAGGATTTTCATGGCTCAAAATACTATTCATTTGGCCTTTGACTGAGTCTTTGAGCTTCAAAACTTCAAAATTTGAAATGCCGCCAATTATGAAAGTTGTGTTCTAGGACCTAACCTACAACTTTTATATCAGCCAAAAGTGACGTGTTTAAGAAATTTTGGAGAACGCGCCAAAAGTTCTAGAATCCGAAACGGGCACTAGGGTTTTGACCGGCGGTTTGACTCGGGTTTGACCATTAACGAGTGCTGACTTGATTAGCGAGTGTATTAGCACTAATTAATGGTATTTAAACACCTGAGGTATTACAGTGGGTCCCCAAGGCGGTTCCCGATGTATGGGTCGGTTGGAGGCGGTTTGCTCGGGTTGTGGGCCCTTGAATCCTTGTGCTGAACACGTGGCGGCGTCTGATTCGTCGGGGAGTGCTTCTCTTGGATTGATGAGGTGTCATGGACACATGGCATCCTGTGTGCCAGCATGTCACCACATGGCCTGGTGTGGGTCCCACTGGGCCCACATGATGTCCTGTGCATATATCTCTCATCCGGGCTCCGATGTATGCAAATGATATATCCATTTCGATTGTCTCGACGAGGCCGTCACAATGGTGTAGTCCAAATGGGCATTTGGGACTGTTTATGATGATGCCATATTCATGCCATCAATTTACTTGCTCTTAATTGCATCATTCCATGTGCATTTCGATGTGTCCTGCAACAAAAGATAGAAACACCAACACTTGTGGAAATTGTCAGTATAAACCCCTATTCTAGTGTTGATAATCACTTTCCATTTATTCTATGCAGGTATTGACGGCCTAAAAGTGGTACTTAACAGCCGTCAACAGTCATCTAAGTAATTCGAGGTGTTTTTGAGATTTTCAGAATGGTCATCCTCGAATTGATAGAGGAACTTTGGAAGTTGAATTTCTTCTTCCTCCATGGTTCCTGGTTCAGGTGAGGGTTCTATGGTTGAATAAGAGGATGTGGAAGGTGATGGATCAGATTCAGCCGAAGATCCTCATGGCTCAACTCAGATTGGTAGGGTTCACTATGATTGGTGGGGAAGAAAGAGCTCACCATGAGGGAATCTAAGATTTCTCTTACTTCCACTGGAGTTTTGTGAACAAGAGAACCTCCGGCATGGTCGTCGAGCTCTAAGGTAGCATCCATGTCTAGACTCATGCAAAAGATGTATAAAGACACATCTTCAGGAAGAGACAAAAGGTCTAAGTCATAAGCCAGAAGACGTATGAACCTAGCCCATGCTGCACCTGTAGACTCCTCCTCTGCTTGCTCGAACTCGAGAATGTTCATTGGGAGAGAGACTATGCGATTGTACCATTGCTCCGTCCTCTCCATGAGAGAGAACGAGTTACAAAAGTCATCGCGAAGTTCTTCCCAACTACCGTTCACACTCCCTACAGTGTGAGTGTACCATTGTTCCGCTCTCCCCATAAGAGAGAAAGGGAACAACTTCTACTTCACGGTTTTCTGTGTCATGCCTGGGACAACCAAGTGTGAACACAGATCCTCGAATTCTTTCAAATGAATGTAGGGATCTTCATTGATCACTCCAAAGAAGGGTCTATCCTGAACCGTATCTATAAGGTTGGGGTTGAGTTCATGGTTGGATGAAGACGTTGATGGATCATTGAACTCGTAAGTTGAGGTGGAGAGGTCGTCAAAGGATGGCCTCTCCATGGGTAACGGGGGCAAAGGTAGAAACAAAGAGAAACAAAAGATATGAGGACCACTGGGTACGAAGATAGATACAGCAACCGTTCCCCGACAACGGCGTCAGAAAGCTTGTTGGGTATTTTAGCGACACACGAAATAAATCCGCAAGCGCACGGATACTGTTGTAGCTTTCACCTCAGAGTATTCCAAGGGTATCGAATCCAAGGGAACGTGTGTGCACTAACTTCATACAGTCGGTCCAAGGACACACCCAGATAAGAGGCAAGGATAGAGAGGATTCCTAAAGATAGCACTATGGATGAGATTAAAGGTCGATCTCTAGATAGAACTTGGCTTAGGGTACCGATAGCCCTGACTTAACAGGTGACTCCAGTATGCAGATCTATGTGGAAGGAGCTCTGACTATATCCAGCTGCGGAGGATCAACGAGGGCCAGAAGGGCTGTCACCACCTCCTAGACTGCCTCTACCTAACCTTGGGATAAGCCGAACGGATGATAACCGGTAGCGTGTCACAACGTCTAAGCTGTGGTTACTGCCGTAGCCAACGGACTACGACACCCTGTACTAATAGAACTACAACCACGGAAGAGAACTGATCTCACTCACTATAGGTACTACTAGCTTACACTAAAGGCATACGAGAGAGCACTCGGTCCCGTACTATGCTTCCAACGTATACGAACGACTTGTAGCAGACGAACGCATAAACCCAGGATCTACGCACTAGCAGAGAAAAAAGGCTACTCATGCAACCTAGCATAAACTATTAGAAAGAAAATCACGAACACACTTTATTCTAATCAGATCATGCAAGCATATCCACTTTATTCTAAATGACGAACATGCATACAAACGGATATATGAGCACTTATGAACCTATGCTACAAGATCGAAAGGTTGTGTTCGAAGAACACAAGCCTCTAAATCAAGAACAAGTGAAGAACACAAGAACATATCACCTATGCATGAATGCTACTTTAGTCTAAATAGAAAATGCGGAAATACTTACATTACTCTAATTGTAGAACAAGCATCCATAGAGATACAACTCTCTCTTACTCTCCTATTCTCTAATCTACCAAGGAGAGGCCTCTCCTTTGAAGGGAAGCTCTCCTCCTTGGGTGAGATGGTGTGTCTCATAATGAGCCCCCTCCCCATCTATTTATAGGCCTAAGGGAGGTAGGAGGAGCCCCCAAGGCTGCCATGGGCGCCACCTATAGGGTGGTGACACATGGCGTTGAGGAGTGGGGGCCAAGTTGTTGTATCTTGCATGAGAAGGAGCTTGAGGCGGCTTCCTTCCTGTGTAAGCTACTGAATCTTGCGGTGTAAGCTTCTGGGCAGCTACCCATTGCAGCCACACTTGTCCATGCGCCCCATGCTGCTGATGTGGTATGGACCCGCGCCAGGTGTGGGCCCCGCTAGTGGGTCCTGCGTGATGAGGTGTGGGCCCCAGGTGACGTCATCTATCCTTTGTTTGTTTATTTCATATCTCGTGCATACAAACTCCGATGTAGGCAAATAATATATCCATTTCGATCGTCTCGATAAGCTCATCGCAATGGTGCAGACCAATTTAGCATTTGAGGTTATTTATGATGATGCAATATCTATGACATTGGTTTACTTGCTCTCAATTGTATCATTCCATGTGCATTTCGATGTGTCCTGCAACAAAAGATAGAAACACCAACACTTATGGAAATTGTCAGTATAAAGACCTATACTAGTGTTTATGCCCACTTTCCATTTATTTTATGCAGGAGTTGACGGTGTAAAAGTGGTACTTAACAGCCGTCAACACGGTCGCAGATCTACAATAGTTGCGAAGAACATCATGTTCAAGGCGCAAGGTCGGGCTACTAAATCAAGACGGCATTCGGCACCTTCTTCCCTTCCTATTCGTTAGGTCTATAGTCTCCTCCCTGTATTGATTGATTCAATTAGATTGCTTCCCCATGCTCTTTGGCTTTCTACAATATTGTTTCATGTTTGGGTGATTGTGGATCTATTGTACCCTATCGCAAGAGTTTCTTCGAAGTCATTTTATTTGAGGTTTGTAGAACTTTGTATATGAAATTATTAGACTGCTTCCCCATACTCTTTGCCTTTGAATATTCTTGTTCCATGATTGGGTGATTATGGATCTTCTGTTTCCTATTGCAAGAGATTGTTACAAGTCAACTTATTTGAGGTTTGTAGAAATTAAAGATGAAATTATTATATTGCTTACCCATGCTCTTTGGCTTTCCATATTTTTGTTGCATGCTTGGGTGATTATGGATTGGGTGTGATCATTCATGTACCGAATTGAACTTAATATATGCAAATGCTTCTGATTGTTCTTGTTTCAGCGGGCTAAACGGTCAACATCTGTAGATGCTCCTGTTCAGACCTGCTTTAAGGTAACAAACTGAACACCTTCTTTGTTTCCGATTGCAAATGATCTCAACCCTTACCTCTTATTCTTGTACTTGTTTCAGCGGGCCAAAGGGTCAACATCTGAAGTCACTCCTGTTTAGACCTGCTCCAAGGTAACAAACTTAACACCTTTGTTTCCTTAGTTCAAATCAATTACAAGGTCCTAGTCTGACTTGGGATCCACTATTGCTAGATGGAAGCTACCAAGTGAATGATGTGTCTTCCCGAACAAATAAAAACAGAGGCAGCTGAGTACTCAAGAATGGGTACCAAATCCTTATGTAGTTGTGTTGATGAAAAGCGAGTTGACGGTCCAAATCAGGATGGGGTACAACTTCGATAATGGTTTGTTGCTCACCAGAAAAAGTTATGTAGCTTGAAGAAGAAGACTGGAGAATTAGAACAAACTCTGAAAATGCAGTCGACTGAGATTAAGAGGTTGTAGAAGCTAACCGAAGACAGTAAGGACCTCCTTCGTCTACTGCTTAGTAGTAAAAGATGAAGAGGTTAAGATCATTAGATCAAATCTCCATTGTCTCTTGTGATTATGACCTGGATTTAGCTTTGTTAATCTATGTTCCTTGTGAGACTGTTATCTTGTAATAGTTTGTGATATGTGATGAACAGTATGGTCGTGCTTGATAGTAAACAACAGTTTGCTTTATTGTACAAAGAAATATGTGCTAATTACTATTTTGCCAACCAGATCGGAATTATTCTAAAAAATCAGAATTGAAATGAAATAAATTAATATTGATCCACGATTAGTTAATTTTATGTTGGCCTTTAGTGGGTTTAGCCCACTTTTAATTGGGCCAAAAGTTAATTTTTTTCAAATTAACGTGACATATAAGGCCGCAAATAATGTGCACACCTGTTGGACTCGACCCAACAAAAACGGACCCAACCTAATCAAATTTGTGCTAGAAAAAACAACAAATGGGCCTAGCAAAATCTTTTTTGAGATATATGAACAACGCCAGCCTGCAGGAACAGTGTTGGGCTCAACCCAGCTACAAACGGGCCAAATTAGTTTAATGACGCAAACGGTTTGTCACAATTGGCATGCCACATCGGATGCCACATCAGATTATGTCCAGCGTGGCAAAGCTGCAGGAACGAAGTTATGACAATTTTTATTGACAATTTTGCATGCGTCATTAAACTCATGATGCTGCGAAATAAGGTCTCGTCATCAAATCGTGGTTTATGACGCTCGATTAATGACAAAGGGTTTTCATAACAACCAGCGTCAATAATGACAGTTTATGATGAGAAACGCCCTTTTTTGCGTCACTAGTCAGCACATTCCTTGTAGTGTACATCCATCCCTCGTTCCTGGCCATCACGCGGTGGCGGCTCTACTTCTTCTTGTAGCTCTCCCTTAGGGGTGTAGACCTGGCCATCCCACGGATATGGTCCTTGACCTCATTCAGGTTGATCCACCGGTGCATACGGTTGGGGTAGACAGGGCACCCATACGTGTTGTTGGTGTGCAGGATGACGCGTAGAGCAACGCCCCGGGGGACCGAAGGGATGTAGCCACGGCGACGGTCCTCAGACGAGTATGTGTCAGTTTGGGAGTCGGAGTCAGAGCCAGACTCACCAGCTGGAAGGGTAAGGTTCCGAGGCGGTGACGGTGGAGGAGGCTGGGAATCCGCCAGTGAGCGACAGCGGGTCGACGTTGACGGCATCGAAGTGCGGCAGCGGCATGCCGTGGATGTGGCCCCATAGCGCATCCATGAACATATGAGCGAAGTGGTGGTCGTCGCGCGGCGACACCCAGTAACGGGCGTGCAAAGATGAGGATGTGGAGCCGGAGGATCGCTTGATGTGCGAGGGTAAGAGCCGGCGCGACGGGGAGCCTGATCGCTTCATTGCGTTAGCCGGGCAGTAGGAGTGAGGCACGACTATTTAGGAAGTGGTAGAGTGGTTCAAAACTGGCCAGGACGCCGATGGTGGGGTAGGAATGGCGATTTATGTCGAGTTACTCGCCTTCCATGGGAAGTTGAGTTAGCTTCGGTGAGAAGGTAAGCAACGGGCACCTCTAGAGTGGCTGCCATTCATCTTCTACTGTTGAGTGGCTGATGTGTGGGTCCCCACGTGTTGATGGATGTTAAGTACCCATTTAAGGCTGTCAATTCCTGCATTTCCCCATGAGAACCATGCATCCACAGTAGAATAGAGCTTAAACTAACAAATTCCACAACTGGTAATGCAAAGTTGATTGTAGGTATTTGGCACAAGAAATGAGAAGAAAACACACCTCCATGATCCAAGTAATTTAGGCTCAGCCAATGAGGGGCTACCATGCAAGTATCCCCTGGATCCATGACGTCATCAATCCAAGGGAGGAAGACTCGACGAATCAGAAGTCGCCACATGTGCATCACATGGATCCTATGGCCCACCAACGCGCCCAAACCGCCTCAAAACCGCGTGGACACCTGGAACCACCTTGAGGACCCACCTGACAGCCACCAGGAGAAAGCACAAGGCAGGGGGGTCCACCATGGGGTCGGTCGACCCCACAGGTCGGCCGAACCGCCATTGGCTCGGCTCATCCTGGCCTTCCATGTGTTGGCTCCTGGCTGGCTCCTAGACACATTCCGGGGGTGCTCGGGGTGTTCTCTTTCTGGTGCTCAGGTCTATAAATAGAAGAGGAGGGGGTAAGAATAGGACAACACACTTGAAGGCAACTTCTCACCTTTGCCTCTTTCTCCTCTCTCATTCTCTCTTGGTTGAGGTGAAACCTCACCTCACCATAGTGTGTGTGTGTGGAAGATCTAGCCTAGGTGGTGCTAGATAGAGAGGGAGTGTGTGGATGAGTAGAGGTGAGATGGTGATGATCCGTTCATCATCCATCATCCCCTTATACCTCGTGGATGATGTCGTTTTTCATTTAGACCAAAGTGAGTATTTCAGTATATTCCAATTAGACTAAAGTAGCATTCATGCATAGGTGATATGTTCTTGTGTTCTTCATCCGTTCTTGATCTTAGGCTTGTGTTCTGGTAGAACCACTCCTTTCAATCCTGTGGAGAAGTTACATAAGTAGTTTATCTATTTATGTGATTGTTCGTCAATTAGAATACTGTGGACGCTCATGCATATCTGATTTAGATCAAAGTATCATTCATATCTCCTATCGCCTATTTGATTCCATGATGAGTGAGGCCTAGCCTGTACTCGCGGGTTCGTCACTTCGTATTTATACGAGGTGCTATAGTGTTGTTACGAGATGTCATACGTAGCCGTGCTATAGTAGTGATCGGTGGTGTAGCGTGGTATCTAGACTGCTGGTTATCCTTCGTTTGCCCCGTATCCCACGATTTGTCTTGAGGTAGGCCGCGGTCGTGACAGCCGTTGGACCCTTTGTACTCCTCCATGTTCAGATATGGCGTAGAGCTTTCTGCCGGAACCAACTGTTATAGCCAGGAGGAAACCGGTGCCCAAAGCGAGTGTCCCTATCACGTGCTTGCACCCTTCTAGAATCAATACCCATAGGAGACTCCTCATCTCCCGATCCACCTCAGCAGGGATCCTGTGTCCTTGGATAGTCATTCGTAGAACTCCTCTTACCGTTTCTAGGATTTGATACCCTCTGGAATACTCCTTGGGAGAAGTGCTACAACGGTGTATCTGTGCGCTTGCGGATTCATTCGCACCCGTCAGTGTACCCGGGTGTTCCTTAGACGCTCACGCTAGACGCGCCACTAGTGGTGAGGTTAAGAAATAGCAACAAGCATTTTTGGTGCCGTTGCCGGGGAACGGTTGTCGTGAATCTACAAACCCGACTATCCTCGTATCTTTTGTTTTTCTTTTGTTTCTACCCCTACCCTCGTTATCCGTGGAAGGTTATCCTCGTACACACCTTCTGCCCGCCATGAGTGAATCCAGAGAACCGTCCTTTTTGGGACCCATTCCACTCTCATGAAGCTAGTTCAGGAAAGTTCCTTCTCGGGGATGAGTCATGAGAACCCCTATGACCATGTGAGAGACTTTGAGCAATTGTGTTCCACCGAGAGTAGAACCTGGATGACACAAGATGTTCTTAAGAGGAACTTGTTCCCGTTCTCCCTATCTGGGAAGGTGAGAACCTGGTACCGTTGTTTCGGTTCTGATCACTCCAACTGGGAAAATTTGAGAGCAGCTTTCTGCATCTGATTCTTCCCTCTGTGACGTATCATTTCCTTGAGAATGGTGATCCTTAGTTTTAAACAAGGAGTGGAGGAATCACTAGGGATGGCATGGCATTGTTTTTGCCTCCTTGGTCGAAACGTGCCCAGTCCTTGGTCTACCCGATCCAGTGCTTTTGTAGCATTTCTGGTTTGGTTTACACAAGGACTGTGCCATGAGACTTGATGCCCTCTCAGGAGGCTCATTTATGTTCTTAGAGCCTGAACAAGGGAAGGGAATTCTAGGAGAAATCTAAGATTTCAGTTCCCCGCCTGTCTCAAGAAACGAAGTAGCCAAAAGAGTTGGTGTTGAGTTGCCTAGATCCATCTTCGAGAGAGCCCGAGCTTATATTCCGACCTTCACTTCGCTCTGGTCGAAGATATCGTTCCTGACTAGCAAGAATCTATGGGAAAGAGCACCTAGTGTGAGTTCTGCCTTTAGGTTCCCCTATCGTTTCTTCTCTTGAAGCCTGTCCCTCAAGACTTCATCTCGAAGGAAGGTGGAAAGGAGTAGTCTGAGAAGGATAGTCATTCCTGGCAAGAATGATTACTTCGATCCTAACTATAACTTTCTGGGAGAGGTTACGACAGAAATTTCGTGCTCCATGTCAAGACTCAGTCTGAGGTTCCGCCACACCAAGGGTTAGTCAAGACACTGGCCCTTGATCCATAAACTTCCATATGCTTGGCCGAGGAAGCACGACCTTACACCGGTCAAATTGAGCAATCCACTTCATTATCTTGAGCTCAGTTATGACCGATGCCAATCAGCCAAGTAAACCCAAATCCTACTCTTCACTTCTTGGCTTGATCGATGCCCAATGGGAGTATGAATGCACTCTTACCTCCTGTACTCCCATTGGAAGCTTAGGTGGACTTATGTGTCATTCTCACATTTGTGAGGAAGTGAACATTTGTTAACCTAAGAAGAGAATGAACAAGCAAGTTCGTTACTCTCGGTTCGTTGCTCAAAGTGTTCGTCTAACCCATAGGATTCCACTCTTATGATCTTGGGTCCGAGCATTTTTGAGTTATGTTTTTCTCAAAGATGAGAGCTTCCACTCTCAGAGCACTCTTCTCGTGTTCATTTTCATCATCTCTATGGACTCCCGTCCGTAGTGCTGTAGCTTTGCGAGCTGCATAGTCTTCCTAAGGTTACCCATAATAGTCTCCCAAGGTTGGTTGTGAGAGTTATCACTATTATACCATGTATACAGCTTGCATCATATCTATGCACTAACCTTGCAGGAAAGAAAAGTATTGCATACATCATCACTGAAAAAATAACTTGCAAGAAGGACATACATGGTTGAGCAGGAGAACATCATAAGATACCCCAAGATAAGATTTGATCCCATGAATTTCATTCCATATTTCATTCTGGGAAAAGTATCCTTCGGGTATTCGCTCGTTACTAACCATGCAGACGAATGAGGAAAATGGACGACGTAAGCATAAAAGGGGCAACAACATTCTTCATCCAGGTATGAGTCCAGGTCAAACCCCCAATTTGAGCCAATGAATTATAAAAGAGGCTTGAGTAAAGATGATTGGGGCAAAGGCAACTATATGCCCATAGCTCCACTCTAGATTTTCCCGAGGCTTCTGACCTTAGAATTGGCGGGGCACCTGACCCAGAGACATTGAGCCCCACAAGAGCCCGCAGGCTGAAGCTGAGGCCCAGCAGAGCCCAGATGGGCTCGGCTGACCCAAAAGGGTCGCCGCCACTTTTCTCCCTTCGCGTGCGCACTCCTTCGTCCTCCAGAAACCCTCTCCTCGCTGTGTGGCGAATTTTGAGTCGCGCAGAAACCCCATCTCCCCTGCTCAATCCTCCTCTCAGCCACTGCTACCACCCGCCATGGCCGGCAAGAGCGTTGTTCCCTTTACCGCGGAGGCTTCCTCCACTGATCCCGTCAAGGGAGATGTCCCTGCCATTGCTGCATCTCAAAAGGGGGTAGCACTCATGGAGGTTGCCTGTATCTTCGACGTGCCGCCGCTCACCTCCCTTCCTCCTGTGGGGAATTGCGGAGCGAAGGTGATCGTTGAGGGGCCGTCAGAGCCCAAGGGGATAGCCGTCCAGCCCTTCACGCCCGTGGCTCCACACACTTCTAGCTGTTCTGCTTCACCTGGGAAGGCAAGGAAGCCACGGGGGCATGGCAGCAGCCCCTACCATAGGCGCTCAGAGATTCGCCCACGGCCCGTAGTGACTCTGCCGCCTCCGGTGGTTCTGTTGACGGTTCAAAACCGTGTTGAAGTTCACCGCAAGCGTACGGGTAACTTGGTGCCTTTTTCACCAAGGAGGGTCCCCCAAGGTTTGTCAATCCAAGGATCGGAAGCAAACCGCTAAGGTTCTCTATCTAACCTGCCGGTCTAACCCTATGTGAAGCATTGATTGCATAAAGGTTAAACATACATGAAAGGATGTATGGATCTCATCCACCTAGCCAGAAAGGGTAAACATCAAAAGGTAACCCTAGCCTATCGTCTTCTTGTTGCCGTTCCAGCCAAGGTGACAAACCAATCTAATCCTACAACATGAGAATGAGTCATCGACTCAACATTACATGTTCGCTCGCCGCTTTCTCCTCCACCGTACTGTCACTACGTAAGGATATTCATCACCGAACGATAAACCTCGGTCCGTGCATTACTACGATGTATCTGCAAGAGATAGACTAACCACCATGATTACTCTATTCCTACTAAGGGCATATGCTAGCTACACATATGAATAAACACGCATCGAAGTAACTCAAAGTAAGGAAAAGACATGATTTATATCACCATCGAACGTAGAGTGTACAATTGCCTTGATGGAATCAAGGCATGGGCTTCGGAACTCCGCCATGGCTTCACCACGCAGGGCCAACCATGGCGGCTAGGGCATGGCCTAGGCCATCTCCTAGGCAACTCGAGGACTCGCAGCGGCCGTCAGCTTCCTCCCTATGCTTCTCCTTCGTGTCGGCGGCTCTCTGATGAATGGATGGATGTGGCGGCCGACGGAGGCAGAGACAATTTATTGAGGAGCACCTAGGTCAAAGGGCGTCGCGAACCGGCACAAAAAAGGGCTAGGCCGGCCGGCCTGGGCCGACCGACTTGGGCCCGTTTCGGCCCGGTTCGGCCCCGGTTCGCTCCCCGACGCTTCTCGGTCAATTGTTGACTTCCCCTTCTGCATGTGGGCCCTTGACGTCGTCTTCTCCACGGTTTAGATAGAGCTCCTTGTCGCGTAAGCTTCAGCATCTTTTGTTCAGGTCCCTGGAGTTTTACGGCTTTATGCTTCGGTCCCTGGGCCATTTGCAGTCATGTTCATCATGTGTCTTGACTTGTGCCGGGCTTCATAATCTTCTCTTGAAGTGCTTGATGAACTTATCCCGAAAGTCTCCTCTTTAACGTTAGTTTCATACGTAAACAATAAACTCCAAAATCGACATGCAAGAGTGAACTTGATAACTCCGGGGGGTTAGTACCATTAGTTAGAATATAAAATATGTGCAAATGTTGACGGTAAACTCATAGCTAGGTGTACCAAAATCGACCGTCAACATACCCCCATGCTTAAACCTTGCTCGTCCTCGAGCATGTCCAAGATCTTTGCTTAACTTGGAAATCAGCATTGCCCTTCAATGTCTTCCCAGCACTTAGTTATACACAACAAGACATATTGCTCTCTCAAGTATTTAGTATTTAAGGTTCAAGTTTTGACCGGCTACTTCATTATGGAAAATAGACTATTTTAAAGAACATGCCACAATAAAACAAGTATAGTGCTCTCAAACTTAAGCAAACTTCAAACCTTTACCTTGTTGCATCGTGAAGAGTTTTCAAAAAGTTGCACATCTAACATAAGTGAGGTTCTCTTGCAAAAGCTCATGGAAACACTCATCTCATCAAGTCACTCAAACCAACACTAGATTATTCTCAACCTATTCTACTCATATATGAAAGTGGAAAGCTTATGTGGAGCTTGGTAGGTAAAAACAATCCTATTAAAACATTATTCTTGAAATATTATCAAACTAAGAGAGAGATCTATTGGAATTACCGAGACTAGTCAAAAAGGCCATGGAAAATAAATGTTGGAAAGAGAGAGAGATGGAACACACACATTTAGAAAGGTGGACATGTGCAAGTGGCAAATGGGTGATCCCGAGACACGAATGAAGTTCTCGTTATCGGATTGCACATGGTTGGAAAAGATTGAGTATGGACTTGTCTTTAAAACTCTCTAAGATTTTAATGAAAGCGAAAAAGAACCGAGAAGCATTTTTATTTTTCTCTCTTTTTTTTGTTTTTTTCTTTTCTTATTTTTTTTCTTTCTTCTTCTTTTTTTTCTATTTTTTCCTTCATTCATTTTTTTCTTCTCTCTTTTTTTATGCTCCTCCGAACTTTTAAGCAACATGGTACTTGCTATAGCAATCCTCCCCGATGCTTAAATGATTGCTCGTCCTCGAGCATAGAAGTGAGGGGACCTATGGCTGCTAAAGAAGTACAAAATCCTTGTATTCCTTTATAAATCTTTTGAAATCTTCAGGGGCAACCTCCATGTCGAAACTCCGCATGATCTTGGTTGCATTGATGAGTCCCTCCATATGTTATATGTCTTGAAATCTTGCCAGAAAATCTTCAGAAAATCCGTGGAAAGATCATCCATACTCAATTTGGGTTGTGGTCAAGGAGGTAATCACAAAAAGATGTTTTGGGTTTAGGGTGGATGCCCAGCGAAGTTTGTGAAATTTCCAGTGTAGAAACTCACAATGCACGGACAAAAATGGTTAGCATGAAAAAGATACGCAAAGGAATGACCAGCTTCTTAGTCTCGTACCACAGAAATCAATCTTAATCCAACTCATCAAGATATAAGTTTGCAAACTAAAGGTTACATCATGAAAGTACTTGTATGAGTATAGGCTTTGGTAGGTAGAGCCTTGCAAGAGATTCACAAATGTAGATAGCATAATAATTTTAAATAAAACAAGTACAAGGCATAGGTCATCGGTAAACTTAAATCAAAGAGCAACATAGAGTATGTGGGTCTTAAAAACTAGTCATTTACCCTCCACAAATGAAAGAGCTGGTATTTAATCAATTTAAGTTCCTTTTAATAGAGAGCAAAAAGTCATGTCATATAAAACATCATGCAAGTAAAACAAAGCGGCAACTTTCATCATTTTTCCATAAGCAAGGCATACAAATGATATCATCGTGGTAAGCTCAAAAGAGATGGTGATTCATTTATTGAAAAATAAAACTAACAAACCTAGGTTGTCCTCCTAGTAGCCATGTTATTGATCGAGAGATAAATACAAAGGTTGTTTATGGTTGAAAGCATACATGTGCAAGCATTTAAAAGGAGATGAACAAAGATAAAGTTAAGGGTGAGTTACCGTCCTTTTCGATGCTCGTAGTGAAGTGCAGCGTGGCCTCCCCCATGCTTAAGCATTGTGCTTAGCATGGAAAAAGAATGATGAACATCTTGTGGTGAAGGTGATCCTTGTATTCCATGTGGCCGTTTTCCCTTTCGTCCTTCAAATCCTCCCCCATGCTTAGCATGTTGCTAAGTGTGGAAGAACTTGAATCGCTCCCTATTGCCATGTGTTTGAGAATAATCTTCACTTCCTTGCCTTTGTACCTCAGTCGTCCCTCAACTTCTTCTTATTATCATCAAGCCATGGTTCTAATCCTTCATCATATCGTCACCACCGACTTCCATCTCGTCCTTGTCGCTGCCTCATCTTCCACAGTTTTTCCTTTACTTCCAGAACAGAACATGTACTGAAACACCCCTCCAAGTTGAAGTTTAGGAAGTTATCTTTCCAACGAGCTATCATTCGCATGAAACGGGTTCCGAACAAGAGAGTTGTGCCTTTTTTACTCCGGCGACGCAATCTGTAATTTTCAGAATGTGCAGCGCTTAACATTTCTGCCATATCTCCTTGTACGGGTCTTCAAAATTGATGATCCTTGATGTGTTGGAAAGAGGGTTTGAAGGAGCTTCTGAATATTAACTTTTCTTCCATTGTACATCTCTGGACGTGTGCTCAAACTTAATGGAAACAGCGACTTCACTCTCAAGCCTTGTAAATGACAATCGGTCAAGAACTCATGGGAATACTTCGCCATGCCTGCAAAACAAATCAAATGCACATTCTACCCCCGGGGTGATGGTCGGGAGTAGAAATAATTGCCAACAAACCAAATACATCCCTAAGATCTTAACTTGTGGCAAAGCTTACCTAGTAAAAAGAAAAGAGAACCTAATGAGTGTACATGCGTGTAGGTGAAAAAATGCAAATGAAAGGAAGGGAAATAAACATTGACAATGTTTGCACCAAGTTCTAAGCTCCATGCTTAAAAAGTGGTTGCCAAACTTCTCCACCGCCATAAAGATTTATTAACCAAGGTCAAAACACCATGTTTATCCCAAGATTAACAATTCTTTATAGTGTAAGAGAGGTAGGGCGCATTGTGAAGTTTATAAACCAACCAATGCAATATAAATTAACAAAGCTTTAAAAACTCAAATGATGATTGTCCGCAATCAAGTCTAAACACCACGTTTACACAAGATTACAAAAGAAAATGCCTCGTGCGCGCGAAGCACCATTATGGAAATAAAGCATTCATCAAAAAGTTTTGCGAAGAAGCCAAGTTAACCTATGCATGATAGAACAAAGAGGTCGATGCAAAGTGCAAATGCAAAGGAGTTAGAAAAAAGGGTCAGCAATGTTTGCAAAGGCTTTCGATGTCGTCCCTCAATAAAGATAAGCAAGTCACTTTATGAGAGGTAGAGTCTTGGCAACAAAATCTTTTATCAAAAGACCTACCAAACATGCTAACAAGGTTTTAAGGTAAGGCTTATGGGTATCCTATATTTTTGGCTTAAGATAAGAATTTTGAAAAGATAAGTCGGGTGAAGAAATTCTATCTAAGGTGGTTTTGGAAGAGAAGAAAAGAAAATAAGGGTTAGGTTTTTGGATGAAAAACAAACCTACGGTTTTAGGATTACCAAGGGTATGAGAGGTTTTCCCTAAAGGTTTAGGATGAGGCCAGTCTTAGAAAAGGGATAGAGATAGACTTTGTCAACTTGACATAAGTCAATCCCCCCTTTTGTTGGCTTGGGTTCTAGGTGTAGTTTGATAGGAAGGTTTAGGCAAAGATGTTTTTTTAAGGAAAAGGGTTATAAAAGATGAGATGCAACATGCAACACAATGCAAAGGTGGAGAACAATGTGGAATGAAGTGCAACATGATATGAATGAACAAAATGACATGACATGATATGGTGGTGATCTAAACCAAAATGAAAGTTAGTCTAAGCTAACTAGCCACAAGTTTAGAATCAAAAAGGGATCATGCTTCATAATTCTCTCTAAAAAGACACAAATAAAAAGACTTTAAACACTAATAAACACACATAAAAGGGGTCTACAAGTTTTCCAAAAATCAAGTAGCAAAGTGCTCACTCAATATCTATTAAAGCATACAACATGTGGTTGTGACATTTATTAGAGCAATACAATGTTACTTGAAGTTTTCAAATAAAGAGCACAATGTAGACCGTCATAGTTTATATAGATATATAAAAAGATCGGGTTGCCTCCCGCAAAGCACTTCATTTAAAGTCATAGAGCTCGACTTTCTCATGTACCTTTTTATCGTCATGAAGCCATGGTTCTTTGTGTGAGAATCCAAAGTAGCCATGCAGCTTGATGTTGCCTTATGAAATCGGTCGTGGTTCGCTTCCAACATCATCATGTGTTGAGTGGTGCCTCTTGTGTCTTCATTCATCCATGCTCCAGAGGGTTTTGTTTCTGTCCTTAGGTTCTGAATTTCATCATGTACATATTGTGGAACCGTTGCCCCATCTTCTCTTTATTGTCACCGTGTCCATCTCCTCTATCTTGTCGTCATCGCCTTGTTGTTGCCTCTTATTCGTGGATTTACCCCTGCATCCAGAACAGAACATATACCAAAATATAGTTATATTGAAAAATGTATAAAATTACCTTTCCAACGGATACTCATTCGCCTTAACCGGAGTTCGAATGAGGGAGCTATGGCTGTTTCACTTCAGCATTGCTTGCTGTCCAGAATTTCAGCATGTGCAACCTTCGGTGATTCGGCCATATCCGCTTGTAGGAACCTCCGATTGCCTTGCCGCTTGATTCGTTGGAACATAGACTTCATGGGGCTTCTGAAAATGCAAATATATCCAATTGTTTTCTGCTGAGGATCATGCAAACATCTTGATGACATCGTTATCCTTTTGTCCATCGATCCGGAGATGTACGTGCGGTCTTCATCTTGTAGTCTTTTAGGGCACCATGTCACGCACCCCATGGCTTCAAAAGTCATTACCATCTCTGCATGAGCATGATGGTAATGGAATCCTTCTCCATCATGCTTGACATGGTCGTTTCCGAAACCTATAGCTCAAACAAGCAAACCTCCAAAAGACATTAGTCTAAAAACTTAATTGACACACGTAGGCATACCTTGTTCATCTTTGTTTGCTTTGGGTGGGGGCTCGATAGCGGATGTTGGGCCACTAACCAGGGTTAGCACCTACCACTAAAGAGCAAATCTTTACATAGCCATCAACTTGGTTGAGCGAGGTTGGACTTGTCGAAGTCCGAATGTTAAAAACTTCTCGATCGCTTTGTGTCTAGGGTTTTACCTGCATTCAAGGACACAAACAAGAAACACAAGGTATATGCAATAATAAAATTAGGGTTAGTTAAAAGAAAGATAGATCTCCCTAAGGTTTGAGTTGCCGATCCCTGGCAATGGCACCAGAAAAAGGGCTTGTTGACGGTTCAAAACCGTGTTGAAGTTCACCGCAAGCGTACGGGTGACTTGGTGCCTTTTTCACCAAGGAGGGTCCCCCAAGGTTTGTCAATCCAGGGATTGGAAGCAAACCACTAAGGTTCTCTATCTAACCTACCAGTCTAACCCTATGTGAAGCATTGATTGCATAAAGGTTAAACATACATGAAAGGATGTATGGATCTCATCCACCTAGCCAGAATGGGTAAACATCAAAAGGTAACCCTAGCCTATCGTCTTCTTGTTGCCGTTCCAGCCAAGGTGACAAACCAATCTAATCCTACAACATGAGAATGAGTCATCGACTCAACATTACACGTTCACTCGCCGCTTTCTCCTCCACCGTACTGTCACTACGCAAGGATATTCATCACCGAACGATAAACCTCGGTCTGTGCATTACAACGATGTATCCGCAAGAGATAGACTAACCACCATGATTACTCTATTCCTACTAAGGGCATATGCTAGCTACACATATGAATAAACACGCATCGAAGTAACTCAAAGTAAGGAAAAGACATGATTTATATCACCATCGAACGTAGAGTGTACAATTGCCTTGATGGAATCATGGCATGGGCTCCGGAACTCCACCATGGCTTCACCACGCAGGGCCAACCATGGCGGCTAGGGCATGGCCTAGGCCATCTCCTAGGCAACTCGAGGACTCGCGACGGACGTCGGCTTCCTCCCGGTGCTTCTCCTTCGTGTCGGCGGCTCTCTGATGAATGGATAGATGTGGCGGCCGACGGAGGCAGAGGCAATTTATTGAGGAGCACCTAGGTCAAAGGGGGTCGCGAACCGGCACGAAAAAGGGCTGGGCCGGCCGGCCTAGGCCGACCGGCCTGGCCCATTTCGGCCTGATTCGGCCCCGGTTCGCTCCCCGACGCTTCTCGGTCAATTGTTGACTTGCCCCTTCTGCATGTGGGCCCTTGACGTCGTCTTCTCCACGGTTTAGATAGAGCTCCTTGTCGCGCAAGCTTCAGCATCTTCTGTTCAGGTCCCTGGAGTTTTATGGCTTCATGCTTCGGTCCCTGGGCCATTTGGAGTCTTGTTCATCATGTGTCTTGACTTGTGCCGGGCTTCATGATCTTCTCTTGAAGTGCTTGATGAACTTTTCCCAAAAGTCTCCTCTTTAATGTTAGTTTCATACGTAAATAATAAACTCCAAAATCGACATGCAAGAGTGAACTTGATACCTCCAGGGGGTTAGTACCATTAGTTAGAATATAAAATATGTGCAAATGTTGACGGTAAACTCATAGCTAGGTGTACCAAAATCGACCGTCAACAGGTTCCACCGCCTCTTGTCGGCACTCCAGGAGCCTCAGGGGCAAGGACCCGTTCAGTTCCTATTGCACCATCATCGCCTCCACCGATCTCTCAGTCTGGGAAGCCCAGGATTGCTACCCCAGACAACACCGGCAAGAAGAGCACACATGCATCAACTTTGGAGGAGGCTGATGAGGACTTTGAGTTGGGTAGCAGCTCCACACAGTGGACATCCAGGAGGTCAAGGGAGAAGACTCGGGCAGCTGAAAGGTCTCCCAAGACTCCCACTACAGCCAGGATAGCCCCGCTAGTGGAGGACCTGGGTAGAGAGTGCGAGAAGCTGAAGTCCATTAGCGCGGAGCAGAAGATAGATCTCCCCGAGCTTAGAGATGATCTCCGCGATCTTCGCCGTGGCTTGTGCGCCAAGATGAGGCGCCTCTTTGTGGCCATAGAGCACGAGGACCTTTATGATGCCGAGTCGAGGGCCGTGCCCCTTTTTATTTTCCCATAGGCGTTTAGTTAGGTTTCATTTATTTTCCTTTCATTTATTTCCCTTTCAAGCAATTTTATTTTCATCATTTGTGTAAGCGCCTATTTCATTTAGTGGATTTGAATAAATAATCTGGCTCCACCGGTTATGTAACTCGGTCGAGTCCCATGTGTGTTAGTTATTTTGTTTTGTCTCAAAGAATAACACCTAGGTACAAGATAGTGTGGGGGAGAGCCGCATTCTCCAAACGCGAACATGATGGATCCTTACGCCCACACTACACTCACACAACGCTAACGACTGACCAAGCTTAAAGAACCTACACGGGACGCATACACTTGCACATCACAGAAAACCCCATCTGGTCCGCACAGACAAACAGCGCTGGTTTGCATCTCTATCTCATTTGACCATGATTCCTGAGTTCATTATGCTCTTTGTTTATAAACCCTCTACTAACCAGCTCATGAAATCCCTGGTTGTGCTCACTCTGTACCTATGGTTGACTTGCATAAGTTTTATTCCCCGTACATAACCTTGATGCTTGTGAACAAAATTCTCATAGAAACAACATATTTATCTAAGTGGTTGACAAGTGAGATATGGCTTGATGATATGATATTTGCTCTGATGGTTTCAAGCCCTTGGATTTATATAAAAAACGGGAGGCGCTTGCAAGGCTCCTCTTTGATATACCACAGTCCTACCAGAGCCATATGATGAATTTAGTTGAAAACCATAAACTCATATGCTGCTTGTTATTGCATTGAGCTTTGTCAAATTGTTGTGACCCTTGTGAGAATTCTTTTCATGCTTTATTATCAAGATACATATACACACCACCATTTCCCCCCTACTATACATCTACACCGGAAGTTAGCATTGTATCACCCATCTATTCCATAAACATAAACACTCCACCGTATGCGCTGGTATCCCTCTCCAAGTTATTTACCAGAGAGGCATGGCTATATAAAAAAAGAGAGAGAGTTGGATCCATGAAGGTCCAAGTAAAAAAAAAGAGAGAAATATATATATGTAGCCATATCCTCAAAAGAATTTATGGGAGGGGATCACACAAGAAAGGAGTTGTTATTCCATCCATCATCACCACAACGTTCATCACGTATGGTAATATCTAGCATCCATTTCCGGGACTAGTGTCCACCTTACCATACTCACCATATACATTCGTACACATCTTGATCTAATTGTATGACTTGATTTTCTATTTGGATCCGGTCTTTGACTTTGCAATATATGTGATGCAAGTATGCCTTATCATTCATATCCTACCTTGAGCTCCACATAAGTCATGTTTAGAAGTAGGTTGAATTTAAGGCAGATCAATGCCTTGGTGAGGACACACACACATTGAGCGATCCGAGAGAATCAAAGAAAGAAGCGGAGCAGAGTTTCCTTTTTAAAAATTATTAAAAACCCCAAGTGCTTACCATCGGGTGCTGAAGTGACTTGATTCATGGTTGTTCTTCTTGACAACTACTCAAGGTAACATGGTAGACACTCCAAAGAGTTCACAAGAGCAAGGTATGACCCGGAATAACTCTTATGCTTGTTTCATATCTTTGCTTTAATCCGCTTGATCTCTTCCCTTTTGCTCGAGACGAGCAAAGGTAAGTGTGGGGGAGTTGTTGACGGCTGTTAAGTACCCATTTTAAGGCCGTCAATTCCTGCATTTCACCATGAGAACCATGCATCCACAGTAGAATAGGAGATTAAAGTAACAAATTCCACAAGTGGCAATGCAAAGTTGATTGCAGGTATTTGGCACAAGAAATGAGAAAACACACCTCCATGATCCAAGTAATTCAGGGTCAGCCAATGAGGGGCTGCCATGCAAGCATCCCCGGGATCCATGACGTCATCAATCCAAGGGAGGAAGACTTGACGAATCAGAAGCCGCCACATGTGCATCACATGGATCCTATGGCCCACCAACGCGCCCAAACCGCCTCAAAACCGCGTAGAAACCTGGAACCACCTTGAGGACCCACCTGACAGCCACCAGGAGAAAGCACAAGCTAAGGTAGGGGGGTCCACCATGGGGTCGGCCGACCCCACAGGTCGGCCGAACCGCCATTGGCTCGGCTCATCCTGGCCTTCCACGTGTTGGCTCCTGGTTGGCTCCTAGACACATTCTGGGGGTGCTCGGGGTGTTCTCTTGCCAGTGCTCAGTCCTATAAATAGAAGAGGAGGGGGCTAAGAATAGGACAACACACTTGAAGGCAACTTCTCACCTTTGCCTCTTTCTCCTCTCTCATTCTCTCTTGGTTGAGGTGAAACCTCACCTCACCATGGGTGTGTGTGTGGAAGATCTAGCCTAGGTGGTGCTAGGTAGAAAGGGAGTGTGTGGATGAGTAGAGGTGAGATGGTGATGATCCGTTCATAATCCATCATCCCCTTGTACCTCGTGGATGATGCCGTTCTTCATTTAGACCAAAGTGAGTATTTCAGTATATTCCAATTAGACTAAAGTAGCATTCATGCGTAGGTGATATGTGTCTTGTGTTCTTCGTCCGTTCTTGATCTTAGGCTTGTGTTCTGTTAGAACCACTCCTTTCAATCCTGTGGAGAAGTTACATAAGTAGTTTATCTTTTTGTGTGATTGTTCGTCAATTAGAATATAGTGGACGCTCATGCATATCTGATTTAGATCAAAGTATCATTCATATCTCATGTCGCCTATTTGATTCCATGATGAGTGAGGCCTAGCCCATACTTGTGGGTTCGTCACTCCGTATTTATACGAGGTGCTATTGTGTTGTTACGGGACATCATACGTAGCCGTGCTATAGTAGTGATCGGTGGTGTAGACGTGGTGTCTAGACTGTGGGTTATCCTTTGTTTGCCCCGTATCCCATGATTTGTCTTGAGGTAGGCCGCGGTAATGACAACCGTTGGATCCTTTGTACTCCTCCACATTCAGATACGGTGTAGAGCTTTCTGCCGGAATCAAATTGTTATAGCCAGGAGGGAACTGGTGCCCGAAGTGAGTGCCCCTATCACATGCTTGCGCCCTTCTAGAATCAATACCCATAGGAGACTCCTCATCTCCCGATCCACCTCAGCAAGGATCCTGTGTCCTTGGATAGTCATTCGTAGAACTCCTCTTACCGTTCCTAGGATTCGATACCCTCTGGAATACTCCTTGGGAGAAGTGCTACAACGGTGTATCCGTACGCTTGCGGATTTGTTCTCACCCGTCAGTGTACCCGGGTGTTCCTTACATGGTCACGCTAGACGCGCCACTAGTGGTGAGGTTAAGAAATACCACCACCACGCCGTATGACCAACACGTTTGTGACCTCTTGATAATGGCAACCACCTTCCATGGGAAGTTGTGGCAACGGGCGCCTGGGCCTCACAAGGATGGCAACGGGCGTATGCTAATAAGAAAACGTGACCAGACCAGACTAAATTATTTGTTGATTTGTTGGCAAATTAAAATAGGTTCATGTTTTTGGAATGAATATCCATCCAAAGTACTTCATAGTAGGAAACAGACTCCACTGATCTTACAACCAAAAAATAAGCATCATAATCAAATATGGAGGGACCAAACTTAATCAAAAACTACTGATTAGCATTACAGGAAAGTGACACTTGTTATTGTTGGCAATTAGAGTTTCATCCAGTTTGTTTCGTCAATGATCACGGGCACCGCCTCGTCATCGAGCAGGAACGGGTCCAACATCAGTGTCCGAGTGGCTGGCAACGCCGCCGACCTATCGAGCAGGGACGGGAATGGCCGTGCCCCTGAGCTCTCTAGGACAGTCGGCGCGGCGGGCGCACTTGACATCAATGGTTGAGCGGCTATAGCAACACCGTCAGCCAGTCGAGTAGGGACGGGAACGGCCGTGCGCTTGAGCTATCCGAGACAGTCGACACGGCGGGCGCACTTGACATTAGTGGCGGAGTGGACAACCACGAGAGCCACGTGCGGCCAGCCCGACCTCTCAGGCAATCCGCCCACTACACGTCGGCTTCTAGTGGGAACGGGTATGGTCGTGCACCTGAGCTCTCTGGGACAGTCGACGTGGTGGGTGCACTTGACATCAATGGCCGAGCGGTTGGTAACGCCGTTAGCCTGTTGAGCTAGGACAGGAACGGCCGTGCGCCTGAGCTCTTTGGGACAGTCAACACGGTGGGTGCACTTGACACAAGAGACGAATTTTATCCCGTGGTATCGATGACTTGTTGGTCACCCCTAATCCACGTTGAGGTGGATTCAATGTTCAACCGCTCCTCTATCAAGGCACTACTTGATTTTGAGCCGGTTAGAACCAAAGAACCACTCCACACCTCAATTCCACTAGAGTTGCTCTTCACCGCTCCGGCGAGGTGAGCACAAGACCTCTCACACCAATCTTCCAAGACAACTTGACAATCTTCTTGAAGTGCTCAATGGAATCATGAGCTCCAAGCCGTCTAGGAGGCAGTAACCTCAAAGAGTAACAAATCAACCCGCTCGCTTGATGTTTCCCTAGTGCCACAATGATCAAAGCCTTGATGCAATGCACTAGATGCTCTAAATCTCATAAAGAATGCAACCTCAAAGCAAAGTGAGTGAGAGAGGAGAGGGGGAGCTCAAGAATGTCAAATGAACCTTTCAAAGTGCCAAGAGAGCCCCCCTCCCCCGGGCATGGAGTATAAACAATTCAAAACACGGCTTTCACGGACCGTCCATGACCTCACCATGGACCGTCCGTGTTTGAATTCCAAAGGTAAAAACCAAAGTCAACATGTTGTTAGAGTCAACCATTAGAGCAGACGGACCGTCCGTCAGCACATCACGAACCGTCCGTCAGTAGCCGGCGGACCGTCCGTCAGGCCTGCTCGGACCATCTGTCCGACCTGGCCGGGCCAACAACGGTTTTGTCTAGTTTTTGATGTTAATACGGACCGTCCCTAAAGACCCCACGGACCGTCCATTCAAAAATGATTTTTCTCAAAAAAAACTTTGACAAAAATCCCCATAGATATTCAACAAACACATGGGCCCACGAACCGTCCATTCGAGGGGCACACACTGTCCGTCCCAAACGCAGAAAACAACTTTTTCAAAGGTTTTCAATGAATCTTCTTTGAAATTTTTGAAATGCCACTCATATAAATGCAAGACATGCAAGTCATGATCAAAGTGGCACTATAGAGATGTCAAGCCAACCAAGTTGATCCATCTTGATAGTATGACTACCTATTAACTTGATCATTTGGCATACTCTAATCACCTCATGACCGATTAAATGAAAAACCCTGTGTTATACCTTTGCCTTGAGCTTCCCATGGTAGAATACATCCAAGTTGACACCAAAGTCACCATGACGCTCAATTCAACTCCAGGACTAACTCATACTCATAGTCTCAATGAAATTGTTAGTCCACACAAGATTGTCATTAATTACCAAAACACGAATTAGAGGCCCACATGCCTTCAATATCCCCCTTTTTGGTAATTGATGACAACCTTTTGAAAGGAGTGATATATGAAGAATGAGTTTTGAAAGCACTTACTCAATTAAATGAATTCATATGAATAAGATAAGGTGAATGCCTTCAAAACTCAATAAGTAGAGTGAAACTCCCCCTGCATATGTGCATATAATTTTTCATTTGATTTCACACACATGTGTGGATAGATAAATTTTGGCGGAATTTCCCATACAAAAGAGAGACTGAGACAACAAACCATACAAACATCCAATCATAACTCAAAAACATTAAGGGTTAGCATCAAATCTCCACAAGAACTAGAACAAGCCATAAGATAGGAAATTAAGCTTTTACAAACATAGTTCACCACATTCAAGCACGAGTTCTAGTTCCAAACCACACAAGATAGTTCACAAATTATTACAAGCCAAGTTCATGCAAAGTATCACATAAATAAAAATGCCAATGCAAGAGTTCAAAGTTTATGCATGTAATGAGTTGAGCCCCCCCCCTAAAGATCACATCACTCCTCTAAATATTTCTCCCCCTTTGGCATCAAGTACCAAAAGGTCTAGTCATCTGTGGCGGTGACGGAGGAGGAGGATAAATGTTGTAGAAGTCATCACTAAAGCTTGTGAAAGTTGTGTTGAATGTGTTGAAATTGTTCTGTAGCTGAGTCTGTCGGTCACTAAGCTGCTGGTATTGCTCAGATGTGGAGAGACCATCAAAGCGGGCATTCAATGACAGTTGCATTCCCTGAAGCTGAGTCATGACAGGCTGATAATACTGAGTGCTCATCTGGTAACTCATAGCCTGAAAACGACTATCAAACTGCTCTTGAAAGCCCTGCTACATATTCTGAAATCTAGTAGCCATCTATGTCCCAAGTGACTGCCCAATGTCCAGATCCATACTCTGAAAGTAGGAAGTGAAATAGCCCTCTGGAGGGGTCCAATATGGTTGTGGTTGCATAGGAGGAACTGGAGGAGGTGGGGGCATAGCATAAGCATCATCATCCTCATGCACATTTTCATGGACAGCCTCATCAACATTGTCATTCTCATCATCAATTTGAGCCTCTGCAGGAAATGGAGTCAATGGCCTGTTCAGAAAGTCTTTCATGTTATAGAATGGTTGATAAAGTTCATGCTGAACCTCACAAGGACTAGTGAATCCAGTTTTTGCCTTGATCATTGACATGACATAGGGAGCAAAGTAGATGTTGTATCTGAGGACTCGCTTTTTCACAATCATTTGTTAAAGAATCAACTTCACAATATTAAAGCGTGTCTCATTCATGACATGATTGATGACATTCCAGTAATGCTCACGAATCTTATCTTTGTTCCCACCCTTAGGCATGAAAGTGTGTCTGAGAATATTGTTTATAGTAGCAGGATGATGCCTAAGCCCTGTTGGCTGTCCAAACACTCTAAGAATCCCAGCAGTAGGAGGCTCATAAAAAAATATGAGAATTTTCAAAGAACTCCTCCATGTAAGCATCACTACTATGATGCCCATCAGTAAAATAAGCATAGTTAAGTTGCTTAACAGCAGCAAACTCTGCAAAAGTGACTGAAAATTCACTCTTTCTTGTCATCCACATTATGTTTTCATTATCAAAGTCAATCTCATATGTGGCATAGAATTGTCTGATTATTGTTTCGTTCCAATCACATTTGTGTTCAAGGAAGGGTATAAGACCTAAGTTCTCAAATTTAGTTGCCACACCTGCTAGAACTGCCTTAGATGCAAGATAATTAAAATCAACTCTCCGATGATCAAAGGCAGTGCAATCTACCATGTGACCAAAGAAAGCATTCTCTTGCACCATGGTACGAAAATAATGATTATGAGTATCACGGGGGCAGTGTATATGCATTGACAATCCTCACCTGTGCATACTCTCTTTGTGCCCAAACTTTCTTAGGAGCGGTGTAAGATAGCACATCAATGATATCACCATGACCACCACCACCCCCATGACGCATGATTTCATTAGGATTATCAGGTTCTTCTTCTTCCTTAGGGCTAGCATTTCTACAGCGTCTTTTAGAAGTCCCAACATCCTTCCCCTTTTTCTTGGAAGTACCTTGCCCAGCACCTCTCCCGAATACCTTGCCATGGCCCTCCTAGCACTATCACAAACATGTATTTGAATGAGAATTAACAATGTATAACAATAATGTTTGAGCATGTAATTCAATCCATGATACCCCTGGCCAGTTCTGCAGCCGACAGTACCCGACAGACTGTCCGTCCAGTCTAGATAAATGGTCCGTCTGTACTATTCAGGCGCATGAACTTGAATAGTGGGTCCAAAAATTTCAATTTTCATAACTTCGTGAATACCAAATTTCGACCCACCAAAAATTAGCCATGGCACCACAAGAGTATCCCAAACACATTCACCAAGCCCAAATTTCAATTCCATGAACAAATTTCAGATCGGGAGCTCAAACCCTAGTCACCTTCTTGCTCAAAATTTGAGAAAAAATTCGAAGAAATACCTGGATGACATGGTGGTGAATCTCGCGGAGAGTCCATAGACGTGCTCGGACGGTCCGGGGAGTGCCCCAACCAAAATCCCCAAGGAGGGGTTCCTTTCTTGACCAAGAACAAGAGAGAGAGAGGTGTTTGGGAGCTTTGGTGCGGGTTGGGGACGAAAGGGATAGGTATGGAACCTTATGTCCCGGTGACACTAGGTCCCACTTGTGCGTGTACCGCACGGGCGGTCCGTAGAGATCTCTCGGACGGTCCGTCGCCCTCTCTCAGACGGTCCATCGTCCATTCACGGATGGTCCGTGAGCCCCTAGCGGGCTCGCAGTATCTCTATATGATATGCACTTTAATACGGATGGTCCATCTGGACCTTGCGGACGGTCCATGCCTCCTCTTCCTTTTTAGATCGAGAAACTTCAATTTTTGACAAATTTGATGTATCCATTTGGGGTCATTGCTCAAGATGCATGGAGAAAGTTTTGCAAGTAAGAAACATGCACTAAAACAAGTGGGAGATATGTTGAGCACTAAGAAAAAACATAACCAAGAATTTAAACAAAGAAAAGAATGCTTGACAAGTAAAGAACAAAGTAAAGAAAACACATGTGCTAGTCCTCAAGCCACATTTGAGAAGTTAATGACATTGAGCTCATTTCTCAATTTGCAAAACTGAGATTCGTCCAAGGGCTTGGTAAAGAGATCCGCTAATTGATCATTCATGCTCACTCCATCAATCTTGATATCCCCCTTGCTCACATGATCCCTAAGAAAATGATGCCGAATATTAATATGTTTGGTTCTAGAATATTGAACTGGATAGTTCAATCTTGATGGCACTTTCATTGTCACATAAGAGAGGAATTCCCTTCAATTTCACACCATAATCTATGACAGTTTGCTTCATCCATAACAATTGAGCACAACAACTTCCCGCAGAGATGTACTCTGCTTCGATGGTAGAAAGAGCCACAGAATTTTGCTTCTTTGAGGACCAAGATACAAGAGAGCATCCAAGAAGTTGACAACCATCAGAAGAACTTTTTCTATCAACCTTGCAACCGGCATAATCAGAGTCTGAATAACCAACCAATTCAAATTGAGCACCCTTTGGATACCAAAGACCAATGTTAGGAGAATACTTCAAATATATCATGATGCGCTTCACGGCGGTCAAATGACATTCTTTAGTTGCAGCTTGAAATCTAGAACACATGCACACACTAAACATGATATCAGGCCTAGATGCGGTAAGGTAAAGCAAACAACCAATCACGGACCTATAAGG
Source organism: Cenchrus fungigraminus (assembly GCA_036936925.1). Lineage (NCBI taxonomy): Eukaryota > Viridiplantae > Streptophyta > Magnoliopsida > Poales > Poaceae > Cenchrus > Cenchrus fungigraminus. Next base: position 52,433,578 of record CM072772.1, on the reverse strand, counting down.
CTTAAGATCAACCGGCTTACCTCCTTCATCAAGATCAAGATGTCCATTTGTAGCCATAGGAGTCTTGATGGGTTTTGCATCTTCCATGCCAAATTTCTTCAAGATGTCTTCCACATATTTAGATTGGCAAACAAATGTGCCTTCCTTCAATTGCTTGATTTGAAGACCAAGGAAGAAGCTTAATTCACCAATCATAGACATTTCAAATTCCCTAGACATCATTTCTCCAAATTCTTCACAAGAAGATTTTTGTGGAGCCAAATATGATATCATCAACATAAATTTGACAAATAAAGATGTCATTCCCAATTTTCTTAGTGAACAAGGTTGTGTCAACCTTTCTAATCTTGAAGCCCTTAGAAATAAGAAAATCCCTAAGCCTTTCATACCAAGCACGTGGTCCTTGCTTCAAACCATAGAAAGCTTTAGAGAGCTTGTATACATGATTAGGCTTCTTGGGATCTTCAAAACCAGGAGGTTGTTTAACATATACTAGTTCACTAATTTTCCCATTTAAGAAAGCACTTTTGACATCCATTTGATAAAGCTTGATATTATGAGAGTAAGCATAAGCAAGCAAGATTCTAATAGCCTCAAGTCTAGCCACAGGAGCAAAAGTTTCATCAAAATCCAAATCTTCCACTTGAGTGTAGCCTTGAGCAACCAATCTTACCTTGTTCCTTACAACAACACCATCCTCATTTTTCTTGTTCCGGTAGACCTATTTAGTACCAATGACATTACTGTTCTTGGGCCTTTCAACAAATTCCGAAACTTGATTCTAAGTGAAATTGTTCAATTATTCTTGCATGGCAATCACCCAATACGGATCTTCAAGTGCTTTATCTACACGTTTAGGCTTAAGAAATGATACAAAAGAATAATATTGACAAAATGAAGCAACACGAGATCGAGTTTGGACACCCTTACTAATATCACCCATCATTTGATCAATGTGGTGATCTTTGGCAACTTGATGATGAACTCTAGGTTGATCATCCGGCTCTTGAGTTGATGTAGAAGGTGAAGTAGTAGAGGCCATTTGGTCATCTTCTTGAGGTGAGTCATTGTTGATAGAATTATCAACTTGTTGATCTTGTGCATTTGTTGTGGAAGCAGATGGATTTGCTTGAATAGAAATTGATGGACCTTCATCATCTTCTTCTCTATGCATGATATCCCCAATTGTCGTAGTCTTCATTGCATTACTCCACCCTTCACCTTTCACATCATCTAAGTTTTCCTTCTCATCTTGAGACCTCATAGTTTCATCAAATTGCACATCATAAGCATCCTCAACAAATCCCTTAGACTTGTTGTATACTCTATAAGCCTTGCAATTAGATGAGTATCTGAGAAGAAATCCCTCATCACACTTACTTTGGAACTTAGATAACCGAAAGCCTTTTCTTAGAATATAGGATTTGCAACCAAAGACCCGATTCTTATTTGGCTTCCTTCCAATGAGAAGTTCATATGAGAAATATTTTGCATCGAACTGATACAAATCTTTTTAACAATTTTTCCAATTTCGTTAACCTACACATTATAGCAACCAATCACCATTTTACAATTAGGCACACTGTTCAACCAAATTTATCAAAGAGGGCAAGGTAGGTTCTTCAGTTTTAAATTTATGTTTTTCCATGTTTATTCTAATCCAATATGGTGTCATCATCCACAATGACCATCTATTTATGACTTCCACCAATTTTCTTAACTAATAGCATCCATACATGCAATTTATTAGTCTTTACGAGTACTATGCTACAAAATTAACATAGCAAAATATATGAAAGATCAATTCATTGTGAAAAGACCAAAAAATTTATATAAAACCATTTTTAGTTATATATTTATATATTGAAATGGAGAGAGTATTGCCTTGACAATCACAATATATGATTCACATTGTCGCATAAAGAATGATGTAACTACTTCTTAACCTTTTACGTGAGGCCATGCAAAATGCACTCCGGCGACGTGGCCCCGGAGAGCAGGCGAGGCGACGCAACGTTAGAGAGCAAGGAAGGAGACGATCAAGCTTCTTTTATTTTGTTTCACGCAGGAGAGCTTGAATTTTTTTAGAGTTGGTATAGTAGAGCTGTTTTTGCTGCTCCGGAGTGCTTCCAAACACCCCACAATAACATCCTATTCACAACTCATCATATGATTTTGGATTCTAGATGCATGACTTTCCAATGTTCTGTCATGCTATGGTCTCTGTTGGCACCCAAAATTAATAGGTCCGAACGAACCGATCATACCTATGACTGCACTTGTCAGATTGATCTAGCTAAGTTGCTCAAAAGGTAATTTGAATTTCATCATTGCGTAGCCCTTGTCGAGACGATCTACATATATGAAATGTCCTATTTGCACTTTGAATGCAGGAGATATGGTTTCGGGAAGTCGGTCAGACCGGTTCATAGGGGCAGTCAAACCTAGCATGTAAAATCTCGTAGAAGTTATATTTTGACACGAGATTCGTAAAACTTTCTATCCAAGTTGGGACAAGACCTTTCCATCCTATAAATATAAAGGTCCATGATCGATTAAGTGCATCCCAATCGAATTTATCAAATTAATCAACTGTTTTTGTATTTACTTTTATCTCTTTGTTATAGCTCTTCCAACCTAATCTTGTTGTTCTCCCTTCATCTCTACGACGTTGAGAACGTCCTAGGTGCCCTGCCGACCTTTGGATAGCTCAAGGTACACTTGCCCCGACAGGATCCCTTCCTCCCGAGCTCGTTGGTTTACCTTCAAAATCACAAGCGACTGGTCTAACCAGTCATTCATATCTCTTTGCTCTAACTCTTCCAAGTTGCAACCTAATCTTATTGTTTTTCCTTCGTCTCTACAACATTGAGAACTCCTAGATGGACTGCCGACCCTAGGACAGCTGAAGGTAAACTTGCCCCGACACGATCCCTTCCTCCTGAGCTCACAAGCAACCGGTCTAACCGGTCACTCATACCGGTCTGACCGACGTGTGGAGAAGTTTTTCCATGGGTCACACATTTGAGTATACCCGTGTCTTGATCAAAAAGACGTCAAACACCTCTAAAAGTGAATACTTCAACCCAACTACCATTAACATTTGAAAGAAAATAAACACGTATAACCTTAGGTCAATCTCAGTGTTGGTCGGCGATGGATTTCCTGCCTGCGATGCCTTTCTTTGTTCTTTGCTTTGGTCTCTACGGTGGAATGTTGCCTGCACTTCTCGAAAAAGAGAAATTTGATTGTTCGTTGGCTGCTTGACGTATCACGGAGGTTTAACCGTTTATAATTACCAATACTGTAAACAATTACCCATACTGTAAGGTCTTTCTCAAGAGTCATCATAATACAATTACCAGTACTCTAAACTTAAGAACAGTGTCAGCGGAGGGTTAGGGTGATAACAGCACTCCCAACCAAAACTCTACCCATAGAATCTATATGTTGAAGATTCTATCACAAGAAACCATAGTTTCCAATGCAGATTTTGTATTACGAAGTCTATCTAATATTCCTTTCGGATCTTCTGCTTCCATTTTATTAAATACACGAACACATTGAGCATGTGGGCAGCCGTAAAGGATCCGCACGGACCTCGTTTTGCGTGCAGACTTGGTGTCTAACTTAGACTTGGTTTCTATGATTCCACCTCTCTCTCATCATTAACTTGCTTGCCACATCAGCAAATTGCCTATGTAGCAGTATAATTAATAACTATGGACTCTACCATAGAGTTTGAGTTGTGACTGCCCTAACACTCCTATCTTATTTCATGTCATTTTCTCTGCTCTCTCATCATAAATTTGCTGATGTGATATGATATTTAATGTTCATGACCCATCCACCCACCCGCTCACCGACACTCGGGCCCGTGCAAACCACAACAGCCTACCGACAGCTGGGACCCACGTGCGTGGGCCCGGGCGTCCCCCGGGCGTGAAGTGTATTTATCCTGTTGCTCCAGAGGAGGGTACGAATTTACTTCACCTTGTTCAGCTGTTGTTGTTCTTCCTGCAGATTCTCATTTACGCCCCCTCGATTTCTCCTTATCACGACGCTGCCCCCTCTTCCATTTCGGTTCTCTTGTTCGTCTCCTCTTCCTCTCCCCCCTCCCTCCAGTCTCCACACAACCCGCTCGCTCCTCCCGCACCCGCATCGCGATTGCCTCGTCCAGGTTTGACTAGGGTTACGGTTTGGTCTCCGTCCTGGCCCGCCTATGGCCTCCGCGACGGCCGTGCGTCAGAGGTGAGGCGAGGGGAAGGTGAGACGCGTGGTTGATTGATTCGAGGAGGGGGCAGCGGGATGGACCCGGACTTCTCGCGGGGGAGCGGGGGGCCGAGCTTCGAGTTCGCCTTCAACTCGGTCAACTTCTCCGACCGGGTTCTGCGGATCGAGATCGTCGCCGGGGACGACGCGCCCGGGGCCAAGGGCGCCGCCGGCGAGGGCTGCTCTTCGCTCGCCGACTGGGCGCGCCACCGCAAGCGGCGACGGGAGGAGCTCCGACGCGGCAAAGGTGAGCGGGGATTTCCGACTTTTGACGGCGAATTCCGCGCGGATTCGGAATTGGGGAGGGCTGTAGTTGTTGTTTGAAATAAATTGAATGGAGTTGTTCCATGCTTTGGGTGGGGGGAAAGGAATGGGAAGGTGCTTACCTTTTTACGTGATTTGATTTGAGCTGACCGTATGCACGGGCTTTAGGTGGTAAGGCCTTCGGCCTTAAGGGTTGGTAAGGCACTTTCCCTTTTAATCGAAGCTGTGAAATGTGAGGTAATCATTGTCTTTTGAACCTTTTTAGTTGCCACATTGGGAATTCTGATCGTACTTTTATCAGAGCAATCTTGTGTTGATGAAATGGATTAACTGGTGTAGTGTAAGGGGGAAATGAATAGGATTTACTTTTTAACTGATATGGTTCTGCTTTGGGTGATTTTGTTCTACTGTATTGCTATGGTCTTATTGTGCTCTGAATTTGATATGTGTCAACTAATAGCTATTTGTGTAGGAGGAAATAGTTCAATGTATTCCTCCAACCCTAGAAGGGTGGGTATATAATAGCTGTGCACATGAGCCATTATAGGCCTATACACATGGGCCATGGGCCTCATATACATATACTTTAACACCCCCCGCAGTCTGAACTACCAGCGCAGCGGAGTTCAAGACTCGACAACAAAGAAAGTACATCACAAGGATCACACCCCCCGCAGCCACAACTAGCCACCTGCTACACTGAGGTTGGAACGAAACTCCGAGAATGTCGAGGAGGGCAGACCCTTGGTGAAGATGTCAGCAACCTAGGAGGTGGTCGGGACATGGAGAACCTGAACGTCGTTGATAGCAACCCGGTCACGAACGAAGTGCGGGTCGATCTCCACATGTTTCGTCCGCTGATGCTAACCGGGTTGGTGGAGAGGTACACGGTGCTGACGTTGTCGCAGTAGACAAGTGTGGTCTTGGTGAGCGGGCTCCGGAGCTCACCGAAGAGTTGTCGAAGCCAGGCCACCTCTGCCACGCCGTTAGCAATAGCCCGGTACTCCGCCTCGGCACTGGAGCGGGGGACAACTGGCTGCCGCTTGGATGACCAGGAGACAAGGTTACCACCTAGGAACACGGCATACCCAGAGGTGGAGCGGCGAGTGTCCGGACAACCAGCCTAGTCAGCGTCGGTGTAGACAACCAGCTTGGCATAGGAGGAGCGGTGGAGAACCAGGCCGAAGTCAACCATGCCACGAACGTGGCGGAGGAGGCGCTTCAGCGCAGCAAGGTGTGACTCCTGCGGGTCATGCATACGAAGGCAGATCTGCTGAACGGCATATGTGAGGTCCGGCTGGGTAAAAGTGAGGTACTGCAAAGCTCCAATAAGACTCTAGTAGGCCGTAGGATCAGCCATGGGATCACCCTGAGTAGCTGACAACTTCGCCTGAGTGTCAACAGGAGTAGAACAAGGCTTGCAATCTATCATCCCGACCCGCTCTAGAATATCAAGGGCGTACTGTCGCTGGTGGAGAAGAAGACCAGACTGGTGAGGCTCAACAGTGACACCCAAGAAGTGGTGAAGCTTGCTGAGATCCTTCATAGCAAACTCCTTCTGTAGAGAGGAGATAATACGCTGAAGTAAGTGTGGACTGGAGGCTGTCAGGACAATGTCATCAACATAGAGGAGTAGGTATGCAGTCCCATCGGCATGGTGATATATGAACAAAGAAGTGCCAAACTTGGCCTTGACGAACCCCAGTGAGAGTAAGAAGGTGGCAAACCAAAAGTTCCAAGCCCGGGAAGCCTGCTTCAGACCTTAGGCCCTGTTTGGCAGGGCTCCAAAAGGAGCTCCAGCTCCGGCTCCGGCTCCATGCGGAGCCCTGCCAAACGGGGTGCTGCGGGGCGACTCCGGCCATGGACCTGGGGATGGAGCCGCAGACGGCTTCCACTGGGGAGGTGGAGCCGCGAAAACGTGGCTCCATCCGGCTCCGCCTCCCTTTTACTCCTTTGCCCCCCCCGTGCAGGGGCCGACTGGAGCACACTGGAGCCAGGCGGAGGCGCAGACGGAGCGGGATGGAGGCACGGCCGGGGCGGAGGCGCTGGCGGGGGCGTGGCGCGGCCGGGCGGGGCAGAGGTGCCGGCGGAACGGAGGCTCCGGTGGAGGCGCGGCCGGGCGGGGCGGGGCGGAGGTGCCGGCAAGAGCTCGGTAGCGGGCGGTGGGAGGAGCTCGGACAGGTGAAAGGATAAGGAGGAGAATGGATAAGAAGGAGAGAGGAGGGGAAAAAAAGAAGAGCAAAAAAGAAAAAAGAAAAGGGAAAAAGGAAAAAAAGGAAAGGGCAATTTAGACATTTTACAACCTCAATCCAACAGGTGAAGCCGTTTTGCCAAACGTTTTCCAAAACGGCTTCAGCTCCATCAGAAAAGCCGCTCCATCGGAGGAGCCAGAGCCAGAGCCGTTTTTAGAGAGACTTGTTGAGCCGGCAGACCAGATCCGAATGACTGGAGTCCACAAACCCTGCTGGCTGACTGCAGTACACTGCCTCTGACAAGGTGCCATGGAGAAAAGCATTCTTCACATCCAGCTGGTGAACAAGCCACGAGTGAGAGAGAGCAAGTGAGAGAACCGTGCGTACTGTAGCAGGCTTCACCACTGGACTGAAGGTCTCATCATAATCAACACCAGGCCGCTGACTGCAGCCCTGGAGAACCCAGCGAGCGCTCCAAAGAACCATCAGCCCGATGCTTATGCGTCCAGATCCACTTGCCAGTCACCACATTGCGACCAGACGGGCGCGGCAGGAGGTCCTATGTTTGGTTGGCAAGAAGAGCCCCATACTCCTCTTCCATCACGCGATGCCAGTGAGGGTCCGCTAGGGCCTCGCGGACAGAAGAGAGAATCGAAGAGATCCCCGGCTCTCCCTCGGTGGCGGAGAGAGTCGCCGGCCGAAGGACCCTAGCCGCCTGCTGAGTCACCATGGGATGAATATGTTGAGGATCCCGATGAATGACTGGCGGGTGGTACATGGCGGGCTCCACACGGGAGCGGCGCTGTGGAAGTGGCGGCGGTGGTGGCGGTGGCGACGACTCCGGTAGCGGTGGAGGAGGCGGCGGCACCGCCTCCGGTGGGGAAGGCGACACCGGCGCCGGTAGGGGAGGCGGTAGAGCCGTCGAGCGGCGCGTGAAGACGCGCACTGGGGCCACAAAATGCGCGGGAGCCTCTGGGAGCGGAGCCGGGGAAGCTGGTGCCGATGTCGGTACTGGACGACGCTGGTACATGTGGTGTACAGGGGGCACCGGAGCCGCGCGTGGCGCGACAGATGGTGTCGGGGTGGCACTCGGCGTAGCAAAGGGCGCCGAGGTGGCGCTCGGCGCAGAAGAGGGTGTCGGGGCCGCGCGTGGCGCGGCAGTGGGCGTCGGAGCAGCGCTCGACACGGCAGTGGGCGCCGGGGCGGCACCGGCGCCGGCAGGGGAGGCGGTAGAACCGTTGAGCAGCGAGTGAAGACGCGCACTGGGTCCACAAAACGTGCGGGAGCCTTTGGGAGCATAGCCGGGGAAGCCGGTGCCGGTGTCGGTACTGGACGACGCTGGTACACGTGGTGTTTAGGGGGCACTGGGGCTGCGCGTGGCAGAGATGCTCATCAGAAACCCGAGTGCAAGGAAGGTGTGCACTCCGACTGAGCTGAGCCAGAGCGTCACGGCCAGGGTGACCAAGCCGGCGGTGCTAGGTAGAGGAAGAGGGAGGAGTTGTGGCAAGGGCAGCTGACGGAGGAGAAGTCGAAGGTGGTATAGCGGAAGCAAGAAGGCGAAGGGAGTAAAGAGGTCTCGAGCTGTCACAGCGGAGGAGCGGATGCCCAGAGGTGGAATCCTTCACCGTGAGACTGGTAGAGTCGAATTCAACTGAGGAAGCATTGTCAGCAGTAAACTGGCGAATGGAAAGAAGGTTATGGATGATGTGAGGAGCAACAAGGACATTGGGAAGACGAAAAGGATCGGGAGCCGACCCTACGGAGGTGACAGGAAGACAAGACCCATCAGCAACCATGATCGAAGAAGGATACGAAGGAGGAGGGGAGCGAAGAGAAGAGAGGATGCGAGCATCAGGGGTGGTGTGGAAAGATGCCCCCGAGTCGGCAATCCACTCGGTGCGGACTGGCGGTGTCACCCTCATGGTCCCACCTCACAGGCCAGGGCGGAGGCGGTGGCAGAGTGCGTGGAGTCCAGGACGGCGCGAAGGGAGTAGCACCAGCGAATATGGCCGCCGGTGGGGCCTGAGGGCGAGAACCCCCCCACTGGGACCTAAGACGGCTGCCTCGAGATGCGCCCCGACCATGGGTTGCTGAAGAATGGCCAGGGCACACCGGCAGAAGTAGAAGGAGGTGCAGATGCGCGCTTGCGACGCCCCCTTCATCGATGATGCCCACCGCGACCTCTGCCACCCCCGCTCGGCTCGGGGAGAGGAGTGGTGGCCGCGAGGGTAGAAGAGGCGGCAGTGACGGGAGCAGTGACGCTGGAGTGAGGATGGGCGACGGAACCAGGAGCTGAGGGAACAACAAGCGGCTGGTCCAAGGCAGCGGGAGGGAAGCACGCCGCCTCGGCGACCTGGCGAGCAAAAGTATCGGCCACAGCACGCTGAAGCGCCCAAGCGAGGGTAGAGGAGGCGGCACCGGAGGGAGCATGGGCGCCGGACGAAGCGCCGAAAGGAGCAGAGGCAGCAGCAGCCACAGGCAGAGCGGAGGGGGCTTCCACGCCCGCGGCATGCCCAGTGGCGCTAGTGATGATCGACGCGAAGAAGTGCTCCGCCTCGGCAGCCCGGCGAGTGAGAGCATCGGCCACAGCATGCTCGCGCTCCCAAGCGAGGGCAGCCGCGCGGACACGCTCCTGGGCCGCCGAAAACTCGGACTTGGTGGCGAGGAGGGCCGTGGCGGCGGCGCGGAGGCGCCGACCGGACAAGGAGGCACCTCCGCGCCCGCGCCTGCAGCCGCGTGAAGGGCAGCATCGGCGAGGCTGGGTGGAGGCAGCGCAGGGGAGGAAGACCCCGTGGCGCGGAGGACGGTGGATCCCGGGGGCTCGCATATGGATGATATCGCCAACGAGCTGCTGCAGCAGCGCGGGGCGTACAGCGGGCAGAGGAGGCGCCGGTGGTGGCAACACCGACGAGGCCGCCCGCGCGCAGGTCAGCTGCAGTGGGGTCGGCGGGAGTCACGGTGACAGCAGCAACGGAGGAGGGGCCGCCGGCCAGCAGCACGGGCGGGGGCGGCGTTGCGTGGCCAGGCAGCGCTACCTGGGCAGACGGCGCGCCCCAAGCCTGTGCGCCTACGCCGTGCGTGGCAGGAGCATGGGCCGCTTGCGCTGAGTCCGCGTGCTCCCGCGCAGGGGCCGCGAGCACCCGCGCCGGGGCTGCGTGCCCCCGCGCAGGAGCAGAGGAGGTGGCTGCAGGGGGCCTGGTGGCCGCGCGGACCGCGATGGGGGCTCCAGGAGCAATTAGGGAGGGAAGAGAAGGGAGGGGAGACAGGGGAAGAGGCTGCGCCGGCGGCCAGGGGCGAGCCATGGTTGCGGCGGCAGCGGCAGCTAGGAGAAGGGGAAAAACTAGCCTGATACCATGTAGGAGGAAATAGTTCAATGTATTCCTCCAACCCTAGAAGGGTGGGTATATAATAGCTGTACACATGGGCCATTATGGGTCTATACACATGGGCCATGGGCCTCATATACATATACTCTAACAATTTGTATGCCTCACCACTGAACCAGTGCCATGCCCAATTGATTGAACACAATTTGCAATTAGGGATGTCATTCCTTTCTTTGTTGCAGCTGAAATGAAAGCCATTGGATGATCATAAATTCACACTCCTCAAACTACTATTCTGTTGTTAAGAAGTTAAAACGTTTGGAATGTTTTGCCTGTTTAGGAACAAAAATGGTTGTAATATTTGACAATAGGACCAATTCAACAGAATGCAATGCTCTTCAATAAGTGGTTAGGTGCTGTCCTTACTTAGTCTTTAATAATGCACATGGCTCTCAAGTAGCTTGTTTGACTCAAAAAGTGTACTTAGCAATCTCTTATATTTGTCCTGGATATGCTTTATAATTGTAAAGTCTAATGTATAGAAATTTATGTATGTCTTGAAATGGCGCTTGAATGTTTGCTATATGATGTAAGAGGATCCCAACAGCCACACCAAATGATGGCCTTGGCAAATAATATATTTGTAAAATGTACTAATTGGGACTTTTTACTATTTATATATTGCATTTCAATATGACAAATTATGCATGTAATTTTCTTCTTTGATCTGTGAACAAGGGAATTAAAAGGTAAATTTGAAACTGTGTACAAAGGCAGAGAAATAGTACATGAAAAATAAAGTACAGTTTCTTGAGATAGGAGAGGAGGCAATATGTATATATTTGGCATTTTTTTCCTTGAAAATACGAGCTTACCCACACTTCAAAGCTGTTAAATATTAGAAAAATTACCTTTCAACTTGTTATGTCAGAATGCGTGTAGTCAAACTTTTGCCATTTTTGGTGTCTAATACGTGAAGAGATATTTTGATCTGTCACATTTCAAATTATGAGTAGAATTGTCATTCATTACTGCATTACGAGAAATATAGTATTGTATATTTTTTCGTATAATTCGGTGTGGGTTCAATATTTTTCAAGGGACTGTTTTCATTAGGCAGTCATAAATATCCATGTTTAGTCTCACTGGTAGTGGTTAGGGCCACTTGTGTCTGAAATGCTGATCTAAGTTTCTTTCTCAGCATTTTTCTGTGACAACTGACCATTTAGCAATTAGTATCTAATATTTATCCATTAGTCTTGAATTGTTTTCTTAGAATACGCTGACTATGCCTTGGCAAATAACTATCTCATTATGTTTGCACTTTTTAATGTGATTTGCACTTTGTTCCCATTTTATGTCATCATCGTTATGCATGATCTTGAAGTTATCACATTTGTTTATGTGTACGATCTTAATTTTGAAGTTTTCACTACCATTTTATTTCTCCAGAATCGGGAGCCAACTGCAAAGTTGAAGCTGAAGAATGTGATACCTATGAGGAAGGCAATGAGGAGCCTGTAGCTATGATAGAAGAATCTCCACCTGATATGGAGCAAGATGGTCAGTGCAATTTAACTTCTGCTATCAAATGTAAGAGTTTTTGGGTTTTGGAAAAGGAACCTGCATATAGACGATAAACTCTAATATTTTCCAATTCATTGAAATGTTCAGGCTCTATTATTAAATATAGTTTACTAGTGTTGACGGTTTTGTTCTTTTCAAGTTTACTACTGTCTACTGGCATGATGTATTGGCTAACTTGTTTAACTGTATTGAGGTTATCAAACATGTTGGCACAACTGCACAAGTTAACTGCTGGTATAAAACAGTGATTACTTAAGTAGCAAAACTGTACAAGAATCAAGTTAGTTTCAGGTTTATGTACTTGATCATGAAACCTCAATGCCTCAGTCGAGGTTAAGGAATCGTGTATACAAGTTATAATTCTGTAAAATATATTCTAGCAGATAGTTAAGATTAACTTTTATGAAATCGTTTCCTTGGGAGATTCAGCTTCCTTAAAGAACTTTTTTAGCCTGGACACCTACGTACACACCTTAAAGCACTTGAAGCAGCAAGACACTACATTTATGGTGTGTTATATACTTATATCTTATAGTAACAATCAACACATTTGTCCCCCATTTTCTTATCCCATGGAAGATTGGTACACCTACTTGGCTACTTGCATTTTTCAAAGATATGGATGTTGCATTCTGAGTAACTCCACTCCTAAAATCAGAACTGCTCGTAGTGCTGCAATTCAACATTTTCTTGTCTTATCGTATTTGTGATTCATTCATTTTATTGAATCTTCTCCTTGCCAGGCGAGGATGGAGAAAGCAGTGACTCATCCTGGAGTATGGAATGTATTCAAGTTTTGAGAGTCAAGTCTATCTATATCAGCTCTGCAATTCTGGCTGCTAAGAGCCCTTTCTTTTACAAGGTATCTACTATTTTTCTCGATTGCACTGACAATGCACTTTAATTGTGGTATAATAACTAGCTAACAATATCTGTTTAATTCTTTTTAGCTTTTCTCAAATGGAATGAAAGAATCTGATCAGAGGCATGCAACTCTTAGAATAACTGCTTCAGGTAATATGGGAGCTGTGCAGTACAGTTCTAAAATTCTTCTTTATGCATTGCCATATAGTTACTGAAATGATGAAACTCTAGTACTTCAATGATCAGACTGAATGAGTGTTGTACTTCCTAATATCCATTTTCTACCATGTTATCATACATTGCACATCTTTCCTCGTAAAAAAAAGGTACATAAGAAAAATGGCATCACATCATTGTTCTGTTTTTTTTTTCTAATTAAGAGTTAAATTTTTGAACTCATCATGATAACTCTACTTTGAACAGAGGAAAAGGCCCTTATGGAGCTTCTAAGCTTTATGTATAGTGGCAAGTTGACAACAAATCAGCCAACTCAACTGCTGGATATATTGATGATTGCTGACAAATTTGAGGTGGTTTCGTGTATGAGGCACTGCAGTCAACTGCTTAGAAGCTTGCCTATGACCACAGAGTCTGCACTGCTCTATCTAGATCTCCCTTCTAGTATTTCAATGGCTACTGCAGTTCAGCCATTGACTGACACTGCCAAGGAATTCCTTGCCAATAAATACAAGGATTTGACCAAGTGAGTAGTCTTTGATGCATAGAACTATGCATTAAGTTATTGGAAATAACAAGCCACTAAAGAAATGCTTCCCATTTTCAGGTTCCAAGATGAAGCAATGACCATTCCTCTTGCTGGAATTGAAGCCATCCTATGGAGTAATGACCTTCAGGTGGCATCAGAGGATGCTATCTATGATTTTGTGATCAAGTGGGCACGTGCTCAATACCCAAAATTGGAGGAAAGACGTGAGATCTTGGGCACTCGCTTGCTGCCCCTTGTCCGATTCTGCCATATGACCTGCAGGAAGCTGCGGAAGGTTCTTGCATGCAGTGATCTGGATCATGAGCAGGCAACTAAATGCGTCACTGAAGCACTTCTCTACAAAGCAGATGCACCACATCGGCAGCGTGCCCTTGCAGCAGATGTGATGACCTGTAGAAAATATGCTGAGCGAGCTTACAAATATCGCCCGCTTAAGGTCGTGGAGTTTGATCGACCATATCCGCAGTGCATAGCATACTTGGACCTGAAGCGTGAGGAATGCAATCGACTTTTCCCATCTGGGCGGATATACTCGCAAGCATTCCATCTTGCTGGACAGGGCTTCTTTCTCTCAGCACACTGTAACATGGATCAGCAAAGCGCGTTCTATTGCTTTGGTCTCTTCCTAGGGATGCAAGAGAAAGGATCAACAAGTGTTACTGTAGATTATGAGTTTGCTGCAAGGACAAGGCCATCAGGTGAGTTTGTCAGCAAGTACAAGGGGTACTACACCTTCACTGGTGGGAAGGCGGTTGGCTACCGGAATCTCTTTGCAATTCCATGGCCGTCGTTTATGGCTGATGACAGCCTCTTCTTCATTGACGGGGTACTACATCTGAGAGCTGAGTTGACCATAAAGCAACCTTAGACTGCCGATGGTGTGCTACTAACTGTGTCGGTGCTGTTGTGACAAAATCTATGCATGATGCGCGGCAGTGTGTAAAATCTTGTGTTTTCAGACATGATAGTTTTTTACTCACAACTAAATAGACAATTTGGAAATGAGAACTGAAACCCCTTTTGTTTTTACACCCAAAGTGCTTGTCATGTTCTGCGCTGGCATTGAACCGAGGAAAGTAATTCTGCTGATTGTGTGGGTTGACTGGGCTACATTGGCTAAAGAAACTGAATTTACTTGTCCGTGTTAGTTGGGAACATATTGGTGGAAACCACAATCTTTGTGAAAATTTGTGCAAACCACGGTTAAAAAGTCGTCTAAATTTATCAAAGAAATCACATTATATAGATGATATGATGATACATAATCCTGTAAAATATCTTGTCTAAACTCGACTTCGTTTGTGAAATATAAAAATAACAATTTTCAAATCAAAAAGTTTGAAAATTATTATTTTTATATCTCACAAACGAAGTCGAGTTTATACAAGATATTTTACAAAGCTTATGTATCGTCTTATCATCTACAAGTGTGATTTTTTTGTTGATTTTAGATGACTTATTTTTTGCCGTGTTTTACACAGATTTTCACGAAGGATGTAATTTTTATGTTTCCGTGATTTAGTATGTTCCCCCATGTTCTTCCCCAATTCGCGCAGGTGTTTGTATGGCTGGATATGTTAGTCATTTGATTGGTACGGAAGGATTACTCACAGCTAAAATCCCGATTTATTATTCATTTTATTTTTTTAAAATATATAGTTATTGACATGCACATATTTATATACTATATTTAGATACGTAACTAAAATTATACATACATTAGAAAGCTAAATGAATAAGTAGCAATTTAAGATAGAGGAAAGATATATGTTAAAAAAATTATGTTGGCGCCTGTGGTCGGAACTCGGGGCCGAAGTGTTAAATAAAGTATATTTACAATTTTTTTCACAGATAAGTATAGTTTGGCTCGATGAATCTAATAAGCTTAATTATTTCATGATTTGCTACATTAATATTACAATAACAATTCTCTAATCATGAGGTCAAAGACCTCGTTAAAGTCATCTTGAGATTAGCACATAGGTTATGTGTGAACTGACTTTATTTAATAATAGGGGATACGCCGTGTTATTTTGTTGAGAGTGGATCATTCTAAAATGATTGATCCTACATGTATTTCAACCGCGGGAATTTTGTAGTGTGCAGTGTGCTACTCACAAATACACGCTATTAGTCACAGAAAATAGGTTCAAGACATAAATAGATGGTCTGGTGGATGATGACATGTTATATAGTGGACATTGACATGACGTATAGTGGGTTATGATGTGGAATACTTGCATGTTGAGAGAAATAGTTAGTGGGTTCCATCTATATAGTTGTATATCACTACCATCACTACCACTATAAAATGCACCAGTTTATTCTTTTCTAAAGCCACACAAACAAAACTCTCCAACAGTCATTACCAAACTAAGTACACTCAACTAATTGTACTCAGCAAACATCTACTTTCTCTCACTCACTCACATCCAACGACCAAAATTACTGCAAATATCCACTTTCTCTCTCACTCACTCACTCACGTCTAAGGGCTCAGCTCTTCCGGATCATACCTCAACCCCTCACCACTTGAGGAACTCGAGGAGATGGACACGCGAGACGAGGGACGCGCGAGACGAGGGGATGTGGGCGGCGACGGGGAGTTACGGGCGATCCAACAGTCCACCCCCTCCCTCATCCCACTACACGCCGCCCCTTCCCCCCAAGCTCGGCAACAGGGACTCCGCGGACGAGCGGCGGTGGCGGCTAGGAGCGCGGTTCGGCGGCGCCGACGCCGGCGGCCGCTACGTTCTGCACGGCTGCCGGCAAGGTCCTTGGACGGACCACGACGGCCGGTGAGGACTGGCGCGGGGCAAGGCTCGGCGGCCGACATTCGGCGGCGGCGGGCCCCGCATGGCTTAGAGGGAGTGGTGGCACGCGCGGGAGGTGTGGCAGCGGCGGCGTGCGCGGGAGTTTGCCATCTCCACCGTGCTCCCGGCCGACGCATCTAGGGTTTCACTTCCGCCTACTCCTCTACCCACACGCGAAGCAGGTTGGTGTCTGTCCTCTGAATCTCCCCTCGGCGCATCAATCGCTACTCTCTGACCCACTTCGCAGGTTGCAACATCGATGGTGGTGACGCCGGTGCCAGCGGATGCGAAGATACTGGCCAAGGTCGACAAGATCCGCCTCTTTAATGGCGAGCGTGTTGGAAGTAAGATGCGGTGGCGAGCGCAAGCGAGATGCTCCTCCCAGCCTCAGTGCATCCGGCCGCCTACTTCTTGACGATCTCGACCTCGAGCACCCTATCGTCACGGTCTGGCTTGAGCTCGTCCTCACCGTCGCCGAGGTACACCACTTGAGCTTCCCTTCCTACTCTTGCTTCCCTGCTTCCTTCCGTCCTCCCCATCTCTCCATCGCTTCCCTGCCTGCCCAGGTCTAGATCTTGCGGCCGGCGACGGGTTGGCCGGCTGCCGGTGTTGGTGCCTTGGTGGTGCTTGCGCGTGGTAATTGTCTACGGAGGTGCGGCTGCCTTCTGCTGGCCGCGGCATGTTGCCCTTCCTGCCTGCGGCAGCTGACAGCCATGGCTGCAGCAACGGTTGTGGCTCTGCAGCAGCTAGGTTACTTATCTTTGTTTGATTCCATCAATTTCCTGTAATGAATTTTTTGGGGTTAACCAATGTTTGCTTGCATCCTATACAATCGGGACACTGATCGTAGGATTCATTTGGTTTCAGGTTGCTAAGTGTGTTAGGATTAGACTTTCAAAAATCATTGTGATTCTCCTATTTTCTCAGGTATGTGCTATTCCTCCTGCCTTTCTACACACTTAATAGCCATTTTGACACAAACATGTACTGACACATTTCTTCAAAGTAAGGACCATTGTATAATAATAGCTACATGAGTGGGACGTAGAGTTGGATGCCTCTGTGGCTAAGAGCAAGACTGAGCTGCCTCCTATACAAAGTTTCGATGCTGATTTGTGTTATATTTTTTGCTTTCAAATTATTTCACCTATTTGTGCAGAATTATGGAAAGAGGAGAAAGAACAAGTGTCTCCAAATTTTTTCCCTTAAAATTAATGTTAAGGTAAGGTGTCCTAGCCAATTTGATGTGTCCTTGTAGACCCTCTATTTCTGCACTTGTTTAAATGTCTGCATATCGCAGTTTATATTTATGAATCTTTGCCATTGTCAAAATGACGAAACTTATTCCCAATGTTTCCACCTTTTCCTTCCCTTTTTTTGGGTCAAATAGATTTGTGATATGGTGACGATTGCAAGGTACCTGAACGCCACTCTTATCATAACGGACCCTTTGTAGTACTTCGCTTATAGTATGAGATGGACATGCTCGCCTTCTCTGGATGCACACATGGCTGCAGCAACGAGGAGGCTGAAGAGCTCACGAAAATGAGGTATTCAAATCCTCCAAATTTTTCTTGAGTGGTTTTTTAATCTATTGTTATTAAACGGCTTATAGAATCCAGATATACTTTGGTTGTTAGATCATGGAAATGAGTTCTTTCTAGAACCCTTCAGCTTGTGTAAAGGGAAATTCTGCTTGTGTGGAAAATATGGTAATTCACATGTTTCAGTCATTTCAAAATATAGGAACTTGTGTTTCAGCATGTATGGCTGGTCATAAATGAATCTTGTGCTATATCTAAATCTTTGGAGATGTGACCTCTAATATGAGATGTAGTGTTCGTTTGCAGTTCTTGTAGTGATTTCGATCTCAATAGGAGCCAAAGGGTGCTTTGACTATGTCGTATTAGGGCAATTGTAGGAGATTGATATATCAGATAGCTCAAATCCTTCTATCTTGCAATATACTATTTGGGATTAAAAAAATAGAGGATTAGTTTGGTTTAGGAAATAAAAATAATTCTGAATTGGACTTCTGTAACCTGAAGCTTTTCCTCATGTAGCTACACTTGCAGCTGTGCATGCCTCCGACACTGTTCTAGTAATGGTAGCAAGCAAGGATGTCTCTGGTGAGGTCAGTAATGTATGTACGCATTACTGCACAGTTCCTCATAATCACAATTTGTTCGCCCTGTACTATCAGAGTTAGTGAAGTATCCTCAAATATTTTTACTGTTACCAATACATCTTACTTTTTAATTCCTTATTCACAGGACAGAGGTATACCAAGTGTTGAGGGAAAACCAATTGAAGTGTTGAGGCATTTCAGGTATCATAGTGCCTACTAATACCTATCACCTTCATTAATCTCAACTGTGCGAGTCTCATATTCTTAGTGATAAGTTATATCAATATAAATGTTTTATCACTTTCTGTTGTGCTACTAACACCTATCACCTTCATTAATCTCAACTGTGCATTTGTACTAGATGTTGGCACATTTGCAACTCACACCATTGTGCTTACATAAACTGAATATATGTTCTCTTCTTTTGCTATGACTGAATATCTGTTCATGATTTCATTGTGTGTGTTGAGGTTTGCTCAGGCATTGAACTACAAGCTTGTCATATATTGTGTAAGCAATGGCTTTTTAAGTTCTAATTTGCATTTTTTGACAGATTGCTAAGGCACCTGTTCACGCAAGAGGAACTACTTTCATGTTTCATATGAGATAATTCCTTGAAAATAGTGTTTTCTTTAAACTGGTGTTGTGTGTTTTCTTTAATCTAACAGTTATGTGAGTTCAATGAGGAAGCACAATTGGTGAGGCAAATTCGAACATGTAGGAAGTTTAATCTGTGCTTTCCATTTCATTGATTCATGAATCCTGTCATAATAAGCTGTTTTGCACAACATCACTTGGACAAATATAGACATAGTATCGACATACAATTCTGTTTCCATAAGGAGCGAAATAACTCAAATAATGTAAATTCATGTTTTTCTGTTCTGTAGCATTTGAATTTAGATATGTTTGCTGCAGATCCTCTTCGACAACCTCTGCCACTGCTTCTTCAGGCTAACGGACATAGTGCTCATCATCTTAGATGAGTGCCACCATGCCCGCGGGAAATCTACCTATGCCAACATTCTTAAGGTCACTCGAAGGCTCTAAGCTCTCTTTGCTATTTTTGATATGGAACCCCTGCTTTTTTTTGCATATTTAACAATCTGCTTTTGAAATCATATTGTAGTCACAATCTTTAAGGCTCCTTTTGCCACTTATATTAATTTAGGATGTCTAATGTTGGTCTGTGTATTAGAGTGGAACCATAGTGTCTTAGATTGTGGATTTTCTTTTTTTTACCAGGCATCCAACAATTTAACCGAAGATATTT
This sequence comes from Cenchrus fungigraminus, assembly GCA_036936925.1. NCBI lineage: Eukaryota > Viridiplantae > Streptophyta > Magnoliopsida > Poales > Poaceae > Cenchrus > Cenchrus fungigraminus. The sequence goes on along the minus strand of CM072772.1, from coordinate 52,414,132 downwards.
GGGATGGCTGCATCGCTCATTAATTCAAAACTTAATGAGGCAGTATTATAGTGTAACTTGTAGATTATAGTGTAACTTGTAAGTTCAATGAACTGAAAAAAAGAGAAAAGACAATGTTTACTTGGGATTGATTTTAGAGTATCTTGACTTGTTACCTCTTCAGGAGTCGGAACTCAGTTTCTATATACATTGACACAACAAGCTGTTAACAGTCTATTAAATGACTAGGTTCTTGGTCTTTAACATAATTCATTGTTGTGCTTCCAGGGTGATTTAATAGACCAGCTCCTTCATGCTCAATTAGCGCAAGACCAGTACGAGCCATCAACATAGCCATCAACATATCTGGCATATCACTGGCAATTCTATAGCTTCTGATTGTTCGATAGGTTAAGCAAGCAGGTGAGTTGATTTTTGACATCGAGGGCAGAGGCTAAAAACATATCAAGTATGACAATTCCTAATTACAGAGCGCCTTTGTACATCTCCAATAGGGTAGTTTTTCCTAATAAACATGAACTGTCTGTAATCGATGTCAGTATGGTAGTGTTATTAGGCTCAAGGATATAATACTTTCAACTGGTTGAGGCAAGATAATTGGAGAATTGTGTTCTTTTACCAGGAAAATGGTTGCAGCAAGATTGCTTTGTGGATTGCTTGTGTGGTTTGTTTTGCTGTTTCCTGGGTTATAAAACTGACAGGAATATATGCCTTGAGCTGCATTGAGCTTGATTTTTTTGGCTTTGTGCCAAGAAACCAAGTATTTGTGTATGACTAAATCTATATTAATGAACTGCTGGTATGTAAGACTTTTTAAACTTTTCTTTATGGATCTTAAATTTATTTCACCCTATGATTGCTTATGAAATTATGATTCTTTTCTTAATCTGCCGTAGCGTTAGCACGGGTATTGTACTAGTGATCCCTAATTCGCTGTCAAAGTTGTGAACAATATCAGACTAAAATTTTGCACTCAACCAAAACAGAACCCGGAACTGTGTGGTCATCCAAAACAGAACCCGGAACTCTGCCGTAGCGTTAGCACGGGTATTGTACTAGTGATTGCCTTGTTTAGATATGTAAATTTGTGCGAATGAATAGTGCATTGGAGTACAAAGTTGTGCAAAATGTGCGTATTTGGGACATGTTCTGTGAAAAAGTGACTAGATGTGATAGATGTATACTTCAATGTGATGGATTAAGAGCAACTCCAACAATTTAGCTGAGTATTAGCTAAATATGGAGTTTTTACCTACTTTGTATAACTAGCATAGACGCGCTACATACACGTGTTTATACGTACACAAAATAAATATAATGTCTAAGAATCTATTTACAAGAAGTTTTAATATTGCAAATTGAAAAATTATTTGACGTGGATGGCTTTTGTGTTTCTATCAGCTCACTCGACATGACACTACGTGAAAACCTTACATTGGTAATGAGTATAGATGACCTTTAGTGACGGGAAAAGCGCTCGTTACCGATCTAGCACTACAAATGAGCGAACAAAGGTAATAGACAGATGTCCGTTATTGATAACACATTTGTAATGGGCATCTAACAAAAACCATTACCACAACTAGTTATCGGTCGCCTGAAATGACTGTTTCTCTGGGTCCATACGGGCCTTTGGTAACAGGCATTGACATCGAGCCCGTTATATGAACTCAACATCGGAGACGCATAAAATACTTCCATAGCGCGACTCGGGTAAAGAACCCGCGTCTCCTCTGTCTTGACGAAATGAGACGCGTGCTGTGTACACGCGTCTCCTCTGTCTCGATGAAAGGAGACACTTCTTGTGTACGTGCGTCTCCTCTGTCTAGACGAAAGGAGACACTTCTTGTCAACGTGCATCTCCTCTGTCTGACGAAAGGAGACGCGTGCTGTCTACGCGCGGCTCCTCTATCTCGACTAAAGGAGATGTGTGTTGTGAACCTGCGTCTGCTCTGTCTCGACGAAGTGTCAACTTTTGTGGCACACCGGGTAGTATTGGTAACGGTTCTTTATGCAGTCGGTTACATTGTTGGCATACTTGTAATGGACGTTCCAAGTGAAGCCAGTTACTCACCGATCTGTTTTTTAACGAGCTTTACTTAACGCCAATTACTGATACGTAGGCCACCCCTATAGTAACCTGCCTATTTTTTTGCTGCATCCTGGAACCAGCCAGGATTTGGCAGCCACCAGATCAGGGGATGCATCATGGAACCAGCTAGGATTTCACAGCCACCACAACAAGGAGATATCACAAACACATTCTCATCACATATATACACAAGTAAGATCACATATATACACAAGAAATATCACATCAAGTTCCTCATCAGACATGCAACAAGTTTCAAGTTCCTCATCAGGGCTTGTTTCGATGGAGTCTTGAGAAAACTTTCTGAACCAGGCAACAACATTTGACCCTAGCCAAGCAGGTTTCTCAGGCAACAACACCTGACTAAACAAGTCTGAATGCAGCAAGTTTCAAGTTTCTGGCTACAATGAACTCGTGGTGCACTATTATAGAAGTTGCCATTTCAGTGGAGGGTCTCCTTAAGAATGTACTCACACAACATCTCCCAGACTGACTTTAGATCTTGTGTAGAAACATTCAGGGTAGCTTAGAAATCCTGGAAAATACAATCATTATGAGAATATAAGTACAAATCAATTTCTAATATCAAATGGAGAATATGAGTAGAGACAAGGCTGAGCATTATCTACTTACAACAACCTTCTTGATGTCAGGTATGTCTTTGAGTAGTCTTAACATATTGAATGCCACATGGAATCCACACAAAGATGACCCCGATGGCTGCTGAGCGCACTGCATCGAGCACATGCATGAACTTTGTGGTCAAAATTAAAGAAATATCTTTTTTGGTTTTAAGGGACTAACAATGTCCACATCCCCAAGAAGGTAACATCCAGAGCAACTAGGGTTATAAGGTCATACACGCCACTGAATGCAATGTTTAACATTAAATCACCATTACCTTGAAAGTAGTTTTGAGCCACCTTTGCTGGAAAGCCAAGTTTATCCTTACTATGTTCCATGACGTAAGCATGCAACCTGGCACAATTTGGTCCAGCAGCCTCTAAGTCCGCTTCTGACAACATAGGCACAACATGTTTGTATTTTGGATCATGTTTTGTCTGAAAATAGTTAAGAAGCTCATCTTTTGATAGAGGTTTTCTGGCCCGATTCTCCTTCTGTGGTGGCTGCTGCTCAGGCGGAGATTGCCTGTCCTCCTCCTCCTGTTGTGGCTGCTGCTTAGGCGGAGATTGACTGGGCTCCTCCTTGTCCTATTGCAGAATCTACTGTTGCGGCTGCTACTTAGCCGGAGATTGCCTGGGCTCTTCATGCTGTTGTCAACACTACTGCTGTGTAGTTTTGCTGATCTGCTGCTGCTGCTGCTGAGCCTTCTCTTGCTGACGCTGAGCTGCAGTACCTCCATCTGATGCTATACCCATGCTATGTGATGTGGCTTCGGGGTTGGGAAGTCTCGTCATGGGTGGTATAAGGATCATGTTCTTTTACCATTGGATCCTTTGAAGGAGAGCCCCAGCTAGGGATCTCATCCCCCAACTGGTACAGGCAGAGGGTAGTAACCCGTATTGGCCCGCACATAAGTAGGTTGCACCATAGCATACTCATCCTGCACTGGTACTGTATGGCAAGTCTTTTGAAATGGAAAGACATTAACTAGTGTGAGCTCTACATTATTCCTAGTGCCATCCAAAAGGCTGCACTTGGTTGGCTCTGTTAGCTTATCTATTGTGTCCAACATATGATCAACTATCACTGTACTATTGATTCACTTCGTCCTCATTGACATGCCAATGGTCTTCCTCTCTGCCACGTGCATCTTCTTCCTCACTACCATGCACATCTTCTTCCTCGCTGCTACTAACAGGTGGTGCTTGGGAACGACGACACAGACCATTCGGTATAACCACACGTACTTGTCTTAGCATGCTGACAACTTTGATGTATGTTTCACCAACTATCTCTTCTATCTTCGTATCAAAACTCTTCTTCCTCTACATTCCAACAAACTCTCCACCAAACCCTTTACCCTAGCCAAGTGAACTAGACACGCCTCGGACCCGACCTCGATGCTCTGGAGTCTCAAGTGCTACGGTGAGGAAATCATTCTCCCTAACCCTAGGGAAAGAACCATTGCTAGCCTAGTTGCAAGTGTTTCACCCTATTTGCTACCTTCGCCACCGTAGGGTTACTGAATGTTATGTCCCTGCTTCCTTCACTAGTGGTCTTCCTCTTCCCTACCCTTGCCCGCATATAAGGCCTCGAACGTCTAGGAAATTGGTCCCAAGGGTTCTATTTTCCTTCTTCAGCTAGCTTTGCATCATACTCCTCCCACTCTTTAATTTTACCAAGATAACCTTTTCTGCCCGTCTTGTGTGGCTTATTATGCAAGGCTCTCTTTTCTTTCATCTCCTGACTCAATTGCTGAAATGAAGGAGAATTGGTTTCTACACAAACATGTCCCAGTCTTTTGGCTGCAAAAAGGCATACATCACAAAGGGAGGCTCCTCTTCGCTCACATGTTTTTTTCTTCAATGGGCCTTGAACCACCGTTGCAAGGTTGCAATCTCTGACATAGCTGCCTTAACTGCCTTCTTGCGAACAGATTCTTTCAGATTGGCTGGGTAATCTAGCTTTTCCTCTAAAACTGTGAACAATTGTTCCTTCTCAATTGCTGAGAGATCCTCAACCGCCTTGTTGATTGACACCCTATCCCGAGTAATGAGGCCACAAACCAATACAAATATATCCCTTGCAACATCTGGGGTAGGTCAAAAATTGTCATCAAGTCCAGTTGCAGTCAACTTGTCTTATGGCCATTTGGTTTGTGTCCTTGACTCGCTGGATCTAGTACTACTCGTAGCAGTCTGTGTTGAGTGACCCTGTGAAGAAGGTTCACCGTCGATGGGCTGTGATGGTGCACTAGAGGTAGAGGAGTTTGTTGTTGTGGGAGACTGCATAGATGACATGTCATGTTGTCAATAGAGCAACATAAGCAAGACTGGAAATCTAAACAAAATTCTTATTAGATAAATTATTATTCTCTGACTGGCAAAATAGCGGATATTAGACTAGAAATCAGTACAAGTCCTAAATAAAATCAGCATAGACATATAGTTCATATTTTACTTAGCATACGGGTTGGGGATAGGCGCTAACCATTTTGACAGGATGAAGCAATATGCTTATATATCAAAGCAGAGACACTACGTGAAAACCTCAAATAGGTCACGCAGCATTTGTAACGAGCCCTTAACACCCGTTACATGGACCTCACATCTGTAACGGTTGTTGTTTGGCGCTCGTTACTCATAAGCGTGGCAGGCCGACCTCGGGGTTTGCCACTACAATACCCGTTACCAATGAGGACTTCTAGTAATGGGCTTTGTAAACACCTGTTACATGAATTCTTTGTAACGAACGTTAAAATGCATCCGTTTCGAAAATGATACCTATGGTAACGGTCTTTAAAGTCTGTTACCGATCACTTTCGTACTGGAGACGCATGTTTGTTAGGACGCGTCTCCTTTGATGGCGACCCAATTGGAGACACTCGTTTGTTAAGACGCGTCTCCTTTGATTGCCACCCAGTGTCGCTTTTTTGCTCACATCGGAGACACACGTTGTTATTACGCGTCTTTGTCTTTGCCTTCCGACAACACTCACTCTCCTCAGAAGGCCACTCGCATTCTAACAACACTCGCTCTCTCTCCTCAGAAGGCCACTCGCTCTCTCTCCTCAGAAGGCCACTCGCTCTCTCTTCTTAGAAGTCCACTCGCTCTTTCTCCTCAGAAGTCCCCGCTGGCCTGCCCCGTTCGCTGTTGCCAGCTGTGCGCACTCTGAGGATCGCGATCTCTCTCCTCAGAAAGCCGGCGCTGCAGCAGGCCGGCTGGCCGCGTGCGCAACGGCGAAAGAGGCCAGCAGACGTCGACCTCTGGGAATAGAGGTTGAAAAAATCCATGCATGCAAGAACAATTGTGTATTGTTCGGTGGAGATTATGCAGACCTTGACAAGTGCCCCAAGTGTGGCTGGAATCGGTACAAGAGGAAAAAGGATGGTGGAGATGATAATAATGCTGATGACGAGAACGAGCATGTGGAGATCAGAGGCAAGAAGAAGGCAAACAGGGGCTCCTGTGAGGGTGGCATGGTATTTTTGCATCATTCCTTGGCTGAGAAGATGGTTCACAACACGAAAGGAGGCCCAACTCTTGCGTTGGCATGAGGAAGGCCGAAAGAAGGAAGTTGGTAAGTTTAGGCACCCCGCAGATGCAACACAATGGGGTAACATTAATTCCCACTTTGGGTGATTTACCAAAGACATAAGGAACATACAGTTTGCTATGAGCACAGATGGTGTGAACCCATTCGGTAACCAGAGCTCAACACATAGCACCTGGCAAGTCATGCTGTCATTGTACGACCTTCCACCCTGGCTATGCAAGAAACATAAATATATGATGCTGACAATATTGGTCTCTAGGCCAAAGCAACCTGGCGACCGTATTGATGTCTACTTGAGGCCACTAGTTGATGACTTGAAGAGACTGTGGAAGCCTGGTGTGAAGGAGGTTTGGGATGAGTTCATGCATGAGGAGTTCACATTGCGCGCCATGTTGTTCACCACCATCAACGACAACCCAGCTCATCGCAACCTCTCTGGCCAGAGTAAAAGGAAAGGTGCAGCTTACCCACACTGCTTGGAAGGAACTTGCTCAGTGTGCCTAATAAATTCAAAGAAATTTGTATTTATGGGGCACCGTCGTTTCCTCAGCAATAAACATGCATACCGGGCCATGGATTGTCAGTTTGATGGGCAAAAGGAGGATCAAGAGGCGCCATTGCATGTGACTGGAGATCTAGTCCACTTGAAAGTCAAGAACATAAAAACTATCGAGGAGTTACCCAAACTGGCTGAAAAAACCCTTGGCAAAAGAAAGAAACGAGATGGTGAAGAAGAAGAAGATGGAATGTGGAACAAGAAATCAATTCTATGGGAGCTAGAGTATTGGCCGATGTTGGATGTGCGTCATTCGATTGACAACATGCACGTCAAGAAGAATGTGTGTGAAGCTACTTGTGGAACATTGCTACAACAGAAGTCAAAAGGAAAAGATCATAAAAATGCAAGGGAGGATCTTAAAGATTTGGGCATTTGGCTGGAGCTCTATGCAGAGGAAACAGACACGGGGACAGACCTTCCTGTTGCTGCAACCACCTTGTCAAAGGCATAGAAAAAAGAATTCTGTGAGTTTTTGCATAATTTGAAAGTACCTTTAGGCTGCATATCAAACTTCAAGAGGCTAGTATCGGTGAAGGACATGAAAATGAATTTCAACTTGATGAAATCTCATGATTGTCATGTGTTGATGACAACTCTTCTTCCTACTGTACTTTGAGGTATCAAGACAGAACTGGTTCGCGACGCGGTCAGGGGCTTGTGTTTATTCTTTAATGCAATAGAATAGAAGGTGATTGATGAGAAAAAAACTATTGGACTTAGAGAGGAGGCATTTCAAGACCCCATGCCTGCTTGAAGCTACCTTCCCACCATAATTCTTTGATCTCATGCTGCATCTAACAGCACACCTCACGAGGGAGATCTGATACCTTGGCCCATCTTACCTTCATCAGATGTTTCCATATGAGAGGTTCTTTGGATTCCTGAAATCATTAGTACATAACCAGTTATTTCCGAAGGGAGCCATTGTTCGTGGCTACGACACCATCGAAGCAGTGGAGTAGGCCATGGGTTATATGGACCCCCACAACCCCATTAGTGTGCCTCATTCACGACTTTCAGGTGTTGGGACCTTGGGGAAAAAGTCAGTCACTCCGGAACCTGATGCCTTCGAAAAGGCTCATTTCACTATGATACAATAGCTGCACCTGATTACACCATTTGCTAATGAGCACAAGCGACAACTACGTGAAGAAAACTCTGACCGTGGTAGAGCTTGGCTTGCAAAGATGCACATGCAAGGTTTCAGCAGGTGGCTCCGAGATTATGTCTAGACATGCAACAATGCTGTAATAACCGACGAGATAAGGAATCTAGCATCGGGGCCATTTTTCACTGTAACAAAATACCAAGCAATGGATATCAATGGATACATGTTCTACACCATGGCCTAGGATAAAAAGAGCGTATATCAAAATAGTGGTGATGGGCCATCATCGACGACAATGTTGATGATGATGACATGCAAACAAACACATATTATGGTCAAATAGAGGAGATATGGGAGCTTGATTTTGTAGGATTGAAGGTAGCCTTGTTTCGGTGTAGATGAGTCACCAATGGGAATTGAGCTGTGAGTAAGGACAAATATGGTTTTGTTGGTGTTGATCTCCGGGTCTTTGGTTACAAATACGAACCGTTTGTCTTCGCCAACGATGTTGAGCAAGTGTTCTATGTACCTGACCTTGCAAAGAAGTACTAGTGTGTGGTTCTGCCTAGAAAAAAAAGATTATTGGGCTTGAAAATGTTGTTGAGGAGGAGGAATACAACCATTTGACGAAATTCCATCATTTGACACTTCAGACAAGCCCCAACTCTTGGGAACTAACAAAACACTTTACTTGCGAAGCGACCATAGTGAAAAAATCCATATACAGAAATCAAAGAAGAAAAAGCAAGCGTGATTTCTGCTAAATCCTTTTTGTAATGCAGGATGTGTATATTGCTGGAAATGGAATCCTTTTTGTAATATATTCTGCCTAAGATACTGTATATATTATGTTTATATTCTGCTTCAGTTCAGTAAGTGTGCTGCAGGCTGCTGACATTATCATCAGTAATGGGCGTTAATATAAAGGAGACGCGGATTAGCTAACCCGCGTCTCCTTTGCTTTGGGCAAAATATAGGTAAATCATACAAAAAATTGGACTACACACAGATAATCACACAAGCATGTCTCTTAAGATGCAAAATCACACACAGAGATTACAGTCATCATTGATACATCAGAAGGTTACAAAGCAGCCATCTATGTTCATCATCACTAGGCATTACAAGGATGAGGAACAAAGATTTTACTAAGCAAAAGAGATATGCTCCCATCGGCTTGTTCTTCTTCTTGATTCCAAGTGAGCAACAAAGGAAAATATAGCAGAAGGGGGAGGGAACATATCTCTTCAAAAATCCTCCTCCTGGAGGAGGGAAAGCAAAAGGAAGCGCAAGTTTGACGAGATATGCTCTAGATTCAGTGACCTTCCTGTCGGCTTGTTCTTCTTCATGATTGCAAGTGAGCAAAAAAGGAAAATACAGCAGAAGGGGGGAAACATATCTCTTCAAAAATCCTCCTCCTAGAAGAGGGAAAGCAAAAGAAAGCGCAAGTTTGACGAGATATGCTCCAGATTCATTGACCTTCCCGTCAGCTTGTTCTTCTTCCAGATGCCAGAGGTTCTGGGCTACTCTCCCCGACAGCTGATGAACCCATGTCATAAGGATTCTTATAGTAGCTGTGCTAGAGGGATGAGCACCCCATGCACCCATATCACAAGAATTCTTCTAGCAACTGAGAGAATGAGGAGGATGAAGAAAATAGAAAAGCAAAAGCCTGCGCCCTACAAGATCTATTCTTTGTGCCATAGCTAGATCTAGAGAAGAACGAAGCAAGTGCGGATGACCGATAGGCGTCGGTCCCTTTTTATAGATAAAACATGGAAGGGATAAGATCAAAAGCACAAGAAATGGGAAGGTTCCCAAGAAATTGATGCTAGATACGGTCAAGGGGGAAATAGTCACCCAGTCAATGGCTGACAGCAGAGGCAGTGATTCGTCTCCCAAGAAAAACAAAGGAGACACGGATTAGCCAAATCGCATCTCCAATGCATAATTAAAGGAGACGCGGATTAGCCAAACCGTGTCTCCAATGCATACTTAAAGGAGACGAGTGTTTGGAAAACAAGTCTCCTATACCTTATCTTTCCAAAATAATTTAGATCCCCGGCCCCTTCATCTACCCGCGAAAAAATAGCAACTGCCTACTCCTCATCATCACCATTCCGATCTCAGCCGGAGATGCCTAGCATGCCAGCAAGAAGCAGGAGGCACCAGCTGTCGTTGCTGGACCTCCCTAAAGACCTTCGCATTGATATTACGGTGCGCGTCGATGCGACCTCAAACCGGCCCTTGGCTGACCTTCACAACCTATGAGGTACTTGCTCAACCATCCGCCGTGTGGCGGCCACCGTGACGTCGGCCGACATTTTTTTTATAAAGGGGATAAGAGATGAGATTTCTTGGTGTGGGACCCCACCGCCTACAGAGCCTTCCTTGCCATGCTGACCGATCTCGGCAATCCGGGGGCTTGCATATTTTCCGGGATCAAAGCCGTGTTCATGGAAAACAGGGAAAGCAATGATCTCCGATGCGCTGTCGAGGGTGGGCCTATCTGTACACCATCTTGCTCTACAGGGACAATGGCGGTGCCACCGCAGACAACACCGCGAATCGATACATGAGGCGGGTCGCGGGCGGCGACAGGACGACGTCGAGGTGGCTGAGCAACGAGGGGTGTTTTCCTTTGCGTGAGAAGGCCGCGCATACGATCAACTCCTCGGTGTGGAGCATTTGGTGTGATCCACTGCTGCCTCCGTCATAGGTGCACAGCGATCAGCCATGCGCAGGCAATGGCGACTGCTGTGGCGTGGATAAAGGATGGCTTGGAATTTCTATCTTTTGCAGCGAAGCCTGTAGGCTCCGCCACGAAATGGTGAAGTTCGAATAGAGTATTGGAATAGGTAATCAGTAGCAGATTAGCTTTTGTATGTTACTCGTATTATCTGTGTGAATTTTTGGAAGAGCAGCAAAGGCGACGCGGATTATCCGTCTCGCGTCGCCAATGACTGTGGGGCCCAGTTCTATTCGAATGAAGAACAGTTCGCATTTTTCCTTTTAATCTGCAATCAAATTTTGTAACATGTTGTTGACAGTTAATATTTGTATCAAAGTTCATTTGGATTTGCAAGCATACAAATCCTCTATCGAAGTCAGGGGACCCTTCTTCCCTCAAGTGTCAACCCAAGGTATCGAATCCATGGAACAATGTGCGATGCAAGATGCTAGCTAGTAAAGCCAAAAACACTTGATCTTCAAAAAGGGTTGCTTTTGCATCTAATCTTAGAAAACATCAAGAAAACACATCTAATCTAAGAAGCACCGGAGGTAGCAAGAGATAGAGAGGGGGAGGTAAAACCAATCTAGAGAGATTGGATCGAGCTCTTGTTGAAGTTCCAACCAAAGAAGAAGATAGCAAATCGAACCTCATAAAAAACCTCTTTAAATCATGGCTTTCGTTCCAACTCTGAAAATGCCCGCCTTTTGGAACCTTCGTCCTGTCACGACACGCCCCTATTCATGCGGGTTAGCCTAGGGCGAGTTCAAGATGAACAAGACGAAAATGCTTGGTAGGTCAGGTATGCACCTCTAGCCACCACGGCTACAAGAACATCCTATGCGATATATCTCGATAATAGATCGGGGAGAAAGAAAACCCAAACGAAGACAAAGTCGTAGAGAAAGCACTTGATCGCTAAGAATCAGATTCCAATTTGTAAATTCAACATAGTAAATGATACATGGACAAGATTGAGAGCCTGTGTTGTTCGAGGACCAGTGGATGGTCGCTTCCTGGTGTGATAAGTGATTGACAACGTTGTGTGGACTGACTCTTGGCTAAGTATTACAGGTGCAGGCTGCGGCTTGATTGGTGTTGGTGCAGGTGAAGAACAAGCGCGAAAGGTCGATGCCGGTGAGGCCTCCAGCTATGGAGCAGACAAGTAGGCTTGGTTCGAGGGACCCGGTGGCCTGCGCGATCAAGTGCGGGTCGCATGGTGGCAAGGACAGCAAGACAAAGTCATGGATGGTTTCTTGGTTTAGCCTCAAAACCAAGGTCGAGTCGGGACGACGTGGGGGCCAAGTCATGAGTGGAGATTGGCGGGAGGTCACACCGAGTCCACGGGGTTTCCAGTTGTTCACCACAAAATCACTGGGTTCCTTGGTTGATCCACAAAGCCAAGATCGAAGACCGAAGCGCAGCAGCATCTGGCCGGTCAGATCGGTGTGCGACGACGGCTTCCGAAGACTTCGAAGCAGAGGACACGCGTCAGGATCGCAAGGCTTGCGTCGAGGCTAAGCATGTTGCGGTTGCCGGGCATCCGTCCGATGGTGCTACGACGAAGATTCCCAAAGTGCCCCTCGGGGGTGTGTATCTTAGTATTATGTATTAGGGGTAGTTTCATCTTTTGGTTGCCTCCATATAACCCAAGTGGTGAGAGGATGGCAGCCATCTCTTGTAACCCTAGCTCATTTGCTTTTGCTAGTTCCCTTCCTATTTTCCTTAGGATTTTCTAGGACTAGCTTGAGAGCTTCATGGTGAGATCTTTAAAGAGGGATGGATGATCGAGAGGCAAGCTAGACCTTGTATGAACCTTCATGGTATGTATAGATGATTCGGCGTGGTTCCTCAAGGCTTTGTGTTGTTCCCCTGTTTTCCCTTTTTGGTGATTTTCGGAGCTTTTCTTGACGATTTTCTTGTGGTGGATTTGAGGCCTTTCTCTTGGGAATTTGGTTGGGGATGTATGCATGAGCCCTTCGTGGTTCTTTTCCTTGTGATCTCCCTCTCAAATCCGTGGGAAAAGGTGCTCGATTTGGGTGTTTTCTTAGGTTTCGGGAAAGTGGTGTTCTTGGTGGAAATCCTTCGATTCCTCTTGATTTAGCAAGTTTTGGTGGACCAAATCGTAGCTATGGGATGCCCATGAGGTACTCCTAGTATCCCCAAAGTCTTGTGCGAATCCGTGGAGCGAATCGGAAGATCGGGAAGGTTATTTGGAGGAGTTGACCCGCGGCTCGCTGTTCATCCCGAGTGCCCAGGCCTCGACCGGTCTGACCGGTGCTCCCCACCGGTCTAACCGATGCTGCCCTTTATTGGGTTTTGGCTTGGGTGAACGTGCCAGGGTGCTTGTTTGTCTCTAGGCTTGCAACTGTTTGAGTTTGGTGCTATTTGGAGCCCTGAGAGTTGGATTCTTGGATTTGGGGTTTCCAGGCTCAGACCGGTCTGACCGGTGTGCTGTACCGGCCTGACCGGTGTAGGATCTTCCCTGTGGAAATCTTCAAGTCTTGCTCGGGTGTTCCGGTTGGGGTCTCAAGTGACCCGGTGTGTCTCTGGAGGGTGTCGGGTGATCCGGCCAGGACCGGTCTGACCGGTGGTGGTGACCGGTCTGACCGGTGTGGTCTGTGTTGCTGCTCGAGTATTTGTTCCGCTGCTTTCTCGAGTAGGTTTTGGTGGAAGTTTGTTCCTAGGGTCAGTAGCATTTCAGTGGCTATGTGACTTTGGCAAACTTTGGTAGTTTGAGTCGAAGAAGTGTTGGATAGGCCGTGTTCATCTTGTTGGAGAAGTCATCTCCTTCGAGAAGAATTTTTATTGGCTCCCATTCACTCCCCCCCTCTATGGTTGCCAGTTCGGTCCTTCAAAGATCACCACCGGGATCCTACCTTAATCTTGATCCTAGCTCCTAGAACTCTGACGTGGTCTTCCTTGCAAGGTTCCCACGCCGGCTAGGGAAACCCTAGTCAACTATCTCGACCCTCTCCTCTCCGGAATGGTGTCCCTCTCTTCTCTGTTCCTCAGCGGCAAATGACGAATGGTATGATGCGTGGCTCTTCGCACGGGGACTATAAATAGTCCGAGGGTCATCTAGGTCAAATGGGGCAGCGAATGGGGCTGGAATGGGCTGGGCTGACCGTCCTGGGCCTATCTCGGCCTGGTTCACGGTCTCCTTCGTCGGTGATGCTTCTCGTGTCTTCTGGAACCTTCACCCCTTTGCATGTGGGCCCTTGGTGTCAGTTTCTCCGCGGTTTGGATAGGGCTCCTTGTTGCGCAAGCTTCAACATTTTCTGTCTAGGTCCTCAGAGTTTTCTGCCTTCACAGTTCGATCCTTGGGCCTCTTGGAGTCATGTTCACTTCATATCTTGACTTGTACCGAGCTTCATGATCTTCTCACGAGGTGTTTGATGAAGTTTACCCGGAAGTCTTGCATTTAGCGCTAAAGTCCTACATAAACAATAAACTCCAAAAACGACATGCAAGAGCGAACTTGTTATATCATGGGGGTTAGTACCAATGGATAAGATATTAAATTAATGCCAACACCGAAGGTAAACTCATGGCTAGGTTGACGGAAATTCACCATCAACAACTCCCCCATGCTTAAACCTTGCTCGTCCTTGAGTAAGCCTTCGATGGATATCAGTGTTGCCCTTTATTGTTCAAACCCTGCACTTGATCATGCACGAGAAAACATAATGCTCTCAAAATTTTAATTCGTTAGAGTTCCATAGCGTACTAGCCTTCATCCCTACGGAGGGTGGATATCAATTAAGCTCTTCCCACAAGTAATTAAACATGCTCCCAGAATTTAAATAGATCTCAGAAATTTTGAAATAAAGAATAAGATAAAGAAAAGAGCTCAACCAATTTCAAAAATTTAAACCACCTTGCATCTTGCTCATGAACTCTCATCTCATCTCATCTCTCATGCCTATTTGTTCTACTCCCTTCCCCTCTCAAAAATATATATAAGTGGTAGGCTTTATATGGAGCTTTTGGGAAAGGTTTAGTCCTACCAAGATATTATTATTGATATATTATCAAAACAAGACAAGCTTCTCATGGTCTTACTGAGACTCGTCAAAAAGGTCATTGGAAAATAATGTTGTTTCAAGGAGGGGGAGAGAAAAAACACACACTTTGAGATAGGTGGACATGTGCAAATGGCAAAGAGTGATCCCGATGCACAAAGGAAGTCCTCGTTATTGGATTGCACATGGATGGAAAGATGAGTTTGGATCTTGATCTTGAAGCTTTTTGAAATTCCTAATGCATTTAGAGAACCGGGGAGTTCACTTTATTGTTCTTTATACATACACATATTTTTCTTTCTTTCTCATACTTATATTTTTTTTCCTTTATCTCTTTATATATATATTTTTAATTACTCCCCTTGAACTCTAAATTGCATTGTACCTACCTCCTCCCCCATGCTTAGACGTTTGCTCGTCCTCGGGCAAAGAGGTGATAGAGATAAGGTAGGTACTGGAAATATATTTTCCTTTAGAGAGATACTTGAAATATTCAATCTTGGCACCATCTTGCAATCTTCCTCGAGTTGACGATCCATACTCAAATGATAGGTTGTGGTCAAGGAGGTAAACACTAAGATGATATTTATGGTTTTATGGGTGGATATCCGGCAAGGTTTGTGAAATTTCCGATGTGGAGATTCACAATGCACGGATAGAATGGTAGCAATAAGATAGGTATGCAAAAACAAAATGACCAGCTTCTTAATCTCGGGTCAGAGATATCAAGCCCTGAATTAATTCACCCAAAAATAAATCTTGTATACTAAGTTTTTGCACTCAAATAGTTATATGGCTCTGGATCGGTAGTGCAACATGCAAGTGGTATTAATGACAAGGTTAGCATAACTTTTAAGAACAAAAATAAATCATCTTTAACCCATTCAAAAATTGAGAGCATGAGAAAAACTATGGGTCTCATTTTCATCATAACCTCCGCAAAGGATTAAGCTAGCATTTAGATTAATTTTAGATTTGTATTTTAAGAGAGCATTAGCTTAATTATGCATAAAACAAGTACCAAGATGAGCAAAGCGGCAACTATCATCATATATCAACATGGCACAAACTTTCTATCTTTGCCAAAGGTAAAAACTTGGTGGTGACATTATTCATGATAAAATTAAGACTAACACACATGCTGAAAATAAAAGAAAACAAAAAATTACTACGCATACATAAACGCACACAAGCTGAAAAATAAAGAAAAGGAAAAGGAAAAATCAAACCAAAGTAAAAGAAATAAGCTTCTCCTCTCTTTAATCTTCCACTGGCGGTTGGTATTGGTAGTCTTGGCTACTATATCCTTGCTCATAATAAGTTTGCACCAGTCCTCCTATGAATTGCTCCGGCGGTGCTATGTGAAGGCGACCTAGCTCAAAGGCGATGTTCGCGGTCCCTTCTCCCATTTGATTTGCATTGGATTGGATTGCTGCAATATTTTGCATGTTCCTTGCAGCGTATCCTCCAATGATGGCCACACTTTGTTGTGGTTGAGGAAGGTGCGCATATTGCTCCGCAAAGGCTACGTTGGGTACCATCAATTAAGTTGGTGGGGGCATGGCTACGCCACTCCCCCATGCTTGCATTGGTACACCTCCGTAGTATCTTGGTGGCATCGGGATTCCTCCATATGGTGGCACATTAACTTGGGGTGCACCCTCTTCTTCTTCTTCTTCTTCTTCTTCTTCTTCTTCTTCTTCTTCTTCTTCTTCTTCTTCTTCTTCTTGAGCTGTGCGGCTGACGATCCTTCCTCTATAATTCTTCCTCTCTTGTTCTTCTTTGCCGGTATTAGAAGTCCTTCCTCTAACCAATCTTGTTTCCCCTCAATAAATAATTTCAGCCTTGCATCCGGTAGGGGTAAATTAACTTTGACCACTTTATAGCCTCTCCTTTCATCTCCACTTATGTATTTTCCTTGTTTCATATATTCAATACCCAAGGAAGTCCCGGCGAGGAGAAATTTTGGGTTCCTTGTAATCCCTGGCCTTCAAGAGATGGCCAACATGGAGAGGTAACATCCCGAACCAATGTCTCCGGATCCCGAGATTGCTTCGCAACACCATCGTTTGATCATAAGATATGAGGGGTCAATTGGCTGCCCAACAATTAAAGCTGAGTAAAGTCAATTGTTGACATTGCTAACGTCATCGACTAGAAACAGATATAAGATCCATCTCTATCGACGGCACCAGAAATGCAAAGGTATATCTTAACATGATGCTAAGTGTATATCAGATGTTGCTTTCAGATAAACTAAAAGATAAATCCAATACGGGTCATAGCACAACTCAATCTAGGTTGCCATCCCTGACAGAAGTGCCACTAAAACACATGGATTGGTACTCTTACATATGCCTTGGATCTCTAGATAAGAATATATATATATATATATATATATATATGGGTATCCGCAAGCGCACAGATATGAATATACTATTGTAGCATTTTAACCAGGAGTAAAACCAGGTATCGTATTTATATTCTACCTCAGGGAAAGAAGTCTTTCATCTATAATAACAAATACATGCATATCTCTCAGTTGTGTAATGTAGAGTGTCCAAAATATATCAATTACTATAAACAGGTGTAAGTCACATAAAGATAATAATAATGATAGCATTGATCAAGTCATAACATCGTGAGCCACTAGAAAGTGTCAATATAGAAAGAGAAGCGTATTCACAGCTTAGTTAGCGAGGATACTCCTCGGTAACTCTAAACTATGTCAATGCAAACTATGATTAGTGCAATACATTTAACAATCATGGAAGAAGAACTATTATACTAATGCATGGGGAGACTAATCAGGAGGATCAAGACCGAAACTTCAAACAACCCAAATAGTATAAGGCTCCACTAGTCCTACACACGGGGGGTGGATTGCAAAGGCCTTAATAGTGCTGTCACCACCACGATCTACCACACGACCCGGCATGTAGGGTGCAATCACAGGTAAGTACAGTATAAGCACCACGCTTACACTATCTTTACCACTCACCCATGTTAACAGATGATCTAGGTGAGGGCTATACGACTCCATACACGAATATAAAGGTAAATCAACTATGCTAAACATGTAATCATAATAAGCACCAAAGCACATAATCTCGAATATAATCATTGATAAGAACATATGTCTCTACAGCAAATGTGAAGAACTTATGAAGAACTTACAAAAGCGAAGCTAGATCAGTATCTCGACCAGCTTCTAGACGATCAGGAGCCAAGTAGACGCCTTGCCTCCTCCTAGATCTAGACTAGTTAGCTACTCTCACTATATGGTGTTTCTAGGGTCTAGTATCTCTAACTTGATGACTTGATCTGGTGTATGAACAGATGAGAGCCAGATTCTGTTCTGCCAGGGGGTCAGGGGGTTGATTATATAGTCCTGAGGGGAAGCCATGAGCCGTACAATCAAACCGACCTAACATACGGTTTAGATTGAACCTCATAAGCGGTGGAAGAACATTCCAGAAGTAGGGCTGACGTGGCGCCCGGGGGTGGCCGACCGGCCCCACCATGGGGCCGACCGGTCTGTGGTGGGCCCCCCTCGGGGCCCACTTCGGCCAGGTGGGTCTTTGCCTCTTCCAGATGCTTCTTTCTTGGGTGCCAAGTCACGTTGAGTTCCGGAGCCTTCTAGACTTCATTCTTTTCCTATTTTTCTAATTAGTCCCTACAATACATAGAATTCTTCAAAACTCCAGAAAAACTATTAGTGACACCCTATTCTAAGTTCGTATTAACAATTATGCCCTTTTCTCATGTTTAGTTGACTTATAAATATATAAGATAAAATGTGTCAACAAACTCCCCCAAGCTTACCCTTTGCTAGTCCCTAGCAAAGCTATGCTATAGCAGGATCAGGAGTTGCTGCAACGCTTTCACGCCTCAAAAATACCATGATTTTCAAAAATAAATTCTCCTCAACAAGATTGCTCCATCTTACCTTTAACCATGGTGTGTAGCCTTTTCATAAATCTTAAGCGATTAAAAGACAGAACAATCAAGTCAAGCAGTATATCTCAAATTCTTTGATCAACTATCATCCTGGGGTTTTTGCAAGATTTTTCAAATAAAACTCAGAGATCCTGTGTATGATCTTCTCAGGCATGGAGTCACACTTGGCAAGATATGTATGGTGGGATGATAGTGTTGAATGGATGAGGGTGAATGGTGGTAAGCCTTTAGCCTTTTTTCTAGCTCTTGGACTATATCTCTCTTTCTAGAACTTTAAGATCTGGGCTTTCCATTCTTGGAGAGGTGGCTCTACTCACCCCGGACTTTTGTCCATTTTTCTCTCTCCTTAGAGATGTAGGCTCTTCTCGCCCTCGGACTTGTGTCCATTATTCATCTCTAAATTTATTATTTAGGGGGTAGGCCCTTCTCACCTAGTATGACACTTGTCCTTTTCTCCCCCTCTCTCTTCTCACTTTTTCCTCTCTCTTCTTCTTTTTTTTCGAATGTAGCCCCAGAATCTCTTTTCTCTCTCTCTTTTTATACATTGAGAGAGACATATCCAAGAGTCATATGAGCTATTTTATGGCTTGTAGCTTGATGGAGAATGCGTACTTTCAGGTTAGAAGCAGCATAAATGGTGGAGTGGAATGATCTTGATGTGTATGACAAGCTCTCAAGGATCATAAACACAGGAACTCATCATGTAGGATTTTTCATAAAAACCAGGAATCAAGCTTCTCTAGGAATATGATAAATAGCAGCTCAACTTTTCATGAATTATCTTTCAAAGCCTAGACTCAGATTAAGCATGTACTACCCACGGGTTTTGGGTTTAGAGCAAATTAAGCATTTAAAGCTTTAGGAGAATCTAGGTCTGAAAATTAAGTATTTAAGAGGAATCACGGCGGAGCAACTATTCATCATTTCCAAGCATAAACCATCAAGATCATCATAAAAAGAAAAGCCAACTAGAAGACTCTAGTATTTATTCATACTAAGACTCTTTAACCAAAACATAGGATAATGATACTTATCGTGATAACTTGGGGTGCTCTCCCCCAAGCTAGATCTTGAAGTAGTCCTTCATCCATCCTTAAAACTTGTTTTCCTTCAGGTTTTCCTTAATTTCTTCCTGCAAATATTAATCTCGCACATACCCGAAGGAACAAATTTTAGGATTATGTTGCGAACCTTCATGTGCCCACTTCTTTTTGGTTTTTTTTTTCTGAAAAGCGTGGACCTTCATGTGCCCACGTATTTTTGTGAATTTTTATATGCAAAAAGGGATGTTAAAGCAAAAACATGTGAATGCAATATATTATTATTTTTTATGCCACCACGGTACGGAGTACATGAGGCCTTAAGGAACAGATGCAAATGTAGAAAACATTTTTATGGTCTTTTTCTAATGCAAGTATAGGTAAGTAAAAATGCTAAAGGAAAAATGCTAATTAAAAATGCAGATAAATACCGAGTTACCTCTCGGCAAGAATTTCGAGTACTTACTCCCATGGTGTAGATGTAGTAGCTGATGATTGATCAATTAGTGACGCGGGTAGTGATTGGTCTTCCGAAGGTGTACTCTTGTCTTTCTTCCTCCAGACTTGTTTCTTCGGTAGAGACCTTTTTGGGGTAACAGGTTCAGAGTTCTTGAATGGTAGGAGCTGTGCCGACTTCTCTTTAATCTCTTCCTCGATGTTCTTAATGTCCGTCAACTTCGTGTTCAGCTTGCGTTGCAATTTCTGAAGGCGTCTCCGCGTCTTGTTCTTCTTGGGCTGCTCAGAGTCAGTATAAGTATTAAAGTAGCAGCGTACCTTATCAGTTCTGAACTGGAAGTGGATCTCGCCCGTCCTCATGTAGATGGTGTTCAGGAACGGTCTCCCAAGTACTATGGGAGGATCTTGCTCTTCATCTCCCATGTCTATGACTACAAAGTCAGTTAGGACATAGTGATCTTTTATCTTGACAGGTACATCTCGCGCAACTCCCTCCAGGAATTGGTGTGATTGGTCTGCCATCTGCAGCATTATATAGGTGGAATACAAAGGCAGGTCACCATATATTAATTCATAAGTTACCTTAGACATTAAGTTGATGCTCGATCCCGTGTCGCAGACAACTCGCTGGAAGTTCCATTGATTGATGGAGCAGTGGATTGATGGGACTCCAGGGTCGTCTGACTTTGGCAGCAGTGGTGAAGGAAACAGATTCTCGTTTTCTGATTGAATTGTGTTGATCATCCAAATTTCCTGTGACGCCCCAGGTTTTTAATCAGCATTATTAGTGCTAATGATCTAGTCAACCAAGTCAAACACGTGACTTTGGTCAAACCTTGGTCAACCTGGGTCATCACCTTGAAAACCTTGCCAACAATCACTAATGATCTTCTTAATCAAGTCAAAACACCCTTTTGGTCAAACCCAGGTCAAAGGCATAGTCAAACCCTAGTTAAACCCCTAATGTCTTTGAGCCTTCCCTAGAACTTTTGCCGCGTTCTCCAATTTTCACTTAAACACTTCAAAATCGGCCAATATAAAAGTTGTTCGTCTTTTTGAGGGACATACTTTTCATAATTTGCAGCATTGGAGATTTTGAGTGGAAGATGTTCAAAATTGTGGTCAACGCCAGCCCTTGCTTCTTGTCTGAGCCGAGAAAAACCCCATCTTTGCCAGCAGTTCATGCTCAAACGGTTGATCAAAGCATAGGTCGGCTTTTACAAAAAATGATCTCCTATAGATGCTCTACAACTTTGGTTTTCACAGTTTTTGAAGTTTGGTTTGAAAATTTGGATAAAAACCCGGCAAAACAGTGTTAAACGGAACGGAGACCGCGACGTTGTGTCGCGCCGCACTCCAGAGCGCGCCCGCGCGTGCCGCCACGCGGCGCTGCCGCCGTCTCGGCGTCCGGGTCCCCCGCGGCCATGAGACCCGAGGCAGCGTGGGTCCCATATGCCGCACGCTTACCCACGCACGCACCCCTATGTGTCGGACCCCCCTCGCCACTCCTCCTCCACGCGCGCCATGTGCAGCGCAGCGACGCCGGCCCCTACCACGTGCCCGCCGCTGCCACCGGCCGTGTCGGACCCCCCTGTTCGCGCGCCTTACCTTCGCAGCGAAGGCGTGAGCCGCCTATAAAAGGCCGCCGGCCTCTCCCCTCGCGCATACACGCACCACCGCCAACTCCCTGAGCCCCGCCGCCCCGCCATTGGCGCCCTACACAGAGCTCGACCTCCCGACCCTCAACACTACCGCTCAACCCCTCAAACCGGCACTCAAGCTCCTCCTAAAGCCTGCGCCGTCGCTTGTTGGCTAACCCCGGCCCTCCCTTCGCTGGAAAACACAGCGCCGCGGCCACTGCCCCCTGGCGCTGCCGTGCGACCTCACCGGCGACCCTTCTACCCCAACTCTGGCCACCAGCAGACCCGCGGTGAGCTCCTAGTCGCCTCCACCCCTTCCCCGGCCGTCTCCGCCGCCGGCCTCGCCGGAATTCCGGCCGCCGCGCCGGCAAGCCTCCCAAGGACCCAATTGCGAGGTCCCAATTAGTTCCAAGGGCTTTACTGCGAACCAGGGGCGTATTTGTAAGAGTTTGAAAGTTTCTAGGGACCTGCATGCAAAACCAAATCTTAAATAGTGTATGGATTTTGCTGAATCTTAGAAAAATCATATAAAATCACAGAAAAATAAGAAAAATGTCAAATTTTGTTGGTTTCCTTGTGAACAGACCTACAACTTTTACAAAGCACGACCATACTTTTGACTAATAGTTTTTGCATGAAAAATTAAAAATAGTGTAACCTAGATCTACTGTAGTTCAAAATCTACAAGAGATCTCGAGCTGCATTTTGGATATGTTGTGAGTAATGTCATTTCTAGGTTCTGCACCAAAAATTGCACAAAGTTACTGAGTAAATCTTTTAATATGATTTATGTTGTATTTATGCTGAATCTGCCTTAATAATTTTTATAGCTTAAACTAAATATATTTTTATGCCCAACTTCTGGATATAATCTTTTTATGCCTAGATACAACTCTGGTGAATTAATCATGATTTTATATCTGTCCTAAATATTTATTCTTGATTTATGCTTAGTTTTAAATGTAATTGCATAGTTCAAGATCTAGAGTAGCTCTTGATGTGTTTGTTGATTTCCTAGCCTTGATTTGTGTCAAAGAACCAATGGGAGAAAGTTGGAATCCATTTGTTGCTTAATTAGTTTTATATGCATTTATCTTGCTTTGGTAGATAAAACTTGTCATTTTTTGTATAATTAATTTATAGCTCTTTTAAAGGTGAAGTTTTGTGCAGTGGCCTTGTTTAGGTCTATAGTGCTTCAGAAACACCACCTACCATATTTTATGAATTTGTTTATGAATAAAAGCTATGGAGGCCAATTAAAGCTTATTAATAAGTTAAATTGGAAAACCACCAACACCACACCTAATGACCTCATGTTTGTGATGTGGAACATGCTAAGGAGGTTGAGACCCCACCCTTGCTGTTTTGGTGAAATTAAATTAAATTATTTATATAAATATGTACACAGTCACTATTAAAAGGAATAAATAATAAAACACCATGTGTTGTTACTTTAATAGAAAGAATATACCAAATGTGTGTTTATCTATGTGAATGTGGTCAACCATGCACCCCATGGTTGTCATGTGTTGTTTTGTAACTAATTAAATCAAAACCGCCAATTAAATCTTGCATATGCATCCTCGTGTAGATCTTCCCGACGGTAGCTATACGCTTGTGCCGGAAGGAGGAGACGAAGGAGCTGACGGTGAGCTGCAGTACGTGGACGTAGCTCAGGACCTGGACCAAAGTCCAGAAGGGCCCAAGGCCAACCTTGCCGACAAAGGCAAGCCTCGGATCATTAACCCTTCTTTTTAAAATTGTGCAATTACCTTTGCTATGTTTGTGCATTTACGTTTCAGGAGTTGAATGAAACCCTAGATGCATGATCCTTAGGTACCTATGTTCTTTTACTAGTATGCTAGGTCGATAGCTGCTATGCTATAGGACCGGTACAAGTCGAGTGATGTTAGTCACTCGCGAGAATAGGTTCTTATGTTGGAATCATAAGATCTTTATAAATGAATTGCTCATGTGGTAAGAGCATGGGATTTGGGCTCCGGTCCAGTGGCTTTCGTGGGCTAAGCTTTTGAACGTACTAAGCACTTGTCGGGAATGGGACCGGTAAGCCTAGTACCTTAATGAGACGGTGCAGGATCTTACTATTACTAATCTTGAGTATTCACCTGCCCAGCTCGCCACCGGGAGGGGGGTACATGTGGGAGGCTGGATGTACTGTGTGGGGCATACCAGATAGCCTTGTACCCAGAACTGTAAGCTTCGATCCCAAGCCGAGGACTTTTGGGAACTGCCTGGTGGTTGTCCAGTGTGAGGGCACCCTACCGTGTCTTTAGGTTTACCTTGCAAGGGTTTTAATCAATCGATTGTCGGCCTCTCACCGTTATCTGAGACTGCTTAATCAACTGGCCACGATATCCCTTAATGATGGAACTATGTGAATATTTATGCATGGATTAATTGTATTGTACAATTCTTGATTGCAATAGATGGCTCACCTTAGAAATGGTAATTAACTAGAATTTGAGCTAAAATATTAAAAGTAAGGACCTACTCTTTGTTGCTTTTCAGCAAAAGAACTCCACCGGCCAAAAAGCCCCTCATGTCTAGAGTTTGGTGATGTAGTTATCACCCGACGGTTAAGTCTTGCTGAGTATTAGTATACTCAGCCTTGCTTTATAAATGTTGTTGCAGGTGATGTTGTTTGGCCTGGCGAGATTCCACCCGGCTGGGAGCTGGAATGGGTGGATGACGACGAGTGACGGCATCACGGATGGCCTCCTGTGATGTCTATCGTATCGCTAGTTATTTATTCCGCTATTTTCAAACTCTAAACCTTTACTTATCATGTCATGAACCATGGTTTGTAATAATTAACCCTTAGGGGTAAATTGGATTTAATCTATGTATTGTACTCTGGACTCGCCTTCGTGTGAGTTTTAATGCATATGTTCGATCCTCTGTGTGTTATCCAAGTGATTTACCGGGCTTTGACCCGGCAACATACGACGGGATGGTACTTTATTATCGCTTAATGACCAATGTGGATTTGATTTAGGCGATAGTACGGTATTTTCTCGGGCGGGTTGTCACACTTCCTCCACGTGTAGTCGAGGTTGATTGTTCTTTTTGTTCCTCCTTCTATCTCTCCTTTTCTTCTCGATAGCTGACTTGTACTCTTGAGGGTAAGGATATTGGGGGTGTGCAGGAGCTCTTAGGATCTTGTTCTTGAAACTAAATCTCTCCTTCTTCCCGTTGATGGTGAAGACGATCTTCGCAGTGTCGGCGTAGATGACGGCTTTAACAGTGGCAAGGAAAGGACGTCCCAAAATGATTGGGGCATTCTCACTTCCCCCAGTCTCGACGACAGCGAAGTCGGCAGCTACGTAGGAACTTCCTACCCCCAGACATATGTCGTTTAGGATGCCCTCAGGGTAGCATAGTGACAGGTCTGCAAGCTGCAAGCACATGGTTGTGTACAATAAAGGTGAACCATTGATTTTCTCATATATTACCTTGGGTATTATGTTGACGCTAGACCCAAAGTCACAGAGTGCATTCTCGAAAGTGTAGGCTCCAATAGTGATGACTGGCCTTCTTGGATCTCCTCTCTTGGCGGGTGTGCCCCAGTCAGTCCACTTTGGGCCTTCTTCTGTCTTATTAGCGCACAAGCCTGCATAATAGATATCGACAAGATTTGCAGATTCCAATTCTTCCGGCTGGCCCGGAATCTTACCTGGGTTAGCCGTGGGAACAGATGATGCCAGCTGAGATATCTGAGATTCTATCATTTTATTAAAACTATGTTGGTTCTTAATGGCGGAAGAAAAGCTTTCCATTTTATTACTAATAGTTTCTAACATTTTATCATTGGAAGCTAATTTCTTAGACAGATTATCCATAACTCTACCCTGGTTTTGAACTAAGTCTCTTAAAGGTGGAAAATTATTGGAAGAGTTATTACCTTGATAGTTACCTGAATAGTTACCTGGGTAGTTGGGCCTCTGCTGGGTCCATCCTTGATTTTGCTGGGGACGATATTGATTGTTGTTGTTGATGTAGTTCACGTCCTCCTCCAGCTGAGGGCATTGATTGCCCGAGTGTCCAGTGTCTCCACACTCTTCACAGGTCATGCAGGATTCGAAGAGTTGCATGACTTCCTTCTTCTCAGGGCCTTTGTCTTCAAGCCTCTTCATGATTAAGTCCATTTTGGCAGACAGCATATCTACCTCCTTGAGCTGATGCATTCCTCTTTCTTTCTTGCGAGGTTGACGCTCCTCATTCCAAGCTTGGTTGGACGCCATCTTTTCCACAAGGTTAGTAGCTTGAGTAAGTGTAAGGGACAGGAAGGCACCTCCAGCTGCAGCATCCATTGTTTCACGGGTGTTGGTAGAGAGCCCGTGGTAGAAGGTCTGCATGAGCAACCAATTCTCCATTCTGTGGTGTGGGCATTCTGAGATGTAGTCTTGGAAGCGTTCCCACGCTTCAGGAACAGATTCGTCATGTTGCTGCT
This sequence comes from Cenchrus fungigraminus, assembly GCA_036936925.1. Classification (NCBI taxonomy): domain Eukaryota; kingdom Viridiplantae; phylum Streptophyta; class Magnoliopsida; order Poales; family Poaceae; genus Cenchrus; species Cenchrus fungigraminus. Next base: position 52,387,871 of record CM072772.1, on the reverse strand, counting down.
GGAAACTTGAAATTTTCCCCCGTAAGGCATTGGTTTTTCCTATAGGAAAGAACTTTGCCAGAAAGGCAGTAGAACACAATGTCCAAGTTGTAAGTTTGTCTTTGTTGGAGTAAAACCATTGCTTCGCTCGCCCCAAGAGTGAGAATGGGAATAAGCGAAGTAGGACTGCATCACTTGGCACATCTTTGATCGTGAAGGTGCTACATATCTCCAATAAATGTTGAAGGTGTGCGTTGGCATCTTCGTGAGCTTTTCCACAAAATTGGCTAGCTTGTACCATGTTGATCAGTGCCGGCTTGAGCTCAAAAGCTGCGTCTCCCACAGCGACTGCCGGACCAGTACGAATGTTGTCCGGGGTCGGTGCGGAGTACTCGCGAAGGGTCTTGTTTGCCATTACTTCGAACGTGGGTGTTAAGCATCGCACTGTTGAATCTTCCAAGGCAGAGGTCGTGGGCCAAGACTCGGGCTTTGACCTTACCTTCCTTAGGATTTTTTCTGGATCTGAGACGAAGTTGTCTGGAAGATTCTTATTCATACATTACCCTGAAATCAGATAGACAAAAGTGGAAAGAACAAGGGTAAACCTGTTTAAGCAATGATAATTTGGGTTCTCGATACATTACGTGTGAGAGATGCATGCATGCTATTACTAAATTTATTATTTAGGCTATAAACTTTCTTTCCCCGGCAACGGCGCCAAAAATGCTTGTTGACATTGCTAACGTCATCGACTAGAAACAGATATAAGATCCATCTCTATCGACGGCGCCAGAAATGCAAAGGTATATCTTAACATGATGCTAAGTGTATATCAGATGTTGCTTTTAGATAAACTAAAAGATAAATCCAATACGGGTCATAGCACAACTCGATCTAGGTTGTCATCATTGACAGAAGTGCCACTAAAACACATGGATTGGTACTCTTACATATGCCTTGGATCTCTAGATAAGAAAATATATATATATATATATATATATATATATATATATATATATATATATATATATATATATATATATATATATATATATATATATATGGGTATCCGCAAGTGCACAGATATGAATATACCATTGTAGCATTTTAACCAGGAGTAAAACCAGGTACCGTATTTATAGTCTACCTCAAGGAAAGAAGTCTTTTATCTATAATAACAAATACATGCATATCTCTCAGTTGTGTAATGTAGAGTGGCCAAAATATATCAATTACTATAAACATGTGTAAGTCACATAAAGATAATAATAATGATAGCATTGATCAAGTCATAACATCGTGAGCCACTAGAAAGTGTCAATATAGAAAGAGAAGCGTATTCACAGCCTAGTTAGCGAGGATACTCCTCGGTAACCCTAAACTATATGTCAATGCAAACTATGATTAGTGCAATACATTTAACAATCATGGAAGAAGAACTATTATACTAATGCATGGGGAGACTAATCAGGAGGATCAAGGACGAAACTTGAAACAACCCAAATAGTATAAGGCTCCACTAGTCGTACACACGGGGGGTGGATTGCAAAGGACTCAATAGTGCTGTCACCACCACGATCTACCACGCGACCCGGCATGTAGGGTGCAATCGCAGGTAAGTACAGTATAAGCACCACGCTTACACTATCTTTACCACTCACCCATGTTAACAGATGATCTAGGTGAGGGCTATATGACTCCATACACGAATATAAAGGTAAATCAACTATGCTAAACATGTAATCATAATAAGCACCAAAGCACATAATCTCGAATATAATCATTGGTAAGAACATATGTCTCTACAGCAAATGTGAAGAACTTATGAAGAACTTACAAAAGCGAAGCTAGATCAGTATCTCGACCAGCTTCTAGACGATCAGGAGTCAAGTAGACGCCTTGCCTCCTCCTAGATCTAGACTAGTTAGCTACTCTCGCTATATGGTGTTTCTAGGGCGTAGTATCTCTGAATTGATGACTTGATCTGGTGTATGAACAGATGAGAGCCAGATTCTGTTCTGCCAGGGGGTCAGGGGGTTGCTTATATAGTCCTGATGGGATGCCATGAGCCGTACGATCAAACCGACCTAACATACGGTTTAGATTGATCCTCATAGGCGGTGGAAGAACATTCCAGAAGTAGGGCTGACGTGGCGCCCGGGGGAGGCCGACCGACCCCACCATGGGGCTGACCGGTCTGTGGTGGGCCCCCCTCAGGGCCCACTTCAGCCAGGTGGGTCTTTGGCTCTTCCAGATGCTTCTTTCTTGGGTGCCAAGTCACGTTGAGTTCCGGAGCCTTCTGGAGCCTTCTAGACTTCATTCTTTTCCTATTTTTCTGATTAGTCCCTGCAAGACATAGAATTCTCCAAAACTCCAGAAAAACTATTAGTGACACCCTATTCTAAGTTGGTATTAACAATTATGCCCTTTTCTCATGTTTAGTTGACTTATAAATATATAAGATAAAATGTGTCAACACCAATTCAACTCCATGTCGGTGATCTTGGTTTCTCTAATTCTCCCCAAAATCCTTTTGCACATCCATGACTGAAACACTTTGATGATGGGGTTCTGGATACTACTCCTCTGCCGATTATCTTCACCCGCAATCATTCCCCAAAATCCTTCCAACACATTCTCATGCACATTTACTTGCTCCGGGGCTCCCTTTCGAAATGCAAGCAACTCTTTAATGTACTCATATGAAACCTCTTGGTCATCTCCTTCCAAACGGAATAAGAGGCTCGACACTCCTTCATCAAGTATTGGCACCATGGTCATAATAATTTCTAGGGCCAACTCCTTATGGGTGTTTATGTCGAAACTCCGTTGGAAAATTGCACCCGTCCTAGGTTTCCCAACAAGTGATAAATATCCGCTTGAAAACCCAACACTTGGAGAGCTTGGTCATCGAAGTCGACATTTGCCACAAGCCTCTTCTCAAGGCGAGTGAGCTTCTCCTCCTCTTCCTCCGTCTTGATAGTGAATCCATACTTGGGATACCGCGGGGCATATGGAGGTGGAGCGGATGAATGTTTCGAACGACGAGGTCGTACAGGTGGCTCCTCCGTGTGCCCTTGCGGTTCAGTGAACCGCATGGACGAGCTTCGTGTGGCCGACATGCCACCGAGGAGCAAGGTGTTGCTCCTCGGTGGTGCTGTGTCCTCCTCCATGCTACGGGGAGACTCGGAGACCGAGTGCCTCCTCGAAGAACTTGTTGATGGCGCCTTTGATGAGGATGAACCCTTCTTCTTGGAGAGGAAGTTAGAGGCTGCCTTCTACATAATTGTTGCACTCACTCTCATAAATATATCTGGGTTTTTTAACCAGTAGCAAAGCACACAAAGAAAGTATATGAAAGGGTGGAATTATAGTGGAATTTTGGTTATTTTTGGTAGCTGAATTGAAGCTCGAAATATTTTGCAGAGTGTCTCGAGGTTCTGGACTTGGAGCTCAAGAACACGAACTAGCAACTGGACTAGAGACTTACCTGAGGAAGACGAGGACCAGCGGCAAATAAAAAGGGGAGGCCGGCTGGCCTAGGCCGACCGGCCTGGACCGACCGGCCAAGGTGCCCTGCTACTCCTCTCAGCTCCATCTTTCTCCAGCGCACTCCATGCTCCTTTGTTGCTTTGTGTCTGCGTGCTCCACGGGGTTGCACCGTCCAAGCTCTCTCGTCCACTCTTTTGCTTGAATAATTGAGCCTCCAACTTGATTTCTTTGCTTTGTGTCACTTCCATGCCTCCTTGGGAAACCTGCAAAACAATGCCTTGGCTGCCCCCATGCTTGTCTTTTGCATGTGCCTTGATGTTAAATGATGGAGGGGCCTCCCGTGATGCACCATGGTGCTTGTGTGGTTAGGTGAATTCAAATACCTCCCTCTAATCATGTTTTAATGCTAAGTACTCCTCTAATTTCGAAAAATAAAATTTAACTCAGAGCTAGCAATGAGTTCCAATATATTTAGAGGAGTTTTTAAGCATAAAAAACAAATGTAAGTCGAAAGAGTTTTCCGACTACTTTTATTTTGGTCACACCGGTATTGATTGCTTCCATTAGTTGAGAGCAAGTTTTTTCCGGCTTGATTGTGGGGGCATAGGTTTAGGTTCTAATTTTTGGCTAAATGTGAGAGAAAGATTTTGAATAAAATAAAATCAAGGGAGGCTTAGAAAAATTCTAGCTCTAGAGAAACCAAAGGATATAAATTTTAAACAAAAGTCAAGTTTCCTAGGTTCACGTGAGTCCTACCATGCGTTGAAAATTAAAGACCATCTAGGAACATAGCGTGGCTCTACTTGTGTGCTTTTAACATGTACAACGAATCAACCTTAACATCATGAAGAGGATGAAAGGTTGAGGTAGGTTCTGAAATTTTTGGTTTTAGTTTCTCAAAAAAAGCAAATAACACATAGGATGGCTCATGTCATGGGTTTATGATCCAAATAAAATAACCAAAAAAAATTATAACTCTAAATATTGTCCAACCACTTAAGAGTTTATAGAATGTCTTGCGTAGCATATTCTAAAACCAACTTACTTGAAAGACTCAGAAAAATCTTGATCGGGTTGTCTTCCCGGTAGCTTATTTTTGTCTCGACGAACGGGTTGCCTCCCGCGCTTCATTTATAGTCCATGGCTAGACTTCTTCACTTGTTCACTTCGGATCAACGCTCTTTGCGGGCGTTGCAATCTTGGGTACCCACTTCTGCACCATTTTTGGCTTAGGCGCAGGCTTATTCTTCGGCTTAGTCATCTTTTTGGTCTTCACAGGCGGCTTTTGTTCCTTGATCTTGACAGATGCAACAACTTCTTTGATTTCCTTCGCTTCATTCTTCTCTGGCTCTTCCTTCTTCCTCGGCTCGTCCTTGCTAAAGCGATGATGAGGTGGAACATATTTAACATTGATCATGTTGCAGACCTCGAAGCGTGGTCGAAACTTGAAGGAACTCCTCTCGCCATTGATGTCGAACTTTATCTCTCCCTTGCCGACGTCGATAGTAGCTCTGACGGTCTTGAGGAAAGGCTTCCCAAGGATGAGTGGCGGCTTCTCCCTTTCTCCAATCTCGAGCACCACAAAGTCGACGGGGATGAAGTGGTGTCCAACCTTCACTTGCACATCTACGGCGATGCCCAAAGGATAGCGAACGGAGTTATCGCCCAACTTGAAGCACATGGCCGTAGGCTCTAGCTCTGGTAGGCGTAGATTCTCGAATACATCTCTTGGTATGACACTCACACTTGGTCCAAGGTCGCATAATGCCTTCTCAATCTTGAAAGAACCAACGGAACACGGAATCGTCGGGCACCCGGGGTCTCCTTGCTTCTCTAGTTCGTTTGCTATAGCGGTGCTACATTGCTCGGACATCATGACGTGATCCACCCTGAGTGTTGCCATCTCATACTTGTTTGCAAGTATATCCTCGAAGTAGCGAGAGTACGTAGGAACTTGGAGAGCGTCCAATAGAGACATGCTGATGCTTAACATGCGCACCACTTCCACAAACTTCTCAAAATGATTATCAAGTTTACCTCAGAAGTAGCATGGCTTGAGTTGCGGCATCTTCGTGTCTTCCCCGGGCATCTCAAACTTGGGTTCTTCAGTAACGATCTCGGTAACCTTCTCCTTAGAAAATTCCTCCACCTCGGTAGATGGTTTAGGATTTCTAGCTCCCGTGGAATGTTCTGGATCTTTGGTCTCCTTTCCCGAACGAGTTTGAATGGCCTTCGCCATCTCGGGACCTTGAGGGTGTCCCGGTAACTTCCCTTCATTAGCGGATAGGCGCCCGACGAGTTGTCCTACTTGTGTCTCGAGCATCTTCATCATGTTGAGCACTTGATGGTTGGAGCTTTCGACCTCCGTCACCTTGCCATCGATGTTCTCCAATACTCTGTCTATCGCTTTGAACTTAGTGATGGTGTCCTTGTTGATCTTAGCTTGCTCGTCCATGAAATCCTTCAATTGCGTACGAAGAGGAACCGAATTTGGAATGGACGATGAAGGACCGATTAGGCGACCTGAGGGGGGGGGAGTGAATTGAAGCCGATAAAAAATTATCTGAGAGAAAGCCGACTAAGTCCCAAAATCACATCCAATGGTTCCCACACAAGCTTGCCAAGGTCACGTAGTCACAGCAGACCTACCAACCCTAGGAACAAGTCCAATCAAGTTGCAAGGCGGAAGCACAACTCAAGAAGCAAAGGACTTAGGCTAATCTGCCTGGCTAGGACGGACCATCCATATGGAGGTCTCGGACCATCCGTGGCTACTGGCGGACCGTCTGTGAATAGAGGACGGACCGTTCGTAAAAGCAGATAGAAACACCAGAAGGTCCAGGGATCCTGCGGACTGTCCGACCCCTCAGAGCGGACTGTCCAAGCTGCATGGACCGTCTGTGAGTCCACGGCGGACTGTCCGCCAAACACCACCCGAGAAAAGACCTGAACCCAACGGATCAAAACACGCACTTGCAAGAACACGAAGAATTGGTGAGGAACCCTAGCCACCATTGACCGTCCGAGGGGACCAAACGGACCATCCGTGCGCGTCGAGCAGAACCAGAAATGAGCTGGCCGCGAGGTCAACACCACCTCCCTTTCCACGGATCTCCCAAACCACTGAATGGATTCAGCCAAGACTTTAGGGATAGGTGAAGCGTCTCTAGGAGATGCTATACCCAAAATCTTAGGGCACCAAAGCAACCAAAACGTCGGGAATTGAATCACAACTGAGCTCAACCACAACAACTCGGGCTCCACCAAAAACCACCGAATCGGAGAGCTTTCCACGGGATTTGAGGGGCAAGATCACCAAGAAAAGAGGCACACCATCTTCATGTGTGATTTCCAAAACAAATCCCACAAAGAAACGCCTCCAAAAGCTTCCCATGAAAATCCCAAGAAAAAGCTCCGAAAATCACCAAAAAGGAAAAACGTCGGGAGACAAAGAGACACTAGATGAACCATGCCGAATCTTCTATACATACCATGAATGGTTCATACAAGGTCTAGAAAGCCACCCAAACATCCAACCCTCTCTCAAGATGAATCATGAAGCTCTCAAGTTAGCCTATAGAAAACCTGAAGGAAGGGGAAAAACTAGGAAGCAAATGAATTAGGGTTCCAAGTGGTGGCTGCCATCCTCTCTCCTCTAATTATATATGGAGGCAACTGAAAGATGAAACTACCCGTATTGCATAATACTAGGATACACGCCCCAGGAGGGCACTTTGGGAATTCTCATCGTAGCACCATCAGACGGATGCCCGACGACTGAACCCGCTTAGCCTCGACGCAAGCCTTGCGATCCCGACACGTGTCCTCCGCTTCGAAGTCTCTCGACACGCCCGGATCTTGTCTCCACCCGCCAAGCCTCCGGTCTTGGCTTTGTGGCTCAACCAAGGAACCCGACGGTTTTGTAGTGAACCGTCGACAAACCCTGCGGACTCGGTACAGCCTCCACACCAATCCCACTCATGACTTGGCCTCCACGGTCGTCCTGGCTCGACCTTGGTTTTGAGGCTCAACCAAGAAACCGTACACGACTTCGTCTTGCTTTTCTTGCCACCATGCGGCCTGCACTTGATCCCGTTCGGCCACTGGGTCCATCGAGCCGAGCCTACTTGTCTCTCCACTCCTCGGAGGCCACACAGTCAAAGACCTTTCACGCCTGCTCTAAACCTGTACCAACGCAAATCAAGCCGCAACCTGCACCTGCAATACTCAGCCAAGAGTCAGTCCACACCATGTTGTCAATCACTCATCACACCAAGGAGCGACAATCCACCGATCCTCGGACGCTCCGATCCTCAAACGAACTTGCATTAAATTGAGGTCTACCTTGCCTGTAGCGGAAGTTCGACAAATCTCCCTTCCTCATGTAGTCGAGCATCTTGGCTGTAACATCTCTGATGTTTTTCAACAGTAATTAAGTTGATTAGTGAACCCTAAGTAGAGTTGACTAGTCAAACATTTCTTTGTTTGGTCAAAACCCTAGAGCCCTAACACCTCTTTAAGGTGTTTTGGTCAAATCTCAAATTTTTTCTTAAACACTCAAAATTCTGCCAATGCAAAAGTTGTTCCTCTTTTCCGGGAACACCCTTTTCATAATTGGATGCATTTCAAATTTTGAGTTTAAGGGCACCAAAATCTTGGTTGAACGCCAGAGCTAAAGCGTTGCCGCCTGGCCGGCGAACCCCGCTACCCTCAGCCCATCCCGACCTGCGAATCTCCCCTGGAGCCCTAACACCTCTTTAAGGTGTTGTCTGGGTGGTTTTTCCTTAGCGGGCACGGTGTCGCGCCACGTGGTCGCCGCCGCCCGCCAATCCGCGCCGCCGCATCTCCCTGACAGAATGGCTTGAAGCCTTAGGCTCTACTTCGAGCCACCCAGGAAAGCCAGTAGGCGTAGCCATGCGTGCGTTGTGCCGTGGCCGAGCCCCCGACCGCCTTTCGCATCCGCCACGCGGCGCTCGCCGACAAAGGCCCACGGCCAAGCTCCCGACCGCCTTATGGCCATTGGCCAGTGTGCGCGGCGAGCCGTGAGGGCTACTCCTCAACCCCCAGAGCACCTTCTCCCTCTATAAAAGGAGCCGCATTGCTCCCCTCGCGCAACTGCAGCTCCGCCGGCTGCCATTGACGCCGCCGCAGCCGAGCTCGCTCATCCGCGCCTAACCGCCGTCATCCAAGCCCTCCTAGACCTCCACCATACCTCACCACAGCTCCTCGAGCCACGAATCGTCACTCATTGTCGTCACGAGCACTGGAGTTGGAGCAGAGGCGGAATGCGCCGCCCTTGTCTCGCCGCCAGCCATCACCGGAGATTCCTCCGAGCCATCCACCGCCTGCAATCGACTCGTGGTGAGCTTCTTGTCCACCCCGTGCCATTTCTCGGCCAAGTCCGGCCGGCTATCGCCGCCGGTGAGCCTCCCCTGTGCCGCCAAGGGCACGGTTGTGAAGATCAAACTCTTTGCAGTGACCTAAGTGTAGATGTCAAGGGCATAGTTGTGAAGTCCTAAATCTTTCCAAGGGCCTAGCTGTAATTAGATTCTTCTAGTTTTGGTTCAAAAAGCTAAAACATGTCAAATGCCTAGAAAATCATAGAAAAATGAGAAAAATGCAAATGAATTTGTTTTGGAATCCTTGTGATGAGTACTACCTTTTCTAGAAAAGTTGTTGTTGACGGTCGATTTTGGTACACCTAGCTATGAGTTTACCGTTAACATTTGCACGTATTTGATATTCTAAATAATGGTACTAACCCCCAGAGGTATCAAGTTCACTCTTGCATGTCGATTTTGGAGTTTGTTGTTTATGTAGGAAACTAGCGCTTAAAGGGAGACTTTCGGGATAAGCTCATCAAGCACTTCAAGAGAAGATCATGAAGCCCGGCACAAGTCAAGACACATCATGAACATGACTCCAAATGGCCCGGGGACCGAAGCACGAAGCCATAAAACTCCAGGGACCTGAACAGAAGATGCTGAAGCTTGCGCGACAAGGAGCTCTATCTAAACCGTGGAGAAGACGACGTCAAGGGCCCACATGCAGAAGGGAGCAAGTCAACAATTGACTGAGAAGCATCGGGGAGCGAGACGGGGCCGAACCGGGCCGAAACAGGCCTGGGCTGGTCGGCCCAGGCCGGCCGGCCTGGCCTGTTCCGGGCCCGGTTCGCGCCCCCCTTTGACCTAGGTGCTCCTCTATATATTACCTCTGCCTCCGCCGGCTGCCACATCGATCCATTCATCAGAGAGCCGCCGACACGAAGGAGAAGCACCGACAGGAAGCCGACGGCCGCCACAAGTCCTCGAGTTGCTTAGGAGATGGCTTAGGCCATGCCCTAGCTGCCATGGTTGGCCCTGCGTGGTGAAGCCATGGTGGAGTTCCGGAGCCATGCCTTGGATCCATCAAGGCATTTGTACTTTCGACATTTGATGGTGATATAAATCAATCCTTGTCCTTACTTTGATCTACTACGAGTTGTGCTTATTCATATGTGTATCTACCATATGCTTTTAGTAGGATTAGATCGAATCATGGTGATTAGTCTTATCTTGCGGATACATCGTTGTAGTGCACGGACCGAGGTTATCGTTCGGTGATGATTATCCTTGCGTAGTGACAGTACGGTGGAGGAGAAAGCGGCGAATGAACGTGTATCGGACCACTCCCTATTGGGTTACTCCATATCGAGTGTACTCCTTATCATAGTATAGGTTTAGATTGGTTTGTCACCTTGGCCGGAACGGCAACAAGAAGACGATTGGCTAGGGTTACCTTTTGGATGCTTACCTTTATGGCTAGGTGGATGTGATCCATACATCCTTTCATGTATGTTTAACCTTTATGCAATCAATGCTTCACATAGGGTTAGACCGGTAGGTTAGATAGAGAACCTTAGTGGTTTGCTTCTGATCCTTGGATTGACAAATCCAGGGAGGACCCTCCTTGGTGAAAAAGGCACCAAGTCACCCGTACGCTTGCGGTGAACTTGAGCACGGTTTTGCACCGTCAACAGTTGTATAGTATTTTTCTGCATAGTTTTCAAATTAAATTTGAATATGTGTTTGAGCTAGATTTGTTGTAGTTTAAAATCTACAACTGTTCTGAAGGATCCGGAGTTGCATATGCTTGCTTCGTGTAGAACACCCCGACAGTAGCTAAGCACTCGTACCTGTTGGTGACGAGGAAGGATCTGGAGGAGAGTTGAACCAGTTGGAGATGAATCAAGACCCGGACCAAAGTTCAGGAGAGCTTCAGGCTAACCCTGCTGAAGAAGGCAAGCCCCGGAGCATAACCTAACTTTTCCAACTCATGCAACTATCTATGTTTATGTTTGTGCATTTACGTTTCAGGAGTTGTTTTGAAACCATAGATGCATGATCCCTACGTACCTATGCTTATACTAGTATGCTAGGTCGATAGTTGCCATGCTATAAGGACCTGGTACAAGTCGAGTGATGTTCGTCACTCGCGAGATATATGTTCTTTATGTTGGAATCATAAAGATAGGATAAACGGGTTGCTCACATGGTAAGAGCTTGGGATCTGGGCTCCGGTCCAGTGGCTTTTGTTCGTTAAGCGTTTGAACGTACTAAGCACATGTCGGGAATGGGACCGGTAAGCCTAGTACACGATTGGCGCGGCTAGGGATGTTTCGCTTACTAATCCTGAGTATTCGCCTGCCCGACTTGCGACCGGGAGGAGGGGTGCATGTGCAAGAGGTGGTGCATGTCGTTACATGGGCGTCCACTGAGCCTTGTACCCAAGACTGTAATCCTTTATCCTGAACCGAAGATCGACGGGAACCGCCTGGTTGGTGTGTACCCCACCCCTTTGTAGTTATCTTTTGGGGTATGCATCCTCTCGTGTGTTTAGGTCCACCTTGCAAGGTTACTAATCGATCGATCGTCGGCCTCTCACCATTACCCGAGACTGCTTAACAAACTGGCTACCATGATCCCATAATGATGGAACAAATGTAAAATACTAATGTTTGCTTAATTGCATGTACAACTGCTTGTTTAGCATAGGTGCTTACCTAAGCTAGAACTTGAGCTAAAATGTTGAAAGTAAGGATCCACCCTTAGTCGCTTTTTGGCAAAACAAACCCACCAGCCAAAGGCCTTTCATGTCTAGGGGTCGGTGATGTAGTTATCACCCGACGGGTAAGTCTTGCTGAGTATTAATATACTCAGCCTTGGTATCTATGTTGTTTTTAGGTGAAGCTTTGAATGATGTGTGGCCTGGAGAAATCTCGCCTGGATGGGAGCTCCAGTGGATCGAGGGTGATGATGAGTAGTGATAATGTCATGGATGGCCTCCCGTGTTGTCATATCAATATTTAGATTTCCACTGTTTTAAACTCTGAACTTTATCATGCTATGATGAACAATGCTTTGTAATAAATGGACCCCCAAGTGGGCCTGGTTTGGATTGATTTGCTTAATGACTCTGGACTCACCTTCGTGTGTGTTTTGATGTATACTGCTCTTCGGTCCTGTTGTAAGTAAGTGATTTACCAGGTTTGACCTGGCAAACAATGACAAAGTAACTCTGTGTTATCTCTTAAGGGCCTAATGGATGGGTTTAGGCGATAATACAGAATTATTTTGGGTGGTTTGTCACAGCTGGCATCAGAGCTCGAGTTAGTGTACACCAGAGTTAATTATTAACACTAATCACTTGTTTTTGAATAAAACTTGCCAACTTCGCTTGTATTGGCAAAAAGCGTTGGATCGTTAAGGATGAAAGTAGTCCGAGAGGCCCTAAAGGGATTATTGAGTACTTTCAGGTGGCTAGTAAACTATGGTTTATTGTTGCTAACTGGGACCTTTTTTTGGCCACATGTTTCATACGTGTGTTGTGCCGCATCACGAGTATGTGAGGGTCGATGGGGCAATACATTCAACGGATCCTATCTTCTCAGTTGGATGCCACGTGTTTTATTTGTGCGCTTTCAGTATGTAAACCAGACGAAGGATGGCATGTTGTATTCAAGATGAACGTGTCATGGGTTGTGATGTTGCCACGTTTTGCCACGTGTGCATGATCCCGTATTACGAACATGCGAAGGGGGACACCCTCCATTCAAAAAGGGGTGTGTCTCAGGTTGGACGCTGTTCATGCAGCGCTAAACGCATGGGTGCCATTTCTATAGTGAATGATAATGATTGGGGATGCTCCCATGACGTGCTGGCACGGAAGGTTCTTTTCTTGCAGGTACACTAACCACGTTTCGTAAGCGCGATAAGCAAGAAACGTTTAGTATCTGAGTAGTTATTATAAGGAGAGACGTATTGTTGCCTTGCCACCGGCACTAACATCGATTTTTCGCAGGATTGCCTTGTGAGGACGAATAGGTCGCTTTTGCATCATGCTAAAATCAGCCAAACTTAAAACTGGTCACAAACATCCACATGTGTGCTCTCTAGTTGAGTAATCTTTATTAAGGACATTTATGCTTTGTTTCAAAGGTTGCTTTTCTGCTTAAGTTTTTAGGCTGCTTTCTATTCAGGTTTTTCTAAGCTGATCTAGAACGTTTTTGGCTAGGTGTTCTCTACCAAAAATGTTCCTTGATGCTGTCTGCAAAGTTTCATATCCATAGGGTTTGTTAATCTGGAGTTATGATCTTTTTAGTGCAGTGCTGTCTTGCTGATTTTCTGGTAGACAGCAGTCCAAACTTTGATCATTTCCACCATGTTTCCATTAGTTTCAGCTCGACCTTTGAATACCAAATATGTGTCTCACTTCATTTCTGAGTTTCTGACAAAATTTGGGAATTTTTGGGGTATCGGTTTGGGAGTTATGAATTTTTGTTTAGGACTGCCAAATTTTGCCGTCTAGCATGTTGCACTTGTATTGAAGTTTAACATGCGCTTGTATTTGTGTACAGATGGCTGCCCCTGGATTTTACGAGGTTGAAGCCGATGGTATGGTGCATTCCGACGGGTTGCACAGGGAGGGCTTTACTTGCTTAGTGTGGGAGGCACTCCATGACTCCGGTTACACTATCCCGCCTACCTACGAGGCATTGGAGTTAGTGGACCTGGGTGTTCCCCGGTGCCGAGTGACTGTCACGGTGCCACCGCACCCGGACCACCCGTACTGGCCCGACTTCAGCTTCGTGTTTTACGGTTTACGTCGCCTTGAGTCGGTGGAGTCGGCAGCGTTGAAGCTGCTGACCGACTTTTGCGAGCACCGTCCGCTCGAGGTGACGCTGTCGCCGTTTTGGTTGTTTCCTGCTGTGGACCCACACGATCCCGCGAGGTGTGACCGTGTGGACCACATTGAGGAGCTCACCTTGCTCGTTCCTCCAGAGGATACCACCAATACGCTGACGTGGTGTATGGACGCCTTGTTCACGCTTCAGGCTCTTCGCCTCTCCATGGAGGCTATGTTGAGCCATAGGCTTGAGCTTTCTTACGCCGCTTGGCATGAGTTGTACGCAGCTTACCAGCAGCAGGGAGTCGCTCTTGCTCAGACTCAGTAGCAGAACATAGTGCTGCAGGACACCAGAGCACAGATGGAGACAGAGAGAGGTGACCACTTGCAGAGGATTCTTGATCTCCAGGCGGAGAATGACGCTTACCAGCAGCACGTAGCCACTACCGATGTAGAGAGACTCGCGCTGGTTGATCACGTAGCTGAGCTGCAGGAGCAGGTTATGGAGGGTGAGGTTCATGTGGAGTTGTTGCAGGCTCTTATTGCCCTGCAGCCAGCAGCTCCGCCAACAGCTGCGGTACCTCCTGAGGACCAACAGGCTAAGTCTGGCCTTGACCACGCGAGTGCTGCAGGACCACCCCCGCCGATACCGCCCGCGTCAGCCGCAGCGAGCGGTGGTTCTGTGGGTAACTAGATGTTGGAGTGTGTAGTAGGTTGACTTATACTCTCGAGTGCAGCCACTTTTGGAAGGTTATGATAGGCTGACTTAGGAGTAGCTTTTGTGCAGCACTAGATGCTTTGTAACCCTCTTACGTAATTGTTGGTGATCCCAAAAACTTGGCATCTTGCAATGTCGTGGTTGAACACTAATCTGCAGTAGTGTGATGTATGTATAATTAATACTAGTTGTGATCAAATCTGGGCCTTGTGTTGAATACCAAAGTTGTTGATAATTTCATGAGGGTCATGCTCACCAAATTTCAGAATTTTTGCACGTTCCTACCAAGAGTTATGCAATTTTTAGTGAACCACTGTCTGCTGTCCAAACAGCCAGACAGAACCTCGGCAATACATGGTTTCAAGCAAGTTAGTCTTGGTTTTGGTCTCCAAAATGAATACCAAAGTTGGAGCCTACCAAATTGTGCACTTACTGACCAAATTTGGGAATTTTTCGACCTTGGAACCAAAAGTTATGAATTTTATGCTCATGTGCTGCGATGCTGTCCGGTTCAAAATTTTCTACGGAATTGAGTTTTTGTGATGCATATTCTACTTGTTGTTTGATTAAGCAAGCTTATGAATATGCATTTAATGAGAATTCAAATTTTTCAGATGGTGGGACCGACCTGCAGTATGCCAGGAGGTTTCGGTGATGCTAGTAGCAGCAATCCTCCACCGCCACCGCCTCCCAACATGACCCCAGCCGAGGTTTTCATTGCGGCCCAAACAGAGGTGCTGCATAACATCCTACAAACGCAGCAGCAAATTGCTGAACGGTTGCAGCAACAACCACCTCCCCGGGAGCCAAACAATGATGGCTTGAATGTGGTTACCCAGTACGGGCACTTCCTAGCGATGAAGCCCCCGACTTTTGCCAAGGCAGATGAACCCCTTGAGGCCGATGCATGGATCAAGGTTACTGAGGCCAAATTCTCAGTGTTTGTGCTGCCATGCTCAGAGGAGCACAAGGCCGGTTTTGCAGCCCTGCAGCTCCGTGGCGAAGCCCTGATGTGGTGGGAGCACTTTTAAACCATGCAGCCGGTTGGCCACGAGGTCACTTGGGATGAGTTCAAATGAGCTTTCAAGAACCATCACATCCCCAAGGGACTTGTGGATAGGAAGGTGAGAGAGTTATTGGCCCTCAAGCAGGGATCAGACACTGTGTATCATTATGCACAGAAGTTCAATAGTCTCTGCCAGTATGGAGGACATCACGTCGATGACAATGCAAAGAAGAAAGAACGCTTCAAGGAAGGACTCAATGGAGACTTGTATGAACGGCTGAACTTAGTCGAAACTGAGAGCTACCACGAGCTGGTTAACAAGGCTATCTCTCAGGAAGATGCTATGAGAAGAGCCTAGAGAGACCGCAAGAGGCAGATTGGTAATACTCCAGGGAGTGGGCAGAACTAAAAGTTCCGCTTTGTTAAGAAGGGTACACAGGGTTCCTCTCAATCATCTTCATCAGGACGCTGGGAGATGAGGCCCTCGAAGAACCAGCAGTCTAGTAACTTTCATTACCGCAGTACCTAGCAACAGGCTCCTAAGCCCAACGCTCCCCCACGCAATGCCGGTGATCGCCATTGCTACAATTGCAATTAGCTCGGGCATTATGCTAATGAGTGCCCCCAACCTAGGAAGGCCAACCCCAACCAGCAAGGTTAGAGTTCTGGAGCTAAGCATAACTACCAAGGAAAGAAGCTGATAGTTCAAATAAAGAAGGGCAAGCTCAACTTCACTACCATGACTGACATCCCAGAGGGTGCAGCCATCTTCACGGGTACATTCTCTATCCACGGCAAGCCCGTTAAGATTTTGTTTGATTCCGGTGCCACCCATAGTTTTATCAATGAAGAGTCAGTAAGTAAGTTGGGCCTGGAAACTAAGCAAACCAGAGATGCTTTTCTAATTGCCACATGTTGACGGCTGTTAAGTGCTTACTTTAGCCGTCAATTTACTCATGAATAAAGGAGCAAGAGGCATTTCTTACACGCATTTTAGTTAAGAATAATGTAGTTCCACTTGTCCTTGGAGATTATGTGATTGCAGGAAAATAAGTATAAAAGAAGTGGCAAACTCACCTTCTATGATTCATGCCACGTCACCTCAAGGAGTGGCTGCCACCTCAGGTGCCATGCATGCAAGCTAAGCCACCTCAGGTGCCATGCATGCATGCCATGTCACCAATCCAAGGGAGGCAAGCCTCGACGAATCAGAGCGTGACACGTGGACTTCACATGGATCCATGGGCCCACCATAGCGCCTAAACCACCTCAAGAACACGTGTACACCGGGGACCGACTTAAGGGCCCACAGGACAGCCACCCCGAGGAAGCACACCCCGAGTGAGGCCCACCTGGGGTCGGCCGACCCTAGGATCGGCCAAACCGAGCTTGGGTCAGCTGATCCTGGGCTTCCATGTGGCGCTTTTCCATTGGTCCTAGAGGCCATTCCCGGGGTGTTTCACTCCTTCTTGCGCCGGTGCTCTGGCTTGTAAATAGAAGGGGAGGGGGTTCATTTCTTACCAACACACCTTACTCCTCCTCTCTCACTTTTGGTTTCTAAGGCTAGGAGGTAGGCTAGAGTAGTTCTACTTCAGGTTCCAAGTCTACTTTGGGATCTAGGTATGAGTCCTCTTGTATCTTTATTTTATTGTATGACTTTGATCTACTTCAGTTATTCAGCTAATTCATATAAAGTTGTGCTTGTATACATGGGTGATTTGTTCATGTGTTCTTCGCTCGTTCATCATTTAGAGGCTCATGTTCTTGATGAATAAGGCCTTTCGATCCAGTTGACGAGTGACTTATACATGTTTTCGGTGTTTGTTCATAAGTTAGAGGCTCGTGTTCATCACGAACATGACCCTTTGATCTTGTTGAATAGACATAGGAAAGTACAAATCCGTTTGTGTACTTAGCCTAGTTTGATCTAGTTAGATCCCATGTTGGTGTTGCATGAAGTTCGTGCTCAAGCTACGGCACTCGGTGTAATTGGCCGGTTTATCTGGCGGCTCTGACCTGGGTCACAATAGTCCGGGCCGGTCAGGGTCCTGCTAAGAACGTAAGCGTGGTGCTTGGGTTGCGTAGCTACATTGCTTATGAGTGTATCCCACGGTTTGTCTTGGGGTAGGCCGCGGTGGTGACAGCCGTTGGACCCTTCTGGAATCCCCCACGTTCGGATACGCTGTAGGAGTCTAAAGTCTAACAACCGGAGTCGTGCGTAAGCGACGCGGGAGGTTAGCTCCCCGTTTGTACCTGGGTGCTTGAGCCAGCGATCATGCGATGCTAGTGTGTGTCTAACTCGTCTGACTGACTTTGTGTGTTTAGTACCTTAGAACCTAGAACTAACTCGTATGTTACCTCCGAAGCCTAGGACTTTTAGAGAGAGTGTGTCTGTGTGTTCACACTACTATCTTATCTATCATATCTTACCCCTGTACTTGACTATCTGGTTCGTTCCCGTCTATGATTTATACTCCTTGCAATAGTGTTGAACTTGTTAATCCGCCCAGCCTTCCTTGGATTCGATACCCTTTGGAATACTCCTTTGGGGAAATGCTACAATGGTACTTCCGTGCGCTTGCGGACTCTTGTAATCATTAGGATTTCCATTTGGATATTTCTGGCATCGTTGCTAGGAACTCATAACTTAGCATCGAGGTTAAGAAATACCAACAAGCATTTCTGGTGCCGTTGCCGGGGAAGGCTAAGGATAACATGTCAACACTTTGCAATGTTTATAATCATGACAGGAATGAAACAGTTCTCAATGCAGGCTAACTTTGAATGTCTTCTTTGTCTATCGATGATGAAGACAGGTAGTGTATGACTGGTTTCGACTTACCGCCGAATTTCACTGAAGATCCTGAGTCACTCGTGAGGAGAGCTAGAACTCATTTCGGTTCTCCCCAGCGTGTACGTACGGAAGTCGACCCAGCTTCCTTTATGCCATCTACATCAACTCCTATGGCCAATCAAGAGAAGACTCTTCACGAGTACTCTGCTCCCTCTGCTGATCAAGTGCCTACTGGCCCCGAGATCAACACCGGGAATGGAAACTTCAAGATCAAGACTGGCCTCATTACGATGGTACAAGCTAGCCCATTCTGTGGCAAGCCTAATGAAGACGCGAGCGCCCACTTGCAACAGTTCCTGGAGCTGTGCAGTACCTTCACTATACGAGGAGTGGAGCAAGATGCCATTCATCTGCGACGGTTTCCATTCTCACTTCTGGGAAAGGCGAAGCAGTGGTTCTATGCGAACCGTGCAGATATTGACACCTAGGCGAAGTGCTCAGCAGCGTTCCTCGCGAAGTTCTTTCCGTTGGGCAGGACCAATGCTCTCCGGGGAAGAATTTCAAGCTTTCAGCAAGCACCAAATGAAACCATTCCAGAGGCTTGGGAAAGGCTTCAGGAGTACATCCTAGCTTGCCCCATCATGGGATGGACAACTGGCTTATTCTGCAAAGTTTCTACAATGGACTGACTCCGACAGCCCGAGGCCATATTGATGCTGCTGCTGGAGGGGCTTTCTTCTCTCTCACTATCGCTGAAGCAACTAAGCTTATTGAGAAGATGGTCTCCAACCAAGGGTGGAGTGATGATCGACTCCAGCCACGTCAGAGGGGTACACATACTGTCATGGAAGCAGATATGCTGCACGCCAAGATGGACCTACTTATGAAGAGAATGGATGCTCTGACCAGTGAGAAGGCTGCCATGGCCATCACTACTCAAGCTATTGATGCTCGCATGACTTGCGAAGTCTGTGGTGACACTGGGCATTCAGGGAATTACTGTCCTGCTACCCAGGAGGACGTGATGTACATGAACGGCAACAACAATGGTTATCGTCCACAAGGAGGTCAAACGTGGAATCAATCACACCCTTACTATCAGGGAGGTAATCAAGGTAATTCTTACAATCCGAACCAACCTTCCCTGAAAGATCTGGTTTTCGGGCAAGCTAAGATTAATGATGGTTTTAATAAGAAAACAGCTGCCTATGATAGGGCTTCAGAAAGCATCAACACTAAAATCGATAGCCTTTCTTCTACTCTCAAGAACCAGCTGAGCTTTAATAAAATGATAGAAACTCAGTTGGCTCAGTTAGCTGCTTTGGTTCCTTCTGCTGATGACAGGAAGATCCCGGGGCAACCCGTGTATTCTTGTGAGAATGTTTGTGCAGTGTCCACCAGATGGGGTAAGCCATCTGGGAGGGCACGAGCTACTGACTATGCAGGGAGACCCATATAGCAGGTTCTTGATCCCTGGGAATCCTCATCAATTGTGCACAGGAAAGACCCTGGTTATCCAGCTATCACTTTCACAATATACTACCAGAAGATTAGGAATGCTCTCTGTGACCTTGGCGCGAGTGTCAACCTCATGTCCAAGGCTATGTTTGAAAGATTGGGATATCCTGCTCTTACCCCAACCTCGAGGACAGTTCAACTTGCTGATGCATCGATCCGGTATCCAGAGGGGATTGTGGAGAATCTACTGGTATTTGTCTAGGGTTCTTGCATCTTCGTGGATTTCGTGGTCCTTGATATGCAAGATGATGCGGAGATGCCACTCATTCTTGGGAGGCCGTTCCTAAGTGACGCTCGGGCAAGGATCAATGTGGAAAATGGGACCATCCGTTTCCGCATTGGGAAGAAGAACTTGATGTTCCGATTTCGACCAACAGAAGAGCAATGCTACTCAGTGCAAAGGAATGATGAGCAGACCTGGGGATGGATGGAGCCACAACCCCAGCTCACACAGCCTCTGACCGCACAAAGAAAATCATGGAAAATACGGAAGGTGTGGCGGCAGGTACAGAGATCACACCCCTCTACTTCTCGGGAGTGGGGTGACGAGTGGAACTGATCACCGAGAAAAGTCCCGCTCTCGGACTTAAAAAGATGAGTCCTTCCGCCAAAAGGTAAAATTGGTAGTTATCTCATATTTCCCTTTTCAAAATTTAATTTAATTTCTCCCGATGCATGTTTGAATTTTCCATCCTTGCATCTGCATGCTAGAATTTTTTCTAGCCAAATTCCCTTTTTAAATAAAAATTCTGAAAATAAAATTTTGAGTTGGAAAAATCCTTAAAAATTCATTTGAGCAAGTTTCTGGGCAAGTTTGGACCGGGACACCTAGGCAGACCCTCAAGTGATCGTTAGAGAGCCGTTGCAAAAATCTGGAGGCGGGAGACCCGAGGTGGGTTCGGCTGACCCCACAGGTCGGCCGACCCAGCCTAACGGCTAACCTGGCCCTCCTTCCTCCAACGGCTCCTAGCCGTTGCACATGGCTCATGTCTCGGTGCCCGGCTTCAATGCCTATAAATACCAGGGGGTTTGAGGGGTGTCTTCACCCATTGCATCACTCTCTCCCTCTCTTGTTCTTGCTCTCTGGTTTTCGTGGATTTCTCGCTCAAGATTAAGGTGCCAAGTATTCTCTCCAAGTGCTGCTGAAGTATTGATTATTGGTGGAGCAAACTTGGTAAGAATTTCATTCGGTTTCACTAACCCATCACCGAGTTGCTCGTACTGTCCGATCGTTGTGCAAGATGAGTTGGGCCTCCGGCGCATTCCGGAAGTTGACTCGCTCACGCTGTTCACATGACGGGGGGAGCTCGTCTCGTCACTCCGAAGCTGCACCAAGCCCAATGTCAACCGACCATGAAGAGGAAGGAGAAGAAGAGCTACCCACGCCACAAGCCGAGGAAGTGTACGCCGTTGACGCCGCCTTCATCGACTTGAGGAGTGATCGCGAGAGACAAGCCTATGCTCTCATCAAGGACCGAGTCTTCGCCAACACCAAGGAGTTCGACCCGGACCTTCTCGAGAAAACAGGTATGGACTCCGAATTCAATTCCATTTGGCAAGCTCTAGGATGGGAGGATTTTGTCCCAGTTCAAGAGATTGGTTCTAGACCTACCACCATCTAGTTTCTCTGCACTCTTCAAGAGGATGCGTCTGGTATTTCATTCCGATTTCATGGAGTTCCGTATCGAGTTTTGTGGAAAGATCTTAGTCGCACCCTCAGTTTTCATCGTCGCTGCGCTATTTCTCTTGAGCAAGCTTGCGCTGGTTTTAATCGTGAGAGTTTTTGGGAAGAGATCTCTGGTCGGCCTGTTCGCGGCAAGTTGACACCTCGGTGTAACGATATCTTGCATCCCACTCTCCGACTGTGGCACAAGTGGCTCGCCATCACTCTCTTTCCAAGGGATGATGTACGAACTGTGCGCACTGACGAGATGATGATCTTATATGCCGCGGTCAGACGAATCAAGATCTCCCCTGTGCAAGCTATGATTCGACAGTGGTTAACAAATTTTAAGATGACGGGTTCTATTGAGTGTACATCTTTGATTTCTCGCATCGTCACGAATCTTGGGATTACGCAAGGGCCCAACGTGTGCCCTCCATTGCTAATCCTCGGACTCAAATTGACGAGGCTTATTTGACTCAGGGGCATATTCTTAAGAAGGGTCCGAATGATTCGTTGGTTTTCTTTTACCCGGGCCATACAAACCAGATCCAGTTACCTAACCCGGATTTCAGGTTGTACGGCCAGGGGCCACTGACCGTTCCTCTCGAGGAACCTCATCGTTCTAGTGTCTCTGGTGACAGGGTAACTAGGAGTGCATCAAGGAGGGCAACCGGAGCACAACAGCCGCCACCACAGCCGTCTCCGCAGCTGTCGCCTCCGGCACAGCCTCAGCCTACCACACCGCCGTCTGGTACATGGACCTCTACCGAGTACATGCCTGGGGTTACTCCCGGATATGCTCCCGGTTGGGACTAGCCCATGTACCAGCAGGGTGCGAGTAGCTCAGCTTGGGCTAGCGCGGGCAGTGGTGAGTGGGCCGTCCCTGCTGGTACTGCCTACGGAGATGCGACATCTTCGTCGTTTGGGTTGCGCTCGTCATCTCGTGGGGGCACCCTCACTCAGCAGATGAGCGAGCTCAACATCCGAGTCGGCGACATGGAGGAGACCGTGCACCAGCACGTCGAGTCCACCCGGGACTGGCAGCGGATGTCCGGCGAGAGACTTCACGCCATCGAGCTGGCACAGCAGCAGCAGCTGGAGGAGCAGAGGGCCTAGTACCGGTGGATGGGATTTCCCCCTCCACAGTAGTGAGCCTGAAGCTAGCTTGGGGGAGGACCCCCACTCTGAGGTAACTTGTATCTTTATTTTCAGAATCTCATATGCTAAAAACACATAAAAATCCGCAAAATTAAAAATACCCAAAAATATTTATTTACTTTCTTAAATTAGTTTGCTTTCGCATGCGCGGTAAGAATGCTTTTTGTTCTTTATCGTTGAAATGATGAATAGTTACTCTATTTATTCCTTTTATATGCCTTACTTACAGCTTAGTATCCTATCTTAGTTTTGAGTTAGTTGGCTTGTATGATCAAACCTTAGCTTGAAACTCGTGGGTAGCAAAAAGCATGACCTTTGCATAGGTTGTTGTGAGGTATGATATGGTATAATAGGGTTGCTATGAGCCTGTGCTAAGTGATGTTGATATCCGGAGTTTTCTTTTGAAAAATGATAAAATGATAAGTTCCTCAATGATGAGAAATTCCTATCCAAATCCATATGTAGATCCTAGCTGTTGTTAGCCTCCACATATGCTACTTGTTTTCTTCATTGAGTCTTGTCGAATTGTCATGACCCTCGGCAAGAAACTTGTCATGCTCCCATGATCAAGATCACGTACACAGCCACTATATGCTGAACTTCTATACCGGAAGTTAGCACCCATCATTTCATCCATTCCGCAAATGAAGCTCCACGCATTGTTTCATGATTACTCTCTCTCCAAAAATATTCAGCAAGGACTATGGGCTATGCGAAAAAAAGCAGCACATGCCCAGGAGCATGAAAAAGAAAAAAAAAGAGAAAGAGAAAGAATAAAGAAACATGGCCCAAGTCTCAAAAATTTCAAAAGGAGAAGAGAGAATCATATACAAAAAGGAGTTCTTCATCCATCCACCATATACACACACATGCACATCTTGATCAGGCTGTATGACTTGTTGCTCCCAAGGATCCGGTTTTCGACTCGACAATACATGAGAAGCAGGTATGCCACATGTTTTCCCTACCTACAGCTCCACATATCAGCTTATTAGGAGTAGGTGGTGAAAGAAGGCAACTTAATACTTTGGTGAGGAATCATACACACTGAGCGATCCGAGAGTATCATTCGAGGAACTTTGATTTCTTTGCGAAAATTTGCAAAACCTCCGGATTGACGACTGATCAAGGTACTTGTGATTAGTAATTTCTATACAACCGTTCTATCTTTCAACCACCAAGGCAGGTGAAGCTACAAGCCCCATAGCAATCAAGCGTACGGTAAGATCAATGCCAACTCATTCAATCCTTGATAGAGTACCTAGTCGTATGCTTGTCATAAACTAGGAATACAACATCGTAGCAACTCCTGATCGACCAACCTAAGTCCTAAGTGTCTTGCTCAGGATGAGCAAGAGGCTAGCTTGGGGGAGTTGTTGACGGCTATTAAGTGCTTACTTTAGCCGTCAATTTACTCATGAATAAAGGAGCAAGAGGCATTTCTTACACGCATTTTATTTAAGAATAATGTAGTTCCACTTGTCCTTGGAGATTATGTGATTGCAGGAAAATAAGTATAAAAGAAGTGGAAAACTCACCTTCTATGATTCATGCCACGTCACCTTAAGGAGTGGTAGCCACCTCAGGTGCCATGCATGCAAGCTAAGCCACCTCAGGTGCCATGCATGCATACCATGTCACCAATCCAAGGGAGGCAAGCCCCGACGAATCAGAGCGTGACATGTGGACTTCACATGGATCCATGGGCCCACCAGAGCACCTAAACCGCCTCAGGAACACGTGTACACCGGGGACCGACTTAAGGGCCCACAGGACAGCCACCCCGAGGAAGCACACCCCGAGTGGGGCCGACCTGGGGTCGGCCGACCCTAGGATCGGCCTAACCGACCTTGGGTCAGCTGATCCTGGGCTTCCACGTGGTGCTTGTCCATTGGTCCTAGAGGCCATTCCCGGGGTGTTTCACTCCTTCTTGCGCCGGTGCTCTGGCCTGTAAATAGAAGGGGAGGGGGTTCATTTCTTACCAACACACCTTACTCCTCCTCTCTCACTTTTGGTTTCTAAGGCTAGGAGGTAGGCTAGAGTAGTTCTACTTCAGGTTCCAAGTCTACTTTGGGATCTAGGTATGAGTCCTCTTGTATCTTTATTTTATTGTATGACTTTGATCTACTTCAGTTATTCAGCTAATTCATATAAAGTTGTGCTTGTATACATGGGTGATTTGTTCATGTGTTCTTCGCTCGTTCATCATTTAGAGGCTCATGTTCTTGATGAACAAGGCCTTTCGATCTAGTTGACTAGTGACTTATACATGTTTTCGGTGTTTGTTCATAAGTTAGAGGCTCGTGTTCATCACGAACACGACCCTTTGATCTTGTTGAATAGACATAGGAAAGCACAAATCCGTTTGTGTACTTAGCCTAGTTTGATCTAGTTAGATCCCATGTTGGTGTTGCATGAAGTTCGTGCTCAAGCTACGGTACTCGGTGTAATTGGCCGGTTTATCTGGCGGCTCTGACCTGGGTCACAATAGCCCGGGCCGGTCAGGGTCCTGCTAACAACGTAAGCGTGGTGCTTGGGTTGCGTAGCTACGTTGCTTATGAGTGTATCCCACGGTTTGTCTTGGGGTAGGCCGTGGTGGTGACAGCCGTTGGACCCTTCTGGAATCGCCCACGTTCGGATACGCTGTAGGAGTCTAAAGTCTAATAACCGGAGTCGTGCGTAAGCGACAAGGGAGGTTAGCTCCCCGTTTGTACCTGGGTGCTTGAGCCAGCAATCATGCGATGCTAGTGTGTGTCTAACTCGTCTGACTGACTTTGTGTGTTTAGTACCTTAGAACCTAGAACTAACTCGTATGTTGCCTCCGAAGCCTAGGACCTTTAGAGAGAGTGTGTCTATGTGTTCACACTACTATCTTATCTATCATATCTTACCCCTGTACTTGAGTGTCTGGTTCATTCCCGTCTATGATTTATACTCCTTGCAATAGTGTTGAACTTGTTAATCCGCCCAGCCTTCCTTGGATTCGATACCCTTTGGAATACTCCTTTGGGGAAATGCTACAATGGTACTTCCGTGTGCTTGTGGACTCTTGTAATCATTAGGATCACCATTTGGATATTTCTGGCATCGTTGCTAGGAACTCATAACTTAGCATCGAGGTTAAGAAATACCAACACCACAGCCGGAGGAAAAGTTCCCTCAAACACCCTAACCAGAGGAGTACCATTAAGGTTAGGTACTCTGGTTATACAGACTCACATGGTGGCCTTGAAACTAGGAAGCCTAGATGTGAAACTAGGGATGAATTGGATGGCGCAGCATATGGTTATCTTGGATATAGCAGAGAGCGTAATTGAGGTTCAATCGCCCACTGCCAGACATACCACTCTGTACCTTCCTTTGTACAGTGGTATCAATCCATGTTCTTATGCGACTGTCTCCTTTCCTCTCGAAAGCATTCCAGTAATTTGTGAGTATGCCGATGTCTTCCCAGACAAATTGCCCGGCATGCCACCAGATCGGGACATTGAGTTCGAAATCGAACTCAACCCGGTACAGCTCCCATCTCTAAGCGAGCTTACCGTATGCCACCCAAGGAGCTAGCTGAGCTGAAAAATCAACTTCAAGAATTGCTAGATAAGTGTTTCATCTGCCCTAGTTCATCTCCTTGGGGCTGTCCTGCTCTTTTTGTGATAAAGAAGGATGGAAGCCTGAGGTTGTGTGTTGACTACCGACCTCTCAATGCGGTGACAATAAAAAATAAATACCCTTTGCCCCACATTGATGTTCTTTTCGATCAATTGACTGGAGCCAAGGTTTTCTCCAAAATTGTCCTTCGATCGGGCCATCACCAGATAAAAATCAGACCTTGTGATATTCCAAAGACCGCCTTCTCCACTCGATATGGCCTTTATGAATATCTGGTCATGTCTTTTGGACTCACTAATGCTCCTTCCTACTTCATGTACCGCATGAATTCCGTCTTCATGAACGAATTGGACAAGTTAGTGGTGGTATTCATTGATGACATTCAGATCTATTCCAAAAACAAGGAAGAGCATGTGAATCACCTTCTCATTGTATTGCAACGCTTGCGAGAACATAAGCTTTATGCTAAATTATCCAAATGTGAATTTTGGTTGGATAGTGTGAAATTTTTGGGGCACACTATTTCCAACAAAGGCATATCTGTGGATCCTAGCAAAGTCCAAGAGGTCATGGATTGGAAGACACCCAAGTCCATGCACCAGATTCGCAGCTTTCTGGGTTTAGCAGGCTGTTATCGTCGATTTATTCTTGATTTCTCCAGGATCGCGAAACCTATGACTAAGTTGCTTAAAAATGGAGCAAAGTTTGTGTGGAGCGGGAAATGTGAAGAAGCTTTCCACACTTTGATACAACACTTGACATCAGCTCCAGTGTTGGCTCAACTGGATATGTCAAAACCATTTGAGGTCTATTGTGATGCTTCGTGTGCTGGCCTTGGTTGTGTACTCATGCAAGATAATCGGGTCATTGCCTATGCCTCACGCGTACTACGACCTCATGAGGTGAACTATCCCACTCATGATCTAGAATTAGAAGCAATAGTTCATGCCCTAAAGATTTGGAGGCACTATCTTATGGGAACTCGCTGCAATATCTTCACCGATCATAAAAGCCTGAAATATATCTTCACCCAATCAGATCTGAATTTGAGACAACGAAGGTGGTTAGAGTTGATTAAAGATTATGATCTTGAAGTACACTACCACCTCGGCAAGGTTAATGTTGTTGCAGATGCTTTAAGCCGAAAGGTTCACTACAAGTGCTTGTCAGTAGAGCCGTATGGTGACACATTATGTGAAGAGTTGCGAAAGCTCAAATTGGAAATGGTGGAGCATGGGAATTTGAATGCCATCTCCGCTGAGTCCACTCTTGTGACAGAATCACCCAAAATAATTCCGTATTATCACCTAAGCCTGTCCACGTGGCCATTAAGCAATAATAAAGAACTATTCTGTCGCTTCTGCTGGGTCATGCCTGGTGAATCACTTACAACAGGATCACTGATATGCGCAAAGACCACATGAAGGCGGGACCAGAGTACAAGTTCAACATTACATAAAAGTTCATAAGGTTACATTATTACAAACCAGGTTTTCATACATGAAAGTAAAGGTGATTTAGAGTTTAAACAGCGGAAAATAAAACTAGCGGAAGATACACATGGGAGGCCATCCATAGAGTATCACTCATCGTCATCCTGCCACTCAAGCTCCCAACCATCTGGGATAGAACTAGGCCAGATGGGATTACCTGAAAACAACAACAAAAGCAAGGCTGAGTATACTAATACTCTACAGGACTTACCCGACAAAAAAATAAAATAAAACTAGACATGCAAGGATTTTTGGTTGTTGGGTTTGTTTTGCCAAAAGAGACTAAGAGTTGATCCTTGTTTCCAAATTTTAGCTCCAATTCTAGTATATTATCCATTCTAGGTAAGCACCTAAACTAATCAAGTAGTTGTGCAAACAATATTATTATTCAAGCATCAAAATTAATCCATTTGTTCCATAATACAAGATAGGGTAGCTAGTGGTTAAGCAGTCTCATGTAACGGTGAGAGACCGACGATCGATCGATTAAATCCTTGCAAGGCAAATCCAAAAAACGGCGGCGACTTTGGCCGGGGAAAGTGTGGGGAAGTTGTTTAGGCTCACCTAGGGTTCCGTTTTGAGGGTTGGACGGGTTGGAGAGGGCGCCGGTGGTGGTTCTTGGCGGCGTCGTGGATCTACCACCGCCTCTATTCCTCCTCCGGTGGGGAGGATGCCGAGACTTGGCAACCAGCGACTCGGGAGCCCTCAGTGGTGCCATGGCGAGGTGGAGGAAGGCTCGGGCGGGTAAGAGGTGGCCCGGGATAGAGAGCTTCGTCGTGGTGGCCAACAATGGCGTCAGCGGAGCAGACAGGGAGTCCTGCAGCTCTGCTCGTCACTGCGAACAGAGGAGAGGTGAACTAGGAGGTGTCGGCTAGGGGATGTCCTGCTCGCACGGTGGAAACAACTGGCGTGGCCAGCTGCCTTGAAGCGGCAACACGGGGTGCGGAACACCGACGCATGTCACGTGCATGGCGCAGGGCCGTAGGCCGGCCTCCCTGGGCACGGCGAACTGGCCTATGGGCCTTCAGAAACTTTACAGCACGCGTGCGGTCCACCACGGAGCCTACGAGGCGTCCGTACGCTGGGCCACGGCACGGTCGACGTGTGGCGCACTGGACGCGCGCGGGCGCGGTGACGCCGGCGCTTGGCGCCTGTTTTCATCCGGTTTGGCCCTTTTCAAAATTGCGAAACTCAAAATTCTTGAATGGAACTTGAAAATCACCAAAAATAAAAGTTGTGGAGCAACTATAGGGCTACAACTTTTACAAATGGGTGACCTATGTTTTGGTGATTCGTTTGACGGGAAAAACGTGGTGAAGTTGCAGTTTTTCCACGGCTTGGATTACTGTTCATAAGGGTCAATTTTGAAGTTGTTATATGAAATTTTGAGAACGTGCAAGAGTCCTAGAGAGAGGTCTAGAGTGAAAAGGGGTTTGACCAAGTAATCTAGGCTTTGACCAAGGGTTCTTGGTAAAATTTCCTTTCATTAGCCTAGAGAATGATTTGGGCTAATGAAACTCCTTGGTTAACCTAAAACTCCAATTGGCCTCATCATTTCAGGTGATTAGATTTTTTTTTAAAAAAAATAGTGAACCCTATCATGTTGATCAAACAATTAGAGGTTTGACTAGGGTTTCTTTTGCAAACTTGGCTCTGTTTAGGTTAACAAGGGATTAGATGCCTAACACTTGATTGGTTTTTCTAATTCCTGAACTTAGGTTAATTAAACACCAGGGGTGTCACAGCCTACCCCCCTTAAAAAGAATCTCGTCCCGAGATTCGCTAGCAAGATTTAAGTAGAACCCTTTTGAGAAAGAAGATGTTACATAGAGAAAACTAACAAAGCATGCTAAACTCTTTGAGATGTAAGATTCGGAGATGGTGACAGAAACATGGGTTTCCTCACGCACATCAATGTCACTCACGAGGGAGCGGGCGATGAATGTATACATGAAAAGCTAAAAACAGGCATAGCAGAGGCGCAAAACAGATGTACACTATCGCTATGTCCCAGCACTCTGAATCACACATCTCGAGAAAACAATCCATAGTTGGTCATGTAGGATTGGCTCCCTCTTGTGGCTTTCTTCTCGAGCTTCTTTGTGATGTTGGCACCAACCTTCAGTGGACGAGCTTCAGGGAAAGGCTCAGACTGACACCGACAGCTGGAGGAGCTTGACTCTTCTTCACATTACTGGGGAAGATAGAGGAAGGAGCTTAATCGACGAGGAATGCCGTAAGTGGCGAAAAGGGCCGGTGTGTGCTCAAAGAAAACAACTGGAGAGAGGGGAGGGCGACGGGAGGTGGTGGCTCAAGTGGATGAAACTCTGAGCGTGAATGTCGACGGGGAGGTACTCCTTTTATTGATGCTCACCGTGGTGTAGTGGCGGTGGTGCTTGCGCCACATGGGTATGGGCCGGTGGCAAGGAGGTGTGGTGGTGGCATGTGGCATGATGGTGGCCGGCA
This sequence comes from Cenchrus fungigraminus, assembly GCA_036936925.1. Classification (NCBI taxonomy): domain Eukaryota; kingdom Viridiplantae; phylum Streptophyta; class Magnoliopsida; order Poales; family Poaceae; genus Cenchrus; species Cenchrus fungigraminus. The sequence goes on along the minus strand of CM072772.1, from coordinate 52,357,808 downwards.
TTGGGATGCTTTGGCGACAAGACGGCCATGATCAGCAGCGACGGCTGTGACAGAGCGGCACAGAACAAGCGAAGCACGAATATGGAGGGGGTCAAACTGGCCCTCGAGACTTCACGGGGTTGATGGATAGGAATGAGGAGGCAGGAGTTTCTGGCTCCATTCTACATTTTTCAACTTTCCAGTAGTCACATGATTCATAAACTTACTCTCCAGTTATCAGGGAGCAGGGTAGATCATGTGCAAGTGCAAGCATAAGTGTTGATCGTAGAGAATGCTAGTTGGACAAAAACAGTGAGAAGTAAGAAAATTCATATCTCACAGGTCCAGCATCCACAAATTCTCATTTTTGTCAAGATTTAGAAACTCTTGTTTTCAATGAATAGAGAATTTGGAGAGGCATGCTTCATCCAAAATATGTTTCCAAAGGTTGGGATATTCTGGAACAACTAGGTGTTGTTCAAACCATCTGAATCTATTCCAATCTTGGCAAACACACTGTTGTTCTCATCCCTCTTTGAGAGCTTTTGTGTTATGATTTTGACGTCTTCATCCTAGGTTGTGCCATAATAATCTAGTCATAACCTTAACCCATAATTTCAGTAATAGAAGATAAAGACACAAAAGCTATCCATGGAGAAATTCTCATTGCTTTCATGTTGGACTTCCAAGAGAAATTCAGATTGCATCCGACCTTAACCTGAGCAACACATTTCGATGTGTTTCTGAAATTTTGGGTCATCAACTTCCAAAATTCCTGTTATAAGATACATAAAAAAATTCCTCAATTCTTCTCAGTGAACTCAATTTTTAATGGCCTACAATGTTGTAGTCATGGATCGGTTCAACTTTGGAAGTTAACTGGGCAAAAGTTTATTGTCTTATAGACTACCTTTAAATGGTTGACTTTTATTCTTTGACATCTTCCTTCTCATCTTTGGAGTATATGAGCATGTCGTTAATGAAACCACGACGAACGTATCAAGTTTGGCATAAACACTGAGTTCATGAAATACAGGAAATAGGCAGGAGCATTTGTGAGCCCGAGTGACATGGCCAAGTACCTATATAGCCCATACCAAGTAAAAGGGCTGTTTTAGGAATGTCCCTTGGCTGAAAATTGTTTTGGTGATAGCCAGACTGAAAGTCAATTTTTGAGAAAACTTTAGCTCTGGCTAGCTGATGAAAAAGAACAGCAAGTGCTTGTCAGTTAGACATTGAATCCAATGTACCAACATTTCTAGCCAAAAGAAGTAGTATAAGTAACAAGAAGAGTATGTTTGAACTTCATTTGGCTTGTCAAAGGAAAAAAATGTTTCCCTCATTTCGGGTGTCCAAGATAAGTGAAATGAGGATTAATTTATCTTGCACAGATTCTGTCCACTTTCTGGACGGCAACTTCAAAAATTCATATCTCTCAAAATATTTAAACAAAAACTCTCATTTTTGGGTAATAGATAGAATCCTTCGTAAACTACGACTTTGGTATTCAACTTAGAGCCAATTTCCAAAGTTAAAGTGGTTGAAAAATTCAAAAACTCATCCTCTGTCTAGCTGTCAAAAACAGCTGACAGGTGTGGACCAAAAATTCGATAATGATCATTATACTCATGCATAAATGCTGAAATTTTGTGAGCATTGCCATCACAAAATTATGAACCAATATGGTATTCAACCCATGATCCTAAAGTAATCACAAAATGTCTAACTTTAATCAATAAGCAGATTGCTGCCATAAGGTATATCCAAAGGATTTCATTCAAAGTTAAGAATTTGGGGATCACCATTGCATTAGGGATTTCCATGTAGGCTCTAGACACACAATATACCTACTCTTAGGGTGGCCTAACATATTCCAAAAGCATGTCAATCCCCAAAATGAGTTTGATACGCCAACAAGGCAAAAACTGGCAGTTATGAATAAAAATTCATAACTCTTAGACCAGTAGCCCAAAACTTCTGAATTTTTGCCAGAAGATAGGAAACATGATGATCTACACTTTTGGTATTCAAGGTTTGCTCTAGATCCCAAAGGAATATGACCTAAAAATTTGAATTTCGGAGATCACTAGTTCTGAAATTCAGCAGGACAGAGACCTAATGTTTTGGGAATAACTCCAAAACTAAAAATCTAGTGACCTTGAGATTTCTACATGAGGTAGATAGATACCTAAGGAGCATTTTTGGTATTCAAAGGTCGAACCAATTCAGATTGGAACAAGGTCTAATTGATTAAGTTTTAGAGTGCTGTTGCCCAGAAATTTTTAGCAGGACAAAGCTTCACTAAAAACATCATATCTCAAAAATTAAGAACCTTATGACCATGAGATTTTGACAGCACAAAGTAGGCTATATATGGAACATTTTTGGTATAGATTGTCTATGCAAAATCTGTTTGGAACTATATGTAAAAATTCGAGTTTTCAGTCTTACTCATGATTTTGACAGAATTTCAGCATGACCTATGCTTAGCAATTTAATCGTATTTTGAGTTATATTCATCTTAAAATCATGAAAAATTTATGGAAGAAGATTAACTAACTGATGAGAAATTTCCCTAAAGGACACCTAGTTAGAAAATTTCTAGATAATCCTTAGGAAAATTAGGACAACAACTAGTCATAACTTCGATTAACAACACAATTTATCAAACTACCATGAATGGTCCTTAAGAATGATAATTCAATTAGAGACCACACAACAAGGTGTATTAGGATCATTTTCAGATTTGTTATCTTTTAACATGATGCAAAAGTGTCCTATAAATCCTCACCAAGCTTTTAAGCTTTAATCGAAGTTAGTGCCGGTGGCAAGGCATATATACGTCTCTCCCTATAATAGCTAGTCGAAAACTATTCGTTTCTTAATTACCGTACCTAACAACCATGGTTAGTGTACCTGCAGAAAATCACAGAACATCCCGAACCTTTCATGCCAGCACTCACGAAAGCGTCCACATACATTACCGTTCATATAGAAATGACATCCATGCATAAAGCCGCTGCATGGACAGCGTCGAACCTCAGATACTCTCCGTTTGAATGGAGTGCATCCTTGCCTCGCATTTTTGTAATACGGAACGTCCACGTATGGCAAAATGTGGTGAGCCACAGACACGACGGTGGGTTCCCTTTGGAATAGGTCCCATCCATCCCTCACATGACTTTCATGTGGTACCATCATGTATGGCAAAACATGTCGAGACGTAGACGCTACGTGGGTTCCCATTGGAATAGGTCTCATCCATCCCTCACAGGACTTTCTTGTGGCACCACCATGTATGGCAAAACGTGATGAACTAGTATGGTTGTGCAAGAAAGTAAGTTTTGACAAGAATAAATGTGCTGGAAGTCAGTTTAAATACACCATAAAGTACTAGCCACCTGAAAGAACACAAAAATTCCCTCTAGGGCCTCTCGAACTAGTTTAATCCTTAACGTCCTACGCACTTAGCAATATTCTTATTCTTGGCAATTTTATTCCAAAAACAAGTCACTAAGGTATTTTTAGTACTCTAGTGCATATCATCACTCTGGTACCAGCTGTGACAGAACCACCCAAAATAATTTTGTATTATCGCCTAAGCCTGTCCACGTGGCCATTAAGCAATAATAAAGAACTATTCTGTCGCCTCTTCCGGGTCATGTCGGGTGAATCACTTACAACAGGATCGCTGATATGTGCAAAGCCCACACGAAGGCGGGACCAGAGTACAAGTTCAACATTACATAAAAATTCACAAGGTTACAATATTACAAACCAGGTTTTCATACATGAAAGTAAAGGTGATTCAGAGTTTAAATAGCGGAAACTAAAACTAGCAGAAGATACACATGGGAGGCCATCCATAGAGTATCACTCATCGTCATCCTGCCACTCAAGCTCCCAACCATCTGGGATAGAACTAGGCCAGATGGGATTACCTAAAAACAACAACAAAAGCAAGGCTGAGTATACTAATACTCAGCAGGACTTACCCGACAAAAAAATAAAATAAAACTAGACATGCAAGGCTTTTTGGCTGTTGGGTTTGTTTTGCCAAAAGTGACTAAGAGTTGATCCCAAAAGATCATGCATCTAGGTTTCAAAAATAACTCCTGAAACTTAAATGCACAAAACAAAACATAAATACTGAAAAGTAAAAGATACGAGTTATCCCAAAAAGGTTATATGCACTCCGGTGCTTGCCTTGTTCTACTTCAGCACTAGCCTTGGGCTCTTCTGGACTTTTGTCCAGGTCTTGATCAACACCCAAATCATTCATTGCACCAACTAACGTCCCTTCTCCCTCCTGAGTCAGCGTATATGCACCGTCTGGTAAATCTACACGTACACATGTATATGCATTAGGTTATGGTGAGGGTGTGAGTGGTTAATTAAAGGTTAACTTTGATGGTGACGGTGTACAAATTTAAGCAAAATAACTCACTAAACTTCACCAAACAGTATGGGGTGTGTTTTAAATGATTATAAACAGGAACAAACATCAAAACCTTAATAAATCTTAAATAATAAATATAAACCTATTTATTCAACTCCTAGCTAGCCGTTCATCCAAAAATTCATATAAAATTAAATACACATCTATTAGTCCTAAATTTTCGTACACAGTAACATATACCTAAACTAAGCTCACATGCCAAAATTTAGCTCCAGATCACATATAAATTAATTTATATGAAAAAGACAAATTTCAGCCTACCATAACACAAATAAATTCTACAAAAAGATTTATTAAACTTTATGGTCTCCATTTTCTACTACAAGCCATTCATGTCTAATATAAGCTTCTAGCCAAAGCACAAGTGTAGATTCAAATTATTTTTCAAATTTTTAATTTACACTCCTACACAAGATTAAATCCAAAACATATAGCAAAACACATCCTAAAATCCCATATACTTTACCAGAGGTATTCCTAGCTATGAAAAAGCCATGGGGTTCATTTGTGCATTGATAAAGTTTATTTAAAGGGGCTATAAAAAGCATAAAGATTAATCTAGCATGAAGCTTACATAAATCGTAACTAAAAATATAAACATCAAACATATGTCATCTTTTTTCACAAGGCTATACATGGTACAAACAACAACATATACAAATTTCAACTCCACAGCATGAGTATATTTTAAATTATAACAAAAACACTTCAAACTGAGTTTGAATTTTTATTCAAAATATATACAGAAAAACCTATACAACCTTTCTAGAAAAGGTAGATCTCAACACAGGGAAACCAGCAAAATTGGATTTGCATTTTTCTGATTTTTCTACGATTTGTAATGATTTTTCTAAGTTGCAGCCAAAACCCTAAAGAAGCTTATTACAACCAAGACCCTGGATTCGCAGATAGGTCCTCAGAAATTACAACTAGGTCCCCAGATGAGAATCCCAATCACAACCAAGTCCCCAGGCGCCATGGCCGGCGGTGAGGACCAAATTCCGGCTAGCCGGCGGCGACTTTGGCCGGGGAAAGTGCGGGGAAGTTGTTTAGGCTCACCTAGGGTTCCGTTTTGTGGGTTGGACGGGTTGGAGAGGACGCCGGTGGTGGTTCTTGGCGGCGCCGTGGATCTACCGCCGCCTCTGTTCCTTCTCCGGCGAGGAGAATGCCGAGACTTGGCAACCAACGACTCGGGAGCCTTCAGTGGTGCCGTGGTGAGGTGGAGGAAGGCTCAGGCAGGTAAGTGGTGGCCCGGGATAGAGAGCTTCGTCATGGTGGCCAACAATGGCGTCGGCGGAGCGGACAGGGAGTCCTGCAGCTCTGTTCCTGGCTGCAAACAGAGGAGAGGCGAACTAGGAGGTGTCGGCCTGGGGATGTCCTACTCGCGCGGTGGAAACAACTGGCGTGGCCAGCTGCCTTGAAGCGGCGACACGGGGTGCGGAACACCGGCGCGTGTCGTGTGCATGGCGCAGGGCCGTAGGCCGGCCTTCCTGGGCGCGGCGCACTGGCATACGGGCCTTTGGAAACTTTACGGCACGCGTGCGGTCCACCACGGAGCCTATGAGGCGTCCGTACACCGGGGCACGGCGCGGTCGACGCGTGGCGCACTGGACGCGCGCGCGCGACGCGGGCGCGGCGACGCCGGCGCTTGGCGCCTGTTTTCATCCGGTTTGGCCCTTTTCAAAATTGCGAAACTCAAAATTCTTGAATGGAACTTGAAAATCACCAAAAATAAAAGTTGTGCAGCAACTATAGGGCTACAATTTTACAAAGGGTGACCTATGTTTTGGTGATTCGTTTGACGGGAAAAACGTGGTGAAGTTGCAGTTTTTCCATGGCTTGGATTACTGTTCATAAGGGCTTCAACCCTGTTTTTGGCCAATTTACACTCAAAAATTGAATGTCCGCCAATTATGAAAGTTGTGTTCCTGGAAAAGATCTACAACTTCTATAAGGGTCGATTTTGAAGTTGTTATATGAAATTTTAAGAACGTGCAAGAGTCCTAGAGAGAGGTCTAGAGTGAAAAGGGGTTTGACCAAGTAATCTGCGCTTTGACCAAGGGTTCTTGGTAAAATTTCCTTTCATTAGCCTGGAGAATGATTTGGGCTAATGAAACTCCTTGGTTAACCTAAAACTCCAATTGGCCTGATCATTTTAGGTGATTAGATTTTCTTAAAAAAAATAGTGAACCCTATCATGTTGATCAAACAATTAGAGGTTTGACTAGGGTTTCTTTCGCAAACTTGGCTTTGTTTAGGCTAACAAGGGATTAGATGCCTAACACTTGATTGGTTTTCCTAATTCCTGAACTTAGGTTAATTAAACACCAGGGGTGTCACAACTCTCTTCGATAAAGTTGCCATAGGTCAATCGAAAGACGAGGGGATACAACTGATAAAACAGAAAATAGCTAAAGGGGACCCCAAATATAACTGTTTCCGTAAAGATTCAAAGGATGTTGTGTGGTTTGGCCAACGTCTTGTGATTCCCGCTGATCTTGAACTTAAGAAGGAAATTTTGGATGAGGCTCATCTCTCCAAATTTTCTGTACATCCGGGAAGTAGCAAGATGTACCAAGATGTGAAGGAGAATTTTTGGTGGTCTAACATGAAAGTGGACATCACGAAGTACGTATCAGAATGTGACACTTGCCAGAGGATCAAGGCAAGTCATTTGAAAACAGTCGGTACATTTCAACCTTTACCCATACATTCATGGAAGTGGGGGATATAAGCATGGACTTCATTGTCGGCTTACCACTCACCTCCAGGAATCATGATTCCATTTGGGTAATTGTGGATCGAATCACCAAGAACGCCCACTTTATTGCGGTAAACACCACCTATACGGTCAAAGAGTATGCAGAATTTTACCTCGACCGCATAGTTCGCTTGCACGGAATCCCAAAGACGACAGAGGCCCTCAATTCGTGGCCCATTTTTGGGATCAGTTGCATCAATCCTTGGGAACCAAACTGATCTGTAGCTCAAGCTACCACCCTTAGACCGATGGTCAGACAGAAAGGGTGAATCAAATTGTGGAAGATATGCTACGAGCTTGCATTATCCATTTTGACAAAAGTTGGGATAAATGCTTAGCCTTAGCAGAATTTTCTTACAATAATAGCTATCAAGCTAGTTTGAAGATGGCACCTTTTGAAACTCTCTATGGAAGAAAATGTCGTACCCCCTTGAATTGGTCACAGGTGGGTGACAGAAAATTCTTTGGCCCAAGCCTAGTTAAAGACGCCGAAGAAAGGGTGGAGGTGATAAAGGAAAACTTGAGAGTAGCTCAAATGAGGCAAAAGAGGTATCATGATGAAGGAAGAGCTTTCCGACAATATGAAGTTGGAAGCTATGTTTACCTGAAAGTGTCTCGCACTAAAGGTCTGCAAAGATTCGGCGTGAAAGGGAAGCTAGCACCACACTACATTGGCCCCTATGAAATCACTCAGGTGTGCGGACCCATTGCTTACCGTGTCCGACTACCTGACTAGTTCTCTGCGGTTCATAATGTGTTTCATGTTTCCCAATTGAGGAAATGTGTGCACATACCAGAGACAGAAGTGATCACGAAAGAAAATGCTTGGATCAAGCCTGATGTTTCACTAGTCGAACATCCTATGCGGATACTCGATCGAAATGAAAGGAAGACTCGACGCCACATAGTGAGGATGTACAAGATACAGTGGTGCCACCACACGAAGGAAGAGGCTACTTGGGAGACTGAACATTATCTCAACACCAAGTACCTGAGTTTTCTACAAGCCCGAAATCATAAGTGCTTTTTCCCGACCTTGTCTTTTAAATTCGAATCTCGGGACGAGATTCTTTTTAAGGGGGTAGGCTGTAACATCCCTGATGTTTTTGAACAGTAATTAAGTTGATTAGTGAACCCTAAGTAGAGGTGACTAGTCAAACCTCCCTTTGTTTGGTCAAAACCCTAGAGCCCTAACACCTCTTTATAGTGTTTTGGTCAAATCTCAAAATTTTTCTTAAACACTCAAAATTCTGCAAATACGAAAGTTGTTCCCCTTTTTCGGGAACACATTTTTCATAATTGGGAGCATTTCAAATTTTGAGTGTAAGGGCACCAAAATCTTGGTTGAATGCCAGAGGTACAGGGCTAATGGCCGAGAAATACAACAAGTTTGACTCGATTTTCTGTACAATCGGTTGATCTAAACATAGGTCAACCTTTGTAAAAGTTGTAGAGCTATGCCTCAGCTACAACTTTGCTTTTTGGAGAATTTCATGTTTCAGTTGAAAATTTGGAGTTTGCGAGTCGTGAAGTTGCGCTGATGAAATTAAACCGGCACGTCGGCATGCCACAGCGCGCTCCCGTGCGTCACAACGCCGACGGCGCGCAGCGCCACCGACAGGCCACCGAACTCCACCACCCTCAGCGCGTCCCGACCGGCGAATCTCCCCTAGACCCATGCCTGGTCCAAGATCCCATGTTCTCCAGCGGTTTTTCCTTTGCGGGCACGGCGTCGCGCCACGTGGTCGCCGCTGAGCGGTGCCGCCGCCGCCCGCCAATCTGCATCGCCGCATCTCCCCGATAGAATGGCTTGAAGCCTTGGGCGCTACTCCGAGACACCCAGGTGAGCCAGTTGGCGTAGCCGTGCGTGCGTTGTGCCATGGCCAAGCCCCCGACCGCCTTGCGCGTCCGCCACGTGGCGCCCGCCGGCAAAGGCCCACGGCTAATCTCCCGACCGCCTTACGGTCATTGGCCAGCGTGCACGGTGAGCTGTGAGGGCTACTCCTCAACCCCCAAAGCACCTTCCCCCTCTATAAAAGGAGCCATATTGCTCGCCTCACGCAACTGCAGCTCCGCCAGCCGCCATTGACGCCACCGCAGCCGAGCTCGCTCTTCCGCGCCTAACCGCCGTCATCCAAGCCCTCCTAGACCTACATTACACCTCACCATAGCTCCCCGAGCCACGAATCATCACTCATTGCCGTCACGAGTGCCAGAGTTGGAGCAGAGGCAGACTGCGCCGCCCCTGTCTCACCGCCAGCCATCGCCGGAGCTTCCTCCGAGCCATCTGCCGCCTGCAATCGACTCGTGGTGAGCTTCTTGTCCACCCCGTGCCATTCATCGGCCATGTCCGGCCGGCTATCACCGTCGGCGAGCCTCCCCTGTGCCACTAAGGGCACGGTTTTGAAGATCCTACTCTTTGCAGGGACCTAAGTGTAGAAGTCAAGGGCATAGTTGTGAAGTCCTAAATCTTTCCAAGGGTCTAGCTGTAATTAGATTCTTCTAGTTTTGGTTCAAAAAACTGAAACTTGTAAAATGCCTAGAAAATCGTAGAAAAATCAGAAAAATGCAAATGAATATGTTTTGGAATCCTTGTGATGAGTACTACATTTTCTAGAAAAGTTGTATAGTGTTTTTCTGCATAGTTTTCAAATTAAATTTGAATCTGTGTTTGAGCTAGATTTGTTGTAGTTTAAAATCTACAACTGTTCTAATGTTGATTTTTTGATATATTGCTTGTTATATCATATATAGGCTCTGCATGAAAAATGGCATATGTTTATGGTGTAGATCTTTAGTTATGATTTATTTCCTATTTATGTTAAATCTGTCTTGATGCTTTTTATAGCCTTTTATATACAGATGTTGTAGCTCATCTTTGGCACCTGGCTTTGTTATGCTTGGATGCATCTCAGAAAAATAGGATAGGATTTTATGACCTGTGTTAATACCTGTTTTTGATTTATGCATGTTTAAAATTGTTAAATGTATAGTTTAAATTCTGTTCAGGATCTGAGCCTGAATTTTGGTGTGCTATCTGTTTATGCTATGCTAGGCTTGTGCTAGAAAAATTAGCCCTGAAATCCTTATGGTTTGCTCTGAATGATTTCTGTTTTTGAAATTAGGCTGAAATTTGTTATTTTTGTATAAATTAATCTAGATAGCTTTTGGAGCTAATTTTGGTGTGAAGTTGTTTTTTTATCATATCTGCATGTGTACCAATTTTAGGACCAGTGCATGTGTAGATTCTCCAGAATAGATTTATCTTGATTTTGGTTGCTTCCTCTTGTTGTATTTTTCATGCCTAGTATATAGATTTGTTTGTGGTGATTTTCGCTCAGTAAATCTGTGGTCGAAACATGATCTTATATAAAATATGCCCCTGGTTGTTTGATGCACAGTTTTGAAGTTTTCGTAAATGTGTACATGACATCATCATTCTTCGTCATCACCCTCGATCCACTGGAGCTCCCATCCAGGCGGGATCTCTCCAGGCCAAACATCATTCAATGCTTCACCTGAAAACAACATAGATAGCAAGGCTGAGTATACTAATACTCAGCAAGACTTACCCGTCGGGTGATAACTACATCACCAACCTCTAGACATGAAAGGCTTTTGGCCGGTGGGTTTGTTTTGCCAAAAAGCGACTAAGAGTGGATCCTTACTTTCAACATTTTAGCTCAAGTTCCAGTTCATTAACCATTCTAGGTAAGTACCTGTGCTAAACAAGCAGTTGTAGATGCAATTAAGCAAACATCAATATTATCCATCTGTTCCATCATTAAGGGATCATGATAGCCAGTTTGTTAAGCAGTCTCGGGTAACGATGAGAGGTCGACGATTGATCGATTAATAACCTTGCAAGGTGGACCTAAACACACGGGAGGATGCATACCCCAAAAAGACAACTACAAAAGGGGTAGGGTACACACCAACCAGGCGGTTCCCGTCGATCTTCGGGTTGGGAGCAGGAGTTTACAGTCCTGGGTACAAGGCTCAGTGGACGCCCATGTAATGGCACGCACCACCTCTTGCACATGCACCCCTCCTCCCGGTTGCAAGCCGGGCAGACGATTTCTCAAGAGTAGTAATCAAATCCCTTCCCTTGCCACTTCAATCATGTACTAGGCTTACCAGTCCCATTCCCGACATGTGTCTAGTACGTTCAAATGCTTAACGAACGAAAGCCATTGGACCGGAGCCCAGATCCCATGCTCTTACCACGTGAGCAACCAGTTTATCCTATCTTTATGATTCCAACATAAAGAACCTATATCTCGCGAGTGACGAACATCACTCAACTTGTACCGGATCCTTATAGCATAGCAACTATCGACCTAGCATACTAGTATAAGCATAGGTACCTAGGGATCATGCATCTATGGTTTCAAAACAACTCCTGAAATGTAAATGCACAAACATAAACATAGATAGTTGCATAAGTTGGAAAAGTTAGGTTATGCTCCGGGGCTTGCCTTCTTCCGCGAGGTTAGGCTGAAGCTCTCCCGAACTCTGGTCCAGGTCTTGATTCACCTCCATCTGGTTCAACTCTCCTCTGGATCCTTCCTCGTCACCAACAGGAACGAGAGTGTAGCTACCGTCGGGGAGTTCTACACGACGCATGCATATTCAACATTAATTGGTGAATCTCCATAAGATTATGTTTCTGAAAACTAAGGTAAAGCTCCTGGTGTATGGTTGGCCATATTCACCTAGATAAAACCTTAAACAACATTTCTTTATTAAAGAAAAAGGTGTTGGTTTCTTTGATGGTGATTGTGTGCACATCTAGGAAAACTTATAAACTGTGCATCAAAGAAACAGGGGTATATTTTATATAAGCTCATGTTTCGACCACAGATTTACTGAGCGAAACTCACCACAAACAAATCTATATACTAGGCATGAAAAATACAACAAAAGGAAGCAACCAAAATCAATATAAATTTATTCTGGAGAATCTACACATGCACTGGTCCTATAAATTGGTACACATACAGGTATGACAAAAACATGCATAAACTATGCATTTAACAAGTTAAACATGCATAAATCAAAAACAGATATTAAAACAGGTCCTAAAATCACATCCTATTTTTCTGAGGTGCATCAAAGCATAACACAGCCAAGTGCCAAAGATGAGCTACACCATTTATATATAAAGGGCTATAAAAAGCATCAAGACAGATTTAACATAAATAGAAAATAAATCATAACTAAAGATTTACACCAGAAACATGTGCCATTTTTCATGCAGAGCCTAGTTATGACATGATAAACAACATATCCAAAAATTAGCACCAGATCAGTTGTAGATTTTGAACTATAACAAATCTAGCTCAAACATAGATTTAAATTTAATTCAAAAACTAAACTGAAAAACACAATACAACTCTTCTAGAAAAGGTAGTACTCATCACAAGGATTCCAAAACATATTTATTTGCATTTTTCGGATTTTTCTAAAATTTTCTAGACATTTTACAAGTTTCAGCCTGGATACCCTAGATCTGGAAGGTCTCTAATTCTTTTGTTTAGGCCCCTGGAAAGACCTCAGGAACTGCAATGTAGTCCCTGGGCGCACCGGCCGGCGGTGAGGTCCGAAATCCGGCTAGCCGGCGGCGGGATTGGCCGGGGAAACGGTAGGGGGGTGATGTAGGCTCACCTAGGGTTCGGTTTTGAGGCTTGGATGGGTCAGAGAAGTGACCGGCGAGCTCGAGCGGCAACGGTCAGGGGCGTCGGCCGCAGGAACGGTCGTTCCGTCGAGGTGGTGGCTCGGTCAGGTCGTCAGGCGGCTTGGGAAGCTTCGATGGAAGCCTATGGTGGCGGAGGAGGGCTCAGTCGGGCAAAAATCGACCCGGAAAGGGGGAGCTCACCGTGGGCAGCAACAATGGCGGTCGGTGGTAGCTCGTTTGCGCGCGCCTAAAGCTCTAGGAGCTCACCTTTTATTGGTGGCCAAGGGAGGGCGGCAGGGAGACAAGTAGGGGCGAAGCATCCTCTGCCCATTGGCCGTCCCGGGAGGCACTAGGCGCGTGGCGGTGCGGTGAGTCACGGCGCGACACGTGGCATACGGGAACTGGGCGCGGACTGTGGCAACACGCGATTGGGCGCCAGAGGCGGCGCGAGGAGCTGGGGAGCGGCGCGCACGGCAAGGCCGGTGTGGACCCTCCCTCTCGACGTCCGTGCCAGTTGACGCGGGGCTGGGCGACCCACGGTGGCCAGGCGCTCTCGGTGTGCCCGCGGCTACGCGACGTCGCGCTCTAGAGCGCGCGGAGCACTGGAAGGTGTGTGGTCAGCACAGGTTTGAGCACAAATTTCTCCAAAAACTTGAACTGCACAACAAAAACTCTACATACCAAAGTTGTAGATGGAAGTATAGGCTACAACTTTCACAAAGGGCGACATGGTGTTTAAGCAAAGGTTTGTCCGGGAACGCCTGTCGAAGTTGGCAGGTCGCAGAGCCCGGTAAAACTGTTCAAATCTGCTTCGACCATGATTTCGAGCATTTTCCACTCAAAATTTGAAATGCCACTAATTGGAAGAAATGTGTTCCCGGAGATAACGAACAACTTTTGTATTGGCAGATTTTTTTAGTTGCTATACAAAAGTTTGAGGTATAGACATACCAATGCAAAGATGTTCGAGGTTTTTAGGGTTTCGACCACTTAGGAAGGGGTTTGACTGGTCAACCACACTTAGGCTTTAGTAATAAACATGATTACTGTTCAAAAACATCAGGGATGTTACATTCCGTCCCTACCTACAACTCCACATATAAGCCTATTAGGAGTAGGTTGTTAAAGAAAAGCAATCCAATGCCTTGGTCAGGAAACATACACATTGAGCAATCCGAGAGTATCATTTGAGGAACTCTGATTTCTTTTTGAAAATTTGCAAAACCATGGCAGCTAGGGTCTAGACTAAACCATCTCCCAGGTAACGTCGAGGACTCGCGGTGGCCGTCGGCTTCCTTCGGTGTCTGTCCCTCAATTCGGCGGCTCTCTGATGAATGGATGTGGTGGCTCTTCGGGGCAGGAGATACTTATTCACCGAAGAGACCCTAGGTAAAATTGGAGGCTGAGGCAGCGCAAAAACGACCTGGGTCGATCCGCATGGGCCAGTCAGCCCAGGGCATTTTTGGCCCGCGTCGGGCCCGGCTTTCTCATGCGAGCTTCTTGATGCTTCCCAAGTCTCCACCCTGATGCATGCGGGCTTTTGACGTCATTTTCTTTGTGAAATAGATAATGGTGCTTGTCGCATGATCCTCTACTTCTTTGATCTTGATCCCCGGAGTTTCCTCATTTTGTGTTCTAGCCCTTGGAGTCTTGTTTATCTTGTTATTGCACTTACATTGGGCTCCTTGATCCTCTCGAGGCACATGTTATATATGAACATCACTATCCTTCATATATAAGTTTAAATTTCAGATTTCATTAGTTTAAATTTCAACTATTTAAATTTCAGATTTCATCAGTTTAGAAATTCTCAAAATTAGTTGGGGCAACAAATGATTTCAAGTGAAAAAGTCATGAATATGAAAGTTGTAGAACTCATCAACATCTACAAATTTATTTAAGTCACTACTCCATTTGGCAGAGTTTGAACAATCCAAATTGTGAATTTCAATAATTCTCAACTTCAAGCAAGATTTTTCACACACTAAATGATGACAAGTGTAGAAGTGATGAATACCAAAGTTTCATAGTTCATAAAGGTCTACAATCTTTGTTTGGGTCATGTTGTCATTTTCGAAAGGTGGATTGTACATTGGTCATTAATCGTAGATTGACTTAGATAGTTTCTATCTAAGAGGCTTGTCAATTTTGTACTTCATGTTATTGCCACTTTAGGGAATGACAGAAAGACCTAAATAAAGTTTATAGATCTTGATGAGTTATGAAGCTTTGGTATTCATCACTTTTCCAGTTGACTTAATTTTGTGTATAAAAAAGATTGATTGTTGTTCTCAATTTGTTAAATTGTTCAAACAGACTGACAAGAGTAGATTTTTCGAAATATTAGCCTTAATAAGTTGATAACTTGATACAGCATGATTTTAGGAATTTTTAGGAAAAACAATGATCTAATTTGCAGTTCATATGAAGGAGAAATACTAGATACAAGGTTCATGAGAGATTAAAAAGAAAATGGGGTTTGTTCTTCAAGAAGTCAAAATCACATATGATTCTGGGGCCGACTGGTGGGACCCACCGAGACTTTGTGGTGAGCGCGGAGGACCTGGTGTGTGGGCCCTTCGTTGTGGGACCATTTGTCATCTAAATGGGGATGTGAATGAACTATACTAGTTCTAGAATAGAAGGCAAACGGTCTCGCCACCTAGCAATTCGCCTTCTTTCCCCAAAGTGTCGACTCTTGACGCGCAAAACCGCCACCGCCGCCGCCTCCATCTCACCCCATCCCTTGCCACAGCAAGCCAAGGACAGGAGCGGAGCAACGATGATGGCTGAGCGGAAGGAGCACAACTCTAGGAGGCAAGCACACGATGCAAATGGGCACTTCACGCGGTCCCCGGCGAACTCGGTGCCTTCGTCCACACGCGGGCTGGCGGCACCGCTTCCTTCTCCAATCCGCTGCCCCTCGTCCATGGCGGGACGATCAGGAAGACGCGACACGTCAATCACCGAGGGGTCGTATTCAACTCGCCGCCACTCTACCACCTTGGGCGCATCTACAGGCGGCCACGCGGAAGGCCGGTATAGCCACTCGCTACCCCGCATGGTGGTCGATGAGGACGTGAAGCACGAGGATCCTACTGCGCCACCAAGCAATGTAGGATTCACCCCAGGCCCAAGCAGGGGGAAAGAGAAGGCAGCAGAAGCAGATGAGGTAAGTGTGCTACATGACATTGGGGTTTTTCTTTTTGTGCTAGTTCTAGTGGGGTTTTTGTTGTGTGTGTCAAATTTCTTGTTATGATACAATGATTCAAGCACTATTTCTGTTAGTAGTCCTGTACAACTTTGATCTTTAGGATTTAAGTGAATTTTTTTCATGTGAAGACGCTAAGCAAACTACTAATTGCTTTGAACACAACACTACTTTGTTCTGTGCTAGGATAGTATCCAGTGACATTGTGTCTGTACGATTGAATACATTCTTGAAAAAGAATCACTTTTGCTAGCTTCAATTGTTGCTAGGTTCTCTGATGCTAGATGAAGATTCACTTTCGGTAGACCAAGATTCACTTTTGCTTGGTTCCCTGATACTAGATAAAGATCCACTTTTCGTAGGTATATTGCAGATGCTAGATAACTTAGTTTTTTGAAGCATGAAACAATCTCAATTTACGCATTTGTGAGTACTTTTTTGGTAGATTCTAGTTTCTTGTGCTAGATCTCTTGTTATGGTACAATGATTCAAGTACTATTTTCTGTTAGCTCGAACCTCCAGAGTTTCCTGCCGCTTGGTTGCGAGGGGACAAGTGCACCTGCTCTGGAAGTAGTGGCTATGATGATGAGATCGACCCATCCCGTTGTTCGTATTGCTACGAACTCTGGGAAGCAGGCTTTCGAGTTGCAAAGGTGCCACGGTATATGACAATGAGAAGGGGAAGTAGTAGAAGAAGGTGAACTAGTCCCCCTCGAACCATCGTATTGTTAATTCCTCATATTTTGTTTAGGTTTGTATCGCTCTGCATGATGTATTTTTTAGTGTGAGTTAACTTAATCGTAGGTTGTTATAACATAAACTAGCTCATATGCTTAGCTTGTTCTTTGGTCAAATAGAAACTAGTTCATATGCTAATTTAGTTGGTAATTTTTATAACAGAATCATCGTTTGTTTTTGGTATTTTTTGTCAATAACAATAGAAAATGCTGAATGCTAGTCTTGCGCACATTGTTTAGGTAAAAAAATGGGCTTTTAGGCAAATTGCTTCATAACTCAATTTCATGCCAAAGAGTTCTTGCAGGACATGAAGAAGAAGGATTAAAGCTTTGTGATGGCTGGATGAAGAAGAAGAAAAAGGATGAATGGCTAGCTCAACTTTTGTAGAGAAAACTTTGCCTAATCTTAAGTATCATGAGAGACTTGAATTGTAATAATCTATCTTATCTATGTGTTAGACTTGAGAACTTTATTGTAATGTGTGATATTGTGTGTAATGTCTATCTGTAATGCACTAAGTGACTAAATGCCAGTGTGTGATGCATTATTATTTGATGACTTCGTCGATGATTTGTTGTTATGTGTACTGACTGGGTGAAACCGGTCTCATCAATATCCACAATATTTGACAATGTGGTAGTACACATGTTATTTAATCTTACATACACTCACGTGGCTCAATAGGATTTGACTAATCGGGTGCACATATAAAATCTTATTCCTATGTGAAAAGTTGTAATTATTCAAATTTTGTATTTAAAACAAAACGAGTTGAAAAATATTTTGATACCCAAAATGATTTCATCTCAAAAATCACAAATATAAAAGTCGTACAAGTCATCAATGTCTACCACTATTGATATGGTCATTTATATATGACTGTTTTTGGTAATTATTTTATATGACTTTGTTTGGTCAGTTCTAATTCTGAATTTCTTAATATGAATACTTTGTACAACATTTAGGGGTACTAAGTAATTTCAATTGAAAAAGTCATCAACAACAAAACTATATAACTCATAAACATCTACAAACTTTCACTACAAGAAAATCGTTGATTAGTGACGCAACCACATTTTGGCGTCATTGATTTATGACGTTCCTGGCTGATCTCGTCATAATATTTCACTTCCGAGCAAATTTAGTTACAAAAAAACTTTCGTCATAACGGTTGCTACTGTAGCCGAGCGTTCACTGTCCATGCTTGTTTTGTGACGCCATAAGCTCCGCAATAGCGTCATAAACCAACTTTGGTCCCACATGTAAGCATTATTTTAAAAATAGAGTGTTCCAAGTCGTCATAAAATTTAGTTGGGTCCCGCATGTAAGCATTTTTTCGAAAATAGAGTGTTCCAAGTCGTCATAAAATTTTCCAGGGTCCCACATGTAAGCATTTTCGCCATGTCAGCGGCGTCATAAACCAACTTCGGTCCCACATGTAAGCATTATTTTAAAATAGAGTGTTCCAAGTTGTCATAA
The DNA here is from genome assembly GCA_036936925.1 of Cenchrus fungigraminus. Taxonomy (NCBI): domain Eukaryota; kingdom Viridiplantae; phylum Streptophyta; class Magnoliopsida; order Poales; family Poaceae; genus Cenchrus; species Cenchrus fungigraminus. The sequence goes on along the minus strand of CM072772.1, from coordinate 52,339,504 downwards.
AATTCAGTTGGGTCCCACATGTAAGCATTTTTTCGAAAATAGAGTTCCAAGTCGTCATAAATATTTCTAGGGTCCCACGTGTAAGTATTTTCGCCAGATCAGCGGAGGCTAGGTCACAAAATGTTGCAAAAATAATTTGCCATGGCATGGGTTCGAACCAGGGACCTGAAGGAACAAGGCTGTCTATTTACCACTCCACCACTTCTTGGTTGTGGTACTTTTATGGGAAACTCAGCTAATAGTTCATGCAAATTCTTTACTGTGACGAGGTCCCACTTGTAAGTTTTAGTTGAGTCTATAATTACGTATCGAATGGCTGGCGAGACACTTCACTCAGACTTCGCAAAGACTTTTGACTTCCGCTACGCAGATCTGCAATAGTTTGTGGTAGGAATGGCGGATCCTAGCGGTGAGGGGAAGATGGTTGCACCGCCACATCCCAGCAACAAGAGGATGAGACAGCATGATGAGGTTGGTCCTCTGGTTTGAGCCACTATATTTTCCCCTATCTTACTAGGGTTGGGGATATCTAGATTTGGGGATCTGGAGGATTGATGAGCATATATGGTAGATTTAGATTTCATTATCGAACCTTTAGATTTGCACTTCGATAGGTGTTAGAAGTTGATAGGCTATAGACAATTCATGTTAGATTCAGTTAGTTTTCAATTTGCAACGTCTTACAGTAGGTTTTGTATTTTAGTAGCTTCTGGATGTGCTTCAAGCCACTCGTTTTATGGATTTTTGTCGAGGTGCACAATTGATAGGATTGATAGGTCCATCGTTTTATGAATTGGTAGATTGAAGATACTATTTCAGAGCTACAGACCGTTGAAGGGACATCTGGATTCTACCACGATTGTAAGCGTTTGCACAATTTATAGGTGTTAGATTCAGTTAGTTTCTAATCTGCATCGTTTGATGGATTGATAGGTTCCGTTAGGACAACCATGCCCTTGCTGAGTTTATGTTGGTAGCAAACAACTAAGTTTTGTGGCGTGTGGTGGTTGTTTTACTGTACTCATACAATTGGGTTCAAGGGATTCAGGTTTTTTTATAGACTGAGATGAGTTTAATTTTCAGATCGAGATGAGTTTTCTCTAAGGATGAGTTTATTTCTACAAGAACATCTTAATGTTATTTTAGAAGATCTGGATGTCTCGTCTCGGGGGAGGACTCTGGTAGGATCTCCAAAGAGATTGAAAGCATCATAGAACAACTAGCTGACAGAGAGAGAGCTTCAGTACACACGTAAGAACAAGAAAACTGAGGGCAGAGCGTATTCTACTTATCATAGACATTGGAATAAAAACGTCAATGAATGGGTAGGACATTAAGTTTGTTTGGTCCCTCTTTTCTTTTAAATGTTCAAGAAGTTCGTTGTCAGTTGGACTGAAACGGGTACCCTTGCCTATTAGTACTCGTTTCAGTCCAACTGACAACGAACTTCTTGAACATTTAAAAGAAAAGACTGACCAAACAAACTCAATGTACTACCCATTCATTGACGCATTTATTCCAACGTCTATGGAAGTAGAATGAGCTCTGCCCTCATATTTCTTATTCTTAGGTGCGTACTGAAGCTCTTTCTTTGTCTGCTAGTTGTTCTATGATGTTTTCAATCTCTTTGGAGATCCTAGAGAGTCCTCACCCTGGGACAAGACATCCAGATCTTCTGAAAGAACTTTAACAAATGCAAGAGAGGCCTGCAAGACCAAAAATTCACGGTAGGAGATGCAGAAGGTGAAGGAACAGCTGCAGGAGGCCAAACATGAGATGGAGTTATGATTATGAATGAGTAGTCATGATTATTGTGAAACTTGTATCATGATTGTATTTTGGTGTTGGCTACCGGATCATCGTATGATGTTTCCTACTTGTTGGTGGACTGGTGGTGTGAACTTTGTGGTGATGAGTTGCTATGAGATGTCATCTTATTATGCAGATTTGGTTTAATCTATTCCAAATTGATTCGAGCATACTCACCATTCGGAATTCATACGCATTGCAAGACAAGTGCATGTCTCTCTTAAAGCGAATCTTTCCTCACAGAATACTCACATATAATTGGGCGGTTGTATGCACTGATCATCCTGAATTTATGCACAATCTTCGTAGAAGATTACCTGAAGGGTTGTACTAGGGTCCCCTGTAGTTTTAATGTTTTGTTTAAGTGTTTTTAGTCATGTAATAAACATTTGAAACGGTACGTTAATTTGTTGCAGTGAGTACATTTGTAATGCAAAAATCGGATCATTTGTAAGGTCACTGACGTTTGGGTCCGACACCCAAGCGGTCTTTCGTTTGGGTCACTAACGTTTGGGTCCATGATCCAAAGCCATTCGTTTCGAGCATACTCACCATTCGAAATTCATACGCGTTGCAATGGACGTAGAGGAAGAACAATGGAGGTATGGTGATAATAGATAGAGAAGGGGGAAGTTATGACTGAGGAAACTCTGGTCTGTTGATGTTTCGCAAGGAGGACCTTCCTAGTGGTAAAAAGGGAGGAAAAGCTAAGATGCTGTTTGTTTGGATTGATCCTGAATTGGATGGTCCGTTCTTTTGATAGTTTGCAGGAAGGACCTTCCTGAGAAACAATTGTCTAACTGCTTTTTTCCAAGTGCCAACTATTCCACGTGCCCGGCCGCCGCGCGCCCGGAAACTGGACATGTCTGCCCCAACAACAGCACGGAGTGGTTTTGGTAAGTTAGCGGGAGAAAAGCACGCGCGATAGCCAAAAAAAGTTTTCTCGCAGACAAGTGTATATATCTCATTTCTCTCGACGACGTGGCATACACTACTGCAACTCCGCAAGAGACTCGCCGGCACCACGCTCCTTTTCCTTGTGGCAAAGACTAGAGCTAGCGTCGGTGCTTAGATCTGCTGTTGCCCGTGGCGGCAATGGCGAATCGTGGCGGCCCTAGCGGCGAACGGAGAAGTAGGACTCGCTCCGGTCAGGTCAGTCCTCTGTTTAGCCATGCTACTTTGATCTGTCATACTAGTTAAGGGGAATTCTGGATTTGGGGATCTGGGTTAATAGACTATATTCATGTATTTTAAAGGTGTTTGGAGTAGACTCCGAAAGCTCCAGATCGCCGACGCCAGGTCCTCGTGAAGTTATCGTTATAGATCCTAATGAAAATGAGTGCAAGGACGGGTTGCCTGTCCATCTGAGGTATGACTGGACAGGCGCCAACCCTGGGCGTCGATATGTATGCTGCTACGAGGTAAACGATAACCTGCATCACTTCTAATAAATGTTTATTCTGCATTTGATGTTAGTGTGGTCAATTGCTAATTATATGAACGAAATCGGTGACTGCAGACTAATGGCATGAAGTGCGCGTCGTTTAGGTGGATAGATCCTGAATGGGATATTAGGACTCTAAAAGTTCTAGAGAAACTGATGGAAATGAAGGGAAAAGCAGAAGAGGAAGCAAGGTCGTCGAAAGAAGCATGTACAGCTGCTAAGGAGGAGGCCAATGTCAAAGCAGTTGAGTTGCAGACGATAACGCGATACTACGGGGAGGTAACCCATAACCTGTTTGAGACAAGAAAGAAAATGAGAAACGATGCTCTGTTGTCTCCTATAGAAAAGGGTGAAGCCAACAGGTACCTAAAAGCTGAAAGCGAGGCAAGGATGTGGAAGGAAGAATGTGCAAAGGCTAACAGAGAGATTCAAGAGACTGCCGCTGAGTTGCAGACGGTCAAGCAGCTCCTGGATTCTGCAACAGTTGTGGTGAAGAAGATGAAGGAATTGCTGAGACAGGCCTCATATAAGAGGTCACTCAGCAAGGACAACAATGAGGCATAATGTGATTCGTGGTGTTACTGCCAGGTAGACGGTTTAGAGGTGCTAATCATGCTTGTATTTTGGTATTTGCTACTTGTTGGTGGTGTGAACTTTGTGGTGATGAGTAGCTGTGAGATACCATCTTATGATGTTTGATACCTGTCCGCTCTGTTGATGTTTTGCGGGAAGGACCTTCCTGATTATCGAATGCTTAACTGCTTGTTCCCTACAGTGATTGTGGTAGAAACTCATACATATGCGCTGAATCATTGACGAAGGCTGATAATATAGATATTTGTCATTGAATTGCGTTATAGGTGGTACACAATCGAAGTTCCTGATTAAGGATAGCTAGGCAATAGCCATGTTCCTCGCGACCAAATCCAGTCCCCACGAACCGGCTTAATGCGAATCGCAGGAGTAGTGTTGACGCCTGGAACAATACATATTCCCTACTGGTAGATCCAGTACTCATTCTTTTCATCGTGATGATAAGTTCGTAGGAAGTAAATGTGATTTGCCCTCAGGTCAGGCAAACCAGAAATGGCATGCTATTCTGTAACAATGCACTTGCTAGGACCAAACAAGATGATCTTATTTCGGAACTCAGGAGCTCTCTCCCAGGGAATAGGCTGCCAAATGTCCCCGTCGAATGAATGCAAAGTTAATTCTACCACCTCAGCTTCTTTCTCCTCCAGAACAACAAAGAACAATCGGTCTTCACCTTCGTGTAGAGAAGAGTTGCCCATGCCAATAACCCATGACAACCGAAGTCCAACAGGATGGGGAGGTGCTGGAAGATCTTACCCCAAGTAGATCCGCATGTGTTCAGAAGAACTGCACTAGAAATCTTTCGAAGGTAGTGTAGTCTAGTCGGATTGGCTACCCAAATGCCACATGAAAACGGGCAATGACCCAAGCGCTGCCAAAGATTTCTCTGGCCAAAAGAAAGTAATCACGACAAATGACCGTGCACTAGTTGCTGTTTCAAGGCATAAGATACAAGCTTGGAGAGTAGCCATTTGGCTCCATTTTGGAAGTCGAGGAAGGCGAATGTGCTTCCGAGGAGACAAAAGATTCAGCATGAGAGCATTGCACCAGTCTCTGCAATCTAAGGTGACTAGGCTTCCAGATCCGCCGCAACCAATCAATCTAGTCCTTTTCCCAGCCAATGCAGGAAATGAGACCTCAAAAAGCCCCATATCAGCGACAGATGCAAATGTCACTGCTCCAGATTCACCGATAAATGCATATTTCAGAATCCAAGGGTAAAACGGGCGTGCCTCACCTGAACGAGCGTAGTTCCAACCCTTGCAGACAGCTTTGAACATGATGAAATCTTTTGCATCACTGATCTTATTGGCGACGCTCACAACAATGTCAGAAATAAGATTTGCCCAGGGACGAGGCATCATTGACAGGATAGCTAAAGAACAAGGTTGTGGGAGAACAATGGAGGAGTTACAGCTCCAACAAAGATAAATGAGTGGAAAAGGTAGTCCAGAAGGTCCGAAATACTGATGTATTGCTAAAAGGACCTTCTGGACTACTATTATTTCTTCTGGTCCGTTAACATTCGGTTGAACGATCTTTCCCCCTTCCTCAGAACGTACTCCCTCCGTCCACAAAAGAATGCAATTCTCACTTCTCGATAAGTTTATACGAAGATATATGTGTTAACACAATTTACTGTAAATTTGGTCGAAATTGAATTAGTTTGACCAGAACGGATCCCATATTATAGAAAACTACTCTAATCTTTTTGGGAGCAGTTTTTTCAATAATGGCTGAATGGGTTCCTCTGGCCATAAATTTGCCAGTCTGGCAACCAACAAAAGCCCCCTTCTCTCCCAGCGCCTGTTGGAGTAAAAACCGTCTCCCTAAGGGGAGCCAACACTCCTAAAAGAAGATGCATCATAGAGAGAAAAATAGACAAGTGAGGAGGGGGGAGTCCCCTCTCTCAACCCCCTTGGGTTGTTTATATAGCTAAGGGGTGGGATGACATTTTAGCCCTAAGCCCCTAGTGGGTACAAATATTATATCCGAGTCCTAAAACTAGCCCCTCAGCTACTTTGGTTTGGCTGGTACAACAAAGCGAAGTTGATGAAAACAAGGAAAAATGATTCACTAAATTTTTTCTTCGGCCCGAGGACATGCCCTCGTGACCACCCGCCCGTACGCCTCGCTAAAAACTCCATTCCGAAAACCCAGTGGGAAAAACAAAATGGAGAAAAGAGTACGCACATCTCACGGGTCTACACATATGAAGTTATCATCTAGCCTAGCCAATGTCATCTTCGGTCTTCATTTGACAATGAAAAGCTTCTTCTGCGGTGCCGTCAACTTCGCCATTCTTGCCAATAAAGATCCCCCCACTTCGTCCTCGCTTCATCCTCCCGAAGTTATTTCCTCCATGTAGTAGCCGAAGTAGAGAAGGTCGTGTGATGCATTCTTCATCATCCCGAAGTCCTCTTGAGTCTTCGTTCACCCGCTTCGGGCAAGATGGGTGAATTGGTTCACCAAGATCCCTCCATAGCCCCTCTTGGCCGAAGCTGGTGGCGAAGACCATGTGTCGTGGAAGTAGAAGTGTAGTTGATGTAGTTTGGATTGATGCTGATGCGAAGATGAAACCAATGATTGCGTAGATAATGATTTGTCGGTGGTAGAGACGCAACTTCCATATAACCTCTTTGCATGAGGCATTAACTGAAGAGATATTGAAGTCCACTTATGATAACCCGAAGAGCCATAGAGATAACCAAAGAACCAATGCTGAAATATACGAAGAGCCTCGGCTAGCAATTAATTATTGCGAAGATTAATCCATGATAACCCGAAGAGCCATAGAGATAACCGAAGAACCAATGCTGAAATATACGAAGAGCCTCGGCTAGCAATTAATTATTGCGAAGATTAATCCATGATGACCCGAAGAGCCATAGAGGTAACCGAAAAGCCCCTGCTAGGGCACCCGAAAAATTCAGCTAGAAGTTCATTTTTCCGAAGACCAATTTGCATGATAACCTGATTGTATTTGCAACATAATATCCTGAAAAATTTTATGACAAAGAACTATTTCGGAAGTAACATGTTTTTATGTTGAAGAGTTAGTGAACATGTGATGTAGCATGATAATATAAATACAAGTTATGCATAACAAGTAGCTGGTCTGCCATGCAAGCCCCAGCTACACGAAGTGGCATGATAGCTCAACTTCGATTATCCTCTGGATAATATGACCTCGAGGTGGCTCGTCAGCCCTGCCTCGCAATTTGCTTCGCGCATTCACTGCCGAAGACTTCTTCGCTTGTGATAAAGCGGATGATTTTGCGACCACCCCACTTAACGGGTCGACTTATCCCTGCAGCATTTTACTGAGGGGCTTCGCACATTGACCGCCGAAGACTTTTTGTTCGCGGAAAGTAGGCCTTAAAGCGAACATGCACTCCTCTTTGGAACAGATTGCTGCATGTTCCATAACATCTTCGCGACCTTTGCAGAACAGTTCCCACATGCGCCCCCTCAATCAATTTTTTTTCTTAAGTGAACTAAATGCGACTTGTCTTCGTGAGGTCAGGCGCATGTGTTCACTTACTTCTGTAATGTTTTCCCGAAAGTAACAATCTCTTCGGATGATTGTTACTTCGGGACCGATGATAGATAACGGCTGTCTGGATAGTAAATGTAAAGACATTCATTGCAATCATATTCAAAGTATAATATTTGAACGAAATGGTAGTACGTATATAAAATTCTTGCAAAAAAAAACGAAGTTGAAATTGACTTAAAAAAGGTAAAGCATATCTTCCATCTAAACTTGCTGATTCTGATTGTTAGTACTAACTAGATGATATGGCTATGCCAAAAATGCTGTGAGCACCCAAAAAGTGCTTACTAGATGGTATATGAACTCAGCCGTTGGGGAAAATAAATTAAAAACATCGCAACAAGGGTATCAGACTAAAGATCTTCGCTGAAGATATGTGTTAAGGATAAAACTTGACCGAAGATAAGATAAAAATAAGACTTGACTGAGCGCACTAAAACATCCTTTACTGGAAATGGTATAAACCTCATAAGAAGGAAGCAATGAAGCTCGAATATTATATATGTACAATTTCCGTCTTGACTGTATGGTCGTAGACATTTTGGTGTGTGTCAACAAAATAAAGAATTAGCAAGATAGTACTAGATACCTATGTGACATGTATTCATCCTCTGAACCGAAGGAAGTAAACCTGATTAAAATGAATTGAAAGGTACAACACGAAGATTAAGAAATGCTTATTCTAAACATCTACAGCCCCTTTTATGATATTTGAGGCTAGGCTCCGAAGGTGTAACGAACAAATTTGTTTAGCGACAGCTAAATAAAGGAGTAGCCCGTGAACAAGCCACATGTCCTAGACGCAACAAAAATCTGGTCTTGGCATTAAGATACAGAGCCCCTCAGCCTCCGGCCTTATCATCAAGCGAAAAAGGCTAATTGCAAACAAAGAACGAAACATTGTGCATCTAGACTGCTTCTTGCTCAAAAACATTAAGTTACACTAATCAAATTCAAATTAGCGAGCCTAGTCTATTTTTTCAGACAGAAATTGCAAAGCAAAGGGGTGTGACCGAAGGGGTAAATGAGTTACAACAAACATCTCAGCCAAACAACCTCATATTACTGCAGCCTAAAATAGTTCGCAGGATGTTATACTTCACATTCTTATTTACTTATTTATTTATTTACAGCAGCCAATCTGGTATAGGGAATATTTACAACACCTTTTACAGCCCAAAATAACAAACATTGCCAAAGACTAGGATATCAAAAATAACTCATTGAGGCGGCATTGCAGATTGAAAGAGTCTTCAGCTGACATGTTTTAAGAACAGATGTACTGATGGTGTGCTTTCCAAGCCTTGGATCCCGGAGGCACAGGTTCAAATGTAAACGGCTTACAAGCAAGATCAAACCTTGATTCAAGAAGTGCTTAACAACATGCTAAAGGAAAATGTCATTTGTACAAAACGAAGTAGAAAAAAGGATGGTGGATGTCATACCTTCGCGCGAAGTGGTGGCACGAAGTGCTTCAATGAGCCCCATTCCGAAGACCAACATACATGTCCCAATACAATAAGTGAACTTCGCTTGAAGAGGTGGTATGAACTAGCTCCATCAATCCAATTGTGTGATTACCCAGCTTGACCAAATGATGAACCCCGTAGCGAAAACCCAACAGTTAAATATGATAACCGAAGTACCGTGAGGCAATAAGTGAAGAGCCATATGGCTGTCCATGAACTCTAGCTTAACCCTGCAGTTACAGTATATTGACATATGGCTGTCCATGAACCCTGCAGTTACAGTGCTGGCAATCTGCATACAACTAATTAGTGGCTTCATAACTAATGGGAAATTGGGAACAAGTGCACTACTGGCCCTATGTAGTATATTGACATCGATAGATCAATGCTATAAAAGAAACATAACTGAACTTAATAAAGGTCTGCAGGATTAGATTGCAGTCAAATCATACTAGCATGTTTGTATCTGAAACAAACTGCAAAGTTTCTTATCTTGATGGAAACATTAATTAAAACTGGGCCAAAATCCTCATGGTTTAACACTATGAACCAACTGAACTTCATACTGCAGGTGTCACTTTATATATGATACGTCATGACAAGCAGCATTGTGCTAACTAGCATATCCTATGATTGTTTTTAAATAACAACCTTTTCAAATAAGGAAAAGTATTTTCAGTAAGTAAAATGATAAACAAAAATAACAGCCATAGTGCTTTTGAACAGTTGAACACCTGCTGACTGCTAAAAAATGATTGACAAAAAATAGGCGCAAGATAGAGAAATGTATGTTTTAACAAGTTCCAGCTAACCTTCATTAGGCTCAACTATGAGAAATTTATTAGACAAGGTGAAGAAACCATGACACTGATTAAAGAATAAAGGCCGAAGTGAAAGATAGATAAATTAACAAATCAATACACTGGAGATTTCTACTGTAGGTCAGCCTAGTATTTAATCTGCTACTTGAACAATAAATAACCTCTGATTCTGATGGCTTGACAATAACAGAGCAACCGTGTGTCCAAGTTGGGCCAACCAATATGATGAGCTCCAGAAAGGATTGTGAATCCATCCATAAATACCATAATGAAATAAACTGTCCTGCAACCTAATACCAGTTTGCAACTTCACAGTAAACCAAGTTAGATTAAAATCGAATAAGCAGCAAGCGTCAGGTGTGAAGATGAGCAACAAATTATCATATTGCAACTTTGAATAAACCAGTAAGGAATCAAAGGTTGACGGTGGAAATCAGGTCAATAAGTGTAGACTACTATTGTGAAGAATACTATTGTGCCATCTGAAAACACGCTTCCAGCTTAAAGCTCTAGCAAGTGAAATTTATGTGCACTGTGTTTGGAATGTCACTCTAAAATGCAGCTAGCATCTCTCCCAGAACAGAGCAAAGGAACTCATCATACACTAGGAAACTACTCTAGGGAGACATCTTCATACTATCTAGGTATTGCTTCGGAGGCCAAGAAAGGTTAGCTAGTTAAAATATACTGAACCATGTTACTGCTACAGAAATAGCACATGCTATGGCTGGCTATCCATTCAAAGGTTACGTAAAAGAACTACCAGAGCAAGCCATGATTTCCTAATCATTGCACGCCGTAGCAAGAAATTGGTGCTTGCAAAAAGCTAATGACCTCCTAATTGCTTACCCATGTAGTTATGTAACCAGCAATACTAAAAGATGCAGTACCTTTGCTAGCCACTGGAACTTAGATGGCTAGAAGCTCCTTTTTTGTTTGTCTGCACAGGATGTCGACTGCCTCGACTGCAACTGCAAAGACAAGCAGCACGGACAAGAAGGAAGATGCGGAGCAGAAAAGCCTACAAGAGAAGACCTCAACCGTGGTACCCGCCAGCGCAGGAACAGAGGAACCCGAGCTGAACGCCAATCCGCCGAAACTCGACCAGAAACGAAGTAAAACCGCGCAAAACTTGCCGCGGGCAAACTGAGACATGGTGAATCACTGGCTAAGACACGCAAATAGCGCGGGTAGCTAGTTTTGTATGTCAATATCTGAATGCTTTATTTTAAAATAAATAGACACAATATTACATTTATTTTTATAAAATAATATTGCATTTAACCGTGTCATGGTAACATACCAATATTTTATTTTATCTTTTTCGTCATATTTTGTGGTGTATCTTTTTCTAACATGAATTAAATAAAAAGATAACACTTTAGATATAGACATAGTTTTTTGGTATTTACAACATAAAGGTTTATACATTGTTCTCACAAATATATATTTTTTAGATTTCTTATTTGTGGTGTACAATTTTGTTTGTAAGTTTTTTTGCTACGATTACAAAAAAAAATCCTTATATTTAGTAGATTACAAAAAAATCCTTATATTTAGTAGAATGTTGATTAATATATAGTGTATAAGTAATAATTAAAATTTAATTTACTGATTTAACTTTTTTTAGTTGTTATTATGCCTAACCTTTGTTTCTTTCTTCGTTCTCCAATCACCATTGTTGCAACTCCATACATGCATGATCCCATTTTATCTTATGATCATTGCACCTTTTTTCCCATTACAATATTTGCCTTTGCATTAGTAAATATGTTGTTGTGACTACTAAGCTATATATATTTCTTTAGTCTTTATGCTCATCACCTCTCTCTATCTCTCTCCTCTCCCTCCCCCTCCCTCTTTCTAACCAAAGGAGAGAGATCATGTTATTGCCTCATTTTTTGTACTATCATATATTGTGTCTGAACCACATGTCGTCCAAGCAGCAACATCAACCTGTATCATGCCGCCTATATGGATTTCTCCGTTAGATGTTTGTCATGTTGATCCTATACATGAGCTCATAAAGGAGTTGGGTTTGTTTTGGGGACAATTAATTTTGTAGCACCGAAAGAACATCATTCCTTAAAATACCATTGAAAGACCTCTGTCAGTACAGCTCCTCATCTTCTCCTTCTTTCCTCCGGTAAATCGACAATGACCCCCCCCACACACACTCTCTCTCTCTCTATCTACACCACCCTGCTGCAACAGCTCCCGCTAATCCACCATTCCGAGCACTATTGCGGCACCTTTGTATACTCCCATTTGTAGCACGACCACCAAAAATCCAAAGGGACTCTCGGTGTTGGGCCTTTAACCTTTCAAGATAATGTTGCGGGCTGCGACAACCTTGCCTAGGTAGATTTTTCTCCGCTAGCATACATCATGGTATGACAGAGGCCAGCGACATCGTCTCGCAAGCCAGCGCGTGAAAGCTATGGCTTGTGGCTAGAAGCAAGCCTGATGCACACACATCCCTACCTTGAATTCCGGCAGTGATGTTGGAGATGGGCGGGGGTTATTGAGTAACGGTGATGCGTATGGTCTCGTATTTTCTTCAATGGGTTTTGTATTGAGTTCATGGTGTGAGCACCAAACTACACAGTATTTAGTGGTATTTTACGAGATCTTTCGATGGTATTTTTTGGAATTGACAAACTTTTGATTCCTACATGTGGAAGTTGTGGCTTGCGACTGCAAGTAGGCATGATGCACGCCAGGTCCCTACCTCGAATTCCAACAACACAGGCGATGATGGAGTGGGCACGAATTTTTTGAGTAACGGCGATGTGCATGTCCCTCATGTTTTTTTCTAGCAGGTTCTGGGTCGAGTTTATAGTGTGAGAACCAAACCGCAGACCATTCTTTCTGTGCTATTTTAGGATGTCTTTTAGTGGTATTGTAGGAAACGGCGATCTTTTGATTCCTAAATTAAATGATAGAGGAGCTAGGTTTCATTTTGTTTTACCTTCATCATCTTGCATCGTGATGCATTTTATCATGATGCATTTTATTTAGGAGTCATCAAGCCATCATCACGCATGTTCTATTGTGATGCATTTTATCACTATTTAATTAGGACATGCATGATGATGGCTTGATGACTCCTAAATAGGAAAGGGAGGATCCCAGTGGTCTGATGAAGAGGAGGCAGAACGGAGGCCCATTCGGGTGGTGGTTGACACATCCTCTGATGATTCAGAGTTTGTGGAATAAAATAAAATCCAAGATCATGTGCCTCTGAAACATCGCACCCCTCGCAAGTCAGCAAGAGGTGCCAGGGGTCAGGGGTGCGAAAGCACCACCACTACCCGGGGAACTACCGTCTCCAAGAGTCGTCATCCTCTCTCATCCTCATTGGTTGGCGGCAGTCGATCCCTGCCATCCTCGCTGAGTAGAGACCATTATCGACCGGCCGTCATCATCCGCCATGGAGCGGCGCCAAGGCCGTGCTCAACCGGCTGCCATGGAGTGGCGACATCATCCTCTAGCGGTGGCATTGGAGGGACGGCCTCATCCGCGGGTGGCGCCCTGGGAGGTCCGCCACCATCTTCCACGGGCGGCGGCAACAGAGCGATATCCTCGTCCGTGAGCAGCTGCAACAAGGCGCCGGGTGCACCATCGACAAAGAAGCGGCGCCTTGATTAGTGGATTAGTAGTAACTGCTACTAGTAGAAGTAGGAGTAGAAGAAGCAGAACGAACATTTGCCTTCTGTTCATCTGGTCTGATTGAATACTACTACTACTAGTAGTGTTTTTCCTTGTAAGATGTTGGTTTTCTCATTGCGTAGCAGTGACAGTTTAATCCGGTCCGACTGAAAACTACAAACCGGACTTTCGTCCTTTGTTCATCCGGTATTTAAGAAATCAAGAGAATGGACTTTCCGTATACACACATTACCATTTTTATTAGAAACAACACAATCTACATACAAATGACACAAATTCATGCATACGCATTGATTACACATGAGGATGGATCGATCCACCATAGTTGGAACTACCATCTACCATCACGGCTCATACTACTACCATCAAGACATACTACTACCATCACGGGCTCATGGAAATCCAGCGGCTGCACGGAGTGCAGCAAAACGTGGCTCCTGGATCAGATACTCCTCCAAAGCGCGATGCCTCGCCCTTGTATCCCAAACCCAGGCAGGCGAAACGGCGATGTTATGCGCGTGTAACAGTAGGTCACGAATGGTCCATTGCCTGTGACCCCTATGGCAAAAAGGGCACACCCACATACCTTCGTGATAAACACGGGTGGGCCTGCCCTACTGAAGCCAATGCAACACAGACCATTTCAGGTCATGCTATTCATCTTGTTCAATGAGCACTGGCCGCGGGGGTGGCATTTCAACGGGCAACAACAGAGGTGGCGGCCTGGGCCGTGGGCGAAAAGGTGGTGCCATGAGGTTCAGCTGATCCTGAGCTGTTGTTGCCAGCGGCTGAACTGGAGGTGGCATCACCCCTGGGTGTTGCTAAGGTGCCGATGCCAGCGGAAGTGGAGGTGCCATTGGGGCCGGGTGCTGCTGAGGTGCCGATACCAGCAGAAGTGGATGTGCCATTGGGGCCGGGTCTGCTGCGGTCCCGATGGCAGCGGCTGAACCGGGTGGTGGTGAGGTGCTATTGCACCCAACAGCTCCCGCATCCCTGACTCCTCCAAGTTCCATGCTCCGTCCCTTCCTTGCCCGGCCATTCCCCATGTACTGCATACACAAACGAAGAACAAACCCTACATAAGCTAACAATGTGACCGTCTCGATAGCATGCATACATAAAGTAAACAAGATTAGTCAACAAAATGATCTCACCCTTGTATCCCACTGAAGTAAAGAAATGCAAAACGGGGAATCGATGAGTGTTGGCCTTGCCTTCCAAGAACGTTGTGCTGCACTCGCCTATTTATCGAGGACTACAGCGGTCACGTGAGCTCGGTGTAGCATTGCTAAAGTTACTATGGAAAACGTGAGATGCTCGGAATATAGTCAGGCCTATGCATGATAGGAATCTATCTAGGACAGAATCTTCAGTGGCGTGCATCGATTACATGTGTGGATGATGGGTATCACGGGATGAGCCCGACGTGTCTAGGTATGTGTTTACTTCCGGACTTTCCTCTCTAGTGCATAAGAAAGTCCTGCGGACAAATCATGCCGCATCAGCTGCATCTAATGGTCGTCTCACTGCATCAGCTCATGCCGCATCAACAACGAGACAACTCTCTACCATTTATTTATGTAATGGTTTAGGCGTCAATTGCATCTGGAGAACAAGATTGGGTGTTGAAATCAGATGGACCGGATGGTCCTTGCGTTGCAACACGCAGGGTGCGGGATGACTTGACAAGTCCTCCTCGATCAGGTACGTTGCGCGAGTCGTGACTGTAAAGGTCTACGAATGGTCTGGATTTGCACTTGATGATTCTCGCAGGCCTTGGAGACTGAGAAACGTGATGAACTTGTTGACGCGACAAGACCAAAACAGAATAAGCTAGAATTGGAAAAGCAATATATGTTTTTGTGTATGTGTGTGTGTGTGTGTGTGAAATATTAACATGCATATAAGCACAGAAGGGCATCTCGAATGGGCATTTGGGAACGACACGCTCTCACAAGTTGATCCACATGTCGATCATTGAGAATTGCAGTTAGGCACTGGCACCAGGTGTTAACCGACGAACTTGTGTGCACACCCCCTCTGAATGGACGTGTCGATCATTGTGAATCACACTTAAGGACTAGAACTGGGAAGTTCATGACCTGAACGTGGCCACACCCGCACTGAAGGGACGCGTCCATTCTGGGTGGTAACTGATGTCCATGAACGGACATTTCAGAATGACACATTCACTCCTACTATAATAAGAGACAGTTTAGGCACGAGACGATCATTGCAGGACATTTGTGTTAATTGCTTTAGACGCTAAAATGATTCCTTCCATGCAAGTCGACTTCACAGTCTCAAGCCAGGAAGCGAAGGGAGAAGGAACCGCGGGCCAGTACAAGGAATCCGGTACGTTCATGGTGGGAGGCCGTCAATGGAAGCTACGTTGCTATCCTACAGGTATGAATGATCATCAGTGGATGGATGTTCCAGACGGCATTGCCGTCGTACTAGTTCCTGTGCACAAATCCCAAATGGTACGTGTCTCATTGCTGTTATGAATACACACACTCACACATGGCGATACGGTCGCATTATGTTATTGTTTGTCAAGTCTGCGACTGCTTCCTTCCACGTGCGATTATTGTTGCGTGCGATGGCTGGAGACCCAAACGATGAAGATGATACGTTTTGAGTTCAAGCTACAAAAGAAGTTTGTTTCATGAATCGGGATCTACAAGAAAGAGGATTTGAATGTCTGGTGGAGCATCATGATATTGAGCGCGTGACATCCAATGAAGATCGCATACACATATCATGTGTTGTTTCAGTACTGGAGGACGACTGCATTGAAGTTCCTCCTCCATCAGTGCAAAGAAGCATATGCGAAAGCGTTGCAGCCCCAGCCCCTGTGAAAGTTGTATTGCACGTAGGTGCAGAATGCCGGGTGATACGAGCAATACGTGCCGATGTGGCGAAAGTATCTTGTGTGATGGAGGCAATGCTCTACAGCCCAGGAGTGGAGTCTAGCTCTGAAACTATTACAATTATTGACACACACCCTGATGGCTTCTCGGTCCTAATCAAATATGCTAGTGAAGGATTACTCCCGGAGGAGGCTGATTTATGGGACACACCTGCCAATGCCTTGCCTTATTTACTCTCGGTCGCCGACATGTACCAAGTCGAAAGGTTGGAGCTGCACTGTGCGTCAAAGATGTGGGACAAGGCAAGCAAGGAAACTATGACTTCATTTCTACGATGGGAAATTCAGGCTAACTGCACATAATTGCAGGACAAGTGCATGTCTGTCTTAGAGCGAATCTTTCCTCACGGAATACTCACATATGATTGGGCGGTTGTATGCACTGATCATCCCGAATTTATGCACAATCTCCGTAGAAGATTACCTGAAGGGTTGTACCAGGGTCCCTGTAGTTTTAATGTTTTGTTTAAGTGTTTTTAGTCATGTAATAAACAGTTGAAACAATACGTTAATTTGCTGCAGTGAGTACATTTGTAATGCAATAATCGGATCATCCATCTAACGTGAATATGAAGTAGAGTATAGTCCTGTGTGTGTTTGTCCATTCCGTGATCCATGGTGGCACGGACAACCCAGTCAACAACTTGCCTCTCTGCGTAAGGTCACTGACGTTTGGGTCCGACACCCAAGCGATCTTTCATTTGGGTCACTGACGTTTGGGTCCATGATCCATAGTTTTTCGTTTCCCGCTCTAGACCACAAAGGCGGGACTTGAAATTTTGAATTCCCCGCTCCTCCTTCTGGTCCTCCTCATTTATATATAAAACAAAGAGGGAAACCAGGTCTCCCAATTCCCTCCTGGTAATTTTCCAAAATCAGGGGATCTTCTCCTCGACTGCCGAAGAGACCTAGATCTGCGGCGGAAGTAGCAACGACGACCTAGCTACCGACGACGGCTTCCTCTGCTATGAGCAGCGGCCTTCCTCTTCTACGAGCGGCGGCCTTCCTCGGCAACATCCTTGAAGTTGCAAGATGGTTCAAACTCGTTGCTCCGTCGGCTCCCCCGAGGCTCACCCTGGCGGCCGCAGATTTGCAACAGTTGCGCAGAACATCATGCTGAAGGCGCAAGGTCGGGCTGCTAAATCGAGATGGCATTCCGCACCTTCTTCCCGTCCTATTCGTCAGGTCTGCGGTCTCCTCCCTGTATTGATCGATTCAATTAGATTGCTTCCCCATGCTCTTTGGCTTTCTATAATATTCTTTCATGTTTGGGTGATTGTGGATCTACTGTACCCTATCGCAAGTGTTTGTTAGAAGTCATTTTATTTGAGGTTTGTAGAAATTTGTAAATGAAATTATTGGACTGCTTCCCCATGCTCTTTGCCTTTGAATATTGTTGTTGCATGCTTGGGTGATTGTGGATCTTCTGTTCCCTATTGCAAGAGATTGTTCCAAGTCAACTTATTTGAGGTTTGTAGAAATTAAAGGATGAAATTATTATATTCCTTACCCATGCTCTTTGGCTTTCCATATTTTTGGTGCATGCTTGGGTGATGATGGATTACGTGTGATCGTTCATGTACTGCATTGAACTTAATAGATGAAATTGCTTTCGATTCCTAATGATCTCAACCCTTATCTCTTGTTCTTGAACTTGTTTCAGCGTGCCAAAGGGTCAACATCTGTAGTTGCTCCTGTTCAGACCTGCTCTAAGGTAACAAACTGAACACCTTCTTTGTTTCCAATTGCGAATGATCTCAACCCTTACCTCTTGTTCATGTACTTGTTTCAGCGAGCAAAAGGGTCAACATCTGAAGTCGCTCCTATCCAGACCTGCTCCAAGGTAACAAACTTAACACCTTCTTTGTTTCCGATTGCGAATGATCTCAACCCTTACCTCTTGTTCTTGTACTTGTTTCAGCGGGCCAAAGGGTCAACATCTGAAATTGCTCCTGTTCAGACTTGCTCCAAGGTAACAAACTTAACACCTTTGTTTCCTAAGTTCGAATCAATTACAAGGTCCTAATCTGACTTGGGATCCACTGTTGCTAGATTGAAGCTACCAAGTCAATGATGCTTCTTCCCGAACAAATTAAAACAGAGGCAGTGGAGTACTCAAGAATGGGTACCAAATCTTTATGTAGTAGTGTTGATGAAGAGCGAGTTGACGCTCCCAATCAGGATGGGGTACAACTTCGACAACAGTTTGTTGCTCACCAGAAAGAGTTATGTAGCTTGAAGAAGAAGACCGAAGAATCAGAATCAATTCTAAAAATGCAGTCGGCTGAGATTAAGAGGTTGCAGAAGCTAACCGAAGACAGTGAGGACCTCTTTCGTCTACTGCTTAGCAGTGAAAGATGAAGAGGTTAAGATCATTACATCAAATCTCCACTTTCTATTGTGATTTTGACCTGGATTTAGCTTTGTTAATCAATGTTCCTTGTGATACTGTTATCTTGTAATAGTTTGTGATATGTGATGAACAATATGGTCGTGCTTGATAGTAAATAACAGTTTGCTTTATTGTATAAAGAAATATGTGCTGATTACTATTTTGCCAACCAGATCGGAATTATTCTAAAAAAGGATCAGAATTGAAATGAAATCCATTAATATTGATGCATGATTAGTTAATTTTATGTTGTCCTTCAGTGGGCTTAGCCCACTTTTAATTGGGCCAAAAGTCATTTTTTTGAAATTAACGTGACACAGATGGCCGCAACAATGTGCGCACCTGTTGGACTCGACCCAACCAAAACGGGCCCACCCTAATCAAATTTCATCTAAAAAAGCTACAATTGGGCCCAACAAAATCTTTTTTGGGCTATATGAACAACGCCAGCCTACAGGAAAAGTTTTGGGCTCAACCCAGCTACAAACGGGCCAAATTCGTTTTATGACGCATACGATTTGTCACAATTGGCATGCCACATCAGATTCTGTCCAGCGTGGCAAAGCTGTAGGAACGAAGTTATGACGCTTTGTATTAACGATTTTGCACGCGTTATTAAACTCATGACGCCACGAAATAAGGTCTCGTCATTAATCGCGGTTTGTGACACTCGATTAATGACGGACCGTTTTCGTAACAACCTGCGTCATTAATTGCGGTTTACGATGAGAAACGCCCTTTTTTTGCGTCACTAGTCAGCGTTTTTCTTGTAGTGTTTATTTGTGTTACTTTTGCAGTTTTGAGAAAGTGGTACTATACGCTGGTCATTAATCCTTGATTCGTTCACATGGTATAAGAAACTATGCCCCAAACTTGTCAAATTTGTACTAAATGTTATTACCACTATGGAATTTGACAAAACAACCTAAATAAAGGTTGTAGATCTTGATGAGTTATGAAACTTTGGTATTCATCTCTTTTCCATTTGACCTCATTTAGTGTAACAAAAACTTGGTTGTATTTGTCATTTTTTGAATGTGAAAACCTTTCTGGATATAAGAATGACATGTACGGTCACCCTGAGTCATTGACATGTGGGTCCGGCTGTCAAATTTCCGTTAAAGACTGACCATTGCCCGATGTTTCTATACTCATTTGTTGGCCAAGAAGTGGCTGGGTCCACGCATCATTGACCTTTGTGGAACCACCGCCACCCCTTCGTTCTTACACTCCACCCATAGGAACCGCCGCCCCTTCGTCTCGCTGCTTCTCCTACAATCTTCCCATTCCCATTGCGTCAAAGGCAACCACCCCACCATCACTGCCCCACTCCGATCAGTTTGCACACCACCAAACCACCAGCCCCTCACGCGATCACATCTAGTGCAGGCCACCAGAGCGAAGATGAACTCGTCATCGACGGCGGAGTCTAGGGTTTCTAGGCACCGTCGTGCCCTGAAGCCCGCATTGGCGGGATCGTCGAGGCACCCAGAGACCGCGGCGGCAGCGGTAGCGAGGGGACCCGCGGCGTCGGCCCCGGCGGTGGCGGCGGAGGAACCGGAGCCCGTCCCTGATGTTCCGCCAGGAGTCAAGGACGCGTACTCCGACCGACGGGTGCTGAAGCGGAAGTCCGGTGAGGGTGTTCAGCACCCCATCATCAAGAAGGCCATGACGGTGAATGCCTCGTCCAGCGAGAAGGAGGAGTACCCGCACAAATGGCCGGATTTCGACTGGGAATGCCTGATAAGTTTTGTTCCTCCTACCAAATTAATTTGCCCCATTTGCAATTGCAGAACCTAATTATTAATGTACTGATTATTCACTGAATTTAAGTGATTGTTTCTTTGTGTGAGAAATTGTTCCTGAGTTGTAATTAATTCTATGAGTTCAAATTTAGGACTTCATGGATAGTATACCATTTTAGGCATTCATGGTACCTAGTATGCAAATGTAAACACAATTATGCAGAATATAGTTATCAACAGAAATGGCAAAAACTAATAGGAACCATCTTTGGCATTCAGTGCTACCTTGTCATCATGGTGTGTTTTACTACAAAATATTAATTTTATCTTATCTTAAAAATTTACCAGCAAATACACTAGCCTATTGCCCTATTTTTTTGGATGTGCTTGCATTAACTGAAATTGCACTCTATTTACTCAACATCCTATTAGGCACTCGGTGCTAGCTACTATGCAAACTATAATACATCTGTTATTCCAAAGTTTGTTGCACTCATAAATGTCTCTTGCATTGTTTGCCAACATCTATCCATGTTGTTCATTCATTTCTGTTATTGCAAAATTTAGTATTAATTCATGTCTCCATTTCTTAATTCAGGGAGGTGGGCCCAAGGTGACGTACGAGTTCAACTTTCCGCGAGTCAGGATCTTCGCGGAATGCTCTGCAGGCAGCGATGAAGAGAATTGCAGGCCCATCACACAAAAGTGCCCTCCTGACGCCGAGGTATTACGTTCATTCCCTATGTTCCCTATGTTGCATATGCCAATTTTGATGTACTTATATTTGATAATGCATACTTAAAACATGTCAGATCGAGCGACTGGTGGAGGAGCTTCGTGTGAAGCTCAAGCGCTGGGTTTATTTCTACACGTAGGATACCAACCACGTTCAAGTAGTAGCTAGTTTTAGCTTTTGTGTAATCACCTACTCCCTCCTTCCACAAATATATGACGTTTAGGACAAATATTTTAGTTCAAAATGAACTAAAATACTTGTCCTAAACGTCATGTATTTGAGGAAGGAGGGAGTAGGAATTATGGCTTTTGTGTAGTGACCTACTCCCTCCATATATTAGCAAAAGGAGGTAGAGATGAACAAGTTGGTACTGATCAACAAGTAGAAATTGATGAACAAGTAGGTTTGATGAATGGGGCTTTTGTGTAATGACCCTTGTGAAGTGGCATTACTTAAGTGGAAATATATGGTCCCTGGTGAATGCTTGTGTAACGACCCTTGATGAATGGGGCTTTCATTATATTCTATATAAATTAACTATTTGTCGATGGTGAGTGCTTGTGATCTTGAGTGTCATAATCCTATCATTATTGCTGTCAATATTATTTGAGGTAAAATGCAGCTCTACCAGAATTCTATCAGTAGTTGTGTTCTTGTTTTTCTTTGAAGTACAAATCAACAAAGCAAGAAATAAATTAATAAACACATTACTTTGTGATCTTGAGTGGCATAATTCTGTCATGTGTTTTGACATATGTTATAAGGCGCATTACTTTGTTATAAGGCAATAGGAAAAATTCTTGAGAAACACTAGTGAATTTGACATCTGTTTGGTCAAGCAACTGATTCATCATGTACCGGGATCCTTTTTGTGTTTACAAAAATCGGAGCACAATCAAGAAAAGTGCGGCCCAATCCCCATTGCGATATTCGAAGCCACCAAGTTGCAATTTTGCCACCTGGCCATTTCAGGTCCCAAAAATCCCGCGCGCTTTCTTCCTCCCTCGCCATCTCCGCCGCCACCGTCTCACCCACCTACATCACAATGATGGCCTGACGCACGCACCCATCTTGCAAGTAGCCGCACGACGCTGCTGTTCGCTTCTTGCGAAATCTGTCATCGACATCATCGACTCCATCGAGCCGCCACCACTCCTCATCCACCCCACGACCACAAAGGAGCCGTCGGCATGTCGTGGAGGCGCGGGTCGAAGTCGACCTGGACCACGTCGTGAATGTAGAAGTCCCCTTCGTCCCAACGGGTTTCCGATCTGCCATGACCGCCCCCAGGAAGAACGGAAGAGTAGTAATAGTTGCCGAAGCCTCGTCGTCGCGCAGGAATGATAGTTTGCAATGTTACATTATGGCAGTAATTTTCGTGCCAGCATATATATATATATATATATATATATAGACACACACACAATCTGTCAATGACAAATTGAAAAATTGCTTGGCCCACTACTGAATCGGACGCGGAATGAGCATCGGTGATTTTGGCCTACAAGGATGCTTGTATGAGGTGTGGGTGCAACACTACTTGTGTAGATGAAATGGAGTAAATTTGGTTCGTAATTATTGTGTGTGCCTTATGTTCTGATCAAGATTTGCATGTAATTCAGCCAAAAGGAAAGAAGTATGAGTTTTGTTTCCCAAAGATTCAATGCAAGATGATGCTGAATTACGATAGCGATGAAGATGAATACGATGGACCTACTAAGTCTCTTCGTGAGCTGATGTTCCTATCCTTCAAGTTAAACATCAGTCAGAGATTTTCTGAAAACATAATTTGCTACTGGCATGAATGCAGTTGATGACCTTCTGTAAATGCTTACTTTGACGCCCTTGTGAAATGTCAGATTTTTTAGATGGCTGAAGATGTTCGCGTTGCAGTGAAGTGAAAGCATCAGAGGGGTGAGTTCTACACCCAGGAATCTGATGGGGAACGAAGTGGAGGATGAAGCAATTTGAACTGAACAAGTACATATGATATCTTCTTCTCTGTCTTTTGTCTGTTGCTTTTGCTTCTGTGAGGAACACAGATGTTGGGGGTACGATGCCACCTTAATAAGAAGAAGCAGATGTGTCTATAGTCTACTGAATTATGCTACCTTAAATATTTCATACATATATTGTCTTTTGACTGTTGCTTTTGCTTTGTTTTTTCATGAGAATAATGGTGATATACAAATTAAGGCCATGAAGCTGTCGTCATAAACATAAACATGAACGCACAGAAATACTATATAACAAGACTCAAGCCAATCTTGCATACAAAACTGAAATCTTCACCAAAATTTATTTATTGCACACAAACATTGGACCTATTGCTTCAATAAAAGTAAACAAAGCAACCCTAATTATTAACAAAAACAGCTACCCCCTAATTATGAAAAAAACAGTCGTCGTCTTGTCCATCTGAATTGGCTGGAGCAACCACTTCGTTGCTAGTGTAGGTGTCATCAGCATCGTCGTCTTTAGGTATGTCTGCATGATGCGGTTCAGGCATCGGTTTAGCAAGATTAACAACAGAAGCATCAATACTTGTCCCTTCCACATCTGGCCTCCTCCAAATTGACACATCCTCTTGGTCCACAACAGAAATTTTTTCAAAACGTATAACAACCTCGTCCATATCAGTATCACCAACATTAATGTCAGTGTCTTCCTCTCCTTTAGGGATGGCAAACAGGTTCCTATGTTTCATTCTGAGGACACTGCACCACTTTTCTTTCTTCGAATTCCCGCTTTTCACAAAGCACACTTGCTCCGCTTGTGTCGCCAGGACGTAAGGCTTAGCTGAATAGCGACGCTCAGAGGTATCAATATCGATAATCCCAAATTTATCTTTACTGTACCCTTTTGATTTGTTTGTTCCTGGTCTAGGAACATCATACCAATCGCACTCGAACAATGTGACTTCCTACCTTTCATGAAAATCAAGGATGTAGATTTTTTTAATCTGTCCAACCCATTCCATGCCATCTTTACTCTTGATGACAACACCACTGTTCTGTATTGTTAGATTTTTCTCCACATGCGATGCCCGAAAATAGAAACCATTGATGGAGCACCTATTCTTCACAGTAGCTATATTTGTTTCAGGACCACGAGATAGAGAATAAATCATGGCATCTGCTTTCCCCTCCCTATGCAGGTTCCTCATCTACACTCACATATGTTTTGACAATATGTTACGACAACATTCAAAATTGACGAGTTTAAATTTAACACAAATGTATATTACTCACCTTTTGCTCGAACCATGATACAAATTCCTCGGTGTGCCTCCTTTCAACATTCTTCGATCCAGCTTTCTCCAATTCGGCCTTATGCTCATTGCAACATTTTTTAAGAGAAAAATAATCACAATGAGATATGTAGTGTGGACCATGTAACAAGATTCAAATAATTTACATGTGTTACTTACTTTATCCATGGAAGGGCCTCATCACAGTTTGATATTATGTAGTGCCTCATCGTCTACAAGACTTCGGAACCTAGTACCTCCATATTATGCATAGAAGTAGTTCTCTTTCTGTTCAAGTCCCTGCTCACAAATACACTCAGACCAGCAGGTGGTTCATTAACAATGCTCTTTTCTTGACGCTCTGGCCGATCAATCTTCGTACTAAAACCTTCAAAGAACCGATTACAGAATGTAAGGCACTCCTCTGATATATATCCCTCTGCTATTGAACCCTCTGGGTACGCTTTGTTCCTCACATATCCTTTGACTGTACGTAGGTACCTCTCAACTGGATACATCCACCTATAGCAAGCAGGGCCTCCGCATTCAGCCTCCCAAGCAAGATGAACCGGTAAGTGCATCATAATATCAAAAAATGCTGGAGGGAAAATCATCTCAAGACGACAAAGGGTCTTTGCAATCGATTTGCTAAGTTCTTGCATCTCGGTCATGTCAATCTCCTTTGAACGTACCGAGTTAAAAAACCTGCTGAGCTAGATCAACGGGAGCGCTACTTGTTTAGGCAATATTTCACGTACCACAAAAGCTAGGTGTTATTGTAAGATAACATGGTAGTCATGATTTTTCAGGCCGAAAACCTTTCACCCATCGACATCAACATGTCTCCTGATATTAGCGGCATAACCATCGGGCATCTTAACACCTTGTAGAAAGTTGCACAAGATTTTCTTTTGATCATGACTTAATGTGTACAACGTTGGTGGCATTTCGTATTTACCTTTCTCGTTGAGAACTGGATGTTGATCCTTCCTTATACCCAATTCTTGCAGATCAAGTCGAGCCTTCTCACTGTCCTTACTTTTACCAGATATGTCGAGCAAAGTCCCAAGCAAACTCTCACAAATATTCTTCTCAATATGCATCACATCTAGATTATGGCGTATGAGCAATGAATCCCAATATGGAAGTTCAAAGAAAACAATCTTCTTCCTCCAGTTGTGCCATCTAGTACCTTCATCACACTGCTTCCTCTTCTTAGAGGTAGTGGCTCCATAGATGACTTGCTCAAATGTAGCGTACTACTGCCGAACTTGTTCACCGCTGAGTGGCACTGGTGCCTGAAGGACCGAACTAGCGACCATAGAGGGGAGGAGTGAATGGGAGCCGATAAAAATTCTTCTCGAATGAGATGTCTTCTCCAACAAGACGAACACAGCTTGGCCAAATCACTTCTCTGACTCGACTACCCAAGTTTGCCAAGACCACGTAGCCACTGGAGTGCTACTGGTCCTAGGAACCAACAACCACCGAAACCTACTCGATAACGTAGCGGAACAAGCAACTCGAGCAACACCAGACTACACCGGTCAGACCGGTCACTCACCGGTCAGACCGGTCCCGGCTGGAACACCTTGACAAGACTTGACGATTTCCACAGAAAGACTCCTACACCGGTCTGGTTAGTATAGCACACCGGTCAGACCGGTCCAAGTCAGAAAACCCCAAATCCAAGAATCCAACCTCCCGAGCTCCAAACAGCACCAAACTTGAAACAGCAGCAAACCTAGGAACTAGGGAACACACCAGGACGTTCACCCGAGCAAAAACCCAATAGGGACTTGCACCGGTCAGACCGATGGAGGGCACTGGTCAGACCGGTCAAGCCTGGGCGCTCGGTATGAACAGCAACCCGCGGGTCAACTCCTCCAAATCCAAAACCCGATCTCCCGATTCGCTCCACGGATTCGCACGAGACTTTGGGGATACTAGGAGTACCTCATGGGCATCCCATAGCTACGATTTGGTCCACCAAAACTCGTTGAATCAAGAGGAATCGAACGATTTCCACAAAGAACACCACTTTCCCGAAACCTAGGAAAACCCCAAAATCGAGCACCTTTACTCACGGATTTGGGAGGGGAATCACAAGGAAAAGAACCATGAAGGGTTCATGCATACATCCCCCATCAAATTCCAAAGAGAAAGGCCCCGAAACTACCACAAGAAAATCGCCAAGAAAAGGCTTCGAAAATCACCAAAAGGGAAAAACGGGAGATACACAATCAAGCCTTGAGGAACCACACCGAATCATCTATACATACCATGAAGGTTCATACAAGGCCTAGCTTGCCACCCGATCATCCATCCCTCTCTAAGGACCTCACCATGAAGCTCTCAAGATAGTCCTAAAAATCTTAAGGAAAATAGGAAGGGAAAATAGCAAAAGCAAAATGAGCTAGGGTTCCAAGATATGGCTGCCATCCTCTCACCACTTGGGTTATATGGAGGCAACCGAAAGACGAAACTACCCCTATTACATTGAACTAAGATACACGCCCCCGAAGGGCCTTTTGGGAACCTTCGTCGTAGCACCATCAGACGGATGCCCGGCGACCACAAACTTGCCTAGCCTCGACGCAAGCCTTGCGATCCTGACACGTGTCCTCCGCTTCGAAGACACCGGAAGGCGACGTCGCACACCGGTCAGACCTGTCCAACCCACCGGTCAGACCGGTCCAGCGCTGCTGCTCATCGGTCTGCGGTCTTGGCTTTGTGGATCAACCAAGGAACCCAGTGGTTTTCGGGTGAACCACTGGAAACCCCGCGAACTCGGTGTAGCCTCCGCTAATCACCACTCATGACTCGGCTCCCACGTAGTCCCGGCTCGACCTTGGTTTTGAGGCTCAACCAAGATAGCGTCCTTGACTTCGTCTTGTTGTTCTTGCCACCATGCGGCCCGCACTTGACCCCGCTGGCCACCGGGTCCACCGAACCAAGCCTACTTGTCTTCTCCACACCTGGAGGCCTCACCGGTAACGACCTTTCGCGCTTGTTCTTCACGTGCACCAACACCAGTCAAGCCGCAACCTGCACCTGCAATACTTAGCCAAGAGTCAGTCCACACAATGTTGTCAATCACTCATCACACCAGGAAGCGACCATCCACCGGTACTTGAACCACACAGGCTCTCAATCTCCCCCTTGATGAGTGCATTGACAACACACACATTTGATAACCAAAGAGAAAAGGAAAAAGAAAAGATACGACTAAAAGAAACTCGAACAAGCGATCAAAAGCCAACGAAAGGCAAAGAACAAGATCACTTGAAAGAGGAAAGTCTCGGTCCCCTTAGGCAAGGGCAACGGCTCGACACAACCGAGACAGAAACAAGCTCAAGCAAAGAGCACAAACCACCAAAGCAAAGCTCGAAAACCACAAAGAGCTCCCCCTGCACACATGCAAACTCCCTCTGGATGAATGCATGCAAACCTCTCCACAAAACAGAGTAGCTGCACCAGCTCAGCTTTGACCGGACAGACCGGTCCCCTACACCAGTCAGATCGGTGCACAACATCACACATGTCCTGACACCCACACCGGTCAGACCGGTGACCTCCACCGGTCAGGCCGATGACCACCTGGGAACAACAAGAGCCCAAAAATGGCTCGAAACCACTCGAAAACCTTCTAAATGCATTCAGTAGCACTTTTCCTTCACAACCATCTCGCCCTTGTTGACAATGCATGAATCAAGACAAAATTAGGAAAATTTCAACCTAGAGCTTCTCAAATAGACAAAAATCATCATAGGATGCTACACATATCCAAATGAGCAAGTTAGATACTCTATAGCTTCGTATGGACATAAACTACAAGATCACCAAGTTTCACAACCATTGGGCAAAGCTAAGATAGAATTGAGCATTTTTGTGAAAAATTACCCTCTCATGAGCAAAGTCCTAAACATGAGCAAAACATGTCAAAATGGAAAAGCCACACAAACTTCATGCTAGGACAATCATTCTAAAGCATAAGATCATCATAAACACCCACAAGCACCTCATGTCATGTCAAAGCCAACGAGCCATGTGCCTACTTCTATATATGAGACTTCTCATTGGTAAGCAACATGCAACGGTTTAGCACCCAAAAGCAATTTCAATTAAGCACATATGACATGGGAGCACATTTTCCAAGCAATTTACATTTCATTTTCAGATTCATATTTGGTACATGAAATGTCTTTGCGACAAAAAGGAACTTATGCCCCTCCACAAGATAAAGCATGGGGGCTAAACATTCATGATGACAAATGAGCCTTTGGCCTCATATGCTCAAAATAAACTATCCAAGCACAATTTAAGCATAGAAATGCCACTAAAACATGTCATGATCATATAAAGGCATTTACTCACAAGAGAGCATACATATGACATTTTTCAAAAACATAGCTATCAACCATGGATATAAATCAAGATTATCAAGAGCTAAGCCAAACTAAACCATATCATACCAAACTAGCTCATAGGATCATATATAGCACATCATGGTGAATAATGTATATAGGAGAAGCTTTCCTACAAAATGCATATGGTACAAAATGCATGCAACCTAAGATACAAAGATGCCTATACATCATGTTACACATGCCATGCAAAATGCAAGAAATGCACAAAGGAAACTATACATATGCTACACAAGGAGCTCCCCCCACCAACTCAAGAAACCAAACACACACCAAGTTCTCCCCACAAATGAGTGAAAGTTGCTTGATCTAGGAGCTTGGTGAAAATATCCGCTAGTTGGTTTTGTGTGGGTACATGGATCAAAGCGATTTTCCCTTTCTCAACATTGTCTCTCACAAAATGGTATCTCACTTCTATATGCTTGGTTTTGGAATGTAGCACTGGGTTCTTAGCAACACTAATGGCACTCGTGCTATCACAAAGAAGTGGAACCTGGGTATACTCCTCACCAAAGTCACTCATGGTGTAAGTGATCCAAAGGAGATGAGAGCAACAACTAGCTGCGGCAACATATTCGGCTTCGGTTGTAGATTGAGCAACACTCGACTATTTCCGGGAAGACCAAGACACCAAAGAAGAACCCAAGAACTGGTAAGTCCCAGAAGTGGACTTCATATCCAACCGACACCCGGCAAAATCTGCGTCTGAAAACCCATGAAGCTGCAAAGAAGAAGACGTGGAGTACCAAAGGCCGAAGTTGGGAGTGTATCGCAAATACCTGAAGATGCGCTTGACTGCTTGCCGATGCGAAGTCCTTGGAGACACTTGAAAACGAGCACACAGACATACCGAGAATTGGATGTCCGACCTTGTCGCCGTCAGGTACAGGAGGGAGCCGATCATGCTCCGGTACTCCTTCTGGTCCATGTGTTCACTGTCCTCGTCCGCATCAAGGGCTGTAGTTGTAATCATCGGCGTCGTCATGGCCTTGGAGTCCTCCATCTTGAACTTCTTCACAAGGTCCTTGGTGTACTTGGCTTGGTGTACGAATGTTCCTTCCTTCGATTGCTTGATCTGGAGCCCGAGGAAGAACTGCAACTCACCCATCATGCTCATCTCGAATTCCCTGTTCATGTCTTCTGCAAACCTTGCAACCAAAGAGTTAGACGAGACACCAAAGACAATATCATCCACGTACACCTGCACAATTAGGATCTCTTTGCCCTGCCTGAAGAGAAATAAGGTCTGATCTACCTTCCCCATCTCAAAGCTTCTCTCAAACAAGAACCCTCTCAACCTACCATACCAAGCTCTAGGCGCCTGCTTCAACCCATACTGCGCCTTCCTCAACTTGTACACCCTGTGGGGGTACTTCTCACTCTCAACCCCTGGTGGTTGCCTCACGAACACTTTTTCCTCCAAAACACTGTTCAGGAAAGCACTCTTCACGTCCATTTGGTACAATTTGAACCCTTTAGCCACGGAAAAGGCTAGAAGGATCCTAATCGCCTCCAACCGGGCTACAGGAGCAAAGGTCTCCTCGTAGTCGATCCCCTCTTTTTGTGTGTACCCCTGAGAAACCAGCCTCGACTTGTTTCTCACTACTTCACCTTTCTCTCCCTCTTTATTTTTCCACACCCATTTTGTCCCAATCGGCTTACAACCTGGTGGAGGCTCCACTAACTCCCAAACTTGGTTCCTCTCAAAATTCTCCAACTCCTCATGCATAGAATTAACCCAATTGTGATCAGATAGCGCATGTCCAATGTCTTTGGGCTCAAAAGTAGCAAAAAAGCAGCATGGGCAAAGTGAGAGTCATTTCGAAACCTCGATCGTGTAGTTCGTTCATTGATGTTCCCGATGATCGTTGAAGCTGGATGATCCACTTGTACTCACCGGGGAGCTTCTCGCCTCGAAGCCACCTCCCCCTCAGCCGTAGCTTCCTCTTGATCTCGGCACGTTGTCGTAGGTGTGGGAGAAGGCCCATCCTCAATCGTAGTCGAAGTAGTATGTACATGCTCAGCCGCGGGCACCACACCACCATCTTCTTCGTCTCCTTGCTGCTGCACCTCATCCTCGAAAATCTCCTCGCCAAGTTCCTCGTCACCTGCACACTCAAAAACTAGCGAACTACGTGGTTGTGTCTCGTCGAAGGTAACCTCGCAAGTTTCCAAGATTTGGTTAGTTTCAAGATTGAGCACTCGAAAGGCTCTAGAATGAGATGCGTAACCAAAGAAATGCCATCGACAGACCTAGCCTCGAACTTGTGCAACTTCTTCCCTTTCTTAAGAATGAATCATTTGCAGCCAAAAATGTGAAAGTGACTCACCTTGGGGGTTCTACCGTGCATCAACTCGTAGCAAGTTCTCTTCTTATGGACCCTGATGTAAATCCTGTTCGACATGTAGCACGCGGTATTGACCGCCTCAGCCCAGAACTTTCTCGGAGTCCTATGCTGATCGAGCATCGTTCGAGCCATCTCACACAGGGTTCTGTTTTTCCTTTCCACCACGCCGTTCTGAGGAGGCGTATACAGACTAGAGAACTGGTGTTCAAGACCCAAGTCATGGCAAAAGGTTTCGAAGTGAGAGTTTTTAAATTCCGAGCCATTGTCACCGTGGATTGCTCGTATGGCATCTCCATGCCTCTCGTTCTTCAACCTCAAGACAAGATCTCGAACAAAACCAAACGTCTTCCATTTTTCCTCCAAAAAGAAAACCCAAGCATACCGAGAGTAGTCGTCCACCACAACCAGGACGTACCACTTCCCACCCACAGATGGCACACGAGCTGGGCCAACAAGGTCCATATGGAGCAGCTCGCATGGACGCTCCGTCATCGCATCGATGTGTGGTGGATGGGAAGCAGCTACCATCTTAGCATGCCTGCACGGCGCACACACCAAATCCTTTTCGAACCTTAAACGAGGCAATCCTCGGACCAAGTTGAGTCCACTCAAGCGTGAAAACAAGTCAAAACTCAAGTGACCCAACATCCTATGCCACTTCCACAACTCACCCGAAGAACCAGCCACGAAACACCTCGACACACTCGAACTCTGAGAGAAATCCGCTCAAAATATTTGACCCTCGGGGACGACCACACAGACAAGGTTACCTCGAGCATCAAGTATCTGAGAACCACTCGACTTAAATAACACCTCAAAACCTTCCTCAAGAAGTTGGGAAACAGAGAGCAAATTAAACCCCAACGACTTGACCAAGGCAACTCGCTTCAGCACCACTTTGTCACTTACCCTCACTTCACCTTCTGCAAGTACACGCCCTCGCCCATTGTCCCCAAAGGTGATGTATGTCCTGTACACCACCTGGGTGAGGCTGGAGAACCACCCCCGATCTCCGGTCATGTGCCTCGAGCAACCGGAGTCGATAAACAAAATGTTCCCAAAGCCTCCCACCTGAAAGTCAAAAACGAGCACGTGAATGAGCAAACGACTCAACACTGGGGTTAGTACCAAACGAGTAAAACCAGTGCTGAGCCATCTGCTCCAAAGTGGGGTTAGCACGATCCATCCTAGCATTCCTACCAAAGTGTGCATCAAACCTACCACGAGCACCAAACCTCGGACCCATCCTACCATCTCCACCAGAACTGAAGCCACTACGGGGAAACCACTCCCGTCTCACTGGAGGAGCACGAAAGCCATGAAAGGAAGGCTGTGGATCGTAGCTCCTCTCCAACTTAAAGCTACAACTTCTCCCACCCTCATATTGAGCATGAGGTGGAGAACGTCAAGCAAACTCAACACCACCAGACACACCATGCCTATGTTGGTATTTCTTAACCTCACCACTATGGCGCCGGGATAGCGTGAGCGTGTAAGAATCACCCGGGTATACTGACGGGTGTGAACGAGTCCGCAAGCGCACGGATACACCGTTGTAGCACTTCTCCTTTGGGAGTATTCCAAAGGGTATCGAATCCAAGGAACGGTGTGTACTACCTTCTATACTAGAAGAACGGTCCAAGGACACCAGTGGTGAGGCTAAGGAGCGTCAACACCCTCACCAAGGTACTCATCGACGTTGGAAGCGGACTCAACGTCCTGTTCACCAAGACCTTAAAGAAGATGAAGCTCGACATCACCGGCATGCTCACTAAGAGCACGTCACCGTTCTACGGCATCGTCCCAGGCAACGCGGCTATACCACTTGGCTTAGTGGTTCTGCTAGTTACCTTCGGGACAAGGGAGAACTACCGCACTGAGTACATCAAGTTCGAGGTTACGGACTTCGAAACCTCCTACCACGCCATCCTCGGCAGACCAGCTCTCGCCAAGTTCATGGTGATCGCCCACTACGTGTACTTGGTACTCAAAATGCCAAGTCCCGCCGGAGTACTCGTGCTGCAAGGGGACTTGAAGGTTTCCTACGACTGCGACATCGAAGCTGTGGAGCTCGCAGCAACCAATCAAGTACCCAACGCAATGATGCAGATCTTCGCTGCATCAAAGAAGCTCGCACCAACCGAACTCGAGATATCTAAGAAGACCGACACCTCCAACAAACCTCAGCCAACAGAGGAAGTACAGGTGAAGGCCATCAACCTCGGGACCGGCGACAGCAGCAAGACTACCAAGATTGGAGCGGGGCTCGATCCTAAATAGGAAGACGCGCTCGTCAGCTTCCTTGGTAGGTTGTCGGGGAGTGCATACCTAGTGGTGAGGCTAAGGAGCGTCAACACCCTCACAGGGCGGCGCAAGCGGCGGCAGCGGTGGCGGCGGCGGCAACAGCGGTAGCTCCTCCCATGGTGAGAGCCAGGTGTGGTTCGAGGACCGGTGGATGGTCGCTTCCTGGTGTGATGAGTGATTGACAACGTGGTGTAGACTGATTCTTGGCTAAGTATTGCAGGTGCAGGTTGCGGCTTGACTGGTGCAGGTGCAGGTGAAGAACAAGCGTGAAAGGTCGTTGCCGGTGAGGCCTCCAGGTGTGGAGAAGACAAGTAGGCTTGGTTCGAGGGACCCGGTGGCCAGCGGGGTCAAGTGCGGGCCGCATGGTGGCAAGAACGGCAAGATGAAGTCATGGACGGTTTCTTGGTTGAGCCTCAAAACCAAGGTCGAGCCGGGACTACGTGGGAGCCGAGTCATGAGTGGTGATTGGCGGAGGCTACACCGAGTTCGCGGGGTTTCCGGTGGTTCACCAGAAAACCACTGGGTTCCTTGGTTGATCCACAAAGCCAAGACCGAAGAACCGAAGACGGAGGTGCAGCAGCTCCAGACCGGTCTGACCGGTGGGTCTGACCGGTCTGACCGGTGGGTACCGGTCTGACCGGTGAGGAGCACCGGTCTGACCGGTGTGCGACGACGCAGTCCGGAATCTTCGAAGCGGAGGACACGCGTCGGGATCGCAAGGCTTGCGTCGAGGCTAAGCAAGCTTGCGGTCGCTGGGCATCCGTCCGATGGTGCGAAGACAAAGACTTCCAATTTCGCCCTCGAGGGGCATGTATCCCTAGTTAGCTAGTAAGGGTATTTTAGTCTTTCGGTTGCCTCCATATAACCCAAGTGGTGAGAGGATGGCAGCCATCTCTTGGAACCCTAGCTCATTTGGTTTTCCTATTTTCCTTCCTATTTTCTTAGGATTTTCGTAGGACTAGCTTGAGAGCTTCATGGTGAGATCTTGTGAGAGGGAAGGATGATCGGGCGGCAAGCTAGACCTTGTATGAACCTCTTTGGTATGTATAGATGATTCGGCGTGGTTCCTCAAGGCTTGGATGTGTCTTTCCCGTTTCTCCTTTTTGGTGATTTTCGGAGCCCTTTCTTGGCGATTTTCTTGGAGCAATTTCGAGGCCTTTCTCTTTGGGATTTGGTGGGGGATGTATGCATGAACCCTTCGTGGTTCTTTTCCCTTTGATTCCCCTTCCAAATCCGTGAGCAAAGGGGCTCGATTTTGGGGTTTTCGTGGCTCTAGGGTTAGAGGCGTTCTTGGTGGGATTTCTTCGATTCCTCTTGATTTGACAAGTTTTGGTGGACCAAATCTTGGCTATGGAGTACCCATGAGGTGTTCCTACTATCCCCAAAGTCTTGCGCAAAACCGTGGAGCAAATCGGGAGATCGGGAGTTGGATTTGGAGGAGTTGACTCGCGGGCGCTGTTCATCCCGAGCTGACCAGGCACGACCGGTCTGACCGGTGCTCTTGACCGGTCTGACCGGTGCTAGCCCTTGGTGGGTTTTTGTCTCGGGGAACAGCCTTGTCCGTGTGGTTTTGTCCTGTGGTCCTGCTGTTCAGTTCTTGGAGTGTTTGGAGTTGTTTTGCTAGGATTTGTGAGGGGTTCTTCTTCCTCACAGGTTGTGTTTCGTGGTGGTTTTTGTTCCAGGGCCTAGAGGATTCACTGAGGCTTCCTGGAACGTTTGCTGTGCGGCTGCTGTAGCACCGGCCTGACCGGCTCTGTCCACCGGTCTGACCGGTGTCACCGGTCTGACCGGCGCAGGCCATCGGTCTGACCGGTGTAGCACAGGCAGCAAGCCGTGCAAGTTTCCGCTGTGTGTTTTGGTGAGTTTTGGCTAGGAAGGTTGAGTGTTGGTTCCTAGGACCAGTAGCACTCCAGTGGCTGCGTGGTCTTGACCAACTTGGGTAGTTGGGTCGGAGACGTGAGTTGGAAGCCGTGTTCATCTTGTTGGAGTTCCCATCTCCTTCGAGAAGAATTTTTATCGGCTCCCATTCACTCCCCCCTCTCTGGTTCGCCTAATCGGTCCTTCACATGGCGCCGGCAGAAGAGGCGGTGGCGACGGCGATCACGGACGCCGAGGCCACGCAAACAGCCACGCTGGCGGCTACGAACGTGGTGGCTACGACGCCTGCCACAGGATCGACGAGATACGCCACGCCAAGAAGACTACCAACATCAGCGACAACGATAGCTTCCCCGCCTACTCTCCACGGCTTCGCACTCTGCTACTCCCCAGAAGTTCAAGCCTCTCGGGATCACCAAGTATGATGCGAAGCAAGACCCAGTTCAGTGGCTCAGGTGCTACGCGCTGGCCATTGAGAACGCTGGTGGCAACAACGACACCAAGTGCCTCTACTTCCCCTTCTGTCTGGATCAGGCTCCACTCACATGGCTCGAGTCGCTCGACAAGAACTCGATCGACGAGTGGGACCAGCTGAAGGCGCAGTTCACCAGCAACTTCGCGGGCGCCATGGGGCGCTCGGTACTCTCATGGATCTGGAGATGGTCAAGTAGGAGCAAGGCGAGATGCTCCGCTAGTACATGCGTCACTTTTTCGACAAGCATGCGACCATAGTCGATGTCACCGACAAAGAAGTCATCGACTGCTTCCAAGATGGTGTCTACCACCGTCGCACCTTCGAAGACTTCGGTCGCCACCGCCCAAGCTCAATCACCAAGCTCAAGGACATGATCACTTCATGGGCCGATGAGGAGGACAAGGCAAATGCTAAGTACGACTCAATCCACAGCAAGAGCAAAAACAACACGGACAACAACAACAACAAGGATCAAGGGGGTCGCCACAACAACAATAATAATAACAACTACTCGGGTCCTAACTGCAAGCACAAGACAGACAACACTGTCACGGCTGTACAGCGCCCTGCGAAGGACAGCTCCAAGAAGACCTCTGGCGGCTTCAGAGACTTGCTCAAAGAGAAGTGCCTGTGGCATCAGGATGGCAATCACACCACCGATCAGTGCTACCTGCTCCGGCGGGCACTCAAAGATGTCCCTGAGCCATGACACCCTCACGATAAGAAGGGCAAGAAGAAAGTCGACGAAGGAAACGGCGACTTCCAAGAACCCGACAAGACGGTGAACGTCCTCTTCGGCGGACTACCCACCAAGCGAGCTCAGAAGCTCACCCTGCGAGAAGTCTTGAACCAGCGGTGCCGACACCTCTCAGGTGGTCGGAGGTACCCATTACCTTCTCCCACGTGGATCAGTGGACAAGCTTCTCTGAACCAGGATGCTTCCCACTCGTCCTGAACCCAGTAGTCGCGGGCTCCAGACTCACCAAGGTACTCATCGACGTTGGAAGCGGACTCAACGTCCTGTTCACCAAGACCTTGAAGAAGATGAAGCTCGACATCACCGGCATGCTCACTAAGAGCACGTCGCCCTTCTACGGCATCGTCCCAGGCAACGCGGCTATACCACTTGGCTTAGTGGTTCTGCTAGTTACCTTCGGGACAAGGGAGAACTACCGCACTGAGTACATCAAGTTCGAGGTTACGGACTTCGAAACCTCCTACCACGCCATCCTCGGCAGACCAGCTCTCACCAAGTTCATGGTGATCGCCCACTACGTGTACTTGGTACTCAAAATGCCAAGTCCCGCCGGAGTACTCGTGCTGCAAGGGGACTTGAAGGTTTCCTACGACTGCGACATCGAAGCTGTGGAGCTCGCAGCAACCAATCAAGTACCCAACGCAATGATGCAGATCTTCGCTGCATCAAAGAAGCTCGCACCAACCGAACTCGAGATATCTAAGAAGACCGACACCTCCAACAAACCTCAGCCAACAGAGGAAGTACAGGTGAAGGCCATCAACCTCGGGACCGGCGACAGCAGCAAGACTACCAAGATTGGAGCGGGGCTCGATCCTAAATAGGAAGACGCGCTCGTCAGCTTCCTTCGGGCTAACTGATACATCTTCGCGTGGAAGCCAGCGGATATGCCAGGTGTGCCCAGGAGGCTGATCGAACACTCACTCAACGTCGATCCTAAAGCTACGCCCAAACGACAACATCTCTGCCATTTCGCTGACGACCGACGGGACGCCATCAAGAAGGAACTCGCCAAACTACTCGCAGCTGGCTTCATCCGAGAAGTCTTCCATCCTGAGTGGCTCGCCAATCCCGTCCTCGTCCGTAAGAAGAACACCAACGAGTGGAGGATGTGCGTCGACTACACCGACCTCAACAAGCACTGCCACAAGGACCCCTTCGGGTTGCCGCAGATCGATCAAGTCATCGACTCCACGGCGGGTTGCGACTTGCTCTGCTTCCTCGACTGCTACTCCGGCTACCACCAGATCGCAATCAAGGAAGAAGACCAGGTGAAGACCGTGTTCATCACCTCGTTCGGCGCCTACTGCTACACGACGATGTCGTTCGGGTTGAAGAATGCCAGTGCTACCTACCAACGAGCTATCCAGGCCTGCTTCAAGGAGCAGCTCAACAAGAACGTCGAAGCCTATGTGGATGAAGTGGTCGTCAAGACCAGAAACTCCGACACGCTCATCGTCGATCTTGAAGAGACCTTCGCATCCTTGCGAGAGTACCAGTGGAAGCTCAACCCCAACAAGTGCGTCTTCGGCGTTCCCTCAGGGAAACTACTTGGCTTCATCATCAGCCACCGCGACATTAAAGCCAACCCTGAGAAGATCTCCGCCATCACCAACATGAAAGCTCCAACCTACATCAAGGATGTCCAGAAGCTGACCGGGTGCATGGCGGCCCTCAACAGATTCATCTCAAAGCTCGGAGAACGGGGACTACCCTTCTTCAAGCTACTCAAGCACCAAGAGAAGTTCGCGTGGACTGCGGAGGCTGACCAAGCTCTGACGCAGCTCAAGGACTTCCTGTACAAGCCACCAGTCCTCACGGCTCCTCGCAAACAGGAGCAGTTACTGCTCTACCTCGCTGTGACTACTCATGTGGTCAGTACTGCCATCATCGTCGAGCGGCAAGAAGAAGTCCACGCCTATCCAGTCCAGCGACCAGTCTACTTCGTCAGTGAGGTTCTATCCGAGTCCAAGGCACGGTACCAACCAGTCTAGAAGCTACTATATGCAGTACTCATCACCTCGCAGAAGCTACAACACTACTTCCAGGAGTACTCGATCACCGTCATCACCGACTACCCGCTCGGCGATATACTCCGCAACCAAGATGCAACCGGGAGAATCTCCAAGTGGGTGGTCGAACTTGGCACCCTCAACATCGACTTCAAACCACGCACTGCTATCAAGTCCCAAGCACTAGTCGACTTCCTGGCAGAGTGGCGGGAGAATCAACTACCCACACCAACAGAGCGACCAGATCATTGGGTGATGTACTTCGACGGCTCACTCAAGCTCGAGGGCGCGGGCGCAGGGGTACTCTTGATCTCTCCAAAGGGCGAACAACTCAAGTACGTCCTGCAGATCTTCTGGAAGGTCTCAAACAATGAAGCAGAGTACGAAGCTCTGCTACATGGGCTCCGACTCGCAATCTCACTGGGCATCAAGCGGCTCCTAGTCTACGACGACTCCGTAGTGGTTATCAACCAAGTCAATGACTCTTGGGTCCGCAAC
Source organism: Cenchrus fungigraminus (assembly GCA_036936925.1). Lineage (NCBI taxonomy): Eukaryota > Viridiplantae > Streptophyta > Magnoliopsida > Poales > Poaceae > Cenchrus > Cenchrus fungigraminus. The sequence goes on along the minus strand of CM072772.1, from coordinate 52,300,385 downwards.
AAGGAGAACATGGACGCCTACTGTCTAGAAGTCCGCAAGCTCGAGAACAAGTTCTATGGTCTCGAGTTCCACCACGTCGTTGTTGGGTATTTTAGTGACAAACGAAATAAATCCGCAAGCGCACGGATACCGTTGTAGCTTTCACCTCAGAGTATTCCAAGGGTATCGAATCCAAGGGAACGTGTGTGCACTAACTTCGTATAGTCGGTCCAAGGGCACACCCAGATAAGAGGTATGGATAGAGAGAGGATTCCTATGGAGAGCTCTACAGATGAGGTTAAAGGTCGATCTCTCAAGAACTTGCTTCGGGCACCGGCTAGACCCTGATCTGTTAGGAGACTCCGGCCTACGGATCTAAGACGAACCTCAACCTGCACTATATCTGAACATGGAGGATTTCAAAGGATCAACAGGGCTGTCACCACCTGCGATCTACCTCTACCAATCCGTGGGATATAGGGCAAATGAAGGATAACCCTTAGCCTAGACACTACGTCTATGCTACTGATTACTATCGTATCCTGACTACGCTATCCCGCGGTGCGTAGCAACCTACGACACTCTATATTAAATATAGAGCGACGAACCCGCAAGGAGGAGAACTGATCTCACTCAACTATAGGCACTACTAGCTTATGCTAATGGCATACGAGAGAGCACTCGGTCCCATACTAAGCTTCCAACGTATACGAACGACTTGCAGCAGGCGAACGCATAAACCCAGGATCTACGCACTAGCAGAGGAGAAAGGCTACTCATGCAACCTAGCATAAACTATTAGAAAGGAATCAAGAACACACTTTATTCTAATCAGAGCATGCAAGCATCTCCACTTTATTCTAAATGACGAACATGCATACAAATGGATATGAACACATGTGACCCTATGCTACAAGATCGAAAGGTTGTGTTCACGAAGAACACAAGCCTCTAAAGCAAGAACACACGAAGAACATAAGAACATATCACTTGCACTTTAGTCTAAATAGAAAAATGTAGAAATACTTACTTTACTCTAATTGAAGAACAAGCATCCGTAGAAATACAACTCTCTCTCTCACTCTCCTACTCTCTAATCTACCAAGGGGAGGCCTCTCCTTTGAAGGGAAGCACTCATCCTTGGGTGAAGTGGTGTAGTGTGTCTCTATTCTTACCCCCTCCCCTTCTATTTTTAGGCCCGGGTCACCGCGCGAGAACACCCCAAGCACCCCCAGAATGCGTTTAGGATCCACCGAGGAGACGACACATGGAAGATGGGCGCGAACTGCCTCAGAGTAGGGTCGGCCGACCTATGGGGTCGGCCGATCCTGGGTTGGCTCCATTCGCGCCGCCTTTCGTCTGGATGACTGCTAGGTGGGTCCCAAGGTCGGTTCCCGATGTATGGGTCGGTTGGAGGCGGTTTGCTCGGGTTGTGGGCCCTTGAATCCTTGTGCTGAACACATGGCGGCGTCTGATTCGTCGGGAAGTGCTTATCTTGGATTGATGACGTGTCATGGACACATGGCATCCTGTGGGCCAGCACGTCGCCACGTGGCCTGATGTGTGTCCCACCGAACCCACATGATGTCCTGTGCATATCTATCTCATCCGGGCTCCGATGTATGGAAATGATATATCCGTTTTGATCGTCTCGACGAGCCCGTCGCAATGGTGCAAACTAATTTGGCAATTGAGGTTGTTTATGATGATGCCATATCTATGCCATTGCTTTACTTGTTCTTAACTGTACCATTTAGTAAGCATTTCGGAGTGTCCTGCAACAAAAGCTAGAAACACCAACACTTGTGGAAATTATCAGTATAAACCCCTATTTTAGTGTTGATGATCACTTTCCATTTATATTATGCAGGAATTGATGGCATAAAAGTGGTACTTAACAGCTGTCAACAACACCCCCACACTTGACCTTTGCTCGTCCCGAGTGAAGGGAGAACAAATCAAGTGGGACATGATATCCAGAGGTATGAAGCAAGCATAAGAGATATTCCAAACCATACCTTGTACTTGTGAACTTTGTGAAGTGTCTATCATGCCATCTTGGGTAGTTGAGGAATGGAACGATCATGAATCAAATCACCTCTGCTCAACATGTCAAGTAACTTGGGATTTTGCAATAAGTTTTCAAAACAAACCTTGCTTAGCTCCTCATCTGATTCTCTCAGATCGCTCAATGTGTAAATGTCCTCACCAAGGCATTAGATTTGCCTTTCTTTCATCCTACTTCTAATGACGGCTATATGTGGAGCTCAGGGTAGGATAAAAGATAAAGCATACTTGCATCACATATATTGCAAAGTCAAAAACCGGATCCGAGGAGAAAATCAATTCATACAATCAGATCAAGATGTGCACGTGTATGGATGTGATGGATATGGTAAGGTGGATACTAGGCCCGGAGCGGGTGCTAGTTATTACCATCTAATTTATTCGAATTCCTTTTTGCGTGATCACATCTCTCTCCTTTTCCTTCTTTCTTTTTGGACATGAGCTATCTTTCTCTCTTTTTTTTTCATGCTTTGAGCATGGTTTTTTTTCACCTATGCTTTTGAGCATGGTCGTTTTGTTTTCTTTTTTTTGCATAGCCCATGCCCTTTTTCAAGGATACTTTGGAGAGAGCGGTCACATATGGAGCTTTATTTTGTGGAATGGATGGATGGTACAATGCTAACTTCTAGTGTAGAAGCATAGCAAGGGGATATGGTGGTGTGCACATCAATCTTGATCACGAAAACATGAAAAGAATTCTCACAAGGGTCACAACAATTTGACAAAGCTCAATGCAATAACAAGCAGCATATGAGTATAAGGTTTTCAACTAAAAACATCATATGGCTTTGGTAGGACTATGGCATATCAAAGAGGAGCTTTGCAAAGGGTTTTCAAGTTTTCAAATAAAATTCCCAAGCACTCAAACATTTAGAGAGAAGATCATATCATCAAACACTATCACAAACATCAACTACTTAGAGAGCATGAGTTCCCTAATGTTATTTGCTCACAAGCAACAAGTTGATAAGCATGGAATAAAACATATGCAAGCCAACCATAGGAAAACATGTATAGCAAGTTGAGCACGATTCCAAGAGTTTGATTTAGCAAATAAGAATTGAAACTCATTCAAACTCATGAATCTAACAGAGTGAGATAAAGGGTTGCGCATACCATCGCTCCTGAAGAATATGAGAAACAAAGAAGACTAGTGGTGGTTCAGCTGACCCGTGGGGCAGCCGGCTCACTCTAGTTTACTTTGTCCCTTGTCATGAAAGTGCAGTCGATGTTGTGCAATGCCTGTGTGGGAGATCTCAAGTGTGTATGTCGATCATAAGCTTGGGAGATCTCCCCCACACTTGTTCATGTACCTGGTGCTGTCTTCAAACAAAAAAGGGAAACAAAAACCAAAAGAGGGACTCTACTGGTTCAAGAACCAGGGAGCCTTTATTCAAATTCAAATATAAATTCACCATGAAACCTAGCTCAAACAAGGCTGACATGCTCGGCTTACCTTCCCTTTTGAATCAAGCTCGATGACTTACCCCATTCGGATTCGAAATTCCTACAAGGGTTAGTCCGCATACACAACCAATATCCATGCAAGCATTAACTATAAGGTTCATCAATCAAACTCGACACCATGTCTTGTTTGATTGAAGAAGACAGTTTTAACCTAAGCACCATGCTTAATTTAAAACAGCCTATGAATGCACGTTGCTAAACATGCACTCAAACCATAGCATTACGAACATAGAGAAAGGTAGCATGAAAGCATGATCAAGCTATTTTCGAAGGGACATAAACATGAGCAAAAGATGGTGAACATCGGGCAACCTCCCAGAAGGGCTTTGTTTAAAGTCAAAAGCAGGACGTACCTAACTGGGCAAGAGGCAAAAGCTAACATCATCTTCAAACCAAGATAAGATTTGGTATGAGAGGAACTTTACTCGGGATGCTCACATACCTCCCCTACACTTGAAGTTTGCATTGCTAAGCAACAAAACTCAAGTGTGTGGAGATCAAGCTCCCTTTTGTAAATGTTCTCTCAACAAAAACTTATAAAGGTGTTGTAGTGAGGTAGCTCGCATGTTCTCAGGAATCACATGTCCATCATTCTTTTCAATCTCCACCTGAAAGGTTAGCGACCAAAAATACCCGAAGGACAACATTATCCTATAAACATGCTCTTGCTTTTTATTTGAAAAGGGAAATAAATTCTAACCTAAACCAGGCTATCTCCTGGTAGTGCTTTGTTTATGGTCGTAAGCTCGACCATGGGAACTTCTTCCTGTAGCTATCATTGGTGATGTCGTTCCCGTCTCACCACCAATTGTTGATGTATCATTGAAGCTTCAGCTGCAAGGTTAGCGCCACAGTGCATACACGAAATTTGTAATGCTTATGGTAAACATATGCATCTACAACCAACCTTTTAAACGTTAAGCAAAAGAGGACCAAAAGGCGGTTGCAGTCCTCATGTGTGCCTAGTGCACCAAGCATGGCCGACTCTGGAGAGGCATGATGCAAGCATGGTTTAGGTGGTAAATCAAGAGTGAAGCCACCATGTTCATTTATGGAATCCTTCCCTTTGGACTCCAGAGTCGGTGCCTCATAGATCTCCATGGCCCATGAATTCTCCATCTCAGGGGATTCATCGTGTAAGATCGATGTTGATTCTCGATCAAGGTCGACAGCAACATGATCTGGGCCAGCAGGAAGAGGCTCAAACTCGATCGAGGGTGATGATGATCGTTCGCCTTCACAAAGGTGAAGAGGATCTCCCGAGTCATACTCTTGAGGAGTAGAGAAATCTATAACCTCAATGAGAACAGGCTCGGATGATGCGAACAGAGATACATACATCATCTCCTCGAGCGGGTTTTGCTTAAGAAGAGACTTCGCCATAGAACTTTCTGAGAACAAGGGAGTGGTGGCAGAAGCGGCTTCCCTAAGCTTTTCATCCAGGCTCCCTCGGGATGCATCGAGAAGTTTTTCTACAGGGGAGCCTAGGAGGAGATCAAGATCGAGGACATCAAAGATGTGGAAGTCTAGATTAACCTTGACCTTGTCTACTAGGAGCGGCACAGCACATGCAACCCCTCGACACTCAAGAATATGTCCGGATGGACAACTCTTGAGGAGTTTGTCGGATGGTCTTAGCGTAACGTTGCCCAACAAGGTATACGCTATGTGGCATGGCATAATGTTAACCTCCATAGTGGGGTTAAGATGGGCTTCTACGATAATTTCTTTTATGGAACAAGAAATGATCGTAGAGGGTGAACAAATCCAAAGTGCTTCGGAAAAGTTTCCCACTCTAGTCAACCACTTCTTTTCCATGGCCGCCATGATAGATGTTTCGTTTGGAGGATCGGGAGGCAAAGGAGGTACCGTAGGCCTAGGGGAAGGTTCTGTCAAAAGATTTCTAGCTGGCTGGATTTGGACAGAAGAGGGCTCCTTCCCTAGTTGGACACCTAAGCAATTTGAGGTGTTTCTGAGATTTTCAAGAGGGTTATCCTCGAATCGATAGAGGAACTCTGGAGGCTGAATTTCTTCTTCCTCCATTGTTCCTGGTTCGGGAGAGGGCTCAACGGTCGAAAATTGAGATGTGGAAACCGTAGGTTCAGGTTCGGCTGTTGAGAGACTCTCATGGATCGAATCTGATTCCTGGTGGGGTTCGTTATGGTCGGTAGGGAAGAAAGAGTTTTCTAAGAAGCTGTCTAGGATTGCTCTTCCTTCCACTAGAGTTTTGTGTGCAAATGAACCTCCAGCAGTGATGTCAAGATCTTGGGCAACGTCCATGTCTATACTCATGCAAAATGCGTAAATCAAGACATCATCGGGTAGAAATGAGCCGGGTCCAGATGCACAAAGGCGTCTGAACCTAGCCCACGCTGCTCCTATAGACTCCTCCTCTAATTGTTCGAACTCGAGAATATCCCCTGGGAGAGAGGCCATATGATTATACCATTGCACCGTCCTCTCCACGAGAGAGAATGAGTTGCAAAAGTTATCTCGAAGTTTACCCCAATCACCATTTACACTTTTTACAGTGTCAGTGTACCATTGCTCCACCCTTTCTGACAGAGAGAGGGGGAACAACTTCCACCTTATGGATTCCTGTGTCATGCTTGGGAGAACCAGATGTGAACACAGTTCCTCGAATTCTTCCAAATGAAAGTAGGGGTCTTCATTGATCGCTCCAAAGAAGGGTCGATCCTGAACCATGCCCATAATGTGGAAATGAAGTTCATGGTCGGATGTGGAAGTTGATGGATCATTGAACTCATAAGTTGAGGCGGAGAGGTCGTAAAAGGATGGCCTCTCTATGGGTAATGGGGGTAAAGGTAGAATAAAGGAAAGTGAAAACATACGAGGACCACTGGGTACGAAGATAGATACAACAACCGTTCCCCGACAACGGCGCTAGAAAGCTTGTTGGGTATTTTAGTGACAAACGAAATAAATCCGCAAGCGCACGGATACGGTTGCAGCTTTCACCTCAGAGTATTCCAAGGGTATCGAATCCAAGGGAACGTGTGTGCACTAACTTCGTATAGTCGGTCCAAGGACACACCCAGATAAGAGGTAAGGATAGAGAGAGGATTCCTATGGAGAGCTCTACAGATGAGGTTAAAGGTCGATCTATCAAGAACTTGCTTCGGGCACTGGGTAACCCCTGATCTGTCAGGAGACTCCGGCCTATGGATCTAAGACGAACCTCAACCTACACTATATCCGAACGTGGAGGATTTCAAAGGATCAACAGGGCTGTCACCTCCTGCGATCTACCTCCACCAATCCGTGGGATATAGGGCAAACGAAGGATAACCCTTAGCCTAGACACTACGTCTATGCTACTGATTACTACCATATCCTGACTACGCTATCCTGTAGTGCGTAGCAACATATGGCACTCTATATTAAATATAGAGCGACGAACCCGCAAGGAGGAGAACTGATCTCACTCAACTATAGGCACTACTAGCTTATGCTAACGGCATACGAGAGAGCACTCGGTCCCGTACTAAGCTTCCAACTTATACGAACGACTTGCAGCAGGCGAACGCATAAACCCAGGATCTACGCACTAGCAGAGGAGAAAGGCTACACATGCAACCTAGCATAAACTATTAGAAAGGAATCAAGAACACACTTTATTCTAATCAGAGCATGCAAGCATCTCCACTTTATTCTAAATGACGAACATACATACAAACGGATATGAACACATGTGACCCTATGCTACAAGATCGAAAGGTTGTGTTCACGAAGAACACAAGCCTCTAAATCAAGAACACACGAAGAACATAAGAACATATCACTTGCACTTTAGTCTAAATAGAAAAATGCGGAAATACTTACTTTACTCTAATTGAAGAACAAGCATCCGTAGAAATACAACTCTCTCTCTCACTCTCCTACTCTCTAATCTACCAAGGAGAGGCCTCTCCTTTGATGGGAAGCACTCATCCTTGGGTGTAGTGGTGTAGTGTGTCTCTATTCTTACCCCCTCCCCTTCTATTTATAGGCCCGGGTCACCGCCCGAGAACACCCCAAGCACCCCCGGAATGCGCTTAGGATCCACCGAGGAGACGACACATGGAAGATGGGCGCGAGCCGCCTCAGAGTGGGGTCTGGCTCCGTTCGCGCCGCCTTTCATCTTGGTGACTACTAGGTGGGTCCCAAGGTCGGTTCCCGATGTATGGGTCGGTTGTAGGCGGTTTGTTCGGGTTGTGGGCCCTTGAATCCTTGTGTTGAACACGTGGCGGCGTCTGATTCATCAGGAAGTGCTTCTCTTGGATTGATGACGTGTCATGGACACATGGCATCCTGTGCGCCAGCACGTCACCACGTGGCCTGATGTGGGTCCCACTGGACCCACAAGATGTCCTGTGCATATCTCTCTCATCCGGGCTCTGATGTATGCAAATGATATATCCGTTTCGATCGTCTCGACGAGCCCGTCGCAATGGTGCAAACCAATTTGGCAATTGAGGTTGTTTATGATGATGCCATATCTTTGCCATTGCTTTGTTCTTAACTATACCATTTAGTACACATTTCGGAGTGTTCTGCAACAAAAGCTAGAAACTCCAACACTTGTGGAAATTGTCAGTATAAACCCCTATTCTAGTGTTGATGATCACTTTCCATTTATATTATGCAGGAATTGACGGCATAAAAGTGGTACTTAACAGCCGTCAACAGTCGTTCGCGACAACAACATTGCAGCGGACGTCCTGTCGAAGCTTGGTTCTACTCGCGCTCAAGTACCCGCTGGAGTCTTCGTCCACGAGCTTCACACGCCATCCATCCCGGAGCCGGCGCCAACTACCACCGACCCTGGGCCATTACAGCCCAGTCAGGAGGTCATGATGATCGACGTGGACTGGAGGCAACCCTTCATCGACTACATCCGCGAGCAGAAGGTCCCCTCCGACAAGAATGAGGCAGAACAACTCGTCCGTTGAGCCAAGACCTACGTACTAGTCGGGGACAAGCTCTACAGGTGGGGTGCAACTTCTGGAGTACTCATGAAGTGCGTGCCCCAGGAAGAAGGCAAGGACATCTTGGAGGAGATCCCCAAGGGTGTCTGCGGCAACCACGGGTCCTCCCGTACGTTGGTGAGCAAAGCCTTCCGACGAGCTTTCTACTGGCCCACAGCTCTAGGCGACGCCGAAGAACTCGTCAGAAGGTGCCAAGGGTGCCAATTCTTCGCCAAGTAGGAACACGTCCCGGCCTACAAGCTAGTCACCATACCGCCGACCTGGCCCTTTGCCTGCTGGGGGCTCGACATGATTAGGCCTCTGGCAACTGCACCAGGAGCATTCAACAGAGTTCTGGTGGCCATCGACAAGTTTACCAAGTGGATCGAAGTCAAGCCGGATACCTGTCCAAAGGCCGACAGAGTACTCGACTTCTTTGATGAACTCGTGCATCGCTACGGGCTACCCCATCGCATCATCACAGACCTGGGTTCCAATTTCAACAACCATCAGTTCTGGGAGTACTGCGAGAACAGTGGGATCGATGTCCGATATGTCTCAGTCGCCCACCCACGCGCTAACGGCCAGGTGGAACGCGCCAACGGGATGGTACTCAATGTCCTCAAGAAGCGATTGCATGATGCAGCTAACACCAAAGGAGGCAAGTGGATCAAGGAACTACCCAATGCACTCTGGGGGCTTCGTACTCAACCTACCAAGCCAATGGGACAGTCGCCCTACTTCTTAGTCTACGGCTCCGAAGCTATTCTACCCGCCGATGTGATGTGGGAATCCCCAGCAGTAGAACAATACGACGAAGGCATCTTAGAAGACAGTCGACGGGTTGACATCGACAGCCTCGAAGAAGCCCGCTGCGCTGCCCTCGTCCAGTCAGCAAGGTACCTAGAGGGTATTCGACGCTACCATGATCGCAATGTCAAGGAACGCTCCTTCAACTTCGGCGATCTAGTCCTCCATCGCATCCAGAACACGGACGGACTACACAAGCTCAGCTCGCCTTGGGAAGGAACCTTCTCAGTCTCCAAGGTGACCGGATCGGGTTCCTATCGTCTTCAGACACTTGAAGGCGACGACATCAGCAACTCGTGGAACGTCGACCAGTTGTGTCGCTTCTACGCGTAGTCGCTCGACTACCAATCTATGGGTCCAGCCTACATGGCTACTCACGGACTCCTTGCTGTAAGCGGCCTTCCGGTCCTAGCACTAGTCTACGGACTACCTCTATCCAAGATCCAGCGCTAACGGCTACTAACGGATCCTGGGCTGCACATAGCCTAAGGGCTTTGGCGGCGGTCTACAGACCATGTACTCCTTCGATCCAGCTCCAACAGCTACTAACGGATCCTCACCTGTAAGCGGTCCATGGACCCTAGCAACCACTAAGCCTTTGGCGGCCTCTGGGTCCTAGCGACTTCATACTTGTAATGGCCCTGGCCATCCAGGTGTACTTTCTCATCAGTAACAAAGTTTGATTCTACTGAACTTGTTTACTATGCCTCCTAACTAGGCGGATTCTACTGAGTACTACTACTCACTGCCTCTTCAACAGTTTGGTACTCCGCAAGCTTCGATGCAAGCTGCGGCAACGAGTAACCATCACAACTCAGAAGTGGACCAACTTCAATCATATTCAAACAAGTTCTTAACTAATTTGTTTGTATTACATCAACTACCCTGTACGTGAACTACTTCTATAGGTACATCTACTGAAGGTTCAGCTTATTGGCGACTTGTTCCGCGATAGGCGCCATCTCCTCCAGAAATGTCTTGTACTGCTCGTCTGTGCAGTTCACCGCAAGACCTCCGGCCACCACATCCGCTGGCACCTTTGGAAAGTACGACTTCATGAAGGCAAGTACCTGGTTCGGTATCGACTTCGCCAAGTGCTTGACGTATGTCGCCAGGCGTCCAGGGGCTTCCTTCAGCCTATCTACCATAGGTGCTATCTTAGGCCCGCCCGGGTGTGGGACCAACAACCTTGTAATGGGAAGTGCGGCTTCTTCAAGTTCCTTCAGTTGCGCCCGCAGCTTCTCGCAATCTTCATTAAGCTTCTGCAGAGATTTGTAACAACGCACAAGGTCAAGATCGGAGGCTTCACGGAGCTCCATCCACATGATGCACTCATGGCGCATCTGTGCGTACTGGTACTCGGCTACCTCTCGGTGGTCGGTCTCCCGGTACACGATGTTCTTGAGATCCATCTCGGAAGCTTTCAGCCGATCGACTGACACCTCAAGATCTACAGACAACTCGTTAACAGTGTCAGACTACACATAAGCACTGCAACAAGTACTCAATGATTGCGGCGGAAGGCCTACCTTTGTTCTTCTGGCACAGAGTCTTGTTCTTCTTGATCAAGTCATCCCTCTTCGCCTGCATGTCTTGTACCTCGTTGTGGTACTGAGCGAAGGCGCTGTCAAGCTTCGATTGGAGCAGCGCAGAGTGCTTCTTTGATTTGTCCAACTCCTTCTCCAGAGCTTCAGCGCGGATGACCGTATCACCGTACCCCTTCAAGAGCTCGGTCTTCTGACGGGACCTCTCTACCAGGCCCTGCGCAGGATCAAAGCTCAATCAGTACTCAGTACTCAATGGTGCAAGACTACTCCAGGGTATCGATAGCGTACCTTGACCCACTGCTCCGTGCGACGCCACGACACCATGCTCAGAGACACGACGGCCGGGTCGATCAGATCGTCGTCTAACAACTCGAAGCCTCCGCAGCTCGAGGTCCCAGACTCTGGCATCGGCGCCGAGTGGAGCAGCGTCGCGTCCTCCACGATCGCCTCACGGACGACGACTTTAGTCCCAGATTCGGGCTGCGGGTCAACCCGTACCTCTGCCCTTGGCTCGGGGGCTGTAGTTGTCGCTTGCCTGACAACAGGCTCAGTAGTCGCTGCCTCGACAGTAGCCGATTCCATGGCTACTTCCTCAGGGATCACCGCTCTTTCGGCTTGTGGTCCTGTCAAGATCAACTCAGCAACATGTGGTGGCTACGACTACTCTTCATAACAAGTACTCATGATAAGAGGGTGCGTACCTTCTACCAGGGTGGCTTCTTCAAGCCTTGGCTCTATTGCGGCTTCGGTTTGTGGTGGCTGCGTGGGTTCTCGTGCCTCCGCCGAGCGGTGCTCACCATCGACAGGCACGCTAGTCTCCGCCTCGTCCCATGACAAGTTAGTGGATTTCCTACAGCATGAAGTACTGAGTTAACAACACGAAATTGACAGAAAATGACTACCCGAGGATTCCGTGTACTCACAGCGTTGACCGTACTACAGCGACAGTCGGGGCGCCCAGCAGCCTGGCGATATCTACAATACCAGGTTCGCTGGCGGCTCTTGCCTCAACAGGAGGCTCCTGCTGTCTCTCCTCTGGCTGCTCAACGGCCACGACCGCAGCAGGAGGAGGGCCCTGAACTTCTTCCGTCGACAGCTACGGACGGCTCTCCACCGCCGCGGCTTGTTCCTGTGCCTCCTCGGGCACAACATCTTTAGCAGCTGGAGGCGGGCTGGTACTTCTCCCAGACGTCACCCCCACTGTGTCCCACGTTTCTTCCTCATCCCGGGTAGCGGGATCTGGGGAAGGGATGTCCTGCAAACAATGCAAGTCCAGTCGTCAGCAACAGACTACTCGTCAAGGTGCTCGACTACTCTAGTCGTGGTACTCACCTCCTGTCTGGTGGCTTCAGACACCTTCAGCTTCTTCACGGTGTGTTTACGCACCACGTTGCGAGGCTTTCTCGGCGGGAGTGGCAAGTCCGCCTCAAGGCTGGATGACTTTTCGATTACTGGCACATGCGGCATCCCAGCTCGGCTAAATCTGGAGCGGAGCTGGAAGCGCTACTGCAGTGTCTCTTCGTGTTCATCATCAGAAGTGTCCTCGATGACGACGGCATCATCGTCCTTGCTGACTACTCGGCGCTCCTTCGGCTTCGGCTCTGCCTTCCCCTGCAGTTGCTTCTCAAGCTGCGGGGGGGGGGGGGGTGGCGGGATGGAGATGTACTTCTTCAGGTCGTCCTACAAGACCAAGCAAGCATAAGTACGACTACATATGTAATTAGTACTCAGGGGCTCTGGTCACGATTACTAACCTCATTCAGCGGGCGTGCCGCAGAGTACTCCGGCACGGGACATGGCATGAACGCGGGCATGTCTTTGAAGATCTTCCCCAGCCGTTCGATGATCACGTCATCTTCAATTTCCTCACCGGGCATCCGAGAAGAATCTTCATCGCCAGTGTACTCGTTGCCGAGATGGTCTCGTGTCATCAGCGGCTGCACTCTCCTCTTCATGAAACTGAAGGCCACATGCTCGACCCTCAGTCCGGCCTTCCTCAAGGCCTTGATCTTCTCCAATAGCGCAGGTAGCTGGAGGCCTTCCTGCATGGTGGGCTCTGAGTGCCACCACGGTGCATGTTTCGGCTGGTGTCCGCTTGGCTTCAGTAGCTCCGGGTGGTGGTTGCTGATGTAGAACAATTTCGACTTCCAATCTTCGTTGGAGTCAATCAGCTTATACGGCAAGTACTGTCCGGTGGCGTCTTCGCGCATCTGCACCCCGGCACCTCCTACTACTTGGGGGTCATCCGCGCTTGGCTGGGGCTTCAGCCGGAAGAACTTCCGGAACAAGATCTAGTGGGGCTTGATCCCCACAAATGCCTCACAGAAATGAACGAAGATGGAGACGTGAAAGATACCATTTGGGTTGAGGTTGAGGTACTCTATCCCATAGTACCGGAGCATCCCCTTGAAGAAGTCGCTCGCAGGAAGTGCGAGTCCGCGCTCCACAAATCGCGTGAACATTGGGATCTCATCCAGATTCTTCTCCATCGGGTACGGATCTCCAGTGGCAACGCGCCACAGATCTATCTCCTTCTCGCAGAGGAAACCACTGTTGATGAGGGCAAGGAGGTCCTCCGTCTTCAACTTCGCCTTCTTCCACTCCTTCGATAGATTCGGCGGAGTGGAGGGGGGCGGTGACGACGATGATTGACCGGCATCACCAGCCTCATTGTGGCTCCTCTTCTTCAACGCGCCGGTCTTGGTGCTCTTCGACGGTGACGCCTTCATCCTCCCAGTCACGAGAGTTTTCACTTGCATTCGCTTGGGGGCTGCGGGGGAGGGCGGACTACGGCGGCAGCGCGGAAGTAGATCTAATCTACTCAGCGGCGGCAGCAGCAGCAGGAGTGAAGGGAGGAGGCGACTCAGATCTAAACTCAGAGACTGCAACTGCTAGAAGTGAAAAACCCTAAGGGGTTGCCCTGTTATTTATAAGCCACCGGGCGGCTCAGTTCTGGGCGGGCGGCTAAGTTCCAGGCGGCCGACTCAGTACAGCAGGCTGACTCTTCATCTTCCAGTACTCAAAGCTCTCAAACTCGGGGGCTCGACTTCTATCGACGGAATCAGTGGGCTAAACCAGATCAAGGACCCACTTCGGACACATTCTACAGTCAAGATGACCCTTCAATTTGAAAGAAGTACTCGACCCAAGGCTCGGGGGCTCCATGCCATGTGTCCTTCGGTGTTTTCTCTAGATTTTTCGAGGATAAGATTGACAGAACTCAGATTGACCCTCAGCTTGAATCTACAATTCGACCTAAGGCTCGGGAGCTACATTCCATATGGAATGCGATTCTTCGAATCGCATTTTCCATATGGTTTTTCGTCAAGATATCACGAGTACTATTGAAGACCTTTGAGAGAAGCACTCGGGGACGCTTGGGGACTACTCGAGAAGACTTCAAGACTACTCAAAAAACAGCTGGAGTACCTTCCAGCCTCGGGATGATTCAAGCATTCTTGAGGACTTTCAGCTTGTGGAACTCGGGGACGCTCAAGAACTACTCGCCAAGGCCGCCAAGACTACTCGAAGACATCCTGCTCGACTACAAAGTACTCGGGGGCTTGTCGTATGGACATCCCTAGGCCCACTACTCAGGCGGGTACCAGGACCGACTACTGCGTGGGCCCCTGGGACTACTCGACTTGAGCTACACGGTGCAAGACGGCGTGGAGCGCAAGGCAACCAGAGGGCTAGTACTCGGTTAGGAAACTAGGTATGTTCGGATCCATGTAGAGTAGTCCTAGCCGTGTACGACTAGTACTCTCCCTCCTAAACCTACTTGTAACCCTGCCTCCTGGACTATATAAGGCGAGGCAGGAACCCCTATCTCTCTATCCGCACCATCTTGTAACAACACCCAATCAATCTAGAGCTACGCAGCATAATGGACGTAGGGTATTACGCACCTCGCGGTCTGAACCTATCTAAATTGTGTGCCACGTGTCTCTCCTTCGTGTTCCCGATCTCGGCGAGGCCACAAACGTCTACCTCGGGTACTCCCCTTGGTAGGTTGCCGGTCTAAAACACCGACACCTTCTTCTCTCCAACCACACTTTCCTTAGAGCTCACAAATCTCACCAGTTTTTGGAAGTTGTTTGTTGGGTGAGGGAATATGGGGGGATCTGGAGTTATGTCAAGTTTGTTTCTGAGATGGTTGGGTTTTGGCTAAAACTTGTTCTTGTGTGTTATTTGTGGTGGGATAGGAATCTCTCCAATTTTCTCATCTCTCTCACCACTGCTCTCTCCAATCTTGTCGGCCCCAAGTGCTTGACCATCATAGTGTTTGAAAGCAGCTATCATGATACCAAGCTGAGGCTCCTGACCCGACAACCAACTCAAACACTTTCTCAACTCATCATTCTCATCTTGCAAGTGATCAACATAATGTGCAAGTTCTAGATTCTTCACAGCATGCAATTCACAAGTAGAGCAGGAAGTAGGAATAGGAACTTTCAAATCAGCCTCAAGTGAAACAATGTGAGCACGCAACTCATCAGTCTTTCCATGCAACACAGGGCAAGACATGCAAGCACCTAGCAAAGAGGGTCAAGATTGCAGCTCAGCCAACTCAACCCTAAGCACATCTAGTTCCTCACACTTGGAGGCATGCTTTTCCCTAAGAGCAGTAAGATCAGTTAGGAACACAGAGCAATCAGCACAATCAACCTCATCAGAAACAACAGGTGAAGCCTTAAGCGAGTCAGTTTCAAGCTTAGCATCCAGGTTTTGTGTTTCTAGCTCAGCCACTCTAGTCCTAGCATCTTAAAGCGAGGCTCTAAGCTCCTTTCTCATTTTCTTAGCCTCTCTAAGCATGTCATCACGATTATCAAGCAATTTTCCTAGTTCCTCATTCTCCTGGCGCAAGAAGGAAAGCTCGTCACGTACCTCATCCTTAGAGTCGGAGTCCGAGTCGTCCTTCTAACTCTTCTTGCTGCTGGAGCTGTGTGCCATGCCGCAGAAGCCGTCTCGCGCGAAGCAGCTCAGCCCGCTCAGGTTCTTGGATCCCTTCTTGCCCTTGCGCCGATGCTTGTAGTTGTCCTTGTTCTCCATCTTCTCAGGGCAGTCGGCGACGAAGTGTCCTGGCTTGCTGCACTGAAAGCACGTCCTCGTGTTCCTCTTTGTGTTCACCCGGTTCTCGTGCATCCTCTCGAACCTTCTGGTCAGCAGCGCCAGCTCGTCCTCTCCAAGCACGTTGAACTCCTCATCTGGTAAAGACATCAAGGAAGACAGAGAGTACATCCTGGTGGATGGGTTAGCGTTAGGCTTTGCACCTGAGCCAACGATGAGGGCGAGACTGTGAGAGTCAGTCGGGCCGTCAAGCTTGGCTGTCACACCCCGGTCCACCTCAGCTGACTTGAGCTTCGAGAACAGCTCGTCTACCGACAGAGTCTCATACTTGTCTGACTCTAGAATGGCCTCAACCTTTCCGCCACAGATTGTACGATCCAACGAGTGCAAAAGCTTCACGGCTCTCTCATGATCATCGTACGGGAGCACGGTCACATTGGCCCTCATGTTGTTCACAATCACCGTGAACCGCTGGAACATCGTATCGATGGACTCACCAGGGAGATGAGTGAAGTTCTCGTACTCTCTCCGGTAAGTCGCAAACAACTAAGCCTGAACCTAACTGTTTCTAGCGTGAGCATTCTTCAGCACCTCCCAAATCCTACAAGCTAAGTCCTCTGTCTGAACCCGATCGAATTCGGACTGACACAAAGCACGAAACAAGTAGTCGGTCGCCTTGTTGTTGGCGTCGTGCATGTCCCTCGATCCCGGAGCAAGGAAGTTCATAGTATGAACATAAGCTGTGTTCACCATGACATCCCAAAGGATCTGACCCTCACCGCAGAGGAAAGCTGCCATCCACCTCTGCCACATCTGGTAGTTTTTCCCATCAAAGTGCGGAGGACCCGATCCCCGTTCCTGGTACACCATCTTTGGATCTTAGACTAGTTACAGTCCCGAAAGACCCGCATCCGGCTCTGATACCACTTGAAAGACCGAACTGGCTACCAGTGGGGGGGGACTGAATGGGAGCCGATAAAAATTCTTCTCGAAGGAGATGTCTTCTCCAACAAGACGAACACGGCTTGGACAAATCACTTCTCCGACTCGACTAATCAAATTGGCCAAGACCACGTAGCCACTGGAGTGCTACTGGTCCTTGGAACCAACAACCACCGAAACCTACTCGAGAACGCAGCGGAACAAGCAACTCGAGCAACTCCAGACTACACCGGTCAGACCGGTCACACTCACCGGTCAGACCGGTCTCGGTTGGAACACCCTCACAAGACTTGACGATTTCCATAGAAAGACTCCTAAACTGGTCAGGCCGGTATAGCACACCGGTCAGACCGGTCCAAGTCAGGAAACCCCAAATCTAAGAATCCAACCTCCCGAGCTCCAAATAGCACCAAACTTGAAACAACAGCAAACCTAGGAACTAGGGAACACACCAGGACGTTCACCCGAGCAAAAACCCAACAGGGACTTGCACCGGTCAGACCGATGGAGGGCACCGGTCAGACCGGTCAGGCCTGGGTGCTCGGGATGAACAGCAACCCGCGGGTCAACTCCTCCAAATCCAAAACCCGATCTCCCGATTCGCTCCACGGATTCGCACAAGACTTTGGGGACACTATGAGTACCTCATGGGCATCCCATAGCTACAATTTGGTCCACCAAACCTCGTTGAATCAAGAGGAATCGAACGATTTCCACCAAGAACACCACTTTCCCGAAACCTAGGAAAACCCCAAAATCGAGCACCTTTACTCACGGATTTGGGAGGGGAATCACAAGGAAAAGAACCACGAAGGGTTCATGCATACATCCCCCATCAAATCCCAAAGAGAAAGGCCCCGAAACTACCACAAGAAAATCACCAAGAAAAGGCTCCAAAAATCACCAAAAGGGAAAAACGGGAGAGACACAATCAAGCCTTGAGGAACCACGCCGAATCATCTATATATACCATGAAGGTTCATACAAGGTCTAGCTTGCCACCCGATCATCTATCCCTCTCTAAGAATCTCACCATGAAGCTCTCAAGCTAGTCCTAAAAATCCTAAGGAAAATAGGAAGAGAAAATAGCAAAAGCAAAATGAGCTAGGGTTCCAAGAGATGGCTGCCATCCTCTCACCACTTGGGTTATATGGAGGCAACCGAAAGACAAAACTACCCCTAAGACATAAAACTAAGATACACACCCCCGAGGGGCAATTTGGGAATCTTCGTCGTAGCACCATCGGACGGATGCCCGACGATCGCAAACTTGCTTAGCCTCGATGCAAGCCTTGTGATCCCGACGCGTGTCCTTCGCTTCGAAGTCTCCGGAAGGCGTCGTCGCACACCGGTCAGGCTGGTGCTCCTCACCGGTCAGACCGGTACCCACCGGTCAGACCGGGCTGATACTGCTGCTCTTCGGTCTTGGGTCTTGGCTTTGTGGATCAACCAGGAACCCAGTGGTTTTGTGGTGTACCACTGGAAACCCCGCAGACTTGGTGTAGCCTCCCTCCAATCACCGCTCATGACTTGGCTCCCACGAAGTCCGGCTCAACCTTGGTTTTGAGGCTCAACCGAAGTCATGTGTTCTTGCCAATATGCGACTCACACTTGACCCCACTGGCCACCGGGTCCCTCGAACCAAGCCTACTTGTCTGCTCCACACCTGGAGGCCTCACCGGCATCGATATTTCACACTTGTTCTTCACCTGCACCAACACCAATCAAGCCGCAGCCTGCACCTGCAATACTAGGCCAAGAGTCAATCAACACAACGTTGTCAATCACTCATCACACCAGGAAGCAACCATCCACCGGTCCTCGAACCACACAGGCTCTCAATCTCACCCTTGATGAGTGCATTGACAACACACACATTTGGTAACCAAGGAGAAAAATAAAAAGAAAAGAAACGAACAAAGAAACTCAAACAAGCGATCGAAAGCCAACCAAAGGCAAAGAACAAGATCACTTGAAAGAGGAAAGTCTCAGTCCCCTTAGGCAAGGGCAACGACTCAACACAACCGAAACAAAAGCAAGCTCAAGCAAAGAGCACAAACCACCAAAACAAAGCTCGAAAAACACAAAGAGCTCCCCCTGAACCAATGCAACTCCCCCCTGGATGAATGCATGCAAACCTTTTCACAAAATAGAGCAGCTGCACCAGCTCAGCTTTGACCTGTCAGAGCGGTCCACAGCCCCGGTCAGACCGGTGCACAACATTTGTATAGGTCCTAACACCTACACCGGTCAGACCGGTGACCACAACCGGTCTGACCGATGACCACCTGGGAAACCTGGGAAAGCAAAGAGCCCCAAAATGGCTCGAAACCACTCGGAAACCTTCTAAAAGCATTTAGGTGCCCAAAACATGCACAAACTTTTCCCCCTTGTTGACAATGCATGAATCAAGGCAAAATTAGGAAAATTTCAACCTAGAGCTTCTCAAATAGACAAAATTCACCAAAAGGTGCTACACATGTCCAAATGAGCAAGTTAGATACTCTATAGCCTCGTATGAACATCAGCTACAAGATCACCAAGTTTCACAACCGTCGGGCAAAGCTAAGATAGAATTGAGCATTTTTGCGAAAAAATTACTCTCATGAGCAAAGTCCTAAACATGAGCAAAACATGTCAAAATGGCAAAGCCACACAAACTTCATGCTAGGACAACCATTCTAAGCATAAGATCATCATAAACACCCACAAGCACCTCATGTCATGTCAAAGCCACCGAGCCATGTGCCTACTTCTATATATGAGACTTCTCATTGGTAAGCAACATGCAACGGTTTAGCACCCAAAAGCAATTTAATTAAGCACATATGACATGGGAGCACATTTTCCAATCTATTTACATTTAATTTTCAGATTCATATTTGGAACATGAAATGTCTTTGCGACAAAAAGGAACTTATGCCCCTCCACAAGATAAAGCAAGGAGGCTAAACATTCATGATGACAAATAAGCCTTTGGCCCCATATGATCAAAATAAGCTATCCAAGCACAAATTAAGCATAGAAATGCCACTAAAACATGCCATGATCATATAAAGGCATTTACTCACAAGAGAGCATACATGTAGCATTTTTTCAAAAACATATCTATCAACCATGGATATAAATCAAGATCATCGAGAGCTAAGCCAAACTAAACCATATCATACCAAACTAGCTCACAAGATCATATATAGCACATCATGGTGAACAAAGTATATAGGAGAAGCTTTTCCTACAAAATGCATATGATACAAAATGCAATGCAAGCCTAAGATACAAAGATGCCTAGACATCATGTTACATATAAAATGCAAAATGCAAGAATGCACAAAGGAAACTATACATATGCTACACAAAGAGCTCCCACCACGCATGGCCCCGTATCCCACACTCCCCGGGCAGAAATCCCCCGCCGCACGCGTGCGCACACCACGTGTTCGCCGCTGAACCATGCCGCCACCGCCGCCCAACCAGAGCCGCCGCCCCGACCCGGCAACTTGGCTTCAAGCCTTGGCGGCCACTCCTCAACCCAGGGACGGCTAGTAGGAGCCTCGACATTCCTTGTGTTGCGTGCAAACCGTCTGCGCGGCAGCCACGCGGTGCCCGCTAGTGAAGGCCCATGGCCGAGCCCGACCGCCTTTCGGCCATTGGCCAAAGCAGCGGCGAGTGTTAAGGGCTAAGCCTTGCCCTGCACCTGTCCCTTCCTTTCTATAAAAGGAGGTGCAGTGCCCTACTCACGCGCACGCAGCTCCGCCGGTTGCCATTGACGCCGCCACAGCCGAGCTCACCCACTCGCGCGTTACCGCCGTTGTCCAAGCACTCCTAGACCTCCGCCACATCTCACCGCAGCTCCCCGAGCCCCGCATTGCCACGTATTGCCGTCGCCCACACCGGAGTTGGAGCAGAGGCGGACCGCGCCACCCCTGTCTCGCCGCCGGCCATCACCGGAGCTTCCTCCGAGCCTCCTGCCGCCGGCAATCGAACCGTGGTGAGCTTCTTGTCCGCCCCGTGTCACTCCCCGACCAAGTCTGGCCGGCTATCACCACCGGCGAACCTTCCCTACGCCGCCAAGGGCATGATGTGAGGATTGAACTCTTTCGAGGGACTTAGTATAAATGTTGTAGCTCATCTTTGGAACTTGGCTTTGTTATGCTTTGATGCACCTCAGAAAAATTGGATGTGATTTTAGGACCTGTTTTATTATCTGTTTTTGATTTATGCATGTTTAACTTGTTAAATGCATAGTTTAAATTTGGTTCAGGGTCTGAGCTTGAATCTTGGTGTGTTATATGTTTATGTCATGCTAAGCTTGTGCTAGAAAAGTTAGCCCTGGTTTCCTTATGGTTTGCTCTGAATAATTTCTGTTTGGTATATTAGGCTGAAATTTGTTATTTTTGTAATAATTAATCTAGATAGCTTCTGGAGCTAAATTTTGGTGTGAATTTATGTTTTTTGTCTTATCTGCATGTGTACAAATTTGTAGGACAGTGCATGTGTAGATTCTCCATAATAAATTTATCTTGATTTTGGTTGCTTCCTCTTTTTATATTTTTCATGCCTGGTATATAGATTTGTTTGTGGTGAGTTTCGCTCAGTAAATCTGTGGTCAAAACATGAGCTTGTATAAAATATACCGATGTTGTTTGATGCACAATTTATAAGTTTTCCTAGATGTGCACACAATCACCATCAAAGAAACCAACACCTTTTTCTTTAATAAAGAAATGTTGTTTAAGGTTTTGTCAAGGTAAATATGGCCAACCATACACCATGAGCTTTACCTCAGTTTTCAGAAATATAATCTTATTGAGATTCACCATTTAATGTTGCATATGCATGCGTCGTGTAGAACTCCCTGACGGTAGCTACGCTCTCATTCCCGTTGGTGACGAGGAAGGATCCGGAGAAGAGTTGAACCAGTTGGAGGTGAATCAAGACCCGGACCACAGTTCGGGAGAGCTTCAGGCTAACCTCGCGGCAGAAGGCAATCCCAGAGCATAACCTAACTTTTCCAACTTATGCAACTATCTATGTTTATGTTTGTGCATTTACGTTTCAGGAGTTGTTTTGAAACCATAGATGCATGATCCCTAGGTACCTATGCTTATACTAGTATGCTAGGTCGATAGTTGCCATTCTATAAGGACCCGGTGCAAGTCGAGTGATGTTCGTCACTCGCGAGATACAGGTTCTTTATGTTGGAATCATAAAGATAGGATAAACTGGTTGCTCACGTGGTAAGAGCATGGGATCTGGGCTCCGGTCTAGTGGCTTTCGTTCATTAAGCATTTAAATGTACTAGACACATGTCGGGAATGGGACCGGTAAGCCTAGTACCTGATTGAAGCGGCAAAGGAAGGGATTTGATTACTACTCTTGAGAAATCGCCTGCCCAGCTTGCAACCGGGAGGAGGGGTGCATGTGCAAGAGGTGGTGCATGCCGTTACATGGGCGTCCATTGAGCCTTGTACCCAGGACTGTAAACTCCTGCTCCCAACCCGAAGATCGACGGGAACCGCCTAGTTGGTGTGTACCCCGTGCCCTTTTGTAGTTGTCTTTTTGGGGTATGCATCCTCCCGTGTGTTTAGGTCCACCTTGCAAGGTTATTAATCGATCGATCGTCGGCATCTCACCGTTACCCTAGACTACTTAACAAACTGGCTATCATGATCCCTAATGATGGAACAGATGGATAACATTGATGTTTGCTTAATTGCATGCACAACTGCTTGTTTAGCACAGGTGCTTACCAAGAATGGTTAATAAACTAGAACTTGAGCTAAAATATTGAAAGTAAGGACCTACTCTTAGTCGCTTATTGGCAAGACAAACCCACAAGCCAACAGCCTTTCATGTCTAGAGGTTGGTGATGTAGTTATCACCCGACGGGTAAGTCTCGCTGAGTATTAGTATACTCAGCCTTGCTATGTATACTGTTTTCAGGTGAAGCATTGAATGATGTTTGGCTTGGGGACATCCCGCCTGGGTGGGACCTCCAGTGGATCGAGGGTGATGATGGTGAATGATGATGTCATGGATAGCCTCCTGTGACGTCATACCGATGTTTAGGTTTCCGCTGTCTTTTAAACTCTGAACCTTTATCATGTTATGTTGAACAATGATTTGTAATAAATGGACCCCAAGTGGGCCCGATTTGGATTAATTTGCTTAATGACTCTGGATGCACCTTCGTGTGAGTTTTGATGTACACTGCTCT
The DNA here is from genome assembly GCA_036936925.1 of Cenchrus fungigraminus. Classification (NCBI taxonomy): domain Eukaryota; kingdom Viridiplantae; phylum Streptophyta; class Magnoliopsida; order Poales; family Poaceae; genus Cenchrus; species Cenchrus fungigraminus. Next base: position 52,277,316 of record CM072772.1, on the reverse strand, counting down.
TCGGTCCTGTTGTAAGTAAGTGATTTACCGAGCTTGACCTGGCAAACAACGACAAAGTACTTCTGTGTTAATGCTTAAGGGCCTAATGGATGGGTTTAGGCGATAATACAGAATTATTTTGGGCGGTTTGTCACAAAGGCCATTCTGGAGTCAGACCACTATGAGACACTCACTATGGATGAGTTGTTCTCCAAGCTGAAGTCCTTTGAGGTTGGTCATGGTGTGAGAGGCAAGATCGAGAACCCGATTGATCCTCATAGTTTGGCTCTCGTTTCTGGACCGAGACCTAATGCTAACCTGTCTTCTAGGCAGTTCTCTTTGTCTTCTCTTGTCTCTATGCCAGATGAGGAGTTTGATGTGCTAGGCGAGGATGATCTCGCGTTGCTGAGAAGGAGGTTCGAGCGCATGTACACGAACTAGAAGAACGCTCAGAGGAACTCGAGCATGGGCTACCGATGCGGGAAGCATGGACACTTCATCGCCGAGTGCCCTGAGGCCATGGAGGTCAAGCTCGAGAACAAGCACAGTTTGAGGACCGAGCACAAGCACCGCTCGAGGAACGACTACAAGGGCAAGAACAAGTCTGAGCGGAGGCCGAGGAAGAGTGGTGGCCACAAGAAGCAGACGGGGCGTGCGATGGTAGCAAGAGTGAGCAACATCGACTCGAGTTCCTGCTAAACTTCATCAAGTTCAAGCGGTGAAGAAAAAGAGGTGGACCGGCACAAGAGCAAGCGGTCAAGCAAGAACATCAACGGCATGTGCTTCGCTGCCCAAGGCTTTTGCGGCATGGCACACAGCTCCGGGAGCAAGAAGAGCCAGAAGGATGACTCGGACTCCGACTCCGAGGATGAGGTGGGAGGCATGGAGAGCTGTTGGTTGATCGACTCTGGTTGCTCTCGACACATGACCGGAGATAGACGGTGGTTCTCCAGCCATACCCCGGTGGTGTCCAAAGACTACATCACTTTTGGGGACAATGGGAAAGGTAGAGTGCTTTCAGTGGGCACGGTGAAGGTAAGTGAGAATGTAACTCTTAGGCGTGTTGCTCTTGTCAAGTCCCTCAGGTTCAATCTTCTTCATGAGGGTTTTGAGGTCTATTTCAAGATGGGCGCTTCTCATGTGTTGGATTCTCGAGGTGATCTTGTGTGCATGATGATCCCCAAGGGTCAGATTTTAAGAGCCGGTTTTTCTCAGTGTGTTGGCTCTTCTCGTTGCTTGGTTGCGGGTGTTTCGGCGGAGCTATGGAAATGGCATAAGAGGCTAGGTCACATGAGTTTTGACTTGTTGTCATGCTTGAGTGGGCTTCGTTTGGTTCGAGGATTGCCTAGGTTGAAATTCCAAAAGGATTTGGTTTGTACTCCTTGTAGGCATGGCAAGATGATCGCCGCCTCACATCCGCCTCTGACCGCTGTCATGACAGAGCGCCCATGTGAGCTGTTCCACATGGACTTGGTTGGACCAGCTCGTGTGTGCTCGGTGGGTGGGAAATGGTATGTCCTCGGCAGGCGGGTGGAACATCTTTTTCGTTTTCTTTACTTCTACCTCTACCCCCGCTATCCATGGAGAAGCTTTCCTGTAAAAGCATCTCCGCCTCTAGGGATGAACCCCCAGAGCCACCATCTTCTGTGCGCCTTATCCTTACATCTGGCTTTAAGTTCCTTCCTGACTGGATCGAGTATGTTCGGAAACATCCCTTCTCTGGCTTACCAAGCGAAAACCCGTACGATCATCTGGGCGAGTTCGAGCGTTTCAGTTCCCTTATTACCAATGACAAGGGACTGGATACCTTCATGTGGAAGATATTCCCTTACTATCACGTAGGTAAGGCCGAACATTGGTACACATACACCGTAGGTAGCGTAAATGATAGTTGGGATAAGCTTAAAGACAAGTTTTGTTGTGAGTTTTTCCCTCCGTCTCGTCTCGCTACTCTACGGGAAGATATCCGCTGTTTTCGACAGAAAGAGAAGGAGTCGGTAAGCAGAGCCTGGATTAGATTTATATTACCAGTGGAGTTTGCACCTCCCTTGTCGATACCTGAATCTCAGTTGCTTCGCAACTTTTATGATGGCCTCGACAAGCGCTCCGCCCGCCATCTCGATTTCGGAAAGCCATTTCTTCAAAGGGATCCAACTGAATGTATGTATATCCTGGATAATCTCTCCGTTGATGATACCTACTTCATGCTTAAGCCCTACCGAGAGGAATCCGAGTCGAGCCATGAGAGTCCCTCAACAGCACAGCCTGAGCCTTCAACCTTCACACCCCAAGACTCGTCTGTTGAAGCCTCTCCTGAACCACAGACACCGAAGGGAGAAGAAATTCAACTGTCGGGCATACACCCCGGGTACCCATGCAAGGAAGGATGAAGACAGACTCCTACTAGAATTCCCCTGTAATCCTACTAGGACTCGTTCTGTGTAATCCTACTAGGACTCCTGCCTTGTAACCGACTAGGAACCCGCCCCCTAGACTATATAAAGGAGGGCCGGGTACCTAGGAGGACATCTCAACCTAACACCAAGCGCAGGGCGCCATACTTGATCCCCAAACAGGACGTAGGGTTCGCCACCACGGCAGCCCGAACCTGTATAAATCTTGTGTCCTGTGTCCTTGTGCATACCTTCGAGTTCTCAGTCTCCTGATCACGATCCTCCACCGCATAATCAACTACCTCGGGTACCCCCTTGGTAGGTTTGCCGGTCTAAAACACCGACAGCTGGCGCGCCAGGTAGGGGTGATCATCACCACCGGGTGAATTCGAAGGACCTTTTCATCATCAAAATCAATCTACTCGACGACAAGCAAGTCAAGTCGCAATGCAAAGCAAGTCGCCAAGTTCTGTCGAAAAACGGAATCGATTTCCGTACTCTGTTCGCGCGTCGGCAGAACACGCTCAACTATATCGCGCGTCCGGGTGCCTCGGCACGTCGCACGGCACGTCGCGCAGCTCGTCGTCGACTACTTCGCCTCGCGTGGCTCGTCATCGACTACTTCGCCTCGCGCGGCTCGTCGTCGACTACTTCGCCTCGCGCGGCTCGTCGTCGACTACTTCACCTACGCCGTGCGATCGGGTGCCTCGGCTCGTCGCGCGACTCGTCGTCGACTACTTCGCGTACGGGTGCCTCGGCACGTTGCGCAACTCGTCGCGCGGCTCGTCGCGCAGCTCGTCACACAGCTCGTCGTTGACTGCTTCACCTCGCGCGGCTCATTGTCGACTGCTTCGCCTACGCCGCGCGTCCGGGTGCCTCGGCATGTCGCGCGGCTCGTCGCGCGGCTCGTCGTCGACTGCTTCGCCTCGGGCGGCTCGTCATCGACTACTTCACCTCGCGCGGCTCGTCGTCGACTACTTCGCCTCGCGCGGCTCGTCGTCGATTACTTCACCTACGTCGTGCGATCGGGTGCCTCGGCTCGTCGCGCGGCTCGTCGTCGACTACTTCGCGTACGGGTGCCTCGGCACGTCGCGCAACTCGTCGCGCGGCTCGTCGCGCAGCTCGTCGCGCGGCTCGTCGCACAGCTCGTCGTCGACTACTTCGCCTCGCGCGGCTCGTCGTCGACTACTTCGCCTACGCCGCGCGTCCGGGTGCCTCGGCACATCGCGCGGCTCGTCACACGGCTCGTCACGCGGCTCGTCGTCCACTACTTCGCCTCGCGCGGCACGTCGCGCGGCTCGTCGCACAGCTTGTCACGTGGCTCATCGTCGACTGCTTCGCCTCGTGCGGCTCGTTGTCGACTACTTCGCCTACACCGCGCATCCGAGTGCCTCGGCACGTCGCGCGGCTCGTCGCGTGGCTCGTCATCGACTAGTTCGCCTCACGTGGCTCGTCGTCGACTACTTCGCCTATGCTGTCCGATCGGGTGCCTCGGCTCCTCATGCGGCTTGTCGTCGACCACACGCCGTCTCGCCGCTCGACTTCTCGTCGGTCGGTCGCACTGGCTCTCGCCGTGCGCCCGGTCGCTCCGTCTCGTGGCTCGACTACTCCGTACGCCGCCGCTCGACTTGTTGTCCGGTCGCACTGGCTCTCGCCATGCGCCCGGTCGCTCCGTCTCGCGGCTCGACTACTCCGTGCGCCGCCGCTCGACTTGTTGTCTGGTCGCACTGGCTCTACTTCAGCCACGCCGTGTGTCGCGACTACTTGTCTCGCGGCAACACCGGCTCTACTTCGAGTACGCCGCGCACCGCCGCGACATCGTCTTCCGGCCGCATCGCGTCGACCACTCATCTTGACTAGTTTTCCAAACTAGTCGAGAGCGACAGAAACGCCCCAACAACTAGTCGGAATCAACTCTGACTGGTCAAACTTCAGCAACAATCGTCGCGGCTCCATCTCCGACCGCCACGGCTTCATCTACAAGACCGCCCTAGCGGCAACAGCTAAGTCATTTATTTAAATGATTGTTTTTTCTTCTTTGGCTTGTCTTCCATGCGCAGGACAAACACGCCAAGGACTACCCGTCTGTGCATGCTTCTACACGGGAACTACCCTTCAGAACTGCACAATCTCAAGTCCGCTACGGCGGCACAAGTCGACGCCAACGGTCGCAATCTAAAGTCTGCTACAGCAGCACAACTCGACTCCGGTCGCATCAACAGTCTGCCCAGGCAGAGCAATAGCTAAGTCATTTATTTAAATGATTACTGTTTTCTTTTCTTGGCTTGTTCTCCTCATCATGTAGGACAACATGCCGACTACTCATCGGTGTACGCTTCTCGGCGGGTTTTTCACGAGGGCTACACTCTGCTGACTACTCTTGGGGTATATCGATCAAGTCGCCACGAGCCTACTTCATCAACTCGGGGGCTATCCCAAGGAGGCAGCTTCTAAAGTCCGCTCCGCGCGGCAACTTAAAGTCGACTCTGGTCGCACCTTCGCCTGCTTCGGTGGCATACTGCGTGTGTAAGCTTCGATGGAACCTAGCTGTAAGTGGCCCTCGCGTCCTGGCGACGATGGTACCTAGCTGCACGTGGTTTTCATAACCTGTACCATGGGTTTCGTACCCTAAGTACTCGCGCTCTGTACCATGGGTCCTAGTACCCTAAGTACTCAAGTCGACTTCTATAGTCGCAACCTCAAGTCCACTCCGGTGGCACAAGTCGACTCCGGTCGCACCCAAGCCCGTTCCGGTGGCAACCGTACCTTGGGTCTGAAATCCATGGCCCAGGTACTCAAGTCGATTCCGGTCGCACCGAAGCCCGTTCAGGCGGCAACTGTACCTTGGGTCTGAAATCCAAGGCCCAGGTACTCAAGTCGACTCCGGTCGCACCTTCAAGCCCGCTCCGGCGGCAACCGTACCTTGGGTCTGAAATCCATGGCTCAGGTGCTCAAGCCCGCTCCGGCGGCACAACTATTCGTTTTCTCTGATTTTTCGTTCGATTTTGCATTCCGGAAGTGCTTTTTGTTTTTTGCATCTTAAAGTCCACCCCGCGTGGCACAAAGTCGACTTCTATAGTCGCATATCAAAGTCCGCTCCGTGCGGCAACTAAAGTCGACTTCGGTTTTCAAGTCGCATCTCAAAGTTCGCTCCATGCGGCAACTAAAGTCGACTTCAGTTTTCAAGTCGCACCTCAAAGTCCGCTCCGTGCGGCAACTAAAGTCGACTTCGGTTTTTCAAGTCGCATCTAAAGTCCGCTCTGCCGGCATCTAAAGTCGACTTCGGTCGCATCTAAAGTCAGCTCTGATGGCACGGCTACTTCTCAAGCTCCACGGCTCGACGCCAAATTACTACTCGGAAACTCTCCAGCTCGGGGGCTGCATTCAAATTACTACTCTAGAACAACTCTAGCAGACTTCGCTCGCTCTCAAGCTCGAAGGTTCCATACCAACAACTACTCGACGTGGCTCATACGGCTCTCTTATCTCGGGGGCTACACGCTGCAAGAGTACTCGGATGATGGCTTTCACGAACACTGAAGACCCTTGGATTGATTACCTAATCATTTCAAGGCTCGGGGGCTGCTATGCTATACCCATCATTCAATTTTTCAAGACGGAAGATTCGAAATCAAGACTGACCCTTAGCTAGAGTCTGCGACTCAACCCAAGGCTCGAGGGCTACTCCATATGGAGTGCGATTTTGCAACCGCACTTCCATATAATCTTGACTTCAAGACTGATGAGCTGGACCACCTTCAAGCCTCGCGGCAGTTCAAGTACTATTGAAGACTTCTCCAAGCAGAACTCGAGGACGCTCAAGAACTACTCGAAGAGGCTTCAAGACTACTCGAACTACTACTCTCGACTCCAACGTGCTCGGGGGCTTGTCGGGCATACACCCCGGGTACCCATGCAAGGAAGGATGAAGACAGACTCCTACTAGAATTCCCCTGTAATTCTACTAGGACTCGTTCCGTGTAATCCTACTAGGACTCCTGCCTTGTAACCGACTAGGAACCTGCCCCCTGGACTATATAAAGGAGGGCCGGGTACCTAGGAGGACATCTCAACCTAACACCAAGCGCAGGGCGCCATACTTGATCCCCAAACAGGACGTAGGGTTCGCCACCACGGCAGCCCGAACCTGTATAAATCTTGTGTCCCGTGTCCTTGTACTTACCTTCGATTTCTCGGTCTCCCGATCATGATCCTCCACCGCATAATCAACTACCTCGGGTACCCCCTTGGTAGGTTTGCCGGTCTAAAACACCGACACCTTCGGAGTTCACTTACAAATTCGAGGACAATCATTCTAGATATCTTTTAGACACCTCGAATTCCTTTGTTGCCCAAACAGGGGAGCATCCTCATTCTGTCCTAATCAATCATTCCAAAAATCTCTCGACAAAACCTTCCCCTAGGCCTACGGTACCTCCTTTGCCTCCCGATGCTCCAAATGAAACATCTATCATGGAGGCCATGGAGAAGAAGTGGTCGACTGGAGTGGGAAACTTTTCCGAAGCACTTTGGATTTGTTCACCCTCTACGATCATTTCTTGTTCCATAAAAGGAATTATCGTAGAAGCCCATCTTAACCCCACTATGAAGGTTAATATTATGCCATGGCGCATAGCGTATACTTTGTTGGGCAACATTACGCTAAGACCATCCGACAAACTCCTCAAGAGTTGTCCCTACGGACATATTCTTGAGTGTCGGGGGGGTTGCATGTGTTGTGCCACTCCTAGTAGACAAGATCAAGGTTAATCTAGATTTCCACATCTTTGATGTCCTCGATCTTGATCTCCTCCTAGGCTCCCCAGTAGAAAAACTTCTCGATGCATCTCGGGGGAGCCTAGATGAAAAGCTTAGGGAAGCCGCTTCTGCCACCACTCCCTTGTTCTCAGAAAGTTCTATGGCGGAGCCTCTTCCCAAGCAAAACCCGCTCGAGGAGATAAGGCATGTATCTCCGTTCGCATCCTCCGAGCCTGTTGGCATTGAGGTTGTAGAATTTTCTACTCCTCAAGAGTACTACTTGGAAGATCCTCTTCACCTTTGTGAAGGCGAACGATCATCATCACCCTCGATCGAGTTTGAGCCTCTTTCCATTGGCCCATATCATGTTGCTCTCGACCTTGATCGAGAATCAACTTCGATCTTACACGATGAATGTTGACATTGCTAACGTCATCGACTAGAAACGGATATAAGATCCATCTCTATCGACGGCACCAGAAATGCAAAGGTATATCTTAACATGATGCTAAGTGTATATCAGATGTTGCTTTCAGATTAAACTAAAAGGTGAACTCCGACACGATTCATAGCACAACTCGATATAGGTTGTCAGCCCTGACAGGTGTGCCAGAAAACGCATGGATATGGTACTCTTACATATGCCTTGGATCTCTAGAAAAGAAGATATATATAAACTGGGAATCCGCAAGCGCACAGATATGAATATACCATTGTAGCATTTTAACCAGGAGTAAAACCAGGTATCGTATTTATATTCTACCACAGGGAAAGAAGTCTTTCTAATCCATAATAGCTAATACATGCTCATCTCTCAGTTTTATAATGTAGAGTGGCCAAAATATATCAATTGCTATAAACAGGGGTAAGTCACATAAAGATAAAGATATTGATAGCATTGTTCAAGTCATAACATCATGAGCAGCTAGAAAGTGTCATTATAGCAAGGGAAACATAGCAAAGTCTAGTTAGAGAGGATACTCCTCAGTAACTCTAAACTATATGTCAATGCAAACTATGATTAGTGCAAACATTTAACAATCATGGAAGAAGAACTATTATATCAATGCATGGGGAGACTATCCAGGAGGATCAAGGCCGAAACTTGAAACAACCCAAACAGTATAAGGCTCCACTAGTCCTATACACGGGGGGTGGACTGCGAAGGACTCAATAGTGCTGTCACCACCATGATCTACCACACGACCCGGCATATAGGGTGCAATCGCAGATAAATACAATATAAGCACCACACTTACACTGTCTTTACCGTTCACCCATGTTAACAAATGATCTAGGTGAGGGCTATACGACTCCATACATGAATATAAAGGCAAATCAACTATGCTAAACATGTAATCATAATAAACACCAAAGCATATAATGTCGAATATAATCATTGATAAGAACATATGTCTGTATAACAAATGTAAGGAACTAGATAAGAACTTACAAGAGCGAAGCTAGATCAGTATCTCGATCAGCCTCTAGACGATCAGGAGCCAAGTAGATGCCTTGCCTCCTCCTAGATCTAGACTAGCTAGCTACTCTGCTATATGGTGTTTCTAGGGCGTAGTATCTCTGACTTGATGACTTGATCTGGTGTATGCAAACTCAGGTTTCCAGATGCCTCTGCCAGGGGGCAGGAGGGCTGCTTATATAGCCCTGAGGGGTAGACGTGCGCCGTTTGATCAATCCGACCTAACGAGTGGTTTAGATTGATCCTCATAGGCGGTGGAAGAACCTTCTAGAAGTAGGGCTGAGGTGGCGCCCGGGGGAGGCCGACCGGCCCCACCACCAGGCCGATTGGGCTGGGGTGGGCTCCCCTCGGGGCCCACTTCGGCCAGGTGGTTCGTCGCTTCTTCTAGATGCTTCTTTCTTGGGTGCCAAGTCACGTTGAGTTCCGGAGCCTTCTGGAGTCTTCTAGATTTGATTCTTTAGCACTTTTCCCGAATGGTTCCTGGATTTATATGATTTACCAAATCTCCAGAAAAACTGTTAGTGGCACCCTATTCTAAGTTGATATTAACATTTATGCCCTTTTCTCATGTTTAGTTGACTTATAAATATATAGGATAAGATGTGTCAATAATGAACCTCCTGAGATGGAGAATTCATGGGCCATGGAGATCGAGGCACTAACTCTGGAGTCCAAAGGAAAGGATTCCACAGACGCGCATGGTAGATTCACTCTTGATATACCACCTAAACCATGCTCGTATCATACTTCTCCAGAGTCAGCTATGCTCGATGCACTAGGCACACACGAGGACTACAACCGCCTTATGGTCCTCTCCTGTAAAAAGTTTAGAAGGTCGGTTGTAGATGCATATGTTTATCATAAGCATTGCAGATTTCGTGTATGCACTGTGGCACTAACCTTGCAGCTGAAGCTTCACTAATACATCAACAATTGGTGGTGAGATGGGAATGACATCACCAATGATAGCTGCAGGAAGGAAGTTCTCAGGGTCGAGCTTATGACCGTAAACAAAGCACTACCAGGAGATAGCCTGGATTAGGTTTGTTTTATTTCCCTTTTTCAAATAAAGAGCAAGAACATGTTTTTAGGATAATGTTGTCCTTCGGGTATTTTTGGTTGCTAACCTTTCAGGTGGGGATTGAGAAGAAGAACGGTGGACAGGTGATGCCTAAGAATATGCGAGCTACATCACTACAACACCTTGGTAAGCTTTGGTGAGGGAACATTACAAAGGAAGTATGATCTCCACACACTTGAGTTTTGTTGCCTAGTAATGCAAACTTCAAGTGTGGGGGAGGTATGTGAGCATCCTAAGTAAAGTTCCTCTCATCCAATCTTATCTTGGTTTGGAGATGAGGTTAGCTCTTGCCTCTTGCCAGTTAGGTACGTCCTGCTTTTGACTTTAAACAAAGCCCTTCCGAGAGGTTGCCCATTGTTCGCCATCTTATGCTCATGTTTACGTCCCTTTGAGTATAGCTTGATCATGCTTTCATGCTTCCTTTATCTGTGTTTGTAATGCTATGGTTTGAGTGCATGTTTAGCTACGTGCTTTCATAGGTTGTTTTAAATTAAGCATGGTGCTTAGGTTAAAACTGTCTTCTTCAATCAAACAAGACATGGTGTCGAGTTTGATTGATGAACCTTATAGTTAACGCTTGCATGGATATTGGTTGTGTATGCGGACTAACCCTCGTAGGAATTTTGAATCCAAATGGGGTAAGTCATCGAGCTTGATTCAAAAGTGAAGGTAAGCCAAGGCATACCAGCCTTGTTTGAGCTAGGTCTCATGGTGAATTTATATTTGAATTTGAATAAAGACTCCCTGATTCTTGAACCAGTAGAGTCCCTCTTTTATTTTTTTCCCTTTTTGTTTGAAGACAGCACCATGTACATGAACAAGTGTGGGGGATACCTCCCAAATTTATCATTGACATACATGCTTGAGATCTCCCACACAGGCGTTGCACAACATCGACCGCGCTTTCATGACAAGGGACAAGGTAAACTAGAGTGATCCGGCTGCCCCATGGGTCAGCTGAACCACCACTAGCCTTCTTTGTTTCTCAATTCTTCAGGAGCGATGGTATGTGCACCCTTTATCTCACTCTCTTTGATTCATGAGTTTGAATGAGTTTCTATTCTTATCTGCTAATTCAAACTCATGGAATCGTGCTCTACCTGCTTTACATGTTTCCTATGGTTGGCTTGCATATGTTTTATTCCATACTTTTTATCTTGATGCTTGTGAACAAATATCATTAGGGAACTCATGCTCATCTAAGTAGTTGATGTTTGAGATATGGTTTGATGATATGATCTTCTCTCTAAATGTTTAAGTGCTTGGGAATTTTATTTGAAAACTTGAAAACCCTTTGCAAAGCTCCTCTTTGATATGCCAAAGTCTTACCAAAGCCATATGATTAGTTATCATGAAAACCCTTCAATCATTTGTTGCTTGTTATTGCATTGAGCTTTGTCAAATTGTTGTGACCCTTGTGAGAATTCTTTTCATGCTTTCATGGTCAAGATTCATGTGCACCACCATATCCCCTTGCTATGCTTCTACACTGGAAGTTAACATTGTATCATACATTCATTCCATAAAAATAAAACTCCATGTGTGGTGTGATCTCTCTTCAAAAGTATCCTTGAAAAAGGGCATGGGCTATGCAAAAAAAACAATGCTCAAAGCATGAAGAAAAAAGAAAATAAAGAAAGAAAGAAAGGATAGCCCTTCTCCAAAAGAAAAAAGAAAAAGGAGAGAGATGGAATCATGCAAAAAGGAGTTCCAATAAATTTGATGGTAATAACTAGTACCCGTTCCGGGCCTAGTGTCCACCTTGCCATCACCACAACATTCATCATATATATATGGTAATATCTAGCACCCATTCTGGGCCTAGTATCCACCTTACCATATCCATCACATCCATACATGTGCACATCTTGATCTGCTGGTATGATTTGATTTTCTCTTTGGATCCGGTTTTTGACTTTGCAATATATGTGATGCAAGTATGCTTTATCTTTTATCCTACCCTGAGCTCCACATATAGCCATCATTAGAAGTAGGATGAAAGAAAGGCAAGTCTAATGCCTTGGTGAGTACATATACACATTGAGCGATCTGAGAGAATCAAATGAGGAGATAAGCAAAGGTTTGTTTTGAAAATTTATTGCAAAACCCCAAGTTACTTGACATGATGAGCAGAAGTGATTTGATTCATGACCGTTTCATTCCTCAACTACCCAAGATAGCATGATAGACACTCCACAGAGTTCACAAGTACAAGGTATGGTTTGGAATATCTCTTATGCTCGCTTCATACCTTTGGACATTATGTTTCACCTTGATCCTTTCTCCTTCACTCGAGGACGAGCAAAGGTCATGTGTGGGGGTGTTGTTGACGGCTGTTAAGTACCACTTTATGCCGTCAACTCCTGCATAAAATAAATAAAAAGTGAGCATCAACACTAGGATAGGGATTATATCTGACAAATTCCACGAGTGTAGATGAATATTTGAATGTAGGCGTTTTAGCTCATTAAATGAGAGAAAGCGCACCCTATGGATCCAAGCAACCCAGCACCAACCAATGAGAGGTTGCCACATAGGCTTCACATGAATCCATGGACCCACCAAGCAAAGAAGCACAATTCCAGCCAATTAGAAGAGAGCACATGGATCAAAGGGCCCACCAGAGGAGGCAAACCGCCTTAGTTTTGCGTGTACACCTAGGACAGGACCAAGGACCCACCAAGGAGGGACCCAGAGAAAGTTGGGGCCATTTGGCGGCAACTGGGGTTCGGCCGATCCCCTGGTTCGGCCGACCTGGGCTTGCCACCGTTCGAGCCCAGCTTCCACGTGTCAACTCCTGGTGATCTCCTAGAGGCGGTTTGGGGCGTTATCCACTCAGTTACCACCTTAAACCCCCGGATCATGCTTGGGCCCACAAGAAGCAAGGAGGAAAGCCACTCTCCCAAGGCAAATTCCTACCTCCCTTGGCCTATAAATATGAGGGGAGGGGGTAAGAAAGGAGACACACCACTTCACCCCAAGGATGACAGCTTCCCTTCAAAGGAGAGGCCTCTCCTTGGTAGATTAGAGTGTAGGAGAGTGAGAGAGAGTTGTATTTCTACGGATGCTTGTTCTTCAATTAGAGTAAAGTAAGTATTTCCGCATTTTCTATTTAGACCAAAGTGCAAGTGATATGTTCTTGTGTTCTTCGCCTATTCATCATTTAGAGGTGCGTGTTCTTCACGAACACGCCTCCTCGATCTAGTTGATTAGGTGCGCAAGTTTGTATCTCGTTTGTATGCATGTTCGTCGTTTAGAATAAAGTGGATATGCTTGCATGCTCTGATTAGAATAAAGTGTGTTCGTGATTCCTTTCTAATAGTTTATGCTAGGTTGCATGAGTAGACTTTTTCCTCTACTTGTGCTTAGATCCTGGGTTTGTGCGTTCGTCTGCTGCTAGTCATTCGTATACGTTGGAAGCATAGTACAGGACCGAGTGCTCTCTCATATGCCTTTAGCATAAGCTAGTAGTACCTATAGTGAGTGAGATCAGTTCTCTTCCGTGGTCGTAGCTCTATCAATACAGGGTGCCGTAGTCCGTTGGCTACGGCAGTAACCACAGTGTGGACGTTGTGGCACGCTACCGGTTATCATCCGTTCGGCTTATCCCAAGGTTAGGTAGAGGCAGTCCAGGAGGTGGTGACAGCCCTTCTGGCCCTCGTTGATCCTCCGCAGCTGGATATAGTCAGAGCTCCGTTCCACATAGATCCGCATACCGGAGTCGCCTGTTAAGTCAGGGCTATCGGTATCCTGAGCCAAGTTCTATCTAGAGATCGACCTTTAATCTCATCTATAGTGCTATCTTTAGGAATCCTCCCTATCCTTGCCTTTTATCTGGGTGTGTCCTTGGACCGACTATACGAAGTTAGTACACACACGTTCCCTTGGATTCGATACCCTTGGAATACTCTGAGGTGAAAGCTACAACGGTATCCGTGCGCTTGCGGATTTATTCGTGTGTCGCTAAAATACCCAACACTAAGCCACAAAGCCAAGGCCGAGGACTCGGTGTGGCTGTCAGGCCAAAACCAGTATGACCAGTTGGTGAAACCGGTCTGACCGGTTTGGGGTGGCAGGGCACCAAAGTGTTTCGAAGCGGAGGACACGCGTTGGGATCGTAAGGCTTGCGTCGAGGCTAAGCGAAGTGCGGTCGCCGGGCATCCGTCTGATGGTGCTACGACGAAAGTTTCCCAAAGTGCCTTTCGGGGGCGTGTATCCTAGTTTATGTGATAGGGGTAGTTTCGTCTTTCAGTTTCCTTCCATATAAACTAAGTAGAGAGAGGATGGCAGCTATCTCTTGGAACCCTGGCTCATTTTCCTTTGCTATTTTCCCTTCCTATTTTCCTTAGGATTTTCTAGGACTAGCTTGAGGGCTTCATGGTGAGATCTTGAGAGAGGGATGGATGATCGGGAGGCAAGCTTGACCTTGTATGACCCTCATGGTATGTATAGATGATTCGGCGTGATTCCTCAAGGCTTGATTGTGTCTCTCCCGTTTTCACTTTTTGGAGCCTTTTCTTGACGTTTTTGTGGTGAGGTTTCAGAGGTGTTTCTTTGAGGGATTCTTGTTGGATGTCACATATGGGGACCTTGTGCCTCTTTGCTTGGTAACTTTGCTCCAGCAATCCCCCCCGAAACGGCTTCGATTTGGTGGCTTTTCAGTGGAGTTCTTGAAAGGTGTTCTTGAGGGTTGACTTTCGATTCCTCTTGATTGGGTGAGTTTTGGGGACCGAGATTTTAGCCAAAGGTAGCCCATGAGGTACCCCAGCTATCCCCAAAGTCTCACTTGAATCCGTGGAGTGAATCGGGAGATCACTCAAGGAGAAGGTTGAGTTTTTCTGGCGGGCTGAGTTCTTCCCGACTGTCCAGGCAAAACCGGCCTGACCGGTTTCACAAACCGGTCTGACCAGTTTAACCTCAGTGGGCTGTCGTGAAGAATTTTTGGACAGGAGAGTTTCCTTTAGGCTATGGCTTTTCCTGTTTGAAGTTTGGAAGGTTCTTGAGGTGGTTCTGCTGTGATTTGGTCTCGTAGGTCTTTTGGCAATTTCTTGGACAAAACCGGCCTGACCGGTTTGCCAAACCAGCCTGACCGGTTTCCCTTGCCTATCAGAGACTAAGTCCTAGAGCACCGGTCTGACCGGTTTCAGAAAATGGCCTGACCGGTTTTGGCTTCCAGCAGCCATGTTCGTGTTGTTTTCCGCTGTGAGTTTTCAAAGGCTGTAGGTTGGATCTTGCTCCTAGGTCCAGTAGCACTCCAATGGCTACGTGGATTTGGCAAGAGAAGTTCACGGAGGTCTCCGAATGATTTTGGGTTCATAGGCCGAATTCTTGAATAGAATTTTTATCATCTCCATTCACTCCCCTCCTCTCTGGTTCGCCGTTCCGGTCCTTCAAGTGGTATCAGAGCCGGTTACGGGTCTTTGTTGACTCTAACTAGTCTAAGATCCAAAGATGGCGTACCAGGAACGGGGATCGGGTCCTCCACACTTCGATGGGAAAAACTACCAGATGTGGCAGAGGCGGATGGTAGCTTTCCTCCGCGGTAAGGGTCAGATCCTTTGGGATGTCATAGTGAACACAGCTTATGTTCATCTTGTGAACTTCCTTGCTCCAGGTTCGAGGGACATGCACGACGCCAACAACAAGGTAGTTGACTACTTGTTTCGTGCTCTGTGTCAGTCTGAATTCGATCGGGTTTAGACAGAGGACTTGGCTTGTAGGATTTGGGAGGTGCTGAAGAACGCTCACGCTGGTAACAGTCAGGTTCAAGCTCGGTTGTTTGCGACTTACCGGAAAGAGTACGAGAACTTCACTCATCTCCCCGGTGAGTCCGTCGATACGATGTTCGAGCGGTTCACGGTGATTGTGAACAACATGAGGGCCAATGTGACCGTGCTCCCGTACGATGATCATGAGAGAGCTGTAAAGCTTTTGCACTCGTTGGATCGTACAATCTGGGGCGGAAAGGTCGAGGCCATTCTAGAGTCGGATAAGTATGAGACTCTATCGGTAGACGAGCTGTTCTTGAAGCTTAAGTCGGCTGAGGTGGACTGGGGTGTGACAGCCAATCTTGAGGGCCTGACTGACTCTCATAGTCTTGCCCTCATTAGTGGCTCAGGTGCAAAGTCTAACGCTAACCCATCCACAAGGATGTACTCCTTGTCTTTCTTGATGTCTTTACCAGATGAGGAGTTTGACGTGCTTGAAGAGGACGAGCTGGCGCTGCTGACCAGGAGGTTCAAGAGGATGCACGAGAACCGGGTGAACACAAGGAGGAACACAAGGACGTGCTTTCAGTGCGGCAAGCCAGGACACTTCGTCGCTGACTGCCCTGAGAAGATGGAGAACAGGGACAACTACAAGCACCGGTCGAGGACGGAGAGCAAGAACCGGCCGAGGCACGATCACAAGCACAAGCACAAGAACAAGGACGAGCGAAGATCGAGGAAGAAGGACGGTCACAGCAAGAAGGCCTGAGCGATGGTCGGAGCAAGCGACGTCGACTCCAGCTCCGCCTACTCTACCTCGAGCTCGAGTAGCAGTGAAGATGAAGGTGATGGGCGCAAGAACAAGAAGGGATCAAAGAACCTGAGCGGGCTGAGTTGCTTCACGCGAGACGGATTCTGCGGCATGGCACACAGCTAAGGCAGCAAGAAGAGCTAGAAGAACGACTCGGACTCCGACTCCGAGGATGAGGTACGTGATGAGCTTTCCTTCTTGCGTGAGGAGAATGAGAAGCTAGGCAAGTTGCTTGATAACTGCGATGACATGCTTAGAGAGGCTAAGATTATGAGGAAAGAGCTTAGGGCCTCGCTAGAAGATGCTAGGAATAGAGTAGCTGAGCTAGAAACACAGAATCTAGATGCTAAGCTTGAGATAGATTCGCTTAAGGCTTCACATGTTGTTTCTAATGAGGTTGATTGTGCTGATTGCTCTGTGTTCCTACCTGATCTTACTACTCTTAGGGAAAAGCATGCCTCCAAGTGTGAGGAACTGGATGTGCTTGGGGTTGAGTTGGCTGAGCTGCAGTCTAGACCTTCTTTGCTAGGTGCTTGCACATCTTGTCCTGTTTTGCATGGAAAGATTGATGAACTTCATGCTCGCATTGTTTCACTTGAGGCTGATTTGAAAGCTCCTATTCCTACTTCCTGTTCTACTTGTGAATTGCATGCTGTAAAGAATCTAGAACTTGCACATTATGTTGATCGCTTGCATGATGAGAATGATGAGTTGAGAAAGTGTTTGAGTTGGTTGTTGGGTCAGGAGCCTCAGCTTGGTATCATGATAGCGGATTTCAAACGCTATGATGGTTGGGCACTTGGGGCTGACAAAATTGGAGAGAGCAGTGGTGAGAGAGATGAGAAAATTGGAGAGATCCCTATCCCATCACAAACAACCCACAAGAACAAGTTTGAGCCTAAGCCTAATCATCTCAGAAACAAACTTGACACAACTCCAGATCCAACTGTATTCCCTTCCCAAACAAACAACTTCCAAAAACCAGTGAGGTTTGTGAATCCCAAGGGAGATGTGGTTGGAGAGAAGAAGGGAGAGAAGCCAAGTGAGGAACCACAACCAAAACCAAAGCAAAAACCAATCCGGTTCCATTGTGGCTATTGTGGGAGAGATGGTCACAAGGATGAGTTTTGCTTCAAGAGGAAGCGAGAGGAGAGGATGGCTAAGGAGTGGGCAAACAAGGACAGGTACCACCCCTCTCTTGGTGTACCTGTCATACAGACATCCCTGGGCCTACTACTCAGGTGGGTACTGGGACCGACTACTCCGTGGGCCCCTGGGACTACTCGACTTGGGCTGCACGGCACCTGCTGGCGTGGAGCGCAAGGCCTACAGAGGATTAGTACTCGGTTAGGAAACTAGACATGTCCGGATCCATGTAGAGTACTCCTAGCCGTACACGACAAGTACTCCTCTGGCAAACCGACTTGTAACCCTGCCTCCTGGACTATATAAGGTGAGGCAGGGACCCCTATCTACTCATCCGCATCATCTTGTAAACACACCCAATCAATCTAGAGCTACACAGCATACAGGACGTAGGGTATTACGCACCTCGCGGCCCGAACCTATCTAAATTAGGTGCCACGTGTCTCTCCTTCGGGTTCCCAATCTCGGCGAGGCCACAAACATCTACCTCGGGTACTCGCCTTGGTAGGTTGCTGTGTTAAAACACCGACAGCTGGCGCGCCAGGTAGGGGATCTCGCCGAAGATCACATGGCGAACTCGACGGCTTCAATCGTCATCAAACCAACCACCGCCTTCAACTGCGGTGACACCTTCGTCTTCGGCTCCTGGGTCTGCACCGCTGACGGCGCTGGATCGTTCCAGCGCTACCTCACCATGACCCCGGACCAGGAGACCGGGCTCGTGACGCTTCCCGAAGTAGTCACGGGCCCACTCGTCGAAAAATTCGGCGAATTTTCGCTCTGCAACCAAGTCGCCGACTTCGAGATTGGATCCGACTCCAACTCGAACTCGACGTCACCCTGGATTGAATCATGCGAGCCGGCTCCTGAGCCATCATGTGGAACGGTCCTCCTCCACGAACACTTCCCATACGGCCTCTGCAACTCTAGCAGGGCCCACGCGGAAGCTCTCGCCGCGCGTCGGGCCGGCAAGGAGATCATCTCCGAGTACTCTTCGGACTCCAACGTCTCACCCGGCTACAACTTGGACTCTTCCTACGAGTTCGACTTCGGTTCGGACCCAATCGAGTCCGAGTTCGAGCTCAACACGACCGAGGAACCACTGTCAGGTCCTGCCGCCGGCTTGGTCATTACATCTACTCTAGCCGGTAGGTTCGTCTACTGGCCTGACCGCAAGCCCGCAGACCTGACTGATGACAACTCGCGCTGCGTCGTCTACCTAGAGACGCTCCCCTTCCAGGAGGGGACACCGCTGGCTCCAATCGAAGACAAGCACACCCCCACTGAGGTGGCGACTACTGACTCCAGCCTCTGCACCCCTGACCGTGAAGTCTTCATGACAGCCGGGGATGCTGGAACCTCGGAAGAATGGCCCGATCAGTACCTCGACGACATCTCAGAGGATGAGTTGTCAGCCAATGCACCTCCAAACGAGACTACCGAAGACAAGAACACTCAGCGTGATCGCAACAGGAAGCAGAACGATCGACGCCGACGTCTCCGGGAAGCTGTCCCTATCCGGAACCTCAATGAGGCTCTGGATCAAGTCGCCAACCGGGTGCACACCACCCCTGAGCAATGCCTCATGTCCATCACCATGATAGCACGACAGGCTCAGGGGCACTGCGCAGGCGAAGTCATCGCCAAGCTTGCTGAGGACGCCTACTTCATGCGGATCAACAACAGAGTCACTCCCGCTGGAAACCACGAAGCCACTAGTCGCAGCCGCACCCCAGCAGATGGCGGACGCAACCACATCTGTGGCAAACACCAACCAACCCCCAACCGCTCTAGAGCCTCAGCAGGAGGACCCTCACATGGCGGCTACAGCGGCAGAGGCGGTGGCGGCGGCAGCAGTGGCGGTAGTTCCTCCCACGGTGGCGGCAGAAGAGCCGGCGGCGGCGGCGATCGCGGAGGCCGAGGCCACACGAACAGCCACGCCACCAGCAACACACACGGTGGCTACGATGCCCACCACAGGATCGACGAGATTCGCCGCGCCAAGAAGGCTACTGAAGTCAGCGACAGCGATGGCTTCCCCGCCTACTCAGCACGACTTCGCGATCTGCTCCTTCCCGAGAAATTCAAACCTCTCGGGATCACCAAGTACGACGCGAAACAAGACCCAGTTCAGTGGCTCAGGTGCTACGCCCTGTCCATTGAAAATGCTGGTGGCAACAACGACACGAAGTGCCTCTACTTCCCCTTCTATCTGGACCAGGCTCCACTCACATGGCTCGAGTCACTCGACAAGAACTCGATCGACCAGTGGGACCAGCTGAAGGCCCAGTTCACCAACAACTTCGCGGGCGCCATGGGGCGCTCGGGTACCCGCATGGATCTGGCGATGGTCAAGCAGGAGCAAGGCGAGACACTCTGCCAGTACATGCGCCGCTTATTCGACAAGCGCACGATCGTAGTCGACGTCACCGACAAAGAAGTCATCGACCTCTTCCAAGACGGGCTCTACCACCGCCGCACCTTCGAAGACTTCGGTCACCATCGCCCGAGTTCCATCACCTAGCTCAAAGACATGATTACATCATGGGCCGACGAAGAGGACAAGGCGAACGCCAAGTACAACTCCATTCGCGGCAAGAGCAAGAACAACACGGGCGGCAACAACAACAACAAGGATCAAGGTTGTTGCAATAACAACAACTACTCGGGTCCTAACCGCAAGCGCAAGCCAGACAACACAGTCGCGGCTATACAGCATCCTGCGAAGGACAACTCCAAAAAGACCTCCGGCGGCTTCAGAGACTTGCTCAAAGAGAAGTGCCCATGGCATCTGGATGGCAATCACACCACTGATCAATGCTACCAACTCCGGCGAGCACTCAAGGATATTCCCGAGCCGCGGCCTCCTCACGACAAGAAGGGCAAGAAAAAAGTCGACGAAGGCAACGGCGACTTCCAGGAACCAGACAAGACGGTGAATGTCCTATTCGGCGAACTACCCACCAAGCGGTCACAAAAGCTCACTCTACGGGAAGTCTTGAACATTGAACCAGCGGTACCGACACCTCTAAGGTGGTCGGAGGTACCCATCACCTTCTCCCGCGTGGATCAATGGACAAGCTTCTCTGAGCCAGGATGCTTCCCCCTAGTCCCGAAACCAGTAGTCGCGGGATCCAAACTCAACAAGGTACTCATCGATGGCGGGAGCGGACTCAACGTCCTCTTCACGTAGACCTTGAAGAAGATGAAGCTCGACATCACCGACATGCTCACCAAGAGCGCGTCGCCTTTCTACGCCATCGTCCTGGGTAACGCGGCTATTCCACTTGGCTCAATGGTCCTGCCAGTTACCTTCGGGGAGACAAGGGAGAACTACCGCACCGAGTACATCAAGTTTGAGGTTGCGGACTTCGAAACCTCCTACCATGCCATCCTCGGCAGACCAGCCATCGCCAAATTCATGGCGGTCCCTCACTACACCTACTTGGTACTCAAAATGCCAAGTCCTGCCGGAGTACTCGCGCTGCAAGGGGACTTGAAGATTTCTTACGACTGTGACACCGAAGCTGTGGAGCTCGCAGCCACTAATCAAGTACCCAATGCAATGATGGAAATCTTTGCTGCCTCCAAGAAGCTCGCTCCAACTGAACTCGAGATACCTGAGAAGACTGACACTGCAAACAAGCCTCAACCAACAGAGGAAGTGCAGGTGAAGGCCATCGACCTCGGGACGGGCGACAGCAGCAAGACTACCATGATTGGCACGGGGCTCGACCCGAAATAGGAAGACGCGCTCGTCAGCTTCCTTCGGGCTAACCGAGACATCTTCACGTGGAAGCCAGCGGACATGCCAGGGGTGCCCAGGAGGCTGATCGAGCATTCACTCAACGTCGACCCTAAAGCTAGTCCCAAGCGACAACATCTCCGTCGCTTCGCTGACGACCGACGGGACGCCATCAAGAAGGAACTCGCCAAACTACTCGCGGCCGGCTTCATCCGTGAAGTCTTCCATCCTGAGTGGCTCGCCAACCCCGTCCTCGTCCGCAAGAAGAACACAAACGAGTGGAAGATGTGCGTCAACTACACCGACCTCAACAAGCACTGCCCCAAGGACCCCTTTGGGTTGCCGCGGATTGATCAAGTCATCGACTCCATGGCGGGCTGCGACCTGCTCTGCTTCCTCGACTACTACTCCGGCTACCACCAGATCGCTATCAAGGAAGAAGACCAGGAGAAGATCGCGTTCATCACCCCATTCGGCGCCTACTGCTACACGACAATGTCGTTCGGTTTGAAGAACGCCGGCGCTACCTACCAGTGAGCTATCCAGGCCTGCTTCAAGAAGCAGCTCAACAAGAACGTCGAAGCCTACGTCGATGACATGGTCGTCAAGACAAGAAACTCCGACACGCTCATCGCCGATCTTGAAGAGACTTTCGCATCCCTGCGAGAGTACCAATGGAAGCTCAATCCCAATAAGTGCGTCTTCGGAGTACCATCTGGGAAATTACTCGGCTTCATCATCAGCCATCGCGGCATCGAAGCCAACCCCAAGAAGATCTCCGCCATCACCAATATGAAAGCTCCAACCTGCATCAAGGATGTCCAGAAGCTGACCGGGTGCATGGTGGCCTTGAACAGATTCATCTCGAAGCTGGGAGAATGGGGACTACCCTTCTTCAAACTACTCAAGCACCAAGAGAAGTTCGCGTGGACTGCGGAGGCTGATCAAGCTCTGGCGCAGCTTAAAGACTTCCTGTCGAAGCCACCGGTCCTCACGGCTCCTCACAAAAAGGAGCAGCTACTGCTCTACCTCGCTGCGACTACTCATGTGGTCAGTACTGCCATCGTCGTCGAGCGGCAGGAAGAAGGCCACACCTACCCAGTCTAGCGACCAGTCTACTTCATCAGCGAGGTTCTGTCAGAGTCCAAGGCACGGTACCAGCTGGTCTAGAAGCTACTCTACGCAGTACTCATCACCTTGCGGAAGCTACGACACTACTTCCAGGAGTACTCGATCGTCGTTATCACTGACCACCCGCTCGGTGACATACTTCGCAACCAAGATGCTTCTGGAAGAATCTCCATGTGGGCGGTCGAACTCGGCGCCCTCAACATCGACTTCAAGCCACACACCACTATCAAGTCCCAAGAACTAGTCGACTTCATGGCAGAGTGGTGGGAGAATCAGCTACCAACTCCGACAGAGCGACCAGAGCGTTGGGTGATGTACTTCGATGGCTCACTCAAGCTCGAAGGCGCAGGTGCGGGAGTACTCTTGATTTCTCCAAAGGGTGAACAACTCAAGTATGTCCTGCAGATCTTCTGGAAGGTCTCAAACAACGAAGCTGAATACGAAGCCCTACTGCACGGGCTCCGCCTCGCAATCTCGTTGGGCATCAAGCGGCTACTAGTCTACGGCGACTCCACAGTGGTCATCAACCAGGTCAACAAGTCTTAGGATCGCAACAAGGAGAATATGGACGCCTACTGTTTGGAAGTCCGCAAGCTCGAGAACAAGTTCTATGGTCTCGAGTTCCACCACGTCGTCCGCGACAACAACGTTGCAGCGGACGTCCTGTCGAAGCTTGGTTCTACTCACGCACAAGTACCCGTCGGAGTCTTCGTCCATGAGCTTCATGTGCCATCCATCCCGGAGCCGGCGCCAACGACCACTAACCCTGTGCCACTGCAGCCCGGCCAGGAGGTCATGACGATCGACGTGGACTGGAGACAACCCTTCCTCGACTACATCCGCGAGCAGAAGGTTCCCCCCTACAAGAACAAGGCCGAACAACTCGTACACCGAGCCAAGACCTACATACTAGTCGGAGACAAGCTCTACAGGTGGGGTGCCACTTCTGGAGTGCTCATGAAGTGCATACCTCGGGATGAAGGCAAAGAAATCTTGGAGGAGATCCACAAGGGCGTTTGTGGCAACCACACGTCTTCTTGCACGCTGGTGAGCAAAGCTTTTCGACGAGCTTTCTACTGGCCCACAGCTCTAGCCGATGCTGAAGAACTCGTCAGAAAGTGCCAAGGATGTCAATTCTTCACCAAGCAGCAACACATCCCAGCCTACAAGCTA
The DNA here is from genome assembly GCA_036936925.1 of Cenchrus fungigraminus. Classification (NCBI taxonomy): domain Eukaryota; kingdom Viridiplantae; phylum Streptophyta; class Magnoliopsida; order Poales; family Poaceae; genus Cenchrus; species Cenchrus fungigraminus. The sequence goes on along the minus strand of CM072772.1, from coordinate 52,253,911 downwards.
GTCACCATACCACCGACATGGCCCTTTGCCTGCTGGGGGCTCGACATGATTGGGCCTCTACCAACTGCGCCAGGAGGATTCAACAGAGTCTTGGTGGCCATCGACAAGTTCACCAAGTGGATCGAAGTCAAGCCGGTCACCTGCCCAAAGGCCGACAGAGTACTCGACTTCCTAGATGAACTCGTGCATCGCTACGGGCTACCCCATCGCATCATCACAGACTTGGGTTCCAACTTCAACAACCATCAGTTCTGGGAATATTGCGAGAACAGCAGGATCGACGTCCGGTACGTCTCAGTCGCCCACCCGCGCACCAATGGCCAAGTTGAGCGCGCCAACGGGATGGTACTTGATGCCCTCAAGAAGCGATTGCACGACGCAGCTAACACCAAGGGAGGCAAGTGGATCAAGGAACTACCCAATGCACTCTGGGGGCTTCGTACTCAACCTACCAAGCCAACAGGGCAGTCGCCCTACTTCCTGGTCTACGGCTCCGAAGCTATTCTACCTGCCGACGTGATGTGGAAATCCCCGGCAGTAGAACAATACGACGAAGGCATCTCAGAAGACAGTCGACGGGTTGATATCGACAGCCTTGAAGAAGACCGCTGTGCCACCCTCGTCAAGTCAGCAAGGTACCAAGAGGGTATCTGACGCTACCATGATCACAACGTCAAGGAACGCTCCTTCAATGTCGGCGATCTAGTCCTCCGTCGCATCCAGAACACGGACAAACTACACAAGCTCAGCTCGCCATGGGAAGGTCCCTTCTCAGTTTCCAAGGTGACCGGACCAGGCTCATATCGCCTCCAAACAGTTGAAGGTGACGACATTAGCAACTCGTGGAACGTCGACCAGCTGTGTCGCTTCTATGCGTAGTCGCTCGACTACTCATCTACGGGTCCAAGTCTATACGGCTATTCATGGACTCTCCGCTGTAAGCGGTCCCTCGGTCCTGGCACAAGTCTCCGGACTCCCCCTCTCCAAGATCCAGCTTCAACAGCTACTAACGGATCCTGGGCCGCACATAGCAGAAGGACTTTGGCGGCGGTCTACAGACCATGTATTTAGCAGAAGGGCACTGTTCATCCCGAGAGCTCAGGTCACACCGGTCTGACCGGCGCCTCTCACCGGTCTGACCGGTGCAGACTCTTTGTTGAGGTTTGCTCGGGTGAACGTCTTGGTGTGTTCCCTGTTGTCTCGTGTTGCTGTTGTTTCGAGTTTGGTCAGTTTTGGAGCTCGGTAGGTCTGTTTGGTGGATTTGGGAATTCCTGGCTTGGACCGGTCTGACCGGCGAGCTACACCGGCCTGACCGGTGTAGGATCCTTCTGTGGAAGTTCTTAGATTTTGCCAGGTTGCTCCAGCAGGGACCGGTCTGACCGGTGCTGCTCACCGATCTAACCGGTGCAGTCCAGTGCTGCTCGAGTTGGTCTTTCTCCTGCGTTCTCGGGTAGGCTTTGGTGGTTGTTGGTTCCTAGGACCAGTAGCACTCCAGTGGCTGCGTGGTCTTGGCCAACTTGGGTAGTTGAGTCGGAGACGTGTGTTGGAAGCTGCGTTCATCTTGTTGGAGTTTCCATCTCCATCGAGAAGAATTTTTATCGGCTCCCATTCACTCCTCCCTCTTTGGTCGCCAGTTCGGTCCTTCAATTGGTATCAGAGCCGGTTCGGGTCTTTCGAGGCTCTAACCAGTCTAAGATCCAAAGGTGGCGTACCAGGAACGGGGATCGGGTCCTCCGCACTTCGATGGGAAGAACTAGCAGATGTGGCAGAGATGGATGGCTGCGTTTCTTCGTGGCAAGGGACAGATCCTTTGGGATGTTACGGTGAACACAGCTTATGTTCATCCGATTAACTTCCTTGCTCCAGGATCGAGGGATATGTTCGACGCCAACAACAAGGCGGTCGACTACTTGTTTCGTGCTCTGTGTCAATCCAAATTCGATCGGGTTCAGACAGAGGACCTAGCTTTTAGGATTTGGCAGGAGCTAAAGAATGCTCACGCTGGAAATGCTGAAGTTCAGGCACGGTTGTATGCGACTTACCGGAGAGAGTACGAGAACTTCACTCATCTCCCCGGTGAGTCAATTGATGCCTTGTTCCAGCGGTTCACAGTGGTTGCGAACAACATGAGGGCCAATGTGGACGTCCTCCCGTACGATGACCATGATAGAGCCGTGAAGCTCTTGCACGCGCTGGATCGTACCATGTGGGATGGAAAGGTTGAGGCCATTCTTGAGTCAGAGAAGTATACCACTATGATGGTGAATGAGCTGTTCTCTAAGCTCAAGTCAGCTGAGGTTGATCGTGGTTTGACAGCCTGTCTTGAGAGCCCGACTGACTCCCATAGTCTTGCTCTCGTCGGTGGCTCAGGTGCTAAGTCTAAGGCTAACCCATCCTCTAGGATGTTCTCTTTGTCTTCCTTGATGTCTTTGCCAGATGAGGAGTTCGATGTGCTTGGAGAGGACGAGCTGGCGCTATTGACCAGGCGGTTCGAGAGGATGCACGAGAACCGGGTGAACACAAGGAGGAACACATGGACATGCTTTCAGTGCGGCAAGCCAAGACACTTCGTCGCCGAGTGTCCGGAGAAGGTGGAGAACAAGGACGGCTACAAGCACCGGTCGAGGACGGATGACAAGTACCAATCGAGGCGCGATCACAAGCACAAGCACAAGAACAAGCACAAGGATGAGCGACGATCAAGGAAGAAGGACAGCTGAGGCAAGGCTCGAGCGATGGTTGGAGCGAGCGACGTCGACTCCAGCTCCGCCTACTCTTCTTCGAGCTCCAGCAGCAGCGAGGATGAAGGTGATCAGCGCAAGAACAAGAAGACATCCAAGAACCTGAGCGGGCTGAGCTGCTTTGCGAGAGATGGCTTCTGCGGCATGGCACGTAGCTCCAGCAGCAAGAAGAGTCACCAGAGCAGCTCGGACTCCGACTCTGAGGATGAGGTACGTGATGAGCTTCCCTTCTTGCGTAAGGAGAATGAACGGCTTGGCATGCTGCTCGATAATCGTGATGATTTGCTTAGAGAGGCAAAGAAGATGAGGAAAGAGCTTAGGGCCTCACTAGAAGATGCTAGGAACTGAGTAGCTGAGTTAGAAACCCAGAACCTTGATGCTAAGCTTGAGATAGATTCGCTTAAAGCTTCACCTGTGGTTTCTGATGAGATTGATTGTGGTGATTGCTCTGTGTACCTAGCTGATCTTACCGCTCTTGAGGATAAGCATGCCTCTACTTGTGATGAACTAGATGTGCTTAGGGTTGGTTTGTGCGCCGCGCAGGCTTTGCTAGGTGCTTGCACTTCTTGCCCTGTTTTGCATGGAAAGATTGATGAGATGCATGCTTACACTGTTTTGCTTGAGGCTAAGCTGAAAGAACCTATTCCCACTTCTTGCTCTACTTGTGAGTTGCATGCTTTGAAGAATCTGGAACTTGCACATTATGTGGATCGCTTGCAGGATGAGAATGATGAGTTGAGGAAAATGATGAGTTGGTTGTCGGGTCATGAACCACAGCTTAGGATGATGATAGAGGCATACAAGTGCTATGATGGGCAAGCGCTTGGGTCTGATAAGATTGGAGAGTGCAGTGGTGAGGGAGGAGAGAAGATTGGTGATATCCTAGCTCCACCAAAAACCTTCCACAAAAATGGCTATGCCCCTAAGCCCAACCCACTGAGAAACAAACTTGACACAACCCCAGATCCTCCCATATTTCCTCGTCCCACAAATGATTTCCAAAAACCCATCAAGTTCAAGAGTGACTTGGGAATGAATTTGTTGGGAAAAAGGGCGAGAAGTCGAGTGAAGAGAAACCAAGTGAGCAGCCCCAACCCAAGCCTAAGCCTAAGCCCATACGGTTTCATTGTGACTATTGTGGGAGAGATGGTCACAAGGGTGAGTTTTGCTTCAAGAGGAAGCGTGAGGAGAGAATGGCTAAGGTGTGGGCTAACAAGGACAGGTACCGCCCTTCAAATGGTGTACCTGAGCCTCGTATGCAAATGCTCAGGGCCAAGGTGATTGTGAGGACGGTTCCGGCTTGGGGAGATCGAAAGGTGACAGGTGGTGCTGCTGGCCGAGCACCACCGGTCAGACCGGTGCTGGTCTAGGCAGACAGCGGTTTGGTTTCCATTCTTGTGAGGATGCTCGGTTTGGTTTAGGAGGTCGTGGTTCTGGTTATTGGCATGGAGAGTTTGTAGGTGGTTAGTTTGCTAGACGTTCTCCACCTCGTGCTCAATACGATGGTGGGAGGAGTCGTAGCTTTGAGATGGAGAGGAGGAACGGTCCACGGTCTTCCTTTCGTGGTTTTCGTTCTCCTCCAGCTAGACAGGGGTGGTTCCCTAGTGGTGGTTCCCGTGGTGGTTTTCGTGGTGGTATCTTTGATAGGCGTGATGATATGGTTTGTGCTAACCCCACTTTGGAGCAAATGGCTCGGCACTGGTTTTACTCTTTTGGTACTAACCCTATTGTTGAGTCGTTTGTTCACTCACGTGCTCGTTTTTGAATTTCAGGTGGCAGACTTGAGGAACGTTCGGTTGATTGACTCTGGTTGCTCGAGGCATATGACCGGAGACAAGGGGTGGTTCTCAAGTCTCGTCCCGGTGGTGTCCAAGACATACATCACCTTTGGGGACAATGGGCGAGGGCGTGTGCTTTCAGAAGGTGAGATTAAGGTAAGTGAGAAGGTCACTCTCAGGCATGTTGCTCTTGTTCAATCGTTCGGATTCAATCTGCTTTCTGTTTCACAGCTTTTGGATGAGGGTTTTGAGGTGTCGTTTCGGCCTGGTGGTTCTCGGATTTTGGATTCTCGAGGGGACCTAGTTTGCATGGTCGTTCCCGAGGGTCAAGTGTTCCGAGCGGATTTCTCTCAGTCTTCGGGTGTGGCTCGTTGCTTTTTGGCTGGTTCTTCGAGTGAGTTGTCGAAGTGGCATAGGAAGTTGGGTCACTTAAGCTTTGACCTTCTGTCTCGCTTGAGTAAACTCAATTTGGTCCGAGGATTGCCACGGTTGAGGTTTGAGAAAGAGTTGGTTTGTGCGCCGCGCAGGCATGCCAAGATGGTAGCCTATTCCCATCCACCCCTCACCGATGTGATGACGGAGCGTCCATGCGAGCTGCTCCATATGGACCTTGTTGGCCCAGCTCGTGTGCGATCCGCGGGTGGGAAGTGGTACGTCCTAGTTGTGCTGGATGACTACTCTCGGTATGCTTGGGTCTTCTTTTTGGAGGAAAAGGGGGAGACGTTTGGTTTTGTTCGAGATCTTGTCTTGAGGTTGAGGAATGAGAGGCACGGAGATGCCATACGAGCGATCCGCAGTGACAATGGCTCGGAATTTAGAAACTCTCATTTCGAAACATTTTGCCATGACTTGGGTCTTGAACACCAGTTCTCGAGTCCGTATACGCCTCCCCAGAATGACGTGGTGGAAAGGAAAAATAGAACCTTGTGCGAGATGGCTCGGACGATGCTCGATGAGCATAGGACTCCGAGATGGTTCTGGGCTGAGGCGGTCAATACCGCGTGCTACGTGTCCAACAGGATCTACCTCAGGGTCCACAAGAAGAAAACCTGCTATGAGTTGATACACCGTCGCACACCCAAGGTGAGTCACTTCCATGTCTTTGGTTGTAAATGCTTCATTCTTAAGAAAGGGAAGAAGTTGGACAAGTTCGAGGCTAGGTCTGTCGATGGTATTTTCTTTGGTTACGCATCTCATTCTAGAGCATTTCGTGTGCTCAATCTTGAAACTAACCAAATCGTGGAGACTTACGAGGTAACCTTCGACGAGACACAGCCACATAGTCAGCTTGTTTTTGAGTGTGCAGGTGACGATGAACTTGGCGAGGAGATTTTTCAGGAGGAGGAGCATGAACATGGAGATGATGAAGATGGCGGTGTGGTGCCCGCGGCTGAGCATGTACCTACTACTTCGACTACGATCGAGAACGGGCCCTCTCCCACACCTACGACGACAAACCCAGATCAAGGAGAAGCTGCTGTTGAGAGGGAGGTAGCATCAAGGTGAGAACCTCCCCGGCGAGTTCAAGTGGATCACCCAGCTTCGAGGATCATCGGCGACATCAATGAATGTACTACATGGTCAAGGGTTCAAAACAATTCTCACTTTGCTCATGCTGCTTTTGTTGCTACTTTTGAGCCCAAAGACATTGGACACACGCTATCTGATCATAATTGGGTTAATTCGATGCATGAGGAGTTGGAGAATTTTGAGAGGAACCAAGTTTGGGAGTTGGTGGATCCTCCACCAGGGTGTAAGCCGATTGGGACAAAATGGGTGTGGAAAACAAAGAGGGAGAGAAAGGAGAGGTGGTGAGAAACAAGTAGAGGTTGGTGGCGCAAGGGTATAGTCAGAAAGAGGGGATCAACTATGAGGAGACCTTCGCTCCCGTAGCCCGTTTGGAGGCGATTAGGATCCTTCTAGCCTTTTCCGTGGCTAAAGGGTTCAACTTGTACTAAATGGACGCGAAGAGTGCTTTCCTGAATGGTGTTTTGGAGGAAGTAGTGTATGTGAGGCCACCACCGGGGTTTGAGAGTGAGAAGTACCCCCACCGGGTGTACAAGTTGAGGAAGGCGCTGTATGGGTTGAAGCAGGCGCCTAGAGCTTGGTACGGTAGGTTGAGGGGGTTCCTGTTTGATAGAGGTTTTGAGATGGGGATGGTTGATTAGACCTTGTTTCTCCTCAGGCAGGGCAAAGAGATCCTAATTGTGCAGGTATACGTGGATGATATTGTCTTTGGTGACTCGTCTAACTCTTTGGTTGCAAGGTTTGCAGAGGACATGAGCAGGGAATTTGAGATGAGCATGATGGGTGAGTTGCAGTTCTTCCTCGGACTCCAGATCAAGCAGTCGAAGGAAGGAACATTCGTGCACCAAGCAAAGTACACCAAGGACATTGTGAGGAAGTTCAAGATGGAGGATTCCAAGGCCATGGCGACGCCTATGAGTACGACTACAGCTCTTGATGCGGACGAGGAAGGTGAGCACGTGGACCAGAAGGAGTACCGAAGCATGATCGGGTCACTCCTGTACTTGACGGCAACGAGGCCAGACATCCAATTCTCGGTATGTCTGTGCGCTCGTTTTCAAGCGTCTCCGAGGACTTCGCATCGGCAAGCAGTCAGGCGCATATTCAGGTATTTGCAACATACTCCCGACTTCGGCCTTTGGTACTCCGCGTCTTCTTCTTTGGCTCTTCATGGATTTTCAGACACGGATTTTGCCGGGTGTCGGTTGGATAGGAAGTCCACTTCTGGGACTTGCCAGTTCTTGGGTTCTTCTTTGGTGTCTTGGTCTTCCCGCAAACAATCGAGTGTTGCTCAATTCACTACCGAGGCAGAGTATGTGGCCGCAGCGAGTTGTTGCTCTCAGCTCCTTTGGATCACATACACCATGAGTGACTTTGGTGAGGAGTATACCCATGTCCCACTTGAATGTGATAGCACTAGTGCCATAAGCGTTGCAAAGAACCCAGTGCTCCATTCCAAAACCAAGCACATAGAAGTGAGGTATCATTTCCTGAGAGACAACGTTGAGAAAGGGAAAATTGCTTTGATCCACGTACCAACACATGACCAGCTAGCCGACATTTTCACCAAACCCCTAGATCAAGCAACTTTCACTCGTTTGCGGGGGGGAGCTTGGTGTTTGTTTGATTTCTTGAGTTGGGTGTGTGGGAGCTCCTTTGTAGCATATGTATAGCTTTCCTTTGTGCATTTCTTGCATTTGGCATGGCATATGTAACATGATGTATAGGCATCTTTGTATCTTAGGTTGCTTGCATTTTGTATCATATGCATTGAGTAGGAAAAGCTTCTCCTATATGCATTGTTCACCATGGTTTGATATATATGTCCTTGTGAGCTAGTTTGGTAAGCTATGGTTAGTTTGGCTTAGCTCTTGATGATCTTGATTTATATCCATGGTTGATGGCTATGTTTTTCAAAAATGTCACATGTATGCTCTCTTGTGAGTAAATGCCTTTATATGATCTTGACATGTTTTTGTGGCTTGGCTATGCTTAATTTGTGGTTGGATAGCTTATTTTGATCATATGGGGCCAAAGGCTCATTTGCCATCATGAATGTTTAGCCCCCATGCTTTATCTTGTGGAGGGGCATAAGTTCCTTTTTTCGCAAAGGCATTTCATGTACCAAATTTAAATTTGAAAATGAAATGTAAATTGCTTGGAAAATGTGCTCCCATGTCATATGTGCTTAATTTACTTGCTTTTGGGTGCTAAACCGTTGCATGTTGCTTACCAATGAGAAGTCTCATTTTTAGAAGTAAGTACATGGCTCGGTGGCTTTGACATGACATGAGGTGCTTGTGGGTGTTTATGATGGTCTTATGCTTAGAATGGTTGTCCTAGCATAAAGTTTGTGTGGCTTTGCTATTTTGACATGTTTTGCTCATGTTTAGGACTTTGCTCATGAGAGGGAAATTTTTCGCAAAAATGTCAATTCTATCTTAGCTTCGTCCAATGGTTGTGAAACTTGGTGATCTTGTAGTTGATGTCTTTACGAAGCTATAGAGTATCTAACTTGCTTATTTGGACATGTGTAGCATCCTATGTTGAATTTTGTCTATTTGAGAAGCTCTAGGTTGCATTTTTTTGCATTTTTGGCTTGATTCATGCATTGTCAACAAGGGGGAGAAGTTTGAGTATGTTTTGTCTTGCTGCATGCATTTAGAAGGTTTCCAAGTGGTTTCGAGCTAGTTCTGAGATCGTGCAGTTCCCAGTTTTTCTCAGGTGGTCATCGGCCTGACCGGTGGAATGCACCGGTCTGACCGGTGTGAGTGTCAAGTGCCGGGCGATCTAGCGCACCGGTCTGACCAGTCAGAGCAAGGCTGAGGTAGCTACTCTATTTCGTGAAGTGGTTTGCATGCATTCGTCCAGGGGGAGTTGCATTGGTTCAGGGAGAGCTTGCATGTGTGCAGGGGGAGCTCTTCATGGTTTTCGAGCTTTGGTTTGGTGGTTTGTGCTCTTTGCTTGAGCATGGTTTTGTCTCGGATGTGTCGAGCAGTTGCCCTTGCCTAAGGGGTCCAAGACTTGTCTTCTTCAAGTGACCTTGCTCTTTGCCTTTCATTTGGCTTTCGATCGCTTGTTGGAGTTTCTTTCAGTCGTTTCTATTCTTTTCCTTTTCTCTTTGGTTACCAAAACGTGTGTGTTGTCAATGCACTCATCAAGGGGGAGATTGAGAGCCTGTGTGGTTCGAGGACCAGTGGATGGTCGCTTCCTGGTGTGATGAGTGATTGACAACGTGGTGTGGACTGATTCTTGGCCAAGTATTGCAAGTGCAGGTTGCGGCTTGACTGGTGTTGGTGCAGGTGAAGAGCAAGCGCGAAAGGTCGTTGCCGGGTAGGCCTCCAGGTGTGGAGAAGACAAGTAGGCTTGGCTCGAGGGACCCGGTGGCCAGCGGGGTCAAGTGCGGGACGCATGGTGGCAAGAACGGCAAGATGAAGTCATGGAAGGTTTCTTGGTTGAGCCTCAAAACCAAGGTCGAGCCGGGACTACGTGGGAGCCGAGTCATGAGTGGTGATTGGCGGAGGCTACACCAAGTTCACGGGGTTTCCAGTGGTTCACCATAAAACCACTGGGTTCCTTGGTTGATCCACAAAGCCAAGACCGAAGACGGAGGTGCAGCAACATCGGACCGGTCTGACCGGTGGAGGACACCTGTCTGACCGGTGTGCGACGATGCAGTCCGGAGACTTCGAAGCGGAGGACACGTGTCGGGATCGCAAGGTTTGCGTCGAGGCTAAGCAAGTTTGCGGTCGCTGGGCATCCGTCCGATGGTGCGAAGACAAAGATTCCCAAAGTGCCCCTCGGGGGTGTGTATCCTAGTATTAGGCCTTAGGGGTAGTTTCGTCTTTCGGCTAGCCTCCATATAACCCAAGTGGTGAGAGGATGGCAGCCATCTCTTGGAACCCTAGCTCATTTTGTTTCGCTATTTTCCTCTTCCATTTTTCCTTTGGAATTTCTAGGACTGGCTTGAGAGCTTCATGGTGAGATCTTGTGAGAGGGAAGGATGATCGGGCGGCAAGCTAGACCTTGTATGAACCTTCTTGGTATGTATAGATGATTCGGCGTGGTTCCTCAAGGCTTGGTTGTGCCTCTCCCGTTTCTCCTTTTTGGTGATTTTCGGAGCCTTTTCTTGGCGATTTTCTTGTGGCGGTTTTGAGACCTTTCTCTTTGGGATTTGGTGGGGGATGTATGCATGAACCCTTCGTGGTTCTTTTCTCTTTGACTCCCCTCCCAAATCCGTGAGTAAAGGGGCTCAATTTTGGGGTTTTCTTGGCTCTAGGGTTAGATGCGTTCTTGGTGGAAATCCTTCGATTCCTCTCGTTCTAGCAAGTTTTGGTGGACCAAATCTTGGCTATGGAGTGCCCATGAGGTGTTCCTACTATCCCCAAAGTCTTGTGCGAATCCGTGGAGCGAATCGGGAGTTGGATTTGGGGGAGTTGACCCACGGGTGCTGTTCATCCCGAGAGCTCAGGTCACACCGGTCTGACCGGCGCCTCTCACCGGTCTGACCGGTGCAGACCCTTTGTTGAGTTTTGCTCGGGTGAACGTCTTGGTGTGTTCCCTGTTGTCTCTTGTTGCTGCTGTTTCGAGTTTGGTCAGTTTTGGAGCTCGGTAGGTCTGTTTGGTGGATTTGGGAATTCCTAGCTTAGACCGGTCTGACCGGCAAGCTACACCAGCCTGACCGGTGTAGGAGCCTTCTGTGGAAGTTCTCAGATTTTGCCAGGTTGCTCCAGCAGGGACCGGTCTGACCGGTGCTGCTCACCGATCTAACCGGTGCAGTCCAGTGCTGCTCGAGTTGGTTTTTTCGCTGCGTTCTCGGGTAGGCTTTGGTGGTTGTTGGTTCCTAGGACCAGTAGCACTCCAGTGGCTGCGTGGTCTTGGCCAACTTAGGTACGTAGTTGAGTCGGAGACGTGTGTTGGAAGCCACGTTCGTCTTGTTGGAGTTTCCATCTCCATCGAGAAGAATTTTTATCGGCTCCCATTCACTCCCCCCTCTCTGGTCGCCAGTTTGGTCCTTCAGATTTCCCCGTGGTGGTTTCATTTCTGGTGGAGATGGTAGGATGGGTCCGAGGTTTGGCACTCGTGGTAGGTTTGATGCACGCTTTGGTAGGAATGCTAGGATGGATCGTGCAAACCCCACTTTGGAGCAGATGGCTCAGCACTGGTTTTACTCTTTTGGTACTAACCCCAGTGTTGAGTCGTTTGCTCATTCACGTGCTCGTTTTTTATTTTCAGGTGGGAGGCTTGGGGAACGTTTGGTTGATCGACTCCGGTTGCTCGAGGCACATGACCGGAGATCGGGGGTGGTCCTCCAGCCTCACCTAGGTGGTGTCCAGGACATACATCACCTTTGGGGACAATGGGCGAGGGCGTGTACTTGCAGAAGGTGAAGTGAGGGTAAGTGACAAAGTGGTGCTGAAGCGAGTTACCTTGGTCAAGTCGTTGGGATTTAATTTGCTTTTTGTTTCCCAGCTTCTTGAGGAAGGTTTTGAGGTGTTGTTTAAGTCTGGTGGTTCTCGGATACTTGATGCTCAAGGTGACCTTGTTTGTGTGGTCGTCCCCGAGGGTCAAATATTTCGAGTAGATTTCTCTCAGAGTTCAGGTGTTTCGAGGTGTTTCGTGGCTGGTTCTTCGAGTGAGTTGTGGAAGTGGCATAGGAGGTTGGGTCACTTGAGTTGACTTGTTGTCACGCTTGAGTGGACTCAACTTGGTCCGAGGATTGCCCCATTTGAGGTTCGAAAAGGATTTGGTGTGTGCGCCGTGCAGGCATGCTAAGATGGTAGCTGCTTCCCATCCACCACTCACCGATGTGATGACGGAGCGTCCATGCGAGCTGCTCCATATGGACCTTGTTGGCCCAGCTCGTGTGTGATCTGTGGGTGGGAAGTGGTACGTCCTGGTTGTTGTGGATGACTACTCTCGGTATGCTTGGGTTTTCTTTTTGGAGGAGAAAGGGGAGACGTTTGGTTTTGTTCGAGATCTTGTCTTGAGGTTGAAGAACGAGAGACACGGAGATGCCATACGAGTGATCTGTAGTGACAATGGCTCGGAATTTAAAAACTCTCACTTCGAAACCTTTTGCCATGACTTGGGTCTTGAACACTAGTTCTCTAGTCCGTATACGCCTCCCCAGAACGGCGTGGTGGAAAGAAAAAACAGAACCCTGTGTGAGATGGCTCGGACGATGCTCGATGAGCATAGGACTCCGAGAAGGTTCTGGGCTGAGGTGGTCAATACCGCGAGCTACATGTCGAACAGGATTTACCTTTGGGTCCATAAGAAGAGAACTTGATATGAGTTGATGCACAGTAGAACCCCCAAGGTGAGTCACTTTCACGTCTTTGGCTGCAAATGCTTCATTCTTAAGAAAGGGAAGAAGTTGGACAAGTTCGAGGCTAGGTCTGTCAATAGCATTTTCTTTGGTTACGCATCTCATTCTAGAGCCTTTTGGGTGCTCAGTCTTGAAACTAACCAAATCGTGGAGACTTGCGAGGTTACCTTCGACGAGACATAGCCACGTAGTTCGCTTGTTTTTGAGTGTGCAGGTGACGAGGAACTTGGCGAGGAGATTTTCGAGGATGAGGTGCAGCAGCAAGGAGATGAGGAAGATAGTGGTGTGGCACTCGCGGCTGAGCATGTACATACTACTTCGACTAGGATCGAGGACGGGCCTTCTCCCACACCTACGACGACATGCCGAGATCGAGAGGAGGCTACAACTGAGGGGGAGGTGGCTTCGAGGCGAGAAGCTCCCCGGCGAGTACAAGTGGATCACCCAGCTTCAACGATCATCGGGAACATCAACGAACGAACGACATGGTCGAGGTTTCAAATGATTCTCACTTTGCCCATGCTGCTTTTGTTGCTACTTTTAAGCCCAAAGACATTGGACATGCACTATCTGATCACAATTGGGTTAATTCTATGCATGAGGAGTTGGATAATTTTGAGAGAAACCAAGTTTGGGAGTTAGTGGAGCCTCCACCGGGGGTGTAAGCCGATTGGGACAAAATGGGTGTGGAAAAATAAAGAGGGAGAGAAAGGTGAAGTAGTGAGAAACAAGTCGAGGCTTGTTGCTTAGGGGTACACACAAAAAGAGGGGATCGACTACGAGGAGACCTTTGCTCCCGTAGCCCGTTTGGAGGCGATTAGGATCCTTCTAGCCTTTTTCGTGGCTAAAGGGTTCAAATTGTACCAAATGGATGTGAAGAGTGCTTTCCTGAATGGTGTTTTAGAGGAAGAAGTGTTTGTGAGGCAACCACCGGGGTTTGAGAGTGAGAAGTACCCCCACAGGGTGTACAAGTTGAGGAAGGTGATGTATGGGTTGAAGCAGGCACCTAGAGCTTGGTATGGTAGGTTGAGGGGATTCCTGTTTGGGAGAGGCTTTGAGATGGGGAAGGTAGATCAGACCATGTTTCTCCTCAGGCAGGGCAAGGAGATCCTAATTGTGCAGGTATACGTGGATGATATTGTCTTTGATGGCTCATCTAACTCTTTGGTTGCAAGGTTTGCAGAAGACATGAGCAGGGAATTCGAGATGAGCATGATGGGTGAGTTGCAGTTCTTCCTCAGGCTCCAGATCAAGCAATCGAAGGAAGGAACGTTTGTACACCAAGTCAAGTACACCTAGGACATTGTGAGGAAGTTAAAGATGGAGGACTCCAAGGCCATGACGACGCCGATGAGTACGACTACAGCTCTTGATGCGGATGAGGACGGTGAACACGTGGACCAGAAGGAGTATCGGAGAATGATCGGCTCCCTCCTGTACCTGACGGCGACGAGGCCAGACATCCAATTCTCGGTATGTCTGTGCGCTCATTTTCAAGCGTCTCCAAGGACTTTGCATCGGAAAGCATTCAAGCGCATCTTCAGGTATTTGCGGTACACTCCCGACTTCGGCCTTTGGTACTCCATGTCCTATTCTTTGGAGCTTCACGGTTTTTCAGACGCGGATTTTGCCGGGTGTCGGTTGGATAGGAAGTCCACTTCTAGGACTTTCCAGTTCTTGGGTTCTTCTTTGGTGTCTTGGTCTTCCCGCAAACAATCGAGTGTTGCTCAATCTACAACCGAAGCCGAGTACGTTGCCGCAGCTAGCTGTTGCTCTCATCTCCTTTGGATCACATACACCATGAGTGACTTTGGTGAGGAGTATACCCAGGTTCCACTTCTCTGTGATAGCACGAGTGCCATTAGTGTTGCAAAAAACCCAGTGCTACATTCCAAAACCAAGCATATAGAAGTGAGATACCATTTTCTGGGAGACAATGTTGAGAAAGGGAAAATCGCTTTGATCCATGTACCCACACAAAACCAACTAGCGGATATTTTCACCAAGCCCCTAGATCAAGCAACTTTCACTCGTTTGCGGGGAGAACTTGGTGTGTGTTTGGTTTCTTGAGTTGGTGGTGGGAGCTCCTTGTGTAGCATGTGTATAGTTTCCTTTGTGCATTCCTTGCATTCTGCACTGCATTTGCAACATGATGTATAGGCATCTTTGTATCTTAGGTTGCATGCATTTTGTACCGTATGCATTTTGTAGGGAAAGCTTCTCCTATATACATAGTTCACCATGATGTGCTATATATGTTTTTGTGAGCTAAGTTTAGTATGATATGGTTTGGTTTGGCTTAGCTCTTGATGATCTTGATTTATATCCATGGTTGATAGCTATGTTTTTTGAAAAATACTACATGTATGCTCTCTTGTGAGTAAATGCCTTTATATGATCATGGCATGTTTTAGTGGCGTGTCTATGCTTAATTTGTGCTTGGATAGTTTATTTTGAGCATATGGGGCCAAAGGCTCATTTGTTATCATGAATGTTTAGCCCCCATGCTTTATCTTGTGGAGGGGCATAAGTTCCTTTTTGTCGCAAAGACATTTCATGTACCAAATATGAATCTGAAAAATGAAATGTAAATTGCTTGGAAAATGTGCTCCCATGTCATATGTGCTTAATTTAATTGCTTTTGGGTGCTAAACCGTGGCATGTTGCTTACTGTTGGTATTTCTTAACCTCGATGCTAAGTTATGTGTTCCTAGCAATGATGCCAGAAATAACCAAATGGTAATCCTAACGATTACAAGAGTCCGCAAGCACACGGAAGTACCATTGTAGCATTTCCCCAAAGGAGTATTCCAAACGGTATCGAATCCAAGGAAGGCTGGGCGGATTAACAAGTTCAACACTATTGCAAGGACTATAAATCATAGACGGGAACAAACCAGACACTCGAACACAGGGGTAAGATATGATAGATAAGATGGTAGTGTGAACACATAAACACAATCTCTCTAAAGGTCCTAGGCATAGGAGGCAACATACAAGTTAGTTCTAGGTTCTAAGGTACTAAACACACAAAGTTAGTCAAATGAGTTAGATACACACTAGCATTGCATGACTGCTGGCTCAAGCACCCAGGTACAAACGGGGAGCTAACCTCCCGCGTCGCTTACGCACGACTCCGGTTGTTAGACTTTAGACCCCTACAGCATATCCGAACGTGTGGGATTCCAGAAGGGTCCAACGGCTGTCACTACCGCGGCCTACCCCAAGACAAACCGTGGGAAACACTCATAAGCAACGTAGCTACGCAACCCAAGCACAACGCTTACGTTGTTAGCAGGACTCTGACCGGCCCGGGCTATTGTGACCCAGGTCAGAGCCGCCAGATAAACTGGCCAATTACACCGAGTACCGTAGCTTAAGCACGAACTTCATGCAACACAAACATGGGATCTAACTAGATCAAACTAGGCTATGTATACAAACGGATTTGTGCTTTCCTATGTCTATTCAACAAGATCAAAGGGTCGTGTTCGTGAAGAACACGAGCCTCTAACTTATGAACAAACACCGAAAACATGTATAAGTCACTCGTCAACTGGATCGAAAGGCCTTGTTCATCAAGAACATGAGCCTCTAAATGATGAACAAGCGAAGAACACATGAACAAATCACCCATGTATACAAGCATAACTTTATATGAAATAGCTGAATAACTGAAGTAGATCAAAGTCATACAATAAAATAAAGATACAAGAGAACTCATACCTAGATCCCAAAGTAGACTTGGAACCTGAAGTAGAACTACTCTAGCCTACCTCCTAGCCTTAGAAACCAAAAGTGAGAGAGGAGGAGTAAGGTGTGTTGGTAAGAAATGAACCCCCTCCCCTTCTATTTATAGGCCAGAGCACCGGCGCAAGAAGGAGTGAAACACCTCAGGGATGGCATCTAGGACCAATGGACAAGCACCACGTGGTGGCCCTGGATCAGCCGACCCAAGGTCGGTTCGGCCGATCCTAGGGTCGGCCGACCCCAGGTGGGCCCCACTCGGGGTGTGCTTCCTCGAGGTGGCTGTCCTGTGGGCCCCTAAGTCGGTCCCCGGTGTACACGTGCTCTTGAGGCGGTTTAGGCGCTTTGGTGGGCCCACGGATCCATGTGAAGTCCACGTGTCACGCTCTGATTCGTCGGGGCTTGCCTCTCTTGGATCGGTGACATGGCGTGCATGCATGGCACCTAAGGTGGCAGCCACTCCTTAAGGTGACGTGGCATGAATCATAGAAGGTGAGTTTGCCACTTCTTTTATGCTTATTTTCCAGCAATCACATAATCTCAAAGGACAAGTGGAACTACATTATTCTTAACTAAAATGCGTGTAAGAAATGCCTCTTGCTCCTTTATTCATGAGTAAATTGACGGCTAAAGTAAGCACTTAACAGCCGTCAACACTTACCAATGAGAAGTCTCATATCTAGTAGTAGGCACATGGCCCGGTGGCTTTGACATGACATGAGGTGCTTGTGGGTGTTTATGATGATCTTATGCTTAGAATGGTTGTCCTAGCATGAAGTTTGTATGGCTTTGGCATTTTGACATGTTTTGCTCATGTTTAGGACTTTGCTCACGAGAGGGTGTTTTTTCGCAAGATTGCTTAATTCTATCTTAGCTTCGCCCAATGGTTGTGAAACTTGGTGATCTTGCAGCTGATGTTCATACGAAGCTATAGAGTATCTAACTTGCTCATTTAAACATGTGTAGCATATTGTGTTGAAGTTTGTCTATTTGAGAAGCTCGAGGTTGCATCTTTTCAATTTTTAGCCTTGATTCATGCATTGGCAACAAGGGGGAGAAATGTTGGTTGAGAAAAGTTGCATTGCATCCCTAGAACCTATCCCAGCTGTCAAGGGGGAGCTTGTGCATTTCTTTTGCATTTTTGGCTCTTGGGGGTGAGGTTCTGCCGAGTTTAATCGGTCTGACCGGTTTGAAATCTGGCCTGGCCGGTTTGGTGGATCCGGTCTGACCGGATTGTGCCCAGTGCAGGTACATATTTAGGGGGAGTGTGCATATGTGCAGGGGGAGCTCTCGTGTGTTTTGAGCTTTGCTTTTGCGGTCTTGGCTCTTTGTTTGAGCTTGTTTTTGTCTCGGTTGTGTCGAGCCATCGCCCTTGCCTAAGGGGATCGAGACTTTCCTCTTTCAACTGATTTTGCTATTTGCCTTTGGTTGGCTTTCAATTGCTTGTTTGAGTTTCTTTGAGTCGTTTCTTTTTTTTCCTTTTCTCATCGGTTACCAAATGTGTGTGTTGTCAATGCACTAATCAAGGGGGAGATTGAGGACCTGTGTGGTTCGAGGACCAGTGGATGGTCGCTTCCTGGTGTGATGAGTGATTGACAACGTTGTGTGGACTGACTCTTGGCTAAGTATTGCAGGTGCAGGTTGCGGCTTGACTGGTGTTGGTGCAGGAGAAGAACAAGCGCGAAAGGTCGATGCCGGTGAGGCCTCCAGGTGTGAAGCAGACAAGTAGGCTTGGTTTGAGGGACCCGGTGGCCACCGGGTGTCGGTGTTTTAGCCCGGCAACCTACCAAGGGGGTACCCGGGGTAGATGATTGTGGTGGGGATCGCCAGACCTAGAACTCGAAGGTATGTGCAAGGACACAGGACACAAGATTTATACAGGTTCGGGCCGCCAAGGTGGCGAACCCTACGTCCTGTTTGGGGTATTAAGTATGGAGGCCTGCGCTTGGTGTTGGGTTGGTTGAGATCTCCTCCTAGGTACCCCGGTCCTCCTTTATATAGTCCAGGGAGCTGGTTCCTAGTCGGTTACATGGCAGGAGTCCTAGTAGGATTACACAGATCGAGTCGTAGTAGGATTACAGGGGAATTCTAGTAGGAGTCCGTCTTCATCCTTCCTTGCATGGGTACCCGAGGTGTATGCCCGACAAGCCCCCGAGCATGTTGTAGTCGAGAGTAGTAGTTCGAGTAGTCTTGAAGCCTTTTCAAGTAGTTCTTGAGCGTCCTCGAGTACTGCTTGGAGAAGTCTTCAATAGTACTTGAACTACCACAAGGCTGGAAGGTGGTCCAGCTCATCAGTCTTGAAGTTGAGATTATATGAAAGTGCGATTGCAAAATCGCACTCCATATGGAGTAGCCCCCGATCCTTAGGTTGAGTCGCTGACTCTAGCTGAGGATCAATATTGATTCTGAATCTTCCGTCGTGAAAAAAATGAATGATGGGTGTAGCATAGCAGCCCCCGAGCCTTGAAATGATTAGGTAATCAATCCAAGGGTCTTCAGTGTTCGCGAAAGCCATCATCCGAGTACTCTTGAAGCATATAGCCCCCGAGATAAGAGCGCTGTATGAGCCACGTTGAGTAGTTGTCGTTGCGGAGCCCCCGAGCTTGAGAGCGAGCGAAGCCTACTGAAGTTATCCTCGAGTAGTAATTTGAGTGCAGCCCCCGAGCTGGAGAGTTTCCGAGTAGTAATTTGGCATCGAGCCGTGGAGCTTGAGAAGTAGTTGTGCCATCAGAGCGGACTTTAGATGCGACCGAAGTCGACTTTAGATGCCGGCAGAGCGGACTTTAGAATGCGACTTGAAAACCGAAGTCGACTTTGTGCTGCGCGGAGCGGACTTTGAGATGCGACTTGAAAACTGAAGTCGACTTTAGTTGCCGCGCGAAGCAGACTTTGATATGCGACTTGAAAACTGAAGTCGACTTTAGATTGCCGCGCGGGGCGGACTTTAGATGCGACTACAGTAGTCGACTTTGTGCCACGTGGGGTGGACTTTAAGATGCAAAAAATGAAAAGCACTTCCGGAAGGCAAAAATCGAACGAAAAATCAGAGAAAATGAGTAGTTTTGCCGCCGGAACGGGCTTAAGATTGCGACTGTTGAAGTCGACTTGAGATTGCGACTATAGAAGTCGACTTGTGCCGCCGGAGCGGGCTTGAGGTTGCGACCGTTAGCGTCGACTTTTGCCACCGGAGTGGGCTTGAGTACCTGAGCCATGGATTTCAGACCCAAGGTACGGTTGCCGCCGGAGCGGGCTTGAAAGTGCGACCGGAGTCGACTTGAGTACTTAGGGTACTAGGACCCATTGTACGGAGCGCGAGTACTTAGGGTACGAAACCCATGGTACGGGACACGAGTACTTAGGGTACGAAACCC
The DNA here is from genome assembly GCA_036936925.1 of Cenchrus fungigraminus. NCBI lineage: Eukaryota > Viridiplantae > Streptophyta > Magnoliopsida > Poales > Poaceae > Cenchrus > Cenchrus fungigraminus. The sequence continues at coordinate 52,234,416 of CM072772.1, read as the reverse complement.
ATGGTATGGAGCGTGAGTACTTAGGGTACTTGGACCCAAGGTACGGAGCGCGAGTACTTAGGGTACTTAGACCCATGGTAAGGTTGCCGCCAGAGCGGGCTTGAGATTGCCTCCTTGGGATACAACCATTGTGACCTCCGAAACTCGGTACACCCAAAGCCGTGGCAAGAGCCCCCGGGATGTAATGTACCGAACTCGTGGTGGAGCCTGCGAAGCTTAGCATACCAATTCGTGGCCGGAGCCCCGAGATTCAGTGTTGTAAGCCCGTGGCTGTTTGGTCGATATACCCCAAGAGTAGTCGGCAGAGTGTAGCTCTCGTGAAAACCCGCCGAGAAGCTTACACAGATGAGTAGTCGCTAGGACCCGTAGGCCGCTTACAGCTGAGGATCCGTTAGGTAGCCGTAAAAGCTGGACCCTGGAGTACTTAGGGTAATTGTACCCATAGTACGGAGCGCGAGTACTTAGGGTACGAAACCCATGGTACAGAGCGTGAAGACCACGTGCAGCTAGGGACCATCGTTGCTAGGACGTGAGGGCCACTTACAGCTAGGTTCCATCGAAGCTTACACATGCAGTATGCCGCCGAAGCAGGCGAAGGTGCGACCGGAGTCGACTTTAGATTGCCGCGCGGAGCGGACTTTAGAAGCTGCCTCCTTGGGATAGCCCCCGAGTTGATGAAGTAGGCTCGTGGTGACTTGATCGATATACCCCAAGAGTAGTCAGCAGAGTGTAGCTCTCGTGAAAAACCTGTCGAGAAGCATACATAGATGAATAGTCGGCATGTTGTACTGCACGATGAGGAAAACAAGCCAAGGAAAGAGAAAATAATCATTTAAATAAATGACTTAGCTTTGCTGTCTGGGCAGACTGTTGATGCGACCGGAGTCGAGTTGTCGAGCGGCGAGACGGCGCGTCCGGATGCACAGCATAGGCGCAGTAGAGCTAGTGCAACCGAGCGACGAGTAGTCGAAATCAAGCCAGTGCGAGACGCATGGCTTAGACGAAGTAGTCGACAACGAGCCGCGCGAGGAGCCGAGGCACCCGATCGCACGACATAGGCGAAGTAGTCGACGACGAACCGCGCGAGGAGCCGAGGCACCCGATCGCACAACATAGGTGAAGTAGTCGACGACGAGCCGCGCGAGGAGCCGAGGCACCCGATCACACGGCATAGGCGAAGTAGTCGACGACGAGCTGAAGGACCGATTAGGCGAACCAGAGAGGGAGGAGTGAATGGGAGCCGATAAAAATTCTTCTCGAAGGAGATGAGGACTCCAACAAGACGAACACAGCTTCCAAATCACGTCTCCGACTCAACTACCCAAGTTGGCCAAGACCACGCAGCCACTGGAGTGCTACTGGTCCTAGGAACCAACAAACACCTTCACGGACTCGAGAACGCAGCGGAACAGCAACTCGAGCACCACTGACCTACACCGGTCAGGCCGGTGAGCACCACCGGTCAGACCGGTCCCTGCTGGCAAAATCTGTGAACTTCCACAGAAGGCCCCTACACCGGTCAGGCCGGTGTAGCTCACCGGTCAGACCGGTCCGAGCCAGGAAATCCCAAATCCTCCGAACAGGCCTACCGAGATCCAAACTGACCCAAACTCGAAACAGTAGCAACACGGGACAACAACGAACTCACCCAGACGTTCACCCGAGGCAAAACCCACAGAGCCTCTGCACCGGTCAGACCGGTAAGCAGCACCGGTCAGACCGGTTAGGCTGGGCCGCTCGGGGATGAACAACACCCGCGGGTCAACTCTCCCAAATCCAACTCCCGATCTCCCGAATCGCTCCACGGATTTGTGCAAGACTTTGGGGATAGTAGGAACACCTCATGGGCACTCCATAGCCAAGATTTGGTCCACCAAAACTTGCTAAATCAAGAGGAATCGAAGAAATCCCACCAAGAACGCCTCTAACCCTAGAGCCACTAAAACCCCAAAATCGAGCCCCTTTGCTCACGGATTTGGGAGGGGAATCAAAGGGAAAAGAACCACGAAGGGTTCATGCATACATCCCCCACCAAATCCCAAAGAGAAAGGCCTCGAAATCGCTCCAAGAAAAACGCCAAGAAAGGGCTCCGAAAATCACCAAAAAGGAGAAACGGGAAAGACACATCCAAGCCTTGAGGAACCACGCCGAATCATCTATACATACCAAAGAGGTTCATACAAGGTCTAGCTTGCCTTGAGGAACCACGCCGAATCATCTATTCAAGAAATGCACAAAGGAAAGCTATACATATGCTACAAAGGAGCTCCCACACACCAACTCAAGAAATCAAACACACACCAAGCTCCCCCCGCAAACGAGTGAAAGTTGCTTGATCTAGGGGTTTGGTGAAAATATCGGCTAGATGGTCATGTGTAGGTACATGGATCAAGGCTATCTTCCCTTTCTCTACATTGTCTCTCAGGAAATGATACCTCACTTCTATGTGCTTGGTTTTGGAATGGAGTACTGGGTTCTTTGCAACGCTTATGGCACTGGTGCTATCACATTGAAGTGGGACATGGGTATACTCCTCATCAAAGTCACTCATGGTGTATGTGATCCAAAGGAGCTGAGAACAACAACTAGCTGCGGCCACATACTCTGCCTCGGTAGTGGATTGAGCAACACTCGACTGTTTGCGGGAAGACCAAGACACCAAAGAAGAACCCAAGAACTAGCAAGTCCCAGAAGTGGACTTCCTATCCAACCGACACCCGGCAAAATCCGCGTTCGAAAATCCATGAAGAGCCAAAGAAGAAGACGCGGAGTACCAAAGGCCAAAGTCAGGAGTATGTCGCAAATACCTGAATATGCGCTTGACTGCTTGCCGATGCGAAGTCCTCGGAGACGCTTGAAAATGAGCGCATAGACATACCGAGAATTGGATGTCCGGCCTCGTCGCCGTCAAGTAGAGGAGTGACCTGATCATGCTCCGGTACTCCTTCTGGTCCACGTGTTCACCTTCCTCGTCCGCATCAAGAGCTGTAGTCATACTCATAGGCGTCACCATGGCCTTGGAGTCCTCCATCTTGAACTTCCTCACAATGTCCTTGGTTTACTTAGCTTGGTGCACAAATGTTCCTTCCTTTGATTGCTTGATTTGTAGCCCAAGGAAGAACTGCAACTCACCCATCATGCTCATCTCAAATTCCCTACTCATGTCTTCTGCAAACCTTGCAACAAGAGAGTTAGACGAGCCACCAAAGACAATATCATCCACGTATACCTGCACAATCAGGATATCTCTGCCCTGCCTGAGGAGAAACAAGGTCTGATCGACTTTCCCCATCTCAAACCCTCTCTCAAACAGGAACCCCCTCAACCTACCATACCAAGCTCTAGGCGCCTGCTTCAACCCATACAGCGCCTTCCTCAACTTGTACACCCGGTGGGGGTACTTCTCACTCGCAAACCACGGTGGTTGCCTCACAAACACCTCTTCCTCCAACACACCATTCAGGAAAGCACTCTTCACATCCATCTGGTACAACTTGAACCCTTTAGCCACGGAAAAGGCTAGAAGGATCCTGATCGCCTCCAAGCGAGCTACAGGAGCGAAAGTCTCCTCGTAGTCGATCCCCTCTTTCTGACTATACCCCTGAGCAACAAGTCTTGACTTGTTCCTCACCACTTCTCCTTTCTCTCCCTCTTTATTCTTCCACACCCATTTTGTCCCAATCAGCTTACACCCTGGGGGAGGGTCAACCAACACCCAAACTTGGTTCCTCTCAAAATTCTCCAACTCCTCATGCATCGAATTAACCCAATTATGATCAGATAGCGCGTGTCCAATGTCTTTGGGCTCAAAGGTGGCAACAAAAGCAGCATGAGCGAAATGAGAATTGTTCCGAACCCTCGACCGTGTAGTGCGTTCATTCATGTCGCCGATGATTCTCGAAGCTGGGTGATCCACTTGCACTCGCCGGGGAGGTTCTCGCCTTGATGCTACCTCCCCCTCAACAACAGCTTCGCCTTGATCTGAGTTTGTCGTTGTAGGTGTGGGAGAGGGCCCGTTCACGATCGTCGTCGAAGTAGTAGGTACATGTTCAGCTGCGGGCACCACACCGCCATCTTCATCATCTCCATGTTCATGCTCCTCCTCCTGAAAGATCTCCTCGCCAAGTTCGTCGTCACCTACACACTCAAAAACAAGCTGACTACGTGGCTGTGTCTCGTCGAAGGTCACCTCGCAAGTCTCCACGATTTGGTTAGTTTTAAGATTGAGCACACGAAATGCTCTAGAATGAGATGCATAACCAAAGAAAATACCATCGACAGACCTAGCCTCGAACTTGTCCAACTTCTTCCCTTTCTTCAGAATGAAGCATTTACAACCAAAGACATGGAAGTGACTCACCTTGGGTGTGCGACCGTGCATCAACTCGTAACAGGTTTTCTTCTTATGAACCCTGAGGTAGATCCTGTTCGACACATAGCACGCGGTATTGACCGCCTCAACCCAGAACCTTCTCGGTGTCCTATGCTCGTCGAGCATCGTCCGAGCCATCTCGCACAAGGTCCCGTTTTTCCTTTCCACTACACCATTCTGGGGAGGCGTATACGGACTCGAAAACTGGTGTTCAAGACCCAAGTCATGGCAAAAGGTTTCGAAGCGAGAGTTTTTGAATTCCGAGCCATTGTCACTGCGGATCGCTCGTATGGCATCTCCGTGCCTCTCGTTTCTTAACCTCAAGACAAGATCTCGAACAAAACCAAACGTCTCCCCTTTCTCCTCAAGAAAGAACACCCACGCATACCGAGAGTAGTCGTCCACCACAACAAGGACATACCACTTCCCACCCGTAGATCGCACACGAGCTGGGCCAACAAGGTCCATATGGAGCAGCTCGCATGGACGCTCAGTCATCACATCGGTGAGAGGCGGGTGAGAGGAGGCAACCATCTTGGCATGCCTACACGGCGCACAAACCAACTCTTTCTCACACCTCAACCGTGGCAATCCTTGGACCAAATTGAGTTTACTCAAGCGAGACAAAAGGTCAAAGCTCAAGTGACCCAACTTCCTATGCCACTTCCACAACTCACTCGAAGAACCAGCCAAAAAGCAACGCTCCACACCAGAAGACTGAGAGAAATCAGCTCGGAACACTTGACCCTCGGGAACGACCATGCAAACTAGGTCCCCTCGAGAATCTAAAATCCGAGAACCACCAGGCCGAAACAACACCTCAAAGCCCTCATCCAACAACTGGGACACAGAAAGCAAATTGAACCCCAGCGATTGAACAAGAGCGACACACTTGAGAGTGACCTTGTCACTTACCTTGATTTCACCTTCTGATAGTACACGCCCTCGCCCATTGTCCCCAAAGGTGATGTATGTCTTGGACACCACCGGGACGAGACTTGAGAACCACCCCTTGTCCCCGGTCATATGCCTCGAGCAACCGGAGTCAATCAACCAAACATTCCTCAAGTCTCCCACCTGAAATTCAAAAGCGAGCATGTAAGTGAACAAACGACTCAGCACTGGGGTTAGTACCAAAAGAGTAAAACCAGTGCCGAGCCATTTGCTCCAAAGTGGGGTTAGCACAAACCAAATCATCACGCCTATCAAAGTTACCACCACGGTAACCACTACGAGGGAACCAACCCTCTCTAGCTGGAGGAGGACGAAAGCCACGAAAGGAAAACCGTGGATCGTTCCTCCTCTCCATCTCAAAGCTACGACTCCTCCCACCCCCGTATTGAGCACGAGGTGGAGAACGCCTAGCAAACTGACCTCCTGCAAACTTTCCAGACCAACCACCAGAATCACGACCACCAGAACCAAACCGAGCATCCTCACGAGCATGAAAACCAACTCGCTGTCTGCCCAGACCAGCACCGGTCTGACTGGTGTAGTGCACCGGTCTTACCAGTGTAGCTCGGCCAGCAGCACCACCTGCTGCCTTCCGGTCTCCCCAAGCCGGAACCGTCCTCACAATCGCCTTGGCCCTGGGCATCTGCATACGAGGCTCAGGTACACCATTAGAGGGGTGGTACCTGTCCTTGTTAGCCCACTCTCTAGCCATTCTCTCCTCACGCTTCCTCTTGAATCAAAACTCATCCTTGTGACCATCTCTCCCACAATACCCACAATGGAACTTCATGGGCTGTGGCTTAGGCTTTGGCTTGGGTTGGGGCTGCCCACTCGGTTTCTCACCCTTCTTCTCTCCTTCCTCACCTCCCTTTGGGCTAACAAACTTCACCGGTTTCTGGAAATCATTTGTTGGGTGAGGGAATATGGGTGGATCTGGAGTAGTGTCAAGTTTGTTTCAGAGATGGTTAGGCTTGGGCTCAAACTTGTTATTGTGTCTGTTTGGTGGTGGGATAGGAATCTCTCCAACTCTCTCAACTCCCTCACCACTGTTCTCTCCAAGCTTGTCAGCCCCAAGTGCCTGACCATCATAGCGTTTGAAAGCCGCTATCATGATACCAAGCTAAGGCTCCTGACCCGACAACCAGCTCATACATTTCCTCAGCTCATCATTCTCATCCTGCAAGCGATCAACATAATGCGCAAGCTCCAAATTCTTAACCGCATGCAATTCACAAGTAGAGCAAGAAGTGGGAATAGGCTCTTTCAACTTAGCCTCAAGCGAAACAGTGTAAGCATGCATCTCATTAATCTTTCCATGCAAAACAGAGCAAGAAGTGCAAGCACCTAGCAAAGCAGGTCTAGACTTAAGCTCAGCCACTTCAACCCTAAGCATATCTAGTTCATCACAAGTAGAAGCATGCTTATCCTTAAGAGCAGTAAGATCAGCTAGGTACACAGAGCAATCACAGCAATCAATCTCATCAGAAACCACAAGAGAAGCCTTAAGCGAATCAATCTCAAGCTTAGCATCTAGGTTCTGGGTTTCTAGCTCAGCCACACGGTTCCTAGCATCTTCTAGTGAGGCCCTAAGCTCTTTCCTCATCTTCTTGGCCTCTCTAAGCATGTGATCGCGATTATCAAGCAAGTCAACCAACTCATCATTCTCCCTGCGCAAAGAGGAGAGCTCATCACATACCTCGTCCTCGGAGTCGGAGTCCGAGTCACTCTGGTGACTCTTCTTGCTGCCGGAGATACGAGCCATGCCGCAGAAGCCATCTCCCGCGAAGCAGCTCAACCCGCTCAAGTTCCTGGATGACTTCTTGTTCTTGCGCCGATCACCTTCATCTTCACTGCTACTCGAGCTCGAGGAAGAGTAGGCAGAGCTGGAGTCGACGTCGCTCGCTCCGACCATCGCTCGGGCCTTCCTGCCGCGTCCGTCCTTCTTCCTCGACCGTCACTCGTCCTTGTGCTTGTTCTTGTGCTTGTGATCGTGCCTCGATCGGTACTTGCCGTCCTTGCTCGACCGGTGCCTGTAGCCGTCCTTGTTCTCCATCTTCTCCGGGCAGTCAGCGACGAAGTGTCCTGGCTTGCCGCACTGAAAGCACGTCCGTGCTGTCCTCCTCGTGTTCACCCGGTTCTCGTGCAGCCTCTCGAACCGCCTGGTCAGCAACGCCAGCTCGTCCTCTCCAAGCACATCGAACTCCTTGTCTGGCAAAGACATCAAAGAAGACAGAGAGTACATCCTGGAGGATGTGTTAGCGTTAGACTTAGCTCCTTTGCCACCAACGAGAGCGAGACTATGAGAATCAGTCGGGCTCTCGATCTTGGCTGTCATACCACGGTCCAACTCAGCCGACTTGAGCTTCGAGAACAGCTCGTTCACCGTCAAGGTGTCATACTTCTCGGACTCAATAATAGCCTCAAACTTCCCGTCCCATACGGTACGATCCAACGAGTGCAAGAGCTTCATGGCTCTATCATGATCATCGTATGGGAGCACGGCCACATTTGCTCTCATGTTGTTCACAACGACCGTAAACCGTTGGAAAAGGGCATCGATGGACTCGCCGGGGAGATGAGTGAAGTTCTCGTACTCTCTCCGGTAAGTCGCGTACATCCGAGCCTGAACTTGAGCATTCCCAGCATGAGCATCCTTCAACTGCTCCCAAATCCTACAAGCTAAGTCCTCTGTCTGAACCCGATAGAATTCGGGCTGACACAGAGCACGAAACAAGTAGTCGACAGCCTTGTTGTTGGCTTCGAACATATCCCTCGATCCTGGAGCAAGGAAGTTCATCGGATGAACATAAGCTGTGTTCACCGTAACGTCCCAAAGGATCTGACCCTTTCCGCGGAGGAACAATGCCATCCGCCTCTGCCACACCTGGTAGTTCTTCCCATCGAAGTGCGGAGGACCTGAACCCCGTTCCTGGTACGCCATCTTTGGAGCTTAGACAGGTAAGAGTCAATAAAGACCCGAACCGGCTCTGATACCAATTGAAGGACCGATTAGGCGAACCAGAGAGGGGGGAGTGAATGGGAGCTGATAAAAATTCTTCTCGAAGGAGATGAGGACTCCAACAAGATGAACACAGCTTCCAAATCACGTCACCGACTCAACTACCCAAGTTGGCCAAGACCACACAGCCACTGGAGTGCTACTGGTCCAAGGAACCAACAAACACCTTCACGGACTCGAGAACGCAGCGGAACAGCAACTCGAGCACCACTGACCTACACCGGTCAGGTCGGTGAGCACCACCGGTCAGACCGGTCCCTGCTGGCAAAATCTGAGAACTTCCACAGAAGGCCCCTACACCGATCTGGCTGGTGTAGCTCACCGGTCAGACCGGTCCGAGCCAGGAAATCCCAAATCCTCCGAACAGGCCTACCGAGCTCCAAACTGGCCCAAACTCGAAATAGTAGCAACACAGGACAACAACGAACTCACCCAGACGTTCACCCGAGGCAAAACCAACAAAGCCTCTGCACCAGTCAGACCGGTCAGGCTGGGCCGCTCGGGGATGAACAGCACCCGCGGGTCAACTCTCCCAAATCCAACTCCCGATCTCCCGAATCGCTCCACGGATTTGTGCAAGACTTTGGGGATAGTAGGAACACCTCATGGGCACTCCATTGCCAAGATTTGGTCCACCAAAACTTGCTAAATCAAGAGGAATCGAAGAAATCCCACCAAGAACGCCTCTAACCCTAGAGCCACAAAAACCCCAAAATCGAGCCCCTTTGCTCACGGATTTGGGAGGGGAATCAAAGGGAAAAGAACCACGAAGGGTTCATGCATACATCCCCCACCAAATCCCAAAGAGAAAGGCCTCGAAATCGCTCGAAGAAAAACACCAAGAAAGGGCTCCGAAAATCACCAAAAAGGAGAAACGGGATAGACACATCCAAGCCTTGAGGAACCATGTCGAATCATCTATACATACCAAAGAGGTTCATACAAGGTCTAGCTTGCCGCCCGATCATCCTTCCCTCTCACAAGATCTCACCATGAAGCTCTCAAGCTAGTCCTAAGAAAATCCTAAGGAAAATAGGAAGAGAAAATAGGAAAACAAATGAGCTAGTGTTCCAAGAGATGGTTGCCATCCTCTCACCACTTGGGTTATATGGAGGCAACCGAAAGACGAAAATACCCTTACTAGCTAACTAGGGATACATGCCCCTCAAGGGCGAATTCGGAAAACTTTGTCTTCGCTCCATCGGACGGATGCCCAGCGACCGCAAACTTGCTTAGCCTCGACGCAAGCCTTGCGATCCCGACACATGTCCTCCGCTTCGAAGATTCTGGACTGCGTCATCGCACACCGGTCAGACCGGTGCTCCTCACCGGTCAGACCGGTACCCACCAGTTAGACCGGTCTGGAGCTGCTGCACCTCCATCTTCGGTTCTTCGGTCTTGGCTTTGTGGATCAACCAAGGAACCCAGTGGTTTTCTGGTAAACCACCGGAAACCCTGGGAACTCGGTGTAGCCTCCGCCAATCACCACTCATGACTCGGCTCCCACGTAGTCCTGGTTCGACCTTGGTTTTGAGGCTCAACCAAGAAACCGTCCATGACTTCATCTTGCTGTTCTTGCCACCATGCGGCCCGCACTTGACCCCGCTGGCCACCGGGTCCCTCGAACCAAGCCTACTTGTCTTCCCCACACCTGGAGGCCTCACCGGCAACGACCTTTCGCGCTTGTTCTTCACCTGCACCAACACCAGTCAAGCCGGAACCTGCACCTGCAATACTTAGCCAAGAGTCAGTCCACACCACATTGTCAATCACTCATCACACCAGGAAGCGACCATCCACCGGTCCTCGAACCACCCCTGGCTCTCACGAGCCGTGCGAGGAGCCGAGGCACCCGATCGCACGACATAGGCGAAGTAGTCGACGACGAGTCGCGCGAGGAGCCGAGGCACCCAATCACACGGCAGGCGAAGTTGTCGACGACGAGCCGCGCGAGGAGCCGAGGCACCCGGACGCGCGACGTAGTTGAGGTAGAGTCGGCATTGCCGTGAGACAAGTAGTCATGGCGCATGGCGTGGCTGAAGTAGAGCCAGTGCGACCAGACAGCAAGTTGAGCGGCGGCACAGTTGAGCTGTGAGACGGAGTGACCGAGCGCACAGCGAGAGCCAGTGCGACCGTTCGACGAGAAGTCGAGCGGCGAGACGGCATGTCCGGATGCGCGGCATAAGCGCAGTAGAGCCGGTGCAACCGGGCGACGAATAGTTGAGCTGCGAGACGCAGTGACCGGGCGTACGGCAAGAGCCAGTGCGACTGAGCGACGAGAAGTCGAGCGGCGAGACGGCGCACGACAAGGTTGAGGTAGAGCCCGTGCAGCTGGGTGACGAGTAGTCACGGCACACGGCGTGGTTGATGTAGAGCCGATGCAGCCGAAAGACGAGTAGTCACGGTGCACGGTGTTGTTGATGTAGAGCCGGTGCCACCGAGATGAGTAGTCGCGGCGCACGGCGTTGGTGAGGTAGAGCCGATGCGACCGGGAGACGAGTAGTCGCGGTGCACAGCGTAGTTGAAGTACTTGTACTCGCGTATGAATTCCAAGTGCATGAAGCAAAGATCTTGAAGATGTCTTGTGGGAGCTTTGTGCGTGTAGCAACTTATCAACCAATTAGCTTTGCACATGGAGCAGCCGCATGCACGTACGGAGTATTTCAGTGGACTTAAACAATCGATCTGCTGCTTTGGAGTGTTGGAACCGCTGTTTGTACGGGATGCAATGTCGACAGGAGGCAGGAGCTGACTCCATTTCGGACTGGAGAAGTGTGCGCTCTGCTGACAACAGCCAAAAGTTGTGCCTCCATTGCTTGCAGTTGGACTCTGTTTCGGACTCTGTCTCATCCGGGAGAGATTGTGGAAAAAACCGCACGTTGTGGATTCGGGGGTCTCCGTTTTTGATGTGGACCCAGGAAGTTGACGTAGACTCGGCGATTTTTTCTACCATGTAGATAGGAATTCAATTCTGCCCTGGCAGGAAGTCGTCGAGTTGCCGAATATAGTAGCCACACACTGAGTAGATTGATCTTGTTGACGAAGGTCCTTCGAATTCACTGGTGATCATGACGATCACCCCTACCTGGCGCGCCAACTGTCGGTGTTTTAGCCCGGCAACCTACCAAGGGGGTACCCGAGGTAGATGATTATGGTGGGGATCGCCAGACCTGGAACTCGAAGGTATGCGCAAGGACACGGGACACAACATTTATACAGGTTCGGGCCGCCAAGGTGCCGAACCCTACATCCTGTTTGGGGTATTAAGTATGGCGCCCTGCGCTTGGTGTTGGGTTGGTTGAGATCTCCTCCTAGGTACCCGGCCCTCCTTTATATAGTCCAGGGGGTGGGTTCCTAGTCGGTTACAAGGCAGGAGTCCTAGTAGGATTAGACAGATCGAGTCCTAGTAGGATTACAGGGGAATTCTAGTAGGAGTCCGTCTTCATCCTTCCTTGAATGGGTACCCGAGGTGTATGCCCGACACCGGGGTCAAGTGCGGGCCACATGGTGGTAAGAACAGCAAGACGAAGTCGTGGACGTTTTCTTGGTTGAGCCTCAAATCCAAGGTCGAGCCGGGACTTTGTGGGAGTCAAGTCATAAGTGGTGATTGGCGGAGGCTACACCAAGTTCGCGGGATTTGCAGTGGTTCACCAGAAAACCACTGAGTTGCTTGGCTAAGCCACAAAGCCAAGGCCGAAGACTCGGTGTGGCTGTTAGGCCAAAACTAGTCTGATCGGTTGGTGAAACCGGTCTGACCGGTTTGGGGTCGCAGGGCACCGAAGTGTTTCGAAGCGGAGGACATGCGTCGGGATCGCAAGGCTTGCGTCGAGGCTAAGCGAAGTGCGGTCGCCGGGCATCCGTCCGGTGGTGCTACGACGAAAGTTTCCCAAAGTTACCTTCGGGGGCGTGTATCCTAGTTTATGTAATAGGGGTAGTTTCGTCTTTCGGTTGCCTCCATATAAACTAAGTAGAGAGAGGATGGCAGCTATCTCTTGGAACCCTAGCTCATTTTCCTTTGCTATTTTCCCTTCCTATTTTCCTTAGGATTTTCCAGGACCAACTTGAGGGCTTCATGGTGAGATCTTGAGAGAGGGATGGATGATCGGGAAGTAAGCTAGACCTTGTATGAACCTTCATGGTATGTATAAATGATTCGGCGTGATTCCTCAAGGCTTGATTGTGTGTCTCCCGTTTTCCCTTTTTGGTGATTTTCGGAGCCTTTTCTTGACGCTTTTGTGGTGAGGTTTCGGAGGCATTTCTTTGATGGATTTTTGTTGGATGTCACATATGAGGACCTTGTGCCTCTTTGCTTGGTGACTTTGCTCTAGCAATCCCCCGAAACGGCTTCGATTTGGTGGCTTTTCGGTGGAGTTCTTGAAAGGTGTTCTTGAGGGTTGACTTTCGATTCCTCTTGATTGGGTGAGTTTTGGGGTCTGAGCTTTTAGACAAAGGTAGCCCACGAGGTACCACAGCTATCCCCAAAGTCTCACTTGAACCCATGGAGCGAATCAGGAGATCGATCAAGGAGAAGGTTGACTTTTTCCGGCGGGCTGAGTTCTTCCCGGTTGTCCAGGCAAAACCGGCCTGACCGGTTTCACAAACCGATCTGACGGTTTGACCTCAGTGGGCTGTCGTGAAGAGTTTTTGGACAGGAGAGTTTCCTTCAGGCTATGGCTTTTCCTGTTCGAAGTTTGGAAGGTTCTTGAGGTGGTTTTGCTGTGATTTGGTCTCGTAGGTCTTTTGGGAATTTCCTAGACAAAACTGGCCTGACCGGTTTACCAAACCGGCCTGACCGGTTTACCAAACCGGCCTGACCGGTTTCCCTTGCCTGTGAAAGACTAAGTCCCAGAGCACCAGTCTGATCGGTTTCAGAAACCAGCCTGACCGGTTTTGGCTTCCAACAGCCGTATTCATGTTGTTTTCCGCTTTGAGTTTTCAAAGGCTGTTGGTTGGATCTTGCTCCTAGGTCCAGTAGCACTCCAGGAGCTACGTGGATTTGGCAAGAGAAGTTCACGGAGGTCTCCGAGTGATTTTGGGTTCATAGGCCGAATTCTTGAATAGAATTTTTATCGGCTCCCATTCGCTCCCCCCCCCCCTCTCTGGTTTGCCGTTCCGGTCCTTCATCCTTGTGATAGTGGACGACTATTCTCGCTATGCTTCGGTCTTCTTTTTGGTTGATAAGGGGGAGACGTTTGGTCTTGTCCAGGATCTGATCTTGAGGTTGAAAAATGAGAGGAATGGAGATGTTGTTCAAGCTATTCGTATCGACAATGGCACATAATTTAAAAACTCTTCATTTGAAACCTTTTGCCGTGATCTGGGTCTCGAACATCAGTTTTCCTCTCCCTATGTCACTTGTCAGAATGGTGTGGTAGAGAGAAAAAATTGTTCCCTTTGTGAGATGGCTCGGACGATGTTCGATGAGAATAGGACTCTGAGGAGATATTGGGCTGAGGCAGTGAATACCGCGTGCCATGTAGGGAACCGGATTTTTCTTCGGGCTTTCATGAAAAAGACATGATATGAGATCATGCATGGGCAAGCACCTAGAGTGAGCCATTTTCGAGCTTTTAGTTGCCGGTGCTTTATTCTCAAGAAGGGCAAGCTTGATAAGTTTGAGGCAAGATCCTCCTATGGCATCTTTTTAGGTTATGCTAATCATTCTCGAGAATATCATGTGCTCAACCTTGATACTAACTGTGAGACAAGGGTACCCCTGGGTCCCTACCGACCAGGCTCACGGCCGTCCCCGACAAGTGCGTCCGGCCTACCAGAAGACCCGCCGACCTGACACTGGGCCCAACCGACCTAGTTGATGGCCCACACGACCTCTAGAAGACCTTCCAGAAGATTCCCTAGGCGACCTTATCCGGAACGACTTCAAGACTTGGCATGCAAGGCAAGATAACGGTGGATTCCGACAAAGCAGTTCGACGTATATGGCAATGGTTGTAATCAACTAGACTTAGGTCTCCTGGTCGTAACCGATCAGGAGTCTGGGTGCCGACCTTGTCCGCTGGCCAATATAAGGCAGGCGAGGCGACCCCTTGTACAATCACGCAATCCTCAAGCAATCTACACCGACAACTGGACGTAGGGTTTTACTCTCCGGAGGCCTGAACCAGTATAAACTCGTCGTGTTCTCTGTGTTCCGTGTGCTCGTGCGCAACCTTCAAGTTCTTAGCCCTAGATTCCACCCCGCCAAACAAATAAACCACCGGGGTTGACCCCCCTGTGGGCTGTGCAGATCTAAACATCTGACAGTTGGTGCGCCAGGTAGGGGGAAATCCAGGGTTCTCCGTGCAACTCGATGGCTTCGACAAGCGGCGTCATCTTCCCTGAGAGCATGGCGGACATCCTCGCCAAACCCATCGACATCTGCATCAGCTCTATGCCGGCAGAATCCACCGCTCTAGCCGCCTACCTCATCATCGAGAGCACCGCGGTCACCACCAACCAGCAGGTCGGATCCGATCTGCTGGCAGAAACCCACCCACCCACTCCTCGCGACCTGATCGCGGGGCTCGATCGCATCGAGGACATGCTCTCCGACACAATCAAGGTCTGTGAGCACGTCAAGCGCCCTCGCAGGACCCCTGCACCTTCACCCCGCATGCCTCTTGGTCGGCGGAACTCAACTCATGCAGCATCTTGCTACATGAAGAATAAGATCCAGATCGAATCTGGACACAAGACCCCACACCATGGAAACTGCAGAGGTCATCTCGACGACCCTTGCCCCGTCCACAAGGACTCCAAACACACGGCTCGCCAGTGGCGTGTGCTCAAGAAGCTTCGCCGACCCCTAATCGTGGCTCATCGCCACCAGATCAACCGTGAGCCATCCCCGGACTGCCTCACGTTCTAGATCGCCCGAACGACCATCTCTCCCAACAATCCGGGCGACGCGTTCGAGATCCTGGATCGAGAGGTCCTCGTGGTCTCCGCCGATGTACCTCCTCAAGCTGGCGAGACAGATGAGCAGCACCAACAGCGAGAGAACGCTAACGCCGCACGAGATGTGCGTCGTCAGCAGGAGATAGATCCAGCTGCAGCAGCTGCCCAGGCCCCAGGTCAAGCCGCGAGCAACATCATACCAGGTGCCGGTGGCCAACCCGTAGGCAACGTTGTCAATGGGGGACCACACCCTGCGGCCCCAGCCGCCCCTCACCAGCAGTAGCAGAATCAAGACGAGCCCCGTCGACACCGCCTACGTGCCAAAGATCTCCTGAGGGACTTTGAGCAAGATGGCCATGAAGTCTACAACTCTCCTCAAGCCAACCTAGGCGCAGCCCTTGCCGAGCTGGGACAACTTGCGGATACTCCTGCGACTCGACATCTACAAGCTCACATCCGTATCGCCACTGCTCAGGTCGAAGAAAGAGGTCCAGGATACAGCAGATCGGCTTCAAGTTCCTACTCCAGGAGTAGGTTGGAGCGACCCCGCCATCATCATCACGACAACGATAACGCTCCCCTTCAGCCCGTTCCAGAAGAGGGAGGTGGTGAGAATGAAGTCGTGCAACCAGTTAACGCTGCTGCTAATGTAGCGGCCAATCCAGCTGCCAACGCCGCTGGTAATGCCGCCGGCAATGGTGCCAATAACGCCGCCAATGCTGCTGGTGCCTAGCAGCAGAACGTCGCTGGTAACGCAAGACAGAACGCTGGAGCTCAACCTCCACCAGCACAAGCCACACGCGCCTGGAGCAACCAGCGTCAACCCATATGAGATGAAGCGGAGATAGAGCACCGCGCTAACTACGACCGCGACAACGGGGTCCCTGATCCCCTTGACGCCAATCACCCCATCCAAGCAGAAGACCTCCGCGAGATGCACGATCGAGACCTCCTGCGTCGTGCCCAGTACGACCAGGATAATGGTACTCCTGATGACCTCTATGTCATCCCGACAACCTACGCTCCAGCATCTAGTTCTGGAGCAATCAACAACATTCCAGTGTTCTCACGACGTCTCAGGACGATCAGATACCCCCAAGGACTTCAAACCAGCCATTGAAAAATATGACGGCCACTCCGACCCGAGTATTTGGCTCAAGATGTACAGCATCGCCACCCGGGCGTCAGGAGGCAACGAAGACCACATGGCAGGATACTTTCCTCTCATGATGGGCCAAGCACCACTCCTGTGGCTCGACAATCTCCCTACGGAGTGCATCACCTCGTGAGTGACCTTATCGCAGCTCTTCACGACCAACTATCAGGCGACCTACAACCGCCCCGGCAACACTCACCATCTTGCCAAAGTGCGGATGAGGAAGGACGAAACTCTCCGTGAGTACACCAACCGCTACTTCGAGAACCGCAACACTCTTGCGAGTGTCAAGGATGAAGACGTCATAGCCTACTACAAGAAGGGGGTAACTAACCTCAAGCTCTTCGAGAAGATCCATGAAGCTGACGCCAACACCATCGCTGACCTCATGGCCTACATCGACAAGCTCGTCGACACCCAAGACGCGGTGGTACAAGACTTCAAAGGTGATGATCACGATGACGGTGGCGGCAGGTCGCGCAAGTGATCTGGTGAGGTTTATGCGACCGACCCACCTAGACCTTCCACCTTCCTCGAAGGTGACTTCAACATCGTTATGGATGACATGTGCCAGTTCCACCGCGATGCCAAGCACACCATGAGGGAGTGCGAGCAATTAAAGTGCGCCCTAGGCGTACCCCCGGAGCCAAAGAAGACTAAGAGCGGCAACAACGATGACCAGAGAAACGGCCGCCGCTATGACAACCGCAACCGTCGACCTGATCGACGTGACTACCGCGACCGACGACCTTACCATCGCAACGACGATAGGGATCGCCGTGATTATCGCTGCTGAGAGCCTGTGTGGTTCGAGGACCGGTGGATGGTCGCTTCCTGGTGTGATGAGTGATTGACAACGCTGTGTGGACTGATTCTTGGCTAAGTATTGCAGGTGCAGGTTGCGGCTCGACTGGTGTTGGTGCAGGTGAAGAGCAAGCGCGAAAGGTCATTGTCGGGTAGGCCTCTAGGTGTGGAGAAGACAAGTAGGCTTGGCTTGAGGGACCTGGTGGCCAGCGGGGTCAAGTGCGGGCCGTATGGTGGCAAGAACGGCAAGATGAAGTCATGGACGGTTTCTTGGTTGAGCCTCAAAACCAAGGTCGAGTGTTGTCACTTCTTATGTCGTTACTAAATTTGCAACGGCACCAGAAAGCCTGTTGGTATACTACACGATCACAGATAAATCCGCAAGCGCACGGATACCGTTGTAGCTTTCACCCGGGAGTATTCCAAGGTATCGATTTCCACGGGGAACGAGAAGTGTTGTGAACCTGAACTAATTCGTCCGGGGGATATGGTGATGAAGGATAGAAAGGCAAGGGTAGATTTCAGGTAGAGAGGGGATAGCTGATGAAGTTTGGGATTCGTGAATCAAGGCAAAACTTGTCGCTCGTCGAGGCCAGAGGGAAAAGAGCCACAGAAAGGGATGAGAAGGGGGCTATGATGTCGTAACTCGTACCTGCCGGAACTAACGTGGCGGACTACAAAGCCCGTCCAGAGCTGTCACCTCCCTAGGGTACCACAACTATTCTGTTGAATCGGGAAGCATTCCAAGGTACTGGAGAGCCTAGACACCACGTCTACACTAACCAAGCACTACTTTACTCGGATCCAAAGCAAAGCAATCACAACAAGTAGAAACTACTAATTGCAATCGAAGAACCTAAGAGCGAATGATGAAATGACTTGAGACTTAGTTACTCATGAATTCGAACTTACAAAACATCCCGGGTGTGGACGACCGTAGTTGTACCGCACCCGCCGAGGTACGAAGAGAAGACCGACACTCCGGCTTCTACTCCAACACTCAACTCTCTCTCCCTACTCTGTAAATACTAACTTGTATAGGGCTCCGCCACTTGCTTCTAATCACTTGTACCCTCTTCTACGAGGTGCCAGGCTCTATATATAGCCCCAATGGGTCGGTGGCTGCAGGAGGGGGTACTTGTAGGCGAGAGAGAGCTGCAATGTCGAGCAAGGACGTGCGGCCGTATCTCCAGCTGCGGCCGGCCCTGTGATTTCCACCGCCTTCGATCGTGCGTCTGTGATTTGGTCCCTGAGGCGGTTAGAAGGCGGTTGTGGGTCGGTTTGCTAAGAGAAGGAGGTGCGGCCGGTCCTCTTGGTGCGGCCGGCCCTGGGCCCTCTTGTCATCCACTTCGGATCGTGCTCTAGTGGGTAGATGAAGTCTTTGACGTTGTCCCACGTCGGTTGTTCACTAGGTTGTTGGTCCATTGATCCGAGTGAGGCTAATCTCAACCTCTGGATCGAACCGACCTTGTTCCTTCGATCAGGATAATTCCTAGCTGTGTTTCCTTGAGTGACCGAGGCTTGGTGGCACGTTTGGGCAAGTCAGGCAGGTGCGGGCGGTCCTAGTGGTGCGGCCGGCCCTGGAGGTTCGGCCGGCCCTGCCTCCTGGCCCCTGTGCAGCTCGCCTGTGGTGTGTTTGCTTGATCCAACACGATCATGATGGTTTTGGTCTTTCGGGAGCTGATGCACGGGACTTCACTTGGTGTGAACCTAAATAGTGGTGCAAGGTAGGGCCGGCCGTACCACTAGGTGCGGTTGTGCCTACCTTATGTGGCTTGGTGCTCCGAAATTGCTCCCTAATCTTGATCCTGCAAATAAAATCTCAACACAGCTCGTGGAACTTCGTTAGCACCTAAAACATGCATGAAATTGGTGTTTGACCCATGGACTTGGTCCCCTTGGATATTATGCTAGGTGCAGAGGCATTTGGCAAAGTTTGGTGTTGATCGGAGGAGGTTGATAGGTCCGGCCGAACCTACCAGGTTCGGCCGCACCTACCCCCCGTCATGCCTTGTGTCACAGTCTTCCGTGAGGCATAATTTCTGCACCCGAACTCCGAATTGGGTGAACCAAAACTCCATTTCGATCATCTCGACAAGAACTTCGCAATGGTGCTATCAAACTAAGCATTTGACATTGTTTGTCAAGATGCTTTATTTGTGCTATGATGTCTCATTATGACCTGCATCCAAATATTCACTAAAGCTCGTGGAATCCGTTAGTTTATAACCCCACAGCTATGATGCAAGCTTTGATGGAGTGAAATTTGTTCAAAGTTGAGGGTCAAAAATAGGGACTTAACGACCGTCAACACACCCCCACACTTGGTCCTTTGCTCGTCCTCGAGTAAAGGTTAAGGACCAAGGTGAAAACAAAAATTCCTAGGGTATGAAGCGAGCATAAGAGATATTCCGAATCATACCTTGCACTTGTGAACTTTGAAGTGTCTATCATGCCATCTTGGGTAGTTGAGGAATGGAACGATCTTGAATCAAATCACTTCTACTCCTCATGTCAAGTAGCTTGGGATTTTTTTTCAATAAGTTTTCATAATAAACCTTGCTTGGCACCTCATTTGATTCTCTCAAATCGCTCAATGTGTATAGTCCTCACCAAGGCATTAGATTGCCTTTCTTCAACCTACTTCTAATGATGGCTATATATGGAGCTCAAGGTAGGGTATAAAGATGAGGTATACTTGCATCACATGTATTGCAAAGTCAAAAACCGGATCCAAGGAGAAAATCAAATCATACAATCAGATCAAGATGTGCATGTGTAAGGATATGATATATATGGTAAGGTGGATACTAGGCCCAGAATGGGTGCTAGATATTACCATATGTATAATGAACGTTGTGATGATGGTAAGGTGTACACTAGGCTCGGAATGGGTGCTAGTTATTACCGTCTGATTTGTTGTAACTACATTTTGCATGATCCTCTCTCTCTATTTTGACTCTTTTGTGGACATGCCTATCTTTTCTTTTTTTTCTTCTTTTTTTTCTTTTTTTTTCTTGTTCCTTCATGTGTCCAACTTTTTTTCTTGGACCTTCATGTGTCCATTTTTTTCCTATAGCCATGTCTCTTTTGTAATATTAACTTGGAGAGAGAGAGAGATCAACACATAGTGTGGAGCTTTATTTTGTGGAATAGATAGATGGTACAATGCTAGCTCTCAACTGAGCATGGCAAGGAGGATGTTGGCGTGTACGTGTATCTTGATCATGAAAACATGAAAAGAATTCTCACAAGGGTCACAACAATTTGACAAAGCTCAATGCAATGACATGTAGCACATGTGTATGAGGTTTTCAAGATGTCGCATCATATGGCTCTGGTAGGACATGGCATATCAAAGAGGAGCTTCGCAAAGGGTTTTCAAAATTTTCAAATAAATTTCCCAAGCACTCAAACATTTGGAGCAAAGATCATTTCATCAGACCATATCTCAAACACCAACTACTTAGATGGGCATGGTTTCCTAAAGATATGTTGTTCACAAGCATCAAGATAATAAGTATGGAATAAAACTTATGCAAGCCAACCATAGGAAACATGTCGAGCATTGGGTGCATGAGGATTCAATTGAGTTTGATTTATATGATCAGATTTAAAACTCATTTAAACTCATGATTTCCAAAAGTAGAGAGGTAGGGGTGCACATACCATCGCTCTTGGAGAAAGTGGGGAATGAGACAGACAAATGGTGATTCGGCCAAACCACAGGGGCGACCGACTTGCTCTAGTGCACTTACCTCATCCCTCGTCGATTAGCGTAGTCGGTGTTGTGCGGGACCATGGCGGGAGATCTCAATTTTATGTTTCGACGAACCTGAGAAATCTCCCCCATACTTACTCTTGTACCTGGTGTTATTATTCAAAGAAAAAGATGGAAACAAAAAGGGAGGCTCTGCTAGCTGAAGAGCTAGGAAGCCTTTATTCAAATTCAAATATTTTTGTGTTTTTTTCAAGAGAGCAAGATGCAAGAACCAACACCATCTTCAAACCAAAATAAGATTTAGTATGAGAGAAACTTACTCGGGATACTCACATATCTCCCCCACACTTGGAGTTTGCATAACTAGGCAACACAACTCAAGTGTGCGGAGTTCAAGCTTCCTTCGTAATACTTTCTCTCCCTAAATTACCTTGGTGTTGTAGTTGGTGTAGCTCTCATGTTTTTAGGCATTGCCTATCCATCGGTCCTTTCAATCTCCACCTGAAACGTTAGCGACCAAAAATACCCGAACGATGACTAATCCTAAAGAGATGCTCTTGCTTTTATTTGAAAAGGAAATCTAAATGATTATTCGGGCTATCTCCCGATAGTGCTTTGTTTTGGGTCATAAGCTCGACCACTGGAGGTCTTCATCTTGCAACCAATCGAGATGATGAAACCATCATAGCTCTAGCTGCAAGGTTAGTACCAAAAAAATGACCACGAAATTTGCAATGTTTATGGTAAACAAAAGCATCTACAACCTTCCTTTCAAAGTTAGCATGCACAAGGAAATGAGGAGGTTGTAGGTTTCGTAAAGGTCATTGGTAATGGGGCTTGATAACTCTGGAAACCTTTGATGTGAGCATGGGATTTGTGATCCCTCTAGTGTAAAACCTTCATGCTCGAGTCTGTTTTCTGAATCCAAAGTTGACGCCTCAAGAATGTCCATAGACCACACATGTTCTTTCTTAACCTCAAGTATATGACATTGGAGATGTGTATCTCGAACCTCAAGATGATATGGCTGCTTTTCATGGTCGAGCACACTACTCAGTACCCCTTCAATGGGTCTTCCGATGAGAATGAAGGGTGGATCTCCTTTTGGGATGTCAAAGATATGATAATCTAGGAAGATCCCATAGTCTCCAATCTTTGTTTGGACGACTCTAAGGATTCCCTCCGTCTCTATGGTTTGACCCGAAATCCATTGGAGATGCTTCTGAGAGAAAGAGAGGGGTTCGTCAAGAAAGGCCTCTAATACTAAGGATTTAGGAATGATATTGATATCGACCCTAGGGTCATAGAACACATCCTGGTAAGAGAGGTTTCCTACTTGGCATGAGAGTGACTTTAGCTCGGGATATAGCTGGATTACTTGATCCATGCCTTCTGCTTCTCTCAACCATTCCCGGCTACTGATTGTGGAGATGTATTCCAACTTTTCTCTCCGTCTTTTCTCTTCCTCTGGGTTGGGTAAGTTGACTTCTTCTCTCTCGTGTGTTGAGTCTCTTTCCCTTCTCGGGAAGGATTTCTCCGTCCAATGTTTATCAAATAACTCATCATAGTATTCATAGACGAAGTCACACGAGAGGTGATCGAACTCTCGATAAGGTTGGAATGGTTCCCCTGTGAACCAAGTTTTGGTAAGAGGAGGATGGGTGTCTGTGGATATGAATTTTTCTAGGACATGTTCCTCCTCTATAAACTCTGTTTCAGAGAGTGAATCGGAGTATGTTGATTCCTCGTCGAAGTCATACGAGTAATCAGCTGGGTACACACGGGGATAGAGGAGTGGTTCTTCATGCAAAAAGGTGCTAGTGGGTTTCTCCTCTATGGGTTTCGATTCCGAGAGAGTGTTTGGCATGTGCTCCTCCTGAGTGATCTCTTCCTCATCCGGGAATTCATCATAAACTCCCATGTAAGGGGTATTTTGAAGGATTGTTGTTAGAATGTCCTTACACTCAGACAAGGTGAGATGAGTGAAAGATCCTCCGGAAGAAGAGTCTAAGAAAATTGCTAACTCTAGTCCAAGACCATCACAAAAGTGTTGCAAAAGAGCGGGCTCTGCGATACCAAGGTCTGGACCAGAATCTATGATTTTTGTAAATCTTGCCCATGCGGCTCCTAGAGATTCGGTCTTCCGTTGCTCAAAACAGATGACCTCTCATCGGAGTTTCACTACTTGGGGAGTCGGGAAGAATGTTAGGCAAAAAGCCTTTCGTAAACTTTCCCAGTCCCCCTCCATACTTCTCACACTGAACGAATACCATTGCTTTGCTCTCCCCGTTAATGAAAACAGAAAGAGTTTCCATTTCAAGGTATATTGACTCATTCCTGCGATCACAAGACACGAACAAAGTTGTTCGAACTCGCGCAGGTGGGAATAAGGACTTTCATCCTTATCTCCGGAGAAGCTTTGCTCTCGGACCATAGCTATGAAGTCGGGAAGTAGCTCATAGCTAGATGTTTCAATGGAATGTGATGAAGGTGGAGGCTCCAAATGATCGCCCTTTGGAGCGGCAAAATCAAAAAGGGTTGGATTGGAATCCATGTGATAAATGGGGTGATACACGGATGAACTAGGTTCCGGATCAGAACAGCTACCGTTCCCCGGCAACGGCGCCAGAAAGCTTGTTGGCACTTCGTACATCGTTACTAGATTTGCAACGGCACCAGAAAGCCTGTTGGTATACTACACGATCACAGATAAATCTACAAGCGCACGGATACCGTTGTAGCTTTCACCCGGGAGTATTCCAAGGTATCGATTTCCACGGGGAACGAGAAGTGTTGTGAACCTGAACTAATTCATTCGGGGGATATGGTGACGAATGATAGAAAGGCAAGGGTAGATTTCGGGTAGAGAGGGGACAGCTGATGAAGTTTGGGACTCGTGAGAGTCACAGATAGAATCAAGGCAAAACTTGTCGCTCGTCGGGGCCAGAGGGAAAAGAGCCACGGAAAGGGATGAGAAGGGGGCTCTGATGTCGTAACTCCTACCTGCCGGAACTAACGTGGTGGACTACAAAGCCCGTCCGGAGCTGTCACCTCCCTAGGGTACCACAACTATTCTGTTGAATCGGGAAGTGTTCCAAGGTACTGGAGAGCCTAGACACCACGTCTACACTAACCAAGCACTACTTTACTCGGATCCAAAGCAAAGCAATCACAGCAAGTAGAAACTACTAATTGCAATCGAAGAACCTAAGAGCAAACGATGAAATGACTTGAGACTTAGTTACTCACGAATTCGAACTTACAAAACATCCCGGGTGTGGACGACCGTAGTTGTACCGCACTCGCTGAGGTACGAAGAGAAGACCGACACTCCGGCTTCTACTCCAACACTCAACTCTCTCTCCCTACTCTCTAAATACTAACTTGTATAGGGCTCCACCACTTGCTTCTAATCACTTGTACCCTCTTCTATGAGGTGCCAGGCTCTATATATAGCCCCAATGGGTCGGTGGCTGCAAGAGAGGTACTTGTAGGCGAGAGGGAGCTGCAGTGCCGAGCAAGGAGGTGCGGCCGTATCTCCAGGTGCGGCCGGCCCTGTGATTTCCACCGCCTTCGATCGTGCGTCCGTGATTTGGTCCCTGAGGCGGTTAGAAGGCGTTTGTGGGTCGGTTTGCTGAGTGAAGGAGCTGCGGTCGGTCCTCTTGGTGCGGCCGGCCCTGGGCCCTGATGCCATCCACTTCGAATCGTGCTCTAGTGGGTAGATGAAGTCTTGGACGTTGTCCCACGTCGGTTGTTCACTAGCTTGTGGGTCCATTGATCCGAGTGAGGCTAATCTCAACCTCTGGATCGAACCGACCTTGTTCCTTCGATCAGGATCATTCCTAGCTGTGTTCCCTTGAGTGACCGAGGCTTGGTGGCACGTTTGGGCGAGTCGGGCAGGTGCGGCTGGTCCTAGTGGTGCGGCCGGCCCTAGTGGTGCGGCCGGCCCTGCCTCCTGGCCCCTGTGCAGCTCGCCTGTGGTGTGTTTGCTTTATCCAACACGATCGTGATGGTTTTGGTCTTTTGGGAGCTGATGCACGGGACTTCACTCGGTGTGAACCTAAATAGTGGTGCAAGGTAGGGCCGACCGTACCACTAGGTGCGGCCGTGCCTACCTTATGTGGCTTGGTGCTCCGAAATTGCTCCCTAATCTTGATCCTGCAAATAAAATCTCAACACAGCTCGTGGAACTTCGTTAGCACCTAAAACATGCATGAAATTAGTGTCTGACCCATGGACTTGGTCCCCTTGGATATTATGCTAGGTGCAGAGGCATTTGGCAAAGTTTGGTGTTGATCGGAGGAGGTTGATAGGTCCGGCCGAACCTACTAGGTTCGGCCGCACCTACCCCCCGTCATGCCTCGTGTCACAATCTTTCGTGAGGCATAATTTCTGCACCTGGACTCCGAATTGGGTGAACCAAAACTCCATTTCGATCATCTCGACAAGAACTTTGCAATGGTGCTATCAAACTAAGCATTTGACATTGTTTGTCAAGATGCTTTATTTGTGCTATGATGTCTCATTATGACCTGCATCCAAATATTCACCAAAGCTCGTGGAATCCGTTAGTTTATAACCCCACAGCTATGATGCAAGCTTTGATGGAGTGAAATTTGTTCAGAGTTGAGGGTCGAAAATAGGGACTTAACGACCGTCAACATCGAGCCGGGACTTCGTGGGAGCCGAGTCATGAGTGGTGATTGGCGGAGGCTACACCGAGTTCGCGGGGTTTCCAGTGGTTCACCAGAAAACCGCTGGGTTCCTTGGTTGATCCACAAAGCCAAGACCGAAGACCGGAGGTAGCAGCACCAGGACCGGTCTGACCGGTGGGTCTGACCGGTCTGACTAGTGTGCTACGACGCAGTCCGGAGACTTCGAAGCGGAGGACACGCGTCGGGATCGCAAGGCTTGCGTCGAGGCTAAGCAAGTTTGCGGTCGCCGGGCATCCGTCCGATGGTGCTACGACGAAGTTTCCCAAAAGGCCCTTCGGGGGTGTGTATCTTAGTTTAATGTAATGGGGGTAGTTTCGTCTTTCGGCTAGCCTCCATATAACCCAAGTGGTGAGAGGATGGCAGCCATCTCTTGAAACCCTAGCTCATTTGCTTTTGCTATTTTCTGTTCCTATTTTCCTTAGGATTTAGAGGACTAGCTTGAGAGCTTCATGGTGAGATCTTGTGAGAGGGAAGGATGAGTGGGAGGCAAGATAGACCTTGTATGAACCTTTATGGTATGTATAGATGATTCGGTGTGGTTCCTCAAGGCTTGATTGTGTCTCTCCCATTTTCCCTTTTTGGTGATTTTCAGAGCCTTTTCTTGGCGATTTTGTTGTGGCGGTTTTGAGACCTTTCTCTTTGGGATTTGGTGGGAGATGTATGCATGAACCCTTCATGGTTCTTTTCCCTTTTGATTCCCCTCCCAAATCCGTGAGTAAAGGGGCTCAATTTTGGGGTTTTCTTGGCTCTAGGGTTAGAGGCGTTCTTGGCGGGATTTCTTCGATTCCTCTTGATTTAGCAAGTTTTGGTGGACCAAATCTTGGCTATGGAGTGCCCATGAGGTGTTCCTACTATCCCCAAAGTCTTGTGCGAATCCGTGGAGCGAATCGGGAGATCAAGGTTTGGATTTGGGGGAGTTGACCCGCGGGTTGCTGTTCATCCTGAGCTGCCCAGGCTTGACCGGTCTGACCGGTGCCCGTGACCGGTCTGACCGGTGCAAGGCCCTTGTGGGATTTGCCTCAGGTGAATTGCCTGCTCTGTGTGGTTTTGGGCTGTGGTGTTGCTGGTCAATTCTTGGCAGGTTTCAAGGTGTTTTGCTAGGTATTGTGAAGGTTTTTCTTCTCCTTCAGTTTGAGTTTTGGAGGTGGTTTTTGTTCCAGGGCCTAGAGGAGTCACTAAGGCTTCCTGGAACGTTTCTGTGCAACTACTGTAGCCACCGGCCTGACCGGCGCTGTTCACCGGTCTGACTAGTGCCATCGGTCTGACCGGTGTAGCACAGGCAGTGTGTTGTGCATATTTCCGCTGCGTGTTTTGAGTGTTTGGTTGAGTTGTTGGTTCCTAGGACCAGTAGCACTCCAGTGGCTACGTGGTCTTGGCCAACTTGGGTAGTTGAGTCGGAGACGTGTTTTGGTTAGCCGTGTTCGTCTTGTTAGAGTAGCCATCTCCTTCGAGAAGAATTTTTATCAGCTCGCATTCACTCCCCCCTCTCTGGTCGCCAGTTCGGTCCTTCAGCCGCGACTATCGCCGCAATGACCGACGTGATGATCGTCGTGATGACTACCGCCGCGACGAACGCCGTGACAACTAACGCGACAATCGTCGTCGTTATGACGACCACAACAATGACGGCAACCGCCGCAAGGAGCCTTCTCATCCGCCTCTACCGAAAGCGAGCAATCCTAACGGTGTGTTCCAGAATGCCAACCGACAGATCAACTTCATCGTCGGTGGCCGTCAAGCAGCCAAGAGCAATAGACAACAGCGATCGAACGCAAGAGAGATCAGCCAAGTCAACACTGAAACTCCACAACCCCTGCGTTAGTCGGAGTACCCCATCACTTTCTCCAGGAAAGACCATTGGGTACACATACCAGACCCCGGGACCTACCCGCTGGTCGTCAACCCCATAGTGGACGGCGCCTTCCTGCCTAAGACCCTCATCGACGGGGACAGTAGCTTGAACATCATCTTCACTGAAACGCTGAAGAAGATGGAATTCAACTTCTCCAAGATGACCGCTTGCGACGAACCCTTCTACGGGGTCGTGCCCGACAAGGCTGCATACCCCATAGGTCGTGTATGCCTGCCAGTCACTTTTGGCAAAGACGATAACTTCCAGACGGAGTACCTGACGTTCGAGGTCGCGGACTTCCGCTCCTCCTACCACGCCATCCTTGGTCGATCCATGTTGGCCAAGTTTATGCCTATCCCGCATCACACCTACCACATCATGAAGATTCCAGCACCAAACGGAATCCTTCCCGTCTACAGTGATATCCTTGTCTCCTACAACTGCGAAAGCGACACTGTCGACCTCGCCAAGGTATCTGCGTGCAAAGCCGCAGCAACGGTCATGGTCGCTCAGGCTGCCAAGATCGACCAAACTACTCTGTAGGTGCCAGAACAGAAGCGCACGGCTACTGCCTTGGACGCAAGTCCTGCAGTGAAGAAAGTTTGCCTCGGCCTGCCCGACGCAACCAAGGAAGTCACCATCGGGGCCGACCTCGACCCCAAATAGGAATTCGCGGTCACCAATTTCCTCTAGGACAACGCCGACATCTTCGCATGGAGCCCATCCGACATGCCCGGTGTCCCCAGGGAGCTAGCTGAGCACGCCCTTGAAGTAAGCAAGACAACAAGACCTATCAAGCAAAAGCTCCGGCGATTTCCAAAAGATAGAAAGCAGGCCATAGAAGTAGAAGTCTCTAAGCTCCTAGCTGCAGGATTCATACAAGAATGTAAACACCCGATTTGGCTTGCAAACCCGGTCCTTGTACCCAAGAAGACTGGAGGATTAAATGTGTATCGACTACACCAATCTCAATAAGCACTGCCCGAAAGATCCCTTCCCTCTTCCTCATATCGACCAGGTCGTGGACTCCACGGCTGGCAGCGTCCTTCTGTGCTTCCTCGATTGCTATTCAGGTATCACCAGATAGCCCTGAATCCCGACGATCAAGACAAAACGGCATTCATAACGCCTAATGGCATCTACTACTACAAGGTCATGACCTTTGGCTTGAAAAAATGCTGGAGCTACCTATCAGAAGGCGATACAGAAGTGCTTGAAGTCTCAAATCGGGAAGAACGTAGAAGCCTACGTCGACGATGTGGTCGTCAAAACCACCGAAGGGGATAAGCTCATCAACGACCTCGCCGAAACTTTCGCCAATCTACGCACCTATCAGTGGAAGCTCAACCCGACCAAGTGTGTCTTTGGTGTCCCCTCCGGATTGCTCCTGGGCTTCATGGTGGGACACCGAGGCATTGAAGCCAACCTCGTCAAGATCGACGCAATTTGCAACATGGCCAGACCATCTTGCAAGAAAGACGTCATGAAGCTTACAGGTATGATGGCGGCTCTAGGTCGTTTCATCAGCAAGCTCGGCAAAAAAGGCCTGCCTTTCTTCAAGCTATTGAAGAAAGAAGATAAGTTCGTATGGGATGAAGAGGCGCCAAAGGCTTTCGAGGCTCTCAAGGAGTCCCTGACCACACCTCCGATCATGACACCTCCGATCCCAAAGGAAACACTCCTCCTGTACATCTCTGCCACCACTAATTTGGTCAGCATAGTCCTCGTTGCCGAACGAGAAGAAGAAGGGTAGGTCTACCCTGTTCAGCGACCTGTGTACTACGTAAGCAAGGTCCTGGCCGACGCTAAAACACGTTACTCACAGCCTTAGAAGCTGCTCTATGCACTCCTGATCACGTCGAGAAAGCTTCAGCACTATTTTCAAGCTCACAAAATCAAGGTGCCTTCATCCTTCCCGCTGGGGGAGATCATCTGCAACCGCGACGCCAACGGCCGCATCGTTAAATGGTCAGTTGAGTTGGGAGAGTTCGACATCGAATTCTACCCCAGACAAGCGATCAAGTCGCAAATCCTAGCTGATTTTGTATCAGAGTGGACAGAAATCCAGATGCCCCCTCCCAGGGAGCGGCCTGAACACTGAATCATGTACTTTGACGGTGCCCTTAACCTCGAGGGTGCCGGAGCAGGCGTGCTATTAATCTCTCCTCAGGGGGAACAGCTCAAATACGTCCTGCAGATATACTACAAGACCTCCAACAATGGAGCAGAATACGAAGCTCCAATCCATGGGCTCCGCATTGCAGTGTCCCTTGGCATCAAGCGACTACTGGCATATGGCGATTCTAAGGTCGTCATCGAGCAAGTCAACAAGGAGTGGGATTGTGTGAAAGACACAATGGACGCTTACTGCGCTGAGATCTGGAAACTCGAAGGCCACTTCGGGCGGATCGAGTTTCAGCATGTGCCACGTAACAACAACGTGGCTGCCGACGTTCTATCTAAGCTAGGCTGCAAACGAGCTCTAGTCCAGGCAGGTGTGTTCGTCCAAGACCTACGCAAGCCGTCGATCAAGCTGTTGGATCCAGACAACCCGGACCAAGATCAGCCTGACCAAAACCCAGTACCTCCCAGAGACGTGCTGATGACAGAAAAAGAGGACGATTGGCGCGAGCCTTTCCTAGCCTTTCTACTTGACCAACGAGTCCTAGAAGACAAAGCTGAATGGGAACGCATCACGCGGCGTAGTGCTAACTACGTCGTGATCGGCAACGACCTCTACAGAAAAGCCGCCTCTACTGGTGTCTTAATGAAGTGTATCTTGCGATCAGAAGGTCTTCAGCTCCTAACTGAGATCCATGGCGGCGAGTGTGGCTGCCACGCAGCGTCTGCCAATCTGGTCGGCAAGGCCTACTGATCTGGCTTCTACTGGCCCACGGCCATGACCGATGCCAAAGACCTCATAAAGAGGTGCAAGGGATGTCAGTTCTTTGCCAAACAGCAGCATCTGCCAGCTCAGATCCTGCGCACGATACCCCCATCATGGCCCTTCGCCATGTGGGGCCTTGATTCCATAGGACCATTCAGATCCGCCCCTGGTAGCTACAAGCATATCCTTGTGGCCGTCGAAAAATTCACTAAGTGGATTGAAGTCCGACCTGTCGCTAAGGTCACGTCGGAAGAAGCGGCGAAATTCATCCAAGAGATAACACATCGCTTCGGTGTGCCCAACTAAATCATCACCGACCTCGGGTCAGCCTTCACAGGGTCTACCTTCTGGGATTTTTGCCAGCATAGCATGATTGATGTTTACTATTCATCAGTCGCCCACCCACGGTGCAACGGCCAGGTCGAACGTGCCAATGGCATGGTTCTTCAAGCTCTCAAAGATCGTATCTTTGATGACGCTTCAAATTATGCTTCCCGGTGGTTAGCTGAGCTACCACACGTGATTTGGGGCCTGTGGACCCAAGTCAGTTCAGCCACGGGCTTCTTGCCTTTCTTTCTGGTCTATGGATCAGAGGCCATCCTACCCACTGGCGTCACCTTTGGAGCTCCACGTATACAGTTCTACGAGGAGGGAGAAGCCAAGCAGACTCGTCGTGTCGACCTTGACAGCCTCGAGGAGCAGAGAGTAGCAGCCGTCATGAGACAAGCTCGCCACGACCAGCAGCTTCGTCGTTACCACGATCGCAACGTTAGAGAATGCTCCTTCAACGTTGGCGACCTAGTCTTAAGGCACATCCAGAAGATCGACGGCATGCACAAGTTGTCCGCCCCTTGGGAGGGATCGTTCATCATCACAGAAGTTATCAGCCCGTCAACATATCGCCTCTAGTGGGGTGACGGCCAAGGGGTCCCCAACCCATGGAATGTGGAGCATCTCCGCTGATTCTATCTGTAGAATAATTTTCATTACAGCTATGTATTCTTCGTCTTTGTACTTCCAGTTAATTAAATATTAGTTTTAAGCAGTCATCTACTGTGTCTCGAGCTCTATCCTCTTTCCTTTCATGTCATGTACCCTTCCCCTCGACATGCTCGGGGGGTTGGCAAAAGCCAATACAGGGGTCGAAAGACCCGAGGGTGAAGTTTTTTGTTCCTCCCCCTCGACATGCTCGGGGGCTTGGCAAAAGCCAACTCAAGGGTCGTTCGACCTGAGGACGTCATCCCTCATGATTACTTACTCTATGTTGTTGTGAGCCTGCTTGGTCGTGTGGTTGCAAAACCAGAGTCCCAGACTCCTCCCCGCGCACTGATCACACGTAAGTCTCCCTGCTGAGCCGTGGAGATCGGTAAGCCAGCCTCTCCGTGAGTAGTGGTCAGCGGGGCATGATAAAAACACATTGCTTCAGGGCAACCAAGCTCGTGCAAACAAAAACTAAGTATGTCATGCAGACCAACAGAAGATCACCAATGTTATTTACATGAATGGAAGAGGAGGGGGTACTGCTCTATGACTACGACTACTCTTCACCATCACCGCCCTCGTAATCGATGGCGTCCATTATCTTCTCGGCGGCCTCCCGTACTTCTTCTTCTACGACCTGAAGATCCTTCATCCTGTCTGGGCCTTCCCCGACCTTGACCATGTCGACCTCGGGGAAGTGTGATTTCACTCGCACCAGCGACTCCGTAGCTGTTGTCAGACTCGTCGCCCTCAAGAGGTCGACCAACTTCTGGGGTGCGGCCAGAAGACGGTCAATAGCTGGCTTCTGCTCCTCCCCAGCGACCGGCATCTCCACCATGTCCATTACATGGTCGGCAGTGTTCTTCAGATCGTTCACCTCCACCTCCAGCCCTGCAATGATCACCTGGTCATTCCGCAACGACTGCAAAGCCACCTCGAGACTGACCTCAAGGTCCTTTCGAGCTTGCTTCTCATAAGCCAACTTCTGGGACACAGCATACTCACTGTCCACAGCAGCCTTCATCAGTTGCTTCATCTCCTCGTCGTTTGCATCAGCAGCTCGCAGGTCCACCTCTAGGCTTCGAACCCTTTCCCTGGCAACCTTAAGGTCCTCCTTGAGCTTGTCCTTGTCCCTGTGGAATTCTTCAGCACAAAAACACTGTCAGACACAAGATCCAATCACACAAGTTGAGATGAACAAGGTCGTGGGTTGATTGGTCTTACCAGCACTCACGGACGTCAGCAGCTCATCGGCGTCACAATTCTTGCGCTGTTCTTCCTTCAGCTCGTCCTCGAGCTTCTTCTTATCAGCAGCGGCTTCCTCCCGGACCCGCTTGAGCTCTTGCTCGAGCTCTGTCACCCGCAACTGCGCGGCTGTGGCATTCCTACACTGGTCGGCCCTGCTCTTGGCACGATTGGCCAGTGACTGCTTCAAGACCATAAGACAGATCGTCGATAACAAATCACAAGACAAGATGCTTACTGAAGTCAAAGGTGGTTACTTACCGTAAAAGCGTCGTTAAACGTCAAAATGGCTCGACGAACTGCCTTCATGTCCTCATCATCTTTGAAGATGTCTCCCTCCCAGGGAGTGCCGCTCCAGTTGATCTCCCCCCTCCTCAAGTCTGGCCCCATCGACGTTGAAGCCGGTACCCCTCCGCCGGCTGTTTCTGGGCCCCGCTGTGGCTGCTCGATCTGAGCTTGGTCTACCACTAGGTCTTGAGTCGACGTGTTTTGCACCGCATTGATCAGGTCCACTTCAATGACGGGCGGGGGAGTCAATGTCCCCACGTCGCCAATGGAACCCTGAGTTCCGACCACTTGCTCGGACGTCGTCGTCCTTGCGGGAGAGCCTTGAGCAACCGAGGTACTCTGAGGTCTGACGTCAGACCTGCAATAATTTCTTAGTCAATATGCTACGACCTCCCAGTGGTTATCAATGAACAAGTCCAAGTATTGGGGTCTTACCTCACGACCACTGGTGCACGCAAGTTCGGCCTTAGGGGCCGAGCTGGCACCTTTGTAGGCATCTTTGCCTGAGCACCGGCTGCAGCCCGCTGTGCCTCCCTGATGCGGCGGAGATCCTCCTCTGTCACCTGCCGCTCTGCCTCCCGCTGCCTCTTGTTCGCGGGACTTGGCAACCTCGGTGCCGCACGATCATCAATGATCGGCGGATCATTAGTAGCTTCATCCTCCTCCTCGACCTCCTTGGACGTCGGGGTGGGGATCGTCTTCCTCTTCCTCTTCTTCTTATCAGCCTCAAGCTTAGCAGTCTTCGCTGCTAAAGCCATCGCGGCAGCCCTTGAGCTTGACTGCTTCACCGTTGCTGCCCTCGTCTTGCGTCCCGGCCTTGTGGCACTGCTCGCTTCAGGCCGGCTCGCCACGTCGTCACCGACCTCTGGGTCGCTATCCTTATCAGCCCCCACTGACGAATCCGACAGATAATTCTCCAGCAGTGCAGCTGCTAGAGGTTGTTTTAGACGTGGCTCCTCGCCGGTCGGAAGCGGTGCAGGGCACCAGTACTACATCTCCCGAGCCTGCAAAAGACAAGAAACAAGGTCTAAGAGGTCTTCCTCTGATGCACAAAGAAAATAAACACTTCAAAGATGAGCTAGTTAGTCCAAGAATCACTGGGTCTACTGGTCGGGTCAGGGAGTGCGCCTTCGGGCACTTCCTGTTCCGGATCCGCCCGGTGTACAGCTGCGTGACCCTGCCCGCCATCTCCTCCTGGGGGACCTTGCGGTTAACTTCGCGAGTAGGGTCTGACTGACCCCAATACTTGTAGGCCGGATGCACCCGGTCCTTGATCGGCTGGATCAGACGACGAAAAAATGACATCACCACCGAGCCCCCAGTCAGACCTCTCTTCTTGAGGTCGGCTACAAAAGTGAGCAACTCCTTAACATCTTCCAGCTCACGGGAGGTGAGGGACAGGTCCTACTCAGGTATCTTCTCGGGCCTGTGCCCAGTTCGCTTCGGGAGCGCCGGCTTCTGGTCAGCGATGTAGAACCACTCCGACCTCCACCCCGCGGTGTTCTCCGGCGGATCCATATCAAACCATTCTGCCTTAACACCTGATCTTAAGCAGAACATCACCGAGCCTACGACGCTCGTACGCTTGCCGGTGGTCTTGACTTGGAAGAAATAACGCCATAACAAAAAGTGGGGCGGTATCCCCAGGAACGCTTCGCACATATGGATGAACGACGACACTACAGTGATGGAGTTGGGAACGAGGTGTACCAGCTCCAGCTTGTAGTAGTACAACAGACCTCAGAAGAAGTCGCTGGCGGGCAAATTGAACTCGCACTCGAAGAAGGAGGCGAAGACGACCTGCTCCTTGTCGTCCTCCATCGGGAACGCCTCGCCGGTGGGCGCCTTCCACTCCATCTCCACCTTGGATCTGAGCAACCCGCGATTCACCAACGTTTGGATCTTCTCCTCTGTCATCACCGAGGGTTCCCAGACCATCTCCGGGGCGGGGATTTGGGAAGCCGCGGCCGCCATTCCCTGGGAATCATTGGATTTGGATCTAAATGTCACTAGGGTTTTTATGCGCATGCGGTGCGGCGTGACGCACGGGTCGCGGTGGTTGTGTGTGATCTGCTAGGGATGACGGCGGTGAGCTCCGGCTGCGAATGAGGTGAGGTGGATGCGAAAGCTCGGCGGCTAGGGCAAGGAAGCTTCCGGCGGACGGCGAGAGGAAGAAGACGATGGCAGGGAAGGGTCAACACCCGTCCCCGTGGCCGTATTTATATGGGTCCCACCGCAGATGCCTGTTGCGAATCTATCACCGCAACGGATCTACCGCAACGGCTCTTCGCTGCTAATTTCACGAGACGATCTCGCCGGATTTCACGCCAACGGCTATATACCTAGCAGATGGACTGGCGACCTATACCCCGAGTTTAGGTCGTACATACACCAATGATAATCAGGTCGTCCTGATAGCACATTCGATCTCCATGAGGTCGTTAAGCCCCCAAACCACATCATTTTAGGTCTTTGATGAATAATTTCTTCAAAACGACCATTACATGACAGAAGAGAGCGAACATTGCATGGGAACTTCAAAGGTACACAGGTCGCCTGCGACCTCATTGGATCCAGAACCTGTTACAAGATACAAACATATTTGAAGACCTGATCTACATAGACCAATCTTTGCTATGTTCTCTGCTATAGCAGAGCACATCGCAAGAATTCTTCTAGCTTCAGACCTCTAATGACGACCTCGAGGCGAACGCCTGCACGATGCTGCGCATAGCAGGTCACACTTTGTGCCTGACTATGGAATGCAGACACGAGCTTGCTCTTCGGCGCGTACTGCAAGCCCTCAACGAGCATCTCATGCTTACCAAGAACCTACAGCATCACCTCAGGCCTCTACAGCATCACCTCCAAACTCTCCTTGATTCCTCACTGAGTGAGGACCATGTGTGGTTCGAGGACCGGTGGATGGTCGCTTCCTGGTGTGATGAGTGATTAACAATGTTGTCTGGACTGATTCTTGGCTAAGTATTGCAGGTGCAGGTTGCAGCTTGACTGGTGTGGGTGCAGGTGAAGAACAAGCGCTAAAGGTCGTTGCCGGTGAGGCCTCCAGGTGTGGAGAAGACAAGTAGGCTTGGTTCGAGGGATCCGGTGGCCAGCTGGGTCAAGTGCGGGCCGCATGGTGGCAAGAACAGCCAGATGAAGTTAGTGGACGGTTTCTTGGTTGAGCCTCAAAACCAAGGTCGAGCCGGGACTTCGTGGGAGCCGAGTCATGAGTGGTGATTGGCGGAGGCTACATCAAGTACGCGGGGTTTGCAGTGGTTCACCAGAAAACCACTGGGTTACTCGGCTGAGCCACAAAGCCGAGGCCGAAGACCGGGCGTGGCTGTCAGGCCAAAACCGGTCTGACCGGTTGGTGAAATCGGTCTGACCGGTTTGGGGTCACAGGGCGCTGGGAAGCTTCGAAGCAGAGAACACGCGTCAGGATCGCAAGGCTTGCGTCGAGGCTAAGCGAAGTGCGTTCGCCGGGCATCCGTCCGATGGTGTTACGAAGACAATTTCCCAAAGTGCCCTTGGTGGGCGTGTATCCTAGTTTATGTAATAGGGGTAGTTTAGTCTTTCGGCTCGCCTCCATATAACCCAAGTGGTGAGAGGATGGCAGCCATCTCTTGGAACCCTAGCTCATTTTCCCTTTGCTATTTTCCTTCCTATTTTCCTTAGGATTTCTAGGACTAGCTTGAGAGCTTCATGGTGAGATCTTGAGAGAGGGATGGATGATCGGGAGGCAAGCTAGACCTTGTATGAACCTTCATGGTATGTATAGATGATTCGGCGTGGTTCCTCAAGGCTTGATTGTGTCTCCCCCGTTTTCTCTTTTTGGTGATTTTCGGAGCCTTTTCTCAGAATTCTCGTAGTGAGTTTTTGGTAGCGTTTCTTTAAGGGATTCTTGTTGGATGTCACATATGAGGACCTTGTGCCTCTTTGCTTGGTGACTTTGCTCCAGCAAACCCTCCGAAACGGCTTCGATTTGGTGGTTTTTGGTGGAGTTCGTGGAAAGGTGTTCTTGAGGGTTGACTTCCGATTCCTCTTGATTGGGTAGGTTTTGGGGACCGAGCTTCTAGCCAAAGGTAGCCCACGAGGTACCCCAGCTATCCCCAAAGTCTCACTTGAATCCGTGGAACGAATCGGGAGATCGATCGAGGTGAAGGTTGAGTTTTCCCCACGGGCTGAGTTCTTCCCGACTATCCAGGCAAAACCATCCTGACCGGTTTCCCAAACTGGTCTGGCCGGTTCAGCCCCAGTGGGCTGTCGTGAGGAGTTTTTGAATAGGAGAGTCTTGTTCTTGCCATGGCTTTTCTTGTTCAAAGGTTGAAGGGTTCTTGAGGTGGTTTTGCTAGGTTTGGTCTCGAAGGTATTTTGGGGATTTCCTGGACAAAACCGGCCTGACCGGTTTGCCGAACCGGCCTGACCGGTTTCCCCTACCTACGAGAGGCTAAGTCCTAGAGGATCGGTTTGACCGGTTTCAGAACCGGCTTGACCGGTTTTGGCTTCCAGCAGCTGTTTCGAGTTGTTTTCCGCTGTGTCTTTTGAGTGGCTGTTGGTTGGATCTTGCTCCTAGGTCCAGTAGCACTCCAGTGGCTACGTGGATTTGGCAAGAGAAGTTAGCGGAGGTATCCGAGTGATCTTGGGTTCATAAGCCGAATTCTTGAGTAGAATTTTTATCGTCTCCCATTCACTCCCCCCTCTCTGGTTCGCCGTTCTGGTCCTTTAAGTGGTATCAGAGCCGGTTACGGGTCTTTATTGACTCTAACCAGTCTTAGATCCAAAGATGGCATACCAGGAACGGGGATCGGGTCCTCCGCACTTTGATGGAAAGAACTACCAGATGTGGCAGAGACGGATGGCTGCGTTTCTCTGTGGCAAGGGTAAGATCCTTTGGGACGTTACGGTGAACACAGCTTATGTTCATCCGATTAACTTCCTTGCTCCGGGATCGAGGGACGTGTTCGACGCCAACAACAAGGCGGTCGACTACTTGTTTCGTGCTTCGTGTCAATCCGAATTCGATCCGGTTCAGACAGAGGACCTAGCTTGTAGGATTTGGGAGTAGTTGAAGGTTGCTCATGCTGGGAATGCTCAAGTTCAGGCTCGGATGTATGCGACTTACTGGAGAGAGTACGAGAACTTCACTCATCTCCCCGGTGAGTCCATTGATGCCTTATTCCAGCGGTTTACGGTTGTGGTGAACAACATGAGAGCCAATGTGGCTGTGCTCCCATATGACGATCATGATAGAGCTGTGAAGCTCTTACACTCGCTGGATCGTACAGTATGGGACAGAAAGGTCGAGGCTATTCTTGAGTCCGAGAAGTATGACACTTTGACGGTGAACAAGCTGTTCTCGAAGCTCAAGTCGGCTGAGGTGGATAGGGGTATGACAGCCAAGCTTAAGAGCCCGACTGACTCTCATAGTCTCGCTCTCATCGGTGGCTCAGGGGCTAAGTCTAATGCTAACCCATCCACCAGGATGTACTCTTTGTCCTCCTTGATGACTTTGCCAGATGAGGAGTTCGACGTGCTTGGAGAGGACGAGCTGGCGCTGCTGACCAGGCATTTCGAGAGGATGCACGAGAACCGGGTGAACACAAGGAGGAACACGAGGACATGCTTTCAGTGCGGCAAGCCAGGACACTTCGTCGCCGACTGCCCCGAGAAGATGGAGAACAAGGACGGCTACAAGTACCGGTCGAGGACGGACAACAAGCATAGATCGAGGCGCGATCACAAGCACAAGCACAAGAACAAGGACGAGCGATGATTGAGGAAGAAGGACGGCCGCGGCAGGAAGGCCCGAGCGATGGTCGGAGCGAGCGACGTCGACTCCAGCTCCGCCTACTCTTCCTCGAGCTCGAGTAGCAGCGAAGATGAAGGTGATCGGCACAAGAGCAAGAAGTCATCAAAGAACTTGAGCGGGCTGAGCTGCTTCGCAAGAGATGGCTTTTGCGGCATGGCACATAGCTCCGGCAGCAAGAAGAGTCACCAGAGCGACTCGGACTCCGACTCTGAGGATGAGGTACGTGACGAGCTTCCCTTCTTGCGTGAGGAGAATGAGTGTCTTGGCAAGTTGCTTGATAATCGTGATGACATGCTTAGAGAGGCAAAGAAGATGAGGAAAGAGCTTAGGGCCTCACTAGAAGATGCTAGGAACCGAGTAGCTGAGCTAGAACCCAGAACCTTGATGCTAAGCTTGAGATAGATTTGCTTAAGGCTTCACCTGTGGTTTCTGATGAGATTGATTGTTGTGATTGCTCTGTGTACCTAGCTGATCTTACTAGTCTTAAGGATAAGCATGCCTTGACTTGTGATGAACTTGATGTGCTTAGGGTTGAAGTGGCTGAGCTTAAATCTAGACCTGCTTTGCTAGGCGCTTGCACTTCTTGCCATGTCTTGCATGGAAAGATTAATGAGATGCATGCTTATACTGTTTCTCTTGAGGCTAAGTTGGAAGAACTTATTCCCACTTTTTGCTCTACTTGTGAATTGCATGCTTTGAAGAATCTGGAACTTGCAGATTATGTTGATCGCTTGCAGGATGAGAATGATGAGTTGAGAAAAATGATAGGTTGGTTGTCGGGTCATGAACCACAGCTTAGGATGATGATAGAGGCATACAAGCGCTATGATGGGCAAGCGCTTGGGTCGGATAAGATTGGAGAGTGTAGTGGTGAGGGAGGAGAGAAGATTGGTGATATCCAAGCTCCACCAAAAACATTCCACAAAAATGCCTATGCTCCTAAGCCCAACCCACTGAGAAACAAACTTGACACAACTCCAGATCCACCCATATTTCCTCACCCAACAAATGATTTCCAAAAACCGGTGAAGTTTGTGAGCCCTAAGGAGAGTGTGGTTGGAGAGAAGAAGGGTGAGAAGTCAAGTGAGGAGAAACCGAGTGAGCAACCCCAACCAAAACCAAAGCCAAAACCAATCCGGTTTCATTGTGACTATTGTGGGAGAGATGGTCACAAAGGGGAGTTTTGCTTCAAGAAGAAGCGAGAGGAGAGAATGGCTAAGGAGAGGGTAAACAAGGACAGGTACAACCCATCTCATGGTGTGCCTGAGTCTCGTATGCCACTGCCTAGGGGTAAAGCCATTGTTCACACAGTTCCGGCTTGGGGAGAAAAGAGTGCTTTGGGTGGAAGGGACCTTGCTGGAAGAGTTAAATCGGTCAGACCGGTTTGGAAACCGGCCAGACCGGTTTGGGCTGCTCGTACAGCGAAACCGGTCAGACCGGTTCCAGAACCGGTCAGACCGGTTTGGAGGTAGCTGGGTGACCAGTTTGGTTTTCGTGCTCGTGATGAGGCTCGGTTCATGTCCTTTGGTCGTGGTCTAGATGTTTAGCATGGTGAGTCTGGTGGTGGTCAGTTTGCTAGACGTTCTCCACCTCGTGCTCAATACGATGGTGGAAGGAGTCGTAGCTTTGAGATGGAGAGGAGGAACGGTCCACGGTCTTCCTTTCGTGGCTTTCGTTCTCCTTCAGCGAGACAGAGGTGGTTCCCTAGTGGTGGATCCCATGGTGGTTTCCGTGGTGGTAGCTTTGATAGGCGTGATGATATGGTTTGTGCTAACCCCACTTTGGAGCAAATGGCTCGGCACTGGTTTTACTCTTTTGGTACTAACCCCGGTGCTGAGTGTTTATTCACTCACGTGCTCATTTTTGAAATTCAGGAGGGAGACTTGAGGAACGTTTGGTTGATTGACTCCAGTCGCTTGAGGCACATGACCGGAGACAAGGGGTGGTTCTCATGTCTCGTCCCGGTGGTGTCCAAGACATACATCACCTTTGGGGACAATGGGCGAGGGCGTGTGCTTTCAGAAGGTGAGATTAAGGAAAGTGAGAAGGTCACTCTCAGGTGTGTTGCTCTTGTTCAATCGCTCGGGTTCAATTTGCTTTCGGTGTCCCAGCTTTTGGATGAGGGTTTTGAGTTGTTATTTCGGGCTAGTGGTTCTCAGATTTTGGATTCTCTAGGGGACCTAGTTTGCATGGTCATTCCCGAGGGTCAAGTTTTCCGAGCGGATTTCTCTCAGTCTTCTGGTGTGGCTCATTGTTTCTTGGCTGGTTCTTCGAGTGAGTTGTGGAAGTGGCATAGGAAATTGGGTCACTTAAGCTTTGACCTTTTGTCTCGCTTGAGTAAACTCAATTTGGTCCGAGGATTACCACGGCTGAGGTTTTAGAAAGAGTTGGTTTGTGCGCCGTGTCGGCATGCTAAGATGGTAGACTCTTCCCATCCACCCCTCACCGATGTGACGACAGAGCGTCCATGCGAGCTGCTGCATATGGACCTTGTTGGCCCAGCTCGTGTGAGATCCGTGGGTGGGAAGTGGTACGTCCTGGTTGTGGTGGACGACTACTCTCGGTATGCGTGGGTTTTCTTTTTGGAGGAGAAAGGGGAGACATGTGGTTTTGTTCGAGATCTTGTCTTGAGGTTGAGAAACGAGAGGCACGGAGATGCCATACGAGCGATCCGCAGTGACAATGGCTCGGAATTTAGAAACTCTCGCTTCGAAACCTTTTGCCATGACTTGGGTCTTGAACACCAGTTCTCTAGTCCGTATACGCTTCCCCAGAACGGCGTCGTTGAAAGGAAAAACAGAACCTTGTGCGAGATGGCTCGGACGATGCTCGATGAGCATAGGACTCCGAGAAGGTTCTGGGCTGATGCGGTGAATATCGCGTGCTATGTGTCGAACAGGATTTACCTCAGGGTGCATAAGAAGAAAACTTGCTACGAGTTGATGCACGGTAGAACCCCCAAGGTGAGTCATTTCCACGTGTTTGGGTGCAAATGCTTTATCCTGAAGAAAGGTAAGAAGTTGGACAAGTTCGAGGCTAGGTCTGTCGATGGCATTTTCTTTGGTTACGCGTCTCATTCTAGAGCCTTTCGAGTGCTCAATCTTGAAACTAACCAAATCGTGGAGACTTGCGAGGTTACCTTCGACGAGACACAGCCATGTAGTTAGCTTGTTTTTGAGTGTGCAGGTGACGAGGAACTTGGCGAGGAGATTTTTCAGGAGAAGGAGCATGAACATGGAGATGAAGAAGATGGCGGTGTGGTGCCCGTGGCTGAGCATGTACCTACTACTTTGACTACGATCGAGAACGGGCCCTCTCCCACACCTACAATGACAAACCCAGATCAAAGAGAAGCTGCTGTTGAGGGGGAGGTAGCTTCAAGGCGAGAACCTCCCCGGTGAGTTCAAGTGGATCACCCAGCCTCGAGAATCATCGGCGACATCAATGAACGTACTACACGGTCGAGGGTTCGAAACAATTCTCACTTTACCCATGCTGCTTTTGTTGCTAATTTTGAGCCCAAAGACATTGGACATGCGCTATCTGATCACAATTGGGTTAACTCGATGCATGAGGAGTTGGAGAATTTTGAGAGGAACCAAGTTTGGGAGTTAGTGGATCCTCCACCGGGTTGTAAGCCGATTGGGACAAAATAGGTGTGGAAAAATAAAGAGGGAGAGAAAGGAGAAGTGGTGAGAAACAAGTTGAGGTTGGTGGCGCAAGGGTATAGTCAGAAAGAGGGGATCGACTACGAGGAGACCTTTGCTCCTGTAGCCCGTTTGGAGGCGATTAGGATCCTTCTAGCCTTTTCCGTGGCTAAAGGGTTCAAATTGTACCAAATGGATGTGAAGAGTGCTTTCCTAAATGGTGTTTTGGAGGAAGTAGTGTATGTGAGGCAACCACCGGGGTTTGAGAGTGAGAAGTACCCCCATCAGGTGTACAAGTTGAGGAAGGCGCTGTATGGGTTGAAGCAGGCGCCTAGAGCTTGGTACGGTAGGTTGAGGGGGTTCCTGTTTGAGAGAGGTTTCGAGATGGGAGAGGTAGATCAGACCTTGTTTCTCCTCAGGCAGGGCAGAGAGATCCTAATTGTGCAGGTATACGTGGATGATATTGTCTTTGGTGGCTCGTCTAACTCTTTGGTTGCAAGGTTTGCAGAAGAC
This sequence comes from Cenchrus fungigraminus, assembly GCA_036936925.1. Taxonomy (NCBI): domain Eukaryota; kingdom Viridiplantae; phylum Streptophyta; class Magnoliopsida; order Poales; family Poaceae; genus Cenchrus; species Cenchrus fungigraminus. The sequence continues at coordinate 52,191,553 of CM072772.1, read as the reverse complement.
ATGAGCAGGGAATTTGAGATGAGCATGATGGGTGAGTTGCAGTTCTTCCTCGGCCTCCAGATCAAGCAATCAAAGGAAGGAACATTTGTGCACCAAGCTAAGTACACCAAGGACATTGTGAGGAAGTTCAAGATGGAGGACTCCAAGGCCATGGCGACGCCTATGAGTACGACTACAACTCTTGATGCGGACGAGGAAGGTGAGCATGTGGACCAGAAGGAGTACCGAAGCATGATCGGGTCACTCCTGTATTTGACGGTGACGAGGCTGGACATCCAATTCTCGGTATGTCTGTGCGCTTGTTTTCAAGCGTCTCCAAGGACTTCGCATCGGCAGGCAGTCAAGCGCATATTCAGATATTTGCGACATACTCCCGACTTCGGCCTTTGGTATTCCGCGTCTTCTTCTTTGGCTCTTCATGGATTTTCGGACGCAGATTTTGCCGGGTGTCGATTGGATCGGAAGTCCACTTCTGGGACTTGCCAGTTCTTGGGTTCTTCTTTGGTGTCTTGGTCTTCCCGCAAAAAATCGAGTGTTGATCAATCCACTACCGAGGCAGAGTATGTGGCCGTAGCTAGTTGTTGCTCTCAGCTCCTTTGGATCACATACACCATGAGTGACTTTGGTGGGGAGTATACCCACGTCCCACTTTAATGTGACAGCACTAGTGCCATAAGTGTTGCAAAGAACCCAGTGCTCCATTTCCCCATAAGTGTTACTTTAATGTGAGGTATCATTTCCTGAGAGACAATGTTGAGAAAGGGAAAATCGCTTTGATCCATGTACCCACACATGACCAGCTAGCCGACATCTTTACCAAGCCCCTAGATCAAGCAACTTTCACTCGTTTGTGGGGGGAGCTTGGCGTGTGCTTAATTTCTTGAGTTGGGTGTGTGGGAGCTCCTTTGTAGCATATGTATAGCTTTCCTTTGTGCATTTCTTGCATTTCGCATTGCATGTGTAACATGATGTATAGGCATCTTTGTATCTTAGGTTGCATGCATTTTGTATCATATGCATTGTGTAGGAAAAGCTTCTCCTATATACTTTGTTCACTATGATATGCTATATATGATCTTGTGAGCTAGTTTGGTATGATATGGCTTAGTGTGGCTTAGCTCTTGATGATCTTGATTTATATCCATGGTTGATAGCTATGTTTTCGAAAAATGTCAGATGTATGCTCTCTTGTGAGTAAATGCTTTTACATGATCATGACATGTTTTAGTGGCATTTCTATACTTAATTTGTGCTTGGATAGCTTGTTTTGAGCATTTGGGGCCAAAGGCTCATTTGGCATCATGAATGTTTAGCCCCCATGCTTTATCTTGTGGAGGGGCATAAGTTCCTTTTTGTCGCAAAGACATTTCATGTACCAAATATGAATCTGAAAATGAAATGTAAATTGCTTGAAAAATGTGCTCTCATGTCATATGTGCTTAATTTACTTGCTTTTGGGTGCTAAATCGTTGCATGTTGCTTACCAATGAGAAGTCTCATATCTAGAAGTAAGCACATGGCTCGGTGGCTTTGACATGACATGAGATGCTTGTGGGTGTTTATGATGGTCTTATGCTTAAAATGGTTGTCCTAGCATGAAGTTTGTGTGGGTTTGCCATTTTGACATGTTTTGCTCATGTTTAGAACTTTGCTCATGAGAGGGTGATTTTTCGTAAAAATGCTCGATTCTATCTTAGCTTTACCCAATGGTTGTGAAACTTGCTGATCTTGTAGTTGATGTTCATACGAAGCTGTAGAGTATCTAACTTGCTCATTTGAACATGTGTAGCATCTTGTGATGAATTTTGTCTATTTGAGAAGCTCTAGTTGCATCTTTCCCAAATTTGGGCCTTGATTCATGCATTGGCAACAAGGGGGAGAAATGTTGGTTGAGAAAAGTTGCATTGCATCCCTAGAACATATCCCAACAGTCAAGGGGGAGCTTGTGCATTTCTTTTGCATTTTTGGCTTTTGGGGGTGAGCTTCTGCCGAGTTTAATCGGTCTGACGGGTTTTTGGAACCGGCCTGACCGGTTTGGGAAATCGGTCTGACCGGTTTGTGCCCAGTGCTGGCACATGTCTAGGGGGGTATGCATATGTGTAGGGGGAGCTCTTGGGTGTTTCGAGCTTTGCTTTGGTGGTTTGTGCTCTTTGCTTGAGCTTGTTTTTGACTCGGTTGTGTCGAGCCGTTGCCCTTGCCTAAGGGGACCGAGTCTTTTCTCTTTCAAGTGATCTTGCACTTTGCCTTTGTTTGGTTTTCGATCACTTGCTTGAGTTTCTTTTAGTCGTTTCTTTTTCCTTTTCCTTTTCTCTCTGATTACCAAATGTGTGTGTTGTCAATGCACTCATCAAGGGGGAGATTGAGGACCATGTGTGGTTCGAGGACCGGTGGATGGTCGCTTCCTAGTGTGATGAGTGATTGAAAACGTTGTGTGGACTGATTCTTGGCTAAGTATTGCAGGTGCAGGTTGCAGCTTGACTGCTGTTGGTGCAGGTGAAGAACAAGCGTGAAAGGTCGTTGCTGGTGAGGCCTCCAGGTGTGGAGAAGACAAGTAGGCTTGGTTCGAGGGACCCGGTGGCCAGGGGGTCAAGTGCGGGCCGCATGGTGGCAAGAACAGCAAGATGAAGTCAGTGGACGGTTTCTTGGTTGAGCCTCAAAACCAAGGTCGAGTCGGGACTTCGTGGGAGTCGAGTCATGAGTGGTGATTGGCAGAGGCTACATCAAGTTCGCGGGGTTTGCAGTGGTTCACCGGAAAACCACTGGGTTACTCGGCTGAGCCACAAAGCCGAGGCCGAAGACCGGGCGTGGCTGTCAGGCCAAAACCGGTCTGACTGGTTGGTGAAACCGGTCTGACCGGTTTGGGGTCGCAGGGCGCCGGGAAGCTTCGAAGCGGAGGACACGCGTCGGGATCGCAAGGCTTGCGTCGAGGCTAAGCGAAGTGCGGTCGCCGGGCATCCTTCTGATTGTGTTACGAATACAATTTCCCAAAGTGCCCTTGGTGGGCGTGTATCCTAGTTTATGTAATAGGGGTAGTTTAGTCTTTCGGCTAGCCTCCATATAACCCAAGTGGTGAGAGGATGGCAGCCATCTCTTGGAACCCTAGCTCATTTTCCCTTTGCTATTTTCCTTCCTATTTTCCTTAGGATTTCTAGGACTAGCTTGAGAGCTTCATGGTGAGATCTTGAGAGAGGGATGGATGATCGGGAGGCAAGCTAGACCTTGTATGAACCTTCATGGTATGTATAGATGATTCGGCGTGGTTCCTCGAGGCTTGATTGTGTCTCCCCCGTTTTCTCTTTTTGGTGATTTTCGGAGCCTTTTCTCGGAATTCTCGTAGTGAGGTTTTGGGAGCGTTTCTTTGAGGGATTCTTGTTGGATGTCACACATGAGGACCTTGTGCCTCTTTGCTTGGTGACTTTGCTCCAGCAAACCCTCCGAAGCGACTTCGATTTGGTGGTTTTCGGTGGAGTTCGTGGAAAGGTATTCTTGAGGGTTGACTTCCGATTCCTCTTGATTGGGTAGGTTTTGGGGACCGATCTTCTAGCCAAAGGTAGCCCACGAGGTACCCCAGCTATCCCCAAAGTCTCACTTGAATCCGTGGAACGAATCGGGAGATCGATCGAGGTGAAGGTTGAGTTTTTCCCGCGGGCTGAGTTCTTCCCGACTGTCGAGGCAAAACCGGCCTGACCGGTTTCCCAAACTGGTCTGACCGGTTTAGCCCGAGTGGGCTGTCGTGAGGAGTTTTTGAACAGGAGAGTCTTGTTCTTGCCATGGCTTTTCTTGTTCAAAGGTTGAAGGGTTCTTGAGGTGGTTTTACTAGGTTTGGTCTCGAAGGTATTTTGGGGATTTCCTGGAAAAAACCGGCCTGACCGGTTTGCCAAACCGGCCTGACCGGTTTCCCCTGCCTGCGAGAGGCTAAGTCCTAGAGGATCGGTCTGACCGGTTTCAGAAACCGGCCTGACCGGTTTTGGCTTCCAGCAGCTGTTTCGAGTTGTTTTCCGCTGTGTGTTTTGAGTGGCTGTTGGTTGGATCTTGCTCCTAGGTCCAGTAGCACTCCAGTGGCTATGTAGATTTGGCAAGAGAAGTTTGCGGAGGTATCCGAGTGATCTTGTGTTCATAGGTCGAATTCTTGAGTAGAATTTTTATGGGCTCCCATTCACTCCCCCCTCTCTGGTTCGCCGTTCCGGTTCTTCACTGAGGCACGATTCAAAGAGTGGGGGTGCTACCTACACTTCGCAAGAGTTTTCTAGTTCCAAGCTTCAACAAACTTTGCATCCTATGCTCTGGTGGACGGACACATGCCCATGGCGTGGCCAAAATACTACTATGCGGCTTCATAGCTCAGCAATGCTCGGTGCTTGCCTCCTTCAGCCTTATGGTGCTATTTATAGCCAGAACCAAGCCTTGTTTAGCCGGTGAAGTGGTCACACTGTTACCATGTGATCGGGAGGTCCTGTAGACATGTGGATGACTAAAAGCGACGTCCTTTTCCCTGTTCTGCGACACTCTTGTCGCTTGTGCATCACTGATGCCCGAGGCCGCTGTGGCGTCACATGGCTACAGTACACCTGTTGGTCAGTGGTCAGTTTGTCGTCTTCTGGGTGGCAAGAGAATCTCGGACCACTGTTGACCCGTGACCCTGCAGTCTACGGATGAAGATAAGATTGACTCCACGTCAGATGGCCCTGCGCCTGGCTATATCTACAGACAACGACGCCGATAAAAATGCACCCGCTAGGCTCTGCGTCCTGGTGCACCCGCTATGGCTCTGCACGTAAACGGACCTATTCCAATCAGTCTATATTTTTGTTCCCTGAGCAAAATGGTCATAGGTTCAATTGAAGACCTTCTGGGGTAGGCGTGCCTCGCTGCTTTACCAGATCCGTCTGGGCGCCTGGAGATCAGAAGCTTCATGTCTACAATTTCGTCGGGCCCCCGTGGTCGGTGTGCCTATCATTGAGGTCGTTCTTCACACCTTGGCTCCGCTGGACGGCTAGCAGCTATGTTGGTCGTCTGGGCACCAAAACGACCTCCTTGAGGTCGGCGTGCCTTAGTACCTAGGTCTTTCAATACCTCGGTATGTCTATGGCTGTGCCAACCTAGTTGGGCGCCCTAGATGCGTGACCTTCTTGAGGTCGGTGTGCTTTTTAAAGCCCTACCAGCCTGATCTGGACACCCAAGATTTTATGTCGGGAATGAAGGCCTCCCTGTGGGGTGCACGCCTAATGGCCCTGCCAAGTATCTCCGGGTGCTTGGGTGCTTTTTGATTTGAGACCTTCTTGAGGTCTGCATGCCTCAGGTGGCTCTGCCAGACTCTTTGCAGCTATGCAGGATATCTAGGTGTCTCTACACTCCATTCGTTCAAGATCAACATTTTTTCAACAGCTTCATCGTTGACCGTATCGACCACTACAGAAGACCTCTTCATGTGATGCGCATTTCAAGATCCTGCTGGGTATCCTCGGATACTAGACATTACTGATTTGAGGCCTCTTCGAGGTCGGCACGCCTACAAAGCCTCCTTGAGGTCGGCCCTGCCAGACTCCTTGCAGCCATGCTGGGAGATCAGGGTGTCTCTATACTTTGTTCGATAAAGACCATGACTCAGTTTTCTTCTCTTTTTTGAGCATCTAACCAGCCATGTTGTCTACTTCAATGCTCGGGGCTACTCTACGAGAGCGTATTCGACGTCCTCTTGTTTTCTTCGTCGTACCGACCTGTTGGGAAACCTGTTTCTCATCACGTCGTTACTTGATCTACTTTTTCTTCTCTTTCTTTTTTGGATCATCATACCGGCCATCCTGCCCGCCATGATGCTCGGATACTACTTTATGAGTGCGTCCTTGACGCCCTCCAAATTTTTTCATCATCATTTCGATCTATTGGAAGTCAGCTTCCTATAGGTCGTCAGTCGACCTCTCTTCGTTCGGCAAGACTACAAACAGGTCGGCTGCTGAGCTGATTACTTTTTTCTTTTTGGACCGACGTGCACGCTATTCGACCTGTCAATAAGCTTCAAGACTTCGTCATGAACATCTCAAGGTTGCTGCGCCTACACATCGCTCCGGGCTTGTGAGACATGGGTACCCCTGGGTCCCTACCGACCAGGCTCACAGTCGTCCCCAACAAGTGGGTCCGGCCTACCAGAAGACTCGTCGACCTGACAGTGGGCCCAACCGACCTAGTTGATGGCCCACACGACCTCCTGAAGACCTTCCAGAAGGTTCCCTAGGCGACCTTATCCGGAACGACTTCAAGACTTGGCGTGCAAGGCAAGATAACGGTGGATTCCGACAAAGCAGTTCGACGTATATGGCAATGGTTGTAATCAACTAGACTTACGTCTCCTGGTCGTAACCGACCAGGAGTCTGGGTGCCGACCTTGTCCGCTGGCCAATATAAGGCAGGCGAGGCGACCCCTTGTACAATCACGCAATCCTCAAGCAATCTACACCGACAACTGGACGTAGGGTTTTACTCTCCGGAGGCCTAAACCAGTATAAACTCGACGTGTTCTCTGTGTTCCGTGTGCACGTGCGCAACCTTCGAGTTACCAGCCGAACAAATAAACCACCGGGGTTGACCCCCCTGTGGGCTGTGCAGATCTAAACATCTGACACTAACCAAATCATGGAGACTTGCGAGGTTACCTTCAACGAGACACAGCTGTGTAGTTCATCTTTTCTTAAGTGTGCAGGTGACGACGAAGTTGGCAAGAAGATCTTTGAGGATGAGGAGGATGATGCTGGAGACGATGATGGTGATGATGGTGAAGCTCCAGCTACACATGTGCCTTCTACTTCCGCTACTTAGAATACGGTTCAGGATGGCCCATCCCCTACACCGACTACGATCCAGCAAGATCAAGTGGAACCTGCTGCAGAGGGGGAGGTTGCCTCCAGGCGAGAGGCACCGAGGCGAGTTCAAGTTGATCATCCTCCCTCAAGAATCATCAGCGACATCAATGAACGCACGACATGGTCGAGGTCCCAAAAAATCTCTCACTTTGCTCATTCAACTTTTGTTGCTTCTTTCAAGCCCAAAGACATTGGACATACACTCTGTTATTCTAATTGGGTGAACGCAATGCATTAGTAGTTTGAGAATTTTGAGAGAACCCAAGTTAGGGAGTTAGTGGAGCCACCACCATATTGCAAACCTATCGGGACAAAATGGGTGTGGAAGAACAAAGAGGGAGAGAACGGTGAAGTGGTGAGAAACAAAGCGAGGTTGGTTGCTCAGGGGTTTAGCCAGAAAGAGGGGATAGACTATGAGGATACATTTGCTCCTGTAGCCCGTTTGGAGGCGATTAGGATCCTTCTAGCCTTTTCTGTGGCTAAAGGGTTCAAATTGTACCAAATGGATGTGAAGAGCGCCTTCTTTGAATAAGTTTTTGGAGGAAGAGGTTTATGTGGGGCAACCCCCGGGCTTTGAGAGTGTTGAGTTCCCACACCAAGTGTATAAGCTGAGGAAGGTTCTTTATGGGCTGAAACAAGCTCCCCGGGCATGGTATGGTAGGTTGAGGGGGTTCTTGTTCAGCAAGGGGTTTGAGATGGGCAAAGTAGATAAGACTATATTTCTCCTCAGGCAGGGCAATGATATCCTAATTATTCAGGTGTATGTGGATGATATTATTTTTGGTGGCTCGTCTCACTCTTTGGTTGCAAGGTTTGCAGAGGACATGAGCAGAGAATTCGAAATGTCCATGATGGGAGAATTGCAGTTCTTTCTCGGGCTTCAGATCAAGCAGGCCAAGGAGGGAACATTTGTGCATCAAGCCAAGTACACGAAGGACATCATCAAGAAGTTCAAGATGGACTACTCTAAGCCTCTGTCGACACCGATGAGTACGACTACAATGCTGGACGTGGACAAGGACGGAGACACCGTGGACCAGAAGGAGTACCGGAGCATGATCAGCTCCCTCCTGTACCTGACGGCGACAAGGTTGGACAAACAATTCTATGTGTGTCTGTGCGCTCGTTTTCAGGCGTCGTCGAGGATGTCGCATCGGCAAGATTCAAGCGGATATTCAGGTGTCTTCGATAGACTCCTGAGCTTGGGCTTTGGTACTCGACGTCCTCTTCTCTTGAGCTTCAGGTACTTGTTAGTTTTTTGGGTTCCTTAGTCATCTCGCAAATAGTCAAGTGTAGCTCAGTCTACCACCGAGGCTAATTATGAAGCTGTTGGCACCTTTTGGAGCCAACAGCACACAAAGGCAGCTATCACAGCACCTCTGCGTCGACACCGGTCAGACCGGTGGGGTAGACCAATCAGACCGGTCGCTGGGAGATTCCGACGGTAGACCTAGAACGCAGGCTCGGGAGGGACCCCGTCGGAGCTAGCGCACGTAGGGTTGGTCTAGGGTCGGCAAGGCCACCTAGAATGCCTTCAGACGTTGTGGAGACGAAGGAAGAACAGCAGATGGGATTGGAAAATGCTAGGGTTTGGAGATAAAAGTAAATACAAAACAACAAAAGGTAAATGTATTTGATAGATTGGATGATCCTCAATCGGCCGCGACCCCTCATATTTATTGGGGTGGGGAGGACTTGCCACACAAGGAATTCCTTTTACAAGTCTAATCCTATCAGGACTCCTTGATTTGGTTCGGACGCGGGGGCACTGGTCAGACTGGTTAGGCACACTGGTCTGACCGGTGTGGCGTGTCGGACCAGCTACAGGAACTAGGACCGGTCAGACCGTCGTAAGGCACCGGTTAGACCGGTCCGTCCTGCCGGGTCGGCTAGGTGCCAAATTTGAGTGTCAACATATGCCCCCTGTTTTTTGGTAAAGGATATGTGCCAGAAAAATACTTTTCTAAACTAAAAAACACTTAGGACGATGTTTAACAAAACAACGGTCGTACACATATTTTACTTCAAGTCGAGGATGACGCCTGCTTCGGTCTCCACTCCTTCCGGGTCCGTGTTGACTTGGCTGGCTTCTCTTCATACTGCTGCTCCATTGCTCCTCGCTTGCATAGTCTTTGCAACCTCCTTTTTTGAGTGTGGGACAAGCCTGTGGGACACCACCACGGCTGCATCTCCTTAGCATTTTGCTTATTACTATTCTCACCTTGCTTAATAGTACTACACACATTATTTTTGACCAAATTGCTATTGCAAACAATCGGCCTTTGTAATTCATTATAATTTGAGTATGGAATAGGATATTGAATCATATACGAATTCATGTACATACTACTATAATCAGCAGGTGAATAATAGCAAGGATAATACCAAGACGATGGCATAACAGATCCAACAAAAGGATATTGTGAAAAGTTACCTCGTTGGTGATGAATACTTTTATGTCTTGGTGGTGCTTTTACGCCCTTAGCACCATTTTGCTGATTACTTCGATCTTTAGTAGCTCCTTCCCTCTTATATCTAGCCAGGAGTTCATTAGAACTCGGCCTTGCTCTTTTCTTGGACTTGGAGCATCTCGAACCTTTCTGGAGGCACTGGTCAGACCGGCCTGAGGCACCGGTTAGACCGGTCTGGACACCGGTCAGACCGGCCTGAGCACCGGTCAGACCGGTCGACACAGTGCAGGTCCTCTTGATCTTGTCTTGCCCCCCAAGCGTTGAAGTCGCTGAAACCTTGGGGATCACCTTCCGAGGCTGCCTCTTGTTGTGTCTTTGCTCTCCAATGATCACATTCTTCCCTTTAGCATTTTCGGCTTGATCCGGCCGAACAAGCACCTTAGGATTTGACAACTCAAGAGTATTGACAAAGGCACTATTAGGGAAAGGATTTTCGTCGACTTGCATCTCATGGAATTTCAAACGACCTTCATTAATGGCCGATTGTATTTGCCGACGAAAAATATTGCAATCATTGGTAGCATGAGAAAAAGAATTATGAAATTTACAATATGCACGTCTTTTTAATTGATCAAGAGGTGGTATAGTGTGAGACATTTTGATTTTACCCGATTTAAATAACTCATCAAATATTTTATCACACTTGGCCACATCAAAAGTAAATTTCATCTCATCCCGATTCTTATGAGCTGGCTTAAGAGAAGCACAAGTGTTTGCTTTATCATTAGGTGACCATGTAAATTCAGCAGCACACACTTCTTTATTTTCATCGTCTGATGATTCATAATCTAGAATATGCATGTTAGAACGATCAGATTTGAGCCGAGTATCTTTGCTTCGGCTTTCATGAGCTAAAGCTCTTACTAGGACTTGGGCAACATCAATAAATTCATGACCCTCTAATTTCTCTCTAATATGGGATCGTAAACCATTAAAATCTAATTCAGCAAGATCCCTTTCGGAGATAACAAGATTATAACAATAGTTTTTGGTTTCTCTAAACCTTTTAATGTAACTAGTAATAGGTTCATCATGCTTTTGCTTAACCGATGTTAAATGACTCAACCTTAATTCATTATCTCCGCTATAAAAGTGGTCATGAAATTTTTGTTCTAATTGTTCCCAAGTACGAATAGAGTTAACAGGTAACGACGCAAACCATGAAAAAGCATTGCCATTTAAAGATAAAGAAAATAAACGCACTCTTATTTCCTCTATGGCACTAGCTTCTCCTAGTTGAGCAAGATATTGACTAACATGCTCCCAGGTAGTTTTGCTATCATCCCCGTTAAACTTCACAAATTCAGGACAATGCCAACCAATAGGATAGGGAACCGAATCAAAACTAGAAGGATACAGTTTTCAATATGAAAGATTTTTATTTTTCACTTCTATCCCATAGTCATCTTTCATTTGTTTAGCAAGATTAGCATTAAACCTATCGATGACTTCCTAGATGGTGGTTGGCATTAGCGTAGTAGAAGCATTCGATTGCACCATATTTGGCTGTGTATATGAGCCCGAAGTATGGTGTTGCAAACGGCTATTAACTTGGGGATTAGGTGCGTAACCATACCCCATGCCTATTTCAAATGGAACCATAATTGGAATACCTTGAGCTACTCAAGTATTCCCACCGGATCGGCCAGAAGCGGCCTGAATGGGAGGAATAGTAAAAAAAGGTTCCGGAGACGAGGGAAAAAGCACCACAGCGCCAACACCGGTCTGACCAGTCGGACCCATGGGTCTAACTGGTCTGTTCTGACCAAACGGCGGCAGTAGTGATTGACCCGCAAAATAATTCAACGGCATGCCATACTGAGGATTAATCATTTGTGCAGCTGATGAATTAATGGATGGGGTCTGAGGTGCTATAGTTTTAGAACCAGATGCAACATTATCATCACCCTCTACTCGTTTACCAAGACTCTTATCTACCATGTTTTGCATATTTTCAATAATTGATAAACGAAACTATCCATCACGGTAGTAAGATCATTAACGGTAACAAAAGAGGATGGAGATGATGATGTGCTCACATTGGGTGGTACCTCAGGCGGTGGAGTGTCGAAGGTGATATCCTTGATCTTCTTCACCTTGCCTTCGTGAGTCTTCTAGAAGTGTGACAAGTAGTGAAGTCGATCCTCTTCAGCCTTCTTCTTCATGAGCTTTTCTACTTCTTAGCGATCTTGTTCGGCCTTTTGCTTCATGAAGTCCTCCATGGCTTGACGATCTTCAGGTAAGAGCTCTTCATCCGTGAAGTCGATGATGTTTCCCTTGTCTAGCTCACACTGAGACATGTCGCCGGAGTTGGATAGATCGGTTAAGATAGCCAGATCTTCGCTCCCCAGCAGAGTCGCCAATTTTTTGGCACCTTTTTGAGCTAACAGCACGCAAAGGCAGCTATCACAACGCCTCTGCGTCGACACCGGTCAGACCGGTGGGGTAGACTGGTCAGACAGGTAGCCGGGAGATTCCGGCGGTAGACCTAGAACGCAGGTGCGGGAGGGACCCCGTCGAAGCTAGCGCACGTAGGGTTGTTGTAGGGTCGGCAAGGCCACCTAGAACGCCTTGAGACGTCACGGAGACGAAGGAAGAACAGCAGATGGGATTGGAAGAGGCTAGGGTTTGGAGATAAAAGTAAGTACGAGACAATAAAAGGTAAATGTATTTGATCGATTGGATGATCCTCAATCGGCCGCGACCCCTCATATTTATTGGGGTAGGGAGGACTTTCCCCGCAAGGAATTCCTTTTACAAGTCTATTCCTATCAGGACTCCTTGATTTGGTTCGGACGCGGGGGCACCGGTCAGACCAGTTAGGCACATCGGTTTGACCGGTGTGGCGTGCCGGACCAGCTATAGGAACCAGGACCGGTCAGACCGCCCTAAGGCACCCGTCAGACCGGTCTGTCCTGCCTGGTCGGCTACACTACAAGAAAAACGCCGACTAGTGACGTAAAACAAGACCGTTTCTCATCATAAACCGCGATTAATGATGCCGGTTGTTACAAAAACGCTCTGTCATTGATCGAGCGTCACAAACCACCATTAATGATGAGACCTTATTTCACGTGATGAGTTTAATGAGACGTGGAAAATCGTCAATACAATGTGTCATAACTTCATTCCTACAGCTTTGCCACGCTGGACAGAATCTGATGTGGCATCCGATGTGGCATACCAATTGTGACAAATCGTATGCGTCATAAAACGAATTTGGCCCGTTTGTAGCTGGGTTGAGCCCAAAACTGTTCCTGTAGGCTGCTGTTGTTCATATAGCCCAAAAAAGATTTTGTTGGGCCCAATTGTAGCTTTTTTAAGATGAAATTTGATTAAGGTGGGCCCATTTTGGTTGGGTCGAGTCCAACAGGTGCGCACATTGTTGCGGCCTTCTGTGTCACGTTAATTTGAAAAAAATTGACTTTTGGCCCAATTAAAAGTGGGCTAAGCCCACTGAAGGAGAACATAAAATTAACTAATCATGCATCTGTATTAATGGATTTCATTTCAATTCTGATCCTTTTTTTAGAATAATTCCGATCTGGTTGGCAAAATAGTAACCAGCACATATTTCTTTATACAATAAAGCAAACTGTTGTTTACTATCAAGCACGACCATATTGTTCATCACATATCACAAACTATCACAAGGAACATTGATTAACAAAGCTAAATCCAGGTCATAATCATAAGAGAAAGTGGAGATTTGATCTAATGATCTTAACCACTTCATCTTTTACTGCTAAGTAGTAGACGAAGGAGGTCCTCACTATCTTCGGTTAGCTTCTGCAACCTCTTAATCTCAGCAGACTGCATTTTCAGAGTTGATTCTGATTCTTCGGTCTTCTTCTTCAAGGTACATAACTCTTTCTGGTGAGCAACAAACTGTTGTCGAAGTTGTACCCCATCTTGATTGGGAGCGTCAACTCGCTCTTCATCAACACTACTACATAAGGATTTGGTACCCATTCTTGAGTACTAAGCTGCCTCTGTTTCAATTCGTTTAGGAAGAAGCATCATTGACTTGGTAGCTTCCATCTAGCAACAGTGGATCCCAATTCAGATTAGGACCTTGTAATTGATTCGAACTAAGGAAACAAAGGTGTTAAGTTTGTTACCTTGGAGCAGGTCTGAACAGGAGCGACTTCAGATGTCGACCCTTTGTCCCGCTGAAACAAGTACAAGAACAAGAGGTAAGGGTTGAGATCATTTGCAATCGGAAACAAAGAAGGTGTTAAGTTTGTGTTCGCACCCAAAATTGGCAGGTCTCGTCCGACCGGTCAGACCTGTGGGCCCCACCGGTCAGACCGGTGTGGTCAAAGTCCACGAAATCCTATTTGGACTTCACCATTGGATAGGTCTCATCGAGTAGATCAAAATCCATATGTGGAACGTCCAAATCAGAGTCCGGATAAGGGAGATATGACTTCTCCAAGATCTACACGCCAGGTGCACCGGTCTGACCGGTGCCCTTCACCGGTCAGACCGGTGCCTCCCCGATTCCGAACCAAATTGAGGAGTCCTGATAGATTAGGCTTGTAAAAGGATTTCCTTGCGGGGCAAGACCTCCCCACCCTATAAATGTAAAGGGCCACGGCCGATTGAGGTTCATCATCCAATCGATCAAATACTTTTACCTTTTATTGTCTCGTATTTACTTTTACCTCTTCCCAACTTTTCCAATCTACTACTTGCTATTCTTCCTTCATCTCCGCGACGTCTGAAGGCGTTCTAGGTGGCCTTGCCGACCCTAGAGCAACCCTACGTGCGTCTCCCTGACGGGATCCTGCCCGGGCGACGTTTGGAGGTCTTTCGCCGGTTTACCCCGGCAAAGGTCTGACCGGTGACCCTCACCGGTCTGACCGGTGCGCAAAGGTCTGACCGGTGACACACACCGATCTGACCGGTGCAGCGTATTGTTGGCCACAAACCTGCGCCAACAAATTGGCGACTCCGCTGGGGAGCGAAGATCTGGCTATCTTAACCGATCTATCCAACTTCGGCGACATGTCTCGATGTGAGCTAGACAAAAACAACATCGTTGACTTCACGGATGAAGAGCTCTCATCAGAAGATCATCAAGCTATGGAGGACTTCATGAAGCAAAGGGCCGAACGAGATCGCCAAGAAGTAGAAAAGCTCATGAAGGAGAAGGCTGAGAACGATCGACTTCTCTACTTGTCACACTTCAAGAAGAATCGCGAAGGCAAGGTGAAGAGATCAAGGACATCACCTTCGACACTCCACCGCCCGAGGTACCACCCAATGTGAGCACATCATCGTCTCGATCCTCTTTTGTTACCGTTAATGATCTTACTACCGTGATGGATAGCTTTCGTTTATCAATGATTGAAAATATGCAAAACATGGTAGATAAGAGTCTCGGTAAACGGGTAGAGGGTGATGATAATATTGCATCTGGTTCTAAAACTGTGGCACCTCAGACTCCACCTATTAATTCATTGGTTGCACAAACAATTAATCCTCAATATGGTATGCCATTGAATTATTTTGCGGGACAAACACCACCGCCGCCGTTTGGTCAGAATAGACCGGTCAGACCGATGGGTCTGACCGGTCAGACCGGTGCTAGCGCTATGGTGCCTTTTCCCTCGTCTCCAGAACCTATAGTTACTATTCCTCCCGTTCAGGCCGCTTCTGGCCGATCTGGTGGGAATACTCCAGTAGCTCAAGGTATTCCAATTATGGTTCCGTTTGAGACAGGCATTGGGTATGGTTATGCACCTAATCCCCAAGTTAATAGCCGTTTGCAACACCACACTTCTGGCTCATACACACAGCCGAATGTGGGGCAATCGAATGCTTCCACTACACCAATGCCAACCACCATCCAGGAAGTCATCGATAGGTTTAATGCTAATCTTGCTAAACAAATGAAAGATGACTATGGGATAGAAGTGAAAAATAAAAATCTTTCATGTCAAAAACCGTATCCTTCTAGTTTTGATTCGGTTCCCTATCCTATTGGTTGGCGTTGTCCTGAATTTGTGAAGTTTAATGGGGATGATAGCAAAACTACGTGGGAGCATGTTAGTCAATATCTTGCTCAACTAGGAGAAGCTAGTGCCATAGAGGAAATAAGAGTACGTTTATTTTCCTTATCTTTAACTGGCAATGTTTTTTTATGGTTTGCTTCATTACCTGTTAACTCTATTCGCACTTGGGAACAATTAGAACAAAAATTTCATGACCACTTTTATAGCGGAGATAATGAGTTAAGGTTGAGTCATTTAACATCGGTTAAGCAAAAGCATGATGAACCTGTTACTAGTTACATCAGGAGGTTTAGAGAAACCAAAAACCGTTGTTATAATCTTGTTATCTCTGAAAGGGATCTTGCTGAATTAGCTTTTAATGGTTTGCGATCCCATATTAAAGAAAAATTAGAGGGTCATGAATTTATTGATGTTGCCCAAGTCTTAGTAAGAGCTTCAGCTCATGAAAGCCGAAGCAAAGATACTCGGCTCAAATCTGATCGTCCTAATATGCATATGCTAGATTATGAATCATCGGACGATGAGAGTAAAGAAGTGTGTGCTGCTGAATTTACTTGGTTACCTAATGATAAAGCAAACACTTGTGCTTCTCTTAAGCCGGCTCATAAGAGTCGGGATGAGATGAAATTTACTTTTGATGTGGCTAAGTGTGATAAAATATTTGATGAGTTATTTAAGTCGGGTAAAATTAAAATGTCTCACACTATACCACCTATTGATCAATTAAAAAGATGTGCATATTGTAAATTTCATAATTCTTTTTCTCATGCTACCAATGATTGCAATACTTTTCGTCGGCAAATACAATCAGCCATTAATGAAGGTCGTTTGAAATTCCATGAGATGCAAGTCGACGAAAATCCTTTCCCTAATAGTGCCTTTGTTAATGCTCTTGAGTTGTCAAATCCTAAGGTGCTTATTCGGCCGGATCAAGCCGAAAATGCTAAAGGAAAGAATGTGATCATTGGAAAGCAAAGACATGATGAGAGGCAGCCTCTGGAGGTGATCCCCAAGGTTTCAGCGACTTCAACGCTTGGGGGGCAAGACAAGATCAAGACGGCCGGTACTGCGTCGACCGGTCTGACCGGTGCACAGACCGGTCTGACCGGTGTCAAGACCGGTCTGCCCGGTGCCTCAGGCCGGTCTGACCGGTGCCTCCAGAAAGGTTCAAGATGCTCCAAGCCTAAGAAAAAAGCAAGGCCGAGTTTTATTGAGCTCCTGGCCAAATATAAGAGGGAAGGAGCTACTAAGGATCAAAGTAATCAGCCAAACGGTGCTAAGGGCGTAAAAGCACCACCAAGACGTAAAGGTAGTCATCACCAACGAGGTAACTTTTCACAACATCCTTTTGTTGGATCTGTTATGCCATCGTCTTGGTATTATCCATGCTATTATTTACCTACTGATTATAGTAGTATGTACATGAATTCGTATATGATTCAATATCCTATTGCATACTCAAATTATAATGCATTACAAAGGCCGACTGTTTGCAATAGCAATCTGGTCAGAAATAATGTGTGTACTACTATTAAGCAAGGTGAGAATAGCAACAAGCAAAATGCTAAGGAGATGCAGCCGAGGTGGTGTCCCTCAGGCTTGTCCCACACTCAAAAAAGGAGGTTGCAAAGACTACGCAAACGAGGAGCAATGGAGCAGCAGATTGAAGAGAAGCCAGCTAAGTCAACACGGACCCGGAAGGAGTGGAGACCGAAGCAGGCGTCATCCTCGACTTGAGTAAAATATGCGTACGGCCGTTGTTTTGTTAAACATCGTCCTAAGTGTTTTTTAGTTTAGAAAGATATTTTTTGGCACGTATCCTTTGCCAAAAAACAGGGGGGCATATGTTCGCACCCAAAATTGGCAGGTCTCGTCCGACCGGTCAGACCTGTGGGCCCCACCAGTCAGACCGGTGTGGTCAAAGTCCATGAAATCCAATTTGGACTTCACCATTGGATAGGTCTCATCGAGTAGATCAAAATCCATATGTGGAACGTCCAAATCAGAGTCCGGATAAGGGAGATATGACTTCTCCAAGATCTACACGCCAGGTGCACCGGTCTGACCGGTGCCCTTCACCGGTCAGACCGGTGCCTCCCCGATTCCGAACCAAATTGAGGAGTCCTGATAGATTAGGCTTGTAAAAGGATTTCCTTGCGGGGCAAGACCTCCCCACCCTATAAATGTAAAGGGCAACGGCCGATTGAGGTTCATCATCCAATCGATCAAATACTTTTACCTTTTATTGTCTCGTATTTACTTTTACCTCTTCCCAACTTTTCCAATCTACTACTTGCTGTTCTTCCTTCATCTCCGTGACGTCTGAAGGCATTCTAGGTGGCCTTGCCGACCCTAGAGCAACCCTACGTGCGTCTCCCCGACGGGATCCTGCCCGGACGACGTTCGGAGGTCTTTCGCCGGTTTACCCCGGCAAAGGTCTGACCGGTGACCCTCACCGGTCTGACCGGTGCGCAAAGGTCTGACCGGTGACACACACCAGTCTGACCGGTGCTGCATATTGTTGGCCGCAAACCTGCACCAACAGTTTGTTACCTTGGAGCAGGTCTGAACAGGAGCGACTTCAGATGTTGACCCTTTTGCCCGCTGAAACAAGTACATGAACAAGAGGTAAGGGTTGAGGTCATTCGCAATCGGAAACAAAGAAGGTGTTGAGTTTGTTACCTTGGAGCAGGTCTGAACAGGAGCGACTACAGATGTTGACCCTTTGTCCCGCTGAAACAAGTTCAAGAACAAGAGATGAGGGTTGAGATCATTAGCAATCGGAAGCAATTTCATCTATTAAGTTCAATGCGGTACATGAACGATCACACTCAATCCATCATCACCCAAGCATGCAACAACAATATTCAAAGGCAAAGAGCATGGGGAAGCAGTCCAACAATTTCATCTACAAATTTCTACAAACCTCAAATAAGTTGACTTGGAACATTCTCTTGCAATAGGGACCAGAAGATCCACAATCACCCAAGCATGCAACAACAATATTCAAAGGCAAAGAGCATGGGGAAGCAGTCCAACAATTTCATCTACAAATTTCTATAAACCTCAAATAAGTTGACTTGGAACAATCTCTTGCAATAGGGAACAGAAGATCCACAAGCACCCAAGCATGCAACAACAATATTCAAAGGCAAAGAGCATGGGAAAGCAGTCCAACAATTTCATCTACAAATTTCTACAAACCTCAAATAAAATGACTTCTAACAAACTCTTGCGATAGGGTACAGTAGATCCACAATCACCTAAACATGAAAGAATATTATAGAAAGCCAAAGAGCACGGGGAAGCAATCTAATTGAATCGATCAATACATGGTGGAGACCGCAGACCTGACGAATAGGACGGGAAGAAGGTGCTGAATGCCATCTCGATTTAGCAGCCCGACCTTGTGCCTTCAACACGATGTTCTGCGCAACTGTTGCAGATCTGCGGCTGCCAGGGTGAGCCTCGGGGGAGCCGACAGAGCAACAGGTTTGAATCATCTTGCAACTTCAAGTACGTTGCCGAGGAAGGCTGCCGCTCGTAGCAGAGGAAGGCCACCGCTCGTAGCAGAGGAAGACGCCGTTGGTAGCTAGGTCGTCGTTGCTGCTTCCGCGATAGATCTACTAGGTCTCTTCGGCGGTAGAGGAGAAGATCCTCTGATTTTGGAAAATTACCAGGAGGTAATTGGGAGGCCTGATTTCCCTCTTTGTTTTATATATAATGGGGAGGACCATGAGGAGGAGCGGGGAATTCAAAATTTTCAAGTCCCGCCTTTTTGCTCCAGACCGGGAAACGAAAGACTTTGGATCATGGACCCAAACGTCAGTGACCCAAACGAAAGACCGCTTGGGTGTCGAACCCAAACGTCAGTGACCATACACAGAGAGGCAAGTGGTTGACTGGGTTGTCCGTGCCACCATGGATCATGTAATTGACAAACACAAATAGGACTATACTCTACTACATATTCACGTTCGACGGATGATCCGATTATTGCATTACAAATGTACTTACTACAACAAATTAATGTACGGTTTCAAATGTTTATTACATGACTAAAAACACTTAAACAAAACATTAAAACTACAGGGGACCTTGGTACAACCCATCAGGTAATCTTCTACGGAGATTGTGCATAAATTCTGGATGATCAGTGCATACAACCGCCCAATCATATGTGAGTATTCCGTGAGGAAAGATTCGATCTAAGAGAGACATGCACTTGTCCTGTAATTGTGTGCAATTAGCCTGAATTGCCCATTGTAGAAATGAAGTCACAGTTTCCTCGCTTGCCATGTCCCACATCTTTGATACACAGTGCAGCTTCAACCTTTCGACTTGGTACATGTCGGTGACCGAGAGTAAATAAGGCCAGGCATTGGCAGGAGTGTCCCATAAATCAGCCTCCTCCGGGAGAGATCCTTCACTAGCATATTTGATCAGGACCGAGAAGCCATCAGGGTGTGTGTCAATAATGTAACAGTTTCAGAGCTAGACTCCACTCCTAGGATGTAGAGCATTGCCTCCATCACACAAGATACTTTCGCCACATCGGCACGTATCGCTCGTATCACCTGGCATTTTGCACCTATGTGGAAGACAACTTCCACAGGGGCTTGGGCTACAACGCTTTCGCATATGCTTCTTTGCACTGATGGAGCAGGAACTTCAATGCAGTCATCCTCCAATACTGAAACAACACATGATATGTGTATGCGATCTTCATTGGATGTCACGTGCTCAATGTCATGATGCTCCACCAGACATTCAAATCCTCTTTCTTGTAGATCCCAATTCATGAACCAAACTTCTTTTATAGCTTGAACTCGAAATGTATCATCTTCATTGTTTGGGTCTCCAGCCATCACATGCAACAATACTCGCACCTATGTGGAAGCAGTCACAGGCTTGACAAACAATAACATAATGCGACCGTATCGCAATGTGTGAGTGTGTGTATTCAAAGCAGCAACGAGACACGTACCATTTGGGATTTGTGCACAGGAACGAGGACGACGACAATGCCTTCTGGAACATCCATCCACTGATGATCATTCATACCTGTAGGATAGCAACGTAGCTTCCATTGACGGCCTCCCACCATGAATGTACCGGATTCCTTGTACTTGCCCGCGGTTCCTTCTGCTTTCGCTTCCTGGCTTGAGACTGAGAAGTCGACTTGCATGGAAGGAATCGTCTAAAGCCATTAACACAAATGGCCTGCAATGATCGTCTCATGCCTAAACTGTCTCTTATTATAGTGGGAGTGAATGTGTCATTCTGAAACGTCCGTTCGTGGACATCAGTTACCACCCGGAATGGACGTGTCCCTTCAGTGCGGGTGTGGCCACGTTCGGGTCATGAACTTCCTAGTTCCAGTCCTTAAGTGTGATTCACAATGATCGACACGTCCGTTCAGAGGGGGTGTGCACACAAGTTCGTCAGTTAACGCCCGGTGCCAGTGCTTAACTGCAATTCTCAATGATCGACACGTGGATCAACTTGTGAGAGCGTGTCGTTCCCAAACACCCATTTGAGATGCCCTTCTGTGCTTATATGCATGTTAATATTACACACACACACATACACAAAAACATATATTGCTATTCCAATTCCAGCTTATTCCATTTTGGTCTTGTCGCGTCAACAAGTTCATCACGTTTCTCAGTCTCCAAGGCCTGCGGGAATCATCAAGTGCGAATCCAGACCATTCGTAGACCTTTACAGTCACGACTCACACAGCGTACCTGATCAAGGAGGACTTGTCAAGTCATCCCACACCCTGCGTGTTGCAACGCAAGGGCCATCCGGTCCATCTGATTACAGCACCCAATCTTGTTCTCTAGATGCAATTGATGTCTAAACCATTACATAAATAAACGGTAGAGAGTTGTCTCGTTGTTGATGTGGCATGAGCTGATGCAGTGAGACGCCCATTAGATGCAGCTGATGCGGTGTGATTTTTCCACAAGACTTTCTTGTGCTCTAGAGAGGAAAGTCCAGAAGTAAACACATACCTAGATAGGTCGGGCTCATCCCGTGATACCCATCGTCCACACATGTAATCGATGCACGCCACTGAAGATTCTGATCTAGATAGATTCCTATCACGCGTAGGCCTGACTATATTCCGAGCATCTCACGTTTTCCATAGTAACTTTAGCAATGCTACACCGAGCTCACGTGACCGTTGTAGTCCTCGATAAATAGGCGAGTGCAGCACAGCGTTCTTGAAAGGCAAGGCCAACACTCATCGGTTCCCCGTCTTGCATTTCTCTACTTCAGTGGGATACAAGGGTGAGATCATTTTGTTGGCTAATCTTGTTTACTTTATGTATGCATGGTATCGAGATGGTCACATTGTTAGCTTATGTAGGGTTTATTCTTCGTTTGTGTATGCAGTACGTGGGGAATGGCCGGGCAAGGAAGGGACGGAGCATGGAACTTAGAGGAGTCGGGGAAGGGGGAGCTGTCGGGCATAATAGCACCTCACCACCACCCGGTTCAGCCGCTGCCATCGGCACCGCAGCAGCACCCGGCCCTAATGGCACCTCCACTTCCGCTGGTATCGGCACCTCAGTAGCACCCGGCCCCAGTGGCACCTCCACTTCGGCTGGCATCGGCACCTCAGCAACACCCGGGGGTGATACCACCTCCAGTTTAGCCACTGGCAATGGCAGCTCAGGATCAGCTGAACCTCATGGCACCACCTTTTCGCCCACGGCCCAGGCCGCCACCTCTGCTATTGCCCGTTGAAATGCCACTCCCACGGCTAGTGCTCATTGAACAAGATGAATCGCATGACCTGAAATGGTCTGTGTTGCTTTGGCTTCAGCAGGGCGGGCCCGCCCGTGTTTATCACGAAGGTATGTGGGTGTGCCCTTTTTTCCATAGGGGTCACAGGCAATGGACCATTCGTGACCTGCAGTTACACGTGCATAACATCGCCGTTTCTTCTGCCTGGGTTTGGGATACTAGGGCGAGTCATCACACTTTGGAGGAGTATCTAATCCAGGAGCCACATTTTGCTGCCCTCCATGCAGCGGCTGGATTTCCATGAGCCCGTGATGGTAGTAGTATGTCGTGATGGTAGTAGTATGAGCCGTGATGGTAGATACTAGTAGTATGTCATTCAGAGTATGTCGCTGTAGTTCCAACTATGGTGGATCGATCCATCCTCATGTGTAATCAATGCGTATGCATGCATTTGTGTCGTTTGTATTTGGATTGTGTTGTTTCTAATAAAAATGGTAATGTGTGTGTACTACCTCGGTATAAATTCGTTGTATACGGAAAGTCCGTTCCATTGATTTGTTAAATACCGGATGAACACAGGACGAAAGTCCAGTTTGTAGTTTTCAGTCGGACCGGATTAAACTGTCACTGTTACGCAATGAGAAAACCAACATCTTACAAGGAAAAAACAGTAGTAGTAGTATTCAATCAGACCAGATGAACAGAAGGTGAATCTTCATTTCGCTTCTTCTACTCCTACTTCCACTAGTAGCAGTTACCACTAATCCACTAATCGAGGCGTCGCTTCTTTGTCGATGGTGCACCCGGTGCCTTGTTGCAGCTGCTCACGGACGAGGATGTCGCTTTGTTGCCGCCGCCCGTGGAAGATGGTGTCGGACCTCCTAGGGTGCCGCCCACGGATGAGGCCATCCCTCCAATGCCGCCGCCAGAGGATGATGTCGCCGCTCCATGGCGGCCGGTCGAGCACGGCCTTGGTGCCGCTCCATGGCGGATGATGATGGCCGATCGATGATGGCCTCTACTTGGCGAGGATGGCAGAGATCGACTACTGCCGACCGATGAGGATGAGAGAAGATGACGGCACTTGGAGACGATAGTTCCCCGGCGAGTGGCGGTGCTTCCGCGCCCCTGACCCCTGGCACCTCTTGCCGACATGCGAGGGGTGTGATGTTTCAGAGAAACATGATCTTGGATTTCATTTTGTTCCACAAACTCCGAATCATCAGAGGATGTGTCAACCACCACCCGAATGGGCCTCCGCTCTACCTCTTCTTCATCAGACCACTAGGGATCCTCCCTTTCATCAGAAGAGGAGGAGGATGTGGCTTGCACCGCACCTCTAGGAGACAATGGCTCCATGGGGAGAGGAAGAGAGCATTGTGCGAGGATGGGGTTTTTTGTTGGTTGCAAGAGTTGGGAGAGGAAGAGGGTGCTGTGCGAGAATGGGGTTTTTTGTTGGTTGCAAGAGTGGGGAGAGGAAGAGGGCGCTGGGAGGAAGGGGGATATTTATGGCTAGAGGAACCCATTCAGCCATTATTAAAAAAACTATTCCCGAAAAGATTGGAGTAGTTTTCTATAATGTGGGATCCGTTCTGGTCAAACTAATTCAATTTTGACCAAATTTACAGTAAATTGTGTTAACACTTATATCTTCATATAAACTTATCGGGAAGTGAGAATTGCATTCTTTTGTGGACGGAGGGAGTACGTTCTGAGGAAGGGGGAAAGACCGTTCAGCGGAATGTTAACGGACCGGAAGAAATAATAGTAGTCCAGAAGGTCCTTTTAGCAATACATCAGTATACCGGACCTTCTGGACTACCTTTTCCACTCATTTGTCTTTGTTGGAGCTGTAACTCCTCCATTGTTCTCCCACAACCTTGTTCTTTGGCTATCCTATCAATGATGCCTCGTCCCTGGGCAAATTTTATTCCTGACATTGTTGTGAGCATCGCCAATAAGATCAGTGATGCAAGAGATTTCATCATGTTCAAAGCTGTCTGCAAGGGTTGGAACTGCGCTCGTTCAGGTGAGCCATGCCCGTTTGACCCTTGAATTCTAAAATCTGAATTTATCGGTGAATCTGGAGCAGTGACATTCGCATCCGTCGCTGATATGCGGCTTTTTGAGGTCTCCTTTCCTGCATAGGCTGGGAAAAGGACTAGATTGATTGGATGCAGCAGATCTGGAAGCCTAGTCGCCTTAGATAGCAGAGATTGGTGCAACGCTCTCATGCTGAATCCTTTATCTCCTCGGAAGCACATTCGCCTTCCTCGACTTCCAAAATGGAGCCAAATGGCTACTCTCCAAGCTTGTATCTTGTGCCTTGAAACAGCAGCTAGTGCAGAGTCATTTGTCGTGATTACTTTCTTTTGGCCAGAGAAATATTTTGTAGCGCTTGGGTCATTGCCCGTTTTCATGTGGCATTTGGGTAGCCAATCCGACTGGGCTACACTACCTTCGGAAGATTTCTGGTGCAGTTCTTCTGAACACATGCGGATCTACTTGGGGCAAGATCTTCCAGCACCTCCCCATCCTGTTGGACTTCGGTTGTCATGGTTTATTGGCATGGGCAACTCTTCTCTACTCAAAGGTTGAAGACCGATTGTTCTTTGTTGTTCTGGAGGAGAAAGAAGCTTAGGTAGTAGAATTAACTTTGCATTCATTTGTCGGGGACATTTGATAGCCTATTCCCTGGGAGAGAGCTCCTGTGTTCCAGAATAAGATCATCTTGTTTGGTCCTGGCAAGTGCATTGTTACAAAAGAGCATGCCATTTCTGGTTTGGCTGACCTGAGGGCAAATCACATTTACTTCCTACGAACTTATCATCATGATGAAAAGAATGAGTACTGGATCTACCAGCAAGGAATAGGTATTGTTCCAGGCGTCAACACTACTCCTACGATCCGCATTAAGCAGGTTCGTGGGGACTGGATTTGGTCGCGAGGAACATGGTTGTTGCCTAGCTATCCATGATGAGGAACTTCGATTGTGTACCACCTGTAACACAATTCAATTTACAAATTGTTGACGGTGTATTTTGGTACATCAAACATGTTCATTACACTTTGGTTTGAGCTTGATTATGGAACTAACCCACCACTTGGCACACTATTGATATAACAAGTTCATCTTTATATGTGCATTTGGAAGTGTTATGTTTTTGCAGGAAAACATGGACAAAAAGGACGGAGTCACAACGAGTTCAAAGGAGTAAATGAGGAGTCCCGTTCATGTTCAAGTGCATGATGAAATCACTCCCAAAGGTGGCGAGGACCGAAGTGTTACAAAGGAACATCCCCGAGGATTGAAGCGTAAAAGACCGAACTTCATGCGAGAAGACCCTCTATCTTGGAGGCGAGGATGATGTCGTCAAATTGATGCAAATGGAGGGGGTAAAGTGCAAAATGTCAAGAGGACCCACGGGAGCGAAGGGGCGACCGAACCAGGCCGGGATGGGCCTGGGCCGGTCGGCCCAGGCCGGCCGGCCTGGCCCATTCCCGTGTCGGTTTGGCCCCCTGTTTCTTGAGCATGAAGATGATGCAACCCTAAATCGGTGGAGGCGCCGCCATTCGCAGAGAGAGAGCCATTCGCCATCCACAAGCTAGAGAGGAAGGAGAGGAGAGAAATCATTTGCGAGAAGGATCGCTCTACTCGAAGGAAGCAACCACAAGTGGAGGAGGACGTCGAGGCACTGCCACGACACCCCCGGAGGAGAAGGAAGACACCATCGGAAGCGTCACCATGATCAACGGTGCTATGCCTAGCACCTTGATGGGGTAATCTTCTCATTTGTCCATGGGTTGTAAACGATCTTGAGATGTAATCGCAACTTTTATGGTTTCAATCTATCATCTAGTGTTGAAGATGCTTTCATGTTTAAGGTTAGCTACCATGCCTAGTAGGGAGTATAGATCTCACTTCTCCCATAGAACCCTTCAATACGCCGTGATCATCATAGGTCTAGTCACGAATACCTCCGTGTAGTGACAGTACGGAGGGAGGGAAAGGGCGAAACCGTGGTCACAACCCCCGGTAGATTAGATCGGTTTTCATATCTCTAAGCGGTTGCATGTTCAAGTATCGTAGACCCTTGGGCAAGTGTCTTTTATATACCTTGTGAGTCTCATCACTCTCTCTAGTGTAGTGTAGTAGTTCTCTAGATTAACCATAGTTTTGGGTTTGGATAAGTTAACTAGGTAGTGCTAGATCAAACGCTTGTAATCCCCTTGCTCCGTGGATTGATAAGAACCTAGGGAATCCCTGTGATGAAAAAGGTGTAGGTCCGTACGCTTGCGGATCATAGGTGGATACGAGTTTTATCTGTCAACAAGCCCCTTTTTCTGGCGTCGTTGCCGGGGAGCAAGCCAGTTTACACCGTTTGGTTTTGCATTTATTTCTGTTTTTGTTTATCGTTTATCGCTAACATCTAACCCCTATTACCTAGAAAACCATTTTGTTTTGTTTTTGTTTTTCTATCTTGTTGTCTAGATGGCGTTCACCAACCACCCCGTGGAAGAACCAGAGAAATCGCTACGGGATTACGCTAATCCTCGATGTGAAGATGTAAAGGTACAAGAGTCGGATTCAAAGCTCGAAGCGACCAAGTATGAAATCAAGGCTAGGATCATCGAGATGGCGGCGGCAACCCCATTTGGAGGGATGGAGACGGAGAACCCGTATAGACACATAAAGCATTTCACGACGCTATGCAACACGGTGCATCAAGAAAGAGTTCCCGATGAATGGTTCAAGTGGAATCTCTTTCCCTACTCTCTTGCCGGCGAAGCAAAAACGTGGTACTCGTTTGCGTCCTTTGAAATTGAAGGGAATTGGAACAAGTTGACGAAGAAATTTTGCGAGAAGTTTTTTCCAATAAGTAAGGTTCAACATCTAAGGAGGCAAGTGATCACCTTCACGCAAGGAGAAGAGGAAGGGATAGACCATGCTCGGAATAGATTTAATGAATTTATTAAACAAGGACCAAGACTCGACTTCTCCGGTGACGTACTCTTGCATACATTTTTGTTTTCCCTAACCCCTAGTTGCATGGAACATGTTCAAATGTGTGCAGGTGGGGATCTTATGGAGAAAACACTCACGGAAGCCGCTCAACTTTTGCAAAAGATTATTAAAGCGGCGGCCATGCGAAGAGATTGGGAAACACAACTTTCGGGAGAGCCGGAACGCGATTCAAGGATGAAGACATGTGCTAAAATTTCCAAAAAGGCAGCCCCGAAAGACAAGAAAGAGGAGTCAATCCCGGAAAAGCTTGATGAAGTACACACCGAGACAAGAACTACCCCAAGTGTTGACTTCGCCAAGTCGGATGAAACAAACAAAAGGAGTATGTTAAGCGCGAAGCCATTAAGGGAGTTCGAGCAAATGGATTGGGTTCCAATTGATTATGGAGAAGTATTCGACAAGAGAAGACAGTTCCCTAACCAAAAGGGGATGGAAAGAGCATTGGAAGTAGACTTCCCACCGGAAAAGCAAGTGGAAAATTCGTACGATCTTGAAACCACCGGTGAGATCTTCTGAATGCTCTTTAGTGATGATGAAGTGGATCCAGATCACATAGCCGAGGTGAAAAGAATCATGGGGATCAAGCCTGAAGCATCGTCATACGCTCGCCTCGCCGAAGTTTATGCAATAGGATCTGATCAAGAGGAGAAGACAACACCACACTTGAGTTGCGAGATTAACGGAGTTCAATGCAAGGCTTTATGCGACATCGGAGCTCAAGTAAGTGTCCTATCCTCCAAGATTTATGATAAAGTTGAAGACCATAACCTAGACTTAGCTCCAACTTCAACAAAGTTAATCATGTGAGAAGGTAGAACTATTAAACCTCTAGGTATTGCTTGCAACATTAATGTAATCATCTCTGGAAAGTGCATACCAACCGATTTCTTTGTTATAGATGCCTACTATAATAATCATGATCACATAATCCTAGGTAGGCCTTTCCTTAAGTTGGTTGATGCCCTGTTGGATGCCGGAGAAGGCAAAGTAACAATAAATCTTAATGGAGATAAGTACACATATAGTTTTCTTCGCGCTTCTAGTCATCCTTCACCTTTTCCTCCCGAGGATGAAGAAGAAGACGAGGTAGGTAGTCTTTGTTTTGTTGAAACCCTTAGAGAGCCGCTGCAAAGGGCGATGGAGAATCAATCCAATGATCAACAAGACGAGGAACTAGACGAAGCAACGAAGGGATTAGAACCACAAGATGGAAGCGTGGAGGAATAAAAATTCGAAGACATAGGAGACACTAAATCGGAAGAGCCACAAGTGCCCGAGGTGGATCTCAAACCTTTGCCCAAAGGATTAAAGTACGAATTTTTGGGGCCAGACAAGACTTACCCAGTCATTGTGAGCGACGAGTTGAGTCCCGAAGAAAATGAGAAGTTGCTGAATTTATTGAAAAAGCACAAGAAGGTTATCGGATATTCGATCAATGATCTCAAAGGACTTAGCCCAGCCTTTTGCACTCATCGTATACCAATGGAAGACCAATGTAAGCCTGTAGTGGACCATCAAAGGAGGTTAACCCATGCCATGCGGGAGGTAGTAAAGAAGGAGGTTATCAAGTTACTTGATACCGGAATCATCTACCCGGTGCCGCATAGCGAGTGGGTGAGCCCGGTACATTGTGTGCCGAAGAAAGGAGGTTTGACCGTGGTGAAGAATGAGAAGAACGAATTAATACCGCAAAGAACCATGACCGTTAGGCGGATGTGTATCGATTATCGAAAGCTAAACAAAGCAACGAAGAAAGATCACTTCCCCATACCGTTCATTGACGAGATGCTCGAGAGGTTAGCAAACCACGCTTATTTTTGCTTTCTCGATGGATACTCGAGGTTCATGCAAATTCCCATTCACCCGGATGATCAGCACAAGACAACATTTACTTGCCCTTATGGAACGTTTGCATATAGAAGGATGCCCTTCAGGTTATGCAACGCTCCGGCCTCTTTTCAACGTTGCATGATGGCGGTGTTCTCGGAATTTATCGAGGAAATTGTCGAGGTGTACATGGATGATTTTTCCGTTTATGGGAAGACATTCGTGGATTGCTTGGCAAACTTAGACAAGGTTCTCACGAGGTGTGCGGAGGTCGATCTAGTGCTAAATTGGGAAAAGTGCCACTTCATGGTAAGGCAAGGCATAGTGCTCAGACACGTTATATCCGAGAGAGGAATTGAAGTGGACAAAGCTAAAGTGGAGACAGTTGAGCAACACCCACCTCCAACGGATGTTAAGTCTTTGAGGAGCTTTCTAGGCCATGCCGGATTCTATAAGATTTATTAAGGACTTCTCGAAGATCACTAAGCCTTTAACACAACTTCTTCAAAAAGATGTGGCTTTTGACTTTGATGAGAATTAGCGGAATTCCGAACCTTGAAGAATGCTTTGGTGAGTGCTCCCATCATTCAACCTCTGGATTGGAGCCAACCTTTCGAGATCATGTGCGATGCAACTGACTATGCCGTAGGGGTGGTTTTAGGTCAAAGAAAGGAAGGCTGAGTTCACACCGGATACTACGCTAGTAAAACTCTTAGTGAGGCACAATTAAATTATGCCACTATGGAAAAGGAGTTGCTAACGGTGGTGTTTGCTTTCAAAAAATTCAGATCTTACATTGTGAACTTGAAGGTCATTGTTTACACCGATCACGCGGCCATCAAGTATCTTTTGGCTAAGAAGGATGCTAAACCAAGATTGATTCGTTGGATCCTTCTTCTCCAAGAGTTCGATGTGGAAATTCGTGATAAAAGGGGGTGGAAAATGTTCTGGCCAATCATTTGTCTAGGATGAACCGTGGACAAGATGACAAAGATCCCATAGAGGATAAGATGAGAGATGACCACCTCTACCGAATACTCGACAGGGATACTTGGATGATCGATATCATTCGAGCAATTCCGAGAATGCCTCTTGATCACCTATATAAAAACACTCAAAGGAGGATAATCTCTGAAAGCCGAAAATATTTTTAGGATTCACCTTATCTCTTCAAACTTGGGAATGATGGAGTAATGAGAAGATGTGTACCAAGAGAAGAGAGGCAAGAAATTTTGAGGAAGTGTCATTCGGCGGAGTATGGTGGACACTATAGTCATTTTCGAACCCAAGCAAAAGTGTGGTCTAGCGGATTCTTTTGGCCGGAGATGCATGAAGATACTAAAAGATATGTTGCATCATGCCCCGAATGCCAAAGGACCGGAAACATTTCTCAAAGGAATGCTATGCCCTTGAATTACAATCTACACATCGATTTATTCGATGTTTGGGGAATTGACTTCATGGGGCCTTTCAAAAACTCACATGGATTTGAGCACATCCTAGTTATGGTTGACTATGTGTCCAAGTGGGTAGAGGCCATGCCATGTTGTAAAGCTTCCACAGGAGAGTCCATCGCGATGATTAAGAGTGTGATTTTCCCTCGCTTCGGTACTCCGAGAATCTTGATAAGCGATGGAGGAACTCACTTCACCGGGAAGAACTTTAAGAAGTGCTTGTCCAAGTTGGGGATTGAACATAGAGTCTCTACAGCTTATCACCCACAAACCAACGGACAAGCGGAAACATCAAATAGGCAACTAAAGAGCATCCTTAACAAGACTATAGAGAAGGGAGGCAAGGATTTGTCAAAGATGTTAGATGGAGCTTTGTGAGCATATCGAACGGCGTTCAAGACACCGATAGGTATGACCCCATATCAATTTGTTTATGGCAAAGCTTGTCACCTTCCGGTTGAGCTAGAACACAAGGCATATTGGGCAATAAAAGAAATGAACCTCGATCTAGATGCCGCGGTAGTAAAACGAAGGATCCAAATTAGCGAGCTAGAGGAGATGAGGTTGAAAGCTTATGAAAACACAAGAATCTACAAAGAGAGAATCAAAAGATGGTACGACAAAAGATTAAAGAAGAAGGAGTTTAAAGAAGGAGATAAGGTCCTCCTCTATAATTCGAGATTCAAAACTTTTGGAAAGGGGAAATTGCAAAGCAAGTGGGATGGACCTTACATTGTTCATTCGGTGCTCTCCAATGGAGCGGTTACCATCATGGATATGAAAGGAGATCAATTCATGGTGAATGGTCAACGGCTTAAAGTGTATTTCGAACCCGACGTTGTGCCCCTTCACCATATTGATATTTTCATCATGGAGGATGAGCCCGAACGTCAAAACTAGGACGTAAAACAAGGTGAGCTTTTTGTAAATAGCTCTTATTTTATTTTTCTGGAGTTTCTCGTGAAGTTTTACCAGGCCAACTTTTCTACATGGGCTAACAATTAAAAAACAGTGGAGTACGTGAAAAACCGGACCAAACCGGCCCGCGAAACAAGGCAAGCCGGCCGGCCCGGTCCGATCGACCCAGGGGGCCCGGGCGGCGGTTCGCCCCTGTTTTTCTCTGGGACGCGCGTCTTCGACTTCCTTGTTTGGTCAGAGAATTTTAGGGAAGTCAAGAAAAGGAAAAGATGGATTCTAGGGCATTCCTTCTCGGACTATTTAAAGGAACGAGATTGGAGCTCGGGAATCCATCCCAATTCACATCCTTTTGCACCCAAGCAGCAGCCATGACGTCCCCAAGGAGCAAGGAGATCAAGCTAGGCGCCGAGAAGCCTTTGAAGCCGGAGGAGGCGAAGCGATGCGAGCTCAAGCCTACAACGGAGATTAAGAGGACCGCCCGCATCCGTTGCAGAGGGCGTGTCCCGACCGGGCCGATTGCATCTTGCCACCATGTCAATGAGGAGGTCTTGACTCCCGTCCGTAGATCAGAGCGACTCCGGAGCATGAAGAGGAAAGACTACAAGGAGGAGTCGCCCGAGCTGAAGGATTATGGGGGGAGTGATTACTCTGACGACCGCAGCTCGAGCTCGTGGGCAGCCGCCGGAAGGGATGACAATGACCTCTTCTATTGGGAGGAGGTGCCTAAAGAGAAGACTCCTGAAGGTCCAAACGGCGGCAGAGATCCCGACGATGGCGGCGACGGCGACAACGGCGACGGCGACAACGACGATGACCCATTCGGGATACATCCGTTATGTTGTGCGGCTTGCCGTCACTCCATCTCGGACCTCTACGCGACGGTCGAGGAGTGTTTCCAAGCTATGGAGGCGATGAGGTAGAGAATGGAGGATTTGGAACGAGTAGTCGATGATGACTACAAGTTCCTTAATCAGAACGTGCGGAAGTTATTCGGGATGGTCGGCGACATGAAGAAAAGGTGGTGCAAGGACTGTGGGAAGTTCTACTAGAAAGTTAGGGTTTGCCCCCTTAGGATTTTTGTAAGATACGAAGAGGATGTCGTATGATTTTAGCGTTGGGGAGAGCTAGCTAGCTAGATCTTAAAATTTTTGCCTTAGTGAGTTTAGTTTGGTTTGGTTTAGAGTTTGCGAGAGTTTGTGAGTTAAATTTTTAGGTGTGTTTTTAAATTTTCAAGTTTGAAGTGTGTTAATTTAGTGTTCGAGTCGAAAAATCAAATAAAAAGTGTCTTTTAATTTTTGTCTCATGCGATGCTTTTTCTTTCTTTACTCGTATGTTTTCCTTTAATTTTGATATATGAGCATGAGCATTTGGTTTGAAACGTTTACCGTGGTGCTTAGTGGAGTTTTTACCTTTAAAAGTGCCCGCACCATACTTTGATCTAGAACCTTGTTTCGGTTGTGCTAAGTTTGATGCTAATGTTGGAGGAGTTTAATTCTGAAAATTATATGAAAAACCCTTGTAATAAAGGTTAGCGAAGGCTCTTTTTCCAAGTTGAGAGACAAAGAAAAATCCTATACAAGGCCAACTCAATATCCGCTCCACCATAAGTGTGGTTAGCATAATGAGTTGGGCTAGGATCCTTCTCTCTTGGAAGTTTTAATTTCGAGCAATGATCATGTCCTTGTATATATCTTTTATTGCTAGCCTCGTCATGTATTCGGTAACGAGACTCTCACTTCGAAAGTCCCGTACATCGCTGAATTCCATACCCAAACCATAATATCTCTTTTGTACATCGTATTCCTTGAACACAACCTATGTTCGAAGTTTCGTCTCGTCTCTAGCATGGTTTTCATTTAAAATTCAGATTGAATTTATGCAAGAAAAGATGAGCAAAGAGCTTCGGAAGAGAGGTAAAGATGTCAAGAGAGAGAGATAAGTATATATATATATATGCATATGGAGAGAAAAAGAAAAAAAATAGAGAGAAGAAAAGAAAAGAGAAGAGATAAAGAAAGAAAGAAAGAAAGAAAGAAAGAAAGAAAGAAAGAAAGAGGAAAGGCAAGAAAGATATGAAGAGGGATGAATCAAGTAAAGATTAAGTAAAGTGTAAGGAAGGATGCCACGTTGTTAAGAGACAAAACTTCCATTTTTTTCCAACCATGTGCAATCCGACAACGAGGACGTCATTGGTGCCTCGTAGTCTTAATTTCTTTTTGCCCTTGCACATGTCCACCATTCTATATCTTCTTATCCTTGACATCCCCACATCATGGTTTAATTCTCATGATCATTAGCTTTGAAAGGTAAACAACCATTAGAGGAATTTCTTAGCTTGACATTATTTGTGTTGATTTCACTAGCCATACCTATAGCTCCACTTTACCTGATAATATGAGAGACTTGTGGGAGGTGAGAGTTTATGAATTGTTTAGGATAGCCACTTCATATGAGCGACATGTAAGAACTTGGAGAAAGGTTTTTGTCTAATACTTGTTACAGGAATTTTATTTTTGAAAAATCATGAAAACCCTCCGATGGAAGCAAAGAAGTAAGCATGGCTAGAATTGAGGACCTCGAATGAAAGGTACAAGTTGTGGGGTAAATCTCGATTTAGTAAAAATTCTAAACGCCCATGTTTATGTATCATGATCATTGCCTTATGTTTATTATATTAAAGATAAAGGATTGACTAACTTGTGAAGGAAGAATTAGCGGAGCACGTTTTCAACACCATGGACAAAAGTTCTTTTACGAGGACTTGCTCGAGGACGAGCAAGATCTAAGCGTGGGGAGATGTTGACGGTGTATTTTGGTACACCAAACATGTTCATTACACTTTGGTTTGAGAGCAAGATCTAAGCATGGGGAGATGTTGACGGTGTATTTTGGTACACCAAACATGTTCATTACACTTTGGTTTGAGCTTGATTATGGAACTAACCCGCCACTAGGCACACTAATGATATAACAAGTTCATCTTTGTATGTGTATTTGGAAGTGTTATGTTTTTGTAGGAAAACATGGACAAAAAGGACGGAGTCACAACGAGTTCAAAGGAGTAAATGAGGAGTCCCGTTCGTGTTCAAGTGCATGATGAAATCACTCCCAAAGGTGGCGAGGACCGAAGTGTTACAAAGGAACATCCCCGAGGATTGAAGCGTAAAAGACCGAACTTCATGCGAGAAGACCCTCTATCTTGGACGCGAGGATGACGTCGTCAAATTGATGCAATTGGAGGGGGCAAAGTGCAAAATGTCAAGAGGAGCCACGGGAGCGAAGGGGCGACTGAACCGGGCCGGGATGGGCCTGGGCCGGTCGGCCCAGGCTGGCCGGCCTGGCCCATTCCCGTGTTGGTTCGGCCCCCCGTTTCTTTAGCGTGAAGATGATGCAACCCTAAATCGGTGGAGGCGCCGCCATTCGCAGAGAGAGAGAGCCATCCGCCCAAGAGGCCATCCACAAGCTAGAGAGGAAGGAGAGGAGAGAGATCATTCGCGAGAAGGATCGCTCTACTCGAAGGAAGCAACCACAAGTGGAGGAGGATGTCGAGGCCCTGCCACGACACCCCCGGAGGAGAAGGAAGACACCGTCGGAAGCGTCACCATGATCAACGGTGCTATGCCTAGCACCTTGATGGGGTAATCTTCTCATTTGTCCATGGGTTGTAAACGATCTTGAGATGTAATCGCAACTTTTATGGTTTCAATCTATCATCTAGTGTTGAAGATGTTTTCATGTTTAAGGTTAGCTACCATGCCTAGTAGGGAGTATAGATCTCACTTCTCCCTTAGAACCCTTCAATACGCCGTGATCATCATAGGTCTAGTCACGAATACCTCCGCGTAGTGACAGTACGGGGGGAGGGAAAGGGCGAAACCGTGGTCACAACCCCCGGTAGATTAGATCGGTTTTCATATCTCTAAGCGGTTGCATGTTCAAGTATCGTAGACCCTTGGGCAAGTGTCTTTTATATACCTTGTGAGTCTCATCACCCTCTCTAGTGTAGTGTAGTAGTTCTCTAGATTAACTGTAGTTTAGGGTTTGGATAAGTTAACTAGGTAGTGCTAGATCAAACGCTTGTAATCCCCTTGCTCCGCGGACTGACAAGAACCTAGGGAATCCCCATGGTGAAAAAGGTGTAGGTCCATACGCTTGCGAATCGTAGGTGGATACGAGTTTTATCCATCAACACAAATATCTATATTATCATCCTTCGTCAATTGTTCCGCGCATATGTATGAGTTTCTACCACAATCATTGTAGGGAACAAGCAATTATGCATTCGATAATCAGGAAGGTCCTTCCCGCAAAACATCAATAGAGCGGACAAATATCAAAATCATAAGATGGCATCTCACAGCTACTCATCACCACAAAGTTCACCCCACCAACAAGTAGCAAATACCAAAATACAAGCATGATTAGCACCTCTAAACCGTCTACCTAGCAATAACACCACGAATCACATTATGCCTCATTGTTGTCCTTCCTGAGTGACCTCTTATATGAGGCCTGTCTCAGCAATTCCTTCACCTTCTTCACCACAAGTGTTGCAGAATCTAGGAGTTGCTTGACTGTCTGCAGCTCAGCGGCAGTCTCTTGAATCTCCTTATTAGCCTTTGCACATTCTTCCTTCCACATCCTTGCCTCGCTTTCAGCGTTAAGGTACCTGTTGGCTTCACCCTTTTCTGTAGGAGACAACAAAGCATCGTTTCTCATTTTCTTTCTCGTCTCAAACAAGTTATGGGTTACCTCCCCGTAGTATCGCGTTATCGTCTGCAGCTCAACTGCTTTGACATTGGCCTCCTCCTTAGCAGGTGTACATGCTTCTTTCCACGACCTTGCTTCCTCTTCTGCTTTTCCCTTTATTTCCATCAGTTTCTCTAGAACTTTTAGACTCCTAATATCACATTCAGGATCTATCCACCTAAACAACGCGCACTTCATGCCATCAGTCTGCAGTCACCGATTTCGTTCATATAATTAGCGATTGACCACAATAACATCAAACGCAGAAGCAACATTTATTAGAAGTGATACAGGTTATCGTTTACCTTGCAGCAGCATACATATCGACGCCCAGGGTTGGCGCCTGTCCAGTCATACCTCAGATGGATAGGCAACCCGTCCTTGCACTCGTTTTCATTAGGATCTATAATGATAACTTCACGAGGACCAGGCGTCGGCGATCTGGAGCTTTCAAAGTCTACTCCAAACACCTTTAAAATACATGAAGATAGTCTGTTAACCCAGATCCCCAAATCCAGAATTCCCCTTAACTAGTATGACAAATCAAAGTAGCATGGCTAAACAGAGGACTGACCTGACCAGAGTGAGTCCTGCTTCTCCGTTCGCCACTGGGCTGCTACGATTCGCCATTCCCGCCACGGGCAACAGCAGATCTAAGCACCAACGCTAGCTCTAGACTTTGCCACAAGGAAAAGGAGTGTGGTGCCGGTGAGTCTCTTGCAGAGTTGCAGTAGTGTACGCCGCATCGTCGAGAGAAATGAGATATATACACTTGTCTGTGGGAAAACTTTTTTTTTGCTATCACGCGCACTTTTCTCCCGCCAACTTACTAGAACCGCTATGTGCTGTTGTTGGGGCAGACATGTCCAGTTTCCGGGCGCGCGGTGGCCAGCCACGTGGATAGTCGGCACTTGGAAACAAGCAGTTACACAATTGTTTCTCAGGAAGGTCCTTCCTGCAAACCATCAAAAGGACGGACCATCCGATTTAGGATCAATCTAAACAAACAACATCTTAGCTTTTCCTCCCTTTTTACCACTAGGCAGGTCCTCCTTGTGAAACATCAACAGGCCAGAGTTTCCTCAATCATAACTTCCCCCTTCCCTATCCATTATCACCATACCTCCATTGTTCTTCCTCTACCTCCATTGCAACGTGTATGAATTCCGAGAGTATGCTCGAAATGAATGACTTTGGATCATGGACCCAAACACCAGTGACCCGAACGAAAGACCGCTTGGGTGTCGGACCCAAACGTCAGTGACCTTACAAATGATCTGATTTTTGCATTACAAATGTACTCACTACAACAAATTAACGTACCATTTCAACTGTTTATTACATGACTAAAAACACTTAAACAAAACATTAAAACTATAGGGGAACCTGGTACAACCCTTCAAGTAATCTTCTACGGAGATTGTGCATAAATTCGGGATGATCAGTGCATACAACCGCCCAATCATATGTGAGTACTCCGTGAGGAAAGATTCGCTCTAAGAGAGACATGCACTTGTCCTGCAATTGTGTGCAGTTAGCCTGAATTGCCCATCGTAGAAATGAAGTCACAGTTTCCTCGCTTGCCATGTCCCACATCTTTGACGCACAGTGCAGCTTCAACTTTTTGACTTGGTACATGTCGGCGACCGAGAGTAAATAAGGCCAGGCATTGCGATTCACAATGATCGACACGTCCGTTCAGAGGGGGTGTGCACACAAGTTCATCGGTTAACGCCCGGTGCCAGTCCTTAACTGCAATTCTCAATAACCTCCATTGCAATGCGTATGAATTCCGAATGCTTAGTATGCTCGAATCAATTTGGAATAGATTAAACCAAATCGGCATAATAAGATGACATCTCATAACAACTCATCACCACAAAGTTCACACCACCAGTCCATCAACAAGTAGCATACATCATACGATGATCTGGTAGCCAACACCAAAACGCAAGCAAGATACAAGTTTCACAATAATCATCACTACTCATTCATAATCATAACTCGATCTCATGTTTGGCCTCCTGCAGCTGTTACTTCACCTTCTGCATCTCCTACCGTGAATTTTTGGTCTTGTAGGCCTCTCTTGCATTTCTTAATGTTCTTTCAGAAGATCTGGATGTCTCGTCTCAGGGCGAGGACTCTCTAGCATCTCCAAAGAGATCGAAAACATGATAGAACAATTAGCTGACAGAGAGAAAGAGCTTCAGTACACACCTAAGAACAAGACAACTGAGGGCAGAGATCATTCTTCTTACCATATACATTGGAATAAATGCGTCAATGAATGGGTAGGATATTGAGTTTGTTTGGTCAGTCTTTTCTTTTAAATTGTCAAGAAGTTCGTTGTCAGTTGGACTGAAATGTGTACTAATAGGCAAAGGTACCCATTTCAGTTCAACTGACAATGAACTTCTTGAACATTTAAAAGAAAAGACGGACCAAACAAATTCAATGTCCTACCCATTTATTGACGTATTTATTCCAATGTCTATGGTAAGAAGAATGAGCTCTGCCCTCAGTTTTCTTGTTCTTAGGTGTGTACTGAAGCTGTTTCTCTCTATCAGCTAGTTGTTCTATGATGTTTTCAATCTCTTTGGAGATCCTAAGAGAGTCCTCCCCCGAGACGAGACATCCAGATCTTCTAAAATGACATTAAGATGTTCTTGTAGAAATAAACTCATCCTTGGAGAAAACTCATCTCGATCTGAAAAATAAACTCATCTCAGTCTATAAAAAAACCTGAATCCCTTGAACCCAATTGTATGAGTACTGTAAATCAACCACCACACGCCACAAAACCTGGTTGTTTGCTACCTACATAAACTCAGCAAGGGCATGGTTGTCCTAAATGAACCTATCGATCCATCAAACGATGCAAATTGGAAACTAACTGAATCTAACACCTGTGAATTGTGCAAATGCTAACAATCATGGCAGAATCCAGATGTCCCTTCAACGGTCTGCAGCTCCGAAATAGTATCTTAAATCTACCAATTCATAAAACGATGGACCTATCAATCCTATCAATTGTGCACCTCGACAAAAATCCATAAAACGAGTGGCTTGAAGCACATCTAGAAGCTACTAAAATACAAAACCTACTGTAAGACGATGCAAATTGAAAACTAACTGAATCTAACATGAATTGTCTATAGCCTATCAACTTCTAACACCTATCGTAGTGCAAATCTAAAGGTACGATAATGAAGTCTAAATCTACCATATATGCTCATCAATCCTCCGGATCCCCAAATCTAGATATCCCCAACCCTAGGAAGATAGGGGAAAATATAGCGGCTCAAACTAGAGGACCAACCTCTTCTTGCTGTCTCATCCTCTTATTGCTGGGATGTGGCGGCGCAACCATCTTCCCCTCACCGCTAGGATCCGCCATTCCTACCACGAACTATTGCAGATCTGCGTAGTGGAAGTCAAAAGTCTTTGCGAAGTCTGAGTGAAGTGTCTCGCCAGCCATTCGATACGTAATTATAAACTCAACTAAAACTTACATGTGGGACCTGGTCACAGTAAAGAATTCGCATGACGACTTGGAACACTCTATTTTAAAATAATGCTTATATGTGGGACCAAAGTTGGTTTATGATGCCGCTGACATGGCGAAAATGCTTACATGTGGGACCCTGGGAAATTTTATGACGACTTGGAACACTCTATTTTCGAAAAAATGCTTACATGTGGGACCCAACTAAATTTTATGACGACTTGGAACACTCTATTTTTAAAATAATGCTTACATGTGGGACCAAAGTTGGTTTATGACGCTATTGCGGAGCTTATGGCGTCACAAAACAAGCATGGAACAGTGAATGCTCGGCTATAGTAGCAACCGTTATGACGAAAGTTTTTTTGTCACTAAATTTGCTCGGAAGTGAAATATTATGACGAGATCAGCCAGGAACGTCATAAATCAATGACGCTAAAATGTGGTTGCGTCACTAGTCAACGATTTTCTTATAGTGCTAGGTGCCAAATTTGAGTGTCAACAGAAGCTGCTGCTAGTTGTTGTTCCCAGTTGCTTTGGATCACCTATACTCTGATTGACTTTGGTGAGGAGTGCACCCATGTTCCTCCCATGTGTGATAGCACTAGTGCCATTAGCGTTGCCAAAAATCCAGTGCTACACTCCAGAACCAAACACATAGAGGTGAGATGCCACTTTCTGAGAGATAATGTGGAGAAGGGGAATATATAATTGATTCATGTGCCAACCCAGAAAAAGCTTGCAGATATCCTCACAAAACCTTTGGACCAAGCTACCTTTTCTCATTTGCGAGGTGAACATGGTGTGGTTTATCCTTTTTGAGCTTGGGTTGGGCATCTCATGTACATATGCACTTTGCATCTTTCATTTGTGTAACATATCATTTTCAACATCTTTGTATCATAGACTGCATTTGTATCATATGCTTTAGAGGATGTGCTTCTCTCATATACATTGATCACTGTGATATGTTGGATGTGAGCCTATCATGCTTGTGAGCTCTTGTCATGTATAGATATGCTCTTGGTAGTTTTGGACATGTATGTATGTGAAATGGCTAGTTTTTGTCAAAATACTAAGTTGATCCTCTCTTGTGAGTAGAATCCCTTACATGCTCTCTTGTGCTCAGATGGCTATATCTTGCTTAATTTGTGCTTGGGAATCATGCTCTGTTCATTTGGGGTCAAAGACCTTGTGGTCATCATGAATGTTTAGCCTACATGTTACCTTGTGGAGGAGCCTAAGCTTCTTTTTGCCGCAAAGGCACTTCATGTACCATGCTTATTCTTGCAAATTAATTTGGTATCTTGAAATGTCTATGCTTGAAAAATATGCTTCCATGTCATATGTGCTTTAAATTCCTTATCTTGGGTGCTAAACCGTTGCATGATGTCTACCATTGAGAAGTCTCATATTTAGAAGTAGACACATGGCTCGGTGGCTTTGACATGACATGAGATAGCTTGTAGGTGTTTATGATGATCTTGTGATGAGAACTTGTGACCTTGCATGAAGTTTGTGAGTTATATGTTGTTTATGCTCATTTTGGCCATGTTGAGGTCCTATGCTCATGAGGGGGAGTTTTTGTTGTAAAATGCTTCAAATTGATCATGGCTATGTCACAAACTTATATGTTCCTTTCTATCGTGTTGATGATGCTTGTACGGAATTTGTGGCTATCTTGCTTGTTCTATGTCTCATTCCTAGCATGTTCTGGTGTTCTTTGTCTATTTGAGAAGCACGTGTTTGCATTTGTATACTTGATTCATGCATTACCAACAAGGGGGAGAGTGTACCCAATTCAGTTTGCATAACAAGGGGGAAAGTTTTGCATCAAGAGGGAGAAATGCATGTAGGGGGAGTATTCCTACATTTTGCACGCATTTGTTCAGGGGGGGCTTGCATTCATGCATAGGGAGCTCTTTGTCGCCTGAGTTGTGCTTTGTGCTTTGCTCTTTTGTCGATGGTGTCGAGCCCTTTTGCCTCACCTTGAGGAGTCGGCATTCTGGAGCATTTTGTC
This sequence comes from Cenchrus fungigraminus, assembly GCA_036936925.1. Classification (NCBI taxonomy): domain Eukaryota; kingdom Viridiplantae; phylum Streptophyta; class Magnoliopsida; order Poales; family Poaceae; genus Cenchrus; species Cenchrus fungigraminus. Next base: position 52,149,947 of record CM072772.1, on the reverse strand, counting down.
TCGGTTGTGTTGAGCCGTTGCCCTTGCCTTAGGGAACCGAGACTTGCTCTCTCAAGTGATCTTGTTTTGGCTTTTGATCACTTGTTTGAGATTTTTGTTCATTTCTTTTCTTTTTCTTTCTTCTCTAAATTGGTTACTATGTGTGTTGTCAATACACTCATCAAGGGGGAGATTGAGGAACGGTGGATGGTCGCTTCCTGGTGTCATGAGTGATTGACAACATGGTGTGGACTGACTCTTGGCCGAGTATTGCAGGTGCAGGTTGCGGCTTGATTTGCGTTGGTGCAGGTGAAGAGCAGGCGCAAAAGGTCTTAGCCTTGCGAGGCCTCCGAGGAGTGGAGAGACAAGTAGTCTTGGCTTGATGGACCCGGTGGCCGAACGGGATCAAGTACGGGCCGCATGGTGGCAAGAAAAGCAAGACAAAATCATGGACTTTAGCCGGTGCAGGGTAGCGACTCACAACCGTAGTCTGCACGCGGGGTTTGCGGTGGTTCACCACAAAACCGCGCTCTCCCCATTCGCCCGTGGGCACCGTGAGCACGCGCGCCCTACCCTCCCTGCTCGCAAGCCCCCTCCCTGGTTCGTGTCCCTTCCACCAAACCCCCCCCCCCTCCTGTTCGTGTTTTTGCCGAGGCTACACCGAGCCTCTTCCCTTCCACGCACGCCGCAACCCCCTTGCTCTCCACCGCTTTTGCACTTGTAATCAGCAGCTTTTGTTATGTGTTTAGCACTCTTATTCAACTTTAAATTATTGCTTGATTGTGCTAATCCTTCAGTTGAGTGCAGCCTTCCTAGAACTCCACATAGTTATACGATGAGCCGGTTTTGTTTCTCCAGGCAATCGCTCCTCCAATCTTTCGTAGGTTCCACCGATTGGTTGCAGTTTGCCTGTGTGTTCTTGGTAAGAACGGATAAGAATTTGATAGTAGCACTAGTTTTGAGCGCCTTTGTGAGCCTTTACACCCTATTTTTGTCATCGATTTTGTTTTTGTATTTGCGACCATGGAAGACGGCGACGACAAGAAGGATGATCAGCTGTAGGAGATGCGGACGTAGATTGACGGACTTACCGCAGGCATGAAGACGCTACATGAACGGCTGAATTCGACGATCACTTCATTGAACGAGCGGTTCGATCAGATCGACCTCGCACAGACGGCTGTTAAGAGCACACTCGACACCGTCGTGGCACGACTCAATGCATTGCACATTACAATCATAGAGTTACAGAAGGATTATGGTGGTGAATCGAAGCAGGACATCAGAGGCAGTCGCGGTCGTGCCCGCCGTGTACCACGGCGCCCTGGTAACGATTCGTTCTCTAAAATCAAATTTAAAATCCCACCTTTTAATGGCAAATATGTTCCTACTGCATATCTTGATTGGGAGTTAGAGGTTGAACAGAAATTTTCATGCCATGATATTCATGCTAATTCTCAAGTTAAAGCTGCCATTAGTGAGTTTACTGATTTTGCTTTAATTTGGTGGCATGAGTATAAAAATAAACATCCTACTGTTGTTCCGACCACTTGGGAACAATTAAAAGCTGCTATGAGATATAGATTTGTGCCTTCTTATTATGCTCGTGATTTGCTTAACAAAATGCAGCATTTTCAGCAAGGTTCTCAGTCTGTTGAGGACTATTACTAGGAGATACAAAAAGATATGATTCATTGTGGGATATTAGAGGAGAACGACGCTGCAATGGCATGCTTTTGTGGTTGAACCGCAAAATTCAGGGCATGCTTGATTATAAGGAATATGCAGATATGACACAATTATTTGAATTTGCATGCAAAGCTGAACGTGAAGTGCAGTGACGCCGCTTGAAGACATATTCTAACTCTTTTGCAGGACGAAGCCCGTCGTCTAGTTCAGCACCTGTTGTCCCTGCGCTATTGTTGATGGTTGAAACACGTGTCAAGTTTCGATCCGCAAGCGTACAGACCACCTATAGCCTTTTTCACCACAGGGTGACCCCGAAGGTTCTTGTCAATCCGCGGAGCAAGGGGATTGCTAGCGCTTAACCAAGTACTAATCTAGTTGATGGAAAACCTTTGAAAGGGGTATTAATCTAAAGTAAAGACAATCTAACCTATGTTAATCTAAGAAGTCTAAGGTTAAACTAGATGGCAAAGGGTGGATACAAGAGAGAGATTAAGGTGGATAAGCGTTCCCTCCCTAGGGTCTAGGATCTCATGAACATGCATCTACCACATGAAAGGGGTGTTGCCTTCACTAGCTTCATGGTAGTTATGCGGCCGCTAAGCCTTTTCCCTAAATTGTACTGTCACAACGCAAGGTAATCAACCACTTTCACGTATAACTGCATCTATATCTAAGCATCCATAGGGTTAAGCTAATCACCACGATTACCACAAACTCTACTAAGACCACATGTTGTACATACATATGTGAATAAAGCATTCGCATAGACATAGACCATTAAGCATCAAAAGGCATAGGGTTCATGTAGCGATCACAAATCATGTATCCATCTAACCCTAGGGATGAATGGAGGCATTACCCCATCATCTTACACGGATTGAAGCACATAGGGGTGATGGAGACTCCGGAGAACGTCATCGACGAAGATGGCGCCGATGAAGCTTGGGAACACCCCTAGGCCAGTGGCTTGGAGTCCTCCTCTTGCTTCCTTCCCTCCGCCGGTGTTGATCCTTGCGATGAGCTCATCCAACTCTCTTCCTCATCTTGCGACGGCGGCTTTCTGGTGAATGGCGTCGGTACAATGATCGGATGCGGCGGCCGTCGGAGGAGGGAGCTACTAATAGACCGAGGAGCGACTAGGTCAAAGGGCGGGCTGAACCGCCACAAAAATGCCTTGGGTCGATCCGACCAGGTCGGCCGGCCTGGGCCTTTTCTGGGTCGGTTCGGGCCCGTCCTTCTCCCCGCAGCTCATCTTGGCATTTTGGACTTAGCCCCCTTAATTTGTGTCATTTTGAGGTCGTCATCCCCGCGATCAAGTTAGGGGGCCTTCTCGCATGAAGTCCGAACTTTACGTCTTAGTCCTCGGGGATGATCCGTCGTAGCACCTTGGTCCTTGTCACCTTTGGAAGTGATTTTGCCTTGCACTTGAACACGAACGGAACTCCTCATTTGCTCCTTTGAACTTGTTGTGACTCCGTCCCTTTTGTCCATGTTTTCCTGCAAAACACAACACTTCCAAATGCACATACAAAGTTGAACTTGTTATATCATTAGTGTGCCTAGTGGTGGGTTAGTTGCATAATCAAGCTCAAACCAAAGTGTAACGAATATGTTTGGAGCACCAAAATTCACCGTCAACATCTCCCCCATGCTTAAACCTTGCTCGTCCTCGAGTAAGTAATCTTTGCTTAAAAAGGGAAATCAGCGTTGCCTTCCAATGTTCTTCCTGCACTTAGTCATTCATGATGAGGCAAATTGCTCTCTCTTAAGAATTTAGTTTTAAAGTTCAAGTTGTGACCGACTTCTTTTTCATTATGAAAGATAGACTAACAATAAAGAACAAGCCACATTTAATAAACACGATGCTCTCAAACTTAAGTGAACTTCAAGCTGTTACCTTGTTCCATGGAAGAATTTTCAAAAAGATGCATATCCAACATAAGTGAAAATCACTTGCAAAAGCTCATGGAAACACTCATCTCATCAAGTCACTCAAGCCTATACTACATTATTTTCAACCTATTCTACTCATATGTGATAGTGGAAGGCTTATGCGGAGCTTGGTAGGTTAAAAACAATCCTAGCAAAACATACATCCGAAATATTGTCAAATTAAGAGAGAGATCTACTGGAATTACCGAGACTCGTCAAAAAGGTCATGGAAAATAAATGTTGGAAAGAGAGAGGGATGCATTTAGATAGGTGGACATGTGCAACTGGCAAATGGATGATCCTGAGGCACAAGTGAAGTCCTCGTTATCGGATTGCACATGGTTGGAAGATTTGAGTATGGATTTGTCATCAAGGCACTTGAGAACTTATGAAGCAAAAAGAACCGAGGAGCAACTTTATTTTTATTTTTTTTTACTTTTATTTTATTTTCTTCTCATTTTTCTCTCTTTCTTTTTTTCTTCCTTTTTTCTTACTTTTCTTTTCTTCTCATCATAATTTTTTTTTTCATTTTTCATTTTTTTCTTTTTCTCCTTAGAACTTTTGCAACATAACACTTACATAGCATTTGTTAGAGATGATGTGATGACTCCTCCCCCATGCTTGAATGATGCTCATCCTCGAGCATAAAAGAGGGGGGAATGACTGCTAAAGTAAGCATAAATTCCATAATCTTACGGAATATCTGAGTCTCCATCGAGAATTTTACTCCATACTCAAATTAGGTTGTGGACAAGGAGGTGATCACAAAAAGATGTTTTTGGTTTAGGTTGGATTCCCAGTGAGGTTTGTGTAATTTTTGATGTGAAAACCCACAATGCATGGACAAAAAGGCTAGCATGAAAAAGTTACACAAAGGAATGGCCAGCTTCTTAGTCTCGAACCATAGAAATCAATCCTAATCCAACTCATCAAAACATATGTTTGCAATCTACGGGTTTTTGTTATCATAGAAAATATATGTATATGGCTTTGGTAGGTAGAACTTTGCAAGAGCATCACAAATATGTAGATAGCATAAAAGTTAAGTTTTCATGAAAACAACAAGTTATCCGGCTATCCATAAACTTAAATCAAATAGCAAAGATATGTATGTGGGTCTAGAGCATAGTCATTTCACCTCCACAAATAAAAGAGTTGGTATTTAAATTAATTTCAGATCACGTTATAGAGAGCAATTAGCCAAGACATGTATAACTTCATGTAGGTACAACAAAGCAGCAACTTTTATCATTTTTCCATAAGCAGGCAATATAAAACATCGAGGTGAACACATGGTCATGCCTATTTATTGAAAATAAAAAGAAATCTAGTTTGTCCTCCTAGTAGCCATGTTATTGTCAGAAGAGAAAAACAAAAGGTTGCACCTAGTTGAGGTTGAAGGCATACTTACAAGCATTTATGTTTGGAAAAGAGAAGGTCTATGGAGGTGTTACCATCTTTTGTAGTTTTTTCGTGATCTTCTCCCAACATCTCCATGTATCGAATGTGGATTCGCTTTTGTCTTGATTTTCTAATGCTCCTAAACTTCTGAATTTGATCATGTATGCTTAATGGAGTCAATGGTCGCCTTCTCTTCAATGTTGTCATCGCCATCTCCTCTTTCTTGTTCTCATCATCTCATTGCTGTCTCTTTTTCATGGATTTCCCCTCTGTACAGAACAGAACATATATCAAAATATAGCTTTATTGAAAAGTTTATGAAATTACCTTTCCAACGTGTGGCCATTCATCGAAAACGGAGTTCAAACAAGGGAGCTATGTCCGTTTTACTTCAGCGCTGTGTGCTGTCCAAAACTGATTTCAGGACGTGTTGCACTCGGTGATTCGGTCATAACCGCTTGTAGGAACCTCCGATTGTCTTGATTCTTGATTTGTTGGAATTGTAACTTCATGGGCCTTCCAAATATCCAAAAGTATTCAGTGTTTTCCCTTCGAGACCACGCAAAAATTTGATGAGATCAATAGCTTCTTGTGCATTGATCCGGGGATGTTGATGATCTTGATTATTCTTCTAGAGTATCATGTTGCACTTCTGTGTTGAAGATTCAGGGCCTCCCCCATGCTTAGCATTTTGCTAGGCATGGAAGAAGAAGACAAAACATTTTTATCTTAGCCACCCTTCAATTTTCTTGTATTGAGAGTCTTTATCTTGCCTGCAAGACATTTTAAGCGCATATTCTACCCCCAAGGTGATGGTTGGGAGTAGATAGAACTGCCAACAATCCAACAATATTTCCTAGGACTCTTAACTTGTGGCATAATTAGTCTAATGAGAAATAAAAACCTAATGAGTGTACGTGGTGCAAGGTGTGTATGCACATGATAGGAAAGCATATAAACAAAGACAATGTTTTCACCTAGTTCTAAACACCATGTTTACAACTAGATTACCAAATTTCTCCATAGCCATAAAGGTTGATATATCTAGGGTTAAAACACCATGTCTATCCCTAGATCAACAACTCTTATAGCACAAGAAAAACTAAGCGCATTGCAAAGCTTATAAACTAACCAATGCAACATGAAAACATATGAAAAGCTAGCAAGGTTTATCAAACTTAATGATGATGGTCCGCAATCATGTTTAAACACTATGTTCAAACAAGATCACAAATAGAAAAATGCCCAATAGAAGCATTAACATGGAAACTGAAGCATTCATCATTAAACCTTATAAAACAACCAAGCCAACTATATGCAAAACGTGTATATGCAAAGACATAAACATCACGTCGATGACAAAATGCAGTGCATGCAAAAAGAAAAATATGAGAATGAACATGATGGGGTTTCTAAAAATAAAATTAAACTTAGATTAATTAGCCACAAGTTGATCATCATAGGATGGTTCCATTCTTTATTTTCTCTAAGAAAGGAATAAAAACACAAAAAAACAGGTTGCCTCCCGAAAAGCGCTTCATTTAAAGTCATAGAGCTCGACTTTCTCACATACCTTCTTTTCGTCACATAGCCATGACCCTTCATGCAAGAATAGAAGGTCCCAATGCAGCTTTTATTCACTTCCCATATTATGCTTGATCACTTATAGAAGACTTGCCCAAGGTATCTGACATCATCGCTTTCTCCTTCTTTGTCACCCTTCGGTGCTTCCTTTACTCCATGAATTTTTCTTTAATGTCCAGAACAGAAAGTATACCCAAGCTCTACTCCATTGCATAGTGCACAAAATTTTCTTTCCAACAAGTCTTTATTTGCCCAAGTCGGACTCCGAACAAGAGAGTTATGTCCGTTTTACTTCGGCGATGAAATCTGTCCTGAAATTTCAGAACGCACAATGCTCAATGTTTTCTCCATAACTCCTTGCACGGGTCTTCAAATTCGTTGGTTCTCGATGCGTAGGAATGGAAACTTGATGGAGCTTCTGAATATCTCATTTTCTTCATTTGTACACCTCTGAACAAGCTCTCAAATTGATGAAGACAGCAGCATCCATCGCGAGATTTGGAGAGGTTGATGATTTATCTTGCAACTCTTTAGACATGCCTTCTCTTTTCATTATTCAAGCCTTATCTACATGGTTAGTGAAAATCAGGCCTTCTCGCAACATGTGCTTCTTTAAGGTCATTATCTTGACCAAGCACAAATCATGATCGAGATTTACAAAACTTATTGTAAACATACGCGTCACCACAAGCAAATTGTAGCAACATATCAAGGTGTAATTAAAAGAATCATATGTTTCATGCAAAGCACTTAGTTCATCATTAGGCAAAGGTTCTTTAGGCATAGAATTAAATGGTTCAAACATAGACATTGCCTCATCATTATTCTCAAGAAAATCTAGCCTATAAACATCATAATTATAGTCATAAGGCATAGAATTTAAACTATCATTTATTCTATTGGTTGAGCATGAGTATTTGAATTTATCATCATCAATACCAATAATATCTTCAGATTTCAGCACGTACCTTGGCCTTAGAGCTTTTTCAACAAGAGTGATATTTGGTTCATCTAGCGGTGTTGAAGGCGAACCAATCTCAACGAGTGAAGGTGTCTCTTTGTTACCTTTTTGCATCCCCTCCATCTCATCATATGGAACGTGTAATCCATCAACTACATTTGCATTTGTCTCTTCTTTGAAGTCTTCATCCCAATCTTTATCTTCAAAGTCTCGAATGTAGCTTTCTTTATCTTCCATGTACCACATGTCGTCGAGATTGCTCATCGTTGATTCACTCTTTTCTTCATCATTGAGCACTTCCATGACTTGATTTTCTACTGTGTAGGCTTCAATAGCACACAAGCTATAACCTTGTGGAGAGGGGCCTTCTTGGATTACTTGCTCCATGTCAACTCCTTCCCATTCATCTTCTAGCTTGAGTCCTATCTTCTCCCATTTATCCTTCGAGTCGCTAGGCTCATCACGGTTGTACTCTTCTCTTTCTTCATCATAATTCTTCAAGATGTCATATTGATCGATCCATCCATCAACTTCTTCGTCTTCTTCTTCAAATATGTTTTGGATCGATTCTCCACTCATCTCTTGATCAAATATATCTTCAACTCTCTTGGCGACGTGTCGGTGTTCCTCCTTCCTTCAGTAATTGATTAGGGGGGGAAAATCAACTTGAATCCAATCGGATTGATTGAACTCTGCAAATGGTCTAGCATTCCCCATACTTCGGCCTGCATTCATGTTAGTTTCAACATTTTTAACATCAGAAATGACTTCTCTTACCTTAGGAAGTGGTTCTTCAATTTCTTGTATGGTCGGTTCATCTTTCTCGACCTCCGGTTCGTCTTTTTCAGAAATTTCAGCAAGCACCTCGGGCTTGCTTTTGTCGTTTTGCTCCTCCCGACAATGTCTTTGCCAATCTCTTTGCGTTCTTTTTCCATTGCTTATCCTTTGTAAGATTTGTGCGGCTTCACTAATTGTTTTATCCATTAAATCACCGCCTGCACACATGCTTACAAAACGGGAAGAGTTAGGGGTTAGTGAAAAATAAAATGTATGCAACATCAAGTCACCAGAAAATCCCAAGTTCGGGCCTTGCTCGAGTAGTTCATTAAAACGATCCCAAGCTTCATCAATCCCTTCATCCTCTCCTTGCTTGAAATCGAGCACTTGCCTCCTTAAGTCTTGGACCTTGCTTATGGGAAAGAACTTCAAAAGAAACTTCTTCACTAGCTCATCCCAATTTCCTTTTGCTTCAATGGACGCAAGTGTGTACCATCTTCGTGCTTCATCTTCGAGAGAGAACAGAAAAAGATTCCACTTGAACCAAGCGGCCGGAACTCCTTCTTGTTGCACCGTGTTGCATATCATCGTGAATTCCTTAATGTGTCTATATGGGTTGTCATCCTCCAATCCTCTGAATGGGTTTGTCGCCACTAACTTGATGATTCTAGGCTTCACTTCGTAGTGGGTTGTAGCAAGCTTCAAATCTGATTTTTGCACCTTAATGTCCTCCATTGACGGTATTGCTAGCTCCCTTAGCGACATCTCTTCGTCTTCCAATGGTGAGGTGAACAAATCCATCTAGGCACAAGAAAATAGAAAGAAAAACAAAAAAGAATTTTTCTAGAAAATAAGGGTTAGATGTTAGTAATCAACAAAATTAATACTAGATTAAACGTACCAAACTGGCTTGCTCCCCGGCAACGGCGCCAGAAAAAGGGCTTGTTGATGGTTGAAACACGTGTAAAGTTTCGATCCGCAAGCGTACGGACCACCTATATCCTTTTTCACCACGGGGTGACCCCCAAGGTTCTTGTCAATCCGCGGAGCAAGGGGATTGCTAGCGCTTAACCAAGTACTAATCTAGTTGATGGAAAACCTTTGAAAGGGGTATTAATCTAAACTAAAGACAATCTAACATATGTTAATCTAAGAAGTCTAAGGTTAAACTAGGTGGCAAAGGGTGGATACAAAAGAGAGATTAAGGTGGATAAGCGTTCCCTCCCTAGGGTCTAGGATCTCAAAAACATGCATCTACCACGTGAAAGGGGTGTTGCCTTCACTAGCTTCATGGCAGTTATGCGGCCGCTAAGCCTTTTCCTTAAATCGTACTGTCACTACGCAAGGTAATCAACCACTTTCACGTATAACCGCATCTATATCTAAGCATCCATAGGGTTAAGCTAATCACCACGATTACCACAAACCCTACTAAGACCACATGTTGTACATACATATGTGAATAAAGCATTCGCATAGACATAGACCATTAAGCATCAAAAGGCATAGGGTTCATGTAGCGATCACAAATCATGTATCCATCTAACCCTAGGGATGAACGGAGGCATTACCCCATCATCTTACAAGGATTGAAGCACATAGGGGTGATGGAGACTCCGAAGAACGTCGTCGACGAAGATGGCAGTGATGAAGCTTGGGAACACCCCTAGGCCAGTGGCTTGGAGTCCTCCTCTTGCTTCCTTCCCTCTGCCGGCGTTGATCCTTGCGATGAGCTCATCCAACTCTCTCCCTCATCTTGCGGCGGCGGCTTTCTGGTGAATGGCGTCGGTACAATGATCGGATGCGGCGGCCGTCGGAGGAGGGAGCTACTAATAGACCGAGGAGCGACTAGGTCAAAGGGCGGGCCGAACCGCCACAAAAATGCCCTAGGCTGATCCGACCAGGCCGGCCGGCCTGGGCCTTTTCTGGGCCGGTTCCGGCCCATCCTTCTCCCCGCGGCTCATCTTGGCATTTTGGACTTAACCCCCTTAATTTGTGTCATTTTGAGGTCGTCATCCCCGCGATCAAGTTAGGGGGCCTTCTCGCATGAAGTCCGAACTTTACGTCTTAGTCCTCGGGCATGATCCGTCGTAGCACCTTGGTCCTTGCCACCTTTGGAAGTGATTTTGCCTTGCACTTGAACACGAACGGAACTCCTCATTTGCTCCTTTGAACTTGTTGTGACTCCGTCCCTTTTGTCCATGTTTTCCTGCAAAAACACAACACTTCCAAATGGACATACAAAGTTGAACTTGTTATATCATTAGTGTGCCTAGTGGCGGGTTAGTTGCATAATCAAGCTCTAACCAAAGTGTAACGAATATGTTTGGAGCACCAAAATTCACCGTCAACAGCTATCCACACCCACCACTACACCACGCGAGAGGACGACAAAGCTTGCAGGAGCCGCCCCAGCCACAGACACCTGCTCAACCTTGACACTAACCAAATCATGGAGACTTTTGCGAGGTAACCTTCGACGAGACACAACCATGTAGGTCTACTGTTTTTGAGTGTGCAGGTGATGATGAAATTTGCGGGAACATCTTTGAGGATGAGAAGGTTGATAATGGGGAGGATGATGGTGATGATGGTGAAGCTCCAGCCACACATGTACCCTCTACTTCCACTACTACGACTACGGTTCAGGATGGTCCATCCCCTACACCGACTACGACCCAGCAAGAACTAGTGGAAGTTGTTGTTGAGGGGGAGGTTGCCTCCATGCGAGAGGCACCTAGGCGCGTTCAAGTTGATCATCCTCCCTCAAGAATCATCGGCGACTTCAATGAATGCACTACACAGTCGAGGTCCCAGAAAATCTCTCACTTTGCTCATTCAACTTTTGTTCCTACTTTTGAGCCCAAAGACATTAGACACGCACTCTATGATTCTAATTGGGTGAATGCAATGCATGCGGAGTAAGAGAACTTTGAGAGAAACCAAGTTTGGGAGTTAATGGAGCCTCCACCATATTGCAAACCTATATGGACAAAATGGGTGTGGAAAAAAAAGAAGGAGAAAATGGAGAAGTGGTGAGAAACAAGGCTAGATTCGTGGCTCAGGGCTTTATCCAGAAAGAGGGGATAGACTACGAGGAGACATTTGCTCTAGTGGCTCGTTTGGAGGCGATTAGGATCCTTCTAGCCTTTTCCATGACTAAAGGGTTCAAATTGTACCAAATTGATGTGAAGAGTGCCTTCTTGAATGGAGTGTTGGAGGAAGAAGTGTATGTGAGGCAACCCCCGAGCTTTGAGAGTGTAGAGTTTCCACACCGAGTGTACAAGTTGAGGAATGCTCTCTATGGGTTGAAACAAGCTCCCAGGGCATGGTATGGTAGATTGAGAGGGTTCTAGTTCAGCAAGGGGTTTGAGATGGGTAAGGTAGATAAGACACTCTTTCTCCTCAGGTAGGGTGATGACATCCTGATTGTTCAGGTGTATGTGGATGATATTATCTTTGGTGGCTCGTCTCACTCTTTAGTTGCAAGGTTTGTAGAGGACATGAGTAGAGAATTCGAGATGTCTATGATGGGAGAATTGCAGTTCTTTCCCGGGCTTCAGATTAAGCAGGCTAAGGATGGAACATTTGTGCATCAAGACAAGTACACGAAGGACATCATCAAGAAGTTCAAGACGGACGACTCCAAGCCACTCTCGACACCGTTGAGTACGACTACAGTGCTAGACGCGGACGAGGACGGAGAGCCCGTGGACCAGAAGGAGTACTAGAGCATGATCGGCTCCCTCCTCTACCTTACGACGACGAGGCCGGACATATAGTTCAGTGTGTGTATGTGCGCTCATTTTCAGGAGTCGCCGAGGAATTCGCATCTGTAGGACGTCAAGAGGATGTTTAGGTACCTCTTCTCCTGAGCATGGGCTTTGGTACTCAACGTCCTCTTCTCTCACGCTTCATGATTTTTCGGATGTCGATTTTGCTGGTTGTCGAGTGCATAGGAAGTGCACTTCGGGTACTTGTCAGTTTTTGGGTTCCTCGTTGGTTTCTTTGTCATCTCGCAAACAGTCAAGTGTAGCCCAGTCTACCACCGAGGCTGAGTATGTAGCTGCTGCTAGTTGTTGTTCCCAGTTGCTTTGGATCACCTATTCCTTGAGTGATTTTGGTGATGAGTGCACCCACGTTCCTCTCATGTGAGATAGCACCAGTGCCATAAGCATTGCCAAGAATCCAGTGCTCCATTCCAGAACCAAACATATAGAGGTGCGATACCACTTTTTGAGATATAATGTGGAGAAGGGGAACATAGATTTGATACATGTGCCAACCCAGAAATAGTTTGCTGATATCCTCACAAAACCTTTGTACCAAGTTACCTTTTCTCATTTGCCAGGTGAACTTGGTGTGGTGTACCCGTTTTGAGCTTGGGTTGGCCATCTCATGTACATATGCATCTTGCATTTTTCATTTGTGTAACATATCACATTTTCAACATCTTTGTATCATAGACTGCATTTATGCTTTGGAGGATGTGCTACTCTCATATACATTGATCACTGTGATACGTTGGATATGAGCATATGATCATGCTTATTAAGCTCTTGTGATGTATAGCTATGCTCTTGGTAGTTTGGGATATGTATGCATGTGAAATGGCCATATTTTTGTGAAATGCTAAAATTGATCCTCTCTTGTGAGTAGAATCCCTTACATGCTCATTTTGTGCTCAAATGGCTATGTCTTGCTTAATTCATGTTTGGGAATCATGCTCTTTTCATTTGGGGTCAGAGACCTTGTTGTCATCATGAATATTTAGCCTACATTTTACCATGTGGAGGAGCAGAAGTTCCTTTTTGCCGCAAAGGCATTTCATGTATCATGCTTCATCTTGAAAATGAATTTGGTACCTATGAAATGTCTATGCTTGAAAATATGCTTCTATGTGTATCATGTCAATCATCCTTTATATTCCTTATCATGGGTGCTAAATCGTTGCATGATGTCTACCAATGAGAAGTCTCATATCTAGAAGTAGACACATGGCTCGGTGGCTTTGACATGACATGAGATAGCTTGTAGGTGTTTATGATGACCTTGTGATGAGAACTTGCGACCTTGCATGAAGTCTGTAAGATGTATGTTGTTTGTGCTCAGTTTGGTCATGTGGAGGTCCGATGCTCATGAGAGGGAATTTTTTATGAAAATTGCTTAAATTTGATCATGGCTATGTCACATGTATATATGGCCTTTCTATCTTGTTGGCGATGCTTGTACGGAATTTTGGGCTATCTTGCTTGTTCTATGTCTCATTCCTAGCATCTTGTAGTGATCATTGTCTATTTGAGAAGCCAATGCTTGCATTTGTAGACTTGATTCATGCATTTCCAACAAGGGGGAGAAACGTGCATCCAATTTAGTTTGCATAACAAGGGGGAGAGTTTTGCATCAAGGGGGAGAAAACCTTTTTAGAGATGGATAATCAGTTCAGGGCGAGAACTTGAATTTTGCACGCATTTGTTCAGGGGGAGCTTGCATTCATGCATTGGGAGCTCTTCTTGTTGCCTGAAGTTGCTTTGTGCTTTGCTTTTTTGCCGATGTTGTCGAGCCCTTTTGCCTCCCCTCGAGGAGTTGGCATTTTGAGCATTTTGTCTCGGTTGTGTTGAGCCGGTGCCCTTGCCATAGGGGACTGAGACTTGCTCTTTCAAGTGATCTTGTTTTTGGCTTTTGTTTGGCTTTTGATCACTTGTTTGAGATTTTTGTTCATTTCTTTTCTTTTTCTTTCTTTCCTGAGTTGGTGACTATGTGTGTTGTCAATGCACTCATCAAGGGGGTGATTGAGGGTCGGAGCGTCCAAGGACCGGTGGATGGTCGCTCCCTGGTGTGATGAGTGATTGACAATGTGGTGTGGACTGACTCCTGGCCGAGTGTTGCAGGTGCGTGTTGCGGCTTGATTTGGTTGGTGCAGGTGAAGAGCTGGTGGGAAAGGTCTTAGCGTTGTGGGGCCTCCAAGGAGTGGAGAGACAACTAGGCTTGGCTTGATGGACCCGGTGGCCGCACGGGATCAAGTGCGGGCCGCATGGTGGCAAGAAAAGCAAGACGAAGTCATGGACATGAGCCGGTGCAGGGTAGCGGCTCACAATCGGAGTCTGCACGTGGGGTTTGCGGTGGTTCACCACAAAACCGTCGGGTTACTTGGTTGAGCCACAAAACCAAGACTGGACGCTCGGCGGGCGGAGATGGGATCCGAACGCGTCGAGAAGCTTCGATGTCGTGGGGACACACAGTGGGATCGCGGGGCTTGCGTCGGTAGGACGCGAACTGCAGCGAAGGCGTGACTGCCCGATGAGAATGTTTGCTACTTGACCATATTGCCCCTGAGGGGTTTGTAACTTCTTTTAAGGTTTAGGGGTAGCTTGGTCATTTGCCCCACCCGGAAAGACTTCATATATATAGCTCTAGGGTTGGATGGCAAATCATCCATCTAGACTGCTTCCTAATTCCTTTGCTCTATAGGCTAGATTTTCTACATGATTTTTTAGAGAATCTGACCTCTGTATGGAAGCATTCTTCGTTGCGTCGATTTCCTTCTCTTCGCTCGTGTGTTTTTCATGTCTTTTTCGGGCTATTTTTGGGGATTTTCGTGCATCGCTTGTGTTGACGCTTTTTCCGGTCAAACACACGAATGCGCTAGATTGCGTAGTCTTCGGAAATCAACTCGTCGAGACCTCCAGCATAGGCCGGTCTAACAGCCTGGGGGGCCAGTCTGACCGCCTTGGACAGAGGCATCGCCGAAAACCTAAGATCGCTGCCCCGGGAGGGACCCTGTCAGGGACAGCGTGCCTAGGGTTGTTCTAAGATCGGCATGCCACTTAGAACACCCTAAATCGCCGTAGAGATGAATAAGGAAGCAAAGAGGGTTGGAAAAGTAGGGTTTGAAGATAAAAAGTAAGATAATTGTTGTTCGATTGGGTGATGTTCCTCAATCGGCCACGTGCCCTTTATATTGATAGGGTGGGGAGGTCTTGCCCCGCAAGTAAATCCTTTACAACTAAAATTCTACTAGGACTCGTCAATTTGGTTCGGACTCAGGGGAGGGCAGTCTAACCGGCCCTGGGTGGCGGTTAGACCGCCTGGCCCATTGCCAGACTGGCTACAGGGTACCCCGGTCAAACCGCCCATGGAACCCGGTCTGACCGGCCTGTCCAGCCTGATCTGGCTTATGTGCCATTTTTGTGTGTCAACATATGCCCCCTGGTTTTTAGTAAAGCTTGCATACTAAAAAACAATTCTAAGGTCGATGTAACATTTTCCATCAGCCATTTTATCCAAAGGGCGATTTTCATTGAAATCGGCCATGTCTTCTTAATTGTCTTCAAGATTCATGCGTTCTGGAGAAGAACTGTAATCAATAAGTTGCTCGTCGTCTTCTGGAGTAGGTACTGATGATAACTTATCATCGCAAGCCATGGGGACTGAAGAAGCGAAACCGGGCGGCGTCTCTGGTAAACCCGGTCTGACCGCCTGGTCAGCCTCTTTGACTACCTCAGGCGGTTTAACCGCCTCCTCTAGCTGTTTGACCGCCTCTGCCTGAGGTGCTGTCTTGGCTCTCCACTCATTCCCTTGCGGTACCATGGGCCTATAGTTGTTGAAGATCTCGTCCCACTGTTTTTCCAGCTCTTTTTCCTTCTTCTCCTGCAATCTCAAGCGTTGAAGCTTCCTCCTTTGAGTGTGAGTCAAACCTGAAGGACACCATCTCGGCAGAAAGTACTTGGAGTTGGAACCACTTCCACTGGCCTCATGGTCATTATTAGCAAAAGATCCCTTTTGAGAAGATGTTCCAACCTGATCGTTTAAAACAACCGGTCTCTTGCCATCTTTCTCAACGGGAACGTCCATCATCCCAATCTGGATGATATCTTTACTAGTTGTCCTTTCTGGGTCGACAACCATCTTTTCAACCTCCTACTCTCTGATCTTGGGCTTGTAAACTTGCTTCGGAGAAGATTCTATGCAGGGCGGTTTGACCGCGTGCAGGGGGCGATCTGACCGGGTTGGTCTTTTGACCCTGACCAGATTGTCGTGACGTACATCGGTCTTGAATAGGTCGTGTTATCCTGTCTAGAGCTGGTTTCCTTGGTCCTTCCCATCTAGGAAAGAAGGATTGCTGATACGACACCCACATTACTCCATTGTCATCATAAATCGGGCGAAGCGGATTTGAACTTGAAGGAGCCCATGATAGTGCAAAGTGCCTTCCTTGCTGAGATGATTCACCGCTTAACCTTGTAGCTGTTCTAGGAGTCGAGGATGACCTCTCTTGGTGTGTGGGTGACCTCATCCCTTTTTTTTAACGGCTGATCACTTGTAACAGCCTTTTGTTTGGAATATTTGTCAAATAGCATATCCAAAGTGACATGTGGCCTTGGGCCACTTCCCTGATTTGCCATATTAAGCTTCCAAATCCCAATCTCCAGTCGCTTTGGTTTAAGCATCTTTGAGTGACCATGGGCAGGGGCGGTCTGTCCGCCCACCCCAGCCGGTTTAACCGCCTCAGCCTTTTTAGGCTTGAGTGGTTGCTGACTGACAGGCCCGGACGACCCTTGCCCCCCATGTCCAGAAGCTTTGACGGTGATCTTAAATGTTTCTCTACCATCAGGCGTCCTCTCAAAAGCAACTTCTCTTGTTAATTCTTTTCCTCTCAAATCGGGCTTCGCTTCCCCGACCACCACATTCTTGCGCTTGGTTTCTTTGACTTGATGTGGCCGATCCAGAACCTTGGTCTGCTGTCATTCCATGGTATTAATAGGAAAACGATGCTTGTTAAATTGTTTTTCGAGAAGTACCAAACAACCTTCATTTATGGCCGATTGAATCTTTCGACGGAACACATTGCAGTCATTAGTAGCATGAGAATAAGAATGATGATATTTACAATATGCACGTCGCTTTATCTCATCAAGTGGAGGCATGGTATAAGATATTTTAATATTTCCAAGTTTAAGCAATTCATCAAAAATGCGATCACACTTAGAAACATCAAAAGTAAATTTTAATTCTTCTTACCGACCTTTACTAGCCGGCTTAAGTGATGCACAAGAAAATGATTTATCTTAAGAAGGCCATACAAATTCAGTACTATAAACCTCACTCTCATCATTCAGATTATTAAAAACATAATCAACCACATGAACATCAGACCGATGAGACTCAAGTTTTTCTTTTTCTTTATTCAATTTCAATTCTAGTGCCATACCTCTCACAAGAACAGAATCAAGTGAATAAAAATCCGCACCTTCTAATCTTTTTCTAAGAGCAGATTTTAAACCCTTAGCGGCAAGATTAGCTAGGTCGGAATCAGAAAGCGACAAATTGAAACAACGGTTTTTAACCTCTTTGAAACGCTTAAGGTAATTAGAGACCGTCTCATCTTTACCTTGCTTAAGCGATGGCACTTGCTTCACCTAGTTGAGCAATGTATTGGCTTATGTACTCCCAAGTGGTACAA
Organism: Cenchrus fungigraminus; assembly: GCA_036936925.1. NCBI lineage: Eukaryota > Viridiplantae > Streptophyta > Magnoliopsida > Poales > Poaceae > Cenchrus > Cenchrus fungigraminus. Next base: position 52,132,161 of record CM072772.1, on the reverse strand, counting down.
TTATCCTCACCGCTAAATTTAATAAAATCAGGTACACGCCAACCAGAGGGATAAGTCATAAGATCAAAATCGGCTTTATAAAGTTTTTGATATAATCTAGAATTACCCATATTGATGTCGAGTTTATTTTTCACCATGCTAGCTACTTCTTCCTTAAATTTGGAAAAATCACTCATAGTAGCTAGTTGGGATTGCATTGTAGCTGATAAATCAACTCTATTCACAGGGGGTCGATTTCCTTAAACACCCATCATTTAGCCAGACAGGGCGGTCTGACCGGCCACGGGGGGCAGTCTGACCGGGGTCGTCTTTGGCAATGATGACTGTCCCAGATAAAAACCAATCGGCATACCATACGTAGGTGTCTCAATTGACGTTCCTAATGTTGCCAACAAGTTTGTTTGTAATACCCCTTGTGAATCTATTTGAGGGATAGAATCATTAGGGAAATTAAAACTACTACTTTTACCCTCAACTTTTTCTAACTGAGTAATCAGACTAGCAACTTGACTATGCTAATTACTAAAAGCACACTCAAATTTATCAGATAATTCAGTAAGCTTCGTAGATAGATCAGTTTCAGGTCTGCTTACAACGGTGACTACCTCAATCTTGTCGTTGTTGACCTTGATCGCCGGCAACTCGAATTCTTGAGTCATCGTCACCTTGACTGAGCAATCTTTCCTGGCGCCAGAGAGGTATTGCTGCTTGATGTACTACTGAAGCTCAATGTACTTCCTCTGGTCCTCTTCGCTGAGCTCTTCGATGTTAACCATGATGATGTTTGACAAATCGGTTGTAAAACCATATCTCTTCCCCAGCGGAGTCGCCAAAAGTGTTTTGACATTTTTTCCGGTCAAACACATGAGTGCGCTAGATCGCGCGGTCGTCAGAAATTAACTCGTCGAGACCTCCAGCATAGGTCGGTCTAACCGCCTGGGGGGCTGGTCTGACCTCCTTGGACAGAGGCGTCGCCGAAAACCTAAGATCGCTGCCCCGGGAGGGACCCCGTTAGGGACTCTTGGCACTCGCTAACATCACTACCGGGTTTATTCCCCTAGTAATGGAGCTAGGAACGTCTTTGGTAAAACACACGTCACAGAAAGGTCCGCAAGCGCACGGATTACCGTTGTAGCACTTCACCCGGTGGTATTCGGGTTATCGTATTTATATTTTCCCAAGGGAAGCACTACGGCAAAGATGATCGAATAAACAGTGGAGAGAAACAAGACTCGGTAAAGAGCTATAACAGGGGTAACGAATAAAGATATTCGGGGATAACTTGACACACACAAGGAGATCTTGATAAAGGGTTAGAGAGGACCTAGTGAGCTGGGAGGACAACGAGACAAGAAAGGATCCTAACACAATCTATCTATTCTTGTCAACTCTAGGTAAACAACTAAGGCAAAGGATAACCAAGGAAAGCTAAACTCGACAAGCTCTTCTAGTGTTGCAGTGGCATGCAAAGCCGCGCTCTCGGACTGCGATGAGAAGGGAGAACGACGACGCGCTGAATCCTACCGGCCCGAACTAACGTGGTGGACTACTGAGCCCATCCGGAGCTGTCACCTCCCAAGGGTACCACAACTATTCCGTTGAACGGGACACCAATCTAAGACTAAGGCAGGCACTGAGCACCGCGTTCACAACGAACCAAAGAACCTTTCCCCAGATATCACGATGGAAGGTCTCTCTCCGCTACTAAGCACAAACGTACTCAGTAGAAGATCAAGCGAAGAACGACCACAACACTATAGGGTTCAAGAGAGCTACGCTAACCAAGATTAAACTAACATTAGTCTAAACCAAGAATAAAGCTTCTAGAGCAAAGTAAAAGCTGAATGTAATTGACTCGAATGGTAAGTTAGAAAGATAACTTGAATTCCAATTGAGTCTAAACAAAGAAAGGATACAAGAGTAGTACCGGAACCCTGAAGAAGACTCCTCCGGAACCCCGAGACTAGCTCGACTCAACTCTAACTCCCAAACTACACTAATCCTACTCTAAGTGAACAATAGAGGGAAATGGAGATGCTCCTGCGTTGTGTGTCCATTCCAGCGAGTGGGAGGTGCCTTTTATAGGCAAGGGAGGTCAGTGGAGCGCAGGGGAGGAAAACCCTAGGTGCGGCCGGCTCTCTAGGCACGGCCGACCCTAGGATGTGCCGCCTCTTGCCTTGGACACTCCTGATCACTGCTCCTGAGGCGGTTGTAGGTCGGCTCCTTGGGTCGGTTTCGCCCGGCACACCAAGTGACAGGTGCGGCCGGCCCTACCCCGTGCCGTGCGATGCACCGACCGTGTCAGGGAACGCTTAGGATCGCCTTTGGATGACAGTTGTGGTGGTTGAGCAATCGGACAAGTGGACCCATAGATCCAAGTGATCATAGCATTCACCCTTTGATCAAACCGACATTCCTCCAGTGAATCATGCTCGTCCAAGTTGTGCTCGAGGGAGTAGAGGTGCTCTGGACCAGCGTCGTGCCACCGGGCAGGGCCGGCCGGACATGACAGGGCCGGCCGCACCTGCAGGGCCGGCCGCACCTGCAGGTTCGGCCGGACCAGGTGGTTCAGCCGTGCCTGGCATATGTGGCATGTTGGTGCCAAATTCTCCCAAAATGTGTACCTGCCTACGAAATTCACAACACAACTCGTGGAACTTTATTAGTACTAAAAATGTGCATGAAACTTGTCACATACTCCTCTCGAACCCGAGGTTTTGACGGTCAAATTTTTGTTGTAAGGACAGTCAACAAACTCCCCCAAGCTAAATGTTTGCTCATCCTCGAGCAAAGCCTAGACTTGGCCTCGGTGGATCAGGAGTTGCATGATGTTACCACTGCAAGTACTTATGCACAAATCCATGCTCTACTTGCTATTTGAAAAGATTGGTACGAGAGAAACTTAGCCTTATCTTACCTGTGGGGCTTGTAACTTTCCACCTTGCCTTCAGAGGTTGAAGAGTAGAATGGTTTTGACTTTGCATCACTCGCTCTTCTTTTCTGGATCCTATCTCGGAGTTTTGAAATTTTTGCAAAGAAAGACAAGGTTCCTCGGATGGTTCCCTCGATCGCTCAAGTGGTATTTGTTACCTCACCAAAGGCTTTTGAGCGAGCCTCAACTTCCTACTCTATGGGTTGTATGTGGAGCTTTGGGTAGGATAAGCATGAGACTCACTTGTGCCACATGATGTTGTTGAGCCAAAGACCGGATCCAAGAAGAAACTAGTCATGCAACTTGATCGAGATGTGCAAGTGTGTGGAATATTTTTGTTTGTTTTTCTAAGTACTCCATGCTTTGAGATTCTCCTCTTGCTTTTATTTTGGAGGGGGGCCAAGCTTCATCATTTCTATGCTCTTTGATTGGAGCACTTCTTTTTTTTCTATGCTTCTTGAGCATATACTCTCTTTTTTTTATGACCCCTCTCTCCTTTTGCAAGAATACAAGAAGAGAAATCTCTTAGGAACTTTGGAGTATTTATTTTTGTTGGGTGGATGGCATGTTTTGCGTAACTCCCCGTGTGGAAGTTAGCTTGTATATGTGGGTGTACGTGATCTCGATCATGGGAGCATGAAAAGATTCTACCAAGGGTCACAACAATTTGGCAAAACTCAATGGGTCACAAGCAAGCATATGTAGAAGGTTTATACATTGATATCGACATATGGCTTTGGTAGGTGATATGACCATTGAGGAACTTGTCTTGTTTTATTTTCTCAAAAGAAATCATCCGAGATTTTCACCATACTATGAGATAGAGCAAGATCAACATTGTCTCACCATATCATACTAGTCAACACCCTAGGTTTGGTCATAAGCATTTGCTTCCCACAAAGTTTTATTTCAGGCTCTTGTTTCAACACATACCAACAATTTCAAATGCTCGTAGAGTACAAAGTTGTACACTAGGTTCTTGCAAAGTTTTAACATGGCAACTTTTCATTATTTCCAAAAGAGGGTGTATAGACAAGATTTCAAGCGCACATGGTGAGAGCAAATGTTTTTGTTGTTCTTTTTCTTTTATTCCATATGATGTCGGGATTGGACTGGATGGGCATACCTTCTTTGATTAAACAGGGGCTCTCCCCCAAGCTGATTTAAGATTACCTGTTGGTTCGGCCGGCCCTACTACTTTTGTTCCAAGTGCTCACTTCCCCTCCTGCAAGTGTTCTGCACAAAAATTTTGTCGAGGGGAGATACGGCCGTACCTCATGGTTCGGCCGTACCTCATGGTTCGGCCGTACCATGAAAACTTTCCAAAACAGAACTTGGGTCACTGGTGAAACTCTAACTAAACTCCTGAACATTATTACCGTTTGAAAGACTCTTTCTCCCTTGAAACCCCCCTTTTTCTTTTTTTTTTCTTTTTTTTCTTTTTTTTGAAAGAAAGCTAAAAAACAAAAGAAACGAAAAAGAAAGGTTGATTGGTCTTTTCCCAGATGGGGGGGGGGCTCTCCCCCAAGTTGTTCGTATGCGGGACTAGCAGTCGGGCGGTTGCTGGTATGGGTTCCATGAACCGAAGAGGCTGTGCACTGCTTGGAAACCCTCTTGCGTGGTCGAGGTTAGGGTGTAAAGCTGGCCGTCTGTCTCCTGCTGTCGTCTAGCGGTGTCCTGGAGGCCTTGTTCTATTCGCTCGGCGCGGGCATCGGTACTACAGAGGCGGTTGTCTATGTTGAAGAGGCCTTGATCAATGATGCCATATTGCTCCTCATGGTATCCATATGGGTAGCTTTGAGGATAGCTTCCGTCGTGGGTTTGGTGGTCCCCAAAACGAGCCGACTGCGAGTGCGTCGAGCTGGAGTAGATGGAGGCGCTGGGGTGTTGGCTCCCGCTGGACTGCCGTTGCTGGTGGCTGCCAGAGGGTCCTGCCCCGTCGGACGCCGGAGATTGTTGCGTGGTTTTCTCCGAGACGAGGTTCTTATCGTGCCTACGAGTGCATGATCGGGTTGTTGGTCCGGGACCCGAGATGCTATGTCTTGAAGGCCTCACCGTCTCCTTGTCGTCCTCGGGTGTTAGGTTCAAGGTGTACTTCTTAACTTGGTATAAACCAAGCTCTAGACACGGGAGGACGATGGTGGTAGAGGAGTGGGGGTAAAGCATGACCAACTCCCCCTCTACACGCTTAAGCAAGTGGGCTTGCACGAAGTGATCCTCATCAAAAGTTTCACGGAGCATCTCTAAGAAAGTGACCTGAGCTCCCTCAAGAGCTCCGAGGTACATAGCAATCTGAGTCACCAAAGAGGTGATCTCGATTTTGCCAGTCCTCAAGGTCACGGTGCGCTAGTGCTCGACCATGGTGACGACAGGAGCAAGCTTTATCTTGTGGACGATGGCAAACAAACATTGCAACTCATCCACCCTAACCGTTCTAAACTCGACTCTTGGGGCAATCATGCCCGAAATGAGCCGATGGAGGAAACGAAGAGTAGGGTTGTGGATCAAGTTGATCCGAGGAGCGGGATTCAACCCTCTCCCCGAAATCTTTTTCCAGAACTTCTCTCTCGAAAAGGCCCTCATACCTCTATGCTTAGACCACTCAATCAAACAATTTGAATCAAAACCCAAAGCAACACTCAGCTGATCCCAGGTTAAATCGTACTCTTCGTTGAAGAGACGAAACTTAATGCCTTTGCTATCAGAGCTCAAGGTTGAGAGGAACTCTAGGGTAAGAAATTTTGAACCCAACTCCCAAGCATGACAAATTTCCCCATCCTATGGCATCAAAGGCTGCCCCGAACTCTCCTATCATGCCGGTTTTATTAAGCAGGGTATTATCATATACCTTTGTGTGTGCGAATTCCCGGTCCTTTAGTTGCCGAAATAATCTCCGCTCTTGATCAGTACGTAAGATGATCTGTGTTTCGGAGGTGAGGAAATGCGTCCTTTCCTCCGAACCCGAACCACCATAGTGTACCGAGCTTGTGGACATGTCCTGGGAAGAACCCAAAGACATATCATCCTGATGCTCATAACCTGGGGGCGCTGAATGACTTTGCCAACCTTAGGTAGTGGAATGACCACTGCGGCTCGAGTCCGAGTCTCTAGACCGGAACCTGATGTGTTTCCCCTTAACCACCTTAGCGGCCTTGCTGAACCACGACATCCTGCAAAAGGTTAGTGCCAACGATACCCGAAGGATGAAGGTTAGGAGAAAAAAGAGTTAGCCGTTCGAGGGTTAGTGGTCCAAAGGTTAGCGGTCCTTGTGGGATAACGAAACCTCCACAAAATTTGAAAGATTTTGAACTACGAAGGACACGCTCTCAGAACTCCTCTCCACTAATTATGAACGAGCTTAAGCGAGGGAGCAAAGGGAGCTAACTTCAGAATTTGATCGTGGTGCTTTGAGAGAGCGCACGGGGGGTCTCCTTTTATAAGCAGGCAAAAGGGTGCAGGTGCGGCCACACCTGCTCACCCGGCCGTGTCAACTAAAAACAAGGGACACCCTCAGTGCTTGATCAGGAGCCTAGGGATAGGTTGCGGCGATCTGGATGTGACGATTTGGTGGAATTCATAGGTGCGCCCATATCAACAGGGCCGGCCGGCCCTAGTGCCTCCACCAAAAACACTGCCAGGCAGCTGCTACGCCCTCTAGTGCTTAGGATCCTCGAAATTTTTGCGTACTCAAATGTCTAAAAGCTGCTGGCAATGCTACTAGTGGTGGGAACACGCTACTGCAGATTGGACTTGATCCTACACAAGCGAGTGCACTGCCATACAACTAGTGGGTGCTCCACGCACTCAACCAAGCAAAAGAGGTGGTGCGCCCGTGCCAAGTGGGTCGGCCGCACCGAGCAAAATGCTCGAAACTGCTCCCTAACCCTTCTAAACACTACACCATGCAGCGGCTAAAAGAATTTCGAAAATTAAACATGCTTGGTGCATTAAACAAAATTAGGAAGGGAAACATGGGATACATACCGGTTTATCTCATGGCGAGAGCATCGAACTTATAGTCCTCGAGCTGGACTTGTTGATGCTCATTTCTTCTTTGAGTGATTCTCTCGATTAGAGAGGTAATTCACTAGAGCTCGGAAGAAAAACAAGAGATAGACAGCAATCTTATCTATCCAAGATTGGGAATGGTCTTTGATTTCTTCGCCCTGGGATTCTTTTCTGGCGGGCATAGCTAAAATCCTCTTTAGAAATTCTATCCCCTCAGTTGGATTTTCGTGAAGAAGTGATCCCTTTGTGAGAGCAAGCAAGCAGAAAATACTGTCTAGAATGAGGCCGTGCTGAAAATGTTGAATCAACACTATATCTGGTAGGCCTTGATCGGGACAAGCGTATATAAGATCATGGAATCTAGTCCATGCTTGATTTAGGGATTCGGTCTTCTTCTATTGGAAATTGATAATCTCTCCTCGAAGATTCATGAGGCAAGATAAGGGGAAGTACTTAGCGCAGAACTTATCGCGCAAAATTCCCCAATTCGTGGTGACTTCCTTCTCTTGCTGGAAGTACCAAGCCCTTGCTTTTCCCGCTAGTGAGAATGGGAAAAGTCTAACTCCAAATTCGTCGGGAGAAAGATCGGAGTATGAACGAGTAGAGCACAATTGCTCGAAACTCCTCAAGTGATTATATGGATTTTCTCCTTTGAATCCTGAAAAAGGATTTTTCTGGGCGATGGAAAGGAATTTTGGAGGAATAGTTCCATTGGAGAAGGACCTTGGCTTGAGATTCCCATTTCCGACTGGGATTGCCATCTTAGTCGGGGTGTGGGATTGATAAATAGAGAACTCAAGATTGGCTTCCTTGGCCATGAAAAAGATGGTTCTGTCTACGGAATCGACTCGATTCGTCGTGATAAATTGAGAGAAACTTTTCAAAGGGTAGTGACATGAGGTCGGTATACCCTTCACAAGTGACTCTGAATAGATGTGAAGACAGGACGGAACTGTCGAAACCGGATATTACTCCGTACACTAGGAACGGAGTAGGGATAAACCCGCTAAGAGACGGTTCACCGAACCAAGATAACTCTACCGAAAAGATATCTAGTGCCTATTGCCTCCCCGGTAACGGCGCCAGAAATGCTTGTTGGCACTCGCTAACGTCGCTACCGGGTTTATTCCCCAAGTAATGGAGCTAGGAACATCTTTGGTAAATCACACATCACAGAAAGGTCCGCAAGCGCACGGATTACCGTTGTAGCACTTCACCCGGTGGTATTCGGGTTATCGTATTTATATTTTCCCAAGGGAAGCACTACGGCAAAGATGATCGAATAAACAGTGGAGAGAAACAAGACTCGGTAAAGAGCTATAACGGGGGTAACGAATAAAGATATTCGGGGATAACTTGACACACACAAGGAGATCTTGATAAAGGGTTAGAGAGGACCTAGTGAGCTGGGAGGACAACGAGACGAGAAAGGATCCTAACACAATCTATCTATTCTTGTCAACTCTAGGTAAAGAACTAAGGCAAAGGATAACCAAGGCAAGCTAAACTCGACAAGCTCTTCTAGTGTTGCAGGGGCATGCAAAGCCGCGCTATCGGACTAGGATGAGAAGGGAGAACGACGACGTGCTGAATTCCGGCGAGCTTTTCCAGCGAAACCGTGCACTTCCGGTGCAAACGGACACTACCCTGGAGTTCCCCTCGTCGAGCTCTACGTCGTGACGTGGTCGGTCACACGAATTCGACGTCGACTCCGTCGTCTTCCCCGACTCCGGCGACTCCTCTCCGACTCCGGCGAGCTCTTCCGTCGCCATCGTTCATCTTTGGTCGAAGGTGAGCATACCATCGCGTTCGCCTAGTCGATCTCCTTCCGTTTTTCCGTTCCCGTGCACGATCGGAGGTCGTCCCCATCGAATCTCCATCTTTATTCCTCTTTCTGTTCTGTTTGCAGTCGCCAGCTCTACACGAGCTTCCTGCCCACCCGAGCCGACGCGACGGACGCCGCTACGGAGCGCTGCCGGGCGACCTAGTCGCCACCTGGAGGAGCACGACTCCGAGCCGCATGCTCTGCGCCTCTCCCTGTCGCCGAAGGCCAGACGAATCGTCGCCGCCCGTGAAGCTCGAGCTGCCGGCCGCCGTCCCTGCCACCTCCGATTCCAGTCGTTTCCCCTTCGTCTCCAACGTCGGTTAGCACTCCTACGAGCTCCCCTCGACCTCCTCTTTCCGTTCAGAGCCTCAGCCGAACCCCTGGCTGCCCAGAGTCCCGGCGACGCCGATGCCCAGTGCTCCTGTGCATCCCATCCATGGATCGAACCCAGGGTAGAAGAAGATAAGGTTGTTTTCTGTTTAGGCCCTTGTGAGATCCCGTAATGTTTAGATCCAATCTTGTGTCTATGCAAATTTGCAAATAACCTCCTACAAAAATCCCACTTCCACACATAAATCCCACCCGAGTCTTTTGTAGATCTAACCCTATCCTTTGACCTTTTTGCGGGCACTGTTTAATGTGTCTTGCCAATCTTTTCTGTCAGCCCTTCAATTCTATAGATAATCGCATACAGGTCCTTACAATCTTGTTTTATGCATAGAATCTATGTTTTGGCTCCGTTTTAATCTGTTCAAGTTGCGGTAGGTTCATAATAAAATAAAGTACACGTTAGTGGTGAGTTTTCATCATGTATGTTTTCTGAAAATTAATTTAATATTAATTTTGTTTAATGCCTAGTATACATGCTTCCTTTAATTAAAAGCTATATAGTGTTCTACACCGCTTTGCAATAAATTTTAATTTGATTAATGATTATTTCATATGATTTGTAAATAAAATCTAAGTAGTGCCACACCTCTGTTTTTCATAAACCAAATGTTAATTTGTTTAATATTTAAATGACTTTCCTAAATAAAAGTTGATTAGGCCTTTACACTCGCTTTTCTAAATAAATGTTAACTTGATTAATACCAACATAAATGTGTTTCAAGTATAACTTGTTTAGTTTTATACGAAAATCATAAAGTTGTGCGCTTAGACCGTCTCACCTAGTTGTTTATCAAATTAATGCTTAACTAGTATAACTGATACATGAACAATTATAAATAAAACTTGACTAGGTTCTTTACTTCGGTCTTTGCGAATAAAATGTAATTTGAATTAATGTCAACATAGGGTATTTTATTTCTGAAATATCCTTTCCATTTGTTTTGTTAAATTAAAATGGACCTAAGCTTATAGTCTTTCATATGCATAAATGCAAATAATCGTTAGACGTTGTCTGTCAGCTATATCTCAGTTTTCTTTGTTTCCTAGCTAGTAAATCCTTTTCCTAGTTGTCTCTCGGTGAGTCAGCTACGTTCTTTCAATTCTTTGTGATCCAATCTTTAACATCTAGCTAGTTCATGAATCAGCTATGTTCTTGTGTCTAGTCTTCCGCAGCTATCTTTCTTTAGAGCCAATCTTGTTATCTCTTCTCTACTAGCATCAGTTGAGCTTACCTTTGTTTAGTGTTGTCCTTTCAGCCTAGTTCTCTTTGAAGACTAGTTGTCCTAAACCTTAGATTAAGCTCGTCTCGTGTGCTCTAGAGTTCGCTTGTGCCGTTGTATAGTTCGTATCACCATAACTTGTGCGTTAGCATGTGTATCACCTGTTACTTATTTTAATACTAAAGTTGCATGTTAATCTTGATTAATGCTTATTCCATTGGTTTTCTAAATAAAAGTGAATAGGTTCAATTCCGGTTTTCTTTAATCATGATGCAACTTGGTTAATTCCTATTTATCACTAGCTTTTCTAAATAAAAGATGCTTAGTGTTATACATCGATTTTCATAATAAAGTTAACATGCTTAATGATATTATAAATGTCTTTTCAACATCAATATGTTTAGTTGAACACGCAATATAAAGTTATTCGATTAGATTCTTTCACATGCTTTATCTTTTAATGTTAATTGTTAATCTGATATAACTTATACTTAAATATCTGCTAATAAAATATGATTAGGTTTACAGTGTTTTCTGTAATTGAATGTAACTTTGTTTAATTCTAACATAGAGTATTTCTCTGAAATATTCTTCCCACATGATTTTCTTATTAAAATAAATCCAACACCTAGTCTCTTGTTGTTTGTTAGTGTCTCACACAAGCGTTGTCTTTTCAACCTTAGTTTCGTTTTCAGTGTTTCCTTCGTTCATGCGCAACCATAGAATTGAGCCTATCCTTTAGTGTGCTCTTTTAAAGCTTTTCTTTTTGGTGCATTGTTCTTAGTTGCACTGGCTGATTTGTATGTTGTGCCCGATGATTGCTTCGAGTAGAAGAAGGATTGCTATTCGTTGCTTTGAAGATGAAGAGTTTCAAGAAAACAAGAGCTGAAGAGCAGTAAGAGTAGCTTTTCGTTGGAGAAAGGCAAGTGTCCCTAACCACCTTCTACCTATGCTTTATTTACAAGATTACTATGCATTAATTGGAACATGGAGCGACCACCCAGGAAAACAGTGCAACCACAAGACATATGGCTCTGTCTTGGCCAATTAATTAGAAAACTTAGTGTTTGGTATGCTTTACCTGAAAGGGGTTAGGGGGTGCCGGTAGTTGGTGTATAGCCCGGCCCTCAGACTGATCTGCTCTATGGTAGCTTCGCAGTCTCGAGAGAGGTTTATGCATTACGCTGTCATGTAACCTAGCGAGCAACCTACATTAGGGAATCTTTGTAAAGGCCTCGTAGCGTCCCTATGCAATCACACCTCGGTAGTGTGGTATGGTGCCTTGCAAACACCGCATGGTTGGGTCCAAAGTTCTTCGGGACTTTTACGCGACTTATGGGTAAAGATGTACACCCTCTGCAGAGTGTAAAACTAATCGATTATCCGTGCTCACGGTCATAAGCGGCCTGGACTCTCACATGATTAATTAAACTTAAAGATGGACTTAAATCGATTTCCGGTTATTTCTTGTGGCCTTGCTGAGTACCAACCATAAGTGTACTCATCCTTGCTTACTGCTGCAAAGAAGAAAAAGGTGTGAAGGTGTTGAAGATGGTGCTAGGAGTGTGCATCCCCAGTCGATTGCTTGTGGAGTTGGCGCCTCCGTTTCCAAGATTGAGCTGTATAACTCTGATAGATTTTGTAAGTTTGTTTATATTTTTATACAGATATTGTTACTGTTATTCACTTTTGTCTACTTTATGTATGAAACTAGATCCTGACATACATATAGGTATGCTACCACGAGCCACTGCAGATCTGCGTAGCAGAAGTTGAAAGTCTTTGCGAAGTCTGAGTGAAGTGTCTCGCCAGCCATTTCATATGTAATTATAGACTCACCTGAAACTTACATGTGAGACCTAGTCACTGTAAAGAATTCGCATGAACTATTAGCTGAGTTTTCCATAAAACTCACACAACCAAGAAGTGGTGCACTGTAAACAACACGGTCTTGTTCCTCCAGGTCTCTGGTTCGAACCCTTGCGATGGCAAATTGTTTTTGCCACATTTCGTGACCTGGCCTCCGCTGACCTGGCGAGAATGCTTGCATGTTCGTGACCTGGCCTTCGCTGACCTGACGAAAATGCTTACATGTGGGATCCTGAAAAATTTTATGACGAATTGGAACACTCTATTTTTGAAAGAATGCTTACATGTGGGACCCTACTGAATTTTATGACAACTTGGAACACTCTATTTTTAAAATAATGCTTACATGTGGGATCAAAATTTGTTTATGACGTTATTGCGGAGTTTATGGCGTCACAAAACAAGCATGGAATAGGGAATGCTCGGCTACAGTAGCAACCATTATGACGAAAGTTTTTTTGTCACTAAATTTGCTCGGAATAAATCAATAACACTAAAATGTGGTTACGTCACTAATCAACGATTTTCTTGTAGTTTACTTAGGATTCAGGGAGTAGATGTTATTCGACTTCTTTTTTCTGCCGACATTGTTAATTTTATTGTGCAGAGGAATACATTGTTAGTTCGATGGGATCTTTTCTGTAAAATAAAGATCAATTTTTCTTATGTTGTAGTTAATATATTTCAAATTTAAGTCGTCTTCTTTTTAGGTTCATATATATTATTTTGCTGTATGTCTTGATGCATAATAGTACCTATGCATATAATAGAGTAATCGATGAGTACCATTTTGAACTAGATCCTCTACATTTGGACCTATATTTTGAGTCATTGCATGTGAGTTCATATTAGTGGGATCTGTAACTCCCTCTGAGATTTTTTTCGAATTACATAGTACATCGGAAACACTCACCACGCACGCACACTCATCCCTATGAACAGAGGCGCGCAAACCCTACCCCAAGGACTAGGGATGAAATCGGTCGGAAACGATCGAAAATATGTATTATCATTTCCTATCATATATTTTTTACTCGGAAATGATACGCTCAAAAACGATACCGATAACAAAAAATCGATACATTGGAAACGAAATCATCAGATCGAAAATATGTCGATATCGATCGATAACGGTACCTCAAATCGAAAACACCGAAATCATGAATGGACATATATGCAACATGTTTACAACCAAATGAGTGACCAACAATCCAACATGAATATTACTACACTATATATGCCCATACTATAACCACCTGTGACTCACAATTACTAAATTCTGCAGCCAACAAGTTTCTGTCACAGCAGCCAACCTGCCGGCTAGCCTGCTGGCGACGGTCGTGTCCGCGAGCTGGGGACTGCGAGTGTAGACTGAAGTTATATACGTAGGGTTGTGTTATTGGGTCATGTTAGGCCTCGGTATTACCTAGGCTTATGGGCCATTCCTTGACAATTCGGAATTCCGACGGAATTTTCCAAGCAAAAACGGTCGATACATGTATTCGGCGCAACAAAGCCACTATCATTTCCATTTTCATTTCCATCAACTTTTTCCTATTTCCATACCATTTCCGGCTCCTACCATTTTCATTTCACTGTTTCTCATATTTTTCGGAAACGAAGCTCGGTCGATCGGGAATTTTCGTAACTGTTTTCACCCCTACCAAGGACAATCTTCGAGGACTGAGCCGACAAATCATCACAGACACCTCGCTGTCGACGGGAACATCGCCTACCACTGAAAGCATAAATGTCGTTAAATCCGGAGAAATTCGCTTCCACAGGGGGTCGAACCCAGGACCTGGGGTACTACTGGTGCTCTTATAACCACTAGGCTACAAGCCCTTTTGCTAACTCCCTTCGAGTTAGAGGCCTTAACTTTGGGAGACCTCTTCCATTTTTTTTGTTGTCCAGGTTGGTGGTTGCAGAGGATTGGGTTCGTACTAGACCTGGACAAAATACCCGATACCCATTACTCATACCCGAATTACCCAGACCTGAACCCGAATTACCCAAATCCGAGGTACCCGATCTAAAGTTCGGATAGTGATTGTGATTAACCGAAATTAGTTTGGGTAATTCGGGTAATACACTTCGGTAACCAAACTACCCGAAATTTGCTTTTATCTTTGTATTAATCACGTGCTGTTAATTGAACACTTGAATTATCACTTTATTAGAATATAATTCTTTTGGTTTGAACAAGTGACTATAATATATTATTGTTCTCCAATTTTTGTTCAAATTTTACACAAATTACTAGTGAATTTTTTGTTAAAATTATAATGAAATTTTGTGTAGTTTATCTATACTATAAAGAACGAGTTCTTTTAAAAATAGGCTCGTACCTGAAAATCTACCCTTACCCCTCACAGGAGGTCCCACCGGTCAGAAAAAATCCCACCAAAAACCTTCCAAAAACCGCAGATCTCACGAATAATTTCAAAAAAAACTCAGCGACGACGACGAGAGGGGGAGTCATCGCTGTGTATTTTTCGTCGTCGCGGTTGTTTTTTCTCACCGTGGTGTTTTCTACCCGCCCGCCGTACCCACCCCGACCCGCCCCCTCAATCACGCTTGGTTCCCATTTTTTCTTCCCTAACCTCCACCTCCCGGTGCCGCCTCCCTCTCGACTCTCGCCTCCCCCAGATCCCCTCATCCTTGCCGCGGGCACCGCTTGCCCTGCCCCACGCTCGCGCCGCCACCAGCTGGCCGCCGCGGGTCGTCCCCGCGCCCCCGCATAGCGTTCAGCCCCCTCCCCCTTAATCCGTCGCACGACGTACGGACCCCCCCTCTGGATCTCCGCACGGCGCACCCTCGACACCACCGCCCCCCGCGACGCGCGTCTCTCGCTCACCCCTCCGCAGTCCTCACACCGCCTCCGCCTCCGGCTCCCTCTCCTCACGCCGCCTTCGCTCCTACCCGCTGCCCCTGCGTGAAGCCTGTCACCGCCGCCGCCTCTCCCTCCCCCTCCGAACACATATCGTGGTGGCCGCGCCGTCGGGTCGACGCTGTCGCCGCACCGATCCGGGTCGACGTCGTCATACCGATCCTTCTGCCTCCGCTCGGTCACCTCCGCGCCATCCGCCACAACGCCGTTTCCGGCTCCACCTCCGTCGACCTCCGTCGATCCGTCGTCCGCGGCGCCCCAGTCGTCTGCGGTGCCCCCGTCGTCCGCTCCGCCTCCACCACTCCAGCCAACAAACCCGCCCGCCCCGATCCAGATCTCTCGTGCCAAGATCCCTCCCTCGGCGTCTCCTGATTCAGAATTGGTGTACTTCGTCCCAGACCTGAGAGATGGACGTGAACAGTTGCCAGAGCGGGATTCAGCAACTGCTGGCCGCTGAGCAGGAGGCTCAGGAGATAGTCAATGCAGCTAGGGCTGGTAATGCTTTCTTATCTTATTGTTCAGCTAAGTCGAATGCAAATCTAGCGTAGCATTGTAGATCAAGTTACCTGAGCATGTGTTCTGGATATGTTGACCAGAGAAATAGAGAATGTTCATTCTTTATTCACAATGTCTGTTCCAGATTTAAGTGTACATGCATGTACCTTTTAGATTGTGAGGTGCAGCGTAATCAGCATCTTAGCCATTGCTTTGCCATGGGTATTGATGCGTTGATTGTACATCTGTCAAATAAATCTTGCACATCTTTCAACCTATTAGGACGTATAATGTTACATGCCAGTTTAGTCAACAAATATGCATTCGAAATTTTTTGTGCAATTTAAAGTTGGAAATTACTCTAAAGTGCTGCAAAACTATTCTGGGTATCATGAATAGCTTGTAGGTGAAAAGAAAAAGGATCTACTTTTGCCCATTTATATTGGCTGCAATGTAAACAACAATCTTCTTTGCATCCAACAGCTAAGTCAGCAAGGCTCAGGCCAGCTAAAGAGGGAAATAGCTTAATACTGTAACTGATGGACACCGAGTTCCAGAGCAAGGGTAAGGCCAAGGCTATACCAATTTATACTTTTGTGGGTAGGGTGAAATTACTTGCCACTGTGGGGATTTCTAGATTGTTCTTACACATTAGCTAACCCTGACGAAGGATTATGTGCTTCTGTGTAGTTCACGAAAAGAAATGTTCTCAATTTGAAGATATCAAGAATCTGTTCAGTCCTTCTAAAACAAAATTCAGGTACCGCAATATAAACATTGCTGGATTGATGTTTGCTTACTGGCATATGATGCGATTTTTTTTCCTCCGCCAATGATTTGATTTATTTATACAGGGTATGCAAACATATGAGCTTACCTGACTAAATTTATTCAGTGCAGCTGCTTGTTCCGAACTTGGCGTCTTGTAGATCGAGGGATCGACAGTGGCCAACTCTCATGCGCATCCACCACTGACGACGACCTAGATGCGGTTCGTGGGTGCACTGACCTGGGGTTCAGATTCGAGCCACCCGCCGCTTGGTTTTGGCCCGTGGCTTGCGACGGCAGCGAGAGGAACCGCCCCTTGGAGACGGTCCATGCTGTTGGCCTCTGCATTATGGTGACGAACCAGAAGTGCTTCAGGGAGGTAATCCTTCTATAGATCTACCTGTCCTTACAGATCATGCCTCTAGCTTTTGGTTCTTGGGTCTAGGATGAGTTGCTTGGCATGATCGAGTGAAATTATTACAAATTCGATTTTTACTTTTTTAGGGCAATTCGAGTTTTGACTCATATTGAGCATTTGTGCCTGTTTAGATTTTTTTGCAGCAGCAGTCACACTGTTAATCAGTGCCTGTTGTCTGTTGAGATTAGGATCCTATCGATCGTTTCACCTGGAGCGAAGACAGATTTGATTCCAGTTGTTCCATTACCAGAAGGTCCAGAAGGTTTGGATATCTTGATCACAAGTGTTTATGTGATGCCTTCAGTGGACAACAATCAGACGTGTGTCATTGCAATACATGAAGGTAAAAGGAAAATTAGTTTTAAGTTTATTAACTGGTTCATATTTTCGTTTTAATTGTCACACACTCCTTTATCATGTCGGTCTCCTGATCTGGTTGGAGAAGTGATGATGCCTCAAGCTTCATGCACTAGGAGGTCACTGGTATTGATGAACCTTTCCATAAGTTAGATTCTCCCCCCTGATCCCATTTAATATCATGGTCACTGGTCAATTTCTATCTTTGAAACATTGTAAAAAAATGTATATTTCTGAATGGAACCATGTGTTAGGCTGATGTGTATATTTCTAAAGTGATCTCTGAATGGATCACCTCCCTGAGGATTTTCTGCTCTCTGCAGGCATTGACAGAGACCCAGATTATGGAAGGGATCCGCAAGCTTAAGGACTGCTGCAGCAATCATGGAAGCGTAACTGTTGGTTTTCCACATTAGTATTTAATTTGCCTAAAAAAATCTGATGTAATTTACTTTCATTTTGTCTCAGATTACTTTTCATTAAGTAGGAGCTGAGTTGTAAAGGGAAAAAAATACTAAGCCATTTTCTCACCGTGGTGTTTTTTTGAAGGCATTTGATTTAACTTGAAGAAGCAGTGCATAGCAGGTAAGTTAGCTACAACCTGCTCTCAAATACCACACACAAGCTTTTCAAGTTAATGCCTCACACAAATGGTGATGAGTGGCCTTGTGACTCAGATGCTTAAGATGATAGGATTCATGCCTCATCGTGTACCCAATTCATAATTTGGATCATTTGAGGAAGTTTGTTTTTGTTTTTCTTTTGGTCCATGTCTCATGTATCCGCTTGCACACATGTATTTTTTCTATTTTCAGATATAAGAACTACTAATTGTCTTTTAGATATGGGTAAAATGATTACAGCTAGGATTATGTGATTGTAATCCGCTCTTTGCATCTTACGAACACATAATGAACATCTTCGATAGTGATCATGATGGAAAATTACCTTTACTTTATAGATTCTGGAAGATTTTACATTGCTGAGTGCTCAAATAAACCGACTAAGGACATAGTGTTCATTTATTTCTGGGTAGTAGTCTCTTCAGTCTTGTTATTTGCCTCACTCTAGAAATATAAAAGGCTATGATTGATCAAGCGTTGCATATAAATGTGGTGTCATGATGCAGATTGCATTAAGGATTGAGCATACTCTTGCTTCACAAGTGAACTTTTCATTGAGAGTAGTAACTTCATGTAGAGATGTTAATCTCCCATCCATTTCATTAATTTTCCCATATCCGTTTTTGTTCCTCTCCCTCACCTAGCACTATTCATTGTTTCAACGAGATAAATCTGTATATGCAGTTGTCTTTTGATATTTCTGTCTCAATTGAAGAATAATTTTTGCATAGCTATTGCTTTTTATTAACCTAAGTTCCTTTTCATTGCTCTTCACTTTCATAGTTACATAAAAGAATAAGGTGCACAATTACTTAATAACTGGTATTTGGTTTTCCTAAAACAAGACTATATGACACTAAAATAATACTGGAGGTTTGTTACTCTTTAGTTTTTCTTTCATGGGAGATCAAATTTTAGATTAATTAAGTTCAACATCTGCCACATTGCTCGATCACTTAGTCCAGTTTTGGGTTAGTTGAGTTCAACATCTGCCACATTGCTCGATCACTTTCAGACTGTTGGACAACACTACAAAAATTTAAATTAGTGGAGGTGCTTCATAGCATTTGAAATATTTACTTTTATTTGCCAATTATACTACTTTTATGAACGCATATCTTTCTCCATAAAATAACATAGTTGAACTAATTGCAGATCTGTTCAGAGGCATTTATTTGCAGATGGTGTGTCAGAGAAGAGGGAAGTAGTAAGAAGTTACTTGGACAAGTGGTGTTCGCATTTTGCTTGCTTTCAGGTTAAGAGCTCTAAAAAGAGAATGCATCTTCATATTTTTTTTACTACTACAAAAAAGAGAATGTGTTATGGCAAGTGAAATGTTTTCAGATGTCAAAATATCTATTCAGATGACAGGTGATGATGGTTTTCATGGAATCATGGTACTTTTGCTGTTTTCAGTACAATGATTTTGATTATATATTCTTTCCTCAACATCTAGGTGAAGCTGAATGACGCTTTGAAAATGTTAAGGTTGCAACTTGAACTTCTGTTGCTACGGTATCTTGGAGTTCAGGGATCAATTTCCAAAACTTTTGTTGGAAGCAGTGGTGTATTGAATCTGGACATCCAATTCCAACATTGCTTTAGTTTGTCTTGTATGGCTTTTTTTTTTGACAACATCTTGTATGGCTTTATGTCTGACTACAACTTTCCTTTTGGCATGTATAGTACTACAGATTTGCAAATGTAGGTGCTGCAAAGTGCAATTCTGCTATCTTTTTAAAGTAAAAGAAAAAATTGTAACAATTTCAAGAAGGCTGGCACATTGTGTTATTGCTTTTGTAATAACTTGCAGGTTCGCACCTACAACTGCAACAGTGAGCTTCTAGCTGCAGCTTGGAAAAATTGGCCTTCTGGTTAACAAATTCAAGGTGAGAAGCTCAACTATTGAAATAAAAATTGTAGGCATGCTAATTGTATGTCCCTGAGCATGTCTTTTAGAATTCTAGGGAGGATCTGAGCATGTCTTTTAGAATTCTAGGGAGGATTTGATATGATCTGCAGTGGAAGGGACAAAGTTGAAACATCCACGCCTGGTATGTCCCTGAGCATGTTTTTTAGAATTTTAACAGAATATCACTAGCTAAATTGCTTGTTGGGAGACAGAAAAATATAGTTGTTCTTAAAACTACCACCCTTTGTGTTATGTGGGCCAAGAAGTATAGCAGGCGCAAGAGAAAAGATTCTACCCAGCCGGCTTCTAATATCAGTAGTGGCTAGATTTAGTTAGATTCAGAGTTTGTTTAGATTGGTTTGTTAGGGATAAGAGATAGAGTTTGTTAAGATACAATTAGTTTAGTTGAGAGCTTGTGCGTGGGGATAGAGATACAGCCTTTATATGCCAAGGCATTGTAACCATCTGAATTAATTAAGAAAAGATCTATTTCCTCCCTCTCCTGTCAACCAAGCGCAGAGCAGAGGAGGCGCAAGACCTCCTCCCTCGGCTGCCTTACCTCCGGCGAACTGCCGGCCATAACATTGGTATCAGACAGCTAGCTTTCCTGCGACCCTCCCTGCTTTGCCCACGCCGCCACCGACGCTCCCACGATTTTCCTCTGTTTCCCCCCACCGCTGCCGCTTTCACCGATCTCCCGTCACCATGAGGGATGACCTGAAGAAATCCGACGACCCCAAGAAGCTCAAGGAGAACTCCTCCTCCAGCGGCACCTCGGCAGAAGATGAGGAGCTCCGCCAGCTGATGGTCGGACTCTTGGAGAAGATGAAGGCCCTGGACGCCGTCACCGACCGCCTGGCCCGCGTCGAGGCCACCCAGCAGGAGCTCCTCCATGCGCGCGCGCCGGAGTTTCTCCACCTCCGCAAGGACGGGCCAATGGGACATACGCGCTTCCATAAGCTGGATTTCCCCACCTACGACGGCGGCGGAGACCCGCTCCCCTTCCTCAACCGATGCGAGCACTACTTCCGCGGCCAGCGTACCGTCGAGGAGGAGAAGGTGTGGCTCGCTGTGCTCCATCTACAAGGCAAGGCGCAGCAGTGGTACATGCGGCTGGAGCAAGATGAAGGCACCCCGGGGTGGAGGCGCTTCAGCGAGCTTCTCGACCGGCGATTTGGGCCGCCAATCCGTTCGAATCCCCTCGGGGAACTCATCTCCTGCCGCCGCTCGAGCTCCGTGGAGGACTACCAGGAGAGATTCCTGGCTCTCTTGACTCGCGCCGGCCCCCTAACCGAGTCCCAGAAGATCCAACTCTTCACCGCCGGCCTACAGGAGCCCCTGAGCACCGACGTTCAATTGCAGGGGCCCCAATCGCTGGAGCTCGCGATGAGTTTCGGGCGCGCGTACGAGCGGCGCGAGCAATTGACGACGGCCACGACGTCTACTACTCCGTTCCGTTCCAGTCGGACACTGGCCTCGCGCGGACTCCTGCCGGCGCCGCCCGCAACTCCACTCTTGCCTGCGCCTGTCGGGCTGCCGGCCCTTCCAGCGCCCGCGTCCTCGACGGCGCCACCAGCGCCACAACGCCCTGTGACGTCAACACCAGGGACAGTGACGGTCGCCGGCCGCACGGTGCGTCGTCTCTCGCCGGCGGAGATTGACAAGCGCCGCCGCAATGGGCAATGCTTCAATTGCGACGAGAGGTACGTCCGCGGTCACAATCGAGTCTGCGCCAAGCTATTCCACCTCGAGCTCGACGAGCCGGACGACGACGACGAGACCACCGATGGGCCAGCAGAGCAGCCGCGCATCTCGCTGATTGCCATTGCCGGCGTCCGCACCCGCGACACCATGCAGGTGGTGGTTCGCCTCGGCGCCGTCACCGTCACTGCTCTCCTAGATTCGGGGTCGACGCACAACTTCATCTCCGCGCCGGCGGCAGCCAGCGGCGGCCTCTGCTTCATACCACGGACAGATATCGCCGTCACTGTCGCCAACGGCGACAGAGTGCCTGCATCTGGGGTCTTCCGCAGTGCCAATTTCATCATCGGCTCCGAGCAATTTGCAGCTGACTTCTTCGTCCTTCCCCTCGGCGGCTATGATATGGTTTTGGGCACTGATTGGCTGGCCACACTAGGACCGATTCTGTGGGATTTCGACCGCCATATACTGTCCTTCTGGCGTCATGGTCGTCGGGTTCGTTGGCTTGGTGTTGCCAGCTCGGGTGGACCTCAGCTCCGCGCCAGCACGGTGGAGGTCACACGGGAGTTCTTGGACTTATTGCTGGCAGAGTTTGAGGATGTGTTCGCCACTCCCACAGGCCTCCCACCGCAGCGTTCTAGGGACCATCGCATTCACCTGCTCCCTGGCACAGCACCGGTCGCTGTTCGTCCTTATCGCTATCCTCAGCTACAAAAAGACGAGTTGGAGCGGCAATGTCGAGCCCTAGAGCAGCAAGGCCTCATCAGACGCAGTTCATCAGCGTTTTCAGCTCCGGTGCTCTTGGTCAAGAAGGCTGATGGTACGTGGCGTCTTTGTGTGGACTTTCGGGCACTGAATGATCGTACTGTCAAGGATAAGTTTCCAATTCCTGTGGTGGAAGAACTTCTGGATGAATTGCGTGGCGCTAAGTTTTTTACCAAACTTGATCTTCGCTCCGGCTACCACCAAGTGCGAATGCACCCTGCAGATATTGAGAAGACGGCGTTCCGCACCCATGAAGATCTGTACGAGTTCTTGGTAATGCCTTTCGGCCTAACCAATGCGCCGGCCACGTTCCAATCTTTAATGAATGATGTGCTCCGCCCCTTCCTTCGTCACTTTGTTCTGGTATTCTTCGACGACATCCTGGTATTCAGCAGTTCTTGGGCAGAGCACTTGCATCATCTGCGGCTGGTCTTCTCTGTCTTGCGTGATCATCAATTGTTCCTCAAGCAATCAAAGTGTGCCTTTGGTGAGCAGTCAGTGGCGTATTTGGGCCACATTGTTTCTGAGGCTGGCGTGTCCATGGACAGCAGCAAGGTGCAGGCAGTTTCAGATTGGCCAACACCACGATCAGTGCGTGCCCTCAGAGGATTTCTTGGATTGGCGGGTTATTACCGCCGCTTCATCAAGGATTTCGGCTCCATTGCAGCACCACTCACCAACCTGCTCAAGAAGGACGCCTTCCAGTGGTCGCCGGACGCAGCCTCAGCGTTCTCAGCTCTCAAGCAGGCATTGACAACAGCGCCAGTACTCGCCCTTCCAGATTTCTCTGCACCCTTCATTGTCGAGTGCGACGCGTCCGGCTCCGGGGTTGGCGCGGTGCTTCACCAGGCTGATGGCGCCATCGCTTTTTTCAGCCGTGCGCTGCCACCTCGCCACCGTGGCCTTGCGGCGTACGAGCGTGAGCTGATTGGCCTGTCCCAGGCGGTGCGCCATTGGCGGCTGTATCTTTGGGGCCGTCCGTTCGTGGTCAAGACAGATCACCAACCATTGAAGTACATCCTCGATCAGCGCTTGGCCACAATTCCTCAGCATCACTGGGTCAGTAAACTTCTGGGTTTTGATTTTACTGTTGAGTATAAGCCGGGCCGCACCAATGTTGTGGCAGATGCTCTCTCTCGCCGCGACATGCCAGAAGTGGAATTCCAGGCCATCTCCTCGCTATCATTCGATTTGTTGGAAGAATTCAAGCTTGCAGCAGCCAAGGATGAGGAATTGCAGCACTTACGCCAACAGTTAGAAGCTGGTCACCTGACAGAACCATGGCAGCTTGTGGATGGCTTTGTTCTGTATCAGCAGCGCCTGTTTGTCCCAAAGTCCTCACCGCTGTTACCTGTGATCTTGTCTGCTGTACACGATGACAATCATGAAGGGGTACAGCGCACTCTCCATCGCCTGCGCCGAGATTTTCATGTTCCAGAAGCCAGGCGGCTTGTACAGGACTTTGTCCGCGCTTGTGTGATCTGCCAGCGCAATAAAACAGAGCTTCTTCGTCCAGGTGGCCTCTTGCACCCCTTGCCAGTACCTTCCGCAGTTTGGCAGGATATTAGCTTAGATTTTGTCGAAGGACTGCCCAAGGTTGCAGGGAAGTCAGTGATCCTCACGGTGGTGGACAGGTTCTCCAAATACGCGCACTTTATCGCCTTGAGCCACCCATACACGGCAGAGTCTGTGGCGTGTGTGTTCTTCGCAGAGATTGTCAGGCTTCATGGCATTCCAGTGTCTATTGTCTCTGATCGAGACCCTGTTTTCACATCAGCATTCTGGCAGGCCTTGTTCCGAGCTTCAGGCTCCAAGCTTTTGATGAGCTCCGCTTTCCATCCCCAGACAGACGGTCAAACAGAAGCTGTGAACAAGGCAATTGGCATGTATCTCAGGTGTCTCACAGGCGATCGTCCACGACAGTGGCTCAGATGGCTGCCTTGGGCCGAATATATATACAACACGGCGTTTCATACAGCTTTGCAGGAGACTCCCTTCCGTGTTGTCTATGGTCGTGACCCCCCGTCGATTCGCACTTATACTCCAAGCGAAATTCGAGTGGTTGCTGTCGCCCAGAATCTGCAGGAGCGGGATGAGTTTCTCCAGGATGTTCGCTTACGCCTGGAACAGGCACAGCAGGTTGCTAAGCATCAGTACGACAACCGTCATCGTGCTGTCTCTTTTGCAGTTGGGGATTGGGTCTGGCTGCGCCTTCATCATCGTCCCCATGGCTCTTTGGCGCCTGCTGCTTCAGGCAAGCTTCGCCAGCGGTATTTTGGCCCTTACAAGATTATTGAAGCCATCAATGATGTTGCATTCCGCCTTGCTCTGCCCCCTGGCACACGCCTGCATGATGTATTCCATGTTGGCCTGCTGAAGAAATACATTGGGGTTCCTCCTGATGCCCCTGCCAAGCTCCCTCCTATTCACCATGGTGCTGTTGTCCTAGTTCCAGCCTGTGTGCTCCGGCTGCGTATGAATGAGGGTGTCCGTCAAGCTCTGGTCCAGTGGGAAGGGTTGCCGCCATCTTCAGCATCCTGGGAGGACCTCGAGCAGTTCAAGGAGCGCTACCCTGCCTTTCAGCTCGAGGACGAGCTGTTGCTCCAGGGGGGGAGTGATGTTATGTGGGCCAAGAAGTATAGCAGGCGCAAGAGAAAAGATTCTACCCAGCCGGCTTCTAATATCAGTAGTGGCTAGATTTAGTTAGATTCAGAGTTTGTTTAGATTGGTTTGTTAGGGATAAGAGATAGAGTTTGTTAAGATACAATTAGTTTAGTTGAGAGCTTGTGCGTGGGGATAGAGATACAGCCTTTATATGCCAAGGCATTGTAACCATCTGAATTAATTAAGAAAAGATCTATTTCCTCCCTCTCCTGTCAACCAAGCGCAGAGCAGAGGAGGCGCAAGACCTCCTCCCTCGGCTGCCTTACCTCCGGCGAACTGCCGGCCATAACACTTTGCTGTGATGGTTGACTTTCAGTCCCTTTTTGTTATCTTCTATATTGTACTGATGCCTTTGCGTTCTACAAAAGGTAGCTGGTTTAGCATTGACGAGAGGCCTCCAATTGTGTATGTGAAGCTTGAGATTTTAGAAGGAACTGACATGAAGCCATCTGATATAAATTGTGAGAAAAACCTATGACAACTTTTGTGTACTTCATTTGTTTAACACATTTCATGTTATATTGACAGGACTAGCGGACCCTTATGTGAAAGGTCGTCTGGGTCCTTTCAAATTTCAAATAGAGATACAGAGGAAAACGACTATACCCTAAGTGGTTTGAGGAATTCAAAATAATACCAATCACATCATGGGAGTCATCAAACGAACTTGTCATGGAAGTTCGTGATAAGGACACCCCATGTTGGATGACTCACTTGGGTATGTTCTGTTTTTTTAGCTCATTTTGCTAATGATATATAAGAGTTGTGATTCAACCCCATAGGATAAGTCTTCTACTATCTTATTAACCCAAAGTTGTTATTCAACTGGCTTGTGTTGAAGATAACAATCTGATACTTACTGTTGGTCCGTTCTATTTGGTAATTTTCAGAAATGAGATAGAAGTATGTCGCGTTTTGTTTTGTTTACAGAGGATGTACCATCGATTTACATGAGCTGAGAGGTGGACAAAGACATGAAAAGTGGATATCACTGAAAGGAAGGATTCACTTGGCGGTAACAGTTGAAGATATATCTAAGGTCAGTTGTTTGCTCTCTCCTTTTCTTGTGCCATAATTTTCAACAACAATTTTCTGGCCATTTGGTGAGGTGGAAGGGTTAAACCAAAGTGATTGGTGGTTCTATTTGGTAGACTAAAGTCAATAGCTTTGCGAGCAGTTGGCAATGCCAGTCCCATCAATTATTGATTATTGACTATTAGTTAGCCATGGATATATTGAGTTGGTTGTCTTTGTTATAAACATACATTACTTCATCGAAGTATTAATAGCCATCAAGAATTAAGGATAAATCATATTCAACACCTAGCTTCAGATGCAGTGGAATTCTATCTGAAAGCCATTCTTTTCTGTTTACAAGAGATGGAGTCTAAAAACAAACTCAGTGTACAATTAGGACCAATTGTAATTTAATCAGTACCCTCAAATTGTTTGGTTTTTAACTATGAAAATAGAAGCTTAATGCATGTGTACTTATATTCTTTATTACAGTGAATATTAATTCGGAAACTGATTAGGAAGATTAACAATTTTCAGTCAATCGGATTTTTTTACTACTACTGAGAGACGTGCCTCCATGCCTACGCTGGCGGCCACGACATCTCCAGGGATCACCACCTGCATCAGGTACAGGTGGAGAGGAGGCACAAGCAGAGGAGGAGGAGGCGAGCTTGTCTCATCAGGAGGAGGAAGTGGAGAGGATTTGGGGAAATTTGAAGTAGCTATAAATGAAGAGCTCCATTTGTTTGCAAATTTTCAACTAGCCTTCATGTCTTAAAAGCAATTTAACCAGTCATTAGATCTAACAATATGCAGGTCATCATTTAGCCACTCATTAGTTCTGTCAATACTGTCGGGTCAGGGTTTGGGGTTGCCGGTCTTGGGGCTCCAATGGTAGGCCGCCATAGAAGATGAGTGAGGTGGGGACAATGCGGAGGCCTGATGGTGGTGGTGGGTCAGCTGGTGGCGGGGGTTGGACTGGCAGTTGTTGGTGGTTGGTGGCCACTGCCTGTCCAATCCAGCGAAATAGAATCTGGTTTCATTTATCCCAAAACCCTCAATTTGTGTACTTTTGATGGCCAGCCATTTGTTTCAGGTTTGTGTCTTTATATTTCAATTTTTTAGCATAAATATATACAAGCCGGCACTGATACTAAAAATAAAAATAATAATGTCAGTGTATGTTATCATGCGTGCTTATGCAATTTTTTAACTCATGGAAAATATGGGCCATCTCCTTTTGAATTTATTATGATTAGTAATACAAATATGTATAGTATTTGTAATGATGGGTTTCCATGTAAATTATATGCATGATTGGCTAAAAATAAATAGTTTTCTGAATTTTCAGTGTGCAAAGATGGATTCTTCTACAGGATGGTGCCGTGGTAGAGGTGCCATGGTGCTCATGCTTTTCAACAGCACGGATGTTGGTAATCTTCTACCTTTTATTATATGTTCTGACCCTCTTGCTGTAAAGCTGAGTGTTGCTCTGAAGAAGTTAAAAAGGTTGCAACTAGAGCTTCTGTTGTCCCTTCATTTCTTGAAGTTGAGTGTTGCTCTTTGCCAGCTACAGTAACTAGCTGCCTTTTGAGTTAGTAGTTTTTTGGCTTATAAATTGGAGTATGGTTTATTCGTGAAGCTGGGGTGTCTATGATGTTCGATCTAGTATGTTCTTAGGCCTGTTCTCCTAACATTGAGATTGTTACCTTCGGTTGTAAAATTTTTGTGGTATAGGATTATATTTTTGTTATTGAACATGTCCATGTATCTTCGTTTTAAAAATATAATAATTTTTGTTTATTATGTCCTTTTAGACATGTGCGTGCCGCACATGCATTTTACTAGTTATTTCTCTAAATTCACGTAGATCGTGTAATACCCTAACCCGAACCTGAATTATCAGGTAGTGTTTTTTAAGATTAATATCAGGTAGCAGTTTTTATTACTGAATTTTGAATTATCCGAATTACCCGACCCGAAAGAATTAGGTAACTGGAACGCGAGGCTAGTTCGTACTTATTTGGCGCAGCAGGGAGGTGGGCGCGCAGGTGACGCAAAATTTCTCAGGACTCAAGAGCCGATCAGGAGAGCAACAAAGCGGGCGGGAGATGAGGAGCCCGGTGTTGGAACGCAGCCTCATCATCGAGAGCTCCGACGACGAGGACACCCACTCCGGCGCCGCCACGGCCACCAAGGGGCGAAGACGCGTTGTCCATGACGAGGAGGAGAAGGGCTCTGGTTCGGACTCCGACTCCTCGTCGTCGTCCTCGTCATGCGCCACCCCACGATGCGGCCCCTGCTCCTCTCCCCCCTACGCCCAGCAATGGCCGCAGAGTTACAGGTCACGCGATTCTTCTCTCCTCTCGTTCCTACGATTTTTGGAGAATCTGCAGTTACCCATCTACTGATCTACTATCCTGTTACCGTACTACTTATCATCTTATTATCTGTGTTTAATCGCAATCCGGACCGGCAGTGTAGTGCTGCTGCATCTTCTTCTGCACACGCAGGTTCAGTTCAGATCGAGTAGCTGCACTCGTATCATATAGTTATCAGATTGCTGCAAATTCATACATGGCGGCACTAGTCGTGATATGGATTATTTGGTGGACTGGGAACACGATAGCAGATTGATAACACCTAGGTTCGCCCTCCTTTGGAGGCTCTGAACTCTTTAGGATTATCTTTCTGCTTAACCTAATGGATACAAAAGTGTCTCCTTTTATAGAGACTACAGACTTGACCCCTAAGCAATTATCCTAACAAACCAATCTAACTTATCTCTATCCTAACAAACCACTAATCCTGGCACTGTTCACGCTACAGTGCGCGTGGGCCCAGGCCTAGGCCGGCCCACTTGCCATTACAAGTCGACTGTAAAAACATGTGTCCCGTGATAGAGTTGTAGTATTACCACTGATGATTCACATCCGTGCAAGAGGAAGAGACTAGATGCGCGACTAGACGCCGATCCGATGCGTGTCGCTTTGATTGCGATGTGCAAATTAATTGCTGGGTGGACTACTGGACCAGCATTGTCTGTCCAATAGGCACACGCCTATCATCCTTGCTCCGCAATCAACTTCCATTACATCTCTGTCTGGATGAACAGCTCATGTGTGCCAACCATACTGTTATTTATCTAGAGGTGCACAAGTTTGATTCATCTTTCCTAACTCACAGTATCACTGTTTAATATCGAACCATCCTTCCTCATGACTCATGAAATTCCTTCTACTTAATTTTGCTTGCTTGGGTCTAACAGTCTCCAAAGACAGGTGTGTCAGTACTCACTATTTTAAAAGTAGACATTCTTTGCTGTTAGATCGATACGTAAACAATACCTGTAGTCTGTACTCTGTAGACAATCAGATAATCTGTGGCTGGTAAATAACTAGCTTGGGTCCGTGGACTGATGACGGCTATCAGTCATAATGTCCTCTTATCTTGTCCTTCTGTCATGTGTCCTCTTTCTGAAAAATAGTCTTGAAAAGATTTCCTGTTCAATTAATTAACATAGAGTTGCCTGCACAGTGCTTGTGCAGTGCCCGGAAGTACCAGGTAGTATCGGGTGTTTTGATTTTTCCCACCATCTCATTAATTAAAAAATTAAACTAATTAAGAAAAGGGCATTATGGTAATCTATTCTCTCCCCTATCTCTCAACACGATAAGGAATGCGATAATGAATGTTTGGTCAGATGATTTATACAAGGAATCCTATCCAGAGATCTAACTGAAGAATGCATGATGTGTCAATGTCCTGAGATAATTGTGATGGTTTGTGAACTTGGCATGACAAATACAGAGTAGGACCCTCAATCATTGATATTTGAGAATATTCTCATGATATGCCATTGCTGAACACCAACTCTACTGAACCTAGACGCATTCCCCAGACTGAATGCCCAAGTTCAATGTACTGATCTGGATCTAGACTCTAAACATTCATATTCTCTGTAGGATTGTGTTTTGATGACTTCTATTATGTAGGTTTACACATAACCAGATTACAATGCCTTCTTGAAGGCTCTTACTGACATCTCAGTATTCTAGTGATGGATAAGTCTCTATGGTCTTTGTGGGGCTGCAGCACATGGTCCTTGTGGCCCTGCTGCATGGTGGTCTTGCTGCCCCCCCTGGGACAGCACGTTGGGTTTTTTCAGCAGCAGTTAGGCAGCATCTTGACTGCTGCAGTTAGGCAGCATCTTGACTGCTTTTGGGACAGCAGTTAGGCATCTTAGACTGCATCTTAGACTTGGCTGGCTAGCAGCCTCCTATAAATATGTATCCCCAACCCCTCTAGTGGGTATGGCATTGTAGTGAGTTTGAGAAAGAAACCAGAAAATTCCCAACTTCTCAGTGTCAATCCTCACTCTCAATGAGAGTGAAAATTCAGCTACTAACATCTGGTATCAGAGCCGTACTATCCTGTAGCCTAAACATCTCCTGCTCACTTCCCTCCACAGCCTCACAGCAGCCCCAGCCAGCAGCAGCAGCACCGGCTGCCCTTGCTCACCCTTCTCCCTCCATACAGACAAGCAGCAGCTCGTCTGATGGAGGAACCTCCCCACGCAGCAGCAGCAGCAGCCCCCCAGCAGCGAGCCATGTCCGCAGGGCACTCTCGGCACTCGGTCGCCTCGAGCGTGCGGCGCCGGCAGGAGGCGAGCTCGCTGCAGCAGAGGAGCGCGAGCGAGTAGCGGCAGAGATTGCTGCAGCAGCGGCAAGGGCGTCGAGGCTGGCAGCGGCGGAGCTGGCAGCAGCCAGGGCGGAGGTGGAGGCAGAGGCGGCGGTAGTTGCAGCATGTGCAGCGGCAGCGGAGGCCGACGCTCTGCGCAGCAACGCCAGCAGCTCCGTCTGTGCTGACGATAGTGCCGACGCAGACCTCGAGTTGCTGGCCAGGGAGGCTGCATGAGACCGGGTGGCACAGTGGGCAGCCGCCCACTCCCACGGCGGTGGCGCTCCTGCTGGAGGTGCGACCGGCGGCGGCGCCCCAGGCAGAGGGCGGCGGCGCTCCTGCTGGAGGCGCGCTCGGCGGCGGCGTTCCAGGCGGAGGCGCGCCTGGCGGCGGCGCTCCTGCTGGAGGCGCGCTTGGCGGCGGCGCTCCAGGCGGAGGCGCGCTCGGCGGCGGCGCTCCTGCGGGAGGCGCGCACGGCGGTGGCGCTCCAGGTGGAGGTGCGCCCGGCGGCGGCGGCGGCGTTCCAGACGGCCGTGCGTTGGAGGCCCAGCGGTTGCGGGAGAGGGTCGCTCAACTGGAGGCTGAGATGGCCCATGACCGACGGCAGGGCAGGCACGACGGAGAGCGCGCCCCTCACAGGCGGCGCGGTTCCCTCTCCCCGGACCGGCACCAAGGTCACTACGGGGTCCCGGCCGTCGTCAGGGACGGCGGGTGGCTTACCCTCACCAAGACCAACTACGTCGAGTGGGCCGCAATCATGAGGATGAGGCTCCAGGTGTGGCACATGTGGGAGGCGATCCAGTACGACGACGTCGACTACGATGAAGATCGACGGGCGCAGGACGCCCTCGTTGCTGCTGTCCCGCCCGAGATACAGTTCTCTCTCAGAAGGAGACTGCCAAGGAGGCTTGGGACGCCATCGCTGCGGCGCGCATCGGCAGCGACCGTGCCCGCAAGTCTACACTGCAGACGCTCCGCAAGGAGTGGGAGAACCTGGCTTTCAAGCCGGGTGAGGACATCGATGACTTCGCCCTCCGCCTCAACACCCTGATGCAAAAGCTGGTGCAGTTCGGCGACGGCACCTACGACGAGGAGAGAGCCATAGAGAAGCTTTTCCACTGCGTCCCTGAGAAGTACAAGCAGATGGCTCGCGGGGTCGAGTCACTGATTGACCTCTCCACAATGACGATCGAGGAGGCGATCGGTCGCCTCAAGGTCGTCGACGTCGACGAGCCACAACCTACGTCGGGGCCTGTCACCATTGGCGGGAGGCTCCACTTCGCTGGGAAGCAGTGGGAGGTCTACCGAGGTGACGGGGAGAAGGGGGAGCCTTCTTCTGCGACAGGAGGCCACAAGCGCGGCAAACCGCGCAAAGCTGGGAAGCAAGCTGCTGGCAAGCCCAAGCCGTCACCGGAAGACGCCTGCCGCAACTGTGGTAAGCTTGGCCACTGGGCCAAGGAGTGTCGACAGCCACGACGCGGCCAGGCCCACGTCGCACAGGCAGAGAAGGAGGAGCCAGCTCTGCTCCTGGCACACGCAAGCATCGAGCTACCTCTAGCGGCGTCAGCCGTAGCGGCACTCCACCTCGACGAGCCGAAGGCACACGCCCTCCTCGGCGATGGCTTCGGCGACGACAAGACTGACGGGTGGTGCCTCGACACCGGTGCCACCCATCACATGACCGGTCGACGGGAGTTCTTCACCGAGCTTGACTCCAGCGTTCGAGGCTCCGTCAAGTTTGGAGATGCCCCCGGCGTGGAGATCAAGGGCGTCGGCTCCGTGATCTTCACCGCCAAGTCCGGTGAGCACAGGCTGCTTACCGGAGTCTACTACATCCCGGCATTGAGGAACTCCATCATCAGCGTGGGCCAGCTGGACGAGAATGGCTCACGCGTGATGGTCGAGGACGGAGTCATGAGGGTATGGGATCGCCAGCGTCGCCTTATTGCCAAGGTAACCAGGGGTGCAAATCGGCTCTACGTTCTCCATGTGCAGGTGGCACAACCCTTCTGCCTCACTGCTCGCCGGGACGACGAGGCGTGGCAGTGGCACGAGCGCTTCGGGCACCTCAACTTTGAGGCCCTGAAGCGGCTCAGTGCCAAGGAGATGGTGCGAGGGCTGCCATGCCTCGACCATGTGGAGCAGTTCTGCGACGTCTGTGTGCTGACGAAGCAGAGGCGGCTCCCCTTTCCCCACCAGGCGAGCTTCTGAGCCATGGAGCGGCTCGAGCTTGTACATGGGGACTTGTGTGGCCCAGTGACACCGGCCACACCAGGAGGAAGACGCTACTTCCTGCTGCTCGTCGACGACCACTCCCGCTACATGTGGGTGTTGGTTCTCGGCAGCAAGGGAGAGGCTACGGACGCTATCAGGCGTACGCAGGCTGCTGTGGAGGCGGAGTGCGGCCGCAAGCTGCGTGTGCTGCGCACCGACAACGGCGGCGAATTCACAGCGACTGAGTTCGCGTCGTACTGCGCTGATGAGGGCATTCAGCGCCACTACTCCGCGCCCTACAGCCCGCAGCAGAATGGCGTCGTCGAGCGGCGCAACCAAACAGTTGTGGGGATGGCCCGGGCCCTCCTCAAGCAGAGGGGGATGCCGGCTGTCTTCTGGGGAGAGGCCGTGGTGACGGCCGTCTACATCCTCAACCGCTCGCCTACCAAGGCGCTCGAGGGCAGGACACCATACGAGGCTTGGCATGGGCGCAAGCTGGTGGTCTCCCACCTGCGGGTCTTCGGCTGCCTCGCTTTTGCCAAGGAGCTTGGCCACGTCAGCAAGCTCGACGACAGGAGCACTCCGGGAGTGTTCATCGGCTACGCGGAAGGCTCGAAGGCCTATCGCATCCTCGACCCGAAGACAGCGTGTGCGCACAACGCGCGACGTTGTGTTCAACGAAGGGCGAGGATGGGTGTGGGACAAGGCGGTGAACGACGGCTCGACTCCGACTCACGACGACTTCACTATCGAGTACGTCCACTTCGAGGAAGCTGGGGGAGTGGGCAGCTCTTCTTCGCCGAGCGTGCCTACCCCAGTCCCCGAGCCTCCACCGACCCCGGCGTCCACTACGCCGGCAGCACCACGTTCTCGAGCCACAGCTCGAGCTGTGGCGCCCGCTGCTCCAGCGACTCCACGCTCCCCAGCCACGACTTCAACTGCGACGAGCTCTCCGCCGACTCCACCACAGCCGGCGACGCCCCGTACTCCGGCACCGACGCCACATGCTCCGGCACTGACAGCCACCCCCCGGGTACGTCTACTCCAGCACCAGCTCATGTTGAGCCCAGCCCGGTGGCGTTCGCTACCCCGCTCTCCCACGATGAGGAGCGCATCGACGCGTGCTACGACGGCGAGCCCCTGCGGTACCGTACGATGGAGGACCTTCTCGGCGACCAGCCAGTGCCGGGACTCGTGCCTCGCGACTTTGAGGCGCAGCTGCACCTTGCGTGCGACGACGGCGAGCCTCGGTCGTTCGCAGAGGCCGAGAGAGACGCGGCATGGCGTGCCGCGATGAAGACGGAGATGGACGCGGTTGAGAAGAACCGCACCTGGGAGCTTGCTGATCTCCCTCGTGGTCACCGCGCGATCACCCTTAAGTGGGTGTTCAAACTGAAGAGGGATGAAGTCGGCGTCGTCATCAAGCACAAGGCTCGCCTAGTGGCACGAGGTTTCGTGCAGCAGGAGGGGGTCGACTTCGACGATGCTTTCGCCCCCGTAGCACGGATGGAGTCTGTGCGGCTTCTTCTTGCGCTGGCTGCCCAGGAGGGCTGGCGCGTCCACCACATGGACGTGAAGTCGGCATTTCTCAACGGCGACTTGAAGGAGGAGGTCTACGTGCACCAGCCACCGGGTTTTGCAATCCTCGGCAAGGAGGGCAAGGTGCTGCGCCTGCGCAAGGCCCTCTACGGCTTGCGGCAGGCACCGAGGGCGTGGAATGCCAAGTTGGATTCCACACTCAAGAGGATGGGCTTCGAGCAAAGCCCGCACGAGGCGGCCGTTTACCGGCGGGGTAGTGGAGGAAACACCCTGCTGGTGGGCGTTTACGTCGACGACTTGGTGATCACCGGCACCAGGGAAGCGGAAGTGGCAGCGTTCAAGGAAGAAATGAAGGCCACTTTCCAGATGAGTGACTTGGGGCCTCTCTCCTTCTACCTGGGGATTGAGGTGCACCAAGACGACTCCGGGATCACGCTTCGACAGACTGCCTACGCCAAGCGCATCGTTGAGCTAGCTGGGCTCACCGACTGCAACCCAGCTCTCACTCCGATGGAGGAGAGGCTGAAGCTGAGCCGTGATAGCACAACAGAGGAGGTGGATGCTACATAGTACCGGCGTCTTGTGGGGAGCCTTCGCTACCTTGCCCTCACACGGCCGGACTTGGCGTTCTCCGTCGGCTACGTTAGTCGGTTTATGCAGCGATCGACGATGGAGCACCAGTAGGCTGTGAAGAGGATCGTCCGCTATGTCGCGGGGACTCTCGACCACGGCATCTTCTACCCGAGGTGCCCCGGGGCGGCACACTTCGTCGGGTACAGCGACAGCGACCACGCCGGCGACATCGACACCAGCAAGAGCACCAGCGGGATCCTCTTCTTCCTTGGCAAGTGTCTTGTCAGCTGGCAGTCGGTCAAACAACAGGTGGTGGCCCTGTCCAGCTGCGAGGCCGAGTACATTGCGGCCTCCACCACTTCGACTCAGGCGATCTGGCTCGCTCGACTGCTCGGTGATCTCCTTGGCAGAGACACTAGAGCGGTGGAGCTCCGAGTGGATAGCAAGTCCGCTCTGTCCCTGGCGAAGAACCCCGTTTTCCATGAACGGAGCAAGCACATCCGGGTGAGGTATCACTTCATCCGAGGTTGTTTGGAGGAAGGGAGCATCAAGGCAGGCTACATCAACACCAAGGATCAACTTGCAGATCTGCTCACCAAGCCTCTTGGGAGGATCAGGTTTCTGGAGCTCTGCTCGAAGACCGGGATGGTTCAGATTTCTCACAAGACTTAGGGGGAGAATGATGGATAAGTCTCTATGGTCTTTGTGGGGCTGCAGCACATGGTCCTTGTGGCCCTGCTGCATGGTGGTCTTGCGCCCCCCCTCCGGGACAGCACATTGGGTTAGGACAGCAGCAGTTAGGCAGCATCTTGACTGCTTTTGGGACAGCAGTTAGGCACAGCAGTCAGGCATCTTAGACTTGGCTGGCTAGCAGCCTCCTATAAATATGTATCCCCAACCCCTCTAGTGGCTATGGCATTGTAGTGAGTTTGAGAAAGAAACCAGAAAATTCCCAACTTTGTCATCCTCACTCTCAATGAGAGTGAAAATTCAGCTACTAACATCTAGGTTCATGTTTTCGACTAGTTGCGTCACTTTACACATTCATTTAGAATATTGAACTGAAGCATGATACTGTGGCCCATTTGTATGATATCCTACTTATATAGTAGATAGATCATAGATGTCTCTTGCCTTCTGCATCTGAGATGCACACAACCATTAGCATCAGCTCTATTTGGCTAAGTGGTTACTATGTTTTTAGCACAATTCAATGGTCGATTTTGTTTTGTTTGCTAGCTCTATTCTCTCTTTGTTGATTCTCCGCATCACAGGTCCACTTGTTTGATTTTTCTTCTTCCTCCCCACATGGACAGGGCCGTCACATGGTTGATGAGTCAGCACAATAGTCTGGTTGTGGACACACATAAATAGATGTGTGCTGTACTTATCCTTGAGGACAAACTGTACAACACTGATAACAAAACCTTTTAGTGCTGATTGATGAACAAGAGCCGCAGACAAATGGAATAGAATTTTAAACGGTCTTATTTTGTAGCAATAACAGTAAAACAAAATTGATAGCCTATGCTATGGTTTGGGCATAAGTCTAAGATTCAGTATATCGTCATAATTTTTGGCCTTTTAACCCAATGAAGGAATTGCCATGAACTTTTACATGTAATTTGTTGCAGTTGTTTTTTAGATCAAAGGCTTTTGGCTGTGCTTTATTGAAAACAAAACATATCGCTGGGGTTGCCAGCATACAACTTAACAGCACAACTCACAGAGCAAGCTAACCGACATGATTAGAGATCAAAATTTTATGCTAACTGACATGAGCACGATAAGTTCCACTCCCCTTAAAGGCGCTACCAACACTATTTTTACATTGGCTAGTCTAAATGTCGTCACACTCTAAAACTCCCTAGAGACCAAAAGCCAAAAGAAAGTTGCACTAACATGAGTACTATATAACATGTAACCAAAATCCAGTACTTTACTAAAGTTGCATCAGTGGTGCTATATGTAGCAGAAATTTGTTTGGATCTATAGTTTGGAATTTCCATTATAAATCTAACCAGAGTGTCTGTAATAAAATTTGCAACTTAGATAAGCTTAAGAATTCTTAGTGAGAAAATTCTCTAACATTGATTATGTAACATGTCTTTTATGCAGGAATAAATGTTCTATGTGGTGTGGGAATCCTGTCAACACCTTATGCCATTAAACAAGGGGGCTGGATTGGACTTGTCATACTCGCTTGATTTGCTCTGCTTGCATGGTACACTGGCGTCCTACTGCGCCATTGCCTGGACAGCAAAGAGGGCCTTGAGACATACCCAGACATTGGCCATGCCGCCTTTGGGAAGACTGGTCGCATAGTTATCTCGGTAAAATCTTCTTCAGAGTATAATAATATATTCTACTCTGCTTTCATTCTACGCACATTTTAGTATGACGTGCAATGGAAGAATGATTTTGTGTTGACTTATTTTGTTCTTTGTTTGTGGCTTCACTGTTGCAGATAATCCTGTATGTGGAATTGTATGTAAGTTTTCTATTACTAACCAAATACTTTAATAAGAATTAGACAATCAAAGTTGCACAGAAAATTAACATGCTTCAACCATAACTTGTATATCCTATATGAAAATATTTTATTTCTTGCTTTTTAAAGAGTGATGGTATCAATTGGTATTGGTCCTAATCTGTTATGCAGGCCTGTTGCATTGAGTATTTGATACTGGAGAGCGACAATTTATCAAAATTGTTCCCCACTGCTCACCTGTTATGGGCAGCCGGAGGGCTGGCCCCTCTATCTGTCCTGTTTAGAGATAGGATTAGTTAGTTGGATAAGATCAGTTAGAGATAAGATTAGAATTAGATCTTTACTTAAGGGTCAAGTCATCCCCTCTATATAAGGGAGGTTGTGTATTCAGATTAGGTAATCAATGAAGAATCAATCAATCCCAGATCCCCCAATTCTCCAAACCAAGCGCAGAGCAGGAAGGATTAGATCCTCCCCCTCGGCAGCAGTTACCCGCCGGATCATCCCGGCATTACATTGGTATCAGACGGCCAGCGATCCTCGGCTCCATGGCTTCTGCTTCCTATCAATCTATGTCGCTGTCTACTTTAAAAGCAGAATTGAAGGCTCGGCTCCTGGGCGATTTCGATCCATATTTCAGGCTAGTCGAGGCTGCAAAGGCAATTCCTTCCTGGCCACATCCATCGCGAGCTGACACCGAGGCGAAGGCTGCAGCCGCAGCGCCCACGGTGGCGGCGACCTTGTCGTCCTCCACGTCCGTCTTCGAGCCGGCGGTGGAGGCGCAAGCAGACGTCGCTGACGCGGAGGTCCTGCCTCTATTTTCGGCGGCTTCACTCGACGTTGAGGTCGGGCTGGTGCAGCAGCCAGCTGCGGCGACGCGCAGCACCCTAGCGGGGAAGACGGTGAGGCCGCTCCGCGAATCGCAAGGTATCTCCTCTCTCCCTCGACGGGCAGCGCTTGGTGCGGCGCAATCTTCGGCGGCGGCGCACGTCTCTTCTGCAGGGGATGTTTGCCTACGGTGGGATGCCGTGGCATTGATGTGCAGGCCTGGTGGAGTTGTGGGCTGCTCTATCCATCAGTTTGCAGCCCATGTGACCCCAACGGCTGTGGTGTTATTTCCATGGGACCCAGGTGGTGCGACGGTGTTTCTATCTTTGTGCACCCAAGACGAGAGTCCTGCAGTCCACGATGGATCACCACATCTGTTTTATCTTTTAGTCAAAAATAATAAACTTAAGCTGAGATGTAAAAGGCTTAAGGGTTTGTCGTGTCCTCCTCCAATAGGTTTGCTGCAGCTCGAGGACGAGCTGCTCATAAGGGGGGAGAAATGTTATGGGCAGCCGGAGGGCTGGCCCCTCTATCTGTCCTGTTAGAGATAGGATTAGTTAGTTGGATAAGATCAGTTAGAGATAAGATTAGAATTAGATCTTTACTTAAGGGTCAAGTCATCCCCTCTATATAAGGGAGGTTGTGTATTCAGATTAGGTAATCAATGAAGAATCAATCAATCCCAGATCCCCCAATTCTCCAAACCAAGCGCAGAGCAGGAAGGATTAGATCCTCCCCCTCGGCAGCAGTTACCCGCCGGATCATCCCGGCATTACATCGCCTGACCATTGGGAGCTTGGCACTGAACTCTCACGTATTGTTTGCAATCTTGACTACCGTCATAGTAATGCCAACCACCTGGCTACTGTGACCTGAGCTGTCTGAGCTATATTTCAGGTCTCCTTTTGCCTGCTTCTCATCCTGTTTGGCCTTGCAATAGATACTGTAACCTATGCATGTACTGCCCATTATATTGATGCTCTCAACATTGTTGGTCTGTAGCTGGAGGTGTCATTGCATCAATCCTTGTGGTCATCTGTCTTTTTTGGTTGGGGTTGTTGATGACATCGGTTTTGACAACAA
Organism: Cenchrus fungigraminus; assembly: GCA_036936925.1. Lineage (NCBI taxonomy): Eukaryota > Viridiplantae > Streptophyta > Magnoliopsida > Poales > Poaceae > Cenchrus > Cenchrus fungigraminus. The sequence continues at coordinate 52,092,899 of CM072772.1, read as the reverse complement.
AGGGACTGTACTGAACCTCCCAGGAATTTCCATTGCACTTGGATTGTATGGTTACTGCTACTCAGGGCACGGGGTGTTCCCAAACATCTAGTCGTCTCTGAAGAATCGCAATCAGTTCCCTTCTATTCTTTTTACTTGGTAATTATCTTAACTGCGATGACCGATGTTAATCTAAATTCCACAAGGTAAATACTATAAAAATGCAGCACTAAAACTTGTTTTATGTTTGTCAGCATTGTCTACTGTTTTGTACGCTGGTGCTGCAGTGACGGGCTACAAAATGTTTGGAGAAGACACAAGGTCTCAGTTCACGCTCAACTTACCAGACAATTCAGTGGTTGCGAAGGTTGCTGTTTGGACAACGGTAATTGTTTCCTGCCTAAACATTGAGCCTCACTGCTTGTACAGTTAATGATGCCAATGGTCCATCTGTTTAATTTCAAAGTAAACCACAAGTTTCTGCTCTGTGCAACCTACAGATTACAGTTATATACCATGATAAAGGATTTTGAAAACTGGTCTTCATTTTTTCATCTGATTTGAATATTTTTTTTTACTAATTTACCAGTCCTATAATAATTAATTAATCACCCCCATGTTTATTGCAGGTGGCAAATCCAATAACCAAATATCCTTTTCTGCAAACTATTTCCTTGAAAGTGGTTTAGTTAGTCTCAAAATGGAGCAGAGGAACTGTATTTTAATGAAAACAAATTTTGGTTCATTTTTATGCTCTAAAATACAAGCTCATTCTTTTTGTAGGGATACCATACATGCAATACGTTTTCATATTATTTCATTATGGTTCACCTGCATGTCCTTAACTTATAATCACATATGCATTAACCATAATCCCACTGGCTATGAGTTTGGAAGAACTGCTGCCAACAAATCAGCAGAAGTACTCGAACATAGTCATGCTTAGATCAGCGTTGGTGGTGTCAACCCTCCTGATTACTCTATCTGTGCCCTTCTTTGGTAAGTGCATAAAATTTAATAGTAGCAAGTTCAGTGTTAGCACCATCCTCAACTTCTGTGTTTGACATTTGGAAGGACTTGTGATGGCCTTGGTGGGTTCCTTGTTCGCCATGCTTGTGGTAAGAATTCCATGTTTACCTCAGATGTCCTTCAATTCTGTACCAAAATGCTGAGCATAAATTATATGTATTTTTCATTGTAGACCTATATTTTGCCTTGCGCTTGTTTTCTGGCAATCCTTAAGACAAAAGTGGGGTGGCATCAGGTATGCAGGAGTACTTCCAATGTTTTATTCTTTCATGATTATGTAACAGTGTAACACAGAAACATTGAGGATTACACATCAGTATAATAAGCATGCATAAAGGTTGAGAAGAACGGTCATATACTCATGAATATGATTGAACTGAAATGGGTTCAGAGAATCATGCACCTAACTGATCAGATCTCTTTGACAGATAGCAGCTTGCTCGTTCATCATCGTTGTTGGGGTTTTCTGCGCCTGTGTGGGAACATACTCATCCCTGTCCAGGATAATCCAGAACTACACATAATGCAGTTTTTCCGTTGAGCCAGCAATATTATATGTGCTATATGAACCAAACATATGCAATTTGGAAATTTAGTTGATTTATAATAAATCTGTGGTATGTTGTACTTAGTGGGTCAACATTTGTGTTTGAGGTTGTATCATTCGTATGACAGTATTTTTTTGATGCAGTAAACAAACCTGCTGATTTGGTCTTGTATTTTTTTATGATTTAATTATATCAATATGTTTTCTTGTGGCTACTGTCCATCGGGGGGGGGGGGGGCGTTCATAAGGATGTAGTATGCATGTTGGGGTTCATTTAAAAAAACGAAAAGGCATTTAGTCTAAAGAAGTTCTCCAGCATCCAAATTTCGTACTATTGTCAATTTGTGATTAAAGATTTGTTTTCTCTTAGAAAAAAGGGAATAATCATTGTGCCAAATGTATATGGTGAATAATTGAGCCTCTGCAATTTTATAGTACTTGCTAATTATCAGAGCTCTTTATTGTTCTTAATTTTTATGGCTATTCTAACTTGTTAAGCTCATAGGAATAAGGGGATAACCTTAGAAACTTATGAAAATTATTTGAATCCGTTTAAAAAATTATAAGTCCATTTTGGAACAAATGATTTAAACCGTACGGAATTCCTATGGGGGTGCAAAAATCAATAATGGAGGAAAACTAATGTGAGATTGAACCTTATGGGATTTTGGCAACCCAATGTCAAAGAAATACTACAACAGAATGGGGGCCGGGTAGACATCTCTGTGTAAGTTGTAACTAGACTCCGTTCTGATAGAAAAGAACTTGTGAAGTGCTCTCTTATGAAGAAGACATAGATTCTGAAAAGAAATGAGATGAAGACATAGATTCTGAAAAGAAATGAGATTTTCCCTTCCGAAGATCGAAGATTCAACAGCTCATGGATTGAGGGGGCAGTGGCAGCCGGTGCTTGTGCTACATCCTCTCTCAATTGCTTAGCTTGGCCAGCACAACAGATGCAAGCAGTGCCCTGATATACTTCTCGGAAATTGTCGACGACCATCTCGCTGAGGTACCCCTCCACCGGCAAGGTCAACCACTACTGCAGATCTAGCCAAGAAGATTGTTGATTTTTAGAAATGCAAGGCGGATGTTCACTAGAATGGAGTAGAGTATTTATTATTTGATTAGTATTTATTATACCTATTTATTTTTCTCTTGCAACTCTTTTGTTTAAAAAAAGTTAGTAATTTAATTAGTATTTTAGTGGAAGGAAATATAATTAGCTAAAATTCGGTTGTTTTTTCTAGTAAACTGTATACATCCAACAAGTGTAATAAATTTTAATGATAAAAATAAAAAATAACTAATTCTTTGACTATAGCAATGCACGAGGACTCTTGCTAATAGTTAAAAGAGTGATGAGATAAGTCACAAAATTATAGGTGGGTTGAGAGAGCTCGGACTCTCAGCCTTTCTTGCAAACCAGCCCAGTAACGGCAGCAAGACGGTGGTGGCCTCCTCTTGGTGCAAGACGGCACGCCGGAGCTCCCCGGCGTGCGTGTGGAGACGGCGTTGCCCCTGCATGTCATCACCTCCCTTGGCTGCCGGTGATGGCGGTGTCATAGCGTGCAAGATCATCGGGCGAAAGCTTGCAACGGGCGTCATGTCCCTTCCTGAAGGCGTTGCGGAGGTGTTCTTGCATTGCATACCATGCCCTTGCTGCAGCACCTCACGCCGCTCGCGCATAAGCGGTAGGCGGGGGTGCCCAAGGAAGGGTCGAGGAGGAGATGATGGGGTCGCAAATCAGTGGCGACTACCCGTCTTCATCGCCACGACGATGGCAGCTGTTTCTCACGCATTCTAACAGTGAGAAACGACCTCTCTTTTACCGAGGGCATATACTTTTTCATTAGCGACAATATTTCGCGTCGTGATGCATCCCGGCGACCCAGCAACGCACATAGTCGGCGCATGGATCAAAGGTGGCTATTCCGAGCGCCACCAATACATCAAGGTGGAGGGGCAACGGTGACGGAACACGATTTCAAGAGTAGGCCGATTTGCCAGCTGCAGTGAGGGTTGTCTATATCCAATGAGTTTCTTTCAAGTTCATTTTGGTGCACGTTGTTTAAGTTATGGTGGCTGATTTGAAGACCGTCATGAAGCGACATCGATATCTGTAGCACTTTCTTGAGAAGTAAACTCAATTCTTTTTTTGGATGTAGTAGATCTTTAGTACATATATCATCATGTACTAAAGTTTTTTATTTATTCTTAGTATTTGTAATAAGTTTGGCTGTGTGTGGTCACGTAGAGACTTTAGGCTATGTGCGTTATCGCAGAGGTCGGAATGTTAATTCCATTATCTAAAAAAAGTAACGGCAGCAAACCAAGCCAACGCAGCTCATCTTACTTGTGGAAATACTGGTCTGTTTGTTCACGTGACAGTTACCTCCCCCAAATCCCGTCCCATTGGCGATCAGCGGCGGCGGGAGCTGGAGCATCCATGGCCGCGCCGACGTTACCTCCCGCTACGAGGTCCTTGTTCACGCGGGCTCTAGCGCCTACGCCGACGTCTACCGCGGCCGCCGCCGCTCCGACGGCGCCACTGTCGTGCTCAAGGAGGTCCACGACGCCGTCAGCGCCCGCCGCGAGGCGGAGGCCCTCCTCGCCGCGTCCCCTTCTCCGCACGTCGTCACGCTCCTTGACCACTTCCCAGGCGATGACTACGACGACGATGTCCTGAAGGACCGAACTGACGACCAGAGAGAGGGGAGTGAATATGAGCCAATAAAAATTCTTTTCGAATGAGATGTTTTCTCCAACGAGACAAACTTGGTTGGGCACCCAAAATCACACGCTCCGCACACTACCTTCCGTTTGCAAAGACCACGCAACCACTGGAGTGCTACTAGTACTAGGAGCAAACAACACTTCCAACCAAAGCTTCTACACACAAACCTCAGCGGAAACAACACGAAGCTATCTGCCCGGGCAGGGGCGGTTAGACCGCATGGGGGGGGGGGCTTAGACCGCCTATGCCTGGCAACCGGGAAAACCACCAAAGAACACCCTAACGAGCTAAAAAACTCTTCACCGAAAGATCCTCTGGTTTAAGCCACAAGATCCTCTGCTCAAGGCCAAGCAAGCTACCAAAAAATCCTGGCGAAAACTAGAACTTCACCGAGCGAGCCTAGGGCGGTTAGACCTCCTACACAGGGCGATCTAACCTCGTACCCAGCAAGAAACTCCTCCACGGAAAACCCTGCAAACAAGCTCAAAACCAACCAAGATTTTACCAGAACGCTCCTCTAATCAAGACGACCAAACTCACAAACGAAAATCCGGCAAAACCAAAACTTCCATCTGGGAACCCGAGGGCGGTTAGACCGCCTCCCCCAGAAAACCTGGCCTCGGGTCAACCCTCAACTTCCCATCGACCAATCTCCCGATTCACCCCACGGATTGCAGCGGGACTTCGGGGATGGCTAGGTTACCTCCTAGGGAACCTCTCCACCAAAGGAAATCCATCGAAACGCTCTCAATCAAAGGGAAATGCGAATCTTGGCCCTCTAGGTCATGAACTTGAGGAACTCGAAAAACCACTAAATCGAAGCCGTTTCGGGAGGATTGCTGGGGCAAGGTCACCAAGCAAAGAGGCACAAGGTCCTCATACGTGACGCCGAAAAAGAATCCCGCAAGAAAACGCCTCCAAAACTTCACCACGAAAATCCGAAGAAAAGGCTCCAAAAATCACCAAAAAGGGAAAAACGCCGGGAGACAAAGGGACACAAGATGAACCACGCCGAATCTTCTATACATCCCATGAAGGTTCATACAAGGTCTAGCAAGCCGCCCGAACATCCAACCCTCTCTCAAGATGAATCATGAAGCTCTCATGCTAGCCTAGAGGAAAACTAGAAAGGGAAAACTAGGGAAGCAAAATGAACTAGGGCTCCAAGAGTTGGCTACCATCCCACCTCTCTCAAGTCTATATGGGGGCAACCAATACCCCTACTAACATAATAGAGATACACGCCCTTGAAGTGCAATTTGGGAAGTCTTCATCTCAGTACCATCAGACGGATGCGCATCCACCGCAAGCCTGCGTAGCACCAACACAACTCTTGCGATCAAGCTGCGTGTCCTCCACTTTGAAGTTTCTCGGTCTTGCGACCCGGGCGGTAAGACCGCCCCACCTGGGCGGTTAGACTGGCCTGGGTGGTCGCCCCTCCTCCGTCGAGTCTTCAGCCTCGATTTTGTTGCTCAACCGAGAAACCCGGTGGTTTTGTGGTCAACCACTGTAAACCTCGCGGACTTGGTATGGCCTCCCGCCAATCTCCACTCATGACTTGGCCCCCACGGTTGTCCCGTCTCGACCTTGGTTTGGAGACTCAACCAAGAAACCGTACACAACTTCGTCTTGCTGTTCTTACCACCATGCGGTCCGCAATTGACCCCGTCGGCCACCAGGTCCCTCGAACCAAGCCTACTTGTCTGCTCCACACCTAGAGGCCCACCGGCATAGACCTTTCGCGCTTGTTCTTCTCCTGCACTGACACCAATCAAGCCGCAACCTGCACCTGCAATACTGAGCCAAGAGTCTGTCCACACAACGTTGTCAATCACTCATCACACTAGGAAGCGACCATCCACCGGACCTCAAACCACACAAGCTCTCTATCTCCCCCTTGATGAGTGCATTGACAACATACACATTTAGTAACCACAAGAGAAAAATAAAAAGAAAAGAAACGAACAAGAGAACTTCAACAAGCGATCGAAAGCCGAAAGAAAGGCAAAGAGTAAGATCACTTGAAGAAGGAAAGTCTCGGTCCCCTTAGGCAAGGGCAACGGCTCGACACACCCGAGATAGAAACAAGCTCACACAAAGAGCAAAAGCCACCAAAGCAAGCAAACCACAAACTCACACACAAGCTCCCCTTGCACATATGCAAGACAAGGAGCAAACCACATGCTCAGCTGCCCAGGGCGGTCAGACCACCTGCCTGGGCCGGTCAGACCACCCCTCCCTGGGATCTGACTGCCTGGGGGCGGTTAAACCGCCCCAAGAAACCGCCCTGCACACAAACTTTGCCGAAAACTGGCCGAACCAATTTGAACACCTTCCAAATGCTCCTAGGTGCCCAAATCATGTACAAACTTCTCCCCCTTGTTGACAATGCACGAATCAAGGCAAAATTCAAAAAAAGTCAACATAGAGCTTCTCAAATACACAAAATTCACCACAAGATGCTACACATGACCAAATGAGCAAGTTAGAAACTCTATAGATTCATATGAACATCAACTACAAGATCACCAAGTTTCACAACCATTGGACAAAGCTAAGATCAAATTGAGCATTTTTGCGAAAAATTTTCCTCTCATGAGCAAAGTCCTAAACATAAGCAAAACATGCCGTGACAATATCACACAAACTTCATGCTAGGACTCATATTCTAATCATAAAATCATCATAAACACCCACAAGCACCTCATGTCATGTCAAAGCCACCGAGCCATGTGCCTACTTCTATACGTGAGACTTCTCAATGGTAGGCATCATGCAATGGCTTAGCACCCAAAAACAATTTAGATATGCACAATTGACAAGAGGGCATATTTTTCAAGCAATTAGCATTCCATTTTCAGATTTATACTTGGTACATGAAATGCCTTTGTGGCAAAAAGGAACTTATGCCTCTTCACAAAATAAGCAAGAGGGCTAAACATTCATGATGAAAACAGGACCTTTGGCCCCATATGATCAAAATAAGCCATCCAAGCACAAATTAAGCATAACAAAGCCACAAAAACATGTCATGATCATATAAAGGTATTTACTCACAAGACGACCTACAACTAGTGTTTTTCAAAAGCATAGCAATCTCTCATGGATATAAAGCAAGATCATCAAGAGCTAAGCCAAACTAAACCATATCATACCAAACTATCTCACAAGATCATTCATAGCATGTCATGGTGAACAATGTATATGAGAGAAGCTTTTCCTACCACAATGCATATGATACAAATGCCATGCAAACCTAAGATACAAATATGCCTATACATCATGATACATATGCAATGCAAAATGCAAGAATGCACAAAAGGAAAACTATACATATGCTACAAAGGAGCTCCCACCACCAACTCAAGAAACCAAACACACACCAAGTTCTCCCCGCGAACGAGTGAAAGTTGCTTGATCTAGGGGCTTGTTGAGAATATCCGCTAGTTGGTTTTGGGTGGGCACATGGATCAAAGCAATTCTCCCTTTCTCAACATTGTCTCTCAGAAAATGATATCTCACTTCTATATGCTTTGTTTTGGAATGGAGCATTGGGTTCTTTGCAACACTTATGGCACTCGTGCTATCACATAGAAGTGGAACATGGGTATACTCCTCACCAAAGTAACTCATGGTGTATGTGATCCAAAAGGAGCTGAGAGCAACAACTAACAGCAGCTACATACTCAGCCTCGGTAGTGGACTGTGCAACGCTCGACTGTTTGCGGGAAGACCAAGACACCAAAGACGACCCCAAAAACTGACAAGTGCCAGAAGTGGACTTCCTATCCAACCGACACCGGGCAAAATCCGCGTCAGAAAAGCCATGAAATGCCAAAGAAGAAGACGCGGAGTACCAAAGGCCGAAGTAGGGGGTGTATCGCAAGTACCTGAAGATGCGCTTGACTGCTTGCCGATGCGAAGTCCTTGGAGATGCTTGAAAACAAGCGCACAGACACACACTGAACTGTATGTCCGGCCTCGTCGCCGTCAGGTACAGGAGGGAGCCGATCATGCTCCGGTACTCCTTCTGGTCCACGTGTTCACCTTCCTCATCCACATCCAGAGCTATAGTCGTACTCATTGGTGTCGTCATCGCCTTCGAGTCCTCCATCTTGAATTTCCTCACAATGTCCTTCGTGTACTTAGCTTGATGCACAAAGGTACCTTCCTTCAACTGCTTGATTTGGAGGCCGAGGAAGAACTGCAACTCACCCATCATTGTCATCTCGAATTCCCTACTCATTTCTTCTGCAAACCTTGCAACCAAAGAGTTAGACGAGCCACCAAAGACAAAAACATCCACGTACACCTGAACAATTAGAATGTCAATGCCCTACCTGGGGAGAAACAAGGTCTGATCTACCTTCCCCATCTCAAAGCCTCTCTCAAACAGGAACCCCCTCAACCTACCGTACCAAGCTCTTTGTGCCTACTTCAACCCATACAGCGCCTTCCTCAACTTGTACACCCGGTGGGGGTACTTCTCACTCTCAAACCCTGGTGGTTGCCTCACATACACTTCTTCCTCCAACACACCATTCAGGAAGGCACGCTTCACATCCATTTGGTGTAATTTGAACCCTTTAGCCACTGAAAAGGCTACAAGGATCCTAATCGCCTCCAAAAGAACCACAAGAGCAAATGTCTCCTCATAGTCTATCCCCTCTTTCTGACTAAACCCCTGGGCAACCAACATTGCTTTGTTTCTCACCACCTCACCATTTTCTCCCTCTTTATTCTTCCACACCCATTTTGTCCCAATCGGCTTACAACCCGGTGGAGGCTCCACTAACTCTCAAACTCTATTTCTCTCAAAGTTCTCCAACTCCTCATGGATTGCATTCACCCAATTGGAATCAGAAAGTGCGTCTACAATGTCTTTGGGCTCAAAAGAAGCAACAAAAGCAGCTTGGGCAAAGTGAGAATTGTTTCGAAACCTCGACCGTGTAGTGCGTTCATTCATGTCCCCGATGATCCTCAAAGCTGGGTGATCCACTTGTACTCACTGGGGAGCTTCACGCCTTGAAGCCACCTCCCCCTCAGCAACAGCTACCTCTCGATCTCGGCACATCGTCGTAGGTGTGGGAGAGGGCCCGTTCTCGATCGTAGTCGAAGTAGTAGGTACATGCTCAGCTGCGGGCGTCACACCACCATCTTCATCATATCCTGATTCCTACACTTCATCCTCGAAGATCTCCTCGCCAACTTCATCATCACATATACATTCAAAGACTAACGAACTACGTGGTTGTGTCTCATCGAAGGTCACCTCGCTGTTGGGGAAAATATTTCACTTATAACCCCTCTCCCTTCATTTCGACTCATCGGAGAAGAGCGAGCTTCGTATTTTCTCTTGCCTTGGTTATTTCAGGGTAAAGATCGAAGGTTGGCGAGCAAAGGTTTAGCAAAGCCTGGAACCTTCGGCTGAAGGGATGGCGTCAACTCACGAAGATACAAAGGAGCAGATGCGACAAAGAATTCCTAAGCCCGTGCGAAGACGGGACGCGAAGAAGCCGAGCCAAGAGGAGGGTCGCGAGGTCTTCGTTTGAAAACCAACCTGCGAAGAGGCTGGAGAGATGGGCACGGAGTGAAGTCTAAGGGAGAAGGGCCAAAGGCGGAGTGTTGAACTGATCCCACAGACAAGCGGAGATATGTGCCCGAAGATGAGTCAGGAGAAGCTTGGCGAAGAGGGGAAAACGTAATCGAAGATCACCGTTCCACGAGAGCAGGCACGTAGATTGACAGAGTGTAAAGTGAACATCTGTAAAATGTGTGAGTACGGGCCCTGCGAGGTTACCGAAATACCCCTGAGATGCTTCGCATAATGCGTAAAAGCAATGGCAAGGGATGTAAACCGTAAATGTTACGGGCCTATAAAAAGGACTCGGCGGGAATGGTGAAGGGCCGATTGGAAGGAGGCTGAGTTTCATTACACTCAGTCTAGTTTATATTTCTTGTTCTTCGGTGTCTCTTGCTTTTCCTTTAGGATAGTTTACTCTAACTGTTGGCCCCTCTTCGGGGAAGATTTTTATCCCAATAGTTAAGGCGCCCACCGTATCCCGTCCCAGCAATGCCACCAAAGAAGCCACCGAAGAATCCACAACCACACCCAAATAGAGCAACCGATGATCCGTTAGAAGCAGAGATCGAAAACCCAAGAGAGAGGCAGATAGCCGAAAACACAAACAGAACTAGGGACATGGTACTAAGTCCACACAACCAGAGGGGCGGAGAAGATCAAGAACGAGAAACCGAAGATGTAGCAGAAGGAAACTTTGAGGTCAGCCTAGTGGACGCACTGGTCGAAGATGAAGATATCACTTCGTTAAGAAGAATTGAAGAAAGGCTTGCCACGAAGATGAGAGAAAGAACACTGCCCGCAAACATTCGGACAAGAGCTCAAGCAGAAGCCGTTATTCTTAGGGCAAAAGAGATACAGAGTGGAGATCTAGTGCAAGAAAAAGCCAAGTACAATGAGATGCTACAACAAGTAAATAAGAAGAGAATGTTGCTGCTGCAACTACAGGAAGACGAAGAACAGCAAGCAATAAGACACAAAACATTACAACTCCAAGAGCAAATGGCACTTCTGTAGGCCCAACTGAATTCTCTTCAGCAACAAGAACAGACCCAACAACCTCGCAAAACGCTAGTGCAAAACAAAAAGCAAAGACCCATAATCATAGACGAAGAAGCTTACGAAGATGAAGATGATGAAGATTCCTAGTATTATGACTCAGACGAAGAGGCGTTTGTGGAATGTAGATCACACAAGAGATACAGAGAATCATTCTCAAGCAAGGTGAAACCCGCTTCTCCTCTTTCATTAGAGCTCGAACAGGCAGAATGGCAACCGAAGTTCAAGTTACCCGCGTCTTTGCCAGAGTATGATGGTGAACCAGACCCCAGACAGTTCCTCCTGAAATACACCGTGGCAATATCTTCGGGTGGGGGAAATGATGTGGCAATGGCAAGAGCTATGATAATGTCATTAAAAGGTTCAGCCCAACAGTGGTATGCTTCACTACCAAAAGGAAGCACCAGTTCATGGGAACGGCTTCGATAGAGAATAGAGAACAATTTTCAGGGATATCAACCTCAAGACCTCACATCAGGCGATCTTCACCTCATAAAACAAGGAGACAAAGAACCATTGCAAGAGTACATCAAAAGGTTTGCCAAAGCAAGGGCCAAAGCACCACACGTACAAGCCACAACTGTCATTGATGCAGCAATAGACTGTCTCAAAGTAGGACCTTGTGGAGAATACTTAGACCGAAGAAGACCAAAAATGGAGAAGCAGTTGTTTGACATAATGCAAGAATACTGCAAGTCAGATAGAGGCAAGCAGCGAAGAATCAATGAGTATGACAAAAGAAAGAACCAAGCGAAGTCCCAAGTGGAGTGGGGGAACAGGTCTCAGAATAATCAAGGACCTTCTTCGAGAGCAAACTTTTACAACAGAAACAATGTAAACAATGCTTTAGCAAACAACTCACAAATGGCATCTTCGGCAGCCACAGGAAGCAGAGAACCAAGCAGAAGACAAGGCCCTGGCAGGGGCCCACCACCCTAATATGTATGTTCCTTGCATGGTATTAACAAAGGGCACTGGTCTTACGAATGCAGAACTTTGCTTCGGAAGAAGCAGATTGAAGAAGATAAGAGGCGAATAGCGCAGAGTCAGTCGAAGACGGTCAATCATACATCCTCAATGGCACCTTCGATGGCCCAAAGTCAATGCAAAACTAGCAACTGAACATTGCACAACCATGCTTCCAATAGATACCATTCCCACCACCACCAATGTTCAACCCAAACATGATGCAAATGCAACAACAAAGCACATCGTCATGCCAACCAAAACCAGAGCCTACTCATCAGGCACCTTCACAGGCCAACCAAAATAGAGATGACGAAGATCGCTACCGAAGAATGAACATAATTAATGCTATAACAGGTGGGTGCAATTCTCCAGAACACATAACGAAGAGGCAGAAAAAAGATCAGCAAAGAGAAGTGAGCCATGTATGCGCAGGAAAAGTCTTCAAAACAGAGTGGTCACACATCCCAATCACTTTCACAGAGGCAGATCTCAAGCTGAAAAAGTACCCTCACGAAGATCCACTAGTAATCAGAGCAGTGTTGGGAAAGAATACGAAATATTTGTTGGGTAATGATGTGTGAGGCATCTTAGTAGATAATGGGAGTTTCGCAGACATCATAACTTACGAGTTGTTCAAGAGAATGGAGTTCAGAGATGACCAATTGCAGAAGTCATCAAAGCCGTTATATGGTTTTGGCAACAAGAAGGTCGAAGCCCTCGGAACAATTGAAATGAATGTAAGCCTTGGAACAGGAGCACTAATGAGAACAGAGATGGTAACCTTCGATGTGGTTGATATTCCATACGCCTACAAAGCTATCTTCGGTAGGGGAATCATAAACAAGTTCGCAGTAGTGATACACATGCCATTCTTGTGCATGAAGATATCAACTAGCAACGGGATTCTCACAATATATGGAGATCAGGAAGAAGCACACGACACGGAATACAATGTAGGCATGAACCAGAAGCCAGTACATGCAGTCAGAAATAGCGAAGAGAGAATAGAAAGCGAAGAAGAGAGCGAGCCTGAAGAGCTTGAAACAAAAAAGAGACTTTGCCAAGACGAAAATAAGAGAATGCAACCCCACGAACACACAAAGAAGGTGCGTCTTTGCGAAGACGTCCACGACAAACTAGTCACCATAGCAAAGGGAATGACCGAAGAAGAAGAAAATGCTCTGATCACATGTCTTCGCAACAATCAAGATGTATTTGCCTGGAGCAAAAGAGATCTTAAGGGAGTGCCTCGCGAAGTAATAGAGCATGCACTACGCCTAGATCCAAAGATCCCACTGAAGAGACAAAAGCTCAGAGCATCTCACCTCAGAAAGAACTAGCAGCACAAAGCGAAGTAGAGAAGTTGTTGGATGCTGGGGTCATTAGAGAAATACAATTCACAACCTGGCTTTCAAATATAGTGATGGTACAGAAGAAAAATGGAGGACAGAGAATGTGCATTCACTTCACCCTTCTGAACAAGGCTTGCCCAAAAGATGATTACCCACTACCGCGAATCAATGTGTTGGTAGATGCAGCAGCAGGTTGCGAGAGAATGTCTTTGTTAGATTGCTTTTCTGGATATCACCAAATCTGGATGAAGAAGGAAGACGAAGACAAAACAAGTTTCATAACACCTTTTGGAGTATATTGCTTCGTGAGAATGCCCGAAGGTCTGTGCAACGCCGGGCCAACATTTAACAGAATGGTAAAGATTGTACTTGGCTCACAGTTGAGGAGAAATGTACCAGCCTATGTAGACGATGTTGTCATACACAGCAAAAACAAAGAACAACATATCGAAGATCTCAGAGAAACCTTCACGAACTTAAGAAAATATGGCCTCATGCTAAACCCAGAAAAATGTATCTTCGGGGTATCTAAAGGAAAATTGTTGGGTTGCATGGTATCAAAATCAGGCATACAAGCGAATCTAGAGAAGATAGAGGCAATAAGAAACATGAGGACACCGCAAACAAAAAGAGATATCCAGAAGCTCACTAAAAGAATAGCAGCATTGGGTTGTTTCATAGCGCGATCAGCAAAATGAAGCTTACTATTCTTCAAGCTATTCTCTACGAAGAACAAGATCAATTGGGTCCCGAAGAGCAAGAGGCATTTGAACAGTTTAAATCTTACCTAGAAAATCTGGCAGTACTAACAAGTCCAGGAGACAAAGCGAAGGTATTGTTGTATATTGCATCTTCGGCCAGTGCAGTAAGCGCAGCTCTAGTGGAAGAGAAATATGAATAAGGGCATCTTAAGCAAGTACCAGTATACTTCGTTTCTGAGGCTCTATCAGGAGCGAAAAAATTCTACTCTGAACTTGAGAAGATGACATATGCAGTGGTAATGGCGGCAAGGAAACTAAAGCACTATTTTCAGAGTTATTCAATCACAGTTCCCACGTCATACCCTCTTCGAGAGAAACTAGAGAACAAGGAATCTTCAGCGAGGATAGGAAAATGGGCTACAGAACTATCCCAGTATGCTATAGAATTCACGGCAAGAACAGCCATCAAGTCACAAGTCCTAGCAGACTTCATCGTAGACTGGACTCCAAGCCGAAGCGAAGAGAAGAAAGAAGAAAAACCAGAAACACCATGGGTAATGTATTGTGATGGAGCATATTGCGATGAATGTGCTGCATCTTCGGTAATACTAATGTCACCATCAGGCATTAAGATGAGGTATGCTGTGAGATTGGAATTCGAAGGCAAGACAAACAACGTGGCAGAATATGAAGGACTATTATTAGGCCTTCGCAAAGCAAGGGCAATAGGGGCACGAAGGGTGGTCATAAACACAGACTCAAAACTCATACAAGGCAGATAGGCAAGACATATAAAGCAAAACATGATCAAATGGCAAAATACTTGAAAACTATACGAGCCATGGAAAAATACTTCTTTGGCTTCACCGTCAGGAAAATACCAAGAGATCAAAACAATGAAGTAGACATGCTAGCAAAGGCAGCAGCATAGAAAGAGCCATTACCGCCAGATGTTTTCAATGAAGTCCTGAAATGCAAGTCAATAGATTGTGACGAAGCATCAGTAAGGTACATAAATGCAATATCTAGCGAAGACTGGAGATCTTCGATCATGGCATTTCTGAGAGGCCATTACGAGCCACAGTAAAAGGAGGAGAACAAAAGAATGGCCTTGACAGCGAGGGCATATGAAATAAGAGGAGACAACTTATACAAAAGCGGAGTTTGCACACCAATATTAAAGTGCATCTCCACAGAAGAAGGGCGAGATTTGTTGCAGCAAATTCATTTAGGAATGTGCTCGTCTCACATTGGAACCCGAAGACTAGTTGCGAAGGCATTCCGTCAAGGATTCTATTGGCCCACAGTAGTTCGTGACACTGATGATATAGCGAAGGTGCGACAATTGCCACAAGCATTTCAACTATACAAAAACCTCTCCTTATGAGATACAATTGCTACCGCCTGTATGGCTCTTCGCAATATGGGGAATCGATATAGTGGGGCAGCTGCCAACAGCACCAGACAACTACAAGTATGCAATAGTAGCAGTGGAGTATTTCTCAAAGTGGATAGAGGCAAAGGCAGTGCATAGAATCACTTCGCAAGTAATAAAAAAGTTCTTCTGGCAGAACGTCGTGTGCAGGTTTGGAGTACCATACGAAGTGACAGTAGACAATGGCAAACAGTTTGATAGCACAGATTTCAGGAGGTTTTGCTTCAACCTTGGAACAAAGCTACACTTCGCTTCAGTGTATCACCCAGAATCCAATGGAGCAGTAGAAAGAGCCAATGGAATCATCTTCACAGGAATAAAAAAGAACTTGACAGGAATGGCCAGGGGGAAGTGGGCCGAAGAGCTGCCAAGAGTCATATGGTCTCACAACACAACTACTTCTAGAGCCACAAATTTCACACCTTTCAGATTGTTGTATGGAGAAGAAGCTGTTATACCCGAAAAGGTTAAACTGGGGTCATTCAGAATAGATCAAGAGCCACAAAACGAAGAACACACAAATTTGGCAATTGATACAAGAGAAGAAGACAAGCTGCAAGCTTTGAGCAACACAGAAAAATACCAAGACGAAACGAGGAAGTGGAGAAACAAGAAGGTCCATGAGCAAAAGATATCTAATGGAGACATGGTTTTGAGAAGAAAAACAAGTGGTGTAGGAAAATTGGAAGAAAAATGGGAGGGTCCATTCTTAGTATCAGAGACAAGACAAGGGGCTTACAGATTGTAAACTTTAGAAGGAGAAGAGGTTCCTTACTCATGGAATCAACACAAACTGAAGAAGTACTGGCTTTAAGAATAAGTGTAGCAAGAGTAGCATTTACTAAGTTTCTTAGTTTTCTAATTTCTTTTCGTTTTGAATTTTTATAATCTTTGTTTCAAGTTCTTTTGCACTTTCATCTTTTGTAAAATATGTAGTCGAAGCCGTAGTCTTTTCCTCGCGGGGAGAGTCTTCGGTGTTCTTACAACGAGAACACCGAAGATGCGAGGTTTTTAACGAGGCGGACTTCATGTGTAATATCCCCTTGAGAAATATAACTAGGGCTCCTCAAAAAAGACCACTGTTATCTATCATCGGTCCCGAAGTAACAATCACCTAAAGAAGATTATTACTTTCGGGAAAACATTGCAAAAATAAGTGAACACATGCGCCTAGCTCGACGAAGACAAGTCGCATTTAGTTCACTTAAGGAAAATATATACAAGAGAGGGTGCATGTGAATACTATTCTGCAAAGGTCGCGAAGATGTTAAGGAGCATGCAACAATTTGTCCCAAAGAGGAGTGCATGATTCGCTTAAAGGCCTATTTTTCCACGAACAAAAAGTCTTCGGCGGTCAATGTGCGAAGCCCCTCAGTAAAACGCTGTAGGGATAAGTCGACTCATTAAACGGTGTAGTCGCAAAATCATCCTCTTTATCACAAGCGAAGAAGACTTCGGTGGTGAATGCGCGAAGCAAAAGCAAGGGACTGGCTGACGAGCTGCCTTGGGTGCAATGTATCACGAAGATTGAAACAGGAAACTGGGGGAAGCGCTTTTAAGCGCAGTTCCTATGTCTCAATCTACGGAAGCAGAAAAAAGCAAATACAAAAATGCACAGAACAAAGGAATACACGCATACATCATCGAACGGTTTAGATATCATCTTCGCATATACATGAGTCTAATAAAACCATGATACTCATACATCATCATCGCAAATGTTGCTTACAAACAAAGGGTATCTTAATACAACAATATAGCTGCAGTTACTCCAAATAACCCAGAATGCATAAACCACATGTCAAAATCAAATACATCACAATAGAGTTCAGCGAGGACGCTTGTACATATACTCGTATTCAACATCTTCGGTAAGATCAATAACTTCAACTTCAACTTTCGGAATGACAAGGGGGCTCGAGGACGAAGAAACGTCTTCGCGGGCAGGCACAGCAGAAGAAGATTCGGTTCCACGGATTCGGCGACGATGGGTACCACCATGAGAAAGATGGTTGCGAGTAAATTGTTCGAAGACATTTTTCGCTTCGAGATTCTTCTTTTCATATATTTTTCTATCTTGCAAGACCAGAAAACGTTGAAGGGAATGTCGGGAAACTTAGAACTAAATTTGCGCCATATAGAACCAGACATAAAATAATCACCACAGTTAATACTTACAGGGCAAACATCTTCGGCATTCTGCGCAGGATACACCTCCGGCACCTGCGCAGAATTGCAAATGTCTTAGAACAACCGTTCACAAAATACCCCAAGTATCCAAACCACTAAACCTACACACTCTCTCACACCTCAGGGGCTCCCGAAGTAATATCCGTAGGACGAGCTTCATGCGGAGAGGCAGCCTGAGTGGAAGGTGCAGCCGAAGAAGGATCGGCCCCACCTCCAGAAGATGCGACAGCAGGCGAAGGAGCGGCCACAGGACCAGACGTCGCTTGGGAGTCCTGAAACAAAAAGAAAAATCAAACATAGGAAAAAGAGAACACGCAAGTTCAATAGAGGCAAAAGCGAGAAGGAGCGTCGAGAACCTTGCGAAGCACACGGTGACCTTCGGCGACTGTTAATCCATAGCCAAACTTTTTGAAGAAAGTTTGCATAAAATTTTTCGCTATATTCTTCGGCAAAGCAGGGATTTTGTCAATCGACATTTCCGTCAGCCAAGGAAAGTCCATGTCGCGAAGCTGGCGAAGATCAGATTTAGTCATGCTCGGCTCATAATCTCCAGAAGTCTTTAATAAGGAGCATATTGAAGGAGCAAGACTTCGCGCAGCAACAGCGGCTCCAAGCTCTCCGAAGGATCTCCCAGCTGAAGCAAGAGAGCCCACGCCATTAGAAAGCAATTGGAACAATTGACCAATATACATGTTTTTGACATCATAAGGAGCAGGGTGATCCCAAAGTCTTCAAGAAGTTCATGAACTTTCTGACAAACGGGCCCGATGTGACGCTCAACCTCATCGCAATAAGTGTTGTGCTCGGCGACAAGGTTGGAGTGTGTTTGCTGTAGTTCAGAAAGGTCAGCACGTTTAGAATCATATAGGCTTTGTAGGCCTTCGGCTTTCTTCTTCTCATCCTCAGCAGTAGAAGCCAAACGGCGAAGTTCAGTCATTTGAAGGTCCAAATCAGCATTCTTCTTGAGAAGTCATCCCTTTCCTTAGAGAGATCAAGGCATTTTTTCTTCTCTGATTCAAGCAACGAAGTAAGAGAAGTTTTCTCAGTTTGAAGAGTTTTCACAACCTTGATTTCTTTAGAAAGAGCAGTAGCAGAGGTCTTCTCAGAAAGTTGGCGAGACCGAAGATCAGCACGACACCGACGTTGAGCGGCACGGTAGGCCAAAAAGGATTTCATGCTCAGATCTTGTGCCTGATATAAACTCTCTTTGGTGCTTTCCTTGCTAAGCTCATCTTCCATGATAGGAAAGCCGAAGCTATCACCAGCTTCTTGAAGCAAGGTGCCCTCACGATCATCACTGCAGAACTGAAGAACCTTGCACATGGAATCACCGAAGATGCGAGCGTTGGGCTTCATGCCGAGTCACTGGGCAACAACGCTAGGTGACTCGTTGCTCACAAAAACGCCACCACTTCGGGTATCACTCTCTATTTCAGATGAAGAGCCATCGCTTTGTTCAACCCGAGCTAAAACTTTTTGATGAACAGCTAAGATAACTTTGCTACTGCTGGCAAGATCACCAGCAGAAGAAAGCACAACTTCAACAACAGAAGGTTGAGCGATAGGAGTCTTGTCTTTTGTGGATCTGGTGCAAAGAGCACAGTCCTCATCGCTCTCAGGCTCAGGCTCGCTATAGCTGATATCAAGGGGATCAGCGAGTGTAGCACCAGCAGCAGGGCTAGGAGAGAGAGAAGTAATATCTACCATATCTTCGGTCTGATCAATTGAAGGAGCATCAATATTTGTGCCGGACCCGACGGCACCTTCGGGGGGATTTGTCCCAGCATCACCCTTGGACTTGCCAGACTCTTCAGGACTGGAGGACAAAACTTCGGAGGTGGCTGCACGAGAAGTCTTCTGACGCTTCGAAACATCACGGCCAGTACCGTGGCCATGACGCTTTCTAATTGCCTTCTGACGAGCCTAAGGAACGACAGCCTCGGAACCTCCCTGATCACCTTTCTTCGCCGCGCGACGGCCGACGCTAACCACTCGATCACCAGCATGAATCTCAAAGAAGAAGAAGAGCCGGTTATCCCGGTACCACCAAGACGGCTTTGAATCTCATTGGCCTTCGCCTCAATCTCAGCAACATTAATATCTGCATAGCAAAAGAAGATCAAAAATCAATAAAGGATAAAAAATGTAAATAACTAAGGAAAAAGCAAGATAGTGAAAAAGAGCAATGAGCATACCTTTAGCTTTCAGACGAAAACTCCTAGCGGAGTCAGGTATCTTAATAGGAGACGCGAAGTCATTCCAGGCAGCAACAGACCAACCGGCGCGCACAGGAAATATCTTCGCACCAACAAACTCTTCGACCAAGTCACGAGTCGCATAGGTCTTCGCGAGCTCTTGGATACAAGAGTAGAATAAACAGTCTGTATCTCCATCTTCATAAGTAGTACCAACACCCTTAGGTAAATTCTCAAGTTGAGTACAAACAAGAGGCAGCTCAGCATCCTCAACAGAATGGTAAAACCAGTAATGATTCCAGTTCTCGTCCCATTTGTTCTTATAACAGACAATAGGAACCTCAGCATCACTGCGATACTTGAAGTTAAGCGAAGCAAACTGGGCTTCTTCGCGAACGAGGGCACCTTCCACAAGTCACTCTATTTTCAGAGGTTGATGATGCACAATATGAACTCTGATGAAGTTAGCAATGGCAGGCGCAACACCCATTGTCTTACAGCACCACATGTATAGACTTAGTCGAAGAATAGCATTAGGAGTGAGATGGTGAAGATACATTCCGAAATTGCGAAGAATAGAAACGACAGCACCGTCAAGTGGGAAACGAAGTCTAGCAGTGAATAAGTCACGAAAGACAACCACTTCGTTGGGACGAGGTGTAGGGACAGTCTCGGAACCAGGGGCTCTACCCTTTCCCTCTTTAATGTAACCAGAGGTCACAAATTCTGTAATCAGACATTCGGAGACTTTACTGCGCCCGAAGACAAAAGTGGCTGGAGATCTATCAGCTTTAGGAGCCATTGCTTCGAAACAACAGGGCAACCGAAGAAGAAAGAACTACACGAGTACAAAAAGCAATAAGAAACTAAACTGAAGAAAGGAACAAAAGAAGAGAAGGAGAAGAAGATACCAAGGTCGCGAAGAAAGAACAAGAGGCTGTAGTACCCGCGAAGGCAGAAGTCAAGCAGCGAAAACTTTAACTGTGGTAAAAGAAAAACGCAGGCGGGGCTGGAACTTATATAGGCATCCAAAGGAGGAAATCTCGGAACCTATGTACCGTTGGTAACATGGCGAAAATCCAGGAACATCAGGATGAGGTGGCAAAAATCACGAAACTTCTTAGATAGACACGCGATAATCTCAGAGAAGCAATAAAAAAATAGAAAATAAAAAAAAATAAATACAAGATAATAATAAAGAAAAGGACGAGCTGAAGAAGGGAGGCGCTTTGGGACGAAACATTTTCACCCGCCACGAAGAAGTTTTGCTAGTTCGGCTCACCCTCGGTTAAAACCCTCACTAGCAAGGGGCTGAATGTTGGTGAAAATATTTTGCTGCTAACCTCTCTCCCTTTGTTTCGACTCATCGGAGAAGAGCGAGCTTCGTATTTGCGCTTGCCTTGGTTATTTCAGGGTAAAGATCGAAGGTTGGCGAGCGAAGGTTTAGCGAAGCCTGGAATCTTCGGCTGAAGGGATGGCGTCAACTCACGAAGATACAAAGGAGCAGATGTGGCGAAAAATTCCCGAGCTCGTGTGAAGATGGGATGCGAAGAAGTCGAGCCAAGAGGAGGGTCGCGAGGTCTTCGTTTGAAAACCAACCTTTGAAGAGGCTGGAGAGATGGGCACGGAGTGAAGTCTAAGCGAGAAGGGCCAAAGGAGGAGTGTTGAACTGATCCCACAGACAAGCGGAGATATGTGCCCGAAGATGAGTCAGGAGAAGCTTGGCGAAGAGGGGAAAACGTAACCGAAGATCACCGTTCGACGAGAGCATACACGTAGATTGACAGAGTGTAAAGTGAACATCTGTAAAGTGTGTGAGTACGGGCCCTGTAAGGTTACTGAAATACCCCTGAGATGCTTCGCACAATGCGTAAAAGCAATGGCAAGGGATGTAAAGTGTAAATGTTACGAGCCTATAAAAAGGACCCGACGGGAATGGAGAAGGGGCGATTGTAAGGAGGCTGAGTTTCATTACACTCAGTCTAGTTTACATTTCTTGTTCTTCGGTGTCTCTTGCTTTTCCTTCAGGATAGTTTACTCTAGCTGTTGGCCCCTCTTCGGGGAAGATTTTTATCCCAACACTCGAAAGTCTCCACGATTTGATTAGTTTCCAAATTGAGCACCCGAAAGGCTCTAGAGTGAGTAGTGTAACCAAAGAAAAGGACATCGACAGACCTAGCCTCGAACTTATCCAAATTCTTTCCTTTCTTAAGAATGAAGCATTTGGAGCCAAAGACGTGAAAGTGACTCACCTTGGGAGTGCGACCATGCATCAATTCGTAGCATGTCTTCTTCTTGTGGACCCGGAGAAAAATCCTGTTCGACACATAGCACGCGGTATTGACCGCCTCTGCCCAGAACCTCCTCGAGGTCCTATGCTCATTGAACATCGTCCGAGCCACCTCACACAGGGTTCTGTTCTTCCTTTCCACCATACCGTTCTGGGGAGGCGTATACGAACTCAAAAACTGGTGTTCAAGACCCAAGTCATGGCAAAAGGTTTCAAAGTGAGAGTTTTTAAATTCCGAGCCATTGTCACTGTGAATCGCTCGAATGGCATCTTTCTGCCTCTCGTTCTTCAACCTCAAGACAAGATCTCGAACAAAACCAAACGTCTCCCCCTTTTCCTCCAAAAAGAAAACCCAGTCATACTGAGAGTAATTGTCCACCACAACTAGGATGTACCACTTCCCACCCACCGAGCGCACACGAGCTGGGCCAACGAGGTCCATATGGAGCAGCTCGCATGGACACTCTGTCATGACATCGGTCAGGGGTGGATGGGAAGCAGCTACCATCTTAGCATGCCTTCATGGCGCACACACCAAATTTTTCTCGAACCTCAACCGGGGAAATCCTCGGACCAAGTTAAGTCCACTCAAGCGAGGCAAAAGGTCAAAGCTCAAGTGACCCAACCTCTTATGCCACTTCCACAACTCACCTGAAGAACCAGCCCCAAAACACCTAGCAACACCCGAATACTGGGAAAAATCCGCATGGAATATTTGACCCTCGGGAACGACCATACACACAAGGTCGCCTCGAGCATCAAGTATCCGAGAAGCAACAGACTTAAACAACACCTCAAAGCCCTCGTCAAGAAGCTGAGAAACCGAAAGCAGATTAAAACCGAGCGACTTGACCAAGGCAACATGCTTCAGAACCACTTTGTCACTTACCCTTACTTCACATTCTGAAAGTACACACCCTCGTCCATTGTCCCCAAACATGATGTACACCTTTGACACCACCGGGGTGAGGCTGGAGAACCACCCCCGATCTCCGGTCATATGCCTCGAGCAACCGGAGTTAATCAGCCAAACGTTCCCCAAGCCTCACGCCTGAAATTCAAAAACAAGCACGTGAGTGAGCAACCGACTCAACACTGGGGTTAGTACCAAAAGATTAAAACCAGTGCTGAGCCATCTGCTCTAAAGTGGGGTTAGCGCGATCCATCCTACCATGTCCATCAAACCTCAAGTCCATCCTACCAAACCTATCAAAACTGGAACTACCACGGGGAAACCACTCCCGTCTCGCTGGAGGAGTATGAGCAACCCGAAAGGAAGACCGTGGTCCGTAGCTCCTCTGGACTCAAAGCTGCGACATCTCCCAAACTCGTATCGATCACAAGGAGGAGAACGTCTAGCAAACTCTACACCACCAGACTCAACATGCCTACCACTAGTACGACGACTTTGAAAAACCGAACCGCCCAGAATTCTGGGGAGGGCCGGTCTGACCGCCCCCCTGGGTAGGGTCTGTCTGACCGCCATGCCTGGCCGGTCTGACCGCCCTCTCCAGAAACCCACCTCGGCTGCGGGAATACTTTTCACAACAGCCTCACACCTGGGTAGTGGCATACGAGGCTCAGGCACACCATGAGACGTGTGGTACCTGTCCTTGTTAGCCCACTCCTTAGCAATCCTCTCTTCTCTCTTCCTCTTGAAGCAAAATTCATCCTTATGACCATCCCTCCCACAATACTCACAATGGAATTGGACTGGTTTTGGCTTGAGCTTTGGTTGTGGTTCCTCACATGGCTTCTCTCTTGGTTTCTCTCCCTTATTCTCTCCAACCACATCTCCCTTGGCAATCAAAAACTTTACCGGTTTTTGGAAATTGTTTGTCTGGGGACGAAACACTAGAGGGTCTGGAGTTGTGTCGAGTTTGTTTCTAAGATGATTGGACTTGGGTGGAAATGTGTTCTTGGGATTTGTTTGTGGTGGAATTAGAATATCCCCAATTTTCTCATCTCTCTCACCGTCGCACTCCCCAACCTTGTCAGACTCAAGCGCCTGGCCATCATAGCGCTTGCATGCCTCAATCATCATTCTGAGCTAAGGCTCATGACCTGACAACCAACCCATCCTTTTTCTCAACTCATCATTCTCATCCTTCAGACGATCAACATAATGTGCAAATTCCAAATTCTTCACATTCAATTCACAAGTAAAACAAGATGTAGCAATGGGGATTTCAATTCAGCCTCAAGAGAAACAATGCGAGAACGAGACTCCGCAAGCTTTCAATGCAAAACAGGACAAGAAGTGCATGGCCCTAGCAAAGTAGGTCTAGACTTCAGCTCAGCTAACTCAACCCTAAGCACATCTAGTTCCTCACACTTGGAGGCATGCTTTTCCTTGAGAGCAGTCAAATCAGCTAGGAAAATAGAGCAATCACCACAATCAACCTCATCAGAAACAACAGGAGAAGCCTTAAGTGAATCTATCAAAAGCTTAGGATCAAGGTTCTGTGTTTCTAGCACAACCACCCTATTCCTAGCATCATCAAGTGATGCCCTAAGCTCTTTCCTCATTTTCTTAGCCTCTAAGCATGTCATCACGATTATCAAGCAACTTAACCAACTCCTCATTTTCCTGCCGCAAGAAGGAGAGTTCCTCACGTACCTCATCTCCGAAGTCAGAGTTTGAGTCGTCCTTCTGGCTCTTCTTAGTGCCGGAACTGCCGTCCCGCGCGAAGCAGCTCAACACACTGAGGTTCTTGGATGCCTTCTTACTCTTGTGCCGATCACCTTCATCTTCACTGCTACTAGAGCTGGAGGTGGACCTGGAGTCGACGTCGCTCGCACCGACCATCACTCAGGCCTTCTTGCCATGGTCATCTTTCCTCCTCGATCTCAGCTCGTCCTTGTTCTTGTGCTTGAGCTCGCGTCTCAAACGGTGCTTGCTCTCCGTCTTCGGCCGGTGCTTGTAGTTGTTCCTGGCCTCCATCTCCTCTGGACAGTCAGCAATGAAGTGTCCTTGCTTGCCGCACCAAAAGCATGTCTGTGAGTTCCTCCTTGAGTTCACCCGGTTCTTGTGCATCCCCTCAAATCTTCTGGTCAACAACGCCAACTCGTCCAATCCAAGCACGTCGAACTCCTCATCTGGCAAAGACATAAAGGAAGACAGAGAGTACATCCTGGAGGATGGGTTAGCGTTAGTCTTAGCACCTGAGCCTCTGACGGGAGCGAGACTATGCGAGTCAGTAGGGCCCTCAATTTTGGCTGTCACCCCACGGTCCACCTCAGCCGACTTGAGCTTCGAGAACAACTCGTCTACCGTAAGGGTCTCATATGTGCCCGACTCCTAGATGGCCTCAAACTTTCTGCCCTAAATAGTATGATCTAGCGAGTGCAAAAGCTTCACAGCTCTGTCATGATCATCGTACGTGAGCATGGTCACGATGGCCCTCATATTGTTCACAATCACCGTGAACCGCTGGAACATCGTATCTATGGACTCACAGGGTGATGAGTGAAGTTCTCGTACTCTCTCCGGTAAGTCGCAAACAACCTAGTCTGAACCTAACTGTTCCCAGTGTGACCCACCTTAAGCTTCTCCCAAATCTTGCAAGCCAAATCATCTGCCTGAACCCGATCGAATTCAGATTGACAAAGGGAAAAAACAAGTAGTCGACCGCCTTGTTGTTGGCATCGTGCATATCCCTCGATCCTAGAGCAAGGAAGTTAATTGGATGAACATAAGCTGTGTTCTCCGTAACATCCCAAAGGATCTGACCCTTGCAGCGAAGGAAAGCAGACACCCGCCTCTGCCACATCTGGCAGTTCTTTCCATCGAAGTGCGGAGGACCCGATCCCCGTTCCTGGTATGCCATCTTTGGATCTTAGACTGGTTAGAGTCCCGAAATACCTGTAACCGTCTCTAATACTACTTGAAGGACCGGACTGGCGACCAGAGAGGGGGGGAGTGAATGGGAGCCAATAAAAATTCTTCTCGAAGGAGATGTCTTCTCCAACAAGACGAACTTGGTCGGGCACCGAAAATCACACGCTCTGCACACTATCTTCCGTTTACCAAGACTACGCAGCCACTGGAGTGCTACTAGTCCTTGGAGCAAACAACACTTCCAACCAAAGCTTCTACACACAAACCGCAACGGAAACAACACGAAGCTATCTGCCTGGGCAGGGGCGGTCAGACCGCATGGAGGGGGCAGTTAGACTGCCTATGCCTGGCAACCAGGAAAACCACCAAAGAACACCCTACCGAGCTCCAAACCTCTTCACGGTTTCAGCCACAAGATCCTCTGGTCAAGGCCAAGCAAGCTACCAGAAAATCTTGGCGAAAACTAGAACTACACCGAACGATCCTAGGGCGGTTAGACCTCCTACCCAGGGCGGTCTAACCTCCTATACCCAGCAAGAAACTCCTCCATGGAAAACCCTGCAAACAGGCACAAAACCAACCAAGATTTTACCAGAATGCTCCTTTGATCAAGGCGAACAAACTCACAGAGGAAAATCCGGCAAAATCAAAAGTTCCACCTGGGAACCCCATGGAGCTTAGACCGCCTCCCAGGGGTGGTTATTCCGCCTCCCCCAGAAAACCTAGCCGCGGGTCAACCCTCAACTTCCCATCGACTAATCTCCTGATTCACCCCACAGATTGAAGCAAAACTTCGGGGATGACTGGGTTATCTTCTGGGGAACCTCTCCACCAAAGGAAATCCACCGAAACGCTCTCAATCAAAGGGAATCACGAATCTTGGCTCTCTAGGTCATGAACTCGAGGAACTCGAAAAACCACCAAATCGAAGTTGTTTCGGGGGGATTGCTGGGGCAAGGTCACCAAGCAAAGAGGCACAAGGTCCTCATACATGACACCCAACAAGAATCCCGCAAGAAAACACCTCCAAAACTTCACAACGAAAATCCAAAGAAAAGGCTCCAAGAATCACCAAAAAGGGAAAAATGCTGAGAGAAAAAGGGACAAAAGATGAACCACTCCGAATCTTCTATACATACCATGATGGTTCATACAAGGTCTAGAAAGCCGCCCGAACATCCAACCCTCTCTCAAGATGACTCATGAAACTCTCATGCTAGCCTAGAGGAAAACTAGAAAGGGAAAACTAGGGAAGCAAAATGAACTAGGGTTCCAAGTGTTGGCTGCCATCCCACCTCTCTAAAGTTTATATGGGGGCAACCGAATGACTACAATACCCCTACTAACATATTAGAGATACACACCCTTGAAGGGCAATTTGGGAAGTCTTCATCTCAGCACCATCGGATGGATGCGCATCCATCGCAAGCCTGCGTAGCACCAACGCAACTCTTGCGATCATGCCGCATGTCCTCTGTTCGAAGTTTCTCGACGCTGCGACCCGGGCGGTCAGACCGCCCCACCGGGGCTGTCAAACCGGCTCAGGTGGCCGCCCCTCCTCCGTCGAGTCTTCGGCCTCAGTTTTGTGGCTCAACCGAGAAACGTGGTGGTTTTGTGGTGAACCACTAGTGAGGACCGAAGCATCCGAGGACCAGTGGATGGTCACTCCCTAGGGTGATTAGTGATTGACAACGTTGTGCGGACTGACTCTTGGCCGAGTATTGCAGGTGCAGGTTGCGGCTTGATTTGCGTTGGTGCAGGTGAAGAGCGGGCGCCAAAAGGTATTAGCCTTGAGGGGCCTCCGAGGAGTGAAGAGACAAGTAGGCTCGGCTCGATGGACCTAGTGGCCGAACGGGATCAAGTGCGGCCCGCATGGTGGCAAGAAAAGCAAGACGAACTCGTGGACAGGAGCCGGTGCAGGGTAGTGGCTCACGACCGAAGTTTGCACGCGGGGTTTGCGGTGGTTCACCACAAACCGTCGGGTTACCTGGTTGAGCCACAAACCAAGACCGGAGGCTCGGCGGGCGGAGACGGGATCCGGGCGCGCCGAGAAGCTTCGATGCCGGGGAACACGCGGCAAGATCGAAGGGCTTGCGTCAGAGGATGCGGACTGCAGCCAAGGCATGGCCACCCGATGAAGAAAGATCACTACTTGACCATCTTGCCCCTGAGGGGTGTGTATCGTCTTTCATGTTCTAGGGGTAGCTTGGTTATTTGCCCAACCCCGAGAGACTTCATATATATAGCTCTAAGGTTTCAGGGCAACTTATCCATACGGACTGCTTCTCATTTTCCCTGCTCTTTAGGCTAGATTTTCTTCATGATTTTGTAGAGAATCTGACCTCTGAGTGTATGGAAGCATTCATGGTTGCGTCGATTTCCTTCTCTTTGCTCAAGTGATTGTCATGTCTTTTTCAAGTCTTTTCGTTGGATTTTTGTGTGCGGCTTGTTCCTTCAATTTTGAGGTGTTTGTGTTCGGTTTTGTTTCTGGAGATCATGGATAGATGCCTTGTGCCTCTTTGTGCTTGATCTTGACTCCTCAAACACCGGATTTGGCCTCCGATTCGAGAATTTCGGTTGGAACCCTAGCTTTTTGTGTGAGCTCGGTAGAATCACGATTCCTCTCGATTCAATGGGTTTGAGGCTACAAATTCGTAGGTATAGCATCTCCTAGAGGTGCTTCATCTTCATCTATGATTTGGTAGCTTTCCCTTGGTTGATTCGGGAGATCGGGCAAAGGAGAGGAAGGTTTGACCTTCAAGAGGTCGGGGTCGGGCTCGGGCTGCAAAAAACACTCTTGGCGGACAGTCCGTGAGCCCCGTGCGGACGGTCCGCGAGGAGGCTTCCGGCCAGTTGTTCTTCGTGTTCGTCGCGAGTTCTTGAGCGCCTTTCGTTCGATCCGAGTTGTCGGTTGGTTTTTGGTGCACGGAGTTTGCGGACGGTCCGTACTAGAGTGTCGGACGGTCCGTGACGAGGTGGACGGTCCGCGGGTCCATCACGGTGCACTTCTAGAAGTTGGGGTAGCAATTTCGGACGGTCTGTTTTTCGCGGTGCACTTCTAGAAGTTGGGGTAGCAATTTCGGACGGTCCGCCCCCTACCCGCGGACAGTCCGCGTGGGCCTTGCGGACAGTCCACCACCACCTTGCGGATGGTCCGCCCCGAGCTCTGCAGATCGCCTAAGTCCTTCGCCTCTTGTGTTGTGCTTCCACTTTGGGTTGGTTTGGGACTTATTCTTAGGGTTGGTAGGTTCGTTGTGACTACCTGACCTTGGCAAGTTCGTGTGGGAACCCTTGCTTGTGATTTCGGGACATAGTCGAGTTTATCTCTTTGGAAAAGAATTTTTATCGGCTCCCATTCACTCCCCCTCTCTGGTCGCCTAATCAGTCCTTCAATTGGTATTAGAGCCGGTTACAGATTTTCGTGATTCTAACCAGTCCAAGATCCAAAGATGGCATACCAAGACTGGGGTTCGGGTCCTCCACACTTCGATGGCAAGGACTACCAGATGTGGCAGCGTTGTATGTCTGCTTTTCTCCGCGGCAAAGGACAGATCATATGGGATGTGATGGAGAACACCTCCTATGTCCACCCCATCTACTTCCTTGCCCTAGGTTCTAGAGATATGCATGACGCCAACAACAAGGCTCTTTCCTGCCCTTTGCAAGCCTAAATTCGATCGGGTTCAAGCAGAGGACTTGGCGTGCAAGATTTGGGATAAGTTGAAGAATGCTCATGCTGGGAACAACCAGGTGAAGGCGTTCTTGTTTGCGACTTACCGGAGAGAGTACGAGAACTTCACTCATCTCCTTGGTTAGTCCATAGACGCCATGTTCTAGCAGTTCACGGTGATTGTGAACAACATGAGGGCCAATGTGACCGTGCTCCCGTACGATGACCATGACAGGGCTGTGAAGCTTTTGCATTCTCTGGATCGTACCGTGTGGGGAATGTTGACGACTGTTAAGTACCTATTTTAAAGCCATCAATTCCTGCATTTACCACAAGAACTATGCATCCACAGTAGAATAGGAGCTTATACTGATAAATTCCACTAGTGGCAATGCAAAGATGAATGCAGGTATTTAGCACAAGAAAAGAGAAGAAAACACACCTCCATGATCCAAGTAATTCAGGCTCAGCCAATAAGAGGCTGGCAAGTAAGCATCCACTGGATCCATGACGTCATCAATCCATGGGAGGGAAACCCGATGAATCAGAAGCCGCCACATAAGTGTCACATGGATCCTATGGCCCACCTACGCGTCCAAACCGCCTCCAATCCACGTGGGCACCTGGAACCGCCTTGAGGACCCACCTGACAGCTGCCTGGAGAAAACACACTACCATTGGGGCCCACAAGGGGTCGACCGACCCCACAAGTCGGCCGAACTGACCTTGTGGCCGCTAGTGAGCGGCCGCCATGTGGTGCTTCCTGGTTGCCTCCTGGTCCATTCCTGCGGTGCTCACGCTGATCTCACGAAGTTGTCCCAGCACTATAAATAGGAGGGAGTGGGGGTAAGAATAGGACAACACACTTGAAGGCAACTTCTCACCTTTGTCTCTTTCTCCCCTCTCCTGCTCTCTTGGTTGAGGTGAAACCTCACCTCACCATGGGTGTGTGTGTGTGGAGGGTCTAGCATAGGTGGTGCTAGGTAGAGAGGGAGTGTGTGTGAGTGAGTAGAGGTGAGATGGTGATGATCCGTTCATCAGCCATCATCCCCTTATACCTCGTGGATGATGTCATTCTTCATTTATACTAAAGTGAGTATTTTATTATATTCCAATTAGACTAAAGTAGCATTCATGCATAGGTGATATGTTCTTGTGTTCTTCATCCGTTCTTGATCTTAGGCCTACGTTCTAGTTGAACCATTCCTTTCGATCCTGTGGAGAAGTTGCATAAGTTGTTTATCCGTTTGTATGACTGCTCGTCAATTAGAATATAGTGGATGCTCATGCATATCTAATTTAGATCAAAGTATCATTCATATCGCATGTCACCTATTTGATTCTGTGATGATCGTGGCCTAGTTCTACTCGCGGGTTCGTCGCTTCGTATTTATACAGAGTGCTATAGTGTTGTTACGGCATGTCAGACGTAGCCGTGCTATAGTAGTAATCGGCGGTGCAGGCGTGGTGCCTGAATTGCGGGTTATCCTTCATTTGCCCCATATCCCACGGTTAGTTAGGGGTAGGCCGCGGTAGTGACAGGTGTTTGACCCTTTGTATTCCCCCACGTTCGAATACGGCGTAGAGTTTTCGGCCAGAACCGACCTGTTATATCTAGGAGGGAACTGGTGCCCGAAGTGAGTATTCCCATCCCGAGCTTGCGCCCTTCTAGAATCAATACCCATAGGAGACTCCTCACCTTCCAATCTACCTCAGCACAGATCCTGTGTCCTTAGATAGTCACTCGTAGAACTCCCCTTATGTTCCTAGGATTCGAGACCCTTTGGAATACTCCTTAGGTGAAGTGCTACAACAGTATATCCGTGCGCTTGCGGATTCGTTCGTACCCATAGGTATACCCAGGTGATTCTTACGCTCACGCTATCCTGGCGTCGTAGTGGTGACGTTAAGAAATACCAACAGGGCACCAAGGTTGAGGCCATTATTGAGTCTGATCGCTATGAGACACTCAGCATGGATGAGTTGTTCTCCAAGTTGAAGTCCTCTGAGGTGGATCGGGATGTGTGAGGCAAGATCGAGAACCCGACTGACCCTCATAGTCTGGCTCTTGTTTCTGGACCCAGAACTAATGCTAACCTATCGTCAAGGCAGTTCTCTTTGTCTTGTCTTGTCTTGTATCCATTCCAGATGAGGAGTTCGAGGTGCTGGGCGAGCAAGATCTCGCATTGCTAAGCAGGCGGTTTGAGCGCTTGTACATAAACTAGAAGAATGCACGGAGGAGCTCAGGCATGTGCTACCGGTGCGGGAAGCACAAGCACTTTGTCACTGAGTGCGCGGAGGCCATGGAGATCAAGCCCGAGAACAAGCACCGCTCGAAGACCGACCACAAGCACCGCTCAAGGAACGACTACATGGGCAAGAACATGTTCGAGCAAAGGCCGAGGAAGAGTGGTGGCCACAAGAAGAAGACGGAGCGTGTGATGGTCGCTGGAGCGAGCGACATCGACTCGAGCTCCAGCTACTCTTCATCGAGCTCAAGCGGTGAAGAAGAAGAGGTGGACCGGCACAAGGGCAAGCGATCAAGCAAGAACATCAACAGCTTGTGCTTCACCGCTCAAGGCTTTTGCGGCATGGCACGCAGCTCTGAGAGCAAGAAGAGCCAGAAGGATGACTCAGACTTCGACTCCGAGGATGAGGTAAATAATGATCCTGCATTCTTGGTAACGGAGAATGCTAGGTTGAATGACTTGCTTGACAACCGTGATGATGTGCTTAGAAAGACCAAGAAGGAGAAGAGGGAGTATAGGTCTTTGCTTGGAGAGGCTAAGGAGAAGGTGGTTGAGCTAGAGTCTTTGCTTGTCGATGCTAGGGCTCAAATAGAATCTCTGAAGTCTGCTCCTATTGTGACCGATGAACCTGAATGCACTGATTGTTCTACTTTCCTTGGTGATTTGACTGTGCTTAAGGAAAAGTATGCCTCCAAGGTTGAGGAACTAGATGTGCTTAGGGTTGAGCTAGATGAGATGAAATCTAGGCCTTCCTTGCTTTGTGCTTGCACTTCTTGTCCTGTTTTGCATGCTAAGCTAGATGAATCACATGCTTATGCTAGATCACTAAAGGCTGAGCTGAAAGCTCCTATTCCTACTTCATACTCTACTTGTGAAATACTTGCTTTGAAGAATTTGGAGCTTGCACACTATGTTGATCGCTTGCAGGATGAGAATTACGAGTTGAGGAAAATGATGGGTTGATTGTCGGGTCATGAGCCTCAGCTTAGGATGATGATTGAGGCATACAAACGCTATGATGGGCGGGAGCTTGGGTCGGATAAGATTGGGGAGTGCAGTGGTGAGAAGGAGGAGAAGATTGGTGATATTCCAGCTCCACCAAAAACCTTCCACAAGAATGCCTATGCTCCTAAGCCAAACCCACTTAGGAACCGACTAGACAGAACCCCAGATCTTGCCGTGTTTGCCCCACAAACCAACAACTTCCAAAAACCCATCAAGTTCAAGAGTGACATGGGTAATGTGTTCTTTGGGAAGTTGGGAGAGAAACCTAGTGAGGAGAAGCCTCAGCCTAGAGAGAACGCAAAGCCAAAGCCAAACCCAAACCCAATCCCATTCCATTGTGATCATTGAGGGATGGATAGTCACCTAGCTGAGTTTTGCTTTAGGAGGAAGCATGAGGAGAGGCTTGCTAGAGAGATGGCAAACAAGGACAGGTACAACCCTTCTCGTGGTGTGCCTGTGTCTCGTGTTGTGCATAGGGGTGAGGGTGTGGTGCGTACCATTTACCCTCGAGAGAGGCGTGAGTTCGTACACGCGGTGTGCCTCCTCAGAGAGACATAGGTAGGCGTGTTGGGTTTGGGCGTGGTGAGTTTGCTGGACGTTCCTTCACTCATGGCCAATACGAGTACGGGGGAACGATCACAGCTTTAGGTCTCAGAGGAGCTACGGGCCACGGTCTCCACCTAATGGTACGCGTAGTCCTCCAAGGAGACATTTGGGTGTTCCACCTAGGAGTAATAGGATGGACTTTTCTAACCCCACTTTTGAGCAAATGGCACGGCGCTGGTTTGATTCCTTTTACACTAACCCCAGTGCTTTGTCGTTTGCTCACTCTCGCTCTCGTTTTTTTTGCAGGTGGGAGGCATGGAGGGCTTTTGGTTGGTCGACTCTGGTTGCTCTCGAATCATGACCGGAGATCGAAGGTGGTTCTCCAGCCTCACCCTGCTGATGTCCAAGGAATACATCACTTTTGGGGACAATGGGAAAGGTAGAGTGCTTTCAGTGGGCACGGTGAAGATAAGTGAGAGCGTGACTCTTAGGCGTGTTGCTCTTGTCATGTCTTTGGGGTTCAATCTTCTTTCGGTTTCCCGGCTTCTTGATGAGGGTTTTGAGGTCTGTTTCAACACGGGCGCTTCTCGTGTTTTGGATTCTCGAGGTGATCTTGTGTGCATGATCATTCCCGAGGGTCAGATTTTCAGAGCCGATTTTTCTCAGTGTGACGACTCTTCTCGTTGTTTGGTTGTTGGTGTTTCGGCGGAGCTTTGGAAGTGGCATAGGAGGCTAGGTCACTTGAGTTTTGACTTGTTGTCACGCTTGAGTGGGCTTGGTTTGGTCCGAGGATTTCCTAAGTTGAAATACCAAAAGGAGATGGTATGTGCTCCATGTAGGCATGGCAAGATGGTTGCCGCCTCTCATCCGGCTCTGACATCCGTTATGACAGAGAGGCCATCTGAGCCGTTCCATATGGACTTGGTTGGTCCAGCTCGTGTGTGCTCGGTGGGTGGGAAATGGTACGTCCTGGGGATAGTGGATGACTCTTGCTATGCTTGGGTTCTCTTTTTGGCTGACAAGGGGGAGACATTTGATTTTGTCCTAGATCTAATCTTGAGGTTGAAGAATGAGGGGAATGGAGATGCTGTTCGAGCTATTCGTAGCAACAATGGCATTGAATTTAAAAACTCTCGATTCGAAACCTTTTGTCGTGATTTGGGTCTCGAACATCAGTTTTCCTCTCCCTATGTTGCCTGTCAGAATGGTGTGGTAGAGAGGAAAAATCGTTCCCTTTGTGAGATGGCTCGGACGATGCTCGACGAGCATAGGACTCTGAGGAGATATTGGGCTGAGGCGGTGAATACCGCTTGCCATGTTGGGAACCGGATTTTTCTTCGGGCTTTCTTGAACAAGATGTGCTATGAGCTCATGCATGGGCGAGCACCTAGAGTGAGCCATTTCAGGGCTTTTGGGTGTCAGTGTTTTATCCTCAAGAAGGGTAGGCTTGATAAGTTTGAGTCGAGGTCCTTTGATGGCATCTTTTTGGGTTATGCTAGTCATTCTCGAGCATTTCGTGTGCTCAACCTTGACACTAACCTAGTCATGGAGACGTCCGAGGTAACCTTTGACGAGACCCAGCCATGCAGTTCTTCTGTCTTTGAGTGTGCAGGTGACGACAAAATTGGCAAGAAGATCTTTGAGGACGAGGAGGATGATGCTGAAGAGGATGATGGTGATGATGGTGAAGCTCCAGCCACACATATACCCTCTACTTCCACTACGACGACTACGGTGCAGGATGGCCCATCCCCTACACTGACTACGATCCAGCAAGATCATGTGGAAGCTGCTGTTGAGGAGGACGTCGTCTCCAGGCGAGAGGCACCAAGGCTCATTCAAGTCGATCATCCTCCCTCAAGAATCATCAGTGATATCAATGAACGTACGACACGGTCAAGGTCTAGGAATGTTTCTCACTTTGCTCAATCGGCTTTTGTTGCTACCTTTGAGTAGAAAGACATTGGACACGCACTCTCTGATCCTAATTGGGTGAACGCAATGCATGAGGAGTTAGAGAACTTTGAGAGAAACCAAGTTTGGGAGTTGGTAGAGCCACCACCACATTGCAAACCTATTGGGACAAAATGGGTGTGGAAGAACAAAGAGGGTGAGAATGGTGAGGTGGTGAGAAACAAATCGAGGTTGGTTGCTCAGGGCTATCATCAGAAGGAGGGGATAGATTATGAGGAGACATTTGCCCCTGTAGCCCGTTTGGAGGCGATTAGGATCCTTCTAGCCTTTTCTGTGGCTAAAGGGTTCAAATTGTACCAAATGGATGTGAAGAGTGCCTTTTCTGAATGGGTTTTTGGAGGAAGAGGTATATGTGAAGCAACCACCGAGCTTTGAGAGTGTTGAGTTTCCCCATCGAGTGTATAAGCTGAGGATGGTGTTGTATGGGCTGAAACAAGCTCCCCGGGCATGGTATGGCCGGTTGAGGGGGTTCTTGTTTAGCAAGGGGTTTGAGATGGGCAAAGTAGATAAGTCTCTTTTTCTCCTCAGGCAGGGCGATGATATCCTAATTGTTCAGGTGTATGTGGATGATATTGTCTTTGGCGGCTCATCTCACTCTTTGGTTGCAAGGTTTGTAGAGGACATGAGCAAAGAATTCGAGATGTCTATGATGGGAGAATTGCAGTTCTTTCTCAGGCTTCAGGTCAAGCAGGTGAAGCAGGGAACCTTTGTGCATCAAGCCAAGTACACGAAGGACATTCTCAAAAGGTTCAAGATGGATGACTCGAAGCCCTTGTCGACACCGATGAGTACGACTACAGCGCTGGATGCTGATGAGGATGGAGAACCCGTGAACCAACAGGAGTACCGGAGCATGATCGACTCCCTCTTGTACTTGACGGCGACGAGGCCGGACATTCAGTTTTCTGTGTGCCTGTGTGCTCGTTTTCAGGCGTCGCCGAGGACTTCACATCGGCAGGCCATTAAGCGGATTTTCAGGTATCTTCGATACACTCCTGAGCTTGGTCTTTGGTACTCGGCATCCTCTTCCCTTTCGCTTCTTGGTTTTTCGGATGCCGACTTTGCGGGGTGTCGAGTCGATAGGAAGTTGACTTCGGGGACGTGTCAGTTTTTGAGTTCCTCACTTGTTTCTTAGTCTTCTTGCAAACAGTCAAGTGTAGCTCAGTCTACCACAGAAGCCGAGTATGTAGCTGCTGCTAGTTGTTGCTCCCAGCTGCTTTGGATCACATACACGCTGAGTGACTTTGGTGAGGAGTGTACCCATGCTCCTCTCACGTGTGATAGCACGAGTGCCATTAGTGTTGCCAAAAATGCCATGCTACACTCCATAACCAAGCATATAGAGGTGAGGTACCATTTTTTGAGAGACAATGTGGAGAAGGGAAACATAGACATAATCCATGTGCCAACCGAGAAATAGGTCGCTGACATCCTGACAGAGCCTTTGGACCAAGCTACATTTGCACGTTTACGGGGTGAGCTTGGTGTGGTTGTTCCTTTTTGAGCTTGGGTTGGGGAGTCTTTTGTACATATGCATGTTGCATTTTCATTCTTGTACCATATCATGTTTTGCATCTTTGTATCATATACTGCATTTGTATCATATGCTTTAGAGATGTGCTTGTCCTATATACATTGATCACTGTGATATGCTGAATGTGAGCTTATGATCTTGCTAGTGAGCTCTTGTGGTGTATAGCTATGCTCTTGGTAGCTTTGGGATGTATATGCATGTGAACGTCTTATTTTTGTAAAAATGTTATATATGATCCTCTCTTGTGAGTTGAATGCCTTTCATGCTCAAATTGTGCTCATATGGCTATATCTTGCTTAATCTGTGATTGGGAATCATGCTCTTTTCATTTGGGGTCAAAGACCCATTTGTCATCATGAATGTTTAGCCTACATGTTACCTTGTGGAGAAGCCTAAGCTTCTTTTTGCCCCAAAGGCACTTCATGTACCATGCTTAATTTTAAATCATAAAATTGGTATATGAAATGTCTATGCTTGAAAAATATGCTTCCATGTCAAATTTGCTTTAAATTCCTTATCTTGGGTGCTAAAACCATTGCATGATGTCTACCATTGAGAAGTCTCATGTTTAGAAGTAGACACATGGCTCAGTGGATTTGACATGACATGAGATAGCTTGTAGGTGTTTGTGATGATCTTGTGATAAGAACTTGTGACCTAGCATGAAGTTTGTGGGTTATATGTTGTTTGTGCTCATTTTGGCCATGTTGAGGTCCTATGCTCATGAGAGGGAAATTTTGTGAAAAATGCTTCATTTTGATCATGGTTATGTCACATGCTTATATGTCCTATCTATCTTGTTGGTGATGCTTGTACTGAATATGTGGCTATCTTACTTGTCTATGTCTCACTTTTAGCATGTTGTAGTGCTCATTGTATATTTGAGAAGCACATGCTTGCATTTGTAGATTTGATTCAAGCATTACCAACAAGGGGGAGGAAAGTACCCAATTCATTCATCCAGGGGGAGTTTTGTATCAAGGGGGAGAAAAATTGGGAGAAAAGCATTTGTCTAGGGGGAGCTTGCATTCATGCTTTGGGAGCTCTTTGTCGCCTGTTTTGATTTGTGCTCTTTTGCCGATGGTGTCGAGCCCTTTTGCCTCACCTTGAGGAGTCAGCAATTTTGAAGCATTTTATCTCGGCTGTGTCGAGCCGTTGCCCTTGTCTTAGGGGACCGAGATTTTTCTCTCTCAAGTGATCTTGTTTTGGCTTTTGTTTGGTTTTTTATCACTTGTTTGAGTTTTTGGTTCGTTTCTTTTCTTTTTCTCTTTTCTCTGAATTGGTTACTATGTGTGTTGTCAGTGCACTCGTGAAGGGGGAGATTGAGGACCGGAGCATCCGAGGACCAGTGGATGGTCGCTCCCTGGTGTGATGAGTGATTGACAACGTGGTGTGGACTGACTCTTGGCTGAGTATTGCAGGTGCAGGTTGCGGCTTGATTTGCGTGGGTGCAGGTGAAGAGCGGGCACGAAAGGTCTTAGCCTTGAGGGGCCTCCGAGGAGTGGAATGATAAGTAGGCTCGGCTCGATGGACCCGGTGGCCGAATGGGATCAAGTGCGGGCTGCATGGTGGCAAGAAAAGCAAGACGAAGTCGTGGACAGGAGCCGGTGCAGGGTAACGGCTCACGACCGGAGTCTGCACACGGGATTTGCGGCGGTTCACCACAAAACCGTCGAGTTACTTGGTTAAGCCACAAAACCAAGACCGGAGGCTCGGTGGGCGGAGACGGGATCCGGACACGCCGAGAAGCTTCGATGCCGAGGGACACGCGACGGGATCGCAGGGCTTGCGTCAGGAGGACGCGGACTGCGGCAAAGGCGTGGCCGCCTGATGAAGAAAGATCGCCACTTGACCATCTTGCCCCTGAGGGGTGTGTATCTTCTTTCATGTTCTAGGGGTAGCTTGGTCATTTGCCAAACCCGGAGAGACTTCATATATATAGCTCTAGGGTTTCAGGGCAACTTATCCATCTGGACTGCTTCTCATTTTCCCTACTCTTTATGCTAGATTTTCTTCATGATTTTGTAGAGAATCAAACCTCCGAGTGTATGGAAGCATTCATGGTTGCATCAATTTCCTTCTCTTGGCTCGAGTGATTTTCGTGTCTTTTTCGAGTCTTTTCGTTGGATTTTCGTGCGCGGCTTGTTCCTTCGATTCTGAGGTGTTTGTGTTCAGTTTTGTTTGTGGAGATCATGGATAGATGCCTTGTGCATCTTTGTGCTTGATCTTGACCCCTCAAACGCCGGATTTGGCCTCCGATTCGAGGATTTCGGTTGGAACCCCAGCTTTTTGTGTGAGCTCGGTAGAATCTCGATTCCTCTCGATTCAGTGGGTTTAAGGCTACAAATTCATAGGTATAACATCTCCTAGAGGCGCTTCATCTTCACCTATGATTTGGTAGCTTTCCCTTGGTTGATTCAGGAGATCGGGCAAAGGAGAGGAAGGTTTGACCTTCAAGAGGTCGGGCTCGGGCTGCAGAAAACGCTCCTGGTAGACAGTCCGTGAGCCCCGTGCAGACGGTCCGTGAGGAGGCTTCCAACCAGTTGTTCTTCGTGTTCGTCGCGAGTTCTTGAGCGCCTTTTGTTCGATCCGAGTTGTCAGTTGGTTTTTGGTGCACGGAGTTTGCAGACGGTCCGTACTAGAGTGCCGGACGGTCCATGACGAGGCAGACGGTCCGCGGGTCCATCACGGACAGTCCGTTTTTCGCGGTGCACTTCTGGTGGTTCGGGTAGCAATTTCGGACGGTTCACCCCCTATTCGCGGATAGTCCGCGTGGGCCTTGCGGACAGTCCGCCACCACCTTGCGGACGGTCTGCCCCGGGCTCTGCAGATCGCCTAAGTCCTTCGCCTCTTGTGTTGTGCTTCCGCTTTGGGTTGGTTTGGGACTTGTTCCTAGGGTTGGTAGGTTCGTTGTGACTACGTGACCTTGGCAAGTTCATTTGGGAACCCTTGCTTGTGATTTCGAGACATAGTCAAGTTCATCTCTTCGGAGAAGAATTTTTATCGGCTCCAATTCACTCCCCCCTCTCTGGTCTCTTAATCAGTCCTTCAACTGGAAACCCCGCGGACTTGGTATGGCCTCCCGCCAATCTCCACTCATGACTTGGCACCACGGTTGTCCCGGCTCGACCTTGGTTTTGAGGCTCAACCAAGAAACCGTACACCACTTCGTCTTGCTATTCTTGCCACACCTGCACCGACACCAATGAAGCCGCAACCTACACCTGCAATACAGACCAAGAGTCAGTCCACACAATATTGTCAATCACTCATCACACTAGGAAGCGACCATCAACCGGTCCTCGAACCACATAGGCTCTTATGTACTCGTCCAAAAGTGGCACCTGCTCGACCTCGTTGTTGGGGTAAAAGCCGTCTCCTGAAGAGGAGCCAACACTCAGAAGAAGATCAAACAACCAATACTCAAAAAATGAAGATAGACCAAAGAGGGGGGAGTCCCTCTCTCACCCCCTTGGGGTTGTTTATATAGCTAAGGGGTGGGATGGCATTTTAGCCCCCAACCCCTGGTGGGTACAAATATTACATCCGAGCCCCCAGAACAAAGATAAGGGGGTACCTTGTGAATCATTTCCCCCAACACTAGCCTCTCAGCTACTTTGGTTTGGCTGGTACAACAAAGTGAAGTAGCTGAAAACAAGGGAAAATGATTCACTAAACTTTTTCTTCGGCCCGAGGACATGCCCCTGTAACCTCCTGCCTGTACGCCGTGCGGATTCACATATAGAAAGTTATCATCTAATCCAGGTATTGTGGTCTACGGTCTTCATTTGATGATGAATGGTTTCTTCGGTGGTGCGGTCAGCTTCACCATTCTTGCCGAAAGAGATCTCCACCGCTTCGTTCTTGCTTCATCCTCCTGAAGTTATTTCCTTAGTGTAGTCAGTGTAGCCGAAGTAGAGGAACTCGTACGATGCTAATTTCTTCATCCTCCTGAAGTCCTCTTGGGTCTTCGTTCACCCACTTCGGGCAAGATGGGTGAATTGGTTCACCAAGATCCCTCCATAGCCCCTCTTGGCCGATGCTGGTGGTGAAGACTGTGTGTCGTGGAAGTTGTGTAGTTGATGTAGATTGGGATTGATGTTGATGCGAGGATGAAGCTGATGATTGCGAGGATAATGCATTTGTCGGTGGTAGGGATAGAACTTCCATATAACCTCTTCACATGAGGCATTAACTGCAAAAATATTGAAGTTCATTATGATAACCCGAAGAGCCATATCAATACAACCGGAGAGCCAATGTTGAAACACTTGAAGCAACGCGGCTGGCAATCCACTATTTCGAAGATTAATTCATGATAACCTGAAGAGCCATAGAGATAACCGAAGAGCCAATGCTGAAATACTCGAAGCACCACAGCTAGCAATTCATTATTGCGAAGATTAATTCATGATAACCCGAAGAGTCATATGTGATTGAATACTCGAAGAGCCAATGTTAGGACACCCAAAAAATTCAGCTAGAAGTTCATTATTTCGAAGACCAATTCCAATGATAACCCGATTGTATTTACAACATAATATCCTGAAAAAAATTTATGACAAGGAACTACCTTGGAAGTAACATGTTTTCATGTCAAAGGGTTAGTGAACATGTGATGTAGTATGATAAGATAAATACGAGTCATGCATATCAGGTAGCTAGTCTGCCAAGCAAGCCCCAGCTACACGAAGTGGCATGATAGCTCAACGTCGATTATCCTCCGAAGAATATGATCTTGAGGTGGCTCGTCAGCCCTGCCTCGCAATTTGCTTCACGCATTCACC
Organism: Cenchrus fungigraminus; assembly: GCA_036936925.1. Taxonomy (NCBI): domain Eukaryota; kingdom Viridiplantae; phylum Streptophyta; class Magnoliopsida; order Poales; family Poaceae; genus Cenchrus; species Cenchrus fungigraminus. Next base: position 52,051,229 of record CM072772.1, on the reverse strand, counting down.
GCCGATGGCTTCTTCGCTAGTGATAAAGCGGATGATTTTGTGACCACACCGTTTAATGAGTTGACTTATCCCTGCGGTTTTCCTGAGGGGCTTCGCACATTAGTTGCTGAAGACTTTTTGTTCGCGGAAAGTGGACCTTTAAGTGAATCATGCACGCCTCTTCGGAACAGAGTGGTTCATGTTCCTTAACATCTCGCGATTACGATGAGTAGTCGTCACGCGCCCCCGTTCTCTTCTCTCTCTCTCTCTCCCTGTCTCTTTTTCCTTCTTTTTTCATTAAGTGAACTAAGTGTGACTTGACTTCTTCAGGCTAGGCGCATGTGTTCACTTACTCCTGCAACTTGTTTCTCCAAAAGTAACAACTCGAACTCATTGAGTTGTTACTTCGGGACCCATGATAGATACCGATGCTTTGGATAGTAAATGTAAAGACATTCATTGCAATCATATTCAAAGGATAATATTTGAATGAAATGGTAGTACGTATATGAAAATCTTGCCAAAAAAGTGAAGCTGAAATTGTAGTGAAAAAGGTAAAGCCTATCTTCGCTAGCTCATCTATGTGTGGTTGCTCAGGTTGTGGGTTCTGAAAGGGTTTTTGAGATGGTTGAGCAACTATTGGTTTTGCTCACATTGCAAAGCAAAGGGGTCTGACCGAAGGGGTAGATGAGTTACAACAAACATCTCAACCAAATAACCTCACATTACTGCAGCCTAAAACAGTACATAAGATGCTATACTTCAAATTCTTATTTAATTAATTAATTAATTATTTATTTATTTATTTACAGAAGCCAATTTGGTACAAGGAATATTTACAACACCTTTTACAGCCCAAAACATCAATCATTGCTAATGACTAGGGTAACAAAAATAACTCATTGAGGCCGTATTACAGATTCAAAAAGTCTTCAGCTGACATGTTTTAAGAACAGATGTGCTAATGGTGTATTTTCCCAAGGCTTGGGACCCAAAGGTACCAGTTCAAATGTAACCAGCTTACAAACGAAATGAGACCTTGATTGAAAAAAGCTCTTAGTGACATATCGAAAGGAAATGTTATTTATACCGAACAAAGTAGTGAAACGGATGGTGCCATGTCATACCTTCACGTGAAGAGGTGACATGGGATGCTTCGGTGAGCCCCGTTCCGAAGATGAATCTTAGATGTGCCAATGTGTTAAGTGATTTGCCGATTATACTTTATCCGCATGGGCCAAGACTGATCTGGTTCCATCGATCCAATTGCATTATTGCCCAGTTTGACCCCATCAATTGAATATGGTAAATGAAGTGCCATGAGGCAATAAGCCAAGAGCCATAAGGTTGTCCATGAATTCCAGCTTAATTGAATCATTAATATCAGTGAGAATTGCACTATAGCAAAGATTAAATCCCGACTCTATTAAAATGGAGTATTTCAAGGGTGGCATGTAACCACTACAAGAAAATCATTGATTAGTGACGCAATCACATTTTGGCGTCATTGATTTATGACGTTCCTGGCTGATCTCGTCATAATATTTCACTTCCGAGCAAATTTAGTAACAAAAAAAAACTTTCGTCATAATGGTTGGTACTATAGCCGAGTGTTCTCTATTCCATGCTTGTTTTGTGACACCAAGTCGTCATAAAATAGAGTGTTCCAAGTCGTCATAAAATTTAGTTAGGTCCCACATGTAAGCATTTTTTTCGAAAATAGAGTGTTCCAAGTAGTCATAAAATTTTCCAGGGTCCCACATGTAAGTATTTTCGCCAGGTCAGCGGCGTCATAAACCAAGTTTGGTCCCACATGTAAGCATTATTTTAAAAATAGAGTGTTCCAAGTCGTCATAAAATTCAATTGGGTCCCACATGTAAGCATTTTTTCGAATCTTGAATATAAATCAGTAATTCACAGGCGAAACACTTCACTGCCTTCGCAAAGACTCTCAACTTTTGCTACGCGCAGATCTGCAACAGCTCGTGGTAGGAATGGCGGATTCTGGTGGTGATGAGAGGGTGGTTTATGCACCATTCTAAAAATTGAGTCGAGCATACTCACCATTCTCAATTAATTTTGTTGATGTCTTGCTGATCCATTCTGTTGATGTTTTGCTGGAAGGACCTTCCTGAGTAATGATTGCGAAACTGCTTGTTTGCTACTGTCGGTCACGAAATGTTGTAAAAACAATTTGCCATAGCAAGAGTTCGAACTAGAGACCTATAGGAACAAGACAACACTATCCACCACTGCACCACCTCTTGGTTGTGTCAATTTAATGGGAAACACTTTCCGCCCCAACCACAGCACGGAGCGATTCTGATAAGTTGGCGGGAGAAAAGCTCGCGCTGTAGCCAAAAATAGTTTTCCCGTAGACCGCTGCCCCGAAATGGGAAATTGGAGAACAGAGAGGCGAGTAGGCTACCAAAATGTATCATTCTGGTGGTGATTTGCGACTTCCAACGGCTGCTCACTCCTACAGGCGCAACATGGGTGATACTTGCTGCAGCGGCGTGTCAATCTGGTAAGTAATTTTGTGCTCAATCCGGAAAATTTCATTTCGCAGAATGTTCTCCTTTCCGATTCGTTATGTGGTCAGTAATTTTGAGTTGGATTCGCCAAAAACTTTCCAGATGGATAGACGCTGGATAACCGGTTGTACTAGTTTTACCACCGATCATGAGAAAGGGGTACATGATTTTTTGGCATTTCATCGGACAAGATACACTGAGGACGAAGAAATACTATGCCCGTGTCGTCGATGCGTCAATAACTCTACAGGGACTATAGAGCGAATTGGAGTTCACTTACTTGTGAGTGGGATGGCAACAACTTACACTAGGTGGATCCATCATGGAGAAGCTTTGGAGGATATGGTTGACGATGATGCAAATGTTTAGGATAACACAATTTAGCCGGATGCAGAGGTGGACGTAGATAATGAAGCTCCACGGGATGGTGGTGATCAGGAAACGGTCCAAGAAGACCAATACATATCGGGTATGGAGGAGGATGAAGGCCCTGGAGACGATGGAATTTCTGAATTGATTACTAACTTGGGCAAGGGTCAGGTGCTCGGTGACAAAATGTATGAATTTGTAAAGGAACATCTGAACCGTAAGGTGTCACCGACATCTTCATATGCACAATTTACATTTGTTGTGAAGTTACTCCATATAAAGTCTTTAGTCGGATGAGTAACGTCGTATTCAATGTAATGATGAAGTTGTTACAAAAAGGATTCCCAGAAGCATGTCTTCCAGACTCTTTCGATGAGGTAATGAAGTACATACGTTCCATGGGACTCGGCTATGAAAAAATCCATGTTTGCAAAAATAATTGTATATTGTTTCGCAACAAGAAGTATGTGAAACTTGATGTGTGCCAAGTATGTTGTGAAGCAGATTCAAGATGGAAGGATGCCGACACCAACAAGCGCGTTCCTCAAAAAGGTATTGAGGCATTTTCCGCTGATTTCCAGGCTGAAGAGGATGTTTCTTTCATCAAAAACAGCAAAGGATGCATGATGGCACAAGTCGAAGCAAAAACCGGGGAAGAATGAGCTTAGCCATCCAGCTGATGCTAAGGCATGGAAACAATTCAATAAAAGTTGGCCAAAGTTTGCAATAGATGTTACGAACCTTTGACTTGGTCTTGCAACTGATGGTTTCAATCCATTTGGCAACGTGACCAACTCATATAGTATGTGGCCAGTATTGTTGTGCCGTATAACATGCCACCATGAGTATGCATGGAAGAATCAAACTTCATGATGGCCTTATTGATCCCTGGGCCGAGTTCTCCATGAAAGGATTTTGATATCTTCATGGAACCTCTCGTCGAAGAGCTGCAACAACTTTGGAAGGGTGTCTGGGCAATCTATGTTGTTGAGGGTAAAGAATTTCAACTGCGTGTTGCGGTTCTTTGGTGTATTCATGATTATCCAGCATTGAGCATGTTGTCTGGGCGAGTCACGAAAGGCTATTTTGCCTGTGTGCGTTTCGACAAGGATCCTTGCTCAAGGAGATTGAAGAACAAGATATGTTACATTAGGCATCGTCGTTTCCTTCCAACTGACCATCCATGGAGAAGAAAGAGAGCAGATTTTGATGGTACTATTGAAAACAGAGAAAAGCCAGGGTAGTTTACCCATGAGGAGCTGAAGCAGCAACTGGAGAAGGTTAAAGACGTTAGACCAGGAAAGCATCCTCTACCTCAAGGAAAGAAAAGGAAGCGGGAATCCGGATAGTGCTGGAGCCGAAGCTTTGGGTTGTGGGACTTGCCATACTGGTCATCTCTGAAGCTGGCACATAACCTTGATGTGATGCACATTGAGAAAAACATATGCGGAAACCTTATTGGAACGTTGCTTAAAATTGCTGGGAAGACAAAGGACACCATCAATGCTAGGGTTGTTTTGGAAGAGATGAGCATAAGATCGAATCTACACATGGTGGCAACTGAGGATGGTTAGTCATGCAAAATGCCAGAAGCTCCATATGTACTTTCAAAAAAGAAACAAAAGATGTTTTGTGATTTTATAAGTTTGGTGAAGTTCCCAATTGGATATGCTTCAAACTTATCTAGGTGTATTGCTGCAGATGGATGCAAACTACAAAGACTGAAAACTCATGATTATCATATCCTACTCCAAAGGGTTTTGCCGGCTTGTCTTCGCGGTTTAGTGGACAAAGAGATATACACAGCTATTGTGGAATTAGGAAACTTCTTTCGGCAACTATGTTGCAAAGCTCTGAAGTTGGATGTCTTGCAAAAACTGAAAATAGATATCCCAATAATTCTGTGCAAGCTTGAGAAAAATTTCCCTCCTGCCTTCTTTGATGTTATGGTCCACTTGGCTATGCATTTGCCTGAGGAAGCAATCCTGAGAGGTCCAAAAGAAGGATCCATTGAAGCGTTTAGTGAGAAACCAAGGTAGGCCTGAAGGATCCATTGCAGAAGCATATGTTGCTAATGAGGCCTTGACATTTTGCTCTAGGTACTTCGCGGCTGATGATGCGGCCACACGATTCAATCATGTTGGAAGGAACAGAGAGAATGTTGATTTGTCTGTAGATGGAACATCTTGTTTTGATCACAATGTTCAAGTACTTGGAGCAGGGACCACTAATTGGCTTGGGTCAAAGTACGACAAGGTGGTGTGGTATGCGCTAAACAATTGCGAAGAGGTGAAGCCATATATCAAGTAAGTAAATCACCATTGCAATGATAGAACTAAAATTATTTTGTATTAACTTTGAGATGGTACTACTTTGCAGAGTGTTCAAGAATGAATTAAAAGCGAAAGGTGTGTCGGACGATGCTATTGATCGTTGAATCGTTACAGAATTTCGCCAATGGTTTAGATCACATGTTAGTATTCATTTTTTTGTTTGGTAATTAGCTTATATTACCTGGTGAGGACCTTTACACAAGGCTATATTAAAAAAACTATGGCTCTTCTGTACAGATTACAAACAATCCAGTGAGCGACGAGAACCTATATGCATTATCAGCTGAACCAGACCGACGAGCAAAAACTTATACAACATGTATTGTAGGTGGTGTCCGGTACCACACCAAGGCCCGAGAGGCAAATAGGAAGACACAGGACAGTGGAATCATGACTACAGGATCACATAAAGACATTGAAGAATTTGAGTTTTATGGTTCACTAAGAGACATTATTGAGCTGCGGTACAACTCGGGGCTTGACAGAGATCGAACTGTTGTTTTATTCTAGGTTGATTGGTATGATCTGGAAGGACCAAGAAGGAACCGAAGATTAGAAATGATGGTTACTTCACAAGTGTTAATACTGGAGATTACTGGTACCAAGATGATCCCTACATTCTTGTTGAACAAGCAACGAAGGTCTTTTACTTGCCAGACACCCTGCTACAACACCCATGGAAATTGGTGCAAAAATTTGAGCACGGGCATTTGTGGAGCTATAATGAAAATGAGGAGGACATAGCTCCTACTGACATGGTACTTGCATATCACGATGATGAATTTGACCAAACCTTGCATGATGTTATACTTGATGATGGTCTCGGTGATGGTTCGGAAGTTCCGGTGCCTATTACTGGCGAGGAGACTATGGTTGCAGCCGCTGAAGTTGACGCAATTCGCCAGCAGGAGCTGTCTGATGTGGATGGATTCACTTCTGAAGATGAGGACGACGACACTCTATGGCAATACGTCGATGAAGATGAAAATGCTGCCGATGAAAGTGACGACGATTAGGATATCACATCAGTAAATGTTTAAGTCGATACGATCTGAAATCATGTGGACCTTATGATTTATATGTAATTTATATGTAGTTGAAGTCGCACTTTCCTGAATATTAAACCTGCCATCGGTGTCTACTATCCGGTTCACTGTATTACGTAGCATCGGAACTTCCTGTAGCGACTTATACAAAATATATGATCGCGCATGGGGATGACGAATTATTTGGTACGTTGTATTATAAAAAACCGGAACGTCCTGTATGGTCTACGTAATGGTAGGTTAGATAATATCCATTTCTTATCCTCTCCAATGTGGCCATGATCGAGTAGTATGCAATGTGCTCATGATCTTGTAGTACTAAGCGAATCGAATCGACGAAGGAAGGAATGATGTGTTGATCTCCAATGTGGGCATGATCGAGGAGTATGAAACATGCTCATAATCTTCTAATAGTATGTGGATCGAATCGACGAAGGAAGGGATGTGTTGATCTCCAATGTGGGCATGATCTAGGAGTATGCAACATGACGGGCTCATAATCTTGTAGTACCAAGCGAACCGAATCAACGAAGGAAGGGATGTGTTGATCTCCAATGTGGGCATGATCGAGGAGTATGCAACGTGACGTGCTCATAATCTATAGTATTAGGCGAATCGAAATGTTACAGAGTGTTGACGGTCGATTTTGGTACACCTAGCTATGAGTTTACCGTCAACATTTGCACATATTTTATATTCTAACTAATGGTACTAACCCCCCGGAGGTATCAAGTTCACTCTTGCTTGTCAATTTTGGAGTTTATTGTTTACGTAGGAAACTAACTTTAAAAAGGAGACTTTCGGGATAAGTTCATCAAGCACTTCAAGAGAAGATCATGAAGCACAGCACAAGTCAAGACACATGATGAACATGAGTCCAAATGGCCCAGGGATCGAAGCATGAAGCTGTAAAACTCCAGGGACCTGAACAGAAGATGCTGAAGCTTGCACGACAAGGAGCTCTATGTAAACCGTGGAGAAGACGACGTCAAGGGCCCACATGCAGAAGGGTGCAAGTCAACAATTGACCGAGAAGCGTCGGGGAGCGAACCGAGGCCGAACCGGGCCGAAACAGACCCAGGCCGGTCGGCCCAGGCCGGCCGGCCCAGCCCTTTTTCGTGGCGGTTCGCGACGCCCTTGACCTAGGTGCTCCTCGATAAATTGCCTCTGCCTCCGTCGGTCGACCGATCCATCCATTCATCAGAGAGCCGCCGACACGAAGGAGAAGCACCGGGAGGAAGCCGACGGCCGCCGCAAGTCCTCGAGTTGCCTAGGAGATGGCCTAGGCCATGCCCTAGCCACAATGGTTGGCCCTGCGTGGTGAAGCCATGGTGGAGTTCCGGAGCCCATGCCTTGATTCCATCAAGGCAATTGTACACTCTACATTCGATGGTGACAAAAATCATGTCTTTTCCTTACTTTGAGTTACTTCGATGCGTGTTTATTCATATGTGTAGCTAGCATATGTTCTTAGTAGGAATAGAGTAATCATGGTGGTTAGTCTATCTCTTGCGGATACATCGTAGTAATGCACGGACCGAGGTTTATCGTTTGGTGATGAATATCCTTGCGTAGTGACAGTACGGTGGAGGAGAAAGCGGCGAGCGAACGTGTAATGTTGAGTCGATGACTCATTCTCATGTTGTAGGATTAGATTGGTTTGTCACCATGGCTGAAGCGGCAACAAGAAGACGATAGGCTAGGGTTACCTTTTGATGTTTACCTTTATGGCTAGGTGGATGTGATCCATACATCCTTTCATGTATGTTTAACCTTTATGCAATCAACGCTTCACATAGGGTTAGACCGGTAGGTTAGATAGAGAACCTTAGCAGTTTGCTTCTGATCCTTGGATTGACAAACCTTGGGGGACCCTCCTTGGTGAAAAAGGCACCAAGTCACCCGTACGCTTGCGGTGAACTTCAACACGGTTTTGAACCGTCAACAAGCCCCTTTTTCTGGCGCCGTTGCCGGGGATTGGAACTCGAACCCTAGGGCGATCTATCTTTCTATTTAACTAACCCTAATTTTATTATTGCATATACCCTATGTTTCTTGTTTGTGTCCTTGAATGCAGGTAAAACCCTAGACACAAAGTGATCGAGAAGATTTCAACATTCGGACTTCGACAAGTTCAACCTCGCTCAACCAAGTTGATGGCTACGCAAAGAATTGCTCTTTAGTGATAGGTGCTAACCTTGGTTAGTGGCCCAACATCCGCTATTGAGCCCCCACCCAAAGCAAACGAAGATGAACAAGGTATGCCTACATGTCTCAATTAAGTTTATAAGACTAATTTCTTTTGGAGGTTTGTATGTTCGAGCTATAGATTTCGGAAATGACCATGTCAAGCACGATGGAGAAGGATTCCATTACCTTCATGCTCATGCAGCGATGGTAATGACTTTTGAAGCCAAGAGATGCGTGACATGGTGCCCAAAAAGACTTCAAGATAAAGACCACGCGTACATCTCCGGATCGATGGACAAAAGGATAATGATGTCATCAAGATGCCTTGCACAACCTCAGCAGAAAACAATTGGATATATTTGAATTTTCAGAAGCCCCATGAAGTCTAAGTTCTAACGAATCAAGCAGCAAGGCAATCGGAGGTTCCTACAAGCGGATATGGCCGAATCACCGAAGGTTGCACATGCTGAAATTCTGGACAGCAAGCAATGCTGAAGTGAAACAGCCATAGCTCCCTCATTCGGACTCCGATTAAGACCAATGAGTACCCGTTGGAAAGTTAATTTTATAAATTTTTCAATAGAACTATATTTTGTTATATGTTCTGTTCTGGATGCAGGGGTAAATCCACGAAGAAGAGGCAGCAGCAGGGCGATGACGACAAGATAGAGGAGATGGACATGGTGTCAATAAAGAGAAGATGGGGCAACGGCTCCACAACACATACATGATGAAATTTAGAAGCTAAGGACTAAAATAAACCCTTTGGAGCTTGGATGAATGAAGACACAAGAGGCACCACTCAACACATGATGATGTTGGAAGCGAACCACAACCGATTTCATAAGGCAACATCAAGCTGCATGGCTACTTTGGATTCTCGCACAAAGAACCATGGCTTCACGATGATGAAAAGGTACGTGAGAAAGTCGAGCTCTATGACTTAAAATGAAGCGCTTTGCGAGAGGCAACCCGATCTTTTTATATATCTATATAAACTATGACAAGTCTACATTGTGTTCTTTATTTGAAAACTTCAAGTAACATCGTACCAATGCTCTAATAAATGTCACAACCACATGTTGTATGCTTTAAATAGATATTGAGTGAGCACTATGCTACTTGATTTTGGAAAAGTTGTAGACCCCTTATTTTTGTGTGCTTATTAGTGTTTAGAGTCTTTTTATTTGTGTCTTTTTAGAGAGAAATATGAAGCATGGTCCCTTTTTGATTCTAAACTTGTGGCTAGTTAACTTAGGCTAACTTTTGCTTTTGGTTTAGATCACCACCATATCATGTCATATAATTTTGTTCATTTTGCACTTCATTCCACTTTGTTCTCCACCCTTGCATTTTGTTGCATGATGCATACCATTTTTTAAAACCCTTTTTGTGAAAAAAAATCTCATCTTTGCCTAAACCCTCCTATCAAACCACACCTAGAACCTAGGCCAACAAAGGAAGGATCTACTTGTGTCAATCCGACGAAGTCTATTTATATTCCTTTTCTAATTAAAATTTTCACTAGCCTCATCCTAAACCCTTAGGAAGAACCCCTCATACCTTTAGTAATCCTAAAACCGAAGGTTTGTTTTTCATCCAAAAATCTAATCTTTGTTTTCTTTTCTTCTCTTCCAAAACCACCTTAGATAGAATTTCTTCACCCAACTTATCTTTTCAAAATACTTATCTTAAACCAAAAATATAGGATACCCATAAGCCTTACCTTAAAACCTTGTTAGCATGTTTGATTAGGTCTTTTGATAAAAGATTTTGTTGACAAGACACTACCTCACATAAAGTGACTTACTTGTCATTATTGAAGAACGACATCGAAAGCCTTTGCAAACATTGCTGCCCCTTTTTACTAACTCCTTTGCATTTGCATTTTGCATCAACCCCCTTTGTTCTATCATGCATAGGTTAGCTTGGTTTCTTTGCGAAACTTTTTTGATGAATGCTTTATTTCCATAATGGTGCTTCGCGCGCGTGAGGCATTTTCTTTTGTAATCTTGTGTAAATGTGGTGTTTAGACTTGATTGCGGACAATCATCATTTGAGTTTTTAAAGCCTTGTTAATTTATATTGCATTGGTTGGTTTATAAATTTCACAATGCGCCCTACCTCTCTTACATTATAAAGAATTGTTAATCTTGGGATAAACATGGTGTTTTGACATTGGTTAATAAATCTTTATGGCGGTGGAGAAGTTTGGTAACCACTTTGTAAGCATGGTGCTTAGAACTTGGTGTAAACATTGTTTTGTTTATGTCCCTTCCTTTCATTTGCATTTTTCACCTACACGCACGTACACCCATTAGATTCTTCTTTTCTTTTTACTAGGTAAGCTTCGCCACAAGTTAAGATCTTAGGGATGTATTTGGTTTGTTGGCAATTATTTCTACTCCTGACCATCACCCCGGGGGTAGAATGTGCATTTGATTTGTTTTGCAGGCATGACGAAGTGTTCCCATGAGTTCTTGACCAATTGCAATCAAGATCGTTAGTCATCTACAAGGCTAGCGAAGGAAGTCGCTGTTTCCATCAAGATTTGAGCATGTGTTCAGAGATGTACAATGTAAGGAAAGTTAATATTTAGAAGCTCCTTCAAACCCTCTTTCCAACGCATCAAGAATCATCAATTTTGAAGACCCGTACAAGGAGATATGGCAGAAACATTGAGCACTGCGCGGTCTGAAATCAGCTTTGGACAGATTGCATCGCCGGAGTAAAATAGGCACAACTCTCTTGTTCGGAACCCGTTTCATGTGAATGATGGCTCGTTGGAAAGATAATTTCAAGAACTTCAACTTGGAGGGGTGTTTCAGTACATGTTATGTACTGGGAGTAAAAGAAAATCTGTGGAAGATGAGGCAGCGACAAGGACGGGATGGAAGTCGGTGATGACGATATGATGAAGGATTGGAACCATGGCTTGATGATAATAAGAAGAAGTTGAGGGACAACTGAGGTATCAAAGGAAAGGAAATGAAGATGATTCTCAAACACATGGCAATAGGGGATTACGAGCGATTCAAATTCTTCCACACTTAGCAACATGCTAAGCATGGGGGAGGATTTGAAGGACGAAAGGGAAAAAGGCCACATGGAGTTCAAGGACCACCTTCACCACAAGATGCTCATCATTCTTTTTCCATGCTAAGCACAATGCTTAAGCATGGGAGAGGTCACGCTGCACTACGAGCATCGAAAAGGACGGTAACTCGCCCTTAACTTTATCTTTGTTCATATCCTTTTAAATGCTTGCACATATATGCTTTCAACCATAGACAACCTTTGTATCTATCTCTCGATCAATAACATGGCTACTAGGAGGACAACCTAGGTTTGTTAGTTTTACTTTTCAATAAATGTACCACCATCACTTTTGAGCTTACCACGATGATATCATTTGTATGCCTTGCTTATGGAAAAATGATGAAAGTTGCCGCTCTGTTTTACTTGCATGATGTTTTATATAACATGACTATTTGCTCTCTATTAAAAGTAACTTAAATTGATTAAATACCGGCTATTTCATTTATGGAGGTTAAATGACTAATTTTTAAGACCCACATACTCTATCTTTCTCTTTGATTTAAGTTTACCGATGACCTATGCCTTGTACTTGTTTTATTTAAAATTATTATGCTATCTACATTTGTGAATCTCTTGCAAGGCTCTACCTACCAAAGCCTATACTCATACAAGTACTTTCATGATGTAACTCTTAGTTTGCAAACTTATATCTTGATGAGTTGGATTAGGATTGATTTCTGTGGTACAAGACTAAGAAGCTGGTCATTCCTTTGCGTATCTTTTTCATGCTAGCCATTTTTGTCGATGCATTGTGAGTTTCTACACTGGAAATTTCACAAACTTCACTGGGCATCCACCCTAAACCCAAAACATCTTTTTGTGATTACCTCCTTGACCACAACCCAAATTGAGTATGGATGATCTTTCGATGAATTTTCTGAAGATTTTCTAGTAAAGATTTCAAGATATATAACATATGGAGGGACTCATCAAATGAAGAGTTTCGACATGCAGGATGCCCTTGAAGATTTCAAAAGATTTATAGAGGAACACAAGGATTTCATACTTCTCTGGCAGCCATAGGTCCCCTCACTTCTATGCTCGAGGACGAGCAATCATTTAAGCATCGGGGAGGACTGCCATAGCAAGTACTATGTTGCTTAAAAGTTCGGAGGAGCATAAAAAAATGATGAATAAAAAAAAGAGAGAAGAAAAAAAATGAATGAAGAAAAAAAGAAGGAAAAAAAGAAGAAGAAGAAAGAAAAAAATAAGAAAAGAAAAAAATAAAAAAGAGAAAAATAAAAATGCTCTTCGATTCTTTTTCGCTTTCATTAAAATCTTAGAGAGCTTTGAAGACAAGTCCATACTCAATCTTTTCCAACCATGTGCAATTCGATAACGAGAACTTCATTCGTGTCTCGGGATCACCCATTTGCCACTTGCACATGTCCACCTTTCTAAATGCGTGTGTTCCATCTCTCTCTCTTCCCAACATTTATTTTCCATGACCTTTTTGACTAGTCTCGGTAATTTCAATAGATCTCTCTCTTAGTTTGACAATATTTCAAGTATAATGTTTTGCTAGGATTGTTTTTACCTACCAAGCTCCACATAAGCTTTCCACTTTCATATATGAGTAGAATAGGTTGAGAATAATCTAGTGTAGGCTTGAGTGACTTGACGAGATGAGTGTTCCCATGAGCTTTTGCAAGAGAACCTCACTTATGTTAGATGTGCAACTTTTTGAAAACTCTTCACGATGCAACAAGGTAAAGGTTTAAAGTTTGCTTAAGTTTGAGAGCACTATTTTTGTTTTATTGTGGCATGTTCTTTAATCATAGTCTATCTTCCATAATGAAGTAGCCGGTAAAAACTTGAACCTTAAATGCTAAATACTTGAGAGAGCAATATGTCTTGTTGTGTATAACTAAGTGCAGGGAAGACATTGAAGGGCAACGCTGATTTCCAAGTTAAGCAAAAGATCTTGGACTTGCTCGAGGACGAGCAAGGTTTAAGCATGGGGGTATGTTGACAGTCGATTTTGGTACACCTAGCTATGAGTTTACCGTCAACATTTGCACATATTTTATATTCTAACTAATGGTACTAACCCCCCGGAGGTATCAAGTTCACACTTGCATGTTGATTTTGGAGTTTATTGTTTACGTAGGAAACTAACATTAAAAAGGAGACTTTCGGGATAAGTACATCAAGCACTTCAAGAGAAGATCATGAAGCCCGGCACAAGTCAAGACACATGATGAACATGACTCCAAATGGCCTAGGGACCGAAGCATGAAGCCGTAAAACTCCAGGGACCTGAATAGAAGATGCTGAAGCTTGCGCAACAAGGAGCTCTATCTAAACCATGAAGATGACGTCAAGGGCCCACATGCAGAAGGGGGCAAGTCAACAATTGACCGAGAAGCGTCGGGGAGCGAACCGGGGCCGAACCGGGCCGAAACAGGCCAAGGCCGGTCGGCCCAGGCTGGCCGGCCCAGCCCTTTTTCGTGGTGGTTCGCGACGCCCTTTGACCTAGGTGCTCCTCGATAAATTGCCTCTGCCTCCGTCGGTCCACCGATCCATCCATTCATCAGAGAGCTGCCGACACGAATGAGAAGCACCGGGAGGAAGCCGACGGCCGCCGCAAGTCCTCGAGTTGCCTAGGAGATGGCCTAGGCCATGCCCTAGCCACCATGGTTGGCCCTGCGTGGTGAAGCCATGGTGGAGTTCCGGAGCCCATGCCTTGATTCCATCAAGGTAATTGTACACTCTACATTCGATGGTGATATAAATCATGTCTTTTCCTTACTTTGAGTTACTTCGATGCATGTTTATTCATATGTGTAGCTAGCATATGTTCTTAGTAGGAATAATGTAATCATGGTGGTTAGTCTATCTCTTGCAGATACATCGTAGTAATGCACGGACCAAGGTTTATCGTTCGGTGATGAATATCCTTGTGTAGTGACAGTACGGTGGAGGAGAAAGCGGCGAGCGAACGTGTAATGTTGAGTCGATGACTCATTCTCATGTTGTAGGATTAGATTGGTTTGTCACCATGGCCGGAGCGGCAACAAGAAGACGATAGGCTAGGGTTACCTTTTGATGTTTACCTTTATGGCTAGGTGGATGTGATCCATACATCCTTTCATGTATGTTTAACCTTTATGCAATCAACGCTTCACATAGGGTTAGATCGGTAGGTTAGATAGAGAACCTTAGCGGTTTGCTTCCGATCCTTGGATTGGCAAACCTTGGGGGACCCTCCTTGGTGAAAAAGGCACCAAGTCACCCGTACACTTGCGGTGAATTTCAACACGGTTTTGAACCGTCAACACATAGGATGGGATTGTTGATCCCCAATGTGGCCATGATCGACTAAGTATGCGAATGGATTGTCCGGTTCTTTGTATTATGTAGTACTGGACCATCCTGTGATGACTTTCATACTCATCGACATACGTCCGGAGGATGATCCGGTGTGGTATATGTCAGAACAGAGGAAGTTCCTTGTAAACTACAGGTAGGAAAGGCGCTTCCCATTTCCTGGCCACAGACTGCCAACAGTGCACTACACACACCTTTATGGCTTTATCCAACGGCATGTCACTCGTGCTGACCCGCCATCCCACCCATTTACTGCCTCCTCACTTGCGGCGCAACCCCTTCATAGGGTTCTGCCACTGCCGCCGCCACCGCCACCGCTTGCAGCAGCCTCCAGGGATACCTCAACACATCGCTGAAATCAGAGGTATGTGTCCGCCTCCAGGCTCCAGCGGATACCGCAATCCGCCGCTGAATTATTGGAATGGCACTAATTCGAGAAATTTATTACAGATGGGCCGAGATGGTGGCAAGAGAGATGGAAAGGCGCTTGATCCTCCTCTGGCAAAGCGACAACGAAAGTCGCAGCCGACTTCTACAGGCACATCTAGTCCTCAGACGAGGCAAAGGTGCAGGCCTGCGGCACGGGATTCTTCCTCTGCCCCTACACACCACACACGGGGTGGGTCAACCTCGGTGCCTTCCTATTGCACACGGGGTGGGTCAAGCTCGGTGCCTTCCTACCGCACACGGGGTGGGTCAAGCTCGGCGCCTTCCTGCCGCACACGAGGTGGGTCAACCATGGGCTGTCGCCAGCCTCGCCCTTCAGAGTTTCCTGCGCCAGATCCTAGGAAGTAGAAAGAGGTACAACTTCACCCTCCACCAGAAGAGTCTCTTAAGATGATGGACCTGTGCAACCACACATACCAAATGATTAAAGGTCTTAGATGGGTGCCTGAGAATCACTGGTGGGACAAAACCAAGGACAAACGGGTCGAACTAAGATTTATGAATGTCATTCAGCAAACATTCTTTCACGACTACAAATACCTGCCCATGAAATTGTATCGGCACAGGGTTATAAATTGGGATCAGATGAAGTTGGCCGCGGGAGGGGATATTAAGGTATACTTCGATGATCATCCCGGATTGACTTATTTGGTCTCATTGCATCATCAGTATGTTGAGGATTGGGTGAGAGTTTTTTATGCTACTGTGTACATTGCTGATACTAGGGAGTACATCATGTTCATGTTTCAGGGAACCCAGTATACTCTTTTCCGACACCATATTGCTGCCACTCTTGGATTGAGGGATTGTGAATTAGGAAAGTACGAGCATAAGCCATCCCTACATAATATTGTCTACGGGGATCGTGAACCACCTCGGCGTAGTTTGCTCGGTGGGTCGTTCCCGTCCGACGAGGAGATGGTCGGACTTTTTGTTGAGTCGTTCACAGGTAGGCGAGCATATCGCACGCCTGACATGCTTAACCCTGAGGCAAATGTGGTTCACCAGGCACTACAGAAGACATTGTTACCACGGATTGGCAATGCAGAGTCGATCACTAGTCTTCAGCAGTGGCTTCTCCTTCACGTCATGACTGGCCGGCCCTTCGACGTCGTGGACTTCATTTTATGTGATATTGAAGATGTTATCCTTGATGGGTTGACCGTGGCCCGACATATGCCATATGCTCACGGGATCTCCTTCATCCTGAGTTGTGTTAGCAAATTAGATGAAGACGGGGAAAGGGTGCGAACCGGACACAAAGATTGGCGTCCCAAGTACATGAAGTCCAAGACACATTTCAAGGAATACAGGCCTGCGAGACCAGGAGACAGATGTCGTGGCCTAAGGGCTACAATTGAGCCATCTCCTAATGACATTTGTTCCTCAGACAATGAAGACAATGAGGCATCTCTAGTGACACATCTCCGAGTACATGATGGTGCGTCGCTACCCACTACAAAAATAACACGTGACGTTCTCATAATCTTGTAGTACTAAGCGAATCGAATCGACGAAGGAAGGAATGTGTTGATCTCCAATGTGGGCATGATCAAGGAGTATGCAATGTGACATGCTCATAAGCATGTAGTACTAAGCGAATTGAATGGACGAAGGAAGGGATGTGTTGATCTCCAATGTCGGCATGATCGAGGAGTATGCAACGTGACGTGCTCATGATCATGTAGTTGTTGATGGTCCTTACAACAAAAATTTGACCGTCAAAACCTCGGGTTCGAGAGGAGTATATGACAAGTTTCATGCACATTTTTAGTACTAATAAAGTTCCATGAGTTGTGTTCTGATTTTCATAGGCAGGTACATATTTTGGGAGAAATTGGGACCAACTCACCACACGTGCTAGGCACGGCCGAACCACCAGGCATGGCCGGCCCTGCAGGTGCGACCGGCCTAGCAGGTTCGGCCGGCCCTGCAGGTGCGGCCGGCCCTGCCTGGTGTGGCCGGCCCTGCCCCGTGGCGTGTCTCTAGTCCTAACCACCGCCTCTCCCTCGAGCACAACTTGGGCGAACGAGATTCACTAAGGAAACGTCGGTTTGATCAAATGGTGGAGGCTAGGATCACTTGGATCAATGGGTCCACTTATCTGGTCACTCAACCGCCACAACCGTCATCCAGAGGTGATCCTAGGTGTCCCTGAGCATGGTCGGTGCATCACACGGCACGGGGGTGGGCCGGCCGCACCTAGAGGGCCGGCCGCACCTATCAACTCACGCGCCGGGCAAAACCGACCCAAGGAGCTGACCTACAACCGCCTCAGGAGCAGTGATCAGGGGCGTCCAAGGCGAGAGGCGGCACATCCCAGGGCCGGCCGCACCTAGTGAGCCGGCCGCACCTAGCATGTGGCCCCCCTGTGCTCCACCAACCTCACTTGCCTATAAAAGCCACCTCCCACTCACTGGAATGGACACACGACGCAGGAGCATCTCCATTTCCCTGTTTTGTTCACTTAGAGTAGGATTAGTGTAGCTTGGGAGTTAGAGTCGAGTCGAGCTAGTCTCAGGGTTCCGGAGGATGTCGTATGGACATCCCTGGGCCCACTACTCTGGTGGGTACCAGGACCGACTACTCGGTGGGCCCCTGGGACTACTCAACTTGGGCAACACGGCACCTGCTGGCGTGGGGCGCAAGGACTACAGAGGGATAGTACTCGGATAGGAAGCTACACATGTCCGGATCCATGTAAAGTACTCCTAGCCGTACACGACTAGTACTCTTCCCTCAAGCCGACTTGTAACCCTGCCTCTCGGACTATATAAGGCGAGGCAGGGACCCCTATCTCATCATCCGCATCATCTTGTAAACACACCCCATCAATCTAGAGCTACGCAGCATACAGGACGTAGGGTATTACGCACCTCGCGGCCCGAACCTGTCTAAATTGTGTGCCACGTGTCTCTCCTTCGAGTTACCGATCTCGGCGAGGCCACATTCATCTACCTCAGGTACTCCCCTTGGTAGGTTGCCGGTCTAAAACACCGACAGCTGGCGCGCCACGTAGGGGAACTCGTCGAAGATCACATGGCGAACTCGACGGCTTCAATCGTCATCAAGCCAACCGCCACCTTCAACCGTGGCGACACCTTCGTCTTCGGCTCCTGGGTCTGCACCGCTGACGGCACTGGATCATTCCAGCGCTACCTCACCATGACCCTGGACCCAAAGACCGGGCTCGTGATGCTTCCCGAAGACGCCACGGGCCCACTCGTCGAAAAATTCGGCGAAATTTCGCTCTACAACCAAGTCGCCGATTTCGAGCTCGGATCCGCCTCCAACTCGAACTCGACGTCACCCTGGATCGCCTCAAACGAGCCGGCTCCTGAGCTATCGTGTGAAGCGGCCCCTCTCCACGAGCACTTCCCATACGGTCTCTGCAATGCTAGCAGGGCCCATGCGGAAGCTCTCGCCGCACGCTGGGCCGGCAAGGAGATCGCCTCCGAGTACTCCTCGGACTCCAACACCGCAACCAGCTACTACTCGGACTCTTCCTACGAATTCGACTTCGGATCGGACCCAACCGAGCCCGAGTTCGAGCTCAACATGACTGAGGAACCGCTGTCAGGTCCTGCTACTGGCCTGGTCATTACATCCACTCCCGCCGGCAGATTCATCTACTGGCCCGACCGCAAGCCTGCAGACCTGACGGACGACAACTCGCGCTGCGTCGCCTACCTCGATTCACTCCCCTTCTAGGAGGGGACCCCGCTGGCTCTAGACGACGAGCACACCCCCACCGAGGTGGCGACTACTGACTCCAGTCTCTGCACTCCCGACCGTGAAGTCTGCATGACGGCCACATATGTTGGGACTTCGGAAAACCGACCCGACCGGTACCTTGACGACATCTCAGAGGATGAGTTGTCTGCCAACGCACCTCCGAACGAGACCACCGAAGACAAGAACGCTCGGCGTGACCGCAATAGGAAGCGAAACAATTGACGCAGACGTCTCCGGGAAACTCTCCCCATCCGGAACCTCAATGAGGCCCTGGAGCAAGTTGCCAACCGGGTACACACTACTCCTGAGCAGTGCCACATGTCTATCACCATGATAGCACGGCAGGCCCAGGGGATTCACGCGGGTGAAGTCATCACCAAACTCGCTGAAGACGCCTACTTCATGCGGGTCAACAACAGGGTTGCTCAAGTACTCCCCATTAGAACTCACGACGTCAGAAACAACGAAGCCACTAGCCGCAGCCCGGCAGATGGCAGACGCAACCGTGTCCGTGGTGAACACCAGCCAAATCCCAACCGCTCTAGGGCCTCGGCTGGAGGACCCTCACAGGGCAGCATCAGCCAGGGTGGCACCGAAGGTAGTTGCGGCGGCAGCGGCGGTGGTGGCAGCAGCGGCGGGAGTTCATCTCATGACGCCGGCAGAAGAGCTGGTGGCGGTGGCGATCGCGGTGGCCGAGGCCACACGACTAGCCACACCACTGGCAACACACGTGGCAGCTACGACGCTCGCCACAAGATCGACGCGATCCGCCGCAAGAAGGCTACTGAAGCAAGCGACAGCGACGGCTTCCCCGCATACTCCGCAAGACTTCGCAACCTGCTTCTTCCCGAGAAATTCAAACCTCTCAGGATCTCCAAGTATGACGCGAAGCAAGATCCAGTTCAGTGGCTCAGGTGCTATGCCTTGGCCATCGAAAATGCTGGTGGCAACAACGATGCGAAATGCCTCTTCTTCCCCTTCTGCCTGGACCAGGCTCCACTCACATGGCTCGATGTTGACATTTCTTAACGCAACTTCCAAAGAATAGATCTAGAATCCATTCTAAGCAATAGTGCAAGAAATGTTGGTTGGTATAAGATAAGCCTACAAAAATATTATGGTAGATTATCCGCAAGCGCACGGATACCGGTGAGCATTTCACCCGGGGTGATGGGTTTTAAAATATCGTATCCACAGGGAAGATGGATGGATGTAACAAAAGACATAGGGATGGCAGTAGACTACTTTATGGACTTTGATGGAATGGCACATACTTCAACAGGGGTAAGCCAAATGATAAAGTAATGATAAATCAGACAGGCAGAGGCACATGTGGAGCATAGAACATACTATTCCTAGTCTAGATTAGAATTGGATTATTTAAGAGGCACAATTCTATATAGCATACAAAGACTGAGTTATTCATCTATTCTAATGTAGCATATCATCACGTATAGCATAGTCATGGATAAATGTGAACACCCCGAAGATTACCCAAGAAGATCAAGGATGAAACTTGATCCTCCCAAGAATCATTGTTCGACTAGTCTTATACTCGGGGGGTGGACTGCAAAGGACTCAATAGGCCTGTCACGCCCACGATCTACCACATGACCCGGAGTATACGGTGAATCCGCAAGTAAATTATATCTAAGCACCATGCTTACATACTTTCTACTACCTAGCATACGCGCGTAATATACTAGGAGCTCTACGAATAAGTGCGTAGACTTATCATTAATCATGACTATATCAAATATACTACTAGAATAAAGTATGAACTTAGCAATTGCACACATATCATTGAAATAGCATAAAGTCATTGAGAAACAATATAAGAACTGAATCTTGATAACTTACAGATCTGGAACTGGAGCAAAGCTCAACTCTACTCGAATCTGACTCTCTATCTAGAACTAGGTTCTTGATCTAGAAATTAGATCTTGAACTATGAAGTAGCTATCCTATCTCTGATGTATCCTCTCCTTCTCCTATCTTGGCCTGATGATGATGATCTTCTGAGAGATGCATACCATGCCCTAGGGGGGGTCTAGGGTTGCTTATATAGCCCGGAGGGATAATCCGTCGCCGTAGGATCAAACTGACCTAAACAAGTGGTTTAGATTAACCCTAAGAGGCGGTGGAGGAACCTTCCCGAAACAGGGCCTGATCGGGGCCAGGGAGAGCCCGATCGGCCTCCCTATAGGGCCGGTCGGCCTGGGCTGGACCCCGGCTGGGCTCCGCCTTCGCGTGTGGGCCTCTTGTCCCTTCTAGATGCATATTTTCTTGGAGACCACTTCGGTTGAGTTCGGGAGTCTTCTGGAGCCTTCTAGAATTCATTCTTTTTGCATTTTCCTGAATAGTCCCTGAAAATATATAATTCACCAAAACTCGTGGAATTCATTAGTCCAAGGCCCTATACTACTGTTGATTTATCTTTTTGGTCCTTTTTCATGTATTGTTGATGCATAAAAATAAGAGTTAGTGAGCATCAACAAACTCCCCCAAGCTTACCTCTTGCTAGTCTCTTAGCAAGACTCAGTGTTACCACAATAAATTCTTTTCCAAGGTAGGATGAAAAAGTCAGACTTTTAAAAACCTGCTTATATCTGCTTGAGAACATGGGGCTTTTATCTGTACTTGGGTCTTGAGCAGTTGAAAGATATAACAATTAAGTCAAGCACCATGTCTCAAGTTCTTGGTTTCACTAAAATTCTGGAGTTTTTGCAAAAGATGTTCAAGTTAAAGCTTAGAGTACTCCTGTATGACAACTTGATATGATAAAATATAAAAACTCTCAACTTTAGCCTGCCTTTGCTTCTTTTGTTCCTGAAATATATCTCTCTTTCTAGCAATAATCTTAAGAGAACCTTGGGTTACATGACATTAGGAGAGGTGGGCCCTACTCGCCCCGGACTTTTGTCCATTTTCTCTCTCCTTAGAGATGTGGGCTCTTCTCGCCCTCGGACTTGTGTCCATTATTCATCTCTAATTTATTCTTTTTAGGGAGGTAGGCCCTTCTCTCCTAGTAGAACACTTGTTCATTTCTCTCCCTCTCTCATCTCACTTTTTCCTCTCTTTCTTTTTTTTCCTTTTTTTTATGTCATGCCCAAGTCTCTTTGAAGGCATAGAGAGATATAAAACTGGAACATTCTGAGCAAATATTCAACAAGGCTCTTTTTTTTAACAGGACATAAAGTCTTGTGTCATACAGGAGACTCGTTATATATGAATTTTATGATTAAAAAGTGAATCTCCAGAATTTAGTGTTACTTTGAACAAGATAAACAGCAGCTCAACTTAATCATGTCAATCAATCAATCACCTAGACTTAGATCGAGAAATTGCTCCCACAAGAATCTCAAGCTCAAAGCATGTTTCAAAATCTAAACAATTGTATCCATGTCTTGGGAGAACTTCAAAAGATGGTAAGCTAGGCATTTGCAGCAATGAAGAGCATTTGTTTATCATGTCCATTTAGCATACTTCTCTAGTTCTTTATTTATTTTAAACAAGGGAAATTTTTATTTTATTTTATTTATTATTTCAAACTTATCAAACTAAACAAAACTTAAAATAAAAATATATAAATAGATAGTTGATACTTACCTTGGGGGCTTCTCCCCCAAGCTGCTTGATTCTACATCCCCCACTGGCGAAATTTGCTTGCCAGTAGTTCAGCGTTTGCATCTGCGGTTTCTTGTATATCTTCTAATCGTTGTCCTGCCTGGTCCATCCACTGTTGTTGTTGGCGTAGCATGTTGGTGTGGGTATCCTGAGTGCTCATTTGCGTCCTCATGTTGTCATGGACACCTTGGCGGAACGTCGCAGAATACTGATGGTCGAATCCTGAAAAAGAGTTACGGGCAGGTACAAAATTCGAAGATGATGCGTAAAACCTGCCACTTCCAAACTCCTTTCTTCCGAGGTTGCTCGGTCCTTGCGATGGTAAATCTCCTCCTTGGTACGCGCGACGAGGGTATGTTGGCACGAAGTTTTCATATGATTGATACGCGGCGTCTTCGGACAGTGGGTCAGCTCCGGCGTAGTTTGACGATGAGGCTCGAGCTGACGTTCGTGGAGGTTGCTGCTGGACCGGTTGTGCCTGCTCATTGATCAGAAAAGATTGCATAGAATATATACCCAATCCCGGGTTAGGTAACGGGATTGTGCTCTTATTGTGGATATAGTGCAATTTTTCTTGAATTTTCTTAACCCATCTTCCTTGGCGGAAGTAATCGTAGCCGATGATCTCACGAGGAGTATCAATGCTGATGAAAGTGGCATCTCCAAGGATGCCCAAGTCATCGGCTATCCGGGTGATCAGAGAGGTGCAGCTTACGTCTCCAACTAGGTTGGGGAATGAGAGCCAGTGCTCTACTAGCATCTTAACAGGGGACACAACTTTTCTTTTCAGAGCAGCATAAATCAACTGCATGTCCCCTACTCTCACGCTGATATTATCATTGCGTGGAAAAAGGACAAGGCTTATCCACTTGTGAAAGAAATGGAGAGTGAGATGCTGAATATCATTGGTGCGTGGCTTGTGTGCGTTCTCTTTCCCTGTAACGTCCGTCCAGAGGTGTAGCCTATCAAAATCTTCAAGAGACGAGTCTAAATCTAAGGCACATCCTTCTACGAACCCTAAGGCGTTACTCAGCCTTCTCCAAGATAGAGTGTGCTCTTGACGGAACAACCGAAAGGTTACCCCATCGTTAGAGGATTTCAAAGTGCAAAGAAACTCTAAAGTGAGGAGACGGCAACCCCTTTCAGAAGTGTGATAAAAAGAGGTCCACCCCAGCAGAGCAAAAATCTGGCTGAACTCAGAGTTCAAGCCTGCTTCTTGCATGAATTCTTCGCTAAACATGGGTGTAAGGACAAAAGAACGTTTCTTCAGTTTCTCATACCTTTCCTTCTCTTCTCCTCTCCTGATGTGCAAATGCACATCATTGGTTAGGATCTTTCCTTGTGATTGCGATGCCGAAGGAGAGGGGTTAGAGACCGGTGAGGGAGACTCCTTAGAGTCTACACTCATCGACCGCTGGGAGTTGGCTCTGGAACTAGAGCGTCTGAGGATTCTCCTAAACATGGTGTCTAAGGCTTTCAAGGGTGTAAGAGAAAAGTTTAGAGCTAGGCTACCCTTGGATTTCTTCTCCACTCTCTTCCTAAGCTTCCTTTCTCTTGAGGCAGCACTGCAAAAGCTCGAAGGTGAGGTTTTCTGGGCTGGTGTGTGTGCGAAGAACTGGGTAGGAGGTGGCTGCTTATATAGGCCCAAGGGGGGTGGCCGGCTGGCCTGGTGGTGGGGCCGGTCGGCCCCACCTGGCCTCCACTCGGGTGCCCTCTCCTCCATCCATTTCCTGCTGTCTTCCAACGCTAGAAAAAGTGCCTTGTGAGTGGGAAAAGAAGGTGCTGGTGGATGAAGTGATAAGATGAGAGCCAGGTATGGTTCGAGGACCGGTGGATGGTCGCTTCCTGGTGTGATGAGTGATTGACAACGTGGTGTAGACTGATTCTTGGCTAAGTATTGCAGGTGCAGGTTGCGGCTTGACTGGTGCAGGTGCAGGTGAAGAACAAGCGTGAAAGGTCGTTGCCGGTGAGGCCTCCAGGTGTGGAGAAGACAAGTAGGCTTGGTTCGAGGGACCCGGTGGCCAGCGGGGTCAAGTGCGGGCCGCATGGTGGCAAGAACGGCAAGATGAAGTCATGGACGGTTTCTTGGTTGAGCCTCAAAACCAAGGTCGAGCCGGGACTACGTGGGAGCCGAGTCATGAGTGGTGATTGGCGGAGGCTACACCGAGTTCGCGGGGTTTCCGGTGGTTCACCAGAAAACCACTGGGTTCCTTGGTTGATCCACAAAGCCAAGACCGAAGAACCGAAGACGGAGGTGCAGCAGCTCCAGACCGGTCTGACCAGTGGGTCTGACCGGTCTGACCGGTGGGTACCGGTCTGACCGGTGAGGAGCACCGGTCTGACCGGTGTGCGACAACGCAGTCCGAAATCTTCGAAGCGGAGGACACGCGTCGGGATCGCAAGGCTTGCGTCGAGGCTAAGCAAGTTTGCGGTCGCTGGGCATCCGTCTGATGGTGCGAAGACAAAGACTTCCAATTTCGCCCTCGAGGGGCATGTATCCCTAGTTAGCTAGTAAGGGTATTTTAGTCTTTCGGTTGCCTCCATATAACCCAAGGGGTGAGAGGATGGCAGCCATCTCTTGGAACCCTAGCTCATTTGGTTTTCCTATTTTCCTTCCTATTTTCTTAGGATTTTCGTAGGACTAGCTTGAGAGCTTCATGGTGAGATCTTGTGAGAGGGAAGGATGATCGGGCGGCAAGCTAGACCTTGTATGAACCTCTTTGGTATGTATAGATGATTCGGCGTGGTTCCTCAAGGCTTGGATGTGTCTTTCCCGTTTCTCCTTTTTGGTGATTTTCGGAGCCCTTTCTTGGCGATTTTCTTGGAGCGATTTCGAGGCCTTTCTCTTTGGGATTTGGTGGGGGATGTATGCATGAACCCTTCGTGGTTCTTTTCCCTTTGATTCTCCTTCCAAATCCGTGAGCAAAGGGGCTCGATTTTGGGGTTTTCGTGGCTCTAGGGTTAGAGGCGTTCTTGGTGGGATTTCTTCGATTCCTCTTGATTTGACAAGTTTTGGTGGACCAAATCTTGGCTATGGAGTACCCATGAGGTGTTCCTACTATCCCCAAAGTCTTGTGCAAAACCGTGGAGCGAATCGGGAGATCGGGAGTTGGATTTGGAGGAGTTGACTCGCGGGCGCTGTTCTTCCCGAGCTGCCCAGGCACGACCGGTCTGACCGGTGCTCTTGACCGGTCTGACCGGTGCTAGCCCTTGGTGGGTTTTTGTCTCGGGGAACAGCCTTGTCCGTGTGGTTTTGTCCCGTGGTCCTGCTGTTCAGTTCTTGGAGTGTTTGGAGTTGTTTTGCTAGGATTTGTGAGGGGTTCTTCTTCCTCACAGGTTGTGTTTCGTGGTGGTTTTTGTTCCAGGGCCTAGAGGATTCACTGAGGCTTCCTGGAACGTTTGCTGTGCGGCTGCTGTAGCCACCGGCCTGACCGGCTCTGTCCACCGGTCTGACCGGTGTCACCGGTCTGACCGGAGCAGGCCATCGGTCTGACCGGTGTAGCACAGGCAGCAAGCCGTGCAAGTTTCCGCTGTGTGTTTTGGTGAGTTTTGGCTAGGAAGGTTGAGTGTTGGTTCCTAGGACCAGTAGCACTCCAGTGGCTGCGTGGTCTTGACCAACTTGGGTAGTTGGGTCGGAGACGTGAGTTGGAAGCCGTGTTCGTCTTGTTGGAGTTCTCATCTCCTTCGAGAAGAATTTTTATCGGCTCCCATTCACTCCCCCCCTCTCTGGTTCGCCTAATCGGTCCTTCGATTGGTATCAGAGCCGGTTCGGGTCTTTATTGACTCTTACCAGTCTAAGATCCAAAGATGGCGTACCAGGAACGGGGTTCGGGTCCTCCGCACTTCGATGGGAAGAACTACCAGATGTGGCAAAGGCGGATGGCGGCGTTCCTCCGCGGAAAGGGTCAGATCCTTTGGGATGTCACGGTGAACACAGCTTATGTTCATCCGATGAACTTCCTTGCTCCAGGATCGAGGGATATGTTCGAAGCCAACAACAAGGCTGTCGACTACTTGTTTCGTGCTCTGTGTCAGCCTGAATTCGATCGGGTTCAGACAGAGGACTTAGCTTGTAGGATTTGGGAGCAGTTGAAGGATGCTCATGCTGGGAATGCTCAGGTTCAGGCTCGGATGTACGCGACTTACCGGAGAGAGTACGAGAACTTCACTCATCTCCCCGGCGAGTCCGTCGATGCCCTTTTCCAGCGATTTACGGTCGTTGTGAACAACATGAGAGCCAATGTGGACGTCCTTCCATACAATGATCATGATAGAGCCGTGAAGCTCTTGCACTCGTTGGATCGTACCGTATGGGACGGGAAGTTTGAGGCTATTGTTGAGTCCGAGAAGTATGACACCTTGACGGTGAACGAGCTGTTCTCGAAGCTCAAGTCGGCTGAGTTGGACCGTGGTATGACAGCCAAGATCGAGAGCCCGACTGATTCTCATAGTCTCGCTCTCGTTAGTGGCAAAGGAGCCAAGTCTAATGCTAACGCATCCTCCAGGATGTACTCTTTGTCTTCTTTGATGTCTTTGCCAGACGAGGAGTTCGACGTGCTTGGAGAGGACGAGCTGGCGTTGCTGACCAGGCGGTTCGAGAGGCTGCACGAGAACCGGGTGAACTCAAGGAGGAACTCGAGAGCGTGTTTCAAGTGCGGCAAGACCGGACACTTTTTCGCCGAGTGTCCAAAGGTGAACAACCACGACAAGCACAAGTCCAAGGACAAAGGAAGAAGATCCAAGAAGAAGGAACATGAACATGGGAGGAAGACACGGACCCGAGAAAAGATCAAGAGATCGAGCGACATCGACTCCGACTCTGAGGATGTGTCATCAAGCTCGAGTGAAGAAGAAGAAGAAGAGGACAGCAAGAGGAAGCACAGAAAGAAGAAGAAGGACTTCGGCAAGTACTTGAACGGCCTTTGCTGTACCGCAAGCAAGACTTCGAGAGGCTGCAACAAGAAGGATGGGCTATGCGGCATGGCACGCAGCTCCGGCAGCAAGAGAAGCCAGAAGAACGCCTCGGAATCAGACTCCGACTCCAAGGATGAGGTATGTGATGAGCTCTCTTCTTTACGCAAGGAGAATGAGGAGTTGGTTGACTTGCTTGATAATCGCGATCACATGCTTAGAGAGGCTAAGAAGCTTAGGAAGGAGCTTAGAGCTTTGCTTGAAGATGCTAGGACTAGAGTGGCTGAGCTAGAAACACAGGTTCTTGATGGCAAGCTTGAAATCGATTCGCTTAAGGCTAGCCCTGTGGTTTCTGATGAGATTGATTGTGCTGATTGCTCTGTTTTCCTAGCTGATTTGACTGCTCTTAGGGAAAAGCATGCCTCCAAGTGTGAGGAACTAGATGTGCTTAGGGTTGAGTTGGCTGAGCTGCAATCTAGACCCACTTTGCTTGGTGCATGTACTTCTTGCCCTGGTTTGCATGAAAAAATTGCTGAGCTTCGTTCTCGCATTGTTTCGCTTGAGGCTGATTTGAAAGTGCCTATTCCTACTGCTTGCTCTACCTGTGAATTACATGCTGTGAAGAATTTGGAACTTGCAAAATGTGTTGATCATTTGCAGGATGAGAACAGTAAGTTGCGTGAAGTGCTGAGTTGGTTGTCTAGTCAGGAACCTCAGCTTGGCATGATGATTTCCGGTTATAAGCGCTTTGATGGTTGGGCTTTGGGATCTGTTAAGTTTGGTGAGAGCAGTGATGAGAGAGAAGGGAAATTTGGGAATATTCCAGTCCCACCACAACCCACGCTCAAAGACAGGTTTGCACCCAATCCAAACCAGTTGCTTAAACCGAGAGAAAAGCCTAGTGAGAAACCAAGTGGGAAATCTAGTGAGAAGCCATGTGAAGAGCCTCACCCCAAGCCTAAGCTAAGACCAATCCGTTTCCATTGTGAGTTTTGTGGAAAGGATGGTCACAAGAGAGAGTTTTGCTATAAGAGAAGGAGAGAGGCGAGAATGGCTAAGGAGTGGGCAAACAAGGACAGGTACCACCTTTCTCATGGTGTGCCTGAGCCTCGTATGCCACTACCTAAGGGAAAGGGTGTTGTGCATACAGTTCCAGCATGGAGAGATAGAAGAGCTTCAGGTGGAGGCAGGTTTGCTGGCCGAGGACCACCGGCCAGACCGGTCAGAGTGACCGGTCAGACCGGTGCTAGGCAGAGTGCTGGACAGTTTGGTTTCCGGGATTGTGAAGCTAGAGGGTTCAGCCTGTTTGGTCGTGGAACAGGTGGTAGGCGCTTTGAGTCTGGTGGTGTTGAGTTTGCTGGACGTTCTCCACCTCGTGATCAATACGAGTTTGGGAGAGGTCGCAGCTTTGAGTCTCAGAGGGGCTACGGACCACGGTTTCCCTTTCGTGGTACTCGTACTCCTCCAGTGAGACGGGAGTGGTTTTCCCATGGTGGTTCCAGGTTTGATAGGTTAGACGGGATGGATCGCAGTTTTGATAGGCCCGGTAGGATGGATGTTGCTAACCCTACTTTTGAGGAAATGGCCCGGCACTGGTTTGACACCTTTGGTACTAACCCCAGTGTTGAGTCGTTTGCTCGCTCTCGCTCTTGGTTTTGAGTTGCAGGTGGGAGGCCCGGAGAACATTTGGTTGATATCGGGGGAGGTTCTCCGGCCTCATACCCCGGTGATGATATGGAGGTACATCACTTTCGGGGACGGTGGACAAGGATGGGTGACTTCTGAAGAAATGATCAAGGTAAGTATTTTTGTGATCTTCAAATGTGTGGCCTTGGTCAAGCCACTTGGTTCGTTTTGCTCCTTGCCCTATCTCATGTATGTAAGGTGAGCTTTGTATGCTCTTTGACCTTAATGCATGAGTTTAGGGGGAGCCTGTGTGCTTAGTGTGCTCTTTGCTCTATCATGTGTACTAAGGGTGAGCTTTGTATGCTCTTTGGCCCTAGTGCATGTGTTTAGACGGAGCTTGTGAGTTTTGTTCTCCTTTGCTCTTTTGCCGGTGGTGTCGAGCCCTTTTTGCCTCCCCTCGAGGAGCCGGTCGTTTGTGAGCTTTGTGTGTGTGAGCTCCTTTGTAGCATATGTATAGCTTTCCTTTGTGCATTTCTTGCATTTGGCATGGCATATGTAGCATGATGTATAGGCATCTTTGTATCTTAGGTTGCATGCATTTTGTATCATATGCATTGTTTAGGAAAGGCTTCTCCTATACACATTGTTCACCATGGAATGACATATATGTCTTTGTGAGCTAGTTTGGTAAGCTATGGTTAGTTTTGGCTTAGCTCTTGATAATCTTGGTTTGTATCCATGGTTGATGGCTATGTTTTTGAAAAATTTCATATATATATGCTCTCTTGTGAGTAAATGCCTTTACATGATCTTGACATGTTTTAGTGGCTTGGCTATGCTTAATTTGTGGTTGGATAGCTTATTTTGATCATATGGGGCCAAAGGCTCATTTGCCATCATGAATGTTTAGCCCCCATGCTTCATCTTGTGGAGGGGCATAAGTTCCTTTTTGTCGCAAAGACATTTCATGTACCAATTATAAATCTGAAAATGAAATGTAAATTGCTTGAAAAATGTGCTCCCATGTCATATGTGCTAATTTTAATTTGCTTTGGGTGCTAAATCGTTGCATGATGCCTACCAATGAGAAGTCTCATATATAGAAGTAGGCACATGGCTCGGTGGCTTTGACATGACATGAGGTGCTTGTGGGTGTTTATGATGGTCTTATGCTTAGAATGGTTGTCCTAGCATGAAGTTTGTGTGGCTTTGCCATTTTGACATGTTTTGCTCATGTTTAGGACTTTGCTCATGAGAGGGTGTTTTTTCGCAAAATTGCTAAATTCTATCTTAGCTTCGCCCAATGGTTGTGAAACTTGGTGATCATGAAGTTTATGTCTTTACGAAGCTATAGAGTATCTAACTTGCTCGTTTGGACATGTGTAGCATCCTATGTTGAATTTTGTCTATTTGAGAAGCTCTAGGTTGCATTTTTTTTGCATTTTTGGCTTGATTCATGCATTGTCAACAAGGGGGAGAAGTTTGAGCATGTTTTGGCCTACTGAATGCATTTGGAAGGTTTTCAGGTGGTTGCGAGCTATTTTTGGGCTCTGTTGTGCACCGGTCTGACCGGTTGAGGTCACCGGTCTGACCGGTCAGAGTGCTGGTCCTGTTCACATGTTGCCCACCGGTCTGACCGATGGTGTCGACCGGTCTGACCGGTCAGAGCTGAGCTGTTGCAGCTACTCTGTTTTGTGAAGTGGTTCGCATGCATTTGTCCAGGGGGAGTTGCATCGGTTCAGGGGGAGCTTGCATGTGTGCAGGGGGAGCTCTTTGTGGTTTTCGAGCTCTGGTTTGATGGTTTGTGCTCTTTGCTTGAGCATGTTTTGTCTCGGATGTGTCGAGTCGTTGCCCTTGCCTAAGGGGTCCGAGACTTGTCTTCTTCAAGTGATCTTGCTCTTTGCCTTTTCTTTGGCTTTCGATCACTTGTTGGAGTTTCTTTTAGTCGTTTCTTTTCTTTTCCTTTTCTCTTGGTTACCAAAACGTGTGTGTTGTCAATGCACTCATCAAGGGGGAGATTGAGAGCCAGGTGTGGTTCGAGGACCGGTGGATGGTCGCTTCCTGGTGTGATGAGTGATTGACAACGTGGTGTAGACTGATTCTTGGCTAAGTATTGCAGGTGCAGGTTGCGGCTTGACTGGTGCAGGTGCAGGTGAAGAACAAGCGTGAAAGGTCGTTGCCGGTGAGGCCTCCAGGTGTGGAGAAGACAAGTAGGCTTGGTTCGAGGGACCCGGTGGCCAGCGGGGTCAAGTGCGGGCCGCATGGTGGCAAGAACGGCAAGATGAAGTCATGGACGGTTTCTTGGTTGAGCCTCAAAACCAAGGTCGAGCCGGGACTACGTGGGAGCCGAGTCATGAGTGGTGATTGGCGGAGGCTACACCGAGTTCGCGGGGTTTCCGGTGGTTCACCAGAAAACCACTGGGTTCCTTGGTTGATCCACAAAGCCAAGACCGAAGAACCGAAGACGGAGGTGCAGCAGCTCCAGACCGGTCTGACCGGTGGGTCTGACCGGTCTGACCGGTGGGTACCGGTCTGACCGGTGAGGAGCACCGGTCTGACCGGTGTGCGACGACGCAGTCCGGAATCTTCGAAGCGGAGGACACGCGTCGGGATCGCAAGGCTTGCGTCGAGGCTAAGCAAGTTTGCGGTCGCTGGGCATCCGTCCGATGGTGCGAAGACAAAGACTTCCAATTTCGCCCTCGAGGGGCATGTATCCCTAGTTAGCTAGTAAGGGTATTTTAGTCTTTCGGTTGCCTCCATATAACCCAAGGGGTGAGAGGATGGCAGCCATCTCTTGGAACCCTAGCTCATTTGGTTTTCCTATTTTCCTTCCTATTTTCTTAGGATTTTTGTAGGACTAGCTTGAGAGCTTCATGGTGAGATCTTGTGAGAGGGAAGGATGATCGGGCGGCAAGCTAGACCTTGTATGAACCTCTTTGGTATGTATAGATGATTCGGCGTGGTTCCTCAAGGCTTGGATGTGTCTTTCCCGTTTCTCCTTTTTGGTGATTTTCGGAGCCCTTTCTTGGCGATTTTCTTGGAGCGATTTCGAGGCCTTTCTCTTTGGGATTTGGTGGGGGATGTATGCATGAACCCTTCGTGGTTCTTTTCCCTTTGATTCCCCTTCCAAATCCGTGAGCAAAGGGGCTCGATTTTGGGGTTTTCGTGGCTCTAGGGTTAGAGGCGTTCTTGGTGGGATTTCTTCGATTCCTCTTGATTTGACAAGTTTTGGTGGACCAAATCTTGGCTATGGAGTACCCATGAGGTGTTCCTACTATCCCCAAAGTCTTGTGCAAAACCGTGGAGCGAATCGGGAGATCGGGAGTTGGATTTGGAGGAGTTGACTCGCGGGCGCTGTTCTTCCCGAGCTGCCCAGGCACGACCGGTCTGACCGGTGCTCTTGACCGGTCTGACCGGTGCTAGCCCTTGGTGGGTTTTTGTCTCGGGGAACAGCCTTGTCCGTGTGGTTTTGTCCCGTGGTCCTGCTGTTCAGTTCTTGGAGTGTTTGGAGTTGTTTTGCTAGGATTTGTGAGGGGTTCTTCTTCCTCACAGGTTGTGTTTCGTGGTGGTTTTTGTTCCAGGGCCTAGAGGATTCACTGAGGCTTCCTGGAACATTTGCTGTGCGGCTGCTGTAGCCACCGGCCTGACCGGCTCTGTCCACCGGTCTGACCGGTGTCACCGGTCTGACCGGTGTAGCACAGGCAGCAAGCCGTGCAAGTTTCCGCTGTGTGTTTTGGTGAGTTTTGGCTAGGAAGGTTGAGTGTTGGTTCCTAGGACCAGTAGCACTCCAGTGGCTGCGTGGTCTTGACCAACTTGGGTAGTTGGGTCGGAGACGTGAGTTGGAAGCCGTGTTCGTCTTGTTGGAGTTCTCATCTCCTTCGAGAAGAATTTTTATCGGCTCCCATTCACTCCCCCCCTCTCTGGTTCGCCTAATCGGTCCTTCAATTGGTATCAGAGCCGGTTCGGGTCTTTATTGACTCTTACCAGTCTAAGATCCAAAGATGGCGTACCAGGAACGGGGTTCGGGTCCTCCGCACTTCGATGGGAAGAACTACCAGATGTGGCAAAGGCGGATGGCGGCGTTCCTCCGCGGAAAGGGTCAGATCCTTTGGGATGTCACGGTGAACACAGCTTATGTTCATCCGATGAACTTCCTTGCTCCAGGATCGAGGGATATGTTCGAAGCCAACAACAAGGCTGTCGACTACTTGTTTCGTGCTCTGTGTCAGCCTGAATTCGATCGGGTTCAGACAGAGGACTTAGCTTGTAGGATTTGGGAGCAGTTGAAGGATGCTCATGCTGGGAATGCTCAGGTTCAGGCTCGGATGTACGCGACTTACCGGAGAGAGTACGAGAACTTCACTCATCTCCCCGGCGAGTCCGTCGATGCCCTTTTCCAGCGATTTACGGTCGTTGTGAACAACATGAGAGCCAATGTGGACGTCCTTCCATACAATGATCATGATAGAGCCGTGAAGCTCTTGCACTCGTTGGATCGTACCGTATGGGACGGGAAGTTTGAGGCTATTGTTGAGTCCGAGAAGTATGACACCTTGACGGTGAACGAGCTGTTCTCGAAGCTCAAGTCGGCTGAGTTGGACCGTGGTATGACAGCCAAGATCGAGAGCCCGACTGATTCTCATAGTCTCGCTCTCGTTAGTGGCAAAGGAGCCAAGTCTAATGCTAACGCATCCTCCAGGATGTACTCTTTGTCTTCTTTGATGTCTTTGCCAGACGAGGAGTTCGACGTGCTTGGAGAGGACGAGCTGGCGTTGCTGACCAGGCGGTTCGAGAGGCTGCACGAGAACCGGGTGAACTCAAGGAGGAACTCGAGAGCGTGTTTCAAGTGCGGCAAGACCGGACACTTTTTCGCCGAGTGTCCGAAGGTGAACAACCACGACAAGCACAAGTCCAAGGACAAAGGAAGAAGATCCAAGAAGAAGGAACATGAACATGGGAGGAAGACACGGACCCGAGAAAAGATCAAGAGATCGAGCGACATCGACTCCGACTCTGAGGATGTGTCATCAAGCTCGAGTGAAGAAGAAGAAGAAGAGGACAGCAAGAGGAAGCACAGAAAGAAGAAGAAGGACTTCGGCAAGTACTTGAACGGCCTTTGCTGTACCGCAAGCAAGACTTCGAGAGGCTGCAACAAGAAGGATGGGCTATGCGGCATGGCACGCAGCTCCGGCAGCAAGAGAAGCCAGAAGAACGCCTCGGAATCAGACTCCGACTCCGAGGATGAGGTATGTGATGAGCTCTCTTCTTTACGCAAGGAGAATGAGGAGTTGGTTGACTTGCTTGATAATCGCGATCACATGCTTATAGAGGCTAAGAAGCTTAGGAAGGAGCTTAGAGCTTTGCTTGAAGATGCTAGGACTAGAGTGGCTGAGCTAGAAACACAGGTTCTTGATGGCAAGCTTGAAATCGATTCGCTTAAGGCTAGCCCTGTGGTTTCTGATGAGATTGATTGTGCTGATTGCTCTGTTTTCCTAGCTGATTTGACTGCTCTTAGGGAAAAGCATGCCTCCAAGTGTGAGGAACTAGATGTGCTTAGGGTTGAGTTGGCTGAGCTGCAATCTAGACCCACTTTGCTTGGTGCATGTACTTCTTGCCCTGGTTTGCATGAAAAAATTGCTGAGCTTCGTTCTCGCATTGTTTCGCTTGAGGCTGATTTGAAAGTGCCTATTCCTACTGCTTGCTCTACCTGTGAATTACATGCTGTGAAGAATTTGGAACTTGCAAAATGTGTTGATCATTTGCAGGATGAGAACAGTAAGTTGCGTGAAGTGCTGAGTTGGTTGTCTAGTCAGGAACCTCAGCTTGGCATGATGATTTCCGGTTATAAGCGCTTTGATGGTTGGGCTTTGGGATCTGTTAAGTTTGGTGAGAGCAGTGATGAGAGAGAAGGGAAATTTGGGAATATTCCAGTCCCACCACAACCCACGCTCAAAGACAGGTTTGCACCCAATCCAAACCAGTTGCTTAAACCGAGAGAAAAGCCTAGTGAGAAACCAAGTGGGAAATCTAGTGAGAAGCCATGTGAAGAGCCTCACCCCAAGCCTAAGCTAAGACCAATCCGTTTCCATTGTGAGTTTTGTGGAAAGGATGGTCACAAGAGAGAGTTTTGCTATAAGAGAAGGAGAGAGGCGAGAATGGCTAAGGAGTGGGCAAACAAGGACAGGTACCACCTTTCTCATGGTGTGCCTGAGCCTCGTATGCCACTACCTAAGGGAAAGGGTGTTGTGCATACAGTTCCAGCATGGAGAGATAGAAGAGCTTCAGGTGGAGGCAGGTTTGCTGGCCGAGGACCACCGGCCAGACCGGTCAGAGTGACCGGTCAGACCGGTGCTAGGCAGAGTGCTGGACAGTTTGGTTTCCGGGATTGTGAAGCTAGAGGGTTCAGCCTGTTTGGTCGTGGAACAGGTGGTAGGCGCTTTGAGTCTGGTGGTGTTGAGTTTGCTGGACGTTCTCCACCTCGTGATCAATACGAGTTTGGGAGAGGTCGCAGCTTTGAGTCTCAGAGGGGCTACGGACCACGGTTTCCCTTTCGTGGTACTCGTACTCCTCCAGTGAGACGGGAGTGGTTTTCCCATGGTGGTTCCAGGTTTGATAGGTTAGACGGGATGGATCGCAGTTTTGATAGGCCCGGTAGGATGGATGTTGCTAACCCTACTTTTGAGGAAATGGCCCGGCACTGGTTTGACACCTTTGGTACTAACCCCAGTGTTGAGTCGTTTGCTCGCTCTCGCTCTTGGTTTTGAGTTGCAGGTGGGAGGCCCGGAGAACATTTGGTTGATATCGGGGGAGGTTCTCCGGCCTCATACCCCGGTGATGATATGGAGGTACATCACTTTCGGGGACGGTGGACAAGGATGGGTGACTTCTGAAGAAATGATCAAGGTAAGTATTTTTGTGATCTTCAAATGTGTGGCCTTGGTCAAGCCACTTGGTTCGTTTTGCTCCTTGCCCTATCTCATGTATGTAAGGTGAGCTTTGTATGCTCTTTGACCTTAATGCATGAGTTTAGGGGGAGCCTGTGTGCTTAGTGTGCTCTTTGCTCTATCATGTGTACTAAGGGTGAGCTTTGTATGCTCTTTGGCCCTAGTGCATGTGTTTAGACGGAGCTTGTGAGTTTTGTTCTCCTTTGCTCTTTTGCCGGTGGTGTCGAGCCCTTTTTGCCTCCCCTCGAGGAGCCGGTCGTTTGTGAGCTTTGTGTGTGTGAGCTCCTTTGTAGCATATGTATAGCTTTCCTTTGTGCATTTCTTGCATTTGGCATGGCATATGTAGCATGATGTATAGGCATCTTTGTATCTTAGGTTGCATGCATTTTGTATCATATGCATTGTTTAGGAAAGGCTTCTCCTATACACATTGTTCACCATGGAATGACATATATGTCTTTGTGAGCTAGTTTGGTAAGCTATGGTTAGTTTTGGCTTAGCTCTTGATAATCTTGGTTTGTATCCATGGTTGATGGCTATGTTTTTGAAAAATTTCATATATATATGCTCTCTTGTGAGTAAATGCCTTTACATGATCTTGACATGTTTTAGTGGCTTGGCTATGCTTAATTTGTGGTTGGATAGCTTATTTTGATCATATGGGGCCAAAGGCTCATTTGCCATCATGAATGTTTAGCCCCCATGCTTCATCTTGTGGAGGGGCATAAGTTCCTTTTTGTCGCAAAGACATTTCATGTACCAATTATAAATCTGAAAATGAAATGTAAATTGCTTGAAAAATGTGCTCCCATGTCATATGTGCTAATTTTAATTTGCTTTGGGTGCTAAATCGTTGCATGATGCCTACCAATGAGAAGTCTCATATATAGAAGTAGGCACATGGCTCGGTGGCTTTGACATGACATGAGGTGCTTGTGGGTGTTTATGATGGTCTTATGCTTAGAATGGTTGTCCTAGCATGAAGTTTGTGTGGCTTTGCCATTTTGACATGTTTTGCTCATGTTTAGGACTTTGCTCATGAGAGGGTGTTTTTTCGCAAAATTGCTAAATTCTATCTTAGCTTCGCCCAATGGTTGTGAAACTTGGTGATCATGAAGTTTATGTCTTTACGAAGCTATAGAGTATCTAACTTGCTCGTTTGGACATGTGTAGCATCCTATGTTGAATTTTGTCTATTTGAGAAGCTCTAGGTTGCATTTTTTTTGCATTTTTGGCTTGATTCATGCATTGTCAACAAGGGGGAGAAGTTTGAGCATGTTTTGGCCTACTGAATGCATTTGGAAGGTTTTCAGGTGGTTGCGAGCTATTTTTGGGCTCTGTTGTGCACCGGTCTGACCGGTTGAGGTCACCGGTCTGACCGGTCAGAGTGCTGGTCCTGTTCACATGTTGCCCACCGGTCTGACCGATGGTGTCGACCGGTCTGACCGGTCAGAGCTGAGCTGTTGCAGCTACTCTGTTTTGTGAAGTGGTTCGCATGCATTTGTCCAGGGGGAGTTGCATCGGTTCAGGGGGAGCTTGCATGTGTGCAGGGGGAGCTCTTTGTGGTTTTCGAGCTCTGGTTTGATGGTTTGTGCTCTTTGCTTGAGCATGTTTTGTCTCGGATGTGTCGAGTCGTTGCCCTTGCCTAAGGGGTCCGAGACTTGTCTTCTTCAAGTGATCTTGCTCTTTGCCTTTTCTTTGGCTTTCGATCACTTGTTGGAGTTTCTTTTAGTCGTTTCTTTTCTTTTCCTTTTCTCTTGGTTACCAAAACGTGTGTGTTGTCAATGCACTCATCAAGGGGGAGATTGAGAGCCAGGTGTGGTTCGAGGACCGGTGGATGGTCGCTTCCTGGTGTGATGAGTGATTGACAACGTGGTGTAGACTGATTCTTGGCTAAGTATTGCAGGTGCAGGTTGCGGCTTGACTGGTGCAGGTGCAGGTGAAGAACAAGCGTGAAAGGTCGTTGCCGGTGAGGCCTCCAGGTGTGGAGAAGACAAGTAGGCTTGGTTCGAGGGACCCGGTGGCCAGCGGGGTCAAGTGCGGGCCGCATGGTGGCAAGAACGGCAAGATGAAGTCATGGACGGTTTCTTGGTTGAGCCTCAAAACCAAGGTCGAGCCGGGACTACGTGGGAGCCGAGTCATGAGTGGTGATTGGCGGAGGCTACACCGAGTTCGCGGGGTTTCCGGTGGTTCACCAGAAAACCACTGGGTTCCTTGGTTGATCCACAAAGCCAAGACCGAAGAACCGAAGACGGAGGTGCAGCAGCTCCAGACCGGTCTGACCGGTGGGTCTGACCGGTCTGACCGGTGGGTACCGGTCTGACCGGTGAGGAGCACCGGTCTGACCGGTGTGCGACGACGCAGTCCGGAATCTTCGAAGCGGAGGACACGCGTCGGGATCGCAAGGCTTGCGTCGAGGCTAAGCAAGTTTGCGGTCGCTGGGCATCCGTCCGATGGTGCGAAGACAAAGACTTCCAATTTCGCCCTCGAGGGGCATGTATCCCTAGTTAGCTAGTAAGGGTATTTTAGTCTTTCGGTTGCCTCCATATAACCCAAGGGGTGAGAGGATGGCAGCCATCTCTTGGAACCCTAGCTCATTTGGTTTTCCTATTTTCCTTCCTATTTTCTTAGGATTTTTGTAGGACTAGCTTGAGAGCTTCATGGTGAGATCTTGTGAGAGGGAAGGATGATCGGGCGGCAAGCTAGACCTTGTATGAACCTCTTTGGTATGTATAGATGATTCGGCGTGGTTCCTCAAGGCTTGGATGTGTCTTTCCCGTTTCTCCTTTTTGGTGATTTTCGGAGCCCTTTCTTGGCGATTTTCTTGGAGCGATTTCGAGGCCTTTCTCTTTGGGATTTGGTGGGGGATGTATGCATGAACCCTTCGTGGTTCTT
The DNA here is from genome assembly GCA_036936925.1 of Cenchrus fungigraminus. NCBI lineage: Eukaryota > Viridiplantae > Streptophyta > Magnoliopsida > Poales > Poaceae > Cenchrus > Cenchrus fungigraminus. Next base: position 52,012,163 of record CM072772.1, on the reverse strand, counting down.
TTCCCTTTGATTCCCCTTCCAAATCCGTGAGCAAAGGGGCTCGATTTTGGGGTTTTCGTGGCTCTAGGGTTAGAGGCGTTCTTGGTGGGATTTCTTCGATTCCTCTTGATTTGACAAGTTTTGGTGGACCAAATCTTGGCTATGGAGTACCCATGAGGTGTTCCTACTATCCCCAAAGTCTTGTGCAAAACCGTGGAGCGAATCGGGAGATCGGGAGTTGGATTTGGAGGAGTTGACTCGCGGGCGCTGTTCTTCCCGAGCTGCCCAGGCACGACCGGTCTGACCGGTGCTCTTGACCGGTCTGACCGGTGCTAGCCCTTGGTGGGTTTTTGTCTCGGGGAACAGCCTTGTCCGTGTGGTTTTGTCCCGTGGTCCTGCTGTTCAGTTCTTGGAGTGTTTGGAGTTGTTTTGCTAGGATTTGTGAGGGGTTCTTCTTCCTCACAGGTTGTGTTTCGTGGTGGTTTTTGTTCCAGGGCCTAGAGGATTCACTGAGGCTTCCTGGAACATTTGCTGTGCGGCTGCTGTAGCCACCGGCCTGACCGGCTCTGTCCACCGGTCTGACCGGTGTCACCGGTCTGACCGGTGTAGCACAGGCAGCAAGCCGTGCAAGTTTCCGCTGTGTGTTTTGGTGAGTTTTGGCTAGGAAGGTTGAGTGTTGGTTCCTAGGACCAGTAGCACTCCAGTGGCTGCGTGGTCTTGACCAACTTGGGTAGTTGGGTCGGAGACGTGAGTTGGAAGCCGTGTTCGTCTTGTTGGAGTTCTCATCTCCTTCGAGAAGAATTTTTATCGGCTCCCATTCACTCCCCCCCTCTCTGGTTCGCCTAATCGGTCCTTCAATTGGTATCAGAGCCGGTTCGGGTCTTTATTGACTCTTACCAGTCTAAGATCCAAAGATGGCGTACCAGGAACGGGGTTCGGGTCCTCCGCACTTCGATGGGAAGAACTACCAGATGTGGCAAAGGCGGATGGCGGCGTTCCTCCGCGGAAAGGGTCAGATCCTTTGGGATGTCACGGTGAACACAGCTTATGTTCATCCGATGAACTTCCTTGCTCCAGGATCGAGGGATATGTTCGAAGCCAACAACAAGGCTGTCGACTACTTGTTTCGTGCTCTGTGTCAGCCTGAATTCGATCGGGTTCAGACAGAGGACTTAGCTTGTAGGATTTGGGAGCAGTTGAAGGATGCTCATGCTGGGAATGCTCAGGTTCAGGCTCGGATGTACGCGACTTACCGGAGAGAGTACGAGAACTTCACTCATCTCCCCGGCGAGTCCGTCGATGCCCTTTTCCAGCGATTTACGGTCGTTGTGAACAACATGAGAGCCAATGTGGACGTCCTTCCATACAATGATCATGATAGAGCCGTGAAGCTCTTGCACTCGTTGGATCGTACCGTATGGGACGGGAAGTTTGAGGCTATTGTTGAGTCCGAGAAGTATGACACCTTGACGGTGAACGAGCTGTTCTCGAAGCTCAAGTCGGCTGAGTTGGACCGTGGTATGACAGCCAAGATCGAGAGCCCGACTGATTCTCATAGTCTCGCTCTCGTTAGTGGCAAAGGAGCCAAGTCTAATGCTAACGCATCCTCCAGGATGTACTCTTTGTCTTCTTTGATGTCTTTGCCAGACGAGGAGTTCGACGTGCTTGGAGAGGACGAGCTGGCGTTGCTGACCAGGCGGTTCGAGAGGCTGCACGAGAACCGGGTGAACTCAAGGAGGAACTCGAGAGCGTGTTTCAAGTGCGGCAAGACCGGACACTTTTTCGCCGAGTGTCCGAAGGTGAACAACCACGACAAGCACAAGTCCAAGGACAAAGGAAGAAGATCCAAGAAGAAGGAACATGAACATGGGAGGAAGACACGGACCCGAGAAAAGATCAAGAGATCGAGCGACATCGACTCCGACTCTGAGGATGTGTCATCAAGCTCGAGTGAAGAAGAAGAAGAAGAGGACAGCAAGAGGAAGCACAGAAAGAAGAAGAAGGACTTCGGCAAGTACTTGAACGGCCTTTGCTGTACCGCAAGCAAGACTTCGAGAGGCTGCAACAAGAAGGATGGGCTATGCGGCATGGCACGCAGCTCCGGCAGCAAGAGAAGCCAGAAGAACGCCTCGGAATCAGACTCCGACTCCGAGGATGAGGTATGTGATGAGCTCTCTTCTTTACGCAAGGAGAATGAGGAGTTGGTTGACTTGCTTGATAATCGCGATCACATGCTTATAGAGGCTAAGAAGCTTAGGAAGGAGCTTAGAGCTTTGCTTGAAGATGCTAGGACTAGAGTGGCTGAGCTAGAAACACAGGTTCTTGATGGCAAGCTTGAAATCGATTCGCTTAAGGCTAGCCCTGTGGTTTCTGATGAGATTGATTGTGCTGATTGCTCTGTTTTCCTAGCTGATTTGACTGCTCTTAGGGAAAAGCATGCCTCCAAGTGTGAGGAACTAGATGTGCTTAGGGTTGAGTTGGCTGAGCTGCAATCTAGACCCACTTTGCTTGGTGCATGTACTTCTTGCCCTGGTTTGCATGAAAAAATTGCTGAGCTTCGTTCTCGCATTGTTTCGCTTGAGGCTGATTTGAAAGTGCCTATTCCTACTGCTTGCTCTACCTGTGAATTACATGCTGTGAAGAATTTGGAACTTGCAAAATGTGTTGATCATTTGCAGGATGAGAACAGTAAGTTGCGTGAAGTGCTGAGTTGGTTGTCTAGTCAGGAACCTCAGCTTGGCATGATGATTTCCGGTTATAAGCGCTTTGATGGTTGGGCTTTGGGATCTGTTAAGTTTGGTGAGAGCAGTGATGAGAGAGAAGGGAAATTTGGGAATATTCCAGTCCCACCACAACCCACGCTCAAAGACAGGTTTGCACCCAATCCAAACCAGTTGCTTAAACCGAGAGAAAAGCCTAGTGAGAAACCAAGTGGGAAATCTAGTGAGAAGCCATGTGAAGAGCCTCACCCCAAGCCTAAGCTAAGACCAATCCGTTTCCATTGTGAGTTTTGTGGAAAGGATGGTCACAAGAGAGAGTTTTGCTATAAGAGAAGGAGAGAGGCGAGAATGGCTAAGGAGTGGGCAAACAAGGACAGGTACCACCTTTCTCATGGTGTGCCTGAGCCTCGTATGCCACTACCTAAGGGAAAGGGTGTTGTGCATACAGTTCCAGCATGGAGAGATAGAAGAGCTTCAGGTGGAGGCAGGTTTGCTGGCCGAGGACCACCGGCCAGACCGGTCAGAGTGACCGGTCAGACCGGTGCTAGGCAGAGTGCTGGACAGTTTGGTTTCCGGGATTGTGAAGCTAGAGGGTTCAGCCTGTTTGGTCGTGGAACAGGTGGTAGGCGCTTTGAGTCTGGTGGTGTTGAGTTTGCTGGACGTTCTCCACCTCGTGATCAATACGAGTTTGGGAGAGGTCGCAGCTTTGAGTCTCAGAGGGGCTACGGACCACGGTTTCCCTTTCGTGGTACTCGTACTCCTCCAGTGAGACGGGAGTGGTTTTCCCATGGTGGTTCCAGGTTTGATAGGTTAGACGGGATGGATCGCAGTTTTGATAGGCCCGGTAGGATGGATGTTGCTAACCCTACTTTTGAGGAAATGGCCCAGCACTGGTTTGACACCTTTGGTACTAACCCCAGTGTTGAGTCGTTTGCTCGCTCTCGCTCTTGGTTTTGAGTTGCAGGTGGGAGGCCCGGAGAACATTTGGTTGATATCGGGGGAGGTTCTCCGGCCTCATACCCCGGTGATGATATGGAGGTACATCACTTTCGGGGACGGTGGACAAGGATGGGTGACTTCTGAAGAAATGATCAAGGTAAGTATTTTTGTGATCTTCAAATGTGTGGCCTTGGTCAAGCCACTTGGTTCGTTTTGCTCCTTGCCCTATCTCATGTATGTAAGGTGAGCTTTGTATGCTCTTTGACCTTAATGCATGAGTTTAGGGGGAGCCTGTGTGCTTAGTGTGCTCTTTGCTCTATCATGTGTACTAAGGGTGAGCTTTGTATGCTCTTTGGCCCTAGTGCATGTGTTTAGACGGAGCTTGTGAGTTTTGTTCTCCTTTGCTCTTTTGCCGGTGGTGTCGAGCCCTTTTTGCCTCCCCTCGAGGAGCCGGTCGTTTGTGAGCTTTGTGTGTGTGAGCTCCTTTGTAGCATATGTATAGCTTTCCTTTGTGCATTTCTTGCATTTGGCATGGCATATGTAGCATGATGTATAGGCATCTTTGTATCTTAGGTTGCATGCATTTTGTATCATATGCATTGTTTAGGAAAGGCTTCTCCTATACACATTGTTCACCATGGAATGACATATATGTCTTTGTGAGCTAGTTTGGTAAGCTATGGTTAGTTTTGGCTTAGCTCTTGATAATCTTGGTTTGTATCCATGGTTGATGGCTATGTTTTTGAAAAATTTCATATATATATGCTCTCTTGTGAGTAAATGCCTTTACATGATCTTGACATGTTTTAGTGGCTTGGCTATGCTTAATTTGTGGTTGGATAGCTTATTTTGATCATATGGGGCCAAAGGCTCATTTGCCATCATGAATGTTTAGCCCCCATGCTTCATCTTGTGGAGGGGCATAAGTTCCTTTTTGTCGCAAAGACATTTCATGTACCAATTATAAATCTGAAAATGAAATGTAAATTGCTTGAAAAATGTGCTCCCATGTCATATGTGCTAATTTTAATTTGCTTTGGGTGCTAAATCGTTGCATGATGCCTACCAATGAGAAGTCTCATATATAGAAGTAGGCACATGGCTCGGTGGCTTTGACATGACATGAGGTGCTTGTGGGTGTTTATGATGGTCTTATGCTTAGAATGGTTGTCCTAGCATGAAGTTTGTGTGGCTTTGCCATTTTGACATGTTTTGCTCATGTTTAGGACTTTGCTCATGAGAGGGTGTTTTTTCGCAAAATTGCTAAATTCTATCTTAGCTTCGCCCAATGGTTGTGAAACTTGGTGATCATGAAGTTTATGTCTTTACGAAGCTATAGAGTATCTAACTTGCTCGTTTGGACATGTGTAGCATCCTATGTTGAATTTTGTCTATTTGAGAAGCTCTAGGTTGCATTTTTTTTGCATTTTTGGCTTGATTCATGCATTGTCAACAAGGGGGAGAAGTTTGAGCATGTTTTGGCCTACTGAATGCATTTGGAAGGTTTTCAGGTGGTTGCGAGCTATTTTTGGGCTCTGTTGTGCACCGGTCTGACCGGTTGAGGTCACCGGTCTGACCGGTCAGAGTGCTGGTCCTGTTCACATGTTGCCCACCGGTCTGACCGATGGTGTCGACCGGTCTGACCGGTCAGAGCTGAGCTGTTGCAGCTACTCTGTTTTGTGAAGTGGTTCGCATGCATTTGTCCAGGGGGAGTTGCATCGGTTCAGGGGGAGCTTGCATGTGTGCAGGGGGAGCTCTTTGTGGTTTTCGAGCTCTGGTTTGATGGTTTGTGCTCTTTGCTTGAGCATGTTTTGTCTCGGATGTGTCGAGTCGTTGCCCTTGCCTAAGGGGTCCGAGACTTGTCTTCTTCAAGTGATCTTGCTCTTTGCCTTTTCTTTGGCTTTCGATCACTTGTTGGAGTTTCTTTTAGTCGTTTCTTTTCTTTTCCTTTTCTCTTGGTTACCAAAACGTGTGTGTTGTCAATGCACTCATCAAGGGGGAGATTGAGAGCCAGGTGTGGTTCGAGGACCGGTGGATGGTCGCTTCCTGGTGTGATGAGTGATTGACAACGTGGTGTAGACTGATTCTTGGCTAAGTATTGCAGGTGCAGGTTGCGGCTTGACTGGTGCAGGTGCAGGTGAAGAACAAGCGTGAAAGGTCGTTGCCGGTGAGGCCTCCAGGTGTGGAGAAGACAAGTAGGCTTGGTTCGAGGGACCCGGTGGCCAGCGGGGTCAAGTGCGGGCCGCATGGTGGCAAGAACGGCAAGATGAAGTCATGGACGGTTTCTTGGTTGAGCCTCAAAACCAAGGTCGAGCCGGGACTACGTGGGAGCCGAGTCATGAGTGGTGATTGGCGGAGGCTACACCGAGTTCGCGGGGTTTCCGGTGGTTCACCAGAAAACCACTGGGTTCCTTGGTTGATCCACAAAGCCAAGACCGAAGAACCGAAGACGGAGGTGCAGCAGCTCCAGACCGGTCTGACCGGTCTGACCGGTGGGTACCGGTCTGACCGGTGAGGAGCACCGGTCTGACCGGTGTGCGACGACGCAGTCCGGAATCTTCGAAGCGGAGGACACGCGTCGGGATCGCAAGGCTTGCGTCGAGGCTAAGCAAGTTTGCGGTCGCTGGGCATCCGTCCGATGGTGCGAAGACAAAGACTTCCAATTTCGCCCTCGAGGGGCATGTATCCCTAGTTAGCTAGTAAGGGTATTTTAGTCTTTCGGTTGCCTCCATATAACCCAAGGGGTGAGAGGATGGCAGCCATCTCTTGGAACCCTAGCTCATTTGGTTTTCCTATTTTCCTTCCTATTTTCTTAGGATTTTCGTAGGACTAGCTTGAGAGCTTCATGGTGAGATCTTGTGAGAGGGAAGGATGATCGGGCGGCAAGCTAGACCTTGTATGAACCTCTTTGGTATGTATAGATGATTCGGCGTGGTTCCTCAAGGCTTGGATGTGTCTTTCCCGTTTCTCCTTTTTGGTGATTTTCGGAGCCCTTTCTTGGCGATTTTCTTGGAGCGATTTCGAGGCCTTTCTCTTTGGGATTTGGTGGGGGATGTATGCATGAACCCTTCGTGGTTCTTTTCCCTTTGATTCCCCTTCCAAATCCGTGAGCAAAGGGGCTCGATTTTGGGGTTTTCGTGGCTCTAGGGTTAGAGGCGTTCTTGGTGGGATTTCTTCGATTCCTCTTGATTTGACAAGTTTTGGTGGACCAAATCTTGGCTATGGAGTACCCATGAGGTGTTCCTACTATCCCCAAAGTCTTGTGCAAAACCGTGGAGCGAATCGGGAGATCGGGAGTTGGATTTGGAGGAGTTGACTCGCGGGCGCTGTTCTTCCCGAGCTGCCCAGGCACGACCGGTCTGACCGGTGCTCTTGACCGGTCTGACCGGTGCTAGCCCTTGGTGGGTTTTTGTCTCGGGGAACAGCCTTGTCCGTGTGGTTTTGTCCCGTGGTCCTGCTGTTCAGTTCTTGGAGTGTTTGGAGTTGTTTTGCTAGGATTTGTGAGGGGTTCTTCTTCCTCACAGGTTGTGTTTCGTGGTGGTTTTTGTTCCAGGGCCTAGAGGATTCACTGAGGCTTCCTGGAACGTTTGCTGTGCGGCTGCTGTAGCCACCGGCCTGACCGGCTCTGTCCACCGGTCTGACCGGTGTCACCGGTCTGACCGGAGCAGGCCATCGGTCTGACCGGTGTAGCACAGGCAGCAAGCCGTGCAAGTTTCCGCTGTGTGTTTTGGTGAGTTTTGGCTAGGAAGGTTGAGTGTTGGTTCCTAGGACCAGTAGCACTCCAGTGGCTGCGTGGTCTTGACCAACTTGGGTAGTTGGGTCGGAGACGTGAGTTGGAAGCCGTGTTCGTCTTGTTGGAGTTCTCATCTCCTTCGAGAAGAATTTTTATCGGCTCCCATTCACTCCCCCCCTCTCTGGTTCGCCTAATCGGTCCTTCATAAGATAAGGTAGGTAAAGACTTGATGTGCATCCCTATGGCATGTGGGTCCCATGCGTAAGGGTAAAAGCAAATATAACAACAAAAATATAGTAGTAAAAATATTTTTATGCCACCACGAAAAATCATTATACAGGTTTTGACACACCGTAAAATTATTTACCATGGGGCGTGAAAAAGTTTTTACTGTAGTAAATATGAAATTCAGAAATATATTTTTGTGTTTTTACCGGTTACCTTTGGCGAGGGTTCGGGACTTCCGAGTCTTCTAATATTCAGGTGCATCCTCCGTCTTCACAGATAATGGTCCTTCTGATGATGTCTTTTCTTGATCGATCATGTTCGCGTTGATGCTGAGCTCTGGTCTGGGTCTGAAGGCAAACTTCTCCTCCTTTCCATTGATCTCAAATGTGATCTCCCCTCTACCTACATTGATGCGTGCATTGGCGGTGCTCAGGAATGGTCGCCCGAGAATTAGTGAAACCCTAGAGTCTGGGTGCATATCCCATACCACGAAATCAACTGGCACCAAGAACTCTCGGATTTTCACTGGAACATTCTCGGCGATTCCTGATGGGTAGCGAACTGATTGATCTGCCAATTGGAGACACATTGATGTTGGAACCAAGGTAGGGTGCTTGAGCTTGTCGAAGACAACCTTGGGCATCACACTAACACTTGCTCCAAGATCACAGAGTGCATTGTTGAAGTATTTATTTCCAATGGAGCACTCAATAGTGGGGCATCCTGGATCCTTTTTCTTGATGAGCGATGTGTTCAGGATTGCCGCACTGCATTCTTCGGTCAACTTGATGATCTCTGTAGTTGGCAAAGGTTTCTTCTTATTCAGGATGTCTCGGATGTACTTGGCATATGTCGGGACTTGCATGGCATCCAATAGAGGTATGTTGACATAAAGCTTCTGGATGACTTCGATGAACTTCCCGAATTGATCATCAACTTGAGGTTTTCTCACTCTTCTTGGATATGGTATGAAGTTGGTGTCGTGGAAATCTTGTCTTGCTGAGTCTTGTTCTTCTTGCACGACTTCTTCTACGTTATTATCCTTCTCTGGAGCTTCGGCTGGTGCTACAGGTACTGCAGATGTTGCAGGTGCTGTAGGTATTCTAGCCGGTGGTCTTGCTGTGCCCTTGGGATATGGTGTATCTGTTGTTTGCTTGCCACCTCTTGTTGGGACATTAAATACCTACTCAGGGTTAGTGGCAACAGGTGCAACAGCAAATAATTTTGATAACTTTGATTCTAGTTCAGCATTAAAGATAGCTTGATCTTTTAAGATTTCAGAAAAATTATCCATCTTAACATTTATGTCTTCTAGAATCTTATCATTAGCAACAAGCTTCTTAGAGAGATTATTGGTTATTTCATCCTGTTCTTCAATTAACTCTCGTAGCAAAGGTCGCTTGAAATTATTACCTGTATACTTACCTGCGTAAGTCGGTCGTGGTTGTAGGTCTTTTTCTTGGCTTGGTGCTGACTTGTGGACCACCAAGCTTGAATTTCTTGAAGTATTTATCGAATCTTGTAAAGCTTGTCGATCCTTCTTGAAGTTGGCTCGTTCCTCAAGCCTGTTCAATAGCACGTCCATACTAGTTGATAGTTCTTTCAACTCTTCATCTTCTTGTACTTCTTCACTCTGACGACATTGTTGAGTGTTCTTCTGAGTCCAGCCTTGATTTTCAGATATCTTTTGCATAAGTGTATTGGCTTGTCTCGTAGTGAGTGACAAGAATGATCCTTTAGCAGCTGCATCTAGATGCTCAGACGCTTTTTGATTTAATCCATGGTAAAAGCTTTGTAAGAGCATCCATTCTTTTATTCCATGGTGAGGGCAATCTGATATATATTCTTGCAAACGTTCCCATGCCTCTGGAATTGACTCATTTTTCTGCTGCTGGAAATTGGTGATTTTTCCACGTAAAGCATTGGTTTTGCCTGTGGGGAAAAACTTTGATAGGAAGGTTGTAGAACATTCCTCCCATGTGTTGATTTCATTGGAGTAGAACCATTGTCTCGCCCTCCCCTTTAGTGAAAATGGGAATAAGCGGAGTAGGATCGTTTCCTTGGGAATGTCCTTGATGGAGATGGTGGTGCCTTTCTCCAAAAAGTTTTGGAGACGAGCGCTTGCATCTTCATGTACCTTTCCACTGAATAGATCAGCTTGCACCATGTTGATGTGGCTAGGCTTAAGCTCGAATTCATGATCGATTGTTGGTCCAATGCAAATGTTATTGATGTTTGGAGCAGAGAATTCCAACAATGTCTTCTCAGCTATGGCTTCAGAACTTGGTGTAAAGCTTCCTTGGTTGATTTGACTCAAATAATTGAAGTGTGGTGAATCACAATCAAACCTGTTAATACCCTTCAAATAAGATAGATAAAAACAAACAAGGGTAATTCTGTTTAAGCAGAGGAGCCAAATTACAAAGTCTCATTAAAGTATCTAGCCATCGATTTTCAAAAGGTAGCCATCCAATCTTCCCCGGCAACGGCGCCAGAAATGCTTGTTGACATTTCTTAACGCAACTTCCAAAGAATAGATCTAGAATCCATTCTAAGCAATGGCGCAAGAAATGTTGGTTGGTATAAGATAAGCCTACAGAAATATTATGGTAGATAATCCGCAAGCGCACGGATACCGGTGAGCATTTCACCCGGGGTGATGGGTTTTAAAATATCGTATGCACAGGGAAGATGGATGGATGTAACAAAAGACATAGGGATGGCAGTAGACTACTTTATAGACTTTGATGGAATGACACGTACTTTAACAGGGGTAAGCCAAATGATAAAGTAATGATAAATCAGACAGGCAGAGGCACATGTGGAGCATAGAACATACTATTCCTAGTCTAGATTAGAATTGGATTTACTTAAGAGGCACAATTCTATATAGCATACAAAGACTGAGTTATTCATCTATTCTAATGTAGCATATCATCACATATAGCATAGTCATGGATAAATGTGAACACCCCGAAGATTACCCAAGAAGATCAAGGACGAAACTTGATCCTCCCAAGAATCATTGTTCGACTAGTCTTATACTCAGGGGGTGGACTGCAAAGGACTCAATAGGCCTGTCACGCCCACGATCTACCACACGACCCGGAGTATAAGGTGAATCCGCAAGTAAATTATATCTATGCACCATGCTTACATACTTTCTACTACCTAGCATACGCGCGTAATCTACTAGGAGCTCTACGAATAAGTGCGTAGACTTATCATTAATCATGACTATATCAAATATACTACTAGAATAAAGTAAGAACTTAGCAATTGCACACATATCATTGAAATAGCATAAAGTCATTGAGAAATAATATAAGAACTGAATCTTGATAACTTACAGATCTGGAACTGGAGCAAAGCTCAACTCTACTCGAATCTGTCTCTCTATCTAGAACTAGGTTCTTGATCTAGAAATTAGATCTTGAACTATGAAGTAGCTATCCTATCTTTGATGTATCCTCTCCTTCTCCTGTCTCGGCCTGATGATGATGATCTTCTGAGAGATGCATACCATGCCCTAGGGGGGTCTGGGGTTGCTTATATAGCCCGGAGGGATAATCCGTCGCCGTAGGATCAAACCGACCTAAACAAGTGGTTGAGATTAACCCTAAGAGGCGGTGGAGGAACCTTCCCGAAACAGGGCCTGATCGGGGCCAGGGGGAGCCCGATCGGCCTCCCTATAGGGCCGGTCGGCCTGGGCTGGGCCCCGGCTGGGCTCCGCCTTCGCGTGTGGGCCTCTTGTCCCTTCTAGATGCATATCTTCTTGGAGACCACTTCGGTTGAGTTCGGGTGTCTTCTGGAGCCTTCTAGAATTCATTCTTTTCGCATTTTCCTGAATAGTCCCTGAAAATATATAATTCACCAAAACTCATGGAATTCATTAGTCCAAGGCCCTATACTACTGTTGATTTATCTTTTTGGTCCTTTTTCCTGTATTGTTGATGCATAAAAATAAGAGTTAGTGAGCATCAACACTCGAGTCACTTGAAAAGAACTCGATCGACCAGTGGGACCAGCTGAAGGCTCAGTTCACCAGCAACTTCGCGGGCGCCATGGAGCGCTCGGGTACTCGCATGGACCTGGCGATGGTCAAGCAGGAACAAGGTGAGACGCTTCGCCAGTACATGCGGCGCTTCTTCGACAAGCGCGCGACCGTAGTCGACGTCACCGACAAAGAAGTCATCGACCTCTTCCAAGACGGACTCTATCACCGTCGCACCTTCGAAGACTTCGGTCGCCGCCGCCCGAGTTCCATCACCAAGCTCATGGACATGATCACATCATGGGCCGACGAAGAGGACAAGGCGAACGCCAAGTACGACTCCATTCGCGTAAGAACAAGAGCAACACAGGCGGCAACAACAACAACAACAACAACAACAAAGATCAAGGGGGTCATCACAACAACAACTACTCGAGCTCCAACCGCAAGCGCAAGCCAGACAACACAGTCGCGGCTATACAGCACCCTGCAAAGGACAACTCGAAAAAGACCTCAGGCGGCTTCAGGGACTTGCTCAAAGAGAAGTGCACGTGGCATCTGGATGGTAAGAACACCACCGAGCAGTGCTACCAGCTCCAGCGAGCACTCAAGGATACTCCCGACCCATGGCCTCCTCACGACAAGAAGGGCAAGAAAAAAGTCGACGAGGGCAACGGTGACTTCCAGGAACCTGACAAGACAGTGAATGTCCTATTCGGCGGACTACCCACCAGACGGTCTCAGAAGGCCACCCGACGGGAAGTCTTGAACATCGAACCAGCGGTGCCGACACCTCTGAGGTGGTCGGGGGTACCCATCACCTTCTCCCGCGTGGATCAATGGACAAGCTTCTCCGAACCAGGATGTTTCCCACTCGTCTTGAAACCTGTAGTCGCGGGCTCCAGACTCAACAAGGTCCTTATCAACGGCGGGAGCGGACTCAACATCCTCTTCACCAAGACCTTGAAGAAGATGAAGCTCGACATCACCGACATGCTCACCAAGAGCGCGTCACCCTTCTACGGCATTGTCCCCGGTAACACGGCTATTCCACTGGGCTCAGTGGTCCTGCCAGTTACCTTCGGGGAGACAAGGGAGAACTACCGCACCGAGTACATCAAGTTCGAGGTTGCGGACTTCGAAACCTCCTACCATGCCATCCTCGGCAGACCAGCTATCGCCAAGTTCATGGCGGTAACACACTACACCTACTTGGTACTCAAGATGCCAAGTCCTGCCGGAGTACTCACACTACAAGGGGACTTGAAGATTTCGTTCGACTGCGACACCGAAGCCGTGGAACTCACAGCGACCAACCAAGTACCCAATGCAATGATGGAGATCTTTGCTGCGTCCAAAAAGCTCGCCCCAACTGAACTCGAGATTCCCGAGAAGACCGACACCACAAACAAGCCTCAGCCATCAGAGGAAGTCCATGTGAAGGCCATCGACCTTGGGACGGGCGACAGTAGCAAGACTACCATGATCGGGGCGGGTCTTGACCCAAAATAGGAAGACGCACTCATCAGCTTCCTCCGGGCTAACCGAGACATCTTCGCATGGAAACCAACGGACATGCCAGGGGTGCCCAGGAGGCTAATCGAGCACTCACTCAACGTCGATCCTAAAGCTACCCCCAAATGACAAAACCTTCGCCGTTTCGCCGACGACCGACGGGATGCCATCAAGAAGGAACTCACCAAACTACTCGCGGCGGGCTTCATCCGTGAAGTTTTCCATCCTGAGTGGCTCGCCAACCCCTTCCTCGTCTGCAAGAAGAACACCAACGAGTGGAGGATGTGCGTCGACTACACCGACCTCAACAAGCACTACCCCAAAGACCCCTTCGAGTTGCCGCGGATTGATCAAGTCATCGACTCCACGGCGGGTTGCGACCTGCTCTGCTTCCTCGACTGCTACTTCGGGTACCACCAGATCGCTATCAAGGAAGAAGACCAGGAGAAGACCGCGTTCATCACCCCGTTCGGCACCTACTGCTACACGACAATGTCGTTCGGGTTGAAGAACGCCGGCGCCACCTACCAACGAGCTATCCAGGCCTGCTTCAAGAAGCAACTCAACAAGAACGTCGAAGCCTACGTGGATGACGTGGTCGTCAAGACCAGAAACTCCGATACGGTCATCGCCGATCTTGAAGAGACTTTCGCATCCCTGTGACAGTACCAATGGAAGCTCAATCCCAACAAGTGTGTCTTCGGCGTACCATCTGGGAAACTACTCGACTTCATCATCAGCCATCGTGGCATCGAAGCCAACCCTGAGAAGATCTCCGCCATCACCAACATGAAAGCTCCAACATGCATCAAGGATGTCCAGAAGCTGACCGGGTGCATGGCGGCCCTGAACAGATTTATCTCGAAGCTTGGAGAACGGGGACTACCCTTCTTCAAACTACTCAAGCATCAAGAGAAGTTCGCGTGGACCACGGAGGCCGATCAAGCTCTGGCGCAGCTCAAAGACTTCGTGTCTAAGCCACCGGTCCTCACGGCTCCTCGCAAAAAGGAGCAGCTACTGCTCTAACTCGCTGCGACTACTCATGTGGTCAGTACTGCCATCGTCGTCGAGCGGCAGGAAGAAGGCCACGCCTACCCAGTCCAGCGACCAGTCTACTTCGTCAGCGAGGTTCTCTCAAAGTCCAAGGCATGGTACCAGTCGGTCCAGAAGCTACTCTACGCAGTGCTCATCACCTCGCGGAAGCTACGACACTACTTCCAGGAGTACTCGATTGTTGTTATCACCGACTACCCGCTCGGTGACATACTCCGCAACCAGGATGCTACTGGAAGAATCACCAAGTGGGCGGTCGAACTCAGCGCCCTCAACATCGACTTCAAGCCACGTACTGCTATCAAGTCCCAAGCACTAATCGACTTCATGGCAGAGTGGTGGGAGAATCAGCTACCAACTCCAACCAAGCGCCCAGAACACTGGGTGATGTACTTCGACGGCTCACTCAAGCTCGAAGGGGCAGGTACAGGGGTACTACTGATCTCTCCAAAGGGTGAACAACTCAAGTACGTCCTGCAGATCTTCTGGAAGGTCTCAAACAACGAAGCTGAGTACAAAGCCCTACTTCACGGGCTCCGCCTCGCAATCTCTTTGGGCATCAAGCGGCTACTAGTCTACGGCGACTCCGCAGTGGTCATCAACCAAGTCAACAAGTCTTAGGATCACAACAAGGAGAACATGGAAGCCTACTGTCTGGAAGTTCGCAAGCTCGAGAACAAGTTCTACGGTCTCGAGTTCCACCACGTCATCCGTGACAACAATGTTGCCGCGGACGTCCTGTCGAAGCTTGGTTCTACTCGCGCGCAAGTACCTACTGGAGTCTTCGTCCACGAGCTTCACGCGCCATCCATCCCGGAGTCGGCACCAACGGCCACTGACCCTGCGCCACTACAGTCTGGCCAGGAGGTCATGATGATTTATGTGGACTGGAGACAACCCTTCATCGACTACATCCGCGAGCAGAAGGTCTCATCCGACAAGAACTTGGCCGAACAACTCGTCCGCCGAGCCAAGGCCTACGTACTAGTCGGAGACAAGCTCTACAGGCGAGGTGCCACTTCTGGAGTACTCATGAAGTGCATACCTCGAGAAGAAGGCAAGGATATCTTGGAGGAGATCCATAAAGGCATCTGTGGCAACCACGCGTCTTCTTGAACGCTGGTGAGCAAGGCTTTCCGACGAGCTTTCTACTGGCCCACAGCTCTGGCCGACGCTGAAGAACTCATCAGAAAGTGCCAAGGATGTCAATTCTTCGCCAAGCAGCAACACGTCCCGGCCTACAAGCTAGTCTCCATACCACCAACCTGGCCCTTTGCCTGCTGGGGGCTCGACATGATTGGGCCTCTGCCAACTGCGCCAGGAGGATTCAACAGAGTCTTGGTGGCCATCGACAAGTTCACCAAGTGGATCGAAGTCAAGCCAGTCACCTGCCCAAAGCCCGACAGAGTACTCGACTTCTTGGATGAACTCGTGCATCGCTACGGGCTGCCCCATCGCATCATCACAGACTTGAGTTCCAACTTCAACAACCATCAGTTCTGGGAATACTGCGAGAACAGCGGGATCGACATTCGGTACGTCTCAGTCGCCCACCCCCGTGCCAACGGCCAAGTTGAGCGCTCCAACGGGATGGTACTCGACGCCCTCAAGAAGCGATTGCACGACGCAGCTAACACCAAAGGAGGGAAGTGGATCAAGGAACAACCCAACGCACTCTGGGGGCTTCGTACTCAGCCTACCAAGCCGACGGGGCCATCGCCCTACTTCCTGGTCTACAGCTCTGAAGCTATTCTACCTGCCGACGTGATGTGGGAATCCCTGGCAGTAGAGCAATACGACGAAGGCATCTCAGAAGACAGCAGACGGGTTGACATCGACGGTCTCGAAGAAGCCCGCTGCGCTGCTCTCGTCCAATCAGCAAGGTACCTCGAGGGTATCCGACGCTACCATGATCGCAACGTCAAGGAACGCTCCTTCAACGTCGGCGATTTAGTCCTCCGTCGTATCCAGAACACGGATGGACTACACAAGCTCAGCTCACCATGGGATGGTCCCTTCTCAATCTCTAAGGTGACCGGACCAGGCTCCTACCGCCTCCAAATCTCTAAGGCGATGACATCAGCAACTCGTGGAACATCGACCAGCTGTGTCGCTTCTACGCGTTGTCGCTCGACTACTCTACGGGTCCAGGTCTACACGACTACTCACGGACTCCTCGCTGTAAGCAGCCTTCCGGTCCTGGCACTAGTCTCCGGACTACTCTTCTCCAAGATCCAGCGTCAACGGCTACTAACGGATCTTGGGCTGCTTAGAGCGCAGAGGACTCTAGCGGCGGTCTGTAAGACCATGTACTCTAGATCCAGTCTATGCGACTACTAACGGATCTCTAGTTGTAAGCGGCCTAAGGGTCCTAGCGCCACTTAGCCGTAGGCGGCCTTCGGGTCCTGGCGACTACACTTGTAAACGGCCCTGACCATCTAGGTGCACTTATTCATCAGTAATAAAGTTTGATTTTCATTCAACTTATTTACTGCGCCTTCCAATCAGGCATCTCCTACTGAGTCTTCCATGTTTCTATTTTTTGTCCACTTCTGTGAAGCATTTGTGGGTATCAAATCCCACTGGGTGCTGTTTTGGAAGTTTTTCCGGTTGAAGCCGCAACCGAGCACCAACGATACCCGAGTAGTCGGAGGTGCCGGTATCCAGATGCGTGAGGATGCCGCCGACCAGTACCTGCCGTAAAAGTTGATAGACTCCAACCAGGACTGGAAGGCCAAATGGTTCTACATCAGCAACCACCATCCTGAGCTGCCGAAGCCGAGCGGGTGTCAACCGAAGCACAAGCCGTGGTGGAACACAGAGCCCACGATGCAAGAGGGTATTCAGCTACCCGAGTTGCTGAAGAAGATCAAGGCCTTGCGAGAGGCCGGTCTGAGGGCCGAACACGTGGCCTTCAGCTTCATGAAGAGGAGAGTATAGCCACTGATGGCACGAGACACCCTCGGGTACCAGTACACCGACGATAAGGATACGTCCCGGTTGCCTGACTTCGAACTCGAGGACGACGTCATCGTCGAGAGGCTAGGCAAGATCTTCAAAGACATGCCGCCGTACACTCCTTGCCCGGTTCTCGAGTATTCCGCAGCTCGGCCGCCAAGCCAGGTCAGTAGTCATGACAGAAGCCCCCGAGTATTGATTAGCTTGATGTAGTCGTACTCACATGTGCTGTATATTGTAGGATGATGTGGCAAAATACAT
This sequence comes from Cenchrus fungigraminus, assembly GCA_036936925.1. Taxonomy (NCBI): domain Eukaryota; kingdom Viridiplantae; phylum Streptophyta; class Magnoliopsida; order Poales; family Poaceae; genus Cenchrus; species Cenchrus fungigraminus. The sequence goes on along the minus strand of CM072772.1, from coordinate 51,994,783 downwards.
CTCCGTCCTGTGCTCCCCTCCGTGTCTCGAAGGACAGGCGCAGGGGAAGGCGGAGCCCAAGGGGAAAGAGCACCGCGTAGTCGGTGAAGGCAGTGTCGCCGTTGTCATCGAGTCCGGCTCTGATGACGATGAAGATGAAGAAACACTGCAGCAAAGGTTCCAGCTGCGCTCCAGGTTCAGCCGAGCTGGGATGCTAGACGTCCCAGTCATCATCGAGAGGCCGTCTAGTCTCGAGGCTAACCTGTTGGTGCTGCAGAGGAGGCCTCACAACGTGGCATGGAAACGCGCCGTCAAGAAGCTGAAGATCTCCGAGACGACCAACCAAGAGGTAAACACCGCGACTAAAGTAGTCGAGCACAGCTGATAAGTAGTCGTGTGCTGAAGATTTGTCTTGTAATCTTGCAGGATATCCCCTCCCCGGACCCCGTAGACCAGGGCGACGAGGGGGTCCTGGACACCGTGGAAGCGGCAGCTGATAGGAGTATCAGCCCGCCTCCGTCAACCGAAGAAGTCGTGCCAGCAGCGGCACGGCAGGAAACCGGCGCTGCGGAGCCGCAGCCATCAGTTGAAGAAGGACGAAACCCTCCGCCGGCTGCAGCAGTGGAGCAACCGGAGGAGGCATCTGTTGAGGCCGGAGCTGCCACCGAGGCTGACATAGTTGATATTGCCAGTATACTAGGTGCGCGGACCATGACCGTGGTGCGGTCAACACTGTAAGTGCTTATGAACTTTCAAGTAGTCGTGTAGACGGTAGACTTGCATTGCTGACTTGATTACTTCGTGATGCAGGAAATCCACGGACCTATCGTGGGACGGTGAGGAGACCAGCACTCCAGCTGACAGAGAGGGCTGCTCGGCGGAGGAGCGCGAACCCACGCCGCCGCCACAGACTGAAGTCGTGGTGGGGTCGACGTTGAAGGAAGGCACCTTGGTTGAAGGTATGTGTCCTGTCACCACTGGTAATCATCATGCATAGTAGTCGTAGCCACTGAGATTGACTGCGTGTACTCATTGTGCTAGGAGCACAAACTGAGGGAACTTCGATTCCTGACGCCGTGGCCATGGAAACGGCTACTGTGGAGTCGGAGCCCACAGGACCGATAGCCAGGACGGCGGAAGAAACAGCCCCTGAGCTGGGGACTGCGGTGGCCCCCGAGTCGGGTGCGGAAGTGTAGGACGATCCGCTCCACGGGACGAGCATGGACGTAGTCGTCCGCTCGCCCATCATAGAGGAAGCCGCGCCAATCCGTTCGGCGGCTATGGCAGAAAAGGTATCTTCGAGCCGCGGGGGTCTTGAGCTGCTGGAAGACAATCTTGTCGATCCGGCCATTGTTGCTCTGAATATGGAGTCATGGCGGTGTACCCAGCAGTGGGTGAAGGTACGTTGCGAGTACCTCGAGTAGTCTTGTACGACGAAATACAAAGTACCCATTTGACTATTCTGTATACGCAGGATATTACTGAAAGATCCCGTTAGAAGTCTGAGCTGCTGAAGGGGTACGGCGACACAGTCCTTCGTGCCGAAGCCTTGGAGAAGGAGCTCGATAAGTCGAAGAAACATTCTGCGCTGCTCTAGTCCAAGCTCGACGGTGCCTTCGCCCAATATCATAACGAAGTGCAAGAGATGCAGGCGAAGAGGGACGACTTGATTCGGAAAAACAAGTCGCTGCGCCAGAAGAATAAAGGTATGCATCCCGCCAAAGCCTTTGAGTACTTATTACGGTACCTTGGTGTAATCTGACAGTGTGATGAGTTGTCTGCAGAGCTTGAGGAAAGGGTCGACCAGCTGAAGGCGTCAGAGACGGACTTGAAGAACATCGTGTATCGTGAGACTGACAAAAGAGAGGTACTTGAATATGAGTACGCTCAGTTGCGCCATGAGTGTATCAAGCACATGGAGCTTCGTGAAGCCTCAGATCGTGACCTTGTCAATTGCTATAAATCTCTGCAGAAGCTCAATGAAGATTGCGAGAAGCTACGAGGCCAGCTGAAGGAACTTGAGGAAGCCGCGCTACCCATTGCAAGGCTGCTGGTGCCACACCCGGGCGGGCCCATGATTGCTCCACTGGTGGACTGGTTGAAGGAAGCCCCCGGGCGTCTGGCGATGTATGTCAAGCACTTGGCGAAGTCGATCCCGAACCAAGTCTTGGCATACATGAAGTCATATTTCCCCAAGGCTCCAGTGGAGGTAGTCATCGGTGGACTTGCAGCGAACTGTACTGACGATCAGTAGAAGACCCTCCTGGAGGATATGGCGCCCATTGCTGAACAAGTGGCGGAAAAGCTCAACCTTCAGTAGGAGTACCTGTAGGAGTAGCTTAAAGTGGTTGATGTAAAACAAACAGAGTTGTTAGTAACTTGTTTGGATTATCGATGAAAGTTGTCCACGATATATCTATGAATTAAGTACTCGTAGCCGCCACTTGCAATGAAGTGTGCGGAGTACCAAACCGTGGTGGAGCTTGTGAGTAGTAGTACTCAGTAGGAGATGCCTAATTGGAAGGCGCAGTAAATAAGTTGAATGAAAATCAAACTTTATTACTGATGAATAAGTACACCTGGATGGTCAGGGTCGTTTACAAGTGTAGTCGCCAGGACCCGGAGGCCGCCTATGGCTAAGTGGCGCTAGGACCCTTAGGCCGCTTATAGCTAGAGATCCGTTAGTAGTCGTATAGACTGGATCTAGAGTACATGGTCTTACAGACCGCCGCTAGAGTCCTCAGCGCTCTAAGTAGCCCAAGATCCGTCAGTAGCCGTTGACGCTGGATCTTAGAGAAGAGTAGTCCGGAGACTAGTGCCAGGACCGGAAGGCCGCTTACAGCAAGGAGTCCGTGAGTAGTCGTGTAGACCTGGACCCGTAGAGTAGTCGAGCGACTACGCGTAGAAGCGACACAGCTGGTCGACGTTCCACGAGTTGCTGATGTCGTCACCTTCAAGTGTTTGGAGGCGGTAGGAGCCTGGTCTGGTCACCTTAGAGATTGAGAAGGGACCTTCCCATGGTGAGCTGAGCTTGTGTAGTCCATCTGTGTTCTGGATACGACGGAGGACTAGATCGCCGATGTTGAAGGAGCGTTCCTTGACGTTGCGATCATGGTAGCGTCGGATACCCTCGAGGTACCTTGCTGATTGGACGAGAGCGGCGCAGCGGGCTTCTTCGAGACCGTCGATGTCAACCCATCTGCTATCTTCTGAGATGCCTTCGTCGTATTGCTCTACTGCCGGGGATTCCCACATCACGTCAGCAGGTAGAATAGCTTCAGAGCCGTAGACCAGGAAGTAGGGCGATGGCCCCGTTGGCTTGGTAGGCTGAGTACGAAGCCCCCAGAGTGCGTTGGGTAGTTCCTTGATCCACTTGCCTCCTTTGGTGTTAGCTGCGCCGTGCAATCGCTTCTTGAGGGCGTCGAGTACCATCCCGTTGGCACGCTCAACTTGGCCGTTGGCACGGGGGTGGGCGACTGAGACGTACCGGACGTCGATCCCGCTGTTCTCGCAGTATTCCCAGAACTGATGGTTGTTGAAGTTGGAACCCAAGTCTGTGATGATGTGATGGGGCAGCCCGCAGCGATGCACGAGTTCATCCAAGAAGTCGAGTACTCTGTCGGCCTTTGGGCAGGTGACCGGCTTGACTTCGATCCACTTGGTGAACTTGTCGATGGCCACCAAGACTCTGTTGAATCCTCCTGGCGCAGTTGGCAGAGGCCCAATAATGTCGAGCCCCCAGCAGGCAAAGGGCCAGGTTGGTGGTATGGTGACTAGCTTGTAGGCCGGGACGTGTTGCTGCTTGGCGAAGAATTGACATCCTTGGCACTTTCTGACGAGTTCTTCAGCGTCGGCCAGAGCTGTGGGCCAGTAGAAAGCTCGTCGGAAAGCCTTGCTCACCAGCGTTCGAGAAGACGCGTGGTTGCCGCAGATGTCTTTATGGATCTCCTCCAAGATATCCTTGCCTTCTTCTCGAGGTATGCACTTCTTGAGTACTCCAGAAGTGGCACCTCGCCTATAGAGCTTGTCTCCGACTAGTACGTAGGCCTTGGCTCGGCGGACGAGTTGTTCGGCCAAGTTCTTGTCGGATGAGACCTTCTGCTCGCGGATGTAGTCGATGAAGGGTTGTCTCTAGTCCACGTCAATCATCATGACCTCCTGGCCAGACTGTAGTGGCGCAGGGTCAGTGGCCGTTGGCGCCGACTCCGGGATGGATGGCGCGTGAAGCTCGTGGACGAAGACTCCAGCAGGTACTTGCGCGCGAGTAGAACCAAGCTTCAACAGGACGTCCGCGGCAACATTGTTGTCGCGGATGACATGGTGGAACTTGAGACCATAGAACTTGTTCTCGAGCTTGCGGACTTCCAGACAGTAGGCGTCCATGTTCTCCTTGTTGCGATCCCAAGACTTGTTGACTTGGTTGATGACCACTGCGGAGTCGCCATAGACTAGTAGCCGCTTGATGCCCAAAGAGATTGCGATGCAGAGCCCGTGAAGTAGGGCTTCGTACTCGGCTTCGTTGTTTGAGACATTCCAGAAGATCTGCAGGACGTACTTGAGTTGTTCGCCCTTTGGAGAGATCAGTAGTACCGTTGCACCTGCCCCTTCGAGCTTGAGTGAGTCGTCGAAGTACATCACCCAGTGTTCTGGGCGCTCGGTTGGAGTTGGTAGCTGATTCTCCCGCCACTCTGCCATGAAGTCGACTAGTGCTTGGGACTTGATAGCAGTACGTGGCTTGAAGTCGATGTTGAGGGCGCCGAGTTCGACCGCCCACTTGGAGATTCTTCCAGTAGCATCCTGGTTGCGGAGTACGTCACCGAGCGGGTAGTCGGTGATAACAACAATCGAGTACTCCTGGAATTAGTGTCGTAGCTTCCGCGAGGTGATGAGCACTGCGTAGAGTAGCTTCTGAACCGGCTGGTACCGTGCTTTGGACTCTGAGAGAACCTCGCTGACGAAGTAGACTAGTCGCTGGACTGGGTAGGCGTGGCCTTCTTCCTACCGCTCGACGACGATGGCAGTACTGACCACATGAGTAGTCGCACCGTGGTAGAGCAGTAGCTGCTCCTTTTTGCGAGGAGCCGTGAGGACCGGTGGCTTAGACAGGAAGTCTTTGAGCTGCGCCAGAGCTTGATCAGCCTCCGCGGTCCACGCGAACTTCTCTTGATGCTTGAGTAGTTTGAAGAAGGGTAGTCCCCATTCTCCAAGCTTCGAGATAAATCTGTTCAGGGCCGCCATGCACCCGGTCAGCTTCTGGACATCCTTGATGCATGTTGGAGCTTTCATGTTGGTGATGGCGGAGATCTTCTCAGGGTTGGCTTCGATGCCACGATGGCTGATGATGAAGCCGAGTAGTTACCCAGATGGTACGCCGAAGACGCACTTGTTGGGATTGAGCTTCCATTGGTACTTTCGCAGGGATGCGAAAGTCTCTTCAAGATCGGCGATGAACGTGTCGGAGTTTCTGGTCTTGACGACCACGTCATCCACGTAGGCTTCGACGTTCTTGTTGAGCTGCTTCTTGAAGCAGGCCTGGATAGCTCGTTGGTAGGTGGTGCCGGCGTTCTTCAACCCGAACGACATTGTCGTGTAGCAGTAGGCGCCGAACGGGGTGATGAACGCGGTCTTCTCCTGGTCTTCTTCCTTGATAGCGATCTGGTGGTACCCGGAGTAGCAGTCGAGGAAGCAGAGCAGGTCGCAACCCGCCGTGGAGTCGATGACTTGATCAATCCGCGGCAACACAAAGGGGTCTTTGGGGTAGTGCTTGTTGAGGTCGGTGTAGTCGACGCACATCCTCCACTCATTGGTGTTCTTCTTGCGGACGAGGATGGGGTTGGCGAGCCACTCAGGATGGAAAACTTCACGGATGAAGCCCGCCACGAGTAGTTTGGCGAGTTCCTTCTTGATGGCATCCCGTCGGTCGTCGGCGAAACGGCGAAGGTGTTGTCATTTGGGGGTAGCTTTAGGATCGACATTGAGTGAGTGCTCAATCAGCCTCCTGGGCACCCCTGGAATGTCCACTGGTTTCCATGCGAAGATGTCTCTGTTAGCCCGGAGGAAGCTGACGAGCGCGTCTTCCTATTTCGGGTCAAGACTCGCCCCGATCATGGTAGTCTTGCTGCTGTCGCCCGTCCCAAGGTCGATGGCCTTCACTTGGACTTCCTCTGATGGCTGAGGCTTGTTTGTGGTGTCGGTCTTCTCGGGAATCTCGAGTTCAGTTGGGGCAAGCTTTTTGGACGCAGCAAAGATCTCCATCATTGCATTGGGTACTTGGTTGGTCGCTGCGAGTTCCACGGCTTCGGTGTCGCAGTCGAATGAAATCTTCAAGTCCCCTTGCAGTGTGAGTACTCTGGCAGGACTTGGCATCTTGAGTACCAAGTAGGTGTAGTGTGGTACCGCCATGAACTTGGCGATAGCTAGTCTGCCGAGGATGGCATGGTAGGAGGTTTCGAAGTCCGCAACCTCGAACTTGATGTACTCGGTGCGGTAGTTCTCCCTTGTCTCCCCGAAGGTAACTGGCAGGACCACTGAGCCTAGTGGAATAGCCGCGTTACCGGGGACAATGCCGTAGAAGGGTGATGCGCTCTTGGTGAGCATGTCGGTGGTGTCGAGCTTCATCTTCTTCAAGGTCTTGGTGAAGAGGACGTTGAGTCCGCTCCCGCCGTCGATAAGGACCTTGTTGAGTCTGGAGCCCGCGACTATAGGTTTCAGGACGAGTGGGAAACGTCCTGATTCAGAGAAGCTTGTCCATTGATCCGCGTGGGAGAAGGTGATGGGTACCTCCGACCACCTCAGAGGTGTCGGCACTGCTGGTTCGATGTTCAAGACTTCCCGTCGGGTGGCCTTCTGAGACCGTCTGGTGGGTAGTCCACCGAATAGGACATTCACCGTCTTGTCAGGTACCTGGAAGTCACCGTTGCCCTCGTCGACTTTTTTCTTGCCCTTCTTGTCGTGAGGAGGCCGTGGGTCGGGAGTATCCTTGAGTGCTCGCCGGAGCTGGTAGCACTGCTCGGTGGTGTGATTACCATCCAGATGCCACGGGCACTTCTCTTTGAGCAAGTTCCTGAAGCCACCTGAGGTCTTTTTCAAGTTGTCCTTTGCAGGGCGCTGTATAGCCGTGACTGTGTTGTCTGGCTTGCGCTTGCGGTTGGAGCTCGAGTAGTTGTTGTTGTGGCGACCCCCTTGATCTTTGTTGTTGTTGTTGTTGCCGCCCGTGTTGCTCTTGTTCTTGCCGCGAATGGAGTCGTACTTGGCGTTCGCCTTGTCCTCTTCATCGGCCCATGATGTGATCAAGTCCTTGAGCTTGGTGATGGAACTCGGGCGGCGGCGACCGAAGTCTTCGAAGGTGCGACGGTGATAGAGTCCGTCTTGGAAGAGGTCGATGACTTCTTTGTCGGTGACGTCGACTACGGTCGCGCGCTTGTCGAAGAAGCGCCGCATGTACTAGCGAAGCGTCTTGCCTTGTTCCTGCTTGACCATCGCCAGGTACATGCGAGTACCCGAGTGCCCCATGGCGCCCGCGAAGTTGCTGGTGAACTGAGCCTTCAGCTGGTCCCACTGGTCGATCGAGTTCTTTTCAAGTGACTCGAGCCATGTGAGTGGAGCCTGGTCCAGGCAGAAGGGGAAGAAGAGGCATTTCGTGTCGTTGTTGCCACTAGCATTTTTGATGGCCAAGGCGTAGCACCTGAGCCACTGAACTGGATCTTGCTTCGCGTCATACTTGGAGATCCCGAGAGGTTTGAATTTCTCGGGAAGAAGCAGGTTGCGAAGTCTTGCGGAGTATGCGGGGAAGCCATCGCTGTTGCTTGCTTCAGTAGCCTTCTTGCGGCGAATCTCGTAGATCTTGTGGCGAGCGTCGTAGCCGCCACGTGCGTTGCCGGTGGCGTGGCTAGTCGCGTAGCCTCGGCCGCCGCGATTGCAACCGCCACCAGCTCTTCTGCCGGCGTCATGAGATGAACTCCCGCCGCTGCTGCCACCACTGCCGCGACTACCTCCGGTGCCACCCTGGCTGATGCCGTCCTGTGAGGGTCCTCCAGCCGAGGCCCTAGAGCGGTTGGGATTTGGCTGGTGTTCACCACGGACACGGTTGCGTCCGCTGTCTGCCGGGCTGCGGCTAGTGGCTTCGTTGTTTCTGACGTCGTGAGTTCTGACGGGGGGTACTTGAGCAACCCTGTTGTCGACCCGCATGAAGTAGGCGTCTTCAGCGAGTTTGGCGATGACTTCACCCGCGCGAATCCCCTGGGCCTGTCGTGCTATCGTGGTGATAGACATGAGGCACTGCTCAGGAGTAGTGTGTACCCGGTTGGCAACTTGCCCCAGGGCCTCATTGAGGTTCCGGATGGGGAGAGTTTCCCAGAGACGTCTGCGTCGATCGTTGCGCTTCCTGTTGCGGTCACGCCGAGCGTTCTTGTCTTCGGTGGTCTCGTTCGGAGGTGCGTTGGCAGACAACTCATCCTCTGAGATGTCGTCAAGGTACCGGTCGGGTCGGTTTTCCGAAGTCCCAACATCTGTGGCCGTCATGAGGACTTCACGGTCGGGAGTGCAGAGACTGGAGTCAGTAGTCGCCACCTCGGTGGGGGTGTGCTCATCGTTTAGAGCCAGCGGGGTCCCCTCCTGGAAGGGGAGTGAATCTAGGTAGGCGACGCAGCGTGAGTTGTCGTCCGTCAGGTCTGCAGGCTTGCGGTCGGGCCAACAGACGAATCTGCCGGCGGGAGTGGATGTAATGACCAGGCCAGTAGCAGGACCTGACAGCGGTTCCTCAGTCATGTTGAGCTCGGACTCGGGCTCGGTCGGGTCCGATCCGAAGTCGAACTCGTAGGAAGAGTCCGAGTAGTAGCCGGTTGCGGTGTTGGAGTCCGAGGAGTACTCGGAGGCGATCTCCTTGCCGGCCCGGCGTGCGGCGAGAGCTTCTGCGTGGGCCCTGCTAGCATTGCAGAGACCGTATGGGAAGTGCTCGTGGAGAGGGGCCGCTTCACACGATGGCTCAGGAGCCGGCTCGTATGAGGCGATCCAGGGTGACGTCGAGTTCGAGTTGGAGGCGGATCCGAGCTCGAAATCGGCGATTTGGTTGTAGAGCGAAATTTCGCCGAATTTTTCGACGAGTGGGCCCGTGGCGTCTTCGGGAAGCGTCACGAGCCCGGTCTTTCGGTCCGGGGTCATGGTGAGGTAGCGCTGGAATGATCCAGCGCCGTCAGCGGTGCAGACCCAGGAGCCGAAGACGAAGGTGTCACCGCGGTTGAAGGCGGCGGTTGGCTTGATGACGATTGAAGCCGTCGAGTTCGCCATGTGATCTTCGGCGAGTTCCCCTACCTGGCGCGCCAACTGTCGGTGTTTTAGACCGGCAACCTACCAAGGGGAGTACCAGAGGTAGATGAATGTGGCCTCGTCGAGATCGGTAACTCGAAGGAGAGACACGTGGCACACAATTTAGACAGGTTCGGGCCGCGAGGTGCGTAATACCCTACGTCCTGTATGCTGCGTAGCTCTGGATTGATGGGGTGTGTTTACAAGATGATGCGGATGATGAGATAGGGGTCCCTGCCTCGCCTTATATAGTCCGGGAGGCAGGGTTACAAGTCGGCTTGAGGGGAGAGTACTAGTCGTGTACGGCTTGGAGTACTTTACATGGATCCGGACATGTGTAGCTTCCTATCCGAGTACTATCCCTCTGTAGTCCTTGCGCCCCACGCCAGCAGGTGCCGTGTTGCCCAAGTTGAGTAGTCCCAGGGGCCCACCGAGTAGTCGGTCCTGGTACCCACCAGAGTAGTGGGCCCAGGGATGTCCATACGACACGTAGCTCTGGATTCTGCCTCGCCTTATATAGTCCGGGAGGCAGGGTTACAAGTCGGCTTGAGGGGAGAGTACTAGTCGTGTACGGCTAGGAGTACTTTACATGGATCCGGACATGTGTAGCTTCCTATCCGAGTACTATCCCTCTGTAGTCCTTGCGCCCCATGCCAGCAGGTGCCGTGTTGCCCAAGTTGAGTAGTCCCAGGGGCCCACTGAGTAGTCGGTCCTGGTACCCACCAGAGTAGTGGGCCCAGGGATGTCCATACGACAAGCCCCTGTGTACTTTGTAGTCGAGCAGGATGTCTTCGAGTAATCTTGATGGCCTTGGCGAGTAGTCCTTGAGCGTCCCCGAGTTCCACAAGCCAAAAGTCCTCAAGAGTGCTTGAACCATCCCGAGGCTGGAAGGTACTCCAGCTGATCTTTGAGTAGTCTTGAAGTCTTCTTGAGTAGTCCCCAAGCGTCCCCGAGTGCTTCTCTCGAAGGTCTTCAATAATACTCGCGATGTCTTGATGAGGAGACCATATGGAAAATGCGATTTGGAGAATTGCATTCCATATGGAATGTAGCCCCCGAGCCTTAGGTCGAATCGTAGATTCAAGCTGAGGGTCAATCTGAAGTTCTCCCAATCTTATCCCGAAAAATCCGGAGAAAAAACCGAAGGACACATGGCACGGAGCCCCCGAGCCTTGAGTCGAGTACTTCCTCTCGAATTAAAGGGTCATCTTGACTGTAGAATGTGTCCAGAGTGGGTCTTGATTCTGCTTGTATCCCACGGAGGTCATCTGAAGTAGTCGAGCCCCCGAGATGGAGAGCATCGAGTACTGGAAGTTGAAGAGTCACGCTGCTGCCGTTAGGTCACCCGTCTGGCGCCGTATCTGCTCGTTGAGAACCGAGCCGCCAGGGCCGGTTATAAATAACCGGTGAGTCCCTTAGGGTTTTTCACGCCTAGCAGTTGTATTCCTCAGATTAGGTTTGAATCACCGCCTCCTCTGCTCCTCTGCTGCCGCCGCCGCCGCGCAGAGACTTAGATCCATTTGCTCGCACCGCCGCAGTTCACCCGCCACTGAAGCCCCCGAGCGAATGCGAGTGAAGACACCCGTAATTTGGAGAATGAAGGGGTCTCCGGCGAAGGGCAAGAAGACCGGTGCGTCGAAGAAAAGGAGTCGCGATGAAGGAACCGGGGATGCCGGCCAGTCATCGACATCGCCACCCTCGTCCCCTTGCCCCAATCCGACGAAGGAGTGGAAGAAGGTGAAACTGAAGACCGAAGACCTCCTCGCCTTGGTCAACAGTGGGTTCCTTCGTGAGAAGGAGGTGGATCTATGGCGCACCGCCACTGGTGATCCATACCCGATGGAGAAGAACCCGGATGAAATCCCAATGTTCGCCCGGTTCGTAGAGCGCGGATTGGCGCTCCCCGCCAGTGATTTCTTCTAATGTCTGCTCAGGTACTACGGCATCGAGTACCTTAATCTCAACCCCAACGGAATCTTCCATGTTTCTATTTTTTGTCCACTTTTGCGAAGCATTTGTGGGTATCAAACCCCACTGGGTGCTGTTTTGGAAGTTCTTCTGGTTGAAGCCGCAACCGAGCACCAACGATACCCGAGTAGTCGGAGGTGCCAGTATCCAGATGCGTGAGGATGCCACCGACCAGTACCTGCCGTACAAGTTGATAGACTCCAACCAGGACTGGAAGGCCAAATGGTTCTACATCAGCAACCACCATCCTGAGCTGCCGAAGCCGACCGGGTGTCAACCGAAGCACAAGCCGTGGTGGAACACAGAGCCCACCATGCAAGAGGGTATTCAGCTACCCGAGTTGCTGAAGAAGATCAAGGCCTTGCGAGATGCCGGTCTGAGGGCCGAACACGTGGCCTTCAGCTTCATGAAGAGGAGAGTACAGCCACTGATGGCACGTGACACCCTCTGGTACCAGTACACCGGCAACAAGAATACGTCCCGGTTGCCTGGCTTCGAACTCGAGTACGACGTCACCGTTGAGAGGCTAGGAAAGATCTTCAAAGACATGCCGCCGTACACTCCTTGCCCAGTTCCCGAGTACTCCGCAGCTCGGCCGCCAAGCCAGGTCAGTAGCCGTGACAGAAGCCCCAGAGTACTGATTAGCTTGATGTAGTCGTACTCACATGTGCTGGATATTGTAGGATGATGTGGCAAAATACATCTCCGTCCCGTCCTCCCCTACGCGTCTCGAAGGATAGGCGCAGGGTTAGGTGGAGCCCAAGGGGAAAGAGCGCCGCGTAGTCGGCGAAGGCAGTGACGCCGTTGTCATCGAGTCCGGCTCTAATGACGATGAAGATGAAGAAACACTGCAGCAAAGGTTCCAGCTGCGCTCCAGGTTCAGCCGAGCTGGGATGCCAGACGTCCCAGTCATCATCAAGAGGCCGTCTAGTCTCAAGGCTAACCTGCTGGTGCCGCCGAGGAGGCCTCGCAACGTGGCGCGGAAACGCGCCGTCAAGAAGCTGAAGATCTCCGAGACGACCAACCAAGAGGTAAACACCGCGACTAAAGTAGTCGAGCACAGCTGATAAGTAGTCGTGTGCTGAAGATTTGTCTTGTAATGTTGCAAGATACCCCCTCCCCGAACCCCGTAGACCAGGGCGACGAGGTAGTCCTGGACACCGTGGGAGCGGCAGCTGATAGGAGTATCAGCCCGCCTCCGTCAACCGAAGAAGTCGTGCCAGCAGCGGCACGGCAGGAAACCGGCGCTGCGGAGCCGCAGCCATCAGTTGAAGAAGGACGAAACCCTCTGCCGGCTGCAGTAGTGGAGCAACCGGAGGAGGCATCTGTTGAGGCCGGAGCTGCCACCGAGGCTGGCATAGTTGATATTGCCAGTATACTAGGTGCGCGGACCGTGACCGTGGTGCGGTCAACACTGTAAGTGCTTATGAACTTTCAAGTAGTCATGTAGACGGTAGACTTGCATTGCTGACTTGATTACTTCGTGATGCAGGAAATCCCCGGACCTGTCGTGGGACGGTGAGGAGACCAGCACTCCAACCGACGGAGAGGGCCGCTCGGCGGAGGAGCGCGAACCCACGCCGCCGCCACAGACTGAAGTCGCGGTGGGGTCGACGTTGAAGGAAGCTACCTTGGTTGAAGGTATGTGTCCTATCACCACTGGTAATCATCATGCATAGTAGTCGTAGCCACTGAGATTGACTGCGTGTACTCATTGTGCTAGGAGCACAAACTGAGGGAACTTCGATTCCTGACGCCGTGGCCATGGAAACGGCTACTGTGGAGTCGGAGCCCACTGGACCGATGGCCAGGACGGCGGAAGAAACAGCCCCTGAGCTGGGGACTGCGGTGGCCCCCGAGTCGGGTGCGGAAGTGCAGGACGATCCGCTCCACGGGACGAGCACGGACGTAGTCGTCCGCTCGCCCATCATAGAGGAAGCCGCGCCGATCCGTTCGGCGGCTATGGCAGAGGAGGCATCTTCGAGCCGCGGGGGTCTTGAGCTGCTGGAAGACAATCTTGTCGATCCGGCCGTTGTTGCTCTGAATATGGAGTCATGGCGGTGTACCCAGCAGTGGGTGAAGGTACGTTGCGAGTACCTTGAGTAGTCTTGTACGACGAAATACAAAGTACCCATTTGACTGTTCTGAATACGCAGGATATTATTGAAAGATGCCGTTAGAAGTATGAGCTGCTGAAGGGGTACGGCGACACAGTCCTTCGTGCCGAAGCCTTGGAGAAGGAGCTCGATAAGTCGAAGAAACATTCTGCGCTGCTCCAGTCCAAGCTCGACGGTGCCTTCGCCCAATATCATAACGAAGTGCAAGAGATGCAGGCGAAGAGGGACGACTTGATTCGGAAAAACAAGTCGTTGCGCCAGAAGAATAAAGGTATGCTTCCCGCCAAAGCCTTTGAGTACTTATTAGGGTACCTTGGTGTAATCTGACAGTGTGATGAGTTGTCTACAGAGCTTGAGGAAAGGGTCGACCAGCTGAAGGCGTCGGAGACGGACTTGAAGAACATCGTGTATCGTGAGACCGACAAAAGAGAGGTACTTGAATATGAGTACGCTCAGTTGCGCCATGAGTGTATCAAGCACATGGAGCTTCGTGAAGCCTCAGATCGTGACCTTGTCAATTGCTATAAATCTCTGTAGAAGCTCAATGAAGATTGCGAGAAGCTGCGAGGCCAGCTGAAGGAACTTGAGGAAGCCGCGCTACCCATTGCAAGGCTGCTGGTGCCACACTCGAGCGGGCCCAAGATTGCTCCACTAGTGGACCGGTTGAAGGAAGCCCCCGGGCGTCTGGCGACGTATGTCAAGCACTTGGCGAAGTCGATCCCGAACCAAGTCTTGGCATACATGAAGTCATATTTCCCCAAGGCTCCAGTGGAGATAGTCGCCGGTGGACTTGCAGCGAACTGTACTGACGATCAGTACAAGACCCTCCTGGAGGAGTGTTGACATTGCTAACGTCATCGACTAGAAACGGATATAAGATCCATCTCTATCGACGGCACCAGGAATGCAAAGGTATATCTTAACGTGATGCTAAGTGTATATCAGATGTTGCTTTCAGATTAAACTAAAAGGTGAACTCCGACACGATTCATAGCACAACTCGATATAGGTTGTCAGCCCTGACAGGTGTGCCAGAAAACGCATGGATATGGTACTCTTACATATGCCTTGGATCTCTAGAAAAGAAGATATATATAAACAGGGAATCCGCAAGAGCACAGATATGAATATACCATTGTAGCATTTTAACCCGGAGTAAAACCAGGTATCGTATTTATATTCTACCACAGGGAAAGAAGTCTTTCTAATCCATAATGGCTAATACATGCTCATCTCTCAGTTTTATAATGTAGAGTGGCCAAAATATATCAATTGATATAAACAGGGGTAAGTCACATAAAGATAAAGATATTGATAGCATTGTTCAAGTCATAACATCATGAGCAGCTAGAAAGTGTCATTATAGCAAGAGAAACATAGCAAAGTCTAGTTAGAGAGGATACTCCTCGGTAACTCTAAACTATATGTCAATGCAAACTATGATTAGTGCAAACATTTAACAATCATGGAAGAAGAACTATTATATCAATGCATGGGGAGACTATCCAGGAGGATCAAGGCCGAAACTTGAAACAACCCAAACAGTATAAGGCTCCACTAGTCCTATACACGGGGGGTGGACTGCGAAGGACTCAATAGTGCTGTCACCACCACGATCTACCACACGACCCGGCATATAGGGTGCAATCGCAGATAAATACAATATAAGCACCACGCTTACACTGTCTTTACCGTTCACCCATGTTAACAAATGATCTAGGTGAGGGCTATACGACTCCATACATGAATATAAAGGCAAATCAACTATGCTAAATATGTAATCATAATAAACACCAAAGCATATAATGTCGAATATAATCATTGATAAGAACATATGTCTGTATAACAAATGTAAGGAACTAGATAAGAACTTACAAGAGCGAAGCTAGATCAGTATCTCGATCAGCCTCTAGATGATCAGGAGCCAAGTAGACGCCTTGCCTGCTCCTAGATCTAGACTAGCTAGCTACTCTGCTATATGGTGTTTCTAGGGCGTAGTATCTCTGACTTGATGACTTGATCTGGTGTATGCAAACTCAGGTTTCTAGATGCCTCTGCCAGGGGGCAGGGGGCTGCTTATATAGCCCTGAGGGGTAGACGTGCGCCGTATGATCAAACCGACCTAACGAGTGGTTTAGATTGATCCTCATAGGCGGTGGAAGAACCTTCTGGAAGTAGGGTTGAGGTGGCGCCTGGGGGAGGCCGACCGGCCCCACCACTAGGCCGATCGGGCTGGGGTGGGCTCCCCTCGGGGCCCACTTCGGCCAGGTGGTCCGTCACTTCTTCTAGATGCTTCTTTCTTGGGTGCCAAGTCACGTTGAGTTCCAGAGCCTTCTGGAGTCTTCTAGATTTGATTCTTTTAGCACTTTTCCCGAATGGTTCCTGGATTTATATGATTTACCAAATCTCCAAAAAAACTGTTAGTGGCACCCTATTAACATTTATGCCCTTTTCTCATGTTTAGTTGACTTATAAATATATAGGATAAGATGTGTCAAGAAACTCCCCCAAGCTTACCCTTTGCTAGTCCCTAGCAAAGATATGCTTTAGCAGGATCAGGAGTTGCTACAACGCTTTCACACCTCAAAAGTACTATGGTTTTCAAAAAACCAATTCTCCTCAACAAGATTGCTTTCTCTTACCTTCAACCTTTAAGCATAGCCTTTTCATAAATCTTGAGCAAATAAAAGACAAAACAATCAAGTCAAGCAGTATATCTCAAATTCTTTGATCAGCTATCATCCTGGGGTTTTGTACATTTTTCAGATAAAACTCAGAGATCCAATGTATGACCTTCTCAAGCATGGAGTCACACTTGGCAAGATATGGATGATAGTGTTGGATGGATGAGGGTGAAAGGTGGTAAGCCTTTTAGCCTAGCTCTTGGACTATATCTATCTTTCTAAGATTTTTAAGATCTGGGCTTTCCATTCTTGGAGAGGTGGGCTCTACTCGCCCCGGACTTTTGTCCATTTTTCTCTCTCCTTAGAGATGTGGGCTCTACTCGCCCTCGGACACGTGTCCATTATTCATCTCTAAATTTATTTTAGGGAGGTAGGCCCTTCTTGCCTAGTATGACACTTGTCCTTTTCTCTCCCTCTCTCTTCTCACTTTTTCCTCTCTCTTTTTTTTCGAATGTAGCCCCAGAATCCTTTTTAACATTGAGAGAGATATATCCTAGAGTTGCATGAGCTATATGGCTTGATGGAAAATGTGTACTTCCATGTCAGAAGTAGCATAAATGGTGGAATGGAATGATCTTGATGTGTATGACAAGCTCTTAAGGATCATAGACACAGGAACTCATCATATAAAATTTCATGATTTTTAAGATAAATCCAGGAATCAAGCTTCTCTAGGAAAATGATCAATAGCAACCCAACTTTTCATGAATCATCTTTCAAAGCCTAGACTCAGATTAAGCATGTACTTGCACAAGTTTTGGGTTTAGAGCAAATTAAGCATTTAAGCTTCAGGAGAATCTAGGTCTGAAAACTAAGCACTTTTAAAAGGAATTACGGCGGAGCAACTATTCATCATCTCCAAGCATATATCATCAAGATCATTATTAAAGAGAAAAGCCAACTAGCAGACTCTAGCATTTTATTCAAACTAAGACTTTTAACTAATACTCAAATAACTAGCTAATATTAAACACCTAGGATAGTGATACTTATCGTGATAACTGGGGGTGCTCTCCCCCAAGCTGGATCTTGAAGTGATTCTTGATTCATCCTTGGAACTTGTTTGCCTTCAGGTCCTTATTAAATTCTCCCTGTAAATATTAGTCTTGCACATACCCGAAGGAACAAATTCTAGGATTATGTTGTGAGCCTTCATGTGCCCACTTCTTTTTGGGTTTTTTTATATGCAAAAGGGATGCTAAAACAAAAACATGTGAATGCAAATTTTTTTTTATTTATTTTTTTATGCCGCCACGGTACGGAATACATGGGGCCTTAAAGAATGCAAAAGCAGAAAATATTTTTATGAGTTTTTTTCAATGCAGGTATAGAGAAATAAACATGCTAAAATATGTAGTGCAGAATATAAAGATAAATACCGAGTTACCTCTCGGCGAGAGTTTAGAGTACTTACTCCCATGGCGTAGATGTAGTGGCCATTGATTGATCAGTTGATGACGCGGGTAGTGATTGGTCTTCCGAAGGTGTACTTTGATCTTTCTTCCTCCAAACTTGTTTCTTCGGTGGAGACCTTTCTGGAGTAACAGGTTCAGAATACTGGGCTGGTAGAAGCTGAGCGGACTTCTTGATCTCTTCTTCAATGTTCTTGACATCCGTCAACTTTGTGTTTAGCTTGCGTTGTAATTTCTGAAGGCGTCTCCGCGTCTTGTTCTTCTTGGGCTGCTCAGGATCAGTATAAGTATTGAAGTAGCAGCATACCTTTTCAGTTCTGAACTGGAAGTGGATCTCGCCAGTCCTGATGTAGATGATTGCTCTTGTTGTGTTCAGGAACGGTCTTCCAAGCACGATGGGAGGATCTTGCTCATCTCCCATGTCTATGACTAAAAAGTCAGTCATGACATAGTGGTCCTTTATCTTGACAGGTACATCTCGTGCAATTCCTTCCGGGAACCGTTGTGATTGATCCGCCATCTGCAACATTATATATGTGGAATACAAAGGCAGGTCACCATATATTAATTCGTAGGTTACCTTAGACATTAGGTTGGTGCCCGATCCCGTGTCGCAGACAACTCGCTGGAAGTTCCATTGATTGATGGAGCAGTGGATTGATGGAACTCCAGGGTCTTCAAGCTTTGGCAGTAATGGTGAAGGGAACAGGTTCTCATTCTCTGATTGAATCGTGTTGATCATCCAAACTTCCTCCACATGCGGTTGAGGTCGATTGTTCTTCTTATTCCTCCTTCTATCTCTTCTCTTCTTCTCGACAACTGGCTCGTGTTCTTGGGGGTAAGGGTATCGGGGGTGTGCAGGAGCTTTTAGGATCTTGTTCTTGAAATTGAATCTCTCCTTCCTCCCATTGATGGTGAAGACGATCTTAGCGGCGTCGGCATAGATGATGGCTTTGGCTATGGCAAGGAAAGGATGTCCCAAAATGATTGGAGCGTTCTCACTTCCCCCAGTCTCGACAACAGCGAAGTCGGCAGCCACGTAGGAGCGTCCTACCCCCAGACATATGTCGTCTAGGATGCCCTCGGGGTAGCATAGTGACAGGTCTGCAAGCTGCAAGCACATGGTTGTATACAATAAAGGTGAACCATTGATTTTCTTATATATTACCTTAGGCATTATGTTGACGCTAGACCCAAAGTCACAAAATGCATTCTTGAAGGTGTAGGCTGCAATAGTGATGGTGATGACGGGCCTTCCTGGATCTCCTCTTTTGGCGGGTATGCCCCAGTCAGTCCATCTTGGGCCTTCTTCTGTCTTACTCGAACACAAATCTGCAGAATAGATATCGACAAGATTTGCAGATTCTAATTCTTTCGGCTGGCCCGGAATCTTACCTGGGTTAGCCGTGGGAACAGATGATGCCAGCTGAGAAATCTGAGATTCTAGCATTTTATTAAAGCTATGTTGGTTCTTGATGGCAGAAGAAAAGCTTTCCATTTTATTACTAATAGTTTCTAGCATTTTATCATTGGAAGCTAACTTCTTAGACAGATTATCCATAATTCTAACCTGGTTTTGGACTAAGTCTCTTAAAGGTGAGAAATTATTGGAAGAATTATTACCTTGATAATTACCTGAATAGTTACCTGGGTAGTTGGTCCTCTGCTGAGTCCATCCTTAATTCTGTTGGGGACGATATTGGTTGTTATTGTTGATGTAGTTCACGTCCTCCTCCAGCTGAGGGCATTGACTCCCTGAGTGTCCAGTGTTTCCACACTCTTCACAGGTCATGCGGGATTCGAAGAGTTGCATGACTTCCTTCTTCTCAGGGGCTTTGTCTTCAAGCCTCTTCATCAGTAAATCCATTTTGGCAGACAGTATGTCTACCTCCTTGAGCTGGTGCATTCCTCTTTCTTTCTTGCGGGGTTGACGTTCCTCGTTCCAAGCTTGATTGGACGCCATCTTTTCCACAAGGTTAGTAGCTTGAGTAAGTGTAAGGGACAGGAAAGCTCCTCCAGTTGCAGCATCCATCGCTTCACGGGTGTTGGTAGAGAGCCCGTGGTAGAAGGTCTGCAAGAGCAACCAGTTTTCCATTCCATGATGTGGGCATTCTGAAATGTAGTCTTGAAAGCACTCCCATGCTTCAGGAACAGATTCCTCGTGTTTGCTGCTGGAAACTCAAAATTTTCCCCCGTAAGGCATTGGTTTTGCCTATAGGAAAGAACTTTGCCAGAAAGGCAGTAGAACACAATGTCCAAGTTGTAAATTTGTCTTTGTTGGAGTAAAACCATTGCTTCGCTCGCCCCAATAATGAGAATGGGAATAAATGAAGTAGGACTGCATCACTGGGCACATCTTTGATCGTGAAGGTACTACATATCTCCAAGAAATGTTGAAGGTGTTTGTTGGCATCTTCATGAGCTTTTCCACAAAATTGGCTAGCTTGTACCATGTTGATCAGTGCAGGCTTGAGCTCAAAAGCAGCATTTCCTACAGCGACTGTCGGACCAGTACGAATGTTGTCCGGGGTCGGTGCGGAGTATTCGCGTAGGGACTTGTTTGCCATTACTTCAAATGTGGGTGTTAAGCTTCGCGCTGTTGAATCTCCCAAGGCAGAAGTCGTGGGCCGAGAATCAGGAAACCTGAGCTTTGACCTTGCCTTCCTTAAGATTTTCTCTGGATCTGAAACGAAGTTTTTTGGAAGATTCTTATTCATACATTACCCTAAAATAAGATAGACAAAAGTGGAAAGAACAAGGGTAAGCCTGTTTAAGCAATGATAATTTGGGTTCTCGATACATTATGTGTGAGAGATGCATGCATGCTATTACTGAAACTTTTTCATCTAGGCTATAGACTTTCTTTCCCCGGCAACGGCGCCAAAAATGCTTGTTGACATTGCTAACGTCATCGACTAGAAACGGATATAAGATCCATCTCTATCGACGGCACCAGAAATGCAAAGGTATATCTTAACATGATGCTAAGTGTATATCAGATGTTGCTTTCAGATTAAACTAAAAGGTGAACTCCGACACGATTCATAGCACAACTCGATATAGGTTGTCAGCCCTGATAGGTGTGCCAGAAAACACATGGATATGGTACTCTTACATATGCCTTGGATCTATAGAAAAGAAGATATATATAAACAGGGAATCCGCAAGCGCACAGATATGAATATACCATTGTAGCATTTTAACCAGGAGTAAAACCAGGTATCATATTTATATTCTACCACAGGGAAAGAAGTCTTTCTAATTCATAATAGCTAATACATGCTCATCTCTCAGTTTTATAATGTAGAGTGGCCGAAATATATCAATTGCTATAAACAGGGGTAAGTCAGATAAAGATAAAGATATTGATAGCATTGTTCAAGTCATAACATCATGAGCAGATAGAAAGTGTCATTATAGCAAGAGAAACATAGCAAAGTCTAGTTAGAGAGGATACTCCTCGGTAACTCTAAACTATATGTCAATGCAAACTATGATTAGTGCAAACATTTAACAATCATGGAAGAAGAACTATTATATCAATGCATGGGGAGACTATCCAGGAGGATCAAGGCCGAAACTTGAAACAACCCAAACAGTATAGTGCTCCACTAGTCCTATACATGGGGGGTGGACTGCGAAGGACTCAATAGTGCTGTCACCACCACGATCTACCACACGACCCGGCATATAGGGTGCAATCGCAGATAAATACAATATAAGCACCACGCTTACACTGTCTTTACCATTCACTCATGTTAACAAATGATCTAGGTGAGGGCTATACGACTCCATACATGAATATAAAGGCAAATCAACTATGCTAAACATGTAATCATAATAAACGCCAAAGCATATAATGTCGAATATAATCATTGATAAGAACATATGTCTGTATAACAAATGTAAGGAACTAGATAAGAACTTACAAGAGCGAAGCTAGATTAGTATCTCGATCAGCCTCTAGACGATCAGGAGCCAAGTAGACGCCTTGCCTCCTCCTAGATCTAGACTAGCTAGCTACTCTGCTATATGGTGTTTCTAGGGCATAGTATCTCTGACTTGATGACTTGATCTGGTGTATGCAAACTCAAGTTTCCAGATGCCTCTGCTAGGGGGCAGGGGGGCTGCTTATATAGCCCTGAGGGGTAGATGTGCGCCGTTTGATCAAACCGACCTAACGAGTGGTTTAGATTGATCCTCATAGGCGGTGGAAGAACCTTCTGGAAGTAGGGCTGAGGTGGCGCCCGGGGGAGGCCGACCGGCCCCACCACCAGGCCGATCGGGCTGGGGTGGGCACCCCTCGGGGCCCACTTCGGCCAGGTGGTCCGTCGCTTCTTCTAAATGCTTCTTTCTTGGGTGCCAAGTCACGTTGAGTTCCGGAGCCTTCTGGAGTCTTCTAGAATTGATTCTTTTAGCACTTTTCCCGAATGGTTCCTGGATTTATATGATTTACCAAATCTCCAGAAAAACTGTTAGTGGCACCCTATTCTAAGTTGATATTAACATTTATGCCCTTTTCTCATGTTTAGTTGACTTATAAATATATAGGATAAGATGTGTCAACAAGGAGATGGCGCCCATTGCTGAACAAGTGGCAGAAAAGCTCAACCTTCAGTAGGAGTACCTGTAGGAGTAGCTTAAAGTTGTTGATGTAAAACAAACAGAGTTGTTAGTAACTTGTTTGGATTATCGATGAAAGTTGTCCACGATATATCTGTTAAATAAGTACTCGTAGCCGCCACTTGCAATGAAGTGTGCGGAGTACCAACCCGTGGTGGAGCTTGTGAGTAGTAGTACTCAGTAGGAGATGCCTGATTGGAAGGCGTAGTAAATAAGTTGAATGAAAATCAAACTTTATTACTGATGAATAAGTACACCTGGATGGTCAGGGCCGTTTACAAGTGTAGTTGCCAGGACCCGGAGGCCGCCTACGGCTAAGTGGCGCTAGGACCCTTAGGCCGCTTACAGCTAGAGATCCGTTAGTAGTCGTATAGACTGGATCTAGAGTACATGGTCTTACAGATCGCCGCTAGAGTCCTCAACGCTCTAAGCAGCCCAAGATCCGTTAGTAGCCGTTGACGCTGGATCTTGGAGAAGAGTAGTCCGGAGACTAGTGCCAGGACCAGAAGGCCGCTTACAGCGAGGAGTCCGTGAGTAGTCATGTAGACCTGGACCCGTAGAGTAGTCGAGCGACTCCGCGTAGAAGCGACACAGCTGGTCGACGTTCCACGAGTTGCTGATGTCGTCGCCTTCAAGTGTTTGGAGGCGGTAGGAGCCTGGTCCGATCACCTTAGAGATTGAGAAGGGACCTTCCCATGGTGAGTTGAGCTTGTGTAGTCCATCCGTATTCTGGAACGACGGAGGACTAGATCGCCGACGTTGAAGGAGCATTCCTTGATGTTGCGATCATGGTAGCGTCGGATACCCTCAAGGTACCTTGCTGATTGGACGAGAGCGGCGCAGCGGGCTTCTTCGAGACTGTCGATGTCAACCCGTCTGCTGTCTTCTGAGATGCCTTCGTCGTATTGCTCTACTGCCGGGGATTCCCACATCATGTCGGCAGGTAGAATAGCTTCGGAGCCGTAGACCAGGAAGTAGGGCGATTGCCCCGTCGGCTTGGTAGGCTGAGTACGAAGCCCCCACAGTGCGTTGGGTAGTTCCTTGATCCACTTGCCTCCTTTGGTGTTAGCTGCGTCGTGCAATCGCTTCTTGAGGGCATCGAGTACCATCCCATTGGCGCGCTCAACTTGGCCGTTGGCACGGGGGTGGGCGACTGAGACGTACCGGACGTCGATCCCGCTGTTCTCGCAGTATTCCCAGAACTGATGGTTGTTGAAGTTGGAACCCAAGTCTGTGATGATGCGATGGGGCAGCCCGTAGCGATGCACGAGTTCATCCAAGAAGTCGAGTACTCTGTCGGCCTTCGGGCAGGTGACTGGCTTGACTTCGATCCACTTGGTGAACTTGTCGATGGCCACCAAGACTCTGTTGAATCCTCCTGGCGCAGTTGGCAGAGGCCCAATCATGTCGAGACCCCAGCAGGCAAAGGTCCAAGTTGGTGGTATGGTGACTAGCTTGTAGGCTGGGACGTGTTGTTGCTTGGCGAAGAATTGACATCCTTGGCACTTTCTAACGAGTTCTTCAGCGTCGGCCAGAGCTGTGGGCCAGTAGAAAGCTCGTTGGAAAGCCTTGCTCACCAGCGTTCGAGAAGACGCGTGGTTGCCGCAGATGCCTTTATGGATCTCCTCCAAGATATCCTTGCCTTCTTCTCGAGGTATGCACTTCATGAGTACTCTAGAAGTGGCACCTCGCCTGTAGAGCTTGTCTTCGACTAGTACGTAGGCCTTGGCTCGGCGGACGAGTTGTTCGGCCAAGTTCTTGTCGAATGAGACCTTCTGCTCGCGGATGTAGTCGATGAAGGGTTGTCTCCAGTCCACGTCAATCATCATGACCTCCTGGCCAGACTGTAGTGGCGTAGGGTCCGTGGCCGTTGGCGCCGACTTCGGGATGGATGGCGCATGAAGCTCGTGGACGAAGACTCCAGCAGGTACTTGCGCGCGAGTAGAACCAAGCTTCGACAGGACGTCCGCGGCAACATTGTTGTTGCGGATGACGTGGTGGAACTCGAGACCGTAGAACTTGTTCTCGAGCTTGCGAACTTCCAGACAGTAGGCGTCCATGTTCTCCTTGTTGCGATCCCAAGACTTGTTGACTTGGTTGATGACCACTGCGGAGTCGCCGTAGACTAGTAGCCGCTTGATGCCCAAAGAGATTGCGAGATGGAGCCCGTGAAGTAGGGCTTCGTACTCGGCTTCATTGTTTGAGACCTTCCAGAAGATCTACAGGACGTACTTGAGTTGTTCGCCCTTTGGAGAGATCAGTAGTACCCTTACACCTGCCCCTTCGAGCTTGAGTGAGCCGTCGAAGTACATCACCTAGTGTTCTGGGCGCTCGGTTGGAGTTGGTAGCTGATTCTCCCGCCACTCTGCCATGAAGTCGACTAGTGCTTGGGACTTGATAACAGTACGTGGCTTGAAGTCGATGTTGAGGGCGCCGAGTTCGACCGCCCACTTGGAGATTCTTCCAGTAGCATCCTGGTTGCGGAGTACGTCACCGAGCGGGTAGTCGGTGATAACAACAATCGAGTACTCCTGGAAGTAGTGTCGTAGCTTCCGCGAGGTGATGAGCACTGCGTAGAGTAGCTTCTGGACCGGCTGGTACCGTGCCTTGGACTCTGAGAGAACCTCGCTGACGAAGTAGACTGGTCGCTGGACTGGGTAGGCGTGGCCTTCTTCCTGTCGCTCGACGACGATGGCAGTACTGACCACATGAGTAGTCGCAGCGAGGTAGAGCAGTAGCTGCTCCTTTTTGCGAGGAGCTGTGAGGACCGGTGGCTTAGACAGGAAGTCTTTGAGCTGCGCTAGAGCTTGATCAGCCTCCGCGGTCCACGCGAACTTCTCTTGATGCTTGAGTAGTTTGAAGAAGGGTAGTCCCCGTTCTCCAAGCTTCGAGATAAATCTGTTCAGGGCCGCCATGCACCTGGTCAGCTTCTGGACATCCTTGATGCATGTTGGAGCTTTCATGTTGGTGATGGCGGAGATCTTCTCAGGGTTGGCTTCGATGCCACGATGGCTGATGATGAAGCCGAGTAGTTTCCCAGATGGTACGCCGAAGATGCACTTGTTGGGATTGAGCTTCCATTGGTACTCTCGCAGGGATGCGAAAGTCTCTTCAAGATCGGCGATGAGCATATCGGAGCTTCTGGTCTTGACGACCACGTCATCCACGTAGGCTTCGACGTTCTTGTTGAGTTGCTTCTTCAAGTAGGCCTGGATAACTCGTTGGTAGGTGGCGCCGGCATTCTTCAACCCGAACGACATTGTCGTGTAGCAGTAGGTGCCGAACGGGGTGATGAACGCGGTCTTCTCCTGGTCTTCTTCCTCGATAGCGATCTGGTGGTACCCGGAGTAGCAGTCGAGGAAGTAGAGCAGGTCGCAACCCGCCGTGGAGTCGATGACTTGATCAATCCGCGGCAACCCGAAGGGGTCTTTGGGGCAGTGCTTGTTGAGGTTGGTGTAGTAGACGCACATCCTCCACTCGTTGGTGTTCTTCTTGCGGACGAGGACGGGGTTGGCGAGCCACTCAGGATGGAAAACTTCACGGATGAAGCCCGCCGCGAGTAGTTTGGCGAGTTCCTTCTTGATGGCATCCCGTCGGTCGTCGGCGAAACGGCGAAGGTGTTGTCGTTTGGGGGTAGCTTTAGGATCGACGTTGAGTGAGTGCTCGATCAGCCTCCTGGGCACCCCTGGCATGTCCGCTGGTTTCCATGCGAAGATGTCTCGGTTAGCCCGGAGGAAGCTGACGAGCGCGTCTTCCTATTTCGGGTCAAGACCCGCCCCGATCATGGTAGTCTTGCTGCTATCGCCCGTCCCAAGGTCAATGGCCTTCACTAGGACTTCCTCTGATGGCTGAGGCTTATTTGTGGTGTCGGTCTTCTCGGGAATCTCGAGTTCAGTTGGGGCGAGCTTTTTGGACGCAGCAAAGATCTCCATCATTGCATTGAGTACTTGGTTGGTCGCTGCGAGTTCCACGGCTTCAGTGTCGCAGTCGAATGAAATCTTCAAGTCCCCTTGCAGTGTGAGTACTCCGGCAGGACTTGGCATCTTGAGTACCAAGTAGGTATAGTGTGGTACCGCCATGAACTTGGCGATAGCTGGTCTGCCGAGGATGGCATGGTAGGAGCTTTCGAAGTCTGCAACCTCGAACTTGATGTACTCGGTGCGGTAGTTCTCCCTTGTCTCCCCGAAGGTAACTGGCAGGACCACTGAGCCCAGTGGAATAGCCGCGTTACCGGTGACAATGCCGTAGAAGGGTGACGCGCTCTTGGTGAGCATGTCGGTGATGTCAAGCTTCATCTTCTTCAAGGTCTTGGTGAAGAGGACGTTGAGTCCGCTCCCGCCGTCGATAAGGACCTTGTTGAGTCTGGAGCTCGCGACTACAGGTTTCAGGACGAGTGGGAAACGTCCTGGTTCGGAGAAGCTTGTCCATTGATCCGTGCGGGAGAAGGTGATGGGTACCTCCGACCACCTCAGAGGTGTCGGCACCGCTGGTTCGATGTTCAAGACTTCCCGTCGGGTGGCCTTCTGAGACCGTCTGGTGGGTAGTCCGCCGAATAGGACATTCACTGTCTTGTCAGGTTCCTGGAAGTCACCGTTGCCCTCGTCAACTTTTTTCTTGCCCTTCTTGTCGTGAGGAGGCCGTGGGTCGAGAGTATCCTTGAGTGCTCGCCGTAGCTGGTAGCACTGCTCGGTGGTGTGATTACCATCCAGATGCCACGGGAACTTCTCTTTGAGCAAGTCCCTGAAGCCACCTGAGGTCTTTTTCGAGTTGTCCTTTGCAGGGCGCTGTATAGCCGCGACTGTGTTGTCTGGCTTGCGCTTGCGGTTGGAGCTCGAGTAGTTGTTGTTGTGGCGACCCCCTTGATCTTTGTTGTTGTTGTTGTTGCCACCCGTGTTGCTCTAGTTCTTGCTGCGAATGGAGTCGTACTTGGCGTTCGCCTTGTCCTCTTCATCGGCCCATGATGTGATCATGTCCTTGAGCTTGGTGATGGAACTCGGGCGGCGGCGACCGAAGTCTTCGAAGGTGCGACGGTGATAGAGTCCGTCTTGGAAGAGGTCAATGACTTCTTTGTCGGTGACGTCGACTACGGTCGCGCGCTTGTCGAAGAAGCGCCGCATGTACTGGCGAAGCGTCTCGCCTTGTTCCTGCTTGACCATCGCCAGGTCCATGCGAGTACCCGAGCACCCCATGGCGCCCGCGAAGTTGCTGGTGAACTGAGCCTTCAGCTGGTCCCACTGGTCGATCGAGTTCTTTTCAAGTGACTCGAGCCATGTGAGTGGAGCCTGGTCCAGGCAGAAGGGGAAGAAGAGGCATTTCACGTCGTTGTTGCCACCAGCATTTTCGATGGCCAAGGCGTAGCACCTGAGCCACTGAACTGGATCTTGCTTCGCGTCATACTTGGAGATCCCGAGAGGTTTGAATTTCTCGGGAAGAAGCAGGTTGCGAAGTCTTGCGGAGTATGCGGGGAAGCCGTCGCTGTCGCTTGCTTCAGTAGCCTTCTTGTAGCGGATCTCGTCGATCTTGTGGCGAGCGTCGTAGCCGCCACGTGCGTTGCCAGTGGCGTGGCTAGTCGCGTGGCCTCGGCCGCCACGATCGCCACCGCCACTAGCTCTTCTGCCAGCGTCATGAGATGAACTCCCGCCGCTGCTGCCACCACCGCCGCCACCACCGCGACTACCTCCGGTGCCACCCTGGCTAATGCCGCCCTGTGAGGGTCCTCCAGCCGAGGCCCTAGAGCGGTTGGGATTTGGCTGGTGTTCACCACGGACACGGTTGCATCCGCCGTCTGCCAGGCTGCGGCTAGTGGCTTCGTTGTTTCTGACGTCGTGAGTTCTGACGGGGGGTACTTGAGCAACCCTGTTGTCGACCTGCATGAAGTAGGCATCTTCAGCGAGTTTGGTGATGACTTCGCCCACGCGGATCCTCTGGGCCTGCCGTGCTATCGTGGTGATAGACATGAGGCACTGCTCAGGAGTAGTGTGTACCCGGTTGGCAACTTGCTCCAGGGCCTCATTGAGGTTCCGGATGGGGAGAGTTTCCCGGAGACGTCTGCGTCGATCGTTCCGCTTCCTGTTGCGGTCACGCCGAGCGTTCTTGTCTTCGGTGGTCTCGTTCGGAGGTGCGTTGGCAGACAACTCATCCTCTGAGATGTCGTCAAGGTACCGGTCGGGTCGGTTTTCCGAAGTCCCAACATCTGTGGCCGTCATGAAGACTTCACGGTCGGGAGTGCAGAGACTGGAGTCAGTAGTCGCCACCTCGGTGGGGGTGTGCTCGTCGTTTAGAGCCAGCGGGGTCCCCTCCTGGAAGGGGAGTGAATCGAGGTAGGCGACGCAGCACGAGTTGTCGTCCGTCAGGTCTGCAGGCTTGCGGTCGGGCCAGTAGACGAATCTGCCGGCGGGAGTGGATGTAATGACCAGGCCAGTAGCAGGACCTGACAGCGGTTCCTCAGTCATGTTGAGCTCAGACTCGGGCTCGGTCGGGTCCGATCCGAAGTCGAACTCGTAGGAAGAGTCCGAGTAGTAGCCGGTTGCGGTGTTGGAGTCCGAGGAGTACTCGGAGGCGATCTCCTTGCCGGCCCGGCGTGCGGCGAGAGCTTCCGCGTGGGCCCTGCTAGCATTGCAGAGACCGTATGGGAAGTGCTCGTGGAGAGGGGCCGCTTCACACGATGGCTCAGGAGCCGGCTCGTATGAGGCGATCCAGGGTGACATCGAGTTCGAGTTGGAGGCGGATCCGAGCTCGAAATCGGCGACTTGGTTGTAGAGCCAAAATTTCGCCAAATTTTTCGACGAGTAGGCCCGTGGCATCTTCGGGAAGCGTCACGAGCCCGGTCTTTGGGTCCGGGGTCATGGTGAGGTAGCGCTGGAATGATCCAGCGCCGTCAGTGGTGCCGACCCAGGAGCCGAAGACGAAGGTGTCGCCGCGGTTGAAGGCGGCGGCTGGCTTGATGACGATTGAAGCCGTCGAGTTCGCCATGTGATCTTCGGTGAGTTCCCCTACCTGGTGCGCCAGCTGTCGGTGTTTTAGACCAGCAACCTACCAAGGGGAGTACCCGAGGTAGATGAATGTGGCCTCGCCGAGATCGGTAACTCGAAGGAGAGACACGTGGCACACAATTTAGACAGGTTCGGGCTGCGAGGTGCGTAATACCCTACGCCCTGTATGCTGCGTAGCTCTGGATTGATGGGGTGTGTTTACAAGATGATGCGAATGATGAGATAGGGGTCCCTACCTTGCCTTATATAGTCCGGGAGGCAGGGTTACAAGTCGGCTTGAGGGGAGAGTACTAGTCGTGTACGGCTAGGAGTACTTTACATGGATCCGGACATGTGTAGCTTCCTATCCGAGTACTATCCCTCTGTAGTCCTTGCGCCCCACGCCAGCAGGTGTCGTGTTGCCCAAGTTGAGTAGTCCCAGGCGCCCACCGAGTAGTCGGTCCTGGTACCCACCAGAATAGTCGGTCTTCTTCAGGGGTCCGGTACTACTCTTGTATCCTTTCTTTATTTAGAGTCAAGTGCAATTCAAGTTATCTTTCTATCTTACCTTTCGAGTCAATTACATTCAGCTTTTACTTTGCTCTAGAAGTTTTATTCTTGGTTTAGACTAAAGTTAGTTTAATCTTGGTTAGCATAGCTCTCTTAAACCCTATAGTGTCGTGGTCGTTCTTCGCTTGATCTACGGTGTTTCACGGTAGAGAGAGACCTTCCTTCGTGATATCTGGGGAAAGGTTCTTTGGTTCGTTGTGAGTGCGGTGCTCAGAGCTTACCTTAGTCTTAGATTGGTGTCCCGTTCAACGGAATAGTTGTGGTACCCTAAGGAGGTGACAGCTCCGGACGGGCTCAGTAGTCCACCACGTTAGTTCGGGCCGGTAGGATTCAGCGTGTCGTCGTTCTCCCTTCTCATCCCAGTCCGAGAGCGCGGCTTTGCATGCCCCTGCAGCACTAGAAGAGCTTGTCGAGTTTAGCTTGCCTTGGGTACCCTTTGCCTTAGTTCTTTACCTAGAGTTGACAAGAATAGATAGATTGTGTTAGGATCCTTTATCGTCTCGTTGTCCTCCCAGCTCACTAGGTCCTCTCTAACCCTTTATCAAGATCTCCTTGTGTGTGTCAAGTTATCCCCGAATATCTTTATTCATTACCCCCGCTATAGCTCTTTACCGAGTCTTGTTACTCTCCACCGTTTATTTGATCATCTTTGCCGTAGTGCCTCCCTTGGGAAAATATAAATACGATAACCCGAATACCACCAGGTGAAGTGCTACAACGGTAATCCGTGCGCTTGCGGACCTTTCTGTGACGTGTGTTTTACCAAAGACGTTCCCTAGCCCTATTACTAGGGGTATAAACCCGGTAGCGACGCTAGTGAGTGCCAAAAGGCATTTCTGGCGCCGTCGCCGTGAGTGCATACCTAGTGGTGAGGCTAAGGAGCATCAACAAGCATTTCTGGTGCCGTTGCCGGGGAGGCAATAGGCATAAGAGATCGTTTAAACTTAGTGGTAGAGTTATCCAGGTTCGGTGAACTGCTATTTAAGCGGGTTTACCCTTGCTCTACTCTCGTGTACGCAGAGTAGTGCATGACCGGTTTTGACCTACCGTCCAACTTTCACGACAATCCGGAGTCACTTGTGAGGAGAGTGCGACCTCGTGTCCTCATTCCTCAGAAGTTTCTCTCGAGTCAAGAGACGAACACCGTCAATCCCGTAGACAGCACCTCGTCAGCACCCATGGCCGAGAGGACGATCCACGAGTTTTCCGCTCCCTCCAACAGCAATGTCCCTACCGGACCGAACACAACGGTGGGAGACGGAAACTTTGAACTCAAGCCGGCGTTGATCAACACGGTGCAAGCAAATTCGTTCTGCGGCAAGCCTAATGAAGATGCCAATGCACATCTCCAGCATTTCCTGGAGGTGTGTAGGACTTTCACTATCCGCGGAGTGACGGACGATGCAATTCGTCTTCGCCTATTCCCATTCTCATTGCTCGGGAAGGCGAAGCAATGGTTTTATGCGGAGCGAGATGCCATCAACACATGGGATAAGTGCTCTAAGGCATTTCTCGCAAAGTTCTTCCCGGTGGGCAAAACCAATGCCCTCCGTGCTCGAATTTCGGGCTTCCAGTAGCAAAATGATCAGAGTATCCCGGAAGCATGGGAACGTTTCCAGGAGTACATCACCGCGTGCCCGCACCACGGCATGCAGGGGTGGTTCTTAATTCAAACCTTTTACCACGGGCTCAAGCGTACCGCCCGTGAGCACCTAGATGCAGCCGCTGGAGGAGCCTTCTTCTCGCTACAAGTACCCGCCGCCAAGGAGTTGATCGAGAAGATGGTGGCAAATCAAGGTTGGGATGGAGATCGTCTCCAACCCCGTAACCGCGGTGTACACCAAGTCGATGGAATCGACTTGCTCGCCACTAAGATGGACCTCCTAATGAAGAAATTGGAGGCACCAAGCAATGTGGAGACCGCCAAGATCATGGACGCTCGCATGATGTGCGAGGTTTGCGGTAATGTGGGTCATTCCGGAAATGATTGTCCCGAGACAAGGGAAGAAGCCAGCTTCATCAACAATGGCAACAACAATGGGTTCCGCAACAACAGCTACAACAATCAAGGGTGGAACTCGAGGCCCAACTTCCCGTTCAACAATCAAAATGGAGGTAATTATTCTAACAATTTCAATAACCAGCCTTCCATTAAAGATCTTGTCTTTGGCCAAGATAGAATTAATGAAAACATAAACAAGAAGCTAGCCGCCAATGATAAAGTTCTTTAAAATCTAAATTCTACCATAGAATCCTTCACTACTGCTATGAAGAATCAGCCAAGTTTTAATAAAATGATAGAAACTCAACTTGCTTAGCTTGCTGCTTCTTTGCCTTCTTTCGAGTCGGGTGGAATCCCGGGGCAACCCGAGCCTACCCGAGAAAATGTTAGCGTTGTATCCACCAGATGGGGTAAGCCATCTAGGAGGATGTATGCACCTAACCATGTAGGGAAGCTCATACACCAAATCCAAGACCCATGGGAAGAATCAGCAGTCTTGCACAGGAAGGACAATGGATATCCGGCCATCACATGCACGATCTACTATCAAAAGATCAAGAATGCTCTTTGTGACCTTGGTGCAAGTGTCAACCTCATGTCCAAGGCCATGTTTGAGGAGTTAGGATATCCTGCTCTCTCTCCGACAATGATGACAGTCCAACTCGCCGACTTATCGATTAAATATCCAGAGGGCGTAGTGGAAAATCTCTTGGTGAATGTCAAAGGCTCCTACGTCTTTGTGGATTTCGTGGTCCTCGACACACAAGATGATGGAGAAATGCCACTTATTCTCAGGCGACCATTCCTAAGAGATGTCAATGCAAGGATTGATGTCGGAGCCGGAAAGATTCAATTTCGCATAGGGCGAAGGAACATGACATTCAAATTCCAAGCAAAAGAAGAGCAATGTTACCTAGTGCAAGATGAGGAATCTAGGGAGTGGAGGAAGCCACGACCCCAATACAAGAAAGAGAAGGTAGCCCCGACCAAGCCCAAGGTAGATAGCCTCATCACAACGATGAGGAAGCATTGGGAGCAAGATAAAGCATTCAAAGGGTGCCACCAAACAAGGAAGCCGAAGGCAAACAACACGGCTAAGGGGAAAAAGAAGACGGAAATCAAAGACACCCCCGCTAAAGCCTCACCAACTTCACCGCCACCGAAGAAAACAAAAAAGGTGTGGCGTGTGAAGAGAGCATCGTCCGAGTCTTCCACTCCGGGGTTGGACGAATCCAAGATCAATTGAGCAAACGGAGGAGTCCCGCTCACAGACTCTAAACCACGAGCCCTCACCGTGAGGTAAAACCGGTATTTATCTCATATTTCCCTTCCAACATTTTATTTCATGCATCAAGCATATTTAAATTTCAAATTTGATTTCACCATTGCATTAGTAAGTAAACAAGACATAGAAAAATAGTTTTGGAGATTTTTGGTGATACGGCCGAACCTAGAGGTACGGCCGTACCTCCCCTCGACAAAATTTTTGTGCAGGATGTTTTCAGGAGGGGACACGAGTGCTTGGAGCAAATGGAGTAGGGCCGGCCGAACCTAGTGGTACAGCCGTACCAATGATTTTTCACAAATCCATCAAGCCAACCACTACAAGCTTCTAGGTGCTCAACTCATCACCAAAATAAAGACACGCCAACCAGGTAGCCAAAAATTAGCTTGGGGGAGACCCCATTTTCAATCAAGGAAGGTATGTCCATCCAAACCAACTTTCGACATCTTGTTTACCACATTTGAATAAAAGAAAATAACAAAAATATTTGCTTCAACCATGTGCTTGAAGTCTTGTCTATATCCTCACTTTGGAAATGATGAATGGTTGCTATGTTAAAACTTTGCAAGAACCCAGTGTACAACCTTGTGCTCTTTGAGCATTTGAATTTGTTGGTATATTTTGAGACATGAGCCTGAAATAAAACTTTGTGGGAAGCAAATGCTTATGACCAAACCTAGAGTGTTGACGAGTATGATATGGTAAGACAATGTTAATCTTGCTCTATCTCCTAGTATGGTGAAAATCTCGGATGATTTTCTTTTGAAAATAAAACAAGACAAGTTCCTCAATGGTCATACCACCTACCAAAGCCATATGTCGATATCAAAACCTTCTACATATGCTTGCTTGTGACCCATTGAGTTCGGCCAAATTGTTGTGACCCTTGGTTGAATCTTTTCATGCTCCCATGATCAAGATCACGTACACCCACATATATGTCACACCCAGTTTTAAAGGCAAAACCGAATGCATTGATTATGTGTGCGCCAGGATCAAGTTACACACACGCAATGACATTGTGAATACCAAAATCAGTGCCACACGAATATAGAGTTATTACATGACCAAAAGTCATAAACGAAACATAAATAACGAGTTCTCGCAGCGGATAGAGATGCCTCCACAGGCAGCTGACTGAAGACACGCACACCTAGAACTCCTGGAAGTCACCGAGATAGTCTTCAAATCTCTCCCAGTCTGAGCAGCAATCCGAGTATTGTAGATACAAGAAAATAGACAAGCGTGAGCATGTGCCGTACTCAACAAGGGGAAAACAACATAACATGCAAGGCCATATGGTCGATGGCTAAGGTTCAAGCAGTTTAGCATTTTAGTGAGTCAAGTTTTATTAGCAACATAATTACTAAAGAGTGTAAGTTCATACCAACCCACAATTAATAAAACATAAGCATCATAAATAAAGATAGACCAACAATTTAACATTAAAGTTCCATAACTTAGTCATGTGAGGGTCCAGGCCGCTCTTGATCGTGAGCACGGCTAATCGATTAGTTTTACACTCTGCAGAGGTTGTACACTTTCACCACAAGCAGCGTAAAAGCTCCGAAGAACTTTGAACCCAACCATGCGGTGCTGCGCAGGCACCATACCACACTACCGAGGTGTGGCTGCATAGGGACGCTACAAGGCCTTTACAAAGGTTCCCCAGCAAGTTGTGACCCACAAGGTTCGGATCAGTTAGCAAGGTATAAAGTCCCCTAGCAGGTCAATACCCCACCATAGAAAATAACTCACCCAACCCCCTGCTAGAGCGAGTCCATACCCCGCAGTACCGCCGATCCCTTGTCCTTATCAGGTAAGATCACCCCAAGCTAAAGTTCCTAATTATTCAGCCAAGACCATTGCCCGTTTAGTTCTTGTGGTTGTACTGTTTTCCTAGGTGGTTCTCCATGTTCCGATTAACATAGCAAAGGTGGTCTTACAATTAAAATAACATAAAACAGAACATAGAACATAAAAGTATCCTAGTTGATTAATACCATCCCAGTTAAGCATGCTAAGCCATAGCTACCATCAAGATTAATTTAATAACCCGGTTACAAGGCAAAGGTCATAAAAGACTAGGCATGATCCTTAATAGGTTCCCGTCAAAGTTAATGCAAGCAACAAAAGTAAATACGATGAATTTAATGCATATTATATAGGACAAGTAGGCATGCATCAAGGAAGACTTGCCTTCAACAAGACTCGGCTGCTCAAACTCTTGCACGTCTTGATCTTCAAATCCTTCGAACGCTTCACTCTCTACGCTCCACAACATTCAGATACAAGTATACAACAAGAATAAATGAGAAACAATCATCAAACAGTACTAACAGAACAAAATAGAGGCATAAAACTAATCTACGCTTCGAGACGATCGCGTGGACATAAAGAATGCTAAAAACGGAGCTAAAACGACCAAGATAAGCACTAACGAAGGTACAGGGACTAATTTGTAAAGAAACTTAAAGGTTTTGGGCTTAAACGTAACAAAAGGACCTATCTGTAAAGAAACTTGCTACTGCGGAAGGATATATTTGTAAAACCGAGAAGCTCGAGGGTTTCTTTGCAAAAGGGCGCTGACCAAGCCGGTTTGACCGGTATTGACTCGGGTCCGATCTAATCCTACCCGTTGGATCTCGATCCAGCGGCTGCCGGTGGCTGCAAGCGCTAGCGGAGGCGGGTTGCATCGGCGAGTGGCGGCGGACGGTGGCGGGTTCGCCGGCGCGGCTCAAGATCGAGCTGGGGTGCCCGATTGAACACGCGGACGGCACCAGGACGAAGTGCGAGCGACGGCGAGGCTATCTAGGGCGGCGCGGTCGGCTAGGTCACGGCGGAGACGGCGCGCGGCACGGCGAGGCGGAGCGGCACCGCGGGCAGCTCCGGCGAGCTCGCGTCGGCGACTCGGAGCACGGGGATGCAAACAAGCAGCACCTGCGGGATCCTCACCTCCACGCGCAGCTCCTGGACGGCTTCTCGTCGGCGAAGAGACGGCAGCGGCGCGGATCGAAGACGGCGACCGGAGCTAGGGTTCGGAGTGCGGCGCTGTTGGAGCTCGAGCGGCTAGGGTTCGGGGTTCCTGAGGCTGGGGTGGCAACGGCGGCGCTTTAAATAGGGCCGGGCGACCCCCTTGATGTGCGGGCCATGCCTGGGAAGGCGTGCGCGGGGCGGACGCGGACGCGCCCGGGGCTCAAACCTGAGTCCGGCTCGGTAACGGCCCAAGGTGGGGGATGACAGGTGGCGCCCGCCTGTCGGCGGCTGCGGGAGAGGGAGGGATCGGAGCGGGCCGGCGGCGATTGCTGGGCTGAGCTGGGCCGAAAGAAGCTGCGGCGCAGGCGAGCTGGCAAAGGAGTTCGAGGGGCGACGGCAGACTTCCGCCAGCTGGGCTTGATGCGAAGCTGGGCCAGAAGGAGAGGAAGGAAGGAAAAAGATAGAGAAGGGGTTTTGCATTTTTGAAAAGGCACAATCAAATGAATTCAAATTAAAATTTGAATTCAAACAACCAAAGACAATGCATCAGCATGAATGCAACAATAAATTCCTATAGTTCATTTATTTTATTTTAGAAATGCTTAAATGCCTAAAGAAATTAAATGCAACCTTACAAACCTTAAGAGCATAAATAAATGTTTCTAGCAAATTTTATTAAAGCTAAAATTTGGAAAATTAGGGTGTTACAATATACAAGCTAACTTCCATACCGGGAGTTACACAAAACATGCCATCCACCCACCAAAAATAAATACTCCGAAGTTCCAAAGAGATTTCTCTTCTTGTATTCTTGCAAAAGGAGAGAGGGGTCATCAAAAGAAAAAAAAAGTATATGCTCAAGATCATGCAACTCCTAATCTGCCGAGGCCAAGTTTAGGATTTGCTCGAGGACGAGCAAACGTTTAGCTTGGGGGAGTTTGTTGACGGTCCTTACAACAAAAATTTGACCGTCAAAACCTCGGGTTCGAGAGGAGTATATGACAAGTTTCGTGCACATTTTTAGTACTAATAAAGTTGCACGAGTTGTGTTTTGATTTTCATAGGCAGGTACACATTTTGGGAGAAATTGGGACCAACTCACCACACGTGCTAGGCACGGCCGAACCACCAGGCACAGCCGGCCCTACAGGTGCGGCCGGCCTGGCAGGTTCGGCCGGCCCTGTAGGTGCGGCCGGCCCTGCCTGGTGCGGCCGGCCCTGCCCCGTGGCGTGTCTCTGGTCCTAAGCACCGCCTCTCCCTCGAGCACAACTTGGGCGAACAAGATTCACTAAGGAAACGTCAGTTTGATCAAATGGTGGAGGCTAGGATCACTTGGATCAATGGGTCCACTTATCTGGTCACTCAACCGCCGCAACCGTCATCCAGAGGCGATCCTAGGCGTCCCTGAGCATGGTCGGTGCATCACACGGCACGGGGGTGGGCCGGCCGCACCTATCAACTCGCGCGCCGGGCAAAACCGACCCAAGGAGCCGACCAACAACCGCCTCAGGAGCAGTGATCAGGGGCGTCCAAGGCGAGAGGCGGCACATCCCAGGGCCGGCCGCACCTAGTGAGCCGGCCGCACCTGGCATGTGGCCCCCCTGCACTCCACCGACCTCACTTGCCTATAAAAGCCACCTCCCACTCGCTGGAATGGACACACGACGCAGGAGCATCTCCATTTCCCTCTTTTGTTCACTTAGAGTAGGATTAGTGTAGCTTGAGAGTTAGAGTCGAGTCGAGCTAGTCTCGGGGTTCCAGAGGAGTCTTCTTCAGGGGTCCGGTACTACTCTTGTATCCTTTCTTTGTTTAGACTCAAGTACAATTCAAGTTATCTTTCTATCTTACCTTTCGAGTCAATTACATTCAGCTTTTACTTTGCTCTAGAAGCTTTATTCTTGGTTTAGACTAAAGTTAGTTTAATCTTGGTTAGCATAGCTCTCTTGAACCCTATAGTGTTGTGGTCATTCTTCGCTTGATCTACGGTGTTTCACGGTAGAGAGAGACCTTCCTTCGTGATATCCGGGGAAAGGTTCTTTGGTTCGTTGTGACCGCGGTGCTCAGAGCTTACCTTAGTCTTAGATTGGTGTCCCGTTCAACGGAATAGTTGTGGTACCCTAAGGAGGTGACAGCTCCGGACGGACTCAGTAGTCCACCACATTAGTTCAGGCCGGTAGGATTCAGCGCGTCGTCGTTCTCCCTTCTCATCCCAGTCCGAGAGTGCGGCTTTGCATGCCCCTGCAGCACT
Source organism: Cenchrus fungigraminus (assembly GCA_036936925.1). Classification (NCBI taxonomy): domain Eukaryota; kingdom Viridiplantae; phylum Streptophyta; class Magnoliopsida; order Poales; family Poaceae; genus Cenchrus; species Cenchrus fungigraminus. The sequence continues at coordinate 51,956,645 of CM072772.1, read as the reverse complement.
AGAAGAGCTTGTCGAGTTTAGCTTGCCTTGGTTACCCTTTGCCTTAGTTCTTTACCTAGAGTTGACAAGAATAGATAGATTGTGTTAGGATCCTTTCTCGTCTCGTTGTCCTCCCAGCTCACTAGGTCCTCTCTAACCCTTTATCAAGATCTCCTTGTGTGTGTCAAGTTATCCCCGAATATCTTTATTCATTACCCCCGCTATAGCTCTTTACCGAGTCTTGTTACTCTCCACCGTTTATTTGATCATCTTTGCCGTAGTGCCTCCCTTGGGAAAATATAAATACGATAACCCGAATACCACCGGGTGAAGTGCTACAACGGTAATCCGTGCGCTTGCGGACCTTTCTGTGACGTGTGTTTTACGAAAGACATTCCCTAGCCCCATTACTAGGGGTATAAACCCGGTAGCGATGTTAGTGAGTGCCAACAGGCATTTCTGGCGCCGTCGCCGTGAGTGCATACCTAGTGGTGAGGCTAAGGAGCGTCAATAGTAGTACTAAGCGAATCGAATCGACGAAGGAAGGGATGTGTTGATCTCCAATGTGGGCATGATCGAGGAGTATGCAATGTGACGTTCTCATGATCATGTAGTACTAAGTGAATCGAATTGACGAAGGAAGGGATGTGTTGATCTTCAATGTGGGCATGATCGAGGAGTATGCAACGTGACGTGCTCATGATCATGTAGTACTAAGTGAATCGAATCGACGAAGGAAGGGATGTGTTGATCTCCAATGTGGGCATGATCGAGGAGTATGCAACATGACGTGCTCCTGATCATGTAGTACTAAGCGAACCGAATTGACGAAGGAAGGGATGTGTTGATCTCCAATGTGGCCATGATCAAGGAGTATCCTTTGTAGTAGTATCTTCATAAGAGAAACATCCTTTACCCCAGTATATAGCGCTGTCCAGCCCCCAGAACAAACCAACTCGCTATTCAAATATTCGGAATTTCGGACGCCCGGGCAAAGCAGATGTTAAATGTACTTTTTGCTTCCCCCTTCCCAATGCACCCCGTTTCAGTCACCACCATAATGAAAGGGTATATTGGTAATCTGACAAGGACCTCCATCGAAATGGATAAATTACCCCCGCCCCCGTCCCTTCCCTCCCTTCTACTCCTCGCTGCCAGCGCAAATCTTCACCTCCTCTCCTCCATCGTCCCAAATCTACCGCTCATAGCTTCAGCCCTTTTCCCATCTGCCTCTGTAGTACTAGCAGCGATGACACAATAGCACCAGGAGGAAAAGTCGTACGAAGGAAATATCCAGAACAAGGTACAATGTTTTCCTCCTTGGTTCAGCTTCCCCGGTGGATTCGTACCTGCGTGTTTTCCCATGTGGCAGATCCCATGTGTGCACTAGTTTTTTTTAATCAAGTAGATCCCATGTCTACACTAGTTCTTTTTAGGATCTTGTTTTGACTAGGAACATCCTTTCAGGATCTTGTTCAGCTTGGAACATCCTACTGGTTCTTATAGAAGTTTCTAGATCTAACAGATCCCATTTCTACACCAATTCTTCTCAGGATCTTGTTTTGACAAGGAACATCCTTTTCAGGATCTTGTTTCGGCTAGGAACATCCTACTGCTTCTTATAGAAGTGTTTAGATCTAGTTTTATTTACAGTGGTAGGCCAACCTTACAGAAGTTTCTCTGCTTTCCTAACAGAAGTAGACGAGCGATGCGATTACAAGCAGTGGAGGGACATTAATGTCTTGAGGAATCACACACTCTTCTCTAGTCTTGGCATCGAGAAAATGAAGTCACTTTTACCATCTGACTGACCAAGCAGAAAGGGTGCCAGTGATACAAGAATACAAGATTCGGATCCGGAGTACAACCCGTCTGATGAACATGAATCTGACCCAGAGACATGTCAACAAGAGGTAATCTTATTACGAACTCGTTTCATGTACTAGTTATGCAGGATTGCTTCTGATCTTCTCTTTTTTTGTTGAATTTTGTGTAATCAGGTCACTCATAGCATACCTGTCAGTGGAAGAAGAGGGACCAAGAGAATTCGGGCACTGGATGACCCTACCAGAATGCCTCCTAGACTGACTAGGACTAAGGCAAGGGAATTGGCTTTAGCTGATGGGAGTGGGACAACTCTTGATACACAAGAATTGCCCACTGAAGGCCAAGCAATAGCAACCCACGATGAGAACATCATCGACATGACAACTGCAGAAGGCAAGTCATTTGATGTCATATTCGAATGTCCTAATTACCAACCGAATAATTATTAACTTGTATGGCTGTAACAAACTTGTTAGGTGATGCACGCCCTTCCAGAGCACAAGGGGGCTGCGGGATTCAAGAAGATTGGGCAGAGATCTGGACCGAATTAGCCGAGGCTTAAATGGCAAGATCCCTATACACATTTAAGAAGGGCTCAAACGCCCAGAGGCACCAATGCAAGCTGCAAAGTTTGCATCAGAAGGTGGGATCATAGTGCGTGGGCACATACCGATCCTTCCTTGCTGGAAGGACTACAAGCCAAAAAAGAACCAACAAGATGGTGAAAAGACTGAAGACCATCTCAAGAACTACATGGGCAAACTAGCGGTATGCATATCCACTCATCTACTACCATAGTTCTTTGCATCCATTCTTGTCATCCATTTTTTTGATAATTGTGTTGTGCTAGGGGCAATTCGACATTGACACCACCAGTGAGCCTGTAAGGGTGGCATGCACTGACATGCTGAACTCGATACAGAGATAGGCGAGGTATCGCCTGAAGCAAAAGTACTTCAATGATGTTCTATCAAATGCAGTCCCAACTAAATCTCCCGTAACCAATCTGATCGACGCCCAAATGAAGGCACTGGTTAACATGTGGTCTTCCCCTGAGCACAAGGTATGATAGAACTTCAACTTGCCACTACCACATTTTTCATGTACTTATATATTGTTATTAATCTTATTTCTTACATGAGTTCTTATTATTGTAAAGGCGAGGTGTAGTACAAACACCGGTAATCAAGGAAAGGTCAAGTACCATCAGTGCACGGGATCTCGAAGCTATATTGTACAAGCTAATCTTGTGGTTTGCAGATGAACATGTCATGTTTTTGCTTTGTAGTTCATTTCATGAACCATTTTTCAATGCTAGCACTTTAATAATTATGCCTGTTTTCGAAACATATTTAGAGGCAGAAGTATACTACTGAAGGAGAGGGGATAAGTCCACTAGATTATTTCAAGTCCTTCCACTACAGTAAGAATGGCTTCACCGCTCGAGTACACGCAGCCATTGTAAGTACTTGTCTGTTTTTGCATTCTTTTTTGCAACAATACTAGAAACACGTGTGAGTATTTTATTTTAAACCTTTCATTTCATTTCCTTTTAAACACATGTGAACAGGAGGCTGAGATGAGCGAACTGAGATTGAAGGCTCAAGAACAGGAGACAACATTGAAGTCTCAAACAGAAGCGCCTGAAGCTTTGAAAAAGAGCACAAATGACATGCATAATCTGATCCAAGGCATGATAAATTTCAGTCAGGTTTATCCTCCTCTCAACTGAAGTGTGGTCCTGGTGAACTTGTGTTGCTGATGACTTGTTGTACAATGATTCGATTCAATTCTAACTTGATGTATGTTGCACAATTGTACTGGTTGAACTATTCTCTGAATGTGGTGTGAATTATATGGAAGTGGGAAATATTTTGTTTTGTTGTCTGATTATGTGTTGGCGATCAGCAGCAGCTAGAACAGTATACAGTGCCCTGCGAAATGCAATATGGGCTGATCTAAAAAAATGCAATATGGGCCGAGGCCCAGGAAAGGCCCTGGGGATAATTGCCCAAAATCAAATGACCCTGCATAATGCAATATGGGCCAGGTTCGTTAGATTGACCAGGGCCCAAAATAAAATAGCCCAATATAGCGTGTAACAAACATTTAGGGAATGGCCAAAAAAAATAACACGAAAACCTGAAACAGGCTAAAATTGGCCGAACAATATTTGGCGCACAAAGGCTCTTACATGGGCCGGGCCTCAATTTGTGACGAACCGAAATCGTCATAACCCCTTGCCACGTCGGAGCCACGATGGATCTCAGTCCGACGTAGCATGTAGCTTATGATGCCTTAGTGTTACGAATTTATACGCGTCATTAAACTCATGACGCCGCAAAATAAGGTCTCGTCATTAATCGTGGTTTGTGACGCTCGATTAATGATGGAGTGTTTTCGTAACAACTGGCATCATTAATCACGGTTTATGACAAGAAACGACCTTTTTTGCGTTACTTGTCAGCATATTTCTTGTAGTGAACATTTATCACCAGAACTCATGAGATGCAAGTAGTTAAGCAAATATATGTACTTCAAAAAATAAGCTACCATGTACGACCAACACTAGTGTGATGATAAACAAATGTACATGGTAAAGGAAATAAATTTGATTAGTGGACAATGGCATCATTTTTTAGGCTTCACTTTTTGCGACCCATAAAAACTATTGCAAATCAATTCCCATCCCCACACTAGAATATCTGCAGGCAAGTCTGTAAATTATCAATGGCCTCAACCTAAAAAGGCTGTCAAAGACCACAAAGTTAAGGATGCAGCTGGAGGTAAAGCTTCTCAAAAACATTTTATGATTAAATATTGAAGGACCGAAACTGACGACCAGAGAGGGGGGGGAGTGAATGGGAGCCGATAAAAATTCTTCTCGAAGGAGATGGCTACTCCAACAAGACGAACGCAGCAACCAAACACGTCTCCGACTCAACTACCCAAGTTGGCCAAGACCACGTAGCCACTGGAGTGCTACTGGTCCTAGGAACCAACACACAACCTTCCGAACCAAACACACCAAACGCACAGCGGAAAAGTGCACAGCTTGCTGCCTGCGCTACACCGGTCAGATTGATGGCCAGCGCCGGTCAGACCGGTGACACCGGTCAGACCGGTGGACAAAGTCGGTCAGGCCGGTGGCTACAGCAGGCGCACAGAAAGCATTCTAGGAAGCCTCAGTGACTTCTCTAGGCCCTGGAACAAACACCACCTCCAAAGCTCAAACTGCAAGGAAGGAAAACCCTACACAAAGCTTAGCCAAACTCCTCGAAACCTGCAAAGAACTGACCAGCAGCAACCCACGACAACAGGGAACACACCAAGACGTTCACCCGAGGCAAATCCCACAAAGGGCTTACACCGGTCAGACCGGTCAGACCGGTCGTGCCTCGGCAGCTCGGGATGAACAGCGAGCCGCGGGTCAACTCCCCCAAATCCACTTCCCGATCTCCCGATTCGCTCCACGGATTCGCACAAGACTTTGGGGATACTAGGAGTACCTCGTGGGCATCCCATAGCTACGATTTGGTCCACCAAAACTCGTTGAATCAAGATGAATCGAAGGATTTCCGCCAAGGGCACCACAAACCCTAGGTCAACGAAAACCCCAAAATTGAGCCCCTTTACTCACGGATTTGGGAGGGGAATCAAAGGGAAAAGAACCACGAAGGGTTCATGCATACATCCCCCACCAAATCCCAAAGAGAAAGGTCTCAAAACCGCTACAAGAAAATCGCTAAGAAAAGGCTCCGAAAATCACCAAAAAGGAAAAACGGGAGAGACACAACCAAGCCTTGAGGAACCACGCCGAGTCATCTATACATACCATGAAGGTTCATACAAGGTCTAGCTTACCGCCCGATCATCCTTCCCTCTCACAAGATCTCACCATGAAGCTCTCAAGCTAGTCCTAGAAATTCCAAAGGAAAAAATGGAAGAGGAAAATAGCCAAACAAAATGAGCTAGGTTTCCAAGACATGGCTGCCATCCTCTCACCACTTGGGTTATATGGAGGCTAGCCGAAAGACGAAACTACCCCTAAGGCCTAATACTAGCATACACGCCCCCGAGGGGCACTTTGGGAATCTTCATCGTCGAACCATCGGACGGATACCCAGCGACCGCAAACTTGATTAGCCTCGACGCAAGTCTTGCGATCCCGACGCGTGTCCTCCGCTTCGAAGTCTCCAGACTGCGTTGTCGCACACCGGTCAGACCGATGCTCCTCACCGGTCAGACCGGTCGGACCCACCGGTCAGACCGGTCCGATGCTGCCGCACCTCCATCTTCGGTCTTCGGTCTTGGCTTTGTGGATCAACCAAGGAAGCCAGTGGTTTTCTGGTGAACCACCGGAAACCCCGCGAACTCGGTGTAGCCTCCGCCAATCTCCACTCATGAGTCAGCTCCCACATAGTCCCGGCTCGTCCTTGGTTTTGAGGCTCTACCAAGAAACCGTCCACGACTTCATCTTGCCGTTCTTGCCACCATGCGGCCTGCACTTGACCCCGCTGGCCACCGGGTCCCTCGAACCAAGCCTACTTGTCTTCTCCACACCTGGAGGCCTCACCGGCAACGACCTTTCGCGCTTGTTCTTCACCTGCACCAACACCAGTCAAGCCGCAACCTGCACCTGCAATACTTAGCCAAGAATCAGTCCACACCACGTTGTCAATCACTCATCACACTAGGAAGCGACCTACCACCGGTCCTCGAACCACACAGGCTCTAAATCTCCCCCTTGATGAGTGCATTGACAACACACACGTTTTGGTAACCAAAGAGAAAAGGAAAAAGAAAAGAAACGACTAAAAGAAACTCCAACAAGCGATCGAAAGCCAAAGGAAAGGCAAAGAGCAAGATCACTTGAAGAAGACAAGTCTCGGTCCCCTTAGGCAAGGGCAACAACTCAACACAACCAAGACAAACACAAGCTCAAGCAAAGAGCACGGACCACCAAACCAAAGCTCAAAAACCACAAAGAGCTCCCCCTGCACACATGCAAGCTTCCCCTGAACCAAAGCAACTCCCCCTGGACGAATGCATGCAAACCTCTTCACAAAACAGAGCAGCTGCCTCAGCTTTGCTCTGACCGGTCAAACCGGTCCAACTCACCGGTCAAACCGGTCCAACTCACCGGTGCCCAACATCTGAACAGGGCCAGCACTCTGATCGGTCGGACCGGTGACCTCAACCGGTCAGACCGGTGCACAACAGAGCCCAGAAATGGCTCCAAACCACCTGGAAACCTTCTAGATGCATTCAGAAGGCCAAAACATGCTCAAACTTCTCCCCCTTGTTGACAATGCATGAATCAAGCCAAAAATGCAAAAAATGCAACCTAGAGCTTCTCAAATAGACAAATTCAACATAGGATGCTACACATGTCCAAATGAGCAAGTTAGATACTCTACAGCTTCGTAATGACATCAACTACATGATCACCAAGTTTCACAACCATTGGACGAAGCTAAGATAGAATTGAGCAATTTTGCGAAAAATCATGCTCTCATGAGCAAAGTCCTAAACATGAGCAAAACATGTCAAAAAGGCAAAGCCACACAAACGTCATGCTAGGACAACCATTTTAAGCATAAGACCATCATAAACACCCACAAGCACCTCATGTCATGTCAAAGCCACCGAGCCATGTGCTTACTTCTAAATATGAGACTTCTCATTGGTAAGCAACATGCAACGGTTTAGCACCCAAAGCAAAGTAAATTAAGCACATATGCCATGGGAGCACATTTTCCAAGCAATTTACATTTCATTTTCAGATTTATATTTGGTACATGAAATGTCTTTGCGACAAAAAGGAACTTATGCCCCTCCACAAGATAAAGCATGGGGGCTAAACATTCATGATGGCAAGTGAGCCTTTGGCCCCATATGATCAAAATAAGCTATCCAACCACAAATTAAGCATAGCCAAGCCACAAAAACATGTCAAGATCATATAAAGGCATTTACTCACAAGAGAGCATACATGTGACATTTTTGAAAAAACATAGCCATCAACCATGGATATAAATCAAGATCATCAAGAGTTAAGCCAAACTAACCATAGCTTACCAAACTAGCTCACAAGGACATATATATCATACCATGGTGAACAATGTATATAGGAGAAGCTTTTCCTACTCAATGCACATGATACAAAATGCAAGCAACCTATGATACAAAGATGCCAATACATCATGTTACATATGCCATGCCAAATATCAGCTAGTTGGTCACGTGTGGGTACATGGATCAAAGCGATTTTCCCTTTCTCTACGTTGTCTCTCAGGAAATGATACCTCACTTCTATGTGCTTGGTTTTGAAATGGAGCACTAGGTTCTTTGCAACGCTTATGGCACTGGTGCTATCACATTGAAGTGGGACATGGGTATACTCCTCACCAAAGTCACTCATGGTGTAGGGTGTATGTGACCCAAAGGAGCTGAGAGCAACAACTAGCTGCGGCCACATACTTTGCCTCGGTAGTGGATTGAGCAACACTCGATTATTTGCGGGAAGACCAAGACACCAAAGAGGAACCCAAGAACTGGCAAGTCCCAGAAGTGGACTTCCTATCCAACTGACACCCGGCAAAATCCGCGTCCGAAAATCCATGAAGAGCCAAAGAAGAAGACGCGGAGTACCAAAGGCCGAAGTCGGGAGTATGACGCAAATACCTAAAAATGCGCTTGACTGCTTGCCGATGCGAAGTCCTCGGAGACGCTTGAAAACGAGCACACAGACATACCGAGAATTGGATGTCCGGCCTCATCACCGTCAAGTACAGGAGTGACCCGATCATGCTCCGGTACTCCTTCTGGTCCACGTGTTCACCTTCCTCGTCCGCATCAAGAGCTGTAGTCGTACTCATAGGCGTCGCCATGGCCTTGGAGTCCTCCATCTTGAACTTCCTCACAATGTCCTTGGTGTACTTAGCTTGGTGCACAAATGTTCCTTCCTTCGACTGCTTGATCTGGAGGCCGAGGAAGAACTGCAACTCACCCATCATGCTCATCTCAAATTCCCTACTCATGTCTTCTGCAACCTTGCAACCAAAGAGTTAGACGAGCCACCAAAGACAATATCATCCACGTATATCTGCACAATCAGGATCTCTTTGCCCTGCCTGAGGAGAAACAAAGTTTGATCGACCTTCCCCATCTCGAATCCTCTCTCAAATAGGAACCCCCTCAACCTGCCATACCAAGCCCTAGGTGCCTGTTTCAACCCATAGAGCGCCTTTCTCAACTTGTACACCCGGTGGGGGTACTTCTCACTCTCAAACCCCGGTGGTTGCCTCACGTACACTTCTTCTTCCAACACACCGTTTAGGAAAGCACCCTTCACATCCATTTGGTGCAATTTGAACCCTTTAGCCACGGAAAAGGCTAGAAGGATCCTAATCGCCTCCAAACGAGCTACGGGAGCAAAGGTCTCCTCGTAGTCGATCCCCTCTTTCTGACTATACCCTTGCGCCACCAACCTCGACTTGTTTCTCACTACTTCACCTTTCTCTCCCTATTTGTTTTTCCACACCCATTTTGTCCCAATCGGCTTACACCCCGGTGGAGGATCCACCAACTCCCAAACTTGATTCCTCTCGAAATTCTCCAACTCCTCATGCATCGAATTGACCCAATTATGATCAGATAGCACGTGTCCAATGTCTTTGGGCTCAAATGTAGCAACAAAAGCAGCATGAGCAAAGTGAGAATTGTTTCGAACCCTCGACCGTGTAGTACGTTCATTGATGTCGCCGATGATCCTCGAAGCTGGGTGATCCACTTGAACTCGCCGGGGAGGTTCTCGCCTTGATGCTACCTCCCCATCAACAGCATCTTCTCCTTGATCTGGGTTTGTCATCGCAGGTGTGGGAGAGGGCCCGTTCTCGATCGTAGTCGAAGTAGTAGGTACATGCTCAGCCACGGGCACCACACCACCATCTTCTTCATCTCCATGTTCATGCTCCTCCTCCTGAAAGATCTCCTCGCCAAGTTCATCGTCACCTACACACTCAAAAACAAGCTGACTACGTGGCTGTGTCTCGTCGAAGGTTACCTCGCAAGTCTCCACGATTTGGTTAGTTTCAAGATTGAGCACACGAAATGCTCTAGAATGAGATGCGTAACCAAAGAAAATGCCATCGACAGATCTAGCCTCGAACTTGTCCAACTTCTTCCTTTTCTTAAGAATGAAGCATTTACAACCAAAGACATGGAAGTCACTCACCTTGGGTGTGCGACCGTGCATCAACTCGTAGCAGGTTTTCTTCTTGTGAACCCTGAAGTAAATCCTGTTTGACACATAGCACGCGGTATTGACCGCCTCAGCCCAGAACCTTCTCGGAGTCCTATGCTCGTCGAGCATCGTCCGAGCCATCTCGCACAAGGTTCTGTTTTTCCTTTCCACCACGCCACTCTGGGGAGGCGTATACGGACTCGAAAACTGGTGTTCAAGACCCAAGTCATGGCAAAAGGTTTCGAAACGAGAGTTTTTGAATTCCGAGCCATTGTCACTGCGGATCGCTCGTATGGCATCTCCGTGCCTCTCGTTCCTCAACCTCAAGACAAGATCTCGAACAAAACCAAACGTCTCCTCATTTTCCTCCAAGAAGAAGACCCACGCATACCGAGAGTAGTCGTCCACCACAACTAGGACGTACCACTTCCCACCCGCAGATCGCACACGAGCTGGGCCAACAAGGTCCATATGGAGCAGCTCGCATGGACGCTCCGTCATCACATCGGTGAGGGGCGGGTGAGAAGAGGCTACTATCTTGGCATGCCTACACGGCGCACAAACCAACTCTTTCTCAAACCTCAATTGTGGCAATCCTTGGACCAAATTGAGTTTACTCAAGCGAGACAAAAGGTCAAAGCTCAAGTGACCCAACTTCCTATGCCACTTCCACAACTCACTCGAAGAACCAGCCAAAAAGCAACGAGCCACACCAGAAGACTGAGAGAAATCTGCTCGAAACACTTGACCCTCGGGAACAACCATGCAAACTAGGTCCCCTCGAGAATCCAAAATCCGAGAACCACCAAGCCGAAACAACACCTCAAAACCCTCATCCAACAACTGGGACACGGAAAGCAAATTGAACCCCAGCGATTGAACAAGAGCAACACGCCTGAGAGTGACCTTGTCACTTACCTTAATCTCACCTTCTGAAAGCACACGTCCTCGACCATTGTCCCCAAAGGTGATGTATGTCTTGGACACCACCGGGACGAGACTTGAGAACCACCCCTTGTCTCCGGTCATATGCCTCGAGCAACCGGAGTCAATCAACCAAACGTTCCTCAAGTCTCCCACCTCGTCCTCGGAGTCGGAGTCCGAGTCACTCTGGTGACTCTTCTTGCTACCGAAGCTGCGTGCCATGCCGCAAAAGCCATCTCTTGCAAAGCAGCTCAGCCCACTTAGGTTCTTGGATGACTTCCTGTTCTTGCGCCGATCACCTTCATCTTCGCTGCTACTCGAGCTCGAGGAAGAGTAGGCAGAGCTGGAGTTGACGTCGCTCGCTCCGACCATCCCTCGGGCCTTCCTGCCGCAGCTGTCCTTCTTCCTCGATCGTCGCTCGTCCTTGTGCTTGTTATTGTGCTTGTGATCGCGCCTTTATTAGTACTTGCCGTCCATCCTCGACCAGTTGTTGTAGCCGTCCTTGTAGCCGTCCTTGTTCTCCATCTTCCCCGGACAATCAGCGACGAAGTGTCCTGGCTTGCCGCACTGAAAACATGTCCGTGGATTCTTCCTTGTGTTCACCCGGTTCTCGTGCAACCTCTTGAACCACCTGGTCAGCAACGCCAGCTCGTCCTCTCCAAGCACGTCAAACTCCTCATCTGGCAAAGTCATCAAAGAATACAGAGAGTACATCCTGGAGGATGCGTTAGCATTAGAATTAGCACCATTGCCACCGACGAGAGCAAGACTATGAGAGTCAGTCGAGCTCTATAGACGGGTAGTCATACCCCGATCCAACTCAGCTAACTTGAGCTTGGAAAATAGCTCATTCACGGTCAGGGTGTCATACTTCTCGGACTCAAGAATAGCCTCGACCTTTCCGTCCCATACGGTGCGATCCAACGAGTGCAAGAGCTTCATGGCTCTATCATGATCATCGTATGGGAGCACGGCCACATTGGCTCTCATGTTGTTCACCCCAACCGTAAACTGCTGGAAAAGGGCATCGACGGACTCGCTGGGGAGATGAGTGAAGTTCTCGTACTCTCTCCGGTAAGTCGCATACATCCGAGCCTGAACCTGAGCATCCCCAGCATGAGCATCCTTCAATTGCTCCCAAATCCTACAAGCTAAGTCCTCTGTCTGAACCCGATCGAATTCGGACTGACACAGAGCACGAAACAAGTAGTCGACCACCTTGTTGTTGGCGTCGAACATGTCCCTCGATCCTGGAGCAAGGAAGTTAATTGGATGAACATAAGTTGTGTTCACCGTAACGTCCCAAAGGATCTGTCCCTGCCACGAAGGAACGCAGCCATCCGTCTCAGCCACATCTGGTAGTTCTTCCCATCGAAGTGCGGAGGACCCGATCCCCATTCCTGGTACGCCATCTTTGGATCTTAGACTGGTTAGAGCCTCGAAAGACCCGAACCGGCTCTGATACCAATTGAAGGACCGAAATCGGCGACCAGAGAGGGGGGGAGTGAATGGGAGCCGATAAAAATTCTTCTCGAAGGAGATGGCTACTCCAAAAAGACGAACGCGGCAACCAAACACGTCTCCGACTCAACTACCCAAGTTGGCCAAGACCACGTAGCCACTGGAGTGCTACAAGTCCTAGGAACCAACACACAACCTTCCGAATCAAACACACCAAACGCACAGCGGAAAACTGCACAGCTTGCTGCCTGTGCTACCCCGGTCAGACCGATGGCCTGCGCCAGTCAGACTGGTGACACCGGTCAGACCGGTGGACAGAGCCGGTCAGGCCGGTGGCTACATCAGGCACACAAAAAGCGTTCCAGGAAGCCTCAGTGACTTCTCTAGGCCCTGGAACAAACACCACCTCCAAAGCTCAAACTGCAAGGAAGGAAAACCCTACACAAAGCTTAGCCAAACTCCTCGAAACCTGCCAAGAACTGACCACCAGCAACCCACGACAACAGGGAACACACCAAGACGTTCACCCGAGGCAAATCCCACAAAGGGCTTACACCGATCAAGAGCATCGGTCAGACCAGTCGCGCCTGTGCAGCTCGGGGTGAACAGCGAGCCGCAGGTCAACTCCCCCAAATCCACTTACCGATCTCCCGATTCGCTCCAAGGATTCGCACAAGACTTTGGGGATACTAGGAGTACCTCATGGGCATCCCATAGCTACGATTTGGTCCACCAAAACTCGTTGAATCAAGAGGAATCGAAGGATTTCCGCCAAGAACACCACAAACCCTAGGACAACGAAAACCCCAAAATTGAGCCCTTTACTCACGGATTTGGGAGGGGAATCAAAGGGAAAAGAACCACGAAGGGTTCATGCATACATCCCCCACAAAATCCCAAAGAGAAAGGTCTCAAAACCGCCACAAGAAAATCACCAAGAAAAGGCTCTGAAAATCACCAAAAAGGAAAAACGGGAGAGACACAACCAAGCCTTGAGGAACCACGCCGAATCATCTATACATACCATGAAGGTTCATACAAGGTCTAGCTTGCCGCCCGATCATCCTTCCCTCTCACAAGATCTCACCATGAAGCTCTCAAGCCAGTCCTAGAAATTCCAAAGGAAAAATGGAAGAGGAAAATAGCCAAACAAAATGAGATAGGGTTCCAAGAGATGGCTGCCATCCTCTCACCACTTGGGTTATATGGAGGCTAGCCGAAAGACAAAACTACCCCTAAGGCCTAATACTAGGATACACGCCCCCGAGGGGCACTTTGGGAATCTTCATCGTCGAACCATCAGACGGATGCCTAGCGACCGCAAACTTGCTTAGCCTCGACGCAAGCCTTGCGATCCCGACGCGTGTCCTCCGCTTCGAAGTCTCCGGACTGCGTCGTCGCACACCGGTCAGACCGGTGCTCCTCACCGGTCAGACCATTACCCACCGGTCAGACCGGTCGGACCCACCGGTCAGACCGGTCTGATGCTGCTGCACCTCCGTCTTCGGTCTTCGGTCTTGGCTTCGTTGATCAACCAAGGAACCCATTGGTTTTCTGGTGAACCACCGGAAACCCCGCGAACTCGGTGTAGCCTCTGCCAATCTCCACTCATGAGTCGGCTCCCACGTAGTCCCAGCTCGTCCTTGGTTTTGAGGCTCTACCAAGAAACCGTCCACGACTTCATCTTGCCGTTCTTGCCACCATGCGGCCCGCACTTGACCCCGCTGGCCACCGGGTCCCTCGAACCAAGCCTACTTGTCTTCTCCACACCTGGAGGCCTCACCGGCAACGACCTTTCGCGCTTGTTCTTCACCTGCACCAACACCAGTCAAGCCGCAACCTGCACCTGCAATACTTAGCCAAGAATCAGTCCACACCACCTTTTCAATCACTCATCACACCAGGAAGTGACCTACCACCGGTCCTCGAACCACACAGGCTCTCAAATATGAATTGTGAACAGTAGACCAAGAAGAAGAAAATCCCATGTATTGATTATGTGAAGTTACAAATGCCAATTTTATAAATAGGAAACTAGTGCCAGGTACTTTAATTAAGATTGGTGAAATTTTTTAGTTGAATACTACAGCAAAAACTAATTTTTCTATGGTGCTCACATATTTAAAACCAGCTAGGATGTTTATGCTAAAAAGTCATCCAACATGTATTAAGGCATTTCACCAGCAATGGTGTGTTAAACACACAACAACAATGATTAGGAGTATGGTGCAACAAAGATCACTATCAACTATACTGCATAGATGAACATGGCTCGAAGGAAATCAGCTTAGCATCGTTATTATAATTAGCACCACAATTCCTACAACCATTCCACTGTGGCAAGTACCAATTTCAGTAAACCCAAAATAGAATTGCCAATGAACGAGGTGAGACCATCTTCAAATGACTAAGAATTCACAAGTCATGGCATTAGCTATCAGAGATGTGATTCTGACTCCAAAGGCTTGATAAAAAGCAATGCAATCATGTGCCCAAGCTCTGCCAACCTATCTGATGAGCTCCAAAAAGAAATGTGGTTCTATCCAGAAGGGAACACATATGGTCCTCAGTGTTGATCCTTGTAATTCCCAAACAAACAACTTGCTAAATTCTGTTGGGCGCCAGAATGTTGGGGCAAAAACCGTCTCCCGAAGTGGAGCCAACACTCAGAAGAAGATCAAACAACCAATACTCACAAAATGAGGATAGACCAAAGAGGGGGGAGTCCCCTCTCTCGATCCCTTGGGTTGTTTATATAGCGAAGGGGTGTGATGGCATTTTAGCACCCAATCCCCTGGTGGGTACAAATATTACATCCGATCCCCCAGAACTAAGATAAGGGGGGTACCTTGTGAATCATTTCCCCCAACACTTACCGCCGTTGTGCACGACGCCCGGAGGCGCGCGTCCGGCGGAGGAGGCGGCATACCCACAGCGCAGCTCAAGCGGTGGATGCTGCATGTGCTTGAAGGCGTCGCCGTGTGCCACCGCGCTGGCGTTGTGCACCGCGACCTCAAGCCCATAAACCTGCTCATCTTCGAGGACGGGTGCTCAAGGTAGTCAATTTTGGTCAGGTAAACATCTTCAATACCTTTATTAGACTCGATTCGTCTTTAGTGGGTTCTAACTATGAGGCTTAGTATGTGGATTTGAGCTATGTGCGAGTCATCCACTTTGACTCAAACAGTACTAGCGCATTTGAGCTAGCACTTAGACAGTAATATCTGGTTGGTTTCCATTTCCAATCTATGTCATCACTTGAGCAGACATACATGCAGTTCAGCAAATTAATCAATTTGGGTGGTCATCATGATTTGATGTCCAATTAACTGTTTGATGTTGTTCATGAAATGATAATAATTTAGAGCTAGCCACTAGAAGTGTTCATTTTTATCTTCCAATAGCATCCTGTTATTAACTTCTTTCCATTTAGATAGCTACAAAATATTGGATACAACTAATGAAATATGATGCAGGTCACTCTAGACTTCAGTTAGAGCTCTTTGGGGATATCACTTATGTTATAGACTTATAACTAATGAAAAACCGTTATAGCTTTTGGTGAAAAAGATGTGCCTAAGCTTCATCCTGGTTCCTGCAACACATTTTGTTCCACTACATTGAAATTGAATGTAAGGTGGCACATGAAGCATAAAACTTTGATGTGTGGCCAGAAAGTATACCTTCTGTTTTATTGGAGTCCGTGGTATCTATGTCATTATGCCTCTGTATTGGTGTCATATGTTTCAATTGATTAGATTTTAACAATGTTTCTTTTGGTCTACGCACTCTCCCAGGCAAGGGCACTTCAGCAGACAGCACCTACATACCAAGACTGAGTATACTAATACTCAGCAAGACTTAACCGTCGGGTGATGACTACATCACCAAACTCTAGACATGAGAGGCCTTTTGGCCGGTGGAGTTCTTTTGCTGAAAAGCAACAAAGAGTATGTCCTTACTTTCAATATTTTAGCTCAAATTCTAGTTAATTACCATTTCTAAGTGTGCCAACTAATTCAATCAAGAATTGTATAGTACAATTAATTCAAGCAGTAATATTCACAAAGTTCCACCATTAAGGGATATCATGGCCAGTTGATTAAGCAGTCTCAGATAACGGTGAGAGGCCGACAATCGATTGATTTATAACCTTGCAAGGTAAACCTAAACACACGGTAGGGTGCCCTCACACTGGACAACCACCAGGCAGTTCCCAAAAGTCCTCGGCTTGGGATCGAATCTTATAGTCTCGAGTACACGGCTATCTGGCGTACTGAAGGACCGATTGGCGACCAGAGAGGGGGGGAGTGAATGGGAGCCGATAAAAATTCTTCTCAAGAACTCGGTCTATACCCCAAAATCACTTCCAAAGAATCTCGCACACACTTGCCAAGATCACGTGGTCATAACGGACCTACTGACCCTAGGAACACGTTAGAACAAGCCTAGGAACAAAGCGGAAGCAAGCACAAAAAGAACCGAGAGAAAAAGCTAGCGCGAGGCAAACTGCAGCAGAAATTGTCGGAACTACCGGCCCCTGGTCGGTACTACCGATATGGGCTTACTGGCACCTAAAAACTAGGTTATCGGTACTTCCGACACAGGGTCGGTACTTCCGACTATCGGTACTACGGACCTCGGGTCGGTACTACCGATAAAGACTCTCTGGCAGCTGAAAATCAGGTTATCGGTATTACCTGGACAGGGTCGGTAGTACCGCCCCCCCTAAAAAATCAGCCCGCGAAACAGCCCCAAACTTTCGATTGATGGATCTCCCAAACCACATGGAGTCTTGAGACGAAATTTTGGGGAGATGATGAACACCCCAAGGAGAGGATATGCCCCAAAAATTTCGGTCTCAAACTCCCTACAACTCCCGGAATCGCGAAACCTTACCAAGAACACTATGACCTAGGGTTCATCCGAAAGTCAACGAATCGACGGCCAAATCCGGTGTTTGAGGAGTCAAGATCATCCACAAAGAGGCACAAGGCACTCACCCACGATCCCCTCAAAGAAATCCGGAGAGAAACGCCCTCAAATCGACGAATCGAGTGATGAACGAAAATCCTCCAAAAATACCTCCGAAAATCACCAAAAAGGAGAAACGGGAAAGACACAACCAAGCCTTGAGGAACCACGCCGAATCATCTATACATACCAAAGAGGTTCATACAAGGTCTAGCTTGCCGCCCGATCATCCTTCCCTCTCACAAGATCTCACCATGAAGCTCTCAAGCTAGTCCTAAGAAAATCCTAAGGAAAATAGGAAGGAAAATAGGAAAACCAAATGAGCTAGGGTTCCAAGAGATATGGCTGCCATCCTCTCACCACTTGGGTTATATGGAGGCAACCGAAAGACGAAAATACCCTTACTAGCTAACTAGAGATACATGCCCCTCAAGGGCTAATTCGGAAATCTTTGTCTTCGCTCCATCGGACGGATGCCCAGCAACCGCAAACTTGCTTAGCCTCGACGCAAGCCTTGCGATCCCGACACGTGTCCTCCGATTCGAAGATTCCGGACTGCGTCGTCGCACACCGGTCAGACCGGTGCACCTCACCGGTCAGACTGGTACCCACCGGTCAGACCGGTCAGACCCACCGGTCAGACCGGTCTGGAGCTGCTGCACCTCCGTCTTCGGTTCTTCGGTCTTGGGTTTGTGGATCAACCAAGGAACCCAGTGGTTTTCTGGTGAACCACCGGAAACCCCGCGAACTCGGTGTAGCCTCCGCCAATCACCACTCATAATTTGGCTCCTACGTAGTCCTGGCTCGACCTTGGTTTTGAGGCTCAACCAAGAAACCGTCCATGACTTCATCTTGCCGTTCTTGCCACCATGCGGCCCGCACTTGACCCCGCTGGCCACCGGGTCCCTCGAACCAAGCCTACTTGTCTTCTCCACACCTGGAGGCCTCACCGGCAATGACCTTTCGCGCTTGTTCTTCACCTGCACCTGCACCAGTCAAGCCGCAACCTGCACCTGCAACACTTAGCCAAGAATCAGTCCACACCACGTTGTCAATCACTCATCACACCAGGAAGCGACCATCCACCGGTGCTCGAACCACTCCTGGCTCTCAATCTCCCCCTTGATGAGTGCATTGACAACACACACATTTTGGTAACCAAGAGAAAAGGAAAAGAAAAGAGACGACTAAAAGAAACTCCAACAAGCGATCGAAAGCCAAAGAAAAAGGCAAAGAGCAAGATCACTTGAAGAAGACAAGTCTCGGACCCCTTAGGCAAGGGCAACAGCTCGACACATCCGAGACAAAACATGCTCAAGCAAAGAGCACAAACCATCAAACCAAAGCTCGAAAACCACAAAGAGCTCCCCATGCACACATGCAAGCTCCCCCTGAACCAATGCAACTCCCCTTGGACGAATGCATGCGAACCACTTCACGAAACAGAGCAGCTGCAACAGCTCAGCTCTGACCGGTCAGACCGGTCGACACCACCGGTCAGACCGGTGCTCAACAGGTGAACAGGTCCAGCACTCTGACCGGTCAGACCGGTGACCTCAATCGGTCAGACCGGTGCACAACAGAGCCCAGAAATGGCTCGAAACCACCTGAAAACCTTCTAGATGCATTCAGTAGGCCAAAACATGCTCAAACTTCTCCCCCTTGTTGACAATGCATGAATCAAGCCAAAAATGCAAAAAATGCAACCTAGAGCTTCTCAAATAGACACAATTCAACATAGGATGCTACACATGTCCAAATGAGCAAGTTAGGTACTCTATAGCTTCGTAATGACATCAACTTCATGATCACCAAGTTTCACAACCATTGGACGAAGCTAAGATAGAATTGAGCAATTTTGCGAAAATTTACCCTCTCATGAGCAAAGTCCTAAACATGAGCAAAACATATCAAAATTGCAAAGCCACACAAACTTCATGCTAGGACAACCATTCTAAGCATAAGACCATCATAAACACCCACAAGCACCTCATGTCATGTCAAAGCCACCGAGCCATGTGCCTACTTCTATATATATGAGACTTCTCATTGGTAGGCATCATGCAACGGTTTAGCACCCAAAGCAAATTAAAATTAGCACATATGACATGGGAGCACATTTTCCACATAATTTACATTTCATTTTCAGATTTGAAATTGGTACATGAAATGTCTTTGCGACAAAAAGGAACTTATGCCCCTCCACAAGATCAAGAATGGGGGCTAAACATTCATGATGGCAAATGAGCCTTTGGCCCCATATGATGAAAATAAGCTATCCAACCACAAATTAAGCATAGCCAAGCCACATAAACATGTCAAGATCATATAAAGGCATTTACTCACAAGAGAGCATACATATGAGATTTTTCAAAAACATAGCCATCAACCATGGATATAAACCAAGATTATCAAGAGCTAAGCCAAACTAACCATAGCTTACCAAACTAGCTCACAAAGACATATATATCATTCCATGGTGAACAATGTATATAGGAGAAGCCTTTCCTAAACAATGCATATGATACAAAATGTATGCAACCTAAGATACAAAGATGCCTATGCATCATGTTACATATGCCATGCCAAATGCAAGAAATGCACAAAGGAAAGCTATACGTATGCTACAAAGGAGCTCCCACACACAAAGCTCGCAAACGACCGGCTCCTCGAGGGGAGGCAAAAAGGGCTCGACACCACCGGCAACAGAGCAAAGGAGCGCAAAACTCACAAGCTCCCCCTAAACACATGCACTAGGGCCAAAGAGCATACAAAGCTCACCCTTAGTACACATGATAGGGTAAAGAGCACACTAAGCACACAGGCTCCCCCTAAACTCATGCATTAAGGTCAAAGAGCATACAAAGCTCACCTTACACACATGAGATAGGGCAAGGAGCGAAACGAACCAAGTGGCTTGACCAAGGCCACACACTTGAAGGACACAAATTCACTTACCTTTATCATTTCTTCAGAATTCACCCGTCCTTGTCCACCATCCCCGAAAGTGATGTACCTCCATGTCATCACCGGGGTATGAGGCCGGAGAACCACCCCCGATATCAACCAAATGTTCTCCGGGCCTCCCACCTGCAACTCAAAACCAAGAGCGAGAGCGAGCAAATGACTCAACACTGGGGTTAGTACCAAAGGTGTCAAACCAGTGCCGAGCCATCTCCTCAAAAGTAGGATTAGCAACATTCATCCTACCGCGCCTATCAAAACTGTGATCCGTCCTATCAAACCTATGAAACCTGGAACCACCATGGGAAAACCACTCCCGTCTCATTGGAGGAGTACGAGCACCACGAAAAGGAAAGTGTGGTCCGTAGCCCCTCTGAGACTCAAAGCTGCGACTTCTCCCAAACTCGTATTGATCACGAGGTGGAGAACGTCCAGCAAACTCAACACCACCAGACTCAATGCGCCTACCATCTGTTCCACGACCGAAAGGGCTGAACCCTCTAGCATCACGGCCTCGAAAACCAGACCGTCCAGCACTCTGCCTAGCACCGGTCTGACCAGTCACTCTGACCGGTGGCCCTCGGCCAGTAAACCTGCCTCCACCTGAAGCTCTCCTATCTCTCCATGCTGGAACCGTATGCACAACACCCTTTCCCTTAGGTAGTGGCATATGAGGCTCAGGCACACCATGAGAAAGGTGGTACCTGTCCTTGTTTGCCCACTCCTTAGCCATTCTCGCCTCTCTCCTTCTCTTATAGCAAAACTCTCTCTTGTGACCATCCTTTCCACAAAACTCACAATGGAAACGGATTGGTCTTGGCTTAGGCTTGGGGTGAGGCTCTTCACACGGCTTCTCACTAGGTTTCCCACTTGGTTTCTCACTAGGCTTTTCACTTGCCTTCTCACTTGTTTTTTCTCTCGGTTTAAGCAACTGGTTTGGATTGGGTGCAAACTTGTCTTTGGGCGTGGGTTGTGGTGGGACTGGAATATTCCCAAATTTCCCTTCTCTCTCACCACTGCTCTCACCAAACTTAACAGATCCCAAAGCCCAACCATCAAAGCGCTTATAACCGGCAATCATCATGCCAAGCTGAGGTTCCTGACTAGACAACCAACTCAGCACTTCACACAACTTACTGTTCTCATCCTGCAAATGATCAACACATTGTGCAAGTTCCAAATTCTTTACAGCATGCAATTCACAGGTAGAGCAAGAAGTAGGAATAGGCATTTTCAAATCAGCCTCAAGTGAAACAATGCGAGATCGAAGCTCAGCAATTTTTTCATGCAAACCAGGGCAAGAAGTACAAGCACCAAGCAAAGTGGGTCTAGATTGCAGCTCAGCTAACTCAACCCTAAGCACATCTAGTTCCTCACACTTGGAGGCATGCTTTTCCCTAAGAGCAGTCAAATCAGCTAGGAAAACAGAGCAATCAGTACAATCAACCTCATCAGAAACCACAGGGCTAGCCTTAAGCGAATCAATTTCAAGCTTGCCATCAAGAACCTGTGTTTCTAGCTCAGCCACTCTAGTCCTAGTATCTTCAAGCAAAGCTCTAAGCTCCTTCCTAAGCTTCTTAGCCTCTCTAAGCATGTGATCACGATTATCAAGCAAGTCAACCAACTCCTCATTCTCCTTGCGCAAAGAAGAGAGCTCATCACATACCTCATCCTCGGAGTCGGAGTCTGAATCCGAGGCGTTCTTCTGGCTTCTCTTGCTGCCGGAGCTGCGTGCCATGCCGCAAAGACCATCCTTCTTGTTGCAGCCTCTCGAAGTCTTGCTTGCGGTACAGCAAAGGTCGTTCAAGTACTTGCCGAAGTCCTTCTTCTTCTTCTTCCTGTGTTTCCTCTTGCTGTCCTCTTCTTCTTCTTCACTCGAGCTTGATGACACGTCCTCAGAGTCAGAGTCGATGTCTCTCGATCTCTTGATCTTCTCTCGGGTCTGTGTCTTCCTCCCATGTTCATGTTCCTTCTTCTTGGATCTTCTTCCTTTGTCCTTGGACTTGTGCTTGTCGTGGTTGTTCACCTTCAGACACTCGGCGAAAAAGTGTCCGGTCTTGCCACACTTGAAGCACGTCCTCGAGTTCCTTCTTGAGTTCACCCGGTTCTCGTGCATCCTCTCGAATCTCCGTGTCAGCAACGCCAGCTCATCCTCTCCAAGTACATCGAACTCCTCGTCTGGCAAAGACATCAAAGAGGACAAAGAGTACATCCTGGAGGATGGGTTAGCGTTAGTCTTAGCACATGAGCCACCGACGAGAGCAAGACTATGAGGATCAGTCAGGCTCTCAAGACGGGTTGTCATACCACGGTCCAACTCAGCCGACTTGAGCTTTGAGAACAGCTCGTTCACGGTCAACATGTCATACTTCTCGGACTCAACAATAGCCTCAAACTTCCCGTCCCATATGGTACGATCCAATGAGTGCAAGAGCTTAATGGCTCTATCATGATCATCGTATGGGAGCACGGCCACATTGGCTCTCATGTTGTTCACAACGACCGTAAATCGCTGGAAAAGGGCATCGACGGACTCGCCGGGGAGATGAGTGAAGTTCTCGTACTCTCTCCGGTAAGTCGCGTACATTCGAGCCTGAACCTAAGCATTCCCAGCATGTGCATCCTTCAACTGCTCCCAAATCCTATAGGCTAAGTCCTCTGTCTGAACCCGATCGAATTCAGGCTGACATAGAGCACGAAACAAGTAGTCGACAGCCTTGTTGTTGGCTTCGAACATATCCCTCGATCCTGGAGTAAGGAAGTTAATCGGATGAACATAAGCTGTGTTCACCGTAACGTCCCAAAGGATCTGACCCTTTCCGCGGAGGAACGCTGCTATCCGCCTCTGCCACATCTGGTAGTTCTTCCCATCGAAGTGCGGAGGACCCGAACCCCGTTCCTGGTACGCCATCTTTGGATCTTACACTGGTAAGAGTCAGTGAAGACCCGAACCGGCTCTGATACCAATTCAAGGACCAGATTGGCGACCAGAGAGGGGGGGAGTGAATGGGAGCCGATAAAAATTCTTCTCAAGAACTCGGCCTATACCCCAAAATCACTTCCAAAGAATCCCGCACACACTTGCCAAGATCACGTGGTCACAACGGACCTACTGACCCTAGGAACAAGTTAGAACAAGCCTAGGAACAAAGCGGAAGCAAGCACAAAAAGAACCGAGAGAAAAAGCTAGCGCGAGGCAAACTACAGCAGAAATTGTTGGAACTACCGGCCCCAGGTCGGTACTACCGATATGGGCTTACTGGCACCTAAAAACTAGGTTATCGGTACTTCCGGCACAGGGTCGGTACTTCCGACTATCGGTACTACCGACCTCGGGTCGGTACTACCGATAAAGACTCTCTGGCAGCTGAAAATCAGGTTATCGGTATTACCTGGACAGGGTCGGTAGTACCGCCCCCCCTAAAAAATCAGCCCGCGAAACAGCCCCAAACTTTCGATCGATTGATCTCCCAAACCACTTGGAGTCTTGAGACAAAATTTTGGGGAGATGATGAACACCCCAAGGAGAGGATATGCCCCAAAAATTTCGGTCTCAAACTCCCTACAACTCCCGGAATCGCGAAACCTTGCCAAGAACACTATGACCTAGGGTTCATCCGAAAGTCAACGAATCAAAGGCCAAATCCGGTGTTTGAGGAGTCAAGATCATCCACAAAGAGGCACAAGGCACTCACCCATGATCCCCTCAAAGAAATCCGGAGAGAAACGCCCTCAAATCGACGAATCGAGCGATGAACGAAAATCCTCCAAAAACACCTCCGAAAATCAACAAAAAGGAGAAACGGGAAAGACACAACCAAGCCTTGAGGAACCATGCCGAATCATCTATACATACCAAAGAGGTTCATACAAGGTCTAGCTTGCCGCCCGATCATCCTTCCCTCTCACAAGATCTCACCATGAAGCTCTCAAGCTAGTCCTAAGAAAATCCTAAGGAAAATAGGAAGGAAAATAGGAAAACCAAATGAGCTAGGGTTCCAAGAGATATGGCTGCCATCCTCTCACCACTTGGGTTATATGGAGGCAACCGAAAGACAAAAATACCCTTACTAGCTAACTAGAGATACATGCCCCTCAAGGGCTAATTCGGAAATCTTTGTCTTCGCTCCATCGGACGGATGCCCAGCAACCGCAAACTTGCTTAGCCTCGACGCAAGCCTTGCGATCCCGACCCGTGTCCTCCGCTTCGAAGATTCCGGACTGCGTCGTCGCACACCGGTCAGACCGGTGCCCCTCACCGGTCAGACCGGTACCCACCGGTCAGACCGGTCAGACCCACTGGTCAGACCGGTCTGGAGCTGCTGCACCTCCGTCTTCGGTTCTTCGGTCTTGGCTTTGTGGATCAACCAAGGAACCCAGTGGTTTTCTAGTGAACCACCGGAAACCCCGCGAACTCGGTGTAGCCTCCGCCAATCACCACTCATGACTTGGCTCCCAAGTAGTCCCGGCTCGACCTTGGTTTTGAGGCTCAACCAAGAAACCGTCCATGACTTCATCTTGCCGTTCTTGCCACCATGCGGCCCGCACTTGACCCCGCTGGCCACCGGGTCCCTTGAACCAAGCCTACTTGTCTTCTCCACACCTGGAGGCCTCACCGGCAACGACCTTTCGCGCTTGTTCTTCACCTGCACCTGTACCAGTCAAGCCGCAACCTGCACCTGCAATACTTAGCCAAGAATCAGTCCACACCACGTTGTCAATCACTCATCACACCTGGAAGCGACCATCCACCGGTCCTCGAACCACACCTGGCTCTCACGTACCCCGCGAGGCACCCAGCTTCACACATGTACCCACCTCCCGGTAGCTAGCCGGGCAGGTGATTACTCAAGATTAGTAATAGTAAGATCCCGCACCGTCTCATTAAGGTACTAGGCTTACCGGTCCCATTCCCGAAAAGTGCTTAGTACGTTCAAAAGCTTAGCCCACGAAAGCCACTGGACCGGAGCCCAAATCCCATGCTCTTACCACATGAGCAATCCATTTATAAAGATCTTATGATTCCAACATAAGAACCTATTCTCGCGAGTGACGAACATCACTCGACTTGTACCGGTCCTATAGCATGGCAGCTATCGACCTAGCATACTAGTAAAAGAGCATAGGTACCTAGGGTTCATGCATCTAGGGTTTCACTTCAACTCCTGAAACGTAAATGCACAAACATAGCAAAGGTAAATGCATAATTTTAAAAGAAGGGTTAATGATCTGGGGCTTGCCTTCGCTGGCAAGGTTGGCCTTGGGCCCTTCTGGACTTTGGTCCAGGTCCTGAGCCACGTTCACGTACTACAGCTCACCGTCAGCACCTTCGTCTCCTCCTTCCGGCACGAGCGTATGGCTACCGTCGGGAAGTTCTACACGAGGATGCAAATGCAAGATTTAATTAACAGTTTTAATTTAATTAATTACAAAACAACACATGACAATCATGGGGTGCATGGTTGACCACATTCACTTAGATAAACATACATTCAGCATACTCTTCCAAAAAGGAACAATATGGGGTTCTTTCTTAATTATTCTATTTGACAGTGACTGTGTACACATTTATATAAATAAATTAATTTAAATTCGCAAAACAGCAAAGGGTGGTGACACTTAGCTTCTTAGCATGATTTACATCTCAACTAGGAGGTCATTAGGTGTGGAGTTGATGATTTTCCAATTTAACTTTAATATTAAGCTTAATTGGCTTCCATTGTTTTTATTCATAAAATAATTTCATAAATTCAGTGGGAGACATTTTTAAAGCTCTTTAGTCCTAATCAAGGTCACTGATCACAAGAGTAAAATTAAAGGAGCTAGGAAATAAATATACCGAAAATAACCAATTCTAGCTATCCAAACAAGATAAATGCATATATAAATAAATAAACAACAAATGAATTCCAACTTTCTCTCACTGATTCTATGACTCAAATCAAGGCTAGGAAATCAACAAACACATCAAGAGCTACTCTAGATCTTGAGCTATACATTTACATTTAAAACTAAGCATATTTCAATAATAAATATTTCTTTTGGTTATAAAATCATAATTAATTCACCAGAGCTGTATTTAGGCATAGCAAGATAACGTGCAGAAGTTGAGCACAAAAATCTATTTATTTTTAGCTACAAAAATCACTAAGGTAGATTCATAATAAATACAAAATAATTCATAATAAAAGATCTACACCATAAATTTGTGCAATTTTTGGCACAGAAGCTAGGCATGACCTAACTCACAGCATATCCAAAATTCAGCTCAAGAGAACTTGTAGATTTTGAACTACAACAGATCTAGGTTCAACTGTTTTCTATTTTTCGTGCAAACACTATCACTCAAAAGTAGGGTTGTGCTTTACAAAAGTTGTATGGTTCTTCACATGCAATCCAACAAAATTGAGTTTGCATTTTTCTGATTTTTCTACGATTTTCTATGAATTTTCTAAGATTCAGCTGAAAACCACAAAACTTATAAGAATCTATTTTCACCTAGGCCCCTGGAAGTTTTCACTCTCTTACAGATACGCCCCTAGAAAGAAAGTCACCGCTGCAATGTGGTCCCTGGACGCCGGCCGTCGATGGGATCGCCGGATTCCGGCGGGTTCGCCGCCGTTCTTGGCCGGGGACTCGTCGGGGAGGACCACGAGCTCGGGGGGATTCGATATGGGTGCCGGTGTTGGGGTGGGGCAGCGCCGGTGAGGGGGCACGGCTGCTCCGCGGCTTGCCGGCAGTGGGAGCTCGGCTCCGGCGAAGAGGGGTGCACGGCCAGGGCAAGGCGCGGCACGGGTAGCTCCAGGGGATAATAGGGAAGAGCCTAGGGGGTTTGGTCGGCACTGGGCGCGAGCGGGAGAGGGAGTTCGTCGGCGGCGGCTTCCATGGCGGGCGGCGGTGCAGTCACGCACGCGAGGGAGGACGTGCGGTGCCTTTTATAGGCGGCGAGCAGCGTGTGGGGGGGCGCGGAGACTTAGCCTCGAAGCAAGCGAAGGGAGGGAGAAGGGGGACCCGGCTGCGGCAGCACGACAAGCACGGCCGGCGGGCGGCGCGACGGGGCTCGACGCGGTCGCGCGAGACGGACGACACGCGGTGGGGTGCGGGCTCCAAGGCGCTCGGGCCGCGTGCGGCCTCGGGAGCGTGGCCTCGGGATGCGCGGATTGGCCGGGGCCCGGACGCCGAGGGCCGCAGGGGCGCCACGCGGCGGCGCCGCGCGTGCGCCACGCGGGAGCGCGGGCGCGACGGTGCTCACGACGTCGCCTGCTTTTGGTTTCATTAGCCTGCGTTTGACTGGGATTATCTCCAAAACTTTGAACTAAAGTGCACTAAGAGCTAATAAGCAAAGTTATAGAACAAGCTACCCTCTACAACTTCTAGAAAGGCTCATAGGGGTTTTGAGCAACGGATTTTGCATAAACTGCTGGCAAAGATCAGGTTTTTCTTGGTGCTAGTGAATAGTGCTCAATTGCAGTTGAATGAGTTTTTTACCAATTTCCACTCAAAATCTTAAATGCCGCCAATTATGAAAAGTGTGTCCCTCGAAAAGACGAACAACTTTTGTATTGGCCGATTTTGAAGTGTTTAAGTGAAATTCGGAGAACGCGGCAAAAGTTCTTGGAGGGTTCAAAGACAACAGGGGTTTTGACCAACATTTGACTAGGGTTTGACCAAGGTTTGACCACAAGGGTGTGTTGACTTGATTAAGAGGGTCATTAGTGATTGTTTACTGGGTTTTCGAGGTGATGACCCAGGTTGACCAAGGTTTGACTAGAGTCAACGTGTTTGACTCGGTTGACGAAGTCATTAGCACTAATGATACTAATTAAAAACCTAGGGCGTCACAGCTGGCCCAATATGCTTTCACTGTGTTCCAAATTTTGAGCCCACGGTGATTGTTTTTTCTTTAAAAAATCCAGCAAATGTGTTTAATTAGTTAAATATAGCAAATAAACACAAAAAATTAGCAAAATTTAACATGGAGTGCAAAATGTTGTATGTGAAGACTAGAAAAACCTTTGAAGTGAAACTCAAATTCTTCCGCACTTTCACTCCAAACCTAACTGCATCTTTCTCAACTCTATGAAACTTCTTCGGAGCTGTTTCTGTTTGTAAAGATCATACGTGAAAAATGTGTGAAACTCACTCAACTTTTTTCCATAACCTCCACATATGATATGATGAGACATTGACAAATCTCATAATTTTTGGACTTCATTTGCAATTTTTAGAATTTAAAAATCATTCAGGCACATGAACCTAGTCATGTTTCCTAGTCTAGCTGTTCAAATTATCTTTTGATTTCATGAGTAAGACCTTAAATTAGTCTAAATAACATGAATATCCTTTTTCACTTATTTTATTCTATTATTTCAATCGCTTGCAGTTGAAATTTGATTTAATTCAAAAAATTGCTTGAATTGTAATTAAGTAGTTAAATATAACAAACAAATACAAAAAATACTTCAAATTTTAACAAAGATATGGCGACTCCCTCTCCTCCCGCATGGTGGTGCCGCCATGGCGATTCTCAGTAAGGCTCCCCTTCACGTTCGCTGCCATGGAGGGTCTTTCTGATCTGGACTTCGCTCCTGGCCTAGAGATCCTGTGTGTGGCCGCTAAGTGCTTCTCCTCTCCGGTTAGTTTTCATCCTTCCTCGTCTCGGGAGTTTTTCTTGGTGGACACCTTTGGTCGATCAGCCATTCGCCTCAATGAAGATTCAGTCTCCTTGATCCTGCAATCGTGTTTGGGTGGTGTGGCTAAAGATTTCAAGGTTGCACATCTCTGTGGAATGTGCTTCCATTTTTCGGTTTTCTCTAAATCCATTGGTCTCATGGTGTATAAGCTGAAGTTTTACAAGTGTTCTAAGGTTGCGGTTTTCTTTGATCTTTTGGGGCGATGGAGGCCCTAATTGGATCCGTGAACATCATCATTTGGTGGAGGAATCAGAGGCCTCTTGGACCTATATGGGCTCCAAATCTCGTAAATTTTCTAATGCTGATGCTATTAAACAGTGCAATCCGAATCGTAGCAAGCCTTCTGTTTTCTCAAGGCTGGATTTCTCCAAAGTCCCCGATCCAAATCTTGCTCCGGTTCGTGCGAAGAGTACGGTGCATTCTGCGGCCCCTGATCAGTGTCAGGATTTTAAGGCTAATCCTAATCTGCCACCTAAGAGTGCTTCAATTTTTAAATCGTCCTCACAGAGGTCGGGGCAAAATCTTTGTTGTTTCCGCTGTTTAGCCCCGGGTCATCTGGTCAAGTCTTGTACACAGCAAGTTCGATGCAAAACGTGCTATAAGTATGGGCATGTACCGCGCACGTGTCTCTCTAGGAAACCTTCCTCTTTCGCTTTTAGGCCGAAACAGCAGGGGCCACAAAATCCGCTAGGGCCGGGGTCGGTTCCCATAAATGCTTAGCGCTCTCCTTTTAGCTCGCCGCAGTCTGCTGATTCATCTTCTTTCCCCAATCTACAGGAGCGAGCCAAGAAAACCCCACCCCCTCCTCGGAGGATTCGCCTCTCCCACCACCTCTTGAGGGTTTCCCCCCCAATGGCGAACTACGCTGTAGATCCTCGTCCCCATGCACCTCGGGGCTTTGAGGTCATTCCTCATGATCCCGCGGAGCCGCCTCGCCGCCTCGTCGTGTACCTTGGTGGATACATGGACGCCTTCAACGAGGATGTCGCCATCGCCCTTCGTGTTCTGGTAGTGGCCAAGGAGGACTTCAATCTGATGGTAGGTGCGATCAAGGACTACTTCATCCACACCCATCGCGTTCGCCTGATGGAGGTACAACTGTGTGCTATGGGTGATGCTTACATCTGTTTTAGTAGTGCTGTGGAGTGTGAGCGTTTCTTGGATGGGATCTATCAGATTACACCTGAGTATCAGATGCATTTTGTTAAGCATGATGAAGCGGTTAATGCTAGAGCTCACGATGCTTCAAGGGAGGCTTGGGTTATGTTGCTTAACTATCCCCTAGATGCTAAGAACAATGCTTGTGTGGCCAAGGCAGTTGCGGGGTTCGGTCTGCTAAGGTACTAGCATGACACAAACTACATGGCTCGCATAGTGGTGAAAGTCTTGCTGAAGGAGGATGCTCAGATCCCCCATGATGTCACTGTCACTGTTGGTCTGCCACCGACTATGAGATCTTGGACCTCTCCTGTGTTTGCTCTCAAAAGGAAGAATGCTACCATGCTGCAAGATGAAGATGAGCTACCTGAGATGGGCCTTCTGCACCCTCTGCCTGTGCGGCCTCTGCGCTGGATGGGGCCCAACCGGGTTGAGCCTTCCTCTGTCATGCAAGCTCTACCAGAACATCAAGATGAACACATGGATGTGGGACACAATGCTGATGATGGTCACTCTGCTGATGGTGCAATGGAGGCAGGTCTGGATGTTGTTTTGGATGCTGATCAGAACCCTGTGTTGGAGGCAGTTCTGCCTGATCTAGCTGATGGTGTTCCTTTGGTTGTGCCTGTTGTTCAACTTGCTGCTCAGTCTATTGAAAATGTTGTTGTTCCTGAGGCTCAAGCGGGTTTGGCAGTTCTGTCTGAAGCTGCTCTTCCTGTTGCACCCAGGGGGAGCCCTCCATCTCCACCTCCTCTTGCTGTCATCCATCCTCACTCTGCAAGTGCTTAGGTGATTTCAGTCTCTTTAATTCCCAACATTCCCTCTCTAGTGCAGCAGACTTCTAGTGTGTGACCTTGACACCCTTATTCCTTCTTACATTGCTGATGATGATCTCCTTTCTCATTTGGCTTTCATCACTTTTGATCTGGATGATGCACCTCAGGTGTTTGGCCCTCAGCTCCCTGCTGGAGGCCTACCTCTGGTGCCTTACTCTGACAGTGACTCTGATGCTGATGATGTGGTGGAAATTGAAGGCCCCATTGCCTCTACTACTCCAAAGAAGTGTCGTGCTCGCAAGCGCAAGGAGCCCCTCCACTCCAAGTTCTTTCGATGCAGCAACGGGCTGAACCAGAACAAGGATGGCTTCCACACCAGGGAAGATGCTCTAGCCGCTGCTAAAAACCCAATCATCTACTCCTCTAAAGCCCAGGATGCCTCTGTTGCTGCTCCTTATCTCCCTGTTGCCAGCATTCAAGGGATAGCGACAGGCTTCCTTTAGATTCAGCCTAGTGCTGTCTCTGCAGCTGCTCTTTTAGACCTGGATGTTGATGACGATGACACATCTATGTAATAGGTTCATTTTAGTTCTAGTAGTAGATGGAGCCACTGCGACGGCCTCTTTTGTTGATCTTTCTCTTCTGTCACGCTTCAAATCTCCAAACTCTCATGGCTAGCCCTCAGTGGTTAACTTTCCTATCTTAATGGTTATCTGGTGTGTCTATTTCTGGATTCCCTTTGATTTTGAGTTGCGCTCTAAAGCTCTTGTGTTGTTCTTTCCTATTGCACCATGAATAGACATAGATCTTTTAATATTCTGGTGTGGAATGTGCGCGGGATTAACTCCCAAGGAAAATGGGATGCTCTACTTGACAAAATCACTGAAAGTGCTGCCTCGGTTGTCTGCTTGCAAGAAACCAAACGAGAACTCTTTGATCCTTCTTACCTGCGAAAGTTTTGTCGAAGACAACTGGATAAATTTTTTTCCAACCGTCTGTTGGAGCTTCTGGGGGTCTCCTCTTAGTCTGGAATGGAGCTTTGTTTGATGGTGTTTTATTGCAGTCCAACAGTTATGCTATCTCTGTCAAGTTAACTTGTCAGCTCTCTAGGTCTTCTTTCTGCTTAACCAATATATGTGGACCTTGTAACACTACAGCGATTGGTGGAGTTCGCGACGCCTCCAAGTGGTCGCGATATGGGGTTATTGGTCGCGATACGTAGCGATTACGACAGATTCAATCCGTCGCCAGACGTCGCAATTTTGTCTGTTGCAATATGTTGTTGCGACGGTTCCAAAACCGTGTCGCAATAAAAAACAATTGTTGCGATGGCGCCTGGTGTCGCAATTTGGTGAAGTAGCGACGACCAGTGGCGTTGCAACACAGATTATTGCTACGAAGTGCGTCGTTGCGATAGGTTTTTTTGCGACCACTTTGCTCTGTTGCAAACAAGTGCTATTACAATGAAAGAATCGTGTCGCAAGGCGATACGTGCCGTTGCAATTTTTATGTAGGCTATCACAACGAAGTCGTAATCCGCCGCCGTATGCTTGAACCAAAATGCAACTAATTACCGTCGTTATAAAGCACATGGTTCACGCAACCAACTATGGGTCGTCGCATTATGCTTGAAGCAAATCACGACGCTAATTGCCATCGCCATACACAAAGAGGGTCATGCAACCAATGTGGTTCATCACCATCTGATCCAACGAAATTGCAACACTAAGTCGTCGCCATACACCAAGGGATTCACGCAACCAACTATGCGTCGTTGCTATAAGAATGAAACAATTCGCAACGACAATTACTGTCGTTATACACATAGATGGTGACGCAACCAACTTTTGGTCGTCGCCATATGCTTGAACAAAATAGCAACGCTAGTTATCATCGCTATACACGTTGCCGGTCATGCAACCGTTGATGGGTCGTCGCCAGATGCTTGAACAAAATCACAACGCTGATTTCCGTCACTATACACGTAGATGGTCATGCAACCAAAGATTGGTCGTCGCCATGTTCTTTAACCAAATCGCAACGATTAGTACCGTCGCTATATGAGTAGGGGTATCGCAACGAAGCATGTGTCGACGCTATATGCTCTAGTGATAACGCATCAGATGAATTTTGGTCGCCATACGCGTGTACTATATCACTACGAACTATGGTTCGTCGCTATTGGCATAGAGGAAATCGCAACAAAATATTGGTCGCCATAGGATACACGCTGGAAGCCCACTGTCCCCAATTTTGGATTCTTTAATGCAACAAAAATATTCGAAACATAGATTGATGGAACCAATGTACATTCATGTCATTCATGACCACAATTATTCATATAACAGAATAAAATTGACCACATTAAATTTTGGACTCTTGTCCATCACTCACATTAATAGTAACAAAGTTTGTAAAGAGCCTAGCATCACTCCGACCCATTATTGTTGAAGATCTTCATCATTTCTGGAGCTGAGGTTTGCTTGGAGGCTTGAGCTTCTTGTTTGATGCCGAAGGGATTTTGTTGGCCGATCTTGAGTCTTTTATCGGCTCCAGAACTTCTCTTTGCATGCCATTCTGAATGTAAAGAAATTAGAGAATTACATCATATGAACCCAATTTGTCTTGTAATGAGAATATGCAGCATCATATGGATTGCAAGTAGAAAAATATAAATGGCATTAAGAAAGGACAGTTCAATTAGTACCGCTTGTGCTCTCTTCCTTCCTGATCACGTCTTAGACTGATTCACCAGCGTGCTTGGAGCGATATATCTTGTAGGTGCAGAAGAAGGTGCAGAAGAAGGTGCAGAAGGTGGAGCACGATTATCATGTTTCTCAGCGAACAGTGTCTTGGTAATCTTGGCACTTGTATGACTGATGTTAGGTGGCACATTTTCTTTGTCTTTTGTCACGGTGCTTGATGGATGCATCTAGAATGTATAGTTTTATATCGGAACTATATCAGTTGTGATTAAAAGCATGACACCATGCATTGCATCATGATTGGAAAGCTTGTTCGGTGTCGTTACCTGGGTTGTTGTTACATGATCATGCACTACTGGTGTTGCAGGAATGTTTTCCTCCGGCCTCGTATGTACAACTTCATTAGAACTATTGTTGATGGTTTCAGAGGGAGTCTGCACATTGTGAAAGAGGGCAGGCGAGAGATAAGTGGCATAAATATGCATTTTCTCAATCACAACCAAGTATTGTCGTTACTGTGTTTATTGTTTCTTGACTCTGCACTAATGTTCTTGCAGCAATGCCATCCTCATCGACCCTAGGGTCAACTTGACCTGTACTATTGTTGGATTGAGGTGTATTCTGCTTATTTGAAATGATGGAAGGTAAGATATTAGTTGCATTGGCCAAGTTATGAACACAACAGGTATAATCATTTGGTTACCTCTGAACATGGCAGCAAGTGTTTGATAGGCTCGATCATCTTCGCAAATTGTTCCTGCATTTGCTTTTCAATCATTTTCTTAAATTCTTCTTTCTCGCATTCCTTGTCAGCTTCATGCATCTTGAATATTTCTTCCAGTTGACGTTCTCGTGCTTCGACCTTATCGAGCTTCTCATGTAACAACCTCTCCTGATACACTTTGTTGCTTCTTGGAGTGGTCATGTAACCAAGGCCACGTGACACAGAGGATTTGACATGTGTTCTTTCCCTGTATGTTTCCTGGAAAAATTTCTCTTCATCTTCATCTCGAGGAGTGGAACTTGTGTCTTCACCCCCTCATCTGGATTTGCTAGTCGAGCTAATTTCCTGACTGTACAATGCTGTGAGAAAGAAAAATTGTAAGATAGAAAACCATGCCCATGGTTTGATTCAAAGTTAAACAAGTGTTATGTGCACGCAAGGTTACAATCAAATTTATACTCACATAAATAGTCTCAGCCACCTCATTTCTCCATTTTCCATCCCTAGAGTGAGTAACCTTCCAAAGTTCCAACTGGCATGGCTCAGCACCCGTTTCGGGATCTCGCTACGATTGCATCATTACACGGCATCAATATATGATTTTCTTATGTAGATAGTGAAAGATGAGAATATTGTAACCAATCTTTACCTTTTCCCAACTCCACTAAGAGTAAGGTTTCGAACCCGCCGAATGGTTGCTAATCAGACGGCTGTGATTGTCAGAGTTCTGGGTGCTGTGCTCCTGCAAGAAGTAAACAAGTGCTGTTAAGCGATGAAAGGTTGAACTCATCTTCTATATAACTCACAATGTTGTTCTTTAATTTAGTAGAAAATTTGTACCTTGAATTTTTTTGTTCCAAAGTAGTGGCACAAATAGTGCCACTCCATAATGTTTAGGTCAGCTGGCTTGTGCCTCATTCTTTCCAGATAACTGTTGTACGCCTTGTATGTAGCACTCAAGTCGCCTCGACAACCTTTGTTGCATTCGTGGGCAATCTTCAATATCTTTTCCTCTGGATTTTGAATGCCCTCAAAATCCCAAGTTTCCTGGTGGGAAGGAAACTTATTATTCATGCATGATTCAATCATAACACTGGATACGAACAAAATAAAGGGAATGCATCAGCTATATTAAATTAACAAGGTGCATGTGGTGGACATTGACTTACCATTACAGCTTTTACGATATCTTTCTTGACTACTGGAAGCACTTTACTCCAATATCGGACTCCAATTAGTGGAGCCCTGAGCCTAGTATGTACAACAATCTCATCAACAAAGGTACACCTATTTTCTCCACAGGGACCACCCAACTTTGATGAAAATTGGATTTTCAACTTTTCGCAGCCAGATCTTGATCTCTTGGCAACTGTAGATAACCCTTTCAGGGTTCCACGGCCAACATTCTTGCCACCTACTTGCATTCACACTAGAGAAAATAACATTCACTACTGAACAATAGCAGTTGCAGAATCCAATGAAAAATAAAGAGTGAAGTTTCTCGAGGTGTAGAGCTTTTATAACATTTTGTCTTCCTTGGTTTCCTAGCATGCGATGGATGTTG
Organism: Cenchrus fungigraminus; assembly: GCA_036936925.1. NCBI lineage: Eukaryota > Viridiplantae > Streptophyta > Magnoliopsida > Poales > Poaceae > Cenchrus > Cenchrus fungigraminus. The sequence goes on along the minus strand of CM072772.1, from coordinate 51,920,648 downwards.
TGGTGGCGGCATCATTTCTGGTGGCGGCGTCGGGCTACTGTCATTGCTCTCATCTTGTTGGGGTACGACTACTTCTGCAGGTTTAGCTTGAACTTTATCATACACCTCTGAAAAAATGGAAAACACATGCACTTAGAAGGTTCAAATATTTCATCACAAATAAGCTGCAGTCGACAAGGAAAAAGGATTTACTAATTTCTTTGATACATCTGACACTAGTTAACCATTTAGTGTACGCTTTAACTGTATCTTCCCTGAAGTCATCGTGAAGGTCTGCAAATTAATTAGAAACATTGGTATGAGTATAATGTGCAGTCAAGGCTACATGTGGCTAGTGTATAACAAGCAACATACGTACCACAGTCCTCATCTTGCTCTTGAAGCCAAAATTTGTATTCATCAACATCATAAGAATCTTCATCATCAGAATCAGAGTCATCATCACGATTACGCTGCCGCCTCTGAAGTTTTAGGGGTGTAACACTAACCCTCCCTGTATCAACAGCAGTTGTTGACAGTACCAATCTTCATTTCCTCTCATTGCTTGACTCCACATACTCAAGCATTTGCAGTATATCTTTCTTAGATTTAATTTCAATAGGACTAGCTGTGTAGGTATAATCTTCACTTCTCTTCATGTAGTAGATGTAGTCCCGCTGCTCAAATCCAAACATTTCTTTAATATCTGTCAGGGCACTAAAGTCTATAACACCCTTGTCTAATGTAGAAATGAAGTATTGTGGTGTTTCCCCATGGATTTCGATTAGTACAGTCCACAAATCACCTGTCAAATCGGAGTCTCTACACGTGCACATAAATATTAATACGGCAGCATGGACAAATTCAGACGTAGTACTAATAATGGTGTATGCATATATGTATATATATACTAGTAGGAAGTATGTGGAAAACAAATATGTAGTGGTCAAATAGCACAATGCCTATTCAGCTCAGCGAGTTTCACAACAACAATTAGTTTCTATTACAAATTTTTAGATAAAGATAGACCTGCATGAGCACATAACTATGAACACGTATTTCTAATTAAGGAAAAGACGAAACAATAGAAGGATGTTGAAAATAAAGAAATAAAATGATGCGCACATGTATCCTCATAGGAATGTAAATTTTAATGGATAAATCAAATGAGATTGTGCTGTCATCAAAGGGAGTTACATTCTAGAAAGTGTAGTGGTGGCTCATGAGTTAGTTCATATTTTCAACAAAAGTAAGGAGCCAGGTCTGAGATTGAAGTTGGATTACGAGAAAGCATATGATAGAGTTAATTGGAAGTTTCTGTTTGAGATCCTTTCATCTAGGGGTTTTAGTCAGAGATGGACATGATCCAGATACAAAGCTTAGTAAAAGGTGGCTATGCAGGGGTCAATCTGAATGGGGAGGAGAGTTCCTACTTTAAGCCTGGTAAAGGTCCAAGGCAGGGAGACCCTATTTCTCCCCTCCTGGTGTGTGTTGGTTGACCATTAAAAACTTTCTAGCAACTAAATGTCATTGCTTCTGCTGGCCTATGGGCTATTTGGAAGCTAAGGAATGAACTGTGCTTTCAGAACAAAGCTTGGCAAAGCATGGAGGGGCTTCTGATGAGACACATGCTGATCTGCCAGGAACAAAAAAGTAGGAGGTGGCACCAGTGAAGACGACCACCAGCAATATGTTGCTTGTGCGTTTGACCTGAAGAGAATGAGTTGTGCGTCTGTTGAGGCGAGTGGTGTGTGTGTTAGAAACCCAAATAGTAGTGAGGAATCTTATAAATTTTCTGTTCCTTTGGAGTGAGTGAGTGTCCTGCGAGACACTGGTGCTTCGGTTTCAGCGCTGTAAATTGATAAACCTTCATGTCTTTTAATTAAGGCTGGGGCTTTATTGCCCTCGAACTCTAAAATAAAAACAAATGAGATTAATGGAAAAACATGAGACAAAACATCACGGGCTTAATCGAATTTTCCCTGGTGCCTAACTGACTGACTTTTATAAGATGCGCCAATATATAAAAGAACGACAGCGGCAACATTTCATTGAGAAGTGAGAACCCTAGATGGGATTAGAGGTATATCAAATCGATTGCGTGGAGGGAACAACGTAACTACTACACACAATTTTATTCTGAAAGCCAGGAAGCTCATCAAGAAGCGGCCGATACGCACCTGATACCTTCAATGTCAATATCGACTTCGAAGACATCATGCCCATTTCGTTGTCCCACAAGTGTTCCACTGGTGTCCATGGATGGCCTCGCGACGCGCTAGGGCAGAGAGGGACCATCCTACCCCTCCGGCCTCCACATTCCCCTCGTCGTCGCCTTCCCGAGAAGACCAGATTCTGTAACTATGGTCGCCGCCGCCGCGCGTGGTTTAGGGGGGACGTGGGATGAGGACGCGATATTTAATCTGGGGGGTAATGGCGGGATGTGAATTTTTTTTTGGCAGCAAACGTTCGGAGGCGATATTTAACTTGGGAGTTAATCAGGCAGGCTGTGAAATTTTTTTTGGCTAAAAAATGTGCTGAGTTTTCCCTCCTGCCGCATGCAGTGGGTCCCACAGGCTCAATTGTTTTCATTTTCGAGAACTTGCCCTTTTAGTGTTATTTTATTATATTTTGAACTAATCTTTTTTTGTCATGTGTTTGTTCCAAATTCTAGGCTGTCTAAAGTAGCCTTGATTGAAATAACGTATGAATGTGGGTGGGATGAGAGATTGTGAGTGCTGGACAATAATAGGAGGGAAGAGTATGCAACATAATTTGCCTTCTCCAGACGCAATTTCAATCAAGAACAATTGATAATAATAGGAGGGAAGAGTACTAAACACAAAGCTTGCACTCACAAAATGGTTCAAGCACGAAGCTTGCACACAAAAGTGGTACTAAACTCTGCATGCATATTAGATGTCTATCAGTTAGAAGCACAAGTCTTGGACACAAAATCATCACTAATTAATTAAACACCATACATTAGGTGTCCATCAGGCAGAAGCTTAAGGTTTCCACACACAAAGGCATTAGAAAGCACAAGGCTTTCACACAAAATTAGTACTATATACACTAATTACATTCATTAGTGCCGGCCTAATCACACACCATCCGTGCACTCAGGGAGCGAAATACGTCCGCTTCAGAAGGACGCAAATATTCTCGCCCTTTCGCTTGAGTTGTTTGTTGACAGAGGGGCAAGGAGTTAGCATATATATATATATATATATATATCACAAATGGAAATTAGCACTGTTAAGCTAGGGGCGCCATATCTGACGTCCCTTCTCGACGGCTTTGGCCAATCTCCAGTCTCCTCATCGCTATCATGCGAGAATGTGCAATGAATTGAGACCTTGTCATTGACCACGAAGACATGGTCGTACTTAGGAGTCTTCATTAACAAAAAATCAGAGGTAGTATTAGAATCTCAAACATGCATGAATGCAACAACTAAATTAACCTAAAACAATTCCAGTGCTAAATTTTTTAAAAAATTATGCTACGTATAGTTAATACTAAAATATTTAAACATGCATTAGTACTAAATTTTTCACTAATAATTCCAATCTGATGTACAAGAATTCTCATGCTATATATTTAGACAAGATCGAATGCAATTGCTCAATTAAACATTGTAACATTCTAAACTACTTCTAGTCTGAGTTAACTACAAAAACCTTATGCCATAGCTGCAGTAGAAAACCGCAACTCCACATCTATCCTCCCAGCAAGAAACTCCCAAATCGATACTAACTGGAGGGGCGGGAGGCGGAGCGATGCCCAACAGTTCATCATCGGAATCCTTGATGACGACTGGCACCACCTCTTCAGCGTCCTCGTCGGCATCGAGGACGGTGGCCGGCGCCGCTGCTTCATCTTCCTCCTGGTTGCGTCTCGGGATAATCATCATCCTCGTCCTCCTCCGGAGCACATTCCTGGTGCGATCGCCCCTGACGAATCTTCCTCGCCCGTCACGCCTCTGCTTGGTGGAGTTGTGCTCCACTTCAGGCAGACCGACAATAGTGGCCACAGGCGTGTCGGCGGGAATGGCGGTAGCAGCACCTGGGATGGACTCGGTTGTGTAGCTGCGAGAGCGGGTGGAGCGAACCATCTCGCCGATGGAGGAAGAGCGGCGGCGATAGCAGGCTAGGGCGGCGAGAGCGGCAGTTGATGGGACAGATTGGGGAGGAAGCGGGGAGAAGGGGCGATGCGTGCGGGTGAAATCCGGCGGCCTCGCTTCATTTATGCATGCGAAGGGACGCGTTCATGTGCTTAGTCACTGTCTCGTGGCCCCATCTTGATCAGTGTACCCATGCGTCAGAGAGCCGAAATGGGTTTGTTGTATGTAACCGGAAGAGGAAGGGACACACTAGTGGGAACCACTATGGTCAAACACGTCTTTTGTTTTTATTTTCTTTTAATGGTTGAAATGGAATTAAATTCTACGACATCAACAATGAATTCAAATGAGGAAGTTGGGAATTCAATAGTTTTAGAACTTATGAGATCTACAACTTTTATTTTCGTGCGTTTCGCCAATCAAGTTACCTTCAACAATTTACATTACTGATTTCATCAGTTTAGAAATGCACATATTTATTTTGGGCAATACATGATTTCGAATTAAAAAGTCGTGAATACGAAAGTTGTAGAACTCATCAATATCTACAAACTGTATTTAAGTCACAAATCCATTAAATTTCACAGAGTTTGAATAATCCAATTTGTGAATTTCAATAATTCTCAACTTCAAGCGAGATTTTTCATACACTAAATGATGACAAATGGAATTGTGATTAAATACCAAAGTTTAATTAATTGTAAAAGGTCTACAATCTTTGTTTAGGTCATGTTGTCCCTATGCCACTTGTGGTTTGTAGGCAAAAAACGCTGATGCCCCATGTATCAATGCTTCGTACCAAATTTTTACCACATGCACTAAGTGTCCTTGTGACAATAAGGACAAGCAAACCTCCCTTTGTTGCTCCAGCCAAATAACATCACGTAAGCAGGAAAGTCATTTATTGACCATAGTAACATGGCACGCATTTTAAAATTGCACTTAGCCTTCGCATCCCAAGTTTCAACTCCGTCTTTACTCCAAAGTGTTTTGAGCTCATCGATCAGAGGCTCTCCTTCCTCTTCTCCTTCAAACAGATCATCCATAAACTTGTCGAAGCCGCGTTGCCATGCATCATCTATAGTCGGCAATTCCATCCAACTGCAATCCTCTTCACTCGCCATTGCAAGAAAACCAACTACAGCAGATTTCTCCTAAAACAGCGAGGACAAAGGGCGTGCTCGATCAGTATACATATTATTATATTAAAATTAGATGTATATACAAACTAATTAACAAACAAATAAAATTCCATGCACATGGATCTCATAATCGATTATACCTTGGCGGATTGGATCCGAAGAACAGACTTGGTGATGCAAGTGATCGCACTAACTTGCGCTCATGGTTCCAGATGATCAGAGCTTGCAGCGTCACCCCGACGGATTGCGTGACGACAAGCAAGGATGTGTTGTTTGGGTATTTTTCGTTCCTCGTATTATAGGTAGATATATATTGTTGGGTTAAGATGGGCGATACGACGTAGAATTGGGTTAGGACTCGGTGAAATGAATAAAGTTGGGTTAGGACTCGGTGTACAAAGATAGATAACCGTGTGCAGGATATGGTCCATGCCCACAGGCCATCGAACAGGCCCACGTGGTTCGGCCGACCCATGTGTGGGTCCGTTAGGCCTCCACTTTTGCCAGTGATTTAGTGTTGGGCTAAGGATATATTTCCTTGATGAGCATCAGTTTTCGCAAGTACTATAGTAATACTACCTCCAAATTATTTGATGTTGCTTAGTTCAATTGTGAACTACCAAACGCCAAACAAAACGATATGGACGTAGTAAGACAGAAATAAAGTACTAAAAACTTGTTGCCATTTTGACCCTATGAAAGCACACGCAGCATCCAATCCACATGTTCTTTTACACACAGATAACATCAGCAGACTAGCATCCAGCTATATATCCTTAATAAGTTGCCGTTGTGGTGACATTCATCAACCTTTGGCATCCAATGCACATATGCCCGTGGACACATCTTCTTAGACAACTAGCTCAGTCATCTACTTCTGCAGTGAGGTACTCACCAACCTGCATCTTTCGTTTGATAGCTCTGCGAAGCTGCTCAGCCATGCGCCGTATCTGACATTTAACAACATGGTGCATTAGCATCTGGTTAATGTAAAGTCAAAAAGCATCACACAAAAGAAGAATGATGTAGCACATCACCTGCCCACCAGACAGAACTGGATCATTGGTAACCTCATCATTGCTCTCAGCATTTATAGCCAAGTGACATGTTATCTTGTGGTACACAACTTCATACTTCTTTCCATCAACCTTTATTTAATATAAAACCATGATCACAATGATGATCAAAAAGTTACATACCACATTTAAATCTGGTCTACTAACAGTACATACTGTTGGGTATTTCAGCGTCACACGAATAAATCCGCAAGCGCACGGATACCGTTGTAGCTTTCACCTCAGAGTATTCCAAGGGTATCGAATCCGAGGGAACGTGTGTGTACTAACTTCGTTCTAATGGTCCAAGGACACACCACGATATGAGGCACCGGGAGAGAGGATTCCTATGGATAGCTCTACAGATGAGGTTAAAGGTCGATCTCTCGAGAACTTGCTTCGGGCACCGGCTAACCCCTGATCTGTCAGGAGACTCTGGCCTACGGATCTAAGACGAACCTCAACATGCACTATATCCGAACATGGAGGATTTCAAAGGATCAACAGGGCTGTCACCACCTGCGATCTACCTCTACCAATCCGTGGGATATAGGGCAAACAAAGGATAACCCTTAGCCTAGACACTACGTCTATGCTACGGATTACTACCGTAGCCTAACTACGCTATCCCGCAGTGCGTAGCAACCTACGACACTCTATATTAAATATAGAGTGACGAACCCACAAGGAGGAGAACTGATCTCACTCAACTATAGAAGCTACTAGCTAATGCTAAAGGCATATGAGAGAGCACTCGGTCCCGTACTATGCTTCCAACGTATACGAACGTCTTGCAGCAAACGAACGCATAAACCCAGGATCTACGCACTAACAGAGGATAAAGGCTACTCATGCAACCTAGCATAAACTATTAGAAAGGAATCACGAATGCCACTTTAGTCTAATTGAACATGCATGAATATCCACTTTATTCTAAAAGATGAACGCGCATACAAACGAGTATGAAAGCTTATGAACCTATGCAACAGGATCAAAGGGGTGTGTTCATGAAGAACACATGCCTCTAAATCAAGAACGCATGAAGAACACAAGAACATATCATAAAAGTATGAACACACTTTAGTCTAAATAGAAAATATAAAGATACTCACTTTAGTCTAAATGAAGAACAATGACATGGAGAGGCACATGCCTCTCCCTCTCCCTCTCTACTCTAGCACTCTCTCTAGGAGAGGAGGCTTGGATGGGTGGTGAAGTGTGTGTGTCTATTCTTACCCCCTCCCCTTCTATTTATAGGCCCAGGTCACCGCGCGAGAACACCCCAAGCACCACGGGAATGCCCTAAGGATCCAATGGGGAGACGACACGTGGAAGATGGGCGCGAACCGCCTTAAGATGGGTTCGGCTGACCTGTGGGGTCGGCCGATCTCGGGTCGGCTCCGATCGCGCCGCCTTTCGTCTGGGTGACTGCCAGGTGGGTCCTCAAGGCGGTTCCTGATGTATGGGTCGGTTGGAGGTGGTTTGCTCGGGTTATGGGCCCTTGAATCCTTATGCTGAACACGTGGCGGCGTCTGATTCGTCGGGAAGTGCTTCTCTTGGATTGATGAGGTGTCATGGACACATGGCGTCCTGTGTGCCACCACGTCGCCACATGGCCTGGTGTGGGTCCCACCGGGCCCACATGATGTCCTATGCATATCACTCTCATCCGGGCTCCGATGTATGCAAATAATATATCCGTTTCGATCGTCTCAACGAGCCCGTCACAATGGTGTAGTCCAAATTGGCATTTGGGACTGTTTATGATGATGCCATATTTATGCCATCAATTTACTTGCTCTCATTTGCATCATTCCATGTGCATTTCGATGTGTCCTGCAACAAAAGATAGAAACACCAACACTTGTGGAAATTGTCAGTATAAGCCCCCTATTCTAGTGTTGATGATCACTTTTCATTTATATTATGCAAGAGTTGATGGTGTAAAAGTGGTACTTAACAGCCGTCAACAACACCCCCACACTTGACCTTTGCTCGTCCCGAGTGAAGGGAGAACAATTCAAGTGAGACAAGATATCCAAAGTATGAAGCGAGCATAAGAGATATTTCAAGTCATACCTTGTACTTATAAACTCTGTGGAGTGTCTGTCATGCCATCTTGGGTAGTTGAGGAATGGAACGGTCATGAATCAAATCACTTCTGCTCATCATGCAAGTAACTCGGGGTTTTGTAATAAATTTTCAAAACAAACCTTTGCTTAGCTCCTCATTTGATTCTCCCAGATCGCTCAATGTGTATATGTCCTCACCAAGGCATTAGATTTGCCTTTCTTTCATCTTACTTCTAATGATGGCTATATGCGGAGCTCAGGGTAGGATATAAAGATAAAGCATACTTGCATCCATATATTGCAAAGTCAAAAACCAGATCCAAGGAGAAAATCAAATCATACAATCAGATCAAGATGTGCACATGTATGGATGTGAAGGATATGGTAAGGTGGACACTAGGCCCGGAACAGGCACTAGTTATTACCATCAATTTTATTGGAACTCCTTTTTGTGTGATCGCATCTCTCTCCTTTTCCTTCTTTATTTTGGACATGGGCTATCTTTTCTTTTTTTTCATGCCTTAGGCAATTTTTTTTCACTCATGCTTCGAGCATGGTGTTTTTTTTGTTTTTTTGAATAGCCCATGTCTCTTTTTTTCAAGAATACTTTTGGAGAGAAAGGTCACACCACACATGGAGCTTTATTTTTATGGAATGGATCGATAATACAATGCTAACTTCTAGTGTAGAAGTATAGCAAGGGGGTATGGTGTGCACATAGATCTTGATCATGAAAGCATGAAAAGAAATCTCACAAGGGTCACAACAATTTGACAAAGCTCAATGCAATGACAAGCAGCATATGAGTATAAGGTTTTCAAGATAACTCATCATATGACTTTGGTAGGACTTTGGAATATCAAAGAGGAGCTTTGCAAAAGGGTTTTCAATTTTCAAAATAAAATCCCCAAGAACTCGAACAATTAGAGAGAAGGTCATATCATCAAACCATATCACAAACATCAACTACTTAGATGAGCATGCTTTCCTATAGATTTTTGCTCACAAGCATCAAGATAATAAGTATGGAATAAAACATATGCAAGCCAACCACAGGAAACATGTAAAACAGGTAGAGCTTGATTCCATGAGTTTGATTTAGCAAATAAGAATTGAAACTCATTCAAACTCATGAATCCAAGGGAGTGAGATAAAGGGTGCACATACCATCGCTTGAAGAAAATGAGAAATAAGAAAGACTAGCAGTGGTTCAGCTAACCCATGGGGCAGCCGGCTCACTCTAGTTTACCTTGTCCCTTGTCATGAAAGCACACTCGATGTTGTGCAACGCCTGTGTGGGACATCTCAAGTGTGTATGTCGGTGATAAGCTTGGGAGATCTCCCCCACACTTGTTCTTGTACTTGGTGCTGTCTTCAAACAAAATGGGAAAAAAACAAAAGAGGGACTCTACTGGTTCAAGAACCAAGGAGCCTTTATTCAAATTCAAATATAAATTCACCATGAGACCTAGCTCAAACAAGGCTGACCTACCTTGGCTTACCTTCCCTTTTGAATCAAGCTCGATGACTTACCCCATTTGGATTTGAAAATTTCTGCAAGGGTTAGTCAGCATATACAACCAATATCCATGAAAGCATATACTAAAAGGTTCATCAATCAAACTCGACACCATGTCTTGTTTGATTGAAGAAGACAGTTTTAACCTAAGCACCATGCTTAATTTAAAACAATCTATGAATGCATGTAGCTGAACATGCACTCAAACCATAGCATTACGAACATAGAGAAAGGAAGCATGAAAGCATGATCAAGCTATTTTCAGAGGGATATAAACATGAGCATAAGCTGGTGAACATCGGGCAACCTCTCAGAAGGGCTTTGTTTAAAGTCAAAAACAGGACGTACCTAACTAGGCAAGAGCTAACATCATCTTCAAACCAGGATAAGATTTGGATGAGAGGAACTTTACTCAAGATGCTCACATACCTCCCCCACACTTGAAGTTTGCATTAGCAAAAGTGTGTGGAGATCAAGCTTCCTTTTGTAAATGTTCTCTCAACAAAAACTTATAAAGGTGTAGTAGTGATGTAGCTCGCATGTTCTTAGGCATCACCTGTCCATCATTCTTTTCAATCTCCACCTGAAAGGTTAGCGACCAAAAATACCCGAAGGACATCCTTATCCTAAAAACATGCTCTTGCTTTTTATTTGAAAAGGGAAATAAAACCTAATCTAATCCAGGCTATCTCCTGGTAGTGCTTTGTTTACGGTCATAAGCTCGACCCTGGGAACCTTCTTCGTGCAGCTATCATTAGTGATGTCATTCCCATCTGACCACCAATCGTTGATGTATCATTGAAGCTTCAGCTGCAAGGTTAGTGCCACAGTGCATACACGAAATCTGCAATGCTTATGGTAAACATATGCATCTACAACCAACCCTTTAAACATTGAGCAAAAGAGGACCAAAAGGCGGTTGTAGTCTTCGTGTGTGCCTAGTGCACCGAGCATAGCTGACTCTGGAGAGGCATGATGCGAGCATGGTTTAGGTGGTATATCAAGAGTGAAGCTACCATGCTCGTTTGTGGAATCCTTCCCTTTGGACCCCAGAGTCAGTGCCTCATAGATCTCCATGGCCCATGAATTCTCCATCTCAGGAGATTCACTGTGTAAGATCGATGTTGATTCTCGATCAAGGTCGAGAGCAACATGATATGGGCCGGCAGGAAGAGGCTCAAACTCGATCGAGGGTGATGATGATCGTTCGCCTTCACAAAGGTGATGAGGATCTTCCGAGTTGTACTCTTGAGGAGTAGAAAATTCTACTGCCTCAATGATAATGGGCTCGGACGATGCGAACGGCGATACATGTTTCATCTCCTCGAGCGGGTTTTGCTTAGGAAGAGGCTTTGCCCTAGAACTTTCCGAGAACAAGGGGGTGGTGGCAGAAGCGGCTTCCCTAAGCTTTTCATCTAGGCTCCCTCGGGATGCATCGAGAAGTTTTTCTGTTGGGGAGCCTAGGAGGAGATCAAGATCGAGGACATCAAAGATGTGGAAGTCTAGATTAACCTTGATCTTGTCTAGGAGCGGCACAGCACATGCAACCCCCCGACACTCAAGAATATGTCTGGAGGGACAACTCTTGAGGAGTTTGTCGGATGGTCTTAGCGTAATGTTGCCCAACAAAGTGTATGCTAGTGCCATGGCATGACATTAACCTCCATAGTGGGGTTAAGATGGGCTTCTACGATAATTCCCCTTATGGAACAAGAAATGATCGTAGAGGGTGAACAAATCCAAAGTGCTTCGGAAAAGTTTTCCACACCAGTCGACCACTTCTTCTCCATGGCCTCCATGATAGATGTTTCGTTTGGAGGATCGGGAGGCAAAGAAGGTACCGTAGGCCTAGGGGAAGGTTCTATCAAAAGATTTCTAGCTAGCTGGATTTGGACAGAAGAGGGCTCCTTCCCTTGTTGGACATCTAAACAATTCAAGGTGTTTCTGAGATTTTCAAAAGGGTCATCCTCGAATTGATAGAGGAACTCTGGAGGCTGAATTTCTTCTTCCTCCACTGTTCTTGGTTCGGGAGAGGGCTCAACAGACGAATCTTGGGATGTGGAAGTCAAAGGCTCATGTTCAGCTGTTGAGAGACTCTCATGGATCGACTCTGATTCTTGGCGGGGTTCGTTATGGCAGGTAAGAAGGGAAGAGTTTTCTAAGAGGCTATCTAGGATTGCTCTTCCTTCCACTAGAGTTTTGTGTGCAAACGAACCTCCAGCAGCGATGTCAAGATCTTGGGCAGCGTCCATGTCTAAACCCATGCAAAATGCGTAAAGCAATACATCATCGGGTAGAAATGAGCCGGGTCCAGACGCACAAAGGCGTATGAACCTAGCCCATGCTGCTCCTATAGACTCCTCTAATTGTTCGAACTCGAGAATATCCCCTGGGAGAGAGGCCATATGAGTGTACCATTGCACCGTTCTCTCCACGAGAGAGAATGAGTCGCAAAAGTTATCTCGAAGTTTGCCCCAATCACCATTTACACTTTTTATAGTGTTAGTGTACCATTGCTCCGCCCTTTCTGACAAAGAGAGGGGGAACAATTTCCACCTTATGGATTCCTATGTCATGCATGGGAGAACCGGACACGAACACAGTTCCTCGAATTCTTCCAAATGAAAGTAGGGGTCTTCATTGATCGCTCCAAAGAAGGGTCGATCCTGAACCATGCCCATAATGTGGAAATGAAGTTCATGGTCGGATGTGGAAGTTGATGGATCATTGAACTCATAAGTTGAGGCGGAGGGGTCGTGAAAGGATGGCCTCTCCATGGGTAACGAGGGTAAAGGTAGAAACAAAGGAAAACAAAAGATACGAGGACCACTGGGTACGAAGATAGATACAGCAATCGTTCCCCGGCAACGGCGCCAGAAAGCTTGTTGGGTATTTTAGCGTCACACGAATAAATCCGCAAGCGCACGGATACCGTTGTAGCTTTCACCTCAGAGTATTCCAAGGGTATCGAATCCGAGGGAACGTATGCGTACTAACTTCGTTCTAATGGTCCAAGGCCACACCATGATATGAGGCACCGGGACAGAGGATTCCTATGGATAGCTCTACAGATGAGGTTAAAGGTCGATCTCTCGAGAACATGCTTCGGGCACCGGCTAACCCCTGATCTGTCAGGAGACTCCAGCCTACGGATCTAAGATGAACCTCAACCTGCACTATATCGGAACGTGGAGGATTTCAAAGGATCAACAGGGCTGTCACCACCTGCGATCTACCTCTACCAATCCGTGGGATATAGGGCAAACGAAGGATAACCCTTAGCCTAGACACTACATCTATGCTACTGATTACTACCGTAGCCTGACTACTCTATCCTGCGGTGCGTAGCAACCTACGACACTCTATATTAAATATAGAGCGACGAACCCACAAGGAGGAGAACTGATCTCACTCAACTATAGAAGCTACTAGCTTATGCTAAAGGCATACGAGAGAGCAGTCGGTCCCGTACTATGCTTCCAATGTATACAAACGTCTTGCAGCAAACGAACGCATAAACCTAGGATCTACGCACTAATAGAGGATAAAGGCTACTCATGCAACCTAGCATAAACTATTAGAAAGGAATCACGAATGCCACTTTAGTCTAATTGAACATGCATGAATATCCACTTTATTCTAAAAGACGAACGCGCATACAAACGAGTATGAAAGCTTATGAACCTATGCAATAGGATCAAAGGGGTGTGTTCACGAAGAACACAAGCCTCTAAATCAAGAACGCATGAAGAACACAAGAACATATCATAAAAGTATGAACACACTTTAGTCTAAATAGAAAATACAAAGATACTCACTTTAGTCTAAATGAAGAACAATGACATGAAGAGGCACATGCCTCTCCCTCTCCCTCTCTACTCTAGCACTCTCTCTAGGAGAGGAGGCTTGGATGGGTGGTGAAGTGTGTGTATCTATTCTTACCCCCTCCCCTTCTATTTATAGGCCCAAGTCACCGCGCGAGAACACCCCAAGCACCACGGGAATGCCCTAAGGATCCAATGGGGAGACGACATGTGGAAGATGGCTGCGAACCACCTTAAGATGGGTTCAGCCAACTTCTGGGGTCGGCCGATCTCGGGTCGGCTCCGATCGCGTCGCCTTTCGTCTGGGTGACTGCCAGGTGGGTCCTCAAGGCGGTTCCCGATGTATGGGTCGGTTGGAGGCGGTTTGCTCGGGTTATGGGCCCTTGAATCCTTATGCTGAACACGTGGTGGCGTCTGATTCGTCGGGAAGTGCTTCTCTTGGATTGATGAGGTGTCATGGACACATGGCGTCCTGTGTGCCACCACGTCGCCACGTGGCCTGGTGTGGGTCCCACCGGGCCCACACGATATCCTATGCATATCTCTCTCATCCGGGCTCCGATGTATGCAAATAATATATCTGTTTCGATCGTCTCGACGAGCCCGTCACAATGGTGCAGTCCAAATTGGCATTTGGGACTGTTTATGATGATGCCATATTTATGCCATCAATTAACTTGCTCTCAATTGCATCATTCCATGTGCATTTCGATGTGTCCTGCAACAAAAGATAGAAACACCAACACTTGTGGAAATTGTCAGTATAAACCCCCTATTCTAGCGTTGATGATCACTTTTCATTTATATTATGCAGGAGTTGACGGTGTAAAAGTGGTACTTAACAGCCGTCAACACTTACCCAAATTGAAGTTAAAAAAAGACCACAATCTCTAATATTCATGGCACTCACCAAAGCCAGTGATGCGGAAGCAGGCACATCTGGGAAGTCGTACTAAACATCATTCTCTGGGGTAATAGGATCACAAGTTCATATGTGGCGGGTTCGTCGCACATATGAGGAGATAACAGATGTTAACATAGTACATCTATCGCTATATTATGTAATCCTTTGTTTTGGTGTTGCATTCCTATATTAAGGATGTGGTACAAAAAATGATGAATCCTTAAAATGATTTTATGGTGTTGTCAATACATGAAAACAAAAAAGAATAATTGTAATTGTGAATGGTGGAATATTTTGGTGCATTGCAATTGTGAATGCAGCAAAACCAATCTAACAAATGTGAATCACAATATACTGTTGCTGCGCTCATAATAGTGTGACTAGCATTAATTCAAGATAGCATAGCCTAACACAGGCCCACTTCTCACTGGCACCAAATGACCAAATCCAATCTACAAAAGGAACAAAGGAAAAATCTGTACTCCCTAAATCCCACATCGTGTAGCTGCACTAACCCTCAAATACAGTTATATACTAATCTATAAATGACTATGGAAATGATGGAAGGGGCTTGGTCACCTGGTTATTATTGATGCGTGATGATGGTGCAGCGGCGGCGGCGGCGCTTGCACCACCCGCTGCATCACCTTAGTTCTTGGGGGTGGCGACGCTTGCTCCCACTTCATGTCCTTTCTTACTAGCAGAAGATGCGGCGATTCCTCCAAATCCCGTGGTTGATTTGGTGCCGCGGCGTCGCGACGACGGCCCAGAGGATGACGTCACCGGACTTCGCGAGAACCGACCTTGTGCGTCGCGTAACTGCCTCAGGGAATTGTGGTTCTTGCGTCTCGACATCGTCGCGCTCCAGGTGGAAGAGAAGGATGCGGTCGGCGGTGGGGAAGGCAATGCGTCCGGCGAGGGGATTGGCGAGAAAAGCCCAGTGTTTTGGGGGAGGAGGGAAAAAGGATAGGAGGGCGGTTTTTGGCTTCTTTTGGAAAAATAGATACACTGTAGTTCTTTCCATCGTAAAGGCACTGAAATATGAGGCTGGGAAAGCTAGGGCCCACACTGCCTATGATCTCCCATAAGCCATGTGAAATCGATGGTGTAAGAAAAATGAATCAATCAAAGCCTGAAAATTAGCACAACAGAAGGTATAGCACACTGGTAAGGCTCCAATCTCTTAATCACACCTTGACTTGTTCTTAGGGTAGCACATTACTACACACTACTGAATAATTGTTTACATAAATTAGTAATCATGCTTGAGCACAAGTTGATTTGCAATCTCAAATGACAGAAATGCATCCTAGGTTGCGTACTTAACTTGCCAGCTTGTCAAATACCTCAAACCCCACAAAGTGTGATCGAACCCATAATCCTTGTAGAGAGGTAGTTTCAGTACTCGAGCTCCCAACTTCTCCAGTGATGATCTCTTACCATTTTTGCTTAGACATCTGTACTGTGAAGCAACTTCAGGTACAGTCAATTGAAGGTCCGTCCAATTAGTGATTGTGATGCCGCAGTCCTGCTCTAAGTGTTCAACATCATTGGATATATGAGCTACAACGAAGACGTGGCCTTCCTGTGTGAGAAACTTGACAAGGACATCAGGGAGATTGTAGTCGGCATGGAGCACCTGGAACACAAGGCAACGTGGCCCAACGCACAATTGCAATAATGCGGTCTTGTACCCGCCGCTCTTGGGGAGTTCAACCCACTCTGTGTCCAACCCGACGAGCAATCGTTCTGCAGGGGTGCTACCTCGGATTTCTTGGATGAACTGCTCCACCACAACCGCATCGCAAGTGATAGTTGTACGGATGATGGGATACTTCTCCTTGAAGAAGACGACGTCGTGGTGTGAAGTATCCGGTACCGAATCCCAAACTGAAGGTCTTGCAATGACTGCGGGCGCCATGGTTCCCACCCTTCGCTACGCGGCGCTTGCGACGCTACAGTTTGAAATCAAGAAACGGAGTTCGCAATCTCAAATTAATCCATGACTATACATATGTGGAGATGTTGGCCGGGATTGGCTCACCTCACTGACGCGCCCTGCTGACGCTGTGGCACTTGCGCCCATTGCATCTCCTTGGTTTGTGATGTTGGGTGTGGCGGCGCTTGATGCCAGTGCGTCCCATTGGTTCCTGCATGCGGCGGCGCTGCCTCCCGGTGTGTCACATTGGGGCAACGCGGTGGGTATTCTTGCTTCAGAGCAAGGTGGCATGGCCATGGCGGCCGAACAATTGACGATTCGAGTCGGCCCACCCCATCCACCGGTAGTAGATGAGGCGCCGCGGCTTGACGATGCCCCCGAGGTCGCCGAACGTCGCGATAAGCGACCTCCTGCGTCACGAAGCCAGCGCCCCATCGTCGCACTCAGGCGGGCGAGGAGGAAGAAGTCCGGCACTCCAGCGATGGGAAGGGAAGAAGGCCGGCTACCGGCGTTGGGTGAAGGCAAGAAAACCCCAGTTGTGATGGGACGGTTTGGGTGAGGACCGGAAGAGGCAGAAAGGCAATATTCTATGCTGTCGGTTCAACTTTGTGTATAAACTAAAAGGAAGTGGGGACACAGTTTCCATGAAGAAGCTGCATACAGGTGGGACCCACTAGTAGTCAACCAGAACGAGTTACCTTTTCTTTTAATGATTTGAAATGTATTCAAATTCTAAGACATAAAAAAAGAGTTCAAACGAGAAAGTTGTCAATACAGTAGTTTTAGTTCTTATCGAGATCTACAACTTTTGTTTTTGGCATTTCACCATCCGAGTTACCTTAAACTCTTTAAATTTCAGATTTCATCAGTTTAAAATTTGTCAAATTTAGTTGGGGCAACAAATGATTTCCAATAAAAAAGTCATGAATACGAAAGTTGTAGAACTCATCAACATCTACAAACTTTATTTAAGGTACTACTCCATTTGACAGATTTTGAACAATCCAAATTGTGAATTACAATAATTCTCAACTTCAAGCAAGATTTTTCACACACTAGATGATGACAGGTGGAAAAGTGATAAATACCAAAGTTTCATAATTCTTAAAGGTCTACAATCTTTGTTTAGGTCATGTTGTCATTTTCGAAAGGTGTAGTATACATTGGTCACTAATCGTAGATTGACTTAGATAGTTTAAGAAACTATCTAAGAGGTCTGTCAATGTTGTACTTCATGTTATTACCACATTAGGAAATGACTGAAAGACCTAAATAAAGTTTGTAGATCTTGATGAGTTATGAAGCTTTGGTGTTCATCACTTTTCTTGTTGAGTTCATTTTGTGTGTTAAAAAGATTGCTTGTTATTATCAATTTGTTAAATTGCACAAAAAGACCAACAAGAGTAGATTCTTCAAAATATTCGTCTTAATAAGTTAATAACTTGATACAACATGATTTTAGGAATTTGTAGGAAAAACAATGATCTAATTTGCAGTTCTTATGAGGGAGAAAAACTAGATACAAGGTTCATGCAGACATTAAAAAGAAAAAAGTGCTTGTTCTTCAAGAAGTCAAACACACATCTGAATCTGGGGCCGACAGGTGGGACCCACTGAGACTTGTGGCTAGTGCGGACTGCGTAGGACATGGAAGTCGCCTCTAGATCGTCTGTGCGCTCGTGGCTCACGTCCCTTCGTGTGGGGTTTCTGTGTGGGCCCTTCGTGGTGGGATCCAACACATAATAATACTATACACAGATATTCATCTATATTTTTTTTCTTTTAATGATTTGAAATGTATTCAAATTCTAAGACATAAAAAAGATTTCAAACGAGAAATTTGTCGATACAATAGTTTTAGTACTTATCGAGATCTACAACTTTTGTTTTTGGCATTTCACCATCCGAGTTACCTTAAACTATTTAAATTTCAGATTTCATCAGTTTAGAATTTGTCAAATTTAGTTGGGGCAACAAATGATTTCAAATAAAAAAGTCATGAATACGAAAGTTGTAGAACTCATCAACATCTACAAACTTTATTTAAAATACTACTCCATTTGACAGGGGATTTATGTGTCCTTGTTAAACTATAGTAACTGGGCCTATTGTATCTGTCATGGTTGGAATACGTTCTGATGAATTTACTATACTTTTGATCAAGCAACGTATTCAATATCTTAGTGGTCCTTTTGTTGTGTTTAAAAAAATCGGATGAAAATTGAATTGAGTAACTTGTTGTTCATATCCAACACGAGTAGATTTTTCAAAATATTAGCCTTAACAAGTTGATAACTTGATACAACATGATTTTAGGAATTTTTAGGGAAAAGAATGATCTAATTTGGAGTTCATATGAGGGAGAAAAACTAGATACATGGTTCATGCAGAGATTAAAAAAGAAAAATGGGGCTTGTTCTTCGTGGTGAGTGCGGAGGACCTGGAAGTGGCCTCTAGATCGTCTGCGCGCTCGTGGGGTTTCCGTGTGGGCCCTTCGTGGTGGGATCCAACACACAATAATATATCCAGATATTCATCTATTTTTATTTTCTTTTAATGGTTTGAAATATATTTAAATTCTAAGACATAAAAAAAGTGCTCAACCGAGAAAGTTGTCGATACAATAGTTGTAGTACATATCGAGATCTACAACTTTTACTTTGGTCACGTCCCTATCTAAGTTACCATCAACTATTTAAATCGTAGATTTCATCAGTTTAGAAATTCTCAAAATTCATTGGGGCAACAAATGATTTCAAATGAAAAAGTATTCAATACGAAAGTTGTGAACTCATCAACATCTACAAACTTTATGTAAGTCACTACTCCATTTGACAGAGTTTGAACAATCCAAAATGTGAATTTCAATAATTCTCAACTTCAAGCAAGGTTTTTCATACACTAAATAATGACAAGTGGAAAAGTGATGAATACCAAAGTTTCATAATTCTTAAAGGTCTACAATCTTTGTTTAGGTCATGTTGTCATTTTCGAAAGGTGTAGTATACATTGGTCACTAATCGTAGATCGACTTAGATAGTTTCTATCTAAGAGGCATGTCAATTTTGTACTTCATGTTATTGGCACTTTAGGAAATGACAGAAGACCTAACTAAAGTTTTTATATCCTGATGAGTTATGAAGCTTTGGTATTCATCACTTTTCCAGTTGACTTAATTTTGTGTATTAAAAAAGATTGATTGTTGTTCTCAATTTGTTAAATTGTTAAAACAGACCGACAAGAGTAGGTTTTACAATATATTAGCCTTAATTAGTTGATAACTTGATACAGCATGATTTTAGGAATTTGTAGGAAAAATAATGATCTAAATTGCAGTTCTTATGAGGGAGAAAAACTAGATACAAGGTTCATGCAGAGATTAAAAAAAAGTGCTTGTTCTTCAAGAAGTCAAACACACATCTGAATCTGGGGCCGACAGGTGGGACCCACCGAGACTTTGTGGCGAGTGCGGAGGACCTGGCATGTGGGCCCTTCGTTGTGGGACCATTTGTTATCTGAATGGGGATGTAATAAACTATACTAGTTCTAGAATAGAAGGCAAATGGTCTCGCCACCTAGCAATTCGCCTTCTTCCCCCAAATTGTCGACTCTTGACGCGCAAAACCACCACCGCCGCCACCTCCATCTCGCCCCATCCCTTGCCGCAGCAAGCCAACGAGAGGAGCGGAGCAACGACAATGGCTGAGCGGAGGGAGCACAACTCTAGTAGGCAAGCATGCGACGCAAATGAGCGCTTCACGCGGTCCCCGACGACCTCGGTGCCTCCGTCCACACGCGGGCCGGTGGCGCCGCTTCCTTCTCCAATCCGCCGCCCCTCGTCCGCGGCGTTGCGATCAGGAAGCCGCAGCACGTCAATCACCCAGCGGCCGTATTCAACCCACCGCCGCTGTACCACCCTAGGCGCATCTACAGGCGAGTGCGCGGAAGGCCGGTACAGCCACTCGCTACCCCGCATGGTGGTCGATGAGGATGTGAAGCACGAGGATCCTATTGCGCCACCAAGTAATGTAGGATTCACCCCGGGCCCAAGCAGGGGGGAATAGAAGGCAGCAGAAGCAGATGAGGTAAGTGTGCTACAGGAAATTGGGGCTTTTCTTCCTGTGCTAGTTCTAGTGGGGTTTTTGTTGTGTGTGTCAAATTTCTTGTTATGATACAATGATTCAAGCACTATTTATGTTAGTAGTCCTGTACACCTTTGATCTTTAGGATTTAAGTTAATTTCTTTTCATGTGAAGACGCTAAGCAAACTCCTAATTGCTTTGAACACAGCACTACTTTGTTCTGTGCTAGGATAGTATCCAGTGAAATTGTGTCGGTACGATTGAATACATTCTTGAAAAATAATCACTTTTGCTAGCTTCAATTGGTGCTTGGTTCTCTAATGCTAGATGAAGATTCACTTTTGCTTGGTTCCCTGATACTAGATAAAGATCCACTTTTGATAGGTATATTGCAGATGCTAGATAACTAAGTTTTTTGATGCATGAAACAATCTCAATTTACGCATTTGTGAGTACTTTTTTGGTACATTATAGTTTCTTGTTCGATATCGCTTGTTATGGTACAATGATTGCAGCACTATTTCTGTTAGATCGAACCTCCAGACTTTCCTGCCGCTTGGTTGCGAGGGGACAAGTGCACCTGCTCTGGAAGCAGTGGCTATGATGATGAGATCGACCCATCCCGTTATTCGTATTGCCACGAACTCTGGGAAGCAGGCTTTCGAGTTAGGAAGGTGCCACGGTATGACAATGAGAAGGGGAAGCAGCAGAAGAAGGTGAACTAGTCCCCCCTCGAACCATCGTATTGTTAATTCCTCATATTTTGTTTTGGTCTGTATCGCTATGCATGATGTATTTTTTAGTGCGAGTTAACTTAATCGTAGGTTGTTATAACATAAACTAGCTCATATGCTTAGCTTGTTATTTGGTCAAATAGAAACTAGTTCATATACCGATTTAGTTGGTAGTTTTTATAACAGAATCATCGTTTCCTTTTGGTATTTTTTGTCAATAACAATAGAACAAATGCTGAATGCTAGTCTTGCACACATTGTTTACGTAAAAAAATATGCTTTTAGGCAAATTGCTTCATAACTCAATTTGATGCCAAAGAGTTCTTGCAGGACATGAAGAAGAAGCATTAAAGCTTTGTGATGGCTGGAGAAATAAGAAGAAGGATGAATGGCTAGCTTAACTTTTGTAGAGAGAACTTTGCCTAAGCTTAAGTATCATGAGAGACTTGGATTGTAATAATCTATCTTATCTTTGTGTTAGACTTGAGAACTTTATTGTAATGTGTGATATTGTGTGTAATGTCTATCTGTAATGCACTAAGTGACTGAATGCCAGTGTGTGATGCATGATTATTTGATGACTTCGTTAATGATTTGTTGTTATGTGTACTGATTGGGTGAAACCGGTCTCATCAATATCCACAATATTTCACAATGTGGTACTACACATGTTATCTTACATACACTCACGTGGCTCAACAACAAAACTATATAACTCATAAAGGCTGACCCTGAGTCATTGACATGTGGGTCCGGCTATCCAATTTCCGTTAAAGACTGACCATTGACCGATGTTTCTGTACTCATTTGTGGGCCAACAAGTGCCTGGGTCCACACGTCATTGACCTTTGTGGAACCGCCGCCACCCCTTCGTTCTCGCACTCCACCCACAGGAACTGCCGCCCCTTCGTCTTGCTGCTTCTCTTGCAATCTTCCTCGCCCATTCCATTGCTTCAAAGGCAACCACCCCGCCGTCGCCGCCCCACTCCCATCAGTTTGCACACCACCAAACCGCCAGCCCCTCACGCGATCACATCTAATGCAGGCCACCAGAGTGAAGATGAACTCGTCGTCGACGGTGGAGTCCAGGGTTTCTAGGCGCTGTCGTGCCCCCAAGCCCGCATTGGCGGGATCGTCGAGGCGCCCGGAGACTGCAGCGGCAGCGGTAGCGAGGGGACCCGCGGCGTCGCCCCCGGCGGCGACGGCGGAGGAACCGGAGCCCATCCCTGATGTTCCGCCAAGATTGAAGGACGCGGACTCCGACCGACGGGTGCTGAAGCGGAAGTCCGGTGAGGGTGTTCAGCCCCCCATCGTCAAGAAGGCCAAGACAGTGGATGCCTCGTCCAGCGAGGAGGAGGAGTACCCGCACAAATGGCAGGATTTCGACTGGGAATGCCCGGTAAGTTTTGTTCCTCCTACCAAATTAATTTGTCCCCTTTGCAATTCCAGAACCTAATTATTAATGTTGTGATGAATCACTGAATGTAAGTGATTGTTTCTTTGTGTGAGAAATTGTTCGTGAGTTGTAATTAATTCTATGAGTTCAAATTTAGGATTTTCATGGATAGCATACCATTTTAGGCATTCATGGTACCTAGTACTCAAATGTGAACACAATTATGCAGAATATAGTTATGAACAGAAATGGCAAAAACTGATAGGAACCATCTTTGGCATTCTGTGCTACCTTGTCATCATGGTATGTTTTACTACAAAAGATTAATCTTATCTTATCTTAAAAATTCACCAGCAAATACACCAGCCGGTTGTCTTGTTTTTTTTGGATGTGCTTGCATTAACTAAAATTGCACTCTGTTTTTAACTAAAATTGCACTTTGTTTAATCAACATCCTGTTAGGCACTCGGTGCTAGCTACTATTCAAACTATAATACATCTGTTTTTTCAATGTTTGTTGCACTCATAAAAGTCTCATGCATTTTTCTGCCAACTTCTATTCCTGCTGTTCATTCATTTCCATTATTACAAAATTTAGTATTAATTCATGTCTCCATTTCTTAATTTAGGGAGGTGGGCCCAAGGTGATGTACGAGTTCAACTTTCCGCGAGTCAGGATCTTCGCGGAATGCTCTGAAGATAGCGACGATGAGAATTGTAGGCCCGTCTGGCACAAGTGCCCTCTTGACGCCGAGGTATTACTTTCATTCCCTATGTTCCCTCTTTTGCATATGCCAATTTAGATGTAGTTATATCTGATAATGCATGCTTATAACATGTCAGATCGAGCGGCTGGTGGAGGACCTTCGCGTGAAGCTCAAGCGTTGGGTTTACTTCTTCAAGTAGGATACCAGCCACGTTCAAGCAGTAGCTAGTTTTAGCTTTTGTGTAATCACCTACTCCCTCCTTCCACAAATATATGACGTTTAGGACAAATATTTTAGTTCAAAATGAACTAAAATACTTGTCCTAAACCTCGTGTATTTGAGGAAGGAGGGAATAGGAATCATGGCTTTTGTGTAGTGACATACTCCCTCCATATATTAGCAAAAGGAGGTAGAGATGAACTAGTAGGTACCGATCAACAAGTAGAAACTGATGAACAAGTAGGTTTGATGAATGCAGCTTTTGTGTAATGACCCTTGTGAAGTGGCATTACTTAAGTGGAAATATATGATCCCTGGGGAATGCTTGTGTAACGACCCTTGTTGAATGGGGCTTTCCTTATATTATATATATATATATATATAAATTAACTATTTGTCGATGGTGAGTGCTTGTGATCTTGAGTGTCATAATCCTATCATTATTTTAGTCAATATTATTTGAGTTAAAATGGAGCTCTACCAGAATTCTATCAGTGGTTGTTTTCTTATTTTTTTTTGGGTTATTTGGTTCCAAGCCATTACAATTTCCTGAGTTTGGAGAAACGCCATTACTATTCGCCTTATTGGAGAAACTCCATTGGAACTCTCGGGTACCCAGAAACTTGCCATTTTCTACGCTTGCCGCCGCATCGGGCCCATTGTGAGGTCGCGTATTTGCGTATCCGGACCAAAATACCCACCACCTCCCATTCTCGCCACCTCCGCCTCCCCATTCTCGCCGCCGCCGCCCGTGGACGATGCACTCCAGGCAAGCAAGCTCTTCAAGCAGCCGGACCGCCGGCGCGGCTTCAAGCAGCGGGACGGGAAGAGGGGTATACCAAGAGGGGATGTGCCCATTTTGTAGTGTGCCAGTGGTATGAATCAAAAGCAAACAGCCAGAGACGTACAGCCAAATGTATGTGAAGTGCCCGTACTCCGTGAAAGTAAGTAAATTTCTCTTCAATTTGCGTGAAATTTTTAGTTTGTTCGTCTGTTTTTCATGTGGCTAGGGTTTGGGTTTAATGCAGGGCGACCCAACAACTTGTCGCTTCATCTTGTCTGAGCAGCAGTATGAAGGATCATATGGACAGCTGAGGGCGGCTGCTACCATGGCTCATGCTGGCTCTGATGATGGTGGTGAGGAGGCCGACATGGATGAAGTGAAGGAAGACGTGGATGAACTGAAGCAGAGAGTGGGCAGCATTGTGGCTGAGCTCTGTGAAGTGGGAGTGTAAATGCAGAAGCTGAAGGTCACAGCCATCTATGTTGGTGTAGGTTTTGGTTGTGTTACAATAGCAATTTGTGGTGTACCTATTGGATTTGCCATGAGGAGGTTCAACTGGTAGTTATTGTGGTATGATTAGTGTTTTTGTTGTGCTGTGATCAGTGAACTTTGTGTAATGGGTATGGGTGCTGTGTAAGTGTTTGTTGGCAATGGAATAATATTTCAGTTCACAAAGTAATGTCATGCAAGTTGAATGCCAGTTCAATCACATTTCAATTCATGGCAGTTGAATCACATTTCAATCCATGGCAGTTGAATCACATTCAGTTAACAAGCAAATCATGACATATAGTACTCATAGGTTCAGAAACCATTCATTTATTAAGGCAATAGGAAAAATTTCTCGAGAAACACAAGTCAAATTGACATCTGTTTGGTCAAGCAACTGATTCATCATGTACTAGGATCCATTTTGTGTTTACAAAAATCAGAGCACAACCAAAAAAAGTGTGGCCCAATCCCCATTGCGATATTCCAAGGCACCAAGTTGCAATTTTGCCGCCTGGCCATTTCAGGTCCCAAAAATCTCGCGCACTTTCTTCCTCCCTTGCCGCCTATAACTTCCACCTCTCCCATCTCCGCCGCCCCCGTCTCACCCACCTACATCACAACGATGGCCCGATGCATGCACACATCTCGCAAGCAGCCGCACGACGCTGCTGGTCGCTTCTCGCGAAGTCCGTCATCGACATCATCGACTCCATCGAGCCGCCGCCACTCCTCATCCACCCCACGACCACGAAGGAGCCGTCGGCATGTCATAGAGGCGCGGGTTGAAGTCAACCTGGACCACACTGTGAATGTAGAAGTCCCCTTCGTCCCAACGGGTTTCCGATCTGCCATGACCGCCCCCAAGAAGAACGGAAGAATAGTAATCATCGCCGAAACCTCGTCGTCAAGCAGGAAGAACAAGGTGAGCCAGACCCTATACTGCATCTTTATCATTGAATGATAGTTTGCAATGTTATGTTGTGGCAGAAATTTTCGTGCCAGCATATTTATACAATCTGTCAATGACAAATTGAAAAAATTTGTTTCGATGTAGCAAAAGAGCCGCCACTTATACACCCAGGCTTGGCCCACTACTGAATCGGATGCGGAAATGGGCATCGACGATTTTGGCATGCGAGGATGCTTGTATGAGGTGAGGGTGCAACACTACTTGTTTAGATGAAATGGAGTAAATTTAGTTCATAATTATTGTGTGTGCCTTATGTTCTGATCAAGATTTCCATGTAATTCAGTCAAAAGGAAAGAAGTATGAGTTTTGTTTCCCAAAGATTCAATGCAAGATGATGCTGAATTACGACAGCGATGAAGATGAATACAGTGGACCTACTAAGTCTCTTCGTGAGGTGATGTTCCTATCCTTCAGGTTAAACATCAGTCAGAGATTTTCTGAAAACATAATTTGCTACTGGCATGAATGCAGTTGATCACCTTCTGTAAATGCTGACTGTGACACCCTTGTGAAATGTCAGATTTTTCAGATGGCTGAAGATCTTCGTGTTGCAGTGAAGCAGAAGCATCAGAGGGGTGAGTTCTACACCCAGGAATCTGATGGGGAATGAAGTGGAGGATGAAGCGATCTGAACTGAAGAAGTAGATATGACATCTTCTTCTCTGTCTTTTCTCTGTTGCTTTTGCTTCTGTGATGAACAGAGATGTTGGGGGTACGATGCTACCTTAATAAGAAGAAGCATATGTGTCCTTAGTATACTGAATTATGCTACCTTAAATATTTCATACATATATTGTTTTTTGACTGTTGCTTTTGCTTTGTTTTTCCATGAGAATAATGGTGATATACAAATTAAGGCCAAGAAGCTGTCGTCATAAACATAAACATGAACGCACAGAAATATACTATATAACAAGACTCAAGCCAATCTTGCAGACAAAACTCCAATCTTCACCAAAATTAATTTATTGCACACAAACTTTGGACCTATTGCTTCAATTAAAGTAAACAAAGCAACCCCTAATTATTAAGAAAAACATCTACCCCTAATTATGAAAAAAAAACCGTTGTCGTCTTGTCCATCTGAATTGGCTGGAGCAACCACTCCGTCGCCAGTGTAGGTGTCATCAGCATCGTTGTCGTCTTCAGGTATGTCTGCGTGATCCGGTTCAGGCATCGGTTTAGCAAGATCAACAACAGAAGCATCAACACTTGTCCCTTCCACATCTAGCCTCCTCCAAGTTGACACATCCTCTTGGTCCGCAACAGAAAATTTTTCAAAACCTGTAACAACCTCGTCCATATCAACATCACCAACATTAATGTTAGTGTCTTCCTCTCCTTCAGGCATGGCAAATAGGTTCCTAGGTTTCATTCTGAGGACGCTGCAGCACTTTTCTTTCTTCGAATTCCCGCTTTTCACAAAGCACACTTGCTCCGCTTGTGTCGCCAGGATGTAAGGCTCAGCTGAATAGTGACGCTGAGAGGTATCAATATCGATAATCCCAAATTTATCTTTACTGTACCCTTTTGATCTGTTTGTTCCTGGTCTAGGAACATCATACCAGTCACACTCGAACAATGTGACTTCCTGCCTTTCATGAAAATCAAGGATGTAGATTTTTTTAATCTGTCCAAACCATTCCATGCCATCTTTACTCTTGACAACAACACCACTGTTCTGTGTTGTTAGATTTTTCTCCACATGCGATGCTCGAAAATAGAAACCATTGATTGAGCACCTATTCTTCACAGTAGCTATTTTTGTTTTAGGACCACAAGATAGAGAATAAATCATGGCATCTGCTTTCCCCTCCCTATGCAGGTTCCTCATCTACACTCACATATGTTTTGACAATATGTTACGACCACATTCAAAATGGATGAGTTTAAATTAAACACAAATGTATATTACTCACCTTTCGCTCGAACCATGATACAAATTCCTCGGTGTGCCTCCTTTCAACATTCTTCGATCCAGCTTTTTCCAAGTCGGCCTTATGCTCACTGCAACATTTTTTAAGAGAAAAATAATCAGTGAGATATGTAGTGTGGACCATGTAACAAGATTCAAATAATTTACATTTGTTACTTACTTTATCCATGGAAGGGCCTCCTCACAGTTTGATATTATGTAGTGCCTCATCGTCTGCAAAACTTCGGAGCCTAGTACCTCCATATTATGCATAGAAGTAGTTCTCTTTCTGTTCATGTCCCTGCTCGCAAATACACTCAGACCAGCAGGTGGTTCATTAACAACACTCTTTTCTTGATGCTCTGGCCAATCAATCTTCGTACTAACACCTTCAAAGAACCGAGTACAGAATGTAAGGCACTCCTCCGATATATATCCCTCTGCTATTGAACCCTCTGGGTACGCTTTGTTCCTCACATATCCTTTGACTGTATGTAGGTACCTCTCAACTGGATACATCCACCTATAGCAAGCAGGGCCTCCGCATTCAGCCTCCCAAGCAAGATGAACCGGTAAGTGCATCATAATATCAATGCTGGAGGGAAAATCATCGCAAGACGACAAAGGGTCTCTGCAATCGATTTGCTAAGTTCTTGCATCTCGGTCACGTCAATCTCCTTTGAACATACCGTGTTAAAAAACTTGCTGAGCTGGATCAACGAGAGCACTACTTGTTCAGGCAATATTTCACGTACCATAAAAGGAAGGAGTTTTTGTAAGATAACATGGTAGTCATGACTTTTCAGGCTAGAAACCTTGCACCCATCGACATCAACACATCTCCTGATATTAGCGGCATCCATCGGGCATCTTAACACCTTGTAGAAAGTTGCACAGGATTTTCTTTTGATCACGACTTAATGTGTACAACGCTGGTGGCATTTCGTATTTACCTTTCTCATTGAGAACTGGATGTTGATCCTTCCTTATACCCAATTCTTGCAGATCAAGTTGAGCCTTCTCACTGTCCTTGCTTTTACTAGATATGTCGAGCAAAGTTCCAAGCAAGCTCTCACAAATATTCTTCTCAATATGCATCACATCTAGATTATGGCGTACGAGCAATGAATCCCAATATGGAAGTTCAAAGAAAACACTCTTCTTCCTCCAGTTGTGCCATCTTGTATCTTCATCACGCTGCTTCCTCTTCTTAGAGGTAGTGGCTCCATAGATGACTTGCTCAAATGTAGCGTACTGCTGCCGAACTTGTTCACCGCTGAGTGGCACTGGTGTCTCCCTCGTCTCAACCAAGTTATTGAAGCTGGCCTTGACCCTTCGCCACTTGTGGTTTGTAGGCAAAAAACCCCGATGCCCCATGTAGCAATGCTTCAAACGGAATTTTAACCACATGCACTTAGTGTCCTTGTGACAATAAGGACAAGCAAACCTTCCTTTGGTGCTCCAGCCAGATAACATCGCGTAAGCAGGAAAGTCGTTTATTGTCCAGAGTAACATGGCACGCATTTTAAAATTGCACTTAGCCTTCGCATCCCAAGTTTCAACTCCGTCTGTACTCCAAAGTGTTTTGAGCTCATCAATCATAGGCTGCAAATACACATCAATGTTAATCCCTGGAGATTTAGGCCCAGGAATTAGCATGGACATGATCCAATAGGATTGTTTCAAACACAACCAAGGAGGTAGGTTGTACGGAATTAGGATAACTAGCCATGTAGAGTAAGCCACGTTCAACATCCCGAATGGATTGAAACCATCTGATGCAAGTCCCAGCCTGACATTACGTGGATCCTCTGCAAAGTCCTCGTGCGCCTCATTCGTGACCTTCCATGCCCTTGAGTTAGCTGGGTGTCTCAGTTTTTGATCATCAATCAATTCGTCGTCGTGGCAATGCATATATGTCGCTATTTCCTCGTTCATAAATAATCTTTGTAGTCGAGGAATCAGTGGAAAATACCTCAGTATTTTACAAGGTAATCGCTTCTTTTTTGCTGCATCAGTGCCAACCACGCCAGTGTCCTGTTCTGAATCTGTAAATTTCCACCTACTGAACTTGCAAGTTGGGCAGTTGTCCATGTCTGCGTACTCTCCACGGAACAACACAGAGTCATTGACACAAGCATGAATCTTTTGGTAGTCCAAGCTAAGGTCTCGAACCACCTTTCGAACTTTGTCCAGGGAATCCGGGAGACAATTCCCTTCAGGCAGCACAAGATGGAATAATGACAGTATTTGCTCCATTGCAGCGTTGCTAAGACCACACATGCACTTGATCTGATATAGCTTGACAATGAAAGAAACCTTTGAAGCCTCCTTGCAACCAGGGTACAACTCTACCTTAGCTTGTTCAAATAAATCGAAAAATTTGCGTGCTGACTCATTTGGCTCCTCTTCATTACGACCTTTAATTCCACCATGTATGGCACCACTGATCAGCGAGGTAAACAATTTATTAGTGGCCCCCTGATCATCATGATCGTCATGATCGTCAAGATCGTCGTAATCATCCACACGCACGATAGGATCAGCAGCAAGATGATGCCATTTTTTTGCTCTTTTATGAAATCCAGGTCGAACCCTGATCTAACCAAGTGACCTTCGATAGTGTCTCTGTTATGATATGCCATGCGATGACACTTACAACACGGACATAGCTGAGACTCTCCTTCCTCTTCTCCTTCAAACAGATCATCCATAAACTTGTCGAAGCCGCGTTGCCATGCATCATCTGTAGTCGGCAATTCCATCAAACTGCAATCCTCTTCACTTGCCATTGCAAGAAAACCAACTACAACTGATTTCTCCTACAACAGCGAGGACAAGGGCGTGCTTGTTCAGTATACATATCATTGTATTAAAATTAGATGTATATACAAACTAATTAACAAACAAATAAAATTCCATGCACATGGATCTCATAATCGATTATACCTTGGCTGATTGGATCCGAAGAACAGACTTGGTGATGCAGGTGATCGCACTTACTTGCGCTCGTGGTTCCAGATGATCGAAGCTTGCAGTGTCACCCCGGTGGATTGCGTGGCGACAACAAGCAAGGATGTGTTGTTTGGGTATTTTTCGTTCCTCGTATTACAGGTCGATATATATATTGTTGGGTAAAGATGGGCGATACGACGTAGAATTGGGTTAGGACTCGGTGAAACGAATAGAGTTGGGTTAGGACTCGGTGTACAAAAATAGATAATCGTGTGCAGGATATGGTCCAGGCCCACAGGCCATCAAACAGGCCCACGTGGTTCGGCCGACCCATGTGTGGGTCCTTTAGGCCTCCAATTTTGCCAGTGGTTTAGAGTTGAGCAAATGTCGATTACATTGATGGGCCTCGATTTTTTTCAAGGTTTAGAAAACAGGTCTTGGGCTGGACACACACAAACGCATCAATTGCAACTAATAGTGCATTTGATCGCAACAGTGATATTTTTGTCACAATAGCATCTCTCTAGCGCGACGATTCTATGTTAGCGTCGCCATACCCCTGTCTATTTTGCAACAATTTCGATGCACGTTGCAATATCAAATATTTCAGTCGCAACGAGTGCATTTTCGTCGCTAGAAGCAATCCTCTTTTGCAACACATGGCACAACTAATAGCGACGTGTCTTAGTCGTTGTGATATGTGCAACTACTGCAACCATTACCAATAAGCGTCGCAATACCGACAATTGCGACAGAGGCCCATGCGTTGTCGCAATTGCCATTAAAATTGCAACGGTACATAACTGGTCGCAACACACACCCCTATCGCGACCAATAACGACTATTGTCGCGTTATGCCCGGTTTATAGCGACCAAAACCACCTGTCGCCATAAAAATTGGTCGCGAAATCCCCAAAACTACGTAGTGTAACTCTAATGAAAAGGCTGCTTTCATTAATTGGCTTTATAATTTTGACACTTCTGGCATTGTTGATTGGATTCTGGCTATTGACTTCAATTTGATTAGATCTCCAACTAATAGAAATAGAGCTGGGGGCAATGTCAGTGATATGCTTTTGTTTAATGATCTAATCTAGCATTTGGACTTGGCAGAGATTAATTATCATGGCAGAAGGTTTTCCTGGAGTAATATGCAGCAAGATCCTCTGTTAGAGAAATTGGATTGAGTCTTCACTTCTTCATCTTGGGCTCTATCATATCCAGATACTTCTGTTCAAGTCTTGCGAAGGCCAACCTCTGATCACTGTCCTTTTTTGGTGAAGATTGGCACTCATATCCCAAAGTCAAATTTATTTTGCTTTGAGAATTTTTGGATGTAGTTCAGTGGCTTCCTCTCGGTGGTGGATCTTCACTGGAACACTACACCCTACTTTGCTAATGCTGCTCAGACTGTTAATGCTAAGTTCAAGCAAGTGAGGGCTGGTTTGAAGGCCTGGAGTAAGGAATTATCTAAGATCAGTAAATTAATCAATAACTGCAATTTTGTGATTGCTCTTCTGGATGGTTTTGAGGATCAGAGACCCCTAAGTAGGCCTGAAAGTACTTTCAGACGCATTGTGAAACTTCACTTGGCATCTCTGCTTGAAACCAAGAGAATTTATTGGAAACAAAGGAACACTTCCAGATGGGTTGTTTTTGGAGATGAAAACACTAGTCTATTTCAAGCTATGGCCACCTATTCTTTTAGGAAAAAGTATATTACTTCCTTAACCTTGGAGGATGGGACTACTATTTTTGATCATGACCAAAAAGCTGCTGCCCTGTGGCTTTCTTACAAGGACAGATTGGGTATTTCTGAATTTACAGACATTCTTTATGATTTATCTGAGTTGATTCAGGCTGTGAATCTGCCTGTGCTAGATGACCCCTTCTCTTTGGAAGAGATTCAGGCTGTTTTGAGGGATATGCCTTCTGATCATGCTCCTGGCCCTGATGGCTTCAATGGTGCATTCTTCAAAAAATGCTGGAGCATTATAAAGGATGACATTATCAGACATTGTGCTGACTTTGCTCAAGGTAACCTAAACTTGGATAGTATTAGCAGTTCTTTGATAAGTCTAATACCCAAGAAAGATAATCCTGAAACAATAAATGATTACCGGCCCATTTCTCTTTTGAACTACTCCCTGAAATTCTTCACAAAACTGCTTGCCAACATACTGCAACTAGTAATCCTGAAAGTGGTTCATGAAAATCAGTATGGTTTTATAAAAGGGAGAACTATCCAAGACTGTTTGGCTTGGGCTTTCCAGTTCTTGCATATCTGTAATAAATCAAAGAAAGAGATTGTGTTGCTCAAATTAGACTTTGAGAAGGCTTTTGATAAGATAGAGCATGAAGTAATCCTGCAGGTTTTGCATCATAAAGGTTTTTCTTCAAAGTGGATTCATTAGATCAAAGCTATTTTGTCTTCAGGCTCTTCCTCTGTTCTTCTAAATGGTATTCCTGGTAAATCTTTTAAGTGTAAAAGGGGTGTAAGACAAGGTGACCCTCTATCCCCTATGCTCTTTGTTCTAGGAGCAGACCTCCTACAGTCAGTAATTAATGCAGAAGCTCTGCTAGGAAATATCTCCCATCCTCTGGGAGAGGATTTTGGAGGAGACTTCCCTATTGTGCAATATGCAGATGATACTCTTATTGTTATGCCAGCAGATCCTGTCCAATTGGCTCACCTAAAGGATGTTCTCAACACTTTTGCCATCTCAACTGGCCTAAAGGTAAACTTTGCTAAATCTTTTCTGGTGCCAATCAATGTGGATGAATCAAGATGGACTTCCCTCACTTCTGCTCTAGGCTGTCAACTGGGCTCTATGCCTTTCACCTATTTGGGTCTACCTCTTGGCACCACCAGGCCTGATGTGCAGGATTTCATGCCTATTTTAACAAGGATGGAAAAGCACCTAATGGGTATTTCAAGATTTCTGTCTTTTGCTGGTAGACTTGTCTTGGTAAACTCAGTTTATTCAGCTGTGCCAACCTTTTACCTTTGCACCTTGAAACTGCCAGCAGAGATTATCTCTCAAATTGATAACTACAGAAAGCATGTTCTTTGGCATGGTGGGGATCTGTCTAAGAAAGGGGGCTATTTAGTTTCTTGGAAACATGCCTGCAGGAGTAAGGAGGATGGTGGTTTGGGCATCATTAATTTGAGAACTCAGAACACTGCTTTGCTTCTCAAGTTTTTGCATAAATTTTATAACAAGCTGGATCTGCCCTGGGTGTCTCTAACCTGGTCTTGCCTCTTCAGAAATGGCACCCCCCCTCATGAGAGATCAGGTGTGGGATCCTTCTGGTGGCGAGCATTATGTCTCTTTCCACTAATTATTTTATGATTGCTTCCTGTAAAGTGCAAAAAGGAGATACAGTAGCCTTTTGGAAAGATCTTTGGGATCAAGGTGTTCTAAAATGGAAATACCCACACCTCTTTTCCTTCTCCAGAAAGAAGAATTTTTCTGTCCAACAGTTCCTGGATTGGGATCCTGGTAGGTCCTTCTTTCTGCCTCTGTCACAGCAAGCTCATGAGCAACTAGAGGCTGTTTTATTGGACATTCAACAGCTAGCTTTGTCATCATTAGCCAAGGATGTTTGGTCTTATATTTGGGGGTCTTCAGATTATAATTGCAAAAAGGCCTACATCTATCTGTCTGGCACTCATCCGGCGTCCATTCTTTTCAAGTGGTTGTGGCAGTCTAGGGCTCCACCAAAGCATCAGTTTTTCTTTTGGCTGATGCTCAAGGACAAGTTAAACACCAGATTTATGTTGCACCGGAAAAATATGCACCTAGATTCTTATCTATGTGTGTTATGTGTTGAGAATGTGGAGGAAGATATCCCTCATCTTTTTTTTGGCTGTCCTTTTAGTCAAGCCTGTTGGACATATTTAGGCATTGATTGGGACATCACCCTGGATCATCAGCTCATGTTTCTTAAGGCAAGTGAGGCTTTTAACTCAGTTATTTTCAGAGAAGTGGTGATCATTGCCTCCTGGAATCTTTGGTGTCATCGTAATGACATCATATTTGATGGTGCTTCTGTCTTTTGCGGCTTGGCGTCGAGATTTCTTGCAGGATCTAAAGGCGGTTACTTTGAGAGTTAAACCGCAGTTAAAGTTGAAGCTAGAATGTTTCATGAGTAATCTGTTATAGTTTTCTTCTTCTCTTCCTTGGGCCTGAGGCCTTGTAACATTTAAATATGTGTTCTTTTCCTTATATATATATATAAGAAAGGTATGGGCCTCCCCTAATGTTTCATCAAAAAAAATTAACAAAGATTACCATATGCTCCATAGGAAGTGGAGAAAAAGGTTGGAGGCTTGAAGATGATTTTTTTTGGTTTCTTCGTCATGTGCCACAAAAAATCACATGACGAATAGGAATAGTCACCGTGTGCCAAGTAAAAAAACACGGCGAATAGGAGTAGTCGTTGTGTACCAAGCAAAAGCAAAAACACACGACGAATAGGAATAGTCGCCGTGTGTCGCCGTGTGCCCGCGTTTGACACACGGCGAAGAGTAACGTCCAGCACTTCCGTCAGCTATGCTGACCGCGTGGAATGCACGTGACTCTTTTCGCTGTGTGTAGTGACCTCGACACACGGCGAAGGAGTTGTTCGCCGTGTGTCTAATGGAGGCACACAGCGAAGGAGTTGTTCGCCGTGCCCGATAAAAAACACACGGAGAACTTCTGGACACACATCAACGTATAGTTTTCCGGTAGTGTATGATGTCGAAGGCATTGGTAAAGACTCTGGTGCCTTCACTTCTTGTGTTGGTACAAGGTGGCCTGATCTTTTATATGGGTCCACAAACTATGGCCTAGAAGTTGACCTCTGGTCATTAGGATGTATCTTGGCAGAGCTCCTGAACATAAAACCTATATTCCCAGGGATATCGGATATTGATTAGAATCATCAATGTCCTTGGCGATATCACGGAAGAAACCTTTCCAGGCTGTTCAAACTTGCCAGATTACAACAAAATTTTCTTTAACAAAGTTAAGAAGCTGACGGTCCTTGAAGCATGACTGCCTAACAAATCTCCTTCTGTGGTTAGCATCATAAAGCAACTAGTTTGCTATGACCCAGCAAAGAGGGCCAGTGCTGTTGACTTGTTGAATAATCCGTACTTCATGGACGAACCCTTGCCTGTACCTATAGGATTATTACAAGTCCCAAACATCAAAGGATGAGGACAGCTCCATAGATGAATGGGGAAATTACAAAGATGGTGGCTCAGATTCAGACTTTGATGAGTTTAGTGATGTCACCAAAACAGACAAGGGTTTCAGTATACGCTTTTCTTGACACATCGAATCTACATCATTGTATCATGTTCGAAAGAAGACGATTAATCGATTATGGTATGTAACTGGTGTAGAAATCTCTTGTTGACATTGCTGAATGAATACTTCAGTCAGAGATCGAAGATTGGAACTTCTTGTACGGATTGGTGATATGCCTTTTTAGTTTCTATGAACTTTGTGATTCTTTGTACAACAGAACCACATTGCCTCGGGCAATATAAAAAATGTGGTAGAATTTGAAGTTCATGTGTCTGTATGCACTTTCGAAAGAAAATTCTAGTAATTTCTGTATGGAACAAGACCGGAAAAACAAAATTGCTATTTGCCGGCCATCATTTCTGACCGTTCAGGATCCACCCTCCAGGAACCTACCTCAAAACTCCAAATCGTATGACATGATTGGTCAAAAGACACGAATATCAAGATTACATAAACATTCACGAAAAAATGGACAGTCACTACTGGCAATTTGTTTTGTTCGGTATAGCCACTGTTCGTGATATACCTTTGTTGCCACGGCTTTCAGAGAGATAGCATCACTACCATAGTTGGGCTTTGTCAAGGCCTGAAAATAATCCATAAAGATCAATTATCAATAAAAAGCACCAAATTAAGTGCAGCCACATGAGATTGACCTTCACTTACATAGGCACAAACTTTGTGCATTTTGCTCAATGGTGGAAAATACTTAACCTTACGTGCTTCTTCTGATGTAGAATGTACTGCTCAAACACCATATTAACATTAATTGACGTGCAAACCAATAGATATATTAATCGACCTTCAACTACTGTGAAAATTTGAGAAACATATTTTTCAGGCTTTAGGAAGGACCAAATTCTATTAAACATTACTATCATAATCCATATTTATCCGAAGTGGATCGGAATCGAAGGTGGGCGGCATGGCTAGTGCTGGCGGCGAGACTGCCAGTCATGGATGGGCAGTCGATAGCAGTATGTAGTCATTGAGGCAATGGATGAGAGTGAAAGAAGAAAGGAAAGAAGAAGAGGAAGAGATGAAGGAAAATAAGAAAGAACGGCGACAAGGAGTCGCCCTGCATAATGGTTCTATGCCAATTTGTTGCCTAATTGAATCAACCAAAAACAAGTGCTTACCAAGCACGGAACAATTAGCCAGAATCATCCACAAGGAATTAAGATTCTCTTAAAAGGGATAATTTGTATGCAAACTAGTGAATAAAACAATGTTACAAGCAATTTGAGTATTAAAGGTCTTTCAGCACTTCAGGGGTGTTACCGCCGTTTTCCAGCAAACCTACAGTTTCACATCACTTCCAAACAAACGGTTTTCAAGTTTCTCATAGCTCAAACTTCACAACAGCTTTTCTCACATTCCACAGCTCAAACAGATTTTTTGACAGCCACATGCCAACCAAACAGATTGGAGTGTTTTCTTTTTATTCTTCCATGGTTCTGATGCTTTTGGGTATGGTTCAAATTTTCCCATATCTCGAGGGTTTGGGCCTTTTGGGTACTGATGCTTAGGGCATGGTTCAAATTTTCCCTATTCTCAAAACGTAGCGTACACTTACCAATTTTAAATCCATATAGAAATTCAAAATGCAGGAAAGCTTCAGAAAGAACCCTGTTTGGATTAGATTCCTTCAAACAGATCCAAACCGAGCCCTTTTTCAGATCTCCCGATCTTACATCTATTCACAAGCACTGTTTAATGAGTCTCAGGAATCTTCTTTGTTAGCCCCTGAAATCTTTAGTTAATCACATCTAGGTCCCTGTATCTTGTTTAATCCATAGATTCCATGTTTTAGATCCATTTTAATCTGTTCAAGTTGCGTTAGGTTCATCATGACATAAAGTACACGTTAAACTTGAGTGATCATCATGTATGTTTTCTGAAAATTAATGTAATATTAATTTTTTTAATGCCTAGTTTACATGCTTCTTTTAATTAAAAACTATATAGTGTTCTACACCATTTTGCAATAAATTTTAATTTGATTAATAATTATTTCATGTGCTTTGTAAATAAAAGCTAATAAGTGCTACACTTTGGTTTTTCATAAATCAAATGTTAATTTGTTTAATAATTAATTAACTTTTCTAATTAAAAGTTGATTAGGCTTTTACACCACCTTTTATAAATAAACATTAACTTGACTAATGTTAACATGCATGTTTTCTTAACTAAAGTTTGTTTAGCTCAACACGTCATATGCTTCAATTAGATTAGTTGTTCTAACCTTTCTAAAGTAAAGTGTGCAATTGCTATAAATTATACATAAACATTTATGAAGAAAACTTAACTAGGTTCTTTCTACGGTTTCTTCAAGTAAAGTTTAATTTGAATTAATTCCAACTTAGGGTATTTTCTTTATGAAATATCCTTTACATATGTTTTGCTAATTAAAATAAACCTAGCTCATAGTTTTTTTCTCTCATATATGCAAATCGATCGTTAGCTGTTCTTTATCAAGCTTTGTCTCTAGGTGTCTATGTTGTAGAGCTAGTCCTCTTTTAAGCTAATTCTTTTTTATCCTAGTTCATGCTCAAACCTAGTGTCTTTCATAAAGCTAACCAAGCCTTTCCTTTTTTTTCTCAGCACGGTCTGTGTGCTTTAGTGATCCATAGAATCGAGCCTATCCTTTAGTGCGATCTTTTAAAGTTTTTTTGAGTGGTGTATTTTTCTTAGTTTGCTTGTTTGTTTGCTTCGCACGTTTGTGCTCCATGATTGAAGCGAGTAGAATGAATGCATTGTCCGAGAAGCTTTGAAGAGCATGAAGGTGAAGATATTTTGAGCAACAAATCTCTGGTTAAAGGCAAGTGTGTCCTTGTGCTTTTGTCCCAATAACTACATTTAATCACATTGCATATGCTTTGCATTTAATTTTATGGGTCCTATTAAGGTTGATCCTAGTCTTTATTTTCATTCCATGTCAACCTAGGTTTACATTTATGTTGGGTAGTTCTGCTTAGCTGCTATACTTGGTTTATGGTGGTTTAATGAACTTAATGATGAACCTCATTTACTTTTATGATATGTATTTGGTTAATATAAGATCATATGATTAATTAGAACATGGAGAACCACCCAGCAAAATAGTGTAACCACAAGGACTAAACGGGCACTGGTCTTGGCCAAGTAATTAGGAACTTTAGCTTGGGGTGAACTTACCAAATAAGGACAAGGGATCGACGGTCTTGTGGGGTATGGACCTGCCCAAGTGGGGAGTTGGGTATGTTCTTTTATGGCGGGGTGTTGACCTGCTAGGGGGCTTTATACCTTGCTAACCGATCCGGACCTTGTGGGTTGCAACTTGCTGGGGAACATTTGTAAAGGCCTCGTAGCGTCCCTATGCAGCCACACCTTGGTAGTGTGGTATGGTGCCTAGCTAGCATCGCATGGTAGGGTCCAAAGTTCTTCAGAGCTTTTACGCGACTTGTGGTGAAAGTGTACAAACTCTGCAGAGTGTAAAACTAACTGGTCAGTCGTGCTTACGGTCAAGAGCGGCCCGGACCCTCACATGATAATTGAACTTGAAGATGGACTTAAATTGTGGTTTGTGGTTATGCTTGCCATATGCTTATGGTGTATCTCTTTATGTTAATTGTGGGTTGGTATATATTTATACTTTATTAAGTAATTAGGTGCTAATAAAATTTGACCAACTAAAAGTGCTTAATGCAGTCAACCTGTCAGTCTTTCCTTGTCAAGCCTTTGCATTCATACTTTCCCCACACTTGCTGAGTACGACATGTGCTCACCCATGCTATAAACAATGTTGCTCAGAAAGAGGAAGCTGCTATGAAGTCGTTGTGAAGATGTTGCTGGTGCTAGGCATACGCAACTTCCAATCGACTGTCTGTGATGTCTGGAGCCTTCGTTTCCAGGATACTCTGATAATCTTTCTCTTTCTTTACGTGATACTGTACTGTTATTCACTTATGTCAACTATATGCATGAAATTTGATCCTGGCATGCATATAGATTTGCACTTGGTTTTCTTTGGAAAAACAGGTGTGAAAGAGTGGTATCAGAGTTGTATCAACTGTAGGACGTAAGCCTAGTTAGCAATGGTCATTTTCTAAGCTTTCTATTGATCTAAAATTCATCACTACCTTTTCCTTGAGCTCTGTGATGAATATTCTCACTCATCATCGTTTACCCTCAATCCTCCTTGATAACTCCTTTTCATTTGCACTTCATTGTTTTGCAAATGTTAAACTCTCTAACCTTGTCTATTTATTTTATTCTTCCCTTGATCTTATTTTGATCTAGCTTTCCATTCCCACTTGTTCCATGCAATGCATCTTCTTGATATCTTGCTTACCTATCTACTTTGAACATAGCTGTCAATTCCTATCTGCATGGAACTTCCCCTTATATAATGCTACTTTGGATTCGCCCTTGACTTTTGATTCCAAAGTACCGTTCTACTTCAAAAACTCTTAGATAATCCATGCCACGTATCCTGAAGCATTCATGTCCA
The DNA here is from genome assembly GCA_036936925.1 of Cenchrus fungigraminus. NCBI lineage: Eukaryota > Viridiplantae > Streptophyta > Magnoliopsida > Poales > Poaceae > Cenchrus > Cenchrus fungigraminus. The sequence goes on along the minus strand of CM072772.1, from coordinate 51,880,042 downwards.
AGTCACGTGAAGGATGAAGCTACTAGTTCATCACCTGAAGTCAAGCCTCAATGCACGAAGGAGCTGTCTATGCTTAGGAGGATCCCCTTTGACTATATTAACTATGTGTAGCATCGTTCCTTTAACTATCTGTTGACTGGTGGAGTTTATTTGTTCGGCGGGGTGAAATCTAGGGCTAAGAACTCGAAGGTTGTGCATGAGCACATGGAACACAAAGGACACGACGAGTTTATACTAGTTTAGGCCTCCGGAAAGTAAAACCCTACGTCCAGTTTTTGATTGTATTGCTTTGGGCAGATTGCGACTTGGGATGACTTGGCCTCAGGGGTCCCGCCTTGTCCGCCTTATATTGGCTAACGGACAAGGTCGGTGGGCCCTGAGTCCTGGTCGGTTACAGCAGGGAAACCAATATAAGAAAAGTTACAACATAATCCCGTGATCTTCGGACTGTCTGGAGGCGCAGCCGACGTCTTCTGCCTTATCTTGCACACCAAGTTACCCGATCGGATCAGATAAGGTCCTCTGGGGAATCTTCTGGAAGGTCTTCAGGAGGTCGTGTGGGCCACCAACCAGGTCGGTTGGGCCCACTATCAGGTCGACGGGTCTTCTGGTAGGCCGGACGCACTTGTCGGGGACAGCCGTGAGCGTGGTCGGTGGGGACCCAAGGGTACCCATGTCTCACAAGCCCCCGAGCGATGTGTAGGCGTAGCGACCTCGAGGGGGTCATGACGAAATCTTGAAGCCATCGATAGGTCGAATAGCGTGCACGTCGGTCCAAAAAGAAGAAAGGAAAATCAGCTTAGTAGCCGACCTGTTTGTAGTCTTACCGAATGATGAGAGGTCGAGTGACGACCTATAGGAAGCAGGCTTCCAGTAGATCGAAACGATGATGAAAAAATTCAGAGGGCATCAAGGATGCACTCATAGAGTAGTATCCGAGCATCGTGGCTGGTAGGATGGCCAGCATGATGATCCAAAAAAGAAAAATAAGAAAAAGTAGGTTGAGTAACGACTTGATGAGAAATAGGTTTCCCAACAGGTCGGTACGACGAAGAAAACAAGAGGGCGTCGAAGACGCTCTCGTAGAGTAGTCCCCGAGCATTGAAGCAGGCAGCATGGCTAGTTTGATGCTCAAAAAAGAGAAGAAAACTGAGTCATGGTCTTGATCAAACGAAGTGTAGAGGCACCCAGATCTCCTTACATAACTGCAAGGAGTCTGGCAGGGCCGACCTCAAGGAAGCCTTGTAGGCGTGCCGACCTCAAGGAGGCCTCAAATCAACAATGCCCAGTATCCGAGGATACTTAGCAAGGTCTTGAAACGCATATCGTACGAAGAGGTCGTCAATAATGTCGTAGCTGAAGTTGTAATGTCCAGGACTGTCGACGATGAAGTTATGAAAATATGTTGGTCTTTAGCGAATGGAGTGTAGAGACACCCAAATATCCTGTATTGCTGCAAAGAGTCTGGCAGAGCCACCCGAGGCATGCCGACCTTAAGAAGGTCTCAAATCAAAAGCGCCCAAGCACCCGCAGATACTTGGCAGGGCCATTAGGCGCGCACCCCACGGGGAGGCCTTCATTCCCTACACAAAATCCCGGGTGTCCAGAGCAGGCTGGCAGAGCTGCGAAAGCACACCGACCTCAGGAAGGTCATGCATCTAGGGCGCCCAACTAGGTTGGCAGAGCCGTAGCTATACCGAGGTATTGCAAGACCTAGGCATTAAGGCGCGCCGACCTCAAGGAGGTTGTTTTGGTGTCCAGACCACTAGCATAGCTGCCAGCCATCCAGCAGAGCCAAAGTACTAAGATATTGACGACCTTAGCAATAGGCACACCGACCCCGGGGCCCGACGAAATTGTAGACGTGAAGCATCTGATCTCCAAGCGCCCAGACGGATCTGGCAGAGCAGCGAGGCACGCCTACCCCGGAAGGTCTTCAATCGAACCTATGACCATTCTGCTTAGGAAACAGAAATATAGGCTGATTGGAACAGGTCCGTTTACGTGCAGAGCAATAGCGCGTGCACCAGGACATAGAGCCTAGCGGGTGCAATAAAGACGGAGAGCCATAAATGTTGTGTTTGATCGTCATCTTCATCCGTAGATGTAGGGAGGCGCTGGGCCATCTGACATAGAGTCACGGGTCTTATCTTCTCCGTAGACTACAGGGTCACGGGTCAACAGTGGTCGGAGATTCTCTTGCCACCCAGAAAACAACAAACTGCCCACTGACCAAAAGGTGTACTGTAGCCATGTGACGCTGCAGTGGCCTCGGGTATCATTGATGCACAAATGATAAATTCGTCGTGAGGTGGGGAAAAAGTACATCACTTTTAATCGTCCACATGTCTACAGGACCTCTCGATCACATGGTAACAGTGTCATCACTTCACCGGCTGCGCAAGGCCTGGTTCTGGCTATAAATAGCACCATAAGGCTAAAGGAGGCAAGCACCGAGCATTGCTGAGCTATGAAGCCGCAGAGTAGAATTTTAGCCACGCCATGGGCATGTGTCCGTCCACCAGAGCATAGGATGCAAGATTATAGAAGCTTGGAGCTAGAAGAATACTTGCGAAGTGTAGGTATCTCCCCCACTCTTTGTACCGTGCCTCAGTGAAGAATCCTGGAGAGTTTGGAGGTGATGATGTAGAGGCCCGAGGTGATGCTACAGGTTCTTGGTGAGTAGTATATGCTCATCGAGGGCTTGCGGCACCTTCCCCTTGGGAAGACTGTGTCTGAATTCCGTAGTCAGGCACAAAGCACGACCTGCTAGGCGCAGTGTTGTGTTGAAGTTTACCGCGAGGCCGCCATTGGGAGTCTAAAGCTAGAAGAATTCTTGTGATGTGCTCTGCTGTAGCAGAGAACATGGCAATGATTGCTCTAGGTAGATCAGGTCTTCAAATATGTTTGTATCTTGTAACAGGTTCTAGATCCAATGAGGTCGCAGGTGACCTGTGTACCTTCGAAGTTCTCATGTAATGTTTGCTCTCTTCTGTCATGTATTGGTCGTTTTGAACAAATTATTCATCAAAGACCTTAAATAGTGTGATTTGGGGGCTTGCCGACCTCATGGAGATCGAATTTGCTATCAGGACGACCTGATAGCGTCAATGTGTGTACGACCTAAACTCGGGGTGTTAGGTCGCCAATCTATCTGTTGCATATATAGCCGTTGGCGTGAAATCCGGCGAGATCGTCTCGCGAAATTAGTGGCACAGAGCCATTACAGCAGATCCATTGCGGTGATAGATCCGCAATGGGCATCCGCGGTGGGGCCCATATAAATACGGCCACGGGGATGGGGTTGACCCTCCCCTGCCATCGTCTTCTTCCTCCCGCCGCCTCCGCCGGAACCCTCCTTGCCGTAGCCGCCGCGCTTGCACGTCCACCCCACCGCATCCGAAGTCGAAGCTCGCTGTCACCTACAGCAGCCCACCCGCCGCCGCCAAGAGCCCAAATCCGCACCGCTCCGCATACGCGTGAAAACCCTAGTGACATTTAGATCCAAATCTGTAGATCCCAAAGAAATGGCGGCCGCAGCTTCCCAAATCCCCGCCCCGGAGACGGTCTGGGATCCCTCGGTGATGACTGAGCAGAAGATCCAGGCACTGGTGGAGTGTGGGCTGCTGAGGTCCAAGACAGAAGTGGAGTGGAAGGCGCCCACCAGCGAGGCGTTCCCAACGGAGGACGACAAGGAGCAGGTCGTCTTCGCGTCCTTCTTCGAGCGCGGGTTCAATGTGCCCGCTGGCGACTTCTTCAGGGGTCTCCTGTACTACTACAAGCTGGAGCTGGTACACCTCATTCCCAACTCCATCACTGTAGTGTCTTCGTTCATCCATTTGTGCGAGGCCTATCTAGGGATACCGCCCCATTTTTTGTTGTGGCGTTACTTCTTCAACATCAAGACCACCGGCAAGCGCACTGGCGTCGTAGGCTCGATGATGTTCTGCTTAAGACCAGGTCTTAAGGCAGAATGGGTTGACATGGACCTGCCGGACAACACCTCTAGGTGGAGGTCGGAGTGGTTCTACATCGCCGACCAGAAGTCGGCGCTCCCGAAGCGAACTGGGCACAGACCCGAGAAGATACCTGAGTGGGACCTGCCCCTCTCCTCCTGTGAGACGGGAGACCTTAAGGAGCTACTCGCCTTCCTTGCCAACCTCAAGAAGAAAGGTCTGACGGGGGGCTCGGTGGCGATGTCGTTTTGTCGTCGCCTGATCCAGCCGATCAAGGACCGGGTGCATCCGACTTACGAGTACTGGGGTCAGTCAGACCCTACTCGCGAAGTCAACCACAAGGTCTCCAGAGATGAGATGGTGACCAGAGTCACTCAGCTGTACACCGGGCGGATCTGGAATAAGAAGTGCCCGAAGGCACACTCCCTGACCCGACCAGCTGATCCAGTAAGTCTTGAAATAACTAGCTCGTTTCGAAGTGTTTATTTGTTTTGTGCCTTAGAGGAAGACCTCCTAGACCTTGTTTCTTGTCTTGCAGGCTCGGGAAATGCAGTATTGGTGTCCTGCACCGCTGCCGACCGGCGAGGAGCCACGCCGGAAGTTGAGATCGCAGGACTACTAGCCTCCAGCAGCTGCTCTGCTGGACAATTATTTGTCGGATTCGTCTATGGGGGCGGATGAGGACAACGACGAGGAAGCTGGTGATGTCGTGACGAGCCGGCCCGAGGTGACTAGTGCCACAGGGCCGGGGCGCCGGACAAGGGTAGCGACAGCGAAGCAGTCAAGGTCGAACGCTGCCGCGACGGCCGAGGCAGCAAAGACTGCCAAGCTCGAGGTCGAGAAGAAGAAAAAGAAGAGGAAGACAGACCCCACCCCGACGTCGCAAGACGTCGAGGAGGAGGATGAAGCCACTGATGAGCTGCCGGTCACTGATGATCACGCAGCACCAAGGTCACCGAGCCCCACAACCAAGAGGCAGCGGAAGCTAGAGAAGCAGACGACGGAGGAGGAGATCTGCCGTATAAAGGAGGCGCAGCTGGCTACGGCCGGCATTCAGGCTAAGATGCCTTTGAAGGTGCGAGGTCAGCCGCTGAGGCCGAAATCGCGTGCGACAATGGTCATGAGGTAAGACCCCAACACTGAGACTTGTTCACCGATTATAGCTATGAGGACGTAGCATACTGACGAAGAAACTATTGCAGGTCGGATGCCAGACCCCATAGCACCTCGAGTGCTCAGGGTTCTCCCGCGAGGGCGATGACGTCCGAGCAGGAGGTTGGAACTCAGGGTTCCGTTGGCAACTTGGGGACGTCGACTCCCCCGCCCGTCATTGACATAGACCCGATCAACACAGTACCAACCACGTCGGCTCAAGACCCAGCGGTGGACCAAGCTCAGATCGAGCAGCCACAACGGGGCCCAGAAACAGCCGGTGGAGAGGTACCGGGTTCGACGTCGACGGGGCCAGGTTTAAGCAGGCGGGAGATCAACTGGAATGGCACCCCCTGGAAGGAGGACATCTTCGAGGACGATGAGGACATGAAAGAAGTCCGTCTGGCCATCTTGACGCTTAACCAAGCGTTTACGGTAAATAACTGCCTTTGAATTCAGTGAGCAACTTATCTTGTAAATGTTATCGACAACCTGTCTTATGTCCTCGAAGCAGTCACTGGCGAACCGTGCCCAGAGCAGGGCCGATCAGTGTAGTTATGCCACAGCCATGCAACTGTGGGTGGCGGAGCTCGAGCAAGAGCTCAAGCAGGTTCGGGAGGAGGCCGCCACTGAAAAGAAGAAGCTCGAAGACGAACTGCAGGAGGAACAGCGCAAGAATCATGATGCCGACGAGCTGTTGACGTTTGTGAGTGCTGGTAAGGCCAACGACCCACGACCTTGTGCATCTGAGCTGCTAAACTAGGTCCTGTATCCAACGATATCTTTGTGCCACAGAATTTCACAGAGACAAGGACAAGCTTAAGGATGACCTCAAGATTGCCAAGGAAAGAATCCGAAGCCTTGAGGTAGACCTGCAGGCGGCTGACGTGAGTGGCGAGGAGCTGAAGAAAATGATGAAGGCCGCAATGGACAGTGAGTATGCTGTGTGCCAGAAGCTGGCTTATGAGAAGCGAGCACGAAAGGACCTTGAGGTCAGTCTCGTGGTAGCTTTACAATCGTTGCAGAATGACCAGGTGACCATTGCAGGGCTTGAGGTGGAAGTCACCGACCTGAAGAATGTTACCGACCTTGTCATGGACATGATGGAGCCACAGGTCACCGGGGAGGAGCCCAAGACAGCCATTGACCGACTCATAGGTGCTCCACAGAAGTTGGTGGATCTTTTGAGGGCAACGAGCTTGACAGCGGCTATGGAGTCGCTGGTGCACGTGAAGTCGCACTTCCCCAAGGTCGACATGGCCAAGGTCGGGGAAGGCCCGGATGCATCAAAGGACCTGAAGGCCATAGAGGCGGAGGTGCAACTAGCTGCTGAGAAAATAATGGATGCCATTGATTACGAGGGCGATGATGGTGGTGAGTAGTTGTAGCCTCCAAGTTGTACCCTCTCGTCCTCCAGTCTTGTATATAACAATGATGATAATCTTTTAGCCTGCATGTCATGCTTAGTTTATGTTTGCACGACCTTGGTTGCCCTGAAGAACTGTGTTTTAATATGCCCTGCTGACCAGTACTCATGGAGAGGCTGGCTTACCGACCACCACAGCTCAGCAGGGAGACTTATGTGTGACCGGCGCGCGGGGAGAGTTTGGGACTTAGGTTTTACAACCACACGACCAAGCAGGCTCGCAACAACATAAAGTAAACAATCGTGAGAGATGACGTCCTCAGGTCGAACGACCCTTGAGTTGGCATAGCCAAGCCACCGAGCATGTCGAGGGGGAGGAACAGAAAACTTCACCCTCAGGTCTTTCGATCTCTAATGACATATTGTTTTCCCACCAATTCAAACTTCTTTCTCAAAATTAATAATTAGAATATAATCAAAATTAAAAAAAAACTATATTGAGGCGTCTATGGCCCATTCTAGCCCACATGTAGGAGATAGATGAAAAATTCAATTGACTTATATGGAAAACTCGAACTTCTACTAGTAACCTTGTTATAAAATAATGATAATAATACAACTTATCCAAAAATTATGTAAATTGGCATAAAATCATTTTATGGATCTACAAGTTTGACAAAAAAGTTTCATAAAAATTTGTGAAAATTGGAGTATACATTGTTCAAAAACTAAATAGTCCATAACATTATTTCATACACCTCAATTTAAACTTCAAAATTTTTACACACTCAATTACTTTCTTACCTAATGGGCACCTCAAATTTGGATGCAACCTTTTTTAGTGCCCCGGATTAAATTCCGGTCGTGGCTGGGGTGCGGCTAGACGCAGCTGGGGCGTGGCCGGCCGTGGCCAAGGTACGCCCGGCTAGGCGTAGCGGGGCATGGCCGGTCGTGGCCAGGGTGCGGCCGACCGCGGCCAGGGTGCGGCCGGCTGGGCGTGGCAATGCAGGGCAGGGCAGCGGGTAGCGGAGAGTCTCGAGTTGTGATTATGCTGGCACATCTCCTCTTTTCTCTATTTTTTTCATCTACGACTCGTATTCGTATGTCTACATAGTAACATCTACTAATATCACCAAAGGTGTTGTAGCTCAATGGTATGGCAAATTGGTTTTAAGTTGTTGGTCCGTAGTTCAAACCCATTATAAAGTGTTTTTTATTTTTTTTGCGTCCTCAAGGTGGGACCGCATCACCACGTCCTCAAGGTGGGACCCGGGTGACATGGCATTGTGTCTATTGCAACCATTTTGGGCCTATTGCAACACTTTTCTGGTGTTGCATTAGAGAAAAAACAATAATACTTTTAGGAAACTTTACTTCTTTGTTTTTTAAATAACTAACAAATAGAATCATGTAAAGTAATTTTTTTATTTTAATATTTATAAGGTTACTATAAGCTGACCACATAGAAACTTGAAAAAGACTTGAACGATGCAAGCTAACACTAACATTATAATGGTGTAGTGGTAAGTCATATACTAGTGTAGTATTGAGGTCCTTGGTTCAATTCCATACCATGGTGTTTTTTTTTATTTTTTCCATTTTGTCTCTAATGACAGATTGTTTTCTCACCAATTCAAACTTATTTGTCAAAATTAATAATTGGAATAAAATCTAAATTCAAAATCAGCCAAGTTCCATTTTTACTATGAATTGTACTTTTTTCATAATATATCATACATGCTACAAGGCCCAATCCAAATCAGCCTCAGCTCCTAGTTCTCATTGCAGTAAGCATGTAACACTTGCAACTCCAAAAAGGGTTGCAATTGAGAACCACTTTTGCATCGCCCTCCAGAGTTCTCGTTGCAATAATCATATAATAGTTGCAACACCAACAAAGTGTTGCAATTGAGAACCACTTTGGCTTCGCCCCCTAGAGTCCTCGTTGCAATAAGCTGTAGCAGTTACAACCCCAAAATAGCGTTGCAATTGAGAACCACTTTTGCTATGACTATCAAAGTTGTCATTGCAATAAGCATGTAGCTATCGCAACCCAACAAACCCATAGCAATAGTCACAACCAAATGCAACAAACACAAACGTGGTTGCAGTACTACCACACAATTGCAACCAAAATCAATTCTACTGCAACCATTTTTCACCATTGCAATATCGTCCGCCAAATGCAACAGAGCTTCGCGACATCTTGAAAATCATTGTATTAAAGCAACGTATCACTACGATTTTTAGAATGGTTGCAATATAACCATCTCTAGCAACCAAATTTTCGGTGTTGCAATTCAGAGGCGTTGAATTTGATACAAAACCTTGTAGTGATGAAACTTTTCATATACTCCTCTCGAACCCGAGGTTTTGACGGCCAAATTTTTGTTGTAAGGACCGTCAACAAACTCCCCCAAGCTAAATGTTTGCTCGTCCTCGAGCAAAGCCTAGACTTGGCCTCGGTGGATCAGGAGTTGCATTAATGTTACCACTCAGCAAGTAACTATGCACAACTCCATGGTCTTCTTGCTATTTGAGAAGATTGGTACGAGAGAAACTTTAGCCTTATCTTACCCGTGGGGCTTGTAACTTTCCACCTTGCCTTCGGAGGTTGAAAGGTAGAATGGTTTTGACTTTGCATCATTCACTCTTCTCTTTTCGGGCTTCTATCTCGGAGTTTTGAAACTTTTGCAAAGACAAACAAGGTTCCTCGGATGGTTCCCTCGATCGCTCAAGTGGTATTTGTTACCTCACCAAAGGCTTTTGAGTGAGCCTCAACTTCCCACTCTATGGCTTGTATGTGGAGCTTTGGGTAGGATAAGTATGAGACTCACTTGTGCCACATGATGTTGTTGAGCCAAAGACCGGATCCAAGAAGAAACTAGTCATGCAACTTGATCGAGATGTGCAAGTGTGTGGAATATTTTTCTAAGTGCTCCTTGCTTTGAGATTCTCCTCTTGCTTTTATTTTGGAGGGGGTCATGCTTCATTTTTTTTCTATGCTCTTTGATTGGAGCACATTTTTTTTCTATGCTTTCTGAGCATATACTTCTTTTTTTTTCTTTTGATGACCCCTCTCTCCTTTTGCAAGAATACAAGAAGAGAAATCTCTCAAGAACTTTGGAGTATTTATTTTTGGTGGGTGGATGGCATGTTTTGCGTAACTCCCGGTGTGGAAGTTAGCTTGTATATGTGGGTGTACGTAATCTCGATCATGGAAGCATGAAAAGATTCTACCAAGGGTCACAACAATTTGGCAACACTCAGTGGGTCACAAGCAAGTATATGTAGAAGGTTTATACTTTGATATCGACATATGGCTTTGGTAGGTGGTATGACCATTGAGGAACTTGTCTTGTTTTATTTTCAAAAGAAAATCATCTGAGATTTTCACCATACTAGGAGATAGAGCAAGATTAACATTGTCTTACCATATCATACTCGTCAACAACCTAGGTTTGGTCATAAGCATTTGCTTCCCACAAAGTTTTATTTCAGGCTCTTGTCTCAAAATATACCAACAAATTCAAATGTTCATAGAGCACAAGGTTGTACACTAGGTTCTTGCAAAGTTTTAACATAGCAACCATTCATCATTTCCAAAGTGAGGATAGACAAGATTTCAAGCACATGGTTGAAGCAAATATTTTTGTTGTTTTCTTTTATTCAAATGCGGTAAACAAGATGTTGAAAATTGGTTTGGATGGACATACCTTCCTTGATTGAAAATGGGGTCTCCCCCAAGCTAATTTTTGGCTACCGGTTGGCGTGTCTTCATTTTGGTGATGAGTTGAGCACTTGGAAGCTTGTAGTGGTTGACTTGATGGATTCATGGAAAATCATAGGTACGGCCGTACCACTAGGTTCGGCCGGCCCTACTATATTTTTTCCAAGCACTCGTGTCCCCTCCTGTAAACATCCTACACAAAAATTTTGTCGAGGGGAGGTACGGCCGTACCTCTAGGTTCGGCCATATCACCAAAAATCTCCAAAACTGTTTTTCTATGTCTTGTTAACTTACTAATGCAATGGTGAAATCAAATTTGAAATATAAATATGCTTGATGCACGAAGTAAAATGTTGGAAGGGAAATATGAGATAAATACCGGTTTTACCTCACGGTGAGGGCTCGTAGTTTAGAGTCCGTGAGCGGGACTCCTCCGTTTGCTCAATTGATTTTGGATTCGTCCAGTCCCGGAGTGGAAGACTCGGATGATACTCCCTTCATACGCCACACCCTCTTTGTTTTCTTCGATGGCGCTGAAGTTGGTGAGGCTTTAGCGGGGGTGTCTTTGGTTTCCGTCTTCTTTTCCCCCTTAGCCTTGTTGATTGCCTTCGGCTTCCTTGTTTGGTGGCGTCCTTTGAATGCTTTGTCTTGCTCCCAATGCTTCCTCATCGTTGCGATGAGGCTATCCACCTTGGGCTTGGTTGAGGCTGCCTTCTCTTCCTGTACACAGTTTGAAATTTTGCTATCGAATATTCGTACCTGTGAGCATTGCTCCACCTTCGGTCTAAAGGTGAATCGTTCCTCCTCGCTGTTGATGTTAAGGCGGATTTCTCCGGCTCCTACATCGATGTTAGCATTGGCGGTACTCAAGAAAGGTCTCCCGAGGATTAGAGGCATCCTTGTATCGACATCCATGTCGAGGACGACGAAATCTACGGGTACGAAGAAATCTCGAACTCTCACCGGAATGTCCTCCGCTATCCCCGCCGGGTAGCGGACTGATTGATCCACTAGCTGCAAGCACATGGTTGTAGGCGACAAGGAAGTATAGTTAAGTTTGTCGAAGACTACCTTAGGCATGACACTAACGCTAGCTCCAAGGTCGCATAGTGCATTCTCAAAGTACTGGGACCCGATAGAGCAGCTGATTGTAGGGCACCCGGGGTCTTTCTTCTTTAGAATGGCCGCACTGCATTCCTCCGTAAGCTTGACCATATCCGTGGTAGGTAGAGGTCTTTTATTGTTGAGGATGTCCTTGAGGTACTTGGCGTAGGTCGGTACCTGCATAGCCTCAAGAAATGGTATGTTGACATTGAGTTTCTTGATTACCTCAACGAACTTCCCGAATTGCTCATCCACGGTAGGCTTCTTGATTCTTCGGGGAAATGGAAGTAGCATGGTATCGTAGAAATCATGGGGTGCCGTCTTCCTTAACTTTTCTTCATCGGGAGCTACCTTCTCGGTGTCCTCTTCTTCCTCTAACTCGGTGATTACTTCCTTCTATTTCTTCTCTGCGGGGTTAGGATATGGTGGATCCCGAGTGGTCTTACCACCTCTCGTGGTCACCGATTTTAAATTCTCTCAGGTAGGTTCGGGTTGCCCCGGGATCCCACCCGACTCGAAAGAAGGTAAAGAAGCAGCAAGCTGAGCAAGTTGAGTTTCTATCATTTTATTGAAGCTTAGCTGATTCTATGGTGGAATTAATTTTCAAGAACTTTATCATTGGCGGCTAGCTTCTTGTTTAAGTTTTCATTAATTCTAGCTTGGCCAAAGACAAGATCTCTAATGGAAGGCTGATTATTGAAATTGTTAGAATAATTACCTCCATTTTGAGTGTTGAACGGGAAGTTGGGCCTCAAGTTCCACCCTTGATTGTTGTAGCTGTTGTTGCGGAACCCGTTGTTGTTGCCATTGTTGATGAAGCTGGCTTCTTCCCTTGTCTCGGGACAATCATTTCCCGAATGACCCACATTACCGCAAACCTCGCACGTCATGCGAGCGTCCATGATCTTGGTGGTCTCCACATTGCTTGGTGCCTCCAATTTCTTCATTAGGAGGTCCATCTTGGCGGCGAGCATGTCGATTCCATCGACTTGGTGTACACCGCGGTTACGGGGTTGGAGAGGATCTCCATCCCAACCTTGATTTGCCACCATCTTCTCGATCAATTCCTTGGCGGCGGGTACTTGTAGCGAGAAGAAGGCTCCTCCAGCGGCTGCATCTAGGTGCTCACGGGCGGTACGCTTGAGCCCGTGGTAGAAGGTCTGAATTAAGAACCACCCCTGCATGCCATGGTGTGGGCACGCGGTGATGTACTCCTGGAAACGTTCCCATACTTTCAGGATACTCTCATCATTCTGCTGCTGGAAGCCCGAAATTCTAGCGCAGAGGGCCTTGGTTTTGCCCACCGGGAAGAACTTTGCGAGAAATGCCTTAGAGCACTTATCCCATGTGTTTATGGCATCTCGCTCCGCATAAAACCATTGCTTCGCCTTCCCGAGCAATGAGAACGGGAATAGGCGAAGACGAATTGCATCGTCTATCACTCCACGGATAGTGAAAGTCCTACACACCTCCAGAAAATGCTGGAGATGTGCGTTGGCATCTTCATTAGGCTTGCCGCAAAACAGATTTGCTTGCACCATGTTGATTAACGCTGGCTTGAGTTCAAAGTTTCCTTCTCCCACCGTCACGTTTGGTCCGGTAGGGACATTGGTGTTGGAGGGAGCGGAAAACTCGCGGATCGTCCTCTCGGCCATCGGTGCTGACGAGGTGCTGTCTACGGGATCGACGGTGTTCGTCTCTTGACTCGAGAGAAACTTCTGAGGAATGAGGACACGAGGTCGCACTCTCCTCACAAGTGACTCTGGATTGTCGTGAAAGTTGGACGGTAGGTCGAAACCTGTCATGCACTACTCTGCGTACACGAGAATAGAGCAAAGGTGAACCCGCTTAAATAGCAGTTCACCGAACCTAGATAACTCTACCACTAAGTTTAAACGATATCTTTTGCCTATTGCCTCCCCGGCAACGGTGCCAGAAATGCTTATTGACGCTCCTTAGCCTCACCACTAGGTATGCACTCACGGCGACGGTGCCAGAAATGCTCGTTGGCACTTGCTAGCGTCGCTACCGGGTTTATACCCCTAGTAATGGGGCTAGGGAACATCTTTGGTAAAACATACGTCACAGAAAGGTCCGCAAGCGCACAGATTACCGTTGTAGCACTTCACCCGGTGGTATTCGGGTTATCGTATTTATATTTTCCCAGGGGAGGCACTACGGCAAAGATGATCGAATAAACGGTGGAGAGAAACAATACTCGATAAAAGCTATAGCGGGGGTAACGAATAAAGATATTCGGGGATAACTTGACACACGCAAGGAGATCTTGGTAAAAGGTTAGAGAGGACCTAGTGAGCTGGGAGGACAACGAGACGAGTAAGGATCCTAACACAATCTATCTATTCTTGTCAACTGTAGAATTAAGGCAAAGGATAACCAAGGCAAGCTAAACTCGTCAAGCTCTTCTAGTGCTGCAGGGGCATGCAAAGCCGCGCTCTCGAACTGGGATGAGAAGGGAGAACGACGACACGCTGAATCCTACCTGCCCGAACTAACGTGGTGGACTACAAAGCCCATCCGGAGCTGTCACCTCCTTAGGGTACCACAACTATTCCGTTGAACGAGACACCAATCTAAGACTAAGGTAAGCTCTGAGCACCGCGCTCACAACAAACCAAAGAACCTTTCCCCGGATATCACGAAGGAAGGTCTCCCTCTACGATGAAACACCGTAGATCAAGCGAAGAACGACCACAACACTATAGGGTTCAAGAGAGCTATGCTAACCAAGATTGAACTAACTTTAGTCTAAACCAAGAATAAAGCTTCTAGAGCAAAGTAAAAGCTTAATGTAATTGACTCGAAAGGTAAGATAGAAAGATAACTTGAATTGTACTTGAGTCTAAACAAAGAAAGGATACAAGAGTAGTACCGGAACCCTGAAGAAGACTCCTTCGGAACCCCGAGACTTGCTCGACTCGACTCTAACTCCCAAACTACACTAATCCTACTCTAAGTGAACAAAAGAGGGAAATGGAGATGCTCCTGCGTCGTGTGTCCATTCCAGCGAGTGGGAGGTGGTTTTTATAGGCAAGTGAGGTCGGTGGAGCGCAGGGGGGCAAGATGCCCGGTGCGGCCGGCTCACTAGGCACGGCCGGCCCTGTGATCCGCTGCCTCTTGCCTTGGACGCTTCTGATCCCTGCTCCTGAGGCGGTTGTAGGTCGGCTCCTTGGGTTGGTTTCACCCGGCGCGTCGGTTGATAGGTGCGGTCGGCCCTCTAGGTGCGGCCGGCCCACCCCCGTGCGGTGTGATGCACCGACCATGCTCGGGGACGCCTAGGATTGCCTCTGGATGGCGGTTGTGGCGGTTGAGCGATCGGACAAGTGGACCCATTGATCCAAATGATCCTAGCCTCCACCATTTGATCAAACCGACGTTTCTTCAGTGAATCTTGCTCGTCCAAGTTGTGCTTGAGGGAGAGGGCGTACTCTGGACCAGCGACACGCCACAGGGCAGGGCCGGCCGCACCTGGCAGGGCCGGCCGCACCTGTCAGGCCGGCCGCACCTGGCAGGGCCGGCCGCACCTGCCAGGTCGGCCGCACCTGCAGGGCCAGCCGGACCAGGTGGTTCGGCCGTGCCTTGCACGTGTGGTGTGTTGGTCCCAAATTGTCCCAAAATGTGTACCTGCCTATGAAATTCACAACACAACTCGTGGAACTTTTTTAGTACTAAAAATGTGCATGAAACTTGTCATATACTCCTCTCGAACCCGAGGTTTTGACGGTCAAATTTTTGTTGTAAGGACCGTCAATAGTGGCTACGAGACCATCGAAGCAGTGGAGTGGGCCATGGGTTATATGGACCCCCAAAACCCCATTGGTGTGCCTCACTCACGGCATAAAGGTACGCTTTCAGGTGTTGGTACCCTGGGGAAAAAGTCAGTCACTCCTGAACTAGATGCCTTTCAAAAGGCTCATTTCACCATGATACAACAGCTGCACCTGATTACACCGTTTGCCAATGAGCACAAGCGACAACTACGTCAAGACAACTCTGACCGTGGTAGGGATTAGCTTGCAAAGATGCACATGCAAGGTTTCAGCAGGTGTCTCGGAGATTATGTCGAGACATGCAGCAATGCTGTAATAACCGACGAGATAAGGAATCTAGCAGTGGGGCCATTGTTCACTGTTACAAAATACCAAGCAATGGATATCAATGGATACACGTTCTACACCATGCCCTAGGATAAAAAGAGCGTCTATCGAAATAGTGGTGTGCGTGTACGGGCCATCATCGACGACAGTGATGATAATGATGACACGGAGACAGACACATATTATGGTCAAATAGAGGAGATATGGGAGCTTGATTATGTAGGATTGAAGGTAGCCTTGTTTCGGTGTAGATGGGTCACCAATGGGAAGAGAGCTGTGAGCAAGGACAAATATGGTTATGTTAGTGTTGATCTCCGGGTCTTTGGTTACAAAAACGAACCGTTTGTCTTCGCCAATGATGTTGAGCAAGTGTTCTATGTACCTGACCTTGCAAAGAAGAACTGGTCTGTGGTTCTGCCTGGAAAAAAGGATTGTTGGGGTTGAAAATGTTGTTGAGGAGGAGGAATACAACCATTTTGACGAAATTCCATCCTTTGACACTTCATACAAGCCCCGACTCTTGGGAACTAACAAAACACCGTACTTACGAAGCGACCATAGTGAAAAAATCCATATACAGAAATCAAGGAAGAAAAAGCAAGCCTGATTTCTGCTGAATCCTTTTTGTAACGGAAGATGTGTCTATTGGTGGAAATGGAATCTGTTTTGTAATATAAAGGATGTGATGTGTTGGTGGAATTTGAATCCTTTTTGTAATATATAGGATGTGGTGCAATTTGAATCCTTTTTGTAAGATATTCTGCCTAAGATACTGTTGACACCCAAAATCGGCAAGACTAGGTAGGCCGGTCTCACCGGTGGGCCCACCTAGTCAGACCGCTCTAGTCAAAGTCCTCAAAAGGTAATTTGGACTTCACCATTGGATAGGTCTCGTGGAGTACATCAAGATCCGTATATAGAACGTCCAATTCAGAGTCCGGATAAAGGAGATATGGCTTCTGGAAGATCTGCACGTCACAGAGGCGGTTAGACCGCATCCCATAGGCTGTTAGACCGCCCCGTCCTGCCAAAACTGGTTAGGAATTGTATTTTGACATGATTTTGTAAGGGTTTCGACACCTAATGGGGCAAGACCTCCCCTCCCTATAAATATAAAGGGCCACGGCCGATTGAGCATCATCCAATCGATCAAATACATCTACTCTTTATCGTTTTGTCTTTACTTTCATCTCTTTGCCTTAGCTTTTATAATCTACAACTTGCTGTTCTTCCTTCGTCTCCGCGACGTCTGAAGGCATTCTAGGTGGCCTACCAACCCTAGAGCAACCCTACGTGCATCAGCTCTGACGGGGTCCCTCCCGAGCCGACGTTCGTGGGTCTACCGCCGGTTCATCCCGGCACTCCAGTCTAACCGCCCTGCATAGGCGGTCTGACCGCCCCCCAGAGAAGCTACAGTAAGCTTTCTCCGCGTGCTTGTTGATCCCGAAAAAGGTGTCAACAAATTGGTGACTCCGCTGGGGAAGAGGATCTGGCTATCTTAACCGATCTATCAAACTCCGACGACATGTCTCAGTGTGATCTAGACAAGGGCAATATCATCGACTTCACGGATGAAGAGCTCTCACCAGAAGATCGTCAAGCTATGCATGACTTCATGAAGCAAAGGGCCGAACAAGATCGCCAAGAAGTAGAAAAGCTCATGAAGGAGAAGGTTGAGAACGATTGACTTCACTACTTGTCGCACTTCAAGAAGACTCACGAAGGTAAGGTGAAGAAGATCAAGGAAGTCACCATCGACACTCCATCGCCTGAGGTACCACCCAATGTGAGCACATCATCAATTCAATCCTCTTTTGTTACCATTAATGATCTTACTACCGTGATGGATAGTTTTCGCTTATCAATGATTGAGAATATGCAAAACATGGTAGATAAGAGTCTTGGTAAACGATTAGAGGAGGGTAGTAATGTTGCATCTAGTTTTAAAACTGTGGCACCTCAGACCCCATCTATTAATGCATCGGCTGCATGCACGGTTAATCCTCAGTTTGGCATGCTGTTGAATTATTTCGCGGGACAAACACCACCATCACCGTCTGGTCAGAACAGGCCGGTCAGACCGATCGGTCCGACCGGTCAGACCGGCCCTGGTGTTATGGTGCCTTATCCCTCGTCTCCGGAACCTATAATTACTATTCCTCCCGTTCAGGCTGCTTCTGGCCGATCTGGTGGGAATACTTCAGTAGCTCAAGGTATTCCAATCATGGTTCCGTTTGAAACGGGCACTACTTATGGTTATGCAGCTAATGCCCAATTTAATAGTCGTTTGCAACATAACGCTTCTAGCTTATACACACCGCCGAATGTGTTGCAATCGAATGCTTCTACCACGCCAATGCCAACCACCATCCAAGAAGTCATCAATAGGTTTAATGCTAATCTTGCTAAATAAATGAGGGATGACTATGGGATAGAAGTAAAAAATAAAAATCTTTCATATCGAAAACCGTATCCTTCTAGTTTCGATTCGGTTCCCTATCCTATTGGTTGGCGTTGTCCTGAATTTGTGAAGTTTAACGGGGATGATAGCAAAACTACTTGGGAGCATGTTAGTCAATATCTTGCTCAATTAGGAGAAGCTAGTGCCATAGAAGAAATAAAAGTGTGATTATGTTCTTTATCTTTAACTGGAAATGCTTTTTCATGGTTTGCTTCATTACCTGTTAACTCTATTCGTACTTGGGAACAATTAGAACAGAAATTTCATGATCACTTTTATAGTGGAGATAATGAGTTGAGGTTGAGTCATTTAACATCGGTTAAGCAAAAACATGATGAACCTGTTGAGGACCTGTGTGGTTCGAGGACCGGTGGATGGTCGCTTCCTGGTGTGATTAGTGATTGACAACATTGTGTGGACTGACTCTTGACTAAGTATTGCAGGTACAGGTTGCGGCTTGACTGGTGTTAGTGCAGGTGAAGAGCAAGCGCGAAAGGTCGTTGCCGGGTAGGCCTCCAGGTGTGGAGAAGACAAGTAGGCTTGGCTCGAGGGACCCGGTGGCCAGCGGGGTCACGTGCGGGCCGCATGGTGGCAAGAACGGCAAGATGAAGTCATGGACGGTTTCTTGGTTGAGCCTCAAAACCAAGGTCAAGCCGGGACTACGTGGGAGCTGAGTCATGAGTGGTGATTGGCGGAGGCTACACCGAGTTCGTGGGGTTTCCAGTGGTTCACCAGAAAACCGCTGGGTTCCTTGGTTGATCCACAAAGCCAAGACCGAAGACGGAGGTGCAGCAGGATCAGGCCGGTCTGACCGATGGGTCTAACCGGTCTGACCGGTGGGTACCGGTCCGACCGGTCTGACCGGTGGGTACCGGTCTGACCGGTGATGAGCACCGATTTGACCGGTGTGCGACGATGCAGTCCAGAGACTTCGAAGCAGAGGACACACGTCGGGATCGCAAGGCTTGCGTCGAGGCTAAGCAAGTTTGCGGTCACCGGGCATCCGTCCGATGGTGCGAAGACAAAGATTCCCAAAGTGCCCCTCGGGGGTGTGTATCCTAGTATTAGGCCTTAGGGGTAGTTTCGTCTTTCAGCTAGCCTCCATATAACCCAAGTGGTGAGAGGATGGCAGCCACCTCTTGGAACCCTAGCTCATTGAGTTTTGCTATTTTCCTCTTCCTTTCCTTTGGAATTTCTAGGACTAGCTTGAGAGCTTCATGGTGAGATCTTGAGAGAGGGATGGATGACCGGGTGGCAAGCTAGACCTTGTATGAACCATCATGGTATGTATAGATGATTCAGTGTGGTTCCTCAAGGCTTGATTGTGTTCTTCCCGTTTTCCTTTTTTGGTGATTTTCGGAGCCTTTTCTTGGTGATTTTCTTGTGGCGGTTTTGAGACCTTTCTCTTTGGGATTTGGTAGGGGATGTATGCATGAACCCTTCGTGGTTCTTTTCCCTTTGATTCCCCTACCAAATCCCTGAGTAAAGGGGCTCAATTTTGGGGTTTTCTTCGTCCTAGGGTTAGAGGCGTTCTTAGTGGGATTTCTTCGATTCCTCTTCTTCTAGCAAGTTTTGGTGGACCAAATCTTGTCTATGGAGTGCCCATGAGGTGTTCCTACTAACCCCAAAGTCTTGTGCGAATCCGTGGAGCGAATCGGGAGATCGGGAGTTGGATTTGGAGGAGTTGACCCGCGGGTGCTGTTCATCCCGAGAGCTCAGGTCCTGACCGGTCTGACCGGTGCAGACCCTTGGTTGGGTTTTGCTCGGGTAAACATCTTGGTGAGTTCCCTGTTGTCTTGTGTTGCTGCTGTTTCGAGTTTGGTTCAGTTTGGAGCTCGGGAGGTCAGGTTTGCGGATTTGGGTTTTCCTAGCTCAGATCGGTCTGACCGGTGAGCTGCACCGGCCTAACCGGTGCAGGAGCTTTCTATGGAAATCTCCAAGTTTGGCTCGAGTGACGCGTCTTAGGGTCCAGGGTGACCCGGTGCGTCTCTGGTAGGTGTCGGGTGTTCCGGCGGCTCAATCCGGAAGTCCAGCAGGGACCGGTCTGACCGGTGCAGGTGACCGGTCTGACCGGTGCTGGTCTGGTGCTGTTCGAGTTGCTCTTTGCGCTGCGTTCTTGAGTAGCTCTAGGTGTTTGTTGGTTCCTAGGACCAGTAGCACTCCAGTGGCTACGTGGTCTTGGCCAACTTGGGCAGTTGAGCCGGAGACGTGTTTTGGCTAGCCGTGTTCGTCTTGTTGGAGTAGCCATCTCCTTTGAGAAGAATTTTTATCGACTCCCTTTCACTCCCCCCCTCTCTGGTCGCCAGTTTCGGTCCTTCAAGTGGTATCAGAGCCGGTTACGGATCTTCGGATTCTAACCAGTCTAAGATCCAAGGATAGCGTACCAAGAACGGGGTTCGGGTCCTCCGCACTTCGATGGCAAAAACTACCAGATGTGGCAGAGGCGGATGGCAGCTTTCCTCCGCGGTAAGGGTCAGATCCTTTGGGACGTTACGGTGAACACAACTTATGTTCATCCGATTAACTTCCTTGCTCCGGGATCGAGGGACATGCACGACGCCAACAATAAGGCGGTCGACTACTTGTTTTGTGCTCTGTGTCAGTCCGTATTCGATCGGGTTCAGACAGAGGACTTAGCTTGTAGGATTTGGAGTCAGTTGAAGGATGCTCACGCTGGAAATGCTGAGGTTCAGGCTCGGATGTATGCGACTTACCGGAGAGAGTACGAGAACTTCACTCATCTCCCCGGTGAGTCCATTGATGCCTTGTTCCAGCGGTTCACGGTTGTGGTGAACAACATGAGGGCCAATGTGAACGTGCTCCCGTACGATGATCATGACAGAGCTGTTAAGCTCTTGCACTCTCTGGATCGTACAGTTTGGGATGGCAAGTTCGAGGCCATTGTTGAGTCCGAGAAGTATGACACTTTGACGGTGAACGAGCTGTTCTCGAAGCTCAAATCGGCTGAGGTGGATAGGGGTATGACAGCCAAGCTTGAGAGCCCGACTGACTCACATAGTCTCGCTCTCATCAGTGGCTCAAGTGCAAAGTCTAGTGCTAACCCATCCATCAGGATGGACTCTTTGTCCTCTTTGATGTCTTTGCCAGATGAGGAGTTCGACGTGCTTGGAGAGGACGAGCTGGCGCTGCTGACCAGGCGGTTCGAGAGGATGCACGAGAACCGGGTGAACACAAGGAGGAACACGAGGACATGCTTTCAGTGTGGCAAGCCAGGACACTCCATCACCGACAGCCCCGAGAAGATGGAGAACAAGGACAACTACAAGAACCAGTCGAAGACGGATGGCAAGTACCGATCGAGGTGCGATCACAAGCCGAAGCACAAGCACAAGGACGAGCGACGATCGAGGAAGAAGGATGGCCGCGGCAAGGCCCGAGCGATGGTCGGAGCGAGTGACGTCGACTCCAGTTCCGCCTACTCTTCCTCGAGCTCGAGTAGCAGTGAAGACGAAAGTGATCAGCGCAAGAACAAGAAGTCATCCAAGTACTTGAGTGGGCTGAGCTGCTTTGCTGGAAATGGCTTCTGTACCATGGCGCGTAGCTCCGGCCGCAAGAAGAGTCACCAGAGTGACTCGGACTCCGACTCCGACTCCGAGGATGAGGTACGTGACGAGCTTCCCTTCTTGCGTGAGGAGAATGAAAGGCTTGGCAAGTTGCTTGATAATCATGATGACATGCTTAGAGAGGCTAAGAAGATGAGAAAGGAGCTTGGGGCCTCACTTGAGGATGCTAGGACTAGAGTGGCTGAGCTAGAAACACAGAACCTAGATGCTAAGCTTGAAATTGATTCGCTTAAGGCTTCACCTGTTGTTTCTGATGAGGTTGATTGTGCTGATTGCTCTATGTTCCTAGCTGATCTTACTGTGTTCAAGGAAAAGCATGCCTCCAAGTGTGAGGAACTAGATGTGCTTAGGGCTGAAGTGGCTGAGCTTAAGTCTAGACCTACTTTGCTTGGTGCTTGTACTTCTTGCCCTGTTTTACATGGAAAGATTGATGAGATGCATGGTTACACTGTTTCTCTTGAGGCTAAATTGAAAGAACCTGTTCTCACTTCTTGCTCTACTTGTGAATTACATGCTTTGAAGAATCTAGAACTTGCACATTATGTTGATCGCTTGCAGGATGAGAATGATGAGTTGAGGAAAATGATGGGTTGGTTGTCGGGGCATGAACCTCAGCTTAGGATGATGATAGAGGCATACAAGCGCTATGATGGGCAAGCGCTTGGGTCGGATAAGATTGGAGAGTGTAGTGGTGAGGGAGGAGAGAAAATTGGTGATATCCAAGCTCCACCAAAAACCTTCCACAAAAATGCCCATGCTCCTAAGCCTAACCCACTGAGAAACAAACTTGACACAACCCCAGATCCTCCCATATTTCCTCACCCCACAAATAATTTCCAAAAACCCATAATGTTCAAGAGCAACTTGGGGAATGTGTTCTTTGGGAAAGAGGGTGAGAAGCCTAGTGAGGAGAAACCGGTTGAGAAGCCGAGTGAGGAGAAACCAAGTGAGTAGCCCCAACCCAAGCCTAAACCTAAGCTCATACGGTTTCATTGTGACTATTGTGGGAGAGATGGTCACAAGGGTGAGTTTTGCTTCAAGAGGAAGCGTGAGGAGAGAATGGCTAAGGAGTGGGCTAATAAGGACAGGTACCGCCCCTCAAATGGTGTATCTGAGCCTCATATGCAAATGCCCAGGGCCAAGGCAATTGTGAGGATGGTTCTGGCTTGGGGGGATTGAAAGGTGGCAGGTGGTGCTGCTAGCTGAGCACCATCGGTCAGACCGGTCAGGGTGACCGGTCAGACCGGTGCTAGTCTGGGCAGACAACAGTTTGGTTTCCATGCTCGTGAGGATGCTCGGTTTGGTTCCTTTGGTCGTGGTTCTGGTGGTTGGCATGGTGAGTCTGGTGGTGGTCAGTTTGCTAGATGTTCTCCACATCGTGCTCAATACGATGGTGGGAGGAGTCGTAGCTTTGAGTTTGAGAGTAGGAACGGTCCACGGTCTTCCTTTCGTGGTTTTCGTTCTCCTCCAGCGAGACAAGGGTGGTTCCCTAGTGGTGGTTCCCATGGTGGTTTTCGTGGTGGTAGCTTTGATAGGTGTGATGATATGGTGTGTGCTAACCCCACTTTGGAGCAAATGGCTCGGCACTGGTTTTACTCTTTTGGTACTAACCCCAGTGCTGAGTCATTTGTTCGCTCACATGCTCGTTTTTGAATTTTAGGTGGGAGACTTGAGCAACATTTGGTTGATTGACTCCGGTTGATCGAGGCATATGACCGGAGACAAGGGGTGGTTCTCAAGTCTCGTCCCGGTGGTGTCCAAGACATACATCACCTTTGGGGACAATGGGCGAGGGCGTGTGCTTTCAGAAGGTGAGATTAAGGTAAGTGAGAAGGTCACTCTCAGGCGTGTTGCTCTTGTTCAATCGCTCGGATTCAATTTGCTTTCCGTTTCCCAGCTTTTGGATGAGGGTTTTGAGGTGTTGTTTCGGCCTGGTGGTTCTCGGATTTTGGATTCTCGAGGGGACCTAGTTTGCATGATCGTTCCCGAGGGTCAAGTTTTCCGAGCGGATTTCTCTCAGTCTTCTGGTGTGGCTCGTTGCTTTTTGGCTGGATCTTCGAGTGAGTTGTGGAAGTGGCATAGGAAGTTGGGTCACTTAAGCTTTGATCTTTTGTCTCGCTTGAGTAAACTCAATTTGGTCCGAGGATTGCCACGGCTGAGGTTTGAGAAAGAGTTGGTTTGTGCGCCGTGTCGGCATGCTAAGATGGTAGCTGCTTCCCATCCACCCCTCACCGATGTGATGACGGAGCGTCCATGCGAGCTGCTCCATATGGACCTTGTTGGCCCAGCTCGTGTGCGATCCGTGGGTGGGAAGTGGTACGTCCTGGTTGTGGTGGACGACTACTCTCGGTATGCGTGGGTTTTCTTTTTGGAGGAGAAAGGGGAGACGTTTGGTTTTGTTCGAGATCTTGTCTTGAGGTTGAGAAATGAGAGGCACGGAGATGCCATACGAGCGATCCGCAGTGACAATGGCTCGGAATTTAGAAACTCTCGTTTCGAAATCTTTTGCCATGACTTGGGTCTTGAACACTAGTTCTCTAGTCCGTATACGCCTCCCCAGAACGGCGTGGTGGAAAGGAAAAATAAAACCCCATACGAGCGATCCGCAGTGACAATGGCTCGGACGATGCTCAATGAGCATAGGACTCCGAGAAGGTTCTGGGCTGAGGCGGTGAATACCGCGTGCTATGTGTCGAACAGGATTTACCTCAGGGTGCATAAGAAGAAAACTTGCTACGAGTTGATGCACGGTAGAACCCCCAAGGTGAGTCACTTTCACGTGTTTGGGTGCAAATGCTTTATCCTGAAGAAAGGTAAGAAGTTAGACAAGTTCGAGGCTACGTCTGTTGATGGCATTTTCTTTGGTTACGCGTCTCATTCTAGAGCCTTTCGGGTGCTCAATCTTGAAACTAACCAAATCGTGGAGACTTGCGAGGTTACCTTTGACGAGACACAGCCACGTAATCAGCTTGTTTTTGAGTGTGCAGGTGACGAGGAACTTGGTGAGGAGATTTTCCAGGAGGAGGAGCATGAACATGGAGATGATGAAGATGGTGGTGTGGCACCCACGGCTGAGCATGAACATACTACTTCGACTACGATCATGGACGGTCCTTCTCCCACACCTACGATGATGTGCCGAGATCGTGAGGAAGCTCCAGCTGAGGGGGAGGTGGCTTCGAGGCGAGAAGCTCCCCGGCGAGTACAAGTGGATCATCCAGCTTCAACGATCATCGGGAACATCAACGAACGCACTACACGGTCGAAGTCTCGTAATGATTCTCACTTTGCCCATGCTGCTTTTGTTGCTACCTTTGAGCCCAAAGACATTGGACATGTGCTATCTGATCACAATTGGGTCAATTCAATGCATGAGGAGTTGGAGAATTTTGAGAGAAACCAAGTTTGGGAGTTAGTGGAGCCTCCACCGGGGTGTAAGCCGATTGGGGGAAAAATAAAGAGGGAGAGAAAGGAGAACTGGTGAGAAACAAGTCAAGGCTTGTTGCTCAGGTGTACACACAGAAAGAGGGGATAGATTACGAGGAGACCTTTGC
Source organism: Cenchrus fungigraminus (assembly GCA_036936925.1). Lineage (NCBI taxonomy): Eukaryota > Viridiplantae > Streptophyta > Magnoliopsida > Poales > Poaceae > Cenchrus > Cenchrus fungigraminus. Next base: position 51,855,017 of record CM072772.1, on the reverse strand, counting down.
TCCCGTAGCCCGTTTGGAGGCGATTAGGATCCTTCTAGCCTTTTCCGTGGCTAAAGGGTTCAAATTGTACCAAATGGATGTCAAGAGTGCTTTCCTGAATGGTGTTTTGGAGGAAGAAGTGTACGTGAGGCAACCACCGGGGTTTGAGAGTGAGAAGTACCCCCACAGGGTGTACAAGTTGAGGAAGGCGCTGTATGGGTTGAAGCAGGCGGCTAGAGCTTGGTATGGTAGGTTAAGAGGATTCCTGTTTGAGAGAGGTTTTGAGATGGGGAAGGTAGATCAAACTTTGTTTCTCCTCAGGCAGGGAAAAGAGATCCTAATTGTGCAGGTGTACGTGGATGATATTGTCTTTGGTGGCTCGTCTAACTCTTTGGTTGCAAGGTTTGCAGAAGACATGAGCAGGGAATTTGAGATGAGCATGATGGGCGAGTTGCAGTTCTTCCTCGAGCTCCAGATCAAGCAATCGAAGGAAGGAACTTTTGTACACCAAGCCAAGTACACCAAGGACATTGTGAGGAAGTTCAAGATGGAGGACTCCAAGGCCATAACCACTCCTATGAGTACGACTACAGCTCTTGATGTAAATGAGGAAGGTGAGCACGTGGACCAGAAGGAGTACCGAAGCATGATCGGGTCACTCCTGTACTTGACGGCGACGAGGCCGGACATCCAATTCTCGGTATGTCTGTGCGCTCGTTTTCAAGCGTCTCCGAGGACTTCGTATCGGCAAGCAGTCAAGCGCATTTTCAGGTATTTGCGACATACTCCTGACTTCGGCCTTTGGTACTCTGCGTCTTCTTCTTTGGCTCTTCATGGATTTTTGGACGCGGATTTTGCCGGGTGTCGGTTGGATAGGAAATCCACTTCTGGGACTTGCCAGTTCTTGGGTTCTTCTTTGGTGCCTTGATCTTCCCTCAAACAATCGAGTGTTGCTCAATCTACTACCGAAGCTGAATATGTTGCCGCAGCCAGTTGTTGCTCTCAGCTCCTTTGGATCACATACACCATGAGTGACTTTGGTGAGGAGTATACCCATGTCCCACTTCAATGTGACAGCACTAGTGCCATAAGTATTGCAAAGAACCCAGTGCTCCATTCCAAAACCAAGCACATAGAAGTGAGGTATCATTTCCTGAGAGACAATGTTGAGAAAGGGAAAATTGCTTTGATCGATGTACCCACACATGACCAGCTAGCCCATATTTTCACCAAGCCCCTAGATCAAGCAACTTTCACTCGTTTGCGGGGGGAGCTTGGTGTGTGTTTGATTTCCTGAGTTGGGTGTGTGGGAGCTCCTTTGTAGCATATGTATAGCTTTCCTTTGTGCATTTCTTGCATTTTGCATGGCATATGTATCATGATGTGTAGGCATCTTTGTATCTTAGGTTGCATGCATTTTGTACCATATGCATTTTGAAGGAAAAGCTTCTCCTATATACATAGTTCACCATGATGTGCTATATATGATCTTGTGAGCTAGGTTTGTATGATATGGCTTAATGTGGCTTAGCTCTTGATGATCTTGATTTATATCCATGGTTGCAAGCTATATTTTTTTGAAAAATCCTACATGTATGCTCTCTTGTGAGTAAATGCCTTTATATGATCATGACATGTTTTAGTGGCATTTCTATGCTTAATTTGTGTGTGGATAATTTATTTTGAGCATATAGGGCCAAAGGCTCATTTGCCATCATGAATGTTTAGCCCCCATGCTTTATCTTGTGGAGGGGCATAAGTTCCTTTTTGTCGCAAAGACATTTCATGTACCAATTATGAATCTGAAAATGAAATGTAAATTGCTTGAAAAATATGCTCCCATGTCATATGTGCTTAATTTACATGCTTTGGGGTGCTAAACCGTTGCATGTTGCTTACCAATGATAAGTCTCATATTTAGAAGTAAGCACATGGCTCGGTGGCTTTGACATGACATGAGGTACTTGTGGGTGTTTATGATGGTCTTATGCTTAGAATGGTTGTCCTAGCATGAAGTTTGTGTAGCTTTGCTATTTTGATATGTTTTGCTCATGTTTAGGACTTTGCTCATGAGAGGGAAATTTTTCGCAAAAATAGTTGTTTCTATCTTAGCTTCGCCCAATGGTTGTGAAACTTGGTGATCTTGTAGTTTTTGTCCATACAAAGCTATAGAGTATCTAACTTGCTCATTTGGATGTGTGTAGCATGCTATGTTGAATTTTGTCTATTTGAGAAGCTCTAGGTTGAGTTTTTTCTATTTTTGGCTTGATTCATGCATTGTCAACAATGGGGAGAAGTTTGAGCATGTTTTGGCTTGCTGCATGCATTTAGAAGGTTTTCAAGTGTTTTCGAGCTATTTTTGAGCTCGGGCAGTTCCCAGGTGGTCATCGGCCTGACCGGTGCGTCTCACCGATCTGATCGGTGTGAGTGTCAGGTGCTGGACGATCTTGTCCACCGGTCTGACCGGTGAGGTAGACCGGTCTGACCGGTCAGAGCAAGGCTGAGGCAGCTGCTCTATTTCGTGAAGTGGTTTGCATGCATTCGTCCAGGGGGAGTTGCATTGGTTCTGGGGGAGCTTGCATGTGTGCAGGGGGAGCTCTTTGTGGTTTTGAGTTTTGCTTTGGTGGTTTGTTACTCTTTGCTTGAGCATGTTTTTGACTCGGTTGTGTCGAGCCGTTGCCCTTGCCTAAGGGGACCGAGTCTTTCCACTTTCAAGTGATCTTGCTCTTTGCCTTTGTTTGGCTTTCGATCACTTGCTTGAGTTTCTTTTTAGTCGTTTCTTTTCTTTTCCTTTTCTCTTTGGTTACCAAAATGTGTGTATTGTCAATGCACTAATCAAGGGGGAGATTGAGGACTTGTGTGGTTCGAGGACCGGTGGATGGTCGCTTCCTGGTGTGATGAGTGATTGACAACGTTGTGTGGACTGACTCTTGACTAAGTACTACAGGTGCAGGTTGCGGCTTGACTGGTGTTGGTGCAGGTGAAGAGCAAGCGCGAAAGGTCGTTGCCGGGTAGGCCTCCAGGTGTGGAGAAGACAAGTAGGCTTGGCTCGAGGGACCCGGTGGCCAGTGGGGTCAAGTGCGGGCCGCATGGTGGCAAGAACGACAAGATGAAGTCATGGACGGTTTCTTGGTTGAGCCTTTTCAATTTCCATTTAATGTTTTAGATGGTCGAGTCGCCTTCTTCTATTTCCAAACCCCGTCGCCTTCAATTTCAACCCTCGTCGCCTTTCAATTTCAACCTCGTCGCCTTTCAATTTCCAAACCCCGTCGCTTTTCTATTTCCTCCCCTTCTCCTTACTGGCCGCGGTGTGCTTGATGCTGCTTCTACCAGATGATCTTATCACCCAGATCATCATCCACTCCATCAAGGATGAGCCCGTCATTCGTTTTCTGATCCTTCGTAATCAAGTCTGCGGCACCTTCCGGCGCATCTGCGACTCCGATGAGGTACTACTGCACGTGTCGCCGTGTGAGCTTCGTCAGGTGTGCAAGAATCGCTATGTCAGGTCGTGCTTTGAGCGGTGCTTCCGTGAGGCCAATCATCCAGAGGCATTATGCTTCGAGGGGATGGAGAGGTTGATGAGGCGGCGGAATCCCGATAAGGGTCTGAAGCTCGTCAGAGATGCCGCTGCTGAAGACTCCGGTGCGAAGTACTTTTTAGCGATGCTGAAGTATTGTTGCAACCCTGCGGACCCCGAAGCCATGGCACTGCTCCACGTAATCAGTGGCGGCCCGTCGCCCCCTGACGGGCAGTGGAAGAACCACAACCTGCGGCGGCTGTGCTACCTCATCAACTGGGATCTCGAGAACATTGCGTGGTGGTACTGGCTTGGTGATGACGACGATGACATTCTGTTGCTGCCCGTCCAGAATCCCCACGTCTGCATTTGGGCAGCGGGATGTAGGCGCTACGGGCCGGAGACCTCAGAGATCATCCACTACTGCAGCGCTGAGTGTCGCATCCGTCATGAGTTCGACCTCTGGACGCGTAACTTCAGCGTCGCCGTGGAGTACGCCGTCAGTAGGATGAACATCGGGATGTAGGCGCAAGCATCAATGAACATTATCTATCTTGAATGTAAATTATTAGATATTACTAAACGCGGATTTGATTTTATTGGGATGTCGGTTTTTAATCGGTTTTTGATAGACAAGATTTGATTTGTCACGTTTGTGAGTCAAATCGAAGGTTGCGGTGGTCTCATTTGCCACCGACGAGGCTTAGGGTGCCCTCTTGGGTGTCAAAACCGCCGAAGCGGGCACGACAGGGGCGGCGGCGGGCGGCGGTGCCCTCTGCTTCCTCCTTTGTTCTATTGGAGAATGAAGAACAGTTTATCCGTCCCGCGTCGCCGACGGCATTTCTCTTCTTAATCTGCAATCAAATTTTGTAACATGTATTTCTCTGTCGTAATTAGTGCAAATTTGATTATTTTTTTTCTAAAGTTTTCTAAAATCATCGTATTTTCATTAATTTCATTGTTTAGTGTATATTCTGTTTCTTGAACAATGTTTATATGCCTTATCTTGTTCTATGTAAGTACAACATATAAATAATATTTGTTTTCCACACCTCCTGTAATGAAACTTTGCATTTTCGTAATCTTAAGGTGAACACAAGCTTTTCTTAAGTTTTCAAATGCATATGAGTTCGAACATATTGCAAAGTGTGGAAAACTTCAATGTTCAAGGAACATTTTAGGAAACTATGTGAGAGATGTAGATATTTGTACACAAGTATATTATTCTTTCATCGAAACCATTTGAAATTTTGAAGACAAGTCTAGGTACCCAAATTATGTTGCCAAGTCAATTTGTAGATTTTTTAGAGCACACTAGATGTTATTAGAATTATTACATCATTAACATGGGATGTAAAAACGAATTCTAAGAATCTTGGGCACACAAGTGTGACTGTTGATATTTTATTCAAATACTAAATGTCCAAATACGAATTGTTCGTATTGTTATGATTTTTTACGTGCTCTTTTATGGGCTCTAATATTTTAGGGAAGCATGTTTCATTCGAAAAAAATAGTGGCGGGCCCACGTGTCAGCGTCAGCAGCCAAAATAAAAAGATAACCGCTGCCCGCCCACCCGGACCCAACTGCCAACAAAGGCGTTGTGGGTTCACTAACCATCGTTGCCAATGACACTGGCCCACGCGTCAGCATCAGCAGGCAAACCGTGCGCGGGTTGTTCAAAATTTCCCAACTATATTGACTATAATGCCCATGGAATTCCAATTCCACCAGAGAGCCGCTCAAGGGCACGCTAGTAATTTCCTTAAACACAGCTACGCGCGTAGTTCCTCTGGGGACATATTCGGCTCCTCGCTAGACAGATCTACAACGCCCGCACTCTCCCCACCGCCGCCGCCACTCTCCCCGCTCGCCTTGCCCCTCTCTCCCCGCTCGCCTTCGCCGCTCTCTTCCCGCCGCAGCCCTATTCTTCTCCAGCCCCACCGCTCCCTACGTGACGACGGTGACGAGGACACGGTTACTGGCGTGCAGACGGCTTCCCGGCCAACCTAAAGACGGTTGACGCGGATCCGTCATCCCCGGCCACGACGACGAGACAGCCACCTCAGGTCACGAGCCGACGTGGATCCGGCCCCTCCGACCATCACGCGAACAACTACTTCATTCGCGATAGAGGTTAGTCCTGCTTGAACCCCCAACGCCCTCTCTCTGGTCGGCCACCAAATCTGCTATATATTCATGTCAATGTGGATTAGGGAGACATGCCTTGATAGTTCATTTTTAATTGATTGACTGTGGATTTGATGGATGGATTTTGTTGCTCCAAGTCTATTTGAATAAATTGTTGCTAACAGATGAAGTTATATGAACTGTTAAAATTCATTTTCATGTTCATGTTGCTACAATTTTTGCACTGTAAATTCATGAAAAGCATTGAGGATTAATGCATACTTTAATTCTGCTATGATTAGAATGTACCAGATCGACAGTTATGCTTTGGACCTGTTAGCATACTTTAATTCTGCTATGCTTTGAATGTACCAGATCGACAGTTATGCTTTGGACCTGTTAGCATACTTTAATTCTGATGGCCACATAATGTCAGTGGGAATTGCATCGCAGTGGTTTATAATGTAGTGATAACTAGACTGTCCTATGCTTTGTTGTGAGTGTTAATTGTTTCACTACTGTCATATATATTGTTATTGTTGGTGTCATGATGTGTTGTGAGTGTTGTTTCACTACTGTCATATATAATGTCATGATTGCTTTATCCTCTTGTTGCATGTACACATGGAACACGCAATCCATCGCTGCTGAACTTGGACAGGGAAGCAGTTGAAGGAATTTATTCTCTGCTTTGATATATAAGCATATTGTTGTGTCCCTATCAAAATGGTTAGCACCTATCCCTGTATGCTAATTAAGTAAAATATGAACTGTGTATGTCTATGCTGTTTTTATTTACGACTTGTAATGATTTCTAGTCTAATATCAGCTATTTTGCCTGTTAGAGAAAACGAATTTATCTAATTAGAATTTTGTTTAGATTTTCAGTCTTGCTTATGTTGCTCTATTGACAACCTGACATATCATCAATGCAGTCTCCCACAACAACAAACTCTTCTACCTCCAGTGCACCATCTCAGCCCATCGGCGGTGAACCTTCTTCACAGGATCACTTAGCACAAACTACTGCGAGTAGTACTCGATCCCGCGGGTCAAGGACACAAACCAAATGGCCAGAAGACAAGTTGACTGCAACTGGACTTGTTGCCAATTTTTGTCCTACCCTAGATGCTGCGAGGGATAGATTTGTATTGGTCTGTGGCCTCATTGCTCGGGAGAGGGTGTCAATCAACAAGGCAGTTGATGATCTCTCCCCAATTGAGAAGGAACATCTGTTCATAGTTTAAAAGCAAAAGCTAGATTATTCAGCCAATCTGGAAGAATCTGTTCGCAAGAAGGCAGTTAAGGCAGCTATATCAGAGATTGGAACCTTGCAACGGCAGTTCAAGGCCCATTTAAGAAAAAAATATGTGAGCGAAGAGGAGACTCCCTTTGCGAAGCATGCCTTTTTGCAGCAACAAGACTGGGACATGTTTATGCAGGAAACCAATTCTCCTTCATTTCAGTAATTGAGCCAGGAGATGAAACAAAAGAGAGCATTGCATAATAAGCCACATAAGACGGGCAGAAAAGGTTACCGTGGTAAAAGGAAAGAGTGGGAGGAGGAAGATGCAAAGCTAGCTGCAGAAGGAAAACAGAACCCTTGCGACTAATTTCCTGGACGTTCGAGACCTTATCTGGAGGCAATGGTAGGGAAGAAGAGGAAGAATACTAGTGAAGGAAGCGGGGACATAACATTCAGTAACCTTGCGGTGGTGGGGGTAGCAGATAGGATGAAAACACTTGCAACACAGGGTAGCGATGGTTCTTTCTCTGGGGTTAGGGAGAATGATATCCTCACCACAGCACTTGAGACTCCAGAGCATCGAGGTCGGGTCCGAGGCGTGTCTTGTTCACTTTGCTGGGGTAAAGGGTTTGGTGAAGAGTTTACTGGAATGTACAGGAAGAAGAGAAGGAACAAGAGGTCTGATGATATGATGGACATAACATTTAAAACAGTTGTCCATGCTCTAAGACTATCAGGCATCGAAATACCAAAAAATGTACTTCTTCCTTCCCAGTTACCAGCGCCTGTCAGTAGCAGTGAGGAAGAAGACGTGCATGGCAGTGAGGAAGAAGATGCGCATGACAGCGAGGAAGAACATGCGCATGACAGCGAGGAAGATGCGCGTGGCAGAGACCAAGACCATTGGAATGTCAGCGAGGATGAAGCGAATCAAGTGCACAGTGATAGTCGATCACCTATGCTGGACACAATAGATAAGCTAACAGAGCCAACCGCGTGCAACCTTTTGGATGGCACCGGGATTAATGTGGAGCTCGCACTAGCGAAAGTCTTTCCATTTCAAAAGTCTTTCCATTTCAAAAGGCTTACCATGCAGTACCGGTGCAGGATGGGTATGTTGTGGTGCAACCAACTTATGTGTGGGCCAATGCGGGTCACTACCCTCTGCCTGTACCAATTGATGGGGGTGACATAGCAACCCTAGCTGAGGCTCTCGTTCAAAGGATCCAATGGCCAAAGGACAGGATCCTTATACCACCCATGATGAGACATCCCAACCCTGAAGCCGCAACAGGTAGCAGGGGTACAGCATCAGATGGAGGTACTGCAGCTCAGTGTCAGCAAGAGAAGGCTCAACAGCAGCAGCAGCAGCAGATCAGCAAAACTACGCAGTAGGAGCATCGACAACAGCCGGAGGAGCCCAGGCAAACTCTGCCTAAGCAGCAACTGCAACATGAGGATAAGCAACAGATGAAACAGCAGCCTCTGCAGCAGCAGGAGGAGGAGCCCAGGCAATCTCCCCCTAAGCAGCAGATGCAACATGTACAGCAGCCTCTACAACAGGAGGAGGATCCCAGGCAATCTCCGTTGCAGAAGGGGAACCAGGCCAGGAAACCTCTGTCTAAAGATGAGATTCTTAACTGTATTATTGGGACAGAACAGGAACCAAAATAAAAGCCTGGTGCACCTATGTTGTCAAAAGCAGACTTAGAGGCTGTTGGACCAAATTGTGCCAGGTTGCATGCTTACGTCATGGAACACAGTAAGGATAAACTTGCCTTTCCAGCAAAGGTGGATCCACACTACCTTCAAGGTGGTGGTGCTTTAATGTTAAACATTGCATTCAATAGCGTGTATAACCTTATAACCCTGGCTTCTCTGGATGTTACCTTCTTGAGGTTGTGGACATTGTAAGTCCCTTAAAACCTAAAAAGATATTTCTTTAATTTTGACCACAAAGTTCATGCATGCTAACAATTTGATTTTTTGTAGGAAAATGATGGACAAGGCAGCGGAGATGCAGATCAGTGTTGGGTTTTTGGATCCAGATATTTTCACTTCCACAAATATTTCTTAGCATTCTGGCCTTGTAATAAAAGGAATCACAAATGCAATGAACAACGACTACGTGGTGGGTGCCTACTACACTGGCCACTGGGTAACACTGATCATTTGTATGAAGTTCAAAGAGGTTGGGTATCTAGATTCTTCTAAACAACATCCCGCACGAAAGTTCGCAGACCACAAAGCTGTTGTGGACTGGTTAGTATCTTGTAGGTTTTGTTCACAAAAATTCAATCTCTTAGTGTTTCTAATCGGTATTGCTGATCATTGTTGGTATTTCTTAACGTCGATGCTAAGTTTATGAGTCCCTAGCAACAATGGCAGAAATGACCAAATGGTAATCCTAACAATTACAAGAGTCCGCAAGCACACGGAAGTACCATTATAGCATTTCCCCAAAGGAGTATTCCAAAGGGTATCAAATCCAAGGAAAGCTGGGCGGACTAACAAGTTCAACACTATTGCAATGAGTATAAATCATAGACGGAAACAAACCAGGCACTCAAGTGCAGGGGTAAGGTATGATAGATAAATTGGTAGTGTGAACACACAAACACTCTCTCTCCAAAGGTCCTAGGCTTAGGAGGCAACATACGAGTTAGTTCTAGGTTCTAAGGTATTATACACATGAAGTCAGTAAGACGAGTTAGATACACACTAGCATTGCATGAATGTTGGCTTAAGCACCTAGGTACAAACGGGGAGCTAACCTCCCGCGTCGCTTACGCACGACTCCGGATGTTAGACTTTAGACTCCTACAGCGTATCCGAACGTGGGGGATTCTAGAAGGGTGCAACGGCTATCACTTCCGCGGCCTACCCTAAGACAAACCATGGGATACACTCATAAGTAATGTAGCTACGCAACCCAAGCACCACGCTTACGTTGTTAGCAGGACTCCGACCGGCCCGGACTATTGTGACCCAGGTCAGAGCCACTAGATAAACCGGCCAATTACACCGAGTACCGTAGCTTTAGCACGAAGTTCATACAACACGAACATGGAATCTAACTGGATCAAACTAGGCTAGGTACACAAACGGATTTGTGCTTTCCTATGTCTATTCAACAAGATCAAAGGGTCGTGTTCGTGAAGAACACGAGCCTCTAACTTATGAAAAAACACCGAAAACATGAGTAAGTCACTTGTCAACTGGATCGAAAGGGCTTGTTCATCAAGAACATGAGCCTCTAAATAATGAACAAGTGAAGAACACATGAACAAATCACCCATGTATACAAGCACAACTTTATATGAAATAGTTATATAACTGAAGTAGAGCAAAGTTATACAAAGAAATAAAGATACAAGAGAACTCATACCTAGACACCAAAGTAAACTTGGAACCTGAAGTAGAACTACTCTAGCCTACCTCCTAGCCTTAGAAACCAAAAGTGAGAGAGGAGTAGTAAGATGTGTTGTCTAAGAATGAGCCCCCTCCCCTTCTATTTATAGGCTGAGCATCGGCGTCAAGAGGAGCCAAACACCCCGGGAATGGCCTTTAGGACCAATGGGAAGACACCACGTGGAAGCCCCTGAGTGGAGGGCTCAATGTCGGTTCGGCCGACCTGTGGGGTCGGCCGACCCCCTGTGGGCCCCACTCAGGGTGTGTTTCCTCTGGGTGGCTGTCCTGTGGGTCCTTAGGTCGGTCCCCGGTGTACACGTGTTCTTGAGGCGGTTTAGACGCGCTGGTGGGCCCATGGATCCATGTGAAGTCCACGTGTCATGCTCTGATTCGTCGGGGATTGCCTCCCTTGGATTGGTGACATGGCTTGCATGCATGGCATCTGAGGTGGCAGCCCCTCCTTGGCTGAGGTGACATGGCATGAATCATAGAAGGTGAGTTTGCTACTTCTTTTGCACTTATTTTCCTGCAACCACAAGATCTCCGAGGACAAGTGGAACTACATTATTCTAAACTAAAATGCGTGTAAGAAATGCCTCTTGCTCCTTTATTCATGAGTAAATTGACGGCTAAATTAAGCACTTAACAGCCGTCAACAACTCCCCCAAGCTAGCCTCTTGCTCGTCCCGAGCAAGACACTAAGGACTTAGCTTGGTTGATCAGGAGTTGCTACGATGTTGTATTCCTAATTTATGACAAGCACACAACTAGGTACTCTATCAAGGATTGAATGAGTTGGCATTAATCTTACCTTATGCTCGATTGATATGGGGCTTGTAGCTCCACCTGCCTTGGCCGGTTGAAAGATAGAACAGTTGTATAGAAATTACTAATCACATTTACCTTGATCAGTTATCAATCCGGAGGTTTTGCAAGTTTTTTCAAAGAAATCAAAGTTCCTCAAATGATACTCTCGGATCGCTCATTGTGTATGATTTCTCACCAAGGCATTGATTTGCCTTCTTTCACCACCTACTCATAATAAGCTGATATGTGGAGTTGTAGGTAGGGAAAACATGTGGCATACCTGTTTCTCATGTATTGTCAAGTCGAAAACCGGATCCTTGGGAGCAACAAGTCATACAACCTGATCAAGATGTGCATGTGTGTATATGGCGGATGGATGATGAACTCCTTTTTGCATATGATTCTCTCTTCTCCTTTTGAGATTTTTGAGACTTGGGCTATGTCTCTTTATTCTTTTCTTTTTTTTCTTTTTCTCCTTCTTGCATGCTCTTGAGCATGTGTTTTTTTTAACATAGCCCATAGTCCTTGCTGAATATTTTTGGAGAGAGAGAGTAATCATGGAACAATGCGCGGAGCTTTATTTGTGGAATGGATGGGGGGATGGATGAAATGATGGGTGCTAAGTTCCGGTGTAGAAGTTTAGCATATAGTGGCTGTGTACGTGATCTTGATCATGGGAGTATGACAAGTTTCTCTCCGAGGGTCACAACAATTCGACAAGACACAATGAAGAAAACAAGTAGCATATGTGGAGGCTAACAAAAGCTAGGATCTACATATGGCTTTGGATAGGAATTTCTCATCATTGAGGAACTTATCATTTTATCATTTTTCAAAAGAAAACTCCAGATATCAGACATCACTTAGTACTAGCTCATAGCAACCCTATTATACCATATCATACCTCACAACAACCTAGGCAAAGGTCATGCTTTTTGCTACCCACAAGTTTCAAGCTAACGTTTGATCATGCAAGCCAACAAACTCAAAACCTAAAATAGGGTACTAAGTTGTAAGCAAGACATACAAGAGGAATAAACAGAGCAACTATTCATCATTTCAACCATGGAGAACAAAAGCATTCCTACCACGCATATGGAAGCAAACTAATTTAGGAAAGCAAATAAATATTTTTGGGTCTTTTTAATTTTGCAAATTTTTATGTGTTTTTAGCATGTGAGATTCTGAAAATAAACAAGGATACAAGTTACCTCAGAGTGGGGGTCCTCCCCCAAGCTAGCTTCAGGCTCAATACTATGGTGGAGGAAATCCCATCCACTGGAAGAAAGCCCTCTGCACCACCAACTGACGCTACTTGTGTATCATAGTTCAAACTAAAAGGGGTTGTCCGGATGGACTCCCATGAGCTTAAATCCTAACAAGAGCGCGAGCAAAATGGAGCAAGAATAGCTTGTTTCTCTTAAATGTCAGAATCTTTTATTGAAAGAAGTATCTTGCCGATCTTACCTGTCGGCGAAGGGCTCTTTATTCCAAGTCTTCTAGAGCCCTGACTACCTCCCCATTATTTACCTTGGTGAAGGGTCCGCTTTTGAAGATGAGGGAGTTAGCTCCCTGCCCACTCTTCTCTACACCTTCTTGATGTTCTGTTGCTTGAAAGCGGAACATCATACTCTTCTTCCCAATGCGGAAACTGATGGTTCCGGATACGACATTGATCCTCGCATTGACATCACTAAGGAAAGGTCTCCCAAGAATGAGAGGCATTCCCCCATCATCTTGCATATCAAGGACCACGAAATCCGCGAAGACGCATGAACCTTGGACGAAAACCAATATGTTCTCTACTATCCCCTCCGGATAATGGATCAATGAATTAGCAAGATGGACTGTCTTTGCAGTTGGAGTCAGAGTTGGATACCCCAATTGTTCGAACATGGCCATGGACACGAGGTTAACACTTGCACCAAGGTCACAAAGAGCATTCTTGATCTTTCTAAAGTAAATCTTGCAAGTGATAGCCGGATAACCAGGATCCTTCTTGTGTGTAATGGTTGAAGATTCCCATGGATCAAGAACCTGCTGTATGGGCTTCCCTGCATAGTCAGTAGCTCGTGCCCGCCTAGATGGCTTACCCCATCCGGTGGACACTGCACAAACATTTTCACAAGAAGACATGGGTTGCCCCGGAATCTTCCCGTCTTCAGCAGAGGGAACCAAAGCAGCTAATTGAGCCAACTGGGTTTCTATCATTGTGTTAAAGCTCAGCTAGTTCTTAAGAGCATATGAAAGGCTATCAATTTTAACATTAAGGCTTTCCAAAGCCTTATCATAGGCAGTTGTTTTCTTATTAAAACCATCATTGATCTTAGCTTGCCCGAAAACCAGATCTCTCAGGGAAGGTTGGTTTGGGTTGAAAGAATTACCTTGATTACCTCCCTGATAATAAGGGCGTGATTGATTCCACGTTTGACCTCCTTGTGGACGATAACCATTGTTGTTGCCGTTCATGTACATCACGTCCTCCTGGGTAGTAGGGCAATAATTCCCCGAGTGCCCAGTGTCACCACAGACTTCACAAGTCATGCGAGAATCCATAGCTTGAGTAGTGACGGCCATGGCAGCCATCTCATTGGTCAGATCATCCATTCTTTTCATGAGCAGATCCATCTTGGCGTGTAACATATCCACTTCCTTGATGGCATGTGTACCCCTCTGACATGGCTGGAGTCGATCATCACTCCACCCTTGGTTGGAGACCATCTTCTCAAAAAGTTTGGTTGCTTCAGCAATAGTAAGAGCGGAGAAAGCCCCTCCAGCAGCAGCATCAATATGGCCTCGGGCTGTCGGAGTCAGCCCATTATAGAAACTCTGAAGAATAAGCTAGTTGTCCATCCCATGATGGGAACAAGCCAAGATGTACTCTTGGAGCCTCTCCCAAGCTTCTAGGATAGTCTCATTTGCTGCTTGCTGGAAGCTTGAAATTCTTCCCCGCAGGGCATTGGTTTTACCCAATGAAAAGAACTTCGCGAGGAATGCTGCCGAGCATTTTGCCCAAGTATTAATCTCCTCACGGTTCGCATAGAACCACTACTTCGCCTTTCCCAGAAGTGAGAATGGAAACAGTCGCAGACAAATAGCATCTTCCTCCACTCCTCGTATGGTGAAGGTGCTGCACAGTTCCAGGAACTGTTGCAAGTGGGCGCTCGCATCTTCATTAGGCTTGCCATAGAATAGGCTAGCCAGTACCATCGTGATTAGGCCAGTTTTGATCTCGAAGTTTCCATTCTCGGTGTTGATCTCGGGGCTGGTGAGCACCTGATCAGCAGAGGGAGCCGAGTACTCGCGAAGAGTCTTCTCGGGGTTGGCCATAGGAGTTGATGTAGATGGCACAAAGGAAGCTGGGGAGAACCGAAATGAGTTCTAGCTCTCCTTACAAGTGACTCAGGATCTTCAATGAAATTCGGCGGTAAGTCGAAACTAATCATACACTACCTGTCTTCATCATCAATAGACAAAGAAGACAATCGAAGTTAGCTTGCATTGAGAATTGCTTCATTCCTGTCATGATTATAAACATATGCAAAGTGTTGACATGTTATCCTTAGCCTTCCCCGACAACGGCGCCAGAAATGCTTGTTGGTATTTCTTAACGTCGATGCTAAGTTTATGAGTCCCTAGCAACGATGCCAAAAATGACCAAATGGTAATCCTAACGATTACAAGAGTCCACAAGCGCACGGAAGTACCATTGTAGCATTTCCCCAAAGGAGTATTCCAAAGGGTACCGAATCCAAGGAAGGTTGCGCAGATTAACAAGTTCAACACTATTGCAATGAGTATAAATCATAGACGCAAACAAACCAGGCACTCAAGTGCAGGGGTAAGGTATGATAGATAAGTTGGTACTGTGAACACACAAACACTCTCTCTCTAAAGGTCCTAGGCTTAGGAGGCAACATACGAGTTAGTTCTAGGTTCGAAGGTGAGAGCCAGGTGTGGTTCGAGGACCGGTGGATGGTCGCTTCCTGGTGTGATGAGTGATTGACAACGTGGTGTGGACTGATTCTTGGCTAAGTATTGCAGGTGAAGGTTGCGGCTTGACTGGTGCAGGTGCAGGTGAAGAACAAGCGTGAAAGGTCGTTGCCGGTGAGGCCTCCAGGTGTGGAGAAGACAAGTAGGCTTGGTTCGAGGGACCCGGTGGCCAGCGGGGTCAAGTGCGGGCCGCATGGTGGCAAGAACGGCAAGATGAAGTCATGGACGGTTTCTTGGTTGAGCCTCAAAACCAAGGTCGAGCCGGGACCACGTGGGAGCCGAGTCATGAGTGGTGATTGGCGGAGGCTACACCGAGTTCGCGGGGTTTCCGGTGGTTCACCAGAAAACCACTGGGTTCCTTGGTTGATCCACAAAGCCAAGACCGAAGAACCGAAGACGGAGGTGCAGCAGCTCCAGACCGGTCTGACCGGTGGGTACCGGTCTGACCGGTGAGGAGCACCGGTCTGACCGGTGTGCGACGACGCAGTCCGGAATCTTCGAAGCGGAGGACACGCGTCGGGATCGCAAGGCTTGCGTCGAGGCTAAGCAAGTTTGCGGTCGCTGGGCATCCGTCCGATGGTGCGAAGACAAAGACTTCCAATTTCGCCCTCGAGGGGCATGTATCCCTAGTTAGCTAGTAAGGGTATTTTAGTCTTTCGGTTGCCTCCATATAACCCAAGTGGTGAGAGGATGGCAGCCATCTCTTGGAACCCTAGCTCATTTGGTTTTCCTATTTTCCTTCCTATTTTCTTAGGATTTTCGTAGGACTAGCTTGAGAGCTTCATGGTGAGATCTTGTGAGAGGGAAGGATGATCGGGCGGCAAGCTAGACCTTGTATGAACCTCTTTGGTATGTATAGATGATTCGGCGTGGTTCCTCAAGGCTTGGTTGTGTCTTTCCCGTTTCTCCTTTTTGGTGATTTTCGGAGCCTTTTCTTGGCGATTTTCTTGGAGCGATTTCGAGGCCTTTCTCTTTGGGATTTGGTGGGGGATGTATGCATGAACCCTTCGTGGTTCTTTTCCCTTTGATTCCCCTTCCAAATCCGTGAGCAAAGGGGCTCGATTTTGGGGTTTTCGTGGCTCTAGGGTTAGAGGCGTTCTTGGTGGGATTTCTTCGATTCCTCTTGATTTGACAAGTTTTGGTGGACCAAATCTTGGCTATGGAGTACCCATGAGGTGTTCCTACTATCCCCAAAGTCTTGTGCAAAACCGTGGAGCGGATCGGGAGATCGGGAGTTTGATTTGGAGGAGTTGACTCGCGGGCGCTGTTCATCCCGAGCTGCCCAGGCACGACCGGTCTGACCGGTGCTCTTGACCGGTCTGACCGGTGCTAGCCCTTGGTGGGTTTTTGTCTCGGGGAACAGCCTTGTCCGTGTGGTTTTGTCCCGTGGTCCTGCTGTTCAGTTCTTGGAGTGTTTGGAGTTGTTTTGCTAGGTTTTGTGAGGGGTTCTTCTTCCTCACAGGTTGTGTTTCGTGGTGGTTCTTGTTCCAGGGCCTAGAGGACTCACTGAGGCTTCCTGGAACGTTTGCTGTGCGGCTGCTGTAGCCACCGGCCTGACCGGCTCTGTCCACCGGTCTGACCGGTGTCACCGGTCTGACCGGCGCAGGCCATCGGTCTGACCGGTGCAGCACAGGCAGCAAGCCGTGCAAGGTTCCGCTGTGTGTTTTGGTGAGTTTTGGCTAGGAAGGTTGAGTGTTGGTTCCTAGGACCAGTAGCACTCTAGTGGCTGCGTGGTCTTGACCAACTTGGGTAGTTGGGTCGGAGACGTGAGTTGGAAGCTGTGTTCGTCTTGTTGGAGTTCTCATCTCCTTCGAGAAGAATTTTTATCGGCTCCCATTCACTCCCCCCCTCTCTGGTTCGCCTAATCGGTCCTTCAATTGGTATCAGAGCCGGTTCGGGTCTTTATTGACTCTTACCAGTCTAAGATCCAAAGATGGCGTACCAAGAACGGGGTTCGGGTCCTCCGCACTTCGATGGGAAGAACTACCAGATGTGGCAAAGGCGGATGGCGGCGTTCCTCCGCGGAAAGGGTCAGATCCTTTGGGACGTCACGGTGAACACAGCTTATGTTCATCCGATGAACTTCCTTGCTCCAGGATCGAGGGATATGTTCGAAGCCAACAACAAGGCTGTCGACTACTTGTTTCGTGCCCTGTGTCCACCTGAATTCGATCGGGTTCAGACAGAGGACTTAGCTTGTAGGATTTGGGAGCAGTTGAAGGATGCTCATGCTGGGAATGCTCAGGTTCAGGCTAGGATGTACGCGACTTACCGGAGAGAGTACGAGAACTTCACTCATCTCCCCGGCGAGTCCGTCGATGCCCTTTTCCAGCGATTTACGGTCGTTGTGAACAACATGAGAGCCAATGTGGACGTCCTCCCATACAATGATCATGATAGAGCCGTGAAGCTCTTGCACTCGTTGGATCGTACCGTATGGGACGGGAAGTTTGAGGCTATTGTTGAGTCCGAGAAGTATGACACCTTGACGGTGAACGAGCTGTTCTCGAAGCTCAAGTCGGCTGAGTTGGACCGTGGTATGACAGCCAAGATCGAGAGCCCGACTGATTCTCATAGTCTCGCTCTCGTAAGTGGCAAAGGAGCTAAGTCTAACGCTAACGCATCCTCCAGGATGTACTCTCTGTCTTCTTTGATGTCTTTGCCAGATGAGGAGTTCGACGTGCTTGGAGAGGACGAGCTGGCGTTGCTGACCAGGCGATTCGAGAGGCTGCACGAGAACCGGGTGAACACGAGGAGGACAGCACGGACGTGCTTTCAGTGCGGCAAGCCAGGACACTTCGTTGCCGACTGCCCGGAGAAGACGGAGAACAAGGACGGCTACAAGGACGGCTACAGGCACCGATCGAGCAAGGATGGCAAGTACCGATCGAGGCGCGATCACAAGCACAAGAACAAGCACAAGGATGAGCGACGGTCGAGGAAGAAGGATGGCCGCGGCAGGAAGGCCCGAGCAATGGTAGGAGCGAGCGACGTCGACTCCAGCTCCGCCTACTCTTCCTCAAGCTCGAGTAGCAGTGAAGATGAAGGTGATCGGCGCAAGAACAAGAAGTCATCCAGGAACTTGAGCGGGTTGAGCTGCTTCGCGAGAGATGGCTTCTGCGGCATGGCCCGTAGCTCCGGCAGCAAGAAGAGCCACCAGAGTGACTCGGACTCTGACTCCGAGGATGAGGTATGTGATGAGCTCTCTTCTTTGCGCAAGGAGAATGATGAGTTGGTTGACTTGCTTGATAACCGCGATCACATGCTTAGAGAGGCCAAGAAGATGAGGAAAGAGCTTAGGGCCTCACTAGAAGATGCTAGGAACCGTGTGGCTGAGCTAGAAACCCAGAACCTAGATGCTAAGCTTGAGATTGATTCGCTTAAGGCTTCTCCTGTGGTTTCTGATGAGATTGATTGCTGTGATTGCTCTGTGTACCTAGCTGATCTTACTGCTCTTAAGGATAAGCATGCTTCTACTTGTGATGAACTAGATATGCTTAGGGTTGAAGTGGCTGAGCTTAAGTCTAGACCTGCTTTGCTAGGTGCTTGCACTTCTTGCCCTGTTTTGCATGGAAAGATTGATGAGATGCATGCTTACACTGTTTCGCTTGAGGCTAAGTTGAAAGAGCCTATTCCCACTTCTTGCTCTACTTGTGAATTGCATGCGGTTAAGAATTTGGAGCTTGCACATTATGTTGATCGCCTGCAGGATGAAAATGATGAGCTGAGAAAATGTATGAGCTGGTTGTCGGGTCAGGAGCCTCAGCTCGGTATCATGATAGCGGCTTTCAAACGCTATGATGGTCAGGCACTTGGGGCTGACAAGCTTGGAGAGAACAGTGGTGAGGGAGTTGAGAGAGTTGGAGAGATTCCTATCCCACCACCAAACAGACACAAGAACAAGTTTGAGCCCAAGCCCAACCATCTCAGAAATAAACTTGACACTACTCCAGATCCACCCATATTCCCTCACCCAACAAATGATTTTCAGAAACCGGTGAAGTTTGTGAGCCCAAAGGGAGGTGAGGAAGGAGAGAAGAAGGGTGAGAAGCCGAGTGGGCAGCCCCAACCCAAGCCTAAGCCTAAGCCACAGCCCATAAAGTTCCATTGTGGGTATTGTGGGAGAGATGGTCACAAGGATGAGTTTTGCTTCAAGAGGAAGCGTGAGGAGAGAATGGCTAGAGAGTGGGCTAACAGGGACAGGTACCACCCCTCTAATGGTGTACCTGAGCCTCGTATGCAGATGCCCAGGGCCAAGGCGTTTGTGAGGACGGTTCCGGCTTGGGGAGACCGGAAGGCTGCAGGTGTTGCTGCTGGCCGAGCCACACCGGTCAGACCGGTGTACTACACCGGTCAGACCGGTGGAGGTCTGGGCAGACAGCGAGTCGGATTTCGTGCTCGTGAGGATGCTCGGTTTGGTTCTGGAGGTCGTGGTTCTGGTGGTTGGTCTGGAAAGTTTGCAGGTGGTCAGTTTGCTAGGCGTTCTCCACCTCGTGCTCAATACGAGGGTGAGAAGAGTCGTAGCTTTGAGATGGAGCGGAGGAACGATCCACGGTTCCCCTTTCGTGGTTTTCGTCCTCCTCCAGCTAGAGAGGGTTGGTTCCCTCGTGGTGGTTACCGTGGTGGTGTTCGTGGTTGTAGCTTTGATAGGCGTGATGATTTGGTTTGTGCTAACCCCACTTTGGAGCAAATGGCTCGGCACTGGTTTTACTCTTTTGGTACTAACCCCAGTGCTGAGTCGTTTGTTCACTCACGTGCTCGCTTTTGAATTTCAGGTGGGAGACTTGAAGAACATTTGGTTGATTGACTCCGGTTGCTCGAGGCATATGACCGGAGACAAGGGGTGGTTCTCAAGTCTCGTCCCGGTGGTGACAAAGAAGTACATCACCTTTGGGGACAATGGGCGAGGGCGTGTGCTGTCAGAAGGTGAGATTAAGGTAAGCGATAAGATCACTCTCAGGCGTGTTGCTCTTGTTCAATCGCTTGGATACAATTTGCTTTCTGTGTCCCAGTTGTTGGATGAGGGTTTTGAGGTGTTGTTTCGGCCTGGTGGTTCTCGGATTTTAGATTCTCGGGGGGGATCTTGTTTGCATGGTCGTTCCCGAGGGTCAAGTGTTCCGAGCTGATTTTTCTCAGTCTTCTGGTGTGGAGCGTTGCTTCTTGGCTGGTTCTTCGAGTGAATTGTGGAAGTGGCATAGGAAGTTGGGTCACTTGAGCTTTGACCTTTTGTCTCGCTTGAGTAAACTCAATTTGGTCCGAGGATTGCCACGATTGAGGTTTGAGAAAGAGTTGGTTTGTGCGCCGTGTAGGCATGCCAAGATGGTAGCCTCTTCTCACCCGCCTCTCACCGATGTGATGACTGAGCGTCCATGCGAGCTGCTCCATATGGACCTTGTTGGCCCAGCTCGTGTGCGATCTGCGGGTGGGAAGTGGTATGTCCTTGTTGTGGTGGACGACTACTCTCGGTATGCGTGGGTGTTCTTTCTTGAGGAGAAGGGGGAGACGTTTGGTTTTGTTCGAGATCTTGTCTTGAGGTTAAGAAACGAGAGGCACGGAGATGCCATACGAGCGATCCGCAGTGACAATGGCTCGGAATTCAAAAACTCTCGCTTCGAAACCTTTTGCCATGACTTGGGTCTTGAACATCAGTTTTCGAGTCCGTATACGCCTCCCCAGAATGGCGTGGTGGAAAGGAAAAACAGGACCTTGTGCGAGATGGCTCGGACGATGCTCGACGAGCATAGGACTCCGAGAAGGTTCTGGGCTGAGGCGGTCAATACCGCGTGCCATGTGTCGAACAGGATCTACCTCAGGGTTCACAAGAAGAAAACCTGTTACGAGTTGATGCACGGTCGCACACCCAAGGTGAGTCACTTCCATGTCTTTGGTTGTAAATGCTTCATTCTGAAGAAAGGGAAGAAGTTGGACAAGTTCGAGGCTAGGTCTGTCGATGGTATTTTCTTTGGTTATGCATCTCATTCTAGAGCATTTCGTGTGCTCAATCTTGAAACTAACCAAATCGTGGAGACTTGCGAGGTGACCTTCGACGAGACACAGCCACGTAGTCAGCTTGTTTTTGAGTGTGCAGGTGACGACGAACTTGGCGAGGAGATCTTTTAGGAGGAGGAGCATGAACATGGAGATGGTGAAGATGGCGGTGTGATGCCCGTGGCTGAACATGAACCTACTACTTCGACGACGATCGAGAATGGACCCTCTCCCACACCTACAATGACAAACCCAGATCAAGGCGAAGCTGCTGTTGAGGGGGAGGTAGCATCAAGGCGAGAACCTCCCCGACGAGTGCAAGTGGATCACCCAGCTTCGAGAATCATCGGCGACATGAATGAACGTACTACACGGTCGAGGGTTCGGAACAATTCTCATTTCGCTCATGCTGCTTTTGTTGCCACTTTTGAGCCCAAAGACATTGGACATGCGTTATCTGATCATAATTGGGTTAACTCGATGCATGAGGAGTTGGAGAATTTTGAGAGGAACCAAGTTTGGGTGTTGGTTGACCCTCCCCCAGGGTGTAAGCCGATTGGGACAAAATGGGTGTGGAAAAATAAAGAGGGAGAGAAAGGAGAAGTGGTGAGAAACAAGTCGAGACTTGTTGCTCAGGGGTACAGTCAGAAAGAGGGGATCGACTACGAGGAGACTTTCGCTCCTGTAGCTCGTTTGGAGGCGATCAGGATCCTTCTAGCTTTTTCCGTGGCTAAAGGGTTCAAGTTGTACCAGATGGATGTGAAGAGTGCTTTCCTGAACGGTGTGTTGGAGGAAGAGGTGTTTGTGAGGCAACCACCGGGGTTTGAGAGTGAGAAGTACCCTCACCGGGTATACAAGTTGAGGAAGGCGCTGTATGGGTTGAAGCAGGCGCCTAGAGCTTGGTATGGTAGGTTGAGGGGGTTCCTGTTTGAGAGAGGGTTTGAGATGGGGAAGGTCGACCAGACCTTGTTTCTCCTCAGGCAGGACAGAGATATCCTGATTGTGCAGGTATACGTGGATGATATTGTCTTTGGTGGCTCGTCTAACTCTCTTGTTGCAAGGTTTGCAGAAGACATGAGCAGGGAATTTGAGATGAGCATGATGGGCGAGTTGCAGTTCTTCCTCGGGCTACAAATCAAGCAATCAAAGGAAGGAACATTTGTGCACCAAGCTAAGTACACCAAGGACATTGTGAGGAAGTTCAAGATGGAGGACTCCAAGGCCATGGCGACGCCTATGAGTACGACTACAGTTCTTGATGCGGACGAGGAAGGTGAACACGTGGACCAGAAGGAGTACCGGAGCATGATCGGGTCACTCCTCTACTTGACGGCGACGAGGCCGGACATTCAATTCTCGGTGTGTCTGTGCGCTCGTTTTCAAGCTTCTCCGAGGACTTCGCATCGGCAAGCAGTCAAGCGCATTTTCAGGTATTTGCGACACACTCCCGACTTCGGCCTTTGGTACTCTGCGTCTTCTTCTTTGGCGCTTCATGGATTTTCAGACGCGGATTTTGCCGGGTGTCGGTTGGATAGGAAGTCTACTTCTGGGACTTGCCAGTTCTTGGGTTCTTCTTTGGTATCTTGGTCTTCCCGCAAACAGTCGAGTGTTGCTCAATCCACTACTGAGGCAGAGTATGTGGCCGCAGCTAGTTGTTGCTCTCAGCTCCTTTGGATCACATACACCATGAGTGACTTTGGTGAGGAGTATACCCATGTCCCACTTCAATGTGATAGCACTAGTGCCATAAGCGTTGCAAAGAACCCAGTGCTCCATTCCAAAACCAAGCACATAGAAGTGAGGTATCATTTTCTGAGAGACAACGTAGAGAAAGGGAAGATAGCTTTGATCCATGTACCCACACATGAACAACTAGCCGATATTTTCACCAAACCCCTAGATCAAGCAACTTTCACTCGTTTGCGGGGGGAGCTTGGTGTTTGTTTGATTTCTTGAGTTGGCGTGTGGGAGCTCCTTTGTAGCATATGTATAGCTTTCCTTTGTGCATTTCTTGCATTTGGCATGGCATATGTAGCATGATGTATAGGCATCTTTGTATCTTAGGTTGCATGCATTTTGTATCATATGCATTGTTTAGGAAAGGCTTCTCTTATACACATTGTTCACCATGGAATGACATATATGTCTTTGTGAGCTAATTTGGTAAGCTATGGTTAGTTTGGCTTAGCTCTTGATAATCTTGGTTTGTATCCATGGTTGATGGCTATGTTTTTGAAAAATTTCATATATATGCTCTCTTGTGAGTAAATGCCTTTACATGATCTTGACATGTTTTAGTGGCTTGGCTATGCTTAATTTGTGGTTGGATAGCTTATTTTGATCATATGGGGCCAAAGGCTCATTTGCCATCATGAATGTTTAGCCCCCATGCTTCATCTTGTGGAGGGGCATAAGTTCCTTTTTGTCGCAAAGACATTTCATGTACCAATTAAAAATCTGAAAATGAAATGTAAATTGCTTGAAAAATGTGCTCCCATGTCATATGTGCTAATTTTAATTTGCTTTGGGTGCTAAATCGTTGCATGATGCCTACCAATGAGAAGTCTCATATATAGAAGTAGGCACATGGCTCGGTGGCTTTGACATGACATGAGGTGCTTGTGGGTGTTTATGATGGTCTTATGCTTAGAATGGTTGTCCTAGCATGAAGTTTGTGTGGCTTTGCCATTTTGACATGTTTTGCTCATGTTTAGGACTTTGCTCATGAGAGGGTAATTTTTCGCAAAATTGCTAAATTCTATCTTAGCTTCGCCCAATGGTTGTGAAACTTGGTGATCATGAAGTTTATGTCTTTACGAAGCTATAGAGTATCTAACTTGCTCGTTTGGACATGTGTAGCATCCTATGTTGAATTTTGTCTATTTGAGAAGCTCTAGGTTGCATTTTTTGCATTTTTGGCTTGATTCATGCATTGTCAACAAGGGGGAGAAGTTTGAGCATGTTTTGGCCTACTGAATGCATTTGGAAGGTTTTCAGGTGGTTTCGAGCTATTTTTGGGCTCTGTTGTGCACCGGTCTGACCGGTTGAGGTCACCGGTCTGACCGGTCAGAGTGCTGGTCCTGTTCACATGTTGCCCACCGGTCTGACCGGTGGTGTCGACCGGTCTGACCGGTCAGAGCTGAGCTGTTGCAGCTGCTCTGTTTTGTGAAGTGGTTCGCATGCATTTGTCCAGGGGGAGTTGCATCGGTTCAGGGGGAGCTTGCATGTGTGCAGGGGGAGCTCTTTGTGGTTTTCGAGCTTTGCTCTGATGATTTGTGCTCTTTGCTTGAGCATGTTTTGTCTCGGATGTGTCGAGCCGTTGCCCTTGCCTAAGGGGTCCGAGACTTGTCTTCTTCAAGTGATCTTGCTCTTTGCCTTTTCTTTGGCTTTCGATCGCTTGTTGGAGTTTCTTTTGGTCGTTTCTTTTCTTCTCCTTTTCTCTTGGTTACCAAAACGTGTGTGTTGTCAATGCACTCATCAAGGGGGAGATTGAGAGCCAGGTGTGGTTCGAGGACCGGTGGATGGTCGCTTCCTGGTGTGATGAGTGATTGACAACGTGGTGTGGACTGATTCTTGGCTAAGTATTGCAGGTGCAGGTTGCGGCTTGACTGGTGCAGGTGCAGGTGAAGAACAAGCGTGAAAGGTCGTTGCCGGTGAGGCCTCCAGGTGTGGAGAAGACAAGTAGGCTTGGTTCGAGGGACCCGGTGGCCAGCGGGGTCAAGTGCGGGCCGCATGGTGGCAAGAACGGCAAGATGAAGTCATGGACGGTTTCTTGGTTGAGCCTCAAAACCAAGGTCGAGCCGGGACCACGTGGGAGCCGAGTCATGAGTGGTGATTGGCGGAGGCTACACCGAGTTCGCGGGGTTTCCGGTGGTTCACCAGAAAACCACTGGGTTCCTTGGTTGATCCACAAAGCCAAGACCGAAGAACCGAAGACGGAGGTGCAGCAGCTCCAGACCGGTCTGACCGGTGGGTCTGACCGGTCTGACCGGTGGGTACCGGTCTGACCGGTGAGGAGCACCGGTCTGACCGGTGTGCGACGACGCAGTCCGGAATCTTCGAAGCGGAGGACACGCGTCGGGATCGCAAGGCTTGCGTCGAGGCTAAGCAAGTTTGCGGTCGCTGGGCATCCGTCCGATGGTGCGAAGACAAAGACTTCCAATTTCGCCCTCGAGGGGCATGTATCCCTAGTTAGCTAGTAAGGGTATTTTAGTCTTTCGGTTGCCTCCATATAACCCAAGTGGTGAGAGGATGGCAGCCATCTCTTGGAACCCTAGCTCATTTGGTTTTCCTATTTTCCTTCCTATTTTCTTAGGATTTTCGTAGGACTAGCTTGAGAGCTTCATGGTGAGATCTTGTGAGAGGGAAGGATGATCGGGCGGCAAGCTAGACCTTGTATGAACCTCTTTGGTATGTATAGATGATTCGGCGTGGTTCCTCAAGGCTTGGTTGTGTCTTTCCCGTTTCTCCTTTTTGGTGATTTTCGGAGCCTTTTCTTGGCGATTTTCTTGGAGCGATTTCGAGGCCTTTCTCTTTGGGATTTGGTGGGGGATGTATGCATGAACCCTTCGTGGTTCTTTTCCCTTTGATTCCCCTTCCAAATCCGTGAGCAAAGGGGCTCGATTTTGGGGTTTTCGTGGCTCTAGGGTTAGAGGCGTTCTTGGTGGGATTTCTTCGATTCCTCTTGATTTGACAAGTTTTGGTGGACCAAATCTTGGCTATGGAGTACCCATGAGGTGTTCCTACTATCCCCAAAGTCTTGTGCAAAACCGTGGAGCGGATCGGGAGATCGGGAGTTTGATTTGGAGGAGTTGACTCGCGGGCGCTGTTCATCCCGAGCTGCCCAGGCACGACCGGTCTGACCGGTGCTCTTGACCGGTCTGACCGGTGCTAGCCCTTGGTGGGTTTTTGTCTCGGGGAACAGCCTTGTCCGTGTGGTTTTGTCCCGTGGTCCTGCTGTTCAGTTCTTGGAGTGTTTGGAGTTGTTTTGCTAGGTTTTGTGAGGGGTTCTTCTTCCTCACAGGTTGTGTTTCGTGGTGGTTCTTGTTCCAGGGCCTAGAGGACTCACTGAGGCTTCCTGGAACGTTTGCTGTGCGGCTGCTGTAGCCACCGGCCTGACCGGCTCTGTCCACCGGTCTGACCGGTGTCACCGGTCTGACCGGCGCAGGCCATCGGTCTGACCGGTGCAGCACAGGCAGCAAGCCGTGCAAGGTTCCGCTGTGTGTTTTGGTGAGTTTTGGCTAGGAAGGTTGAGTGTTGGTTCCTAGGACCAGTAGCACTCTAGTGGCTGCGTGGTCTTGACCAACTTGGGTAGTTGGGTCGGAGACGTGAGTTGGAAGCTGTGTTCGTCTTGTTGGAGTTCTCATCTCCTTCGAGAAGAATTTTTATCGGCTCCCATTCACTCCCCCCCTCTCTGGTTCGCCTAATCGGTCCTTCAGAAGGTACTATACACATGAAGTCAGTAAGACGAGTTAGATACACACTAGCATTGCATGAATGTTGGCTTAAGCACCCAGGTACAAACGGGGAGCTAACCTCCCGCGTCGCTTACGCACAACTCCGGTTGTTAGACTTTAGACTCCTACAGCGTATCCGGACGTGGGGGATTCCAGAAGGGTCCAATGGCTGTCACTACCGCGGCCTACCCAAAGACAAACCGTGGGATACAATCATAAGTAATGTAGCTACGCAACCCAAGCACCACGCTTACGTTGTTAGCAGGACTTTGACCGGCCCGGACCATTGTGACCCAGGTCAGAGCCACTAGATAAACCGGCCAATTACACCGAGTACCGTAGCTTTATCACGAACTTCATACAACACGAACATGGAATCCAACTGGATCAAACTAGGCTAGGTACACAAACGGATTTGTGCTTTCCTATGTCTATTCAACAAGATCAAAGGGTCGTGTTTGTGACGAACACGAGCCTCTAACTTATGAACAAACACCGAAAACATGAGTAAGTCACTTGTCAACTGGATCGAAAGGGCTTGTTCATCAAGAAAATGAGCCTCTAAATGATGAACAAGTGAAGAACACATGCACAAATCACCCATGTATACAAGCACAACTTTATATGAAATAGTTATATAACTGAAGTAGAGCAAAGTCATACAAAGAAATAAAGATACAAGAGAACTCATACCTAGATCCCAAAGTCGACTTGGAACCTGAAGTAGAACTACTCTAGCCTACCTCCTAGCCTTAGAAACCAAAAGTGAGAGAGGAGTAGTAAGATGTGTTGTCTAAGAATGAGCCCCCTCCCCATCTATTTATAGGTAGAGCACCGGCGTCAAGAGGAGCGAAACACCCCGGGAATGGCCTTTAGGACCAATGGGAAGACACCACGTGGAAGCCCCTGAGTGGAGGGCTCAAGGTCGGTTCGGCCGACCTGTGGGGTCGGCTGACCCCCTGTGGGCCCCACTCAGGGTGTGTTTCCTCTGGGTGGCTGTCCTGTGGGTCCTTAGGTCGGTCCCCGGTGTACACGTGCTCTTGAGGCGGTTTAGATGCTCTGGTGGGCCCATGGTGAGAGCCAGGTGTCGTTCGAGGACCGGTGGATGGTCGCTTGCTGGTGTGATGAGTGATTGACAACGTGGTGTAGACTGATTCTTGGCTAAGTATTGCAGGTGCAGGTTGCGGCTTGACTGGTGCAGGTGCAGGTGAAGAACAAGCGTGAAAGGTCGTTGCCGGTGAGGCCTCCAGGTGTGGAGAAGACAAGTAGGCTTGGTTCGAGGGACCCGGTGGCCAGCGGGGTCAAGTGTGGGCCGCATGGTGGCAAGAACGGCAAGATGAAGTCGTGGATGATTTCTTGGTTGAGCCTCAAAACCAAGGTCGAGCCGGGACTACGTGGGAGCCGAGTCATGAGTGGTGATTGGCGGAGGCTACACCGAGTTCGCGGGGTTTTCGGTGGATCACCAGAAAACCACTGGGTTCCTTGGTTGATCCACAAAGCCAAGACCGAAGAACCGAAGACGGAGGTGCAGCAGCTCTAGACCGGTCTGACCGGTGGGTCTGACCGGTCTGACCGGTGAGAAGCACCAGTCTGACCGGTGTGCGACGACACAGTCTGAAATCTTCGAAGCGGAGGACACGCGTCAGGATCGCAAGGCTTGTGTCGAGGCTAAGCAAGTTTGCGGTCGCTGGGCATCCGTCCGATAGAGCGAAGACAAAGATTTCCGAATTCGCCCTTGAGGGGCATGTATCCCTAGTTAGCTTGTAAGGGTATTTTCGTCTTTTGGTTGCCTCCATATAACCCAAGTGGTGAGAGGATGGCAGCCATCTCTTGGAACCCTAGCTCATTTGCTTTCCTATTTTCTCTTCCTATTTTCCTTAGGATTTTTTAGGACTAGCTTGAGAGCTTCATGGTGAGATCTTGTGAGAGGGAAGGATGATCGGGCGGCAAACTAGACCTTGTATGAACCTCTTTGGTATGTATAGATGATTCGGCGTGGTTCCTCAAGGCTTGGATGTGTCTTCCCGTTTCTCCTTTTTGGTGATTTTCGGAGCCCTTTCTTGGTGATTTTCTTGAAGCGATTTCGAGGCCTTTCTCTTTGGGATTTGGTGGGGGATGTATGCATGAACCCTTCGTGATTGTTTTCCCTTTGATTCCCCTCCCAAATCAGTGAGCAAAGGGGCTCAATTTTGGGGTTTTTGTGGCTCTAGGGTTAGAGGCGTTCTTGGTGGGATTTCCTCGATTCCTCTTGTTTTGGCGAGTTTTGGTGGACCAAATCTTTGCTATGGAGTGCCCATGAAGTGTTCCTACTATCCCCAATGTCTTGTGCAAAACCGTGGAGCGATTCGAGAGATCGGGAGTTCGATTTGGAGGAGTTGACCCGCGGGTGCTGTTCATCCCCGAGCGGCCCAGCCTGACCAGTCTGACCGGTGCTGCTCACCGGTCTGACTGGTGCAAGGCCTTGTGGGTTTTGTCTCGGGTGAACGTTCTGGTGAGTTCGTTGTAGTCCCGTGTTGATGCTGTTTCGAGTTTGGGTCAGTTTGGAGTTCGGTAGGCCTGTTTGGTGGATTTGGGGTTTCCTGGCTTGAACCGGTCTGACCGGTGAGCTACACCGGCCTGACCGGTGTAGGGGCCTTCTGTGGAAGTTCCCAGGTTTTACCAGCAGGGACTGGTCTGACTGGTGCTGCTCACCAGCCTGACCGGTGTAGGTCAGTGGTACTCGAGTTGGTGTTCCGCTGCGTTCTTGAGTCCGTGAAGGTGGTTGTTGGTTCCTAGGACCAGTAGCACTCCAGTGGCTGCGTGGTCTTGGCCAACTTGGGTAGTTGAGTCGGAGACGTGTTTTGGAAGCCGTGTTCGTCTTGTTGGAGTCCTCATCTCCTTCGAGAAGAATTTTTATCGGCTCCCATTCACTCCCCCCTCTCTGGTTCGCCTAATCGGTCCTTCAATTGGTATCAGAGCCGGTTCGGGTCTTCATTGACTCTTACCAGTCTAAGATCCAAAGATGGCGTACCAGGAACGGGGTTCGGGTCCTCTGCACTTCGACGGAAAGAACTACCAGATGTGGCAGAGGCGGATGGCAGCGTTCCTCCGCGGAAAGGGTTAGATCCTTTGGGACGTCACGGTGAACACAGCATATGTTCATCCAATGAACTTCCTTGCTCCAGGATCGAGGGATATGTTCGAAGCCAACAATAAGGCTGTCGACTACTTGTTTCGTGCTCTGTGTCAGCCTGAATTCGATCGGGTTCAGACAGAGGACTTAGCTTGTAGGATTTGGGAGCAGATGAAGGATGCTCCTGCTAGGAATGCTCAGGTTCAGGCTCGGATGTACGCGACTTACCGGAGAGAGTACGAGAACTTCACTCATCTTCCGGGTGAGTCCGTCGATGCCATTTTCCAGCGGTTTACGGTCGTTGTGAACAACA
Organism: Cenchrus fungigraminus; assembly: GCA_036936925.1. NCBI lineage: Eukaryota > Viridiplantae > Streptophyta > Magnoliopsida > Poales > Poaceae > Cenchrus > Cenchrus fungigraminus. Next base: position 51,825,061 of record CM072772.1, on the reverse strand, counting down.
TGAGAGCCAATGTGGCCGTGCTCCCATACGATGATCAAGATAGAGCTGTGAAGCTCTTGCACTCGTTGGATCGTATCGTATGGGACGGGAAGTTTGAGGCTATTGTTGAGTCTGAGAAGTATGACACCTTGACGGTGAACGAGCTGTTCTCGAAGCTCAAGTCGGCTGAGTTGGACCGTGGTATGACAGCCAAGTCCGAGAGCCCGACTGATTCTCATAGTCTTGCTCTCGTTGGTGGCAAAGGAGCTAAGTCTAACGCTAACGCATCCTCCAGGATGTACTCTCTGTCTTCTTTGATGTCTTTACCAGACGAGGAGTTCGATGTGCTTGGAGAGGACGAGCTGGCGTTGCTAACCAGGCGGTTCGAGAGGCTGCACGAGAACCGGGTGAACACGAGAAGGACAGCACAGACGTGCTTTCAGTGCGGCAAGCCAGGACACTTCGTCGCCGACTGCCCGGAGAAGACGGAGAACAAGGACGGCTACAAGGACGGCTACAGGCACCGGTCGAGCAAGGACGGCAAGTACCGATCGAGGTGCAATCACAAGCACAAGAACAAGCACAAGGACGAGCGACGATCGAGGAAGAAGGACGACCGCGGCAGGAAGGCCCGAGCGATGGTCGGAGCGAGCGACGTCGACTCCAGCTCCGCCTACTCTTCCTCGAGCTCGAGTAGCAGTGAAGATGAAGGTGATCGGCGCAAGAACAAGAAGTCATCCAGGAACTTGAGCGGGTTGAGCTGCTTCGCGGGAGATGCCTTCTGCGGCATGGCTCGTAGCTCTGGCTGCAAGAAGAGTCACCAGAGCGACTCGGACTCCGACTCCGAGGATGAGGTATGTGATGAGCTCTCTTCTTTGCGCAAGGAGAATGATGAGTTGGTTGACTTGCTTGATAATCGCGATCACATGCTTAGAGAGGCTAAGAAGATGAGCAAAGAGCTTAGGGCCTCACTAGAAGATGCTAGGAACCGTGTGGCTCAGCTAGAAACCCAGAACCTAGATGCTAAGCTTGAGATTGATTCGCTTAAGGCTTCTCCTGTGGTTTCTGATGAGATTGATTGCTGTGATTGCTCTGTGTACCTAGCTGATCTTACTACTCTTAAGGATAAGCATGCTTCTACTTGTGATGAACTAGATATGCTTAGGGTTGAAGTGGCTGAGCTTAAGTCTAGACCTACTTTGCTAGGTGCTTGCACTTCTTGCCCTGTTTTGCATGGAAAGATTGATGAGATGCATGCCTACACTGTTTCGCTTGAGGCTAAGTTGAAAGAGCCTATTCCCACTTCTTGCTCTACTTGTGAATTGCATGCGGTTAAGAATTTGGAGCTTGCGCATTATGTTGATCGCTTGCAGGATGAGAATGATGAGCTGAGAAAATGTATGAGCTGGTTGTCGGGTCAGGAGCCTCAGCTTGGTATCATGATAGCGGCTTTCAAACGCTATGATGGTCAGGCACTTGGGGCTGACAAGCTTGGAGAGAACAGTGGTGAGGGAGTTGAGAGAGTTGTAGAGATCCCTATCCCACCACCAAACAGACACAAGAACAAGTTTGAGCCCAAGCCTAATCATCTCAGAAACAAACTTGACACTACTCCAGATCCACCCATATTCCCTCGCCCAACAAATGATTTCCAAAAACCGGTGAAGTTTGTGAGCCCAAAGGGAGGTGAGGAAGGAGAGAAGAAGGGTGAGAAACCGAGTGAGCAGCCCCAACCCAAGCCTAAGACTAGGCCACAACCCATAAAGTTCCATTGTGGGTATTGTGGGAGAAATGGTCACAAGGATGAGTTTTGCTTCAAGAGGAAGCGTGAGGAGAGAATGGCTAGAGAGTAGGCTAACAAGGACAGGTACCACCCCTCTAATGGTGTACCTGAGCCTCGTATGCAGATGCCCACGACCAAGGTGATTGTGAGGACGGTTCCGGCTTGGGGAGACCGGAAGGCAGCAGGTGGTGCTGCTGGCCGAGCTACACCGGTCAGACCGGTGCAGGTCTGGGCAGACAGCGAGTTGATTTTCGTGCTCGTGAGGATGCTCGGTTTGGTTCTGGTAGTTGTGGTTCTGGTGGTTGGTCTGGAAAGTTTGCAGGTGGTCAGTTTGCTAGGCGTTCTCCACCTCGTGCTCAATACGGGGGTGGGAGGAGTCGTAGCTTCGAGATGGAGAGGAGGAACGATCCACAGTTTTCCTTTCGTGGCTTTCGTCCTCCTCTAGCTAGAGAGGGTTGGTTCCCTCGTAGTGGTTACCGGGGTGGTGTTCATGGTGGTAGCTTTGATAGGCGTGATGATTTGGTTTGTGCTAACCCCACTTTGGAGCAAATGGCTCGGCACAGGTTTTACTCTTTTGGTACTAACCCCAGTGCTGAGTCGTTTGTTCACTTACGTGCTCGCTTTTGAATTTCAGGTGGGAGACTTGAGGAACGTTTGGTTGATTGACTCCGGTTGCTCGAGGCATATGACCGGAGACAAGGGGTGGTTCTCAAGTCTCGTCCCGGTGGTGTCCAAGACATACATCACCTTTAGGGACAATGGGTGAGGGCGTGTGCTATCAGAAGGTGAGATCAAGGTAAGTGACAAGGTCACTCTCAGGTGTGTTGCTCTTGTTCAATCGCTGGGGTTCAATTTGCTTTCTGTGTCCCAGTTGTTGGATGAGGGCTTTGAGGTGTTGTTTCGGCCAGGTGGTTCTCGGATTTTAGATTCTCGAGGGGATCTTGTTTGCATGGTCGTTCCCGAGGGTCAAGTGTTCCGAGCTGATTTCTCTCAATCTTCTGGTGTGGAGCGTTGCTTTTTGGCTGGTTCTTCGAGTGAGTTGTGGAAGTGGCAAAGGAAGTTGGGTCACTTGAGCTTTGACCTTTTGTCACACTTGAGTAAACTCAATTTGGTCCGAGGATTGCCACGGTTGAGGTTTGAGAAAGAGTTGGTTTGTGCACCGTGTAGGCATGCCAAGATGGTAGCCTCCTCTCACCTGCCTCTCACCGATGTGATGACTGAGCATCCATGCGAGCTGCTCCATATGGACCTTGTTGGCCCAGCTCGTGTGCGATCTGCGGGTGGGAAGTGGTATGTCCTTGTTGTGGTGGACGACTACTCTCGGTATGCATGGGTGTTCTTTCTTGAGGAGAAAGGGGAGATGTTTGGTTTTGTTCGAGATCTTATCTTGAGGTTAAGAAACGAGAGGCACGGAGATGCCATACGAGCGATCCGCAGTGAATGGCTCGGAATTCAAAAACTCTCGCTTCGAAACCTTTTGCCATGACTTGGGTCTTGAACACCAGTTTTCGAGTCCGTATACGCCTCCCCAGAATGGCGTGGTGGAAAGGAAAAATAGGACCTTGTGCGAGATGCCTCGGACGATGCTCGACGAGCATAGGACTCCGAGAAGGTTCTGGGCTGAGGCGGTCAATACCGCGTGCTATGTGTCGAACAGGATCTACCTCAGGGTTCACAAGAAGAAAACCTGTTACGAGTTGATGCACGGTCGCACACCCAAGGTGAGTCACTTCCATGTCTTTGGTTGTAAATGCTTCATTCTGAAGAAAGGGAAGAAGTTGGACAAGTTCGAGGCTAGGTCTGTCGTTGGCATTTTCTTTGGTTACGCATCTCATTCTAGAGCATTCGTGTGCTCAATCTTGAAACTAACCAAATCGTGGAGACTTGCGAGGTAACCTTCGACGAGACACAGCCACGTAGTCAGCTTGTTTTTGAGTGTGCAGGTGAAAACAAACTTGGCGAGGAGATCTTTCAGGAGGAGGAGCATGAACATGGAGATGATGAAGATGGTGGTGTGGTGCCCGCAGCTGAACATGTACCTACTACTTCGACGACGATCGTGAACGGGCCCTCTCCCACACCTACAACGACAAACCCAGATCAAGGCGAAGCTGCTGTTGAGGGGGAGGTAGCATCAAGGCGAGAACCTCCCTGGCGAGTGCAAGTGGATCACCCAGCTTCGAGAATCATCGGCGACATGAATGAACGTACTACACGGTCGAGGGTTCAGAACAATTCTCATTTTGCTCATGCTGCTTTTGTTGCCACCTTTGAGCCCAAAGACATTGGACACGCGCTATCTGATCATAATTGGGTTAATTCGATGCATGAGGAGTTGGAGAATTTTGAGAGGAACCAAGTTTGGGTGTTGGTTTACCCTCCTCCAGGGTGTAAGCCGATTGGGACAAAATGGGTGTGGAAAAATAAAGAGGGAGAGAAAGGAGAAGTGGTGAGGAACAAGTCGAGACTTGTTGCTCAGGGGTACAGTCAGAAAGAGGGGATCGACTACGAGGAGACTTTCGCTCCTGTAGCTCGTTTGGAGGCGATCAGGATCCTTCTAGCCTTTTCCGTGGCTAAAGGGTTCAAGTTGTATCAGATGGATGCGAAGAGTGCTTTCCTGAACGGTGTGTTGGAGGAAGTGGTGTTTGTGAGGCAACCACTAGGGTTTGAGAGTGAGAAGTACCCCCACCGGGTGTACAAGTTGAGGAAGGCGCTGTATGGGTTGAAGCAGGCGCCTAGAGCTTGGTATGGTAGGTTGAGGGGGTTCCTGTTTGAGAGAGGGTTTGAGATGGGGAAGGTCGATCAGACCTTGTTTCTCCTCAGGCAGGGCAGAGATATCCTGATTGTGCAGGTATACGTGGATGATATTGTCTTTGGTGGCTCGTCTAACTCTCTTGTTGCAAGGTTTGCAGAAGACATGAGTAGGGAATTTGAGATGAGCATGATGCGTGAGTTGCAGTTCTTTCTCGGGCTACAAATCAAGCAATCAAAGGAAGGAACATTTGTGCACCAAGCTAAGTACACCAAGGACATTGTGAGGAAGTTCAAGATGGAGGACTCCAAGGCCATGGCGACGCCTATGAGTACGACTACAGCTCTTGATGCGGACAAGGAAGGTGAACACGTGGACCAGAAGGAGTACCGGAGCATGATTGGGTCACTCCTCTACTTGACGGCGACGAGGCCGGACATCCAATTCTCGGTATGTTTGTGCGCTCATTTTCAAGCGTCTCCGAGGACTTCGCATCGGCAAGCAGTCAAGCGCATCTTCAGGTATTTGCGACATACTCCCGACTTTGGCCTTTGGTACTCCGCGTCTTCTTCTTTGGCTCTTCATGGATTTTCGGACGCGGATTTTGCCGGGTGTCGGTTGGATAGGAAGTCCACTTCTGGGACTTGCCAGTTCTTGGGTTCTTCTTTGGTGTCTTGGTCTTCCCGCAAATAGTCGAGTGTTGCTCAATCCACTACCGAGGCAGAGTATGTGGCCGCAGCTAGTTGTTGCTCTCAGCTCCTTTGGATCACATACACCATGAGTGACTTTGGTGAGGAGTATACCCATGTTCCACTTCAATGTGATAGCACCAGTGCCATAAGCGTTGCAAAGAACCCAGTGCTCCATTCCAAAACCAAGCACATAGAAGTGAGGTATCATTTTCTGAGAGACAACGTAGAGAAAGGAAAAATCGCTTTGATCCATGTACCCACACATGACCAGTTAGCCGATATTTTCACCAAACCCCTAGATCAAGCAACTTTCACTCGTTTGCGGGGGGAGCTTGGTGTGTGTTTGATTTCTTGAGTTGGTGTGTCGGAGCTCCTTTGTAGCATATGTATAGCTTTCCTTTGTGCATTTCTTGCATTTGGCATGGCATATGTAACATAATGTATAGGCATCTTTGTATCTTAGGTTGCATGCATTTTGTATCATATGCGTTGTTTAGGAAAAGCTTCTCCTATATACATTGTTCACCATGGAATGATATATATGTCTTTGTGAGCTAGCTTGGTAAGCTATGGTTAGTTTGGCTTAGCTCTTGATAATCTTGGTTTATATCCATGGTTGATGGCTATGTTTTTTGAAAAATCTCATATGTATGCTCTCTTGTGAGTAAATGCCTCTATATGATCTTGACATGTTTTTGTGGCTTGGCTATGCTCAATTTGTGGTTGGATAGCTTATTTTGATCATATGGGGCCAAAGGCTCATTTGCCATCATGAATGTTTAGCCCCCATGCTTGATCTTGTGGAGGGGCATAAGTTCCTTTTTGTCGCAAAGACATTTCATGTACCAATTTCAAATCTGAAAATGAAATATAAATTGCTTGGAAAATGTGCTCCCAAGTCATATGTGTTAATTTTAATTTGCTTTGGGTGCTAAACTGTTGCATGATGCCTACCAATGAGAAGTCTCATATATAGAAGTAGGCACATGGCTCGGTGGCTTTGACATGACATGAGGTGCTTGTGGGTGTTTATGATGGTCTTATGCTTAGAATGGTTGTCCTAGCATGAAGTTTGTGTGGCTTTGCCATTTTGACATGTTTTGCTCATGTTTAGGACTTTGCTCATGAGAGGGTGATTTTTTCACAAAATTGCTCAATTCTATCTTAGCTTCGCCCAATGATTGTGAAACTTGGTGATCATGAAGTTGATGTCATTACGAAGCTATAGAGTATCTAACTTGCTCATTTGGACATGTGTAGCATCCTTTGTTGAATTTTGTCTCTTTGAGAAGCTCTAGGTTGCAATTTTTGCATTTTTGGCTTGATTCATGTATTGCCAACAAGGGGGAGAAGTTTGAGCATGATTTGGCTTCCTGCATACATTTAGAAGGTTTCCAAGTGGTTTCGGGCTATTTTTGAGCTCGGGCAGTTTCCCAAGTGGCATCGGCCTGACCGGTGAGGTACACCGGTCTGACCGGCGTAGTTCCCAGGTGCTGGATGATCTTGTCCACCAGTCTGACCGGTGAGGGTGACCGGTCTGACCGGTCAGAGCAAAGCTAAAGAAGCTGCTCTATTTGCGAGGTGGTTTGCATCCATTCGTCCAGGGGGAGTTGCATTGGTTCAGGGGGAGCTTGCATGTGTGCAGGGGGAGCTCTTTGTGGTTTTTGAGCTTTGGATTGATGGTTTGTGCTCTTTGTTTGAGCACAGTTTTGTCTCGGATGTGTCGAGCCGTTGCCCTTGCCTAAGGGGTCCGAGACTTGTCTTCTTCAAGTGATCTTGCTCTTTGCCTTTCTTTGGCTTTTGATCGCTTGTTGGAGTTTCTTTTAGTCGTTTCTTTTCTTTTCCTTTTCTCTTGGTTACCAAAACATGTGTGTTGTCAATGCACTCATCAAGGGGGAGATTGAGAGCCAGGTGTGGTTCGAGGACCGGTGGATGGTCGCTTGCTGGTGTGATGAGTGATTGACAACGTGGTGTAGACTGATTCTTGGCTAAGTATTGCAGGTGCAGGTTGCGGCTTGACTGGTGCAGGCGCAGGTGAAGAACAAGCGCGAAAGGTTGTTGCCGGTGAGGCCTCCAGGTGTGGAGAAGACAAGTAGGCTAGGTTCGAGGGACCCGGTGGCCAGCGGGGTCAAGTGCGGGCCGCATGGTGGCAAGAACGGCAAGATGAAGTCGTGGACGGTTTCTTGGTTGAGCCTCAAAACCAAGGTCGAGCCGGGACTACGTGGGAGCCGAGTCATGAGTGGTGATTGGCGGAGGCTACACCGAGTTCGCGGGGTTTTCGGTGGTTCACCAGAAAACCACTAGGTTCCTTGGTTGATCCACAAAGCCAAGACCGAAGAACCGAAGACGGAGGTGCAGCAGCTCTAGACCGGTCTGACCGGTGGGTCTGACCGGTGGGTACCGGTCTGACCGGTGAGGAGCACCGGTCTGACCGGTGTGCGACGACACAGTCCGAAATTTTCGAAGCGGAGGACACGCGTCAGGATCGGAAGGCTTGCGTCGAGGCTAAGCAAGTTTGCGGTCACTGGGCATCCGTCCGATGGAGCGAAGACAAAGATTTCCGAATTCGCCCTTGAGGGGCATGTATCCCTAGTTAGCTTGTAAGGGTATTTTCGTCTTTTGGTTGCCTCCATATAACCCAAGTGGTGAGAGGATGGCAGCCATCTCTTGGAACCCTAGCTCATTTGCTTTCCTATTTTCTCTTCCTATTTTCCTTAGGATTTTCTTAGGACTAGCTTGAGAGCTTCATGGTGAGATCTTGTGAGAGGGAAGGATGATCGGGCGGCAAACTAGACCTTGTATGAACCTCTTTGGTATGTATAGATGATTCGGCGTGGTTCCTCAAGGCTTGGATGTGTCTTTCCCGTTTCTCCTTTTTGGTGATTTTCGGAGCCCTTTTTTGGCGATTTTCTTGAAGCGATTTCGAGGCCTTTCTCTTTGGGATTTGGTGGGGGATGTATGCATGAACCCTCCGTGGTTCTTTTCCCTTTGATTCCCGTCCCAAATCAGTGAGCAAAGGGGCTCGATTTTGGGGGTTTTTGTGGCTCTAGGGTTAGAGGCGTTCTTGGTGGGATTTCCTCGATTCCTCTTGTTTTGGCGAGTTTTGGTGGACCAAATCTTGGCTATGGAGTGCCCATGAGGTGTTCCTACTATCCCCAAAGTCTTGTGCAAAACCGTGGAGTGATTCGAGAGATCGGGAGTTGGATTTGGAGGAGTTGACCCGCGGGTGCTGTTCATCCCCGAGCGGCCCAGCTTGACCGGTCTGACCGGTGCTGCTCACCGGTCTGACTGGTGCAAGGCCTTGTGGGTTTTGTCTCGGGTGAACGTTCTGGTGAGTTCGTTGTAGTCCCGTGTTGATGCTGTTTCGAGTTTGGGTCAGTTTGGAGTTCGGTAGGCCTGTTTGGTGGATTTGGGGTTTCCTGGCTTCAACCGGTCTGACCGGTGAGCTACACCGGCCTGACCGGTGTAGGGGCCTTCTGTGGAAGTTCCCAGGTTTTACCAGCAGGGACCGGTCTGACCGGTGCTGCTCACCGGCCTGACCGGTGTAGGTCAGTGGTACTCGAGTTGGTGTTCCGCTGCGTTCTCGAGTCCGTGAAGGTGGTTGTTGGTTCCTAAGACCAGTAGCACTCCAGTGGCTGCGTGGTCTTGGCCAACTTGGGTAGTTGAGTCGGAGACGTGTTTTGGAAGCTGTGTTCGTCTTGTTGGAGTCCTCATCTCCTTCGAGAAGAATTTTTATCGGCTCCCATTCACTCCCCCCTCTCTGGTTCGCCTAATCGGTCCTTCACATGGATCCATGTGAAGTCCACGTGTCACGCTCTGATTCGTCGGGGCTTGCCTCCCTTGGATTGGTGACATGGCTTGCATGCATGGCATCTAAGGTGGCAGCCCCTCCTTGGCTGAGGTGACGTGGCACGAATCATAGAAGGTGAGTTTGCTACTTTTTTTGCACTTATTTTCCTGCAACCACAAGATCTCAGAGGACAAATGGAACTACATTATTCTTAACTAAAATGCGTGTAAGAAATGTCTCTTGCTCCTTTATTCATGAGTAAATTGATGGCTAAAGTAAACACTTAACAGCCATCAACAAACATGCAGTGCCTTTGGTACATGTGCACAGGACGGAGTGACGAAAGGAAAGAAAAATAGCCAAAAGCCACAACACTCAAGCACAAACCAAATCCCGATGTAAGACCAAGGGTTTTTTATGGTCCCTTCTTACCTATTTGGTACTGCATTAACTTATCATTTTGGTACCTCGATGCAGTGTGCTCAGCAGCCATGGCGGTCCTCTTTGTGTGGATTCCATGTGGCATTCCATATGTTAAGACTACTTGATGACATACCTGACATCAAGAAGGCTGCTGTAAGTAGATAATAATGCTCAACCTTGTCTCTACTCATATTCTCCATTTGATTTTAGAAACTGATTTCTACTTGTATTCTCATAAATGATTGTATTTTGCAAGATTTCAAAACTGCCGTAGATGTTTACATAGAAGATCTAAAGCGGGTCCGGGAGATGCTGTGCGAGTACATTCTTAAGGAGACCATCGACAGAAAGGGCAACTTCTATAATGGTGCACCATGAGTTCATTGTAGCCAGAAACTTGAAACTTGCGGCATTCAGTCTTCTTTAGTTAGGTGTTGTTGCCTGAGAAACCTTCTTGGCTTGCTTGGTTGGGGTCAAATGCTGCCTGGTTCAGGCAGTTTTCTCAAGACTCCATCCAAACAAGCCCTGATGAGTAACTTGAAACTTGATGTGATCTTGCTTGTCTATAAATGTGATCTTGCTTTTGTGTTTGTGATGTTGTTGACGGTCAAATTTGGTACACCTAGCTATAAGTTTACCGTCAACATTGGCACTAATTTAATATCCAAACTAATGATCCCAACCCTCATGATATGTCAAGTTCGCACTCGCATGTGGTTTTGGAGTTTATTTTTTACGCAGGAATTAAGCACTTAAATGAGGATTTCTGGGTAAAGTTCATCGAGCACTTTACGAGAAGATCATGAAGCCCGGCACAAGTCAAAACACATGATGAACATGATTCCAAATGGCCCAAGAACCTAAGCATCAACACGTAAAACTCCGGAGACTTGGAGGTTTACCAACGAGATCAACTCAGCCTGAGAGATATTCTCGCAGCCCAGAACAGTATGATCTTTCACTGCAGATTCAGAGACTTAAACGACCTCTAATGGCAAACATTTGAATACCAAAGTTGTGGGCCTCGACGATAACTTCGATTTAGACACATGGAAGGCCCAATTCGGGTCAAGGAGCTAGGAGATATGGCCCCCGAAATACCTGCTGTGCAGATAAGTCCGAAATCAGACATATTATCTTCCGAGGCCGTTTTGGGGACTTTATATTAGTTTCCAAGGAAAGCAATGAATACCAAAGTTGGAGATAATTTCATGGCACACAACCTGGACACCGAATTTGCATTATTTGGAGTCCAGACATGGGAGATATGGCGCCGGAATGGAAGGGCAGCGAATCAGGAAAATCTGGACGAGGCTGAGTTTATGGAAACCAAGTTCGCTTCTCTCCAGGAAGATCTCGTGCAAGGCAAGGTGGAGCACGCCCCAAGGCTCCTCAAGAGTATAAATACAACCCCCTAGGTGCCCAAGGAGGGGGATTGATCCATCAATTCATTCGTCATCTGCCGCCGAGGAGCAGAGAAGAGAGGGACACCATTCCGGAGAGGAGAGGGTCGAGATGGTTGACTAGGGTTTCCCTAGCCGACGTGGGAACCTTGCATGGAAGACCACATTGGAGTTCCCGGAGCTAGGATCAAGATCAAGGTAGGATCCCGGTGGTGATCTTGCCCATATATTATACTCTCATGTTGAATTTGTAACATTGAATCCGATTTCTAGCGATCATGTGCTTTCTCTACAACTTTGTCTTCGCTTGGGTTTGCTTTTTCCCGAATCTAGTCTATAGCTAGATTGCTTAGAGTGCTCTTGTTGTCATGGTGGCTAGAGGTGCATACCCAATGTACAGAGCGTTTTCATCTTGTTCATCTCGAACTCGCCCTAGGCTAACCCGCACGAATAGGAGTGCGTTGTGACAAGACGGTGGCTCCAAAAGGCGGGTATCTTCGGAGTTGGAACGGAAGCCACGATTTAAAGAGGCTAGTAATAAGATTCATTTGCTTTATTCATCTTTGTTTTGGAACTTCAACAAAAGACCAGATCCAATCTCTAGATTGGTTTTACCTCCCATCTCTTTCTCTTGCTACCTTCGGTGTTTAGTAGATTATATGTGTTTTCATGGTTCTTCCATAGATTAGATGCAAAAGCCCTTTTTGAAGGACTGGAACGGCGAACCAGAGAGGGGGGGAGTGAATGGGAGCCGATAAAAATTCTACTCAAGAATTCGGCCTATGAACCCAAGATCACTCGGATACCTCCGCAAACTTCTCTTGCCAAGTCCACGTAGCCACTAGAGTGCTACTGAACCTAGGAGCAAGATCCAACCAACAGCCACCCTAAACAAGCAGCGGAAAACAACTCGAAACAGCTGCTGGAAGCCAAAACCGGTCAGGTCGGTTTCTGAAACCGGTCAGACCGATCCTCTGGGACTTAGACTCTCACAGGTTGGGGAAACCGGTTAGGCCGGTTTGGCAAACCAGTCAGGCCGGTTTTGTCCAGGAAATCCCCAAAAGACCTTCGAGACCAAACCTAGCCAAAACTACCTCAAGGACCCTTCAACCTTTGAACAAGAAAAGCCATAGCAAGAACAAAGCTCTCCTGTCCAAAAACCTCTCACGACAGCCCACTGGGGCTAAACCGGTCAGACCGGTTTGGGAAACCGGTCAGGCCGGTTTTGCCTGGACAGTCGGGAAGAACTCAGCCCGCGGGAAAAACTCAACCTTCACCTCGATCGATCTCTCGATTCGTTCCACGGATTCAAGTGAAACTTTGGGGATAGCTAGGGTACCTCGTGGGCTACCTTTGGCTAGAAGCTCGGTCCCCAAAACCTACCCAATCAAGAGGAATCGGAAGTCAACCCTCAAGAACACCTTTCCATGAACTCCACCGAAAACCACCAAATCGAAGCCGTTTCGGGGGATTTGTTGGAGCAAGATCACCAAGCAAAGAGGCACAACGTCCTCATATGTGACATCCAACAAGAATCCCTCAAAGAAACACTCCCAAAACCTCACCACGAAAATTCCAAGAAAGAGCTCCGAAAATCACCAAAAAGGGAAAACGGGGGAGACACAATCAAGCCTTGAGGAACCACGCCGAATCATCTATACATACCATAAAGGTTCATACAAGGCCTAGCTTACCTCCCGATCATCCATCCCTCTCTCAAGATCTCACCATGAAGCTCTCAAGCTAGTCCTAGAAATCCTAAGGAAAATAGGAAGGAAAATAGCAAAGGGAAAATGAGCTAGGGTTCCAAGAGATGGCTGCCATCCTCTCACCACTTGGGTTATATGGAGGCTAGCCGAAAGACGAAACTACCCCTATTACATAAACTAGGATACACACCCACCAAGGGCACTTTGGGAAATTGTCGACGTAACACCATCGGATGGATGCCCGGCGACCGCACTTCGCTTAGCCTCAACGCAAGCCTTGCGATCCCGACGCGTGTCCTCCGCTTCGAAGCTTCCCGGCGCCCTGCGACCCCAAACCGGTCAGACCGGTTTCACAGACCGGTCAGACCGGTTTTGGCCAGACAGCCAAGCCCGGTCTTCGGCCTCGGCTTTGTGGCTCAGCCGAGTAACCCAGTGGTTTTCTGGTGAACCACTGCAAACCCCGCGAACTTGATGTAGCCTCCGCCAATCACCACTCATGACTTGGCTCCCACGAAGTTCCGGCTCGACCTTGGTTTTGAGGCTCAACCAAGAAACTGTCCTCGACTTCATCTTGCTGGCCACCGGGTCCCTCGAACCAAGCCTACTTGTCTTCTCCACACCTGGAGGCCTCACCGGCAACGACCTTTCGCTCTTGTTCTTCACCTGCACCAACACCAGTCAAGGCGCAACCTGCACCTGCAATACTTAGCCAAGAGTCAGTCCACACAACGTTGTCAATCACTCATCACACCAGGAGGCGACCATCCACCGGTCCTCGAACCACACATGGCTCTCAATCTCCCCCTTGATGAGTGCATTGACAACACACACATTTGGTAAACAAAGAGAAAAGGAAAAGAAAAGAAACGACTAAAAGAAACTCAGACAAGCGATCGAAAGCCAAACAAAGGCAAAGAGCAAGATCACTTGAAAGAGGAAAGACTCGATCCCCTTAGGCAAGGGCAACGACTCGACACAACCGAGTCAAAAACAAGCTCAAGCAAAGAGCACAAACCACCAAAGCGAAGCTCAAAACACACAAGAGCTCCCCTTGCACATATGCACACTCCCCCTGAACAAGTGCCAGCATTGGGCACAAACCGGTCAGGCTGGTTTCCCAAACCGGTCAGGCCGGTTCCAAAAACCGGTCAGACCGATTAAACTCGGCAAAAGCTCACCCCCAAAAGCCAAAAATGCAAAAGAAATGCACAAGCTCCCCCTTGACTATTGACAAGCTCCCCCTTGACTATTGGGATATGTTCTAGGGATGCAATGCAACTTTTCTCCACCAACATTTCTCCCCCTTGTTGCCAATGCATGAATCAAGGCTGAAATTTGGAAAAGATGCAACTAGAGCTTCTCAAATAGACAAAGTTCATCACAAGATGCTACACATGTTCAAATGAGCAAGTTAGGCACTCTACAGCTTCGTATGAACATCAACTACATGATCACCAAGTATCACAACCATTGGGTAAAGCTAAGATAGAATCGATCATTTTTGCGAAAAATTACCCTGTCATGAGCAAAGTCCTAAACATGAGCAAAACATGTCAAAATGGCAAAGCCTCACAAACTTCATGCTAGGACAACCATTTTAAGAATAAGACCATCATAAACACCCACAAGCACCTCATGTCATGTCAAAGCCACCGAGCCATGTACTTACTTCTAAAAATGAGACGTCTCATCAGTAAGCAACATGCAACGGTTTAGCACCCAAAAGCAAATAAATTAAGCACATATGACATGGGAGCACATTTTCCAAGCAATTTATATTTCATTTTCAGATTCATATTTGGTACATAAAATGTCTTTTCGACAAAAAGGAACTTATGCCCCCCCACAAGATAAAGCATGGGGGCTAAACATTCATGATGGCAAATGAGCCTTTGGCCCCATATGATCAAAATAAGCTATCCAACCACAAATTAAGCATAGCAACGCCACTCAAACATGTCAAGATCATATAAAGGCATTTACTCACAAGAGAGCATACATGTGACATTTTTGAAAAACATAGCCATCAACCATGGATATAAATCAAGATCATCAAGAGCTAAGCCACACTAAGCCATATCATACCAAACTAGCTCACAACATCATATAAAGCACATCATGGTGAACAATGGATATAGGAGAAGCTTTTCCTACACAATACATATGATACAAAATGCATGCAACCTAAGATACAAAGATGCCTATACATCATATTACATATGCCATGCCAAATGCAAGAAATGCACAAAGGAAAGCTATACATATGCTACAAAGGAGCTCCCACACGCCAACTCAAGAAATCAAACAAACACAAAGCTCCCCCTGCAAACGAGTGAAAGTTGCTTGATCTAGGGGTTTGGTGAAAATATCGTCTAGCTGGTCATGTGTGAGTACATGGATCAAAGCGATTTTCCCTTTCTCTACGTTGTCTCTCAGGAAATGATACCTCACTTCTATGTGCTTGGTTTTGAAATGGAGCACTGGGTTCTTTGCAATGCTTATGGCACTGGTGCTATCACGTTGAAGTGGGACATGGGTATACTCCTCACCAAAGTCACTCATGGTGTATGTGATCTAAAGGAGCTGAGAGCAACAACTAGCTACGGCCACACACTCTGCCTCGGTAGTGGATTGAGCAACACTTGATTGTTTGCGGGAAGACCAAGACACCAAAGAAGAACCCAAGAACTGGCAAGTCCCAGAAGTGGACTTCCTATCCAACCCACACCCGGCAAAATCCGCGTCCGAAAATCCATGAAGATCCAAAGAAGAAGACGTGAAGTACCAAAGGCCGAAGTTGGGAGTATGACGCAAATACCTAAAAATGCGCTTGACTGCTTGCCGATGCGAAGTCCTCGGAGACACTTGAAAACGAGCGCACAGACATACCGAGAATTGGACGTCCGGCCTCGTCGCCGTCAAGTACAGGAGTGACCCGATCATGCTCCAGTACTCCTTCTGGTCCACGTGTTCACCTTCCTCGTCCGCATCAAGAGCTGTAGTCGTACTCATAGGCATCGCCATGGCCTTGGAGTCCTCCATCTTGAACTTCCTCACAATGTCCTTGGTGTACTTAGCTTGGTGCACAAATGTTCCTTCCTTCGACTGCTTGATTTGGAGGCCGAGGAAGAACTGCAACTCACCCATCATGCTCATCTCAAATTCCCTACTCATGTCTTCTGCAAACCTTGCAACCAAAGAGTTAGACGAGCCACCAAAGACAATATGATCCACGTATATCTGCACAATCAGGTTCTCTTTGCCCTGCCTGAGGAGAAACAAAGTCTGATCGACCTTCCCCATCTCGAATCTTCTCTCAAACAGGAACCCCCTCAACCTGCCATACCAAGCCCTAGGCGCCTGTTTCAACCCATAGAGCGCCTTTCTCAACTTGTACACCCGGTGGGGGTACTTCTCACTCTCAAACCCCGGTGGTTGCCTCACGTACACTTCTTCTTCCAACACACCGTTTAGGAAAGCACTCTTCACATCCATTTGGTGCAATTTGAACCCTTTAGCCACAGAAAAGGCTAGAAGGATCCTAATCGCCTCCAAATGAGCTACGGGAGCAAAGGTCTCCTCGTAGTCGATCCCCTCTTTCTGACTATACCCTTGTGCCACCAACCTCGACTTGTTTCTCACCACCTCTCCTTTCTCTCCCACTTTATTTTTCCACACCCATTTTGTCCCAATCGGCTTACACCCTGGTGGAGGATCCACCAACTCCCAAACTTGGTTCCTCTCGAAATTCTCCAACTCCTCATGCATCGAATTAACCCAATTATGATCAGATAGCGCATGTCCAATGTCTTTGGGCTCAAAGGTAGCAACAAAAGCAGCATGAGCGAAATGAGAATTGTTTCGAACCCTCGACCGTGTAGTACGTTCATTGATGTCGCCGATGATTCTCGAAGCTGGGTGATCCACTTGAACTTGCCGGGGAGGTTCTCGCCTTGAAGCTACCTCCCCCTCAACTGCAGCTTCGCCTTGATCTGGGTTTGTCGTTGTAGGTGTGGGAGAGGGCCCGTTCTCGATCGTAGTCGAAGTAGTAGGTACATATTCAGCTGCGGGCACCTCACCGCCATCTTCATCATCTCCATGTTCATGCTCCTCCTCCTAAAAGATCTCCTCGCCAAGTTCATCGTCACCTGCACACTCAAAAACAAGCTGACTACGTGGCTGTGTCTCGTCGAAGGTTACCTCGCAAGTCTCCACGATTTGGTTAGTTTCAAGATTTAGCACACGAAATGCTCTAGAATGAGATGCGTAACCAAAGAAAATACCATCGACTGACCTAGCCTCGAACTTGTCCAACTTCTTCCCTTTCTTAAGAATGAAGCATTTACAACCAAAGACATGGAAGTGACTCACCTTGGGTGTGCGACCGTGCATCAACTCGTAGCAAGTTTTCTTCTTGTGGACCCTGAGGTAAATCCTGTTGGACACATAGCACGTGGTATTGACCGCCTTAGCCCAGAACCTTCTCGGAGTCCTATGCTCGTCGAGCATCGTCCGAGCCATCTCGCACAAGGTTTTGTTTTTCCTTTCCACCACGCCATTCTGGGGAGGCGTATACGGACTCGAGAACTGGTGTTCAAGACCCAAGTCATGGCAAAAGATTTCGAAATGGGAGTTTTTAAATTCCGAGCCATTGTCACTGCGGATCGCTCGTATGGCATCTCCGTGCCTCTCGTTCCTCAACCTCAAGACAAGATCAAGAACAAAACCAAACGTCTCCCCCTTCTCTTCCAAAAAGAAGACCCACGCATACTGAGAGTAGTCGTCCACCAGAACTAGGACCTACCACTTCCTACCCGCAGATCGCACACGAGCTAGGCCAACAAGGTCCATATGGAGCAGCTCGCATGGATGCTCCGTCATCACATCGGTGAGGGGCGGGTGAGAACAGGCTACCATCTTGGCATGCCTACACGGCACACAAACCAACTCTTTCTCAAACCTCAACCGTGGCAATCCTCGGACCAAGTTGAGTTTACTCAAGCGAGACAGAAGGTCAAAGCTTAAGTGACACAACTTCCTATGCCACTTCCACAACTCACTTGAAGAACCAGCCAAAAAGCAACGAGCCACACCTGAAGACTAAGAGAAATCCGCTCGAAACACTTGACCCTCGGGAACGACCATGCAAACTAGGTCCCCTCGAGAATCCAAAATCCGAGAACCACCAAGCCGAAACAACACCTCAAAACCCTCATCCAACAACTGGGACACCGAAAGCAAATTGAACCCCAGCGATTGAACAAGAGCAACACGCCTGAGAGTAACCTTCTCACTTACCTTAATCTCACCTTCTGAAAGCACACGCCCTCGCCCATTGTCCCCAAAGGTGATGTATGTCTTGGACACCACCGGGACGAGACTTGAGAACCACCCATTGTCTCTGGTCATATGCCTCGAGCAACCGGAGTCAATCAACCAAATGTTCCTCAAGTCTCCCACCTGAAATTAAAAAACGAGCATGTGAGTGAACAAACTACTCAGCACCGGGGTTAGTACCAAAAGAGTAAAACCAATGCCGAGCCATTTGCTCCAAAGTGGGGTTAGCACAAACCAAATCATCACGCCTATCAAAGCTACCACCACGAAAGCCACCACGGGAACCACCACTAGGGAACCACCCCTGTCTCGCTGGAGGAGAATGAAAGCCACGAAAGGAAGACCATGGACCGTTCCTCCTCTCCATCTCAAAGTTACGACTCCTCCCACCATCATATTGAGCACGAGGTGGAGAACGTCTAGCAAACTGACCACCACCAGACTCACCATGCCAAACATCTGCACCACGACCAAAGGACCTGAACCGAGCCTCATCACGAGCACGAAAACCAAACTGGTCACCCTGCTGCCTCCAAACCGGTCTGACCGGTTCTAGAACCGGTCTGACCGGTTTCGCTGTACGAGCAGCCCAAACCGGTCTGACCGGTTTCCAAACCGGTCTGACCGATTTAATTCTTCCAGCAGGGTCCCTTCCACCCAAAGCACTCTTGTCTCCCCAAGCCGGAACTGTGTGAACAATGGCTTTACCCCTAGGTAGTGGCATACGAGACTCAGGCACACCATGAGATGGGTTGTACCTGTCCTTGTTTGCCCACTCCTTAGCCATTCTTTCCTCTCGCTTCCTCTTGAAGCAAAACTAATCATTGTGACCATCTCTCCCACAATAGTCACAATGAAACCGGATTGGTTTTGGCTTTGGTTTTGGTTGTAGTTGAGGTTGCTTGCTTGGTTTCTCCTCACTCGGCTCCTCACTCTTTTTCCCAACGAACTCATTCCCCAAGTCACTCTTGAACTTGATGGGTTTTTGGAAATCATTTGTGGAGTGAGGGAATATGGGAGGATCTGGGGTTGTGTCAAGTTTGTTTTTCAGTGGGTTGGGCTTAGGAGCATAGGCATTTTTGTGGAAGGTTTTTGGTCGTGCTTGGATGTCACCAATCTTCTCTCCTCCCTCGCCACTGCACTCTCCAATCTTGTCGGACCCAAGCGCTTGCCCATCATAGCGCTTGTATGCCTCTATCATCATCCTAAGCTGTGGTTCATGACCCGACAACCAACCCATCATTTTTCTCAAGTCATCGTTCTCATCCTGCAAGCGATCCACATAGTGTGCAAGTTCCAAATTTTTTCAAAGCATGCAATTCACAAGTAGAGCAAGAAGTGGGAATAGGTTCTTTCAACTTGGCTTCAAGCGAAACAGTGTAAGCATGCATCTCATCAATCTTTCCATGCAAAACAGGGCAAGAAGTGCAAGCACCTAGCAAAGCAGGTCTAGACTTAAGCTCAGCCACTTTAACCCTAAGCACTTCTAGTTCATCACAAGAAGAAGCATGCTTATCCTTAAGACTAGTATGATCAGCTAGGTACACAGAGCAATCACAACAATCAATCTCATCAGAAACCACAGGTGAAGCCTTAAGCGAGTCTATCTCAAGCTTAGCATCAAGGTTCTGGGTTTCTAGCGCAGCTACTCGGTTCCTAGCATCTTCTAGTGAGGCCCTAAGCTCTTTCCTCATCTTCTTTGCCTCTCTAAGCATGTCATCACGATTATCAAGCAACTTGCCAAGATGCTCATTCTCCTCATGCAAGAAGGGAAGCTCGTCACGTACCTCATCCTCGGAGTCGGAGTCCGAGTCGCTCTGGTGACTCTTCTTGCTGTTGGAGCTACGCGCCATGGTACAGAAGCCATCTCCAGCAAAACAGCTCAGCCCGCTCAAGTTCCTGGATGACTTCTTGTTCTTGCGCTGATCACCTTCATCTTCGCTGCTACTCAAGCTCGAGGAAGAGTAGGCGGAGCTGGAGTCGACGTCGCTCGCACCGACCATCGCTCGGGCCTTCCTGCCGCGGCCGTCCTTCTTCCTCGAACGTCGCTCGTCCTTGTTCTTGTGCTTCTGATCGCGCCTCGATCTGTGCTTGTTGTCCGTCCTCGACCGGTGCTTGTAGCCGTCCTTGTTCTCCATCTTCTCGGGGCAGTCAGCGACGAAGTGTCCTGGCTTGCTGCACTGAAAGCATGTCCTCGTGTTCCTCCTCGTGTTCACCCGGTTCTCGTGCATCCTCTCGAAACGCCTGGTCAGCAGCGCTAGCTCGTCCTCTCCAAGCACGTCGAACTCCTCGTCTGGCAAAGTCATCAAGGAGGACAAAGAGTACATCCTGGTGGATGGGTTAGCGTTAGACTTCGATGAGAGCGAGACTATGTGAGTCAGTCGGGCTCTCAAGCTTGGCTGTCATACCCCTATCCACCTCAGCCGACTTGAGCTTCGAGAACAGCTCGTTCACCATCAGAGTATCATACTTCTCGGACTCAAGAATAGCCTCGACCTTTCCGTCCCATACTGTACGATCCAGATAGTGCAAGAGCTTCACGGCTCTATCATGATCATCATATGGGAGCACGGCCACATTGGCTCTCATGTTGTTCACCACAACCGTAAACCGCTGGAACAAGGCATCAATGGACTCACCGGGGAGATGAGTGAAGTTCTCATACTCTCTCCGGTAAGTCGCATACATCCGAGCCTAAACCTGAGCATTCCCAGCGTGAGCATCCTTCAACTGCTCCCAAATTCTACAAGCTAGGTCCTCTGTCTGAACCCGATCGAATTCGGATTGACACAGAGCACGAAACAAGTAGTCGACCACCTTGTTGTTGGCGTCGAACATGTCCCTCAATCCTAGAGCAAGGAAGTTAATCGGATGAACATAAGCTGTGTTCACCGTAACATCCCAAAGGATCTGACCCTTGCCACGGAGAAACGCATCCATCCGTCTCAGCCACATCTGGTAGTTCTTTCCATCGAAGTGCGGAGGAACCGATCCCCGTTCCTGGTATGCCATCTTTGGATCTTAGACTGGTTAGAGTCAATAAAGACCCGTAACTGGCTCTGATACCACTTGAAGGACCGGAACGGCGAACCAGAGAGGGGGGAGTGAATGGGAGCCGATAAAAATTCTACTCAAGAATTCGGCCTATGAACCCAAGATCACTCGGATACCTCCGCAAACTTCTCTTGCCAAGTCCACGTAGCCACTGGAGTGCTACTGAACCTAGGAGCAAGATCCAATCAACAGCCACCCAAAACAAGCAGCGGAAAACAACTCGAAACAGCTGCTGGAAGCCAAAACCGGTCAGGCCGGTTTCTGAAACCGGTCAGACCGATCCTCTGGGACTTAGCCTCTCACAGGCAGGGGAAACCGGTCAGGCCGGTTTGGCAAACCGGTCAGGCCAGTTTTGTCCAGGAAATCCCCAAAAGACCTTCGAGACCAAACCTAGCCAAAACTACCTCAAGGACCCTTCAACCTTTGAACAAGAAAAGCCATAGCATGAACAAAGCTCTCCTGTCCA
The DNA here is from genome assembly GCA_036936925.1 of Cenchrus fungigraminus. Lineage (NCBI taxonomy): Eukaryota > Viridiplantae > Streptophyta > Magnoliopsida > Poales > Poaceae > Cenchrus > Cenchrus fungigraminus. The sequence continues at coordinate 51,803,673 of CM072772.1, read as the reverse complement.
AAAACCTCTCACGACAGCCCACTGGGGCTAAACTAGTCAGACCGGTTTGGGAAACCGGTCAGGCCGATTTTGCCTGGACAGTCGGGAAGAACTCAGCCCGCGGGAAAAACTCAACCTTCACCTCGATCGATCTCTCGATTCGTTCCACGGATTCAAGTGAGACTTTGGGGATAGCTGGGGTACCTCGTGGGCTACCTTTGGCTAGAAGCTCGGTCCCCAAAACCTACCCGATCAAGAGGAATCGGAAGTTAACCCTCAAGAACACCTTTCCATGAACTCCACCGAAAACCACCAAATCGAAGCCGTTGCGGAGGGTTTGTTGGAGCAAGATCACCAAGCAAAGAAGCACAAGGTCCTCATATGTGACATCCAACAAGAATCTTTCAAAGAAACGCTCCCAAAACCTCACCATGAAAATTCCAAGAAAGAGCTCCGAAAATCACCAAAAATGGAAAACGGGGGAGACACAATCAAGCCTTGAGGAACCACGCCGAATCATCTATACATACCATGAAGGTTCATACAAGGTCTAGCTTGCCTCCCGATCATCCATCCCTCTCTCAAGATCTCACCATGAAGCTCTCAAGCTAGTCCTAGAAATCCTAAGGAAAATAGCAAAGGGAAAATGAGCTAGGGTTCCAAGAGATGGCTGCCATCCTCTCACCACTTGGGTTATATGGAGGCTAGCCGAAAGACGAAACTACCCCTATTACATAAACTAGGATACACGCCCACCAAGGGCACTTTGGGAAATTGTCGACATAACACCATCGGACGGATGCCCGGTGACCGCACTTCGCTTAGCCTCAACGCAAGCCTTGTGATCCCGACGCGTGTCCTCCGCTTCGAAGCTTCTCGGCGCCCTGCGACCCCAAACCGATCTGACCGGTTTCACAGACCGGTCAGACCGGTTTTGGCCTGACAGCCAAGCCCGGTCTTTGACCTCGGCTTTGTGGCTCAGCCGAGTAACCCAGTGGTTTTCTGGTGAACCACTGCAAACCCCGCAAACTTGATGTAGCCTCCGCCAATCACCACTCATGACTTGGCTCCCACAAAGTTCCGGCTCGACCTTGGTTTTGAGGCTCAACCAAGAAACCGTCCTCGACTTCGTCTTGCTGTTCTTGCCACCATGCGGCCCGCACTTGACCCCGCTGGCCACCGGGTCCCTCGAACCAAGCCTACTTGTCTTCTCCACACCTGGAGGCCTCACCGGCAACGACCTTTCGCTCTTGTTCTTCACCTGCACCAACACCAGTCAAGCCGCAACCTGCACCTGCAATACTTAGCCAAGAGTCAGTCCACACAACGTTGTCAATCACTCATCACACCAGGAAGTGACCATCCACTAGTCCTCGAACCACACATGGCTCTCAATCTCCCCCTTGATGAGTGCATTGACAACACACACATTTGGTAACCAAAGGGAAAAGGAAAAGAAAAGAAACGACTAAAAGAAACTCAGACAAGCGATCGAAAGCCAAACAAAGGCAAAGAGCAAGATCACTTGAAAGAGGAAAGACTCGGTCCCCTTAGGCAAGGGCAACGGCTCGACACAACCGAGTCAAAAACAAGCTCAAGCAAAGAGCACAAACCACCAAAGCGAAGCTCAAAACACACAAGAGCTCCCCCTGCACATATGCGCACTCCCCCTGAACAAGTGCCAGCACTGGGCACAAACCAGTCAGGCCTGTTTCCCAAACCGGTCTGGCCGGTTCCAAAAACCGATCAGACCGATTAAACTCGGCAAAAGGTCACCCCCAAAAGCCAAAAATGCAAAAGAAATGCACAAGCTCCCCCTTGACTATTGACAAGCTCCCCCTTGACTATTGGGATATGTTCTAGGGATGCAATGCAACTTTTCTCCACCAACATTTCTCCCCCTTGTTGCCAATGCATGAATCAAGGCTCAAATTTGGAAAAGATATAACTAGAGCTTCTCAAATAGACAAAGTTCATCACAAGATGCTACACATGTTCAAATGAGCAAGTTAGGCACTCTACACCTTCGTATGAACATCAACTACATGATCACCAAGTTTCACAACCATTGGGTAAAGCTAAGATAGAATCGATCATTTTTGCGAAAAATTACCCTCTCATGAGCAAAGTCCTAAACATGAGCAAAACATGTCAAAATGGCAAAGCCACACAAACTTCATGCTAGGACAACCATTTTAAGCATAAGACCATCATAAACACCCACAAGCACCTCATGTCATGTCAAAGCCACAGAGCCATGTGCTTACTTCTAAAAATGAGACTTCTCATTGGTAAGCAACATGCAACGGTTTAGCACCCAAAAGCAAATAAATTAAGCACATATGACATGGGAGCACATTTTCCAAGCAAATTACATTTCATTTTTAGATTCATATTTGGTACATGAAATGTCTTTGCGACAAAAAGGAACTTTTGCCCCCCACGAGATAAAGCATGGGGGCTAAACATTCATGATGGCAAATGAGCCTTTGGCTCTATATGATCAAAATAAACTATCCAACCACAAATTAAGCATAGCAACGCCACTCAAACATGTCAAGATCATATAAAGGCATTTACTCACAAGAGAGCATACATGTGACATTTTTCAAAAATATAGCCATCAACCATGGATATAAATCAAGATCATCAAGAGCTAAGCCGCACAAAGCCATATCATACCAAACTAGCTCACAACATCATATAAAGCACATCATGGTGAACAATGTATATAGGAGAAGCTTTTCCTACACAATGCATATGATACAAAATGCATGCAACCTAAGATACGAAGATGCCTATACATCATGTTACATATGCCATGCCAAATGCAAGAAATGCACAAAGGAAAGCTATACATATGCTACAAAGGAGCTCCCACATGCCAACTCAAGAAATCAAACAAACACCAAGCCCCCCCCACAAATGAGTGAAAGTTGCTTGATCTAGGGGTTTGGTGAAAATATCGGCTAGCTGGTCATGTGTGGGTACATGGATCAAAGCGATTTTCCCTTTCTCTACGTTGTCTCTCAGGAAATGATACCTCACTTCTATGTGCTTGGTTTTGAAATGGAGCACTGGGTTCTTTGCAACGCTTATGGCACTGGTGCTATCACATTGAAGTGGGACATGGGTATACTCCTCACCAAAGTCACTCTTGGTGTATGTGATCCAAAGGAGCTGAGAGCAACAACTAGCTGCGGCCACATACTCTGCCTCGGTAGTGGATTGAGCAACACTCGATTGTTTGCGGGAATACCAAGACACCAAAGAAGAACCCAAGAACTGGCAAGTCCCAGAAGTGGACTTCCTATCCAACCGACACCCGGCAAAATCCGCGTCCGAAAATCCATGAAGAGCCAAAGAAGAAGACGCAGAGTACCAAAGGCCGAAGTCGGGAGTATGACGCAAATACCTGAAAATGCGCTTGACTGCTTGCCGATGCTCAGTCCTCGGAGACGCTTGAAAACGAGCGCACAGACATACCAAGAATTGGATGTCCGACCTCGTCACTGTCAAGTACAGGAGTGACCTGATCATGCTCTGGTACTCCTTCTGGTCCACGTGTTCTACCAATATAAAAGTTGTCCAGTTTTTCATGGGACACAACTTTCATGTTGAGCGGCATTTCAAATTTGAAGTGGAAAATGGTGCAAAATCCTGGTCAACGCCTGCATGCACTGTTCACCGACGCCGAGAAAATCTGCAATTTGGCTTGCTGTTTATGCAAAATCCGTTGCTCAAAACCCCCATGAGCCTTTGTAGAAGTTGTAGACGATTGAGAGATCTACAACTTTGGTATAATCATCTTAGTGCACTTTAGTTCAAACTTTGTGAGATAAACGTGGTCAAACAGTGCTAAACCAAATTGGTTTCGGCTGGAATGCGAACGCACCACGCTCCCGCGCTAGAGCGCGCCCACGCGCGCCGCCGCGTGGCACCCAGGCCGCCTCGGCGTCCGGGCCCTCACGCCGGCCCGCACCTTCCGAGGTCACACGCCTCCCGAGCCAGCTGGCCTTGGAGACCGCGCCGCCCGCCAATGCCAGGCCTGCCGCGCTGCAGCCGGCCATGCCGGGTCCCCCTGCCTTGCCCTCCGTTGCTTCGTGGTGAAGCGAGTGCCTCCCCTGCATGCTCGCCCACACTATAAAACGCCACAACCGTTCCTTCTCGCGCGTGCACGCACAGCCATCGGTCCGCCGTGCGCCATTAGTGTCGCCATCACCGAGCTCGCCCCTGCGCTCGCTCCCTCGGTCGCTCCACCATCCTAGCACCTCCCCTAGACCCCACTCGAGCTCCCCGGGTCGCTTGTTGACCTGGACGCGCCGCCCCTTCGCCGGAGTCCAAGCCGCAACGGCCGCCGCCGCCTGGCTCCGCCGCGCAGGCTCGCCGGCGCCGTCCCCGCCCCATCTCCGGCCCCAAATCGACCCAGGGTGAGCTTCTAGTCGTGTCCCTGCCCTTCCCCGACCAGTCCCGCCGCCGGCCTCGCCGGAATTCCGGCCGGACCGCCGGCGACCCGCCCAAGGGCCACATTGCAAGAAGCTCGAAACTTGCAGGGTCCTTACTATAAACAAGGGCATATCTGTGAATACTTATTTCCTTCCAGGGACTTCAATGCAAATAGATTCTTTAACCTTAGTGTGTTTTTGCTGGATCTTAGAAAATCCATAGAAATTCACAGAAAAATCACAAAAATGCAAATTCAATTTTGTTGGTTTCCTTGTGAATAACTCTACAACTTTTGTAAATCATGACCCTACTTTTGAGTCCTAGTTTTTGCATGAAAAATTGAAATCAGTTTAACCTAGATCTGTTGTAGTTCAAAATTTACAAGTGACCTCAAGCTGAATTTTGGATATGTTGTGAGTAATATCATGTTTAGGGTTTGTACCAAAAATTGCACAATATTACTGTGTATATCTTTTAATATGATTTATTTTGTATTTATGATGAATCTGTCCAAATGATTTTTGTAGCTTGAAATAGATATCTTTTTGTGCTACACTTCTGCATGTGATCTTTTTATGTCTAAATACACCTCTGGAGAATTAACCACGATTTTATAAAGAACAAAATTATTTATTCTTGAAATATGCTTAGTTTTAAATGTAACTGCATAGCTCAAGATCTATAGTAGCTCTTGATGTGTTTGTTGATTTCCTAGCTCTGTTTTGGACTAAAGAATCAGTGAGAGAAGTTGGGATCCAAAAGTGCTTTATTTATTTTTATATGCATTTATCTTGTTTTGGTAGCTAGAATTTGTTATTTTTGGTATAATTAATTTATAGCTCTTTTAAATGTGAACTTTTGTGCAGTGGCTATATTTTGGTCTATAGTGCTTCGGAAACACCACCTACTGAATTTTATAAATTTATCTATGAATAAAAGCAATGGAAGCCAATTGAAGCTTAATATTAAGATAAATTGGAAAACCTCCAACACCACACCTAATGACCCTATGTATGTGATATAACTCATGCTAAGAAGCTAAGTGTCACCACCCTTGCTGTTATGTGAAATTAAATTATTTTAATTGCATAAATGTGTACGCAGTCACTATCAAAAAGAATAATTAATAAAGAACCACATATTGTTTCGTTAGTGGAAGAGTATGCTGAATGTATGTTTATCTAGGTGAATGTGGTCAACCATGCACTTCATGGTTGTCATATGTTGTTTTATAATTAATTACTTTAAAACCGTCATTTAAATCTTGCATATGCATCCTCATGTAGATCTTCCCGACGGTAGCTATACGCTCGTGCCGAAAGGAGGAGGCGAAGGTGCTGACGGTGAGCTGCAGAACGTGGACGTAGCTCAGGACCTGGACCAAAGTCTAGAAGGGCCCAAGGCCAACCTTGCCAGCAAAGGCAAGCCCCGGATCATTAACCCTTCTTTTTAAAATTATGCAATTACTTTGCTATGAGTGTGCATTTACGTTTGAGGAGTTGAATGAAACCCTAGATGCATGATCCCTAGGTGCTTATGTTCTTTTACTAGTATGCTAGGTCGATAGCTACTATGCTATAGGACCGGTACAAGTCGAGTGATGTTCGTCACTCGCGAGAATAGGTTCTTATGTTGGAATCATAAGATCTTTATAAATGGATTGCTCATGTGGTAAGAGCATGGGATTTGGGCTCCGGTCCAGTGGCTTTCGTGGGCTAAGCTTTTGAACGTACTAAGCACTTGTCGGGAGTGGGACCGGTAAGCCTAGTACCTTAATGATATGGTGCGGGATGTTACCCTTACTAATCTTGAGTGTTCATCTGCCCGGCTCGCCATTGGGTGGGGGGTACATGTGTGAGTCTGGATGTACTATGTGGGGGCATACCAGATAGCCTTGTACCCAGGACTGTAAACTTCGATCCCAAGCCGAGGACTTTTGGGAACTGCCTGGTCGGTGCCAACTTTGTGATGGCACCACTCCGTGTGTTTAGGTTTACCTTGCAAGGATATAAATCAATCGATTGTCGACCTCTCACCGTTATCTGAGACTGCTTAATCAACTGGCCATAATATCCCTTAATGATGGAACTATGTGAATATTACTGTGTGGATTAATTGTATTGTACAATTCTTGATTGCAATAGATGGCTCAACTTAGAAATGGTAATTAACAAGAATTTGAGCTAAAAGATTGAAAGTAAGGACCTACTCTTTGTTGCTTTTCAGCAAAAGAACTGCACCGGCCAAAAAGTCTCTCATGTCTAGAGTTTGGTGATGTAGTTATCACCCGACGGTTAAGTCTTGCTGAGTATTAGTATACTCAGCCATGCTATAAAAATGTTGTTGCAGGTGTTGTTTGGCCTGGAGAGATTCCACCCGGCTGGGAGCTGGAATGGGTGGATGACAACGAGTGATGGCATCACGGATGGCCTCCTGTGATGTCTACCGTATCGCTAGTTTATTATTCCGCTGTTTTCGAACTCTGAACCTTTACTTATCATGTCTTGAACAATGGTTTGTAATAATTAACCCTTCGGGGCGAATTTGGATTTAATTTGTGTATTGTACTCTAGACTCGCCTTCGTGTGAGTTTTAATGCATATGTTCGATCCTCTATGTGTTATCCAAGTGATTTACCGGGCCTTGACCCGGCAACTTACGACGGGATGGTACTTTACTGTCGCTTAATGACCAAAGTGGATTGGTTTAGGTGATAGTACGGTATTTTCCTGGGCGGGTTGTCACAACTGGTACCAGAGCGATTAATATGCACCAGAGTTTAATTAACAATCTTAATCACATGTTTTTGAATAAAACTTGTCAAGATTGCTTGTATTTGCAAAATACGTTGGATCGTTAAGGATGGAAATAGACCGAGAGGCCCTAGAGGGAATTTTTGGGTTCTTTCATGTGGCTTACAATCTATGGTTTATTTTGCTAACTTCCAGCACTTCTTGAGCCACGTGTTTCATACGTGTGCTGTGCCGCATCATGAGTATGCGAGGGTTGATGGAGTGATCTATTCCATGGATCCCATCTTCTCAGTTGGATGCCCACGTGTTTTATACGTGTGCTTTCCGTATGAGAGTCATACGAAGGATGACATGCTCTATTCAAGATGAACATGTCATGGGTTGTGATGTCGCCATGTTTTGCCATACATGTGCGTTCCGCATTACGAATATACGAGGCAAGGATACACTCCATTCAAACGGAGGGTGTCTGAGGTTGGACACTGTCCATGCAGCGATAAACGCATGGGTGCCGTTTCTATAGTGAACGGTAATGTATGTGAACGCTTTCGTGAGTGCTGGCACGAAAGGTTCGATGTGTTCTGTGATCTTCTGCAGGTACACTAACCACGTTTCGTAAGTCGCTAAGTGAGCATCGACTAGTTCTCGACTAGTTATTATAGGGAGAAACACGTATATGCCTTGCCACCGGCACTAACTTCGATTTTTGGCTTGATTGCCTTGTGAGGATGAATAGGACGTCATGCATCATGTTAAAAATCGTGGAAACTTAAAACTGAACCCATATATCTTTGTGTGATCCCTAGGTGAAATTTTGCTAGTATGTGTTTTCGTTGCATAGCCTCTCGTGTGTAGATGTGTTGCTGTCCCAAAAATCTGATAGGGCTGTTTGCTTAAATTTTTGCACCCTGTTCTAAAAATAATTGGACTAAAAGATCTATACCAAAGTTGCTCCACATCTAATCAAGTTTTTGCTCACAAAAATTCACGGTCATATCTTCTGTATACCTCAAGTTACGCTCAGATTAGTGAACCTCTATCGTGCTGTTTTTCCAGGAACCTAATCTGAAACCTTGCTTAGTTGAAGCACCTTCCTAACCTTTCTAGATCAACCTTGGAATACCAAAAGTGTGCCTCATAACCTTGCTGAGTTGCTGGGAAAATTTGGAAATTTTTGGGGCTCTGGTTTTTAAGTTATGAATTTTTGTTCACAAGTGCCAGAACTTTGCCAAGTTGTATGTTCGTACTAATGGCTACCCCATTTCCTAACCACGTACTCTTGTTATCGTTGACCGAATCTATCCTTGTACACTCACAATTGTCTGGTTCTCACTTTTGTCGTTATGTCCAGATGGACAACATTGGATCTACGTCGGCTGATGTGGAAGCATGGACTCTCGTGAACTGCCTCGAGGAGGGTGGATTCCCTACGCTCTTGTGGGACACCCTGAAGGACTTTGGGTACACTACTTATCCAGAGTACTTGACACGTGAGGTCATGACCACAGGCCAGCTCCTTCATTGTGAAGTGAAGGTGAAAGTCCCCGTGCGCCTGACAAATCCTGCTTTGGAAGCATGGGAGAGTAAGGCACACGGGTTGAACCTGGCTGACACTGTGCAAAAGGCTGCTCTTGAAGCGCTCACAACTTTTTGTGGGAAGCATCCTGACTCGGTAGCTAGCACTGCAGCCAAACTGATTCCTTTACCTGAGCGACACACTGGACCTTGGGTCGAACGCGAAGCTTTTCTCTCAGCTCAGGGCAACTCTCACTATAGTCCTGACCTTGTTACCTCAGTCCGCTTCCCCAAAGCTATGTTGGACTCATATCAACTGATGGTGGGAGAAAGTGCGTTCTATAGACGCCAAATTTATAGGCAACGAGTTAAAGAAGTGGAAAGTACCGCTCAAGAGTTGAAGGAAGCCCGAGCAATGATAGCCAATCTCAAGAAGGGAAGAAGCAAGGATAAGGCAAAGATACGAGAATTGAGTGAAGTTATTCATGAGCAGAATTTCATTTTAGAGCATAATGGCCAATATATGTTCGAACTAGAGAATCAACTGGAAGCGATAGCAGCTCCACCTCCGGAACCTGTCTTTCCTGGACCAGGAGAAGAAGGAGATGCTGAGGACATTCAAGGAGAATCTGGAGTAGAGTCTGGACCTGCTTCACCTTAAGCCTTTCTTCGGCTTAGGAAGACCAAACCAGTAGGAAGTAAAACTAAGACTAGCTTGTTATCTAGTGGGAAGTTGGTATACTTGTAATAAAAGTAAGGAGTTGTGTGAGTGTGGTAGTAGTAAGGAATCCCCTAGTGTGTGCAGCCACTTTTTGGTTGGTTTTTGTGGCAGGCTGAACTAGGAGCTTTCCTTTGTGCGGCTAGGCTGCATTGTGACCACATGTATTAGTATGGTAATCCCAGAACTTGGCATCGATGTAATGCCTTGGTTGAACATCTTCCTACAGTGATCCTTGTAAAGGAATTTAGTAAGCTAGTTGTGGTCAGATCTGAGTTCCCTGATGAATACCAATCTTGTCCAAAATTTTGTGACGATCATGTTCATCGAATGTCAGCATTTTTGCACGTTCCTACCGGAAGTTATGAAATTTTTAGTGGAACTCGGCTCGCTGTCCAAATCCGCTAGACATAACCTCGGTAATGAAACTCTTCATGCATGTTAACTTCGGAGTTTGCCTCGGAGTTGAATACCAATATTGGAGCTTATGAAATCCTGCACCTGCTGACCAAAACTGAGAATTTTTCGGTACATGAGCAGAGATTTATGAATTTTATGCTTATGACCGCTGTGCTGTCCGGTTTCGAAAACTTACCATTAATGAGTTTTCGTCATGCATATTCTACTTGTTAATTTTCATGAGCAAGCTTATGAATATGTGTTTAATGAGAACTCAAATTTTCAGATGGTCAGACCGACACACAGCACTCCCAATGGTTTTGGTGCCTCGGGTAGTGGTGACCCACCGCCACCACCGCCCATGACACCGGCAGAGGCATTCATGGCAACGCAAACTGAAGTGTTGCGTCAGATCCTATAGACACAGCAGCAGATGGCCCAACAGATGCAGCAGCTGCAACAGAGACCTCCACATGGGGCTAATCATGATGGACCGCATACGGTCACCACCTACGCCCAGTTTATTGGGATGAAGCCCCCAACGTTTGCTAAGGCAGAAGAACCCCTTGAAGCTAATGCATGGGTCAGGGCCATAGAGGCCAAATTTTCTGCTTTTACCCTGCCTTGCTCGGAGGAGCGCAAGGCAAACTTTGCGACTTTGCAACTTCGGGGTGAAGCACTGATGTGGTGGGAGCATTACAAGTCCATGCGACCTGCTGGACACGAAGTCACTTGGGTTGAATTCAAGCAAGCTTTCGAGGACCACCATATCCCAAAAGGACTCATGGATAGAAAGATGAAAGAGTTGTTGGCTCTTAAGCAGGGAGTCGATACCGTGTATCAATATGCACAGAAGTTCAACAGTCCCTACCAGTATGGAGGACATCACGTGGACACCGATGACAAGAAGATGGAACGTTTTCGGGACGGTCCAAATGGTGACTTGTACGAAAGGCTAAATCTGCTAGAGCCCAACAGTTATCATGAGTTGGTAAACAAAGCTATCTCGCAGGAGGATGCCATGAAGAAGGCATAGAAAGATAGGAAACGACAAGCCGACTTTACTTCGGGAAGTGGATCAAGCAAGAAGTTCCGCTTTGTCAAGAAGAACACTCATGGGTCTTCACAATCCTCGTCATCTGGGCACTGGAGAGTGACCCCTTCCCAAGATAAGCCTTTGGGAAATTTCTAGTACCGGAAGGAGCAGCAACAAGTTTCTGAGCCTAAAGAACTTCCACCCCGCATTTGCTACAATTGTAGACAACCAGGGCATTATGCAAATGAATGCCCAAACCCTAAGCAGAACAAGCCCCACCAGCAGAATCAAGGCTTCGGAGCAGATAAGGGCAATCGCGGCAAGAAGCCGACAATCCAAGTGAAGCAAGGCCAGCTTAATTTCATGGGTAACATCTCTATCCGAGAACACCTCCCTACCTTCGTCTTTTACTTTCGAATCTCGGGACGAGATTCTTTTTAAGGGGGGTAGGCTGTGATGCCCCAGGTTTTTAATTAGCATTATTAGTGCTAATGACCGGGCCAACAGCAAGTCAAACACGTTGACTTTGGTCAAACCTTGGTCAAAGGCATAGTCAAACCCTAGTCAACCCCTCATGCCTTTGAACCTCCCCTACAACTTTTGCCGCGTTCTCCAAATTTCACCTAAACACTTCAAATTCTACCAATATAAAAGTTGTCCAGCTTTTCATGGGACACAACTTTCATGCTGAGCGGAATTTCAAATTTGAAGTGGAAAATGGTGCAAAATCCTGGTCAACGCCTGCATGCACTGTTCACCAGCGCTGAGAAAATCTGCAACTTGGCTTGCTGTTTATGCAAAATCCGTTGCTCAAAACCCCCATGAGCCTTTGTAGAAGTTATAGACGATTGAGAGATCTACAACTTTGGTATAATCATCTTAGTGCACTTTAGTTCAAACTTTGTGAGATAAACGTGGTCAAACAGTGCTAAAACAAATTGGTTTTGGCTGGAACGTGAACGCACTGCGCTCCCGCGCCAGAGCGCGCCCACGCGCGCCGCCGCGTGGCACCCAGGCCGCCTCGGTGTCCGGGCCCCCACGCCGACCCACGCCTTCCAAGGCCGCACGCCGCCCGAGCCAGCTGGCCTTGTAGCCCGCGCCCCGCCGCGTGTCGTCCGCCCTGCGCGCCCGCGCCGCCCGCTGGTGCCAGGCCTGCCGCACTACCGCCAGCCACGCCGGGTCCCCCTGCCTCGCCCTCCGTTGCTTCGTGGCGAAGCGAGTGCCTCCCCTGCACGCTCGCCCACACTATAAAACGCCACGACCGTTCCTTCTCGCGCGTGCACGCACAGCCACCGGTCCGCCGTGCGCCATTAGTGCTGCCGTCACCGAGCTCGCCCCTGCGCTCGCTCCCTCGGTCGCTCCACCATCCTAGCACCTCCCCTAGACCCCACTCGAGCTCCCCGGGTCGCTTCTTGACCTGGACGCGCCACCCCTTCACCGGAGTCCAAGCCGCAACGGCCGCCACCACCTGGCTCCGCCACGCAGGCTCGCCGGCGCCGTCCCCGCCCCATCTCCGGCCCCAAATTGACCTAGGGTGAGCTTCTAGTCGTGTCCCTGCCCTTCCCTGACCAGTCCCGCCGCCGGCCTCGCCGGAATTCCGGCCGGACCGCCGGCGACCCACCCAAGGGCCACATTGCAAGAAGCTCGAAACTTGCAGGGTCCTTTCTGTAAACAAGGGCATATCTGTGAATACTTATTTCCTTCCAGGGACTTCAATGCAAATAGATTCTTTAATCCTTAGTGTGTTTTTGCTGGATCTTAGAAAATCCGTAGAAATTCACAAAAAAATCAAAAAAATGCAAACTCAATTATGTTGGTTTTCCTGTGAATAACTCTACAACTTTTGTAAAGCATGACCCTACTTTTGAGTGCTAGTTTTTGCATGAAAAATGGAAATCAGTTCAACCTAGATCTGTTGTAGTTCAATATCTACAAGTGACCTCAAGCTGAATTTTGGATATGTTGTGAGTAATGTCATGTCTAGGAGCTGTAAAAAAAATTACACAAAGTTACTGTGTAGATCTTTTAATATGATTTATTTTGTATTTATGATGAATCTGTCCAAATAATTTTTGTAGCTTGAAATAGATATCTTTTTGTGCTATACTTCTGCATGTGATCTTTTTATGTCTAAATGCAACTCTGGAGAATTAATCATGACTTTATAAATAACAGAATTATTTATTCTTGAAATATGCTTAGTTTTAAATGTAATTGCATAGCTCAAGATCTATAGTAGCTCTTGATGTGTTTGTTGATTTCCTAGCTCAGTTTTGGACAAAACAATCAGTGAGAGAAAGTTGGGATCCAAAAGTGCTTTATTTATTTTTATATGCATTTATCTTGTTTTGGTAGCTAGAATTTGTTATTTTTGGTATAATTAATTTATAGCTCTTTTAAATGTGAACTTTTATGCAGTGGCTGTATTTTGGTCTATAGTGCTTCGGAAACACCACCCACTGAATTTTATAAATTTATTTATGAATAAAAGAATGGAAGCCAATTGAAGCTTAATATTAAAATAAATTGGAAAACATCCAACACCACACCTAATGACCCTATGTATGTGATGTAACTCATGCTAAGAAGCTAAGTGTCACCACCATTGCTGTTATGTGAAATTAAATTAATTTAACTGCATAAATGTGTACACAATCACTATCAAAAAGAATAATTAATAAAGAACCACATATTGTTCCGTTAGTGGAAGAGTATGCTGAATGTATGTTTATCTGGGTGAATGTGGTCAACCATGCACTTCATGGTTGTCATATGTTGTTTTATAATTAATTACATTAAAACCGTCAATTAAATCTTGCATATGCATCCTTGTGTAGATCTTCCCGACGGTAGCTATAAGCTCGTGCCGGAAGGAGGAGGCGAAGGTGCTGACGCTGAGCTGCAGAACGTGGACGTAGCTCAGGACCTGGACCAAAGTCCAGAAGGGCCCAAGGCCAACCTTGCCAGCGAAGGCAAGCCCCGGATCATTAACCCTTCTTTTTAAAATTATGCAATTACTTTGCTATGAGTGTGCATTTACGTTTCAGGAGTTGAATGAAACCCTAGATGCATGATCTCTAGGTGCCTATGTTCTTTTACTAGTATGCTAGGTCGATAGCTGCTATGCTATAGGACCGGTACAAGTCGAGTGATGTTCGTCACACGCGAGAATAGGTTCTTATGTTGGAATCATAAGATCTTTATAAATGGATTGCTCATGTGGTAAGAGCATGGGATTTGGGCTCCGGTCCGGTGGCTTTCGTGGGCTAAGCTTTTGAACGTACTAAGCACTTGTCGGGAATGGGACCGGTAAGCCTAGTACCTTAATGAGACGGTGCGGGATCTTACCCTTACTAATCTTGATTGTTCACCTGCCCGGCTCGCCACTGGGAGGGGGGTACATGTGTGAGGATGGATGTACTGTGTGGGGGCATACCAGATAGCCTTGTACCCAGGACTGTAAGCTTCGATCCCAAGCCAAGGACTTTTGGGAACTGCCTGGTCGGTGCCAACTTTGTGATGGCACCACTCCGTGTGTTTAGGTTTACCTTGCAAGGATATAAATCAATCGATTGTCAGCCTCTCACCGTTATCTGAGACTGCTTAATCAACTGGCCATAATATCCCTTAATTATGGAACTATGTGAATATTACTGCATGGATTAATTGTATTGTACAATTCTTGATTGCAATAGATGGCTCAACTTAGAAATGGTAATTAACTAGAATTTGAGCTAAAAGATTGAAAGTAAGGACCTACTCTTTGTTGCTTTTCAGCAAAAGAACTCCACCGGCCAAAAAGTCTCTCATGTTTAGAGTTTGGTGATATAGTTATCACTCGACGGTTAAGTCTTGCTGAGTATTAGTATACTCAGCCTTGCTATAAAAATGTTGTTGCAGGTGTTGTTTGGCCTGGAGAGATTCCACCCGGCTGGGAGCTGGAATGGGTGGATGACGACGAGTGATGGCATCACGGATGGCCTCCTGTGATGTCTACCGTATCACTAGTGTATTATTCCGCTGTTTTCGAACTCTGAACCTTTACTTATCATGTCTTGAACAATGGTTTGTAATAATTAACCCTTCGGTGCGAATTTGGATTTAATTTCTGTATTGTACTCGGGACTCGCCTTCGTGTGAGTTTTAATGCATATGTTCGATCCTCTGTGTGTTATCCAAGTGATTTACCGGGCCTTGACCCGGCAACTTACGACGGGATGGTACTTTACTGTCGCTTAATGACCAAAGTGGATTGGTTTAGGCAATAGGACGGTATTTTCCTGGGCGGGTGTGACGCCCCAGGTTTTTATTTAACACTAATGACCAGTCAATCCTTTGACTTTGGTCAAATCGTGGTCAACCTGGGTCATCACCTCAAAAACCTAACCAACAATCACCCATGAGCATCTTAAGCAAGTCAACACCACTTGCCATGGTCAAAACCCTAGTCAAAGTGGTCAAACCCCTTAGTGCCCAGACCTTGTCCTGGAACTTTGGCCATGTTCTCCAAATTTTGTTTAAATACTCAAAAATCGGCCAATATAAAAGTTGTGCTGAATTTCATGGGACACATTTCATCTTTTGAGTGGCAATTCAAATTCGGAGGGGAAATAGTTCAAAAATCCAAGTCAAACTCAAATTCACTATTCATCGGCGCCATGAAAGTCACCAACTTTGCCTGCAGTTCATGCCTAAACCTTTGCTCAAAACATAGGTCGACCAGCACAAAAGTTATTCTCCTATAACCCCTCTACAACTTTCCTTTTTCGTGATTTTGAGGTTTCATTTGAAAATTTCGAGTTTGAGGCCGTCAAACTTGGGCAAATTAAAATTTAAAACGGGCACCGCGTCCTGGGCCGCGCCCACACGCCGGCGCGTCGCGCCCAAGCCGCCACGCGGCGGCCGGCGTACGTCGCCTGCCCTCGGCGTCCGGGGCCCCCCCCCTCTGCCGAACAGCGCGCCCGAGGACGCCATCATCGCGCCCGCGCGCCACCCGAGTGAAGATCCACCTGGGGAAGCGCCCCGCCGCGTGTGGCACCTCCGCCCGCGCCTAGCCGGACCCCCCGCCGTGCCGGCCGCCGGCACCTCGCCTGCCGCCCCGCTCTCTCTCTCCCCTCTCCTCCCTTGCTTCGAGGAGAAGCTCTCCCACGCCCACACTCACTCGCCCGACTATAAAAACCCACCCGTGCATCTCCCGCACGCGTGCACGTCCGCCCGCCCGCCATTGCCGCTGCCGCCGTAAGCTCGCACCTCCGCCCGCTCCCGCCGTCGGCCAAGCACTCCAAGCTCGCCCCTTGACCTCACTCGAGCCTTAACCGTCGCTTGTTGACCGGCATTGCCACTCCCCTCGCCGGAATTCGAGCCGAGGCGGCTGCTCCGCTGCGGCCTCGCCGCCGCCGCTCACCGGAGCCACCTCCGGCCACGCCGCCGCCACCAATCGAACCCCGGTGAGCTCAATCGTGCCTTAGTGCCATTTGTTGCCCTGCTCCGGCCGCCGTTCGCCACCGGCGAGCTCGCCCCGCCGCCGGAGGGCACGGTTGTGAATTCCCGAGGGCAGATCTGTGAACCAGGGACTTGGTTGTAACGATCTTTATCTTAGTTTTCTTGCAACTTAGTCCAGCACCTTAGAAAAATCATAGAAATTTGCAGAAAAATCAGAAAAATGCAATCCAAATTTTGTTGGTTTCAGTGAGACTAGATCTACAACTTCTATAAAGCAGAACCATACTTCTGACTTGTAGATTTTGAATGAAAATTCAAACTCAGTTTGGCACACATTTGTTGTAGTTCAAAATCTATAGAAGCTATGGAGCTGAATTTCGGATATGTTGCTAGATGTGTCATTTGTAGGCTCTGGACAAAAATTTGCACAAATTTGATGAACAGATCTTTTAATATGATTTACTTTGCATTTATGCTATTGCTGCCTTAATGATTTTTGTAGAAAAATAGGAATAGATTTTTGGGCTCAACTTCTGGCTATCATCATGAAATGGCTAGATTCAACTTTTCTACATTTATCATGATTTTATCTCTGTTAAAAGTATTTATTCTTGTTTTATGCTTAGATTTACTTTTAAATGCCTAGTTCAAATTTTTAAATTAGCTCTTGATGTGTTTGTAAGACTCCTAGGCTTGTTTTAGGTCAGAGTTGATATAGGAGTAAGTTTGGCTCTAGAGATGCTTTGTTTAATTATTTATGTGTTTCTCATCTTTATGGTAGCTAGGAAATGTCATTTTTGATATAATCGTTTTATGGCTCAATTAAATGTGAATCTTGGATAAGTGGTTTGGTTTAGGTAACTAGGACCTGCAATGCCTCTCTCATGGTTTTTATAATTTATTTTTGGAATCAAAAACTTGGAATCCAAATAAGCTTCATAATAGGTTTAATTGGGAAAATCACCTTGCAAAATTAATGACCTTATAAATATGTTGAGTAGCATGTGTAGGAGCTGAGGATCCACCCTTGCTGATTGGTGAAGTTAAATGGCTTTATTTGCTTAAATATGTACACAGTCACTATCAAAAAGATTAAATAATAAACCCCCACTTGTCATGTCCTAAATAGGAAGTTTAGGCTAGATGAGTGCTTATCTAGGTGAATATGGCCAACAAGAGTTGGATATGATAATTAATCTCTCACTCCACACAATAATCCCGCATATGCATTCCGTGTAGAACTTCCCGACAGTAACTACTCGCTCGTGCCGGAAGCCGAGGAAGGAGGAGCTGACGCGGAGCTGCAGTACGTGGAGGTGATCCAGGACACCGAGGAGCCCCAGGCTAACATTGCTGACGAAGGCAAGCACCGGTGCATTAACCTAAGTGTTTTGGAAATTTATGCAACTCTCTATGAATGATTGTGCATTTACGTTCAGGAGTTGAAATGAAACCCTAGATGCATGATCCCTAGGTACCTTTGTCCTTTACTAGTATGCTAGGTCGATAGCTGCCATGCTATAGGACCGTTACAAGTCGAGTGATGCTTGTCACTCGCGAGGATAGGTTCTTATGTTGGAATCATAAGGTCTTTAGAAATGGATTGCTCATGTGGTAAGAGCATGGGATTGGACTCCGGTCCACTGGCTTTCGTGGGTTAAGTGTATGAAAGTACTAAGCACTTGTCGAGAATGGGATCGGTAAGCCTAGTACCTTAATGAGGTGGTAAGGGGTTTTACCGTCACTAATCTTGGGATGCGTCCCACGGCTAGCTACCGGTGGTGTATGAGTGAGGCTGGGCGCTAGAGTGAGGCGTACCAGATAGCCTTGTACCAAAGACTGTGATCTTTTATCCTGAACCGAGGATTTTTGGGAACCGCTTGGTTGGTGGACTCTTGGAGAGTACACCCTTCCGTGTGTTTAGGTCCACCTCGCAAGGTTATAAATCAATCGGTTGTCGGCCTCTCACCGTTATCTGAGACTACTTATCCAACAGGACAGGATATCCCTTATGATGAAATATTGTCAATATTGTTGTCTGATTAATTGTATTGCACAACTTATGCTTGCAATAGCTTGCTCATTTAGAAAAGAGTAATCAACTAGAATCTGAGCTAAAATATTGAAAATAAGGACATACTCTTTGTTGCTTTTCAGCAAAAGAACCCCACTGGCCAAAAAGCCTCTCATGTCTAGAGTTGGTGATGTAGTTGTCACCCGACGGGTAAGACTTGCAGAGTATTAGTATACTCAGCCTTGCTATAATTGTGTTGATTTCAGGTAATGCCTTTAGTGATGTGTGGCCTGGAGAGATCCCACCTGGCTGGGAGCTGGAGTGGGTGGAGGACGATGAGTGAAGGCATCATTGCAGGCCTCCTGTGATGCTCATCGCAACGGTTAGCTATATTTCCGTTGTTTTAGAACTCTGAACCTCGTTATCATGTCAAGTACTTCGGTTTGTAATAATTAAACCATCCGGGGTAGATTTGGATGTAAATTATGTGTTGTACTCTGGACTCGCCTTCGTGTGAGTTTTAATGCATATTGTCGATCCTTTGTTGCTATATAAGTGATTTTACCGGGCTCGACCCGGCAACCAACGACGGGATGATACTTTATTACCGCTTAATGACCAAAGGGGATTGGTTTAGGTGATAGTACGGTATTTTCCTGGGCGGGTTGTCATAGCTGGTACCAGAGCGATTATATGCACCAGAGCTTAATTAACAACCTTAATCACTGGTTTTTGAATAAAATTTGCCAAGATTGTTTGGATTGCAAAATACGTTGGTCCGTTAAGGATGGATATAGACCGAGAGGCCCTAGAGGGAATTTTTGGGTTCTTTCAGGTGGCTTACAAATCTATGGTTTATTTTGCTAACTTCCAGCACATTTTATTCTTATCAGAACTTACTTTCTTGCACAACCATACTAGTTCATCACGTTTTGCCATACGTGGTGGTGCCACAGGAAAGTCATGTGAGGGATGGATGGGACCTATTCTAATGGGAACCCACGTCGCGTCTGCGTCTCATCACGTTTTGCCATACGTGGTGGTACCACATAAAAGTCATGTAAGGGATGGATGGGACCTAATCCAATGGGAACCCACTGTTGCGTCTGTGTCTCGCCATGTTTTGCCATACGTGGACGTTCCGCATTGAATATGCGAGGCAAGGATACACTCCATTCAAACGGAGGGTGTCTGAGGTTGGACGCTGTCCATGCAATGGCTTGATGCATGGATACCGTTTCTATAGTGAACGGTAATGTATGTGGACGCTTTCGTGGCGTGCTGGCACGGAAGGTTCTTTTCTGCAGGTACACTAACAACGTTCCGTTAGTCGCTAAGTGAGCATCGAATAGTTCTCGACTAGTTATTATAAGGAGAGACGAGTAAAAGCCTTGCCACCGGCACTAACTTCGATTTTTCGCTTGATCGCCGTGTGAGGACGAATAGGACGTCTTGCATCATGTTAAAAATCGGAACAACTTAAAAATGGACCCATAAATAAATTGTGTGCTCTCTAAGGTAAAATTTTGCTAGTGTGCGATTTTTGTGTTCTAGCATCGCCTCTCACATGTTTAGATGTTGTCGCTGTCCAAAAATCTATATGGCTGTTAGCTTGAATTTTTGCACCATGTTCTAGAAATAATTGGACTAGATGATCTATACCAAAGTTGCTCCATATCTAATCTAGTTTTTGCTCGCAAAAATTCATGGTCATAGCTTGTGTATATCTCGAGTTATACCCTTTTTAGTGAACCTTGGTCATGCAGTTTTCCTGGGGACAGTACTCTGAACATTGTATCTTTTGACCTTGTTCCAAATTGATCTAGCTCAACCATTGAATACCAAAAATGTGTGTCATAAACTTACTGAGTTGCTGGTCAAATTTGGGAATTTTTGGGGTTCTGGTTTTTGAGTTATGAATTTTTGTTCACAGCTACCAGAATTTTTGCACCATTTGACATGTTGCTCTCTTTTTGAGTTCTAACATGCGTTACATTTTTGTACAGATTGCTGCCCCCATTTTTCTCGAGTACGGTGCTAATGGTACGGTCCGTACCGACAGGCTGCACTAGGAGGGTTTTCCACGCCTTGTGTGGGAGGCACTCAGCGCCGCAGGCTACACCGTTCCGCCGATCTACGAGTCGATCGAGTTCGAGCACCTGGGCGTGCCCCGTTGCAGGGTGACCGTCACCGTACCTCGTCACCCGGACCACCCCGACTAGTTCGACTTGAGCTCCGTGTACTGGGGCCTTCGTGGGCAGGAGACCCTCGAGTCGGCTGCCCTATGGTTGCTGACGGACTTCTGCGACCACAACCCGACTGTGGTGGCGCTGTCATCATTCGGGCTGTTTCCGACGGTGAACCCGCACGACCCAGCGTGGCTGGACCGTGTGGACCACCTACAGGAGCTACTTCTGCTCGTGGTTCCGCTGGACGTCACGCGGACGCTAACACGTTGCTTGGACGCTGTTTTCACACTTCAGGCGCTGCGGAACACCACTCAGCTGATGTTGAGCCAACGTCTGTAGTCAGTTCGGCTAGCCTGGCACAGTCTCTCAGCGGCTTACCAGCAGCAGGGTTTCACTCTCTTTCAGGCTCAGCAGGAGAATGACTGGCTCCGTACCCGGAGGTTCCAGCTGGAGCTGGAGAGAGGTGACCACTTGCAGAGGATCCTTGACCTGGAGGCACAGGTCACTGACCTTCAGGAGCACGTGGACGCCGGAGACATAGAGAGGTTGACACTGCTTCAGAACATTGCAGAGATGTAGTAGCAGGTGGAGGAGGCAGAGGTGCAGGTAGCAGCACTGCAAGCCATCGTGGCTCTGCAGTCGGCACCCCCAGTGGAGGCATCTCCCAAGGAGCAGCAGGGACAGTCCGGCCTAGACCTGGAGAGTCAGGCGGGACCACCCCCACTGACACCACCCGCTTTACCTGCCGCCAGTGACGCCTTGGTTGGCAACTAGGTTGCCATAGTGTTGTAGTAGGATGACTTATACTCCTGTGTGTAGCCGCTTTTGGTTCGTTTTTGTGGTAGGCTAACTTAGGAGTATTCTTTTGTGCAGCACGACTGCAATGTAACCCCCTTATGTATGATGGTGATCCCAGAAACACGGCATCCATGTAATGCTTGGTTGAACACCATTTCTGCAGTGATTGTTGTAAAGAAAATGTTTAAGCTAGTTTGAAGATGGCACCGTTTGACGCCCTTTATGGACGAAGATGCCGCACCCCTTTGAACTGGTCAGAAGCTGGTGAAAGGACACTCTTTGGTCCGGACTTAGTCAAGGACGCTAAAGAGAAGGTGAAAGTGATAAGAGAGAATTTGAAGTTGGTTCAAATAAGGCAAAAAAGCTATCACGATAGAGGGACAGCACCCCGGTAATATGAAGTTGGTAATTATGTATACCTAAAGGTTTCACCAACTAAAGGTGTGCAAAGGTTTGGTGTTAAAGGAAAATTAGCTCCACGCTACATTGGACCTTATGAAATCATTCAAGTATGTGGGCTAGTGGCTTATCGCATCCGACTTCCGGAGCGATTCTCTGCAGTTCACAATGTGTTTCATGTGACTCAATTAAAGAGAGGTGTGCCTGTGCCTGAGACCGAAGTAATCACGGAAGCAAACGCTTGGATTAAGCTGGATCTTTCACTCATTGAGCATCCTATGAGGGTGTTGGACCGAAAGGAGAGAAGGACCCGAAGGCATACCGTCAGGATGTACAAGATACAATGGAGTCATCATACGGAAGAAGAAGCAACTTGGGAGACGGAACACTATCTCAACACCAAGTACCCGGGTTTTCTACAATCTCGAAACTGTAAGTTTTCTTTTACCTACCTTGTTCTTTAGAATCGAATCTCGGGACGAGATTCCTCTTAAGGGGGGTAGGCTGTGACGCCCCAGGTTTTTAATTAACACTAATGACCAGTCAAACCTTTGAGTTTGGTCAAATCTTGGTCAACCTGGGTCATCACCTCGAAAACCTAGCCAACAATCACCCATGAGCATCTTAAGCAAGTCAACACCACTTGCCATGGTCAAAACCCTAGTCAAAGTGGTCAAACCCCTTAGTGCCCACACCTTGTCCTGGAACTTTGGCCATGTTCTCCAAAATTTGTTTAAATACTAAAAAATCGGCCAATATAAAACTTGTGCAGAATTTCATGGGACACATTTCATCTTTTGAGTGGCAATTCAAATTCGGAGGGGAAATAGTTCAAAAATCCAAGTCAAACTCAAATTCACTATTCATCAGCGCCATGAAAGTCAGCAACTTTGCCTGCAGTTCATGCCCAAACCCTTGCTCAAAACATAGGTCGACCTGCACAAAAGTTATTCTCCTATAACCCCTCTACAACTTTCCTTTTTGGTGATTTTGAAGTTTCATTTGAAAATTTCGAGTTTGAGGCAGTCAAACTTGGGCAAATTCAAATTTAAAATGGGCAACACGCCCTGGGCCGTGCCCACGCGCCGGCGCGTCGCGCCCGTGCCGCCACGCGGCGGCCGACGTACGCCGCCTGCCCTCGGCGTCCGGACCCCCCCTCTGCCGAATCGCGCACCCGAGAACGCCATCATCGCGCCCGCGTGCCGCCCGAACGAAGATCCACCTGGGGAAGCGCCCCGCCGCGCGTGGCTCCTCCGCCCGCACCTGGCCGGACCCCCCGCCGTGCCGGCCGCCGGCACCTCGCCTGCTGCGCCGCTCTCTCTCCCCTCTCCTCCCTTGCTTCGAGGAGAAGCTCTCCCACGCCCACACGCGCTCGCCCGACTATAAAAACCCACCCGTGCATCTCCCGCTCGCGTGCACATCCGCCCGCCCGCCATTGCCGCCGCCGCCGTGAGCTCGCACCTCCGCCCGCTCCCGCCGTCGGCCAAGCACTCCAAGCTCGCCCCTTGACCTCACTCGAGCCTTAACCGTCGCTTGTTGACCGGCATTGCCGCTCCCCTGGCTGGAATTCGAGCCGAGGCGGCTGCTCCGCCGCGGCCTCACCGCCGCCGCTCGCCGGAGCCACCTCCGGCCACGCCGCCGCCACCAATCGAACCCCGGTGAGCTCAATCGTGCCTTAGTGCCATTTGTTGCCCTGCTCCGGCCGCCGTTCGCCGCCGGCGAGCTCGCCCCGCCGCCGGAGGGCACGGTTGTGAATTCCTGAGGGCAGATCTGTGAACCAGGGACTTGGTTGTAACGATCTTTATCTTAGTTTTCTTGCAACTTAGTCCAGCACCTTAGAAAAATCATAGAAATTCATAGAAAAATCAAAAAATGCAATCCCAATTTTGTTGGTTTTAGCGAGACTAGATCTACAACTTCTACAAAGTATGACCATACTTTTGACTTGTAGATTTTGAATGAAAATTCAAACTCAGTTTGGCACACATTTACTGTAGTTCAAAATCTAAAGAAGCTATGGAGCTGAATTTTGGATATATTGCTAGATATGTCATTTGTAGGCTCTGGACAAAATTTTGCACAAATTTAATGAACAGATCTTTTAATATGATTTACTTTGCATTTATGCTATTGCTGCCTTAATGATTTTTGTGCTCAACTTCTGGCTATGATCATGAAATGGCTAGATTCAACTTTCCTGCATTTATCATGATTTTATCTCTGTCAGAAGTATTTATTCTTGTTTTATGCTTAGATTTAATTTTAAATGCCTAGTTCAAATTTTTAAATTAGCTCTTGATGTGTTTATAAGACTCCTAGGCTTGTTTTGGGTCAGAGTTGATATAGGAGTAAGTTTGGCTCCAGAGATGCTTTGTTTAATTATTTATGTGTTTCTCATCTTTATGGTAGCTAGGAAATGTCATTTTCGATATAATCGTTTTATGGCTCAATTAAATGTGAATCTTGGATCAGTGGTTTGGTTTAGGTAACTTGGACCTGCAATGCCTGTCTCACGGTTTTTATAATTTATTTTTGGAATCAAAAACTTGGAATCCAAATAAGCTTCATAATAGGTTTAATTGGGAAAAATCACCTTGCTCAATTAATGACCTTATAAATATGTTGAGTAGCATGTGTAGGAGCTGAGGATCCACCCTTGCTGATTGGTGAAGTTAAATGGCTTTATTTGCTTAAATATGTACATAGTCACTATCAAAAAGATTAAATAATAAACCCCCACTTGTCATGTCCTTAATAGGAAGTTTAGGCTAGATGAGTGCTTATCTAGGTGAATATGGCCAACAAGAGTTGGATATGATAATTAATCTCTCACTCCACACAATAATCCCGCATATGCATTCCGTGTAGAACTTCCCGACGGTAACTACTCGCTCGTGCCGGAAGCCGAGGAAGCAGGAGCTGACGTGGAGCTGCAGTACGTGGAGGTGATCCAGGACACCAAGGAGCCCCATGCTAACATTGCTGACGAAGGCAAGCACCGGTGCATTAACCTAAGTGTTTTGGAAATTTATGCAACTCTCTATGAATGATTGTGCATTCACGTTCAGGAGTTGAAATGAAACCCTAGATGCATAATCCCTAGGTACCTTTGTCCTTTACTAGTATGCTAGGTCGATAGCTGCCATGCTATAGGACCGTTACAAGTCGAGTGATACTTGTCACTCGCGAGGATAGGTTCTTATGTTGGAATCATAAGGTCTTTAGAAATGGATTGCTCATGTGGTAAGTGCATGGGATTGGACTCCAGTCCACTGGCTTTCGTGGGTTAAGTGTTTGAAAGTACTAAGCACTTGTCGGGAATGGGATCGGTAAGCCTAGTACCTTAATGAGGTGGTAAGGGATTTTACCGTCACTAATCTTGGGATGCGTCCCACGGCTAGCTACCGGTGGTGCATGTGTGAGGCTGGGCGCTAGAGTGAGGCGTACCAGATAGCCTTGTACCAAAGATTGTGATCTTTTATCTTGAACCGAGGATTTTTGGGAACCGCTTGGTTGGTGGACTCTTGGAGAGTACACCCTTCCGTGTGTTTAGGTCCACCTTGCAAGGTTATAAATCAATCGGTTGTCGGCCTCTCACCATTATCTGAGACTACTTATCCAACTGGCCAGGATATCCCTTATGATGAAATATTATCAATATTGCTGTCTGATTAATTGTATTGCACAACTTATGCTTGCAATAGCTTGCTCATTTAGAAAAGAGTAATCAACTAGAATCTGAGCTAAAATATTGAAAATAAGGACATACTCTTTGTTGCTTTTCAGCAAAAGAACCCCACTGGCCAAAAAACCTCTCATGTCTAGAGTTGGTGATATAGTTGTCACCCGACGGGTAAGACTTGCTGAGTATTAGTATACTCAGCCTTGCTATAATTGTGTTGATTTCAGGTAATGCCTTTAGTGATGTGTGGCCTGGAGAGATCCCACCTGGCTGGGAGCTGGAGTGGGTGGAGGACGACGAGTGAAGGCATCATGGCAGGCCTCCTGTGATGCTCATCGCAACGCTTAGCTATATTTTCGCTGTTTTCGAACTCTGAACCTCGTTATCATGTCAAGTACTTCGGTTTGTAATAATTAAACCCTTCGGGGCAGATTTGGATGTAAATTATGTGTTGTACTCTAGACTCGCCTTCGTGTGAGTTTTAATGCATATTGTCGATCCTTTGTTGCTATATAAGTGATTTTACCGGGCTCGACCTGGCAACCAACGACGGGATGATACTTTATTACCGCTTAATGACCAAAGAGGATTGGTTTAGGCGATAGTACGGTATTTTCCTGGGCGGGTTGTCACAGCCTGTGGCAAGGTTTCGCGGCGGCTGGCCAACAAGTGCCACGGCGCGGCTTAGGGGAAACTAGGGTTTCGATCTTGGCACATAAAGGCTCGGCCTTTGGCCGGACTCTGGCTCAACGGCGACAAGACAGGGTGGCGGTGCGAGTTCAAGGCTCGGCCTTTGGTCGTAGCAAGAGGGTTCGGTGCCCGGGCGCAAGGCCTTTCCTTGGCCTTGACCAAAATAAGGATGGTGAGCAAAGGGAGTTGCGCTCTGCGGGGTTCAGGGGGGGCTAGGGATGTGCTAGAAGGGAACAAGGTCGGGGTTTGTTCGGCTTTTGGGCGCGGCGCACTCCATGCTGGTGAGAAAGTAGAGTGGCGGCGTAACTTCGCACGACGGCGAGGTCCCAGGGCGGTGAGCAGTGAGTGTCGCCGGCACGCCCTCTCTCGAGCGTGGGCGTGTGTGCCAGGCGGTGCACGGGTGTGACTATGAGACCCTAAAGGCAAGACCTTGCCCCTGGGTGTGTGTGAAAGCCAGCGGCTTGACCTCGGTGGCGAGCTGGGCGACAACGCATGCTCGGAGCACACGACGACATCTCAACCCGGCGAGCGCACGATGGCCGGACATGATGTGGTCAGCGCAGACAAAGGCCGACATACATGAGGACAGGAAGGCAGGGACCGAAAGCCCACCTTTGGGTTCGACAGGGCATTCGAGCATTTCATCGAACATGTATAGGGCGAGGCGGATGAAGGCGACAGCTTGCAAACTAGGCTGCAGAGGGGGTGCTAGGTGAACAAGGCGAAGCTTTGGGTGTGTCCATTGGGTGTGCACACATGCGTGACCTCATGCCGTTGCCACGGCCTTGCCAGCGAGTGCGCGCCATTATTTCAAAGCGCCTCGGCATGAACACGGCCGCGAGTAAACCGGTGAGCAATGCAGGGACGACAGACAAGCGGTGGCGCGTGCGCGGACGATGGCAGCGGCACTTGCAGGCATAAGGCACAACTCGATGGTCGGCACACAAGCGACGGCGGTCTACGCGGCGGCGCGATGCGAGCAGCTCGGAGCAAAGCTCTGTCTCCACGGGCTTGGCCCATTTTCTCTCCACGGCACGACGGCCGGCACGCAAAGCGAAAAGCGGAGCTCAACACTCACCTGGGGGTCCTGGTCATGATGGCGAACGACGGTGAAGAAGCAGAGCAGGGATGACGGCGTGGCTCTTGGGCAGAGGAAGCAGAGCAAGCAAAGGTCGTTGCGGTTCAGCGTACGGACATCTCCGCCTTCTTGGCAACGGCGGTTCTTGGCATCACGGTGTCGACAGTGCTCCCATGGATGGCTCCACCTTCACGCCACATGCGGCAGCTCCAGGATGGCGACGAAGTCCACGGCCCAGCGCGGCTCCCTTGAGCAACAACACCGGCTCCTCCCCGGCGCAACGATGCAGGGCTCCTTTTCCCCCACTTCTCATTCCTCCTTTCTTCTTCTCCACGAATGGTGTCTCCTGGATGGACCCCATAGCGCCGGCGGCAAAGGGTCCTTGGCGTCCAGGACAGCAGCCCGGTCTTCCTCCCTTCCTCCTCTCCTTCCTCTCCTCCTCCCTTTCTCTGATGGTGGACAGATGGATTTGGAATGGGGAATTCCCCAGTCGGCGGCGGATTTGGGGAAGAAGCCCCAGGCGGCTAGGTCAGGGAGGTCGGTGGGTTGGATGGGATTTTATAGAGCGGTGCTAGGGTTTTGGGCTGGGATGGACGGCAGACGGCAATTCGAGCGGCGTGGCGCGCATCCATGCACGCCCGTATGACAGGGGTGGCAGCCATGGGCGGCCTGGTGAGCTCGCGGCGTCCCCACAGCGTGCGTCACGGGAAGAAAGCAGAAAGGAAGAGGAAAAAGGAGGGGAAAGAGAGGCTGACTAGTGGGGTCCGCGTGTCAGCAACACAAGGGGATGTGCGGTTGGTGGAAGGTGGGCCGGCGGGCTGAAAGGCCAGGTGGGCCGCGCGGTTGGGCAGGCCGGCGGTGAAAGTTGGAGGGGCTCCGGTGGAATTTTCGAACTGGTTTAAGGCCCAAGCTGCAAAGGGTGTTTGTCCTATTTCCTATACTTATACACATATGATTCAAATTCGAATTTAGAATTCAAATTTGAATCCCACACAAATAAAATCCAAACAAAATTCATTAAACTCCAAAGTTCTCACACTAGCATTTTATAATTCATAAATTTTATTATTTTGCTCAAAATAAACATAAGAATTTAGGGAAGGATCAAAGAAGACATCCTTATAAATTAATTAAGCACTCAAATTCATCCAAAAATTTTGAAATTCACATTTTTGCATAAACTAACATTCTGGGAAAATTTCGGGATGTTACAGAACTACCCCCCTCACAAGAATCTTGTCCTCGAGATTAAGAGCTTACTCCCAGTTTTCGAAGAGACGAGGAAACAAAAGAAACCAGTTGCACCATTCTCGAGAGTTAAAGCTGATGTAGCACAACTTAAAACTCACCGATCATGGCATTAGGAGCGTCGGTAGCCTTTCCTTCCTTCAGGTGGGTAAGCCTTCCACGGCCAACGGACTGCTAGGGAGCAGACTGAGGAGGTCCCCCTCCTGAGGTTGGTGCTTTGGTGGGAGTAGCGGGGTTCTTCTTGTTGGGGCACTCATAGGACTTGTGCCCAGGCTTGCCACAGGCGAAGCAAGTCGGGGTGAACCCTCCGGTCTTGGGTCTTGGAGTGTTATGCTGCAGACGGTTGTATCCTCCATTATGCTGCTAGTAGTTGAAGCTTCCTCCTCCAGAGAAATGGTTTTTGCCTCCTCCGAAGTTGCTTCCATGCTGGTTATGTCCTGGGCGTGGGCTCCCTCTCATCATGTTGCTTGGTCCATTCCTCGGCCTGTGCAACGACCGGTCAAAGTGATCCCGGTCTCCCATTCTGTTCTTGTACTTCATGCGGTCTTCATGCCCCCTTCTTTCTTCTTAGAGTGCGATGGCACGGTTCACCAAGTGGCGCAGGGACTTGCGCTCACTTCCCTTCAATCCCTGGCGAAGACCATGGTGAAGGCCTCGCATGAACCAGAATTGCTTCTTGTCATCAGTGTTGGTGTCATCGGGAGCATAGCGCATCATTTTCATGAAATGGCGCTCATACTCCTCCACCCTCATTGAACCCTGGTTCATGGTGCAGAACTCTTGAATTTTATGAGTCATCAGCTCCTTGGGCAGGTACTGCTCGCGGAAAACCTCGTAAAACTCCAGCCAAGTGATGTAGGCTGGGTTCGGGTGGCTGTAGGAGTAGTTGTCCCACTATGAGTTGGTTGGTCCCTCCAGCTGGTGCGCGGTGATGGTGATGCACTCTTCGTCGGTGTAGGCGGTGAGGTCGAGCTTGGTCTCAATCACCCTCAGCTAGTCATCGGCGACAAGTGGCTCATCTGAGTAACTGAAGGTAGGGGCCTTCGGGCGGATGAACCTCTCGATCTTCTTCGTGAGGTCTTCTTCAGGCGGACCATTGCGGTTCCCACCGTTGCCTCGGTGCTCCATGGCTTCTGCCATCCTCTGCATCAGCTGACTCTGAATGGCCATCACATCTACCAAGTTGAGTGGTGGCGGTGGCGGATGCTCGGGCTTAGGCTGATCTTGTTCCGGCTCGGGCTCAGCTTCCTCCTCTTCCTCAGCTTCAAGGCCAGCTGGCAGCGGTGGCGGTGGTGGCGCACCGGCACCCTGGCCTCGAGCTCCTCCACGGACAGGCGTGTGTACACGGCCACGGGCAGGTGCACACCCACGTCCACAAGTGGCGGCACGGCCATGACTACGACCACGGCCCTGTGGGGCTTCCTCTTCCTCGGCATCCTCTTCAAAGCGTGGCAGCAAACGCCCGGACCTTCTGATCGACATCCTTCTGGAAAACACGACCATGGAAGGGAAAACTTTAGACGATGTCACTCACCAACCAATTGAATCTGATAGCAAGCATGAAAATATTACTAAATATATAACCTACCACATAACTAGAAGATGCATTAAGACACGATTAACTCCATTAAAAGCCAAATGCTCAGCAAACATGATAGGTACACATATAAGGTTCCTCGAGGCTGACTCGGGCCTTAGAGGTCGCAAGCACAACAATAATCTAGTACATCGTTATGAGATCCCGAAGAGGTTGTGCCTAACATATTGTTTCAACACTTCTCCACTTCATCGTGCTTCGGACAAGTTCTCGACCAAATGGTCATGTCCCTGTAAGGAAAGTTGAATCCCGTAGGTAAGAAAGAAGGTTTAAAAAGGGAAAAGCATTTTATAAAATAATTCAAGGAGTTTATACAAAGCAAGGACACGTAGAGAATCCTTATAAACTATCAGCCATTTCTAGGGATACGTGCTACGATCAAGTACGGCTCTGATACCACCTGTAACGACCCGGGTTTTTGGTGAGGAAAACCCGACTCTCTGTACCCTTGTGATAGTCCCTGGATCAGTCACTATCGCGTACAGAACTCATCACAGACGATATATCACAGCCATACATCGAAACACACAAATATAAGTACTTAATTTATTACAAATCCATTATGGAGTACAACATTACAAGCCTCTTGGCTGAATCAGAGTGAAAAGCCTATGCAGTGGTATCTAGCATCCCAGAAGAGTCTCCATCTTTTATTCTTCTCACCCACACGCATCCTTGAGCGCAGCGACATCTCCCTCAGTCGTACCACCCATCGGCGTTGTTGTCGTAGTCAGTCTCGTACCATGCACACCTAAAGTCTATCCCTAAGGAATGGGATAGGTCCACATCACCGACTGTATGCAGCTTTAAGTGGCCGAACTCTAAAGGGTAAGATAAGTGGCAAGGCAAAAGTGAGAGCCATGTGCGGTTCGAGGACCGGTGGATGGTCGCTACCTGGTGTGATGAGTGATTGGCAACGTGGTGTGGACTAATTCTTGGCTAAGTATTACAGGTGCAGGTTGCGGCTTGACTGGTGTTGGTACAGGTGTAGAACAAGCACGAAAGGTCGTTGCTGGTGAGGCCTCCAGGTGTGGAGAAGACAAGTAGGCTTGGTTCGAGGGACCCGATGGCCAGCGGAGTCAAGTGCAGGCCGCATGGTGGCAAGAATGGCAAGATGAAGTCATGGACGGTTTCTTGGTTGAGCCTCAAAACCAAGGTCGAGCTGGGACTACGTGGGAGCCGAGTCATGAGTGCTGATTGGCGGAGGCTACACTGAGTTCGCGGGGTTTCCGGTGGTTCACCAGAAAACTACTGGGTTCTTTGGTTGATCCACAAAGCCAAGACCGAAGACGGAGGTGCAGCAGCATCAGACCGGTCTGACCGGTGGGTCTGACCGGTCTGACCGGTGTGCGACGACGTAGTCCGGAGACTTCGAAGCGGTGGACACGCGTCGGGATCGCAAGGCTTGCGTCGAGGCTAAGCAAGTTTGCGGTCGCTGGGCATCCGTCCGATGGTGCGAAGACAAAGATTCCCAAAGTGCCCCTCGGGGGTGTGTATCCTAGTATTAGGCCTTAGGGGTATTTTAGTCTTTCAGCTGGCCTCCAAATAACCCAAGTGGTGAGAGGATGGCAGCCATCTCTTGGAACCCTAGCTCATTTTGTTTTGCTATTTTCCTCTTCCTTTTTCCTTTGGAATTTCTAGGACTAGCTTGAGAGCTTCATGGTAAGATCTTGTGAGAGGGAAGGATGATCGGGCGGCAAGCTAGACCTTGTATGAACCTCTTTGGTATGTATAGATGATTCGGCGTGGTTCCTCAAGGCTTGGATGTGTCTTTCCGTTTCTCCTTTTTGGTGATTTTCGGAGCCCTTTCTTGGTGATTTTCTTGTGGCGGTTTCGAGGCCTTTCTCTTTGGGATTTGGTGGGGGATGTATGCTTGAACCCTTCGTGGTTCTTTTCCCTTTGATTCCCCTCCCAAATCCGTGAGCAAAGGGGCTCGATTTTGGGGTTTTTTCCTCTCTAGGGTTGGAGGCGTTCTTAGTGGGATTTCTTCGATTCCTCTCGATTTAGCAAGTTTTGGTGGACCAAATCTTGGCTATAGAGTGCCCATGAGGTGTTCCTACTATCACCAAAGTCTTGTGCAAATCTGTGGAGCGATTCGGGAGATTGGGAGTTGGATTTGGGGGTGTTGACCCGCGGGCGCTGTTCATCCCGAGCTGCCCAGCCTGACCGGTCTGACCGGTGCTGCTCACCAGTCTGATCGGTGTAGAGGCTTTGTGGGATTTGCCTCGGGTGAACGTCTTGGTGAGTTCCCTGTTGTCTCATGTTGCTGCTATTTCGAGTTTGGTCAGTTTTGGAGCTCGGTAGGTCTGTTTGGTGGATTTGGGATTTCCTGGCTTGGACCAGTTTGACCGGTAAGCTACACCGGCCTGACCGGTGTAGGGGCCTTCTGTGGAAGTTCTCAGGTTTTTCCAGGTTGCTCCAGCAGGGACCGGTCTGACCGGTGCTGCTCACCGGTCTGACCGGTGCAGTCCAGTAGTGCTCGAGTTGCTTGTTCCACTGCGTTCTCGAGTAGATCTAGGTGGTTGTTGGTTCCTAGGACTAGTAGCACTCCAGTGGCTGCGTGGTCTTGGCCAACTTGGGTAGTTGAGTCGGAGACGTGCTTTGGAAGCCTTGTTCATCTTGTTGAAGTCTCCATCTCCTTCGAGAATAATTTTTATCGGCTCCCATTCACTCCCCCTCTCTCTTGTCGCCAGTTCCGGTCCTTCAAGTGGTATCAGAGCCGGTTACGGATCTTCGGATTCTAACCAGTCTAAGATCCAAGGATGGCGTACCAGGAATGGGGTTCGGGTCCTCCGCATTTTGATGGCAAAAACTTCCAGATGTGGCAGAGGCGGATGGCGGCGTTCCTCCGCGGAAAGGGTCTGGTCCTTTGGGACATTACGGTGAACACAGCTTATGTTCATCCGATTAACTTCCTTGCTCCGGGATCGAGGGACATGTTCGACGCCAACAACAAGGCAGTCGACTACTTGTTTCGTGCTGTGTGTCAGTCCGAATTCGATCGGGTTCAGATAGGGGACTTAGCTTGTAGGATTTGGGAGCAGTTGAAGGATGCTCATGCTGGGAATGCTCAGGTTCAGGCTCGGATGTACGCGACTTACCGAAGAGAGTACGAGAACTTCACTCATCTCCCCGGTGAGTCCGTCGATGCCCTTTTCCAGCGGTTTACGGTTGTGGTGAACAACATGAGAGCCAATGTGGCTGTGCTCCCATACGATGATCATGATAGAGCCGTGAAGCTCTTGCACTTGTTGGATCACACCGTATGGGACGGAAAGGTCGAGGCTATTCTTGAGTCCGAGAAGTATGACACCCTGACCGTGAATGAGCTGTTCTCGAAGCTCAAGTCAGCTGAGTTGGACCGCGGTATGACAGCCAAGCTCGAGAGCCCGACTGACTCTCATAGTCTTGCTCTCGTCAGTGGCTCAGGTGCTAAGGCTAACGCTAACCCATCCTCCAGGATGTACTCTTTGTCCTCTTTGATGTCTTTGCCAGAGGAGGAGTTTGATGTACTTGGAGAGGACGAGCTGGCGTTGCTGACACGGAGATTCGAGAGGATGCACGAGAACCGGGTGAACTCAAGAAGGAACTCGAGGATGTGCTTCAAGTGTGGAAAGACCGGACACTTTTTCGCCGAGTGTCCGAAGGTGAACAACCACGACAAGCACAAGTCCAAGGACAAAGGAAGAAGATCCAAGAAGAAGGAGCATGAACATGGGACGAAGATACGGGCCCGAGAGAAGATCAAGAGATCGAGCGACATCGACTCTGGCTCTGAGGACGTGTCATCAAGCTCGAGTGAAGAAGAAGAAGAAGAGGACAGCAAGAGGAAAGACAAGAAGAAGAAAAGGTACTTCGACAAGTACTTGAACGGCCTTTGCTATACCGCAAGCAAGACTTCAAGAAGCTACAACAAGAAGGATGGTCTTTGCGGCATGGCACGCAGCTCCGGCAGCAAGAGAAGCCAGAAGAACGCATCGGACTCAGACTCCGACTCCGAGGATGAGGTATGTGATGAGCTCTCTTCTTTGCACAAGGAGAATGAGGAGTTGGTTGACTTGCTTGATAATCACGATCACATGCTTAGAGAGGCTAAGAAGCTTAGGAAGGAGCTTAGAGCTTTGCTTGAAGATGCTAGAACTAGAGTGGCTGAGCTAGAAACACAGGTTCTTGATGGCAAGCTTGAAATAGATTTGCTTAAGGCTAGCCCTGTGGTTTCTGATGAGGTTGACTGTGCCGATTGCTCTGTTTTCCTAGCTGATTTGACTGCTCTTAGGGAAAAGCATGCCTCCAAGTGTGAGGAACTAGATGTGCTTAGGGTTGAGTTGGCTGAGCTACAATCTAGACCCACTTTGCTTGGTGCATGTACTTCTTGCCCTGGTTTGCATGAAAAAATTGCTGAGCTTCGTTCTCGCATGGTTTCACTTGAGGCTGATTTGAAAGTGCCTATTCCTACTTCCTGTTCTACCTGTGAATTGCATGTTGTGAAGAATTTGGATCTTGCAAAATGTGTTGATCGCTTACAAGATGAAAATGATAAGTTACGTGAAGTGCTGAGTTGGTTGTCTAGTCAGGAACCTCAGCTTGGTATGATGATTGCCAGTTGTAAGCGCTTTGATGGTTGGGCTTTGGGATCTGATAAGTTTGGTGAGAGCAGTGGTGAGAGACAAGGGAAATTTGGGAATATTCCAGTTCCACCACAACCCACACCCAAAGACAAGTTTGCACCCAAGCCTAACCAGTTGCTTAAACCGAGAGAAAAACCAAGTGAGAAGGCAAGTGAAAAGCCTAGTGAGAAACCAAGTGGGAAGCCTAGTGAGAAGCCTTGTGAAGAGCCTCACCCCAAGCCTAAGCCAAGACCAATCCATTTCCATTGTGAGTTTTGTGGGAAGGATGGTCACAAGAGAGAGTTTTGCTATAAGAGAAGGAGAGAGGCGAGAATGGCTAAGGAGTGGGCAAACAAGGACCGGTACCACCCTTCTCATGGTGTACCTGAGCCTCGTATGCCATTGCCTAATGGAAAGGGTGTTGTGCATACGGTTCCAGCATGGAGAGATAGGAGAGCTTCAAGTGGAGGCAAGTTTGCTAGCCGAGGACCACCGGCCAGACCGGTCAGAGTGACCGGTCAGACCGGTGCTAGGCAGCGTGCTGGACAGTTTGGTTTCTGGGGCCGTGATGCTAGAGGGTTCAGCCCGTTTGGTCGTGGAACAGGTGGTAGGTGCTTTGAGTCTGGTGGTGTTGAGTTTGCTGGACGGTCTCCACCTCGTGATCAATACAAGGTTGGGAGAGGTCGCAGTTTTGAGTCTCAGAGGGGCTACGGACCATGTTTTCCTTTTCGTCGTACTCGTACTCCTCCAGTGAGACGGGAGTGGTTTTCCCATGGTGGTTCCAGGTTTGATAGGTTTGATAGGATGGATCACAGTTTTGATAGGCGTGGTAGGATGGATGTTGCTAACCCTACTTTTGAGGAGATGGCTCGGCACTGGTTTGACACCTTTAGTACTAACCCCAGTGTTGAGTCATTTGCTCGCTCTTGCTCTTGGTTTTGAGTTGCAGGAGGGAGGCTCGGAGAACGTTTGGTTGATATCGGGGGTGGTTCTCCAGCCTCATACCCCGGTGGTGTCAAAGAGAAACATCACTTTCGGGGATGGTGGACAAGGATGGGTGACTTCTGAAGAAATGATCAAGGTAAGTGATTTTGTGACCTTCAAGTGTGTGGCCTTGGTCAAACCACTTGGTTCGTTTTGCTCCTTGCCCTATCTCATGTGCGTAGGGTGAGCTTTGTATGCTCTTTGGACCTAATGCATGAGTTTAGGGGGAGCCTGTGTGCTTAGTGTGCTCTTTGCTCTATCATGTGTGCTTAGGGTGAGCTTTGTATGCTCTTTGGCCCTAGTGCATGTGTTTAGGGAGAGCTTATGAGTTTTGTGCTCTTTTGCCGGTGGTGTCGAGCCCTTTTGCCTCCCCTCGAGGAGCCGGTCGTTTGTGAGCTTTGTGTGTGTGGTTGGTTTCCTGAGTGGGTGTGTGGGAGCTCCTTTGTAGTGTATAGCTTTCCTTTGTGCATTTATTGCATTTGGCATGGCATATGTAACATGATGTATAGGCATCTTTGTATCTTAGGTTGCTTGCATTTTTGTATCATATGCATTGAGTAGGAAAAGCTTCTCCTATATACATTGTTCATCAGGGTATGATATATATGTCCTTGTGAGCTAGTTTGGTAAGCTATGGTTAGTTTGGCTTAGCTCTTGATGATCTTGATTTATATCCATGGTTGATGGCTATGTTTTTCAAAAATGTCACATGTATGCTCTCTTGTGAGTAAATGCCTTTATATGATCTTGACATGTTTCTGTGGCTTGGCTATGCTTAATTTGTGGTTGGACAGCTTATTTTGATCATATGGGGCCAAAGGCTCATTTGCCATCACGAATGTTTAGCCCCCATGCTTTATCTTGTGGAGGGGCATAAGTTCCTTTTTGTCGCAAAGACATTTCATGTACCAAATATAAATCTGAAAATGAAATGTAAGTTGCTTGGAAAATGTGCTCCCATGTCATATGTGCTTAATTTACTTGCTTTTGGGTGCTAAACCGTTGCATGTTGCTTACCAATGAGAAGTCTCATTTTTAGAAGTAAGCACATGGCTCGGTGGCTTTGACATGACATGAGGTGCTTGTGGGTGTTTATGATGGTCTTATGCTTAGAATGGTTGTCCTAGCATGAAGTTTGTGTGGCTTTGCCATTTTGACATGTTTTGCTCATGTTTAGGACTTTGCTCATGAGAGGGTGTTTTTTTCGCAAAAATAGTCATTTCTATCTTAGCTTAGCCCAATGGTTGTGAAACTTGGTGATCTTGTAGTTTTTGTCCATACGAAGCTATAGAGTATCTAACTTGCTCATTTGAAGGTGTGTAGCATGCTATGTTGAATTTTGTCTATTTGAGAAGCTCTAGGTTGCATTTTTTTTTGCATTTTTGGCTTGTTTCATGCATTGTCAACAAGGGGGAGAAGTTTGAGCATGTTTTGGCTTGCTGCATGCATTTAGAAGGTTTCCAAGTGGTTTCGAGCTAGTTTTGAGCTCGTGCAGTTCCCAGTTTTTCCCAGGTGGCCATCGGCCTGACCGGTGCTGCTCACCGGTCTGACTGGTGTGAGTGTCAGGTGCTGGACGATCTTGTCCACCGGTCTAACCGGTGAGGAGGACCGGTCTAACCGGTCAGAGCAAAGCTGAGGCAGCTGCTCTGTTTCGTGAAGTGGTTTGCATGCATTCGTCCAGGGGGAGTTGCATTGGTTCAGGGGGAGCTTGCATATGTGCAGGGGGAGCTCTTTGTGGTTTTCGAGCTTTGGATTGGTGGTTTGCGCTCTTTGCTTGAGCGTGTTTTGTCTCGGATGTGTCGAGCCGTTGCCCTTGCCTAAGGGGTTCGAGACTTGTCTTCTTCAAGTGATCTTGCTCTTTGCCTTTCTTTTGGCTTTCGATCGCTTGTTGGAGTTTCTTTTAGTCGTTTCTTTTCTTTTCCTTTTCTCTCTGGTTACCAAAACGTGTGTGTTATCAATGCACTCATCAAGGGGGAGATTGAGAGCCATGTGTGGTTCGAGGAGTGGTGGATGGTCGCTTCCTGGTGTGATGAGTGATTGGCAACATGGTGTGGACTGATTCTTGGCTAAGTATTGCAGGTGCAGGTTGCGGCTTGACTGGTGTTGGTGCAGGTGAAGAACAAGCGCGAAAGGTCGTTGCTGGTGAGGCCTCCAGGTGTGGAGAAGACAAGTAGGCTTGGTTCGAGGGACCCGGTGGCCAGCGGAGTCAAGTGCGGGCCGCATGCTGGCAAGAACAGCAAGATGAAGTCATGGACGGTTTCTTGGTTGAGCCTCAAAACCAAGGTCGAGCCGGGACTACGTGGGAGTCGAGTCATGAGTGGTGATTGGCGGAGGCTACACCGAGTTCGCGGGGTTTCCGGTGGTTCACCAGAAAACCACTGGGTTCCTTGGTTGATCCACAAAGCCAAGACTGAAGACCGAAGATGGAGGTGCAGTAGCATCGGACCGGTCTGACCGGTGGGTCTGACCGGTCTGACCGGTGGGTACCGGTCTGACCGGTGTGCGACGACGCAGTCCAGAGACTTCGAAGTGGTGGACACGCGTCGGGATTGCAAGGCTTGCGTCGAGGCTATGCAAGTTTGCGGTCGCTGGGCATCTGTCCGATGGTGCGAAGACAAAGTTTCCCAAAGTGCACCTCGGGGGTGTGTATCCTAGTATTAGGCCTTAGGGTATTTTAGTCTTTCGGCTGGCCTCCATATAACCCAAGTGGTGAGAGGATGGCAGTCATCTCTTGGAACCCAAGCACATTTTGTATTGCTATTTTCCTCTTCCTTTTTCCTTTGGAATTTCTAGGACTAACTTGAGAGCTTCATGGTGAGATCTTGTGAGAGGGAAGGATGATTCGGTGTGGTTCCTCAAGGCTTGGATGTGTCTTTCCGTTTCTCCTTTTTGGTGATTTTCGGAGCCCTTTCTTGGCGATTTTCTTGTGGCGGTTTCGAGACCTTCCTCTTTGGGATTTGGTGGGGGATGTATGCTTGAACCCTTCGTGGTTCTTTTCCCTTTGATTCCCCTCCCAAATCAGTGAGCAAAGGGGCTCGATTTTGAGGTTTTCTCCTCTCTAGAGTTAGCGGCGTTCTTGGTAGGATTTCTTCGATTCCTCTCTATTTAGCTAGTTTTGGTGGACCAAATCTTGGCTATGGAGTGCCCATGAGGTGTTCCTACTATCACCAAAGTCTTGTGCAAATCCGTGGAGCGATTCGGGAGATCGGGAGTTGGATTTGGGGGTGTTGACCCGCGGGCGCTGTTCATCCCGAGCTGCCCAGCCTGACCGGTCTGACCGGTGCTGCTCACCGGTCTGACCGGTGCAGAGGCTTTGTGGGATTTGCCTCGGGTGAACGTCTTGGTGAGTTCCCTGTTGTCTCGTCTTGCTGCTGTTTCGAGTTTGGTCAGCTTTGGAGCTCCGTAGGTCTGTTTGGTGGATTTGGGATTTCCTGGCTTGGACCGGTCTGACCGGTAAGCTACACCAGCCTGACCGGTGTAGGGGCCTTCTGTGAAAGTTCTCAGGTTTTTCCAGGTTGCTCCAGCAGGGACCGGTCTGACTGGTGCTGCTCACCGGTCTGACCGGTGCAGTCCAGTGGTGCTCGAGTTGCTTGTTCCGCTGCGTTCTCGAGTAGATCTAGGTGGTTGTTGGTTCCTAGGACCAGTAGCACTGCAGTGGCTACGTGGTCTTAGCCAACTTGGGTAGTTGAGTCGGAGACGTGCTTTGGAAGCCTTGTTCATCTTGTTGGAGTCTCCATCTCCTTCGAGAAGGATTTTTATCGGCTCCCATTCACTCCCCCCTCGCTGGTCGCCAGTTCCGGTCCTTCAAAAAGCTCAGGTTTCCTATGCAGCAGCAAAGCATAAATAAAAACATCACCATATAATTCCCAATCCATACTCTCGTCACAACTTGGGAACTCCTGGTACCCCCAAGGTCCTGTCTCCACAACCTATCTCCATCTTGGGTCGATGCGAGAACTTCTTCTCTTCGCACCTCAATGATTGCAATCGGATCCGGGAGGTAGAGGGAGCAACTCTCCTCTCCCCGACTGCAACCACGGCTCACCACACTCTCAAACTACAGGGGGAGGTAGAAATCCCAAAACATGAGGAACGAACATGTCTTCAAGGTTTGTCCATGACCGAGGACGCGGCTATACGTATCAATCAGACAACTTTGAAGAGCGTGTACACCTGTACCCAACTCGGAATGGCACCCGCACAGTGGCCAACTGACCGAGCCCATCCTACCGCGCAAACTCTCAATAGTTAAGGTTCCATCCTGCATCCGGGCCTCAAAGCGATCCCTCGGAAAAGGGAGTACACCGGAACTGTGAAAGGCTCCCGTGTGGCCACACGGGAGATGCTCTGGGAGAAGATGGGCTCAATCCCACTTCTTCCCCACTGATACCCCGCTATCCTACTGGCAGGTATGGTACCACACTTGCCGAGCTCAACCCGACCCTAACCCCACTCTCGGTGAGGTGGTGTGTACGAAAGTCCTATCGACAAGTTGATCCACTCGCTTTCAGACCGGGGCAAGCTCATGTCCTCCAAGCGTAAAGTAAAACCCCAACACCTGTGCTCCAGAAACCGTAAAAGCGTTAATGCACTAAGGAGTGCACCCCCATCCCCAATCCCAGATCGGTTGTTTCGAGCTCACCCCTGCCAAAGTAGCCAAAACGCCTTCTCCTACTTGTTTTACCCCACACACACCAAGAACTACTATACCCATCCCAACACATGCATCGTGAAGCTCGGCATATATACACGCTTATATATAACATAATAGTAGTAGGGCAATCAAGGACAGAATAAATAAAGAAGGCTATGCAAGGTTCATCATCATGCAAGTTAAGTAAAGCGCTAGCATACTACATAGCAATGCCTAATAGGTATTCAGAATCAGTCGAGCGTGGACACCTGCATGCGAGTAGTCGTCGGCGACATAGTCGTCGGTGTAGTTGTACTCCGAGCTCAGCTCTCCGGCTGCAGCTGCTCCTAGAATGGCATAAATAAAATAAACACGGATCCTAGTTGCAATTAACTCCAAATGAAAAGCAATTAAGAACCAAAAGAGGGCAAACACTAGCCTAACACGAAGTTTAAGATTTTAGAAGAGTTTTGGAAAAGGTTTTATATTTTTCGGAGCCAAAATGGATTTGCTAGGATTTTCCAAAGATAAAATACATTTCTGAAAATAAAATACACATCCACAATATAGTTAACTATAAGCTAACTAAAGGTTGACTCTAGCTGGCTCTAAGCTATCTACTGGCTGGCTGCTAGCTAACTCTTGCTGCACACGTGGTTGCCATGCAAGCGGCTATAAGCCATCTGCAGTGAGGTGGCAGCCCCATGTGGCAGCTGACGCGGCGCGGCACAAAGGATCCGGCCGGGATCCACTATGGCCAGGTGTGGTGCAGGAGGTGTTGTGACTGCTCTTGAGTTGGT
This sequence comes from Cenchrus fungigraminus, assembly GCA_036936925.1. Taxonomy (NCBI): domain Eukaryota; kingdom Viridiplantae; phylum Streptophyta; class Magnoliopsida; order Poales; family Poaceae; genus Cenchrus; species Cenchrus fungigraminus. The sequence continues at coordinate 51,762,666 of CM072772.1, read as the reverse complement.
CGGGCGCAAAGGATCCCAGGAATCCGGTACGGCGACCAGGCGGTGTGGGCGAGCGTGTGCAACAAAACCCCAGGTGGTTTTAGGCTGCTCGCCAAGTGCTTGAGCAAATGCCCGAGGGGCACAGCGGAGCGACAAGGGCTCGCCGGCAGTAAGGTTTTGCGGCGGCTGGGCAACAAGTGCCACGGCGCGGCTTAGGGGAAATTAGGGTTTCGATCTTGGCACAGAAAGGCTCGGCCTTTGGCCGAACTCTGGCTCAACGGCGGCGAGACAAGACAGGGTGGCGGCGCGAGTTCAAGGCTCGGCCTTTGGGCGTAGCGAGAGGGTTCGGTGCACGAGCGCAAGGCCTTTCCTTGGCCTTGACCAAACAAGGACGGCGAGCAAAGGGAGCAGCGGTCTGCGGGGTTCAAGAGGGGCTAGGGATGTGCTAGAAGGGAACAAGGTCGGGGCTTGTTCGGCTTTTGGGCGCGGCGCACTCCATGCCGGTAAGAAAGCAGAGGGGCGGCGCAACTTGCTCGCTAGCGCGCGCAGGACAAAGAAAAGCCCTCGACGACGAGCTCAGGATGAGACGGGCAAGACAGCGGCTCCGTGCTGCTCGCGGGTGCACAGACACGTGTACGGCGAGGTTGGGGTTCCTCGGGTGGCCAAAAAGGGTTTGGTCTCGGGCACAAAAAGACTTGGCCTTGACCGGTTGGGCGCAACTTCGCACGATGGCGAGGTCCCAGGGCGGCGGGCAGTGAGTGTCACTAGCACGCCCGCTCTCGAGCGCGGGCGCGTGCGCCAGGTGGTGCACGGGTGTGGCTATGAGAACGTAAAGGCGAGACCTTGCCCCCGGGTGCGTTCACAAGCCAGCGGCTTGACCTCGGTGGCGAGCTGGGCGACGACGCATGCACGGAGCACACGATGGTGTCTCAACCCGGCGAGCACACGACGGTCGGACATGATGCGGGTAGCCCAGACAAAGGCCGACACACATGAGGACAGGAAGGCAGGGACCGAAAGCCCACCTTTGGGTTCGGAGGGCAATCGAGCATTTCATCGAACACGTCTAGGGCGAGGCGGATGAAGGCAGCAGCTTGCAAACTAGGCCGCAGAGGGGGCTCCTAGTGCACAAGGCGAAGCTTTGGGTGTGTCCGTGGGGTGTGCACGCGTGCGTGAGCTCATGTCGTTGCCACGGCCTTGCCAGCGAGTGCGGTGCTATGGTTTCCAAGCGCCTCGGCATGAACACGACCGCGGGTAAACCAACAAGCAATGCAGGGATGACAGACAAGCGGTGGCACGCGCGCGGACAACGGCAGCGGCACCTGCAGGCGTAAGGCACAGCTCGATGGCCGGCACACAAGCGACGGCGGTTTGCGCGGCGGCGCGATGCGAGCAGCTCAGAGCAAAGCTCTGTCTCCACGGGCTTGGCCCGTTTTCTCTCCACGGCATGACGGCCAGCACACAGAGCGGAAAGGGGAGCTCGGCGCTCACCTGGGGGTCTTGGTTGCGATGGCGAACGGCAGTGAAAAAGCAGAGCACGGACGACGGCGCGGCTCTTGGGCAGAGGAAGCAGAGCAAGCAAAGGTCGTCGCGGTTCAGCGTATGGACGGCTCCGCCTTCTTGGCGACATCGCGGTTCTTGGCTTCACGTCGTCGACAGCACTCCCACGGACAGCTCCGCCTTCACGGCACCTGCGGCAGCTCCGGGATGGTGACGAAGTCCACGGCCCGGTGCGGCTCCCTTGAGCAACAGCTCCGACTCCTCCCCGGCGCGACGGTGCAGGGCTCCTTCTTCCCTTTCTTTTCTTGCCCCCCACTTCTCCTTCCTTCTTTCTTCTTCTCCACGAACGATGGCTCCTGGATGGACCCCATGGCGCCGGCGGCAAAGGGTCCTCGGCGTCCGGGGCGGCGGCCGGGTCTTCTTCCCTTCCTCCTCTCCTTCCTCTCCTCCTCCCTTTCTCTGATGGCGGACAGATGGATTTGGATTGGGGAATTCCCTAGGCAGCGGCGGATTTGGGGAAGAAGCCCCAAGCGGATAGGTCAGGGAGGCCGGCGGGTTGGATGGGATTTTATAGAGTGGTGCTAGGGTTTTGGCTTGGGATGGATGGCAGACGGCCATTCGGGCGGCGTGGCGCGCATCCACGAATGCCAGCACGACAGGGGCGGTGGCCATGGGCGGCCTGGCGACCTCGCGGTGTCCGCACGGCGTGTGTCACAGGAAGAAAGCCGAGAGGAAGAGGAAAAAGGAGGGGGAAAAGAGGCTGACTAGTGGGGTCCGCATGTGCAAAGGGTGTTTTTCCTATTTCCTATACTTATACACATATGACTCAATTCGAATTTAGAATTCAAATTTGAATCCCACACAAATAAAATCCAAAAAAATTCATTAAACTCCAAAGTTCTCACACTAGTATTTTATAATTCCTAAATTTTATTATTTTGCTCAAAATAAATTTAAGAATTTAGGGAACGATCAAAGAAGACATCCTTATAAATTAATTAAGCACTCAAATTCATCCAAAAATTTTGAAATTCACATTTTTGCATAAACTAACATTCCGAAAAAATTCTGGGATGTTACACTGGCGGAACCCTAGATCCGGATCCGCCGCCCGATCTCGCCCCCAATCCAGCTCCTCTGCAGTCCCCGAGCGTAGCGAGGGAAGATGCCTCCCATGGCTCGTCGGAACAAGAAGGAATCAAGGGTGGGAGCAAGGAGGTCTCCTTCTCCATCACCGCCACCGCCGCTGCTGCCGCCCCACCGTGACGAGGAGTGGGTGCACTCCATCTCGATGAAGGAGCGGATCATCTCCCTGATGTAGGACGGTGTGATGCTTGACGCGGCCACCGAGGGGTGGCGCCCGGCGGTGGGAGAGGAGTTCCCGACGCCGGAGACGAACGAGGCCGTCGTCTTTGAGTCAGCGTACCTCCGCGGCTTCGGGCTGCCTGTGCACCCCTTCTTCCGCGAGCTGCTCTACTACTACGGGTTAGAGCTTTGCCATCTCAACCCTAACTCCATCTTGCACATTGCCATCTTCGTTCATCTGTGCGAGGCGTAGCTTGGTATCGCCCCGCACTTCAATCTCTTCCGGTACTTCTTCTGGGTGAAACCCCACAAGAGTACCAAGAAGCCGAATGTGGTCGGCGGCGCCTGGATTCAGCTCAAGCAGAAACATTCTACTGAGTACATCACGGTGCCACTGGTCAGTTCCAACAAGGGATGGCACGCCGAATGGTTCTACCCCACCAACCACGCCCCGCAGGTCCTGTGCGACATCGACGCGCGGTCGGTTCCTCTCAAGTGTTGGGATGAGGAGTCGAGCGACACCGAGATGGGGGAGGTTCGAGAGCTGCTGGAGTTGATCCGGAAACTGAAGGTGGCCGGACTCACCATCGTGGCGGTTATGGCGAACCTCGCCACTCGGCAGCTGCGACCACTGAAGGAGAGGGTCCACCCGGCGAACGAGTATGCCGACGAAGACTATGACACCACGCGGCACGTGCCGAAGGCACGGAAACACGACGAGCTGGTGGAGTGCATCCGCCAGTGCTTTGTTGCTAGAACTGCCATTACGACGCAGGGTGCTCTGCATCCGTAAAGCGTGGCGTTCCTGTCGCCCGAGGTAGAGGATCTCTTCCTTTACCGTGCTACCATTAGGGCATGAACATATGCCCATCAGATATTTGATGAAATGCTTGTTGAATGTTGTGTTTGCAGGATCGTCATGCTTTCTTCTCTGCGCTACCGCTGCCGGGTACTTTGGCTGGGAAGGATTCCCAGCCCGGCAGGCTTGGTGAGCTACAGGGGATGGAGAGCATCCAGGCCCGGCCCTCGGCGAGCGGTGGTGCTGCTGTTGCGTCGAGGAAAGGGAAGGAGAGCAAGGGAAACATTCGACCTGAGGTGCGGCGTGCGCCACCCGGCTCGATCAAGATGAACGAGCCGGAGTCGCATCGGCTCAAACTGGTGCTGTCGGGTGACTCGGACGAGGGGGAGGTGGCTTCTCGCATGCCAGTGGTCGGTGACATCCCGCCGGCAGCAGCCAGGGGGACGCCGAGTGGTGTGCCCGCTTCTTCTCCTTCTCTTCCTTCTCCTCCACCTTCTCTTCCTTCTCCTCGTCAACAATAAGAGGACGCGCCTCAGAGCACGAGCGAGCGCCGCCCTGCACTGGAGGTTGCCCGGTCGTCTCCTTTGGCAGTGTTGGGGGTGCACAGGGTGACGGCTGTGGCGGCCGTAGGGGCGAAGTTGCCGGTGCCCTCCAGCTCCAGGTTCCGCAAGCGCGCGCGTGTGTGCGTAGCAAACCAGTGAGTTCTTTTGCACTTTTGGTCACTTTCTGAGTGCTGTTGATCCTGGTGATGGAGGTTTTAAATATGCTGGTGGTGTTGGAATTTGTTGTTTGTAGGGATCCTTGTGACCCCTCCGTTGATGGGGGTTAGGTGCTTGTGCCTTCTGTCGCCCCGACGGCGCAACCAACGAGTGCTCCAATGGAGCACTCTGGTGCATCACCGGAGGTGTCGGGTGGCGTGGCGCCGGGTGCCGGTGTGACTCCTCGGGCGGCTAGTGCCAAACGTGAAGCTGCTGGGTCCTCGGCCTTAGGTTCAGCTGCCATGGCAGAGCCTGAGGTTGAGGAGATCCGCAGGGAGGTCCCTGCGCGCTGTGCCAGCCTGCCGTGCTCTGGCCGGATCACATAGATACGCTGCGGCCAGGCGCACGAGGTCCTTGGAGACCCAGCTGCTGATGAGGACAACCAGAAGGAGCTCGTTGTGGCTGCGCAGAGGGTTGCACAGTTGGCAGAGGTGAGTAGCCATCTTGAATGCCTTTCTCTACAGTAGCCATCTCCATGGTGTTCTTAGACGTTGTATCTATAGGTCGTTGTTGCAGCTTCCGCTCGCAAGAGCGAGGTGTTGGACGACATCGGGTCTAATGCTATCACGCTACACGCCCGAGTGCGGCACCTTGAAGAGCAGGCCACTGCGCGTCAGGCAAGCTGCAATCAGGAGCTCGAGCAGCTGCGCCGGGACAAGGTGGTTGCGGAGACTGCCGTTGCGTCCTTGCGTGAGGCGGCGGAGGAGCACCAGAAAGGTATGTTGGATCAACTCTCGCTTGGCCTTGTTGTCTGAGTGCTTGTTTTTGATGTTATTGTTGGGACAGCTTGGACCAGGGCGGAGCAGGATCTCGAGGACCTCCATAATCAGGCAAAGCATCTGAAGGCGTCCTTCGAGCAGTTTTCCAGGGAGCGGGCTGTGGTGAAGAAGGAGCTCACCAGTCAGCCGCCTGCTTTCCCTGCACTTGTTCTACTACTTTTATCTTTTTTGTTCCTTCTGACATTTTGAGCAGATCTTCGGTGAAAACATTTGACGTAATTCGCAGACCTTGAAGCCCGCGTGGAGTCACAGAGGGCTCAATTCCGGGCGCTAGGTGAGACCCTGCGCTCGCTGTTGGATGAGCTGGCTCCACTTGCCGAATCCTCCACCTTGCGCGAGTTCGGCGAGCCACCTGTCCGCCACTATAAGGTTTTGGGTCAAATTCAACACTGAAAAAGTGTAGCAAAAGACCCAAAAATATTAGCAATAATACTTTTGCTACCTTTTATTTTTGGTTAAATGTCGTTGCACTTGTGACTATAGCAACAGCATAATGCAACGAGTTACATTTTAGTTGCGACACTCAACCCATCTATTGCAACACTTGGTGAGTGTTGTAACAAAAGCAATTGCAACCACTATGAGTGTGGCAATAGTATCAATTGCAACGAACTAGACGTTGCTAGTGACACATATGGCAACACGCTGGTGTTGACGGTTCAAAACCGTGTTGAAGTTCACCGCAAGCATACGGGTGACTTGGTGCCTTTTTCACCAAGGAGGGTCCTCCCTAGATTTGTCAATCCAAAGATCGGAAGCAAACTCCTAAGGCTATCCATCTAATCTAATGATCTAACCTATCATGAAGTGTTGATTGCATAAAGGTAACATACAAACATGAAGGGATGTATGGATCTCGTCCACCTAGCCATAAAGGTAAACACCCAAGGGTAACCCTAGCCTATCGTCTTCTTGTTGCCGTTCCGGCCAAGGTGACAAACCAATCTAAACCTATACTATGATAAGGAGTACACTCGATATGGAGTAACCCGATATGGAGTGGTCCGATACACGTTCATTCGCCGCTTTCTCCTCCACCGTACTGTCACTACGCAAGGATATTCATCACCGAACAACAACCTCGGTCCGTGCACTACAATGATGTATCCGTAAGAGATTGACTAACCACCACGATTAGATCTATTCCTACTAAAAATGTATGCTAGCTACACATATGGATAAAACACTCATCGATGTAGATCAAAGTAGGACAAGATATGATTACATCACCATCGAATGTTGAAGGTACAAACGACTTGACGAATTCAAGTCGTGGCTCCGGAACTCCACCATGGCTTCACCACGCAGGGCCAACCATGGCGGCTAGGGCATGGCCTAAGCCATCTCCTAGGCAACTCGAGGACTTGCGGTGGCCGTCGGCTTCCTCCTGGTGCTTCTCCTTCGTGTCGGCGGCTCTCTGATGAATGGATGGATGTGGCGGCCGACGGAGGCAGAGGCAATTTATCGAGGAGCACCTAGGTCAAAGGGGGTCGCGAACCGAGCCCGAAATGGGCTGGGCCGACCGGCCTGGGCCCGTTTTCGGCCCGGCCTTCCTCCACGTTGCTTCTCGCGCTTCCTAGAATTTATGCCGAACTTCTTGTGGGCCCTTGACGTCGTTTTCCCGAGGTTTGGATAAGGGTACTTGGCGTGCGAACTCCCGCATTTTCTGTTTAGGTCCTCAGAGCTTCACAGCTTCATGCTTCGGTCCTTGGGTCGTTTGGAGTCATGTTCATCACGTGTCTTGACTTGTGTCGGGCTTCATGATCTTCTCCTAAAGTGCTTGATGAACTTATCCCGAAAGTCTCCTCTTTAACGATGATTTCCTGCGTAAACAATAAACTCCAAAACCCACATGCAAGTGTGAACTTGTTACATCATTAGTATGCTTAGTGGCGGGTTAGTTATAATTCAAAGCTCAAACCAAAGTGTAACAAGTGCTCTTGGTTGACGGAAATCTACCATCAACAGCTGGTTGTGTAGCAACACAATGCAGTCGCAACGTAACATAGGTGTTGCAAGAGTGGTTATTGCTACGCGAAGAAAGTGTTGCAATAGAGCTTCTCTATTGCCACGTCACCTAAATGGTTGCTATAGGTGGTTTAGGTTATCGTAACGTCTGTGTATGTTGGTTGCTACAGAGAGGTCCTCTATTGCCACGCTAGTGACTGGTTGCTATAGATAGATTCCTCTATTGCCACCGTCATCTTTTTTGTAGTTGCAAGAGATAATTTTTCTATTGCCACGATTATCACACCTATTGCCACGACTAAATGTGGTTGTTATATGTACAATTGTTGCAACGCAATTTGGTTTGATTCATATATTGCAACGCCAAATTAATATATTAATAATTCATGTTGCAATGCTTTGTTCGGTAGCTTAAATGAATAATCACAAAATGATATATACATAATGAAGCATCGACATCCATTAAAATGAAATATAATTTGTTCGTACAAATCTTTAATGAAACACAACCAATGTCAAACTAAACTCGGACACGACCATTGGTATAACACATAATGTATCTAGCGCACAGTTTGAACTCGTTCGAATTATATGACCTATGTCTACTGCAGTAGCAAATGTTGCCTTCATGTTCACCATTGTCCACCATGCGTATGCTCCTCAAACTCAAGCTTCCTCCTGAAATCACATGCTTTAGATGCCAAGATTGGTACTGAACATCTTGAAAATAGAAATGATAGCTAATATGAATTAAATGTGTAGTTGATCTTCTCCAAACAGGGTCATGTCAAGAGTCATATACTACATCAAGTTAATACTTGTAAATTTTAGTAGTGCCTACAAAATAATTGGAAATGTGCTTCACAGTTGACAAAAAAAAGGAAGATCTTAGTGCAGTTCTGGGCTCAAAGTTAAACTAAAGCTAGTCATTCTATATAACTACTACAACATGGATGGCATTTGGCTAATGAGCATGCATGAGACCATTAATTCTTCCAAGTGATACAAAATGATTGAATCTGTAAAGATGCCAGTTGAAAAATAGCAACTCAAAGTTGTGAGGACATTAATCCTGCATCTGACTCTGGGAAGACGGGCTGTGACAATACTCATTGTCTCGGTTCGCACCACAGTTTTAGAGGGGTATTACGTAACAAGTGCTGATTAGAAAAGCTGCAGCAAGATGAGGCAACTAATTATGGTGACATGAATCCATGGATGAAGGAGTACCATAATAAACAAATTTAGATTAGTACAAAAAAAATTGTAACATGTATGTTTCAGAGTAACATCTTACAGAGAAATCCTTCCTTGAAGAGCTAGAGAAACTGCTATCCATACTTTTCAAGTCATTATAAACCAGAGAGATCAAATACTACTCCACAGCCTTACTGGTTAGCAGAAGAACAAATAATTGTAGAAAAGGGAACATAAGTATAGCCGGTTATCCTAGTCTTCTTCTCTTACCAATCCTTTAAGAGTTTGTTGGCGTGAAAATATAGTCTTATTAGGCTGTAAATGTTGTTTGTGTACACAATGGACCAATCATGAATATATTAGTAGAGACACGTTATGAATATGTTAGAAGAGACATGTCATGAATACATTTACATGTATGGATTAAATTCTAACTTTAGACTTGTTGACGCTTTCTGGTCAACACACACGAGCGCTAGATCGCACGGAACGTCGAAACGCTGAACTAGCCGAGCTCCTGCCGGACCGGTCTGACCAGTCAGGGGCACCGGTCTGACCGGTGGCTGCAGAGGCGCGGTGAAAGCCTAAGATTGCCGCCTCGGGAGGGACCCCGTCGGAGGTGGCGCGCTTAGGGTTGCTCTGAGGTCGGCAAGGCCACTCAGAACGTCCCTGATCGTCGTCGAGACAAACAAGGAAAGCATGAGGTTGGAAAAGCTAGGGTTTGAGAGATAAAAGTTGTAAAAAGTAATGATCGATTGGGTGATAGATCCTCAACCGACTGTGGCCCATTATATTTATAGGGTGGGGAGGTCTTGCCCCGCAAGGAAACCCTTTACAAGTCGAAATTCGCTAGGATTCCTCAATTCTACTCGGACTCGGGGTCCACTGGTCAGACCGGTCAGGCCCACCGGTCAGACCGGTGTGGCCGTTGCCGGATCGGATACAGGACCCTCGACCGGTTGGACCGTCCAGGGACACCGGTCTGACCGGTGGCGTCATCTTGATCGGCTTTGTGCCAATTTTGGGTGCGAACATATACCCCCCTGTTTTTTAGTAAAGCTTGCTGTCTAAAAAATAATTCTAAGGTCGATGTGACACTTCACCGACCATTTTTTCGTCTAAGGGGGATTTTTGCTTTAAATCGGCCATACCCTATCAAGCGTCTTGCCAAACACTTGGATGAAACTTCTTCAAATATCTCCTATTGAGAGCCCTCGGAAGCCGCTGTCCTTGCAAAGTTTCCACCGTATAAGAATTCCCAGAACAAACCTTAACAACCTTGTACGGACCTTCCCAACTTGGAGACCACTAGCCGAACTTGTTACTTTTAGTCTCAATAGGTAACATTGTCTTCCAAACCAAATCACCTACCTGAAAAGATTTGGCTTTTACCTTCTTGTTGTATGCTCTAGCAACTCGCCTTTTGTCCTTTTCAATTTCCTCTAAAGCCTCCATGCACTTGTCGGTCACTTCATCAATTTTGTCCAACATCAAAGCATAATATGTCTCAACATCAAGATTATTCGGCTTTGCAAGTCTATATGCACCTAGATTTACCTCAACGGGCAAAACGGCCTCTTGACCATACACAAGCTCAAAAGGAGTAACTTTAGTAGCACCATGTCTAGAAACACGATGAGCCCATAAAGCTTCAGATAATACCTCATGCCATCCTCTAGGATTGTCTTCTATCTTCTTCTTGATGAGTTTCACCAATACCTTGTTGCTAGACTCAGCTTGACCATTGGTTTGAGCATAATATGGAGATGAATTGAGTAATTTAATACCATAGGAATCAACAAACTCACGCACCTCTTTGGATATGAACGAAGTCCCTTGATCCGTAGTCAAAGTTTGTGGAATGCCAAATCTATGTATAATATGCCCAGTAATGAACTCAATCACCTCTCTATGTGTCATATTCTTCAAAGTAATAGCCTTAGTCCACTTGGTGAAGTAATCAGTAGCCACAATCACAAAACAATGCCCCTTTGACGAAGGAGGGTGAATCTTGCCAATAAAATCCAATCCCCATCCTATAAAAGGCCAAGGCTTGATAATCAAATGCATCAACGCAGCAGGCACCAACTGAACATCTCCATGCTTTTGACACTCTTCACAACCTTTGTAGTACCGAAAACAATCAGCTATCATGGTAGGCCAATAAAAGCAATCTCGCCTAAGTAGCCACTTCATCTTGGGAGCCGATTGATGAGTACCACAAATACCTTCATGAACCTCTACCATAGCCAACCTAGCTTGATCAGGACCCAAGCATTTAAGAAGCAAATCATCCGCAGTCCGACGATATAATTCACCATCATCAAGAACAAACTTAAGAGCCCATCGTCAGACTTTTCTATCAACTGAACTGCTAGGATTCTGCAAATAATCAAGGCTTTCTCCAATCCTCCACCTCATTTTTGTCACAAAAAACTGAAGAGGATCTTTTTCCAGGGGACCAGTCAGACCGGTCGTGGACATCGGTCAGACCGGTGTTGTCAGCCGACCCAGAACTAGGGGATCGGTCAGACCGGTCGGTGACAATGGTCAGACCGGTGTCACTGGTTAGACCATTTGGCTGCGTAGAAGGACCGATTAGGCGAACCAGAGAGGGGGGGAATGAATGGGAGCCGATAAAAATTCTTCTCGAAGGAGATGGGAACTCCAACAAGACGAACACGGCTTCCGAAACACTTCTCCGACTCAACTACCCATGTTGGTCAAGACCACGCAGCCACTGGAGTGCTACTAGTCCTAGGAACCAACACACAACCTAACGCCCCAAACGCACAGCGGAAACTTGCACGGCTTGCTGCCTGTGCTACACCGGTCAGACCGATGGCCTGTGCCGGTCAGACCGGTGGACAGCTCTGGTCAGGCCGGTGGCTACAGCAGCCGCACATCAAACGTTCCAAGAAACCTCAGCGACTCCTCTAGGCCCTGGAACAAAAACCACCTCCGAAACACAACCTGCACGGAAGAAGAACCCCTCACAAAACCTAGCAAAACAACTCCAAACACGCCAAGAACTGACCAGCGGGACCACAGGACAAAACCACACGGACAAGGCTGTTCCCCGAGACAAATCCCACCAAGGGTTAGCACCGGTCAGACCGGTCAAGAGCACCGGTCAGACCGGTCGCGCCTGGGCAGCTCGGGATGAACAGAGCTCGCGAGTCAACTCCTCCAAATCCAACTCCCGATCTCCCGATTCGCTCCACGGATTCGCACAAGACTTTGGGGATAGTAGGAACACCTCATGGGCACTCCATAGCCAAGATTTGGTCCACCAAAACTCGTTGAATCAAGAGGAATCGAAGGATTTCCGCCAAGAACACTACGAACCCTAGAACCACGAAAACCCCAAAATCGAGCCCCTTTACTCACGGATTTGGGAGGGGAATCAAAGGGAAAAGAACCACGAGGGGTTCATGCATACATCCCCCACCAAATCCCAAAGAGAAAGGTCTCAAAACCGCCACAAGAAATTCACCAAGAAAAGCCTCCGAAAATCACCAAAAAGGAGAAACGGGAAAGACACAACCAAGCCTTGAGGAACCACACCGAATCATCTATACATACCAAAGAGGTTCATACAAGGTCTAGCTTGCCGCCCGATCATCCTTCCCTCTCACAAGATCTCACCATGAAGCTCTCAAGCTAGTCCTATGAAAATCCTAAGGAAAATAGGAAGGAAAATAGGAAAACCAAATGAGCTAGGGTTCCAAGGGATGGCTGCCATCCTCTCACCACTTGGGTTATATGGAGGCAGCCGAAAGATGAAAATACCCTTACTAGCTAACTAGGGATACATGCCCCTCAAGGGCGAATTTGAAAATCTTTGTCTTCGCTCCATCGGACGGATGCCTAGCGACCGCAAACTTGCTTAGCCTCGACGCAAGCCTTGCGATCCCGACGTGTGTCCTCCGCTTCGAAGATTCCGGACTGCGTCGTCGCACACCGGTCAGACCGGTGCTCCACACCGGTCAGACCGGTACCCACCGGTCAGACCGGTCTGGAGCTGCTGGACCTCCGTCTTCCGTTCTTCGGTCTTGGCTTTGTGGATCATCCAAGGAACCCAGTGGTTTTCTGGTGAACCACTGGAAACCCCGCGAACTCGGTGTAGCCTCCGCCAATTACCACTCATGACTCGGCTCCCACGTAGTCCCGGCTTGACCTTGGTTTTGAGGCTCAACCAAGAAACCGTCCATGACTTCATCTTGCCGTTCTTGCCACCATGCGGCCCGCACTTGACCCCGCTGGCCACTGGGTCCCTCGAACCAAGCCTACTTGTCTTCTCCACACCTGGAGGCCCCACCGGCAACGACCTTTCGCGCTTGTTCTTCACCTGCACCAACACCAGTCAAGCCGCAACCTGCACCTACAATACTTAGCCAAGAGTCAGTCCACACCACGTTGTCACTCACTTATCACACCAGGAAGCGACCATCCACCGGTCCTCGAACCACACATGGCTCTCAATCTCCCCCTTGATGAGTGCATTGACAACACACACGTTTTGGTAACCAAGAGAAAAGGAAAAGAAAAGAAACGACTAAAAGAAACTCCAACAAGCGATCGAAAGCCAAAGAAAAGGCAAAGAGCAAGATCAGTTGAAGAAGACAAGTCTCGGACCCCTTAGGCAAGGGCAACGGCTCGACACATCCGAGACAAAGCATGCTCAAGCAAAGAGCACAAACCATCAAACCAAAGCTCGAAAACCACAAAGAGCTCCCCCTGCACACATGCAAGCTCCCCCTGAACCAATCTAACTCCCCCTGGACGAATGCATGCAAACCACTTGACGAAACAGAGCAGCTGCATCAGCTCAGCTCTGACCGGTCAGACCGGTCGACACCACCGGTCAGACCGGTGCTCAACATGTGAACAGGACCAGCACTCTGACCGGTCAGACCGGTGACCTCAACCGGTCAGACCGGTGCACAACAGAGCCCAGAAATGGCTCGAAACCACCTGAAAACCCTCCAGATGCAATCAGTAGGCCAAAACATTCTCAAACTTCTCCCCCTTGTTGACAATGCATGAATCAAGTAAAAAATGCAAAAAATGCAACCTAGAGCTTCTCAAATAGACAAAATTCAACATAGGATGCTACACATGTCCAAATGAGCAAGTTAGATACTCTATAGCTTCGTAATGACATCAACTTCATGATCACCAAGTTTCACAACCATTGGACGAAGCTAAGATAGAATTGAGCAATTTTGCGAAAATTTACCCTCTCATGAGCAAAGTCCTAAACATGAGCAAAACATATCAAAATGGCAAAGCCACACAAACTTCATGCTAGGACAACCATTCTAAGCATAAGACCATCATAAACACCCACAAGCACCTCATGTCATGTCAAAGCCACCGAGCCATGTGCCTACTTCTAGATATGAGACTTCTCATTGGTAGGCATCATGCAACGGTTTAGCACCCAAAGCAAATTAAAATTAGCACATATGACATGGGAGTACATTTTCCAAGCAATTTACATTTCATTTTCAGATTTGAAATTGGTACATGAAATGTCTTTGCGACAAAAAGGAACTTATGCCCCTCCACAAGATCAAGCATGGGGGCTAAACATTCATGATGGCAAATGAGCCTTTGGCCCCATATGATCAAAATAAGCTATCCAACCACAAATTAAGCATAGCCAAGCCACTAAAACATGTCAAGATCATATAAAGGCATTTACTCACAAGAGAGCATACATGTGACATTTTTCAAAAACATAGCCATCAACCATGGATATAAACCAAGATTATCAAGAGCTAAGCCAAACTAACCATAGCTTACCAAACTAGCTCACAAAGACATACATATCATTCCATGGTGAACAATGTATATAGGAGAAGCTTTTCCTAAACAATGCATATGATACAAAATGCATGCAACCTAAGATACAAAGATGCCTATACATCATGTTACATAAGCCATGCCAAATGCAAGAAATGCACAAAAGAAAGCTATACATATGCTACAAAGGAGCTCCCACACACCAACTCAAGAAATCAAACACACACCAAGCTCCCCCCGCAAACGAGTGAAAGTTGCTTGATCTAGGGGTTTGGTGAAAATATCGGCTAGCTGGTCATGTGTGGGTACATGGATCAAGGCTATCTTCCCTTTCTCTACATTGTCTCTCAAGAAATGATACCTCACTTCTATGTGCTTGGTTTTGGAATGGAGCACTGGGTTCTTTGCAACGCTTATGGCACTGGTGCTATCACATTGAAGTGGGACATGGGTATACTCCTCACCAAAGTCACTCATGGTGTATGTGATCCAAAGGAGCTGAGAGCAACAACTAGCTGCGGCCACATACTCTGCCTCGGTAGTGGATTGAGCAACACTCGACTGTTTGCGGGAAGACCAAGACACCAAAGAAGAACCCAAGAACTAGCAAGTCCCAGAAGTGGACTTCCTATCCAACCGACACCTGGCAAAATCCGCGTCCGAAAATACATGAAGAGCCAAAGAAGAAGACGCGGAGTACCAAAGGCCGAAGTCGGGAGTGTGTCGTAAATACCTGAATATGCCATTGACTACTTGCCGATGCGAAGTCCTCGGAGACGCTTGAAAACGAGCGCACAGACATACCGAGAACTGGATGTCCGGCCTCGTCGCCGTCAAGTAGAGGAGTGACCCGATCATGCTCCGGTACTCCTTCTGGTCCACGTGTTCACCTTCCTCGTCCGCATCAAGAGCTGTAGTCGTACTCATAGGCGTCGCCATGGCCTTGGAGTCCTCCATATTGAACTTCCTCACAATGTCCTTGGTGTACTTTGCTTGGTGCACAAATGTTCCTTCCTTTGATTGCTTGATTTGTAGCCCGAGGAAGAACTGCAACTCACCCATCATACTCATCTCAAATTCCCTGCTCATGTCTTCTGCAAACCTTGCAACAAGAGAGTTAGACGAGCCACCAAAGACAATATCATCCACGTATACCTGCACAATCAGAATATCTCTGCCCTGCCTGAGGAGAAACAAGGTCTGATCGACCTTCCCCATCTCAAACCCTCTCTCAAACAGGAACCCCCTCAGCCTACCATACCAAGCTCTAGGCGCCTGCTTCAACCCATACAGCGCCTTCCTCAACTTGTAAACCCGGTGGGGGTACTTCTCACTCTCAAACCCCGGTGGTTGCCTCACATACACCTCTTCCTCCAACACACCGTTCAGGAAAGTACTCTTCACATCCATCTGGTACAACTTGAACCCTTTATCCACGGAAAAGGCTAGAAGGATCCTGATCACCTCCAAACGAGCTACAGGAGCGAAAGTCTCCTCGTAGTCGATCCCCTCTTTCTGACTGTACCCCTGAGCAACAAGTCTCGACTTGTTCCTCACCACTTCTCCTTTCTCTCCCTCTTTGTTCTTCCACAACAATTTTGTCCCAATTGGCTTACACCCTGGGGGAGGGTCAACCAACACCCAAACTTGGTTCCTCTCAAAATTCTCCAACTCCTCATGCATCGAATTAACCCAATTATGATCAGATAGCACGTGTCCAATGTCTTTGGGCTCAAAGGTGGCAACAAAAGCAGCATGAGCGAAATGAGAATTGTTCCGAACCCTCGACCGTGTAGTACGTTCATTCATGTCGCTGATGATTCTCGAAGCTGGGTGATCCACTTGCACTCGCCGGGGAGGTTCTCGCCTTGATGCTACCTCCCTTTCAACAGCAGCTTCGCCTTGATCTGGGTTTGTCGTTGTAGGTGTGGGAGAGGGCCCGTTCTCGATCGTCATCGAAGTAGTAGGTACATGTTCATCCGCGGGCACCACACCACCATCTTCATCATCTCCATGTTCATGCTCCTCCTCCTGGAAAATCTCCTCGCCAAGTTCGTCGTCACCTGCACACTCAAAGACAAGCTGACTACGTGGCTGTGTCTCGTCGAAGGTTACCTCGCAAGTCTCCACGATTTGGTTAGTTTCAAGATTGAGCACACGAAATGCTCTAGAATGAGATGCATAACCAAAGAAAATTCCATCGACAGACCTAGCCTCGAACATGTCCAACTTCTTCCCTTTCTTCAGAATGAAGCATTTACAACTAAAGACATGGAAGTGACTCACCTTGGGTGTGCGACCGTGCATCAACTCGTAACAGGTTTTCTTCTTGTGAACCCTGAGGTAGATCCTGTTCGATACATAGCACGCGGTATTGACCACCTCAGCTCAGAACCTTCTCGGAGTCCTATGCTCGTTGAGCATCGTCCGAGCCATCTCGCACAAGGTCCTATTTTTCCTTTCCACCACGCCATTCTGAGGAGGCGTATACAGACTCGAAAACTAGTGTTCAAGACCCAAGTCATGGCAAAAGGTTTCGAAGCGAGAGTTTTTGAATTCCGAGCCATTGTCACTGCGGATCGCTCGTATGGCATCTCCGTGCCTCTCGTTTCTTAACCTCAAGACAAGATCTCGAACAAAACCAAACGTCTCCCCTTTCTCCTCAAGAAAGAACACCCACACACACCGAGAGTAGTCGTCCACCACAACAAGGACATACCACTTCCCACCCGTAGATCGCACAAGAGCTGGGCCAACAAGGTCCATATGGAGCAGCTCGCATGGACGCTCAGTCATCACATCAGTGAGAGGCGGGTGAGAAGAGGCTACCATCTTGGCATGCCTACACAGCGCACAAACCAACTCTTTCTCAAACCTGAACCGTGGCAATCCTCGGACCAAATTGAGTTTACTCAAGCGAGACAAAAGGTCAAAGCTCAAGTGACCCAACTTCCTATGCCACTTCCACAACTCACTCGAAGAACCAGCCAAAAAGCAACGCTCCACACCAGAAGACTGAGAGAAATCAGCTCAGAACACTTGACCCTCGGGAACGACCATGCAAACAAGGTCCCCTCGAGAATCTAAAATCCGAGAACCACCAGGCCGAAACAACACCTCAAAGCCCTCATCCAACAACTGGGATACGGAAAGCAAATTGAACCCCAGCGATTGAACAAGAGCAACACGCCTGAGAGTGACCTTGTCACTTACCTTGATCTCACCTTCTGATAGCACACGCCCTCGCCCATTGTCCCCAAAGGTGATGTATGTCTTGGACACCACCGGGACGAGACTTGAGAACCACCCCTTGTCTCCGGTCATAAGCCTCGAGCAACCGGAGTCAATCAACCAAACGTTCCTCAAGTCTCCCACCTGAAATTCAAAAGCGAGCACGTGAGTGAACAAACGACTCAGCACTGGGGTTAGTACCAAAAGAGTAAAACCAGTGCCGAGCCATTTGCTCCAAAGTGGGTTAGCACAAACCAAATCATCACGCCTATCAAAGCTACCACCACGAACACCACCACGATAACCACTACGAGGGAACCAACCCTCTCTAGCTGGAGGAGAACGAAAGCCACAAAAGAAAAACCGTGGACCGTTCCTCCTCTCCATCTCAAAGCTACGACTCCTCCCACCCTCGTATTGAGCACGAGGTGGAGAATGCCTAGCAAACTGACCACCTGCAAACTTTCCAGACCAACCACCAGAACCACGACCACCAGAACCAAACCGAGCATCCTCACGAGCACGAAAACCAACTCGCTGTCTGCCCAGACCTGCACCGGTCTGACCGATGTAGCACACCGGTCTGACCGGTGTAGCTCGGCCAGCAGCACCACCTGCTGCCTTCCGGTCTCCCCAAGCCGGAACCGTCCTCATAATCTCCTTGGCCCTGGGCATCTGCATACGAGGCTTAGGTACACCATTAGAGGGGTGCTACCTGTCCTTGTTAGCCCACTCACTAGCCATTCTCTCCTCACGCTTCCTCTTGAAGCAAAACTCATCCTTGTGACCATCTCTCCCACAATACCCACAATGGAACTTCATGGGCTGTGGCTTATGCTTAGGCTTGGGTTGAGGCTGCTCACTCGGTTTCTCACCCTTCTCTCTCCTTTCTCACCTCCCTTTGGGCTCACAAACTTCACCGGTTTCTGGAAATCATTTGTTGGGTGAGGGAATATGGGTGGATCTGGAGTAGTGTCAAGTTTGTTTCTGAGATGGTTAGGCTTGGGCTCAAACTTGTTCTTGTGTCTGTTTGGTGGTGGGATAGGGATCTCTCCAACTCTCTCAACTCCCTCACCACTGTTCTCTCCAAGCTTGTCAGCCCCAAGTGCCTGACCATCATAGCGTTTGAAAGCTGCTATCATGATACCAAGCTGAGGCTCCTGACCCGACAACCAGCTCATACATTTCCTCAGCTCATCATTCTCATCCTGCAAGCGATCAACATAATGCGCAAGCTCCAAATTCTTAACCGCATGCAATTCACAAGTAGAGCAAGAAGTGGGAATAGGCTCTTTCAACTTAGCCTCAAGCGAAACAGTGTAAGCATGCATCTCATCAATCTTTCCATGCAAAACAGGGCAAGAAGTGCAAGCACCTAGCAAAGCATGTCTAGACTTAAGCTCAGCCACTTCAACCCTAAGCATATCTAGTTCATCACAAGTAGAAGCATGCTTATCCTTAAGAGCAGTAAGATCAGCTAGATATACAAAGCAATCACAGCAATCAATCTCATCAGAAACCACAAGAGAAGCCTTAAGCGAATCAATCTCAAGCTTAGCATCTAGGTTCTGGGTTTCTAGCTCAGCCACACGGTTCCTAGCATCTTCTAGTGAGGCCCTAAGCTCTTTCCTCATCTTCTTGGCCTCTCTAAGCATGTGATCGCAATTATCAAGAAAGTCAACCAACTCCTCATTCTCCTTGCGCAAAGAAGAGAGCTCATCACATACCTCATCCTCGGAGTCGGAGTCCGAGTCGCTCTGGTGACTCTTCTTGCTGCCGGAGCTACGAGCCATGCCGCAGAAGCCATCTCCCGCGAAGCAGCTCAACCCGCTCAAGTTCTTGGACGCCTTCTTGTTCTTGCGCCGATCACCTTCATCTTCGCTGTTACTCGAGCTCGAGGAAGAGTAGGCGGAGCTGGAGTCGACGTCGCTCGCTCCGACCATCGCTCGGGCCTTCCTGCCGCGGCCGTCCTTCTTCCTCGACCGTCGCTCGTCCTTGTGCTTGTTCTTGTGCTTGTGATCGCGCCTTGATCGGTAGTTGCCGTCCCTGCTCGACCGGTGCTTGTAGCCATTCTTGTAGCCGTCCTTGTTCTCCATCTTCTCCGGGCAGTCGGCGACGAAGTCTCCTGGCTTGCCGCACTGAAAGCACGTCCGTGCTGTCCTCCTCGTGTTCACCCGGTTCTCGTGTAGCCTCTCGAACAGCCTGGTCAGCAACGCCAGCTCGTCCTCTCCAAGCACGTCGAACTCCTCGTCTGGCAAAGACATCAAAGAAGACAGAGAGTACATCCTGGAGCATGCGTTAGCGTTAGACTTAGCTCCTTTGCCACCAATGAGAGCGAGACTATGAGAATCAGTCGGGCTCTCGATCTTGGCTGTCATACCACGGTCGAACTCAGCTGACTTGAGCTTTGAGAACAGCTCGTTCACGGTCAAGGTGTCATACTTCTCGGACTCAAGGATAGCCTCAAACTTCTCGTCCCATACGGTATGATCCAACGAGTGCAAGAGCTTCACGGCTCTATCATGATCATCGTATGGGAGCACGGCCACGTTGGCTATCATGTTGTTCACAACGATCGTAAATCGCTGGAAAAGGTCATCGACGGACTCGCAGGGGAGATGAGTGAAGTTCTCGTACTCTCTCCGGTAAGTCGCGTACATCCGAGCCTGAACCTGAGCATTCCCAGCATGTGCATCCTTCAACTGCTCCCAAATCCTACAGGCTAAGTCCTCTGTCTGAACCCGATCGAATTCGGGCTGACACAGAGCACGAAACAAGTAGTCGACCGACTTGTTGTTGGCTTCGAACATATCCCTCGATCCTGGAGCAAGGAAGTTAATCGGATGAACATAAGATGTGTTCACCGTAACGTCCCAAAGGATCTAACCCTTTCCGCGGAGGAACGCTGCCATCCGCCTCTGCCACATCTGGTAGTTCTTCCCATCGAAGTGCGGAGGACCCGAACCTCGTTCCTGGTACGCCATCTTTGGATCTTAGACTGGTAAGAGTCAATGTAGACCCGAACCGGCTCTGATACCAATTGAAGGACCGATTAGGCGAACCAGAGAGGGGGGGAGTGAATGGGAGCCAATAAAAATTCTACTCGAAGGAGATGGGAACTCCAACAAGACGAACACGGCTTCCGAAACACTTCTCCGACTCAACTACCCAAGTTGGTCAAGACCACGCAGCCACTGGAGTGCTACTGGAACTAGGAACCAACACATAACCTAACGCCCCAAACACACAGCGGAAACTGCACGGCTTGCTGCCTGTGCTACACCGGTCAGACCGATGGCCTGCGCCGGTCAGACCGGTGACACCGGTCAGACCGGTGGACAGCTCCGATCAGGCCGGTGGCTACAGCAGCTGCACAGCAAACGTTCCAGGAAGCCTCAGCGACTCCTCTAGGCCCTGGAACAAAAACCACCATCAGAAACACAACCTGCACGGAAGAAGAACCCCTCACAAAACCTAGCAAAACAACTCCAAACACGCCAAGAACTGACCAGCAGGACCACAGGACAAAACCACACGGACAAGGCTGTTCCCCGAGACAAATCCCACCAAGGGCTAGCACCGGTCAGACCGGTCAAGAGCACCGGTCAGATCGGTCGCGCCTGGGCAGCTCAGGATGAACAGCGCCCGCGAGTCAACTCCTCCAAATTCAAGTCCCGATCTCCCGATTCGCTCCACGGATTCGCACAAGACTTTGGGGATAGTAGGAACACCTCATGGGCACTCCATAGCGAAGATTTGGTCCACCAAAACTCGTTGAATCAAGAGGAATCGAAGGATTTCCGCCAAGAACACTACGAACCCTAGAACCACGAAAACCCCAAAATCGAGCCCCTTTACTCACGGATTTGGGAGGGGAATCAAAGGGAAAAGAACCACGAGGGGTTCATGCATACATCCCCCACCAAATCCCAAAGAGAAAGGTCTCAAAACCGCCACAAGAAATTCGCCAAGAAAAGCCTCCGAAAATCACCAAAAAGGAGAAACGGGAAAGACACAACCAAGCCTTGAGGAACCACGCCGAATCATCTATACATACCAAAGAGGTTCATACAAGGTCTAGCTTGCCGCCCGATCATCCTTCCCTCTCACAAGATCTCACCATGAAGCTCTCAAGCTAGTCCTATGAAAATCCTAAGGAAAATAGGAAGGAAAATAGGAAAACCAAATGAGCTAGGGTTCCAAGAGATGGCTGCCATCCTCTCACCACTTGGGTTATATGGAGGCAGCCGAAAGACGAAAATACCCTTACTAGCTAACTAGGGATACATGCCCCTCAGGGGCGAATTCGAAAATCTTTGTCTTCGCTCCATCGGACGGATGCCCAGCGACCGCAAACTTGCTTAGCCTCGACGCAAGCCCTGCGATCCCGACGCGTGTCCTCCGCTTCGAAGATTCCGGACTGCGTCGTCGCACACCGGTCAGACCGGTGCTCCTCACCGGTCAGACCGGTACCCACCGGTCAGACCGGTCTGGAGCTGCTGCACCTCCGTCTTTGGTTCTTCGGTCTTGGCTTTGTGGATCAACCAAGGAACCCAGTGGTTTTCTGGTGACCCACTGGAAACCCCGCGAACTCGGTGTAGCCTCCGCCAATCACCACTCATGACTCGGCTCCCACGTAGTCCCGGCTTGACCTTGGTTTTGAGGCTCAACCAAGAAACCGTCCATGACTTCATCTTGCCGTTCTTGCCACCATGCGGCCCGCACTTGACCCCGCTGGCCACCGGGTCCCTCGAACCAAGCCTACTTGTCTTCTCCACACCTGGAGGCCCCACCGGTAACGACCTTTCGCGCTTGTTCTTCACCTGCACCAACACCAGTCAAGCCGCAACCTGCACCTGTAATACTTAGCCAAGAGTCAGTCCACACCACGTTGTCAATCACTCATCACACCAGGAAGCAACCATCCACCGGTCCTCGAACCGCACATGGCTCTCATGCGTCGGCCTGACTGGTGCCTCCAGAGCATAACACTCGGCTGTAAGCAACGGTTTGTGTTCTTGAAATTTTCTTTTTCGAACAGTATAACCAGATGCTTGCTGAGCCAGAGCGTTAGCTCTAGGATTTTCCTCTCGTGGCACATGATAGATAACAAATTCATCCATACAAGATATGATGTCTAAACATTTATCAAGATAAACATTTAAAAGCCATTTAGACATTGACATACCTTGGAAACTTGCTGCACCACTAATAAAGAATCTCCATATGCTTCTACATGTGTTACTCCCATGTCATGTAAAATCTCCAACCCAAATAGAAGAGCCTCATATTCGGTTTGGTTATTAGTACAATCATGATCCAATCGGTTAAGAGCTTCAAAAACAGCCCACTTGGTGAAATAATGACAACTCCAACATCACAACCGTCTTTGCAAACCGATCCATCAAAATGTAATTTCCATGGAGTAAAAGTAGCATAACTGACATTCAAATCAAGTTGCTTATCTACTCTATGTCCAACAATAAAGTCGGCAACAATTTGACCTTTCATAGAACTTAATGGCTCACAATGCAAATCATACTCAACTAAAGGATAAGCCCATTTGCTGACTCTACCACTTAAAATTGGTTTATGCAACATGTATTTAATTATGTCGGTTTGACATGCTACTATGCAAGTACTTGGTAATAAATAATGCCTTAATTTGGTACAAGTATGATATAGTGATAAACACAACTTTTCAATAAAAGTGTACCTCGTTTCGGCGTCCAATAATCTTCTACTCTCATATGCAACAATGTACTCCTTGCCTTCGGTCTCTTGAGTCAAAACACCTCCAATGACATCCTTCTCAGCCGCCACATACAACTTGAATGGAATACCACTCTTGGGCGCTTGAAGAACGGGTGGCGAAGTCAAATAGTTCTTAATCTCATCAAATGCCTCTTGTTGCTTTGCCCCCAAGTGAAGTCAACATCATTTTTCAACCGAAGTAAAGGAGTAAAATCATTCACCTTCCCAGACAAGTTACAAATGAATCTCAAGTAATTTACCTTGCCCAAGAACTTTTGCAAATCCTTTTTACAAGTAGGTGCTTTAATATTTTGGATTGCCTCAATCTTTTTAGGATCTATCTTTATGCCTTTCTCATGCACAATGAAGCCCAAAAACTTCCTAGCCGATACACCAAAAGCACATTTGAGTGGGTTCATCTTCAATTTGTACCGACGCATCTTTTCAAATGCAAGTCTTAAATCAGCTAAATGAGAATCATCTCCAGCCGATTTGACAACAATGTCATCGATATAAACCTCTACTATGATGCCAAGCAAATCATGAAAGATTAAATTCAAAGCCCTTTGATAAGTAGCACCCGCATTTTTCAATCCAAAAGTCATAACAACCCACTCAAATAAGCCAACAAAACCCGGACAAATGAAAGCCGTTTTGGATATATCCTCTTCGGCCATAAAGATTTGATTGTAACCAACATTACCATCAAGAAAGCTAAGAATTCTATGTCTGTATGCAGCATTAACAAGAAAATCGGCTATAGGCGTAGGATATTCATCTTTAGGAGTAGCTCTATTAAGATCTCTAAAATCAATGCAAACACGAAGCTTTTTTGTTCCTTTTTTCTCAGCAGGCACAATATTAGAGATCCAATCAGCATAACAACAAGGCCTTATAAACTTTGCATGAAGTAACCGATTGACTTCCTCTTTCACTCGGTCATAAATATCAGGATTAAAGTTTCTACGAGGTTGTTTATAAGGCCTAAAACCAGGTTTAATAGGTAAACGATGCTCAACTAAATCACGACTTAAACCAGGCATTTCATTGTAGTTCCATGCAAAACAATCCACATACTCCTTTAACAACTTTATTAACTCAGATTTAAACAAAGGATCAAAATTCATGTTTACAAATGTCGGCCTAGGTACAGTGCCATCACCAATATCTACCTCCTCTAAAGGATCAGCCGATGTAAACCCTTGTCCTAACTTGCTCAAATCATCAAAGTCTTCGATGGCCTCACACATATCGTTCTTATGCGGCCGATATTGCTCTCGCTTTTGTTGCAACCACTCCAGATTTGCATCCATCAAATCGAAAGAGAGGTTCTAGCTTGATCAACGACCAACTTCATGACAACAGTAGCAAAGCCATCTTTGGTAGAATCAATAAGCTTTAAATCAGATAAATCTAAACCAGTTAAGCACTTAAGATTCTCATGATTATCCGTGGTAGAACTATCAGCCACTGCAATACAAGCCGACGTATCACCATGAACAACCTCTACCTCGTCCCCTACCCATTGAATTAAAAATTGATGCAAGGTAGAAGGCGCACACTGATTTGCATGAATCCAATCACGACCAATGATTAGACTGAAGTTATCTTGTGTCTCAGTGACGAAGAATGTCGTAGCCAACGTCTTGCTCCCAATGGTGAGCTCCATAGAGACGACGCCTTTAGCTCCCATCGGCTCACCTCCTCCCACACCGCTGACGGTCATGTTAGTCTTGATCAGCTCATCATCTGAACCTCCCAGCTTCTTGAACAAAGAATACGACATCAAGTTGACGATCGCTCCTCCGTCCACCAGCATGCGAGAGATTGAAGGACCGATTAGGCGAACCAGAGAGGGGGGGAGTGAATGGGAGCCGATAAAAATTCTTCTCGAAGGAGATGGGAACTCCAACAAGATGAACACAGCTTCCAACTCACGTCTCCGACCCAACTACCCAAGTTGGTCAAGACCACGCAGCCACTAGAGTGCTACTGGTCCTAGGAACCAACACTCAACCTTCCTAGCCAAAACTCACCAAAAACACACAGCGGAAACTTGCACGGCTTGCTGCCTGTGCTACACCGGTCAGACCGATGGCCTGCGCCGGTCAGACCGGTGACACCGGTCAGACCGGTGGACAGAGCCGGTCAGGCCGGTGGCTACAGCAGCCGCACAGCAAACGTTCCAGGAAGCCTCAGTGAATCCTCTAGGCCCTGGAACAAAAACCACCACGAAACACAACCTGTGAGGAAGAAGAACCCCTCACAAATCCTAGCAAAACAACTCCAAACACTCCAAGAACTGAACTGCAGGACCACGGGACAAAACCACACGGACAAGGCTGTTCCCCGAGACAAAAACCCACCAAGGGCTAGCACCGGTCAGACCGGTCAAGAGCACCGGTCAGACCGGTCGTGCCTGGGCAGCTCAGGATGAACAGCGCCCGCGAGTCAACTCCTCCCAATCCAACTCCCGATCTCCCGATTCGCTCCACGGTTTTGCACAAGACTTTGGGGATAGTAGGAACACCTCATGGGTACTCCATAGCCAAGATTTGGTCCACCAAAACTTGTCAAATCAAGAGGAATCGAAGGAATCCCACCAAGAACGCCTCTAACCCTAGAGCCACGAAAACCCCAAAATCGAGCCCCTTTGCTCACGGATTTGGAAGGGGAATCAAAGGGAAAAGAACCACGAAGGGTTCATGCATACATCCCCCACCAAATCCCAAAGAGAAAGGCCTCGAAATCGCTCCAAGAAAATCACCAAGAAAGGGCTCCGAAAATCACCAAAAAGGAGAAACGGGAAAGACACATCCAAGCCTTGAGGAACCACGCCGAATCATCTATACATACCAAAGAGGTTCATACAAGGTCTAGCTTGCCGCCCGATCATCCTTCCCTCTCACAAGATCTCACCATGAAGCTCTCAAGCTAGTCCTACGAAAATCCTAAGAAAATAGGAAGGAAAATAGGAAAACCAAATGAGCTAGGGTTCCAAGAGATGGCTGCCATCCTCTCACCACTTGGGTTATATGGAGGCAACCGAAAGACTAAAATACCCTTACTAGCTAACTAGGGATACATGCCCCTCGAGGGCGAAATTGGAAGTCTTTGTCTTCGCACCATCGGACGGATGCCCAGCGACCGCAAACTTGCTTAGCCTCGACGCAAGCCTTGCGATCCCGACGCGTGTCCTCCGCTTCGAAGATTCCGGACTGCGTCGTCGCACACCGGTCAGACCGGTGCTCCTCACCGGTCAGACCGGTACCCACCGGTCAGACCGGTCAGACCCACCGGTCAGACCGGTCTGGAGCTGCTGCACCTCCGTCTTCGGTTCTTCGGTCTTGGCTTTGTGGATCAACCAAGGAACCCAATGGTTTTCTGGTGAACCACCGGAAACCCCGCGAACTCGGTGTAGCCTCCGCCAATCACCACTCATGACTCGGCTCCCACGTAGTCCCGGCTCGACCTTGGTTTTGAGGCTCAACCAAGAAACCGTCCATGACTTCATCTTGCCGTTCTTGCCACCATGCGGCCCGCACTTGACCCTGCTGGCCACCGGGTCCCTCGAACCAAGCCTACTTGTCTTCTCCACACCTGGAGGCCTCACCGGCAACGACCTTTCACGCTTGTTCTTCACCTGCACCTGCACCAGTCAAGCCGCAACCTGCACCTGCAATACTTAGCCAAGAATCAGTCCACACCACGTTGTCAATCACTCATCACACCAGGAAGCGACCATCCACCGGTCCTCAAACCACACCTGGCTCTCAATCTCCCCCTTGATGAGTGCATTGACAACACACACGTTTTGGTAACCAAGAGAAAAGGAAAAGAAAAGAAACGACTAAAAGAAACTCCAACAAGCGATCGAAAGCCAAAGAAAAGGCAAAGAGCAAGATCACTTGAAGAAGACAAGTCTCGGACCCCTTAGGCAAGGGCAACGGCTCGACACATCCGAGACAAAACATGCTCAAGCAAGGAGCACAAACCATCAAACCAAAGCTCGAAAACCACAAAGAGCTCCCCCTGCACACATGCAAGCTCCCCCTGAACCGATGCAACTCCCCCTGGACAAATGCATGCGAACCACTTCACAAAACAGAGCAGCTGCAACAGCTCAGCTCTGACCGGTCAGACCGGTCGACACCACCGGTCAGACCGGTGGGCAACATGTGAACAGGACCAGCACTCTGACCGGTCAGACCGGTGACCTCAACCGGTCAGACCGGTGCACAACAGAGCCCAAAAATAGCTCGAAACCACCTGAAAACCTTCCAAATGCATTCAGTAGGCCAAAACATGCTCAAACTTCTCCCCCTTGTTGACAATGCATGAATCAAGCCAAAAATGCAAAAAATGCAGCCTAGAGCTTCTCAAATAGACAAAATTCAACATAGGATGCTACACATGTCCAAACGAGCAAGTTAGATACTCTATAGCTTCGTAAAGACATAAACTTCATGATCACCAAGTTTCACAACCATTGGGCGAAGCTAAGATAGAATTTAGCAATTTTGCGAAAAATCACCCTCTCATGAGCAAAGTCCTAAACATGAGCAAAACATGTCAAAATGGCAAAGCCACACAAACTTCATGCTAGGACAACCATTCTAAGCATAAGACCATCATAAACACCCACAAGCACCTCATGTCATGTCAAAGCCACCGAGCCATGTGCCTACTTCTATATATGAGACTTCTCATTGGTAGGCATCATGCAACGATTTAGCACCCAAAGCAAATTAAAATTAGCACATATGACATGTGAGCACATTTTTCAAGCAATTTACATTTCATTTTCAGATTTATAATTGGTACATGAAATGTCTTTGCGACAAAAAGGAACTTATGCCCCTCCACAAGATGAAACATGGGGGCTAAACATTCATGATGGCAAATGAGCCTTTGGCCCCATATGATCAAAATAAGCTATCCAACCACAAATTAAGCATAGCCAAGCCACTAAAACATGTCAAGATCATGTAAAGGCATTTACTCACAAGAGAGCATATATATGAAATTTTTCAAAAACATAGCCATCAACCATGGATACAAACCAAGATTATCAAGAGCTAAGCCAAAACTAACCATAGCTTATCAAACTAGCTCACAAAGACATATATGTCATTCCATGGTGAACAATGTGTATAGGAGAAGCCTTTCCTAAACAATGCATATGATACAAAAAATGCATGCAACCTAAGATACAAAGATGCCTATACATCATGCTACATATGCCATGCCAAATGCAAGAAATGCACAAAGGAAAGCTATACATATGCTACAAAGGAGCTCGCACACACAAAGCTCACAAACGACCGGCTCCTCGAGGGGAGGCAAAAAGGGCTCGACACCACCGGCAAAAGAGCAAAAGAGAACAAAACTCACAAGCTCCGTCTAAACACATGCACTAGGGCCAAAGAGCATACAAAGCTCACCCTTAGTACACATGATAGAGCAAAGAGCACACTAAGCACACAGGCTCCCCCTAAACTCATGCATTAAGGTCAAAGAGCATACAAAGCTCACCTTACATACATGAGATAGGGCAAGGAGCAAAACGAACCAAGTGGCTTGACCAAGGCCACATATTTGAAGATCACAAAAATACTTACCTTGATCATTTCTTCAGAGGTCACCCATCCTTGTCCACCGTCCCCGAAAGTGATGTACCTCCATATCATCACCGGGGTATGAGGCCGGAGAACCTCCCCCGATATCAACCAAATGTTCTCCGGGCCTCCCACCTGCAACTCAAAACCAAGAGCGAGAGCGAGCAAACGACTCAACACTGGGGTTAGTACCAAAGGTGTCAAACCAGTGCCGGGCCATTTCCTCAAAAGTAGGGTTAGCAACATCCATCCTACCGCGCCTATCAAAACTGCGATCCATCCCGTCTAACCTATCAAACCTGGAACCACCATGGGAAAACCACTCCCGTCTCACTGGAGGAGTACGAGTACCACGAAAGGGAAACCGTGGTCCGTAGCCCCTCTGAGACTCAAAGCTGCGACCTCTCCCAAACTCGTATTGATCACGAGGTGGAGAACGTCCAGCAAACTCAACACCACCAGACTCAAAGCGCCTACCACCTGTTCCACGACCAAACAGGCTGAACCCTCTAGCTTCACAATCCCGGAAACCAAACTGTCCAGCACTCTGCCTAGCACCGGTCTGACCGGTCACTCTGACCGGTCTGGCCGGTGGTCCTCGGCCAGCAAACCTGCCTCCACCTGAAGCTCTTCTATCTCTCCATGCTGGAACTGTATGAACAACACCCTTTCCCTTAGGTAGTGGCATACGAGGCTCAGGCACACCATGAGAAAGGTGGTACCTGTCCTTGTTTGCCCACTCCTTAGCCATTCTCGCCTCTCTCCTTCTCTTATAGCAAAACTCTCTCTTGTGACCATCCTTTCCACAAAACTCACAATGGAAACGGATTGGTCTTAGCTTAGGCTTGGGGTGAGGCTCTTCACATGGCTTCTCACTAGATTTCCCACTTGGTTTCTCACTAGGCTTTTCACTTGCCTTCTCACTTGGTTTTTCTCTCGGTTTAAGCAACTGGTTTGGATTGGGTGCAAACCTGTCTTTGAGCGTGGGTTGTGGTGGGACTGGAATATTCCCAAATTTCCCTTCTCTCTCATCACTGCTCTCACCAAACTTAACAGATCCCAAAGCCCAACCATCAAAGCGCTTATAACCGGAAATCATCATGCCAAGCTGAGGTTCCTGACTAGACAACCAACTCAGCACTTCACGCAACTTACTGTTCTCATCCTGCAGATGATCAACACATTTTGCAAGTTCCAAATTCTTCACAGCATGTAATTCACAGGTAGAGCAAGCAGTAGGAATAGGCACTTTCAAATCAGCCTCAAGCGAAACAATGCGAGAACGAAGCTCAGCAATTTTTTCATGCAAACCAGGGCAAGAAGTACATGCACCAAGCAAAGTGGGTCTAGATTGCAGCTCAGCCAACTCAACCCTAAGCACATCTAGTTCCTCACACTTGGAGGCATGCTTTTCCCTAAGAGCAGTCAAATCAGCTAGGAAAACAGAGCAATCAGCACAATCAATCTCATCAGAAACCACAGGGCTAGCCTTAAGCGAATCGATTTCAAGCTTGCCATCAAGAACCTGTGTTTCTAGCTCAGCCACTCTAGTCCTAGCATCTTCAAGCAAAGCTCTAAGCTCCTTCCTAAGCTTCTTAGCCTCTCTAAGCATGTGATCGCGATTATCAAGCAAGTCAACCAACTCCTCATTCTCCTTGCGTAAAGAAGAGAGCTCATCACATACCTCATCCTCGGAGTCGGAGTCTGATTCCGAGGCGTTCTTCTGGCTTCTCTTGCTGCCGGAGCTGCGTGCCATGCCGCATAGCCCATCCTTCTTGTTGCAGCCTCTCGAAGTCTTGCTTGCGGTACAGCAAAGGCCGTTCAAGTACTTGCCGAAGTCCTTCTTCTTCTTTCTGTGCTTCCTCTTGCTGTCCTCTTCTTCTTCTTCTTCACTCGAGCTTGATGACACATCCTCAGAGTCGGAGTCGATGTCGCTCGATCTCTTGATCTTTTCTCGGGTCCGTGTCTTCCTCCCATGTTCATGTTCCTTCTTCTTGGATCTTCTTCCTTTGTCCTTGGACTTGTGCTTGTCGTGGTTGTTCACCTTCGGACACTCGGCGAAAAAGTGTCCGGTCTTGCCGCACTTGAAACACGCTCTCGAGTTCCTCCTTGAGTTCACCCGGTTCTCGTGCAGCCTCTCGAACCGCCTGGTCAGCAATGCCAGCTCGTCCTCTCCAAGCACGTCGAACTCCTCGTCTGGCAAAGACATCAAAGAAGACAAAGAGTACATCCTGGAGGATGCGTTAGCATTAGACTTGGCTCCTTTGCCACTAACGAGAGCGAGACTATGAGAATCAGTCGGGCTCTCGATCTTGGCTGTCATACCACGGTCCAACTCAGCCGACTTGAGCTTCGAGAACAGCTCGTTCACCGTCAAGGTGTCATACTTCTCGGACTCAACAATAGCCTCAAACTTCCCGTCCCATACGGTACGATCCAACGAGTGCAAGAGCTTCACGGCTCTATCATGATCATTGTATGGGAGGGCGTCCACATTGGCTCTCATGTTGTTCACAACGACCGTAAATCGCTGGAAAAGGGCATCGACGGACTCGCCGGGGAGATGAGTGAAGTTCTCGTACTCTCTCCGGTAAGTCGCGTACATCCGAGCCTGAACCTGAGCATTCCCAGCATGAGCATCCTTCAACTGCTCCCAAATCCTACAAGCTAAGTCCTCTGTCTGAACCCGATCGAATTCAGGTGGACACAGGGCACGAAACAAATAGTCGACAGCCTTGTTGTTGGCTTCGAACATATCCCTCGATCCTGGAGCAAGGAAGTTCATCGGATGAACATAAGCTGTGTTCACCGTGACATCCCAAAGGATCTGACCCTTTCCGCGGAGGAACGCCGCCATCCGCCTTTGCCACATCTGGTAGTTCTTCCCATCGAAGTGCGGAGGACCCGAACCCCGTTCCTGGTACGCCATCTTTGGATCTTAGACTGGTAAGAGTCAATAAAGACCCGAACCGGCTCTGATACCAATTGAAGGACCGATTAGGCGAACCAGAGAGGGGGGGAGTGAATGGGAGCCGATAAAAATTCTTCTCGAAGGAGATGGGAACTCCAACAAGATGAACACAGCTTCCAACTCACGTCTCCGACCCAACTACCCAAGTTGGTCAAGACCACGCAGCCACTAGAGTGCTACTGGTCCTAGGAACCAACACTCAACCTTCCTAGCCAAAACTCACCAAAAACACACAGCGGAAACTTGCACGGCTTGCTGCCTGTGCTACACCGGTCAGACCGATGGCCTGCGCCGGTCAGACCGGTGACACCGGTCAGACCGGTGGACAGAGCCGGTCAGGCCGGTGGCTACAGCAGCCGCACAGCAAACGTTCCAGGAAGCCTCAGTGAATCCTCTAGGCCCTGGAACAAAAACCACCACGAAACACAACCTGTGAGGAAGAAGAACCCCTCACAAATCCTAGCAAAACAACTCCAAACACTCCAAGAACTGAACTGCAGGACCACGGGACAAAACCACACGGACAAGGCTGTTCCCCGAGACAAAAACCCACCAAGGGCTAGCACCGGTCAGACCGGTCAAGAGCACCGGTCAGACCGGTCGTGCCTGGGCAGCTCAGGATGAACAGCGCCCGCGAGTCAACTCCTCCCAATCCAACTCCCGATCTCCCGATTCGCTCCACGGTTTTGCACAAGACTTTGGGGATAGTAGGAACACCTCATGGGTACTCCATAGCCAAGATTTGGTCCACCAAAACTTGTCAAATCAAGAGGAATCGAAGGAATCCCACCAAGAACGCCTCTAACCCTAGAGCCACGAAAACCCCAAAATCGAGCCCCTTTGCTCACGGATTTGGAAGGGGAATCAAAGGGAAAAGAACCACGAAGGGTTCATGCATACATCCCCCACCAAATCCCAAAGAGAAAGGCCTCGAAATCGCTCCAAGAAAATCACCAAGAAAGGGCTCGGAAAATCACCAAAAAGGAGAAACGGGAAAGACACATCCAAGCCTTGAGGAACCACGCCGAATCATCTATACATACCAAAGAGGTTCATACAAGGTCTAGCTTGCCGCCCGATCATCCTTCCCTCTCACAAGATCTCACCATGAAGCTCTCAAGCTAGTCCTACGAAAATCCTAAGAAAATAGGAAGGAAAATAGGAAAACCAAATGAGCTAGGGTTCCAAGAGATGGCTGCCATCCTCTCACCACTTGGGTTATATGGAGGCAACCGAAAGACTAAAATACCCTTACTAGCTAACTAGGGATACATGCCCCTCGAGGGCGAAATTGGAAGTCTTTGTCTTCGCACCATCGGACGGATGCCCAGCGACCGCAAACTTGCTTAGCCTCGACGCAAGCCTTGCGATCCCGACGCGTGTCCTCCGCTTCGAAGATTCCGGACTGCGTCGTCGCACACCGGTCAGACCGGTGCTCCTCACCGGTCAGACCGGTACCCACCGGTCAGACCGGTCAGACCCACCGGTCAGACCGGTCTGGAGCTGCTGCACCTCCGTCTTCGGTTCTTCGGTCTTGGCTTTGTGGATCAACCAAGGAACCCAATGGTTTTCTGGTGAACCACCGGAAACCCCGCGAACTCGGTGTAGCCTCCGCCAATCACCACTCATGACTCGGCTCCCACGTAGTCCCGGCTCGACCTTGGTTTTGAGGCTCAACCAAGAAACCGTCCATGACTTCATCTTGCCGTTCTTGCCACCATGCGGCCCGCACTTGACCCTGCTGGCCACCGGGTCCCTCGAACCAAGCCTACTTGTCTTCTCCACACCTGGAGGCCTCACCGGCAACGACCTTTCACGCTTGTTCTTCACCTGCACCTGCACCAGTCAAGCCGCAACCTGCACCTGCAATACTTAGCCAAGAATCAGTCCACACCACGTTGTCAATCACTCATCACACCAGGAAGCGACCATCCACCGGTCCTCGAACCACACCTGGCTCTCAGAGATAGGCTTCCCATTGATGTGTCCCTTCATGTACAAAGCCTTCAGATGATTTTCAGTAGCTTTAGGCTTCTAGAAAATAGCTTCCTTTGGCCCAAAGTCGAGATGCGTGATATCCTCCTCCGAGAGCAAATAACCATCCATAGACATATGGATCACGTTGATGTCCAAACTCATGCGCTCGGGCGAAGAACTGTAATCAACAAGCTCCTCATCGTCTTCTGGTGCAGGATCCGATGCGTACATGTCATCACAAACCATAGGAGCCGAAGAAGAGAAACCGGGCGGCGTCTCTGGGTCATCGGTCCGACCGACGACCTCCACCGGTCTGACCGGTGCTGGCTGGGAGCTGGTCTTGACTCTCAACTCTTTTCCTTGAGGTACCATAGGCCTGTACTGGTTGAAAGCTTCGTCCCTCTGCTTCTCTAGCTCCTTCTCCCTCTTCTCTTGAAACCTCAGGCGTTGAAGCTTCCTCCTTTGTGTGCGAGTCAAACCGGGAGGACACCACCTTGGTAAGAAGTACTTGGAGTTGGAACCACTTCCACTGGCCTCTGAAGGACCGGAACTGGCGACTAGAGAGGGGGGAGTGAATGGGAGCCGATAAAATTTCTTCTCGAAGGAGATGGAGACTCCAACAAGATGAACAAGGCTTCCAAAGCACGTCTCCGACTCAACTACCCAAGTTGGCCAACACGCAGCCACTGGAGTGCTACTGGTCCTAGGAACCAACAACCACCTAGATCTACTCGAGAACGCAGCGGAACAAGTAACTCGAGCACTACTGGACTGCACTGGTCAGACCGGTGAGCAGCACCGGTCAGACCGGTCCCTGCTGGAGCAACCTGGCAAAATCTGAGAACTTCCATAGAAGGCCTCTACACCAGTCAGGCCGGTGTAGCTCGCCGGTCAGACCGGTCCAAGCCAGGAAATCCCAAATCCACCAAAGAGACCTACCGAGCTTCAAAACTGACCAAACTCGAAACAGTAGCAACACAAGACAACAGGGAACTCACCAAGACGTTCACCCGAGGCAAATCCCACAAAGCCTCTGCACCGGTCAGACCGGTCGACTGCACCGGTCAGACCGGTCAGGCTAGGCAGCTCGGGATGAACAGCACCCGCGTGTCAACTCCCCCAAATCCAACTCCCGATCTCCCGATTCGCTCCACGGATTCGCACAAGACTTTAGGGATACTAGGAACACCTCATGGGCACTCCATAGCCAAGATTTGGTCCACCAAAACTTGCTAGAACGAGAGGAATCGAAGAAATCCCACCAAGAACGGCTCTAACCCTAGAGAGGAGAAAACCCCAAAATCGAGCCTTGCTCACGGATTTGGGAGGGGAATCAAAGGGAAAAGAACCACGAAGGGTTCACACATACATCCCCCACCAAAACCCAAAGAGAAAGGCCTCGAATCCGCAACAAGAAAATCGCCAAGAAAGGGCTCCAAAAATCAACAAAAAGGAGAAATGGGAAAGACACATCCAAGCCTTGAGGAACCACGCCGAATCATCTATACGTACCAAAGAGGTTCATACAAGGTCTAGCTTTCTGCCCGATCATCCTTCCCTCTCACAAGATCTCACCATGAAGCTCTCAAGCTTGTCCTAGAAATTCCAAAGGAAAAAGGAAGAGGAAAATAGCAACACAAAATGAGCTACGGTTCCAAGAGATGGCTGTCATCCTCTCACCACTTGGGTAATACGGAGGCTAGCCGAAAGACTAAAATACCCCTAAGGCCTAATACTAGGATACACACCCCCGAGGGGCACTTTGGGAAACTTTGTCTTCGCACCATCGGACGGATGCCCGGCGACTGCAAACTTCCTTAGCCTCGACGCAAGCCTTGCGATCCCGACGTGTGTCCTCCGCTTCGAAGTCTCCGGACTGCGTCGTCGCACACCGGTCAGACCGGTGCTCCTCACCGGTCAGACCGGTCAGACCCACCGGTCAGACCGGTCCGATGCTGCTGCACCTCCGTCTTCGGTCTTCGGTCTTGGCTTTGTGGATCAACCAAGGAACCCAGTGGTTTTCTGGTGAACCACCGGAAACCCCGCGAACTCAGTGTAGCCTCCGCTAATTACCACTCATGACTCGGCTCCCACGTAGTCCCGGCTCGACCTTGGTTTTGAGGATCAACCAAGAAACCGTCCACGACTTTATCTTGCCGTTCTTGCCACCATGCGGCCCACACTTGACTCCGCTGGCCACCGGGTCCCTCGAACCAAGCCTACTTGTCTTCTCCACACCTGGAGGCCTCACTAGCAACGACCTTTCGCGCTTGTTCTTCACCTGCACCAACACCAGTCAAGCCGCAACCTGTACCTGCAATACTTAGCCAAGAATCAGTCCACACCATGTTGTCAATCACTCATCACACCCGGAAGCAACCATCCACCTGTCCTCGAACCACACATGGATCTCAATCTCCCCCTTGATGAGTGCATTGACAACACACACGTTTTTGTAACCAAAGAGAAAAGGAAAAGAAAAGAAACGACTAAAAGAAACTCCAACAAGCGATTGAAAGCCAAAAGAAAGGCAAAGAGCAAGATCATTTGAAGAAGACAAGTCTCGGACTCCTTAGGCAAGGGCAATGGCTCGACACATCCGAGACAAAAAACGCTCAAGCAAAGAGCGCAAACCACCAATCCAAAGCTCAAAAAACCACAAAGAGCTCCCCTTGCACACATGCGAGCTCCCCCTGAACCAATGCAACTCCCCCTGGACGAATGCATTAAAACCACATCGTGAAACAGAGCAGCTGCGTTAGCTTTGCTCTGACCGGTCAGACCGGTCCTCCTCACCGGTCAGACCAGTGGACAAGATCGTCCTGCACCTGACACTCACACCGGTCAGACCGGTGAGCAGCACTGGTCAGGCCGATGACCACCTGGAAAAACTGGGAACTGCACGAGCTCAAAACTAGCTCGAAACCACTTGGAAACCTTCTAAATGCATGCAGCAAGCCAAAACATGCTCAAACTTCACCCCCTTGTTGACAATGCATGAATCAAGCCAAAAATGCAAAAAAATGCAACCTAGAGCTTCTCAAATAGACAAAATTCAACATAGCATGCTACACACCTCCAAATGAGCAAGTTAGATACTCTATCGCTTCGTATGGACAAAAACTACAAGATCACCAAGTTTCACAACCATTGGGTGAAGCTAAGATAGAAATGACCATTTTTGTGAAAAGTTCCCTCTCATGAGCAAAGTCCTAAACATGAGCAAAACATGTCAAAATGGCAAAGCCACACAAACTTCATGCTAGGACAACCATTCTAAGCATAAGACCGTCATAAACACCCACAAGCACCTCATGTCATGTCAAAGCCACCGAGCCAAGTGCTTACTTCTAAATATGAGACTTCTCATTGGTAAGCAACAAGCAACGGTTTAGCACCCAAAGGCAAGTAAATTAAGCACATATGACATGGGAGCACATTTTCCAAGCAATTTACATTTCATTTTCAGATTTGTAATTGGTACATGAAATGTCTTTGCGACAAAAAGGAACTTATGCCCCTCCACAAGACAAAGCATGGGGGCTAAACATTCATGATGGCAAATGAGCCTTTGGCCCCATATGATCAAAAAAAAGCTATCCAACCACAAATTAAGCATAGCCAAGCCACAAAAATATGTCAAGATCATATAGAGGCATTTACTCACAAGAGAGCATACATATGACATTTTTGAAAAACATAGCTATCAACCATGGATATAAACCAAGATCATCAAGAGCTAAGCCACACTAAGCCATATCATACCAAACTAGCTCACAAGATCATATATATCATACCATGGTGAACAATGTATATAAGAGAAGCTTTTCCTACAAAATGCATATGAGACAAAATGCATGCAACCTATCATACAAAGATGACTATACAACATGATACAAGTGCAATGCAAAATGCAAAAAATGCACAAAGGAAAGCTATACATATGCTACAAAGGAGCTCCCACACACCAACTCAAGAAATCAAACAAACACCAAGCTCCCCCCGCAAACGAGTGAAAGTTGCTTGATCTAGGGGTTTGGTGAAAATATCGGCTAGCTGGTCATGTGTGGGTACATGGATCAAAGCGATTTTTCCTTTCTCTACGTTGTCTCTCAGGAAATGATACCTCACTTCTATGTGCTTGGTTTTGGAGTGGAGCACTGGGTTCTTTGCAACGCTTATGGCACTGGTGCTATCACATTGAAGTGGGACGTGGGTATACTCCTCACCAAAGTCACTCATGGTGTATGTGATCCAAAGGAGCTGAGAGCAACAACTAGCTGCGGCCACATACTCTGCCTCGGTAGTGGATTGAGCAACACTCGATTGTTTGCGGGAAGACCAAGACACCAAAGAAGAACTTAAGAACTGGCAAGTCCCAGAAGTGGACTTCCTATCCAACCGACACCCAGCAAATCCATGAAGAGCCAAAGAAGAAGACGCGGAGTACCAAAGGCCGAAGTCGGGAGTATGACGCAAATACCTAAAAATGCGCTTGACTGCTTGCCGATGCGAAGTCCTCGGAGACGCTTGAAAACGAGCGCACAGACATACCGAGAATTGGATGTCCGGCCTCGTCGCCGTCAAGTACAGGAGTGACCTGATCATGCTCCGGTACTCCTTCTGGTCCACGTGTTCACCTTCCTCATCCGCATCAAGAGCTGTAGTCGTACTCATAGGCGTCGCCATAGCCTTGGAGTCCTCCATCTTGAACTTCCTCACAATGTCCTTGGTGTACTTGGCTTGGTGCATGAATGTTCCTTCCTTTGATTGCTTGATCTGGAGCCCGAGGAAGAACTGCAACTCGCCCATCATGCTCATCACAAATTCCCTGCTCATGTCTTCTACAAACCTTGCAACCAAAGAGTTAGATGAGCCACCAAAGACAATATCGTCCACGTATACCTGCACAATCAGGATATCTTTGCCCTGCCTGAGAAGGAACAAGGTCTGATCGACCTTCCCCATCTCAAACCCTCTCTCAAACAGGAACCCCCTCAACCTACCGTACCAAGCTCTAGGCGCCTGCTTCAACCCATACAGCGTCTTCCTCAACTTGTACACCCGATGGGGGTACTTTTCACTCTCAAACCCCGGTGGTTGCGTCACATACACTACTTCCTCTAAAACACCGTTCAGGAAAGCACTCTTCACATCCATTTGGTGCAATTTGAACCCTTTAGCCACGGAAAAGGCTAGAAGGATCCTAATTGCCTCCAAACGGGCTACGGGAGCAAAGGTCTCCTCGTAGTCGATCCCCTCTTTCTGTGAGTACCGCTGAGCAACAAGCCTTGGCTTGTTTCTCACCACTTCTCCTTTCTCTCCCTCTTTATTTTTCCTCACCCATTTTGTCCCAATCGGCTTACACCCAGGTGGAGCGTCAACCAACTCCCAAACTTGGTTTCTCTCAAAATTCTCCAACTCCTCATGCATCAAATTGACCCAACTGTGATCAGATAGCGTGTGTCCAATGTCTTTGGGCTCAAAGGTAGCAACAAAAGCAGCATGAGCAAAGTGAGAATTGTTTCGAACCCTCGACCGTGTAGTACGTTCATTGATGTCGCCGATGATCCTCGAAGCTGGATGATCCACTTGAACTCGCCGGGGAGGTTCTCGCCTTGATGCTACCTCCCCCTCAACAGCAGCATCGCCTTGATCTGGGTTTGTCGTTGTAGGTGTGGGAGAGGGCCCGTTCACCACCATAGTCGAAGTAGTAGGTACATAGCCGCGGGCACCACACCGCCGTCTTCATCATCTCCATGTTCATGTTCCTCCTCCTGGAAAATCTCCTCGCCAAGCTCATCGTCACCTGCACACTCAAAAACAAGCTGACTACGTGGCTGTGTCTCGTCGAAGGTTACCTCGCAAGTCTCCACGATTTTGTTAGTTTCAAGATTGAGCACACGATATCCTCTAGAATGAGATGCGTAACCAAAGAAAATGCCATCGATAGACCTAGCCTCGAACTTGTCCAACTTCTTCCCTTTCTTAAGAATGAAGCATTTACAGCCAAAGACATGGAAGTGACTCACCTTGGGTGTGGGACGGTGCATCAACTCATAGCAGGTTTTCTTCTAGTGAACCCTGAGGTAAATCCTGTTCGACACATAACACGCGGTATTGACCGCCTCAGCCCAGAACCTTCTCGGAGTCCTATGCTCATCGAGCATCGTCCGAGCCATCTCGCACAAGGTTCTGTTTTTCCTTTCAACCACGCCGTTCTGGGGAGGCGTATATGGACTAGAGAACTGGTGTTTAAGACCCAAGTCATGGCAAAAGGTTTCGAAGCGAGAGTTTTTAAATTCCGAGCCATTGTCACTGCGAATCGCTCGTATGGCATCTTCGTGCCTCTCGTTCTTCAACCTCAAGACAAGATCTCGAACAAAACCAAACGTCTCCCCTTTCTCCTCAAGAAAGAAAACCCACACATACCGAGAGTAGTCGTCCACCACAACTAGGACGTACCACTTTCCACCCGCAGATCGCACACGAGCTGGGCCAACAAGGTCCATATGGAGCAGCTCGCATGGACGCTCCGTCATCACATCGGTGAGGGGCGGGTGAGAAGAGGCTACCATCTTGGCATGCCTACACGGCACACAAACCAACTCTTTCTCAAACCTCAGTCGTGGCAATCCTCGGACCAAATTGAGTTTACTCAAGCGAGACAGAAGGTCAAAGCTTAAGTGACCCAACTTCCTATGCCACTTCCACAACTCACTCGAAGAACCAGCCAAGAAACAACGCTCCAGAACAGAAGACTGAGAGAAATCCGCTCGAAACACTTGACCCTCGGGAATGACCATGCAAACTAGGCCCCCCGAGAATCCAAAATCCGAGAACCACCAGGCCGAAACAACACCTCAAAGCCCTCATCCAAAAGCTGGGAAACAGAAAGCAAATTGAATCCGAGCGATTGAACAAGAGCAACCCGCCTGAGAGTGACCATCTCACTTACCTTAATCTCACTTTCTGATAGCACACGCCCTCGCCCATTGTCCCCAAAGGTGATGTATGTCTTGGACACCACCGGGACGACACTTGAGAACCACCCCTTGTCTCCGGTCATATGCCTCGAGCAACCGGAGTCAATCAACCAAACGTTCCTCAAGTCTCCCACCTGGAATTCAAAAACGAGCACGTGAGTGAACAAACGACTCAGCACCGGGGTTAGTACCAATAGAGTAAAACCAGTGCCGAGCCATTTGCTCCAAAGTGGGGTTAGCACAAACCAGATCATCATGCCTATCAAAGCTACCACCACAAAAACCACCACGGGAGCCACCACGAGGGAACCGCCCCTGTCTCGCTGGAGGAGAACGAAAACCACGAAAGAAAGATCATGGGCCATTCCTCCTCTCCATCTCAAAGCTACGACTCCTCCCACTATCGTACTGAGCACGATGTGGAGAACGTCTAGCAAACTGACCACCTGCAAACTCTCCATGCCAACTACCAGAACCACGACCACCAGGACCGAACTGAGCATCCGCACGAGCACGGAAACTGAATTGCTGTCTGTCCAGACCAGCACCGGTTTGACCGGTGGAGTGCACCGGTCTGACCGGTGGTGCTCGGCCAGCAACACCACCTGCCACCTTTCGATCTCCCCAAGCCGGAACCGTCCTCACAATCACCTTGGCCTTGGGCATCTGCATACGAAGCTCAGGTACACCATTTGAAGGGCGGTACCTGTCCTTATTAGCCCACTCCTTAGCCATTCTCTCCTCATGCTTCCTCTTGAAGCAAAACTCACCCTAGTGACCATCTCTCCCACAATAGTCACAATGAAACTGTATGGGCTTAGGTTTAGGCTTGGGTTGGGGCTGCTCACTTGGTTTCCCCTCACTCGGCTTCTCACCCTTCTTCTCTCCAACCTCACTCTCCTTGGAGCTCACAAACTTCACCGGTTTTTGGAAGTCATTTGTTGGGCGAGGAAATATGGGAGGATCTGGGGTTGTGTCAAATTTGTTTCTCAGTGGGTTGCGCTTAGGAGCATAGGCATTTTTGTGGAAGGTTTTTGGTGGAGCTTGGATATCACCAATCTTCTCTCCTCCCTCACCACTACACTCTCCAACCTTCTCCGAACCAAACGCTTTCCCATCATAGCGCTTGTATGCCTCTATCATCATCCTAAGCTGTGGTTCATGACCCGACAACCAACCCATCATTTTTCTCAAGTCATCGTTCTCATCCTG
The DNA here is from genome assembly GCA_036936925.1 of Cenchrus fungigraminus. Taxonomy (NCBI): domain Eukaryota; kingdom Viridiplantae; phylum Streptophyta; class Magnoliopsida; order Poales; family Poaceae; genus Cenchrus; species Cenchrus fungigraminus. Next base: position 51,720,821 of record CM072772.1, on the reverse strand, counting down.
CAAGCGATCCACATAATGTGCAAGTTCCAGATTTTTCAAAGCATGCAATTCACAAGTAGAGCAAGAAGTAGGAATAGGCTCTTTCAACTTAGCCTCAAGCGAAACAGTGTAAGCATGCATCTCATCAATCTTTCCATGCAAAACAGGGCAAGAAGTGCCGCACCTAGCAAAGCAGGTCTAGACTTAAGCTCAGCCACTTCAACCCTAAGCACATCTAGTTCATCACAAGTAGAAGCATGCTTATCCTTAAGAGCAGTAAGATCAGCATGGTACACAGAGCAATCTCAGCAATCAATCTCATCAGAAACCACAGGTGAAGCCTTAAGTGAATCAATCTCAAGCTTAGCATCAAGGTTCTGGGTTTCTAACTCAGCTACTCGGTTCCTAGCATCTTCTAGTGAGGCCCTAAGCTCTTTTCTCATCTTCTTTGCCTCTCTAAGCATGTCATCACGATTATCAAGCAACTTGCCAAGATGCTCGTTCTCCTCACACAAGAAGGGAAGCTCGTCACGTACCTCATCCTCGGAGTCGGAGTCCGAGTCGCTCTGGTGACTCTTCTTGCTGCCGGAGCTACGAGCCATGCCACAGAAGCCATCTCTCGCGTAGCAGCTCAGCCCGCTCAAGTTCTTGGATGACTTCTTGTTCTTGTGCCGATCACCTTCATCTTCACTGCTACTCGAGCTCGAGGAAGAGTAGGTGGAGCTGGAGTCGACGTCGCTCGCTCCGACTATCGCTCGGGCCTTCCTGCCTCGTCCGTCCTTCTTCCTCGACCATCGCTCGTCCTTGTGCTTGTTCTTGTGCTTGTGATCGCGCCTTGATCGGTACTTGCCGTCCTTGTTCGACCGGTGCTTGTAGCCGTCCTTGTTCTCCATCTTCTTCGGACAGTCAGTGACGAAATGTCCTGGCTTGCCGCAATGAAAGCATGTCCGTGGATTCCTCCTTGTGTTCACCCGGTTCTCGTGCAACCTCTCGAACCGCCTGGTCAGCAACGCCAGCTCGTCCTCTCCAAGCACGTCGAACTCCTCGTCTGGCAAAGACATCAAAGAAGACAGAGAGTACATCCTGGAGGATGCGTTAGCGTTAGACTTAGCACCTTTGCCACCGACGAGAGCAAGACTATGAGAGTCAGTCGGGCTCTCGATCTTGGATGTCAAACCACGGTCCAACTCAGCCGACTTGAGCTTCGAGAACAGCTCGTTCACGGTCTGGGTGTCATACTTCTCGGACTCAAGAATAGCCTCGACCTTTCCGTCCCATACGGTGCGATCAAACGAGTGCAAGAGCTTCACGGCTCTATCATGATCATCGATGGGAGCACGACCACATTGGCTCTCATGTTGTTCACCACAACCGTAAACCACTGGAAAAGGGCATCGACGGACTCACCGGGGAGATGAGTGAAGTTCTCGTACTCTCTCCGGTAAGTCGCGTACATCCGAGCCTGAACCTGAGGATTCCCAGCATGAGCATCCTACAACTGCTCCCAAATCCTACAAGCTAAGTCCTCTGTCTGAACCTGATCGAATTCGGACTGACACAGAGCACGAAACAAGTAGTCGACTGCCTTGTTGTTGGCGTCGAACATGTCCCTCGATCCCAGAGCAAGGAAGTTAATCGGATGAACATAAGCTGTGTTCACCGTAACGTCCCAAAAGATCTGACCCTTTTCGCGGAGGAATGCCGCCATCCGCCTCTGCCACATCTGGTAGTTTTTGCCATCGAAGTGCGAAGGACCCGAACCCCGTTCCTGGTACGCCATCCTTGGATCTTAGACTGGTTAGAATCCGAAGATCCGTAACCAGCTCTGATACCACTTGAAGGATCGGAACTGGCGAGCAGAGAGGGGGGGAGTGAATGGGAGCCGATAAAATTTCTTCTCGAAGGAGATGGAGACTCCAACAAGATGAACAAGGCTTCCAAAGCACGTCTCCGACTCAACTACCCAAGTTGGCCAAGACCACGCAGCCACTGGAGTGCTACTGGTCCTAGGAACCAACAACCACCTAGATCTACTCGAGAACGCAGCGGAACAAGTAACTCGAGCACCATTGGACTACACCGGTCAGACCGGTGAGCAGCACCGGTCAGACCGGTCCCTGCTGGAGCAACCTGGCAAAATCTGAGAACTTCCACAGAAGGCCTCTACACCGGTCAGGCCTGTGTAGCTCGCCGGTCAGACCGGTCCACGCCAGGAAATCCCAAATCCACCAAAGAGACCTACCGAGCTCCAAAACTGACCAAACTCGAAACAGCAGCAACACGAGACAACAGGGAACTCACCAAGACGTTCACCCGAGGCAAATCCCACAAAGCCTCTACACCGGTCAGACCGGTCGACTGCACCGGTCAGACCGGTCAGGCTGGGCAGCTCGGGATGAACAGCACCCGCGGGTCAACTCCCCCAAATCCAACTCCCGATCTCCTGATTCGCTCCACGGATTCGCAAAAGACATTGGGGATACTAGGAACACCTCATGGGCACTCCTAAGATTTGGTCCACCAAAACTTGCTAGAACGAGAGGAATCAAAGAAATCCCACCAAGAACGGCTCTAACCCTAGAGAGGAGAAAACCCCAAAATCGAGCCCCTTTGCTCACGGATTTGGGAGGGTAATCAAAGGGAAAAGAACCACGAAGGGTTCAAGCACACATCCCCCACCAAAACCCAAAGAGAAAGGCCTCGAATCCGCCACAAGAAAATCGCCAAGAAAGGGCTCCGAAAATCACCAAAAAGGAGAAATGGGAAAGACACATCCAAGCCTTGAGGAACCACGCCGAATCATCTATACATACCAAAGAGGTTCATACAAGGTCTAGCTTTCCGCCCGATCATCCTTCCCTCTCACAAGATCTCACCATGAAGGTCTCAAGCTTGTCCTAGAAATTCCAAAGGAAAAAGGAAGAGGAAAATAGCAAAATAAAATGAGCTAGGGTTCCAAGAGATGGCTGCCATCCTCTCACCACTTGGGTTATATGGAGGCTAGCCGAAAGACTAAAATAACCCTAAGGCCTAACACTAGGATACACACCCCTGAGGGGCACTTTGGGAAACTTTGTCTTCGCACCATCGGACGGATGCCCGGCGACCGCAAACTTGCTTAGCCTCGACGCAAGCCTTGCGATCCCGACGCATGTCCTCTGCTTCGAAGTCTCCGGACTGCGTCGTCGCACACCGGTCAGACCGTTGCTCCTCACCGGTCAGACCGGTCAAACCCACCGATCAGACCGGTCTGATGCTGCTGCACCTCCGTCTTCGGTCTTCGGTCTTGGCTTTGTGGATCAACCAAGGAACCCAGTGTTTTCTGGTGAACCACCGGAAACCCCGCGAACTCCGTGTAGCCTCCGCCAATCACCACTCATGACTCGGCTCCCACGTAGTCCCAGCTCGACCTTGGTTTTGAAGATCAACCAAGAAACCGTCCACGACTTCATCTTACCGTTCTTGCCACCATGCGGCCCGCACTTGACTCCGCTGGCCACCGGGTCCCTCAAACCAAGGCTACTTGTCTTCTCCACACCTGGAGGCCTTACCAGCAATGACCTTTCGCGCTTGTTCTTCACCTGCACCAACACCAGTGAAGCCGCAACCTGCACCTGCAATACTTAGCTAAGAATCAGTCCACACCACGTTGTCAATCACTCATCACACCCGGAAGCGACCATCCACCGGTCCTCGAACCACACATGGCTCTCAGTCTCATGGTCATTAGCAGCAGCAAATACCCCTGGAGTTGATGTCACAACCTTATTGTTTGAAACTATCGGTCTTTTGCCATCCTCTCCAATAGGAACATCCATTGATCCAATCTGAATAACATCTTGATTTGTGGTCCTCTCTGGATCAATATCCATCTTCTGCACCTCCTCCCTTTGCTTCGGCTTGTAGACTTGCTTCACTGGAGATGGTACAACCTGCCTGGCTGCACCGGTCTGACCGGTGGTAGCGACCGGTCTGACCGGTCGGGTCTGGTGACACTGACCAGAACAGCGAGGAGCCAATCGGTCTTGGATAGGCCTGGAGATTCTATCGAAAGCTGATCCCTGTCCTCCCCATCCAGGATGAAAGGCTTGCTGATACGGTACCCACATTACTCCATTGTCATCATATATCGGGTGTGGTGCATTTGTACTTGATGACGCCCAAGGTGGAGTAAAGCGTTGCCCTTGCTGTGATAATTCACCCTTGAGTCTTGTAGCAGCGCTTGGAGGTGAAGACGACCCTCCTTGGTGTGTAGGTGACCTCATCCTTATTTTTAACGGCCGATCACTTGTAAAGGCCTTTTGCTTGGAATACTTTTCAAATAGCATATCGAAAGTGACCTTTGGCTTAGGACCACTCCCCTGATTCTTTGCTACATTAAGCTTCCAGTTCCCAATCTCCGGACGGCTTGGCTTGATCATCCTCGAACGGCCTGGGGGCGCACCGGTCTGACCGGTCACCTCCACCGGTCTGACCAGTCTGGCCAGAGACGGCTCAGACGGTCGTTGATCGGCGGGTGTGGACAACCCTTGCCCTCCATGTCCAGAGGCACTCACAGTAACCTTGAAGGTCTCTTTGCCATTAGGAGTCTTCTCATACTCATCTTTACAAACTAGCTCCTTTCCTCTCAAATCGGGCTTAGCCTCCCCGATTACCACGTTCTTGCCTTTAGTTGCTTCAGCTTGATGTGGCCGAACCAGTACCTTAGGCTGCTGTAAATCTATGGTGTTGATTGGAAAAGGAGTCTTATCCACTTGCATCTCATGAAGAGTCGAACGACCTTCGTTTATGGCCGATTGAACCTGTCGACGAAACACATTGCAATCATTAGTGGCATGAGAAAATGAATTATGAAACTTGCAATATGCACGCCTTTTCAATTCATCAAGTGGAGGAATAGTATGCGTTAACTTGATATTTCCAGATTTAAGCAATTCATCAAATATACGATCACATTGGGAAACATCAAAAGTAAATTTAATTTCTTCTTGCCGACCTTTACTAGCCGGCTTAAGAGATGAACAAGAATAAGCTTTTTCTTTAGAGGGCCAAACAAATTCAGTAGCATAAATTTCTTTATCACTATCATTCGAACTATCAGAATCATAATCAATAATATGAACATTAGAACGATGTGATTTAAAGTTATCCTTTTTTTTGTTCATTCGGTTTTCAACAACTAAAGCCCTTACTTGAACTTGTGCAACTGAAAGAAAATCAGTGCCCTCTATTTTATCCCTAATAGATGACCTTAAACCTTTCAGACAAATGTCTGCAAGGTCCATATCAGTGATTGACAAATTAAAGCACAGGTTTTTAGTTTCTTTAAATCTTTTAATGTAGGCAGAGACAGTCTCATCTCTTCCTTGCCTAACCGATGTTAAATCTGTCAATTTTAATTGCATGCTCCCACTATAAAAGTGATCATGAAACTTACGCTCTAACATATCCCAAGATATAATAGAACCAAGAGCAAGCGAAGAAAACCAAGCAAAAGCGGTGCCAGTTAAAGATAAAGAAAACAAGCGCACTTTTAAAGCATTATAGACACCAGCTTCACCTAGTTGTGCAGTGTACTGACTAATATGCTCCCATGTGGTTCGGTCATCATCACCACTAAATTTAATTAAATCAGGCATACGCCAACCACATGGGAGAGGAAATCTATCAAACTCAGGATCATATGGCTTTTGATACACCAAGCTTAGTTTTAACCACATTAGCCAAATCTTCCTTAAATTTATTAAATTCCGCCCAATTAGGATTATTTGGCTGTGACTGCTGAGGATTCTCCAAATTCATCTTATTTAAATAGGGAGCTATCTTAGCTTGAGCTAGCCTGTAACTTTCAAACACATCGTCCGGAATAATGGTTTTGGGGGCCGATGTGTTCATTGTCGTACTATAATGAGGTCCAACATTACTGATTGTATTAGAAAAAGCAGGGACCATCTGATTTGGCACGACAGAAATTGGCAAAGGATGGTCGGGCACCAACTCCATGGCACCGGTCTGACTGGTACCCTGCATCGGTTCGATCGGTGTGGCCATATTTGGCCTGTGCGGTTGAAACTAAGGGTGCTGACCAGATGCTGGATTTGGTGTCAAACCATATGCATGATTATTGTTAATAGACAAAGGTGCTAAGCTAGGATAGGACCCATGAGGATTAGCTTTAGGAGTACTACTATTAGTTTCATTATTAGCATAACCTAAACTCCTATCTTTTCAAGATCCTCTAACCGTTCTAAACGAGCAATATACGAAGCAAGTAATTCATCACTTTCCACTGTAGATTTCATAGGAGAAGTTTTAGGCGAGGGTTTCTTACTTACAGTGGGAATTACTTCAACGTTGTTGTCGTTTAGCCTGATCACCGGCAGCTCGAACTCTTTCAATCTTGCCACCTTGCTGGATCGATTCTTGTTGACGCCAGCCAAGAATTGTACTTGCATGTATTCTTGTAGCGTCTTGAACTTCTGCTGCTCCTCCGGAGAGAGATCTTCCAGCAACGCGGTGAGAATGTTGTTCATGTCGAGATCGCACCGAGCACCCATCTAGCTGAGGTTAGATTGAACGGTTTTAGCAACCTGATCTTTCTTCCCCAGCGGAGTCACCCAAAGTATGTTGACGCTTTTCTGGTCAACACACACGAGTGCTAGATCGCGTGGAACGTCGAAACGCTGAACTCACCGAGCTCCTGCCCGGACCGGTCTGACTGGTCAGGGGCACCGGTCTGACCGGTGGTTGCAGAGGCGCGGTGAAAGCCTAAGATCGCCACCTCGGGAGGGACCCCGTTAGAGGTGGCGCGCTTAGGGTTGCTCTGAGGTCGGCAAGGCCACTCAGAACGTCCCTGATCGTCACCGAGACAAACAAGGAAAGTACGAGGTTGGAAAAGCTAGGGTGTGAGAGATAAAAGTTGTAAAAAGTAATGATCGATTGGGTGATAGATCCTCAACCGGCCGTGGCCCTTTATATTTATAGGGTGGGGAGGTCTTGCCCCGCAAGGAAACCCTTTACAAGTCGAAATTCGCTAGGATTCCTCAATTCTACTCGGACTCGGGGTCCACCGGTCAGACCGGTCAGGCCCACCGGTCAGACCGGTGTGGCTGTTGCCGGATCGGCTACAGGACCCCCGACCGGTCGGACCGTCCAGGGACACCGGTCTGATCGGTGGCGTCAGCCTGATCGGCTTTGTGCCAATTTTAGGTGTGAACAAGACTATAACCTAACGATAGATAGAATATGATGAACTGTTTTACCTATGTTGTCAGGTGGCGTGGAGGCGGTGAAGGGGTGGTGTGTCCTCCATGACAAGATAGCAACGGCACACGGCGTGTCCACCACCTGGGCTTGGAAAGAGTGGGGGAAGGAATCAGAGAACCCACCATGGCAACACCTGTTCGATCGGGGTCTCAACATAGACTTGTCAATTGTCATCTACAATTAGGGTAAGAACCTTTTATGTCGATTATTCCTTCAACGCAAAGGTCATTTAAAAATCAAATCATATCATAATAATAACCTTTATATGTTAGCCCTTGATTTGTATGCTGGATTTCATGTTGCAATTCCATTCCTCGCCTTCGTAAGATTCATCCTAATATACATCCATCAAGCCAATAATGTGGAACCTGATACAACACAAAACAGTACAATTTTAAAGCATGTGTGAGGAAAAAAATCAAATCATAGAGATCTAACCTTTCATATTGGTTCTTTTTGTTGTAGAACGGAAAATCGAACAGCAAGGCTTCGATAAGAGGAAGAATTCAAAGGCACACAAGAAAAGACGCTAGATGCAAATCAGAGTACAGGATCGAGAGAGGATGATTTCGATGTGGTTCTGCTCAGATACGTAGATGAAATCACAGGTGAGGGGAGGGTGTACGTATGTGAAATAATGGTGGAGCGAGTGGGTGACATTGCTGGCAGGCGATGCCGATTTTTTTGCTTTGCGTGATGGGTCGAGGGCGGCGGCATTGTTGCAGGCAGCGTAAGAGATGCGGTTGGGTTTACTGTACCCGTCCTGTGGGCAGGAGTGGACGATGGCGTCGTCGTCTGATTGTAGGCAATGCTACGGGATCCGAGTTGAGGGCGCCGATCCTGGACGTGAGAGGTGTCGATCATGAGGTGAGAGTGACGAAGGGATGCCGGAGGCGAGTTTCGATCGATGAGATCGATTGGATCCGTCTGAGAGTGGTGGCCCGTAGGGTGGGGACCAGTGGGAGGATGTGCAGCGGCGCACGGCCTGGGCGCGGGGGCGGAGCGGAGGCGCGTGGGGGTGGAGGCGAAAGCGAGGTCACGAGGGTCTGCGTGACGGAGGAGGTGTGGGCAGAGGCGAGGTCGAGGGTTTTTTATTTTGGATCTGGAAGACTGCCATGCGGTGGGCGGTGGCCTATGCGAGGGAGGGGAGCCGCAATCAGACGGTAGGCGCGGAGGCGGAGCGGAAACACGATGACGGGGGAGGAGCGAGCAGGGTTAACCAAACCGGTGGGAACCGGTCCGGACCGGTTCCGGTTCCGGTCGGTTCCCAACCGGTCCAAATTCAAAATTTGAATTTGAATTCAAAAAATGAAAAAATCTAAAAAATACTCAAAAATACTTCAAGGTGTGTAGAATCTAATGGTGTCAAAAATTTTCAAATATTCGTTCATTTAGTATACTTTGTGGGCATTAGAAGTTCAACTAAAAAGAAAAAGGAGAAAAAATTAGCCGATTGAACTTCTAATGCCCGCAAAAAATACTAAATGTAGTAATATTTGAAATTTTTTGACACCATTAGGTTCTATGCACCTTGCAATATTTTTAGAAAATTTTCTTTTATTTTTTCAAATTTTTAATTCAAATTTGAAACACGTCAAATTCTCCACTAATTCGGTTTTTTTGGTTCAACGACCAGGAACCGGTCGAACCGGACCGGTATACCGGACCAAACCGACTGAACTACGGAATTTGATTTGGAATTTCAATTCATCCGGTTTTGGGTGTTTCCCGGTCGAACCGGTCCGTTATACCGGAACCGGACCGTTATACCGGAACCGGACCGCGGCAGTTCGGCCTGACCGGTCGGGAAAAAAAACCTTGGGTGCGAGGCGAAAGGCGGACACGCGGGGCGGACGTGCAGAGGCGGACCGACAGACAACGTACCAAAGCCGATTGACGTACGAAACGTGAAGAAAAACTCTACTCTTTTTAGGAGTAGAGATAGAGATAAGTAGTAGAGATAGAGATAATAGAGATAATAGAGATGATAAGTGTACTTGATGTTTCATACACTGAGATTAGAGTAGAGGTGATTGGATGGTAGTAATCAAGGGAGCGGAGGCGCGCGTGGGATGCGAATACACGAAGGCGGAGGCCGGAGGAGCGGAGGCACGCGGAGCCGCGAAGTTCGAGCGGAGAAAAAAGATCACGATGTTTTGTCGAAATCATTTAAAACTTTAATGGATGGGATGTTTATGGAGCCAAACTATGATGTTGTGTACATCTATGCAAATTTTTGACCAAGTTTACCTATTACTGTAATTATTTTACGATTTACTAAAGAATAAATGTTGAAATACCATAAGCTACATAAAAAATTCAAAAAACTTGGAGGGACACCTCTTTTTAGTGTATAAGTGTCCACAAAAAAGTTTCAATTGAATCTGAGAAAGTGGTGACGCACATCCTCACAAAGTCATACATGGTGTCACACATGCCCCTATAGATGAGCGAGAGATGTTCATCCATGTATGAGATGCTTAGTACCACTTTGTCGAAACCATTTAAACTTTAATATGATGTTTATGGAGCCAAATTATGATGATGTGTGCATCTATGCGAATTTCTGACCAAGTTTAACTATTATTGTAATTATCTTATGATTTACAAAAAAATGTTAAAATACCCTTAGCTACATAAAAAATTCAAAAAACTTTGAGGGACACCTCTTTTTGGCGTATAAGTGTCCACAAAAAGTTTCAATTGATTCTGAAAAAGTTGTGATGCACATCCTCACAAAGTCATACTAAGTGAGAGATGTTCTTGATTGTGAAGGATGTATAGTACACTTTGTTGAAATTATTTGAAATTTTTATGAGATGATTATGAAGCCAAAATATGTTCTTGTGTGAATCTATGGAATTTTTTATCAAATTTTGCTATTACTGTAATTATTTATTGAATTACTAAGGAATAAATGTGAAAATATCATAAAGTGTCTAGAAAAATCTAAAAAGTTAAGTAGTCACATGATTTTAGTGTATGAGCGTCACATAAAAAATTCAAGTGATTTCGATAAAGAGTTGTTGAATATCCCTCACAAAAGCATATATGGCTCACATAGTCCGATGCAGCTAAGTGACATATGTTCCTAGTTGTAAAAGATGTATAGTATCACTTTGTCGAAATCGTTTGAAACTTATATGAGATGGTTATAGACCCGAAATATGTTGTTGTGTGAATCTATGGAATTTTATGATCAAATTTTGCTATTATTATAATTATTTATTGAATTACTAAGAAATAAATGTGAAAATATCATAAAGTGGCTAGAAAAATCTAAAAAGTAATGTAGCCACATGATTTTGGTGTATGAGCGTCACATAAATAATTTAAGTGATTTCGATATAGAGTTGCTGAATATCCCTCACAAAGACATATATAGCTCACATAGTCCTATGTAGCTAAGTGAGATATGTTCCTAGTTGTTAAAAATGTATAGTATCACTTTGTCAAAATCGTTTGAAACTTTTATGGGATGGTTATTGAGCCAAAATGTGTTGTATAGCCACATATTTTTTCAAATTTGTTTTAAAAGATTTATTGCAGTTCAATTAATAAAAAGAAATAAAACACCCTAATACAACATAAACTAATGCTTATCCTAGTAGTTTGCACACGTCACTTTTGTTCCAAAGGTCTCAGGTTCGATCCCCAAGCAGACATTTTTTTGCCAATTGAATTCTTGGCATTTTGTCTATTGCAACCATTTTAGGCCTATTGTAACACTGGTATTACCATTTTGTTGGATGAGGTTAAGTGACATATGTTAATTTTGTGAACAATGGTATTACCATTTTGTTGGATGAACAAATGACCAAAATAAGAGTTGTCCAATAAATCTTAAAGAACTTCATGAGTGGATTTTGGGGGCCCGGCAAGCCACGGCCTTGGTGCAGCCAGTCGCGGCCAGCCACGGCCTTGCTGCAGCTAGGGCACGGCCGGCCGGGGCTCGACCGCTGCGTGGCGTGGGAGGCTAGAGGGCGGCTGCGGTCAGCCGGGGGTGTGGCGTAGCCGGCCGTGGCTTCATCATGGCGTGGCACGACCAGTCGGGGCTCGACCGAGCGTGGCCGTAGTTGGCCGGTGGCAAAACCAAGTATAAAAATGTTGAATGCAATGGAAAAAACAATATGTTATGTAGTGTAGTGGTAAAAGTGCTTCAGTTGAAGTAGGAGGTGCATAGCTCAAACCGTAATCCGCACAATTTTTATTTTTTCGATTTTTTCTTGCCTACGCATACATATTTAATTACTATTTTTTGAGGGGGCCTATTGGTAGGGCACTAGGACCGCATCACCACGTCTCAAGGTGGGACCGCATCGACAGATCCTCAAGGTGAGGCTGGGTGACATGGCAATCGTGGCCGGTGACAATTTAAAAATGTTTGGTTTCCTAGCATTGTGTCTATTGCAACCATTTAAGGCCTATTGCAACAGTTTTTAGGTGTTGCATTAGACAGAAAACAAAAAAAAATTGAAACCATCTAGGGTTTCAAAAATTGATTTTTCTTTGTAAATTTTTGAAATTCAAATTTGAATCGTTCAAAATCTGTCAAATGCAAAAATAATCATAATACAAAGTGTAGATCTTGATGAGTTCTATAAGTCTTATGTTTATGACTTTTCCATATAAAATCATTTACTGCTTCAAATGTTGTTAAAGTGGGACTGCAGTGCCATGTGGTCGAGGTGGGACCAGCTGGCGGGACCATATCGAGTGTAATGTAACTAACTAATAGAATCTTGTAAAGTAACTTTTCTATTTTAATATATATAAGGTTACTATAAGCTGACCACATAGAAACATGAAAAAGGCTTAAACAATGCTAGCTAACACTAACATTATAATGGTGTAGTGGTAAGTCATATACTAGTGTAGTATTGAGGACCTTGGTTCAATTCCATACCATGACACTTTTTTAATTTTTTTATTTTGTCTCTAATGATAGATTGTTTCCCTACCAATTCAAACTTCTTTCTCAAAATCAATATTTACAATAAAATCTAAATTCAAAATTAGCCAAGTTCAATTTGCTATGAATTGTATTTTTTCATATTATATCATATACAATCCCCAATCCAAATCAGCCTCGGCTACTAGTTCTCGTTGCAAAAAGCATGTAACAGTTGCAACTCCCAAAAAGCGTTGCAATTGAGAATCACTTTTGCTTCGCCCCCTAGAATCCTGGTTGCAATAAGTTGTAGCAGTTGCAACCCCAAAACAACATTGCAATTGCGAACCACTTTTGCTTCGCCTATCAAAGTTCTTGTTGCATTAGCATCTAGCGTTTGCAATGCTTGTGAAATTTTATGCACAAAACAAACATAGCAATAGGCACAACCAAATGCAACTAACACAAACGTGGTTGCAGTACTATGTGACACCCTAGTTTGCAATTTGGCTAGGATTTAAAATTTTTATTAAAATTTGTTAGAATTAAATAGAGAGTGTGTATAATTATTTCAAAATAAATAATACTTTCTAAACTAAATAAATGAATCATAGGCTATAAATATTTGGTTGTTGCATTCATGTTGTAATGCATAGTGTTTATTGTGTGAAAAATGAGTTTGAGTTTTAAAAGTCGAATAGGTTCGTCTGTAGGTTTAACCCTTGTATCTCTTATCTCTAAAACCCATCCATATCCTTCTCTCTACTTATACCCGAAGGTTCTCTTTCCTCTCTCTAAAATCCGAGCCCAGTCAATATCTCTCTTTCTCTCTAAAAACGCGACCCGCCTCTCTCTAAGATCCTATTGAGCCCTTATCTATTTTTCCCCTCTCTCTATCTCTAAGTCATTCTAAGCCCAAAACCTTGTTTTAAGACCTGGCCCACATCTCTCCATCTCTTTTTTCCCTCCAGGCCCAAACCAGCCCTCCCTTTCCTCTTATCTCGGCCAACCCAGCCCACCTTCACCTCCCTTGCGCCAGCCCACCAGCAGCTCCGGCCCAACTAGGCCCGCACTGCTCGCCCTCCTTGCTCTCACCGACCAGCGGACCCCACCAGTCATCCCCTCCGTCCTCCTTTCCTTTCTTCCCCTCCCTCCTCTGTTTCGCCGAGCAGGGCAAGCCGCCGTCGGGATTCAAATCCCCAGCGCCCCCCCCCCCCGCCGTGACCTCCGCTCCCTTGCCCCACATTCCTCCCTCTCCGCGCCCTCCCTTGCCCCAAATCACGTCCAGGTGCGTCCCTGCCACGGATGGCAAGCACGCCATGGCGTCCTTCACAGCCAAAAATGCCGCCACCCAATTCCCGGCCACCCTCCCTCTTCCTCGACCTATAAGAGGCCAAGATAGCACCGCCGCTTGCCCCCTTTGCTTCCCCAGCCACACCTCGCTCGCCGCCGTGCTGCCCTTGGCCGCCAATCGCTGTCGCCATCACCGCGGTGAGGAGCTCTGCCACCGCTGTGTTTTCCCACTCCGACCCTCCCTCACCCTCCTCCTTCTCCCCTTGCACGCACAGGTACCCCAGGAGGGCGCCCCCACCCCCGAAGACACGAAGCCGAGGTCGGAACCCCGTCCTCCGCACGTGCCCGAGCCGCCGTCCGCCCCTCTCCATCGTGCGCCTGCACCACCCAGAACTCGGCGCCAACAACACCGTGGTGAGCTTCGCCTCTCCCTCCTCTTTCTCCTAGTCAAAACGGCACACATTTTGGTGCACCGTAACCCCCACGTGCCTCGTCTCCGGCGAGCCGCCGCCGCTGGCCGCCCGGCGCCGCCGTCCGAACCCCCTCCCGTCGGCGACCCAAGCACCAGCAGCTCCCCCTGCCGCCGGATCTTCCACGGACGGACGCGATCGCATACCCCTTCGGGTGTCTAACCGGTCCACGGTGGACCCGTAGACCCGCGGTCCACAGCCGGTCCATGGCCTAGTTAGCGCCACGTCACCCTCTGCAGCCAGTCATAGCACGCCATGTGGCGACCAGTCAGCAGATCCACCCGTCAGCTCCTGTTTTGTAGAAAACCCCCTGCGAAACCCTGAAATCCGGTCCACTTTTCTCTGTGTCTTGCCACTTTGCACAAAACACCCCATAAAAATCCCACCTTTTGCAGTTCGGTCCAGCCGAGCGTCTTTTGCTCAAAGACCCTTGAGTTTTCACCTTTTCGCGGCCAGTTTTCTCTGAGTCTAGCGAATCTTCGGATCTAGCCCCTGTAAACCATAGTTAATCACAACTAGGTCCCTACAACCTTCAAAACTCCATATCTTTCACGTTTTAGCTCGTTCAAGTTGCGTTAGTTTCGTTTCGTCGTAGCGCACGTGTTAGCAGCGCGTTCACCATGTTTCATGTTTTTGGAAATTAAAGTTAATATTAATTTGATTAATGACCATTTCAACCTCTTTTAAATAAAATCAAATATAGGCTTAACTCTCGTCTTTTCTTTAACAAAAGCTAACTTAAATAATTTGAACATCAATGTGTTTTAATTATAACTTGTTTAGCTCAACCCGACACATGAAAATTCGTTAGTTGCTCTCACATAGTATATAGTTTTCTAAATTAAATCCTTAATTGGTATAAACTCTAATAAACTTATATAAATAAAATATGACTAGGTTTATCTTGTGTTTTACATTCAAACATAATTTGATTAAGTTACAACATCTGGTATTTCTCCGAAATACCCATTAAACATATTTCTTTAATTAAAATAAATGAAGCACATAGCCCTTTGTTCCTAATCATATAAACCCGACCGATAGTTGTGCCTTTCGCTCGTAGCTTCTCTTTAACCCTTCTCGCGTTCTCTTGTTCGTAGCTAGCTCACGTTAGCTAGTAGTACGCTTTTCTAAAATGCTTTTATCATCTGGTGCTTTGTTCTTAGTTGTAGCTTTGTGTTGTTTCAGCTGATTGTTGTACGCAGAGGAACGCTTCTGAGCAGTGGAGCATCGGGAAACGGGCAAGTGTCCTTGACATCTTGCTATTTTATACCTTTATGTTTTATTCACCATATTCACTGCTTTATTTATGCTTCCTTGCATTAGATGTCTAATTTTGCTGGGAATCCTATTAAGGACTGTTTACTAGATTTTCATGATCATTCCTTGCTTACCCTTAGAGGTTACCTATATGGGTAGATTTATGCTTAGCTTGCTCAACATGGGTTGGGTTAAATCTTAACTTGATTAATTACTATGCAACATGTTAATGTGGGTTATGGTTATCAACATGAACACCCTAGGCGACTCAGGCAAGTGGTTGGGATGGTCACTTGTGATGCTTGATGTTGGTCTTGCCTGAGTCGATCTCTTAAGGACCGGTCTGTGGAGCAACCACTTGGGACCTACCGTACAACCACGAGAACTGAATGGGCTG
The DNA here is from genome assembly GCA_036936925.1 of Cenchrus fungigraminus. Taxonomy (NCBI): domain Eukaryota; kingdom Viridiplantae; phylum Streptophyta; class Magnoliopsida; order Poales; family Poaceae; genus Cenchrus; species Cenchrus fungigraminus. The sequence goes on along the minus strand of CM072772.1, from coordinate 51,705,265 downwards.
CGGTCTTGGCCAATTAAATAGGGTAAATCGAGAAATCCAGCGGCCCGCGTTAGGCTGTTGGTTGCGGTGAGGGTGGCTTGACCCCCAATAGTCCTGCTGGCACGACGAAGGGTACCCGAACCCTGAGTGGGTTAATGCGCCGCTGGTGAACCTATGTAAAGGCCTCGTAGTGAACCCATGCCAGCACATCTCGGAAATGTGTTGTGAAGAGGCTCGCAACCTCTCGCGTGACGGGTATCACGACTCGTGGGTAAAGTTGTACAACCTCTGCAGAGTGTTAAAAACTATTATAACAGCCGTGCTCACGGTCATGAGCGGCCTGGACCCTCACATGGTTAGTTGGTGGTTTGGGTGGATCGTAGTGGTGGTAACTGTGGTTTGGGAGCTGGTTATAGTTATATGATGTTTCAACCTTAGAATCAGGACAAGCGGGTGCTTGTGCCTTGAATGGGTTGGGAAGCCTTATACACAATAAATCTTAGGTGTTTAATTAAAATTTGACCAACTAAAACTTGAGCTTTGCAGTCCACTAAATAAAGCTTTCCTTGTTATGAGCCTGCATGTTATGCATACCTTTTCCCTCCACTTGCGGAGTACACGCCTCCAGGTGTACTCACCGTTCTCCCTTTCAACCCCTGCTGTTCTCTCTCCACTGCTGCTCAGATAGACTGAAGACAGAAGCTAGAAGAAGGAGTTACTTCGTGAAGACCTGGAGTTCTAGGTTGGCGTGCCCCCAGTCGACGTTCTTGTGGAAGATGGTGCCTACTCCGCTGCGATAGACATACGCTGTGTAATTTTCTGTTTAGACCCTCTGGTCATTTTGTAATAGTTACACGCCTGTAATGATATATGTTGTGATATTCACTAATGATGTCACTTTATGCATGAATTTTGATCCTGGGCATGCATAAAGGGTGCATTCGGTTTGTCCTTTATAAACCGGGTGTTACATAAGTGGTATCAGAGCTATATCGACTGTAGGACGCAACCCTAGATTGAACTGGTTGACGTTAAGGTTATATTTTCACACTACTTTGAAAAATTTCACCTCCTTGACTTTCTGTCTCCTGATTTGCACTCTGATTCCTCCTATTCTCTTCTGTTATGAAAACAAGTTTCTCCTCTCTCATCCTTGTATAATTCTTAGTCACTAACTTCCCCTGGGATCAAGAAAGAAGCTTCGGGAGACACTTAAGAAGACTATGCTTCAACAAGCCGTCGCTCGAAGAATTTCAAGATCGAAGATGAAGAATCTCCATCAAGCTAGAAGTATTGCATTGCCTTGAAGATCTCAAGACCCACTAACCTCAAGCCCTCGGTAGTCTTAGTCTTACGAGTTATAAGAAGCCTACCTAAGTTTCTTTCATCGATAGACATCGATGTTAAGGTATTAATTGCTAGTGTGCCATAATAAGGACGTGTGCCATGTTAGTGTGTTCTTGTATGTTGTTGTTTGCTTGTTCTTGTGCAATGCTTGATTTGGATCTTTTTGGTGATTGTTGATGTGTTGTTGGGCTCTTGTCCGCAATGACATCAGCTAGTTACATATGTATAGATCGTAGTTGGGTTTCCTTTCTTGCTCCTTCTCAACCTTGAGTTCTCCTCCCTCCACAACCATTGCTCCCTCGTTATCCTAACCAACATGGAATCAAGAGGAATCCTCTGTTAAGAGGGGTAGCACCAGCCATGCTTCTACATATGACAACCAAGGTGTACAAGAAGGAAGAATTGTCACCAAACAAGCCAGTAAAGCCTAAAAAAAAGTTATAAAGCCGTCACTTCAGCACTACTCGAACCACTTCAAGAGAATGTTCATGAACACTCTCATGAGACAACCCATGAAGAAACAATGAAGAATGGGGAATGACGAAGCAAGAAGAAGTGTGATTGAGAAACTTCAGCAAACTTATGCCACTAAGAACTTCTACGTGGACCATTCACAAGAAGATACCCCGACAATGGTAACAAAGATAACAACAAGAGGACAACAACAGGAAAAGGTGCATGGTGATCGTTGCTCAGAAAAATCATCATAAAGGACTCCCTATGGATCTCCATGATGGACCATCCACAAGAGTTGAAGGAATCTCCGACAAGTGACATCAAGGAGGGAAGAACAAGACAAGATGACATAAATGCAAAGCGACCTTGTCTCTCCCTATTGCTAACCTCCCCTCTCCTGCTAACCTTTTGCAGAATCTCGGGACGAGATTCCTGTTAAGTGGGGTACTATTTGTGACACCCAAGTTTGCAATTTGGGTAGGATTTAAAATTTTTATTAAAATTTGTTAGAATTAAATAGAGAGTGTGTATAATTATTTCAAAATAAATAATACTTTCTAAACTAAATAAATGAATCATAGGCTATAAATATTTGGTTGTTGCATTCATGTTGTAATGCATAGTGTTTATTGTGTGAAAAATGAGTTTGAGTTTTAAAGCTCGAATAGGTTTGTCTGTAGGTTTAACCCTTGTATCTCTTATCTCTAAAACCCATCCATATCCTTCTCTCTACTTATACCCAAAGGTTCTCTTTCCTCTCTCTAAAATCCGAGCCCAGTCAATATCTCTCTTTCTCTCTAAAAACGCGACCCGCCTCTCTCTAAGATCCTATTGAGCCCTTATCTATTTTTCCCCTCTCTCTATCTCTAAGTCATTCTAAGCCCAAAACCTTGTTTTAAGACCTAGCCCACATCTCTCCTTCTCTTTTTTCCTCCAGGCCCAAACCAGCCCTCCCTTTCCTCTTATCTCGGCCAACCCAGCCCACCTTCACCTCCCTTGCGCCAGCCCACCAGCAGCTCCGGCCCAACTAGGCCCGCACTGCTCCCCCTCCTTGCTCTCACCGACCAGCGGACCCCACCAGTCATCCCCTCCGTCCTCCTTTCCTTTCTTCCCCTCCCTCCTCTGTTTCGCCGAGCAGGGCAAGCCGCCGCCGGGATTCAAATCCCCAGCGCCCCCCCGCCGTGACCTCTGCTCCCTGGCCCCACATTCCTCCCTCTCCGCGCCCTCCCTTGCCCCAAATCACGTCCAGGTGCGTCCCTGCCACGGATGGCAAGCACGCCATGGCGTCCTTCACGGCCGGAGATGCCGCCACCCAATTCCCGGCCACCCTCCCTCTTCCTCGACCTATAAGAGGCCAAGATAGCACCGCCGCTCGCCCCCTTTGCTTCCCCAGCCACACCTCGCTCGCCGCCGTGCTGCCCATGGCTGCTAATCGCCGTCGCCATCACCGTGGTGAGGAGCTCTGCCACCGCCGTGTTTTCCCACTCTGACCCTCCCTCACCCTCCTCCTTCTCTCCTTGCACGCACAGGTACCCTAGGAGGACGCCCCCGCCCCCGAAGGCACGAAGCCGAGGCCGGAACCCCGTCCTCCGCACGTGCCCGAGCCGCCGTCCGCCCCTCTCCATCGTGCGCCTGGACCACCCAGAACTCGGCGCCAACAACACCGTGGTGAGCTTCGCCTCTCCCTCCTCTTTCTCCTAGTCAAAACGGCACAAATTTTGGTGCACCGTAACCCCCGCGCACCTCGTCACCGGCGAACCGCCGCCGCTGGTCGCCCGGCACCGCCGTCTGAACCCGCTCCCACCGGCGACCCAAGCACCAGCAGCTCCCCCTGCCGCCGGATCTTCCACAGACGGACGCGATCGCATACCCCTTCGGGTGTGTAACCGGTCCACGGTGGACCCGTAGACCCGCGGTCCGCAGCCGGTCCATGGCCTAGTCAGCGCCACGTCACCCTCTGCAGCCAGTCATAGCACGCCACGTGGCGACCAGTCAGCAGATCCACCCGTCAGCTCCTGTTTTGCAGAAAACCCCCTGCGAAACCCTGAAATCCTGTCCACTTTTCTCTGTGTCTTGCCACTTTGCACAAAACACCCCATAAAAATCCCACCTTTTGCAGTTCGGTCCAGCCAAGCATCTTTTGCTCAAAGACCCTTGAGTTTTCACCTTTTCGCGGCCAGTTTTCTCTAAGTCTAGCGAATCTTCGGATCTAGCCCCTGTAAACCATAGTTAATCACGACTAGGTCCCTACAACCTTCAAAACTCCATATCTTTCACGTTTTAGCTCGTTCAAGTTGCGTTAGTTTCGTTTCGTCGTAGCGCACGTGTTAGCAGCGCGTTCACCATGTTTCATGTTTTTGGAAATTAAAGTTAATATTAATTTGATTAATGACCATTTCAACCTCTTTTAAATAAAATCAAATATAGGCTTAACTCTCGTCTTTTCTTTAACAAAAGCTAACTTAAATAATTTGAACATCAATGTGTTTTAATTATAACTTGTTTAGCTCAACCCGACACATGAAAATTCGTTAGTTGCTCTCACATAGTATATAGTTTTCTAAATTAAATCCTTAATTGGTATAAACTCTAATAAACTTATATAAATAAAATATGACTAGGTTTATCTTGTGTTTTACATTCAAACATAATTTGATTAAGTTACAACATCTGGTATTTCTCTGAAATACCCATTAAACATATTTCTTTAATTAAAATAAATGAAGCACATAGCCCTTTGTTCCTAATCATATAAACCCGACCGATAGTTGTGCCTTTCGCTCGTAGCTTCTCTTTAACCCTTCTCGCGCTCTCTTGTTCGTAGCTAGCTCGCGTTAGCTAGTAGTACGCTTTTCTAAAATGCTTTTATCATCTGGTGCTTTGTTCTTAGTTGTAGCTTTGTGTTGTTTCAGCTGATTGTTGTACGTTGAGGAACGCTTCTGAGCAGTGGAGCATCGGGAAACGGGCAAGTGTCCTTGACATCTTGCTATTTTATACCTTTATATTTTATTCACCATATTCACTGCTTTATTTATGCTTCCTTGCATTAGATGTCTAATTTTGCTGGGAATCCTATTAAGGACTGTTTACTAGATTTTCATGATCATTCCTTGCTTACCCTTAGAGGTTACCTATATGGGTAGATTTATGCTTAGCTTGCTCAACATGGGTTGGGTTAAATCTTAACTTGATTAATTACTATGCAACATGTTAATGTGGGTTATGGTTAGCAACATGAACACCCTAGGCGACTCAGGCAAGTGGTTGGGATGGTCACTTGTGATGCTTGATGTTGGTCTTGCCTGAGTCGATCTCTTAAGGACCGGTCTGTGGAGCGACCACCTGGGACCTACCGTACAACCACGAGAACTGAATGGGCTACGGTCTTGGCCAATTAAGTAGGGTAAATCGGGAAATCCAGCGGCCCGCATTAGGCTGTTGGTTGCGGTGAGGGTGGCTTGACCCCCAATAGTCCTGCTGGCACGACGAAGGGTACCCGAACCCTGAGTGGGTTAATGCGCTGCTGGTGAACCTATGTAAAGGCCTCGTAGTGAACCCATGCCAGCACATCTCGGAAATGTGTTGTGAAGAGGCTCGCAACCTCTCGCGTGACGGTTATCACGACTCGTGGGTAAAGTTGTACAACCTCTGCAGAGTGTTAAAAACTGTTATAACAGCCGTGCTCACGGTCATGAGCGGCCTGGACCCTCACATGGTCAGTTGGTGGTTTGGGTGGATCGCAGTGGTGGTAACTGTGGTTTGGGAGCTGGTTATAGTTATATGATGTTTCAACCTTAGAATCAGGACAAGCGGGTGCTTGTGCCTTGAATGGGTTGGGAAGCCTTATACACAATAAATCTTAGGTGTTTAATTAAAATTTGACCAACTAAAACTTGAGCTTTGCAGTCCACTAAATAAAGCTTTCCTTGTTATGAGCCTGCATGTTATGCATACCTTTTCCCTCCACTTGCGGAGTACACGCCTCCAGGTGTACTCACCATTCTCCCTTTCAACCCCTGCTGTTCTCTCCCCACTGCTGCTCAGATAGACTGAAGATAGAAGCTAGAAGAAGGAGTTACTTCGTGAAGACCATCGTGAAGACCTGGAGTTCTAGGTTGGTGTGCCCCCAGTCGACGTTCCTGTGGAAGATGGTGCCTACTCCGCTGCGATAGACATACGTTGTGTAATTTTCTGTTTAGACCCTCTGGTCATTTTGTAATAGTTACACGCCTGTAATGATATATGTTGTGATATTCACTAATGATGTCACTTTATGCATGAATTTTGATCCTGGGCATGCATAAAGGGTGCATTCGGTTTGTCCTTTATAAACCGGGTTTTACATACTACCACATAATTGCAACCAAAATCAATTCTACTGCAACCATTTTTCACCATTGCAATATCATCCACCAAATGCAACAAAGGTTCGCAACGACTTGAAAACCGTTGTATTAAAGCATGTGTTGCTACCATTTTTAGAATGGCTGCAATATAACCATCTCTAGCAACCAAATTTTAGGCGTTGCAATTCAGAAGTGTTGCATTTGTTACAAAACCTTGTAGTGCGCCCGCCGAGTCTACTGGAGCGGGCTCAAGTGGCGTCATCACGCTTCCAGGGGTACCTCTGCGAGGTCAGCTTGGAGAGCACCAGCCACTGCCTCACCGTCTTTTGCTCCTTCGTCCCCCACGTGGATGTGAACCGTTTCCGTGGAGGTTTCGCCCAAGGGACGTCGTCTACACAGATTGATCAACTTCTGGAGGAGGTGAAGGATGCGGCGGAGCAGTTGGCCGACAACATTGTACCTACACCAGAGGGTGATGGCAATCTCCGGCTGCAGCAATGAAAACATTTATATAAGTATTTGTAATATTCCGTGGTACTGGTAGCATTACTCAGACCTGCTACTTTATTTTGTAGCATTTTTAAGTTGCTGCTTTACTTTGACGATTTCCATGTACTGTTAATTTCCTCGGTAGTTAGTCTGTTACGGGAAACCGTAGTCCCGTTGGCCTTAGTTTCCTAGCGCAGAGGGCGTACTCCCATGCACGCTTAGTACGTTGGCTTGGCGAAGATCTCGGTCCACGATTTAAGATGTATTCTGCCGAGTACTTTACAAGTCGTAGGATTCGTGTTTGGATGAGCGTTTTAGGTTCGACAGAAAAAAAGTACATTGCCATAATGAAGGCAGTCCACAAGTTTCAGATTGAAACTTGGGTGCCTGGTCATGCTTTTGTAGAGAGAACGAAGTGAAAGAACTTCAAGAGACATGAATCTTTATTCATTGTCGGAACTGCTAGCATGAGTAATGAGTATATGAAAAACTAATGAGAGGTACATAGCTTTATGGGTAGAAGCGTCGTAGGTGTTCGTTGTTCCATGAGTTTGGCACCTCAGAGCCATCTTCCCACATTAGCCGGTAGGCACCTGGCCTGCTAACTTCCTTCACGATGATGGCCCTTCCCATGGGGCCGGCAGCTTGTGCTTCTCCTTCTTGTTCTGGACCCTCTGGAGAACGAGGTTGCCGACGCAAAAGGCTCTCTCTTGCACATTCTTGTCATGGTAACACCTCAGAGCCTGGGCGTACCGAGCTGCCTGAATGGTTGCCACAAGCCATCCTTCCTCGATGTTGTCGATATCCTCAATGCGCGCCTCTTTGGCTTTATTTTCCTCATACACCTCTACCCTGGGTGCGTTGAACATGAGATCAGTTGGGAGTACCGCCTCAGATCCATACACCAAGAAGAAGAAGGTCTGACTGGTCGCTCTCATCGGTGGCTCAGGTGCAAAGTCTAACGCTAACCCATCCACCAGGATGTACTCTTTGTCCTCTTTGATGTCTTTGCCAGACGAGGAGTTTGACGTGCTTGGAGAGGACGAGCTAGCGTTGTTGGCACGGAGATTTGTGAGGATGCACGAGAACCGGGTGAACTCAAGAAGGAACTCGAGGGTGTGCTTCAAGTGCGGCAAGACCGGACACTTTTTCGCCGAGTGTCCGAAGGTGAACAACCACGATAAGCACAAGTCCAAGGACAAGGAAAGAAGGTCCAAGAAGAAGGAGCATGAATATAGGAAGAAGGGTCGGACCCGAGAGAAGATCAAGAGATTGAGCGATGTCGACTCCAGCTCTGAGGACTCGTCATCAAGCTCGAGTGAAGAAGAGGAAGAGGGCGACAAGAAGAAGAAGAAGAAGAAGAAGAAGAAGAAGAAGAAGGACTTCGGCAAGTACCTCAATGGCCTTTGCTGTACCGCAAGCAAGACTCCGAGAAGCTACAACAAGAAGGATATACTATGCGACATGGCGTGCAGCTCCGACAGCAAGAGAAGCCAGAAGAACGCCTCAGACTCAGATTCCGAGGATGAGGTATGTGATGAACTCTCTTCCTTGCGCAAGGGTAATGAGGAGTTGGTTGACTTGCTTGATAACCGTGATCACATGCTTAGAGAGGCTAAGAAACTTAGGAAGGAGCTTAGGGCTTTGCTTGAAGATGCTAGGAATAGAGTGGCTGAGCTAGAAACACAGGTTCTCGATGTCAAGCTTGAGATAGATTCGCTTAAGGCTAGTCCTGTTGTTTTTGATGAGGTTGATTGTGGTGATTGCTCTGTTTTTCTAGCTGATTTGACTACTCTTAAGGAGAAACATGCCTCCAAGTGTGAGGAACTAGATGTGCTTAGGGTTGAGTTGGCTGAGCTGCAATCTAGACCCACTTTGCTTGGTGCATGTACTTCTTGCCCTGGTTTGCATGAAAAACTTGTTGAGCTTCGTTCTCGCATTGTTTCGCTTGAGGCTGATTTGAAAGCACCTATTCCTACTTCCTGCTCTACTTGTGAATTGCATGCTATGAAGAATTTGGAACTTGCACAATGTGTTGATCACTTGCAGGATGAGAATGATAAGTTGAACGAGGTGCTGAGTTGGTTGTCCAGTCAGGAACCTCAGCTTGGTACGATGATTGCCAGTTTTAAGCGCTTTGATGGTTGGGCCTTAGGATTTGATGAGTTTGGTGAGAGCAGTGGTGAGAGAGAAAGGGAAGTTGGGAATATTCTAGTTCCACCCAAAGACAAGTTTGTACCCAAGCCAAACCAGTTGCTTAAACCGAGAGAGAAACCAAGTGAGAAGCCAAGTGAAAAGCCTAGTGAGAAACCAAGTGGGAAGCCTAGTGAGAAGCCTTGTGAAGAGTCTCATCCCAAGCCTAAGCCAAAACCAATCCGTTTCCATTGTGAGTTTTGTGGGAAGGATGGTCATAAGAAGGAGTTTTGCTATAAGAGAAGGAGAGAGGCGAGAATGGCTAAGGATTGGGCAAACAAGGACAGGTACCACCCCTCTCGTGGTGTGCCTAAGCCTCGTATGCTACTGCCTAAGGGAAAGGTTTTGTGCATACGGTTCCAGCATGGAGAGATAGGAGAGCTTCAAGTGGAAGCAAGTTTGCTGGCCGAGGACCACCGGTCAGACCGGTCAGGGTGACCGGTCAGACCGGTGCCAGGCAGAGTGCTAGGCAGTTCGGTTTTCGAGGTCGTGATGCGAGTGGGTTCAGTCCCTTTGGTCATGGTACAGATGGTAGGCATTTTGAGTCTGGTGGTGTTGTGTTTGCTGGACGTTCTCCACCTCGTGACCGATACGAGTTTGGGAGAGGTCGTAGCTTCGAGTCTCAGAGGAGCCACGGACCATGCTTTTCCTTTCGTGGTGCTCGTACTCCTCTAGTGAGACGGGGGTGGTTTTCCCATGGTGGTTCCAGGTTTGATAGGTTTGACAGGATGGATCGCAGTTTTGATAGGCATGGTAGGATTGATGTTGCTAACCCCACTTTTGAGGAGATGGCTCAGCACTGGTTTGACACTTTTGGTACTAACCCCAGTGTTGAGTCATTTGCTCGTTCTCGCTCTTGGTTTTGAGTTACAGGTGGGAGGCTCGGAGAACATTTGGTTGATATCGGGGGTGGTTCTCCAACCTCATACCCTGGTGGTGTCAAGGAGGTACATCACTTTCGGGGATGGTGAACAAGGACATGGGACTTCTAAAGGAATGATCAAGGTAAGTAAATTTTGTGACCGTCAAGTGTGTGGTCTTGGTCAAGCCACTCGGTTCGTTTTTCTCTTTGCCCTATCTCATGTGTGTAGGGTGAGCTTTGTATGCTCTTTGGCCCTAATGCATGAGTTTAGGGGGAGCCTGTGTGCTTAGTGTGCTCTTTGCTCTATCATGTGTGCTTAGGGTGAGCTTTGTATGCTCTTTGGCCCTAGTGCATGTGTTTAGGGAGAGCTTGTGAGTCCTTTGCCTCTTTGCTCTTTTGCCGGTGGTGTCGAGCCCTTTTGCCTCCCCTCGAGGAGCCGGTCGTATGTGAGCTTTGTGTGTGTGGTTGGTTTCCTGAGTTGGTGTGGGAGCTCCTTTGTAGCATATGTATAGCTTTCCTTTTATGCTTTCTTGCATTTTGCATTGCATATGCAACATGATGTATAGGCATCTATATCTTAGGTTGCATGCATTTTGTATCATATGTATTTTGTAGGAAAAGCTTCTCTTATATACATAGTTCACCATGATGTGCTATATATGATCTTGTGGGCTAGTTTGGTATGATATGGCTTAGTGTGGCTTAGCTCTTGATGATCTTGATTTATATCCATGGTTGATAGCTATGCTTTTGAAAAATGTCACATGTATGCTCTCTTGTGAGTAAATGCCTTTATATGATCATGACATGTTTTAGTGGCAATTCTATGCTTAATTCCTGCTTGGATAGCTTATTTTGAGTATATGGGGCCAAAGGCTCATTTGCCATCATGAATGTTTAGCCCCCATGCTTTATCTTGTGGAGGGGCATAAGTTCCTTTTTGTCGCAAACACATTTCATGTACCAAATATGAATCTGAAAATGAAATGTAAATTGCTTGGAAAATGTGCTCCCATGTCATATGTGCTTAATTTACTTGCTTTTGGGTGCTAAACCGTTGCATGTTGCTTACCAATGAGAAGTCTCATACATAGAAGTAAGCACATGGCTCGGTGAGCTTTGACAAGACATGAGATGCTTGTGGGTGTTTATGATGGTCTTATGCTTAGAATGGTTGTCCTAGCTTGAAGTTTGTGTGTCTTTGCCATTTTGACATGTTTTGCTCATGTTTAGGACTTTGCTCATGAGAGGGAATTTTTCGCAAAAATGGTCAATTCTATCTTAGCTTTGCCCAATGGTTGTGAAACTTGGTGATCTTGTAGTTTTTGTCCATACGAAGCTATAGAGTATCGAACTTGCTCATTTGGATGTGTGTAGCATGCTATGTTGAATTTTGTCTATTTGAGAAGCTCTAGGTTGAGTTTTTGCAAATTTTGGCTTGATTCATGCATTGTCAACAAGGGGGAGAAGTTTGAGCATGTTTTGGCCTACTGAATGCATTTCACAGGTTTCCAAGTGGTTTCAAGCCATTTTTGAGCTCGTGCAGTTCCCAGGTGGTCATCAGCCTGACCGGTGGGATGCACCGGTCTGACCGGTGTGAGTGTCAGGTGCTGGGTGATCTAGTGTACCGGTCTAACCGGTCAGAGCTAGGCTGTAGCAGCTGCTCTATTTTGTGAAGTGCTTTGCATGCATTCGTCCAAGGGGAGTTGCATTGGTTCAGGGGGAGCTTGCATGTGTGCAGGGGGAGCTCTTTGTGGTTTTCGAGCTTTGCCTTGGTAGTCTTTGCTCTTTGCTTGAGCTTGTTTTTAACTCGGTTGTGTCGAGCCGTTGCCCTTGCCTAAGGGGACCGAGTCTTTCCTCTTTCAAGTGATCTTGCTCTTTACCTTTGTTTGGCTTTCGATCGCTTGTTTGAGTTTCTTTTAGTCGTTTCTTTTCTTTTCCTTTTCTCTTTGGTTACCAAAATGTGTGTGTTGTCAATGCACTCATCAAGGGGGGATTGAGAGCATGTGTGGTTCGAGGACCGGTGGATGGTCGCTTCCTGGTGTGATGAGTGATTGACAACATTGTGTGGACTGACTCATGGCTAAGTATTGCAGGTGTAGGTTGCGGCTTGACTGGTGTTGGTGCCGGTGAAGAGCAAGTGCGAAAGGTCGTTGCCGGGTAGGCCTCTAGGTGTGGAGAAGACAAGTAGGCTTGGCCAGCGGGGTCAAGTGCGGGCCGCATGGTGGCAAGAAGGACAAGATGAAGTCATGGACTATTTCTTGGTTGAGCCTCAAAACCAAGGTCGAGCCGGGACTACGTGGGAGCTGAGTCATGAGTGGTGATTGGCGGAGGCTACATCGAGTTCGCGGGGTTTCTAGTGGTTCACTAGAAAACCACTGGGTTCCTTGGTTGATCCACAAAGCCAAGACCGAAGACCAGAGGCAGCAGCACCAGGACCGGTCTGACCGGTCTGACCAGTGTGCGACGACGCAGTCCGGAGACTTCAAAGCGGAGGACACGCGTCCGGATCGCAAGGCTTGCGTCGAGGATAAGCAAGTTTGCGGTCGCCGGGCATCCGTCCGATTGTGCTACGACGAAGTTTCCCAATAGGCCCTTCGGGGGCGTGTATCTTAGTTTAATGTAATAGGGGTAGTTTCGTCTTTCGGCTAGCCTCCATATAACCAAGTGGTGAGAGGATGGCAGCCATCTCTTGGAACCCTAGCTCATTTGCTTTTGCTATTTTCCCTTCCTATTTTCCTTAGGATTTAGAGGACTAGCTTGAGAGCTTCATGGTGAGATCTTGTGAGAGGGAAGGATGACTGGGAGGCAAGCTAGACCTTGTATGAACCATCATGGTATGTATAGATGATTCGGCGTGGTTCCTCAAGGCTTGATTGTGTTCGTCCCGTTTTCCCTTTTTGGTGATTTTTGGAGCCTTTTCTTGGTGATTTTCTTGTGGCGGTTTTGAGACCTTTCTCTTTGGGATTTGGTGGGGGATGTATGCATGAACCCTTCGTGGTTCTTTTCCCTTTGATTCCCCTCCCAAATCCGTGAGTAAAGGGGCTCAATTTTGGGGTTTCATTCGTTCTAGGGTTAGAGGCGTTCTTGGTGGAAATCCTTCGATTCCTCTTGATTTAGCAAGTTTTGGGGGACCAAATCGTGGCTATGGAATGCCCATGAGGTACTCCTACTATCCCCAAAGTCTTGTGCGAATCCGTGGAGTGAATCGGGAGATCGGGATTTGGATTTGGAGGAGTTGACCCGCGGGTTGCTGTTCATCCCGAGAGCCCAGGTCTTGACCGGTCTGACTGGTGCCTCTCACCGGTCTGACCAGTGCCGACCTTTGGTTGGGTTTTGCTCGAGTGAACGTTTTGGTGAGTTCCCTGGTGTCTCGTGTTGCTGTTGTTTCGAGTTTGATCAGGTTTGGACCTCGGAAGGTCTGTTTGGAGGATTTGGGGTTTCCTGGCTTAGACCGGTCTGACCGGCGTGCTACACCGGCCTGACCGGTGTAGGAGCCTTCTGTGGAAGTCCTCAGGTTTTGTCAGGGTGCTCCAGCAGGGACCGGTCTGACCGGTGTGTGCGATCGGTCTGACCGGTGCAGTCCAGTAGCTGCTCGAGTTGTTTGTTCCGCTGCGTTCTCGAGTAGATTTAGGTGGTTGTTGGTTCTTAGGACCAGTACCACTCCAGTGGCTACATGGTCTTGGCCAACTTGGGTAGTTGAGCCGGAGACGTGTTTTGGTTAGCCGTGTTCATCTTCTTGGAGTAGCCATCTCATTCGAGAAGAATTTTTATCGGTTCCCATTCACTCCCCCCACTCTTTGGTCGCCAGTTCGGTCCTTCATCCTAGAGGCCATTCCCGGGGTGCTTGGCTCCTCTTGACGCTGGTGCTCAGGCCTATAAATAGAAGGTGAGGGGGTTCATTTCTTACCAACACAATTTACTCCTCCTCTCTCACTTTTGGTTTCTAAGGCTAGGAGGTAGGCTAGAGTAGTTCTACTTCAGGATCCAAGTCTACTTTGGGATCTAGGTATGAGTTCTCTTGTATCTTTATTTTATTCTATGACTTTGATCTACTTCAGTTATTCAGCTATTTCATATAAAGTTGTGCTTGTATACATGGGTGATTTGTTCATGTGTTCTTCGCTTGTTCATCATTTAGAGGCTCATGTTCTTGATGAACAAGGCCTTTCGATCCAGTTGACGAGTGACTTACTCATGTTTTCGGTATTTGTTCATAAGTTAGAGGCTCGTGTTCTTCACGAACACGACCCTTTGATCTTGTTGAATAGACATAGTGTTGACGGCTATTAAGTACCTATTTTATGGCCGTCAATCCTTGCATTTCATCATGAGAATCATGCATCCACACTAGAATAGGGGTTTAAACTGACAATTTCCACAAGTGGCTGTATGAAGATGAATGCAGGTGTTCAACATAAGAAATGAAGAGAAAACACACCTCTATGATCCTAGCACTTCAGGCTCAGCCAATGAGGGGCTGCCATGCAAGCATCCCCTGGATCAATGACATCATCAATCCAAGAGAGAGGGCCTCAGCGAATCAGAGACCTCCACACGTGCATCACATTGATCCTATGGCCCACTAGAGCGCCTAAACCGCCTCAAGAGCACGTGTACACCGGAGAACGACCTAAGGGCCCACAGGACAGCCACTCGGAGAAAGCACAGCACGAGCGGGGCCCACCTGGGGTCGGACGACCCTGGGATAGACTGAACCGACCTATGGTCAGCTGATCCTGGGCCTCCACGTGGTGCTCGCCCATTGGTCCTAGAGGCCATCCCCGGGGTCTTGAGAGCCATGTGTGGTTCGAGGACCGGTGGATGGTCGCTTCCTGGTGTGATGAGTGATTGACAACGTTGTGTGGACTGATTCTTGGCTAAGTATTGCAGGTGCAGGTTGCGGCTTGACTGGTGTTGGTGCAGGTGAAGAACAAGCGCGAAAGGTCATTGCCAGTGAGGCCTCCAGGTGTGGAGAAGACAAGTAGGCTTGGTTCGAGGGACCCGGTGGCCAGCGGGGTCAAGTGCGGGCCGCATGGTGGCAAGAACTGCAAGATGAAGTCGTGAACGGTTTCTTGGTTGAGCCTCAAAACCAAGGTCGGGCCGGGACTTCGTGGGAGCCAAGTCATGAGTGGTGATTGGCGGAGGCTACACCAAGTTCGCGGGGGTTTGCAGTGGTTCACCAGAAAAAAATTAGGTTACTCGGCTGAGCCACAAAGCCGAGGCCGAAGACCGGGCGTGGCTGTCAGGCCAAAACCGGTCTGACCGGTTGGTGAAACCGGTCTGACTGGTTTGGGGTCGCAGGGCGTCGGGAAGCTTCGAAGCGGAGGACACACGTCGGGATCGCAAGGCTTGCGTCGAGGCTAAGCGAAGTGCGGTCGCCGGGCATCCGTCCGATGGTGTTATGACGACAATTTCCCAAAGTGCCCTTGGTGGGCGTGTATCCTAGTTTATGTAATAGGGGTAGTTTCGTCTTTCGGCTGGCCTCCATATAACCCAAGTGGTGAGAGGATGGCAGCCATCTCTTTGAACCCTAGCTCATTTTCCCTTTGCTATTTTCCTTAGGATTTCTAGGACTAGCTTGAGAGCTTCATGGTGAGATCTTGAGAGAGGGATGGATGATCGGGAGGCAAGCTAGACCTTGTATGAACCTTCATGGTATGTATAGATGATTCGGCGTGGTTCCTCAAGGCTTGATTGTGGTCTCCCCCGTTTTCTCTTTTTGGTGATTTTCGGAGCCTTTTCTTGGAATTTTTGTGGTGCGGTTTTGGGAGCGTTTCTTTGAGGGATTCTTGTTGGATGTCACATATGAGGACCTTGTGCCTCTTTGCTTGGTGATCTTGCTCCAACAAACCCTCCGAAACGGCTTCAATTTGGTGGTTTTCGGTGGAGTTCATGGAAAGGTGTTCTTGAGGGTTGACTTCCGATTCCTCTTGATTGGGTAGGTTTTGGGGACCGTGCTTCTAGCCAAAGGTAGCCCACGAGGTACCCCAGCTATCCCCAAAGTCTCACTTGAATCCGTGGAACGAATCGGGAGATCGATCGAGGAGAAGGTTGAGTTTTTCCCGCGGGCTGAGTTCTTCCCGACTGTCCAGGCAAAACCGGCCTGACCGGTTTCTCAAACCGGTCTGACCGGTTTAGCCCCAGTGGGCTGTCGTGAGGGGTTTTTGGACAGGAGAGCTTTGTTCATGCTATGGCTTTTCTTGTTCAAAGGTTGAAGGGTTCTTGAGGTAGTTTTGGCTAGGTTTGGTCTCGAAGGTCTTTTGGGGATTTCCTGGACAAAACCGGCCAGACCGGTTTGCCAAACCGGCCTGACCGGTTTCCCCTGCCTGTGAGAGGCTAAGTCCCTGAGGATCGGTCTGACAGGTTTCAGAAACTGGCCTGACCGGTTTTGGCTTCCAGCAGCTGTTTCGAGTTGTTTTCCGCTGCGTGTTTTGGGTGGCTGTTGGTTGGATCTTGCTCCTAGGTTCAGTAGCACTCCAGTGACTATGTGGACTTGGCAAGAGAAGTTTGCGGAGGTATCCGAGTGATCTTGGGTTCATAGGCCGAATTCTTGAGTAGAATTTTTATCGGCTCCCATTCACTCCCCCCCCCCTCTCTGGTTCGCCGTTCCGGTCCTTCAAGTGGTATCAAAGCTGGTTACGGGTCTTTATTGACTCTAACCAGTCTAAGATCCAAAGATGGCGTACCAGGAACGGGGATCAGGTCCTCCGCACTTCGATGCAAAGAACTAACAGATGCGGCAGAGACAAATGGCTGCGTTTCTCCGTGGCAAGGGTCAGATCCTTTGGGATGTTACGGTGAACACAGCTTATGTTCATCCGATTAACTTCCTTGCTCCGGGTCGAGGGACATGTTCGACGCCAACAACAAGGCGGTCGCACTCTTTGGATCGTACAGTTTGGGATGGCAAGTTCGAGGCCATTGTTGAGTCCGAGAAGTATGACACTTTGACCATGAACGAGCTGTTCTCGAAGCTCAAGTCGGCTGAGGTGGATAGGGGTATGACAACCAAGCTTGAGAGCCCGACTGACTCTCATAGTCTCGCTCTCATCGGTGGCTCAGGTGCTAAGTCTAACGCTGGCACTGCTGACTAGGCGTTTCGAGAGGATGCACGAGAACCGGGTGAACACGAGGAGGAACACGAGGACATGCTTTCAGTGCGGCAAGCCAGAACACTTCGTCGCCGACTACCCCGAGAAGGTGGAGAACAAGGATGGCTACAAGCACCGGTCTTGGACGGACAACAAGCACAGATCGAGGCGCGATCACAAGCACAAGCACAAGAACAAGGACGAGCGACGTTCGAGGAAGAATGACGGCCGCGGCAGGAAGGCCCGAGCGATGGTCGGTGCGAGCGACGTCGACTCCAGCTCCGCCTACTCTTCCTTGAGCTCGAGTAGCAGCGAAGATGAAAGTGATCAGTGCAAGAACAAGAAGTCATCCAGGAACTTGAGCCGGTTGAGCTGCTTCGCTGGAGATGGCTTCTGTACCATGGCGCGTAGCTCCGGCAGCAAGAAGAGTCACTAGAGCGACTCAGACTCTGACTCCGAGGATGAGGTACGTGACGAGCTTCCCTTCTTGCGTGAGGAGAATGAGCGTCTTGGCAAGTTGCTTGATAATCGTGATGACATGCTTAGAGAGGCAAAGAAGATGAGGAAAGAGCTTAGGGCCTCACTAGAAGATGCTAGGAACCGAGTAGCTGAGCTAGAAACCCAGAGCCTTGATGCTAAGCTTGAGATTGATTCGCTTAAGGCTTCACCTGTGCTTTCTGATGAGATTGATTGTTGTGATTGCTCTGTGTACCTAGCTGATCTTACTAGTCTTAAGGATAAGCATGCTTCTACTTGTGATGAACTAGATGTGCTTAGGGTTGAAGTGGCTGAGCTTAAGTCTAGACCTGCTTTGCTAGGTGCTTGCACTTCTTGCCCTGTTTTGCATGGAAAGATTGATGAGATGCATGCTTACACTGTTTCGCTTGAGGCCAAGTTGAAAGAACCTATTCCCACTTCTTGCTCTACTTGTGAATTGCATGCTTTGAAAAATCTGGAACTTGCACACTATGTGGATCGCTTGCAGGATGAGAACGATGACTTGAGAAAAATGATGGGTTGGTTGTCAGGTCATGAACCACAGCTTAGGATGATGATAGAGGCATACAAGCGCTATGATGGGCAAGCACTTGGGTCCGATAAGATTGGAGGGTGCAGTGGTGAGGGAGGAGAGAAGATTGGTGCTATCCAAGCTCCACGAAAAACCTTCCACAAAAATGCCTATGCTCCTAAGCCCAATCCACCGAGAAACAAACTTGACACAACTCCATATCCTCCCATATTTCCTCGCCCTACAAATGACTTTCAAAAACCCGTGAAGTTTGTGAACTCCAAGGAGAGTGAGGTTGGTGAGAATAAGGGTGAGAAGCCGAGTGAGGTGAAACCAAGTGAGCAGCCCCAACCCAAGCCTAAACCTAAGCCCATATGGTTTCATTGTGACTATTGTGGAAGAGATGGTCACAAGGGTGAGTTTTGCTTCAAGAGGAAGCGTGAGGAGAGAATGGCAAAGGAGTGGGCAAACGAGGACAGGTACAACCCATTTCATGGTGTGCCTGAGTCTCGTATGCCACTACCTAGGGGTAAAGCCATTGTTCGCACAGTTCCGGCTAGGGGAGACAAGAGTGCTTTGGGTGGAAGGGACCCTGCTGGACGAATTAAATCGGTCAGATCGGTTTGGAAACCGGCTAGACCGGTTTGGGCTGTTCATACAGAGAAACCGGTTAGACCGGTTCCAGAACCGGTCAGACCGGTTTGGAGGCAGCAGGGTGACCAGTTTGGTTTTCGTTGTCGTGATGAGGCTCGGGTCAGGTCCTTTGGTCGTGGTCCAGATGTTTGGCATGGTGAGTCTGGTGGTGGTCAGTTTGCTAGACGTTCTCCACCTCGTGCTCAATACGATGGTGGGAGGAGTCTTAGATTTGAGATGGAGAGGTGGAACGGTCCACGATCTTCCTTTCGTGGCTTTCGTTCTCCTTCAACGAGACAGGGATGGTTCCCTAGTGGTGGTTCCCATGGTGGCTTTCGTGGTAGTAGCTTTGATAGGAATGATGATTTGGATTGTGCTAACCCCACTTTGGAGCAAATGGCTCGGCACTGGTTTTACTCTTTTGGTACTAACCCCAGTGCTGAGTCGTTTGTTCACTCACGTGCTCGCTTTTGAATTTCACGTGGGAGACTTGAGGAACGTTTGGTTGATTGACTCCGGTTGCTCGAGGCATATGACCGGAGACAAGGGATGGTTCTCAAGTCTCGTCCCGGTGGTGTCCAAGACATACATCACCTTTAGGGACAATGGGCGGGGGCGTGTGCTTTCAGAAGGTGAGATTAAGGTAAGTGAGAAGGTCACTCTCAGGTGTGTTGCTCTTGTTCAATCGCTCGGATTCAATTTGCTTTCCGTTTCCCAGCTTTTGGATGAGGGTTTTGAGGTGCTGTTTCGGCCTGGTGGTTCTCGGATTTTGGATTCTCGAGGGGACCTAGTTTGCATGGTCGTTCCCGAGGGTCAAGTTTTCCGAGAGCATTTCTATCAGTCTTCTGGTGTGGCTCGTTGCTTTTTAGCTGGTTCTTCGAGTGAGTTGTGGAAGTGGCATAGGAAGTTGGGTCACTTAAGCTTTGACCTTCTGTCTCACTTGAGTAAGCTCAATTTGGTCCGAGGATTGCCACGGCTGAGGTTTGAGAAAGAGTTGGTTTGTGCGCCGTGTCGGCATGCTAAGATGGTAGCCTCTTCCCATCCACCCCTCACCGATGTGATGATGGAGCGTCCATGCGAGCTGCTCCATATGGACCTTGTTGGCCCAGCTCGTGTGAGATCCGTGGGTGGGAAGTGGTACGTCCTGGTTGTGGTGGACAACTACTCTCGGTATGCTTGGGTCTTCTTCTTGGAGGAAAAAGGGGAGACGTTTGGTTTTGTTCGAGATCTTGTCTTGAGGTTGAGGAACAAGAGGCACGGAGATGCCATACGAGTGATTCGCAGTGACAATGGCTTGGAATTTAAAAACTCTCGCTTCGAAACCTTTTGCCATGACTTGGGTCTTGAACACCAGTTCTCTAGTCCGTATACGCCTCCCCAGAACGGCGTGGTTGAAAGGAAAAATAGAACCTTGTGCGAGATGGCTCGGACGATGCTCGATGAGCATAGGACTCCGAGAAGGCTCTGGGCTGAGGCGGTCAATACCGCGTGCTATGTGTCGAACAAGATTTATCTCAAGATCCATAAGAAGAAAACTTGCTACGAGTTGGTGCACGGTAGAACCCCCAAGGTGAGTCACTTTCACATCTTTGGCTGCAAATGTTTCATCCTTAAGAAAGGGAAGAAGTTGGACAAGTTTGAGGCTAGGTTTGTCGATGGCATTTTCTTTGGTTACGCGTCTCATTCTAGAGCCTTCCGAGTGCTCAATCTTGAAACTAACCAAATCGTGGAGACTTGCGAGGTTACCTTCAACGAGACACAGCCACGTAGTCAGCTTGTTTTTGAGTGTGCAAGTGACGAGGAACTTGGCGAGGAGATTTTCGAGGATGAGGTGCAGCAAGGTGATGATGAAGATGGTGGTGTGGCACCCGCGGCTGAGCATGTACCTACTGCTTCGACTACGTTCGAGAACGGGCCCTCTCCCACACCTACGATGACGTGCCAAGATCGTGAGGAAGCTCCAGCTGAGGGGGAGGTGGCTTTGAGGCGAGAAGCTCCCCGGCGAGTACAAGTGGATCACCTAGCTTCAACGATCATCGGGAACATCAACGAACGCACTACACGGTCGAGGTCTCGTAATGATTCTCACTTTGCCCATGCTGCTTTTGTTGCTACCTTTGAGCCCAAAGACATTGGACATGCGCTATCTGATCACAATTGGGTCAATTCGATGCATGAGGAGTTGGAGAACTTTGAGAGAAACCAAGTCTGGGAGTTAGTGGAGCCTCCACCGGGGTGTAAACGGATTGGGACAAAATGGGTATGGAAAAATAAAGAGGGAGAGAAAGGAGAAGTGGTGAGAAACAAGTCAAGGCTTGTTGCTCAGGGGTACACACAGAAAGAGGGGATCGACTACTAGGAGACCTTTGCTCCCGTAGCTCGTTTGGAGGCGATCAGGATCCTTCTAGCCTTTTCCGTGGCTAAAGGGTTCAAATTGTACCAAATGGATGTCAAGAGTGCTTTCCTAAACGGTGTTTTGGAGGAAGTAGTGTATGTGAGGCAACCACCAGGGTTTGAGAGTGAGAAGTACCCCCACGGGGTGTACAAGTTGAGGAAGGCGCTGTATGGGCTGAAGCAGGCACCTAGAGCTTGGTATGGTAGGTTGAGAGGGTTCCTGTTTGAGAGATGTTTTGAGATGGGGAAGGTAGATCAGACTTTGTTTCTCCTCAGGTAGGGAAAAGAGATCCTAATTGTGTAGGTGTACGTGGATGATATTGTCTTTGGTGGCTCATCTAACTCTTTGGTTGCAAGGTTTGCAGAAGACATGAGCAGGGAATTTGAGATGAGCATGATGGGCAAGTTGCAGTTCTTTCTCAAGCTCCAGATCAAGCAATCGAAGGAAGGAACATTTGTACACCAAGCCAAGTACACCAAGGACATTGTGAGGAAGTTCAAGATGGAGGACTCCAAGGCCATGGCGACGCCGATGAGTACGACTACAGCTCTTGATGCGGACGAGGATGGTGAACACGTGGACCAGAAGGAGTACCGGAGAATGATCGGGTCACTCCTGTACCTGACGGCGACGAGGCCAGACATCCAATTCTCGGTATGTCTGTGCGCTCGTTTTCAAGTGTCTCCGAGGACTTCGCATCGGCAAGGAGTCAAGCGCATCTTCAGGTATTTACGATACACTCCCGACTTCGGCCTTTGGCACTCCGCGTCTTCTTCTTTGGAGCTTCACGGTTTTTCGGACGCGGATTTTGCCGGGTGTCGGTTGGATAGGAAGTCCACTTCTGGGACTTGCCAGTTTTTAGGTTCTTCTTTGGTGTCTTGGTCTTCCCGCAAACAATCGAGTGTTGCTCAATCTACAACCGAAGCCGAATACGTTGCCGCAGTTAGTTGTTGCTTTCAGCTCCTTTGGATCACATACACCATGAGTGACTTTGGTGAGGAGTATACCCAGGTTCCACTTCTTTGTGATAGCACGAGTGCCATTAGTGTTGCTAAGAACCCAGTGCTTCATTCCAAAACCAAGCATATCGAAGTGAGATACCATTTTCTGAGAGATAATGTTGAGAAAGGGAAAATCGCCTTGATCCATGTACCCACACAAATCTAACTAGCGGATATTTTCACCAAGCCCCTAGATCAAGCAACTTTCACTTGTTTGCGGGGAGAACTTGGTGTGTGTTTGGTCTCTTGAGTTGGTGTGGGAGTTCCTTTGTAGCATATGTATAGCTTTCCTTTTATGCATTCTTGCATTTGCATTGCATGTGTAACATGATGTATAGTCATCTTTGTATATTAGGTTGCATGCATTTTGTATCATATGCATTTTGTAGGAAACGCTTCTCTTATATACATTGTTCACCATGGTATGATATATATGTTCTTGTGAGCTAGTTTGATAAGCTATGGTTAGTTTGGCTTAGCTCTTGATGATCTTGATTTATATCCATGGTTGATAGCTATGTTTTTGAAAAATCCTACATGTATGCTCTCTTGTGAGTAAATGCCTTTATACGATCTTGACACGTTTTTGTGGCTTGGCTATGCTTAATTTATGGTTGGATAGCTTATTTTGATCATATGGAGCCAAAGGCTCATTTGCCATCATGAATGTTTAGCCCCCATGCTTTATCTTGTGGAGGGGCATAAGTTCCTTTTTGTCGCAAAGACATTTCATGTACCATTTATGAATCTGAAAATGAAATGTAAATTGCTTGGAAAATGTGCTCCATGTCATATGTGCTTAATTTACTTGTTTTTGGGTGCTAAACCGTTGCATGTTGCTTACCAATGAGAAGTCTCATATTTAGAAGTAAGCACATGGCTCGGTGGCTTTGACATGACATGAGGTGCTTGTGGGTGTTTATGATGGTCTTATGCTTAGAATGATTGTCCTAGCATGAAGTTTGTGTGGGTTTGCCATTTTGACATGTTTTGCTCATGTTTAGGACTTTGCTCATGAGAGGGTAATTTTTCACAAAAATGGTCAATTCTACCTTAGCTTTGCCAATTGGTTGTGAAACTTGGTGATCTTGTAGTTTTTGTCCATACGAAGCTATAGAGTATCTAACTTGCTCATTTGGATATGTGTAGCATGCTATGATGAATTTTGTCTATTTGAGAAGCTCTATGTTGAGACTTTTCGCATTTTGCCTTGATTCATGCATTGTCAACAAGGGGGAGAAGTTTGGGCATGATTTGGGCACCTGGGAGCATTTGGAAGGTGTTCCAAGTGGTTCGGGCAGGTTTTGAAAAGTTTGGTGCAGGGCCAGTTTCTTGGGGCGGTCTAACCGCCCCCCAGGCGGTCAGATCCCAGAGGGGCGGTCTAACCGCCCTGGGCATGCGGTCTAACCGCCCTGGGCAGAGGTGCAGGAGTTTGCTCCTTGTTTGCATTTCCATTTTGCATTGCTGCATTGGTTCAGGGGGAGTGTGCTTTGGCTCAGGGGGAGCTTGCATATGTGCAGGGGGAGCTTCTTGTGTGAGTTTGTGGTTTGCGGCCTTGTGTGCCTTTGGTGGTCTTTGCTCTTTGTGTGAGCTTGTTTTTGTCTCGGTTGTGTCGAGCCGTTGCCCTTGCCTAAGGGGACCAAGACTTTCCTTCTTCAAGTGATCTTGCTCTTTGCCTTTCCCTTGGCTTTCGATCGCTTGTTGAAGTTTCTTTTGGTCGTTTCTTTTCTTTTCCTTTTCTTTTTGGTTACCAATCATGTGTGTTGTCAATGCACTCATCAAGGGGGAGATTGAGAGCCTGTGTGGTTCTAGGACCGGTGGATGGTCGCTTCCTGGTGTGATGAGTGATTGACAACGTTGTGTGGACTGACTCTTGGCTAAGTATTACAGGTGCAGGTTGCGGCTTGACTGGTGTTGGTGCAGGTGCAGAACAAGAGCGAAAGGTCATTGCCGGGTAGGCCTCCAGGTGTGGAGAAGACAAGTAGGCTTGGTTCGAGGGACCCGGTGGCCAGCGGGGTCAAGTGCGGGCCGCATGGTGGCAAGAACAGCAAGACGAAGTCGTGGACGGTTTCTTGGTTGAGCCTCAAAACCAAGGTCGAGCCGGGACAACGTGGGAGCCGAGTCATGAGTGGTGATTGGCGGAGGCTACACTGTGACAACCCGCCCAGGAAAATACCGTACTATCGCCTAAACCAAATCCACTTTTGGTCATTAAGCAATAATAAAGTATCATCCTGTCGTTAGTTGCCGGGTTAACGCCCGGTAAATCACTTGGATATCAACCAAGGATCGAACATATGCATTAAAACTCACGCGAAGGCGAGTCCAGAGTACACTACACCAATTTAAAACCAAACTGCCCCGAAGGGGTTTAAGTATTACAAACCATTGTTCATGACAATAAGTAAAGGTTCAGAGTTTGAAAACAGCGGAAATACATAAACTAGCGCCACGGTAAACATCACAGGAGGCCGTCCGTGATGTCATCACTCGTCGTCATCCACCCATTCCAGCTCCCAGTCGGGTGGAATCTCACCAGGCCAAACAACACCTGCAACCACATTATTAAAGCAAGGCTGAGTATACTAATACTCAGCAAGACTTAACCGTCGGGTGACAACTACATCACCACACTCTAGACATGAGAGGCTTTTTGGCCGGCGAAGTTCTTTTGCTGAAAAGCCACAAAGAGTACGTCCTTACTTTCAATATTTTAGCACAGATTCTAGTTGATTACCATTTCTAAGTGAGCCAACTAATTCAACCAAGAATTGTACAAACAATTAATACAAGCAGTAATATTCACAAAGTTTCATCATTAAGGGATATCATGGCCAGTTGATTAAGCAGTCTCGGGTAACGGTGAGAGGCCGACAATCGATTGATTTATAACCTTGCAAGGTGGACCTAAACACACGGAGGGTGCATACCCCAAGAACTACAACAAAAACGAAACGGGGTATACACCGACCAGACGGTTCCCATCTTTCTCCGGATCGGGATCAGACCTACAGTCCTCGGTACAGGGCTTACTGGAACGTCACGCCGGATCGCCCAGATTCGCACAGGTACCCCAAAGTTGCAGGCAGGGGGACACACAAGGTGTCCTAAGGGTAGTAGGGAAAAGTTCTCTCGCCGTGTCCATCAGGTACTAGGTTTACCGGTCCCATTCCCGGCAAGTGCTTAGTACGTTCAAAAGCTTAGCCTACGAAAGCCACTGGACCGGAGCCCAAATCCCATGCTCTTACCACATGAGCAATCCATTTATAAAGATCTTATGATTCCAACATAAGAGCCTATTCTCGCGAGTGACGAACATCACTCGACTTGTACCGGTCCTATAGCATAGCAGCTATCGACCTAACATACTAGTATAAGAACATAGGTACCTAGGGATCATGCATCTAGGGTTTCAATTCAACTCCTGAAACGTAAATGCACAATCATAACAAAGGTAATTGCAAAATTTTCAAAAGAAGGGTTAATGATCCGGGGCTTGCCTTCGCTGGCAAGGTTGGCCTTGGGCCCTTCTGGACTTTGGTCCAGGTCTTGCTCTACAGCGACGTAGTGCACGTCTCCGTCAGCTCCTTCGTCTCCTCCTTCCGGCACAGACGTACGGCTACCGTCGGGAAGATCTACACGGGATGCAATGCAAGATTTAATTGACGGTTTTCAATTTAATTAACAAACAACATATGACAACCATGAAGAGTATGGTTGGCCATAGTCACCTTGACAAACACACATTTGGTACTCTTTCTATTAAAGTAATTTCCTGTGGTGCTTTATTATTTACTCTTTTAGATAGTGACTGTACATATTTATGTAAATAATTTCAGTTAAATCACAAACAGCAAGGGGGTGGTGACATTTAGCCTTTAACATGATTTACCACATGACATGAGGTCATTAGGTGAGTAGTTGATGATTTCCTCATTTAATTTACTATTAAGCTTTAATGGCCTCTATTGCTTTTATTCATGAAATAAATTAATAAAATTCAGCAGGGTGTGTTATGAAACATTACAAACCTATGCAAAGCCACTGCACACACATGCACACTTATGAGAGCTATGAAATTAAATACACCGAAAATAACAAAAGCTAGCTACCAAAACAAGATAAATGCATATAAAAATAAATACACATCAAAATGATTCAAACTTTCTCACACATGATCTCTGGTCCAAAACTAAGCTAGGCATGCAACATATACACCTAGAGCTACTATAGATCTTGAGTTATGCATTTACAAAGCAAATTAGGCATATTTCACGAATAAATATTTCTTCCAATTATAAATTAGTGATTAATTCACCAGAGGTGAATTTTGGCATAAAAAGACAACATGCAGAAGTTGGGCACAAAAATCTAATTATTTTTAGCTACAAAAATCATTTAGACAGATTCTGCATAAATAGAAAACAATTCATAATAAAAGATTTACAACATAACTTTGTGCAATTTTTGGTACAGGAGCTAGGAATAGCATAAAACACAACATATCCAAAAATTATCTACAGAACACATGTGGATTTGGAGATACAACAGATCTAGGTTTTTCAGTTTCCTATTTTTCATACAAAAATTATCAGGAAAAACCATGGTCATGCTTTACAAAAGTTGTAGTGTTTTTCACCAGGAATCCAACAAAATTGGGTTTGCATTTTTCTGATTTTGCTATGATTTTCTACACATTTTTCAAGTTTCAGCTGAAAGGCTTCACTATAGAAGATTCCAACTTACAAACAGGCCCTTGGAAACTTTCCAGTCTTCACACATATACCCTTGGTTCTCACAAAAGACCCTGGAAAGATTGAAATTGATGCAATTGGGTCCCTGCCAATGGGAGCGGCGGGCTCGCCGGAATCCGGCGGCTCCGGCGTCAGGGTCGGCCAGGGAAGGGGCGGAGCTCGACCAGGTGCTCACCTAGGACTTGCTGGTGACCGGAGTTGGTGTCGAGGTGGCTCCGATGAGGGCGGGCGGCGGCGCCAGGCGGCGGCAGCCGCTGGAGCTGCTGCCCCGGCAAGCTCCCGGCCTGGGAAGAGAGAAGGGCGGCGCGGTAGGCTCCGGTAGGGGCTAGGGGAGGTGTTGAGGAGCTCTGGCCGGCAGGAGGCGGGCCGGACGGTGGAGCTCCGCGCGGCGGCTCTAATGGCGGGTGGTGGTCGAGCTCACGCGCGAGGACGCCCGACGCGCGGCTTTTATAGCCGGGGCGACCTCCTGCCTTAGCGACGAAGGGAACGTCCGCGTTAACTCCGCAGTACGGCGACTGGGCCTCGGCAGGCGCACTCGGCAGGGGGAACGCGACGGACCGCTGGACAACGGCGTGCGCGCGGGCGGCGAGTGCGGGCGCGGCATGGGCAGGAACGGACCGGCACGCGTTCCTAGGTGACAGGCGCGAAGGGGACCGGACGGCTTGTGCCTCGAGGTGGTGGGGGCCGGGTCCGCACGGACGCCGAGGCGGCGAAACGCAGCGCGCGCGGCGCAGGGACGCCAGGCAGAGCGCCGGCGCGCTGGCGGCGCTCTGGAGCGCGACCGAGCTGATTTCCAGCCGGTCAACTCGACTTTGACCGTGAATTCCTCCAAAAATTTGAACTGTGCGACAAAAATGCTAGATACGAAAGTTGTAGATGAGACATCCCTCTACAACATTTGCAAAGGCTGTCCTATGTTTTTCTCAAAGGTTTGAGCAGGAACGCCAAGCAAAGTTCGGGTTTTGCAGAGCGCTGATGAATAGTGAAAACTGCAGTTGACCAAGTTTTTCACCCTTTTCCACTCAAAATTTGAAATTCCATCCAACATGAAAGTTGTGTCCCTCGAAAAACTGGACAACTTTTATATTGGTAGAATTTGAAGTGTTTAGGTGAAATTTGGAGAACGCGGCAAAAGTTCTAGAAGGACTAGGAGTGACAAGGGGTTTGACTAGGGTTTTAGCTAGAGTTTGACCAAGCTTTGACCACAAAAGTGTGTTGACTTAATTAGGAGAGTCATTAGCACTAACTAATGGTATTTAAACACCTGAGGTGCTACATACACCGAGTTCGCGAGGTTTGCAGTGGTTCACCAGAAAACCACTGAGTTACTCGGTTGAGCCACAAAACCGAGGCCGAAGACTCGACGAGGGAGTGCGGCCACCCAGGCCGGTTCAACCGCCAAGGAGGGGCGGTCAGACCGCTTGGGCCGGTCTAACCGCCCAGGGGGGGCAGTCTGACCGCCTGGGTCGCAGCCGCCGAGAAGTTCCAAAGCGGAGGACATGCGTCGGGATCGCAAGGCTTGCGTCGAGGCTAAGCAAGGTTGCGGTCGCTGGGCATCCATCCGATGGTGAAAATCTGAAGACTTCCAAATTTGCCCTTGAGGGGCATGTATCCCTAGTTATCTAGTAAGGGTAGTTTGGTTTTTTGGTTGCCCTCATATAAACACTAGGAGGGATGGATGGCAGCCAACTCTTGGAACCCTAGCTCATTTCCCTTTGTCATTTTCGTTTGCTATTTTCTCTAGTTTTTCTAGGACTAGCTTGAGAGCTTCATGTGAGATCTAGAGAGAGGGATGGATGACCGGGTGGCAAGCTAGACCTTGTATGAACCTTCATGGTATGTATAGATGATTCGGTGTGGTTCCTCAAGGCCTTGTGTTGCCTCTCCCGTTTTCCTTTTTGGTGATTTTCGGAGCTCTTTCTTGTGATTTTCGTGGCGGAGTTTTGAGGGTGATTTCTTGTGGGATTCTTGTTGGGTGTCATGTATGAGGACCTTGTGCCTCTTTGGCTGGTGACTTTGCCCCAAGAACTCCCTTGAATCGACCTCGATTTGGTGGTTTTTTGAGTTGCTCGAGTTCATGACCTAGAGGGCCAAGATCCGCGATTCCCTTTGATTGAGAGCGTTTCGATTCGATTCCTTTGGTGGAGAGGTTGCCCAGGAGGTAACCCAGGTATTCCTGAAGTCTCGCTGCAATCCGTGGGGTGAATCGGGAGATCGGGCGATGGGAAGTTGAGGTTTGACCCGCGGCCATGTTTTCTGGAAGGGGCGGTCTAACCGCCATAGGGGGGCGGTCTAACCGCCCTGGGCCTTCCAGGTGAAAGTTTTGGTTTTGCCGGATTTTCCTCTATGAGTTTGTTCGCCTTGATCAGAGGATCGTTCAGGTGAAATCTTGGTTCGTTTCGGCGCAGTTTGCTAGGAGTTCTTGCCTTGAGTTCGTTGCTGGGTACAGGAGGTTAGACCGCCCCTTGTAGCCGGTCTAACCGCCCCTAGGCCCTTGGGTGAAATTTTGGTTTTCACCAAGATTTTCTGGTAGCTAGCTTGGCCTTGACCAGAGAATCCTGTAGGTGAAACCGTGGAGAGTTTTGGAGCTCGGAAGAGGCGTTTCAGAGGATTTCTTGGTTACCAGGTGGAGGCGGTCTAACCGCCCCCTCCAGGCAGACAGCTTCCGAGTTGTTTCCGCTGCCGTGTGTGTGTAGAAGTTGTGCCTGCAGGTAGTGTTTGTTCCTAGGACCAGTAGCACTCCAGTGGCTACGTGGTTTTGGCAAATGGAAGGTTGTGTGCGGAGCGTGTGATTTTGGGTACCCGACCGAGTTCATCTTGTTGGAGGAGTCATGTCCTTCCAGAAGAATTTTTATCGGCTCCCATTCATTCCCCCCTCTCTGGTCGCCAGTTCGGTCCTTCATATGGGCATGATCACCTCAACTGGGGAGCATTGAGAGCAGCTTTCTGCACCCGATTCTTTCCTTTGAGGCGTATCATTTCCTTAAGAATGACGATCCTCAGTTTCCAACAGAGAGAGAAGGAATCCCTAGGCATGGCATGGCATCGTTTTGCCTCTATGACCGAGTCATGCCCAGTCCTTGATCTGCCAGACCTGGTGCTCCTGCAGCATTTCCGGCTTGGTCTGCTAAGGGATAGTGGCATGACGCTTGATGCCATTTCGGGAGGCGCCTTTGTGTTCTTAGAGCCGGAGTGAGGAAAGGAAATTCTAGGAAAACTCCGAGATTTCAGCTCCCCGCCCGTCCTGAGCGACGAGGTAGCCAACCGTGGTAATGAAGAGTTGCCTAGATCCATCTTCGAGAGAGCCCAAGCTTGCATACCAACTTTCTCTACGCTCTGGTCGAAGATGTCATTCTTGACTAGCAGGAATCTATGGGAAAGAGCACCTAGCATGAGTTCTGCCCTTAGGTTCCCCTATCGTTTCTTCTCTTAAAACCCGACCTTCGAGACTTAGTCTCAAAGGAAGGAGGGAAGGAGTGGTTAAAGAAGGGGTAGTTGTTCCTGGCGAGAACGATTATGTCGACTTCAACTACAACTTTCCAGGAGAGGTTACGATGAATGTTTCGTGCTTCATGTCAAGGCTCAACCTGAGGTGCCGCCACACCAAAGGTCAGGCTAAGACATTGGCCCCAGGCTCACAAGTCTCTATACTTTTGGCCTTGGAAAGCACGATTTTATACCGATCCAGTTGAGCAACCTATCTCATCATCATGAGCTCAGCTAGGACTGATGCTGATCAAGTTAAGTAGGCATAAATCCCATTCTTACACCTTGACTTGATCGATGCCCCGCGGGAGTGTGGTTGCATCTCTAACTTTTGCACTCCCGTTGGAAGCTTGGGTTGGCTTACGTGTCATCCTCACAGTAGTGAGGGTGAGAACCTTTGGCAACCTAAGGAGAGGATGAACTGGCAAGTTTGTTACTCTTGATCTATAGCTCGAATGTTCTTCCAACCCATGGAGTCTCACTCGCTAGATCTGGGGTCCGAGCATCCTTGAGCCATGCTTCCGGAGGTGAAAGCTTCACGCTCAGAGCACTTTTGGCTGTAAGCCGAATCTTGTGCTCATCTGCATCACCTCTGTCATCTCTCGTCCGTAGTGCTGTAATCTTGCAAGCTGCACGACCCTCCTAAGGTCACCCATCATAGTTCCCTTAGGATGGTTGTGAAGGCCACCACCGCGACATTCTGAGCATAGCTTATAGTGTATACATGCACTAGCCGTGTAGGAAGGAGACGAGCTCCATTATAGGAAACCCGTCGAGGGAACCATGAGTTAAATAAGGAGGTACCTTGGAAGAGGGGAATGACCTAGAAGGGGCAGCAACATATGTTCTACTCGGGCATGAGTCCAGGTGAACCCCCTATGTTGTGCTGTTTTTGCGGGAAGAGGCCTAAGTGAAGCTAAAGGATGAGTGAAGGCATTTATGCCCAAAACCTTATCCTAGCTATTACTGGAGCCTCCGACCTCAAAATTTGCAGGACACCTGGCCCTGAGACCTTGAGCCCTACTAGAACCCACGGGCAAAAGGGGAGGCCCAGCGGGGCCCATATGGGTTCGGCCGACCCACTAGGTCGGCCGACCTAATAAGGGTGCCGTCGCCTCTCTGAGAGCCATGTGTGGTTCGAGGACCGGTGGATGGTCGCTTCCTGGTGTGACGAGTGATTAACAACGTGGTGTGGACTGATTCTTGGCTATGTATTGCAGGTGCAGGTTGCGGCTTGACTGGTGTTGGTGCAGGTGAAGAACAAGCACGAAAGGTCGTTGCTGGTGAGGCCTCCAGGTGTGGAGAAGACAAGTAGGCTTGGTTCGAGGGGCCCGGTGGCCAGCGGGGTCAAGTGCGGGCCCCATGGTGGCAAGAACGGCAAGATGAAGTCATGGACGGTTTCTTGGTTGAGCCTTAAAACCAAGGTCGAGCCGGGACTACGTGGGAGCCGAGTCATGAGTGGTGATTGGCGGAGGCTATACCGAGTTCACGGGGTTTCCAGTGGTTCACCAGAAAACCACTGGGTTCCTTGGTTGATCCACAAAGCCAAGACCAAAGACCGAAGACGGAGGTGCAGCAGCATCGGACCGGTCTGACCGGTTGTTGACATTGCTAACGTCATCGACTAGAAACGGATATAAGATCCATCTCTATCGACGACACCAGGAATGCAGAGGTATATCTTAACATGATGCTAAGTGTATATCGGATGTTGCTTTCAGATAAACTAAAAGATGAATTCCGACACGATTCATAGCACAACTCGATATAGGTTGTCAGCCTGATAGGTGTGCCTGAAAACGCATGGATATGGTACTCTTACATATGCCTTGGATCTCTAGAAAAGAAGATATATATATAAACAGGGTATCCGCAAGCGCACAGATATGAATATACCATTGTAGCATTTTAACCAGGAGTAAAACCAGGTATTGTATTTATATTCTACCACAGGGAAAGAAGTCTTTCTAATCCATAATAGCTAATACATGCTCATCTCTCAGTTTTATAATGTAGAGTGGCCAAAATATATCAATTGCTATAAACAGGGGTAAGTCACATAAAATATAGAGAATGATAGCACTGTTCAAGTCATAACTTCATGAGCAGCTAGAAAGTGTCATTATAGCAAGAGAAACATAGCAAAGCCTAGCTAGAGAGGATACTCCTAGGTAATTCTAAACTATATGTCAATGCAAACTATGATTAGTGCAAACATTTAGCAATCACGGAAGAAGAACTATTATATCAGTGCATGGGGAGACTATCCAGGAGGATCAAGGTCGAAACTTGAAACAACCCAAACAGTATAAGGCTCCACTAGTCCTATACACGGGGGGTGGACTACGAAGGACTCAATAGTGCTGTCACCACCACGATCTACCACACGACCTGGCATATAGGGTGCAATCGCAGATAAATAAAATATAAGCACCACGCTTACACTGTCTTTACCGTTCACCCATGTTAACAAATGATCTAGGTGAGGGCTATACGACTCCATACATGAATATAAAGGCAAATCAACTATGCTAAACATGTAATCATAATAAACACCAAAGCATATAATGTCGAATATAGTCATTAATAAGAACATAAGTCTGTATAACAAATGTAAAGAACTAGAATAGAACTTACAAGAGCGAAGCTAGATCAGCCTCTAGATGATCAGGAGCCAAGTAGAAGCCTTGCCTCCTCCTAGATCCAAACTAGCTAGCTACTCTGCTATATGGTGTTTCTAGGGCGTAGAGTCTCTGACTTGATGACTTGATCTGATGTATGCTGATTCAGATGCCTCTGCCAGGGGGCAGGGGGGCTGCTTATATAGTCTAGAGGGGTGGACGTGCGCCGTAGGATCAAACCGACCTAAACATGTGGTTTAGATTGATTCTCATAGGCGGTGGAGGAACATTCCAGAAGCCGGGCCCAATTGGCGCCAGGGGGTGGCCGACCGGCCCCACCACTGGGCCGGTCGGTCTGGTGTGGGCCCCATTCGGGGTCCACTTCGGCCAGGTGGGTCCTTGCTCCTTCTAGATGCTTCTTTTTTAGGTGCTTAGCCACGTTG
The DNA here is from genome assembly GCA_036936925.1 of Cenchrus fungigraminus. Lineage (NCBI taxonomy): Eukaryota > Viridiplantae > Streptophyta > Magnoliopsida > Poales > Poaceae > Cenchrus > Cenchrus fungigraminus. Next base: position 51,672,157 of record CM072772.1, on the reverse strand, counting down.
AGTTCCGGAGCCTTCTGGAGTCTTCTAGAGTGGTTTCTTTGCATAATTTCTGAATAGTCCCTGTAGATTCATAGATTCACCAAAACTCGTGGAAATTGTCAATATAAACCCTAATAAGGTGATCTAATTATATTTTAGTCCTTTTTCCAATGAATGTGAGGGATAAAATGCATAGATAAAATGTGTCAACAAACTCCCCCAAGCTTACCCTTTGCTAGTCCCTAGCAAAGATATTTTTAGCAGGATCAGGAGTTGCTACAACGCTTTGACACCTCAAAAGTACTATGGTCTTCAAAAACATATTCTCCTCAACAAGATTACTCTCTTTTACCTTCAACCTTTAAGCACAACCTTTTCACAAATCTTTAGCAGATAAAAGACAAAACAATCAAGTCAAGCAGTATATCTCAAATTCTTTGATCAGCTATCATCCTGGGGTTTTGCATTTTCTCAGATAAAACTCAGAGATCCTGTGTATGACCTTCTCAAGCATGGAGTCACACTTAACAAGATGTGGATGATAGTGTTGAATGGATGAGGGTGAAAGGTGGTAAGCCTTTTAGCCTAGCTCTCGGACTATATCTCTCTTTCTAAGATTTTTAAGATCTGGGCTTTCCATTCTTGGAGAGGAGGGCCCTACTCGCCCCGGACTTTTGTCCATTTTTCTCTCTCCTTAGAGATGTGGGCTCTACTCGCCCTCGGACACGTGTCCATTATTCATCTCTAAAATTTATTTCTTTTAGGGAGGTAGGCCCTTCTCGCCTAGTATGACACTTGTCCTTTTCTCTCCCTCTCTCTTCTTACTTTTTCCTCTCTTTTCTTTTCTTTTTTTAATGTCGAATGTAGCCCCAGAATCTTATTTAACATTGAGAGAGATATATCCTAGAGTTGCATGAGCTGTATGGCTTGATGGAAAATGCGTACTTCCATGTCAGAAGCAGCATAAATGGTGGAATGGAATGATCTTGATGTGTATGACAAGCTCTTAAGGATCATAGACACAGGAACTCATCATATAAAATTTCATGATTTTTAAGATAAATCCAGGAATCAAGCTTCTCTAGGAAAATGATCAATAGCAACTCAACTTTTCATGAATCATCTTTCAACGCCTAGACTCAGATTAAGCATATACTTGCACAGGTTTTGGGTTCAGAGCAAATTAAGCATTTAAGCTTCAGGAAAATCTAGGTCTGAAAACTAAGCACTTTTTTAAAAGGAATTACGGCAGAGCAACTATTCATCATCTCCAAGCATATATCACCAAGATCATTATTAAAGAGAAAAACCAACTAGCAGACTCTAGCATTTTATTCAAACTAAGACTTCTAACTAGAACTCAAATAGCTAACTAAAACATAGGATAGTGATACTTATCGTGATAACTGGGGGTGCTCTCCCCCAAGCTGGATCTTGAAGTAGTCCTTGATTCATCCTTGGAACTTGTTTACCTTTAGGTTCTTATTAAATTCTCCCTGTAAATATTAGTCTCGCACATACCCGAAGGAACAAATTCTAGGATTATGCTGTGAGCCTTCATGTGCCCACTTCTTTTTGGGTTTTTTCTGAAATGTGTGGACCTTCATGTGCCCACGTATTTTTGTGAATTTTTATATGCAAAAAGGATGCTAAATGCAAGAACATGTGAATGCAAAGATATATATATATATATTTTTTTTTATGCCGCCACGGTACGGAGTACATGGGGCCTTAGGGAATGCAAAAGCAGAAAATATTTTTATGATGATTTTTTTTTCAATGCAGGTAAGGGAAATAAACATGCTAATCTAAATATGCAGTGCAGAAAATAAAGATAAACACCGAGTTACCTCTCGGCGAGAGTTTAGAGTACTTACTCCCATGGCGTAGATGTATTGGCCATTGATTGATCAGTCGATGACGCGGGTAGTGATTGGTCTTCCGAAGGTGTACTTTGATCTTTCTTCCTCCAAACTTGTTTCTTCGGTGGAGACCTTTCTGGAGTAACGGGTTCAGAATGCTGGGCTGGTAAAAGCTGAGCGGACTTCTCCTTAATCTCTTCTTCAATGTTCGTAACATCCGTCAACTTTGTGTTTAGCTTGCGTTGTAATCTCTGAAGGCGTCTCCGCATCTTGTTCTTCTTGGGCTACTCAGGATTAGTGTAAGTGTTGAAGTAGCAGCATACCTTTTCAGTTCTGAACTGGAAGTGGATCTCGCCAGTCCTGATGTAGATGATTGCTCTTGTCGTGTTCAGGAACGGTCTTCCAAGCACGATGGGAGGATCTTGCTCATCTCCCATGTCTATGACTAAAAAGTCAGTCAGGACATAGTTGTCCTTTATCTTGACAGGTACATCTCGTGCAATTCCTTCCGGGAACCGTTGTGATTGATCTGCCATCTGCAACATTATATATGTGGAATACAAAGGCAGGTCACCATATATTAATTCATAGGTTACCTTAGACATTAGGTTAACGCCCGATCCCATGTCGCAGATAACTCGCTGGAAGTTCCATTGATTGATGGAGCAGTGGATTGATGGAACTCCAGGGTCTTCAAGCTTTCACAGTAATGGTGAAGGGAACAGGTTCTTATTCTCTGATTGAATCGTGTTGATCATCCAAACTTCCTTCACATGCGATTGAGGTTGATTATTCTTCTTGTTCCTCCTTCTATCTCTTCTCTTCTTCTCGACAACTGGCTTGTGTTCTTGAGGGTAAGGATATCGGGGGTGCGCAGGAGCTTCTAGGATTTTGTTCTTGCAATTGAATCTCTCCTTCCTCCCATTGATGGAGAAGATGATCTTAGCGGCGTCGGCGTAGATGATGGCTTTGGCTGTGGCAAGGAAAGGACGTTCCAAAATGATTGGAGCGTTCTCACTTCCCCCAGTCTCGACAACAACGAAGTCGGCAGCCACGTAGGAGCGTCCTATCCCCAGACATACGTCGTCTAGGATACCCTTGGGGTGGCATAGTGACAGGTCTGCAAGCTGCAAGCACATGGTTGTATACAATAAAGGTGAACCATTAATTTTCTTATATATTACCTTAGGCATTATGTTGAAGCTAGACCCAAAGTCACAAAGTGCATTCTTGAAGGTGTAGGCTCCAATAGTGATGGTGATGACGGGCCTTCCTGGATCTCCTCTTTTGGCGGGCATGCCCCAGTCAGTCCATCTTGGGCCTTCTTCTATCTTATTCGAACACAGATCTGCAGAATAGATATCGACAAGATTTGCAGATTCTAATTCTTCCGGCTGGCCCGGAATCTTACCTGGGTTAGCCATGGGAACAGATGATGCCAGCTGAGAAATCTGAGATTCTAGCATCTTATTAAAGCTATGTTGGTTCTTGATGGCAGAAGAAAAACTTTCCATTTTATTACTAATAGTTTCGAGCATTTTATCATTGGAAGCTAACTTCTTAGACAGATTATCCATAATTCTACCCTGGTTTTGGACTAAGTCTCTTAATGGTGAGAAATTATTGGAAGAATTATTACCTTGATAATTACCTGAATAGTTACCTGGGTAGTTGGTTCTCTGCTGAGTCCATCCTTGATTCTGCTGGGGACGATATTGGTTGTTATTATTGATGTAGTTCACGTCCTCCTCCAGCTGAGGGCATTGACTCCCTGAGTGTCCAGTGTTTCCACATTCTTCACAGGTCATGCGGGATTCGAAGAGTTGCATGACTTCCTTCTTCTCAGGGGCTTTGTCTTCAAGCCTCTTCATCAGTAAATCCATTTTGGCAGACAGCATGTCTACCTCCTTGAGCTGGTGCATTCCTCTTTCTTTCTTGCGGGGTTGACGTTCCTCGTTCCAAGCTTGATTGGACGCCATCTTTTCCGCAAGGTTAGTAGCTTGAGTAAGTGTAAGGGACAGGAAAGCACCTCCAGCTGCAGCATCCATCGTTTCACGGGTGTTGGTAGAGAGCCCGTGGTAGAAGGTCTGCAAGAGCAACCGGTTTTCCATTCCATGATGTGGGCATTTTGAAATGTAGTCTTGAAAGCGCTCCCATGCTTCAGGAATAGATTCCTCGTGTTGCTGCTGGAAACTCGAAATTTTCCCCCGTAAGGCATTGGTTTTGCCTATAGGAAAGAACTTTGCCAGAAAGGCAGTAGAACACAATGTCCAAGTTGTAAATTTGTCTTTGTTGGAGTAAAACCATTGCTTCGCTCGCCCCAATAATGAGAATGGGAATAAACGAAGTAGGACTGCATCACTTGGAACATCTTTGATCGTGAAGGTGCCACATATCTCCAAGTAATTTTGAAGGTGTTTGTTGGCATCTTCATGAGTTTTTCCACAAAATTGGCTAGCTTGTACCATGTTGATCAGTGCAGGCTTGAGCTCAAAAGCAGCATCTCCTACAGCGACTGTCGGACCAGTACGAATGTTGTTCGGGGTCGGTGCGGAGTATTCACGTAGGGACTTGTTTGCCATTACTTCAAACGTGGGTGTTAAGCTTCACGCTGTTGAATCTCCCAAGGCAAAAGTCGTGGGCTGAGATTGAGGAGGCCTAAGCTTTGACCTTGCCTTCTTTAAGATTTTCTCTGGATCTGAAACGAAGTTGTCTGGAAGATTCTTATTCATACATTACCCTGAAATAAGAAAGACAAAAGTGGAAAGAACAAGGGTAAGCCTATTTAAGCAATGATTATTTGGATTCTCGATACATTATATGTGAGAGATGCATGCATGCTATTACTGAAATTTTTTTTCATCTAGGCTATAGACTTTCTTTCCCCGGCAACGGCGCCAAAAATGCTTGTTGACATTGCTAACGTCATCGACTAGAAACGGATATAAGATCCATCTCTATTGACGACACCAGGAATGCAGAGGTATATCTTAACATGATGCTAAGTGTATATCGGATGTTGCTTTCAGATAAACTAAAAGATGAATTCCGACACGATTCATAGCACAACTCGATATGGGTTGTCAGCCTGACAGGTGTGCCTAAAAACGCATGGATATGGTACTCTTACATATGCCTTGGATCTCTAGAAAAGAAGATATATATATATAAACAGGGTATCCGCAAGCGCACAGATTTGAATATACCATTGTAGCATTTTAACCAAGAGTAAAACCAGGTATCGTATTTATATTCTACCACAGGGAAAGAAGTCTTTCTAATCCATAATAGCTAATACATGCTCATCTCTCAGTTTTATAATGTAGAGTGGCCAAAATATATCAATTGCTATAAACAGGGGTAAGTCACATAAAATATAGAGAATGATAGCACTGTTCAAGTCATAACTTCATGAGCAGCTAGAAAGTGTCATTATAGCAAGAGAAACGTAGCAAAGCCTAGCTAGAGAGGATACTCCTAGGTAATTCTAAACTATATGTCAATGCAAACTATGATTAGTAAAAACATTTAGCAATCACGGAAGAAGAACTATTATATCAATGCATGGGGAGACTATCCAGGAGGATCAAGGCCAAAACTTGAAACAACCCAAACAGTATAAGGCTCCACTAGTCCTATACACGGGGGGTGGACTACGAAGGACTCAATAGTGCTGTCACCACCACGATCTACCACACGACCCGGCATATAGGGTGCAATCGCAGATAAACAAAATATAAGCACCACGCTTACACTGTCTTTACCGTTCACCCATGTTAACAAATGATCTAGGTGAGGGCTATACGACTCCATACATGAATATAAAGGCAAATCAACTATGCTAAACATGTAATCATAATAAACACCAAAGCATATAATGTCGAATATAGTCATTAATAAGAACATAAGTCTGTATAACAATTGTAAAGAACTAGAATAGAACTTACAAGAGCGAAGCTAGATCAGCCTCTAGACGATCAGGAGCCAAGTAGAAGCCTTGCCTCCTCCTAGATCCAAACTAGCTAGCTACTCTGCTATATGGTGTTTCTAGGGCGTAGAGTCTCTGACTTGATGACTTGATCTGATGTATGCTGATTCAGATGCCTCTGCCAGGGGGCAGGGGGGCTGCTTATATAGTCCAGAGGGGTGGACGTGCATCGTAGGATCAAATCAACCTAAACATGTGGTTTAGATTGATTCTCATAGGCGGTGGAGGAACATTCCAGAAGCCGGGCCCAATTGGCGCCAGGGGGTGGCCGACCGGCCCCACCACTGGGCCGGTCGGTCTGGTGTGGGCCCCATTCGGGGTCCACTTCGACCAGGTGGGTCCTTGCTCCTTCTAGATGCTTCTTTTTTAGGTGCTAAGCCACGTTGAGTTCCGGAGCCTTCTGGAGTCTTCTAGAGTGGTTTCTTTGCATAATTTATGAATAGTCCCTGTAGATTCATAGATTCACCAAAACTCGTGAAAATTGTCAATATAAACCCTAACAAGGTGATCTAATTATATTTTAGTCCTTTTTCCAATTAATGTGAGGGATAAAATGCATAGATAAAATGTGTCAACACCGGTGAGGAGCACCGGTCTGACCGGTGTGCGACGACGCAGTCCGGAGACTTCGAAGCGGAGGACACGCTTCGGGATCGCAAGGCTTGCATCGAGGCTAAGCAAGTTTGCGGTCGCTGGGCATCCGTCTGATGCTGTGAAGACAAAGTTTCCCAAAGCGCCCCTCGGGGGTGTGTATCCTAGTATTAGGCCTTAGGGGTATTTTAGTCTTTCGGCTAGCCTCCATATAACAAAAGTGGTGAGAGGATGGCAGCCATCTTTTTGAACCCTAGCTCATTTTGTTTTGCTATTTTCCTCTTCCTTTTTCCTTCGGAATTTCTAGGACTAGCTTGAGAGCTTCATGGTGAGATCTTGTGAGAGGGAAGGATGATCGGGCGGCAAGCTAGACCTTGTATGAACCTCTTTGGTATGTATAGATGATTCGGCATGGTACCTCAAGGCTTGGATGTGTCTTTCCCGTTTCTCCTTTTTGGTGATTTTCGGAGCCCTTTCTTGGTGATTTTCTTGTGGCGGATTCGAGGCCTTTCTCTTTGGGATTTGGTGGTGGATGTATGCTTGATCCCTTCGTGGTTCTTTTCCCTTTGATTCCCCTCCCAAATCCGTGAGCAAAGGGGCTCGATTTTGGGGTTTTCTCCTCTCTAGGGTTAGAGGCGTTCTTGGAGGGATTTCTTCGATTCCTCTCGATTTAGCAAGTTTTGGTGGACCAAATCTTGGCTATGGAGTGCCCATGAGGTGTTCCTACTATCCCCAAAGTCTTGTGCAAATCCGTGGAGTGATTTGGGAGATCGGGAGTTGGATTTGGGGGAGTTGACCCGCGGGCGCTGTTCATCCCTAGAGCTCAGGTCACACCGGCCTAACCGGTGCCTCTCACCGGTCTGACCGGTGTAGACCCTTGGTTGGGTTTTGCTCAGGTGAACGTCTTGGTGAGTTCCCTGTTGTCTTGTGGTGCTGCTGTTTCGAGTTTGGTTCGTTTTGGAGCTCGAAAGGTCAGGTTTGTGATTTTGGGGCTTCCTGGCTTAGACCGGTCTGACCGGCGTGCTACACCGGCCTGACCGGTGTAGGAGCCTTATGAGGAAGTTCTCAGGATTTGTCAGGGTGCTCCAGCAGGGACCGGTCTGACCGGTGCTGCTCACCGGTCTAACTGGTGCAGTGCAGTAGCTGCTCGAGTTGGTTTTTCCGCTGCATTCTCGAGTAGATCTTGGTGGTTGTTGGTTCCTAGGACCAGTAGCACTCCAGTGCCTGCGTGGTCTTGGCCAACTTGGGTAGTTGAGTCGAAGACGTGCTTTGGAAGCCTTGTTCATCTTGTTGGAATTTCCATCTCCTTCGAGAAGAATTTTTATTGGCTCCCATTCACTCCCCCCCTCTCAGGTCGCCAGTTCCGGTCCTTCAAGTGGTATCAGAGCCGGTTACGGATCTTCGGATTCTAACCAGTCTAAGATCCAAGGATGGCGTACCAGGAACGGGGTTCGGGTCCTCCGCACTTCGATGGCAAAAACTAGCAGATGTGGCAGAGGCGGATGGCGACTTTCCTCCGCGGTAAGGGTCAGATCCTTTGGGACGTTACGGTGTACACAGCTTATGTTCATCCGATTAACTTCCTTGCTCCGGGATCGAGGGACATGTTCGACGCCAACAACAAGGCGGTCGACTACTTGTTTCGTGCTCTGTGTCAGTCCGAATTCGATTGGGTTCAGATAGAGGACTTAGCTTGTAGGATTTGGGAGCAGTTGAAGGAAGCCCATGCTGGGAATGCTCAGGTTCAGGCTCGGATGTACGTGAACTTCACTTATCTTCCCGGCGAGTCCGTCGATGCCCTTTTCCAGCGGTTTACGGTTGTGGTGAACAACATGAGAGCCAATGTGGCCGTGCTCCCATACGATGATCATGATAGAGCCGTGAGGCTCTTGCACTCGTTGGATCGCACCGTATGGGACGGAAAGGTCGATGCTATTCTTGTGTCCGAGAAGTATGACACCCTGACCGTGAACGAGCTGTTCTCAAAGCTCAAGTCGGCTGAGTTCGACCGTGGTATGACAGCCAAGATCGAGAGCCCGACTGACTCTTATAGTCTTGCTCTCGTCGGTGGCAAAGGAGCTAAGTCTAACGCTAGCGCATCCTCCAGGATGTACTCTTTGTCCTCTTTGATGTCTTTTCCAGACGAGGAGTTTGATATACTTGGAGAGGACGAGTTGGCGTTGTTGACATGGAGATTCGAGAGGATGCACGAGAACCGGGTGAACTCAAGAAGGAACTCGAGGACGTGCTTCAAGTGTGGCAAGACCGGACATTTTTTCGCCGAGTGTCCGAAGGTGAACAACCACGACAAGCACAAGTCCAAGGACAAAGGAAGAAGATCCAAGAAGAAGGAGCATGAACATGGGAGGAAGACACGGACCCGAGAGAAGATCAAGAGATCGAGCGACATCGACTCTGGCTCTGAGGATGTGTCATCAAGCTCAAGTGAAGAAGAAGAAGAGGACAGCAAGAGGAAAGACAAGAAGAAGAAGAAGAAAAAGAAGAAGAAGGACTTCGGCAAGTACTTGAACGGCCTTTGCTGTACCGCAAGCAAGACCTCGAGAAGCTACAACAAGAAGGATGGTCTCTGCGACATGGCACACAGCTCCGGCAGCAAGAGAAGCCAGAAGAACGCCTCGGACTCGGACTCCGACTCCGAGGATGAGGTATGTGATGAGCTCTCTTCTTTGCGCAAGGAGAATGAGGAGTTGGTTGACTTGCTTGATAATCGCGATCACATGCTTAGAGAGGCTAAGAAGCTTAGGAAGGAGCTTAGAGCTTTGCTTGAAGATGCTAGGACTAGAGTGGCTGAGTTAGAAACACAAGTTCTTGATGGCAAGCTTGAGATAGATTCTCTTAAGGCTAGTCCTGTCGTTTCTGATGAGGCTGATTGTGCTGATTGCTCTGTGTTCCTAGCTGATCTTACTGCTCTTAGGGAAAAGCATGCCTCCAAGTGTGAGGAACTAGATGTGCTTAGGGTTGAGTTGGCTGAGCTGCAATCTAGACCCACTTTGCTTGGTGCATGTACTTCTTGCCCTGGTTTGCATGAAAAAATTGCTGAGCTTCGTTCTCGCATTGTTTCACTTGAGGCTGATTTGAAAGTGCCTTTTCGTACTTCTTGTTCTACCTATGAATTGCATGCTGTGAAGAATTTGGATCTTGTAAAATGTGTTGATCGCTTACAAGATGAGAATGATAAGTTGCGTGAAGTGCTGAGTTTGTTGTCTAGTCAGGAACCTCAGCTTGGTATGATGATTGCCAGTTATAAGCGCTTTGATGGTTGGGCTTTAGGATCTGATAAGTTTGGTGAGAGCTGTGGTGAGAGAGAAGAGAAATTTGGGAATATTCCATCTCCACCACAACCCACACCCAAAGACAAGTTTGCACCCAAGCCAAACCAGTTGCTTAAACCGAGAGAAAAACCAAGTGAGAAGGCAAGTGAAAAGCCTAGTGAGAAACCAAGTGGGATGCCTTGTGAAGAGCCTCACCCCAAGCCTAAGCCAAGACCAATCCGTTTCCATTGTGAGTTTTGTGGGAAGGATGGTCACAAGAGAGAGTTTTGCTATAAGAGAAGGAGAGAGGCGAGAATGGCTAAGGAGTGGGCAAACAAGGACAGGTACCACCCTTCTCATGGTGTGCCTGAGCCTCGTATGCCACTGCTTAAGGGAAAGGGTGTTGTGCATACGGTTCCAGCATGGAGAGATAGGAGAGCTTCAGGTGGAGGCAAGTTTGCTGGCCGAGGATCACCGGCCAGACCGGTCAGAGTGACCGGTCAGATCGGTGCTAGGCAGATTGTTGGATAGTTTTGTTTCCGTGGCCGTGATGCTAGAGGTTTCATCCCTTTCGGTCGTGAGACAGATGGTATGCATTTTGAGTCTGGTGGTGTTGAGTTTGCTGGACGTTCTCCACCTCGTGATCAATACGAGTTTGGGAGAGGTCGCAGTTTTGAGTCTCAGAGGGGCTATGGACCACGTTTTCCTTTTCGTGGTACTCGTACTCCTCCAGTGAGACGGGAGTGGTTTTCCCATGGTGGTTCCAGGTTTGATAGGTTTGACAGGATGGATTGCAGTTTTGATAGGCGCGGTAGGATGGATGTTGCTAACCCTACTTTTGAGGAAATGGCCCGGCACTGGTTTGACACCTTTGGTACTAACCCTAGTGTTGAGTCATTTGCTCGCTCTCGCTCTTGGTTTTGAGCTGCAGGTGGGAGGCTCGGAGATCATTTGGTTGATTTTGGGGGTGGTTCTCCGGCCTCATACCCTAGTGGTGATATGGAGATACATCACTTTCGGGGATGGTGGACAAGGACAAGTGACTTCTGAAGAAAGGATCAAGGTAAGTGAATTTGTGACCTTCAAGTGTGTGGCCTTGGTCAAGCCACTTGGTTCGTTTTGCTCCTTGCCCTATCTCAAGTGTGCTTAGGGTGAGTTTGTATGCTCTTTGGTCCTAACGCATGATTGTAGGGGGAGCCTGTGTGCTTAGTGTGCTCTTTGCTCTATCATGTGTGCTTAGGGTGAGCTTTGTATGCTCTTTGGCCCTAGTGCATGTGTTTAGGGGGAGCTTGTGAGTTTTGTGTTTTCTTTTGCTCTTTTGTCGGTGGTGTCGAGCCCTTTTGCCTCCCCTCGAGGAGCCGGTCTTTTGTGAGCTTTGTGTGTGTGGTTGGTTTCCTGAGTTGGTGGTGAAGCTCCTTTGTAGCATATGTATAGCTTTCCTTTGTGCATTTTTTGCATCTTGCATTGCATCTGTAACATGATGTATAGGCATCTTTGTATCTTAGGTTGCATGCATTTTGTATCATATGCATTGTGTAGGGAAGGCTTCTCCTATATACATTGTTCACCATGGTATGATATATATGTCCTTGTGAGCTAATTTGGTAAGCTATGGTTAGTTTGGCTTAGCTCTTGATGATCTTGATTTATATCCATGGTTGATGGCTATGTTTTTCAAAAATGTCATATATATGCTCTCTTATGAGTAAATGCATTTATATGATCTTGACATATTTTTGTGGCTTGGCTATGCTTAATTTGTGGTTGGATAGCTTATTTTGATCATATGGGGCCAAAGGCTCATTTGCCATCATGAATGTTTAGCCCCCATGCTTTATCTTGTGGAGGGGCATAAGTTCCTTTTTGTCGCAAAGACATTTCATGTACCAATTACAAATCTAAAAATGAAATGTAAATTGCTTGAAAAATGTGCTCCCATGTCATATGTGCTTATTTTACTTGTTTTTGGGTGCTAAACCATTGCATGTTGCTTACCAATGAGAAGTCTCATTTTTTTAGAAGTAAGCACATGGCTCGGTGGCTTTGTCATGACATGAGGTGCTTGTGGGTGTTTATGATGGTCTAATGCTTAGAATGGTTGTCCTAGCATGAAGTTTGTGTGGCTTTGCCATTTTGACATGTTTTGCTCATGAGAGGGAAATTTTTCGCAAAAATAGTCATTTCTATCTTAGCTTCGCCCAATGGTTGTGAAACTTGGTGATCTTGTAGTTTTTGTCCATACGAAGCTATAGAGTATCTAACTTGCTCATTTGGAGGTGTGTAGCATGCTATGTTGAATTTTGTCTATTTGAGAAGCTCTAGGTTGCATTTTTTTGCATTTTTGGCTTGATTCATGCATTGTCAGCAAGGGGGAGAAGTTCGAGCATGTTTTGGCTTGCTGCATGCATTTAGAAGGTTTCCAAGTGGATTCGAGCAAGTTTTGAGCTCGTGCAGTTCCCAGTTTTTCCCAGGTGGCCATCGGCCTGACCGGTGCAGCTCACCGGTCTGACCGGTGTAAGTGTCAGGTGCTGGGGGATCTTGTCCACCGGTCTGACCGGTGAGGAGGACCGGTCTGACCGGTAAGAGCAAAGCTGAGGCAGCTGCTCTGTTTCGTGAAGTGGTTTGCATGCATTCGTCTAGGGGGAGTTGCATTGGTTTAGGGGGAGTTTGCATGTGTGCAGGGGGTGTTGCATTGGTTCAGGAGGAGCTTGCATGTGTGCAGGGGGAGCTCTTTGTGGTTTTCGAGCTTTGGATTGGTGGTTTGCGCTCTTTGCTTGAGCGTGTTTTGTCTCGGATGTGTCGAGCCGTTGCCCATGCCTAAGGGGTCCGAGACTTGTCTTCTTCAAGTGATCTTACTCTTTGTCTTTTCTTCGGCTTTCGATCGCTTGTTGGAGTTTCTTTTAGTCGTTTCTTTTCTTTTCCTTTTCTCTTTGCTTACCGAAATGTGTGTGTTGTCAATGCACTCATCAAGGGGGAGATTGAGAGCCATGTGTGGTTCGAGGACCGGTGGATGGTCGCTTCCTGGTGTGATGAGTGATTGACAACGTGGTGTGGACTGATTCTTGGCTAAGTATTGCAGGTGCAGGTTGCGGCTTGACTGGTGTTGGTGCAGGTGAAGAACAAGCTTGAAAGGTCGTTGCAGGTGAGGCCTCCAGGTGTGGAGAAGACAATTAGGCTTGGTTCGAGGGACCCGGTGGACAGCGGGGTCAAGTGCGGGCCGCATGGTGGCAAGAACGGCAAGATGAAGTCATGGACGGTTTCTTGATTGAGCCTCAAAACCAAGGTCGAGCCGGGACTACGTGGGAGCCGAGTCATGAGTGGTGATTGGCGGAGGCTACACCGAGTTCGCGGGGTTTCCAGTGGTTCACCAGAAAACCACTGGGTTCCTTGGTTGATCCACAAAGCCAAGACCGAAGACCGAAGACCGAAGACCGAAGACTGGTGGGTCTGACCGGTCTGACCGGTGAGGAGCACCGGTCTGACCGGTGTGCGACGACGTAGTCCGGAGACTTCGAAGCGGAGGACACGTGTCGGGATTGCAAGGCTTGCGTCGAGGCTAAGCAAGTTTGCGGTCGCTGGGCATCCGTCCGATGGTGCGAAGACAAAGTTTCCCAAAGCGCCCCTCGGGGGTGTGTATCCTAGTATTAGGCCTTAGGGGTATTTTAGTCTTTCGGCTAGCCTCCATATAACCCAAGTGGTGAGAGGATGGCAGCCATCTTTTTGAACCCTAGCTCATTTTTTTTGCTATTTTCCTCTTCCTTTTTCCTTTGGAATTTCTAGGACTAGCTTGAGAGCTTCATGGTGAGATCTTGTGAGAGGGAAGGATGATCGGGCAGCAAGCTAGACCTTGTATGAACCTCTTTGGTATGTCTAGATGATTCGGCGTGGTTCCTCAAGGCTTGGATGTGTCTTTCCCGTTTCTCCTTTTTGGTGATTTTCGGAGCCCTTTCTTGGCGATTTTCTTGTGGCGGATTCGAGGCCTTTCTCTTTGGGATTTGGTGGGGGATGTATGCTTGAACCCTTCGTGGTTCTTTTCCCTTTGATTCCCCTCACAAATCCATGAGCAAAGGGGCTCGATTTTGGGGTTTTCTCCTCTCTAGGGTTAGAGGCGTTCTTGGTGGGATTTCTTCGATTCCTCTCGATTTAGCAAGTTTTGGTGGACCAAATCTTGGCTATGGAGTGCTCATGAGGTGTTCCTACTATCCCCAAAGTCTTGTGCAAATCCGTGGAGTGATTCGGGAGATCGGGAGTTGGATTTGGGGGAGTTGACCCGCGGGCGCTGTTCATCCCGAGAGCTCAGGTCACACCGGCCTGACCGGTGCCTCACACCAGTCTGACCGGTGCAGACCCTTGGTTGGGTTTTGCTCGGGTGAACGTCTTGGTGAGTTCCCTGTTGTCTTGTGGTGTTGCTGTTTCGAGTTTGGTTCGTTTTGGAGCTCGAAAGGTCAGGTTTGTGATTTTGGGGCTTCCTGGCTTAGACCGGTCTGATCGGCGTGCTACACCGGCCTGACCGGTGTAGGAGCCTTCTGAGGAAGTTCTTAGGATTTGTCAGGGTGCTCCAGCAGGGACCGGTCTGACCGGTGCTGCTGACCGGTCTGATCGGTGCAGTGCAGTAGCTGCTCGAGTTGGTTTTTCCGCTGCATTCTCGAGTAGATCTAGGTGGTTGTTGGTTCCTAGGACCAGTAGCACTCCAGTGGCTGCGTGGTCTTGGCCAACTTGGGTAGTTGAGTCGAAGACGTGCTTGGGAAGCCTTGTTCATCTTGTTGGAGTTTCCATCTCCTTTGAGAAGAATTTTTATCGGCTCCCATTCACTCCACCCCTCTCTGGTCGCCAGTTCCGGTCCTTCACTCTCCCCTTTCGCGTGCGCCTCCCTTCGTCCTCAGAGACCTCCTCCTCGCCGCATGACGGATTTCGAGCCACACAGAACTCCATCTCCCCTGCTCCTTCCTTCCCACAGCCACCACTATGGCCGACAAGAGCATCGTTCCCTACCCCGCGGAGTCCTCCTCTACGGAGCCTATCAAGGGAGACGTCCCTGCCATTGCTGCGTCTCCTAAAGAGACAGCACCTATGGAGGTTGCGTGCATTCTTGATGTGCGGCCGCTCGCTTCCCGTACTCCGGTGGAAGGCCAAGGATCAGGGGCAGCCATGGAAAGACCCTCGGCTGCTAAGGGGGCAGTGGTACCGCCCTTCACGCCTTTGGCTCCCCACTCCTCAGGCCGATCTGCTTCGCCTGGCAAGGCGAGGAAGTCGCGGGGACATGCCAGCAGCCCCTACCAGAGGGGAGTGGGGATTCGGCCGAAACCCGTGGTGATCCCGCCGCCACCGGTGGTTCCACCGTTTTGGACTAACGCTCCAGGAGCCTCAGGGGCAAAGGCCATCCGGTCCCCGCTGCACCGATGTCTCCTCCATCGGCCTCCTAGTCCGGGAAGCTCAGGTTCACTAGCCCAGGTAGCACCGGCAGGAAGGGCACCCGAGCACAGGTGAATCTGGAGGCGACCGACGAGGACTTTGAGCTGGGCAGCAGCTCCACACCACGGGCACTGAGAAAGTCGAGGGAGAAGACTCGGGCAACCGAGCGATCTCCCAAGACTCCCTTTGCCCGGATAGCCCCGTTGGTGGAAGAGCTTGGCAAGAAGTGCGAGAAGCAGGAGTCCATCAGTGCAGAGCAGAAGATGGACCTCACTGAGCTAAGGGATGACCTCCGCGACCTTCGCCGTGGCCTGTGTGCCAAGATGAGGCGGCTCTTTGAGGCCACAGGGCACGAGGACCTCTATGACGCAGAGTAGAGGGCTATGCCCACTTTTTCATTTTCCATAGGTGCTTAGTTCAGTTTAGTTTATTTCCTTCCATATTTATTTCCCTTTCAATTTTTATTTCCATCATGTGTGTAAGCCCCTATTTCATTATGAACTTAAATAAAATAATCTGGCTCCACCGGTCATATAACCCGGTCGAGCCACCTGCGTGTTAGTTGTTTTGATTTTTGTTTGTCTTGAAGAACCGCACCTAGGTACAAGATAGTGTGGGGGAGAGCCGCACTCTACAAACGCGAACACGAAGGATATTTGCACCCATGCTACACTCGCACAGCGCGTACGACCACTCATGCTTAGAGAACCTGAACGGAGATGCATTCTTGCACATCACAAAAAAAAACCCATCCGGTCTGCATCAACAACCGGCGCTAGTTTGCATCTCTACCTCATTTAACCGTGATTCTTGAGTTCGTTATGCTTTTTTATGAAATCCTTTATAAACAAACTCAAGAAATTTATGGTGATGCTTGCTCCGTACCTATGGTTGACATGCATAAGTTTTGTTCCTCGTTTTTACTCTTGAGGCTTGTGAACCATATCTTTATAAGGACGACATGTTCATCTAAGTAGTTGACAAGTAAGATATGGCTTGATGACATGATCTTAGCTCTGAAGGTTTAAGTTCTTGGGTTTATTTAAAAAAAAAGAGAAACGCTCTTGCAACTCCTCTTTGATATGTTCCAGTCCTACCAAAGCCATCTGATGTTTGTTAGTTGAAAACCTTATACTCATATGCTGCTTGTTATTGCATTGAGCTTTGTCAAATTCTGTGACCCTTGTGAGAATTCTTTTCACGCTTTCATGATCAAGATTCATGTGCACACCACCATTTCCCCTTGCTATGCTTCTACTCTGGAAGTTAGCATTGTATCATTCATCTATTCACCTACATAAATGCTCCATCGTATGCATTGAATTCTCTCTCCTCAAGTACTTTGTAATGGGGCATGGCTATCTAAAAAAAAGAGAAAGGAGGGGCACATGGAGGTCCCTCAGTTATAAAAAAAAGAGGAAGAGGATAGCCATGTTCCCATAAGATTTTTCATATATAGGTATGAGAGAGAGGATCATGCAATGGAGTCATTCATCTCATTCATCATATGATGGTAATAACTAGTACCTACTCCGGGGCTAGTGTTCACCTTACCATCACCACAGTATTTCATCATGTATGGTAATATCTAGGACCCATTCCGGGCCTAGTATACACCTTACCATACCTATCATATCCATACAAGTGCACATCTTGATCTGATTGTATGAATTGTTTTTTCCTTGGATCCAGTTTTTGACTTTGCAGTATATGAAATACAAGTATGCCTTACCATTCATATCCTACCTTGAGCTCCACCTAAGCCTGTTAGAAGTAGGGTGAATTTAAGGCAGCCATGCCTATGTGAGGACATACACACATTGAGCGATTCGAGAGAATTAAGGAGGAGGCAGAGCATGATTTTCTTCAAAATTATTTAAAAACCCCAAGTGCTTGCCATCAGATGACTAAGGGATTCGATTCATGGTCATTCTTCTTATCAACCACCCAAGATGGCATGGTAGCCACTCCACAAAGTTCACAAGAGCAAGGTATGACCTGGAATAATTCTTATGTTTGTTTCATACCTTTGGTTTAACCCACTTGATCTCTTCCCTATTGCTCAGGACGAGCAAAGGTCAAGTGTGGGGGAGTTGTTGACGGCTATTAAGTACCTATTTTATGGCCGTCAATCCTTGCATTTCATCATGAGAATCATGCATCCACACTAGAATAGGGGTTTAAACTGACAATTTTCACAAGTGGCTGTATGAAGATGAATGCAGGTGTTCAGCATAAGAAATGAAGATAAAGCACACCTGTATGATCCTAGCACTTCAGGGTCAGCCAATGAGGGGCTAACATGCAAGCATCCCCTGGATCAATGACGTCATCAATACAAGAGAGAGAGCCTCAGCGAATCAGAGACCGCCACGCATGCATCACATGGATCCTATGGCCCACCAGAGCGCCTAAACCACCTCAAGAGCACGTGTACACCGGAGACCGACCTAAGGGCCCATAGGACAGCCACTCGGAGAAAGCACAACACGAGCGGGGCCCATAGTGAGTCTCCTGCATATCTGGTTTAGACCAAAGTGCCATTCATATCTCTTCGTATCGTCTTGATTCCATGATGGGCAAGGTCTAGTTGTACTCGTGGGTTCGTCGCTCCGTATTTCTACGAAGTGCTGTAGTGTTGCTACAGGACATCAGACGTAGCCGTGCTATAGTAGTAGTCAGTAGTGCAGACGTGGTGTCTGGACTACTGGTTATCCTCCGATTGCTCTGTATCCCACGGTTTGTCTTGGGGTAGGCCACGGTAGTGACAGCCGTTGGACCCTTTCGGAATCCCCCACGTTCGGATACAGGTGTAGGCAACCATTTGCCGTGAACCGACTGTTATAGGCAGGAGGGTCCGGTGTCCGAAGCGAGATCCTTTGCAGCTTGTACCCCCCTAGAACCGAGTACCTACAAGAGATACCATACCTCTCACCTACCTTAGCAGAGATCTTGTGTCCTTGGATAAGTCGCTCGTAGAGTACCCGATCCGTTCCTTGGATTCGATACCCTTTGGAATATTCCCGAGGGAGAAGTGCTACAACGGTGTATCCGTGCACTTGCGGACTCGTTCGCACCCGTCAGTATACACGGGTGATTCTTACACGCTCACGCTATCCTGGCGCCATAGTGGTGAGGTTAAGAAATACCAACACATAGGAAAGCACAAATGCGTTTGTGTACCTAGCCTAGTTTGATCCAGTTAGATTCCATGTTCGTGTTGTATGAAGTTCGTGCTCAAGCTACGGTGCTCGGTGTAATTGGCTGGTTTATCTGGTAGCTCTGACCTGGGTCACAATAGCCCGGGCCGGTCAGGGTCCTGCTAACAACATAAGCGTGGTGCTTGGGTTGCGTAGCTATGTTACTTATGAGTATATCCCACGGTTTGTCTTGGGGTAGGCCGCGGTAGTGACAGCCGCTAGACCCTTCTGGAATCCCCCACGTTCGGATATGCTGTATGAGTCTAAAGTCTAACAACCGGAGTCGTGCGTAAGCGACGCAGGAGGTTAGCTCCCCGTTTGTACCTGGGTGCTTGAGCCAACAGTCATGCAATGCTAGTGTGTATCTAACTCGTCTTATTGACTTCGTGTGTTTAGTACCTTAGAACCTAGAACTAACTCGTATGTTGCCTCCTAAGCCTAGGACCTTTAGAGAGAGTGTGTTTGTGTGTTCACACTACCAACTTATCTATCATACCTCACCCCTGCACTTGAGTGTCTGGTTTGTTTCCGTCTATGATTCATACTCATTGCAATAGTGTTGAACTTGTTAATCCACCCAGCCTTCCTTGGATTCGATACCCTTTGGAATACTCCTTTGGGGAAATGCTACAATGGTACTTCTGTACGCTTGCGGACTCTTGTAATCGTTAGGATTACCATTTGGTCATTTCTGGCATCGTTGCTAGGAACTCATAACTTAGCATCGATGTTAAGAAATACCAACACCGAGTGACTTTCTTAATAGATAATGGTCCATCCCATGGGGCTGATAGTTTGTGCATGCCCTTGTTGTTTTATGTATGACAGAGCACTAGCTCTCCCACAACGAATCCTCTAACATGTATGTTCTTATTGTGGTAGCACCTTAGGCCTTGGGCATACCGAGCTGCTTAGATGCATTCCACCATCCGTCAACCTCAATGATGGCGGTGACCTCAGTACACACTTTTTCAGCTTCACCTTCCTTGTAAATCTCCACGTGTGGTACATTGAACATTACGTCAGTTGGTAGCACTACCTCTGACCACCGCAAGTATTTGTGTGTAGTCGTTGAGTGGCATAGACAATCTGCCTCTTGTTGACCTTTGCTTTCCACTTGGACCACTTGTCGAGCCCATCGTAGATCATGTTGACGATCTTGTCAGCTGTCTGAAAATTATCATTGGTAGAGTGTCCTTGTACGGCTCTTTGTACTTGTCATCAGGTGGTTTTTACCATAGCCTTTTCCCGAGAAGACCATTTTCAGGTCAAAGAACTATCAGGACATGTCCTTGTGGTTCTTGTGGTACGAGCACTACATGTGCATCATCTTCCAGAACTCCTCAGGACTGCACTACATGTGTCCCTGCCCCTGTTGTACTGTGATGACGACCTCTGATTTCCACTTATAGTCGCGTTGTTCTCCTATGCGGGAAGATTCAGCATGGTCCATCTGTATTTCAGCATCATGGGTTTTTGAGCAGAAGCATTGTTCCTCATTTGAGAAAGCCTTGAACTTGTGAATTGTTCCTTCTCTTGCTTCTTCCCTATTTTCCATGCCATTGGGGGTGGCTAACATCTCGTTGACATCCCTAAGCAACTTTCTGGTCCATTTGTTGATCCGTTCGTTGCGTGTTTAGTTCCCCAAAATTTCGCCATCTACCTGTCACATCAATCTTCGGACACTAATTAGGAGTATTAAATATAGATTAATGACAAAACTCATTCCACAACCCCTACCTTAATTTTCGAGAAGAATCTAACCAACCTAATTATGCCATGATTAAACAACATCGTGCTACAGTTACCAATCTCTAATGACTGATTAATTAGACTTAATGGATTCGTCTCGCAATTTCTGGTTCATTTGTGTAATTATTTTTGTAGCTAGTCTACGTTTAATAATCCTAAGAGACCTTGAAAGGGGACCCAAAAGTTTCACCTCACGAACTAAACGGGGCCGTAGGCGAGCCCTTTTTGGAAGGGGACTGAGTTCTTCTTTTTGGAGAATCGATGGATGAAAGATTTATCCCGAAAGCTTTTTGCTCCCAGGTCGCTCCTAGGTACCAACATAGTTGGTCTAAAAAAAGGTACCAACATAGTTGCTAGTGAACAACGAGCATAGCTGCTCCTAGTTTCAACACTACCACAGGGAAGGTCTGCTAGCTAATTGCTTCATTCTTTGGTGAGTGTGATGGGTAGATAGTTGGACATCACATTTGTATTACCTCTTACCACCTTAACAGCGCTGGAGTAGATCTATAGCCACTGTCATGGATCTAACTTCCCGTCATATTCATCGACATCAAAAAGTTTAAAACCACGTGGCCGACTGGTATCTTACTGATATCAGTCTTAGTCTTTGGCATCCTATTGCATTGTTCGCCCTGCTTGCAAGTTTGTGTCGTACTCCTCCTTGTGCTGGACCTCTGCATCTTCTCCGCAATTCAGATGTCATTTGATTGTATGTCTTGTATCCCGACCTCTGTGGATCTGATCACGTAAGTCAACATTATGTTGTGAGCACACGCAGGTCTTGCCCTTCTTCTAACAAACCACCGTGAACGAATCCCTATGCTTGATCATAGTTGAGGCGGTCTAGATCATTGCTTGCGTTCAAGCCAAACCTGATGTATTGGGAATAAACCTAGCAAGCTCCTCATTAGCGGCAACAAGGTTTTCCTTAGGCCAGTCTCGGTGGAAGTTTCATAAGCACTGTTACCAAGACTGCCACGTTGAGAGCCTGTGTGGTTCGAGGACCGATGGGTGGTTACTTCCTGGTGTGATGAGTGATTGACAACGTTGTGTGGACTAACTCTTGGCTAAGTATTGTAGGTGCAGGTTGCGGCTTGATTGGTCTTGGTGCAGGTGAAGAATAAGCGCAAAAGGTCTATGTCAGTGGGCCTCCAGGTGTGGAGCAGACAAGTAGGCTTGGTTCGAGGGACCTGGTGGCTAGCGGGATCAAGTGCAGGCCACATGGTGGCAAGAACAACAAGACGGTTTCTTGGTTGAGCCTGAAAACCAAGGTCGAGTTGGGACAACCATGGGGGCCAACTCATGAGTGGCGATTGGCGGGAGGCCACACCAAGTCCGCGGGGTTTCTAGTGGTTTACTGCAAAACCACTAGGTTACTTGGCTGAGCCACAAAGCCAAGACCAAAGACTCGGCGTGGCTGATAGGCCAAAACCGGTCTGACCGGTTTGGGGTCGTAGGGTGCCGAGAAGCTTCGAAGCGGAGGACATGCGGCATGATCGCAAGAGTTGCGTTGGTGCTATGCATGCTTGCAGTGGATGTGCATCCGTCCGATGGTGCTACGACGACAATTTCCCGAAGTGCCCTTCGGGGGCGTGTATCTTCTATTATGTAATAGGGGTAATTTCGTCTTTCAGTTGCCTCCAAATAAACCAAGTGGAGAGAGGATGGCAGCCATCTCTTGGAACCCTAGCTCATTTTGCTTCCTAGTTTTCTTCCTATTTTCCTTAGGATTTTCTATTGGACTAGCTTGAGAGCTTCATGGTGAGATCTTTAGAGAGGGATGGATGTTGACGAGGCAAGCTAAACCTTGTATGAATCTTTCATGGTATCTCTAGAAGGTTCGGCGTGATTCCTCAAGTGTTCTTTGTGCCTCTCCCGTTTTCCGTTTTTGGCTAGCTTTGGAGCCTTTTCTTGTGATTTTCGTGGGAAGGTTTCGAAGGAGTTTCATTGTGGGTTTTGGTGTGGGAATCACACATGAGGACGTGGTGCCTCTTTTCTTGGGGATCTTGCCCCTCCAAATCCGTGGAAAGGCCTCCGATTTGGTGGTTTTCGGTGGTGCTCTTGTAGAGGTGGTTTTGGAGGTTGACTTTCTATTCCTCTTGATTTGGTGAGTTTTCGGGCTTGAGCTTTTGGCCAAAGGTAGCCCATGAGGTACCTGTTGATGGCTGTTAAGTACCACTTTTACACCGTCAACTCCTGCATAAAATAAATAGAAAGTGAGCATCAACACTAGAATAGGTCTTTATACTGACAAGTTCCACAAGTGTTGGTGTTTCTATCTATTGTTGCAGGACACATCAAAATACACATGGAATGATATAGTTGAGAGCAAGCAAACCAATGGCATAGATATGGCGTCCTCATAAACAACCTCAAATGCCAAATTGGTCTGCACCATTGCGACGGGCTCGTCGAGACGATCGAAACGGATATATCATTTGCATACATCAGAGCCCAGATGAGAGAGATATGCACAAGACATCATGTGGACCCGGTGGGACCCACACCAGGCCACGTGGTGACGTGCTGCCACACAGGCGCCCATGTGGCCATGACACCTCACCGATCCAAAGAAGCACACTCTCGACCAATCAGGAGCAAGCACGCGGATCCAAGGGCCCACAACCACGAGATAACGGGCTAGAAACACCGCAAACACCCCCATACCTACCTTGGGACCCACATGGCAGTCACCTGGACGAAAACCGGCGCGATCGGGGCCACCCCGGGATCGGCCGATCCCCCAGTTCGGCCGAACCCAACTTGAGGCCCCTCGCGCCGCCCTTCCATGTGTCGGCTTGTCATGACGAACCAAAGATGGTGCCAGGTGCATGCCCGAATATCCGCCCGAAAGCCTGCAGCTCCTTCTCATGGAAGATTCACCAACTTGGCCCCCACTCCTCTGCGCCACGTGTCACCACCTCATTGGTTACTTGGTGGCGCCCAAGGCAGCCAAGGGAGCTCCTCTTTCCTATAAATATGAGGGGAGGGGTAAGAAATGAGACACACTACACCACTTCATCCAAGGATGAGAGCTTCCCTTCAAAGGAGAGGCCTCTCGTTGGTAGATTAGAGAGTAGGAGATTGAGAGAGAGTTGTAATTCTACGGATGCTTGTTCTTCAATTAGAGTAAAGTAAGTATTTCCGCATTTACTATTTAGACTAAAGTGTTATTCATACTTGAGTGATATGTTCTTGTGTCCCTCGCCTGTTCATCATTTAGAGGCGCGTGTTCTTCACGAACACGCCCCTTCGATCGTGTTGATCAGGTGCACAAGTTTGTATCTCATTTGTATGATTAGTCTATTAGAATAAAGTGGATGCTTGCATGCTCTGATTAGAATAAAGTGTGTTCGTGATTCCTTTCTAATAGTTTATGCTAGGTTGCATGAGTAGCCTTTTTTTCCTCTGCTAGTGCGTAGATCCTGGGTTTATGCGTTCATCTGCTGCAAGTCGTTCGTGTACGTTGGAAGCATAGTACGGGACTGAGTCCTCTCTCGTAAGCCTTTAGCATAAGCTAGTAGTACCTATAGTGAGTGAGATCAGTTCTCTTCTGTGGTCGTAGTTCTATCAGTACAGGGTGCCGTAGTCCGTTGGCTACGGCAGTAACCACATCGTGGGCGTTGTGACACGCTTCCGGTTATCATCCGTTCGGCTTATCCCAAGGTTAGGTAGAGGCAGTCCAGGAGGTGGTGACAACCCTTCTGGCCCTCGTTGATCCTCCGCAGCTGGATACAGTCAGAGCTTCGTTCCACATAGATCCGCATACCGGAGTCACCTGTTAAGTCAGGGCTATCGGTATCCTGGGCCAAGTTCTATCTAGAGATCGACCTTTAGTCTCATCTATAGTGCTATCTTTAGGAATCCTCTCTATCCTTACCCCTTATCTGGGTGTGTCCTTGGACCAACTGTACGAAGTTAGTACACACACGTTCCCTTGGATTCGATACCCTTGGAATACTCTGAGGTGAAAGCTACAACGGTATCCGTGCGCTTGCGGATTTATTTCGTGTGTCGCTAAAATACCCAACAAGCTTTCTGGCGCCGTTGCCGGGGAACGGTTGTTGTATCTATCTTCGTAACCAGTGGTCCTCGTATCTTTTCATTTTTCTTCATTCTACCTTTACCCCTGTTACTCATGGAGAGGCCATCCTTTTAGGACCTCTCCACCTCAACTTACGAGTTCAATGATCCAATAATGTCTTCATCCAACCATGAACTTCATTTCCACATTATGGGCATGGTTCAGGATCGACCCTTCTTTGGAGCGATCAATGAAGACCCCTACTTTCATTTGGAAGAATTCGAGGAACTGTGTTCGCATCTGGTTCTCCCAGGCATGACACAGGAATCCATAAGGTAGAAGTTGTTCCCCCTCTCTCTGTCAGATAGGGCGGAGCAATGGTACACTGACACTGTAAAAAGTGTAAATGGTGATTGGGGCAAACTTTGAGATAACTTTTGCAACTCATTCTCTCTCGTGGAGAGGACGGTGCAATGGTATACTCATATGGCCTCTCTCCCAGGGGATATTCTCGAGTTCGAACAATTAGAGCAGGAGTCTATAGGAGCAGCATGGGCTAGGTTCAGACGCCTTTGTGCATCCGGACCCGGCTCATTTCTACCCGATGATGTCTTGCTTTACGCATTTTGCATGAGTATAGACATGGACACTGCCCAAGATCTTGACATCGCTGCTGGAGGTTCGTTTGCACACAAAACTCTAGTGGAAGGAAGAGCAATCCTAGACAGCTTCTTAGAAAACTCTTTCTTCCCTACCAACCATAACGAACCCCGCCAAAAATTAGAGCCGATCCATGAGAGTCTCTCAACAGCTGAACCTAAGCCTTTGACTTCCACATCCCAAGATTCATCCGTTGAGTCCTCTCCTGAACCAAGAACAATGGAGGAAGAAGAAATTCAGCCTCTAGAGTTCCTCTATCAATTCGAGGACGACCCTTTTGAAAATCTCAGAAACACCTCGAATTGCTTAGATGTCCAACTAGGGAAGGAGCCCTCTTCTGTCCAATTCCAGCCAGCTAGAGATCCTTTGACAGAACCTTCCCCTAGGCCTACGGTACCTCCTTTGCCTCCCGATCCTCCAAACGAAACATCTATCATGGAGGCCATGGAAAAGAAGTGGTCGACTAGAGCGGAACACTTTTCCGAAGCATTTTGGATTAGTTCACCCTCTACGATCGTTCCTTGTTGCATAAAAGGAATTACCGTAGAATCCCACCTTAACCCCAATATGGAGGTTAACATTATGCCATGGCACCTAGCGTACACTCTGTTAGGCAAAGTTACGCTAAGACCATCCGACAAACTCCTCAAGAGTTGTCCCTCCGGACATATTCTTGAGTGTCGGGGGGTTGCATGTGCCGTGCCACTCCTAGTAGACAAGATCAAGGTTGATCTAGACTTCCACATCTTTGATGTCCTCGATCTTGATCTCCTCCTAGGCTCCCCCATACAAAAACTTCTTGATGCATCTCGAGGGAGCATAGATGAAAAGCTTAGGGAAGCCGCTTCTGCCACCACTCCCTTGTTCTCAGAAACTTCTATGGTGAAGCCTCTTCCTAAGAAAAGCCCACTCGAGGAGATGAGGCATGTATCTCCGTTCGCATCCTCCGAGCCCGTTGTCATTGAGGTTGTAGAATTTTCTAGTCCTCAATAGTATGACTCGGAAGATCCTCTTCACCTTTGTGAAGGCAAACGATCCTCATCACCCTCGATCGAGTTTGAGCCTCTTCCCATTGGCCCATATCATGTTGCTCTCGACCTTGATCGAGAATCAACATCGATCTTACATGATGAATCTCTTGAGATGGAGAATTCATGGGCCATGGAAATCTTTGGGGCACCGACTCTAGAGTTCAAAGGAAAGGATTCCATTGACGAGCATGGTAGCTTCACTCTTGATATACCATCCAGACCATGCTTATATCATGCCTCTCCAGAGTCAGCCATGCTTAGTGCATTGAGCACGCACGAGGACTACAACCGCCTTATGGTCCTCTCCTGTAAAAAGTTTAGAAGGATAGTTGTAGATGCATATGTTTACCATAAGCATTGCAAATTTCGTGTATGCAATGTGGCACTAACTTTGCAGCTGAAGCTTCACTGATACATCAACAATTGGTGGTGAGACGGGAATGACATCACCAATGACAGCTGCAGGGAGGAAGTTCCCAAGGTCGACCTTATGACCGTAAACAAAGCACTACCAGGAGATAGCCTGGATTAGGTTAGATTTTATTTCCCTTTTCAAATAAAAAGCAACAGTATGTTTTTAGGACAAGGTTGTCCTTCGGGTATTTTTGGTCGCTAACCTCTCAGGTGGAGATTGAAAAGAATGATGGACAGGTGATGCCTAAGAACATGCGAGCTACATCACTACAACACCATTATAAGTTTTTGTTGAGAGAACGTTTACAAAAGGAAGCTTGATTTCCACACACTTGAGTTTTGTTGCTCAGCAATGCAAACTCCAAGTGTGGGGGAGGTATGTGAGCATCCTGAGTAAAGTTCCTCTGACCCAAATCTTATCTTGGTTTGGAGATGATGATAGCTCTTGCCTCTTGCCTAGTTAGGTACGTCATGTTTTTGACATTAAACAAAGCCCTTCCGGGAGGTTGCCCGATGTTCACCATCCTTTGCTCATGTTTATGTCCCTTTGAAAATAGCTTGATCATGCTTTCATGCTTCCTTTATCTATGTTTGAATTTCTATGGTTTGAGTGCATGTTTAGCTACGTGCTTTCATAGGTTGTTTTAAATTAAGCATGATGCTTAGGTTAAAACTATCTTCTTCAATCAAACAAGACATGGTGTCGAGTTTGATTGATGAACCTTATAGTATATGCTTTCATGGATATTGGTTGTATGTGCGGACTAACCCTTGCAGAATTTCAATCCAAATGGGGTAAGTCATCGAGCTTGATTCAAATGGAAAGGTAAGCCAAGGCATGTCAGCCTTGTTTGAGCTAGGTCTCATGGTGAATTTATATTTGAATTTGAATAAAGGCTCCCTGGTTCTCGAGCCAGTAGAGTCCCTCTTTGTTATTTTCCCATTTTGTTTGAAGACAGCACCAGGTACATGAACAAGTGTGGGAGAGATCTCCCAAGCTTATCATCGACATACACACTTGAGATCTAACACACAGGCGTTGCACAACATCGACTGCGCTTTCATGACAAGGGACAAGGTAAACTAGAGTGAGCCGGCTACCCCATGGGTTAGCTGAACCACTGCTGGTCCTCCTTGATTCCTATATTCTTCAAGAGCGATGGTATGTGCACCCTTTATCTCACTCTCTTTGATTCATGAGTTCGAATGAGTTTCAATTCTTATCTAAATCAAACTCTTGGAATCGTGCTCTACCTGCTTGACATGTTTCCTATGGTTGGCTTGCATATGTTTTATTCCATGCTTATCATCTTGTTGCTTATGAACAAATATCATTAGGGAACTCATGCTCATCTAAGTAGTTGATGTTTGAGATATGGTTTGATGATATGATCTTCTCTCTCAATGTTTGAGTGCTTGGGAATTTCATTTTAAAAACTTGAAAACCCTTTGCAAAGCTCCTCTTTGATATTCCAAAGTCCTACCAAAGCCATATGACGAGTTGTCCCAAAAACCTTATACTCATTTGCTGCTTATCATTGCATTGAGCTTTGTCAAATTGTTGTGACCCTTGTGAGAATTCCTTTCATGCTTTCATGATCAAGATTCATGTGCACACCATATCCCCTTGCTATGCTTCTACTTGGAAATTAGCATTGTACCATCCATCCATCCCATAAAACTAAAGCTCCATATGTGGTGTGACCTCTCTCTCTCTCCATAAGTGTCCTTGAAAAAGAGACATGGGCTATGCGGAAAAAAAAGAAGAAGAAAGAGTGTTGACGGTCCTTACAACAAAAATCCGACCGTCAAAATCTCTGAAATGAGAGGGGTATATGACAACTTTCATGCGCATTTTTAGTACTAATAAAGTTCCACGAGTTGTGTTGTGAATCTTACATGCAGGTACACATTTGGGAGAAATCAGGAGTCACCGGGCCACACGTAGTAGGCACGGCCGGACCAACTGGTGCGGCCGGCCCTGCTGGTGCGGCCGGCTCACCAGGTGTGGCTGGCCCTGCACCCCACCACGTCTCGAGTCCAGGCGATCATTACCTCCACAAACACACCTTGGATGGATGGGATGTGCTGGGGTTATGTCGGTTTGATCCAAAAGAGTAGAAAAGAGGCACTTGGATCCATGGGCCCACCTCTACATGCAACCAACCGCCATTTCGAAGCAATCCTGAGCATCCCCTATCATTGGCGGTGCATCACACGGCTTGGAGCAGGTACGGCCGAATCAAGAGATACGGCCGCACCTACGAAGCGACGAATCCGACGGAACCGACCCAGGATACCAACTCACAACCGACCAAGGAGCGAGCATCAGGATCGTCCACGATGAAAGGCGGCACATCATAGGTGCAGCCGCACCTAGAGGTGCGGCCGTGCCTGGCTCCCGCCTCCTTAGTGCTCCACCGACCTCCCACTACTATAAAAAGGACCCTCCACTGGCTGGAACAAAAGACACACCGCAGGAGCATCACTATTGTCCACTTTTGTATCTTAGAGTAGGAAGTAGTGTAGTTTGGGAGTTAGAGTCAAGTCGAGCTAGTCTCGGGGTTCCGGAGAAGTCTTCTTCAGAGTTCGGGTACTACTCTTGTATCTTTCCTTTATAAGACTTAAGTGCAATTCAAGTTATCTTTCTATCTTACATTTTGAGTCAATTACATTTAGCTTTTACTTAGCTACTAGAAGCTTTATTCTAGGTTTAGACTAAAGTAAGTTTTGCCTCGGTTAGCGTAGTTCTCTTGAACCCTATAGTGTTGTGGTCGTTCTTCGCTTGATATTCGGTGTTTCATCGGAGAGAGAGACCTCTCCCTAAAGGCCTTAGGGAAGGTTCTTTGGTTTGTTGTGAGCGCGGTGCTCAGAGCTTGCCTTAGTCTTAGATTGGTGTCCCGTTCAACGGAATAGTTGTGGTACCCTAAGGAGGTGACAGCTCCGGACGGGCTTTGTAGTCCACCACGTTAGTTTGGGCCAGTAGGATTCAGCGCGTCGTCGTTCTCCCTTCTCATCCCAGTCCGAGAGCGCGGCTTTGCATGCCCCTGCAGCACTAAAAGAGCTTGTTGATCCTATCTTACCTTGGCTCTGCTTTACCTTAGTTCTTTTCCCGGAGTTGACAAGAATAGATAGATTGCCTTAGGATCCTTTCTCGTCTCATTGTCCTCCCAACTCACTGGGACCTCTCTAGTTATTTTATCAAGATCTCCTCGCGTGTCAAGTTACCCCCCATATATCTTTATCGTTACCCCTGCTATAAGTTCCTTTTACCAAATCTCGATCCTTTCTACTGTTCTTTCGATTATCTATGCCATAGTGCTTCCCTTGGGAAAATATAAATACGATAACCCGAATACCACCGGGTGAAATGCTACAACGGTAATCCGTGCGCTTGCGGACCTTTCTGTGACGTGTGTTTTACCAAAGACGTTCCCTAGCCCCATTACTAGGGGTATAAACTCGGTAGTGAAGTTAAGGAGCGTCAACAAAGAGACACATGCTCAAGGCATGATAAAAAAAGAAAAAGAAAGAAAGAAAGAAAAGACAGCCCATGTCCAAAATAAAGAAGGAAAAGGAGAGAGATGTGATCATGCAAAAAGG
The DNA here is from genome assembly GCA_036936925.1 of Cenchrus fungigraminus. Taxonomy (NCBI): domain Eukaryota; kingdom Viridiplantae; phylum Streptophyta; class Magnoliopsida; order Poales; family Poaceae; genus Cenchrus; species Cenchrus fungigraminus. The sequence goes on along the minus strand of CM072772.1, from coordinate 51,642,366 downwards.
AGTTCAAATAAATTTGATGGTAATAACTAGTACCCGTTCTGGGCCTAGTGTTCACCTTACCATCACCACAACATTCATCATATATATGGTAATATCTAGCACCCATTTCGGGTCTAGTATCCACCTTACCATATCCATCACATCCATACACATGTACATCTTGATCTGATTGTATGAATTGTTTTTCTACTCGGATCCGGTTTTTGACTTTGCAATATATGTGATGCGAGTATGCTTTATCTTTTATCCTACCCTGAGCTCCACATATAGCCGTCACTAGAAGTAGGATGAAAGAAGGCAAAGCTATTGCCTTGGTGAGGACATAGACACATTGAGCCATCTGAGAGAATCAAATGAGGAGCTAAGCAAAGGTTTGCTTTGAAAACTAATCGCAAAACCCCAAGTTACTTGACATGACGAGCAGAGGTGATTTGATTCATTACTGTTCCATTCCTCAACTACCCAAGATGGCATGATAGACACTCCACAGAGTTCACAAGTGCAAGGTATGGTTTGGAATATCTCTTATGCTCGCTTGATACCTTTGGATATCACGTACCACCTTGATCTGACTCCCTTCACTCGGGACGAGCAAAGGTCAAGTGTGGGGGTGTTGTTGATGGCTATTAAGTACCACTTTTACACCGTCACTCCTACATAAAATAAATAGAAAGTGGGCATCAACACTAGAATAGGTCTTTATACTGACAAGTTCCACAAGTGTTGGTGTTTCTATCTATTGTTGCAGGACACATCAAAATACACATGGAATGATATAGTTGAGAGCAAGCAAACCAATGGCATAGATATGGCGTCATCATAAACAACCTCAAATGCCAAATTGGTCTGCACCATTGCGACGGGCTCGTCGAGACGACCGAAACGGATATATCATTTGCATACATCAGAGCCCAGATGAGAGAGATATGCACAAGACATCATGTGGACCCGGTGGGACCCACACCAGGCCACGTGGCGACGTGCTACCACACAGGCGCCCATGTGGCCATGACACCTCACCGATCCAAAGAAGCACACTCTCGACCAATCAGGAGCAAGCACGCGGATCCAAGGGCCCACAACCAAGAGATAACGGGCTAGAAACACCGCAAACACCCCCATACCAACCTTGGGACCCACCTGGCAGTCACCTGGACAAAAATCGGCGTGATCGGGGCCACCCCGGGATCGGCTGATCCCCCAGTTCAGCCGAACCCAACTTGAGGCCCCTCGCGCTGCCCTTCCACGTGTCGGCTTGTCGAGACGAACCAAAGGCGGTGCCAGGTGCATGCCCGAATATCCGCCCGAAAGCCTGCAGCTCCTTCTCATGGAAGATTCACCAACTTGGCCCCCACTCCTCTACGTCATGTGTCACCACCTCATTGGTTACTTGGTGGCACCCAAGGCAGCCAAGGGAGCTCCTCTTGGCCTATAAATATGAGGGGAGGGGTTAAGAAATGAGACACACTACACCACTTCATCCAAGCATGAGAGCTTCCCTTCAAAGGAGAGGCCTCTCCTTGGTAGATTAGAGAGTAGGAGATTGAGAGAGAGAGTTGTAATTCTACGGATGCTTGTTCTTCAATTAGAGTAAAGTAAGTATTTCCGCATTTCCTATTTAGACTAAAGTGTTATTCATACTTGAGTGATATGTTCTTGTGTTCCTCGCCTATTCATCATTTAGAGGCGCGTGTTCTTCACAAACACGGCCCTTCGATCTTGTTGATCAGGTGCACAAGTTTGTATCTCGTTTGTATGATTAGTCTATTAGAATAAAGTGGATGCTTGCATGCTCTGATTACAATAAAGTATGTTCGTGATTCCTTTCTAATTGTTTATGCTAGGTTGCATGAGTAGCCTTTTTTTCCTCTGCTAGTGCGTAGATCCTGGATTTATGCGTTCGTCTGCTGCAAGTCGTTCGTGTACGTTGGAAGCATAGTACGGGACCGAGTCCTCTCTCATAAGCCTTTAGCATAAGCTAGTAGTACCTATAGTGAGTGAGATCAGTTCTCTTCCGTGGTCGTAGTTCTATCAGTACAGGGTGCCGTAGTCCGTTGGCTACGGCAGTAACCATAGCGTGGACGTTGTGACACACTACCGGTTATCATCCGTTCAGCTTATCCCAAGGTTAGGTAGAGGCAGTCCAGGAGGTGGTGACAGCCCTTCTGGCCCTCGTTGATCCTCCGCAGCTGGATACAGTCAGAGCTTCGTTCCACATAGATCCGCATACCAGAGTCGCCTGTTAAGTCAGGGCTATCGGTATCTTGGGCCAAGTTCTATCTAGAGATCGACCTTTAATCTCATCTATAGGGCTATCTTTAGGAATCATCTCTATCCTTACCCCTTATCTGGGTGTGTCCTTGGACCGACTGTACGAAGTTAGTACACACATTCCCTTGGATTCGATACCCTTGGAATACTCTGAGGTGAAAGCTACAACAGTATCTGTGCGCTTGCGGATTTATTTCGTGTGTCGCTAAAATACCCAACAGTACCCCTGCTATTCCCAAAGTCTCACTTGAATCCGTGGAGCGAATCGGGAGATCGATTGGTGTGTAGGTCGTGTTTTTCCTACGGGTTGTGTTCTTCCCGACTGCCCAGGCAAAACTGGCCAGACCAGTTTGGTCATTTGTGGGTTGTCGAGAAAAATTTGGACACACCAGTCTTTCTCTGGTAGTGGCTTCTCTTGTCAAAGTTCTAAAGGTGTTTGGGTTTGTTTTGCTCAGGGTTGGCCTCGTGGTTCTGTTGGGGATTTCCTGGACAAAACCGGCCTGATCGGTTTGCCATACTGGTCTGACTGGTTTCCCTTTGCCTGTGAGAGGCTAAGTCGAACAGATCCGGTCTGACCGGTTTGAGAAACTGGCCTGACCGATTTTACTAAGGCAGCAGTTGCTCGAGTTGTTTTCTGTTGCGTGTTTTCGAGTGTGGTTTGCTGGAGTCTTGCTCCTAGGTCCCATAGCACTTAAGTGGTTATGTGGATTTGGTAAGAGAAGTGCGCGGAGGACTCCGAGTGATCGTGGGTTCATAAGCTGAGTTCTTGAGTAGAATTTTTTATCGGCTCTCATTCACTCCCCCCTCTCTGGTTCGCCTTTTTGGTCCTTCAACTCTACTCTGGGATATTATAAACAACACAGCTTATGTTCATCCGATTAACTTCGTTGCTCCAGGATCGAGGGACATGCACAATGCCAACAACAAGGCGGTCGACTACTTGTTTCGTGCCCTTTGTCAATCTGAATTTGATCAGGTTCAGGCAAAGGATTTGGCTTGCAAGATTTGGGAAAAGCTTAAGGTGACTCACGCTGGGAACAATCAGGTTAAGGCAAGGTTGTTTGCGACTTACCGGAGAGAGTACGAGAACTTCACTCATCTCCCCGGTGAGTCCATAGACACAATGTTCCAGCGGTTCACGGTGATTGTGAACAACATGAGGGCCAATGCGACCGTGCTCCCGTACGATAATCATGACAGAGCTGTGAAGCTCCTGCACTCGCCGGATCATACTATTTGGGGCGCAAAGGTCGAGGCCATCATGGAGTCAGGCACATATGAGACCCTTATGGTGGATGAACTGTTCTCGAATCTCAAGTTGGCTGAGGTGGATCGTGGGGTGACTATCGGTGTTTTAGACCGGCAAACCTACCAAGGGGGAACCCGAGGTAGTAGATTGTGCGGTGGGGATTGTGATCGTGAGACCTGGAACTCAAAGGTACAGGCTGGGACACGGGACACAAGATTTATACAGGTTCGGGCCGCCAGAGTAGCGAGCCCTACATCCTGTTTGGGGTATCAAGTATGACACCCTGCGCTTGGTAGGTTCCAAGTCTACTTTCGGATCTAGGTATGAGTTCTCTTGTATCTTTATTTTATTGTATGACTTTGATCTACTTCAGTTATTCAGCTATTTCATATAAAGTAGTGTTAGCATGCATGATTGATTTGTTCATGTGTTCTTCATTCGTTCATCATTTAGAGGCTCTTGTTCTTGATGAACAAGGCCTTTCAATCCAGCTGACAGATGATTTACTCATGTTCTCGTTGTTTCTTCATAAGTTAGAGGCTCGTGTTCTTCACGAGCACGACCCTTTGATCTTGTTGAATAGACATAGTAGAACACGAATCCGTTTGTATGACTAGCCTAGTTTGATCCAGTTAGATCACGTGTTTGTGTTGTATGAAGTTCGAGTTCAAGCTACAGTACTCGGTGTAAGTGGCCAGTTATCTGGTGGCACTGACCTGGGTGACAATAGCCCGGGCCGGTCAGTGTCTAGTTAATAACGCAAGCATGGTGCTTGGGTTGAGTAGTTGCGTTGCATATGAGCGTGCTCCACGGTTTGTCTTGAGGTAGGCCGCGGTAGTGATAGCCGTTGGACCCTTTGTAATCCTCCATGTTCTGGTACGCTGTAGGAGTCTAAAGTCTAACAACCGACGTCGTGCAAAAGCAACGCGGGCGGTTAGCTCCCCGTTTGTGCCTAGGTGCTGAGCTGATATTCATACAATGCTTATGTGACTGACTGGTATCTACTAAGTTCATATGTATAGTACCTTTTGACTCGTGTTTTTCGGGCTCGAGCAGCACTGTCCGTGCCTGGCGGACGGTCTGCGTGACCCCGTGTTCGTCTAGTTCGTCGCTTGTTTGTGTGCGTTCTTGGTTCAATCCATCGAGTCGATTGCTTTCGGTTGCAAGGTGTTTGGCAGATGGTCCGCGAGAAGGGTGCGGACGGTTCGTGCGTGGCAGACGGTCCGCGGGTAGGCTACAAATGGTCCTTATTTTGTGGTGTGCTACTGGTGGTTCGGGAGCCAATTTCGGACAGTCCACCTTGATCCTGCGGACGGTCCGCCCAGGACCCGCGGACGGTCCGCCTCCCCCATGCGGACGGTCCGCCCAGGCCACTATAGATTGCCTAAGTCCTTTACTTTTTGAGTTGTGCTTTCGCTTCGGATTGGTTTGGAACTTGTTCCTAGGGTTGGTAGGTCCGTTGTTACTACGTGACCTTGACAAGTTCGTGTGGGAACCCTTGCTTGTGAATTTGGGGCATAGTCAAGTTTGGCTCTTCGGAGAAGAATTTTTATCGGCTCCCATTCACTCCCCCCCTCTCTAGTCGCCTAATCGGTCCTTCAGTGGCTCACTCATAAGTGGTTCTTGCTCTCACGTTGTTTTGTTTTTAGACCATTCTTCAAAATTTCCTCCGGCGACAAAGGAAACAAAATGATGGGCTCTCCTTTGTAAATGAGAACAACCTTGTTAGTACGACCACAAATCTAAACATCAAAGTCATATAATCATGGTCTTGCTAGCAGCAATTGGCATGCTTGCATTGGCACCACATCACACTCCACTTGATCACTATATCGCCCAATAGAAAAAGGGACAATCACAATATTGCTCAAACATAGCATACCACACTTGTTCAACCATTGAATCTTGTATGGAGAAGGAAGTCGCCACTGTTTTAACCCAATTTCTCAACCAATTATTGACTTGCTATATTATTGCAGCTACCATTATCAATAATGATCCGACAGATCTTGTCCTTGATCATGCTTTGAGTGTGAAAAAGATTGTGTCGCTGATTATTTTCTTCTTTTATAGCAGTGACACTAAGCACATAAATGAAACAATTATTATCACCTTCATCGGGTTGGATTTCATTTCCATCATTCCCATTTTCTTCATCATAAATTGGAGCACTTTCTCCATCACTTTCAGATTCTCATTCACCTTACTCATTCACAATCATGGTCCTCATACTAGGACATTCAGCAGCAATGTGTCCACGACCTTGGCACTTGTGACAAACAATGCCTCGACTATGAGAAGTTGATGCAGTGGCTGATGCAACTGAAGGGGCTGTGAGAGCCTGTGTGGTTCGAGGACCGGTGGATGGTCGCTTCCTGGTATGATGAGTGATTGACAATGTTGTGTGGACTGACTCTTGGCTAAGTATTGCAGGTGCAAGTTGCGGCTTGACTGGTGTTGGTGCAGGTGAAGAGCAAGCGTGAAAGGTCGTTGCCGGGTAGGCCTCCAGGTGTGGAGAAAACAAGTAGGCTTGGCTCGAGGGACCCGGTGGCCAGCGGGGTCAAGTGCGGGCCGCATGGTGACAAGAACGGCAAGATGAAGTCGTGAACGGTTTCTTGGTTGAGCCTCAAAACCAAGGTCGAGCCGGGACTACATGGGAGCCGAGTCATGAGTGGTGATTGGCGGAGGCTACACCGAGTTCGCGGGGTTTCCAGTGGTTCACCAGAAAACAGCTGGGTTGCTTGGTTGATCCACAAAGCCAAGACCAAAGACCAGAGGCAACAGCACTGGACCGGTCTGACCGGTGGGTACCGGTCTGACCGGTGTGCGACGATGCAGTCTGGAGACTTTGAAGCGGAGGACACATGTCGGGATCGCAAGGCTTGGGTCGAGGCTAAGCAAGTTTGCGGTTGCTGGGCATCCGTCCGATGGTGCTACGACGAAGTTTCCCAAAAGGCCCTTCGGGGGCGTGTATATTAGTTTAATGTAATAGGGGTAGTTTCATCTTTTGGCTAGCCTCCATATAACCCAAGTGGTGAGAGGATGGCAACCATCTCTTGCAACCCTAGCTCATGTGCTCAAGGGTATGAACCTTCATGGGTTTGTATAGATGATTCGGCGTGGTTCCTCAAGGCTTGATTGTGTCTCTCCCGTTTTTCCTTTTTGGTGATTTTCGGAGCCTTTTCTTGGCAATTTTCTTGTGGCGGTTTTGAGACCTTTCTCTTTGGGATTTGGTGGGGGATGTATGCATGAACCCTTTGTGGTTCTTTTCCCTTTGATTCCCCTCCCAAATCCGTGAGTAAAGGGGCACAATTTTGGGGTTTTCTCCGGTCTAGGGTTAGAGGCGTTCTTGGTGGAAATCCTTCGATTCCTCTTGATTTAGCAAGTTTTGGTGGACCAAATCGTGGCTCTGGAATGCCCATGAGGTACTCCTACTATCCCGAAAGTCTTGTGCGAATCCGTGGAGCGAATCGGGAGATCGGGATTTGGATTTGGAGGAGTTGACCCGCGGGTGCTGTTTATCCCGAGAGCTCAGGGCTTGACCGGTCTGACAGGTGCCTTCCACCGGTCTGACCGGTGCCAACCCCGTGTTGGGTTTTGCTCGGGTGAACGTCTTGGTGAGTTCCCTAGTCTCTGAGTTTGCTGATGTTTCGAGTTTGGAGTGTTTTGGAGCTCGGGAGGTCAGTTTCGCGGATTTGGGGTTTCCTGGCTTAGACTGGTCTGATCGGTGAGCTACACTAGCCTGACCAATGTAGAAGCTTTCTGTGGAAATCTTCAAGTTCTGCTCGGGTGACCCGGCTCAGGGTCCAGGGTGACCCGGTGTGTCTCTAGAGGGTGTCGGTTGATCCGGCGGCTTAGTCCGGGTGATCCGGCCTTGACCGGTCTAACCAGTGTGGTCATTAGCTGCTCGAGTTGCTTGTTCCGCTGCGTTCTCGAGTTGGTTTCGGTGGTTGTTGGTTCCTAGGACCAGTAGCACTCCAGTGGCTACGTGGTCTTGGCCAACTTGGGTAGTTGAGCCGGAGACGTGGTTTGGTTAGCCGTGTTCATCTTGTTGGAGTAGCCATCTCCTTCGAGAAGAATTTTTATAGGCTCCCATTCACTCCCCCCCTCTCTGGTCGCCAGTTCGGTCCTTCAAGTGGTATCGGAGCCGGTTATGAATCTTCGTGAATCTAACCAGTCTAAGATCCAAGGATGGCGTACCAGGAACGGGGATCGGGTCCTCCGCACTTCGATGGAAAAAACTACTAGATGTGGCAGAGGCGGATGGCAGCTTTCCTCCGTGGTAAGGGTCAGATCCTTTGGGACGTTATGGTTAACACAGCTTATCTTCATCCAATTAACTTCCTTGCTCCGAGATCGAGGGACACGCACGACGCCAACAACAAAGCGGTCGACTACATGTTTCGTGCTCTGTGTCAATCTGAATTCGATCGGGTTTAGACAGAGGACTTGGCTTGTAGGATTTGGGAGCAGTTGAAGAATTCTCACGCTGGAAACGCTCAGTTTCAGGCTCGGTTGTACGCGACTTACCGGAGAGAGTACGAGAACTTCACTCATCTCCCTGGTGAGTCAATTGACACCATGTTCCAGCGGTTCACGGTGATTGTGAACAACATGAGGGCTAATGTGGCCGTGCTCCCGTACGATGATCATGACAGAGCTGTGAATCTCTTGCACGCTTTGGATCGTACAGTTTGGAATGGAAAGGTCGAGGCCATTCTTGAGTTCGAGAAGTATGACACTCGGACGGTAGACGAGCTGTTCTCGAAGCTCAAGTCAGCTGAGGTGGATCGTGGTGTGACAGCCCGTCTTGAGAGCTCGACTGACTCCCGTAGTCTTGCTCTCGTCGATGGCTCAGGTGCTAAGTCTAACGCTAACCCATCCTCTCGAATGTACTCTTTGACCTCTTTGATGTCTTTGCCAGATGAGGAGTTCGACGTGCTTGGAGAGGACGAGCTGGCGCTGCTGACCAGGAGGTTCGAGAGGATCCACAAGAACCGGGTGAACACAAGGAGGAACACGAGGATGTGCTTTCAGTGCGGCAAGCCGGGACACTTCGTTGCCGACTGCCCCGAGAAGATGGAGAACAAGGATAGCTACAAGAACTGGTCGAGGACGGAGGGCAAGTACCGATCGAGGCGCGATCACAACCAGAAGCACAAGCACAAGGACGAGCAACGATCGATGAAGGAGGACGGCCACGGCAAGGCCCGAGCGATTGTCGGAGCGAGCGACGTCGACTCCAGCTCCGTGTACTCTGCCTCGAGCTCGAGTAGCAGTGAAGACGAAGGTGATCGGCGCAAGAACAAGAAGTCATCCAAGAACTTGAGCAGGCTGAGCTACTACGCGAGAGATGGCTTCTACACCATGGCACGAAGCTCCGGCAGCAAGAAGAGTCACAAGAGCGACTCAGACTCCGACTCCAAGGATGAGGTACGTGACGAGCTTTCCTTCTTGCACCAGGAGAATGAGGAGCTTGGCAAGTTGCTTGATAATCGTGATGACATGCTCAGAGAGGCTAAGAAGATGAGAAAGGAGCTTAGGGCCTCGCTTGAGGATGCTAGGACTAGAGTGGCTGAGCTAGAAACACAGAACCTAGATGCTAAACTTGAAATTGATTCGCTTAAGGCTTCACCTGTTGTTTCCGATGAGGTTGATTGTGCTGATTGCTCTATGTTCCTAGCTGATCTTACTGCTCTTAAGGAAAAGCATGCCTCCAAGTGTGAGGAACTAGATGTGCTTAGGGTTGAAGTGGCTAAGCTTAAGTCTAGACCTGCTTTGCTAGGTGCTTGCACTTCTTGCCCTGTTTTGCATAGAAAGATTGATGAGATGCATGCTTACACTGTTTCGCTTGAGGCTAAGTTGAAGGCACTTGTTCCCACTTCTTGCTCTACTTGTGAATTGCATGCTGTGAAGAATCTGGAACTTGCACATTAAGTTGATCGTTTGCAGGATAAAAATGATGAGTTGAGAAAAATGATGGGTTGGTTGTCGGGTCATGAACCACAGCTTAGGATGATGATAGAGGCATACAAGTGCTATGATGGGCAAGCGCTTGGTTCGGATAAGATTGGAGAGTGTAGTGGTGAGGGAGGAGAGAAGATTGGTGATATCCAAGCTCCACCAAAAACCTTCCACAAAAATGCCTATGCTCCTAAGCCAAACCCATTGAGAAACAAACTTGACACAACTCCAGATCCACCCATATTCCCTCACCCCACAAATGATTTCCAAAAACCCATCAAGTTCAAGAGCAACTTAGGGAATGTGTTCTTTGGGAAAGAGGGTGAGAAGCCTAGGGAGGAGAAACCGAAGGAGATGCCGAGTGAGGAGAAACCAAGTGAGTAGCCCCAACCCAAGCCTAAACCTAAGCTCATACGGTTTCATTGTGACTATTGTGGGAGAGATGGTCACAAGGGTGACTTTTGCTTCAACAGGAAGCGTGAGGAGAGAATGGCTAAGGAGTGGGCTAACAAGGATAGGTACCGCCCCTCAAATGGTGTACCTGAGCCTCGTATGCAAATGCCCAGGGCCAAGGCGATTGTGAGGACGGTTCCGGCTTGAGGAGATCGAAAGGTGGCAGCTGGTGCTGCTGGCCGAGCACCACCGGTCAGACCGGTTAGGGGGACCGGTCAGACCGGTGCTGGTCTGGGTGCCAAGCAGTTTGGTTTCCGTGCTCGTGAGGATGCTCGGTTCAGTTCCTTTGGTCGTGGTATAGGTGGTTGGCATGGTGAGTCTGGTGGTGGTCAGTTTGCTAGACATTCTCCACCTTGTGCTCAATACGATGGTGGGAGGAGTCGTAGCTTTGAGTTGGAGAGGAGGAACGGTCCACGGTCTTCCTTTCGTGGTTTTCGTTCTCCTCTAGTGAGACAGGGTTGGTTCCCTCGTGGTGGTTCCCGTGGTGGTTTTCGTGGTGGTAGCTTTGATAGGTGTGATGATATAATTTGTGCTAACTCCACTTTAGAGCAAATGGCTCGGCACTGGTTTTACTCTTTTGGTACTAACCCCAGTGCTGAGTTGTTTGTTCACTCACGTGCTCGTTTTTGAATTTCAGGTGGGAGACTTGAGGAACGTTTGGTTGATTGACTCCGGTTGCTCGAGGCATATGACCGAAGACAAGGGGTGGTTCTCAAGTCTCATCCCAGTGGTGTCCAAGACATACATCACCTTCGGGGACAATGGGCGAGGACGTGTGCTTTCAGAAGGTGAGATTAAGGTAAGTGACAAGGTCACTCTCAGGCGTGCTGCTCTTGTTCAATCGCTCGCGTTCAATTTGCTTTCCGTGTCCCAGCTTTTGGATGAGGGTTTTGAGGTGTTGTTTCGGCCTAGTGGTTCTCAGATTTTGGATTCTCGAGGGGACCTAGTTTGCATGGTCATTCCCGAGGGTCAAGTTTTCCGAGCGGATTTCTCTCAGCCTTCTGGTGTGGCTTGTTGCTTTTTGGCTAGTTCTTCGAGTGAGTTGTGGAAGTGGCATAGGAAGTTGGGTCACTTAACCTTTGACCTTTTATCTCGCTTGAGTAAACTCAATTTGGTCCCAGGATTGCCACAGCTGAGGTTTGAGAAAGAGTTGGTTTGTGCGCTGTGTAGGCATGCCAAGATGGTAGCCTCTTCCCATCCACCCCTCACCGATGTGATGACGGAGTGTCCATGCGAGCTGCTCCATATGGACCTTGTTGGCCCAGCTCGTGTGAGATCTGTGGGTGGGAAGTGGTACGTCCTGGTTGTGGTGGACGACTACTCTCGGTATGTGTGGGTTTTCTTTTTGGAAGAGAAAGGGGAGACGTTTGGTTTTGTTCGAGATCTTGTCTTGAGGTTGAGGAGCGAGATGCACGAAGATGCCATACGAGCGATCTGCAGTGACAATGGCTCAGAATTTAAAAACTCTCATTTTGAAACCTTTTGCCATGACTTGGGTCTTGAACACCAGTTCTCTAGTCCGTATATTCCTCCCCAGAACGGTGTGGTGGAAAGGAAAAACAGAACCCTGTGTGAGATGGCTCAGACGATGCTCAATGAGCATAGGACACCGAGAAGGTTCTGGGCTGAGGCGGTCAATACCGCGTGGTATGGGTCGAATAGGATTTACCTCAGGGTCCATAAGAAGAAAACTTGCTACGAGTTGATGCACGATAGAACCCCCAAGGTGAGTCACTTTCACGTCTTTGGCTGCAAATGTTTCATCCTTAAGAAAGGGAAGAAGTTGGACAAGTTCGAGGCTAGGTCTGTCGATGGCATTTTCTTTGGTTACGCGTCTCATTCTAGAGCCTTTCGAGTGCTCAATCTTGAAACTAACCAAATCATGGAGACTTGTGAGGTTACCTTCGACGAGACACAGCCACGTAGTCAGCTTGTTTTTGAGTGTGCAGGTGACGAGGAACTTGGCGAGGAGATTTTTGAGGATGAGGTGGAGCAGCAAGGAGATGAGGAAGATAGTGGTGTGGCACCCGCGGCTGAGCACGTACATACTACTTCGACTACGATCGAGGACGGGCCTTCTCCCACACCTACGATGACATGCCGAGATCGTGAGGAAGCTCCAGCTGAGGGGGAGGTGGCTTCAAGGCGTGAAGCTCCTTGGCGAGTACTAGTGGATCATCCAGCTTCAACGATCATCGGGAACATCAACGAACGCACTACACGGTCGAGGTTTCGAAATGATTCTCACTTTGCCCATGTTACTTTTGTTGCTACTTTTGAGCCCAAAGACATTGGACATGCGCTATCTGATCACAATTGGGTCAATTCTATGCATGAGGAGTTGGAGAATTTTGAGAGGAACCAAGTTTGGGAGTTAGTGGAGCCTCCACCGGGGTGTAAGCCGATTGGGACAAATTGGGTGTGGAAAAATAAAGAGGGAGAGAGAGGTGAAGTGATGAGAAACAAGTCACGGCTTGTTACTCAGGGGTACACACAGAAAGAGGGGATAGACTACGAGGAGACTTTTGCTCCCGTAGCCCGTTTGGAGGCGATTAGGATCCTTCTAGCCTTTGCAGTGGCTAAAGGGTTCAAATTGTACCAAATGGATGTGAAGAGTGCTTTCCTGAACATTGTTTTGGAGGAAGAAGTGTTCTTGAGGCAACCACTGGGATTTGAGAGTGAGAAGTACACCCTCAGGGTGTACAAGTTGAGGAAGGCATTGCATGGGCTGAAGCAGGCGCCTAGAGCTTGGTATGGTAGGTTGAGAGGGTTCCTGTTTGAGAGAGGTTTTGAGATGGGGAAGGTAGATCAGACCTTGTTTCTCCTCAGGCAGGGCAAAGAGATCCTAATTGTGCAGGTGTACATGGATGACATTGTCTTTGGTGGCTCGTCTAACTCTTTGGTTGCAAGGTTTGCAGAAGACATGAGCAGGGAATTTGAGATGAGCATGATGGGCGAGTTGCAGTTCTTCCTCGGGCTCCAGATCAAGCAATCGAAGGAAGGAACATTCGTACACCAAGCCAAGTACACCAAGGACATTGTGATGAAGTTCAAGATGGAGGACTCCAAGGTCATGGCGACGCCGATGAGTACGACTACATCTCTTGATGCGGACGAGGACGGTGAACATGTGGACCAGAAGGAGTACCGGAGCATGATCGGCTCCCTCCTGTACCTAACGGCGACGAGGCCGGACATCCAATTCTCGGTATGTCTGTGCGCTTGTTTTCAAGCGCCTCCAAGGACTTCGCATCAGCAAGCAGTCAAGCGCATCTTCAGGTATTTGCGATACACTCCCGACATTGGCCTTTAGTACTCCGCGTCTTCTTCTTTGGAGCTTCACGGTTTTTCAAACGCGGATTTTGCCGGGTGTCAGTTGGATAGGAAGTCCACTTCCGGGACTTGCCAGTTCTTGGGTTCTTCTTTGGTGTCTTGGTCTTCCCGCAAACAATCGAGTGTTGCTCAATCACAACCGAAGCCGAATATGTTGCCGCAGCTAGTTGTTGCTCTCAGCTCCTTTGGATCACATACACCATGAGTGACTTTGGTGAGGAGTATACCCAGGTTCCACTTCTTTGTGACAGCACGAGTGCGATAAGTGTTGCTAAGAACCCAGTGCTTCATTCCAAAACCAAGCATATAGAAGTGAGATACCATTTTCTGAGGGACAATGTTGAGAAATGGAAATCGCTTTAATCGATGTGCCCACACAAAACCAACTAGCGGATATTTTCACCAAGCCCCTAGATCAAGCAACTTTCACTGGTTTGCGGGGAGAACTTGGTGTGTGTTTGGTCTCTTGAGTTGGGTGTGGGAGCTCATTTGTAGCATATGTATAGTTTCCTTTGTGTATTTCTTGCTTTTTGCATTGCATTTGTAACATGATGTATAGGCATCTTTGTATCTTAGGTTGCATGCATTTTGTATCATATGCATTTTGTAGGAAAAGCTTCTCTTATATACATAGTTCGCCATGATGTGCTATATATGATCCTATGAGCTAGTTTGGTATGATATGGCTTAGTGTGGCTTAGCTCTTGATGATCTTGATTTTTATATCCATGGTTGATAGCTATGTTTTTGAAAAATGTCATACGTATGCTCTCTTGTGAGTAAATGCCTTTATATGATCATGACATGTTTTAGTGGCTTCTCTATGCTTAATTTGTGCTTGGATAGCTTATTTTGAGTATATGGGGCCATAGGCTCATTTGCCATCATGAATGTTTAGCCCCCATGCTTTATCTTGTGGAGGGGCATAAGTTCCTTTTTGTCGCAAAGACATTTCATGTACCAAATATGAATCTGAAAATGAAATGTAAATTGCTTGGAAAATGTGCTCCTATGTCATATGTGCTTAATTTACTTGCTTTTGGGTGCTAAACCGTTGCATGTTGCTTACCAATGAGAAGTCTCATATTTAGAAGTAAGCACATGGCTCGGTGGCTTTGACATGACATGAGGTGCTTGTGGGTGTTTATGATGGTCTTATGCTTAGAATGGTTGTCCTAGCATGAAGTTTGTGTGGCTTTGCCATTTTGACATGTTTTGCTCATGTTTAGGACTTTGCTCATGAGAGGGATTTTTTCGCAAAAATAGTCAATTCTATCTTAGCTTTAACCAATGGCTATGAAACTTGGTGATCTTGTAGTTTATGTCCATACGAAGCTATAGAGTATCTAATTTGCTCATTTGGATATGTGTGGCATCCTATGTTAAATTTTGTCTATTTGAGAAGCTCTAGGTTGCATTTTTCCTAATTTTGGCTTGATTCATGCATTGTCAACAAAGGGGAGAAGTTTGAGCATGTTTTGGCCTACTGAATGCATTTAGAAGGTTTCCAAGTGGTTTCGAGCTATTTTTGAGCTCATGTAGTTCCCAGATTTCCCAGGTGGTCATCGGCCTGACCGGTGGAGCTCACCGGTCTGACCGGTGTGAGTGTCAGGTTCTGGGCGATCTAGTGCACCGGTCTGACCGGTCAGGTGGACCGGTCTGACCGGTCAGAGCAAGGCTGTTGTAGCTGCTCTCTTTCATGAAGTGGTTTGCATGCATTCGTCCAGGGGGAGTTGCATTGGTTCAAGGGGAGCTTGCATGTGTGCAGGGGGAGCTCTTTGTAGTTTTTGAAGCTTTGCTTTGGTGGTTTGTGCTATTTGCTTGAGCTTGTTTTTGACTCGTTTGTGTCGAGCCGTTGCCCTTGCCTAAGGGGACCGAGTCTTTCCTCTTTCAAGTGATCTTGCTTTTTGCCTTTGTTTGGCTTTCGATCGCTTGTTTGAGTTTCTTTTTGGTCGTTTCTTTTCTTTTCCTTTTCTCTTTGGTTACCAAATGTGTGTGTTGTCAATGCACTCATCAAGGGGGAGATTGAGAGCCTGTGTGGTTCGAGGACCGGTGGATGGTCGCTTCCTGGTGTGATGAGTGATTGACAACGTTGTGTGGACTGACTCTTGGCTAAGTATTGCAGGTGCAGGTTGCGGCTTGACTAGTGTTGGTGCAGGTGAAGAGCAAGCGCGAAAGGTCGTTGCCGGGTAGGCCTCCAGGTGTAGAGAAGACAAGTAGGCTTGGCTCGAGGGACCCGGTGGCCAGCGGGGTCAAGTGCGAGCCGCATGGTGGCAAGAACGGCAAGATGAAGTCCTAAACAGTTTCTTGGTTGAGCCTCAAAACCAAGGTCGAGCCGGGACTACGTGGGAGCCGAGTTATGAGTGGTGATTGGCGGAGGCTACACCGAGTTCGCGGGGTTTCCAGTGGTTCACTAGAAAACCGCTGGGTTCCTTGGTTGATCCACAAAGCCAAGACCGAAGACCGGAGGCAACAACACTGGACCGGTCTGACCGGTGGGTCTGACCGGCGGGGTACACCGGTCTGACCGGTGTGCGACAACGCAATCTGGAGACTTCGAAGCGGAGGACACACATCGGGATCGCAAGGCTTGCATCGAGGCTAAGCAAGTTTGCGGTCGCTGGGCATCCGTCCGATGGTGCTACGACGAAGTTTCCCAAAAGGCCCTTCGGGGGCGTGTATCTTAGTTTAATGTAATAGGGGTAGTTTCGTCTTTTAGCTAGCCTCCATATAACCCAAGTGGTGAGAGGATGGCAGCCATCTCTTGGAACCCTAGCTCATTTGCTTTTGCTATTTTCCCTTCCTATTTTTCCTTAGGATTTTTAGGACTAGCTTGAGAGCTTCATGGTGAGATCTTGTGAGAGGCAAGGATGACCGGGTAGCAAGCTAGACCTTGTATGAACCTTCATGGTATGTATAGATGATTCGGCGTGGTTCCTCAAGGCTTGATTGTGTCTCTCCCGTTTTTCCTTTTTGGTGATTTTCGGAACCTTTTCTTGGCGATTTTCTTGTGGCGGTTTTGAGACCTTTCTCTTTGGGATTTGGAGGGGGATGTGTGCATGAACCCTTCGTGTTTCTTTTCCCTTTGATTCCCCTCCCAAATCCGTGAGTAAAGGGGCTCAATTTTGGGGTTTTCTCCGGTTTAGGGTTAGAGGCGTTCTTGGTGGAAATCCTTTGATTCCTCTTCAAGTTTTGGTGGACCAAATCGTGGCTATGGAATGCCCATGAGGTACTCCTACTATCCCCAAAGTCTTGTGCGAATCTGTGGAGCGAATCGGGAGATCGGGATTTGGATTTGGAGGAGTTGACCCGCGGGTTGCTGTTCATCCCAAGAGCCCAGGGCTTGACCGGTCTGACCGGTGCCTTCCACCGGTCTGACCGGTGCCAACTCCCTGTTGGGTTTTCCTCGGGTGAATGTCTTGGTGAGTTCCCTAGTCTCTGAGTTTGCTGCTGTTTCGAGTTTGGAGTGTTTTGGGGCTCAGGAGGTCAGTTTCGCGGATTTGGGGTTTCCTGGCTTAGACCGGTCTGACCGGTGAGCTACACCAGCCTGACCGGTGTAGAAGCTTTCTATGGAAATCTTCAAGTTCTGCTCGGGTGACCCGGCTCAGGGTCCAGGGTGACCCGGTGTGTCTCTGGAGGGTGTCGGGTGATCCGGCAGCTTAGTCGAAGTGATCCGGCCTTGACCGGTCTGACCGGTGCAGGTGACCGGTCTAACCGGTGTGGTCAGTAGCTGCTCGAGTTGCTTGTTCCGCTGCGTTCTCGAGTATGTTTTGGTGGTTGTTGGTTCCTAGGACCAGTAGCGCTCCAATGGCTACGTGGTCTTGGCCAACTTGGGTAGTTGATCTGGAGACATGGTTTGGTTAGCCGTGTTCATCTTGTTGGAGTAGCCATCTCCTTCGAGATGAATTTTTATCGGCTCCGATTCACTACCCCCCCCCTCTCTGGTTGCCAGTTCGGTCCTTCAGGCTGCTGCACTTGTAGTAGGACGGCTATTTTCTTACTGATTTGCAGGTGAAGAAGCACTAGAGAATGTTGTCTTTACAGCACCAATGGATGGAGAGAAACTAGCTACAGCACCTTGAGATCGAACACCAGCAACAGAGGTACTGGGTTGCTGTCGGCGCCATGGAGTTGAGATAGATCGACTCCCATAGGACCAACCATGCCCGTCTTGCTAAATTTTCCACTCAGTGCGCATAGCATGATCAACAAGTTCGATATGGAAACATCTCCACAAAACTGGAAATGACATCATTGAGACCATGCAAACATCTTGCCATTCTTGACTCTTCATCTTCTCTGATTTCAGACCAAATCAAGAGCAACTCCATCTCTTGGAAATATTCATCAACTGATTTGGAACCTTGTTTCAATGTTTGTAACCTATTACGAAGGTCATGATGATAGCTTGATGGAACAAAACGTCTCCTCATCACACGCTTCATTTCCGCCCATGTGTTGATATGATCACGTCCCAACACAAGCTGGTTTTCTTGTATCTGATTCCACCAAGTGAGAGCATAACTAATGAATTCAATGGAAGCAAGACTAACACACCTCTGGTTAGAGAGATTATGCATTCGGAAAATCTGATCACACTGCTCTTCCCAATCAAGATATGCATCAACATCTTTCTTTCCTAAAAATTTTGGAACACTTCACTTGACACGAGCAATACTGTCCGGATCAGCCCCATGGCGACCACGACGATGTTCTCCATCATGGCCAGCACCACAACGTTGACCTCGGCGACGTTCAAACTACCCACCATTGGCAAAAGGATTCTCATCATCGTCATACTCATCCTCGTGGCTGCCCTGAGATTAAACTTCATCATCAAAGCGAACACGGCGTCCATGATCACGACCACCTCCTGCATGCCGATCCTCATGACTAGCACGCCTTCCACCACCACGATCATCATTACCACCTTCACAATTGTCACGAAAACCACGCCCAAAACCAGAATTTTCATCACCAGATTCATCATGGTGATGTGGAGCTCTTCGTCTCGCAGCAGGAAGACGTTCATCAAGCATCCTCTCCATTGCCTCCACAAGTGAGTTGGCCATATTGCGCATTCGAGGATCGGAGTGTAAGAGGACCGGTGGATAGTCGCTCCTGGCTGTGATGAGTGATTGACAATGTGGTGCGGACTGACTCTTGGCCGAGTATTGTAGGTGCAGGTTACGACTTGATTTGCGTTGGTATAGGGGAAGAGCAGGCGTGAAAGGTCTTAGCCTTGCGGGGCCTCCGAGGAGTGAAGAGACAAGTAGGCTCCGCTCGATGGACCCAGTGGACGAACGACATCAAGTGCGGGCTGCATGGTGGCAAGAAAAGTACGACGAAGTCGTGAACATGAGCCGGTGCAGGGTAGCGGCTCACAACTAGAGTCTGCACGCGAGGTTTGTGGCGGTTCACCACAAAACCGTCGAGTTACTTGGTTGAGCCACAAAACCAAGACTGGAGGCTCGACCGGCAGAGACGGGATCCGGGCGCGCCGAGAAGCTTCAATGCCGGGGAACACGTGGCGGGATCGTGGGGATTGCGTCGGGAGGACGCGGACTGCAGTGAAGGCGTTGCCACCCGATGTGAAATACCAAGTCTTGACCATCTTGCCCCTGAGGGGTGTGTATCTTTTTTTAAGTTCTAGGTGTAGCTTGGTCATTTGCCCCACCCGGAGAGACTTCATATATATAGCTATAGGGTTGGATGGCAACTCATTGATCTGTACTACGTCCTAATTCCTTTGCTCTGTAGGCCAGATTTTCTTCATGATTTTGTAGATAATATGACCTCTGGTTGTATGGAAGCATTCATGGTTGTGTCAATTTCCTTCTCTTAGCTCGTGTGATTTTTGTGTCTTTTTTGAGATATTTTCGTGGGATTTTCGTGCGTGGCTTGATTAATGGATTTGGAGGCATTTCTGTTAGGATTTCTTTGAGGGGATCATGGATAGATGTCTTGTGCATCTTTGTGCTTGATCTTGACCTCTCAAACACCGGATTTGGCCTCTGATTCACGAATTTCGGTTGGAACCCTAGGCTCTTGCTTGAGCTCAGTTGTGTGTCGATTCCCATGGATTTAGTGGTTTGAGGCTCCAAGTTTTTGGGCATAGAATTTCCTAGAGACACTTCTCCTTTCCCCAAAATATTGTCTCAATCCATGCAGCTGTTTGGGAGATCCATGGATGGATAGAGGGAGTTGACCTTACGTTTTCGAGTTCGCCAAGTTCTATTTGTGCCCGACGGACAGTCTGTCGTGTAGGCATGGATGGTCCGTGGGGAGTGCAGTTTGTCCAGTTCGTCGTGTGTTCTAGCGAGTCCTACATTTGATCCACGAGCTCTTTGTTTTTGTGCTGGAAGTTTCTGACGGACGGTCCCTGCAGCTCAGACGGTCTGCGTGGGATGGACGGACAGTCCGTATAGGTTAGAGAGTTTCTAGTGGTTTTGTCTGCTTTTACGGACGGTCCGTCCTCAGTTCACGGACGGTCCGCGGGAGCCACGGAAGGTCCGAGACCTTCATACGGACGGTCCGTTCTGGCTAGGTAGATTTGCCCAAGTACCTTGCTCCTTAAGTTGTGCTTCCACTTTGCTTTGAGTTGGGACTTGTTCCTAGGGTTGGTAGGTCCATTGTGGCTACGTGACCTTTGCAGGATCGTGCGGGAATCCTTGGTTGTGATTTTGGGACTTAGTCGGTTTTCTCTCAGATATTTTTTATCAGCTCTCATTCATCCCCCCCTCTCTGGTTGTCTAATCGGTCCTTCAATTGGTTTCAGAGCTGGTTCTGGATCTTCGTGATTCTAAGAAGTCTAAGATCCAAAGATGGTGTACCAGGAAAGGGGTTCGGGTCCTTCACACTTTGATGGGAAGAACTATCAGATGTGGCAGAGACGGATGTCTGCTTTTCTTCGCGACAAGGGTCAGTTTCTCTAGGATGTGATGGAGAACACCTCCTATGTTCATCCCATAAACTTCTTTGCCCCGGGATCGAGGGATATGCACAACGCTAGCAATAAGGCGGTCAATTACTTGTTTCATGCCCTTTGCCAATCAAATTCGATCGGGTTTGTGCAAAGGACTTGGCTTGCAAGATTTGGGAGAAGCTTAAGGTGGCTCATGCTGGGAAAAACCGGGTGAAGGCGTGTTTGTTTGCGACCTACCAGATGGAGTATGAGAATTTCACTCATCTACCCGGTGAGTCAATTGACACCATGTTTTATCGCTTCACCGTGATTGTGAACAACATGAGGGCTAATGTGACCATGCTTCCATATGATGACCATGACAGAGCCGTGAAGCTCTTGCATTCACTTGACCGTACCGTATGCAGCGCAAAGGTCGAGGCCATTCTGGAGTCCGACAACTATGAGACGCTCACCGTGGATGAGTTGTTCTCCAAGCTTAACTCCTCTGAGGTGGATCGTGGTGTGAGAGGCAAGATCGAGAACCCGACTGACCCTCATAGTTTGGCTCTCATTTCTGGATCGAGACTAATGCTAACCTGTCTTCTAGGCAGTTCTCTTTGTCTGCTCTTGTCTCTATGCCAGATGAGGAGTTCAATGCGCTGGGCGAGGAGGATCTCACGTTGCTGAGCAAGAGGTTCGAGCGCATGTACGTGAACCGGAAGAACGCTTGGAGGAGCTCGGGCATGTGCTACAAGTGAGGGAAGCACGGACACTTTATCGCTGAGTGTCTGGAGGCCATGGAGAACAAGGTCGAGCACAAGCACCGTCCGAGAACTGAGCACAAGTACCGCTCGAGGAACGACACAAGGGAAGGAACAAGTCCGAGCGGAGGCCGAGGAAGAGTGGAGGCCACAAGAAGAATACGGAGCGTGTGATGGTCGCCGAAGCGAGCGACATCGACTCGAGTTTTTGCTACACGTCATCGAGCTCAAGTGATAAAGAGGAAGATGGTGAATGGCACGAGCAAGCGATCGAGCAAGAACTTCAATGGCTTGTGCTTCGCTGCCCAAGGCTTTTGCGGCATGGCACATAGCTCCGGAAGTAAGAAGAGCCGGAAGGATGACTCAGACTCCGACTCTGAGGATGAGGTAAACACTGACCCCACCTTCTTGATAGAGGAGAATGCTAGGTTGAATGAATTGCTTGACAACCATGATGATGTGCTTAGAAATACCAACAAGGAGAAGAGGGAGTATAGGTCTTTGCTAGGAGAGGCTAAGGAGAAGGTGGTTGAACTAGAGGCTATGCTTGTTGATGCTAAAGTTCAGCTTGAGTCTTTGAAGTCTGCTCCTGTTGTGACCCATGAACCTGAATGCACTGAGTGTCCTGTTTTCCTCAGGGATCTAACTGTGCCTAGGGAGAAGTATGCCTCTAAGGTTGAGGAACTAGATGTTGCTATGGTTGAGCTTGATGAGTTGAGATCTAGACCTGCTTTGCTTGGTGCTTGTACTTCTTGCCCTGTTTTTGCATGCTAAGTTAGATGAATCTCGTGCTCACATTAAATCCCTTGAGGCTGATTTGAAATCTCCCATTGCTACATCTTGCTCTAATTGTGACATCACTACTTTGAAAAACATTGAACTTACACATTATGTTGATTTCTTACAAGATGAGAATGATGAGTTGAGAAAGATGATGGGTTGGTTGTAGGGTCATGAGCCTCAGCTCAGGATGATGATTGAGGCATACAAGCGCTATGATGGTCAGTCGCTTGGGTCAGATATGGTTGGGGAGAGTAGTGGTGAAAAGGAGGAGAAGATTGGTGATATCCCAGCTCCACCACAAACCTTCCACAAAAAATACCTTTACACCTAAGCCAAACGTACTTAGAAACCGACTAGACACAACCCCAGATCAACCAGTGTTTCCTCCCGAGACAAACAACTTCCAGAAACCCAACAAGTTCAAGAGTGACTTGGGTAACGAGTTCTTTGGGATGGAGGGAGAGAAACCAAGTGAGAAGCCACAGCCCAAAGAGAACCCAAAGCCAAAACCAAAGCCAATCCCATTCCATTGTGACCACACTGGGAGGAATGGGCACATAGAGGAGTTTGCTTTTGGAAGAAGAGGGAGGAGAGGTTTGCTATGGAGAACACAGACAAGGACAGGTACTGCCCTTTTCGTGGTGTTCCTGAGCCTCGTGTCGTGCCTAGAGGTGAGTGTGTGGTGCGTACCATCCCTACTCGGGAGAGGCGTGAGTTTCCTACACAGGGTGCTCCAACTCAAGGAGATAATGGTAGGCGTGTTGGGTTTGGGCGTGGTGAGTTTGCTGGACGTTCCTTCACTCGTGGCCAATACAAGTATGGGGGAATGATCGCAACTTTAGGTCTCAAAGGAGCTAGGAACCACAATCTCCACTTCGTAGTACTCGTAGTCCTCCAAGGAGACGTGAGGGTGTTCCACCTAGGAGTGATAGGATGGATTTTGCTAACCCCACTTTTGAGCAAATGGCTCGGCACTAGTTCACTTCTTTTTGTGCTAACCCCAGTTTGAACGGTTTGCTCACACTCGTTCTTTCTTTTAATTTTGGAGGTGGGGGCCTAGAGAGCTTTTGGCTGATCGACTCCGATTGCTCTCAACATATGACCAGAGATCGAAGGTGGTTCTCCAGCCTCACCCCGGTGGTGTCCAAGAAGTACATCACTTTTGGGGATAATGGACGAGGTCGAGTTCTTTCAGTGAGCACGGTGAAGGTTAGCGAGAATGTGACTCTCAGGCGTGTTGCTCTTGCCAAGTCTCTCGGGTTCAATCTTCTTTCGATTTCTCAGCTTCTTGATGAGGGTTTTGAGGTCCGTTACAAGACGAGCGATTCTCATGTGCTGGATTCTCGAGGTGATCTTGTGTGCATGATCGTTCCCATGTGTCAGTTTTTTAGAGCCAATTTTTCTCAGTCAGTTGGCTCTTCTCATTGCTTGGTTGCGGGTGTTTCAGCGGAGCTTTGGAAATGGCATAGGAGGTTAGGTCGCTTGAGTTTTGACTTGTTGTCACGCTTGACTGGGCTTGACTTGGTCTGAGGATTGCCTAGGCTGAAATTCCAAAACGATTTGGTTTGTTCTCTGTGTAGGCACAGCAAGATGGTAGCCACCTCCCATCTGCCCCTGACCGCCGTCATGACAAAGCGCCGATGCGAGCTGTTCCATATGGACTTGGTTGGTCCAGCTCGTATGTGCTCAGCGGGTGGGAAATGGTATGTCCTGGTGATAGTGGACGACTATTCTCGCTATGCTTGGGTCTTCTTTTTGGCTGACAAGGGAGATACCTTTGGTTTTGTCCGGGATCTGATCTTGAGGTTGAAAAATGAGAAGATTGAGATGTTGTTAGAGCTATTTGTAGCGATAATGGCACAGAATTTTAAAAAATCTCGATTTGAAACCTTTTGTCGTGATCTAGGTCTCGAACATTAGTTTTCCTCACCCTATGTTGCTTGTCAAAATGGTGTGGTAGAGAGGAAAAACTGTTCCCTTTGTGAGATGGCTCAGATGATGCTTGATGAGCATAGGACTCCAAGGAGATATTGGGCTGAGGCGGTGAATACTGCGTGCCATGTGGGGAACCAGATTTTTCTTTGGGCTTTCATGAAAAAGACATGCTATGATCTCATGGATGGGCGAGCACCAAGATTGTGCCATTTTCGGGCTTTTGGTTGTCGGTGCTTTATTCTCAAGAAGGGCATGCTAGATAAGTTTGAGGCAAGGTCCTCCAATGGCATTTTTCTTGGTTATGTGAATCATTCTAGAGCATACCGTGTGCTCAACCTTGACACTAACCAAATCATGGAGACTTGCGAGGTAACCTTCGACGAGACACAGCCATGTAGTTCTTCTGTCTTTTAGTGTGCAGGTGATGATGAAGTTGGTAAGAAAATCATTGAGGATGAGGAGGATGATGCTGGAGAGGATGATGGTGAAGCTCCAGCCGCACATGTACCCTCTACTTCCACTATTACGACTACGGCTCAAGATGGTCCATCCCCTACACCGACTATGATCTAGAAAGAACAAGTGGAAGCTGCTGTTGAGGGGGAGGTTGCCTATAGGAGAGAGGCACCTAAGCGCATTCAAGTTGATCATCCTCCCTCAAGAATAATCAGCGACATCAATGAACACACTACATGGTCGAGGTCCCAGAAAATCTCTCACTTTGCTCATTCAGCTTTTGTTGCTTCTTACGAGCCCAAAGACATTGGACACACACTCTCTGATT
The DNA here is from genome assembly GCA_036936925.1 of Cenchrus fungigraminus. Lineage (NCBI taxonomy): Eukaryota > Viridiplantae > Streptophyta > Magnoliopsida > Poales > Poaceae > Cenchrus > Cenchrus fungigraminus. The sequence continues at coordinate 51,617,926 of CM072772.1, read as the reverse complement.
CTAATTTGGTGAATGCAATGCATGAGGAACTAGAGAACTTTGAGAGAAACTAGGTTTGGGAGTAAGTGGAGCCTCCACCATATTGCAAAACTATAGGGACAAAATGGATGTGTAAAAACAAAGACAGAGAAAATGGAGAAGTGGGGAGAAACAAGGCGAGATTGGTGGCTCAGTGTTTTAGCCAGAAAGAGGGGATAGACTATGAGGAGACATTTTCTCTTGTAGCCTGTTTGGAGGCGATTAGAATTCTTCTACCCTTTTTTGTGGCTAAAGGATCAAGTTCCACCAAATGGATGTGAAGAGTGCCTTTTTGAGTGGAGTGTTGGAGGAAGAAGTACATGTGAGGCAACCCCCGGGCTTTGAGAGTGTAGAGTTCCCACATCGAGTGTTCAAGTTGAGGAAGGCTCTCTATGGGCTGAAACAAGCTCCCAGGGCATGGTAAGGTAGATTTAGGGGGTTTTTGTTCAGCAAGCGGTTCGAGATGGGTAAGGTAGACAAGACACTCTTTCTCCTCAAGCAGGGCAATGACATCCTGATTGTTCAGGTGTACGTGGATGATATTATCTTTGGTTGCAAGGTTTGCAGAGGACATGAGTAGAGAATTCGGGATGAGCATGATGGGAGAATTGCAGTTCTTTCTCAGGCTTCAGATCCAGCAGGCCAAGGAGGGAACAATTGTGCATAAAGCCAAGTACACGAAGGATATCATCAAGAATTTCAAGATGGATGACTCCAAGCCCCTCTCGACACCGATGAGTACGACTACAGCGTTGGACGCAGACAAGGACGGAGAGCCCGTGGACCAGAAGGAGTACCGGAGCATGATCGGCTCCCTCCTCTACCTGATGGCGATGAGGCTGGACATGCAGTTCAGTGTGTGTCTGTGCGCTCATTTTCATGCGTCGCCGAGGACTTCGCATCGGTTGGCCGTCAAGAGGACTTTTAGGTATCTTCGATACACTCCTGAGCTTGGGCTTTGGTACTTGGCATCCTCATCTCCTGCGCTTCATGGTTTTTCGGATGCTGATTTTGCTGGTTGTCTAGTGGATAGGAAGTCCACTTTGGGTACTTGTCAGTTTTGGGTTCCTTGTTGGTTTCTTGGTCATCTCGCAAACAATCAAGTGTAGCCCAGTCTACCACTGAGGCCGAGTATGTAGCTGTTGCTAGTTGCTATTCCCAGTTGCTTTGGATCACCTATACCTTGAGTGACTTTGTTGTGGAGTGCACCCACGTTCCTCTAATGTGTGATAGCACTAGTGCCATAACCGTTGCCAAAAATCCAGTGCTTCATTCCAGAACCAAACACATAGAGGTGTGATATCACTTTCTGAGAGGTAATGTGGAGAAGGGGAACATAGATTTGATACATGTGTGTTGGTATTTCTTAATCTCACCACTATGGCGCCGGGATAGCGTGAGCGTGTAAGAATCAACCGGGTACACTGACGGGTGCGAACGAGTCCGCAAGTGCACGGATACACCGTTGTAGCACTTCTCCCTCGGGAGTATTCCAAAGGGTTTCGTTCCTAGGAACGGCTGGGCACTCTACGAGCGACTTACCCAAGGACACAGGATCTCTGCTGAGGTAGGCGAGAGGTATGGTATCTCTTGTAGGATCTCGCTTCGGACACCGGACCCTCCTGGCTATAACAGTCGGTTCACGGCAAATGGTTGCCTACACCTGTATCCGAACGTGGGGGATTCCGAAAGGGTCCAACGGCTGTCACCACCGCGGCCTACCCCAAGACAAACCGTGGGATACAAGGCAATCGAAGGATAACCCGTAGTCCAGACACCACGCCTGCACCACTGACTACTACTACAGCACGGCTACGTCTGACGTCCCGTAGCAACACTATAGCACTCTGTAGAAATACGGAGCGACGAACCCGCAAGTACAACTAGACCTTACCCATCATGGAATCAAGACGATACAAAGAAATATGAATGACACTTTAGTCTAATTCAGATATGCAGAGTACTCACTATATTCTAATTGACAAGCAGTCATACAAACAGAATGCAGAATTATTCATCTAATCAACAAGATCAAAGGATCGTGTCACGAAGAACACGAGCCTCTAAATGATGAACAGATGAAGAACTCTAGAACATATCACCCATGCACAAATACGACTTTAGTCTAATTGGAATATAATGAAATACTCACTTTAGTCTAAATGAAGAACAGTATCACTCACGAGGTACAAAGAGTTGATGAACGAAGAACGGATCATCGCATCTCCCTTCTACTCACCCACACTCTCTCCTCTCTACCTAGCACTACCTAAGCTAGATCCTCCTCACACTCATACTCATAGTGGGATGAGGTTTCACCTCCACCAAGAGGGAATGAGAAGGAGGAGAGGAGGCTAAGGTAAGAAGTTGCCTTCAAGTGTGTTGTCCTATTCTTACCCCCCTCCCCTTCTATTTATAGGCGCGGGTACCGGCGTCAAGAGGAGCAAGACACCCCAGGGATGGCCTTTAGGACCAATGGGTGAACACCACGTGGAGGCCTGAGATCAGCCACGTGGCCCGCCTCGGCTTGTGCTTTCACTGAGCGGCTGACTGGTGGGCCCTGAGGTCGGTTCCCGGTGTACACGTGTGTTGGAGGCGGTTTAGGCACTCTGGTGGGCCCATGGATCCATGTGATGCACACGTGGTGGTCTCTGATTTGCCGAAGCTCTCTCTCTTGGATTGGTGACATCATTGATCCAGGGGCTGCTTGCATGGCAGCCCCTCATTGGCTGAGCCTGAAGTGCTAGGATCATAGAGGTGTGCTTTCTCCTCATTTCTTATGCTAAACACCTGCATTCGTCTTCATACAGCCACTTGTGAAAATTGTTAGTTTAAAACCCTATTCTAGTGTGGATGCGTGATTCTCATGTTGAAATGCAGGGATTGACGGCCCTAAATTAGGTACTTAACAGCCGTCAACAACTCCCCCACACTTGCCCTTTGTTCGTCCCGAGCAATAGGGAAGAGATCGAGCGGGTTAAACCAAGGGTATGAAACATACATAAGAATTATTCCAGGTCATACCTTGCTCTTGTAAACTTTGTGGAGTGGCTACCATGCCATCTTGGGTAGTTTATAAGAGGAATGACCATGAATCGAATCCCTCAGACATCTGAGGGTAAGCACTTGGGGTTTTCAAAAGATTTTCAAAGAAAAACATGCTCTGCCTCCTCCTTTGATTCTCTCGGACCGCTCAATGTGAATATGTCCTTACCTAGGCATGACTGCCTTAAATCCATCCTATTTCTAGCAGGCTTATGTGGAGCTCAGGGTAGGATATGAATAGCAAGGCGTACTTGTATTGCATGTATCGCAAAATCAAAAACTGGATCCAAAGAGTAAATCAAGTCATACAATCAGATCAAGAAGTGCACGTGTATGGATGTGGTAGATATGGTAAGGTGGACACTAGGCCCGGAGTGGGTGCTAGTTATTACCATAGTCGCTAAATGAGATGAATAAGCTAAATGACTCCATTGCATGATTCTCTCTCTCTTATATATATGAAGTTATGGGAACATGGCCATCCTCTTCTTCTTTTTTCAGTGGACCTTCATGTGCCCACATTTTTTTTTCACAACTGAGGGACCTTCATGTGTCCCCCCCTTTTTTTTAGATAGCCATGCCTCTTTACAAGATACTTGAGGAGAGAGGAATCAATGCATATGATGGAGCATTTATGTAGGCGAATAGATGAATGATACAATGCTAACTTCTAGAGTAGAAGCATAGCAAGGGGGAAATGGTGGTGTGCACAAAAATATTGATCATGAAAGCATGAAAAGAATTTCTCACTAGGGTCACAGGATTTGACAAAGCTCAATGCAATGACAAGCAGCATATGGGTATAAGGTTTTCAACTAACAACATCATATGGCTTTGGTAGGACTAGAATAAATCAAAGAGGAGCTGCAAGAGCGTTCTCTTTTTTTTCAAATAAACCCAAGAACTTATGCCTTCAGAGCTAAGATCTTGTCATCAAGTCATATCTCTCTTGTCAACTACTTAGATGAACAGGTCGTCCTTATAAAGATATGGTTCACAAGCCTCAAGAGTATAAACAAGGGATATAACTTATGCATGTCAACCACAGGTACGGAGCAAGCATCACCATAGAGTTCTCGAGTTCGCTCATAAATGATTTTATAAAAGGGCATAATGAACTCAAGCATCATGGTTGAATGAGGTAGAGATGCAAACCAGTGCTGGTTGTTGATGCAGACCGAACGGGGTTTTCATGATGTGCAAGAATGTGTCTCCGTTCAGGTTCTTTAAACACGAGTGATCGTAGCGCTGTGCGAGTGTGGTGTGGGTGCAAGTATCCATCGTGTTCGCGTTTGGAGAGTGCAACTCTCCCCCACACTATCTTGTACATAGGCGCAGTTCTTCAAGACAAACAAAAACAGAAAGAACTAACACACATGTGACTCGACCGGGTTATCTGACCGGTGGAGACAAATTATTTTATTCAAGTTCATAATGAAATAGGCGCTTACACACATGATGGAAATAAAAATTTGAAAGGGAAATAAATATGGAAGGAAATAAACTAAACTGAACTAAGCGCCTATGGAAAATGAAAAATGGGTGTAGCCCTCTACTCCGCGAAGAGGGCTTCCAAACCCTCTGCCTTAATCAGGCGCTGCAGCATAGCGTCCATCTCCCTATGGGTCTCGAGGAGAAGACGCCTGAGCTGCCGATACTCTTCTCACTGCTTCTCCACAACCTTCACCAAGGCCTCGTACTCGAGCTACACATCTGCCAATCTATCCGCCACCTTGCTTGTTTGGAGACTCCTTCTGTTAGGTAGTGAAGCCAGGATATCGTCAAGTTCTGTCTCCCAGCGCGGTGGATATGGTTTCGGCATCCCGCAGCTGTCCTTCGGGGTCCTCACCCCAAAGTTGCGAAACCTGGTCTGGGGCTGCGGGAACTCATCCCAAACATCCTGCTCATACTTGTGGTAGAAAGGCTCACCATCCTTGCTAAAGAGCGATCCTGCGTAGCGCTCTCCAGGCTTTAACGGTGGGCCTGGCCAGTCATCATAGAGCACCTTCTTGCTTGAACCAGGGGCTGGTTTCTTCCCTAGGGCGGTAAATCGGGAATAATGACCAGCGAAAGTAGGGGGTAAAGACGAGCCGCGCCTAGCCGAGGACTCTACCGAGTCTCCAGTCGGGCTTCTCATCCTCCTCCCCCGTTCCAAAGTCATCATATCATCCTGAGATCCGTCCCATGGATGCAACTTATCGCTCCCTAGGTCGCTGAAGAAGAAGGACTTCTCCCCTTCGAAGGGGGACGGGGCCTTCATCCGACGAGGCTGTGCGTCCCGGCTGCTCATGACTGGTGATGTGGTGGCTGTGAGGAGGAAGGAGCAGAGGAGATGGAGTTCTGCGTTGCTCGAAATCCGTCACGCGGCGAGGAGGAGATCTCTGGAGGACAAAGGAAGGCACACGCGAAAGGGGAGAGGCGGCGGCGCCCTTGCTGGGTTGGCCGACCTAGTGGGTCGGCCGAACCCATATGGGCCCCTCTGGGCCTCCCCTTTGGCCTGTGGGTTCTAGCAAGGCTCACGGTCTCAGGGCTAGGTGTCCCGCAGATTTTGAGGTTGGAGGCTCCAGTAATGGCTAAGACAAGGTGTTGGGCATAAATGCTCTCACTCCTCTTTTAGCTTTACTTAAACCTCTTCCCGCATAAATAGCACAACATAGGGGGTTCACCTGGACCCATATCTCTGAAAGCGTGGCTCAAGAATACTCAGACCCCAGATCAAGCGAATAAGAATCCATGGATCGAAGGTACATCCGAGCCTTAGATCAAGAGTAACAAACTTTGCAGTTCATTCTCTCCTTAGGTTGCCACGGGTTCTCACCCTCACTAGCGCGAGGACAACACGTAAGCCAACCCAAGCTTCCAACGGAAGTGCAAAAGGTAGGGATGCAACCGCACTCCCGCGGGGCATCGATCAAGTCAGAGTATTAGAATGGTATTTATGCCTACTGAACTTGATCGGCATCGGTCCTAGCTGAGCTCATGATGATGAGATAAGTTGCTCAACTGGATCGGTATAAAATCATGCTTTCTGAGTCCAGAAGTATAGAGACTTGTGATCCTGGGGCCAGTGTCTTGACCTGACCTTTGGTGTGGCGGCACCTAAGGTTGGGCCTTGACATAAAGCATAAAATATCCATCGTAACCTCTCCCGGAAAGTCGTAGCCGAAGTCGAGATAGCCGTTCTCGCTAGGAACAACCACCTTTCTTTGATTACTCCTTTCCTCCATCCTCCGAGACTAAGTCTCGAAGGTCGGGTTTTTAAGAGAAGAAACGATAGGGGAACCTAAAGGCAGAACTCACACTAGGTGCTCTTTCCCATAGATTCCTGCTAGTCAAGAATGACATTTTCGACAAGAGCGTAGAGAAGGTTGGTATGTAGGTTGAGCTCTCTCGAGGATGGATCTAGGCAACTCATTACCACAGTTGGCTACCTCGATGCTCAGGATGGGTGGGGAGCTGAAATCCCGGAGTTTTTCTAGAATTTCCTTTCCTTGCTCCGGCTCTAAGAACACAAAGGCGCCTCCCAACGTGGCATCAAGCATCATGCCACTATCCCTTGGCAAACCAAGCCGGAAATGCTGCAAGAGCACCAGGTCTGGCAGATCAAGGACTGGGCATGACTTGGTCATAGAGGCAAAACGATGCCATGCCATGCCTAGGGACTCCTTCTCTCTCTGTTGGAAACTGAGAATCGCCATTCTTAAAGAAATGATATGCCTCATGGGAAAGAATCAGGTGCAGAAAGCTGCTCTCAATGCTCCCCAATTGAGGTGATCATGCCCAAAACAATGGTACCAAGTTCTCGCTCCTCCTGAAAGGGAGAACGGGAACAAGTTCCTCCTAAGAACATCCTGTGTCGCCCTGGTCTTACCCTGGGTAGAACACAGTTTTTTAAAGTCTCTCACATGGGAGTAGGGATTTTCATGACTTTCCCCCGAGAAGGAATCGTTTGCAACTAGCTTAATGAGGGATGGGTGAACCATACAGGGAGTTAAGGAGGCGGGTCGCCTCCACAAGGATGAGTCTATTGGTTCACTCATAATGAGCGGAAGGTGTGTACAAGGATAACCTTCCTGGGATAATGGGGGTAGAGGTAGAAATGAAAAAGGAAAAACAAAAATTACGAGGATAGTCGGGTTCGTAGATTCTTGACAACCGTTCCCCGACAACGGCACCAGAAATGCTTGTTGGTATTTCTTAACCTCACCACTATGGCGCCGGGATAGCGTGAGCATGTAAGAATCACCCGGGTACACTGACGGGTGCGAACGAGTCCGCAAGCGCACGGATACACCGTTGTAGCACTTCTCCCTCGGGAGTATTCCAAAGGGTTTCGTTCCTAGGAACGGCTGGGCACTCTACGAGCAACTTACCCAAGGACACAGGATCTCTACTGAGGTAGGTGAGAGGTATGGTATCTCTTGTAGGTACTTGGTTCTAGGGGGGTGCAAGCTACAAAGGATCTCGCTTCGGACACCGGACCCTCCTGGCTATAACAGTCGGTTCACGGCAAATGGTTGCCTACACCTATATCCGAACGTGGGGGATTCTTAAAGGGTCCAACGGCTGTCACCACCGCTTCCTACCCCAAGACAAACCGTGGGATACAGGGCAATCGAAGGATAACCCGTAGTCCAGACACCACGTCTACACCACCGACTACTACTATAGCACGGCTACGTCTGACGTCCCGTAGCAACACTATAGCACTCCGTAGAAATATGGAGCGACGAACCCGCGAGTACAACTAGACCTTACCCATCATGGAATCAAGACGATACAAAGAGATATGAATGACAATTTAGTCTAATTCAGATATTGCAGAGTACTCACTATATTCTAATTGACAAGCAGTCATACAAACAGAATGCAGAATTATTCATCTAATCAACAAGATCAAAGGATCGTGTCACGAAGAACACGAGCCTCTAAATGATGAATAGATGAAGAACTCTAGAACATATCACCCATGCATGAATACGACTTTAGTCTAATTGGAATATAACGAAATACTCACTTTAGTCTAAATGAAGAACAGTATCACTCACGAGGTACAAAGAGATGATGAATGAAGAACGGATCATCGCATCTCCCTTCTACTCACCCACACTCTCTCCTCTCTACCTAGCACTACCTAAGCTAGATCCTCCTCACACTCATACTCATGGTGGGATGAGGTTTCACCTCCACCAAGAGGGAATGAGAAGGAGGAGAGGAGGCTAAGGTAAGAAGTTGCCTTCAAGTGTGTTGTCCTATTCTTACCCCCTCTCCTTCTATTTATAGGCACTGGCACCGGGGTCAAGCGGAGCGAGACACCATGGGGATGGCCTCCAGGACCAATGGGCGAACACCACGTGGAGGCCCGGTATCAGCCGACCAAAGGTCGGTTCGGCTGATCCCTGGGTCGGTCGACCCCCACGTGGCCCGTCTCGGCTTGTGCTTTCTCTGAGCGGCTGACTGGTGGGCCCTAAGGTCAGTTCCCGGTGTACACGTGTGTTGGAGGCGGTTTAGGCGCTCTAGTGGGCACATGGATCCATGTGATGCACGCGTGGCGGTCTCTGATTCGCCGAGGCTCTCTCTCTTGGATTGGTGATGTCATTGATCCAGGGGCTGCTTGCATGGCAGCCCCTCATTGGCTGAGCCTAAAGTGCTAGGATCATAGAGGTGTGCTTTCTCCTCATTTCTTATGCTAAACACCTGCATTCGTCTTCATATAGCCACTTGTGGAAATTATTAGTTTAAAGCCCTATTCTAGTGTGGATGCGTGATTCTCATGTTGAAATGCAGGGATTGACGGCCCTAAATTAGGTACTTAACAGCCGTCAACAATGTGCCAACCCAGAAACAGCTTGGAGATATTCTCACAAAACCTTTGGACCAAGTAACCTTTTCTCGTTTGCATGGTGAACTTGGTGTGGTGTATCCGTTTTGAGCTTGGTTTGGACATTTCATGTGCATATGCATTTTGCATCTTTCATTTTTGTATCATATCACTCTCACCATCTTTGTATCATAGACTGCATTTGTATCATATGCTTTAGAGGATGTGCTTCTCTCATGTACATTGATCACTGTAATATGTTGGATGTGAGCCTATGATCATGCTTGTGAGCTCATGTGATGCATAGCTATGTTCTTTGTAGCTTTGGATATGTATGCATGTGAAATGGTTATATTTTTGTGAAAATGCTAAACTTGATCCTCTTGTGAGTTGAATCCCTTACATGCTCATTTTGTGCTCAAATGGCTATATCTTGCTCAACTTGTACTTCGGGATCATGCTCTTTTCATTTGAGGTCAAAGACGTTGTTGTCACCATGGATGTTTATCCTACATGTTACATTGTGGAGGAGCATAAGCTTCTTTTTGCTGCAAAGGCATTTCATGTACCATGCTTAAATTTGAACATGAATTTGATATCTTGAAATGTCTATGCTTGAAAAATATGCTTCCATGTCATATGTGCTTTAAATTCCTTATCTTGGGTGCTAAACCGTTGCATGATATCTACCAATGAGAAGTCTCATATCTAGAAGTAGACACATGACTCGGTGGCTTTGACATGACATCAGATAGCTTGTAGGTGTTTTTGATGACCTTGTGATGAGAATTTTTGACCTTGCATGAAGTTTGTGAGTTGTATGTTGCTTGAGCTCATTTTTGTCATGATAAGGTCCTATGCTCATGAGAGGGAATGATTAAATTTGATCATGGCTATGTCACATGTATATATGTTCTTTCTATCTTGTTGGCGATGGTTGTACGGAATTTTGAGTTATCTTGCTTTCTCTATGTCTCATTCCTAGCATCTTGTAGTGATCATTGTCTATTCCAGAAGCTCATGCTTGCATTTGTAGACTTGATTCATGCAATACCAACAAGGGGGAGAAATGTGCATCGAATTCAATTTGCATAACAAGGGGGTGATACTCAGTTTAGGGGGAGAACTTGAGTTTTGCACGTGTTTGTTCATGGGGAGCTTGCATTCATGCATGGGGAAGCTCTTTGTCGCCTGAGATGTGCTTTGTGCTTTGCTCTTTTGCCGATTGTTAACAACCGATTAGGCGACCAGAGAGGGGGGAGTGAATGGGAGCCGATAAAAATTATTCTCCGAAGAGCTGAACTCGACTATGCCCCAAAATCACAGGCAAGGGTTCCCACACGAACTTTTCAAGGTCACGTAGTCACAACGGACCTACCAACCCTAAAAACAAGTCCAAAACCAATCCAAAGCGGAAGCACAACACAAGAAGAAAAAGACTTAGGTACTCTGCGAAGGCTGGGGCGGACAGTCCACAGTGTATGGGCGGACGGTCCGCATGTCAGGGACGGACAGTCCAAAAAACGACCACGAACCTCCAGTATGTACTCAGCGAAATTCGGACGGTCCGGGCAAGCACCGCGGACGGTCCGCCAGGCATGGGAGAAGCAGCCCGAGCCCGACCTAGCAAAGGTCAACCCTTCCTTCCCTTTGCCCGATCTCTCGAATCAACCAATGGATTTTTAGCGAACATGGCCTCTTTTGCCATTTGTTCAAGTTGATTTTGGTGATTCATGCTAACACAAGTAATGGAACTAACAACATTGTCTAGCATGTCTTTATAGGCATTCCTAGGTCCCATGGATATTACCACAAGTTATACCATGCCCAAGTTAACATGTCATACCACAAGTTAACATACCATGCGAATGTTAACATGTTCATAGCAAAAATGAGGACTTAGTATATATTTGGAGGCTATAAGTGATGGCATGTTAAGTAAGTGATAGCATGTTAAGTGTGGCATGTTAAGTTGAAGCAATGACAAGTTGAAGACGCAAAGAAAAGGAAGAAAAAGACACCATCGGATGAACCGACGGTACCTTGGAACAAGCGTTGGTGTATGCGTCGGAGTACTTGGTACACTGCGAGAAGGCTCAAGTCAGCTGGCACCGTCGGATGAACCGATGGACCAATTCCTACATAAGTTAGATGATTGGAAGAAGCAAAGTAGCAGAAGACAGTAGCGCCAGATGAACCAATGGTCCGGTTGGTTCGACCGTCGCTCTATCCGACGCTCAGTTTCAATCAAGATAGAGGCATGCCAAGAAGGATTCAGTAGCACCAGATGAACCGACACCATGGTCAGTGGAAGCGTTGGTCTATCCGACGGCCTTGAAGAAGCTAACAGAGAGGTTTTGGTTGTGGGGTCTTCAGCACCGGATGAATCGACGGTGCGTCGGACGAAGCATCGGATGAATTGTGTCAACGACCATGTGCAGTGGAGGGCAACGGCTAGTAGCACTGGATGAACCGACGCCCGGAAAAGCATAGCGTCGGATCATCCGAGGTACTACTTTCTGTAGCTTTTAGCCAACGGCTCTTTGGACGCCTTGGGCTATTTATACCCCCTCTACTCACCTATTTGAGGTTGCTGGATTGTGTGGAAGTGCAGAGAACTGCAAGACACCTAGAAGATCATATCCAATCCATCCAAGTGCTAAATTGCTCATCCATAGACTTGCACATGCTTGTGTGTGTACTTAGTGCTAGGCTTAGCTTAGAGCGGAGTGAGTGCAAGGTTGTGCCAACCTTGTGAGGTTATTCTTGAGTGAATCAAGTTGTACAAGGTGCGCCGGAAGCCTTGGGGCCTAACTGGCTCACCGACAATCGCCTTCGACCCTCCGGCTTGCTGTGGAGCAGCAAGGACACTTTGTGCGGGGGACGTGGAGACCCCTTCCTAAGTGGAGAAGCTCCTTAGTGGAGGTGGCATCAAGGTGACCAAGGGAGCTTGGCGAGTGCCTAAGTCGCGAGTCAAGTGGTGCTCTTGGGAGAGACTTGGTGACCGGGAAGCAATACTCTTGTGTGAGTGCTTCAACAACGTGGACTAGGGGTGGCTTAGTGCCTACCGATACCACGGGATAAATCGCGTGTCAAGAGTTTGCTTCCTCTCATCCCTCTTTACGTTTCCGCATTACTCTCTTGCAATCTTTGTTTGCCTTTACTTTCCTAGAGTAGTATCATGCTAGGATTGGCTATAGGTTTCAAAACTTGTGTTGGGATGAGGGTTTCATAATAGGTCAACCTTAGATTGCACATCTAGATAAATTTTGATCTAGTTTACTTTATGCAAAGTAGTGAGGCCATAGGTTAAGGTTTTAAGTTGTCTAATTCACCCCCTCCCCCTCTTAGGCTACGAGCATCCGATTCCTTACATGTGGTATCAGAGCCGGGACTCACTTCCTTCGCAAGGAAACGCCAATTCGATTGACAAATTGTGAAAACCGGCTCATTGGAACGGTTAGGCTTCACTGCCTTGTGAGTTGCTCTATATAGGAATGAAAGGGGTGGATACCTTAGGTTTGGCTCTACATTTCGATGGCGCGGGCTACCCTCGGTGGAAGGTTCTCATGGAGGCCTATCTCCAAGCAAAGGACCTTGATGTTTGGAGAGTCACCAATGAGGGTGTGAAAAATGGTAGTAAGAAGGAAAAGCAATTTGATGTGATTGCTAAGAGTATCATTTTATCCTCTCTAGATGTAGGTGTTTTCAATAGAGTTTTTACTTGTGAAAATGCTTATGAGCTATGGAAAACCATCGAGGAGCAAAATGAGGGCTCAAAAGAAGTAGCTAATGAGCGCTACGATTGCCTCCTTGAGGAATTCAATAGCTTTAAGAAACTTGAAAATGAAAATGTCGAATCTATGTACTCACGACTAAATGTTCTTGTCAATGAGATTAATGCTTTAGGTGTGAAGAATATCACAGACTTGAACATCAACCGCAAGATCCTTCAAAGTCTCTGGAAGCCTGATTATGACTTGGTGAAGGCCATCAACTATTAGAAGAAGCTCGAAGAATTGAAGCCATCTCAAATCTTGAGCAAGATCATGGCACATGAGCTTCAAATCATGCCAAAGACCAAGAAGGCACCCCAAGAAAAGCCTCAAGAACCATCTTCTCCAACCACAAGCCATGCTCTTTCAAGCCAACAAGAGAAGGTGATGAGTAGGATGGCTACCCATGGAAGCTCAAGTGAAGATGATAGCGATGATGGTGATGATGAAGACTCCTCAAGTGATGAAGAGACCGAGTCCATGGTTGCCATGTATGTGAAGAAGATCTTCAAGTATGTGAAGAAAATAAACATGTACGGCTACAACGTCAACTTGAGAGAAGGGAGTCATCATCAACACATCAAGTTTACCAAGATCAAGCACAAGCCGAAGAATAAAGTGGTCAAGGAGAGAAGGCCAAAGCAATAAGCAATTGTCGCCGTCCATGAGTGGACAAGTAGTGGAGAATCAAGTTCTTGTAGCTCAAGTGATGAATCAAGAAAGAACTTCATCACCCGCTTCATGCAAGGTCCTTCATCATCACCACACATGTGCCTTATGGCCCAAGGTATGGAAAGCAATGTAAGTGATGATGAATCTGATACCACCTCTCTCGATGATCGTGTTGAGCTAGTCCATGAGCAAAAAGGAATGCTTAAGAAACAAGCTAATGAAATTAAAGAACTCAATGCTCTCAATGATCTTAGTGCAACCCTTGCTACAAATTATGAATATTTGTGCAAATTCAATTTGCTTAGCAAGGAGTGTGATTAGCTAAAATCTAAGCTTGAGAGCAATGATACTAAAACAAGTGATTCCTTTGAGCTAGATGAATCATCTATCCCTTGTGCAATTCCTATCTTTAAGGTAGATGCTTCAACTTCTTGCATCGATTTAATTGATTAATCGTGCTAACCATCTTGCAATGAGAATCTTGTTGTAGAAACATGTGATTGTCTCATAGGCAAGAAGAATGATGAGCTCAAGCAAGAAGTGAAATGGATCCGAGAGAAGTTGGTTAGCTTGATGGGCAAGGGCAAGAACAATGAGGAACAAGTGAAAGTCTCTCTCAGGACATGAAGTGCAATGTCCAACCTTCCCAAGATAACTGTGATCCCATGGTGAAGAAGCTTGAGAAGGGTGCAACCGTGACTTGCTACAAGTGTCATGGATAAGGGCACAAGTTCTACAAATGCCCTCAATTTGTCAAGAAGATGGACAAGGGCAAGAAGAAGAAGTTGAACCCCACCATCAAGAGCTTTCTCATGTACACCAAGCCCAACCGCAAGACCAAGAGCAACACCTACGTCATCAAGAAGAAGACTAATGGCAAGGTGGTTGCACACAAGGTTGGAAAGATGAAGACGGAGCGGGGTTGGAACCAACTCATTTGGGTGCCCAAGGAAGTCATCACCAACATGAAGGAGGCTCAAATGGTTTGGGTTCCAAAGGCCACTTGAAGGCCATGAGTTCGGGGACTTGGGAGGCTTGGCACAAAGAAGTTGTGAAGATTCAAGCCTAAAAGCCAAGCTTGCAAGTTGGACATGTGTTTCTGTCACACCCGACCCAATTTGGATGGCCTATGAGTGGCCCATGAGCGCAGGTGCGTGTGTTTAGTGCCACATTGCTAGTTGAGCAAGGGTGGAGCCAACTTATAAGCCTTTGTCCACCAGCCATACCACCCTCGGGTTAACCCTTTTACACGAAGCGAGGACGAAAGTGTAAGCAGGGTGCTATGTGTACGTTTGCTCACCCCTACGGAAGGGCTGGGCGGTGCGGCTTTGGTGGGCGGGGTGTTACAAATGGTATCAGAGCCGACCCTCACAGTTGCGCGTACGGGTCAGTGTGTGGCCATAGTGCGCATGGCGCATGTGGGCCTGAGATGGGACACACGGCATGGCATATGGGTCGGCACTGGACATACGGTCGTGCGCTAAGAGGGAAGGTTCCTAGACATTTGCTCGGGTCAGTGTGCGGACATATCCATGCGCGTGTGGGCCTGGGATGGGGCACACGACATGGCGTATGGGTCGGCACTGGACGGGTGAGTTGGACCGACGAGGACGTCTGGTTCTTTGAGGGGGGGTGAATGTCACACCCGACCCAATTTGGATGGCCCATGAGTGGCCCATGAGTGCAGGTGCGCGTGTTTAGTGCCACATTGCTAGTTGAGCAAGGGTGGAGCCAACTTATAAGCCTTTGTCCACCAGCCATACCACCCTTGAGTTAACCCTTTTACACAAAGCAAGGACGAAAGGGTAAGCAGGGTGCTATGTGTACGTGTGCTCGCCCCTACGGAAGGGCTGGGCGGTGCGGCTTTGGTGGGCGGGGTGTTACAGTTTCCCACGTTCCCCGGTTGAGGTAATGGAAACTAGAACCCATCTCATGTATCTTTGTAGCTCCATTGCCTTGTCTAGGTTTGCATTTGTTTGCTATGCCTAGTTGTTTACATATCGTAAGTTGCTTGTGTCATGTGCTAACCCATGAGCAACCTACATGGTTTGATTAGTGTGTAGGAAAACTACACTTGTTCTTTCATGGTGCATGTTTTTCATATATATCTCTTTGCATCATGAGCAAGCTATAGGGTTAGCTTCCCTTTTGTTGTCACAAACAGTGTGCATACTTTTGGTTGGTGATTCAAACACTAAATGTACACATTTAGGGGGAACTCATCCTATGGTTTGATTATGGGACTAACATTATTTCAAGCTTATTTTGTGTAGTCCCTTGGTGACGCGTTCCGGTGCGGTGCTTCATTCTAAGAGAATGCTATTTCACTCTCAATGCGATCTAACAACTCTAAAAGAGTGAATATAGCAATATGAGTTTCATGCTATTGAGTCATGTCCTTGCCAGCTTATGTCTCTATATGAGTTCAAAGGCAATGAACTCATACATTCCTAATGCTTGTGGTACCCCAAGTGTCTTCTTTGCAAGCTTCTTTCAAGTGGTGTCACCTCCTAGTGATATCATTTCCATGTGGCTCATCTCAATGTGGTGCCAACAAGGTAGAGAGGAAAAACCCCCGAAGGTATGCAATGATCAAAGGAGTACAAGTGGTTTCTACAAGTGGTAACCCATTTGTCTTATCTCTTGTCCTTTAAGCTACCTCCTTGCATGATATGCTCTAAGCTTCCTTGTCTTACAAAGTTTTTGTAGTTGTGCACTTGATTTCCACACTATCATTTTGTGCACATGCTTAGGGGGAGCTTAGTTTGTATCATGCTAGTCTCATGAGCTTGTTATCCACCTTAGTTATTCGCATATGTGGTATCTTCATTGATATCATAAATATGGATCATGGTTCATGCGGCTTTATCCCTTGTATTTAACATTTCTCTTTGAGCTATGTTTGCTAGGACTTGCTAAATTTCCTTTGGAGATCCTTTTGTTTTGGACACTTTTTGGAGATTTTATTCCAAAGGGGGAGAATTTGGGGCCAAAGCAACATATGTGTGAACATAGGAAGAGAAGATCAAAAAGGGGGAAGTATGATCTAAGGGGAGTTTGGATGATGGTATGCATCCAAGCAAGTGTAAGTGGTTCAATTTTGTTAATTTTTGTAAATTTATGCTTGCTTTGCTTGTTGTCATAAATCACCAAAAAGGGGGAGATTGTAGCGAACATGGCCTCTTTTGCCATTTGTTTGAGTTGATTTTGGTGATTCATGCTAACACAAGTAATGGGACTAACCATATTGTCTAGCATGTCTTTATAGGCATTCCTAGGTCCCATGGATATTACCATAAGTTAACATACCATGCCCAAGTTAACATGTCATACCACAAGTTAACATACCATGCGGATGTTAACATGTTCATAGCAAAAATGAGGACTTAGTATATATTTGGAGGCTATAAGTGATGGCATGTTAAGTAAGTGATAGCATGTTAAGTGTGGCATGTTAAGTTGAAGCAATAACAAGTTGAAGACGCAAAGAAAAGGAAGGAAAAAGAGACCGTCGGATGAACTAACGGTACCTTGGAACAAGCGTCGGAGTACTTGGTACACTGCGAGAAGGCTCAAGTCAGCTGGCACCGTCGGATGAACCGACGGTCCAATTCCTACATGCGTCGGATGATTGGAAGAAGCAAAGCAGCAGAAGACAGTAGCACCGGATGAACCGACAGTCTGGTTGGTTCGACCGTCGGTCTATCTGACGCTCTGTTTGAATCAAGACAGAGACGCGCCAAGAAAGATTCAGCAGCACCGGATGAACCGACGCCATGGTCAGTGGAAGCGTCGGTCTATCCGACGGCCTTGAAGAAGATAACAGAGAGGTTTTGGCCGCGGGGTCTTCAGCACCGAATGAACTGACGGTGCGTCGGATCAAGCGTCGGATGAATTGTGTCAATGGTCATGTGCAGTGGAGGGCAACGGCTAGTAGCACCGGATGAAACGACGCCCGGAAAAGCATAGTGTCGGATCATCCGATGGTACTACTTTCTGCAGCTTTTAGCCAATGGCTCTTTGGATGCCTTGGGCTGTTTATACCCCCTCCACTCACCCATTTGAGGTTACTGGATTGTGTGGAAGTGCAGAGGAGTGCAAGACACCAAGAAGATCATATCCAATCCATCCAAGTGCTAAATTGCTCATCCATAGACTTGAACTTGCTTTGTGTGTGTGCTTTGTGCTATGCTTAGCTTAGAGCTAAGTGAGTGCAAGGTTGTGCCAACCTCGTGAGGTGATTCTTGAGTGAATCAAGTTGTACCCTTGTGTGAGTGCTTCAACAACGTGGACTAGGGGTGGCTTAGTGCCTACCGATACCACGGGATAAATCGCGTGTCAAGAGTTTGCTTCCTCTCATCCCTCTTTACGTTTCCTCATTACTCTCTTGCAATCTTTGTTTGCCTTTACTTTCCTAGAGTAGTATCATGCTAGGATTGGCTATAAGTTGCAAAACTTGTTTTGGGACGAGGGTTTCACAATAGATCAACCTAAGATTGCACATCTAGATAGATTTGATCTAGTTTACTTTATGCAAAGTAGTGAGGCCATAGGTTAAGGTTTTAAGTTGCCTAATTCACCCCCTCCCCCTCTTAGGCTACGAGCATCCGATTCCTTACAGGATTGCTACCAAATCATAGGAGAAGACGAAGCGTCTCTAGGAGATGTTATTCCTACGAATTTGTAGCCTCAAACCCATTGAATTGAGAGGAATCGAGATTCTACCGAGCTCACACAAAAAGCCTGGGTTCCAACCGAAATCCTCGAATCGAAGGCCAAATCCGGCGTTTGAGGAGTCAAGATCAAGCACAAAGATGCACAAGACATCTATCCATGATCTTCACAAACAAAACCGAACACAAACGCCTCAGAATCGAAGGAACAAGCCGCGCACGAAAATCCCACGAAAAGACGAAAAAGACACAAAAATCAATCGAGCCAAGAGAAGGAAATCGACGCAACCATGAATGCTTCCATACAACCAGAGGTCAGATTCTCTACAAAATCATGAAGAAAATCTGGCCTAAAGAGCAGGAAAAATGAGAAGCAGTCCGGATGGATGAGTTGCCCTTGAACCCTAGAGCTATATATATGAAGTATCTCCGGGTTGAGCAAATGACCAACCTATCCCTAGTACATAAAGGAAGATACACACCCCTTAGGGGCAAGATGGTCAAGTAGCACTCTTCTTCATCGGACGGCCACGCCTTCACCGCAGTCCGCATCCTCCCGACGCAAGCCCTGCGATCCCGCCGCGTGTCCCCCGGCATGGAAGCTTCTCGGCGTGCCCGGATCCCGTCTTCGCCCACCGAGCCTCCGGTCTTGGCTTTGTGGCTAAACCAAATAACCCGACAGTTTTGTGGTGAACCGCCGCAAACCCCACGTGCAGACTCCGGTCATGAGCCGCTACCCAGCACCGGCTCCTGTCCACGACTTCATCTTGCTTTTCTTGCCACCATGCAGCCTGCACTTGATCCTATTCGGCCATTGGGTCCATCGAGCCGAACCTACTTGTCTCTCCACTCCTCGGAGGCCCCGCAAGGCTAAAACCTTTCGCGCCAGCTCTTCACCTGCACCAACGCAAATCAAGCCGCAACCTGCACCTACAATACTCGGCCAAGAGTCAGTCCACACCATGTTGTCAATCACTCATAACACCAGGGAGCGACCATCCACCGGTCCTCATATGCTCTGGTCCTCAATCTCCCCCTTGATGAGTGCATTGACAACACACATAGTAACCAATCCAGAGAAAAGAGAAAAAAAAGAAATGAACCAAAAACTCAAACAAGTGATCAACAGCCAAACAAAAGCCAAGACAAGATCAATTGAGTGAGTGAGAAAAATCTCGGTCCCCTAAGGCAAAGGCAACGGCTCAACACAACCTAGATAAAATGCTCCAAAATTGTCGACTCCTCAAGGTGAGGCAAAAGGTCTCGACACCTTTGGCAAAAGAGCAAAAATCAAATCAGGAGACAAAGAGCTCCCAAAGCATGAATGCAAGCTCCCCATGAACAAATGCTTTTCATCCAATTTTTCTCCCCATTGATGCAAAACTCCCCCTGGATGAATGAATTGGGTACTTTCCTCCCCCTTGTTGGTAATGCATGTATCAAGTCTACAAATGTAAGCATGTGCTTCTCAAATTGACAAAGCGCACTACAACATGCTAAAATGAGACATAGACAAGCAAGATAGCCACATATTCAGTACAAGCATCACCAACAAGATAGATAGGAACATATAAACATGTGACATAGCCATCATCAAAATGAAGCATTTTTCAACAAAATTTCCCTCTCATGAGCATAGGACCTCAACATGGCCAAAATGAGCACAAACAACACATAGCCCACAAACATCATGCAAGGTCACAAGTTCTCATCACAAGATCACCACAAACACTTACAAGCTATTTCATGTCATGTTAAAGTCACCGAGCCATGTGTCTACTTCTAAACATGAGACTTCTCAATGGTAGACATCATGGAACGGTTTAACACCCAAGATAAGGAATTTAAAGCACATGTGACATGGAAGCATATTTTTCAAGCATAGGCATCTCATATACCAATTTCGTGATTTAAAATTAAGCCTGGTACATGAAGTGCCTTTCCGGAAAAAAGAACCTTAGGCTTCTCCACAAGGTAACATGTAGGCTAAACATTCATGATGATAAATGGGTCTTTGACCCCAAATGAAAAGAGCATGATACCCAAGCACAAATTAAGCAAGATATAGTCACTTGAGCACAAAATGAGCATGAAAGGCATTCAACTCACAAGAGAGGATCATATAGTATTTTCACAAAAATAAGCCATTCACATGCATATACATCCCAAAGCTACCAAGAGCATAGCTATACATCACAAGAGCTCACTAGCAAAGTCATAAGCTCACATCTAGCATATCACAGTGATCAATGTATATAGAAGAAGCACATCTCTAAAGCATATGATACAAATGTAGTCTATGATACAAAGATGCCAAACGTGATATGATACAAGAATGAAAATGCAACATGCATATGTACATAAGACTCCCCAACCCAAGCTCAAAAAGAATAAATCACCCCAAGCTCTCCCCGCAAACGAGCAAATGTAGCTTGGTGCAAAGGCTTTGTCAGGATATCAGCGAGATGTTTCTGGGTTAGCACATGGATTAGGTCTATGTTTCCCTTCTCCACATTATCCCTCAAAAAGTGGTACCTCACTTCTATATGCTTGGTTCTGGAGTGAAGCATGGGATTTTTGACAACACTAATGGCACTCGTGCTATCACACATGAGAGGAATACGGGTACACTCCTCACCAAAGTCACTAGCGGCAGTATGTGATCCAAAGAAGCTGGGAGCAACAACTAGCGGTAGCTACATATTCGGCTTCTGTGGTAGACTGAGCTACACTTGACTGTTTGCGAGAAGACCAAGAAACAAGCGAGGAACCCAAAAACTGACACGTCCCCAAGTCGACTTCCTATCGACTCGACACCCCGCAAAGTCGGCATCCAAAAAACCAAGAAGTGAAAGGGAAGCGGACGCCGAATACCAAAGACCAAGCTCAGGAGTGTATCAAAGATACCGGAAAATCCGCTTGACGGCCTGCCGATGTGGACCTCGGCGACGCCTGAAAACGAGAGCACAGACACACAGAAAACTGAATGTCCAGCCTCGTCGCCGTCAAGTACAAGAGGGAGCCGATCATGCTCTGGTACTCCTTCTGGTCCACGGGCTCTCCGTTCTCGTCCGCATCCAGCACTGTAGTCATACTCATCGGTGTCGACAGGGGCATCGACTCATCCATCTTGAACTTCTTGAGGATGTCCTTCGTGTACTTGGCTTGATGCACAAATGTTCCCTCCTTTGCCTGCTTGATCTGAAGCCCGAGAAAGAATTGCAATTCTCCCATCATAGACATCTCTAATTCTTTGCTCATGTCCTCTGCAAACCTTGCAGCTAAAGAGTGAGACGAGCCGCCAAAGACAATATCATCCACATACACCTGAACAATTAAGATATCGTCGCCCTACCTGAGGAGAAATAGAGTCTTATATACTTTGCCCATCTCAAACCCCTTGCTGAACAAGAACCCCCTCAACCTACCATACCATGCCCGGGGAGCTTGTTTTAGCCCATACAAAGCCTTCCTCAGCTTATACACTCGATGGGGAAACTCAGCACTCTCAAAGCCCGGTGGTTGCTTCACATAAACCTCTTCCTCCAAAAACCCATTCAGGAAAGCACTCTACACATCCATTTGTTACAATTTGAACCCCTTAACCACAGAAAAGGCTAGAAGGATCCTAATCGCCTCCAAACGGGTTGCAGGAGCAAATGTCTCCTCATAGTCTATCCCCTCTTTCTGTCTATGACCCTAAGGAACCAACCTCGACTTGTTTCTCACCACCTCACCATTCTCACCCTCTTTGTTTTTCCACACCCATTTTGTCCCAATAGGTTTGCAATGTGGTGGTGGCTCTACCAACTCCCAAACTTGGTTTCTCTCAAAGTTCTCTAAATCCTCATGCATAGCGTTCACCCAATTTGGATCAGAGGGTGCGTGTCCAATGTCTTTCGGCTCAAAGGTAGCAACAAAACCTGAATGAGCAAAGTGAGAAACATTCCTGGACCTTGACCGTGTCGTACGTTCATTGATGTCGCCGATGATTCTTGAGGGAGAATGATCAACTTGAATGCGCCTCGGTGCCTCTCACCTGGAGACGACCTCCCCTTCAACAGCAGTTTCCACTTGATCTTGCTGGATCGTAGTCGGTGTAGGGGATGGACCATCCTGCACTGTAGTCATCGTAGTGGAAGTAGAGGGTACATGCGCTGCTGGAGCTTCACCATCATCACCATCATCTTCTCCAGCATCATCCTCCTCATCCTCAAAGATCTTCTTGCCAACTTTGTCGTCACCTGCACACTCAGAGACAGACGAACTGCATGGCTGGGTCTCGTCGAAGGTAACCTCACAAGTTTCCATGACTAGGTTACTATCAAGGTTGAGCACACAAAATGCTCGAGAATGACTAGCATAACCCAAGAAAATTCCATCAGAGGATCTCGATTCAAACTTATCAAGCCTACCCTTCTTGAGAATAAAGCACTGACAACCAAAAGCCTTGAAATGGCTCACTCTAGGTGCTCGCCCGTGCATGAGCTCATAGCACGTCTTGTTCAAGAAGGCCCGAAGAAAAATCCGGTTCCCAACATGGCACGTGGTATTCACCGCCTCAGCCCAGTATCTCCTCGGAGTCCTATGCTCGTCGAGCATCGTCCGAGCCATCTCACAAAGGTGAAGGACCGATTAGGCGAACCAGAGAGGGGGGGAGTGAATGGGAGCCGATAAAAATTCTTCTCGAAGGAGATGAGAACTCCAACAAGACGAACACGGCTTCCAACTCACGTCTCCGATCCAACTACCCAAGTTGGTCAAGACCACGCAGCCACTGGAGTGCTACTGGTCCTAGGAACCAACACTCAACCTTCCTAGCCAAAACTCACCAAAACACACAGCGGAAACTTGCACGGCTTGCTGCCTGTGCTACACCGGTCAGACCGATGGCCTGCGCCGGTCAGACCGGTGACACCGGTCAGACCGGTGGACAGAGCCGGTCAGGCCGGTGGCTACAGCAGCCGCACAGCAAACGTTCCAGGAAGCCTCAGTGAATCCTCTAGGCCCTGGAACAAAAACCACCACGAAACACAACCTGTGAGGAAGAAGAACCCCTCACAAATCCTAGCAAAACAACTCCAAACACTCCAAGAACTGATCAGCAGGACCACAGGACAAAACCACACGGACAAGGCTGTTCCCCGAGACAAAAACCCACCAAGGGCTAGCACCGGTCAGACCGGTCAAGAGCACCGGTCAGACCGGTCGTGCCTGGGCAGCTCGGGATGAACAGCGCCCGCGAGTCAACTCCTCCAAATCCAACTCCCGATCTCCCGATCCGCTCCACGGTTTTGCACAAGACTTTGGGGATAGTAGGAACACCTCATGGGTACTCCATAGCCAAGATTTGGTCCACCAAAACTTGTCAAATCAAGAGGAATCGAGCCACGAAATCCCACCAAGAACGCCTCTAACCCTAGAGCCACGAAAACCCCAAAATCGAGCCCCTTTGCTCACGGATTTGGAAGGGGAATCAAAGGGTAAAGAACCACGAAGGGTTCAGCATACATCCCCCACCAAATCCCAAAGAGAAAGGCCTCGAAATCGCTCCAAGAAAATTGCCAAGAAAGGGCTCCGAAAATCACCAAAAAGGAGAAACGGGAAAGACACATCCAAGCCTTGAGGAACCACGCCGAATCATCTATACATACCAAAGAGGTTCATACAAGGTCTAGCTTGCCGCCCGATCATCCTTCCCTCTCACAAGATCTCACCATGAAGCTCTCAAGCTAGTCCTACGAAAATCCTAAGAAAATAGGAAGGAAAATAGGAAAACCAAATGAGCTAGGGTTCCAAGAGATGGCTGCCATCCTCTCACCACTTGGGTTATATGGAGGCAACCGAAAGACTAAAATACCCTTACTAGCTAACTAGGGATACATGCCCCTCGAGGGCGAAATTGGAAGTCTTTGTCTTCGCACCATCGGACAAATGCCCAGCGACCGCAAACTTGCTTAGCCTCGACGCAAGCCTTGCGATCCCGACGCGTGTCCTCCGCTTCGAAGATTCCGGACTGCGTCGTCGCACACCGGTCAGACCGGTACCCACCGGTCAGACCCACCGGTCAGACCGGTCTGGAGCTGCTGCACCTCCGTCTTCGGTTCTTCGGTCTTGGCTTTGTGGATCAACCAAGGAACCCAGTGGTATTCTGGTGAACCACCGGAAACCCCGCGAACTCGGTGTAGCCTCCGCCAATCACCACTCATGACTCGGCTCCCACGTAGTCCCGGCTCGACCTTGGTTTTGAGGCTCAACCAAGAAACCGTCCATGACTTCATCTTGCCGTTCTTGCCACCATGCGGCCCGCACTTGACCCCACTGGCCACCGGGTCCCTCGAACCAAGCCTACTTGTCTTCTCCACACCTGGAGGCCTCACCGGCAACGACCTTTCACACTTGTTCTTCACCTGCACCTGCACCAGTCAAGCCGCAACCTGCACCTGCAATACTTAGCCAAGAATCAGTCCACACCACGTTGTCAATCACTCATCACACCAGGAAGCGACCATCCACCGGTCCTCGAACCACACCTGGCTCTCAATCTCCCCCTTGATGAGTGCATTGACAACACACACGTTTTGGTAACCAAGAGAAAAGGAAAAGAAAAGAAACGACTAAAAGAAACTCCAACAAGTGATCGAAAGCCAAAGAAAAGGCAAAGAGCAAGATCACTTGAAGAAGACAAGTCTCGGACCCCTTAGGCAAGGGCAACGGCTCGACACATCCGAGACAAAACATGCTCAAGCAAAGAGCACAAACCATCAAACCAAAGCTCGAAAACCACAAAGAGCTCCCCCTGCACATATGCAAGCTCCCCCTGAACCGATGCAACTCCCCCTGGACAAATGCATGCGAACCACTTCACAAAACAGAGCAGCTGCGACAGCTCAGCTCTGACCGGTCAGACCGGTCGACACCACCGGTCAGACCGGTGGGCAACATGTGAACAGGACCAGCACTATGACCGGTCAGACCGGTGACCTCAACCGGTCAGACCGGTGCACAACAGAGCCCAAAAATAGCTCGAAACCACCTGAAAACCTTCCAAATGCATTCAGTAGGCCAAAACATGCTCAAACTTCTCCCCCTTGTTGACAATGCATGAATCAAGCCAAAAATGCAAAAAATGCAACCTAGAGCTTCTCAAATAGACAAAATTCAACATAGGATGCTACACATGTCCAAACGAGCAAGTTAGATACTCTATAGCTTCGTAAAGACATAAACTTCATGATCACCAAGTTTCACAACCATTGGGCGAAGCTAAGACAGAATTTAGCAATTTTGCGAAAAATTACCCTCTCATGAGCAAAGTCCTAAACATGAGCAAAACATGTCAAAATGGCAAAACCACACAAACTTCATGCTAGGACAACCATTCTAAGCATAAGACCATCATAAACACCCACAAGCACCTCATGTCATGTCAAAGCCACCGAGCCATGTGCCTACTTCTATATATGAGACTTCTCATTGGTAGGCATCATGCAACGATTTAGCACCCAAAGCAAATTAAAAATAGCACATATGACATGGGAGCACATTTTTCAAGCAATTTACATTTCATTTTCAGATTTATAATTGGTACATGAAATGTCTTTGTGACAAAAAGGAACTTATGCCCCTCCACAAGATGAAGCATGGGGGCTAAACATTCATGATGGCAAATGAGCCTTTGGCCCCATATGATCAAAATAAGCTATCCAACCACAAATTAAGCATAGCCAAGACACTAAAACATGTCAAGATCATGTAAAGGCATTTACTCACAAGAGAGCATATATATGAAATTTTTCAAAAACATAGCCATCAACCATGGATACAAACCAAGATTATCAAGAGCTAAGCCAAACTAACCATAGCTTACCAAATTAGCTCACAAAGACATATATGTCATTCCATGGTGAACAATGTGTATAGGAGAAGCCTTTCCTAAGCAATGCATATGATACAAAATGCATGCAACCTAAGATACAAAGATGCCTATACATCATGCTACATATGCCATGCCAAATGCAAGAAATGCACAAAGGAAAGCTATACATATGCTACAAAAGAGCTCCCACACGCCAACTCAAGAAATCAAACAAACACCAAGCTCCCCCCGCAAACGAGTGAAAGTTGCTTGATCTAGGGGTTTGGTGAAAATATCGGCTAGTTGTTCATGTGTGGGTACATGGATCAAAGCTATCTTCCCTTTCTCTACGTTGTCTCTCAGAAAATGATACCTCACTTCTATGTGCTTGGTTTTGGAATGGAGCACTGGGTTCTTTGCAACGCTTATGGCACTAGTGCTATCACATTGAAGTGGGACATGGGTATACTCCTCACCAAAGTCACTCATGGTGTATGTGATCCAAAGGAGCTGAGAGCAACAACTAGCTGCGGCCACATACTCTGCCTCGGTAGTGGATTGAGCAACACTCGACTGTTTGCGGGAAGACCAAGATACCAAAGAAGAACCCAAGAACTGGCAAGTCCCAGAAGTGGACTTCCTATCCAACCGACACCCGGCAAAATCCGCGTCTGAAAATCCATGAAGCGCCAAAGAAGAAGACGCAGAGTACCAAAGGCCGAAGTCGGGAGTGTGTCGCAAATACCTGAAAATGCGCTTGACTGCTTGCCGATGCGAAGTCCTCGGAGAAGCTTGAAAACGAGCGCACAGACACACCGAGAATTGAATGTCCGGCCTCGTCGCCGTCAAGTAGAGGAGTGACCCGATCATGCTCCGGTACTCCTTCTGGTCCACGTGTTCACCTTCCTCGTCCGCATCAAGAACTGTAGTCGTACTCATAGGCGTCGCCATGGCCTTGGAGTCCTCCATCTTGAACTTCCTCACAATGTCCTTGGTGTACTTAGCTTGGTGCACAAATGTTCCTTCCTTTGATTGCTTGATTTGTAGCCCGAGGAAGAACTGCAACTCACCCATCATGCTCATCTCAAATTCCCTGCTCATGTCTTTTGCAAACCTTGCAACAAGAGAGTTAGACGAGCCACCAAAGACAGTATCATCCACGTATACCTGCACAATCAGGATATCTCTGTCCTGCCTGAGGAGAAACAAGGTCTGGTCGACCTTCCCCATCTCAAACCCTCTCTCAAACAGGAACCCCCTCAACCTACCATACCAAGCTCTAGGCGCCTGCTTCAACCCATACAGCGCCTTCCGCAACTTGTAGACCCGGTGAGGGTACTTCTCACTCTCAAACCCCGGTGGTTGCCTCACAAACACCTCTTCCTCCAATACACCGTTCAGAAAAGCACTCTTCACATCCATCTGGTACAACTTGAACCCTTTAGCCACGGAAAAGGCTAGAAGGATCCTGATCGCCTCCAAACGAGCTACAGTAGCGAAAGTCTCCTCGTAGTCGATCCCCTCTTTCTGACTGTACCCCTGAGCAACAAGTCTCGACTTGTTCCTCACCACTTCTCCTTTCTCTCCCTCTTTATTTTTCCACACCCATTTTGTCCCAATCGGCTTACACCCTGGGGGAGGGTCAACCAACACCCAAACTTGGTTCCTCTCAAAATTCTCCAACTCCTCATGCATCGAGTTAACCCAATTATGATCAGATAACGCATGTCCAATGTCTTTGGGCTCAAAAGTGGCAACAAAAGCAGCATGAGCGAAATGAGAATTGTTCCGAACCCTCGACCGTGTAGTACATTCATTCATGTCGCTGATGATTCTCGAAGCTGGGTGATCCACTTGCACTCGTCGGGGAGGTTCTCGCCTTGATGCTACCTCCCCCTCAACAGCAGCTTCGCCTTGATCTGGGTTTGTCGTTGTAGGTGTGGGAGAGGGTCCATTCTCGATCGTCGTCGAAGTAGTAGGTACATGTTCAGCCGCGGGCATCACACCGCCATCTTCATCATCTCCATGTTCATGCTCCTCCTCCTGAAAGATCTCCTCGCCAAGTTCGTCGTCACCTGCACACTCAAAAACAAGCTGACTACGTGGCTGTGTCTCGTCGAAGGTTACCTCGCAAGTCTCCACGATTTGGTTAGTTTCAAGATTGAGCACACGAAATGCTCTAGAATGAGATGCATAACCAAAGAAAATACCATCGACAGACCTAGCCTCGAACTTGTCCAACTTCTTCCCTTTCTTCAGAATGAAGCATTTACAACCAAAGACATGGAAGTGACTCACCTTGGGTGTGCGACCGTGCATCAACTCGTAACAGGTTTTCTTCTTGTGAACCCTGAGGTAGATCCTGTTCGACACATGGCACGCGGTATTGACCGCCTCAGCCCAGAACCTTCTCGGAGTCCTATGCTCGTCGAGCATCGTCCGAGCCATCTCGCACAGGGTCCTGTTTTTCCTTTCCACCATGCCATTCTGGGGAGGCGTATACGGACTTGAAAACTGATGTTCAAGACCCAAGTCATGGCAAAATGTTTCGAAGCGAGAGTTTTTGAATTCCGAGCCATTGTCACTGCGGATCGCTCGTATGGCATCTCCGTGCCTCTCGTTTCTTAACCTCAAGACAAGATCTCGAACAAAACCAAACGTCTCCCCCTTCTCCTCAAGAAAGAACACCCACGCATACCGAGAGTAGTCGTCCACCACAACAAGGACATACCACTTCCCACCCGCAGATCGCACAAGAGCTGGGCCAACAAGGTCCATATGGAGCAGCTCGCATGGACGCTCAGTCATCACATCGGTGAGAGGCGGGTGAGAAGAGGCTACCATCTTGGCATGCCTACACGGCGCACAAACCAACTCTTTCTCAAACCTCAATCGTGGCAATCCTCGGACCAAATTGAGTTTACTCAAGCGAGACAAGAGGTCAAAGCTCAAGTGACCCAACTTCCTATGCCACTTCCACAACTCACTCGAAGAACCAGCCAAGAAGCAACGCTCCACACCAGAAGACTGAGAAAAATCAGCTCGGAACACCTGACCCTCGGGAACGACCATGCAAACAAGATCCCCCCGAGAATCTAAAATCCGAGAACCACCAGGCCGAAACAACACCTCAAAACCCTCATCCAACAACTGGGACACAGAAAGCAAATTGTATCCAAGCGATTGAACAAGAGCAACACGCCTGAGAGTGATCTTATCGCTTACCTTAATCTCACCTTCTGACAGCACACGCCCTCGCCCATTGTCCCCAAAGGTGATGTACTTCTTTGTCACCACCGGGACGAGACTTGAGAACCACCCCTTGTCTCCGGTCATATGCCTCGAGCAACCGGAGTCAATCAACCAAATGTTCTTCAAGTCTACCACCTGAAATTCAAAAGCGAGCACGTGAGTGAACAAACGACTCAGCACTGGGGTTAGTACCAAAAGAGTAAAACCAGTGCCGAGCCATTTGCTCCAAAGTGGGGTTAGCACAAACCAAATCATCACGCCTATCAAAGCTACCACCACGGTAACCACCACGAGGGAACCAACCAACCTTCTCTAGCTGGAGGAGGACGAAAACCACGAAAGGGAAACCGTGGATCGTACCTCCGCTCCATCTCAAAGCTACGACTCTTCTCACCCTCGTATTGAGCACGAGGTGGAGAACGCCTAGCAAACTGACCACCTGCAAACTTTCCAGACCAACCACCAGAACCACGACCTCCAGAACCAAACCGAGCATCCTCACGAGCACGAAATCCGACTCGCTGTCTGCCCAGACCTGCACCGGTCTGACCGGTGTAGTACACCGGTCTGACCGGTGTGGCTCGGCCAGCAGCAACACCTGCAGCCTTCCGGTCTCCCCAAGCCGGAACCGTCCTCACAATCGCCTTGGCCCTGGGCATCTGCATACGAGGCTCAGGTACACCATTAGAGGGGTGGTACCTGTCCCTGTTAGCCCACTCTCTAGCCATTCTCTCCTCACGCTTCCTCTTGAAGCAAAACTCATCCTTGTGACCATCTCTCCCACAATACCCACAATGGAACTTTATGGGTTGTGGCTTAGGCTTAGGCTTGGGTTGGGGCTGCCCACTCGGCTTCTCACCCTTCTTCTCTCCTTCCTCACCTCCCTTTGGGCTCACAAACTTCACCGGTTTCTGAAAATCATTTATTGGGTGAGGGAATATGGGTGGATCTGGAGTAGTGTCAAGTTTGTTTCTGAGATGGTTGGGCTTGGGCTCAAACTTGTTCTTGTGTCTGTTTGGTGGTGGGATAGGAATCTCTCCAACTCTCTCAGCTCCCTCACCACAGTTCTCTCCAAGCTTGTCAGCCCCAAGTGCCTGACCATCATAGCGTTTGAAAGCCGCTATCATGATACCGAGCTGAGGCTCCTGACCCGACAACCAGCTCATACATTTTCTCAGCTCA
The DNA here is from genome assembly GCA_036936925.1 of Cenchrus fungigraminus. NCBI lineage: Eukaryota > Viridiplantae > Streptophyta > Magnoliopsida > Poales > Poaceae > Cenchrus > Cenchrus fungigraminus. Next base: position 51,587,629 of record CM072772.1, on the reverse strand, counting down.
TCATTTTCATCCTGCAGGCGATCAACATAATGTGCAAGCTCCAAATTCTTAACCGCATGCAATTCACAAGTAGAGCAAGAAGTAGGAATAGGCTCTTTCAACTTAGCCTCAAGCGAAACAGTGTAAGCATGCATCTCATCAATCTTTCCATGCAAAACAGGGCAAGAAGTGCAAGCACCTAGCAAAGCAGGTCTAGACTTAAGCTCAGCCACTTCAACCCTAAGCATATCTAGTTCATCACAAGTAGAAGCATGCTTATCCTTAAGAGCAGTAAGATCAGCTAGGTACACAGAGCAATCACAGCAATCAATCTCATCAGAAACCACAGGAGAAGCCTTAAGCGAATCAATCTCAAGCTTAGCATCTAGGTTCTGGGTTTCTAGCTCAGCCACACGGTTCCTAGCATCTTCTAGTGAGGCCCTAAGCTCTTTCCTCATCTTCTTGGCCTCTCTAAGCATGTGATCGCGGTTATCAAGCAAGTCAACCAACTCATCATTCTCCTTGCGCAAAGAAGAGAGCTCATCACATACCTCATCCTCGGAGTCAGAGTCCGAGTCACTCTGGTGGCTCTTCTTGCTGCCGGAGCTACGGGCCATGCCGCAGAAGCCATCTCTCGCGAAGCAGCTCAACCCGCTCAAGTTCCTGGATGACTTCTTGTTCTTGCGCCGATCACCTTCATCTTCACTGCTACTCGAGCTTGAGGAAGAGTAGGCGGAGCTGGAGTCGACGTCGCTCGCTCCGACCATTGCTCGGGCCTTCCTACCGCGGCCATCCTTCTTCCTCGACCGTCGCTCGTCCTTGTGCTTGTTCTTGTGCTTGTGATCGCGCCTCGATCGGTACTTGCCATCCTTGCTCGATCGGTGCCTGTAGCCGTCCTTGTAGCCGTCCTTGTTCTCCGTCTTCTCCGGGCAGTCGGCAACGAAGTGTCCTGGCTTGCCGCACTGAAAGCACGTCCGTGCTGTCCTCTTCGTGTTCACCCGGTTCTCGTGCAGCCTCTCGAACCGCCTGGTCAGCAACGCCAGCTCGTCCTCTCCAAGCACGTCGAACTCCTCATCTGGCAAAGACATCAAAGAAGACAGAGAGTACATCCTGGAGGATGCGTTAGCGTTAGACTTAGCTCCTTTGCCACTAACGAGAGCGAGACTATGAGAATCAGTCGGGCTCTCGATCTTGGCTGTCATACCACGGTCCAACTCAGCCGACTTGAGCTTCGAGAACAGCTCGTTCACCGTCAAGGTGTCATACTTCTCGGACTCAACAATAGCCTCAAACTTCCCGTCCCATACGGTACGATCCAACGAGTGCAAAAGCTTCACGGCTCTATCATGATCATTGTATGGGAGGACGTCCACATTGGCTCTCATGTTGTTCACAACGACCGTAAATCGCTGGAAAAGGGCATCGACGGACTCGCCGGGGAGATGAGTGAAGTTCTCGTACTCTCTCCGGTAAGTTGCGTACATCCGAGCCTGAACCTGAGCATTCCCAGCATGAGCATCCTTCAACTGCTCCCAAATCCTACAAGCTAAGTCCTCTGTCTGAACCCGATCGAATTCAGGCTGACACAGAGCACGAAACAAGTAGTCGACAGCCTTGTTGTTGGCTTCGAACATATCCCTCGATCCTGGAGCAAGGAAGTTCATCGGATGAACATAAGCTGTGTTCACCGTGACATCCCAAAGGATCTGACCCTTTCCGCGGAGGAACGCCGCCATCCGCCTTTGCCACATCTGGTAGTTCTTCCCATCGAAGTGCGGAGGACCCGAACCCCGTTCCTGGTACGCCATCTTTGGATCTTAGACTGGTAAGAGTCAATAAAGACCCGAACCGGCTCTGATACCAATTGAAGGACCGATTAGGCGAACCAGAGAGGGGGGGAGTGAATGGGAGCCGATAAAAATTCTTCTCGAAGGAGATGAGAACTCCAACAAGACGAACACGGCTTCCAACTCACGTCTCCGATCCAACTACCCAAGTTGGTCAAGACCACGCAGCCACTGGAGTGCTACTGGTCCTAGGAACCAACACTCAACCTTCCTAGCCAAAACTCACCAAAACACACAGCGGAAACTTGCACGGCTTGCTGCCTGTGCTACACCGGTCAGACCGATGGCCTGCGCCGGTCAGACCGGTGACACCGGTCAGACCGGTGGACAGAGCCGGTCAGGCCGGTGGCTACAGCAGCCGCACAGCAAACGTTCCAGGAAGCCTCAGTGAATCCTCTAGGCCCTGGAACAAAAACCACCACGAAACACAACCTGTGAGGAAGAAGAACCCCTCACAAATCCTAGCAAAACAACTCCAAACACTCCAAGAACTGATCAGCAGGACCACAGGACAAAACCACACGGACAAGGCTGTTCCCCGAGACAAAAACCCACCAAGGGCTAGCACCGGTCAGACCGGTCAAGAGCACCGGTCAGACCGGTCGTGCCTGCGCAGCTCGGGATGAACAGCGCCCGCGAGTCAACTCCTCCAAATCCAACTCCCGATCTCCCGATCCGCTCCACGGTTTTGCACAAGACTTTGGGGATAGTAGGAACACCTCATGGGTACTCCATAGCCAAGATTTGGTCCACCAAAACTTGTCAAATCAAGAGGAATCGAGCCACGAAATCCCACCAAGAACGCCTCTAACCCTAGAGCCACGAAAACCCCAAAATCGAGCCCCTTTGCTCACGGATTTGGAAGGGGAATCAAAGGGTAAAGAACCACGAAGGGTTCAGCATACATCCCCCACCAAATCCCAAAGAGAAAGGCCTCGAAATCGCTCCAAGAAAATTGCCAAGAAAGGGCTCCGAAAATCACCAAAAAGGAGAAACGGGAAAGACACATCCAAGCCTTGAGGAACCACGCCGAATCATCTATACATACCAAAGAGGTTCATACAAGGTCTAGCTTGCCGCCCGATCATCCTTCCCTCTCACAAGATCTCACCATGAAGCTCTCAAGCTAGTCCTACGAAAATCCTAAGAAAATAGGAAGGAAAATAGGAAAACCAAATGAGCTAGGGTTCCAAGAGATGGCTGCCATCCTCTCACCACTTGGGTTATATGGAGGCAACCGAAAGACTAAAATACCCTTACTAGCTAACTAGGGATACATGCCCCTCGAGGGCGAAATTGGAAGTCTTTGTCTTCGCACCATCGGACGGATGCCCAGCGACCGCAAACTTGCTTAGCCTCGACGCAAGCCTTGCGATCCCGACGCGTGTCCTCCGCTTCGAAGATTCCGGACTGCGTCGTCGCACACCGGTCAGACCGGTACCCACCGGTCAGACCCACCGGTCAGACCCACCGGTCAGACCGGTCTGGAGCTGCTGCACCTCCGTCTTCGGTTCTTCGGTCTTGGCTTTGTGGATCAACCAAGGAACCCAGTGGTATTCTGGTGAACCACCGGAAACCCCGCGAACTCGGTGTAGCCTCCGCCAATCACCACTCATGACTCGGCTCCCACGTAGTCCCGGCTCGACCTTGGTTTTGAGGCTCAACCAAGAAACCGTCCATGACTTCATCTTGCCGTTCTTGCCACCATGCGGCCCGCACTTGACCCCGCTGGCCACCGGGTCCCTCGAACCAAGCCTACTTGTCTTCTCCACACCTGGAGGCCTCACCGGCAACGACCTTTCACGCTTGTTCTTCACCTGCACCTGCACCAGTCAAGCCGCAACCTGCACCTGCAATACTTAGCCAAGAATCAGTCCACACCACGTTGTCAATCACTCATCACACCAGGAAGCGACCATCCACCGGTCCTCGAACCACACCTGGCTCTCAAAAGGGACCGATTCTTCCTCTCTACCACACCATTCTAACAAGCCACATAGGGAGAAGAAAACTGATGTTCAAGACCCAAATCACAACAAAAGGTTTCGAATCGAGAATTTATAAATTCAGTGCCATTGTCGCTACGAATAGCTCGAACAGCACCTCCATTCCTCTCATTCTTCAACCTCAAGATTAGATCCCGGACAAAACCAAATGTCTCCCCCTTGTGAGCCAAAAAGAAGACCCAAGCATAGCGAGAATAGTCATCCACTATCACTAGGACATACCATTTCCCACCTGTTGAGCACACACAAGCTGGACCAACTAAGTTCATATGGTACAGCTCGCATGGCCTCTCTGTCATAACCGATGTTAGAGGCGGATGAGAAGCGGCGACCAACTTGCCATGCCTACACGGAGCACATACCAAGTCCTTTTGGTGTTTCAACTTAGGCAATCCTCGGAAAAAACCAAGCCCACTCAAGCGTGACAACAAGTCAAAACTCAAGTGACCTAGCCTCCTATGCCATTTCCAAAGCTTCGCTGAAACACCAGCAACAAAACAACAAGAAGAGCTGACACACTGAGATAAATTGGCTCTGAAAATCTAACCCTCGGGGATGATCATGCACACAAGATCACCTCGAGAATCCAAAACACGAGAAGCGCCCATCTTGAAACAGACCTCAAAACCCTCATTAAGAAGTTGGGACACCGAAAGAAGATTGAACCCCAAAGACTTGACAAGGGCAACACGCCTAAGAATCACTCTCTCACATACCTTCACCGTGCCCACTGAAAGCACTCTACCTTTCCCATTGTCCCCAAAAGTGATGTACTCCTTGGATACCACCGGGGTGAGGCTGGAGAACCACCTTCGATCTCCGGTCATGTGTCGAGAGCAATCAGAGTGGATCAACCAAAAGCCCTCCATGCCTCCCACCTGCAAAATCAAAAACAAGAGCGAGAGTGAGCAAATGACTCAGCACAGGGGTTAGTGTAAAAGGAATCAAACCAGTGTCGTGCCATTTGCTCAAAGGTGGGGTTAGCAAAATCCATCCTATCACTCCTAGGTGGAACCCCCACACGTCTCATTGGAGGACTACGAGTACCACGAGGTGGAGACCGTGGTCCGTAGCTCCTCTGAGACCTAAAGTTGCGATCGTTCCCCCCATACTCGTATTGGCCACGAGTGAAGGAACGTCTAGCAAACTCACCACGCCCAAACCCAACACGTCTTCCACTATCTCTCTAAGGAGGCACACCCCATGTAGGAAACTCATGCCTCTCTCTGGGGTAAATGGTGCATGAAGGACCGAACTGGCGACCAGAGAGGGGGGAGTGAATGGGAGCCGATAAAATTTTTCTCGAAGGAGATGACTTCCCCAACAAGTCGAACACGACCTATCCAACACTTCTCCGACTCGAACTACCAAAGTTTGCCAAAGTCACGTAGCCACTGAAGTGCTACTGACCCTAGGAGCAAACCACTCAACCAACCGAAACAACCACTCCCAACACGCAGCGGAAATCTACACAGCCTGCTGTCTGTGCCACACCGATCAGACCGATGGCTCGCCGGTCAGACCGATGGCACCGGTCAGACCGGTGGACAGAGGGCATCAAACCTACCACGAGCACCAAACCTCGTACCCATCCTACCATCTCCACTAGAACTGAAACCACCACGGGGAAACCACTCCCATCTCGCTGGTGGAGCACGAAAGCCACGAAAGGAAGACTGTGGACCGTACCTCCTCTCCAACTCAAAGCTACAACTCCTCCCACACTCGTATTGAGCACGAGGTGGAGAACGTCTAGCAAACTCAACACCACCAGACACACCATGCCAACCACCTGTACCACGACCAAAAGAACTGAACCGAGCATCCTCACGAGCACGAAAACCAAACTGCTCACCACCCAGACCTACACCAGTCTGACCGGTCCCGCTGACCGATCTGACCGGTGGTCCTCAGCCAGTAGCACCACCAGCAGCCACTCTATCTCCTCAAGCTGGAATCGTCCTCATAATGGCCTTTGCCCTGGGCATCTGCATACGAGGCTCAGGTACACCATTAGAAGGGTGGTACCTGTCCTTGTTAGCCCACTCCTTAGCCATTCTCTCCTCACGCTTCCTCTTGAAGCAAAACTCACCCTTGTGACCATCTCTCCCACAATACTCACAATGAAACCGTATGGGCTTAGGTTTAGGCTTGGGTTGGGGTTTTACACTTGGTTTCTCCTTTGGTTTCTCATCACTAGGTTTCTCTCATTTCTTCTCTCCATCCACATCTCCCTTAGGACTCACAAATCTCACCGGTTTTTGGAAGTTGTTTGTTGGTGGAGGGAATATGGGTGGATCTGGAGTTGTGTCAAGTTTGTTTCTGAGATGGTTGGGTTTTGGCTCAAACTTTTTCTTGTGTGTTGTTTGTGGTAGGATAGGGATCTCTCCAATTTTCTCATCTCTCTCACTGAGGACCGGAGCATCCGAGTACTGGTGGATGGTCCCTCCTTGGTGTGATGAGTGATTGACAACGTGGTGTGGACTGACTCTTGGCCGAGTATTGCAGGTGCAGGTTGCGGCTTGATTTGCGTTGGTGCAGGTGAAGAGCGGGCGTGAAAGGTCTTAGCCTGTGTGGCCTCCAAGAAGTGGAGAGACAAGTAGGCTCGGCTCGATGGACCAGTGGCCGAACGGGATCAAGTGCGGACCGCATGGTGGCAAGAAAAGCAAGACGAAGTCGGGTACGATTTCTTGGTTGAGCCTCAAAACCAAGGTCGAGCCGGGACGACATGGCGGTGTTTGTATTTCTTAACCTCACCACTAACGGGCCCTTGTTAGCGTGAGCGTAAGATCCACCTGGGTATACCGACGGGTACGAAAGAATCTGCAAGCGCACGGAAATACCGCTATAGCACTTCACCTCAGGAGTATTCCCAAGGGTATCGAATCCAAGGAACGGTGTGTACTACCTCCTAGCCTAGCTATGGTCCAAGGACACAACTCTATAGGGCGAGATGAAGATGGAGAGGATCCTGCTGATCGTGGGCAGAGTTGAGAACAGTCTCTCGGTTAGGAACTCTCATTTCGGACACCAGACCCACCTGGCTATAACAGTCGGTTCACAGCAAATGGTTGCCTACACCTGTATCCGGATGTGGGGGATTCCGGAAGGGTCCAACGGCTGTCACTACCGCGGCCTACCCCAAGACAAACCGTCGGATACAGGGCAATCGAAGGATAACCCGTTGTCTAGATGAAGGACTGAACTGGCGACCAGAGAGGGGGGAGTGAATGGGAGCCGATAAAAATTCTTCTCGATGGAGATGGAAACTCCAACAAGACGAACGCGGCTTCCAACACACGTCTCCAACTCAACTACCCAAGTTGGCCAAGACCACGCAGCCACTGGAGTGCTACTGGTCCTAGGAACCAACAACCACCAAAGGCTACCCGAGAACGCAGCGGAGAAAGCAACTCGAGCCCCACTGGACTGCACCGGTCAGACCGGGAGCAACCTGGCAATATCTGAGAACTTCCACAGAAGGCTCCTACACCGGTCAGGCCGGTGTAGCTCGCCGGTCAGACCGGTCCAAGCCAGGAAATCCCAAATCCATCAAACAGACCTACCAAGCTCCAAAACTGACCAAACTCGAAACAACAGCAACACGAGACAACAGGGAACACACCAAGATGTTCACCCGAGCAAAACTCAATAAAGAGTCTGCACCGGTCAGACCGGTGAGAGGCGCCGGTCAGACCGGTGTGACCTGAGCTCTCGGGATGAACAGCGCCCGCGGGTGAACTCCCCCAAATCCAACTCCCGATCTCCCGATTCGCTCCACGGATTCGCACAAGACTTTGGGGATAGTAGGAACACCTCATGGGCACTCCATAGCCAAGATTTGGTCCACCAAAACTTGCTAGAACAAGAGGAATCGAAGGATTTCAACCAAGAACGCCTCTAACCCCAAAATTGAGCCCCTTTACTCACGGATTTGGGAGGGGAATCAAAGGGAAAAGAACCACGAAGGGTTCATGCATACATCCCCCACCAAATCCCAAAGAGAAAGGTCTCAAAACCGCCACAAGAAATTCGCCAAGAAAAGGCTCCGAAAATCACCACAAAGGGAAAACGGGAAGAACACAATCAAGCCTTGAGGAACCACGCCAAATCATCTATACATACCATGGAGGTTCATACAAGGTCTAGCTTCCGCCCAATCATCCTTCCCTCTCACAAGACCTCACCATGAAGCTCTCAAGCTAGTCCTAGAAATTCCAAAGGAAAAATGGAAGAGGAAAATAGCAAAACAAAATGAGCTAGGGTTTCAAGAGATGGCTGCCATCCTCTCAACACTTGGGTTATATGGAGGCTAGCCGAAAGACGAAACTACCCCTAAGGCCTAATACTAGGATACACCCCCTGAGGGGCACTTTGGGAATATTTGTCTTCGCACCATCGGACGGATGCCCAATGACTGCAAACTTGCTTAGCCTCGACGCAAGCCTTGCGATCCCGACGCTTGTCCTCCGCTTCAAAGTCTCCTGACTGCGTCGTCGCACACCGGTCAGACCGGTGTCCTCCACTGGTCAGACCGGTCCGATGCTGCTGCACCTCCGTCTTCGGTCTTGGCTTTGTGGATCAACCAAGGAACCCAGTGGTTTTCTGGTGAACCACTGGAAACCCCGCGAACTCGGTGTAGCCTCCGCCAATCACCACTCATGACTCGGCTCCCACGTAGTCCCGACTTGACCTTGGTTTTGAGGCTCAACCAAGAAACTGTCCATGACTTCATCTTGCCGTTCTTGCCACCATGCGGCCCGCACTTGACCCCGCTGGCCACCGGGCCCCTCGAGCCAAGCCTACTTGTCTTCTCCACACCTGGAGGCCTACCCGGCAATGACATTTCACGCTTGCTCTTCGCCTGCACCAACACCAGTCAAGCCGCAACCTGCACCTGTAATACTTAGGCAAGAATCAGTCCACACCACGTTGTCAATCACTTATCCCACCAGGAAGCGACCATCCACCGGTCATCGAACCACACAGGTCCTCAATCTCCCCCTTGATGAGTGCATTGACAACACACACATTTTGGTAACCAAAGAGAAAAGGAAAAGAAAAGAAACGACTAAAAGAAACTCCAACAAGCGATCGAAAGCCAAAGGAAAGGCAAAGAGCAAGATCACTTGAAGAAGACACGTCTCGGACCCCTTAGGCAAGGGCAACAGCTCGACACATCCGAGACAAAACCATGCTCAAGCAAAGAGCACAAACCACCAAACCAAAGCTCGAAAACCACAAAGAGCTCCCCCTGCACACATGCAAGCTCCCCCTGAACACATGCAACTCCCCCTGGGCGAATGAATGCAAACCACTTCACGAAACAGAGCAGCTGCCTCAGCCTTGCTCTGACCGGTCAGACCGGTCCTGATAGAGGGGGAGTGCCCGATCTTTCGGTGAGTGGAGATAAATCCGATTTCAGCGGGAGATGACCCTCACGATCCAACTACGACGAGCAAGCCCGAAGCGCCAATGCAATCGCTGAACCAACTCCCTGTGGTTACCGACCTTATTGGAGCAAGATCAACCTGATCACGAAGATCAATTCCTGTGTGCAATCGACGAACGAACAAGAATTCGAGGCGAGCAATCTTAATATCACTCGAAGGTGGAGTTCTGAATCACAGAGATCAGCACGTATTTGTGCGTGGTCTGGTGTAGCTAAAGCTAGATGTAAAACAAAACTCAAGTTTCTAAGGAGGCGACTACTGAGTATAAAAGGAGGGGCGTCCTAGGGTTGGGGGCGTCCTAGGATGGGGCGCCCACAACTTGGGCCTAAAGCCCATCAAACTGGCGACGCAGCACCTTAGCAAATTCTTGACGTAAAATTGTTTCGACGATTCCCGTTGACCCAGGACGAATTTTGGCACGAGACCGGTGCCATTGGAAGGTCTATGAAATTGTGCTTCCAACCATATATAGAACATCCAAAACCGACTCCGTATGCGACCTGGGCGTTGTTTTTAGTGCGTGCTGCTCCTGGACTCCGAACTGGGCTCGAACTTGAATTGCTTTAGGCCTCCACCTCGGGGACTCGAATCAGATTAGCTTCGTGCCTCCTCCTCGACTTGGACACCCTTGTTGGACTTCTTCTACTCCATTCCATGCACCAGTCATGGTCCTATGCACGGGTGTCATGTCCTCATCATTCTCCCCCTTTTGAAGAAAAGTCGTCCTCGACGTCGATTGTACTTGAAACTGAGTCTGCACAACACAAAGGAGAACGGAGTTGCGGAAATAAAGCAAACCAAAACAATTGTGAGGAGGAATGTGACCGTGTTTCCAATTGTGTATCATGTCGTATCTCATAAATTTTATAGCATCTCGGGACATGTCGTTATCGAAAGACACAAGATGTTTGTCATTACTATCCAGCAAAAGATTAGTACGAACAAAGGACACAACAGGAATAGTCGGTTTATTGCAAGGAAATTCAGCACCAAAAATCCTAGAGAGCCACCAGCAATGCTTCCCTTCTTGCGGAACAAAACTACGAGAGGAACATATGAATATGTTTGTATGATGGTTACCCTCTAATCGATCACAATCTTGCACAACAAAAGGAGAATTCAGATTTGTACAAATATAAACCCGATGTACCATATATTGTCCTTTGTTGTTATATTTGCCAATAACATGATATGAATGTCTAGACATCCATGGCAAATCAGCATGTGCAAAAATTCTTTCTTCTAAACGATCTAGATTACACAAATCATCAAATTCAATGTAACCCAATGTATGTAAAGAAGACAACAATTGTATCTCGCCATTTTTACTAGCACCATGCATAACATGGTTCTTTTCAGCACTAGCATGTAAAACCGAAGTAGTAGCACACAATTCATCTTTATCACAAGAACCATCAAGCAAATCACCATGTGACAAAGATAAATCAAGAGATGGTTCCACTATTAATTGCTCAACTAAAGCATGATTTGTGGAAAAATTCAGCACATTAACACAATTCTCACCTTCCGTGAGTGTAGCACCATGGACATTACCTATGTTCTCAGTAGGAGTATTAGGTGCATTGTGAAGTGATGGTTCCGAATTTGTACATGAGGATACGCCTGCAGGTTCGTCCGTCCTCTCGAGTGGTGTAGTGGTGGGCGTGGATGGCGCTGGGAGAGCGGGCGCTGAGCTGGATGTCGAGCTTCTTCTTGCAAAAGAGCTAGAATATGTCTTCAAGCTGCGTTCCTGCACTTCACGTTCAGCTTTGCAAGCATGCTCAAATAAAGTGGTCATATCTGCATATTCCTTACAATCAAGTATATCCTGAATTTCGCGGTTCAAACCACCACGAAAACGTGCCATTGCAGCGTCGTGTTGCTCTAATAACCCACAACGAATCATGTCTTTTTCTAAGGCTTGGTAATAGTCCTCAACAGATCTAGAACCTTGCTGAAAACGCTGCATTTGTTTAAGCAAATCTCGAACAAAATAAGAAGGCACAAATCTATGTCGTAGAGCAGCTTTTAATTGATCCCAAGTGGTTGTAATTTTGCTGGGATGTCTTTTATTATAGTCACGCCACCACATTAAAGCAAAATCAGTAAATTTACTAATAACAGCTTTAACTTGAGATGTAGCAGGAATATCATGGCATGAAAATTGTTGTTCAACTTCTAATTCCCAATCAAGATATGCACCAGGATCATATTTACCATTATAAGGTGGAATTTTAAATTTAATCTTAACAAAAGAATCATTACCGGAATGGCGTGGTACATGGCGACCATGACCACGGATGTCCTTCTACAACCCTCTGATCGTAGTGTGCAATGCCTCGAGTCGTGTCACGACGGCGTCGAGTGTGGTCTTAGTAGACGTCTGTGCGAGCTTGATCCGGTCGAAACGCTCGTTCGATGAAGTGGTCATCGAATCTAGCCTTGTATGTATCGTCTGAATGTTCACAGCAACTCCATCAACTCGTGCCTGCATGTCCTGCAGCTGGTCATCCCTCTTGTCGTCGCCTGCCATGGTTAGCGCAAACACAAAAACAAAATCGACGACAAAATAGGGGTGTAGTTGCTCACAAAGACGCTCAAACTAATGTTGTTGTTAAATTCTTATCCGTTCTTACCAAGCACACAGGGGCGAACTGCAACCAACCGGTGGAACTTGCGAAAGATTGGAGAAGCGATTGCCTGGAGAATCAAAACCAGCTCGTCGTAGAACTTTGTGGAGTTCTGGGAAGGCTGTACTCAATTGAAGGATTAGCACAATCAAACAATAATTGCAAAGCTGAATAATAGTGCTAACACGAACAAACACTGCTTGAAACGAGTGTAAAAGTGGAGGAAAAACAAGGGATAAACTATGGAAGGAAGGCAGGGGTCGGTGGAGAGGGGGAAGTGCGGTGGGAGGGGGAAAAATGGCGTGGGGGTTCACAGCGCAAGCAGGGCGGCTCCTCGCGTCACCCACGATCGAACCAGCGGAGGGGAAATGGCGCGCGGCGTGAGGGGCTCGGTGGGAAGTTCCCATGAACCAGATCAATCCTTCTTGGACTCTCTTTTTTGTCTTTCTTTCTTTCTTATTTTTTGGGCTTTCCTTTTTCTGATTGCTGTCCTTTTGCTCTTTTTTTTTGTTTTTTTGGACTGTCCAACAAGAAAGGAGGGTGATCGCACAGTAGGGGGGTGGGCCGCGGCGCGCGCCCGAGTCACGGCCGGGGAATTCGCGACGCGAGGAAGGATAGGTTTTTTTTTGTTGTGGGGGGGTGGAAATCGAGCAACAGGAAGGGACTTCGCAGCGCAGGGGAATCGGCCTGAAGGAGAGTCCTCGCGTGAGAGGATGGGGTGCGTGGGGGCTAAAAAAAGGTCACGGTTGGGAAAAAAGACGCTGCGAGCAGAGGTGGGGCGCAGCGTGCCCAGTCGAGTCACGAGGGGGAAAAACACGTCGTGGGAGGGCTCACGCGCGGTGTCCTGATGGAAACTGTTTCGTCTCTATTTTTTTTATTACTTGCCAAGATAGAAAACAGAAAGAAAAACGGATCGAGGGAAACAACAGCGGAGTCCCGGCGACACACTAGCGCTCGGCCAGGGGATCACGGCGTGAGGCGCGGGGGGTTTCGCGTGGAAAAAAAGTGTGTGAGGGTTGTGGCGTGGTGGGGGGAAAGCGAGCAACGGAGAAAAAGAAAACGGCGGCGACGAAACTAGGGTTAGATGAAAAGAAAAAGAAAGACACAAGTAACCAGCAACAATTGAACGAAGTAAGCGCACAAACTCAACAAAGCAGATTATTGAATGAAAGTGCGAGGCTAAAACGGGTTGTTGGGAAAAGGATCTAACCTAGAATATTTTTTTATTTGGTTTTTGTGGACTATAGGAATTAAAAATACTCGATAAACTCACTGATCAACCTGGAAAGTTGATACCACTTGATAGAGGGGGAGTGTCCGATCTTTCGGTGAGTGGAGATAAATCCGATTCGGCGGGAGTAGACCCTCACGATCCGACTACGACGAGCAAGCCCGAAGCGCCAATGCAATCGCTGAACCAACTCCCTGTGGTTACCGACCTTGTTGGAGCAAGATCAGCCTGATCACGAAGATCAATTTCTGTGCACAATCGACGAACGAACAAGAATTTGAGGCAAGCAATCTTAATATCACTCGAAGGTGGAGTTCTGAATCACAGAGATCAGCACGTATTTGTGCGTGGTCTGGTGTAGCTAAAGCTAGATGTAAAACTAAACTCAAGTTTCTAAGGAGGCGGCTACTGAGTATAAAAGGAGGGGCGTCCTAGGGTTGGGGGCGTCCTAGGATGGGGCACCCACAACTTGGGCCTAAAGCCCATCAAACTGGCGACGCAGCACCTTGGCAGATTCTTGACGTCAAATTGTTTCGACGATTCCCGTTGACTCAGGACGAATTTTGGCATGAGACCGGTGCCATTGGAAGCTCTATGAAATTGTGCTTCCAGCCATATATAGAACGTCCCAAACCGACTCCGTATGCAACCTGGGCTTTGTTTTTAGTGCGTGCTGCTCCTGGACTCCGAATTGGGCTCGAAGTTGAATTGCTTTAGGCCTCCACCTCGGGGACTCGAATCGGATTAGCTTCGTGCCTCCTCCTCGACTTGGACACCCTTGTTGGACTTCTTCTACTCCATTCCATGCACCAGTCATGGTCCTATGCACGGGTGTCATGTCCTCATCAGGTCCACCTCACCGGTCAGACCGGTGGACTAGATCGCCCAGCACCTGACACTCACACCGGTCAGACCGGTGCATTCCACCGGTCAGGCCAATGACCACCTGGGAAAAAACTGAGAACTGCACGAACTCAAAACTAGCTCAAAACCACTTGGAAACCTTCTAACTGCATGCAATAAGTCAAAACATGCTCAAACTTCTCCCCCTTGTTGACAATGCAAGAATCAAGCCAAAAGTGCAAAAAAAATTGCAACCTAGAGCTTCTCAAATAGACAAAATTCAGCATAAGATGCTACACATGTCCAAATGAGCAAGTTAGATACTCTATAGCTTTGTAATGACATCAACTACAAGATCATCAAATTTCACAACCATTTGGCGAAGCTAAGATAGAATTGAGCATTATTGCGAAAAAATTCCCTCTCATGAGCAAAGTCCTAAACATGAGCAAAACATGTCAAAATAGTAAAGCCACACAAACTTCATGCTAGGACAACCATTCTAAACATAAGACCATCATAAACACCCATAAGCACCTCATGTCATGTCAAAGCCACCGAGCCATGTGCCTACTTCTATATATGAGACTTCTCATTGGTAGGCATCATGCAACGGTTTAGCACCCAAAAGCAAGTAAATTAAGCACATATGACATGGGAGCATATTTTCCAAGCAATTTACATTTCATTTTCAGATTCATATTTGGTACATGAAATGTCTTTGCGACAAAAAGGAACTTATGCCCCTCCACAAGATAAAGCATTGGGGCTAAACATTCATGATGGCAAATGAGCCTTTGGCCCCATATGATCCAAATAAGCTATCCAACCACAAATTAAGCATAGCCAAGCCACAAAAACATGTCAAGATCATATAAAGGCATTTACACACAAGAGAGCATACATGTGACATTTTTGAAAAACATAGCCATCAACCATGGATATAAATCAAGATCATCAAGAGCTAAGCCAAACTAACCATAGCATACCAAACTGGCTCACAAGGACATATATATCAAACCATGGTGAACAATGTATATCGGAGAAGCTTTTCCTACTCAATGCATATGATACAAAATGCAAGCAACCTAAGATACAAAGGTGCCTATACATCATGTTACATATGCCATGCCAAATGAAATAAATGCACAAAGGAAAGTTATACATATGCTACAAAAGTGCTCCCACACACCCAACTCAAGAAATCAAACAAACACCAAGCTCCCCCCGCAAATGAGTGAAAGTTGCTTGATCTAGGGTTTTGGTGAAAATGTCGGCTAGCTGGACATGTGTGGGTACATGGATCAAAGCGATTTTCCCTTTCTCAACGTTGTCTCTCAGGAAATGATACCTCACTTCTATGTGCTTGGTTTTGGAGTGGAGCACTGGGTTCTTTGCAACGCTTATGGCACTGGTGCTATCACATTGAAGTGGGACATGTGTATACTCCTCACCAAAGTCACTCATAGTGTATGTGATCCAAAGCAGCTGAGAGCAACAACTAGCTGCGGCCACATACTCTGCCTCGGTAGTGGATTGAGCAACACTTGATTATTTGCGGGAAGATCAAGACACCAAAGAAGAACCTAAGAACTGGCAAGTCCCAGAAGTGGACTTCCTATCCAACTGACACCCGGCAAAATCCGCGTCTGAAAATCTATGAAGAGCCAAACAAGAAGACGCGGAGTACCAAAGGCCGAAGTCGGGAGTATGACACAAATACCTGAAAATGCGCTTGACTGCTTGCCGATGCGAAGTCCTCGGAGATGCTTGAAAACGAGCGCACAGACATACCGAGAATTGGATGTCCGGCCTCGTCGCCGTCAAGTACAGGAGTGACCCGATCATGCTCCGGTACTCCTTCTGGTCCACGTGTTCACCTTCCTCGTCTGCATCAAGAGCTGTAGTCGTACTCATAGGCGTCGCCATGGCCTTGGAGTCCTCCATCTTGAACTTCCTCACAATGTCCTTGGTGTACTTTGCTTGGTGCACGAATGTTCGTTCCTTCGACTGCTCAGCCGCAGGCACCACACCGCCATCTTCATCATCTCCATGTTCATGCTCCTCCTCCTGAAAAATCTCCTCACCAAGTTCATCGTCACCTGCACACTCAAAAACAAGCTGACTACGTGGCTGTCTCTCGTCGAAGGTTACCTCGCAAGTCTCCACGATTTGGTTAGTTTCAAGATTGAGCACACGAAATGCTCTAGAATGAGATGCGTAACCAAAGAAAATGCCATCGACAGACCTAGCCTCGAACTTGTCCTACTTCTTCCCTTTCTTAAGAATGAAGCATTTACAACCAAAGACATGGAAGTGACTCACCTTGGGTGTGCGACGGTGCATCAACTCATAGCAAGTTTTCTTCTTGTGGACCCTGAGGTAGATCCTGTTGGACACGTAGCACGCGGTATTGACCGCCTCAGCCCAGAACCCTCTCGGAGTCCTATGCTCGTCGAGCATCGTCCGAGCCATCTCGCACAAGGTTCTATTTTTCCTTTCCACCACGCCATTCTGGGGGGGGCATATACGGACAAGAGAACTGGTGTTCAAGACCCAAGTCATGGCAAAAGGTTTCGAAATGAGAGTTTCTAAATTCCGAGCCATTGTCACTGCGGATCGCTCGTATGGCATATCCGTGCCTCTCGTTCCTCAAC
Organism: Cenchrus fungigraminus; assembly: GCA_036936925.1. Classification (NCBI taxonomy): domain Eukaryota; kingdom Viridiplantae; phylum Streptophyta; class Magnoliopsida; order Poales; family Poaceae; genus Cenchrus; species Cenchrus fungigraminus. The sequence goes on along the minus strand of CM072772.1, from coordinate 51,570,983 downwards.
CTCAAGACAAGATCTCGAACAAAACCAAACGTCTCCCCCTTTTCCTCCAAAAAGAAGACCCAAGCATACCGAGAGTAGTCATCCACCACAACTAGGACGTACCACTTCCCACCCGCAGATCGCACACGAGCTGGGCCAACAAGGTCCATATGGAGCAGCTAGCATGGATGCTCCATCATCACATCGGTGAGGGGCGAATGGGAAGAGGCTACCATCTTGGCATGCCTGCACGGTGCACACACTAACTCTTTCTCAAACCTCAACCGTGGCAATCCTCGGACCAAATTGAGTTTACTCAAGCGAGACAGAAGATCAAAGCTTAAGTGACCCAACTTCCTATGCCACTTCCACAACTCACTCGAAGAACCAGCCAAAAAGCAACGAGCCACACCCGAAGACTGAGAGAAATCTGCTCGGAACACTTGACCCTCGGGAACGACCATGCAAACTAGGTCCCCTCGAGAATCCAAAATCCGAGAACCACCAGGCCGAAACAACACCTCAAAACCCTCATCCAAAAGCTGGGAAACGGAAAGCAGATTGAATCTGAGCGATTGAACAAGAGCAACACACCTGAGAGTGACCTTCTCACTTACCTTAATCTCACCTTCTGAAAGCACACACCCTCGCCCATTGTCCCCAAAGGTGATGTATGTCTTGGACACCACCGGGACGAGACTTGAGAACCACCCCTTGTCTCCGGTCATATGCCTCGAGCAACCGGAGTCAATCAACCAAACGTTCCTCAAGTCTCCCACCTGAAATTCAAAAATGAGCACGTGAGTGAACAAACGACTCAGCACTGGGGTTAGTACCAAAAGAGTAAATCCAGTGCCGAGCCATTTGTTCCAAAGTGGGGTTAGCACAAACCATATCATCACGCCTATCAAAGCTACCACCACGAAAACCACCACGGGAACCACCACTAGGGAACCACCCCTGTCTAGCTGGAGGAGAACGAAAACCATGAAAGGAAGACCGTGGACCATTCCCCCTCTCCATCTCAAAGCTACGACTCCTCCCACCCTCGTATTGAGCACGAGGTGGAGAACGTCTAGCAAACTGACCACCTGCAAACTCTCCATGCCAACCACCAGAACCACGACCTCCTGAACCAAACCGAGCATCCTCACAAGCACGGAAACCAAACCGCTGTCTGCCCAGACCAGCACTGGTCTGACCGGTGGAGTGCACCGATCTCAAGCTTAGCATCAAGGTTCTGGGTTTCTAACTCAGCTACTCGGTTCCTAGCATCTTCTAGTGAGGCCCTAAGCTCTTTCCTCATCTTCTTTGCCTCTCTAAGCATATCATCACGATTATCAAGCAGCATGCCAAGCCGTTCATTCTCCTTACGCAAGAAGGGAAGCTCGTCACGTACCTCATCCTTGGAGTCGGAGTTCGAGTCGCTCTGGTGACTCTTCTTGCTGCCAGAGCTGCGCGCCATGCCGCAGAAGTGATCTCTCGTAAAGCAGCTCAGCCCTGGATGACTTCTTGTTCTTGCGCCGATCACCTTCATGTTCACTGCTGCTGGAGCTCGAAGAAGAGTAGGTGGAGCTGGAGTCGACGTCGCTCGCTCCGACCATTGCTCGGGCCTTGCCTCGGCCGTCCTTCTTCCTCGATCGTCGCTCGTCCTTGTGCTTGTTCTTCTGCTTGTGCTTGTGATCGCGCCTCGATTTGTACTTGCCATCCGTCCTCGACCGGTGCTTGTAGCCGTCCTTGTTCTCCACCTTCTCCGGACAATCAGCGACGAAGTGTCCTGGCTTGCCACACTGAAAGCATGTCCGTGTGGTCCTCCTTGTGTTCACCCGGTTTTCGTGCATCCTCTCGACCCGCCTGGTAATAGCGCCAGCTCGTCCTCTCTAAGCACATCGAACTCCTCATCTAGCAAAGACATCAAGGAAGACAAAGAGAACATCCTGGACGATGGGTTAGCGTTAGACTTAGCACCTGAGCCACCGATGAGAGCAAGACTATGGGAGTCAGTCGGGCTCTCAAGACAGGTTGTCAATCCACGATCAACCTTAGCTGACTTCAGCTTAGAGAATAGCTCGTTCACCGTCAGAGTGGTATACTTCTCTGACTCAAGAATGGCCTCGACCTTTCCATCCCACACGGTACGATCCAGTGCGTGCAAGAGCTTCACGGCTCTATCATGATCATCGTATGGGAGGACATCCACATTGGCCCTCATGTTGTTCACAACCACCGTGAACCGCTGGAACAAGGCATCAATTGACTCACCGGGGAGATAAGTGAAGTTCTCATACTCTCTCCGGTAAGTCGCATACAACCGTGCCTGAACCTCAGCATTTCCAGCGTGAGCATTCTTCAGCTCCAGCCAAATCCTACAAGCTAGGTCCTCTGTCTGAACCCGATCGAATTCGGATTGACACAGAGCACGAAACAAGTAGTCGACCGCCTTGTTGTTGGCGTCGAACATGTCCCTCGATCCGGGAGCAAGGAAGTTAATCGGATGAACATATACTATGTTCACCATAACATCCAACAGGATCTGTCCCTTGCCACGAAGGAACGCAGCCATCCGTCTCTGCCACATCTGGTAGTTCTTCCCATCGAAGTGCGAAGGACCCGATCCCCGTTCCTGGTATGCCATCTTTGGATCTTAGACTGGTTAGAGCCACGAAATACCCGAACCGGCTCTGATACCAATTGAAGGACCGAACTAGCGACCAGAGAGGGGGGAGTGAATGGGAGCCGTTAAAAATTCTTCTCGATGGAGATGGAAACTCCAACAAGACGAACGTGGCTTCCAACACATGTCTCCGACTCAACTACCCAAGTTGGCCAAGACCACGCAGCCACTGGAGTGCTACTGGTCCTAGGAACAAACAACCACCAAAGCCTACCAGAGAATGCAGCGGAGAAAGCAACTCGAGCACCACTGGACTGCACCGGTCAGACCGGTGAGCAGCACCGGTCAGACCGGTGAGGAGCAACCTGGCAAAATCTGAGAACTTCCACAGAAGGCTCCTACACCGGTCAGGCCGGTGTAGCTCGCCGGTCAGACCGGTCCAAGCCAGGAAATCCCAAATCCACTAAACAGACCTACCGAGCTCCAAAACTGACCAAACTCGAAACAGCAGCAACACGAGACAACAGGGAACACACCAAGATGTTCACCCGAGCAAAACTCAACAAAGAGTCTGCACCAGTTAGACCGGTGAGAGGCGCCGGTCAGACCGGTGTGACCTGAGCTCTCGGGATGAACAGCGCCCGCGGGTCAACTCCCCCAAATCTAACTCCCTATCTCCCGATTCGCTCCACGGATTCGCACAAGACTTTGGGGATAGTAGGAACACCTCATGGGCACTCCATAGCCAAGATTTGGTCCACTAAAACTTGCTAGAATGAGAGGAATCGAAGGATTTCCACCAAGAACGCCTCTAACCCTAGAGCCAAGAAAACCCCAAAATTGAGCCCCTTTACTCACGGATTTGGGAGGGGAATCAAAGGGAAAAGAACCATGAAGGGTTCATGCATACATCCCCCACCAAATCCCAAAGAGAAAGGTCTCAAAACCGCCACAAGAAATTCGCCAAGAAAAGGCTCCGAAAATCACCACAAAGGGAAAACGGGAAGAACATAATCAAGCCTTGAGGAACCACGCCAAATCATCTATACATACCATGAAGGTTCATACAAGGTCTAGCTTCTGCCCAATCATCCTTCCCTCTCACAAGATCTCACCATGAAGCTCTCAAGCTAGTCCTAGAAATTCCACAGGAAAAATGGAAGAGGAAAATAGCAAAACAAAATGAGCTAGGGTTCCAAGAGATGGCTGCCATCCTCTTACCACTTGGGTTATATGGAGGCTAGCCCAAAGACGAAACTACACCTAAGGCCTAATACTAGGATACACACCCCCGAGGGGCACTTTGGGAATATTTGTCTTTGCACCATAGGACGGATGCCCAGCGACCGCAAACTTGCTTAGCCTCGACGCAAGCCTTGCGATCCCGACGCGTGTCCTCCGCTTCGAAGTCTCCGGACTACGTCGTCGCACACCGGTCAGACCGGTGTCCTCCACCGATCAGACCGGTCCGATGCTGCTGCACCTCCATCTTTAGTCTTGGCTTTGTGGATCAACCAAGGAACCCAGTGGTTTTTTGGTGAACCACTGGAAACCCCGCGAACCCGGTGTACCCTCCGCCAATCACCACTCATGACTCGGCTCCCACGTAGTCCCGGCTCGACCTTGGTTTTGAGGCTCAACCAAGAAACCGTCCATGACTTCATCTTGCCATTCTTGCCACCATGCGGCCCGCACTTGACCCCGCTGGCCACCGGGTCCCTCGAGCCAAGCCTACTTGTCTTCTCCACACCTGGAGGCCTACCCGGCAATGACCTTTCGCGCTTGCTCTTCACCTGCACCAACACCAGTCCAGCCGCAACCAGCACCTGCAATACTTAGCCAAGAATCAGTCCACACCACGTTGTCAATCACTCATCACACCAGGAAGCGACCATCCGCCGGTCATCGAACCACACAGGGCCTCACTAGACGCCACGTCTACACCACCGGTTAGTACTATAGCACGGCTACGTGTGTCGACCCGTAACAACACTATAGCACTCCGTACGAAGACGGAGTGACGAACCCACGAGGGAGAGACCAGAACTCACTCGGGTAACCACTATCTAAACAAGGATCACGGAAGGACTTTGGTCTAAACTAGAATGCAGGAGCATCCACTTTACTCTAATTGGACTAGCAGGCATACAAACAGAATTAACAAATTATGAACTACACCAGAAGATCAAAGGCTAAGCTCATGAAGAACACAAGCCTCTAAATCATGAACAAGTGAAGAACACAAGAACTATTCACCTATGCATGAATGCTACTTTAGTCTAAATAGAAAATGCAGAAATACTCACTTTATTCTAAATGAAGAACGAAGCCTCCATAGAAGTACAAACCCCTCTCTCACTCTCCTACTCTCTAATCTACCAAGGAGAGGCCTCTCCTTTGAAGGGAAGCTCTCATCCATGAGTGAGATGGTGTGTCTCATTTCTTACCCCCTCCCCTTCTATTTATAGGCCCGGGTCACCGCGCGAGAACACTCCAAGCACCACGGGAATGCCCTCAGGATCCAATGGGGAGACGACATGTGGAAGACGGCCGTGAACCGCCTTAAGGTGGGGTCGGCCGATCCCGGGTTGGCTCCGTTTGCGCCGCCTTTCATCTGGGTGACTGCCAAGTGGGTCCCCAAGGCGGTTCCCGGTGTATGGGTCGGTTGGAGGCGGTTTGCTCGGGTTGTGGGCCCTTGAATCCTTGTGCTGAACACGTGGCGACGTCTGATTCGTCGGGAGGTGCTTCTCTTGGATTGATGAGGTGTCATGGACACATGGCATCTGCGTGCCAGCACATCGCCACGTGGCTTGGTGTGGGTCCCACCGGGCCCACATGATGTCCTGTGCATATCTCTCTCATCCGGGCTCCGATGTATGCAAATGATATATCCATTTCGATCGTCTCGACGAGCCCGTCACAATGGTGCTGTCCAAATGGCATTTGGGACTGTTTATGATGATGCCATATTCATGCCATCAATTTACTTGCTCTCAATTGCATCATTCCATGTGCATTTCGATGTGTCCTGCAACAAAAGATAGAAACACCAACACTTGTGGAAATTGTCAGTATAAACCCCTATTCTAGTGTTGATGATCACTTTCCATTTATTCTATGCAGGTATTGACAGCCTAGAAGTGGTACTTAACAGCCGTCAACAACTCCCCCACACTTGACCTTTGCTCATCCCGAGTGAAGGGAGAACAAATCAAGTGGGACATGATATCCAAAGGTATGAAGTGAGCATAAGAGATATTCGAAACCATACCTTGTACTTGCGAACTATGTGGAGTGTCTATCATGCCATCTTGGGTGGTTGAGGGATGGAATGGTCATGATTCAAATCACTTCTGCTCATCATGTCAAGTAACTTGGGGTTTTTGAAATAATTTCCAAAACAAATCTTGCTTAGGTCCTCATTTGATTCTCTCAGATCACTCAATGTGTATATGTCCTCACCAAGGCATTAGAATTGCCTCTCTTCATCCTACTTTTAATGATGGCTTATGTGGAGCTCAGGGTAGGATAAAAGATAGAGCATAATTGTTTCATATATATTACAAAGTCAAAAACTAGATCCAAGGAGAAAATCAAATCATACGATCAGATCAAGATGTGCACGTGTATGGGTATGATGGGTATGGTAAGGTGGATACTAGGCCCGGAATGGGTTCCAGATATTACCATACATGATGAAATGCTATGGTGATGGTAAGGTGGACACTAGCCCCGGAGTAGGTACTAGTTATTACCATCTGAATTATGGAACTCCTTTTTGCATGATTTTCTCCTCTCTCCTTCTTGAAATATTTGAGACATGGGCTATCTTTTTTTTTCTTTTTATCATGCTTTTCGAGCAGCCTTTCTCTTTTTTTTTCTTTTCATAGCCCAGACTCTTTTGGCGATATTTGGAGAGGGGTGATTCATGGAACAATGCATGGAGCTTTATTTGGTGGAATAGATGGATGATACAATGCTAACTTCCAGTGTAGAAGCATAGCAAGAGGGAAATGGTGGTGTGCACATAAATCTTGATCATGAAAGCACGAAAAGAATTCCCGAAAGGGTCACAGAATTTGACAAAGCTCAATGCAATAACAAGCAGCATATGAGTATAAGGTTTTCAACTAGAAATATCAAATGGCTTTGGTAGGACTGTGACATATCAAAGTGGAGCTTTGCAAAGGGTTTTTTATGATTTTTCAAATAAAATTCCCAAGCACTCAAGCATTAGGAGAGAATATCATATCATCAAGCCATATCTCAAACGCCAACTACTTAGATGAGCATGAGTTCGCTAATGATATTTGTTCACAAGCATCAAGATAAAGAGTAAGGAATAAAACATATGCAAGCCAACCACAGGAATCATATAGAGCAAGTAGAGCACCATTATTTGAGTTTGATTCATTAGATTGAATTGAAGATCATTCAAACTCGTAGGTAGAGAGTGAGATGAAGGGTGCACATACCATCGCTCCTGAAGGATATGGGGAACAAGGAAGTCTAGTGGTGATTTGGCGAACCCGTAGGGTAACCATCTCACTCTAGTTTACCTTGTCCTTGCATGAAGGTGTAGTCGATGTCGTGCAGCCCTTTGTGTGGGAGTTCTCAAGTGGCTATGTTGATGATGAGCTTGAGAGAACTCCCCCACACTGGTGCTTGTACTGGTGCTGTTCTTCAAACAAAAGTGGAAACCAAAAGATGGACTCTACTGGTTTGAGAACCATAGAGCCTTTATTTGAAAGCAAATATTTTTGTTTTTTTATCGTCACCATGTCATTTACTCAAGCAGGGTTAGATCAATATTGCACTTCATAAACAAAAGGGGAATATACTTACCTTGGACCTTCGAGAGGTCATATGTACCTCATTTGTATGTCGTGCAACATGAATCCGACACCTTGATTTACCTTCCCGTATGAATCTAGCTCGATGACTTACCCATGTGGATTTGATGATTTTCTGCAAGGGTTAGTCCACATACATGCAACCAAGATCTTATGAACGCATAACTCTAAGGTTCATCAATCAAAACTCGACACCATGTCTTGTTTTGACTGAAGAAGACAATTTTAACCTAAGCACCATGCTTAATTTAAAATAGCCTATGAACGTGCGTCGCGAAACATACATTCAAACCAGAGCATATGATCACAAATGAAAGAAGCATGCAAGCATAATCAAACTATTTTCAAAGGGAACATAGGCATGAGCACAAAATGGTGAACCTCGGGCAACCTCCCGGAAGGGCTTTATTTAAAGTCAAAAGCAGGACTTACCTAGCTAATCAGGCAAGATGAAAGAGCTTACATCATTTCCAAACCAGGATAAGATTTGGCATGAGAAGAACTTTACTCGGGATGCTCACATATCTCCCCACACTTGGAGTTTGCATTGTTGAGCAGCGAAACTCAAGTGTCTGGAGATCAAGCTTCCTTTGTAAATATTCCCTCACCAAACTCTTACCGGAGTGTTGTAGTTGATGTAGTTCACATGTTCTTAGGCATCGCTGTCCACCGTTCTTTTCAATCTCCACCTGAAAGGTTAGTGACCAAAAATACCCGAAGGACAACTTTATCTTAAAAACATGCTCTTGCTTTTATTTGAAAGGGAAATAAAACCTATGCTAATACAGGCTATCTCCTGGTAGTGCTTTGTTTATTCAAGGTCATAAGCTTGACCAGGGGAACTTCATCTTGCAGCTGTCATTGGTGGTGTCGTTCCCGTCTCACCACCAATCTTGGATGTATCAGTGAAGCTTTAGCTGCAAGGTTAGTGCCACAGTGCACACACGAAATCTGATATGCTTATGGTAAACATATGCATCCTCAATCAACCTTCTAAACATTCTGCAATAGAGGACCAGAAGGTGGTTGTAGCCCTTTTGTGTGATCAGCGTGCTAAGCATGGCTGACTCTGGAGAGGGATTATGCGAGCATGGTTCATAAGGTATATCAAGGATGAAGCTACCATACTCGTCAGTGGAATCCTTTCCTATGAATTCCAGAGTCGGTGCCTCATAAGATTCCATGGCCCATGAGTCCTCTCCCTCAAGAGATTTATCATGAAAGCTCAATATCGACTCTCGATCATGATCGAAAGCAACAAGATACGGGCCAGCGGGAAGAGGCTCAAACTCGGTCGAGAGGGATGATGATCGTTCGCCTTCACAAAAGTGAAAAGAATCTTCCAAGTCATTCTCATGAGTAGTAGGAAAGCCTCCAACCTCAATGAGAACGGGCTCTGATGATGCAAACGGAGATACATGCATCCCCTTCTCTAGAGGGTCTTGCTTAGGAAGAGGATTTGCCAGTGGAGGTCCTGGACCTGTGATAGAAGTGGCGAAATCGGATTCCCTAAGCTTATGATCTAGGCTCCCTTGAGATTTATCAAGAAGTTCATCCAATGGGAAGCCTAGGAGAAGATCGAAATCCATGATGTCATAGATATGAAAATCTAAGCACACCTCGATCTCATCTATGATGATCCGCACATCCCTAGCAATCCCTTGACACGGGAAAAGGTAGTTCCACTCGGGACTTCGGAAATATCTATCAGTCGGGGTGAGGGGCATGTCACCCACAAGAGTGTCTAGAAGGACCTTCGGTATGATGCAAGCTCCAGCAGTAGGGTCATGAACAGCATCTACGGTGTTTCCCCTAATGGAACAGTGGATGGTCGTGGAAATCGAGCTAACCCGAATTGCTTCGGAAGTAGGCTTTGATTTTTGAGGCGACCAATCCACTATGACCCCATGATTCCAAACTTCATCGAGGACTTCATAAAGGTCTATCGATGCCGTAGGATTCTCGTGCCTATAGTGATTCGTGGTATTTATAATGTCTCTTGAAGAATCATCCTTGAATACGTGAGATTACTCCGAAGGTTGAATCTCTTCTTCCTTCGGTGTTCGCAGTTCGGGAGAAGGCTCTTTAGACGAATCATAGGATGTGCAGGGTTGAAGCTCAAATTCGTCTATTAAGAGACTCTCTTGGATCGACTCTAATTCTTGGTGGGGTTCGTTGTGACTGGTATGGGAAGAATAGGCTTCTAAGAAGAATTCTAGGATTTCTCTTCTTTCCATTGGGGATTGATGTTTGAACGAACCTCCAGCTAGAAGGTCGAGCTCTTGTGCAGATTCCAAGTCTATATGCGTGTAAAAGATGTTCGTTGAAATGTCGTAGGTCGAACGGCAGAGATTTTATATGTTCCAGATGGGAAAACGAGTAACAAAAGTTATCTCGTAGTTCTTCCCAACTGTTCACACTACCTACTGTGAGAGTGTACCATTGTTCCACCCTATCTACAAGGGAGAAGGGGAACAATTTCCGACTCAAAGTTTCCTGTGTCATGCCCAACACAAGTAGGCCTGAACACAGTCCTTCGAACTCCTCTACATGAGCATGAGGATTATCGCTAATCGCTCTAGAGAAGGGTCGATTTCGAACCATGGCTATAAAGCCAGGACCGAGTTCGCAGCAAGATGAGGAAGTTGATGGTTGCTCTAAGACGAACTCGCCCCTAGGGGTAGAGAGGCTTTGACACGAAGGCATCTCAATGGGTAGCGGGGGTAAAGGTAGAATTCAAGAAAACGAAAAAGATAGATACGGGGACCACTAGGTTCGAAGATAGATACGGCAACCATTCCTCGGCAACGGCGCCAGAAATGCTTGTTGGTATTTCTTAACCTCACCACTAACGGGCCCTTGTATACCAACAGGTACGAAAGAATCCGCAAGCGCACAGAAATACCGCTGTAGCACTTCACCTCAGGAGTATTCCCAAGGGTATCGAATCCAAGGAACAGTGTGTACTACCTCCTAGCCTAGCTATGGTCCAAGGACACAACTCTATAGGGCGAGATGAAGATGGAGAGGATCCTGCTAATCATGGGCAGAGTTGAGAACAGTCTCTCGGTTAGGAACTCTCATTTCGGACAACGGACCCTCCTGGCTATAACAGTCGGTTCACGGCAAATGGTTGCCTACACCTGTATCCGAACTTGGGGGATTCCGGAAGGGTCCAACAGCTGTCACTACCGTGGCCTACCCCAAGATAAACTGTGGGATACAGGGCAAACGAAGGATAACCCGTTGTCTAGACACCACGTCTACACCACCGGTTACTACTATAGCACGGCTACGTTTGTCGACCCGTAACAACACTATAGCACTCCGTACGAAGACGGAGCGACGAACCCACGAGGGAGAGACCAGAACTCACTCAGGTAACCACTATCTAAACAAGGATCACGGAAGGACTTTGGTCTAAACTAGAATGCAGGAGCATCAACTTTACTCTAATTGGACTAGCAGGCATACAAACAGAATTAGCAACTTATGAACTACACCAGAAGATCAAAGGCTAAGCACATGAAGAACACAAGCCTCTAAATCATGAACAAGTGAAGAACACAAGAACTATTCACTTATGCATGAATGCTACTTTAGTCTAATTAGAAAATGCAAAAATACTCACTTTATTCTAAATGAAGAACGAAGCCTCCATAGAAGTACAAACCCCTCTCTCACTCTCCTACTCTCTAATCTACCAAGGAGAGGCCTCTCCTTTGAAGGGAAGCTCTCATCCTTCAGTGAGATGGTGTGTCTCATTTCTTACCCCCCTCCCCTTCTATTTATAGGCCCGGGTCACCGCGCGAGAACACCCCAAGCACCACGGGAATGCCCTTAGGATCCAATAGGGAGACGACACGTGGAAGACGGCCGCGAACCGCCTTAAGGTGGGGTCGGCCAACCTGTGGGGTCGGCCGATCCCGGGTTGGCTCCGTTTGCGCCGCCTTTCATCTGGGTGACTGCCAAGTGGGTCCCCAAGGCGGTTCCCGGTGTATGGGTCGGTTGGAGGCGGTTTGCTCAGGTCGTGGGCCCTTGAATCCTTGTGCTGAACATGTGGCGGCGTCTGATTCGTCGGGAGGTGCTTCTCTTGGATTGATGATGTGTCATGGACACATGGCATCTGCGTGCCAGCACATCGCCACGTGGCTTGGTGTGGGTCCCACTTGGCCCACATGATGTCCTGTGCATATCTCTCTTATCCGGGCTCCGATGTATGCAAATGATATATCCATTTTGATCATATCGACGAGCCCATCACAATGGTGCAGTCCAAATTGGCATTTGGGACTGTTTATGATGATGCCATATTTATGCCATCAATTTACTTGCTCTCAATTGCACCATTCCATGTGCATTTCGATGTGTCCTGCAACAAAAGATAGAAACACCAACATTTGTGGAAATTGTCAGTATAAACCCCTATTCTAGTGTTGATGATCACTTTCCGTTTATTCTATGCAGGTATTGACGGCCTAAAAGTGGTACTTAACAGCCGTCAATAGGCGGCCAAGTCATGAGTGGGATTAGTGTGGAGGCTGCACCGAGTCCGCGGGGTTTGCGGCGGTTCACCACAAAATCGTCGGGTTCCTTGGTTGAGCCACAAAGCCAAGACCGGAGGCTCGGCGGGCGGAGACGGTATCCTGGCACGCCGAGACTTCGAAGCGGAGGACATGCGTCGGGATCGTAAGGCTTGCGTCGAGGCTAAGTGGTGTGCGGTCGCCGGGCATCCGTCCGATGGTGCTACGACGAGAATTCCCAAAGTCCCCTTTGGGGGCGTGTATCTTACTTTCATGTAATAGGGATAGTTTCATCTTTCGGTTGCCTCCATATAAACTTAGAGGAGAGAGGATGGCAGCCACCACTTGGAACCCTAGCTCATTTGCTTTTGCTATTTTCCCTTCCTATTTCCTTAAAATTTTCTACGACTAGCTTGAGAGCTTCATGGTGAGATCTTTAGAGAGAATGGATGATTGGGAGGCAAGCTAGACCTTGTATGAATCTTTCTTGGTATGTATAGAAGATTCGGCGTGGTTCCTCAAGGTCTTTTGTTGCTCCCCCCGTTTCTCTTTTTTGGTGATTTTCGGAGCCTTTTCTTGGGATTTTCGTTCGTCGCTCGATTCGTTGATTTGAGGGCGTTTCTCTCCGGATTTCTTTCAAGGGATCATGGGTGAGTGCCTTGTGCCTCTTTGTGGATGATCTTGACCCCTCAAACGCCGGATTTGGCCTTCGATTTGTTGATTTTCGGATGAACCCTAGTTCATAGTGTTCTTGGCAAGGATTCGCGATTCCGGGAGTTGTAGGGAGTTAGAGGCCAAAATTTTTGGGGTATATCCTCTCCTTGGGGTGTTCATCATCTCCCCAAAATTTTGTGTCAAGACTTCAAGTGGTTTGGGAGATCTGTTGATCGAAAGTTTGGGACGAATTCGCGGGCAGTTTTCTGGGCTGTCCCGGGTGATCCGGACACTTGTGGCCGGGTGACCCGAAGGGGGTAGGTTGACCCGGACACTTGTGGCTGGGTGACCCGGTGCGGCTCTGGATGCCTCAGGGTGACCCGGACACTTGTGGCCGGTTGACCCGGTAGGTCTCAGCCTTCCTCTTTGTTGCTCGAGTTCTTTCGTGCTTGCTTCCGCTTTGCTTCCTAGCCTTTCAAGCTTTGTTCCTAAGGTCTCGAGAGAGGTTTGTGTGTGCTTCCGCTTGTTCGTGTGTGACCCTCGGAGTTGCGATTGGGATATAGGCTGAGTTCTTTCGAGAAAGAATTTTTATTGGCTCCCATTCACTCCCCCCCCTCTGGTCGCAAATCCGGTCCTTCACTCACCACTGCTCTCTCCAATCCTGTAGGCCCCAAGTGCTTGACCATCATAGCGTTTGAAAGCCGCTATCATGATACCAAGCTGAGGCTCTTGACCCGACAACCAACTCAAACACTTTCTCAACTCATCATTCTCATCCTGTAAGCGATCAACATAATGTGCAAGTTCTAGATTTTCACAACATGCACTTCACAAGTAGAGCAGGAAGTAGAAATAGGAACTTTCAAATCAGCCTCAAGTGAAACAATGCGAGCACGAAGTTCATCAATCTTTCCATGCAAAACAGGAAAAGATGTGCAAGCACCTAGCAAAGAAGGTCTAGATTGCAGCTCAGCCAACTCAACCCTAAGCACATCTAGTTTCTCACACTTGGAGGCATGCTTTTCCCTAAGAGCAGTTTGATCAGCTAGGAACACAGAGCAATCATCACAATCAACCTCATCAGAAACAATAGGTGAAGCCTTAAGTGAGTCAATCTCAAGTTTAGCATCCAGGTTTCTAGTTCAGCTACTCTACTCCTAGCATCTTCAAGCGAGGCTCTAAGCTCCTTTCACATTTTATTAGCCTCTCTAAGCATGTCATCACGATTATCAAGTAGTTTTCCTAGTTCCTCATTCTCTTGGCGCAAGAAGGAAAGCTCGTCACGTACCTCATCCTCAGAGTCGGAGTCCGAGTCATCCTTCTGGCTCTTCTTGCTGCCGGAGCGATGTGCCATGCCGCAGAAGCCGTCTCGCGCGAAGCAGCTCAGCCCGCTCAGGTTCTTGGATACCTTCTTGCTCTTGCACCGATCACCTTTGTCTTCACTGCTACTCGAGCTCGAGGTAGAGTAGGCAGAGCTGGAGTCGACGTCGCTCACTTCGACCATCGCTCGGGCCTTCTTGTCGTGGCCGTCCTTCTTCCTCGATCTTCGCTCGTCCTTGTTCTTGTGCTTATGCTTGTGATCGCGCCTCGACCGGTACTTGCTCTCCGTCCTCGATCGGTGCTTGTAGTTGTCCTTGTTCTCCATCTTCTCAGGGCAGTCGGCGACGAAGTGTCCTGGAATGCCACACTAAAAGCACATCCTCGTGTTCCTCCTTGTGTTCACCCGGTTCTCATGCATCCTCTCGAACCTCCTGGTCAGCAGCGCCAGCTCATCCTCTCCAAGCACGTCGAACTCCTCATCTGGCAAAGACATCAAGGAATACAAAGAGTACATCCAGGTGGATGGGTTAGCGTTAGACTTTGCACCTGAGCCACCGATGAGGGAAAGACTATGAGAATCAATCGGGCCCTCGATCTTGGCTGTCACACCCCGGTCCACCTCAGCCGACTTGAGCTTCGAGAACAGCTCGTCTACCGTCAGAGTCTCATACTTCTCAGACTCTAGAATGGCCTCGACCTTTCCGCCCCAAATAGTACGATCCAACGAGTGCAAGAGCTTCACGGCCCTGTCATGATCATCGTACGGGAGCGTGGCCACATTGGCCCTCATGTTGTTCACAATCACCGTGAACCGCTGGACCATCGTATCGATGGACTCACCAGGGAGATGAGTGAAGTTCTCGTATTCTCTCCGGTAAGTCGCAAACAACCGAGCCTGAATCTGACTGTTCCTAGCGTGAGCATTCTTTAGCGTCTCCCAAATCCTACAAGCCAAGTCCTCTGTCTGAACCTGATCGAATTTGGATTGACATAGAGCACGAAACAAGTAGTCGACCGCCTTGTTGTTGGCGTCGTGCATGTCCCTTGATCCCGGAGCAAGGAAGTTAATCGGATGAACATAAGTTGTGTTCACCGTAACGTCCCAAAGGATTTGACCCTTACTGCGGAGGAAACCGCCATCCGCCTCTGCCACATCTGGTAGTTCTTCCCATCGAAGTGCGCAGGACCCGATCCCCATTCCTGGTATGCCATCTTTGGATCTTAGACTGGTTAGAGTCCCGAAAGACCCGTAACTCCAAGAAGTCGAACACGGTCTATCCAACACTTCTCCGACTCGAACTACCAAAGTTTGCCAAAGTCACATAGACACTAAAGTGTTACTGACCCTAGGAGCAAACCACTCAACCAACCGAAACAACCACTCCCAACACGCAGCGGAAATCTGCACAGCCTGCTGTCTGTGCCACACCAGTTAGACCGATGGCTATCGTCGGTCAGACCGATGGCCGGTTAGACCGGGGGACAGAGCCGGTCAGGCTGGTGGCTACAGCAGGTGCACAGAAACATTCCAGGAAGCCTGAGTGACTTCTCTAGGCCCTGGAATAAACACCACCTCCAAGCCTCAAACTGAAGGAGAAGAAAAACCTTCACAAAACCTAACAAAACACCTTGGAACCTGCCAAGAACAGATCAGCAGCACCACAGCCCAAAGCCACATGAACCTAGCAGTTCACCCGAGCCGAAACCCAACAAAGGGCTACACCGGTCAGACCATTCAAACCCTGGGCGCTCGGGATGAACAGCGAGCCGCGGGTCAACCCCTCCAAACAACCTTCCCGATCTCCCAATTCGCTCCACGGATTCGCACAAGACTTTGGGGATACTAGGAGTACCTCATGGGCATACCATAGCTACGATTTGGTCCACCAAAACTTGTTGAATCAAGAGGAATTGAAGGATTTCCACCAAGAACACCACTTTCTTGAAACCTAGGAAAACCCCAAAATCAAGCACCTTTACTCACGGAATTGGGAGGGGAATCACAAGGAAAAGAACCACAAAGGGTTCATGCATACATCCCCAATCAAATCCCAAAGAGAAAGGCATCAAATCCACCACAAGAAAATCACCAAGAAATGGCTCCGAAAATCACCAAAAAGGAAAACGGGGGAACAACACAAGGCCTTGAGGAACCTTGCCGAATCATCTATACATACCATGAAGGTTCATACAAGGTCTAGCTTGCCACCCGATCATCCATCCCTCTCTAAGGATCTCACCATGAAGCTCTCAAGCTAGCCCTAAAAATCCTAAGGAAAATAGGAAGGGAAAATAGCAAAAGCAAATGAGCTTGGGGTCCAAGAGATGGCTGCCATCCTCTCACCACTTGGGTTATATGGAGGCAACCGAAAGACGAAACTACCCCTAAGACATAAAACTAAGATACACACCCCCGAGGGGCAATTTGGGAATCTTCGTCGTAGCACCATCGGACGGATACCCGGCGACCGCAAACTTGCTTACCTCGACGCAAGCCTTGCGATCTCGATGCGTGTCCTCCGCTTCGAAGTCTCCGGAAGGCATCGTCACACACCGGTCAGACCGGTGCTCCCCACCGGTCAGACAGGTCCAGTGCTGCTACACTTCGGTATTCGGTCTTGGCTTTGTGGATCAACCAAGGAACCCAGTGGTTTTGTGGTGAACCATTGGAAACCCCGCAGACTTGGTGTAGCCTCCCACCAATCTCCACTCATGACTTGGCTCCCATGAAATCCTGGCTCGACCTTGGTTTTGAGGCTCAACCAAGAAACCGTCCATGACTTCGTCTTGCTGTTCTTGCCACCATGCGGCCCGCACTTGACCCCGCTGGCCACCAGGTCCCTCGAACCAAGCCTACTTGTCTGCTCCACACCTGGAGACCTCACCAGCATCGACCTTTCGCGCTTGTTCTTCACCTGCACCAACACCAATCAAGCCGCAACCTGCACCTGCAATACTGGGCCAAGAGTCAGTCCACACAACGTTGTCAATCACTCATCACACCAGGAAGCGACCATCCACCGGTCCTCGAAACACACAGGCTCTCAGTACACACCATACCCTCACCTCTAGGCACAACACGAGACTCAGGCTCACAACGAGAAGGGCGGTACTTGTCCTTATTTGCCATCTCCCTAGCAAACCTCTCCTCACACTTCCTCCTGAAGCAAAACTCAGCAAGATGCCCATCCCTCCACAATGGCCACAATGGGAGGGGATGGCTTTTGGCTTTGGCTTTGGACTCTCTTTGGGCTGTGGCTTCTCCTCACTCGGTTTCTTTCCGTTCTTCCCAAAGAACTCATTCCCCAAGTCACTCTTGAACTTGATGGGTTTCTGGAAGTTGTTGGTTGTTGGAGGATGTTGGCACTTCTTACGTCGTTACTAGATTTGCAACGGCGCCAGAAAGCCTGTTGGTATACTACACGATCACAGATAGATCCGCAAGCGCACGGATACCATTGTAGCTTTTACCCGGGAGTATTCCAAGGTATCGAATTCCACGGGGAACGAGAAGTGTTGTGAACCTGAACTAATTCGTTCGGGGGATATGGTGACGAAGGATAGAAAGGCAAGGGTAGATTTCGGGTAGAGAGGGGATAGCTGATGAAGTTTGGGACTCGTGAGAGTCACGGATAGAATCAAGGCAAAACTTGTCGCTCGTCAGGGCCAGAGGGAAAAGAGCCACGGAAAGGGATGTGAAGGGGGCTCTGATGTCATAACTTCTACCTGTCGGAACTAACGTGGTGGACTATAAAGCCCATCCGAAGCTGTCACCTCCCTAGGGTACCACAACTATTCTGTTCAACCGGGAAGCATTCCAAGGTACTGGAAATCCTAGACACCACGTCTACACTAACCAAGCACTACTTTACTCGAATTCAAAGCAAAGCAATCACAACAAGTAGAAACTACTAAATGCAATCGAAGAACCTAAGAGCGAACGATGAAATGACTTGAGACTTAGTTACTCACGAATCCGAACTTACAAAAATATCCCAGGTGTGGACGACCGTAGTTGTACCGCACCCGCCGAGGAAGGGGAAGAAGACCGACACTCCGGCTTCTACTCCAACACTCAACTCTCTCTCCCTACTCTCTGTTGACGGTCCTTACAGCAAAAATTTGACAGTCAAAACCTCAGGTTCGAGAGGAGTATATGACAAGTTTCATGCACATTTTTAGTACTAATAAAGTTCCACGAGTTGTGTTGTGATTTTCATATGCAGGTACACATTTTGTGAGAATTTGGGACCAACACACCACACGTGCGAGGCACGGCCGAACCACCTGGTCCGGCCGGCCCTGCATGTGCGGCTGGACCTGCCCCGTGGCATGTCTCTGGTCCAGAGTACCCCCTCTCCCTTGGGCACAACTTGGACGAGCGTGACTCACTGAAGAAACGTCGGTTTGATCAAATGATGGAGGCTAGGATCACTTGGATCAATGGGTCCACTTATCCGATCGCTCAACCGCCATAACCGTCATCCAGAGGCAATCCTAGGCGTCCCCGAACACAGTCGGTGCATCACACGGCGTGGGGTAGGGCTGGCCGCACCTAGAGGGCCGGCTGCACCTATCAACTGGCGTGTCGGGCGAAACCGACCCAAGGAGCCGACCTACAACCGCCTCAGGAGTAGTGATCAGGAGCGTCCAAGGTGAGAGGCGGCACATCCCAGGGCCGGCCGTGCCTAGTGAGCCGGACGCACCTGGGGTTTTGGCCCCCGCACTCCACTGACCTCCCTTGCCTATAAAAGGCACCTCCCACTCGCTGGAATGGACACACAACGCAGGAGCATCTCCATTTCCCTCTATTGTTCACTTAGAGTAGGATTAGTGTAGTTTGGGTGTTAGAGTCGAGTCGAGCTAGTCTCGGGGTTCCAGAGGAGTCTTCTTCAGGGTTTCGGTACTACTCTTGTATCCTTTCTTTGTTTAGACTCAAGTACAATTCAAGTTATCTTTCTATCTTACCTTTCGAGTCAATTACATTCAGCTTTTACTTTGCTCTAGAAGCTTTATTCTTGGTTTAGACTAAAGTTAGTTTAATCTTGGTTAGCGTAGCTCTCTTGAACCCTATAGTGTTGTGGTCGTTCTTCGCTTGATCTTCTACCGAGTACGTTTGTGCTTAGTAGCGGAGAGAGACCTTCCTTCGTGATATCCGGGGAAAGGTTCTTTGGCTCGTTGTGAGCACGGTCTTAGATTGGTGTCCTGTTCAATGGAATAGTTGTGGTACTGTTAGGTATTTTAGCATCACACGAATAAATCCGCAAGCGCACGGATACCGTTGTAGCTTTCACCTCAGAGTATTCCAAGGGTATCGAATCCAAGGGAACATGTGTGTACTAACTTCGTATAGTCGGTCCAAGGACACACCCAGACAAGAGGTAAGGATAGAGAGGATTCCTAAAGATAGCACTATAGATGAGATTAAAGGTCGATCTCTAGATAGAACTTGGCTTAGGATACCGATAGCCCTAACTTAACAGGCGACTCCGGTATGCGGATCTATGTGGAACGGAGCTCTGACTATATCTAGCTGCGGAGGATCAACGAGGGCCAGAAGGGTTGTCACCACCTCCTGGACTGCCTCTACCTAACCTTGGGATAAGCCGAACGGATGATAATCGGTAGCGTGTCACCACCTCCGATGTAGGCAAATAA
This sequence comes from Cenchrus fungigraminus, assembly GCA_036936925.1. Classification (NCBI taxonomy): domain Eukaryota; kingdom Viridiplantae; phylum Streptophyta; class Magnoliopsida; order Poales; family Poaceae; genus Cenchrus; species Cenchrus fungigraminus. Next base: position 51,551,382 of record CM072772.1, on the reverse strand, counting down.
TATATCCATTTCGATCGTCTCGACGAGCTCGTCACAATGGTGCAGTCTAAATTGGCATTTGAGGTTGTTTATGATGACGTCCTATATAAGCCATTAGATAAGTTGCTCTCAACTGTACCATTTAGCACGTATTTCGGTGTGCCCTACAACAAAAGCTAGAAACACCAACACTTGTGGAGATTGTCAGTATAAAGCCCTATTCTAGTGTTGATGATCACTTTTCATTTATTTTACGTAGGAGTTGATGGTGTAAAAGTGGTACTTAACAGCCGTCAACAACACCCCCACACTTGACCTTTGCTCGTCCCGAGTGAAGGGAGAACAAATCAAGTGGGACATGATATCCAGAGGTATGAAGCAAGCATAAGAGATATTCCAAACCATACCTTGTACTTGTGAACTCTATGGAGTGTCTATCATGCTATCTTGGGTAGTTGAGGAATGCAATAGTCAAGAATCAAATCACCTCTGCTTACCATGTCAAGTAACTTGGGCCTTTGCAATAAATTTTCAAAACAAACCTTTGCTCAGCTCCTCATCTGATTCTCTCATGTCACTCAATGTGTATATGTCCTCACCAAGGCATTAGACTTGCCTTTCTTTCATCCTACTTCTAATGAAGGTTGTATGTGGAGCTCAGGGTAGGATAAAAGATAAAGTATACATGCATCACATCTATTGCAAAGTCAAAAACCGGATCCAAGGAGAAAATCAAGTCATACAATCAGATCAAGACGTGCACATGTATGGATGTGATGGATATGGTAAGGTGGATACTAGACCCAGAATAGGTGTTAGATATTACCATATATATGATGAATGTTGTGGTGATGGTAAGGTGGACACTAGGCCCGGAGCGGGTGCTAGTTATTACCATCTAATTTATTGGAACCCCTTTTTGCGTGACCACATCTCTCTCCTTTTCCTTCTTTCTTTTTGGACATGAGCTATCTTTCTCTCTTTTTTTTCTTCGTGCTTTGAGCATGGTTTTTTTCACCTATGCTTTTGAGCATGGTTTTTTTTTGCATAGCCCATGCCCTTTTTCAAGGATACTTTGGAGAGAGAGGTCACATATGGAGCTTTATTTTTGTGGAATGGATGGATGGTACAATGCTAACTTCCAGTGTAGAAGCATAGCAAGGGGATATGGTGGTGTGCACATGAATCTTGATCGTGAAAGCATGAAAAGAATTCTCACAAGGGTCACAACAATTTGACAAAGCTCAATGCAATGACAAGCAGCTTATGAGTATAAGGTTTTCAAGATAACATATCATATGGCTTTGGTAGGACTTTGGCATATCAAAGAGGAGTCTTGCAAAGGGTCTTTAAGTTTTCAAATAAAGTTCCCAAGCACTCAAACATTGACAGAGAAGATCATATCATCAAACCATATCTCAAACATCAACTACTCAAATGAGCACAAGTTCCCTAATGATATTTGTTCACAAGCATCAAGATGATAAGTATGGAATAAAACATATGCAAGCCAACCACAGGAAACATGTAGAGCAAGTAGAGCACGATTCCAAGAGTTTGATTTAGCAGATAAGAATTGAAACTCATTCAAACTCATGAATCAAAGAGAGTGAGATAAAGGGTGCACATACCATCGCTCTTGAAGAAATAGAGATCAAGGAGGACCAGCAGTGGTTCAACTGACCCATGGGGCAGCCGGATCACTCTAGTTTACCTTGTCTCTTGTCATGGAAGCGCAGTCGATGTTGTGCAACGCCTGTGTGGGAGATTTCAAGTGTGTATGTCGATGATAAGCTTGGAAGATCTCCCCCCACACTTGTTCATGTACCTAGTGCTGTCTTTAAACAAAATGGAAAAAACAAAAGAGGGACTCTACTGATTCAAGAACCAGGGAGCCTTTTATTCAAATTCAAATATAAATTCACCATGAGACCTATCTCAAACAAGGCTGACCTACCTTGGTTTACCTTCCCGTTTTGAATCAAGCTCGATGACTTACCCCATTCGGATTCAAAATTCCTGCGAGGGTTAGTCCGCATACACAACCAATATCCATGCAAGCATTAACCATACGATTCATCAATCAAACTCGACACCATGTCTTGTTTGATTGAAGAAGACAGTTTCAACCTAAGCACCATTCTTAATTTGAAACAACCTATGAAAGCACGTAGCTAAACATGCACTCAAACCATAGCATTACAAACACAGATAAAGGAAGCATGAAAGCATGATCGAGCTATCTTCAAAGGGGCATAAACACGAGCATGTGATGGTGAACAATGGGCAAGCTCCCAAAAGGGCTTTGTTTAAAGTCAAAAGCAGGACGTACCTAACTGGGCAAGACACAGGAGCTAACATCACCTCCAAACCAGGATAAGATTTGGTATGAGAGGAACTTTACTCGGGATGCTCATATGCCTCCCCCACACTTGAAGTTTGCATTACTAGGCAACAAAACTCAAGTGTGTGGAGATCAAGCTTCCTTTTGTAAATGTTCTCTCAACAAAAACTTATAAAGGTATTGTAGTGATGTAGCTCGCATGTTTTTAGGCATCACCTATCCATCATTCTTTTCAATCTCCACCTAAAAGGTTAGCGACCGAAAATACCCGAAGGACAACCTTATCCTAAAAATATGTTCTTGCTTTTTATTTGAAAATGAAAATAAAATCTAACCTAATCCAGGCTATCTCCTGGTAGTGCTTTGTTTACGATCATAAGCTCGACCATGGGAACTTTTTTCCTACAGCTATCATTAGGGATGTCATTCCTGTCTCATCACCAATTGTTGATGTATCAGTGAAGCTTCAGCTGCAAGGTTAGTGCCAGAGTGCATACACAAAATCTGCAATGCTTATGGTAAACATATGCATCTACAACCATCCTTCTAAACTTTTTACAGGAGAGGACCATAAGGCAGTTGTAGCCCTCGTGCGTGCTCAGTGCACTAAGCATGGCTGACTCTGGAGAGGCATGATGCAAGCATGGTTCATATGGTGTACCAAGAATGAAGCTACCATGCTCATCAATGGAACCATTTCCTTTGGACTCCAGAGTCGGCGCCTCGATCTCCATGGCCCATGAATTCTCCATCTCAGGAGGTTCATCGTGTAAGATCGATGTTGATTCTCGATCAAGGTCGAGAGTAACATGATATGGGCCAACGAGCAGAGGCTCAAACTCGATCGAGGGTGATGAGGATCGTTCGCCTTCACAAAGGTGAAGAGAATCTTCCGAGACATACTCTTGAGAAGTAGAAAATTCTACAACCTCAACGAGAGCGGGCTCGGATGATGCAAACAGAGATACATGCATCATCTCCTCGAGCGGGGTTTTCTTGGGAGGAGGCTTCTCCATAGAATTCTCTGATAACAAGGGAACGATGGCAGAAGAGACTTCCCTAAGCTTTTCATCCAGGCTCCCTTGGGATGCATCGAGAAGTTTTTCTATAGGGGAGCCTAGAAGGAGATCAAGGTCGAGGACATCCAAGATTTGGAAGTCTAGATTAAACTCGATCTTATCTACTAAGTGCGGCACGGCACATGCAACCCCCCGACACTGAAGAATATGTTCGGATGGACAACTCTTGAGGAGTTTGTCGGATGGTCTTAGCGTAACGTTGCCCAACAAAGTATATGCCATGTGCCATGGCATAATGTTAACCTCCATAGTGGGGTTAAGATGGGCTTCTACGATAATTCCCTTTATGGAACAAGAAATGATCGTAGAGGGTGAACAAATCCAAAGTGCTTCGAAAAAGTTTCCCACTCTAGTCGACCACTTCTTCTCCATGGCCTCCGTGATAGATGTTTCGTTTGGAGGATCAGGAGGCAAAGGAGGTACCGTAGGCCTAGGGGAAGGTTCTGTCAAAAGATTTCTAGTTGGATGGATTTGGACAGAAGAGGGCTCCTTCCCTTGTTGGACATCAGAGCAATTCGAGGTGTTTCTGAGATTTACAAAAGGGTCATCCTCGAATCGATAGAGGAACTCTGGAGGCTGAATTTCTTCTTCCTCCATTGTTCCTGGTTCGAGAGAGGGCTCAACAGTCGAAAATTGAGATATGGAAACCAAAGGCTCCGGTTTAGCTGTTCAGAGACTCTCATGGACCGACTCTGATTTTTGGCAGGGTTCGTTATGGCAGGTAAGAAGGGAAGAGTTTTCTAAGAAGCTATATAGGATTGCTCTTCCTTCCACTAGAGTTTTGTGTGCAAACGAACCTCCAGCAGCGATTTCAAGATCTTGGGCAGCGTCCATGTCTAAACCCATGCAAAATGCGTAAAGCAAGACATCATCGGGTAGAAGTGAGCCGGGTCCAGATGCACAAAGGCGTATGAACCTAGCCCACGCTGCTTCTATAGACTCCTCCTCTAATTGTTCGAACTCGAGAATATCCCCTGGGAGAGAGGCCATATGAGTATACCATTGCATCGTCCTCTCCAAGAGAGAGAATGAGTTGCAAAAGTTATCTCGAAGTTTGCCCCAATCACCATTTACACTTTTTACAGTGTCAGTGTACCATTGCTCCGCCGTTTCTGACAGAGAGAGGGGGAACAACTTCCACCTTATGGATTCCTATGTCATGCCTGGAAGAACCAAACGCGAACACAGTTCCTCAAATTCTTCCAAATGAAAGTAGGGGTCTTCATTGATCGCTCCAAAGAAGGGTTGATCCTGAACCATGCCCATAATGTGGAAATGAAGTTCATGGTCGGATGTGGAAGTTGATGGATCGTTGAACTCGTAAGTTGAGGTGGAGAGGTCGTAAAAGGATGGCCTCTCCATGGGTAACGGGGGTAAAGGTAGAATAAAGAAAAATGAAAAGATACGAGGACCACTGGGTACGAAGATAGATACAGCAACCGTTCCCCGGCAATGGCACCAGAAAGCTTGTTGGGTATTTTAGCGTCACACGAATAAATCTGCAAGCGCACGGATACCGTTGTAGCTTTCACCTCAAAGTATTCCAAGGGTATCGAATCCAAGGGAACGTGTGTGTACTAACTTCGTATAGTCGGTCCAAGGACACACCCAGACAAGAGGTAAGGATAGAGAGGATTCCTAAAGATAGCACTATAGATGAGATTAAAGGTCGATCTCTAGATAGAACTTGGCTTAGGATACCGATAGCCCTAACTTAACAGGCGACTCCGGTATGCAGATCTATGTGGAACGGAGCTCTGACTATATCCAGCTGCGGAGGATCAACAAGGGCCAGAAGGGCTGTCACCACCTCCTGGACTGCCTCTACCTAACCTTGGGATAAGCCGAACGGATGATAATCGGTAGCGTGTCACAACGTCCACGCTGTGGTTACTGTCGTAGCCAACGGACTACGGCACCCTGTACTGATAGAACTACGACAACGGAAGAGAACTGATCTCACTCACTATAGGTACTACTAGCTTATGCTAAAGGCATACGAGAGAGCACTCGGTCCCGTACTATGCTTCCAACATATACGAACGACTTGCAGCAGACGAACGTATAAACCCAGGATCTACGCACTAGTACAGGAAAAAGGCTACTCATGCAACCTAGCATAAACTATTAGAAAGGAATAACAAACACACTTTATTCTAATTAGAGCATGCAAGCATATCCACTTTATTCTAAATGATGAACATGCATACAAACGGGATATAAACTTGTGCACCTAATCAACTAGATCGAGGAGGCGTGTTCGTGAAGAACACATGCCTCTAAATGATGAACAGGCGAAGAACACAAGAACATATCACTTGCACTTTAGTCTAAATGGAAAATGCGGAAATACTTACTTTACTCTAATTGAAGAACAAGCATCCGTTGAAATACAACTCTCTCTCTCACTGTCTAATTCTCTAATCTACCAAGGATAGGCCTCTCCTTTGAAGGGAAGCTCTCATCCTTGGGTGAAGTGGTCTAGTGTGACCTATTCTCTACCCCCTCCCCTTCTATTTATAGGCCAAGGAGAGTAGGAGGAGCCCCCTTGGCTGCCATGGGTGCCACCAGTAGGGTGGTGACACATGGCGAAGAGGAGTGGGGGCCAAGTTGATGTATCTTCCATGAGAAGGAGCTTGAGGCGGTTTCCTTCCTGCGTAAGCTACTGAATCTTGCGGTGTAAGCTTACGGGAAGCCACCCATTGTAGCCACCTTGTCCATGCACCCCATGCTGCTGATGTGGCATGGACCCGCGCCAGGTGTGGGCCCTGCTGGTAGGTCCCGCGTGATGAGGTGTGGGCCCCAGGTGACGTCATCTATCATTTGTTCGTTTATTTCATATCTCGTGCATACAAACTCCGATGTAGGAAAATAATATATCCATTTCGATCGTCTCGATGAGCTCGTTGCAATGGTGCAGTCTAAATTGGCATTTGAGGTTGTTTATGATGATGTCCTATATAAGCCATTAGATCAGTTGCTCTCAACTGTACCATTTAGCACGTAGTTCGGTGTGCCCTGCAACAAAAGCTAGAAACACCAACACTTGTGGAGATTGTCAGTATAAAGCCCTATTCTAGTGTTGATGGTCACTTTTCATTTATTTTACATAGGAGTTGACGGTGTAAAAGTGGTACTTAACAGTCGTCAATAACACCCCCACACTTGACCTTTGGTCGTCCCGAGTGAAGGGAGAACAAATCAAGTGGGACATGATATCCAGAGGTATGAAGCAAGCATAAGAGATGTTCCAAACCATACCTTGTACTTGTGAACTCTATGGAGTGTCTATCATGCTATCTTGGGTAGTTGAGGAATGCAATAGTCATGAATCAAATCACCTTTGCTCACCATGTCAAGTAACTTGGAGTTTTGCAATAAATTTTCAAAACAAACCTTTGCTCAGCTCCTCATCTGATTCTCTCATGTCACTCAATGTGTATATGTCCTCACCAAGGCATTAGACTTGCCTTTCTTTCATCCTACTTCTAATGATGGCTGTATGTGGAGCTCAGGGTAGGATAAAAGATAAAGTATACATGCATCACATCTATTGCAAAGTCAAAAACCGGATCCAAGGAGAAAATCAAGTCATACAATCAGATCAAGACGTGCACATGTATGGATGTGATGGATATGGTAAGGTGGATACTAGACCCAGAATGGGTGTTAGATATTATCATATATAAGATGAATGTTGTGGTGATGGTAAGGTGGACACTAGGCCCGGAGCGGGTGCTAGTTATTACCATCTAATTTATTGGAACCCCTTTTTGCGTGACCACATCTCTCTCCTTTTCCTTCTTTCTTTTTGGACATGAGCTATCTTTCTCTCTCTTTTTTTTCTTCATGCTTTGAGCATGGTTTTTTTTCACCTATGCTTTTGAGCATGGTTTTTTTTTTGCATAGCCCATGCCCTTTTTCAAGGATACTTTGGAGAGAGAGGTCACATATGGAGCTTTATTTTTGTGGAATGGATGGATAGTACAATGCTAACTTCCAGTGTAGAAGCATAGCAAGGGGATATGGTGGTGTGCACATGAATCTTGATCGTGAAAGCATGATAAGAATTCTCACAAGGGTCACAACAATTTGACAAAGCTCAATGCAATGACAAGCAGCATATGAGTATAAGGTTTTCAAGATAACATATCATATGGCTTTGGTAGGACTTTGGCATATCAAAGAGGAGCCTTGCAAAGGGTTTTCAAGTTTTCAAATAAAATTCCCAAGCACTCAAACATTGACAGAGAAGATCATATCATCAAACCATATATCAAACATCAACTACTCAGATGAGCACGAGTTCCCTAATGATATTTGTTCACAAGCATCAAGATGATAACTATGGAATAAAACATATGCAAGCCAACCATAGGAAACATGTAGAGCAAGTAGAGCACGATTCCAAGAGTTTGATTTAGCAGATAAGAATTGAAACTCATTCAAACTAATGAATCAAAAAGAGTGAGATAAACGGTGCACATACCATCGCTCCTGAAGAAATAGAGATCAAGGAGGACCAGTAGTGGTTCAACTGACCCATGGGGCAGCCGGATCACTCTAGTTTACCTTGTCTCTTGTCATGGAAGCGCAGTCGATGTTGTGCAACGCCTGTGTGGGAGATTTCAAGTGTGTATGTCGATGATAAGCTTGGGAGATCTCCCCCACACTTGTTCATGTACCTAGTGTTGTCTTCAAACAAAATGGGAATAACAAAAGAGGGACTCTACTGGTTCAAGAACCAGGGAGCCTTTTATTCAAATTCAAATATAAATTCACCATGAGACCTAGCTCAAACAAGGCTGACCTACCTTGGTTTACCTTCCCTTTTTGAATCAAGCTCGATGACTTACCCCATTCTGTTTCGAAATTCCTGCGAGGGTTAGTCCGCATACACAACCAATATCCATGCAAGCATTAACCATAAGGTTCATCAATCAAACTCGACACCATGTCTTGTTTGATTGAAGAAGACAGTTTCAACCTAAGCACCATGCTTAATTTGAAACAACCTATGAAAGCACGAAACTAAACATGCACTCAAACCATAGCATTACAAACACAGATAAAGGAAGCATGAAAGCATGATCAAGCTATCTTCAAAGGGGCATAAACACGAGCATGTGATGGTGAACAACGGGCAAGCTCCCAAAAGGGCTTTGTTTAAAGTCAAAAGCAGGACGTACCTAACTGGGCAAGACACAGGAGCTAACATCACCTCCAAACCAGGATAAGATTTGGTATGAGAGGAACTTTACTCGGGATGCTCACATACCTACCCCACACTTGAAGTTTGCATTACTAGGCAACAAAACTCAAGTGTGTGGAGATCAAGCTTCCTTTTGTAAATGTTCTCTCAACAAAAACTTATAAAGGTGTTGTACAGATGTAGCTCGCAAGTTCTTAGGCATCACCTGTCCATCATTCTTTTCAATCTCCACCTGAAAGGTTAGCGACCGAAAATACCCGAAGGACAACCTTATCCTAAAAACATGTTCTTGCTTTTTATTTGAAAACGGAAATAAAATCTAACCTAATCTAGGCTATCTCCTGGCAGTGCTTTGTTTACTGTCATAAGCTCGACCATGGGAACTTTTTTCCTGCAGCTATCATTGGTGATGTCATTCCTGTCTCATCACCAATTGTTGATGTATCAGTGAAGCTTCAGCTACTAGGTTAGTGCCAGAGTGCATACACGAAATCTGCAATGCTTATGGTAAACATATGCATCTACAACCATCCTTCTAAACTTTTTACAGGAGAGGACCATAAGGCAGTTGTAGCCCTCGTGTGTGCTCAGTGCACTAAGCATGGCTAACTCTGGAGAGGCATGATGCAAGCATGGTTCATATGGTGTACCAAGAATGAAGCTACCATGCTCATCAATGGAACCCTTTCCTTTGGACTCCATAGTCGGCGCCTCGATCTCCATGGCCCATGAATTCTCCATCTCAGGAGGTTCATCGTGTAAGATCGATGTTGATTCTCGATCAAGGTCGAGAGTAACATGATATGGGCCAACGAGCAGAGGCTCAAACTCGATCGAGGGTGATGAGGATCGTTCGCCTTCACAAAGGTGAAGAGAATCTTCCGAGTCATACTCTTGAGGAGTAGAAAATTCTACAACCTCAACGAGAGCGGGCTCGGATGATGCGAACAGGGATACATGCATCATCTCCTCGAGCGGGGTTTTCTTGGGAGGAGGCTTCTCCATAGAATTCTCTGATAACAAGGGAACGATGGCAGAAGAGACTTCCCTAAGCTTTTCATCCAGGCTCCCTTGGGATGCATCGAGAAGTTTTTCTATAGGGGAGCCTAGAAGGAGATCAAGATCGAGGACATCCAAGATGTGGAAGTCTAGATTAAACTCGATCTTATCTACTAGGAGCGGCACGGCACATGCAACCCCGCGACACTCAAGAATATGTCCGGATGGACAACTCTTGAGCAGTTTGTCGGATGGTCTTAGCGTAACATTGCCCAACAAAGTATACGCTATGTGCCATGGCATAATGTTAACCTCCATAGTGGGGTTAAGATGGGCTTCTACGATAATTCCCTTTATGGAACAAGAAATGATCATAGAGGGTGAACAAATCCAAAGTGCTTCGGAAAAGTTTCCCACTCTAGTCGACCACTTCTTCTCCATGGCCTCCGTGATAGATGTTTCGTTTGGAGGATCAGGAGGCAAAGGGGGGTACTGTAGGCCTAGGGGAAGGTTCTGTCAAAAGATTTCTAGTTGGGTGGATTTGGACAGAAGAGGGCTCCTTCCCTTGTTGGACATCTAAGCAATTCGAGGTGTTTCTAAGATTTTCAAAAGGGTCATCCTTGAATCGATAGAGGAACTCTGGAGGCTGAATTTCTTCTTCCTCCATTGTTCCTGGTTCGAGAGAGGGCTCAATGGTCGAAAATTGAGATGTGGAAACCAAAGGCTCAGGTTTAGCTGTTGAGAGACTCTCATGGACCGACTCTGATTTTTGGCGGGGTTCGTTATGGCAGGTAAGAAGGGAAGAGTTTTCTAAGAAGCTATCTAGGATTGCTCTTCCTTACACTAGAGTTTTGTGTGCAAACGAACCTCCAGCAGCGATGTCAAGATCTTGGGCAGCGTCCATGTCTAAACCCATGCAAAATGCGTAAAGCAAGACATCATCGGGTAGAAGTGAGCCTGGTCCAGATGCACAAAGGCGTATGAACCTAGCCCACGCTGCTCCAATAGACTCCTCTAATTGTTCGAACTCGAGAATATCCCCTGGGAGAGAGGCCATATGAGTATACCATTGCACCGTCCTCTCCACGAGAGAGAATGAGTTGCAAAAGTTATCTCGAAGTTTGTCCCAATCACCATTTACACTTTTTACAGTGTCAGTGTACCATTGCTCCGCCCTTTCTGACAGAGAGAGGGGGAACAACTTCCGCCTTATGGATTCCTGTGTCATGCCTGGAAGAACCAGACGCGAACACAGTTCCTCAAATTCTTCCAAATGAAACTAGGGGTCTTCATTGATCGCTCCAAAGAAGGGTTGATCCTGAACCATGCCCGTAATGTGGAAATGAAGTTCATGGTCGGATGTGGAAGTTGATGGATCGTTGAACTCGTAAGTTGAGGTGGAGAGGTCGTAAAAGGATGGCCTCTCCATGGGTAAAGGGGGTAAAGGTAGAATAAAGAAAAATGAAAAGATACGAGGACCACTGGGTACGAAGATTGATACAGCAACCGTTCCCCGGCAACAGCGCGAGAAAGCTTGTTGGGTATTTTAGCGTCACACGAATAAATCCGTAAGCGCACGGATACCGTTGTAGCTTTCACCTCAGAGTATTCCAAGGGTATCGAATCCAAGGGAACGTGTGTGTACTAACTTTGTATAGTCAGTCCAAGGACACACCCAGACAAGAGGTAAGGATAGAGAGGATTCCTAAAGATAGCACTATAGAGGAGATTAAAGGTCGATCTCTAGATAGAACTTGGCTCAGGATACCGATAGCCCTGACTTAACAGGCGACTCCGGTATGCGGATCTATGTGGAACGGAGCTCTGACTATATCCAGCTACAGAGGATCAACAAGGGCCAGAAGGGTTGTCACTACCTCCTGGACTGCCTCTACCTAACCTTGGGATAAGCCGAACGGATGATAACCGGTAGCGTGTCACAACGTCCACGCTGTGGTTACTGTCGTAGCCAACGGACTACGGCACCCTGTACTGATAGAACTAGGACCACGGAAGAGAACTGATCTCACTCACTATAGGTACTACTAGCTTATGCTAAAGGCATATGAGAGAGCACTCGGTCCAGTACTATGCTTCCAACGTATACGAACGACTTGCAGCAGACGAACGTATAAACCCAGGATCTACACACTAGTAGAGGAAAAAGGCTACTCATGCAACCTAGCATAAACTATTAGAAAGGAATAACGAACACACTTTATTCTAATTAGAGCATGCAAGCATATCCACTTTATTCTAAATGACGAACATGCATACAAACGGGATACAAACTTGTGCACCTAATCAACTAGATCGAGGAGGCGTGTTCGTGAAGAACACATGCCTCTAAATGATGAACAGGCGAAGAACACAAGAACATATCACTTGCACTTTAGTCTAAATAGAAAATGCGGAAATACTTACTTTACACTAATTGAAGAACAAGCATCCGTAGAAATACAACTCTCTCTCTCACTCTCCAATTCTCTAATCTACCAAGGAGAGGCCTCTCCTTTGAAGGGAAGCTCTCATCCTTGGGTGAAGTGGTGTAGTGTGTCCTATTCTCTACCCCCTCCCCTTCTATTAATAGGCCAAGGAGAGTAGGAGGAGCCCCCTTGGCTGCCATGGGCGCCACCAGTAGGGTGGTGACACATGGCGAAGAGGAGTGGGGGCCAAGTTGATGTATCTTCCATGAGAAGGAGCTTGAGGCGGTTTCCTTCCTGCGTAAGCTACTGAATCTTGCGGTGTAAGCTTCTGGGAAGCCAGCCATTGCTGCCACCTTGTCCATGCGCCCCATGCTGCTGATGTAGCATGGACCCGCGCCAGGTGTGGGCCCTACTGGTGGGTCCCGCATGACGAGGTGTGGGCCCCAGGTGACGTCATCTATCATTTGTTCGTTTATTTCATATCTTGTGCATACGAACTCGGATGTAGGCAAATAATATATCCATTTTGATCGTCTCGACGAGCTCGTCGCAATGGTGCAGTCTAAATTGGCATTTGAGGTTGTTTATAATGACGTCCTATATAAGCCATTAGATCAGTTGCTCTCAACTGTACCATTTAGCACGTATTTCGGTGTGCCATGCAACAAAAGCTAGAAACACCAACACTTGTGGAGATTGTCAGTATAAAGCCCTATTCTAGTGTTGATGATCACTTTTCATTTATTTTACGCTGGAGTTGACGGTGTAAAAGTGGTACTTAACAGCCGTCAACAGGTACCCTAAGGAGGTGACAGCTCCAGATGGACTCAGTAGTCCACCACGTTAGTTCGGGCCGGTAGGATTCAGCGCGTCGTCGTTGTCCCTTCTCATCCCAGTCTGAGAGCGCGGCTTTGCATGCCCCTACAGCACTAGAAGAGCTTGTCGAGTTTAGCTTGCCTTGGTTATTCTTTGCCTTAGATCTTTACCTAGAGTTGACAAGAATAGATAGACTGTGTTTGGATCCTTTCTCGTCTCGTTGTCCTCCCAGCTCATTAGATCCTCTCTAAAGCCTTTATTAAAATCTCCTTGTGTGTCAAGTTATCCCCGAATATCTTTATTTGTTACCCCCGCTATAGCTCTTTACCGAGTCTCATTACTCTCCACCGTTTATCCGATCATCTTTGCCGTAGTGCCTCCCTTGGGAAAATATAAATACGATAACCCGAATACCACCGGGTGAAGTGCTACAACGGTAATCCGTGCGCTTGTGGACCTTTCTGTGACGTATGTTTTACCAAAGATGTTCCTAGCTCCATTACTAGGGGTATAAACCCGGTAGCGACACTTGAGAGTGCCAACAAGCATTCTTGGCGCCGTCGCCGTGAGTGCAAACTTAGTAGTGAGGCTAAGGAACGTCAACGAGAATTTCTGGCGCCGTTGCCGAGGAGGCAATAGGCAAAAGATATCGTTTAAACTTAGTGGTAGAGTTATCCAGGTTCGGTGAACCGCTATTTAAGCGGGTTTACCCTTGCTCTACTCTCGTGTACACAGAGTAGTGCATGACCGGTTTCGACCTACTGTCCAACTTCCACGACAATCCGGAGTCACTTGTGAGGAGAGTGCGACCTCGCATCCTCATTCCTCGGAAGTTTCTCTCGAGTCAAGAGACGAACACCGTCGATCCCGTAGACAGCACCTCGTCAGCACCGATGGCTGAGAGGACGATCCGCGAGTTTTCCGCTCCCTCCAACACCAATGTCCCTACCGGACCGAACGTGACGGTGGGAGATGGAAACTTTGAACTCAAGCCGGTGTTGATCAACATGGTGCAAGCTAGTCTGTTCTGCGGCAAGCCGAATGAAGATGCCAACGCACATCTCCAGCATTTTCTGGAGGTGTGTAGGACTTTCACTATCTGTGGAGTGACGGACGATGCATTTCGTCTTCGCCTATTCCCGTTCTCATTGCTCGGGAAGGCGAAGCAATGGTTTTATACGGAGCGAGATTCCATCAACACATGGGATAAGTGCTCTAAGGCATTTCTCGCAAAATTCTTCCTGGTGGGCAAAACCAATGCCCTCCGCGCTAGAATTTCGGGCTTCCAGCAGTAGAATGATGAGAGTATCCCGGAAGCATGGGAACGTTTCCAGGAGTATATCACTGTGTGCCCGCACCATGTCATGCAAGGGTGGTTCTTAATTCAAACCTTCTACCACAGGCTCAAGCGTACCGCCCGTGAGCACCTAGATGCAACCGCTGGAGGAGCCTTCTTTTCGCTACAAGTACCCGCTGCCAAGGAATTGATCGAGAAGATGGTGGCAAATCAAGGTTGGGATGGAGATCGCCTCAAACCCTAGCCATGGTGTACACCAAGTCGATGGAATCGACATGCTCGCCGCCAAGATGGACCTCCTAATGAAGAAATTGGAGGCACCAAGCAATGTGGACTCCGCCAAGATTATGGACGCTCGCATGACGTGCGAGGTTTGCGGTAATGTGGGTCATTCGGGAAATGATTGTCCCGAGACAAGGGAAGAAGCTAGCTTCATCAACAATGGCAACAACAACGGGTTCCACAACCACAACTACAACAATCAATGGTGGAACTCGAGGCCCAATTTCCCGTTCAACAATCAAAATGGAGGTAATTACTCTAACAATTTCAATAATCAGCCCTCCATTAGAGATCTTGTCTTTGGCCAAGCTAAAATTAATGAAAATGTAAACAAGAAGCTAGCCGTCATTGATAAAGTTCTTGAAAATTTGAATTCCACCATAGAATCCATCACAACTGCTATGAAGAATCAGCTAAGCTTTAATAAAATGATAGAAACTCAACTTGCTCAGCTTGCTGCTTCTTTACCTTCTTCCGAGTCGGGTGGAATCCCGGGGCAACCCGAACCTACCCGAGAGAATTTAAAATCGGTGCCACGAGAGGTGGTAAGACCACTCGGGATCCACCATATCCTAACCCCGCAGAGAAGAAACAGAAGGAAGTGATCACCGAGTCAAAGGAAGAAGAGGACACCGAGAAGGTAGCTCCCAATGAAGAAAAGTTAAGGAAGACGGCACCCCATGATTTCTTTGATACCACGCTACTTCCATTTCCCCGAAGAATCAAGAAGCCTACCATGGATGAGCAATTCGGGAAGTTCGTTGAGGTAATCAAGAAACTCAATGTCAACATACCATTTCTTGAGGCTATGCAGGTACCGACCTACGCCAAGTACCTCAAGGACATCCTCAACAATAAAAGACCTCTACCTACCACGGATATGGTCAAGCTTACGGAGGAATGTAGTGCGGCCATTCTAAAGAAGAAAGACCCCGGGTGTCCTACAATCAGCTGCTCTATCGGGTCCCAATACTTTGAGAATGCACTATGCGACCTTGGAGCCAGTGTTAGCATCATGCCTAAGGTAGTCTTCGATAAACTTAACTATACTTCCTTGTCGCCTACAACCATGTGCTTGCAGCTAGCGGGTCAATCGGTCCGCTACCCGGCGGGGATAGCGGAGGACATTCCGGTGAGAGTTCGGGATTTCTTCGTACCCGTGGATTTCGTCGTCCTCGACATGGATGTTGATACAAGGACGCCTCTAATCCTCGGGATACCTTACTTGAGTACCACCAATGCTAACATCGATGTAGGAGCCGGAGAAATCCGCCTTAACATCAACGGCGAGGAAGAACGATTCACCTTTAGACCAAAGGTGGAGCAATGTTCCCAGGTACGAATAGTCGATAGAAAAATTTCAAACTGTGTGCAGAAAGAGAAGGTGGCCCCGACCAAACCCAAGGTGGATAGTCTCACTGCCACGATGAGGAAGCATTGGGAGCAAGACAAAGCATTCAAAGGGCGCCACCAACCAAAGAAGTTGAAAGCAATCAACAAGGGGGAAAAGAAGACGGAAACCAAAAACACCCCCGCTAAAGCCCCACCAACTTCAGCACCACTGAAGAGAACAAAGAGGGTGTGGCGTGTGAAGAGAGCATCGTCCGAGTCTTCCACTCTGGGACCGGACGAATCCAAGATCAATTGAGCAAACATAGGAGTCCCGCTCACGGACTCTAAAACTACGAGCCCTCACCGTGAGGTAAACCGGTATTTATCTCATATTTCCCTTCCAACATTTTATTTCGTGCATCAAGCATATTTAAATTTCAAATTTGATTTCACCATTGCATTAGTAAGTAAACAAGACATAGAAAAACAGTTTTGGAGATTTTTGGTGATACGGCCGAACCTAGAGGTACGGCCGTACCTCCCCTCGACAAAATTTTTGTGTAGGATGTTTACAGGAGGGGACACGAGTGCTTGGAGCAAATGGAGTAGGGCCGGCCGAACCTAGTGGTACGGCCGTACCTATGATCTTCCACGAATCTATCAAGACAACCACTACAAGCTTCCAAGTGCTCAACTCATCACCAAAATGAAGACAAGCCAACCAGGTAGCCAAAAATTAGCTTGGGGGAGACCCCATTTTCAATCAAGGAAGGTATGTCCATCCAAACCAATTTTCAACATCTTGTTTATCACATTTGAATAAAAGAAAACAACAAAAATATTTGCTTCAATCATGTGCACTTGAAATCTTGTCTATACCCTCACTTTGGAAATGATGAATGGTTGCTATGTTAAAACTTTACAAGAACCTAGTGTAAAACTTTGTGCTCTATGAGCATTTGAATTTGTTGGTATATTTTGAGACAAGAGCCTAAAATAAAACTTTGTGGGAAGCAAATGCTTATGACCAAACCTAGGGTGTTGACTAGTATGATATGGTGAGACATTGTTGATCTTGCTCTATCTCATAGTATGGTGAAAATCTCGGATGATTTCTTTTGAGAAAATAAAACAAGACAAGTTCCTCAATGGTCATATCACCTACCAAAGCCATATGTCGATATCAATGTATAAACCTTCTACATATGCTTGCATGTGACCCATTGAGTTTTGCCAAATTGTTGTGACCCTTGGTAGAATCTTTTCATGCTCCCATGATCGAGATCACGTACACCCACATATACAAGCTAACTTCCACACCAGGAGTTACGCAAAACATGCCATCCACCCACCAAAAATAAATACTCCAAAGTTCCAAGGAGATTTCTCTTCTTGTATTCTTGCAAAAGGAGAGAGGGGTCATCAAAAGAAAAAAAAAGAGAAAGTATATGCTCAAAAAGCATAGAAAAAAAATGTGCTCCAATCAAAGAGCATAGAGAAAAAAATGATGAAGCATGACCCTCCTCCAAAATAAAAGCAAGAGGAGAATCTCAACCAAGGAGGACATAGGAAAAACAAACAAAAATATTTCACACACTTGCACATCTCGATCAAGTTGCATGACTAGTTTCTTCTCGGATCCGGTCTTTGGCTCAACAACATCATGTGGCACAAGTGAGTCTCATACTTATCCTACCTAAAGCTCCACATACAAGCCATAGAGTAGGAAGTTGAGGTTCGCTCAAAAGCCTTTGGTGAGGTACACAAATACCACTTGAGCGATCGAGGGAACCATCCGAGGAACCTTGTCTTTCTTTGCAAAAATCTCAAAACCCCGAGATAGGATCCAGAAAAGAGAAGAGCGAGTGATGCAAAATCAAAGCCATTCTACCTTTCAACCTCCGAAGGCAAGGTGGAAAGTTACAAGCCCCACAGGTAAAAACAAGGCTAAGTTTCTCTCGTACCAATCTTTTCAAATAGCAAGTAGAGCATGGAATTGTGCACAGGAATTTGCCGAGTGGTAACATCAATGCAACTCCTGATCCACCGAGGCCAAGTCTAGGCTTTGCTCGAGGACGAGCAAACGTTTAGCTTGGGGGAGTTTGTTGACGGTCCTTACAGCAAAAATTTGACCGTCAAAACCTCGGGTTCGAGAGGAGTATATGACAAGTTTCATGCACATTTTTAGTACTAATAAAGTTCCGTGAGTTGTGTTCTGATTTTCATAGGCAGGTACACATTTTGTGAGAATTTGGGACCAACACACCACACGTGTGAGGCACGGCCGAACCACCTGGTCCGGCCGGCCCTGCCAGGTGCGGCTGGCCCTGCCAGGTGCAGCCGGCCCTGCCCCGTGGCACGTCTCTAGTCCAGGGTACCCCCTCTCCCTCGAGCACAACTTGGACGAGCGCGATTCACTGAAGAAACGTCGGTTTGATCAAATGGTGGAGGCTAGGATCACTTGGATCAATGGGTCCACTTATCCGATCGCTCAACTGCCACAACCGTCATCCAGAGGCAATCCTAGGCGTCCCCGAACACAGTCAGTGCATCACACGGCGCGGCGTAGGGCCGGCCGCACCTATCAACTGGCGTGCCGGGTGAAACCGACCCAAGGAGCCGACCTACAACCGCCTCAGGAGCAGTGATCAGGAGCGTCCAAGGCAAGAGGCGGCACATCCCAGGGCCGGCCGTGCCTAGTGAGCCGGCCGCACCTGGGGTTTTGCCCCCCTGTGCTCCACCGACCTCCCTTGCCTATAAAAGGCACCTCCCACTCGCTGGAATGGACACACAACGCAGGAGCATCTCCATTTCTCTCTATTATTCACTTAGAGTAGGATTAGTGTAGTTTGGGAGTTAGAGTCGAGTCGAGCTAGTCTCGGGGTTCCGGAGGAGTCTTCTTCAGGGTTCCGGTACTACTCTTGTATCCTTTCTTTGTTTAGACTCAAGTACAATTCAAGTTATCTTTCTATCTTACCTTTCGAGTCAATTACATTCAGCTTTATTCTTGATTTAGACTAAAGTTAGTTTAATCTTGGTTAGCGTAGCTCTCTTGAACCCTATAGTGTTGTGGTCATTCTTCGCTTGATCTTCTACCGAGTACGTTTGTTCTTAGTAGCGGAGAGAGACCTTCCTTCGTGATATCCGGGGAAAGGTTCTTTGGCTCATTGTGAGCGCGGTGCTCAGAGCTTGCCTTAGTCTTAGATTGGTGTCCCGTTCAACGGAATAGTTGTGGTACCCTAAGGAGGTGACAGCTCCGGACGGGCTCAGTAGTCCACCACGTTAGTTCGGGCCGGTAGGATTCAGCGCGTCGTCGTTCTCCCTTCTCATCCTAGTCCGAGAGCCCGGCTTTGCATGCCCCTGCAGCACTAGAAGAGCTTGTTGAGTTTAACTTGCCTTGGTTATTCTTTGCCTTAGTTCTTTACCGAGAGTTGACAAGAATAGATAGATTGTGTTAGGATCCTTTCTCGTCTCGTTGTCCTCCCAGCTCATTAGATCCTCTCTAAACCCTTTATCAAGATCTCCTTGTGTGTGTCAAGTTATCCCCGAATATCTTTATTCATTACCCCCGCTATAGCTCTTTACCGAGTCTCGTTACTCTCCACCATTTATACGATCATCTTTGCCGTAGTGACTCCCTTGGGAAAATATAAATACGATAACCCGAATACCACCGGGTAAAGTGCTACAACGGTAATCCGTGTGCTTGCGGACCTTTCTATGATGTATGTTTTACCAAAGACGTTCCTAGATCCATTGCTAGGGGTATAAACCCGGTAGCGACACTTGAGAGTGCCAACAAGCATTCCTGGCGTCGTCGCCGTGAGTGCAAACTTAGTAGTGAGGCTAAGGAACGTCAACACTCTCCGAATACTAACTTATGTAGGGCTCCGCCACTTGCTTCTAATCACTTGTGTCCTTCTATGAGGTGCCAGGCTCTATATATATGCCCTCTGGGTTGGTGGCTATAGGAAGGGGTACTTGTAGGCGAGAGGGAGCTGCAGTGACGAGCAAGGAGGTACGGCCGTATCTCCAGGTGCGGCCGGCCCTATGATTTGCCGACTTTGATCGTGCACGGCCCTAATCAACGCTCCTGGGTCGGTTCCCAAGTTGGTGGAGCGAAATCCTGGGGTTCGATAGGTGCGGCCGTACCTAGAGGTGCGGCCGGTCCTACTCAATTGCCGTGTGATGCACCGACGGTGTTGAGGGACGTCCAGGATCACTCCTTGATGGCGGTTGTGGCGGTTAAGTGTGGGTCCATCGATCTAACTGTTTCCAACCATAGCCTTTTGATCAAACCGACCATTCACCGGTGTATCTCATCCATCCAAGGTGTGTTTGTGGGATTGTTGGTGCCGTGGACCCGAGAGGAGGATTTTGGGTGGTGCGGCCGGACCTCGTTGGTGCAGCCGGACCTAGGAGGTGCGGCCGGACCAACTTTTGTGGTGTCTGGCCCATGGACTTGGTTCCCTTGGATATTATGCTAAGTGTAGAGGCATTTGGCAAAGTTTGGTGTAGATCGGAGGAGGTTGATAGGTCCGGCCGAACCTACTAGGTTCGGCTGCACCTACCCCCGACATGTCTCGTGTCACAATCTTCCGTGAGGCATAATTTCTGCATCCGGACTCCGAATTGGGTGAACCAAAACTCCATTTCGATCATCTCGACAAGAATTTCGCAATGGTGCTATCAAACTAAGCATTTGACGTTGTTTGTCAAGATACTTTATTTGTGCTATGATGTCTCATTATGACCTGCATCCAAATATTCACCAAAGCTCGTGGAATCCGTTAGTTTATAACCCCACAGCTATGATGCAAGCTTTGATGGAGTGAAATTTTTTCAAAGTTGAGGGTCGAAAATAGGGACTTAACGACCGTCAACAGAGGAAACACGGGAGGATCTAGGGTTGTGTCTAGTCGGTTCCTAAGTGGGTTTGGCTTGGGAGCAAAAGCATTTTTGTGGAAGGTTTTTGGTGGAGCTGGGATATCACCTATCTTCTCCTCCTTCTCACCACTGCACTCCCCAATCTTATCCGACCCAAGTGCTTGCCCATCATAGTGCTTGTATGCCTCAATCATCATCCTAAGCTGGGGCTAATGACCCGACAACCAACCCATCATTTTGCTCAACTCATCATTCTCATCCTGCAAGCGATCAACATAGTATGCAAGCTCCAAATTCTTCACAGCATGTATTTCACAAGTAGAGCATGAAGTAGGAATAGGAGCTTTCCATTCAGCCTCTAGTATAAGCATGCGATTCATCTATCTTCGCATGCAAAACAGGACAAGAGGTACAAGCACCAAGCAAGGAGGGCCTAGATTTCATCTCATCTAGCTCAACTCTAAGCACATCTAGTTCCTCAACCTTGCAGGCATACTTTTCCTTAAGCACAGTCAAATCACCAAGGAAAACAGAACATTCAGTGCAATCGGGTGCATCGGTCGCAATAGGGGTAGACTTCAAGGCATCAATCTGAGATCTAGCATCAACAAGCATAGACTCTAGTTGTACCACCTTCTCCTTAGCCTCTCCTAGCAAAGACCTATACGCCCTCTTCTCCTTGTTGGTCTTTCTAAGCACATCATCACGGCTGTCAAGCAAAACATTAAACCTAGCATTCTCCGCTACCAAGAAGGCACGATCATTGTTTACCTCATCCTCGGAGTCGGAGTCTGTGTCATCCTTCTGGCTCTTCTTTCTCTCGGAGATGTGTGCCATGCCGCAAAAGCCTTGGGCGGCGAAGCCCAGGCCATTGATGTTCTTGATCGACCGCTTGCCCTTGTGCCGGTCCACCTCTTCTTCACCGCTTGAGCTTGATGAAGAGTAACATGAACTCTAGTCGATGTCGCTCGCTCCGGCGACCATCGCACGCTCCATCTTCTTCTTGTGGCCGCCACTCTTCCTCAGCCTCCACTCGGACTTGTTCTTTTCCTTGTGGTCGTCCCTCCAGTGGAGCTTGTGGTCGGTCCTCGGATGGTGCTTGTGCTCGGGCTTGATCTCCATGGCCTCTGGGCACTCAGCGATAAAGTGCCCGTGCTTCCCGCACCGGTAGCACATGACCGAGCTCCTCCGAGATCATCCTCACCCAGCACATCGAACTCCTCATCTAGCATAGACACAAGACAGGACAAAGAGAACTGCCTAGAAGACATGTTAGCGTTACTTCTCAGTCCAGAAACAAGAGCCAGACTTTGAGGATCAGTCAGGTTCTCGATCCTTGCTCGCACCCCACGATCCACCTCGGACGACTTGAGCTTGGAAAACAACTCATCCACTGTGAGGGTCTCATAGTGATCCGACTCCAGAATAGCCTCGGCCTTCTCACAACACACGGTACGATCCAGTGAGTGCAGGAGCTTCACAACCCTGTCATGATCATCGTACGGGAGCACGGTCACATTGGCTCTCATGTTGTTCGCAATCACAGTGAACCGCTGGAACATGGTGTCCATGGACTCACCGGGAGATGAGTGAAGTTCTCGTACTCTCTCCGGTAGGACGCAAACAAGTGAGCCTTCACCTGATTGTTCCCAGCATGAGCGTTCTTCAACTTCTCCCAAATCTTGCACGCCAAGTCCTCTGCTTGAACCCGATCGAATTCAGGCTTGCAAAGGGCACGAAAGAGATAGTCGACTGCCTTGTTATTAGCGTCATGCATATCTCGTGTGACAACCCGCCCGAGAAAATACCGTACTATCACCTAAACTAATCCACTTTGGTCATTAAGCGATAATAAAGTATCATCCCGTTGTAAGTTGCCGGATCAAGCCCGGTGAAATTACTTACATAGCAACAAAGGATCGACAGTATGCATTAAAACTCACACGAAGGCGAGTCCAGAGTACATTACATAATTTAAATCCAAACTGGCCCCGAAGGGTTTAATTATTACAAACCGAAGTACTTGACATGATAAAAGAGGTTCAGAGTTCGAAAACAGCGGAAATCAACTAAGCGGTATGATAAGCATCACAGGAGGCCATCCATGATGCCTTCACTCGTCGTCATCCACCCATTCCAGCTCCCAGCCAGGTGGAATTAATTAAACAAAATGCTATGCAACACATACAAACACGGAGTGTATGATTAGCCATATTCACCTTGACAAACACATATTTAGTATATTCTTTCTATTAAAGTATTGTCCTGTGGTGCTTTATTATTTATTCTTTTTGATAGTGACTGTGTACATATTTATAAAAATAAATCAAATTAAATTCACAAAAACAGCAAGGGTTGGTTCTCAGCTCCCAATCATGCCTCACAATACATCCATAGGGTCACTAAGTGTGACAATTTGTGCTTTTCCATTTAAACCTATTATTAAGCTTAATTTACCTCTAATGTTTCTAACCATAAATTAAATCATAAAATATAGTGAGTGGTGTTTCTGAAGATCTAAAGACCTAAATAAAGCTACTGTGCAAGATTTCACATTTAGATGAGCTATAAATAAATTATACCAAAAATGACAATTTCTAGCTACCATAATTATGATAAATGCATATAAAAATAAATTAACAACTTCTGGAGCCAAACTTTCTCCCACATCAACTCTGACCTAAAACTAGGATATGCACCCAAAAAGTATATCAAGGGATATTCTAGATTTTGAACTAGGCAAATATATTTAAATCTAAGCATAAAACAAGAATAAATATTTCTGATAGATATAAAATTATGATTAATTCAGCAAATGTGTATCTAAAAATTTTAATACTATATCCAGAAGTTGGGCACAAAAATCTATATATTTTTAGCTACAAAAATCACTAAGACAGATATAGCATAAATTCAAAATAAACCATATTAAAATATCTACTTAGTAACTTTCTGCAATTTTTGGTCCAGAGTCTACACATGACATACCTAGCAACATATCCAAAATTCAGCTCCATATCTTATTTAGATTTTGAACTACAGCAAAAGTAGGGCAAACTGAATTTGAATTTTCATTCAAAATCTACCAGTCAAACTTATGGCCATGCTTTGTGAAAGTTGTTGATTTACTCACATGGAAACTAACAAAATTAGTTTTGTGTTTTTCTGAGTTTTTTGTAATTTTCTATGAATTTCGGAATGTGTTGGACCTAGTTGCAAGGAAACTAAGATAAAGATCATTGCAGGGAGGTCCCTAGTTCACAGATAGGTCCCTGGAATTCACAGTCATGCCCTTCCGGCGGCGGGTGAACTCGCCGGCGGCGAACGACGGCCGGAGCAGGGCAACAAATGGCACCAACACGCGATTGGGCTTACCAGGAGTCGATTCGTGTGCTTGGTTCGGCCGGAGGTATCGCCGGTGAGCAGCGGCGGCGAGTCCGTGGCGGCGCGTCCGCCTCGGCTGGGAATCCGGCGAGGTACGGGGTGGAGCGGGACAACACGCGGGTGCTAGAGCTCGAGGAGGATCAAGAGAGGTGCTAGTGTGGTTGTGCAGCCGAGGGAGCGAGCGCAGGGGCGAGCTCAGCGAAGGCAGCGGCAATGGCGGGCGGCGGCTGTGCACGAGAGGAAGGGTGGTGGCGTTTTATAGGCGTGGGCGAGCGTGCAGGAGAGGCAACGCTTCGCCATGAAGCAAAAAGAGGCGAGGAAGGCGGACCCGGCCGGCTGTGGGATGCGTGCGGTGCATGGCCGGCAGGAGGCGGGGCAGGGGCACGGCGGCGGGCGCGCGGGCGTGCGACGCGTGGTGCGGCAGGATTTCCCACGCGGTAAGGTCGGGCGCGGGGGTGTTGGGGACGGGTGCGGCACATCCTAGCCATCCAGGTGGCCGGAGGGGCCCGGACACTGAGGGGGCGGCAGCGCCGCGTGGCGGCGCGCGTGCGCGCTCTGGAGCGCGGGTGCGGCGGTGCGGCGCGACGTCGCGGTCTCCTATTCGGTTTACCCATGTTTGACCGAGATTTGTTCAAAATTTTCAAACCAAACTTTAAAAACTTTGAATAGCAAAGTTGTAGAGCAACTATAGGAGATCATCTTTTGTAAAGGCTGACCTATGTTTTGATCAATTATTTGAGCATAAATTGCTGGCGAAGTTGATGTCTTTCTCGGCTCGGCAGGAAAGCAGATGCTGGTGTTGACCGCGTTTTTGCACATTTTCCACTCAAAATTTCAAATGCCACCAATTATGAAAAGTGTGTCCCTCAAAAATACGAACAACTTTTGTATTGGCCGATTTTGAAGTGTTTAAGTGAAATTTGGAGAACACGGCAAAAGTTCTAAGAAAGGTTCAAGGCATTAGGGGTTTTGACCAACATTTGACTAGGGTTTGACCACTAATGCGTGTTGACTTGCTTAAGATGATCATTAGTGATTGTTGACGAGGTTTTCGAGGTGATGACCCAAGTTGACCAAGGTTTGACCAAAGTCAACATGTTTGACTTGGTTGACTAGGTCATTAGCACTAATAATGCTAATTAAAAACCTGGGGTGTCACATCTCGAGAACCTGGGGCAAGGAAGTTGATGGGGTGGACATGGGAGGTGTTCTCCGTCACATCCCATATGATCTGTCCTTTGCCACGAAGAAAAGCAGACATGCGACGCTGCCACATCTGGTAATCCTTACCATCAAAGTGTGGAGGACCCAAACCCCGTCCTTGGTACGCCATCTTTGGATCTTAGACTGGTTAGAATCACGAAGATCCGTAACCGGCTCTTATACCAATTGAAGGACCGATTAGGCGACCAGAGAGGGGGGAGTGAATGGGAGCTGATAAAAATTCTTCTCCGTAGAGCCGAACTCGACTATGCCCCAAAATCACAAGCAAGGGTTCCCACACAAACTTGTCAAGGTCACGTATTCACAACGGACCTACCAACCCTAGAAACAAGTCCCAAACCAATCCAAAGCGGAAGCACAACACAAGAAGCAAAAGACTTAGGCGCTCTGCAAAGGCCGGGGCGGACGGTCCGCAGAGGGGGGCCGGACGGTCGTCAGGTCAGGGACGGACAGTCCGAAAAACAACCCCGAACCTCCAGTATTTACCCGGCAAAATTCGGACAGTCCGGGCAAGCACCGCGGACGGTCCGCGCCGCGCGGACAGTCTGGCCACCCCGGGTGGTTAGTTTGGCAAACTTCTCACAACCAAAAACCCCAACCAAAATGCATCGAACGAAAGGCGCTCAAGAACACGCGAAGAACACGACAAACACCAGGCTGAACACCTCCTCGCGGACGGTCCGCCTACCCTGCGCAGACGGTCCACCAGGCATAGGAGCAGTAGCACGAGCCTGACCTAGCAAAGGTCAACCCTTCCTTCCCTTTGTCCGTCTCCCGAATCAACCAAGGGATTGCTACGAAGTCATAGGAGAAGATGAAGCATCTCTAGGAGATGCTATTCCTACGAATTTGTAGCCTCAAACCCACTGAATCAAGAGGAATCGAGATTCTACCGAGCTCACACAAAAAGCCAGGGTTCCAACCGAAATCCTCGAATCGAAGGCCAAATCCGGCGTTTGAGGAGTCAAGATCAAGCACAAAGATGCACAAGACATCTATCCATGATCTCCTCAAACAAAACTGAACACAAACGCCTTAGAATCGATGGAACAAGCCGTGCACAAAAATCCCACGAAAAGATTCGAAAAAGACACAAAAATCAATCGAGCCAAGAGAAGGAAATCAACACAACCATGAATGCTTCCATACAACCAGAGGTCAGATTCTCTACAAAATCATAAAGAAAATCTGGCCTAAAGAGCAGGGAAAATGAGAAGCAATCCGGATGGATGAGTTGCCCTGGAACCCTAGAGCTATATATATGAAGTCTCTCTGGGTTGGGCAAATGACCAAGCTACCCCTAGTACATAAAGGAAGATACACACCCCTTAGGGGCAATATGGTCTAGTAGCACTCTTCTTCATCGGGCGGCCACGCCTTCACCACAGTTCGCGTCCTCCCGATGCATAGCGATCCCGCCGTGTGTCCCCCGGTATCGAAGATTCACGGCGCACCCGGATCCCGTCTCCGCCCGCTGAGCCTCCAGTCTTGGTTTTGTGGCTCAACCAAGTAACCCGACGGTTTTGTGGTGAACCGCCGCAAACCCTACGTGTGTTGACACTTGCTAGCGTCGCCACCAGGTTTATATCCCCGGCAACGGCACCAGAAAGCTTGTTGGTATACTATACAATCACTGATAAATCCGCAAGCGCACGGATACCGTTGTAGCTTTCACCCGGGAGTATTCCAAGGTATCGATTTCCACGGGGAACGAGAAGTGAACTAAACCTGAACTAATTCATTCGGGGGATATGACGACAAAGGGTAAAGAGGCAAGGGAGATTTCGGGTAGAGAAGGAATAAACTAAGGAAATCAAGGATCTTTAGAATCACGGTAGAAACAACTCAACTCTCGTCGCTCGTCGGGGCCAGAGGGAAAAGAGCCACGGAAAGGGATGAGAAGGGGGCTCTAATGTCGTATTCCTACCTCCCTAAACTAACGTTGTGGATTACAAAGCCCGTCCGGAGCTCACCTCCCTAGGGTACCACACAGTCCATTGATCAAGGCGACAATCCAAGGTACTGGAGAGTCTAAACACCACATCTACACTAACCAAGTACTACTTTACTCCGTGCTAGAGCAAAGCAATAACGGTAAAGCAGCAAAGCACCTAAATAGTAATCGAAGAACCTAAGAGCAAACAAGAATATGAATTGAGACTTGATTACTCACGGATCCAGACTTACAAAGTATCTCGGGTGTGGATGACCGTAGTTGTACCGCACCCGCCGAGGTACAAGAAGAAAAAGAAGAGGACCGACACTCTGGCTTCTACTTCAACACTCACATCTCAACTCTCTCTCCCTACTATCTAGATACTAATTTGTGGAGGGCTCCACCACTTGCTTCAATGCACCTTGTGTCTTCTTCAATGAAGTGTCGGGGTCTATTTATAGCCCTAATGGGTTGGTGGCTGCAGCAGGGGGTCTTGTAGGTGAGGAGGAGCTGTAGTGAGCGGGAAGGCGGTGTGGCCGTACCTGGGGGTGCAGCCGGCCCTATGATCCGCCGCCTTTACTCGTGCACGGCCCTGATCAACGCTCCTAGGTTGGTTCCCAAGTCGGTGGAGCGAAATCTTGGGAGTGGATAGGTGCGGCCGCACCAAGAGGTGAGGACGGTCCTACTCAAACGCCGTGTGATGCACCGTCATGGCTGGTGAACGTACTGGATCACTCCCTGATGGCGGTTGTGGCGGTTAAGTATGGATTCATCGATCCAAGTGCTTCCAACCTTAGCCTTTTGATCAAAACAACTTGAAATCAATGATTCTCGTTCATTGGTGACTTGTTCATGGGATTGGTAGTGACATGGACCCAAGAGGAGGATTTTGGGTGGTGCGGCCGGACCTAGGAGGTGCGGCCGGACCAACTTTTGTGGTGTCTGGCCCATGGACTTGGTCCCCTTCGATATTATGCTAAGTGTAGAGGCATTTGGCAAAGTTTGGCGTTGATCGAAGAAGGTTGATAGGTCCGGCCGAACCTAGTAGGTTCGGCCGCACCTACCCCCGACACGTCTCGTGTCACAATCTTTCGGGAGGGATAATTTCTGCATCCGGACTCTGAATTGGGTGAACCAAAACTCCATTTCGATCATCTCGACGAGAACTTCGCAATGGTCCTATCAAACTAAGAATTTGAGGTTGTTTGTCAAGATGCTTTATTTGTGCTATAATGTCTCATTATGACCTGCATCCAAATATTCACCAAAGCTCGTGGAATCCGTTAGTTTATAACCCTACAACTATGATGCAAGCTTTGATGGAGTGAATTTTGTTCAAAGTTGAGGGTCAAAAATAGGGACTTAAAAACCATCAACAGTGTGCAGACTCTGGCCGTGAGCTGCTACCTGCACCGGCCCCTGTCCACGACTTTGTCTTGCTTTTCTTACCACCATGCGGCCCGCACTTGATCCCGTTTGGCCACCGGGTCCATCGAGCTGAGCCTACTTGTCTCTCCACTCCTCAGAGGCCCCGCAAGGCTAAGACCTTTCGCTCCCGCTCTTCACCTGCACCAACGCAAATCAAGTCGCAACCTGCACCTGCAATACTCGGCCAAGAGTCAGTCCACACCACGTTGTCAATCACTCATCACACCAGGGAGCGACCATCCACTGGTCCTCGGATGCTCCGATGAGCATAGGACTCCGAGGAGGTTCTGGGCTGAGGCGGTCAATACCGCATGCTATGTGTCGAACAGGATTTTTCTCCGGGTCCATAAGAAGAAAACTTGCAATGAGTTGATGCATTGTCATACCCCCAAGGTGAGTCACTTTCATGTCTTTGGCTACAAATGCTTCATTCTTAAGAAAGGCAAGAGTTTGGACAAGTTCGAGGCTAGGTATGTCGATGGCATTTTCTTTGGTTATGCGACTCATTCTAGAGCCTTTTGGGTGCTCAATCTTGAAACTAACCAAATCGTGGAAACTTGCGAGGTTACCTTCGACGAGACACAGTCACGTAGTTCGCTTGTTTTTGAGTGTGCAGGTGACGAGGAACTTGACGAGGAGATTTTCGAGGATGAGGTGCAGCAACAAGGAGATGAGGAAGATGTTGGTGTGGCACCCGCGGCTAAGCATGTACATACTACTTCGACTACGATCGAGGACGGGCCTTCTCCCACACCTACGATGACGTGCCGAGATCGAGAGGAAGCTACAGCTGAGGGGGAGGTTGCTTCAAGGCGAGAAGCTCCCTAGCGAGTACAAGTGGATCACCCAGCTTCAAAGATCATCGGGGACATCAACGAATGCACAACATGGTCGAGGTTCCGAATGAACTCTCACTTTGCCCATGCTGCTTTTGTTGCTACTTTTGAGCCCAAAGACATTGGACACGCGCTTTTTGATTTCAATTGGGTGAATTCAATGCATGAGGAGTTGGAAAACTTTGAGAGAAACTAAGTTTGGGAGTTTGTGGAGCCTCCACCAGGTTGTAAGCCGATTGGGACAAAATGGGTGTGGAAAAACAAAAAGGGAAAGAAGATGAAGTAGTGAGAAACAAATCGATGTTGGTTGCTCAGGGGTACACACAAAAAGAGGGGATAGACTATGAGGAGACATTTGCTCCTGTAGCTCGTTTGGAGGCGGTTAGTATCCTTCTAGCCTTCTCTGTGGCTAAAGGGTTCAAAATGTACCAAATGGATGTGAAGAGTGCGTTCCTGAATGGTGTGTTGGAGGAAGAAGTGTATGTGAGGCAACCACCAGGGTTTGAGAGTGAGAAGTACCCCCACAGGGTGTAAAAGTTGAGGAAGGCGCTGTATGGGTTGAAGCAGGCGCCTAGAGCTTGGTATGGTAGGTTGAGGGGGCTCCTGTTTGAGAGAGGCTTTGAGATGGGGAAGGTAGATCAGACCTTGTTTCTCCTCAGGTAGGGCAAGAACATTCTAATTGTTCAGGTGTACGTGGATGATATTGTCTTTGGTGGCTTGTCTAACTCTTTGGTTGCAAGGTTTGCAGAAGACATGAGCACAGAATTCGAGATGAGCATGATGGGTGAGTTGCAGTTCTTCCTCAGCCTCCAGATCAAGCAGTCAAAGGAAGGAACATTTGTGCACCAAGCCAAGTACACCAAGGACATTGTGAGGAAGTTCAAGATGGAGGACTCAAAGGCCATGACGACACCAATGAGTACGACTACAGCATTGGCTGCGGATGAGGAAGGTGAACACGTGGACCAGAAGGAGTACCGGAGCATGATCGGCTCCCTCCTGTACCTGATGACGACGAGGCCGGACATACAGTTCTCGGTGTGTCTGCGCGCTCGTTTTCAAGCATCTTCAAGGACTTCGCATCGGCAAGTAGTCAAGCGCATCTTCAGGTACACTACAAGAAAAATGCCGACTAGTGACGCAAAAAAAAGGTCATTTCTCTTCATAAACCACGATTAATGACGCCAGTTGTTACGAAAATGCTCCGTCATTAATCGAGCATCACAAACCGCGATTAATGACAAGACCTTATTTTGTGGCATCATGAGTTTAATGGTGCGTATAAATTCGTAACACTAAGGCATCATAAGGTACATGCCACGTCGGACCAAAATCTGACGTGGCACGGTGTTTGGTGACAAACTGTTTCGTCATTAAGTGAATTCAGCCCATATTTTGTTGGGCCAAGCCCTAAATTCCTTGTCATCATAGATTGAATTTGGCCCATTTAATGTTAAGCTGAGCCCAATGTTTCGGTCGTCATAAATTGGTTTTAGGCCTTATTAAGGTTGGATGGAGCCCCATATTGTTGGCATCATAGATTGTTTAAGGCCTTATTATGGTTGGATGGAGCCCAATAATTGTTGTCGTCATAGATACTTTTAGGCCTAATTCTGGTTGGACCAACCCAATAATCGAGGTCGTCATAGAATGTTTTAGGCCCGGTTTTAGTGTGACCGAGCCCAATAATTGCATTCGTCATTAATTTCTTTTGGGTCCAGTACTGGTTGGATTGAGTTCAATATTCGATGACGTCATAAAATGATTAAGGCCCAACTGATATTGGACCCAGCCCACCAATCGCTGATGTCATTTTTGATACGACCCATTTTATTAATAAATCGTTTTTGAATTCGTAAAAAAATAATGGGCCGAGGGGGCAAGCCCACATATTTTTTCCTTATTATTTTGGGCTGCACTCGAGGTATTGCTTAATTAATTATAATTCAATCTCATATTACATGCTAATCAATTCATTAATTGACATCACAGATAATATTTCCATACCACTGATACAAATAAATGTTTTGGATCACACATGACACATTATTATCAATGAACACAAAACAACCATAAGCAGATTGTCAGTAGGAGCTCACAAACCAATACACATGATATCTCCATGCTAACAAATAAAGCTGGTCTTGAAATAGAACCCACTAAGATAACAAAGCTCAGTACTCACAAACCAGCACAACTAGCTGGGAGGACACAAGCAGAAGACTAATAAACACAGTGGCCTTACCCAAGGCGCGAGCTTAGCAGTTGACGAAGGAGGGCCTCAGTAGTTTCTACTTGTTTCTTCAACCTCTCAATCTCATCAGTCTGCACTTTCATTGCTACATCTGATGCTTCTGCCTTGATCTTCAAGTCTGTCAAAACTTGGTCCTATTCAACAAAGATTTCACCAAGGTCAGCAGCTGCATCTAGCCCTTCCAACAAAACTTCAGGTCTTGAGCATGTAGCGAAAGCTGGATAATCTCGAGGCATGTAATCAATGAATGGCTTTGACTTCACATTGGAGGGACATGAATTTGATATTTGAACTGCAAGGATTGTCCTCAACATTTGAGCCTAAAAGTGAAAGGACAAGTCAAACTTGAACCTTAAACGAAGCAAGCAAATAAACTTAAGAATAATCCTAAGAATAAAGTAGAAGGATAATCATGTGTTCTATTACATACCACGACATGTGATTGAATCTCAGTAATGCAGGAGTGGGACGCTAGGCCCTGCACAATAAGTTACAAATCAGGAACTGGATCTAGAGAGGTTAAGGTAAGAGAAGGATCTGAAATCTAAGACAATAAACAAAGTAAATTACTTTCTAAGCATGGCTCATCTATTAAGTTGTGTTACAAATCAGTAACTGCATCTAGAGCGGCCAAGGTAAGAGAAGAATCTCCAATCTAACACAATACACAAAGCAATTTACTTTCAATGCATGGCTCATCGATTAACTTGTGTTACAAATCGGTGACTGGATCTAGAGCGGCAAAGTTAAGAGAAGAATCTCAAAACTAACACAATACACCAAGCAATTTACTTTCTAATCCAACAAAAATACTACTAAGGGATTAGAAAGAAAAGGAAATGAGATTCTCACTTGTGAAGCTCCAAGATTCATGGGCCCATGGATTGAGGGGGCATCGGGAGTCGGTGCTTGCGCTGTATCCTCGCTCAACTGCTCAGCTTGGCCAGCACAGCAGACGCAAACAGAACACCGATATCTGCCGCCCACCATCTCGCTGAGATACCCCTCCCCCTCCACCGGCGACGGCGAGGTCGGACCGCCACCGCAGATCTAGTTGAGCAGAGTGATGCTTTTTGGAAATGGAAGGCGAGAGTTTAGTGGTGCAACACGGTAGCAATGGAGTAGAGTATTTATTATTTCGGGGTAGAGAGGGAATACAGAATTTGAAAATCCCGCTTTCGACTTCCTGACCGCGAAATGAAAATTTGGTAAGCTGCACTTGCTTCAGGGCCACTGACAAGTGAGGTAGTGCAATCACGGCCCCATATTGTCAGCGAGTTTGGGTGGGATTCTGGTGGCTTACAATATAAGCGGGAGACGGATATCTGCAAGAGGCCCACGCTTTAGTGAAGCTGGGTGCGTTTCCAATCGAAGATCAGAAAGCCTAACAGCTACTTCTCCCACTACAATGCCTACATGTCTATTTTCTTAAGTCATACGGATATAAGCATCTTCCTTCTGCGTTCTTATCCGGACCAAAGCACACTCGTGTGCCCACCAAATATTTCGCATGCCTACCGAGGAAAAAGCCTGTATATTCTGCCCTATACTTGTGACAAGATTCCTGAGCAGTGTAGGCCTTCGTATTCCGAGCATCCCACATATTTTCATGGCTACTGTAATCCCGTGAGGCATGCTCTGCCACGAGGTGCACGCTGCCTTATTATCGGTCATGGTTCGATAAATAGGCATGCCCCCAAGGCCTTTGCTCATCGCCTCTTCATCCTCCACGCATTGTGCTAGCAGACCTCTCTATTTGGTTCTGCGCGCTGTGAAAAGAGGTGAGCTCTTATCTTCCACGTCGTGTTTTTACAGGTTACAGTCATTGTTTTTGGTCAGTGCTTATCATGTTTACGTTGTTGGCAAGTGTGTAGGAGGATGGCTTCTGATGCGAATGGAGGAACCACCAACTTCCATGTTGTGCCACCTCCGCAGCGGCCAGGATACATCTGTAGGACATGGACGAAGCAGACGAGGAAGAAACAGAGGAGATGAAGAAAGATGCTTTGGCTTGGCTGCAGGAGCAAGGTTACATTCGTGTGCTTCGCTATGGTCGCTGTGTGTGCCCTTACTGCAATCTTGCTCACCGACAGTGGGGTTTTTGTGACATCCTACAGCATGCTTCTGGCATTGGTCGCTCAGGACGTACCATGAAGTCGAGGGGTAGGCACCGTGCATTGGAGGAATATCTCTGCACGGATCCTCGTTATGCTACATTCCGTCGTGCATTAGGTATGGCGGGATAGGCGTGTGACGTATCCATCTCCATGACTGTGTTTGTTGTCTTCCTCGTTTCTGAGTCCAAAGATTTAGTTGTTGGGTGTGTGTTTGTGCGCGCCTGTGCCAGTGCCACTGTACGAGTGTAGGTCTATGGGGATGTATCATGTCTGTGCACATTTAAGTTGAATAATTTGGGCAAGGTGACCATCATTTACATTCTGTATATTTTTGGCAAAACAGTGAATTTAGTCAAACGATAAATTTGTAAAATCGGTCATCATTTACGTGTGTATCTGCAATGCGGTGCAGTGGGATAAGAATAAAATATCACATGACCAGACATTACATCTCAGACTATGGCAACACATCATGACCATGGAAATCCACTGAAGTAAGGAAGGTGATCATGGAAAAGAAGAACACCCATGTTCTTCATGGATAACAGGGAATACAGGCGATTTTCCTACCACTACAAGATTCACAGAGCAGGAAAATAGGGGATCGATCTTTTCCATCCAAAAGAAAACATACCATTGATCTTTCCATCCACAAGACCACTATTTGAACATGAAAAAGAAAACCCAAATCCGAGTAATCTAAGACGACCCCTCTGAGGAGTTCCCCGATGACTCTGGCGTCAAGGGAGCTTCAATGGCTGGGGGAGCCATGGGACCGGGATTGGCGGGGTCGGCATTTGAAGGACCAGTGCCGACGTCCATCTTCTTCTTCGTCTTCTTCGAGTCCACCTCCTCCTCCTCCTCTGCACCCTTCTTCTTCTTCACCGACGGAATGTCCTTGAACGAATCAAGCTTACCGGCCTTGTCATCCTTCAAAAGCTGCCTCACAAACGCCTCTGTATGTTGATTCCTCTTCTTGGCCTCCACCCGCTTCGTCTTCTTGGCCGCCAATCGCTTCTTCTCAATGGCCGCCCACGTCTCTTCCTCTTCCACTTCCTCTTCCTCTTCCTCTTCATCCTCTTCCATGTACTTGTACTCATCCTCGCTGTCCTCGCTCTCCTGCCTTTCCATGTCTTCTACATCAGATTCACTCAAGGAGGGCTCGGATGGCTCGCATGCGCTTGGTTGGGGGGAGTCGGGTGGTGTCCCGATGGAGGAGGGGTTGGAAGGGAACAGGGAGGCGGGAAGTCGAATCGGAGAAGAAGGCATGGTGGTTATGGTTTTCTGGAGGAAGAGAGTTTGAGACAAGGCAATGGAGGGAGTTGGGAGAGTCCGGTATATTAATAGATCTCAGTTTCAGGGAAAGTCGGGGTGTCTCTTCGGGAGTTGTATAACGCTAATGCAAGGGGGCGCGTCGATCTCTAATAATGTAACGGTCTTTTACAAAGAAAAGAACTATGTAAATTTGTAATCTTTGTGAATTTGGAGTAAACTATATTTACAAGCACTTCAACATGCAGAGATGAACTGTTTACTGCCATTAAACTAGATGTTCGGATTTGGGATGCATTAACAGACCGGATGTTTCGGTCTAGAAAATATACAAAAAGGACAAATATTTCCAGACCTGTAAAAGATGCTCTTTTATTTTGGGCAAAGGTTATCTATGATTTCATAGTTTATGAGAGCGATAAAATAGGATAACATTTATAGGGAGACAAGGAAGAGAGATGGTCAGGGAAACAAAGCTGAAACAACTTCAAACAAGGGGATTGATCAACAAACAAACGATAACCAAAATCACAAACATGGTTTAGGTTTGGGATGCATTAGCATTTCGGATGTTTGGCAATAACCAGATGCTTGTTTTGAATTTGGTCAAGGTGAGCAACGATCACATTGCTATTTCTTATTAATCGTCCAATATTGATCTTCAACCTCTCCAGATCATGTGTCACGCTAGGAAACATGATCATGTAAGTACAATAAGAGTGGATGTTCTTGTCTACGAAACACGAATAGACCGGACAAACATGAGACCATGTTTCTTGGAAATGTAAAGTTACTAATTAACATCACAATGTTCACATACATAAGACAATGTTCCCACGAAATCTAAAGATACTAATTAAGATCACAGATAACATATCAGCATTGGTCTTCCACTGGCGCGGCTCGCTCACTCCATCTACATCCATCCCTCGTTTCTGGCCAGGATGCGGTGGTGGCTCCACTTCTTCATGTTGTCCTCCCTTAGGGCCTCAGACCTGGCCATCCCAAGGACGTGGTCCTTGATCTCATTCAGGATCCTCCACCGGTGCATACGGTTGGGGCAGACAGGGCACCCTTAGGTGTTGGTAGTGCACCGGAAGACGCGCAGAGCAAAGGTCTTAAGATGGTCTATGTCAGTTTGGGTGTCGGAGTTGGAGTCAGAATTGGAGTCGGAGTCCAACTCTGCAAGTGGTGGAGGAGGCTGGGAATCCACTGGCGACGTACCAGCGGCTCCGGGCATTAGCGGGTCGACGTTGGCGGCGTCGCAGCGGGGCGGCTTCGTGTCGTGGAATTGACGCCCTTGCCACTCTAAGCAGGCGCGGTGAAGTAGAGGCCGCGCGGTGACAGCCAGGACCCGAATTCGGCTCTTGAGGAGGCGGTGGGCGAGAGGCTGGCAACGCCGCCGGACCGATGAGCAGGGGCGGGTACGGCCATGCGCCTGAGCTCTGTGTGTCTGGGGGAGACTGATTGATTCATTGAGTCAGACGGGGAGTAGGATTGAAACGCGAGTGTTTGGGAAGAGAACTATGGGTAGAGTGGTTCAGAACTAGTGAGGATGCCGATGGTGGTAGGAATACAATGGCCAGCCTCCATGAGAAGTTGTGCAAGCTTATGTGACAAGCTAAGCAATAGGCCTCTAGATCGAGTGGCTGCTATTCATCTTCAAGCTTTGAGTGGCTGACGTGTGGGTACCATCTGGGTATACCCACACGTCCCTAACCCCTTGATGATGGCAACCGCCTTCCATGGGGCGTTGTGGCAAGCTTCCATGAGAAATTAGGCAATGTGCGCCTCGGCCTGTCGAGGAAGGCTACGGCCAGATGTTACTGATAAGAAAAGGTGACCAGACCGGACTAAATTCAGTGTTGATTTTGTGGGCAAAATAGGATGACAACAGCCGGATCTTACTGGCCTGCAAAAGTGACTGGACCGGACTAAATGGTTTGTTGAATTCTTATTAGGAAAATACGATCGCATTATTCGAACGAACATCCATCCAAAGTAGGAAACAGAGTCCATTCTAAAGTGACTAATTAAACATCACAATTTCCACATACATAAGACAATGTTCCAACAAAATCTAACAATACTAATTAACATCACTGATAACATAACATCACAAAGTTCACATACATAAGACAATGTTCCAACAAAATCTAAAGATACTAATTAACATCACAGATAATATAACAACATAGATCTTCCACCAGCGCGGCTTGCTCACTCCATCTACTCCATCCATCCCTCATTCCTTGTCACGACGCAGTGGCGGCTCCACTTCTTCTTGTAGTTCTGCCTCAGGGGCGCAGAATTGGCCATCCCAACGACATGGTCCTTGACCTCATTCAGCTTGCGCCACCGGTGCATAAGGTTGGGGCAGACAGGGCACCCGTACGTGCCATTGAAGCGCCGGAAGATGCGCAAAGCATCGCCCTGGGGGACCGGAGGGATGTAGCCATGGAAACAGTCCTCAGACGAGTCTGTGTCATCTTAGGAGTCGGAGTCAGAGTCAAACTCACCAGCAGGAAGGGTAACCGTAAACGTAAGCTTCCGAGGCGGCAACAGTGAAGGAGACTGGATATCCGCCGGTGAGACACTAGGTACTCCTGGCAAAGCGCCGGCGATCGACGGCGGGTTGACAATGGCGTCGTCGGAGGGCGACGGCAGCGACGGTGGAGGAGGCTGGGAATCCACCGGCGAGCCACCACCGGCTCTTGAGAAACCGCCGACGAGCGACGGCAGGTCGACGTTGGCGGCGTCGGAGCTCGGCGGCGGCGGGTTGATGTTGGCGGCGTCGGAGTGTGGCGGCGGCGTGCCGTGGATGTGGCCCCACAGCGCCTCCGTGAACATGCGGGTGAAGTGCTGGCCATCGCGCGGTGGCACCCAGTCACAGGCGCACGAAGAGGATGTGGCACCGGAGGATCGGTTGAAGGGCGAGGGTGAGAGCCGGCGCAACGGGGAGCCGGTGGGGGATAGCCGGCACGACGGGGAACCGGTGGGGGATAGCTGGTGTGACGGGGAGCCTTATCGCTTCGTTGCATCAGCCGGGCAGTAGGAGTGAGGCGCGAGTGTTTGGGAAGTGGTAGAGTGGTTCGGAACTGGCAAGGTCGCCGATGGTGGGTTGTAGGAATGGCGATTTATGTGGAGTTACTCGCCTTGCCTGAGAAGTTGTGCCGCTTCGGTGAGAAGGTAAGCAACGGGCGCCTCTTGAGTCTTGACTCTTGAGTGGCTTCCATTCATCTTCCACCATTGAGGGGCTGATGTGCGGGTCCCGCGCCGTATGACCAACACGTTTGTGATCTCTTGATGATGGCAACCGCCTTCCATGGGAAGTTGTGGCACGAGGATGGCAACGGGTGGATGTTACTGTTAAGAAAAGTGACAAGACCGGACTAAATTATTTGTTGATTTGTTGGCAAAATAGGTTCACATTTTTCGAATGAACATCCATCCAAAGTACTCCGTAGGAGGAAACAGAGTTCTATGATCATACAATCAGCATAATCAAATACGGAGGGACCAAACTTAATCAAAAACTATTAACTAGCATTATAGCAAAGTGACACCTATTATTGTTGTCAATTATATTTTCATCCAGTCTGGGTCGTCGGGGATCAAAGGTGCCGCCTCGCCGTCGAGCAGGAATGGCTCCAACATCGGAGCTGAGCGACTGGCAACGCCGTCGGCCTTTCGAGCAGGGATAGGAACAGCCGTGCCCCTGAGCTCTCCGGGACAGTCGGCGTGGTGGGCGCACTTGACATCAATGGTCGAGCGGTTGGCAATGCCGCCAGCCTGTCGAGCAGGGACAGGAACGGCCGTGCGCCTGAGCTCTCCGGGACAGTCGGTGCAGCAGGCGC
Organism: Cenchrus fungigraminus; assembly: GCA_036936925.1. Taxonomy (NCBI): domain Eukaryota; kingdom Viridiplantae; phylum Streptophyta; class Magnoliopsida; order Poales; family Poaceae; genus Cenchrus; species Cenchrus fungigraminus. The sequence goes on along the minus strand of CM072772.1, from coordinate 51,512,421 downwards.
ACTTGACATCAGTAGCGGAGTGGACCGCCATGAGAACCACGTGCGGCCAGCCCGGCCTCTCGGGCACTCCACCCAGTACATGCCAGCTTCTGGTGGTGACGGGTATGGCCATGCGCCTGAGCTCTCCAGGACAGTCGAAGCGGCGGGCGCACTTGACATCAATGGCCGAGCGGCTGGTAACGCCGCCGGCCTGTGGAGCAGGGACGGGAATGACCGTGCGCTTGAGCTCTCCAGGACAGTCGAAGCAGCGGGCCCACTTGTCATCAATGGCGGAGTGGAGGGCCACGGCTGCCACGTGCGACAAGCCCGGCCTCTCGGGCACTCCACCCACTGCACGCCAGCTTCTGGTGGCGACGGTGAGACGGGAATCGTGGTTTGATAGATCCGGAGAGAATGCCTGTCCCACTACTGCTCGGCATGCCAGCAATGAAGGCCGCAGTCGGCACAGAGCATGCCGGGCCCCATCGGCCCGGCCATCCATTGCGGCGTTTCTGTCCTGCCGCAGTTGCCGCATCTCGGCCCTGCCGGAGCTTTAGCCAGCGTGGATGATAGGAGAGCGAGCTCCACAGGAGGCACACGATGATTTTCACCGGCCATTGGGGGAGATGCTCTCAAATGCACATATAAATTAGTTTGCTCAAAGAGGTGGAAAAGGTCGAAAGAACAAAGAAATCGATTGAATTGGGAGAGAGGACGACGGTACTTGCGCTGAAAGGAGGCGATGTCGATGGGGTCTTCTAGTGCCGAGAGGAGGAGATGCCGATGGGGTTTTCTTTCGTTGAGGAGGAGATGCAAAAGTGTTTTCCAGTATATATTAATAGATCTCATTTGCCAAGGGAAAGGCATAGGGTCTCATCGGGGATCGTGTCAAGCAAATGGCCTAGGTGCGTAACTTGCAATCTCGTTGAACTTGGAGAAAACTTAATTCACTTGAACATGATGAGATCGAATGTTGCCACGAGACCGGTTATTCTGGTATACGAAACATTATCAGACTGGACTAAATCATTTGCTATGAGATAGGCAATAGAAGAAGGGCACTAAAGGAGGTCGGATGTTTGGGTTTACGAACCATGAGTAGACCGGAGAAACATTTTTAATCATTTGATGACAAAAGATGCTTGTTTTAAATTTGGACAAGGTGAGCTATGATATCATCCTTCTTAGGGAGAGCCAAAAACGTGCACTATTCGAACGTGAAGTCGTGGCTTAGGTAGAGCAAATTGAAGCAATGGGCAACAAATTGGCTTTCAGTAAGACAGTGTCTACTCTATCTAGTGTACACTACCCCATCTAGCAAAGATTTGTTTTTCAAAGACTTGGTTAGTAGGAAAGAATCGTGAAGACAAGCAAGCTGACTTAGAGTTTGAACCACGGCTTCATTCTTCCTTGTTGATGAGTCATGCTTGGTAACAACAAAATGAAAGCATGCAATGAGATAGGCGATACAACCCGGGCAGGACCGGATGTTTGGGTTTACGAAACATTAACAGACCGGACAAAAAATTTCATTCCTTTCCTGGCAAAAGTTGCTTGTTTTGAATTGGGCAAACCTGATTACGGATTTCATAGTTTCTGAGATAGTGAAAATTGGATCACATTATTTGTTTTTAATTGTCCAATATTGATTTTCCACCTCTCTAAATTGCGATGAACTATTCCAACTACGAGACGTGGTAAATAAATGGGGGAAGACCAGAAGTTGGTTTCCATCACGTCAATGCGTGTGCGAGTATTGCTACACGGGAACCCGGGAAGAGAGATAGAAACAGATATCAGTGGATTGATCTAGAAACAAAATATATCCAAAATCACTCTCACATGTCAGGGTTTAATTTGTTTGGATGCAGATATCCAATTATTTTGCTAAAGAACATATCATATTCAGTGTGAATTCTACATTCCTTGTTACAAAAATGTGACCATTCTTCCCAGCTCATCTTGAAGCATAAGCGGCCTGCGCACTGATGATTGCCGCGCGCCACTAGCGGCACCAGCGTTGCATGTCGGTGCCACGTCACTCGGCGGATCACCTCTGAGGCTGCCTCACGGCACCGCAGGCAACCCTTGTTCGTCCGCATCATCATCGATGTCGCGGCCGCCGATTCTTCCTCGCCCTCGACCTGTCTGATGTACCGCCTCGCAGTGTCATCATCACCGGCGCCGCAATTGGCCCTGTAGACACCTCGAGCTTGGCGATGGATGACCGGGAGCTGTAGTTTTCCCCGAACAGGATGTCCATCCCGGAGAGGAAACATGCCTCCGGGTTTCTTATCTGGGTCAGGCAATCGAGGAGGGCGTCGTAGCTCTTGCGGTCGTTCCACTGCAGCTCGACGGTAAATCTCTGTAGCGTCACGCGCCGACCAATGGCCGCGTTCTTGCACACGTGACGCATCTCCCGGCAGGTCGCCCGTAGGCTGCGGAGGTCGTCCATGGCCCGCTCCGAGGTTGCAGCAAGGTGGCCAGCGATGTCAAAGTTCACCTCGGTAGGGAGCACCACCAGCGATAACGGCAACCGCCTCGACGACATGATTATTGACCTACTGGTGTCCTGAAAATAGTTTGATCAAACATCAGAGTGCCAGGTCAAATGCACATTCAAATTGATACAGAGACTTGGAAGAGAGCACTGTACTCTCACGGAAATTTCTTCTGAGAGGAGGAGATGCAATTGTAAAAATGTTCTCTGTACCCCTGGCGGAAGAAGTCGATCAATGCCCAATTTACAACAAATCCACCGTTTCTTTCTGCGCATTTACAGTAAATTCACCGCTCCTTCGCCACCCAAAACAACCTTCACTGCTGCTCCGTTGATTTCGGGATAACAATAATAATTCATTATGACTGTTGGGGAACCTAACGGAAATTACGTTCTTAGAAATGTGAACAGGTCGGACTAAATGGTCAGTACAATGTGGTGGATACTAACTGCCGTGCATTTCTTGGTCGATTTTGGCAATACATCATCAGTACAATTCTCAGAAGCATAGGGCACAATGTTCAGAATACATGATCGACACATTGTTCACAATACCAAAGTGACACTTGCAGAATACATGATCGACACATCTAATTAGCCTTGCCACCGAGCATCAATCCCGCCATTCCCGCGAAAACAACAAATAAAGCAAGCAACACATGCGTGAGTTTGACATTGTGCCTATAATTCCCAATTGACTTCAACTCGGCGGTAGCCTTCTGAAGTTTTTGTCGCGCTATTTTAAGCTCATTTCTAATCTCTCTAAGCTCACAGATAGCTTTTCCCAATTCCCCCTCCCACTGCTTTGCATCCTCTTCAGCTTTCACTTTCTTCTTCATGAGCTTCACCATAACAGCATACGACCTTTCATCCCATTCTGGATCAATCCAGCAGAAGTAATCGCATTGCTCTGTTTCTTCCTGCAAATTAAACGGCCCATTAGCAATAGCTGTTGACCACAGGAACCACATAAGCAGGTAGCCAACTAGCCATTACCTTTGGGCAGCCAGCAAACCGGTAGCCAGGGTTGAGAAAGGTCCAAGCATACTTCACCACAGCTCTCAACCCGTGTTTGCACTTGTCTTTAGGATGCCAATGGCTACTATTGTAGGAAGATGTCTACGAGCAGTAACTACCAATGGAAGAAGATGCTGGAGTACACGGATGCTTCAAAAAAAATCATTAGAACTTGAAATCAATGCTTAGTTTTGCACTTTCTAAACTAAAGCCTATCAATCAACTTGTAACAACAATCGTGCTTCAACCAAAATCCCCAATTCCAAATATCACATCCCTCTGACAAAAGTGGAAAGCAGAGGCACAAAACAGGGTACTGACATGACCGTAGCTCACTCTCCTCCCTTCGATGCGAGGATCTGCCATTCCCGTCGCGGGTTGTAGATCTGCGCACCAACGTCTCTAGGCTAGATAATTGGGACATGGTTCACAATGAATACTATGAGTTTAGACTAGTGAGCATGAAGATGAAAAATAAATATCCACTATTCTTCCAATCCATTGCTTCTTGACCCATTCTTTTCCAAATATACCAAATTAACGGTTGATGATCATTTCAACCTGCATAGAGAAAGTTGTAACATGATCATTTCAACTTGCTCAAAGCAAGCTAGTTGTAATGTTAAGGTAGTTGTGACATACACAAATAGAAAGCCAAGCAATTGGTGCTCCTTTGGCATGGGCATCACCAATAATGTTGTAGCCAGTCATGGGCCTTACTAATGGTTCTTCCTGTATAATAGGATGATTGATACGAACATTGTAGAATTGCTTGCCTAGCTTGACTCCACCAACATTTTCATTTGGACTAGAGCTCAAAATGGTTGCATAGGCCACAACTGTCTTACTTGGATAGTTTGCAGACTTAAGTACCACTGTGGATCCAACCTACATTGAATAAATAGAGTCATGCACGGACCAACAAGCACTAGATGTCTAAAATAATTAAATCGGAACAATTCATCCTAGTATGTATGTTCACCTTAATTGGAGGAGGTGGGTTATACTTTGAACGCTTCTTGCTTGTAGCCTTATCATGACCTGCAACTTGTGGTGCCACAGATAAAGTCCCTTGCAATGCTCCTTGTTGATTCTGTCATTTGAAATAAGATATGAAATCATATGCTAGATAATCATGCTAAGTCTTGCGTACAAATATTAATTTTACCAATGGATCAGAGCAGTGTGTTTCTCATATACCCTTTTTTTTGTTATTCTACCATCACTTGAATTCTGCATACACACATCAAACTGAATGTACAAGTGCACCAATAATCCTGAATGAATGAAACATTGCATGGATAATATATATTTAGTCAATGGTTCAGCTAGAATGTGTACCTGTTGTCTCAGGTCATTAGTAGAGCATTGTGGAGAAGATGGCTCTGCTTGCAAATGTGAAAATTCCTTGTAATTAGCATCCTCTTGATACTGGTCCAAACATAAATCCAAAAAACACTAGGCCCAAATATCAATGAATAACAAACTAAGGGTAGGGCTGAAAAAAGGCAAAGCAACAACTTGATAACCTTTTTGCTGGACATAATTGGATGACCATCGTCACCGTATTCAGATTCACGTGTACGTTTGTTCTAGTAATCATAAGGGAATATCATTAGTTATCATGTTCATGTATACCGAGAACAAAGGCCAATCTATCCCTCTGCTTACATAATGCTTCTCCACAGTTTGGTTTAGCACACTGTACTCTCTACAAATTTCAAACAATATTAATGCCTTTATATTGGAAAATTATGTGAAAATAGAGAGGATTGACTATGCGAGAACATGAAAAATAAGAAAAATACCTTTCTGTTGGAATGTGGGGCATGATTCTGAAAATTATCATGATCATCAGTTGATATGCAATTGGCCTGCAGAAGAACATAGAGGATGAGTAAATTAACAATAGAGTGCCCCATGTAGCACATTCCAACACAAAGGTATTTGTTGGTTCTTAATTCCCACGAGCTTGTAATAAACAAGCATACAACAGATGGACAAAAAAAAGCAACACCACCTTTGTTGGTTCTTCATTCCCATGGTGCCCCTGCTTGTTTATTAAGAGCTCATCAATGACTTCGTCTCGTTTTCTTATTTACTCTTTGAGCTGCTTAATTTCCTCCAACATATGAGTCTCTACATCAGTTGATGATCCATGTATTGTGGCTATATTAATGTCCATGAATCGACGTGTTGTTCGGCCATAAACTTGTTTAAGAATTGGAAGCAATCCCATTTCGTGCACTTGTCCATGTTTCTCTTCTCCCAACACTTGATGTAATGCATCACCTTCCCATGCAACTCTTCCCTCACTATTTTGTGCTAACACTGGTCGTTTATCTATGAGATTTTCCAACTCAGCCTACAAGTGAAAATGCACAAACAGAAGATTCGTGTTAAGTAAAGTAAGAAGATTGGTATTTGAAAAACTGATGTAGACATCCTTGTGTGTTCATAACATACCACAGCCTCATTTGTTCCCTGGACCCTTTTCCTATGAGTAGCAAAGTAAACTTTTGCTCTATGGGGCTGTTTCTTTGCGGGGTTAGCTTGTCACTAAAAAAAGACCAATGCTAGAATGTTAAGAAAAAATAGACAAACTTATTAAACAATACAAAAGGGCTCACCAATTCCTCAGATCAACGAGCATAACTCTTTGCACTGGCCGTATGTGTTGTCTTCTTCCTTTCACGACTTATTTTATTATCCTCACTATGTGTCTAGAGTTTAGTAAACTAACAAATATTAAATCATATATAATAGAAAAAAGAGAATACCACAAATGACAATGAACTTTACCTACCTTTCCTTTTGTTGATTTCCAATATTTAACAATTCCTTTCTATTGATCTTCATCAATATTATCTAGACAGAGCTTATACAAAGCTGACCTTTTCTTCTTTGGGTTAAATAGCTTCTTCTTTAGTGTTGACTTGTACTTTCTCCATTATCTGCCGATCGATTTCAGTATCCAGTTCTCACATGAGCGAGGATACAAGAACTTTGTCTAAAATCAGATAGAGTAATGTAAAATTGAAATATTTTGCTACTATTGCAATTATTGTCCAGACCATGATATCCTGTGACATTGAACATACCTGAATGCATTGAAGTATAGTGTCAGCATTATCCTTCTTGACTTTTCTCCAATCATTGACATCTATAGGACAGTAACCACCATTTCGGGCTATAGTGCCTAAAAATTGCCCTAAAAGACCACCTTCTTTTCCAATAGGTTGTCCAAGCTGGTTGCATTTCACTAGTATTCGTTTTTCCTTTGGTAAATTCCAAACATGTGTCAGAACTGTTCCCTTTCGCCTGGTTACTTCCTTATTGACATCACCTATGAAAAAAGTTGACATTAGTAATACAGTCGACATGCAATCATCCTCATTCTAAATACATATATACCTAGTGCTTCTTGGATGTCATCATCATGCTGTTAGTCTACTTCATCGGCGTATTATGCTTCAGTTTGAATTACATTTAGCTGCTCCCTTTTCTTCCTATCCCTTTTCCCTATGAATAAATGTGGAGAAATGATAATACGATCAGAGGTATATATTGTATTATTTGATATAGAATATTTCAGTAGACTAGGATGCTTTTGTTTACTAAATCCATAAGAGGATGGACTTGAATTGAATTAACAACTCTTGGATGAACAACACACAATTTGGATGATGTGATAGTTAAAATTTACATATGACAACACTCCATATATTTTACCTAGGTGCTGAAACAGACACAAAAGAGCGAATTTTAGTCTCAGAATGGGGCACTCTATTGTTAATTTAGAGTAGCCGGGAGCTCCATCCCCCCTATTCCTTCCTCCTCATAGCCACCGCACCACCAGTCATGAGTAGCCGGGATGCACAGCCTCGTCGGATGAAGGCCCCGTCCCCCTTCGAAGGGGAGAAGTCCTTCTTCAGCGACCTAGGGAGCGACAAGTTGCATCCATGGGACAGATCTCAGGATGATATGATGACTCCAGAACGGGGGTGGAGGATGAGAAGCCCGACTAGAGACTCGATAGAGCCCACAGCTAGGTGCGGCTCATCTTCACCCCCCCCCCCCACTTTTGCTGGTCATTGTTCCCGATTTACCACCCTAGGGAAGAAACCAGCCCCTGGTTCAAGCAAGAAGGTGCTCTACCATGACTGGCCAGGCCCACTGTTGAAGCCCGGAGAGCGCTACGCAGGATCGCTCTTTAGCAAAAATGGTGAGCCTTTCTGCCACAAGTATGAGCAGGATGTTTGGGACGAGTTTCCGCAACCCCAAACCAGGTTTCGCATCTTTGGGGTGAGGACCCCGAAGGACAGCTGCGGAGTGCCAAAGCCATACCCACCGCGTTGGGAGACAGAACTTGAGGATATCCTGGCTTCGTTACCTAACAGGAGTCTCCAAACAAGCAAGGTGGCGGACAGATTGGCAGATGTGTACCTCGAGTATGAGGCCTTGGTGAAGGTTGAATAAAATAATCTGGCTCCACCGGTCATATAACCCGGTCGAGTCACATGTGTGTAAGTTGTTTTTGTTTTTGTTTGTATTGAAGAACCACACCCAGGTACAAGATAGTGTGGGGGAGAGCCGCACTCTCCAAACACAAACACGATGGATATTTGCACCCACGCTACACTCGCACAGCGCATATGACCACTCATGCTTAGAGAACCTGAACAGGGATGCATCCTTGCACATCACAAAAACCCCGTCTGGTCTGCATCAACAACCAGCGCTGGTTTGCATCTCTACCTCATTTAACCATGATTCTTGAGTTTGTTATGCCCTTTTATAAAATCCTTTATAAACAAACTCGGGAAATCTATGGTGATGCTTACTCCGTACCTATGGTTGCCATGCATAAGTTTTATTCCTCGTTTTTACTCTTGAGGCTTGTGAACCATATCTTTATAAGGACAACATGTTCATCTAAGTAGTTGACAAGTGAGATATGGCTTGATGACATGATCTTAGCTCTGAAGGTTTTAGTTCTTGGGTTTATTAAAAAAACGCTCTTGCAAGCTCCTCTTTGATATGTTCTAGTCCTACCAAAGCCATATGATGTTTTTAGTCGAAAACCTTATACTCATATGCTGCTTGTTTTTGCATTGAGCTTTGTCAAAACCTGTGACCCTAGTGAGAATTCTTTTCATACTTTCATGATCAAGATTCATGTGCACACCACCACTTTCCCCTTGCTACGCCTCTACACTGGAAGATAGCATTGTACCATTCGTCCATCCACAAACATAAATGCTCCATCTATGCATTGGTTTCTCTCTCCTCAAGTATTTTTGTAAAAGAGGCATGGCTATCTAATATATATATATATATATATATATATATATATATATATATATATATATATATATATATATATATATATATATATATATATATATATATATATATATATATATATATATATATATATATATAATATGGGGACACATGAAGGTCCCCCATTATTCCAAAAAAAATTGTGGGCACATGAAGGTCCACTAAAAAAAAGGGGAGGATAGCCATGCTCTCATAAGACTTTTTATATATATGAGAGAGAATTATGCAATGGAGTCATTCATCCCATTCATCGAATATGGTAATAACTAGCACCCATTCCGGGCCTAGTGTCCACCTTACCACGTCCATACACGTGCACCTCTTGATCTGATTGTATGACTTGATTAACTCTTTGGATCCAGTTTTTTACTTTGCAATATATGTAATACAAGTATGCCTTACCATTCATATCCTACCCTGAGCTCCACATAAGCCTGTTAGAAGTAGGATGAATTTAAGGCAGTCATGCCTAGGTGAGGACATATACACATTGAGCGATCTGAGAGAATCAAAGGAGGCAAAGCATGACTTTCTTTAAAAATCATTTAAAAACCCCAAGTGCTTGCCATCAGATGTTTAAGGGATTCGATTCATGGTCGTTCTTCTTATCAACCACCCAAGATGGCATGGTAGCCATTCCACAAAGTTCACAAGAGCAAGGTATGACCTGGAATAATTCTTATGTTTGTTTCATACCTCTGGTTTAACCCACTTGATCTCTTCCCTATTGCTCGAGACGAGCATAGGTCAAGTGTGGGGGAGTTGTTGACAGCTGTTAAGTACCTATTTTAAGGTCGTCAATCCCTGCATTTCATCATGAGAATCATGCAACCACACTAGAATAGGGGTTTAAACTAACAATTTCCACAAGTGGCTGTATGAAGATGAATGCAGGTGTTTAGCATAAGAAATGAGGAGAAAGCACACCTCTATGATCCTAGCACTTCAGGCTCAGCCAATGAGGGGCTGTTGGTATTTCTTAACCTCACCACTAGTTGTACACCTAGCGTGGGTGTAAGATCCACCTGGGTATACCGACGGGTACGAAACAATCTGCAAGCGCACGGAAATACCGATGTAGCACTTCACCTCAGGAGTATTCCAAAGGGTATCGAATCCAAGGAATGGTGTGTACTACCTTCTATACTAGAAGTACGATCCAAGGACACCAAGCCCTTGCTTCGGTAGAGAGATGATGGGGTGCTCGGTTCTAGGGGGTACAAGCTGCAAAGGATCTCGCTTCGGACACCGGACCCTCCTGGCTATAACAGTCGGTTCACGGCAAAGGGTTGCCTACACCTGTATCCGAACGTGGGGTATTCCGAAAGGGTCCAACGGCTGTCACTACCGCGGCCTACCCCAAGACAAACCGTGGGATACAGGGCAATCGAAGGATAACCCGTCGTCTAGACACCACGTCTACACCACCGGTTACTACTATAGCACGGCTACGTCTATCGACCCGTAACAACACTATAGCACTCCGTATAAATACGGAGTGATGAACCCGCGAGTACAGCTAGACCTTGCCCATCATTGAACTGAGGTGGCGTGAGGTCAAACGACTAAGCACCAATTAATGTATTCCAATAAGATCTAACGAGATAACTCACACAAACGGAATGCAGAACTATTCATCTAGTCAATAAGATCAAAGGATCGTGTCACGAAGAACACGAGCCTCTAAATGATGAACAAATGAGGAACTCAAGAGCATATCACCCATACATGAATATCACTTTAGTCTAAAAGGGAAATACAGAAATACTCACTTTGCTCTAAATGAAGAACAAATGGGAGTTACACCCACACCACCACCTACATAGCACCTACTCCTAACTACACATGGAGAGGTGAGAACTCACCTCTCCAAGTGAGAAAATGAGAGAGGGGACAGTTTGAGATGTGTCACTAATTCTACCCCCTCCCCTCATGTTCCCCTCCCCTCATGTTTATAGGCTAGAGAGGGTAGGAGGAGCCTCTAAGGCTGCTGGGCGCGTCCCATGCTGTGGTGACACGTGGCAGCGAATTTTGCACTGTACGGTTGCTGAAGTCGGTTTCCAGCCAGGGCGAATAGCAGGGCGACACGCGTCCCGCCCTCCTTCCTGTGTACGCTTAGGGATGGAAATGGCGCAGATACGGATAGCATTCGAATACGTTTAGTCGGATATCCATATTTTTTGCCGGATACGAATTCGGATTCGAATATAATCGAATACGAATGCAAAACGAATAGTTCGAATTCGAATTCGCATTCGGATATCTACTCGATTTGCAAATAGCAATTTTTTATTTGTTTAGTGATAATTTTAGAAGAACAAAATCATTAAAGAGATAGAAATTAAAGTACGAACATGTAAACAAAAGATAGCTTGTCAAAAAGAACATATTTATCTATAATTATTTTAATAAATAAATCTATAAATAATAAATTAAATTATAAATAGATAATATTACAAATAAATATATTATTATTTAGAAGAAATAAATAAAATTAAAATACATAAAATAATTTACATCAATGATTAAATAAAATAAATATTTAAAATAATTTATTTCAACAAATACATCATTTTCTGACTAAATCAAAATAATATATTTATTTAAATACTATAATTGTGATTAATCATTATAATTGTCGGATTAAAATTTATTAAATTTAAAATTTTTATATCATTTGTAATATTAAAATTAATATTATTAGACATTAATCATAAAGGTAATTTTACTTTGCTCTTCGCGGATACGAATAATTGTCGGATAGACACAATTATTTCGAATACGGATATGGATTCGGATAGAGAAAAATAATGAAAACGAATTCGAATACATCCATTTCAGTATCCATATTAGCAATCGGACGCGGATTCGGATAACCACATTTACATTTTAGCGGATACGAATTCGGATATTTCAGATAAGCACGTACCACTTTCCATCCCTACGTACGCTGCCGAGCGTCAGGCGTGCGCGTGCCTCCCGCGCAGCACCGCGTGTTGGCCCATGGCCGGGCGCCGCGTGGCCGGGTCGCCCACCTGCGCATGCCTGCGCCCGCATGCGTGCCGTTGCACCGCATGCATGCCTCTGTGCTGCAGGCGTGGGCCCTCGTGGTGTCCCCTGCATGTGAGACCTGGTGCCTGCTGCCGACCGTGCCGAGGTGGTCCGCCTGCGGCCGCGTGCTGGCTTGGCCGCGCGCGCGCCCGGGCGTTGACCCCGGCCGGCCGTGCATGCAGCGCAGGTGTGGGTCCCAAGGGGATGGGCCCACCGGTGGGTCCCCACGCGGTGAGGTGGGGTGCTGATGTCATGATGACGTCAGCATCCCATAATATATTGGGCATTTAATATCTTCTGCACCCGAGCTCCGAACTAGACAAATGATATATCCATTTTTATCGTCTCGACGAGCCCGTCAGAATGGTGCAATACAATTTGGCATTTGAGGTTGTTTCCAATGGCGCCCTATATAAGCCTTGGCTCTCTTGCTCTGTGAATATATCGTTTAACACGTATTTCCATGCATCCAGCAATAAAAGGTAGGAACACCAACACTTGTGGAAATTGTCAGTATAAACCCCTATTCTAGTATTGATGATCATTTTTCAATTATTTTATGTAGGAATTGACGACATAAAAGTGGTACTTAATAGCTGTCAACAACTCCCCCCACACTTGTCCTTTGCTTGTCCCGAGTGAAGGGAGTCAGATCAAGGTGGTACATGATATCCAAAGGTATGAAGCTAGCATAAGAGATATTCCAAACCATACCTTGCACTTGTGAACTATGTGGAGTGTCTATCGTGCTATCTTGGGTAGTTGAAGAATGGAACGGTCATGAATCGAATCGCTTCTGCTCATCATGTCAAGTAACTTGGGGTTTTGCGATTAGTTTTCAAAACAAACCTTGCTTAGCTACTCATTTGATTCTCTCAGATCACACAAGGTGTATATATATGTCCTCACCAAGGCATTATATTGCCTTTATTCATCCTACTTTTAATGATAGCTTATGTGGAGCTCAAGGTAGGGTATGAATGATAAGGCATACTTGCATCACATATATTGCAAAGTCAAAAACCGGATCCAAGAGAGAAGCAATTCATACAATCAGATCAAGATGTGCACTTGTATGGATATGATAGGTATGGTAAGGTGGTCACTAACCCCGGAATGGGTGCTAGTTATTACCATATCTGATGAATGAGCTGAATGACTCCATTGCATGATTCTCTCTCTCTTATATATGAAGTCCTATGAGAACATGGCTATCCTCTTCCCCTTTTTTTAGTGGACCTTCATGTGCCCACATTTTTTTTTCTTTTTTTTCATAACTGCAGGGACCTTCATGTGTCCCCATTTTTTTTAAGATAGCCATGCCTCTTTACAAAATACTTGAGGAGAGAGAAATCAATGCATACGATGAAGCATTTATGTATGTGAATAGATGAATGATACAATGCTAACTTCCAGAGTAGAAGCATAGCAAGGGGGAAATAGTGGTGTGCACATGAGTCTTGATCATGAGAGCATGAAAAGAATTCCCAAAAGGGTCACAGAATTTGACAAAGCTCAATGCAACGACAAGCAGCATATGAGTATAAGGTTTTCAACTAAAGACATCATATGGCTTTGGTAGGACTGGAACATATCAAAGAGGAGCTTTGCAAAGGGTTTTCATGTTTGTAAATAAATTCCCAAGCACTCAAACATTTAGAGCGAAGATCATATCATCAAACCATATCACAAACACCAACTACTTAGATGAGCATGAGTTCCTTAATGATATTTGTTCGCAAGCATCAAGACAACGAGTAAGGAATAAAACATATGCAAGCCAACCACAGGATTCAAGTAAAGCAAGCTGAGCACCATTATTTGAGATTGATTTACTGGATAAGAATTGAAGATCATTCAAACTCATGGGTAGAGAGTGAGATGAAGGGTGCACATACCATCGCTCCTGGAGGATATGGGGAACAAGCAAGACTAGTGGTGATTTGGCTAACCCGTGGGGTGGCCAGCTCACTCTAGTTTACCCTTGTCCTTGTCATGAAGGTGTAGCCAATGTCGTGCAGCCCTTGTGTGGGAGTTCTCGAGTGGATATGATGATAAGATCGAGAGGACTCCCCCACACTTATTCTTGTACCTGGTGTTGTTCTTCAAGCAAAAGTGGGAACAAAAGATGGACTCTACTGGTTTGAGAACCATAGAGCCTTTATTTGAAAGCAATTTTTTTTTTATCGTCACCATGTCATATACTCAAGCAGGGTTGGATCAACAATGCACTTCATAGATAAAGAAGGTATACCTGAGACCTTTACGGGGTCAAATGTACCTCTTTCATATGTTGTACAAAATAAATCTGACACCTTTCCCATAAGAATCTAGCTCAATGACTTACCCTTTTTGGATTTGATTTCCTGCAGGGGTTAGTCCACATACATGCAACCAAGATCTTATGAAAGCATAACTCTAAGGTTCATCAATCAAAACTCAACACCATGTCTTGTTTTGACTGAAGAAGACAGTTTTAACCTAAGCACCATGCTTAATTTAAAATGGTCTATGAATGTATGAGATATCATGTACATTCAAACCAGAGAATACAAACAAAGATAACTAAAGCACGCATGCATGATCAAGCTATTTTCAAAGGGAACATAAGCATGAGCACACAACGGTGAACCTCGGGCAACCTCCCGGAAGGGCTTTGTTTAAAGTCAAAAGCAGGACTTACCTAGCTAATCAGGCAAGATGAAAGAGCTGACATCACCTCCACACCTGGATAAAGTTTGGCATGAAGGGAAATTTACTCGGGATGCTCACATACCTCCCCCACACTTAGAGTTTGCATTGCCAGGCAACAAAACTTAAGTGTGCGAAGATCAAGCTTCCTTTTGCAAATATTCCCTCGCCAAAACTTACCAAGATGTTACAGCTGATGTAACTCACATGTTATTTGGCATTACTTGTTCGTCGTTATTTTCAAACTCCACCTCAAAGGTTAGTGACCAAAAATACTCGAAGGACAACTTATCCTAAAAACATGTTCTTGCTTTTATTCGAAGAAGGGAAATAAAACCTATGCTAATCCAGGCTATCTCCTGGTAGTGCTTTGTTTATTATGGTCATAAGCTCGACCATGGGAGATTTCTCTTGCAGCCACATTGGTGGTGTCCTTCCCAACTCACCACCAATCATCGATGAAGTAGTGAAGCTCTAGCTGCAAGGTCAGTGCCACATACGAACACGAGTCCAAAAGATAGCAAAGCTAAAAGCAGACATGATCATTCCAGGGAGGCTAAGACAGCCTCTGGGTGATCACGGGACTCGAGAAGCTATAGCACCAGGGTGAACCTCGGAGACGGAAGGTTGAGCACTGAGGCTAGCGCTCTCGCAACTGATCTCCGACTGAACTCAGCTCGGGAAAATACTCAGCCTCCAAAAGAGGATAGAGTAGAAACTCGAATGGCCGGCATACGTTCAGGAGCTAGAGTTCGGATGAAGGGTGAGGTTAAGCTCATCCTTCCTTAGGTAGATGGACCGATGTCATCAAATGATGAGCCATCCCGGTTCTAGCCTAAGCTTCCAATAGGAGGTTATGGATAAGCTGGAAAGTGCAAATCCCATTGGGCATCGATCAAGTCAAGCATAAAGTATGAAGTTTAAGCTTCTCCTGACTGATCGGCATCGATCGATGGGCTTAAGTTATGAAGTGAATGTACTCCATTCGATCGGTAAATGATCGTGCTCCTTCGATTTGATAAATGAATCCACTAGATTATAAAGCAGAGACCGATGTCTTGGTTTATACGAAACATCAGTGCAAGGCACTTCAGCTCAAACCTCAATGTAGGAACATGATAGGCCAATCGTACTCTCCTTAGGAAATCATAACTAGGATCAGACAAGTCATCCTGGCCGAGAATGATTCATCCTTTCCTAATTACTCTCTCCGTCCTCCCACGAGACAAGGTCTCGGGGAGAAGGTCTAAGAAGAGGTACGAGAGGGGAACCCAAGGGTAGACTCTGCGCTAAGCAATCTTTCCCTTAAATTCCTGCTAATCAGGAATGGTATCTTCAACCGGAGCTTAAAGCCTCAGCTCGGCTGATGATGTATCTAGGGGGCTCAACATTTCCTCTTACGGGCACCTCATCGACCAGGATGCAAAGGGAGCTGAAATCCCGGAGATATTCCACGATCTCTTTTCCCTCAGCAGCGTCCAAGTGCACAAAAGAGGCTCCAGAGGGAGCATTAAGCCGCATGGCATTGTCCTTCCATAACCCATACCAGAAGCGCTGAAGCAGCTTCCGATCGGGAACGTAGAGGACTGGGCAATCTTCCGCCAAAAAGGCGAAGTGATCCCATACCATTTCTAGCGAGTCCTCCTCACCTTGCTTGAGATTGAGAATCCTTATCCTCAACGAGATGACACATCGTAAATAACGGTGCCAATCCCGTGCTTCCCTAGAGAGGGATAGCGGGAAAGATTCCCTTTTTCGAGCATCTGATGATTCTACGATTTCACTCTGAGTTTCAATCAGACACTCGTATTCTCTCACATGATCGAGGGGGTTCTCATGAATTGACCCTGAGAAGGAAAGATCCTGAATTAGCTTCATGAGAGAGGGGAGAATCCGACAGCCAGATGAGAGAATGAGTATTGACAAGGGTGGCTCTGAGGGTTCACTCCTCGAAGGTGGAAGGTGTTTACAAGGATAACCTTCCAAGGGTAGCGGGGCTAAAGGTAGAAGTAAAGAAAACGGAAAAGGATATCTCGAAGGGTAACTGGGGTAAAGGTAGAAGAAAACGAAAAAGATACATACGAGGACCACTAGGTTCGAAGATAGATACAGCAACCGTTCCCCGGCAACGGCGCCAGAAATGCTTGTTGGTATTTCTTAACCTCACCACTAATTGTACACCTAGCGTGGGCGTAAGATCCACCTGGGTATACCAATGGGTACAAAAGAATCCGCAAGCACACGGAAATACCGTTGTAGCACTTCACCTCAGGAGTCTTCCAAAGGGTATCGAATCCAAGGAATGGTGTGTACTACCTTCTATACTAGAAGAACGGTCCAAGGACACCAAGCCCTTGCTTCGGTAGAGAGATGATGGGGTGCTCGGTTCTAGGGGGTACAAGCTACAAAGGATCTCGCTTTAGACACCGGACCCTCCTGGCTATAACAGTCAGTTCACGTTCAAAGGGTTGCCTACACCTGTATCCGAACGTGGGGGATTCCGAAAGGGTCCAACGGCTGTCACTATCGCGGCCTACCCCAAGACAAACCGTGGGATACAGGGCAATCGAAGGATAACCCATTGTCTAGACACCACGTCTACACCACCAGTTACTACTATAGCACGACTACGTCTGTCGACCCGTAGCAACACTATAGCACTCCGTATAAATACGGAGCGACGAACCCGTGAGTACAGCTAGACCTTGCCCATCATTGAACTGAGGTGGCGCGAGGTCAAACGACTAAGCACCAATTAATGTATTCCAATATGATCTAACGAGATAACTCACACAAACGGAATGCAGAACTATTCATCTAGTCAACAAGATCAAAGGATCGTGTCACGAAGAACATGAGCCTCTAAATGATGAACAAATGAAGAACTCAAGAGCATATCACCCATGCATGAATATTACTTTAGTCTAAAAGGGAAATACAGAAATACTCACTTTGCTCTAAATGAAGAACAAATGGGAGTCACACCCACACCACCACCTACATAGCACCTACTCCTAACTACACATGGAGAGGTGAGAACTCACCTCTCCAAGTGAGAAAATGAGAGAGGGGAGAGTTTGGGATGTGTCTCTAATTCTACCACCTCCCCTCATATTTATAGGCTAGAGAGGGTAGGAGGAGCCTCTAAGGCTGCTGGGCGCGTCCCATGCTGTGGTGACACGTGGCAGCGAATCTTGCACTGTACGGTTGCTGAAGTCGGTTTCCAGCCAGGGGGAATAGCAGGGCGACACGTGTCCCGCCCTCCTTCCTGTGTACGCTGCCGAGCACCGGACGTGCGTGTGCCTCCCGCGCAGCACCGCGCGTTGGCCCGTGGCCGGGCGCCGCGTGGCAGGGTCACCCGCCTGCGCATGCCTGCGCCCGCATGCGTGCCGTTGCACCGCATGCATGCCTTTGCGCTGCAGGCATGGGCCCTCGCGGTGTCCCCTGCATGTGAGACCTGGCACCTGTTGCCGACCGTGCCGAGGTGGTCCGCCTGCGGCCGCGTGCTGGCTTGGCCGCGCGCGCACCTGGGCGTTGACCCCGGCCAGCCGTGCATGCAACGCAGGTGTGGGTCCCAAGGGGATGGGCCCACCGGTGGGTCCCCGCGCGGTGAGGTGGGGGCACCCCATAATATATTGGGCATTTAACATCTTCTGCACCCGAGCTCCGAACTAGACAAATGATATATCCATTTTGATCGTCTCGACGAGCCCGTCGCAATGGTGCAATCCAATTTGGCATTTGATGTTGTTTCCAATAGCGCCCTATATAAGCCTTGGCTCTCTTGCTCTGTGAATATATCGTTTAACACGTATTTCCATGCATCCTGCAATAAAAGCTAGGAACACCAACACTTGTGGAAATTGTCAGTATAAACCCCTATTCTAGTGTTGATGATCTTTTTCCAATTATTTTATGCAGGAATTGACGACATAAAAGTGGTACTTAATAGCCGTCAATAGGGGCTGCCATGCCAGCATCCCCTGGATCAATGACATCACCAATCCAAGAGAGAGAGCCTCGGTGAATCAGAGACTGCCACGCGTGCATCACATGGATCCTATGGCCCACTAGAGCGACTAAACCGTCTCCAACACACATGTACACCGGGAACCGACCTCAGGGCCCACCAAGCAGCCACTCAGAGAAAGCACAGGCCGAGGGGGCCCAGCTGGGGGTCGGCCGACCCCAGGATCGGCCGAACCGACCTTGGGTCGGTTGATCCCTGGCTTCCACGTGTTGGATCCTGGTTGGCTCCTGGTCACATTCCGGGGGTGCACGGGGTGTCCTCTCGCTGATGCCTTGGCCTATAAAT
Organism: Cenchrus fungigraminus; assembly: GCA_036936925.1. NCBI lineage: Eukaryota > Viridiplantae > Streptophyta > Magnoliopsida > Poales > Poaceae > Cenchrus > Cenchrus fungigraminus. The sequence continues at coordinate 51,493,522 of CM072772.1, read as the reverse complement.
AGAAGAGGAGGGGGTAAGAAGAGGACAACACACTTGAAGGCAACTTCTCACCTTAGCCTCTTCCTCTTCTCATTCCCTCTTGGTGGAGGTGAAACCTCATCCCACCATGAGTGTGAGTGTGAGGAGGATCTAGCTTAGGTGGTGCTAGGTAGAGAGGGGAGTGTGTGGGTGAGTAGAGGGGAGGCGCGATGATCCGTTCTTCATCCATCATCCCTTTGTATCTCGTGAGTGATGTCGTTCTTCATTTAGACTAAAGTGAGTATTTAGTTATATTCCAATTAGACTAAAGTTGCATTCATACATGGGTGATATGTTCTAGAGTTCTTCATTTGTTCATCATTTAGAGGCTCGTGTTCTTCGAGACACGATCCTTTGATCTTGTTGACTAGATGAATAATTCTGCATTCCGTTTGTGTGACTGCTTGTCAATTAGAATATAGTGAGTATCCTGCATATCTGAATTAGAGTAAAGTATCATTCATATATCTTCGTATTGTCTTGATTCCATGATGGGCAAGGTCTAGCTGTACTTGTGGGTCCGTCGCTCCGTATTTATACGGAGTGCTATAGTGTTGCTACGGGACGTCAGACCTAGCCGTGCTATAGTAGTAGTCGGTAGTGTAGACGTGGTGTCTGGACTACGGGTTATCCTTCGATTGCCCTGTATCCCATGGTTTGTCTTGGGGTAGGCCGCGGTAGTGACAGCCGTTGGACCCTTTCGGAATCCCCCACGTTCGGATACAGGTGTAGGCAACCATTTGCCGTGAACCGACGTTTACAGCCAGGAGGGTCCGGTGTCCGAAGCGAGATCCTTTGCAGCTTGTACCCCCTAGAACCAAGTACCTACAAGAGATACCATACCTCTCACCTACCTCAGCAGAGATCCTGTGTCCTTGGTAAAGTCGCTCATAGAGTACCCCATCTGTTCCTAGGATACGATACCCTTTGGAATATTCCTGAGGGAGAAGTGCTACAACGGTGTATCTGTGCGCTTGCGGACTCGTTCGCACCCGTCAGTATACCCGGGTGATTCTTACACGCTCACGCTATCCCGGCGCCATAGTGGTGAGGTTAAGAAATACCAATAAAGGCGCGCTTGTTTGCGACCTACCGGATGGAGTATGAGAATTTCACTCATCTTCCTGGTGAGTCAATTGACACCATGTTCCAGTGCTTCACCGTGATTGTGAACAACATGAGGGCTAATGTGACCATGCTTGACAGACCCGTGAAGCTCTTGCATTCACTTGACCGTACCGTATGAAGCGCAAAGGTCGAGGCCATTCTAGAGTCTGACAACTATGAGATGCTCACTGTGGATGAGTTATTCTCAAAGCTTAAGTCCTATGAGGTGGATCGTGGTGTGAGTGGCAAGATCGAGAACCCGACTGACCCTCATAGTCTGGCTCTCGTTTCTAGACCGAGAACTAACGCTAACCTGTCTTCTAGGCAGTTCTCTTTGTCTGCTCTTGTCTCTATGCCAGATGAGGAGTTTGATGTGCTGAGCGAGGAGGATCTCGCGTTGCTAAGCAGGAGGTTCGAGCGCATGTACATGAACCAGAAGAACGCTTAGAGGAACTCTAGCATGTGAGTGCGGGAAGCACGGGCACTTTATCGCTGAGTGCCTGGAGGCCGTGGAGAACAAGGCAGAGCACAAGCACCGTCCGAGGACCGAGCACAAGTACCGCTCAAGGAACGACTAAAAGGGCAAGAACAAGTCCGAGTGGAGGCTGAGGAAGAGTGGCGGCCACAAGAAGAAGACGGAAAGTGCGATGGTCGCCGGAGCAAACGACATCGACTCGAGTTCTTGCTAAACCGGCACAAGAGCAAGCGGTTGAGCAAGAACTTCAACGGCCTGTGCTTCGCCGCCCAAGGCTTTTGCGGCATGGCACATAGCTCCGGAAGCAAGAAGAGCCAGAAGGACAACTCGGACTCCGACTCCGAGGAAGAGGTAAACACTGACCCCGCCTTCTTGATAGAGGAGAATGCTAGGTTGAATGAATTGCTTGACAACCATGATGATGTGCTTAGAAAGACCAACAAGGAGAAGAGGGAGTATAGGTCTTTGCTTGGAGAGGCTAAGGAGAAGGTGGTTGAACTAGAGTCCATGCTTGTTGAGGCTAAAGTTCAGCTAGAGTCTTTAAAGTCTGCTCCTGTTGTGACCGATGAACCTGAATGCACTGAGTGCCCTATTTTCCTTAGTGATCTGACTGTGCTTAGGGAGAAGTATGCCTCCATGGTTGAGGAACTAGATGTTGCTAGGGTTGAGCTTGACGAGTTAAGATCTAGACCTGCTTTGCTAGGTGCTTGTAGTTCTTGCCCTGTTTTGCATGCTAGGTTAGATGAATCTCGTGCTCGCATTAAATCCCTTGAGGATGATTTGAAATCTCCTATTGCTACATATTGCTCTACTTGTGATGTCACTGCTTTGAAAAACATTAAACTTACACATTATGTTGATCGCTTGCAAGATGAGAAAGATGAGTTAAGAAAGATAATGGGTTGGTTGTCGGGTCATGAGCCTCAGCTCAGGATGATGATTGAGGCATACAAGCGCTATGATGGGCAAGTGCTTGGGTCGGATAAGGCTAGGGAGAGTAGTGGTGAGAAGAGGAGAAGATTGGTGATATCCCAGCTCCACCATAAACCTTCCACAAAAATACCTTTGCACCTAAGCCAAACCCACTTAGGAACCGACTAGACACAACCCCAGACCCACCAGTGTTTCTTCCACAGACAAACAACTTCCAGAAACCCATCAAGTTCAAGAGTGACATGGGTAATGAGTTCTTTGGGAAGAAGGGAGAGAAACCGAGTGAGAAGCCACAGCCTAAAGAGAACCCAAAGACAAAGCCAATCCCATTCCATTGTGACCATTGTGGGAGGGATGGGCATCTAGAGGAGTTTTGCTTCAGGAGGAGAAGGGAGGAGAGGTTTGCTAGGGAGATGGCAAACAAGGACAGGTACTACCCTTCTCGTGGTGTGCCTGAGCCTCGTGTTGTGCCTAGAGGTGAGGGTGTGGTACGTACCATCCCTACTCGGGAGAGGCATGAGTTTCCTACACAGAGTGTGCCTCCTCAGAGAGATCGAGGTAGACGTGTTGGGTTTCGGCGTGGTAAGTTTCCTGGACGTTTCTTCACTCGTGGCCAATACAAGTATGGGGGAATGATCACAGCTTTCAGTCTCAGAAGAGCTACGGACCACGGTCACCACCTCGTGGTACTCGTAGTCCTCCAAGGAGACATGTGGGTGTTCCACCTAGGAGTGATAGGATGGATTTTGCTAACCTTACTTTTGAGCAAATGTCACGGCACCGATTTGAGTCTTTTTGTGCTAACCCAATGCTGAGTCATTTGCTCACTCACGCTCTCATTTTTTTGCAGGTGGGAGGTTTGGACAATGGACGAGGTCGAGTGCTTTCAGTGGGCACGATGAAGGTAAGTGAGAATGTGAGTCTTAGGCATGTTGTTCTTGTCAAGTCTCTCGGGTTCAATTTTCTTTCGATTTCCCAGCTTCTTGATGAGGGTTTTGAGGTTCGTTTCAAGATGGGTGCTTCTCGTGTGTTGGACTCTCGAGGCGATCTTGTGTGCACGATCGCCCTCGAGGGTCAGATTTTCAGAGCCTATTTTTCTCAGTCTGTTGGCTCTTCTCGTTGCTTGGTTGCGGGTGTTTCAGTGAAGCTTTGGAAATGGCATATGAGGCTAGGTCACTTGAGTTTTGACTTGTTGTCACGCTTGAGTGGGCTTGGCTTGGTCTGAGGATTCCCATGTTGTAATACCGAAAGGATTTGGTGTGTGCTCCATGTCGGCATGGCAAGATGGTAGCCAACTCCCATCCGCCCCTGACCACTGTGATGATAGAGCATCCATGTGAGTTGTTCCATATGTACTTGGTTGGTCTAGCTCGTGTGTGCTCGGCAGGTGGGAAATGGTATGTCCTGGTGATAGTGGACGACTATTCTCGCTATGCTTGGGTCTTCTTTTCGGCTGACAAGGGAGAGACGTTTGGTTTTGTCCAGGATCTGATCTTGAGGTTGAGAAATGAGAGGCATGGGGATGTTGTTCGAGCTATTCGTAGCGACAATGTCACAGATCTTAAAAACTCTCGATTTGAAACCTTTTGACATGATCTAGGTCTCGAACATTAGTTTTCCTCGCCCTATGTCGCTTGTCAGAATGGTGCGGTAGAGAGAAAAAATTGTTCCCTTTGTGAGATGGCTCAGACGATGCTCGATGAGCATAGGACTCCGAGGAGATATTGGGTTGAGGCGGTGAATACCGCGTGCCATGTGGGGAACCGGATTTTTCTTCGGGCTTTCATGAAAAAGACATGCTATGAGCTCATGCATGGGTGACCACCTAGAGTGAGCCATTTTCAGGCTTTTGGTTGCCGGTGCTTTATTCTCAAGAAGGGCAAGATAGATAAGTTTGAGGCAAGGTCCTCCGATGGCATTTTCCTTGGTTATGCTAATCATTCTAGAGCATATCGGATGCTCAACCTTGACACTAACCAAATCATGGAGACTTGCAAGGTAACCTTCGACGAGACACAGCCATGTAGCTCTTGTGTCTTTGAGTGTGCAGGTGACGACGAAGTTGGCAAGAAGATCTTTGAGGATGAGGTGGAATATGTTGGAGAGGATGATGGTGATGATGGTGAAGCTCCAGCCGCATATGTACCCTCTACTTCCACTACTACGATTACGGTTCAGGATGGACCATCCCCTACACCAACTACGATCTAGCAAGAACAAGTGGAAGCTGCTGTTGAGGGGGAGGTTGCCTCCAGGCGAGAGGCACCTAGGCGAGTTCAAGTTGATCATCCTCCCTCAAGAATCATCGACGACATCAATGAACGCACCACACGGTCGAGGTCCTAGAAAACCTCTCACATTGCTCATTTAGCTTTTGTTGCTTCTTTCGAGCCCAAAGACATTGGACACACACTATCTAATTCGAATTGGGTGAATGCAATGCATGAGGAGTTAGAGAACTTTGAGAGAAACCAAGTTTGGGAGTTAGTGGAACCTCCACCATATTGCAAACCAATAGGGACAAAATGGGTGTCGAAAAACAAAGAGGGAGAAAATGGTGGAGTGGTGAGAAACAAAGCGAGGCTAGTGGCTCAAGGCTTTAGCCAGAAAGATGGGATAGACTATGAGGAGACAATTGCTCTTGTAGCCCGTATGGAGGCGATTAGAATTCTACTAGCTTTTTCTATGGCTAAAGGATTCAAGTTGCACCAAATGGATGTGAATAGTGCCTTTTGAATGGAGTGTTGGAGGAAGAAATGTATGTGAGTCAACCCTCGGGCTTTGAGAGTGTAGAGTTCCCACACCGAGTGTACAAGTTGAGTAAGGCTCTCTATGGACTGAAACAAGCTCCCAGGGCATGGAATGGTAGATTGAGGGGGTTTTTGTTCAGCAAGGGGTTCGAGATGGGTAAGGTAGACAAGACACTCTTTCTCCTCAAACAGGGCAATGACATCCTGATTGTTCAGGTGAACATGGATGATATTATCTTTGGTGGCTCGTCTCACTCTTTGGTTGCAAGGTTTGCAGAGGACATGAGCAGATAATTCGAGATGAATATGATGGGAGAATTGCAGTTCTTTCTCGGGCTTCAGATCAAGCAGGCCAAGGAGGGAACATTTGTGCATCAAGCCAAGTACACGAAGGATATCATAAAGAAGTTCAAGATGGATGACTCTAAGCCGCTTTCGACACCGATGAGTCTGACTACAGCATTGGACGCGGACGAGGATAGAGAGCCCGTGGACCAGAAGGAGTACTGGAGCATGATCGGCTCCCTCCTCTACCTGACGGAGATGAGGCCGGACATACAGTTCAGTTTGTGTCTGTGCGCTTGTTTTCAGGCGTCATCGAGGACTTTGCATCAGCAGGCCGTCAAGAGGATTTTTCAGGTATCTTCGATATACTCCTGAGCTTGGGCTTTGGTACTCGGCATCTTCTTCTCTTGCGCTTCATGGTTTTTCGGATGCCGATTTTGCTGGGTGTCGAGTGGATAGGAAGTCCACTTCAGGTACTTGTTAGTTTTTGGGTTCCTTGTTGGTTTCTTGGTCATCTCGCAAATAGTCAAGTGTAGCTCAATCTACCACCGAGGCCGAGTATGTAGTTGATGCTAGTTGCTGTTCCCAGTTGCTTTGGATCACCTATATCTTGAGTGACTTTGGTGAGGAGTGCACCCATGTTCCTCTCATGTGTGATAGCACTAGTGCCATAAGCGTTGCCAAAAATCTAGTGCTACACTCCAGAACTAAACATATAGAGGTGAGATACCACTTTTTGAGAGATAATGTGGAGAATGGGAACATAAATTTGATTCATGTGCCAACCCAAAAACAGCTTGCAGATATCCTCACAAAACCTGTGGACCAAGTTATTTTTTCTCGTTTGCGAGGTGAACTTGGTGTGGTTTATCCTTTTTGAGCTTGGGTTGGGCATCTAATGTACATATGCATCCTACATCCTTCATTTGTGTAACATATCCTTTTCAACATCTATGTATTATGGACTGCATTTGTATTATATGCTTTAGAGGATGTGCTTCTATCATATACATTGATCATTGTGATATGCTAGATGTGAGCCCATGATCATGCATGTGAGCTCTTGTGATGTATAGCTATGCTCTTGGTAGCTTTGGATATGTATGCTCTTGTGATGTATAGCTATGCATGTGAAAATGTTAAGTTGATCCTCTCTTGTGAGTAGAATCCTTTATATGCTCATTTCATGCTCAAAGGTCTATATCTTGCTTAATTTGTGCTTGGGAATCATGCTCTTTTCACTTGAGGTCAAAGACCTTATTGTCATCATGAATGTTTAGCCTACAATTTACCTTCCGGAGGAGCATAAGCTTCTTTTTGCTGCAAAGGCATTTCATGTACTATGCTTAAATTTAACATTAAATTGGTATCTTGAAATGTCTATGCTTGAAAAATATGCTTCTATGTCATATGTGCTTTAAATTCCTTATCTTGGGTGATAAACCGTTGCATGATGTCTACCTATGAGAAGTCTCATATCTAGACGTAGACACATGGCTCGGTGGCTTTGACATGACATGTGATAGCTTGTAGGTGTTTATGATGACCTTGTGATGAGAACTTGTGACCATGCATGAAGTTTGTGAGTTATATGTTGTTTGTGCTATATTTGATCATGTTGAGGTCCTATGCTCATGAGAGGGATGTTTTGTTGCAAAATGCTTAAATTTGATTATGGCTATGTCACATGTTTATATGTTCCTTCTATCATGTTGGCGATGCTTGTACAAATTTTGAGTTATCTTGCTTGTTCTATGTCTCATTCTAGCATTTTGTAGTGTTCATTGTCTATTTGAGAAGCACATGCTTGCATTTGTAGACTTGATTCATGTATTACCAACAAGGGGGGAAATGCACTCAATTCAGGTTAAAGGGGGAGAAGTGTGCATCCTTTTCAGTTTTGCATAACAAGGGGAGATACTCAGTTCAGGGGAGAACCTTTCGCGCATGCTCTTCACCTACACCAACTCAAGTTCTCGATGCACCCGGTGACTGAACGGGATCAAGTGCGGGACGCATGGTGGCAATAAAAGCAAGACGAAGTCGTGGACTTGAGCCGGTGCAGGGTAGCGGCTCACAACCGGAGTCTGCACGCGGGGTTTGCGGCGGTTCACCACAAAACCGTCGGGTTACATGGTTGAGCCACAAAACCAAGACTGGAGGCTTGGCGGGCGGAGACGGGATCTAGGCGCGCCAAGAAGCTTTGATGTCGAGGGACACGCGGCGGGATCGCAGGGCTTGCGTCGGAAGGACGCGGACTGCGGCGAAGGTGCGGCCGCCTGATGAGAAATACCAAGTCTTTACCATCTTGCCCCTGATTAGTGTGTATCTTCTTTTAAGTTCTAGGGATACCTTGGTCATTTGCCCCACCCGGAGAGACTTCATATATATAACTCTAGGGTTGGATGGCAACTCATCCATCCGGACTGCTTCCTAATTCCTTTGATTTGTAGGCTAGATTTCTTCATGATTTTGTAGAGAATCTGACCTCTGGTTGTATGGAAGCATTCATGGTTGCGCCGATTTTCTTCTCTTAGCTTGTGTGATTTTCGTGTCTTTTTCGAGCTATTTTCGTGGGATTTTCGTGTGTGCCTTGATTCGTCGATTTGGAGGTGTTTCTGTTTGGATTTCTTTGAGGGGATCGTGGATAGATGTCTTGTGCATCTTTGTGCTTGATCTTGACCCCTCAAACGCCAGATTTGGCCTCCGATTCACTGATTTCGGTTGGAACCCTAGGCTTTTGCCTGAGCATGGTAGAATCTCGATTCCTCTCGTTTTAGTTTGTTTGAGGCCACAAATTCGTAGGGATAGCATCTCCTAGACACTGCATCCTCCCCTATGATTTGGTTGCAATCCATTTGTTGATTCGGGAGATCGGGTCAAGGGAATGAGTAGTTGACCGCCAAAGGGTCGAGCTCGGGCTGCTGTTTCCGTACCTGGCAGACAGTCTGCCTGATGACCGCAGACGGTCCGCGAGGAGCAATTTCATCAGTTCTTCGAGTTCGTCGTTCGTTTTTAGGAGCTCGTTGTTTGATTTGTTGAGTCGGTTGATTTTTGGTGCAAGAGGTTCGCAGACGGTCCGTACTTCAGTTCCGGACGGTCCATGACAAGGCGGACGGTCCGCGGGTCCATCACGGACGGTCCGTTTTTCTCGGTTCACTACTGGAGGTTCGGGTGGCATTTTCGGACGATCCACCCCCTACCCGCGGACGGTCCGCCTGACCCTCGCGGACAGTCTGCCTGCTCCCTACGGACGGTTCGTCTGGCATCTCGCAGAGTGTCTACGTTCTTCGCTTCTTGAGTTGTGCTTCCGCTTTGGCTTGAGTTGAGACTTGCTCCTAGGGTTGGTAGGTCTGTCGTGACTCCGTGATCTTGGCAAGCTCGTGTGGGAATCCTTGGTTGTAATTTTGAGACGTAGTCAAGTTCATCTCTTCGGAGAAGAATTTTTTTTGACTCCCATTCACTTCCCCCTCTCTGATCGTCTAATCGGTCCTTCAAGGACATAATATGGTCAGCAAAAGCTTAAGAGTAACAATTGAATTGTTTCAAATTTATATGCAAGACAACATTTACACACCTCCCTAACTAAAGCTGGTAATCTGAATATAAGAAATTAGACAAGTCTGAACCAAGACTAACCTTGTGCTTTCTATTTGTGTCCGTGTGTCTTCCGCCTAACTTGTCAGTCTCCCCCTCTGTTTGCCAAACCAATACAAACAACTTCAAGATGAGTATTGAGTAATATGGTAGCGGAAGAAATTTAAAATTAATCACCATGTTTTTTAAAAGGAAAAGGTAGGAGCAACTGCAGAACACCATTATCATCATGACCATTTCTAAGCTAAGATATTATAGACAGAGATAATTGACAGGTAGTGTAAGGGGTTCAATCACTTAGTAACTTCTGAAATCTTTAAAGCTCACTAACTGGAAATAAATAATCAAGCTACATGAATGGCACAATGCAATTTCCATTACTGGTTAGTGTATGAAATTTAAGCAAAAACAATTTAAGGTATACAAAGAAGGATGACAATCCGATTCATACCTAAATTATTTAAGAATGGGTGGTCTATCTGTAACCCTGGGCATCCAATTTAAATGGCACAGCCTTTGTTTAGACAAATGAAGGTATATTAGTTAAACAAAGGCAGCATTATTGGTATACTTAGCAAAACATGCATGTGGATTGTTGTTCATAACCTATTTTCCGAAAACATATACAATTCATTATGAAAGGATAAAAAAGTAACCGCCAAAATCACTGAAATCACCTAATTTATTCTAGGCCATGATATAGACGACCTAGACTGTCGAGGGTTAAGGGTTGCAAAAACATGGGCAGGGAAGGAATCAATGGATCACCCAGGCAATCAAGCATCTAAAAGGCTGAGAGGATGATCATTTAAATGGCAATCCAAGTAAATTCTCACGAGAGGGGCTATGCATGGTGTACCATTGGTGATGATGGCATTCGTCTGGGGCAGGACCTTGAACACCTCTGCAGCGAATGAAGCACATTGAATCTGCTGGAATTTAATCGAGGGGGTCAGGAGCAGTGGGGTCAGATCTACAAGAAGAACTTGATTGCCTGGGAGAGGATGATCTTGCACCTAGAATGGGAGAGGATGATCTTGAAGAAACCTTTGGAATTGAGGCGAAATTTTGGAATAGAATGCAGGGAGGGGGTCGGAGGAAACAGGACACCGAACTGCCGGTTTTACCTCGCACTCTCGGTCGAAGTTGTTGCGAGTAGGGCGGTATGGATCTTTTTTCGGTGTTGGGGGCGGAAAATTTTGGTGGGAAACCAGTCATCCAGTAAACCACATGGGGGGAACCAATCCTTCCAAAAAAAAGGCGCTGAACTAATCCAATCCAGAAAAATTGGATGGAAAATTATAAAATGTTTCATTATATATTTGGCACGAAACTTGCAGGTGTTGAAAATAATTTTTGATCCAACAATGCTGACACAAGGAAATCCGTGATTGTTCTGTGTACCAAGCTGTAAACGCCAACGGCTCAAGCTTGCCTCCACTATTAAATTAAATGAAAAATAAAATCAAGCATAGATGAATCATACCTTATGTGTGAACCATATGGCAACTTTTTTCTTCTAATCAGCTAGTAGTAATCTAGTAGACACACGACCGTACTCTGCACGATTCCTCCTCCTGCGCAGATGTCTTGGCTGAGCTCAATGCTGCACACGTTGTGATGCCCAACCTTAGTATAGCTGATGGATGCACACTCTAGCAACACTTGCACCTCCATCGTACCACAAGCTTGTGCATAGGCTACGAACATGCTAGTAGTTCATGATTAGGTCTTGCTTGCTTCTTCAACAATTTGACGCAAGCATCGAACAAGATGGATGCGACATAATGTCATTGTTGCCTCCCTCCATCGAGCACCAGCACAAGGGCGCACTGCCTGCGTGTTGCTCGCCGCCAAGATCTTCACGGTGCCGCGTGCTTGCTAGCATATGCGCAGGTAAATGAGCTCTATTTCACTGCATGTCCACACCATTAATAATGCATTGCTACATGTACTGGCTTCAGCGATCTGTACCAACAATGCAAGAAGCCGCTAGCAGGTGCCTAGTTTTCTGAAATCAGAACTAACAACCTTGTTCAATTGTCCTGCACCTGCATGAAGGCACAAATAAAATTGATTGGATTGTAGTGTCGCCGCCGTCAGCAATGGTCGTCACATGGTGTCTTGCCCGTGAGAAGCCAGGATACAATGAGACGAGAGAGTCTACGTAGGACACGATTGAGTCATGCACAAACGTGCAGGAGATGTACCACGGTTGCTGACTCGTTTCCACACGGCGCAAGAGACAAGTATATCGAGCCAGACTGTTTCCACGCCCTGCCCCAGGGCCAGAGTCCAGACCTGACCATGGTTGAGTCGTCGGACCTCTTTTTTGTCTCTGAGTTGGACTCCGAGAGTCCTAGTCAGACTTCACCATTGCCGAGCAACCCCCTGTCCATCATCGGTGAAAATAATTCCTCGAACCACGAGTTCGCCTCCTACTCGGCTCCTCGGACGCATCTCCTGTGCCACCATACATCTGTTCCCATCGCTGGCCAATACTGAACCCCAAAGGCTAGGTTTTGAGAGGAGTTCATCGCGGATCGGTCATCGGGCACATCGGCTCTTCTATTTCTACTTTGACATCTAGGTAACCATGTATCAGTTTATCTTGTTGGGGGCATCGTTTAATTATTTTTATGATCTATTAGGATTTTGATCTGTTTGTGCAAAGTCTGAATGTTCAAGGCCTAATAGGACCTTTTTCTTTGAAGATCAATGTCATGTATTGAAATTTTGATTATTCTAACTCATGGCTCTGGATCTGCTTGAATATCATTCCTTCTCTCATATTTGAATTTAATATGTTAACTAATATGATATGTAGTTATAAATACCACAATGGAATGATTCTGACAACAAAATAGCCCTACCTGCTGATATATTGCTCATCGTTCTGTGCAAGTTCTCCTGAAACAATCAGGTAACACTAATACAATTTTCATTTTGTTTCTTATGTTATTTTTTTGGAGAAAGTACATATGAAAACAGACTGCATAAGAACATTAACTTTGGCATTCAATTTGATCTAGTTGTCTGGTTGTGACTCTTTTTTTTTTGCTGGATTATACTGGTACTTGTAGAATACACTTGTCTGACTGTTCATCATCTGACACAAACACAAGTTAAATTAAAACCAAGTGAGACTAAAACTTTTGCTACTTTGGAATCTACTAGAGAACCACATATTCTAGTTATTTAGTAGCGCGTGAGGAAAAACTAGGCGATCGACGTCCATAATGTTTCATCATATTGATACAATTTGGGAGGCAGTCGAGACAATATATGGTTGTTCGTCATCTTAAGTTCTAATTATCCATCTTTTAAATTAACTAGTGCGTGAAATGAAAGTTCAGTGTTTCATTATGATTCCATCTAGCAGCGAAATTCAGAGACAGCATATGGACTTAAAGGCCATTAAGAGATTACTGCTTTCTGAATGCCCAAGTCATGACTACATAGCAGGGGTAGAAGGTTTTCTAAAGTTTGCATACAGAGAGAAAACGTCAGATGCGAAGATCTGATGTCCATGTGTCAAATGTGTTAACTAGAAATTGCAGCAGGACACGGTTTATGATCATTTAGTGTGCAATGGAATGCTGCGTGGATACACTATATGGGGTTGTCATGGGGAAACAGCATCATATATCTCTGCTAACAAGGATTCAAGCTCACAACATCCGAACTTAAACAATAATATGCACCAAGTAGTCCATGAAGATTTTGGATATGGTGACAATGGACTTCACACAAATGAACCTGATGTTGAAGGTTCTTCTAAAGCTGGACCAGATGCAGAAACACAAGCTTTCTTTGATTTGCTTAGGGATGCTGATCAACCTTTATGGGAAGGTTGTGAACTATCAAATCTAACTTTCCTAGTCCTCTTGTTTCATGTCAAGTCCAGCAACAAGTGGAGCAATAAGTCATTAAATGATTTGCTTGGAATCTTACAGCTCACTTTGCCAAATGGTTCCAATATTCCAAAAACATTTGCAGAGGCTCAGAAAAACATTGCAAAACTTGGTTTGAGTTATGAGAAAATTCATGTATTCCTAATTAATTGTCAGCTGTATTGAGAGGACAAGAAAGATCATGACTTCTGTTCAAAATGTGGAGCTTCAAGGTGGAAAGATAAAGCAGATAACACGATATTGATAAAGAAGGAAAGAAGAAAGGCGACCCCAAATAAGGTGTTGCGCTACTTTCCAATCAAACCTAGGCTTAAAAGGATTTTTATGCACAAAGAAACAGCTAGGTTAACTAGATGGCATGATGAGGAGCGTACAAAGGATGGGGCATTGCGCCATCCTGCTGATTCAGAAGTTTGGAAAGCCATTGATAGACAACACCCTAAGTTTGCACGAGAATCTAGGCACATGAGATTTGGAATAGCTAGTGATGGATTCAACCCATTTGGAAAGTGTAACTCAACCCACAGCTGTTAGCCCGTTGTCTTGGTCCCCTACAACTTTCCTCCATGGTTATGCATGAAAGCTTCTTCTCTTATGCTTACTTTAATAATTCCTGGTTACCCCAGAAAGGACTTCCATACATTTATGCAGCCAGTTTATGATGACTTAAATGAGCTTTTTGACATTGGTATCCCACATATGATTCATCTCGAGATGAGGTGTTCCAGCTTCATGCTATATCATTGTATACAGTTAGTGACTACCCTGGAGCTGGGATATTGGCCCAATTCAGCACTAGTAGCATGATGGGATGCCTTTCTTGTGAAGAAGAAACAAGTTGCATACGCTTGAAGCATGGCCACAAGCAGTGTTACATGGGACATCGACGTTTCCTACCTTCTGACCATGAGTTCAGATATGATGCCAATTCTGTTGATGGAACCGAAGAGCATAGGTCAAAACCTGTACTCTATTCTGGACAAGTTGTTTTGGAGAAGATAAAATCAATCCCTGACTTTGACAAGTCAAAAACATGGAAGGGTGCTGGTGGCCTTTTTTGTTTGTCTTACTGGAAGTATAATTTACTTCGACACAACCTCGACTTCATGCATATTGAGAAGAATGTTTGTGAAAATATATATGGGACACTTTTAGAAAAGGAGCGAAAATCGAAGGACAATCTACAGGCACATAAAGATTTGCAAGAAATGAACATCCGATCCGATCTACATCCAAAAAAAAGGCTAATGATAAGTATTACTTGCCTCCAGCTTTGTATAACATGTCTAAAGAGGAAAGAAACAATTCTGTAAGGTTCTACATGATATAAAAGTTCCAGATGGTTATTCTAGCAACATCTCTAGATGTGTAAATGTTGCTCAAGCAAAAATTACCGGCCTAAAAAGTCATGATTGTCACATACTAATGCGACAACTCCTACCAGTTGCTTCGCAGGGTCTTCTACCTGATGGTGTTACATCTGTCTTATTTGAACTATGTGGATATTTTAGAGAACTAAATGCAAAAGTGCTCTACATAGATAATCTCCAAAAGTTAGAGGAGCGAATTATAATGACATTATGTCGAATGGAGATGATATTCCCACCTGGATTTTTTACTATGATGGTTTATCTAGTTCTTCACTTAGCAACTGAAGCAAAATTAGGAGGTCTTGTCTGCAACAGATCAATGTATTTTGTGGAGAGGTATGTTGTTCAATAGAATTATAGAGGGCCATATTTTACCATTGTGGATGATTATTTAATCAATTTTATTTATATTATGTTGGCCCATGCAGATACCTTGGTGAGTTGAAGTCAACTGTGAGGAATCAAGCTCGTCCAGAGGGATGTATTGCTAAATCGATTTTAGCAAAAGAGTCTATGTCACTTTGTTCAAGATTTCTTGATAGTTTTCAAAGCTTGATTCACAAGCTCCAGGGGAATGATGATAATGATCAAGAAACACTTCGATGTTGTACTGGACCAGCACCAACTCTATTTCCTAATGCTGGAACAGCACTTGGAAAGCTGCGTAGTTATGTTATAAGAGGTTTGGCAAAAGTTCAAGCACATAGATATGTGCTATTCAATTGTTCTGACGTCAATCCATACATTAGGTAACATATCCTTTAAACTCATAAATAAAATTTCAAATTTTTATTTCATAATTTTGCTAACAAGATACATTTATAGAGCTCATGCTGAAGAAATCACAACCAGGTATAATGGACGTCGAGTGAGCCATAGACATGTTGAGAATATGCAAAATGAGAAGTTCCATCAATGGTTTAGATGTCATGTAAGTGATGCATCTCACATCCTTTGCATCTAGCACTAAAGTACAAAACTAAACTTGTAAAGCTTTATAGATTATGCAGATTGAAAGGGACAACAACATTCACGGTATAAAAGATGGCATCATATGGCTAGCTCGTGGCCCTATTGAAGCAGCAAAAAGGTATCGTGCTTTCAGTAGTCGAGGCTTCCGATTTAGGCCCAAAAAGTTTGATGGGGTGACTGAAAATAGTGGAGTAGTACTGACTACAAAAACATCCAGTTATGCTAGTACAAGTGATGCAAGACCAGTTTTAGGTGATGTTACTTACTATGGGAGGATCATTGATATTATTGAGCTAAACTACTCTCGGAATTTTTGTGTGGTACTTTTCAAATGTGAATGGGTTAATGTCCTATCTGGAAGAGAAATAAAAAAGACAAGTATGGCTATACACTTGTCAATTTCTCACACTTGATATACACTGGAGAAAAGATTGGGCATGAACCATTCATTTTCCCTAACCATGCCGACCAAGTGTTTTATATTGAAGATAAATTAAACCCTGGGTGGTCTGTGGTCATGAAGATGAAACAAAGAGATATATATGATTCAGGTTGTGATGAATGGGAAGATGACATAGAAACTGAGCCATTCCATATCACACATCTTGGAGAAAAGTTTAACAATGCTAAGATGAGGCATCAATGGGTTAGAAAAGACATTGAGGGAACAATAGTGGATGGTAGCACTAGTGGAGTCAGTGACCAATTATAGTTTCTTTTTGCTACGGTTGTATTCTATCTTTTTTGCCATTATGTTTCCATAAAGAATTACTAACACCTTTACATAGTTGCATTATTAAAAAATATTTGTATCTCTAGAATTTTAATTGGTATGGAGAAATGCCAATAAAAATTTAAATTTGGATTGCATAACGAAAACCTAAAAGTTTCATATAAGCATCTTCTATGACTTTCTACTTGCTATTTATCTCTAACAACAATGTCTAGTTTCTTTTGAGCAAATGTCCATCATTTACATATGTTACAATTTTATTTAGTTAATATGTTTCAATTTATATTTCTTCCATCACTAAGTTTCCTTAATGTCAGATTTTGTGGGTTTCTAATATTTATTCTTATTTATTGCAGAACTATCAAACTTGAAGATTACTTTGAGTTGCAAATATATGATAGTTTGCTTCCGTGATAGCACAAGAGCTAGAAATGTAACAGAGACGTGTATAAGACAATTTATAGTGATATGGTTTTCTTGAACTTTTGTTTTTACATGTACTCCTTGCCTTATCATCATCTATCTGCAAGCTGATCACATATTATCTGTTGTTGTACCTTGCTGGTAGTTGAGGAGACCATTGTTTTTTAAACAAATATATTTTTTATTATGTCTTTAACATTCCCAATTGTTTTCTTGTGATGCTTTCTATTGTCACAACTCACATCAATTAATGAAAGAAAAAACTTACAAGGGAAACTTTGATTATCATCAGAACTTTGAACAATTTCAATTTATTAATGGGAATATTCTATAATGTCTACAATATTTTAAATTCAATATCTACTTCTATCAAGCTTTTTTGGGGATTTAAATACTATTCCTAACAAGAACTTTAAATTTTAAGGTTGAATTGAAATAAACTTTTGCACAATAAGAATCATTCATGGAACGTTAGGCACATTGGAGAAAGATATGGAACTATATGGAATATATTATCCTTTGTAACACTTTAGTTGTAACGTCATTTTGGATGTGTTACAAAATACTATATCTTTGTAACACTTTAGGTGTAACATTAGTTTTGTGTTACTATAATTATTATTTGTAACACAATTTTAGAAAACAAGTTCTGTGTGTTACAAGCGAGCTTGTAACACATAGTTTTGTGTTCCCATAAAATTTCCTTGTAACACATTGATGGATGTGTTACAAGAGTGTGTTACGTTATCTATGTTTTGTAGTTTTGTGCAGAAACGTAAAGAGGGATGAGAGGAAGCAAACTCTTGACACGCGATTTATCTCGTGGTATCGATAGGCACTAAGCCACCCCTAGTCCACGTTATTGAAGCACTCCACATAAGAGTATTGCTTCCCGGTCACTAAGTCACTCCCAAGAGCACCACTTGACTAGCCACAAAGGCTCGCCACGAAGGCACTCGCCAAGCTCCCTTGGTCACCATGATGCCGCCTCCACTAAGGAGCTTCTTCACCAAGGAAGGGGGTATCCACGTCTCCCGGACAAAGTGTCCTCACCACTCCACACCAAGCCGGAGGGTCGAAGACGATTCCCGATGAGCCACTTAGGCCCCAAGGCTTCCGGTGCACCTTAAACAGCTTGAGTCACTCAAGAATCACCTCACAAGGTAGGCACACCTTGCACTCACTCAGCTCTAAGGTAAGCCTAACACTAAGCACACACACACAAAGCATGCACAAGTCTTTGTATGGGCAATTTAGCACTTGGATGGCTTCGATATGATCTTGTATGTGTCTCACACTCCTCTGCACTTCCACATAATCCAGTAACCTCAAATGGCGGGGTGGAAGGGGTATAAATAGCCAAGGCGTCCAAAGAGCCGTTGGCTAAAAGCTGTAGAAACTTATACCATCGGATGAACCGATGCTAGCCTTTTCATAGGCGTCGGTTTCATCCAGTGCCCTTCCACGTCACTTAGTCGTTGCATCCCGCTGACACAAATCATCCGACACATACACCATGGCTTCCTCGCTAGACCGTCAGTTCATCCGGTGCTACTGACTTCTGTGAACTAGTCGTTGCCTCTGCTAACATCATTCATCTAATGCATACACCGACGCTCCTCTGCTGGCCGTCGGTTCATCCGGTGCTGAAGACTCTGCAACTGGCTACTCTCTGTCTTGATTCTTCAATCCATTGGATAGACCGACGGTACCCACACCTGGACCGTCGGTTCATCCGGTGCTGAAGACTCTGCAACTGGCTACTCTCTGTCTTGATTCTTCAATCCATTGGATAGACCGACGGTACCCACACCTGGACCGTCGGTTCATCCGACACTACTAACTTTGCTGCTTCTCTTCCAGGAATTCATACGGTGCAACTAAAAAACATACCGTCGGTTCATCCGACGGTCTGTGTAACCTGAGCTTTCTTCACGCAGTGTACCAAATACTCCGACTGTTGCACCGATGCTTTCTTCAAGGTACCGTAGGTTCATCTGACGGTGTCTTTTTCTTTCTTTTTCTTCCACAGTTTAGACCCTTAAAATATATACTATCTTCTCATTTTGGCATGTGGTATTCTTGCATCATGGGACCTAGAAATGGCTACAAAGACATGCTCAACAATATGGTTAGTCCCATTGGTCATGTTGTCATGAATCACCAAAATCAAACTCGAACAAATAGCATATGAGGCCACGTTCGCTACAGCTCGGCATTCCAAAATGCCAGTGGTCATAACTGAAGGGAATATAAGGCCCCTGGTGCCTCTAGTTGCTGCAAAGTATGCAACAGAGTGCAACATTGCAGTGAGGAACCATATTCTTATGCTCGCGAATTGTAAGGACTACAAGCAACAGCCAGCAATAGTGGAGCAATTTCTTGCAATACTTTTTGTAAGTACCCTTCCCCCATTTATTGAGTTCTTCGAGGTTTATGTTGGCACCAACACTCCCTACAATCACAAGGTTAGCTCTAGAACACCTAACACTTAACTTAAATTGGCTAAGGAAAAGATGAGAGTTGAGCATACAAGCACACATACACACGCTGCAACACTCATCAAGCTACTGCAGGCAATCTGAATGTGGGAAAATGAACTTCCTTCTCCATTGCTAGCTGCTGGAATTTGTATACACATGTGCCATATGTTACTAGCCTCTTACCATGTGCCATATGTTACTAGCCTCTTATCTAGTTGTTTACACTAGATTTTGTGCAAATTTTGTCACTGCATTTTAGATAAAATCTACATTACTACATTGTTCTCTTTTTCTTGAAACTTAAGAAATTCTCAGATATGTGGCTTGTTACAACAGTTGCAACCAGCTTATCATTTTCACAGATATGACCTTCTTACACTTGTTTTTCCATCTCAATAGGCAATATTTGACATTAATTTAAGTGATCCAATAGTTAAAAAGGCTTGTAAGGACATGATGAAGTCCGCAGTTCGGCAACAGAATACAAGCTGAAGCATGAGTTCTTTGATCCTTTTCCAGTACACTTGGTTAGGAAAACTTCTCCTATCAAATCAACTAGTAATGAACGGTGGATGGCCCTTGTGGAGTCATGGAAAACTCCCAAGAAGATGGTAATTTTCCTAAAAACCAAACTACTCTGCCTTGTACATGCTAATTTTGCAAGCGGCTTACATGTATTGTGAATTTGTGATTGATGTAGAGGGCATGCCAATCA
The DNA here is from genome assembly GCA_036936925.1 of Cenchrus fungigraminus. Classification (NCBI taxonomy): domain Eukaryota; kingdom Viridiplantae; phylum Streptophyta; class Magnoliopsida; order Poales; family Poaceae; genus Cenchrus; species Cenchrus fungigraminus. The sequence continues at coordinate 51,473,747 of CM072772.1, read as the reverse complement.
GCTAAAGAAAATCGAGAAAATGTCAAGTTCCATCAAACCACTAGTTCTTGTAGTTACTCTGTTACTGTAAGATTGTATATCCATTTTGTTGAACTGCATTTTGTTTTTTTGGTTCATGCTCAACCAAGATTGTATATCCATTTTGTTGAACTGCATGTTGTTTACTATAGAAAATTTGGTTCTTGTACAAATATCAGTTCATGCTCAACCAATATAAATGTCTACTTGTTTTTCAGTTTTTTGATGTAGTGCTCCATATAAATGTTGTTTCAGGGAGATGAGTATAAGGATAAAGAGGTTGATGCTTTTGAGTTGTTCAAACTATGCCACTATACCAAGAAAAAGAATGGATACACGCCTGTTGTACAGTCAACCATTGTAAGTCAGCTTTCTAATGGTGCTCTTTATTAGCTAAGCTTATTTTCAACATATCATGATCCTGGACCATGTTTTGCTGCTTGTTTGCTTGCTAGACGGATATGGCAAAGCAACTGACTACACCAATGGAAGGTGAACAAAAACCCAAGTCTGGAACTGAAGTTGTATCTGATGTGCTGGATAAAAACACAAAGAACAGTAAGTTCCTTCCGAATGTGGGCATCAAGATTCTGCTGCAGCGTAGGCGTGGTTTCCATACAGTTGAAGATGAACTAGAAGTAGAGAAGAGGAAAAACACTAAGCTTTGGTCGGTTGTTGACAGCTAGCAAGAGAAAATGGATGATCTTTCAAGTCATGTGTTGGCGAGTCAGAAGAAGCAAGCTGAGATGGAGGCAAAACTGGACGCTTTGCTAAGTCAAAATCGAGCCAACTAAGCGGCAAGATGGTATGTTACCTTTTTGGTGGAACTTAACTTTGCAGGAATGTGCAGTGGCTCCAACTAGTGTTTTGACCATCTATACTACCTTGTGTTTTGATGGTGATGTTCTGGTAGATGTAGTCCTGGTAGATGTAGCCTTGTGTTTTGATGTTGCTATTTTTGGCGATATCTGGTGATCTGGTGATGTGATTTTTTATGTCATGCTAAGCATAAACATGATTCATGGATGTATTTTTTGGCCAAAATTGATTTGTTTTCTGGGATTTGTAGCTGGTTTGAATCTGTTGGGACAAAATTGTTGGGCTGAAATATATATGGGTCGTGACATATATTTGGGCTGGGCTGTAATGTATATGCATGGGCTGAAATTTATACTGTCTGGAAAAGCTGCCCAATTTTAGGCCCATTCTAAATTCGGCATGCTTACAAATTGGAAATTGCACAGGATGACGTCATCTGCCTCATTGATGCCACAGAATCTGCCACGTCATCTGCCATGTGGTTGCCATGTGGCCGCCACATCAGCCACGTCATCAATTTCCACATCTCATCCACATCAGCAGCCAACTCATCATTTGTGTCATCTATGAGTGATGTGGCAAGTTAATCCATGACGACCTGAGAACGTCATGGATTACATTAATCTATGACGGCCTGAGAACGTCATGGATTACATTAATCTATGACGGAAATGTTAGTACGTCACGACGCTTAATCTGTGACGCTCAATACATGACGATCAGAAATTTCGTTATAGATGTCATTTTAGACAAATTTTGATGATCTGTGACAAAAATCGACCGTCATGGACCGCATGATTTTTTGTACTGTTAATATTGACGCATGATTGATTAATTTTGTGTTAGCCTTCCAATGGGCTTTGTTGATTGGGACAAAAGTCAAAAGTCAATTTTTCGCCCGACCCAACAACAAATGTGCCAAAGTCTATTTTATTGGGCCAAAAGTCAATTTTATCGGGTCAAAAGTCAATTTTATTAAAATTAATGTTACATAAAGGGTTGCCAATAATGTGCACAATTGTTGGACTCAGACACAAAAAAATCGGCTCACAAGAAACAAATCTGGGCTCGACCCAACCACAAATGGGCCTAGCGAATCAATTTCGGACTATGTGAACCATAACAGCCTGCCGGAACAATTTTGGACTCAACCCAACAACAAATTAGCCAAATTCGTTTTATGACGAAACATTCATCACAATTGGCATGCCACATCGGATGCCACATCATATTCTGTCCAGCATGGCAAAACTGCAGGAACCAAGTTATGACGATTTGTAATGATGATTTGTACTCGTCATTATATTAGTAACACGGCGAAGTGAGGGGTCCTCACTAATTGTGGTTTGTGACGCTCGATTAATGATGAAGGATTTTTGTAACAACCAGCGTCATAAATCACGGTTTATGACAAGAAACGTGGTTTTTTGCATCATTAATCGACGTTTTTCTTGTAGTGCTAGCAATAACACCACGCATCACATTATGCCTCATTGTTATCCTTAAGTGACCTCTTATATGAGGCTATCACAGCAATTCCTTCACCTTCTTCACCACGATCGTGGCAGAATCTAGGTGTCCCTTCACCATCTACAACTCAAAGACAGTCTCTTCGATCTCCTTATTAGCCTTTGCACATTCTTCCTTCCACATCCTTGCATCATTTTCAGCTTTTAAGTACCTCTTATCATTACCCTTTCCTAAGTGAGACAACAGAGTGACGTTTCTCATTTTCTTTCTTGTCTCAAACAGGCTATTGGTTGCCTCCCCGTGGTAAAGCGTCATTGTCTTCAGCTCAACTGCTTTGTCATTGACCTCCTCATTAGCAGTTGTGCATGCTTCTTCCCATGACCTTACTTCCACTTCATCTTTTCCCTTTATTTCCATTAGTTTCTCTATAACTGTTAGAGTCCTAGTATCCTATCCAGGATCTATCCACCTAAACGAAGTGCATTTCATTCCATCAATCTGTAGTCACCGATTATGCTCATATAATTAGAGATTGACAACACTAACATCAAAAGCAGAAGCAAATTTATTAGAAATGAAACAAGTTATCGTTTACCATATTGACGCACAGGGTTGACGCTTGTTCAGTCATACCTCAGATGAATAGGCATCCCGTGCTTGCACTTGTTATCACTACGATCAAGAACGATAACTTCACGATTAGGCGTCGCCAATCTCTATCTAAGTCTACTCCAAACGTTGTTGGCCGCTAATAAAATAAACGAATCTATCAACTTCTAACAACAATCCAAATGCAATAGGGTACTCTGAAATCGGAATGTAGTCTCTTAACCTAGATCACCAAATCCAAAATTCCCCTTACCTGGATGACAGGTGAAAGTGAGCAGCCTCCTACCGTATTAACTCCACCTAGGTGCATAAACCATATGCTACAAAATAGGTTAACGAGCATAGATAATAAGATAACACGTTTGATCTTCGTAGAGGTTGTTGTCTTGTGTGGATGATTTGATGTACTCAAAATGATATAATTTTTGAAGAAAAAAGTTCACCTCTTTTATGTTTTATGCAGACAGTATGGAGAGCAGTCCACCACCTTTGATACTCTACGGAACCCTAACTTAAGCAATTTTGAAAACTACGAAACCCAAACTCACTCAAAACAGTTCTTTTAGATAGCAGACAGGGCCTCAGCCCTCAGGTAACAACAATGTCCTTTTTTTTCTCTCTTCCTTTGGCTGGATATTTATATGTACACACATAGAACGTCAGAATACTAGTAAAGAAAACATAATTACTTGCAAGAATCAAACAAAATAAAATTATGCCGAACACTCGCTATGAATCCTCATAATCTATAACTCTCACCTGCTACTCTCCAATAGGGAAAAATGAAAAATAACTTATATACTCTGAGCGAAGCTATCACCATGGCAGAAACTGGTAGTAAAGCAATCACTCATCTTTACAAGTTACCAGGCTTATTAGATGCAGTTTTGCTAGGCTTTGTTTTGGCAATGCTAACAAGATCACTAAAGAGTGCATCTTCTGGTCGGCTTGGCTTGTTGCGCTGCTGGAAGGAAGACCCTGTGCCATACATACCGCTGTCGTGCATTGAGAGCCCATTCATCCTCTGAGACACCTCATTTGCACTGGTGTATGCGTATCCAGCATTTGGAACATAGTATCCACCAGGCTGCTGACCATAGCCATAACTGGCCATCTGGCCACCATACATCTGCTGCTGATACATATCTCCTGCCATCTGATGGGGGTACATGCCTTGTTGGTTGCCCTGCACCTGCGGAAACATTCCTCCATATGGTGTATTTGGCGTCACATATTGTTGTTGAACCCCTAGTCCAGGTTGAAACTGTCCTCCTGGTTGTCCTGTTGGCCTTGGTTGTGAGTGTAAAACCTGCTGCCCAGGCTGGGCAATTTGAACTGGCTGCGGTTGGCTAACTCCAAATTGTGGTGGAACTGACAACCCACCAGGATTGCTAGCTTGGAATTGCTCACTTTCTGCAGGTGGCTGAGCTTCCCAGGGTGGTGGCGGAAGGTCGCCGGTTTGTTCATATTGACCTGTCAAAGACCAATAGCCAATACCTGAATATTGGAGGACTAATAACTTTTACATGGTAAACACAAAGAAGCTAAGACAAAAACTAAACCTGCTAGATGCTAACTTTATAACAGGCTGTCTGGCATTGAGGTAGATTGTGCTAATTCTTTCGTGCCAGGCTAAGTTGTAAATGGTGAGGTTATTGTGTCTCAAATTACACAAAGGGTAAGTGGTGACTATAGCATAATTCTTTTATAAAAAAGAGATATGCAAGTGCTTTGGCAACAGCTTAGAAAAATGAGGAAATAAGAAAGGCATATACACAGCAACTATAGACTGAAAACTGATGCAGTGTTTTAAAGGCGACAATGCGACCTTGGCAACCTGAGAACACCTTATCGCCTAGGTGACAAGGCGAACCAGTTCCCCAAGGTATAGATGTCCATTCAGGCCGCCCGGCCCAGCCCTGGCATGGGTCCACCTTGGCCCGGTTGTCACCGTGCCGGGCCTGGACCGGCACTGCACCACATCGTGCCGTGCCGGGGCAGCCCACGGGCTGCAGCGACGGTCCAGGGATGAGCCCACGGGCCTATTTCATGCCGGGTGAGCCTGCAACAGCACAGCCATACACGCACACCGGGGTGGTTCGCAGCCCGCCCCACTCGCCGGAGGGAGGCCGCGCCGTTGCAGCACAGGCTGCAGCTCCAGCTCCCCGCGCCGCTGGCCCGCTGCTCAAGCTCCCGCAACATCGCCTAGCTCGCCGCGCCGCCGTTCCGCCCGCACCTGGCTTGAGGCCGCGGTCGCCAGCTCCCCACGCTGTCGTTCCACCTGCACCTGGCTTGAGGTCGGAGGGCGCCGAGGGGTAGGGCAGCGCCGGCCTCCACCAAGGGGTTGGGCGGCTGGCGAGGCAGGAGGTGCCGAGCGACGGCAGAGGGGCGGGGTCGCGGAGATGCGGGCACGAGTGCGCAGCTCTCGCCTCTTAGTGCGGCCTCACGCGGAGCGCACAGGAGGTGGCGGCTGTCGTGTGAGTTAGGTTTCCAGGGAGTTAGGGTTTGTAGATCGAATATATATAGGAGGTGGAGTGTTTTGTGGGCCGCTGACGGGCCAGGCTTCTTTTCACGGGCCACGTTGTGCCGCACGACGTGCCGGGGTGGCAGCCGACGCCCGGCATGAGGCATCGGGCCGGACTAGCACGGGCCCGAAGGACACCGTGACGGGCCGAGCTCAGATTGGGCCAAAATAACGGGCTTTCAGGCGGGCTTTTTTGGACACCTATACCCCAAGGCGAGCTGGGTCCACCCGGACATCGAGGTGTTGCCTTTGAAACATTGGACTGGTGAAAAATAACTAGTCAATAAGTACCATTTTCACATTACCAAGCAGAAGCTGCTTTTAGTGCTTTACTGACAAAAAAAAAAGAGTAAAACAAACAAAAATAAATCCAAAGCTAATACTCCTCCATATCGAAATATGTGTCGCTGTTGACTTTTTTTACAACTTTGACCATTTGTCTCATTCAAAAAATTATTGCAAACATATAAGAAGATAATTCAAGCTTAAAATACCTACAATTGTAAAGCATGTAGCAAACAAAGTAGATGATACATCCATAATTTTTTTTTAATAAAACGAATGATCAAAGTTTGTAATAAGACGAATGATCAAAGTTTAAAAAATCAATGGCGACAAATATTTAGATAGGGAGGGAGTATATGTTTTAGAAACTTCAAATTTAGATTAAATAAGAGTGTGTTAGTACCGTAAATTGGTGACTGTTGTGGTGGAACCAGTCCATGAGCGAACTGCCCATTCCATGAACTTGCCGAGGTTAAGTTGGAGCCTTGATCATAGGATACCAATGTATTTGAATTTATGCCATTAGAATATGGAGAAGGATGCTGCGGCGGAACAGGTTGCTGTGGTGGAACAGGTTGCTGTGGAGCAATATAGGCTTGTGCTGCGGAGGCATTAAGATTTGCGTTTGGCATAGGCGACATGGAAGGGTTCTGGCTGGTGTTATTGCTAGCATTGCTATCTGAAAACATGTCTAAAAGGTCTAAAGTATTGTGGCTTGAAGAAGCTGAAGCTGCAGGCTGATTGCTTACAGGAACAATGGCTTGGGAATGAACAGGTTCTGGTTTGAAAAAATCATCTCCACTAAGTAGGTCAATATTAGGTTTAACAGCTGGTTCTACATGAAATTTTGAAGCACTTGATGATAGCGGTGCAGGAAGTGCTAACTGCTCAAATGGCGTCACGCTACTGGAATCCTTAGAAGGCCTGGCAAGTTCATAATGTTTAAAAAAAAAGTCAAGTTCAGATACTGTTGTGAGGGCTACTAAACCCTCATTATCAAAAAAAAAAAAAGTTAGAGAGAACACAACCTTTGATCTGTCTCTTTTATCACCTCTGCCTTTGTTGGAGAACTGTCAGCACAGGCTGGGAGTGCTTTTGGCTTTTCTACCCGAACGGCTATGCCAGCAGCAATTGCATCATGTTTTGCTAAAACACGCTGCAAATCATCATTCAACACAAGGCCCTGACTCAACAGATCCTCCTCACTGTCACCATTAAATAAGCATTAGAAAACCATTCTTCTCTCACATGAAAACAAAGGACAGGATATTGTAAGTCATGCTTTGAATATCAAGTTCAAGACTTCAAGGATGTAATCTCAATGCAGGCTTTGTAGATGGTAGGCCACACAAAATTCATAAGGAATGCTAACGAGAATTCTCCATAATAAAATGTACTGATCAACAACTGCATTTTTTCGAATAGGTAGGGTTGAACCATTCTTGGAAGTACTTGATTTATGCTTATGGTGAATCAGCAATTAGTATTTTAACACAAATACTGGCAGTACTATGAGAGCATTCTAATAGCTCTTCCAAAAGGACACAAGAATAATCTTGGCATCAAGAGTAGTTTAGTGGGTTCAATATTCATAACCTAAGTTTGACTACCTAATTTCATACTCCATACGCTGGTTGTAAAGCATAACATAAAGCAGTAACCTACGATGTCGAATTGACAAGTTGCACCACTCTTTGCTTGTATGACCGGCATTGGTCCACAAGGTCCACAATTACCTCCTGCCTTAGACCCTGCATGGTCATTAATAATATTTAGAAAAACTGATTACAGGGATTACAAGAGAACTTTTAGAGCTACATGTTCTTTCAGTTGAACAATCCAGAACATGTCAACACATAATCCAGTTTTCATAAAAAGAAATACAAGAAGAAAATGTGAGGCAAACACTTTTACAAATAAACCGGTCATCTCATTATTTTACTAGATGTATAAATCCAGAAAACAGTGCAGAAATAGATACCTCTCTGTTATTAGGATCAATAGCATTTAACATCTCTGAAAGAACATCCATGACCCCACGTGCATTCTGAATTTCTGTCAAGCTGGCAATAAAAAAAATATAATACGATTTTGAAACTTCCTTTGGAGAGGAAACTCTTCAAACACCACACTGCTAATCGTAACAATCATTAAATTATGATATTATAAAATTGGTTCAAAAGGATGCAATGCAGAAAGAAAAAGAAAAGAAATGCTATGGAAAGAAACATTTATGGGTAGCAATTCTCATACAGTTCCACAAAAAAGTTTCATGCATATTCTCGTGTACTTCTCTCTGTAAGGCAGTTCTACCCATTTTTAATAAACGATCTTAATGGGAACTGAAGCTACAGACAAGATGCAAACATAAACTGAATATCTTAAAAGCATTTTGGTTGACTGCACAATATAGTGGAGGTTCTGAGCAATATCAATTCCATGGATAAATGGTAAAGTAAAGCTATGTACCTTAAAGTAGGCACTTCTGGTGCTGAAGATGATTCGGGCGCATCTTGTTGATAGTCAGTGTTGCGCAAAGCAGGAGGTGGGTAGTTCCTTAGAGGTTGTGTCTGTGGAGGAGTATAAATTGGCACAGAACTCTCTGGCCTTCGAGGAAATACAGCTCCAGCACGCTGATATGAGGAGTAAAAGCATGATAAGATACAGACATTTTAGAGCTAAATACTAGGTAAACTAACAAACACTTTGAAGGGCTGTTCTACTGCAATTGTCCAGATATTGAAACAAATACCACTTAACTTCTGCTAATAAACTTATTGTTTGTTAGTACTTGTTGTAACATAATGACAATAGCATATGATCAAAATTATGGAAGAAAAACAAAATACGATAGCATTTACCAGCATCTCTTGATATGCTGCATAATACTGTGGATATCTTGCACGGGCACCACCAAAAGCTTCTTGCCAAGTATCTATCAGAATTAGTATCTTCTCTTTAACATGATAGTCCGGCTACAGAACAAGAAAAGAATGGATTAAGTTTCATTTTTTAGTATGGTACACGGATACCAGTAAACCTGAGCCCAGAAATTTCTTCCCAGGTGATAGGATTGCGGATCCTACCGGGGATTTCCCTAAGTAAGTAGGGATGAGCGGACGCTGGAGGACGGCGCGGGGGCGCCGTCGAGGCGGGCGCGAGGGAGCGAGGGAGAGGAGGCGGCTAGGGTTAGAAATCTCCCGGCTCCCTAAGGAAGCCGGAAACAATATTATGTTTCTGCTTAATCCAAAACGAGGAGTTTACAAACGTATTTATGACTCTCACACTTTTCTAATCAAACCCCTAAGTCGACCACCGTCAGGATCACTGACTTGCCTGCCACCTTGGGCAGGCCCTCGATGAAGTCCATGGAGATGTCAGCCCACACCTAGGAGGGCGCCTCCAGCGGCTGCAGCAGTCCAGCCGGCTGGCGCGTCTCTGTCTTGTTGCGCTGGCAGGTGGCGCAAGTACGAACCCAGTCCCGCACCAGCACCCGGTCACCTAGGACGCTAGGACGTAGAAGTCGAAGCGCAGGCGATGGAGGGTTTTCTGGACCCCCTCATGGCCTGCCGAGTGCGCCAAGAGCAAGGCCTGGTGGTACAGGTCGCCGTGGTCGGGGAGGAAGATGCGGCTGCCGTGCAGGAGCAGGCCGTCGTCGAAGCGCCACGGCGCCTGAAGCTCGCCGGCGCCTAGGCGCCGCAGCATGTCCTGTGCATCAGGTGCCCGCGTAGTTGCCTGACGGACGTCGTCGAGGAAGGCGAAGGTCGGGCCAGAGCGATTGCACATGGCGCCCAGCTCGGCGGCGACCTCTGGAGCGTGCTCAGCGTCGCGGCGGGAGAGGGCGTCGGCCTTCGTGTTAAGCCGTCCGGGTCGATACTCCACTATAAAATCGAACCCGAACAGCTTGCTGATCCACTGGTGCTGTGGCACAGTAGAAAGGCGCTGGTCCAGCATGTACTTCAGGCTAAAGTGATCAGTCCACATGAGGAACTGAAGCTCCCACAAGTAAGGGGCGCACCGCTTGCACCAAGCCGATGACGTCGCGCTCGTATGCTGCCAGCTTCAGGTGTCGGGCGGCAAACGGGCGGCTGAAGATTGCGACGGGTCCCACGCTCTGGTGGAGCACGGCGCCGAACCCGACACCGGACGCGTTGCAGTCGACGATGAAGAGCTTGTCGAAGTCCGGCATCTGGACGGGTCCTGTCGTGAGGGCGCGTTTAAGCGCCTGGAACGCGTCCTCCGCCTCCTTGTCCCATGCAAAGGAGTCGCGGCGCAGCAGGCGAGTCAGGGGCGCCGCGATGAGGCCGAAGTCGCGGATGAACTTCCTGTAGTACCCGGCCAGCCCCAGGAAGCCAACAAGGCTGCGGCCAAGCGGAGACCACCGCAACCTTGTTCACGTCCATGGCGACACCATCTGCCGAGATGACATGGCCCAGGTAGGCCACCGAGGGCACCCCGAACGAGCACTTCGAGCGCTTAAGGTGTAGCTGTTGTGCCCGAAGCTCGTTAAGGACGATACTGATGTGCTGAAGATGTTCTGCCCACGACGAACTATAAATGAGAATATCATCAAAGAAGACCATCACGAACCTCCGCAAGTACGGGTGCAGGACGTCATTCATCAAGGCCTGGAACGTTGTCGGGGCATTGGAGAGGCCGAACGGCATGACCAGGAACTCGTAGTGGTCGTGGTGGGCGCAGAACGCAGTCTGGTCGATGTCGCCCGTGAACATGCGCACCTGATGATAGCCTGAGCGCAGGTCGAGCTTGGTGAAGAAGCGGGCACCGTACAACTCGTCCAAGAGCTCGTCCACCACCGGAATGGGGAACTTGTCCTTGGACATCCTGGCGTTGAGGGCGCGATAGTCGATGCAGAAACGCCAGGACCCGTCCAACTTGCGAACGAGGAGTACCGGCGCGGAGAGCGGCGACGTGCTCGGCCGGATGATGCCCTGCGCGAGCATGACCGCGACTTGGCGTTCCAGCTCGTCCTTCTGCAGCTAGGGGTAGCGATACGACCTAACGGCGACGGGAGCGATACCCAGTAGGAGGTAGATGCAGTGGTCATACGGCCGAGCTGGAGGGAGCCCCTGAGGCTCATCGAAGACGGCGGCGTGGTGCTGGAGAAGTCGATCGAGCATGGGCCGCTCAACGTCGGCAGCCGTGACGGTCGTGGCGCGCCCAGGTCGAGGGCCGCACGCCACAGGACCTGGCGCCCACCGCGCTGGAAGACGAGCGTCCGGGCGTCAAAGTCCCAGATGACGGGACCCAAAGTGCGCAGGAAGTCGACGCCGAGGATGAAGTCGAAGCAGCCGAGGTCGATGCCGAATGTGATGGTGTATGGCTCGTCGGCGATCGACACCTCCACGCCACACGCGATCCCAACACACGACAAGCGGTCGCCGTTAGCGACAGTGACCCGAAGCTGGTCGCCGCCCGACGCCGCAAGGCCGAGGCGCTGCAAGGTGGCCCCCTGGATGAAGTTATGCGTCGAGCCGGTGTCCAGGAGGGCCAGCAAGCGCACGCCCTTGATCGTGACGTAGATCACCATGCTGTTCTCCGTCTGTAAACCTGCCATAGCATGTAACGAAACTACCAAGGCATTAGCGGTCGCGTCCAAGAGCGCCGCGGCGTCGTCCCCAGTCACCTCAGTGTCTGGCGGGGTGTCGTCGTCCGCGTAGTCGCCTGACTCTAGGTAGAAGAGCCGCTCGTCACAGTTGTAGCATAGCCCCTGACGTCGCCGCTCCAGTTGTTCCGCCGGCGTGAGGCGGCGAAACTGACAGATCAGCTGCTGGGCACCTGGCGGTGGGGCGCCCCCTGCTGCGGGCGCCGGTGGAGGTGGTGGCTGACGCGCCGCAGTTGTAGGCAGAGAGCGCGGCTGTTGCTGCTGGTGGCCGAGCGCTGCTGCTCCGGAGGTCGTTGCGCCAGCAAGGAGCGTGCGCGGAGCTCGAATGACCTCGCCATGTAGACCGCGGTTGGGAGGTCACAGGGGGCGCGAAGCTCGACGTCGACCCGGATATGATCCGGCAATCCCCCCACGTACAAGTCGGCCTTCTGGGAGCTATCGAGGTTACGCGCATGGCACAGGACGGTGTTGAAGCGATCCGTATAGTCCTGGACGGTGGAGTGGAACTGGATGCGACCGAGCTCCGCCAAGCGGGAGCCGCGCACCGGGGGACCGAACTGGAGGTGGCATAGCTCCTTGAAGCGCTCCCACGTCGTGCGCCCCTCATCCTGCTCGAGGGCGAAATACCATGTCTGGGCGGCTCCCCGGAGGCGGTATGACGCCAGCCAGGTGTAGTCCACGAGCGGTGTGCGTTGACCGCATAAAAACTGCTCACAGTGATTGAGCCAGTTCAGCGGGTCGTCGAGGTCGTCGAAGGTCGGGAACTCCAGCTTGTAGAAGCGTCGGGCCGCCTGACTCGTGCCGTCCGGCGGTAAGACCGGTTCGAGCACCATAGAGGCGGCGCCAAGGGGACCCGCGGTGGCGGATGGAGATAGGGTTCCATCAACCCCGCCGTAAAGGACGCCGGACGGTTGGGTGCCCCGTTGGCGAACGCCCCTGACCAGGCCGACGGTTCGGTCGACGTACTAGGCGACGGCGACGGCGACGACAAGGTGGCTCCCTGCATGGACCCCAACACCCACGGCGGGATCGGGGACGGTGACGGCAGGAAGGAGAGGCGGTGGAGCGGCACGCCCGGGGACAGCGGCTCCGGGGCGGTCGTGACGGCAGCCGGGTCTGTGGCGGCCGGCAGCAGCGGCCAGGACGGAGCGTCGGCGGCCCGACGGCGCGACTAAGGTAGGAACCCCATCATGAAGTCGCGGAACTCGTTGCGAAGCTCCGTCTGGTTGGTGGAGAGGTTGAGGAGCGCCGTCGTCAATTGGTCGTTCGTTAGGGCTGGAACGGTCGTCACAGGCCCGACAACGAGGTCGCAGCGGTGGAAGAGACCGCCAGAAAACCCGCCGTAGAGGCTGGTGGCGGCGCGGAGGAGACCGGCGGCAGCATGGTGGTGACCGGCGGCGGCACGGAGGCGGATGGAAGGGAACCTGACATCTCTGATACTAGGTTGACAGGATTGCGGATCCTACCGGGGATTTCCCTAAGCGAGAGTAGGGATGAGCGGGTAGTGGAGGACGGCGGCAAGGATGGCGCGGGGGCGCCATCGAGGCGGGCACGAGGGAGAGGAGGCGGCTAGGGTTAGAAATCTCCCGGCTCCCTAAGGAAGCCGGAAACAATATTATGTTTCTGCTTAATCCAAAACGAGGAGTTCACAAACGTATTTATGACTCTCACACTTTTCTAATCAAACCCCTAAGACTTCTCGAAAATAAACCAAACTGGGCCCTGGGCCCCACCCGCCGGCGCACCCTCCTAGCCACATCGTGTGCGGCGGTGACCAAACATGATGCCCGTCATAACACCAGGATTCTGACAACTCTGTCCATATTTAAGTGGAAGTAAGAATTGCACTAGAGAAGATTAAAAAGGTGTCCACGGACCTTCTTCTTAGCTATCTTCACCATTTCATGAAGTATATCCTTCTCAGCAACTTGCATGTGAACAAAATCTCCACAATTTTTAATCAAAGTCTCCAGCAACTGAAAAGAAAAATGGGAAACAATTGACTTAGTACAGGTACTTAGTTGCATGTTGCCTGCTTTCAAGGTCAAGTACGAACTGCCCCAAGCAATCAAATTATATTGCATAACATAATCCAATTATTCATCTCTTGGATAACTAATGTAAGCCAAGACAGATCAAAGAGGACAGAAGATAAAGGATTAAAACAGGAAGCATTAGGTTCATAGATGATAAAATTAGGGTTTCATTAGCCCTGTTTGGCAGAGCTGCAGGCCCAAGAAGATTTCTTGCAGCTGGGTATCTCTGGCTCCAGAAATTTGTGAAGCTGGAGCTGTGGATCACCTGAGTTGTTTCGTGGTTGAGCTGTTTCCTTTCTATTCTTGACAAAAAAAAAGAATTAAGGTTCTTGATTTTAGCATACAAACTCCAGATTTGAGGTGAAGCTTGGAGCTGGAGCCATGCCAAACGAGGCATTACATAGGACAATTTGTTCTCTCTCTTGAGTAACTTTCCGTGCATTAACCATTCTACACTGGTGATTTTTATTAATTTAACGAAGAACTGAAATCATAAGCATAGCTAGAATACTATGAATCACTATGAAATCAATGAGCCATTGATGGATTCATAAAATGATGTAATGCGTAAAAAGATGCATACAATTTTGCACTATCACGAACATAGGCACTTTAGAGAAGCGAAGGGTCTGTTTGCTTTGTGTCGTCAACCAGCTTAGCTTAAGTGCAGCTCGCCGCATCTATGGCAGACGATTTGTACTGTATGCACATAGTTGAGTTGCTGCAGCCCAAGGTTAGGCATGAAACAAACACTAGCCTAGAGGAGTGTGTCAGCCGAAGATCTGGTGTGGCTAGTTTGGGCTACAAACCAAACACAGCCTAAATTAAAAATATGTTTAAAATCTTGAACTTATTTCTAGAAATCCATCAAGGCTCCTCTGACCGTGACCAACTGGCAACTGATGATTCATATATAGTTTTTAAACAAAAGATATCAAAGCAATTGCAAAATGGTGTTTACCGTTAACGCAAGAAGCTGGACCTTTGAGTTCTTGTGTCCAATCCGTTTCTTGATAGTCTTCACTACATCTTTGGCTTGCCTATGTGAAACATGGAAGTGTGAGACAAAACACTTATGTACATGACATGTATTAACAAGATGCCATTAAGGAAGACTAAAATACACCCTTACCACACGCAAAGAAAGGGTACATGATAAAGTATGATGAAGCAAATACTATTTCATGCAAGGTCCAGATTGATATCATTGTGAATTTTGTGTTACTCCTTTATTTTTGCAACATATTCTATCCACTTGTTTCCTGTTGATTCATGAAGCATTAAAGTTCAACTTTTAAAAAATAGAAGAGTTCCGTATTTCACATATGTCAACATAAAATGAAACCGAGTCTGTTCCAAGATCTAATCCATGGTGAATGAAACTTTGCATGTTTTGTTTCTACAGTCCATATTCCTGTTTCCGTACTGATATCATGGTAGGGCCTATTTGGCAGATCTCCAAATTGCGTAATCCATTTTGTCTGCATTTTAGATTGAAAATAGACTTGAACCATTTTATTTAAGCCTGCAAACACTGAGGTGCTGCTAGGAGCTATAGCCCCGCCAAACCTTAGTCACACTATGAACTGAATTTGGTTGACCATCTGATCCATTATTTTAGGACTATTCAGGTTCGTAACTCAATATTAGTTCAGGTGAAGCATAGAAACCCTGTCATCAGTTAGTACACCAGACCAAAATTCATTTCCAGTCCTTGTGTCTAGTGGAGGCAAAAGTCAGCATGCATGTCCTTTATCTACAACTTCTAAAATTCTGCCATCACCTGGCTATGTGGTGACCATCCTGTCTAGTCTATCTGGTGGACGGTGTGCAAAATGCAGTGACTGATGATCACTATGGCGCAGCTCTGCCGGAGCAGAGATTGAGATATTCCAGAACCTGGATATTTAACCACCGCCAAATGACACAACAGTCTATTTCTTCACCTATTGAAAAACAAACCCTTGTTGTTTAATTGTTTAAAATTGAAGCAATTGAACAAACACAAACACAACGCCAAAGAAGTTGAGCCTCGAGTATCACAACCAGGATGATTGATCATCAAAAGCTCCACCCCCCAAACAATCAAACCAATTTTACCGTAAGCCTCACCACAGTCGCCTAGCCTACAGAATAGCTACGAGACCAGGACAATATAAGCGGCGCGACGGCCCTAACCCAACCGGGCTCCGAGCCTCACAAACAGTGCGGAAAGGAAACGCCAAAACAAATAGGGAAGGGAGCAGGCGCTCACGAGGGGTCGTGGTTGAGGATGTCGCAGATCTCGAGGTTGAGCGACCAATCAGGCCCGATGAGCGACTCGCTCGTCGCGCGGTCCACCAGCACCGACTGTGGCATCGCGGCGAGGTCCCCCTCCCACCTGATCGACGGTGGCGGTGGCGGCGGCAGAGACGGCGGAAACCCTAGGCAGCGAGTCCCTTCCTCTTCTTCCTTCGCGTTTGTGCAGGGGGCGCCTTTCCGGTCGGTCGGTCTCGGTCAGAGAAAGGGGGCGAGGACGAAAATAAAATTCCGCGTTTTTCCTGGGTTCGAATCGGTTTGCGGTCTCCGTATGGGACCCACGGATCAAGAGAGGCGGGGACGCGGAGCTTTCCAAATTTGGGTTCGGCTGGTTGATCCCGGCGAGATAATCATATCATATACAATTATATAATTGGTACTCACTAATGATTTCTCTTTCCTCTCAACACGTCACGTCATAATCCACTACACGCCATGTCACTATCCACTATAAGTCATATCAACATCCACCAAGCCATGTCAACATCCACCAAATCATGTATTTATGTCGTTCTCGATTTTCTGTGACTAATAGCATGTTGTATTTGCGAGTAGCACACCATAAAATGCTCGCAGTTGAAATACATGTAGGATCAATTATTTAAGAACGGTTCTCTCTCAACAAAATTAACATACTTTCATATATAATATTGTTTACAAATGAGAAGTACATGTAATCGCTTTGGTGTTTCTACTTTCACATTTCACCTTAAAATTTTGTTTAAAAATTCCCGCAGCAACGCACGGGGTATCACCTAGTTAGAGCTCAAAAACGGCTCTGGCTCTAACTTCTCTGGTGGAGCGGATTTTCTGATGGAGCTGAAGCCGTTTTGGAAAACGTTTGGCAAAACGGCTTCACCTGTTGGATTGAGGTTCTAAAATGTCTAAATTGTCATTTCCTATTTTTTTTTCTTTTTTCCTCTTCCTTTTATTTTCCTCTCCCTTTTTCCCTCCTCTCCTTCTTTTTTTCCCCTTTATCCATTCACCCTCACGGCCTCACCTATCCATCCGCGACCGCGAGGTCTTCGCCCCGCCTCCGCCGCCGGCGCATGCTCCCCTCCTCCGCGCCTACACCTCGCCAGCTCCGTCCTGTCGCCGGCCCCGCCCCGCCCCGCCTCCACCGGCGGCTCGGCCCCGCCCCGCCTCCTCACGCCTCGCCCCGCCTCTGCTAGACGTCTCCGCCCGCTTCCACCGGCGGCTCCGCCCCGCCCCGCCCCGCCTCCTCGCGCCTCGCCAGCGCCACCCACGCCTCCTCGCGCTTCGCTTGCCCCGTCCTGCACCGGGGGCAAAGGAGTAAAGGGGAGGCAGAGCCGGTTGGATCCACATTTTCGTGGCTCCACCTCCCTAGTGGAAGCCGTCCGCGGCTCCACCAGCAGCTCCATGGCCGGAGCCGCCCCGCCACACCCCGTTTGGCAGGGCTCCACATGGAGCCGGAGCTGGAGCCCCTTTTGGAGCCCTACCAAACAGTCTCTTACTCTCTGTCCTCGCCAGACGCCCCGCACCACATGAAATTCGGTGGAAAATTTTTTTTGAACGAAATTTCCTGAAAAATGTGTTTTATGCTGCGTCGCACGCCGTGTCTACGTTGTCTCATACATCGGCACACCAAGTGGATGATTCTTTTATCAACCTGTACACATTACACGCACTGTCTATACTTTGTGTTGGAATTTACCTACGCTTTTTTAGGACTTGTTTGGTTTCTTTAAACTAACTAGTATAGATGCACGTGCGCCACGTATGTGGTATTTCAAAATTTAGCAACCAAATTAAAAAAATAGGTATGACACAATTATGCAAATGGGTCTCTCCAGATATTGACCCAAGGCCCACACGAGCTTTGTCCACTTTGCTAGATGGGAAAATGTGAAGTAAAAACGAACAGCACCACGGACTCCATGTGTGACAACCTCTCCACCAAATCATCCCCGCCGCCACCATCCACCAGCAGGCGTCGCCTCCGATGTGGGCGAGGGCCACCCAATCTCTGCCCCTCTCCTTCTCCCTCCATCGAGATGTATAGAGACCTCGACACCGTCATCATCAACAACGTCTCCGACGAGCGTCCATGCCTTCTTCCTCTCCCGCACACACCACTGTCGCCCTCCACCACCGCTAATGGCCAGCGACGACCTCGACGTTGTGTCGTCTGTCTACACCCACTGCGGCCCCCTGGCCATCCTCGCGCTTCCTAACCACTACACTGCCTCGCCCCCGTCGATGACCCCGGCCACCCGACATCCTCCACCAAACCGTCGACGACATCTCTATCCACACTCCACACCCCATGCTCCTCTGTCTGGTCAGACGCCTCACCGACCACCCTCTAGGGCTCACCGACCATGGAAACTCCCCCACAGCCCCGAACCCAGGTAATCGAGAAACCACAACCCACCGGCCTCCCCACCTGCTGATCGTCACGATTTTCTTTTTTTGCTTATTTGAAAGTTATCATCTATTGTTCTGTCAGGGGGCAAGACCTGAACAGATCCGCAGGGGGGTGACCCAAGTGGTTGTAGGTTAATGGAGGGGATCGGGAACTAAGAGCGTAGGTGGTAGTTCGCGTGTGGAACTCGAAACACGGCAAGAATGGTGATGGACACAAGGGTTTAGACTGGTTCGGGCCTCCGGAGAGTGAAACCCTACATCCAGTATAGGGTGGAATTATGCGTGGAAGGGAAGTCCCCTCGAATGGAGCTCTAGGCCGCCTTATATGGTCAACGGGCTAGGGCTTCCATTCGAGGTCGGTGGACCCTCATCGGGGTCGGTTACAAAACAGGAAGGCTATCCGCCTTGATTACAAGGAATATCCCGCGATCTGCGGACCTACTAGCGGTGCTAAGCCGCGATCTGGTAGCTCGCCTTGCGCTCCAAGTCCCGCGGATCCTCCGGGATCTGGATAAGGTCTTCTGGAGTCTTCCAAGGTCGCCGGGGTCGTGGATAAGGTCCTTGGGCCCACTTGCAGGTCGGCGGGGCTTCTGACAGGTTGGGTCCACTTGACAGGGACCTCTAGGACCCTGACCGGTGGGGACCCATGGGTACCCATGTCTCTCAAGCCCCCAATCGACGTGTAGGCGTAGCGGCCGAGACGAGGTTACGTCGAGACATGGCGAAGTCGTGGTGTCGTCAAGGTCGTGTAGGGTGCACGGGGATTCAAAAAAGAAAGAAACCCCTCCAGCGCGCACAAAGTCGAACGTCGATCTCCTGGAGATGGAGGTCCAGAAGGTCGAGGTGAAGGCAAGGCGTTGACTGTGAAGAACCGCCGACCTGACCTGAGTCAGGCAACATGAAGAAATCTTCGTGACCTTTAATGAAGGTCTCGCTGCCAACCGTAGGTAGGTCGAGCGAAGAAGTGGTGGAAGCAGGCTTCCAGTGGGTCGTCGCGACTTGGAAGGGGAGGGCGTCTTAAGACGCACTTGTGGAGTAGCCCCCGAGCAGTAAGGCGACCGGGATGGTCGGTTTGATGCTCGAAAATGAAAAGAATAGAGAACCTACGGCCTTCTGTTCCCCTCGAGATGCTCTAACGATTCGATTGTGACAAAACACCTGGAATCTTCAAGCAAAGCGCCAGACACCGGTGGTTGTCGTATCCTGTGTCACAGATGCACTGTACGGTCACGGGACCTTCCTTTAAGCAGAGATACAGGCGCTGTCCACCCGTAAAAGACAAAGGTTGCCAGGATGCGGTCAGGTTGGGGATAGGCACGCCAATGCATCCACGGGTGAACAGGGACCTTGCTCTTCACGTGGCAACAGTCACCGGATAAGGACGCCACGCCGGCTGAGTTGTAGATAAGATCCAAGGCCCTGCACCACGGCTATAAATAGGCTACCACACAGCTGAGCTCATCACTTGAGCCAACCAAGAGAACCATGGCGAAGCTGCGTAGTAATTTTTCAGTACCTTGGGCTTGTCTCCGTCCACCAGAGCATAGAGCTAGGCCACCAACATTTGGAGTTAGAAGAATGCTTGCGAAGTTGGGGGAACTCCATCAACCGCTTCACCCGCGCCCAGCGAGGAATCCAGGTGCAGCATGGGGCAGTACATGTCTTGACGGACCTTGTGAGCGGAGGCCTGAGGCCATGTTGGAAATCACCGTGCTGCACCGGGGAAGGCCCGAGGTGATGCTGGGTCGATTTGGAATCTTGTGGGGGAACCCAAATGTAAATGAGGGTGCCACAGGAAACCTTCTAGGGCTAGAGTAGAGGTGGCTGTGTGGCAGCTGCGACCTCGGCGGCGGTGAAGGTCTCCAAGTAGGTCCTGAAGCTAGAAGAAAGCTTGCGACGCGCTTCATCAGTCTAGGTTGCGTCACAGACATTATGTAAGGTAGATCAGGACCTTTGATATGTTTGTATCTTGTAATTGGCCATGGGCCAAAGTCCTTTGTAGCTTACGAAGCTTTTGCACACGTGTTTGCGTGACAAACAGTGCGTCTTGAGTGTTGTCTAGAGGCGCCCGGGCGGTAATGGCATGGCCAAGGTCCCAGCGGGGCTGTAATAGCGCACCGACCTTTAGAAGGCCATATAAATCGACGAGGGACCCGTGCCGACCTGAGTCAACACGGCCGTTGTGCAGGGACACAACGTAGGGCGTCAACCTGGCAGCTCTAGGTCTTAGTCGACCTAGGAGGCGGCAGGGCCTCAGCAAGGAGCTGTAGTCAAGACCAGGAGGTCGCCAACGGGCAGTAGAGCCTTTAAGCACGGGGCCGTTGGTAGTATTCTCCGCTGTAGGTCGAGGCGACCTAGAAGGCATGAAGGCAGCTGGGCCTAGGATATGTGGTGTGAACCCGCCGTTTGTAGGCCGAGGCGACCTAGGAAGCTGTCGGGTTCTTGCCGACCTCAAGGAGGCAGTGGAGCAGGTCCATAGGTCGTCTGTGGGCCGTGGCGACCTTGAGGTTAGCATCAGAAGTATCATATTTGGGGGGCTTAGATGTGGGGGTATGACGAGTCCTGGGCCGTCTAGGTGTTGACTGAAAATCGACGGACGCAGATTCCCGTACGGAACTAGCCGTTACAGCCTTCTATCCGTTAGACCGAAAGAGCCGTTGGGGAGTAGATCCGCAGAACGAGATCCGTTGGGTCACCGTGAGATCCGCGGGAGAGACGTTGGGCGCAGCGGCCCACAGTGCCGCTGGGGCCCAGATATAAAAGGCCGGTCTGTGGGCCGGGACCTCCACTTGCTGTCATTTCCGCGCAACACTTAGGGTTACGCCGCCGCTGAGAGCCTGTGTGGTTCGAGTACTGGTGAATGGTCGCTTCCTGGTGTGATGAGTGATTGACAACGTGGTGTGGACTGATTCTTGGCTAAGTATTGCAGGTGCAGGTTGCGGCTTGACTGGTGTTGGTGCAGGTGAAGAACAAGCGTGAAAGGTCGTTGCCGGTGAGGCCTCCAGGTGTGGAGAAGACAAGTAGGCTTGGTTCGAGGGACCCGGTGGCCAGCGGAGTCAAGTGCGGGCCACATGGTGGCAAGAACGGTAAGATGAAGTCATGGACGATTTCTTGGTTGAGCCTCAAAACGAAGGGAGAGCCGGGACTACGTGGGAGCCGAGTCATGAGTAGTGATTGGCGGCGGCTACACCGAGTTCGCGGGGTTTCCGGTGGTTCACCAGAAAACCACTAGGTTCCTTGGTTGATCCACAAAGCCAAGACCGAAGACCGAAGACGGAGTTGCAGCAGCATCGGACCGGTCTGACCGGTGGGTCTGACTGGTGAGGAGCACTGGTCTGACCGGTGTGCGACGACGCAGTCCGGAGATTTCGAAGCGGAGGACACGCGTCGGGATCACAAGGCTTGCGTCGAGGCTA
Organism: Cenchrus fungigraminus; assembly: GCA_036936925.1. Taxonomy (NCBI): domain Eukaryota; kingdom Viridiplantae; phylum Streptophyta; class Magnoliopsida; order Poales; family Poaceae; genus Cenchrus; species Cenchrus fungigraminus. The sequence goes on along the minus strand of CM072772.1, from coordinate 51,452,258 downwards.
AGCAAGTTTGCGGTCGCTGGGCATCCGTCCGATGGTGCGAAGGCAAAGTTTCCCAAAGTGCCCCTCGGGGGTGTGTATCCTAGTATTAGGTCTTAGGGGTAGTTTCATCTTTCGGCTAGCCTCCATATAACCCAAGTGGTGAGAGGATGGCAGCCATCTCTTGGAACCCTAGCTCATTTTGTTTTGCTATTTTCCTCTTCCATTTTCCTTTGGAATTTCTAGGACTAGCTTGAGAGCTTCATGGTGAGATCTTGTGAGAGGGAAGGATGATCGGGCAGTAAGCTAGACCTTGTATGAACCTTCATGGTATGTATAGATGATTCGGCGTGGTTCCTCAAGGCTTAGTTGTGTCTCTCCCGTTTTTCCTTTTTGATGATTTTCGGAGCCTTTTCTTGGCGATTTTCTTGTGGAGGTTTTGAGACCTTTCTCTTTGGGATTTGGTGGGGGATGTATGCATGAACCCTTCCTGGTTCTTTTCCCTTTGATTCCCCTCCCAAATCCGTGAGTAAAGGGGCTCAATTTTGGGGTTTTCGTTGTCCTAGGGTTTGTGGTGTTCTTGGCGGAAATCCTTTGATTCCTCTTGATTCAACTAGTTTTGGTGGACCAAATCGTAGCTATGGGATGCCCATGAGGTACTCCTAGTATCCCCAAAGTCTTGTGCGAATCCGTGGAGCGAATCGGGAGATCGGGAAGTGGATTTGGGGGAGTTGACCCGCGGCTCGCTGTTCATCCCGAGCTGCCCAGGCGCGACCGGTCTGACCGGTGCTCTTGACCGGTCTGACCGGTGCAAGCCCTTTGTGGGATTTGCCTCTGGTGAACGTCTTGGTGTGTTCCCTGTTGTCATGGGTTGCTGCTGGTCAGTTCTTGGCAGGTTTCGAGGAGTTTGGCTAGGCTTTTTATAGGGTTTTCCTTCCTTACAGTTTGAGCTTTGGAGGTGGTTTTTGTTCCAGGGCCTAGAGAAGTCACTGAGGCTTCCTGGAACGTTTTCTGTGCGGCTGCTGTAGTCACCGGCCTGACCGGCCCTGTCCACCGGTCTGACCGGTGTCACCGGTCTGACCGGCGTAGGCCATCGGTCTGACCGGTTTAGCACAGGCAGCAAGCCGCGCAGGTTTCCACTGTGCGTTTGGTGTGTTTTGGTTCGGAAGGTTGTGTGTTGGTTCCTAGGACCAGTAGCACTCCAGTGGCTACGTGGTCTTGGCCAACTTGGGTAGTTGAGTCAGAGACGTGTTTGGTTGCCGTGTTCATCTTGTTGGAGTAGCCATCTCCTTCGAGAAGAATTTTTATTGGCTCCCATTCACTCCCCCCTCTCTGGTCGCCAGTTCGGTCCTTCAATTGGTATCAGAGCCGGTTCGGGTCTTTCGAGGCTCTAACCAGTCTAAGATCCAAAGATGGCGTACCAGGAACGGGGATCGGGTCCTCCGCACTTCGATGGGAAGAACTACCAGATGTGGCAGAGACGGATGGCTGCGTTCCTTCGTGGCAAGGGACAGATCCTTTGGGATGTTACGGTGAACACATCTTATGTTCATCCGATTAACTTCCTTGCTACAGGATCAAGGGATATGTTCGACGCCAACAACAAGGTGGTCGACTACTTGTTTCGTGCTCTGTGTCAGTCCGAATTCGACCGGGTTCAGACAGAGGACCTAGCTTGTAGGATTTGGGAGAAGTTGAAGGATGCTCATGCTGGGAATGCTCAGGTTAAGGCTCGGATGTACGCGACTTACCGGAGAGAGTACGAGAACTTCACTCATCTCCCCAGCGAGTTCGTCGATGCTCTTTTCCAGCGGTTTACGGTTGTGGTGAACAACATGAGAGCCAATGTGGCCGTGCTCCCATACGATGATCATGATAGAGTCGTGAAGCTCTTGCACTCGTTGGATCGCACCGTATGGGACGGAAAGGTCGAGACTATTCTTGAGTCTGAGAAGTATGACACCCTGACCGTGAACGAGCTCTTTTCCAAGCTCAAGTCAGCTGAGTTGGATCGGGGTATGACTGCCCATCTTGAGAGCCCGACTGATTCTCATAGTCTTGCTCTCGTCGGTGGCAAAGGTGCTAAGTCTAACGCTAACGCTTCCTCCAGGATGTACTCTCTGTCTTCTTTGATGACTTTGCCAGATGAGGAGTTCGACGTGCTTGGAGAGGACGAGCTGGCGTTGCTGACTAGGCGGTTCGAGAGGTTGCACGAGAACCGGGTGAACACAAGCAAGGGAGAAGATGGAGAACAAGGACGGCTACAAGAACCGGTCGAGCAAGGACGGCAAGTACCGATCAAGGCGCGATCACAAGCACAAGAACAAGAACAAGGACGAGCGACGATCGAGGAAGAAGGACGGCCGCGGCAGGAAGGCCCGAGCGATGGTCGGAGCGAGCGACGTCGACTCTAGTTCCGCCTACTCTTCCTCAAGCTCGAGTAGCAGTGAAGATGAAGGTGATCGGCGCAAGAACAAGAAGTCATCCAAGAACTTGAGCGGGCTGAGCTGCTACGCGAGAGATGGCTTCTGCGGCATGGCACGTAGCTCCGACAGCAAGAAGAGTCACCAAAGCGTCTCAGACTCTGATTCTGAGGATGAGGTACGTGACGAGCTTTCCTTCTTGCGTGAGGAGAATGAGCGTCTTGGCAAGTTGCTTGATAACCGCGATGACATGCTTAGAGAGGCAAAGAAGATGAGGAAGGAGCTTAGGGCCTCACTAGAAGATGCTAGGAACCGAGTAGCTGAGCTAGAAACCCAGAACCTTGATGCTAAGCTTGAGATAGATTCGCTTAAGGCTTTACCTGTGATTTCTGATGAGATTGATTGTTGTGATTGCTCTGTGTACCTAGCTGATCTTACTAGTCTTAAGGATAAGCATGCTTCTACTTGTGATGAACTAGATGTGCTTAGGATTGAAGTGGCTGAGCTTAAGTCCATACCTGCTTTGCTAGGTGCTTGCACTTCTTGCCCTGTTTTGCATGAAAAGATTGATGAGATGCATGCTTACACTGTTTCGCTTGAGGCTAAGTTGAAAGAACCAATTCCCACTTCTTGCTCTACTTGTGAATTGCATGCTTTGAAGAATTTGGAACTTGCGCATTATGTGGATCACTTGCAGGATGAGAACGATGACTTGAGAAAAATGATAGGTTGGTTGTCGGGTCATGAACCACAGCTTAGGATGATGATAGAGGCATACAAGCGCTATGATGGGCAAGCGCTTGGGTCCGATAATATTGGAGAGTGCAGTGGTGAGGGAGGAGAGAAGATTGGTGATATCCAAGCTCCACCAAAAACCTTCCACAAAAATGCCTATGCTCCTAAGCCCAACCCACTGAGAAACAAACTTGACACAACCCTAGATCCTCCCATATTTCCTCGCCCTACAAATGACTTTTAAAAACCCGTGAAGTTTGTGAACTCCAAGGAGAGTCAGGTTGGAAAGAAGAAGGGTGAGAAGCCGAGTGAGGTGAAACCAAGTGAGCAGCCCCAACCCAAGCCTAAGCCTAAGCCCATACGGTTTCACTATGACTATTGTGGGAGAGATGGTCACAAGGGTGAGTTTTGCTTCAAGAGGAAGCGTGAGGAGAGAATGGCTAAGGAGTGGGCTAACAAGGACAGGTTCCGCCCTTCAAATGGTGTGGCTCGTTGCTTTTTGGCTGGTTCTTCGAGTGAGTTGTGGAAGTGGCATAGGAAGTTGGGTCACTTTAGCTTTGACCTTTTGTCTCGCTTGAGTAAACTCAATTTGGTCCGAGGATTGCCACGGTTGAGGTTTGAGAAAGAGTTGGTTTGTGCGCCGTGTAGGCATGCCAAGATGGTAGCCTCTTCTCACCCGCCCCTCAACGACGTAATGACGGAGCGTCCATGCGAGCTGCTTCATATGGACCTTGTTGGCCCAGCTCGTGTGCGATCTGCGGGTGGGAAGTGGTAAGTGCTAGTTGTGGTGGAGGACTACTCTCGGTATGCTTGGGTCTTCTTTTTGGAGGAGAAGGGGGAGACGTTTGGTTTTGTTCGAGATCTTGTCTTGGGGTTGAGGAACGAGAGGCACGGAGATGCCATACGAGCGATCCGCAGTGACAATGGCTCGGAATTCAAAAACTCTCGCTTCGAAACCTTTTGCCATGACTTGGGTCTTGAACACCAGTTTTCGAGTCCGTATACGCCTCCCTAGAATGGCATGGTGGAAAGGAAAAACAGGACCTTGTGCGACATGGCTCGGACGATGCTCGACGAGCATAGGACTCCGAGAAGGTTCTGGGCTGAGGCGGTCAATACCGCGTGCTATGTGTCGAACAGGATCTACCTCAGGGTTCACAAGAAGAAAACCTGTTACGAGTTGATGCACGGTCGGACACCCAAGGTGAGTCACTTCCATGTCTTTGGTTGTAAATGCTTCATTCTGAAGAAAGGGAAGAAGTTGGACAAGTTCGAGGCTAGGTCTGTCGATGGCATTTTCTTTGGTTGTGCATCTCATTCTAGAGCATTACGTGTGCTCAATCTTGATACTGACCAAATCGTGGAGACTTGCGAGGTAACCTTCGACGAGACACAGCCACATAGTCAGCTTGTCTTTGAGTGTGCAGGTGACGACGAACTTGGCGAGGAGATCTTTCAGGAGGAGGAGCATGAACATGGAGATGATGAAGATGGCGGTGTGGTGCCCGCGGCTGAACATGTACCCACTACTTCGACGACGATCGAGAACGGGCCCTCTCCCACACCTACAACGACAAACCCAGATCAAGGCGAAGCTGCTGTTCAGGGGGAGGTAGCATCAAGGCGAGAACCTCCCCGGCGAGTGCAAGTGGATCACCCAGCTTCGAGAATCATCGGCGACATGAATGAACGTACTACACGGTCGAGGGTTCGGAACAATTCTCATTTCGCTCATGCTGCTTTTGTTGCGACCTTTGAGCCCAAAGACATTAGACACGCGCTATCTGATCATAATTGGGTTAATTCGATGCATGAGGAGTTGGAGAATTTTGAGAGGAATCAAGTTTGGGTGTTGGTTGACCCTCCTCCAGGGTGTAAGCCGATTGTGACAAAATGGGTGTGGAAAAATAAAGAGGGAGAGAAAGGAGAAGTGGTGAGGAACAAGTCGAGACTTGTTGCTCAGGGGTACAGTCAGAAAGAGGGGATCGACTATGAGGAGACTTTTGCTCCTGTAGCTCGTTTGGAGGCGATCAGGATCCTTCTAGCCTTTTCTGTGGATAAAGAATTCAAGTTGTATCAGATGGATGTGAAGAGTGCTTTCCTGAACGGTGTGTTGGAGGAAGAGGTGTTTGTGAGGCAACCACCAGGGTTTGAGAGTGAGAAGTACCCCCACCGGGTGTACAAGTTGAGGAAGGTGCTGTATGGGCTGAAGCAGGCGCCTAGAGCTTGGTACGGTAGGTTGAGGGGGTTCCTGTTTGAGAGAGGGTTTGAAATGGGAAAGGTCGATCAGACTTTGTTTCTCCTCAGGCAGGGCAAAGAGATCCTGATTGTGCAGATATACGTGGATGATATTGTCTTTGGTGGCTCGTCTAACTCTTTGGTTGCAAGGTTTGCAGAAGACATGAGCAGGGAATTTGAGATGAGCATGATGGGTGAGTTGCAGTTCTTCCTCGGCCTCCAGATCAAGCAATCCAAGGAAGGAACATTCGTGCATCAAGCAAAGTACACCAAGGACATTGTGAGGAAGTTCAAGATGGAGGACTCCAAGGCTATGGCGACACCTATGAGTACGACTACAGCTCTTGATGCGGACGAGGAAGGTGAACACGTGGACCAAAAGGAGTACCAGAGCATGATCGGGTCACTCCTGTACTTGACGGCGACGAGGCCGGACATCCAATTCTCGGTATGTCTGTGCGCTTGTTTTCAAGCGTCTCTGAGGACTTCGCATTGGGAAGCAGTCAAGCGCATTTTTAGGTATTTGCGTCATACTCCCGACTTCGGCCTTTGGTACTCCGCATCTTCTTCTTTGGCTCTTCATGGATTTTCAGATGCGGATTTTGCCGGGTGTCGGTTGGATAGGAAGTCCACTTCTGGGACTTGCCATTTTTTGGGTTCCTCTTTGGTGTCTTAGTCTTCCCGCAAACAATCGAGTGTTGCTCAATCCACTACCGAGGCAGAGTATGTGGCCACAGCTAGTTGTTGCTCTCAGCTCCTTTGGATCACATACACCATGAGTGACTTTGGTGAGGAGTATACCCATGTCCCACTTCAATGTGATAGCACCAGTGCCATAAGCGTTGCAAAGAACCCAGTGCTCCATTCCAAAACCAAGCACATAGAAGTGAGGTATCATTTCCTGAGAGATAACATAGAGAAAGGGACGATAGCTTTGATCCATGTACCCACACATGACCAACTAGCCGATATTTTCACCAAACCCCTAGATCAAGCAACTTTCACTCGTTTGCGGGGGGAGCTTGGTGTTTGTTTGATTTCTTGAGTCGGTGTGTGGGAGCTCCTTTGTAGCATATGTATATCTTTCCTTTGTGCATTTCTTGCATTTGGCATGGCATATGTAACATGATGTATAGGCATCTTTGTATCTTAGGTTGCATGCATTTTGTATCATATGCATTGTTTAGGAAAAGCTTCTCCTATATACATTGTTCACCATGGAATGATATATATGTCTTTGTGAGCTTGCTTGGTAAGCTATGGTTAGTTTGGCTTAGCTCTTGATAATCTTGGTTTATATCCATGGTTGATGGCTATGTTTTTGAAAAATCTCATATGTATGCTCTCTTGTGAGTAAATGCCTTTATATGATCTTGACATGTTTTTGTGGCTTGGCTATGCTTAATTTGTGGTTGGATAGCTTATTTTGATCATATGGGGCCAAAGGCTCATTTGCCATCATGAATGTTTAGCCCCCATGCTTGATCTTGTGGAGGGGCATAAGTTCCTTTTTGTCGCAAAGACATTTCATGTACCAATTTCAAATCTGAAAATGAAATGTAAATTGCTTGAAAAATATGCTCCCATGTCATATGTGCTAATTTTAATTTGCTTTGGGTGCTAAACCGTTGCATGATGCCTACCAATGAGAAGTCTCATATCAAGAAGTAGGCACATGGCTCGGTGGCTTTGACATGACATAAGGTGCTTGTGGGTGTTTATGATGGTCTTATGCTTAGAATGGTTGTCCTAGCATGAAGTTTGTGTGGCCTTACCATTTTGACATGTTTTGCTCATGTTTAGGACTTTGCTCATGAGAGGGTAAATTTTAGCAAAATTGCTCAAGTCTATCTTAGCTTCGCCCAATAGTTGTGAAACTTGGTGATCTTGTAGTTGATGTCATTACGAAGCTATAGAGTATCTAACTTGCTCATTTGGACATGTGTAGCATCTTTTGTTGAATTTTGTCTATTTGACAAGCTCTAGGTTCCATTTTTTGCATTTTTGGCTTGATTCATGCATTGCCAACAAGGGGGAGAAGTTTGAGCATGATTTGGCTTGCTGCATACATTTAGAATGTTTCCAATTGGTTTCGGGCTATTTTTGAGCTCGGGCAGTTTCCCAGGTGGCATAGGCCTGACCGGTGAGGTACACCGGTCTGACCGGTGTAGTTCCCAGGTGCTGGACGATCTTGTCCACCGGTCTGACCGGTGAGGGTGACCGGTCTGACTGGTCAGAGCAAAGCTGATGTAGCTGCTCTGTTTGCGAGGTGGTTTGCATGCATTCGTCCAGGGGGAGTTGCATTGGTTCAGGGAGAGCTTGCATGTGTGCAGGGGGAGCTCTTTGTGGTTTTTGAGCTTTGGATTGTTGGCTTGTGCTCTTTGCTTGAGCATGCTTTTGTCTCGGATGTGTTGAGCCGTTGCCCTTGCCTAAGGGGTCCGAGACTTGTCTTCTTCAAGTGATCTTGCTCTTTGCCTTTTCTTTGGCTTTCGATCGCTTGTTGGAGTTTCTTTTAGTCGTTTCTTTTCTTTTCCTTTTCTCTTTGGTTACCAAAACGTGTGTTGTCAATGCACTCATCAAGGGGGAGATTGAGAGCCAGGTGTGGTTCGAGGACCGGTGGATGGTCACTTCCTGGTGTGATGAGTGATTGACAACGTGGTGTGGACTGATTCTTGGCTAAGTATTGCAGGTGCAGGTTGCGGCTTGACTGGTGCAGGTGCAGGTGAAGAACAAGCGCGAAAGGTCGTTGCCGGTGAGGCCTCCAGGTGTGGAGAAGACAAGTAGGTTTGGTTCGTGGGACCCGGTGACCAGCGGGGTCAAGTGCGGGCCGCATGGTGGCAAGAACGGCAAGATGAAGTCATGGACGGTTTCTTGGTTGAGCCTCAAAACCAAGGTCGAGCCGGGACTACGTGGGAGCCGAGTCATGAGTGGTGATTGGCGGAGGCTACACCGAGTTCGCGGGGTTTCCGGTGGTTCACCAGAAAACCACTGGGTTCCTTGGTTGATCCACAAAGCCAAGATCGAAGAACCGAAGACGGAGGTGCAGTAGCTCCAGACCGGTCTGACCGGTGGGTACTGGTCTGACCGGTGGGGAGCACCGGTCTGACCGTTGTGCGACGACGCAGTCCGGAGACTTCGAAGCGGAGGACACGCGTCGGGATCGCAAGGCTTGCGTCGAGGCTAAGCAAGTTTGCGGTCGCTGGGCATCCGTCCGATGGAGCGATGACAAAGATTTCCGAATTCGCCCTCGAGGGGCATGTATCCCTAGTTAGCTAGTAAGGGTATTTTCGTCTTTCGGTTGCCTCCATATAACCCAAGTGGTGAGAGGATGGCAGCCATCTCTTGGAACCCTAGCTCATTTGCTTTCCTATTTTCTCTTCCTATTTTTCCTTAGGATTTTCTTAGGACTAGCTTGAGAGCTTCATGGTGAGATCTTGTGAGAGGGAAGGATGATCGGGCGGCAAGCTAGACCTTGTATGAACCTCTTTGGTATGTATAGATGATTCGGCGTGGTTCCTCAAGGCTTGGATGTGTCTTTCCCGTTTCTCCTTTTTGGTGATTTTCGGAGCCCTTTCTTGGCGATTTTCTTGGAGCGATTTCGAGGCCTTTCTCTTTGGGATTTGGTGGGGGATGTATGCATGAACCCTTCGTGGTTCTTTTCCCTTTGATTCCCCTCCCAAATCCGTGAGCAAAAGGGCTCGATTTTGGGGTTTTCGTGGCTCTAGGGTTAGAGACGTTCTTGGTGGGATTTCTTCGATTCCTCTTGATTTAGCAAGTTTTGGTGGACCAAATCTTGGCTATGGAGTGCCCATGAGGTGTTCCTACTATCCCCAAAGTCTTGCACAAATCCGTGGAGTGATTCGGGAGATCGGGAGTTGGATTTGGGGGAGTTGACCCGCGGGTGCTGTTCATCCCCGAGCGGCCCAGCCTGACCGGTCTGACCGGTGCTGCTCACCGGTCTGACCGGTGCAAGGCCTTGTGGGTTTTGCTTCGGGTGAACGTCTGGGTGAGTTCGTTGTTGTCCCGTGTTGCTATTGTTTTGAGTTTGGTCCTGTTTGGAACTCGGTAGGTCAGTTTGGTGGATTTGGGATTTCCTGGCTTGGACCGGTCTGACCGGCGAGCTACACCGGCCTGACCGGTGTAGAGGCCTTCTGTGGAAGTTCTCAGATTTTGCCAGCAGGGACCGGTCTGACCGGTGCTGCTCACCGGCCTGACCAGTGTAGCCCAGTAGCTGCTCGAGTTGGTTTTTCCGCTGCGTTCTCGACTAGGTGTAGGTGGTTGTTGGTTCCTAGGACCAGTAGCACTCCAGTGGCTGCGTGGTCTTGGCCAACTTGGGTAGTTGAGTCGGAGACGTGATTTGGAAGCCGTGTTCGTCTTGTTGGAGTTCTCATCTCCTTCGAGAAGAATTTTTATCGGCTCCCATTCACTCCCCCCCTCTCTGGTTCGCCTAATCGGTCCTTCACTTTTCCTTTTCTCTTTGGTTACCAAAATGTGTGTGTTGTCAATGCACTCATCAAGGGGGAGATTGAGAGCCTGTGTGGTTCGAGGACCGGTGAATGGTCGCTTCCTGGTGTGATGAGTGATTGACAACGTGGTGTGGACTGATTCTTGGCTAAGTTTTGCAGGTGCTGGTTGTGGCTTGACTGGTGTTGGTGCAGGTGAAGAACAAGCGCGAAAGGTCGTTGCCGGTGAGGCCTCCAGGTGTGGAGAAGACAAGTAGGCTTGGTTCGAGGGACCCAGTGGCCAGCGGAGTCAAGTGCGGGCCGCATGGTGGCAAGAACAGCAAGATGAAGTCATGGACGGTTTCTTGGTTGAGCCTCAAAACCAAGGTCGAGCCGGGACTACGTGGGAGCCGAGTCATGAGTGGTGATTGGCGGAGGCTACTCCGAGTTCGCAGGGTTTTCGGTGGTTCACCAGAAAACCACTGGGTTCCTTGGTTGATCCACAAAGCCAAGACCGGTCACACCGTTGAGGAGCACCGGTCTGACCGGTGTGCGACGACGCAGTCCGGAGACTTCGAAGCAGAGGACACGCGTCGGGATCGCAAGGCTTGTGTCGAGGCTAAGCAAGTTTGCGGTCGCTGGGCATCCGTCCGATGGTGCGAAGGCAAAGTTTCCCAAAGTGCCCCTTGGGGGTGTGTATCCTAGTATTAGGCCTTAGGGGTAGTTTCGTCTTTCGGCTAGCCTCCATATAACCCAAGTGGTGAGAGGATGGCAGCCATCTCTTGGAACCCTAGCTCATTTTGTTTTGCTATTTTCCTCTTCCATTTTCCTTTGGAATTTCTAGGACTAGCTTGAGAGCTTCATGGTGAGATCTTGTGAGAGGGAAGGATGATCGGGCGGCAAGCTAGACCTTGTATGAACCTTCATGGTATGTATAGATGATTCGGCGTGGTTCCTCAAGGCTTAGTTGTGCCTCTCCCGTTTTTCCTTTTTGGTGATTTTCGGAGCCTTTTATTGGCGATTTTCTTGTGGCGGTTTTGAGACCTTTCTCTTTGGGATTTGGTGGGGGATGTATGCATGAACCTTTCCTGATTCTTTTCCCTTTGATTCCCCTCCCAAATCCGTGAGTAAAGGGGCTCAATTTTGGGGTTTTCGTTGTCCTAGGGTTTGTGGTGTTCTTGGCAGAAATCCTTCGATTCCTCTTGATTCAACTAGTTTTGGTGGACCAAATCGTAGCTATGGGATGCCCATGAGGTACTCCTAGTATCCCAAAGTCTTGTGCGAATCCGTGGAGTGAATCGGGAGATCGGGAAGTGGATTTGGGGGAGTTGACCCGCGGCTCGCTGTTCATCCCGAGCTGCCCAGGCGCGACCGGTCTGACCGGTGCTCTTGACCGGTCTGACCGGTGCAAGCCCTTTGTGGGATTTGCCTCGGGTGAACGTCTTGGTGTGTTCCCTGTTGTCGTGGGTTGCTGCTGGTCAGTTCTTGGCAGGTTTCGAGGAGTTTGGCTAGGCTTTTAAAAGGATTTTCCTTCCTTGCAGTTTGAGCTTTGGAGGTGTTTTTTGTTCCAGGGCCTAGAGAAGTCACTGAGGCTTCCTGGAACGTTTTCTGTGCGGCTGCTGTAGTCACCGACCTGACCGACCCTGTCCACCGGTTTGACCGGTGCAGGCCATCGGTCTGACCGGCGCAGGCCATCGGTCTGACCGGTGTAGCACAGGCAGCAAGCCGCGCAGGTTTCCGCTGTGCGTTTGGTGTGTTTTGGTTCGGAAGGTTGTGTGTTGGTTCCTAGGACCAGTAGCACTCCAATGGCTACGTGGTCTTGGCCAACTTGGGTAGTTGAGTCGGAGACGTGTTTGGTTACCGCGTTCATCTTGTTGGAGTAGCCATCTCCTTCGAGAAGAATTTTTATCGGCTCCCATTCACTCCCTTCTCTGTGGTCGCCAGTTCGGTCCTTCAATTGGTATCAGAGCCGGTTCGGATCTTTCGAGGCTCTAACCAGTCTAAGATCCAAAGATGGCGTACCAGGAACAGGGATCGGGTCCTCCGCACTTCGATGGGAAGAACTACCAGATGTGGCAGAGACAGATGGCTGCGTTCCTTCATGGCAAGGGACATATCCTTTGGGATGTTACGGTGAACACAGCTTATGTTCATCCGATTAACTTCCTTGCTCCAGGATCGAGGGATATGTTCGACGCCAACAACAAGGCGGTCGACTACTTGTTTCGTGCTCTGTGTCAGTCCGAATTCGACCGGGTTCAGACAGAGGACCTAGCTTGTAGGATTTGGGAGAAGTTGAAGGATGCTCATGCTGGGAATGCTCAGGTTCAGGCTCGGATGTACGCGACTTACCGGAGAGAGTACGAGAACTTCACTCATCTCCCCGGCGAGTCCGTCGATGCTCTTTTCCAGCGGTTTACGGTTGTGGTGAACAACATGAGAGCCAATGTGGTCGTGCTCCCATACGATGACCATGATAGAGCCGTGAAGCTCTTGCACTCGTTGGATCGCACCGTATGGGATGGAAAGGTCGAGGCTATTCTTGAGTCCGAGAAGTATGACACACCCTGACCGTGAACGAGCTGTTTTCCAAGCTCAAGTCAGCTGAGTTGGATCGGGGTATGACTGCCCGTCTTGAGAGCCCGACTGATTCTCATAGTCTTGCTCTCGTCGGTGGCAAAGGTGCTAAGTCTAACGCTAACGCATCCTCCAGGATGTACTCTCTGTCTTCTTTGATGACTTTGCCAGATGAGGAGTTCGACGTGCTTGGAGAGGATGAGCTGGCGTTGCTGACCAGGCGGTTCGAGAGGTTGCACGAGAACCGGGTGAACACAAGGAAGAATCCACGGACATGCTTTCAGTGCAGCAAGCCAGGACACTTCGTCGCCGACTGTCCGGAGAAGATGGAGAACAAGGATGGCTACAAGGACGGCTACAAGAACCAGTCGAGCAAGGACGGCAAGTACCGATCAAGGCGCGATCACAAGCATAAGAACAAGCACAAGGACGAGCGACGATCGAGGAAGAAGGACGGCCGTAGCAGGAAGGCCCGAGCGATGGTCGGAGCAAGCGACGTCGACTCCAGCTCCGCCTACTCTTCCTCAAGCTCGAGTAGTAGTGAAGATGAAGGTGATCGGCGCAAGAACAAGAAGTCATCCAAGAACTTGAGCGGGCTGAGCTGCTACGCGAGAGATGGCTTCTGCGGTATGGCACGTAGCTCCGGCAGCAAGAAGAGTCACCAGAGCGACTCAGACTCCGATTCCGAGGATGTGGTACATGACGAGCTTCCCTTCTTGCGTGAGGAGAATGAGCATCTTGGCAAGTTGCTTGATAACCGCGATGACATGCTTAGAGCGGCAAAGAAGATGAGGAAGGAGCTTAGGGCCTCACTAGAAGATGCTAGGAACCGAGTAGCTGAGCTAGAAACCCAGAACCTTGATGCTAAGCCTGAGATAGATTCGCTTAAGGCTTTACCTGTGGTTTTTGATGAGATTGATTGTTGTGATTGCTCTGTGTACCTAGCTGATCTTACTAGTCTTAAGGATAAGCATGCTTCTACTTGTGATGAACTAGATGTGCTTAGGGTTGAAGTGGCTGAGCTTAAGTCCAGACATGCTTTGCTAGGTGCTGCTTACACTGTTTCGCTTGAGGCTAAGTTGAAAGAACCAATTCCCACTTCTTGCTCTACTTGTGAATTGCATGCTTGGAAGAATTTGGAACTTGCGCATTATGTGGATCGCTTGCGGGATAAGAACGATGACTTGAGAAAAATGATGGGTTGGTTGTCGGGTCATGAACCACAGCTTAGGATGATGATAGAGGCATACAAGCGCTATGATGGGCAAGCATTTGGGTCCGATAATATTGGAGAGTGCAGTGGTGAGGGAGGAGAGAAGATTGGTGATATCCAAGCTCCACCAAAAACCTTCCACAAAAATGCCTATGCTCCTAAGCCCAACCCACTGAGAAACAAACTTGACACAACCCTAGATCCTCCCATATTTCCTCGCCCTACAAATGACTTTCAAAAACCCGTGAAGTTTGTGAACTCCAAGGAGAGTCAGGTTGGAGAGAAGAAGGGTGAGAAGCCGAGTGAGGTGAAACCAAGTGAGCAGCCCCAACCCAAGCCTAAGCCTAAGCCCATATGGTTTCATTGTGACTATTGTGGGAGAGATGGTCACAAGGGTGAGTTTTGCTTCAAGAGGAAGCGTGAGGAGAGAATGGCTAAGGAGTGGGCTAACAAGGACAGGTACCGCCCTTCAAATGGTGTGGCTCGTTGCTTTTTGGCTGGTTCTTCGAGTGAGTTGTGGAAGTGGCATAGGAAGTTGGGTCACTTGAGCTTTGACCTTTTGTCTCGCTTGAGTAAACTCAATTTGGTCCGAGGATTGCCACGATTGAGGTTTGAGAAAGGGTTGGTTTGTGCGCCGTGTAGGCATGCCAAGATGGTAGCCTCTTCTCACCCGCCCGTCACCGACGTAATGACGGAGCGTCCATGCGAGCTGCTTTATATGGACCTTGTTGGCCCAGCTCGTGTGCGATCTGCGGGTGGGAAGTGGTATGTCCTAGTTGTGGTGGACGACTACTCTCGGTATGCTTGGGTCTTCTTTTTGGAGGAGAAGGGGGAGACGTTTGGTTTTGTTCGAGATCTTGTCTTGAGGTTGAGGAACGAGAGGCACGGAGATGCCATACGAGCGATCCGCAGTGACAATGGCTCGGAATTCAAAAACTCTCGCTTCGAAACCTTTTGCCATGACCTGGGTCTTGAACACCAGTTTTCGAGTCTGTATACGCCTCCCCAGAATGGCGTGGTGGAAAGGAAAAACAGAACCTTGTGCGAGATGGCTCGGACGATGCTCGACGAGCATAGGACTCCGAGAAGGTTCTGGGCTGAGGTGGTCAATACCGCGTGCTATGTATCCAACAGGATCTACCTCAGGTTCCACAAGAAGAAAACCTGCTATGAGTTGATGCACGATCGTACACCCAAGGTGAGTCACTTCCATGTCTTTGGTTGTAAATGCTTCATTCTTAAGAAAGGGAAGAAGTTGGACAAGTTCGAGGCTAGGTCTGTCGATGGCATTTTCTTTGGTTACGCATCTCATTCTAGAGCATTTCGTGTGCTCAATCTTGAAACTAACCAAATCGTGGAGACTTGCGAGGTAACCTTCAACGAGACACAACCACGTAGTTAGCTGGTTTTTTAGTGTGCAGGTGACGATGAACTTGGCGAGGAGATCTTTCAGGAGGAGGAGCATGAACATGGAGATGATGAAGATGGCGGTGTGGTGCCCGCGGCTGAGCATGTACCTACTACTTCGACTACGATCGAGAACGGGCCCTCTCCCACACCTACAATGACAAACCCAGATCAAGGCGAAGCTGCTGCTGAGGGGGAGGTAGATTCAAGGCGAGAACCTCCCCGACGAGTACAAGTGGATCACCCAGCTTCGAGGATCATCGGCGACATCAATGAACGTACTACACGGTCTAGGGTTCGGAACAATTCTCATTTCGCTCATGCTGCTTTTGTCGCTACCTTTGAGCCCAAAGACATTGGACACGCGCTATCTGATCATAATTGGGTTAATTCGATGCATGAGGAGTTGGAGAACTTTGAGAGAAACCAAATTTGGGAGTTAGTGGATCCTCCACCGGGGTGTAAGCCGATTGAGACAAAATGGGTGTGGAAAAAAAAAGAGGGAGAAAAAGGAGAGGTGGTGAGAAACAAGTCGAGGTTGGTGGCGCAAGGGTATAGTCAGAAAGAGGCTATCGACTACGAGGAGACCTTTGCTCCCGTAGCTCGTTTGGAGGCGATTAGGATCCTTCTAGCCTTTTCTGTGGCTAAAGGGTTCAAATTGCACCAAATAGACGTGAAGAGTGCTTTCCTGAATGGTGTGTTGGAAGAAGAAGTGTACGTGAGGCAACCACCGGGGTTTGAGAGTGAGAAGTACCCCCACCGGGTGTACAAGTTGAGGAAGGCGCTGTATGGGCTGAAGCAGGCGCCTAGAGCTTGGTACGGTAGGTTGAGGGGGTTCCTGTTTGAGAGAGGGTTTGAGATGGGAAAGGTCGATCAGACCTTGTTTCTCCTCAGGCAGGGCAAAGAGATCCTTATTGTGCAGATATACGTGGATGATATTGTCTTTGGTGGCTCGTCTAACTCTTTGGTTGCAAGGTTTGCAGAAGACATGAGCAGGGAATTTGAGATGAGCATGATGGGTGAGTTGCAGTTCTTCCTCGGCCTCCAGATCAAGCAATCCAAGGAAGGAACATTCGTGCACCAAGCAAAGTACACCAAGGACATTGTGAGGAAGTTCAAGATGGAGGACTCCAAGGCTATGGCGACACCTATGAGTACGACTACAGCTCTTGATGCGGACGAGGAATGTGAACACGTGGACCAGAAGGAGTACCGGAGCATGATCGGGTCACTCCTGTACTTGACGGCGACGAGGCCGGACATCCAATTCTTGGTATGTCTGTGCGCTCGTTTTCATGCGTCTCCGAGGACTTCGCATCGGCAAGCAGCCAAGCGCATTTTCAGGTATTTGTGTCATACTCCCGACTTCGACCTTTGGTACTCCGCATCTTCTTCTTTAGCTCTTCATGGATTTTCGGATGCGGATTTTGCCGGGTGTCGGTTGGATAGGAAGTCCACTTCTGGGACTTGCCATTTTTTGGGTTCCTCTTTGGTGTCTTGGTCTTCCCGCAAACAATCGAGTGTTGCTCAATCCACTACCGAGGCAGAGTATGTGGCCACAGCTAGTTGTTGCTCTCAGCTCCTTTGGATCACATACACCATGAGCGACTTTGGTGAGGAGTATACCCATGTCCCACTTCAGTGTGACATCACTAGTGCCATAAGTGTTGCAAAGAACCCTGTGCTCCATTCCAAAACCAAGCACATAGAAGTGAGGTATCATTTTCTGAGAGACAACGTAGAGAAAGGGAAAATCGCTTTGATCCATGTACCCACACATCACCAGCTAGCCGATATTTTCACCAAACCCCTAGATCAAGCAACTTTCACTCGTTTGCGGGGAGAGCTTGGTGTTTGTTTGATTTCTTGAGTTGGTGTGTGGGAGCTCCTTTGTAGCATATGTATAGCTTTCCTTTGTGCATTTCTTGCATTTTGCACGGCATATGTAACATGATGTATAGGCATCTTTGTATCTTAGGTTGCATGCATTTTGTATCATATGCATTGTGTAGGAAAAGCTTCTCCTATATACATTATTCACCATGGTATGATATATATGTCCTTGTGAGCTAGTTTGGTAAGCTATGGTTAGTTTGGCTTAGCTCTTGATGATCTTGATTTATATCCATGGTTGATGGCTATGTTTTTCAAAAATGTCACATGTATGCTCTCTTGTGAGTAAATGCCTTTATATGATCTTGACATGTTTTAGTGGCTTTGCTATGCTTAATTTGTGGTTGGATAGCTTATTTTGATCATATGGGGCCAAAGGCTCATTTGCCATCATGAATGTTAAGCCCCCATGCTTTATCTTGTGGAGGGGCATAAGTTCCTTTTTGTCGCAAAGACATTTCATATACCAAATATAAATCTGAAAATGAAATGTAAATTGCTTGAAAAATGTGCTCCCATGTCATATGTGCTTAATTTACTTGCTTTTGGGTGCTAAACCGTTGCATGTTGCTTACCAATGAGAAGTCTCATTTTTAGAAGTAAGCACATGGCTCGGTGGCTTTGACATGACATGAGGTGCTTGTGGGTGTTTATGATGGTCTTATGCTTAGAATGGTTGTCCTAGCACGAAGTTTGTATGGCTTTGCCGTTTTGACATGTTTTGCTCTTGTTTAGGACTTTGCTCATGAGAGAGAAATTTTTCACAAAAATGCTCAATTCTATCTTAGCTTCGTCCAATGGTTGTGAAACTTGGTGATCTTGTAGTTGATGTCATTACGAAGCTATAGAGTATCGAACTTGCTCATTTGGACATGTGTAGCATCCTATGTTGAATTTTGTCTACTCCCTCCGTCCCATAAAAAGTGCAATCCTAACTTTTGAAAAAAATCCCACAAAGAGTGCAATCCTAGAAAATAGATCTAATTAGTTGCCTAATTAAACAACCAGATCAGATCTGCATGTCAAAACTTACTATATTTGGCTAACAAATGAGGGTATTAAAGTCTTTTAATGTCACCACTAATCTGTCCTAAAAAAACTAGAATTACACTCTTTATGGGACGGAGGGAGTATTTGAGAAGCTCTAGGTTGCATTTTTCGCATTTTTGGCTTGATTCATGCATTGTCAACAAGGGGGAGAAGTTTGAGCATGTTTTGGCCTACTGAATGCATCTAGAAGGTTTCTGGGTGGTTTTTTGTCATTTCTGGGCTCTGTTGTGCACCGGTCTGACCGGTTGAGGTCACCGGTCTGACCGGTCAGAGTGCTGGCTCCTGTTCAGATGTTGGGCACCGGTCTGACCGGTGCTGTAGACCGGTCAGACCGGTCAGAGCTGAGCTGAAGCAGCTGCTCTGTTTTGCGATGTGGTTTGCATGCATTCGTCCAGGGGGAGTTGTATTGGTTCAGGGGGAGCTTGCATGTGTGTAGGGGGAGCTCTTTGTGATTTTCGAGTTTTGGTTTGATGGCTTGTGCTCTTTGCTTGAGCATGTTTTTGTCTCGGTTGTGTCGAGCCGTTGCCCTTGCCTAAGGGGACCGAGACTTGTCTTCTTCAAGTGATCTTGCTCTTTGCCTTTCCTTTGGCTTTCGATCGCTTGTTGGAGTTCCCTTTAGTCATTTCTTTTCTTTTCCTTTTCTCTTTGGTTACCAAAATGTGTGTGTTGTCAATGCACTCATCAAGGGGGAGATTGAGAGCCTGTGTGGTTCGAGGACCGGTGAATGGTCGCTTCCTGGTGTGATGAGTGATTGACAACGTGGTGTGGACTGATTCTTGGCTAAGTATTGCAGGTGCAGGTTGTGGCTTGACTGGTGTTGGTGCAGGTGAAGAACAAGCGCGAAAGGTCGTTGCCGGTGAGGCCTCTAGGTGTGGAGAAGACAAGTAGGCTTGGTTCGAGGGACCAGTGGCCAGCGGAGTCAAGTGCGGGTCGCATGGTGGCAAGAACGGCAAGATGAAGTCATGGACGGTTTCTTGGTTGAGCCTCAAAACCAAGGTCGAGCCGGGACTATGTGGGAGCTGAGTCATGAGTGGTGATTGGCGGAGGCTACTCCGAGTTCACGGGGTTTCCGGTGGTTCACCAGAAAACCACTGGGTTCCTTGGTTGATCCACAAAGCCAAGACCGAAGACTGAAGACGGAGTTGCAGCAGCATCGGACCGGTCGGACCGGTGGGTCTGACCGGTGAGGAGCACCGGTCTGACCGGTGTGCGACGACGCAGTCCGGAGACTTCGAAGCAGAGGACACGCGTCGGGATCGCAAGGCTTGCGTCGAGGCTAAGCAAGTTTGCGGTCCCTGGGCATCCGTCTGATGGTGCGAAGGCAAAGTTTCCCAAAGTGCCCCTTGGGGGTGTGTATCCTAGTATTAGGCCTTAGGGGTAGTTTCGTCTTTCGGCTAGCCTCCATATAACCCAAGTGGTGAGAGGATGGCAGCCATCTCTTGGAACCCTAGCTCATTTTGTTTTGCTATTTTCCTCTTCCATTTTCCTTTGGAATTTCTAGGACTAGCTTGAGAGCTTCATGGTGAGATCTTGTGAGAGGGAAGGATGATCGGGCGGCAAGCTAGACCTTGTATGAACCTTCATGGTATGTATTGATGATTCGGCGTGGTTCCTCAAGGCTTAGTTGTGCCTCTCCCGTTTTTCCTTTTTGGTGATTTTCGGAGCCTTTTATTGGCGATTTTCTTGTGGCGGTTTTGAGACCTTTCTCTTTGGGATTTGGTGGGGGATGTATGCATGAACCCTTCCTGGTTCTTTTCCCTTTGATTCCCCTCCCAAATCCGTGAGTAAAGGGGCTCAATTTTGGGGTTTTCGTTGTCCTAGGGTTTGTGGTGTTCTTGGCAGAAATCCTTCGATTCCTCTTGATTCAACTAGTTTTGGTGGACCAAATCGTAGCTATGGGATGCCCATGAGGTACTCCTAGTATCCCCAAAGTCTTGTGCGAATCCGTGGAGCGAATCGGGAGATCGGGAAGTGGATTTGGGGGAGTTGACCCGCGGCTCGCTGTTCATCCCGAGCTGCCCAGGCGCGACCGGTCTGACCGGTGCTCTTGACCGGTCTGACCGGTGCAAGCCCTTTGTGGGATTTACCTCTGGTGAACGTCTTGGTGTGTTCCCTGTTGTCGTGGGTTGCTGCTGGTCAGTTCTTGGCAGGTTTCGAGGAGTTTGGCTAGGCTTTTTATAGGGTTTTCCTTCCTTGCAGTTTGAGCTTTGGAGGTGGTTTTTGTTCCAGGGCCTAGAGAAGTCACTGAGGCTTCCTGGAACGTTTTCTGTGCGGCTGCTGTAGTCACCGGCCTGACCGGCCCTGTCCACCGGTCTGACCGGTGTCACCGGTCTAACCGGCGCAGGCCATCGGTCTGACCGGTGTAGCACAGGCAGCAAGCCGCGCAGGTTTCCGCTGTGCGTTTGGTGTGTTTTGGTTCGGAAGGTTGTGTGTTGGTTCCTAGGACCAGTAGCACTCCAGTGGCTACGTGGTCTTGGCCAACTTGGGTAGTTGAGTCGGAGACGTGTTTGGTTGCCGCGTTCATCTTGTTGGAGTAGCCATCTCCTTCGAGAAGAATTTTTATCGGCTCCCATTCACTCCCCCCTCTCTGGTCGCCAGTTCGGTCCTTCAGCCGCTCGATTGCTCCGACGAAATCAGCAGCGCCTCCGCGCTTAGGTCCACCGCGCCGCGGTCCCTCGCATGCGCACGAAGTCGCTCGTGGTGTTTAGACTCAAATCCACCGGAGTAGAGGAGGAGGAGATGGAGCCCGTACTTGCGCCGACGCCGGAGACCATCTGTGAGCCGTCCGTGGTTACGGAGGAGCAGATCCAGGCCCTGGCGACCCACGGGTTGCTGAGGCCCAAGGCGGAGGTGGCCTGGAGGCCCGCGGCCGGCGAGGCGTTCCCCACCGAGGGGACCGGGGAGACCGTCGTCTTCCTCGCGCACGTCGAGCGCAGGTTCGGGGTCCCGACCGGCGACTTCTTCCGCGGGCTCCTGTACTTCTACAGGATCGACCTGGTACATCTCGTCCCCAACACCATTACCATCGTCTCCTCCTTCATCCATCTGTGCGAGGCCTACCTCGGAATACCTCCACATTTCCATCTGTCGTGGCATTTCTTCGAGCTGAAGAAGACAAGGAAGTCCGACGTCGTCGGCAGTGTCGGGTTCATGTTACGCCGGTTTATGAAGCCGGTGTACATCGACCTGGTGCTGCCTGACAACACCACGGGCTGCAAGCAGGGGTGGTTCTAGCTCGACAACCCAGCGCCAGCGCTCCCCACCAGGTCTGGGCACGCTCCCGTGGCGAGGCCTGAGTGGTCCAACCAGCTTACGTCGCGGGAGACCGACGACCTGTAGCCGCTCCTCGAGGACCTTGAGAGGCTGAAGACGAAGGGGCTGACCGGCGGCGCCGTGGCGATCAGCTTCAGCTGGCGGTTGCTGCAGCCCATCCAGGACCGGGTACACCCGACCTACGAGTACTGGGGGCAGTCTGACCCCACCCGGGTCATCCGGTGCAAGGTCTCCAAGGAGGAGATGGTGGCGCGGGTGAAGAGCATCTTCGCCGGGCGCATCCGCAACCGGACGTGCCCCAAGGCGCTCAGTGTGTACCGGCCCACCGATGTCATAAGTCTTCAAGCTCTAGATCGACCTTGATTCCTTGCGATCTAAGTACGTGAATGATTTTGACGTAGGTCTTTTGCTTTTCAGGGTCGTAAAGGGACATACTGGTGCCCGGCACCATTGCGCAACGAAGAGGACCGGAGCTTCAAGGTCCGTGCTGCGGGGGATGTGCAAGCCCCTCCGCAACAATGTATCGAGGACTACCTCTCTGACTCGTCGGTGGGTAGTGACGATGAAGATCCCGCCGCGAGGAGGGCGCCGGCAAAGGTCGCTGCGCCACCGCCGCGGCGCACGCGAAAGACTGCGGGCAAGATGTCCGCGTCCCGAGCCGCGGTGACGATCGCCGCTACCCAGGCGGCGGAGTCGAAGAAGAAGAAGAGGAAGAGGGCGGGCCCCGCTGTATCGGCGGACACGACGACGGCCAGCTCTGACGTTGAGACGATCTACGTCGAAGAGGAGGACGACGCGAAGTCACCCAGCGCATCGACCGAGCGGGCGGCAGAGACGCCCAGAAAGGTCGTCGGAGCAGAGGAGCGCTCGAGGTCGGGGCGCAGACGTGCCGGGTGACGCAGGGTCGTAGAAGAGGGCGAAGAAGGCCCCGCCTAAGCCCATCAAGCCTGGGCTAAGGTCCGCCAGCAAGTAAGTCACCGAACCC
The DNA here is from genome assembly GCA_036936925.1 of Cenchrus fungigraminus. NCBI lineage: Eukaryota > Viridiplantae > Streptophyta > Magnoliopsida > Poales > Poaceae > Cenchrus > Cenchrus fungigraminus. The sequence continues at coordinate 51,430,046 of CM072772.1, read as the reverse complement.
ATGCCCGTTTTGCTTTTGGCGTTGGATTCTCGGTTGTTCTTGTTGTTGAAGGTCGTCGCCTATGTGCAGGACGACACCGGCGACGTCGGAGAGTGCCAAGAATGCCTCAGGCCAGGAGGCGTTCGGGCACAAAGGGGGGAGGGCACCGGTGGAGCAATCGCCGGCGGCCTAAGCTACGGACGTCTCGAGCCAGGCCCTTGGAGCCGGGGCGACGGCGGCGTCGGAGGCAGAGAAGGTTGCCGCCAGCGACGCTCAGCCAATTGGAGGTCTCCAAGATGACCTATGCATGTCCGCCCTGCCGCCAACGCAGGACCAATGAACTGCGGAGGCGGGCGGGCCTAGGCTCGAGGAGGGGGACGACAGGTGCTTGTACGTCGGAACTCCATGGGAGGACGACGTCATCGCCGACCGCCGTGATGTTGACAACTTCAAGGTGGCGTCGCGGACAATCGCGCATATGCTCTCGGTAAGGACCTGACGCTGTTCCTGTTATTATTTGGCGTCTACTTTGGTTGTTTCGAGGTCTTGATGTAAGATGGATCTTCTTCCGTTTCAGTCTGTCGCCGAGCGGGCGCAGGCTCGGGAGACCTTGGTTAGGGAGGCCGCCAATGCCCACGCAGAGGCGGCCGCGGCTCGAGAGGCTTTGCTGCAAGCCAAGGTCGAGGCCGCGGAGGAGATCCGACGCGTGAAGGACGCCATGGCCCGCCAGGCGGAGAAGGAGGTGAACTCCTTGAAGAAGAAGCTGGAGACTGCCCAGCAGAAGGCGAAGGATGCCGCGGACGACCTCCAGGCCGTCGTTGATGGTACGTTTGTTTGGTCATTGGGTGTTATCTTCTTGTCTTCTAGGTCTTCTCTCAATTTCGACCTTTGATGCGTCCAGGTGCTAAGGAGGCGGAGGAGGCCCTGAAGAAGGAGCTGTCGGAGACCAAGGACCAAGTGAAGGTCCTCAAGGAGAGGACCACGAAGGTCCGGGAAGGTGAGCGACCCTTCCTCCCTAGGGTCTTTGCTGTTGTTGCGCCGAGAATACTAGGATCGTGCCCGTGCGTTGCTACGGGCAGTAAAATTTTATATTGTAATTCATTAAGTATTCAACAACATAATAATTATGTCAAAAAATGTAGTTACATAATTAAACAAAGTCATGCACACTACACAACCATGTACTAATATTAGATGCACTACTTCAAAAACTGAATGGTAAATAAAATGGAGAAATTTGTTTCACGAAAATTTGTATAGCCAATTGATGTTTTTCATAACATTTAATATAGAAAAAGGCAATTATTTGGTTCTTGCATCCCACCCTTACAATGTCAATATTCATGGAAACGACAAAACAAAATGCCTTTATTCAATATCCAGAAGATAGTTCAGGATATACTTGAAGCACACCTTGTTCGTTCGATTGTAGCTTCTAGTACATTGACAACAAGAAAACCAACACTAAAATGCCTATTGTGAACAACTGTCAAACGGGCCATGGTATCGGCAAATCTGTAGCATACCAGTATAAATGAAAGCATTACTATGGAGGACAACAGAACAAAAGAGCAAATCATCAATTAGAAGTTGACATTTAGCAGCAAACTGAAGCATGAAGGAATGCATCACCTTTGATTTTTCTATTACTTTACTTCGAAGGCTTGAAGAATGTTCTTCGAACTTTCTAAGCAGCCGAGGATTCATCACCAAGCCTATCCCTTCCCTTCCTGAACCACTTGTTTGAGTCCTTTTGAGAAGAACAGTCACAACTGTCATCTCGGAAATGAAAGTGGAAACTTAGACAAGAATGCCATGAGGTGAGAAACATTAAAAAATGTAGGAACTTAGGCCGGAAAATCTGTTGTGCAAGAAACATTACTAAACCGCATGACCAGTTTGGGAGAGCCAACCACACAAAAGCAGCAAATGTAAAATACAGAGATCACTGGTTGTGACTTGGGCATTCATTTTTCAACAGCTAAGAACTGAGCTAAAACAATTTGGCGATGAATAAAGAAGTACCAACATCACTTAATCGAAAGGATGTTACCAAAATGCAGCAGTAGCGTTACCTTGGCTCGTATCGTAATTTGCATGTCAATCCTGCACCTTAGACTTGATGTTGAACCATTTCCTCACAATGTATTTCAACCACGAGAGCTGCGCTTGAACAAGAAAGACACAACAAGTCGATCAGAGACACAATAAGTCGGTCAGAGTCGCAACGATCATGATCAGAGCTAGCCAAAAAAAATAATATAGTAGTAACATAGTGCATTGCCACAAGATAGTATAAACACATGATTGATGGAGAACAATGACTCAAATTCAATATATGTATGAGGTCATGTTGTGCAATTCATAGCCATGCAACCGCTTCAGCACCCACCTTTTTGTGTATTTGAGCTATATAAGATGACAAACTTCTCAATAAGATGAGTAGATGACAATACATTACAGGCCATCAATTAGTTTGAATTTAGTGACCAATTAGCTCTGCATTTTTCACGAGGCAACAATAAATTGACAATGTTCATGGTTAGCATTTAGCTAGGCACATACTTTTTAAACACCGATATATAATGAAAAGTCAATCAAACAATGCAGCTACTGAGCTTTGCTTATATACTTGAATCTGGTCAGCAGAACAGGCACTCTATGTGCGTCCATCCATGATATTCACAGTGGACACCCGGCTACTACCATCAAGTAAGACTCCTGGTTTCTATCTTCTTTTGTTTGCTTCTTTCATCAAGTAAGACTCATGGTTTATCCAACACTGGCCACTACTATCATTAACCATATGTAATAGCAATTTGCAGATAGCGAAGGCAATATATATTGGCTGCAGTTATTAATAAGGCAATGTGAAAACAAATGAAACTTGCACGTGAGAGATTGTAACAAAATGATTTGCAGGTGGGTTTATGAAACTGATACAAAAAGTTAGTTAAAATTGCACATAACAGAAAGTTAGTTCTCATAAAATCAAACTTCTCAAAGCTTCATTTCATGGCACCTGGAATAAATTGTCTGATTACACATAAGTTACACTTTTTCCTTCAAAAGAATTGATAAATGCCTTACCAGAAAGAAAAAAAGTAAATTAATAAAGGTAATGCATTTGGTGAACTTGCAATCTTGTAAGGAGTTTAAAATGCCATCTATACTAAGCAAAATGGGATGCCAAATACACTATGGCAGTTAGCAGTTGGCTGTATTCAATTAACAGAACTTCAACAGTATGTAAGCATACTAATAAATCGATGTCACATGCACATGAGATAATTCAGAGAAAAGCACATAGTATTTTACCCAAACCTAATGATACCTATCAAAAACTTCATTTTTAGTAGCAAGCAACTGATTATACCTACTTCACAGTTCACACATCAAGTGCTACTTGGCTGGAAGTAAACAAGATGTGAGACAGGCAACCTGATTGTTTTGTTTTTCCAAAGGTATGTATGGCATGCCATGAGATAGGTCTGAAGTGACCAAAATCCCCTTTATTGTGATACCAACATTCAGCTCAAAGAGAGACTTTACTGCCACAAGTGACGAACAGGCTAGCTTAGCAAGAAGCCCAATCAGATTCTGCAATTGCAAGAGAACATTCAGCTCCCTTAACGCATAATTGAGCATAACAAGAAGTTGTGGAGGAAACATACACTGCAAGTCGATGGGATAAGAGCTGTGAGTCCACCAGTGTGGATCAAAGGAAGGACCTTCTCTATGATGCCTTGTTGACAGAGCTGGTCAAGAAGATCAACTGAACTGCTAAAAGAGTCCACAGTGTTTATCAAGCAAGCTGCAACATTCTCCACTGCCTAGAAATTTACATCACTTAGAAACAAAACAGAGCAGTGTGTACATACAAAACAAGAACTCAGTTAGATGGGGGAACAGAAGTACCGTCTTATCCTCTGATTGCAGAAGAATACACAGTGTTGGGACTGAATCCCCAACAAAATAGGAGCTATCTACGGGGACCTTTTTGCAGGCATTTGCGACAGCAGACACTGCAACCCTCTGAAACATGGAAGCAGGAATCAAATTAGCAAATGCACTAAATTCTCGCCACCCAAGATAACTTCTTTAAAGTTCTGACCTGAATACTTGCAGTGAAGAAGTCAATGTATGTCAGCACAACGGCGATCATGCCTGCCTGCAAGCACTGGGCAGGCTGCCTCCGTGATATCTTCTCAAATGCTTGCAAGCACTGCGTACCCAAAAGAAGGACTGGATAAAGCACCTCAGGGCAAATGTGATCTCCTGATCAGGTCGTAAGAGCGCATTTGGCTTACCTGCTCAGCGACATCAAGGTATTCAATGGCGAGGAGGCGAGAGCAGAGCAAGGGGAGGAGGCCGTGGCCGACGACGGCGTCGGAGAGCGCGGCATGGCGTCGCCGAGGTACGTGATGGCGCGCACGGAGAGCAGAACCACGTCGGGGGAAGCCTCCGCGCCATCGCCGTCGGCACCGCCGCCGCGCCAGCACCCGCGCAGTCGATCCGAGCGGATGGGAGGAGATTCGGCGACGGGCGACGGAGTCGATCCGAGCGGATGGGAGGAGAAGGCGCAGTTCCAGCACGAGGCGAGACGGTGGCGATCCGGTGGGGCGGAGGAGGCGTCGATGGCGATCCGGTGTGGCGGAGACGGCGTCGATGTCGATGGTGGCGATCCAGTGGGGCGGAGGAGGCGTCGATGGCGATCCGGTGTGGCCGAGACGGCGTCGATGTCGATGGCGATCCGATTGGATGGCGGCGGCGGCAGAAGGAGCGACGAATGTGGGATTCCGTCATTGTCGCGGCGGCGCGGAGGAACGGTTGCTGCTGCTGGTGGAGAAGGTGTGGAGGAGGAGGTGGAGGCTGCACCATGGAGGCGGATGCGGAGGGGTAGGTTTCGCGATGCAGAGGACGCGGGGTGGAATGGTATAGAGGGAGGGTGGGGGCGACTCGCGACACGGAGGACGCGGGGGGCGGACGCGCGGTGGGCCCGCAAGCGGAAGGCCGACGCCGCGGGGGCAGACGCGCGAGCGGAGAGGAAAAAGACGTTCCGAGTTTTTTCTCTTCATACTTTTTAGGAGTAGAGATAAGCAAATCCTCTTCCGTTGATGCAGGCCTGGAGAAGCAGCTCGCCGATCTTAGGGAGGCCACCCAGTACTTGATGGACATCTACGTCCCTCAGGAGGAAGGGGCGGAACCAAAGGAGCTTGTGGATCGCCTAGACGAGGCCGAAGGCCGAATGAAGACACTGCTGCTGGACACCAGCAAGCTTGGTGAAGTTCCACGAGTCGTCGTTCGACCTGCAGAAGGTCGCGGAGGACGTCGACTTGGCCGAGCTGGTGAACAGCGAGAACGTTCAAGCCGCCGCAGAGGAGGTCATCAAGAAGTTCGACCTCTGAAAATCAAGGCTCAAGATGCATTAGTGAGTAGATGTAGGTTAGGCCAGTGGCCTACCATGTAAAAAAGACCTTTTATTTAATAAAAAAGATGCAACTTTATTTAAAGCGCGCAGGCCCTTTGAGCAGCAACAACACTTGTTATGAAGGTTCAAGAGTGGCGAGATTGCAAAACGTTCCCTCCTCTAACCCAACTCAGTGGAGGAACGGCTTACCAACTGCACGGCTCAGCGTGGAGGCTTAGGTACAGCCGGTGCGCGGAGGGGGTCTTGGACCCTAGGTCTCGCAGTCGCACAACTTAGGAATGCGCATAAAAAGAGTAAGAGCTACGCTAAGAGAGGACGCGACAGATAAAAGAAAACATAAAGAACCCCTTCAGGTCGCGAGACCCTTAGGTTGGGGAAGCCAAGCCCCCGAGCGTGTCGAGCCTAACTTAGACCAAGCCCCCGAGCGCTTCGGGGGGAAAGGCGAACAGAACAGAAAGTAAAAAGGGAGACCCAAGTGTAGGTCGACAGAAGGCCTACCGAAGGGAATCTCATCTTTATTAACTGTAAATTACAAGAGGGGAGAGTACATAGCTTTTACTTTGGTACAGATCTTCTAAGGGTAGAAGCGACGTAAGTGATCGATGTTCCAAACGTTCGGGACGCCCTGGCCATCGGCCCACTGGAGGCGATAGGTCGCCAGTCCAATGACCTCCTTCACGATGAATGGACCGTCCCAAGGTGCAGAAAGCTTGTGCATGCACTTGGTGTTCTGAATGCGTCGCAAGACCAGGTCGCTGACGTTGAAGGATCGTTCCCGCACGTTGCGGTCATGGTAGCGACGTATCTTCTACTCATGGCGAGTGTGCGGCATCAACGCGGCCACACGATGCTCTTCAATGCTGTCGAGGTCGACCTTACGCGTCTCTTCTGCCGCGCCTTCTTCGTAATGCTGGATGCGAGGGGCGCCGAAGGCAAGGTCGGTCGGGAGGATGGCCTCCGACCCGTAGACCAGGAAGAATGGAGAGTACCCTGTAGCTGAGCTGACCTGGGTCCGGAGACCCCAGATCACGTGTGGGAGCTCTGCTAGCCATCTGGTGGCATAGGAAGAAGCGTCGTCGAAGATTCGATCTTTGACACCCTGGAGGACCATGCCATTAGCACGCTCGACCTGACCATTGCAGCTGTGGGTGCACTACCGAGGAGTAATAGATGTCAGTGAGGTTATCCTGGCAAAAATCCCAAAAGTCGGCTCATGTGAAGGCCGAGCCTAGGTCGGTGACGATCTTGTTAGGGACCCCGAAGCGGTGAGTGATCTCTTCGATGAACTTCGCCGCCTCTTTCGACGTGACGCTTGCGACAGCTCGAACCTCGATCCATTTGGTGAACTTGTCTACCACTACTAAGATGCGCTTGTAGCCGCCAGGGGCGGTTCTGAATGGCCCTACCGAGTCCAGGCCCCATATGGCAAAGGGCCATGATGGGGGAATTGTCCTCAAGACCTGGGCCGGGACGTGCTGTTGCTTGGCGAAGAACTGACATCCTTTGCATCACCGGACCAGGTCTTGCACATCGGCCATGGCAGTAGGCCAGTAGAAGCCCGACCTGAAAGCCTTCCCTACCAAATTGGCGGAGGCGGCATGGTTGCCGCACTCGCCGCTGTGGATTTCTTGCAGGAGCCTAAGGCCCTCAGATCGGAGGATGCATTTCATTAGCACGCCGCTGGAGGCGGACCTCTGATAGAGCTCTTCACCGATGACGACGTAGTTGGCGCTGCGCCTCGTGACCTTCTCGCGCTCAGCCTTGTCTCCAGGGACCTGATGCTCCAGGATGTAGGCGATGATGTCGAGGCGCCAGTCGTCTTTGGCCTCGGTCATGAGGACCTCGCGGCTGCCTTGCGGAGGTACGTCACCAGGCAGCGGCTCTGGGTTGCTGAGGAGCTTGATAGAAGGCTTGCATAGGTCTTTGACCAACACGCCGGCCGGGACCAACGTGCGCTTGGAGCCCAACTTGGAGAGGATGTCTGCCGCCACGTTGTTGTCACGGCAGACGTGATGAAACTCCAGACCTTCGAAATGGGCTTCAAGCTTCTGTACCTCGGCACAGTATGCATCCATCGTGTCTTTCTTGATGTCGCACACCTTGTTGACTTGGTCGATGACAACCTTGGAGTCGCCGTAGGCCATGAGCCGCTTGATCCCCAGGGAGACGGCGATGCACAGCCCGTGAATGAGGGCTTCATATTCGGTGACATTATTGGACGCCTTGTAGTGGATCTGTAGGACGTACTTCAAGTGATCACCTTGAGGGGAAATGAGGAGTACGCCTGCTCCCGCTCCTTCGAGGTTCAGGGAACCGTCGAAGTACATCTTCCAGTGTTCAGGTTTTTCCGTCGGTGGGGGTTGCTGGGTCTCTGTCCACTCAGAGACAAAGTCAGCGATGACCTGAGACTTGATGGCCTGCCGTGGGCAGAACTCAAGGTCGAACTCGCCTAGTTCGATGGACCACTTGACGATATGCCCCGTGGTGTCGCGGCTTTGCAGGATTTCTCCCAGGGGGAAGGCCGAGACGACCTTGATCTTGTGTGCCTGAAAGTAGTGCCGGAGCTTGCGCAAAGTGATGAGAAGGGCGTACATCATCTTCTGTGGCTGCGAGTACCGGATCTTGCTGTCAGATAGGACTTCGCTGACGTAATAAACCGGGCGCTGGACGGGATAGGGCTGCCTTCCTCAGGTCGCTCGGCCACCAGGACCGCACTGACCACCTGGGTGGATGCGGAGATGTAGAGTAGCAATGTCTCTTTTTGGGTCAGGGGCACCATCACCAGGGCCGTTGTGAGGAAGGTCTTCAACTCCTCCAGGGCCTGATCGGCCTCCTCTGTCCAGACGAACTTGTCGGACTTTTTTAGCAGCTTGAAGAAGGACAGGCCTTTTTCTCCCAGCTTACTGATGAAGCGACCTAGGGCGGCCATCATGCCTGTGAGCTTCATGACGTCTTTCTTTTCGGTAGGTCTCTTCATCTTGCGAATGACATCGACCTTGGTAGGATTTGCCTCGATGCCCCGGTGACTGACCATGAAGCCTAGGAGCTTGCCAGATGGTACACCGAAGACACACTTCTCCGGGTTGAGCTTCCAGTAGTAGCGGCAGAGGTTGGTGAAGGTCTGAGCAAGGTCGGCGATGAGGTTGTCCTCCACTGTGGTCTTGATGACCACGTCGTCGACGTAGGCTTCGACGTTGTTGCCAATCTGGGACTCCAAGCACTTTTGGATGGCCTTCTGGTAGGTCGCTCCAGCGTTCTTGAGACCAAACGTCATGATTGTGTAGCAGTAGATGCCGTGCGGCGTTATGAATGCCGTCTTGTCCTGGTCAGAGACCTTCAGGGCTATCTGGTGATACCCTAAGTAACAGTCGAGAAAGCATAGCAGGACGCTTCCGGCCATGGAGTCCACGACCTGGTCGATGCGTGGAAGAGGGAAGGGGTCCTTAGGGCAGTGCCTGTTGAGGTCGGTGTAGTCGATACACATTCTCCATTGACCAGTTTTCTTGGGTACAAGCACCGGGTTGGCGAGCCAAACCGGGTTTTTACACTCACGGATGAATCCGTAGCTAGGAGCTTTACTATCTCTACCCTAATGACCTCCTTGCGATCCTTCGCAAAGCAGCACAGCTTCTTTTTGACAGGCTTGGCCGTCTTGCTTACATCCAAGGAGTGCTCAGCCAGCTCCCTGGGGACACCAAGCATATCCGATGGGGTCCGTCCGAATATGTCCGCGTTGTCCCGGAGGAAACTGGTAAGCGCGAGTTCCTATTTCTCCCCGAGGTTGTCACCGATGACCACCGTCTTCTCCGGGTCGAGCAGGCCGAGGTGGACTCTCTTCGTCGAAGGCATGGCGTCTAGGGCGGTGTCGGTGCGCTGCTGCTCTGGGACGGTCAGGTCGCTCGGAGCGACCTTTGCGGCCTCGGCGACCAGAACTGCTGATGCGTCGACGCAGGCGTTCGTCGCGGCGATGTCGAGGGCCTCAGAGTCGCATCTGAAGGAGACCATGAGGTCGCCGTAGACGGAGAGGACCCCGTTCGAAGCTGGCATCTTCAACACCATGTAGGTGTAATGCGGGATGGCCATGAACCTGGCCAGCATCGGGCGACCTAGGATCGCGTGGTAGGAAGACTTGAAGTCAGCGACTGTTGATGCTCACTAACTCTTATTTTTATGCATCAACAATACATAAAAAAGGACCAAAAAGATAAATCAACAGTAGTATAGGGCCTTGGACTAATGAATTCCACGAGTTTTGGTGAATTATATATTTTCAGGGACTATTCAGGAAAATACGAAAAGAATGAATTCTAGAAGGCTCCAGAAGACTCCCGAACTCAACCGAAGTGGTCTCCAAGAAAATATGCATCTAGAAGGGACAAGAGGCCCACACGCGAAGGCGGAGCCCAGTCGGGGCCCAGCCCAGGCCGACCGACCCTATAGGGAGGCCGATCGGGCTCCCCCTGGCCCCGATCAGGCCCTGTTTCGGGAAGGTTCCTCCACCGCCTCTTAGGGTTAATCTAAACCACTTGTTTAGGTCGGTTTGATCCTACGGCGACGGATTATCCCTCCGGGCTATATAAGCAACCCCAGACCCCCCTAGGGCATGGGATGCATCTCTCAGAAGATCATCATCATCAGGCCAAGACAGGAGAAGAAGAGGATACATCAGAGATAGGATAGCTACTTCATAGTTCAAGATCTAATTTCTAGATCAAGAACCTAGTTCTAGATAGAGAGTCAGATTCGAGTAGAGTTGAGCTTTGCTCCAGTTCCAGATCTGTAAGTTATCAAGATTCAGTTCTTATATTGTTTCTCAATGACTTTATGCTATTTCAATGTTATGTGTGCAATTGCTAAGTTCTTACTTTATTCTAGTAGTATATTTGATATAGTCATGATTAATGATAAGTCTACGCACTTATTTGTAGAGCTCCTAGTATTTTACGCGCGTATGCTAGGTAGTAGAAAGTATGTAAGCATGGTGCTTAGATATAATTTACTTGCGGATTCACCTTATACTCCGGGTCGTGTGGTAGATCGTGGGCGTGACAGGCCTATTGAGTCCTTTGCAGTCCACCCCCGAGTATAAGACTAGTCGAACAATGATTCTTGGGAGGATCAACTTTCATCCTTGATCTTCTTGGGTAATCTTCGGGGTGTTCACATTTATTCATGACTATGCTATATGTGATGATATGCTACATTAGAATAGATGAATAACTCAGTCTTTGTATGCTATATAGAATTGTGCCTCTTAAGTAAATCCAATTCTAATCTAGAATAGGAATAGTATGTTCTATGCTCCACATGTGCCTCTGCCTGCCTGATTTATCATTACTTTATCATTTGGCTTACCCCTGTTAAAGTATGTGCCATTCCATCAAAGTCCATAAAGTAGTCTACTGCCATCCCTATGTCTGTTGTTACATCCATCCATCTTCCCTGTGGATACGATATTTTAAAACCCATCACCCCGGGTGAAATGCTCACCGGTATCCGTGCTCTTGCGGATTATCTACCATAATATTTCTGTAGGCTTATCTTATACCAACCAACATTTCTTGCGCCATTGCTTAGAATGGATTCTAGATCTATTCTTTGGAAGTTGCGTTAAGAAATGTTAACAAGCATTTCTGGCGCCGTTGCCGGGGAAGATTGGATGGCTACCTTTTGAAAATCGATGGCTAGATACTTTAATGAGACTTTGTAATTTGGCACCTCTGCTTAAACAGAATTACCCTTGTTTGTTTTTGTCTATCTTACTTGCAGGGTATTAACAGGTTTGATTGTGATTCACCACACTTCAATTATTTGAGTCAAATCAACCAAGGAAGCTTTACACCAAGTTCTGAAGCCATGGCTGAGAAGACGTTGTTGGAATTCTCTGCTCCAAACATCAATAACATTCGCATTGGACCAACAATCGATCATGAATTCGAGCTTAAGCCTAGCCTCATCAACATGGTGCAAGCTGATCTATTCAGTGGAAAGGTACATGAAGATGCAAGCGCTCATCTCCAAAACTTTTTGGAGAAAGGCACCACCATCTCCATCAAGGACATTCCCAAGGAAACGATCCTACTCCGCTTATTCCCATTTTCACTAAAGGGGAGGGCGAGACAATGGTTCTACTCCAATGAAATCAACACATGGGAGGAATGTTCTACAACCTTCCTATCAAAGTTTTTCCCCACAGGCAAAACCAATGCTTTATGTGGAAAAATCACCAATTTCCAGCAGCAGAAAGGCGAGTCAATTCCAGAGGCATGGGAACGTTTGCAAGAATATATATCAGATTGCCCTCACCATGGAATAAAAGAATGGATTCTCTTACAAAGCTTTTACCATGGATTAAATCAAAAAGCGTCTAAGCATCTAGATGCAGCTGCTAAAGGATCATTCTTGTCACTCACTACGAGACAAGCCAATACACTTCTGCAGAAGATATCTGAAAATCAAGGCTGGACCCAGAAGAACACTCAACAATGTCGTCAGAGTGAAGAAGTACAAGAAGATGAAGAGTTGAAAGAACTATCAACTAGTATGGACGTGCTGTTGAACAGGCTTGAGGAACGAGCCAACTTCAAGAAGGATCGACAAGCTTTACAAGATTCGATAAATACTTCAAGAAATTCAAGCTTGGTGGTCCACAAGTCAGCACCAAGCCAAGAAAAAGACCTACAACCACGACCGACTTATGCAGGTAAGTATACAGGTAATAATTTCAAGCAACCTTCACTACGAGAGTTAATTGAAGAACAGGATGAAATAACCAATAATCTCTCTAAGAAGCTTGTTGCTAATGATAAGATTCTAGAAGACATAAATGTTAAGATGGATAATTTTTTTGAAATCTTAAAAGATCAAGCTATCTTTAATGCTGAACTAGAATCAAAGTTATCAAAATTGTCTGCTGTTGCACCTATTGCCACTAACCCTGAGCAGGTATTTAATGTCTGAACAAAAGGTGGCAAGCAAACAACAGATCCACCATATCCCAAGGGCACAGCAAGACCACCGGCTAGAACACCTACAGCACCTGCAACATCTGCAGTACCTGTAGCACCAGCCGAAGCTCCAGAGAAGGATAATAACGTAGAAGAAGTCGTGCAAGAAGAACGAGACTCAGCAAGACAAGATTTCCACGACACCAACTTCATACCATATCCAAGAAGAGTGAGAAAACCTCAAGTTGATGATCAATTCGGGAAGTTCATCGAAGTCATCCAGAAGCTTTATGTCAACATACCTCTATTGGATGCCATGCAAGTCCCGACATACGCCAAGTACATCCGAGACATCCTGAATAAGAAGAAACCTTTGCCAACTACGGAGATCATCAAGTTGACCGAAGAATGCAGTGCGGCAATCCTGAACACATCGCTCATCAAGAAAAAGGATCCAGGATGCCCCACTATTGAGTGCTCCATTGGAAATAAATACTTCAACAATGCACTCTGTGATCTTGGAGCAAGTGTTAGTGTGATGCCCAAGGTTGTCTTCGACAAGCTCAAGCACCCTACCTTGGTTCCAACATCAATGTGTCTCCAATTGGTAGATCAATCAGTTCGCTACCCATCAGGAATCGCCGAGAATGTTCCAGTGAAAATCCGAGAGTTCTTGGTGCCAGTTGATTTCGTGGTATTGGATATGCACCCAGACTCTAGGGTTTCACTAATTCTCGGGCGACCATTCCTGAGCACCGCCAATGCACGCATCAATGTAGGCAGAGGGGAGATCACATTTGAGATCAATGGAAAGGAGGAGAAGTTTGCCTTCAGACCCAGACCAGAGCTCAGCATCAACGCGAACATGATTGATCAAGAAAAGACATCATCAGAAGGACCATTATCTCTGAAGACGGAGGATGCACCTGAATATTAGAAGACTTGGAAGTCCCGTTCGAGGACTCAAACTACGAACCCTCGCCAAAGGTAACCGGTAAAAACACAAAAATATATTTCTGAATTTCATATTTACTACAGTAAAAACTTTTTCACGCCCCATGGTAAATAATTTTACGGTGTGTCAAAACCCGTATAATGATTTTTCGTGTTGGCATAAAAATATTTTTACTACTATATTTTTGCTGTTATATTTGCTTTTACCCTTACGCATGGGACCCACATGCCATAGGGATGCACATCAAGTCTTTACCTACCTTATCTTATCACTTCATCCACCAGCACCTTCTTTTCCCACTCACAAGGCACTTTTTCTAGTGTTGGAAGACAGCAGGAAATGGATGGAGGAGAGGGCACCCGAGTGGAGGCCAGGTGGGGCCGACCGGGCCCACCACCAGGCTGGCCGGCCACCCCCCTTGGGCCTATATAAGCAGCCACCTCCTACCCAGTTCTTCGCACACACACCAGCCCAGAAAACCTCACCTTCGAGCTTTTGCAGTGCTACCTCAAGAGAAAGGAAGCTTAGGAAGAGAGTGGAGAAGAAATCCAAGGGTAGCCTAGCTCTAAACTTTTCTCTTACACCCTTGAAAGCCTTAGACACCATGTTTGGGAGAATCCTTAGACGCTCTAGCTCCAGAGCCAACTTCCAGCGGTCGATGAGTGTAGACTCTCAGGAGTCTCCCTCACCGATCTCTAACCCCTCTCCTTCGGTATTGCAATCACAAGGAAAGATCCTAACCAATGATGTGCATTTGCACATCAGGAGAGGAGAAGAGAAGGAAAGGTACGAGAAACTGAAGAAACGTTCTTTTGTCCTTACACCCATGTTTAGCGAAGAGTTCATGCAAGAAGCAGGCTTGAACTCTGAGTTCAGCCAGATTTTTGCTCTGCTGGGGTGGACCTCTTTTTATCACACTTCTGAAAGGGGTTGCCGTCTCCTCACTTTAGAGTTTCTTTGCACTTTGAAATCCTCTAACGAAGGGGTAACCTTTCGGTTGTTCCGTCAAGAGCACACTCTATCTTGGAGAAGGCTGAGTAACGCCTTAGGGTTCGCAGACGGATGTGCCTTAGATTTAGACTCGTCTCTTGAAGATTTTGATAGGCTACACCTCTGGACGGATGTTACAGGGAAAGAGAACACACACAAGCCACGCACCAATGATATTCAGCATCCCACTCTCCGTTTCTTTCACAAGTGGATAAGCCTTGTCCTTTTTCCACGTAATGATAATATCAGCGTGAGAGTAGGGGACATGCAGTTGATTTATGCTGCTCTGAAAAGAAAAGTTGTGTCCCCTGTTAAGATGCTAGTAGAGCACTGGCTCTCGTTCCCCAGCCTAGTTGGAGACGTAAGCTGCACCTCTCTGATCACCCGGATAGCCGATGACTTGGGCATCCTTGGAGATGCCACTATCATTAGCATTGATACTCCTCGTGAGATCATTGGCTACGATTACTTCCGCCAAGGAAGATGGGTTAAGAAAATTCAAGAAAAATTGCACTATATCCACAATAAGAGCGCAATCCCGTTACCTAACCCGGGATTGGGTATATATTCTGTGCAATCTTTTCTGATCAATGAGCAGGCACAACCGGTCCAGCAGCAACCTCCACGAACGTCAGCTCGAGCCTCATCGTCAAACTACGCCGGAGCTGACCCACTGTCCGAAGACGCCGCGTATCGATCATATGAAAACTTCGTGCCAACATACCCTCGTCGCGCGTACCAAGGAGGAGATTTACCATCGCAAGGACCGAGCAACCTCGGAAGAAAGGTGATGAGGACACCACGAGTACATCTACACCAGCAGCTGCATCTCCAGAAGCTCAGGCGCCATCTCCAGAAGCTCAGGCGCCACACCAAGATGTTCCACTACGTCAGGCGTCACCAGTTGGGCCAATTACTCGGGCTCGTGCAAGGGAATTAAACTATGTCTTGCTGTTGAAGAACGAAGGCCCAAGATGCATAGAAGACGGCCCAACAGGACGACACAGGAGGGGCTTCTAGGGTTGGGCGCCAGGAGAGGGAGCCGCGCGACCTCCCCCTCGCGAGGCGCCGCGCGCCCTTCCCCCCGAGGGTGCTAGGGGCTGCGTCCCCTTCTCCCCTCTATTTAGATAGACCCCTCTTTTACTTTCAGACTTGAGTTTTGTTTTACATCTAGCTTTAGCTACACCAGAACACGCACAAATACGTGCTGTCCTCTGTGATTCAGAACTCCACCTTCGAGTGATATTAAGATTGCTCGCCTAAGATTCTTGTTCGTTTTTCGATTGCGCACAGGAATTGATCTTCGTGATCAGGCTGATCTTGCGCCAGCAAGGTCGGTAACCATCGGGAGTTGGTTCAGCGATTGCATTGGCGCTTCGAGTCTCGCTCGTCGTAGTTGGATCGTGAGGGTCGCCTCCCACCAGATCGAAGTTATCTCCACTCACCGAAAGATCGGGCACTTCGCCTCTATCAAAAGGAGTTTGGAAGTGGCAGGTTTTATGCATCATCTTCGAATTTTGTACCTGCCCGTAACTCTTTTTCAGGATTCGACCATCAGTATTCTGCGACGTTCCGCCAAGGTGTCCATGACAACATGAGGACGCAAATGAGCACTCAGGATACCCACACCAACATGCTACGCCAACAACAACAGTGGATGGACCAGGCAGGACAACGATTAGAAGATATACAAGAAACCGCAGATGCAAACGCTGAACTACTGGCAAGCAAATTTCACCAGTGGGGGATGTAGAATCAAGCAGCTTGGGGGAGAAGCCCCCAAGGTAAGTATCAACTATCTATTTATATATTTTTATTTTAAGTTTTGTTTAGTTTGATAAGTTTGAAATAATAATAAAATAAAATAAAATAAAAATTTCCCTTGTTTAGAATAAATAAAGAACTAGAGAAGTATGCTAAATGGACATGATAAACAAATGCTCTTCAGTGCTGCAAATGCCTAGCTTACCATCTTTGAAGTTCTCCCAAGACATGGATACAATTGTTTAGATTTTGAAACATGCTTTGAGTTTGAGATTCTTGTGGGAGCAATTTCTTGATCTAAGTCTAGGTGATTGATTGATTGACATGATTAAGTTGAGCTGCTGTTTATCTTGTTCAAAAGTAACACTAAATTCTGGAGATTAACTTTTTAATCATAAAATTCATATATAACGAGTCTCCTGTATGACACAAGACTTTATGTCCTGTTGAAAAAAAGAGCCTTGTTGAAAATTTGCTCAGAATGTTCCAGTTTTATATCTCTCTATGCCTTCAAAGAGACTTGGGCATGACATAAAAAAGAAGAAAAAAAAGAGAGGAAAAAGTGAGATGAGAGAGGGAGAGAAATGAACAAGTGTTCTAGTAGACGAGAAGGGCCTACCTCCCTAAAAAGAATAAATTAGAGATGAATAATGGACACAAGTCCGAGGGCGAGAAGAGCCCACATCTCTAAGGAGAGAGAAAAATGGACAAAAGTCCGGGGCGAGTAGGGCCCACCTCTCCTAATGTCGTGTAACCCAAGGTTCTCTTAAGATTATTGCTAGAAAGAGAGATATATTTCAGGAACAAAAGAAGCAAAGGCAGGCTAAAGTTGAAAGTTTTTATGTTTTATCATATCAAGTTGTCATACAGGAGTACTCTAAGCTTTAACTTGAACATCTTTTGCAAAAAACTCCAGAATTTTAGTGAAACCAAGAACTTGAGACATGGTGCTTGACTTAATTGTTATATCTTTCAACTGCTCAAGACCCAAGTACAGATAAAAGCCCCATGTTCTCAAGCAGATATAAGCAGGTTTTAAAAGTCTAACTTTTTCATCCTACCTTGGAAAAGAATTTATTGTGGTAACACTGAGTCTTGCTAAGAGACTAGCAAGAGGTAAGCTTGGGGGAGTTTGTTGATGCTCACTAACTCTTATTTTTATGCATCAACAAAACATGAAAAAGGACCAAAAAGATAAATCAACAGTAGTATAGGGCCTTGGACTAATGAATTCCACGAGTTTTGGTGAATTATATATTTTCAGGGACTATTCAGGAAAATGCGAAAAGAATGAATTCTAGAAGGCTCCAGAAGACTCCCGAACTCAACCGAAGTGGTCTCAAAGAAAATATGCATCTAGAAGGGACAAGAGGCCCACATGCGAAGGCGGAGCCCAGCCGGGGCCCAGCCCAGGCCGACCGGCCCTATAGGGAGGCCGATTGGGCTCCCCCTGGCCCCGATCAGGCCCTGTTTCGGGAAGGTTCCTCCACCGCCTCTTAGGGTTAATCTAAACCACTTGTTTATGTCGGTTTGATCCTACGGCGACGGATTATCCCTACGGGCTATATAAGCAACCCCAGACCCCCCTAGGGCATGGGATGCATCTCTCAGAAGATCATCATCATCAGGCCAAGACAGGAGAAGAAGAGGATACATCAGAGATAGGATAGCTACTTCATAGTTCAAGATCTAATTTCTAGATCAAGAACCTAGTTCTAGATAGAGAGTCAGATTCGAGTAGAGTTGAGCTTTGCTCCAGTTCCAGATCTGTAAGTTATCAAGATTCAGTTCTTATATTATTTCTCAATGACTTTATGCTATTTCAATGTTATGTGTGCAATTGCTAAGTTCTTACTTTATTCTAGTAGTATATTTGATATAGTCATGATTAATGATAAGTCTACACACTTATTCGTAGAGCTCCTAGTATATTACGCGCGTATGCTAGGTAGTAGAAAGTATGTAAGCATGATGCTTAGATATAATTTACTTGCGGATTCACCTTATACTCCGGGTCGTGTGGTAGATCGTGGGCGTGACAGGCCTATTGAGTCCTTTGCAGTCCACCCCCCGAGTATAAGACTAGTCGAACAATGATTCTTGGAAGGATCAAGTTTCGTCCTTGATCTTCTTGGGTAATCTTCGGGGTGTTCACATTTATCCATGACTATGCTATATGTGATGATATGCTACATTAGAATAGATGAATAACTCAGTCTTTGTATGCTATATAGAATTGTGCCTCTTAAGTAAATCCAATTCTAATCTAGACTAGGAATAGTATGTTCTATGTTCCACATGTGCCTCTACCTGTCTGATTTATCATTACTTTATCATTTGGCTTACCCCTGTTAAAGTATGTGCCATTCCATCAAAGTCCATAAAGTAGTCTACTGCCATCCCTATGTCTGTTGTTATATCCATCCATCTTCCCTGTGGATACGATATTTTAAAACCCATCACCCCGGGTGAAATGCTCACCGGTATCCGTGC
Organism: Cenchrus fungigraminus; assembly: GCA_036936925.1. Classification (NCBI taxonomy): domain Eukaryota; kingdom Viridiplantae; phylum Streptophyta; class Magnoliopsida; order Poales; family Poaceae; genus Cenchrus; species Cenchrus fungigraminus. Next base: position 51,411,487 of record CM072772.1, on the reverse strand, counting down.
GCTTGCGGATTATCTACCATAATATTTCTGTAGGCTTATCTTATACCAACCAACATTTCTTGCGCCATTGCTTAGAATGGATTCTAGATCTATTCTTTGGAAGTTGCGTTAAGAAATGTCAACAGCGACCTCAAAGTTGAGATACTCCGTGCGGAAGTTATCCTCCGTGCCGAATGTGACAGGGAGGGACACCCGACCTAGGGGGTAGGCCGCCTTGCCCGGGACGATGTCGAAGAAGGGCTCATCGCACGCCATCAACCTCTTGAAGTCGAAGTCCATCTTCTTCAGCGTCTCGACGAAGATGATGTTGAGCCCGCTTCCCCCATCGATGAGGGTCTGGGGAAGCCAGGCTCCCTCCACTATAGGTTCGACGACGAGTGGGTAGGACCCAGGATCTGGGATGTGCACCCAGTGATCAGCTCTAGAGAATGTGATCGGCTGCTCAGACCAACGCAGCGGCTGCGTTGGCTGGGTGTGGATGAGGTGGACCTCGCGCTTATCCTTGCGGTAACGCCTCCTGCTCACATGAGACTTGAGACCTCCGACGATCATGTTGATCGATCGGTTGGCCGGCTGGATGGGCTCGTTGGGGTTGCCTGTCTTCGGTGGTAGAGGTAGGTCGCGTTCGTCACGGTGAGCCTCAGGTTGCGGGTCGTCGCGGCGGCACTCGTCGCGGTCGTCGCGGCAGTCACGTCGGTCGTCGCGGCGGCCGTTGTTGTTGTAGCGGCGTGTGGAGGATCGGTCGCCATCGCCTCTTGATCACTTGGGGTCTTCGGGTGTACGGAAGGCCCTCTTGAACTGCGAGCACTCACGAACGGCGTGGGTGGCTCCCTCATGGAACCCACAGGGGCTGTCGAGCGCCACGTTGAATTCATCCACGTTGAACGTCGAAGGTCGATGTCTCTCCGTCGCAAGCACCTCGGAAGGTCGCTTGCGTAACTTGGAGCTGGAATCTCTGGCTGTGCCGGACGTGCCCGCGTCGCGTTTGGCGTCGTAGTCAAACTGGTTGACCATCGCCTCGTCGGTGTCGATAAGCTTGTTGACGACCTCCATGAGAGCTGGGACGGTGGTGGCTCCGGACTCGTGGATCTTCTCAAAGATCTTGCGATCCCTGACGCCTGTCTTGTAACTGTCGACGACCTGGTCGTCTCTGACGCCTACGCAGGTGTTGCGGTTCTCGAAGAACCAGTTCATGTAGTCGCGGAGCCGCTCATTGGGCTTCATGGTGACCCTCTCGAGGTTGAAGGCGTTCCAAGGGTGATTGTAGGTCGCCTGGAAGTTGGACGTGAAGGCCTGGGATAGGTCAGCCTAGGTCTTGATGCTGCCGGTTGGGAGGTTGTTGAGCCAGAGTGACGGCGCGTCACCCATCACCAGCGGGAAATAAGCCGCCATGTGGTCGAAGTTGCCGCCGGCCGCCTTGACGGTGATCTAATAGGTCGACAGCTAGATGTTGGGGTCGGAGCGACCGTCATACGTCTGGATGTTGGCCTTGAAGTTGTCGGGGTAGACCACCGCCCTGAGGCGAGGCGCCAATGCGGGGAAAGCATTGATGGCTATGTCGTCAGCACCACCACCAGCCTGAGCACCGCCTCTGCCTTGCACAGGGACGATGATCTGGGATCGAGGCTGGCGATCCGGGTTAGGGGCGACGACCTCCGGATGGTCGTAGCTCGCTTCGTACTCAGCACGACGCCTGTTCTCGACGTCGTGGCAGTCACACTCCTCGCACTCCATGATGCAGTGGACGGCGCCCGGGGGGCCGTACTCGCAGTCGTATTCTGCACGGCGTCGCAACTCCCGCTCCTCACGCTCGCGGTGGCGCTGGTCGATGTAGCCGCGGGCATCGCGGGCACGCCTGTTGTTGTCGAGGTTGGCGCGGAGGTCACTGTCCTTGTCACCGTTCGCCCGGGGTTGGTCAGGGTTATTTTGGTCGACCTCCTCCTGGATGGGCGGGAGGTTGCTGCGCTTAGATCGGTTAGATCGACTGCGCGAGTGATGGCTTGACGACGATGCAGCAGACTTGGCGGCTGCGCTCGTGGCAACCCGAAGGTAGGCCATGGCTGCTTCGGCTTCGGGCGTGAGGTCGGCTTGCTGAAGACGTGCCATGGCGGCGCCTTGGTTGGCCTGAGGGCTGTTGAACGTCAGTAGCCCTACCTCCTCGAACTCGAGACGAAGGTCCTGAGCGCAGGGAGGGACCGCGCGGCGCTGCTCTTCCGCACGTCGCTGGGCGCGGTTGGCGTTCCCCTGGATCCGCCGCACCTCCTCGGAATCCGTCACGCCGTGACGCGGTGGTTCATTCTCGGAGACCACCAGCACCCGGCGAAAGATGGAGCCCGAGTCGTTGGGGGGAGACGTGGACCCAGACCTTCTGAAACTCGCCGCTATCCGGAGACGCGGGAGTTCGCGTGGTACGTGGGAGCCGCTCTTGGTCGATCTTCTTCCGCAGGCGGCAGTCACGGAGGGTGTGCCTTGCGCCTTTGTGGAAGGTGCAAGGTACGTCAAGCGGATCGCGATAGGCGCGAGGCTCAGACTTTAGGTCGCCAGCGGGTCGTCGCCCAGATTGGATCTGGGAGGGCTTGGTCGCCTGGCGAGTATAGACATCGCTGGGGAAGGCCCCATGACGCGGCGCCATCTGCGTCGAGCGCTGGGCTCGCTCGCAGATCAGGAGAGTGTCCTCCATCATGGTGATGACATGCTCCATTCCCTGGACGATGTCGTAGGGTTTGGGCGGGTGGGTCTCCATTACTAGATTGGAAACAGGGGCGACGATGGGTGCCGTCGCGATCTATACCGCGGCCACTGGAGAGGTCGTGGCCACCGGAGCAGATGAGGTCGCCGTGAAGGAGCCGAAACAGATCTCCACGGGGTTGGCGAGGATGGCCGCCATGCTTGCCGGGAAGACGACGCCAGATCGGGCCACCATGCTGCACAGCGAGTTCCCGATCGCCCCTACCTGGCGCGCCAACTGTCAGGGGGTGAGACCTGGACAGATCCGCAGGGGGGTGACCCAAACGGTTGTAGGTTAATGGAGGGGATCAGGAACTAAGAGCGTAGGTGGTAGTTCGCGTGTGAAACTCGGAACACAGCAAGAATGGTGATGGACACAAGGGTTTAGACTGGTTCGGGCCTCCGGAGAGTGAAACCCTATGTCCAGTATGGGGTGGAATTATGCATGGAAGGGAAGTCCTCTCGAATGGACCTCTAGGCCGCCCTATATGGTCAACGGGCTAGGGCTTCCATTCGAGGTCGGTGGACCCTCATCGGGGTCGGTTACAAAACAGGAAGGCTATCCGCCTTGATTACAGGGAATATCCCGTGATCTGCGGACCTACTGGCGGCGCTAAGCCGTGATCTGGTAGCTCGCCTTGCGCTCCAAGTCCCGTGGATCCTCCGGGATCTGGATAAGGTCTTTTGGAGTCTTCCAAGGTCGCCGGGGTCGTGGATAAGGTCCTTGGGCCCACTTGCAGGTGGGCGGGGCTTCTGACAGGTCGGGTCCACTTGACAGGGACCTCTGGGACCCTGGCCGGTGGGGACCCATGGGTACCCATGTCTCTCATGTTCTTCATTTGGAGAAGAATTAATTCCTCCTGTGTGCGACGAAGGTAACAAGAGGGGGTCTTGAGTTAAGACTAAACCTAGAGGCCTATCGACTTAGCTTTTGAGTTTTTATTATCATAATTAGGGGTTTATATTATTTTTGAAATATTAAATATTTAGAAATAATATGCTAATGCAAACATTGGTCATGTGTGTACATGGATGCCCAAAAAAGAGGTCTTTTACGATGCACAGTACTACCAGGTAGTAGTATAGAGTATAACCGGTTTTTCAATATAGGTAAAATCGTAATTAGCGTAAATTGTATTATTTTGATTTTCTTTTTCCGGTCGGACGTTGTCCTCTCATCACAATTGAAAAAATGATGTATTAATAAAAATAAAAATAGTAAAATATGTATCATTACAATTAATCAATAGAATTTCTCCTCGGGCAGATGGGAGTGAGAAGACAGTCACCTCCTATGCACCAAGTAGTTACACCCTCCTTTTGCCTTCATAAAAAATAATTACGAATAATCAATCATTCAACAAGCCAAAAACATATCAAAACGAGAAATTGACATTGTATTGGTGTGCTACAAAGCTGCACTTTCCTTCAAACAAAACCACCAGCAGAATATGTGGACGATGATAGTTTTTTCTTGATTCTAGAAAAAACAAATTGTTCCTAATTAGTATTTGTTTGGCAACTCAAGAACTCATCTGCTTCACGGCTGTCTCTAATCTCATCTCCCTCGCCAAAAGCAGCTGGTCCTCCTTTGCGTGACCTGCACGAGCAGCGAGGGTGGCGGTGCTGGTGCAGCTCAGACAGGCCAGCCTAGTCACCTAGACGTAGGTGCTATACTCCAATTCCACCCCCGCGATTGGCTGACGATGGGGATGACCCCGCAATGCAGATGGGGAGGGGAAGAGAGGCCTATAGCGGGACGTGCCACAGGGTGTTAATCTTACAGCAGGTGGAGGCGACGAGCACGGTGAGGTTGGCCTCCCTAGCACGCGAGGCGTGCGACGGCGATGGTAGATCAGGAGGCGGCGTTCGACGGAGAAAGAATTGAAGGTTGTGCATTTCCTATTCTTCCGCTTCCCCTTTAGCTTTACTTCCTGTCAAAACTGCCTACCACAATACCACTATCAGGTGAAATTCGTTATCCATGGTCAATCCCAACTCAATCACTTGCCATCAAGAATTCATTGATATCTTACGAACCTATTTGACTACTTATCATCACAAATCCGTCTAGAGACGAGCCAAATCGAGGGAACAGCCGCAATCAACCATGGATTGCATCGCCAATGGGAGCAGGCACATCACTACATCAGCATATGCAGTCGCCTGCGAGCAGGCATGCACAGTCGCCGGCAAGGGATCACACACGCGAGGCGCGGTGGCCCGGGGAGGCATGCACATGAGCTGCCAGACGGCATGAACACGCGGAATAGGCCTGCAAAATAATTTCAACCAATTTCTGTCAAATACTGCCCAGACCCGGAACCTTCAGGATTTTCCCTGGAACCTCCGGGAAAATGCACTGAGGTGTATTTTCCTGGAGCTTTTGGGAAATGGATCTTCTGTAGATTTGTTGTGGATTAAATGGTTAGAGAGCAGATAAAGAGCAGGAAATAGGTTACAAAAACTAAGAGATAGAGTCTAACCACACTAGCAACCTTAGGGTTAAAGGAATAACAAGAAACTAAGCAAACCCTAATAGATTTAGTGAGCAAACAACTTAGAACAAGCAAGCAACAAGATATGAAAGGTAAAGCACAAGAGATAATAATTTATCCCGTGGTTCAGCTCACCACAAAGGTTGGCTTACATCCACGTTGTTGAGGTTAGCCACAAAGGCTATGGGATCTCTCTAGATCCACTCCTCTCTCACACCTATCACCAAGGTAATAGATGGAGGGTTTCCACTAATCAAGTGAGGGTAAAACAAACTTCTTGGAGCTTCCACAATCGATTAAAGAGCTTCCAAGCAACCTCTAGCCGTCTAGGAGCAAAGCTCCAAGAGTAAAAGATCCACCAAGGAGCTAGGGGTTCACCAAGTGCTCAAGGACACAAGAAGGGGTTTGGATTTTCTTTTTCTCACAAGGAATCACTCCACCTTTGAATGTTGGGGTTGGATTTGGATTCAAGTAGGTGGGAGTCAATGCTTGAGTGAGAGGTGAGCAAAAGCTACTGTTTCAGCCCAGGGAGGAAGAAGATAATCGTTGGGAGAGAAAGGGGTATAAATACCCCTAGATTTGGAACGGCAACGACTCTTTTCGAAAATTCGGAACCTCCGGGCAAGATCTCGAACCTCCAGGAACTGGAGAACTTCAGCAGGCTGTCTGGGAGCAGCTCGGAACTTTCGGGAAAAACCTCAGAGGTTCCGGGATATTGTGTGAGTGGTTAAGACAGCTAGCTGATAGGTCATATGTGGCTGAGATGTTGATGTTTAGAGAAGGTTTTTAAGCACTTGGTTTCATCCTATACTTAAATTCAAAATAGAAAATGAATTTAAACCTTGTCTTGAGTCCTAGGAAGCTTTTTCAAAGAATGAGGGGTCACCTTTCTTTCCTTTTCACCTTTCTTCAGTACTAAACCTGTCACTCATACTTAAAAGCTCATTAGACCTTTAATTAAGTGGTCAACATCACCAAAAACCCACTTAGGGGCTTGATTGCACTTACAATCTCCCCTTTTTTGGTAAATGTTGACAACCTAATTAAAGCATATATTTAATTGATAAGATTGAGCTTTTAATGATTTGAATACAAGGCTCCCCCTTAATGTATGCCTTTCTCCTTTTGAATAGAGAGGGAATGTCCCTTCAAGACATGTAGACATACATTATGGGCATGTATAGCAACTGCAGTGTATTCAAGTCATCGTGGGGTGCAGAGAAAGGTGTAACATGTAAATGTGATGCATATGACAGAAAAGATTCAAACAGGAGACTGGCTGTGTCCAGACCCCAGAACCTCAGGGAAAAACTCGGAACCTCCAGGTTCTGGTCTAGACCCCGGAACCTCCGGGAAAAATCCCAGAACCTCCAGACTCTGGCAGCACAGCAGTCTCAACAATCATCTCAGACAAGAATTAACACAGAACTAAATAGGAGCTAGATATAAAGGAACATGGCAAGCATTACTAGTCCTATTACATAGCATCACATATTTTTTTAAAGTTTTCAAATCCCACAAACTGTCCATGACCATATCCATCACTTGCCAACAGAGGCAAGCCACAAATTGTACCACATATTACAGACCAGATAAATGAGTTCAGCTGAAATGAAATAAGAGCATAGTTGCAGCAGCAGCTTCTCTCACAACTCACAAAAGCAAGCCAGCAGATCTTGAAATACATCTCAATCTTCCTTCTCCCCCTTTGTCAACATGTCAACAAAAAGGAAAGAAGAAAGAGAGGAAGTAGGGCTTCTGGACCTGATCAGCTTCACTCGAGCCACTCCTCATCAGTGTCCTCAGAACCAAGGTCTTCATCCTCATCAGATGGGGGATGCTTGCCATGGCTGGCAACACCCTTGAAGCCCTTCCTGACACCACTTGGAGTGCCCTTGGTCCTGGTCTTCATCTTGTGGAGCTTGGCACTGAGAGGCACCTCATCATCACTTTGCTCTTGTGGTGGGGCTTCCTCTTCACTAGAGGAGAAATCAGCAAAGAAAATGGGAGGAGGAGGAAGAGGCTGGACAGATAGGCCATTGTGGGTCAGCAGCCTGTTGATGTCCTTCCTAGCCTCATAAGCCTGAGTGGCCGAGTAGGTGCACAAGAAGAGAGTGTTCCTGATTATTTCTTTCATCTTCTTAAAGGTGGACTCCTTCTTCTTGGGTCGGCTGGGTCCAGCTTCAGCATCATGAGTAGCAGATTTGTTGGCTGAATCTATATAAGCCTGGACTGCTGCATCTGTCTTTTGGTGCTTCCACTGCTTGACTTGATAAGAACAATGCTCACAATCCTTCTTAAAGATGTACCCAGTGACCAACTCAATGATGTACATCACATATGGGGCATATGGGAAGTTGTCAATGCCATTGTCCATGCTTGTGATGAGATCATGCCAAATGAATCTGCTGACAGAGAAGGGAATGGCATCTGGAAGCATTCTGGCCAGCAGGTTTGTAGCAAAGCTTCTAAGAGAGGTGGAGTCACTGCCACCCTTTGGATAGATGGTCTGCCTGAGCATATTATTCAGCACATAGTAGACATGTTTCAGCCCGAAAGTGGTCCCTGTAGCCATCCCATCTATAAAGTAGGCATCTGCAATCTGATGTGACTTCATGTGGTTCTCAAAGTTGATTGTATCCCTATCCCTGTCCACTTTTCCAAAGCCCAACAGCCTAGCAAAGGTCACAAAGTCAATCTTCTAGTGCACCCCCTCAGTCATCCAATGAATGGTGTCCACATCACTGTCATAATAGAAAGTAGTATGGAACTGGGCTATGATTTCTGCATTCCAGTCATATCTGAATCCCATCAGATCCTTCATTTGGTACTTGTTGACCACCTCAAGTACCTCCTGCACCTCAGGCCTGTCAAAGTTCTCAAAATGCTGCCAATCCACCCACTGCATCTTGCGGATTCTAGGCTTGCTCAAACAAACAGTCCCATAGTAACAGAAGTGAAACAAGGACCAAAACCGTTTGTTAATGGCTGCAAGCTTAGCCTTAGTGTAAGGGTTTTCTTCTCTAGCTAATTTGACTTAGACAGAAGTTCCTTCATAGTTTTGATACTCTAAGTTCAAGGAGCTATCATATTTGGTGGGAGGCTTCTTTTTGGGAAAAAGGGTGTAGTGCACTAGATAGGAGGAGTCAACCTCACCAGGTTTAACTGCAGCAGTGACCTCTATGGGAATGGTCTTGCCATCTCTGCCACCATTGTCATCAACATGCTGTCCAATCAATGATCCTCTGCCCCCTGAGATACTGCCTGAGCCTCTACCTCTCTTTGGTGTAGCTTTCTTGGGAGCAACCTGCCTGACAACAATATTGAAGGCCTCCTCACCCTCTGAATCTTCATAGGGAATGTCCCTTTTGTCCCTTCTCTTGGAGGAGTCTCCAGTCATCTGACCACCAGATTTGAAAGATAGTGAGAAAAAGATGATGAAATGACTAAGTAACAATTATGGTAATACTCATTTGAACTTTGAATCAAAGTCACAACATCTGTTGTTGCAGAGCCCGGAACCTCCGGGGATAATCCCGAAACCTCCGAGCTGCATGCAACTTCAGAGCTATGGCATCTGATTCAACTTTCAAATGAATTCTAACACAATGTACTTGAATCATTCATACTGGAAGATATCTAGTAGTATATCTACATAAGATTTTGCTCCTAGAACCAAGGGAAATGATAGACCTGACAAATTTAGGGTTAGGTTTTACCTTAGGTAGGTCAGGGAGAGGAAGAAGAGGCTTTATGAAGCTTTTCACACCGAGGACGTAGCCCAGAGGCCATTTCTAGGTCACAATGTGACCTAGTGGTGCTGGAGTTAGCCTACCAGAGTAGATTTGGAGTGCAATGGCTAGATCTCCTGCTTCACAAAGCGAGATCCTTCGAGACAGAGAGAGGAAGGTCGGGATGTCGAGGACGTTGAGCACGAACACCTTCTTGAACTCCTTCTTGTTTGCGGGCGGTGGCAACCGTCAGTGCAGATCCAGGCACTGCACGAGTGGCTCCCCCTTCATCAACTTTCAGCGCGGATGGAGGATGAGCGCCACACCACGGAGCTTGATCAACAACTTCACCGGCGGCAATGGCGGCGGCGGCGGATGAGGGTGCGGGCGCGCGTGTGTGAGGAAGAGAGGCGAGTGGGGACGAGCGGTGAAAGACAAGATCTACTGCGGTGAGAGGATAGGATAGAAACGAGAAGTTACCCTAGGGGGTAAAAGATAAGGTCCACAGAATATTCCTTCTTAGATACTCCTTTGACTCCGGTTGACTGCCAACTGCTTAAAGTGCGGAACCTCCGGGGTCCATACCCGGAACCTCCGAGCTTTGCAACATGTGACTGAAGTCTGATTGCTTTGACAGATAAGGGTCCGGAACCTCCAGAGACTGGAACCAGAGATAGTGAGCTTGCTGTTCTTCAAAGATTTGGCACTTTTTCTTGATTAAACTCTTAGGTCATGGACTCCTTATCTCAAGAGGCTAGATAAAACCAATCAACACACAACTATAGCCACTTGAGACAAGTTGGGATATAAAAATAGATTTTGAAACACATGTATGAAGGTTTTTCAAAAAGATTTTTAGCAAAGCACCATATCAACCAAGATGTGCTATAAATCAAACCACGCAACGAGAATCAAGAATGTTTAGCTCATTCCTCAAATTGCAAAACCTTGACTCATCGAGAGGCTTTGTGAAGATATCGGCTAGTTGTTTTTCAGTGCTCACATGACTTAAAGCGATATCTCCTTTGGTTTCGTGGTCTCTCAAGAAGTGATGACAGATGTCTATATGTTTTGTACGAGAGTGACTTACAGGGTTGTTTGCAAGCTTTATGGCACTTTCATTGTCACACAAAAGTGGGATATGGGTAAAATGACATCCGTAATCTTTTAGGGTTTGCTTCATACAAAGTAGTTGAGCACAACAAGCGCCGGCTACAACATACTCGGCCTCGGCGGTGGAAAGGGCTACCGAGTTTTGCTTTTTAGAACTCCAAGACACTAGAGACCTACCAAGGAATTAGCAAGTCCCCGATGTACTCTTTCTATCTACCTTGCAACCGGCATAATCGTAATCCGAATTGCCAAGTAGATCGAAAGTGGAGCCCTTAGGATACCACAAGCCAAGGTTAGGGGTATGCACTAAATATCTCAAGATTCTCTTTATGGCCATGAGATGGCACTCTTTCGGGTTAGCTTGAAATCTAGCACACATGCACACACTAAGCATAATATCTGGTCTAGATGCACATAAGTAAAGAAGAGAGCCAATCATGGAGCGATATACCTTTTGGTCCACGGATTTCCCTTCTTCATTGAGGTCCAAGTGTCCATTGGTAGGCATTGGAGTCTTGATGGGCTTGGCCTTGTCCATGTCAAACTTCTCGAGCATATCTCTTGTGTACTTGGTTTGACATATGAACGTCCCTTCCTTTGCTTGTGTGATTTGAAATCCAAGAAAGAACTTGAGCTCACCCATCATGGACATCTCAAACCTCTTTGTCATCACCCTACTAAACTCTTCACAAAAAGCTTCATTAGTACTACCAAATATTATGTCATCGACATATATTTGGCACACAAAAATATGACCATCAACTTTTCTAGTGAAGAGAGTAGCATCGGTTTTGCCTATCTCAAAGCCTTGCTTGAGCAAGAATTCCTTAAGGCATTCATACCATGCTCTTGGTGCTTGCTTAAGCGCATAGAGCATCTTACGGAGTTTGTAGACATGATTAGGACGCTTGGGATCTTCAAAATCTAGTGGTTGCTCCACGTGGACTTCTTCAGAGAGTGGTCCATTGAGAAATACACTCTTGACATCCATTTGATATAGCTTGAAGTCGTGATGGGAAGCAAAGGCAAGTAGGAATCGAATTGCTTCAAGTCTTGCTACTGGTGCATATGTTTCTCCAAAGTCTAGCCCTTCAACTTGAGTGTACCCTTGAGCAACCAATCTTGCTTTGTTCCTAATCACAATGCCAAACTCATCTTGCTTATTTCGAAAGACTCATTTGGTGCCAATGATGTTCGTCTTCGGTCTTTCTACCAACTCCCACACTTGATTTCTTTCAAAGTTGTTCAACTCCTCTTGCATAGCCACCACCCAATCCGGATCCTCAAGAGCTTGTTCTACCTTAATGGGTTCAAGAGAGGAAACAAACGAGTAAAATGCGCAAAAATTCTTAAGATGAGATCGTGTTGTTACCCCTCTCCTTATGCTCCCAAGGATATTGTCAACGAGATGGTCCCGTTGTATGACTTGATGTACACGGGGATGTGATGGCCCAAGAGGTGGTGTAGAGGTTGGTTTTCATCATTATCATCAGCTTGAGGCTCAGATGTACTTGCTTGAGCAACCTCTTGCTGATTTGATTGCTGGTTCACAGTGTCTTGTGGTGCTGAGTTCCCATACCCCGGAACCTCCGGAGATTTTCTCGGAGGTTGAGTCCCAGCAGGATTTCCCGGAACCTCCAGGGAATTCCTCAGAACCTCGGGAGTCTGCTCATTTGCTGAACCAGTGACCTTTGGCCCTTTGAGTGGTGTTGAAGCTTGGACTTGTTCTTCATCTTCTTCTTGTGCTTCAACTGGTCTAACATCACCTATGGCCAATTGCTTGATTGCTTCACAATATGGCTTCTCATTACCTACAACATTTAAGTCAACTTGCTCCACTTGAGAGCCATTAGATTCATCAATGGTCAAATCTACCGTGACTTCAATCCTTCCGGTGGTTAGATTGAAGACTCGGTAAGCATGCTCATTAGGACCATAACCAAGAAGAAATCCTTCATCAACCTTTGGTGTGAACTTAGAAGTTCGGGGCCTCTTATTTAGAATGAAACATTTGCACCCAAACACTCTAAAGTAAGACACCTTAGGCTTTTTACCGGTGATAATCTCATAGGAGGTCTTCTTGTGAAACTTGTGAAGATAGAGGCGGTTGATAGCATGGCAAGCCGTGTTGATTGCTTCGGCCCAAAAGATGTCTTGGGTCTTGTACTCATCCAACATGGTTCTTGCCATCTCAATAAGAGTCCGGTTCTTTCTCTCAACCACACCATTTTGTTGAGGGGTATATGGAGCTGAAAATTCATGCTTGATGCCCTCTTCATCAAGAAACTCTTCAACATTGGCGTTCCGGAATTCCGAGCCATTGTCACTTCTTATCTTGATAGGTATCTCAAACTCCCTTTGTGCTCTTCTTATAAATGTCTTCACTTTTCCTTGTACCTCACTCTTGTCAAACACAAAGAACACCCACGTGAAGCGAGAATAATCATCAATAATAACCAAGCCATATTTGTTACCACCAATACTTATGTAGGCCACCGGTCCAAATAGATCCATGTGAATGAGCTCCAACGGCTTTGATGTAGTGAGGATGCTATTTGGTTGGTGAGGTGCTCCTACTTGCTTTCCGGCTTGGCATGCTTTGCATATCCTATCTTTCTCAAAATGTACATTTGTTAGTCTAAGGATGTGTTCATCTTTCAAAAGTTTGGCCAAGTTCCTCATGCCAACATGGGCTAGTCGGCGATGCTATAGCCAACCCATGCTAGATTTTGCCACTAAACAAGTGTTGGGGGAAACCTTGCTTTTGTTGAGATCAACTAGGTAAAGCCTCCCCCTCAAGCGACCCGTAAGGACAATAGAGGAATCCTCCCTTCTTATGATGGACACACCCTTATCCGAAAAGTGACAATCAAAACCAATCTCACTAAGTTGTGAAACCGATAATAGATTGTAACCCAACGGATCAACATGAAGAACATTGGTAATTGAATATTTTTGAGAGACAGGGATATCACCTACACCGATGACTTCTCCTTTTGTATCCCCTCCATAAGCAATTGTTTCTCTTGGTCCTTCCAAATAGAGGTAGGATGAGAACATACTCCTTTCTTCGGTCATATGATGTGTACATTTGCTATCAAGCACCCAACTTGATCCACCGGAGGAGTATGGCTACAAAACAATTTAGTTCCTTCTTTTAGGACCCCAATTTGACTTGGGGCCTTCCACGTTAGCAACAAAAACCTTAGGAACCCATAAGGATCTTTTCACATATATGTTGGACTGATTTCCAACATACGTGGCAACGACTTTACCAAGGTTGTTGCGTCTCAACACATAGCTGGGAGGTATGTCACTAGATGCATGAGCCTTGTTCTTGTTGGGAGACATGTTTCTTTTAGGCATGATTGGATGGTTCTGGACCTACAGACGAGTGTTTGATGCCTTAGGAACATGTTGGTGTTGAGCCTTGCCTTTCTTCTTAGTTCTGTCCTTGCAGACCCCGGAACCTCCGGGAATTTTCTAGGAACCTCCGGGTTCTCCTGTCTGTGTGGCACGAGGCTTCCAGATTTCGGAACCTCCGGGTTCTGAGCTTGGAACCTCCGGACTCTCTGGGTGAACAGAAATCCATTACTCTTGAACTCTAGGCATTCTTGGCCTTTGATGATCTTTCTTTCACTAGTCTTGCCACCTTCAACATAGCCAAAGCTAGATTTCTCACTCTTGACCATCATCTTTCTCTTGGGAGCCTTCCCTTTCTTGTTCCCTTCACTCATGCATCCTCTAGCTATGATTGAGTTTAGCCTAGCAATTTCATTCTTCATAGCTTCATGTTAGCAAGGTTAGTAGCATAAGATTCAAGATCAATATTGTAGCATTTATCACAGCCCTTGCTAGTAGAAGCACTAGAGTCACCTTTTACTTTCGAAAGATGTGAGGTGCTACTCCAAAGGAGACTATATTGCTCCTCAAGCTCTTCATTCCTCGTCTTGAGAGAATTACATTGAGCTTGAGAGGCAGCAAGGTCTTCCTTGAGAGTAGCAATGATGCCCTCCGCTTGGTTAACTTCCAAACACAAGGCCTCAAGCTCACTTCTCTCCGATGTAAGAATATCTTGGGTTTTCTCTAGTTCCACTACTAACTTAGCCATGAAGTCTCTAGATTTGCTTATCCATGTTGCTAACAAGTTGGTTAATTTCTTCATCACTAGAGTCCATTTCCGACTCATCACTAGGTGGAGGAGAGAGTTTTGAGTTTGTTTTTACCTTCTCACCCTTGGCCATGAAGCAATGAATGAATGAGCTCTCTTCATCATCGGTTAAGTTGTCAAACAACCTTGAGGTAGAGGGAAGCTTCTTGATAGCCACAGTTGCAACTTTCTTCCCTTCTTCACTAGAGCTCTCATCTCTGGAATTCCATTCATGACCAATATGAGCTTCTCCACCATAGTTTCTTCTCTTGTGATGTGGCTTTTGATCTTTCTTGTAGCTTCCCTTGCCTTTGTCACTCTTGTTCTCCTTCTTCTCATTGGGACAATCCGCAATGAAGTGTTCGGTGCTTCAACAATTGTAGCAAGTTCTCTTTTTCTTGTTAGGGAACCTTCTCTTGGCGAACTTGTAACCTTGCTTTTTCAAACCTCTTTTATGTGTCTTCATAAACAAGGCCATATCCCCAATCTCAATGTGAGGACTTTCATCTTCATCTTCACTTGAGTCACTTGTGGAGCTTTCTACTTCCACTTTCTTTGATTTTGACTTGGAGGGCTTGGATGAAGTAGAATATTTGGATGAAATAGTAGGCTTTCTTGACTTGTTGGCTTGGAGAGCAACATCTTTGACCTTCAAGTTGTTCATCTTGGCTTCTAGCTCACCAATCTTCTTCCTATGTTGTATCTCCTTGTCCATAAGCTCATGAGTGAGCATTCTCCTAAGAACATCATTTGGGGAGAACTCCTCAAATATCTTTTTCTCTCTAATCAAGGTGACTAGAGTGGGATTTCTTGGAGCAAAGGCCTCCAACATCATCTTCACAACATAGTGGTCATCCAACTCATCACCACCTAAGCCTCTTATCTTTCAAACTATGACCATCAATCTATCAAACATTTCTTGTGGCCCTTCTCCATCAAAGATAGTGAACCTATTATGTTTGGCCATCAATATGTTGATCTTGGACTTCTTCACCTTGTCAACACCCTCATGTGCAATGAGAAGGGTGTCCCATATCTCCTTGGCAATCTCTAGTCCATTGACCCGGTTATACTCTTGAGCATTCAAAGCACTTAAAAGAATGCTTGTGGATTGTGCATTCCTCTTGATGTTGTGGCAATCACGTGGAGTGAGGTTCCCAAAGTCTTCGGGATCATCAAAACCTACACACACACAGTGTTCCACAACTCTAAACTCAAACCGGTTAGATAAGCTTTCATCATGTGCTTCCATTTAGCAAAGTTAATCCCATCAAATTGAGGCAACTTGCCAACGGGCACGGAGACATCATCTTTAGATCTAGAAGGCAAAGAATCATAGTTAAAGGATACGCTTCTATAATCACTCTTGGGCTTGGCCTTGGGCTTAAGTGTTCTCTTAGGAATTCTTGTGTCGTAGTACTCATCATCCTCATCTCCATTCTCACTAGATGAAGATGATGATGAGGATGATGAAGATGGTGATGGAGATGGTGAAGGTGTCCTCTTTCTTCTTCTCTTGTCCTCCTTCCTTTTCTTCTTCTTTTCTTGCTTGCTGTCCTCTTTCTTCTTTTCTTTTTCTTTTTCTTTCTTCTTGTCTTCTTTCTTGCTTTTCTTGCTATTATCTTTGGAGCTTTCCTTGACTACCTTCTTAAGCTTGTCGAGCTTGTCTTGGGCTGATGTGTTGCCAACCTCCGAGGCATCACCATCAACCTCACTTGGTATGTCTTCAAACTCCTCTTCTTCTTGCTTGTCTTCACCACTTGCCATATCCTCACACGGTTAAGTGTTAGCAAGGATAACCAACTCTGATACCAATTGAAAGGATCAATGCAAGTGGCCTAGAGGGGGGTGAATAGGCCCTCAAAACAATTTCAACCAATTTCTGCCAACTACTGCCCAGACCCGGAACCTCCAGGATTTTCCCTGGAACCTCCGGGAAAATGCACTGAGGTGTATTTTCCTGGAGCTTTTGGGAAATGGATCTTCTGTAGATTTGATGTGGATTAAATGGTTAGAGAGCAGATAAAGAGCAGGAAATAGGTTACAAAAACTAAGAGATAGAGCCTAACCACACTAGCAACCTTAGGGTTAAAGGAATAGCAAGAAACTAAGAAAACCCTAATAGATCTAGTGAGCAAAGAACCTAGAACAAGCAAGCAACAAGATATGAAAGGTAAAGCACAAGAGACAACAATTTATCCCGTGGTTCAGCTCACCACAAAGGTTGGCTTACATCCATGTTGTTGAGGTTAGCCACAAAGGCTATGGGATCTCTCTAGATCCACTCCTCTCTCACACCTATCACCAAGGTAATAGATGGAGGGTTTCCACTAAGCAAGTGAGGGTAAAACAAACTTATTGGAGCTTCTACAATCGATTGGAGAGCGTCCAAGCAACCTCTAGCCGTCTAGGAGCAAAGCTCCAAGAGTAAAAGATCCACCAAGGAGCTAGGGGTTCACCAAGTGCTCAAGGACACAAGAAGGGGTTTGGATTTTCTTTTTCTCACAAGGAATCACTCCACCTTTGAACGCTGGGGTTGGATTTGGATTCAAGTAGGTGGGAGTCAATGCTTGAGTGAGAGGTGAGCAAAAGCTACTATTTCAGCGTAGGGAGGAAGAAGATAACCATTGGGAGAGAAGGGGGTATAAATACCCCTAGATCTAGAACAACGACGATTCTTTTCGAAAACCCAGAACCTCCGGGCAAGATCCCGAAACCTCCGGGAACTAAAGAACTTCAGCAGGTGAAGGACCGATTAGGCGACCAAAGAGGGGGGAGTGAATGGGAGCTGATAAAATTCTTCTCCGTAGAGTCGAACTCGACTATGTCCCAAACTCACAACCAAGGATTCTCACACGAGCTTGCCAAGGTCGCGTAGTCACAACGGACCTACCAACCCTAGGAATAAGTCCAAACACAACCCAAAGTGGAAGCACAACTCAAGAAGCAAAGGACTTGGGCAAATCTGCCTTGACGGGACGGACGGTCCGATCGACCCTCGCGGACGGTCCGTCAAGACCTGGCAGACGGTCTGAGCCCCTAGGACGAACAGTCCGTATTAACGGACAGAACCTCCAGTAGCACCCCTCGAAAATACAGACGGTCCGACACGGCACCACGGACGGTCCGATGACTGCGGACGGTCCGTGACCCCTGCGTGGACGGTCCGTCCCCCTTGCGGACAGTCCGTTACCCATGGACAGACAGTCCGACAAACATGATCCAAAAAGGAACTCAACCCCTACGCCCCTGGTTAAGGATTATGCCCCTCTCATTTGCAGAATTGAGAGGAAGTTGTCTGCTTTTTCTTTGTTCCTTTCTTACTCTGGCAGGCTCCAGTTGATAAATTCGGTTCTCTCCTCCTTACCCACTTGTTATATGTGCACTCTTAAGCTCCCTGCCACAGTAATTGAGATCATTGATAAGCATTGGAAAAACTGCCTTTGGAGAGGGAAGGAGTTTAGTCATAAAGGTTACAACTTAGCTGCTTGGGATCTAGTTCGAAAACCTAAGGATAAGGGAGGTTTAGGTGTCATTAACCTTAGTGTTCAAAATGATGCTCTCCTCATCAAGCACTTGGACAAATTCTACAAAAGGGCCAACATCCAGTGGGTGAAGCTGATTTGGAAGAGATATTATCCTGACACTGTTCCTCATCTGACAAGAGAAAAAGGATCCTTTTGGTGGAAGGATATCCTCAGACTTAACACCTTTTTTTAGAGGAGTGGAAATTTGTGATGCAGCTAAGGGTGATACTATTGGGTTTTGGTAAGATCTTATTGATGGTGCTCTCCAGACCTCTGTCTATCCAAATCTTGCAGTTCTTGCTAAGAATCATAACATTTCCATGTGGAATCTGCGAAATGCTGAGAATATTGTTGATCTATTCAGAATCCCCATGCCTAGAACTGCATATAATGAGCTTCTCTTGCTTCAGGATTTTCTTGCAAGCATTGATCCTCCTGATCCCTCTAGTAATGATCACTGGTCTTTCATCTGGGGTGCACATACCTATTCCTCAAATCAATATTATCAGTATCAGTTCAAAGATATTCACCCTGAGCGGTCTGTCACTTGGATCTGGGAGTCCAAATGCATCCCAAAAATCAAATTCTTCACATGGCTCTTGCTCAATGATAGGTTCAATACAAGAAACGTGCTGAGGCGACGAAACAAGGTCCTTGAGGAAGGTTATAACTGCCCACTCTGTCCTCTCGAGGTGGAAGAAACTAGAGAGCACCTCTTCTTTGATTGCCCAGCTGCTGTCAGTCGATGGTTCTCAATTGGCATTCTCTGGGATAAGCCCTAATATCCATCACAAGCTTTACATTGCCAAGCATAATTTTGTACATCCCTTTTTCATGGAAGTGTTCATGATTGGGGCTTGGAGTCTTTGGAAAGAAAGAAATGGTTTCATCTTTAATGATTGCCCCCCGAACCATGCTGCATGGAAGTCCTCTTTCAAGATGATGGTTGTTGATCACCTCGTCAGGATCAAGCAGGAGCTCCACCAACCGATCAAGCAATGGATTGACTCGCTGTAGCTGTACATTGGTTTTCTTTGTTGTCTTTGTGCTTTCTTGCTTAACTCCCCCCTCCCTTGGTGGGTTGTTTTTTCTCCTTTCTCAGCTCCTGGCTGGGTATGCTCTTGTAAGACTTTTTTCCTTACTCTTTTTAATATATGTCCTGTTGCCGGGGGGCTTTGCCCCACGGTGGTCACTCAAAAAAAACCCCTACGAACCAAATCACCGACCAACAAGAACACGCGACGAACTAGACGAACTGGGGCTCCCGCGGACGGTCCGTGTGCACACGACGGACGGTCCGTCGCTCACGAACAGAACAGCCCGAGCTCGAAAACGCAAGGTCAACTCCACCTATCCATCCATGGATCTCCCAAACGGCTGAAGGGATTGAGACAAGATTTGGGGAAGATGTGAAGCATCCCTAGGGAATGCTATGCCCAAAAACTTGGAGCCTCAAACCAACTAAATCGCTAAAAATCGATCACGAACCGAGCTCTACCAAAAAGCTAGGGTTCCACCCGAAATCCTCAAATCCAAGGTCAAATCCGGAGTTTGAGAATTCAAGATCAAGCACAAAGATGCACAAGGCATCTATCCATGATCCCCACAAGAAAATCTGAACCCAAACACCTCAGAATCAGAGGAACAAGCCGCGCACGAAAATCCAACGAAAATAGCCCGAAAAAGACACGAAAATCACTCGAGCCACAAGAAGAAAATCGACGCAACCATGAAATCTTCCATACACTCAGAGGTCAGATTCTCTACAAAACGGTGAAGAAAATCTAAGCCTATGCAGCAGGGAAAAGAGAAGCAGTCCGGGTGGATGGTTTGCCCAGAAACCCTAGAGCTATATATATGGAGTCCCTCTGGGTTGGGCAAATGACCAAGCTACCCCTAGAACTTAAACTGAGATACAAACCCCTCAGGGGCAATATGGTCAAGGAGCACTCCACTTCATCGGGCGGCCACGCCTTCGCCGCAGTCCGCGTCCTCTCAACACAAGCCCTGCGATCCTGCCGCGTGTCCCCCGGCATCGAAGCTTCTCGGTGCGCCCGGATCCCGTCTCCGCCTGCTGAGCCTCTGGTCTTGGTTTTGTGGCTCAACCAAGTAACCTGACGGTTTTGTGGTGAACCGCCGCAAACCCCATGTGCAGACTCCGGTCGTGAGCCGCTACCCTGCACCGGCTCGAGTCGACGACTTCGTCTTGCTTTTCTTGCCACCATGCGGCCCGCACTTGATCCTGTTCGGCCACCGGGTCCATCGAGTCGAACCTACTTGTCTCTCCACTCCTCGGAGGCCCCGCAAGGCTAAGACCTTTCGCACCCGCTCTTCACCTGCACCAACATGAATCAAGCCGCAACCTGCACCTGCAAATACTCGGCCAAGAGTCAGTCCACACGACGTTGTCAATCACTCATCACAGCAAGGAGCGACCATCCACCGGTCCTCGGACTCTTCGGTCCTCAATCTCCCCCTTGATGAGTGCTTTGAAAACACACATAGTAACCAATTCAGAGAAAAAGAGAAAAAGAAAAGAAACGAACCAAAAACTCAAACAAGTGATCAAAAGCTAAACAAAAGTCAAAACAAGATCACTTGAGAGAGAAAAATCTCGGTCCCCTAAGACAAGGGCAACAGCTCGACACAACCGAGATAAAATGCTCCAAAATTGCCGACTCCTCAAGGTGAGGCAAAAGGGCTCGACACCATCGGCAAAAGAGCACAACTAAACTTAGGCAACAAAGAGCTCCCAAATGCATGAGTGCAAGCTCCCCCTGAACAACTGCATTTCTCCCAAATTTTCTCCCCCTTGATGCAAAACTCCCCCTGGATGCATGAATTGGGTAGTTTTCTCCCCCTTGTTGGTAATGCATGAATCAAGTCTACAAATGCAATCATGTGCTTCTCAAATAGACAAAGAGCACTACAACATGCTAAAATTGAGACATAGACAAGCAAGATAGCCACAAATTTAGTACAAGCATCGCCAACAAGATAGATAGGGACATATAAGCATGTGATATAGCCATGATCAAAATGAAGCATTTTTCAACACAAATTTCCCTCTCATGAGCATAGGACCTAAACATGGTCAAAATGAGCACACACAACCTATAACTCACAAACTTCATGCAAGGTCACAAATTCTCATCATATGATCATCACAAACACCTTCAAGCTATCTCATGTCATGTCAAAGCCACCGAGCCATGTGTCCACTTCTAAATATGAGACTTCTCAATTGTGAACATCATGCAACGGTTTAGCACCCAAGATAAGGAATTTAAATCACATAAACGACATGGAAGCACATTTTTCAAGCACAAGCATTTCATATACCAATTTCATGATTTCAAATTAAGCATGGTACATGAAGTGCCTTTGCGGCAAAAAGAAGCTTAGGCTTCTCCACAAGGTAGCATGTAGGCTAAACATTCATGATAACAAATGGGTCTTTGACCCCAAATAAAAAGAACATAGTTTCCAAGCATAAATTAAGCAAGATATAGACATATGCGCACAATTTGAACATGAGAGGCATTCAACTTATAAGAAAGGATCATATATAGCATTTTCACAAAAATAAGCCATCCACATGCATATACATCCCAAAACTACCAAGAGCATAGCTATACATCACATGAGCATCACTAGCAAAGTCATAAGCTCACCTCCAGCATCTCATGGTGATCTAAGTATATAGGAGAAGCACATCTCTAAAGCATATGATACAAATGCAGTCTATGATACAAAGATGCAGACATGATATGATACATAAATGAAAATGCGACATGTATATGTACATCAGACTCCCAAACGAAGTTAAGAAAAATCACACCAAGCTCCCCTCGCAAACGAGTAAATGTAGCTTGGTCCAAAGGCTTTGTTAGGATATCAGCGAGCTGTTTTTCGGTTGGCATATGGATAAGGTCTATGTTTCCCTTCTCAACATTGTCTCTCAAGAAGTGGTACCTCACCTCTATATGTTTGGTTCTGGAGTGTAGCACGGGATTTTTGGCACCACTAATGGCACTCGTGCTATCACACATGAGAGGAACATGGGTACACTCCTCACCAGAGTCACTCAGCGTGTATGTAATCCAAAGCAGCTAGGGGCAACAACTAGCGGCAGCGACATAATCGTCTTCTGTGGTAGACTGAGCTACACTAGGTTGTTTGCGAGAAGACTAAGAAACAAGCGAGGAACCCAAAAACTGGCACGTCCCCAAAGTCAACTTCCTATCGACTCGACACCCCACAAAGTCGGCATCCGAAAAACCAAGAAGCGAAAGGGAAGAGGACGCCGAGTACCAAAGACCGAGCTTAGGAGTGTATCGAAGATACCTGAAGATCCGCTTGACGGACTGCCGATGTGAAGTCCTCGGCAACACCTGAAAACAAGCGCACAGACACACAGAAAACTGAATATCCGGCCTCGTAGCCGTCAAGTATAAGAGAGAGCCGATCATGCTCCGTTACTCCTTCTAGTCCACAGGCTCTCCGTCCTCGTCCGCATCCAGCGCTGTAGTCGTACTCATCGGTGTCGACAGGGGCTTCGAGTCATCTTGAACTTCTTGATGATGTCCTTCGTGTGGCTTGATGCACAAAGGTTCCCTCCTTCGCCTGCTTGATCTGAAGCCCGAGAAAGAACTGCAATTCTCCCATCATAGACATCTCGAATTCTTTGCTCATGTCCTCTGCAAACCTCGCAACCAAAGAGTGAGACGAGCCGCCAAAGACAATATCATCCACGTACACCTGAACAATTAGGATATCATCGCCCTGCCTGAGGAGAAAAAGAGTCTTATCTACTTTGCCCATCTCAAACCCCTTGCTGAACAAGAACCCCCTCAACCAGCCATACCATGCACGGGGAGCTTGTTTCAGCCCATACAACGCCTTCCTCAGCCTATACACCCAGCGAGGAAACTCAGCACTCTCAAAGCCCGGTGGTTGCTTCACATAAACCTCTTCATCTAAAAACCCATTCAGAAAGGCACTCTTCACATCCATTTGGTACAATTTGAACCCTTTAGCCATAGAAAAGGCTAGAAGGATCCTAATCGCCTCCAAACGGGCTACAGGAGCAAATGTCTCCTCATAGTCTATCCCCTCCTTCTGACTATAGCCCTGAGCAACCAACCTCGATTTGTTTCTCACCACCTCACCATTCTCACCCTCTTTGTTCTTCCACACCCATTTTGTCCCGATAGGTTTGCAATGTGGTGGTGGCTCTACCAACTCCCAAACTTGGTTTCTCTCAAAGTTCTCTAACTCCTCATGTATTGCGTTCACCCAATTAGGATCAGAGAGGGCGTGTCTAATGCCTTTCGGCTCAAAGGTAGCAACAAAAGCCGAATGAGCAAAGTGAGAAACATTCCTGGACCTTGACCGTGTCGTACGCTCGTTGATGTCGCTGATGATTCTTGAGGGAGGATGATCAACTTGAACGTGCCTCGGTGCCTCTCGCCTGGAGACGACCTCCCCCTTAGCAGCAACTTCCACTTGATCTTGCTGGATCGTAACGGTGTAGGGGATGGGCCATCCTGCACCGTAGTTGTCGTAGTGGAAGTAGAGGGTACATGCTCGGCTGGAGCTTCACCATCATCACCATCATCCTCTCCAGCATCATCCTCCTCGTCCTCAAAGATCTTCTTGCCAATCTCGTTGTCACCCGCACACTCAAAAACAGACGAACTGCATGGCTGGGTCTCGTCGAAGGTAACCTCGCAAGTTTCCATGACTAGGTTAGTATCAAGGTTGAGCACACGGAATGCTCGAGAATGACTCGTATAACCCAAGAAGATGCCATCGGAGGACCTCGACTCAAACTTATCAAGCCTACCCTTCTTCAGAATAAAGCACCGACAACCAAAAGCCCTGAAATGGCTCACTCTAGGTGCTCGCCCCGTGCATGAGCTAATAACACGTCTTGTTCAAGAAGGCCTAAGGAAAATCCCGATTCCCAACATGGCATGCGGTATTCACCGCCTCAGCCCAATATCGCCTTGGAGTCCTATGCTCGTCAAGCATCGTCCGAGCCATCTCACAAAGGGAACGATTTTTCCTCTCAACTACACCATTTTGACAAGCAACATAGGGAGAGGAGAATTGATGTTCGAGACCCAAATCACGACAAAAGGTTTCGAAACGAGAGTTTTTAAATTCAGTGCCATCGTCGCTATGAATAGCTCGAACAACATCTCCATTTCTCTCATTCTTCAACCTCAAGATTAGATCCCGGACAAAACGAAACGTCGTTCCCTTGTCACCCAAAAAGAAGACCCAAGCATAGCAAGAATAGTCGTCCACTATTACAAGGACGTACCATTTCCCACCCGCCGAGCACACATGAGCTGGACCAACCTAGTCCATATCGAACAGCTCGCAAGGCCTCTCTGTCATAACGGATGTCAGAGGCGGGTGAGAGGCGGCGACCATCTTACCATGCCTACAGGGAGCACATAATTTTACCATGCCTACACGGAGCACATACCAAGTCCTTTTGGTATTTCAAATTAGGCAATCCTCGGACCAAACCAAGCCCACTCAAGCATCACAACTGTTGGTATTTCTTAACCTCACCACTAGTGGTGCATCTAGCGTGAGTGTGTAAGGAACACCTGGGTACACTGACGTGTGCGAATGAGTCCGCAAGCGCACAGATACACCGTTGTAGCACTTCTCCCTCAGGAGTATTCAAAAGGGTATCGAATCCAAGGAACAGTCGGGGTACTCTACGAGAGACTTACCCAAGGACACAGGGTCTCTGCTAAGGTAGGTGAGAGGTATGGTATCTCTTGTAGGTACTTGGTTCTAGGGGGGTGCAAGCTGCAAAGGATCTCACTTCGGACACCGGACCCTCCTGGCTATAATAGTCGGTTCACGGCAAATGGTTGCCTACACCTGTATCCGAACGTGGGGGATTCCGAAAGGGTCCAACGGCTATCACCACCGCGGCCTACCCCAAGACAAACCATGGGATATAGGGCAATTGAAGGATAACCCATAGTCCAGACACCACGTCTGCACCACTGACTACTACTATAGCACAGCTACGTCTGACGTCCCGTAGCAACACTATAGCACTCCATAGAAATACGGAGCGACGAACCCGCGAGTACAACTAGACCTTACCCATCATGGAATCAAGACGATACAAAGAAATATGAATGACACTTTGGTCTAAACCAGATATGCAGAGCACTCACTATATTCTAATTGACAAGTAGTCATACAAATGAATGCAGAATTATTCATCTAGTCAACAAGATCAAAGGATCGTGTCACGAAGAACACGAGCCTCTAAACGATGAACAGATGAAGAACTCTAGAACATATCACCCATGTATGAATATGACTTTAGTCTAATTGGAATATAACGAAATACTCACTTTAGTCTAAATGAAAACCAGTATCACTCACGAGGTACAAAGAGATGATGAACGAAGAACGGATCATCGCATCTCCCTTCTACTCACCCACACTCTCTCCTCTCTACCTAGCACTACCTAAGCTAGATCCTCCTCACACTCATATTCCTGGTGGGATGAGGTTTCACCTCCACCAAGACAGAATGAGAAGGAGGAGAGGAGGCTAAGGTAAGAAGTTGCCTTCAAGTGTGTTGTCCTATTCTTACCCCCTCCCCTTCTATTTATAGGCGCGGGCACCGGCATCAAGTGGAGCGAGACACCCCGGGGATGGCCTCTAGGACCAATAGGCAAGCACCACGTGGAGGCCCGGGATCAGCCGACCAAAGGTCGGTTCGGCCAATCCCTAGGTCGGCCGACCCCCACGTGGCCCGCCTCGGCTTGTGCTTTCTCTGAGCGGCTGACTGGTGGGCCCTGAGGTCGATTCCCGGTGTACACGTGTGTTGGAGGCGGTTTAGGCGCTCTGGTGGGCCCATGGATCCATGTGATGCTTGCGTGGCGATCTCTGATTCGCCGAGGCTCTCTCTCTTGGATTGGTGACGTCATTGATCCAGGGGCTGCTTGCATGGCAACCCCTCATTGGCTGAGCCTGAAGTGCTAGGATCATAGAGGTGTGCTTTCTCCTCATTTCTTATGCTAAACACCTGCATTCATGTTTATACAGCCACTTGTGGAAATCGTTAGTTTAAAGCCCTATTCTAGTGTGGATGCATGATTCTTATGTTGAAATGCATGGATTGACGTCCCTAAATTAGGTACTTAACAGCCGTCAACAACTCCCCCACACTTGCCCTTTGCTCGTCCTGAGCAATAGGGAAGAGATCGAGCGGGTTAAACCAAGGGTATGAAACATACATAAGAATTATTCCAGGTCATACCTTGCTCTTGTGAACTTTGTGGAGTGGCTACCATGCCATCTTGGGTAGTTGATAAGAGGAATGACCATGAATCGAATCCCCTAGACATCTGAGGGTATGCACTTGGGGTTTTCAAAGAAAAACATGCTCTGCCTCCTTCTTTGATTCTCTCGGATCACTCAATGTGTATATGTCCTCACCAAGGCATTAGAATTGCCTTTCTTCATCCTACTTCTAATGATGGCTATATGTAGAGCTCGGGGTAGGATAGAAGATAAAGCATACTTGTTTCACATATATTGCAAAGTCAAAAACTGGATCCAAGGAGAAAAGCAATTCATACAATCAGATCAAGATGTGCACGTGTATGAATGTGGTGGATATGGTAAGGTGGTTACTAGCCCCGGAGTGGGTGCTAATTATTACCATATTTGATAAATGAGATGAATGGCTCCATTGCATGATTCTCTCTCTTATATATATATAATATCTTATGAGAACATGGCTATCTCTTCTCTCTTTTTTTTTCATGGACCTTCATGTGCCCATATTATATATATATATATTTTTATTGTTTTTTATTTTTTTTTGTATGATAGCCATGCCTCTTTACAAGATACTCGAGGAGAGAGGAGTCAATGCATATGAATGAGCATTTATGTAGGTGAATAGATGAATGATACAATGCTAACTTCTAAAGTAGAAGCATAGCAAGGGGGAAATGGTGGTGTGCACAAGAATCTTGATCATGAAAGCATGAAAAGAATTTCTCACTAGGGTCACAGGATTTGACAAAGCTCAATGCAATGATAAGCAGCATATGAGTATGAGGTTTTCACTTGACAACATCATATGGCTTTGGTAGGACTAGAATAAATCAAAGAGGAGTTGTAAGAGCATAATTTTTTTTCAAATAAACCCAAGAACTTATACCTTCAGAGCTAAGATCTTGTCATCAAGCCATATCTCTCTTGTCAACTACTTAGATGAACATGTCGTCCTTATAAAGATATGGTTCACAAGCCTCAAGAGTAAAAACGTGGAACAAAGCTTATGCATGTCAACCACAGGTACGGAGCAAGCAACACCATATAATTCTCGAGTAGCTCATAAAAGATTTTATGAAAGGGCATAATGAACTCGGGAATCATGGTTAAATGAGGTAGAGATGCAAACCAGCGCTGGTTGTTGATGCAAACCGGACGGGGTCTTCGTGATATGCAAGAATGTGTCTCCGTTCAGGTTCTCTAAATATGAATGGTCGTAGCACTGTGCGAGTGTGGTGTGGGTGTAAGTATCCATCGTGTTCGCGTTTGGAGAATGCAACTCTCCCCCACACTATCTTGTACCTGGGTGCAGTTCTTCAAGACAAACAAAAAACAGAAACAAATGACACACATGTGACTCGACCGGGCTATATGACTGGTGGAGCCAAATTATTTTATTCAAGTTCATAATGAAATAGGTGCTTACACACATGATGGAAATAAAAATTTGAAAGGGAAATAAACATGGAAGGAAATAAACTAAACCGAACTAAGCGCCTATGAAAATAAAGAATGGGCGTAGCCCTCTACTCCATGTCGTAGAGGTCCTCGTGCCCTGTGGCCTCAAAGAGGCGTCTCATCTTGGCACACAGGCCACGACGAAGGTCGTGGAGGTCATCCCTCAGCTCAGCGAGGTCCATCTTTTGTTCTGCACTGATAGACTCCAGCTTCTCACACTTCTTGCCAAGCTCTTCCACCAACGGGGCCATCCGGGCAGAGGGAGTCTTGGGAGATCGCTCGGTTGCCCGAGTCTTCTCCCTCGACTTCCTCGGTGCCCGTGGTGTGGAGCTGCTGCCCAGCTCAAAGTCCTCGTTGGTTGCCTCCAGAGTCACCGGTGCTCGGGTACCTTTCCTGCCGGTGCTGCCTGGGCTAGCGAACCTGGGCTTCCCAGGCTGAGGGGTAGGCGGAGGAGACGTTGGTGCAGCGGGGACCGGATGGCCCTTTGCCCCTGAGGTTCCTGGAGCGTCGGTCCGAAACGGTGGAACCACCAGTGGCGGCGGGATCACCACGAGTTTCGGCCGAATCCCCACTCCCCTCTGGTAGGGACTGCTGGCATGTCCTCGCGACTTCCTCGCCTTTCCAGGCGAAGCAGATCGACTTGAGGAGCGGGGGGCCAAAGGCACGAAGGGCTGGACCACTACCCCCTTAGCAACCGAGGGTCCATCCCTGGCTGCCCCTGATCCTTGGCCTTCCGTCGGAGGACGAGAAGCGAGCGGCCGCACATCAAGAATGCACGCAACCTCCATGGGCGCTGCCTCTTTGGGAGATGCAGCAATGGCAGGGACGTCTCCCTTGATGGGCTCCGTAGAGAAGGACTCCGCGGGGTAAGGAACGATGCTCTTGTCGGCCATAGCGATTGCTGTGGGAAGGAAGGAGTAGGGAGGATGGAGTTCTGCGTGGCTCAAAATCCGTCATGTGGCGAGGAGGAGATCTCTGGAGGACGAAGGGAGGCACAAGCGAAAGGGGAGAGGCGGCGGCGCCCTTACTGGGTCGGCCGACCTAGTGGGTCGGCCGAACCCATATGGGCCCTGCTGGGCCTCCCCTTTGGCCTGTGGGTTCTAGCAAGGCTCACAGTCTCAGGACCAGGTGTCCTACAGATTTTGAGGTTGGAGGCTCCAGTATTGGCTAAGACAAGGTGTTGGGCATAAATGCTCTCACTCCTCTTTTAGCTTTACTTAAACCTTTTCCCGCATAAACATCGCAACAAAGGGGGTTCACCTGGACCCATATCTCTGGAACATGGCTCAAGAATGCTCGGACCCCAAATCAAGCGAATAAAAATCCGTGGGTCAGAGGAACATTCGAGCCTTAGATCAAGAGTAACAAACTTGCCAATTCATTCTCTCCTTAGGTTGCCACGGGTTCTCACCCTCACTAGCGGAGGACAACACGTAAACCAACCCAAGCTTCCAACAGAAGTGCAAAAGGTAGGAATACAACCACACTCCCGCGGGCATCGATCAAGTCAGAGTGTCGGAATGGTATTTATGCCTACTGAGCTTGATCGGCATCGGTCCTAGCTGAGCTCATGATGATGAGATAAGTTGCTCAACTGGATCGGTATAGAATCGTGCTTTCCGAGGCTAGAAGTATAAGGACTTGTGATCCTGGGGCCAGTGTCTTGACCTAACCTTTGGTGTGGCAGCACCTCAGGTTGGGCCTTGACGTAAAGCACAAAATATCCATCGTAACCTCTCCCGGAAAGTCGTAGCCGAAGTCGAGATAGTCATTCTCGCCAGGAACAACCACCCTTCTTTGATTACTCCTTTCCTCCTTCCTTCGAGACTAAGTCTCGAAGGTCGGGTTTTTAAGAGAAGAAACGATAGGGGAACCTAAGGGCAGAACTCACACTAGGTGCTCTTTCCCGTAGATTCCTGCTAGTCAAGAATGACATCTTCGACAAGAGCGTAGAGAAGGTTGGTATGTAGGCTCGAGCTCTCTCGAAGATGGATCTAGGCAACTCATTACCACGGTTGGCTACCTCGATGATCAGGATGGGCGGGGAGCTGAAATCCCAGAGTTTTTCTAGAATTTCCTTTCCTTGCTCCGGCTCTAAGAACACAAAGGCGCCTCCCGACATGGCATCAAGCGTCATGCCACTGTCCCTTAGCAAACCAAGCCGGAAATGCTGCAAGAGTACTAGGTCTGGCAGATCAAGGACTGGGCATGACTCGGTCATAGAGGCAAAATGATGCCATGCCATGCCTAGGGACTCCTTCTCTCTCTGTTGGAAACTGAGGATCGTCATTCTTAGGGAAATGATATGCCTCAAAGGAAAGAATCGGGTGCAGAAAGCTGCTCTCAATGCTCCCCAATTGAGGTGATCACGCCCAAAACAACGGTACCAAGTTCTCGCTCCTCCCGAAAGGGAGAATGGGAACAAGTTCCTCCTAAGAACATCCTGTGTCGCCCCGGTCTTACCCTGGGTAGAACACAGTTGTTCAAAGTCTCTCACATGGGAGTAGGGATTTTCATGACTTTCCCCTAAGAAGGAATCATTCTCAACTAGCTTAATGAAGGATGGGTGAACCATGCAGGGTGTTAAGGAGGCGGGTCGCCTCCACAAGGATGATTCCATTGGTTCACTCATAAAGAGCGGAAGGTGTGTACAAGGATAACCTTCCTAGGATAATGGGGGTAAAGGTAGAAATGAAAAAGGAAAAACAAAACATACAAGGATAGTCGGGTTCGTAGATTCTTGACAACTGTTCCCCGGCAACGGCGCCAGAAATGCTTGTTGGTATTTCTTAACCTCACCACTAGTGGCGCGTCTAGCGTGAGTGTGTAAGGAACACCCGGGTACACTGACGGGTGCGAACGAGTCCGCAAGCGCACGGATACACCGTTGTAGCACTTCTCCCTCGGGAGTATTCCAAAGGGTATCGAATCCAAGGAACGGTCGGGGTACTCTACGAGCGACTTACCCAAGGACACAGGGTCTCTGCTAAGGTAGGTGAGAGGTATGGTATCTCTTGTAGGTACTTGGTTCTAGGGGGTGCAAGCTGCAAAGGATCTCGCTTCGGACACCGGACCCTCCTGGCTATAACAGTCGGTTCACAGCAAATGGTTGCCTACACCTGTATCCGAACATGGGGGATTCCGAAAGGGTCCAACGGCTGTCACCACCGCAGCCTACCCCAAGACAAATCATGGGATACAGGGCAATAGAAGGATAACCTGTAGTCGAGACACCACATCTGCACCACTGACTACTACTATAGCACAGCTACGTCTGACGTCCCGTAGCAACACTAGCACTCCGTAGAAATACGGAGCGACGAACCCGCAAGTACAACTAGACCTTACCCATCATGGAATCAAGACGATACAAAGAAATATGAATGACACTTTGGTCTAAACCAGATATGCAAAGCACTCACTATATTCTAATTGACAAGCAGTCATACAAATGGAATGCAGAATTATTCATCTAGTCAACAAGATCAAAGGATCGTGTCACGAAGAACACGAGCCTCTAAACGATGAACAGATGAAGAACTCTAGAACATATCACCCATGTATGAATACAACTTTAGTCTAATTGGAATATAATGAAATACTCACTTTAGTCTAAATGAGGAACAGTATCACTCACGAGGTACAAAGAGATGATGAACGAAGAACGGATCATCGCATCTCCCTTCTACTCACCCACACTCTCTCCTCTCTACCTAGCACTACCTAAGCTAGATCCTCCTCACACTCATATTCCTGGTGGGATGAGGTTTCACCTCCACCAAGAGAGAATGAGAAGGAGGAGAGGAGGCTAAGGTAAGAAGTTGCCTTCAAGTGTGTTGTCCTATTCTTACCCCCTCCCCTTCTATTTATAGGTGCGGGCACCAGTGTCAAGTGGAGTGAGACACCCCGGGGATGGCCTCTAGGACCAATGGGCGAGCACCACGTGGAGGCCCGGGATCAGCCGACCAAAGGTCAGTTCGGCCGATCCCTGGGTCGGCCGGCCCCCACGTGGCCCGCCTCGGCTTGTGCTTTCTCTGAGCGGCTGACTGGTGGGCCCTGAGGTCGGTTCCCGGTGTACATGTGTGTTGGAGGCGGTTTAGGTGCTCTGGTGGGCCCATGGATCCATGTGATGCTTGCGTGGCGATCTCTGATTCGCCGAGGCTCTCTCTCTTGGATTGGTGACGTCATTGATCCAGGGGCTGCTTGCATGGCAGCCCCTCATTGGCTGAGCCTGAAGTGCTAGGATCATATAGGTGTGCTTTCTCCTCATTTCTTATGCTAAACACCTGCATTCATCTTTATACAGCCACTTGTGGAAATCGTTAGTTTAAAGCCCTATTCTAGTGTGGATGCATGATTATCATGTTGAAATGCAGGGATTGACGGCCCTAAATTAGGTACTTAACGGTTGTCAACAACAACAAGTCAAAACTCAAGTGAACTAGCCTCCTATGCCATTTCCAAAGCTCTGCCGAAACACTAGCAACCAAACAATGAGAAGAGCCGACACACTGAGAAAAATCGGCTCTGAAAATCTGACCCTCGGGGATGATCGTGCACATAAGATCACCTCGAGAATCCAAAACACGAGAAGCGCCTGTTTTGAAACGGACATCAAAACCCTCATCAAGAAGTTGGGACACCGAAAGAAGCTTAAACCCCAAAGACTTGACAAGTGCAACACGCCTAAGAGTGACAGACTCGGTCACCTTCACCGTGCCCACTGAAAGCACTCTACCTTTCCCATTATCCCCAAAAGTGATGTACTCTTCGGTCATCATCGGGGTGAGGCTGGAGAACCACCTTCGATCTCTGGTCATGTGTCGAGAGCAACTAGAGTCGATCAACCAAAAGCCCTCCAAGCCTCCCACCTGAAAGTCAAAAATGAGAGCGGGAGTGAGCAAACAACTCAGCACTGGGGTTAGTACAAAATGAATCAAACCAGTGCCGTGCCATTTGCTCAAAAGTGGGGTTAGCAAAATCCATCCTATTACCCCTAGGTGGAACACCCACACGTCTCCTTGGAGGACTACGCGTACCATGAGGTGGAGACCGTGGCCCGTAGCTCCTCTGAGACCTAAAGCTGCGATCATTCCCCCTATACTCGTATTGGCCACGAGTGAAGGAACGTCCAGCAAACTCACCACGCCCAAACCCAACATGCCTACTGTTGGTATTTCTTAACCTCACCACTAGTTGTACACCTAGCGTGAGCGTAAGATCCACCTGGGTATACCGACGGGTACAAAAGAATCCGCAAGCGCACGGAAATACCGCTGCAGCACTTCACCTCAGGACTATTCTAAAGGGTATCAAATCCAAGGAACGGTGTGTACTACCTTCTATCCTAGAAGAATGGTCCAAGGACACCAAGCCCCTGCTTGGATAGAGAGATGATGGGGTGTTCGGTTCTAGGGGGGTACAAGCTGTAACAGAATCTCACTTCGGACACCGGACCCTCCTGGCTATAACAGTCGGTTCACGGCAAATGGTTGCCTATACCTGTATCTGAACGTGGGGGATTCCATAAGGGTCCAACAGCTGTCACTACCGCGGCCTACCCCAAGACAAACCGTGGGATACAAGGCAATCGAAGGATAACCCGTTGTCTAGACACCACGTCTACACCACCGGTTACTACTATAGCACGACTACGTCTGCCAGCCCTTAACAACACTATAGCACTTAGTATAAATACAGAGCGACGAACCTGCGAGTACGGCTAGACCTTGCCCATCATTGAACCGAGGTGGTGCGAGGTCGAACGACTAAGCACCAATTAATGTATTCCAATAAGATCTAATGAGATAACTCACACAAACGGAATGCAAAATTATTCATCTAGTCAACAAGATCAAAGGATCGTGTCACAAAGAACACGGGCCTCTAAATGATGAACAGATGAAGAACTCAAGAACATATCACCCATGCATGAATATCACTTTAGTCTAAAAGGGAAATACAGAAATACTCACTTTGCTCTAAATGAAGAACAAATGGGAGTCTCACCCACACCACCATCTACATAGCACCTACACCCAACTACACATGGAGAGGTGAGAACTCACCTCTCCAAGTGAGGAAACGAGAGAGGGGAGAACTTGGGATGTGTCTCCATTCTTACCCCCTCCCCTCTTATTTATAGGCCCGGGTCACTGCGCGAGAACACCCAAGCACCACGAGAATGCCCTTAGGATCCAATGGGGAGACGACACGTGGAAGATGGAGGCGAACCGCCTTAAGGTAGGGTCGGCCGACCTGGGGCTCTGCCGACCTGGGCCCACCACGTCTTGCATTGTGCTTTCTCCCAGTGACTGATATGTGGTCCCTTATGACGGTTCCAGGTGCCCACGCGGTTTGGAGGCGGTTAGCTCGGGTTGTGAGCCCTTGAATCCTTGTGCTGAACACGTGGTGGCATCTGATTCGTCGGGAAGTGCTTCTCTTGGATTGATGAGGTGTCATGAACACATGGCATCCTGTGTGCCAGCACATCGCCACGTGGCCTGGTGTGGGTCTCACCGGTCACATGATATAGTGTGATCTTATCTTGTGCATATCTCTTTCATCCGAGCTCCAAAGTATACAAATGATATATCCATTTCGATCGTCTCGACGAGCCCATCACAACGGTGCAGTCCAAATTGGCATTTGGGACTGTTTATGATGATGCCATATTCATGCCATTAATGCACTTGCTTCTCAACTATATCATTTCATGTGTATTCTGGTGTGTCCTGCAACAAAAGATAGAAACACCAACACTTGTGGAAATTATCAGTATAAACCCATATTCTAGTGTTGATGATCACTTTCCGTTTATTCTATGCTGGTATTGACGGCCCAAAAGTGGTACTTAACAGCCGTCAACACCTACTACCATCTCTTTGGGGTGGCACACCTCGAGGCACAAACTCACGCCTCTCTCGAGGGTAAATGGTATGCACCACACCCTCACCCCTTGGCACCATCCTAGGTTCAGGCACACCACGAGAAGGGCGGTAACTGTCTTTGTTTGCCATCTCCCTAGCAAACCTCTCCTCATTCTTCCTCCTGAAGCAAAACTTAGCTAGGTGCCCATCCCTCCCATAATTCTCACAATGGAAGGGTTTTGGTTTTGGTTTTGGCTTTGGGCTCTCTTTGGGCTGTGGCTTCTCCTCACTCAGTTTCTCTCCCTTCTTCCCAAAGAACTCATTCCCCAAGTCACTCTTGAACTTGATGGGTTTCTGGAAGTTGTCGGTGTGTGGAGGAAACACGGGAGGATCTGGGGTTGTGTCTAGTCGGTTCCTAAGTGGGTTGGGTTTAGGAGCATAGGCATTTTTGTGGAAGGTTTTTGGTGGAGCTATGGTATCACCAATCTTCTCCTCCTTCTCACCACTGCACTCCCCAACCTTATCCGACCCAAGCGCCTGCCCATCATAGCGCTTGTATGCCTCAATCATCATCTTGAGCTGAGGCTCATGACCCGACAACCAACCCATCATCTTTCTCAACTCATCATTTCCATTCTGCAAACGATCAACATAGTGTGCAAGCTCCAAATTCTTCACAACATTTATTTCACAAGTAGAGCATGATGTAGGAATAGGAGCTTTCAGCTTAGCCTCTAGTGATCTAGCATAAGCAAGTGAAACATCTAGCTTCACATGCAAAATAGGACAAGAAGTGCAAGCACCAAGCTAGGAGGGCCTAGATTTCATCTCATCTAGCTCAACCCTAAGCACATCTAGTTCCTCAACCTTGGAGGCATACTTTCCTTAAGCACGGTCAAATCACCAAGAAAAGTGGAACAATCAGTGCATTCAGGTTCATTGGTCACAATAGGAGCAGACTTCAGAGAATCTATTTGAGCCCTAACATCAACAAGCAAGGACTCTAGCTCAACCACCTTCTCCTTAGCCTCTCCAAGCAAAGACCTATACTCTCTCTTCTCCTTGTTGGTCTTTCTAAGCACATCATCACAGTTGTCAAGCAATTCATTCAACCTAGCATTCTCCGCTAACAAGAAGGAAGGATCATTGTTTACCTCATCCTTAGAGTCGGAGTCCGAGTCATCCTTGTTGCTCTTCTTGCTTGCGGAGCTATGTGCCATGCCGCAAAAGCCTTGGGCGGTGAAGCACAGGCCATTGATGTTCTTGCTTGACCGCTTGCCCTTGTGTCGTTCTTCTTCATCACTTGAGCTCGATGAAGAGTAGCAGGAGCTCGAGTCGATGTCGCTCGCTCCGGCAACCATCGCTCACTCCTTCTTCTTGTGACCACCACTCCTCCTCGGCCTCCGCTCGGACTTGTTCTTGCCCTTGTGGTCATCCCTCGAGCGGTGCTTGTGGTCGGTCCTCGGACGGTGCTTGTGCTCGGGCTTGATCTCCATGGCCTCCGGGTACTCAGCAATAAAGTGCCCGTGCTTCCCGCACCGATAACACATGCCCGAGCTCCTCCTAGTGTTCTTCCAGTTTGTGTACATGCGCTCGAACCGCCTGCTCAGCAATGCGAGATCCTCCTCGCCCAGCACGTCAAACTCCTCATCTAGCATGGACACAAGACAAGACAAAGAGAACTGTCTCGAAGACATGTTAGCGTTAGTCCTTGGTCCAGAAACGAGAGCCAGACTATGAGGGTCAGTCGGGTTCTCGATCCTTGCTCGCACCCCACGGTCCACCTCGGACGACTTGAGCTTGGAAAACAGCTCATCCACCGTGAGGGTCTCGTACTTTTCCGACTCAATAATGGCCTCGACCTTCTCACTCCACACAGTACGATTCAGAGAGTGCAGGAGCTTCACAGCCCTGTCATGATCATCGTACGGGAGCGCGGCTACATTCGCCCTCATGTTGTTCACAATCACAGTGAACCGCTGGAACATGGTGTCTATGTACTCACTGGGGAGATGAGTGAAGTTCTCGTACTCTCTCCGGTAGGTCGCGAACAAGCGAGCCTGAACCTGAGCGTTCCCAGCGTGAGCATTCTTCAGCTGCTCCCAAATCCTACAAGCCAAGTCCTCTGTCTGAACCCGATCGAATTCGGATTGACACAGAGCACGAAACAAGTAGTCGACCACCTTGTTGTTGGCATTGTACATATCCCTCGATCCTGGAGCTAGGAAGTTAAACGAATGAATATAAGCTGTGTTCACCGTAATCCCAAAGGATCTGACCTTTGCCGCGGAGGAAAGCAGCCATCCGCCTCTGCCACATCTAGTAGTTCTTACCATCAAAGTGTGGAGGACCCGAACCACGTTCCTGGTACGCCATCTTTGGATCTTAGACTGGTTAGAATCACGAAGATCCGTAACCGACTTTGATACCAATTGAAGGACCGATTAGGCGACCAAAGAGGGGGGGAGTGAATGGGAGCCGATAAAAATTCTTCTCCGAAGAGTCGAACTCGACTATGTCCCAAACTCACAACCAAGGATTCCCACACGAGCTTGCCAAGGTTGAGTAGTCACAACGGACCTACCAACCCTAGGAACAAGTCCAAACACAACCCAAAGCGGAAGCACAACTCAAGAAGCAAAGGACTTAATCAAATCTGCCTGGCCAGGACGGACGGTCCGATCGACCCTCACGGACCGTCCATCAAGACCTGGCGGACGGTCCGAGCCCCTAGGATGGACGGTCCGTATTAACGGACAG
Source organism: Cenchrus fungigraminus (assembly GCA_036936925.1). Taxonomy (NCBI): domain Eukaryota; kingdom Viridiplantae; phylum Streptophyta; class Magnoliopsida; order Poales; family Poaceae; genus Cenchrus; species Cenchrus fungigraminus. The sequence goes on along the minus strand of CM072772.1, from coordinate 51,374,317 downwards.
AACCTCTAGTAGCACCCCTCAAAAATACGAATGGTCCGACATGGCACCACGGATGGTTCGATGACTGCAGACGGTCCGTGACCCCTGCGCGGACGGTTCATCCCCCTTGCGGACAGTCCGTTACCTACGGACGGACAGTCCGACAAACACGATCCAAAAAGGAACTCAACCCCTACGAATCAAATCACCGACCAGCAACAACACGTGATGAAGTGGACGAACTGGGTCTCCCGCAGTCGATCTGTGAGCACACGACAGACGGTCCGTCGCTCACTAACAGAACAGCCTGAGCTCGAAAACGCAAGGTCAACTCCACCTATCCATCCATGGATCTCCCAAACGGCTGAAGGGATTGAGACAAGATTTAGGGAAGATGTGAAGCGTCCCTAGGGAATGCTATGCCCAAAAACTTGGAGCCTCAAACCAACTAAATCGCCGGGAATCGATCACGAACCGAGCTCTACCAAAAAGCTAGGGTTCCACCCGAAATCCTCAAATCCATGGTCAAATCCAGAGTTTGAGGGGTCAAGATCAAGTACAAATATGCACAAGGCATCTATCCATGATCCTCACAAGAAAATCTGAACCCAAACACCTCAGAATCAGAGGAACAAGCCGCGCATGAAAATCCAACGAAAATAACCCGAAAAAGACACGAAAATCACCTGAGCCACAAGAAGGAAATCAACGCAACCATGAAAGCTTCCATACACTCGGATGTCAGATTCTCTACAAAACGGTGAAGACAATCTAAGCCTATGGAGCAGAGAAATGAGAAGAAGTCCAGGTGGATGGTTTACCCAGAAACCCAAGAGCTATATATATGTAGTCCCTCTGGGTTGGGCAAATGACTAAGCTACCCCTAGAACTTAAACTGAGATACAAACCCCTCAGGGGCCATCTGGTCAAGTAGCTCTCCTCTTCATCAGGCGGCCACGCCTTCGCCGCAGTCTGTGTCCTCCCGACGCAAGCCCTGCGATCCCGCTGTGTGTCCCCCGGCATCGAAGCTTCTCAGCGTGCCTGGATCCCGTCTCCGCCCGCTGAGCCTCCGGTCTTGGTTTTGTGGCTCAACTAAGTAACCCTACAGTTTTGTGGTGAACCGCTGCAAACCCCGCGTGCAGACTCCGGTCGTGAGCCACTACCCTACACCGGCTCGAGTCGACGACTTCATCTTGCTTTTCTTGCCACCATGCGGCCCGCACTTGATCCCGTTTGGCCACCGGGTCCATCGACCCGAGCCTACTTGTCTCTCCACTCCTCGGAGGCCCCGCAAGGTTGTCAATCACTCATCACAGCAAGGAGCGACCATCCACCGGTCCTCGGACGCTCCGGTCCTCAGCAGGCTGTCAGGGAGCAGCACGGAACTTCCAGGAAAAACCTTAGAGGTTCCGGGATATTGTGTAAGTGGTTAAGACAGCTAGCTGATAGGTCATATGTGGCTGGGATGTTGATGTTTAGAGAAGGTTTTTAAGCACTTGGTTTCATCCATGGCACTATTAGTATCCCTCTTGATAATTGCAGCATTTAAGCGCTTTGATGGTCAGGCGCTTGGGTCGGATAAAGTTGGAGAGTGTAGTGGTGAGAGAGAAGGGAAATTTGGGAAAACTCCAGTTCCGTCACATACTACACCCAAGAACCAGTTTGCCCCCAAGCCAAACCAGACACATAAACCGAGAGAGAAACTAGTGAGAAGCCAAGTGAGCAAGGCAAAAATCTTGAGAAGAAACCACAACCAACACCCAAGGCAAAACCAATCCGCTTCGATGGTGAGTATTGTGGGAGGGTTGGTCACAAGAGAGAGTTTTGTTTTAGGAGAAAAAGGGATGAGAGGTTTGCTAGGGAGATGGCAAATAAGGATAGGTACCGCCCTTCTCGTGGTGTGCCTGAGCCTCGTGCTATGCCTCAGAGTAAGGGTGTTGTGCATACGGTGCCATCTTGGAGGGATCGAGGCTTGTCTACCCGAGGTGCTGAGAGTTTCGGTTTTCGAGGTTGTGGTGTTGATCGGTTCAGATCTTTTGGTCGTGGAGTAGGTGATGGGTATGTTGAGTCTGGTGGTGGTATGTTTGCTGGACGTTCTCCACCTCGTGATCAATACGAGTTTGGGAGGGGTCGCAGCTTTGAGTCTCAGAGGGGCTACGGACCACGTTTTTCCTTTCGTGGTGCTCGTACTCTTCCAGTGAGACGTGAGTTGACTCCTCATGGTGGTCATAGATTTCGTAAGAGTTTTTGTTGACGGTTCAAAACCGTGCTCAAGTTCACCGCAAGCCTACGGGTGACTTGGTGCCTTTTTCACCAAGGAGGGTCCTCCCTAGATTTGTCAATCCAAGGATCGGAAGCAAACTCCTAAGACTATCCATCTAACCTACCGGTCTAACCCTATGTGAAGCGTAGATTGCATAAAGATTAAACAAACATGAAAGGATGTATGGATCACATCCACCTAGCCATAAAGGTAAGCATCCAAAGGTAACCCTAGCCTATCGTCTTCTTGTTGCCGTTCCGGCCAAGGTGACAAACCAATCTAATCCTATACTATGATAAGGAGTACACTCGATATGGAGTAACCCGATATGGAGTGGTCCGATACACGTTCATTCGCCGCTTTCTCCTCCACCGTACTGTCACTACGCAAGGATAATCATCACCGAACGACAACCTAGGTCCGTGCACTACAACGATGTATCCGCAAGACAAGACTAATCACCATGATTCGATCTAATCCTACTAAAAGCATATGGTAGCTACACACATGAATAAGCACAACTCGTAGTAGATCAAAGTAAGGACAAGGATTGCTTTATATCACCATCGAATGTTGAAGGTACAAACGACTTGACGAATTCAAGTCGCGGCTCCGGAACTCCACCATGGCTTCACCACGCAGGGCCAACCATGGCGGCTAGGGCATGGCCTAGGCCATCTCCTAGGCAACTCGAGGACTTGCGGTGGCCGTCGGCTTCCTCCCGGTGCTTCTCCTTCGTGTCGGCGGCTCTCTGATGAATGGATGGATATGGCGGCCGGCGGAGGCAGAGGCAATTTATAGAGGAGCACGTAGGTCAAAGGGGGTCGCGAACTGCCATGAAAAGGGGCTGGGCTGGCTGGCCTGGGCCGACCGGCCTGGGCCCGTTTCGGCTCGGTTCGGCCCTGGTTCGCTCCCCGACGCTTCTCGGTCAATTGTTGACTTGCTCCCTTATGCATGTGGCCCTTGACGTCGTCTTCTCCATGGTTTAGATAGAGCTCCTTGTCGCGCAAGCTTCAGCATCTTCTGTTCAAGTCCCTGGAGTTTTGCGGCTTCATGCTTCGGTCCCTGGGCCATTTGGAGTCATGTTCATGATGTGTCTTGACTTGTGCCGGGCTTCATGATCTTCTCTTGAAGTGCTTGATGAACTTATCCCGAAAGTCTCCTCTTTAACGTTATTTTCTTGCGTAAACAATAAACTCCAAAATCGACATGCAAGAGTGAACTTGATACCTCCGGGGGGTTAGTACCATTAGTTAGAATATCAAATACGTGCAAATGTTGACGGTAAACTCATAGCTAGGTGTACCAAAATCGACCGTCAACATACCCCTATGCTTAAACCTTGCTCGTCCTCGAGCAAGTCCAAGATCTTTGCTTACCCTTGGAAATCAGCGTTGCCTTTCAATGTCTTCCCTGCACTTAGTTATACACAACAAGATATATTGCTCTCTCAAGTATTTAGCATTTAAGGTTCAAGTTTTGACCGGCTACTTCATTATGGAAGATAGACTATTATTAAAGAACATGCCACAATAAAACAAATATAGTGCTCTCGAACTTAAGAAAACTTCAAACCTTTACCTTGTTGCATCGTGAAGAGTTTTCAAAAAGTTGCACATCTAACATAAGTGAGGTTCTCTTGCAAAAGCTCATGGAAACACTCATCTCGTCAAGTCACTCAAGCCTACACTAGATTATTCTCAACCTATCCTACTCATATATGAAAGTGGAAAGCTTATGTGGAGCTTGGTAGGTAAAAACAATCCTAGCAAAACATTATACTTGAAATATTGTGAAACTAAGAGAGAGATCTATTGGAATTACCGAGACTAGTCAAAAAGGCCATAGAAAATAAATGTTGGAAAGAGAGAGAGATGGAACACACGCATTTAGAAAGGTGGACATGTGCAAGTGGCAAATGGGTGATCCCGAGACACAAATGAAGTTCTCGTTATCGGATTGCACATGGTTGGAAAAGATTGAATATGGACTTGTCTTCAAAGCTCTCTTAGATTTAAATGAAAGCTTAAAAAGAACCAAGGAGCATTTTTATTTTTCTCTCTTTTTTTTTCTTTTCTGATTTTTTTCTTTCTTCTCTCTATTTTTTTCATCATTCATTTTTTCTTCTCTTTTTTTCTCTTTTTTTTCTTCTTCCTTTTTTTATTCATCATTTTTTTATGCTCCTCCGAACTTTTAAGCAACATAGTACTTGCTATAGCAGTCCTCCCCCATGCTTAAATGATTGCTCGTCCTCGAGCATAGAAGTGAGGGGACCTATGGCTGCTAGAGAAGTACAAAATTCTTGTATTCCTTTATAAATCTTTTGAAATCTTCAAGGGCATCCTCCATGTCGAAACTCGCATGATCATTGATGAGTCCCTCCATATGTTATATGTCTTGAAATCTTGCCAGAAAATCTTTAGAAAATTCGTCGAAAGATCATCCATACTCAATTTGGGTTGTTGTCAAGGAGGTAATCACAAAGAGATGTTTTGGGTTTAGGGTGGATGCCCAGCGAAGTTTGTAAAATTTCCAATGTAGAAATTCACAATGCATGGACAAAAATGGCTAGCATGAAAAAGATACGCAAAGGAATGAATAGCTTCTTAGTCTCGTACCACAGAAATCAATCCTAATCCAACTCATCAATATATAAGTTTGCAAACTAAAAGGTTACATCATGAAAGTACTTGTATGTGTATAAGCTTTGGTAGGTAGAGCCTTGCAAGAGATTCACAAATGTAGATAGCATAGTGATTTTAAATAAAACAAGAGCAAGGCATAGGTCATCGGTAAACTTAAATCAAAGAGCAACAAAAAGTATGTGGGTCTTAAAAATTAGTCATTTAACCTCCACAAATGAAAGAGCTGATATTTAATCAATTTAAGTTCCTTTTAATAGAGAGCAAAAAGTCATGTCATATAAAACATCATGCAAGTAAAACAAAGCGGCAACTTTCATCACTTTTCCATAAGCAAGACATACAAATGATATCATCGTGGTAAGCTCAAAAGAGATGGTGATTCATTTATTGAAAAATAAAAACTAACAAACTTAGGTTGTCCTCCTAGTAGCCATGTTATTGATCGAGAGATAGATACAAAGTTTGTTTATGGTTGAAAGCATATATGTGCAAGCATTTAAAAGGAGATGAACAAAGATAAAGTTAAGGGCGAGTTACCGTCCTTTACGATGCTCGAAGTGAAGTGCAGCGTGGCCTCCCCCATGCTTAAGCATTGTGCTTAGCATGGAAAAAGAATGATGGGCATCTTGTGGTGAAGGTGATCCTTGTACTCCACGTGACCCTTTTTTTTCCTTTTGTCTTTCAAATTCTCCCCCATGCATAGCATGTTGCGAAGTGTGGAAGAACTTGAATCGCTTGTAATCCCCTATTGCCATGTGTTTTGAGGATCATCTTTACACCTTGCCTTTGTTACCTCAGTTGTCCTTCAACTTCTTCTTATTATCATCAAGCCATGGTTCCAATCCTTCATCATATCGTCATCACCGACTTCCATCCCGTCCTTGTCGCTGCCTCATCTTCCACAGTTTTTCTTTTACTTCCAGAACAGAACATGTACTGAAACACCCCTCCAAGTTGAAGTTTATGGAATTATCTTTCCAACGAGCCATCATACGCATGAAACGGGTTCCGAACAAGAGAGTTGTGCCTTTTTTACTCCGGCGATGCAATCTGTCCAAAGCTGATTTCAGACCGCGCAGCGCTCAATGTTTCTACCATATCTCCTTGTACGGGTCTTCAAATTTGTCAAACTTGGATGTGTTGGAATCGTAACTTGATGGAGCTTCTTATTTTCAACATTTCTTCCATTGTACATCTCTGAACACGTGCTCAAATCTTGATAGAAACAACACTTTCCTTCTCAAGCCTTGTAGATGACTAACGATCTTGATTGCAATTGGTCAAGAACTCATGGGGACACTTTGTCATGCCTACAAAACAAATCAAATGCACATTCTATCCCCGGGGTGATGATCGGGAGTAGAAACAATTGCCAACAAACCAAATGCATCCCTAAGATCTCAACTTGTGGCATAGCTTACCTAGTAAAAAGAAAAGTAAGAACCTAATGAGTGTACGTGCGTGTAGGTGAAAATGCAAATGAAAGGAAGGGATATAAACAATGACAATGTTTGCACCAAGTTCTAAACACCATGTTTACAACTAGATTGCTTTATTTCTATATACCCATAAAGATTTAACCGAGGTCAAAACACCATGTTCATTCCAAGGTTAATAACTCTTCATGTCGCAAGAAAGTTAAAGCGCATTGCAAAGCTTATAAACCAACCTAATGCAATATGATAGCAAGGTTTATAAAACTGAATGATGGTGGTCTTCAATCATGTCTAAACACCATGTTTACACAAGATTGCAAAAGAAAATGCCTCGTGCACGAAGCACCATTATAGAAATAAAGCATTCATCAAAAAGTTTCACAAAGAAACCAAGCTAACCTATGCATGATAGAACAAAGGGGTTGATGTAAAATGCAAATGCAAAGGAGTTAGTAAAAAGGGTTAGCAATGTTTGAAAAAGGGTTTCAATGTTGTTCCTCAATAACGACAAGCAAGTCACTTTATGAGAGGTAGAGTCTTGGCAACAAAATTGTTATCAAAAGACCTAATCAAACATGCTAACAAGGTTTTAAGGTAAGGCTTGTGGGTATCCTATATTTTTGGCTTAAGACAAGAATTTTGAAAAGATAAGTCAGGTGAAGAAACTCTATCTAAGGTTGTTTTGGAAGAGAAGAAAAGCAAGGGTTAGATTTTTGGATGAAAAACAAACCTACGGTTTTAGGATTACTAAAGGTATGAGGGGATTTTCCTAAGGGTTTAGGATGAGGCTAGTCAAAATTTTTAATTAGAAAAGGGATAGAGATAGACTTGGTCAGATTGACATAAGTCGATTCCTCCCTTTGTTGGCCTAGGTTCTAGGTGTGGTTTGATAGGAAGGTTTAGGCAAAGATTTATTTTTTTTTATTTTAAGGGTTATAAAAGATGAGATGCAACATGCAACACAATGCAAAGGTGGAGAACAAAGTGGAATGAAGTGCAACATGATTATGAATGAACAAAATGACATGACATGATATGGTGGTGATCTAAACCAAAAGCAAAAGTTAGCCTAAGTTAACTAGCCACAAGTTTAGAATCAAAGGGATCATGCTTCATATTTCTCTCTAAAAAGACACAAATAAAAAGACTCTAAACACTAATAAGCACACAAAAAAGTGGTCTACAAGTTTTCCAAAATCAAGTAGCATAGTGCTCACTCAATATCCATTTAAAGCATACAACATGTGGTTGTGACATTTATTAGAGCACTGGTACGATGTTACTTGAAGTTTTCAAATAAAGAACACAATGTAGACTTGTCATAGTTTATATAGATATATAAAAAGATCGGGTTGCCTCCCGCAAGGCGCTTAATTTTAAGTCATAGAGCTCGACTTTCTCACGTACCTTTTTATCGTCGTGAAGCCATGGTTACTTGTGCGAGAATCCAAAGTAGCCATGCAGCTTGATGTTGACTTACGAAATCGGTCGTGGTTCGCTTCCAACATCATCATGTGTTGAGTGGTGCCTCTTGTGTCTTGATTCATCCAAGCTCCAAAGGGTTTGTTTTAGTCCTTAGCTTCTGAATTTCATCATGTATGTGTTGTGGAACCGTTGCCCCATCTTCTCTTTATTGTCACCATGTCCATCTCCTCTATCTTGTCGTCATCACCTTGTTGCTGCCTCTTCTTCGTGGATTTACCCCTGCATCCTGAACAGAACATATACCAAAATATAGTTCTATTGAAAAATATATAAAATTACCTTTCCAACTGGTACTTATTCATCTTAATCGGAGTCCGGATGAGGGAGCTATGGCTGTTTCACTTCAGCATTGCTTGCTGTCCAGAATTTCAGCACGTGCAACCTTCGGTGATTCGGCCATATCCGCTTGTAGGAACCTCCGATTGCCTTGCCGCTTGATTCGTTGGAACATAGACTTCATGGGGCTTCTGAAAATCCAAATTTATCTAATGCTTTCTGCTGAGGCTCATGCAAACATCGTGATGACATCATTATCCTTTCGTCCATCGATCCGGAGATGTAAGCGTGGTCTTTTCTTCAAGTCTTTTAGGGCCCCATGTCACGCATCCCTTGGCTTCAAAAATCATTACCATCGCTGCATGAGCATGATGGTAATGGAATCCTTCTACATCGCGCTTGACATGGTCGTTTCCGAAACCTATAGCTCGAACAAACAATCCTCCAAAAGACATTAGTCTAAAAACTTAATCGACACATAGGCATACCTTGTTCATCTTCATTTGCTTTGGGTGGGGGCTCGATAGCGGATGTTGGGCCACTAACCAAGGTTAGCACCTACCACTAAAGAGCAATTCTTTGCGTAGCCATCTAACCCTACCGGTTTAACCTACCGGTCTAACCCTATGTGAAGCGTAGATTGCATAAAGATTAAACATACATGAAAGGATGTATGGATCACATCCACCTAGCCATAAAGGTAAGCATCCAAAGGTAACCCTAGCCTATCGTCTTCTTGTTGCCGTTCTGGCCAAGGTGACAAACCAATCTAATCCTATACTATGATAAGGAGTACACTCGATATGGAGTAACCCAATATGGAGTGGTCCGATACACGTTCATTCGCCGCTTTCTCCTCCACCGTACTGTCACTACGCAAGGATAATCATCACCGAACGACAACCTAGGTCCATGCACTACAACGATGTATCCGCAAGACAAGACTAATCACCATGATTCGATCTAATCCTACTAAAAGCATATGGTAGCTACACATGAATAAGCACAACTCGTAGTAGATCAAAGTAAGGACAAGGATTGATTTATATCACCATCGAATGTTGAAGGTACAAATGACTTGACGAATTCAAGTCGCGGCTCCGGAACTCCACCATGGCTTCACCACGCAGGGCCAACCATAGCGGCTAGGGCATGGCCTAGGTCATCTCCTAGGCAACTCGAGGACTTGCGGCGGCCGTCGGCTTCCTCCCGGTGCTTCTCCTTCGTGTCGGCGGCTCTCTGATGAATGGATGGATATGGCGGCCGGCGGAGGCAGAGGCAATTTATAGAGGAGCACGTAGGTCAAAGGGGGTCGCGAACCGCCATGAAAAGGGGCTGGGCCGGCCGGCCTGGGCCGACCGGCCTGGGCCCGTTTCAGCCCGGTTCGGCCCCGGTTCGCTCCCCGACGCTTCTCGGTCAATTGTAGACTTGCTCCCTTATGCATGTGGGCCCTCGACGTCGTCTTCTCCACGGTTTAGATAGAGCTCCTTGTCGCGCAAGCTTCAGCATCTTCTGTTCTGGTCCCTAGAGTTTTGCGGCTTCATGCTTCGGTCCCTGGGCCATTTGGAGTCATGTTCATGATGTGTCTTGACTTGTGTCGGACTTCATGATCTTCTCTTGAAGTGCTTGATGAACTTATCCCGAAAGTCTCCTCTTTAACGTTATTTTCCTGCATAAACAATAAACTCCAAAATTGACATGCAAGAGTGAACTTGATACCTCCGGGGGGTTAGTACCATTAGTTAGAATATCAAATACGTGCAAATGTTGACGGTAAACTCATAGCTAGGTGTACCAAAATCGACCGTCAACAGTTTTCGCGGATCTTCCTATTACAGCCAACGAAATGAAGGCCTCGCCCCTTCTGAATGCTTCTCCATGGTGGTCATAGATTTGGTAGGATGAATTTTGCTAACCCCACTTTTGAGCAGATGGCTCGGCACTAGTTTGACTATTTTGTGCTAACCCCAGTGTTGAGTCGGTTGCTCGTTCTCGCTCTTGGTTTTGATTTTGCACGCGGGGGGCTTGGAGGATTTTTGGTGGATCGACTCTGGAGGCTAGCAGCACATGACCAGAGATCGAAGGTGGCCCTCCAGCCTCACCCAGGTGGTGTCCAAGGAGTACATCACGAATGAGTGATCAAGGTAAGTAGATTGGAGACTTTGTGGTGTGTGGCTCTCAAGCCACTTGGGTCTCTTTTGCTCTTTGCCTTATTGCATGTATTTAGGGTGAGCTTTGTATGCTTTTTGGCCCTAGTGCATGTGTTTGGGGGGAACTTGTGAGTTTTGTGCTCTTTTGCCCATTTTGAGCTTGGGTTGGGCATCTAATGTACATAAGCATCTTGCATTTTCATTCTTGTATCATATCATGTTTAGCATCTTTGTATCATAGACTGCATTTGTATCATATGCTTTAGAGAATGTGCTTCTCCTATATACATTGATCACTGTGATATGCTGGATGTGAGCTTATGATCTTGCTTGTGAGCTCTTGTGATGTATAACTATGCTCTTGGTAGCATTGGGATGTATATGCATGTGAATGGCTTGCTTTTGTAAAAATGCTATATGTGATCCTCTGATGTGAGTTGAATGCCTTTCATGCTCATTTTGTGCTCAGATGGCTATATCTTGCTTAATTTGTGCTTGCGAATCATGCACTTTTCATTTGGGGTCAAAGACCCGTTTGTCATCATGAATGTTTAGCCTACATGTTACCTTATGGAGGAGCCTAAGCTTCTTTTTGCCGCAAAGGCACTTCATGTACCATACTTAATTTTAAATCATGAAGTTGGTATCTTGAAATGCCTATGCTTGAAAATATGCTTCCATGTCATATGTGCTTTAAATTCCTTATCTTGGGTGCTAAACCGTTGCATGATGTCTACTATTGAGAAGTATCATGTTTAGAAGTAGACACATGGCTCAGTGGCTTTGACATGACATGAGATAGCTTGTAGGTGTTTATGATGATCTTGCGATAAGAACTTGTGACCTTTTATGAAGTTTGTGAGTTATATGTTGTTTGTGCTCGTTTTGGCCATGTTGAGGTCCTATGCTCATGAGAGGGAAGTTTGTTGGAAAATGCTTCATTTTGATCATAGCTATGTCACATGTATGTATGTCCTCTCTATCTTGTTGGCGATGCTTGTACGGAATTTTGAGCTATCTTGCTTGATCTATGTTTCATTCCTAGCATCTTGTAGTGATCATTGTCTACTTGAGAAGCTCATGCTTGCATTTGTAGACTTGATTCATGCATTAACAACAAGGGGGAGAAATATGTGCATCCAATTCAGTTTGCATTAAAGGGGGAGAGTTTTGCATCAAGGGGGAGAAAACCTTTTCAGAGATGGATACTCAGTTCAGGAGGAGAACTTGAGTTTGCACGCATTTGTTCAAGGGGAGCTTGCATTCATGCTTTGGGAGCTCTTTGTGTCGTCTGAGTTGTGCTTTGTGCTTTTTGCCTCACCTTGAGGAGTCAGCATTTTGAGCATTTTGTCTCGGTTGTGTTGAGCCGTTGCCCTTACCTTAGGGGACCGAGACTTGCTCTCTCAAGTGATCTTGTTTTGGCTTTTGTTTGGCTTTTGATCACTTGTTTGAGTTTTTGGTCGTTTCTTTTCTTTTTCTCTTTTCTCTGAATTGGTTACTATGTGGGTTGTCAATGCACTCATCAAGGGGGAGATTGAGGACCAGAGCGTCCGAGGATCGGTGGATGGTCGCTCCCTGGTGTGATGAGTGATTGACAATGTGGTGTGGACTGACTCTTGGCCGAGTATTGTAGGTGCAGGTTGCGGCTTGATTCGCGTTGGTGTAGGTGAAGAGCGGACGCGAAAGGTTTTAGCCTTGCGGGGCCTCCGAGGAGTGGAGAGACAAGTAGGCTTGGCTCGATGGACCCGGTGGCCGAACGGGATCAAGTGCGGGCCGCACAGTGGCAAGAAAAGCAAGACGAAGTTGTGGACATGAGCTGGTGCAGGCTAGAGGCTCACAACCAGAGTCTGCACGCGGGGTTTGGTTGGTTTACTCCACAAAACCAACACCGAGCCGGGACGACCGTGGCGGCCAAGTCATCAGTGGGATTGGCGTGGAGGCTACACCGAGTCCGTGGGGTTTGCGGTGGTTCACCACAAAACTGTCGGGTTCCTTAGTTGAGCCACAAAGCCAAGACCGGAGGCTCGGGGGGCGGAGACGGGATCCGGGCTCACCGAGAGACTTCGAAGAGGAGGACACACGTCGAGATCGCAAGGCTTGCGTCGAGGCTAAGCGAGGTGCGGTCGCCGGGCATCCGTCCCATGGTGCTACGACGAGTATTCCCAAAGTGCCCTTCGGGGGCATGTATCCTAGTATTATGTAATAGGGGTAGTTTTGTCTTTCAGTTGCCTCCATATAAACTTAGAGGAGAGAGGATGACAGCCACTACTTGGAACCCTAATTCATTTTGCTTCCTTTTCCCCTTCCCATAGGTTTCCCATAGGCTAGCTTGAGAGCTTCATGATTCATCTTGAGAGAGGGTTGGATGTTCGAGCGGCTTGCTAGACCTTGTATGAACCATTCATGGTATGTATAGAAGATTGGGCGTGGTTCATCTAGTGTCTCTTTGTCTCCCGACGTTTCTCCTTTTTTGGTGATTTTCGGAGCTTTTTCTTGGGATTTTCGTGGGAAGCTTTTGGAGGCGTTTCTTTGCGGGATTTGTTTTGGGAATCACACATGAGGTTGGTGTGCCTCTTTTTTTTGGTGATCTTGCCCCTCAAATCCTGTGGAAAGCTCTCTGATTTGGTGATTTTTGGTGGAGCCCGAGTTCTTGTGGTTGAGCTCAGTTGTGATTCGATTCCCGGCGTTTTGGTGTGTTTGAGGCTTCAAGTTTTCGGGTATAGCATCCCCTAGGGACACTTCTCATCTCCCCAAAATCTTGCTTCAATCCATGCAGCCATTTAGGAGATCCATGGATGGATAGGAAGGGTTGACTTCGCGTTTCCTAGTTCTATTCGCGTCCTGCGAAGGGGACGGACCGTCCGCGCCGGTTGTGCGGACCGTCCGCGGCTCTAGGTGTTCGTCGCGTGTTCTTGCTGTTCGTGAGCACAGGACGTTTTGATCTTCGGAAGCTCTATGTTTTTGTTGCGCAAAGTTCACGAATCGTCCGCGTGCAAGTGCCGGACAATCCGTTGTGGTCACGGACCGTCTGTGAGCACCAGGTCGAGGGGGTTGTTTCTGGTTGGTTTTGCGAACTATCCGCCTTGGGTGCTCGGACCGTCCGCGAGCAGGTCGGACCGTTCGAGGGGTCAGATCAGACCGACCGCGGTGGCTGAGAACCTTCTGGAGGTTCCGTTGGTGTTTACGGACCGTCCGCCGCGCAGGGTCAGACCGTCCGCCAGGTCTCGACGGACCGTCCACCAACCCAGGTCGGACTGTCCGTCCCAGGCAGATAGCTTTGCCTAAGTCCTTCGCCTCTTGTGTTGTGCTTCCGCTTTGCAACTCGTTTGGGCTTGTTCCTAGGGCTGGTAGGTCCGTTGTGACTACGTACCTTGGCAAGTTCGTGTGGGAACCCTTTCTTGTGATTTTGGGGCATTGTCGAGTTCATCTTTTCGGAGAAGAATTTTTATCGGCTCCCATTCACTCCCCCCCCTCTGGTCACTTAATCGGTCCTTCAACATCATGCAATGGTTTAGCACCCAAATTAAAGTCAATTAAGCACAAAACTCTTGTGAGCATATTTTTCAAGCCTAAATCTGCCCGCCCTGCTGCTCCTGCACGTCCTGGGCGGCGCGGGGAAGCTCACGCGATGTTGCAGCCCTCGCCTGGGGGGCCCCCGCCGGTGGGCTGCAACTGAAGGAACCTTTGGTCGTGCGGGGCAGAGCCATCCGTCGAGGTAGCCGGGGGTTGACGGCTGTTAAGTGCTTACTTTAGCTGTCAATTTACTCATGAATAAAGGAGCAAGAGGCATTTCTTACACGTATTTTAGTTAAGAAAAATATAGTTCCACTTGTCCTTGGAGATTATGTGATTGCAGGAAAATATAGTTACACGTAAGCGTGGTGCTTGGGTTGCGTAGCTACATTGCTTATGAGTGTATCCCACGGTTTGTCTTGGGGTAGGCCGCGGTGGTGACAGCCGTTGGACCCTTCTGGAATCCCCCACGTTCGGATACGCTGTAGGAGTCTAAAGTCTAACAACCGGAGTCGTGCGTAAGCGACGCGGGAGGTTAGCTCCCCGTTTGTACCTGGGTGCTTGAGCCAGCGATCATGCGATGCTAGTGTGTGTCTAACTCGTCTGACTGACTTTGTGTGTTTAGTACCTTAGAACCTAGAACTAACTCGTATGTTGCCTCCTAAGCCTAGGACCTTTAGAGAGAGTGTGTTTGTGTGTTCACACTACCGACTTATCTATCATTCCTCACCCCTGTACTTGAGTGTCTGGTTTGTTTCCGTGTATGATTTATACTCATTGCAATAGTGTTGAACTTGTTAATCTGCCCAGCCTTCCTTGGATTCGATACCCTTTGGAATACTCCTTTGGGGAAATGCTACAATGGTACTTCCGTGCGCTTTCGTACTCTTGTAATCGTTAGGATTATCATTTGGTTATTTTTGGCATCGTTGCTAGGAACTCATAACTTAGCATCGACGCTAAGAAATACCAACACCGGGAGGCTGGGGCACTCCTTAGGTCGTGCGGGTCGACCGCTTGGGTCGGATGTGGCCCCATAGATGACGTCAGGCTGCTACCCTTGAGGAGGGAGAGCTGGGCCTATCTTGCCGGTCGTCGATGTTGGGCCGCCTCAGATGTGGCCCGTCATTAGCCTTCATGATTTGGGGATTTAGGAGCTAAGATGATTACTCCTAATTTATCCCCTCATCAGTAGCCCCCGAGCCTAAGGGGGAAGAGTGGATTTCTCCCTTAGGATTAGTGATATTGGCCTTTTTCTTCTGATCTTCATTTCGGTGGGGGCGCGCGAGCGCACCCGCCAGGTGTAGCCCCCGAGCCTGCGGCGGAGCCAAGGGCTCTGCTGCGGGGTGTTTATTTTAGCCGCTGCGAGTACTTGCTCGCCTTTTGAGGCCGATGTGGCCGGACGGGGGGACTTGACCCGGCGTCACGGGGGACTGTGGCTGGCCTCTGCTGATGTGACAGCGGTGCTCAGCGGGTCTTCAATTCCTGACACGCTACCTGGCGGGGTGGGTGGCCGTTGAAGCTTGTTTCGTAAGCTAGCACGCGTCAGCTGCAGCCCTTTTTGCGTGGTCGGGCTAGTGCTACCCTATAAAAGGAGCTCCACTTCGTCTTGGTGAGACTCCATGGTTGCCATATAGAGAGGGAAAGAAACCAGTAGCTTCTCCCGTCGTGGGGGGTTCGTCCCCCTGAGTGTAGAGCCACCCTTTGAGTCTTCTGATGTTATGGGAGTTCAGCGAACGGGGAGGCATGCTCTTGGCAGCCCTCTCCTACCCTAGGGCTTGAGCCCCCGCGGTGACATGGGGGTCGAGAGCTAGGGGAGGGGCGGCGACGAGAGCCGCCGCTCCGCGTCCGCGTCACCACCACTGCTTCCTGCTCCATGCCATGGAGATTCCGGGGTTGCTTCCTTGAGTGCTGTCGGCGCAGCAGGACACCAAGTTACCCCTGAACAAGCTTCGAAGATGAGGCTGCTCCCGGAGGGCCGAGGCTTCACCAGCAGCTTGTTCGGGGTGGCCCTAGGAACTTGGACTTCTTCCTGGGTGTTGGCAGTCGTGGTGGGGATGTCGACCGCCTCCCTGATCCCCGTAGGGAGTACCAGGCACTGTCAGATGTGGATGGGAGCTCAGCGAGGTGCTCCTCCAATTCTGACCTGCTGGGAAATGCAACACCGCCATGACGGTGGTGTTTTGTATTACAATACTTGTTCACGGTCCGGTGGGCCGCCTTCTTGTACCTTAGAACTCAGGGTTTTATGTTAATGCAGTTGTCCCTTTGTCCCTTCAATGTTGTCACCTGATTTGAATTCCTTTGGATGGTTCGCCTTCATCCTCTAATTCAGGGGGGGACTGTTGGTCTTCCCCAGGGATGGTGGGCGTCGTGCCCCAAGACTGGCGGTGTAATGGGGAACGGAAGAGCAGAGAGAGGGAGAGAGGGTGCGCCTCCTCGCCTCCGGGTAACCACTGCGCATGGGGCACAACGCGACTATAAAACCCTTTTGAAGGCTTAGATCGGACGCACCTCTCGTCTCCTTCTTCCTCCCGCTCGCGCTGCCTCTTTGCCTCCTCGATCCTCATACACACCAGAGACCTCACCTTCCCTAGCCCGGACTCCCAGATGGCCGGCGAGAAGCGTCCAGCGGAAGGATCCCTCGTCTCATCGGCGAGGGCGCCGCCCCTGCATCGGCGGGCGGTGCAGGAGGGGGCGGCGAGCGACAGTGCACCTGTGGCGTGCTGGCTTGAGGCCCACGGCAGGACGGGTCCCAGCGCCGACGGCTCGGGTGCAGATGCGGCTGGCGCTGCAGCTCCACCAGCTCGGCCATCTCTGGGTACGGGCACTGGTCCGTCTGTGCCCGCCGCGCCTCCGGTCACCACGGCTGACGATGCCCGTCTCTAGGCCAACCCGGTGGCTCGCATCCAAGCGCAGCTGGACGGAGCGCGGCGGCGCATCATGCTGCTTGAGGAGGAGCTGGCCACCTATTGACGGTCGATTTTGGTACATCTAGCTATGAGTTTACCGTCAACATTTGCACGTATTTGATATTGTAACTAATGTTTACGTAGGAAACTAGCACTTAAAGGGAGACTTTCGGGATAAGTTCATCAAGCACTTCAAGAGAAGATCATGAAGCCCGGCACAAGTCAAGACACATCATGAACATGACTCCAAATGGCCCAGGGACCAAAGCATGAAGCCGTAAAACTCTAGGGACCTGAACAGAAGATGCTGAAGCTTGCGCGACAAGGAGCTCTATCTAAACCGTGGAGAAGACGACGTCAAGGGCCCACATGCAGAAGGGAGCAAGTCAACAATTGACCGAGAAGCGTCGGGGAGCGAAACGGGGCCGAACCGGGCCGAAATGGGCCTAGGCCAGTCGGCCCAGGCCGGCCGGCCTAGCCTGTTTTGGGCCCGGTTCGCGCCCCCCTTTGACCTAGGTGCTCCTCTATATATTGCCTCTGCCTCCGTCGGCCGACCCATCCATCCATTCATCAGAGAGCTGCCGACACGAAGGAGAAGCACCGGGAGGAAGCCGATGGCCACCGCAAGTCATCGAGTTGCCTAGGACATGGCTTAGGCCATGCCCTAGCTGCCATGGTTGGCCCTGCGTGGTGAAGCCATGGTGGAGTTCCGGAGCCGCGACTTGAATTCGTGAAGTCATTTGTACCTTCAACATTCGATGGTGATGTAATCATATCTTGTCCTACTTTGATCTACATCGATGAGTGTTTTATCCATATGTGTAGCTAGCATATGATTTTAGTAGGAATAGGTCTAATCGTGGTGGTTAGTCTATCTCTTGCGGATACATCGTTGTTGTGCACGGACCGAGGTTGTCGTTCGGTGATGAATATCCTTGCGTAGTGACAGTACAGTGGAGGAGAAAGCGGCGAATGAACGTGTATCGGACCACTCCATATCGAGTTACTCCATATCGAGTGTACTCCTTATCATAGTATAGGTTTAGATTGGTTTGTCACCTTGGCCGGAACGGCAACAAGAAGACGATAGGCTAGGGTTACCCTTTGGTGTTTACCTTTATGGCTAGGTGGATGAGATCCACACATCCCTTCGTGTTTGTATGTTACCTTTATGCAATCAACGCTTCATGATAGGTTAGATCATTAGATTAGATGGATAGCCTTAGGATTTTGCTTCCGATCCTTGGATTGACAAATCTAGGGAAGACCCTCCTTGGTGAAAAAGGCACCAAGTCACCCGTACGCTTGCGGTGAACTTGAGCACGGTTTTGAACCGTCAACAAGCCCCTTTTTCTGGCGCCGTTGCCGGGGATCGGCAACTCGAACCCTAGGGTGATCTATCTTTCTTTTTAACTAACCCTAATTTTATTATTGCATATACCCTGTGTTTCTTGTTTGTGTCCTTGAATGCTGGTAAAACCCTAGACACAAAGCGATCTAGCCTCGCTCAACCCTAGAAGTTTTCAACATTCGGACTTTGACAAGTCCAACCTCGCTCAACCAAGTTGATGGCTACGCAAAGAATTGCTCTTTAGTGGTAGGTGTTAACCTTGGTTAGTGGCCCAACATCCACTATCGAGCCCCCACCCAAAGCAAATGAAGATGAACAAGGTATGCCTATGTGTCGATTAAGTTTTTAGACTAATGTCTTTTGGAGGATTGTTTGTTCAAGCTATAGGTTTCGGAAACGACCATGTCAAGCGCGATGGAGAAGGATTCCATTACCATCAATCTCATGCAGCGATGGTAATGATTTTTGAAGCCAAGGGATGCGTGACATGGTGCCCTAAAAGACTTAAAGATAAAGACCACGCTTACATCTCTGGATCGATGGATGAAAGGATAACGATGTCATCACGATGTTTGCATGAGCCTCAGCAGAAAGCATTAGATAAATTTGGATTTTCAGAAGCCCCATGAAGTCTACGTTCCAACGAATCAAGCGGCAAGGCAATCGGAGGTTCCTACAAGCGGATATGGCCGAATCACCGAAGGTTGCACGTGCTGAAATTCTGGACAGCAAGCAATGCTGAAGTGAAACAGCCATAGCTCCCTCGTTCGGACTCCGTTTAAGATGAATGAGTACCCGTTGGAAAGGTAATTTTATAAATTTTTCAATAGAACTATATTTTGGTATATGTTCTGTTCTGGATGCAGGGTTAAATCCACGAAGAAGAGGCAGTAACAAGGGGATGACGACAAGATAGAGGAGATGGACATGGTGTCAATAAAGAGAAGATGGGGCAACGGTTCCACAACACGTATATGATGAAATTCAGAAGCTAAGGACTAAAACAAACCCTCCGGAGCATGGATGAATGAAGACATAAGAGGCACTACTCAACACATGATGGTGTTGGAAGCGAACCACGACGGATTTCGAAAAGGCAACATCAAGCTGCATGGATGCTTTGGATTCTCGCACAAAGAACCATGGCTTCACGACGATGAAAAGGTACGTGAGAAAGTTGAGCTCTAAGACTTAAAATGAAGCGCTTTGCAGGAGGCAACCCGATCTTTTTATATACCTATATAAACTATGATGGTCTACATTGTGTTCTTTATTTGAAAACTTCAAGTAACATCGTACCAATGCTCTAATAAATGTAACAACCACATGTTGTATGCTTTAAATAGATATTGAGTGAGAACTTTGCTACTTGGTTTTTGGAAAACTTGTAGACCACTTTTTTGTGTGCTTATTAGTGTTTAGAGTCTTTTTATTTGTGTCTTTTTAGAGAGAAATATGAAGCATGATCCCTTTTGATTCTAAACTTGTGGCTAGTTAACTTAGGCTAACTTTTGCTTTTGGTTTAGATCACCACCATATCATGTCATACCTTTTTGTTCATTCATATCATGTTGCACTTCATTCCACTTTATGCTCCACCCTTGCATTTTGTTGCATGATGCATACCATATTTAAAACCTTTTTTGTGAAAAAAAAGAAACAACTTTGCCTAAACCCTCCTATCAAACCACACCTAGAACCTAGGCCAATAAAGGGGGAATCGACTTATGTCAAGTCGACAAAGTCTATCTCTATCCCTTTTCTAATTAAAATTTTGACTAGCCTCATCCTAAACCCTTAGGAAAAACCCCTCATACCTTTAGTAATCCTAAAACCATAGGTTTGCTTTGTATCCAAAAATCTAACCTTTGTTTTCTTTTCTTCCAAAACCACCTTAGATAGAATTTCTTCACCCGACTTATCTTTTCAAAATTCTTGTCTTAAGCCAAAAATATAGGATACCCATAAGCCTCACCTTAAAACCTTGTTAGCATGTTTGATTAGGTCTTTTGATAAAAGATTTTGTTGACAAGACTTTACCTCTCATAAAGTGACTTGCTTGTCATTATTGAGGAACAACATCGAAAGCCCTTTTCAAACATTGTTGACCCTTTTTACTAACCCTTTTGCATTTTGCATCAACTCCTTTGTTCTATCATGCATAGGTTAGCTTGGCTTCTTCGCGAAACTTTTTGATGAATGCTTTATTTCCATGTTAATGCTTCATATGGGCATTTTCCTTAGCAATCTTGTGTAAACGTGGTGTTTAGACTTGATTGCGGACAATCATCATTTGAGTTTTTAGAGCCTTGTTAATTTATATTGCATTGGTTGGTTTATAAACTTCACAATGCGCCCTACCTCTCTTACACTATAACGAATTGTTAATCTTGGGATAAACATGGTTAATAAATCTTTATGGTGGTGGAGAAGTTTGGCAACCACTTTGTAAGCATGGAGCTTAGAACTTGGTGTAAACATTGTTTTGTTTATGTCCCTTCCTTTCATTTGCATTTTTCACCTACACGCACGTACACTCATTAGGTTCTCTTTTCTTTTTACTAGGTAAGCTATGCCACAAGTTAAGATCTTAGGGATGTATTTAGTTTGTTAGCAATTGTTTCTACTCCCGACCATCATCCCAGGGGTAGAATGTGCATTTGATTTGTTTTTGCAGGCATGACAAAGTGTTCCCATGAGTTCTTGACCAATTGCAATCAAGATCGTTAGTCATCTACAAGGCTTGAGAAGAAGTCGCTGTTTCCATTAAGTTTGAGCACATGTTCATAGATGTACAATGGAAGAAAAGTTCATATTCAGAAGCTCCTTCAAACCTTCTTTCCAACGCATCGAGGATCATCAATTTTGAAGACCCGTACAAGGAGATATGGCAGAAACATTGAGCGCTGCACATTCTGAAAATTACAGATTGCGTCGCCGGAGTAAAAAAGGCACAACTCTCTTGTTCAGAACCTGTTTCATGCGAATGATAGCTCGTTGGAAAGATAATTTTATGAACTTCAACTTGGAGGGGTGTTTCAGTACATGTTCTATTCTGGAAGTAAAAGAAAATCTGTGGAAGATGAGGCAGCGACAAGGACGGGATGGAAGTCGATGATGACGATATGATGAAAGATTGGAACCATGGCTTGATGATAATAAGAAGAAGTTGGAGGACAATTGAGGTACAAAGGCAAGGAAGTGAAGATGATTCTCAAACACATGGCAATAGGGAGCGATTAAAGTTCTTCCACACTTAGCAACATGCTAAGTATGGGGGAGGATTTGAAGGACGAAAGAGAAAACGGCCACATGGAGTTCAAGGATCACCTTCACCACAAGATGCTCATCATTCTTTTTCATGACTAAGCACAATGCTTAAGCATGGGGGAGGCCACGCTGCACTTCACTACGAGCATCGAAGAGGACGGTAACTCGCCCTTAACTTTATCTTTGTTCATCACCTTCTAAATGCTTGCACATATATGCTTTCAACCATAAACAAACTTTGTATTTATCTCTTGATCAATAACATGGCTACTAGGAGGACAACCTAGGTTTGTTAGTTTTATTTTTCAATAAATGAATTACCATCTCTTTTGAGCTTACCACGATGATATCATTTGTATGTCTTGCTTATGGAAAAGTGATGAAAGTTGCCGCTTTGTTTTACTTGCATGATGTTTTATATGACATGACTTTTTGCTCTCTATTAAAAGGAACTTAAATTGATTAAATACCGGCTCTTTCATTAGAGGAGGTTAAGTGACTAATTTTTAAGACCCACACACTTTATGTTGCTCTTTGATTTAAGTTTACCGATGACCTATGCCTTGTACTTGTTTTATTTAAAATCACTATGCTATCTACATTTGTGAATCTCTTACAAGGCTCTACCTACCAAAGCCTATACACATACAAGTACTTTCATGATGTAACCTTTTAGTTTGCAAACTTATATCTTGATGAGTTGGATTAGGATTGATTTCTGTGGTACGAGACTAAGAAGCTGGTCATTCCTTTGCGTATCTTTTCATGCTAGCCATTTTTGTCCATGCATTGTGAGTTTCTACATTGGAAATTTCACAAACTTCGCTGGGCATCCACCCTAAACCCAAAACATCTTTTTGTGATTACCTCCTTGACCACAACCCAAATTGAGTATGGATGATCTTTCGATGAATTTTCTGAAGATTTTCTAGCAAGATTTCAAGACATATAACATATGGAGGGACTCATCGATTCAACTAAGTTATGCGGAGTTTTGACATGAAGGATGTCCTTGAAGATTTCAACAGATTTATGAAGGAATACAAGGATTTTGTACTTCTTTAGCAGCCATAGGTCCCCTCACTTCTATGCTCGAGGACGAGCAATCATTTAAGCATGGGGGAGGACTGCTATAGCAAGTACTATGTTGCTTAAAAAGTTCGGAGGAGCATAAAAAATGATGAATAAAAAAAAGAGAAGAAAAAAATGAATGAAGGAAAGAAAGAAAAAGAAGAAGAAGAAAGAAAAATAAGAAAAGAAAAATACAAAAAGAGAAAAAAATAAAAATGCTCCTCGGTTCTTTTTAGCTTTCATTTAAAATCTTAGAGAGCTTTGAAGACAAGTCCATACTCAATCTTTTCCAACCATGTGCAATCCGATAACGAGAACTTCATTCGTGTCTCGGGATCACCCATTTGCCACTTGCACATGTCCACCTTTCTAAATGTGTGTGTTCCATCTCTCTCTCTTTTCCAACATTTATTTTCCATGACCTTTTTGACTAGTCTTGGTAATTCCAATAGATCTCTCTCTTAGTTTGACAATATTTCAAGTATAGTGTTTTGCTAGGATTGTTTTTACCTACCAAGCTCCACATAAGCTTTCCACTTTCATATATGAGTAGAACAGGTTGAGAATAATCTAGTGTAGGCTTGAGTGACTTGACGAGATGAGTGTTTCCATGAGCTTTTGCAAGAGAACCTCACTTATGTTAGATGTGCAACATTTTGAAAACTCTTCACGATGCAACAAGGTGAAGGGTTCCGTCGGCCAAGGGACCGGGGAGACGTTGTGGAAGAGCGACAACTCCTGCGACGGTTTCCGCCAGCTTGGCGTCACGACGTCCGGGGCTCCACCGTCGGTGGAGGCGCTAGCGGCGCTTGAGGCGGAGCTGCGGCAGCAGATCTCGAGTGCGGCAGCGAGCGACCGCGTGGTGGTCTCAGACATCGACACCGCTGGGGAGCCCGATGCCCCAGTGTTTATTACTCTAGGCGCCGCCACTGACGGGGACGCCTCAGGAGCCGGCGCGCCCGGTGTCTCACCTCTTCGCTCTTCCGGGGACACGGTCGTTGCCGGGATGGATCCGGTGATTGTTGACGGTCGTTAAGTCCCTATTTTTGACTGTCAACTTCGGATAAAAGTTACTTCATGAAAGCGTGCACCATAGCTATAGGGTTATAATCTAACAAATTCCACAAGCTTTGGTGTATATTTGGTTGCAGGTGCAAATGAGCAATTATAGAATAAAATATGGCATTATCACAAACAACCTCAAATGCCAATTTGGACTACACCATTGCGACAGGCTCGTCGAGACGATCGAAATCGACATATCATTTGCCTACTTTGGAGTTCGTATGAAGAAGATGTGAAAAAGACAAAATGCTGACGCAAGCTGACATCACCTGGGCCCTGCCGTACCTCGTACGCGCGCGAAGCAGCACGAGCCTGCCACGTGGCGGTGCCTGACCGGCTGCCAGGTAGCGCTGCGGCGCGCCGCAGCGCGTGCGAGGGCGCGGGTCAGCCCCGCTCGGCCATGCGGCGGGCCACCAGTGGCCGGCCTCCCCACGAGCAGGCGCGCGCGCGGGCGCTGTTAGCCCCTGGCCGGTGACGTGGCAGCGCGAGAGTGGCCGGCTGTAGGTCGGTTGCATGGGCCGCCCGGGTCTACGCGGTTTTCCCTTTTTCCGAGTGGTTTTCTGCCCAGCTGACCGGTTCTGCTCCGGTTCGGGCATCTGGGGTCCGGTTCTTCGCCGGTTCTTTCTTCCACCGCCTCAAGCACCTTCCAAAACACGGTACAGGAGCCAGGTGGCGCGTGGAGAGCAGCAGAAAGAGGGGGAGGACCTCCACTCTCCCAAGTTTCCTCCCCCTATAAATAGAAGCCCCATTCCTCACTTCTGGACACGAACAGAGAAGCAAAGATCAAGGCGAAGCCCTACCAAATTAGTGTTAGAATTAGGTGGGAGTTGAGGTGCGAGTCCGGGAGAAGCCGGAGTTGTCGGCTTCCTCCCTTCCTCTTGTACCTCGGCGGATGCGGCTCCACTTCGAGTAACATCCGAGTAACTCTTAGGCATTCTGGATTTATTTAATTAATTAAGATCAGCTTTATTATTTATGCTTGTGGGCTCCTTGTTTTGATTAGTGTTCTAGTAATTGCAAAGCTAGAATAGTAGTCACTAGAGTAGACGTGGTGTCTAGTTTTGCGATTACCTCGGAGTACGCCTAGTGGCACGGATTGTTGTGGTAGCCCCAGGTGGTGACAGCCCTGACAGCCTATGTAGTCCACCACGTGAGATCCACTAGAGCGCAGTAGGACCCCTGCTTGGCTTGCCTAGCCCCCTTCTCATCCCTTTCCAGGTTAGGACGGTTGAGTGTCCCGAAGCAAGCATCGTAGCAAACGCTGATCTTATCTTTAGTATCCGGAATCCTTCAAAACCCTCTCTACCTCTCCTACACTATTATCATATCTTCTCTTGTCCAAGGCCGATCTTGATTCTTCACTAGTGCACACACGTTCCCTGTGGACTCGATACCCTGGAATACTCTTGGGTGAAAGCTACACCGGTATCCGTATGCTTGCGGACTTTTCTGCGATCGTTATTTATACCAACAGGCCTTCTGGTGTCGTTGCATATTTAGTAGTGACGCTAGAGAGTGCCAACAAGCTTTCTAGCGCCGTTGCCGGGGATATAAACCTGGTGCGATGCTAGAGAGTGTCAACAAGCTTTCTGGCGCTGTTGCCGGGGATATAAACCTGGTGCGACGCTAGTAAGCGTCAACAGTGATGACCACGCCGGAGGACCCGGTTGTGACCACGCCAGCCGCGGGGGTCTTGCCGACCTCCGAGACTCAGAGTGAAGGGCTCGACGCTGGGCGCCTCGCTGGGGGGATGGCGACATGGCGACTGGGGGAGCGAATGCGGAGGACACGGCGTTCGTGTCGCTCTCTGATCCTTCTCCCATCATCGCATTGTCCTTGAGAGCCTGTGTGGTTCGAGGACCGGTGGTTGGTCGCTTCCTGGTGTGATGAGTGATTGACAATGTGGTGTGGACTGATTCTTGGCTAAGTATTGCAGGTGCAGGTTGCAGCTTGACTGGTGTTGGTGCAGGTGAAGAACAAGCGCGAAAGGTCATTGCCGGTGAGGCCTCCAGGTGTGGAGAAGACAAGTAGGCTTGGTTCGAGGGACCCGGTGGCCAGCGGAGTCAAGTGCGGGCCGCATGGTGGCAAGAATGGCAAGATGAAGTCATAGACGGTTTCTTGGTTGAGCCTCAAAACCAAGGTCGAGCCGGGACTACGTGGGAGCCGAGTCATGAGTGGTGATTGGCGGAGGCTACACCGAGTTCGCGGGGTTTCTAGTGGTTCACCAGAAAACCACTGGGTTCCTTGGTTGATCCACAAAGCCAAGACCGAACACCGAAGACGGAGGTGCAGCAGCATCGGACCGGTCTGACCGGTGGGTCTGACCGGTCTGACCGGTGGGTACCGGTCTGACCGGTGAGGAGCACCGGTCTGACCGGTGTGCGACGACGCAGTCCAGAGACTTCGAAGCAGAGGACATGCGTCGGGATCGCAAGGCTTGCGTCGAGTCTAAGCAAGTTTGCGGTCGCCGGGCATCCGTCCGATGGTGCGAAGACAAAGTTTCCCAAAGTGCCCCTCGGGGGTGTGTATCCTAGTATTAGGCCTTAGGGGTAGTTTCGTCTTTCGGCTAGGCTCCATATAACCCAAGTGGTAAGAGGATGGCAGTCATCTCTTGGAACCCTAGCTCATTTTGTTTTGCTATTTTCCTCTTCCATTTTTCTTTGGAATTTCTAGGACTAGCTTGAGAGCTTTATGGTGAGATCTTGTGAGAGGGAAGGATGATCGGGCGGAAGCTAGACCTTGTATGAACCTTCATGGTATGTATAGATGATTCGGCGTGGTTCCTCAAGGCTTGATTGTGTTCTTCCCGTTTTCCCTTTTTGTGATTTTCGGAGCCTTTTCTTAGAGAATTTCTTGTGGCGGTTTTGAGACCTTTCTCTTTGGGATTTGGTGGGGGATGTATGCATGAACCCTTCGTGGTTCTTTTCCCTTTGATTCCCCTCCAAAATCGTGAGTAAAGGGGCTCAATTTTGGGGTTTTCTTGGCTCTAGGGTTAGAGGCATTCTTGGTGGAAATCCTTCGATTCCTCTCGTTCTAACAAGTTTTGGTGGACCAAATCTTGGCTATGGAGTGCCCATGAGGTGTTCCTACTATCCCCAAAGTCTTGTGCGAATTCGTGGAGCGAATCGGGAGATCGGGGTTCGGATTTGGAGGAGTTGACCTGGGGGCTGCTGTTCATCCCGAGCTGCCCAAGCGTGACCGTTCTGACCGGTGCTCTTGACCGGTCTGACCGGTGCAAGGCCTTTGTGGGATTTGCCTCGGGTGAACTGCCTGGTTCGTGTGTCTTTGGGCTGAGTTGTTGCTGGTCAGTTCTTGGCAGGTTTCGAGGAGTTTGGCTAGGCTTTGTGAAGGTTTTTCTTCCTGAGCAGTTTGAGTTTTGAAGGTGGTTTTGTTCTAGGGCCTAGAGAAGTCACTGAAGCTACCTGGAACATTTTCTGTGCGGCTGCTGTAGCCACCGGCCTGACCGGCTCTGTCCACCGGTCTGACCGGTGTCACCGGTCTGACTGGCGCAGACCATCGGTCTGACCGGTGTAGCGCAGGCAGCAAGCCGTGCAGGTTTCCATTGTGTGTTTTGGTGTGTTTGGTTCGGAAGGTTGTGTGTTGGTTCCTAGGACTAGTAGCACTCCAGTGGCTACGTGGTCTTGGCCGACTTGGGTAGTTCAGTCAGAGACGTGTTTGGTTGCCGTGTTCATCTTGTTGGAGTAGCCATCTCCTTCGAGAAGAATTTTTATCAGCTCCCATTCACTCCCCCCCCCCCTCTCTGGTCGCCAGTTTCGGTCCTTCAGTCCTCTCGCCATGGCTCTGGTGCTGGCACGCCGGATGAGCTCCGGGGGGGTGTTGGTGCCTGTTTCTAGTGGTGGGGCCGTCGTCGCAGTGTGACGCCCCAGGTTTTTAATTAGCATCATTAGTACTAATGACCGAATCAACCGAGTCAAACACTGTTGACATTGGTCAAACCTTGGTCAACCTGGGCCATCACATCGAAAACCTCGCCAACAATCACTAATGACCCTCTTGATCAAGTCAACGCCCACTTGTGGTCAACCCTTGGTCAACACCCCGGTCAAAAACCCTATGTCTTTGAACTTCCTCCGGAACTTTGCCGCGTTCTCCAAATTTCATCTAAACACTTCGAAATCGCCCAATATAAAAGTTGTCCAGTTTTTCGAGGGACACAACCTTGCTTTTGGGTAGCACTTCAAATTTTGAGTGGAAAAGGGTGAAAAACTTGGTCAACTGCAGCTTTTACTATTCATCAGCGCCATGAAAACCAGCAACTTTACCTGCAGTTCATGCTCAAAAGGTTGATCAAAACACCTGTCGGCCTTTGTAAAAGTTGTAGAGGGATCTTTGATCTACAACTTTACTATTTACCACTTAGTGCACTTCAGTTCAAAATTCGGGACATAATCGTGGTCAAAAGGGGCTAAACTGAATTGAACCGACGCGTGCCGCGCCACGGTGTCGTGGCCGCGCTCCAGAGCGCGCGCGCCGCCACGTCAACGCGCCGCCGTACGCCGCCGTACGCGCACGCCGAGGCGGGCCTGCGACCGCCGGTCCGTGCGCCGCGCTTCGCGTGACGTATCACGCGCCAAGCCGACCACACGCCGTTGCCCGTCGGACCGACCGTCCGCCCCCTGCACGCGCGCCTGCCGAGGCCGGCCGCTGTACCTGCGGTTTAATGGCCGGGGCATCCCTTCGCGACGAAGGCACTGCCCCTCTCCCTGTCCCCGGGCTATAAAAGCGGCCGCCGTGCCCTCCCTTGCGCGCCCACGCCGAGCGCCGCTCCCTGAGCCCCGCCGCCGCCTCTGCCATTCACGCCGCCGCCCAGAGGCTTCGCTTTCCCCTTATTTGCACCACCGCCCGAGCATCCGCGCGGTCTCCCTGCATCACACCGGAGATTCCTCGGCCACCCCTTGCCCCGCCTTGCGCCACCCCTCGCCGGACTGCAAGCCACCGCGGCCGCCGCTCGGGTGCGCCGCCGAGAGCCATCTCCGGGCCATCCTCCGCCCCAACTAAGCTCAAGCATTCAACCCCGATGAGCCCTAGGTGCTTCCTCACCGTTTCCCCGGCCACCCGCGCCGCCGGCTCGCCGGATTCCGGCCGGCCGCGCCGCCCCCTTGGGCCAAGGACCCAATTGCGTGGTTGTGAATCTGCTCAGGGTCTTAAATGTAAAGCGAGGGCATAGTTGTGAATCTGCAGAAAGTTCCAGGGACCCCGGTGCAAGTAGTTTCTTAAATAGTAAAGAGTGTTTGGCTGAATCTTAGAAAATACGTAGAAAATCATAGAAAAATCAGAAAAATTCAAACTCAATTTTTTTGGACTCCATGTGAAAAACCTACAACTTTTGTAAAGCATTACCATAGTTTTTCTTGATAATTTTTGCATGAAAAATAGAAATATGAAAAACCTAGATCTGTTGTATCTCAAAATCTACATGTGATCTGTAGCTAATTTTTGGATATGTTGTGTGTTATGTTATGCCTAGCTCTTGTACCAAACATTTCACAAAGTTATGTTGTAAATATTTTTATATGAATTATTTTCTATTTATGCAGAATCTGTCTAAATAATTTTTGTAGCAAACAAATATTTAGATTTTTGTTCCCAACTTCTGCATGCTGTCTTTTTATGCCAAAATGCATCTCTGGTGAATTAATCACAATTTTATAATTGTCATAAATATTTATTCTTGAAATATGCTTGTTTTTCTTGGTAAATGCATAACCCTAGATCTATAGCATCTCTAGGTGTATATGTTGCTTTCCTAGGTTAGTTTTGGACCAGAAACCATGTGTGAGAAAGTTGGAATCCTTTTGATGTGTATTTTTTTCATATGCATTTATCTTGCTTTAGTAGCTAGCTTTTGTTATTTTTGGTATATTTAATTTCATAGCTTCCCTAAGTGTGCATGTGTGTGCAGTGGCTTTGTATAGGTTTGTAGTGCTTCATAACACACCCCACTGAATTTTATTAATTAATTTTGTGAATAAAAGCTATGGAAACAATTTAAAGCTTAATAGTCAATTAAATGGGAAAATCACCAACCACACCCCTAATAACCCTATGTGTGTGATGTGAATCATTTTAAAAAGATCAAAACCAACCCATTGCTGTCTTATGAAATTTAAATGAATTTATTTAAATAAATGTGTACACAGTCACCATTAAAAAGATTAAATAATAAAGAACCGCATATTGTTCCTTTCCGGAAGAGTGTGCTGAAAGTATTCTTATCTAGGTGAATGTGATCAACCATGCACCCCATGGTTGTCATTTGTTGTTTGTAATTAATTAAATTAAAAATCGTCAATTGAATCTTGCATTTGCATCCTCGTGTAGATCTTCCCGACGGTAGCTGTACGCGCGTGCCGGAAGGAGGAAACGAAGGTGCTGTCGGTGAGCTGCAGCAAGAGTTCGTAGCTCAAGACCTGGACCAAAGTCCAGAAGGGCCCAAGGCCAACCTTGCCAGCGAAGGCAAGCCCCGGATCATTAACCATGTCTTTTTAAAATTATGCAATTATGTTTGATATGATTGTGCATTTACGTTTCAGGAGTTGAATTGAAACCCTAGATGCATGATCCCTAGGTACCTATGTTCTTTTACTAGTATGTTAGGTCGATAGCTGCTATGCTATAGGACCGGTACAAGGCGAGTGATGTTCTTCACTCGCGAGAATAGGTTCTTATGTGGGAATCATAAGATCTTTATAAATGGATTGCTCACGTGGTAAGAGCTTGGGATTTGGGCTCCGGTCCAGTGGCTTTCGTGGGATAAGCTTTTGAACGTACTAAGCACTTGTCGGGAATGGGACCGGTAAGCCTAGTACCTTAAAGAGACGGTGCGGGAACTCTTCCTTACAAATCTTGAGCAATCACCTACCCGGCTAGCTACCGGGGAAGGGGGGTACATGTGTGAAGCTGGGTGCCTTGCGGGGTACGCCAGATAACCTTGTACCCAGGATGGTAAGCTTTGATCCCAAGCCGAGGACTTTTGGGAACCGCCTGGATGGTTGTCCTCGCGGGGGCACCCTACCGTGTGTTTAGGTTTACCTTGCAAGGTTTAAATCAATCGATTGTCGGCCTCTCACCGTTATCTGAGACTGCTTAATCAACTGGACATGATATCCCTTAATGATCGAATTTGATGAAGTTTACTGCTTGAATTAATTGTTTGTACAATTCTTGATTGAATTAGTTGGCACAGTTAGAAATGGTAATCAACTAGAACTTGGTGCTAAAATATTAAAAGTAAGGACATACTCTTCGTCGCTTTTCAGCAAAAGAACTACACCGGCCAAAAAGCCTCTCATGTCTAGAGTTTGGTGATGTAGTTATCACCCGACGGTTAAGTCTTGCTGAGTATTAGTATACTCAGCCTTGCTTTAAAAATGTTGTTGCAGGTGTTGTTTGATCTGGTGAGATTTCACCCAGCTGGGAGCAGGGATGGGTGGATGACGACAAGTGATGGCATCACGGATGGCCTCCTGTGATGTTTACCGTTGCGCTAGTTTATTTATTTCTGCTGTTTTCAAACTCTGAACCTTTACTTCCTGTCATGAACAAGGATTTGTAATAATTGAACCCGTAGGGGTAATTTGAATTTAAATTGTGTTTGTACTCTGGACTCGCCTTCGCGTGAGTTTTAATACATATGTTCGATCCTCTGTGTGAATTCCAAGTGATTTACCGGGCGTTAACCCGGCAACTAACGACGGGATGATACTTTACTGTCGCTTAATGGCCAAAGTGGATTGGTTTAGGCGATAGTACGGTATTTTCCTGGGCGGGTTGTCACACGCAGGCTGCTAATTGCTGCCCGTGATGACCCGAGCCGGGTGCTGCTCGACATCGACGATGAGGAGCAGGACCGTCTCGACAGAACGACTTGGACGCGCGATCCGGCGTCTGTTGGTATTTCTTAACCTCACCACTATGGCGCCGGGTTAGCGTGAGCGTGTAAGAAACACCTGGGTACACAGACGGGTGCGAACGAATCCGCAAGCGCACGGATACACCGTTGTAGCACTTCACCTCAGGAGTATTTCCAAGGGTATCGAATCCAAGGAATGGTGTGTGCTACCTTCTACCCTAGGAGAACGGTCCAAGGACACAAGTCTGTAGAGTTGAGATGGAGATGGAAAGGATCCTACTGATAGTGGGCAGAGTTAAGAACAATCTCTCGGTTAGGAACTCTCGTTTTGGGCACCGGACCCTCCTGGCTATAACAGTCGGTTCACGACAAATGGTTGCCTACACCTGTATCCGGATGTGGGGGATTCTGTAAGGGTCCAACGACTGTCAGTACCGCGGCCTACCCCAAGACAAACCGTGGGATATAGGGCAATCGAATGATAACCCGTTGTCTAGACACCACGACTACACCACCGGTTACTACTATAGCACGACTACGTCTGCCAACCCGTAACAACACTATAGCACTCCGTACAAGGACGGAGCGACGAACCCACGAGGGAGAGACCAGAACTCACTCAGGTAACCGCTATCTATACAAGGATCATGGAAGAACTTTGGTCTAAAATAGAATGCAGGAGCATCCACTTTACTCTAATTGGACTAGCAGGCATACAAACGGAATTAGCAACTTATGAACTATACCAGAAGATCAAAGGCTAAGATCATGAAGAACACAAGCCTCTAAATCATGAACAAATGAAGAACATAAGAACTATTCACCTATGCATGAATACTACTTTAGTCTAAATAGGAAATGCAGAAATACTCACTTTATTCTAAATGAAGAACGAAACATCCATAGAGATACAAATCCTTCT
This sequence comes from Cenchrus fungigraminus, assembly GCA_036936925.1. Lineage (NCBI taxonomy): Eukaryota > Viridiplantae > Streptophyta > Magnoliopsida > Poales > Poaceae > Cenchrus > Cenchrus fungigraminus. The sequence goes on along the minus strand of CM072772.1, from coordinate 51,342,106 downwards.
CTCACTCTCCTACTCTCTAATCTACCAAGGAGAGACCTCTCCTTTGAAAGGAAGCTCTCATCCTTGGATGGAGTGGTGTGTCCCTATTCTTACCCCCTCCCCTCATATTTATAGGCTAGGGAGTGTAGGAGGACTTGGGGGTGTTGTGCTGCAACTTTTGGGCGCAGCCATAATCCCGTGGCGCCACATGGCAAGGTGGAGTGGAGCTCAAGGTGCTGTAGCTTCTACGAGAAGGAGCCAAACCGACTTGCTTTTGGGCCACTGGCGTCTCGCCACGTGCCTAGCCGGCTCGGCCTCTCGCGCAGGCGTGCGCGCGTGCTGTTGCGCCGCGGGCGTGGGCCCCGCCATGCCCCCCGCGTCCCGCGTGCTGGCGTCGCCCCGCGCCAACGGCAGGGTGCCGCGTGTCCAGCCGGACCGCGCGCCCCTGCGCGCTCTCGCGCGTGCGTGCTGGCGCACTGCTGTGCCGCGGCTGCGGGCCCCCGCTGTCCCCTGCATGCTGGTGTGCTGTTGCCAACCGTGCTGGGCTGTCCGCCTGCGGCCCGCGTGCTGGCTTGGCCGCGCGCGCGCGGCCAGGCGTTGAACCTGGCCGGCCTGTGCGCAGCGCTGGCATGGGGCCTAGTGGTGTTGGACCCACTGGTGGGTCCTGGCGCGGTGAGGTGGGGTGCTGACGTCGTGATGACGTCAGCATCCCGTAATATATTAGGCATTTACTATCTTCTGCACCCGAGCTCCAAAGTAGACAAATAATATATTCATTTTGATTGTCTTGACGAGCCCGTCACAATGGTGGAATCCAATTTGGTATTTGGAACTGTTTCCAATGGCGCCCTATATAAGCCTTTGGCTCTCTTGCTCTGTGAATACACCATTTAACGCGTAATTCGGTACATCCTGCAACAAAGGCTAGAAACACCAACGCTTGTGGAGTTCGTTAGTATAAACCCCTATTCTAGTGTTGATTATCACTTTTCATTTATTTAATGCAGGAGTTGACGGTGTAAAAGTGGTACTTAACAGCTGTCAACAACTCCCCCACACTTGACCTTTGCTCGTCCCGAGTAAAGGGAGAACAAATCAAGTGGGACATGATGTCCAGGGATATGAAGCGAGCATAAGAGATATTCCAAACTATACCTTGTACCTGTGAACTGTGTGGAGTGTCTATCATGCCATCTTGGGTAGTTGAGGAATGGAACAGTAATGAATCAAATCACCTCTGCTCGTCATGTCAAGTAACTTGGTGTTTTGCAATTAGTTTTCAAAACAAACCTTGCTTAGCTCCTCATTTGATTCTCTTAGATCACTCAATGTGTATCTGTCCTTACCAAGGTATTAGAAGTGCATTTCTTCATCCTACTTTTAATGATGGCTATATGTGGAGCTCAGGGTAGGATAGAAGATAAAGCATACTTGTTTCACATATATTGCAAAGTCAAAAACTGGATCCAAGGAGAAAAGCAGTTCATACAATCAGATCAAGATGTGCACGTGTATGAATGTGGTGGATATAGTAAGGTGGTTACTAGCCTTGAAGTGGGTGCTAATTATTACCATATTTGATAAATGAGATGAATGACTCCATTGCATGATTCTTTCTCTTATATATATGAAAAATCTTATGAGAACATGGCTATCCTCTTCTCTTTTTTATGGACTTTCATGTGCCCACATTTTTTTCTTTTTTTTATAACTTAGGGACCTTCATGTGTCCCCCCTTTTTTTCTTTTTTTCTGCTTTTTTTAGATAGCCATGCCTCTTTTAGAAAATACTTGAACAGAGAGAAATCAATGCATATGATGGAGCATTTATGTAGGTGAATAGATGAATGATACAATGCTAACTTCCAGAGTAGAAGCATAGCAAGGGGGGAATGGTGGTGTGCACATAAATCTTGATCATGAAAGCATGAAAAGAATTCTCATAAGGGTCACAGAATTTGACAAAGCTCAATGCAACAACAAGCAGCATATGAGTATAAGGTTTTCACTAAAAGACATCATATGGTTTTTGTAGGACTATGGCATATCAAAGAGGAGCTTTGCAAAGAGTTTTTTTTAAAGATTTTTCAAATAAAATTTCCCAAGTACTCAAGCATTAAGAGAGAAGATCATATCATCTAACCATATCACAAACACCAACTACTTAGATGAGCATGAGTTCCCTAATGATAGTTGTTCACAAGCATCAAGATAATGAGTAAGGAATAAAACATATGCAGGCCAACCACAGGAATCATGTGGAGCAAGCAGAGCGCCAATATTCGAGTTTGATTCACTAGATAAGAATTGAAGATCATTCAAACTCGTAGGTAGAGAGAGAGATGAAGGGTGCACATACCATCGCTCCTGAAGGATATGGGGAACAAGGAAGTCTAGTGGTGATTTGGCGAACCCGTAGGGTAGCCATCTCACTCTAGTTTACCTTGTCCTTGTCATGAAGGTGTAGTCGATGTCGTGCAGCCCTTTGTGTGGGAGTTCTCAAGTGGGTATGTTGATGATGAGCTTGAGAGAACTCCCCCACACTGGTGCTTGTACTGGTGTTGTTCTTCAAACAAAAGTGGAAACAAAAAGATGGACTCTACTAGTTTGAGAACCATAGAGCCTTTATTTGAAAGCAAATATTTTTGGTTTTTTTATTATTATCGTCACCATGTCATTTGCTCAAACAAGGTTAGACCAATATTGCACTCCATAAACAAAAGGGGAATGTACTTACCTTGGACCTTTGAGAGGTCGTATGTACCTCGTTTGTATGTTGTGCAACATGGATCCGACACCTTGACTTACCTTCCCGTATGAATCTAACTCAATGACTTACCCATTTGGATTTGATGATTTTCTGCAGGGGTTAGTCCACATACATGCAACCAAGATCTTATGAAAACATAACTCTAAGGTTCATCATTCAAACTTGACACTGTGTCTAGTTTGGTTGAAGGAGGCATTTTAACCTAAGCACCATGCTTAATTCAAAAGGCCTATGAACATGTGCCGATCGAGCTTACACTCAAACCAGGTTATGTGAATGAAGATAAAGGGGGCATGCACGCATGATTAAGCTATACATCAAAAGGGGGCATAAGCATGAGCACAAGACGGTGAACCTCGGGCAACCTCCCGGAAAGGCTTTGTTTAAAGTCAAAAGCAGGACTTACCTAGCTAATCGGGCAAGATGAGAGAGCTAACATCATCTCCAAACCAGGATAAGATTTGGCATGAGAAGAACTTTACTCGGGATGCTCACATACCTCCCCCACACTTAGAGTTTGCATTGTTGAGCAGCAAAACTCAAGTGTGTGGAGATCAAGCTTCCTTTGCAAATATTCCCTCACTAAAATCTTACCGGAGTGTTGTAGTTGATGTAGCTCACATGTTCTTAGGCATCACTGTCCACCGTTCTTTTCAATCTCCACCTGAAAGGTTAGTGACCAAAAGTACCCGAAGGACAACTTTATCTTAAAAACATGTTCTTGCTTTTATTCGAAAAGGGAAATAAAACCTATGCTAATCCAGGCTATCTCCTGGTAGTGCTTTGTTTATTACGGTCATAAGCTCGACCAGGGCAACTTCATCTTGCAGCTGTCATTGGTGGTGTCGTTCCCATCTCACCACCAATCTTGGATGTATCAGTGAAGCTTTAGCTGTAAGGTTAGCGCCACAGTGCACACACGAAATTTGATATGCTTATGGTAGACATATGCATCCACAATCAACCTTCTAAACATTTTGCAAAAGAGGACCAGAAGGTAGTTGCAGCCCTCATGCGTGCTTGGTGCACTAAGCATGGCTGGCTCTGGATAGGCATGATGCAAGCATGGTTCATGTGGTGTATCAAGGATGAAACTACCATGCTCGTCTGTGGACCCTTTACCTATGAATTCCAGAGTCGGCGCCTCACAAGATTCTCTGTCCCAAGAGATTTATCATGAAAGATCGATATCGTCTCTCGATCATGATCGAAAGCAACATCATACGGGCCAGCGGGAAGATGCTCAAACTCGGTTGAGAGGGATGATGATCGTTCGCCTTCACAGAAGTGAAGAGAATCTTCTGAGTCATTCTCATGAGGGGTAGAGAAGTCTACAACCTCTATGAGAACAGGCTCGGGTGATGCGAACGGAGATACATGCATCATCTTCTCGATCGGGTCTTGCTTAGGAAGAGGCTTCACCAGTAGAGGTCCTAGACCTGTGATGGAAATGAAGAAGCGGATTCCCTAAGCTTATGATCTAGGTTCCCTAAAGATATATCGAGGAATTTCTTCACCGGGAAGCCTAGGAGTAGATCAAGATCGAGGACATCATAGATGTGAAAGTCTAAGATAGCCTTGACCCCGTCTATGATGAGCGGCACGGCTCTTGCGATCCCTCGACTTTCAAGAACGTGTCCCAAGGGACAGCTCCTGAGGAGTACATCGGATGGTGCTAGCGGAACATTGCCCAAGAGAGTCTCCGCTAAGAGCCATGGTAGGATGTTAACCTCCATGATGGGGTTACAATGGGCCTCTACGGTGATTCCTCTGATTGAACAAGGAACGATCAAAGAAGGTGAACTGATCCAAATTGCTTCGGAAAAGCACGTCACTCCATCTGACCAGTCCTTCTTCGTGGCCTCCTCAAGATATGCCTCGTCAAGAGGATCAGGAGGTAGAGGTGGTACCGTGGGCCTAGGGGAAGATTCTGTCAAGAGATTTGTGGAATGATTGATTCGGCACAGAATAAGGATCCTCCCCTGATTGGGCAACAAAGGAATTCGAGGTGTGTAAAAGATATCTAGAATGATCATCCTCGAATTTGGAAGTGAACTCCGAAGGTTGGATTTCTCCCCCCTTCGCTGTCTATGGTTCGGGAGAGGCTTCAACAAACGAGTCATGGGGTGTGAAAGTTGAAGGCTCGGACTGTGCTGTTGAGGGACTCTCATGGCTCGACTCGGATTCCTTTCGGTAGGGCTTAAGCATGAAGTAGGTATCGTCAGCGGGGAGATTATCCAGGATATACATACATTTAGATGGATCCCTTTGAAGAAATGGCTTTCTGAAATCGAGACGGCGGGCAGAGCGCTCGTCGAGGCCATCATAAAAGTTGTGAAGCAACTGAGATTCCGGTATCGACAAGGGAGGTACAAAATCCACTAATGATATAAATCTAATCCAGGATCTGCTTACCGACTCCTCTTTCTGTCAAAAACAGCGAATATCTTCCCGTAGAGTAGCGAGATGAGACGGAGGGAAAAACTCACAACAAAACTTGTCCTTAAGCTTATCCCAACTATCATTTACGCTACCTACGGTGTATGTGTACCAACGTTCGGCCTTACCTACGAGAGAGTGGGGGAACATCTTCCACATGAAGATATCCAGTCCCTTGTCATTGGTAGTAAGGGAGCTGAAAAGCTCAAACTCGCGTAGATGATAATACGGGTTTTCACTTGGCAACCCGGAGAAGGGATGTTTCCGAACATACTCGATCCAACTAGGAAGGAACATAAAATCAGATGTAAGGATAAGGCGCACAGAAGGTGGTGGCTCTGGGGGTTCATCCCTGGAGGCGGAGATGCTTTTACAGGAAAGCTTCTCCATGGATAGCAGGGGTAAAGGTAGAAGAAAACGAAAAAGATAGATACGAGAACCACTAGGTTCGAAGATAGATGCGGCAACCGTTCCCCGGCAACAGCGCCAGAAATGCATGTTGGTATTTCTTAACCTCACCACTATGGCGCCGGGTTAGCGTGAGCGTGTAAGAAACACCCGGGTACACTGACGGGTGCGAACGAATCCGCAAGTGCACGGATACACCGTTGTAGCACTTCACCTCAAGAGTATTCCAAAGGGTATCGAATCCAAGGAACGGTGTGTGCTACCTTCTACCCTAGGAGAACGGTCCAAGGACACAACTCTGTAGAGTTGAGATGGAGATGGAAAGGATCCTGCTGATAGTGGGTAGAGTTAAGAACAATCTCTCGGTTAGTAACTCTCATTTCGGACACCGGGCCCTCCTGGCTATAACAGTCGGTTTACGGCAAATGGTTGCCTACACCTGTATCCGGACGTGGGGGATTCCGTAAGGGTCCAACGGCTGTCACTACCGCGGCCTACCCCAAGACAAACCGTGGGATACAGGGCAATCGAAGGATAACCCGTTGTCTACACACCATGTCTACACCACCGGTTACTACTATAGCACGGCTACGTCTGCCAGCGCGTAACAACACTATAGCACTCCGTACGAGGACAGAGCTACGAACCCACGAGGGAGAGACCAGAACTCACTCAGGTAACCACTATCTATATAAGGATCATGGAAGGACTTTGGTCTAAACTAGAATGCAGGAGCATCCACTTTACTCTAATTGGACTAGCAGGCATACAAACAGAATTAGCAACTTATGAACTACACCAGAAGATCAAAGGCTAAGCTCATGAAGAACACAAGCCTCTAAATCATGAACAAGTGAAGAACACAAGAACTATTCACCTATGCATGAATACTACTTTAGTCTAAATAGGAAATACAGAAATACTCACTTTATTCTGAATACTACTTTAGTCTAAATAGGAAATACAGAAATACTCACTTTATTCGAAATGAAGAAGGAAGCATCCATAGAGATACAAATCCCTCTCTCACTCTCCTACTCTCTAATCTACCAAGGAGAGGCCTCTCCTTTGAAGGGAAGCTCTCATCCTCGGATGGAGTGGTGTGTCCCTATTCTTACCCCCTGCCCTCATATTTATAGGCTAGGGAGTGTAGGAGGACTTGGGGGTGTTGTGCTGCAACTTCTGGGCGCAGCCAATCCCGTGGCGCCACGTGGTAAGGTGGAGTGCAGCTCAAGGTGTTGTAGCTTCTACGGGAAGGAGCCAAACCGACTTGCTTTTGGGCCACTGGCGTCGCGCCATGTGCCTAGCCAGCTCGGCCTCTCGCACAGGCGTGCGCGCGCGCTGCTGCGCTGCGGGCATGGGCCCCGCTGTGCCCCCCGCGTCCTGCGTGCTGGCGTCACCCAACGCCAACGGCAGGGTGCCGCGTTGACCCTGGCTGGCCTGTGCGTAGTGCTGGTGTCGTATGGACATCCCTGGGCCCACTACTCAGGCGGGTACCAGGACCGACTACCGCATGGGCCCCTGGGACTACTTGACTTGGGCTGCACGGCACAAGACGACATGAAGCACAATGCATTCAGAGGGCTAGTACTCGGTTAGGAAGCTAGACATGTCCGGATCCATGTAGAGTATTCCTAGCAGTGTACGACTAGTACTCTCCCTCCTAAACCGACTTGTAACCCTGCCTCCTGGACTATATAAGGCGAGGTAGGGACCCCTATCTATCTATCTATCTGCATCATCTTGTAAACACACCCAATCAATCCAGAGCTACGCAGCATACAGGACGTAGGGTATTACGCACCTCGCGGCCTGAACCTGTCTAAATTGTGTGCCACGTGTCTCTCCTTCGAGTTCCCGATCTCGGCGAGGCCACAAATGTCTACCTCGGGTTCTCCCCTTCGTAGGTTGCCGGGTTAAAACACCGACAGCTGGCGCGCCAGGTAGTGGATCTCGCCGAAGATCTCATGGCGAACTCGACGGCTTCAATCGTCATCAAGCCAACCGCCGCCTTCAATCGCGGTGACACCTTCGTCTTCGGCTCCTGGGTCTGCACCGCTGACGGCGCTGGATCGTTCCAGCGCTACCTCACCATGACCCCGGACCCGGAGACCGGACTCGTGACGCTTCCCGAAGCCATCACGGGTCAACTCGTTGAAAAATTCGACGAATTTTCACTCTACAACCAAGTTGCCAATTTTGAGACTGGATCCACTTCCAACTCGAACTTGACATCACCCTGGATCGAACCACGTGAGCTGGCTCCTGAGCCATCGCGTGGACCGGTTTTTCCCCACGAGCACTTCCCGTACGGCCTCCGCAACGCTACTGCGGCCTACGAGGATGCGCTCGTCCCGCATCAGGCCGGCAAGGAGGTCGTCTCCGAGTACTCCTCGGACTCCAGCGCCGTCCCCGACTACAACTCGGACTCCTCCTATGAGTTCAACTTCGGATTGGATCTGATCGAGCTCGAGTCCGAGCCCAACTCTACCGAGGAGCCGTTGTCAGGTCCTGCTGCTAGCTTGGTCATCACGTCAACTCCCGCCGGCAGATTCGTCTATTGGCCGGATCGCAAGCCCGCAGACCTGACCGACGACAACTCATGTTGCGTCGCCTACCTCGAGACACTCCCCTTCCAGGAAGGAACACCTCTAACCCCAACTGCAAAGGAGTACTCACCAACCGAGGTGGCAACTACCGACTCCAGACTCTGCACGCCCGACCGCGAAGTATTTGTGGCAACTGCGGAAGCTGGAACCTCAGAGGCCCGACCTGATTGGTACCTCGACGATATCTCAGAGGACGAGGAATCAGCCAATGCACCCGCAGACGAGACTACCGAAGCCAAGAATGCCCGGTGCGACCGCAACAGGAAGCGAGCAGATCTACGCCGGTGGCTCCGGGAAGCTCTCCCCATCCGGAACCTCAACGAGGCTCTCGACGAAGTCGCCAACCGAGTCCACACAACCCCTGAGCAATGCCTCATGTCCATCAACAAGATAGCTCGATCAGCTCAGGGGCACCGTGCCGGCGAACTCATCGCCAAACTCGCTGAGGATGCCTACTTCATGCGGGTCAACAAAAGGATTGCCGGAGTCGGAAATCACGAAGCCACTAGTCGTAGCCGCACTCCAGCAGAAGTTGGACCTAACCGCGTCCGTGGTGAACACCAACCGACCCCCAATCGCTCTAGAGCCTCTGGGGGAGGACCCTCACAAGGCAGCGCCAGCGGCGGCGGCGGTGGCGGTGGCGGCAGTAGAGGCCGAGGCCACGCGAACAGCCACACCACCGGCAACGAACGTGGCGGCTACGACGCCCGCCACAGGATCGACGAGATACGCCGCGCCACGAAGACTACCGACGTCAGTGACAGCGACGGCTTCCCCGCCTACTCTTCACGACTTCGCGCTCTGCTTCTTCCCCAGAAGTTCAAGCCTCTTGGGATCACCAAGTACGACGCGAAGCAAGATCCAGTTCAGTGGCTCAGGTGCTATGCCCTGGCCATTGAGAATGCTGGTGGTGACAACGACACCAAGTGTCTCTACTTCCCCTTCTGTCTGGACCAGGATCCACTCACATGGCTCGAGTCGCTCGACAAGAACTCGATCGACGAGTGGGACCAGCTGAAGGTGCAGTTTACCAGCAACTTCATGGGTGCCATGGGACGCTCGGGTACTCACATGGACCTGTCAATGGTCAAGCAGGAACAAGGTGAGACACTCCGCCAGTACATGCCTCGTTTCTTCGACAAGCGTGCGACCGTAGTCAACGTCACCGACAAAGAAGTCATCGACTGCTTCCAAGACGGCCTCTACCACTGTCGCACCTTCGAAGACTTCGGTCGCCGCCGCCCATGTTCAATCATGAAGCTCAAGGACATGATTACTTCATGGGCCGATGTGACGCCCCAGGTTTTTAATTAGCGTCATTAGAGCTAATGACCTCGTCAACCGAGTCAAACACGTTGACTCTAGTCAAACTTTGGTCAACCTGGGTCATCACCTTGAAAACCTAGTCCACAATCACTAGTGACCCTCTTAATCAAGTCAACACACACTTGTGGGCAAACCTTGGTCAAACCCTAGTCAAATGTTGGTCAAAACCCCTGTTGTCTTTGAGCCCTCCCAGAACTTTTGACACGTTCTCCAATTTTCACTTACACACCTCAAAATCGGCCAATATAAAAGTTGTTCGTCTTTTTGAGGGACACAACTTTCATAATTGGCGGCATTGGAGATTTTGAGTGGAAGACGTTCAAAAAGGTGGTCAACGCCAGCATCTACAGTTTGACCGAGCCGAGAAAAACAGGAACTTTGCCAGCTTTTTATGCTCAAACCAGTGATCAAAACACAGGTCAACCTTTGCAAAAAGTGTGCTCCTATAGTTCATCTACAAGTTTCACATTGGGAGATTTTCAACTTATAATTCGATTTCTATTGTTTGGATCAATCGAAAAGGGCTAAATGAAATTGGGGACGGCGACGTCGCGCCGCGACGCCGCGCTCCCGCGCGCGCTGCCGCGTGGCGTCCGGGCCGCCCTCGGCGTCCGGGTCCCCCACGCCGGCCACGCACCCCGAGGCCCCGCGCCTCCCCCTGGCCGCACGCACCCCGAGCACTCGCCTTGGAGCTCGCGTCCCCGCCGCGTGGAACGCCCCAGCGCGCCACCGTCGGGCCCTGCCGCGCCGTCCGTCGGTCACGGCCGCACGCGTCCGCAGCGTCCGGGCCCCCCCTTCTCCCTCCCTCCTTTGCTTCGCAGCAAAGGCCTGCACGCCTGTGCACCGCCTATAAAAGCCGCAGGCCTTTCCCTCGCGCGTGCACGCACCTTGGCCACCTCCCTGAGCTCCGCCACGCCGTCATTGCGCCGCCGCAGTGGAACCACCGCTACAAACAAACGCCCCTAGCATCTTCCCTAGGATCTGTAGCATCCCTTAGTGCCGCGTGTTGCCTTGGCTGCGCCGTCTCGTCACCGGAGCGGAGCCTGCAGCGGCCGCCGCCGTCTGGCGCCGCCGGACCCCCTCGTCGGCCACTTCCCTGACGCAACCAAGCACACAAATCGAGCCCCGGTGAGCCCCTCAGCCGCCCCCACTTCTTCCCCGGCCCGGGATGCCGGCGAGCTCGCCGGAATTCCGGCCGAACCGCCGCCAGCCATGGCCAGGGACCGAATTGCAGAGCCTTTGTTCTTTCCAAGGTCTTATGTGCGAAGTAAGGGCATATCTGTGAATCCTAGAAAGTTTTCAGGGACCTCGGTGAAAAGAGTATCTTAAATAGTGTTGGTGTTTGGCTGAATCTTAGAAAATTCATAGAAAATCGTAGAAAATTTTTTTTTGGTTTCCTTGTGAATAACTCTACAACTTTTGTAAAGCATGACCATACTTTTGCCTGATAATTTTTGCATGAAAAATAGAGACCATTTTAACCTAGATCTATTGTAGTTCAAAATCTACAAGTGCTCTCAAGCTCAATTTTGGATATGTTGTGAGGCATGTCATATCTAGGTTCTGTACCAAAAATTGCACAAAGTTACTTTGTAGATCTTTTAATATGATTTATTTTGTATTTATGATGAATCTGCCTAAATGATTTTTGTAGCCAAAAATAATTAGATTTTTGTGCTCAACTTCTGCATGTGATCTTGCTATGCCTAAATACATCTCTGGTGAATTAATCATGATTTTATGACTGCAGGAATATTTGTTCTTGATTTATCCTTAGTTTTAAGTATAAATGCATAGCTCAAGATCTAGAGTAGCTCTTGATGTGTTTGTTGTTTTCCTAGCCTTGTTTTCAGTCAGAGAATCAGTGAGAGAAAGTTGGAATCCATTTGATGATTATTTATTTTTATATGCATTTATCTTGTTGTGGTAGCTAGAATTTGTTATTTTCGGTATAATTAATTCATAGCTCTCCTAAGTGTACATGTGTATGCAGTGGCTTTGTTAGGGTCTATAGTGTTTCAGAAACACCCCCACTGAATTTTTGTGAATTTATGAATAAAAGCAATGGGAGCCTATTAAAGCTTAATATGGAGTAAAATTGGAAAATCACCAACTACACCCCTAATGACCCTTGAATGTGATGTAAATCATGCTAAGAAGCTTAATACCACCCCCTTGCTGTTTTGTGAATTTAGGTTAATCAATTTGCGTAAATATGTACACAGTCACTATTAAAAGGAATAAATAATAAAACACCATATTGTTCCTTTAATAGAAAGAATATACCAAATATGTGTTTGTCAAGGTGAATATGGCCAACCATACTCTTCATGGTTGTCATATGTTGTTTTGTAATTAATTAAATCAAAACCGTCAATTAAATCTTGCATATGCATCCTCGTGTAGATCTTCCCGACGGTAGCTATACGCTCGTGCCAGAAGGAGGAGACGAAGGTGCTGACGGTGAGCTGCAGTACGCGGACGTAGCTCAAGACCTGGACCAAAGTCCGGAAGGGCCCAAGGCCAACCTTGCCAGCGAAGGCAAGCCCCGGATCATTAACCCTTCTTTTTAAAATTATGCAACTACCTTTGCTATGCTTGAGCATTTACGTTTCAGGAGTTGAATTGAAACCCTAGATGCATGATCCTTAGGTATCTATGCTCTTTTACTAGTATGCTAGGTCGATAGCTGCTATGCTATAGGACCCGGTAAAAGTCGAGTGATGTTCGTCACTCGCGAGAATAGGTTTTATGTTGGAATCATAAGATCTTTATAAACGGATTGCTCATGTGGTAAGAGCATGAGATTTGGGCTCCGGTCCAGTGGCTTTCGTGGGCTAAGCTTTTGAACGTACTAAGCACTTATCGGGAATAGGACCGGTAAGCCTAGTACCTTAATGAGACGCTGCGGGAACTTACTATTACTAATCTTGAGTAATCACCTGCCCGGCTCGCCACCGGGAGGGGGGTACAAGTGTGAGGTTGGATGTACTGTGTGGGGCATACCAGATAGCCTTGTACCCGGGACTGTAAGCTTCGATCCCAAGCCGAGGACTTTTGGGAACTGCCTGGTTGGTGCACTCTTTGTGAGGTCACTCTTCCGTGTGTTTAGGTTTACCTTGCAAGGTTATTAATCAATCGATTGTCGGCCTCTCACCGTTATCCGAGACTGCTTAATCAACTGGCCATGATATCCCTTAATGATGGAACTATGTGAATGTTACTGTGTGGACTAATTGTATTGTACAATTCTTGATTGCAATAGATGGCTCACTTAGAAAGGGTAATTAACTAGAATTTGAGCTAAAATGTTGAAAGTAAGGACATACTCTTTGTTGCTTTTCAGCAAAAGAACTCCACCGGCCAAAAAGCCTCTCATGTCTAGAGTTTGGTGATGTAGTTATCACCCGACAGTTAAGTCTTGCTGAGTATTAGTATACTCAGCCTTGCTATAAAAATGTTGTTGCAGGTGTTGTTTGGCCTGGAGAGATTCCACCCGGCTGGGAGCTGGAATGGGTGGATGACGACGAGTGATGGCATCACGGACGGCCTCCTGTGATGTCTCCCATATCGCTAGTTTACTATTCCGCTATTTTCGAACTCTGAACCTTTACTTATCATGTCATGAACAATGGTTTGTAATAATTAGCCCTTCGGGGCAGAATTGGATTTAGTTTGTGTTTGTACTCTGGACTCGCCTTCGTGTGAGTTTTAATGCATATGTTTCGATCCTCTATGTGATATCCAAGTGATTTACCGGGCTTTGACCCGGCAACCAACGACGGGATGATACTTTATTATCGCTTAATGACCAAAGTGGATTGGTTAGGTGATAGTACGATATTTTCTTGGGCGGGTTGTCACAGCCGATGAGGAGGACAAGGCCAACGCCAAGTACGACTCCAACTGCGGCAAGAGCAAGAACAACACGGGCGGCAACAACAACAACAACAACAAGGACCAAGGGGGTTGCAACAACAACAACAATAACAACTACTCGGGTCCTAACCGCAAGCGCAAGCCAGACAACACAGTCGTGGCTGTACAGCGCCCTGTGAAGGCAGCTCCAAGCAGACCTCCGTCGGCTTCAAAGACTTGCTCAAAGAGAAGTGTCCGTGGCATCTGGACGGGAACCACACAACCGACCAGTGCTACCAGCTCCGGTGAGCACTCAAAGATGTCCCTGAGCCACGACACCCTCACGACAAGAAGGGCAAGAAAAAAGTCAACTAAGGCAACGACGACTTCCAAGAACCCGACAAGACGGTGAATGTCCTCTTCGGCGGACTACCCACCAAGCGATCTCAGAAGCTCACCCTCTGGGAAGTCTTGAACACTGAGCCAGCGGTGTCGACACCTCTAAGGTGGTCGGAGGTACCCATTATCTTCTCCCGCGTGGACCAATGGACAAGCTTCTCTGAATCGGGACGTTTCCCACTCGTCCTGAAACCAGTAGTCGCGGGTTCCAGACTCAACAAGGTACTCATCGATGGTGGAAGCGGACTCAACGTTCTGTTCACCAAGACCTTGAAGAAGATGAAGCTCGACATCACCGGCATGCTCACCAAGAGCACGTCGCCCTTCTACGGCATCGTCCCAGGTGACGCGGCTATACCACTTGGCTCAGTGGTTCTGCCAGTTACCTTCGGGACAAGGGAGAATTACCGCACTGAGTACATCAAGTTTGAGGTTGCGGACTTTGAAACCTCCTACCACGCCATCCTCGGCAGACCAGCTCCTGCCAAGTTCATGGCGATTCCTCACTACGTGTACTTGGTACTCAAAATGCCAAGTCCGGCCGGAGTACTCACGCTGCAAGGGGACTTGAAGATTTCTTATGACTGCGACACCGAAGCCGTGGAACTCGCAGCAACCAATCAAGTACCCAATGCAATGATGGAGATCTTCGCTGCATCCAAGAAGCTCACACCAACCGAACTCAAGATACCTGAGAAGACTGACACCTCCAACAAACCTCAGCCAACAGAGGAAGTACAGGTGAAGGCCATCGACCTTGGGACCGGCGACAGCAGCAAGACTACCATGATTGGCGCGAGTCTCGATCCTAAATAGGAAGACGCGCTCGTCAGCTTCCTTCGGGCCAACCGAGACATCTTCGCGTGGAAGCCAATGGACATGCCAGGTGTGCCCAGGAGGCTGATCGAGCACTCACTAAACGTCGATCCTAAAGCTACCCCCAAGCGACAACATCTCCGCTGTTTCGTTGACGATCGACGGGACGCCATCAAGAAGGAACTCGCCAAACTACTCACGGCCGGCTTCATTCGAGAAGTCTTCCATCCTGAGTGGCTCGCCAACCCCATCCTCGTCCGCAAGAAGAACACCAACGAGTGGAGGATGTGCGTCGACTACACTGACCTCAACAAGCAATGCCCCAAGGACCCCTTCGGGTTGCCGCGGATTGATCAAGTCATCGATTCTACGGCGGGCTGCGACTTACTCTGCTTCCTCGACTGCTATTCCGGCTACCACCAGATTGCAATCAAGGAAGAAGACCAGGAGAAGACCGCGTTCATCACCCCATTCGGCGCCTATTGCTACACAACGATGTCGTTTGGGTTGAAGAACGCTGGTGCTACCAACCAACAAGCCATCCAGGACTGCTTCAAGTAGCAGCTCAACAAGAACGTCGAAGCCTATGTGGATGACGTGGTCGTGAAGACCAGAAACTTCGACACGCTCATCGCTGATCTTGAAGAGACTTTCGCGTCTCTGCGAGAGTACCCGTGAAAGCTCAACCCCAACAAGTGCATCTTCGGCGTACCCTTAGGGAAACTACTTGGCTTCATCATCAGCCACCGCGGCATCGAAGCCAACCCTGAGAAGATCTCTGCCATCACCAACATCAAAGCTGCAACCTGCATCAAGGATGTCCAGAAGCTCACAGGGTGCATGGCGGCCCTGAACAGATTCATCTCGAAGCTCGGAGAACGGGGACTACCCTTCTTAAAGCTACTCAAGCACCAAGAGAAGTTCGCGTGGACCGCGGAGGCTTACCTAGCTCTGACGCAGCTCAAGGACTTCCTGTCCAAGCCACCGGTCCTCACGGCTCCTCTCAAATAGGAGCAGCTACTGCTCTACCTCGCTGTCACTACTCATGTGGTCAGTACTGCCATCATCATCGAGCGGCAAGAAGAAGGCCACGCCTACCCAGTCCAGCGACTAGTCTACTTCGTCAGCGAGGTCCTGTCTGAGTCCAAGGCACGGTATCAACCGGTCCAGAAGCTACTCTACGCAGTACTCATCACCTCGCGGAAGCTACGACACTACTTCCAGGAGTACTCGATCACCGTCATCACTGACTACCCACTCAGCGATATGCTCCGCAACCAAGATGCAACTAGGAGAATCTCCAAGTGGGCGGTCGAGCTTGGCACCCTCAACATCGACTTCAAGCCACGCACCGCTATCAAGTCTCAAGCACTAGTCTACTTCATGGCAGAATGGCGCGAGAATCAACTACCCACACCAACAGAGCGACCAGAGCATTGGGTGATGTACTTCGACGGCTCACTCAAGCTCGAGGGCGCGGGCGTAAGGGTCCTCCTGATCTCTCCAAAGGGCGAACAACTCAAGTACGTCCTGCAGATCTTCTGGAAGATCTCAAACAACAAAGCCGAGTACGAAGCTCTGCTACATGGGCTCCGACTAGCAATCTCACTGGGCATCAAGCGGCTAGTAGTCTACGGCGACTCTGCTGTGGTTATCAACCAAGTCAATGACTCCTGGGACCGCAACAAGGAGAACATGGATGCCTACTGCCTAGAAGTCCGCAAGCTCGAGAACAAGTTCTATGGTCTCGAGTTCCACCACATCGTCTACGACAACAACGTCGCAGCGGACGTCCTGTCGAAGCTTGGTTCTACTCGCGCTCAAGTACCTGCTGGAGTCTTCGTCCACGAGCTTCATGCGCCATCCATACCGGAGCCGGCGCCAATGACCACTGACCCTGGGCCATCACAGTCCAGTCAGGAGGTCATGATGATTGACGTGGACTGGAGACAACCCTTCATCGACTACATCCGCGAGCAGAAGGTTCCCTCCAACAAGAACGAGGCAGAACAACTCGTCCGTCGAGCCAAGACCTACGTACTAGTTGGGGACAAGCTCTACAGGCGGGGTGCGACTTCTGGAGTACTCATGAAGTGTATACCCCGGGAAGAAGGCAAGGACATCTTGGAGGAGATCCACAAGGGTGTCTGCGGCAACCATGCGTCCTCTCGCACGCTGGTGAGCAAAGCTTTCCGATGAGCTTTCTACTGGCCCACGGCTCTGGGCGACGCTGAAGAACTCATCAAGAAGTGCCAAGGATGCCAATTCTTCGCCAAGCAGCAACACATCCCGGCCTACAAGCTAGTCACCATACCGCCAACCTGGCCCTTTGCCTGCTGGGGGCTCGACATGATTGGGCCTCTGCCAACTGCGCTAGGAGGATTCAACAGGGTTCTGGTGGCAATCGACAAGTTCACCAAGTGGATCGAAGTCAAGCCAGTCACCTGCCCAAAGGCCGATAGAGTACTCGACTTCTTGGATGAACTCGTGCATCGCTACGGGCTTCCCAATCGCATCATCACAGACTTGGGTTCCAATTTCAACAACCATCAGTTCCGGGAGTACTGCGAGAACAGTGGGATCGACGTCTGATATGTCTCAGTCACCCACCCGCGCGCTAACGGCCAGGTGGAGCGCGCCAATGGGATGGTACTCGACGCCCTCAAGAAGCGGTTGCACGACGCAGCCAACACCACAGGAGGCAAGTGGATCAAGGAACTACCCAACGCACTCTGGGGGCTTCGTACTCAACCTACCAAGCCAACGGGGCAGTCGCCCTACTTCCTGGTCTACGGCTCCGAAGCTATTCTACCCGCCAATGTGATGTGGGAATCCCCGGCAGTAGAACAATACGACGAAGGCATCTCAGAAGACAGTCGACGGGTTGACATCGATGGCCTCGAAGAAGCCCGCTGTGCTACCCTCGTCTAGTCAGCTAGGTACCTAGAGGGTATCCGACGCTACCACGATCGCAACGTCACGGAACGCTCCTTCAACGTCGGTGATCTAGTTCTCCGTCGCATTCAGAACACGGATGGACTACACAAGCTTAGCTCGCCCTGGGAAGGTCCCTTCTCAGTCTCCAAGGTAACCGGACCGGGCTCCTACCGTCTTCAGACACTTGAAGGCGACGACATCAGCAACTCGTGGAATGTTGACCAGCTGTGTCGCTTCTACGTGTAGTCGCTCGACTACCTATCCCCACGAGTCCAGCCTACACGGCTACTAACGGACTCCTCACTGTAAGCGGCCTATCGGTCCTAGGTCTAGTCTACGGACTACTTCTATCCAGGATCCAGCATTAACGACTACTAACGGATCCTGGGCTGCACATAGCCTAAGGGCTTTGGCGGCAGTCTACGGACCATGTACTCTTTCCATCTAGCTACAACGGCTACTAACAGATCTCTAGCTGTAAGCGGTCCAAGGACCCTAGCAATTACTTAGCCGTAGGCGGCCTACGGGTCCTGGCGACTTCATACTTGTAACAGCCCTGGCCATCCAGGTGTACTTTTTCCTCAGTAATAAAGTTCTATTCTACTCAACTTGTTTACTGTACTAGGCGGTTACTACCGAGTACTACTACTCACTACCCCTCCAACGGCTTGGTACTCCGCAAGCTTCGATGCAAGCTGCGGCAACGAGTACCCATCACAGCATAGAAGTGGATCAACTTCAATCATACTCAAACAAGTTTTTAACTAATTTGTTTGTCTTACATCAACTACCCTGTACATGCACTACTTCTACAGGTACATCTACTGGTGGTTCAGCTTATCAGCGACTTGCTCCGCGATGGGCGCCATCTCCTCCAGCAAGGCTTTGTACTGCTAGTTCGTACAGTTCGCCGCAAGACCCCCAGCTACTACATCCACCAGTGCCTTCGGGAAGTACGACTTCATGAAGGCTTGTACCTGGTTCCGTATCGACTTCGCCAAGTGCTTGACGTACGTCGCCAGGCGCCCGGGAGCTTCCTTCAGTCTATCCACGAGAGGTGCTATCTTGGGGCCTCCTGGATGGGGGACCAACAGCCTTGCAATGCGAAGTGCGGCTTCTTCAAGTTCCTTCAGTTGTGCCCGTAGCTTCTCGCAATCTTCATTGAGCTTCTGTAGAGATTTGTAACAACGCACAAGGTCAAGATCGGAGGCTTCACGGAGCTCCATCCACATGATGCACTCGTGGCGCATCTGTGCATACTGGTACTCGGCTACCTCTCGGCGGTCGGTCTCCTGGTACACGATGTTCTTGAGATGCGTCTCAGAAGCTTTCAACTGGCTTCAAGATCTGCAGACAACTCGTACACAGTGTCAGACTACACATAGGCACTGCAACAAGTACTCAACAATTGCGGTGGAAGGTATACCTTTGTTTTTCTGGCGCAGAGTCTTGTTCTTCTTGATCAAGTCATCCCTCTTCGCCTGCATCTCTTGTACCTCATTATGGTACTGGGCGAAGGCGCCGTCAAGTTTGGATTGGAGTAGCACAGAGTGCTTCTTGGATTTGTCCAGCTCCTTCTCTAGAGCTTTGGCCTGGATGACTGTGTCACTGTACCCCTTCAAGAGCTCGGTCTTCTAGCGGGACCTCTCCACCAGGCCCTGTGCAAGATCACAAGCTCAATCAAGTACTCAGTACTCAATGATGCAAGACTACTCAGGGTACTCACAACGTACCTTGATCCACTGCTCCGTGCGACGCCACGACTCCATGGTCAGAGACACGAAGGCCGGGTCGATCAGATCATCGTCCAATAACTCGAGACCTCCGCGGCTCGAGGTCCCAGTCTCTGGCATTCGCGCCGAGTGAAGCGGTGCCGCGTCCTCCACAATCGCCTCGCGCACGACGACTTCAGTCCCTGCTTCGGGCTGCGGGTCAACCCGTGCCTCCGCCCTTGGCTCAGGGGCTGTCAAAGTCGCCGGCTCAGGGGCTATCGAAGTTGCCGGCTCGGCAACTGGCTCCGTAGCCGTCGCTTCAACAGTAGCCGTTTCCATGGCTACTGCCTCAGGGATCACTGCTCCCTCGGCTTGTGGTCCTGTCAAGAGGAACTCAGCAATCATGTGGCGATTACGACTACTCTCCATGACAAGAACCCACGGCAACAGGATGCGTACCTTCCACCAGGGTGGCTTCTTCAAGCCTCGGCTTTGTTGCGGTTTCGGCTTGTGGCGGCAGCGTAGGCTCTCGTGCCTCCGCCGAGCGGTTCTCACCATCGGCAGGTGTACTAGTCTCCGCCTCATCCCACGACAAGTCGGTGGATTTCCTGCATCATGAATTATCCAATCAACAACACGACCTTGACAGAAAATGACTACTCAAGGGTATCATATACTTACAGTGTTGACCGCACCACAGTGACGGTCGGGGCGCCCAGTATCCTGGCGATATCTACAATGCCAGGCTCGCTGGCGGCTCTTGCCTCGACAGGAGGCTCCTCTACTCTCTCCTCTGGCTGCCCAACGGCCACGGTCGCAGCAGGAGGAGGACCCTGTACTTCTTCGATTGATGGCTGTGGCTGGCTCTCCACAGTGGCGGCTTGTTCCTGTGCCTCTTCCGGCACAACGTCTTCAGTAGCCGGAGGCGGGCTGGTATTTCCCCCAGCCGTCGCCCCCACAGTCTCCCAGACTTCTTCCTCATCCTGGGCAGCAGGGTCCGAGGAAGGGATGTCCTGCAACAATACAAGTCAAGCAGTCAGTAACATACTACTCATCGTCAGTACTCGACTACTCTAGTCGCGGTACTCACCTCTTGTCTGGTGGCTTCCGACACCTTCAGCTTCTTCATGACGCGTTTGCGCGCCACGTTGCGGGGCTTCCTCGGTGGGAGCGGCAAATCCGCCTCAAGACTGGACGACTTCTCGACTACTGGAATATGCGGCATTCCAGCTCGACTGAACCTAGAGCGGAGCTGGAAACGCTGTAGCAGCGTCTCTTCGTCTTCGTCGTCGGAGGTGTCCTCGAAGACGACGGCATCATCACCCTCGCCGACTTCCCGACACTCCTTCGCTTTGGGCTCCGCTTTCCCTTGTGTTTGTTTCTCAAGCCGTGGGGCGGAGGGCGGGATGGAGATGTACTTCTTTAGATCGTCCTACAAGATCAAGCAAGCATAAGTACGACTACACATGCAATTAGTACTCGGGGGCTCTGGCCACGACTACTAACCTCATTCGGCGGCCGTGCCACGGAGTACTCTGGCACAGGGCATGGCGTATACGCGAGCATGTCTTTGAAGATCTTCCCCAGCCGTTCGATGATCACGTCATCTTCAATTTCTTCACCAGGCATCCGGGAAGAGTCTTCGTCGCTGGTGTACTTGTAGCCAAGATGGTCCCGCGCCATCAGCGGCTGCACTCTCCTCTTCATGAAACTGAAGGCCACATGTTCAGCCCTCAGTCTGGCCTCCCTCAAGGCCTTGATCTTCTCCAGCAACGCAGGCAGCTGGAGGCCTTCTTGCATGGTGGGCTCCGAGTTCCACCATGGTGCATGCTTCGGTTGACGACCACTCGGCTTCAGAAACTCTAGGTGGTGGTTGCTGATGTAGAACAACTTCGACTTCCAATCTTGGTTGGAGTCGATCAGCTTGTACGGCAAGTACTGCCCGGCGGCATCTTCGCGCATCTGGACCCCGGCACCTCCTACTACTCGGGGGTCGTCTGTGCTCGGCTGCGGCTTCAGCCGGAAGAACTTCCGGAACAGGACCCAGTGGGGCTTGATCCCCACAAACGCCTCGTAAAAATGGACAAAGATGGAGACGTGGAAGATACCGTTGGGGTTGAGGTTGAGGTACTCGATCCCGTAGTACCGGAGCATCCCCTTGAAGAAGTCGCTCGCCGGCAGTGTCGTATGGACATCCCTGGGCCACTACTCAGGCGGATACCAGGACCGACTACTACATGGGCCCCTGGGACTACTCGACTTGGGTTGCACGGCACAAGACGGCGTGAAGCACAAGGCATCCAGAGGACTAGTACTCGGTTAGGAAGCTAGACATGTCCGGATCCATGTAGAGAACTCCTAGCCGTGTACGAGTACAACTCTATCCCCCTAACCGACTTGTAACCCTGCCTCCCAGACTATATAAGGCAAGGCAGGGACCCCTATCTATCTATCCGCATCATCTTGTAAACACACCCAATCAATCGAGAGCTACACAGCATACAGGACATAGGGTATTACGCACCTCGCGGCCCGAACCTGTCTAAATCGTGTGCTACGTGTCTCTCCTTCGAGTTCCCGATCTCGGTGAGGCCACAAACATCTACCTCGGGTACTCCCCTTGGTAGGTTGCCAGTCTAAAACACCGACAGATGGCGCGCCAGGTAGGGGATCTCGCCGAAGATCTCATGGCAAACTCGACGGCTTCAATCATTATCAAGCCAACCGCCACCTTCAACTGCGGCGACACCTTCATCTTCGGCTCTTGGGTCTGCACCGCTGACGGCGCCGGATCATTCCAGTGCTACCTTACCATGGCCCCGGACCCGGAGACTGGACTCGTGATGCTTCCTGAAGCCATCACGGGCCAACTCGTCGAGAAATTCGACGAATTTTCGCTCTACAACCAAGTCGCTGACTTCGAGACTGGATCCACTTCCAACTCGAACTCGACGTCACCCTGGGTAGAACCGCGGGGGCTGGCTCCCGAGCCATCGTGCGGACCGGTCCTCTCCCATGAGCTCTTCCCGTACGGCCTCTGCAGCGCCAGCAAAGTGAAGGACCGGAACTGGCGACCAGAGAGGGGGGGAGTGAATGGGAGCCGATAAAAATTCCTCTCGAAGGAGATGGAGACTCCAACAAGATGAACAAGGCTTCCAAAGCACGTCTACGACTCAACTACCCAAGTTGGCCAAGACAACGCAGCCACTGGAGTGCTACTGGTCCTAGGAACCAACAACCACCTAAGCTAACCCGAGAACGCAGCGGAAAAACCAACTCGAGCAGCTACTGGACTGCACTGGTCAGACCGGTGAGCAGCACCGATCAGACCGGTCCCTGCTGGAGCAACCTGGCAAATACTGAGAACTTCCACAGAAGGCCCCTACACTGGTCAGGCCGGTGTAGCTCGCCGGTCAGACCGGTCCAAGCCAGGAAATCCCAAATCCACCAAACAGACCTACCGAGCTCCAAAACTGACCAAACTCGAAACAACAGCAACACGAGACAACAGGGAACTCACCAAGACGTTCATCCGAGGCAAATCCCACAAAGCCTCTGCACCGGTCAGACCGGTGAGCAGCACCGGTCAGACCGGTCAGGCTGGGCAGCTCGGGATGAACAGCGCCCGCGGGTCAACTCCCCCAAATCCAACTCCCTATCTCCCGAATCGCTCCACGGATTTGTACAAGACTTTGGGGATAGGAGGAACACCTCATGGGCACTCCATAGCCAAGATTTGGTCCACCAAAACTTGCTAAAACGAGAGTAATCGAAGAAATCCCACCAAGAACGCCTCTAACCCTAGAGAGGAGAAAACCCCAAAATCGAGCCCCTTTGCTCACAGATTTGGGAGGGGAATCAAAGGGAAACGAACCACAAAGGGTTCAAGCATACATCCCCCACCAAATCCCAAAGAGAAAGGCCTCGAATCCGCCACAAGAAAATCGCCAAGAAAGGGCTCCGAAAATCACCAAAAAGGAGAAACAGGAAAGACACATCCAAGCCTTGAGGAATCACGCCGAATCATCTATACATACCAAAGAGGTTCATACAAGGTCTAGCTTGGCGCCCGATCATCCTTCCCTCTCACAAGATCTCACCATGAAGCTCTCAAGCTAGTCCTAGAAATTCCAAAGGAAAAAGGAAGAGGAAAATAGCAAAACAAAATGAGCTAGGGTTCCAAGAGATGGCTGCCATTCTCTCACCACTTGGGTTATATGGACGCTAGCCGAAAGACTAAAATACCCCTAAGGCCTAATACTAGGATACACACCCCCGAGGGGCACTTTGGGAAACTTTGTCTTCGCACCATCGGACGGATGCCCGGCGACCGCAAACTTGCTTAGCCTCGACGCAAGCCTTGCGATCCCGACGCGTGTCCTCCGCTTCGAAGTCTCCGGACTGCATCGTCGCACACCGGTCAGACCAGTGCTCCTCACCGGTCAGACCCACCGGTCAGATCGGTCCGATGCTGCTGCACCTCCGTCTTCGGTCTTCGGTTTTGGTTTTGTGGATCAACCAAGGAACCCAGTGGTTTTCTGGTGAACCACTGGAAACCCCGCGAACTCGGAGTAGCCTCCGCCAATCACCACTCATGACTCGGCTCCCACGTAGTCCCGGCTCGACCTTGGTTTTGAGGCTCAACCA
The DNA here is from genome assembly GCA_036936925.1 of Cenchrus fungigraminus. Lineage (NCBI taxonomy): Eukaryota > Viridiplantae > Streptophyta > Magnoliopsida > Poales > Poaceae > Cenchrus > Cenchrus fungigraminus. The sequence goes on along the minus strand of CM072772.1, from coordinate 51,318,207 downwards.
AGAAAGCGTCCATGACTTCATCTCGCTGTTCTTGCCACCATGCGGCCCGCACTTGACTCCGCTGGCCACCGGGTCCCTCGAACCAAGCCTACTTGTCTTCTCCACACCTGGAGGCCCCACCGGCAACGACCTTTCACGCTTGTTCTTCACCTGCACCAACACCAGTCAAGCCGCAACCTGCACCTGCAATACTTAGCCAAGAATCAGTCCACACCACGTTGTTAATCACTCATCACACCAGGAAGCGACCATCCACCGGTCCTCGAACCACACAGGTCCTCAATCTCCCCCTTGATGAGTGCATTGACAACACACACGTTTTGGTAACCAAAGAGAAAAGGAAAAGAAAAGAAACGACTAAAAGAAACTCAAACAAGCGATCGAAAACCAACCAAAGGCAAAAGAACAAGATCACTTGAAAGAGACAAGTCTCGGACCCCTTAGGCAGGGGCAACGGCTCGACACATCCGAAACAAAACACGCTCAAGCAAAGAGCGCAAACCATCAATCCAAAGCTCGAAAACCACAAAGACCTCCCCCTGCACACATGCAAGCTCCCCCTGAACCAATGCAACTCCCCCTGGACGAATGCATGCAAACCACTTCGCGAAACATAGCAGCTACTTCAGCTTTGCTCTGACCGGTCAGACCGGTCAACCTCACCGGTCAGACCGGTGGACAAGATCGTCCAGCACCTGACACTCACACCGGTCAGACCGGTGAGCAGCACCGGTCAGACCGATGACCACCTGGGAAAAACTGGGAACTGCACGAGCTCAAAACTAGCTCGAAACCACTTGGAAACCTTCTAAATGCATGCAGCAAGCCAAAACATGCTCAAACTTCTCCCCCTTGTTGACAATGCATGAATCAAGCCAAAATGCAAAAAATGCAACCTAGAGCTTCTCAAATAGACAAAATTCAACATAGAATGCTACACACCTCCAAATGAGCAAGTTAGATACTTTATAGCTTCGTATGGACAAAAACTACAAGATCACCAAGTTTCACAACCATTGGGCGAAGCTAAGATAGAAATGACCATTTTTGCGAAAAGTTCCCTCTCATGAGCAAAGTCCTAAACATGAGCAAAACATGTCAAAATGGCGAAGCCACACAAACTTCATGCTAGGACAACCATTCTAAGCATAAGACCATCATAAACACCCACAAGCACCTCATGTCATGTTAAAGCCACCGAGCCAAGTGCTTACTTCTAAATATGAGACTTCTCATTGGTAAGCAACATGCAATGGTTTAGCACCCAAAGGCAAGTAAATTAAGCACATATGACATGGGAGCACATTTTCCAAGCAATTTACGTTTCATTTTCAGATTCATATTTGGTACATGAAATGTCTTTGCGACAAAAAGGAACTTATGCCCCTCCAAAAGATAAAGCATGGGGGCTAAACATTCATGATGGCAAATGAGCCTTTGGCTCCATATGATCAAAATAAGCTATCCAACCACAAATTAAGCATAGCCAAGCCACAAAAACATGTCAAGATCATATAAAGGCATTTACTCACAAGAGAGCATATATATAACATTTTTGAAAAACATAGCCATCAACTATGGATATAAATCAAGATCATCAAGAGCTAAGCCAAACTAACCATAGCTTACCAAACTAGCTCACAAGGACATATATATCATACCATGGTGAGCAATGTATATAGGAGAAGCCTTTCCTACACAATGCATATGATACAAAATGCATGCAACCTAAGATACAAAGATGCCTATACATCATGTTACATATGCAATGCAAAATGCAAGAAATGCACAAAGGAAAGCTATACATATGCTATAAAGGAGCTTCACCACCAACTCAGGAAACCAAACAAACACACAAAGCTCACAAATGACCGGCTCCTCGAGGGGAGGCAAAAGGGCTCGACACCATCGTCAAAAGAGCAAAAGAGCACAAAACTCACAAGCTCCCCCTAAACACATGCACTAGGGCCAAAGAGCATACAAAGCTCACCCTAAGCACACATGATAGAGCAAAGAGCACACTAAGCACACAGACTCCTCCTAAACTCATGCATTAGGGCCAAAGAGCATACAAAGCTCACCCTACACACATGAGATAGGGCAAAGAGCAAAACGAACCAAGTGGCTTGACCAAGGCCACACACTTGAAGGTCACAAATTCACTTACCTTGATCATTCCTCCAGAAGTCCCACGTCCTTGTTCACCATCCCCGAAAGTGATGTACCTCCATGACACCACCGGGGTATGAGACCGGAGAACCACCCCCGATATCAACCAAATGTTCTCCGAGCCTCCCACCTGCAACTCAAAACCAAGAGCGAGAGCGAGCAAATGACTCAACACTAGGGTTAGTACCAAAGGTGTCAAACCAGTGCCGGGCCATTTCCTCAAAAGTAGGGTTAGCAACATTCATCCTACCGCACATATCAAAACTACGATCCATCCTATCAAGTCTATCAAAACTGGAAACACCATGGGAAAACCACTCTTATCTCACTGGAGGAGTACGAGCACCACGAAAAGGAAAGTGTGATCCGTACCCCCTCTGAGACTCAAAGCTGCGACTTCTCCCAAACTCGTATTGATCACGAGGTGGAGAACGTCCAGCAAACTCAACACCACCAGACTCAAAGCGCCTACCACCTGTTCCACGACCAAACGGGCTGAACCCTCTAGCATCACGGCCTCGGAAACCAAACTGTCCAGCACTCTGCCTAGCACCGGTCTGACCGGTCACTCTGACCGGTCTGGCCGGTGGTCCTCAGCCAGCAAGCTTGCCTCCACCTGAAGCTCTCCTATCTCTCCATGCTGGAACCGTATGCACAACACCCTTTCCCTTAGGCAGTGGCATACGAGGCTCAGGCACACCATGAGAAGGGTGGTACCTGTCCTTGTTTGCCCACTCCTTAGCCATTCTCGCCTCTCACCTTCTCTTATAGCAAAACTCTCTCTTGTGACCATCCTTCCCACAAAATTCACAATGGAAACGGATTGGTCTTGGCTTAGGCTTGGGGTGAGGCTCTTCACAAGGCTTCTCACTAGGCTTCCCACTTGGTTTCTCACTAGGCTTATCACTTGCCTTCTCACTTGGTTTTTCTCTCTGTTTAAGTAACTGGTTTGGCTTGGGTGCAAACTTGTCTTTGGGTGTGGGTTGTGGTGGAACTAGAATATTCCCAAATTTCCCTTCTCTCTCACCACTGCTCTCACCAAACTTATCTGATCCCAAAGCCCAACCATCAAAGCGCTTATAACCGGCAATCATCATACCAAGCTGAGGTTCCTGACTAGACAACCATCTCAGCACTTCACGGAACTTATCATTCTCATCTTGTAAGCGATCAACACATTTTGCAAGATCCCAATTCTTCACAGCATGCAATTCACAGGTAGAACAAGAAGTAGGAATAGCCACTTTCAAATCAGCCTCAAGTGAAACAATGCGAGAACGAAGCTCAGCAATTTTTCATGCAAACCAGGGCAACAAGTACATGCACCATGCAAAGTGGGTCTAGATTGCAGCTCAGCCAACTCAACCCTAAGCACATCTAGTTCCTCACACTTGGAGGCATGCTTTTCCCTAAGAGCAGTAAGATCATCTAAGAACACAGAGCAATCAGCACAATCAGCCTCATCAGAAACAACAGGACTAGCCTTAAGCGAATCTATCTCAAGCTTGCCATCAAGAACCTGTGTTTCTAACTCAGCCACTCTAGTCCTAGCATCTTCAAGCAAAGCTCTAAGCTCCTTCCTAAGCTTCTTAGCCTCTCTATGCATGTGATCGCGATTATCAAGCAAGTCAACCAACTCCTCATTCTCCTTGTGCAAAGAAGAGAGCTCATCACATACCTCATCCTCGGAGTCGGAGTCTGAGTCCGAGGCGTTCTTCTGGCTTCTCTTGCTGCCGGAGCTGTGTGCCATGCCGCAAAGACCATCCTTCTTGTTGTAGCTTTTTGAGGTCTTGCTTGCGGTACAACAAAGGCCGTTCAAGTACTTGCCGAAGTCCTTCTTCTTCTTCTTCTTCTTCTTCTTATCTTTCCTCTTACTGTCCTCTTCTTCTTCTTCACTTGAGCTTGATGACACGTCCTCAGAGCCAGAGTCGATGTCGTTCAATCTCTTGATCTTCTCTCGGGTCCGTGTCTTCCTCCCATGTTCATGCTCCTTCTTCTTGGATCTTCTTCCTTTGTCCTTGGACTTGTGCTTGTCGTGGTTGTTCACCTTCGGACACTCGGCGAAAAAGTGTCCGATCTTGCCACACTTGAAGCACGTCCTCGAGTTCCTTCTTGAGTTCACCCGGTTCTCGTGCATCCTCTCGAATCTCCGTGTCAGCAACGCCAACTCGTTCTCTCCAAGTACATCAAACTCCTCGTCTGGCAAAGACATCAAAGAGGACAAAGAGTACATCCTGGAGGATGCGTTAGCGTTAGACTTAGCTCCTTTGCCACCGACGAGAGCAAGACTATGAGAGTCAGTCGGGCTCTCGATCTTGGCTGTCGTACCATGGTCCAACTCAGCCGACTTGAGCTTCGAGAACAGCTCGTTCACGGTCAGAGTGTCATACTTCTCGGACTCAAGGATAGCCTCGACCTTTCCGTCCCATACGGTGCGATCCAACGAGTGCAAGAGCTTCACGGCTCTATCATGATCATCGTATGGGAGCACGGCCACATTGGCTCTCATGTTGTTCACCACAACCGTAAACCGCTGGAAAAGGGCATCGATGGACTCGCCGGGGAGATGAGTGAAGTTCTCGTACTCTCTCCGGTAAGTCGCGTACATCCGAGCCTGAACTTGAGCATTCTCAGCATGAGCATCCTTCAACTGCTCCCAAATCCTACAAGCTAAGTCCTCTGTCTGAACCCGATCGAATTCGGACAGACACAGAGCACGAAACAAGTTGTTGACCGCCTTGTTGTTAACATCGAACATGTCCCTCGATCCCGGAGCAAGGAAGTTAATCGGATGAAAATAAGCTGTGTTCACCGTAATGTCCCAAAGGATCTAACCCTTACCGCGGAGGAAAGTCGCCATCCGCCTCTGCCACATCTGGTAGTTTTTGCCATCGAAGAGCGGAGGACCCGAACCCCGTTCCTGGTACGCCATCCTTGGATCTTAGACTGGTTAGAATCCGACGATCTGTAACCGGCTCTGATACCACTTGAAGGACCGGAACTGGCGACCAGAGAGGGGGGGAGTGAATGGGAGCCGATAAAAATTCTTCTCGAAGGAGATGGAGACTCCAACAAGATGAACAAGGCTTCCAAAGCACGTCTACGACTCAACTACCCAAGTTGGCCAAGACCACGCAGCCACTGGAGTGCTACTGGTCCTAGGAACCAACAACCACCTAAGCTAACCCGAGAACGCAGCGGAAAAACCAACTCGAGCAGCTACTGGACTGCACCGGTCAGATCGCTGAGCAGCACCGGTCAGACCGGTCCCTGCTTGAGCAACCTGGCAAAACCTGAGAACTTCCACAGAAGGCCCCTACACTGGTCAGGCGGGTGTAGCTCGCCGGTCAGACCGGTCCAAGCCAGGAAATCCCAAATCCACCAAACAGACCTACCGAGCTCCAAAACTGACCAAACTTGAAACAGTAGCAACACGAGACAACAGGGAACTCACCAAGACGTTCACCTGAGGCAAATCCCACAAAGCCTCTGCACCGGTCAGACCGGTGAGTAGCACCGATCATACCGGTTCGGCTGGGCAGATCGGGATGAACAGCGCCCGCGGGTCAACTCCCCCAAATCCAACTCCTGATTTCCCGAGTCGCTCCTCGGATTTGTACAAGACTTTGGGGATAGTAGGAACACCTCATGGGCACTCCATAGGCAAGATTTGGTCCACCAAAACTTGCTAAAACGAGAGGAATCGAAGAAATCCCACCAAGAACACCTCTAATCCTAGAGAGGAAAAAACCCCAAAATCGAGCCCCTTTGCTCACGGATTTGGGAGGGGAATCAAAGGGAAACGAACCACGAAGGGTTCAAGCATACATCCCCCACCAAATCCCAAAGAGAAAGGCCTCGAATTCGCCACAAGAAAATCACGAAGAAAGGGCTCCGAAAATCACCAAAAAGGAGAAACGGGAAAGACACATCCAAGCCTTGAGGAACCACGCCGAATCATCTATACATACCAAAGAGGTTCATACAAGGTCTAGCTTGCTGCCCGATCATCCTTCCCTCTCACAAGAGCTCACCATGAAGCTCTCAAGCTAGTCTTAGAAATTCCAAAGGAAAAAGGAAGAGGAAAATAGCAAAACAAAATGAGCTAGGGTTCCAAGAGATGGTTGCCATCCTCTCACCACTTGGGTTATATGGAGGCTAGCCGAAAGACTAAATACCCCTAAGGCCTAATACTAGGATACACACCCCCGAGGTGCACTTTGGGAAACATTGTCTTCGCACCATCGGACGGATGCCCGGTGACCACAAACTTGCTTAGCCTCGACGCAAGCCTTGCGATCCCGACGCGTGTCCTCCACTTCGAAGTCTCCGGACTGCGTCGTCGCACACCGGTCAGACTGGTACCCACCGGTCAGACCGGTCAGACCCACTGGTCAGACCGGTCTGATGCTGCTGCACCTCTGTCTTCGGTCTTCGGTCTTGGCTTTGTGGATCAACCAAGGAACCTAGTGGTTTTCTGGTGAACCACTGGAAACCCCGCGAACTCGGTGTAGCCTCCGCCAATCACCACTCATGACTCGGCTCCCACGTAGTCCCGGCTCGACCTTGGTTTTGAGGCTCAACCAAGAAACCGTCCATGACTTCATCTCGCTGTTCTTGCCACCATGCGGCCCGCACTTGACTCCGCTGGCCACCGGGTCCCTCGAACCAAGCCTACTTGTCTTCTCCACACCTGGAGGCCTCACCGGCAACGACCTTTCACGCTTGTTCTTCACCTGCACCAACACCAGTCAAGCCGCAACCTGCACCTGCAATACTTAGCCAAGAATCAGTCCACACCACGTTGTCAATCACTCATCACACCAGGAAGCGACCATCCACCAGTCCTCGAACCACACAGGTCCTCACAAAGCCTACGCGGAAGCGCTCAACTCGCATCGGGCCAGCAAGGAGGTCGTCTCCGAGTACTCCTCGGACTCCAACACCGTCCTCCACTATAACTCGGACTCCTCCTACGGGTTTGACTTCGGACTGGATACGATCGAGCCCGATTCTGAGTTCAACTCTACCGAGGAACCGCTGTCAGGTCCCGCTGCTGGCTTGGTCATCACGTCTACTCCCGCCGGCAGATTCGACTACTGGACCGACCAGAAGCCCGCAGACCTGACCGACGGCAACTCACGCTGCGTCGCCTACCTCGAGGCACTCCCCTTCCAGAAAGGAACACCGCTGACTCTGAACGCGGAAGAGCACACGCCAACCGAGGTGGCGACTACCGACTCTGGCCTCTGTACGCCTGACTGTGAAGTATTCATGGCAACTGGGGAAGCTGGAACCTAAGAAAAGCGAGTTGATCGGTACCTCGATGACATCTCAGAAGACGAGGAATCAGCCAACGCACCCGCAGATGAGACTACTGATGCGAAGAACACCCGACGCGAACGCAACAGAAAGCAAGCAGATCGACGCAAGCGGCTCCGAGAAGCTCTCCCCATCCAGAACCTCAATGAGGCTCTAGACCAAGTTGCCAACCGGGTCCACACAACCCCTGAGCAATGCCTCGTGTCCATCACCACGATAGCTTGAATAGCTCAGGGGCACCGTGCAGGCGAACTCATCGCCAAACTTGCCGAGGATGCCTACTTCATGCGGGTCAACAACAGGGTTGCCAGAGCTGGAAATCACGAAGCCACTAGTCGCAGCCGCACTCCAGCAGAAGTCGGACCCAATCGCGTCCGTGGAGAACACCAGCCGACCCCCAATCGCTCCAGAGCCACCGGGGGAGGACCTTCACATGGCGGCACTAGCGGCGGCGGCGGTGGCAGCGGTGGCGGCGGTGGCAGCAGCGGTAGCTCCTCCCACGGCGCCACAGAAGAGGCGGTGGCGGCGGCGATCGCGGAGGTCGAGGCCACGCGAACAGCCACGCCACCGGCAACGCACGTGGCGGCTACGATGACGAGATACACCGCGCCAAGAAGACTACTGCCGACGTCAACGACAGCGACGGCTTCCCCGCCTACTCCTCACGACTTCAAGCTCTGCTTCTCCCCCAGAAGTTCAAGCCTCTTGGGATCACGAAGTGCGACGTGAAGCAAGATCCAATCCAGTGGCTCAGGTGCTATGCCCTGGCCATTGAGAATGCTGGTGGTGACAACGACACCAAGTCTCTTTACTTCCCCTTCTGTCTGGACCAAGCTCCACTCACATGGCTCGAGTCGCTCGACAAGAACTCGATCGATGAGTGGGACCAGCTGAAGGCACAGTTCACCAGCAACTTCGCGGGCGCCATGGGACGCTCGGGTACTCGCATGGACTGGCGATGGTCAAGCAAGAGCAAGGCGAAACGCTCCGCCAGTGCATGTGCTGTTTCTTCGACAGCGGGCGACCGTAGTCGACGTCACCGACAAAGAAGTCATCAACTGCTTCCAAGGTGGTCTCTACCACCGTCGCACCTTTGAAGACTTCGGTCGCCGTTGCTCAAGCTCAATCACCAAGATCAAGGACATGATCACTTCATGGGCCGACAAGGAGGACAAGGCGAACACCAAATACGACTCCACTCGTGGCTAGAGCAAAAACAACATGGGCGGCAACAACAATAACAAGGAACAAGGGGGTCGCAAAAACAACAACAACAACAACAACAACAACAACCACTCGGGTCCTAACCGCAAGCGCAAGCCAGACAACACAGTCGCGGCTGTACAGCGCCCTGCGAAGGACAGCTCCAAGAAGACCTCTGGTGGCTTCAGAGACTTGCTCAAAGAAAAGTGCCTGTGGCATCTGGATGGTATTAACACAACCAATCAGTGCTACCAGCTCCGGCGAGCACTCAAGGATGTTCCCGAGCCACGGCCCCCTCACGACAAGAAAGGCAAGAAGAAAGTCGACGAAGGCAATGGCGACTTCCAAGAACCCGACAAGACTGTGAATGTCCTCTTCAGCAGACTACCCACCAGGCGATCTCAGAAGCTTACCCTACGGGAAGTCTTGAACATTGAGCCAGCGGTGCCGACACCTCTAAGGTGGTCGGAGGTACCCATCACCTTCTCCCGCGCGAATCAATGGACAAGCTTCTCTGAACCGGGACATTTTCCACTCGTCCTGAAACCAGTGGTCGCAGGCTCCAGACTCAACAAGGTACTCATCAACGGTGAGAGCAGACTCAATGTCCTCTTCACCAAGACCTTGAAGAAGATGAAGCTCGACATCACCGACATGCTCACCAAGAGCACGTCACCTTTCTATGGCATCGTCCCAGGCAACGCGGCTATACCACTTGGCTTAGTGGTTCTGCCAGTTACCTTCGGGACAAGGGAGAACTACCGCACCGAGTACATCAAGTTCGAGGTTGCGGACTTCGAAACTTCCTACCACGCCATCCTCGGCAGACCAGCTCTTGCCAAGTTCATGGCGATTCCTCACTATGTGTACTGGGTACTCAAGATGCCAAGTCCCGCCGGAGTACTCGCGCTGCAAGGGGACTTGAAGATTTCTTACGACTGCGACACCGAAGCCGTGGAACTCGCAGCAACCAATCAATTACCTAACGCAATGATTGAAATCTTCGCTGCATCCAAGAAGCTTGCGCCAACCGAACTCGAGATACCTAAGAAGACCAACACCTCCAACAAACCTCAGCCAACAGAGGAAGTACAGGTGAAGGCCATCGACCTCGGGACCGGCGACAGCAGCAATACTACCATGATCGGCGTAGGGCTCGACCCTAAATAGGAAGACGCGCTCGTCAGCTTCCTTTGGGCTAACCGAGACATCTTCACGTGGAAGCCAGCGGACATGCCAGGTGTGCCCAGGAGGCTGATCGAGCTCTCACTCAACGTCGATCCTAAAGCTACCCCCAAGCGACAACACCTCTGCCGTTTTGCTGACGACCGACGGGACGCCATCAAGAAGGAACTCGCCAAACGACTCGCGGTCGGCTTCATCCAAGAAGTCTTCCATCCTGAGTGGCTCGCCAACCCCGTCCTCGTCCGCAAAAAGAACACCAACGAGTGGAGGATGTGCGTCGACTACACCGACCTCAACAAGCACTGCCCCAAGGACCCCTTCGGGTTGCCACGGATTGATCAAGTCATCGACTCCACGGTGGGCTGCGACCTACTCTGCTTCCTCGACTGCTACTCTGGGTACCACCAGATCACAATCAAGGAAGAAGACCAGGAGAAGACCGTGTTCATCACTCCGTTCGACGCCTACTGCTACACCACGATGTCGTTCGGGTTGAAGAACACCGGCGCTACTTACCAACGGGTAATCCAGGCCTGCTTCAAGGAGCAGCTCAACAAGAACGTCGAAGCCTATGTGGATGATGTGGTCGTCAAGGCCAGAAACTCTGACACGCTCATCGCCGATCTTGAAGAGACTTTCGCATCCCTGCGGGAGTACCAGTGGAAGCTCAACCCCAACAAGTGCGTCTTCGGTGTACCCTCAGGGAAACTACTCAGCTTCATCATCAGCCATTGTGGCATCGAAGCCGATCCTGAGAAGATCTCCGCCATCACCAACATGAAAGCTCCAACCTGCATCAAAGATGTCCAGAAGTTGACCGGGTGTATGGCGGCCCTGAACAGATTTATCTCGAAGCTCGGAGAGCGGGGACTACCTTCTTCAAGCTACTCAAGCACCAAGAGAAGTTCATGTGGACCGCGGAGGCCGATCAAGCTCTGACACAGCTCAAAGACTTCTTGTCCAAGCCACCAGTGCTCACAGCTTCCAATCCTTGCTTGTTTATAAGTAGCTTTCTCCTTTTCGATTCCCACTGCTCGAAGTTGGCTTTTCCTCCGCTCTGGGGGATATTCCTTCTACCAATCAGAGTGGCCTGCCCTCAAAGTGGTAGGATTGACCCAGGCAGTCGTCTTGTATTCAAATTGGTGCTTCGTAGGCTGTGCTTTAATATAAATTTACAGCCCCTTTCTTTCTACGATAGCAGGAACTAATTCATTATCAACCACGAGCTACCCGTTCACTTAGCCTACGTCGCAAGAAGGAGCAGTTACTGCTCTACCTCGCTGCGACTACTCATGTGGTCAGTACTGCCATCATTGTCGAGCGGCAAGAAGAAGGCCACGCCTACCCAGTACAGCGACCAGTCTACTTCATCAGCGAGGTCCTGTTCGAGTCCAAGGCCCGGTATCAACCGGTCCAGAAGCTACTCTACGCAGTACTCATCACCTCGCGGAAGCTACGACACTACTTCCAGGAGTACTTGATCACCGTCATCACTGACTACCCGCTCGGTGATATCCTCCGCAATCAAGACGCAACTGGGAGAATCTCCAAGTGGGCGGTCGAGCTTGGCGCCCTCAACATCGACTTCAAGCCACGCACCGCCATCAAGTCTCAAGCACTAGTCGACTTCATGGCAGAGTGGCGGGAGAATCAACTACCCACACCAACAGAGCGACCAGAGCATTGGATCATGTACTTCGATGTCTCACTCAATCTCGAGGGCGCAGGCGCAGGGGTACTTCTGATTTCTCCAAAGGGCAAACAACTCAAGTACGTCCTGCAGATCTTCTGGAAGGTCTCGAACAACGAACCCGAGTACGAAGCTCTACTACATAGGCTACGACTCGCAATCTCACTGGGCATTAAGCGACTACTAGTCTACGGCGACTCCGCAGTGGTCATCAACCAAGTCAACGACTCCTGGGACCGCAACAAGGAGAACATGGATGCCTACTGTTGAGAGCCAGGTGTGGTTCGAGGACCGGTGGATGGTCGCTTCCTGGTGTGATGAGTGATTGCCAACGTGGTGTGGACTGATTCTTGGCTAAGTATTGCAGATGCAGGTTGTGGCTTGACTGGTGTTGGTGCAGGTGAAGAACAAGCACGAAAGGTCATTGCCGGTGAGGCCTCCAGGTATGGAGAAGACAAGTAGGCTTGGTTCGAGGGACCCGGTGGCCAGTGGGGTCAAGTGCGGGCCGCATGGTGGCAAGAACGGCAAGATGAAGTCATGGACGGTTTCTTGGTTGAGCCTCAAAACCATGGTCGAGCCGGGACTACGTGGGAGCCGAGTCATGAGTGGTGATTAGCGGAGGCTACACCGAGTTCGCGGGGTTTCTAGTGGTTCACCAGAAAACCACTAGGTTCCTTGGTTGATCCACAAAGCCAAGACTGAAGAACCGAAGACGGAGGTGCAGCAGCATCGGACTGGTCTGACCGGTGGGTCTGACCGGTCTGACCGGTGGGTACCGGTCTGACCGGTGAGGAGCACCGGTCTGACCGGTGTGCGACGACGCAGTCCAGAATCTTCAAAGCAGAGGACACGCGTCGGGATCGCATGGCTTGCGTCGAGGCTAAGCAAGTTTGCGGTCGCTAGGCATCCGTCCGATGGAGCGAAGACAAAGATTTCTGAATTCGCCCTTGAGGGGCATGTATCCCTAGTTAGCTAGTAAGGGTATTTTCGTATTTCGGTTGCCTCCATATAACCCAAGTGGTGAGAGGATGGCAGCCATCTCTTGGAACCCTAGCTCATTTGGTTTTCCTATTTTCTCTTCCTATTTACCTTAGGATTTTCATAGGACTAGCTTGAGAGCTTCATGGTGAGATCTTGTGGGAGGGAAGGATGATCGGGCGGCAAGCTAGACCTTGTATGAACCTCTTTGTTATGTATAGATGATTCGGCGTGGTTCCTCAAGGCTTGGTTGTGTCTTTCCCGTTTCTCCTTTTTGGTGATTTTCGGAGGCTTTTCTTGGCGAATTTCTTGTGGCGGTTTTGAGACCTTTCTCTTTGGGATTTGGTGGGGGATGTATGCATGAACCCCTCATGGTTCTTTTCCCTTTGATTCCCCTCCCAAATCCATGAGTAAAGGGGCTCGATTTTGGGGTTTTCGTGGTTCTAGGATTTGTAGTGTTCTTGGCGGAAACCTTCGATTCCTCTTGATTCAACGAGTTTTGGTGGACCAAATCTTGGCTATGGAGTGCCCATGAGGTGTTCCTACTATCCCCAAAGTCTTGTGCGAATCCGTGGAGCGAATCGGGAGATCGGGAGTTGGATTTGGAGGAGTTGACTCGCGGGTGCTGTTCATCCCGAGCTGCCCAGGCGCGACCGGTCTGACCGGTGCTCTTGACCGGTCTGACCGGTGCTAGCCCTTGGTGGGATTTGTCTCGGGGAACAGCCTTGTCCGTGTGGTTTTGTCTCGTGGTCCTGCTGGTCAGTTCTTGGCGTGTTTGGAGTTGTTTTGCTAGGTTTTGTGAGGGGTTCTTCTTCCTTGCAGGTTGTGTTTCGGAGGTGGTTTTTGTTCCAGGGCCTAGAGGAGTCACTGAGGCTTCCAGGAACATTTGCTGTGCGGCTGCTGTAGCCACCGGCCTGACCGGAGCTGTCCACCGGTCTGACCGGTGTCACCGGGCTGACCGGCGCGGGCCATCGGTCTGACCGGTGTAGCACAGGCAGCAAGCCGTGCAAGTTTCCGCTGTGCGTTTGGGGCGTTAGGTTGTGTGTTGGTTCCTAGGACCAGTAGCACTCCAGTGGCTGCGTGGTCTTGACCAACTTGGGTAGTTGAGTCGGAGAAGTGTTTCGAAAGCCGTGTTCGTCTTGTTGGAGTTCCCATCTCCTTCGAGAAGAATTTTTATCGGCTCCCATTCACTCCCCCCCTCTCTGGTTCGCCTAATCGGTCCTTCAACTGTCTGGAAGTTCGCAAGCTCGAGAACAAGTTCTATGGTCTCGAGTTCCATCACGTCGTCCGCGACAACAACGTTGTAGTAGACGTCCTGTCGAAGCTTGGTTCTACTCACGCTCAATTACCTACTGGAGTCTTCGTCCACGAGCTTCATACGCCATCCATCCCGGAGCCGGCGCCAACGACCACTGACCCTGGGTCATCACAGCTCAGTCAGGAGGTCATGATGATAGACGTGGACTGGAGACAACCCTTCATAGACTATATCCGCGAGCAGAAGGTTCCTACCGACAAGAACGAGGCCGAACAACTCGTCCGCTGAGCCAAGACCTACGTACTAGTGGGAGACGAGCTCTACAGGCGGGGCGCCACTTCTGGAGTACTCATGAAGTGCATACCCTGGGAAGAAGGCAAGGACATCTTGGAGGAGATTCACAAGGGTGTCTGCAGCAACCACGCGTCCTCCCGCACGCTGGTGAGCAAAGCTTTTCGACGAGCTTTCTACTGGCCCACAGCTCTGGGCGATGCCGAAGAACTCGTCCGGAAGTGCCAAGGATGCCAATTCTTTGCCAAGCAGCAACACGTCCCGGCCTACAAACTAGTCACCATACCGCCAACCTGGCCCTTTGCCTGCTGGAGGCTGGACATGATTGGCCCTCTGCCAACTGCGCCAGGAGGATTCAACAGAGTTCTGGTGGCCATCGACAAGTTCACCAAGTGGATCGAAGTCAAGCCAGTGTTGACGGCTGCTAAGTGCCTAATTTAAGGCCGTCAACCCCTGCATTTCAACATGAGAATCATGCATCCACACTAGAATAGGGCTTTAAACTGACAATTTCCACAAGTGGCTGTATGAAGATGAATGCAGGTGTTTAGCACAAGAAATGAGGAGAAAGCACACCTCTATGATCTTAGAACTTCAGGCTCAGCCAATGAGGGGCTGCCATGCAAGCAGCCCCTGGATCAATGACGTCACCAATCCAAGAGAGAGAGCCTCGGCGAATCAGAGATCGCCACGCGTGCATCACATGGATCCATGGGCCCACCAGAGCGCCTAAACCGCCTCCAACACACGTGTACACCAGGAACCGACTGTTGGCACTTCTTACGTCATTACTAGATTGCAACGGCACCTGAAAGCCTGTTGGTATACTACACGATCACAGATAAATCCGCAAGCGCACGGATACCGCTGTAGCTTTCACCCGGGAGTATTCCAAGGTATCGATTTCCACGGGGAACGAGAAGTGTTGTGAACCTGAGGTAACTCGTCCGGGGGATATGGTGACGAAGGATAGAAAGCCAAGGGTAGATTTCGGGTAGAGAGGGGATAAACTGATGAAGCTAAGGACTCGTGAGAGTCACGGATAGAATCAAGGCAAAACTTGTCGCTCGTCGGGGCCAGAGGGAAAAGAGCCACAGAAAGGGATGAGAAGGGGGCTTTGATGTCGTAACTCCTACCTGCCGGAACTAACGTGGTGGACTACAGAGCCCGTCTGGAGCTGTCACCTCCCTAGGGTACCACAACTATTCCGTTGAACCGGGAAGCATTCCAAGGTACTGGAGAGTCTAGACACCGCGTCTACACTAACCAAGCACTACTTTACTCCGCGCTAGAGCAAAGCAATCACGATAAGTAGAAACTACTAAATCACAATCGAGGAACCTAAGAGCGAACAATGAAATGGCTTGAGACTTAGTTACTCACGGATCCGAACTTACAAAGTATCCCGGGTGTGGACGACCGAAGTTGTACCGCACCCGCCGAGGTACAAGAAGAAGACCGACTCCGGCTTCTACTCCAACATCCAACTCTCTCTCTACCTACTCTCTGAATACTAACTTGTGTAGGGCTCTGCCACTTGCTTCTAATCACTTGTTCTCTTCCACGAGGTGCCAGGCTCAATTTATAGCCCCAATGGGTCGGTGGCTGTAGGAGGAGGTACTTGTAGGCGAGAGGGAGGTGCAGTAGCCGGCAAGGAGGTGCGGCCGGCCCTATGATTTCCACCGCCTTCGCTCGTGCGTCCGTGATTTGGTCCCTGAGGCGGTTTGAAGACGGTTGTGAGTCAGTCGGCTCGGTGAAGGAGGTGCAGCCGGTCCTCTTGGTGCGGCCGGCCCTGGGCCCTCTTGTCATTCACTTCGGATCATGCTCTAGTGGGTAGATGAAGTCTTGGATGCTGTCCTACGTCGGTTGTTCACTGGCTTGTGGGTCCATGAGTCCAAGTGAAACTAATCTCAACCTCTGGATCAAACCGACCTTGTTTCCTCGATCAGGATCATTTCTAGCTGTGCTTCCTGGAGTGACCGAGGCTTGGTGGCACGTTTGGGCGAGTCGGGCAGGTGAGGCCGGCCCTGCCTCCTGACCCCTGTGCAACTCGCCTGTGGTGTGTTTGCTTAATCCAACACGATCGTGATGAGTTTGGTCTTTTGGGAGCTGGTGCATAGGACTGCACTCGGTGTGAACCTGAATAGTGGTGCAAGGTAGGGCCGGCCGTACCACTAGGTGCGGCCGTGCCGACCTTATGTGGCTCGGTACTCCGGAATTGCCCCCTAATCTTGATCCTGCAAATAAAAACTCAACACAACTCGTGGAGCCTCGTTAGCACCTAAAACAAGCATGAAATTCGTTATAAAGCGCTACCGTAGCCGAGATGTTGACGGTCAAAAGTTTGTTGTAAGGACCGTCAACACTGACCTCAGGGCCCACCAGTCAGCCGCTCAGAGAAAGCACAAGTCGAGGCGGGCCACGTGGAGGTCGGCCGACCCAGGGATCGGCCGAACCGACCTTTGGTGTTCGCCCATTGGTCCTAGAGGCCATCCTCGGGGTGTCTCGCTCCACTTGACGCTGGTGCCCACGCCTATAAATAGAAGGGGAGGGGGGTAAGAATAGGACAACACACTTGAAGGCAACTTCTTACCTTAGCCTCCTCTCCTCCTTCTCATCCCTTCTTGGTGGAGGTGAAACCTCATCCCACCAGGAATATGAGTGTGGGGAGGATCCAGCTTAGGTAGTGCTAGGTAGAGAGGAGAGAGTGTGGGTGAGTAGAAGAGAGATGCGATGATCCGTTCTTCGTTCATCATCTCTTTGTACCTCGTGAGTGATACCGTTCTTCAATTAGACTAAAGTGAGTATTTCGTTATATTCCAATTAGACTAAAGTCGTATTCATACATGGGTGATATGTTCTAGAGTTCTCCTTCCGTTCATCGTTTAGAGGCTCGTGTTCTTCATGACACGATCCTTTGATCTTGTTGACTAGATGAATAATTATGCATTCCGTTTCTATGACTGCTTGTCAATTCGAATATAATGAGGACACTGCATATCTGGTTTAAACCAAAGTGTCATTCATATCTCTTTGTATCGTCTTGATTCCATGATGGGTAAGGTCTAGTTGTACTCGCGGGTTCGTCGCTCCGTATTTCTACGGAGTGCTATAGTGTTGCTGCGGGACGTGAGACGTAGCCGTGCTATAGTAGTAGTCGGTGGTGCATACGTGGTGTCTGGACTACGGGTTATCCTCCGATTGCCCTATATCCCACGTTTTTTCTTGGGGTAGGCCGCGGTGGTGACAGCCGTTGGACCCTTTCGGAATCCCCCACGTCCGGATACAGGTGTAGGCAACCATTTGTCGTGAACCGACTGTTATAACAAGGAGGGTCCGGTGTCCGAAGCGAGATCCTTTGCAGCTTGTACCCCCTAGAACCAGGTACCTACAAGAGATACCGTACCTCTCACCTACCTTAGCAGAGATCCTGTGTCCTTGGATAAATCACTCGTAGAGGACCCAACCGTTCCTTGGATTCGATACCCTTTGGAATACTCCCGAGGGAGAAGTGCTACAACGGTGTATCCGTGCGCTTGCGGACTCGTTCGCACCTGTCAGTGTACCCGGGTATTCCTTACATGCTCACGCTAGATGCGCCACTAGTGGTGAGGTTATGAAATACCAACAAGCATTTCTGGCGCCGTTGCCAGGGAACGGTTGTCGAGAATCTACAAACCCGATTATCCTCGTATCTTTTGTTTTCCTTTTTTTTCTTTCTACCTTTACCCCTGTTATCCCAGGAAGGTTGTCCTTGTACACACCTTCCGCCTAGTATGAGTGAACCAGTAGAATCATCCTTGTGGAGGCGACTCGCCTCCTTAACTCCCTGTATGGTTCACCCATCCCTCATTAAGCTAGTTGAGAACAATTCCTTTTCAGGGGAAAGTCATGAAAATACCTACGCCCATGTGAGAGACTTTGAACAACTGTGCTCTACCCAGGGTAAGACTGGGGCGACACAGGATGTTCTTAGGAGGAACTTGTTCCCATTCTCCCTTTCGGGGGGAGCGAGAACTTGGTACCGTTGTTTTGGGCGTGATCACCTCAATTGGGGAGCATTGAGAGCAGCCTTCTGCACCCGATTCTTCCCTTTGAGGCGTATCATTTCCCTAAGAATGACGATCCTCAGTTTCCAACAGGGAGAGAAGGAGTCCCTAGGCATGGCATGGCATCGTTTTGCCTCTATGACCGAGTCATGCCCAGTCCTTGATCTACCAGACCTGGTGCTCTTGCAGCATTTCCGGCTTGGTTTGCTAAGGGACAATGGTATGATGCTTGATGCCATGTCGGGAGGCGCTTTTGTGTTCTTAGAGCCAGAGCGAGGAAAGGAAATTCTAGAAAAACTTCGGGATTTCAGCTCCCCGCCCGTCCTGAGCATCGAGGTAGTCAGCCGTGAGTTGCCTAGATCCATCTTCGAGAGAGCTCGAGCCTGCATACCAACCTTCTTTACACTCTTGTCGAAGATGTCATTCTTGACTAGCAGGAATCTATGGGAAAGAGCACCTAGTGTGAGTTCCGCCCTTAGGTTCCCCTATCATTTCTTCTCTTAAAAACCCGACCTCCGAGATTTAGTCTCGAAGGAAGGAGGAAAGGAGTAATCAAAGAAGGGTGGTTGTTCCTGGCGAGAACGACTATTTCAACTTCGACTACGACTTTTCGGGAGAGGTTATGAAGGATATTTTGTGCTTTATGTCAAGGCCCAACCTGAGGTGCCGCCACACCGAGGGTCAGGTCAAGACATTGGTCCCAGATCGCAAGCCTCTATACTTCTGGCCTTAGAAAGCACGATTTTATACCGATCCAATTGCGCAAATTATCTCATCATCATGAGCTCAGCTAGGACCGATGCCGATCAAGCTCAGTAGGCATAAATACCATTCTGACACTCTGACTTGATCGATGCCCCGCGGGAGGGTGGTTGCATCCCTACCTTTTGCACTCCTGTTGGAAGCTTGGGTTCGCTTACGTGTCATCCTCACACTGGTGAGGGTGAGAACCCGTAGCAACCTAAGGAGAGAACGGACTGGCAAGTTTATTACTCTTGATCTAAGGCTCGAATGTTCCTCCGACCCACGGATTTCTATTCACTTGTTTGGGGTCCGAGCATTCTTGAGCCATGCTTCCAGAGATATGGGTCCAGGGGAACCCCCTATGTTGTGCTATTTATGCGGGAAGAGGCTTAAGTAAAGCTAAAAGAGGAGTGAGAGCGTTTATGCCCAACACCTTGTCTTAGCTATTACTGGAGCCTCCAACCTCAAAATCTGCGGGACACCTAGCCCTGAAACCATGAGCCTTGCTAGAACCCACAAGCCAAAGGGGAGGCCCAACGGGGCCCATAAGGGTTCGGCCGACCCAGTAAGGGCGCCCCCGCCTCTCCCCTTTCGCGTGTGCCTCCCTTCGTCCTCCAGAGATCTCCTCCTTGCTGCGTGACGGATTTCGAGCCACGTAGAACTCCATCCTCCCTGCTTCTTCCTTCCTACAGCAATTGCTATGGTCGACAAGAGCATCGTTCCTTACCCCGCGGAGTCCTCCTCTACGGAGCCCATCAAGGGAGACGTCCCTGCCATTGCTGCATCTCCCAAGGAGGCAGCGCCCATGGAGGTTGCGTGCATTCTTGATGTGCGGCCGCTCGCTTCCCACTCTCCGATAGAAGGCCAAGGATCGGGGGTAGCCAGGGAAGGACCCTCGGTTGCTAAGGGGGTAGTGGTCCAGCCCTTCATGCCTTTGGTCCCCCGCTCCTCAAGCCAATCTACTTTGCTTGGAAAGGCGAGGAAGTCGCGAGGACGTGCCAGCAGCCCCTACCATAGGGGAGTGGGGATTCGGCCGAAACCCGTGGTGATCCCACCGCCACCGGTGGTTCCGCCATTTCGGACCGACGCTCCAGGAGCCTCAGGGGCAAAGGGCCATCCGGTCCCCGCTGCACCGACGTGTCCTCCGCCTGCCCCTCAGCCTGGGAAGCCCAGGTTCGCTAGCCCAGGCAGCACCGACAAGAAACGTACCCGAGCACCAGTGACCCTGGAGGCAACCGACGAGGACTTTGAGCTGGGCAGTAGCTCCACACCATGGGCACCCAGGAAGTCGAGGGAGAAGACTCGGGCAACCGAGTGATCTCCCAAGATTCCCTCTGTCTGGATGGCCCCGTTGGTGGAAGAGCTTGGCAAGAAGTGTGAGAAGCTGGAGTCTGTCAGTGCAGAACAGAAGATGGACCTCGCTGAGCTGAGGGATGACCTCCGCGACCTTCGTCGTGGCCTGTGTGCCAAGATGAGGCACCTCTTCGAGGCCACAGGGCACGAGGACCTCTACGACGCAGAGTAGAGGGCTGCGCCCATTCTTTATTTTCCATAGGCGCTTAGTTTAGTTCATTTCCTTCCATGTTTATTTCCATTTCAATTTTTATTTTCATCATGTGTGTAAGCGCCTATTTCATTATGAACTTGAATAAAATAATTTGGCTCCACCGGTCAGATAACCCAGTCGAGTCACATGTGTGCTAGCTATTTCTGTTTTTGTTTGTCTTGAAGAACTGCACCCAAGTACAAGATAGTGTGGGGGAGAGTCGTACTCTCCAAACGCGAACACGATGGATACTTGCACCCACACCACACTCGCACAGTGCTACGACTACTCATGTTTAAAGAACCTGAATGAAGGCACATTCTTGCACATCACGAAAACCCCGTTCGGTCTGCATCAACAACCAGCGTTGGTTTGCATCTCTACCTCATTTAACCATGATTCTCGAGTTCATTATGCCCTTTTATAAAATCTTTTATGAGCAACTCGAGAATTCTATGGTGATGCTTGCTCCGTACCTGTGGTTGACATGCATAAGTTCTATCCCTTGTTTATACTCTTGAGGCTTGTGAACCATATCTTTATAAGGACAACATGTTCATCTAAGTGGTTGACAAGAGAGATATGGCTTGATGACAAGATCTTAGCTCTGAAGGTGTAAGTTCTTGGGTTTATCTTAAAAAACACTCTTGCAGCTCTTCTTTGATATGTCACAGTTGTTGGCACTTCTTACGTCATTACTAGATTTGCAACGGCGCCAGAAAGCCTGTTGGTATACTACACGATCACAGATAAATCCGCAAGCGCACGGATACCGTTGTAGCTTTCACCCAGGAGTATTCCAAGGTACCAATTTCCACGGGGAACGAGAAGTGTTGAGAACCTGAACTAATTCGTCCGGGGGATATGGTGACGAAGGATAGAAAGGCAAGGGTAGATTTCGGGTAGAGAGGGGATAGCTGATGAAGTTTGGGACTCGTGAGAGTCACGGATAGAATCAAGGCAAAACTTGTCGCTCGTCGGGGCCAGAGGGAAAAGAGCCACGGAAAGGGATGAGAAGGGGGCTCTGATGTCGTAACTCTTACCTGCCGGAACTAACGTGGTGGACTACAAAGCCCGTCCGGAGCTGTCACTTCCCTAGGGTACCACAACTATTCCGTTAAACCGGGAAGCATTCCAAGGTACTGGAAAGCCTAGACACCACGTCTACACTAACCAAGCACTACTTTACTCGGATCCAAAGCAAAGCAATCACAACAAGTAGAAACTACTAACTGCAATTGAAGAACCTAAGAGCGAACGATGAAATGACTTGAGACTTATTTACTCACGAATCCAAACTTACAAAATATCCCAGGTGTGGACGACCGTAGTTGTACCGCACCCGCCGAGGTACGAAGAGAAGACCGACACTCCGGCTTCTACTCCAACACTCAACTCTCTCTCCCTACTCTCTAAATACTAACTTGTATAGGGCTCCACCACTTGCTTCTAATCACTTGTCTCCTTCTACGAGGTGCCATGCTCAATTTATAGCCCCAATGGGTCGGTGGCTGCAGGAGGGGGTACTTGTAGGCGAGAGGGAGGTGCAGTGCCCGGCAAGGAGGTGCGGCTGTGCCTCTAGGTGCGGCCGGCCCTCCACTTTTCACCTCCTTCGATCGTGCGTCCGTGATTTGGTCCCTGAGGCGGTTTGAAGACGGTTGTGGGTCGGTTTGCTGAGTGATGGAGGTGCGGCCGGACCTCTTGGTGCGGCCGGCCCTGGGCCCTCTTGTCATCCACTTCGGATCGTGCTCTAGTGAGTGGATGAAGTCTTGGACATTGTCCCACGTCGGTTGTTCACTGGCTTGTGGGTCCATGAATCCAAGTGAGGCTAATCTCAACCTCTGGATCAAACCGACCTTGTTTCTTCGATTAGGATCATTCCTATCTGTGCTCCCTGGAGTGACCAAGGCTTGGTGACACGTTTGGGCGAGTCGGGCAGGTGCGGCCGGTCCTAGTGGTGCAGCCGGCCCTGGAGGTTCAGCCGGCCCTAGTGGTGCGGCCGACCCTGCCTCCTGGCCCCGATGCAGCTCGCCTGTGGTGTGTTTGCTTGATCCAACACGTCGTGATGATTTTGGTCCTTTGGGAGCTGGTGCATGGGACTACACTTGGTGTGAACCTGAATGGTGGCATAAGGTAGGGCCGGGCGTACCACTAGGTACGGCCGTGCCTACCTTATTTGGCCCAATGACCCAGAATTGCTCCCTAATCTTGATCCTGCAGATAAAATCTCAACATAGCTCGTGGAACCTCGTTAGCACCTAAAACATGCATGAAATTCGTTATAAAGTGCTACCGTAGCCGAGATGTTGGCGGTCATAATTTTGTGGTAAGGACCGTCAACACACCCCCACACTTGGCCCTTTGCTCGTCCTCGAGTAAAGATTAAGGACCAAGGTGAAAACAAAATTCCTATGGTATGAAGCGAGCATAAGAGATATTCCAAATCATACCTTGCACTTGTGAACTTTGAAGTTCCTATCATGCCATCTTGGGTAGTTGAGGAATGGAACAATCTTGAATCAAATCACTTCTACTCCTTATGTCAAGTAGCTTGGGATTTTTTTTCAATAAGTTTTCAAAATAAACCTTGCTTGGCACCTCATTTGATTCTCTCAAATCGCTCAATGTGTATAGTCCTCACCAAGGCATTAGATTGCCTTTCTTCATCCTACTTCTAATGATGGCTATATATGGAGCTCAAGGTAGGGTATAAAGATGAGGCATACTTGCATAACATGTATTGCAAAGTCAAAAACCGGATCCAAGGAGGAAATCAAATCATACAATCGGATCAAGATGTGCATGTGTACGGATATGATGGATATGGTAAGGTGGATACTAGGCCCAGAATGGGTGCTAGATATTACCATATGTATAATGAACATTGTGATGATGGTAAGGTGTACACTAGGCTTGGAATGGGTGCTAGTTATTACCATCTGATTTGTTGTAACTCCATTTTGCATGATCCTCTCTCTCTATTTTGACTCTTTTGTGGACATGGCTATCTTTTCTTTTTTTTCTTTTCTCTCTTTTTTTCTTTTTTTTTCTTGGACCTTCATGTGTCCATCTTCTTTTTTTTCTTGGACCTTCATGTGTCCATTTTTTTTCTATAGCCATGTCTCTTTTGTAATATTAACTTGGAGAGAGAGAGAGAGATCAACACATAGTGTGGAGCTTTATTTTGTGGAATAGATAGATGGTACAATGCTAGCTCTCAACTGAGCATAGCAAGGGGGATGTTGGCGTGTATGTGTGTCTTGATCATGAAAGCATGAAAAGAATTCTCACAAGGGTCACAACAATTAGACAAAGCTCAATGCAACGACAAGTAGCATATGTGTATGAGGTTTTCAAGATGTCTCATCATATGGCTCTGGCAGGACTTGGCATATCAAAGAGGAGCTTCGCAAAGGGTTTTCAAAATTTTCAAATAAATTTCCCAAGCACTCAAACATTTGGAGCAAAGATCATTTCATCAGACCATATCTCAAACATCAACTACTGAGATGGGCATGGTTTCCTAAAGATATGTTGTTCATAAGCATCAAGATAATAAGTATGGAATAAAACTTATGCAAGCCAACCATATGAAACATGTTGAGCATTGGGTGCATGAGGATTCAATTGAGTTTGATTTATATGATCGGATTTAAAGCTCATTTAAACTCATGATTTCCAAAAGTAAAGAGGTAGGGGTGCACATACCATCGCTCTTGGAGAAAGTGGGGAATGAGGTAGACAACTGGTGATTCGGCCAAACCACAGGGGCGACCGACTTGTTCTAATGCACTTACCTCATCCCTCGTCGATTGGCGTAGTCGGTGTTGTGCGGCACCATGGCGGGAGATCTCAATTTTGTGTTTCGACGAGCCTGAGAAATCTACCCCACACTTGCTCTTGTACCTGGTGTTATTATTCAAAGAAAAAGATGGAAACAAAAAGGGAGGCTCTGCTAGCTAAAGAGCTAGGAAGCCTTTATTCAAATTCAAATATTTTTGTGTTTTTTAAGAGAGCAAGATGCAAGAACCAATACCATCTTCAAACCAAAATAAGATTTAGTATGAGAGAAACTTACTCAGGATACTCACATATCTCCCCCACACTTGGAGTTTGCATTACTAGGCAACACAACTCAAGTGTGCGGAGTTCAAGCTTCCTTCGTAATAGTTTCTCTCCCTGAATTACCTTGGTGTTGTAGTTGGTGTAGCTCTCATGTTTTTAGGCATTGCCTATCCATCGGTCCTTTCAATCTCCACCTGAAACTTTAGCGACCAAAAATACCCGAAGGACGACTAATCCTAAAGAGATGCTCTTGC
The DNA here is from genome assembly GCA_036936925.1 of Cenchrus fungigraminus. NCBI lineage: Eukaryota > Viridiplantae > Streptophyta > Magnoliopsida > Poales > Poaceae > Cenchrus > Cenchrus fungigraminus. Next base: position 51,293,453 of record CM072772.1, on the reverse strand, counting down.
TTTTATTTGAAAAAGGAAATCTAAATGATTATTCGGGCTATCTCCCGATAGTGCTTTGTTTTGGGTCATAAGCTCGACCACTGGAGGTCTTCATCTTGCAACCAATCGAGATGATGAAACCATCATAGCTCTAGCTGCAAGGTTAGTACCAAAAAAATGACCACGAAATTTGCAATGTTTATGGTAAACAAAAGCATCTACAACCTTCCTTTCAAAGTTAGCATGCACAAGGAAAATGAGGAGGTTGTAGGTTTCGTAAAGGTCATTGGTAATGGGGCTTGACAACTCTGGAAACCTTTGATGTGAGCATGGGATTTGTGATCCCTCTAGTGTAAAACCTTCATGCTCGAGTCTGTTTTCTGAATCCAAAGTCGACGCCTCAAGAATGTCCATAGACCACACATGTTCTTTCTTAACCTCAAGTCTATGACATTGGAGATGTGTATCTCGAACCTCAAGATGATATGGCTGCTTTTCATGGTCGAGCACACTACTCAGTACCCCTTCAATGGGTCTTCCGATGAGAATGAAGGGTGGATCTCCTTTTGGGATGTCAAAGATATGATAATCTAGGAAGATCCCATACTCTCCAATCTTTGTTTGGACGACTCTAAGGATTCCCTCCGTCTCTATGGTTTGACCCGAAATCCATTGGAGACGCTTCTGAGAGAAAGAGAGGGGTTCGTCGGGAAAGGCCTCTAATACTAAGGATTTAGGAATGATATTGATATCGACCCTAGGATCATAGAACACATCCTGGTAAGAGAGGTTTCCTACTTGGCATGAGAGTGACTTTAGCTCGGGATATAGCTAGATTACTTGATCCATGACTTCTATTTCTCTCAACCATTCCCGGCTACTGATTGCGGAGACATATTCCAACCTTTCTATCCGTCTTTTATCTTCCTCTGGGTTGGGTAAGTGGACTTCTTTTCCCTCATGTGTTGAGTCTCTTTCCCTTCTCGAGAAGGATTTTTCCGTCCAATGTTTATCAAATAACTCATCATAGTATTCATATATGAAGTCACACGAGGGGTGATCAAACTCTCGATAAGGTTGGAATGGTTCCCCTGTGAACCAAGTTTTGGTAAGAGGAGGATGGGTGTCTGTGGATATGAATTTTTCTAGGATAGGTTCCTCCTCTATAAACTCTATTTCAGAGAGTGAATCGGAGTATGTTGATTCCTCGTCGAAGTCATACGAGTAATCAGCTGGGTACACGCGGGGATAGAGGAGTGGTTCTTCATGCAAAAAGGTGCTAGTGGGGTTCTCCTCTATGGGTTTCGGTTCCGAGAGAGTGTTTGGCATGTGCTCCTCCTGAGTGATCTCTTCCTCATCCGGGAATTCATCATAAACTCCCATGTAAGGGGTATTTTGAAGGATTTTTGTTAGAATGTCCTTACACTTGGACAAGGTGAGATGAGTGAAAGATCCTCCGGAAGAAGAGTCTAAGAAAAATGCTGACTCTGGTCCAAGACCATCGCAAAAATGTTGCAAAAGAGCGGGCTCTGCGATACCAAGGTCTGGACCAGAATCTACGATTTTTGTAAATCTTGCCCATGCGGCTCCTAGAGATTCAGTCTTCCGTTGCTCAAAACAGATGACCTTTCATCGGAGTTTCACTACTTGGGGAGTCGGGAAGAATGTTAGGCAAAAAGCCTTTCGTAAACTTTCCTAGTCCCCCTCCATACTTCTCACACTGAGCGAATACCAGTGTTTTGCTCTCCCCGTTAATGAAAACGGAAAGAGTTTCCATTTCAAGGTATCTTGACTCATTCCTGCAATCACAAGACATGAACAAAGTTGTTCGAACTCACGTAGGTGGGAATAAGGACTTTCATCCTTATCTCCGGAGAAGCATTGCTCTCGGACCATAGCTATGAAGCCGGGATGTAGCTCATAGCTATATGTTTCAATGGAATGTGATGAAGGTGGAGGCTGCAAATGATCGCCCTTTGGAGCGGCAAAATCGAAAAGGGTTGGATTGGAATCCATGTGATAAATGGGGTGATACACGGACGAACTGGGTTCAGAATCAAAACAGCTACCGTTCCCCGGCAACGGCGCCAGAAAGCTTGTTGGCACTTCTTACATCGTTACTAGATTTGCAACGGCGCCAGAAAGCCTGTTGGTATACTACACGATCACAGATAAATCCGTAAGCGCACGGATACCGTTGTAGCTTTCACCCAGGAGTATTCCAAGGTATCGATTTCCACGGGGAATGAGAAGTGTTGAGAACCTGAACTAATTCGTCCGGGGGATATGGTGACGAAGGATAGAAAGGCAAGGGTAGATTTCGGGTAGAGAGGGGATAGCTGATGAAGTTTGGGACTCATGAGAGTCACAGATAGAATCAAGGCAAAACTTGTCGCTCGTCGGAGCCAGAGGGAAAAGAGCCACGGAAAGGGATGAGAAGGGGGCTCTGATGTCGTAACTCCTACCTGCCGGAACTAACGTGGTAGACTACAAAGCCCGTCCGGAGCTATCACTTCCCTAGGGTACCACAACTATTCTGTTGAACTGGGAAGCATTCCAAGGTACTGGAAAGCCTAGACACCACGTCTACACTAACCAAGCACTACTTTACTCGGATCCAAAGCAAAGCAATCACAAGTAGAAACTACTAACTGCAATCGAAGAACCTAAGAGCGAACGATGAAATGACTTGAGACTTAGTTACTCACGAATCCAAACTTACAAAATATCCCAGGTGTGGACGACCGTAGTTGTACCGCACCCGCGGAGGTACGAAGAGAAGACCGACACTCCGGCTTCTACTCCAACACTCAACTCTATCTCCGTACTCTCTAAATACTAACTTGTATAGGGCTCCGCCACTTGCTTCTAATCACTTGTCTCCTTCTACTAGGTGCCAGGCTCAATTTATAGCCCCAATGGGTCGGTGGCTGTAGGAGGGGGTACTTGTAGGCGAGAGGGAGGTGCAGTGCCCGGCAAGGAGGTGCGGCTGTGCCTCTAGGTGCGGCCGGCCTCCACTTTCCACCGCCTTCGATCGTGCGTCCGTGATTTGGTCCCTGAGGCGGTTTGAAGACGGTTGTGGGTCGGTTTGCTGAGTGATGGAGGTGCGGCCGGACCTCTTGGTGCGGCCGGCCCTGGGCCCTCTTGTCATCCACTTCGGATCATGCTCTAGTGAGTGGATGAAGTCTTGGACGTTGTCCCACGTTGGTTGTTCACTGGCTTGTGGGTCCATGAATCCAAGTGAGGCTAATCTCAACCTCTGGATCAAACTGACCTTGTTTCTTTGATCAGGATCATTCCTATCTGTGCTCCCTGGAGTGACCGAGGCTTGGTGACACGTTTGGGCGAGTCAGGCAGGTGTGGCCTGTCCTAGTGGTGCGGCCGACCCTGCCTCCTGGCCCTGATGCAGCTCGCCTGTGGTGTGTTTGCTTGATCCAACACGTCGTGATGATTTTGGTCTTTTGGGAGCTGGTGCATGGGACTACACTTGGTGTGAACCTGAATGGTGGCACAAGGTAGGGCCGGGCGTACCACTAGGTACGACCGTGCCTACCTTATTTGGCCCAATGCCCCGGAATTGCTCCCTAATCTTGTTCCTGCAGATAAAATCTCAACACAGCTCATGGAACCTTGTTAGGACCTAAAACATGCATGAAATTCGTTATAAAGCGCTACCGTAGCCGAGATGTTGACCGTCAAAATTTTGTGGTAAGGACCGTCAACAACAGTCCTACGAAAGCCATATGATGTTTTTAGTTGAAAACCTTATACTCATATGCTGCTTGTTATTGCATAGAGCTTTGTCAAATCCTGTGACCCTATGAGGATTCTTTTCATGCTTTCATGATCAAGATTTATGTGCACACCACCATTTCCCCCTTGCTATGCTTCTACTCTGGAAGTTACATTGTATCATTCATCTATTCATCTACATAAATGCTCCATCATATGCATTGATTTCTCTCTCCTCAAGTATTTTGTAAAGAGGCATGGCTATCTAAAAAAAAGAGAAAAAAATGTGGACACATGAAGGTCCCTCAGTTGTGAAAAAAAGAGAAAAGAGAAAAAATGTGGGCACATGAAGGTCCACTAAAAAAGAAGAAGAGGATAGCCATGTTCTCATAACTTCATATATATAAGAGAGAGGGAATCATGCAATGGAGTCATTTAGCTCATTCATCTCATTTAGCGAATATGGTAATAACTAGCACCCATTCCGGGCCTAGTGTCCACCTTACCATATCTACCACATCCATACACGTGCACTTCTTGATCTGATTGTATGACTTGATTTACTCTTTGGATCCAGTTTTTGATTTTGCGATATATACAATACAAGTACGCCTTGCTATTCATAATCTACCCTGAGCTCCACATAAGCCTGCTAGAAATAGGATGGATTTAAGGCAGTCATGCCCAGGTGAGGACATATACATATTGAGCGATTCGAGAGGATCAAAGGAGGAGGCAGAGCATGTTTTTCTTTGAAAATCTTTTGAAAACCCCAAGTGCTCACCCTCAGATGTCTGAGGGATTCGATTCATGGTCGTTCCTCTTATCAACTACCCAAGATGGCATGGTAGCCACTCCAAAAGTTCACAAGAGCAAGGTATGACCTGGAATGATTCTTATGAATGTTTCATACCCATAGTTTAACCCGCTCAATCTCTTCCTTATTGCTCGGGACGAGTGTTGGTATTTGTTAAGCCTACAGAAATATTATGATGGATAATCCGCAAGCGCACGGATATCGGTGAGCATTCCACCCGGGAGAGGGTTTTAAATATCGAATCCACAAGGAGAATGGTAAAGAGAATATCTGAGGTATATAACTAATCACTGAGTAGCTATCAAGGACTTGACAGAAAGAGAGATAAGGAAAACTTAAGGATGTCTGGTTCTTATTCTCACAAGCTATGTCTATATTGTTCTTATGGGGTGATTGTCTGAAGGCACACTTAGGAAAGGGAACCTCCCGAGAATCTATGGGGGGAGTCCTACGGTTTCTATAGACGGGAGGTGGACTGCAAAGGACAGACGGGAACAAGGTCACTTCCCGCTTCTACCACACGATCCGGAATATAGAAGGCATTCATAAGCTAGCTAGTCTAAGCACCACGCTTACACTAAACATGCAACTTTAACTCAAGAGCGACAGGAATTAAAGTACTCAAAGAGTTATGAACCGTAAGAACAATAAAAACAAAGTTACTCACTTGAATAAGAAGTCGATCTTTCCACAAGGTCTCAGGATCAGGCTCCAATGGAGTTGATCCCAGAGGTAGAAGATGAAGAGGAGACACCGACAGGTTCGGGCCTTCCTTTAGCTTCGCCACTACCGCTCTCTAATCCTCTCGAACAAGATTAGCTAGATCTAAATAGATCGTGGCTCTAATCTCTCAACTTGATACTAACTCTCCAACTCTAATTCTAATCTAGAGCTCTAATCTCAGATAGGCATGGAGGATCTGATAGAATGAATTGTTGTCTGCCCTAGGGTCAGGGGATGTGCTTATATAGCCCAGAGGAGATGACGTACCCCGTACGATCAAACCGACCTTAACTTGTGGTTTACATTGATCCTCATAGGCGGTGGAAGAACATTCCGGAAGCTGGGCCCATTTGGCGCCAGGGGGGGGGCCGACCGGCCCCGCCACCAGGCCAATCGGGCTGGGGTAGGCCCCCCTCGGGGTCCACTTCGGCCAGGTGGGTCCTTGATCCTTCTAGATGCTTCTTTCTTAGGTGCTAAGTCACGTTGAGTTCCGGAGCCTTCTGGAGTCTTCTAGAGTGGTTTCTTTGCATATTTTCTGAATAGTCCCTGTAAATTCATAGATTCACCAAAACTCGTGGAAATTGTCAATATAAACCCTAATAAGGTGATCTAATTATATTTTAGTCCTTTTTCCAGTAAATGTGAGGGGAAAAATTTATAGATAAAATGTGCCAACAAACTCCCCCACACTTAGGCTTTTACTCGTCCTCGATAAAATGATGGTTTACAACCGTAGAGACAAGAATCAACATAATTATACTCCTTAGTCATATCTGTACTTGGGGGATATCTGAGCATAGTTAGAAATAGATCACCTTTATTTCTCAAATCAAGTCAATGGAGAGAGTTTGAATAAGTTTTTAAAAAGAAAATGCAGCCTTGCTTACTCCTTTGTGATACTCTCAAATATATGTGAAGTTTTTAGAATGTAAAGATGTAGCAAACTTACCTTGCATATATTGCTGGGTCAAAATCTGTATCCATGAAGAGGCCTGTCATAGGTCGTAGATCAAGATATGTGCGTGTGTCAAATTTTAAAAACCACTGCTCTGACTTTAGAATCTTCTATCTTTTCCCATTTTTTAGAGGTATTCAACTATTTTGTGGAGAGTTGGGTTCTACTCACCCTCGGACACGCGTCCATTATTACTCTCTCACTTATTATTTTAGAGAAGTGGGCCCTACTCACCCTTGGACACATGTCCATTATTCTTCTCTTTTTTTATGCCTTTTTTTCTGAGAGGGGGGTTCTTCTGACCCGTAGAACACTTGTCCATTTTCTCCTCTCTCTCACTTTTCTCTCCACTCATAATTTTTTTTCTTTTCTTTCTTTGGCTTTTTCTCTCTTCTTCTTTTTTTTTAGCTGTACCTTTTTTCATGATATGGGAGACAGAGATCAAAAAATCTTAGAGCATAGATACTTTAGTGAAAGCAGTGTACGTGATCTTGATCATAGACTTAGACAAAACTTCAACATAGCTCTTAGATTTGACAAAGCTCAATACAAGTAAGCAGCATTTAATCAAATTTATTTTCAATGAAAGCTCTGTTGAGATATATTATTGATCACAAAGGAGAAACTTAGCTAATGATTTTTAAAGCACTCTCCATAGACAAGATAAAAGAAAGATGGTTCTAATTATTCTAACCTCATTCTGATCATCCCAAAAGCAATAAATATTTCTAAGAGCATAAACATGTGAAACTTTATCTTTTAGGTTATCAGGACATTTTAGCAGGGCATCTTTATTTAAATTCGAAACGGAAAGCAAATTACAAAAATTTAAAAAGTTCAGGAAGCAAACCGAGTGGTGGACGAGACGTGGCTGAACTGGGTTCTGCCGTGGTTCGTCGTGCGAGTGGTTTGTTCTGTGCTTTTCCCATTTTTCTTCATTTTGGTCGTGGAAGATGCCGTTTGGTCGTCTGTTCTTCTCCCCCACACTTGTTTTCTATTATCTTGCATGCACAGTATGGTGGAGACAAAAACATATCCAGAAAATATATATAGGCAAATATAGCTCAACTTGTGGAATACTTCTTTATTAAAGGAGAGAGCACTTTATTAAACAACTCTAACAACTAAAGCAAACTAACTAACTCAAACTAACTATCACTAATGTGCTCTCTAACTAAGGTGTTTACAAAGGGCGCTTGCCCTTCTTAAGGTCGCGGCTATGGTCTTCCTCATCGTCCCTTCGCTTCTTTGATTCTAACAGTTTGAGGATGGTCTTAGTGAGGGAAGTGTTGACGCGGTGGATCTCTTTGCAAGTTTCTACCAGGCTTGCTACTTCCTGCGCTAGCTCAGCTACGGTCTTCCGGGTCTTCTGTTTCTGCGGCATCCGCTGGCTGGCTTCGATGACTGGAATTCTCTTGATTTGAGGTTCTTTGGCACGAACTCCGTCGATGGTGACACGGCTTGAGGAGGTGGTGTACTTATGCACCCTTGTGTTGCCATGCTTGTCCATGCGCACATCAGCGAGTCGCTCTCCATCCCTTAGTTTCTTCAGATCCATGTAGCTATGAACACGGATCGGCTTCTTCTGAGCTGCTTCACGACGGTGATCGTACGGCTGAGCGTACATCGCCTGCTTGCTTTCTTTAGGCGGTGGCGGCGAACGTGGATGACTAGGCGGGAACAGCGAGAGAGGGATGTGATCAGGAGGCAAGGAGGCTAGCGGCTTTGCTTCCTTCTCGAAAGGAACAACCGCCTTGGCTTCAAAGCTAAAGGGGACAAGCTGCTTGTCGGCCATTGCTGCTACTTGGAGGCTTTGGGATGAGAAAAAGGTGGAGGTCTACCCCTGCTTATATATCGGTCACGGACTTGCAGAGGGGGTTGACCTAGCTTGGAAAGGCTACGGGATATCTCGTAAAAGATCCCCGAACAAGTTTTTCCAACACTGAGCACCTTAGAGATAGCGTGGGCGAAAGCTGGCGGCGCGAGGCGGCGGGCAGGGCCCGATCGGCCCAGTGAGGAGGCCGGTCGGCCCCTCACCACGTCGTCTCGTGACGATCTTCGGCGCGGGGTGCTCTAACCGTGTGCTGATCCTTAAAAACCCTAAGACGGCCCATTACGGCCTAAAATTAATATTCGTGGGAAAACAAAAGAAATCTATTTCATCTAAATCCTCAGACTCTTTATTGGGCTCTAAAAATATTTTAAGACGTTGACCATTTACCTTGAATAATGTACCTTCCTCGTCTTGAAGAGTGACGGCTCCGTGTGACGATGAATTCACCACCTTGTATGGTCCGTCCCACTTGCTTTGTAGCTTCCCGTGCCCAAAGAGTCGTACCCTAGAGTTAAAAAGTAATACCTGATCTCCTGGGTTGAATTCTTTCTTTATGATTATCTTGTCGTGCCATCTCTTGGTTCTTTCCTTGTAGATCTTGGCACTGTGATACGCCTTCTCTCTCCATTCTTCTAGCTCGGACAGTTGCATTTTCCATTTTGTTCCGGCTGCTTCAAAGTTCATGTTCCATTCTAGCTCAACCGGCAAGTGACATGTCTTCCCATAGACCAGTTGGTAGGGAGACATTCCAATGGGGGTTTTATAAGCTGTCCGATAAGCCCAAAGTGCTTCGGGTAGCTTGTCTTTCCATTTTATCACCATTTGGTCCACCGTCTTCTGTAGAATGTTCTTGATCTGCTTATTGGACGTCTCTGCTTGACCACTTGTTTGCGGGTGGTAAGGAGTAGTGACATTGTGCTGGATCCCATGGTTCATGAGGTATTTCTCGAAGCGCTTGTCGATGAAATGGGATCCTCCATCACTTATCACTAACCTTGGCGTACCGAATCTCGGAAATATTGTCTCTTCAAACATTCTTATTGAGCTTTTGTGGTCAGCAGATCTGCATGGCAGGGCTTCAACCCATTTGGAGACATAGTCAACTGCCACTAAGATGTACTCGAATTTTCCGGATTTTGGGAATGGTCCCATGTAGTCAATTCCCCAGACATCAAAGAGCTCGATCTGAAGGTTGGTTGTCAGTGGCATGGCATTTCTGGAATTGATGTTTCTGTGCCTCTGACAGGAGTTGCACCTTCATACGAAATCTTTTGTGTCTTGATACATGGTTGGCCAGAAAAATCCGCATTGCCAGATCTTTGCATGTGTGCGGAAAGCTCCATAATGACCTCCATATGGTGATGAGTGGCACTTCTCAATGATCTTCATTCCTTCTTCTGCCGGTACACACCTCCTGTGTAACCCATCAGAGCATACTCGAAAAAGGTATGGTTCATCCCACAGGTGATAGCGACTCTCGTAAATAAGCTTTTTCTTATCGGCTCCTGGTCGTACATACCCTGCAACCATAAAATTAACAATATCTGCGTACCAGGGGTCTGACCGGGCGATCCAATAGAGCATGTCGTCCCTCATTGCGTCATTGATGGGTAGTTCCTGTGGTTTCTCAAAATACATTCTAGACAAATGATCGGCAACAGAATTTTCTACTCCCTTCTTATCTTTTATTTCTAAGTCAAATTCTTGGAGAAGCAGAATCCATCTTATTAATTTAGGTTTAGCATCTTTCTTAGTGAGCAAATATTTTAAAGCAGCATGATCAGTGTAAACAATAACTTTTGCTCCTACTAAGTAGGATCTAAACTTGTCAATGTCATAAACAACAGCTAGCAGTTCTTTTTCAGTTGTGGCATAATTGAGTTGAGGTCCTGTCAAAGTTTTACTAGCATAAGCAATGGCATGATGTTTCTTGTCCTTTGTTTGCCCCAAAACAGCCCTCACAGCATAATCACTTGCATCACACATAATTTCAAAAGGTAAAGACCAATCAGGGGGTTGTATAATGGGTACAGAAATAAGAGCATTTTTTTGAGTTTCAAAAGATTTAAGACAAGCATCATCAAAGTCAAAGGGAACATCTTTGGCAAGCAAGTTTGTAAGAGGTCTAGCAATATGAGAAAAATCTTTTATAAACCTTCTATAGAAACCAGCATGGCCAAGAAAACTTCTGATTCCCTTGACATTAACAGGTGGAGGTAGTTGTTCAATTACTTCTATTTTAGCTCTATCTACCTCAATTCCTCTTTCAGAAATTAGATGGCCTAGCACTATTCTAACCATGAAATGACATTTTTCCCAATTAAGGACTAAGTGCTTTTCTTCACATCTTTGCAAAACCTTATCTAAGTTTTCTAGACAATCATCAAAAGTTTTTCCATAAACAGAAAAATCATCCATGAAAACTTCCATGATCTCTTCAATCATATCAGAGAATATAGACATCATACATCTTTGAAAAGAAGCTGGAGCATTACATAGCCCAAAAGACATTCTACGATAAGCATAAGTTCCATAAGGGCATGTAAAAGTGGTTTTGCTCTGGTCACTGGGGTGGATTGGGATTTGGTGATATCCAGAATATCCATCAAGAAAGCAAAAGAAAGAGTGATTTGCCAACCGCTCTAACATTTCATCAATGAAGGGCAGTGGAAAGTGATCTTTCCTTGTGGCTTTGTTGAGTTTTCTATAATCTATGCACATATGCCAACCAGTGACGGTTCTCTGAGGAATTAATTCATTCCTCTCATTTTTCACAACTGTCATGCCTCCCTTTTTAGGCACAACATGCACGGGGCTCACCCACTCACTATGTGGCACAGGATATATAATCCCAGCGTGTAAGAGTTTCAGAACTTTTTTCTTCATTACCTCTCTCATCGCATTGTTGAGTCTTCGTTGTGGCTCTCTAGATGGTAGAACATCAGGGTTTGTAGGAATGCGATGAGTGCAAAGGGCAGGATTGATGCCCTTAAGGTCTTGGAGCGAGTAGCCAAAGGCTGAGCGATGTTGTTCTAAGATGGTTATCAGCCTATGAGTCTCTTCCTGAGTGAGTTGGTCATTAATGATCACAGGAGACTCAGAATCATTGTGCAAAAAGGCATATCTAAGACCAGGTGGTAAAGGTTTAAGCTCAATGGGAGGTCTCGAGGGTTCCTCAGTTTCATCGAGGGGCTCAGATTCTGTAGGATTTTCTTCTTCCTCCTCGATGAAGAATTCAGTGACATATTCTTGATTGGATTCTACGAAATGTTCTAGAGATGCTTCATTCACCTCTTCCATTGGGTCAGGTTCAGGACTGGGTTCGGTCTTAGTATGGATCGAATGTGAGAAGTGTAAGGGAACTTTAATGGTTTTGCCTAGGCAAACATCAAGTTTCCCTGTGTGTCCCTCTTTAAGGAGTTTTTCTAAAGGATAGCCTATTAAAAGATCGAACTCCTTAATATCACAAATGTGAAAGCTCAGGTGAATTGGCATGTCGTAAACTGAAATAGGTAAGACATAGAGAATTCTCGAACTTTGAATAATTTGTCCTGAGGAGCACTTTAATAATTTCGTTGTGGGAGATAATGGCTTGTTTTTGATAAACTGATGGAAAAAGGATAAGGCCATTATATTGATTCCCACAACTGGATTATAAAGGGAATCAAAGGGGGTTCCATTGATTGTACATTGAATTGGTATAGAAGGTGAATCCAGATGGACTACATCAGAGGAAAGCTCTGACTCTTCTAACCATTCCCCACTCATGATGGATGCAAGCTCCACAGTGTGTTCTCTTGAGAAGGTTTGCTCAAAAGGGTCTATCTTCTCATGTGAAGAAGATGTGTGCTTTCGAGGCCTCTTCTCTTTATGATATTTCGAGGTGTTTCCATAATCAGAAAATAAATCATCCTCGATATCATTTATAAAATCAGGTAGAGGAATTTCTTCCTGTGGTGATTCTATATGTTGGATAGCTATAGGTTGAGATGTTTCTGGCATAGGTTCTTGTGTAGCTGTCTCTGGAATCTCTTCTTCTAAGGTTTTCTCTTCTAAAGGACCATCATTAGTGCTGGCTAGAATGTTGTCTAGGACAGTTCTAGCTTCACTAGATGTAAGGTGTATGAATGATCCATGAGAGGAGACATTCAAATAGGCTCTAGATTCCTTATTAAGACCAATATAGAAATGTTGAAGGAGAATATGGTCTTGAAGGCTTAGATCTGGTCCGGATTTGCAAAGGAGTTCAAAACGTTCCCAGGATGAACTCATAGACTCATTATCCCCCTGTTTGAAGGATATGATCTTGATTCTGAGGTCGACTACTTTAGATAAGGGATAAACATCCATGCAAAAATCTGGACGGAGAGTTCCCCAATCACCTTTCATCTTCTCTTTGGTCCGGTCGTACCATTGGCGAGCTTTTCCTTTCAGAGTGAATGGAAAAAGCTTCCAACAGATAGTCTCGTCTGACATACCCTCATTGTGCAGGCAGTCACAAGTTTGCTCAAACTGCTGGAGATGATGATAAGGGTCTTCGTCTTCTATTCCTAAGAAAGTGTTGGTTTGGACCATCTCTATTAACCGTGGGCGCAGCTCATAGGCATCAGATAGGATTGGTTTCGATGATGGCATAGGCCTAAGGCTGAGCTCTGAGGGTGCCAAAAAGTCTTTAATGAGGGTAGTGTCCATAAGGACAGTAGATAATCTAAAACTAAAAAAAAAGAAAGATACAAGATTAGTTATACTCGAAGAGTTTTCTCTTAACCGTTCTCCCCGGCAACGGCGCCAGAAATGCTTGTTGGTATTTGTTAAGCCTACAGAAATATTATGATGGATAATCCGCAATCGCACGGATACCGGTGAGCATTCCACCCGGGAGAGGGTTTTAAATATCGAATCCACAAGGAGAATGGTAAAGAGAGTATCTGAGGTATATAACTAATCACTGAGTAGCTATCAAGGACTTGACAGAAAGAGAGATAAGGAAAACTTAAGGATGTCTGGTTCTTATTCTCACAAGCTATGTCTATATTGTTCTTATGGGGTGATTGTCTGAAGGCACACTTAGGAAAGGGAACATCCCGAGAATCTATGGGGGGAGTCCTACGGTTTCTATAGACGGGAGGTGGACTGCAAAGGACAGACGGGAACAAGGTCACTTCCCGCTTCTACCACACGATCCGGAATATAGAAGGCATTCATAAGCTAGCTAGTCTAAGCACCACGCTTACACTAAACATGCAACTTTAACTCAAGAGCGACAGGAATTAAAGTACTCAAAGATTTATGAACCGTAAGAACAATAAAAACAATGTTACTCACTTGAATAAGAAGTCGATCTTTCCACAAGGTCTCAGGATCAGGCTCCAATGGAGTTGATCCCAGAGGTAGAAGATGAAGAGGAGACACCGACAGGTCTGGGCCTTCCTTCAGCTTCGCCTCTACCGCTCTCTAATCCTCTCGAACAAGATTAGCTAGATCTAAATAGATCGTGGCTCTAATCTCTCAACTTGATACTAACTCTCCAACTCTAATTCTAATCTAGAGCTCTAATCTCAGATAGGCATGGAGGATCTGATAGAATGAATTGTTGTCTGCCCTAGGGTCATGGGATGTGCTTATATAGCCCAGAGGAGATGACGTGCACCGTACGATCAAACCGACCTTAACTTGTGGTTTAGATTGATCCTCATAGGCGGTGGAAGAACATTCCGGAAGCTGGGCCAATTTGGCGCCAGGGGGGGCCGACCGGCCCCACCACCAGGTCGATCGGGCTGGGGTGGGCCCCCCTCGGGGTCCACTTCGGCCAGGTGGGTCCTTGATCCTTCTAGATGCTTCTTTCTTAGGTGCTAAGTCACGTTGAGTTCCGGAGCCTTCTGGAGTCTTCTAGAGTGGTTTCTTTGCATATTTTCTGAATAGTCCCTGTAAATTCATAGATTCACCAAAACTCATGGAAATTGTCAATATAAACCCTAATAAGGTGATCTAATTATATTTTAGTCCTTTTTCCAGTAAATGTGAGGGGAAAAATTTATAGATAAAATGTGCCAACAACGAGCAAAGGGCAAGTGTGGGGGAGTTGTTGACGGCTGCTAAGTGCCTAATTTAAGGCCGTCAACCCCTGCATTTCAACATGAGAATCATGCATCCACACTAGAATAGGGCTTTAAACTGACAATTTCCACAAGTGGTTGTATGAAGATGAATGCAGGTGTTTAGCACAAGAAATGAGGAGAAAGCACACCTCTATGATCCTAGAACTTCAGGCTCAGCCAATGAGGGGCTGCCATGCAAGCAGCCCCTGGATCAATGATGTCACCAATCCAAGAGAGAGAGCCTCGACGAATCAGAGATTGCCACGCGTGCATCACATGGATCCATGGGCCCACCAGAGCGCCTAAACCGCCTCCAACACATGTGTACACCAGGAACCGACCTCAGGGCCCACCAGTCAGCCGCTTAGAGAAAGCACAAGCCGAGGCGGGCCACGTGGAGGTCGGCCGACCTAGGGATCGGCCGAACTGACCTTTGGTCGGCTGATCCTGGGCCTCCACGTGGTGTTCGCCCATTGGTCCTAGAGGCCATTCCCGGGGTGTCTCGCTCCACTTGACGCCGGTGCCCACGCCTATAAATAGAAGGGGAGGGGGGTAAGAATAGGACAACACACTTGAAGGCAACTTCTTACCTTAGCCTTCTCTCCTCCTTCTCATCCCTTCTTGGTGGAGGTGAAACCTCATCCCACCAGGAATATGAGTGTGGGGAGGATCTAGGTTAGGTAGTGAAAGGTAGAGAGGAGAGAGTGTGGGTGAGTAGAAGAGAGATGCGATGATCCAAATTCTTCGTTCATCATCTCTTTCTACCTCGTGAGTGATACCGTTCTTCAGTTAGACTAAAGTGAGTATTTCGTTATATTCCAATTAGACTAAAGTCATATTCATACATGGGTGATATGTTCCAGAGTTCTCCATCTGTTCATCGTTTAGAGGCTCATGTTCTTCGTGACACGATCCTTTGACCTTGTTGACTAGATGAATAATTCTGCATTCCGTTTGTATGACTGCTTGTCAATTAGAATATAGTGAGTACCCTGCATATCTGGTTTAAACCAAAGTGTCATTCATATCTCTTTGTATCATCTTGATTCTATGATGGGTAAGGTCTAGTTGTACTCGCGGGTTCGTCGCTCCATATTTCTACGGAGTGCTATAGTGTTGCTGTGGGACATCAGACGTAGCCGTGCTATAGTAGTAGTCGGTGGTGCAGTTGTGGTGTCTGGACTATGGGTTATCCTTCGATTGCCCTGTATCCCACGGTTTGTCTTGGGGTAAGCCGCGGTGGTGACAGCCGTTGGACCCTTTCGGAATCCCCCACGTTCGGATACAGGTGTAGGCAACCATTTGCCGTGAACCGACTGTTATAGCCAAGAGGGTCCGGTGTCCGAAGCGAGATCCTTTGCAGCTTGTACCCCCCTAGAACCAGGTACCAACAAGAGATACCATACCTCTCACCTACCTTAGCAGAGATCCTGTGTCCTTGGATAAATCACTCGTAGAGGACCCAACCGTTCCTTGGATTCGATACCCTTTGGAATACTCCCGAGGGAGAAGTGCTACAACGGTGTATCCGTGCGCTTGCGGACTCGTTCGCACCCGTCAGTGTACCCGAGTGTTCCTTACACGCTCACGCTAGACGCGCCACTAGTGGTGAGGTTAAGAAATACCAACAGCCAGTCACCTGCCCCAAGGCCGACAGAGTACTCGACTTCTTGGATGAACTCGTGCACCGCTATGGGCTTCCCAATCGCATCATCACAGACCTGGGTTCCAATTTCAACAACCATCAGTTCTGGGAGTATTGCGAGAACAGCGGGATCGACGTCCAATATGTCTCAGTCGCCCACCCGTGCGCTAACAGCCAGGTGGAGCGCGCTAACGGGATGGTACTCGACACCCTCAAGAAGCGGTTGCGCGACGCAGCTAACACCAAAGGAGGCAAGTGGATCAAGTAACTACCCAACGCACTCTGGGGGCTTCGTACTCAACCCACCAAGCCAACAGGGCGGTCACCTTACTTCCTGGTCTACGACTCTGAAGCTATTCTACCCGCCGACTTGATGTGGGAATCCCCGGCAGTAGAACAATACGACGAGGGCATCTCAGAAGACAGTCGACGGGTTGACATCGACAGCCTCGAAGAAGCCTGCTGTGCTGCCCTCGTCCAGTCAGCAATGTACCTAGAGGGTATCCGACGCTACCATGATCGCAATGTTAAGGAACGCTCCTTCAACGTCGGCGACCTAGTCCTCTGTCGCATTCAGAACACGGACGAACTACACAAGCTTAGCTCGTAGTGGGAAGGTCCCTTCTCAGTCTCTAAGGTGACCGGACCAGGCTCCTATCATCTCCAGACACTTGAAGGCGACGACATCAGCAACTCGTGGAACGTCGACCAACTGTGTTGCTTCTACGCGTAGTCGTTCGACTACCCATCTACGAGTCCAGCCTATGCAGCTACTCACGGACTCCTCGCTGTAAGCGGCCTCTCGGTCCTAGCACTAGTCTACGGACTATCTCCATCCAAGATCCAGTGTTAACGGCTACTAACGGATCCTGGGCTGCTCATAGCCTACGGGCTTGCGCAGCGGTCTACAGACCATGTACCTTTTTGATCCAGCCACAACAGCTACTAACGGATCTCCAGCTGTAAGCGGTCCAAGTACCCTAGCAACTACTTAGCCGTAGGCGGCCTTCGGGTCCGGGCGACTTCCTATTTGTAACGGCCCTGGCCATCCAGGTGTACTTATTCATCAGTAATAAAGTTTGATTCTACTCAACTTGTTTACTGTGCCTCCTAACTAGGCAGCTCCTACTGAGTACTACTACTCACCACCTCCCCAAACGGCTCGGTACTCCGTGCACTTCGATGCAAGCGGCGGCAATGAGTACTCATTACAGCATAGAAGTAGACAAACTTCATTCATATTCAAACAAGTTTCTAACTAATTTGTTTGTCTTACACCAACTGCCCTGTACATAAGCTACTTCTATAGGTACATCTACTGAAGGTTCAGCTTGTCTGTGACTTGTTCCGCGATAGGCGCCATCTCCTCCAGCAGGGCCTTGTACTGCTCATCCGTGCAGTTCGCCGCAAGACCCCCAGCCACCACATCCACTGGTGCCTTTGGGAAGTACGACTTCATGAAGGCGAGTACCTGGTTCGGTATCGACTTCGCCAAATGCTTGACGTATGTCACCAGGCGCCTGGGAGCTTCCTTCAGCCTATCCACAAGAGGTGCTATCTTGGGACCGCCCGGATGTGGGACCAACAGCCTCGCGATGGCAGTGTGGCTTCTTCAAGTTCCTTCAGTTGCTCCCGCAGCTTCTCGCAGTCTTCATTGAGCTTCTGCAGAGATTTGTAACAGTGCACAAGGTCGAGATCGGAGGCTTCACAAAGCTCCATGTGCTTGATGCACTCATGGCGCAACTGTGCGTAGTCGTACTCGAGTACCTCTCGGCGGTCGGTCTCCCAGTACACAATGTTCTTGAGGTCCGTCTCGGAGGCCTTCAGCTGGTCAACCCTCACCTCAAGATCTGCAGACAACTCACCAGCGGTCTCAGACTACACACAAGCTCTACAACAAGTACTCAGTGATCGCGGCGAAGGGAATACCTTTGTTTTTCTGGCGCAGAGTCTTGTTCTTCTTGATCAGGTCATCCCATTTGGCCTGCATCTCTTGTACCTTGTTATGGTACTAGGCGAAGGTGCTGTCAAGCTTGGATTGGAGTAGTGCTGAGTGCTTCTTCGACTTGTCTAGTTCCTTCTCCAGAGTCTCAGCCCAGATGACCATGTCGCTGTACCCCTTCAAGAGTTCGGTCTTCTGGCGGGACCTCTCCACCAAGTCCTACGCAAGGTCACAAGCTCAATCAGTACTTAGTACTCAATGATGCAAGACTACTCAGGGTACTCGCAATGTACCTTGACCCATTGCTCTGTGCGACGCCACGACTCCATGCTCAGAGACACGACGCCCGGGTCGATCAGATCATCGTCCAGCAACTCGAGACCTTCGCGGCTCAAAGTCCCAGTCTCTGGCATCCGCGCCGAGTGAAGCGGCGCCGCGTCCTCCACAATAGCCTCGCGGACGACGACTTCAGTCCCGGCTTCAGTCTGCGGGTCAACTCGTGCCTCCGCCCTTGGCTCGGGGGCTGTCGAAGTCGTCGGCTCGGGGGCTATCGCAGTCGCCGGCTCGGCAACTGGCTCTGTAGCTGTCGCTTCAACAGTAGCCGTCTCCATGGCTACTGCTTCGGGGATCACCGCCCCTTCGGCTTGTGGTCCTGATCAGATCAATTCAGCCACACTAGAGGGTACGACTACGCTACATGACAAGTATTCGCGGCAACAAGATGCGTACCTTCCACTAGGGTGGCCTCTTCAAGCTCCGGCTCTGCTGAGGTTTCGGCTTGTGGTGGTGGCGTGGACTCCCGTGCTCCACCGAGCGATTACTGCCATCGGCAGCTATGCTTGTCCCCGCGTCATCCAACAACAAGTCGGTGGATTTCCTGCATTATGGATTATCCAGTCAACAACACGGAATTGAGAGCTAGCGACTACTCGAAGATTCTGTGTACTTACAGTGTTGACCGCACCATGGTGACAGTCGGGGCACCTAGTATCCTGGCGATGTCCACAATGCCAGGCTCACTGGCGGCTCTTGTCTTGACAGGAGGCTCCTCTACCCTCCCCTCTGTCTGCTCAACGGCCACGGCCACAGCAAGGGGAGGACCCCGTACTCTTTCAGTTGACGGCTGTGGATGGCTCTCCACAGTCGCAGCTTGTTCCTGTGCCCCTTCCGGCACAACATCTTCGGTAGCCAGAGGCAGGCTGGTACTCCCAGCCATCGCTCCCACCGTCTCCCAGACTTCTTCCTCATCCTGCGCAGTAGGGTCCAAGAGAGGGATGTCCTGCGTCAGCTCAAGTCAAACAGTCAGCAATAGACTACTCAACATGAGTGCTCGACTACTCTAGTCGTGGTACTCACCTTTTGTCTGGTGGCTTCAGATAACTTCAATTTCTTCACAGTGCGTTTGTGCGCCACGTTGTGGGGCTTCCTGGGTGGAGCCGGCAAGCTCGCCTCTAGACTGGACGGCTTTTCAACTACCGGAATATGCGGCATTCCAGCTCGGCTGAACCTAGAGCGGAGTTGGAACTGCTGTTGCAGCGTCTCTTCGTCCTCGTCGTCGGAGGTGTCTTCAATGACGACGGCATCATCACCTTCGCCGACCTCTCGGCGCTCTTTCGCCTTGGGTTCCGCCTTCCCCTGAGTTTGTTTCTCAAGCTGCGGGGGGGGGGGGAGGGTGGGATGGAGATGTACTTCTTCTGATCATCCTACGAAACCAGGCCAACGTCAGTGCGACTACAAAAGCAATTAGTACTTGGGGGCTTCGGCCATGACTACTAACCTGATTCGGTGGCCTTGTCGCGGAATACTCCGGCACGGGACAAGGCATGTACGCGGGCATGTCCTTGAAGACCTTCCCCAGCCGTTCGATGATCACGTCATCGTCGACTTCTTCACCTGGCATCCACGACGAATCTTCGTCGTCAGTGTACTCGTAGCCGAGATGGTCTTGCGCCATCAGCGGTTGTACTCTTCTCTTCATGAAGCTGAAGGCCACATGCTTGGCCCTCAGTCCGGCCTCCCTCAGGGCCTTGATCTTCTACAGCAACGCGGGTAGCTGGAGGCCTTCCTGCATGGTGGGCTCTGAGTTCCACCACGGCACATGCTTTGGTTGACGACCACTCGGCTTCGACAGTTCCGGGTGGTGGTTGCTGATGTAGAACCACTTCGACTTCCAATCCTGGTTGGAGTCTATCAACTTGTACGGCAAGTACTGCCTGACGGCGTCCTCACGCATCTGCACCCTAGCACCTTCGACTACTCTGGGGTCGTCCGTGCTCGGCTGTGGTTTCAACCGGAAGAACTTCCGGAACAGGATCCAGTGGGGCTTGATCCCCACGAACGCCTCGCAGAAGTGCACAAAGATGGAGATGTGGAAGATACCATTGGGGTTGAGGTTGAGGTACTCGATGCCGTAGTACCGGAGCATCCCTTTGAAGAAGTCGCTTGCCGGTAGTGCGAGTCCGCGCTCCACGAATCGCGCGAACATCAGGATCTCATCCGGGTTCTTCTCCATCGGGTATGGATCTCCAGTGGTGGCGCACCACAGATCCATCTCCTTCTTGCAGAGAAATCCGCAGTTGACCAGGGCGAGGATGTCCTCGGTCTTCAACTTCGCCTTCTTCCACGCCTCCGGATTCGGCGGAGCGAAGGGCGGCGGCGACGACGACGACTGGCCGGCATCGCCGACTTCATCGCGGCTCCTCTTCTTTGATGCGCTGGTCTTGGTGCTCTTCGCTGGAGATCCCTTCATCCTTCCGGTCACGAGTGTTTTCACTTGCATTCGCTCGAGGGCTGTGGAGGAGGGCAGACTACAACAGCGGCGCGGCTGTAGATCAAATCTATTTCGCGGTGGCGGCAACAATAGAAGTGCAGGGGGGTAGTGATTCAGATCTAATCTCAGAGAACTGCAACCGTTGGGAGTGAAAAACCCTAAGGGGTTCCCCTGTTATTTATAAGCCACCAAGCGGCTCGGTTCTGAACGGGCGGATGGGCTTCAAGCGGCTGACTCAGCGGCGGCAGACTGACTCTTCGTATTCCGGTACTCGATGCTCTCAATCTCGGGGGCTCGACTACAATCTACGGATTCAGTGGGGTAGAACAGATCAAAATTCCACTATGGACACATTCTACAGTCAAGATGACCCTTCAATTCGAGAGAAAGTACTCAACTCAAGGCTCGGGGGCTCCGTGCCACGTGTCCTTCGGTTTTTCTCCGGATTTTTCGGGATAAGATTGGCAGAACTTCAGATTGACCCTCAGCTTGAATCTACAATTCGACCTAAGGCTCGGAGGCTACATTCCATATGGAATGCGATTCTCCGAATCGCATTTTCCATATGGTTTTCTCATCAAGACATCGCGAGTACTATTGAAGACCTTCGAGAGAAGCACTAGGGGACGCTCAAGGACTACTCGAGAAGACTTCAAGACTACTCAAAGATCAGCTGGAGTACCTTCCAGCCTCGGGATAATTCAAGTGCTCTTGAGGGCTTTTGGCTTGTGGAACTCGGGGACGCTCAAGGACTACTCGCCAAGGCCATCAAGATTACTCGAAAACATCCTGCTCGACTACAAAGTACTCGGGGGCTTGTCGTATGGACATCCCTGGGCCCACTACTCAGGCGGATACAAGGACCGACTACTACATGGGCCCCTGGGAAGACGGCGTGAAGCACAAGGCATCCAGAGGACTAGTACTCGGTTAGGAAGCTAGACATGTCCGGATCCATGTAGAGTACTCCTAGCCATGTACAAGTACAACTCTATCCCCCTAACCGACTTGTAACCCTGCCTCCCGGACTATATAAGGCGAGGCAGGGACCCCTATCTGTCTATTCACATCATCTTGTAAACACACCCAATCAATCTAGAGCTACGCAGCATACAGGACGTAGGGTATTACGCACCTCGCGGCCCGAACCTGTCTAAATCGTGTGCTACGTGTCTCTCCTTCGAGTTCCCGATCTTGGTGAGGCCACAAACATCTACCTCGGGTACTCCCCTTGGTAGGTTGCCGGTCTAAAACACCGACAGGTAGTGCGAATCCGCGCTCCACGAATCGCGTGAACATCAGGATCTCATCCGGATTCTTCTCCATCGGGTATGGATCTCCAGTGGCGACGCACCACAGATCTATCTCCTTCTCGCGGAGGAAACCACTGTTGACCAGGGCGAGGAGGTCCTCGGTCTTCAGTTTCGCCTTCTTCCACTCCTTCACCGGATTCGGCGGAGTGGAGGGGGGCGGCGACAACGACGAATTACCAGCATCGCCGGCCTCATCACGGCTCCTCTTCTTTGACGTGCCGGTCTTGGTGCTCTTCGACGGAGATGCCTTCTTCCTTCCGGTCACGAGTGTTTTCACTCGCATTCGCTCGGGGGCAACGGAAGAGGGCAGACTACGGCGGTGGCGCGGAAGTGGATCTAATCTACTCAGCAGCAGCAGCGGCGGCAGCAGTGCAGGGGGGCAGCTCTTTCGATCTAATCGCAAAGAAATGCAATTGCTAGAAGTGAGAAATCCTAAGGGGTTGCCCTGTTATTTATAAGCCACCGGGCGGCCCAGTTTCAAGCGGGCGACTAAGTCTCAGGCGGTTGACTCAGTGCGAAAGGCTGACTCTTCATCTTCCAGTACTCGAAGCTCTCAATCTCGGGGGCTCGACTTCGATCGACGGATTCAGTGGGCTACACCAGTCCAAGTTCCAACTCAGGACACATTCTACAGTCAAGATGACCCTTCAATTCGAGAGAAAGTACTCGACTCAAGGCTCGGGGCTCCGTGCCATGTGTCCTTCGGTTTTTTCTCCGGATTTTTCGGGATAAGATTGGCAGAACTTTAGATTGACCCCCAGCTTGAATCTACAATTCGACCTAAGGCTCGGGGGCTACATTCCATATGGATTGCGATTCTCTGAATCGCATTTTCCATATGGTTTTTCATCAAGATATCGTGAGTACTATTGAAGACCTTCGAGAGAAGCACTCGGGGACGCTTGGGGACTACTCGAGAAGACTTCAAGACTACTCAAAGATCAGCTGGAGTACCTTCCAGCCTCGGGATGATTCAAGTATTCTTGAGGACTTTCGGCTTGTAGAACTCGGGGGCGCTCAAGGACTACTCGCCAAGGTCATCAAGACTACTCGAAAATATCCTGCTCGACTACAAAGTACTCGGGGGCTTGTCGTATGGACATCCCTGGGCCTACTACTCAGGCGGGTACTAGGACCGACTACCGCATGGGCCCCTGGGACTACTTGACTTGGGCTGCACGGCACAAGATGGTGTGAAGCACAAGGCATTTAGAGGGCTAGTACTAGGTTAGGAAGCTAGACATGTCCGGATCCATGTAGAGTACTCCTAGCCGTGTACGACTAGTACTCTCCCTCCTAAACCGACTTGTAACCCTGCCTCCCGGACTATATAAGGCGAGGTAGGGACCCCAATCTATCTATCCGCATCATCTTGTAAACACACCTAATCAATCCAGAGCTACACAGCATACAAGACGTAGGGTATTATGCACCTCGCGGCCCGAACCTGTCTAAATTGTGTGCCACGTGTCTCTCCTTCGAGTTCCCGATCTCGGCGAGGCCACAAACGTCTACCTCGGGTACTCCCCTTGGTAGGTTGCCGGGTTAAAACACCGACAGCTGGCGTGGGGCCAGTGGTGTTGGGCCCACCGGTGGGTCCTGGCGTGATGAGGTGGGGTGCTGACGTTGTGATGATGTCAGCATCCCGTAATATATTGGGATTTACTATCTTCTGCACCCGAGCTCCAAAGTAGACAAATAATATATCCATTTTGATCATCTCGACGAGCCCGTCGCAATCGTGGAATCCAATTTGCTATTTGGCAATGTTTCCAATGGCACCCTATATAAGCCTTTGGCTCTCTTACTCTGTGAATACACCGTTTAACACGTAATTTGGTACATCCTGCAACAAAGGCTAGAAACACCAACGCTTGTGGAGTTCGTCAGTATAAACCCATATTCTAGTGTTGATGATCACTTTGCATTTATTTAATGCAGGAGTTGATGGTGTAAAAGTGGTACTTAACAGCCGTCAACAGCGTCACGCGGCTTTGGAGGAGGAAGTCGCCGCTGTCTCCATGGTACGGCCCTTGCCTTAGGTCTTTCTTCTCGCCTGACTCCGCTTGGCTTTTCTCATTGTTGTTCTTTGTTGAGCTGCTTCTCGGACAGGGGTTCGTGGCGCGTAGCGGCGCCAAGTCATGGTTCATCCATCAGCAAGCCGAGCACTGGAAAGCGATTAGCGCTCTCCAGGCGGAGGTGGAGCGGAAGGAGGCAAAGCTGGCAGCCCTTCGTTCATCATCGGGTGAGCAGTTGGCGACTGTCGAGGGGAAGAAGGCGGCTGTCGCATCGAAGCTGGCCGAGGCCCTGCAGTAGGCAGAGGATGCACGGGCTTCTTCCAGCGCTGTCGTGCAGGAGGCGACCCGGAAGCAGGCCACCATGGAGATGGGGGTGGTTGAGCTGACCGAAGCCGCGACGAACTCGACCCGTGACCTGGAGGCTGCCCAGGAGCAAAATGCCTCCTTCCGGGACCAACTCGGCGTCGCCGCGCCGAGCGGAGGCAACTGCTGGCGGTTGCCACCGACCGCGACAAGGAGCTGACTAGTAAGCTGACGTTCCGGTGCAAACTTCTGGTCCCGCGCTTATACCTATTGGCTGATAGGGTTACTTGTGATTGCTGTTGTCGTAGCTGCGTGCGCGGAGCTTCACGCGTTGCGGGATCAGCGGGCGGCTGACGCCGCCTGGATGAACGAGACCAGCACCAAGCAAGAGGAGCTGGCGGCGCTCGTGTCGTTGCTTGTCGACGGCTTGACAGGTGGGTGCCGGTCATGTCTCATTACGTTGGTGTCTCCCGACGACGTGCTTCTTATCTTCTCCTTCTCCGCAGAGAGGGCTGCGACACTCAAGTTGTCGTCCTCGACCACTGCCGCGGCCCGGGCGACTCTCCTGGAAAGAGAGGAGACTCACCGGGCCCTTGCCCAAGCTGTCGTGGAGCTCCTGGAGGGTATCAGTGTCGGTGTTTTAACCCGGCAACCTACCAAGGGGAGTACCCGAGGTAGACGTTTGTGGCCTCGCCGAGATCAGGAACTCGAATGAGAGACACATGGCACAGAATTTAGACAGGTTCGGGCCACGAGGTGCGTAATACCCTACGTCCTGTATGCTGCGTAGCTCTGGATTGAATGGG
Source organism: Cenchrus fungigraminus (assembly GCA_036936925.1). NCBI lineage: Eukaryota > Viridiplantae > Streptophyta > Magnoliopsida > Poales > Poaceae > Cenchrus > Cenchrus fungigraminus. The sequence goes on along the minus strand of CM072772.1, from coordinate 51,268,518 downwards.
TGTGTTTACAAGATGACGCGGATGAGAGATAGGGGTCCCTACCTCGCCTTATATAGTCCAGGAGGCAGGGTTACAAGTCGGTTTGGTAGGGAGGGTGTACTAGTCGTACACAGCTAGGAGTACTCTACATGGATCTAGACATGTCTAGCTTCCTAACCGAGTACAGTCCTCCGTATGCCTTTTGCTTCACGCCATCTGGTGCCATGCAGCCCAAGTCGAGTAGTCCCAGGGGCCCACGCAGTAGTCGGTCCTGGTACCCACCTGAGTAGTAGGCCCAGGGATGTCCATACGACAAGCCCCCGAGTACTTTGTAGTCGAGCAGGATGCTTTCGAGTAGCCTTGATGGCCTTGGCGAGTAGTCCTTGAGCGTCCCCGAGTTCCACAAGCCGAAACTCCTCAAGAATGCTTGAATCATCCCGAGGCTGAAAGGTACTCCAGCTGATCTTTGAGTAGTCTTGAAGTCTTCTCGAGTAGTCCCCAAGCGTCCCCGAGTGCTTCTCTCGAAGGTCTTCAATAATACTCGTGATGTCTTGATGAAGAACCATATGGAAAATGCGATTCGAAGAATCGCATTCCATATGGAATGTAGACCCCGAGCCTTAGGTCGAATTGTAGATTCAAGCTGAGGGTCAATCTGAAGTTCTGCCAATCTTATCCCGAAAAATCCGGAGAAAAAACCGAAGGACACGTGGCACGGAGCCCCCGAGCCTTGAGTCGAGTACTTTCTCTCAAATTGAAGGGTCATCTTGACTGTAGAATGTGTCCTGAGTGGGATCTTAATCTGGTGAAGCCCACTGAATCCGTCAGATGTAGTCGAGCCCCCGAGACTGAGAGCATCGAGTACTGGAATACGAAGGGTCAGTCCGCCGCCGCTGAGTCAGCCACCTGAAACTTATCCGCCTGTTCGGAACCGAGCCGCGTTGTGGCTTATAAATAACAAGGGAACCCCTTAGGGTTTTTCACTCCCAGCGGTTGCATTCCTCTGAGATTAGATCTCAGCCACTGCCCTCCGGCGCCTCTGCTTCCGCCGCTGTTGCCGCTAAGTACATTAGATCTACTTCCACCCCGCCACCGTAGTCCACCCTTCCTCCGCAGCCCCCGAGCGAATGCGAGTAAAGACGCTCGTGACTCGAAGGATGAAGGGATCTCCAGCGAAGAGCACCAAGACTGGCGCGTCGAAGAAGAGGAGCCGCGATGAAGCCGGTGACGCCGGCCAGTCGTCGTCGTCGCCGCCTCCCTCCACCCCGCCGAATCCGACGAAGGAGTGGAAAAAGGCGAAGCTGAAGACCGAGGATCTCCTCGCCCTGGTCAACAGTGGTTTCCTCTGCGAGAAGGAGATGCATCTGTGGCGAGTCACCACTGGAGATCCGTACCCAATGGAGAAAAACCCGGATGAGATTCCAATGTTCGCGCGGTTCGTGGAGCCTGGACTCGCACTGCCCGCCAGTGACTTCTTCAAGGGGATGCTCAGGTACTACGAGATCGAGTACCTCAACCTCAATCCCAACGGTATCTTCCATATCTCCATCTTCGTCCACTTCTGCGAGGTGTTTGTTGGAATCAAGCCCCACTGGATCCTATTTCGGAAGTTCTTCCGGGTGAAGCCGCAGCCGAGTACGGACGACCCCCGAGTAGTCAGAGGGGCTGGGGTGCAGATGCACGAAGACGCCGCTGGGCAGTACTTGCCGTACAAGCTCATTGACTCCAACCAAGATTGGAAGGCGAAGTGGTTCTATATCAGCAACCACCACCCCGAGCTGCCAAAGCCCAGCGGTCGACAACCGAAGCATGCACCGTGGTGGAACACGGAGCTCACCATGCAAGAGGGTCTTCAGCTACCTCCGTTGCTGAAGAAGATCAAGGCCTTGAGGGAGGCCGGACTGAGGGCCGAGCATGTGGCCTTCAGTTTCATGAAGAGAAGGGTGCAGCCGCTGATGGTGCGAGACCATCTCGGCTACCAGTACACCGGCGACGAAGATACTTCCCGGATGCCTGGTGAAGAAATTGAAGATGACGTGATCATCGAAAGGCTGGGCAAGATCTTCAAAGACATGCCCGCGTACACGCCGTGCCCCGTGCCAGAGTACTCTGTGGCACGACCACCAAACGAGGTTAGTAGTCGTGGCCAGAGCCCCCGAGTACTAACCGTTTGTGTAGTCATACTTATGCTTGCTTGATCTTGTAGGATGATCTGAAGAAGTACATCTCCGTCCTACCCTCCCCCCCCACGGCTTGAGGAACAAACACAGGGGAAGGCGGAACCCAAGGCGAAGGAGCACCGAGAAGTTGGCGAAGGCGATGATGCCATCGTCATTGAAGACACCTCCGACGACGAGGATGAGGAGACGCTGCAACAGCGGTTCCAGCTCCGCTCGAGGTTCAGCCAAGCTGGAATGCCACATATTCCAGTGATCGAGAAGCCATCCAGCCTGGAGGCGAGCTTGCCGATTCCGCCACAGAAACCCCGCAACGTGGCACGCAAATGCGCCATGAAGAAATTGAAGTTGTCAGAAGCCACCAGACAAGAGGTGAATACTGCGACTAGAGTAGTCGGGTACTGACGATGAGTAGTCTGTCGCTGACTGCATGACTTGAATTTTTGCAGGACATCCCTTCCTCGTACCCCGGTGCCCAGGATGAGGAAGAAGTCTGGGAGACTGTGGGGGCGACGGCTGAGAGAAGTACCAGCCCACCTCCGGCTACTGAAGACGTTGTGCCAGAAGAGGCACAGGAACAAACCGCCACTGTGGAGAACCAGCCACAGCCACCGGTTGAAGAAGTACAGGGTCCTCCCCCTGCTGCAGCCGTGGCTGTTGAGCAGCCAGAGGGGAGGGTAGAGGAGCCCCCGGTCGAGACAAGGGCCGCCAGTGAACCTGGTATTGTAGACATCGCCAGGATACTAGGCGCCCAGACCGTCACCGTAGTGCGGTCAACTCTGTAAGTTCCGGGAACTCTTGCGTAGTCATGTAGCCGTCAAGCTCGTGTTGTGGATTGAATAATCCATGATGCAGGAAATCCACGGACTTGTTGTGGGATGAGGGGGAAACTAGCACTCCTGCCGATGGTGGAGACCGCTCGGCGGAGGTACGAGAACCCACACTGCCACCACAAGCCGATGCCGCAGCAGAGCCGAGGCTTGAAGAAGCTACCCTGGTGGAAGGTACGCATCCTATCACCACGAGTACTTATTATGGAGAGTAGTCGTAGCCGCCACTGACTGTTGAGCTAATCTTGACAGGGACACAAGCCGAGGGAGCGGCGATCCCTGAGGCAGTACCCATGGAGACGGCCACTGGTGAGGCGACGGCTACGAAGCCAGTTGCCGAGCCGACAACCTCGACAGCCCCTGGACCGGCGACTTCGACAGCCCCCAAGCCACGCATGGAAGCACGGGTTGACCCGCAACCTGAAGCAGGGACTGAGGTTATCGTCCGTGAGGCAATGATAGAAGACGCGGCGCCGCTTCGCTCGGCGCCCATGCCAGAGACTGGGACCTCGAGCCACAGAGGTCTCGAGTTGTTGGATGATGAGCTGATCGACCCGGCCTTCGTGTCTCTGAGCATGGAATCATGGCGTCGCACAGAGAACTGGATCAAGGTACGTTGCAAGTACCCTGAGTTGTCTTGCTGTATTGGGTACTAAGTACTGATTAATTAGGGGGTCTTGTGTAGGGCCTGGTGGAGAGATCCCGCCAGAAGACCGACCTTCGGAAGGGGTATGGTGACACAGTCATCCGAGCTGAGACCCTGGAGAAGGAGCTGGATAAGTCGAGAAAGCACGCAGCACTACTCCAATCCAAGCTCGACGGTGCCTTCGCCCAGTACCATAATGAGGTACAGGAGATGCAAGCCAAAAGAGATGACTTGATCAAGAAGAACAAGACTCTGCGCCAGAAAAACAAAGGTATGCCCTCCGCCGCGACCACTGAGTACTTGTTGTAGAGCTTGTGTGTAGTCTGAGACCGCTGGCGAGTTGTCTGCAGATCTTGAGGCACGGGTTGACCAGTTGAAGGCCTCCGAGACGGACCTCAAGAACATTGTGTATCGGGACACCGACCGCCGAGAGGTACTCGAGTGGGACTACGCACATTTGCACCATGATTGTATCAAGCACATGGAGCTCCATGAAGCCTCAGATCTTCACCTTGTACGCTGTTATAAATCTCTGCAGAAGCTTAATGAAGACTGCGAGAATCTGTGGGCGCAGCTGAAGGAACTTGAAGAAGCTGCGCTTCCCATCGCGAGGCTGTTGGTCCCACATCCAGGCGGTCCCAAGATAGTGCCTCTCGTGGATAGGCTGAAGGAGGCTCCTGGGCGCCTGGCGACGTACGTCAAGCATTTGGCGAAGTCGATACCAAACCAGGTACTCGCCTTCATGAAGTCGTACTTCCCGAAGGCACCAGTGGACGTGGTGGCCGGTGGTCTTGCAGCGAATTGTACCGATGAGCAATACAAGACCCTTCTGGAGGAGATGGCACCTATCGCGGAGTAAGTCGCGAACAAGCTGAACCTTCAGTAGATGTACCTGTAGAAGTAGCTTATGTATAGGGTAGTTGTGTAAGACAAACAAATTGGTTAGAAACTTGTTTGAATATGAATGAAGTTGATCCACTTCGTATGCTATAATGAGTACTCGTTGCCGCCGCTTGCATCGAAGCGTGCGGAATACCAAGCCGTTGGAGAGGTGGCGAGTAGTAGTGCTTGGTCGGATTTGCCTAGGTAGAAGGCGCAGTAAACAAGTTGAGTAGAATCAAACTTTATTACTGATGAAGAAGTACACCTAGATGGCCAGGGCCATTACAAATAGGAAGTTGCCAGGACCCGTAGGCCGCTTACGGCTAAGTGATTGCTAGGGCCCTTGGGCCGCTTACAGCTGGAGATCCGTTAGTAGCCGTATAGGCTGGATCTAGAGAGTACATGGTCCGTAGACCGCCGCTAAAGCCCTTAGGCTATGTGCGGCCCAGGATCCGTTAGTAGCCGTTAACGCTGGATCCTGGATAGAAGTAGTCCGTAGACTAGTGCTAGGACCGAGAGGCCGCTTACAGCGAAGAGTCTGTTAGTAGCCGTGCAGGCTGGACCCGTAGGCAGGTAGTCGAGCGACTACGTGTAGAAACGACACAGCTGGTCGACGTTCCACGAGTTGCTGATATCATCACCTTCATGTGTTTGGAGACGGTAGGAGCCTGGTCCGGTCACCTTGGAAACTGAGAAGGGACCTTCCCCTGGCGAGCTGAGCTTGTGTAGTCCGTCCGTGTTCTGGATGCGACAGAGGACTAGATCGCCGACGTTGCAGGAGCATTCCTTGACATTGCGATCATGGTAGCGTCGGATACCCTCTAGGTACCTTGCTGATTGGACGAGGGCAGCACAGCAGGCTTCTTCGACGCTGTCGATATCAACCCGTCGACTGTCTTCTGAGATGCCTTCGTCGTATTGTTCGACTACCGGGGATTCCCACATCACGTCGGCGGGTAGAATAGCTTCGGAGTCGTAGACCAGGAAGTAGGGCGACTGCCCTATTGGCTTGGTAGGTTGAGTACGAAGCCCCCAGAGTGCGTTGGGTAATTCCTTGATCCACTTGCCTCCTTTGGTGTTGGTTGCATCGTGCAGTCGCTTCTTGAGGGCATCGAGTACCATCCCGTTGGCGCGCTCCACCTGGGCGTTAGCGCGCGGGTGGGCGACGGAGACGTATCAGACATCGATCCCACTGTTCTCGCAGTACTCCCAGAACTAGTGGTTGTTGAAGTTGGAACCCAAGTCTATGATGATGCGATGGGGAAGCCCGTAGCGATGCACCAGTTCATCCAAGAAGTCGAGTACTCTGTCGGCCTTTGGGCAGTTAACCGGATTGACTTCGATCCACTTGGTAAACTTGTCTATGGCTACCAAGACTCTATTGAATCCTCCTGGCGCAGTTGGTAGAGGCCCAATCATGTCGAGCCCCCAGTAGGCAAAGGGCCAGGTTGGTGGTATGGTGACTAGCTTGTAGGCCGGGATGTGTTGCTGCTTGGCGAAGAATTGGCACCCTTGGCACCTTCTGACAAGTTCACGGAGCACGTGCCATGGTGGAACACGGAGCCCACCATGCAGGAAGGTCTTCAGCTACCTCCGCTGCTGAGGAAAATCAAGGCCTTGCGGGAGGCCGGACTGAGGGCCGAGCACGTGGCCTTCAGTTTTATGAAGAGGAGGGTGCAGCCACTGATGGCGCGAGACACCCTCGGGTACCAGTACACCGGCGACGAAGATACGTCCCGAATGCCTGGCGAGGAGATTGAAGATGAAGTCATCCTCGAGAGGCTGGGCAGAATCTTCAAGGACATGCCTCCATACACACCCTGCCTAGTGCCAGAGTACTCCACGGCACGGCCGCCAAACCAGGTCAGTAGTCGTGGCAAAAGCCCCCGAGTACTGATTTGCTTGATGTAGCCGTACTTATCCTTGGTTGGTGTTGTAGGTCGATGTGAAGAAGTACATCTCCGTCCCGCCCTCCCCTCCATGACTTGAGGGACCGGTGCAGGGGAAGGCGGAACCCAAGGCGAAGGAACGCCGTGAAGTTGGCGAAGGCGACGATGCCGTCGTCATTGAAGATAGTTCCGACGACGAGGATGAGGAGACGCTGCAGCAGCGGTTCCAACTCCGCTCGAGGTTCAGTCGAGCTGGGATGCCGCACATCCCGGTCATCGAGAAGCCATCAAGCCTGGAGGCCAGCTTGCCGGCGCCGCCCAGGAAGTCCCGCAACGTGGCGCGGAAACGTGCCGTAAAGAAGTTGAAGTTGTCGGAGGCCACCAGACAAGAGGTGAGTATCACGACTAGAGTAGTCGAGTACTGCCGATGAGTAGTCTGTTGCTGACTGTATGACTTGTATTGTTGCAGGACATCCCCTCCTCGAACCCTGCTGACCAGGACGAGGAGGATGTCTGGGATACTGTGGGGGCGACGGCGGAGAAAAACACCAGCCCGCCTCCGGCTACTGAAAGCGTTGTGCCAGAAGGGGCACATCAGCAAACCGGTGCCGTGCCACCGCAGGCGTCGGCTGAAGAAGTACAGGGCCCTCCTCCAGCTGCGGCCGTAGCCGTTGGACAGCCAGAGGAGCCCCCTGTCAAGGCCGGATCCGCTAGCGAGGCTAGCATCGTGGATATTGCCAGCATACTAGGCGCCCCGACCGTCACTATAGTGCGGTCAACTCTGTAAGTTCCCTGAACTCTTGAGTAGTCATGTAGTCGTCAAGTTGGTGTTGTTGACTGGACACTTCATGATGTAGGAAATCCACGGACTTGTCGTGGGATGGTGGGGAGACTAGCACTCCTGTCGATGGTGAAGACTGCTCGGTGGGGGTACGAGACCCCACACCATCACCGCAAGTCGATGCCGCGGTGGAGTCGATGCTTGAAGAGGCTTCCTTTGTTGAAGGTACACATCTTGCCACCACGAGTAGTTATTATGGAGACTAGTTGTAGCCGTTATTGACTTGTTTAGTTGATCCTGACAGGAGCACAAGCCGAGGGAGCTACGATCCCCGAGGCAGTAGCCATGGAAACGGCTGCTGTGGAGATGATGGCCACAGGGCCAGTTGCCGAGGCGGTGACAGCGACAGCCCCCGGGCTGGGGACTATCGTAGCCCCCGAGCCGAGCGTGGAAACGCGGGTTGATCCGCACCCCGAGGCGAGTACTGACGTTGTCGTTCGCGAGGCAGTAATAGAAGAAGCTACACCGCTTCGCTCGGCACCCATGCCAGAGATAGGATCTTCGAGCCGCGGGGGTCTTGAGTTGCTGGATGACAATCTGGTTGACCCGACCGTCGTATCTTTGAGCATGGAGTCGTGGCGCTGTACCGAGCAATGGGTCAAGGTATGTTGCGAGTACTCTGAGTAGTCTTGCCTTGTTGAACACAGATTACTCATTGGCCATTCTGTCTTGCGCAGGACGTGGTGGAGAGGTCCCGCCAGAAGTCTGAACTTCTGAAGGGGTACGATGACTCAGTTCTCCGCGCCGAAGGTGTGGAGAAGGAGCTGGAAAAGTCGAAGAAACATGCGGCGCTGCTCCAATCCAAGCTTGATAGCGCTTTCGCTCAGTACCACAACAAGGTACAGGAGATGCAGGCGAAGAGGGACGACTTGATCAGGAAGAACAAGTCGTTTCGCCAGAAGAACAAAGGTGTGTCTTCCGCCAAGGTCACCGGGTACTTATTGTGATACTTGTTAGTAGTCTGACATTGTGACGAGTTGTCTACAGATCTTGAGGCAAAGGTCGACCAGCTGAAGGCATCTGAGACGGACCTCAAGAACATCGTGTACCGCGAGACCGACAAGAGAGAGGTACTTGAGTATGAGTATGCTCAGTTGCGCCATGAATGTATCAAGCACATGGAGCTCCGTGAAGCCTTGGATCGTGACCTTGTAAACTATTATGAATCTCTGCAGAAGCATAATGAAGACTGCGAGAAGCTTCAAGGTTAGCTGAAGGAACTCGAAGAAGCTGCGCTGCCCATCGCAAGGCTGTTGGTACCACATCCTGGCGGACCCAAGATAGTCCCTTTGGTAGACAGGCTGAAGGAAGCCCCCGGGCGCCTAGCGACATATGTCAAGCACTTGGCAAAGTCGATACCGAACCAGGTGCTTGCATACATGAAGTCGTACTTCCCAAAGGCGCCAATGGATGTGGTGGCTGGCGGTCTTGCAGCGAACTGCACAGATGAGCAGTATAAGACCCTCCTGGAGGAGATGGCGCCCATCGCGGAGCAAGTTGCGGAGAAGCTGAACCTCCAGTAGATGTAACTGTAGAGGTAGCTTTGAGTAGTTGATGTAAGACAAACAAAGTAGTCAGAGACTTGTTTGAAATATCAATGAAATTTGTCCACTACTTGTATTGTAATGAGTACTCGTTGCCGCCACTTGCAGCGAAGTGTGCGGAGTACCAAGCTGTGAGAGAAGTGGTGAGTAGTAGTACTTAGTAGGTTCTGCCTAGTTAGGAGGCACAGTAAGCAAGTTGAGTAGAACCAAACTTTATTACTGATGAAAAAGTACACCTGGGTGGCCAGGGCCGTTACAAATGAGTTGTCGCCAGGACCCGTAGGCCGCCTACGGCTAAGTGATTGCTAGGGCCCTTGGGCCGCTTACAGCTGGAGATCCGTTAGTAGCCGTATAGGCTGGATCTAGAGAGTACATGGTCCGTAGACCGCCGCCAAAGTCCTTCTGCTATGTGCGGCCCTGGACCCGTTAGTAGCTGTTGAGGCTGGATCCTGGATAGAAGTAGTCCGTAGACTAGTGCTAGGACCAAGAGGCCGCTTACAGCGAAGAGTCCGTGAGTAGCCGTATAGGCTGGACCCGTAGATGAGTAGTCGAGCGACTACGCGTAGAAGCGACACAGCTGGTCGACATTCCATGAGTTGCTGATGTCATTGCCTTCAAGTGTTTGAAGACGTTAGGAGCCTAGTCCGGTCACCTTGGAGACTGAGAAGGGACCTTCCCATGGCGAGCTGAGCTTGTGTAGTCCGTCCGTGTTCTGGTTGCGATGGAGGACTAGATCACCGACGTTGAAGGAGCGTTCCTTGATGTTGCGATCATGATAGCGTCGGATACCCTCAAGGTACCTTGCTGACTGGACGAGGGCGGCACAGTAGGCTTCTTCGAGGCTGTCGATGTCAACCCGTCGGCTGTCTTCTGAGATGCCTTCGTCGTATTGTTCTACTGCCGGGGATTCCCACATCACATCGGCGGGTAGAATAGCTTCAGAGCCGTAGACCAGGAAGTAGGGTGACTGCCCTGTTGGCTTGGTAGGCTGAGTACGAAGCCCCAAAGTGCATTGGGTAATTCCTTGATCCACTTGCCTCCTTTGGTGTTGGCTACATCGTGCAATCGCTTCTTGAGGGCATCGAGTACCATCCCGTTGGCGCGCTCCACCTGGCCGTTTGCGCGCGGGTGGGCGACGGAGACATATCGGACGTCGATCCCACTGTTCTCGTAGTACTCCCAGAACTGGTGGTTGTTGAAGTTGGAACCCAAGTCTGTGATGATGCGATGGGGTAGCCCGTAGTGATGCACCAGTTCATCCAAGAAGTCGAGTACTCTGTCGGCCTTTGGGCAGGTAACCGGCTTGACTTAGATCCACTTGGTGAACTTGTCTATGGCCACCAAGACTCTGTTGAATCCTCCTGGCGCAGTTGGTAGAGGCCCAATCATGTCGAGCCCCCAGCAGGCAAAGGGCCTGGTTGGTGGTATGGTAACTAGCTTGTAGGCCGGGACGTGTTGCTGCTTGGCGAAGAATTGGCACCCTTGGCACCTTCTGACGAGTTCTTCATCGTCGGCCAGAGCCGTGGGCCAGTAGAAGGCTCGTCGAATGGCTTTGCTCACCAGTGTGTGAGAAGACGCGTGGTTGCTGCAGACGCCCTTATGGATCTCCTCCAAGATGTCCTTGCCTTCATCCCGAGGTATGCACTTCATGAGTACTCCCGAAGTGGCACCCCGCCTGTAGAGCTTGTCTCCGACTAGTATGTAGGTCTTGGCTCGGCGGACGAGTTGTTCGGCCTTGTTCTTGTCGGAGGGGACCTTCTGCTCGCGGATGTAGTCGATGAAGGGTTGTCTCCAGTCCACGTCTATCATCATGACATCCTGGCTGGGCTGGGCTGGCTCAGAGTCAGTGGTTGTTGGCGCCGGCTCTGGGATGGATGGTGCATGAAGCTCATGGACGAAGACTCCGACAGGTACTTGACTGCGAGTAGAACCAAGCTTCGACAGGACGTCCGCTGCAACGTTGTTGTCGCGGACGACGTGGTGGAACTCGAGACCATAGAATTTGTTCTCGAGCTGGCGAACTTCCAGATAGTAGGCGTCCATGTTCTCCTTGTTGCGGTCCCAAGACTTGTTGACCTGGTTGATGACCACTGCGGAGTCGCCGTAGGCTAGTAGTCGCTTTATGCCCACTGAAATTGCGAGGCGGAGCCCATGCAGCAGGGCTTCGTACTCGACTTCGTTGTTTGAGACCTTCCAGAAGATCTGCAAGACGTACTTGAGTTGTTCGCCTTTTGGAGAAATCAGGAGCACCCCTGCACCCGCGCCCTCGAGCTTGAGTGAGCCATCGAAGTACATCACCTAATGCTCTGGTCGTTCTGTTGGAGTTGGTAGTTGATTCTCCCGCCACTCTGCCATGAAGTCGACTAGTGCTTGAGACTTGATAGCGGTACGTGGCTTGAAGTCGATGTTGAGGGCACCAAGCTCGACCACCCATTTGGAGATTCTTCCAGTAGCATCTTGATTATGGAGTATATCACCGAGCGGGTAGTCAGTGATGATGATAATCGAGTACTCCTAAAAGTAGTGTCGTAGCTTCCGCGAGGTGATGAGTACTGCGTAGAGTAGCTTCTGGATGGGCTGATACCGTGACTTGGACTCGGACAGGACCTCGCTGATGAAGTAGACTGGTCGTTGGACTGGATAGGCATGGCTTTCTTCCTGCCGCTCGACAACGATGGCAGTACTGACCACGTGAGTAGTCGCAGCGAGGTAGAGCAGTAACTGCTCTTGTTTGCGGGGAGCCGTGAGAACCGGTGGCTTGGACAGGAAGTCTTTAAGCTGTGTCAGAGCTTGATCAGCCTCCGCGATCCACACGAACTTCTCTTGGTGCTTGAGTAGTTTGAAGAAGGGTAGTCCCCGTTCTCCAAGCTTCGAGATAAATCTGTTTAGGGCCACCATGCACCAGGTCAGCTTCTGGACATCCTTGATGCAGGTTGGAGCTTTCATATTGGTGATGGCGGAGATCTTCTCAGGATTGGCTTCGATGCCGCGATGGCTGATGATGAAGCCGAGTAGTTTCCCCGAGGGTACGCCGAAGACGCACTTGTTGGGGTTGAGCTTCCATTGGTACTCTCGCATAGATGCGAAGGTCTCCTCAAGATCGGCGATGAGCGTGTCGGCGTTTCTGGTCTTGACGACCACGTCATCCACATAGGATTCGACGTTCTTGTTGAGCTTCTTCTTGAAGTAGGCCTGGATGGCTCGTTGATAGGTAGCGCTGGCGTTCTTCAACCCGAACGACATCGTCGTGTAACAAAAGGCACCGAACAGGGTGATGAACGCGGTCTTCTCCTGGTCTTCTTCCTTGATAGCGATCTGGTGGTAGCCGGAGTAGCAATCGAGGAAGCAGAGCAGGTCGCAGCCCGCCGTAGAGTCGATGACTTGATCAATCCGCGGCAACCTGAAGGGGTCCTTGGGGCAGTGCTTATTGAGGTCGGTGTAGTCGACGCACATCCTCCATTCGTTCGTGTTCTTCTTGCGGACGAGGACGGGGTTGGCGAGCCACTCAGGATGGAAGACTTCTCGGATGAAGCCGGCCATGAGTAATTTGGCGAGTTCCTTCTCGATGGCATCCCGTTGGTCGTCAGCAAAATGGCGGAGATGTTGTTGCTTGGGGGTAGCTTTAGGATCGACGTTGAGTGAATGCTCGATCAGCCTCCTGGGAACACCTGGCATGTCCGCTGGCTACCACGCGAAGATGTCTCAGTTCGCCCGGAGGAAGCTGATGAGCGCATCTTCATATTTGGGGTCGAGCCCCGCGCCAATCATGGTTGTCTTGCTGCTGTCACCGGTCCCGTGGTCGATGGCCTTCACCTGTACTTCCTCTGTTGGCTGAGGCTTGTTTGATGTGTCGGTCTTTTCAGGTATCTCGAGTTTGGTTGGCGCAAGCTTCTTGGAAGCAGCGAAGATTTCCATCATCGCGTTGGGTACTTGATTAGTTGCTGCGAGTTCCACGGCTTCGGTGTCGCAGTCATATGAAATCTTCAAGTCCCCTTGCAGCGCGAGTACTCCGGCAGGACTTGGCATTTTGAGTACCAAGTAGGTGTAGTGAGGCACCGCCATGAACTTGGCAATGGCTGTTCTGCCGAGGATGGCATGGTAGGAGGTTTCGAAGTCCGCAACCTCGAACTTGATGTACTCGGTGCGGTAATTCTCTCTTGTTTCCCCGAAGGTAACTGGCAGGACCAATGAGCTGAGTGGTATAGCCGCGTTGCCCGGGACAATGCCGTAGAAAGGCGACACACTCTTAGTGAGCATGTCAGTGATGTCGAGCATCATCTTCTTCAAGGTCTTGGTGAAGAGGACGTTGAGTCCGCTCCCGCCGTCGATGAGTACCTTGTTGACTCTGGAGCCCGCAACTACTGGTTTCAGGACGAGTGGGAAACATCCTGGCTCAGAGAAGCTTGTCCATTGATCCGCGCGGGAGAAGGTGATGGGTGCCTCCGACCAGCTTAACGGAGTCGGTACCGCTGGTTCAATGTTCAGGACTTCCCGTAGAGTGAGCTTCTGGGATCGTCTGGTGGGTAGTCCGCCAAAGAGGACATTCACCGTCTTGTCAGGTTCTTGGAAGTCGCCGTTGCCTTCGTCGACTTTCTTTTTGCCCTTCTTGTCGTGAGGAGGCCGTGGCTCGGGAACATCCTTGAGTGCTCACCGGAGTTGGTAGCACTGGTCGGTTGTGTGATTGCCATCCAGATGCCACGGGCACTTCTCTTTGAGCAAGTCTCTGAAGCCGCCGGAGGTCTTTTTGGAGTTGTCCTTCGCAGGGCGCTGTATAGCCGCGACTGTGTTGTCTGGCTTGCGCTTGCGGTTAGGACCCGAGTAGTTGTTATTGTTGCGACTCCCTTGATCCTTGTTGTTGTTGTTGCCGCCCGTGTAATTTTTGCTCTTGCCGCAAATGGAGTCGTACTTGGCGTTCTCCTTATCCTCTTCGTTGGCCCATGAGGTGATCATGCCTTTGAGCTTAGTGATAGAACTCGGGCGACGGCGACCGAAGTATTCGAAGGTGCGACGGTGGTAGAGCTCGTCTTCGAAGAGGTCGTTGACTTCTTTGTCAGTCACGTCGACTACGGTCGCGCGCTTGTCGAAAAAGCGGCGCATGTACTGGCGGAGGGTCTCACCTTGCTCCTGCTTGACCATCGCCAGATCCATGCGAGTACCCGAGCGTCCCATGGCGCCCGCGAAGTTGCTGGTGAACTAGGCCTTCAGCTGGTCCCACTTGTTGATCGAGTTCTTGTCGAGCGACTCGAGCCATGTAAGTGCAGCTTGGTCCAGGCAGAAGGGAAAGTAGAGGCACTTGGTGTCGTTGTCGCCACCAGCGTTTTCGATGGCCAGGGCATAGCACCTGAGCCACTGAACTGGGTCTTGCTTCGCGTCGTACTTGGTAATCCCAAGAGGTTTGAATTTCTCGGGGAGAAGCAGATCGCGAAGTCGTGCAGAGTAGGCAGGAAAGCCGTTGCTGACTTCGGTAGTCTTCTTGGCACGGCGGATCTCGTTGATCCTGTGGCGGGCATCGTAGTCGCCACGAGCGTTGCCGGTGACGTGGCTGTTGGTGTGGTCTCGGCGTCCGCGATCGCCGCCGCCACCGGCTCTTCTGCTGCCGCCATGGGATGAGCTACCACAGCTACCACCGCCGCCACTGCTGCCGCCGCTTGGTGCTCCTGCAGAGGCTCTGGAGCGATTGGGGGTTGGCTGTTGTTCGCCACAAACGCGATTGCGCCCGCCATCTGCTGGGGTGCAGCTGTGACTAGTGGCTTCGTGGTTCCAGGCTCCGGCGGTTCTATTGTTGACCCGCATTAAGTAGGCGTCCTCAGCGAGCTTGGCGATGAGTTCGCCTGCGCGGTGCCCCTAAGCTGTTCGTGCTATCATGGTGATAGACATGAGGCACTGCTCAGGGGTAGTGTGCACCCTGTTGGCGACTTGATCCAAGGCGTCGTTGAGGTTCCGGATAGGGAGAGCTTCGCGGAGCCGTCGGCGTCGGTCTGCTCGCTTTCTGTTGCGTTCGCGCCGAGCGTTCTTGGCATCAGTAGTCTCATCCGCAGGTGTGTTGGCTGAATCTTCGTCCTCTGAGATGTCTTCGAGGTACCGATCAACTCGGTTCTCTGAGGTTCTAGTGTCCCAGGTTGCCATGAACACCTGGCGGTCAGGCGTGCAGAGTCCGGAGTCGGTAGTCGCCACCTCCGTTGGCGTGTGCTCCTCCTTGTTTGGAGTCAGCGGTGTCCCCTCCTGGAAGGGGAGTGTCTCGAGGTAGGTGACGCAGCGTGAGTTGTCGTCAGTCAGGTCTGCGGGCTTGCGGTCGGGCCAGTAGACGAACCTGCCGGCGGGAGTAGATGTAATGACCAAGCCAGCAGCAGGACCTAACAGCGGCTCCTCGGTCGTGTTGTGCTCGGACTCGGATTCGATCGGATCCGAACCGAAGTCAAACTCGTAGGAGGAGTCCAAGTTGTAGTCGGTGCTAGAGTCCGAGGAGTACTCGGAGACGATCTCCTTGCCGACCCGTCGTGGGGCGAGCGCATCCACGTAGGCTGCAGTTGCATTGCGAAGGCCGTACAGGAGGTGCTCGTGGGGGAGGACCGATCCACATGATGGCTCGGGAGCCGGCTCGTGTGGTTCGATCCAGGGTGATGTCGAGTTCGACTTGGAGGCGGATCCAATCTTGAAGTCAGCGGCTTGATTGTAGAGCGAAAATTCGCCGAATTTTTCGATGAGTTGTCCCGTGACGACTTCGGGAAGTGTCACGAGTCTGGTCTCTGGGTCCGGGGTCGTGGTGAGGTAGCGCTGGAACGATCCAGCACCGTCAGTGGTGCAGACCCAGGACCCGAAGACGAAGGTGTCACCGCGGTTGAAGGCGGCGGTTGGCTTGATGACGATTGAAGCCGTCGAGTTCGCCATGAGATCTTCGGCGAGATTCCCTACCTGGCGCGCCAGCTGTCGGTGTTTTAACCCGGCAACCTACCAAGGGGAATACTCGAGGTAGATGTTTGTGGCCTCGCCGAGATCGGGAACTCGAAGGAGAGACACGTGGCACACAATTTAGACAGGTTCAGGCCGCGAGGTGCGTAATACCCTACGTCCTGTATGCTGTGTAGCTCTGGATTGATTGGGTGTGTTTACAAGATGATGCGGATGATGAGATAGGGGTCCCTGCCTCGCCTTATATAGTCCGGGAGGCAGGGTTACAAGTCGGTTTGTCAGGGGAGTACTAGTCGTGTACGGCTAGGAGTACTCTACATGGATCCGGACATGTCTAGCTTCCTAACCGAGTACTAGTCCTCCGTATGCCTTGTGCTCCATGCTATCCGGTGCCGTGCAGCCCAAGTCGAGTAGTCCCAGGGGCCCACGGAGTAGTCGGTCCTGGTACCCACCTGAGTAGTGGGCCCAGGGATGTCCGTACGACAATCTCTCAAACGCTGCAAAACAATCTGAAGATGTTCCGCATGCTCTTCTTCATTTTTGGAAGAAATAAGGATATCATCAATGAAGACCACTACGAACTTGTCTAGCTCATTCATGAAGACCGAGTTCATAAGGTACATGAAATAGGCGGGGGCATTTGTGAGACCAAAAGACATCACCAGAAATTCATGAAGACCATATCTGGTGGAGAAGGCCGTTTTTGGAATGTCACTTGGTCGAATCTTTATTTGATGATAGCCCGATCGGAGATCGATCTTGGAAAAGACTTTGGCACCAGCTAATTGATCAAAAAGAACATCAATGCGGGGCAAAGGATATTTGTTCTTTATTGTCACCGCATTGAGTGGACGATAGTCAACGCACATCCGCAAACTACCATCTTTCTTCTTTACAAAGAGAGCGGGACATCCCCAAGGAGAAGAACTTGGGCGAATGTACCCTTTATCAAGCAATTCTTGCAACTGATTTTTCAATTCGGCTAGCTCTTTGGGTGGCATACGGTAAGGTCTTTTAGAGATAGGTGTGGTGCCAGGTTGAAGTTCTATCATGAATTCGATGTCCCTGTCTGGTGGCATGCCAGGCAAGTCATCGGGAAAGACGTCTGGGTACTCACACACCACTGGGATTTCTTCTAGTTGAGTGGTTACGGTTACATATGAGCAAGGGTTTATGCCTTCTGTTCTAGGCAGATATAAGGTGGTGTGTCCACTAATAGGGGAATGGATTTCTATCACTCTTTCCGATATGTCCAAATTAACCTTATGTTGCTCCATCCAGTTCATTCCTAGAATTACATCTAGGCCTCCTAACCCCAGGTGGATAAGATTGGTCAAGAAGGTTTTACTACCAAGTTGCAACGGCACTGCCATAGTGATAGTTTTGGAGGGAATCCTTCCTCCTACGGTGGATACTATAAAAGCCTCTTTGGTGTGACAAGAATGTAGCCCCAATTTGCTTACTAGACTTTCACTTATGAAACTATGGGTTGCTCCAGAATCAAACAATATTTTAATGGGATGACCATGGATAGAGAAAGTACCCGTCAGCACTGCCGCTCCCTCTGGAATGTCAACCAAGGTGGTGAAGTTCAGTTTGCCTTACTTTACTTGCACCACGGGCTTCTTGCCATGATTACCCTGCCGGGCCCCTGACCCTTCACCTTGCATGATTTGCTTAGGTTTGGGG
The DNA here is from genome assembly GCA_036936925.1 of Cenchrus fungigraminus. Taxonomy (NCBI): domain Eukaryota; kingdom Viridiplantae; phylum Streptophyta; class Magnoliopsida; order Poales; family Poaceae; genus Cenchrus; species Cenchrus fungigraminus. The sequence goes on along the minus strand of CM072772.1, from coordinate 51,251,132 downwards.
CACTCACTGATATAGTGTCCCGGCTGCCCACAATTGTAGCAGCGATGGTCCTTAGCAGCATTATTGTTAGCTGGGGGCGCACTAGGCTTGTAGGGCTGTTGTTGTGCCTTACGGTATTGAAAATTCCCAGAAGGCTTGTTCTGAGATGGGGTCATCCTCCAGTGTCCAGCTGAAGATGACTGGGAATGCCCCTGTGTACCCTTCTTGACAAAGTGCTTTTTGCCTGATCCACCAGCAGTGGTGAATCCGGCCTGCCTCTTCCTGTCTTTCTGGGCCTTTGTCATGGCATCTTCCTGAGATATGGCCTTGTTTACAAGGTCCTGATAGTTGTTAGGCTCATATAGATTAAGCCTCTCATAAAGGTCCCCGTTTAGCCCATCACGGAAACACTCTATTTTCTTGGCATCACTATCAACATGATGCCCACCGTACTGACACAAGGCATTGAATTTCTTGGCATACTCATACACCGTGTCAGTACCTTGCTTTAGTGCAAGCAGCTCTTTCATCTTTCTGTCCATGAGACCCTTAGGAATATGATGTTCCTTAAAGGCCTTCTTGAATTCAGCCCATGTGACCTGATGCCCCTCTGTAATCATGGACTTATAATGCTCCCACCATAGCAGCGCTGCACAGCGAAGCTATAAGGCAACGAAACTGGCCTTACGCTCTTCGGAGCATGGCAAGACAAACACTGAGAACTTTGCCTCAATGGCCTTGATCCACGCATCTGCAGCTAGAGGCTCCTTGGCCTCCTCGGACGTCGGGGGCTTCATGGCATAGAAATGCTCGTATTTGGTGACCCGAGGCTGGCCATGAAGATTTTTCCCACAGGGATTTTGCTGCAGCTGCTGGGCGATCTGCTGCTACGTCTGCAAGAGCTGTCGCATCACCTCAGTTTGGGTGGCGATGAATTGCTCCTGGATGGTCATGTTGGGAGGAGGTGGCCGAGCATCACTCCCACTTGCACCAAAACCGTTGGGGGAGGTGCGTGTCGGTCCCACCATCTGAAATTCATGGAGTTTCATTAGCCACATATTCGCAAGCTTGCTTACATTCACCACAAGAAGAATATGCAAGACGAAAACTCATAAACATCATTTCTTCGGAAACCGGACAGCGCAGCTGAGTTAATGAAAAATTCATAACTCTCTGCCCCTTCAGGAAAAAATTCTCATTTTTGGTCAGCAAGTGCAAAATTTCATAAGCTCCAATATTGGTATTCAACTCGGAGTCAAATTCTAATATTATCATGCCCGAAAAATTCCGTAACCGAGGTTCTGCCTAGCTGTTTTTACTGTAGGCCGAGGTGCACAATTTTTGCCATAATTCTCGCTACGCTTATGCGAACATGATGAATTTTGGTGAGCATGATCTCCACAACATACCACACAACTTTGGTATTCAGCGCAAGGTGAAATTTTGATCACAACAACCCTAATTCATTCATTGAAACCAACATCACAAAGGTGTTCATCCAAGCATTACATGATGCGAAGTTTGTGGATCACCTAGCACACTATTTACATGCAAAATAAAACACACTACACATACTCTCCGAGCAGCCCAATCCCTCCCACAAAATCTAGCTGAAAAGGCTAAACCAAGAGTACATGATTTTTCCTACAACAACAACTAGGGAAAACTAGTTGCCTGCAGCGGAGCCAGCACTAGACTGAGGAGAAGCAGGTGGCGGCCCGTCGACACTGTCCTCGCTCAACCCCGAGGCTCCCTGCAGCTCGTCCGGAGCAGCAGGTGCAACAGGTGGGACGATCGGCGGCTGCTGCACCTGGTGTGCCATCACCTGCCAAACCTCCACCTCTACCTCCATATCCACGATCTGGTTCTGCATCTCAGCCACGTTCTGCACCAAGGCAAAACGCTGAGCCTCCGTGTGAGCTAACTCCAACCGCAGCATATCGATCTCGTGGTCCCTGGCATACAGCTGCTCTATGTACTCGCCACGCTCCTGGTGCCACTGGACACGCTCGTCCTAAAGTGTGACAACCTCCTGCTGAAGGTGAGCGGTAGTCTGCCGCTCGAACTGAAGGTCTAAGGAGAGGACATCCCTCACAGCTGCGGAGTCCATCAGCACAAGAGAAAGCATGCCCTGAGTAGAGAGACGGAAAACCTGCATCTTGTAAACTGCCTCCAACAACCTCAGAAGCTCGCGCACCGTGACCTCAGGAGGGTCAGCAGTGAGCAACACGTGAGTGAGCGACATACGCTCACGCCAAGCCGGGTCGTGCGGGTCCATGGCCGGGAACAACCCCAGCGCGGTGAGCATCACCTCGTCCGGGTGCTGCTCGCAAAAGGTGTGGAGGATCCGCATGGCCGCGGACTCGATCGACTCAACACCACGGTGAGCAAAGAACACCATGCTCAAGTCCACCCACTCCGGGTGCTTTGGGTGTGGTGGCACGGTTGCAGTCGTGCGTGCGTAGGGGACCCCTTGGTCCCAGAAGGAGACCACCTCGTACAACGGCGGTATAGTGTAGCCAACGTCACTGAGAGTCTCCCACAAAATGCGGGGAAAACCCTCCCAGTGGAGGCCATCGGTACGAACTGTACCGTCTGCGTCGATCTCGTAGTGCGGTGGCTGCTCCATCTGTACAAAAATGGGGACTACACGTTAAACCTCAAAACGAGTATAACATTAATCAAGGCATAAAATTCTGGCAGGTATGAACAAAAATTCATAACATAAAAACTAGAGCCCCAAAAATTCCCAAATTTCTACAGCAACTCAGTGATATAATTATGCACATTTTTGGTATTCAAAGGTAGATCTAGATTAGATGGGAACATGCTCGAAAAATTCTATTTTCAGAGGAAGGTTACCCAGAAATACAGCAGGACAGAGACTTACTAATCTGATCATAACTCTAGATTGAAAATTCCTAAAATCGTGAAACATTCACACTAGATGCTAAATTTGATACGGAACAACTTTTGTAAAGGGTACCTAGTCAGATTCATCATAGATTTGGCTCTAAAAATTCATGAATTGACAGTAACAATTTTTGGCAGAAATTACCTATGATCAAAATGAGAGGATACTCTTTTCTAAGATCAAGCAATCACCCTAGGAAGCATAACACAAACATGCAACAACAAGTTTTAGGTTCAACAAGATTTTATCATGATGCACACGTCTTAAATGACCTCACGAACATGGATCTCAAAAGACGTAGTTAGTGCCGGTGGCATGGCTTATATATGTTTCTCCCTATAATAACTAGTTGGAGCTACTCTTCGTTCAAAGTGATCGCACTAACGTGGTTAGTGTACCTGCAGAAAAGAACCTTCCGTGCCAGCACGTCACGGAAGCATCCACATACATTACTGTTCACTATAGAAACGGTATCCATGCATCAAGCCGCTGCATGGACAGCGTCCAACCTCAGACACCCTCCGTTTGAATGGAGTGTATCCTTGCCTCGCATATTCGTAATGCGGAACGCACACGTATGGCAAAACGTGGCGACATCACAACCCATGACATGTTCATCTTGAATAGAACATGTCATCCTTCGCATGACTTGCATATGGAAAGCACACGTATAAAACACGTGAGCATCCAACCGAGAAGATGGGATCCGTGGAATAGATCACTCCATCAACCCTCGCATTCTCGTGATGCGGCACAGCACACATATAAGACACGTGGCTTCATCTAGTTTGGTTGTGCAAGAAAGTAAGTCTGACATAAAGTAAAGTGCTGGAAGTTAGCAAAATAAACCATAGATTCTTAAGCCACCTTAAAGAACCCAAAATTCCCTCTAGGGCCTCTCGATCTAGATCATTCCTTAACGATCCAACGTATTTTCAAAATCCAATCAATCTTGGCAAGTTTTATTCTAATCACTCTGGTGTATACGGATGCTCTGATGCCAACTGTGGCAACCTCATCCGAGATAATTCCGTACTATCGCTTAAACCACTCCATTTGGTCATTAAGCGATAATAAAGAATCATCCTGTTGAGTGTTGCCGGGTCATAGCCCGGTAAATCACTTGAAACACACAGAGGATCGAAACGTATACATTAAAACTCCCACGAAGGAGAGTCCAGAGTACCTTACAAATTGAAGCAAATCTTCCCTGTAGGGTCCATTATTACAAACCATGGTTCTTGACATGAAAGTAAATGGTTCAGAGTTTATTAAAACAGCGGAATTAACTAAACGGTATGATAAGCATCATAGGAGGCCGTCCATGATGCAATCACTCGTCATCATCCACCCATTCCAGCTCCCAGCCTGGTGGAATCTCTCCAGGCCACACATCACATGCATTACCTGGAAACAACATTTAAATAGCAAGGCTGAGTATACTAATACTCAGCAAGGCTTACCCGTCTAAAATAAAAGACTTTACCTCTAATCATGCAAGGCTTTTGGCTAGTGGGTTTGTTTTTGCCAAAAAGCTACTAAGTAGTGAATCCTTACTTTCACCTTTTAGCTCAAGTTCTAGTAGAAGTAATCATTACTATATAAGCAACTATTGAAATCATGAGTCATACAATACAATTAATCAAATAACAATATTCACAAAGTTCCATCATAAAGGGATATCATGGCTAGTAGATTAAGTTGTCTCAGATAACGGTGAGAGGCCGACAATCGATTGATTAAACCCTTGCAAGGTAGACCTAAACACACGGGAGGTGCCCTCACTAAGAGTTCACCAACCAGGCGGTTCCCGTCATTCTTCGGTTTGGGAATAATAGCTCACAGTCTTAAGTACAAGGTTTATCTGGGCTGTGACAACCCCGCCCGGAAAAATACCGTACTGTCGTCTAAACCAATCCACCTTGGCCATTAAGCGATAGTAAAGTACCATCCCGTCGAGTGTTGCCGGGTCAAAGCCCGGTAAATCACTTGAATAGTACAAAGGATCAAACATATGCATTAAAACTAACACGAAGGCGAGTCCAGAGTACATTACACAAATTAAATCCAAATTCTCCCTTAGGGGTTTAATTTATTACAAACCATGGTTCATGACATGATAAGTAAAGGTTCAGAGTTTTAAAACAGCGGAATTTAAACTAGTGATATGATAGACATCAAAGGAGGCCATCCGTGATGCTATCACTCGTCGTCATCCACCCATTCCAGCTCCCAACCGGGTGGAATCTCTCCAGGCTAAACAACTTCACCTGAAAACAACAATTATAGCAAGGCTGAGTATACTAATACTCAACAAGACTTAACCGTCAAAAATTACCTCTAGACATGTAAGGCTTTTGGCTGGTGGGTTTGTTTTGCCAAAAAGCAACTAGAATCATGGATCCTTACTTTCAATATTTTAGCTCAAATTCTAGTAAGTTTACCCTTACTATGATAAGCAACTATTGCAATCAAGAATTGTACAATCCAATTAATTCACGCAGAAGGATTCAAGTTTCATCATTAAGGGATATCATGGCCAGTTGATTAAGCAGTCTCAGATAACGGTGAGAGGCCGACAATCGATTGATTAAACCCTTGCAAGGTAAACCTAAACACACGGAGCGGTGCCCCAACAGAGCTGACACCGACCAAGTGGTTCCCAAAAATCCTCAGCTTGGGATAATAGCTTACAGTCTCGGGTACAAGGCGTATCTGGCATGCCCACACTCAGTACATCCAATCTCACACATGTACCCTCCTCCCGGTTGCGGGCTGGGCAGGCGAATACTCAAGATTAGTAATAGTAAAATCCCACACCATCTCATTAAGGTACTAGGCTTACCGGTCGCATTCCCGACAAGTGCTTAGTATGTTCAAAAGCTTAGCCCACGAAGCCACTGGACCGGAGCCCAAATCCCATGCTGTTACCACGTGAGCAATCCATTTATAAAGATCTTATGATTCCAACATAAGAACCTATTCTCGCGAGTGACGAAGATCACTCGACTTGTACCGGGTCCTTAGTGCATAGCATCTAACGACCTAGCATACTAGTAAAAGAACATAGGCACCTAGGGATCATGCAACAAGGGTTTCATATCAACTCCTGAACGTAAATGCACATTCATAAATAAAGATAGTTGCATAAGTTTAAATAAAACATGGGTTAATGATCCGGGGCTTGCCTTCGTTGGCAAGGTTGGCCTTTGGCCCTTCTGGACTTTGGTCCAGGTCTTGCTCTACAGCGACGTAGTGCACGTCCCCGTCAACTCCTTCGTCTCATCCTTCCGGCACGAGCGTATAGCTACCATCGGGAAGATCTACACGAGGATGCATATGCAAGATTTAATTGACGGTTTTGATTTAATTAATTACAAAACAACACATGACAACCATGGGGTGCATGGTTGGCCACATTCACCTAGATAATAATATATTCAACATACTCTTCCAATAAAGGAACAATATGTGGTGCTTTATTAATTATTCTTTTTGATGGTGATTGTGTACACATTTAGATAAATAAATTAATTTAAATTCACAAAATAGCACAGGGAGTGGTCTTAACCTTCTTAGTATGTTTCACATCACAACCATAGGGTCTCTAGGTGTGGTGTTGGTGGTTTTCCAATTTAACTCCATTATTAAGCTTCAAATGGCTTCCGTTGCTTTTATTCATAAATAAATTCATAAAATTTAGTAGGTGACACTTCTGAAGCTCTTAAGCTCCAAATAAGGCCACTGAACACAAGTGCACACTTATTTCAAGTTATAAATTAATTATACCTCAAATAACAACTTTTATTTACCACAAACAAGATAAATGCATATAAAAATAATTAAATAACATATGAATCCAAACTATCACTCACTGATTCTCTGGTCCAAAACTGAGCCATGCAACCAACATATACATCTAGGGCTACTATAGATCTTGAGCTATGCATTTACTTTTAAAACTAATCATAAATCAAGAATAAATATTCCTGGTAGTTGTAAAAACATGATTAATTCATAAAAGGTGTATTTAGGCATAAAAAGAGAATATCCAGAAGTTGGGCACAAAATTTTTTTATTTTATTCTATAAAATTCATTAAGGCAGATTCATCATAAATACAAGATAAATCATATTAAAAGATTTACTCATCAAAGTTGTGCAAATTTTGGTGTAGGGCCTACACATGGCATGTATCACAACATATCCAAAAAGAAGCTCAAGATCACATGTAGATTTTGAACTACAGCAGATCTAGGTTAAACTGATTTCAATTTTTCATGTAAAAACTATCACTCAAAAGTATGGCCATGCTTTACCAAAGTTGTAGAGTTACTCACAGTGAAACCAACAAAATTGGTTTTGCAATTTTCTCATTTGTCTGTAATTTTCTACGAATTTGACAAGATTCAGTCAAAGCTACCAAAGGAGGGAAGAATCTTTTTACAGGAAAGTCCCTGGAAAGATTGTTGGGCTTCACAGAAATACCCTTGCCTCTAACAACTAGGTCCCTGCAAGATCCCAATCATTGCACAGGGTCCCCGACGGCGCAGGGGAGGTCGCCGCCGGCGAGGGACGGCCGGTCCTGGCCAACAAGCGGGCCAGGCAGGCGTGCGAGCTCACCTCAGGCCTATTGGTGGTGGATTTGGGTTCGGCGACGTCTCCAACGAGCGGCGGTGGTGAGGCCGTGGTGGCACGGCCGCGACTGCTCAAAATCCGGTGAGGTGCGAGGTGGTTCAGGGCAACAAAAGAGCGGGGAGGCTCTAGTGTGTCCTAGGGAAGAGTCTAGGGTGGTCGGTCGGCACTGGGAGCGAGCGGAGGGGGAAGCTCATCGGCAGCGGCTTCAATGGTGGGCGGCGGCGCAGTGCTTCGCGCGAGGAGGAAAGGAGGCAGTTGATATAGGCACGGCTCGGGTAGTGAGGCGGTTCAAGCACCCGTCAAGTCGTCGAGCACGCCACAGCATGGGCACGGCATGGCGCAGGGCAGAGGCGACATGCGTGGGGCGGCGGCCCAATGGCGTAAGGCGGTGCGCCGGCTGGCGTGTGCGGGTGCGCCGCGTGGCACCGACCAGCTGTTGACGGCTATTAAGTACCACTTTTATGTCATCAACTCCTGCATAAAATAAATGGAAAGTGATCATCAACACTAGGATAGGGCTTTATACTGACAATTTCCACAAGTGTTGGTGTTTCTAGCATTTGATGCAGGACAGGCCAAAACACACATGAAATGATATAGTTGAGAGCAAGTGCATTAGTGGCATGAATATGGCATCATCATAAATAGTCCCAAATGCCCATTTGGACTGCACCATTGTGACGGGCTCGTCGAGACGATCGAAATGGATATATCATTTGCATACATCGGAGCCCGGATGAGAGAGATATGCACAGGACATCATGTGGGCCTGGTGGGACCCACACCAGGGCACGTGGCGATGTGCTGGCACGCAGATGCCATGTGTCCATGACACCTCATCAATCCAAGAGAAGCACCTCCCGACGAATAAGACGTCACCACGTGTTCAGCACAAGGATTCAAGGGCCCACAACCCGAGCAAACCGCCTCCAACCGACCCATACACCGGGAACAGCCTTGGGGACCCACCTGGCAGTCACCCAAACGAAAGGCGGCGCAAACGGAGCCAACCCGGGATCGGCCGACCCCACAGGTCGGCCGACCCCACCTTAAGGCGGTTCGCGCCCATCTTCCACGTGTCGTCTCCCCATTGGATCCTGAGGGCATTCCCGTGGTGCTTGGAGTGTTCTCGCGCGGTGACCCGGGCCTATAAATAGAAGGGGAGGGTGTAAGAATAAGGACACACCACTCCATCCAAGGAGGAGAGCTTCGCTTCAAAGGAGAGGCCTCTCCTTGGTAGATTAGAGAGTAGGAGAGTGAGAGAGGGGTTTGTACTTCTATGGAGGCTTCGTTCTTCATTTAGAATAAAGTGAGTATTTCTGTATTTCCTATTTAGACTAAAGTAGTATTCATGCATAGGTGAATAGTTCTTGTGTTCTTCACTTGTTCATGATTTATAGGTTTGTGTTCTTCATGAGCTTAGCCTTTGATCTTCTGGTGTAGTTCATAAGTTGCTAATTCCGTTTGTATGCCTGCTAGTCCAATTAGAGTAAAGTGGATGCTCCTGCATTCTAGTTTAGACCAAAGTCCTTTCATGATCCTTGTATAGATAGCGGTTACCTGAGTTCTGGTCTCTCCCTCGTGGGTTCGTCGCTCTGTCTTCGTACGGAGTGCTATAGTGTTGTTACGGGCTAGTAGACGTAACCGTGCTATAGTAGTAACCGGTGGTGTAGATGTGGTGTCTAGACAACGGGTTATCTTTCGATTGCCCTGTATCCCACGGTTTGTCTTGGGGTAGGCCGCGGTAGTGACAGCCGTTGGACCCTTACGGAATCCCCCACGTCCGGATACAGGTGTAGGCAACCCTTTGCCGTGAACCGACTGTTATAGCCAGGAGGGTCCGGTGTCCGAAACGACCGAGAACTGTTCTCAACTCTGCCCACTATCAGCAGGATCCTCTCCATCTTCATCTCATCCTATAGAGTTGTGTCCTTGGACCGTTCTCCTAGGGTAGAAGGTAGTACGCACCATTCCTTGGATTCGATACCCTTGGGAATACTCCTAAGGTGAAGTGCTACAATGGTGTATTCGTGCGCTTGCGGATTTGTTCGCACTCGTCAGTGTACCCAGGTGTTTCTTACACGCTCACGCTAACCCGGCGCCATAGTGGTGAGGTTAAGAAATACCAACACCAGCGGCTACGTGCGTCACGCACAGGAGCTCACAGTGCTGCGCACGGACCAACTATCGCCCGGGCAGGGCAACTCTCACTATAGTCCTGATCTTGCTACCTCAGTCCGTTTCTCCAAAGCTATGTATGACACCTATCAACTGATGGTGGGAGAAAGCAAGTTCTATAGACACCAAGTTTATAGGCAACAAGTTAATAAAGTAGAAGATACCACCCAAGAGTTGAAGGAAGCCCAAGCAATGATAGCCAATCACAAGAAGAGAAGACGCAAGGATAAGGCAAAAATACGAGAATTGAGTGAAGTTATTCATGAGCAAAATTTTATGCTACAACATAATGACCAATATATGCTTGAACTAGAGAATCAATTGGAAGCAATAGCAGCTCCACCTCCTGTACCTGTCATTCCTGGACCGGAAGAGGAAGGGAATCCTGAGGACATTCAAGGAGAATCTGGAGTAGAGTCTGGACTTGCTTCACCTTGAGCAAACCTAGGCTAGCTTGTCATCTAGTTATGTTGGGTATGCTTTTAATAAAGTAATGAGTTGTACGAGTGTTGTAGTAGGATGGATAATTTAATGACGTTGGTTATGATCAACTTTGGACCTTATGTTGAATACCCAAGCTGTGTGAAATGTTGTGGAGATCATGCTCACCAAAATTCATCATGTTTGCATAATCGTACCGAGAGTTATGGCAAATTTAGTGCACCTCGGCCTCCTGTGAAAACAACTAGGTAGAGCCTCGGTTACAGAATTTTTCGAGCATGATAATATTCGAAATTGACTCGCAGTTGAATACCAACATTGGAGCTTATTAAATCCTACATCTACTGACCAAAAATGAGATTTTTTTGGTATATAAGCAGAGATCTATGAATTTTATGCTTATGACCGCTGTGCTGTTCGGTTCCTAAAAAAATTTGTCATGAATGAGTTTTCGTCATGCATATTCTACTTGTTAATTTTTGTGAGCAAGCTTATGAATATGTGTTTAATGAAAACTCAAATTTTCAGATGGTGGGACTGACACGCAGCTCTCCTAATGGTTTTGGTGCATCGGGTAGTGGTGACCCACCGCCGCCACCGCCCATGACGCCGGTGGAGACATTCATGGCCACCCAAACCGAAGTGTTGCGCCAGATCCTGCATGGGCTACGCCACTAAGGTCACCCAGCCTCACACATGTACTCAGGTGGCGAGCCCAGGGCTGCAACCCTAAGATTAGTGATAGTAAAATCCCGTACCGCCTCATTTAGGTACTAGGCTTACCGTGCCCATTTCCGACAAGTGCTTAGTACGTTCAAACACTTAACCCACGAAGCCACTGGACCGGAGCCCAATCCCATGCTCTTACCACATGAGCAATCCATTAATAAATATGGGGATTCCATAAAGGATATCCTATTCTCGCGAGTCACGAACATCACTCGACTTGTACCGGATCCTTAGAGCATAGCAACTAGCAACCTAACATGCTAGTAAAAGAACATAGGTGCTTAGGGATCATGCAACTATGGTTTCAATTCAACTCCTGAACGTAAATGCACATAGATAAGCAATGATAAATTCAGAAGTTTAAAAGAAACACATAGGTTAATGATAAACCGGGGCTTGCCTTCGTCAGCACAAGCAGTCAAACAAACTTCCGGACTTTGGTCCGGGTCTTGATCTACGAACACGTAGTGCACGTCTCCTCCTGCCTCGTCAGCCGGTACAAGCGTGTAGCTACCGTCGGGAACTTCTACACGGAGGATGCATATGCAATAATTAGTGGTGAATTTAATTTAATTTAATTAAAAAATGCAACACATGACAACAAGAAGCACATGATTGACCATATTCACCTTGACAAAATATATTCATCATTCTCTTCCTTTTAAAGATTATTATGAAGTGCATTATTATTTATTCTTCTCTTTATAGTGATTGTGTACATATTTAAATAAATTAATTAGTTTATTTGCACAAAACAGCAAGGGTGATTTTCAGCTCTTAAACCATCTCCACAACACATCCATAGGGTTACTAAGGATGGTAGTGATGGTTTTTCCAATTAATCTTATGATTAAGCTTAAATGACTTCCTCATCTTTATTCATCAAATTAATTCATAAAATTGCAGTGGTGACATCCCTGAGCTCTCTACCCTTATACAAGTCCACTGGACCAGCAAGCACATTTATTTGAGCTATAAAAATAAATACACCAAAAATAACATTTCTAGCTACCACAAATAAGATAAATGCATACAAAAATAAATACATCACTTCTGGATCCAAATTTTCTCCTACACCACCTCTGACTTAAAACAAGGCTAGGAAACCAACAAACACATCAAGAGCTACTTTAGATCTTGAACTAGGCATTTATGATTAAAACCAAGCATAAAATAGGAACAAATATTTCTGACAGTTATAAAATCATGTTAAATTAGGGAAGGTGCATCTAGGCATTTCAAGACTATACTTAGAAGTGGAGCTCAAAAATCTAGTTAATTTTTGCTACAAAAATCATTAAAGCGGATATAGCATAAATATAAGATAAATCATAATAAAAGATTTACTTAGTAACTTTGTGCAAGTTTTTGTGCAGAGCCTACACATGGTATCTACAACAACATATCCAAAGCTCAGCTTGAGATCACAAATAGATTTTGAACTACAACAAAAGTAGCTTAAACTGATTTCAATTTTTCATGCAAAAACTATCACTCAAAAGCATGGTCATGCTTTGCAAAAGATGTAGGTCTACTCACAACAAAGCCAACAAAACTGGATTTACATTTTTCTGATTTTTCTGTTATTTTATATGAATTTTCCAATTCACTGGACCTAGTTGGAAGAAAACTAAGATAAAGATCGTTACGAACAAGTCCTTTATTCACAGAACAGCCCCTGGAGTTCACAACCATGCCCTTCCGGCGGCGGGTGAGCTCGCCGGTGTCACACCCGATTTTACAAGGAAAACCGAATGCATCTCATATGTGCACCAGGATCAGATTACATACATACGATAGACAAAAGAGTGTAATACCATAACTGTAATCAAAACGTACAGGAGTTTAACCGATACAATATTCATTTATTACACTCAGACGGTGGACACGAAGGTCCGAAAACAAACGATAACTAAACGAGCAACTTCAGCTTCATCTTCCACAGGCACATGACTGGGGGATCCGCATGCCTTAGAACTCCTCAAAGTCGCTCCAGTACTCCTCACCGATGTTCTCCTCTGAACAGCGATAAGCAAGGGTGAGCACTCTTATGGTTGGAGCTCAGCAAGTGGGGGAAACATGCAAGGCTATCAAGGATTGGCTAAGGTTTTGCAGCGGTCAGCATTTAATGTTGATCAAGTTTTATTAGCAAGCCTATTACTAGATGTAAGTTTATACCAACCCACTTAAGCATTATAAAACATCTCATCCCAAAAACCCACAAGATCCACGATTTACATCCATCTTTAAGTTTGATTATCATGTGAGGGTCCAAGCCGCTCTTAACCGTGAGCACGGCTGATCGATCAGTTTTAACTCTGCAGAGGTTGTACACTTTACCCACAGCTCGTGTTCCACATGTTGCCCGGGTTAGCTAGACCCTTAAACACTTCCTAGGTGAGTGGCTAGGGGTCCACTACGAAGCCTTTACAAAGGAAAGTAGAAAACCAACAGCCCGCGATAGTTATAGCAGCAGAGCGGACCATAACCCTCCCTAATGGTCAGCACCTTAGCAAAGGCTGCTACCCCAAAAGAACCGGGCTATACCCCTTCAACTCCGGCCCCCTGTGCCCCTCTCGGAAAAAGGCTATCAGATAATTCCACTCTCCTAATTAATTGGCTAAGCCAGAGCCATGTGGACTGTGGTTGTACTGTTTTCTTGGGTGGTTCTCCATGTTCCATTTAAAATATATGATCTTGTCTTATTCTTAAACAACATTTCATAAACATAACAGATTGCAATACATAACCCACATAACCAGCCCAAGTTTAGCAACTAAGCAATTATCTACCCAAAGCATTTGTTAAACAGGGTTGATCAAGGTAACAGGGTGAAACATCTAGTCAAGTCCTTAAAAAGGTGTTTGCCCATCAATTTAATGCATAGCAACAAGTAAAGTAAACATTGTAACATCATGCAGTTATATAGGTTCAAAAGAGAATATGCAGAGGGGGGGGAAATCCACTTGCCTTCCTCTACAAACTGAGTATCTTCTTCTTCGTAGGCAGGCTCTTCCTGATCGTCTCCAACGGGGTACTCAGTCGAAACAGGCACGATATCTACGCACAAGCATATACAAACAAACAATAAATAAAACAGTACACCAAACAGTTCCAAAAGCTAAAAACACGCTGTTTAAAAGATTCTATTCGCTGAGACGATCATTTCGGTATATAAAACGCTAAAAACGGAGTTAAAACATGAAAGATATGATTAAAACAAGTTACAGGGACCTTTCTGTAAGAAAACTAAGCCTACAGGACTGTTATGAATAAAACCAGGGACTAAAAACATAATTTCATATAAAAACAGAGCGGTTTATATGCTAAAAGAGATGCAAAGGACCTCTGTTAAAAGAATCTAGATTAGACAGGGGCTAGATCATAAAAACCAGGACCTGTTTGTGAGGATTCTTATAGGTGGAAGGACCGGCTTGCAAATAGGTAAAAACACAGGGGCTCTTTAACAAGATTGCCGGCGCTGACCGGTATGAACTGAATTTGACTCAGGGCTCGGCTTGATCTGAGCCGTGGATCGTCGATCCGACGGCCGCGGTGGCGGTGGACCGCGCCGTGAGCTCGGCTCACGGGTCCACGGTGGACCGAGGCCAAGGGGTACCCCCCCCGTTTTGATCAGGATCGCCCGCGCCAGATCCAACGGCCAGGGACGTGTGCGAGCGGGGCGCGGCGGCGAGTGCGCCGGAGTGCGGCGGCGCGCGGCGGAGGCTCGCCGGCGCGGCCCTAGATTGTACCACAGGGCACTAAAACGACCACTGGCGGCCTCTATGCGTAGCTGGAGCAAATGCGCACGTAACCAAGCCAAAAAGACGGCGGCCCCGGCGATCACGACGACCCACACCGAAAGGGGGCGGCGCGGGCCTCGCCGGCGTGCGGGCGCTGGTGCTACGGTGCGCGTGAAGGTCAAGGAATGGCGAGAAGGTGACGCTTACCACCCGGAGACGGAGTAGAAGCGTTTGCCGGCGAGGAAGAGATGACGGCGACGAAGGTCAGCGAGCTCGGGGCGGCGCTCCGGCAGACGGGGTAGGAGCTCCGGGAGGCGTCGAGGACGTGAACCTGCGGCAAGAGAAGCTCAGCGAGCGCCGGATGCAACACCAGAGAGAAAGAAAGGGAGAAGATGAACCCTTCACCGGCGACGGAAGCTTCACCGGCGGCAATGGCGGAACAGAGGCGGCGGCTTTGGTGGGTAAGGGCGCTGGGATGTGAAGGGGTGTACGTGCGAGAGCAAAAGGGACGGCAGGAGCTCTTACACGGCTTAAGTAAGGCTAGGGGGAGGAAGGGGAAGCGGAAGGGGACGGGGCGGCCGGCAAGCTTGCCATTGATGGCCGGCGGGCCGTCCGGGCGTAAAGAGGGCAAGGGGAAGGGAGAAAACGGCCGGGGATTGAAAGTGGGCGATTTATTGCCTTAATTGGCACCCTCGGGCTAGAAGGGAAAAGAGGAGGAGGTGGCCGGGCGCGGCGAGAATTGCGGCGGCGCACGGTCGGGCGAAGCAGAGGAAGGAAAGGGAGGAGGCGCGGAAGGAAGGGGAAGCTGACGTGTGGGGTCAGCCTGTCAGCGGTAGAAAGAAAAAGAAAAAGGAAGGCGGGGAGGCGGGCCGCTGCAGGAGAAGGAAGGTGGGCCGGTGGGCCGCTGCGGGCTGAAAGGTAAGGAGGTCCTTTTCTTTTTTTTTCTTTTTCTTTTTTCAAACTCTTTTAAATCAAACCTTTTAAACTCAAAACCATTCAAAACTTTTTCAAACTTTCTCACAAAATTTTGTAAACTTTTCAAACCTCACACAAGCAACCAAAAACCATGCATATCCAAATAATGATGCACAAACACTTGTTGTCTCTAAATTAATTAAATTAAATTAAATACTCTAGAGCTCAATTTAATTAGGAAGGCAAATTTAAATCCTTAAAACTATAACAACATGTTGCTTAGGTGAATTTTAGTGATGGAATTTTAGGGTGTCACAAATCCTACCCCCTTAAAGAGAATCTCGCCCCAAGATTCAGAAGATTTAGAGAACAGCTGAGGAAAATCTTCCTTGAGTTCATCCTCTCTTTCCCAGGTTGCCTCTTCCTCTGTATGGTGACTCCACTGTACCTTGCACATTCTGATGACCTTACTTCTGGTAACCCTTTCCGAGGTATCCAAGATTTTGATAGGATATTCCTTGTAAGTCAAATATTTCCCCATTTCAATGTCTTCTAGAAATACTGGTTCTATTCTGACCTCACTTGTACATTTCTTTAATTGTGATACATGAAACACATCATGTACACCTGACAACTGTGCTGGCAACTCCAACTGGTAGGCTACTTCTCCTCTTCTTTCCACGATCTTGAAAGGACCTATGAACCGAGGTGATAACTTCCCTCTGACATTGAACCTTCGCAGACCACGGATAGGTGACACTCTGAGGTATGCATAGTCACCAACTTCCAAAACCACTTCTCTTCTTCGAGGATCAGCATAACTCTTCTGACGTGACTGTGCGGCTTTGAGATTCTCTCTAATGATCTCAACTTGTCTTTCTGCTTCTCTTATGCTGTCCGGTCCAAAGAGCTGACTCTCTCCAGTCTGGTTCCAAAACAAGGGTGTTCTGCACTTTCTTCCATACAAAGCTTCAAATGGTGCCATCTTAATGCTAGACTGATAGCTGTTATTATAAGCGAACTCTGCATAAGGCAAACTCTTATCCCAGCTACCACTATTCTTCAATGCACAAGCTCTTAGCATGTCCTCAAGAATCTGATTTGTTCTTTCTGTTTGTCCATCTATCTGAGGATGGTACGCTGAACTGAAATTTAGCTTTGTATCCATTGATTCATGTAACTTCTGCCAAAACCGTGAAGTGAACTGAGTGCCTCGATCCGACACTATTTTCTTTGGTACCCCATGTAAACACACTATCCTTGAATTATATAACTCTGCCAGCTTGACTCCTGTATAAGTTGTCTTCACTGGAATAAAGTGTGCTACCTTGGTTAATCTATCCACAATAACCCATATAGAATCATACCCGTCACGAGTACGAGGTAGTCCCACTATGAAGTCCATGCCAATCTCTTCCCACTTCCACTCAGGTACCTTTAAAGGTTGAAGCAATCCTGCTGGTCTTTGATACTCAGCTTTCACTCTTTGACATGTGTCACACAAAGCTACATGAGCTGCTACATCCTTTTTCATCCCATACCACCAATACCTTTGTTTTAAATCCTGATACATCTTAGTACTTCCAGGATGAATAGAGTAAGCTGAATCGTGTGCTTCCCTTAATATAGTTTCTCGCAGCTCCTTGATCTCAGGTACACAGATTCTGTTCTTGAACCACACAGTTCCTTGCTCATCTTCCCTGAACTCTGGAACTTTACCCAACTTTATCAGCTTCTTATACTCTGCGATCTTCTCATCAGTCAACTGCCCTCTCCTAATATCCTGCTCAAGTGTCGACTCAATTTCCAGTGTCAAAGTCTCACTCTGAGCAACTATTCCCAAGTTGAGCTGTGCCATTTCCCAACATAACTCCTGTGGTAACAAGTGCCCTATCAGCATGTTGGTCTGACTCTTCCGACTCAAAGCATCTGCTACCACATTTGCTTTACCAGGGTGATACTGAATATCCAGATCGTAATCCTTGATTAGCTCCAACCATCTTCGTTGCCTTAGATTAAGATCCTTCTGTGTAAAGATGTACTTCAGACTCTTATGATCGGTGAAAATCTGACACTTATTCCCAATCATATAATGCCTCCAGATTTTCAGAGCATGAACAACTGCTGCTAGCTCAAGATCATGTGTAGGATAGTTCTGCTCATGTTTCCTTAACTGCCTTGAAGCATATGCTACTACTTTTCCTTCCTGCATCAACACACAACCCAATCCTTGCCGAGAAGCATCACAATACACATCAAACCCTTTGTGTATATCTAGCATTATCAATACAGGAGTTGTAGTCAATCTTTTCTTTAATTCCTCAAAACTAGCTTGACACCTTTCATCCCACTTAAACTCCTTACCCTTCTCAAGTAAAGTTGTAAGGGGTTTCACAATCTTCGAGAATCCCTCGATGAATCTACGATAATATCCTGCAAGTCCAAGGAAACTTCTGATCTCCGGTACATTCTTAGGCGGACTCCAGTTCAACACATCCCGAACCTTGCTTGGATCCACTGCAATTCCTCCATCAGTGATAATGTGTCCGAGAAAGGAGACCTCCTTCAACCAGAAATCACACTTGCTAAACTTGGCATACAGCTGATGTTCACGAAGCTTCTGCAACACAAGCCTCAAGTGTTCTTCATGTTCTTCCTCACTCCGAGAGAATACCAGAATATCATTAATGAATATCACAACAAACTTATCAAGATACTCCATGAACACCTTGTTCATCAAGTACATGAAGTACGCTGGAGCGTTAGTCAAGCCAAAAGACATCACGGTGAACTCATATAACCCATATCTAGATGTGAATGCTGTCTTTGGTATATCCTCCAATCGGATCTTCAACTGATGATAACCTGATCTAAGATCTATCTTAGAGAAAACTTTTGCTCCTCTCATCTGATCGAACAAATCCTCGATCCGGGGTAAAGGGTATTTGTTCTTGATAGTAACCTCATTAAGAGATCGATAATCTATATACAATCTCCTAGATCCATCCTTCTTATCAACGAAGAGTGTGGGGGCTCCCCATGGTGAAGAACTAGGACGGATAAACCCTTTACTAAGTAGTTCCTCTATTTGTTTCTTTAATTCAGCTAAATCTTTAACATCCATTCTATAAGGTCTTTTTGATATAGGAGCAGTGCCAGGTATAAGTTCAATACTGAATTCAATGTCACGGTCAGGTGGCATACCTGGCAGATCTTCTGGAAATACATCAGGGAATTCATTTACTACTCTTATATCCTCCAAGGCCTTGCCTTCTACTGAATTCACAGTACCACTGTTGGATGAGGGTGTACCCACATATTCTATTCTCTCTCCTTGTGGACTGGTTAACAATACTAACTTCTTTCGGCACTGACTAACTCCATCACAACTCCTTAACCAATCCATTCCTAGGATGACATCTATTCCCCATGACTTTAAGACTACCAGATTAGCAAGAAAGTCTACTCCCATGATATTAATCTTTACTTGTGGGCATATATAACTAGTTTTCATTTCTCCTCCCGGGGAGCTAACTATCAATGGATTCTTCATGGAACTCATACGTAAGTTATGTTTTGTCACAAATTGATCAGTTATGAAAGAATGTGATGCTCCTGAATCAAACAATACTGTAGCGGGTATAGAGTTGACGGGAAACGTACCTAGTACCACACTGGAGTCATTCTGGGCTTGCTCCACAGATACATGATTAACCCGGCCACGCACATAGTTCTGCTGGCCTCTCTTGCTAGGAGCTTGTGGAGTGCGAGGCTGTGAAGATGACTGCCCAGACCTGTGACTGTTATCCCTCTGAGGGGTCTGCACTGCTCTCTTAGGACAGTTGTTAGCATAGTGTCCCAGCTCTCCACACTTGAAACACCCACTGGGCTGAACAGGGGTAGTGTTTCTGACAGGTGCCCCAGAGCCATTGTTGGAGAGATTATGCTGAGGTGTAGGGGTTCGTGGTGTCTGAGGGTTGAAATGCTGTGGTTGAAACGAGCGCTGCAGCTGTAAGTTCTGTGGATACTTTCCTCCTTGTCCACCAGGACGATACTGAGACGAGCTCTGCTGTGAACTGTAGCGAGGACGAGTGTTACTGCTTGACTGCCCATGTGACTGGAACTTGCGTTTCTGCTCACCCATTCCTTCCTCTTGCTCTCCAGTCCAATTGCCTTGTTCACCAGTGTCTGGAAATCTGGAAAGGTGTGACTCTGCAGCTGATAGTTGAGAGGCCCAATCAACCCATCCAGAAACCTTTCCTGTCTCTTAGGATCAGTGTTGACTTCATCCGGCGCATAACGAGACAGATGAGTGAACTTGTCAAGGTACTCAGTGACCGACATGTTTCCTTGCTTCAGTGCCAGGAACTCCCTCTGCTTAAGCTTGATTACTCCCGAAGGAATGTGATAAGTACGGAAATTGTCCCGGAACTCTTGCCAAGTAATGTTGTGCCTATTGGGATGTGCAGTTGACTATGCATCCCACCAATCACCAGCCTGTCCAACAAGTCTTCCAGCAGCATACAAGACCATTTCCCTGTCAGTACACTGAACAATCTCCAGTTTCTTAGTAACTGTCTTCAACCAATCATCTGCATCTAGCGGATCAGTTGAATGAGAGTAAGTAGGAGGGTTGTGGCTCATGAATTCCTTGTGCCTATCCCTGGGTGGCGGTGGAGCTGGCTGTGGTTGCTGGTTCTGCTAAGCCTGCATGTTCTGAACAGTGTTGGTGAGATTCTGGATTAGCTGCATTTGTGCTTCAAAGAACTGCTGCATTGCCGGATCCATTGCTTGATTGATCGGCGGAGGTGGTGCTTGGTTCTGTTGATTAGCAATATGAGCACGAATCACAGGCGGAACGTCTTGACCTCCTCCAGACCTGGTTTTTACCATCTGATTGTTAGAGAAATCTATTTCAGAGAGGGGTATTGAACTGATGCATAAAAAAGATGAACTCAAAACGATTAAGCAACACAAACTTCCAACTAGGATAGATTCTGTTGACCTCAATAATTCAGGTGTAACTCTCTGTGCTATTATCCAAAAATCATGAATTTTTACCAGATTGTGAAGTGCAAAATGATGAGACTAATCCAACTGGAATCATCTCAATTGGAGGTCTACAACTCGAGATAAAATTCAAACAGTGCAGCTGTGTCAGCAGAAATTACAGATTCTGATGTGCTCAATACTTTGTGCATAACTCCCAGAATACATACTGTATAATATTGAATTTTTGACAGAAAATCATCCTCAAAATTTGTGAACTAACCCAACTGGTTTCATGTCAATTGGAGTTCTGTAGCTCGATATAAAATTAAAACATTACTGCTATGTCAAATAACTGCGAGAACAGATTTGCATCATTCCAATCTTGCATGAGAGATAAAATAGAAGACAACCAGATTTGAACCCAAACTAACTTTATTTAACTTAATGGTTTCTTGTTGTATTGTGGCCATCACTCCACCATACAACTCACACACAAGCAAAATCCAAATCAAACATGTGTTCAAGCAACAACCATTATTACAAGCATTCGTCCTCACATGAACGGTCTATCGAAACATATAAAAAAAAGTAAAGGCAGGCATCCTAAGATCCTAGCCAAGACGGGTTGTAGCTTCTAGAGTGCCGTAACGGAGCTTCTTGCGTGGAGGAGAGGCTGTAGTTTGGTACGGCATTGCTTCCTCAGGTGGCTGCTGACCAGCAAGCTGTGCTTCCAGATAGGCAATCCTAGCCTGAGCAGTCTGCAGTTCTTCATGGTACCTATCCATCTCAGTTGTTGCACCTTCAAGGTCAGTGTTTAGTGCAGCTGTCACCCGAGCCAGGATGTCAATACGGTCATCACCTCCAGCAGGTACTATGGTATCCTCTGAGCCACTCACACGACGAGGAACGTGGCGGAACTCAGACTCATGCAGACGATCACGCTGAGCATTGCAGAGTGACCAGAGAGCCCTCCTAGCTGCATCATTGACCGCAGCCTCATCAGTGGAGAAGTGAGCTGTGCTGTGGTGTGATGAGCGGTTCCTCCACCCATTGGTGTCAATCAAAGGCACACGGATGTATACTCGGCTGGTGTAGTAATCCCTCATACCAGGCTCACTAAAATGCTTGGTGACATAGAGTGGCTTCATGGTGTACCCCAGGTGCTGCAGTACCTCCTGCAGTAGGACACAGAACTGGCCATTCTCATCTTCAGTGGAGTGCTTGTGGTACTCAGCCCCACGATAGCGAGGATCATCATCCTCTTCCTCCTCAGGATCTTCACCATCATTGTTGTTGTCTTCATCGTCCTCATCTTCACCACTGTCATCCCCCGAGTCATCTGGATCTCCACCCATAGCATTGGGTGCGGGAGCAACTGGCGAAGGTGGTGCATCTTCTGCTGCTTCAGGTGCTGGCGGAATCACAATGTCACCATCTACATCGGCCTCCAGGACAGTACCATCATATAGCTGTGGCTGCTCAACTGGATCCTCCTGCTGCACCTCCTCAGGGTCTTCTTCAACCTCAGCTTCCGGCTGCACCTCTTCGGGATCCTCTTCAACTTCAACCTCTGGCTGCGGCTCTAGCTGCAGCTCTGGCACTGGTGCAATCACCGGGTAGCGGGGTGCCAACTGACCACGGGGAACACGGCCACCAGTGCTCTTGCGTGTAGTGTACTTTGTTCTGGCCATCTGACAAAACAAAACTGAACTCAGTATGGAATAAATCAAAATGATAGAGTTTTAATAATAAACAAGAATAAATTAGATTTTTAAGCGTAAATAAGATGATTTGAAGCATGACATGGCTTTCTAGAACATGAATCCTTAATTTCGACCATTTCTAACTAAGGCTGCGACCTACAGTCATTACGGCTCTGGTACCACTTTGTCACACCCGATTTTACAAGGAAAACCGAATGCATCTCATATGTGCGCCAGGATCAGATTACACACATACGATAGACAAAAGAGTGTAATACCATAACTATAATCAAAACGTACAGGAGTTTAACCGATACAATATTCATTTATTACACTCAGACGGTGGACACGAAGGTCCGAAAACAAACGATAACTAAACGAGCAACTTCAGCTTCATCTTCCACAGGCACATGACTGGGGGATCCGCATGCCTTAGAACTCCTCAAAGTCGCTCCAGTACTCCTCACCGATGTTCTCCTCTGAACAGCGATAAGCAAGGTGAGCACTCTTATGGTTGGAGCTCAGCAAGTGGGGGAAACATGCAAGGCTATCAAGGATTGGCTAAGGTTTTGCAGCGGTCAGCATTTTAATGTTGATCAAGTTTTATTAGCAAGCCTATTACTAGATGTAAGTTTATACCAACCCACTTAAGCATTATAGAACATCTCATCCCAAAAACCCACAAGATCCACGATTTACATCCATCTTTAAGTTTGATTATCATGTGAGGGTCCAAGCCGCTCTTAACCGTGAGCACGGCTGATCGATCAGTTTTAACTCTGCAGAGGTTGTACACTTTACCCACAGCTCGTGTTCCCCATGTTGCCCGGGTTAGCTAGACCCTTAAACACTTCCTAGGTGAGTGGCTAGGGGTCCACAACGAAGCCTTTACAAAGGAAAGTAGAAAACCAATAGCCCGCGACAGTTACAGCAGCGGAGCGGACCATAACCCTCCCTAATGGTCAGCACCTTAGCATAGGCTGCTACCCCAAAAGAACCGGGCTATACCCCTTCAACTCCGGCCCCCTGTGCCCCTCTCAGAAAAAGGCTATCAGATAATTCCACTCTCCTAATTAATTGGCTAAGCCAGAGCCATGTGGACTGTGGTTGTACTGTTTTCTTGGGTGGTTCTCCATGTTCCATTTAAAATATATGATCTTGTCTTATTCTTAAACAACATTTCATAAACATAACAGATTGCAATACATAACCCACATAACCAGCCCAAGTTTAGCAACTAAGCAATTATCTACCCAAAGCATTTGTTAAACAAGGTTGATCAAGGTAACAGGGTGAAACATCTAGTCAAGTCCTTAAAAAGGTGTTTGCCCATCAATTTAATGCATAGCAACAAGTAAAGTAAACATTGTAACAGCATGCAGTTATATAGGTTCAAAAGAGAATATGCAGAGGGGGGGAAATCCACTTGCCTTCCTCTACAAACTGAGTATCTTCTTCTTCGTAGACAGGCTCTTCCTGATCGTCTCCAACGGGGTACTCAGTCGAAACAGGCACGATATCTACGCACAAGCATATACAAACAAACAATAAATAAAACAGTACACCAAACAGTTCCAAAAGCTAAAAACACGCTGTTTAAAAGATTCTATTCGCTGAGACGATTATTTCGGTATATAAAACGCTAAAAACGGAGTTAAAACATGAAAGATATGATTAAAACAAGTTACAGGGACCTTTCTGTAAGAAAACTAAGCCTACAGGACTGTTATGAATAAAACCAGGGACTAAAAACATAATTTCATATAAAAATAGAGCGGTTTATATGCTAAAAGAGATGAAAAGGACCTCTGTTAAAAGAATCTAGATTAGACAGGGGCTAGATCATAAAAACCAGGACCTGTTTGTGAGGATTCTTATAGGTGGAAGGACCGGCTTGCAAATAGGTAAAAACGCAGGGGCTCTTTAACAAGATTGCCGGCGCTGACCGGTATGAACTGAATTTGACTCAGGGCTCGGCTTGATCTGAGCCGTGGATCGTCGATCCGATGGCCGCGGTGGCGGTGGACCGCGCCGTGAGCTCGGCTCACGGGTCCACGGTGGACCGAGGCCAAGGGGTACCCCCCCCCCGTTTTGATCAGGATCGCCCGCACCAGATCCAACGGCGAGGGACGTGTGCGAGCGGGGCGCGGCGGTGAGTGCACCGGAGTGCGGTGGCGCGCGGCGGAGGCTCGCCGGCGCGGCCCTAGATCGTACCACAGGGCACTAAAACGACCACTGGCAGCCTCTATGCGTAGCTGGAGCAAATGCGCACGTAACCAAGCCAAAAAGACGGCGGCCCCGGCGATCACGATGACCCACACCGAAAGGGGGCGGCGCGGGCCTCGCCGGCGTGCGAGCGCCGGTGCTACGGTGCGCGTGAAGGTCAAGGAATGGCGAGAAGGTGACGCTTACCACACGGAGACGGAGTAGAAGCGTTTGCCGGCGAGGAAGAGATGACGGCGACGAAGGTCAGCGAGCTCGGGGCGGTGCTCCGGCAGACAGGGTAGGAGCTCCGGGAGGCGTCGAGGACGTGAACCTGCGGCAAGAGAAGCTCAGCGAGCGCCGGATGCAACACCAGAGAGAAAGAAAGGGAGAAGATGAACCCTTCACCGGCGACGGAAGCTTCACCGGCGGCAATGGCGGAACAGAGGTGGCGGCTTTGGTGGGTAAGGGCGCTGGGATGTGAAGGGGTGTACGTGCGAGAGCAAAAGGGACGGCAGGAGCTCTTACACGGCTTAAGTAAGGCCAGGGGGAGGAAGGGGAAGCGGAAGGGGACGGGGCGGCCGGCAAGCTTGCCATTGATGGCCGGCGGGCCGTCCGGCCGTAAAGAGGGCAAGGGGAAGGGAGAAAACGGCCGGGGATTGAAAGTGGGCGATTTATTGCCTTAATTGGCACCCTCGGGCTAGAAGGGAAAAGAGGAGGAGGCGGCCGGGCGCGGCGAGAATTGCGGCGGCGCACGGTCGGGCGAAGTAGAGGAAGGAAAGGGAGGAGGCGCGGAAGGAAGGGGAAGCTGACGTGTGGGGTCAGCCTGTCAGCGGTAGAAAGAAAAAGAAAAAGGAAGGCGGGGAGGCGGGCCGCTGCGGGAGAAGGAAGGTGGGCCGGTGGGCCGCTACGGGCTGAAAGGTAAGGAGGTCCTTTTCTTTTTTTTTCTTTTTCTTTTTTCAAACTCTTTTAAATCAAACCTTTTAAACTAAAAACCATTCAAAACTTTTTCAAACTTTCTCACAAAATTTTGTAAACTTTTCAAACCTCACACAAGCAACCAAAAACCATGCATATCCAAATAATGATGCACAAACACTTGTTGTCTCTAAATTAATTAAATTAAATTAAATACTCTAGAGCTCAATTTAATTAACAAGGCAAATTTAAATCCTTAAAACTATTACAACATGTTGCTTAGGTGAATTTTAGTGATGGAATTTTAGGGTGTCACAGCCAGCAGTGATGCACGGCCGGAGGAGGCAAACAAATGGGGGGAAGTGCGATTGGGCTCACTGTGGTTCGATTGGTGGCGGCGGCGTGATCGGAGGTGGCTCCGGCGAGCGGCGGCGGTGCGGCCGCCTCGGCTCGGTTTCCGGCTAATGCAGGGACGGAGCTAGGCCATGTGTGGCTGTGGAAGCTCTAGTGGGTGCTAGGGAGGAGCTCTGCGTCGCTTGTTGGCCACGGGCGTGAGCGAAGGGAAAGGTTCACCGCGGTGGTGGCAATGGCGGACGGCGGCGGTGTGCGAGCTCACTCAAGGGAGAGAAGAGTGGGGGTTTTATAGGCACGACGAGGCGTGGAGATGCGGTTCACTCGACCCTCGTCATCAACAGGAGTCGCGGTATGGCATGGAGGCGGTGGACGTCGTGCGCACGGGCGGCGGCCAATGGAGGAAGGCGATGCGGGCGCCAGCGGGTGCGCGGGCACCGCGTGGCACCGGCCTAGGGGCCTGGCGCGCGTCACCACGCTTAGGAGCACAGTGCCCACGGCGACGGCCTCGGACCGGCGGTCCTTGGGGTGCCTCGGCGTGCGTGCTCGGGGTACGGCGGCGAAGCCGACGTGGCGTGCACTCTGTTCACCCGGCGCTCAGCCTGTTTTGAATTTTCAAGTGACTCTGTTCAGTCGCGTTTTTCTCCAAATTTTGTAACCAAAGTGCTACAAGTAATGAATAGCAAAGTTGTAGATCTAGCAACCCTCTACAACATTTACAAAGGTTGGTAGGTGTTTTAATCACTGGATTTTGCCTAAACTGCTGAGCAAAATGGAGATTTCCTCGGCGCCCGGGAACAGGAACTGATGGTGTTGACCAGGCTTTTTCACCCTTTTGCACTTCGAATTGGCAATGCCACTCAACATGAAAGTTGTGTCCCTCGACAAACTGCACAACTTTTATATTGGGAGAAAATGAAGTGTGTAGGTGAATTTTGGAGAACGCGGCAAAAGTTCCAGAAGAGCTAGGGAGCTCAAGTGGTTGACTAGGGTTTTGGGCTAGGGTTTGACCAAGGGTTGACCATGGATAGTTAATGACTTGATTAAGGTGATCATTAGCACTAGTTGACACTAAGAAAAACACGGGGTGTTACATCAAAATAGCGCAACAAAAACTTCAGAAGGCTACCGCCGAGCTGAAGTCAATTGGGAATTATAGGCACAATGTCAAACTCGCACATGTGCTGCTTGCTTTATTTGTTGTTTTCGCGGGAATGTCGGGATTGATGCTCGGTAGCAAGGCTAATTAGATGTGTCAATCACGTATTCTGCAAGTGCCACTTTGGTATTGTGAACAATGTGTTGATCATGTATTCTGAACATTGTGCCCTATGCTTCTGAGCATTGTACTGATGATGTATTGCCAAAATCGTCCAAGAAATGTGCGGCAGTTAGTATCCACCACATTGTACTGACCATTTAGTCCAACCTGTTCACATTTCCAAGAACATAATTTCCGTTAGGTTCACCAACAGTCATAATGAATTATCATTGTTATCCCGAAATCAACGGAGCAGCAGCGACAGTTATTTTGGGTGGCGAAGGAGCGGTGAATTTACTGTAAATCAAGAGAAAGGAACAGTGGATTTGTTGTAAATGGGGCATTGATCGACTTCTTCCGCGTGGGGTACAGAGAAGATTTTTGCAATTGCCTCTCCTCCTCTTGGAAGGAAGATTCGTGAGAGTACAGTGCTCTCTAGCTTCCAAGTCTCTGTATCAATTTGAATGTGCATTTGACCTGGCACTCTGATGTTTGATCAAACTATTTTCAGGACGCCGGTAGGTTAGTAATCATGTCGTCGAGGCGGTTGCCGTTATCGCTGGTGGTGCTCCCTACCGAGGTGAACATTGACATCGCCGGTCACCTCGCTGCGACCTCGGAGCGGGCCAAGGACGACCTCTGCAGCCTACGGGCGGCCTGCCGGGAGATGCGTCGCATGTGCAAGAACGCGGCCGTTGGTCGGCGCGTGGCGCTAGAGCGATTTGCCGTCGAGCTGCAGTGGAATGACCGCAAGGGCTAGGACGCCCTCCTCGATTGCCTGACCTGCATAAGAAACCCGGAGGCATGTTTCCTCTCGGGATGGACATCCTGTTCGGGGAAAAACTACAACTTCCGGTCATCCATCACCAAGCTCGAGGAGGCCGCCCAGGCCGAGCACAATGTGTCGGCCTACGTAGCTGCCATGGTCCTCTACAGGGCCAATGGTGGCACCAGTGATGATGACACTATGAGGCGGTACATCAGATAGGTCGAGGACGAGGAAGAATCGGCGGCCGCGACATCGATGATGATGCGGACGAACAAGGGTTGCCTGCGGTGCCGTGAGGCAGCCTCAAAGGTGATGCGGCGAGTGACATGGCGCCGACATGCAACGCTGGCGCTGCTAGTGGTGCGCGGCAATCATCAGTGCGCTGGCCGCCTGTGCTTCAAGATGAGCTGGGAAGAATGGTCACATTTTTGTAATGAGGAATGTAGAATTCACGCCGAATGTGATCTGTTCTTTAGCAAAATAATTGGATATCTGCATCCAAACAAATTAAACCTTGACATGTGAGAGTGATTTTGGATATCTTTTGTTTCTAGATCAATCCCCTGATATCTGCTCTGTTTCTATCTCTCTTCCTTGGTTCCCGACTTCCCGTGTAGCAATCTTTACTCGCACATGCATAGACGTGATGGAAACCAACTTCTGGTCTTCCCCCATTTATTTACCACGGCTGGTAGTTGGAATAGTTCATCGCAATTTGGAGAGGTGGAAAAATATTGGACAATTTAAAAACAAATAATGTGATCCAATTTTCACTATCTGAGAAACTACGAAATCCGTAATTAGGTTTGCCCAATTCAAAACAAGCAACTTTTGCCAGGAAAGGAATGAAAATTTTTGTCTGGTCCGTTAATGTTTTGTAAACCCAAACATCCGGTCCTGGCCGGGTTGTATTGCCTATTGTTGACGGTTGTTAAGTACCACTTTATGACATCAACTCCTGCATAAAATAAATGAAAAGTGATCATCAACACTAGAATAGGGTTTTATACTGATAATTTCCACAAGTGTTGGTGTTTCTAGCTTTTATTGCAGGACGCACCGAAATACACATCAAATGGCATAGTTGAGAGCAGGTGAATCACAGGCTTAATAGGGCGTCATCACAAATAGTCCCAAATTCCAATTTGGACTACACCAATGCAATGGCCTCGTCGAGACGATCGAAACGGATATATTATTTGTCTACATCGGAGTCCGTATGAGAAAGATATGAAATAAAAAGACAAAGGATAGATGACGTCACCTCGGGCCCACACCTCGTCACGCAGGACCCACCTGCGGGGCCCACACCTGGCACGGGTCCATGCCACATCAGAAGGGGCGCAAGGACAACTGTGGCTACAATAGGTAGCTTCCCAGAAGCTTACACCGCAAGATTCAGTAGCTTACGCAGGAAGGAAGCCGCCTCAAGCTCCTTCTCACGCAAGATACAGCAACTTGGCCCCCACTCCTCAGCTCCACGTGTCATCACCCTATAGGTGGCACCCATGGCAGCCTTGGGGGATCCTCCTACCTCCCTTGGGCCTATAAATAAATGGGGAGGGGGCCCATTATGAGACACACCATCTCACCCAAGGATGAGATCTTCCCTTCAAAGGAGGGTCCTCTCCTTGCTAGATTAGAGAATAGGAGAGTGAGAGAGGGATTTGAATCTCTATGAATGCTTCGTTCTTCAATTAGAGTAAAGTGAGTGTTTCCGTATTTTCTATTTAGACTAAAGTAGCATTCATGCATAGGTGATATGTTCCTGTGTTCTTCGCTTGTTCTTGATTTAGAGGTTTGTGTTCTTCGCGAACACAACCTTTCGATCTTGTAGCATAGGTTCATAAGTGCTCATATCCGTTTGTATGCATGTTCGTCATTTAGAATAAAGTGGATATGCTTGCATGCTTTGATTAGAATAAAGTGTGTTCGTGATTCCTTTCTAATAGTTTATGCTAGGTTGCATGAGCAGCCTTTTTCCTCTGCTAGTGCGTAGATCCTGGGTTTATGCATTCGTCTGCTGCAAGTCATTCGTATATGTTGGAAGCATAGTACGGGACCGAGTGCTCTCTCGTATGCCTTCAGTATAAGCTAGTAGTACCTATAGTGAGTGAGATCAATTCTCTTCCGTGGTCGCAGTTCTATTAGTACAGGGTGCCTTAATCCGTTGGCTACGGCAGTAACCACAGCATGGACGTTGTGACACACTACCAGTTATCATCCGTTCGGCTTATCCCAAGGTTAGGTAGAGGCGGTCCAGGAGGTGGTGACAGCCCTTCTGGCCCTCGTTGCTCCTCCGCAGCTGGATATAGTCAGAGCTCCTTCCACATAGATCTGCGTACCGGAGTCGCCTGTTAAGTTAGGGCTATCGGTACCCTAAGCCAAGTTCTATCTAGAGATCTCTATCTAGAGATCGACCTTTAATCTCATCTATAGTGCTACTTTAGGAATCCTTTCTATCCTTGCCTCTTATCTGGGTGTGTCCTTGGACCGACTATACGAAGTTAGTACACACACGTTCCTTTGGATTCGATACCCTTGGAATACTCTGAGGTGAAAGCTACAACGATATCCGTGCGCTTGCGGATTTATTTCGTGTGTCGCTAAAATACCCAACAAGCTTTCTGACGCTGTTGCCAGGGGAACAGTTGTTGTATCTATCTTCGTACCCAGTGGTCCTCGTATCTTTTCTTTTTTCTTTATTGTACCTTTACCCTTGTTATCCATGGAGAAGCCATCCTTTCACGGCCTCTCCACCACATCCAATGAGTTCACTGATCCATCCACTCCCACACCCATCTATGGACTCAATCGTCCCGACATTATAGCCATGGTTCGGAGTCACACCTTCTCTGGAGCAATTAATGAAGAACCTTATGATCACTTGCGAGAATTCGAGGATATGTGTTTACTCTTGGTTATCCCAGAAATGATGCAGGAAACCTTGAGATGGAAGTTGTTTCGTTTCTCTCTCATGGGAAGAGCGAAACAATGGTACATTCATTCGGTAGGGAGCATGAGCGGTGAATGGGAGAAACTACGAGTTGACTTTTGTTCCTCGTTTTCCCTCTTGAAACGCATAAATTCTCTTCCGATGGACATCCTCGATTTTGAGCAACTGGAGAAGGAATCCCTTGGTGCAGCGTGGGCAAGATTTTTATGCCTCGTGGCATTTTACCCACACTTGTCTATACCCGAGGGTGTATCTTTGTACATCTTTTGCTCGTGTCTAGACATGAAGTCTGCCCGGGAGCTTGACATCATCGCCGGGGGCTCATTTGAAGACAAGACAACAAAGGAAAGAAGGGAAATCCTAGATACCCTCTCAGAAGACTCTTTCTTACCTACCGACCATAACAAACCCCTCTGTGATGAGTATGTATCAAGCCATGAGAGTCTCTCAACAGCCGAACCTAAACCTATGGTTTCCACATCTCAATTTTCGACCGTTGAGCCCTCTCCCGAACCGAGAACAATGGAGGAAGAAGAAATTCAGCCTCCAGAGTTCCTCTATCGATTCAAGGATGACCCTTTTGAAAATCTCAGAAACACCTCGAGTTGCTTAGATGTTCAACTAGGGAAGGAGCCCTCTTCTGTCCAAATCCAGCCGGCTAGAAATCTTTTGACAGAACCTTCCCCTAGGCCTACGGTACCTTCTTTACCTCCAGATCCTCCAAACGAAACATCTATCGTGGAGGCCATCGAGAAGGAATGGTCGACTGGAGTGGGAAACTTTTCCGAAGCACTTTGGATTTGTTCACCCTCTACAATCATTTCTTGTTCCATAAGGGGAATTATCGTAGAAGCCCATCTTAATCCCACTATGGAGGTTAATGTCATGCCATAACACCTAGCGTACACTTTGTTGGGCAACGTTACGCTAAGACCATCCGACAAACTCCTCAAGAGTTGTCCCTCCGGACATATTCTTGAGTGTCGGGGGGTTGCATGTGCCGTGCCACTCCTAGTAGACGAGATCAAGGTTAATCTAGACTTCCACATCTTTGATGTCCTCGATCTTGATCTCCTCCTAGGCCCCCCTGTAGAAAAACTTCTCGATGCATCCCGAGGGAGCCTGGATGAAAAGCTTAGAGAAGCCGCTTCTGCCACTACTCCCCTGTTCTCAGAAAGTTCTATGGCGAAGCCTCTTCCTAAGCAAAACCCGCTCGAGGAGATTATGAATGTATCTCTGTTCGCATCATCCGAGCCCATTCTCGTTGAGGTTGTAGAGTTTTCTACTCCTCAAGAGTACGACTCGGAAGATCCTCTTCACCTTTGTGAAGGCGAACTATCATCATCACCCTCGATCGAGTTTGAGCCTCTTCCCGCTGGCCCGCAATTTGTTGTTCTCGACCTTGATTGAGAATCAACATCGAGCTTCCATGATGTATCTCTTGAGATGGAGAAATCATTGGTCGTGGTGAAGGACCGATTAGGCGACCAGAGAGGGGGGAGCGAATGGGAGACGATAAAAATTCTTCGGTGAGAACTCGATTATGCCCCAAAATCACAACCACGGATTCCACACATGCTTGTCAAGGTCATGTAGTCACAACGGACCTACCAACCCTAGAAACAAGTCTCGAAAGGCTAAGAAGCAAAGCGGAAGCAAACACGGACCAAAACAAGGTTAGCAGACCCCTACCTCCGGATCACCCGAGAGCTAACAGTACCATACCGGGTCACCCGGCCCTTACCTCCAGATCACCCTACAGCCAACAGTGCTGTACCGGGTCACCCAGCCCTTACATCCGGATCATCCGGGGCAGCCCAGAAAACAGCCCGCGAAACAGCACCAAACTTTCGATCGATGGATCTCCCAAACCGCTTGGAGTCTTGAGATGAAATTTTGGGGAGATGATGAGCACCCCAAAGGGAAGATATGCCCCACAAATTTTGGCCTCTAAAACTGCGATGGATTGTCGCTCCTTGGTGTGATGAGTGATTGACAACGTGGTGTGGACTGACTCTTGGCTAACTATTGCAGGTGCAGGTTGCGGCTTGATTTGCGTTGGTGCAGGTGAAGAACAGGTGCTAAAGATCTTAGCCTGTGTGGCCTCCGAGGAGTGGAGAGACAAGTAGGCTCAGCTCGATGGACCCGGTGGCCGAACGGGATCAAGTGCGGGCCGCATGGTGGCAAGAAAAGCAAGACGAAGTCGTGTACGATTTCTTGGTTGAGCCTCAAAACCAAGGGCGAGCCAGTGCAGGGTAGCGGCTCACAACCGGATTCTACACGCGGGGTTTGCTTGGTTTACTCCACAAAACCAACACCGAGCCGGGACGATCGAGGCGGCCAAGTCATGAGTGGGATTGGCGTGGAGGCTGCACCGAGTCCGCGGAGTTTGCGGTGGTTCACCACAAAACCGTCGGGTTCCTTGGTTGAGCCACAAAGCCAAAACCAGAGGCTCGACGGGTGGAGACGGGATCCGGGCGCGTCGAGAGACTTCGAAGCAGAGGACACACGTCGGGATCGCAAGGCTTGCGTCGAGGCTAAGCGAGGTGCGGTCGCCGGGCATCCGTCCCATGGTGCTACAACGAGAATTCCCAAAGTGCCCTTCGGGGGTGTGTATCCTAGTATTATGTAATAGGGGTAGTTTCGTCTTTCGGTTGCCTCCATATAAACTTAAAGGAGAGAGGATGGCAGCCACCACTTGGAACCCTAATTCATTTGCTTCCTAGTTTTCCCTTTCCCTTAGGTTTTCCCTAGACTAGCTTGAGAGCTTCATGATTCATCTTGAGAGAGGGTTGGATGCTCGGGCGGCTTGCTAGACCTTGTATGAACCATTCATGGTATGTATAGAAGATTCAGCGTGGTTCATCTAGTGTCTCTTTGTCTCCCGGCGTTTCTTCTTTTTGGTGATTTTTGGAGCTTTTTCTTGGGATTTTCATGGGAAGCTTTTGGAGGTGTTTCTTTGTGGGATTTGTTTTGGGAATCACACATGAGGTTGGTTTGCCTCTTTTCTTGGTTATCTTGCCCCTCAAATCCCGTCGGAAGGCCTCCGATTGTGGTGGTTTTTGAGTTCTTTGTGTTCTTGAGGTAGAGGCACGAGATTTGCGATTCCGGGAGTTGTAGGGAGTTAGAGGCCAAATCTTTTGGGGCATATCTTCCCTTTAGGGTGCTCATCATCTCCCCAAAGTTTCGTCTCAAGACTCCAAGCGGTTTGGGAGATCCATCGATTCAAAGTTTGGGGCTGTTTCGCGGGTTGTTTTTTGGGCTGCCCCGAATGATCCGGAGGTAAGGGCCGGGTGACCCGGTACAGCACTGTTGGCTGTAGGTGATCCGGAGGTAAGGGCCGGGTGACCCGGTATGGTACTATTAGCCCCCGGGTGATCCGGAGGTTTGTCCCGGATGATCCGGTAGGGGTCTGGTGACCTTGTTTTGGTCCGTCTTCCATCGTGTTTGCTTCCGCTTTGCTTCTTAGCCTTTCGAGACTTGTTTCTAGGGTTGGTACGTCCGTTGTGACTACGAGACCTTGACAAGACCGTGTGGAATCCGTGGTTGTGATTTTGGGGCATAGTCGAGTTCTCACTAGAGAATTTTTATCGGCTCTCATTCACTCCCCCCTTTCTGGTCGCCTAATCGGTCCTTCAATTGGTATCAGAGCCGGTTACGGATCTTCGTGATTCTAACCAGTCTAAGATCCAAAGATGGCGTACCAAGAATGGGGTTCGGGTCCTCCACACTTTGATGGTAAGAACTACCAGATGTGGCAGAGAAGGATGGCTGCTTTCCTTCGTGGCAAGGGTCAGTTGCTTTGGGACATTATGGTGAACACAGCTTATGTTCATCCGGTTAACTTTCTGGCTCCGGGTTCAAGGGACATGCACGATGCCATCAACAAGGCGGTCGATTACTTGTTTCATGCTCTGTGTCAATCCGAATTCGATCGGGTTCAGACAGAGGACTTAGCTTGTAAGATTTGAGAGCAGTTGAAGAATGCTCACGCTGGGAACGCTCAGGTTCAGGCTCGGTTGTTTGCGACCTACCGGAGAGAGTATGAGAACTTCACTCATCTCCTCGGTGAGTCCATAGACACCATGTTCCAGCAGTTCACTGTGATTGTGAACAACATGAGGGCTAATGTGGGCGTGCTCCCGTACGATGATCATGATAGGGCTGTGAAGCTCCTGCACTCTCTGGATCGTACCGTGTGGGGTGAGAAGGTCGAGGCCATTCTGGAGTTGGAGAAGTATGAGACCCTCATGGTGGACGAGTTGCTTTCCAAGCTCAAGTCGTCCGAGGTGGACCGTGGGGTGCGAGCAAGGATCGAGAACCCGACTAACCCTCATAGTCTGGCTCTCGTTTCCGGTTCTAGGACTAACGGTAATTCATCATCCAGGATGTACTCTTTGTCTTCTCTTGTGTCCTTGCCAGACGAGGATTTTGACATGCTAGGCGAGGATGATCTAGCACTATTGTCGAGAAGATTCGAGACGATGCACGAGAACCGGGTGAGCTCAAGGAGGATCTCGAGGACGTGCTTCAAGTGTGGCAAGACCGGACACTTTTTCGCCGAGTGTCCGAAGTTGAACGACGACGACAAGCACAAGTCCAAGGACAAGAGGAGGAAGTCCAAGAAGAAGGATCATGGACATGGGAGGAAGGCATGGTCTCGAGAGGAGATGAAGAAGTCGAGCGACGTCGAATCCGACTCTGAGGACACGTCATCAAGCTGGAGTGATGAAGAAGAAGAGGGCGGCAAGACCAAGAAGAAGAAGACCCTCAGCAAGAAATTCAACAGACTTTGTGCGATGGGCCTAAGCTCCAAGGATGATTTCTGCGGCATGGCTCGCAGCTCCAGCAGTAAGAGAAGCCAGAAGGACGCCTCGGACTCAGACTCCGAGGATGAGGTATGTGATGAGCTCTCTTCCTTGCGCAAGGAGAACGAGGAGCTAGTTGACTTGCTTGATAAGCGCGATCACATGCTTAGAGAGGCCAAAAAGCTTAGGAAAGAGCTTAGGGCTTCGCTTGAAGATGCTAGGAATAGAGTAGCTGAGCTAGAAACCCAAAACCTTGAGGCCAAGCTTGAGATAGATTCACTTAAGGCCAATCCTGTTGTTTCTGATGAGGTTGATTGTGGTGATTGCTCTGTCTTCCTAGCTGATTTGACTGCTCTTAAGGAAAAAGCATGCCTCCAAGTGTGAGGAACTATATGTGCTTAGGGTTGAATTGGCTGAGCTGCAATCTAGACCCACTTTGCTTGGTGCATGCACTTCTTGCCCTGCTTTGCATGAAAAGATTGCTGAGTTTTGCTCTCGCATTGTTTCGTTTGAGGCGGATTTGAAAGTTCCTATTCCTACTTCTGTTAGAGGTTTAGATCTGCACAGCCCACAGGGGGTTAACCCCGGTGGTTTATTTGTTCGGCGGGGTGCAATCTAGGGCTAAGAACTCGAAGGTTGCGCACGAGCACACGGAACACAGAGAACACGGCGAGTTTATACGGGTTCAGGCCTCCGGAGAGTAAAACCCTACGTCCAGTTGTCGGTGTAGATTGCTTGAGGATTACGTGATTACAAGGGGTTGTCCTACCCACCTTATATTGGCCAGCGGACAAGGTCGGCGCCCAGACTCCTGGTCGATTACGACCAGGAGACCTAAGTCTAGTTGTTTACAACACGCCATATACGTCGATCTACTTGTCGGAATCCACCTTTGTCTTGCCTTGCACGCCAAGTCTTGCAGTCATTCTGGATAAGGTCGTCCGGGGAATCTTCTGGAAGGTCTTCAGGAGGTCGTGTGGGCCGCCAACTAGGTCGGTTGGGCCCACTATCAGGTCGGCGGGTCTTCTGGTAGACTGGACCCACTTGTCGGGGACGGCCATGAGCTTGGTCGGTGGGAACCCAGAGGTACCCATGTCTCACAAGCCCCCGAGCGATGTGTAGGCGTAGTGACCTTAGAAGGTCAAGATGAAGTCGTAGAGCTATCGACAGGTCGAATAGCATGCACGTCGGTCCAAATAGAAAAAGTAGATCAGCTTAGCAGCCGACCTGTTTGTAGTCTTGCCGAACGAAGAGAGGTCAAGTGACGACCTATAGGAAGCAGGCTTCCAATAGATCGAAATGACAATGAAAAAATTCAGAGGGCATCAAGGACGCACTCATAAAGTAGTATCCGAGCATCGTGGCAGGCATGATGGCCGGTATGATGATCCAAAAAAGAAAGAGAAAAAGAAGGTCGAGTAACGACGTGATGAGAAATAGATTTCCCAACAGTCGGTACGACGAAGAATTCAAGAGGGCGTCGAAGACGCTCTCATACAGTAGTCCCCGAGCATTGAAGCAGGCAGCATGGCTGCTTTGATGCTCAAAAAAGAGAAGAAATCTGAGTCATGGTCTTGATCGAACAAAGTGTAGAGACACCCAGACCTCCTAGCATAGCTGCAAGGAGTCTGGCAGGGCCGACCTCAAGGAGGCCTTGTAGACAAGCCGACCTCAAAGAGGCCTCAAATCGACAATGTCCAGTATCCGAGGATACCCAGCGGAATCTTGAAACGCGCATCATATGAAGAGGTTGTCAATAATGTCATAGCTGAAGTTGTAATGTCCAGAACTGTCGGCGATGAAGCTGTAGAAAAATGTTGATCTTGAACGAATGGAGTGTAGAGACACCCAGATATCCTGCATGGCTGCAAAGAGTTTGGCAGAGCCACTCGAGGCGTGCCGACCTCAAAAAGGTCTCAAATCAAGAAGCACCCAACACTACGTGAAAACCTCAAATAGGTCACGCAGCATTTGTAACGGGCCCTTAACGCTCGTTACATGCACCCACATCTGTAATGGTTGTTGTTTTGCGCACGTTACCCATAAGCGTGCCAGGACGACCCCGGGGTTGGCCTCCACAACGCCCGTTACCAATGTGGACTTCTGGTAACGGGATTCTTAAACGCCCGTTACATGAATTCTTTATAACAGACGTTAAATAGAGTCCGTTACAAAAGTTAAACCTATCGGTAACGGGCTTGTAAAGTCCGTTACCGATCAATGCCCTATCAGTAACAAGCTGTTTAAGTACGTTATTGATCACTGCCATATTGGTAACGGGCTATAAAGTCCGTTACCGATAATTTCATACTGGAGACGCATGCTTGTTAGGATGCGTCTCCTTTGCTGGCGACCCAATTGGATACGCTCGTGTCTTAGGACTCGTCTCCTTTGATTGCCACCCAGGGTCGCCTTTTTTCTCACATCGGAGACGCACATTGTTATTACTCGTCTCTATCTTCTCCTTCTAACACCACTCGCTCTCTCTCCGCAGAAGGCCACTCCCGTTCCGATAACAACACTCGCTCTTTCTCCTCAGAAGGTCACTCGCTCGATCTCTCTACTCAGATGTCCCCGCCGGCCTATCCTGTTCGCCACCGCCAGCTGCGCACGCTCTGAGGATCACGCTTAATTTCTCTCCTCAGAAAGCCGGTGCTGCAGCAGGCCGGCCGGCCGCGTGCGCGATGGTGAAAGGGGCCAGCGGATGTCGACCGCGGCGTCATCCAAAGCAGACGCCTTCGTGTCCCCTCCCCCTGGGGCTCGGCGCCGTCCTCCACGCTGTCACCACGGCCGTGACGCCGCCTCCGATCCTCCTCCTCGGCCGCGCTCGCCTCGTAGAAAGTCCTGGTCAAGGTGGAAATTAATGGCCCCCTTTTATTGAAATTCTTCACCTGTCCTAATCCTCTTATGTTATTGGTTTTGTGTGATGAATTATGATCATTTGATGTATGGAATGCAGATGGCATCTGCTGCTCGGGCTTGGATGTACAGACAGCTCCAAGAAGATTGGGAGAATTTCTTAAGCAGGGTCAATGGTTTTCGAAATCAAGCAGAGGCGGATATGAGAAACCATGGTGTTCAGGCAATGCTTTGCCTATGTATAGATTGTCTCAACCAAAAGAAAGTCGCACAACAGGAAATCATTTTTCATCATTTGGTCACACGTGGTTTCACAAAAAATTACACGTGTTGGAATAAACATGGTGAGGAAGGCCTTAATGAACTCGAAGTAGGCTGCCTAAATGAAGGTGAAGTGCGACACCATGCTACCGACCATGATGAAGACCTTGATGATGGTGGAGTTCTTGAGGAAAATGAACCATTATTCCCACCAATTGTGATGAGGCCTGAGGATATCACTGATCAAGAAGTTACGGGCTTCGATGATGGTGAGGTGTTGCAATGTGTGCACAATGTTGATCAAATGTTGCGGGATGTTGAGTTTCAACGAGTGTACACACCTTCTGAATTAGCGAGGCTGAAGCAGTTCATTGTAGATTCAAAGAAACCCCTCTATCCTGATTGCCAGAAGTACTCTCGCCTTTCTGGTGATCTAAAACTTCTGCAGCTTAAGGCAGATCATGGTTGGAGCAACAAAAGTTTCAAACATCTATTGGATGTGCTTAGAGACATGCTACCTGAAGGAAACCAAATAGCAGAGTCTGTCTATGAGGCGAAGAAGATAATCTGTCCTCTGGGAATAAAGGTTGAAAAAATCCATGCATGCAAGAACAGTTGTGTATTGTTCCGTGGAGATTATGCAGACCTTGACAAGTGCCCCAAGTGTGGCTATGATCGGTACAAGAGGAAAAAGGATGGTGGAGATGATAATAATGCTGATGACGAGAACGAGCCCGGTGAGATTAGAGGCAAGAAGAAGAAGGCTAACAGAGGGGCTCCTGTGAGGGTGGCATCGTATTTTTGCATCATTCCTCGGCTGAGAAGATGGTTCACAACACGAAAGGAGGCCCAACTCTTGCGTTGGCATGACGAAGGACGAAAGGAGCTTAAGCAAGATGGCAAGTTTAGGCACCCCGCAGATGCAGCACAATGGGGTAACATTAATAACCACTTTCCGTGGTTTGACAAAGACATAAGGAGCATACGGTTTGCTATGAGCACAGATGGTGTGAACCCATTCGGTAACCAGAGCTCAACACATAGCACCTGGCCTGTCGTGCTGTCGTTGTACAACCTTCCACCTTGGCTATGCAAGAAACAGAAATATATGATGCTGACAATATTGGTCTCCGGGCCAAAGCAACCTGGCGACCGTATTGATGTCTACTTGAGGCCACTAGTTGATGACTTGAAGATACTGTGGAAGCCTGGTGTGAAGGAGGTTTGGGATGAGTACAAGCGTGAGGAGTTCACAATGCGTGCCATGTTGTTCACCACCATCAACGACAACCCGGCTCATCACAACCTCTCTGGCCAGAGTAAAAGGAAAGGTGCAGCTTGCCCACACTGCTTGGAAGATACTTGCGCAGTATGGCTAAGACATTCAAAGAAATACGTATTTATGGGGCACCGTCGTTTCCTCGACAAGAAACATCCATACCGGGCCATGGATTGTCAGTTTAATGGGGAAAAGGAGAATCGAGATGCGCCATTGCATGTGACTGGAGATCTGGTCCACTTGAAAGTCAAGGACGTCAAAACTATCGAGGAGTTACCTAAACTGACTGAAAAAACCCTTGGCAAAAGAAAGAAACGAGATGGTGAAGAAGAAGAAGAAGAAGGAATGTGGAACAAGAAATCAATTCTGTGGGAGCTAGAGTATTGGCCGATGTTGGATGTGCGTCATTCGATTGACAACATGCACGTCAAGAAGAATGTGTGTGAAGCTACTTGTGGAACATTGCTACAACAGAAGTCCAAAGGAAAAGATCATAAAAATGCAAGGGAGGATCTTAAAGAACTGGGCATTAGGCCGGAGCTCTATGCAGAGGAAACAGAGACGGGGACGAACCTTCCCGTTGCTGCAACCACCTTGTCAAAGGCAGAGAGAAAAGAATTCTGTCAGTTTTTGCATGATTTGAAAGTACCTTCAGGCTACTCATCAAACTTCAAGAGGCTAGTGTCGGTGAAGGACATGAAAATGAATTTCAACTTGATGAAATCTCATGATTGCCATGTGTTGATGACAGCTCTTCTTCCTGTTGCACTTAGAGGTATCAAGACAGAACTGGTTCGCGACACGGTCACGAGCTTGTGTTTATTCTTCAATGCAATAGAACAGAAGGTGATTGATGAGGAAAAACTATTGGACTTAGAGAGGAGGCATTTCGAGAAGGCCGCGCGTGCGATCCACTCCTCGACTTGGCGCATTTGGGGTGAACCGCTGCCGCCTCCGGCACAGGTGCGCGGCGATCAGCCGTGTGCAGACAACGGCGGCTGCTGCGGCATGGATAAAGGATGGCTTGGAATTTCTCTGTTTTCCAGTGAAGACTGTAGGCTCTGCTGCGAAATGGTGAAGTTCAAACGGAGTATTGGAATAGGAAATCAGTAGTGGATTAGCTTTTGTATGTTGCTCGTATTATCTGTGTAAAATTTTGGAAGAGCAGCAAAGCCGACGCGGGTTATCAGTCCCGTGTCACTAATGACTGTGGGACCTAGTTCTATTCGAATGAAGAACAGTTCGCATTTCTCCTTTTAATCTGCAATCAAATGTTGCAACAAGTATTTCTTCATCGTAATTAGTCCAAATTTGATATTTTTTTCCAAATTTTTCTAAAATCACCATCTTTTCATTAATTTTATTGTTTAGTATATATTCCGTTTCTTGAATAATGTTTATATGCCTTATTTTGTTCTTTGTAAGTACAACATATAAATAATATTTGTTTTACACAACCATTAGTGATGAAACTTTGCATTTCGTAAGCTTAAGGTGAACACAAGGTTTTGTTAAGTTTTCAAATGCATATGAGTTCGAACATGTTGCAAAGTGTGGAAAACTTCAATGTTCAAGCAACATTCTAGGAAACTATGTGAGAGATGTAGACATTTGTACACAAGTATATTATTCCATCATTGATACCATTTGAAATTTTGAAGACAAGTTTAAGTACCCAAATTATGTTGCCAAGTCAATTTGTAGATTTTTTAGAGCAAATTTGATGTTATTAGAATTATTATATAATTATCATGGGGTGTAAAAACGAAATATAAGAATTTTGGGCACACAAGTGTGACTGTTGATATTTTATTCAAATACTAAATGTCCAAATATGAATTGTTCGTATTTTAATGATTTTTTAGGTGCTGTTTTATGGGCTCTAATATTTTAGGGAAGCAAGTTTCATTCCAAAAAAAATAGTGACGGGCCCACGTGTCAGCGTCAGCAGCCAATATAAAAAAGATAACCGTTGCCTGCCCGCCCGCCCGGACCCAACTACCAACAAAGGTGATGCGGGTTCACTAACCATCATCGCCAATGACACT
This sequence comes from Cenchrus fungigraminus, assembly GCA_036936925.1. Taxonomy (NCBI): domain Eukaryota; kingdom Viridiplantae; phylum Streptophyta; class Magnoliopsida; order Poales; family Poaceae; genus Cenchrus; species Cenchrus fungigraminus. The sequence goes on along the minus strand of CM072772.1, from coordinate 51,209,189 downwards.
AGCCCACGCGTCAGCGTCAGCGTCAGCAGGCTAACCCGCGTCGGCAATGACTATCCATTGTCTCTAAGATCTAATTCATCTCAACAGATCTCCTGTTCATCACAACATAACACATATTATAGGAGATGTGGATGGATCTACTCGCGTCTATTAGATCGAGTTGATAACATACAAAATCCAACAACCAAACTAATTAACTAAGCAGTTCATGATCGACAAACAAACTAAGCAGTTCATGTCCATAACCTGACGAAGACACAAACACACACACACACACATTTAGTCGGTCGCCGCCGTCGGAGTCCCGCCGTTGTCACCGCCGTGGCTGCCGTCATCACCGTCGGAGCCGCTGTCGTAGAAGATGAAGTGGCGGGCAGCCCGCTTGACCACGGGGAGGTTCTCGAGCTTCTCAGCCAACCCGTGAATCCTGAAGGTAAGACCCTTCACGCTCGTGTCCTTGTCCACTTCATGATGCGCCTTGATGTCGAAGGTCGTGCCAACATCTTCAAGCTTTCTGAATGCGCTCCTGAGCAGGTCGACGGCGAACTTAGTGTCGTCGAAGAACGGTTCCTCGTCGGTGTCCTTGGTCGCCGGCTCCTTCCCCTTATCCAACTTCCTCCGACAGCGGCTTTCGTTGTCGTCGTCCTCCCTTCGTCCCCGCTTCGACGGCGGCGGGCTCCTCGACGCCATCTCCTCCTTGGTGATCTCTCGGTGACCGAAGATTTGTAGTGGTGGGTCGCGAGGAGGAAGAAGAAGCGAAAGAGATAATAAGCTTATGGAAGAAGCAGGGGAAAGAAGGGGAATGCAGGGGAGTTATATTGACAAGACGCGGAATCGTCAGGCGCCTCTGTCCCCACCCACTACTCCACTAGTGCCAGTACGTGCCACTCAATTGCGCATCAGGCTCCGTTTCGGGTGCAAAACCGTCCAAAACCACGCGTCGCCTTTCAATTACGCGGGAAGGAGAAGGGGCAGGGGCAATGATGTCGGGCCCACTCATCAGCGGTAGCAGCCAAACTGCGGCGCCTTTTCAATTTCCATTTATTGTTTTAGATGGCCGAGGCGCCTTCTTCAACTTCAACCCTCGTCACCTTCAACTTCAACCCTTGTCGCCAACTTCAACCCTCGTCGCCTTCAACTTCAACCCCCGTCGCCTTTCAATTTCCAAACCCCATCGCTTTTCTATTTCCTCCCCTTCTCCTTGATGGCCGCGGTGTGCTTGATGCAGCTACTGCCAGATAATCTTGTCACCCAGATCATCATCCACTCCATCAAGGATGAGCCCGTCATCCATTTTCTGAACCTTCGCAATAAAATCTGCGGCACCTTCCGGCGCATATGCGACTCCGATGAGGTACTACTGCACGTGTCGCTGCGTGATCTTCGTCGGGTGTGCAAGAATCACTACGTCAGGTCGTGCTTTGAGTGGCGCTTCCGCGAGGCCAATCATCCGGAGGCATTATGCTTCGAGGGGATGGAGAGGTTGATGAGGCGGCGGAACCCCGATAAGGGTCTGAAGCTCATCGGAGATGCCGCTGCTGAAGACTCTGGTGCCAAGTACTTCTTAGTGATGCTGAAGTACCGTTGCAACCCAGCGGACCCCGAAGCCATGGCACTGCTCCAGGAAATTAGCGGCGACCCGTCTCCCCCTGACGGGCGGTGGAAGAACCAGAACCTGCGGCGGCTGCGCTACCTCGTCAACCAGGATCTCGAGAACATTGCGTGGTGGTACTGGCTTGATGACGGCGACAACGACATTCCATTGCTTCCCGTCCAGAATCCCCACGTCTGCATTTGGGCAGCAGGATGTAGGCGCTACGGGCCGAAGACCTCAGAGATCATCCACTACTGCAGTGCCGAGTGTCGCATCCGTCATGAGTTCGACCTCTGGACGCGTAACTTCCACCCCGTCGTGGAGTACGCCGTCAGCAGGATGAACATCGGGATGTAGGCGCAAGCATCAATGAACATTATCTATCTTGAATGTAAATTCTTAGATATTACTATACGCGGATTTGATTTTATCGGGATGTCGGTTTTTAATCGGTTTTTGATAGACAATATTTGATTTGTCACGTTTGTGAGTCAAATCGAAGGTTGCGGTGGTCTCATTTGTCGCCGACAAGGCCTAGGATGCCCTCTTGGGTGTCAAAACCGCCGAAGCGGGCACGGCGGGGGCGGCGGCGGGTGGTGGTGCCCTCTACTTCCTCCTTTGTTCTATTGGAGAATGAAGAACAGTTTATCCGTCCCGCGTCGCCGATGGTATTTCTCTTTTTAATCTGCAATCAAATTTTGTAACATGTATTTCTCCGTCGTAATTAGTCCAAATTTGATTATTTTTTTCTACAGTTTTCTAAAATCACCGTGTTTTCATTATTTTCATTGTTTAGTGTATATTCCGTTTCTTGAACAATGTTTATATGCCTTATCTTGTTCTATGTAAGTACAACATATAAATAATATTTGTTTTCCACACCTCCTGTAATGAAACTTTGCATTTTCGTAATCTTAAGGTGCACACAAGGTTTTGTTAAGTTTTCAAATGCATATGAGTTCGAACATGTTACAAAGTGTGGAAAACTTCAATGTTCAAGGAACATTCTAGGAAACTATGTGAGAGATGTAGATATTTGTAGACAAGTATATTATTCCTTCATCGAAACCATTTGAAATTTTGAAGACAAGTCTAGGTACCCAAATTATGATGCCAAGTCAATTTGTAGATTTTTTAGAGCACACTAGATGTTATTAGAATTATTACATCAATAACATGGGATGTAAAAACAAATTCTAAGAATCTTGGGCACACAAGTGTGACTGTTGATATTTTATTCAAATACTAAATGTCCCAATACGAATTGTTCGTATTTTTATGATTTTTAGGTGCTACTTTATGGGCTCTAATATTTCAGGGAAGCACATTTCATTCGAAAAAAATAGTGGCTGGCCCACGCGTCAGCGTCAGCAGCCAAAATAAAAAGATAATCGCTGCCCGCCCGCCAGACCCAACTGCCAACAAAGGCGATGCGGGTTCACTAACCATCATCGCCAATGACACTGGCCCACGCGTCAGCGTCAGCAGGCAAACCGTGCGCGGGCTGCTCAAAATTTCCCACCTATATTGACTATAATGCCCATGGAATTCCAATTCCACCAGAGAGCCGTCAAGGGCACGCCAGTAATTTCCTTAAACACAGTTACGCGCGCAGTTCATATTTGGCTCCTCGCTAGACAGATCCACAACGCCCGCACTTTCCCCACCCGCCGCCACCACTCTCCCCGCTCGCCTTCGCCGCTCTCTCCCCGCCGCAGCCCTGCTCTTCTCCAGCCCCACCGCTCCCTGCGTGACGACGGTGATGAGGACGCGGTTACTGGCGTGCGGACGGCTTCCCGGCCAACCTAAAGACGGTTGACGCGGATCCATCATCCCCAGCCACGACGACGAGCCGGCCACCTCAGGCCACGAGCCGACGTGGATCCGGCCCCTCCGACCATCACTAGAACAACTACTTCATTCGCGACAGAGGTTAGTCCTGGTTGAACCCCCAATGCCCTCTCTCTGCTCAGCCACCAAATCTGCTATATATTCATGTCAATGTGGATTAGGGAGACATGCCTTGATAGTTCATCTTTAATTGATTGACTGTGGATTTGATGGATGGATTTTGTTGCTCCAAGTCTGTTTGAATAAATTGTTGCTATCAGATGAAGTTATATGAACTGTTGAAATTCATTTTCATGTTCCTGGTGCTACAATTTTTGCACTGTAAATTCATGAAAAGCATTGAGGATGTTAGCATACTTTAATTCTGCTATGCTTTGAATGTACCAGATCGACAGTTATGCTTTGGACCTGTTAGCATACTTTAATTCTGCTATGCTTTGAATGTACCAGATCGACAGTTATGCTTTGGACCTATTAGCATATTTTAATTCTGATGGCCACATAATGTCAGTGGGAATTGCATCGCAGTGGTTTATAATGTAGTCCACCCAATCTGCTATATATTCATGTCAAGGTGGATTAGGGAGACATGCCTTAATAGTTCATTTTTAATTGATTGACTGTGGATTTGATGGATGGATTTTGTTGCTCCAAGTCTGTTTGAATAAATTGTTGCAAACAGATGAAGTTATATGAACTGTTGAAATTCATTTTCATGTTCCTGGTGCTACAATTTTTGGACTGTAAATTCATGAAAAGCATTGAGGATGTTAGCATACTTTAATTCTGCTATGCTGTGAATGTACCAGATCGACAATTATGCTTTGGACCTGTTAGCATACTTTAATTCTGATGGCCACATAATGTCAGTGGGAATTGCATCGTAGTGGTTTATAATGTAGTGATAACTAGACTGTCCTATGCTTTGTTGTGAGTGTTAATTGTTTCACTACTGTCATGTATATTGTTATTGTTGGTGTCATGATGTGTTGTGAGTGTTGTTTCACTACTGTCACATATAATGTCATGATCATTGCTTTATCCTCTTGTTGCATGTACACATGGAACACACAATCCATCGCTGCTGAAGTTGGACAAGGAAGCAGTTGAAGGAATTTATTCTCTGCTTTGATATATAAGCATATTGTTGTGTCCCTGTCGAAATGGTTAGCACCTATCCCTGTATGCTAATTAAGTAAAATATGAACTGTGTATGTCTATGCTGATTTTATTTACGACTAGTAATGATTTCTAGTGTAATATCAGCTACTTTGCCTGTCAGAGAAAATGAATTTATCTAATAAGAATTTTGTTTAGATTTTCAGTTTTGCTTATGTTGCTCTACTGACAACCTGACACATCATCTATGCAGTCTCCCACAACAACAAACTCCTCTACCTCCAGTGCACCATCACAGCCCATCGGCGGTGAACCTTCTTCATAGGGTCACTCAGAACAGACTGCTGCGAGTAGTACTCGATCCCGCGGGTCAAGGACACAAACCAAATGGCCAGAAGACAAGTTGACTGCAACTGGACTTGATGCCAATTTTTGGCCTACCCCAGATGCTGCGAGGGATAGATTTGTATTGGTCTGTGGCCTCATTGCTCGGGAGAGGGTGTCAATCAACAAGGCGGTTGATGATCTCTCACCAATTGAGAAGGAACATCTGTTCACAGTTTTAGAGGAAAAGCTAGATTACCCATCCAATCTGGAAGAATCTGTTCGCAAGAAGGCAGTTAAGGCAGCTATATCAGAGATTGGAACCTTGCAACGGCGGTTCAAGGCCCATTTAAGAAAAAAATATGTGAGCGAAGAGGAGACTCCCTTTGTGAAGCATGCCTTTTTGCAGCAACAAGACTGGGACATGTTTGTGCAGGAAACCAATTCTCCTTCATTTCAGCAATTGAGCCAGGAGATGAAACAAAAGAGAGCATTGCATAATAAGCCACACAAGATGGGCAGAAAAGGTTATCGTGGTAAAAGGAAAGAGTGGGAGGAGGAGGATGCAAAGCTAGCTGCAGAAGGAAAACAGAACCCTTGGGACCAATTTCCTGGACGTTCGAGTCCTTATCTGCGGGCAAGGGTAGGGAAGAAGAGGAAGAATACTAGTGAAGGAAGCGGGGGCATAACATTCAGTAACCCTGCGGTGGTGGGGGTAGCAGATAGGGTGAAAACACTTGCAGCTGAGGGTAGCGATGATTCTTTCTCTGGGGTTAGGGAGGATGATATCCTCACCGCAGCACTTGAGACTCCAGAGCATCGAGGTCGGGTCTGAGGCATGTCTAGTTCACTTGGCTGGGGTAAAGAGTTTGGTGAAGAGTTTGCTGGAATGTACAGGAAGAAGAGGAGGAACAAGAGGTCTGATGCTCATGATATGATGGACATAACATTTAAATCAGTTGTCCATGCTCTAAGACTATCAGGCATCGAAATACCAAAAAATGTACTTCTTCCTTCCCAATTACCACCGCCAGTCAGTAGTAGTGAGGAAGAAGACGTTCAGGCAGCGAGGAAGAAGATGCGCATGACCGCGAGGAAGAACATGCGCATGACAGCGAGGAAGATGCGTGTGGCAGAGAGCAAGACCATTGGAATGCCAACGAGGACGAAGCGAATCAAGTGCACAGTGATAGTCGATCACCTATGCTGGACACAATAGATAAGCTGACAGAGCCAACCGCGTGCAGCCTTTTGGATGGCACCGGGATTAATGTGGAGCTCGCACTAGCGAAAGTCTTTCCATTTCAAAAGGCTTGCCATTCAGTACCGGTGTAGGATGGGTATGTTGTGGTGCAACCTACTTATGTGTGGGCCAATGCGGGTCACTACCCTCTGCCTGTACCAATTGATGGGGGTGACATAGCAACCCTAGCTAAGGCTCTCGTTCAAAGGATCCAATGGCCAAAGGACAGGATCCTTATACCACCCATGACGAGACATCCCAACCCTGAAGCCGCAACAGGTAGCAGGGGTACAGCATCAGATGGAGGTACTACAGCTCCATGTCAATAAGAGAAGGCTCAACAGCAGCAGCAGCAGCAGCAGACCAGCAAAACTACACAGCAGGAGCGTCGACAACAGCCAGAGGAGCCCAGGCAAACTCCGCCTAAGCAGCAGCTGCAACATGAGGATAAGCAACAGACGCAACAGCAGCCTCTCCAGCAGCAGCAGGAGGAGCGTAGGCAATCTCCCCCTAAGCAACAGATGCAACATGTACAACAGCCTCTACAACAAGAGGAGGAGCCCAGGCAATCTCCACTGCAGAAGTGGAACCAGGCCAGGAAACCTCTGTCTAAAGATGAGATTCTTAACTGTATTATTGGGACAAAACAGGAATGACCAAAATACAAGCCTGGTGCACCTATGTTGTCAGAAGCAAACTTAGAGGCTGCTGGACCAAATTGTACCAGGTTGTATGCTTACGTCATGGAACACAGTAAGGATAAACTTGCCTTTCCAGCAAAGGTGGATCAAGACTACTTTAAAGGTGGTGGTGGTGCTTTAATGTTAAACATTGCATTCAGTAGCGTGTATAACCTTATTACCCTAGCTTCTCTAGATGTTACCTTCTTGAGGTTGTGGACATTGTAAGTCCCTTAAAACCTAAAAAGATATTTCTTTAATTTTGACCACAAAGTTCATGCATGCTAACAATTTGATTTTTTGTAGGAAAATGATGGACAAGGCAGCGGAGATGGAGATCAGTGTTGGGTTTTAAGATCCAGGTTTTATTACTTCCACAAATATTTCTCAGCATTCTGGCCTTGTTACCAAAGCAATCGCAAATGCAATGAACAACGACTACGTGGTGGGTGCCTACTACACTAGCTACTGGGTAACAGTGATCATCTGTATGAAGTTCAAAGAGGTTTGGTATCTAGATTCTGCTAAACAACATCCCCCGCTAAAGTTCTTAGACCTCAAATCTGTTGTGGACTGGTCAGTATCTTGTAGGTTTTGTTCAAAAAAATTCAATCTCTTAGAGTTTCTAATCGGTATTGCTGACCATGTAGGGCCTTTGGTACAGTATCTTGTAGGTTTTGTTCACAAAAATTCAATCTCTTAGTGTTTCTAATTGGTATTGCTGATCATGCAGGGCCTTTGGTGATCATGCATAGTACGGAGTGATGAAAGGAAAGAAAAAAAGCCAAAAGCCATAATCAAGCACAAAACAAATCTCGATGTAAGACCGAGGATTTTTTATGGTCCCTTCTTACCTATTTGGTACTGCATTAACTTGTCATTTTGGTACCTCGATGCAGTGTGCTCAGCAGCCATGGCGGTCCTCTTTGTGTGGATTCCATGTGGCATTCCATATGTTAAGACTACTCAATGACATACCTGACATCAAGAAGGCTGCTGTAAGTAGATAATAATGATCAACCTTGTCTCTGCTCATATTTTCCATCTGATTTTAGAAACTGATTTCTACTTGTATTCTCATAAATGATTGTATTTTGCAGGATTTCAAATCTGCTGTAGATGTTTCCACAGAAGATCTAAAGTGTGTCCGGGAGATGCTGTGCGAGTACATTCTTAAGGAGACCATCGACCGAAAGGGCAACTTCTATAATGGTGCACCGTGAGTTCATTGTAGCCAGAAACTTGAAACTCATTCAGTCTTCTTTAGTCAGGTGTTGTTGCCTGAGAAACCTGCTTGGCTTGCTTGGTTGGGGTCAGATGCTGCCTGGTTCATGCAGTTTTCTCATGACTCCATCCAAACAAGCCCTGACGAGAGTAACTTGAAACTTGATGTGATCCTAGCTTGTCTATAAATGTGATCTTGCTTGCCTATATCTGTGATGTGAGAATGTGTTTGTGATGTCTCCTTGCTGTGGTGGCTGCCATATCCTGGCTGGTTCCAGTATGGCAGGATGCAGCCCCTGATGGCTGCCAAATCTTGGCTGGTTCCAGGATGCAGCCGGCAAGCAGGCAGATTACTGTAGGGGTGGCCTACGTATCTGTAATGGGTGTTAACTAAAGCTCGTTACAAACACTAATCAGTGAGTAACGGGCTTCATTCAGAAAGCCCATTACAAACATGCCAACAATGTAATGGGCAGTGTAAAAGCCCATTACCAGTACTGACCGATGGGCCCCAGGACCTGGCCCGTTCGTCGAGATATAGGAGACGCGGGTTGAAAGCAAGCATCTCCTTTAGTCGAGAGACAACAGACGCGTGTGGAAACAGACGCGTCTCATTTCGTAGAGACAAAGGAGACGTAGGTTCACAGCACGCGTCTCCGATGTTGAGTTCACAGTAACGGGCTCTGTTTTCGTGCCTGTTACCAAAGTTCCATATGGGCCCAGAGAAACAGCCATTTCACGTGACCGGTGACTAGTTGTGGTAACGGTTATTGTTTGATGCCTGTTACGAATCCTAGATGTGCTCAAACGCGCGTGAAATAGACGCGTCTCATTTCATCTAGATAGAGGAGATGCAGGTACACAGCAGGCGTCTCCGATGTTGAGCTACTGTAACGGGCTCTGTTTTGGTGCCCGTTACCAAAGTTCCCTGTGGGCCCAGAGAAACAGCCATTTCACGTGATCGGTGGCTAGTTATGGTAACGGTCATTGTTTGATGCCCGTTACGAATATGTGTTATCAGTAACAGGCATCTGCCCGTTACATTTCTTGGCTCATTTGTAACACTTGATCGGTAACGGGCGGTTTGCCCGTTACGAAAGGCAATCTATGCCCGTTACCAAAGTGAGTTTTTCACGTAGTGCAAGCACCCAGAGGTACTTGGCAGGGCCATTAGGCGCGCACCCCACGGGAGGGCTTTCATTCCCGACGTAAAATCTCGGGTGTCTAGAGCAGGCTGGCAGAGCTACAAAAGCACACCGACCTCAGGAAGGTCACGCATCCAGGGCGCCCAACTAGGTTGGTAGAGCCGTAGATATACCGAGGTATTGCAAGACCTAGGTATTAAGGCACGCCGACCTCAGGAAGGCCATTTTGGTGCCTAGACAACCAACATAGCTGCCAGTCATCCAGCGGAGCCATGGTACGAAGGTATTGATGATATTGACGACCTCAGTAGCGGGCACACCGACCTCGGGGGCCCGACAAAATCGTAAACGTGAAGCTTCTGATCTCCAGGCGCCCAGACGGATCTGGCAGAGCAGCAAGGCACGCCTACCCCGGAAGGTCTTCAATCGAACCTACGACCATTCTGCTTAGGAAACAGAAATATAGGCTGATTGGAATAGGTCCATTTACATGCAGAGCCATAGCGGGTGCACCAGGACGCAGAGCCTAGCGGGTGCAATGAAGACGCAGAGCCGTGAAGGTTGCATGTAATCGTCGTCCGTAGTTGTAGCGAGGCACAGGACCCTCTAACACAGAGTCAGGCTTATCTCTCCGTAGACTGCAGGGTCACGGGTCAACAGTGGTCGGAGATTCTCTTGCCACCCAAAAAATGACAAACTACCCACTGACCGAGAGATGCACTATAGCCATGTGACATCGCAGCAGGCTGAGGCATCATTGATGCACAAGCGACAAAAGTGTCGCAAAGCAGGGAAAAAGACGTCGCTTTTAATCATCCACATGTCTGCAGGACCTCTCAATCATGTGGTAACAGTGTCACCACTTCACCGGCTGCACAAGGCCTGGCTCTGGCTATAAATAGCACCATAAGGCTCATGGAGGCAAGCACCGAGCATTGCTGAGCTATGAAGCCGTAGAGTAGTATTTTGGCCATACCATGGGCATGTGTCCGTCCACCAGATCATAGGATGCAAATTTTGTAGAAGGTTGGAGCTAGAAGAACTCTTGCGAAGTGTAGGTAGCACCCCCACTCTTTGTACCGTGCCTCAGCGAGGAATCAAGGAGAGTTTGGAGGTGATGCTGTAGAGGCCCGAGGTGACACTGCAGGTTCTTGGTAAGCATGAGATGCTCGTTGAGGGCTTGCAGTATGCGCCGAAGAGCAAGCTCGTGTCTGCATTCCATAGTCAGGCACAAAGTGTGACCTGCTATGCGCAGCGTCGTGCAGGCATTCACCTCGAGGTCGCCATTGGAGGTCTGAAGCTAGAAGAATTCTTGCGATGTGCTCTGTTATGGTAGAGAACATGGCAAAGATTGCTCTATGTAGATCAGGTCTTCAAATATGTTTGTATCTTGTAACAGGTTCTGGATCCAATGAGGTCGCAGGCGACCTGTGCACCTTCAAATTTCCTATGTAATGTTCGCTCTCTTCTGTCATGTAATGGTCGATGTGAAGAAATTATTCATCAAAGACCTAAAATGATGTTATTTGCGGGCTTAACGACCTCATGGAGATCGAATGTGCTATCAGGACGACCAGATTATCTTTGGTGTATGGACGACCTAAACTCGAAGTATAGGTCGCCAATGTATCCGTTTGGCATATAGCCGTTGGCGTGAAATCCGGCGAGTTCATCTCACAAAATAGCAGCGAGGAGCCGTTGTGGCAGATCCGTTGCGGCGATAGATCCGCAACGGCGTCCACGGCGGGACCCATATAAATACGGTCGAGGGGACGGGCGTTGACCCTCCCTTTCCATTGTCTTCTTCCTCTCGCCAGCCGCCGGAAACCTCCTTGCCCTAGCCGCCATGCTCACGCATCCAGCCCACCATACTTGAAGCCAGAGCTTGCCACCGCCATCTCTAGCAGACTGCACACCACCACCGCGACTCGTGCGCCACACCACTCCGCATGCGCGTAAAAACCCTAGTCACATTTAGATCCAAATCCACTCGACTTGAAGAAATGGCGGCTGCAGCTTCCCAAATCCCCGCCCCGAAGACGGTCTGGGAGCCCTCAGTGACGACTGAGGAGAAGATCCAATCGCTAGTGAATCGCGGGCTGCTCTGGTCCAAGGCAGAGATGGAGTGGAAGGCGCCCACCGGCGAGGCGTTTCCAACGGAGGACGACAAGGAGCAGGTCGTCTTCGCGTCCTTCTTCGAGCGTGAGTTTAATTTGCCCACCGGCAACTTCTTCCGAGGTCTGCTGTACTACTATAAGCTAGAGCTGGTACACCTCGTTCCCAACTCCATCACTGTAGTATCGTCGTTCATCTACTTCTGTGAGGCGTATCTGGGGATACCGCCCCATTTTTTGCTATGGAGATACTTCTTCAATGTCAAGACCACCAGCAAGCGTACGGGCGTCGTAGGCTCGGTGATGTTCTGCCAAAGAGCTGGTCTTAAGGCAGAATGGCTTGATATGGACCTGCCGGACAACACCTCGGGATGGAGGTCGGAGTGGTTCTACGTCACTGACCAGAAGCCGGCACTCCCGAAGCGAACTGGGCACAGGCCCGAGAAGATTCCTGAGTGGGACCTGTCCCTCACCTCCCGCGAGATAGAGGATGTTAAGGAGTTGCTCGTCCTTGTAGCCGACCTCAAGAAGAAGGGTCTGACGGGGGGCTCAGTAGCGATGTCGTTCTGTCGTCGTCTGATCCAGCCGATCAAGGACCGGGTGCATCCGGCCTATGAGTACTGGGGTCAGTCGGACCCTACTCGCGAAGTTAACTGCAAGGTGTCCCAAGAGGAGATGGCGGCTAGGGTCACGCAGCTATACACTGGGCGAATCCGAAATAGAAAGTGCCCGAAGGTGCACTCCCTGACCCGACCAGCTGACCAAGTAAGTCTTGGACTAACTAGCTCGTAATTGAAGTGTTCATTTTGTGTGCCTCAGAGGAAGACCTCTTAGACCTTGTTCCTTGTGTTTTTGTAGGCTCGAGAGATGTAATACTGGTGCCCTGCACCGCTGCCGACCAGCGAGGAGCTGCGTCAAAAATTGAGGTCGCAAGACTACCAGCCTCCAGCAGCTGCGCTACTGGAGAACTATCTGTCCGATTCGTCAGTGGGGGCTGATGAAGACGGCGACCCAAAGGTCGGTGACGACGTAGTGAGCTGGCCTGAGGCGAGCAGTGCCACAAAGCTGGGACGCAAGACGAGGGCGGATACGGTGAAGCAGTCGAGCTCGAGGGCTGCTGCGAAGGTCAAGGCAGCAAAGACTGCTAAGCTCGAAGCCGACAAGAAGAAGAGGAAGAGGATGACGATCCCCACCCCGACATCCAAGGAGGTCGAGGAGGAAGAAGACGAAGCTACTGATGATCCGCCAATCATTGACGATCGTGCGGCACGCCAAGTCCCGCGACCAAGAGGCAGCGGGAGGCGGAGTGGCAGGTGACAGAAGAGGAACTCCACCGCATCAGGGAGGCACAGCGGGCTGCGGCCGGTGCCCAGGCAAAGATGCCTACGAAGGTGCCAGCTCGGCCCCTGAGGCCGAGATTGCGTGCGCTAGTGGTCGTGAGGTAAGACCTCAACTCTTGGACTTGTTCATTGATTATCACCAGGAGGTCGTAGCATATTGACTTAAGGAATTGTTGCAGGTCGGACGCCAGACCTCAGAGCACCTCGGGAGCTCAAGGCTCACCCGCAAGGACGACGACGTCCGAGCAGGAGGTCGGAACTCAAGGTTCCGTTGGCGACGTGGGGACATTGACTCCCCCGCCTGTCATTGAAGTGGACCCGCTCAACGTAGTGCTGAGCACGTTGGCTCATGACCCAGTGGTGGACCAAGCTCAGCTCGAGCAGCCACTGCGGGGCCCAGAAACAGCTGGCAGTGGGGTACCGGGTTCGTCGTCGATGGGGCCAGACTTGAGGAGGGGGAGATCAACTGGAGTGGCACTCCCTGGGAGGGAGATGTCTTTGAAGATGATGAGGACATGAAGGCGGTCTGTCGAGCCATCTTGACGCTTAACGACGTGTTCACAGTAAGTAACTGTCTTTGACTTCAGTAAGCATCTTCTCTTGTAATTTGTTATTGACGACCTGTCTTTTGTTTTTGAAATAGTCGTTGGCCAACTGTGCCCAGGGCAGGGCCGACCAGTGTAGGAATGCCACGGCCGCGCAGCTGCAGGTGACAGAGCTCGAGCAAGAGCTCAATCGGGTCCGGGAGGAGGCCGCGGCTGATAAGAAGAAGCTCAAAGACGAGCTGAAAGAAGAACAGCGTAAGAATCGTGAAGCCGACGAGCTGCTGACGTCCGTGAGTGCTGGTAAGACCAACGACCTGAGTGCTGGTAAGACCAACGACCCACGATCTTGTTCATCCCAACTTGTGTCACTAGATCTTGTGTCTGACGGTGTTTTTGTGCTGCAGAATTCCACAGGGACAAGGACAAGCTCAAGGAGGACCTTAAGTTTGCCAGGGAAAGGGTCTGAAGTCTTGAGGTGGACCTGCGAGCTGCTGATGCAAGCGGCGAGGAGCTGAAGCAACTGATGAAGGCCGCCGTGGACAGCGAGTATGCTGTGTCCCAGAAGCTGTCTTATGAGAAGCAAGCTCGAAAGGACTTTGAGGTCAGTCTCGAGGTGGCTTTGCTGTCGTTGCAGAATGACCAGGTGATCATTGCAGGACTGGAGGTAGAGGTGAACGACCTGTAGAACGGCGCCAACCATATAATGGACATGGTGGAGACGCCGATCGCTGGGGAGGGGCAGAAGCCAGCCATTGACCGTCTTATGGCCGCACCCCAAAAGTTGGTCGACCTCCTAAGGGTGACGAGTCTGACAGCGGCTACGGAGTCGCTGGTGCGCGTGAAGTCGCACTTCCCCGAGGTTGACATGGCCAAGGTCAGGGAAGGCCCGGACGCAACAAAGGACCTCAAGGTCGTAGAAGATGAAGTGCGGGAGGCCGCTGAGAGGATAATGGACGCCATCGATTACGAGGGCGATGATGGTGAAGTGTAGTCGTAGTCATAGAGCTGTATCCCCTCCTCTTTTAGTCATGTAAATAACTTTTGATGATCTTCTGTGGTCCTGCATGACATACTTAGTTTGTGTTTGCATGAGCTTGGTTGCCCTGAAGCAATGTGTTTTTATCATGCCCCGCTGACCACTACTCACGAAGAGGCTGGCTTACCGACCACCACAGCTTAGCAGGGAGACTTACGTGTGATCGGCGCGCGGGGAGGAGTCTGGGACTCTGGTTTTGCAACCACACGACCAAGCAGGCTCGCAACAACATAGAGTAAGTAATCATGAGGGGTGACGTCCTCAGGTCGAGCGACCCTTGTACTGGCTTTTGCTAAGCCCCCGAGCATGTTGAGGGGGAGGAACAACAAATTTTAACCCTCAGGTCTTTCGACCCCTTGTATTGGCTTTTGCCAAGCCCCCGAGCATGTCGAGGGGGAGGGTACATGACATGAAAGAAAAGAGGATAGAGCTCGAGACACAACAGATGACTGCTTAATACTAATATTTAATTAACTGGAAGTACAAGGACGAAGAATACATAGCTGTAATGAAAACTATTCTACGGATAGAATCGGCGGAGATGCTCCACGTTCCATGGGTTGGGGACTCCTAGGCCGTCGCCCCACTGGAGGTGATATGTTGACGGGCTGTTAACTTCTGTGATGATAAACGGTCCCTCCCAAGGGGCGGACAACTTGTGCATGTCGTCGGTCTTCTGGATGTGCCTTAAGACTAGGTCGCCAACGTTGAAAGAGCATTCTCTGACGTTGCGATCGTGGTAGCGACGAAGCTGCTGGTCGTGGCGAGCCTGTCTCATGATGACTACTACTCTCTGCTCCTCGAGGCTGTCAAGGCCGACGTGACGAGTTTGCTCGGCTTCTCCCTCCTCGTAAAATTGTATACGTGGAGCTCCAAAGGTGACATCGGTGGGCAGGATGGCCTCTGATCCATAGACCAGAAAGAAGGGCGAGAAGCCCGTGGCTGAACTAACTTGGGTCCGCAGGCCCCAAATAACGTGTGGTAGCTCGGCTAACCATCGGGAAGCATAATTTGAAGCGTCATCAAAAGGTCTTTGAGAGCTTGGAGAACCATGCCGTTGGCATGCTCGACCTGGCCGTTGCACCGTGGGTGGGCGACCGATGAATAGTAAACATCAATCATGCTGTCCTGGCAAAAAATCCTAGAAGGCAGATCCTGTAAAGGCCGACCCTAGGTCGGTGATGATTCTGTTGGGCACACCAAAGCGATGTGTTATCTCTTGGATAAATTTCACCACTTCTTCCAACGTGACCTTAGCGACAGGTCGGACTTCAATCCACTTTGTGAATTTGTCGACAGCCACAAGGATGTGCTTGTAGCCGCCAGGGGTGGATCTGAAAGGTCCTATGGAATCAAGGCCCCACATGGCGAAGGGCCATGATGGGGGTATCGTGCGCAGGATCTGGGCTGGCAGATGCTGTTGTTTGGCAAAGAACTGACATCCCTTGCACCTCTTTACGAGGTCTTTGGCATCGGTCATGGCCGTGGGCCAGTAGAAGCCAGATCGGTAGGCCTTGCCAACCAGATTTGCAGACGCTGCATGGCAGCCACACTCGCCGCCATGGATCTCAGCTAGGAGCTGGAGACCTTCTGATCGCAAGATGCACTTCATTAAGACGCCAGTAGAGGCGGCTTTTCTGTAGAGGTTGTTGCCGATCACGACGTAGTTAGCACTATGACGCGTGATGCGTTCGCGTTCAGCTTTGTCTTCTGGGACTCGCTGGTCGAGTAGAAAGGCTAGGAAAGGCTCGCGCCAATCGTCCTCTTTTTCTGTCATCAGTACGTCTCGGGGAGGTACTGGATTTTGGTCGGGCTGATCTTGATCCGGGTTGTCCGGGTCCAACAGCTTGATCGACGGCTTGCGTAGGTCTTGGACGAACACACCCGCCGGAAGTAGGGCTCGTTTGGAGCCTAGCTTAGATAGAACATCGGCAGCCACGTTGTTGTTGCGTGGCACGTGCTAAAACTCGATCCCCTCGAAGTGGCCTTCGAGCTTGCGGACCTCAGCGCAGTAAGCGTCCATTGTGTCTTTCACACAATCCCACTGCTTGTTAACTTGCTTGATGACGACCTTGGAATCACCATATGCCAGTAGTCGCTTGATGCCAAGGGATACTGCAATTCGGAGCCCGTGGATTAGAGCTTCGTACTCTGCTCTGTTGTTGGAGGCCTTGTAGTGTATCTGCAGGACATATTTGAGCTGCTCCCCCTGAGGAGAGATGAATAGCACGCCTACTCCAGCACCCTTGAGGTTAAGGGCACCGTCGAAGTACATGATCCAGTGTTCAGGCCGCTCCTTGGGAGGGGGCATTTCGATTTCTGTCCACTCCGATACGAAATCAGCTAGGATTTGCGACTTGATCGCTTGCCTGGGGCAGAATTCGATGTCGAACTCGCCCAACTCAACCGACCACTTGACGATGCGGCCATTGGCGTCACAGTTGTAGATTATCTCCCCTAGCGGGAAGGACGAAGGCACCTTGATCTTGTGAGCTTGAAAGTAGTGCCGGAGTTTTCTCGACGTGATCAGGAGTGCAAAGAGCAGCTTCTGAGGCTGTGAGTAACGTGTTTTAGCGTCGGCCAGGACCTCGCTCACGTAGTACACAGGTCGCTGAACAGGGTAGACCTGCCCTTCTTCTCATTCGGCGATGAGGACCGTGCTGACCACATTGGTGGTGGCGGAGATGTACAGGAGGAGTGTTTCCTTCGGGATTGGAGGTGTCATGATTGGAGGCGTAGTCAAGGACTCCTTGAGAGCCTCGAAAGCCTTCTGTGCTTCTTCATCCCATACGAACTTATCTGCTTTCTTCAATAGCTTGAAGAAAGGTAGACCTTTTTCGCCGAGCTTGCTGATGAAACGACCTAGAGCCGCCATCATGCCTGTAAGCTTCATGACGTCTTTCTTGCAAGATGGTCTGACCATGCTGCGAATTGCGTCGATCTTCACTGAGTTGGCTTCAATGCCTCGGTGTCCCACCATGAAGCCCAGGAGCAACCCGGAGGGAACACCGAAGACGCACTTGGTCGGGTTGAGCTTCCACTGATAGGTACACAAGTTGGTGTGAAGGTCTCGGTGAGGTCGTTGATGAGCTGATCCCCTTCGGTGGTCTTGACGACCACATCATCAACATAGGCTTCCACGTTCTTCCCGATCTGAGACTTCAAGCACTTCTGTATCGCCTTCTGGTAGGTTGCACCAGCGTTCTTCAGGCCAAAGGTCATGACCTTGTAGCAGTAGATGCTGTTGGGTGTTATGAACGCCGTTTTGTCTTGATCGTTGGGGTTCAGGGCTATCTGGTGATACCCTGAGTAGCAATCGAGGAAGCATAGAAGGACACTAGCAGCCGTGGAGTCCACGACCAGGTCCATGCGAGGAAGAGGGAAGGGATCTTTCGGGCAGTGCTTGTTGAGGTCGGTGTAGTCGATACACATCCTTAATCCTCTAGTCTTCTTGGGTACAAGGACCGGGTTTGCGAGCCAAACCGGGTGTTTACATTCTCGTATGAATCCTGCAGCTAAGAGCTTACAGACTTCTACTTCGATGGCCTGCTTTCTATCTTTCGCAAATCACCAGAGCTTTTGCTTGATAGGTCTTGCTGTCTTGCTTACTTCAAGGGCGTGCTCAGCTAGCTCCCTGGGGACACCGGGCATGTCAGACGGGCTCCATGCGAAGATGTCAGCGTTGTCCCAGAGGAAACTGGTGAGCGCGAATTCCTATTTGGGGTCGAGGTTGGCCCCGATGGTGACTTTCTTCACTGCAGGACTTGCGTCCAAGGCAGTAGCCGTGCGCTTCTGTTCTGGCACCTCCAGAGTAGTTTGGTCGATCTTGGAGGCCTGAGCGACCATGACCGTTGCTGCGGCTTTGCACGCAGATACCTTAGCGAGGTCGACGGTGTCGCTCTCACAGTTGTAGGAGACAAGGATATCGCCGTAGACGGAAAGGATTCCGTTTGGTGCTGGCATCTTCATGATGAGGTAGGTGTGATGCGGGATGGCCATAAACTTGGCCCGCATGGGTCGACCAAGGATGGCATGGTAGGAGAAGTGGAAGTCCGCGACCTCGAACGTCAGGTACTCCGTCCGGAAGTTGTCCTCTTTGCCAAAAGTGACCGGTAGGCATACACGACCTATGGGGTATGCAGCCTTGCCGAGCACGACCCCGTAGAAGGGTTCGTCGCAAGCGGTCATCTTAGAGAAGTCGAATTCCATCTTCCTCAGCATTTCGGTGAAGATGATGTCCAAGTTGCTGCCCCCGTCGACGAGGGTCTTAAGCAGGAAAGCGCCGTCCACTATGGGGTCGACGACCAGCAGGTAGGTCCCGGGGTCTGGTATGTGTACCTAATGGTCTTTCCTAGAGAAAGTCGGTTAGAATTCTGGAACGCTCCATTAGGATTGCTCGCTTTCGGTGGAGGTGGAGGAGAAGCCTCCTTGCGGTGGTTGCCGTTATTATTGTGGTCATCGTAACAACAGCGATTGTCGTGTTGGTCGTCACGGCGTTCATCGCGGCGGTCGTCGCGGCGGTAGTCGTCGCGACGATCATCACGTCGGTCATCGCGGCGGTAGTCGCGGCAATAATCACGGTGATCCCTATCGTTGTTGCGACGGTAAGGTCGTCAGTCGCGGTAGTCACGTCGATCAGGTCGAAGGTTGCGGTTGTCGTAGCGGCGGCCGTTGCTCTGGTTGTCGTTGTTGCCGCTCTTAGTCTTCTTTGGCTCCGGGGAAACACCTAGGGCGTGCTTTAGTTGCTCGCACTCCCTCATGGTGTGCTTGGCGTCGCGGTGGAATTGGCACACGTCGTCCATGACAATGTTGAAGTCACCTTCGAGTAAGGTGGAAGGTCTAGGTGGGTCGGTCGCATAAACCTCACCGGATCGCTTACGCGACCTGCTGCCACCGTCATCATGATCATCACCTTTGAAGTCATGTACCACCGCGTCTTGGGTGTCGACGAGCTTGTCGACGTAGGCCATGAGGTCAGCGATGGTGTTGGCGTCAGCTTCATGGATCTTCTCGAAGAGCTTGAGGTTAGTTACCCCCTTCTTGTAGTAGGCTATGACGTCTTCATCCTTGACACCCGCAAGAGTGTTGCGGTTCTTGAAGTAGCGGTTGGTGTACTCACGGAGAGTTTCGTCCTTCCTCATCCGCACTTTGGCGAGATGGTGAGTGTTGCCGAGGCGGTTGTAGGTCGCTTGATAGTTGGTTGTGAAGAGCCGCGATAAGGTCGGCCATGATGTGATGCACTCCGCAGGGAGATTGTCGAGCCACAGGAGTGGCGCCTGGCCCATCACAAGAGGAAAGTATCCTACCCTGTGGTCTTCGTTGCCTCCTGACGCTCGAGCAGCGATGTTGTACATCTTAAGCCAAATACTTGGATCGGAGCGACCGTCGTATTTTTCAATGGCTGGTTTGAAGTCCTTGGGGTATCTGATCGTCCTGAGACGTCGTGAGAATGCTGGAAAGTTGTTGATTGCTCCAGAATCGGATGCTAGAGCATAGGTTGTCGGGATGACGTAGAGGTCATCAGGAGGGCCATTATCTTGGTCGTACTGGGCACGACATAGAAGCTCTCGATCATGCATCTCGCGGAGGTCTGCTGCTTGGATGGGGTGATTGGCGTCAAGGGGATCCGGGACCCTGTTGTCGCGATCGTAGTTAGCGCAGCGCTCTATCTCCGCTTCATCTCGTATAGGTTGACGTTGATTGCTCCGAGCACGTGTGGCTTGTGCTGGTGGAGGTCGAGCTCCCGCGTTCTGTCCAGCATTGACGGCGACGTTCTGCTGCTGGGCGCCAGCAGCATTGCCGGCATTATTGGCAGCATTGCCGGTGACATTACCGGCGGCGTTGGCAGCTGGATTGGCCGCTGCATTGGCAGCAGCGTTGACTGGTTGCACGACTTCATTCTCACCACCTCCCTCTTCTGGCATGGGCTGAAGGGGAGCGTTGTCGTTGTGGTGACGACGATGGCGGGGTCGCTCCGACCTACTCCTGGAGTAGGAACTTGAGGCCGATCTGCTGTACCCTAGACCTCTTTCTTCGACCTGGGCGGTGGCGATACGGATGTGAGCTTGTAGACGTCGGGTCGCAGGAGTATCCGCAAGTTGTCCCAGCTCGGCTAGGGCCGCGCCTAGGTTGGCTTGAGGAGAGTTGTAGACTTCGTGGCCATCTTGCTCAAAGTCCCACAGGAGGTCTCTGGCACGTAGGCGGGGTCGACAAGGCTCGTTCTCCTGCTGCTGAGGAGCGGCTGGGGCCTGGGGGTGTGGTCCCCCATCGACGATGTTGCCTACGGGTTGGCCGCCGGCACCTGGTACGACGTTGCCCGCGGCTTGGCTTGGGGCCTGGGCTGCTGCTGCAGCTGTATCTACCTCCTGCTGACGATGTATAGCCCGTGCGGCATTAGCATTCTCTCGCTGTATGCGCTGCTCATCTGTCTCACTGGCTTGAGGGGGTACGTCGGCGGAGACCACGAGGACCTCTCGGTCCGAGATCTCGAACACGCCGCCCGGATAGTTGGGAGAGATGGTCGTTCGGGCGATCTGGAATGCGAGGCAGTCTGGGGACGGCTCACGGTTGTTCTAGCGGCGATAAGCCGCGATTAGGGGTCGGCGAAGCTTCTTGAGCACATGACACTGGCGAGCCGTGTGTTTGGAGTCCTTGTGGACGGGTCAAGGGTTGTCGAGATGACCTCTGCAGTTTCCACGGTGTGAGGTCTTGGGTCCAGATTCGATCTGGATCTTGTTCTTCATGTAGCGAGACGCTGCATGGGTTGCGTTCTGCAGACCAAGAGGCATGCGGGGTGAAGGCGGAGAGGTCCTGCGAGGGTGCTTGACGCGCTCACAGACCTTGATCGTATCGGAGAGCATGTCCTTGACGCGATCGAGCCCCGTGATCAGGTCGCGAGGAGTGGGTGGGTGGGTGGGTGGGTTTCCTCCACCAGATCAGATCTGACTTGCTGGTTGGTGGTGACCGCAGTGCCCTTGATGATGAGGCAGGTGGCTGGAGCGGTGGATTCCGCCAGCATAGAGCCGAAGCAGATGTCGATGCGATTGGCGAGGATGTCTGCCATGCTCTCCGGGAAGATGACGCCGCTGGTCGAAGCCATCGAGTTGCACGAAGAACCCTGGATTCCCCCCTACATGGCACGCCAAATGTCAGAGGTTTAGATCTGCACAGCCCACAGGGGGGTTAACCCCGGTGGTTTATTTGTTCGACGGGGTGGAATCTAGGGCTAAGAACTCGAAGGTCGCGCATGAGCACACGGAACACACAGAACACGGCGAGTTTATACTGGTTCAGGCCTCCGGAGAGTAAAACCCTACGTCCAGTTATAGGTGTAGATTGTTTGAGGATTACGTGATTACAAGGGGTCGTCGTGCCCGCCTTATATTGGCCAGCGGACAAGGTCGGTGCCCAGACTCCTGGTCGGTTATGACCAGGAGACCTAAGTCTAGTTGTTTACAACACTTGCCATATACGTCGATCTGCTTGTCGGAATCCACCTTTGTCTTGCCTTACACGCCAAGTCTTGCAGTCGTTCTGGATAAGGTCGTCCGGGGAATCTTCTGGAAGGTCTTCAGGAGGTCGTGTGGGCCGCCAATAACTAGGTCGGTTGGGCCCACTGTCAGGTCGGCGGGTCTTCTGGTAGGCCGGACCCACTTGTCGGGGACGGCCGTGAGCCTGGTCAGTGGGGACCCAGGGGTACCCATGTCTCACAACTTCCTGCTCTACTTGTGAATTGCATGCTGTGATGAATTTGGAGCTTGGGCAATGTGTTGTTCGCTTGCAAACTGAGAATGATGATTTACGAAACTTGTTGAGTTGGTTGTCTAGTCAAGAGCCTCAGCTTGGTATGATTATTGCGGCGTTTAAGCGCTTTGATGGTCAGGCGCTTGGGTCGGATAAGTTTGGAGAGTGTAGTGGTGAGAGAGAAGGGAAATTAGGGAAAACTCCAGTTCCACCGCACACTACATCCAAAAAATAGTTTGCCCCCAAACCAAACCAGACGCATAAACCGAGAGAGAAACCAAGTGAGAAGCCAAGTGAGCAAGGCAAAAAGCCTGAGAAGAAACCACAACCAAAACCCAAGAAGAAACCAGCCCGCTTCCATTGTGAGTATTGTGGGAGGGATGGTCACAATATAGAGTTTTGCTTCAGGAGAAAAAGGGATGAGAGGTTTGCTAGGGAGATGGCAAACAAGGACAGGTACCGCCCTTCTCGTGGTGTGCCTGAGCCTCGTGTTGTGCCTCGGAGTAAGGGTGTTGTGCATACGGTTCCAGCTTGGAGGGATCGGGGCTTTCCTACTCGAGGTGTTGGGAGTTTCGGCTTTAGAGGTCATGGTGTCGATCGGTTTGGTCTCTTTGGTCATGGTGTAGGTGATAGGCGTGTTGAGTTTGATGGTGGTAGGTTTGCTGGACGTTCTCTACCTCGTGATCAATACCAGTTTGGGAGAGGTTGCAGTTTTGAGTCTCAGAGGGGCTACGGGCCACGTTTTCCCTTTTGTGGTGCTCGTACTCCTCCAGCGAGGCGTGAGGTGATTCCCCGTGGTGGTCATAGCGTTGGTAGGATGAATTTTGCTAACCCCACTTTTGAGCAAATGGCTCGGCACTGGTTTGACTCTTTTTGTGCTAACCCCAGTGTTGAGTCGAGTTCTCTTTCTCGCTCTTGGTTTTGATTTTGCAGGCGGGAGGCTTAGAGGACTTTTGGTGGATCGACTCCGGAGGCTAGCTAGCGGCACATGACCGGAGATCGAAGGTGGCCCTCTAGCCTCACCCCGGTGGTGTCAATGGAGTACATCACTTTTGGGGATGATGGACGAGAACGAGTAATCAAGTAGTCTTGTGACTTTGAGGTGTGTCGCTCTTGTCAAGCCACTCGGTTGCTTTTGCTCTTTGCCATTTCACATGTACTTAGGGTGAGATTTGTATGCTCTTTGGCCCTAGTGCATGTGTTTAGGGGGAGCTTGTGAGCTTTGTGCTCGTTTGCCCTTTTTGAGCTTCAGTTGTGGGTCTGATGTACATATGCATGTTGCATTTTCATTCTTGCATCATATCATGTTTGCATCTTTGTATCATAGACTGCATTTGTATCATATTCTTTAGAGATGTGCTTCTCCTATATACATTGATCATTATTATATGCTGGATGTGAGCTTATGACTTTGCTAGTGAAGCTCTTGTGATGTATAGCTATGCTCTTGGTAGCTTTGGGATGTATATGCATGTGGATGGCTTACTTTTGTGAAAATGCTATATATGATCCTCTCTTGTGAGTTGAATGCCTTTCATGCTCAAATTGTGCTCATATGGCTATATCTTGCTTAATTTGTGCTTGGATATCGTGCTCTTTTCATTTGGGGTCAAAGACCCATTTGTCATCATGAATGTTTAGCCTACATGCTACCTTGTGGAGAAGCCTAAGCTTCTTTTTGCCGCAAAGGCACTTCATGTACCATGCTTAATTTGTAAATCATGAAATTGATATATGAGATGCCTATGCTTGAAATATATGCCTCCATGTCAAATTTGCTTTAAATTCCTTATCTTGGGTGCTAAACCGTTGCATGATGTTCACCATTGAGAAGTCTTATATTTAGAAGTGGACACATGGCTCGGTGGCTTTGACATGACATGAGATAGCTTGTAGGTGTTTGTGATGATCTTGTGATGAGAACTTGTGACCTTGCATAAAGTTTGTGGGTTATATGTTGTTTGTGCTCATTTTGATCATGCTTAGGTTCTAGGCTCATGAGAGGGAAATTTTGTGAAAAATGCGTCATTTTGCTTATGGCTATGTCACATGCTTATATGCTCCTATCTATCTTGTTGGCGATGCTTGTATGGAATTTGTGGCTATCTTGCTTGTCTATGTCTCATTTTTAGCATGTTGTAGTGCTCTTTGTCTATTTGAGAAGCACAGGCTTGTATTTGTAGCCTTGATTCATGCATTACCAACAAGGGGGAGAAGTGTGCATCCAATTCATATCAAGGGGGACAAAACAATGTTATTTGGTGGAGATTTTCGCCAGGTACTACCTGTAGTTGAGGGCGGTAATAGATTGGACACGGTTGATGCATCCATAACTAACTCTTACCTATGGAGTCATTTTAGGATTTTAAAGCTTACAATTAACATGCGCATACTTGGAATGGGGGATGATGGTTTAGCAGCTGAGGAGGTGAGAGACTTTAGTAACTGGGTGTTGAGCATTGGCGATGGCACTGTAAAGGGTACTGCTCATGGTGATGATGGAGACTCTCTGCTGATTGAGATACCAAGTGACATTTTAGTTCCAAAGCTAGACTCTGCTATCGATAATGTGTATTTCTACTTATCCCAATTTACAAACATTATATTCTGACCCAACCTACCTAAGGGAAAGAGCTATCATTGCTCCCAAAAACGACACAATAGATGAAATTAACAGCCATGTTCTTTCCTTGGTCCCAGGCCATGAAAAGGTATATCTTAGCTCAGATACATTGGTTGAATCATCAAAGGAGCATGGTAATTTGGACTTACTATACCCAGTTGAGTTCCTAAACTCTCTCCAGTTTAAAGGTATTCCTTCTCATAAGCTTGTGCTGAAGGTTGGTTCGCCTGTCATGCTACTACGTAATTTAAATAAGAGTGCCGGCCTATGCAATGGTACACGTCTTATAATAACACAATTAGGTGATCGGGTGTTGGAGGCTCAGATTATAACTGGATCGCACATTGGTGACAAGGTGCTTCTTCCTCGCATTGCCTTGCATGTGTCAAGTACTAAATGGCCATTTGTTCTTAGTAGGTGGCAGTTTCCAGTTCGATTGTGTTATGCAATGACCATAAATAAGAGCCAAGGGCAAACTTTGCAGAACGTTGGTCTGTACTTGCCACGTCCAGTTTTTTCCCATGGACAACTTTATGTTGCCATATCACGTGTGACATCTAGAAACGGGCTTAGGATTCTAATCGACGATGATACGGTCCCAAATGCCAATGTTACTCAAAACATTGTCTACAAGGAAGTTCTCCGGTCCCTTTGGTAAACTTTCTATGCATTGCCAGAACTGCACACGTACTGCATGCTATTTATTAGATCATCCTTGTATCTCTAGCGCGTCTGGCATATTTTTCAGCTTACAATTCCTTACCTACTACAGTTTACAGTTCTCCAATTGACAACCTTTTTGTCTTATTCCCTGCATGGTTGGACCGGCAACAGATGGAGTACAGCTTACTATCACAGATAAATCCAACAAGGCACAATTGGTGCATCAAGGTTAGAGTTGCTAGGATGTGGAAGCTGTCTGGGACATCTAAGGGGAGAAGTTATACTGCTTTGGAACTTGTCCTGGTCGATGAAGAGGTATAATACTTGTCCCTGGTATATTTTCCTTAGTAGTTTCCTTGTGATTGTGAGTTTTTTTTTCATCAGGGTGTAGGCATTACAGCTTCCGTTGGGCAGAAGGACATGAGTAAATTTGCCAACATTTTGGTGGAAGGATGCTCTTATGTGATCAAAAAATTCCAAGTTAGTAGGCAATCAAGGAAGTTCAATGCTGTTCCAAACACACAAACAATCTATTTTACATCATGGACTATTGTGGATGAGATACCTCCTGAGTTGTCCAACAACCTTCCACTGTATATTTTTAATTTTGTTGACTTTGAGGACTTGGATCACAGGGAAAGGAGTGACAATAAATTAGTGGGTACGTACCCTCTATGATTATTTATAGTTTAGGCTTCCTCTTTCTATTAAGCAGCATGTATTGTGTGATACTTGACACGACGTCATGGTTGTTCAACAGATGTTATTGGGCAACTTACAGTCATCCATCCATTGGTGCAAACTAGTGGCCTGAATGGTCCTTCTGTCAGGAGATCAGTGGAGATACGTGATCTAAGGTTTGTTATGTACTGATTTACAATAGTTTGGGCATTTCTGTTCACTGAATGAACATAATATTATAGTGATAGGGTTTTACCCATAACTCTGTGGGGGGAGCATGCAACGTCCTTTGAGGACGAGTTTCTTATTGAAACGATCGGCAAAGATGAACCAGTTGTTATCATTTTTGCTGGGATGCAGGTGAAGACATACTTAGGTAAGTGTTAGTATATTTCATACTAATTATCAGTAAAAATAGGTCTCATGTCCAATCTCTTGTTGTAATACGTCTACTTGGATACGAAAATAGGTGCTACAACCTGTGGGAGCGGTTCTGCAAGTAAATGGTATTTGAACATTGATATCCCTGAAGTTAATGCTTTCCGTGCCAGGTAACCTGCTGTGTGTACCTCACTTTTTTTTACCTTTGCTAGATTCTGCATGCATGTGCCTTCTAAGGTGTGCTTTTCTTTTTATCCCCAGCTTGCACGGAAGAGGTTCTGAAGTTATGCTTCTGCCAGGGGGTGGCGATGAGGCGGCAGGAGCTATTGATGAGGCATCTTCTAATAGGAAGACTGTGTCAGAACTCCTCTCATTGGATCCTCATGAGAATAATGTACATTCTGTTCCTCAAGCAAGGTCAACGTACAGCTATTATGCCAAAGTAACTGATTGTATCTTCCATATTGTGTTAGGATGTGCGATTTACTTGTGATGCAAAGATAAAGGAAATCGATGTTTCAAATGGTTGGTGGTACAAAGGGTGCAGTAAGTGCAAGAGAGGGCTGAAGCCAACTTTGGAAGGCTTCGAATGTACTAACTGCGATGAAATGAAGCCAATTATCGTTCTCAGGTAGCTCTTATTTGACATGGGCATCCCCTTTGAAGTTCCCAACTTGTAAATTATTCCTAACATGCCTTTTATTTACTACATAGCTACAAGCTAAATGTGATGATTGAGGACAGTACTGGTCGTGCAAAAATATTTCTGTTTAGGGGTGTAGCTGAGCAGGTTGTGCGGCGGACTGCTGCTGAACTCGTGGAAGAAAGCTCATCCAATCAAATCTTACTACCTGCGTCTCTCCGCAGTCTTGTTGGATGGAGGTATGTGTTTCAAGTGGTTATCAGTGAGCAAACCTTTAGAACTGGACAGCTTTGTTTTCAAGCTAGGAGGGTGTTTGTGGCGCCAACGGATCCTGCGGAGCAACCTCGTAGTGCAGGTGGCAATAATGCTCGTGGTCCCCTTGGTGGCTCATCCACAACTGCAAACTCTAAAAAGGAAAACGAAGGTGGTTCTAGCTTATCTGAAGTGCCAGAGGGTGCTTCCACGCCACCTCTTGAAGTGCTAGAGGGTGCCTCCACGGCACCTCCTGACGGCGTTGCCATTACTCATGGCAAGAACTCAACAACTAAGGGGAAGGATGTTTCCTCAAGTGCTAATGATGAGTCTGGGTACGTACCTTCATCCGATTAATTTCCATGTGATGGTTTGGTATGGCTGCATGTCCAATAATTAACAATATACAAACTATTAAACAAAAACTATTCTGATACCGAACGATAAAGTAGTCCACATGTGACGTGTGTTGGCCGTCTAATAATGCATTTTTATGGTGCAGAAATAATCTTCTTGGTAAACGGTCGCGTTCTGTTCGCAAGGAACTGTTATCTGGAAAGAAAGAGAAGGCTAGGTAACTTATGTTTTAACGTATTGTGTTGTTAGTTAATCTCTGGCAACTACTAAGTAACTTTATCTATCCCCACTTTGCAGTAACGAGTAGACCTTTGTTAATTTGTGCCTGCACCGTCGCGTACCAGCTACGGCGTCTCTACTTCTGTCGAGGAGTGGTTGCTGCGTGTGCCACGTGGTGCTCGCTTAATTGACATTATCCTACAAGGTCATGGAGTAATAAACGGTCTGCTACTTGGGCTCCATGCTTAGCCTACCTCCTGTTGCTTGTGTTGGCCTCTGGCTTTGGTATTTGTATTTTAGAGAGATCACTTTGGCGTTTCAGTGGATAATAATAAGGATGTTTATGTTCGAACTTGTTTTAGTATAATAGTTGTGTTAGTTCGAATTTGTTTTAGTACAATATATGTATCAGGACCCTTTTTCCATTGTTTGTGTGGCTGCACGCCGCCTTGTTATCTGCCATGAAAATCACTGTTTTTAGAGTCCCCTGTTATATATTGAGTAATCGTGTTTTCACGGTGTGTTAACATGCATATGCCGGAGTCTTCAGGTTGTTTTGTTTGGTTTCTAGCTCATCCATGTTCTTATCCATTTCAGTCATATGTTGGGATCCCATGAAACCTTTGTGAGGAGACGGTATCTTGCAACAAAGATATTTCCCTACGTGCGGTACAATAAATAATGTTGGATACATGCCTATGTGCTCAGACACATCCATCACTATGGGGGATACATAATTACAAATAGATTTATCTGTATCTCATTTCCCTCAAAAGTCACAGCTGAGAAGCCAATAAAATTCCTATATGAATCCTAGGCAAATGATGTGCCATCGATTAACACACATCTCTAAACGTAGTAAATCTTAGGTTTGATTTGTACTCACCAGTTATTAGGATTTAGGAGATGGGCTTAAGTAGGTAAGCCTGCCGGGCCTGCACACAGCCACACACCCCGCCTCATCCCTGTGCACAGCGGCAGACCTCGACGTTGCGGAAGCGCCGCCGCCGCACTACTTCGCCTCGCTGGACGTCAATTGTTAGACGGCCTAGCTCGATTCGTGAGAGGAGACACCGATATTCTGACGTCGTCCGAGCTCGATTCGCAGACCACACCGAGTTTGCTTCGCGGAAGCATGTGCTCGATTTACCAGAGGTGGCGACGGGCGGCTCATTCTCCTTGGCTTCCATGCCTTCTACTGCATGAGGGTCCGGCTTAGGGAAGGCAGCGTGTAGAGGATGGATCTGTGCTGCCGTGGCTTAGCAAGACAACGGGGGGTATGCTCCGACGAGCGCTGCCTGGATTCCGTCTGTGCTATTGAGCTAGAGCTGGAGCGCATTTTGTCTTGTGGGCACCTGCAGGAGTCTACGGGATCGGAACATGCTTGCCTCGTGCGCAAAGACATTAGCGGGTTCCTGCAGAGTAATCAAATTCTTCGTGCAGGCTAATGCAGGTGCGTGCAGGCCGCCCGCAGGTGCGTCTATCTACATCCTGTGTCACCAGGGCCACCGCTGAGGCTCTGACTGGCTTTCAGAGACAAGCTAGGCAAATTGGACTAGCTTTCATGGCAGGCTAGACGCTTCGTACATGCATCACAACTCACAAGCTAAGGTTATTATTGGCTTGATTGCTACTAGCACCTAATAAGTGACGGCTTCCCCCTTGACTGTTTGCGTCTGATGCCTTGGTCCCAAAGGAACTTGCCAGCCTGCATGGTCCTTTTTGGCCTTTGTTTAGCAGGAATGATGGTTTCGCTAAGTGCTTAACATGGGCAAGCCAGTTTTAATTTAATGGCTTTTTTAAAGCAGAACGTGCCTTCGGAATTTAAAAATACTGTTTCTGGTTATATACTTTGGAATCTGATAGGAGTTTTTGAATCATAGTAGTTTAGTTTTATTAATAGCCAACCAGCACGTGCACACACACTTGTAGACGACCTTGGAGTTCAGCTATTTTGTATGCAAGGCATGGTTATTTAATTAGTCGAACAACACGTCAACAACAGTGGCACGTTGCATTGTTTGGACTTGGGCAAATTAAATTAACAACCAGGATACATCGATGCACCTTTTATCTAGTGCTAGAGCTACTCTGGTGCATGCCATGCAAAGCGGGCCATGCAAATTACACGCACGTACTCGATTGGGTTGTACTCGCAGATTTCTTTGTGCGATTCCCTGCTCGCCCCATGCACGGATCCACGCCATTCATTGGAACGGTGCGCGTACCGGCCTGCCCTTGCGGCGCCTTTGCCTCTTGTTGGGTGGAACGACCACCACCTGCTCCTTGTGTGAGCAGCTATGTTGTGCAGTGTCTTGCAAGTTAGGTAAGCTCCTGCGTAGCCCTGGTTCCTTCTTCCTCACTGCCCGAGAGTAGAAGAGCACATCGTGCAAGGAACGGTACCGAGTATTCACTTCAGCGTTTTCTGTGGAGCTGCCAGACCCGTCTTGTACCTGAATGCAGCAAGTCAAGCAGTCATCGTGCGTGCATGGGGTGTACTGAACTTTTGTGGCAACTTCATTGCTTAAGGACAATAAAATAAACAGTTAGCAATACCTTGCATTCCACCGAGCAAAACCTGACGGCATCCATTAGTCCACGGTTGCACACAATGCATGCGACCCTATGGGAGCCATGCTTCATACTGAGCTGCGAATACCGTTTCTTTAGATGCACTACTCTGGAACAATTGATCGTATATACCTGTATTCCTGTGATATCAAACAAATCTTTTATGTCCACTACTCGCACCACTTCGCTTAGTGATGCCCTACGGACCTGTCAAATGGTTTTGTGTTCGAGCGTAAGCGGTGCGAAAGGAGTGGGTAAAAATTAAGTACAAATAAATGGAAATGGAATCTTTATGAGGAAGCCAGAATCAGAAACCTGCAGCATGCGATGAGATTCGTGATCTAGACGCTGGCAATGAGAACATAATGCTTCTTGCTGCAGGCCTTCACAATCCAGGCAAAAGTAGATGCACCTGTTCTTATGTCCTGCGTCGTAGTGCACTGGACATATGTGGTAAAATTTGTTGCCAAGTAGTGCGGCCATCCGCTCAGGCCCTATCCGAGCAGCAGCCATTCCTCCCACACGCTGCTAAAGTTGGAACACTTGTATATATGAATTCATTTGAGTTGGAAGAACTGTATACAATTGCATAGTGGTGTACCTAACAGTATTACAGTATACTGACAGTATGGTAACAATACAGTCTTTTGGATATGAGGCTGCAGAAACAAGCCAGTGGCAACATGATGCACGCATTTTTGCGAGGAAATAAATGTGCAGAATAAATCCTCACCAAAATAAATTTAAAAAAGGCTTCGCGTACAATGTGCTCCTGTGTATCTATAGTGTATGTGGAAATTTCGTGGAACAGTTGTAAAGGATAATTGCAAAATTAGTGAGGCTCAAAAGTCATTCGTCACTGGTATTGACTACCCACCTTGCGAACCCACTGGACTTCTTCTTTTGTAGTAGAAGTAAAGAATCAGTGTGTCGTTATGTATGTTAGAAATGTCTGTGCAATATTCTCAGCTGGTTTATGGGGTCAGAGAGAATGGAAGGAATGCCCTTGAAGTAGCATGCATATGGGCTATTTAAAGAGAAGCATCTATACCTGCCACTGGATATCCGTACCCACTCCTTAAATCCACATTCACTTCAAGTGGAGAGTTGCGTATGGTTTAACAATTATATATCAATTAGAAATAAAAAAGCACAAAATTAATTATTCATTGAATATGAATGTGATTGGAGAGGGTAAGAAGTGAATAATAATCATTTGAATTTGGGTTGTCTTGTTCACTTAGCTTATCAGCCACCAGCCAGCAGTAATTTTCTCTCGCAACAATTCAGCACGAATTGAACCACCATCAGGTAGTCAGCAATATTTTTCTCTCACAGGGCACCGACCACCAGCCAAACGAAACAAACAGGCATTAGGCTGTGTCTCCTTTTAGCTGGGAACACATTTAAGAGGAGAAGTGTTATGAAGCTGTTTCCTCCACGCAAGTGAGGCATCCATCATAGGTAGACTAGGCCCTAGGCCAAAACGTAGCACCTAGTGTGTCTTGCTGCGCATGCACTTCATGCTGTTCCATGTTCTCTCCATTCGTATGTGTCACATAGCATCACTTCACCGCGTGCTTGGTTATTATTCTGTGGTTTGAATCAAATATATTTTACTCACATGGTGAGCGACGCAACGAGCGGGTAAGG
Organism: Cenchrus fungigraminus; assembly: GCA_036936925.1. Classification (NCBI taxonomy): domain Eukaryota; kingdom Viridiplantae; phylum Streptophyta; class Magnoliopsida; order Poales; family Poaceae; genus Cenchrus; species Cenchrus fungigraminus. Next base: position 51,177,188 of record CM072772.1, on the reverse strand, counting down.
ATCATGAAAATCAATGAAAAATTAATTCAAGTATATATGTATTTTATTTGATGAGGTACATGCATTTTTGTCTTGGATCCAAATTCATGTATATACGTACAACTTTCGATGTCTAGACTGAGTTTCAAAGTAGTACGTTGGTATTCATTAAATGCTCAGCCATTAGTACTGACGTACTGCCTTACAATGTTTCATGAAAATGACTCATGCCACATGTCCCTTGTCCCATGCATACAATCATTCTATCGTTCACACACTCAGTCCTTTTTTATGAGATGGGACTTATTTAAATGGGTATTTAACCCCATGACTACTCTTAGCATCACTGGTACACAATCACAGATACTTATCTAGCTAGAACATAGTATTACTATATGTCACGATTGACCATGCACTACTTCTTGTTTGAGACGATAATACCAATGCACGAATGCAGCTGTTTGTACACATTAATTGCTTCCTACTTAGCTTCCATGAAACTCCATCGAAGTGTTTTGCCCATCCAAATAGCTGTTCTTAATGATCGGATCCTTGTCTTCTTTTTCACCTTCGACGGAACCAGTTATTTTTTTCTCCAGCCTCGATATTTCTGCTTCCAACCTAGCATTTTCTGCAAGTAACTTAACGTGTTTTTTCCTAAATATGTACAGTTATCTTCAAGGAAATCCCTTTCTTCGACAATTTCTTTGCATACCTTACTAATCTTCATGACTCTTTTCTTCCACAGCTTCAGCTCGGTCCTGCTGAAATCATTGATCGTAACGAGACCACATTTCTGTAGACTGTTGACAGCTTTACGAGCAGCCTTCCAGATAGCTTTCCTTGCACGAGCTGATGACCTGGCCGTGAATTCTCGTGGACCTCTATATCCCATAGATACCCAGTTAACCAGGTCCACTTCTATGGTAGCATGGAACGTCCAGCTCTCTCTCTCCTCAAATGTTATGTTTGGTTTTTCCAGTCCAAGTTGCTCTACAATCTGTGCTAGAGTCTTTTCGTAGCATATGGTCAGTTTTGCCATATCTAGGCAACCTGGAATAGTAATCAGAAACAATTAATACCTGCATGCTACTTGTGTAGCAAATGAAATACAGAAAAATCTTAGCTAAGATGCATACAGACACATTATTTCTTATATTAATGGATGACAAGCTAAATTAGTAGGATAATGCTACGTTTAGGATGCCCAAGAATTCACTCCTTCCACTCATTTGCATGCTAGCTACAGCCATCATTTGCTTACTATTTAACTTCTACTACCACCACAGCCTGCTTGCCGATCAAACTCCCCCCTGCTCCTGGCTAGCATCGCTTTGCCTTGCGACGACCTACCTATAGGTCGGCAGCTATATGAAAGTCTCTGTGGAAAGCTAGAGCTATCCATGATACGTTCATCACTACCTGCATAACGGGAATACCGATTGCACGTATCTAGACCGATAGTAGAACTACGAAATTGATATTAGACTGAATTAACATAAAGGTTTAGAAGTTTACGAATAAACTTGCTGTGACTAAGCATACCTCGGCCTCTATTGTTCCCTTATTGGTATATAGTGTGGCGGTGATCTCCCTTGCTAGCTCCACATCGACTATAGTTTTCCTTTTATAGACCATCTTGAATCCTGAGAATTCAGATATGCTTGTCACAGCTACAGACCACATAAAGGGGTTGTGGATCATGGTCCTCACTTCTAGAGTTGGCTATCGACATTGACATGAGCTCATGGGGCATTGATGAAGCTGCGGCAGCCAGTGGACTTCATGTCTTTTTCACCTGCTATGTTAAGTCCTGTGTCTTTCTAGAGTTGGCAAAATTGTACTGATCTGACCTGATGGTCATAGTTGTTGCTACTGAGATGGTGCTGGAGTGTCTTTCACTGAAACTTGAGAGTTGACAGTGATGTGAACTGAGCCTGCAAAATTTCAGATGGGGCAGCCATGTACTTCACTCAAGTTGAGAGTTGATAGTAACCTGACCTCACCCTATGGAAGTTGTTGTTGGAGAAGCCAGTGCACGTTTGCAAGCCTGCCAGAGGCTTGTGTGGGAAGGGCACCACATTTATTTGCCACACTATTGCATTCAGTGAAGCATCATTTCACACGTATATTGACATCTTTTTAAAGTTGGCAATTGACACTGACCTGCGGAAACCAGTGGATCACCTCAAGTGTGAACTTGCACTTGTCACCACCAGTATATAATTAGGATTGCTCCTTCATTTCATCTTAATTACTCACTATACATACATTCTTATATTGTTCTGGGCAGTGTATGGTTTATGTACACAGGTGTCATCTTAACGCCATCCTATTGGACCTAGTGTCACTTGCCGGCCTTGCCACTTGTTCTGTTACATGCCTACGTGGTCACAACATAATTTGTATTTGCCAATAGTATTATTTAATTAGGGTTCCCAACCTTGTCATCTAGCTACCTCATGTCCGGGGATGCACAGGCATGATGCATGTGCTTGCCTATTTATACAAGAATCTTCAAGCCACGCATCCCCAGCTTTCTCCTTGCAATTCAGATTGGGTGTCTTGTGATTGGTTGATGCCATAAAGGAGCAAAGAAAACTCATTGACCCACGTGCACTCACCTGTGGGACAGGTTAATTGCCACGGCTTCCCAACCCTTCCATGCACTTTTTAGCTTTGCTCTCTTGCTTACTTTGTTACTCTTTTTTTTCCTATTAAAATAATTATTTACGTATCTATGTGGGATGTGGTATATCAAATAAAAACACAAGTAATGAAGACTTTTTTTGCTGGTATACAACAAAAGATCAAACGTATGGTAGTACTCCCTGATTTACATTGCGTGTGAGCTTATTGTAAAAGTAATATGAACAATGGCAAGGGCATCACTGGGGAGAAGAATGATAGCAGTTGTTCTATATGCCTTTAATTTGACTCTACACCTGCCATGATGCGCATACTGGTGTAAGTTTGGTACTATTCAATACACGTGTAACTGGAGATTATTTCTGTAAATTAATTAGCCTACTTTTATGTGTAGATTATTTCTGTAAATTAATTAGCCTATTTTTTTATGTAGGATCGAGTTATAGTTACACAAGGAGATTCTGAGGCAAATGATTATCGAGTTGGGTGGAACTATCTGTACCAAAGGGGTGTATAAACTGGATAGGAGTAAAAGGGTAGCCTAGGTCACAGTTGAAATTCCCCCTATAGAGGGCCAAGGGGTGGTGGAGGTTGAAACTTCCCAAGGCATTTGTTGCATGACCGATTACGAAGCTCGGGAAAATGTTTCTGAAATAGCAAGTGCTCATTTTTTCCACATAAGAATATCAGTGTTAATGATGTGAATTATGTTTCATGGTTGGAAATGTATAGTCAGTGGCACCACTGTATGAGCTGGTCCTAGGTTCTATAAATCAAACACGAAACCGTGCGTATAGAGAAAACCAGGCTATTCGATGCCCATATGGTACTCTTGAATCGTTTGAGCTCCATCTGTGTCAAATATAGTGACATCCTTCCCTTAGTGTCTTGTGCTACACCGTCACAGACTCCAAACATATGTATGGAAATAGTCATGTACACTGGATCAAAGCCACCAGTGACATGACACGAACTTCTTTCTCGGGAATCGTTCAGCATTCTGCAAGAGAACACCTCTAATGGAAGTCCACTTACTGAATGAATGGTATGCATATTTTATATATTAAGTTGGGTTATTTGCTTTTTGCAGTGCTGCAATAATCGATACTACCTTACCGAGTTGATGAATTCCCTAGAAGAGAACATGTGACCACATTTACAAGAAATAAGGCAAAAGGTAACTTATGTATCATTTGTATTATAGGCAAGACTCACCTGTGTATACCACCAAGTCTAGAGGTACCCACCAAACCCAGAACTGAGCATCCAGCAATATAAACCAACTAGCATGGTACCTTTGTCGTATGAATTGGATGTTAAAATTTATGAATGGACCGCAGTGTTGAGTGAATAACACCATGTTAGGCACATAAGACCATATCAACCACTAGCACCAATACATTCAAGCATCATCAGTAGAATGGTTCAAGCCATATGCCTATGCAAGACTAGGCAAGAGTGCTGGAAGTAGAGTACAACAATTCAATAGAAATATATGGCACAAACATGCATTATGTTCAACAAAGTGTCTGTATGAGTGTATGTGAGAAGCCAACAAGAGCACCAAACATATGTATCATCTACCCAAAAACTCATTTACATATCTAAATGCAGGACCACACACATCATGTTCCCAAGCTTTGGCAATGGCGTTGTGGGTTGCTCCAGTGAGATGGGCATGTATGGTTTCGGTGGCATCAAGGGGACAAACAGGCCAGCCCCAAACATCAGTAATGTGTTGAATCTTTGTAGTTTGCACTTGTGCAAGGGCTTGTGTATTGGCTTTCATCTCCTTTATGCAGTCACAAAGTCTCTTGCGTCCAACAAAATATTCTCCTAATTTTGATACACCAATTGCCCTAGCTAACCCAGTTTGCCCCGTGAACTCATGCAGGGACAAAGAATCAAAATATTCTTTGAGTTCCTTGATCAACCCAGCATCAACCATATTATCAACACGACGATTAAGATATTCCTTTAGAACTAACTCATGACAATGGATCCATAGAAGGCAACTTTGGAACCATAAACTTGGTCTATAGCTAGCAACTGCAAAAGGATTGACGAGGGAGGAATCCAAATGCTCAGCAAGGTATGCATAGATCAATGAGTTTGACCCACCTACTAAAACAGGTATGTTACCACACCTTACAATAGACTTTGTAGTTGTGGTTGCAATAGATCGAAAGAAAGGTAGAGAAAAATCATCATTGATTGCTTGAATGACCCCAATGAGGTGATGAGGAATACCACATTGATCATTTAGGCGAACCTTGTTGGTTGTGATGTCGAGCCCATCATATATTTGCATCTTGTCAGCATTTACTACTTCACCACGAATCCTCTTGGATACATCAATTGATAGCTTCGTCTTCCCTGTTCCAGTAGCACCCATGATCACCACTGGCTTAATCGACAACATCTTACACTTAGAAGATGTAGTCTTAAAAACAGAGTAGAGGATGGAGCAAGATCGGAATAGGAAGGGGAAAGTGACTCAAGCCTGGTGAACCCTAGGTTCCTCAACCCATGTTATACCAAGAGTCGATCGGAGGGTGGGTATGAAAATGAGGGAAAAGTGTTTTGAGGCCTTTGAATCGTCTACCAGCCCTAGTTATACTAAAAGTAGAAGGATGGAGTTGAGAAGAGGAAAGGTATTTTGACTGTAGTATACTATCACATATAATTAGCTTATTCATGAGAGTATAGAATGTTCATGCATGTATGGTTGTTAAAATGAATCAAAAATAATTTAATAGTTAAATAACTAAGATATAGTTACTATGTGCATATATTTTTCAATATTATATTTAACATTAAATAATTATTTTCCTGTGATGATTTCCAACCCATAAATTACTTATAATTTTGGTTTTATTTTCCGCAGAGTTACGTAACATTTATTTTGGGATAAAATTATGATCTCCTAGCCATGTGTTTTCATGTGAAATTTTAAATTGACCTATCTTTACAGAAATTTAGGAACCATTCCAAAATCATTAACCAAAAACGTCAAACGGCATCATAATTTGAAATTTTGTTAATCTATATTGACTTAAGCCAATGTAGATTGCCTAATGAAGCTTCAGATGTGCCCTGTCACCAATGCCCGTGAAACACAGGTAACACATGTTCTGCATCCGACCACCACCGGCATGTTGTCACCTCAGCACCGCCCACGCCACTACGCGACACACCCAGCTTGGACACTCCTTCATAATAATGTGGGCCATGCATGTTCTGCATCCAACTACCACCAACATATTGTCACCTCAGCACCGCCCTCATGAACCAAAAACGTCAAACGACATCATAATTTGAAATTTTGTTAATCTATATTGACTTAAGCCAATGTAGATTGCTCAATGAAGCTTCAGATGTGCCCTGTCACCAATGCCTGTGAAACACAGGTAACACATGTTCTGCATCCGACCACCACCGGCATGTTGTCACCTCAGCACCGCCCACGCCACTACGCGACACACCCAGCTTGGCCACTCCTTCAAGTAATGCGGGCCTTGCATGTTCTGCATCTGACTACCACCAACATATTGTCACCTCAGCACCACCCATGCCACTAGGTGACACACCCAGCTTGACCACTCCTTTATAGGAACGCGGGCCGTGCGTGTTCTGCATCCGACCACCACCAACATGATGTCACCTCAGCACCGCCCATGCCACTGCATGACACACTCCCCTTAGCTACTCCTTTACCCATGCTGGTCATCAGTTATTGCACGCACCGGATGTGCATACTATACATAGACACATGCATGCATGTGAACCATGATGCACACATGTTTTGCTTCTGATGACGAGCACCGGCATGTTGTCACCTCAACACCGCCCATCCCACTACCAGACACACTAGCTCGGCTACATAATTGACTCTACTCCTCCATTGCCCCTGTTGAGCTCGGTCACTCCACTCATTGTAGTGATGGTGTTGGCTACTACTTCTCCTTCCACCTATAAATTATGATATCCAGGACCTCCTTTGCCATCACAAAGATCACATATCTCCACTACCTTTCCATTCAGCCTCAACCCTCCAGTTGCTTCATCTCTCCACTTTCGTATAGAACTTTGATTACAATGACGACAGTGTCCATGGCTGCCCAGGCTCTTGGAGAGGTAAACAACTATTTGGCATCATGGAGAAAGTCTTACCTCCCCCTATCTTGATTGCAAAGATATTTACCCCTCTTTTCTTTGCAGATGGTTGGAGAAGCATGGGTCACCAGTTACTGCTTGAACAAAGAAGGTTTTCCAAAACTGCTATACACTGCAATGCTCCGGCTTGGTATTTGTGATCACCCAGAATATGTAGGACGAGAGTATGAGGAGTATGGCACTGAGAGATGCGAAGTGACCATCTATATCGGAGCAAGTAAGGACTTCCCTGACATAAAGCCATGGGCAGTGACTGCCACAGGGTTTCGATTTGAGGATACCTATCAAGTTGTTGCTCGGAAGTCTTTGAGGTACCTATGCCAGATATATGAAAAGCCCATCTGTCGTACCCCTATGCGGTTCTTTCCACCTTTGGTAAGGAACCGCCCAGTGTGGATGGCTCGAATGAGGACCCTTGAAGGTTGTGAATTACGTGAAGATAATCCAACCATTGTATTCATGGCAAGATACTTGCTCAACTTAGATGATCTATATGACAAGCAAGCAAGCAAGCTGAGGAAGTGCATCCACAGGGCAGAGGAAGCTGAGAAGCAGATTAGGACCCTCCTCATGCAACTTGCTGAGGCTAAGGCACAAGCCAGTGCATCTGAAAGCCGTGAGGCCACTACAATTGAAGCCTTAAAGCAAGCAGAGGATCGTCATGCACAAGAGCTAAAAGATGCCTACCTTGTCACTAGGGGGAAAAGAAGGGCCCTCACATTAGAGGTGAAAGACTTCCCAATACTAGATGGAATCCCAATTCTTGACATGGAGAATGGGAAAAGGAAGTTCGTTGAGACCCCACCAGCACCTGCATCTACCGAGTTCTCAGAGGGGGTTCCTGATCTCGAGCCTACCAAGGAAGAAGAACTCCCTCTAAGTCAGCCACCACCAGAAGACAATGTTGCACTTCCTCTCATCCCAGTAGAGGATCCTTCATCATCGGAAGAATGATACAATCATGGACACAAACCTCCCAGAGGAATGGAGCTACTTTGGTCTGAAGCTATAGGCTTAGAAGTTGTGTAGCTAGGTTCTTTTGTGTCTAAGGGAAGTGATGATGACTTTGCTTTTGTAAACAATTAGGTAAATGAGATGTGTCCCTATTGTAGTGTGCTCTTTTTCTGCCAGGTAGAAGTTTAGAAGTAGTTTTGGCTAACTCCTTTTACATTTAAGGGAAGTGAAGATTATTTCACTTTTGTATGTCCCCATGTAAAGGAGTTTTGCCGTATTGTAGTGTTTGTTGTTTTCTCCTATAATGTAACATCGTGTCCCTACCCTATTAATGAAAAATTGTTGTGGTAGTCAACATGCGTGTGTTTTGCATATTACATTAGTTAGATAAGGGTGACAGTCCATGATCTATGAACTGTCACAATGCAAAGAGAAAGACACATTTACAACATCTAAAGAAAGCTTACTTAGAAAATGTATTTTATTTTTAAGGTATTGTGCTATGCCATTTGGTCACCCGCAGCGAAGCGCAGGCACAATGGCTAGTGTATAGAAGATTTGGCGTGGTTCATCTAGTGTATCTTTGTCTCCCAGCATTTCTCCTTTTTGGTGATTTTCAGAGGTTTTTCTTGGGATTTTCGTGGGAAGCTTTTGGAGGCGTTTCTTTGCGCGATTTGTTTTGGGAATCACACATGAGGTTGGTGTGCCTCTTTTCTTGGTGATCTTGCCCCTCAAATCCCGTAGGAAGGCCTCCGATTTTGGTGGTTTTTGAGTTCTTCGTGTTCTTGAGGTAGAGGCACGAGATTTGCGATTCCGGGAGTTGTAGGGAGTTAGAGGCCAAATCTTTTGGGGCATATCTTCCCTTTCGGGTGCTCATCATCTCCCCAAAGTTTCGCCTCAAGACTCCAAGCGGTTTGGGAGATCCATCGATCGAAAGTTTGGGGCTGTTTCGCGGGCTGTTTTCTGGGCTGCCCCGGATGATCCGGAGGTAAGGGCCGGGTGACCCGGTACAGCACTGTTGGCTGTAGGGTGATCCGGAGTTAAGGGTCGGGTGACCCGGTACGGTACTGTTAGCCCCCGGGTGATCCGGAGGTTTGTCCTGGATGTTTGAGGACCGGAGCGTCCGAGGACCGGTGGATGGTCGCTCCTTGGTGTGATGAGTGATTGACAACGTGGTGTGGACTGACTCTTGGCTAAGTATTGCAGGTGCAGGTGTTGACACGAAAATAGGACGTCACCTCCGCGCGCGACACACGTGACTCCCCGGTCTGTAGTGAGGTGTGCCAGCCAATCTGACCTGTTGATTGACAATGGAAAATATTAGGGATCGGCTAGAGAACCGATGACCTTTTAGCAACACGTGTACCAGCCAATCGGCCGATACGAGTAAAGCGGGATCGGCCGGCTCGAGAGCGACTGAGGCGCGAGGGTGTGGATAAGAAATCAGCTGGAATCGACCGATCGTGACATCAGCAACTCGAGTAGGTCAGAATCGGCTGTAGTGTTAGAAGCCGACGTGATCTAGATCGAGCGGGATAAATTGGTGATAATTGCTAAAACCACTGGCGAATAAAGAACTAGATGAAACCTCAGCGATGCGCTCGGAGGTTAAAGCCTAGGGTTATTCGGTAAAATGGTACTCACAAGCTTGCCGGAGATCGATCGATGCAGCCCGACAAACTTGAAGGACGGCGTTGTAGAAAAGAGAAAAAACGCAATGGCGAAGTCGCCGAAAAGTAGATGCTGTAAAGTAGATGCTGTAAATTGTAAAGGGTTTGCCCAGAGGCGGTTTGTTTGATATTGGTGTGTACACTTTTTCCGACCACGCAGGGTCGCTATTTATGTCCTGAGGACAACCCGACTCCTAGCCGATTACGGCACTATTTGCTTGCTTCTAAAGAAAACGAATACTACTAAAAATAGAAAAGGACTCTCGCAGGAGTCAAAACTCCCTAAAACTGACTCTTAACCTGTTGCCAATCGCGGATTGACCTGCCTCCGCCGTGCTTTCCTTTAGGCGTGTTTTTTTTCTTGATTTCCGCCTTCCTCTCTTTCCATCGGCCGATCTTCCGGTTGACCATCGGCCGATCAGGTTGACCCTCCAGCCCATTGATAGAGTTGGACTCCTCTGGCCATCGGCGAGTCCTGTTGACCATCCTCTCTCTTTAATCGGCCGATTGCCTTACTTTCTTATAGGCTGCTCCTTATTGACCTGTTTTTCCAAAAAACGGTGTCAACACATGCCCCCCAGTTTCGGAGTAAATGATCTTTTGCTCCGAAATTTACTCGAATCTGACATCTTCTTTTTTAATTTGGATGATAGCCGGATCCTTTTATAATACGATCAGTCCTCATTTGTTTTTACTGATGGTATCCTGTTCCCTCAATGTGACAGATCATCTGACACTTTTCCAGGACTGTTCACCATGTGACACTTTTGGTTCTTTCGTTCTCATTTCCTATAAGACTCACCCTTTTACCCAGGGATTCTTCCATGACTTCTCCAGACTTTTTGATCTTCCTGATGTAGGCATTGGCTCCTTTAGCTTTTAGGCATGAGAGGCATCTTTTCCTAGAAAACTCTTTAAGTGTTAATGATCGCCACTGGTCATTGACAGACTCTCACTTGAAATGGTGTTTCTCCTGGGTGCTATCAGTGAGCTTGCCAACTCTGTCTGCAAAGCTGGGCAAACGATTTCTGCGAAGCATGCTCTGTAGTCTGTGGACGTGTCAGAGAAATTTCCCCACTATTCACGATGTACGCGTGTTAACTCTATTTTTGGGAGTTATCTTTCTGAATCGGTCATCCTTTGGAAACTGAATCCTTCACGGGTCGTCTGTTTCCTCTTTTGCTGGATCTAGCATCTTTGGCTTCCGCCTTTCCTGGTTCCCTCGTCTCTATCTCTTCTGGTGCCCTGGCTATAAATAACTGCCCTCATCTTCCATGGAGAACACATCTCTCCTTCGTCCATGGCCCGAGATATAGATCTGGCGAGCTTTAGGCTCTTACTCTTCAGCTTCTTTCTTCCCCTCTGACACATGATGGCTAGAAGAATTCTTGTGATATAGTCTAGGGCATACTTCCCTCTCTAGTCTCCTTTTGTGAAGCTAGGAGGTCCAATAGCTAGAAGAACCCTTGTGATGCGTCTTGGGTGCATCAGCTGATGGAGGAGGGCGGAGGTCGTCCCTGGGCGTTTTGGAAAGAAGAACAACCCTATGTCTTCTTTTCCAACAATCCTGACGGGGAGAGTCACCGAATCTGGTGATTCATCTTCGTCAAATTTACGCTTCCTTTTTTGTTTTTCTCTTTCTTCGCCCCGTCACCCGTCTAGTGATGATGAATGTAATCGACCTGTTGTGATTCATCTCAACTTGTTTTCTCAATGTATTTCTTAGATCTATACTGTAACATCACCATTGTAATCGAAGATGAGAGAAATATATATATATATATTTTGTTCTAAGGGCGATTTGTACGTCGGCCATGATCTAGAACCGAACATGTTTCGATGATCGGCTATTTTATACTAAAGACGATTACACCTACAATCGGCTGTAACTTGAGTCTTTAATCGGCCGTTTTAGGCTCTGATTTGACTAAGCGTCTACCCTTATGCTTGGATAGTACTTCTTCAAATATTTTTTATTAAGTGCTCTGGCAAACCTTTCTCCTTCCAACGTTTCTAAGATATATAAATTGCCTGGCACACATTGGCTGACACGATATGGTCCTTCCCAAGTCGGCGACCACTTCCCGTATTTTGGATCTCTGGAGCCGATTGGTAATATAAGTTTCCAAACCAGATCTCCTTCGGCAAACTCTTTAGTTTTGACTTTTTTATCATACCATCTGGCTATTCTCCTTTTATTCTTCTCAATATTCTCCAAAGCTCTCAGCCGATTACCAGCAAGGTCCTCTAGTTCTTCTTTCATCATGGCCGAATAATCATCGGCTGATAATTGATCTTGTAAAGAAGTCCTTCTAGTTCCGGTTTTTAATTCCCAAGGTAATACAGCATCATGACCATACACCAGTTGATATGGTGACACTTTGGTTGCCCCATGGCATGCCATCCTGTATGCCCACAGTGCTTCATTAAGGATTGTATGCCACCGCTTGGGATTTTCATCGATCTTGCGCTTAATCAACTTGATGATGCCCTTGTTTGCTGCTTTTGCCTGTCCGTTTGCTTGAGCATAGTAGGGAGACGAGTTCAACAGCTTGATCCCTAGGGAGTTTGCGTATTCTTCAAATTCCCCTGAAGTGAATTGACTCCCTTGATCGGTCGTGATAGTCTGAGGTATACCAAACCGATAGACAATATGTTCTTTAACAAAATCAATCATATTGCCTGATGTCACAGTCTTGATTGGGATGGCTTCAACCCACTTTGTGAAGTAATCTGTAGCCACCAGTACGAATTTATGACCTTTGCTCGATGGTGGATATATTTGTTCGATCAAATCAATTGCCCAACCCCTGAACGGCCATGGCTTGATTATTGGGTTCATTGCCGATGCTGGAACTCTTTAAATGCTTCCAAACTTCTGACACTCCTGACGGTCTGCCCCCATCCGCAGGGCCACCTCCGACTTAGGCGGCCACCCCAGCTACCTCGAATGGGCGGCTCCGCCTCGCATGACCTAAGGCTCCTTCCGCTGCAATCCATCGGCCGGGGCCCCCCAGGGGAGGGCTACAATGTGGCGCAAGCTGCCCCGCGCCGCCCGGGACGTGCAGGAGCAGTAGGGCGAGCGGATCTGTCTTGTCAGGAGGGCAGGCCGTGATGAGATTTTCCCCGACGTGGGAAGCGGACTGCTCCGGTATCCCATCACCTGGATGCTGAACAATGGCGAAGGACGCGCGAATCCTTCGCCTGCAAGACATCGGACGACGAGACCCGACCCAGCAGGTATCAGAGGGAAGGTCGAGGCTTGCACGAGAAGCCCCGGCCTAATAGGACTAGAGTGCTCATGGGTCGGGAGAAGCCGCCTTGGAACGGGAGCCGCAGCTACGCCGCCCTACGAAGGCTACCACAGCTAGCACAGTGTACGGCGCCAACGGGAGACGAAGGGCCACGGCGTGGCACTGTTCCAGTACTGTTCCAGCATTGTAGCAGCACTGTAGCAGGACGTTGTTTTACCATCCTAACCCTTGTACACCAGCCCTCCTTGGACTATAAAAGGGGAGGCTTGCACCGTAAACAGGGGGTCCGACACGCAGAACACAGCGTACAAGTCCAACAACACACCACATTTACCGATCGAGCACTCATAGCTCACTACCGCACCCAGAGACTTGGGACACTTTCCCTCTCTCGACCTAAGCTTGTACCCCCTACTACAAGCCCCTGTGGGCATATAGAACATCTTCCCGAACTGGACGTAGGGCACCCCCTCGGTGCCTGAACCAGTATAATCCCGGTGTCTCTAAGCCCAACCATCCGGATCAGACACACGAAACATACCAAAATTTACTTGCCGGTGGTATCAAACCCCGACATACGGCTTCCACTACATATTTACAAAAGGTGAAAGTGCAAAAGAACTTGAAAAGAAGATTACAGAAATTCGAAACGAAGAGAAACTAGAAAACAACGAAACTTAACAACAACTGCTCTTGGTGCTCTTATTCTTAAAGCCAGTACTTCTGTAGCTTGTGCTGGTTCCATGAGTAAGGAACCTCTTCTCCTTCTAAGGTTTGCAATACGTAAGCCCCTTGCCTTGTTTCTGATACTAAGAATGGACCCTCCCATTTTTCTTCCAATTTTCCTACACCTCTTGTTTTTCTTCTCAAAACCATGTCTCTCCTGGATATCTTTTGCTCGCTACCCTCTTGTTTCTCCACTTCCTCGTTTCGTCTTGGTATTTTTCTGTGTTGCTCAATGCTTGCAGCCTGTCTTCTTCTCTTTTATTGATTGCCATATTCGTGTCTTCTTCGTTTTGCGGCTCTTGATCTGTTCTCAATGACTCCGATTTGACCTCCTCGGGTATAACAGCTTCTTCTCTGTACAGCAATTTGAAGGGTGTGAAATTTGTGGCTCTAGAAGTAGTTGTGTTGTGAGACCATACAACTCTTGACAGCTCTTCGGCCCACTTCCCCCTGGCCATTCCTGTCAAGTTCTTTTTGATTCCTGTGAAGATGATGCCATTGGCTCTTTCTACTGCTCCATTGGATTCTGGGTGATATACTGAAGTGAAGCATAACTTGGTTCCGAGGTTGAAGCAAAACCTCCTGAAATCTGTGCTATCGAACTGTTTACCATTGTCTACTGTCACTTCGTATGGTACTCCAAACCTGCACACGATGTTCTGCCAGAAGAACTTTTGTATTACTTGCGACGTGATTCTTTGCACTACCCTTGCCTCTATCCACTTTGAGAAATACTCCACTGCCACTATTGCATATACTTGTAGTTGCCTAGTGCTGTAGGAAGTTGTCCCACAATATCGATTCCCCATCTTGCGAAGGGCCATACCGGTGGTAGTAATTTATCTCGAGGGAGAGGTTTTTGTGTAGTTGCAATGCTTTTGACAATTGTCGCATCTTCACACTATATCTTCAGCGTCACGGACTGTTGTTGGCCAATAAAATCCTTGGCGGAATGCCTTCGCTACTAGTCTTCTAATTCCAATGTGAGATGAGCACATTCCTGAATGAATTTGCTGCAACAGATCTCGCCCTTCTTCTGTGGAGATGCACTTTAATCATGGTGCGCACACTCTGCTTTTGTATAAGTTGTCTCCTCTTATTTCATATGACCTCGCTCTCAAGGCCATTCTTTTGCTCTCTTCCTTTGACTGTGGCTCGTAGTGCGCTCTCAGAAATGCCATGATCGAAGATCTCCAGTCTTCGCTGGATACTGCATTTATGTATCTTACTGGTGCTTCATCACAATCAACTTATTTGCATTTCAGGACTTCATAGAAGACATCTGGCGGTAATGGCTCTTTCTGTGCTGCTGCCTTAGCATGTCTGCTTTATTGTTCTGATCTCTTGGTATTTTCTTGACGGTGAAGCCAAAGAAGAATTCTTCCATGCCTCGTACAGTTTTCAAGTATTTTGCCATTTCATCATGTTTTGCTTTATATGTCTTGCCTATCTACCTTGTGATGAGTTCTGAATCTGTGTTTATGGTCACTCTTCGTGCCCCTATTGCTCTTGCTTTGCGAAGGCCCAATAATAATCCTTCATATTCTGCCACATTGTTTGCCTTGCCTTCGAAGTCCAATCTCACAGCATATCTCATCTTTATGCCTGATGGTGACATTAAGATTGCCAAAGATGCGGCTCCATCATCTCAATATGCTCCATCACAGTACATCACCCATGGTGTTTCTGGCTTTTCTTCTTTCTTTTCTTCGCCCTGACTTGGAGTCCAGTCTACGATGAAGTCTACTAGGACTTGTGACTTGATGGCTGTTCTTGTCGTGAATTCTATAGCATACTGGGATAATTCTGTAGCCCATTTTCCTATTCTCACCGAAGATTCCTTGTTCTCTAGTATCTCACGAAGAGGATATGATGCGGGAACTGTGATTGAATAACTCTGGAAATAATGCTTTAACTTTCTTGCCGCCATTACCACTGCATATGTCATCTTCTTGAGTTCAGAGTAGAACTTTTTCGCTCCTGATAGAACCTCAGAAACGAAGTATACTGGTACTTGTTTAAGATGCCCTTCTTCGTATTTCTCTTCCACTAGAGTTGCGCTTACTGCACTGGCTGAAGCTACAATGTACAACAATAGCTTTGCTTTGTCTCCTGGACTTGTTAGTACTGCCAAATTTTCTAGGTAAGATTTGAAGTGTTCAAATGCCTCCTGATCTTCGGGACCCCAGTTGATCTTGTTCTTCGCAGACAACAGCTTGAAGAATGGTAAGCTTCGTTCTGCCGATCGCGCTATGAAGCGACCCAATGCTGCCATTCTTCCAGTGAGCTTCTGGATATCTCTCTTTGTCTGCGGTGTTCACATGTTTCTTATTGCTTCTATCTTCTCTGGGTTCGCTTGTATGCTTGACTTTGATACCATGCAGCCCAAAAATTTTCCTCTAGATACCCCGAAGATACATTTTTCTGGGTTTAGCATGAGGCCGTATTTTCTTAGGTTCGCGAAGGTTTCTCTGAGATCTTCGATATGTTGTTCTTTCTTTTTGCTATGTATGACAACATCGTCTACATAGGCTGATACATTTCTCCTCAACTGTGGGCCAAGTACAATTTTTATGGCCGACATTGCGCAGGCCTTCGGGCATTCTCACAAAGCAATATACCCCAAAAGGTGTTATGAAACTTGTTTTGTCTTCGTCTTCCCTCTTCATCCAGATTTGGTGATATCCAGAAAAGCAATCTAATAGAGACATTCTCTCGCAACCTGCTGCTGCATCTACCAACACATTGATTCTTGGTAATGGGTAATCATCTTTTGGACAAGCCTTGTTCAGAAGTGTGAAATCAATGCACATTCTCTGTCCCCCATTTTTCTTCGGTACCATCACTATGTTTGAAAGCCAGGTTGTGAACTGTATCTCTCTGATGACCCCAGCATCCAATAACTTCTCTACTTCGCTTTGTGCTGCTAGTTCTTTCTGAGGTGAGATGACTTTGAGCTTTTGTCTCTTTGGTGGGATCTTCAGATCTAGACGCAGTGCATGCTCTATTACTTCACGAGGCACTCCCTTAAGATCTCTTTTGCTCCAGGCAAATACATCTTGATTGTTGCGAAGGCATGTGATCAGAGCATTTTCTTCTTCTTCGGTCATTCCCTTTGCTATGGTGACTAGTTTGTCTTGAACGTCTTCGCAAAAACGCACCTTCTTTGTATGTTCGTGGGGTTGCATTCTCTTCTTTTCATCTTAGCAAAGTCTCTTTTTTGTTTCGACCTCTTCGAGCTCGCCTTCTTCTTCGCTTTCTATTGCCTCTTCACTGTTTCCAACTGCATGTACTGGCTTCTGGTTCTTGCCTACATTGTATTATCTGTCGTGTGCATCTTCCTGATCTCCATATATTGTGAGAATCCCGTTGCCAGTTGGTATCTTCATACACAAGAATGGCATGTGTATCACTGCTGCGAACTTGTTTATGATGCCCCTACCGAAGATAGCTTTGTAGGCATATGGGATGTCAACCACATCGAAGGTTACCATCTCTGTTCTCATCAGTGCTCCTGTTCCGAGACTTACATTCATTTCAATTGTTTTTAGAGCCTCGACCTTCTTGTTACCAAAGCCATATAATGCCTTCAATGTCTTCTGCAACTGGTCGTCTCTGAACTCCATTCTCTTGAACAACTCGTAAGTTATGATGTCTGCAGAACTCCCATTATCTACTAGGATGCCTCCCACATCATTCCCCAACAAGTATTTCGTGTTCTTTCCCAGCACTGCTTTGATTACTAGAGGATCTTCGTGAGGATACTTTTTCAGCTTGAGATCTGCCTCTGTGAAAGTGATTGGGATGTGTGACCACTCTGTTTTGAATACTTTTCCTGCGCACACATGGCTCACTTCTCTTTGATGTTCTTTATTCTATCTTTTTGTCAGATGTTTGGGAGAATTGCATCCACCTGTTATAGCATTGATTATGTTCATTCTTCGGTAGCGATCTTCGTCGTCTCTATTTTGATTGGCCTGCGAAGGTGCTTGGTGAGTGGGTTCTGGTTTTGGTTGACATGACGCTGTGCTTTGTTGCTGTAGTTGCATCATGTTTGGGTTGAACATTGGTGGCGGTGGGAATGGTATCTGTTGGAAGCATGGTTGTGCGTTGTATGGTTGCCAGTTTTGCATTGAACTCTGAGCCATCGAAGGTGCCATTGAGGATGTATGATTGACCATCTTCGACTGACTCTACGTTGTTCGCTTCTTGTCTTCTTCAATCTGCTTCTTCCGAAGGAAAGTTCTACATTCATAAGACCAGTGCCCTTTGTTAATGCCATGCAAGGAACATGCAGATTGAGGTGGTGGGCCCCTGCCAGAACCTTGGCCTCTGCTTCCTGTGGCTGCCGAAGATGCCATTTGTGAGTTGTTTCCTGAAACATTGTTTACATTGTTTCTGTTGTAAAAGCTCGGTCTCGCCGAAGGTCCTTGATTGTTCTGAGGCCTATTTCCCGATTCTGCTTGAGACTTCGCTTGGTTCTTTCTTTTGTTATATTCATCGATTCTTCGCTGCTTGCCTCTATCTGATTTGCAGTATTCTTGCATTATGTCAAACAACTGCTTCTCCGTTTTAGGTCTTCTTCGGTCTAAATATTTTCCACAAGGTCCTACCTTGAGACCATATATTACTGCATCAATGACAGTTGTGGCTTGCACATGTGGTGCTTTAGCTCTAGCTTTGGCAAACCTTTTGATGTACTCTTGCAGTGGTTCTTTGTCTCCTTGCTTTATGAGGTGAAGATCCCCTGAAGTGAGGTCTTGAGTTTGGTACCCCTGAAAATTGTTCTCTATTCTCTGCCGAAGTTGTTCCCATGATCTGATGCTTCCTTTTGGTAGCGAAGCATACCACTGTTGAGTTGAGCCCTTTAAGGCCATTATCATAGCTCTTGCCATTGCTACATCATTTCCCCCACCCGAAGATATTACCACAGTGTATTTCTGGAGGAACTGTCTGGGGTCTGATTCGCCATCATACTCTGGCAACGATGCAGGTAAGTTGAACTTCGGTGGTCACTCTGCCTTTTCGAGCTCTAATGAAAGAGGAGAAGCGGGTTTCACCTTGCCTGAGAATGGTTCTTTGTATCTCTTGTGTGGCGAACGTTCCACATACGCCTCTTCATCTGAGTCATAGTACCAGGAATCTTCGTCATTCTCATCTTCATCTTCATAAGTTTCATCATCTATGATTATGGGTCTTCTCTTTTTACTTTGCCCTTGCATTTTGCGAGGTTGTTGGGTCTCTTCTTGTTGCTGAAGAGAATTTAGTTGGGCCTGCAGAAGTGCCATTTGCTCTTGGAGCTGTAATGTTTTGCTTCTTATTGCTTGCTGTTCTTCGTCTACCTGCAGTTGCTGCAGTAACGTTCTCTTCTTTTTGACTTGTTGCAACATCTCATTGTACTTGGCTTTTTCTTGTGCTGGATCTTCATTCTGTATCTCTTTTGCCATGAGGATGGCAGCTTCTGCTTGAGCTCTTGTTCGAACGTTTGTTGGCATTGTTCTTTCTCTCATCTTCGCAGCGAGTCTTTCTTCTAATCTTCTTAACGAAGTGATATTCTCATCTTCGACCCCTGCGTCCACTAGGCCGACCTCAAAGTTTCCTTCTGCTACATCTTCAGCTTCTCGTTCTTGATCTTCTCTGCCCCTGTGATTATGTGGACTTAGGACCATGTCTCTAGTTCTATTTGTGTTGTCCGGTATCTGTCTCTCTCTAGGGTTTTTGCTCTCTGCTTCCGACGGATCATTGGTCGCTCTATTTGGGTGTGATTCTGGGTTCTTCGGTGGCTTCATCGGTGGCATTGCTGGGACGGAACACGGTGGGCGCCTTAACTGTTGGGATAAAAATCTTCCACGAAGAGGGGCCAATAGCTAGAGAGAACTAAGCTAAGGAAAAACGCTAAGACACCGAAGGATAAGAAACTCGAGCCAAACTGAGTGTAATGAATCTCAGCCGCCTTCCAATCGCCCCCATTTCATTCCAGTCGGGTCCTTTTTATAGGCCTGTAGAAATTACACTTTACATCCCATGCCATCACTTTTTCACATTATGCGAAGCATCTCGAGGGTATTTTGGTAACCTCACAAGGCCCGTACTCACACACTTTACAGATGTTCACTTTACACCCTAGCAAACTACGTGTCAGCCTCCGTGGCAACCCGATCTTCGCTTGCCTTGTCTTTCAGCCTGAGCTTCTTCTGCCCCTTCTTCGGAGCCCTATCTTCACTCGTATCTGAAACCACCTCAACACTTCACCTTGTCACGCCCTTGTCTTGGTCTTCGCCCTGAACGCAACTCTTCAGGCTTCTCGCTAGCCGTTCTTCCCACGAAAGTCGCGCGCCTCTTCTCTTGGTCGGGCTTCTTCGCCGGTCATTCGCCGGTTATCTTCGCCTGAGCGCGACGCGTCTTCGCGGCGGCTGCTTCCCTTTCTCTTCGCGAGCTAACTTCGTCTTCTCGAACGAAGATCCCGAGCTTCGTCGGGTATTCGCTTATCAGTCTTTGATTTCACCCTGAAATAGCCAAAGCGAACATAGAATCGACATCTGTTCTTCCCCGATGGGCCGAAGATACAGGGGAAGGGTTAGTTGCGAAATATTTACCGCAACAGGGCGAGCGTGACTCCGGCTGGTGGCGGCGCGAGCGAGCACGAAGACCGAGCGCGAACTCCGGCCGGCCGCGACGCAGGCGAGCGTGAACTCTGGCAGGCAACGACGCGGGCGGGCGTGAGCTCCAGCCGGCCGCGGTGCGAGTGAGCATGAACTCCAGGAGGCCACGGCACGAGCGAGCAGGAACTCCGACCGGCTGCATCGCGAGCGAATTGCGACCCGACGCAGTGGAGTCTGCACATGGGAGCTCGACTTCTGGCTGACTGCGGTGAGAGAGACCACAAGCTCTAACCGGGCGCGGGGGAGCTCGACCTCTAGAAGGCGTGGCGCAGGGAGAACGAGCTCCAACCGGTCGCAGAGGCGGCGCCCGCGGAGCTCCCCCATGGCCGCGCAGCTCTTGATTTTCCGGGGGCGGCACTCATTTCCCGGGGGACGAGCTCGATTTGTCAGGCGGACGAGCTCCCCACCGCGGATCTTGGCAGCCACAGGCTCAATTTGCTCGATCTGCGAGGGAGTCCAACAATAGCCGTTGCCGGTGGACGTCAAGGGGCGACACCGCCGCTCCGGGCAGGGGCGGGGGAGCTCGAGCCGTCGAGCGGTGGGGCTCCGGTGTGGCGTAGCGGTGGAGGAGGAGCGTCGACACTAGCTTCTGGGTGCGTGTAGGGGAAGAAACAACCGCAACAGTGGATAGGGGCCTTCTCTCTCCACCGTGCGAGAAGGGGCCAGAGGGGGCATTTTGGGTGCCTAGCTAAAGTAGGGGCCCAGTTGGGGGTATGCTGGAATGCATTTTTTTCTCTCAGCCCCTGCTTTATGAGTAGGGGCTCAAGGAGGGGGACTGCTGGAGTTGCTCTTAGCTACTGAGGGTGTGTTTGGTTGAGCTTTTGACCTGCTTTTGCTTTTGCAAAAGTCAAAAGCCAACCAAAGAGCTAAAAAGCCACAACTGCTTTTTTGCCAAAAGTCAACTTTTGTGTAGTACAAATCCAAAAGCACATCTCCCCCTACTTTTACTTGCTTTTGACCTAAAAAATTATCCAACTGCCACTAGTTACACAAATAATGACTCGTTTCTTTCTCTTCTTTTCCTTACCCACGACGCAACGCGGCCTTCCCGTGTGAGATCACAGCGGCACTGCTCCCTTCGTTGCCGCCCTTGCGCCGACCGCTACCCTTTCCCGACGGTCGTCCCTCCCAGCGCTCCTCCGCTGGCCGCTGCTCATCCTAGTCGGCGATGTGGACGCTCCTCCCTCACTCTCCTCTCGATCTTGCATGAGCGGGGAGTGCGACCTGCCCTGGCACGCGGTCGGGCAGCAGCCTGCGCGCGCGGGCTGCCCCAGCAGGAGGGCGCGACATGCCATGGCTGGCGGGAGCTACCTGGCCCCGTGTGCGGTAGCAGCCGCGGCCTGCTTCGGCGGGGGCCTGGCCGGCGGGAGTGGCCTGCCACAACAAGTGGGTGTGGCCATCTGTATGGTGTGAGGAAGAAGATGATGTAGTGTCCATGACGTGTGGGGTCTATTTGTAAGGAGGGAAGCTTTTCGAAAAGTCACAATTACTACACCAAACGGTCTACTGTTTTTTCCATAGCAGGTTTCTCACAGCAACTTTTCGCACAGCCCACAGCCACAAACAACTTTTTCAAAAACCACGGCTCAACCAAACACACCCTGAGCCTGGCTAACCGGGTGCAAAAGCAGCGCCTCAGCCTGGCTCCCGGGAAACGAGATTTATCCCCGTTTCCATAGAGCCAGACTCCCAGAGTACGTGGTGAAACCCATGAGTGCATGCAACACAATCAAAACTTCGGTGAGCAATGTTGCAATCAGATCAACCGAATTGCGATAGAGCCTGATCAAAATGCCTGCATATTGCTAACCAATCACAGCTCTTTTACATTAACTCAGTCCCCGTTTATTTGGTGAAACTTTTGAGAGAAATTTCTAAGAGTAGTCCCAATGGTATATTAATAACAGTTTCTATGTGTATTAATTGACTTGAAAATTTATTATTTTCCTGAGGTGGTAGTAGAATCAATGAAGGGAGAGAGTGCAAAATGGAGAAATCGTTTCTCCCTCAGGAAACGACTTCTACCCTCGCAACGAGGCTCATCGACACGACCAAAACTCCACTGGGAAGACTCCGCTCGTTTCCTTCCGCATTGAATCGGATCGAGTGCGCCACTGCCACCGGTAGCCCACGAGCGCGCGCTCCTCCTTCCTTTCCCGCGATGCTCCCAATCTGTGCGCGCTGCTCCTTCCCTTTTCCCACACTGCTGCCGCCGGCGCCTCGCAACTTCCCGCGCGCCGGCCCGCTGCCACTCCCTTACCTTCCCTTTTCGGTCCCCACCGCCGCCAGCCCGCTCCTGCACTGTATCCCCGCGAGGCCGCGAGCGCGCGCTCGGATTCTAGTTCTCCCGCGCTCTCGGTGCCTTCCTGCGCGCGCGGAGCTCCTTCTCTTTTCCCCAAAGCTGCTCCCGCCTGCTCCAATCCATCCCAAATCCAAGGCCTAGCATCCAATTTGAAGACCTAGCATCCTCATGCCCCAATCCATCTCAAATCGACATGAATCCACTTCGGCGGCAGTCCTCAAGTTCCAGCCAAGGCAGGACAGGGCGAGGCAGGGGCGCTCTAGAAGCCCTCGCTGCCCGATCTGCTTCGGTCGCTGGGGCTCCCGTCGCCCGTGCCGGTGGAGGATTAGAGGAAGGTCTGCCGCTGGTAATCCTGTTGTCGTGGCAGCTGCAGCCTCTCCACCGCTTCCAATTCTTGAGCCGCCGGCAGCATCTCACTGCATCTTTTTTTTTTTTGCTGATATGAAATTTTCCGCTGATGGCCTTCTAGAGTGATGCAACCTGATGGCTTCTGCAGAATAGAGATCGTGTTATTTTGTTCTGAAGTGCTCTGCAAGCTGTTGTTAATATGCCTTCTGGATGATGCCAATTATTTTGCTATATGCATGACATGAACTTCAGTTCTTTTGTTATCAACTTCATTTGCCTCCTCTTTACCTTATCCGTGCATTGTTCTTAGTAGTATATGGTTCCAGAAACATATTACTGGCTGGGATAGTATTGGACTCAAAATATTGTCTTTGTTTGCTGCCGTGTGATGAAAGTGCATTCTGGAAAGTGCCGATTCTAATTGTGTTGTTCCGGAGATTTTATATAGTTGATTGCCACAGATGATCTACATCTACTCTCATTTTATGTTGCATTTAATTTGTTCTTTGTATTAATTATGTTGTAGAAACTATGGGTTGAGGAAGGTAGTTTCTACTGGACATTAATTGTTCTCTTTCTCTCTTGGATTTTACATCTAGAAACCTCTCATTAGGACTGCCCTAAGGGAGCCACAATGCAGACTTCACCATAGTTTCTATAATCATTTATTACCTCTATATTTATTGTTTTTTCTGAGGTGGCACTATATTAAATGAAGAGAGAGAGGGAAAATGCTAGAAACGACGTCTAATGTGGAAATGACGTCCACGAGCGCATCGATGCGCTAGAAACAACTCTGCTTCTGCGTTGGGTTAGATGAGGTAGTTTCGTTAGGTCCTGTGCAGCTTCCTCCCATCGCCTGGCCGTTGGCTTCCTTCCCGCGGGCGCCCCGCGCCCGACCTGCTCCCGCGCGTGCTCTCTCCCCCGCGAGCCCTCTCCCGAGCGCTCTCCCCTGGTCACCATTGCCGCCGCCATTTTTTTGCAGCTACACGACAACGGGTCGAGACAAAGCTCTGGCGCGGGTAGATGCAAGAGCGTGCCATGGGCCATGGCTGGAAGAGAGAGTTCACGCGGCCGCTGCCATGGAGCCTCGCTCATGCAGCCACCGACGGGGATCTTGCTCGTGCCGCTGCTGGTACTCCCTCGCGACTCCGGGATGCCGCAGGCACCGAGATATCTTCTCCGTCAGGCCACAGGAAGAGTGGTCGATGATGAGCTCCGTGATGGTGCACGTCGGCTTGCAGTGGGCCATGTTGATCGGGCGGGTTGATGCACATGAACCTGCCCCGATTCGCGTCGAACTGCTTCTGCACGCGTCAGCGGAGCTCGCACAGGCGACTACCCTTCAGGCCTTCATCATCTTCATTCACTCACGAGCAGCAAGGACAGTAAAAAGCTTCAGCCGCGCGGCCACATAGAACTTGCCCACACAGGATCTCACGAAATGAGTAGAGATGAGTGGTTCTGTTTTTCTCTAGACTATTAAAATTACTACATTGGGATATATAGTTTCTATGAGTGAAGTCTCGTGGTATAGAAACTAGCTTCTGCGTTTGGAGTGCCCTATAGAAACTAGCTTCTGCGTTTGGAGTGCCCTAATGTCATCTCTCAAAGTCTATTAAGAGTATTAAATGGAGACTAATTACAAAACTAATTACACTAATGGAAGAGAAATCTCGAGACGAATCCATTAAGATTAATTAATCTCGACGTTGTCTAATCATGACATAAATAGTCTTGTTAGATTGGTCTCGAAAATTAAGAGATGTTACAAAATGAATTTTATCATTAATTCATGTTAAATATTTCTAATTAATATCCGAAGATTGATGTGACGAATAATTGGAAAAATTTTGGAACTAAATAGGGCCTCAATCAGGCTCCAAAAGGAAACTAATCAGGCCCTATGAGACCCAAGTCCGCCGATCACGGCCCCTAAAGCCCTAGCACAGCAGCACCGTCCGATCCCAAATCCAACAGCTGAAACCCGTTCGCTCTCCTCGAAACCCTAGCGCCGCTATCCTATTTAATCTTGAGCCGTCTAAGCCCTACCCACCCATCCCTCCCCGGTGGTGGCGCATCAGCGGCAACCGAGAAATCTCGAGACGAAACCATTAAGCTTAATTAATCTGGACGTTGTCCGATCATGACATAAATAGTCTTGTCAGATCCGTCTCGGAAATTAAGAGATGTTACAAAATGAATTTTATCATTAATCCACACTAAATATTTCTAATTAATATTCGAAGATTGACCAATAACTGAGAAAATTTTGGAACTAAATAG
This sequence comes from Cenchrus fungigraminus, assembly GCA_036936925.1. Taxonomy (NCBI): domain Eukaryota; kingdom Viridiplantae; phylum Streptophyta; class Magnoliopsida; order Poales; family Poaceae; genus Cenchrus; species Cenchrus fungigraminus. Next base: position 51,152,182 of record CM072772.1, on the reverse strand, counting down.
GGCAGCCAGGCTCCAAAGAGAAAACTAATCAGGCCCTATGAGACCCAAGTCCGACCCATCACGACCCGCTCAAGCCCCAGCGCAGTAGCACCGTCCGATCCCAAATCCAACAGCCGAAACCCGTTTGCCCTCCTCGAAACCCTAGCGCCGCTATCCTATTTAATCCTGAGCCGACCGAGCCCCACCCACCCATCCCTCCCCGGCGGCGGCGCAGCAGCGGCAACCGAAGATGGTGAAGTTCCTGAAGCCCGGCAAGGCTGTGCTCCTCCTCCAGGGTCGGTTCGCCGGCCGCAAGGCGGTTATCGTTCGCGTGTTCGAGGAGGGCACCCGCGACCGCCCCTACGGGCACTGCCTCGTCGCCGGCCTCGCCAAGTACCCCAGGAAGGTGATCCGCAAGGACTCCGCCAAGAAGACCGCCAAGAAGTCCCGTGTCAAGTGCTTTATCAAGATCGTCAACTTCACCCACATCATGCCTACCCGCTACACCCTCGACGTCGACTTCAAGGACGTCGCCTCCGGCGGCCCCGACGCGCTCTCCACCCGGGACAAGAAGGTCGCCGCCTGCAAGGCCGCCAAGGCGCGTCTCGAGGAGAGGTTCAAGACCGGCAAGAACAGGTGGTTCTTTACCAAGCTCCGTTTCTAGATGCCGGGCGTCCTGCATAGTGCCCTGCTTTAGTTGTCAGTTTCTTGTATCAGATACTGTTTTAAGCTATCTCTGTTTTGGTATTGCCATGGAGACTTGGTACTTAGTATTACGGATATATCGGAGAGAATTTTATTAAGACATGTCAATGATGTGCTAAATGTTGTCACATAGATCTGGCGGAATTTTTTGTCAGAATCGCTGCTTGGGATGCACTGTTTTTTCCCTGCATTGTGCTTAAAAGTATTCGTCTTGTTAGTGACAGATTCGTGATGCATCATGTATAGCTTGCAGTTGGTTAAGCTGCTGATACGGTAATTATATTAGGTAAATTGACTTTAGTAGCCTTGGAACCAGACTAAACTAACTAAACTGCTGAATGCTCATTGTCTTTTGTCCTCTCTCTGTGGTCTTTGCATATGGATCAGAACCTATAGGGTTGATAACCTTTGTTATCATGTTGGTTTTCCCTTCAACTTGATGAGCTTTCTAATGTTCGGTGAACTTTACACTAGTTTAGTAACCTATATGAGTTGAATATCTTTGCTTGAAGTTAAACTTTATTACACTTTCAGGGATCAGAGATAGGAATGTTTTTGTTTTATCATATGGTACTGACTATCATAGCATCCTGTTTCAAGTGATTCATTTATGTTATTGTCTCTATGCGCTCTAGGCAGCAGTATTTCTATATGTGCTTAAATTGTAGTTTGCTTGTGCCATTGTTTTTTTAATCTTGGACCCTCTTCGGAGGAAATGGTTGCATAATGTTTGCGCTATCTGGTAGTAGAACCTTGTTATGCTAGAAGGCCTCATTGGGTTAGGGAAGCCTTGCTTATTTTCAGCATTTTTGTGCTATAAAGAAACATCTTGTCAATTAACCTTATGATAAATTTGACCCGCTCAATTTTGAACATTGCTATTGTTATCAAAATAATTACTGCTTCAGTGATACTTTAGTTGACTAGCAAAGGAATGCTGACTAATTGATTTGTAGGTCAAAGTTTGTAGTTTTTCTGCGCTGCTTGTGGTGCTTTTTTTTTTTTTACATTGGTCATCATACTCTTTTAATGGAGTCAACTCATTTTTCCAATTGCAATGTAGTTATGCTTGTGTAAGTATGGCAATCAACTGCAGTGACTTGACTTAAAGCTGTTGCCCTTTTAACAGTTTTTTTACGTCAAATGGCTTTTAAAACTGATGTTGTTTTGTTATGGACATCCAATAATGTTTCGATCCCATTTTGATGCAGTAGTTTCATATTTTTAGTTGCTAACAATTTATATGCTAGAGTTTCAATTACTTGAAAACAACAGATTATTGGATTATGAAATTGCTTAGTTTCATGATTTTTGGTTACTAACAAACAACAATAGAGATACTAGAGTTGAGTGCTTGCAACAACAGAATTGGATTGATAGAATTGTTCTTTATAATTTTGAGGTTTAATCCTTTTGGTGGTTCTAATCTTTGACTGTCTTCAAAAAAATGGCTGCATACTGGTGGTAGAACCTTAGAATAGTATGGGTTGGGCCTCGGTAAGCGCTCTTAGCTTATTTCCTAGGCAGCATTTTGGAATATCCATCTTTTCGATAAACTGTGGAAAAATTGACCATGTTCAAACTGGAACTATTACTGCTTATGCGATACTTCTGTTGACTTGGGTATGGGTGTTTATTTAGTAGGCTAATAAAGTTTAGTTTCGTCTGTCCTGCTTGTGCTAGTGTTATTTGATTACATTCTTTTTTGTACTGTATTGCTACTTTCCAAGTGCCAATATACTCTCTCGGTTCTTAAATATATGATGTTTAGGACAAGTTTGTCGTAAACAGCAACGAACTGCTGTGAATTAAACATGCAGCTGATAAACCTTAAAAACTAGATTTGATGGTTTTTGCATCAATTCGCAGTTAAAATTGGTACTGTTTGTTTTGGACATTGAGGAATGTGATCAATGACACAGTGCTTTCGTATCTTTAGCTGATAATTGTATTGTGAAATTGCTTGTTTCATGATTTTAGTTGTCCTTCGTACAGCAGATTTTGGATACAAGATTTTCTTTTGTACTTTTTAGGCTCGCTCCTTTTTTGGTAGTTATTTGGGTGAGATGATGTTATTTTATATGATGAAATTAAGCTTTATTGATCAGCCTATATCTTTGCTCCTTGCACGATGCTTGAAACTGGATCAATCTCTACCGCCCTTTCCCCTGTTTCATCCCGCATAGTGGATTGAGATTTGTGTTTTTGTATACCCTTTCTATTCCAAAAGGGTGAAGCCGGAGGCTGACAAAAAGCTTTCAAAGTGGAGCGTTAGCCTAAGTTTCGCAGTGTATGACCTTTATTCTGGCACTCCCTGTCCTCAATAAGTATCGTTGTTGGTGTGTGGAGTTTAATTTGGTTTTGTAGAAATACGTGCTATATTTGTATTTTCAAATAATTTTGTTAAAAAATTAGATTTAAATATCTTAACAATGATACTAATCAATATTATTAATATAAAATTTATCAAAGTAGTTTCTTGAGCGGCGCACTTTTTTAGGGATGTAGGAAGTATGTGTGTACTCCGAAAACTAATTAACTAAATAATAAAAATACATTAATATTTATTTTATAAAATTAATATTGTTAGTTAGATATTTGAATCTAGTCTTTTATAAAATTTATTTCGAGACACAAATATTTACACATATTTTTTACAAATTCGCTCGAACTTACGGCACAAAACCAACGGACACTTTTTTGGGCTGGAGCGAGTATGGTTTAGTCCGATGCCATTTCTCAGCTGGGCTTGAGCATGGACGTAGTGGGATGGCGCAAGTTTACAATAAAATGATTGAGTCTTTCATGGGTATGTTATTAAGAAAGTTGCTTGAGAGATGTATGCCATTGAAAAGTTCGCTCGCACATGTGTGCCATTCACGTAAATTTTTTTAACCTCCACGCCATTCCGTTCGAACTCCTAATTTTCAACGTTAAGTCACCTGACATGTGGGTCCTGTTGGGATAAAAATCTTCCCCGAAGAGGGGTCAATAGTCGAAACGAACTATAGAAAGGGGAACACGTCTGCCAAACCGAAGAGTATGAAACTTGAAAGTAACTAAGTGTAAAAAAACTTAGCCGCCTTCCAATCGCCCTCATTTCATTACCGTCGGGTCTTTTTTATAGGCCCGTAACAATTACACTTTACAACATTTACCATTGCTTTTTCACATTATGCGAAGCATCTTAGGGGTATTTTGGTAACCTCGCAGGGCTCCGTACTCACACACTTTACAGACAATCACTTTACACCTCGCCTGTCTACGTGTCCGCTACCGTGGCGGTTCGTTCTTCGTTTGCCTCCACGCTCTTCGCGAAATCCTTGCTGAAGCTCTTCCCTTCGCAGACTTTCTCTCAGTCGCTATCTGCGTCCTTGCCGTCTTCTCCCGAAGATCAAGCGAAGGTTGCTCTTTTGAAAATCACGCGCCTCACTTCCGACCATTCTTCTTCACGTTGCACCTTCGTCAGACCTCGACTCGACTTCACGGTAGCTCTTCCCTCGTATCTTCGCACGTGGACCTCGCCCTCTCGCAGCGTAGACTCCAAGCTTCGCTTGGCCTTTCGCTCGGTGAGCCTGGCTTCTGGAAAACGAAGATCCCAAGCTTTGCTTGGTCTTCTCCAGTTGACCCGCGATTGTTTCCTGAAATAGCAAAGGCAAAAGTAGAAACGTCTCCCGATCTTCTTCGTTGAGCCGAAGATGCAGGGGGGTTAGTTGCGAAATATTTTCCCCAACATTCAGCCCCTTGCTAGTGAGGGTTTCAACCGAAGACGAGCCGAACTAGCAACCCTTATTTGTTACGGGCGGAAATGTTTCGCTCCAAAGCGCCTCCCCTCTTCGGCTCGTCTTTGGAAACAATTCCTTCTTCCCTTTCTTTTTCCTATTTTTATTTTTATTTTTATTTATTTTTTAACTTGCTTTTCCTATTTTGCATGTTTATCCGCGAAGTTCCGTGATTTTCGCCACATCCCAACGGAACTCCTAGATTTCCGCCACGTCTTTCGCTACAGTATCTCCGATATTCCCGCTTTTGGCAACCTATATAAAGGCCGGTCTGCGCCTCGAGTTGTTATCACCGCGGTAAAACCTTTGCAGATTTACCCTTGCCTTCGCGAGAGCTAAGGACTTCTTCACTTCCTTCATTTCCTTCTCTTCGTAAGTGTCTTCTGCTCTCTTCTCTTTTTCCATCTCTTTGTCTAGTTTTGATGCTTATTCGCTTTTATGTGTGTGGAGTTTTCTTCTTCGCTTCCATGGCTCCCAAGGCTGACAAAGCGCCTCCCACCTTCGTCTTTGGTCGGAGTAAGGTTTCTGAAGCGCTTGTAGCGGAGTTCGTTACTTCCGGCTTCATTAAGGAAGGAAAAGGTCGAGCCCCTGGTCCCGAGACTACTCCTACTCCTCGTCCCAACGAAGTAGTTGTTTTCCGGGATTTATTCACTGCTGGTCTTCGTTTCCCTCTCGACGGGGCTATTATCTCTATTCTTCGGAATTTTGGGATGTATCTTCATCACCTCACTCCTAACGCCATTCTTCGGCTTAGTGTTTATATGTGGGCCAGCAAAACAATGTCTGTGAGTCCCACTGTTGCTAACTTCATCAGAGTTCACACTGTTCATCATCAGCCTCTGAAGATAGAACGTCTTGTTGATGGTGCTCTGGTTCGCGAAGAAGCCCAGTTTGCTTCTTTGAATTTCAAGTATCGTGGCGACACCGACGTTCCCGTTGTTGCCTACAAAAATAAGTGGGATGAAAACTGGAACCATTACTGGTTCTATTACACTGTTGATGATGAAGAAATTCCTCTTGTGTGCACTCGATTTGAGAACCTGCCTAAGGGTGTTGGTACTACCTATGAAGATGGAGACGCGGATCGCCTTTTCCTCCTCGCTTTCCAGAAGTTGGCGAAGACCTATGCTTCCCGCGACCTTGTTGAAGAATACATTGGTTCGAAGATATTCCCTGTTCGCACTGGGTGGTCTATCGTTGCTTGGAGCGACTTCGCTTCGGTCATCAAGATTCCTGAATTCGCTCGGAGCTTTGGCTTGACGAAGAATGGTACTCATCTCTCTCTTTCCTCTTTGTTGCCTCTTACTGTTCTTCGCTTAATATTCTTATTTATGTATATTTTTATTTTACTGATACTTGTTTGTATCTTCCATTATAGCTATCAACGTTGCTGAAATTGAAGCTCGAGCGAATGAAATACTTGGGCCTATTTCTTCGAAGGAAGATGCTAATATTCAGGAACACCTTGGTGGCACTCGAGACAATCGTCTCTTCTTTTTCTTTGGTATTCATGCTGGCGATCGCTCTGTTACTGTTGCTCATCGCGAAGCTCAAGCGAAGCGAGCATCGAAGAAAGTTGGCCAAGGAAGTTCTGAGGCCGCAGCCCCTGCCGCGCGCGCGAAGGTCATTAGAAAGCGCTGTGGTCGCGGCGGTGGCCGAAGTGTTTCCAAGCACCAGAGAACTGCCCCAATATCGACTTCCGAGGCTGTGTCATCCAGCCCCGAGGAGTCTGACCATTCAAAGAGTGATACTGAGACGCGTCCTGGCGAAGTTGGTGCTGGTTCTGGCACAAACATTGAAGTTCCTTCAACTGACCCACCCGAAGAGATAGTGGATATTATTTCTCTTTCTCCTGGTGCTGCCGCTGCTGGTGCCACTCTTGCTGATCCTCTGGACATTGATTATAGCGAGCCCGAACCTGAGACCGACGAAGATTGCGCCGCGCGGGCTCGATCTTCAAAAGACAAGTCTCATATACCTCCTCCTTCAGCTATTGAAGTTGTGGTTCCTTCTCCTGCTGAAGCCCCTGGCGGAAGTAAAGTTGTATCGGCTATTCACCACAAGACTTTGACTCGTATGGAACAAGATGGCTCTTTGTCTGAGACCTAGTGTTGGTGTTTTCGTCAGCAGCGAGTCGCCTAGTGTTGTTGCGCGACGTCTTGGTATGAAACCTAACGCCCGCATCTTCAGTGATTCCATGCGCAAGGTTCTTCAATTTTGCAGTGATGATCGCGAACGTACTCTGCTCCAAGAAGTTGGTGACAGTTTTGGCTTCCCCATTATGGAGGATGAACTTGGCAAAGAGAGCGCTGAAGAAATTCTGTATCAAGCACAAGATCTTAGCATGAAATCTTTTTTGGCTTGTCACGCTGCTCAACGGCGCTGCCGTTTTGACCTTTGGTCCCATCAATTATCTGAGAGGACATCTGCTACAGCTCTAAACAAGGAAATCGATGTCGTGAAGACTCTACAAGCTGAAAAGGTTTCCCTCTCATCTTCGCTAGAGGCTGAGAAGAAGAAGTGTATTGATATTGCTAAGGAGAAGGATGAACTGGCTAAGAAGAACGCCGAATTAGAAGTTCAACTAACTGAACTTCGTCGTTTGGCTTCTAGTGCAGAGGATGACAAGAAAAAGGCTGAGGGTCTGCAGAAGTTGTATGACGATAAAGTTGCCGAGCTCGCAGATCTTCGACGGTCACATGACAGCCTAACTTCGGAGCACAAGGCTTATTGCGATGAAATTGAACGTCATATTTCCCCTCTGTGCAAGAAGCTTTATGATCTCCTGGTTGACTACGGACTTAGCCCTGCTCCTTATGATGTCAAGGAAATGTTTATAGGTCAAGTTTTCGACTAGCTATCTAACGGGGTTAGCTCCCTCGCATCTGCTGGGCGCTCCTTCGGAGAACTTGGGGCTGCTGTTGCCGCTCGTAGCCTTTCTCACGCGGTGTACTCTCTGTTCAAATCCTCCGGAGATGGCGAGCCTAGCCTTACGAAGAGTGATCTTCGTCAACTCCGTGATACTAGTTTCACTTGGCCAACTGAAACATCTGTGGAGAGGATCCCTGTACTACCCAAGAATATAGCCAAGAACTTTATGCAAACCTTTTTCAAAAAGTTTGGCTTCGGGCTAACTGTTGCCGAAGGTTGGCGTGTGCTTCGTAAGGTTCGTATTACTGTGCCTTGCGTTGTTTTCCTTTTACTTTTCCAATCTAATTATTTTTGTTTTTATACTTTTCCTTATTTCTTTCAGCCTGGTTCTGTGCCCACACCTTCGCCTACTGCTACGTCTTCTTGGCGGTGGTCCGTCTTCGACTGCGGTGTCTTCAGTTGTGCCGTCTACTCAGGCTGCTTCTCCGCATGAAGTTCGAACGACCGACATTACTTCGGGAGCTCCAGAGGTGTGAGGGAGCGTGTAGTCTTAGTGGTTCGGGCACTTGGGGGTATTTTGTGAACAATTTGTCTGAAACATTTGCAACTCTGCGCAGGTGCCGGAGGTGTATCCTGCGCAGGTTGCCAAAGATGTCTGTCCTGTAACTATTAACTTCGGTGATTATTTTATGTCCGGCTCTATTTGGCGCAAGTTTAACTCTAAATTTCCCGACATGCCCTTTGATGTGTTTATGTCGCGTAAGATAGAAAAATATGAAAAGAAGAATCTTGTTGCAAAAAATGCCTTCGAACATGCGCGCAATCGTCTCTGTCACGATGGTACTCATCACCGCCAAATTCAAGGATCTAAACCATCTTCTGTTGTGCCTGCTCGCGGAGACACGCCTTCGTCCTCAAGCCCCCTTGTTCTACCGAAGGTTGAAATTATTGATCTCACCGAAGAAGCGGAGTATGAGTATATGTACAAGCGCCCTCGTTGATTTGCTTTGCGATGTAACCATCTTCGTTGTTTGTGCTGCTATGCTTGTAATCGTTTGGACTATACTGTTGTGATGAACTACTGTACCTGCATCATATTTTTCAACAAATATGTAAGCTGTGACTCTGTTGTAATCGCATTTTTGTGAAGATGATAGGTTCGTCTTCTTTGTTCATGCGTTTGGTCTTCGCTGTTTTTCTTCTTTTGAAGATTGAAACATGGGAACTGCGCTCGAAAAGCGCCTCCCCCCCCAGTTTTCTGTTTTAATCTTCGCAGCTTATTTTCCCTCGATTGCGTGCTATATCACCTATAAGATGAAAACAAGTCGCGTACGTAAAATGATTATTCCATCTTTCATATGCGTTTCAGCTATGCGAAGTGGAGTGATAGCTCAACTTCAAATGTTCTTAGAGATATGACCTCGAGGTGGCTCGGCAGCCCTGCCTCGCAATTTGCTTCGCGCATTCACTGCCGAAGGCTTCTTCGCTTTGTGATAAAGCGGATGATTTTGCGACCACACCGCTTAACGGGTCGACTTATCCCTGCAGTATTTACTGAGGGGCTTCGCACATTGACCGCCGAAGACTTTTTGTTCGCGGAAAATAGGCCTTTAAGCGAGACATGCACTCCTCTTTGGAACAGATTGTTGCATGCTCCTTAACATGTTCGCGACCTTTGCAGAACAGTTCCCACATGCGCCCCCTTAATCATTTTTTCTTAAGTGAACTAAATGCGACTTGTCTTCGCGAGGCTAGGCGCATGCGTTCACTTACTTCTGCAATGTTTTCCCGAAAGTAACAATCTCTTTGGATGATTGTTACTTCGGGACCGATGATAGATAACGGTTGTCTTTTTTGGGGAGCCCTTGTTATATTTCTCAAGGGGATATTACACAAGTCCGCCTCGTTAAAAACCTCGCATCTTCAGTGTTCCCGTTGTGAGACCACCGAAGACTCTCCCCGCGAGGAAAAGAGTACGGACTTCACTACTTATTTACAAAAGTTGAAAGTGCAAAAGAAGTTGAAATGAAGATTACAAAAGCTGAAAATGAAGAGAAACTAAAAAAATGATAATATCTAACATACAATGCACTTATTCTTAGAGCCAGTACTTTTGCAACTTATGCTGATTCCATGAGTAAGGGACCTCTTCTCCTTCCAGGGTTTGCAATCTGTAAGCCCCCTGCCTTGTTTTTGATACTAAAAATGGACCTTCCCACTTTTCTTCCAGTTTTCCCACTCCTCTTGTTTTTCTTCGGAGAACCATGTCTCCGGTGGATACCTTTTGTTCACGAACCTTCTTATTTCTCCACTTCCTCGTTTCATCTTGGTTTTTCTCTATGTTGCTTAGTGCTTGAAGCCTGTCTTCTTCTCTTGTGTCGATGGCCAAATTTGCGTCCTCTTCATTTTGTTGTTCTTGGTCTGTTCTCAATGAGCCCAACTTGATCTCTTCGGGAATGACAGCCTCTTCTCCGTACAATAATCTGAAGGGTGTGAAATTTGTAGCTCTAGAAGTAGTTGTGTTGTGGGACCATACGACTCTAGGCAGTTCTTCGGCCCATTTCCCCCTGGCCATTTCTGTCAAGTTCTTTTTGATTCCAGTGAAGATAATGCCATTGGCCCTTTCTACTGCTCCGTTGGACTCTGGGTGGTACACTGAAGCGAAGCATAGCTTGGTGCCCAGGTTGAAGCAAAACCTTCTGAAGTCTGTGCTATCGAACTGCTTGCCATTGTCTACTGTCACTTCGTAAGGAACTCCGAATCTGCACACGATACTCTGCCAGAAGAATTTTTGTATCACCTGCAAAGTTATTCTTTGCACTGCTCTTGCCTCTATCCACTTTGAGAAGTACTCTACTGCCACTATTGCGTACTTGTAGTTGCCTGGTGCTGTTGGTAACTGTCCTACAATGTCAATTCCCCACCTTGCGAAGGGCCAAACTGGTGGTAGCAATTGTATCTCATATGAAGAAGTTTTTGTGTAGTTGCAATGGTTTTGACAGTTATCGCATCTTTGCACTATATCTTCGGCGTCGCGAACTGCTGTTGGCCAGTAGAATCCCTGGCGGAATGCCTTCGCTACTAATCTTCGTGTTCCAATGTGAGAAGAACACATTCCTGAATGGATCTGTTGCAACAGGTCTCGCCCTTGTTCGATGGAGACGCACTTGAGCAATGGTGCGCACACTCCACTTTTATACAAGTTGTCCCCTCTTATTTCATATGATCTTGCCCTTAAGGCCATTCTCTTGTTCTCCTCCATTGACTGTGGTTCATTGTGACCTCTCAGGAATGCCATTATCGAAGATCTCCAATCTTCGCTTAATATCGCATTTACATATCTCACTGGTGCTTCATCACAATCTACTGATTTACACTTGATAACTTCGTAGAAGACATCTGGTGGCAATGGTTCTTTCTGCGCTGCTGCCTTTGCTAGCATGTCTGCCTCGTTGTTCTGATCTCTTGGTATTTTCTTGACTGTGAAGCCGAAGAACAATTTTTCCATGCCTCGCATGGTTTTCAAGTACTTTGCCATTTCATCGTGTTTTGCTTTGTAAGTCTTGCCAATCTGCCTTGTGATGAGCTCAGAGTCTGTGTTTATGACCACTCTTCTTACTCCTATGGCTCTTGCTTTGCGAAGTCCTAGCAACAACCCCTCATATTCTGCCACATTATTTGTCTTGCCTTCGAAGTCTAGCCTCACAACGTATCTCATCTTTATGCCTGACGGTGACATTAAGATTGCCGAAGATGCGGCTCCATCATCACAGTAAGCTCCGTCACAGTACATGACCCATGGTGTTTCTGGCTTGTCTTCGTTCATTTTGTCACCTTGACTTGGTGTCCAATCTGCAATGAAGTCCGCTAGAACTTGAGACTTGATGGCTGTTCTGGCCGTGAACTCTATGGCGTATTGGGATAACTCTGTTGCCCATTTTCCTATCCGTGCCGAAGATTCCTTGTTCTCTAGTATTTCGCGAAGGGGATATGATGTTGGGACAGTGATTGAGTAGCTTTGAAAGTAATGCTTTAGCTTTCTTGCTGCCATTACCACTGCGTATGTCATCTTCTCCAATTCAGAGTAGAACTTCTTCGCTCCTGACAAAGCCTCGGAGACGAAGTATACTGGAACTTGTTTGAGCTGCCCCTCTTCGTACGTTTCTTCTACCAGAGCTGCACTTACTGCACTTGCAGAAGCTGCTATGTACAACAACAGTTTCGCTTTGTCTCCTGGACTTGTTAGCACTGCCAAATTCTCCAAGTATGATTTAAACTACTCAAATGCTTCCTGCTCTTCGGAACCCCAAGTTATTTTGTTCTTCGCCGACAACAACTTAAAGAATGGTAATCTTTGTTCTGCTGATCGCGCTATGAAGCGGCCCAGTGCTCGAAGGACCGGAACTGGCGACCAGAGAGGGGGGGGGAGAGTGAATGGGAGCCGATAAAAATTCTTCTCGAAGGAGATGGAGACTCCAACAATATGAACAAGGCTTCCAAAGCACGTCTCCGACTCAACTACCCGAGTTGGCCAAGACCACGCAGCCACACGCCGGTCAGACCGGTCTGAGCCAGGAAGCCCCAAAATCACAAACTTGACCTCCCGAGCTCCAAAACGAACCAAACTTGAAACAGCAGCAACACGAGACAACAGGGAACTCACCAAGAGGTTCACCAGAGGCAAATCCCACAAGGCCTCTGCACCGGTCAGACCAGTGAGCTGCACCGGTCAGACCAGTCAGGCTGGGTAGCTCGGGATGAACAGCGCCCGCGGGTCAACACCCCGAAATCTAACTCCCGATCTCCCGAATCGCTCCACGGATTTGCACAAGACTTTGGGGGATAGTAGGAACACCTCATGGGCACTCCATAGCCAAGATTTGGTCTGCCAAAACTTGCTAAATCAAGAGGAATCGAAGAAATCCCACCAAGAACGCCTCTAAGCCTAGAGAGGAGAAAACCCCAAAATCGAGCCCCTTTGCTCACGGATTTGGGAGGGGAATCAAAGGGAAAAGAACCACGAAGGGTTGAAGCATACATCCCCCACCAAATCCCAAAGAGAAAGGCCTCGAATCCGCCACAAGAAAATCGCCAAGAAAGGGCTCCGAAAATCACCAAAAAGGAGAAACGGGAAAGACACATCCAAGCCTTGAGGAACCATTCCGAATCATCTATACATACCAAAGAGGTTCATACAAGGTCTAGCTTATCGCCCGATCATCCTTCCCTCTCACAAGATCTCACCATGAAGCTCTCAAGCTAGTCCTATGAAAATCCTAAGGTAAATAGGAAGAGAAAATAGGAAAACCAAATGAGCTAGGGTTCCAAGAGATGGCTGCCATCCTCTCACCACTTGGGTTATATGGAGGCTAGCCGAAAGACTAAAAAACCCCTAAGGCCTAATACTAGGATACACATCCCGAGGGGCACTTTGGGAAACTTTGTCTTCGCACCATCAGACGGATGCCCGGCGACCACAAACTTGCTTAGCCTCGATGCAAGCCTTGTGATCCCGACGCGTGTCCTTCGCTTCGAAGTCTCCGGACTACGTCGTCGCACACCGGTCAGACAGGTGCTCCTCACCGGTCAGACCGGTCCGATGCTGCTGCACCTCCGTCTTCGGTCTTCGGTCTTGGCTTTGTGGATCAACCAAGGAACCCAGTGGTTTTCTGGTGAACCACTGGAAACCCCGCGAACTCAGTGTAGCCTCCGCCAATCACCACTCATGACTCAGGTCCCACGTAGTCCCGGTTCGACCATGGTTTTAAGGCTCAACCAAGAAACTGTCCACGACTTCATCTTGCCATTCTTGCCACCATGCGGCCCGCACTTGACTCCGCTGGCCACCGGGTCCCTCGAGCCAAGCCTACTTGTCTTCTCCACACCTGGAGGCCTCACTAGCAACAACCTTTCGCACTTGTTCTCCACCTGCACCAACACCAGTCAAGCCGCAACCTGCACCTGCAATACTTAGCCAAGAATCAGTCCACACCACGTTGTGAATCACTCATCACACCAGGAAGCGACCATCCATCGGTCCTCGAACCACACATGGCTCTCAATCTCCCTCTTGATGAGTGCATTGACAACACACACATTTTGGTAAGCAAAGAGAAAAGAAAAAGAAAAGAAACGACTAAAAGAAACTTCAACAAGCAATCGAAAGCCAAAGGAAAGGCAAAGAGCAAGATCACTTGAAGAAGACAAGTCTCGGTCGCCTTAGGCAAGGGCAACGGCTCGACTCAATCGAGACAAAAACAAGCTCAAGCAAAGAGCACAAACCACCGATCCAAAGCTCGAAAACCACAAAGAGCTCCCCCTGCACACATGCAAGCTCCCCCTGAACTAATGCAACTCCCCTTGGACGAATGCATGCAAACCACTTCACGAAACCAAGCAGCTGCCTCAGCTTTGCTCTGACCGGTCAGACCGGTCAACCTCACTGGTCAGACCAGTGGACAAGATCGTCCAGCACCTGACACTCACACCGGTCAGACCGGTGCACCCCACCGGTTAGGCCGATGACCACCTGGGAAAAACTGGGAACTGCACGAGCTCAATACTAGCTCGAAACCACTTGGAAACCTTCTAAATGCATGCAGCAAGCCAAAACATGCTCAAACTTCTCCCCCTTGTTGACAATACATGAATCAAGCCAAAAATGCAACCTAGAGCTTCTCAAATAGACAAAATTCAACATAGCATGCTACACACCTCCAAATGAGCAAGTTAGATACTCTATAGCTTTGTATGGACAAAAACTACAAGATCTCCAAGTTTCACAACCATTGGGCGAAGCTAAGATAGAAATGACTATTTTTGCGAAAAATTTCCCTCTCATGAGAAAAGTCCTAAACATGAGCAAAACATGTCAAAATGGCAAAGCCACACAAACTTCATGCTAGGACAACCATTCTAAGCATAAGACCATCATAAACACCTACAAGCACCTCATGTCATGTCAAAGCATACCGAGCCATGTGATTACTTCTATGCATGAGACTTCTCATTGGTAAGCTACATGCAACGGTTTAGCACCCAAAAGCATGTAAATTAAGCACATATGACATGGGAGCAAATTTTCCAAGCAATTTACCTTTCATTTTCAGATTCATATTTGGTACATGAAATGTCTTTGCGACAAAAAGGAACTTATGCCCCTCCACAAGATAAAGCATGGGGGCTCAACATTCATGATGGCAAATGAGCCTTTGGCCCCATATGATCAAAATAAGCTATCCAACCACAAATTAAGCATAGCCAAGCCACAAAAACATGTCAAGATCATATAAAGGCATTTACTCATAAGAGAGCATGTATATGACATTTTTGAAAAACATAGCCATCAACCATGGATATAAATCAAGATCATCAAGAGCTAAGCCAAACTAACCATAGCTTACCAAACTAGCTCACAAGGACATATATATCATACCATGGTGAACAATGTATATAGGAGAAGCTTTCCTACACAATGCATATGATACAAAATGCATGCAACCTATCATACAAAGATGACTATACATCATGATACAAATGCAATGCAAAATGCGAAAAATGCACAAAGGAAAGCTATACATATGCTACAAAGGAGCTCCCACACACCCAACTCAAGAAATCAAACAAACACCAAGCTCCCCCCGCAAATGAGTGAAAGTTGCTTGATCTAGGGGTTTGGTGAAAATATCGGCTAGTTGGTCATGTGTGGGTACATGGATCAAGGCGATTTTTCCTTTCTCTACGTTGTCTCTCAGGAAATGATACCTCACTTCTATGTGCTTGGTTTTGGAGTGGAGCACTGGATTCTTTGGAACGCTTATGGCACTGGTGCTATCACATTGAAGTGGGACGTGGGTATACTCCTCACCAAAGTCACTCATGGTGTATGTGATCCAAAGGAGCTGAGAGCAACAACTAGCTGCGGCCACATACTCTGCCTCGGTAGTGGATTGAGCAACACTCGATTATTTGCGGGAAGACCAAGACACCAAAGAAGAACCCAAGAACTGGCAAGTCCCAGAAGTGGACTTCCTATCCAACCGACACCTGGCAAAATCCGCGTCTGAAAATCCATGAAGAGCCAAAGAAGAAGACGCGGAGTACCAAAGGCCGAAGTCGGGAGTATGACGCAAATACCTGAAAATGCGCTTGACTGCTTGCCGATGCGAAGTCCTCGGAGACGCTTGAAAACGAGCGCACAGACATACCGAGAATTGGATGTCCGGCCTCGTCGCCGTCAAGTACAGGAGTGACCCGATCATGCTCCGGTACTCCTTCTGGTCCACGTGTTCACCTTCCTCGTCCGCATCAAGAGCTGTAGTCGTACTCATAGGCGTCGCCATGGCCTTGGAGTCCTCCATCTTGAACTTCCTCACAATGTCCTTGGTGTACTTAGCTTGGTGCACAAATGTTCCTTCCTTCGACTGCTTGATCTGGAGGCCGAGGAAGAACTGTAACTCACCCATCATGCTCATCTCAAATTCCCTGCTCATGTCTTCTGCAAACCTTGCAACCAAAGAGTTAGACGAGCCACCAAAGACAATATCATCCACGTATACCTGCACAATTAGGATATCTTTGCCCTGCCTGAGGAGAAACAAGGTCTGATCGACCTTCCCCATCTCAAACCCTCTCTCAAACAGGAACCCTCTCAACCTACCGTACCAAGCTCTAGGCGCCTGCTTCAACCCATACAGCGCCTTCCTCAACTTGTACACCCGGTGGGGGTACTTCTCACTCTCAAACCCCGGTGGTTGCCTCACATACACTACTTCCTCCAAGACACTGTTTAGGAAAGCACTCTTCACATCTATTTGGTGCAATTTGAACCCTTTAGCCACGGAAAAGGCTAGAAGGATCCTAATCGCCTCCAAACGAGCTACGGGAGCAAAGGTCTCCTCGTAGTCGATCCCCTCTTTCTGTGAGTACCCCTGAGCAACAAGCCTATACTTGTTTCTCACCACTTCTCCTTTCTCTCCCTCTTTGTTTTTCCACACCCATTTTGTCCCAATCGGCTTACACCCAGGTGGAGGGTCAACCAACTCCCAAACTTGGTTTCTCTCAAAATTCTCCAACTCCTCATGCATCGAATTAACCCAATTATGATCAGATAGCGCGTGTCCAGTGTCTTTGGGCTCAAAGGTAACGACAAAAGCAACATGGGCAAAGTGAGAATTGTTTCGAACCCTCGACCGTGTAGTGCGTTCATTGATGTCACCGATGATTCTCGAAGCTGGGTGATCCATTTGAACTCGCCGGGGAGGTTCTCGCCTTGATGCTACCCCCCTCAATAGCAGCTTCGCCTTGATCTGGGTTTGTCGTTGTAGGTGTGGGAGAGGGCCCGTTCACCACCGTAGTCGAAGTAGTAGGTACATGCTCAGCCGCGGGCACCTCACCGCCGTCTTCATCATCTCCATGTTCATGCTCCTCCTCCTGGAAAATCTCCTCGCCAAGCTCATCGTCACCTGCACACTCAAAAACAAGCTGACTACGTGGCTGTGTCTCGTCGAAGGTTACCTCGCAAGTCTCCACGATTTGGTTAGTTTCAAGATTGAGCACACGATATGCTCTAGAATGAGATGCGTAACCAAAGAAAATGCCATCGACAGACCTAGCCTCGAACTTGTCCAGCTTCTTTCCTTTCTTAAGAATGAAGCATTTACACCCAAAGACATGGAAGTGACTCACCTTGGGTGTGCGACGGTGCATCAACTCATAGCAGGTTTTCTTCTTGTGGACCCTGAGGTAGATCCTGTTGGACACGTAACACGCGGTATTGACCGCCTCAGCCCAGAACCTTCTCGGAGTCCTATGCTCATCGAGCATCGTCCGAGCCATCTCGCACAAGGTTCTGTTTTTCCTTTCCACCACGCCATTCTGGGGAGGCGTATACGGACTAGAGAACTAGTGTTCAAGACCCAAGTCATGGCAAAAAGTTTCGAAGTGAGAGTTTTTAAATTCCGAGCCATTGTCACTGCAAATCGCTCGTATGGCATCTCCGTGCCTCTCATTTTTCAACCTCAAGACAAGATCTTGAACAAAACCAAACGTCTCCCCTTTCTCTTCCAGAAAGAAAACCCACGCATACCGAGAGTAGTCGTCCACCACAACTAGGACGTACCACTTCCCACATGCAGATCGCACACGAGCTAGGCCAACAAGGTCCATATGGAGTAGCTCGCATGGACGCTCCGTCATCACATCGGTGAGGGGCGGGTGAGAAGAAGCTACCATCTTGGCATGCCTACACGGCGCACAAACCAACTCTTTTTCAAACCTCAGCCGTGGCAATCCTCGGACCAAATTGAGCTTACTCAAGCGAGACAAAAGGTCAAAGCTTAAGTGACCCAACTTCCTATGCCACTTCCACAACTCACTCAAAGAACCAGCCAAGAAACAACGCTCCACACCAGAAGACTGAGAGAAATCCGCTCGAAACACTTGACCCTCGGGAACGACCATGCAAACTAGGTCCCCTGGAGAATCCAAAATCTGAGAACCACCAGGCCGAAACAACACCTCAAAGCCCTCATCCAAAAGCTGGGAAACCAAAAGCAAATTGAATCCGAGCGATTGAACAAGAGCAACACGCCTGAGAGTGACCTTGTCACTTACCTTAATCTCACCTTCTGAAAGCACACGCCCTCGCCCATTGTCTCCAAAAGTGATGTATGTCTTGGACACCACCGGGACGAGACTTGAGAACCACCCCTTGTCTCCGGTCATATGCCTCGAGCAACCAGAGTCAATCAACCAAACGTTCCTCAAGTCTCCCACCTGAAATTCAAAAACGAGCACGTGAGTGAACAAATGACTCAGCACCGGGGTTAGTACCAAAAGAGTAAAACCAGTGCCGAGCCATTTGCTCCAAAGTGGGGTTAGCACAAACCAAATCATCATGCCTATCAAAGCTACCACCACGAAAACCACCACAGGGACCACCACGAGGGAACCACCTCTGTCTCGCTGGAGGAGAACGAAAACCACGAAAGGAAGACCGTGGACCGTTCCTCCTCTTCATCTCAAAGCTACGACTCCTCCCACCATCGTATTGAGCACGATGTGGAGAACGTCTAGCAAACTGTCCACCTGCAAACTCTCCAGACCAACCACCATAACCACGACCACCAGAACCGAACCGAGCATCCGTACGAGCACGAAACCTGAACTGCTGTCTGCCCAGACCAGCACCGGTCTGACCGGTGGAGTGCACCGGTCTGACCGGTGGTGCTCGGCCAGCAGCACCACCTTCCAGCTTTCGATCTCCCCAAGCCGGAACCGTCCTCACAATCACCTTGGCCCTGGGCATTTGCATACGAGACTCAGGTACACCATTTGAAGGGCGGTACCTGTCCTTGTTAGCCCACTCCTTAGCCATTCTCTCCTCACGCTTCCTCTTGAAGCAAAACTCACCCTTGTGACCATCTCTCCCACAATAGTCACAATGAAACCGTATGGGCTTAGGTTTAGGCTTGGGTTGGGGCTGCTTACTTGGTTTCTCCCCACTCGGCTTCTCACCCTCCTTCTCTCCAACCTCACTCTCCTTGGAGCTCACAAACTTCACCGGTTTTTGGAAATCATTTGTTGGGCGAGGAAATATGGGAGGATCTGGGGTTGTGTCAAGTTTGTTTCTCAGTGGGTTGGGCTTAGGAGCAAAGGCATTTTTGTGGAAGGTTTTTGGTGGAGCTTGGATATCACCAATCTTCTCTCCTCCCTCACCACTACACTCTCCAACCTTCTCCGAACCAAGCGCTCACCCATCATAGCGCTTGTATGCCTCTATCGTCATCCTAAGCTGTGGTTCTGAGAGCCAGGTGTGGTTCGAGGACCGGTGGATGGTCGCTTCCTGGTGTGATGAGTGATTGACAACGTGGTGTGGACTGATTCTTGGCTAAGTATTGCAGGTGCAGGTTGCGGCTTGACTGGTGCAGGTGCAGGTGAAGAACAAGCGTGAAAGGTCGTTGCCGGTGAGGCCTCCAGGTGTGGAGAAGACAAGTAGGCTTGGTTCGAGGGACCCGGTGGCCAGCGGGGTCAAGTGCGGGCCGCATGGTGGCAAGAACGGCAAGATGAAGTCATGGACGGTTTCTTGGTTGAGCCTCAAAACCAAGGTCGAGCCGGGACTACGTGGGAGCCGAGTCATGAGTGGTGATTGGCGGAGGCTACACCGAGTTCGCGGGGTTTCCGGTGGTTCACCAGAAAACCACTGGGTTCCTTGGTTGATCCACAAAGCCAAGACCGAAGAACCGAAGACGGAGGTGCAGCAGCTCCAGACCGGTCTGACCGGTGGGTCTGACCGGTCTGACCGGTGGGTACCGGTCTGACCGGTGAGGAGAACCGGTCTGACCGGTGTGCGACGACGCAGTCCGGAATCTTCGAAGCGGAGGACACGCGTCGGGATCGCAAGGCTTGCGTCGAGGCTAAGCAAGTTTGCGGTCGCTGGGCATCCGTCCGATGGTGCGAAGACAAAGACTTCCAATTTCGCCCTCGAGGGGCATGTATCCCTAGTTAGCTAGTAAGGGTATTTTAGTCTTTCGGTTGCCTCCATATAACCCAAGGGGTGAGAGGATGGCAGCCATCTCTTGGAACCCTAGCTCATTTGGTTTTCCTATTTTCCTTCCTATTTTCTTAGGATTTTCGTAGGACTAGCTTGAGAGCTTCATGGTGAGATCTTGTGAGAGGGAAGGATGATCGGGCGGCAAGCTAGACCTTGTATGAACCTCTTTGGTATGTATAGATGATTCGGCGTGGTTCCTCAAGGCTTGGTTGTGTCTTTCCCGTTTCTCCTTTTTGGTGATTTTCGGAGCCTTTTCTTGGCGATTTTCTTGGAGCGATTTCGAGGCCTTTCTCTTTGGGATTTGGTGGGGGATGTATGCATGAACCCTTCGTGGTTCTTTTCCCTTTGATTCCCCTTCCAAATCCGTGAGCAAAGGGGCTCGATTTTGGGGTTTTCGTGGCTCTAGGGTTAGAGGCGTTCTTGGTGGGATTTCTTCGATTCCTCTTGATTTGACAAGTTTTGGTGGACCAAATCTTGGCTATGGAGTACCCATGAGGTGTTCCTACTATCCCCAAAGTCTTGTGCAAAACCGTGGAGCGGATCGGGAGATCGGGAGTTGGATTTGGAGGAGTAGACTCGCGGGCGCTGTTCATCCCGAGCTGCCCAGGCACGACCGGTCTGACCGGTGCTCTTGACCGGTCTGACCGGTGCTAGCCCTTGGTGGGTTTTTGTCTCGGGGAACAGCCTTGTCCGTGTGGTTTTGTCCCGTGGTCCTGCTGATCAGTTCTTGGAGTGTTTGGAGTTGTTTTGCTAGGATTTGTGAGGGGTTCTTCTTCCTCACAGGTTGTGTTTCGTGGTGGTTTTTGTTCCAGGGCCTAGAGGATTCACTGAGGCTTCCTGGAACGTTTGCTGTGCGGCTGCTGTAGCCACCGGCCTGACCGGCTCTGTCCACCGGTCTGACCGGTGTCACCGGTCTGACCGGCGCAGGCCATAGGTCTGACCGGTGTAGCACAGGCAGCAAGCCGTGCAAGTTTCCGCTGTGTGTTTTGGTGAGTTTTGGCTAGGAAGGTTGAGTGTTGGTTCCTAGGACCAGTATCACTCTAGTGGCTGCGTGGTCTTGACCAACTTGGGTAGTTGGGTCGGAGACGTGAGTTGGAAGCTGTGTTCGTCTTGTTGGAGTTCCCATCTCCTTCGAGAAGAATTTTTATCGGCTCCCATTCACTCCCCCCCTCTCTGGTTCGCCTAATCGGTCCTTCAATTGGTATCAGAGCCGGTTCGGGTCTTTATTGACTCTTACCAGTCTAAGATCCAAAGATGGCGTACCAGGAACGGGGTTCGGGTCCTCCGCACTTCGATGGGAAGAACTACCAGATGTGGCAAAGGCGGATGGCGGCGTTCCTCCGCGGAAAGGGTCAGATCCTTTGGGATGTCACGGTGAACACAGCTTATGTTCATCCGATGAACTTCCTTGCTCCAGGATCGAGGGATATGTTCGAAGCCAACAACAAGGCTGTCGACTACTTGTTTCGTGCTCTGTGTCAGCCTGAATTCGATCGGGTTCAGACAGAGGACTTAGCTTGTAGGATTTGGGAGCAGTTGAAGGATGCTCATGCTGGGAATGCTCAGGTTCAGGCTCGGATGTACGCGACTTACCGGAGAGAGTACGAGAACTTCACTCATCTCCCCGGCGAGTCCGTCGATGCCCTTTTCCAGCGATTTACGGTCGTTGTGAACAACATGAGAGCCAATGTGGACGTCCTCCCATACAATGATCATGATAGAGCCGTGAAGCTCTTGCACTCGTTGGATCGTACCGTATGGGACGGGAAGTTTGAGGCTATTGTTGAGTCCGAGAAGTATGACACCTTGACGGTGAACGAGCTGTTCTCGAAGCTCAAGTCGGCTGAGTTGGACCGTGGTATGACAGCCAAGATCGAGAGCCCGACTGATTCTCATAGTCTCGCTCTCGTTAGTGGCAAAGGAGCCAAGTCTAATGCTAACGCATCCTCCAGGATGTACTCTTTGTCTTCTTTGATGTCTTTGCCAGACGAGGAGTTCGACGTGCTTGGAGAGGACGAGCTGGCGTTGCTGACCAGGCGGTTCGAGAGGCTGCACGAGAACCGGGTGAACTCAAGGAGGAACTCGAGAGCGTGTTTCAAGTGCGGCAAGACCGGACACTTTTTCGCCGAGTGTCCGAAGGTGAACAACCACGACAAGCACAAGTCCAAGGACAAAGGAAGAAGATCCAAGAAGAAGGAACATGAACATGGGAGGAAGACACGGACCCGAGAAAAGATCAAGAGATCGAGCGACATCGACTCCGACTCTGAGGATGTGTCATCAAGCTCGAGTGAAGAAGAAGAAGAAGAGGACAGCAAGAGGAAGCACAGAAAGAAGAAGAAGGACTTCGGCAAGTACTTGAACGGCCTTTGCTGTACCGCAAGCAAGACTTCGAGAGGCTGCAACAAGAAGGATGGGCTATGCGGCATGGCACGCAGCTCCGGCAGCAAGAGAAGCCAGAAGAACGCCTCGGAATCAGACTCCGACTCCGAGGATGAGGTATGTGATGAGCTCTCTTCTTTACGCAAGGAGAATGAGGAGTTGGTTGACTTGCTTGATAATCGCGATCACATGCTTAGAGAGGCTAAGAAGCTTAGGAAGGAGCTTAGAGCTTTGCTTGAAGATGCTAGGACTAGAGTGGCTGAGCTAGAAACACAGGTTCTTGATGGCAAGCTTGAAATCGATTCGCTTAAGGCTAGCCCTGTGGTTTCTGATGAGATTGATTGTGCTGATTGCTCTGTTTTCCTAGCTGATTTGACTGCTCTTAGGGAAAAGCATGCCTCCAAGTGTGAGGAACTAGATGTGCTTAGGGTTGAGTTGGCTGAGCTGCAATCTAGACCCACTTTGCTTGGTGCATGTACTTCTTGCCCTGGTTTGCATGAAAAAATTGCTGAGCTTCGTTCTCGCATTGTTTCGCTTGAGGCTGATTTGAAAGTGCCTATTCCTACTGCTTGCTCTACCTGTGAATTACATGCTGTGAAGAATTTGGAACTTGCAAAATGTGTTGATCATTTGCAGGATGAGAACAGTAAGGTGCGTGAGGTGTTGAGTTGGGTGTCCAGTCATGAGCCTCAGCTGGGTGTGTTAATTGGCAGTTGTAAGCGCTTTGATGGTTGGGCTTTGGGATTTGATAAGTTTGGTGAGAGCAGTGGTGTGAGAGAAGGGAAATTTGGGAATACTCCAGTTCCACCACAACCAACACCCAAAGACAAGTTTGCACCCAAGCCAAACCAGTTGCTTAAATCGAGAGAAAAACCAAGTGAGAAGCCTAGTGAGAAACCTAGTGAGAAGCCTTGTGAAGAGCCACACCCGAAACCTAAGCCAAGACCAATTCGTTTCCATTGTGAGTTTTGTGGAAAGGATGGTCATAAGAGAGAGTTTTGCTTTAAGAAAAGAAGAGAGGCGAGATTGGCTAAGGAGTGGGCGAACAAGGACAGGTACCACCCTTCTCATGGTGTGCCTGAGCCTCGTATGCCACTACCTAAGGGAAAGGGTGTTGTGCATATGGTTCCAGCATGGAGAGATAGGAGAGCTTCAGGTGGAGGCAGATTTGCTGGCTGAGGACCACCGGCCAGACCGGTCAGAGTGACCGGTCAGACCGGTGCTAGGCAGAGTGCTGGACAGTTTGGTTTCCGGGACTGTGATGCTCGAGGGTTCAGCTCTTTCGGTCGTGGAACAGATGGTAGGCGTTTTGAGTCAAGTGGTGTTGAGTTTGCTGGACGTTCTCCACCTCGTGATCAATACGAGTTTGGGAGAGGTCGCAGCTTTGAGTCTCAGAGGGGCTACGGACCACGCTTTCCCTTTCGTGGTACCCGTACTCCTCCAGTGAGACGGGAGTGGTTTTCCCATGGTGGTTCCAGGTTTGATAGGTTTGATAGGATGGATCGCAGTTTTGATAGGCGCGATAGGATGGATGTTGCTAACCCTACTTTTGAGGAGATGGCTCGGCACTGGTTTGACACTTTTGGTACTAACCCCAGTGTTGAGTCATTTGCTCGCTCTCGCTCTTGGTTTTGAGTTGCAGGTGGGAGGCCCGGAGAACATTTGGTTGATATCGGGGGAGGTTCTCCGGCCTCATACCCCGGTGATGATATGGAGGTACATCACTTTCGGGGACGGTGGACAAGGATGGGTGACCTCTGAAGAAATGATCAAGGTAAGTATTTTTGTGATCTTCAAATGTGTGGCCTTGGTCAAGCCACTTGGTTCGTTTTGCTCCTTGCCCTATCTCATGTATGTAAGGTGAGCTTTGTATGCTCTTTGACCTTAATGCATGAGTTTAGGGGGAGCCTGTGTGCTTAGTGTGCTCTTTGCTCTATCATGTGTGCTAAGGGTGAGCTTTGTATGCTCTTTGGCCCTAGTGCATGTGTTTAGACGGAGCTTGTGAGTTTTGTTCTCCTTTGCTCTTTTGCCGGTGGTGTCGAGCCCTTTTTTGCCTCCCCTCGAGGAGCCGGTCGTTTGTGAGCTTTGTGTGTGCGAGCTCCTTTGTAGCATATGTATAGCTTTCCTTTGTGCATTTCTTGCATTTGGCATGGCATATGTAACATGATGTATAGGCATCTTTGTATCTTAGGTTGCATGCGTTTTGTATCATATGCTTTGTTTAGGAAAGGCTTCTCTTATACACATTGTTCACCATGGAATGACATATATGTCTTTGTGAGCTAATTTGGTAAGCTATGGTTAGTTTGGCTTAGCTCTTGATAATCTTGGTTTGTATCCATGGTTGATGGCTATGTTTTTGAAAAATTTCATATATATGCTCTCTTGTGAGTAAATGCCTTTACATGATCTTGACATGTTTTAGTGGCTTGGCTATGCTTAATTTGTGGTTGGATAGCTTATTTTGATCATATGGGGCCAAAGGCTCATTTGCCATCATGAATGTTTAGCCCCCATGCTTCATCTTGTGGAGGGGCATAAGTTCCTTTTTGTCGCAAAGACATTTCATGTACCAATTAAAAATCTGAAAATGAAATGTAAATTGCTTGAAAAATGTGCTCCCATGTCATATGTGCTAATTTTAATTTGCTTTGGGTGCTAAATCGTTGCATGATGCCTACCAATGAGAAGTCTCATATATAGAAGTAGGCACATGGCTCGGTGGCTTTGACATGACATGAGGTGCTTGTGGGTGTTTATGATGGTCTTATGCTTAGAATGGTTGTCCTAGCATGAAGTTTGTGTGGCTTTGCCATTTTGACATGTTTTGCTCATGTTTAGGACTTTGCTCATGAGAGGGTAATTTTTCGCAAAATTGCTAAATTCTATCTTAGCTTCGCCCAATGGTTGTGAAACTTGGTGATCATGAAGTTTATGTCTTTACGAAGCTATAGAGTATCTAACTTGCTCGTTTGGACATGTGTAGCATCCTATGTTGAATTTTGTCTATTTGAGAAGCTCTAGGTTGCATTTTTTGCATTTTTGGCTTGATTCATGCATTGTCAACAAGGGGGAGAAGTTTGAGCATGTTTTGGCCTACTGAATGCATTTGGAAGGTTTTCAGGTGGTTTCGAGCTATTTTTGGGCTCTGTTGTGCACCGGTCTGACCGGTTGAGGTCACCGGTCTGACCGGTCAGAGTGCTGGTCTTGTTCACATGTTGCCCACCGGTCTGACCGGTGGTGTCGACCGGTCTGACCGGTCAGAGCTGAGCTGTTGCAGCTGCTCTGTTTTGTGAAGTGGTTCGCATGCATTTGTCCAGGGGGAGTTGCATCGGTTCAGGGGGAGCTTGCATGTGTGCAGGGGGAGCTCTTTGTGGTTTTCGAGCTTTGCTCTGATGATTTGTGCTCTTTGCTTGAGCATGTTTTGTCTCGGATGTGTCGAGCCGTTGCCCTTGCCTAAGGGGTCCGAGACTTGTCTTCTTCAAGTGATCTTGCTCTTTGCCTTTTCTTTGGCTTTCGATCGCTTGTTGGAGTTTCTTTTGGTCGTTTCTTTTCTTTTCCTTTTCTCTTGGTTACCAAAACGTGTGTGTTGTCAATGCACTCATCAAGGGGGAGATTGAGAGCCAGGTGTGGTTCGAGGACCGGTGGATGGTCGCTTCCTGGTGTGATGAGTGATTGACAACGTGGTGTGGACTGATTCTTGGCTAAGTATTGCAGGTGCAGGTTGCGGCTTGACTGGTGCAGGTGCAGGTGAAGAACAAGCGTGAAAGGTCGTTGCCGGTGAGGCCTCCAGGTGTGGAGAAGACAAGTAGGCTTGGTTCGAGGGACCCGGTGGCCAGCGGGGTCAAGTGCGGGCCGCATGGTGGCAAGAACGGCAAGATGAAGTCATGGACGGTTTCTTGGTTGAGCCTCAAAACCAAGGTCGAGCCGGGACTACGTGGGAGCCGAGTCATGAGTGGTGATTGGCGGAGGCTACACCGAGTTCGCGGGGTTTCCGGTGGTTCACCAGAAAACCACTGGGTTCCTTGGTTGATCCACAAAGCCAAGACCGAAGAACCGAAGACGGAGGTGCAGCAGCTCCAGACCGGTCTGACCGGTGGGTCTGACCGGTCTGACCGGTGGGTACCGGTCTGACCGGTGAGGAGCACCGGTCTGACCGGTGTGCGACGACGCAGTCCGGAATCTTCGAAGCGGAGGACACGCGTCGGGATCGCAAGGCTTGCGTCGAGGCTAAGCAAGTTTGCGGTCGCTGGGCATCCGTCCGATGGTGCGAAGACAAAGACTTCCAATTTCGCCCTCGAGGGGCATGTATCCCTAGTTAGCTAGTAAGGGTATTTTAGTCTTTCGGTTGCCTCCATATAACCCAAGGGGTGAGAGGATGGCAGCCATCTCTTGGAACCCTAGCTCATTTGGTTTTCCTATTTTCCTTCCTATTTTCTTAGGATTTTCGTAGGACTAGCTTGAGAGCTTCATGGTGAGATCTTGTGAGAGGGAAGGATGATCGGGCGGCAAGCTAGACCTTGTATGAACCTCTTTGGTATGTATAGATGATTCGGCGTGGTTCCTCAAGGCTTGGTTGTGTCTTTCCCGTTTCTCCTTTTTGGTGATTTTCGGAGCCTTTTCTTGGCGATTTTCTTGGAGCGATTTCGAGGCCTTTCTCTTTGGGATTTGGTGGGGGATGTATGCATGAACCCTTCGTGGTTCTTTTCCCTTTGATTCCCCTTCCAAATCCGTGAGCAAAGGGGCTCGATTTTGGGGTTTTCGTGGCTCTAGGGTTAGAGGCGTTCTTGGTGGGATTTCTTCGATTCCTCTTGATTTGACAAGTTTTGGTGGACCAAATCTTGGCTATGGAGTACCCATGAGGTGTTCCTACTATCCCCAAAGTCTTGTGCAAAACCGTGGAGCGGATCGGGAGATCGGGAGTTGGATTTGGAGGAGTAGACTCGCGGGCGCTGTTCATCCCGAGCTGCCCAGGCACGACCGGTCTGACCGGTGCTCTTGACCGGTCTGACCGGTGCTAGCCCTTGGTGGGTTTTTGTCTCGGGGAACAGCCTTGTCCGTGTGGTTTTGTCCCGTGGTCCTGCTGATCAGTTCTTGGAGTGTTTGGAGTTGTTTTGCTAGGATTTGTGAGGGGTTCTTCTTCCTCACAGGTTGTGTTTCGTGGTGGTTTTTGTTCCAGGGCCTAGAGGATTCACTGAGGCTTCCTGGAACGTTTGCTGTGCGGCTGCTGTAGCCACCGGCCTGACCGGCTCTGTCCACCGGTCTGACCGGTGTCACCGGTCTGACCGGCGCAGGCCATAGGTCTGACCGGTGTAGCACAGGCAGCAAGCCGTGCAAGTTTCCGCTGTGTGTTTTGGTGAGTTTTGGCTAGGAAGGTTGAGTGTTGGTTCCTAGGACCAGTATCACTCTAGTGGCTGCGTGGTCTTGACCAACTTGGGTAGTTGGGTCGGAGACGTGAGTTGGAAGCTGTGTTCGTCTTGTTGGAGTTCCCATCTCCTTCGAGAAGAATTTTTATCGGCTCCCATTCACTCCCCCCCTCTCTGGTTCGCCTAATCGGTCCTTCAGGTTCATGACCCGACAACCAACCCATCATTTTTCTCAAGTCATCGTTCTCATCCTGCAAGCGATCCACATAGTGTGCAAGTTCCAGATTTTTCAAAGCAAGCAATTCACAAGTAGAGCAAGAAGTGGGAATAGGCTCTTTCAACTTGGTCTCAAGCGAAACAGTGTAAGCATGCATCTCATCAATCTTTCCATGCAAAACAGGGCAAGAAGTGCAAGCACCTAGCAAAGCAGGTCTAGACTTGAGCTCAGCCACTTCAACCCTAAGCACATCTAGTTCATCACAAGTAGAAGCATGCTTATCCTTAAGAGTAGTAAGATCAGCTAGGTACACAGAGCAGTCATCACAATCAATCTCATCAGAAACCACAGGTGAAGCCTTAAGCGAATCTATCTCAAGCTTAGCATCAAGGTTCTGGGTTTCTAGCTCAGCTACTCGGTTCCTAGCATCTTCTAGTGAGGCCCTAAGCTCTTTCCTCATCTTCTTGGCCTCTCTAAGCATGTCATCACGATTATCAAGCAACTTGCCAAGACGTTCGTTCTCCTCACGCAAGAAGGGAAGCTCGTCACGTACCTCATCCTCGGAATCGGAGTCCGAGTCACTCTAGTGACTCTTCTTGCTGCCGGAGCTACGAGCCATGCCGCAGAAGCCATCTCTCGCGTAGCAGCTCAGCCCGCTCAAGTTCTTGGATGACTTCTTGCTCTTGCGCCGATCACCTTCATCTTCACTGCTACTCGAGCTCGAGGAAGAGTAGGCAGAGCTGGAGTCGACGTCGCTCGCTCCGACCATCGCTCGGGCCTTCCTAACGCGGCCGTCCTTCTTCCTCGACCGTCGCTCGTCCTTGTGCTTGTTCTTGTGCTTGTGATCGCGCCTTGATTGGTACGTACTTGCCATCCGTCTTCGATCGGTTCCTGTAGCCGTCCTTTGAAGGACCGATTAGGCGAACCAGAGAGCCGGGAGTGAATGGGAGCCGATAAAAATTCTTCTCGAAGGAGATGAGAACTCCAACAAGACGAACACAGCTTCCAACTCACGTCTCCGACCCAACTACCCAAGTTGGTCAAGACCACGCAGCCACTGGAGTGCTACTGATCCTAGGAACCAACACTCAACCTTCCTAGCCAAAACTCACCAAAACACACAGCGGAAACTTGCACGGCTTGCTGCCTGTGCTACACCGGTCAGACCGATGACCTGCGCCGGTCAGACCGGTGACACCGGTCAGACCGGTGGACAGAGCCGGTCAGGCCGGTGGCTACAGCAGCCGCACAGCAAACGTTCCAGGAAGCCTCAGTGAATGCTCTAGGCCCTGGAACAAAAACCACCACGAAACACAACCCGTGAGGAAGAAGAACCCCTCACAAAACTTAGCAAAACAACTCCAAACACTCCAAGAACTGATCAGCAGGACCACGGGACAAAACCACACGGACAAGGCTGTTCCCCGAGACAAAAACCCACCAAGGGCTAGCACCGGTCAGACCGGTCAAGAGCACCGGTCAGACCGGTCGTGCCTGGGCAGCTCGGGATGAACAGCGCCCGCGAGTCAACTCCCCAAATCCAACTCCCGATCTCCCGATTCGCTCCACGGTTTTGCACAAGACTTTGGGGATAGTAGGAACACCTCATGGGTACTCCATAGCCAAGATTTGGTCCACCAAAACTTGTCAAATCAAGAGGAATCGAAGGAATCCCACCAAGAACGCCTCTAACCCTAGAGCCACGAAAACCCCAAAATCGAGCCCCTTTGCTCACGGATTTGGAAGGGGAATCAAAGGGAAAAGAACCACGAAGGGTTCATGCATACATCCCCCACCAAATCCCAAAGAGAAAGGCCTCGAAATCGCTCCAAGAAAATCGCCAAGAAAGGGCTCCGAAAATCACCAAAAAGGAGAAACGGGAAAGACACATCCAAGCCTTGAGGAACCACGCCGAATCATCTATACATACCAAAGAGGTTCATACAAGGTCTAGCTTGCCGCCCGATCATCCTTCCCTCTCACAAGATCTCACCATGAAGCTCTCAAGCTAGTCCTACGAAAATCCTAAGAAAATAGGAAGGAAAATAGGAAAACCAAATGAGCTAGGGTTCCAAGAGATGGCTGCCATCCTCTCACCCCTTGGGTTATATGGAGGCAACCGAAAGACTAAAATACCCTTACTAGCTAACTAGGGATACATGCCCCTCGAGGGCGAAATTGGAAGTCTTTGTCTTCGCACCATCAGACGGATGCCCAGCGACCGCAAACTTGCTTAGCCTCGACGCAAGCCTTGCGATCCCGACGCGTGTCCTCCGCTTCGAAGATTCCGGACTGCGTCGTCGCACACCGGTCAGACCGGTTCTCCTCACCGGTCAGACCGGTACCCACCGGTCAGACCGGTCAGACCCACCGGTCAGACCGGTCTGGAGCTGCTGCACCTCCGTCTTCGGTTCTTCGGTCTTGGCTTTGTGGATCAACCAAGGAACCCAGTGGTTTTCTGGTGAACCACCGGAAACCCCGCGAACTCGGTGTAGCCTCCGCCAATCACCACTCATGACTCGGCTCCCACGTAGTCCCGGCTCGACCTTGGTTTTGAGGCTCAACCAAGAAACCGTTCATGACTTCATCTTGCCGTTCTTGCCACCATGCGGCCCGCACTTGACCCCGCTGGCCACCGGGTCCCTCGAACCAAGCCTACTTGTCTTCTCCACACCTGGAGGCCTCACCGGCAACGACCTTTCACGCTTGTTCTTCACCTGCACCTGCACCAGTCAAGCCGCAACCTGCACCTGCAATACTTAGCCAAGAATCAGTCCACACCACGTTGTCAATCACTCATCACACCAGGAAGCGACCATCCACCGGTCCTCGAACCACACCTGGCTCTCAATCTCCCCCTTGATGAGTGCATTGACAACATACACGTTTTGGTAACCAAGAGAAAAGGAAAAGAAAAGAAACGACTAAAAGAAACTCCAACAAGCGATCGAAAGCCAAAGAAAAGGCAAAGAACAAGATCACTTGAAGAAGACAAGTCTCGGACCCCTTAGGCAAGGGCAACGGCTCGACACATCCGAGACAAAGCATGCTCAAGCAAAGAGCACAAACCATCAAACCAAAGCTCGAAAACCACAAAGAGCTCCCCCTGCACACATGCAAGCTCCCCCTGAACCGATGCAACTCCCCCTGGACAAATGCATGCGAACCACTTCACAAAACAGAGCAGCTGCAACAGCTCAGCTCTGACCGGTCAGACCGGTCGACACCACCGGTCAGACCGGTGGGCAACATGTGAACAGGACCAGCACTCTGACCGGTCAGACCGGTGACCTCAACCGGTCAGACCGGTGAACAACAGAGCCCAAAAATAGCTCGAAACCACCTGAAAACCTTCCAAATGCATTCAGTAGACCAAAACATGCTCAAACTTCTCCCCCTTGTTGACAATGCATGAATCAAGCCAAAAATGCAAAAAATGCAACCTAGAGCTTCTCAAATAGACAAAATTCAACATAGGATGCTACACATGTCCAAACGAGCAAGTTAGATACTCTATAGCTTCGTAAAGACATAAACTTCATGATCACCAAGTTTCACAACCATTGGGCGAAGCTAAGATAGAATTTAGCAATTTTGCGAAAAATTACCCTCTCATGAGCAAAGTCCTAAACATGAGCAAAACATGTCAAAATGGCAAAGCCACACAAACTTCATGCTAGGACAACCATTCTAAGCATAAGACCATCATAAACACCCACAAGCACCTCATGTCATGTCAAAGCCACCGAGCCATGTGCCTACTTCTATATATGAGACTTCTCATTGGTAGGCATCATGCAACGATTTAGCACCCAAAGCAAATTAAAATTAGCACATATGACATGGGAGCACATTTTTCAAGCAATTTACATTTCATTTTCAGATTTATAATTGGTACATGAAATGTCTTTGCGACAAAAAGGAACTTATGCCCCTCCACAAGATGAAGCATGGGGGCTAAACATTCATGATGGCAAATGAGCCTTTGGCCCCATATGATCAAAATAAGCTATCCAACCACAAATTAAGCATAGCCAAGCCACTAAAACATGTCAAGATCATGTAAAGGCATTTACTCACAAGAGAGCATATATATGAAATTTTTCAAAAACATAGCCATCAACCATGGATACAAACCAAGATTATCAAGAGCTAAGCCAAACTAACCATAGCTTACCAAATTAGCTCACAAAGACATATATGTCATTCCATGGTGAACAATGTGTATAAGAGAAGCCTTTCCTAAACAATGCATATGATACAAAATGCATGCAACCTAAGATACAAAGATGCCTATACATCATGTTACATATGCCATGCCAAATGCAAGAAATGCACAAAGGAAAGCTATACATATGCTACAAAGGAGCTCCCACACGCTAACTCAAGAAATCAAGCAAACACCAAGCTCCCCCCGCAAACGAGTGAAAGTTGCTTGATCTAGGGGTTTGGTGAAAATATCGGCTAGTTGTTCATGTGTGGGTACATGGATCAAAGCTATCTTCCCTTTCTCTACGTTGTCTCTCAGAAAGTGATACCTCACTTCTATGTGCTTGGTTTTGGAATGGAGCACTGGGTTCTTTGCAACGCTTATGGCACTAGTGCTATCACATTGAAGTGGGACATGGGTATACTCCTCACCAAAGTCACTCATGGTGTATGTGATCCAAAGGAGCTGAGAGCAACAGCTAGCTGCGGCCACATACTCTGCCTCGGTAGTGGATTGAGCAACACTCGACTGTTTGCGGGAAGACCAAGATACCAAAGAAGAACCGAAGAACTGGCAAGTCCCAGAAGTGGACTTCCTATCCAACCGACACCCGGCAAAATCCGCGTCTGAAAATCCATGAAGCGCCAAAGAAGAAGACGCAGAGTACCA
The DNA here is from genome assembly GCA_036936925.1 of Cenchrus fungigraminus. Classification (NCBI taxonomy): domain Eukaryota; kingdom Viridiplantae; phylum Streptophyta; class Magnoliopsida; order Poales; family Poaceae; genus Cenchrus; species Cenchrus fungigraminus. The sequence goes on along the minus strand of CM072772.1, from coordinate 51,119,448 downwards.
AAGGCCGAAGTCGGGAGTGTGTCGCAAATACCTGAAAATGCGCTTGACTGCTTGCCGATGCGAAGTCCTCGGAGAAGCTTGAAAACGAGCGCACAGACACACCGAGAATTGAATGTCCGGCCTCGTCGCCGTCAAGTAGAGGAGTGACCCGATCATGCTCCGGTACTCCTTCTGGTCCACGTGTTCACCTTCCTCGTCCGCATCAAGAACTGTAGTCGTACTCATAGGCGTCGCCATGGCCTTGGAGTCCTCCATCTTGAACTTCCTCACAATGTCCTTGGTGTACTTAGCTTGGTGCACAAATGTTCCTTCCTTTGATTGCTTGATTTGTAGCCCGAGGAAGAACTGCAACTCGCCCATCATGCTCATCTCAAATTCCCTGCTCATGTCTTCTGCAAACCTTGCAACAAGAGAGTTAGACGAGCCACCAAAGACAATATCATCCACGTATACCTGCACAATCAGGATATCTCTGTCCTGCCTGAGGAGAAACAAGGTCTGGTCGACCTTCCCCATCTCAAACCCTCTCTCAAACAGGAACCCCCTCAACCTACCATACCAAGCTCTAGGCGCCTGCTTCAACCCATACAGCGCCTTCCTCAACTTGTATACCCGGTGAGGATACTTCTCACTCTCAAACCCCGGTGGTTGCCTCACAAACACCTCTTCCTCCAAAACACCGTTCAGAAAAGCACTCTTCACATCCATCTGGTACAACTTGAACCCTTTAGCCACGGAAAAGGCTAGAAGGATCCTGATCGCCTCCAAACGAGCTACAGGAGCGAAAGTCTCCTCGTAGTCGATCCCCTCTTTCTGACTGTACCCCTGAGCAACAAGTCTCGACTTGTTCCTCACCACTTCTCCTTTCTCTCCCTCTTTATTTTTCCACACCCATTTTGTCCCAATCGGCTTACACCCTGGGGGAGGGTCAACCAACACCCAAACTTGGTTCCTCTCAAAATTCTCCAACTCCTCATGCATCGAGTTAACCCAATTATGATCAGATAACGCATGTCCAATGTCTTTGGGCTCAAAAGTGGCAACAAAAGCAGCATGAGCGAAATGAGAATTGTTCCGAACCCTCGACCGTGTAGTACGTTCATTCATGTCGCCGATGATTCTCGAAGCTGGGTGATCCACTTGCACTCGTCGAGGAGGTTCTCGCCTTGATGCTACCTCCCCCTCAACAGCAGCTTCGCCTTGATCTGGGTTTGTCGTTGTAGGTGTGGGAGAGGGTCCATTCTCGATCGTCGTCGAAGTAGTAGGTACATGTTCAGCCGCGGGCCTCACACCGCCATCTTCATCATCTCCATGTTCATGCTCCTCCTCCTGAAAGATCTCCTCGCCAAGTTCGTCGTCACCTGCACACTCAAAAACAAGCTGACTACGTGGCTGTGTCTCGTCGAAGGTCACCTCGCAAGTCTCCACGATTTGGTTAGTTTCAAGATTGAGCACACGAAATGCTCTAGAATGAGATGCATAACCAAAGAAAATACCATCGACAGACCTAGCCTCGAACTTGTCCAACTTCTTCCCTTTCTTCAGAATGAAGCATTTACAACCAAAGACATGGAAGTGACTCACCTTGGGTGTGCGACCGTGCATCAACTCGTAACAGGTTTTCTTCTTGTGAACCCTGAGGTAGATCCTGTTCGACACATGGCACGCGGTATTGACCGCCTCAGCCCAGAACCTTCTCGGAGTCCTATGCTCGTCGAGCATCGTCCGAGCCATCTCGCACAAGGTCCTGTTTTTCCTTTCCACCACGCCATTCTGGGGAGGCGTATACGGACTCGAAAACTGATGTTCAAGACCCAAGTCATGGCAAAAAGTTTCGAAGCGAGAGTTTTTGAATTCCGAGCCATTGTCACTGCGGATCGCTCGTATGGCATCTCCGTGCCTCTCGTTTCTTAACCTCAAGACAAGATCTCGAACAAAACCAAACGTCTCCCCCTTCTCCTCAAGAAAGAACACCCACGCATACCGAGAGTAGTCGTCCACCACAACAAGGACATACCACTTCCCACCCGCAGATCGCACACGAGCTGGGCCAACAAGGTCCATATGGAGCAGCTCGCATGGACGCTCAGTCATCACATCGGTGAGAGGCGGGTGAGAAGAGGCTACCATCTTGGCATGCCTACACGGCGCACAAACCAACTCTTTCTCAAACCTCAATCGTGGCAATCCTCGGACCAAATTGAGTTTACTCAAGCGAGACAAAAGGTCAAAGCTCAAGTGACCCAACTTCCTATGCCACTTCCACAACTCACTCGAAGAACCAGCCAAGAAGCAACGCTCCACACCAGAAGACTGAGAAAAATCAGCTCGGAACACCTGACCCTCGGGAACGACCATGCAAACAAGATCCCCCCGAGAATCTAAAATCCGAGAACCACCAGGCCGAAACAACACCTCAAAACCCTCATCCAACAACTGGGACACAGAAAGCAAATTGTATCCAAGCGATTGAACAAGAGCAACACGCCTGAGAGTGATCTTGTCACTTACCTTAATCTCACCTTCTGACAGCACACGCCCTCGCCCATTGTCCCCAAAGGTGATGTACTTCTTTGTCACCACCGGGACGAGACTTGAGAACCACCCCTTGTCTCCGGTCATATGCCTCGAGCAACCGGAGTCAATCAACCAAATGTTCTTCAAGTCTCCCACCTGAAATTCAAAAGCGAGCACGTGAGTGAACAAACGACTCAGCACTGGGGTTAGTACCAAAAGAGTAAAACCAGTGCCGAGCCATTTGCTCCAAAGTGGGGTTAGCACAAACCAAATCATCACGCCTATCAAAGCTACCACCACGAACACCACCACGGTAACCACCACGAGGGAACCAACCCTCTCTAGCTGGAGGAGGACGAAAACCACGAAAGGGAAACCGTGGATCGTACCTCCGCTCCATCTCAAAGCTACGACTCTTCTCACCCTCGTATTGAGCACGAGGTGGAGAACGCCTAGCAAACTGACCACCTGCAAACTTTCCAGACCAACCACCAGAACCACGACCTCCAGAACCAAACCGAGCATCCTCACGAGCACGAAACCCGACTCGCTGTCTGCCCAGACCTGCACCGGTCTGACCGGTGTAGTACACCGGTCTGACCGGTGTGGCTCGGCCAGCAGCAACACCTGCAGCCTTCCGGTCTCCCCAAGCCGGAACCGTCCTCACAATCACCTTGGCCCTGGGCATCTGCATACGAGGCTCAGGTACACCATTAGAGGGGTGGTACCTGTCCCTGTTAGCCCACTCTCTAGCCATTCTCTCCTCACGCTTCCTCTTGAAGCAAAACTCATCCTTGTGACCATCTCTCCCACAATACCCACAATGGAACTTTATGGGCTGTGGCTTAGGCTTAGGCTTGGGTTGGGGCTGCCCACTCGGCTTCTCACCCTTCTTCTCTCCTTCCTCACCTCCCTTTGGGCTCACAAACTTCACTGGTTTCTGAAAATCATTTGTTGGGTGAGGGAATATGGGTGGATCTGGAGTAGTGTCAATTTTATTTCTGAGATGGTTGGGCTTGGGCTCAAACTTGTTCTTGTGTCTGTTTGGTGGTGGGATAGGAATCTCTCCAACTCTCTCAACTCCCTCACCACTGTTCTCTCCAAGCTTGTCAGCCCCAAGTGCCTGACCATCATAGCGTTTGAAAGCCGCTATCATGATACCGAGCTGAGGCTCCTGACCCGACAACCAGCTCATACATTTTCTCAGCTCATCATTTTCATCCTGCAGGCGATCAACATAATGTGCAAGCTCCAAATTCTTAACCGCATGCAATTCACAAGTAGAGCAAGAAGTGGGAATAGGCTCTTTCAACTTAGCCTCAAGCGAAACAGTGTAAGCATGCATCTCATCAATCTTTCCATGCAAAACAGGGCAAGAAGTGCAAGCACCTAGCAAAGCAGGTCTAGACTTAAGCTCAGCCACTTCAACCCTAAGCATATCTAGTTCATCACAAGTAGAAGCATGCTTATCCTTAAGAGCAGTAAGATCAGCTAGGTACACAGAGCAATCACAGCAATCAATCTCATCAGAAACCACAGGAGAAGCCTTAAGCGAATCAATCTCAAGCTTAGCATCTAGGTTCTGGGTTTCTAGCTCAGCCACACGGTTCCTAGCATCTTCTAGTGAGGCCCTAAGCTCTTTCCTCATCTTCTTGGCCTCTCTAAGCATGTGATCGCGGTTATCAAGCAAGTCAACCAACTCATCATTCTCCTTGCGCAAAGAAGAGAGCTCATCACATACCTCATCCTCGGAGTCAGAGTCCGAGTCACTCTGGTGGCTCTTCTTGCTGCCGGAGCTGCGGGCCATGCCGCAGAAGCCATCTCTCGCGAAGCAGCTCAACCCGCTCAAGTTCCTGGATGACTTCTTGTTCTTGCGCCGATCACCTTCATCTTCACTGCTACTCGAGCTTGAGGAAGAGTAGGCGGAGCTGGAGTCGACGTCGCTCGCTCCGACCATTGCTCGGGCCTTCCTGCCGCGACCATCCTTCTTCCTCGACCGTCGCTCGTCCTTGTGCTTGTTCTTGTGCTTGTGATCGCGCCTCGATCGGTACTTGCCGTCCTTGCTCGATCGGTGCCTGTAGCCGTCCTTGTTCTCCGTCTTCTCCGGGCAGTCGGCAACGAAGTGTCCTGGCTTGCCGCACTGAAAGCACGTCCGTGCTGTCCTCCTCGTGTTCACCCGGTTCTCGTGCAGCCTCTCGAACCGCCTGGTCAGCAACGCCAGCTCGTCCTCTCCAAGCACGTCGAACTCCTCATCTGGCAAAGACATCAAGGAAGATAGAGAGTACATCCTGGAGGATGCGTTAGCGTTAGACTTAGCTCCTTTGCCACTAACGAGAGCGAGACTATGAGAATCAGTCGGGCTCTCGATCTTGGCTGTCATACCACGGTCCAACTCAGCCGACTTGAGCTTCGAGAACAGCTCGTTCACCGTCAAGGTGTCATACTTCTCGGACTCAACAATAGCCTCAAACTTCCCGTCCCATACGGTACGATCCAACGAGTGCAAGAGCTTCACGGCTCTATCATGATCATTGTATGGGAGGACGTCCACATTGGCTCTCATGTTGTTCACAACGACCGTAAATCGCTGGAAAAGGGCATCGACGGACTCGCCGGGGAGATGAGTGAAGTTCTCGTACTCTCTCCGGTAAGTCGCGTACATCCTAGCCTGAACCTGAGCATTCCCAGCATGAGCATCCTTCAACTGCTCCCAAATCCTACAAGCTAAGTCCTCTGTCTGAACCCGATCGAATTCAGGTGGACACAGGGCACGAAACAAGTAGTCGACAGCCTTGTTGTTGGCTTCGAACATATCCCTCGATCCTGGAGCAAGGAAGTTCATCGGATGAACATAAGCTGTGTTCACCGTGACATCCCAAAGGATCTGACCCTTTCCGCGGAGGAACGCCGCCATCCGCCTTTGCCACATCTGGTAGTTCTTCCCATCGAAGTGCGGAGGACCCGAACCCCGTTCCTGGTACGCCATCTTTGGATCTTAGACTGGTAAGAGTCAATAAAGACCCGAACCGGCTCTGATACCAATTGAAGGACCGATTAGGCGAACCAGAGAGGGGGGGAGTGAATGGGAGCCGATAAAAATTCTTCTCGAAGGAGATGAGAACTCCAACAAGACGAACACAGCTTCCAACTCACGTCTCCGACCCAACTACCCAAGTTGGTCAAGACCACGCAGCCACTGGAGTGCTACTGATCCTAGGAACCAACACTCAACCTTCCTAGCCAAAACTCACCAAAACACACAGCGGAAACTTGCACGGCTTGCTGCCTGTGCTACACCGGTCAGACCGATGACCTGCGCCGGTCAGACCGGTGACACCGGTCAGACCGGTGGACAGAGCCGGTCAGGCCGGTGGCTACAGCAGCCGCACAGCAAACGTTCCAGGAAGCCTCAGTGAATGCTCTAGGCCCTGGAACAAAAACCACCACGAAACACAACCCGTGAGGAAGAAGAACCCCTCACAAAACTTAGCAAAACAACTCCAAACACTCCAAGAACTGATCAGCAGGACCACGGGACAAAACCACACGGACAAGGCTGTTCCCCGAGACAAAAACCCACCAAGGGCTAGCACCGGTCAGACCGGTCAAGAGCACCGGTCAGACCGGTCGTGCCTGGGCAGCTCGGGATGAACAGCGCCCGCGAGTCAACTCCCCAAATCCAACTCCCGATCTCCCGATTCGCTCCACGGTTTTGCACAAGACTTTGGGGATAGTAGGAACACCTCATGGGTACTCCATAGCCAAGATTTGGTCCACCAAAACTTGTCAAATCAAGAGGAATCGAAGGAATCCCACCAAGAACGCCTCTAACCCTAGAGCCACGAAAACCCCAAAATCGAGCCCCTTTGCTCACGGATTTGGAAGGGGAATCAAAGGGAAAAGAACCACGAAGGGTTCATGCATACATCCCCCACCAAATCCCAAAGAGAAAGGCCTCGAAATCGCTCCAAGAAAATCGCCAAGAAAGGGCTCCGAAAATCACCAAAAAGGAGAAACGGGAAAGACACATCCAAGCCTTGAGGAACCACGCCGAATCATCTATACATACCAAAGAGGTTCATACAAGGTCTAGCTTGCCGCCCGATCATCCTTCCCTCTCACAAGATCTCACCATGAAGCTCTCAAGCTAGTCCTACGAAAATCCTAAGAAAATAGGAAGGAAAATAGGAAAACCAAATGAGCTAGGGTTCCAAGAGATGGCTGCCATCCTCTCACCCCTTGGGTTATATGGAGGCAACCGAAAGACTAAAATACCCTTACTAGCTAACTAGGGATACATGCCCCTCGAGGGCGAAATTGGAAGTCTTTGTCTTCGCACCATCAGACGGATGCCCAGCGACCGCAAACTTGCTTAGCCTCGACGCAAGCCTTGCGATCCCGACGCGTGTCCTCCGCTTCGAAGATTCCGGACTGCGTCGTCGCACACCGGTCAGACCGGTTCTCCTCACCGGTCAGACCGGTACCCACCGGTCAGACCGGTCAGACCCACCGGTCAGACCGGTCTGGAGCTGCTGCACCTCCGTCTTCGGTTCTTCGGTCTTGGCTTTGTGGATCAACCAAGGAACCCAGTGGTTTTCTGGTGAACCACCGGAAACCCCGCGAACTCGGTGTAGCCTCCGCCAATCACCACTCATGACTCGGCTCCCACGTAGTCCCGGCTCGACCTTGGTTTTGAGGCTCAACCAAGAAACCGTTCATGACTTCATCTTGCCGTTCTTGCCACCATGCGGCCCGCACTTGACCCCGCTGGCCACCGGGTCCCTCGAACCAAGCCTACTTGTCTTCTCCACACCTGGAGGCCTCACCGGCAACGACCTTTCACGCTTGTTCTTCACCTGCACCTGCACCAGTCAAGCCGCAACCTGCACCTGCAATACTTAGCCAAGAATCAGTCCACACCACGTTGTCAATCACTCATCACACCAGGAAGCGACCATCCACCGGTCCTCGAACCACACCTGGCTCTCATCCTTGTAGCCGTCCTTGTTCTCCATCTTCTCCGGACAGTCGGCGACGAAGTGTCCTGGCTTGCCGCACTGAAAGCATGTCCGTGGATTCCTCTTTGTGTTCACCCAATTCTCGTGCAACCTCTGGAACCGCCTGGTCAGCAACGCCAGCTCGTCCTCTCCAAGCACGTCGAACTCCTCGTCTGGCGAAGACATCAAAGAAGACAGAGAGTACATCCTGGAGGATGCGTTAGCGTTAGACTTAGCCCCTTTGCCACCGACGAGAGCAAGACTATGAGAGTCAGTCGGGCTCTCGATCTTGGCTGTCATACCATGGTCCAACTCAGCCGACTTGAGCTTCAAAAACAGCTCGTTCACGGTCAGGGTGTCATACTTCTCGGACTCAAGAATAGCCTCGACCTTTCCGTCCCATACGGTGCGATCCAACGAGTGCAAGAGCTTCACGGCTCTATCATGATCATCGTATGGGAGCACAGCCAGATTGGCTCTCATGTTGTTCACCACAACTGTAAACCGCTGGAAAAGGGCATCGACGGACTCACCGGGGAGATGAGTGATGTTCTCGTACTCTCTCCGGTAAGTCGCGTACATCCGAGCCTGAACCTGAGCATTCCCAGCATGAGCATCCTTCAACTGCTCCCAAATCCTACAAGCTAAGTCCTCTGTTTGAACCCGATCGAATTCGGACTGACACAGAGCACGAAACAAGTAGTCGACCGCCTTGTTGTTGGCGTCGAACATGTCCCTCGATCCCGGAGCAAGGAAGTTAATCGGATGAACATAAGCTGTGTTCACCGTAACGTCCCAAAGGATCTGACCCTTATCGCGGAGGAAAGCCGCCATCCGCCTCTGCCACATCTGGTAGTTTTTGCCATCGAAGTGCGGAGGACCCGAACCCCATTCCTGGTACGCCATCTTTGGATCTTAGACTGGTTAGAATCCGAAGATCCGTAACCGGCTCTGATACCACTTGAAGGACCAGAACTGGCGACCAGAGAGGGGGGAGGGGAGTGAATGGGAGCCGATAAAAATTCTTCTCGAAGGAGATGGAGACTCCAACAAGATGAACAAGGCTTCCAAAGCACGTCTCCGACTCAACTACCCAAGTTGGCCAAGACCACGCAGCCACTAGAGTGCTACTAGTCCTTGGAACCAACAACCACCTACACCTACTCGAGAACGCAGCGGAACAAGCAACTCGAGCACCACTGGACTGCACCGGTTAGACCGGTGAGCAGCACCGGTCAGACTGGTCCCTACTGGAGCACCTCGACAGATCCTGAGAAACTTCCATAGAAAGCTCCTACACCGGTCAGGCTGGTGTAGCACGCTGGTCAGACCGGTCTGAGCCAGGAAGCCCCAAAATCACAAACCTGACCTCTCGAGCTCCAAAACGAACCAAATCCGAAACAACTGCAACACGAGACAACAGGGAACTCACCAAGATGTTCACCCGAGGCAAATCCCACAAGGCTTTTACACCGGTCAGACCGGTGAGCTGCACTGGTCAGACCGGTCAGGCTGGGTAGCTCGGGATGAACAGCGCCCGCGGGTCAACACCCACAAATCCAACTCCCAATCTCCCAAATCGCTCCACGGATTTGCACAAGACTTTGGGGATAGTAGGAACACCTCATGGGCACTCCATAGCCAAGATTTGGTCCGCCAAAACTTGCTAAATCGAGAGGAATCGAAGAAATCCCACCAAGAACGCCTCTAACCCTAGAGAGGAGAAAACCCCAAAATCGAGCCCCTTTGCTCACGGATTTGGGAGGGGAATCAAAGGGAAAAGAACCACGAAGGGTTCAAGCATACACCCCCACCAAATCCCAAAGAGAAAGGCCTTGAATCCGCCACAAGAAAATCGCCAAGAAAGGGCTCCGAAAATCACAAAAAAAGAGAAATGGGAAAGACACATCCAAGCCTTGAGGAACCACGCCGAATCATCTATACATACCAAAGAGGTTCATACAAGGTCTAGCTTGCCGCCCGATCATCCTTCCCTCTCACAAGATCTCACCATGAAGCTCTCAAGCTAGTCCTAGAAATTCCAAAGGAAAAAGGAAGAGGAAAATAGCAAAACAAAATGAGCTAGGGTTCCAAGAGATGGCTGCCATCCTCTCACCACTTGGGTTATATGGAGGCTAGCCGAAAGACTAAAAAACCCCTAAGGCCTAATACTAGGATACACACCCCCGAGGGGCACTTTGGGAAACTTTTTCTTCGCACCATCGGACGGATGCCCGGCGACCGCAAACTTGCTTAGCCTCGATGCAAGCCTTGCGATCCCGACGCGTGTCCTCCGCTTCGAAGTCTCCGGACTGCGTCGTCGCACACCGGTCAGACCGGTGCTCCTCACCGGTCAGATCGGTACCCACCGGTCAGACCCACCGGTCAGACCGGTCCGATGCTGCTGCACCTCCGTCTTCGGTGTGCGGTCTTGGCTTTGTGGATCAACCAAGGAACCCAGTGGTTTTCTGGTGAACCACTGGAAACCCCACGAACTCAGTGTTGCCTCTGCCAATCACCACTCATGACTCGGCTCCCACATAGTCCCGGCTCGACCTTGGTTTTGAGGCTCAACCAAGAAACCGTCCACGACTTCATCTTGCCGTTCTTGCCACCATGCAGCCCGCACTTGACTCCGCTGGCCACCAGGTCCCTCGAGCCAAGCCTACTTGTCTTGTCCACACCTGGATGCCTCACCAGCAATGACCTTTCGCGCTTGTTCTTCACCTGCACCAACACCAGTCAAGCCGCAACCTGCACCTGCAATACTTAGCCAAGAATCAGTCCACACCACGTTGTCAATTACTCATCACACCAGGAAGCGACCATCCACCGGTCCTTGAACCACACATGGCTCTCAGTGCTGCTATTCTTCCCGTAAGCTTCTGAATATCTCTTTTTGTTTGTGGTGTTCTCATGTTTCGTATTGCCTCTATCTTTTCTGGATTTACTTCTATGCCAGACTTTGACACCATGCAACCTAAGAGCTTTCCCCTGGATACCCCGAAGATACACTTTTCTGGATTTAACATGAGACCATACTTCCTCAAGTTTGCGAAGGTTTCTTTGAGATCTTCGATGTGTTGGTCTTTCTTTTTGCTGTGTATGACTACGTCATCTACGTAAGCTGATACATTTCTTCTCAGTTGCGGGCCGAGTACAATCTTCACCATTCTGTTAAACGTTGGGCCAGCATTTCGTAAGTCCTCGGGCATCCTGACAAAGCAATATACCCCGAAGGGTGTTATGAAGCTTGTTTTGTCTTCGTCTTCCTTCTTCATCCAGACTTGGTGATATCTAGAGAAGCAATCTAGCAAGGACATTCTCTCACATCCTGCTGCTGCATCCACCAACATGTTGATTCTTGGTAAAGGGTAATCATCTTTGGGCAAGCCTTGTTCAAGAGTGTGAAGTCAATGCACATTCTCTGCCCTCCATTCTTCTTCAGTACCATCACTATGTTCAAAAGCCAAGTTGTGAATTGTATTTCTTTGATGACCCCAGCATCTAACAACTTTTCTACTTCGCTTTGCGCTGTTAATTCCTTCTGAGGTGAGATGACTCTGAGCTTTTGTCTCTTCGGTGGAATCTTTGGGTCTAAGCGCAGTGCGTGCTCTATCACATCGCGAGGCACTCCCTTAAGATCCCTCTTGCTCCATGCAAATACGTCTTGATTGTTGCGAAGGCATGTGATGAGTGCATTCTCCTCTTCTTCGGTCATCCCTCTTGCTATAGTGACCAGCTTGTCGTGAACATCTTCGCACAGGCGCACCTTCTTTGTGTGCTCATGAGCTTGTATTCTCTTCTTTTCGTCTTGGCAAAGCCTCTTTTTCATTTCGAGCTCTTCGGGCTCTTCTTCTTCTTCGCTTTCTGCGGTGTCTTCGCTGTTTCCGACTATGTGAATCGGTTTCTGGTTGCTGCCCACGTTGTAGTCTCGGTCGTGTGCATCTTCCTGATCTCTGTATATTGTGAGAATGCCGTTAGCAGTTGGAATCTTCATACACAAGAACGGCATGTGTATCACTGCTGCGAACTTGTTTATGATTCCCCTTCCGAAGATTGCTTTGTATGCGTATGGAATGTCCACTACATCGAAGGTCACCATCTCTGTTCTCATTAGTGCTCCTGTCCCGAGACTTACATTCATTTCGATTGTTCCCAGAGCTTCCACCTTCTTGTAAGCGAAGCCATATAGTGGCTTTGAAGTTTTCTAAAGCTGATCGTCTCTGAACTCCATCCTCTTGAACAGTTCATAAGTTATGATGTCTGCGGAACTGCCGTTGTCTACGAGGATGCCTCCTACATCATTGCCCAACAGGTATTTTGTGTTCTTTCCCAGTACTGCTCTGATGACTAGAGGATCTTCGGGGGCATGCTTCTTCAGTTTGAGATCTGCTTCTGTGAAGGTGATTGGGATGTGTGACCACTCTATTTTGAAAACTTTCCCTGCACATACATGGCTTACTTCTCTTTGCTGATCTTTCTTCTGCCTCTTTGTCAAGTGTTCAGGTGAGTTGCAGCCGCCTGTGATAGCATTGATTATGTTCATTCTTCGGTAGCGATCTTCATCTTCTCTGTTCTGATTTGCTTGCGAAGGTGCCTGATGAGCAGGCTCTGGTTTTGACTGATACGACGCAGTGCTTTGCTGCTGTAGTTGCATCATGTTTGGGTTGAACATCGGCGGAGGTGGCAATGGCATTTGTTGGAAGCATGGTTATGGGATATAAGGTTGCCAGTTTTGCATTGAACTCTGAGCCATCGAAGGTGCCGCCGACGATGTGTGATTGACTGTCTTCGCCTAGCTCTGTGCTGTTCTATTCTTGTCTTCTTCGATCTGCTTCTTGCGAAGTAGCGTTCTGCATTCGTATGACTAATGCCCTTTGTTAAGACCATGCAAGGAACACACAGATTGAGGTGGTGGGCCTCTGCCAGAGCTTTGCCCTCTATTTCCTGCTGGTGCCGAAGATGTCATTTGGGAATTGTTCCCTGATACATTGTTCACATTGCTTCTATTGTAGAAGTTTGATCTTGCCGAAGGTCCTTGCTTGTTTTGGAGCCTGCTTCCCCATTCTGTCTGAGACTTCGCTTGATTTTTTAGCTTGTTATACTCATCCACTCTTTGCTGTTTCCCTCTGTCTGACTTGCAATATTCTTGCATTATGTCAAACAACTGCTTCTCCGTTTTGGGTCTTCTTCGATCTAGGTATTCTCCGCAAGGTCCTACCTTGAGTCCATCTATTGCTGCATCAATCACTGTTGTGGCATCTACATATGGTGCTTTGGCTCTGGCCTTGGCAAATCTTTTGATGTACTCTTGTAGTGGTTCTTTGTCTCCTTGTTTTATGAGGTGCAGATCACCTGAAGTGAGGTCTTGGGGTTGATACCCCTGGAAGTTGTTCTCTATTCTTTGCCGAAGTTGTTCCCATGACCTGATGCTTCCTTTAGGCAGCGAAGCATACCACTGCTGCGCTGAGCCCTTCAAGGCCATTATCATGGCTCTTGCCATCGCTACATCATCTCCCCCCCGAAGATATTGCAACAGTGTATTTCTGGAGAAACTATCTTGGATCTGACTCACCATCGTACTCTGGCAAGGATGCAGGTAATTTGAACTTCGGTGGCCAATCTGCCTTCTCAAGTTCTGAAGAGAGAGGAGAAGCGGCCTTCGCCTTGCTTAAGAGCACCTCTCTGTATCTTTTTTGTGGCCTACGTTCCACATACGCCTCTTCTTCTGAATCATAGTACAAAGAGTCTTCTTCATACTCTTCCTCTTCTTCGTCAGTTTCTTCATCAACAACTACAGGTCTTCGTTTCTTGCTTTGTCTTTGCTCTTTGCGAGGTTGTTGAGTCTGTTCTTGTTGGTGGATTGAGTTCAACTGAGCTTGCAAGATTGCCATTTGTTCTTGTAGTTGTAATGTTTTGTTTCTTACTACTTGCTGCTCTTCATCGCTTCGCAACTACTGCAATAGCATTCTCTTCTTCTTGACTTGCTGCAACATTTCATTGTATCTTGCCTTTTCTTGCACTGGGTCCTCATTCTTTATTTCTTTCGCCCTGAGTATGGCGGCCTCCGCCTGAGCTCTTGTACGAATGATTGCTGGCATTGGTCTTTCTCTCATCTTCGCAGCAAGTCTTTCTTCGATTCTTCTTAACGCGGCAATGTCCTCATCTTCGACTCCCACATCTGCTAGCCCGACCTCAAAGTTTCCTTCAGCTACATCTTCCGCTTCTTGCTCTTGATCTTGCTCTGCTCTTTGGTTTCGTGGACTTAGGACTATGTCCCTCGTCCTATTTGTGTTATCTGGTACTTGTCTCTCTCTGGGGTTTTCGCTCTCTGCTTTCGACGGATCATCGGTTGCTCTATTTGGATGTGGTTGTGGGTTCTTTGGTTGCTTCTTCGGTGGCATGGTCGGGACGAAACACTGTGGGCGCCTTAACTGTTGGGATAAAAATCTTCCCCGAAGAGGGGCCAATAGTCAAAGCGAACTAAACTAAGTGTAAAAAAACTTAGCCGCCTTCTAACCGCCCCCATTTCATTACCGTCGGGTCCTTTTTATAGGCCCGTAATAATTACACTTTACAACATTTACCATTGCTTTTTCACATTGTGCGAAGCATCTTAGGGGTATTTTGGTAACCTCACAGGGCTCCGTACTCACACACTTTACAGATAATCACTTTACACCTCGCCTGTCTACGTGTCCGCTACCGTGGCGGTTCGTTCTTCATTTTCCTCCACGCTCTTCGCGAAATCCTTGCTGAAGCTCTTCCTTCGCAGACTTTCTCTCAGTCGCTATCTGCGTCCTTGCCGTCTTCGACCGAAGATCAAGCGAAGGTTGCTCCTTTGAAAATCACGCGCCTCACTTCCGACCGTTCTTCTTCGCATTGCACCTTCGTCAGACCTCGACTCGACTTCGCGGTAGCTCTTCCCTCGTATCTTCGCGTGCGGACCTCGCCCTCTCGGAGCATAGACTCGAAGCTTCGCTTGGCCTTTCGCTCGGTGAGCCTGGCTTCTGGAAAACGAAGATCCCAAGCTTTGCTTGGTCTTCACCAGTTGACCCACGATCGTTTCCTGAAATAGCAAAGGCAAAAGTAGAAACATCTCCTGATCTTCTCCGTTGAGCCGAAGATGCAGGGTGGTTAGTTGCGAAATATTTTCCCCAACAGGCTCGACCAACAAAGATGACCAAAATGCCCTTGTCTCGTCTTCCTTCTTCCCGTCCTCTGATTTGCCTCCCACCACTACGCGGTCCACCCCAACAGCGCTGTCGCCTAAGCCCAGCGGCGTGGCTGCCTGGAGCCCAGCAGCGCACCGCGAGGGGAAGCGTCGGCAGCGGCGCACCGAATGCCTGGCTGAGCAGCGAGGATTGGAAGGATCGGCGGACGGTGAGCTCCCGCAGTGGCGGTCTAGTGAGAACCTAACCTGGGGGCACGACAGGGTCCTGATGGCTGCGAGCCACCTCCCCTGCAATGGTGCCCACGTCCAACAGCCCCCGCGCACCGCCATGACGTCGCTGTCGGCACCGGTGACGACAGTGCCGCGCCCGCCCTCGGCGTGGCACAACCGCTCCATGGCGGTGGGAGGGGTGGAGCCCGCCCACGCGCGCCTACACCGCGGGCCACGGCAGCCGGGCTCGAGCTTCCTGCGGCGGTGGCCATCCATACTTGCCACTCGTCCCCATTTTTAAGCCTTCGTCTCCTCGAGCTCTGTGTTGCGGCAGAGCACACACTGCAGCTCAGTCTCCGCCACGCGCAGCAGCCCCGATGCGGTGCGCTCCACGACGGCCAGCAGGCCTTGGGCGTGCCTGTGCCAACTTCCTTCAGAACCGCGCTCATCTAATTGCTTTGCAAGAACACGAATCACATCCACGAGCCCACACTGATCAGAAAACAATCCATCCAAATTAAAAACTCGATTCCAATTTCCTGCTCGTGGATGCTGTGCTGGTGAGGACCGGTGGATGGTCGCTCCCTGGTGTGATGAGTGATTGACAACGTGGTGGGGACTGACTCTTGGCCGAGTATTGCAGGTGTAGGTTGCGGCTTGATCTTCATTGGTGCAGGTGAAGAGCGGGTGCGAAAGGTCTTAGCCTTGCGAGCCTCCGAGGAGTGGAGAGACAAGTAGGCTTGACTCGATGCACCCGGTGCCCGAACGGGATCAAGTGCGAGTCGCATGGTGGCAAGAAAAGCAAGATGAAGTCGCGGACTTGAGTCGGTGCAAGGTAGCGGCTCACAACCGGAGTTTGCACGTGGGGTTTGTGGCGGTTCACCACAAAATTGCCAGGTTACTTGCTTGAACCACAAACCAAGACCGAAGGATCGGCGGGCGGAGACGGGATCCGGCCGCGCTGAGAAACTTCGATGCTGGGGGACACACGGCAGGATCGCGGGGCTTGCGTCGGGAGAACACGGACTGCGGCGAAGGCATGGTCGCCTGATGAGAATGTTCGCTACATGACCATCTTGCCCCTGAGGGGTTTGTATCTCGTTTTAAGTTCTATGGGTAGCTTGGTCATTTGCCCCACCCGGAGAGACTTTATATATATAGCTCTAGGGTTGGATGGCATCTCATCCATCCAGACTGCTTCCTAATTCCTTTGCTCTATAGGCTAGATTCTCTTGATGGTTTTGTAGAGAATCTGACCTCTGGTTGTATGGAAGCATTCATGGTTGCGTCGATTTCCTTCTCTTGGCTCGAGTGATTTTCATGACTTTAACAGGCTATTTTGTGGGATTTTCATGCGTGGCTTGTTTCGTCGATTCTGAGGCGTTTGTGTTCGGTTTTCTTTGAGGAGATCATGGATAGATGTCTTGTGCATCTTTGTGCTTGATCTTGAATCCTCAAACGCTGGATTTGGCCTCCAATCCGCAAATTTCGGTTGGAACCCTAGGTCTTTGTTTGAGCTCGGTAGAATCTCGATCCCTCTCGTCTCAGTTGGTTTGAGGGCTCAAATTCGTAGGGATAGCATCTCCTGACGTTTCATCTTCCCCTATGATTTGGTCGCAATCCATTGGTTGATTCAAGATATCGGGCAAAGGGAGAGTTGACCTTGGGGAGGTCGGGCTCGGGCTGCTGTTTCCACTCCTGGCAGACAGTCCGTGGTGCCTTGGCGGACGGTCCGCGAGGAGCCTGACAGCTCGAGTGTTCGTCATGTTCTTCGTGAGTTCTTGCGAGTCTTTCGTTCGATCCATTGTGTTGGGTGATTTTTGGTGCAAGGAGTTTGCGGACGGTCCATACTAGAGTGCCAGACGGTCCGTGACGAGGCGGACGGTCCGCGGGTGAGGACCGGAGCGTCCGAGGATCGGTGGATGGTCGCTCCCTGGTGTGATGAGTGATTGACAACGTGGTGTGGGCTGACTCCGGGCCGAGTATTGCAGGTGCAGGTTGCGGCTTGATTTGCGTTGGTGCAGGTGAAGAGCAGGTGCGAAAGGTCTTAGCCTTGCGGGGCCTCCGAGGAGTGGAGAGACAAGTAGGCTCGGCTCGATGGACCCGGTGGCCGAACGGGATCAAGTGCGGCCCGCATGGTGGCAAGAAAAGCAAGACGAAGTCGTGGACAGGTGCCGGTGCAGGTTAGTGCCTCACGACCGCAGTCTGCACGCGGGGTTTGCGGCGGTTCACCACAAAACCATTGGGTTACTTGGTTGAGCCACAAAACCAAGACCGGAGGCTCGGCGGGCGGAGATGGGATCCGGGCGCGTCGAGATGCTTCGATGCCGGGGGACACGCGGTGGGATCGCGGGGCTTGCGTCGGGAGGATGCGGATTGAGGCAAAGGATTATCAGATGTGGCAGAGGCGTATGTCTGCTTTTCTTCGTGGCAAAGGACAGATCATTTGGGATGTGACGGAGAACACCTCCTATGACCACCCCATCAACTTCCTTGCCCTAGGCTCTCGAGATATGCATGACGCCAACAACAAGGCGGTCGATTATCTCTTTCGTGCCCTTTGCAAACCTGAATTTGATCGGGTTCAAGCAGAGGACTTGGCGTGCATGATTTGGGAGAAGCTCAAGGTAGCTCATGGTGGGAACAATTAGGTGATGGCTCGCTTGTTCGCGACTTACCAGATGGAGTATGAGAATTTCACTCATCTGCCCGGTGAGTCCATTGACTCCATGTTTCAACACTTCACCGTGATTGTGCACAACATGAGGGCTAATGTGACCGTGTTACCATACGATGATTATGACAGAGCTGTGAAGCTCTTGCATTCACTTGACCGTACCGTATGGGGCGCAAAGGTCGAAGCCATTCTTGAGTCCGACCACTATGAGACGCTCATCGTGGATGAGTTGTTCTCCAAGCTGAAGTCCTTTGAGGTTGATCGTGGTGTGAGAGGCAAGATCGAGAACTCGACTGACCCTCATAGTCTAATTCTTGCTTCTGGACCGAGAACAAATGCTAACATGTCTTCGAGGTAGTTCTCTTTGTCTTCACTTGTGTCTATGCCAGATGAGGAGTTTGGCGTGCTGGGCGAGGATGATCTCGCGTTGCTGAGCAGGCGGTTCGAGTGCATGTACACAAATCGGAAGAACGCTCAGAGGAGCTCGGGCATGTGCTACCGGTGCGGGAAGCACGAGCACTTCATTGCCGAGTGCCCTGAGGCGATGGAGGTCAAGGCCGAGCACAAGCACCGTTCGAGGACAGACCACAAGCACCGCTCGAGGAACGACTACAAGGGCAAGAACGAGTCCGAGCAGAGGCCGAGGAAGAGTGGAGGCCACAAGAAGAAGACGGAGCGTGCGATGGTCACCAGAGCGAGCGACATCGACTCGAGTTCCTGCTACACTTCATCGAGTTCAAGCGGTGAAGAAGAAGAGGTGGACTAGGACAAGAGCAAGCGGTCAACTAAGAACATCAACGACATGTGCTTCTGTTGATGGTGGAAACGCGTAACATACTTCGATCCGCAAGCATACGGACCACTAGCCTTTTTCACCACGAGATGATTCCCTAACTTCTTGTCAATGCGCGGAGCAAGGGGATTACTAGCGTTTGATCTAGCACTAATCTAGTTGATGCAAACGTTTGGATGAAAGATTAATCTATGAATTAAAGACAATCTAATCTATGAACTAAGACAAGTCAAAACCAATCTAATCTAGGTCAAACGAGAGACGTGAGATACACAAGTTATGGAGAACATTTGCCCATGGAGTCTAGGTTACTTGAAGATGCAATCACCTAAACGGCAAAACATGATAAAACCGATCTAATCTATCTAAACATGTGACCACGGTTTAGCATTTTCCCTCCCCTTGTACTGTCACTACGCGAAGGTAATCTATGCTAAACCTATTGATGATCATGGTATGTTGACGTGATCCACGGGAGCGACCCGAAAAGCATGGCGGCCAAACCTTTAGCATTAAGCATCATCAACAAAGGAACGATAGATTATGATCTAAACAAGAGTTGATGACTACATATCAAGATCCATTACAACTCCATGGACAAAAGATGAATCTACTCCATCAAGATGCTAAGCATGGTACTGCTGAACGTGGTAGATGCCTCCGATGAAGATCGATCCTCGCCGTCCTCCAACTCCGGCGGCTCTCGTCCACCGCCTCGCCCCCGGCGGCTCTCTGATGAATGGATGTGAATGGGTAACCATCTTAGGGTGCCTAGGGGTTGCATTTATACCCTTGGTGAGCCTTGGGGCATGCTCCACCTTGCCTTGCACGAGATATTCCTTCAGAGAGAAACAAACTTGGTTTCCATGAAATCAGTCTTGCCCAGATTTTCTTGTTTCGCAGCCCTTCCTTGCCGACGTCATATATCCCATGCTCGGACTCCAAATAATGCAAATCGGTGTCTAAATTGTGTGGCACGAAATTATCTCCGACTTTGGTATTCATTGGTTTCCTTGAAAATGAAGATAACTTCCCCAAAACGGCCTCGAAAGATAATCTATCTGATTTCAGACTTGTCTGCGCAGCAGGTATTTCGGGGACCATATCTCCTAGCTCCTTGGTCCGAATTAGGCTTTCCATATATCCAAATCGAAGCTCTCAACAAGTTTCACAACGTACATTTTGCCATTAGAGGCCGTTTAAGTCCCCAAATCTGCATCGAAAGATCATGCTGTTCTAGCCTATGCGAATATCTCTCGGGTTGAGTTGATCTCATGGGTAAATCTTCATATCTCAATGCGACCTTGGTTCATTTGGAGTCATGTTCACTTCGAGTCTTGACTTATGTCGGGCTTCATTATCTTCTCATAAAGTGCTCGATGAATTTTGCCCGAAAGTGCTCCTTTAAGCACTTAAATCCTGCGTAAACAACATACTCCAAAAACCACATGCGAGTGCGAACTTGTTATATACCAAGGGGGTTAGTACCATTAGTTTGGATATCAAATAAGTGCCAATGTTGACGGTAAACATCATAGTAGGTGTACCAAAATCGACCGTCAACATACCCCCATGCTTAAACCTTGTTCGTCCTCGAGTAAGTAATCCTTGCTTAAGGAGAAATCAGCGTTGCATTCCAATGTTGACCCTGCACTTAGTCTTTCATGACGAGACTCATTGCTCTCTCTTAATAATTTAGTTTTAAAGTTCAAGTTGTGACCGGCTTCTTTTTCATTATGGAAGATAGACTAACAATAGAGAACAAGCCACAATTATCAAATACAGTGCTCTCAAACTTAAGTGAACTTCAAACCGTTACCTTGTTCTGTCAAAGAATTTTTCAAAAGATGTGTATCCAACATAAGTGAAATTCTCTTGCAAAAGCTCATGGAAACACTCATCTCATCAAGTCACTCAAGCCTATACTAGATTATTTTCAACCTATTCTACTTATATGTGATAGTGGAAGGCTTATATGGAGCTTGATAGGTCCAAACAATCCTAGCAATACATACATCTGAAATATTGTCAAATTAAGAGAGAGATCTACTGGAATTACCAAGACTCGTCAAAAAGGCCATGAAAAATAATGTTGGAAAGAGAGAAGGATGAAACACACACATTTAGATAGGTTGACATGTGCAAGTGGCAAATGGATAATCCCGAGGCACAAGTGAAGTCCTCGTTATCGGATTGCACATGGTTGGAAGATTTGAGTATGGATTTGTCTTCGAGGCACTTCAGAACTTATGAAGCAAAAAGAACCGAGGAGCATATTTATTCATTTATTTATTCATTTGCTCTCTTCTTTTTTTTACTTTTTTTCTTCTCTGTTTTTTCTTTCCTTTTTTCTTCTCTGTTTTTTCTTTCCTTTTTTTCTTATCATATTTTTATTTTTTTTATTTTGCTCCTCAGAACTTTTGCAACATAATACTTACTCAACATTTGTCAGAGATGATGTGCTAACTCCTCCCCCATGCTTGAACGATGCTCGTCCTCGAGCATAAAAGATGGGGAAAATGATTGCTGAAATAAGCATAAATACATAATCTTTGCAGAATATTGAATTTTCGTTGGGAATTTTACTCCATACTCAAAATTGGGTTGTAGACAAGGAGGTGATCACAAAAAGATGTTTTTGGTTTAGGGTGGATGCCCAGAGAGGTTTGTGAAGTTTTCGATGTGAAAACCCACAATGCATGGACAAAGAGGCTAGCATGAAAAAGTTACACAAAGGAATGACCAGCTTCTTAGTCTCGAACCACAGAAATCAATCCTAATCCAACTCATCAAAACGTATGTTTGCAATCTAAAGGTTTCATCATGATAAAACATACATGTATGTGGCTTTGGTAGGTAGAACTTTGCAAGAGCATCACAAATATGTAGATAGCATAAAAGTTAAGTTTTAATAAAAACAACAAGTTATCTGGCTATCCATAAAGTTAAATCAAAGAGCAAAGATATGTATGTGGGTCTAGAGTATAGCCATTTCACCTCCACAATTAAAAGACCCGGTATTTAAATTAATTTCAGATCATGTTATAGAGAGCAATTAAGCAAGGCATGTATAACTTCGTGTAGGAAAAACAAAGCTATCTTTCATCATTTTTCCATAAGCATAGGCAATATAAAACATCGAGGTGAACACATGGTCATGCCTATTCTATTGAAAAATAAAAAGAAAGCTAGGTTGTTGTTGACACTCAAAATTGGCAAAAGCCGACTCAGGTCAGGCAGGCCGGTCAGACCGGGTACCAAGGGCGGTCTGACCGGGTCGCGCTGTAGCTGGTCCGGCAAAAGTGGCCAGGGCGGTCAGACCGCGTGGCCGGGGCGGTTAGACCGCCTCCCCCTGAGTCCGAACCAAATTGAGGAATCCTTGTAGATTTCGAGTTGTAAAAGGTTTCCTTCCGGGGCAAGACCTCCCCACCCTATTTATAAAGGGCCATGGCCGATTGAGGGCCTATCACCCAATCGATCAATTATCTTTTTACACTTTTATTTCCAAACCCTAGCTTTTCCAATCCCTTTGCTTTCTTTGCTCGTCTCTACGGCGTTCAAGGACGTTCTGAGTGGCCTGCCGATCTCAGAGCAACCCTAGGCTCGTTGTCCCTGACGGGGTCCCTCCCGGGGCAGCGGATTTAGGTTTTTCGGCGATCCTCTGACAGAGGCGGTTAGACCGCCCCCCATAGGCGGTTAGACCGCCCCCTGCTGGTGGTTTCGACGAGGAGCGTTTCGACGACCGCGCGACCTAGCGCACTAGTGTGTTCGACCGGAAAAAGTGTCAACACACTTTTGGCGACTCCGCTGGGGACAAGAAGATCTGGTTTTCAAAACCGTTCAATCTTGCCCTAGTAAGATGGGATCTCGGTGCGAACTTGATATGGAGAATATCATCACGGCTTCGATGGAGGATCTCTCTCTGGAGGAGCAGCAGAAGTTCCAGGCGCTGCAAGAGTACATGAAGGTACAATTTCTAGCAGGCGTCAAGAAGGATCGTCATGGCAAGGTAGCAAGATTAAAGGAATTCGAGCTGCCGGCGATCAAGTTAAACGACAATAATGTTGAGGTAATTACCGCTGTAAGTCAATCTCCACAAAATCCTTCTATTTCTCAAAAAACGACTGTGGAAAGTGATGAGTTGATTGCCTCGTATATTGCTGGTTTAGAAAGATTAGAAGATCCTGAAAAGGATAGGAGTGCTGGTTTTTACAATAATAATGAAACTAGTA
Source organism: Cenchrus fungigraminus (assembly GCA_036936925.1). Lineage (NCBI taxonomy): Eukaryota > Viridiplantae > Streptophyta > Magnoliopsida > Poales > Poaceae > Cenchrus > Cenchrus fungigraminus. The sequence continues at coordinate 51,096,845 of CM072772.1, read as the reverse complement.
ATAGTGTTCCTAAAATTAATACTAGTGGGGTAGTTAATCCTAGCTTAGCGCCTTTGCCTAGTACTAACACTGCAAATTACATGTATGGCATGCCACCTGACTTCAACGTTGGTCAACAAATGCCGATCCAGCCGCAATGGCCGAACACGGCCGGGGCGGTTAGACCGCCCCTGACAGGTGGTCAGACCGGCCTGACCAGCGCCATGGAATTGGTGCCCGAACAGCCTTTACCACTTTCTGTTGTGCCGAGTTCAGTGGTTCCTAATTTTTCTAATACAGTTGGTAATGCTGGACCTCATTATAATACAACAGTTAACACATCTGCTCAACCAAATTTAATTCCTGATGATGTGTTTGAAAGTTATAGGCTAGCTCAAGCTAAGATAGCTCCCTACTTAAATAAGATGAATTTGGTGAATGCAGCCCCGCAACAGCCAAAGAATCCTAATTGGGCGGAATTTAATAAATTTAAGGAAGATTTGGCTAGCGTGGTTAAAAATAAACTTGGTGTTGATATTGGTAATACTAATCTATATCAAAAGCCATACGATCCCGAGTTTGATAGGTTTCCTCTCCCACGTGGTTGGCGTATGCCTGATTTGATCAAATTTAGTGGTGATGGTGACCGAACCACATGGGAGCATATTAGTCAGTATACGGCTCAACTTGGTGAAGCGGGTGCTTATAATGCTCTTAAAGTGTGTTTATTTTCTTTATCATTGACTGGCACCGCTTTTGCTTGGTTTTCTTCACTTGCTCCTGGCTCTATTATATCTTGGGATATGTTAGAGCGTAAATTTCATGATCACTTTTATAGCGGGAGTGTGCAATTAAAATTGACAGATTTAACATCGGTTAGGCAAGGTAGAGATGAAACTGTCTCTTCTTACATTAAAAGGTTTAAAGAAACTAAAAACCGGTGCTTTAATTTGTCAATTACTGATATGGACCTTGCTGATATTTGCTTAAAGGGCTTAAGGTCTTCAATTAGAGATAAAATAGAGGGTTCTGATTTTCTTTCGGTTGCTCAAGTTCAAGTGAGAGCTTTAATTATTGAAAACCGAATGAATAAGGAAAAAGATAGCTCTAAGTCACGTCGTTCTAATATGCATATTATTGACTATGATTCTGATAGTTCGAGCGATAGTGACAAAGAAGTATATGCTGCTGAATTTGTTTGGCCCTCTAAAGAAAAAGCTTATTCTTGTTCATCACTTAAACCGGCTCATAAGGGTCGGCAAGAAGAAGTAAAATTTACTTTTGATGTTTCTAAATGTGATCGTATCTTTGATGAATTGCATAAATCTGGAAACATTAAATTGACTCATACTTTGCCTCCACTTGAAGAAATAAAACGACGTGCATATTGTAAGTATCATAATTCTTATTCTCATGCTACTAACGATTGCAATGTGTTTCGTCGTCAGGTTCAATCGGCCATAAATGAAGGTCGTTTGATGTTTCATGAGATGCAAGTGGACAAGCAACCTTTTCCTGTCAATACCATGGATTTGCAGCAGCCCAAGGTACTGGTTCGGCCTCATCAAGTTGATTCAACCAAGGGAAAGAGTGTAGTAGTCGGGGAGGCAAAGCCCGATTTGAGAGGAAAAGGGTTGACAAGGGAAGTAGCATATGAGATGACCCCTGATGGCAGAGAAACATTTAAAATTACTGTCAAAGCTTCTGGACATAGGGGGCAAGGGTCGTCCACATCTGCAACACCTACTGATCAACAGCCATCTGCACCTGTTCAGGTAGGGGCGGTTAGACCGGGTGTGGCAGGCGGTCAGACCGCCCCTGTACATGGCCGTCCAAAGATGCTTATTCCGAAGCGGCCGGAAGTTGGAAACTGGAAGCTCAACATGGCAAAGAATCAGGGGAGTGTTTCAAAACCAAAGGTCACATTTGATATGCTATTTGACAAATACTCTAAACAAAAGGCCGTTACAAGTGATCGGCCATTAAAAAAAAGGATGAGATCACCTCCACGTCAAGAGAGGCCGTCGTCGCCTCCAAGAGCAGCTACAAGATTCAAAGGTGATTCATCACAGCAAGGACAACGATTTACTCCACAATGGGAACCTCATCCGGTTTATGATGACAATGGAGTAATGTGGGTGCCTTTTCAGCAGTCCTTCCATCCTGGATGGGGAGGGCCAAGAAGACCAGCATTGGATCGGATTTCACGACCTACATAGGATCGTTGGGCTCCACGTTGGTCAGGGCAGCATCAGTTGGCCAACACGGTCAGACCGCCTCCTACACGCGGTCAGACCGCCCTGAGGGCCAACGCGGTCAGACCACCCCCTATACGCGGTCAAACCGCCCTGCCCAGAGAAAATGTTCAATCTCCTCCGCAACAGGTGTACAAGCCCAAGATCAGAGAAGAGGAGGTTAAGAAGATGGATATTGATCCAGAGAGGACTACTGGCCAAGACATCATACAGATTGGAACAATGGATGTTCCTATTGAGAAAGGTGGCAAAGGACCGGTTGTGTTAAACAATCAGGTTATGACACCTGTTCAGAAAGGATGTGCTGCTAATTATCATGAGGCCAGTGGGAGTGATTCCAACTCCAAGTACTTCTTACCAAGGTGGTGTCCTCCCGGTTTGACGCGTACACAAAGGAGGAAGCTTCAACGCTTGAGATTTCGAGAGAAGAAGGAAAATGAGTTGGAAAAATAGAGAGATGATATGTTCAACCTCTACAAACCAATGGCACCACAAGGGAAAGAGTGGAGAGTCAAGGCGACACCACAGGCAGCACCTCAGGCAGAGGCGGTCAAAACGCCAGCTGAGGCGGTTAAACCGCCTGAGGTGGTCAGACCGCGTCTAGAGGCGGTTAGACCGCCTGGTCCAGAAAATTTGCCCGTTTCAGATTCTTCGACTCCGATATCTTCAGTGCCCGCGCCAGAGGAAGATGAGCAGCTTGTTGACTACAGTTCCTCTCCTGAGCAGATGAACCTTGAAATTAATGTTATACATATGTCTAGTGATGGTTTTATGCTTTCAGAGGAGGACATTGCTCACCTTGATTTGGGGCCGAAAGATGCTATATTCCAGAAGCCAAAAGAGACTAAAAATTATCTGAAGGCTTTGTACGTCAAGGGGCACATCAATGGGAAGCCGGTCACTCGGATGCTTGTTGATAGGGGAGTGATCGTCAACTTAATGCCCTACTCCTTATTCAAGAAGCTTGGAGGTTCAGATGAGGAGTTGATCAAGACCAACATGACCGTCAGCGGTGTGGGAGGAGGCGAGCCGATGAGTGCCAAAGGCGTTGCTTCTATGGAGCTCACCGTTGGGAGCAAGACGTTAGCTACAGCTTTCTTCGTCGCTGAGACACAAGGTAACTATAGTTTAATCCTTGGTCGTGATTGGATTCATGCAAATCAGTGTGTGCCTTCTTCCTTGCATCAGTTTTTAATACAATGGGTAGATGATGAGGTAGAAGTTGTGCATGGTGATAATTCTGCTTGTGTAGCTATAGTTGATAGCAATTCTATATGAGTGCATGATGATGTAAAATGTCTATCTGACTTAGATTTATCTAATTATGAGTTCATTAGTTGTTCTAAAGATGGCTTTGTCCCTGCTGTCATAAAGCCGGTGAATAATCGGCTAAACCATTTCATGTGATTCGATGGAGTCAAATCAAGAGTGGTTGCAGCGGAGACTTGAACACTATCGGGCGCAAAAGAACGATACGTGTGAAGCTATCGAAGATCTTGATGATTTGGGCAAGCTAGGACAAGGGTTTACGTCGGCCGATCCTCTTGAGGAGGTAGACATTGGTGACGGCACTATATCCAGGCCGACATTTGTAAACAAGAATCTTGATCCTGTTTTTAAGTCAGAATTAATAAAGTTATTAAAGGAGTATGTTGATTGCTTTGCATGGAGTTATAATGAGATGCCTGGTTTAAGTCGTAATTTAGTTGAACATAAATTGCCAATTAAACCTGGTTTTAGACCTTATAAACAGCCTCGTAGGAATTTTAATCCTGATATTTATGACCGAGTGAAAGAAGAAATCAATCGGTTGCTTGATGCTAAGTTTATTAGGCCTTGTCGATATGCTGATTGGATTTCTAATATTGTGCCTGTGGAGAAAAAAGGAACTAAGAAACTTCGTGTTTGCATAGACTTTAGAGATCTTAACAAAGCTACTCCTAAAGATGAATATCCTATGCCTATAGCCGATTTTCTTGTTAATGCTGCATCCGGACATAGAATTCTTAGCTTTCTTGATGGTAATGCTGGTTATAATCAAATCTTTATGGCCGAAGAGGATGTTTCTAAAACGACCTTTATATGTCCGGGATTTGTAGGCTTGTTTGAGTGGATAGTCATGACTTTTGGTTTAAAAAATGCTGGAGCTACCTATCAAAGATCTATGAATTTGATTTTTCATGACTTGCTTGGTATAATAGTAGAAGTTTATATCGATGATATTGTAGTCAAATCGGCTGGTTTAAATTCTCATTTAGCTGATTTAAGACTTGCATTCGAAAAAATGCGCCGATATAATTTAAAAATGAATCCACTCAAATGTGCTTTTGGTGTATCGGCTGGTAAGTTCTTAGGCTTTATTGTACATGAGAATGGTGTTGAGATAGATCCTAAAAAGATTGAGTCCATTCGAAAAGTACAAGCTCCTACTTGCAAGAAAGATTTGCAAAGATTCTTGGGCAAGGTAAATTATTTGAGGCGATTTATTTGTAACTTGTCCGGGAAGGTGGATGCTTTTACTCCTTTGCTTCGGTTAAAAAGTGGAGCTGAATTTACTTGGGGGGCAAAACAGCAAGAGGCATTTCATGAGATTAAAAATTATTTAACTTCGCCGCCCGTTCTTCAAGCTCCCAAGGGTGGTATTCCTTTCAAAATATATATAGCGGCTGAAGATAGTGTTATTGGGGCTGTTTTGACTCAAGAGACCGATGGCAAGGAGTATATTGTGGCTTATGAGAGTAGAAGGTTATTAGACGCCGAGACAAGGTACACTTTTATTGAGAAATTATGCTTATCCTTATATCATGCTTGTACCAAGTTAAGGCATTATTTGTTATCAAGTATTTGTGTGGTAGCATGTCAAACCGACATAATTAAATATATGTTGCAAAAACCTATTCTAAGTGGTAGAGTCGGCAAATGGGCTTATGCACTTGTTGAATATGATTTATGTTATGAGCCATTACAAACTATGAAAGGACAAATTGTAGCCGACTTTATTGTAGAACATAGAATTGATAAACAACTTGATTTAGATGTCGGTTACATTACTTTTACTCCATGGAAATTGCATTTTGATGGATCAGTTTGCAAAAGTGGTTGTGGTGTTGGAGTAATTATTATTTCCCCCACTAGAACGATTTTTGAAGCTCTTAACCGATTGGATCATGATTGTACTAATAATCAAACCGAATATGAGGCTCTCTTGTTTGGTTTGCAAATCTTACATGACATGGGAGTAAAACATGTAGAAGGTTATGGTGATTCTCTACTGGTGGTGCAGCAAGTTTCCAAGGTATGCCAGTGTCTAAATGGTTATTTAAATGCTTATCTTGATAAATGCTTGGACATTATATCTTGTATGGATGAGTTTGTGATTTATCATGTGCCACGAGAAGAGAATCCAAGGGCAAATGCTCTGGCTCAACAAGCATCTGGTTATGATGTTCAGAAAAGAAATTTTCATGAACGAAAACCGATGTTTAGCAAAGCCGAGGGTTATGCCCTGGAGGAGGCGGTCAGACCGCGTACTCCACCCGGTCAGACCGCCCCACCCGGTCTGACCGCCCTGCCAGGCCGGTCTGACCGCCCTGCAGAGGAAGAAGTCGCTTCAGCCAATGTTTCTTCCAAAACTGATAAGGACGAAGTTGACGATTGGAGGAAGCCTCTGATTAACTATTTGTAGGATCCTAAAGGTACAGTTGACAGAAAAATCCGACGATGGGCTCTCAAGTTTGTTTTGGAAGATGGTGAATTGTATCGTCGGACTGCAGATGATTTGCTTTTCAAATGTTTAGGACCTGATCAAGCAAGGTTAGCTATGGCAGAGGTTCATGAAGGAATTTGTGGTACTCATCAATCGACTCCTAAGATGAAGTGGCTCCTTAAGAGAGCTTGCTTTTATTGGCCTACTATGATAGCTGATTGTTTTCGGTACTACAAAGGGTGTGAAGATTGTCAAAAGCATGGGGATATTCAGTTGGTACCTGCTGCATTGATGCATCCGATTATTAAGCCATGGCCTTTCAGAGGTTGGGGTTTGGACTTTGTTGGCAAAATTCATCCTCCTTCATCAAAGGGACATTGCTTTGTGATTGTGGCAACTGACTATTTTACTAAGTGGACTGAAGCAATTCCTCTTAAGAATATGACTCATCGGGAGGTAATTGAGTTTATTACAGAGCATATTATTCATAGGTTTGGCATTCCACAAACTTTGACTACAGATCAAGGAACTTCATTTGTATCTAAAGAGGTGCATGATTTTGTCAATTCCTATGGTATTAAGTTGCTCAATTCATCTCCATATTATGCTCAAGCTAATGGTCAAGCCGAGTCTAGCAATAAAACCTTGATTAAGCTCATTAAGAAGAAGATAGAGGATAATCCTAGAAGATGGCATGAGGTATTATCTGAAGCTTTATGGGCTCATCGTATTTCTAGACATGGTGCTACTAAAGTTACTCCTTATGAGCTTGTGTATGGTCAAGAGGCCGTTTTGCCCGTTGAGGTGAATCTAGGCGCATATAGACTTGCAAAGCAAAATGATCTTGATTTTGACACATATTATGCTTTGATGATGGACAATATTGATGAGGTGACCGACAAGCGATTGGAGGCCTTGGAGGCAATTGAAAGGGACAAGAGGCGAGTTGCTAGAGCATATAACAAGAGAGTTAAAGCCAAATCTTTTCAGGTAGGTGATCTGGTTTGGAAAACTATTTTGCCTATAGGATCTAAGAGCAACAAGTTCGGTAAGTGGTCTCCAAGTTGGGAGGGACCATACAAGATTGTGAGAGTTTGCTCTGGAAATTCTTATATGGTGGAAACTTTGCAAGGACAGCAGCTGCCCAGGGCTATCAATGGGAGATATTTGAAGAAGTTCCATCCAAGTGTTTGGCAAGATGCTTGAGAAGACATGGCCGATTTGATAAATTGCCCTTAGAATAAAAAATGGCCGATGAAAGATATCACATCGACCTTAGATTTATTTTTTAGCACGCAAGCTTTACTAAAAAACAGGGGGGCATATGTTGACACTCAAAATTGGCAAAAGCCGACTCAGGTCAGGCAGGCCGGTCAGACCGGGTACCAAGGGCGGTCTGACCGGGTCGCGCTGTAGCTGGTTCGGCAAAAGTGGCCAGGGCGGTCAGACCGCGTGGCCGGGGCGGTTGGACCGCCTCCCCCTGAGTCCGAACCAAATTGAGGAATCCTTGTAGATTTTGAGTTGTAAAAGGTTTCCTTGCGGGGCAAGACCTCCCCACCCTATTTATAAAGGGCCATGGCCGATTGAGGGCCTATCACCCAATCGATCAATTATCTTTTTACACTTTTATTTCCAAACCCTAGCTTTTCCAATCCCTTTGCTTTCTTTGCTCGTCTCTACGGCATTCAAGGACGTTCTGAGTGGCCTGCCAATCTCAGAGCAACCCTAGGCTCGTTGTCCCTGACGGGGTCCCTCCCGGGGCAGCGGATTTAGGTTTTTCGGCGATCCTCTGACAGAGGCGGTTAGACCGCCCCCCATAGGTGGTTAGACCGCCCCCTTCTGGTGGTTTCGACGAGGAGCGTTTCGACGACCGCGCGACCTAGCGCACCAGTGTGTTCGACCAGAAAAAGCGTCAACAGTTGTCCTCCTAGTAGCCATGTTATTATTGTAAGAGAAAAACAAAAGTTGCACCTAGTTGAGGTTGAAGGCATACTTACAAGCATTTATGTTTGGAAAAGAGAAGGTCCATGGAGGTGTTACCGTCTTTTGTAGTTCTTTGTAGTTTATTCTCAACGTCTCCGTGTGTGGTTCATATCTTGACTTGCCAATGCTTCCATACTTCTGAATTTGATCATGTATGCTTAATGGAAACATTGCTCACCCTTCCCTTCATTGTTCGCATCGTCATCTCCTTGTTCTCATCATCCTTTTTCTATCTCTTCTTCATGGATTTTCTCCTCTGTCCAGAACAGAACATATGTAGAAATATAACTTTATTGAAAGGTTTATGAAATTACCTTGCTAACATGTGGTCATTCACCGAAAATGGAGTTCAAACAAGGGAGTTATGTCCGTTTTACTTCGGCGCTGCGTGCTATCCAGAACTGATTTCAGGGCGTGTTGCACTCGGTGATTCGGTCATAACCGCTTGTAGGGACCTTCGATTGTCCTGATTCTTGATTTGTTGGAATCATAACTTCATGGGGCTTCCAAATATCCAATAGTATTCAGTGTTTTCCCTTCGAGACCATGCCGAATTTTGATGACATCTGTGGCTTCTTGCGCATTGATCCGGAGATGTTGATGATCTTGGTCTTTTTTATCTAGAGCGTCACGTCACACTTCCGTGTTGAAGGTTCAGGGCCTCCCCTATGCTTAGCATTTTGCTAGGCATGGGAGAAGAAGACAAAGCATCATCTTAGTTGTCCTTCACTTTCCCTTGTCGTGAGAGTCTTACCTTGCCTGCAAAACATTTTAAGCGCACATTCTACCCCCAAGGTGATGGTTGGGAGTAGATAAAATTGCCAACAATCCAACAATGTTTTCTAAGACTCTTAACTTGTGGCATAATTAGTCTATTGTAAATAAAAACAAAAACCTACAGAGTGTACGTGGGTGCAAAGTATGTATGCAAATGAGAGGAAAGCATATAAACAAAGACAATGTTGACACCTAGCTCTAAACACCATGTTTACAACTAGGTTGCTGAATTTCTCCATAGCCATAAAGGTTTATTTATCCAAGGTTAAAACACCATGTCTATCCCTAGATCAATAAGCCTTTATAGCACAAGAAAAATTAAGCGCATTGCAAAGCTTATAAACTAACCAATGCAATCATGAAAACATATGAAAAGCTAGCAAGGTTTATCGAACTAAATGATGATGGTCCGCAATCATGTTTAAACACCATGTTCACACAAGATTGCAAAAGGGAAATACTCATATTGCCATATGAAGCATTAACATGGAAAATGAAGCGTTCATCATTAAGTCTTCAAAACAACCAAGCCAACTATATGCAAAACATGTATACACTAAGAAACAAACATCATGTTGATAACAAAATGCAATGCATGCAAGTAAATAAATATGATCATGACAATGATGGCGGTTCTAAAAAGAAATGAAACTTAGATTAATTATCCACAAGTCAATTATCATAGGATGGTGTCATTCTGTATTTTCTCTAAGGAAGAAATAAAAACACAAGGAAACGGGTTGCCTCCCGAAAAGCGCTTCATTTAAAGTCATAGAGCTCGACTTTCTCACATACCTTCTCATTGTCGCGAAGCCATGGACCTTCATGTAAGAAGTAAAGGTTCCCATGCAGCTTTCATTCACTTCCCATGTCAAGCATGATAATTTTTGTTCAATGGATGACTTGCCCATGCTATCTCACATCATCACTTTCTCCTCCTTTGTCGCCCTTCGGTGCTGCCTCCACTCCACGGATTTTTTTCATTAATGTCCAGGACAGAAGGTGTACCAAACATTACTCTATTACACCGTGCTCAAAATTTAGTTTCCAACAAGTCCTTATGCCTAAATCGGACTCCGAACAAGAAAGTTACGTCCATTTTACTCCGGCGATGCAATCTGTCCCGAGCTGTTTCAGCACGCGCGTCGCTCAATGTTTTCACCATAACTCCTTGCACGGGTCTTCAAACTCACTGATTCTTGATGCGTTGGAAAGGAAACTTAATGGAGCTTCTGAATATCTCATTTTCTTCATTTGCACACCTCTGAATATATGCACAAAATCTACGAAAACGGCAGCGTCCATTGCGAGATTTTGGAGTCGTGTTGATGATTTGACTTGAAACTCTATGGGCATGACTTCTCCCCATATCATTTAAGCCTTGTATCCCTGCATGATTAGTGAAATTCGGGCCTTCCCCCGACATTTGCTCTTTTAAGGTCACTAGCTTGACCAAGCGCAAAGCAAGATCGAGATTTGCAAAACTTATTATAAACGTACGCGTCCATAATTACAACCACAATCAAATTGTAGCAACATGTCACGGTGTAAATGAAGGACCGATTAGGCGAACCAGAGAGGGGGGGAGTGAATGGGAGCCGATAAAAATTCTTCTCGAAGGAGATGAGAACTCCAACAAGACGAACACGGCTTCCAACTCACGTCTCTGACCCAACTACCCAAGTTGGTCAAGACCACGCAGCCACTGGAGTGCTACTGGTCCTAGGAACCAACACTCAACCTTCCTAGCCAAAACTCACCAAAACACACAGCGGAAACTTGCACGGCTTGCTGCCTGTGCTACACCGGTCAGACCGATGGCCTGCGCCGGTCAGACCGGTGACACCGGTCAGACCGGTGGACAGAGCCGGTCAGGCCGGTGGCTACAGCAGCCGCACAGCAAACGTTCCAGGAAGCCTCAGTGAATCCTCTAGGCCCTGGAACAAAGACCACCACGAAACACAACCTGTGAGGAAGAAGAACCCCTCACAAAACCTAGCAAAACAACTCCAAACACTCCAAGAACTGAACAGCAGGACCACGGGACAAAACCACACGGACAAGGCTGTTCCCCGAGACAAAAACCCACCAAGGGCTAGCACCGGTCAGACCGGTCAAGAGCACCGGTCAGACCGGTCGTGCCTGGGCAGCTCGGGATGAACAGCGCCCGCGAGTCAACTCCTCCAAATCCAACTCCCGATTCGCTCCACGGTTTTGCACAAGACTCTGGGGATAGTAGGAACACCTCATGGGTACTCCATAGCCAAGATTTGGTCCACCAAAACTTGTCAAATCAAGACGAATCGAAGAAATCCCACCAAGAACGCCTCTAACCCTAGAGCCACGAAAACCCCAAAATCGAGCCCCTTTGCTCACGGATTTGGAAGGGGAATCAAAGGGAAAAGAACCACGAAGGGTTCATGCATACATCCCCCACCAAATCCCAAAGAGAAAGGCCTCGAAATCGCTCCAAGAAAATCGCCAAGAAAAGGCTCCGAAAATCACCAAAAAGGAGAAACGGGAAAGACACATCCAAGCCTTGAGGAGCCACGCCGAATCATCTATACATACCAAAGAGGTTCATACAAGGTCTAGCTTGCCGCCCGATCATCCTTCCCTCTCACAAGATCTCACCATGAAGCTCTCAAGCTAGTCCTACGAAAATCCTAAGAAAATAGGAAGGAAAAATAGGAAAACCAAATGAGCTAGGGTTCCAAGAGATGGCTGCCATCCTCTCACCACTTGGGTTATATGGAGGCAACCGAAAGACTAAAATACCCTTACTAGCTAACTAGGGATACATGCCCCTCGAGGGCGAAATTGGAAGTCTTTGTCTTCGCACCATCGGACGGATGCCCAGCAACCGCAAACTTGCTTAGCCTCGACGCAAGCCTTGCGATCCCGACGCGTGTCCTCCGCTTCGAAGATTCCGGACTGCGTCGTCGCACACCGGTCAGACCGGTGCTCCTCACCGGTCAGACCGGTACCCACCGGTCAGACCGGTCAGACCCACCGGTCAGACCGGTCTGGAGCTGCTGCACCTCCGTCTTCGGTTCTTCGGTCTTGGCTTTGTGGATCAACCAAGGAACCCAGTGGTTTTCTGGTGAACCACCGGAAACCCCGCGAACTAGGTGTAGCCTCCGCCAATCACCACTCATGACTCGGCTCCCACGTAGTCCCGGCTCGACCTTGGTTTTGAGGCTCAACCAAGAAACCGTCCATGACTTCATCTTGCCGTTCTTGCCACCATGCGGCCCGCACTTGACCCCGCTGGCCACCGGGTCCCTCGAACCAAGCCTACTTGTCTTCTCCACACCTGGAGGCCTCACCGGCAACGACCTTTCACGCTTGTTCTTCACCTGCACCTGCACCAGTCAAGCCGCAACCTGCACCTGCAATACTTAGCCAAGAATCAGTCCACACCACGTTGTCAATCACTCATCACACCAGGAAGCGACCATCCACCGGTCCTCGAACCACACCTGGCTCTCAATATCCCCCTTGATGAGTGCATTGACAACACACACGTTTTGGTAACCAAGAGAAAAGGAAAAGAAAAGAAACGACTAAAAGAAACTCCAACAAGTGATCGAAAGCCAAAGAAAAGGCAAAGAGCAAGATCACTTGAAGAAGACAAGTCTCGGACCCCTTAGGCAAGGGCAACGGCTCGACACATCCGAGACAAAACATGCTCAAGCAAAGAGCACAAACCATCAAACCAAAGCTCGAAAACCACAAAGAGCTCCCCCTGCACACATGCAAGCTCCCCCTGAACCGATGCAACTCCCCCTGGACAAATGCATGCGAACCACTTCACAAAACAGAGCAGCTGCAACAGCTCAGCTCTGACCGGTCAGACCGGTCGACACCACCGGTCAGACCGGTGGGCAACATGTGAACAGGACCAGCACTCTGACCGGTCAGACCGGTGACCTCAACCGGTCAGACCGGTGCACAACATAGCCCAAAAATAGCTCGAAACCACCTGAAAACCTTCCAAATGCATTCAGTAGGCCAAAACATGCTCAAACTTCTCCCCCTTGTTGACAATGCATGAATCAAGCCAAAAATGCAAAAAGTGCAACCTAGAGCTTCTCAAATAGACAAAATTCAACATAGGATGCTACACATGTCCAAACGAGCAAGTTAGATACTCTATAGCTTCGTAAAGACATAAACTTCATGATCACCAAGTTTCACAACCATTGGGCGAAGCTAAGATAGAATTTAGCAATTTTGCGAAAAATTACCCTCTCATGAGCAAAGTCCTAAACATGAGCAAAACATGTCAAAATGGCAAAGCCACACAAACTTCATGCTAGGACAACCATTCTAAGCATAAGACCATCATAAACACCCACAAGAACCTCATGTCATGTCAAAGCCACCGAGCCATGTGCCTACTTCTATATATGAGACTTCTCATTGGTAGGCATCATGCAACGATTTAGCACCCAAAGCAAATTAAAATTAGCACATATGACATGGGAGCACATTTTTCAAGCAATTTACATTTCATTTTCAGATTTATAATTGGTACATGAAATGTCTTTGCGACAAAAAGGAACTTATGCCCCTCCACAAGATGAAGCATGGGGGCTAAACATTCATGATGGCAAATGAGCCTTTGGCGCCATATGATCAAAATAAGCTATCCAACCACAAATTAAGCATAGCCAAGCCACTAAAACATGTCAAGATCATGTAAAGGCATTTACTCACAAGAGAGCATATATATATGAAATTTTTCAAAAACAAAGCCATCAACCATGGATACAAACCAAGATTATCAAGAGCTAAGCCAAAACTAACCATAGCTTACCAAACTAGCTCACAAAGACATATATGTCATTCCATGGTGAACAATGTGTATAGGAGAAGCCTTTCCTAAACAATGCATATGATACAAAATGCATGCAACCTAAGATACAAAGATGCCTATACATCATGCTACATATGCCATGCCAAATGCAAGAAATGCACAAAGGAAAGCTATACATATGCTACAAAGGAGCTCGCACACACAAAGCTCACAAACGACCGGCTCCTCGAGGGGAGGCAAAAAGGGCTCGACACCACCGGCAAAAGAGCAAAGGAGAACAAAACTCACAAGCTCCGTCTAAACACATGCACTAGGGCCAAAGAGCATACAAAGCTCACCCTTAGCACACATGATAGAGCAAAGAGCACACTAAGCACACAGGCTCCCCCTAAACTCATGCATTAAGGTCAAAGAGCATACAAAGCTCACCTTACATACATGAGATAGGGCAAGGAGCAAAACGAACCAAGTGGCTTGACCAAGGCCACACATTTGAAGATCACAAAAATACTTACCTTGATCATTTCTTCAGAAGTCACCCATCCTTGTCCACCGTCCCCGAAAGTGATGTACCTCCATATCATCACCGGGGTATGAGGCCGGAGAACCACCCCCGATATCAACCAAATGTTCTCCGGGTCTCCCACCTGCAACTCAAAACCAAGAGCGAGAGCGAGCAAACGACTCAACACTGGGGTTAGTACCAAAGGTGTCAAACCAGTGCCGGGCCATTTCCTCAAAAGTAGGGTTAGCAACATCCATCCTACCGCGCCTATCAAAGCTACCACCACGAACACCACCACGGTAACCACCACGAGGGAACCAACCCTCTCTAGCTGGAGGAGGACGAAAACCACGAAAGGGAAACCGTGGATCGTACCTCCGCTCCATCTCAAAGCTACGACTCTTCTCACCCTCGTATTGAGCACGAGGTGGAGAACGCCTAGCAAACTGACCACCTGCAAACTTTCCAGACCAACCACCAGAACCACGACCTCCAGAACCAAACCGAGCATCCTCACGAGCACGAAATCCGACTCGCTGTCTGCCCAGACCTGCACCGGTCTGACCGGTGTAGTACACCGGTCTGACCGGTGTGGCTCGGCCAGCAGCAACACCTGCAGCCTTCCGGTCTCCCCAAGCCGGAACCGTCCTCACAATCGCCTTGGCCCTGGGCATCTGCATACGAGGCTCAGGTACACCATTAGAGGGGTGGTACCTGTCCCTGTTAGCCCACTCTCTAGCCATTCTCTCCTCACGCTTCCTCTTGAAGCAAAACTCATCCTTGTGACCATCTCTCCCACAATACCCACAATGGAACTTTATGGGCTGTGGCTTAGGCTTAGGCTTGGGTTGGGGCTGCCCACTCGGCTTCTCACCCTTCTTCTCTCCTTCCTCACCTCCCTTTGGGCTCACAAACTTCACCGGTTTCTGAAAATCATTTGTTGGGTGAGGGAATATGGGTGGATCTGGAGTAGTGTCAAGTTTGTTTCTGAGATGGTTGGGCTTGGGCTCAAACTTGTTCTTGTGTCTGTTTGGTGGTGGGATAGGAATCTCTCCAACTCTCTCAGCTCCCTCACCACAGTTCTCTCCAAGCTTGTCAGCCCCAAGTGCCTGACCATCATAGCGTTTGAAAGCCGCTATCATGATACCGAGCTGAGGCTCCTGACCCGACAACCAGCTCATACATTTTCTCAGCTCATCATTTTCATCCTGCAGGCGATCAACATAATGTGCAAGCTCCAAATTCTTAACCGCATGCAATTCACAAGTAGAGCAAGAAGTAGGAATAGGCTCTTTCAACTTAGCCTCAAGCGAAACAGTGTAAGCATGCATCTCATCAATCTTTCCATGCAAAACAGGGCAAGAAGTGCAAGCACCTAGCAAAGCAGGTCTAGACTTAAGCTCAGCCACTTCAACCCTAAGCATATCTAGTTCATCACAAGTAGAAGCATGCTTATCCTTAAGAGCAGTAAGATCAGCTAGGTACACAGAGCAATCACAGCAATCAATCTCCTCAGAAACCACAGGAGAAGCCTTAAGCGAATCAATCTCAAGCTTAGCATCTAGGTTCTGGGTTTCTAGCTCAGCCACACGGTTCCTAGCATCTTCTAGTGAGGCCCTAAGCTCTTTCCTCATCTTCTTGGCCTCTCTAAGCATGTGATCGCGGTTATCAAGCAAGTCAACCAACTCATCATTCTCCTTGCGCAAAGAAGAGAGCTCATCACATACCTCATCCTCGGAGTCAGAGTCCGAGTCACTCTGGTGGCTCTTCTTGCTGCCGGAGCTACGGGCCATGCCGCAGAAGCCATCTCTCGCGAAGCAGCTCAACCCGCTCAAGTTCCTGGATGACTTCTTGTTCTTGCGCCGATCACTTTCATCTTCACTGCTACTCGAGCTTGGGGAAGAGTAGGCGGAGCTGGAGTCGACGTCGCTCGCTCCGACCATTGCTCGGGCCTTCCTGCCGCGGCCATCCTTCTTCCTCGACCGTCGCTCGTCCTTGTGCTTGTTCTTGTGCTTGTGATCGCGCCTCGATCGGTACTTGCCATCCTTGCTCGATCGGTGCCTGTAGCCGTCCTTGTAGCCGTCCTTGTTCTCCGTCTTCTCCGGGCAGTCGGCAACGAAGTGACCTGGCTTGCCGCACTGAAAGCACATCCGTGCTGTCCTCCTCGTGTTCACCCGGTTCTCGTGCAGCCTCTCGAACCGCCTGGTCAGCAATGCCAGCTCGTCCTCTCCAAGCACGTCGAACTCCTCATCTGGCAAAGACATCAAAGAAGATAGAGAGTACATCCTGGAGGATGCGTTAGCGTTAGACTTAGCTCCTTTGCCACTAACGAGAGCGAGACTATGAGAATCAGTCGGGCTCTCGATCTTGGCTGTCATACCACGGTCCAACTCAGCCGACTTGAGCTTCGAGAACAGCTCGTTCACCGTCAAGGTGTCATACTTCTCGGACTCAACAATAGCCTCAAACTTCCCGTCCCATACGGTACGATCCAACGAGTGCAAGAGCTTCACGGCTCTATCATGATCATTGTATGGGAGGACGTCCACATTGGCTCTCATGTTGTTCACAACGACCGTAAATCGCTGGAAAAGGGCATCGACGGACTCGCCGGGGAGATGAGTGAAGTTCTCGTACTCTCTCCGGTAAGTCGCGTACATCCGAGCCTGAACCTGAGCATTCCCAGCATGAGCATCCTTCAACTGCTCCCAAATCCTACAAGCTAAGTCCTCTGTCTGAACCCGATCGAATTCAGGCTGACACAGAGCACGAAACAAGTAGTCGACAGCCTTGTTGTTGGCTTCGAACATATCCCTCGATCCTGGAGCAAGGAAGTTCATCGGATGAACATAAGCTGTGTTCACCGTGACATCCCAAAGGATCTGACCCTTTCCACGGAGGAACGCCGCCATCCGCCTTTGCCACATCTGGTAGTTCTTCCCATCGAAGTGCGGAGGACCCGAACCCCGTTCCTGGTACGCCATCTTTGGATCTTAGACTGGTAAGAGTCAATAAAGACCCGAACCGGCTCTGATACCAATTGAAGGACCGATTAGGCGAACCAGAGAGGGGGGGAGTGAATGGGAGCCGATAAAAATTCTTCTCGAAGGAGATGAGAACTCCAACAAGACGAACACGGCTTCCAACTCACGTCTCTGACCCAACTACCCAAGTTGGTCAAGACCACGCAGCCACTGGAGTGCTACTGGTCCTAGGAACCAACACTCAACCTTCCTAGCCAAAACTCACCAAAACACACAGCGGAAACTTGCACGGCTTGCTGCCTGTGCTACACCGGTCAGACCGATGGCCTGCGCCGGTCAGACCGGTGACACCGGTCAGACCGGTGGACAGAGCCGGTCAGGCCGGTGGCTACAGCAGCCGCACAGCAAACGTTCCAGGAAGCCTCAGTGAATCCTCTAGGCCCTGGAACAAAGACCACCACGAAACACAACCTGTGAGGAAGAAGAACCCCTCACAAAACCTAGCAAAACAACTCCAAACACTCCAAGAACTGAACAGCAGGACCACGGGACAAAACCACACGGACAAGGCTGTTCCCCGAGACAAAAACCCACCAAGGGCTAGCACCGGTCAGACCGGTCAAGAGCACCGGTCAGACCGGTCGTGCCTGGGCAGCTCGGGATGAACAGCGCCCGCGAGTCAACTCCTCCAAATCCAACTCCCGATTCGCTCCACGGTTTTGCACAAGACTCTGGGGATAGTAGGAACACCTCATGGGTACTCCATAGCCAAGATTTGGTCCACCAAAACTTGTCAAATCAAGACGAATCGAAGAAATCCCACCAAGAACGCCTCTAACCCTAGAGCCACGAAAACCCCAAAATCGAGCCCCTTTGCTCACGGATTTGGAAGGGGAATCAAAGGGAAAAGAACCACGAAGGGTTCATGCATACATCCCCCACCAAATCCCAAAGAGAAAGGCCTCGAAATCGCTCCAAGAAAATCGCCAAGAAAAGGCTCCGAAAATCACCAAAAAGGAGAAACGGGAAAGACACATCCAAGCCTTGAGGAGCCACGCCGAATCATCTATACATACCAAAGAGGTTCATACAAGGTCTAGCTTGCCGCCCGATCATCCTTCCCTCTCACAAGATCTCACCATGAAGCTCTCAAGCTAGTCCTACGAAAATCCTAAGAAAATAGGAAGGAAAAATAGGAAAACCAAATGAGCTAGGGTTCCAAGAGATGGCTGCCATCCTCTCACCACTTGGGTTATATGGAGGCAACCGAAAGACTAAAATACCCTTACTAGCTAACTAGGGATACATGCCCCTCGAGGGCGAAATTGGAAGTCTTTGTCTTCGCACCATCGGACGGATGCCCAGCAACCGCAAACTTGCTTAGCCTCGACGCAAGCCTTGCGATCCCGACGCGTGTCCTCCGCTTCGAAGATTCCGGACTGCGTCGTCGCACACCGGTCAGACCGGTGCTCCTCACCGGTCAGACCGGTACCCACCGGTCAGACCGGTCAGACCCACCGGTCAGACCGGTCTGGAGCTGCTGCACCTCCGTCTTCGGTTCTTCGGTCTTGGCTTTGTGGATCAACCAAGGAACCCAGTGGTTTTCTGGTGAACCACCGGAAACCCCGCGAACTAGGTGTAGCCTCCGCCAATCACCACTCATGACTCGGCTCCCACGTAGTCCCGGCTCGACCTTGGTTTTGAGGCTCAACCAAGAAACCGTCCATGACTTCATCTTGCCGTTCTTGCCACCATGCGGCCCGCACTTGACCCCGCTGGCCACCGGGTCCCTCGAACCAAGCCTACTTGTCTTCTCCACACCTGGAGGCCTCACCGGCAACGACCTTTCACGCTTGTTCTTCACCTGCACCTGCACCAGTCAAGCCGCAACCTGCACCTGCAATACTTAGCCAAGAATCAGTCCACACCACGTTGTCAATCACTCATCACACCAGGAAGCGACCATCCACCGGTCCTCGAACCACACCTGGCTCTCAGTAAATAAAGGAACCATATGTTTCATGCAAAGCACATAGTTCTTGGTTAGGCAAAGGTTCTTTAGGCATAAAATTAATTTGTTCCAATATAAACATTGCCTCATTATGATTCTCAAGCAATTCTAGCCTATAAACATGATCATCATTGGAGCAAGGTATAGAATTTAAAATATTATCCATACTATTGGTCGAACATGAGTATTTGAATTTATCATCATTGATACCAATAATATCTTGAGATTTCAGCACGTACCTTAGCCTTAGAGCTGTTTCAACAAGAGTGATATTTGGTTCATCTAGTGGTGTTGAAGGCGAATCAATCTCAACAAGTGGAGGTGTCTCTTTGTTACCTTTTTGCATCCCCTCCATCTCATCATGTGGAACATGTAATCCATCAACTACATTTGCATTTGTCTCTTCTTTGAAGTCTTCATTATCATCCCAATCTTTATCTTCAAAGTCTCGAATGTAGCTTTCTTTATCTTTCGTGTACCACACGTTGTCGAGATTGCTCATGATTGATTCACTCTTTTCTTCATCCTTGAGCACTTCCATGTGTTAATTTGCTAGTGTGTAGGCTTCAATAGCACACAAGCTATAACCTTGTGGAGAGGGGCCTTCTTGGAGTATTTGCTCTATGTCATCCCCTTCCCATTCATCTTCTAGCTTGAGTCCTTTTTTCTCCCGTTCATCCTTCGAGTCACTAGCTCTTATTTTCATTTTCCTCATATTCTTAGCAATAAATTCTCGCTTGTGATTGAACGGCCATGACCAATCAATTTCAAAATCTTCTTCTTCAACTGGTGTGCATGGTGTTGTGAAGAGGGAACTCTTTGGCTCATCATGGTTGTGCTCTTCTTCTCCTTCATCATAAATCTTCGAGTTGTCAAATTGGTCGATCCATCCTTCTTCTTCTTCGTCTCTTTCTTCAAATATCTTTTGGATCGACTCTTCACTCATCTCTTGATCAAATATATCTTTGATTCTTTTGGCAACGCGTCGGTGTTCCTCTTTCCTTCGGTGGTTGATTAGGGGGGCAAAATCTATTTGAATCCAACCGGATTGATTGAATTCCGCCAATGGTCTAGGATTCCGCATACTTCGGCCTACATTCATGTTAGTTTCAACATTTTTAATATCCGAAATGACTTTGCTTACCTTAGAAAGTTGTTCTTCAATTTCTTCTATGACCGGTTCATCTCCATTGACCTCCGGTTCGACTTTTTCAGAAATTTCAGCAAGCGTTTCAGACTTGCTTTTGTCATTTTGCTCCTCTCGACAATGTCTTTGCCAATCTCTCATCAAGGCCGCCCCCTTGCTGATTTTTTTAGAAGTTGGGCGGCTTTCGTGAGTGTTTTCTCCATGAGATCCCCTCCTGCATACATTTGAACATATTTCATGCAACTAGGTGTTAGGGAAAAGAAAAAGGTATGCAAGAGTACATCACCGGAGAATCCGAGTCTTGGTCCTTGTTCAACTAGTTCATTGAAGCAATTCCATGCTTGATCTCTCGCTTCCCCTTCTCCTTGCGTGAAAGTGATCACTTGCCTCCTTAGATGTTGGATCTTACTTATCGGGAAGAATTTCTGGCAAAATCTTCTCGTGAATTGATTCCAATTCCCTCCAACTTCGAAGGATGCAAATGAATACCATGTCTTTGTTTCACCAGCAAGTGAGTAGGGAAAAAGAGTCCACCTGAACCATTCATCGGGAACTCTTTCTTGTCGTACCATATTGCATAATGTCGTGAAGTCCTTAATGTGTCTATGCGGGTTGTCCGTCTCCATCCCTCTAAAAGGGTTTGCCACCGCCATCTCGATGATCTTAGCTTTGATCTCATACTTTGTCGCTTCGAATCCGACTCTTGTACCTTGATGTCCTCACATCGTGGGCTAGCGTAATCCCGTAATGATTTCTTCGATTCTTCCAAAGGACGGTTGACGAACGCCATCTAGACAAAAAAAAAACAAAACAAGAAAAAAGTTTTTTTAGAAAACTAGGGTTAGATGTTAGTAATCAACAAAATTAATACAAAATCTAACAAAGTAAACTGGCTTGCTCCCCGGCAACGGCGCCAGAAAAAGGGCTTGTTGATTGTGGAAATGCGTAACGAACTTCGATCCGCAAGCGTATGGACCACTAGCCTTTTTCACCATGGGGTGATTCCCTAGGTTCTTGTCAATCCGCGGAGCAAGGGGATTACTAGCGTTTGATCTAGCACTAATCTAGTTGATGCAAATCTATGGATGAAAGATTAATCTATGAATTAAAGATAATCTAATCTATGAACTAAGACAAGTCAAAACCAATCTAATCTAGGTCAAACGAGAGACATGAGATACACAAGTTATGGAGAACATTTTCCCATGGCATCTAGGTTACTTGAAGATGCAATCACCTAAATGGCTAAACATGATAAAACTGATCTAATCTATCTAAACATGTGACCAAGGTTTAGCATCTTCCATCCCCTCGTACTGTCACTACACGAAGGTAATCTGTGCTAAAACCTATTGATGATCACGGTATGTTGACGCGATCCACGGGAGCGACCCGAAAAGCATGGCGGCCAAACCTTTAGCATTAAGTATCATCAACAAAGGAACGATAGATTATGATCTAAACAAGAGTTGGTGACTACATATCAAGATCCATTACAACTCCATAGACAAATGATGAATCTACTCCATCAAGATGCTAAGCATGGTACTGTTGAATGTGGTAGATGCCTCTGATGAAGATCGATCCTCGCCGTCCTCCAACTCCGCCGGCTCTCGTCCACCGCCTCACCACCGGCGGCTCTCTGATGAATGGATGTGAATGGGTAACCATCTTGGGGCGCCTATGGGGTTGCATTTATACCCTTTGGGAGCCTTGGGGCATGCTCCACCTCGCCTTGCACGAGATCTTCCGAGAGAGAAGCAAACTTGGTTTCCATAAAATCAGCCTCGCCCAGATCTTTTGGTTTCGCAGCCCTTCCTTGCTGATGTCATATCTCCCACGCCCAGACTCCAAATAATGCAAATTCGGTGTCTAAATTGTGTGGAACGAAATTATCTCCACCTTTGGTATTCATTGGTTTCGTTGAAAACGAAGATAATATCCCCAAAATGGCCTCGGAAGATAATCTGTCTGATTTCGGACTTGTCTGCGCAGCAGGTATTTCGGGGGCCATATCTCCTAGCTCCTTTGTCCGAATTGGGCATTCCATATGTCCAAATCAAAGCTCTCAACAAGGTCTACAACTTTGGTAGTCAAAATTTTGCCAATAGAGGCTGTTTATGTCCCTGAATCTGCATCGAAAGATCATGCTGTTCTGGGCTGCGCGAATATCTCCCGGGTTGAGTTGATCTCATGGGTAAATCTCCAAATCTCAAGGCGACCTTGGGTCATTTGGAGTCATGTTCACTTTGAGTCTTGACTTATGTCGGGCTTCATTATCTTCTCATAAAGTGCTCGATGAACTTTACCCAAAAGTGCTCCTTTAAGCGCTTAAATCCCCCGTAAACAACATACTCTAAAAACCACATATGAGTGCGAACTTGTTATACCAAGGGGATTAGTACCATTAGTTTGGATATCAAATCAGTGTTAATATTGACGGTAAACATCATAGCTAGGTGTACCAAAATCGACCGTTAACAACTTCGCCGCCCAAGGCTTTTGCGGTATGGCACACAGCTCCGGGAGCAAGAAGAGCCAGAAGGATGACTCGGACTCAGACTTGGACTCCGAGGATGAGGTAAACAATGATCCTGCCTTCTTGATAGCGGAGAATGCTAGGTTGAATGACTTGCTTGACAACCGTGATGATGTGCTAAGAAAGACCAACATGGAGAAGAGGGAGTATAGGTCTTTGTTAGGAGAGGCTAAGGAGAAGGTGATAGAGCTAGAGTCCTTGCTTGTTGATGCTAAGGCCCAGGTTGAGTCTCTGAAGTCTGCTCCTATTGTGACCGATGAACCTAAATGCACTGAATGTCCTATTTTCCTTGGTGATTTGACTGTGCTTAGAGAGAAGTATGCCACCAAGGTTGAGGAACTAGATGTGCTTTGGATTGCGCTTGAAGAGATGAAATCTAGACCCCCTTTGCTTGGCACTTTTACTTCTTGTCCTATTTTGCATGCGAAGTTGGATGAATCACATGCTTATGCTAGATCTCTTGAGGCTACTTTGAAAACTCCTGTAGCTACTTCTTGTTCTACTTGTGAGTTGCATGTTGTTCAGAATCTAGAACTTGCACATTATGTTAATCGCTTGCAGGATCAGAATGATGAGTTGAGGAAAATGATGGGTTGGTTGTCGGGTCATGAGCCTCAGCTCAGGATGATGATTGAGGCATAGAAGCGCTATGATGGGCAAGCACTTGGGTCGGATAAGATTAGAGAGAGTAGTGGTGAGAAAGAGGAGAATATTGGTGATATCCCAGCTCCACCAAAAACCTTCCACAAGAATGCCTTTGCTCCTAAGCCAAACCCACTTAGGAACTAACTAGACACAACCCCATATCCACCAGTGTTTCCTCCCCAAACAAATGATTTCCAGTAACCCATCAAGTTCAAGAGTGACATGGGTAATGAGTTCTTTGGGAGGAAGGGAGAGAAACCAAGTGAGGAGAAGCCACAGCCCACAGAGAACCCAAAGCCAAAGCCAAATAAAATCCCATTCCATTATAACCATTGTGGAAAGGATGGCCACTTAGTTGAGTTTTGCTTCAGGAGGAAGCAGGTGGAGAGGTTTGCTAGGGAGATGGCAAACAAGGATAGGTACCGCCCTTCTCGTGGTGTGCCTGAGCCTTGTGTTGTGCCTATGGGTGAGGGTACCGTGCGTACCATTTTCACTTAGGGGAGGCGTGAGTTTCCTACATGGGGTGTGCTTCCTCAGAGAGATAGTGGTAGGTGTGTTGGGTTTGGGCGTGGTGAGTTTGCTGGATGTTCCTTCACTCATGACCAATACGAGTATGGGGGGAACGATCGCAGTTCTAGGTCTTAGAGGAGCTACGGACCACGGTCACCACCTCGTGGTACTCGTAGTCCTCCAAGGAGACGTGTGGGTGTTCCACCTAGGAGTGATAGGATGGATTTTACTAACCCCACTTTTGAGCAAATGGCACGGCACTGGTTTGATTCCTTTTACACTAACCCCAGTGCTGAGTCGTTTGCCCACTCTCGCTCTCGTTTTTTATTTTGCAAGTGGGAGGCTTGAGAGCTTTTGGTTGATCGACTCTGGTTGCTCTCGACACATGACCGGAGATTGAAGGTGGTTCTCCAGCCTTACCCCGGTGGTGTCCAAGGAGTACATCACTTTTGGGGACAATGGGAAAGGTAGAGTGATTTTAGTGGGCACGGTGAAGGTAAGTGAGAGTGTGACTCTTAGGCATGTTGCTCTTGTCAAGACTTTGGGGTTCAATCTTCTTTCGGTTTCCTAGCTTCTTGATGAGGGTTTTGAGGTCCATTTCAAGACGGGTGCTTCTCGTGTGTTGGATTCTCGAGGTGATCTTGTTTGCATGATCATCCCCGAGGGTCAGATTTTCAAAGCCGATTTTTCTCAGTGTGTCGGCTCTTCTCGTTGTTTGGTTGTGGGTGTTTCGGCGGAGCTTTGGAAATGGCATAGGAGGCTAGGTCACTTAAGTTTTGACCTACTGTCAAGCTTGGGTGGACTTGGTTTGGTCCGAGGATTGTCTAGGTTGAAATACCAAAAGGATTTGGTATGTGCTCCATGTAGGCATGGCAAGATGGTCGCCGCCTCCCATCCGCCTCTGACCGCTTTTATGACAGAGCGCCCATGCAAGCTTTTCCATATGTACTTGGTTGGTCCAGCTCATGTGTGCTCGGCGGTTGGGAAATGGTACGTCCTGGTGATAGTGGATGACTATTCTCGATATGCTTGGGTCTTCTTTTTGGCTGACAAGGGGGAGACATTTGATTTTGTCTGGGATCTGATCTCGAGGTTGAAAAATGAGAGGAATGGAGATGCTATTCGAGCTATTCGTAGCGACAATGGCACTGAATTTAAAAACTCTTGATTTGAAACCTTTTGCTGTGATTTGGGTCTGGAACATTAGTTTTCCTCTCCTTATGTCGCTTGTCAGAATGGTGTGGTAGAGAGGAAAAATCGTTCCCTTTGTGAGATGGCTCGGATGATGCTCGATGAGCACAGGACTCCAAGGAGATATTGGGCTGAGGCGGTGAATAACGCTTGTCATGTGGGGAATCGGATTTTTCTTCGAGCTTTCTTAAACAAAATGTACTATGAGCTCATGCATGGGCGAGCACCTAGAGTGAGCCATTTAAGGGCTTTTGGTTGCCGGTGTTTTATTCTCAAGAAGGGTAGGGTTGATAAGTTTGAGTCGAGGTCCTCCGATGGCATCTTTTTAGGTTATGCTAATCATTCTCGAGCATATCATGTGCTCAACCTTGATACTAACCAAATCATGGAGACTTGCGAGGTTACCTTCGACGAGACACAACCATGTAGTTCGTCTGTTTTTGAGTATGCAGGTGACGATGAAGTTGGCAAGAAGATCTTTGAGGATGAGGAGGATGATGCTAGAGAAGATGATGGTGATGATGGTGAAGCTCCAGCCACACATGTACCCTCTACTTCCACTACTTCGACTACGGTTCAGGATGGTCCATCTCCTACACCAACTACGATCCAGCAAGATCAAGTGGAAGCTGCTATTGAGGGGGAGGCGTCTCCAGGCGAGAGGCACCTAGGCGCGTTCAAGTTGATCATCCTCCCTCAAGAATCATCGACGACATTAATGAACGTACGACACGGTCGAGGTCCAGAAATGTCTCTCACTTTGCTCATTCTACTTTTGTTGCTACCTTTGAGCCGAAAGACATTGGACACACACTCTCTGATCCTAATTGGGTGAATGCTATGCATGAGGAGTTAGAGAATTTTGAGAAAAACCAAGTTTGGGAGTTAGTAGAGCCACCACCAGATTGCAAACCTATCGAGACAAAATGGGTGTGGAATAACAAAGAGGGAGAGAATGGTGAAGTGGTGAGAAATAAGTCGAGGTTAGTTGCTTAGGGTTATAGCCAGAAAGAGGGGATAGACTATGAGGAGACATTTGCTCCTGTGGCCCGTTTGGAGGCGATTAGGATCCTTCTAGCCTTTTCTGTGGCTAAAGGGTTCAAATTGTACCAAATGGATGTGAAAAGTGCCTTCTTGAATGGGTTTTTGGAGGAAGTGTCGGTGTTTTAGACCGGCAACCTACCAAGGGGAGTACCCGAGGTAGATGTTTGTGGCCTCGCCGAGATCGGGAACTCGAAGGAGAGACACGTGGCACACAATTTAGACAGGTTCGGGCCGTGAGGTGCGTAATACCCTACGTCCTGTATGTTGCGTAGCTCTAGATTGATTGGGTGTGTTTACAAGATGATGCTGATAGATAGATAGGGGTCCCTGCCTCGCCTTATATAGTCCGGGAGGCAGGGTTACAAGTCGGTTAGGGGGATAGAGTTGTACTCGTACACGGCTAGGAGTACTCTACATGGATCCAGACATGTCTAGCTTCCTAACTGAGTACTAGTCCTCTGGATGCCTTGTGCTTCACGCCGTCTTGTGCCGTGCAGCCCAAGTCGAGTAGTCCCAGGGGCCCATGTAGTTGTCGGTCCTGGTACCCGCCTGAGTAGTGGGCCCAGGGATGTCCATACGACAAGCCCCCGAGTACTTTGTAGTCGAGCAGGATGTTTTCAAGTAGTCTTGATGGCCTTGGCGAGTAGTCCTTGAGCGTCCCCGAGTTCCACAAGCCAAAAGTCCTCAAGAGCACTTGAATTATCCCGAGGCTGGAAGGTACTCCAGCTGATCTTTGAGTAGTCTTGAAGTCTTCTCGAGTAGTCCTTGAGCGTCCCCGAGTGCTTCTCTCGAAGGTCTTCAATAGTACTCGTGATGTCTTTATGAGAAAACCATATGGAAAATGCGATTCGGAGAATCGCATTCCATATGGAATGTAGCCCCCGAGCCTTAGGTCGAATTGTAGATTCAAGCTGAGGGTCAAACTGAAGTTCTGCCAATCTTATCCCGAAAAATCCGGAGAAAAAACCGAAGGACACGTGGCATGGAGCCCCCGAGCCTTGAGTCGATTACTCTCTCTCGAATTGAAGGGTCATCTTGACTATAGAATATGTCCGGAGTGGAATCTTGATTTGATTTGGCCCACTGAACCCATCAATTGTAGTCGAGCCCCCGAGATTGAGAGCATCGAGTACTGGAATACGAAGAGTCAGTCCTCTGCCGCTGAGTCAGCCGCCTGGAACCTTATCCACCCGTTCGGAATGAAGCCGCTTGGTGGCTTATAAATAACAGGGCAACCCCTTGGGGTTTTTCACTTCAGGCGTTTGCATTCCTCTGCGCGTAGATCCAAAGCACCTCCTCCCTTCATTCCATCTGCCGCCACCGCCACTGAGCAGCTTAGATATACTGCCACACCGCCGCTGTAGTCCCCCTCCTCCATAGCCCCCGAGCGAATGCAAGTGAAAACACTCGCGACCGGAAGGATGAAGGGATCTCCAGTGAAGAGCACTAAGACCGGCGCGTCGAAGAGGAGGAGCCGCGATGAAGCCGGTGATGCCGGCCAGTCATCGTCGTCGCCACCGCCCTCCACTCCGCCGAATCCGGAGAAGGAGTGGAAGAAGGCGAAGTTGAAGACCGAGGACATCCTCGCCCTGGTCAACAGCGGATTTCTCCGCGAGAAGGAGATGAATCTGTGGCACGTCGCCACTGGAGATCCGTACCCGATGGAGAAGAACCCGGATGAGATCCCGATGTTCGCGTGATTCGTGGAGCGCGGACTCGCACTAATGGCGAGCGACTTCTTCAAAGGGATGCTCCGGTACTACGGCATCGAGTACATCAACCTCAACCCCAACGGTATCTTCCACGTCTCCATCTTCGTGCATTTCTGCGAGGCGTTCGTGGGGATCAAGCCCCACTGGATCCTGTTCCGGAAGTTCTTCTGGTTGAAGCCACAGCCGAGCACGAACGACCCCAGAGTAGTCAGAGGTGCTGGGGTGCAGATGCGTGAGGACACCGCCGGGCAGTACTTGCCGTACAAGTTGATAGACTCCAACCAGGATTGGAAGTCGAAGTGGTTCTACATCAGCAACCACCACCTGGAACTGTCGAAACCGAGTGGTCGTCAACCGAAGCATGCGCCGTGGTGGAATTCGGAGCCCACCATGCAGGAAGGATTCTAGCTACCCGCGTTGCTGGAGAAGATCAGGGCCCTGAGGGAGGCCAGACTAAGGGCCGAGCATGTGGCCTTCAGCTTCATGAAGAGAAGAGTACAGCCGCTGATGGCGCGAGACCATCTCGGCTACGAGTACACTGGTGACGAAGACTCGTCGCGGATGCCAGGTGAAGAAGTCGATGATGACGTGATCATCGAACGACTGGGGAAGGTCTTCAAGGACATGCCCGCGTACACGCCTTGCCCCGTGCCGGAGTATTCTGCGGTAAGGCCACCGAATCAGGTTAGTAGTCGTGGTCGAAACCCCGAGTACTAATTGCTTGTGTAGTCGCACTGACGTTTGTAGGTTTCGTAGGATGATCTGAAGAAGTACATCTCCATCCCACCCTCCCCTCCACGGCTTGAGAAACAAACTCAGGGGAAGGCGGAACCCAAGGCGAAAGAGCGCCGAGAGGTCGGCGAAGGCGATGATGCTGTCGTCATTGAAGACACCTCCGACGACGAGGATGAAGAGACGCTGCAACAGCGGTTCCAGCTCCGCTCTAGGTTCAGCCGAGCTGGAATGCCGCATATTCCAGTAGTCGAAAAGCCATCCAGTCTGGAGGTGAGCTTGCCGGCTCCACCCAGGAAGCCCCGCAACGTGGCGCGCAAACGCGCTGTGAAGAAATTGAAGTTATCTGAAGCCACCAGACAAAAGGTGAGTACCACGACTAGAGTAGTCGCGCACTCGTGCTGAGTAGTCTATTGCTGACTGTTTGACTTGAACTGACGCAGGACATCCCTTCCTCGGACCCTGCTGCGCAGGATGAGGAAGAAGTCTGGGAGACGGTGGGAGCGACGGCTGGGAGTACCAGCCCGCCTCCGGCTACCGAAGATGTTGTGCCGGAAGAGGCATAGGAACAAGCTGCGATTGTGGAGAGCCATCCACAACCATCAACTGAAGGAGTACGGGGTCCTTCCCCTGCTGCGGCCGTGGCCGTTGAGCAGCCAGAGGGGAGGGTAGAGGAGCCCCCTGTCGAGACAAGGGCCACCAGTGAGCCTGGTATTGTAGACATCGCCAGGATACTGGGCGCCCCGACCGTCACCGTGGTGCGGTCAACACTGTAAGTACACTAGGCCATCGAGTAGTCGTCTTCCGTCAAGCTTGTGTTATTGATAGGATAATCCATGATGCAGGAAGTCCACCGACTTGTCGTGGGATGTGGCGGGGACAAGCACAGCTGCCGGTGGTGAGGACCACTCGGCAGAGGCACGGGAGTCCACGCCGCCACCACAAGCCAAAGCCTCAGCAGAGCCGGGGCTTGAAGAGGCCACCCTGGTGGAAGGTACACATCTTGTTGCCGTGTATACTTGTCGTGTAGAGTAGTCGTATCCTCTGCTGTGGCTGAATTGATTTGATCAGGACCACAAGCCGAAGGGGCGGTGATCCCTGAAGCAGTAGCCATGGAGACGGCTGCTGTTGAAGCAATGGCTACAGAGCCAGTTGCCGAGCCGGCGACTGCGACAGCCCCCGAGCCGACGACTTCGACAGCCCTCGAACCAAGGGCGGAGGCACGAGTTGACCCTCAGCCTGAAGCCGGGACTGAAGTCGTCATCCGCGAGGCTATTGTGGAGGACACGGCACCACTGCGCTCGGGGCGGATGCCAGAGACTGGGACCTCGAGCCGTGAAGGTCTCGAGTTGCTGGACGATGATCTGATCGACCCGGCCGTCGTGTCTTTGAGCATGGAGTCGTGGCGTCGCACAGAGCAATGGGTCAAGGTACGTTGCGAGTACCCTGAGTAGTCTTGCATCATTAAGTACTGAGTACTGATTGAACTTGTGACCTTGCGTAGGGCTTGGTGGAGAGGTCCCACCAGAAGACCGAACTCTTGAAGGGGTATGGTGACACGGTCATCCGGGCGGAGACTCTAGAGAAGGAACTGGACAAGTCGAAGAAGCACTCAGCGCTGCTCCAATCCAAACTTGACAGCGCCTTCGCCTAGTACCATAATGAGGTACAAGAGATGCAGGCCAAAAGGGATGACCTGATCAAGAAGAACAAGACCCTGCGCCAGAAAAACAAAGGTATGCCCTCCGCCGCGATCACTGAGTACTTGTTGTAAAGCCTATGTGTACTCTGAGACCGTTGACGAGTTGTCTACAGATCTTGAGGCAAGGGTCGACCAGCTGAAGGCTTCTGAGACGGACCTCATTAACATCGTGTACCGGGAGACCGACCGCCGAGAGGTACTCGAGTACGACTATGCACAGTTGCGCCATGAGTGCATCAAGCACATGGAGCTCCGCGAAGCCTCCAATCTTGACCTTGTGCGCTGTTACGAATCTCTGCAGAAGCTCAATGAAGACTGTGAGAAGCTGCAGGGGCAACTGAAGGAGCTTGAAGAAGCCGCACTGCCCATCGTGAGGCTGTTGGTCCCACATCCAGGCGGTCCCAAGATAGCGCCTCTTGTGGATAGGCTGAAGGAAGCTCCCGGGCGCCTGGCAACATACGTCAAGCATTTGGCGAAGTTGATACCGAACCAGGTGCTCACCTACATGAAGTCGTACTTCCCGAAGGCACCGGTGGATGTAGTGGCTGGGGGTCTTGCGGCGAACTGCACGGATGAGCAGTACAAGGCCCTGCTGGAGGAGATGGCGCCTATCGCGGAACAAGTCGCGGACAAGCTGAACCTTCAGTAGATGTACCTGTAGAAGTAGCTTATGTACAGGGTAGTTGGTGTAAGACAAACAAATTAGTTAGAAACTTGTTTGAATGAAAATGAAGTTTGTCCACTTCTATGCTGTAATGAGTACTCGTTGCCGCTGATTGCATCGAAGCGTGCGGAGTACCGAGCCATTGGAGAGGTGGTGAGTAGTAGTACTCAGTAGGAGCTGCCTAGTTAGGAGGCACAGTAAACAAGTTGAGTAGAATCAAACTTTATTACTGATGAATAAGTACACCTGGATGGCCAGGGCCGTTAGAAATAGGAAGTCGGCCGGACCCGAAGGCCGCCTACGGCTAAGTAGTTGCTAGGGTACATGGACCGCTTACAGCTGGAGATCCGTTAGTAGCCGTTGTGGCTGGATCAAAGAAGTACATGGTCTGTAGACCGCCACGCAAGCCAGTAGGCTATGAGCAGCCCAGGATCCGTTAATAGCCGTTAACGCTGGATCTTGGATAGAGATAGTCCGTAGACTAGTGCTAGGACCGAGAGGCCGCTTACAGCGAGGAGTCCGTGAGTAGCCGCATAGGCTGGACTCATAGATGGGTAGTCGAACGACTACGCATAGAAGCGACACAGCTGGTCGACGTTCCACGAGTTGCTGATGTCGTCGCCTTCAAGTGTCTGGAGACGATAGGAGCCTGGTCCGGTCACCTTAGAGATTGAGATGGGACCTTCCCACGACGAGCTGAGCTTGTGTAGTCCGTCTGTGTTCTGAATGCGGCGGAGGACTAGGTCGCTGACGTTGAAGGAGCATCCCTTGACGTTGCGATCATGGTAGTGTCGGATACCCTCTAGGTACCTTGCTGACTGGACGAGGGCAGCACAGCGGGGTTCTTCAAGGCTGTCGATGTCAACCCGTCGACTGTCTTCTGGGATGCCCTCGTCGTATTGTTCTACTGCCGGGGATTCCCACATCACGTCGGCGGGTAGAATAGCTTCGGAGCCGTAGACCAGGAAGTAAGGTGACTGCCCTGTTGGCTTGGTGGGTTGAGTACGAAGCCCCTAGAGTGCGTTGGGTAGTTCCTTGATCCACTTGCCTCCTTTGGTATTAGCTGCGTCGTGCAACCGCTTCTTGAGGGCGTCGAGTACCATCCCGTTAGCGCGCTCCACCTGGCCGTTAGCGCGCGGGTGGGCGACTGGGACGTATCGGATGCCGATCCCGCTGTTCTCGCAATGCTCCCAGAACTGATGGTTGTTGAAATTGGAACCCAGGTGTATGATGATGCGATTGGGAAGCCCGTAGCGGTGCACGAGTTCATCCAAGAAGTCGAGTACTCTGTCAGCCTTGGGGCAGGTGACTGGCTTGACTTCGATCCACTTGGTGAACTTTTCGATGGCCACCAGAACTATATTGAATCCTCCTGGCGCAGTTGGCAGAGGGCCAATCATGTCGAGCCCCCAGCAGGCAAAGAGCCAGGTTGGTGATATGGTGACTAGCCTGTAGGCCGGAACGTGTTGCTTCTTGGCGAAGAATTGGCATCCTTGGCACTTCCGGACGAGTTCTTCAGCATCGCCCAGAGCAGTGGGCTAGTAGAAAGTTCATCGGAAAGCTTTGCTCACCAGCGTGCGGGAGGACGCGTGGTTGCCGCAGACACCCTTGTGAATCTCCTCCAATATGTCCTTGCCTTCTTCCCGGGGTATGCACTTCATGAGTACTCCTGAAGTGGCGCCCCGCCTGTAGAGCTTGTCTCTGACTAGTACGTAGGTCTTGGCTCGGCGGACGAGTTGTTCGGCCTCGTTCTTGTCGGTAGGAACCTTCTGCTCGCAGATGTAGTCGATGAAGGGTTGTCTCCAGTCCACATCTATCATCATGACCTCTTGACTGAGCTGTGATGACCCAGGGTCAGTGGTTGTTGGTGCCGGCTCCGGGATGGATGGCGTATGAAGCTCGTGGACGAAGACTCTAGCAGGTACTTGAGCACGAGTAGAACCAAGCTTCAACAGGACGTCCGCTGTAACGTTGTTGTCGCGGATGACGTGATGGAACTCGAGACCATAGAACTTGTTCTCGAGCTTGCGAACTTCCAGATAGTAGGCGTCCATGTTCTCCTTGTTGCGGTCCCAGGAGTCGTTGACTTGGTTGATGACCACTGCGGAGTCACCGTAGACTAGTAGTTGCTTAATGCCCAGTGAGATTGAGAGTCATAGCCCATGCAGTAGAGCTTCGTACTCGGCTTCGTTGTTCGAGACCTTCCAGAAGATCTGCAGGACATACTTGAGTTGTTCACCCTTTGGAGAAATCAGAAGTACCCCTGCGCCCGCGCCCTCGAGCTTGAGTGAACCATTGAAGTACATGATCCGATGCTCTGGTCGCTCTGTTGGTGTGGGTAGTTGATTCTCCCGCTACTCTGCCATGAAGTCGACTAGTGCTTGAGACTTGATGGCGGTGCGTGGCTTGAAGTCGATGTTGAGGGCACCAAGCTCGACCGCCCACTTGGAGATTCTCCCGGTTGCGTCTTGATTGCGGAGGATATCGCTGAGCGGGTAGTCAGTGATGACAGTGATCGAGTACTCCTGGAAGTAGTGTCATAGCTTCCGCGAGGTGATGAGTACTGCGCGGAGTAGCTTCTGGACCGGTTGATATCGGGTCTTGGACTCGGACAGGACCTCGCTGACGAAGTAGACTGGCCGCTGTACTGGGTAGGCGTGGCCTTCTTCTTGCCGCTCGACAATGATGGCAGTACTGACCACATGAGTAGTCACAGCGAGGTAGAGCAGTAGCTGCTCCTTTTTGCGAGGAGCCGTGAGGACTGGTGGCTTGGACAAGAAGTCTTTGAGCTGTGTCAGAGCTTGATCGGCCTCCGCGGTCCACACGAACTTCTCTTGGTGCTTGAGTAGCTTGAAGAAGGGTAGTCCCCGCTCTCCGAGCTTCGAGATAAATCTGTTCAGGGCCGCCATACACCCGGTCAGCTTCTGGACATCCTTGATGCAGGTTGGAGCTTTCATGTTGGTGATGGCGGAGACCTTCTCGGGATTGACTTCGATGCCACGATGGTGATGATGAAGCCGAGTAGTTCCCCCGAGCGTACGCCGAAGACACACTTGTTGGGGTTGAGCTTTACTGGTACTCCCGCAGGGATGCGAAAGTCTCTTCAAGATCGGCGATGAGCGTGTCAGAGTTTCTGGTCTTGACGACCACGTCATCCACATAGGCTTCGACGTTCTTGTTGAGCTGCTCCTTGAAGCAGGCCTGGATAGCCCGTTGGTAAGTAGCGCCGGTGTTCTTCAACCCGAACGACATCGTCGTGTAGCAGTAGGCGCCGAGCGGAGTGATGAACGCGGTCTTCTCCTGGTCTTCTTCCTTGATTGCGATCTGGTGGTACCCGGACTAGCAGTCGAGGAAGCAGAGCAGGTCGCAGCCCGCCGTGGAGTCGATGACTTAATCAATCTGTGGCAACCCGAAGGGGTCCTTGGGGCAGTGCTTGTTGAGGTCGGTGTAGTCGACGCACATCCTCCACTCGTTGGTGTTCTTCTTGCGGACGAGGACAGGGTTGGCGAGCCACTCAGGATGGAAGACTTCACGAATGAAGCCCGCCGCGAGTAGTTTGGCGAGTTCCTTCTTGATGGCATCCCGTTGGTCGTCAGCAAAACGGCGGAGATGTTGTCGCTTGGGGGTAGCTTTAGGATCGACGTTGAGTGAGTGCTCGATCAGCCTCCTGGGCACACCTGGCATGTACGCTGGCTTCCACGCAAAGATGTCTCGGTTAGCCCGAAGGAACCTGACAAGCGCGTCTTCCTATTTAGGGTTGAGCCCCGCGCCGATCATGGTAGTCCTGCAACTGTCGCCGG
Organism: Cenchrus fungigraminus; assembly: GCA_036936925.1. NCBI lineage: Eukaryota > Viridiplantae > Streptophyta > Magnoliopsida > Poales > Poaceae > Cenchrus > Cenchrus fungigraminus. The sequence continues at coordinate 51,062,137 of CM072772.1, read as the reverse complement.
TCCCGAGGTCGATGGCCTTCACCTGTACTTCCTCTGTTGGCTGAGGTTTGTTGGAGGTGTTGGTCTTCTCAGGTATCTCGTGTTCGGTTGGCGCAAGCTTCTTGGATGCGGCGAAGATCTCCATCATTGCGTTGGGTACTTGATTGGTTGCTGCGAGTTCCACGGCTTCGGTGTCGCAGTCATAAGAAATCTTCAAGTCCCCTTGCAGCGCGAGTACTCCGGCAGGACTTGGCATCTTGAGTACCAAGTACACGTAGTGAGGAATCACCATGAATTTGGCAAGAGCTGGTCTGCCGAGGATGGCGTGGTCGGAAGTTTCGAAGTCCGCAACTTCGAACTTGATGTACTCGGTGCGGTAGTTCTCCCTTGTCCCGAAGGTAACTGGCAGAACCACTGAGCCAAGTGGTATAGCCGCGTTGCCCGAGACGATGCTGTAGAAAGGTGACGTGCTCTTGGTGAGCATGTCGGTGATGTCGAGCTTCATCTTCTTCAAGGTCTTGGTGAAGAGGACATTGAGTCCGCTCCCACCGTCAATGAGTACCTTGTTGAGTCTGGAGCCTGCGACTACTGGTTTCAGGACGAGTGGAAAACGTCCCGGTTCGGAGAAGCTTGTCCATTGATCCGCGCGGGAGAAGGTGATGGGTACTTCCGACCACCTTAGAGGTGTCGGCACCGCTGGCTCAATGTTCAAGACTTCCCGAAGGGTAAGTTTCTGAGATCGCCTAGTGGGTAGTCCGCCGAAGAGGACATTCACCATCTTGTTAGGTTCTTGGAAGTCGCCATTGCCTTCGTCGACTTTCTTCTTGCCCTTCTTGTCGTGAGGGGGCCGTGGCTCGGGAACATCATTGAGTGCTCGCCGGAGCTAGTAGCACTGATCGGTTGTGTGATTACCATCCAGATGCCACGGGCACTTCTCTTTGAGCAAGTCCCTGGAGCCACCAGAGGTCTTCTTGGAGCTGTCCTTCGCAGGGCGTTGTACAGCCGCGACTGTGTTGTTTGGCTTGCGCTTGCGGTTCGGACCCGAGTAGTAGTAGTAGTAGTTGTTGTTGCGACCCCCTTGTTCCTTGTTATTGTTCTTGCCGCCCCTATTGTTTTTGCTCTTGCCGCGAGTGGAGTCATATTTGGCGTTCGCCTTGTCTTCCTCGTCGGCCCATGAAGTGATCATGTCCTTAAGTTTGGTGATTGAGCTTGGGTGACGGCGACCGAAACCTTCAAAGGTGCGACGGTGGTAGAGACCGTCTTGGAAGCAGTCGATTACTTCTTTGTCGGTGACGTCGACTACGGTCGCGCGCTTGTCGAAGAAACGACACATGTACTGGCGGAGCGTCTCGCCTTGCTCTTGCTTGACCATCGCCAGATCCATGCGAGTACCTGAGCATCCCATGGCGCCTGCGAAGTTGCTGGTAAACTGTGCCTTCAGCTGGTCCCACTCGTCGATCGAGTTCTTGTCGAGTGACTCGAGCCATGTGAGTGGAGCTTGGTCCAGACAGAAGGGGAAGTAGAGACACTTGGGGTCGTTGTCGCCACCAGCATTCTCAATGGCCAGGGCATAGCACTTGAGCCACTGGATTGGATCTTGCTTCGCGTCGTACTTCGTGATCCCAAGAGGCTTGAACTTCTGGGGGAGAAGCAGAGCTCGAAGTCGTGAGGAGTAGGCGGGGAAGCCGTCGCTGTCGCTGATGTCAGTGGTAGTCTTCTTGGTGCGGCATATCTCGTCGATCCAGTGGCGGGCGTCGTAGCCGCCACGTGCTTTGCCGGTGGCATGGCTGTTCGCGTGGCCTCGGCCTCCGCGATCGCCACCACCACCGCCTCTTCTGCCGGCGCCGTGGGAGGAGCTACCGCTGCTGCCACTGCCGCCACCGCCGCCGCCGCTAGTGCCACCGTGTGAAGGTCCTCCCCTAGTGGCTCTAGAGCGATTGGGGGTCGGCTGGTGTTCACCACGGACGCGGTTAGGTCCGACTTCTGCTGGAGTGCGGCTGCAACTAGTGGCTTCGTGATTTCCGGCTCCAGCAACCCTGTTGTTGACCCGCATGAAGTAGGCATCCTCGGCAAGTTTGGCGATGAGTTCGCCTGCACGGTGCCCCTGAGCTGTTTGAGCTATCGTGGTGATAGACATGAGGCATTGCTCAGGGGTTGTGTGGACCCGGTTGGCGACTTGGTCCAGGGCCTCATTGAGGTTCCGGATGGGAAGAGTTCTCGGAGCCGCTTGCGTCGATCTGCTCGCTTTCGGTTGCGTTCGCGCCGGGCGTTCTTGGCATCGGTAGTCTCATCTGCAGGTGCGTTGGCTGATTCCTCGTCTTCTGAGATGTCATCGAGGTACCGATCAACTCGGTTTTCTGAGGTTCCAGCTTCCCCGGTTGCCATGAATACTTCACGGTCAGGCATACAGAGGCCAGAGTCAGTAGTCGCCACCTCGGTTGGCGTGTGCTCTTCCGCGTTTGGAGTCAGCGGTGTTCCTTCCTGGAAGGGGAGTGCCTCGAGGTAGGCGACGCAGCGTGAGTTGCCGTCGGTCAGGTTTGCGGGCTTCTGGTCGGGCCAGTAGACGAATCTACCGGCGGGGGGTAGACGTGATGACCAAGCCAGCAGCGGGACCTGACAGCGGTTCCTCGGTAGAGTTGAACTCGGACTCGGGCTCGATCAGATCCAGTCCGAAGTCGAACTCATAGGAGGAGTCCGAGTTGTAGTCGGGGACGGCGTTGGAGTCCGAGGAGTACTCGGAGACGACCTCCTTGCCGGCCCGATGCGAGTTGAGCGCTACCGCGTAGGCTTTGCTGGCGCTGCAGAGGCCGTGCGGGAAGAGCTCATAGGAGAGGACTGGTCCGCACGATGGCTCGGGAGCCAGCTCGCGCGGTTCGACCCAGGGTGACGTCGAGTTCGAGTTGGAAGTGGATCCAGTCTTGAAGTCGGTGACTTGGTTGTAGAGCGAAAATTCGTCGAATTTCTCGACGAGTTGGCCGGTGATGGCTTCGGGAAGCGTCACGAGTCATGTCTCCGGTTCTGGGGTCATGGTAAGGTAGCGCTGGAATGATCCGGCGCCATCAGCAGTGCAGACCCAAGAACCAAAGACGAAGGTGTCGCCGCGGTTGAAGGCGGCGGTTGGCTTGATGACGATTGAAGCCGTCGAGTTCGCCATGAGATCTTCGGCGAGATCCCCTACCTGGTGTGCTAGCTGTCGATGTTTTAGACCGGCAACCTACCAAGGGGAGTACCCGAGGTAGATGTTTGTGGCCTCGCCGAGATCGGGAACTCGAAGGAGAGACACGTGGCACACAATTTAGACAGGTTCGGGCCGCGAGGTGCGTAATACCCTACGTCCTGTATGCTGCGTAGGTCTGGATTGATTGGGTGTGTTTACAAGATGATGCTGATAGATAGATAGATAGGGGTCCCTGCCTCGCCTTATATAGTCCGGGAGGCAGGGTTACAAGTCGGTGAGGGGATACAGTTGTACTCGTACACGGCTAGGAGTACTCTACATGGATCCGGACATGTCTAGCTTCCTAACCAAGTACTAGTCCTCTGGATGCGTTGTGATTCACGCCGTCATGTGCCGTGCAGCCCATGTCGAGTAGTCCCAGGGGCCCATGTAGTAGTCGGTCCTGGTACCCGCCTGAGTAGTGGGCCCAGGGATGTCCATACGACAAGAAGAGGTTTATGTGAGGCAACCACCAGGCTTTGAGAGTGTTGAGTTCCCACACCGAGTGTATAGGCTGAGGAAGGCTTTGTATGGGCTGAAACAAGCTCCCTGGGCATGGTATGGCAGGTTGAGGCGGTTCTTGTTTAGCAAGGGGTTTGAGATGGGCAAAGTAGATGACTATATTTCTCCTCAGGCAGGGCGATGATATCCTAATTGTTTAGGTGTATGTGGATGATATTGTCTTTGGCGGATCGTCACACTCTTTGGTACGGGCCATAGCCTCCACCTCGTGGTACGCGTAGTCCTCCAAGGAGACGTGTGGGTGTTCCACCTAGGAGTGATAGGATGGATTTTGCTAACCCCACTTTTGAGCAAATGGCACGACACTGGTTTGATTCATTTTGTACTAACCCCAGTGCTGAGTCGTTTGGACACTCTCGCTCTCGTTTTTTGTTTTGCAGGCGGGAGGCATGGAGGGCTTTTGGTTGATCGACTCCGTTTGCTCTCGACACATGACCGGAGATCGAAGGTGGTTCTCCAGCCTCACCCCGGTGATGACCAAAGAGTACATCACTTTTGGGGATAATGGGAAAGGTAGAGTGCTTTCAGTGGGCACGGTGAAGGTGAGTGAGTCTGTGACTCTTAGGTGTGTTGCTCTTGTCAAGTCTTTGGGGTTCAATCTTATTTCGGTGTCCCAACTTCTTGATGAGGGTTTTGAGGCCCGTTTCAAGACGGACGCTTCTTGTGTTTTGGATTTCGAGGTGATCTTGTGTGCACGATCATCCCCGAGTGTCAGATTTTCAGAGCCGATTTTTCTTAGTGTGTCGGCTCTTCTCGTTGTTTGGTTGCTGGTGTTTCGGTGGAGATTTGGAAATGGCCAAGGAGGCTAGGTCACTTGAGTTTTGACTTGTTGTCACGCTTGAGTGGGCTTGGTTTGGTCCGAGGATAGCCTAAGTTGAAATACCAAAAGGACTTGGTATGTGCTCCGTGTAGGCATGGCAAGATGGTCGCCGCCTCTCACCTGCCTTTGACATCCGTTATGACAGAGACGCCATGCGAGCTGTTCCATATGGACTTGGTTGGTCAAGCTCGTGTGTGCTTGGCGGGTGGGAAATGGTATGTCCTGATGATAGTGGACGACTTTTCTCGCTATGCTTGGGTCTTCTTTTTGGCTGACAAGGGGGAGACATTTGGTTTTGTCCGGGATCTAATCTGGAGGTTGAATGAAGAATGAGAGGAATGGAGATGCTATTCGAGCTATTCGTAGCGACAATGGCATTGAATTTAAAAACTCTCAATTCGAAACCTTTTGTCGTGATTTGGGTCTCGAACATCAGTTTTCTTCTCCCTATGTCGCTTGTCAGAATGGTGTAGTAGAGAGGAAAAACCGTTCCCTTTGTGAGATGGCTCGACGATGCTCAACGAGCATAGGACTCTGAGGAGATATTGGGCTGAGGCGGTGAATACCGCGTGCCATGTTGGGAACCGGATTTGTCTTCGGGCCTTCTTGAACAAGACGTGCTATGAGCTCATGCATGGGCGAGCACCTAGAGTGAGCCATTTCAGGGCTTTTGGTTGTCGGTGTTTTATCCTCAAGAAGGGTAGGCTTGATAAGTTTGAGTCGAGGTCCACCGATGGCATCTTTTTGGGTTATGCTAGTCATTCTCGAGCATTCCGTGTGCTCAATCTTGATACTAACCTAGTCATGGAAACTTGCGAGGTAACCTTTGATGAGACCCAGCCATGCAGTTCGTCTGTCTTTGAGTGTGCAGGTGATGACAAAATTGGGAAGAAGATCTTTGAGGATGAGGAGGACGTTGCTAGAGAGGATGATGGTGATGCTCCAGCCACGCATGTTCCCTCTACTTACACTACGACGACTACGGTGCAGGATGGCCCATCCCCTACACCGACTACGATCCAGCAAGATCAAGTGGAAGCTGCTGTTGAGGGGGAGGTCGTCTCCAGGCGAGAGGCACCGAGGCGCGTTCAAGTAGATCATCCTCCATCAAGAATCATTGGCGACGTCAATGAACGTATGACATGGTCAAGGTCCAGGAATGTTTCTCACTTTGCTCATTCGGCTTTTGTTGCTACATTTGAGCCGAAAGACATTGGACACGCACTCTCTGATCCTGATTGGGTGAACGCAATGCATGAGGAGGTAGAGAACTTTGAGAGAAACCAAGTTTGGGAGTTGGTAGAGCCACCACCACATTGCAAACCTATTGGGACAAAATGGGTCTGGAAGAACAAAGAGGGTGAGAATGGTGAGGTGGTGAGAAACAAATCGAGGTTGGTTGCTCAGGGCTATAGTCATATGAGGACCGGAGCGTCCGAGGACCGGTGGATGGTCGCTCCTAACTATGATGAGTGATTGACAACGTGGTGTGCACTGACTCTTGGCCGAGTATTGCAGGTGCAGGTTGCGGCTTGACTCGTGTTGGTGCAGGTGAAGAGCAGGTGTGAAAGGTCTTAGCCTTGCGGGGCCTCCGAGAAGTGGAGAGACAAGTAGGCTCGGCTCGATGGACTCGGTGGCCAAACGGGATCAAGTGCGGGCCGCATGGTGGCAAGAAAAGCAAGACGAAGTCGTCGACCGGAGCCGGTGCAGGGTAGCGGCTCATGACCGGAGTCTACACGCGGGGTTTGTGGAGGTTCACCACAAAATCACCGGGTTACTTGGTTGAGCCACAAAACCAAGACCGGAGGCTCGGTGGGCGGAGACGTGATCCGGGCGCACTGAGAAGCTTCGATGCCGGGGGACACGCGGCAGGATCGCTAGGCTTGCGTCGGGAGGACGCAGACTGCGGCGAAGACGTGGCCGCCCGATGAAGAGGAGTGCTACTTGACCACATTGCCCCTGAGGGGTTTGTATCTCAGTTTAAGTGCTAGGGGTAGCTTGGTCATTTGCCCAACCCAGAGGGACTCATATATATAGCTCTAGCTCTAGGATTTCTGGGCAAACCATCCATCTAGACTGCTTCTCATTTCCCTACTCCATAGGCTTAGATTTTCTTCACCGTTTTGTAGAGAATCTGACCTCCGAGTGTATGGAAGCTTTCATGGTTGCGTTGCTTTTGTTCTTGTAGCTCGTGTGATTTTTGTGTCTTTTTTAGGCTATTTTTGTTGGATTTTCGTGTGAGGCTTGTTCCTCAGATTCTGAGGTGTTTGGGTTCGGATTTCTTTGTGGGGATCATTGATAGATGCCTTGTGCATCTTTGTGCTTGATCTTGACCCCTCAAACTCCGGATTTGGCCTTGGATTTGAGGATTTCGGGTGGTTCCCTAGCTTTTTGGTTGATCTCGGTTCATGATCGATTCCCGGCGATTTAGTTGGTTTGAGGCCTCAAGTTTTTGGGCATAGCATCCCCTAGGGATGCTTCACATCTCCCCCAAATCTTGTCTCAATCCATGGAGCCGTTTGGGAGATCCATGGAAGGCTAGGTGGAGTTGACTTCGCGGGTTGGGCTGTTTCTGCTTCTGTTCGTGTGGGACAGACCGTCCGTGAGTTGCCAGTTCGTCGCATGTTCGTCCAGTTCTTGCGAGCTCGCGCGTCGATCTGTTGAAGGGTTAGGCTTTTGTTGCGTGTGGTTTTAGGACTGTCCGTCGTGTGGTGACGGACCGTCGGCATGCTTGACGGACCGTCCGCACAGAGTCCACGGACCGTCTGCCATCATCGGACCGTCTGGAGGCTTGGGTCAGACTGTCCGTATTTTCGAGGTGCGGTATTGGAGGCTCTGTCCGTTAATACGGACCGTCCGCTAGAGGGGCTCGGACCGTCCGCCAGGCCCTGATAGACCGTCCGCGAGGGTCGATCGGATCGTCCGTCCTGGCCAGGCAGATTTGCATAAGTCCTTTGCTTCTTGAGTTGTGCTTTCACTTAGGATTTGTTTGGGGCTTGTTCCTAGGGTTGGTAGGTCTGTTGTGACTACGTGACCTTGGCAAGCTCGTGTGGGAATACTTGGTTGTGGATTTGGGGCATAAGCCGAGTTCATCGTTCTGGAAGAATTTTTATCGGCTCCCATTCACTCCCCCCTCTTTGGTCGCCTAATCGATCCTTCAATTGGTATTAGAGCCGGTTACGGATCTTCGTGATTCTAACCAGTCGAAGATCCAAAGATGGCGTACCAGGAACGGGGTTCGGGTGCCCCACACTTTGATGGTAAGAACTACCAGATGTGGCAGAGGCAGATGGCTGCTTTCCTCCACGGCAAGGGTCAGATTCTTTGGGATGTTACGGTGAACACAACTTATGTTCATCCGATTAACTTCCTAGCTCCAGGATCGAGGGATATGCACGACGCCAACAACAAGGCAGTCGACTACTTGTTTCGTGCTCTATGTCAATCCGAATTCGATCGGGTTCAGACAGAGGACTTGGCTTGTAGGATTTGGGAGCAGCTGAAGAATGCTCACGCTGGGAACGCATAGGTTCAGGCTCGGTTGTTCGTGACCTACCGGAGAGAGTACGAGAACTTCACTCATCTCCCCGGTGAGTCTATTGACGCCATGTTCCAGTGGTCCACTGTGATCGTGAACAACTTGAGGGCTAATGTGGCCATGCTCCCGTACGATGATCATGACAGGGCTGTGAAGCTCTTGCACAGTCTGGATCGTACCGTGTGGAGTGAGAAGGTCGAGGCCATTCTTGAGTTGGAGAAGTATGAGACACTCACGGTGGACGAGCTGTTCTCCAAGCTTAAGTCGTCTGAGGTGGACCGTGGGGTGCGAGCAAGGATCGAGAACCGACTAACCCTCATAGTCTGGCTCTTGTTTCTGGACCAAGGACTAACGCTAACATGTCTTTGAGACAGTTCTCTTTTTCTTGTCTTGTGTCCATGCCAGATAAGGAGTTCGACGTGCTGGGCGAGGAGGATCTCGCATTGCTGAGCAGGCGGTTCGAGCGCATGTACACAAACCGGAAGAACACTAGGAGGAGCTCGGGCATGTGCTACCGGCGCGGGAAGCACGGGCACTTTATCGCTGAGTGCCCGGAAGCCATGGAGGTCAAGCCTGAGCACAAGCACCGTCCGTGGACCGACCACAAGCACCGCTCGAGGGATGATCACAAGGGCAAGAACAAGTCTGAGCGGAGGCCGAGGAGGAGTGGCGGTCACAAGAAGAAGGAGCGAGCGATGGTTGCCGGAGCAAGCGACATCGACTCGAGCTCCTGCTACTCTTCATCGAGCTCAAGTGATGAAGAAGAACGGCACAAGGGCAAGCGGTCAAGCAAGAACATCAACGGCTTGTGCTTCGCCGCCCAAGGCTTTTGCGGCATGGCACATAGCTCCGCAAGCAAGAAGAGCAACAAGGATGACTCGGACTCCGACTCCGAGGATGAGGTAAACAATGATCCATCCTTCTTGGTAGCGGAGAATGCTAGGTTGAATGAATTGCTTGACAACCGTGATGATGTGCTTAGAAAGACCAACAAGGAGAAGAGGGAGTATAGGTCTTTGCTTGGAGAGGCTAAGGAGAAGGTGGTTGAGCTAGAGTCTTTGGTTGTTGATGCTAGGGCTCAAATAGATTCTCTGAAATCTGCTCCTATTGTGACTGATGAACCTGAATGCACTGATTGTTCTACTTTCCTTGGTGATTTGACTATGCTTAAGGAAAAGTATGCCTCCAAGGTTGAGGAACTAGATGTGCTTAGGGTTGAGCAAGATGAGATGAAATCTAGGCCCTCCTTGCTTGGTGCTTGCACTTCTTGTCCTGTTTTGCATGAGAAACTAGATGTGTCGGTTGCTTATGCCAGATCTCTAGAAGATGCTTTGAAAGCTCCTATTCCTACATCATGCTCTACTTGTGAAGTAAATGCTGTGAAGAATTTGGAGCTTGCACACTATGTTGATCATTTGCAGGATGAGAATGATGAGTTGAGAAAGATGATGGGTTAGTTGTCTGGTCATGATCCTTAGCTCAAGATGATGATTGAGGCATACAAGCGCTATGATGGGCAAGCGCTTGGGTCGGAGAAGGTTGGTGAGGGAAGTGGTGAGAACGAGGGGAAGATCGGTGATATCCCAGAACAACAAAAAACCTACCACAAAAATGCCTATGCTCCTAAGCCAAACCCACTTAGGAACCGACTAGACACAACCCCAGCTCCACCTGTGTTTCCTCCACACACCGACAACTTCCAGAAACCCATCAAGTTCAAGTGTGACTTGGGGAACGAGTTCTTTGGGAAGAAGGGAGGGAAACCGAGTGAGGAGAAGCCAGAGCCCAAAGAGAGCCCAAAACCAAAGCCAAAACCAAAACCCTTCCATTATGAGCATTGTGGGAGGGATGGGCACCTAGCTGAGTTTTGCTTCAGGAGGAAGCGTGAGGAGAGGTTTGCGAGTGAGATGGCAAACAAGGACAGGTACCGTCCTATTTGTGGTGTGCCTGAGCCTCATATGGTGCCTAGGGGTGAGGGTGTGGTACATACCATTTACCCTCGAGAGAGGTGTGAGTTTGTGCCTCGAGGTGAGCCACCACAGAGAGATGGTGGTAGGTGTGTTGGGTTTGGGCGTGGTGAGTTTGCTGGACGTTCCTTCACTCGTGGCCAATACGAGTATGGGGCGAACGATCGCAGTTTTAGGTCTCAGAGGAGCTACGAGCCACGGTCTCCACCTCGTGGTACGCGTAGTCCTCCAAGGAGACGTGTGGTGTTCCACCTAGGAGTGATAGGATGGATTTTGCTAACCCCACTTTTGAGCAAATGGCACGGCACTGGTTTAACTCATTTTGTACTAACCCCAGTGCTGAGTCGTTTGCTCACTCTCGCTCTTATTTTTGATTTTCAGGTGGGAGGCTTGGAGGGCTTTTGGTTGATCGACTCCGGTTGCTCTCGACACATGACCAGAGATCGAAGGTGGTTCTCCAGCCTCACCCCGGTGATGACCAAAGAGTACATCACTTTTGGGGACAATGGGAAAGGTAGAGTGCTTTCAGTGGGCACGGTGAAGGTGAGTGAGTCTGTGACTCTTAGGCGTGTTGCTCTTGTCAAGTCTTTGGGATTTAATCTTCTTTAGGTTTCCCAGCTTCTTGATGTGGGTTTTGAGGTCCATTTCAAAACGGGCGCTTCTCGTGTTTTGGATTCTCGAGGTAATCTTGTGTGCACGATCATCCCCGAGGGTCAGATTTTCAGAGCTGATTTTTCTCAGTGTGTCGGCTCTTCTCATTGTTTGGTTGCAGGTGTTTCAGCGGAGCTTTGGAAATGGCATAGGAGGCTAGGTCACTTGAGTTTTGACTTGTTGTCACGCTTGAGTGGGCTTGGTTTGGTCCGAGGATTGCCTAAGTTGAAATACCAAAAGGACTTGGTATGTGCTCCGTGTAGGCATGGTAAGATGGTAGCCGCCTCTCACCCGCCTTTGACTTCCGTTATGACAGAGAGGCCGTGCGAGGTGTTCCATATGGACTTGGTTGGTCCAGCTCGGGTGTGCTCAGTGGGTGGGAAATGGTATGTCCTTGTGATAGTGGACGACTATTCTCGCTATGCTTGGATCTTCTTTTTGGCTGACAAGGGGGAGACATTTGGTTTTGTCCAGTATCTAATCTTGAGGTTGAAGAATGAGAGGAATGGAGATGTTATTCGAGCTATTCGTAGCGACAATGGCACTGAAATTAAAAACTCTCGTTTCGAAACCTTTTGTCGTGATTTGGGGCTCGAACATCAATTCTCTTCTCCCTATGTTGCTTGTCAGAATGGTGTGGTTGAGAGGAAAAATCATTCCCTTTGTGGGATGGATCGGACGATGCTCGACGAGCATAGTGTTGACACGAAAATAGGACGTCACCTCCGCGCGCGACACACGTGACTCCCCGGTCTGTAGCGAGGCGTGCCAGCCAATCTGACCTGTTGATTGACAATGAAAAATATTAAGGATCGGGTAGAGAACCGATGGCCTTTGAGCGACACGTGTACCAGCCAATCGGCTGATACGAAAAAGCGGGATCGGCCGGCTCGAGAGCGACCGAGGTGCGAGGGTGTGGATAAGAGATCGGCTGGAATCGGCCGATCGTGACGTCAGCACTCGAGTAGGTCGGAATCGGCTATAGTGTTAGAAGCTGACGTGATCTAGATCGAGCTGGATAAATTGGTGATAATAGCTAAAACCCACAAGAATTGGTATGAAAACTTGCAGATCTAGCTAATATCGGTAAGGGGTGAATAAAGAACTAGACGAAACCTCAGCGATGCGCCCAGAGGTTAAAGCCTAGGGTTATTCGGTAAAACGGTACTCACAAGCTTGCCGGAGATCGATCGATGCAGCCCGACGAACTTGAAGGACGGCGTTGTAGAAAAGAGAAAAAACGCAATGGCGAAGTTGCCGAAAAGTAGATGCTGTAAAGTAGATGCTGTAAATTGTAAAGGGTTTGCCCAGAGTTGGTTTGTTTGATATTGGTGTGTACACTTTTTTCTGACCACACAGGGTCACTATTTATGTCCTGAGGACAACCCGACTCCTAGCCGATTACGGCACTATTTACTTGCATCTAAAGAAAACAAACACTACTAAAAAATAGAAAAAGACTCACGCAGGAGTCAGACTCTCCTAAAACTGACTCTGACCCATTGCCAATCGTGGATTGACCCACCTCCACCGTGTTCTTGCCTTTAGCGCATCTTCCTGAATTCTACCTTCTTCCTTTCCATCGGCCGATTCCTTGGTTGACTATCGGCCGATCGGTTTGACCCGCCAGCTCTTCGATAGAGTTGGATTCCTTTGACCATCGGCGAATACTGCTGACCACCCTTCTCTCTCTTTAATCGGCCGATTGCACTCTCTTTTTATCGGCTGCTCTTTCTTATCCCTTTTGACCTGTTTTTCCAAAAAACGGTGTCAACACATGCCCCCAGTTTTGTAGTAAATGATCTTTTGCTCCGAAATTTACTCGAATCTGGCATCCTTTCCTTAATTTGGATGATAGCCAAATCTCTTCATGTGGCTGATGCAATCAGTCTCCATTGATTTCACCGATAGTGTCCTGTCCTCCCAATGTGACAGATCATCTGACACTTCTCTAGGACTGTTCATCATGTGACATTTTTGGCTCTTTCGTTCCCCTTCTCTATAAGACTCACCCTTTTATCCAGGGGTCTTTCCACGGCTTCTCCAGTTTTTTGGATCTTCCTGATGCAGATATTGGCTCTTTTAGCTTTTAGGCATGAGAGGCATTTTTTCCTGGAAAACTCCTTAGGGGATAATGACTGCCACTGGTCAATGATAAACTCTCACTTGAAATGGCATTTCTCCTGGGTGCTGTTAGTGAGCTTGTCATCTCTGTTTGCGATGCTGGGCAGAAGATTTCTGTGAACCATGCTCTGCAGTTTGTGGATGTGTTAGAGAAATTTCCTCACCGTTCACGATGTACGTGTGTTAACCTTATTTTTGGGAGTTATTCCTCTAAATCGATCATCCTTTGGAAACTGAACCATTCACGGGTCATTTGTTTCCCTTTTTGCCGGATCTAGCATCTTTGGCTTCTGTCTTTTCTGGTTCCCTCATCTTTATCTCTTCTGGCGCCTTGGCTATAAATAACTCCCTTCGTACTCTTATGGAGAACGCACCTCTCCTTCGTCCATGGCTCGAGATATAGATCCAGCGTGCTTTAGGTTCTTACTCTTTGGTTTCTTTCTTCCTCTCTGACTTATGATGGCTAGAAGAATTCTTGTGATATAGTCTAGGGCATACTTCCCTCTCTAGTCTCCTATTGTGAAGCCAGGAGGTCCAACAGCTAGAAGAACCCTTGTGATGCGTCTTGGGTGCATCAGCTGATGGAGGAGGGCGGATGTCGTCCCTAGGCGTTTTAGAAAGAAGAACAACACTATGTCTTGTTTTCCAACAATCCTGACGGGGAGAGTCACCGAATCTGGTGATTCATCTTCGTCAAATTTACGCTTCTGTTTTTGTTTTTCTCTTTCTTCGCCCTGTCACCCGTCCAGTGATGATGAATGTAATCGACCTGTTGTGATTCATCTCAACTTGTCTTCTCAATGTATTCTTCAGATCTATACAGTAACATCACCATTGTAATCGAAGATGAGAGAAATATATATATATATATATATATTTTTGTTCTAAGGGCGATTTGTACATTGGCCATGATCTGGAACCGAACATGTTTTGATGATCGGCTACTTTATACTGAAGACGATTACACTTGCAATCGCCTGTAACTTGAGTCTTTAATCGTCTATTTTAGGCTCTGATTTGACTAAGCGTCTATCCATATGCTTGGATAGTATTTCTTCAAGTATTTTCCATTTAGTGCTCTGGCAAATCTTTCTCCTTCCAACGTTTCTAAGATATATGCATTGCCTGGCACACATTGGCTGACACGATATGGTCCTTCCCAAGTCGGCGACCACTTCCCATACTTTGGGTCTCTAGAGCCGATTGGTAATATAAGTTTCCAAATCAGATCTCCTTCGACAAACTCTTTAACTTTGACTTTCTTATCATACCATCTGTCTATTCTCCTTTTATTCTTTTCAATATTCTCCAAAGCTCTCAGCCGATTACCAGCAAGGTCTTCCAGTTCTTCTTTCATCATGGCCGAATAATCATCGGCTGATAACTGATCTTGTAAAGATGTCCTTCTGGATCCGGTCTTTAATTCCCAGGGTAACACGGCATCATGACCATACACCAGTTGATATGGTGACACTTTGGTTGCCCCATGGCATGCCATCTTGTATGCCCATAGTGCCTCATTAAGGATTGTATGCCACCGTTTGGTATTTTCATCGATCTTACGCTTGATCAACTTGGTGATGCCTTTGTTTGCTGCTTCTGCCTGTCCGTTTGCTTGAGCATAGTAGGGAGACGAGTTCAACAGCTTGATCCCCAGAGAGTTTGCGTATTCCCCAAATTCCCCTGAAGTGAATTGACTCCCTTGATCGGTCGTGATGGTCTGAGGTATACCAAACCGATAGACAATATGTTCTTTAACAAAATCAATCATATTGCCTGATGCCACAGTCTTGATTGGGATGGCTTCAGCCCACTTTGTGAAGTAATCTGTAGCCACCAGTACGAATTTATGACTTTTGCTCGATGGTGGATATATTTGTCCGATCAGATCAATTGCCCAACCCCTGAACGGCCATGGCTTGATTATTGGGTTCATTGTTGATGCTGGAACTCTTTGAATGCTACCAAACTTCTGACACTCCTGGCATCCTTTGTAGTATTTGAAGCAATCTTCCAGTATCATTGGCCAATAATAGTTGTTACTTCTGATCAACCACTTCATCTTGAATGCCGATTGATGGGCTCCACAGACTCCCTCATGAATTTCTCCCATTAAGGTTTTAGCCTCCTCTTCACCAAGACATTTGAGTAATACCCCGTCGATGGTTCGGTAGTATAACTCATCTTTGAATAAAACGTATTTAATGGCTTTGTACCACAACTGCTTGTCAACCTTCTTGGATGGGTCTTTTAGGTAATCCATTATCTCCTTCCTCCAATCCTCGGCTGGTATTTCCACAGTTAGAATCGGTCGATAACCTGACGCCCCTTGAGCTAGCCGATTGGCTTCACTGTTGTGACACTTAGGGATATGTTCGAGTTTTACTATCTTGAACTCTCTAAGTAGCTGAACACATTCTTCATGATAGACCCTCAATATGTCATCTTTGCACTCATGTTCACCTGCCAACTGATTTATCACAAGTTGAGAATCTCCAAATATCTCGATAGCTTTAGCATTAATTTCTCATAACAGTTTTATCCCTTTTAATACTGCCTGACATTCAGCCTGATTGTTTGTTGAAGTCTTTTCAATTGAGATGGAAAACTCATAATTCGCTCCTTGAGGTGAAATAAGGACAATTCCAATCCCAGCTCCTACCCCACAGGATGATCTATCAAAGAACATGGTCCATGGGACGGGTTCTACAATTGCAACCTCGGGCCCACAATGCTGAGTTACCAGATCGGCCATTACTTGTCCTTTGATCGCTTTGGCCGATTGATAGGTCAAGTCAAATTCTGACAAAGCTAAGATCCACTTCCCGATCCTGCCCTTCAAGATTGGTAATGACAGCATATACTTGACCACATCATCTTTGCAAACCACGATGCATTCAGCAGTTAGTAGGTAAGGTCTCAACTTTGTGCATGAGAAATACAAGCACAAGCATAATCTTTCCACCGCCGAATATCTTGTTTTTGCATCCAAGAGTCTTCTACTTACGAAATATATGACTCGCTCTTTTCCTTCGAACTCTTGTACAAGGGCCGATCCAATAGCCCGCTCATTAGCCGATAAATATAATTTGAACGACTTTTTATCTTGAGGAGGCATTAGGACAGGAGGAGATTTCAAGTACTGCTTGATGTTGTCTAAAGCCTTCTGTTGTTCTTCTCCCCATACAAATTTTTGATCGGCCTTGAGCTTCAATAGAGGTGTGAACGGCTGAATCCTTTTAGACAGGTTAGATATGAATCTTCTGATAAAATTGATCTTGCCAATCAATGACTGAAGCTCCTTGTTTGATGGTGCCTCTATTTTGTCAATTACGCTGATTGACTTCTGACCAATTTCAATTCCTCTTTCGTGTATCAAGAAACCCAGGAATTGACCGGCTGAAACACCGAAAGCACATTTGTTGGGATTCATCTTTAAACCATGCTTTCTTGTGCACTCCAATGTTTTTCGTAGGTCGGCCAGATGCTCCTTGTAGCTCTTTGACTTGACAACCACATCATCAATTTAGATCTCCACAATCTTGCCAATGAGTTCATGGAATATATAATTCATGGCCCTCTGATATGTGGCACCGACGTTCTTTAGTCCAAAGGTCATGATGATCCACTCGTATAAACCAACATGACCGGGGCACCTGAAAGCAGTTTTCGCAATATCTTCCATAGCCATGAATATTTGGTTGTCCAGCATTACCGTCCATGAAGCTGATGACTTTGTGTCCTGCAGCGGCGTTGACCAATGCATCAGCTACTGGCATCAGATATCCATCCATCGGCGTTGCTTTGTTCAAGTCCCTAAAATCAATGCACACGCGTAGTTTGCCATTCTTCTTGTAGATAGGGACTATGTTGGAGATCCACTCGGCATATCGACATTGCCGAATAAAACCAGCTTCGAGTAACTTTGTTATCTCGGCTTTTATATCAGGATAAATCTTTGGATTACATTGCCTGGGATGTTGCTGGAATGGTCGAAACCCAGGTTTGATAGGTAACCGATGTTCAACAATGGATCAGTATAAACCAGGCATCTCATAATATTCCCAAGCGAAACAATCTTTGAACTCTTTTAATAATGCAATCAGCTCTTTCTTGTATTCTGCATCTAGCTTGGCACTTATGTAAGTTGGCCTTGGTTTGCTCCCATCTCCAAGATCTATCTTCTCCAATTCGTCAGCCAATGTAAACCCGGGCCCAAGCTTCCCTTCATCTTCAATGAACTGATCCATTAAATCTTGTCATCAGAGCCGACTGCTTGAACCGGCTTTAGTCCGAAATCGGACACCTTGAGATACTTGGTATCTCATGCTTTTCCCGATATGTAGCTCACTCGATCATAGGTCCACCCATGTGCTTCTGTAGCTGCCACTGTCAAGGAGGTTTCTCCCTTGACCATCTCCACTGAATCTCCGATCTATTGGATGATGCATTGATTCATTGTAGATGGTATGCAACAATTGACATGTATCCAATCCCGACCCAACAATAGATTATAAGATCCCCTCCCTTTAATGACAAAGAAAGCGGTCGGAAGGGTCTTACTGCCGATGGTGAGCTCCACGCAAATTGCACCTTGAGCCGGAGAGACATTGCCCTCGAAGTCCACCAGCATCATGTCGGTTTGGGTTAAATCTTCATCAGACTTCCCAATCTTGCGCAGCATGGTGTACAGCATTAGATTGACTACTGCTCCTCCATCTACAAGCATCCTGGTGACTGGTTTCCCATTGACAAAACCTTTGAGAAACAATGCCTTCAAGTGCTGTCTCTTTTCATCATTTGGTTTCTCAAAGATAGCTTGCGTAGGTTCCAGTGTTAACTGAGCCATCCCGAGTTCTTCATTGGACACATCCGAATCAACTGGAGCCATGAACTCTTTTGGCAGAAGGACAACCACGTTTATATCAGCTTTTGGTTTGTCATCCTTCCCATCATCGGCCTTGGGCTTAGGGCGCCATACTTTAGATCGGACTTTCTTCTCGTCCAGCACGTGTCCTTCTGCTTCTTGCTGTTATAGCTGTTGTAGACGCTGGACTCTTCTTTTCTGGGATTTGGTCAGGCCATCTGGGCACCATTGTAGATTAGGCTTTTTGCGTGACTGACTTGACCCTTCATCATCGGTGTGTTGATGTTCAGGATCCTGGCACATGATATCCTCATCAGGGACCAAAGAATCGGCCATCTCTTGCAGCCGATTGTTTGACTTTTCATTGACTCGGCCTCCCATCCAATCATAAACGCTGGCCTTGCCCCCCAGTCGATCGTGGACGCTGGCCTTGCCCCCCAGTCGTTGATGAATTGGGATCCGTTGATTGCTGAATTCACGGTGATCCCTAGCTGCAGGCCTTCTGTCGTTGAAGGAAATCCTCTTAGATGAGCTGCTATTGTTGTAAGCCCCGTTGCATTCTGGACAATTTTCTGCCATCGGTAGTTTGATTCCTTCCTCCCAGCAGTACTTGAAGAACGGACATCTCCAATGTCCTTCGTTGCGCCGTGCCCACTCCTCTCTTCCTCTTGCTTTCTCTTGCCGTCGCTGAAACTTTTTGATCAGCATTTGGTACGTGACAGGCCGGCGTGGCTTTAGGTCTTCTTCTTCAAGCAGCAACCCTTTTCCTTTAACATCGGCAGCGGTTGCTTGTACTTTGGGGTCAACAACTCCTTTATTTTGAGCCGATTCCGACGTCAGCAGCTTAACACGTGATGTGTCTTTGCTAGACACCTCAACTGTATTAGTTGGGAAGGGGTGCTAATCAATCTTCATCGGCTTTTCAGCTTTGGTAGGGGTTTCAAACTTTAGTTTCCCTTGCTCAATAGCTGATTGAATCTATTGCCTGAAGATCTTGCAATCATTGGTGTCATGAGACGTTGCATTGTGCCACTTGCAATACTTCATCCTTTTGAGCTCCTCTGCAGATGGTATGGTACGGAACTGGGAGAGTTTGATCTGCCCTTGTAGAAGCAATAGATCAAATATCTTATCGGCCTTAGTGATGTCAAAGCCGAATTTTTCTGGTTCCTTCTTACCAAAGGGGCAGGATACTGTCTTCTTGCCTTTGACCCACTCTGCAAGCCCTATCATGTTATCTTCATCTTCTGAGTCAGAGTAATCCACGTAAGACACTTTCTTTTGGAAGTTCTTTCTAGGCTCGTAGGATTTTGCAGTTTCCTGACTCATTCGACTGACCAGCTGGCTGAGACTCTCAAAGTCATGTGATGCGTATTTCTCCCGCAAGGTTGGCAAGAGCCCTTGGAATGCCAATTCAGTCAGCTGCTTGTCTCCCAGATTTAGACTATAGCATTTATTTCTGACCTCCTTGAACCTCTGAACGAATCCAGCAACAGTTTCATCATTCCTTTGTTTGAGTCTGGTCAGATGAGTAATCTTCATCTCATGAATACCAGAGAAGAAATAATTGTGGAATTGTTGCTCCAGATCAGACCACTTGATAATGGAGTTGGCTGGAAGCGAAGTGAACCACAAAAAGGCTGGCCCTAAGAGAGATGAAGAGAACAACCGTATCCTGAGTGCATCAACATTTCCTGCTTCTCCACATTATATGATGAATCGAGTAATATGCTCCATTGTGGATGTATCATCTTGTCCAGAGAACTTGGTGAAGTCTGGCACTTTGAATCTTGGAGGGAAAGGTATCTGATCGTAGCCAGATGGATACGGTGTTCTGTACATGTAGGATTGATGCTTAGGTTTTATCCCATATTGTTTCTGCAGCATCTCTGAAAAATGGTCAATCAATTCTTGCTTCATATGAGACTTCACTTCAGCAGATATCTGTTCTATTGCTTGCATCTCGGCTGATGGAGTCTCTGGAGGTTGATTTTCTGAGGTTCTTGGATGTGGATTTGGTGCCGCTGATGTCCTTGCTCCAGAAGAACCTTGTGTATTTGATTGACTTGTCACAGGTGGAATCTGTCCGATCGGCTGACCAACCGATGGAACTGGCTGATGCAAGTTCAACTGTCCTGAGTTAGCCAATTGATTTAGGAGCATTTGCATCGCTTGTGTAGGATCCACCTGTTGCTGTGGTGTTGTTGGCTGCCTTGACATCCCCTGGTCGATCGGTTGCTGAGGCGACGATCTTGTATGAGCAACTGTATTAGCTGGGGTTAAGACAGGCTGCGTTGATAGTGACTGTTGCAGTGGAGTAGTTTGTATAGGCATCCCCAAGGTTGGTTGAGGAACCGGTCTCTGAGGTGGAACAGGAGCTTTTCTTTCCATTGGTATAACTATATGAGCATGAGCTGGACTGATTTTAACTCTTTCAAAAGCTTTGTTCCCATGGTTGAAATAGACAAACTCCACCCCTTCTTTGGTCATATGCACAGTCCCCGGAGTACCCCCAAACATAGCTTGATAAGATTCTGGGTACTTCACTTCTGGAATTTCTTCAGGATGAGATTCAAAGAAGCTTGAGATATTAGTTTCAAAGTGATCATGAGGGAGGCTCCACTCTACAAGTCTTCCATTGTGATCTCTCTTTGCAGGATACTGTTGGTGATGATTGGACTGTGCTGAGTACGTTGGAACAATTGGCACCTTAACAGTAGGGCTTTTAGACATATTCCCAATATTCTGATTCTGAATCGGCTGGGCAGCCGATGAAGGACCAGGATCAGTTGCATGGATCTGTGGAGATGATGTAACCCCTACTGTTGGATCGTCAATCGACAAGGAAGGTGATTGGTCTTTTGGGAACACTTGAGGAGTTCGATTTGGTTGGAAGTATGCAGGTCCCACATATCCCTCTCCTGCTCCCTTCTTGAGCGTTTCAGTCAGATAGTTTTGGATAGTATTTGCAAGGACTTTAGATTGATCGATCATCATCTGATGCATAGCCTTGTTCATCATATCTTGAAGCCCTTGAGGATCAGATGAGAAGGTGATCTACTGGGGCATTGGAAGAGGATTCTTCTTGTAGACCCCACTTTTAGTATGACCATACGAAGCCAAGCATAGTTCTTCAAATCACATCATGTAAGCTTCGAACTCGGCTTTGTCTGCATCCTTCAGCTGATCTTTGGAGACTGTCTAAATGTTGCCCTGGTCAACTTCATTATTCTTCAAATTCTTCGACATTGTTGACTTTTTCAGGTCCCACCGGGCGTGCCAAAAGTGTGTTGACGCGAAAATAGGACGTCACCTCCGCACGCGACACACGTGACTCCCCGGTCTGTAGCGAGGCGTGCCAGCCAATCTGACCTGTTGATTGACAATGGAAAATATTAGGGATCAGCTAGAGAACCGATGGCCTTTTAGCGACACGTGTACCAGCCAATCGGCCGATACGAAAAAGCGGGATCGGCCGGCTCGAGAGCGACCGAGGCGCGAGGGTGTGGATAAGAGATCGGCTGGAATCGGCCGATCGTGACATCAGCACTCGAGTAGGTCGGAATCGGCTGTAGTGTTAGAAGCCGACGTGATCTAGATCGAGCTGGATAAATTGGTGATAATAGCTAAAACCCACAAGAATTGGTACGAAAACTTGCAGATCTAGCTAATATCAGTAAGGGGTGAATAAAGAACTAGACGAAACCTCAGTGCTGCGCCTGGAGGTTAAAGCCTAGGGTTATTCGGTAATACGGTACTCACAAGCTTGTCGGAGATCGATCGATGCAGCCCGACGAACTTGAAGGACGGCGTTGTAGAAAAGAGAAAAAACGCAATGGTGAAGTCACCGAAAAGTAGATGCTGTAAAGTAGATGCACTACAAGAAAATCGTTGACTAGTGACGCAACCACATTTTAGCGTCATTGATTTATGACGTTCCTGGCTGATCTCGTCATAATATTTCACGTCCGAGCAAGTTTAGTGACAAAAAAAACTTTCGTCATTACGGTTGGTACTGTAGGCAGGCATTCACTGTTCCATGCTGTTTTGTGACGCCATAAGCTCTGCAAAAATGTCATAAACCAACATCGGTCCCACATGTAAGCATTATTTTAAAAATAGAGTGTTCCAAGTCATCATAAATTTTAGTTGGCTCCCACATGTAAGCATTTTTTCGAAAATAGAGTGTTCCAAGTCGTCATAAATTTTTCCAGGGTCTCACATGTAAGCATTTTCACCATGTCAGCGGCGTCATAAACCAACTTTGGTTCCACATGTAAGCATTATTTTTAAATAGAGTGTTCCAAGTCGTCATAAAATTCAGTTGGGTCCCACATGTAAGCATTTTTTTCG
This sequence comes from Cenchrus fungigraminus, assembly GCA_036936925.1. Lineage (NCBI taxonomy): Eukaryota > Viridiplantae > Streptophyta > Magnoliopsida > Poales > Poaceae > Cenchrus > Cenchrus fungigraminus. The sequence goes on along the minus strand of CM072772.1, from coordinate 51,040,099 downwards.
AAAATAGAGTGTTCCAAGTTGTCATAAATAGTTCCAGGGTCCCACGTGTAAGGATTTTCGCCAGACTAGAGGCTAGGTCACGAAATGTTGCAAAAATAATTTGTCATGGCATGATTTCGAACCAGGGACCTGAAGAAACAAGGTTGTGCTGCTTACCACTGCACTACTTCTTGGTTGTGTTATGCTAACAAGAAACACTTTCCTTATGGTTGTCTCAAGTGAATCTTTAACATAAATCAGTAATTCACAGGCGAAACGCTTCACTGCCTTCGCAAAGACTCTCAACTTTTGCTACGCGCAGATCTGCAACTGCTCGTGGTACGAATGGTGGATTCTAGCGGCGATGAGAGGGCGGTTTATGCGCCACCTCTCGGCTACGAGTTCATGAAACAGGACGACAAGGTCAGTCCTCTGGTTTGATCCACTATATTTTCCCCTATTGACCTAGGGATGGGGATTTCTAGATTTGGGGATCTAGAGGATTGATGACCATATACAATAGATTCAGATTTTATCATACACTCAGATTTGCATTGCAATTGGTGTTAGAAGTTGATCGGCTATAGATAATCGGTGTTAGATTCAATTAGTTTTCGATTTGCATCATTTTATGAATTGATAGGTTCTTGTATTTTACTAGCATCTGGTGGTGGCTCGGTCCACTGATTTCGTTACATCGGAGCCTCCTGATGCCGATCTTATCGTTGTGGATCCTTATAACAAGTGCCAGCATGGGTATGCTCTCCTTGTCAGGGAAAGCTTCACCGCCCTTGGGCGCCGGTATGGAACCTGTGGTCAGGTAAACAATAACTTGTTTAAATTTCAATAGACTTATAGTACTTGTACTCTTGATATTAGTGTTGAAAATGGACAATTTTATGAACATATATGTATTTGGTGTCTGCAGCCTCAAGGAAAACAATGTCAGACGTTTGTTTGGATTGATCCTGAATGGGATGGTAGGACTAAAGCTGTTCTGAATAAGCTAACACGTAGGATAGTAAAAGCTGAAGAGGAAGCAAGGTCATGGAAAGAAGAATGCAGAAAGGCTAACATGAAGCTTGGAGATACTGAAAAATTGATGCTTGAAGATACTACCACTGAGCTTCAGAAGAGGAAGAAGGGTAAGCCAACACAGACAGAACTTGTCCAAGTGTTCATGGAAATGGAATCGAACAATAGGTAGTTATGATTATTGGAACAATTTTTAATGATGAATAACCATGACATGCCATCTTATGAAAGTTGTTGCTGATGTTTTCTTCAGATCACGTGAACGACCCTTAGAATTTATCGATTTAAGTGATGCTTGAAGCCGAGCTGCAGAAGGTGAATGGACAGCTGCAGGAAGCCAGACATAATATAACCTTGAATCTATATGTAGGGAGAATTGTCGATCTACTGATGTCTTAAGAAACATGTTTCTACCTCATCATGTTATGATGTTTGCTTCTTGGTGGTGTAAACTTTGTGGTGATGAGTTGCTTTGAGATGCCATCTTATTATGCTGATTTGCTTTGAGCACTCTCACCATTCTGAGCTAATTTTGTTGATGTTTTGCTGGTCCGGTCTGTTGATGTTTTGTTGGAAGGACCTTCCTGAGTAACGATCGCGAAACTGCTTATTTCCTACTGTCGTTCCAAGTCATCATAAAATGGAGGTCCCACATGTAAGCATTTTCGCTAGGTCACGAAATGTTGCGAAAAAAACTTACCATTGCAAGGGTTCGAACTAAAGACCTATAGGAACAAGACTGCGTTGCTTACCACTGCACCACTTCTTGGTTCTGTCATTTTAATAGGAAACACTTTCCTTATGGTTGTGTAAGGTGAATCTTTAATATAAATCAGTAATTCGCAGGCGAAAGGCTTCACTGCCTTCGCAAAGACTCTCGACTTTTGCTACGCGCAGATCTGCAATGGCTCGTGGCAGGAATGGCGGATCCTAGAGGCGACGGGAAGATGGTTGCGCCGCCACCTTCCAGCTACAAGAAGCTGAAACGGCTCGACAAGGTCAGTTCTCTGGTTTGAGCCACTATATTTTCCCCTATCGTCCTAGGGATTTCTAGATTTGGGGATCAAACGGATTGATGAGCATATACACTAGAATCAGATTTCATCGTACCCTCATATTTGTACTTCATTTGGTGTTACAAGTTGATAGGCTATAGACAATTCATAGGTGTTAGATTCAGTTAGTTTTCAGTTTGCATCATTTGATGGATTGATAGGTTATTGTATTTTACTAGCTTGTAGAGGTGCTTGAAGCCACTAAAGCTGGGCTGCAGGAGGTGAAGAGAGACCTGCAAGAACAAGAAGGCAGAGAACTCATGGCGCAGCAAGAGGCTGTAAAATACAAGGAGCTGTGTCAGGAAATTTTAAATACAACTATGCAAGAGATGAGGAAATTCAACGAGATGGCTGACCAATTGTTACATGAACAATTGCAACAGACCAACAACTACAAGGAGTTGTGTGCCCATATGTTACGCCGGGACAATGCCTTATTGAAAGAACTAGGTGAGATTCTTGACCAAGAGTAGAAAGACCTGGTACTGGACAGGAAGGCAAAACCTGAAGAGGAGGCAAGGTCTTGGAAGGAAGAATGCGCAAAGGCTAACATCAAGCTTAAAGCAACTACCACTGAGCTGGAAAATGTGAAGGGAAAGCTGAAACATGCCATCGATGCGATGGCAGTGTATAAGCAATCGGTTGAGCAGCTAGTTATCGAGATCGAGAAGGAGAAGCAATCGATACAACAGAGTGTTATCCAAATGGAGAAGGAGAAGCAATGGATACTGTGCGAGAAAGATAAAAATAGGTAGTGCTTGATTATTATGAAACTTGTTCTTTGTTGATGTTTATTTACTGGTTGTTCCTCCTGATCATAATACATAGTGTTATGAAACTTGTTGGTGCTTATGTTTTCTTTAGGTCAGCTAAGCGAAAAAGGGATCAACAATGGGAAGGATCCTCAGAAGCTACTGCCGCTAAGCTGCAGAAGGTGAAGGGATAGCTGCAGGATGGAGCTATGGAAGGAGAATCAACGCCTACAGATGTAAATTGATGATCAGTGCTTATTGTTATGATTACAAATGGGTGGTTATGATTATTTTGAAAATTGTAATGATGATCATCCTATGATTATTTGCTACTTGGTGTTGTGAACTTTGTGGTCATGAGTTAAGAAACTTGTTGCTACTTCGTGTGATGATCATCCTATGATGTTTGCTACTTGGTGTTGTAACTTGTTGCTACTTGGTGTTGTGAACTTTGTGGTCATGAGTTGAGAAACTTGTTGCTACCTGATCATAACATGATGTTTGCTGCTCGGTGGACGGCAAAGTTCCGGTCTATTGATGTTTTGCTGGAAGGACCTTCCTGAGGAACGATCGTGAAACTGCTTGTTTCCTACTGTGGTTCCAACTCGTCATAAAATTTAATAAGGTTCCACAAGTCAGTCTGATAAAAAAACAGAGGAAAATTAAAAGGATACTATGTCAATAGCAGGGGTCGAACCCACGGCCAACGGCTATATCAACCGCATACCCTGCAAGGGGCTTGCTAGCACGCTCCTGTGGGTCGTTGTGGCAAATATCTAGCCTAGAGGTGTTGGTGCGCATATCTACAACCCGTGGCGGGAATGGCGGATCCTCGCATCGAAGGGAGGAGAGTGAGCTAAGGTCAAGTTAGTACCCTGTTTTGTTCCTCTGCTTTCCCCTTTCGTCAGAGGGAAGTGATATTTGGAATTGGGGATTTCGGTTGAAGCACGATTGTTGTTACAAGTTGATTGATAGGCTTTAGTTTAGAAAGTGCAAAACTAAGCATTGATTTCAAGTTGCAATGAATTTTTTTGAAGCATCTGTGTACTCCAGCATCTTCTTCCATTGGTAGTTACTGCTCGGAGACATCTTCCTGCAATAGTAGCCATTGGCATCCTAAAGACAAGTGCAAACACGGGTTGAGAGCTGTGGTGAAGTATGCTTGGACCTTTCTCAACCCTGGCCGCCGGTTTGCTGGCTGCCCAAAGGTAATGGCTAGTTGGCTACCTGCTTATGTGGTGCCTGTGGTCAACGGCTATTGCTAATGGGTTGTTTAATTTGCAGGAAGAAAAAGAGCAATGCGATTACTTCTGCTGGATTGATCCAGAATGGGATGAAAGGTCGTATGCTGTTATGCTGAAGCTCATGAAGAAGAAAGCGAAAGCTGAAGAGGATGCAAAGCAGTGGGAGGGGGAATTGGGAAAAGCTTACTGTGAGCTTAGAGAGATTAGGAATGAGCTCAAAATAGCGCGACAAAAACTTCAGAAGGCTACCGCTGAGCTGAAGTCAATTGGGAATTATAGGCACAATGTCAAACTCGCGCATGTGCTGCTTGCTTTATTTGTTGTTTCCGCGGGAATGGCGGGATTGATGCTCGGTGGTAAGGCTAATTAGATGTCTCGATCATGTATTCTGCAAGTGTCACTTTGGTATTGTGAACAATGTGTCAATCATGTATTTTGAACATTGTGCCCTATGCTTCTGAGCATTGTACTGATGATGTATTGCCAAAATCGACCAAGAAATGCGCGGTAGTTAGTATCCACCACATTGTACTGATCATTTAGTCCGACCTGTTCACATTTCCAAGAACGTAATTTCCGTTAGGTTCCCCAACAGTCATAATGAATTATTATTGTTATCCCGAAATCAACGGAGCAGCAGCGAAGATTGTTTTGGGTGGCGAAGGAGCGGTGAATTTACTGTAAATGCGGAGAAAGGAATGGTGGATTTGTTGTAAATGGGGCATTGATCGACTTCTTCCGCCTGGGGTACAGAAAACATTTTTACAATTGCATCTCCTCCTCTCAGAAGGAAGATCCGTGAGAGTACAGTGCTCTCTTCCAAGTCTCTGTATCAATTTGAATGTGCATTTGACCAGGCACTCTGATGTTTGATGAAACTATTTTCAGGACGCCGGTAGGTCAGTAATCATGTCGTCGAGGCGGTTACCGTTATCGCTGGTGGTGCTCCCTACAGAGGTGAACATTGACATCGCCGGCCACCTCGGTGCGACCTCGGAGCGGGCCATGGACGACCTCCGTAGCCTACGGGCGACCTGCCGGGAGATGCGTCGCGTGTGCAACAACGCGGCTGTTGGTCGGTGCGTGGCGCTAGAGCGATTTGCCATCGAGCTGCAGTGGAACGACCGCAAGGGCTACGACGCCCTCCTCGATTGCCTGACCCACATAAGAAACCCAGAGGCATGTTTCCTCTCCGGGATGGACATCCTGTTCGGGGAAACTACAGCTCCCGGTCATCCATCGCCAAGCTCGAGGAGGCTGCCCAGGCCGGGCACAATGTGGCGGCCTACATAGCCGCCATGGTCCTCTACAGGGCCAATGGCGGTGCCGGTGATGATGACACTGCAAGACGGTACATTAGACAGGTCGAGGGCGAGGAAGAATCGGCGGCCGCGACATCGATGATGATGCGGACGAACAAGGGTTGCCTGCGGTGCTGTGAGGCAGCATCAGAGGTGATCCGGCGAGTGACATGGCATCGACGTGCAACGCTGGCGCCGCCAATGGCGCGCGGCAATCATCAGTGCGCAGGCCGCCTGTGCTTCAAGATGAGCTGGGAAGAATGGTCACATTTTTGTAACGAGGAATGTAGAATTCACGCTGAATGTGATCTGTTCTTTAGCAAAATAATTGGATATCTGCATCCAAACAAATTACCCTGACATGTGAGAGTGATTTTGGATATATCTGTTTCTAGATCAATCCACTGATATCTGTTTCTATCTCTCTTCCTTGATTCCCGTTTAGCAATACTCGCACACGCATTGACGTGATGGAAACCAACTTCTGGTCTTCCCCCATTTATTTACCACGGCTGGTAGTTGGAATAGTTCATCGCAATTTAGAGAGGTGGAAATCAATATTGGACAATTAAAAAACAAATAATGTGATCTCACTATCTCAGAAACTACGAAATCCGTAATCAGGTTTGCCCAATTCAAAACAAGAAACTTTTGCCAGGAAAGGAATGAAAATTTTTGTCCGGTCTGTTAATGTTTCGTAAACCCAAACATCCGGTCCTGCCCGGGTTATATTGCCTATCTCATTGCATGCTTTCATTTTGTTGTTACCAAGCATGACTCGTCAACAAGGAAGAATGAAGTCGTGGTTCAAACTCTAAGTCAGCTTGCTTGTCTTCACGATTCTTTCCTACTAACTGATACGGATGTTGTCCCGATCTTCATGATGTAGGATCTTGAACAAGATAACTAGCTAAAAATCAGCCAAGATAAATAGCTGCGAATAGCCGGATAGGTAGTGCAACCTGACGACACGCACAAGAAGCCAACCACCATCTCTATACGGCAACCTGAATCAAGGATTCGCCCAATCACACTCTCAAAGAACCAACCTACGCAACCTGAACATGAAGTACCAGGAGCACGGATTGGGTGCCGATGAAGCGGCCACCAATGTAATCCCACAGGGAAATCACAAGAGCAAAGGGGTAGAGAATCTTTCTCTGAATTTGTTAGCACACAGCTGAACAAAAAGGGGTTCTATTTCAATATCAAAGTGTTGATTATTTCAGAGATAAATAGGGGGTATTTATAGTGGGAACAACTCTCCTAGTTGGGTGTGAAATGGAGTTGGAATTTGTACAGATAAGCTAGTTGAAAGGTCTTCCCGAGAGGCAACTCCCTTCAGTTCTCGCGGGCCTTTTCAGCTTCTGGCAGTGCTCACAAAAATGGTCATTACTCCTTAATGGGAAGTCGAAATGACGAACAGTTTCTTGCGTTGGAATCTTTACTTCAAGTAGCTTCCAGTAATGTATCATTTGGCCCCTGTATCTTCCCGAGCTGGTACATAATTGGACGTGAAGTTGATGCTTCTGCGGCATAACCCTGAGTCTTGTGTGCGTAACCTATCTTAGCTTGAGCAGCAGCCTTGTTGGTGTTCACGTAACTCGCCCTTGGCTTTATGTGACCTTCTTCTTGTTGTGCGTAACCCGTATCCATCTGAGTGTAGTCCATTTCTTCATGTGTAAACCTTAACACGACAAGAGTACAACATTTAGGTAGTAAACAATTCTCGTTTGTGTGTAACTTAAATTCAACAAGGAGAGAGTTCACCTCTAGTTGTAGTTTCTTGGCACGACTTCATGTAACCGGTCCTTGGTTTACATAGCTTGGTGTAGCTCCCTCTTGTGTAACCGGCTCATTGGTGGGGATGTCCGCATCATCCTCCATCTCTTGAAAAAGGAGTCGTCCTCGACTCTGATTATTGTGGGCTTGGTCATATTGATGATCATTGTTGTAGTCGAATATAGCAATGTGCTTGAGTCTGTAATCATACAAGCCAAGTAGCAGCCTTGCTAAAGGAAAATAGTAAGATTTGGAATTAAGTATAGCTTTCACCTTGTATGAATGTTCAATATTGATAGTATTTGTTGAAGTCTTCGACCAGGCCGCATCATCCTCCCTCCCTTGAAGAAAAGCTGTCCTCAGCTTTTGTTGACCTGAAATCAATCTATAAAAGGTAGAGGGTGGATATATATAGCATTTTTCATGATCAATCAAGTTAGATCCCTCATTGCTTCCTTTCTCATCCATATTCATTGATGCATAATGATAACATGACATATATGAGTTATGCACTTTATTTGGACGAGCTAGAAACATCAAATTCATTTTTCTAAACTCACATTGAAAATGTTTTCTTGGTGTTTGTAATCCTGCAAACAACTTTGTAGATGGAAGAACAACAATTTTTTGCAAGCAACACAATTTATTCAAAATCTCTAATTTCATCATTGCAACATTGAACATTTCAAAATTTGAAGGAAACATTGATCTCTTGTCATTCTCATAATTATTTTTGTACAGTTCTTTTGAAGGTTTAGATGCATACCTTCCAAATTCATTGCTCTTTGATGTGGATAGAAAAAATTTGGGTGAAGAGCTTGTTGTTCTTTGCACAAGGTCTCTTTCTTTTGATGAACAATATGAGCATGGGAATAATATTTTTCTCTCAATATCACAAGCATTAAACAATTTATTCACTTTATGACCAGAAAAGTATGGCACACAATGATTGTCGACCGACATGTTCAATTTAAATTCAGCAAGCTTGTCACATGTTATGCACATAGAACTTACAAAGAACTTATCAACAACATGTTCAATAATCAAATTGAAAGTAAGCTTGCAGCTATGAACATTATTAAAAGATCTCATGGATGTTATCATAGACACGTTATCAAGCATTTGATCAATCTCAACAAGTTTATCAAATATGATATAACTCAAATAATTAATAGGAGATATCTTTGCAAATAATTCAGCATGGGTAATGAACTGAACATAGTGAACTTTATTAGCATTTAAATTATTACAAGGTTTCAAAATAGAATAAGAGTTATGCAAACTAGAACAAACGTTATCAACTTGCAAAATTTCAGCACATGAATTTACTTTTGAATGAGTTGAATAAACATGAAACCTTTGAGTAAGATCAATTAAATTTGCAGCAGATGTTTTATCATGATTACTCAACAATATACCTTGCAAATTTAGATCTGAATTATTTTCATTACTTTTCAGTTTTGATATTTGTATATATACAATGGGTTGCACTTCTGAATTTTTACCTCCTTCATCTTCATGCTTCATGTTTATGGCAGCAATAAATTGGTTTTGTACAACAGTAATATTCTCACCTCTCTCAACAAGTGGTGTTGTGTGATGAGAAATCACCTCTTTCTCAGTTTCTTTGCTAACCTGCACACTTTGAGAGACAACACAAGAAGCAGGGATGAGTGGGTTAGAATCATAAACATCCTCACACATCTTGTAATCAAGCTCTGTCTTTTTATGTGGTGTATATCCCTCACACTCATTGTGGATGCTCTCAATCTCACATTTTGTGAAATCACACATCTCACTTTTATTTTCCCTTGCACTCAATTTGGCTATGTGGCTCTCAATCTCACATGGGTTTTCATGCAAAGCCTTCATAACTATATTTGGAGCAGCAACTGCATGGTCAATTTCCTTCGTGAATTCCTCAACTAAACATTGACCAACAAAGGTCAAAGTGGAACAACCAACTTTTACAAGTTCCAGTGGTAATGGAACACCAACAATTTCAGTGGAATTATTAATATCAGTTATGCCTTCAATCTGCACTTCATCAGGCATATTAGCACACTTAATTTCAGCATCTCTACCAGCCAACAATGCTGTTTGGGATCCTTGGCCTCAACAAGAGGGAGAAGTGGTTGCTGATAATGAGCTGGCAGCTGTAAACAACCTTGCTAATGTTGTTGCGGCTGCTGCTATGGCCAACGGTATTATGCAACATCCTGATCAGCCTCAAGACAGTATGTCCATCAGCAGTGGCACCAATGCTTTCTTCAGAGCCCAAGGAGCTCCGATCACTCTTGAGCTCCCTCTCCCTAAAGCTACTTCAAGAGACCAGAGAGCTCTAGTGCTTGCTCAACACCCGTTAACCTTTGACAGTGACTTCCAAATTCGAGAACTTGCCTCCCAGCTTGGCCTTCACCAAGGATTTGGCCCATCACTGTTAGTTGAGATGCTTCTTCAAGAAATGGCCCAGAAAGCCCATGCTATCCAAGCTCTTCTACCCTTGAAGGCCCCTCTTCCTGTCAGTAGTTGGAACTTCGTCCCGGCAGCGGACTTCCCTGACACTTGGTTTCTTAATGTTGATAACCCCAGCTGGGGAAATAATGCCGAAGCTTCCACCTCAAATGGTCTTATTAGGCATAGGCCTCGGCTCATTCCCATGCAGAGTTTTGATCCCTCTGTTAATGCTTACTACACATCTCAAAGCTCTGATGATAGCAGGGATCACGTGCCGGAGCTCCCTAATACTGAGTTGTCCAACTGCCTTGCTCCAAGCTCCCTCCCCAGCCCTCACAGCTGGTCTCCCACCCCTACTGTGCAGCTGGAAGCTCAGGAATGAGCCACTATGGAATGCTGTCTGATCTTTGATCTCAATGATGCAAGGAAGAATGTGGTTCCAGATCCCCCTCTAGAAGTTCACACCTCTGCTGCTCCCCATGTCTCTAACCCCCTTCTCACCCCTGCTGGAGGCAGGAAAAGAAGAGGCAAGGCCAGCACCCTAATTGTGGATGATGAAGTAGAAGGAGTGCTAGACTTAAGAAAGACACAAGTCAGGAGCATGTTCAGCTTGACAGGGAGCCTAGAAGGAGGAAAGGTGAATTCGGAAAGTCTGTCTCCATCTCCACAGTTGAAGACCTCAGGAAAGCTATGGTGACCAAGTGCCTGGATGAAGACCCTGAAGCTCTAGAGGTGGACCCAATTCCCATCACCACTCTTATCGACTTTGGCACTTCCTTTTGTGGTGTTCCCCCTGAGGGGCTGAACAAGGCCACACTGATGCTGCTTGATGAAAATTAACAATGAAGATGATACACTCTGCTGTTGGATGGATGTTGTGCCTTCCTCTCTCTCTTCTTCTTTTGCAGTCTGTGATGGATGATTACTTTTGCCTTGACTCTGTCTGCAGTGGTGGCTGTGCCCCACTCTTTGGTACTGTTGCTTCCTTTATTTTGTTATCATGAATTATCGTTCTTGGAATATTTTGTGTTGGAATGTGCATGGAGTAAATGATAAAGATAAGTGGGATCCCATCAGATGCAAAATTGAAGAGAGTAGTACCAACATTTTTTGTTTACAAGAAACTAAAAGAGAAAATTTTGATCTGCCTTTCATAAGGAAATTTGCCCCTAAACGGTTTGATTGCTTTGATTTTTGTCCCTCTGTGGGTGCCTCGGGGGGGGATCCTTGTATGCTGGGCCTCTAATCATTTTTCTGCTATAACTGTTCAAAAGGAGAGTTATGCAATTCACCTTTCCATTACCTCGGCTCATAATCAGGTCAACTGGAATCCTGTTGTGGTATATGGCCCCTGTAGACAGCCGGCTAGGGATTCTTTTGTACAATGTCTATTTTCCTTACAGATAAATGATGAGTTGTGGCTTCTTGCTGGGGACTTTAATTTTTATAGGTATGCTGAAAACAGAAACAAACCTGGTGGTAATTTCAATGACTCATTGGTCTTCAACAATATCATCAGCCACCTTGGTCTCATAGAGCTCCTGATGAGGACATCACCAGCTCGGATACGACTATAATAGCAAGTTTTGATTCTAAGGTGAACCAATTCTTTATCATCATCGTATTTGGTATATTGGATGAATTGTTGCTGCACCATGATGTATGTTGCTTGTCATTTTCAGAAATACTGACGTTGATAAAAAAGAGTGTTAATCGTACATGGCAAGCATGGAGGACCAAAGAAGTTGATTGGGGCCAAGTACAAGTATTCCTCACATCTTCCACCAGGCCACCACGTCACTTTTGGCCCAAAGAAGGAAAGAGATCAATGCCAACACGTTTTGGACGTTGGATTCGGACTGCATGATTGGGCCAACTTCCAACGGACGCCACGGACACATACGGAGTCGGATTTGGGCGTTCAAGTACTTCATGGAACCGGGAGGAAGTCAACTTTCATACGGATCCAAATTCATGTCCATATCTATCCTGAGGCGTCCGCAATCGACAAAATATTGACCAGAGGTTTTTCTGTCCAGAGTGTTGCGCCACCTTATTTTGGCCCAATGGGCTATGTATCAAGTTGGGTCCATTAGGGACGTGTCCTAGGGTTGGAGCACGACCCCAGCACCCCTATGGTCATCCTCGCCCTTTCATATACTCCTTAGCTACCGTCGAGAACACTCGGGTTTTGTTTCGTTGTAAGTTTGGCCATTGCTACTTCCTTGTAGACGCGTGTGTCGGCTAGACCACCCGTTCTACCTGATTCGGAACCCCAACTTGGTGTTATCAGATTGGTTTCCATCTCCACATTTGCAATTAAGTTGCTTGTTATACTTGTTCTTGCTTGTTCTTCGATTGCTTGTAGGAACGGGTGCCCTAGTGGCGGTTGACGCGCTCCACAAGATCGTGATAGCCATAGGAGACGGTGTATCGGTTGCTAAGGCGCATCCTTGGAAGGTTGTAGTCGGGCCGAGAGCGTTTCCTCGTTATCAATCGACTTATCTTCGCCTCTCATCGAAAGATTGGGCACAAACCCTACAGGGTTCACATCAGTTGGTATCAGAGCTGGTGATGTCCTCATCATTCTGATGTGAACCCTGTAGGGTTTGTGCACAATCTTTCGATGAGAGGCGAAGATAAGTCGATTGATAATGAGGAAACGCTCTTGGCCTGACTACAACCTTCCAAGGATGCGCCTTAGCAACCGATACACCGTCTCCTATGGCTGTCACGATCTTGTGGAGCGCGTCAACCGCCACTAGGGCACCCGTTCCTGCAAGCAATCGAAGAACAAGCAAGAACAAGTATAACAAGAAACTTAATTGCAAATGTGGAGATGGAAACCAATCTGATAACACCAAGTTGGGATTCCGAATCAGGTAGAACGGGTGGTCTAGCCGACACACGCGTCTACAAGGAAGTAGCAATGGCTAAACTTACAACGAAACAAAACCCGAGTGTTCTCGACGGCAGCTAAGGAGTATATGAAAGGGGGAGGATGACCATAGGGGTGCTGGGGTCGTGCTCCAACCCTTGGACACGTCCCTAATGGACCCAACTTGATACATAGCCCATTGGGCCAAAATAAGGTGGCGCAACACTCTGGACAGAAAAACCTCTGGTCAATATTTTGTCGATTGCGGACGCCTCAGGATAGATATGGACATGAATTCAGATCCGTATGAAAGTTGACTTCCTCCCGGTTCCATGAAGTACTTGAACGCCCAAATCCGACTCCGTATGTGTCCGTGGCGTCCGTTGGAAGTTGGCCCAATCATGCAGTCCGAATCCAACGCCCAAAACGTGTTGGCATTGGTCTCTTTCCTTCATTGGGCCAAAAGTGACGTGGTGGCCTGGTGGAGGACGTGAGGAATACTTGTACTTGGCCCCAATCAACTTCTTTGGTCCTCCATGCTTGCCTTGTACGATTAACACTCTTTTTTATCCACGTCAGTATTTCTGAAAATGACAAGCAACATACATCATGGTGCAGCAACAATTCATCCAATATACCAAATACGATGATGATAAAGAATTGGTTCACCTTAGAATCAAAACTTGCTATTATAGTCGTATCCGAGCTGGTGATGTCCTCATCATTCTCCCTTCTTGGCTGCAAGTCGTCCTCGACTTGCTCCGGTGGCATCTAAAAGTTCTTGCCTCGATGTTGGGACACAAAGCGACTTGTATGCTGCAAAGCGAGAACCAGCAATGCTCCCCTTCTTTGGGGTGACCCTGTTGCTTAAGAGAAAATCTAGAAGGACTTTGCGAGACATTGTTAGCATTAGTGCAGCCCCCTATTTTATCATGGTCATGTAACCCAAATGGAGATTTTAGATCTGAGCAAATATAAATTGTACGCACCAAATATTTTCCTTCGCTATCATATTTGCCAATTGCATGAAGCAAACAATTATTAAAACTTGGCAAATCAGATTTGTCATATAATTCATTCACCAAACTTTTCAGGTCACAAAGAAAATCAAGTTCGATATAACCTAAACAATTTGAAGAAGATATAATTTCAAACTCCTCTTTCTCACTAGCAATGCAATGAACACACCTTGTTTCAGCATGTGTATAATCAAGAATAGAATCATCATCTCCATGTACTAGGTGTGTTGTAGATACGAGTAAAGCGTGATCATACTCACATGGACTGATTTCAGCATTGAGTTTGTTGCTTTGCTGACTCACCTTTGACATTGCAGGTGCTGCACAATCATTCTTTTCACACTTTTGCAGCGCATGTTGTTGCTCAAATTGCTGAATGCACTCAAATATATTGTTCTCTTCCTCCTGCAAAATGTTATGAACAACAAGGGGAAAAAGAGAGTGCTCTAACTCTAGTAAAGGTGCTACAATCTGAGAAGAAGTATCACTCTTATTCACAACTCGTGGCATAGGAGGAAACGAAGCATCAATACACAATTCCTCTTTATCACAACGAACAACAAGCAATTCATCTTGTGACAAAATCAAATCAGCAATAGGTTCCACTATTTGTAGCTCTTGATTAGCATGCAGAGTGGACAAATTGTCAACATTATGGGCCTCATTATTCTTGCAGGTATTCGCAGATAATAAAATCTCCTTTTCAGCGCTAAGAGCAAGCCAAAACAAAGAAGCAATATTGTTGTATGAGTTGCTAATTAACATGGTTCAAATTTCAGAATTAAGCCCTTTCAGGAACCTACTCATAACATCTTTCTTGCATTCATCTAATCCACCAAACATGACACAAATCTTAAAGGTATGATAGTATTCCTTGACAGTCCTACTACCTTGCTTCAAGTTGTCTAATTTTGCAAGCAAGCAATCAGCATAATATTCAGGAACATATTCATCACGAAAAAGTATTTTAAAATCTTTCCAAGTTTGTGGAACTTTATTGTGCCTACAAATATGTTTCCATGTAGTCAAAGCATAATTTGTTAAAGCACTAGAAGCAACAAAAATCATTTGATGTTCAGACAAGTCATACTTATCAAATTTTGCGTCTACCTTAAGCTCCCATTCAATGTAAGCATGAGGATCAAACATACCAGCATATAATGGTAATTGTTGAATGATATCTTGAAGATGAGGGTCTAGCTTCAACTGCTCAAAAATCTTTATATCACCTGTCATGATTAGTAGAAAACAAGAAACACAAAAATAATATGTATCCCCTATTAACTACTAGGATGTGTCGGTGTAATTCTCTCAAACTCAACTTGTTCAAAACAAGCTCTTACAAGTTCTTACCATGCAAAACAGGATGGGACGGCAACCAACAAGACAGCAACCTCGAAGATAGTGTATCGGTGCCGCAGCAACAAGACCTGTCAAGCTGTAGTCGAATATGTGGAGCTATAGGTGGGCTGATACAAGGAATGACTAGTACCACGTTAGTTAAAAAAACAAGCTGAATAATCATTCAACGGCGGCACAGTGCTGGTCCTAGGCTAAACCAAGCTAGAGACCTGAGCCTAGGCACAAAGGTAGTCACCAACAAAGAGCAACTAGTACAGCACAAAGAACACAAAGGAATCAGCCCCAAATTTTTTTTCTTCCTCTCTCCTTTTCTTTCTTCTTTTTTTTACACCAATGCAGCAAGATCAAAATCTTTTCTCTCCTTTTTTCTCTTCTTTTTTTCTATTTCTTTCTTTCTCCCTTGCTGAAAAATCAAGACAAATCCGTACAAAAGGATGAGTTTACACAGATTGCAGATCGTTGATCTCTAGCACAATTGCGGAATGCTCAAAATGAATTTCACAACAAGGCTAGATCCATTGGAAAGCTAACAAGATAAGCTTTTCAGATTGTATTTAAACACATGAATCAGACTTAAGATGAATCCGTGATGGACAAAATGCGGCAGTGATGTATATGATGACAATGGATCTCGTGGTGACAAAACGTGATAGAACTCAAAACTCTAAAGGATTAGACACTAAGACCAGCAACTCGACACAACCGATGCAACCGAAAACTCAACAACCCCAAACTAAGCAGTACTAGTAAAGGATTAAAAGGTTTATGGGACAGCGGGTAAACTAATCTATATTTTTTTTGCGGCTTTTGTGGACTATAGGAAGTTAAAAATAACAAAGGATTGCTAGTCTCTCACCGATAAACCTCGCTCTGATTACCAACTGATGTGAACCCTGTAGGGTTTGTGCCCAATTTTACGATGAGAGGCGAAGATAAGTCGATTGATAACGAGGAAACGCTCTCGGCCCGACTACAACCTTCCAAGGATGCGCCTTAGCAACCGATACACCGTCTCCTATGGCCGTCACGATCTTGTGGAGCGCGTCAACCGCCACTAGGGCACCCGTTCCTGCAAGCAATTGAAGAACAAGCAAGAACAAGTATAACAAGCAACTTAATTGCAAATGTGGAGATGGAAACCAATCTGATAACACCAAGTTGGGGTTACGAATCAGGTAGAACGGGTGGTCTAGCCGACACACGCGTCTACAAGGAAGTAGCAATGGCTAAACGTACAACGAAACAAAACCCGAGTGTTCTCGACGGCAGCTAAGGAGTATATGAAAGGGGGAGGACGACCATAGGGGTGCTGGGGCTGTGCTCCAACCCTAGGACACGTCCCTAATGGACCCAACTTGATACATAGCCCATTGGGCCAAAATAAGGTGGCGCAACACTCTGGACAGAAAAACCTCTGGTCAATATTTTGTCGATTGCGGACGCCTCAGGATAGATATGGACATGAATTCGGATCCGTATGAAAGTTGACTTCCTCCCGGTTCCATGAAGTACTTGAACGCCCAAATCCGACTCCGTATGTGTCCGTGGCGTCCGTTGGAAGTTGGCCCAATCATGCAGTCCGAATCCAATGCCCAAAACGTGTTGGCATTGATCTCTTTCCTTCTTTGGGCCAAAAGTGACGTGGTGGCCTGGTGGAGGACGTGAGGAATACTTGTACTTGGCCCCAATCAACTTCTTTGGTCCTCCATGCTTGCCATGTATGATTAACACTCTTTTTTATCCACGTCAGTATTTCTGAAAATGACAAGCAACATACATCATGGTGCAGCAACAATTCATCCAATATACCAAATACGATGATGATAAAGAATTGGTTCACCTTAGAATCAAAACTTGCTATTATAGTCGTATCCGAGCTGGTGATGTCCTCATCAGCTCCCAATCAAAGGCAGAAGTTACACTTGGAGTAACATGCAGGACTCCCCTCTTCTTGAGCAAATTAACTGGTTCTTTGCTTCTCCAGCTTGGACCTCTCAGTTCCCCCTTTCTTTGGTCCTCCCTCTTGCAAGAATCACTTCTGAT
Source organism: Cenchrus fungigraminus (assembly GCA_036936925.1). Lineage (NCBI taxonomy): Eukaryota > Viridiplantae > Streptophyta > Magnoliopsida > Poales > Poaceae > Cenchrus > Cenchrus fungigraminus. The sequence goes on along the minus strand of CM072772.1, from coordinate 51,023,192 downwards.
CACCTTCCATGAAAAATCCAGATAGGCACCAACATTCCTAAGGCAAACATTTTCAGGTTTGAGAATTATTGGTTAAATCACCCAAGTTGCATGGAAAGAATTATTGACTCCTGGATGTGCCCTGTTCATGCTAGTAATAGTGCTCTTATAATTAGTGCAAAGCTCAAGCTCCTCCGTAGAGTCTTAAGGCTATGGGTCAAGAGACTTTGAAATCTTGCCACACTCATTGCCAATTGCAATATGACCATTGCCTTTATGGATAAACTTGAGGAAGTCAGAGAGCTTTTTCCTCATGAGCTCCAGTTCAGGCTTATTATCAATAGTCATATATGTCATCTTTTATCCATGCAAAGGGAGTATTGGAAATAGAGGTACACTCAAAGGATGATTCAGTTTCGAGATGAAAACACCAAATTCTTTCATGCTATGGCCACTAAGAGATATCGCTGTAATGTAATCAGTCAAATTATGGATGGAGATGATAGAATGGTTACAGATCATAATGAGAAAAGTGCTCTCTTCTACTAGGAATTCAAGAAAAGATTGGGCTCCTCTGTGAGCACCTCCTTGCAGTTCAATCTAGCTGACATTGTGCAGTGCCATGATAATCTTGAGCGTCTCTGTGTCCCTTTCACCAATGAGGAAATTGACAAAATTGTTCTTGATCTCCCATTAGACAAGGCTCCAGGGCCTGATGGTTTCAACAACTTATTTTTCAAAAGGGCTTGGCCCACTATCAAGGTGGATATATACAGGTTGTGACATGATTTCTTTCACCATCAAGCAGACATGAAGAGTATCAACTACTCTTACATCACTCTTATCCCCATGAAAGACAACCCAGAAAGAGTCAATGATTTTCGACCAATTTCCCTGGTTAATTCTGCCCCAAAGCTTGTTTCAAAGCTCCTTGCCAATAGGCTGCATGCTGTTGCTCTTGAGGTTGTCCATGAAAATCAGTATGGTTTTGTTAAAGGAAAAACTATTCAAGACTGTCTTGGTTGGGCCTTTGAATTCCTTCATCAGTGCCATCAGTCCAGGAGGGAGATTGTCATTCTTAAGCTGGATTTTGAAAAGGCATTTGACCTAGTTGAATTTTCTATCATTAAAGAGATGCTTGAGGCCAAGGGCTTCCCTTCCAAATGGATCAGGTGGGTTGATGACCTCCTTTCCTCTGCCACCTCTTCTGTTCTCCTTAATGGCTCTGCTGGAAAGGAATTCAGATGCAAGAGGGGGGTAAGGCAAGGCGACCCCCTCTTTCCTTTGTTGTTTGCTATTGCTGCTGATTTGCTACAACATGTCATCAACTGGGAATATTCTCTTCATAACCTTCAACCCCCTTTCCCTCAGAGACCTGGCACTCCTTTCCCAGTAATTCAATATGCAGACGACACAATCATCATAATGCAAGGTTGTGAGTCCCAGTTACTATTACTTAAAGACATCCTGCATAAGGTGGCCCTCTCCAGTGGCTTGGTTGTCAATTATCACAAATCCTGTCTGGTCCCCATAAACATTAATCATGAGAAATCCTGCTCTCTTGCTGATGCCTTTGGTTGCATGGTTGGATCCTTCCCTTTCACCTACCTTGGCCTCCCTATGGGTCTCACAAAGCCCTTGGTGAAGGATTACGCTCCTTTGATCTGTAGAATTGAGAGAAGAATGTCAGCCTCATCACAATTTCTATCCTATGCTGGTCGACTACAGCTTGTTAACTCGGTCATTTCCTCCTTGCCTACATACTATATGTGCTCTCTCAAGCTCCCTGCAACTGTCATTGAAGTGATCGATAAGTATAGAAAGAACTACCTTTGGAGGGGCAAGGAGTTCAGTCATAAGGGATATAATCTTGCTGCTTGGGATTTGGTCAGAATTCCCAAGGACAAGGGAGGCCTTGGCGTCATCAATCTTGCTCTGCATAATGATGCTTTGTTGCTTAAACAGCTGGACAAATTCTACAAAAAAGAGAATATCCAATGGGTGCAGCTAATTTGGGAGAAGTACTACTCAGACTCAGTCCCTCACTTGGCAAAAGAAAAGGGCTCCTTCTGGTGAAAGGACATCCTAAGGTTAAACACCATTTTCAGAGGCATTGCTCTGTGCTTACCTGTGAAGGGTGACACCATTGGCTTCTGGGAAGATCTCATAAATGGTAGGATCCATGCTCAGGTCTATCCAAGGCTTCTAGAGTTTGCCAAAAACCCTTGCATCTCTCTGTGGAAACTTCGGCAATCTGATAATCTCATTGATTGTTTTAGAATCCATATGACCAGGGATGCCTACAATGAACTCCTACTGCTTCAGCATGATCTGGTGAATATGCCACAGGTTGATCAAGACAGTAAGGACTCTTGGTCCTTTATTTGGGGACATAGCCAATATTCATCCAGTAATTATTATCAATACCAGTTCAGAAACTTGCATCCTCAGAAATCTATTACTTGGATCTAGGAATCCAAATGCATCCCCAATATTAAGTTTTTCTCTTGGCTGCTGCTTAATGATAGATTAAACACTAGAAACATCCTGAGGAGGAGGAACAAAGTCTTGGAGGAGGGTTATAGTTGCCCCTTATGTCATGTTGGTGTTGAGGAAACTGTGGAGCACCTATTTTTTGACTGTCAATCTGCTATCTGTCGATGGTTCTCCCTGGGTATCTCTTGGGATGAGCATTCAAATATGCATCACAAGTTATACCTGGCCAAGCAAGAGTTCAGCCAGCCTTTCTTTATGGAAATATTCATGATTGCTGCATGGTGCCTTTGGAATGAGAGGAATGATCTCATATTTAACGGTAAAGCCCCAAGAATGGCCTCTTGGAAGGCCTCCTTCAAGACTTAGGTGCTGGATCATCTAGTCAGAATCAAGAGCTGTTACCATCAATCCATCTGAAGATGGCTTGACTCTTTGTAGCTTTGTGCTGTGGGCTGTGCTCTTTTTGTTTTTTCGCTCTCCTCCTTCGTCCCCTTTCCCCTTGCCTAACCCCTGGTTGGCTTGTTCCTTTTCTTTCAGTAAGTTCCTTTCTGTTCTCTTTGTAACCTTGTAACCTCTGTTTTGTTTTAATATATTCGTTGTTGCCGGGGGGCTTGCCCCACGGTTTTTGCTCAAAAAAAATTCAGCATCTCTGTCCAATAATTCCTCACATACTACAGTTGACGGTGTAGTACATGTTGACATCTCTTTCAAGCATGGAACAACATCATGTTGCAACCATTGATCAGGTGGAACATGTTCAATTTGCTTTTGGACAGATTCATCAATCACACTTGGTGATGCACTAGCAACATATTTCTTCTCCAAATCTTCCCTCAAACCAAACATTTGGTCTCTCTTTTCATTCAGATTATATGCAACTCTAAAAATGGGTGTCGAAACATACTCTGAATCTTGTAGTGACACTGATTCACCACCTTGCTGCATATCACAACTATCAATAATATTGCGGCACTTAATTTCATCACAAATGGCACTTGAAAAAGGCATAGAACTTGTAGGAACATCAGCTCTTAGAATCTGAACTTGAGAAGACGTTTTATCATGTTCTTGCTGAACAGAATAAGCACCTTCACTTTAAAAATCAGCAGCAACCACCTCTTTCTTGCTTTCAATTATTTCTCTTGTTTGCAAATGATTGTGGCACTGTCCATTCTCATCTTGCACGGTATGTGCAGTAACATCTCCAAATTGTTCATGCTCAGATTTCAAATAATTATTGGAGAGAACTTCATTAACTTCAATATTCTCAAACTCAGAGTCCAAACTAAAATTCTGGACAGCCGTAACACCGGGATAAGTTCTTCCACTAGAATTGATAGAAAGATCAATCACCATATCACTTCCCATGTCAACTTGTGGGTCACACTTGTCTTCTTGCTGCATAACAATGCTCTTATTTTCAACACACTTAACATTAGCTTCCATTGATTCACACATGGTGACAATAGATCGTTTCTTCTTGCATGGAGTTGTTGCTTGTTTACTTCCGACAACAAATGGCACTTTGGGCTTCAACTCATCATGTAACCATGTAGCAATGTCTTTGCACAAATTAATGCACTTTGAAATATTATCTTGCTGCAGCTTTTTATTTTTTCTCTCTTCTTTGTGTGCATATACCAAAAGATTGTGAACACTTCTTGCATAATTTCCCTTGATTGCAGCAACAATATTAGCATTGAGACCTCTCATGAAGTATTCTTTTGCATCCATGTCATCAACAATATTTGCCCGACGCATAGCAAAAGATAACTCATCATGATATGACCGAACAGATTTACTTCCTTGCTTGATGCACTTTAAATGACGAAGTAAAATGAGCTCATACTCACGTGGAACAAATTCTTTTCTCATAGTTTTCTTCAAGTCTTCCCAACACTTGACAAAGCGCTTATGTGGATATTTCTTCCACCATTCATGAGCATAATCTTCAAACTCAAGTATGGCTCGTGAAACCTTCTTTGCTTCTGGAAAATCTTGGAGTTCAAGTTCATACTCCATTTGTTCTTTCCAATCAAGAAATTCCTCCAGATTAGTATTTCCATAGAATGGAAGTCTTGTATACATTCGACCTATCATGGTTAATGTCTACAAAAGAGCAAGCATATATGTGGAATAGGACAATATGTGGAACTCACAACCTCACCTTCTCTTACCAACCAAAACTCTTATGCTTCCCTGCAAGTTACTAAGGCAATCCGTTGGTGGTAAAGAGTAGTGATAATTGAGCGAATACAAGATCAGAAAACCGTACACGATGGCTTTTATGTGGAGCTTGGTAGGGTATAAACACAAGGAGCAATCTGAATTCTAGTTGTTGTAAAGATAAGTAACAATCCAAACTAGAGATTCAAAGCCTAGTGCTGATCACAAGATATGAAAGATGTGATGTAACAACACACGGACAAAAGACAGATTTCAGATTTGATGCAAACAAGGAATATGCTAGTGATGATTGATTGCACCAAAATGATGATAGCAACCTAGTTACACAAATTGATATGAAGGTTCAAACACTTGTGCATACCAACAATCTAATCCTTCTCCTTTTTTTTCCAAACACTTCTATTTTTTTTGCAACTTTCTCAACACTTCTCTTTTTTTTCAGCATTTTTTATACTTTTTTTGCACGATACTAAACAAGATCAGATTTAACACTTGCAAAAATTTAAGATGGTAGAACCAAATATAACCAGCAGCTATCTTAATAGGATAAAAGTTTTCACAAAGGATAGAAATGGTTTACTTTTTGTGGGGATTTTCAGATATATGGAGAGGCACAAAAGGACACGCAAAGGATGATATGATCAGCAACTAAACAAGGACTCTAATGGACTGAAACTTAACCAAACTCACTAGATAAACAGATTGTAACAAAAGGCTATGACAGATTTTTTTATGGCTTTTTGGTGGATAGGACAAAGGCAAAAATATATGTAGCTAAGGGTAAAAAAAAATCCTACCGTGGTAACTATGGCTCTGATACCAGATGATACGGATGTTGTCCCGATCTTCACGACGTAGGATCTTGAACAAGATAACTAGCTCAAAATCAGCCAAGATAAATAGCTGCGAACAGCCGGATAGGTAGTACAACCTGACGACACGCACAAGAAGCCAACCACCGTCTCTATACGGCAGCCTGAATCAAGGATTCGCCCAATCACACTCTCAAAGAACCAACCTACGCAACCTGAACACGAAGTACCAGGAGCACGGATTGGGTGCCGATGAAGTGGCCGCCGATGTAATCCCACAGGGAAATCACAAGAGCAAAGGGGTAGAGAATCTCTCTCTGGATTTGTTAGCACACAGCTGAACAAAAAGGGGTTCTATTTCAATATCAAAGTGTTGATTATTTCAGAGATACATAGGGTTATTTATAGTCGGAACAACCCTCCTACTTGGGTGTGAAATGGAGTTGGAATTTGTACAGATAAGCTAGCTGAAAGGTCTTCCCGAGAGGCAACTCCCTTCAGTTCTTGCGGGCCTTTTCAGCTTCTGGCAGTGCTCACTAAAATGATCATTACTCCTTAATGGGAAGTCAAAATGATGAACGGTTTCTTGCATTGGAATCTTGACTTCAAGGAGCTTCCAGTAATGTATCATTTGGCCCCTGTCTCTTCCCGAGCTAGTACAGACTTGGACGTGAAGTTGATGCTTCTGCGGCGTAACCCTGAGTCTTGTGTGTGTAACCTATCTTAGCTTGAGCAGCAGCCTTGTTGGTCTTCACGTAACTCGCCCTTGGCTTTATGTAACCTTCTTCTTGTTGTGCGTAACCTGTCTCCATCTGAGTGTAGTCCATTTCTTCATGTGTAAACCTTAACACGACAAGAGTACAACATTTAGGTAGTAAACCTTGTATGAATGTTCAATAGTGATAGTATTTGTTGAAGTCTTCGACCGGGCCGCATCACTAACCAAGTCTTTGAAAAATAAATCTTTGCTAGATGGGGTAGTGTACACTAGATAGAGTAGACACCATCTTACTGAAAGCCAATTTGTTGCCCATCGCTTCAAATTGCTCTACCTAAGCCACGACTCCACATTCGAATTGTGCACATTTTTGTCTCTCCCTAACAAGGATGATATCATATCTCACCTTGTCCATATTTAAAACAAGCATCTTTTTGCCATCAAATGATTAAAAATATTTCTCCGGTCGACTCATGGTTCGTAAACCGAAACATCCGACCTCGTATACCAGAATAACCGGTCTAGTGGGAACTTTCGATCTCATCATGTTCAAGTGAATTAAGTTTGCTCCAAGTTCAACAAGATTGCAAGTTACGCGCCTAGGCCATTTGACTGACACGATCCCCCATGAGACCCTGCACCTTTCCCTTGGCAAATGAGATCTATTAATATATACTGGAAAACACTTTTGCATCTCCTCAACGAAAGAAAACCCCATCGACATCTCCTCCTCTCGGCACTAGAAGACCCCATCGGCATCGCCTCCTATCGACGCAAGTACCGTCATCCTCTTTCCCAATTCAATCGATTTCTTTATTCTTTCGACCTTTTCCGCCTCTTGGAGCAAACTAATTTCTATGTGCATTTCAGAGCATCTCCCCCAATGGCCGGCGATAATCATCGCGTGCCTCCTGTGGAGCTCGCTCTCCTACCATCCACGCCGGCTAAAGCTCCGGCGGGGCCGAGATGCGGCGACTGCGGCAGGACAGAAACGCCGCAATGGATGGCCGGGCCGATGGGGCCCGGCACGCTCTGTGCTGACTGCGGCCTTCGTCGTTGGCATGCCGGGCAGTGGTGGGACAGGCGTTCTCTCCGCATCTATCAAACCACGATTCCCGTCTCACCGTCACCAACAGAAGCTGGCGTACAGTGGGTGGAGTGCCCGAGAGGCCGGGTTGGTCGCACGTGGCAGCCGTGGCCCTCCACTCCACCATTGATGTCAAGTGTGCCAGCCACTTGGACTGTCCCGGAGAGCTCAGGCGCACGGTCGTTCCCGTCCCCGCTCCACAGGCCGGTGGCGTTACCAGCCGCTCGGCCATTGATGTCAAGTGCGCCCGCCGCTTCGACTGTCCCGGAGAGCTCAGGCGCACGGCCGTACCCGTCGCCACCAGAAGCTGGCGTGCAGTGGGTGGAGTGCCCAAGAGGCCGGGCTGGTCGCATGTGGCAGCCGTGGCCCTCCACTCTGCCATTGATTTCAAGTGCATCCGCCGTCCCGGAGAGCTCAGGCGCACGGCCGTTCCCGTCCCTGCTCGACAGGCCGGCGGCGTTGCCAGCCGCTCGGCCATTGATGTCAAGTGCGCCCACCGCGCCGACTGTCCCGGAGAGCTCAGGGGCACGGACGTTCCTGTCCCTGCTCGAAAGGCCGGCGGCGTTGCCAGCCGCTCAGCCCCCGATGTTGGACCCGTTCCTGCTCGACGGCGAGGCGGCGCCTTTGATCCTCGACGACCCAGACTGGATGAAAAGATAATTGCCAATAATAACAAGTGTCACTTTGCTGTAATGCTTATTAGTGTATGATCAGAGAACTCTGTTTCCTCCTATGGAGTACTTTGGATGGATGTTCGTTCGAAAAATGTGAACCTATTTTGCGAACAAATCAACAAATAATTTAGTCCGGTCTTGTCACTTTTTCTTAACAGTAACATCCGCCCGTTGCCATCCTCGTGCCACAACTTCCCATGGAAGGTGGTTGCCATCATCAAGAGACACAGACGTGTTGGTCATACGGTGCGGGGACCCGCACATCAGCCCCTCAACGGTGGAAGATGAATGGAAGCCACTCAAGAGTCAAGACTCAAGAGGCGCCCGTTGCTTACCTCTCACCGAAGCGGTACAACTTCCCAGGCAAGGTGAGTAACTCGACATAAATCGCCATTCCTACCCCCCACCATCGGTGTCCTCACCAATTCCGAACCACGCTACCACTTCCCAAACACTCACGCCTCACTCCTACCCGGCCGACGCAATGACACGATCAGGCTCCCCGTCGCGCCGGCTATCCTCCACCGGTTCCCCGTCACGCCGACTATCCCCCACCGGCTCCCTGTCACGCCGGCTCTCACCCTCACCCTTCAACCAATCCTCCGGCGCCACATCATCTTCGCGTGCCCGTGACTGGGTGCCGTCGCGCGACGGCCAGTACTTCGCTTGTATGTGCACGGAGGAATTGTGGGGCCACATCCACGGCACGCTGCCGCCGCGCTCCACCGCCGCCAACGTCAACCCGCCGCCGCCGAGCTCCGACGCCGCCATCGTCGAACCGCCATCGCTCGTCGAAGGTTTCCCAAGAGCCGGTGGTGGCTCGCCGGCAGATTCCCAGCCTCCTCCACCGTCGCTGCCGCCGCCCTCTGACGACTACAATGTCGACCCGCCATCGATCGCTGGCACTTTGCCAAGAGCAGCTGGTGTCTTGCCGGCGGATATCCAGCCTCCTCCACCGTCGCCGCCTCGGAAGCTTACATTTACGGTTACCCTTCCTGCTGGTGAGTTTGATTCCGACGACTCCGACTCTGACTCCCAAGCTGACGCAGACTCGTCTGAGGTCTGTTTCCACAGCTACATCCCTTCGGTCCCCTGGGGTGATGCTTTGCACGTCTTCTTGCGCTTGAACGGCACGTACGGGTGCCCTGTCTGCCCCAACCTTATGCACCGGTGGCGCAAGCTGAATGAGGTCTATTGACGGCTGTTAAGTACCACTTTTATGCCGTCAATACCTGCATAGAATAAACGGAAAGTAATCATCAACACTATAATAGGGTTTATACTGACAATTTCCACAAGTGTCTGTGTTTCTATCTTTTGTTGCAGGACACATCGAAATGCACATGGAATGATGCAATTGAGAGCAAGTAAATTGATGGCATGAATATGGCATCATCATAAATAGTCCCAAATGCCCATTTGGACTAACCATTGTGATGGGCTCATCGAGACAATCAAAATGGATATATCATTTGCATACATCGGAGCCCGGATGAGAGAGATATGCACAAGACATCATGTGCGCCCGGTGGGACCCACACCAAGCCACGTGGCGATGTGCTGGCACGCAGATACCATGTGTCCATGACACCTCATCAATCCAAGAGAAGCACCTCCTGACGAATCAGACGCCGCCATGTGTTCAGCACAAGGATTCAAGGGCCCACAACCCGAGCAAACCGCCTCCAACCGACTCATACACCGGGAACCGCCTTGGGGACCCACTTGGCAGTCACCCAGACGAAAGGCGACGCAAACGGAGCCAACCCGGGATTGGCCGACCCCACAGGTCGGCCGACCCCACAGGTCGGCCGACCCCACTGTAAGGCGGTTCGCGGCCGTCTTCCACATGTCGTCTCCCCATTGGATCCTAAGGGCATTCCCGTGGTGCTTGGGGTGTTCTCGTGTGGTGACCGGGCCTATAAATAGAAGGGGAGGGGGTAAGAAATGAGACACACCATCTCACTCAAGGATGAGAGCTTTCCTTCAAAGGAGAGGCCTCTCCTTGGTAGATTAGAGAGTAGGAGAGTGAGAGAGGGGTTTGTACTTCTATGGAGGCTTCGTTCTTCATTTAGAATAAAGTGAGTATTTCTGCATTTTCTATTTAGACTAAAGTAGCATTCATGCATAGGTGAATAGTTCTTGTGTTCTTCACTTGTTCATGATTTAAAGGCTTGTGTTCTTCATGAGCTTAGCCTTTGATCTTGTGGTGTAGTTCATAAGTTGCTAATTCTGTTTGTATGCCTGCTAGTCCAATTAGAGTAAAGTGGATGCTCCTACATTCTAGTTTAGACCAAAGTCCTTCCGTGATCCTTGTTTAGATAGTGGTTACCTGAGTGAGTTCTGGTCTCTCCCTCATGGGTTTGTCGCTCCGTCTTCGTACGGAGTGCTATAGTGTTGTTACGGGTCGACAGACGTAGCCGTGCTATAGTAGTAACCGGTGGTGTAGATGTGGTGTCTAGACAACGGGTTATCCTTCGATTGCCCTGTATCCCACGATTTGTCTTGGGGTAGGCCGCGGTAGTGACAGCCGTTGGACCCTTCCGGAATCCCCCATGTCCGGATATAGGTGTAGGCAACCATTTGCCGTGAACCGACTGTTATAGCCAGGAGGGTCCGGTGTCCGAAACGAGAGTTCCTAACCGAGAGACTGTCAACTCTGCCCACGATCAGCAGGATCCTCTCCATCTTCATCTCGCCCTATAGAGTTGTGTCCTTGGACCATAGCTAGGCTAGGAGGTAGTACACACCGTTCCTTGGATTCGATACCCTTGGGAATACTCCTGAGGTGAAGTGCTACAGCGGTATTTCCGTGCTCTTGCGGATTCTTTCGTACCCGTCGGTATACCCAGGTGGATCTTACGCTCACGCTAACAAGGGCCCGTTAGTGGTGAGGTTAAGAAATACCAACAAGGTCAAGGACCATGTCCTTGGGATGGCCAGGCCTACGCCCCTGAGGCAGAACTACAAGAAGAAGTGGAGCCACCACCGCGTCGTGGCCAAGAATGAGGGATGGATGGAGTAGATGGAGTGAGGGAGCCGCGCCGGTGGAAGATCTATGCTGTTATGTTATCTGTGATGTTAATTAGTATCTTTAGATTTCGTTGGAACATTGTCTTATGTATGTTAACTTTGTGATGTTATGTTATCAGTGATGTTAATTAGTATCGTTAGATTTCGTTGGAACATTGTCTTATGTATGTGGAAATTGTGATGTTTAATTAGTCACTTTGGAATGGACTCTGTTTCCTACTTTGGATGGATGTTCGTTCGAATAATGCGATCATATTTTCCTAATAACAATTCAACGAACCATTTCGTCCGGTCCGGTCACTTTTGCAGATCAGTAAGATCCGGCCGTAGTCATTCTATTTTGCCCACAAAATCAACACTGAATTTAGTCCGGTCTGGTCAACTTTTCTTATCAGTAACATCCGGCCGTAGCCTTCCTCGACAGGCCGAGGCGCCTGTTGCCTAATTTCATGGAAGCTTGGCACAATGCCCCATGGAAGCTTGTAGATGAATCGCAACCACTCGATCTACAGGCCTGTTGCTTAGCTTGTCACATAAGCTTGCACAACTTCTCATGGAATCTGGCCATTGTATTCCTACCACCATCGGCGTCCTTGCCAATTCCGAACCACTCTACCCATAGTTCTCTTCCCAAACACTCGCGTTTCAGTCCTACTGCCCGTCCGACGCAATGAAGCAATCAGTCTCTCCCAGACACACAGAGCTCAGGCGCATGGCCGTACCCGCCCCTGCTCGTCGGTCCAGCGGCATTGCCAGCCTCTCGCCCACCGCCTCCTCAGGAGCTGAATCCGGGTCCTGGCTGTCACCGTGCGGCCTCCACTTCATTCGCTCCTACTTAGAGTGGCAAGGGCATCAATTCCACGGCACGGAGCCGCCCCGCTGCGACGCCGCCAACGTCGACCCGCCAATGCCCGGAGCCGCTGGTACGTCGCCAGCGGATTCCCAGCATCCTCCACCACTTGCAGAGTTGGACTCTCACTCCAATTCCGACTCCAACTCGGACACCCAAATTGACATAGACCATCTTAAGACCTTTGCTCTGCGCGTCTTCCGGCGCACTACCAACACCTACGGGTGCCCTGTCTGTCCGAACCGTATGCACCGGTGGAGGAACCTGAATGAGATCGAGGACCACGTCCTTGGGATGGCCAGGTCTGAGGCCCTGAGGGAGGAGAACATGAAGAAGTGGAGCCGTCACCGCGTCCTAGCTAGAAACGAGGGATGGATGTAGATGGAGTGAGTGAGCCGCGCCAATGGAAGACCAATGCCGATATGTTATAAGTGATGTTAGTTAGTATCTTTAGATTTCGTGGGAACATTGTCTTATGTATGTGAACATCGTGATGTTAATTAGTAACTTTACATTTCCATGAAACATGGTCTCATGTGTTGTCCGGCCTATTCGTGTTTCATAGACAAGAACATCCGCTCTTATTGTACTTATACATGATCGTGTTTCCTAGCTTGACACATTTTTTTCGAATCGAGGGCATCCCCCATTTCCATTGCAACAACGGAAATACTGAACAAGTCACAGAACAGGGATAAAAGAGGAGTTCACTGGCCCTTGACTCGCCCTAACCTACCTTGACTAAAGCTAGATTAGGACAACGATCGCCCCTAGGACTCCCAGGGAGAGTAAGCATCACCAGACAACGAGTCTGAACATCATCACAAGTTTCCAACCCAAAACATAGCACCACTAGACAGACCTACACCAACATCTGCCAATCGCTTGACAATGTCAGTTTCCTAGCTTGACACATGATTTGGAGAAGTTGAAGATCAATATTGGAGGATTAATAAGAAATAGCAATGTGATCGTTGCTCACCTTGACCAAATTCAAAACAAGCATCCGGTTATTACCAAACATCCAAAATGCTAATGCATACCTAACCCAAACCATGTTTATGAATTTGGTTATCGTTTGTTTGTTGATCAATCCCCATGTTTGAAGTTGTTTATGCTTTGTTTCCCTGACCATCTCTGTTCCTTGTCTCCCTATAAATGTTATCCTATTTTATCGCTCTCAAAAACTATGAAATCATAGATCACCTTTGCCCAAAATCAAAACAAGCATCTTTTACAGGTCCTGAAAAATTTGTGTTTTCTGTATATTTTTCTAGACCGAAACATCTGGTCTGTTAATGCATCCCATACCCGAACATCCGATTTAATGGCAGTAAACAGTTCATCTCTGCATGTTGAAGTGCTTGTAAATATAGTTTGCTCCAAATTCACTAAGATTACAAATTTACATAGTTCTTTTCTTTGCAAAAGACCGTTACATTATTAGAGATTGAGGTGCCTCCTTGCATTAGCGTGATACTACTCCCGAAGAGACACCCCGACTTTCCCTGAAACTAAGATCTATTAATATACCGGACTCTCCCAACTCCCTCCATTGGCTTGTCTCAAACTCTCTTCCTCCAGAAAACCACAACCACTATGCCTTCTTCTCCGATTCGACTTCCCGCCTCCCCGTTCCCTTCCAACCCCTCCTCCATCGGGACACCACCCGACTCCCCCCAACCAAGCGCATGCGAGCCATCCGAGCCCTACTTGAGTGAATCTGATGTAGAAGACATGGAAAAGCAGGAGAGTGAGGACGGCGAGGATGAGTACGACTACGTGGAAGAGGATGAAGAGGAAGAGGAAGAGGAAGAAGAAGAGGATGAGGAAGAGACGTGGGCGGCCATAGAGAAGAAGCGATTGGCGGCCAAGAAGAGGAAGTGGGTGGAGCCCAAGAAGAGGAATCAACAGACAGAGGTGTTTGTGAGGCAGCTTTTGAAGGATGACAAGGCCGGTAAGCTTGATTCGTTCAAGGACATTCCATCGGCGAAGAAGAAGAAAGGTGCGGAGGAGGAGGAGGAGGAGGTGGACTCGAAGAGGACCAAGAAGAAGATGGACCTCGGCGCTAGTCCTTCAAATGCCGGCCCCACCAATCCCGGTCCCATGGCTCCCCCAGCCATTGAAGCTCCCTTGACGCCAGAGTCATCGGGGAACTCCTCGGAGGGGTCGTCTTAGATTACTCGGATTTGGGTTTTCTTTTTCACTTTCAAATAGGTGGTCTTGTGGATGGAAAGGTCAATTGTATGTTTTCTTTTGGATAGAAAAGATCGATCCCCTGTTTTCCTGCTCTGTGAATCTTGTAGTGGTAGGAAAATCCCCTGTATCCCCTGTTATCCATGAAGAACATGGGTGTTCTTTTTTTCCATGATCGCCTTCCTTGCTTCAGTGGATTTCCCTGGTCTTGATGCGTTGCCATAGTCTGAGATGTAATGTCTTGTCATGTGATATTTTATTCTTATCCCACCGCACCGCATTGCAGATACACACGTAAATGATGACCGATTTTACAAATTTACCATTTGACTAAATTCACCATTTTGCCAAGAATATAAAAAACATAAATGATGGTCACCTTGCCCAAATTATTCAACTTAAATGTGCACATACATGATACATCCCCATAGACCTACACCCGTACAGTGGCACTGGCACAGGTGTGCACAAACACACACCCAACAACGAAATCTTCGGACTTGGCAACGAGGAAGACAACAGACACGGTCATGGAGATGGATACGTCACACGCCTATCCCGTCATACCTAATGCATGACGGAATGTAGCATAACGAGGATCCGCGCGGAGATATTCCTCCAATGCACGGTGCCTACCCCTCGACTTCATGGTACGTCCCGAGCGACCAATGCCAAAAGCATGCTGTAGGATGTCATGAAATCCCCACTGCCGGTTAGCAAGATTGCAGTAAGGGCACACACAGCGACCATGGCGAAGCACACGAGTGTAACCCTGCTCCTACAGCCAAGCCAAAGCATCTTTCTTCATCTCCTCCGTTTCTTCCCCGTCCGCTTCGTCCATGTCGTACAGATCATATGGATCCATGTATCCTGGCCGCTGCGGAAGTGGCACAGCATGGAAGTTGGCGGTTCCTCCATTTGCATCAGAAGCCATCCTCCTACACACTCGCAAACAATGTAAACATGATAAGCACTGACCAGAAACAATGATTGTATCCTGTAAAAACACGACGCGAAAGCTAAGAGCTCACCTCTTTTCACAGCGCGCAGAACCAAATAGAGAGGTCTGCTAGCACAATGCGTGGAGGATGAAGAGGCGATGAGCAAAGGCCTTGGGGGCACGCCTATTTATCGAACCATGACCGATACTAGGGCAGTGTGCACCTCATGGCAGAACATGCCCTCACGGGATTACAGTAGCCATGAAAATACGTGGGATGCTCGGAATACGAAGGCCTACACTGCTGAGGAATCCTGTCACAAGTATAGGGCGGAATATGCAGGCTTTTTCCCCGGTAGGCATGCGAAATATTTTGTGGGTACACGAGTGTGCTTTGGTCCGGATAAAAACGCAGAACGAAGATCCTTATATCCGTATGACTTAAAAAAATAGATGTGTAGGCATTGTAGTGGGAGAAGCAGCTGTTAGGTTTTGTGATCTTCGACTGGAAACGCACCCAGCTTCACTGAAGCGTGAGCCTCTTCCAGATATCTGTCTCCCGCCTATATTGTACGCCATCGAAATCCCACCCAAACTCGCTGACAATATGGGGCCGCCATTGCACGGCCGCACTTGTCAGTGGCCCCGAAGCAAGTGCAGCTTACCAAATTTTCATTTCGCGGTCCGGAAGTCGAAAGCAGGATTTTCAAATTCTGTATTCCCTCTCCGCCCTGAAATAATAAATACTCTACTCCAATGCTACCGCATTGCACCACTAAACTCCCGCCTTCCATTTCCAAAAAGCATCACTCTGCTCAGCTAGATCTGCGGTGGCGGTCCGACCTCGCCGTCACCGGTGGAGGGGGAGGGGTATCTCAGCAGATGGTGGGCGGCAGATATCGGTGTTCTGCTTGCGTCTGCTGTGCTGGCCAAGCTGAGCAGTTGAGTGAGGATACGGCGCGAGCACCGGCTCCCAATGCCCCCTCAATCCATTGGCCCCTGAATCTTGGAGCTTCATAAGTGAGAATCTCATTTCCTTTTCTTTCTAGTCCCCTAGTAGTATTTTCGTTGGCTTAGAAAGTAAATTGCTTCGTTTATTGTGTTAGTTCTGAGATTCTTCTCTTAACTCTTCCGCTCTAGATGCAGTCACTGATTTGGAACACAAGTTAATTGATGAGCCATGCATTGAAAGTATATTGCTTTGTGTATTGTGTTAGATTGGATATTCTTCTCTTACCTTGGCCGCTCTAGATGCAGTTACTAATTTGTAACACAACTTAATAGATGAGCCATGCTTAGAAAGTAATTTATTTTGTTTATTGTCTTAGATTTCAGATCCTTCTCTTACCTTGACCGCTCTAGATCCAGTTCCTGATTTGTACCTTTTTGTGTAGGGCCTAGCATCCTACTCTTGCATTGCTGAGATTCAATCACATGTCATGGTATGTAACAAAATGCATGATTATCCTGCTACTTTATTCTTAGGATTATTCTTAAGTTTATTTGCTTGCTTCGTTTAAGGTTCAAGTTTGACTTCTCCTTTCATTTTTAGGCTCAAATGTTGAGGACAATCCTTGCGGTTCAAATATCAAATTCCTGTCCCTCCAATGTGAAGTCAAAGCCATTCATTAATTACATGCCTCGAGATTATCCAGCTTTCGCTACATGCTCAAGACCTGAAGTTTTGTTGGGAGGGCTCGATGCAGCTGCTGACCTTGGTGAAATCTTTGTTGAACAGGACCAAGTTTTGACAGACTTGGAAGATCAAGGCAGAAGCATCAGATGTAGCAATGAAAGTGTAGACTGATGAGATTGAGAGGTTGAAGAAACAAGTAGAAACTACTGAGACCCTCCTTCGTCAACTGCTAAGCTCGCGCCTTTGGTATGGCCACTGTGTTTCTTAGTCTTCTGCTTGTGTCCTCCCAGCTAGTTGTGCTGGTTTGTGAGTACGGAGCTTTGTTATCTTAGTGGGTTCTATTTCAATACCAGCTTTATTTGTGAGCATGGAGATATCATGTGTATTGGTTTGTGAGCTCCTACTTACAATCTGCTTGTGGTTGTTCTGTGTTCATTGATAATAATGTGTCATGTGTGATCCGAAACATTAATTTGTATCAGTGGTATGGAAATATTATCTGTGATGTTAATTACTTAATTGATTAGCATGTAATATGAGATTGAATTATATTTGACTAAGCGCTACCTGGAGTGCAGCCCAAAATAACAGGGAAAAAATATGTGGGCTTGCCCCCTCGGCCCATTATTTTTTTACGAATTCAAAAACGATTTATTAATAAAATGGGCCGTATCAAAAATGACGTCATCAAATGGTGGGCTGGGTCTAATATCAGTTGGGCCTTAATCATTTTATGACGTCATCGAATATTGAACTCGATCCAACCAGTACTGTACCCAAAACAAATTAATGACGAATGCAATTATTGGGCTCGGTCATACTAAAACCGGGCCTAAAACATTCTACGACGACCTCGATTATTGGGTCGGTCCAACCAGAATTAGGCCTAAAAGTGTCTATGACGACAACAATTATTAGGCTCCATCCAACCATAAATAGGCCTTAAACATTATATGACGCAAACAATATTGGGCTCCATCCAACCTTAATAAGGCCTAAAACCAATTTATGACGAAAGAAACATTGGGCTCAGCTTAACATTAAGTGGGCCAAATTCAATCTATGACGACAAGGTATTTGGACCTTGGCCCGTCAAAATATGGGCTGAATTCACTTAATGACAAAACGGTTTGTCACAAAACGCCGTGCCACATCAGATTTTCGTTCGACGTGGCATGTACCTTATGACGCCTTTGTGTTACGAATTTATACGCGTCATTAAACTCATGACGCCGGGAAATAAGGTCTGTGACGCTCGATTAATGACGGAGCGTTTTCGTAACAACCGGTGTCATTAATCGTGGTTTATGACGAGAAACGGCCTTTTTTGCATCACTAGTTGGCGTTTTTCTTGTAGTGATGCTGTAAATTGTAAAGGGTTTGCTCGGAGGTGGTTTGTTTGATTTTGGTGTGTACACTTTTTCCCGACCACACAGGGTCGCTATTTATGTCCTGAGGACAACCCGACTCCTAGCCGATTACGGCAATGTTTACTTGCATCTAATGAAAACAAACACTACTAAAATATAGAAAAAGACTCATGCAGGAGTCAGACTCTCCTAAAACTGACTCTGACCCGTTGCCAATCGTGGATTGACCCACCTCCGCCGTGTTCTTGTCTTTAGCGCATCTTCCTGAATTCTGCCTTCTTCCTTTCCATCGGCCTATTCCTTAGTTGACCATCGGCCGATCGGTTTGACCCGCCAGCTCTTCGATAGAGTTGGATTCCTTTGACTATCGGCGAATCCTGCTGACCACCCTTCTCTCTCTTTTTATCAGCTGCTCTTTCTTATCCCTTTTGACCTATTTTTCCAAAAAATGGTGTCAACACATAGGACTCTTAGGAGATATTGGGCTGAGGCGGTCAATACTGCGTGCCATGTTGGGAACCAGTTTTTCTTCGGGCCTTCTTGAACAAGACATGCTATGAGCTCATGCACGGGCGAGCACCGAGAGTGAGCCATTTCAGGGATTTTGGTTGTCGGTGCTTTATTCTCAAGAAGGGTAGGCTTGATAAGTTTGAGTCGAGGTCCTCCGATGGCATCTTTTTGGGTTATGCGAGTCATTCTCGAGCATTCTGTGTGCTCAACCTTGATACTAACCTAGTCATGGAAACTTGTGAGGTTACCTTCGACGAGACCCAACCATGTAGTTCGTCTGTTTTTTGAGTGTGCAGGTGACGATGAGATTGGCAAGAAGATCTTGGAGGATGAGGAGGAGGATGCTGGAGAGGATGATGGTGATGATGGTGAAGCTCCAGCCGAGCATGTACCCTCTACTTCCACTACGACGACTACGGTGCAGGATGGCCCATCCCCTACACCGACTATGATCCAGCAAGATCAAGTGGAGGCTGCTGCTGAGGGGGAGGTCGTCTCCAATCGAGAGGCACCGAGACGCGTTCAAGTTGATCATCCTCCCTCAAGAATCATCGGCGACATCAATGAGCGTATGGCACGGTCAACGTCCGGAAATGTTTCTCACTTTGCTCATTGAGCTTTTGTCGCTACCTTTGAGCCGAAAGACATTGGACACGCCC
Organism: Cenchrus fungigraminus; assembly: GCA_036936925.1. Lineage (NCBI taxonomy): Eukaryota > Viridiplantae > Streptophyta > Magnoliopsida > Poales > Poaceae > Cenchrus > Cenchrus fungigraminus. The sequence continues at coordinate 51,004,045 of CM072772.1, read as the reverse complement.
TCTCTGATCCTAATTGGGTGAACGCAATGCATTAGAGAACTATGAGAGAAACCAAGTTTGGAAGTTGGTAGAGCCACCACCACATTGCAAACCTATCGGGACAAAATGGGTGTGGAAGAACAAAGAGGGTGAGAATGGTGAGGTGGTGAGAAACAAATCGAGGTTGGTTGCTCAGGGCTATAGTCAGAAGGAGGGGATAGACTATGAGGAGACATTTGCTCCTGTAGCCCATTTGAAGGCGATTAGGATCCTTCTAGCCTTCTCTATGGCTAAAGGGTTCAAATTGTACCAAATGGATATGAAGAGTGCCTTTCTGAATGGGTTTTTAGAAGAAGAGGTTTATGTGAAGCAACCACCGAGCTTTGAGAGTGCTGAGTTTCCCCACCGGGTGTATAGGCTGAGGAAGGCGTTGTATGGGCTGAAACAAGCTCCCCGTGCTTGGTATGGCCGTTTGAGGGGGTTCTTGTTCAGCAAGGGGTTTGAGATGGGCAAAGTAGATAAGACTCTTTTTCTCCTCAGGCAGGGTGATGATATCCTAATTGTTCAGGTGTACGTGGATGATATTGTCTTTGGTGGTTCGTCTCACTCTTTGGTTGCGAGGTTTGCAGAGGACATGAGCAAAGAATTCGAGATGTCTATGATGGGAGAATTGTAGTTCTTTCTCGGGCTTCAGATCAAGCAGGCAATGGAGGGAACCTTTGTGCATCAAGCCAAGTACACGAAGGACATCCTCAAGAAGTTCAAGATGGATGACTCAAAGCCCCTGTCGACAACAATGAGTATGACTACAGCGCTGTATGCGGACGAGGACGGAGAGCCCGTGGACCAGAAGGTGTAACGGAGCATGATAGGCTCTCTCATGTACTTCACAACGACGAGGCCGGACATTCAGTTTTCTTTGTGTATATGTGCTCGTTTTCAGGCGTCGCCGAGGACTTCACATCGGTAGGCCGTCAAGTGGATCTTCAGGTATCTTCGATACACTCCTGAGCTCGGTCTTTGGTACTCGGCGTCCTCTTCTCTTTTGCTTCTTGGGTTTTCGGATGCCGACTTTGCGGGGTGTCGAGTCGATAGGAAGTCGACTTCGGGGACGTGCCAGTTTTTGGGTTCTTCGCTTGTTTCTTGGTCTTCTCGCAAACAATCTAGTGTAGCTCAGTCTACCACAGAAGCCGAGTATGTTGCTGCCGCTAGTTGTTGCTCACAGCTACTTTGGATCACATACACGCTGAGTGACTTTGGTGAGGAGCGTACCCATGTTCTTCTCATGTGTGATAGCACGAGTGCCATTAGTGTTGCCAAATATCCCATGCTACACTCCAGAACCAAACATATAGAGGTGAGGTACCACTTCTTAAGAGACAATGTTGAGAAGGGAAATGTAGACTTCATCCATGTACCAACCGAAAAACAGCTCGCCGATATCCTAACAAAGCCTTTGGACCAAGCTACATTTGCTCGTTTGTGAGGGGAGCTTGGAGTGGTTTTTCCTTTTTGAGCTTCGGTTGAGGGTCTGATGTACATATGCATGTTGCATTTTCATTTCTATACCATATCATGCTTGCATCTTTGTATCATAAACTGCATTTGTATCATATGCCTTAGGAATGTGCTTCTCCTATATACTCTGATCACCATGATATGCTGGATATGAGCTTATGACCTTGCTAGTGTTGCTCATGTGATGTTTTAGCTATGCTCTTGGTAGCTTTGGGATGTATATGCTTGTGGATGGCTTAATTTTGTGAAAATGATATATATGATCCTCTCTTGTGAGTTGAATGCCTCTCATGTTCAAATTGTGCACATATGGCTATGTCTTGCTTAATTTGTGCTTGGAAACCATGTTCTTTTCATTAGGGGTCAAAGACCAATTTGTCATCATGAATGTTTAGCCTACATGCTACCTTGTGGAGAAGCCTAAGCTTCTTTTTGTCGCAAAGGCACTTCATGTACCATGCTTAACTTGAAATCATGAAATTGGTATATGAAATGCTTGTGCTTGAAAAATGTGCTTCCATGTCATTTATGTGATTTAAATTCCTTATCTTGGGTGCTAAACCGTTACATGATGTTCACCATTGAGAAGTCTCATATTTAGAAGTGACACATGGCTCGGTGGCTTTGACATGACATGAGATAGCTTGTAGGTGTTTGTGATGATCTTGTGATGAGAATTGGTGACCTTACATGAAGTTTGTGAGTTATATGTTGTTTGTGCTCATTTTGATCATGTTTAGGTCCTATGCTCATGAGAGGGAAATTTGTGTTGAAAAATGCTTCATTTTGATCATGGCTATGTCACATGCTTATATGTCCCTATCTATCTTGTTGGCGATGCTTGTACTACATTTGTGGCTATCTTGATTGTCTATGTCTCAATTTTAGCATGTTGTAGTGCTCTTTGTATTCTTGATAAGCACATGCTTGCATTTGTAGACATGACTCATGCATTACCAACAAGGGGGAGGAAAGTACCCAATTCATGCATCCAGGGGGAGTTTTGCATCGAGGGGAGAAAAATTGGGAGAAATGCATTTGTTCAGGGGGAGCTTGCATTCATGCATTTGGGAGCTCTTTGTCGACTGATTTAAGTTGTGCTCTTTTGCCGATGGTGTCGAGCCCTTTTGCCTCACCTTGAGGAGTCGACAATTTTGGAGCATTTTATCTAGGTTGTGTCGGGCCGTTGCCCTTGTCTTAGGGGACCGAGATTTTTCTCTCTGAAGTGATATCGTTTTGGCTTTTGTTTGGCTTTTGATCACTTGTTTGAGTTTTTTATTCGTTTCTTTTCTTTTTCTCTTTTCTCTGAATTGGTTACTATGTGTGTTGTCAATGCACTCATCAAGGGGGAGATTGAGGACTGGAGCGTCCGAGGACCGGTGGATGGTCCCTCCTGTCTGTGATGAGTGATTGACAACGTGGTGTGGACTGACTCTTGGCTGAGTATTGCAGGTGCAGGTTGCGGCTTGACTCGTGTTGGTGCAGGTGAAGAGCGGGCGCGAAAGGTCTTAGCCTTGCGGGGCCTTCGAGGAGTGGAGAGACAAGTAGGCTCGGCTCGATGGACCCGGTGGCCGAATGGGATCAAGTGCGGGCCGCATGGTGGCAAGAAAAGCAAGACGAAGTCGTCGACCAAAGCCGGTGCAGGGCAGCGACTCACGACCGGAGTCTGCACGCGGTGTTTGCGGCGGTTCACCACAAAATCGCCGAGTTACTTGGTTGAGCCACAAAACCAAGACCGGAGGCTCGGCGGGCGGAGACGTGATCCGGGCGCGCCGAGAAGCTTTGATGCCAGGGGACACACGGCAGGATCGCAGGGCTTGTGTCGGGAGGACGCGGACTGCGGTGAAGGCGTGGCCGCCCGATGAAGAGGAGTGCTACTTGACCACATTGCCCCTGAGGGGTTTGTATCTCAGTTTAAGTGCTAGGGGTAGCTTGGTCATTTGCCCAACCCAGAGGGACTCATATATATAGCTCTAGGGTTTCTGGGCAAACCATCCATCTGGACTGCTTCTCATTTCCCTGCTCCATAGGCTTAGATTTTCTTCACCGCTTTGTAGAGAATCTGACATCCGAGTGTATGGAAGCTTTCGTGGTTGCGTTGATTTCCTTCTTGTAGCTCGTGTGATTTTCATGTCTTTTTCGGGCTATTTTCGTTGGATTTTCGTGCACGGCTTGTTCCTCGGATTCTGAGGTGTTTGGGTTCGGATTTCATTGTGGGGATCATGGATAGATGCCTTGTGCACCTTTTTGCTTGATCTTGACCCCTCAAACTCTGGATTTGGCCTTGGATTTGAGGATTTCGAGTGGTTCCCTAGCTTTTTGGTTGAGCTCGGTTCGTGATCGATTCCCGGTGATTTAGTTGGTTTGAGGCCTCAAGTTTTTGGGCATAGCATCCCCTAGGGTCGCTTCACATCTCCCCCAAATCTTGTCTCAATCCATGCAGCTGTTTGGGAGATCCATGGAAGGCTAGGTGGCGTTGACTTCGCGGGTTGGGCTGTTTCTGCTTCCGTTCGCGTGGGACGGACCGTCCGCGAGTTGACAGTTCGTCGCGTGTTCGTCCAGTTCTTGCGAGCTCGCACGTCGATCTGTTGAAGGGTTAGGCTTTTGTTGAGTGTGGTTTTCGGACTGTCCGTCGTGTGGTGACAGACCGTCCGTAGGCTTGACGGACCGTCCGCACAGAGTCCACGGACCGTCCACCGTCATCGGACCGTCCGGAGGCTTGGGTCGGACCATCCGTACTTTCGAGGTGCGGTACTGGAGGTTCTGTCCGTTAATACGGACCGTCCGCCAGAGGGGCTCGGACCGTCCGCCAGGCCCTGACGGACCGTCCGTGAGGGTCGATCGGATCGTCCGTCCTGGCCAGGCAGATTTGCCTAAGTCCTTTGCTTCCTGAGTTGTGCTTCCGCTTGGGATTTGTTTGGGGCTTGCTCCTAGGGTTGGTAGGTCTGTTGTGACTACGCGACCTTGGCAAGCTCGTGTGGGAATCCTTGGTTGTGGATTTGGGGCATAAGCCGAGTTCATCCTTCGGGAAGAATTTTTATCGGCTCCCATTCACTCCCCCCTCTCTGGTCGCCTAATCAGTTCTTCATCAGAAGGAGGGGATAGACTATGAGGAGACATTTGCTCCTGTAGCCCGTTTGGAGGCGATTAGAATCCTTCTAGTCTTTTCTGTGGCTAAAAGGTTCAAATTGTACCAAATGGATGTGAAGAGTGCTTTTATGAATGGGTTTTTGGAGGAAGAAGTTTATGTGAAGCAACCACCGGACTTTGAAAGTGTTGAGTTTCCCCACCGATTGTATAGGCTGAGGAAGGCGTTGTATGGGCTGAAACAAGCTCCTCGGGCATGGTATGGCCGGTTGAGGGGGTTCTTGTTCAACAAGGGGTTTGAGATGGGCAAAGTAGACAAGACTCTTTTTCTCCTCAGGTAGGGTGATGATGTCCTAATTGTTCAAGTGTATGTGGATGATATTGTCTTTGGCGGCTCGTCTCACTCTTTGGTTGCAACGTTTGCAGAGGACATGAGCAAAGAATTCGAGATGCCTATGATGGGGGAATTACAGTTCTTTCTCGGGCTTCAGATCAAGCAGGCCAAGGAGGGAACATTTGTACATCAAGCCAAGTACACCAAGGACATCCTCGAGAAGTTCAAGATGGATGACTCAAAGCCCCTGTCGACACCGTTGAGTACAACTACAGTGCTGGACGCGGACGAGGACGAAGAGCCCATGGACCAGAAGAAGTACCGGAGCATGATCGGCTCCCTCTTGTACTTTACGGCGACGAGGCCAGACATACAGTTCGCTGTGTGCTTGTGCGCTCGCTTTCAGGCATCGCCCAGGACTTCACATCAGCAGGCCGTCAAGCGGAACTTCAGGTATATTCGATAAACTCCTGAGCTTGGGCTTTGGTACTTGCGTCCTCTTCTCTCTCGCTTCTTGATTTTTTGGATGCCGACTTTGTGGGGTGTCGTGTCGATAGGAAATCGACTTCGGGTACTTGTCAGTTTTTGGGTTCCTCGTTGGTTTCTTGGTCATCTCGCAAATAATCAAGTGAAGCTCGGTCTACCACAAAAGCCGAGTATGTAGCTGCCGCTAGTTGTTGCTCCTAGGTGCTTTGGATCACCTATACTTTGAGTGACTTTAGTGAGGAGTGCTCCCATGTTCCCCTCATGTGTGATAGCATGAGTGCCATTAGTGTTGCCAAAAATCACGTGCTACACTCCAGAAGCAAACATATAGAGGTGAGATACCACTTTTTGAGAGACAATGTGGAGAAGGGAAACATAGACTTGATTCATGTGCCAACCCAGAAACAGCTCGCCGATATCCTAACAAAGCCTTTGGACCAAGCTACCTTTTCTTGTTTGCGGGGTGAGCTTGGTGTGGTTTTTCCATTTTGAGCTTGGGTTGGGGATCTCATGTACATATGTATCTTGCATTTTCATTCTTGTAACATATCATGTTTAGCATCTTTGTATCATAGACTGCATTTGTATCATATGCTTTAGAGGATGTGCTTCTCTCATATGTAATGATCAATGTGATATGTTAGATGTGAGTTTATGATCTTGCTTGTGAGCTCTTGTGATGTATAGCTATGCTCTTGGTAGCTTTGGAGATATATGCATGTGAAATGGCTTATTTTTGTGAAAATGCTAATGTGATCCTCTCTTGTGAGTTGAATGCCTTTCATGCTCATTGTGTGCTCAAATAGCTATATCTTGCTTAATTTGTGCTTGGGAATCATGCTCTTTTCATTTGGGGTCAAAGACCCGTTTCTCATCATGAATGTTTAGTCTACATGCTACCTTGTGGAGAAGCCTAAGCTTCTTTTTGCCGCAAAGGCACTTCATGTACCATGCTTAATTTTAAATCTTGAAATTGGTAATTTGAAATGCCTATGCTTGAAAAATGTGCTTCCATGTCATATGTGCTTTAAAAATCCTTATCTTGGGTGCTAAACCATTGCATGATGTCTACCATGGAGAAGTCTCATGTTTAGAAGTAGACACATGGCTCGGTGGCTTTGACATGACATGAGATAACTTGTAGGTGTTTATGATGATCTCGTGATGAGAACTTGCGACCTTGCATGGAGTTTGTGGGTTATATGTTGTTTGGGCTCATTTTGGCCATGTTGAGGTCCTATGCTCATGAGAGGGAAGTTTTGTTGGAAAATGCTTCATTTTGATCATGGCTATGTCACATTCTTAATGTTCCTTTCTATCTTGTTGGCAATGCTTATACTGAATATATGGCTATCTTGCTTGTCTATGTCTCATTTCTAGCATGTTGTAGTGCTCTTTGTCTATTTGAGAAGCACATGCTTACATTTGTAGACTTGATTCATGGATTACCAACAAGGGGGAGAAAAGTACACAATTCAATTTGCATCAAGGGGGTAGAAAAATAGGGAGAATGCATTTGTTCAAGAGGAGCTTGCATTTATGCAGGGGGAGCTCTTTGTGTCGCCTGAATTTGATTTGTGCTTTGCTGCTTTTGCTGATGGTGTCGAGCCCTTTTGCCTCACCTTGAGTAGTCGGCATTTTGGAGCATTTTGTCTCGGTTCTGTTGAGCCGTTGCCCTTGCCTTAGGGAACTGAGACTTGTTCTCTCAAGTGATCTCGTTTTAGCTTTTGTTTGGCTTTTGATCACTTGTTTGAGATCTTGGGTTTTTCTTTTTCTCTTTTCTCTGAATTGGTTACTATGTGCATTGTCAATGCACTCATCAAGGGGGAGATTGAGGACCGGAGCGTCCGAGGACCGGTGGATGGTCGCTCCCTAGTGTGATGAGTGATTGACAACGTGGTGTGGACTGACTCTTGGCCGAGTATTGCAGGTGCAGGTTGCAGCTTGATTTGCGTTGGTGCAGGTGAAGAGCGGGCGCAAAAAGTCTTAGTCTTGCGGGGCCTCCGAGGAGTGGAGAGACAAGTAGGCTGGGCTCGATGGACTCGGTGGCCGAACAGGATAAAGTGCGGGCCGCATGCTGGTAAGAAAAGCAATACGAAGTCGTGGACAGGAGCCAGTGCAGGGTAGCGGCTCACGACCGGAGCCTGCACGCTGGGTTTGTGGCAGTTCACCAGAAAACCATCGGGTTACTTGGTTGAGCCACAAAACCAAGACCGGAGGCTCGGCATGCGGAGACGGGATCCGGGCGCGCCGAGAAGCTTCGATGCTGGGGGACACACATCAGGATCGCAGGGCTTGCGTCGGGAGGACGCGGACTGCGGTGAAGGCGTGTGTTGACGATGAATTTTGGTATCCCAAACATGTTCATTACACTTTGGTTTGATCTTGATTATGGAACTAACCTACCACTAGGCACACTAATGATATGACAAGTTCAACTTTGTATGTGCATTTAGAAGTGTTGTGTTTTTGTAGGAAAACATGGACTTAAGGGACGGAGTTACAACGAGTTCAAAGGAGCAAATGAGGAGTCTCGTTAGTGTTGAAGTGCAAGGTGAAATCACTCCCAATGGTGGCAAGGACCAAGGTGTTACAATGGAGCATCTCCGAGGACTAAAGCGTAAAGGTCGGGCTTCATGCGAGAAGACCCCTATCTTAAGAGCGGGGATGACGTCGCCAAAATGATGCAATTAAAGGCGTTCAAGTCCAATATGACGAGAGGTCCCACGTGGAGGAAGGGGCGACCGAATCGGGCCGAAGTGGGCCTAGGCCGGTCGGCCCACCCATTTCCGGTGTCGGTTCGGCCCCCCATTTCTTGAGCGTGAAGATGATGCAACCCTAAGTCATTGTGGGCGCTGCCATTCGTAGAAGACAGAGCCATACACCCGAGAGGTCATCCACAAGGGAGAAAGGTTGGACCGGGAGGTGATCATTCGCGAGAGAGATTCATCGAGTCCAAGGAGGCGACCACAAGCGGAGGAGGACGTCGAGGCCCGGCCACGGCACCCTCGGAGTCGAAGGAAGACACCGTCGGAAGCGTTACCATGATCAACGACGCCATGCTTAGCACCTTGATGGGGTAAACTTATCATTAGTCCATGGGGTCGTAAATGATCTTGTTATGTAATTGCCTACTGTTTTATGGTTTCAATCTATCAATCTAGTGTTGATGATGCTTTAATGTTTAAGGATAACTACCGTGCTTTTCGGGTGTATAGATCTCACTACTCCCATAGAACCCTTCAATACACCATGATAATCATAGGTCTAGTCATGAATACCTCCGTGTAGTGACATTACAAGGGTAGGGAAAGGGCGAAACCGTGGTCACACCCCCCGATAGATTAGATTGGATTAGTATCTCTTGGCGGTTGCATGATCGAGTATCATAGACCCTATGGGCAAGTGTCTTTTATATCTTGTGTACCTCACAACCCTCTCTAGTGTAGAGTAGTTTGCCTTTAGATTAGTCTTTAGTTTGAGGTTTGTTTAGTTGACTAGATTAGTGCTAGATCAAACGCTTGTAATCCCCTTGCTCCGCGTATTGACAAGAACCTAGGGAATCCCCGTGGTGAAAAAGGTGTAGGTCTGTATGCTTGCGGATCGAAGGTTGTTACGTGTTTCAACCATCAACAAGCCCCTTTTTCTGGCGCCATTGCCGGGGAGCAAGCCAGTTTACATCATTTGATTTTGCGTTGATTTTGTTAATTACTAACATCTAACCCTTATTACCTATAAAACCCCTTCGTTTTGTTTTGTTTTTGTTCTTTTCATTTTTGTTGTCTAGATGGCGTTCGCCAACCACCCTTTGTAAGAACCGGAGAAATCACTACGTGATTACACTAGCCCGCGATGTGAAGACATCAAGGTATAAGAGTCGGATTCGAAGCTCGAAGCGACAAAGTATGAAATCAAAGTTAGTATCATCGAGATGGCGGCGACAACCCCATTTAGAGGGATGGAGACGGAGAACCCGTATAGACACATAAAGCATTTCACGACGCTATGCGACACAGTGCGTCAAGAAGGAGTTCCCGATGAATGTTTCAAGTGGAATCTCTTCCCCTACTCACTTGCCGGTGAAGCAAGGACATGGTACTCGTTTGCGTCTTTCGAAGTTGGAGGAAATTGGAACAAATTGATGAGGAAATTTTGCGAGAAATTTTCCCATAAGCAAGGTCCAACATCTAAGGAGGCAAGTGATCAATTTCACACAAGGAGAAGAGGAAGGGATAGACCAAGCTTGGATTAGATTTAACGAGTTGATTGAACAAGGACCAAGACTTGGCTTCTCCGGTGACGTACTTTTGCATACATTTTTCTTTTCCCTAACCCCTAGTTGCATGGAACATGTTCAAATGTGTGCAGGTGGGGATCTCATGGAGAAAACACTTACAGAAGTCGCTCAACTATTACAAAAGATCAGCAAAGCGACAGCCATGTGAAGAGATTGGGAAACTCGACTTTCGGTAAGGCCGGAACATGATTCAAGCATGAAGACACATGCTGAAATTTCCAAAGAGGCAGCCCCAGAAGACAAGAAAGAGGAGCCAATCTCGGAAAAGCTTGAAGAAGTACACACGGAGACAAGAACTACCCAAACATTGACTTCGCCAAGTCAAATAAAACAAATGAGAGGAGTATGTCAAGCGCGAAGCCATTAAGGGAGTTCGAGCAAATGGATTGGGTTCCAATTGATTATGGTGAAGTATTCGACAACAGAAGACCGTACCCTAACCAATCGTGGATGGCAAGAGCCTTGGAGGTAGACTTCCCACCGGAAAAGCAAGCGGAAAACTTATATGATCTTGAAACCACCAGGGAGATCTTTCAAAAGCTCTTTAGTGAAGATGAAGTGGATCGGGATCACATAGCCGAGGTGAAAAGAATTATGGGAATTAAACCCAAAGCATCACCATACGCTCACCTCACCAAAGTTTATGCAATAGGATCCGATCAAGAGGAGAAGACGACCCCACACTTGAGTTGCGAGATCAATGGAATTCAATGCAAAGCTTTATGCGACATCAAAGCACAAGTAAGTGTCCTACCCTCTAAAATTTATGATAAAGTTCAAAACCATAACAAAATTATTTATGGGAGATGGTAGAACTATTAAACCTCTTGGTGTTGCTTGCAACCTTAATGTAGTCATCTCTAAAAAATGCATACCAACCGACTTCTTTTTTACAGCTGCCTATTATGATAAACATGATCACATAATCTTAGGTAAGCCTTTCCTTAAGTTGGTTGATGCCATTTTAGATGTCGGAGAAGGCAAAATGCTCAATTTGTTGTTAGCTTTGTCGGATGGCTCTGAAACTCGGTGGTCATGTAGCTGATGTTCATATGAAGCTATAGAGTATCTAACTTGCTCTTTTGGTCATGTGTAGCATGTTGTGGTGAATTTTGTCTATTTGAGAAGATCTAGATTACATTTTCCCCATTTTGAGCCTTGATTCATGCATTGGCAACAAGGGGGAGAAAGATAAGCTCAGAAAAGTTGCATTGCATCCCTAGAACCTGTTCCAGTTGTCAAGGGGGAGTTTGTGCATTTCTTTTGCATTTTTGGTATTTGGGGGGTGAGTTCTGTCGAGTTAAACCGGCCTGACCGATTTTGGATCTAGCCTGACCGGTTTTGGGAATTCGGTCTGACCGGTTGTGGAAACCGGCTTGACAGGTTTGTGTGCAGTGCAGGCATATGTGTAGGGGGGATCTTGTGTGAGTTCTTGTGTGAGTTGTTGCCTTGGTTGCTTTGGTGGTTTGCTTCTTTGTCGTGAGCTCGTTTTTACTCAGTTGTGTCGAGCCGTTGCCCTTGTCTAAGGGGACCGAGACTTTCCTCTTTCAAGTGATCTTGCTCTTTGTCTTTGTTTCGGCTTTCGATCGCTTGTTTGAGTTCTTAGTTCGTCTCTTTTCTTTTTCCTTTCTCTTATGGTTACCAAATATGTGTGTTGTCAATGCACTCATCAATGGGGAGATTGAGGACCTATGTGGTTTGAGGACCGGTGGATGGTCGCTTCCTGGTGTGATGAGTGATTGACAACATTGTGTGGACTGACTCTTGGCTAAGTATTGCAGGTGCAGGTTGCGGCTTGATTGGTGTTGGTGCAGGTGAAGAACAAGCATGAAAGGTCTATGCTAGTGGGCCTCCAGGTGTGGAGCAGATAAGTAGGCTTGCTTCGAGAGACCCGGTGGCCAGCGGGATCAAGTGCGGGCCGCATGATGGCAAGAACAACAAGACGAAGTCGTGGACGGTTTCTTGGTTGAGCCTCAAAACCAAGGTCGAGCTGGGATGAAGTGGGGGCCAAGTCATGAGTGGAGAATGGCGGGAGGTCACACCAAGTCCGCGAGGTTTCTAGTGGTTCACCACAAAATCACTAGGTTACTTGGCTGAGCCACAAAGCCAAGACCCAAGACTCGGCGTGGCTATCAGGCCAAAACCAGTCTGATCGGTTTGGGGTCGCAGGGCGCCGGGAAGCTTCGAAGCGGGGGACACGCGACATGATCGCAGTTGCGTTGGTGCTATGCATGCTTGCGGTGGATGCGCATTCGTCCGATGGTGCGACAACAACAAATTCCCAAAGTGCCCTTGGTGGGCGTGTATCTTCTATTATGTATTAGGGGTAGTTTCGTCTTTCGGTTGCCTCCATATAAACTAAGTGGAGAGAGGATGGCAGCCATCTCTTGGAACCCTAGCTCATTTTGCTTCCTAGTTTTCTTCCTATTTTCCTAAGGATTTACTATAGGACTAGTTTGAGAGCTTCATGGTGAGATCTTTAGAGAGGGATGGATGTTGAGGAGGCAAGCTAGACCTTGTATGAATCTTTCATGGTATATATAGAAGGTTCGGCGTGATTCCTCAATTGTTCTTTGTGCCTCTCCCGTTTTCCCTTTTTGGCTATTTTCGGAGTCTTTTCTTGTGATTTTCGTGGGAAGGTTTCGGAGGAGTTTCTTTGCGGGTTTTGGTGTGGGAATCACACATGAGGATGTGGTGTCTCTTTTATGGGTGATCTTGCCCCTCCAAATCCGTGGAAAGGCCTTCGATTTGGTGGTTTTCGGTGGTGCTCTTGGAGAGGTGGATTTGGAGGTTGACTTTCGATTCCTCTTGATTTGGTGAGGTTTGGGGCTTGAGCTTTTGGCCAAAGGTAGCCCATGAGGTACCCCTACTATCCCCAAAGTCTCACTTGAATCCGTGGAACGAATCAGGAGATCGGTTGGTGTGTAGGTCGAGTTTTTCCCGCGGGCTGCATTCTTCCTGACTGCCCAGGCAAAACCTGCCTAACCAGTTTCTGAAACTGGCCTGACCGGTTTGGTCATCTGTGGGTTGTCGAGAAGAAATTTGGACAGGCAAGTCTTTCTCTGGTAGTGGCTTCGCTTGTCCAAGTTCTGAAGTTGTTTGGGTTTGTTTTGCTCAGGGTTGGCCTCGTGGTTCTGTTGGGGATTTTCTAGTCAAAACCGGCCTAATCGGTTTGCCAAACCGGTCTGCCTGGTTTCCCTTTACCTGTGAGAGTCTAAGTCCAACAGATCCGGTCAGACCGGTTTGAGAAACCGGCGTGACCGGTTTTACTCTAGCAGCAGTTGCTCGAGTTGTTTTCTGCTACGTGTTTTCGAGTGGGGTTTGTTGGAGTTCTACTCCTAGGTCCAGTAGCATTTCAGTGGCTACGTGGATTTGGCAAGAGAAGTGCGTGAAGGTCTTCGAGTGATCTTGGGTTCCTAAGCCGAGTTCTTGAGTAGAATTTTTATTGGCTCCCATTCACTCCCCCTTCTCTGGTTCACCTTTCCGGTCCTTCATCAGGCCGGTTTTCTCATACTAAGCCACTCACGCACTAGGGGAAACTGATCAGACCGGTTTGGCAAGCCGGCCAGGACAGTTTTGCACAAAAACCCCCAAAAGATCAACGTGGCCAAAACTAAGCAAATGAACTCAAAATTCAACAAAACTTGGACTAGAGAGACATCTACCGAAGAAAGAATTGCATGCCAAAAATCTTCCAGAAAACCCATAGAGACCAAACCGGTCAGACCGGTTTGCGAAACCGGTCATGTCGATTTTGCCTGGGCAGTCGAGAAGAACTCCACCTGCGGGAAAAATTCGAACTTCACCTCAACCGATCTCCCGATTCGCTCCACGGATTCAAGTGCAACTTTGGGGATAGCAGGAGTACCTCATGGGCAACCTTTGGCAAGCTCAAGCCCCAAAACCCACAGAATCAAGAGGAATTGAAAGTCAACCACCAAAAACACCTCTTCTCGAGCTCTATCGAAAACCACCAAATCGAAGGCCTTTCCACGGGTTTGGAGGGGCAAGATCACAAAGAAAAGAGGCACCACGTCCTCATGTGTGATTCCCACTACAAATCCCACAAAGAATATCCTCCAAAACCTTCTCACGAAAATGAGAAGAAAAGACTCCAAAAATCACCCAAAAAAACGGGAGAGGCATCAAGAACACTTGAGGAATCAAACCGAACCTTCTATAAATACCATGAAATATTCATACAAGGTCTAGCTTGCCTCCTCAACATCCATCCCTCTCTCAAGATCTCACCATGAAGCTCTCAAGCTAGTGCTATAGAAAATCCTAAGGGAAAAAGGGAAAACCAGGAAGCAAATGAACTAGGGTTCCAAGAGATGGCTGCCATCCCACATCTCTCAATTTTATATGGGGGCAACCAAAAGATGAAAATACCCCTATTATATAATAGTAGATACACGCCCCCGAGGGCACTTTGTGAAATTCTCGTCGTAGCACCATCGGACGGATGTGCATCCACCACAAGCCTGTGTAGCACTAACGCAACCCTTGAAATCATGTCGCGTGTCCTCCGCTTCAAAGCTTCCCAACGCCCTCGAGCCAAACCGGTCAAGCCGATTTTGGTCTGTCGGCTGCGCTGAGTCTTCGGTCTTGTCTTTGTGGCTCAGCCAAGTAACCCAGTAGTTTTGTGGTGAACCACTGCAAACCCCATGGACTTGGTGCAGCCTCACACCAATCTCCACTCACGACTTGTCCGCCACGGTCGTCCCGGCTCGACCTTGGTTTTGAGGCTCAACCAAGAAACCGTACACTACTTCGTCTTGCTGTTCTTGCCACCATGCGGCCTGCACATGATCCCGTTGGCCATCGGGTCCCTCGAACCAAGCCTACTTTTCTCTCCACACCTAGAGGCCCACTAGCATAGACCTTTCATACTTGTTCTTTGACCTGCACTAACACCAATCAAGCCGCAACATGCACCTGCAATACTTGGCAAAGAGTCAGTCCACACAATGTTGTCAATCATTCATCACACTAGAAAGCGACCATCCACCGGTCCTCGAACCACACAGGTCCTCAATCTCCCCCTTGATGATTGCATTGACAACACACACAATCACTATCATAAGAGAAAAGGAAAAAGAAAAGAAACAAATAAAAGAAACTCAAACAAGCGATCGAAAGCCGAACAAAGGCAAAGAGCAAGATCACTTAAATGAAAAAGGTCTCGGTCCCCTTAGGCAAGGGCAACAGCTCGACACAACCGAGACAAAAAAAGCTCACCACAAAAGAGCAAACCACCAAAGCAACCAAAGCGAGAACTCACACAAGAGCTCCCCCTGTACATATGCAAGCTCCCCAGAGCCAAAGAACACTCCCCTTTGACCTGTGCATGCACGATTCCAGAGAACCAAAGCAGCTTTCCAAAAAACCAAAGCAGCTCAGCACAAATCGGTCCTACCAGTTTAGAAACTGGTCACACCGATTTTCCTTGACTAACAGCTCCAAACCGGTCACACCAGTTTTGAAACCGGTCCCACCGGGTTTTCCGAACCAGAACTTCCCAAAAAGACAAACATGCAAAGGAAATGCACAAGCTCCCCCTCGACAACTGAAACAGGCTCTAAATAGGATATACAACTTTTCTTAGCCTTCCTTTCCCCCCTTGTTGCCAATGCATGAATCAAGGCAAACTTTTGAAAAAAAATGCAAACTAGAGCTTCTCAAATAGACAAAACTCACCACAAGATGCTACACATGACCAAATGAGCAAGTGAGATACTCGATAGCTTCGTAAGAACATAAGCCACATGACTGCAAAGTTTCATATCCATCCGACAAAGCTAACATCAATTTGAGCATTTTTGCGAAAAAAATCCCTCTCGTGAGCAAAGTCCTAAACATGAGCAAAACATGCCAAAGTGACAATATCACACAAACTTCATGCTAGGACACATATTCTAATCAAGAGAACATCATAAACACCCACAAGCTACCTCATGTCATGTCAAAGCCACCGAGCCATGTGTCTACTTTTATGTATGAGACTTCTCATTGGTAGACATCATGCAACAGTTTAGCACCCATAGCAAAATCAATTAAGCATAAAAGACATGTGAGCATATTTTTCAAGCATAAGACACTTCAATTTCAGATTTATACATGGTACATGAAATGCCTTTGCGGCAAAAAAGAACTTATGCTCCTCCACAAGATAACAATGGGGCTAAACGTTCATGATGACAAAAAGATCTTTGACCCCAATTGATCAAAACATGCTATCCAATAATGAATTGAGCATAACAAAGTGACTAAAACATGTCAAGATCATATAAAGGCATTTACTCACAAGAGGACCTACAACTAGCATTGTCCAAAAGCATAGCATTCTCACATGGATATAAAACTAAACCATCAAGAGCTTAGCGAAACTTAACCATATCATACCAAAACAAGCTCACAAGGTCATCCATAGCATGTTATAGTGAACAATGTATATGAGAGAAGCTTCCCTACCAAAATGCATATGATACAAATGCAATGCAAGGCTAAGATACAAAGATGCCTATACAACAAGATACATATGTAATGCAAAATGGAAGAATGCACAACCAAAAAACTATACATATGCTACAAAGGAGCTCCCACCACCAACTCAAGAAACCAAACACACACCAAGTTGTCCTTGCAAATGAGTCAAAGTTGCTTGATCACGGGGCTTTGTGAAAATATCCGCTAGTTGGTTTTGGGTGGGCACATGGATCAAAGCTATTTTCCCATTCTCGATGTTGACTCTCAGGAAATGGTATCTTACCTCTATGTGCTTGGTTTTGGAGTGGAACACTGGGTTTTTAGCAATGCTTATGGCACTTGTGCTGTCACATAGGAGGGGAGCATGGGTATACTCCTAACCAAAGTCACTCATGGTATATGTGATCCAAAGAAGTTGAGAGCAACAACTAGTAGCAGCTACATACTCGGCCTCTGTAGTGGACTATGCAACACTCGACTGCTTGCGAGAAGACTAAGACACCAACGAAGAACCCAGGAATTGGCAAGTCCCAGAAGTGGACTTCCTATCCAAACGACAACCGGCAAAGTCCTCATCCAAAAAACCATGAAGAGCCAAAGAAGAGGATGCGGAGTACCAAAGCCCAAAATCAGGAGTGTATTGCAAATACATGAAGATATGCTTGACAGCTTGCCGATGCGATTTCCTTGGAGACGCTTGAAAACGAGCGCACAGACACACATTGAATTGTATGTCTGGCCTCGTCGCCGTTAGGTACAGGAGGGAGCCGATCATGTCCTGGTACTCCTTCTGGTCCACGTGTTTGCCTTCCTCTTCCGCATCAAGAGCTATAGTCCTACTCATCGATGTCGTCATAGCCTTGGAGTCCTCCATCTTGAATTTCCTCACAGTATCCTTTGTGTACTTAGCTTGACGCACAAATGTCCCTTCCTTCGACTACTTGATCTAGAGGCCGAGGAAGAACTGCAATTCACCCATCATGCTCATCTTGAATTCCCTGCTCATGTCTTCTACAAACCTTCCAACGAAAGAGTGAGACGAGCCACCAAAGATAATATCATCCACGTACATCTGAATAATTTGGATGTCAACGCCCTGCCTGAGGAGAAACAAGGTTTGATCTACCTTCCCTATCTCAAAACCTTTCTCAAACAGGAACCCCCTCAACCTACCATACTAAGCCCTAGGCGCCTGCTTCAACCCATACATCACCTTTGTCAACTTGTACACTCGATGGGGGTACTTCACACTCTCAAAGCCCGGAGGTTGCCTCACATACACTTCTTCCTCCAACACACCATTTAGGAAGGCACTCTTCACATCCATTTGGTACAATTTGAACCCTTTAGCCACTGAGAAGGCTAGAAGGATCCTAATCGCCTCCAAACGAGCCACTGGAGCAAATGTCTCCTCATAGTCTATCCCCTCTTTCTGGCTATACCCCTGAGCCACCAACCTCGACTTGTTTCTCACTACCTCTCCATTTTCTCCCTCTTTGTTCTTTGAAGGACCGGATTGGGCGACCAGAGACGGGGGGAGTGAATGGGAGCCGATAAAAAATTTTCTCAAAGGAGATGACTTCTCCAACAGTATGAACACGGCCGGAATCCCAAAATCACTTCGTCCACAACTTTCTCATGTTTGTCAAGACCACGTAGCCACTGGAGTGCTACTAATCCTAGGAGCAAACCACACTGGCAAACAACCCAACTACACACGAATCACAGCGGAAACCACACGAGACAACTCTGCCATGCAGGGGCGGTCAGACCGCATGGAGAGTGCGGTCAAACCGCCTAGGCCAGGGAGAATTCCTAACCCACCAAACGACGCTCACAACACCGAAATGACTCAAGATTCCTTCGGGAGACTCCTATGATCAAGGCAAACAAGCTCTCAGAGACAACCTTCGGGAAAATCAAACTTCACCCAAAAAGGCCTAGGGTGGTTAGACCTCCTATCCAGGGCGGTCAAACCGCCTGTACCCAGCTGAAAACTCCTCCGCAGAAAGCCTTTCAACCGGCCCGAAACCGACCAAGATTTTGACCATAGAGTCCCTTGGTCAAGGCTAACAAGCTCCCAGAAGATCTTAGTGAAAATCCAAACTTTCTTCGGAAGATCCAGGGGCGGTTAGACCGCGTGCTAGGGGCGGTTAGAGCTCCCTCCCCTGGAAACAAAGAACCGAGTGAAAACTAAAGCAAATGGACTCGAAATGCTCCAAGATTGCAACCATAGAATCCTCTGGTCAAGGCCAACATGCTACCAGAAGATCTCGGCCAAAATCAAAACTTTCTCTAGACGAGCCCGGGGCAGTTAGACCGCCCTCCCCAGACAGAACAGGAAAAAACAAGAACCGCGGGTCTACCCTCAACTTTGCATCACCCGATCTCCCAATTCACCCAACAGATTGCAGTGAAACTTTGGGAATGCCTGGGTCACCTGATGGATGACATCTCCCTCAAAGGAATTCCATCGAAACGCTCTCAATCATGGGGAATCACAAATATCATGCCTTAACCTCAAGAACTCGGGCTCCACCAAAAACCACTGAATCAGAGAGTTTTCCACGGGTTTGGAGGGGAAAGGTCACCAAGAAATGAGGCACAAGGTCCTCATGTGTGACTCCCACAACAAATATCGCAAAGAAACTCCCTCAAAATCCCTCCATGAAAATCCACCATAAAAGCCTCCGAAAATCACCGAAAAAGAAAAATGGGGGACACAACAAATCAGAGACAAGGAACCACGCCGAACCTTCTATACATCCGAGGAATGATTCTTTACAAAGCTAGGTCTAGCAACCTCCCTTCATCCAACCCACTAGAAAGTGGAGGAAATAGAAGTGGAGAACCCTCCTCTCTTCCTCACCACATGAAGCACTAGCTAGCCTAGACAAGAAGCAAATTAACTAGGGTTACAAAGGTTGGCTGCCATCCCACGTCTCACAAGTTTATATGGGGGCAACCAAAAGACTAAAATACCCCTACTAACATTAAAGTAGATACACACCCCCGAAGGGCAATTTGGGAAGTCTTCATTATAGCACCATTGCACGGATGCGCATCTACCTCAAGCCTGTGTAGCACCAACGCAACCCCTGCGATCATGCCGTGTGTCCTCTGCTTAGAAGCTTCTCGGCGCTGCGACCCGGGCGGTTAGACTGGACCAGGCGGTTAGACCACCCCTCCTGGGGGGTTAGACCGTCCTGAGTGGCCGCCCCTCCTTCGTTGAGTCTTCGGCCTCGGTTTTGTGGCTCAACCGAGAAACCTAGTGGTTTTGTGGTGAACCACTGCAAACCCCGCGGACTTGGTGTGGCCTCCTGCCAATCTCCACTCATGACTTGGCCCCCACATCGTCTCGGCTTGACCTTGGTTTTGAGGCTCAACCAAGAAACCGTACATGACTTCGTCTCGCTATTCTTGCCACCATGCGGCCCGCACTTGATCCCGCTGGCCACCGGGTCCCTCGAACCAATCCTACTTGTATGCTCCACACCTGGAGGCCCAGTAGCATAGACCTTTCGCGCTTGTTCTTCACCTGCATCAACACCAATCAAGCAGCAACCTACACCTACAATACTTAGCCAAGAGTCAGTCCACACAACGTTTTCAATCACTCATCACACCAGGAAGCGACCATCCACCGGTCCTCGAACCACACAGGTCCTCAATCTCCCCCTTGATGAGTGTATTGACAAAACACACATTCGCTAACATAAGAGAAAAGGAAAAAGAAATGAAACAAACAAAAGAACTCCAACAAGCGATCGAAAGCTGAAAGAAAGGCGAAGATCAAGATCACTTGAAGAAGGAAAGTCTTGGTCCCCTTAGGCAAGGGCAACGGCTCGACACAACCGAAACAAAAGCAAGCTCACATAAATAGCAAACCACCAAAGCAAGAACTCACACAAGAGCTCCCCCTGCACATATGCAAGCTCCCCCCTGAGCCACTTCACACTCCCCTTGAACTAATGCATGCAAGAAGTTCACTTGGAAATGCCTTACAAAGATCAAACCAAGCTCACACTTCCTAGGGCGGTCAGACCGCCTGCACTGGCTGGTTAAACCACCTCTGATCATGGGACCGCCCCCAGGAGGTTAGACCGCCCCATGTGACCACCCCCAAGAGGTTAGATCGCCCCATGTGACCGCTCCTAGGAGAACGTCCAGCAAACACACCACCACCAAACTCAACATGCCTACCACCTGCACCACAGCAAGAGGAATTGAAACCACTAGCATCATGACCTCGAAAACCGAACCACCCAGCAACCTGGGGTGACCCGGTCTGACCGCCTAGCCAGGCTGGTCTGATCGCCCCCCTGCAGAACACCACCTTGAGCACGGGAGCCTCTGTCTCCCCAAAGCTAGAACCGTACGCACAAAGCCTTTTCCCTCCACTACAAGGTTTTCCCCCTATTGCAACACAACTCTTAGGCAACACCACAAATTTGGTTGCATCAGGGGGGTACTATGGCACTGAAATAGTGATTTGGTTGTAATATGCGTGTCTATTGCTACACAAAATTTGAGTTGCAATATTTATTTTTTGTGTTGCAACAGGTTGACGCTAATGCACCCATTATGAGGATTTGTGTTGCATTTGGTTGGAAATACTGCTACCCTATTTCTGCGTTGCATTAAGATGTCGTGAGTTGCAATAGAAAGTTGCCATGGCCACCATACTAGGGTTGATTGCGTTCGAACGGCTATATCGCAATGTCTTATTTGGGTTGCAAATATATCTTTGCGTTGTTGCAACAGGTTGGCGCTAATGCACCCATTATGAGGAATTGTGTTGCATTTGGTAGGAAATACTGCTACCCCATTTCTGTGTTGCACTAGCAATTCGTGTGTTGCAATAGAAAGTTGCTATGGCCACTATACTAGGGTTGGTTGCGTTTGAACGGCTATATCGCAACGTCTTATTTGGGTTGCAAATATATCTTTGCGTTGTTGCAATACATGGAGGGCTATTGCTTCGTTTCTAGCCTCAAGAAGGAATATCGTGTACGTATTGCCACGAAATTTGTTTTGATGAAAAAAAAATTTTGTGCTATGGGGCTGTAGCGAAATTTAAAATGCGATTCAATAGGTAAATGTTATTATGAAAAATATGAATTTTAACAATATGGTATACACTATAGGTACCATGAAACAAAGAGAGGATTTGTTTAGATGAAAAAAATGGTGTGCTATGGGGATGTGGGCTAAGCCAGGCCACAACAGGCTCAACCGGCGAGTGTAAAGCCCAGCGAGTGGGAGCCCGAGTGGGCCGGCCAGCCCATTAAGCCCCATAGCACAAGTAGAAAGCAGTAGTGGATGACGGTAATTCGGAGTTCGAGAGCGCAGGCACGCCTCCCCTTTTAAGCTGGGATACCCCCTTCTCAGTTTCCGGTGTGGCACTAAAGGTCCTGGAGTGCGACGCCGCTGCAAAGAAGCCAAATGGGCCGGTGAGAGTAATAAAAACAAGGATGGGCCAGCCCAAATCGTGTATAACCTTCAGCTCCCCCACCCCCAATACACTTCAGCTCCCAACCATCCCCCTCGTCGGCTCCGACCGATGCCTCCACATCGAGATGCCCCGCATCGAGGTTTCCCCCGGCGGCGAGCGGCGACAGCGGCAGGAGTGGCCGCATCGAGCCTTCCCAGGCCAGCGGCGGGCGTGGACGGAGGGGCCGCAACGCCGCAACGCAGCCGAGCGATGGCCGCGGCAGGTGTGGCCGCATCGAGGGGATCCAAGCGAGCGGCGGTGGCGGACAGCGGGGCCACACCGAGGGTTTGTAGGCGAGCTACGGTAGCGTACGGAGGGGCCACAGCGCTGCCACGCAGAAGCACGATGCACGCGGGTGGTTCAAGTCTACCACACCACCGACCTCGTCGTCCTCCGGTACGGTCGGCGGCACCCCAACCCCGTCGTCCTCCGGTATACATGACGCTGCCACCTCCTCCTCGTCGTCTGACGACCCGCATCGCCAAGTCGATCCATCCGGTAAGGGTAAGCAGGCCCTAGTCGGATGCAAGCAGTCCAGAAGTGAACTGAGGTATACTACCCTGCCCTCTTTGACTTTCCAGGAATCGGGTGACTCCTTTTGCAATTAGAAAAATGTTATTGGTTCATAGTAATCAAATTTTCATACTAGATAATGATAATTGGGTTTTTGTGTGGATCCATCTCACCTCATAGTAGATAATGATAATGATAATTGGCTTGATTTCTTGCCATCTTTTGCTGTGAATCTGACCTGTGTACATTTGATCACATTACTGAAAACAAAGCCAGCCAAATGAAGTTAGTTTGCGCAGGCTGTCCCAATTAGTAGGTTAGGCCTTTTCTGGCAGCTAGTAGGGGGATCAACCTTTCTTCCTTCTTTATTGTTTATAAGCGAAGTATTATCAGCCTAGAGGTCATATGATGCAAATGAGGTGAGATGGAACCTGTGTACCATATCTCCATAGTTTTGTGATGATGAACCTGTGTATTATCAGGAGAGAGTTGTGGACTTATATGCTCAAATATTAAATAGTTAGACCTTTAATTGCTTTTATTCTTTTTCACAAGGTTGATTGTTGTATGTGATTTGCACACACTAGTTTTTTTATTGGTATGCTTTGAGTCATCACGGGTAAATTGGTATACAATATGAGTCAAGAGATTGAATAGGCTGTTTTAAACAAATCTGAAAAATAGCAAATTGTTTTGTTTGGTCAGGCTAGTGAACACTTCTAATCAGGTGAGGATCATCATTCCGTACTCGGATGATGAGCAGGACAACAGCAAGAAACCGTCGCCATCGAAAGCTTCGGGATCATCGAAAAGAAAGGTGCATTTTTTTGATTATTTGGCTGCATTAGCCACTGCTGTTGTAACACATTTCATGTTAGTGACTTGTATTTGTTGCCTGCTGTAGGAAATGCCCTTGCGCCAAATGGTTCAGCAGCTGAAGGATTGCTATGATGATTTGCGGGAGCAGATTGAGAACCTAAGCGTGGACATTGCTGGAACGTAGGAAGACATGGAGACTGTTGCTGACAAGTTAGAAGGGATGGAGAAGAAGATCCGCAAGCTTCATGATAAAGTCAATCGCAAGTAGTAGTAATCTAGCTTAGTACGTAGCATAACCAGGTCCTAGGTGGATGTTATGCAGATGCTGGTGAATGGTCTAAGAATGGTTGTGTATGTGGCAACATCTAAGTATGCCAGCATCTAAGTAATAACTTTGAACCTCTATATTGTAATTGTAGTACTTCGTATAAGTATGGTTGTGTGCTAAAACTTGTATATATGGCTGTTCGTATGTCTATATGTGTTTGGGTCTGGATGAGCCCTTGCAAAATATTTTAACTTATGAGTGACACAAATTGAAATCTGCTGGGTCCTGTCATGCATATTTGGAGTAACCATCTGTCTGTTTTCAGAATTGCGACATGCTATTGTTTATGCTAGACTAGTGTATATTCACAAATCTTTGTGATCAACAATCTGGAGACTCTTCACTAGAACTCCTGAATTTTGTGTATTATTAATAGCCTATATAGTAGCCGATCGGAAAAGAAAAATCATGAATTACGCATCTGTTGAAAACCCGAGGCACATAATGTGGACCCTGTGAAAGGTCATAATACGTACAGCCTCAGAAATATTGCAGCGAGGTATTCCTTGGTTGCACTGTAATTTGTCTATCACGACGCTTATGCAGGAGATCAAAACGACGATTAGATAGGGACTCATCGGGACCGTTCCAAAATTCCAAGTCTTCGATGAATTTCCATTCGGTCTCCATCAAGATCTCCACGACAGCATATAGGTCTCCATCTAGATCGATCTCCATGACGTACGTATAGATCTCCATGGCGATCAATCAACATCTGTGCGGTGCCACGGCCGGTACTGTTGTCTTGATCTCGTATATATCTTCGTTCCCTGCATATATATGCATATTGCTATATCATGATCTAGGTCGTTTGAAACATGAATGCAAATTAATGGCATCACACGAAGATCGGAGTTGGCTGTGCTTGCCTCGACACTCGGCGGATTGGCAGAACAATTTCCGATCTTTTTTTCAAACCTTTAGCGCCGCATCAGCGCGAGGTCGATCTATTGCGTGCCCATGTACTGTATGTCAATGCATGATCAGACATGACACCTTGTTTCCCATTCAAATTCATTTAGTGACTAGAGGGTTTGCTGATTGTTTCATCGATGATGGTATCATTCAAGGCCAAACTAATACTTCATCAGCTGATGGTTGTGTGAATCATGATGTCACTCCTGATCTCAACAATCATGATGCACAACCTACAGCTGATGATACAACACCTTATTTTGGAGAAGACGATGAAGAAGACAGTTGTGATGATAACCCTGCTGCCACTAATACTCTGATTAGAAACATTATCAGTGGCACTATACTTCATGGACAAACCAAAGATGATGAGGCAGATAAGCAGGCAGAGATTTTTTTGAAACTATTAGACCAGGCAAAGAAGGAATTGTATCCAGGATGCAAAAATGCAACTAAGGTCTCTTTTATCGTGGAGCTTTTTCAGATAAAGTGAATGTATGGCTTAAGTAACGCGGCGTTGGAGGCCATACTTAAGCTCTTTGGAAAGGTTCTCCCTGAAGGGCATTGTATTCCTGACTCCTTGGATAAAGTGCAAAGGGTGGTTCGAGACCTGGGCTTGGACTATGTCAAGATACACACATGTGAAAATGATTGTGTGTTATTTTTTGAGCAATACGCAAATCTAGAGACATGTCCCATTTGTAAGCAGTCAAGGTGGAAACTTGTAGAAAAAACCTGTGGTAATAATGACAGTGCAGTTGGTGCTACTACTATTAAGAAGTGGTTACCAGTTAAGATCCTACGCTACTTTCCTCTTATTCCTCGGCTGCAAAGAATGTATATGTCAAAGCAAATGTCAGAGGATATGCAGTGGCACAAGAAAGAATTGGTGAACAATGGGAAAATGCGTCACCCTGCTGACTCAAAGGCATGGAAGCACGTGGATTCAGAGTTTAAATGGTTTTCAAAAAAAGGAGGTTGTAATGTTAGGCTGGGTCTTGCTTCTGATGGGTTCAATCCCTTTGGCATGCAAAGTCTTACATACTCCATATGGCCTGTCATCCTGATTCCTTACAATTTGCCTCCATGGTTGTGTCAGAAACAATCTAACTGGATCTTGTCAATGTTGATACCTGGTCCAAAATCTCCTGGAATGGATATTGATGTATATTTGAGGCCCCTTATACTGGAGCACAAGGAGCTTTGGAATAATGGTGTTAAAACAAGAGATATAGGGACTAAGAAGAATTTTATCCTTCTTTGGGCAATTAATGACTTCCCAGCTTATGCTATGCTGTCTGGTTGGAGCACTAAAGGAAAGTTTGCATGTCCATACTGCCACAAACATACTGACTATTTGTGGTTGAAACATGGGAAGAAGCACTGCTACATGGCACATCGACGTTTCTTGCCCCCCGACCATCCATGGCGCAACAACGCGGTCAGCTTCAACAACAAGGTCGAAACCAGGGAGGCACCAGAACCACTATCTGGTGCACAGGTACTTGAGTACTATGATACTTTTGAACAAGTAGAATTTGGAAAGACCTTGTTATCCAAAAAAAGGAAGCGTGACGAAGACAATAGATGGCACAACTGGAGGAAGAAGAGTATTTTTTTGAGCTCCCTTACTGGTCTTCTTTGCTCATCAGGCATAATTTGGACGTCATGCACATTGAGAAAAATATATGCGAGAGCATACTAGGCACTCTGCTTAAATTGGACGGCAAATGTAAGGACGGGGAGAATGCCAGGCTTGACATGGAGCATCTACGGATACGACCAGATCAGCACCCTGTGATTAAAGATGATAAGTATACCTTGCCATCAGCCTTGTACGAGTTAGATAAGGATTCTAGGGAAAGTTTGTGTGAATTTCTATATGGAGTGAAGATGCCTGATGGGGTTTCCTCAAATATAAGAAGATGTGTTGACGTAAAAGTCACATAAGGTGTCTGGCTTGAAAACTCATGATTACCATCTAATTCTACAGAAACTTTTACCCTTAGTGGTGCGTAGGATTTTGCCAGAAGCTGTTGTCATCAGATTGATTCAGCTTAGTAATTTCTTCGATGCACTATGTTCAAAGGAGCTAGTGGAAGCAGAATAGGACAGGCTAAGCTGTTCAATTAGGGAGGCTGTTTGTCGACTTGAGATGATATTCCCACCTGCATTTTTTGATATCACGATCCATTTGCCTGTTCATCTAGCTGAGGAAGCTAAAATTGGGGGGCCAGTGTGTTACAGATGGATGTACCCAGTCGAGCGGTACCTACGCACTGTGAAAGGATATGTGAGGAACAAGGCTCACCCTGAAGGTTCAATTGCTGAGGGATACATACTCGAGGAGTGCCTTACATTCTGCTCAAGATTCTTGGACGTGGACACTAAAGAGAATCGTGTTGATCGACATGAAATAGTTACTGTGAATGAGCCACCATCTGGTTTGAGCATTTTTTCTGAAATGGATTACAAGAGGAGAGGACAGACGGTCGACGAAATTCCACCAGATGAGTTTCGGAAGATGAGGCACTATATAATTTGCAATTGTGATGAAGCTAGACCATATGTCGAGTAAGATACACTACTCAACATCATTTATTGCTTGTAATTTTGAATTTCAAACTAACGGTAATATTCTTTTTTATGCAGTGCGCATTTGGAAGAACTAAAGGAATATGGAACCAGAAATCTTGATAAGTGACATGAGGATCAACTCGTAAGATGGTTTGAAGGCAAGATCAGAGGTCTACATGCGAGAGGGGAAGTAAGTTCAGAGTTGTTTGCACTTGCTCAAGGACCGGATCCCCGACCTCGTACAATGAATAGATGTCATATCAATAATTGGCTGTTTCGAACCGTTAACATTAAGAAAACCCTCATGACACAAAACAGTGGTGTGCTTGTCAAGGCTGAGAAAGGAGGCACGAACTGGTATGGGGTGATTAAAAGAATGATCTCACTGGAATTTCCTGGACAAAAAGAAGTTATTCTGTTCCAGTGTGACTGGTTTGATGTGCCTGCTGCCACAAGTACCAACAGAGGCAAAGGATACAGTAAAGATAAATTTGGGGTGATTGACATCGATACTACTCGACACAGGTATAAGAATGAACCCTATATTCTGGCAACACAGGCAGAACTGGTGTTTTATGTGAATCTGGTGAACAAACCTGGTTGGAGCAGTGTTATTTCATTGAAACCAAGGAACTTGTTTGCCATGCCTGAATTAGATCTTGAGGACTCAATTGCTGTGGGTATCGAAGGTATTAATTTGCTCGGTGAACACTAGGATTTGACAAATTGGTCAAGATCGGACAAGGAAGGCACAACCGGGGATGTCTCAGTTATTAATCTGGTGCGGGCCGAGGCAGTTGATGAACCAGACGATGATGTATTTGATGATGATGATGAACATGATGCAGATGACACGTACATTGATGATGGAGTTGTTGCACCAATTGTTCAAGATGCCCAAGATGATGAATTTTTTTATTGATATTTAGTCGATTTTGTTTAGCGTGTTAAGCGCCAATTTAATCTTGCCATGACAATTGTTTTCAACATTTTTTTCATTATTATGTCATGCCACAAAACTAAAGCATGAGGTGTATTTGTGGTCACTATTCCCAAGCTGTTACATTCTCACTACATTTGAATAATAAGTACTGTAATTTTGGCAAAGGTAGGTTCCTACCAATGTAGAAGAATTTGTAGAAAAACAAGTGTTGTATGCACATAACTTGTTATTTCTTTATTCTGCTTGGGACACATCATCAGCATGAAGCTTAATAGGAAGTTCTAGCAGATGATACACTTTACACCATTTTAGCCATTGTAAACATGATTAACACTAAAGAAGAAGGCATCGCATTCGAAACTAAGCCTACATTCATCACTACAGAAATAAAAGGCAAACCCCCTTCGGCTCGGCTCCCTACCGCAGAAGGTTCGGCCTACGCAGTGTTGAATGTTGCCTCGCGCCACCGCGGGTGGCAGCGGCGGCCGGCGGCGGCCCTGGCGGAGGGTGATACTCCTCATTTGCTTTGCAAGATTAACCCCACAAGTATGGAAATATTCAGACTGCAAGTTGATGATCATCCGCGGACCTTGAGCCTCACCCTCAACCTGTCTCATGTACGCAAATGCAGTGGCGTCAGCATCGGCCCCGCTGTAGAACTAGTAGAGAAGGACGGCCGCCACATAGGCCGCCCCTCTATTCCTGGCGTGGGCAGCGTGGTGTAGCTCATCTAGGGGAGGATGCCGTCCGCAGTTCCTGCCGAAGATGTCGTCCATCCCGGCGAGGAAGCCAGCCACCGGGTTGCCGGCTGCAGCTAGGCTACGAAAGAAGACGTCGTAGCCGTCGGGGTCGGCGTTCTGCAACTGCTCGATTGGAACCCGACCTAGTGCCAGGTGCCTACCGACGTCTCTGTCGCGGCAGGGGCCGAGCATGCTCTTGCAGGTGGCACATAGGCTCCGGAGGTCCTCCATTGGCTGCTTCGATGTCGCACCGACTCGGCCAGCGACCGGGGGTGCTCCCTCGATGCCATGGAAGGGAAGTCGCGCGGCGCGGAGCGTGAGATGTGGGCGGAGAGGGCGTGGCGGCAGAGCATGAGATGTGTGGGTGGAGAGGGCGCGGCGGGGGAGCGTGTGATGTGGGCGGAGAGGACTTTCCAAGAACCGACGACGTCTTTCGAGATTCCAATAACCGGCGGCGGCCTCTCAAGTTATTGCCAAAGAAATTAACAACTGAACATCAGAACTGGCATGTCGTGGCGTGGGTTCGAACTGGCGTGTCGTGGCGTGGGCGGCCGCTGCGGGGCTGTGGCCGACCGTGGCTTGGCCGCGGCCGGCCGTGGCTCGGGTTTGGGCGGCTGCGGTTGGGGAACGTGGCTGGGCGTGGCCAGGCGTGGCTGGGTGTCATTTCATGTGGTGTGGTGGCAACATATGATACCAAAGTTTCCATTTGACATCATTAAAAAGACTTGCACATATATACCAAAGTAGTAGCAATGTACTAGCATTGACTACATCACTGCATTACTAGATATACATACATAGATACTTGTTCTCAAAACCCAGAAATGCTACTTGTTACTATGGATTATTACATTACTAATTCTAACTATATATCATCTGGCACAAATCGGTAACCATGCTTGATATCAAGCTGATTTGCAATCTCAAAACACAGAAATGCATCCTTGGTGGCGTATTGCACCTGCCAGTCTTCCAAACACCTCGAACCCCACAGCCTGTGGTTCACTCTTCTGTTCTTGAACACAGGTAGGTCTAGTACCACATTTCCAATCTTCTCCAGTGATGACCTGTAACCATTTTGGTATAGATTGTTGTACTTGTCATCAACCTCAAAAACAATCAGTTGAAGGTCTCTCCAATTAGAAATCGTGATGCCGCAATCCTGCTCTAGGTGTTCAACATCAATCGAGATATGCGCTCCGACAAAGATGTGGCCTTCCTCGCTGAGAAACTTGCTCAGGACATCAGGTAGCTTGTAGCCGGCATGAAGCACCTGGTAAATAAGGCAATGCGGCCCGATGCACAATTGCAACAATGCGACCTTGTGCTCGCCACTGCGAAGCTCAATGAACTCGGTGTCCAATCCGACGAGCAAACGATCTGGAGGAGGGTTACCTTTGATTTCTTTGATGTACTCCGCCACTAATTCTGCGTCGCAAGTGATTGTGGTCTTGATGATCGGGTACCGCTCCTTGAAGAATTTGACCTCGCAGACCGAAGTTGGCGGCGGTCCCAGAATCGGCGAACGTTGTGGACGGACGACGGCGGGGCTCCATTCATCCCAGCCACTGCCTACTCGAACGTCGACAGCATCGGCAGCGGCGTCCCACACATCCATGGCGCGACGCTTGCGACCCTACAGTACCAATCCAAGAAAACAGAGTTCGGAATCTTAATCAAACAGTTCAATCTCGCTACAAATCCACGACTACATACACAATGTACATGCTAGTCGCGAAGGGCTGACCTGGAAATTGACGCACTCTGCTGACGCGGTGGCGCTTGCTCCGCCTGCAGCACCTTGGCTGGTGTGGGGGCCGGCGGTGGCGGTTGCCCCGACTACATCCCCCTTCCTTTTAGGGGCGGCGCTGCCTTCCGCTTCCTCGCATCGGGTCATCGCGGGTGCCAATCTTGCTTCAGAGCTAGGTGGCGTGGCAATGGCGTCCGAGATTGGAAGCTTGGCGGTCGCCAGCGATGGTGGAAGGCAAGAAAACCCCAAGTTTTGATGAGACAGTTTGGGGGAACAGGGATGAAGCAATATTCTCTGCTGTCTGTTCAGTTTCGTCTATAAGCTAAAAGGAAGTGGGGACACAGCTTCGTCAACACCACGAGTGCTCGTGCAGTCGTGCGGCTACCTGGTCCCACCGTGGGGAAGATGACACAAATTGCTTCTGTTATCAAAAACCTTCAAAAATTGACAGAGTTTGAATATGGTTGTCAAAAGTTGTCAAATGAAAATTTCTTGAATACCAAACCTGTACAACTCGTCAAGGCCTACAATCTTTATTTAAGTCATTAATCCATTTGACAGAGTTTGAATAGGACAAATTTCGAAATTCAAAAAATGATATCTACAATCGATATTTTTAAACACCAGATGATGTCAAATGGAAAAGTGGTGAATACCAGAGTTTCATATCTCAACAAGATCTACGAACTTTATTTAGGTCGGATTTTCATTTGACAAAGTGGTACTACACATTGTTCATTAACCTAGGTTAACTCACATAGTTTAAGAAACTTGGTTGGGGACATGTCAATTTTGTACTACATGATAGTACCAATTCGTCAAATGAAAAACCGCCCAAAATAAACATTGTTCACCTCGATGAGCTATGAAACTTTGGTGTTCATCACTTTTCCATTTGACATCATCTAGTGTTTGAAAAAAATCAATTCTAGATATCAATCTTTGAATTTCAAAAATTTGATGGTTCAAACTTTGTAATTTCGAATTGCATTGGACTCATGAGATAGGTTCTTGTTTTCTAAGAATGTAGGGGAAAAACCACCTGAGTTGGGCATCATACGTGTAATATAAACATGTTTTAAGTTTTGATTATGAATGCAAATACAAAAATAAGTTCATCACTTGCCGACAGGTGGGACCCGCAAGTCAAACGCAAGGATGAAAAGCACACGCGAGGTACTCGTGGGTCGCATCCCATTGGTGTGGGGTTTCTGTGTGGGCCCTTCGTGGTGGGCTCTGTTGACGGTCCTTACCACAAAATTTTGACCGTCAACATCTCGGCTACGGTAACGCTTTATAACGAATTTCATGCATGTTCTAGGTGCTAACGAGGTTCCACAAGCTGTGTTGAGATTTTATCTGCAGGATCAAGATTAGGGAGCAATTCCGGGGCATTGGGCCAAATAAGGTAGGCACGGCCGTACCTAGTGGTACGCCCGGCCCTACCTTGTGCCACCATTCAGGTTCACACCAAGTGTAGTCCCATGCACCAGCTCCCAAAAGACCAAAATCATCACGACGTGTTGGATTAAGCAAACACACCACAAGCGAGCTGCATCGGGGCCAGGAGGTAGGGCCGGCCGAACCTCCAGGGCCAGCCGCACCACTAGGATCGGCCGCACATGCCCGACTCGCCCAAACGTGTCACCAAGCCTCGGTCACTTCAGGGAACACAGCTAGAAATGATCCTAATCGAGGAAACAAGGTCGGTTTGATCCAGTGGTTGAGATTAGCCTCACTTGGATCCATGGACCCACAAGCCAGTGAACAACCGATGTGGGACAGCGTTCAAGACTTCATCTACCCACTAGAGCACGATCTGAAGTGGATGACAAGAGGGCCCAGGGCCGGCCGCACCAAGCGGTCCGGCCGCACCTCCTTCACTCAGCAAACCGACCCACAACCGTCTTCAAACCGCCTCAGGGACCAAATCACGGACGCACGATTGAAGGCTCTGAAAAGTGGAGGGCCGGCCGCACCTGGAGATACGGCCGCACCTCCTTGCTCAGCACTGCAACTCCCTCTCGCCTACAAGTACCCCCTCCTGCAGCCACCGACCCATTGGGGCTATATATAGAGCCTGGCACCTCGTAGAAGGACACAAGTCATTAGAAGCAAGTGGCGGAGCCCTATACAAGTTAGAATTTAGAGAGTAGGGAGAGAGAGTTGAGTGTTGGAGTAGAAGCCGTAGTGTCGGTCTTCTCTTCGTACCTCGGCGGGTGCGGTACAACTACGGTCATCCACACCCGGGATGTTTTGTAAGTTCAAATTCGTGAGTAACTAAGTCTCAAGTCATTTCATCGTTCGCTCTTAGGTTCTTTGATTGCAATTAGTAGTTTCTACTTGTTGTGATTGCTTTGCTTTGGATCCGAGCAAATTAGTGCTTGGTTAGTGTAGACGTGGTGTCTAGGCTCTCCAGTACCTTGGAATGTTTCCCGGTTCAACGGAATAGTTGTGGTACCCTAGGGAGGTGACAGCTCCGGATGGGCTTTGTAGTCCACCACGTTAGTTCCGGCAGGTAGGAGTTACGACATCAGAGCCCCCTTCTCATCCCTTTCCGTGGCTCTTTTCCCTCTAGCCCCGACGAGCGACAAGTTTTGCCTTGATTCTATCCGTGACTCTCACGAGTCCCAAACTTCATCAGCTATCCCCTCTCTACCCGAAATCTACCCTTGCCTTTCTATCCTTCATCACCATATCCCCCGGAGGAATTAGTTCAGGTTCACAACACTTCTCGTTCCCCGTGGAAATCGATACCTTGGAATACTCCCGGGTGAAAGCTACAACGGTATCCGTGCGCTTGCGGATCTATCTGTAATCGTGTAGTATACCAACAGGCTTTCTGGCGCTGTTGCAAATCTAGTAACGATGTAAGAAGTGCCAACAGGCTCCATTTGTCAGCCGCTTAGGGTGGAAAACAACTGGTGTCAACCACACCCTGTGTGTGCCTAGACGCCCCCGCCTTCCCCGACGCTTCGCTTCTTGTCTCGCCCCTTCCCAAGTGCCTCGCTACTGTAGAAACCACCCAACCGCCGCACAACTCCGATTACTTTGCAAACCTCCCCACCATCGCCCAACTCCGATTACTTTCCAAACCTCCCCACCGCACGCCAAGATGGAGCCGGACTCGCCCGCGGCGTCGAGGGTTTCTCGTCGCCGTTCCTCGCCGAAGGCCGCATTGCCGGCATCCTCACCGAGCTGGGAGACGTGGTCCTCGATGGGACCGGCGGCGGAGGGGGCTTGGCTGGGGTGGTTTCCTTGCCCCGATGTTCACCGGGCATCTGAGGAAGCGGACGCTGGATCCGCTAGGATGCCTCGGAAGCGGAAGGCAGACGATGAGGGTTTTCAGCACCCCAACGCCAAGAAGTCAAAGCCGGCGGAGGAGTCCAGTGAGGAGTTGTCCCCCCCAGATGGCAGGACTTCAGATGGGAGCGTCCGGTAATTTTTCTTACTCGTACCAAATTTAAGTTCCCCCTTTATTATTCGAGAACTCAGTCTTTAATTCCTCTGGTTGCTTAGTACACTAAAGTGATTATTTTTGTGTGATTGCGAAATTGTTTCTGAGTCATAATCAATTCTGGGACTTGCAATTTAGGATTTCTTGACTAGGGTACATATGGAAATTTTTGGTAGAGATCATCCAGTTAAGAATCATTGAGCAAATCCATCTCAACATTTTGTGTAGTAGCATTCTTGGTACACAAGTGTTTATGTGAATTTTATCTTGGACAGTTTGAAACAAATTTTTGATCACCTCTGATTGAAACATGATTAATCTTAAGTTCACAAGTGGAATATTGCTATTCATGTCTTGATTTCTGTTGACGGTCGATTTTGGTACACCTAGCTATGAGTTTACCGTCAACATTTGCACGTATTTGATATTCTAACTAATGGTACTAACCCCCCGGAGGTATCAAGTTCACTCTTGCATATCAATTTTGGAGTTTGTTGTTTACGTAGGAAACTAGCGCTTAAAGGGAGACTTTCGGGATAAGTTCATCAAGCACATCAAGAGAAGATCATGAAGCCCAGCACAAGTCAAGACACATCATGAACATGACCCCAAATGGCACAGGGACCGAAGCATCAAGCCGTAAAACTCCAGGGACCTGAACAGAAGATGCTGAAGCTTGCACGACAAAGAGCTCTATCTAAACCATGGAGAAGACGATGTCAAGGGCCCACATGCAGAAGGGAGCAAGTCAACAATTGACCGAGAAGCCTCAGGGAGCGAGACGGGGCCGAACCGAGCATGGGTCGGTCGGCCCAGGCCGGCCGGCCTGGCCTGGCCTGTTCCGAGCCTAGTTCGGGCCCCCCTTTGACCTAGGTGCTCCTATATAAATTGCCTCTGCCTCCGCCGGCCGCCACATCCATCCATTCATCAGAGAGCCGCCAACACGAAGGAGAAGCACCGGGTGGAAGCCGACGGCCGCCGCAAGTCCTCGAGTTGCCTAGGAGATGGCTTAGGCCATGCCCTAGCCGCCATGGTTGGCCCTGCGTGGTGAAGCCATGGTGGAGTTCCGGAGCCATGACTTGAATTCGTCAAGTCATTTGTACCTTCAACATTCGATGGTGATGTAATCATTTCTTGTCCTACTTTGATCTACATCGACGAGTGTTTTATCCATATGTGCAGCTAGCATATGCTTTTAGTAGGAATAGGTCTAATCGTGGTGGTTAGTCTATCTCTTGCGGATACATCGTTGTAGTGCACGGACCGAGGTTGTCGTTCGGTGATGAATATCCTTGCATAGTGACAGTACGGTGGAGGAGAAAGCGGCGAATGAACGTGTATCGGACCACTCCATATCGGGTTACTCCATATCGAGTGTACTCCTTATCATAGTATAGGTTTAGATTGGTTTGTCACCTTGGCCGGAACGGCAACAAGAAGACGATAGGCTAGGGTTACCCTTTGGTGTTTACCTTTATGGCTAGGTGGATGAGATCCATACATCCCTTTGTGTTTGTATGTTACCTTTATGCAATCAACACTTCATGATAGGTTAGATCATTAGATTAGATGGATAGCCTTAGGAGTTTGCTTCCGATCCTTGGATTGACAAATCTAGGGAGGACCCTCCTTGGTGAAAAAGGCACCAAGTCACCCATACGCTTGCGGTGAACTTGAGCACGGTTTTGAACCATCAACAAGCCCCTTTTTCTGGCGCCGTTGCTGTGGATCGGCAACTCAAACCCTAGGGCGATCTATCTTTCTTTTAACTAACCCTAATTTTATTATTGCATATACCCTGTGTTTCTTGTTTGTGTCCTTGAATGCAGGTAAAACCCTAGACACAAAGCGATCGAGAAGATTTCAACATTCGGACTTCGACAAGTCCAACGTCGCTCAACCAAGTTGATGGCTACCCAAAGATTTGCTTTTTAGTGGTAGGTGCTAACCTTGGTTAGTGACCCAACATCCGCTATTGAGCCCCCACCCAAACCAAACGAAGATGAACAAGGTATGCCTACGTGTGTCAATTAAGATTTTAAGACTAATTTCTTTTGGAGGTTTGTATGTCCGAGCTATAGGTTTCGGAAACGACCATGTCAAGCACGATGGAGAAAGATTCCATTACCATCATGCTCATGCAGCGATGGTAATGACTTTTGAAGCCAAGGGATGCGTGACATGGTGCCCTAAAAGACTTGAAGATAAAGACCACGCGTACATCTCCGGATTGATGGACGAAAGGATAACGATGTCATCACAATGTTTGCATGAGCCTCAGCAGAAAGCATTAGATATATTTGGATTTTCAGAAGCCCCATGAAGTCTACATTCCAACGAATCAAGAGGCAAGGCAATCGGAGGTTCCTACAAGCGGAAATGGCCTAATCACCGAAGGTTGCACGTGCTGAAATTCTGGACAGCAAGCAATGCTGAAGTGAAACAGCCACAGCTCCCTCATTCGGACTCCGATTAAGACGAATGAGTACCCGTTGGAAAGGTAATTTTATAAATTTTTCAATAGAACTATATTTTGGTATATGTTCTGTTCTGGATGCAGGGGTAAATCCATGAAGAAGAGGCAGCAACAAGGCGATGACGACAAGATAGAGGGGATGGACATGGTGTCAATAAAGAGAAGATGGGTACATGATGAAATTCAGAAGCTAAGGACTAAAACAAACCCTCCGGAGGTTGGATGAATGAAGACACAAGAGGCACCACTCAACGCATGATGATGTTGGAAGCGAACCACGACCGATTTCATAAGGCAACATCAAGTTGCATGGCTACTTTGGATTCTCGCACAAAGAACCATGACTTCACGACGATGAAAAGGTACGTGAGAAAGTTGAGCTCTATGACTTAAAATGAAGCGCTTTGCGGGAGGCAACCTGATATTTTTATACTCCCTCCGTTCTTATTTATAAGGCGTGAGCTAACATGACACGGTCTTCTAAATCATACTTTGACTATTCATTTCTTTTATATTATATTAGTTATGGTTGTGAACTTATACTCATTGGAAAGCACATTTGATTACAAATCCAACCATGTCAAATTTAAATGGCAAAACGAAAAAATTGATGGGTAAATTATTGGTCAAAGATTATAAAATTTGAATCTCGTTTTGCGAGCGCGCCTTATAAATGAGAATGGAGGGAGTATATCTATATAAACTATGACAAGTCTACATTGTGTTCTTTATTTGAAAACTTCAAGTAACATTGTACCATTTCTCTAGTAAATGTCACAACCACATCTTGTATGCTTTAATAGATATTGAGTGAGCACTATGCTACTTGATTTTGGAAAACTTGTAGACCACTTTTTTGTGTGCTTATTAGTTTTTAGAGTCTTTTTATTTGTGTCTTTTTAGAGAGAAATATGAAGCATGATCCCTTTGACTCTAAACTTGTGGCTAGTTAACTTAGGCTAATTTTTACTTTTGGTTTAGACCACCACCATATCATGTCATGTCATTTTGTTCATTCAT
Source organism: Cenchrus fungigraminus (assembly GCA_036936925.1). Lineage (NCBI taxonomy): Eukaryota > Viridiplantae > Streptophyta > Magnoliopsida > Poales > Poaceae > Cenchrus > Cenchrus fungigraminus. The sequence continues at coordinate 50,966,823 of CM072772.1, read as the reverse complement.
ATCATGTTGCACTTCATTCCACATTGTTCTCCACCCTTTGCATTGTGTTGCATGTTGCATCTCATCTTTTAAAACCCTTTTTGTTAAAAAAACATCTTCGCCTAAACCTTCCTATCAAATCACACCTAGCACCCAAGCCAACAAAGGAAGGATCGACTTGTGACAAGACCAAGTCTATCTCTAACCCTTTGTCTAATTAAAATTTTGACTAGCCTCATCCTAAACCCTTAGGAAAAACCCCTCATACCCTTAGTAATCCTAAAACCATAGGTTTGTTTTTCATCCAAAAATCTAACCCTTATTTTCTTTTCTTCTCTTCCAAAACCACCTTAGATAGAATTTCTTCACCTAACTTATCTTTTCAAAATTCTTATCTTAAGCCAAAAATATAGGATACCCACAAGCCTTACCTTAAAACCTTGTTAGGTCTTTTGATAAAACTTTTGTTGACAAGACTCTACCTTTCATAAAGTGACTTGCTTGTCATTATTGAAGAACAATATCGAAAGCTTTTTCAAACATTGCTGACCCTTTTTACTAACCCCTTTTGCATTTGCATTTTGCATCAACCCCTTTGTTCTATCATGCATATGTTAGCTTGGTTTCTTTGCGAAACTTTTTGATGAATGCTTTATTTCCATGATAATGCTTCACGCGTGGCATTTTCTTTTGTAATCTTGTGTAAACATGGTGTTTAGGCATGATTGGAGACCCCATCATTCAGTTTTATATACCTTGCTATCATATTGCATTAGGTTGATTTATAAACTTTGCAATGCACTTTAATTTTCTTGCGGCATAAAGAATTATTAACCTTGAAATGAACATGGTGTTTTGACCTTGGTTAAATCTTTATGGTTATAAAGAAATAAAGCAATCTAGTTGTAAATATGGTTTTTAGAACTTGGTGCAAACATTGTCATTGTTTATATCCCTTCCTTTCATTTGCATTTTTTCACCTACACACACGTACACTCATTAGGTTCTTACTTTTCTTTTTACTAGGTAAGCTATGCCACAAGTTAAGATCTTTGGGATGTATTTGGTTTGTTGGCAATTATTTCTACTCCCGACCATCACCTCGGGGGTAGAATGTGCATTTGATTTGTTTTGCAGGCCTGACGAAGTGTTCCCATGAGTTCTTGACCAATTGCAATCAAGGTCGTTAGTCATCTACAAGGCTTGAGAAGGAAGTCGCTGTTTCCATCAAGATTTGAGCACGTGTTTAGAGATGTACAATGGAAGAAAAGTTAATATTCAGAAGCTCCATCAAACCCTCTTTCCAACGCATCGAGGATCATCAATTTTGAAGACCCGTACAAGGAGATATGGCAGAAACATTAAGCGCTGCGTGGTCTGAAATCAGCTTTGGACAGATTGCATGGCTTGAGTAAAAAAAGGCACAACTCTCTTGTTCGGAACCCGTTTCATACGAATGATGTCTCGTTGGAAAGATAATTTCATGAACTTCAACTTGGAGGGGTGTTTCAGTATATGTTCTGTTCTGGAAGTTAAAGAAAAACTGTGGAAGATGAGGCAGCGACAAGGACGGGATGGAAGTCGGTGATGACGATATGACAAAGGATTGGAACCATGGCTTGATGATAATAAGAAGTTGAAGGAAAAATGAGTAACAAAGGCAAGAAGTGAAGATGATTCTCAAACACATGGCAATAGGGAATTACGAGTGATTCAAGTTATTCCACACTTAGCAACACACTAAGCATGGGGGAGGACTTGAGGGACGAAAAGGGCAAGGCCACGTGGAGTACAAGGATCACCTTCACCACAAGATGCTCATCATTCTTTTTCCATGCTAAGAACAATGCTTAAGCATGGGGGAGGCCACGCTGCACTTCACTACGAGCATCGAAGAGGACGGTAACTCGCCCTTAACTTTATCTTTGTTCATCTCCTTCTAAATGGTTGCACATATATGCTTTCAATCATAAACAAACTTTGTATTTATCTCTTCATCAATAACATGGCTACTAGGAGGACAACCTAGGTTTGTTAGTTTTATTTTTCAATAAATGAATCACCATCTCTTTTGAGCTTACCACAATGATTCCTTGCTTATGGAAAAGTGATGAAAGTTGCCGCTTTGTTTTACTTGCATGATGTTTTATATGACATGACTTTTTGCTCTCTATTAAAAGGAACTTAAATTGATTAAATACCGGCTCTTTCATTTGTGGAGGGTAAATGACTAGTTTTTTTAAGACCCACATACTTTATGTTGCTCTTTGATTTAAGTTTACCGATGACCTATGCCTTGTACTTGTTTTATTTAAAATTATTATGCTATCTACATTTGTGAATCTCTTGCAAGGCTCTACCTACCAAAGCCTATACACATACAAGTACTTTCATGATATAACCCTTAGTTTGCAAACTTATATCTTGATGAGTTGGATTAGAATTGATTTCTATGGTACGAGACTAAGAAGCTGGTCATTCCTTTGCGTATCTTTTCATGCTAGCCATTTTTGTCCATGCATTGTGAGTTTCTACATTGGAAACTTCACAAACTTCGCTGGGCATCCACCCTAAACCCAAAATATCTTTTTGTGATTACCTCCTTGACCACAACCCAAATTAAGTATGGATGATCTTTCGACGAATTTTCTGAAGATTTTCTGGCAAGATTTCAAGACATATAACATATGGAGGGACTCATCAATACACCCAAGATCATGCGAGGTTCGACATGGAGGATGCCCTTGAAGATTTCAAAAGATTTATAAAGGAATACAAGGATTTTGTACTTCTCTAGCAGCCATAGGTCCCCTCACTTCTATGCTCGAGGACGAGCAATCATTTAAGCATGGGGGAGGACTGCTATAGCAAGTACTATGTTGCTTAAAAGTACGGAGGAGCATAAAAAAATGATGAATAAAAAAAGAGAAAAGAAAAAAATGAATGAAGGAAAAAAGAAAAAAAGAAGAAGAAAGAAAAAAATAAGAAAAAACAAAAAAAGAGAAAAATAAAAATGCTCCTTGGTTCTTTTTAAGCTTTCATTTAAATCTAAGAGAGCTTTGAAGACAAGTCCATACTCAATCTTTTCCAACCATGTGCAATCTGATAACGAGAACTTCATTCGTGTCTCGGGATCACCCATTTGCCACTTGCACATGTCCACCTTTCTAAATGCGTGTGTTCCATCTCTCTCTCTTTCCAACATTTATTTTCCATGGCCTTTTTGACTAGTCTCGGTAATTCCAATATATCTCTCTCTTAGTTTGACAATATTTCAAGTATAATGTTTTTCTAGGATTGTTTTTACCTACCAAGCTCCACATAAGCTTTCCACTTTCATATGTGAGTAGAATAGGTTGAGAATAATCTAGTGTAGGCTTGAGTGACTTGACGAGATGAGTGTTTCCATGAGCTTTTGCAAGAGAACCTCACTTATGTTAGATGTGCAATTTTTTGAAAACTCTTCACGATGCAACAAGGTAAAGGTTTGAAGTTTGCTTAAGTTTGAGAGCACTATATTTGTTTTATTGTGGCATGTTCTTTAATAATAGTCTATCTTCTATAATGAAGTAGCCGGTCAAAACTTAAACCTTAAATGCTAAATACTTGAGAGAGCAATATGTCTTGTTGTGTATAACTAAGTGTAGGGAAGACATTGAAAGGCAACGCTGATTTCCAAGTTAAGCAAAGATCTTGGACTTGCTCGAGGACGAGCAAGGTTTAAGCATGGGGGTATGTTGACGGTCGATTTTGGTACACCTAGCTATGAGTTTACCGTCAACATTTGCACATATTTGATATTCTAACTAATGGTACTAACCCCCCGGAGGTATCAAGTTCACTCTTGCATATCGATTTTGGAGTTTGTTGTTTACGTAGGAAACTAGCGCTTAAAGGGAGACTTTCGGGATAAGTTCATCAAGCACTTCAAGGGAAGATCATGAAGCCCGACACAAGTCAAGACACATCATGAACATGACCCCAAATGGCACAGGGACCGAAGCATGAAGCCGTAAAACTCCAGGGACCTGAACAGAAGATGCTGAAGCTTGCGCGACAAGGAGCTCTATCTAAACCGTGGAGAAGACGACGTCAAGGGCCCACATGCAGAAGGGAGCAAGTCAACAATTGACCGAGAAGCATCGGGGAGCGAGACGGGGCCGAACCGGGCCGAAACGGGCCTGGGCCGGTCGGCCCAGGCCGGCCGGCCTGGCCTGTTTCGAGCCCAATTCGCCCCCCCTTTGACCTAGGTGCTCCTCTATCAATCGCCTCTGCCTCCGCCGGCCGCCACATCCATCCATTCATCAGAGAGCCGCCAACACGAAGGAGAAGCACTGGGAAGAAGCCGACGGCCGCCGCAAGTCCTCGAGTTGCCTAGGAGATGGCTTAGGCCATGCCCTAGCCACCATGGTTGGCCCTGCGTGGTGAAGCCATGGTGGAGTTCCGGAGCCACGACTTGAATTTGTCAAGTCATTTGTACCTACAACATTCGATGGTGATGTAATCATATCTTGTCCTACTTTGATCTACATCGATGAGTGTTTTATCCATATGTGCAACTAGCATATGCTTTTAGTAGGAATAGGTCTAATCGTGGTGGTTAGTCTATCTCTTGTGGATACATTGTTGTAGTGCACGGACCGAGGTTGTCGTTCAGTGATGAATATCCTTGCGTAGTGACAGTACGGTGGAGGAGAAAGCGACGAATGAACGTGTATCGGACCACTCCATATCGGGTTACTCCATATCGAGTGTACTCCTTATCATAGTATAGGTTTAGATTGGTTTGTCACCTTGGCCGGAACGGCAACAAGAAGACGATAGGCTAGGGTTACCCTTTGGTGTTTACCTTTATGGCTAGGTGGATGAGATCCATACATCCCTTTGTGTTTGTATGTTACCTTTATGCAATCAACACTTCATGATAGGTTAGATCATTAGATTAGATGGATAGCCTTAGGAGTTTGCTTTTGATCCTTGGATTGTCAAATCTAGGGAGGACCCTCCTTGGTGAAAAAGGCACCAAGTCACCCATACGCTTGCGCTGAACTTGAGCACGGTTTTGAACCGTCAACAATTTCTTAATTCAGGATCTTGGGCTGAAGGTGACTTATGAGTTCAACTTCGCACGAGTTAGGCTATTCGTCAAATGCAATGATGACAGTGACGATGAGGTCTGCCTCCCGAGCCCATACCGAAAACGTCCTACTGATACCGAGGTATTACCTTCATTCCCTATGCTGACTATGTTCAGTTTCATTCAAATTTTGATGTACTTATCACACTGATAATGCATTGTAAAAACATTTCAGATTGAGGCTAAGGTAGAGGACATCCGGAAGGCGCTGAAGCGCTGGGCACTCCCGTAGGCACGGCTGCAAGCAATGATAGATAGCTTTTGTGTAGTGAACTACTCCCTCAATAACATCTAGATTTGATGAATGAGGCTTTTTTGTAATGACCTTGTATAATGGCATTACTTTACTAGAAATATATGGTAGCTAGTGAATGCTAGTATTATTATTAGCCTTCATCATCCTTGTGATTGTAGATGTGTTATCCAATTTTTCTCCTACATCACCTCTGACCTTAAACAAGGCTACGAAACCAACAAATACACCAAGAGCCATTTTAGATCTTGAACTAGGCATTTATGATTAAAACCAAGCATAAATCAGGAACAAATATTTCTATCAGTCCTAAAATCATGATCAAATCAGTAAAGGTGCATCTAGGCATTTCAGGACTATACTCAGAAGTGGAGCTCAAAAATCTATTTAATTTTTGCTACAAAAATCACTAAGGCGGAAAATAGCGTAAATACAAGATAAATCATAATAAAAGATTTACTTAGTAACTTTGTGCAAATTTTGGTGCAAAGCCTACACATGGTATATACAGTAACATATCCAAAGTTCAGCTTGAGATCACAAGCAGATTTTGAAATACAACAAAAGTAGGCCAAACTAATTTCAATTTTTTGTGCAAAAACTATTAGTCAAAAGTAGGATCATGCTTTGCAAAAGATGTAGGTATGCTCACGGGGAAACCAACAAAATTGGTTTTACATTTTTCTGATTTTTCTGTGATTTTATATGAATTTTCCAAGATCTAGACCTATGGGTGAAAAGGTTAAGAATCTACTTGCAACCCAGCCCTTACAAAGATTAAACTTTTCACAGATATGCCCTCGACATTTCTACAGGGGTCCCTACAAATCTGTGACCTTCACAACTCTGCCCTCGGCGGTGGGGGTGAGCTCGCCGCCGGCGAGGTAGGGCCGGAGCAGGCAAACAAGCGACCGGGAGGTGCGATTGTGTCCTAGGGACGAGCTCTGAGGCACGGGTTGGTCACGGACGTGAGCGGAGGGAAGGTTCACCAGCGGTGGTGCTAATGACGGACGGCGGCGGAGCGGCGTGGAGAGGCGGTTTCGCCCGCCTTCATCGTCTACAGGGGTCGCGACATGGTCCTTAGGCGGTGGGTTTTCCGGCGCCTCGGCGTGTGGGCTCAGGGGTACGGGGGCCAGGGTTGTGGGTCCCACCTGTCGGCATAGTTGTGGGTCCCACCTATCGGCGCCCAGATTGTGATGTGTTCTTGAGTTTTTCATGGACCTAATTAACTTGATTCTTTGATTCGTAATCACAGCTACAAACTTGTATAGATTTCACAAATGACGTCCAAATCAGGAAATTTTTTTCCTACATTCTTATAAAACAATAATCTAGCTCATGGTGTCCACTGCATCTCATGTTAGTATGTTTCAACAATCATAATTAAGAAATAGTACAATTCAAAACTAGAATCAAGATTTTGAAATAGTAGATGATGTCAAATGGAAAAGTGATGAATACCAAAGTTTCATTGCTCATCGAGATGAACAATCTTTATTTTGGTCGGTCTTGCATTTGACGAATTGGTACTATCATGTAGTACAAAATTGACATGTGTCCAAGCAAGTTTCTTAAACTTTCTGAGTGAACCTAGGATTAATGAACAATGTGTAGTACCTCTTCGTCAAATGAAAATCCGACCAAAATAAATATTGTTCATCTCGATGAGCAATGAAACTTTGGTATTCATCACTTTTCCATTTGACATCATCTACTGTTTGAAAATCTTGATTCTAGTTTTGAATTGTTCTATTTCTTAATTATGATTGTTGAAACATACTAATATGAGATGCAGTGGACACCATGAGCTAGATTATTATTTCATAAGAATGTAGGAAAAAATTTCCTGATTTGGACGTCATTTGTGAAATCTAAACAAGTTTGTAGCTATGATTATATGAATCAAAGAATCAAGTTAATTAGGTCCATGAAGAACTCAAGAACACATCACAATTTGGGTGCCGACAGGTGGGACCCACAACTCTGTTTACGTGTCCTCCCTAAGAAAGCGCAATTTTCTAAAAACCAATATACCCTGGGACCCCCCTAATTCAATCAGCAACCTAATATGGTGGTGGCGGTTCTTCTCCATCTTCCCTCACATCTCGCCTTCATCTTCTACCTCATCCTCGCCGGGGAGCATAGGCTCGCACATCCAATCAGCCCCCGCACGTGACGAACTGCAATCACTCCATGGAAAAGGTCGCCGCGGCACGCTACGAGGCGTTGAGGCTGGTGGAACTGCCGAAGGAGCTGACGATTGACATCGTCTCTCGAGTCGCTGCTCAGTCAGAGGACGCCATGGAGGATCTCCGGAACCTACGCGCAACATGCAAGGCAATGTGCGTGGTGTGCAGCGCCGCCACTGTCGGACGACACCTACCCCTGAAACGTGTCCTGCGGTGTCGATTCAACCTCGGCCCGGAATTTCGCGCGGCGCTCATCACCACACTAGCCACCGTCGGCAACCCGGAGGCCTTGTTCTGCAGCGGGTTGTGCCTCTTATTATTGGTGAACAAGCGCGGCGTAATCATGCCTTGCCTCGACCAGCTAAGGTGCTCCGCAGAGGCGGGCCACAAGGTATCGATGTACGCCCTCGCCCTCTTCCTCTACAGGCCCAACAGCGGTGAGGCCGATGATTCGTTGATGAAGTAGTCATGTATACAAGGAAAAGGACGCCAGTCATTGGAGTGAAATCGTGGAAACATGTCAAGAAAGAAGTCAAAGACGCAATAGCAACTGATGTATTGGTATATAATCATAAACTTTGCTTTTGAATACAATTCAATTATAAACTAACGTAACAACTCACATAGTATTTGCATGCTATTGTGATTATATAACAGGCAAAGTGGGACATGGAGGATAATGCTGATTCAAGGGAAAAGATACGGAACATTGCTGCAGAGCGTTACAAAGGATGGCGTTCAACTTTCAGTGCTACGGCCAAGACATACGACAGCTACCACCAGAGAATGTTACATAAGCCTAAAGAATTAGATATTGTTGAATGGCACTATCTGCTGAAGTATTTCAGTACTGCTAAATTCAAGGTTTGTTCCACATTGTTACTATTACTGAGCAATACATTTTTCATACAAATGGTAATGTCTGAGTCTTTAAGATTATTGTTCAAATCTTGACATTCTATATAGGAAAGGAGCGCACAAAATTCTGCGATTCGAGGCCAACAAAGGACAAGACATTTGTCAGGCTGTAAGCCTTTTTCTCAGTGCAGCTATGAGAAGGTAATAACTGGAGAAGCACATCTCCAATCTGTCTTGCAGGATGAATAACTAATTTGTTATGTTCTTGGCTTAACAGAGAGACCTAGAAACTGGTGACGAGCCCGATGATATGGAACTTTGGTGGTTAATTCACACTAAGCATGGGGAATGGACAAACGAACAATCTAAAAATGTCTATGTGAGTTCTCAATGAATGTGTACATACATTACTATACATAGTCCATGCAATTATAGAATGCAAGCAATTTCTTGTTCAACTAACTCCTCCATCTGTGCCTTGTAAATGTTAGGACAAAGCAAGCAGCATTATTGCTGAGGCGGAATCAAATGCAGAAAACAACTTCGTTTCCCAAAAGGAAAAAACGAGATGTTCCAGAAGGCATACAAGGAAGTCACAAAGTGCAAATCAACCAAGTTGCATGGTAATGGGTACCTGGCAAAAAACCCAACTAGAAGGTAGCTGCTCAATGCGGAGCACCAGGAACAAATTCGTAGGGAACAGCTACAGCATCAGGAACACATCGAGCTCATGGACGCATTTGGGCTGCTACAAGAAAAAATGTCAACATCAGAAGATAAAAGGGAAGCAGAAAGGAGAGAACATCCACGACAACTTGAAGAAAGTAACAAGAAAAGGGAGGCTGATCTGCAGGCAAGAGTTCCTATCAATGCTGCAAGCAGCAAATGGACAGGCACAAATTCCACAGGTACTGGTCAAGCTAGTTGCATGAATGACTTTCTATCCTTAGGTTCTATATCTAAATGTCTGTATCCTTTCATAGATTGTCCTGCCAACATCTGTCTAGCCAAACAACAATGTCACTGCATCTGCAGACATTGCGGCGATGGCTGCATCAGTCACAAGAACTGAAGATGTGCAGACAGACTCAACGAATGTGCTCTCTTCTAGTTAGGTTGTTTTGTGGATTGACAACTTTTTACTTCTATCATCAGATACTGATCAAAATGGTGCCTAATTTTCCCCTCCCATATATTTTTTGTTCTCAGGAGAAGCAACCTGAAGTCAGTGCTAAACAAAGGGCGGCTAGCATTCACAATACAAGAAGTAATAAATCTGGTAGCAATCCTGAAGCACCTTCCGTCCAGCCCCATGCAAAAATTTCATCTCAACAGCTACAGGCACAAGCAGCAAGTAGGAGACGACAACAAGCCAAAAAAACAGGAGGTGAAATTTTATTAACTCCTCTGCCCGCTGTGAATGTTCATGTTTCAGCTGTCAAAGTGTTTATAGATGTGTTGATTATTTGATATCATTTTGATAATTTTATGAATGAAAATAAAACTTTGGTTTGGTAAATGCTGTTGTTGCACCGTTTCCAATATTACAGATTACTTGATGCTTACAAATGTTATTCATTCATTTCAGAAAGCTAAGCTGTTTCGAATGGAGCAAACAGGTGATGGGACCTTCTTGAAGTCACACTTTGCTGATCAAGTGATGGGATCTCCTTCAAGCCACCCAACTCTTTGTTGAAACAAGCCTTGGCTGATCAACTGATGTGATCGTCTTCAAGTCAACATCATCTGTGTTGAAACAATGTCCTCTTGAAAACTTAGTAGTATTTTAGTACTTCGTGTGTCATTAAACTTAATTATCAGTGTGGATGGTTGAATGTTCCCAGTGGATGGTTTCATTTATCAGTGTGGTTGCTAATTAGTATTTCAGTACTTATTGCGCCATGAATTATAAATGCATAATAATTATTATTAAAGATCCTGTATTTTAATGTTTTAAATTATTGCTGCTACAAATAAATGAGCGTGGCAGAATAAACATATGGCGAGCTACAAAACTATGGCATCAACTCCTTTCATTGCAAAAGAGAAATCACCCTATCGCAACCAATATTTTTCGGTGTCACAAAGGTTTGTGGCAATAGTAGGTTCCACATGTAGCAACCTTGTATTATGGTGGTAATAGAGGCACGAACTTTTGGCAACTGAATCATTTTCGAAGCAACAGCATAGGAAACATATTACAACCAAGTAAACTAGGTGGCATCAGAGTGCCCCACCTATTGCCTCGCACCTATTTATCTTGGTGGTATTAGAAAGTTGGGCCTATAACAACCATCCCTGATTCGTGGCAATATAGAACACCTCCTATAGCACCATATTCCACTTTGTTGTAATATAAGGAAACCATATAGCACCCAAATACGTTTCGTGGCAATAGAAAGCAAAAAGGTGGCATTAGAGTGCCCCACCTATTGCCGCAAACCTATATATTTTGGTTGTAATAGAACGTTACACCTATAACAACCATCTCTGCTGCGTGGCATTAGAGGACACCAACTATAGCACCCAAATCAACTTCGTGGTAATAGATGGAACCACATATAGCACCCAAAACAATTTGGTGGCAATAGAGGTGCTTCCCATATTGCAACCACAATAAGAACGTAGCAATAGAATTCTTTGCAACGCAAAAATTTAGGCATTGCAACGCGTTTGGTACGATGCAATTGCACTTATGGCAACCACAGATGCGTCGCAATACTATGACTTGCAACCAACACGAGCGCGAAGTTGCAACGTCTAATTGTGTTGTAATAGAACAACTAATGCACCCACAAAATGACCACCGTTGCCTCAGGCTATTGCAGCGCGACCTTTCGCAGTAGGTGGTGGACGAAACAATTTGGTTGCAATTACATCTATTGCAACCAAATATGGCATATTGCAATAAAATTTTTACGTTGCAACAGGGCCAAAATGTAGTAGTGCTCAGGTAGTGGCATATGAGGCTCAGGCACACCATGAGAAGGGTGGTACCTATCCTTGTTCGCCCACTGAGGACCTAAGCGTCCGAGGACCGGTGGATGGTCGCTCCTAGCTGTGATGAGTGATTGACAATGTGATGTGGACTGACTCTTGGCCGAGTATTGCAGGTGCAGGTTGCGGCTTGACTCGTGTTGGTGCAGGTGAAGAGCGGGCGTGAAAGGTCTTAGCCTTGCGGGGCCTCTAGGAGTGGAGAGACAAGTAGGCTCGGCTCGATGGACCCAGTGGCCAAACGGGGTCAAGTGCGGGCTGCATGGTGGCAAGAAAAGCAAGACGAAGTCGTCGACTCGAGCCGGTGCAGGCTAGCGGCTCACGACCGGAGTCTGCACACGGGGTTTGCGGTGGTTCACCACAAAACCGTCGGGTTACTTGGTTGAGCCACAAAACCAAGACCAAAGACTTGGTGGGCGGAGACGGGATCCGAGCGCGCCGAGAAGCTTCGATGCCGGGAGACACAAAGCGGGATCGCAGGGCTTGCGTCGGGAGGACGAGGACTGTGGCGAAGGCGTGGCCGCCCGATGAAGAGGAGTGCTACTTGACCATATAGCCCCTAAGGGGTTTGTATCTCAGTTTAAGTGCTAGGGGTAACTTGGTCATTTGCCCAACCCAGAGGGACTCATATATAGCTCTAGGGTTTCTGGGCAAACCATCCATCCAGACTGCTTCTCATTTCTATGCTCCATAGGCTTAGATTTTCTTCACCGTTTTGTAGAGAATCTGATCTCTGAGTGTATGGAAGCTTAGAGCCTGCGTGGTTCGAGGACCGATGGATGGTCGCTTCCTAGTGTGATGAGTGATTGACAACATTGTGTGGACTGACTCTTGGCTAAGTATTGCAGGTGCAGGTTGCGGCTTGACTGGTGTTGGTGCTGGTGAAGAACAAGCCCGAAAGGTCGTGGCTGGTGAGGCCTCCAGGTGTGGAGAAGACAAGTAGGCTTGGTTCGAGGGACCCAGTGGCTAGTGGGGTCAAGTGCGGGCCGCATGGTGGCAAGAACAGCAAGACGAAGTCATGGATGGTTTCTTGGTTGAGCCTCAAAACTAAGGTCGAGCCGGGACTTCGTGGGAGCCAAGTCAAGAGTGGTGATTGGCGGATGCTACACCAAGTTCGCGGGGTTTGTAGTGGTTCACCAGAAAACCACTGGGTTGCTTGGCTGAGCCACAAAGCCAAGGCCGAAGACTCAGTGTGGCTGTCAAGCCAAAACCGGTCTGACCGGTTGGTGAAACCGATCTGACCGGTTTGGGGTTGCAGGGCACAGAAGTGTTTCGAAGTGGATGACATACGTCGAGATCACAAGGCTAAGCAAAGTGCGGTCGCCGGGCATCCGTCCGATGGTGCTACGACGAAAGTTTCCCAAAGTGCCCTTCGGGGGTGTGTATCCTAGTTTATGTAATTGGGGTAGTTTTGTGTTTCGGTTGCCTCCATATAAAGTAAGTAGAGAAAGGATGGCAGCCATCTCTTGGAACCCTAGCTCATTTTCCCTTTGTTATTTTCCTTCCTATTTTCCTTAGGTTTTTCTAGGACTAGCTTGAGAGCTTCATGGTGAGATCTTGAGAGAGGGATGGATGATTGGGAGGCAAGCTAGACCTTGTATGAACCTTCATGGTATGTATAGATGATTCGGCGTGGTTCCTCAAGGCTTGATTGTGTCTCTCCCGTTTTCCATTTTTGATGATTTTCGGAGTTTTTCTTGGCGTTATTCGTAGAGACGATTTGGAGGCGTTTCTTTGAGGGATTCTTGTTGTATGTCACATATGAGGACCTTGTGCCTCTTTGCTTGGTGACTTTGCTCCAGCAAACCCTCCGAAACGGCTTCGATTTGATGGTTTTCGGTGGAGTTCGTGGAAAGGTGTTCTTGAGGGTTAACTTCCGATTCCTCTTGATTGGGTAGATTTTGGGGACCGAGCTTCTAGCCAAAGGTAGCCCACGAGGTACCCCAGCTATCCCCAAAGTCTTACTTGAATCCGTGGAATGAATCGGGAGATCGATCAAGGAGAAGGTTGAGTTTTTCCCGTGGGCTGGGTTCTTCCCGACTGTCCAGGCAAAACCGGCCTGACCGGTTTGGCCCCAGTGGGCTGTCGTGAAGAGTTTTGGACAGGAGAGTTTCCTTCAGGCTATGGCTTTTCTTGTTTGGAGTCTGGTAGGTCCTTGAGGTAGTTTTGCTGTGTTTTGGTCTCGAAGGTCTTTTGGGGATTTCCTAGAAAAAACCAGCCTGACCAGTTTGGCAAACTGGCCTGACCGGTTTTCCCTTCCTATGAGAGGCTAAGTCCTAGAGAATCGGTCTGACTGATTTCAGAAACCGGCCTGACCGGTTTTGGCTTCCATCAGTTGTTTGGTGTTGTTTTCCGCTGCGTGTTTTCAGAGGCTGTTGGTTGGATCTTGCTCCTAGGTCCAGTAGCACTCCAGTGGCTACGTGGATTTGGCAAGAGAAGTTAACGGAGGTCCCCGAGTGATTTTGGGTTCATAGGCCGAATTCTTAAATAGAATTTTTATCGGCTCCCATTCACTCCCCCCCTCTCTGCTTCGCCGTTCCGGTCCTTCAAGTGGTATCAGAGCCGGTTACGGGTCTTCCGAGACTCTAACCAGTCTAAGATCAAAAGATGGCGTACCAGGAACGGGGATCGCGTCCTCCGCACTTCGATGGAAAGAATTACCAGATGTGGCAGAGGCGGATGGCTGCATTCCTCCGCGGTAAGGGTTAGATCCTTTGGGACGTTACGGTGAACACAGCTTATGTTCACCCGATTAACTTCCTTGCTCCGGGATCGAGGGACATGCACGACGCCAACAACTAGGCGGTCGACTACTTGTTTCGTGCTCTGTGTTAGTCCGAATTCGATCGGGTTCAGACAGAGGACTTAGCTTGTAGGATTTGGGAAACGCTGAAGAATGCTCACACTGGAAACAGTCAGGTTCAGGCTCGGTTGTTTGCGACTTACCGGAGAGAGTACGAGATCTTCACTCATCTCCCCGGTGAGTCCATCGATACGATGTCCCAGCGGAACACGGTGATTGTGAACAACATGAGGGCAAATGTGGCCGTGCTCCCGTATGATGATCATGAGAGAGCCATGAAGCTCTTGCACTAGTTGGATCGTACGATCTAGGGCGGAAAGGTCGAGGCCATACTTGAGTCAGATAAATATGAGACTTTGTCGGTGGACGAGTTGTTCTCGAAGCTCAAGTCGGCTGAGGTGGACCGGGGTGTGACAGCCAAGCTTGAGGGCCCGACTGACTCTCATAGTCTCACCCTCATCGGTGGCTCAGGTGCAAAGTCTACTGCTAACCCATCCACCAGGATGTACTCCTTATCCTCTTTGATGCCTTTGCCAGATGAGGAGTTCGACGTGCTTGGAGAGGACGAGCTGGCGCTGTTGACCAGGAGGTTCGAGAGGATGCACGAGAACCGGGTGAACACAAGGAGGAACATGAGGACGTGCTTTCAGTGCGGCAAGCCAGGACACTTCGTCGCTGACTGCCCCGAGAAGATGGAGAACAAGGACAAATACAAGCACCGGTCGAAGACAGAGAACTAGTACCGGTCGAGGTGAGGTCACAAGCACAAGCACAAGGACGAGCGACGATCGAGGAAGAAGGACGGCCACGGCAAGGCCCGAGCGATGGTCGGAGCAAGCGACGTCAACTCCAGCTCCGCCTACTCTACCTCGAGCTCAAGTAGCAGTGAAGACGAAGGTGATCGGCGCAAAAG
The DNA here is from genome assembly GCA_036936925.1 of Cenchrus fungigraminus. Classification (NCBI taxonomy): domain Eukaryota; kingdom Viridiplantae; phylum Streptophyta; class Magnoliopsida; order Poales; family Poaceae; genus Cenchrus; species Cenchrus fungigraminus. The sequence goes on along the minus strand of CM072772.1, from coordinate 50,951,697 downwards.
CAAGAAGTCATCCAAGAACTTGAGCGGGCTGAGCTACTACGCGAGAGATGGCTTCTACAGCATGGCACGTAGCTCCGGCAGCAAGAAGAGTCACAAGAGCGACTCGGACTCCAACTCCATGGATGAGGTACGTGACGAGCTTTCCTTCTTGCGTGAGGAGAATGAGGAGCTTGGCAAGTTGCTTGATAATCGTGATGACATGCTTAGAGAGGCTAAGAAGATGAGAAAGGAGCTTAGGGCCTTGCTTGAGGATGCTAGGACTAGAGTGGCTGAGCTAGAAACACAGAACCTAGATGCTAAGCTTGAAATTGATTCGCTTAAGGCTTCACCTGTTGTTTTTGCTGAGGTTGATTGTGCTAATTGCTCTATTTTCCTAGCTGATCTTACTACTCTTAAGGAAAAGCATGCCTCCAAGTGTGAGGAACTAGATGTGCTTAGGGTTGAAGTGGTTGAGCTTAAGTCTAGACCTGTGTTGCTAGGTGCTTGCCCTTCTTGCCCTGTTTTGCATGGAAAGATTGATGAGATGCATGCTTACATTGGTTCTCTTGAGGCTGAGTTGAAAGCACATGTTCCCACTTCTTGCTCTACTTGTGAATTGCATGCTGTAAAGAATCTGGAACTTGCACATTATGTTGATCGCTTGCAGGATGAAAACGATGAGTTGAGAAAAATGATGGGTTGGTTGTCGGGTCATGAACCACAGCTTAGGATGATGATAGAGGCATACAAGCGCTATGATGGGCAAGCGCTTGGGTCGGATAAGATCGGAGAGTGTAGTGGTGAGGGAGGAGAGAAGATTGGTGATATCCAAGCTCCACCAAAAACCTTCCACAAAAATGCCTATGCTACTATGCCAAATCCATTGAGAAACAAACTTGACACAACTCTAGATCCACCCATATTTCCTCACCCAACCAATGATTTCCAAAAACCCATCAAGTTCAAGAGTAACTTAGGGAATGAGTTCTTTGGGAAAAAGGGTGAGAAGCCTAGTGAGGAGAAACCGAAAGAGAAGCCGAGTGAGGAAAAACCAAATGAGAAACCAAGTGAGCAGCCCCAACCCAAGCCTAAGCCTAAGCTCATACGGTTTCATTGTGACTATTGTGGGAGAGATGGTCACAAGGATGAGTTCTGCTTCAAGAGAAAGCGAGTGGTGAGGATGGCTAAGGAGTGGGCAAACAAGGACGTGTACCACCCCTCTCATGGTGTACCTGAGTCTCGTATGCCACTACCTAGGGGTAGAGCCATTATTCGCACAGTTCCAACTTGGGGAGTCAAGAGTGCTTTGGGCGGAAGAGACCCTGCTGGACATGTTAATCCGGTCAGACCGGTTTTGAAACCGGTTAGACCGGTTTGGGCTGCTCGTACAGAGAAACCGGTCAGACTGGTTCCAGAACCGGTCAGACCGATTTGGAGGCAGCAGGGTGACTAGTTTGGTTTCTGTGCTCGTGAGGATGCTCGGTTCGATTCCTTTGGTCGTGGTACAGGTGGTTGGTATGGTGAGTCTGATGGTGGTCAGTTTGCTAGATGTTCTCCACCTCATGCTCAATACGAGGGAGGAGTCGTAGCTTTGAGTCTCAGAGGAGCAATGGTCCACGGTCTTCCTTTCATGGTTTTCGTTCTCCTCCAGCGAGACAGGGTTGGTTCCCTCGTGGTGGTTCTCATGGCGGTTTTCATGGTGGTAGCTTTGATAGGTGTGATGATATGGTTTGTGCTAACCCCACTTTGGAGCAAATGGCTCGGCACTGGTTTTACTCTTTTGGTACTAACCCCAGTGCTGAGTCGATTGTTCACTCACGTGCTCGCTTTTGAATTTCAAGTGGGAGACTTGAGGAACGTTTGGCTGATTGACTCCGGTTGCTCGAGGCATATGACCGGAGACAAGGGGTGGTTCTCAAGTCTCGTCCCGGTGGTGTCCAAGACATACATCACCTTTGGGGACAATGGGCGAGGGCGTGTGATGTGAGAAGGTGAGATTAAGATAAGTGACAAAGTCACTCTCAGGTGTGTTGCTCTTGTTCAATCGCTCGGATTCAATTTGCTTTCCGTGTCCCAGCTGTTGGATGAGGGTTCTGAGGTGTTGTTTCAGCCTGGTGGTTCTCGGATTTTGGATTCTCGAGGGGACCTAGTTTGCATGGTCGTTCCCAAGGGTCAAGTTTTTCGAGTGGATTTCTCTCAGTCTCCTGGTGTGGCTCGTTGCTTTTTGGCTGGTTCTTCGAGTGAGTTGTGGAAGTGGCATAGGAAGTTGGGTCACTTAAGCTTTGACCTTTTGTCTCACTTGAGTAAACTCAATTTGGTCCGAGGATTGCCACGGTTGAGGTTTGAGAAAGAGTTGGTTTGTGCGTCGTGTAGGCATGCCAAGATGGTAGCCTCTTCCCATCCACCCCTCACCGATGTGATGACGGAGCGTCCATGCGATCTGCTCCATATGGACCTTGTTGGCCCAGCTCATGTGCGATCTGTGGGTGGGAAGTGGTACGTCCTAGTTGTGGTGGACGACTACTCTCAGTATGCATGGGTCTTCTTTTTGGAGGAGAAAGGGGAGACATTTGGTTTTGTTCGAGATCTTGTCTTGAGGTTGAAGAACGAGAGGCACGGAGATGCCATACGAGCGATCCACAGTGACAATGGCTCAGAATTTAAAAACTCTCGCTTCGAAACCTTTTGCAATGACTTGGGTCTTGAACACCAGTTCTCTAGTCCGTATACGCCTCCCCAGAACGGCGTGGTGGAAAGGAAAAACAGAACCCTGTGTGAGATGGCTTGGACGATGCTCGATGAGCATAGGACTCCGAGAAGGTTCTGGGCTGAGGCGGTCAATACCGCGTGCTATGTGTTGAACAGGATTTACCTCAGGGTCCATAAGAAGAAAACTTGCTACGAGTTGATACAGGTAGAACCCCCAAGGTGAGTCACTTTCACGTCTTTGGCTGTAAATGCTTCATTCTTAAGAAAGGGAAGAAGTTGGAAAAGTTTGAGGCTAGGTCTGTCGATGGCATTTTCTTTGGTTACGCGTCTCATTCTAGAGCCTTTCGAGTGCTCAATCTTGAAACTAACCAAATCATGGAGACTTGCGAGGTTACCTTCGACGAGACACATCCACGTAGTCAGCTTGTTTTTGAGTGTGCAGGTGACGAGGAACTTGGCGAGGAGATTTTCGAGGATGAGGTAGAGTAGCAAGGAGATGAGGAAGATGGTGGTGTGGCGTCCGCAGCTGAGCATGTACATACTACTTCGACTACGATCGAGGACGGGCCTTCTCCCACACCTACGACGTCGTGCCGAGATCATGAGGAAGCTTCAGCTGAGCGGGAGGTGGCTTCGAGGCGAGAAGTTCCCCGGCGAGTACAAGTGGATCATCCAGCTTCGACGATCATCGGGAACATCAACGAACGCACCACACGGTCGAGGTTTCGAAATGATTCTCACTTTTCCCATGCTGCTTTTGTTGCTACTTTTGAGCCCAAAGACATTGGACATGCGCTATCTGATCACAATTGGGTCAATTCGATGCATGAGGAGTTGGAGAATTTTGAGAGGAACCAAGTTTGGGAGTTAGTGGAGCCTCCACCGGGGTGTAAGCCGATTGGGACAAAATGGGTGTGAAAAAACAAAGAGGGAGAGAAAGGTGAAGTGGTGAGAAACAAGTCAAGGCTTGTTGCTCAGGGGTACACAGAAAGAGGGGATAGACTACGAGGAGACCTTTGCTCCCGTAGCCCGTTTGGAGGCGATTAGGATCCTTCTAGCCTTTGCTGTAGCTAAAGGGTTCAAATTGTACCAAATGGACGTGAAGAGTGCTTTCCTGAATGGTGTTTTGGAGGAAGAAGTGTTCGTGAGGCAACCACCGGGGTTTGAGAGTGATAAGTACCCCCACAGGGTGTACAAGTTGAGGAAGGTGCTGAATGGGCTGAAGCAGGCGCCTAGAGCTTGGTATGGTAGGTTGAGAGTGTTCCTATTTGAGAGAGGCTTTGAGATGGGGAAGGTAGATCAGACCTTGTTTCTCCTAAGGCAGGGCAAAGAGATCCTAATTGTGTAGGTGTATGTGGATGATATTGTCTTTGGTGGCTCGTCTAACTCTTTCGTTGCAAGGTTTGCAGAAGACATGAGCAGGGAATTTGAGATGAGCATGATGGGTGAGTTGCAGTTCTTCCTCAGGCTCCAAATCAAGCAATCAAAGGAACGAACATTTGTACACCAAGCCAAGTACACCAAGGACACTATGAGGAAGTTCAAGATGGAGGACTACAAGGCTATGACGACGCCGATGAGTACGACTACAGCTCTCAATGCAGACAAGGATGGTGAACACGTGGACCAGAAGGAGTACCGGAGCATGATCGGCTCCCTCCTATACCTGATAGCGACGAGGCCGGACATCCAATTCTCGGTATGTCTGTGCGCTCGTTTTCAACCGTCTCCAAGGACTTCGCATCGGCAATCAGTCAAGCGCATCTTCAGCTATTTGCGATACACTCCCAACTTCGGCCTTTAGTACTCCGCGTCTTCTTCTTTGGAGCTTCACAGTTTTTCAGACGCGGATTTTGCCGGGTGTCGGTTGGATAGGAAGTCCACTTCTGGGACTTGTCAGTTCTTGGGTTCTTCTTTGGTTTCTTGGTCTTCCCACAAACAATCGAGTGTTGCTCAATCTACAACCGAAGCCGAATACGTTGCCGTAGCTAGTTGTTGCTCTCAGCTCCTTTGGATCACATACACCATGATTGACTTTGGTGAGGAGTATACCCAGGTTCCACTTCTTTGTGATAGCACAAGTGCCATTAGTGTTGCTAAGAACCCAGTGCTTCATTCCAAAACCAAGCATATAGAAGTGAGATACCATTTTTTGAGGGACAATGTTGAGAAAGGGAAAATCGCTTTGATCCATGTGCCCACACAAAACCAACTAGCGGATATTTTCACCAAGCCCCTAGATCAAGCAACTTTCACTCGTTTGCGGGGAGAACTTGGTGTGTGTTTGGTCTCTTGAGTTGGTGTGGGAGCTCCTTTGTAATATATGTATAGCTTTCCTTTTGTGCATTCTTGCATTTTGCATTGCATATGTAACATGATGTATAGGCATCTTTGTATCTTAGGTTGCATGCATTTTGTACCATATGCACTTTGTAGGGAAAGCTTCTCCAATATACATAATTCACCATGATGTGCTATATATGATCTTGTGAGCTAGTTTGGTATGATGTGGTTTAGTTTGGCTTAGCTCTTGATGATCTTGATTTATATCCATGGTTAATAGCTATGTTTTTGAAAAATGTCACATGTATGCTCTCTTGGGAGTAAATGCTTTTATATGATCATGACATGTTTTAGTGGCATTTCTATGCTTAATTTGTGCTTGGATAATTTATTTTGAGCATATGGGGCCAAAGGCTCATTTGTCATCATGAATGTTTAGCCCCCATGCTTTATCTTGTGGAGGGGCATATGTTCCTTTTTGTCGCAAAGACATTTCATGTAGCAAATATGAATCTGAAAATGAAATGTAAATTGCTTGGAAAATGTGCTCCCATGTCATATGTGCTTAATTTAATTTGCTTTGGGTGCTAAACCGTTGCATGTTGCTTACCAATGAGAAGTCTCATATCTAGAAGTATGGCTCGGTGGCTTTGACATGACACGAGATGCTTGTGGGTGTTTATGATGATCTTATGCTTAGAATGGTTGTCCTAGCATGAAGTTTGTGTGGCTTTGCCATTTTGACATGTTTTGCTCATGTTTAGGACTTTGCTCATGAGAGGGTAAATTTTTGCAAAAATGCTCAATTCTATCTTAGCTTTACCCAATGGTTGTGAAACTTGGTGATCTTGTAGTTTATGTCCATACGAAGCTATCGAGTATCTAACTTGCTCATTTTGATGTGTGTAGCATGTTGTGTTGAATTTTGTCTATTTGAGAAGCTCTAGATTGCATCTTTTTCAAATTTGAGCCTTGATTCATGCATTGGCAACAAGGGGGAAAATGTTGGTGGAGAAAAGTTGCATTGCATCCCTAGAACCTATCCCAGCTATCAAGGGGGAGCTTGTGCATTTCTTTTGCATTTTTGGGTTTTGGGGGTGAGCTTCTACCGAGTTTAATCGGTCTGACCGGTTTGAAATCCGGCCTGACCGGTTTGGTGGAACCGGTCTGACCGGTTTGGGAAACCGGCCTGACCGGTTTGTGCCCAGTGCTGGCACATGTTCAGGGGGAGTGTGCATATGTGTAGGGGGAGCTCTTGTGTGTTTTGTGCTTTGCTTTGGTGGTCTTTTGCTCTTTGTTTGAGCTTGTTTTTGTCTCCGTTGTGTCGAGCCATTGCCCTTGCCTAAGGGGACCGAGACTTTCCTCTTTCAAGTGATCTTGCTTGTTGCTTTTGGTTGGCTTTCAATTGCTTGTTTGAGTTTCTTTCAGTCGTTTCTCTTCTTTTCCTTTTTTCTTTGGTTACCAAATGTGTGTGTTGTCAATGCACTCATCAAGGGGGAGATTGAGAGCCTGTGTGGTTCGAGGACCGGTGGATGGTCGCTTCCTGGTGTAATGAGTTATTGACAACATTGTGTGGACTGACTCTTGGCTAAATATTGCAGGTGCAGGTTGCGGCTTGACTGGTGTTGGTGCAGGTGAAGAACAAGCGCGAAAGGTCGTGGCCGGTGAGGCCTCCAGATGTGGAGAAGACAAGTAGGCTTGGTTCGAGGGACCTGGTGGCCAGCAGGGTCAAGTGCGGGCCGCATGGTGGCAAGAATAGCGAGACGAAGTCATGGATGTTTTCTTGGATGAGCCTCAAAACCAAGGTCGAGCCGGGACTTTGTGGGAGCCAAGTCATGAGTGGTGATTGGCGGAGGCTACACCAAGTTCGTGAGGTTTGCAGTGGTTCACCAGAAAACCACTGGGTTGCTTGGCTGAGCCACAAACCCAAGGTCGAAGACTCGGTGTGGCTGTCAGGCCAAAACTGGTCTGACCGGTTGGTGAAACCGGTCTGACCAGTTTGGGGTTGCAGGGCACCAAAGTGTTTCGAAGCGGGGGACACACGTCGGGATCGCAAGACTTGCGTCAAGGCTAAGCAAAGTGCGGTCGCCGGGCATCCGTCCGATGGTGCTACGACGAAAGTTTCCCAAAGTGCCCTTCGGGGGTGTGTATCCTACTTTATGTAATAGGGGTAGTTTCGTCTTTCGGTTGCCTCCGTATAAACTAAGTAGAGAGAGGATGGCAGCCATCTCTTGGAACCCTAGCTCATTTTCCCTTTGCTATTTTCCTTCCTATTTTCCTTAGGTTTCTCTAGGACTAGCTTGAGAGCTTCATGGTGAGATCTTGAGAGAGGGATGGATGATCGGGAGGCAAGCTAGACCTTGTATGAACCTTTATGGTATGTATAGATGATTCGGCATGGTTCCTCAAGGCTTGATTGTGTCTCTCTCGTTTTCCATTTTTGGTGATTTTCGGAGTTTTTCTTGGCGTTTTTCGTAGAGACAATTTGGAGGCATTTCTTTGAGGGATTCTTGTTGGATGTCACATATGAGGACCTTGTGCCTCTTTTCTTGGTGACTTTGCTCCGGCAAACCCTCCGAAACGGCTTCGATTTGATGGTTTTCGGTGGAGTTCATGGAAAGGTGTTCTTGAGGGTTGACTTCCGATTCCTCTTGATTGGCTAGATTTTGGGGATCGAGCTTCTAGCCAAATGTAGCCCACGAGGTACCCCAGTTATCCCCAAAGTCTTACTTGAATCCGTGGAACGAATCGGTAGATCGATCAAGGAGAAGGTTGAGTTTTTCCCGTGGGCTGGGTTCTTCCCGACTGACCGGTTTGGCCCCAGTGGGCTGTCGTGAAGAGTTTTGGACAAGAGAGTTTCCTTCAGGCTATGGCTTTTCTTGTTCGGAGTCTGGTAGGTCCTTGAGGTGGTTTTGCTGTGTTTTGGTCTCGAAGGTCTTTTGGGGATTTCCTGGACAAAACCGGCCTGACCGGTTTGCCAAACCGGCCTGACCGGTTTCCCCTACCTGTGAGAGGCTAAGTCCCAGAGAATCGGTCTGACCGGTTTCAGAAACCGGCCGGACCAGTTTTGGCTTCCAGCAGCTATTTGGTGTTGTTTTCCACTGCGTGTTTTCAGAGGTTGTTGGTTGGATCTTGCTCCTAGGTCCAGTAGCACTCTAGTGGCTACGTGGATTTGGCAAGAGAAGTTAACGGAGGTCCCCGAGTGATTTTGGGTTCATAGGCCGAATTCTTAAATAGAATTTTATCGGCTCCCATTCACTCCTCCCTATCTGGTTCGCCGTTCCAGTCCTTCAAAAGCTTTCATGGTTGCGTCGATTTCCTTCTTGTAGCTGGTGTGAATTTCGTGTCTTTTTTGGGCTATTTTCGTTGGATTTTCATGCGTGGCTTGTTCCTCTGATTCTGAGGTGTTTGGGTTCGGATTTTCTTGTGGGGATCATAGATAGATGCCTTGTGCATCTTTGTGCTTGATCTTGACCTCTCAAACTCCGAATTTGGCCTTGGATTTGAGGATTTCTGGTAGAACCCTAGCTTTTTGGTAGAGTTCGGTTGCGATTCGATTCCCGGTAATTTAGTTGGTTTGAGACCTCAAGTTTTGGGGCATAGCATCCCCTAGGGACGGTTCACATCCTCCCCAAATCTTGTCTCAAGAGCTGAAGTCGTTTGGGAGATCGGGTGTTGGATTTGGAGAGTTGACCTCTCGAGCTCGGGTTGTTTCTGCTCTGTCCGTGGCTGGCAGACTGTCCGCCCCAGGGCCGCGGACTGTCCGCAAGCTGCGTGTTCGTTGATTGTTCGTCGCGTGTTCTTGAGTTCGTGAGCACGGGCCATTTCAATCCGTCGTTTTTGGTGTTTTCGGTATGAGTCGTTTTGCCGAACTGTCCGCCCCTGGGCAGCGGACTGTCCGCGCGACACGGACTGTCCGAGGTGCTCGCCCGGACCGTCCGAATTTCTGAGGTGCGGTACTGGAGGTTCGGTCTTCTTTTACGGACTGTCTGCCAAGGGGTCGCGGACTATCTGCCAGGCTCGCGGACTGTCCGCCAGGCACCCGCGGACTGTCCGCCTAGGGGCTGCCAGATTTGGTTAAGTCCTTTGCTTCTTGAGTTGCGCTTCTGCTTTGCAACTTGTTTGCACTTGTTCCTAGGGTTGGTAGGTCCGTTGTAATTACGCGACCTTGGCAAGCTCGTGTGGGAATCCTTGGTTGTGGATTTGGGACATAGGCCGAGTTCATCCTTCGGGAAGAATTTTTATCAGCTCCCATTCACTCCCGCCCCCTCTCTGGTCGCCTAATCGGTCCTTCAATTGGCATGAGATCCGGTTACGGATCCTTGTGATTCTAACCAGTCTAAGATCCAAAGATGGCGTACCAGGAATAGGGATCGGGTCCTCCACACTTTGATGGTAAGAACTACTAGATGTGGCATACGGATGGCTGCTTTCCTCCGCGGCAAGGGTCAGATCCTTTGGGATGTTATGGTGAACACAGCTTATGTTCATCCGATTAACTTCCTTGCTCCAGAATCGAGGGATATGCACAACGCCAACAACAAGGCGGTCGACTACTTGTTTCGTGCTCTATGTCAATCCGAATTCGATCGGGTTCAGACAGAGGACTTGGCTTGTAGGATTTGGGAGCAGCTGAAGAATGCTCATGCTGGGAACGCTCAGGTTCAGGCTTGGTTGTTCGCGACCTACCGGAGAGAGTACGAGAACTTCACTCATCTCCCCGGTGAGTCCATAGACACCATGTTCCAGCGGTTCACTGTGATTGTGAACAACATGAGGGCTATTGTGGCCGCGCTCCCATACGATGATCATGACAGGGCTGTGAAGCTCCTGCACCCTCTGGATCGTACCGTGTGGAGTGAGAAGGTTGAGGCCATTCTTGAGTCGGAGAAGTATGAGACCCTCACGGTGGACGAGCTGTTTTCCAAGCTCAAGTCGTCCGAGGTGGACCGTGGGGTGCGAGCAAGGTTCGAGAACCCGATTAACCCTCATAGTCTGGCTCTCGTTTCTGGACCAAGGACTAATGCTAACATGTCTTCGAGACAGTTCTCTTTGTCTTGTCTTCTGTCCATGCGAGATGAGGAGTTCGACGTGCTGGGCGAGGAGGATCTCGCATTGCTGAGCAGGCGGTTCGAGCGCATGTACACGAACTGGAAGAACGCTCAGAGGAGCTCGGGCATGTGCTACCGGTGCGGGAAGCACGGGCACTTTATCGCTGAGTGCCCGGAAGCCATGGAGGCATGCCCGAGCACAAGCACCGTCCGAGGACCGACCACAAGCACCGCTCGAGGGATGACCACAAGGGCAAGAACAAGTCCAAGCGGAGGCCGAGGAGGAGTGGTGGTCACAAGAAGAAGGAACGAGCGATGGTGGCGAGAACCGGCACAAGGGCAAGCGGTCAAGCAAGAACATCAATGGCTTGTGCTTCGCCGCCCAAGGCTTTTGTGGCATGGCACATAGCTCCACAAGCAAGAAGAGCAACAAGGATGACTCGGACTCGGACTCCGAGGATGAGGTAAACAATGATCCATCCTTCTTGGTAGCAGAGAATGCTTGGTTGAATGAATTGCTTGACAACCGTGATGATGTGCTTAGAAAGACCAACAAGGAGAAGAGGGAGTATATGTCTTTGCTTGGAGAGGCTAATGAGAAGGTGGTTGAGCTAGAATCTTTGCTTGTTGATGCTAGGGCTCAAATAGATTCTCTTAAGTCTGCTCCTATTGTGACCGATGAACTTGAATGCACTGATTGTTCTACTTTCCTTGGTGATTTGACTGTGCTTAAGGAAAAGTATGCCTCCAAGGTTGAGGAACTAGATGTGCTTAGTGTTGAGCTAGATGAGATGAAATCTAAGCCCTCCTTACTTGGTGATTGCACTTCTTGTCCTGTTTTGCATGAGAAACTAGATGTGTCGGTTGCTTATGGTAGATCTCTAGAAGCTGCTTTGAAAGCTCCTATTCCTACATCATGCTCTACTTGTGAAGTAAATGCTGTGAAGAATTTGGAGCTTGCACACTATGTTGATCGTTTGCAGGATGAGAATGATGAGTTGAGGAAGATGATGGGTTGGTTGTCTGGTCATGAGCCTCAGCTCAGGATGATGATTGAGGCATACAAGCGCTATGATGGGCAAGCGCTTGGGTCGGATAAGGTTGGTGAGGGAAGTGGTGAGAATGAGTGGAAGATCGGTGATATTCCAGAACCACCAAAAACCTACCACAAAAATGCCTATGCTCCTAAGCCAAACCCACTTAGGAACCGACTAGACACAACCCCAGCTCCACCCGTGTGTTTCTTGCACACACCGACGACTTCCAGAAACCCATCAAGTTCAAGAGTGACTTGGGGAACTAGTTCTTTGGGAAGAAGGAAGAGAAACTGAGTGAGGAGAAGCCACTGTCCAAAGAGAACCCAAAACCAAAGCCAAAACCAAAACCCTTCCATTGTGAGCATTGTGAGAGGGATGGGCACCTAGCTGAGTTTTGCTTCAAGAGGAAGCGTGAGGAGAGGTTTGCGAGGGAGATGGCAAACAAGGATAGGTACCTCCCTTCTTGTGGTGTGCCTGAGCCTCGTATGGTGCCTAGGGGAGAGGGGGTGGTGCGTACCATTTACCCTCGGGAGAGGCGTGAGTTTGTGCCTCGTATGGTGCCTAGGGGAGAGGGGGTGGTGCGTACCATTTACCCTCGGGAGAGGCGTGTTGGGTTTGAGCGTGGTGAGTTTGCTGGACGTTCCTTCACTCGTGGCCAATACAAGTATGGGGGGAACGATCGCAGCTTTAGGTCTCAGAGGAGCTACGGGCCACGGTCTCCACCTCGTGGTACGCGTAGTCCTCCAAGGAGACGTGTGGGTGTTCCACCTAGGAGTGATAGGATGGATTTTGCTAACTCCACTTTTGAGCAAATGGCACCGCACTGGTTTGATTCATTTTGTACTAACCCCAGTGCTGAGTCGTTTGCTCACTCTCACTCTCATTTTTTATTTTCAGGTGGGAGGCTTGAACGGCTTTTGGTTGATCGACTCTGGTTGCTCTCGACACATGACAGGAGATCGAAGGTGGTTCTCTAGCCTCACCCCGGTGATGACCAAGGAGTACATCAGTTTTGGGGACAATGGGAAAGGTAGAGTGCTTTCAGTGGGCACGGTGAAGGTGAGTGAGTCTGTGACTCTTAGGTGTGTTGCTCTTGTCAAGTCTTTGGGGTTCAATCTTCTTTCGGTGTCCCAACTTCTTGATGAGGGTTTTGAGGTCCGTTTTAAAACGGGCGCTTCTAGTGTTTTGGACTCTCGAGGTGATCTTGTGTGCACGATCATCCCCGAGGGTCAGATTTTCAGAGCCGATTTTTCTCAGTGTGTTGGCTCTTCTCGTTGTTTGGTTGCTGGTGTTTCGGTGGAGATTTGGAAATGGCATAGGAGACTAGGTCACTTGAGTTTTGACTTGTTGTCACGCTTGAGTGGGCTAGGTTTGGTCCGAGGATTGCCTAAGTTGAAATACCAAAAGGACTTGGTATGTGCTCCATGTAGGCATGGTAAGATGGTCGCCGCCTCTCACCCGCCTCTGACATCCGTTATGACAGAGAGGTCATGCGAGCTGTTCCATATGGACTTGTTTGGTCCGGCTCGTGTGTGCTCGGCGGGTGGGAAATGGTATGTCCTGGTGATAGTGGACGACTATTCTCGCTATGTTTGGGTCTTCTTTTTGGCTGACAAGGGGGAGATGTTTGGTTTTGTCTGGGATCTAATCTTGAGGTTGAATAATGAGAGGAATGGAGATGCTATTCGAGCTATTTGTAGCGACAATGGCACTGAATTTAAAAACTCTCGTTTCGAAACCTTTTGTCGTGGTTTGGGTCTCGAACATCAATTCTCTTCTCCCTATGTGGCTTGTCAAAATGGTGTGGTTGAGAGGAAAAATCGTTCCCTTTGTGAGATGGCTCGGACGATGCTCGGTGAGCATAGGACTCCGAGAAGAAATTGGGCTGAGGAGGTGAATACCGCATGCCATGTTGGGAACCGGATTTTTCTTCGGGCCTTCTTGAACAAGACGTGCTATGAGCTCATGCACGGGCGAGCACCTAGAGTGAGCCATTTTAGGGCTTTTGGTTGTCGGTGCTTTATTCTCAAGAAGGGTAGGCTAGATAAGTTTGAATCGAGGTCCTCTGATGGCATCTTTTTGGGTTATGCGAGTCATTCTCGAGCATTCCGTGTGCTCAACCTTGATACTAACCTAGTCATGGAAACTTGCGAAGTTACCTTCGATGAGACCCAGCCATGCAGTTCGTCTGTCTTTGAATGTGCAGGTGACAACGAGATTGTCAAGAAGATCTTTGAGGATGACGAGGATGATGCTGGAGAGGATGATGGTGATGATGCTGAAGCTCCAGCCGAGCATGTACCCTCTACTTCCACTACGACAACTACGGTGCAGGATTACCCATCCCCTACACCGACTACGATTCAGCAAGATCAAGTGGAAGCCGTTGCTGAGGGGGAGGTCGTCTCTAGGCGAGAGGCACCGAGGCGTGTTCAAGAAAATCATCCTCCCTCAAGAATCATCAGTGACATCAACGAGCGTACGACACGGTCAAGGTCCAGGAATGTTTCTCACTTTGCTCTTTCGGCTTTTGTTGCTACCTTTGAGCCGCAAGACATTGGACATGCCCTCTCTGATCCTAATTGGGTGAACGCAATGCACGAGTGAAGGACCGAACTGGCGACCAGAGAGGGGGGGAGTGAATGGGAGCCGATAAAAATTCTTCTCGAAGGAGATGGCTACTCCAACAAGATGAACACGGTTAACCAAAACACGTCTCCGGCTCAACTACCCAAGTTGGCCAAGACCACGTAGCCACTGGAGTGCTACTGGTCCTAGGAACCAACAACCACCTAAACCTACTCGAGAACGCAGCAGAACAAGCAACTCGAGCACCACTGGGCTGCACCGGTCAGACCGGTCACACACACTGGTCAGACCGGTCCCTGCTGGAGCAACCTGGCAAAATCTGAGAACTTCCACAGAAGGCTCCTACACCGGTTAGGCCGGTGTAGCTCGCCGGTCAGACCGGTCCAAGCCAGGAAATCCCAAATCCACCAAACAAACCTACCGAGCTCCAAAACAGACCAAACTCAAACCAGCAGCAACACGAGACACTGGAGAACTCACCAAGACGTTCACCCGAGCAAAACCCAACAGGGGGTCGGCACCAGTCAGACCGGTGAGAGGCACCGGTCAGACCGGTCAGGCCCTGGGCTCTCGGGATGAATAGCAACCCGCGGGTCAACAGCCCCAAATCCAAATCTCAATATCCCGATTCACTCCACGAATTCGCACAAGACTTTGGGGATAGTAGGAACACCTCATGGGCACTCCATAGCCAAGAATTGGTCCACCAAAACTTGTAAATCAAGAGGAATCGAAGAAATCCCACCAAGAACACCTCTAACCCTAGAGCCAAGAAAAACCCAAAATTGAGCCCCTTTACTCACGGATTTGGGAGGGGAATCAAAGGGAAAAGAGCCACGAAGGGTTCATGCATACATCCCCCACCAAATCCCAAAGAGAAAGGTCTCAAAACCGCCACAAGAAAATCGCCAATAAAAGGCTCCAAAAATCACCAAAAAGGGAAAACAGGAGAGACACAATCAAGCCTTGAGAAACCACGCCGAATCATCTATACATACCATGAAGGTTCATACAAGGTCTAGCTTGCCTCTCAATCATCCGTCCCTCTCACAAGATCTCACCATGAAGCTCTCAAGCTAGTCCTCTAAATCCTAAGGAAAATAGGAAGAGAAAATAGCAAAACAAAATGAGCTAGGGTTCCAAGAGATGGCTGCCATCCTCTCACCACTTCGGTTATATGGAGGCTAGCCGAAAGATGAAACTACCCCTATTACATTAAATTAGGATACACGCCCCCGAAGGGCCTTTTGGGAAACTTCGTCGTAGCACCATCGGACGGATGCCCAGCGACCGCAAACTTGCTTAGCCTCGACGCAAGCCTTGCGATCCCGATGCGTGTCCTCTGCTTCGAAGTCTTTGGACTGCGTCGTCGCACATCGGTCAGACCGGTGTACCCCACCGGTCAGACCGGTCCTGGTGCTGCTGCCTCCGGTATTCGGTCTTGGCTTTGTGGATCAACCAAGGAACCCAGCGGTTTTCTTGTGAACCACTGGAAACCCCGCGAACTCGGTGTAGCCTCCGCCAATCACCACTCATTCTAGTCCATTGGACCCAAAATGATGTTTGGGAGTGTTTCAGAGCATTTTGCTAACCTTCGGCACGTAAAAAGATGCAAAACTTGTGTTTCGGGCCTGAATGCACTATTTCGGGGTACCAAAGTTGCGAAGCATCCATTCTACTCCATTGGAACAAAAATGATGTTTGGGAGTGTTTCAGAGCATTTCGCTAACCTTCGGAACGTAAAAATATGCAAAACTTGTGTTTCGGGCCTGAATGCGCTATTTCGGGGTACCGAAGTTGCGAAGCATCCATTCGGCTCCATTGGACCCAAAATGATGTTTGGGAGTGTTTCAGAGCATTTCACTAACCTTCGGCATGTAAAACATGCAAAACTTGTGTTCGCGCCTGAATGCACTATTTCAGGGTACCAAAGTTGTGAAGCATCCATTCTAGTCCATTTGGACCCAAAATGATGTTTGGGAGTGTTTCAGAGCATTTTGCTAACCTTCGGCACGTAAAAAGATGCAAAACTTGTGTTTCGGGCCTAAATGCACAATTTCGGGGTACAGAAGTTGTAAAGCATCCGTTCTACTCCATTGGACCCGAAATGATGTTTGGGAGTGTTTCAGAGCATTTCACTAACCTTCGGCAAGTAAAAGATGCAAAACTTGTGTTCGCGCCTGAATGCACTATTTCGGGGTACCAAATATGTGAAGCATCCATTCTAGTCCATTGGACCCAAAATGATGTTTGGGAGTGTTTCACAGCATTTCGCTAACCTTCGGCACGTAAAAGATGCAAAACTTGTGTTCGCGCCTGAATGCACTATTTCGGGGTACCAAAGTAGTGAAGCATCCATTCTAGTCCTTCGGAACCAAAATGATGTTTGGGTGTGTTTCAGAGCATTTGGCTAACCTTCGGCACGTAAAAAGATGCAAAACTTGTGTTTCGGGCCTGATTACACTATTTTGAGGTACCAAAGTTGCGAAGCATCCATTCTAGTCCATTAGACCCAAAATGATGTTTGGGAGTGTTTCACAGCATTTCGCTAACCTTCGGAACGTAAAAGATGCAAAACTTGTGTTTCGGGCCTGAATGCACTATTTCGGGTTACCGAAGTTGTAAAGCATCCATTCTACTCCATTGGACCCAAAATGATGTTTGGGAGTGTTTCAGAGCATTTCAGTAACATTCGACACGTAAAAGATGCAAAACTTGTGTTCGCGCCTGAATGCACTATTTCGGGGTACCAAATTTGTGAAGCATCCATTCTAGTCCATTGACCCAAAATGATGTTTGGGACTGTTTCAGAGCATTTTGCTAACCTTCGGCACGTAAAAAGATGCGAAACTTGTGTTTCGGGCCTGAATGCACTATTTCGGGGTACAGAAGTTGTAAACCATCCATTCTACTCCATTGTACCCAAAATGATGTTTGGGAGTGTTTCAGAGCATTTCACTAACCTTCGGCACGTAAAAGATGCAAAACTTGTGTTCGCGCCTGAATGCACTATTTCGGGGTACCAAATATGTGAAGCATCCATTCTAGTCCATTGGACCCAAAATGATGTTTGGGAGTGTTTCACAGCATTTCGCTAACCTTCGGCACGTAAAAGATGCAAAACTTGTGTTCGCGCCTGAATGCACTATTTCGGGGTACCAAAGTAGTGAAGCATCCATTCTAGTCCATTTGACCCAAAATGATGTTTGGGAGTGTTTCAGAGCATTTTGCTAACCTTCGGCACGTAAAAAGATGAAAAACTTGTGTTTCAGGCCTGAATGCACTATTTCGGGGTACAAAAGTTGCGAAGCATCCATTCTACTCCATTGGAACAAAAATGATGCTTGGGAGTGTTTCAGAGCTTTTCGCTAACCTTCGGCACAGAGAAAGATGCAAAACTTGTGTTTCGGGCCTGAATGCGCTATTTCGGGGTACCGAAGTTGTGAAGCATCCATTCTACTCCATTAGACCCAAAATGATGTTTGGGAGTGTTTCAGAGCATTTCGCTAACCTTCGGCAGGTAAAAGATGCAAAACTTGTGTTTCGTGCCTGAATGTACTATTTCGAGGTACCGAAGTTGTAAAGCATTCATTCCACTCTATTGGACCCAAAATGATGTTTGGGAGTGTTTCAGAGCATTTTGCTAACCTTCGGCACGTAAAAAGATGCAAAACTTGTGTTTCGGGCCTGAATGCACTATTTCGGGGTACCAAAGTTGCGAAGCATCCATTCTACTCCATTGGAACAAAAATGATGTTTGGGAGTGTTTCAGAGCATTTCGCTAACCTTCGGAACGTAAAAATATGCAAAACTTGTGTTTCGGGCCTGAATGCGCTATTTCGGGGTACCGAAGTTGCGAAGCATCCATTCGGCTCCATTGGACCCAAAATGATGTTTGGGAGTGTTTCAGAGCATTTCACTAACCTTCGGCATGTAAAACATGCAAAACTTGTGTTCGCGCCTGAATGCACTATTTCAGGGTACCAAAGTTGTGAAGCATCCATTCTAGTCCATTTGGACCCAAAATGATGTTTGGGAGTGTTTCAGAGCATTTTGCTAACCTTCGGCACGTAAAAAGATGCAAAACTTGTGTTTCGGGCCTAAATGCACAATTTCGGGGTACAGAAGTTGTAAAGCATCCGTTCTACTCCATTGGACCCGAAATGATGTTTGGGAGTGTTTCAGAGCATTTCACTAACCTTCGGCAAGTAAAAGATGCAAAACTTGTGTTCGCGCCTGAATGCACTATTTCGGGGTACCAAATATGTGAAGCATCCATTCTAGTCCATTGGACCCAAAATGATGTTTGGGAGTGTTTCACAGCATTTCGCTAACCTTCGGCACGTAAAAGATGCAAAACTTGTGTTCGCGCCTGAATGCACTATTTCGGGGTACCAAAGTAGTTAAGCATCCATTCTAGTCCTTCGGAACCAAAATGATGTTTGGGTGTGTTTCAGAGCATTTGGCTAACCTTCGGCACGTAAAAAGATGCAAAACTTGTGTTTCGGGCCTGATTACACTATTTTGAGGTACCAAAGTTGCGAAGCATCCATTCTAGTCCATTAGACCCAAAATGATGTTTGGGAGTGTTTCACAGCATTTCGCTAACCTTCGGCACGTAAAAGATGCAAAACTTGTGTTTCGGGCCTGAATGCACTATTTCGGGTTACCGAAGTTGTAAAGCATCCATTCTACTCCATTGGACCCAAAATGATGTTTGGGAGTGTTTCAGAGCATTTCAGTAACATTCGGCACGTAAAAGATGCAAAACTTGTGTTCGCGCCTGAATGCACTATTTCGGGGTACCAAATTTGTGAAGCATCCATTCTAGTCCATTGACCCAAAATGATGTTTGGGACTGTTTCAGAGCATTTTGCTAACCTTCGGCACGTAAAAAGATGCGAAACTTGTGTTTCGGGCCTGAATGCACTATTTCGGGGTACAGAAGTTGTAAACCATCCATTCTACTCCATTGTACCGAAAATGATGTTTGGGAGTGTTTCAGAGCATTTCACTAACCTTCGGCACGTAAAAGATGCAAAACTTGTGTTCGCGCCTGAATGCACTATTTCGGGGTACCAAATATGTGAAGCATCCATTCTAGTCCATTGGACCCAAAATGATGTTTGGGAGTGTTTCACAGCATTTCGCTAACCTTCGGCACGTAAAAGATGCAAAACTTGTGTTCGCGCCTGAATGCACTATTTCGGGGTACCAAAGTAGTGAAGCATCCATTCTAGTCCATTTGACCCAAAATGATGTTTGGGAGTGTTTCAGAGCATTTTGCTAACCTTCGGCACGTAAAAAGATGAAAAACTTGTGTTTCAGGCCTGAATGCACTATTTCGGGGTACAAAAGTTGCGAAGCATCCATTCTACTCCATTGGAACAAAAATGATGCTTGGGAGTGTTTCAGAGCTTTTCGCTAACCTTCGGCACAGAGAAAGATGCAAAACTTGTGTTTCGGGCCTGAATGCGCTATTTCGGGGTACCGAAGTTGTGAAGCATCCATTCTACTCCATTAGACCCAAAATGATGTTTGGGAGTGTTTCAGAGCATTTCGCTAACCTTCGGCAGGTAAAAGATGCAAAACTTGTGTTTCGTGCCTGAATGTACTATTTCGAGGTACCGAAGTTGTAAAGCATTCATTCCACTCTATTGGACCCAAAATGATGTTTGGGAGTGTTTCAGAGCATTTTCATACCTTCAGCACGTAAAAAGATGCAAAACTTGTTTTTCGGGCCTGAATGCACTATTTCGGGGTACTAATGTTGTGAAGCATCCATTCTAGTCCATTGGACCCAAAATGATGTTTCCGAGTGTTTCAGAGCATTTTGCTAACCTTCGGCATGTAAAAAGATGCAAAACTTGTGTTTCGGGCCGAAATGCACTATTTCGGGGTACAGAAGTTGTAAAGGATCCATTCTACTCCATTGGACCCAAAATGATGTTTGGGAGTGTTTCAGAGCATTTCACTAACCTTCGGCACGTAAAAGATGCAAAACTTCTGTTCACGCCTGAATGCACTATTTCGGGCTACCAAATATGTGAAGCATCCATTCTAGTCCATTGGACCCAAAATGATGTTTGGGAGTGTTTCACAGCATTTCGTTAACCTTCGGCACGTAAAAGATAAAAAACTTGTGTTTGCGCCTGAATGCACTATTTCGGGGTACCAAAGTAGTGATCCATCCATTCTAGTCCATCGGACCCAAAATGATGTTTGGGTGTGTTTCAGAGCATTTGGCTAACCTTCGGCACGTAAAAAGATGCAAAACTTGTGTTTCGGGCCTGAATGCACTATTTCGAGTTACCAAAGTTGCGAAGCATCCATTCTAGTCCATTGGACCCAAAATGATGTTTGGGAGTGTTTCAGAGCATTTCGCTAACCGTCGGCACGTAAAAGATGCAAAACTTATGTTTCGGGCCTGAATGCACTATTTCGGGGTACCGAAGTTGTAAAGCATCCATTCTGCTCCATTGGACCCAAAATGATGTTTGGGAGTGTTTCAGAGCATTTCACTAACATTCGGCACGTAAAAGATGCAAAACTTGTGTTCGCGCTTGAATGCACTATTTCGGGGTACCAAAGTTGTGAAGCATCCATTCTAGTCCATTGGACCCAAAATGATATTTGGGAGTGTTTCAGAGCATTTTGCTAACCTTCAGCACGTAAAAAGATGCAAAACTTGTGTTTCGGGCCTGAATGCACTATTTAGGGGTACAGAAGTTGTAAAGCATCCATTCTACTCCATTGGACCCAAAATGATGTTTGGGTGTGTTTTAGAGCATTTCACTAACCTTCGGCAAGTAAAAGATGCAAAACTTGTGTTTGCGCTTGAATGCACTATTTCGGGGTACCAAAGTTGTGAAGCATCCATTCTAGTCCATTAGACGCAAAATGATATTTGGGAGTGTTTCAGAGCATTTTGCTAACCTTCGGCACGTAAAAAGATGCAAAACTTGTGTTTCGGGCCTGAATGCACTATTTAGGGGTACAGAAGTTGTAAAGCATCCATTCTACTCCATTGGACCCAAAATGATGTTTGGGAGTGTTTTAGAGCATTTCACTAACCTTCGGCACGTAAAAAGATGAGAAACTTGTGTTTCGGGCCTGAATGCACTATTTCGGGGTACAGAAGTTGTAAAGCATCCATTCTACTCCATTGGACCCAAAATGATGTTTGGGAGTGTCTCAGAGCATTTCACTAACCTTCGGTAAGTAAAAGATGCAAAACTTGTGTCCGCGCCTGAATGCACTATTTCGGGGTACCAAATATGTGAAGCATCCATTCTAGTCCATTGGACCCAAAATGATGTTTGGGAGTGTTTCAAAGCATTTCGCTAACCTTCGGCACGTAAAAGATGCAAAACTTGTGTTTCGGGCCTGAATGCACTATTTCGGGGTACAAAAGTTGTAAAAGCATCCATTCTACTCCATTGGACCCAAAATGATGTTTGGGAGTGTTTCAGAGCATTTCACTAACCTTCGGCAAGTAAAAGATGCAAAACTTGTGTTCGCGCCTGAATGCACTATTTCGGGGTACCTAATATGTGAAGCATCCATTCTAGTCCATTGGACCCAAAATGATGTTTGGGAGTGTTTCACAGCATTTCGCTAACCTTCGGCACGTAAAAGATGCAAAACTTGTGTCTCGGGCCTGAATGCACTATTTCGGGGTACCGAAGTTGTAAAGCATCCATTCTACTCCATTGGACCCAAAATGATGTTTGGGAGTGTTTCAGAGCATTTCAGTAACCTTCGGTAAGTAAAAGATGCAAAACTTGTGTTCGCGCCTGAATGCACTATTTCGGGGTACCAAATATATGAAGCATCCATTCTAGTCCGTTGGACCCAAAATGATGTTTGGGAGTGTTTCACAGCATTTCGCTAACCTTCGGCACGTAAAAGATGCAAAACTTGTGTTTCGGGCCTGAATGCACTATTTCGGGGTACCGAAGTTGTAAAGCATCCATTCTAATTCATTGGACCCAAAATAATGTTTGGGAGTGTTTCAGAGCATTTCACTAACATTCGGCACGTAAAAGATGCAAAACTTGTGTTCGCGCCTGAATGCACTATTTCGGGGTACCAAAGTTGTGAAGCATCCATTCTAGTCCATTGGACCCAAAATGATGTTTGGGATTGTTTCAGAGCATTTTGCTAACCTTCGGCACGTAAAAAGATGCAAAACTTGTGTTTCGGGCCTGAATGCACTATTTCGGGGTACAGAAGTTGTAAAGCATCCATTCTACTCCATTGGACCCAAAATGATGTTTGGGAGTGTTTCAGAGCATTTCACTAACCTTCGGCAAGTAAAAGATGCAAAACTTGTGTTCGCGCCTGAATGCACTATTTCGGGGTACCAAATATGTGAAGCATCCATTCTAATCCATTGGACCCAAAATGATGTTTGGGAGTGTTTCACAGCATTTCGCTAACCTTCGGCACGTAAAAGATGCAAAACTTGTGTTCGCGCCTGAATGCACTATTTCGGGGTACCAAAGTAGTGAAGCATCCATTCTAGTCCATCGGACCCAAAATGATGTTTGGGTGTGTTTCAGAGCATTTGGCTAACCTTCGGCACGTAAAAATATGCAAAACTTGTGTTTCGGGCCTGAATGCACTATTTCGAGGTACCAAAGTTGCGAAGCATCCATTCTAGTCCATTGGACCCAAAATGATGTTTGGGAGTGTTTCAGAGCATTTCGCTAACCTTCGGCACGTAAAAGATGCAAAACTTATGTTTCGGGCCTGAATGCACTATTTTGGCGTACCGAACTTGTAAAGCATCCATTCTACTCCATTGGACCCAAAATGATGTTTGGGAGAGTTTCAGAGCATTTCACTAACATTCGGCACGTAAAAGATGCAAAACTTGTTTTCGCGCCTGAATGCATTATTTCGGGGTACCAAAGTTGTGAAGCATCCATTCTAGTCCATTGGACCCAAAATGCTGTTTGGGAGTGTTTCAGAGCATCTTGCTAACCTTCGGCACGTAAAAAGATGCAAAACTTGTGTTTCGGGCCTGAATGCACTATTTAGGGGTACAGAAGTTGTAAAGCATCCATTCTACTCCATTGGACCCAAAATGATGTTTGGGCGTGTTTCAGAGCATTTCACTAACCTTCGGCAAGTAAAAATGCAAAACTTGTGTTCGCGCCTGAATGCACTATTTTGACGTACCAAATATGTGAAGCATCCAGTCTAGTCCATTGGACCCAAAATGATGTTTGGGAGTGTTTCACAGCATTTCGCTAACCTTCGGCACGTAAAAGATGCAAAACTTGTGTTCGCGCCTGAACGCACTATTTCGGGGTACCAAAGTAGTGAAGCATCCATTCTTGTCCATTTGACCCAAAATGATGTTTGGGTGTGTTTCAGAGCATTTGGCTAACCTTCGGCACGTAAAAAGATGCAAAACTTGTGTTTCGGGCCTGAATGCACTATTTCGAGGCACCAAAGTGGTGAAGCATCCATTCTAGTCCATTGGACCCAAAACGATGTTTGGGAGTGTTTCAGAGGATTTTGCTAACCTTCGGCACGTAAAAGATGCAAAACTTGTGTTTCGGGCCTGAATGCACTATTTCGGGGTACCGAAGTTGTGAAGCATCCATTCTACTCCATTGGACCCAAAATGATGTTTGGCAGTGTTTCAGAGCATTTCACTAACCTTCGGCAAGTAAAAGATGCAAAACTTGTGTTCGCGCCTGAATGCACTATTTCGGGGTACCAAATATGTGAAGCATCCATTCTAGTCCATTGGACCCAAAATGATATTTGGGAGTGTTTCACAACATTTCGCTGACCTTCGGCACGTAAAAGATGCAAAACTTGTGTTCGCGCCTGAATGCACTATTTCAAGGTACCAAAGTAGTGAAGCATCCATTCTAGTCCATCGGAACCAAAATGATGTTTGGGTGTGTTTCAGAGCATTTGGCTAACCTTCGGCACGTAAAAAGATGCAAAATTTGTGTTTCGGGCCTGATTGCACTATTTTGAGGTACCAAAGTTGCGAAGCATCCATTCTAGTCCATTGGACCCAAAATGATGTTTGGGAGTGTTTCAGATCATTTCGCTAACCTTCGGCACGTAAAAGATGCAAAACTTGTGTTTCGGGCCTGAATGCACTAATTCGGGGTACCAAAGTAGTGAAGCATCCATTCTAGTCCATCAGAACCAAAATGATGTTTGGGTGTGTTTCAGAGCATTTGGCTAACCTTCGGCACGTAAAAAGATGCAAAACTTGTGTTTCGGGCCTGATTGCACTATTTTGAGGTACCAAAGTTGCGAAGCATCCATTCTAGTCCATTGGACCCAAAATGATGTTTGGGAGTGTTTCAGAGCATTTTGCTAACCTTCAGCACGTAAAAAGATGCAAAACTTGTGTTTCGGGCCTGAATGCACTATTTCGGGGTACAGAAGTTGTAAAAGCATCCATTCTACTCCATTGGACCCAAAATGATGTTTGGGAGTGTTTCAGAGCATTTCACTAACCTTCGGCGAGTAAAAGATGCAAAACTTGTGTTCGCACCTGAATGCACTATTTCGAGGTACCTAATATGTGAAGCATCCATTCTAGTCCATTGGACCCAAAATGATGTTTGGGAGTGTTTCACAGCATTTCGCTAACCTTCGGCACGTAAAAGATGCAAAACTTGTGTTCGCGCCTGAATGCACTATTTCGGGGTACCAAAGTAGTGAAGCATCCATTCTAGTCCTTCGGAACCAAAATGATGTTTGGGTGTGTTTCAGAGCATTTGGCTAACCTTCGGCACGTAAAAAGATGCAAAACTTGTGTTTCGGGCCTGATTACACTATTTTGAGGTACCAAAGTTGCGAAGCATCCATTCTAGTCCATTAGACCCAAAATGATGTTTGGGAGTGTTTCACAGCATTTCGCTAACCTTCGGCACGTAAAAGATGCAAAACTTGTGTTTCGGGCCTGAATGCACTATTTCGGGTTACCGAAGTTGTAAAGCATCCATTCTACTCCATTGGACCCAAAATGATGTTTGGGAGTGTTTCAGAGCATTTCAGTAACATTCGGCACGTAAAAGATGCAAAACTTGTGTTCGCGCCAGAATGCACTATTTCGGGGTACCAAATTTGTGAAGCATCCATTCTAGTCCATTGACCCAAAATGATGTTTGGGACTGTTTCAGAGCATTTTGCTAACCTTCGGCACGTAAAAAGATGCGAAACTTGTGTTTCGGGCCTGAATGCACTATTTCGGGGTACAGAAGTTGTAAACCATCCATTCTACTCCATTGTACCGAAAATGATGTTTGGGAGTGTTTCAGAGCATTTCACTAACCTTCGGCACGTAAAAGATGCAAAACTTGTGTTCGCGCCTGAATGCACTATTTCGGGGTACCAAATATGTGAAGCATCCATTCTAGTCCATTGGACCCAAAATGATGTTTGGGAGTGTTTCACAGCATTTCGCTAACCTTCGGCACGTAAAAGATGCAAAACTTGTGTTCGCGCCTGAATGCACTATTTCGGGGTACCAAAGTAGTGAAGCATCCATTCTAGTCCATTTGACCCAAAATGATGTTTGGGAGTGTTTCAGAGCATTTTGCTAACCTTCGGCACGTAAAAAGATGAAAAACTTGTGTTTCAGGCCTGAATGCACTATTTCGGGGTACAAAAGTTGCGAAGCATCCATTCTACTCCATTGGAACAAAAATGATGCTTGGGAGTGTTTCAGAGCTTTTCGCTAACCTTCGGCACAGAGAAAGATGCAAAACTTGTGTTTCGGGCCTGAATGCGCTATTTCGGGGTACCGAAGTTGTGAAGCATCCATTCTACTCCATTAGACCCAAAATGATGTTTGGGAGTGTTTCAGAGCATTTCGCTAACCTTCGGCAGGTAAAAGATGCAAAACTTGTGTTTCGTGCCTGAATGTACTATTTCGAGGTACCGAAGTTGTAAAGCATTCATTCCACTCTATTGGACCCAAAATGATGTTTGGGAGTGTTTCAGAGCATTTTCATACCTTCAGCACGTAAAAAGATGCAAAACTTGTTTTTCGGGCCTGAATGCACTATTTCGGGGTACTAATGTTGTGAAGCATCCATTCTAGTCCATTGGACCCAAAATGATGTTTGCGAGTGTTTCAGAGCATTTTGCTAACCTTCGGCACGTAAAAAGATGCAAAACTTGTGTTTCGGGCCGAAATGCACTATTTCGGGGTACAGAAGTTGTAAAGGATCCATTCTACTCCATTGGACCCAAAATGATGTTTGGGAGTGTTTCAGAGCATTTCACTAACCTTCGGCACGTAAAAGATGCAAAACTTCTGTTCACGCCTGAATGCACTATTTCGGGCTACCAAATATGTGAAGCATCCATTCTAGTCCATTGGACCCAAAATGATGTTTGGGAGTGTTTCACAGCATTTCGTTAACCTTCGGCACGTAAAAGATAAAAAACTTGTGTTTGCGCCTGAATGCACTATTTCGGGGTACCAAAGTAGTGATCCATCCATTCTAGTCCATCGGACCCAAAATGATGTTTGGGTGTGTTTCAGAGCATTTGGCTAACCTTCGGCACGTAAAAAGATGCAAAACTTGTGTTTCGGGCCTGAATGCACTATTTCGAGTTACCAAAGTTGCGAAGCATCCATTCTAGTCCATTGGACCCAAAATGATGTTTGGGAGTGTTTCAGAGCATTTCGCTAACCGTCGGCACGTAAAAGATGCAAAACTTATGTTTCGGGCCTGAATGCACTATTTCGGGGTACCGAAGTTGTAAAGCATCCATTCTGCTCCATTGGACCCAAAATGATGTTTGGGAGTGTTTCAGAGCATTTCACTAACATTCGGCACGTAAAAGATGCAAAACTTGTGTTCGCGCTTGAATGCACTATTTCGGGGTACCAAAGTTGTGAAGCATCCATTCTAGTCCATTGGACCCAAAATGATATTTGGGAGTGTTTCAGAGCATTTTGCTAACCTTCAGCACGTAAAAAGATGCAAAACTTGTGTTTCGGGCCTGAATGCACTATTTAGGGGTACAGAAGTTGTAAAGCATCCATTCTACTCCATTGGACCCAAAATGATGTTTGGGTGTGTTTTAGAGCATTTCACTAACCTTCGGCAAGTAAAAGATGCAAAACTTGTGTTTGCGCTTGAATGCACTATTTCGGGGTACCAAAGTTGTGAAGCATCCATTCTAGTCCATTAGACGCAAAATGATATTTGGGAGTGTTTCAGAGCATTTTGCTAACCTTCGGCACGTAAAAAGATGCAAAACTTGTGTTTCGGGCCTGAATGCACTATTTAGGGGTACAGAAGTTGTAAAGCATCCATTCTACTCCATTGGACCCAAAATGATGTTTGGGAGTGTTTTAGAGCATTTCACTAACCTTCGGCACGTAAAAAGATGAGAAACTTGTGTTTCGGGCCTGAATGCACTATTTCGGGGTACAGAAGTTGTAAAGCATCCATTCTACTCCATTGGACCCAAAATGATGTTTGGGAGTGTCTCAGAGCATTTCACTAACCTTCGGTAAGTAAAAGATGCAAAACTTGTGTCCGCGCCTGAATGCACTATTTCGGGGTACCAAATATGTGAAGCATCCATTCTAGTCCATTGGACCCAAAATGATGTTTGGGAGTGTTTCAAAGCATTTCGCTAACCTTCGGCACGTAAAAGATGCAAAACTTGTGTTTCGGGCCTGAATGCACTATTTCGGGGTACAAAAGTTGTAAAAGCATCCATTCTACTCCATTGGACCCAAAATGATGTTTGGGAGTGTTTCAGAGCATTTCACTAACCTTCGGCAAGTAAAAGATGCAAAACTTGTGTTCGCGCCTGAATGCACTATTTCGGGGTACCTAATATGTGAAGCATCCATTCTAGTCCATTGGACCCAAAATGATGTTTGGGAGTGTTTCACAGCATTTCGCTAACCTTCGGCACGTAAAAGATGCAAAACTTGTGTCTCGGGCCTGAATGCACTATTTCGGGGTACCGAAGTTGTAAAGCATCCATTCTACTCCATTGGACCCAAAATGATGTTTGGGAGTGTTTCAGAGCATTTCAGTAACCTTCGGTAAGTAAAAGATGCAAAACTTGTGTTCGCGCCTGAATGCACTATTTCGGGGTACCAAATATATGAAGCATCCATTCTAGTCCGTTGGACCCAAAATGATGTTTGGGAGTGTTTCACAGCATTTCGCTAACCTTCGGCACGTAAAAGATGCAAAACTTGTGTTTCGGGCCTGAATGCACTATTTCGGGGTACCGAAGTTGTAAAGCATCCATTCTAATTCATTGGACCCAAAATAATGTTTGGGAGTGTTTCAGAGCATTTCACTAACATTCGGCACGTAAAAGATGCAAAACTTGTGTTCGCGCCTGAATGCACTATTTCGGGGTACCAAAGTTGTGAAGCATCCATTCTAGTCCATTGGACCCAAAATGATGTTTGGGATTGTTTCAGAGCATTTTGCTAACCTTCGGCACGTAAAAAGATGCAAAACTTGTGTTTCGGGCCTGAATGCACTATTTCGGGGTACAGAAGTTGTAAAGCATCCATACTACTCCATTGGACCCAAAATGATGTTTGGGAGTGTTTCAGAGCATTTCACTAACCTTCGGCAAGTAAAAGATGCAAAACTTGTGTTCGCGCCTGAATGCACTATTTCGGGGTACCAAATATGTGAAGCATCCATTCTAATCCATTGGACCCAAAATGATGTTTGGGAGTGTTTCACAGCATTTCGCTAACCTTCGGCACGTAAAAGATGCAAAACTTGTGTTCGCGCCTGAATGCACTATTTCGGGGTACCAAAGTAGTGAAGCATCCATTCTAGTCCATCGGACCCAAAATGATGTTTGGGTGTGTTTCAGAGCATTTGGCTAACCTTCGGCACGTAAAAATATGCAAAACTTGTGTTTCGGGCCTGAATGCACTATTTCGAGGTACCAAAGTTGCGAAGCATCCATTCTAGTCCATTGGACCCAAAATGATGTTTGGGAGTGTTTCAGAGCATTTCGCTAACCTTCGGCACGTAAAAGATGCAAAACTTATGTTTCGGGCCTGAATGCACTATTTTGGCGTACCGAACTTGTAAAGCATCCATTCTACTCCATTGGACCCAAAATGATGTTTGGGAGAGTTTCAGAGCATTTCACTAACATTCGGCACGTAAAAGATGCAAAACTTGTTTTCGCGCCTGAATGCATTATTTCGGGGTACCAAAGTTGTGAAGCATCCATTCTAGTCCATTGGACCCAAAATGCTGTTTGGGAGTGTTTCAGAGCATCTTGCTAACCTTCGGCACGTAAAAAGATGCAAAACTTGTGTTTCGGGCCTGAATGCACTATTTAGGGGTACAGAAGTTGTAAAGCATCCATTCTACTCCATTGGACCCAAAATGATGTTTGGGCGTGTTTCAGAGCATTTCACTAACCTTCGGCAAGTAAAAATGCAAAACTTGTGTTCGCGCCTGAATGCACTATTTTGACGTACCAAATATGTGAAGCATCCAGTCTAGTCCATTGGACCCAAAATGATGTTTGGGAGTGTTTCACAGCATTTCGCTAACCTTCGGCACGTAAAAGATGCAAAACTTGTGTTCGCGCCTGAACGCACTATTTCGGGGTACCAAAGTAGTGAAGCATCCATTCTTGTCCATTTGACCCAAAATGATGTTTGGGTGTGTTTCAGAGCATTTGGCTAACCTTCGGCACGTAAAAAGATGCAAAACTTGTGTTTCGGGCCTGAATGCACTATTTCGAGGCACCAAAGTGGTGAAGCATCCATTCTAGTCCATTGGACCCAAAACGATGTTTGGGAGTGTTTCAGAGGATTTTGCTAACCTTCGGCACGTAAAAGATGCAAAACTTGTGTTTCGGGCCTGAATGCACTATTTCGGGGTACCGAAGTTGTGAAGCATCCATTCTACTCCATTGGACCCAAAATGATGTTTGGCAGTGTTTCAGAGCATTTCACTAACCTTCGGCAAGTAAAAGATGCAAAACTTGTGTTCGCGCCTGAATGCACTATTTCGGGGTACCAAATATGTGAAGCATCCATTCTAGTCCATTGGACCCAAAATGATATTTGGGAGTGTTTCACAACATTTCGCTGACCTTCGGCACGTAAAAGATGCAAAACTTGTGTTCGCGCCTGAATGCACTATTTCAAGGTACCAAAGTAGTGAAGCATCCATTCTAGTCCATCGGAACCAAAATGATGTTTGGGTGTGTTTCAGAGCATTTGGCTAACCTTCGGCACGTAAAAAGATGCAAAATTTGTGTTTCGGGCCTGATTGCACTATTTTGAGGTACCAAAGTTGCGAAGCATCCATTCTAGTCCATTGGACCCAAAATGATGTTTGGGAGTGTTTCAGATCATTTCGCTAACCTTCGGCACGTAAAAGATGCAAAACTTGTGTTTCGGGCCTGAATGCACTATTTCGGGGTACCAAAGTAGTGAAGCATCCATTCTAGTCCATCAGAACCAAAATGATGTTTGGGTGTGTTTCAGAGCATTTGGCTAACCTTCGGCACGTAAAAAGATGGAAAACTTGTGTTTCGGGCCTGATTGCACTATTTTGAGGTACCAAAGTTGCGAAGCATCCATTCTAGTCCATTGGACCCAAAATGATGTTTGGGAGTGTTTCAGAGCATTTTGCTAACCTTCAGCACGTAAAAAGATGCAAAACTTGTGTTTCGGGCCTGAATGCACTATTTCGGGGTACAGAAGTTGTAAAAGCATCCATTCTACTCCATTGGACCCAAAATGATGTTTGGGAGTGTTTCAGAGCATTTCACTAACCTTCGGCGAGTAAAAGATGCAAAACTTGTGTTCGCACCTGAATGCACTATTTCGAGGTACCTAATATGTGAAGCATCCATTCTAGTCCATTGGACCCAAAATGATGTTTGGGAGTGTTTCACAGCATTTCGCTAACCTTCGGCACGTAAAAGATGCAAAACTTGTGTTTCGGGCCTGAATGCACTATTTTGGGGTACCGAAGTTGTAAAGCATCCATTCTACTCCATTGGACCCAAAATGATGTTTGGGAGTGTTTCAGAGCATTTCACTAACCTTCGGTAAGTAAAAGATGCAAAACTTGTGTTCGCGCCTGAATGCACTATTTCGGGTACCAAATATATGAAGCATCCATTCTAGTCCATTGGACCCAAAATGATGTTTGGGACTGTTTCACAGCATTTCGCTAACCTTCGGCACGTAAAAGATGCAAAACTTGTGTTTCGGGCCTGAATGCACTATTTCGGGGTACCGAAGTTGTAAAACATCCATTCTACTCCATTGGACCCAAAATGATGTTTGGGAGTGTTTCAGAGCATTTCACTAACATTCGGCACGTAAAAGATGCAAAACTTGTGTTCGCACCTGAATGCACTATTTCGGGGTACCAAAGTTGTGAAGCATCCATTCTAGTCCATTGGACCCAAAATGATGTTTGGGAGTGTTTCAGAGCATTTTGCTAACCTTCGGCACGTAAAAAGATGCAAAACTTGTGTTTCGGGCCTGAATGCACTATTTCGGGGTACTAATGTTGCGAAGCATCCATTCTAGTCCATTGGACCCAAAATGATGTTTGCGAGTGTTTCAGAGCATTTTGCTAACCTTCGGTACGTAAAAAGATGCAAAACTTGTGTTTCGGGCCGAAATGCACTATTTCGGGGTACAGAAGTTGTAAAGGATCCATTCTACTCCATTGGACCCAAAATGATGTTTGGGAGTGTTTCAGAGCATTTCACTAACCTTCGGCACGTAAAAGATGCAAAACATCTGTTCGCGCCAGAATGCACTATTTCGGGCTACCAAATATGTGAAGCATCCATTCTAGTCCATTGGACCCAAAATGATGTTTGGGAGTGTTTCACAGCATTTCGTTAACCTTCGGCACGTAAAAGATAAAAAACTTGTGTTTGCGCCTGAATGCACTATTTCGGGGTACCAAAGTAGTGATCCATCCATTCTAGTCCATCGGACCCAAAATGATGTTTGGGTGTGTTTCAGAGCATTTGGCTAACCTTCGGCACGTAAAAAGATGCAAAACTTGTGTTTCGGGCCTGAATGCACTATTTCGAGTTACCAAAGTTGCGAAGCATCCATTCTAGTCCATTGGACCCAAAATGATGTTTGGGAGTGTTTCAGAGCATTTCGCTAACCGTCGGCACGTAAAAGATGCAAAACTTATGTTTCGGGCCTGAATGCACTATTTCGGGGTACCGAAGTTGTAAAGCATCCATTCTACTCCATTGGACCCAAAATGATGTTTGGGAGTGTTTCAGAGCATTTCACTAACATTCGGCACGTAAAAGATGCAAAACTTGTGTTCGCGCTTGAATGCACTATTTCGGGGTACCAAAGTTGTGAAGCATCCATTCTAGTCCATTGGACCCAAAATGATATTTGGGAGTGTTTCAGAGCATTTTGCTAACGTTCAGCACGTAAAAAGATGCAAAACTTGTGTTTCGGGCCTGAATGCACTATTTAGGGGTACAGAAGTTGTAAAGCATCCATTCTACTCCATTGGACCCAAAATGATGTTTGCGTGTGTTTTAGAGCATTTCACTAACCTTCGGCAAGTAAAAGATGCAAAACTTGTGTTTGCGCTTGAATGCACTATTTTGGGGTACCAAAGTTGTGAAGCATCCATTCTAGTCCATTGGACGCAAAATGATATTTGGGAGTGTTTCAGAGCATTTTGCTAACCTTCGGCACGTAAAAAGATGCAAAACTTGTGTTTCGGGCCTGAATGCACTATTTAGGGGTACAGAAGTTGTAAAGCATCCATTCTACTCCATTGGACCCAAAATGATGTTTGGGAGTGTCTCAGAGCATTTCACTAACCTTCGGTAAGTAAAAGATGCAAAACTTGTGTTCGCGCCTGAATGCACTATTTCGGGGTACCAAATATGTGAAGCATCCATTCTAGTCCATTGGACCCAAAATGATGTTTGGGAGTGTTTCAGAGCATTTCGCTAACCTTCGGCACGTAAAAGATGCAAAACTTGTGTTTCGGGCCTGAATGCACTATTTCGGGGTACAAAAGTTGTAAAAGCATCCATTCTACTCCATTGGACCCAAAATGATGTTTGGGAGTGTTTCAGAGCATTTCACTAACCTTCGGCAAGTAAAAGATGCAAAACTTGTGTTCGCGCCTGAATGCACTATTTCGGGGTACCTAATATGTGAAGCATCCATTCTAGTCCATTGGACCCAAAATGATGTTTGGGAGTGTTTCACAGCATTTCGCTAACCTTCGGCACGTAAAAGATGCAAAACTTGTGTTTCGGGCCTGAATGCACTATTTCGGGGTACCGAAGTTGTAAAGCATCCATTCTACTCCATTGGACCCAAAATGATGTTTGGGAGTGTTTCAGAGCATTTCAGTAACCTTCGGTAAGTAAAAGATGCAAAACTTGTGTTCGCGCCTGAATGCACTATTTCGGGGTACCAAATATATGAAGCATCCATTCTAGTCCGTTGGACCCAAAATGATGTTTGGGAGTGTTTCACAGCATTTCGCTAACCTTCGGCACGTAAAAGATGCAAAACTTGTATTCGCGCCTGAATGCACTATTTCGGGGTACCGAAGTTGTAAAGCATCCATTCTACTCCATTGGACCCAAAATAATGTTTGGGAGTGTTTCAGAGCATTTCACTAACATTCGGCACGTAAAAGATGCAAAACTTGTGTTCGCGCCTGAATGCACTATTTCGGGGTACCAAAGTTGTGAAGCATCCATTCTAGTCCATTGGACCCAAAATGATGTTTGGGAGTGTTTCAGAGCATTTTGCTAACCTTCGGCACGTAAAAAGATGCAAAACTTGTGTTTCGGGCCTGAATGCACTATTTCGGGGTACAGAAGTTGTAAAGCATCCATTCTACTCCATTGGACCCAAAATGATGTTTGGGAGTGTTTCAGAGCATTTCACTAACCTTCGGCAAGTAAAAGATGCAAAACTTGTGTTCGCGCCTGAATGCACTATTTCGGGGTACCAAATATGTGAAGCATCCATTCTAATCCATTGGACCCAAAATGATGTTTGGGAGTGTTTCACAGCATTTCGCTAACCTTCGGCACGTAAAAGATGCAAAACTTGTGTTCGCGCCTGAATGCACTATTTCGGGGTACCAAAGTAGTGAAGCATCCATTCTAGTCCATCCGACCCAAAATGATGTTTGGGTGTGTTTCAGAGCATTTGGCTAACCTTCGGCACGTAAAAATATGCAAAACTTGTGTTTCGGGCCTGAATGCACTATTTCGAGGTACCAAAGTTGCGAAGCATCCATTCTAGTCCATTGGACCCAAAATGATGTTTGGGAGTGTTTCAGAGCATTTCGCTAACCTTCGGCACGTAAAAGATGCAAAACTTATGTTTCGGGCCTGAATGCACTATTTTGGCGTACCGAACTTGTAAAGCATCCATTCTACTCCATTGGACCCAAAATGATGTTTGGGAGAGTTTCAGAGCATTTCACTAACATTCGGCACGTAAAAGATGCAAAACTTGTTTTCGCGCCTGAATGCATTATTTCGGGGTACCAAAGTTGTGAAGCATCCATTCTAGTCCATTGGACCCAAAATGCTGTTTGGGAGTGTTTCAGAGCATCTTGCTAACCTTCGGCACGTAAAAAGATGCAAAACTTGTGTTTCGGGCCTGAATGCACTATTTAGGGGTACAGAAGTTGTAAAGCATCCATTCTACTCCATTGGACCCAAAATGATGTTTGGGCGTGTTTCAGAGCATTTCACTAACCTTCGGCAAGTAAAAATGCAAAACTTGTGTTCGCGCCTGAATGCACTATTTCGACGTACCAAATATGTGAAGCATCCAGTCTAGTCCATTGGACCCAAAATGATGTTTGGGAGTGTTTCACAGCATTTCGCTAACCTTCGGCACGTAAAAGATGCAAAACTTGTGTTCGCGCCTGAACGCACTATTTCGGGGTACCAAAGTAGTGAAGCATCCATTCTTGTCCATTTGACCCAAAATGATGTTTGGGTGTGTTTCAGAGCATTTGGCTAACCTTCGGCACGTAAAAAGATGCAAAACTTGTGTTTCGGGCCTGAATGCACTATTTCGAGGCACCAAAGTGGTGAAGCATCCATTCTAGTCCATTGGACCCAAAACGATGTTTGGGAGTGTTTCAGAGGATTTTGCTAACCTTCGGCACGTAAAAGATGCAAAACTTGTGTTTCGGGCCTGAATGCACTATTTCGGGGTACCGAAGTTGTGAAGCATCCATTCTACTCCATTGGACCCAAAATGATGTTTGGCAGTGTTTCAGAGCATTTCACTAACCTTCGGCAAGTAAAAGATGCAAAACTTGTGTTCGCGCCTGAATGCACTATTTCGGGGTACCAAATATGTGAAGCATCCATTCTAGTCCATTGGACCCAAAATGATATTTGGGAGTGTTTCACAACATTTCGCTAACCTTCGGCACGTAAAAGATGCAAAACTTGTGTTCGCGCCTGAATGCACTATTTCAAGGTACCAAAGTAGTGAAGCATCCATTCTAGTCCATCGGAACCAAAATGATGTTTGGGTGTGTTTCAGAGCATTTGGCTAACCTTCGGCACGTAAAAAGATGCAAAATTTGTGTTTCGGGCCTGATTGCACTATTTTGAGGTACCAAAGTTGCGAAGCATCCATTCTAGTCCATTGGACCCAAAATGATGTTTGGGAGTGTTTCAGATCATTTCGCTAACCTTCGGCACGTAAAAGATGCAAAACTTGTGTTTCGGGCCTGAATGCACTATTTCGGGGTACCAAAGTAGTGAAGCATCCATTCTAGTCCATCAGAACCAAAATGATGTTTGGGTGTGTTTCAGAGCATTTGGCTAACCTTCGGCACGTAAAAAGATGCAAAACTTGTGTTTCGGGCCTGATTGCACTATTTTGAGGTACCAAAGTTGCGAAGCATCCATTCTAGTCCATTGGACCCAAAATGATGTTTGGGAGTGTTTCAGAGCATTTTGCTAACCTTCAGCACGTAAAAAGATGCAAAACTTGTGTTTCGGGCCTGAATGCACTATTTCGGGGTACAGAAGTTGTAAAAGCATCCATTCTACTCCATTGGACCCAAAATGATGTTTGGGAGTGTTTCAGAGCATTTCACTAACCTTCGGCGAGTAAAAGATGCAAAACTTGTGTTCGCACCTGAATGCACTATTTCGAGGTACCTAATATGTGAAGCATCCATTCTAGTCCATTGGACCCAAAATGATGTTTGGGAGTGTTTCACAGCATTTCGCTAACCTTCGGCACGTAAAAGATGCAAAACTTGTGTTTCGGGCCTGAATGCACTATTTCGGGGTACCGAAGTTGTAAAGCATCCATTCTACTCCATTGGACCCAAAATGATGTTTGGGAGTGTTTCAGAGCATTTCACTAACCTTCGGTAAGTAAAAGATGCAAAACTTGTGTTCGCGCCTGAATGCACTATTTCGGGTACCAAATATATGAAGCATCCATTCTAGTCCATTGGACCCAAAATGATGTTTGGGACTGTTTCACAGCATTTCGCTAACCTTCGGCACGTAAAAGATGCAAAACTTGTGTTTCGGGCCTGAATGCACTATTTCGGGGTACCGAAGTTGTAAAACATCCATTCTACTCCATTGGACCCAAAATGATGTTTGGGAGTGTTTCAGAGCATTTCACTAACATTCGGCACGTAAAAGATGCAAAACTTGTGTTCGCACCTGAATGCACTATTTCGGGGTACCAAAGTTGTGAAGCATCCATTCTAGTCCATTGGACCCAAAATGATGTTTGGGAGTGTTTCAGAGCATTTTGCTAACCTTCGGCACGTAAAAAGATGCAAAACTTGTGTTTCGGGCCTGAATGCACTATTTCGGGGTACAGAAGTTGTAAAGCATCCATTCTACTCCATTGGACCCAAAATGATGTTTGGGAGTGTTTCAGAGCATTTCACTAACCTTCGGCAAGTAAAAGATGCAAAACTTGTGTTCGCGCCTGAATGCACTATTTCGGGGTACAAATATGTGAAGCATCCATTCTAGTCCATTGGACCCAAAATGATGTTTGGGAGTGTTTCACATCATTTCGCTAACCTTCGGCACGTAAAAGATGCAAAACTTGTGTTCGCGCCTGAATGCACTATTTCGGGGTACCAAAGTAGTGAAGCATCCATTCTAGTCCATCGGACCCAAAATGATGTTTGGGTGTGTTTCAGAGCATTTGGCTAACCTTCGGCACGTAAAAATATGCAAAACTTGTGTTTCGGGCCTGAATGCACTATTTCGAGGTACCAAAGTTGCGAAGCATCCATTCTAGTCCATTAGACCCAAAATGATGTTTGGGAGTGTTTCAGAGCATTTCGTTAACCTTCGGCACGTAAAAGATGCAAAACTTATGTTTCGGGCCTGAATGCACTATTTCGGGGTACCGAACTTGTAAAGCATCCATTCGACTCCATTGGACCCAAAATGATGTTTGGGAGTGTTTCAGAGCATTTCACTAACCTTCGGCAAGTAAAAATGCAAAACTTGTGTTCGCGCTTGAATGCACTATTTCGACGTACCAAATATGTGAAGCATCCATTCTAGTCCATTGGACCCAAAATGATGTTTGGGAGTGTTTCACAGCATTTCGCTAACCTTCGGCACGTAAAAGATGCAAAACTTGTGTTCGCGCCTGAACGCACTATTTCGGGGTACCAAGGTAGTGAAGCATCCATTCTTGTCCATTTGACCCAAAATGATGTTTGGGTGTGTTTCAGAGCATTTGGCTAACCTTCGGCACGTAAAAAGATGTAAAACTTGTGTTTCGGGCCTGAATGCACTATTTCGAGGCACCAAAGTGGTGAAGCATCCATTCTAGTCCATTGGACCCAAAACGATGTTTGGGAGTGTTTCAGAGCATTTCGCTAACCTTCGGCACGTAAAAGATGCAAAACTTGTGTTTCGGGCCTGAATGCACTATTTCGGGGTACCGAAGTTGTGAAGCATCCATTCTACTCCATTGGACCCAAAATGATGTTTGGGAGTGTTTCAGAGCATTTCACTAACCTTCGTTAAGTAAAAGATGCAAAACTTGTGTTCGCGCCTGAATGCACTATTTCGGGGTACCAAATATGTGAAGCATCCATTCTAGTCCATTGGACCCAAAATGATGTTTGGGATTGTTTCACAACATTTCGCTAACCTTCGGCACGTAAAAGATGCAAAACTTGTGTTCGCGCCTGAATGCACTATTTCAAGGTACCAAAGTAGTGAAGCATCCATTCTAGTCCATCGGAACCAAAATGATGTTTGGGTGTGTTTCAGAGCATTTGGCTAACCTTCGGCACGTAAAAAGATGCAAAATTTGTGTTTCGGGCCTGATTGCACTATTTTGAGGTACCAAAGTTGCGAAGCATCCATTCTAGTCCATTGGACCCAAAATGATATTTGGGAGTGTTTCAGAGCATTTCGCTAACCTTCGGAACGTAAAAGATGCAAAACTTGTGTTTCGGGCCTGAATGCACTATTTCGGGGTACCAAAGTAGTGATGCATCCATTCTAGTCCATCAGAACCAAAATGATGTTTGGGTGTGTTTCAGAGCATTTGGCTAACCTTCGGCACGTAAAAAGATGCAAAACTTGTGTTTCGGGCCTGATTGCACTATTTTGAGGTACCAAAGTTGCGAAGCATCCATTCTAGTCCATTGGACCCAAAATGATGTTTGGGAGTGTTTCAGAGCATTTTGCTAACCTTCAGCACGTAAAAAGATGCAAAACTTGTGTTTCGGGCCTGAATGCACTATTTCGAGGCACCAAAGTGGTGAAGCATCCATTCTAGTCCATTGGACCCAAAACGATGTTTGGGAGTGTTTCAGAGCATTTCGCTAACCTTCGGCACGTAAAAGATGCAAAACTTGTGTTTCGGGCCTGAATGCACTATTTCGGGGTACCGAAGTTGTGAAGCATCCATTCTACTCCATTGGACCCAAAATGATGTTTGGCAGTGTTTCAGAGCATTTCACTAACCTTCGGCAAGTAAAAGATGCAAAACTTGTGTTCGCGCCTGAATGCACTATTTCGGGGTACCAAATATGTGAAGCATCCATTCTAGTCCATTGGACCCAAAATGATGTTTGGGAGTGTTTCACAACATTTCGCTTACCTTCGGCACGTAAAAGATGCAAAACTTGTGTTCGCGCCTGAATGCACTATTTCAAGGTACCAAAGTAGTGAAGCATCCATTCTAGTCCATCGGAACCAAAATGATGTTTGGGTGTGTTTCAGAGCATTTGGCTAACCTTCGGCACGTAAAAAGATGCAAAATTTGTGTTTCGGGCCTGATTGCACTATTTTGAGGTACCAAAGTTGCGAAGCATCCATTCTAGTCCATTGGACCCAAAATGATATTTGGGAGTGTTTCAGAGCATTTCGCTAACCTTCGGAACGTAAAAGATGCAAAACTTGTGTTTCGGGCCTGAATGCACTATTTCGGGGTACCAAAGTAGTGATGCATCCATTCTAGTCCATCAGAACCAAAATGATGTTTGGGTGTGTTTCAGAGCATTTGGCTAACCTTCGGCACGTAAAAAGATGCAAAACTTGTGTTTCGGGCCTGATTGCACTATTTTGAGGTACCAAAGTTGCGAAGCATCCATTCTAGTCCATTGGACCCAAAATGATGTTTGGGAGTGTTTCAGAGCATTTTGCTAACCTTCAGCACGTAAAAAGATGCAAAACTTGTGTTTCGGGCCTGAATGCACTATTTCGAGGCACCAAAGTGGTGAAGCATCCATTCTAGTCCATTGGACCCAAAACGATGTTTGGGAGTGTTTCAGAGCATTTCGCTAACCTTCGGCACGTAAAAGATGCAAAACTTGTGTTTCGGGCCTGAATGCACTATTTCGGGGTACCGAAGTTGTGAAGCATCCATTCTACTCCATTGGACCCAAAATGATGTTTGGCAGTGTTTCAGAGCATTTCACTAACCTTCGGCAAGTAAAAGATGCAAAACTTGTGTTCGTGCCTGAATGCACTATTTCGGGGTACCAAATATGTGAAGCATCCATTCTAGTCCATTGGACCCAAAATGATGTTTGGGAGTGTTTCACAACATTTCGCTTACCTTCGGCACGTAAAAGATGCAAAACTTGTGTTCGCGCCTGAATGCACTATTTCAAGGTACCAAAGTAGTGAAGCATCCATTCTAGTCCATCGGAACCAAAATGATGTTTGGGTGTGTTTCAGAGCATTTGGCTAACCTTCGGCACGTAAAAAGATGCAAAATTTGTGTTTCGGGCCTGATTGCACTATTTTGAGGTACCAAAGTTGCGAAGCATCCATTCTAGTCCATTGGACCCAAAATGATGTTTGGGAGTGTTTCAGATAATTTCGCTAACCTTCGGCACGTAAAAGATGCAAAACTTGTGTTCGCGCCTGAACGCACTATTTCGGGGTACCAAGGTAGTGAAGCATCCATTCTTGTCCATTTGACCCAAAATGATGTTTGGGTGTGTTTCAGAGCATTTGGCTAACCTTCGGCACGTAAAAAGATGCAAAACTTGTGTTTCGGGCCTGAATGCACTATTTCGAGGCACCAAAGTGGTGAAGCATCCATTCTAGTCCATCGGACCCAAAACGATGTTTGGGAGTGTTTCAGAGCATTTCGCTAACCTTCGGCACGTAAAAGATGCAAAACTTGTGTTTCGGGCCTGAATGCACTATTTCGGGGTACCGAAGTTGTGAAGCATCCATTCTACTCCATTGGACCCAAAATGATGTTTGGGAGTGTTTCAGAGCATTTCACAAACCTTCGGTAAGTAAAAGATGCAAAACTTGTGTTCGCGCCTGAATGCACTATTTCGGGGTACCAAATATGTGAAGCATCCATTCTAGTCCATTGGACCCAAAATGATGTTTGGGAGTGTTTCACAACATTTCGCTAACCTTCGGCACGTAAAAGATGCAAAACTTGTGTTCGCGCCTGAATGCACTATTTCAAGGTACCAAAGTAGTGAAGCATCCATTCTAGTCCATCGGAACCAAAATGATGTTTGGGTGTGTTTCAGAGCATTTGGCTAACCTTCGGCACGTAAAAAGATGCAAAATTTGTGTTTCGGGCCTGATTGCACTATTTTGAGGTACCAAAGTTGCGAAGCATCCATTCTAGTCCATTGGACCCAAAATGATGTTTGGGAGTGTTTCAGATCATTTCGCTAACCTTCGGCACGTAAAAGATGCAAAACTTGTGTTTCGGGCCTGAATGCACTATTTCGGGGTACCAAAGTAGTGAAGCATCCATTCTAGTCCATCAGAACCAAAATGATGTTTGGGTGTGTTTCAGAGCATTTGGCTAACCTTCGGCACGTAAAAAGATGCAAAACTTGTGTTTCGGGCCTGATTGCACTATTTTGAGGTACCAAAGTTGCGAAGCATCCATTCTAGTCCATTGGACCCAAAATGATGTTTGGGAGTGTTTCAGAGCATTTTGCTAACCTTCAGCACGTAAAAAGATGCAAAACTTGTGTTTCGGGCCTGAATGCACTATTTCGGGGTACAGAAGTTGTAAAAGCATCCATTCTACTCCATTGGACCCAAAATGATGTTTGGGAGTGTTTCAGAGCATTTCACTAACCTTCGGCGAGTAAAAGATGCAAAACTTGTGTTCGCACCTGAATGCACTATTTCGAGGTACCTAATATGTGAAGCATCCATTCTAGTCCATTGGACCCAAAATGATGTTTGGGAGTGTTTCACAGCATTTCGCTAACCTTCGGCACGTAAAAGATGCAAAACTTGTGTTTCGGGCCTGAATGCACTATTTCGGGGTACCGAAGTTGTAAAGCATCCATTCTACTCCATTGGACCCAAAATGATGTTTGGGAGTGTTTCAGAGCATTTCACTAACCTTCGGTAAGTAAAAGATGCAAAACTTGTGTTCGCGCCTGAATGCACTATTTCGGGTACCAAATATATGAAGCATCCATTCTAGTCCATTGGACCCAAAATGATGTTTGGGACTGTTTCACAGCATTTCGCTAACCTTCGGCACGTAAAAGATGCAAAACTTGTGTTTCGGGCCTGAATGCACTATTTCGGGGTACCGAAGTTGTAAAACATCCATTCTACTCCATTGGACCCAAAATGATGTTTGGGAGTGTTTCAGAGCATTTCACTAACATTCGGCACGTAAAAGATGCAAAACTTGTGTTCGCACCTGAATGCACTATTTCGGGGTACCAAAGTTGTGAAGCATCCATTCTAGTCCATTGGACCCAAAATGATGTTTGGGAGTGTTTCAGAGCATTTTGCTAACCTTCGGCACGTAAAAAGATGCAAAACTTGTGTTTCGGGCCTGAATGCACTATTTCGGGGTACAGAAGTTGTAAAGCATCCATTCTACTCCATTGGACCCAAAATGATGTTTGGGAGTGTTTCAGAGCATTTCACTAACCTTCGGCAAGTAAAAGATGCAAAACTTGTGTTCGCGCCTGAATGCACTATTTCGGGGTACAAATATGTGAAGCATCCATTCTAGTCCATTGGACCCAAAATGATGTTTGGGAGTGTTTCACATCATTTCGCTAACCTTCGGCACGTAAAAGATGCAAAACTTGTGTTCGCGCCTGAATGCACTATTTCGGGGTACCAAAGTAGTGAAGCATCCATTCTAGTCCATCGGACCCAAAATGATGTTTGGGTGTGTTTCAGAGCATTTGGCTAACCTTCGGCACGTAAAAATATGCAAAACTTGTGTTTCGGGCCTGAATGCACTATTTCGAGATACCAAAGTTGCGAAGCATCCATTCTAGTCCATTAGACCCAAAATGATGTTTGGGAGTGTTTCAGAGCATTTCGTTAACCTTCGGCACGTAAAAGATGCAAAACTTATGTTTCGGGCCTGAATGCACTATTTCGGGGTACCGAACTTGTAAAGCATCCATTCGACTCCATTGGACCCAAAATGATGTTTGGGAGTGTTTCAGAGCATTTCACTAACCTTCGGCAAGTAAAAATGCAAAACTTGTGTTCGCGCTTGAATGCACTATTTCGACGTACCAAATATGTGAAGCATCCATTCTAGTCCATTGGACCCAAAATGATGTTTGGGAGTGTTTCACAGCATTTCGCTAACCTTCGGCACGTAAAAGATGCAAAACTTGTGTTCGCGCCTGAACGCACTATTTCGGGGTACCAAGGTAGTGAAGCATCCATTCTTGTCCATTTGACCCAAAATGATGTTTGGGTGTGTTTCAGAGCATTTGGCTAACCTTCGGCACGTAAAAAGATGTAAAACTTGTGTTTCGGGCCTGAATGCACTATTTCGAGGCACCAAAGTGGTGAAGCATCCATTCTAGTCCATTGGACCCAAAACGATGTTTGGGAGTGTTTCAGAGCATTTCGCTAACCTTCGGCACGTAAAAGATGCAAAACTTGTGTTTCGGGCCTGAATGCACTATTTCGGGGTACCGAAGTTGTGAAGCATCCATTCTACTCCATTGGACCCAAAATGATGTTTGGGAGTGTTTCAGAGCATTTCACTAACCTTCGTTAAGTAAAAGATGCAAAACTTGTGTTCGCGCCTGAATGCACTATTTCGGGGTACCAAATATGTGAAGCATCCATTCTAGTCCATTGGACCCAAAATGATGTTTGGGATTGTTTCACAACATTTCGCTAACCTTCGGCACGTAAAAGATGCAAACTTGTGTTCGCGCCTGAATGCACTATTTCAAGGTACCAAAGTAGTGAAGCATCCATTCTAGTCCATCGGAACCAAAATGATGTTTGGGTGTGTTTCAGAGCATTTGGCTAACCTTCGGCACGTAAAAAGATGCAAAATTTGTGTTTCGGGCCTGATTGCACTATTTTGAGGTACCAAAGTTGCGAAGCATCCATTCTAGTCCATTGGACCCAAAATGATATTTGGGAGTGTTTCAGAGCATTTCGCTAACCTTCGGAACGTAAAAGATGCAAAACTTGTGTTTCGGGCCTGAATGCACTATTTCGGGGTACCAAAGTAGTGATGCATCCATTCTAGTCCATTAGAACCAAAATGATGTTTGGGTGTGTTTCAGAGCATTTGGCTAACCTTCGGCACGTAAAAAGATGCAAAACTTGTGTTTCGGGCCTGATTGCACTATTTTGAGGTACCAAAGTTGCGAAGCATCCATTCTAGTCCATTGGACCCAAAATGATGTTTGGGAGTGTTTCAGAGCATTTTGCTAACCTTCAGCACGTAAAAAGATGCAAAACTTGTGTTTCGGGCCTGAATGCACTATTTCGAGGCACCAAAGTGGTGAAGCATCCATTCTAGTCCATTGGACCCAAAACGATGTTTGGGAGTGTTTCAGAGCATTTCGCTAACCTTCGGCACGTAAAAGATGCAAAACTTGTGTTTCGGGCCTGAATGCACTATTTCGGGGTACCGAAGTTGTGAAGCATCCATTCTACTCCATTGGACCCAAAATGATGTTTGGCAGTGTTTCAGAGCATTTCACTAACCTTCGGCAAGTAAAAGATGCAAAACTTGTGTTCGCGCCTGAATGCACTATTTCGGGGTACCAAATATGTGAAGCATCCATTCTAGTCCATTGGACCCAAAATGATGTTTGGGAGTGTTTCACAACATTTCGCTTACCTTCGGCACGTAAAAGATGCAAAACTTGTGTTCGCGCCTGAATGCACTATTTCAAGGTACCAAAGTAGTGAAGCATCCATTCTAGTCCATCGGAACCAAAATGATGTTTGGGTGTGTTTCAGAGCATTTGGCTAACCTTCGGCACGTAAAAAGATGCAAAATTTGTGTTTCGGGCCTGATTGCACTATTTTGAGGTACCAAAGTTGCGAAGCATCCATTCTAGTCCATTGGACCCAAAATGATATTTGGGAGTGTTTCAGAGCATTTCGCTAACCTTCGGAACGTAAAAGATGCAAAACTTGTGTTTCGGGCCTGAATGCACTATTTCGGGGTACCAAAGTAGTGATGCATCCATTCTAGTCCATCAGAACCAAAATGATGTTTGGGTGTGTTTCAGAGCATTTGGCTAAC
The DNA here is from genome assembly GCA_036936925.1 of Cenchrus fungigraminus. Lineage (NCBI taxonomy): Eukaryota > Viridiplantae > Streptophyta > Magnoliopsida > Poales > Poaceae > Cenchrus > Cenchrus fungigraminus. The sequence continues at coordinate 50,907,025 of CM072772.1, read as the reverse complement.
CTTCGGCACGTAAAAAGATGCAAAACTTGTGTTTCGGGCCTGATTGCACTATTTTGAGGTACCAAAGTTGCGAAGCATCCATTCTAGTCCATTGGACCCAAAATGATGTTTGGGAGTGTTTCAGAGCATTTTGCTAACCTTCAGCACGTAAAAAGATGCAAAACTTGTGTTTCGGGCCTGAATGCACTATTTCGAGGCACCAAAGTGGTGAAGCATCCATTCTAGTCCATTGGACCCAAAACGATGTTTGGGAGTGTTTCAGAGCATTTCGCTAACCTTCGGCACGTAAAAGATGCAAAACTTGTGTTTCGGGCCTGAATGCACTATTTCGGGGTACCGAAGTTGTGAAGCATCCATTCTAGTCCATTGGACCCAAAATGATGTTTGGGAGTGTTTCACAACATTTCGCTTACCTTCGGCACGTAAAAGATGCAAAACTTGTGTTCGCGCCTGAATGCACTATTTCAAGGTACCAAAGTAGTGAAGCATCCATTCTAGTCCATCGGAACCAAAATGATGTTTGGGAGTGTTTCAGAGCATTTGGCTAACCTTCGGCACGTAAAAAGATGCAAAATTTGTGTTTCGGGCCTGATTGCACTATTTTGAGGTACCAAAGTTGCGAAGCATCCATTCTAGTCCATTGGACCCAAAATGATGTTTGGGAGTGTTTCAGATCATTTCGCTAACCTTCGGCACGTAAAAGATGCAAAACTTGTGTTCGCGCCTGAACGCACTATTTCGGGGTACCAAGGTAGTGAAGCATCCATTCTTGTCCATTTGACCCAAAATGATGTTTGGGTGTGTTTCAGAGCATTTGGCTAACCTTCGGCACGTAAAAAGATGCAAAACTTGTGTTTCGGGCCTGAATGCACTATTTCGAGGCACCAAAGTGGTGAAGCATCCATTCTAGTCCATCGGACCCAAAACGATGTTTGGGAGTGTTTCAGAGCATTTCGCTAACCTTCGGCACGTAAAAGATGCAAAACTTGTGTTTCGGGCCTGAATGCACTATTTCGGGGTACCGAAGTTGTGAAGCATCCATTCTACTCCATTGGACCCAAAATGATGTTTGGGAGTGTTTCAGAGCATTTCACAAACCTTCGGTAAGTAAAAGATGCAAAACTTGTGTTCGCGCCTGAATGCACTATTTCGGGGTACCAAATATGTGAAGCATCCATTCTAGTCCATTGGACCCAAAATGATGTTTGGGAGTGTTTCACAACATTTCGCTAACCTTCGGCACGTAAAAGATGCAAAACTTGTGTTCGCGCCTGAATGCACTATTTCAAGGTACCAAAGTAGTGAAGCATCCATTCTAGTCCATCGGAACCAAAATGATGTTTGGGTGTGTTTCAGAGCATTTGGCTAACCTTCGGCACGTAAAAAGATGCAAAATTTGTGTTTCGGGCCTGATTGCACTATTTTGAGGTACCAAAGTTGCGAAGCATCCATTCTAGTCCATTGGACCCAAAATGATGTTTGGGAGTGTTTCAGAGCATTTTGCTAACCTTAAGCACGTAAAAAGATGCAAAACTTGTGTTTCGGGCCTGAATGCACTATTTCGAGGCACCAAAGTGGTGAAGCATCCATTCTAGTCCATTGGACCCAAAACGATGTTTGGGAGTGTTTCAGAGCATTTCGCTAACCTTCGGCACGTAAAAGATGCAAAACTTGTGTTTCGGGTCTGAATGCTCTATTTCGGGGTACCGAAGTTGTGAAGCATCCATTCTACTCCATTGGACCCAAAATGATGTTTGGCAGTGTTTCAGAGCATTTCACTAACCTTCGGCAAGAAAAAGATGCAAAACTTGTGTTCGCGCCTGAATGCACTATTTCGGGGTACCAAATATGTGAAGCATCCATTCTAGTCCATTGGACCCAAAATGATGTTTGGGAGTGTTTCACAACATTTCGCTTACCTTCGGCACGTAAAAGATGCAAAACTTGTGTTCGCGCCTGAATGCACTATTTCAAGGTACCAAAGTAGTGAAGCATCCATTCTAGTCCATCGGAACCAAAATGATGTTTGGGTGTGTTTCAGAGCATTTGGCTAACCTTCGGCACGTAAAAAGATGCAAAATTTGTGTTTCGGGCCTGATTGCACTATTTTGAGGTACCAAAGTTGCGAAGCATCCATTCTAGTCCATTGGACCCAAAATGATGTTTGGGAGTGTTTCAGATCATTTCGCTAACCTTCGGCACGTAAAAGATGCAAAACTTGTGTTCGCGCCTGAACGCACTATTTCGGGGTACCAAGGTAGTGAAGCATCCATTCTTGTCCATTTGACCCAAAATGATGTTTGGGTGTGTTTCAGAGCATTTGGCTAACCTTCGGCACGTAAAAAGATGCAAAACTTGTGTTTCGGGCCTGAATGCACTATTTCGAGGCACCAAAGTGGTGAAGCATCCATTCTAGTCCATTGGACCCAAAACGATGTTTGGGAGTGTTTCAGAGCATTTCGCTAACCTTCGGCACGTAAAAGATGCAAAACTTGTGTTTCGGGCCTGAATGCACTATTTCGGGGTACCGAAGTTGTGAAGCATCCATTCTACTCCATTGGACCCAAAATGATGTTTGGGAGTGTTTCAGAGCATTTCACTAACCTTCGGTAAGTAAAAGATGCAAAACTTGTGTTCGCGCCTGAATGCACTATTTCGGGGTACCAAATATGTGAAGCATCCATTCTAGTCCATTGGACCCAAAATGATGTTTGGGAGTGTTTCACAACATTTCGCTAACCTTCGGCACGTAAAAGATGCAAAACTTGTGTTCGCGCCTGAATGCACTATTTCAAGGTACCAAAGTAGTGAAGCATCCATTCTAGTCCATCGGAACCAAAATGATGTTTGGGTGTGTTTCAGAGCATTTGGCTAACCTTCGGCACGTAAAAAGATGCAAAATTTGTGTTTCGGGCCTGATTGCACTATTTTGAGGTACCAAAGTTGCGAAGCATCCATTCTAGTCCATTGGACCCAAAATGATGTTTGGGAGTGTTTCAGAGCATTTTGCTAACCTTAAGCACGTAAAAAGATGCAAAACTTGTGTTTCGGGCCTGAATGCACTATTTCGAGGCACCAAAGTGGTGAAGCATCCATTCTAGTCCATTGGACCCAAAACGATGTTTGGGAGTGTTTCAGAGCATTTCGCTAACCTTAAGCACGTAAAAAGATGCAAAACTTGTGTTTCGGGCCTGAATGCACTATTTCGGGGTACCGAAGTTGTGAAGCATCCATTCTACTCCATTGGACCCAAAATGATGTTTGGCAGTGTTTTAGAGCATTTCACTAACCTTCGGCAAGTAAAAGATGCAAAACTTGTGTTCGCGCCTGAATGCACTATTTCGGGGTACCAAATATGTGAAGCATCCATTCTAGTCCATTGGACCCAAAATGATGTTTGGGAGTGTTTCACAACATTTCGCTTACCTTCGGAACGTAAAAGATGCAAAACTTGTGTTCGCGCCTGAATGCACTATTTCAAGGTACCAAAGTAGTGAAGCATCCATTCTAGTCCATCGGAACCAAAATGATGTTTGGGTGTGTTTCAGAGCATTTGGCTAACCTTCGGCACGTAAAAAGATGCAAAATTTGTGTTTCGGGCCTGATTGCACTATTTTGAGGTACCAAAGTTGCGAAGCATCCATTCTAGTCCATTGGACCCAAAATGATGTTTGGGAGTGTTTCAGATCATTTCGCTAACCTTCGGAACGTAAAAGATGCAAAACTTGTGTTTCGGGCCTGAATGCACTATTTCGGGGTACCAAAGTAGTGAAGCATCCATTCTAGTCCATCAGAACCAAAATGATGTTTGGGTGTGTTTCAGAGCATTTGGCTAACCTTCGGCACGTAAAAAGATGCAAAACTTGTGTTTCGGGCCTGATTGCACTATTTTGAGGTACCAAAGTTGCGAAGCATCCATTCTAGTCCATTGGACCCAAAATGATGTTTGGGAGTGTTTCAGAGCATTTTGCTAACCTTCAGCACGTAAAAAGATGCAAATCTTGTGTTTCGGGCCTGAATGCACTATTTCGGGGTACAGAAGTTGTAAAAGCATCCATTCTACTCCATTGGACCCAAAATGATGTTTGGGAGTGTTTCAGAGCATTTCACTAACCTTCGGCGAGTAAAAGATGCAAAACTTGTGTTCACACCTGAATGCACTATTTCGGGGTACCTAATATGTGAAGCATCCATTCTAGTCCATTGGACCCAAAATGATGTTTGGGAGTGTTTCACAGCATTTCGCTAACCTTCGGCACGTAAAAGATGCAAAACTTGTGTTTCGGGCCTGAATGCACTATTTCGGGGTACCGAAGTTGTAAAGCATCCATTCTACTCCATTGGACCCAAAATGATGTTTGGGAGTGTTTCAGAGCATTTCACTAACCTTCGGTAAGTAAAAGATGCAAAACTAGTGTTCGCGCCTGAATGCACTATTTCGGGTACCAAATATATGAAGCATCCATTCTAGTCCATTGGACCCAAAATGATGTTTGGGAGTGTTTCACAGCATTTCGCTAACCTTCGGCACGTAAAAGATGCAAAACTTGTGTTTCGGGCCTGAATGCACTATTTCGGGGTACCGAAGTTGTAAAACATCCATTCTACTCCATTGGACCCAAAATGATGTTTGGGAGTGTTTCAGAGCATTTCACTAACATTCGGCACGTAAAAGATGCAAAACTTGTGTTCGCACCTGAATGCACTATTTCGGGGTACCAAAGTTGTGAAGCATCCATTCTAGTCCATTGGACCCAAAATGATGTTTGGGAGTGTTTCAGAGCATTTTGCTAACCTTCGGCACGTAAAAAGATGCAAAACTTGTGTTTCGGGCCTGAATGCACTATTTCGGGGTACAGAAGTTGTAAAGCATCCATTCTACTCCATTGGACCCAAAATGATGTTTGGGAGTGTTTCAGAGCATTTCACTAACCTTCGGCAAGTAAAAGATGCAAAACTTGTGTTCGCGCCTATATGCACTATTTCGGGGTACAAATATGTGAAGCATCCATTCTAGTCCATTGGACCCAAAATGATGTTTGGGAGTGTTTCACAGCATTTCGCTAACCTTCCGCACGTAAAAGATGCAAAACTTGTGTTCGCGCCTGAATGCACTATTTCGGGGTACCAAAGTAGTGAAGCATCCATTCTAGTCCATCGGACCCAAAATGATGTTTGGGTGTGTTTCAGAGCATTTGGCTAACCTTCGGCACGTAAAAATATGCAAAACTTGTGTTTCGGTCCTGAATGCACTATTTCGACGTACCAAAGTTGCGAAGCATCCATTCTAGTCCATTAGACCCAAAATGATGTTTGGGAGTGTTTCAGAGCATTTCGCTAACCTTCGGCACGTAAAAGATGCAAAACTTATGTTTCGGGCCTGAATGCACTATTTCGGGGTACCGAACTTGTAAAGCATCCATTCGACTCCATTGGACCCAAAATGATGTTTGGGAGTGTTTCAGAGCATTTCACTAACCTTCGGCAAGTAAAAATGCAAAACTTGTGTTCGCGCTTGAATGCACTATTTCGACGTACCAAATATGTGAAGCATCCATTCTAGTCCATTGGACCCAAAATGATGTTTGGGAGTGTTTCACAGCATTTCGCTAACCTTCGGCACGTAAAAGATGCAAAACTTGTGTTCGCGCCTGAACGCACTATTTCGGGGTACCAAGGTAGTGAAGCATCCATTCTTGTCCATTTGACCCAAAATGATGTTTGGGTGTGTTTCAGAGCATTTGGCTAACCTTCGGCACGTAAAAAGATGCAAAACTTGTGTTTCGGGCCTGAATGCACTATTTCGAGGCACCAAAGTGGTGAAGCATCCATTCTAGTCCATTGGACCCAAAACGATGTTTGGGAGTGTTTCAGAGCATTTCGCTAACCTTAAGCACGTAAAAAGATGCAAAACTTGTGTTTCGGGCCTGAATGCACTATTTCGGGGTACCGAAGTTGTGAAGCATCCATTCTACTCCATTGGACCCAAAATGATGTTTGGCAGTGTTTCAGAGCATTTCACTAACATTCGGCACGTAAAAGATGCAAAACTTGTGTTCGCACCTGAATGCACTATTTCGGGGTACCAAAGTTGTGAAGCATCCATTCTAGTCCATTGGACCCAAAATGATGTTTGGGAGTGTTTCAGAGCATTTTGCTAACCTTCAGCACGTAAAAAGATGCAAATCTTGTGTTTCGGGCCTGAATGCACTATTTCGGGGTACAGAAGTTGTAAAAGCATCCATTCTACTCCATTGGACCCAAAATGATGTTTGGGAGTGTTTCAGAGCATTTCACTAACCTTCGGCGAGTAAAAGATGCAAAACTTGTGTTCACACCTGAATGCACTATTTCGGGGTACCTAATATGTGAAGCATCCATTCTAGTCCATTGGACCCAAAATGATGTTTGGGAGTGTTTCACAGCATTTCGCTAACCTTCGGCACGTAAAAGATGCAAAACTTGTGTTTCGGGCCTGAATGCACTATTTCGGGGTACCGAAGTTGTAAAGCATCCATTCTACTCCATTGGACCCAAAATGATGTTTGGGAGTGTTTCAGAGCATTTCACTAACCTTCGGTAAGTAAAAGATGCAAAACTAGTGTTCGCGCCTGAATGCACTATTTCGGGTACCAAATATATGAAGCATCCATTCTAGTCCATTGGACCCAAAATGATGTTTGGGAGTGTTTCACAGCATTTCGCTAACCTTCGGCACGTAAAAGATGCAAAACTTGTGTTTCGGGCCTGAATGCACTATTTCGGGGTACCGAAGTTGTAAAACATCCATTCTACTCCATTGGACCCAAAATGATGTTTGGGAGTGTTTCAGAGCATTTCACTAACATTCGGCACGTAAAAGATGCAAAACTTGTGTTCGCACCTGAATGCACTATTTCGGGGTACCAAAGTTGTGAAGCATCCATTCTAGTCCATTGGACCCAAAATGATGTTTGGGAGTGTTTCAGAGCATTTTGCTAACCTTCGGCACGTAAAAAGATGCAAAACTTGTGTTTCGGGCCTGAATGCACTATTTCGGGGTACAGAAGTTGTAAAGCATCCATTCTACTCCATTGGACCCAAAATGATGTTTGGGAGTGTTTCAGAGCATTTCACTAACCTTCGGCAAGTAAAAGATGCAAAACTTGTGTTCGCGCCTATATGCACTATTTCGGGGTACAAATATGTGAAGCATCCATTCTAGTCCATTGGACCCAAAATGATGTTTGGGAGTGTTTCACAGCATTTCGCTAACCTTCCGCACGTAAAAGATGCAAAACTTGTGTTCGCGCCTGAATGCACTATTTCGGGGTACCAAAGTAGTGAAGCATCCATTCTAGTCCATCGGACCCAAAATGATGTTTGGGTGTGTTTCAGAGCATTTGGCTAACCTTCGGCACGTAAAAATATGCAAAACTTGTGTTTCGGTCCTGAATGCACTATTTCGACGTACCAAAGTTGCGAAGCATCCATTCTAGTCCATTAGACCCAAAATGATGTTTGGGAGTGTTTCAGAGCATTTCGCTAACCTTCGGCACGTAAAAGATGCAAAACTTATGTTTCGGGCCTGAATGCACTATTTCGGGGTACCGAACTTGTAAAGCATCCATTCGACTCCATTGGACCCAAAATGATGTTTGGGAGTGTTTCAGAGCATTTCACTAACCTTCGGCAAGTAAAAATGCAAAACTTGTGTTCGCGCTTGAATGCACTATTTCGACGTACCAAATATGTGAAGCATCCATTCTAGTCCATTGGACCCAAAATGATGTTTGGGAGTGTTTCACAGCATTTCGCTAACCTTCGGCACGTAAAAGATGCAAAACTTGTGTTCGCGCCTGAACGCACTATTTCGGGGTACCAAGGTAGTGAAGCATCCATTCTTGTCCATTTGACCCAAAATGATGTTTGGGTGTGTTTCAGAGCATTTGGCTAACCTTCGGCACGTAAAAAGATGCAAAACTTGTGTTTCGGGCCTGAATGCACTATTTCGAGGCACCAAAGTGGTGAAGCATCCATTCTAGTCCATTGGACCCAAAACGATGTTTGGGAGTGTTTCAGAGCATTTCGCTAACCTTAAGCACGTAAAAAGATGCAAAACTTGTGTTTCGGGCCTGAATGCACTATTTCGGGGTACCGAAGTTGTGAAGCATCCATTCTACTCCATTGGACCCAAAATGATGTTTGGCAGTGTTTTAGAGCATTTCACTAACCTTCGGCAAGTAAAAGATGCAAAACTTGTGTTCGCGCCTGAATGCACTATTTCGGGGTACCGAAGTTGTGAAGCATCCATTCTACTCCATTGGACCCAAAATGATGTTTGGGAGTGTTTCAGAGCATTTCACTAACCTTCGGTAAGTAAAAGATGCAAAACTTGTGTTCGCGCCTGAATGCACTATTTCAGGGTACCAAATATGTGAAGCATCCATTCTAGTCCATTGGACCCAAAATGATGTTTGGGAGTGTTTCACAACATTTCGCTAACCTTCGGCACGTAAAAGATGCAAAACTTGTGTTCGCGCCTGAATGCACTATTTCAAGGTACCAAAGTAGTGAAGCATCCATTCTAGTCCATCGGAACCAAAATGATGTTTGGGTGTGTTTCAGAGCATTTGGCTAACCTTCGGCACGTAAAAAGATGCAAAATTTGTGTTTCGGGCCTGATTGCACTATTTTGAGGTACCAAAGTTGCGAAGCATCCATTCTAGTCCATTGGACCCAAAATGATGTTTGGGAGTGTTTCAGAGCATTTCGCTAACCTTCGGCATGTAAAAGATGCAAAACTTGTGTTTCGGGCCTGAATGCACTATTTCGGGGTACCAAAGTTGTGAAGCATCCATTCTAGTCCATTGGACCCAAAATGATGTTTGGTAGTGTTTCAGAGCATTTGGCTAACCTTCGGCACGTAAAAAGATGCAAAACTTGTGTTTCGGGCCTGATTGCACTATTTTGAGGTACCAAAGTTGCGAAGCATACATTCTAGTCCATTGGACCCAAAATGATGTTTGGGAGTGTTTCAGAGCATTTTGCTAACCTTCAGCACGTAAAAAGATGCAAAACTTGTGTTTCGGGCCTGAATGCACTATTTCGGGGTACAGAAGTTGTAAAAGCATCCATTCTACTCCATTGGACCCAAAATGATGTTTGGGAGTGTTTCAGAGCATTTCACTAACCTTCGGCGAGTAAAAGATGCAAAACTTGTGTTCGCGCTTGAATGCACTATTTCGACGTACCAAATATGTGAAGCATCCATTCTAGTCCATTGGACCCAAAATGATGTTTGGGAGTGTTTCACAGCATTTCGCTAACCTTCGGCACGTAAAAGATGCAAAACTTGTGTTCGCGCCTGAACGCACTATTTCGGGGTACCAAGGTAGTGAAGCATCCATTCTTGTCCATTGGACCCAAAATGATGTTTGGGTGTGTTTCAGAGCATTTGGCTAACCTTCGGCACGTAAAAAGATGCAAAACTTGTGTTTCGGGCCTGAATGCACTATTTCGAGGCACCAAAGTGGTGAAGCATCCATTCTAGTCCATTGGACCCAAAACGATGTTTGGGAGTGTTTCAGAGCATTTCGCTAACCTTCGGCACGTAAAAGATGCAAAACTAGTGTTTCGGGCCTGAATGCACTATTTCGGGGTACCGAAGTTGTGAAGCATCCATTCTACTCCATTGGACCCAAAATGATGTTTGGGAGTGTTTCAGAGCATTTCACTAACCTTCGGTAAGTAAAAGATGCAAAACTTGTGTTCGCGCCTGAATGCACTATTTCAGGGTACCAAATATGTGAAGCATCCATTCTAGTCCATTGGACCCAAAATGATGTTTGGGAGTGTTTCACAACATTTCGCTAACCTTCGGCACGTAAAAGATGCAAAACTTGTGTTCGCGCCTGAATGCACTATTTCAAGGTACCAAAGTAGTGAAGCATCCATTCTAGTCCATCGGAACCAAAATGATGTTTGGATGTGTTTCAGAGCATTTGGCTAACCTTCGGCACGTAAAAAGATGCAAAATTTGTGTTTCGGGCCTGATTGCACTATTTTGAGGTACCAAAGTTGCGAAGCATCCATTCTAGTCCATTGGACCCAAAATGATGTTTGGGAGTGTTTCAGAGCATTTCGCTAACCTTCGGCATGTAAAAGATGCAAAACTTGTGTTTCGGGCCTGAATGCTCTATTTCGGGGTACCAAAGTAGTGAAGCATCCATTCTAGTCCATCAGAACCAAAATGATGTTTGGGTGTGTTTCAGAGCATTTGGCTAACCTTCGGCACGTAAAAAGATGCAAAACTTGTGTTTCGGGCCAGATTGCACTATTTTGAGGTACCAAAGTTGCGAAGCATACATTCTAGTCCATTGGACCCAAAATGATGTTTGGGAGTGTTTCAGAGCATTTTGCTAACCTTCAGCACGTAAAAAGATGCAAAACTTGTGTTTCGGGCCTGAATGCACTATTTCGGGGTACAGAAGTTGTAAAAGCATCCATTCTACTCCATTGGACCCAAAATGATGTTTGGGAGTGTTTCAGAGCATTTCACTAACCTTCGGCGAGTAAAAGATGCAAAACTTGTGTTCGCGCCTGAAAGCACTATTTCGGGGTACCTAATATGTGAAGCATCCATTCTAGTCCATTGGACCCAAAATGATGTTTGGGAGTGTTTCACAGCATTTCGCTAACCTTCGGCACGTAAAAGATGCAAAACTTGTGTTTCGGGCCTGAATGCACTATTTCGGGGTACCGAAGTTGTAAAGCATCCATTCTACTCCATTGGACCCAAAATGATGTTTGGGAGTGTTTCAGAGCATTTCAATAACCTTCGGTAAGTAAAAGATGCAAAACTTGTGTTAGCGCCTGAATGCACTATTTCGGGGTACCAAATATATGAAGCATCCATTCTAGTCCATTGGACCCAAAATGATGTTTGGGAGTGTTTCACAGCATTTCGCTAACCTTCGGCACGTAAAAGATGCAAAACTTGTGTTTCGGGCCTGAATGCACTATTTCGGGGTACCGAAGTTGTAAAACATCCATTCTACTCCATTGGACCCAAAATGATGTTTGGGAGTGTTTCAGAGCATTTCACTAACATTCGGCACGTAAAAGATGCAAAACTTGTGTTCGCGCCTGAATGCACTATTTCGGGGTACCAAAGTTGTGAAGCATCCATTCTAGTCCATAGGACCCAAAATGATGTTTGGGAGTGTTTCAGAGCATTTTGCTAACCTTCGGCACGTAAAAAGATGCAAAACTTGTGTTTCGGGCCTGAATGCACTATTTCGGGGTACAGAAGTTGTAAAGCATCCATTCTACTCCATTGGACCCAAAATGATGTTCGGGAGTGTTTCAGAGCATTTCACTAACCTTCGGCAAGTAAAAGATGCAAAACTTGTGTTCGCGCCTGAATGCACTATTTCGGGGTACAAATATGTGAAGCATCCATTCTAGTCCATTGGACCCAAAATGATGTTTGGGAGTGTTTCACAGCATTTCGCTAACCTTCGGCACGTAAAAGATGCAAAACTTGTGTTCGCGCCTGAATGCACTATTTCGGGGTACCAAAGTAGTGAAGCATCCATTCTAGTCCATCGGACCCAAAATGATGTTTGGGTGTGTTTCAGAGCATTTGGCTAACCTTCGGCACGTAAAAATATGCAAAACTTGTGTTTCGGGCCTGAATGCACTATTTCGAGGTACCAAAGTTGCGAAGCATCCATTCTAGTCCATTAGACCCAAAATGATGTTTGGGAGTGTTTCAGAGCATTTCGCTAACCTTCGGCACGTAAAAGATGCAGAACTTATGTTTCGGGCCTGAATCCACTATTTCGGGGTACCGAACTTGTAAAGCATCCATTCTACTCCATTGGACCCAAAATGATGTTTGGGAGTGTTTCAGAGCATTTCACTAACATTCGGCACGTAAAAGATGCAAAACTTGTATTCGCGCCTGAATGCACTATTTCGGGGTACCAAAGTTGTGAAGCATCCATTCTAGTCCATTGGACCCAAAATGCTGTTTGGGAGTGTTTCAGAGCATCTTGCTAACCTTCAGCACGTAAAAAGATGCAAAACTTGTGTTTCGGGCCTGAATGCACTATTTAGGGGTACAGAAGTTGTAAAGCATCCATTCTACTCCATTGGACCCAAAATGATGTTTGGGCGTGTTTCAGAGCATTTCATTAACCTTCGGCAAGTAAAAATGCAAAACTTGTGTTCGCGCCTGAATGCACTATTTCGAGGTACCAAATATGTGAAGCATCCATTCTAGTCCTTTGGACCCAAAATGATGTTTGGGAGTGTTTCACAGCATTTCGCAAACCTTCGGCACGTAAAAGATGCAAAACTTGTGTTCGCGCCTGAACGCACTATTTCGGGGTACCAAAGTAGTGTAGCATCCATTCTTGTCCATTTGACCCAAAATGATGTTTGGGTGTGTTTCAGAGCATTTGGCTAACCTTCGGCACGTAAAAAGATGCAAAACTTGTGTTTCGGGCCTGAATGCACTATTTCGAGGCACCAAAGTGGTGAAGCATCCATTCTAGTCCATTGGACCCAAAACGATGTTTGGGAGTGTTTCAGAGCATTTCGCTAACCTTCGGCACGTAAAAGATGCAAAACTTGTGTTTCGGGCCTGAATGCACTATTCCGGGGTACCGAAGTTGTGAAGCATCCATTCTACTCCATTGGACCCAAAATGATGTTTGGGAGTGTTTCAGAGCATTTCACTAACCTTCGGTAAGTAAAAGATGCAAAACTTGTGTTCGCGCCTGAATGCACTATTTCAGGGTACCAAATATGTGAAGCATCCATTCTAGTCCATTGGACCCAAAATGATGTTTGGGAGTGTTTCACAACATTTCGCTAACCTTCGGCACGTAAAAGATGCAAAACTTGTGTTCGCGCCTGAATGCACTATTTCAAGGTACCAAAGTAGTGAAGCATCCATTATAGTCCATCGGAACCAAAATGATGTTTGGGTGTGTTTCAGAGCATTTGGCTAACCTTCGGCACGTAAAAAGATGCAAAATTTGTGTTTCGGGCCTGATTGCACTATTTTGAGGTACCAAAGTTGCGAAGCATCCATTCTAGTCCATTGGACCCAAAATGATGTTTGGGAGTGTTTCAGAGCATTTCGCTAACCTTCGGCATGTAAAAGATGCAAAACTTGTGTTCGCACCTGAATGCACTATTTCGGGGTACCAAAGTTGTGAAGCATCCATTCTAGTCCATTGGACCCAAAATGATGTTTGGTAGTGTTTCAGAGCATTTTGCTAACCTTCGGCACGTAAAAAGATGCAAAACTTGTGTTTCGGGCCTGAATGCACTATTTCGGGGTACAGAAGTTGTAAAGCATCCATTCTACTCCATTGGACCCAAAATGATGTTTGGGAGTGTTTCAGAGCATTTCACTAACCTTCGGCAAGTAAAAGATGCAAAACTTGTGTTCGCGCCTGAATGTACTGTTTCGGGGTACAAATATGTGAAGCATCCATTCTAGTCCATTGGACCCAAAATGATGTTTGGGAGTGTTTCACAGCATTTCGCTAACCTTCCACACGTAAAAGATGCAAAACTTGTGTTCGCGCCTGAATGCACTATTTCGGGGTACCAAAGTAGTGAAGCATCCATTCTAGTCCATCGGACCCAAAATGATGTTTGGGTGTGTTTCAGAGCATTTGGCTAACCTTCGGCACGTAAAAATATGCAAAACTTGTGTTTCGGTCCTGAATGCACTATTTCGACGTACTAAAGTTGCGAAGCATCCATTCTAGTCCATTAGACCCAAAATGATGTTTGGGAGTGTTTCAGAGCATTTCGCTAACCTTCGGCACGTAAAAGATGCAAAACTTATGTTTCGGGCCTGAATGCACTATTTCGGGGTACCGAACTTGTAAAGCATCCATTCGACTCCATTGGACCCAAAATGATGTTTGGGAGTGTTTCAGAGCATTTCACTAACCTTCGGCAAGTAAAAATGCAAAACTTGTGTTCGCGCTTGAATGCACTATTTCGACGTACCAAATATGTGAAGCATCCATTCTAGTCCATTGGACCCAAAATGATGTTTGGGAGTGTTTCACAGCATTTCGCTAACCTTCGGCACGTAAAAGATGCAAAACTTGTGTTCGCGCCTGAACGCACTATTTCGGGGTACCAAGGTAGTGAAGCATCCATTCTTGTCCATTTGACCCAAAATGATGTTTGGGTGTGTTTCAGAACATTTGGCTAACCTTCGGCACGTAAAAAGATGCAAAACTTGTGTTTCGGGCCTGAATGCACTATTTCGAGGCACCAAAGTGGTGAAGCATCCATTCTAGTCCATTGGACCCAAAACGATGTTTGGGAGTGTTTCAGAGCATTTCGCTAACCTTCGGCACGTAAAAGATGCAAAACTTGTGTTTCGGGCCTGAATGCACTATTTCGGGGTACCGAAGTTGTGAAGCATCCATTCTACTCCATTGGACCCAAAATGATGTTTGCGAGTGTTTCAGAGCATTTCACTTACCTTCGTTAAGTAAAAGATGCAAAACTTGTGTTCGCGCCTGAATGCACTATTTCGGGGTACCAAATATGTGAAGCATCCATTCTAGTCCATTGGACCCAAAATGATGTTTGGGAGTGTTTCACAACATTTCGCTAACCTTCGGCACGTAAAAGATGCAAAACTTGTGTTCGCGCCTGAATGCACTATTTCAAGGTACCAAAGTAGTGAAGCATCCATTCTAGTCCATCGGAACCAAAATGATGTTTGGGTGTGTTTCAGAGCATTTGGCTAACCTTCGGCACGTAAAAAGATGCAAAATTTGTGTTTCGGGCCTGATTGCACTATTTTGAGGTACCAAAGTTGCGAAGCATCCATTCTAGTCCATTGGACCCAAAATGATGTTTGGGAGTGTTTCAGAGCATTTCGCTAACCTTCGGCATGTAAAAGATGCAAAACTTGTGTTTCGGGCCTGAATGCACTATTTCGGGGTACCAAAGTAGTGAAGCATCCATTCTAGTCCATCAGAACCAAAATGATGTTTGGGTGTGTTTCAGAGCATTTGGCTAACCTTCGGCACGTAAAAAGATGCAAAACTTGTGTTTCGGGCCTGATTGCACTATTTTGAGGTACCAAAGTTGCGAAGCATACATTCTAATCCATTGGACCCAAAATGATGTTTGGGAGTGTTTCAGAGCATTTTGCTAACCTTCAGCACGTAAAAAGATGCAAAACTTGTGTTTTGGGCCTGAATGCACTATTTCGGGGTACAGAAGTTGTAAAAGCATCCATTCTACTCCATTGGACCCAAAATGATGTTTGGGAGTGTTTCAGAGCATTTCACTAACCTTCGGCGAGTAAAAGATGCAAAACTTGTGTTCGCGCCTGAATGCACTATTTCGGGGTACCTAATATGTGAAGCATCCATTCTAGTCCATTGGACCCAAAATGATGTTTGGGAGTGTTTCACAGCATTTCGCTAACCTTCGGCACGTAAAAGATGCAAAACTTGTGTTTCGGGCCTGAATGCACTATTTCGGGGTACCGAAGTTGTAAAGCATCCATTCTACTCCATTGGACCCAAAATGATGTTTGGGAGTGTTTCAGAGCATTTCACTAACCTTCGGTAAGTAAAAGATGCAAAACTTGTGTTAGCGCCTGAATGCACTATTTCGGGGTACCAAATATATGAAGCATCCATTCTAGTCCATTGGACCCAAAATGATGTTTGGGAGTGTTTCACAGCATTTCGCTAACCTTCGGCACGTAAAAGATGCCAAACTTGTGTTTCGGGCCTGAATGCACTATTTCGGGGTACCGAAGTTGTAAAACATCCATTCTACTCCATTGGACCCAAAATGATGTTTGGGAGTGTTTCAGAGCATTTCACTAACATTCGGCACGTAAAAGATGCAAAACTTGTGTTTGCGCCTGAATGCACTATTTCGGGGTACCAAAGTTGTGAAGCATCCATTCTAGTCCATAGGACCCAAAATGATGTTTGGGAGTGTTTCAGAGCATTTTGCTAACCTTCGGCACGTAAAAAGATGCAAAACTTGTGTTTCGGGCCTGAATGCACTATTTCGGGGTACAGAAGTTGTAAAGCATCCATTCTACTCCATTGGACCCAAAATGATGTTCGGGAGTGTTTCAGAGCATTTCACTAACCTTCGGCAAGTAAAAGATGCAAAACTTGTGTTCGCGCCTGAATGCACTATTTCGGGGTACAAATATGTGAAGCATCCATTCTAGTCCATTGGACCCAAAATGATGTTTGGGAGTGTTTCACAGCATTTCGCTAACCTTCGGCACGTAAAAGATGCAAAACTTGTGTTCGCGCCTGAATGCACTATTTCGGGGTACCAAAGTAGTGAAGCATCCATTCTAGTCCATCGGACCCAAAATGATGTTTGGGTGTGTTTCAGAGCATTTGGCTAACCTTCGGCACGTAAAAATATGCAAAACTTGTGTTTCGGGCCTGAATGCACTATTTCGAGGTACCAAAGTTGCGAAGCATCCATTCTAGTCCATTAGACCCAAAATGATGTTTGGGAGTGTTTCAGAGCATTTCGCTAACCTTCGGCACGTAAAAGATGCAGAACTTATGTTTCGGGCCTGAATCCACTATTTCGGGGTACCGAACTTGTAAAGCATCCATTCTACTCCATTGGACCCAAAATGATGTTTGGGAGTGTTTCAGAGCATTTCACTAACATTCGGCACGTAAAAGATGCAAAACTTGTATTCGCGCCTGAATGGACTATTTCGGGGTACCAAAGTTGTGAAGCATCCATTCTAGTCCATTGGACCCAAAATGCTGTTTGGGAGTGTTTCAGAGCATCTTGCTAACCTTCAGCACGTAAAAAGATGCAAAACTTGTGTTTCGGGCCTGAATGCACTATTTAGGGGTACAGAAGTTGTAAAGCCTCCATTCTACTCCATTGGACCCAAAATGATGTTTGGGCGTGTTTCAGAGCATTTCATTAACCTTCGGCAAGTAAAAATGCAAAACTTGTGTTCGCGCCTGAATGCACTATTTCGAGGTACCAAATATGTGAAGCATCCATTCTAGTCCTTTGGACCCAAAATGATGTTTGGGAGTGTTTCACAGCATTTCGCTAACCTTCGGCACGTAAAAGATGCAAAACTTGTGTTCGCGCCTGAACGCACTATTTCGGGGTACCAAAGTAGTGTAGCATCCATTCTTGTCCATTTGACCCAAAATGATGTTTGGGTGTGTTTCAGAGCATTTGGCTAACCTTCGGCACGTAAAAAGATGCAAAACTTGTATTTCGGGCCTGAATGCACTATTTCGAGGCACCAAAGTGGTGAAGCATCCATTCTAGTCCATTAGACCCAAAACGATGTTTGGGAGTGTTTCAGAGCATTTCGCTAACCTTCGGCACGTAAAAGATGCAAAACTTGTGTTTCGGGCCTGAATGCACTATTTCGGGGTACCGAAGTTGTGAAGCATCCATTCTACTCCATTGGGCCCAAAATGATGTTTGGGAGTGTTTCAGAGCATTTCACTAACCTTCGGTAAATAAAAGATGCAAAACTTGTGTTCGCGCCTGAATGCACTATTTCAGGGTACCAAATATGTGAAGCATCCATTCTAGTCCATTGGACCCAAAATGATGTTTGGGAGTGTTTCACAACATTTCGCTAACCTTCGGCACGTAAAAGATGGAAAACTTGTGTTCGCACCTGAATGCACTATTTCAAGGTACCAAAGTAGTGAAGCATCCATTCTAGTCCATCGGAACCAAAATGATGTTTGGGTGTGTTTCAGAGCATTTGGCTAACCTTCGGCACGTAAAAAGATGCAAAATTTGTGTTTCGGGCCTGATTGCACTATTTTGAGGTACCAAAGTTGCGAAGCATCCATTCTAGTCCATTGGACCCAAAATGATGTTTGGGAGTGTTTCACAGCATTTCGCTAACCTTCGGCATGTAAAAGATGCAAAACTTGTGTTTCGGGCCTGAATGCACTATTTCGGGGTACCAAAGTAGTGTAGCATCCATTCTACTCCATCAGAACCAAAATGAAGTTTGGGTGTGTTTCAGAGCATTTGGCTAACCTTCGGCACGTAAAAAGATGCAAAACTTGTGTTTCTGGCCTAATTGCACTATTTTGAGGTACCAAAGTTGCGAAGCATACATTCTAGTCCATTGGACCCAAAATGATGTTTGGGAGTGTTTCAGAGCATTTGCTAACCTTCAGCACGTAAAAAGATGCAAAACTTGTGTTTCGGGCCTGAATGCACTATTTCGGGGTACAGAAGTTGTAGAAGCATCCATTCTACTCCATTGGACCCAAAATGATGTTTGGGAGTGTTTCAGAGCATTTCACTAACCTTCGGCGAGTAAAAGATGCAAAACTTGTGTTCGCGCCTGAATGCACTATTTCGGGGTACCTAATATGTGAAGCATCCATTCTAGTCCATTGGACCCAAAATGATGTTTGGGAGTGTTTCACAGCATTTCGCTAACCTTCGGCACGTAAAAGATGCAAAACTTGTGTTTCGGGCCTGAATGCACTATTTCGGGGTACCGAAGTTGTAAAGCATCCGTTCTACTCCATTGGACCCAAAATGATGTTTGGGAGTGTTTCAGAGCATTTCACTAACCTTCGGTAAGTAAAAGATGCAAAACTTGTGTTAGCGCCTGAATGCACTATTTCGGGGTACCAAATATATGAAGCATCCATTCTAGTCCATTGGACCCAAAATGATGTTTGGGAGTGTTTCACAGCATTTCGCTATCCTTCGGCACGTAAAAGATGCAAAACTTGTGTTTCGGGCCTGAATGCACTATTTCGAGGTACCGAAGTTGTAAAACATCCATTCTACTCCATTGGACCCAAAATGATGTTTGGGAGTGTTTCAGAGCATTTCACTAACATTCGGCATGTAAAAGATGCAAAACTGTGTTCGCGACTGAATGCACTATTTCGGGGTACCAAAGTTGTGAAGCATCCATTCTAGTCCATAGGACCCAAAATGATGTTTGGGAGTGTTTCAGAGCATTTTGCTAACCTTCGGCACGTAAAAAGATGCAAAACTTGTGTTTCGGGCCTGAATGCACTATTTCGGGGTACAGAAGTTGTAAAGCATCCATTCTACTCCATTGGACCCAAAATGATGTTCGGGAGTGTTTCAGAGCATTTCACTAACCTTCGGCAAGTAAAAGATGCAAAACTTGTGTTCGCGCCTGAATGCACTATTTCGGGGTACAAATATGTGAAGCATCCATTCTAGTCCATTGGACCCAAAATGATGTTTGGGAGTGTTTCACAGCATTTCGCTAACCTTCGGCACGTAAAAGATGCAAAACTTGTGTTCGCGCCTGAATGCACTATTTCGGGGTACCAAAGTAGTGAAGCATCCATTCTAGTCCATCGGACCCAAAATGATGTTTGGGTGTGTTTCAGAGCATTTGGCTAACCTTCGGCACGTAAAAATATGCAAAACTTGTGTTTCGGGCCTGAATGCACTATTTCGAGGTACCAAAGTTGCGAAGCATCCATTCTAGTCCATTAGACCCAAAATGATGTTTGGGAGTGTTTCAGAGCATTTCGCTAACCTTCGGCACGTAAAAGATGCAGAACTTATGTTTCGGGCCTGAATCCACTATTTCGGGGTACCGAACTTGTAAAGCATCCATTCTACTCCATTGGACCCAAAATGATGTTTGGGAGTGTTTCAGAGCATTTCACTAACATTCGGCACGTAAAAGATGCAAAACTTGTATTCGCGCCTGAATGCACTATTTCGGGGTACCAAAGTTGTGAAGCATCCATTCTAGTCCATTGGACCCAAAATGCTGTTTGGGAGTGTTTCAGAGCATCTTGCTAACCTTCAGCACGTAAAAAGATGCAAAACTTGTGTTTCGGGCCTGAATGCACTATTTAGGGGTACAGAAGTTGTAAAGCCTCCATTCTACTCCATTGGACCCAAAATGATGTTTGGGCGT
Source organism: Cenchrus fungigraminus (assembly GCA_036936925.1). Lineage (NCBI taxonomy): Eukaryota > Viridiplantae > Streptophyta > Magnoliopsida > Poales > Poaceae > Cenchrus > Cenchrus fungigraminus. Next base: position 50,887,068 of record CM072772.1, on the reverse strand, counting down.
GTTTCAGAGCATTTCATTAACCTTCGGCAAGTAAAAATGCAAAACTTGTGTTCGCGCCTGAATGCACTATTTCGAGGTACCAAATATGTGAAGCATCCATTCTAGTCCTTTGGACCCAAAATGATGTTTGGGAGTGTTTCACAGCATTTCGCTAACCTTCGGCACGTAAAAGATGCAAAACTTGTGTTCGCGCCTGAACGCACTATTTCGGGGTACCAAAGTAGTGTAGCATCCATTCTTGTCCATTTGACCCAAAATGATGTTTGGGTGTGTTTCAGAGCATTTGGCTAACCTTCGGCACGTAAAAAGATGCAAACCTTGTGTTTCGGGCCTGAATGCACTATTTCGAGGCACCAAAGTGGTGAAGCATCCATTCTAGTCCATTAGACCCAAAACGATGTTTGGGAGTGTTTCAGAGCATTTCGCTAACCTTCGGCACGTAAAAGATGCAAAACTTGTGTTTCGGGCCTGAATGCACTATTTCGGGGTACCGAAGTTGTGAAGCATCCATTCTACTCCATTGGACCCAAAATGATGTTTGGGAGTGTTTCAGAGCATTTCACTAACCTTCGGTAAATAAAAGATGCAAAACTTGTGTTCGCTCCTGAATGCACTATTTCAGGGTACCAAATATGTGAAGCATCCATTCTAGTCCATAGGAACCAAAATGATGTTTGGGAGTGTTTCACAACATTTCGCTTACCTTCGGTACTTAAAAGATGCAAAACTTGTGTTCGCACCTGAATGCACTATTTCAAGGTACCAAAGTAGTGAAGCATCCATTCTAGTCCATCGGAACCAAAATGATGTTTGGGTGTGTTTCAGAGCATTTGGCTAACCTTCGGCACGTAAAAAGATGCAAAATTTGTGTTTCGGGCCTGATTGCACTATTTTGAGGTACCAAAGTTGCGAAGCATCCATTCTAGTCCATTGGACCCAAAATGATGTTTGGGAGTGTTTCACAGCATTTCGCTAACCTTCGGCATGTAAAAGATGCAAAACTTGTGTTTCGGGCCTGAATGCACTATTTCGGGGTACCAAAGTAGTGTAGCATCCATTCTAGTCCATCAGAACCAAAATGAAGTTTGGGTGTGTTTCAGAGCATTTGGCTAACCTTCGGCACGTAAAAAGATGCAAAACTTGTGTTTCTGGCCTGATTGCACTATTTTGAGGTACCAAAGTTGCGAAGCATACATTCTAGTCCATTGGACCCAAAATGATGTTTGGGAGTGTTTCAGAGCATTTTGCTAACCTTCAGCACGTAAAAAGATGCAAAACTTGTGTTTCGGGCCTGAATGCACTATTTCGGGGTACAGAAGTTGTAGAAGCATCCATTCTACTCCATTGGACCCAAAATGATGTTTGGGAGTGTTTCAGAGCATTTCACTAACCTTCGGCGAGTAAAAGATTCAAAACTTGTGTTCGCGCCTGAATGCACTATTTCGGGGTACCTAATATGTGAAGCATCCATTCTAGTCCATTGGACCCAAAATGATGTTTGGGAGTGTTTCACAGCATTTCGCTAACCTTCGGCACGTAAAAGATGCAAAACTTGTGTTTCGGGCCTGAATGCACTATTTCGGGGTACCGAAGTTGTAAAGCATCCGTTCTACTCCATTGGACCCAAAATGATGTTTGGGAGTGTTTCAGAGCATTTCACTAACCTTCGGTAAGTAAAAGATGCAAAACTTGTATTAGCGCCTGAATGCACTATTTCGGGGTACCAAATATATGAAGCATCCATTCTAGTCCATTGGACCCAAAATGATGTTTGGGAGTGTTTCACAGCATTTCGCTAACCTTCGGCACGTAAAAGATGCAAAACTTGTGTTTCGGGCCTGAATGCACTATTTCGGGGTACCGAAGTTGTAAAACATCCATTCTACTCCATTGGACCCAAAATGATGTTTGGGAGTGTTTCAGAGCATTTCACTAACATTCGGCACGTAAAAGATGCAAAACTTGTGTTCGCGACTGAATGCACTATTTCGGGGTACCAAAGTTGTGAAGCATCCATTCTAGTCCATAGGACCCAAAATGATGTTTGGGAGTGTTTCAGAGCATTTTGCTAACCTTCGGCACGTAAAAAGATGCAAAACTTGTGTTTCGGGCCTGAATGCACTATTTCGGGGTACAGAAGTTGTAAAGCATCCATTCTACTCCATTGGACCCAAAATGATGTTCGGGAGTGTTTCAGAGCATTTCACTAACCTTCGGCAAGTAAAAGATGCAAAACTTGTGTTCGCGCCTGAATGCACTATTTCGGGGTACAAATATGTGAAGCATCCATTCTAGTCCATTGGACCCAAAATGATGTTTGGGAGTGTTTCACAGCATTTCGCTAACCTTCGGCACGTAAAAGATGCAAAACTTGTGTTCGCGCCTGAATGCACTATTTCGGGGTACCAAAGTAGTGAAGCATCCATTCTAGTCCATCGGACCCAAAATGATGTTTGGGTGTGTTTCAGAGCATTTGGCTAACCTTCGGCACGTAAAAATATGCAAAACTTGTGTTTCGGGCCTGAATGCACTATTTTGAGGTACCAAAGTTGCGAAGCATCCATTCTAGTCCATTAGACCCAAAATGATGTTTGGGAGTGTTTCAGAGCATTTCGCTAACATTCGGCACGTAAAAGATGCAAAACTTGTATTCGCGTCTGAATGCACTATTTCGGGGTACCAAAGTTGTGAAGCATCCATTCTAGTCCATTGGACCCAAAATGCTGTTTGGGAGTGTTTCAGAGCATCTTGCTAACCTTCAGCACGTAAAAAGATGCAAAACTTGTGTTTCGGGCCTGAATGCACTATTTAGGGGTACAGAAGTTGTAAAGCATCCATTCTACTCCATTGGAACCAAAATGATGTTTGGGCGTGTTTCAGAGCATTTCATTAACCTTCGGCAAGTAAAAATGCAAAACTTGTGTTCGCGCCTGAATGCACTATTTCGAGGTACCAAATATGTGAAGCATCCATTCTAGTCCTTTGGACCCAAAATGATGTTTGGGAGTGTTTCACAGCATTTCGCTAACCTTCGGCACGTAAAAGATGCAAAACTTGTGTTCGCGCCTGAACGCACTATTTCGGGGTACCAAAGTAGTGTAGCATCCATTCTTGTCCATTTGACCCAAAATGATGTTTGGGTGTGTTTCAGAGCATTTGGCTAACCTTCAGCACGTAAAAAGATGCAAAACTTTGTTTCGGGCCTGAATGCACTATTTCGAGGTACCAAAGTTGTGAAGCATCCATTCTAGTCCATTGGACCCAAAACGATATTTGGGAGTGTTTCAGAGCATTTCGCTAACCTTCGGCACGTAAAAGATGCAAAACTTGTGTTTCGGGCCTGAATGCACTATTCCGGGGTACCGAAGTTGTGAAGCATCCATTCTACTCCATTGGACCCAAAATGATGATTGGGAGTGTTTCAGAGCATTTCACTAACCTTCGGCAAGTAAAAGATGCAAAACTTGTGTTCGCGCCTGAATGCACTATTTCGGGGTACCAAATATGTGACGCATCCATTCTAGTCCATTGGACCCAAAATGATGTTTGGGAGTGTTTCACAACATTTCGCTAACCTTCGGCACGTAAAAGATGCAAAACTTGTGTTCGCGCCTGAATGCACTATTTCAAGGTACCAAAGTAGTGAAGCATCCATTCTAGTCCATCGGAACCAAAATGATGTTTGGGTGTGTTTCAGAGCATTTGGCTAACCTTCGGCACGTAAAAAGATGCAAAACTTGTGTTTCGGGCTTGATTGCACTATTTTGAGGTACCAAAGTTCCGAAGCATCCATTCTAGTCCATTGGACCCAAAATGATGTTTGGGAGTGTTTCAGAGCATTTCGCTAACCTTCGGCACGTAAAAGATGCAAAACTTGTGTTTCGGGCCTGAATGCACTATTTCGGGGTACCAAAGTAGTGAAGCATCCATTCTAGTCCATCAGAACCAAAATGATGTTTGGGTGTGTTTCAGAGCATTTGGCTAACCTTCGGCACGTAAAAAGATGCAAAACTTGTGTTTCGGGCCTGATTGCACTATTTTGAGGTACCAAAGTTGCGAAGCATCCATTCTAGTCCATTGGACCCAAAATGATGTTTGGGAGTGTTTCACAGCATTTCGCTAACCTTCGGCACGTAAAAGAAGCAAAACTTGTGTTTCGGGCCTGAATGCACTATTCCGGGGTACCGAAGTTGTAAAGCATCCATTCTACTCCATTGGACCCAAAATGATGTTTGGGAGTGTTTCAGAGCATTTCACTAACATTCGGCACGTAAAAGATGCAAAACTTGTGTTCGCGCCTGAATGCACTATTTCGGGGTACCAAAGTTGTGAAGCATCCATTCTAGTCCATTGGACCCAAAATGATGTTTGGGAGTGTTTCAGAGCATTTTGCTAACCTTCGGCACGTAAAAAGATGCAAAACTTGTGTTTTGGGCCTGAATGCACTATTTCGGGGTACAGAAGTTGTAAAGCATCCATTCTACTCCATTGGACCCAAAATGATGTTTGGGAGTGTTTCAGAGCATTTTACTAACCTTCGGCAAGTAAAAGATGCAAAACTTGTGTTCGCGCCTGAATGCACTATTTCAGGGTACCAAATATGTGAAGCATCCATTCTAATCCATTGGACCCAAAATGATGTTTGGGAGTGTTTCACTGCGTTTCGCTAACCTTCGGCACGTAAAAGATGCAAAACTTGTGTTCGCGCCTGAATGCACTATTTCGGGGTACCAAAGTAGTGAAGCATCCATTCTAGTCCATCGGACCCAAAATGATGCTTGGGAGTGTTTCAGAGCATTTCGCTAACCTTCGGCACGTAAAAGATGCAAAACTTATGTTTCGGGCCTGAATGCACTATTTCGGGGTACCGAAGTTGTAAAGCATCCATTCTACTCCATTGGACCCAAAATGATGTTTGGGAGTGTTTCAGAGCATTTTGCTAACCTTCGGCACGTAAAAAGATGCAAAACTTGTGTTTCGGTCCTGAATGCACTATTTCGGGGTACCAAAGTAGTGAAGCATCCATTCTAGTCCATCGGAACCAAAATGATGTTTGGGTGTGTTTCAGAGCATTTGGCTAACCTTCGGCACGTAAAAAGATGCAAAACTTGTGTTTCGGGCCTGAATGCACTATTTCGGGGTACAGAAGTTGTAAAGCATCCATTCTACTCCATTGGACCCAAAATGATGTTTGGGAGTGTCTCAGAGCATTTCACTAACCTTCGGTAAGTAAAAGAAGCAAAACTTGTGTTCGCGTCTGAATGCACTATTTCGGGGTACCAAATATGTGAAGCATCCATTCTAGTCCATTGGACCCAAAATGATGTTTGGTAGTGTTTCACAGCATTTCGCTAACCTTCGGCACGTAAAAGATGCAAAACTTGTGTTTCGGGCCTGAATGCACTATTTCGGGGTACCGAAGTTGTAAAGCATCCATTCTACTCCATTGGACCCAAAATGATGTTTGGGAGTGTTTCGGAGCATTTCACTAACCTTCGGTAAGTAAAAGATGCAAAACTTGTGTTCACGCCTGAATGCACTATTTCGGGGTACCAAATATATGAAGCATCCATTCTAGTCCATTGGACCCAAAATGATGTTTGGGAGTGTTTCACAACATTTCGCTAACCTTCGGCACGTAAAAGATGCAAAACTTGTGTTCGCGCCTGAATGCACTATTTCAAGGTACCAAAGTAGTGAAGCATCCATTCTAGTCCATCGGAACCAAAATGATGTTTGGGTGTGTTTCAGAGCATTTGGCTAACCTTCGGCACGTAAAAAGATGCAAAACTTGTGTTTCGGGCTTGATTGCACTATTTTGAGGTACCAAAGTTGCGAAGCATCCATTCTAGTCCATTGTACCCAAAATGATGTTTGGGAGTGTTTCAGAGCATTTCGCTAACCTTCGGCACGTAAAAGATGCAAAACTTGTGTTTCGGGCCTGAATGCACTATTTCGGGGTACCAAAGTAGTGAAAAATCCATTCTAGTCCATCAGAACCAAAATGATGTTTGGGTGTGTTTCAGAGCATTTGGCTAACCTTCGGCACGTAAAAAGATGCAAAACTTGTGTTTCGGGCCTGATTGCACTATTTTGAGGTACCAAAGTTGCGAAGCATCCATTCTAGTCCATTGGACCCAAAATGATGTTTGGGAGTGTTTCAGAGCATTTTGCTAACCTTCGGCACGTAAAAAGATGCAAAACTTGTGTTTCGGGCCTGAATGCACTATTTCGGGGTATAGAAGTTGTAAAGCATCCATTCTACTCCATTGGACCCAAAATGATGTTTGGGAGTGTCTCAGAGCATTTCACTAACCTTCGGTAAGTAAAAGATGCAAAACTGGTGTTCGCGCCTGAATGCACTATTTCAGGGTACCAAATATGTGAAGCATCCATTCTAGTCCATTGGACCCAAAATGATGTTTGGGAGTGTTTCAGAGCATTTCGCTAACCTTCGGCACGTAAAAGATGCAAAACTTGTGTTTCCGGCCTGAATGCACTATTTCGGGGTACCGAAGTTGTAAAAGCATCCATTCTACTCCATTGGACCCAAAATGATGTTTGGGAGTGTTTCAGAGCATTACACTAACCTTCGGCAAGTAAAAGATGCAAAACTTGTGTTCGCGCCTGAATGCACTATTTCGGGGTACCTAATATGTGAAGCATCCATTCTAGTCCATTGGACCCAAAATGATGTTTGGGAGTGTTTCACAGCATTTCGCTAACCTTCAGCATGTAAAAGATGCAAAACTTGTGTTTCGGGCCTGAATGCACTATTTCGGGGTACCGAAGTTGTAAAGCATCCATTCTACTCCATTGGACCCAAAATGATGTTTGGGAGTGTTTCGGAGCATTTCACTAACCTTCGGTAAGTAAAAGATGCAAAACTTGTGTTCACGCCTGAATGCACTATTTCGGGGTACCAAATATATGAAGCATCCATTCTAGTCCATTGGACCCAAAATGATGTTTGGGAGTGTTTCACAGCATTTCGCTAACCTTCGGCACGTAAAAGAAGCAAAACTTGTGTTTCGGGCCTGAATGCACTATTCCGGGGTACCGAAGTTGTAAAGCATCCATTCTACTCCATTGGACCCAAAATGATGTTTGGGAGTGTTTCAGAGCATTTCACTAACATTCGGCACGTAAAAGATGCAAAACTTGTGTTCGCGCCTGAATGCACTATTTCGGGGTACCAAAGTTGTGAAGCATCCATTCTAGTCCATTGGACCCAAAATGATGTTTGGGAGTGTTTCAGAGCATTTTGCTAACCTTCGGCACGTAAAAAGATGCAAAACTTGTGTTTTGGGCCTGAATGCACTATTTCGGGGTACAGAAGTTGTAAAGCATCCATTCTACTCCATTGGACCCAAAATGATGTTTGGGAGTGTTTCAGAGCATTTCACTAACCTTCGGCAAGTAAAAGATGCAAAACTTGTGTTCGCGCCTGAATGCACTATTTCAGGGTACCAAATATGTGAAGCATCCATTCTAGTCCATTGGACCCAAAATGATGTTTGGGAGTGTTTCACTGCGTTTCGCTAACCTTCGGCACGTAAAAGATGCAAAACTTGTGTTCGCGCCTGAATGCACTATTTCGGGGTACCAAAGTAGTGAAGCATCCATTCTAGTCCATCGGACCCAAAATGATGCTTGGGAGTGTTTCAGAGCATTTCGCTAACCTTCGGCACGTAAAAGATGCAAAACTTATGTTTCGGGCCTGAATGCACTATTTCGGGGTACCGAAGTTGTAAAGCATCCATTCTACTCCATTGGACCCAAAATGATGTTTGGGAGTGTTTCAGAGCATTTTGCTAACCTTCGGCACGTAAAAAGATGCAAAACTTGTGTTTCGGGCCTGAATGCACTATTTCGGGGTACCAAAGTAGTGAAGCATCCATTCTAGTCCATCGGAACCAAAATGATGTTTGGGTGTGTTTCAGAGCATTTGGCTAACCTTCGGCACGTAAAAAGATGCAAAACTTGTGTTTCGGGCCTGAATGCACTATTTCGGGGTACAGAAGTTGTAAAGCATCCATTCTACTCCATTGGACCCAAAATGATGTTTGGGAGTGTCTCAGAGCATTTCACTAACCTTCGGTAAGTAAAAGAAGCAAAACTTGTGTTCGCGTCTGAATGCACTATTTCGGGGTACCAAATATGTGAAGCATCCATTCTAGTCCATTGGACCCAAAATGATGTTTGGTAGTGTTTCACAGCATTTCGCTAACCTTCGGCACGTAAAAGATGCAAAACTTGTGTTTCGGGCCTGAATGCACTATTTCGGGGTACCAAAGTTGTAAACCATCCATTCTAGTCCATTGGATCCAAAATGATGTTTGGGGGTGTTTCAGAGCATTTTGCTTACCTTCGGCACGTAAAAAGATGCAAAACTTGTGTTTCAGGCCTGAATGCACTATTTCGGGGTACAAAAGTTGTAAAGCATCTATTCTACTCCATTGGACCCAAAATGATGTTTGGGAGTGTCTCAGAGCATTTCACTAACCTTCGGTAAGTAAAAGATGCAAAACTTGTGTTCGCGCCTGAATGCACTATTTCGGGGTACCAAATATGTGAAGCATCCATTCTAGTCCATTGGACCCAAAATGATGTTTCGGAGTGTTTCAGAGCATTTCGCTAACCTTCGGCAAGTAAAAGATGCAAAACTTGTGTTTCAGGCCTGAATGCACTATTTCAGGGTACCGAAGTTGTGAAGCATCCATTCTACTCCATTGGACCCAAAATGATGTTTGGGAGTGTTTCAGAGCATTTCACTAACCTTCGGCAAGTAAAAGAAGCAAAACTTGTGTTCGCGCCTGAATGCACTATTTCGGGGTACCAAATATGTGAAGCATCCATTCTAGTCCATTGGACCCAAAATGATGTTTGGGAGTGTTTCAGAGCATTTTGCTAACCTTCGGCACGTAAAAAGATGCAAAACTTGTGTTTTGGGCCTGAATGCACTATTTCGGGGTACAGAAGTTGTAAAGCATCCATTCTACTCCATTGGACCCAAAATGATGTTTGGGAGTGTTTCAGAGCATTTCACTAACCTTCGGCAAGTAAAAGATGCAAAACTTGTGTTCGCGCCTGAATGCACTATTTCAGGGTACCAAATATGTGAAGCATCCATTCTAGTCCATTGGACCCAAAATGATGTTTGGGAGTGTTTCACTGCGTTTCGCTAACCTTCGGCACGTAAAAGATGCAAAACTTGTGTTCGCGCCTGAATGCACTATTTCGGGGTACCAAAGTAGTGAAGCATCCATTCTAGTCCATCGGACCCAAAATGATGCTTGGGAGTGTTTCAGAGCATTTCGCTAACCTTCGGCACGTAAAAGATGCAAAACTTATGTTTCGGGCCTGAATGCACTATTTCGGGGTACCGAAGTTGTGAAGCATCCATTCTACTCCATTGGACCCAAAATGATGTTTGGGAGTGTTTCAGAGCATTTCACTAACATTCGGCACGTAAAAGATGCAAAACTTGTGTTCGCGCCTGAATGCACTATTTCGGGGTACCAAAGTTGTGAAGCATCCATTCTAGTCCATTGGACCCAAAATGCCGTTTGGGAGTGTTTCAGAGCATCTTGCTAACCTTTGGCACGTAAAAAGACGCAAAACTTGTGTTTCGGGCCTGAATGCACTATTTCGAGGTACAAAAGTTGTGAAGCATCCATTCAAGTCCATTGGACCCAAAACGATGTTTGGGAGTGTTTCAGAGCATTTCGCTAACCTTCGGCACGTAAAAGATGCAAAACTTGTGTTTCAGGCCTGAATGCACTATTTCAGGGTACCGAAGTTGTGAAGCATCCATTCTACTCCATTGGACCCAAAATGATGTTTGGGAGTGTTTCAGAGCATTTCACTAACCTTCGGCAAGTAAAAGTAGCAAAACTTGTGTTCGCGCCTGAATGCACTATTTCGGGGTACCAAATATGTGAAGCATCCATTCTAGTCCATTGGACCCAAAATGATGTTTGGGAGTGTTTCACAACATTTCGCTAACCTTCGGCACGTAAAAGATGCAAAACTTGTGTTCGCGCCTGAATGCACTATTTAAAGGTACCAAAGTAGTGAAGCATCCATTCTAGTCCATCGGAAACAAAATGATGTTTGGGTGTGTTTCAGAGCATTTGGCTAACCTTCGGCACGTAAAAAGATGCAAAACTTGTGTTTCGGGCCTGATTGCACTATTTTGAGGTACCAAAGTTGCGAAGCATCCATTCTAGTCCATTGGACCCAAAATGATGTTTGGGAGTGTTTCAGAGCATTTCGCTAACCTTCGGCACGTAAAAGATGCAAAACTTGTGTTTCGGGCCTGAATGCACTATTTCGGGGTACCGAAGTTGTAAAGCATCCATTCTACTCCATTGGACCCAAAATGATGTTTGGGAGTGTTTCAGAGCATTTCACTAACATTCGGCACGTAAAAGATGCAAAACTTGTGTTCGCGCTTGAATGCACTATTTCAAGGTACCAAAGTTGTGAAGCATCCATTCTAGTCCATTGGACCCAAAATGATGTTTGGGAGTGTTTCAGAGCATTTTGCTAACCTTCGGCACGTAAAAAGATGCAAAACTTGTGTTTCGGGCCTGAATGCACTATTTCGGGGTACAGAAGTTGTAAAGCATCCATTCTACTCCATTGGACCCAAAATGATGTTTGGGAGTGTCTCAGAGCATTTCACTAACCTTCGGTAAGTAAAAGAAGCAAAACTTGTGTTCGCGTCTGAATGCACTATTTCGGGGTACCAAATATGTGAAGCATCCATTCTAGTCCATTGGACCCAAAATGATGTTTGGTAGTGTTTCACAGCATTTCGCTAACCTTCGGCACGTAAAAGATGCAAAACTTGTGTTTCGGGCCTGAATGCACTATTTCGGGGTACCAAAGTTGTAAACCATCCATTCTAGTCCGTTGGATCCAAAATGATGTTTGGGAGTGTTTCAGAGCATTTTGCTTACCTTCGGCACGTAAAAAGATGCAAAACTTGTGTTTCAGGCCTGAATGCACTATTTCGGGGTACAAAAGTTGTAAAGCATCTATTCTACTCCATTGGACCCAAAATGATGTTTGGGAGTGTCTCAGAGCATTTCACTAACCTTCGGTAAGTAAAAGATGCAAAACTTGTGTTCGCGCCTGAATGCACTATTTCGGGGTACCAAATATGTGAAGCATCCATTCTAGTCCATTGGACCCAAAATGATGTTTCGGAGTGTTTCAGAGCATTTCGCTAACCTTCGGCACGTAAAAGATGCAAAACTTGTGTTTCAGGCCTGAATGCACTATTTCAGGGTACCGAAGTTGTGAAGCATCCATTCTACTCCATTGGACCCAAAATGATGTTTGGGAGTGTTTCAGAGCATTTCACTAACCTTCGGCAAGTAAAAGAAGCAAAACTTGTGTTCGCGCCTGAATGCACTATTTCGGGGTACCAAATATGTGAAGCATCCATTCTAGTCCATTGGACCCAAAATGATGTTTGGGAGTGTTTCAGAGCATTTTGCTAACCTTCGGCACGTAAAAAGATGCAAAACTTGTGTTTTGGGCCTGAATGCACTATTTCGGGGTACAGAAGTTGTAAAGCATCCATTCTACTCCATTGGACCCAAAATGATGTTTGGCAGTGTTTCAGAGCATTTCACTAACCTTCGGCAAGTAAAAGATGCAAAACTTGTGTTCGCGCCTGAATGCACTATTTCAGGGTACCAAATATGTGAAGCATCCATTCTAGTCCATTGGACCCAAAATGATGTTTGGGAGTGTTTCACTGCGTTTCGCTAACCTTCGGCACGTAAAAGATGCAAAACTTGTGTTCGCGCCTGAATGCACTATTTCGGGGTACCAAAGTAGTGAAGCATCCATTCTAGTCCATCAGACCCAAAATGATGCTTGGGAGTGTTTCAGAGCATTTCGCTAACCTTCGGCACGTAAAAGATGCAAAACTTATGTTTCGGGCCTGAATGCACTATTTCGGGGTACCGAAGTTGTAAAGAATCCATTCTACTCCATTGGACCCAAAATGATGTTTGGGAGTGTTTCAGAGCATTTCACTAACATTCAGCACGTAAAAGATGCAAAACTTGTGTTCGCGCCTGAATGCACTATTTCGGGGTACCAAAGTTGTGAAGCATCCATTCTAGTCCATTGGACCCAATATGCCGTTTGGGAGTGTTTCAGAGCATCTTGCTAACCTTCGGCACGTAAAAAGACGCAAAACTTGTGTTTCGGGCCTGAATGCACTATTTCGAGGTACAAAAGTTGTGAAGCATCCATTCTAGTCCATTGGACGCAAAACGATGTTTGGGAGTGTTTCAGAGCATTTCGCTAACCTTCGGCACGTAAAAGATGCAAAACTTGTGTTTCAGGCCTGAATGCACTATTTCAGGGTACCGAAGTTGTGAAGCATCCATTCTACTCCATTGGACCCAAAATGATGTTTGGGAGTGTTTTAGAGCATTTCACTAACCTTCGGCAAGTAAAAGAAGCAAAACTTGTGTTCGCGCCTGAATGCACTATTTCGGGGTACCGAATATGTGAAGCATCCATTCTAGTCCATTGGACCCAAAATGATGTTTGGGAGTGTTTCACAACATTTCGCTAACCTTTGGCACGTAAAAGATGCAAAACTTGTGTTCGCGCCTGAATGCACTATTTCAAGGTACCAAAGTAGTGAAGCATCCATTCTAGTCCATCGGAACCAAAATGATGTTTGGGTGTGTTTCAGAGCATTTGGCTAACCTTCGGCACGTAAAAAGATGCAAAACTTGTGTTTCGGGCCTGATTGCACTATTTTGAGGTACCAAAGTTGCGAAGCATCCATTCTAGTCCATTGGACCCAAAATGATGTTTGGGAGTGTTTCAGAGCATTTCGCTAACCTTCGGCACGTAAAAGATGCAAAACTTGTGTTTCGGGCCTGAATGCACTATTTCGGGGTACCGAAGTTGTAAAGCATCCATTCTACTCCATTGGACCCAAAATGATGTTTGGGAGTGTTTCAGAGCATTTCACTAACATTCGGCACGTAAAAGATGCAAAACTTGTGTTCGCGCTTGAATGCACTATTTCGGGGTACCAAAGTTGTGAAGCATCCATTCTAGTCCATTGGACCCAAAATGATGTTTGGGAGTGTTTCAGAGCATTTTGCTAACCTTCGGCACGTAAAAAGATGCAAAACTTGTGTTTCGGGCCTGAATGCACTATTTCGGGGTACAGAAGTTGTAAAGCATCCATTCTACTCCATTGGACCCAAAATGATGTTTGGGAGTGTCTCAGAGCATTTCACTAACCTTCGGTAAGTAAAAGAAGCAAAACTTGTGTTCGCGTCTGAATGCACTATTTCGGGGTACCAAATATGTGAAGCATCCATTCTAGTCCATTGGACCCAAAATGATGTTTGGTAGTGTTTCACAGCATTTCGCTAACCTTCGGCACGTAAAAGATGCAAAACTTGTGTTTCGGGCCTGAATGCACTATTTCGGGGTACCAAAGTTGTAAACCATCCATTCTAGTCCATTGGATCCAAAATGATGTTTGGGAGTGTTTCAGAGCATTTTGCTTACCTTCGGCACGTAAAAAGATGCAAAACTTGTGTTTCAGGCCTGAATGCACTATTTCGGGGTACAAAAGTTGTAAAGCATCTATTCTACTCCATTGGACCCAAAATGATGTTTGGGAGTGTCTCAGAGCATTTCACTAACCTTCGGTAAGTAAAAGATGCAAAACTTGTGTTCGCGCCTGAATGCACTATTTCGGGGTACCAAATATGTGAAGCATCCATTCTAGTCCAATGGACCCAAAATTATGTTTCGGAGTGTTTCACAGCATTTCGCTAACCTTCGGCACGTAAAAGATGCAAAACTTGTGTTTCAGGCCTGAATGCACTATTTCAGGGTACCGAAGTTGTGAAGCATCCATTCTACTCCATTGGACCCAAAATGATGTTTGGGAGTGTTTCAGAGCATTTCACTAACCTTCGGCAAGTAAAAGAAGCAAAACTTGTGTTCGCGCCTGAATGCACTATTTCGGGGTACCAAATATGTGAAGCATCCATTCTAGTCCATTGGACCCAAAATGATGTTTGGGAGTGTTTCAGAGCATTTTGCTAACCTTCGGCACGTAAAAAGATGCAAAACTTGTGTTTTGGGCCTGAATGCACTATTTCGGGGTACAGAAGTTGTAAAGCATCCATTCTACTCCATTGGACCCAAAATGATGTTTGGGAGTGTTTCAGAGCATTTCACTAACCTTCGGCAAGTAAAAGATGCAAAACTTGTGTTCGCGCCTGAATGCACTATTTCAGGGTACCAAATATGTGAAGCATCCATTCTAGTCCATTGGACCCAAAATGATGTTTGGGAGTGTTTCACTGCGTTTCGCTTACCTTCGGCACGTAAAAGATGCAAAACTTGTGTTCGCGCCTGAATGCACTATTTCGGGGTACCAAAGTAGTGAAGCATTCATTCTAGTCCATCGGACCCAAAATGATGCTTGGGAGTGTTTCAGAGCATTTCGCTAACCTTCGGCACGTAAAAGATGCAAAACTTATGTTTCGGGCCTGAATGCACTATTTCGGGGTACCGAAGTTGTAAAGCATCCATTCTACTCCATTGGACCCAAAATGATGTTTGGGAGTGTTTCAGAGCATTTGGCTAACCTTCGGCACGTAAAAAGATGCAAAACTTGTGTTTCGGGCCTGATTGCACTATTTTGAGGTACCAAAGTTGCGAAGCATCCATTCTAGTCCATTGGACCCAAAATGATGTTTGGGAGTGTTTCAGAGTATTTCGCTAACCTTCGGCACGTAAAAGATGCAAAACTTGTGTTTCGGGCCTGAATGCACTATTTCGGGGTACCGAAGTTGTAAAGCATCCATTCTACTCCATTGGACCCAAAATGATGTTTGGGAGTGTTTCAGAGCATTTCACTAACATTCGGCACGTAAAAGATGCAAAACTTGTGTTCGCGCCTGAATGCACTATTTCGGGGTACCAAAGTTGTGAAGCATCCATTCTAGTCCATTGGACCCAAAATGCCGTTTGGGAGTGTTTCAGAGCATCTTGCTAACCTTCGGCACGTAAAAAGACGCAAAACTTGTGTTTCGGGCCTGAATGCACTATTTCGAGGTACAAAAGTTGTGAAGCATCCATTCTAGTCCATTGGACGCAAAACGATGTTTGGGAGTGTTTCAGAGCATTTCGCTAACCTTCGGCACGTAAAAGATGCAAAACTTGTGTTTCAGGCCTGAATGCACTATTTCAGGGTACCGAAGTTGTGAAGCATCCATTCTACTCCATTGGACCCAAAATGATGTTTGGGAGTGTTTCAGAGCATTTCACTAACCTTCGGCAAGTAAAAGAAGCAAAACTTGTGTTCGCGCCTGAATGCACTATTTCGGGGTACCAAATATGTGAAGCATCCATTCTAGTCCATTGGACCCAAAATGATGTTTCGGAGTGTTTCAGAGCATTTCGCTAACCTTCGGCACGTAAAATATGCAAAACTTGTGTTTCGGGCCTGAATGCACTATTTCGGGGTACCGAAGTTGTAAAGCATCCATTATACTCCATTGGACCCAAAATGATGTTTGGGAGTGTTTCAGAGCATTTCACTAACATTCGGCACGTAAAAGATGCAAAACTTGTGTTCGCGCCTGAATGCACTATTTCGGGGTACCAAAGTTGTGAAGCGTCCATTCTTGTCCATTGGACCTAAAATGATGTTTGGGAGTGTTTCAGAGCATTTTGCTAACCTTCGACACGTAAAAAGATGCAAAACTTGTGTTTCGGGCCTGAATGCACTATTTCGGGGTACAGAAGTTGTAAAAGCATCCATTCTACTCCATTGGACCCAAAATGGTGTTTTGGAGTGTTTCAGAGCGTTTCACTAACCTTCGGCAAGTAAAAGATGCAAAACTTGTGTTCGCGCCTGAATGCACTATTTCGGGGTACCTAATATGTGAAGCGTCCATTCTAGTCCATTGGACCCAAAATGATGTTTGGGAGTGTTTCAGAGCATTTTGCTAACCTTCGACACGTAAAAAGATGCAAAACTTGTGTTTCGGGCCTGAATGCACTATTTCGGGGTACCGAAGTTGTAAAGCATCCATTCTACTCCATTGGACCCAAAATGATGTTTGGGAGTGTTTCAGAGCATTTCACTAACATTCGGCACGTAAAAGATGCAAAACTTGTGTTCGCGCCTGAATGCACTATTTCGGGGTACCAAAGTTGTGAAGCGTCCATTCTAGTCCATTGGACCCAAAATGATGTTTGGGAGTGTTTCAGAGCATTTGGCTAACCTTCGGCACGTAAAAAGATGCAAAACTTGTGTTACGGGCCTGAATGCACTATTTCGGGGTACAGAAGTTGTAAAAGCATCCATTCTAATCCATTGGACCGAAAATGATGTTTGGGAGTGTTTCAGAGCATTTCACTAACCTTCGGCAAGTAAAAGATGCAAAACTTGTGTTCGCGCCTGAATGCACTATTTCGGGGTACCTAATATGTGAAGCATCCATTCTAGTCCATTGGACCCAAAATGATGTTTGGGAGTGTTTCACTGCGTTTCGCTAACCTTCGGCACGTAAAAGATGCAAAACTTGTGTTCGCGCCTGAATGCACTATTTCGGGGTACCAAAGTAGTGAAGCATTCATTCTAGTCCATCGGACCCAAAATGATGCTTGGGAGTGTTTCAGAGCATTTCGCTAACCTTCGGCACGTAAAAGATGCAAAACTTATGTTTCGGGCCTGAATGCACTATTTCGGGGTACCGAAGTTGTAAAGCATCCATTCTACTCCATTGGACCCAAAATGATGTTTGGGAGTGTTTCAGAGCATTTGGCTAACCTTCGGCACGTAAAAAGATGCAAAACTTGTGTTTCGGGCCTGATTGCACTATTTTGAGGTACCAAAGTTGCGAAGCATCCATTCTAGTCCATTGGACCCAAAATGATGTTTGGGAGTGTTTCAGAGTATTTCGCTAACCTTCGGCACGTAAAAGATGCAAAACTTGTGTTTCGGGCCTGAATGCACTATTTCGGGGTACCGAAGTTGTAAAGCATCCATTCTACTCCATTGGACCCAAAATGATGTTTGGGAGTGTTTCAGAGCATTTCACTAACATTCGGCACGTAAAAGATGCAAAACTTGTGTTCGCGCCTGAATGCACTATTTCGGGGTACCAAAGTTGTGAAGCATCCATTCTAGTCCATTGGACCCAAAATGCCGTTTGGGAGTGTTTCAGAGCATCTTGCTAACCTTCGGCACGTAAAAAGACGCAAAACTTGTGTTTCGGGCCTGAATGCACTATTTCGAGGTACAAAAGTTGTGAAGCATCCATTCTAGTCCATTGGACGCAAAACGATGTTTGGCAGTGTTTCAGAGCATTTCGCTAACCTTCGGCACGTAAAAGATGCAAAACTTGTGTTTCAGGCCTGAATGCACTATTTCAGGGTACCGAAGTTGTGAAGCATCCATTCTACTCCATTGGACCCAAAATGATGTTTGGGAGTGTTTCAGAGCATTTCACTAACCTTCGGCAAGTAAAAGAAGCAAAACTTGTGTTCGCGCCTGAATGCACTATTTCGGGGTACCAAATATGTGAAGCATCCATTCTAGTCCATTGGACCCAAAATGATGTTTCGGAGTGTTTCAGAGCATTTCGCTAACCTTCGGCACGTAAAATATGCAAAACTTGTGTTTCGGGCCTGAATGCACTATTTCGGGGTACCGAAGTTGTAAAGCATCCATTATACTCCATTGGACCCAAAATGATGTTTGGGAGTGTTTCAGAGCATTTCACTAACATTCGGCACGTAAAAGATGCAAAACTTGTGTTCGCGCCTGAATGCACTATTTCGGGGTACCAAAGTTGTGAAGCGTCCATTCTTGTCCATTGGACCTAAAATGATGTTTGGGAGTGTTTCAGAGCATTTTGCTAACCTTCGACACGTAAAAAGATGCAAAACTTGTGTTTCGGGCCTGAATGCACTATTTCGGGGTACAGAAGTTGTAAAAGCATCCATTCTACTCCATTGGACCCAAAATGGTGTTTTGGAGTGTTTCAGAGCGTTTCACTAACCTTCGGCAAGTAAAAGATGCAAAACTTGTGTTCGCGCCTGAATGCACTATTTCGGGGTACCTAATATGTGAAGCGTCCATTCTAGTCCATTGGACCCAAAATGATGTTTGGGAGTGTTTCAGAGCATTTTGCTAACCTTCGACACGTAAAAAGATGCAAAACTTGTGTTTCGGGCCTGAATGCACTATTTCGGGGTACCGAAGTTGTAAAGCATCCATTCTACTCCATTGGACCCAAAATGATGTTTGGGAGTGTTTCAGAGCATTTCACTAACATTCGGCACGTAAAAGATGCAAAACTTGTGTTCGCGCCTGAATGCACTATTTCGGGGTACCAAAGTTGTGAAGCGTCCATTCTAGTCCATTGGACCCAAAATGATGTTTGGGAGTGTTTCAGAGCATTTGGCTAACCTTCGGCACGTAAAAAGATGCAAAACTTGTGTTACGGGCCTGAATGCACTATTTCGGGGTACAGAAGTTGTAAAAGCATCCATTCTAATCCATTGGACCGAAAATGATGTTTGGGAGTGTTTCAGAGCATTTCACTAACCTTCGGCAAGTAAAAGATGCAAAACTTGTGTTCGCGCCTGAATGCACTATTTCGGGGTACCTAATATGTGAAGCATCCATTCTAGTCCATTGGACCCAAAATGATGTTTGGGAGTGTTTCACAGTGTTTCGCTAACCTTCGGCACGTAAAAGATGCAAAACTTGTGTTTCGGGCCTGACTGCACTATTTCGGGGTACCGAAGTTGTAAAGCATCCATTCTACTCCATTGGACCCAAAATGATGTTTGGGACTGTTTCAGAGCATTTCACTAACCTTCGGTAAGTAAAAGATGCAAAACTTGTGTTCGCGCCTGAATGCACTATTTCGGGGTACCAAAGTTGTGAAGCATCCATTCTAGTCCATTGGACCCAAAATGATGTTTGGGAGTGTTTCACAGCATTTCGCTAACCTTCGGCACGTAAAAGATGCAAACCTTGTGTTTCGGGCCTGAATGCACTATTTTGGGGTACCGAAGTAGTAAAGCATCCATTCTACTCCATTGGACCCAAAATGATGTTTGGGAGTGTTTCAGAGCATTTCACTAACATTCGGCACGTAAAAGATGCAAAACTTGTGTTCGCGCCTGAATGCACTATTTCGGGGTACCAAAGTTGTGAAGCATCCATTCTAGTCCATTGGACCCAAAATGATGTTTGGGAGTGTTTCAGAGCATTTTGCTAACCTTCGGCACGTAAAAAGATGCAAAACTTGTGTTTCGGGCCTGAATGCACTATTTCGGGGTACAGAAGTTGTAAAGCATCCATTATACTCCATTGGACCCAAAATAATGTTTGGGAGTGTTTCAGAGCATTGCACTAACCTTCGGCAAGTAAAAGATGAAAAACTTGTGTTCGCGCCGGAATGCACTATTTCGGGGTACCAAATATGTGAAGCATCCATTCTAGTCCATTGGACCCAAAATGATGTTTGGGTGTGTTTCACAGCATTTTGCTAACCTTTGGCACGTAAAAGATGCAAAACTTGTGTTCGCACCTGAATGCACTATTTCGGGGTACCAAAGTAGTGAAGCATCCATTCTAGTCCATCGGACCCAAAATGATGTTTGGGTGTGTTTCAGAGCATTTGGCTAGCCTTCGGCACGTAAAAATATGCAAAACTTGTGTTTCGGGCCTGAATGCACTATTTCAAGGTACCAAAGTTGCGAAGCATCCATTCTAGTCCATTGGACCCAAAATGATGTTTGGGAGTGTTTCAGAGCATTTCGCTAACCTTCGGCACGTAAAAGATGCAAAACTTATGTTTCGGGCCTGAATGCACTATTTCGGGGTACCGAAGTTGTAAAGCATCCATTCTACTCCATTGGACCCAAAATGATGTTTGGGAGTGTTTCAGAGCATTTCACTAACATTCGGCACGTAAAAGATGCAAAACTTGTGTTCGCGCCTGAATGCACTATTTCGGGGTACCAAAGTTGTGAAGCATCCATTCTAGTCCATTGGACCCAAAATGCTGTTTGGGAGTGTTTCAGAGCATCTTGCTAACCTTCGGCACGTAAAAAGATGCAAAACTTGTGTTTCGGGCCTGAATGCACTATTTAGGGGTACAGAAGTTGTAAAGCATCCATTCTACTCCATTGGACCCAAAATGATGTTTGGGAGTGTTTCAGAGCATTTCACTAACCTTCGGCAAGTAAAAGATGCAAAACTTGTGTTCGCGTCTGAATGCACTATTTCGGGGTACCAAATGTGTGAAGCATCCATTCTAGTCCATTGGACCCAAAATGATGTTTGGGAGTGTTTCACAGCATTTCGCTAACCTTTGGCACATAAGAGATGCAAAACTTGTGTTCGCGCCTGAATGCACTATTTCGGGGTACCAAAGTAGTGAAGCATCCATTCTAGTCCATCGGACCCAAAATGATGTTTGGGTGTGTTTCAGAGCATTTGGCTAGCCTTCGGCACGTAAAAATATGCAAAACTTGTGTTTCGGGCCTGAATGCACTATTTCGAGGTACCAAAGTTGCGAAGCATCCATTCTAGTCCATTGGACCCAAAATGATGTCTGGGAGTGTTTCAGAGCATTTCGCTAACCTTCGGCACGTAAAAGATGCAAAACTTATGTTTCGGGCCTGAATGCACTATTTCGGGGTACCGAAGTTGTAAAGCATCCATTCTACTCCATTGGACCCAAAATGATGTTTGGGAGTGTTTCAGAGCATTTCACTAACATTCGGCACGTAAAAGATGCAAAACTTGTGTTCGCGCCTAAATGCACTATTTCGGGGTACCAAAGTTGTGAAGCATCCATTCTAGTCCATTGGACCCAAAATGCTGTTTGGGAGTGTTTCAGAGCATCTTGCTAACCTTCGGCACGTAAAAAGATGGAAAACTTGTGTTTCGGGCCTGAATGCACTATTTAGGGGTACAGAAGTTGTAAAGCATCCATTCTACTCCATTGGACCCAAAATGATGTTTGGGCGTGTTTCAGAGCATTTCACTAACCTTCGGCAAGTAAAAATGCAAAACTTGTGTTCGCGCCTGAATGCACTATTTCGAGGTACCAAATATGTGAAGCATCCATTCTAGTCCATTGGACCCAAAATGATGTTTGGGAGTGTTTCACAGCATTTCGCTAACCTTCGGCACGTAAAAGATGCAAAACTTGTGTTCGCGCTTGAACGCACTATTTCGGGGTATCAAAGTAGCGAAGCATCCATTCTTGTCCATTTGACCCAAAATGATGTTTGGGTGTGTTTCAGAGCATTTGGCTAACCTTCGGCACGTAAAAAATGCAAAACTTGTATTTCGGGCCTGAATGCACTATTTCGAGGTACCAAAGCTGTGAAGCATCCATTCTAGTCCATTGGACCCAAAACGATGTTTGGGAGTGTTTCAGAGCATTTCGCTAACCTTCGGCACGTAAAAGATGCAAAACTTGTGTTTCGAGCCTGAATGCACTATTTCGGGGTACCGAAGTTGTGAAGCATCCATTCTACTCCATTGGACCCAAAATGATGTTTGGTAGTGTTTCAGAGCATTTGGCTAACCTTCGGCACTTAAAAAGATGCAAAACTTGTGTTTCAGGCCTGATTGCACTATTTTGAGGTACCAAAGTTGCGAAGCATCCATTCGAGTCCATTGGACCCAAAATGATGTTTGGGAGTGTTTCAGAGCATTTCGCTAACCTTCGGCACGTAAAAGATGCAAAACTTGTGTTTCAGGCATGAATGCACTATTTCGGGGTACCGAATTTGTAAAGCATCCATTCTACTCCATTGGACCCAAAATGTTGTTTGGGAGTGTTTCAGAGCATTTCACTAACATTCGGCACGTAAAAGATGCAAAACTTGTGTTCGCGCCAGAATGCACTATTCCGGCGTACCAAAGTTGTGAAGCATCCATTCTAGTCCATTAGACCCAAAATGATGTTTGGGAGTGTTTCAGAGCATTTTGCTATCCTTCGGCACGTAAAAAGATGCAAAACTTGTGTTTCGGGCCTGAATGCACTATTTCGGGGTACAGAAGTTGTAAAGCATCCATTCTACTCCATTGGACCCAAAATGATGTTTGGGAGTGTCTCAGAGCATTTCACTAACCTTCGGTAAGTAAAAGATGCAAAACTTGTGTTTGCGCCTGAATGCACTATTTCGGGGTACCAAATATGTGAAGCATCCATTCTAGTCCATTGGACCCAAAATGATGTTTGGGAGTGTTTCACAGCATTTCGCTAACATTCGGCACATAAAAGATGCAAAACATGTGTTTCGGGCCTGAATGCACTATTTCGGGGTACCGAAGATGTAAAGCATCCATTCTACTCCATTGGACCCAAAATGATGTTTGGGAGTGTTTCAGAGCATTTCACTAACATTCGGCACGTAAAAGATGCAAAACTTGTGTTCGCGCCTTAATGCACTATTTTGGGGTACCAAAGTTATGAAGCATCCATTCTAGTCCATTGGACCCAAAATGATGTTTGGGAGTGTTTCAGAGCATTTCGCTAACCTTTGGCACGTAAAAAGATGCAAAACTTGTGTTTCGGGCCTGAATGCACTATTTCGGGGTACAGTAGTTGTAAAGCATCCATTCTACTCCATTGGACCCAAAGTGATATTTGGGAGTGTTTAGAGCATTTCACTAACCTTCGGCAAGTAAAAGATGCAAAACTTTTGTTCGCGCCTGAATGCATTATTTCGGGGTACCAAATATGTGAAGCATCCATTCTAGTCCGTTGGACCCAAAATGATGTTTGGGAGTGTTTCACAGCATTTCGCTAACCTTCGGCACATAAAAGATGCAAAACTTGTGTTCGCGCCTGAATGCACTATTTCGGGGTTCCAAAGTAGTGAAGCATCCATTCTAGTCCATCGGACTCAAAATGATGTTTGGGTGTGTTTCAGAGCATTTGGCTAACCTTCGGCACGTAAAAAGATGCAAAACTTGTGTTTCGGGCCTGAATGCAATATTTTGAGGTACCAAAGTTGCGAAGCATCCATTCTAGTCCATTGGACCCAAAACGATGTTTGGGAGTGTTTCAGAGCATTTCGCTAACCTTCGCACGTAAAAGATGCAAAACTTGTGTTCGCGCCTGAATGCACTATTTCGGGGTACCAAAGTAGTGAAGCATCCATTCTTGTCCATTTGACCCAAAATGATGTTTGGGTGTGTTGCAGAGCATTTGGCTAACCTTCGGCACGTAAAAAGATGCAAAACTTGTGTTTCGGGCCTGAATGCAATATTTTGAGGTACCAAAGTTGCGAAGCATCCATTCTAGTCCATTGGACCCAAAACGATGTTTGGGAGTGTTTCAGAGCATTTCGCTAACCTTCGGCATGTAAAATATGCAAAACTTGTGTTTTGGGCTTGAATGCACTATTTCGGGGTACCGAAGTTGTGAAGCATCCATTCTACTCCGTTGGACCCAAAATGATGTTTGGGAGTGTTTCAGAGCATTTCACTAACCTTCGGCAAGTAAAAGATGCAAAACTTGTGTTCGCGCCTGAATGCACTATTTCGGGGTACCAAATATATGAAGCATCCATTCTAGTCCATTGGACCCAAAATGATGTTTGGGAGTGTTTCACTGCATTTCGCTAACCTTCGGCACGTAAAAGATGCAAAACTTATTTTTCGGACTGAATGCACTATTTCGGGGTACCGAAGTTGTAAAGCATCCATTCTACTCCATTGGACCCAAAATGATGTTTGGGAGTGTTTCAGAGCATTTTACTAACATTCGGCACGTAAAAGATGCAAAACTTGTGTTCGCGCCTGAATGCACTATTTCGGGGTACCAAAGTTGTGAAGCATCCATTCTAGTCCATTGGACCCAAAATGCTGTTTGGGAGTGTTTCAGAGCATCTTGCTAACCTTTGGCACGTAAAAAGATGCAAAACTTGTGTTTCGGGCCTGATTACACTATTTAGGTGTACAGAAGTTGTAAAGCATCCATTCTACTCCATTGGACCCAAAATGATGTTTGGGAGTGTTTCAGAGCATTTCACTAACCTTCGGCAAGTAAAAATGCAAAACTTGTGTTCGCGCCTGAATGCACTATTTCGGGGTACCAAATATGTGAAGCATCCATTCTAGTCCATTGGACCCAAAATGATGTTTGGGAGTGTTTCACAGCATTTCGCTAACCTTCGGCACGTAAAAGATGCAAAACATGTGTTCGCGCCTGAATAAACTATTTCGGGGTACCAAAGTAGTGAAGCATCCATTCTTGTCCATTTGATCCGAAATGATGTTTGGGTGTGTTTCAGAGCATTTGGCTAACCTTCGGCACGTAAAAAGATGCAAAACTTGTGTTTCGGGCCAGAATGCACTATTTCGAGGTACCAAAGTTGCGAAGCATCCATTCTAGTCCATTGGACCCAAAACGATGTTTGGGAGTGTTTCAGAGCATTTCGCTAACCTTCGGCACGTAAAAGATGCAAAACTTGTGTTCGCGCCTGAATGCACTATTTCGGGGTACCAAAGTAGTGAAGCATCCATTCTTGTCCATTTGACCCAAAATGATGTTTGGGTGTGTTGCAGAGCATTTGGCTAACCTTCGGAACGTAAAAAGATGCAAAACTTGTGTTTCGGGCCTGAATGCAATATTTTGAGTTACCAAAGTTGCGAAGCATCCATTCTAGTCCATTGGACCCAAAACGATGTTTGGGAGTGTTTCAGAGCATTTCGCTAACCTTCGGCACGTAAAAGATGCAAAACTTGTGTTTCGGGCCTGAATGCACTATTTCGGGGTACCAAATATGTCAAGCATCCATTCTAGTCCATTGGACCCAAAATGATGTTTGGGAGTGTTTCACAACATTTCGCTAACCTTCGGCACGTAAAAGATGCAAAACTTGTGTTCGCGCCTGAATGCACTATTTCGGGGTACCAAAGTAGTGAAGATCCATTCTAGTCCATCGGAACCAAAATGATGTTTGGGTGTGTTTCAGAGCATTTGGCTAACCTTCGGCACGTAAAAAGATGCAAAACTTGTGTTTCGGGCCTGAATGCACTATTTCGGGGTACAGAAGTTGTAAAGCATCCATTCTACTACATTGGACCCAAAATGATGTTTGGGAGTGTCTCAGAGCATTTCACTAACCTTCGGTAAGTAAAAGATGCAAAACTTGTGTTCGCGCCTGAATGCACTATTTCGGGGTACCAAATATGTGAAGCATCCATTCTAGTCCATTGGAGCCAAAATGATGTTTGGTGTGTTTCAGAGCATTTCGCTAACCTTCGGCACATAAAAGATGCAAAACTTGTGTTTCGGGCCTGAATGCACTATTTCGGGGTACAGAAGTTGTAAAGCATCCATTCTACTACATTGGACCCAAAATGATGTTTGGGAGTGTCTCAGAGCATTTCACTAACCTTCGGTAAGTAAAAGATGCAAAACTTGTGTTCGCGCCTGAATGCACTATTTCGGGGTACCAAATATGTGAAGCATCCATTCTAGTCCATTGGACCCAAAATGATGTTTGGGAGTGTTTCACAGCATTTCGCTAACCTTCGGCACATAAAAGATGCAAAACTTGTGTTTCGGGCCTGAATGCACTATTTCGGGGTACCGAAGTTGTAAAGCATCCATTCTACTCCATTGGACCCAAAATGATGTTTGGGAGTGTTTCAGAGCATTTCACTAACATTCGGCACGTAAAAGATGCAAAACTTGTGTTCGCGCCTTAATGCACTATTTCGGGGTACCAAAGTTGTGAAGCATCCATTCTAGTGCATTGGACCCAAAATGATGTTTGGGAGTGTTTCAGAGCATTTCGCTAACCTTCGGCACGTAAAAAGATGCAAAACTTGTGTTTCGGGCCTGAATGCACTATTTCGGGGTACAGAAGTTGTAAAGCATCCATTCTACTCCATTGGACCCAAAATGATGTTTGGGAGTGTTTCAGAGCATTTCACTAACCTTCGGCAAGTAAAAGATGCAAAACTTGTGTTCGCGCCTGAATGCATTATTTCGGGGTACCAAATATGTGAAGCATCCATTCTAGTCCATTTGACCCAAAATGATGTTTGGGAGTGTTTCACAGCATTTCGCTAACCTTCGGCACGCAAAAGATGCAAAACTTGTGTTCGCGCCTGAATGCACTATTTCGGGGTACCAAAGTAGTGAAGCATCCATTCTAGTCCATCGGACCCAAAATGATGTTTCGGTGTGTTTCAGAGCATTTGGCTAACCTTCGGCACGTAAAAAGATGCAAAACTTGTGTTTCGGACCTGAATGCAATATTTTGAGGTACCAAAGTTGCGAAGCATCCATTCTAGTCCATTGGACCCAAAACGATGTTTGGGAGTGTTTCAGAGCATTTCGCTAACCTTCGGCACGTAAAAGATGCAAAACTTGTGTTCGCGCCTGAATGCACTATTTCGGGGTACCAAAGTAGTGATGCATCCATTCTTGTCCATTTGACCCAAAATGATGTTTGGGTGTGTTGCAGAGCATTTGGCTAACCTTCGGCACGTAAAAAGATGCAAAACTTGTGTTTCGGGACTGAATGCAATATTTTGAGGTACCAAAGTTGCGAAGCATCCATTCTAGTCCATTGGACCCAAAACGATGTTTGGGAGTGTTTCAGAGCATTTCGCTAACCTTCGGCAAGTAAAAGATGCAAAACTTGTCTTCGCGCCTGAATGCACTATTTCGGGGTACCAAATATGTGAAGCATCCATTCTAGTCCATTGTACCCAAAATGATGTTTGGGAGTGTTTCAGAGCATTTCGCTAACCTTCGGCACATAAAAGATGCAAAACTTGTGTTTCGGGCCTGAATGCACTATTTCGGGGTACAGAAGTTGTAAAGCATCCATTCTACTACATTGGACCCAAAATGATGTTTGGGAGTGTCTCAGAGCATTTCACTAACCTTCGGTAAGTAAAAGATGCAAAACTTGTGTTCGCGCCTGAATGCACTATTTCGGGGTACCAAATATGTGAAGCATCCATTCTAGTCCATTGGACCCAAAATGATGTTTGGGAGTGTTTCACAGCATTTCGCTAACCTTCGACACATAAAAGATGCAAAACTTGTGTTTCGGGCCTGAATGCACTATTTCGGGGTACCGAAGTTGTAAAGCATCCATTCTACTCCATTGGACCCAAAATGATGTTTGGGAGTGTTTCAGAGCATTTCACTAACATTCGGCACGTAAAAGATGCAAAACTTGTGTTCGCGCCTTAATGCGCTATTTCGGGGTACCAAAGTTGTGAAGCATCCATTCTAGTCCATTGGACCCAAAATGATGTTTGGGAGTGTTTCAGAGCATTTCGCTAACCTTCGGCACGTAAAAAGATGCAAAACTTGTGTTTCGGGCCTGAATGCACTATTTTGGGGTACAGAAGTTGTAAAGCATCCATTCTACTCCATTGGACCCAAAATGATGTTTGGGAGTGTTTCAGAGCATTTCACTAACCTTCGGCAAGTAAAAGATGCAAAACTTGTGTTCGCGCCTGAATGCATTATTTCGGGGTACCAAATATGTGAAGCATCCATTCTAGTCCATTGGACCCAAAATGATGTTTGGGAGTGTTTCACAGCATTTCGCTAACCTTCGGCACGTAAAAGATATAAAACTTGTGTTCGCGCCTGAATGCACTATTTCAGGGTACCAAAGTAGTGAAGCATCCATTCTGGTCCATCGGACCCAAAATGATGTTTCGGTGTGTTTCAGAGCATTTGGCTTACCTTCGGCACGTACAAAGATGCAAAACTTGTGTTTCGGACCTGAATGCAATATTTTGAGGTACCAAAGTTGCGAAGCATCCATTCTAGTCCATTGGACCCAAAACGTTGTTTGGGAGTGTTTCAGAGCATTTCGCTAACCTTGGGCACGTAAAAGATGCAAAACTTGTGTTCGCGCCCGAATGCACTATTTCGGGGTACCAAAGTAGTGAAGCATCCATTCTTGTCCATTTGACCCAAAATGATGTTTGGGTGTGTTGCAGACCATTTGGCTAACCTTCGGCATGTAAAAAGATGCAAAACTTGTGTTTCGGGACTGAATGCAATATTTTGAGGTACCAATGTTGCGAAGCATCCATTCTAGTCCATTGGACCCAAAACGATGTTTGGGAGTGTTTCAGAGCATTTCGCTAACCTTCGGCACGTAAAAAGATGCAAAACTTGTGTTTCGGGCCTGAATGCATTATTTCGGGGTACCAAAGTAGTGATGCATCCATTCTTGTCCATTTGACCCAAAATGATGTTTGGGTGTGTTGCAGAGCATTTGGCTAACCTTCGGCACGTAAAAAGATGCAAAACTTGTGTTTCGGGACTGAATGCAATATTTTGAGGTACCAAAGTTGCGAAGCATCCATTCTAGTCCATTGGACCCAAAACGATGTTTGGGAGTGTTTCAGAGCATTTCGCTAACCTTCGGCACGTAAAAGATGCAAAACTTGTGTTCGCGCCTGAATGCACTATTTCGGGGTACCAAAGTAGTGAAGCATCCATTCTAGTCCATCGGACCCAAAATGATGTTTCGGTGTGTTTCAGAGCATTTGGCTAACCTTCGGCACGTAAAAAGATGCAAAACTTGTGTTTCGGACCTGAATGCAATATTTTGAGGTACCAAAGTTGCGAAGCATCCATTCTAGTCCATTGGACCCAAAACGATGTTTGGGAGTGTTTCAGAGCATTTCGCTAACCTTCGGCACGTAAAAGATGCAAAACTTGTGTTCGCGCCCGAATGCACTATTTCGGGGTACCAAAGTAGTGAAGCATCCATTCTTGTCCATTTGACCCAAAATGATGTTTGGGTGTGTTGCAGACAATTTGGCTAACCTTCGGCATGTAAAAAGATGCAAAACTTGTGTTTCGGGACTGAATGCAATATTTTGAGGTACCAATGTTGCGAAGCATCCATTCTAGTCCATTGGACCCAAAACGATGTTTGGGAGTGTTTCAGAGCATTTCGCTAACCTTCGGCACGTAAAAAGATGCAAAACTTGTGTTTCGGGCCTGAATGCATTATTTCGGGGTACCAAAGTAGTGATGCATCCATTCTTGTCCATTTGACCCAAAATGATGTTTGGGTGTGTTGCAGAGCATTTGGCTAACCTTCGGCACGTAAATAGATGCAAAACTTGTGTTTCGGGACTGAATGCAATATTTTGAGGTACCAAAGTTGCGAAGCATCCATTCTAGTCCATTGGACCCAAAACGATGTTTGGGAGTGTTTCAGAGCATTTCGCTAACCTTCGGCAAGTAAAAGATGCAAAACTTGTCTTCGCGCCTGAATGCACTATTTCGGGGTACCAAATATGTGAAGCATCCATTCTAGTCCATTGGACCCAAAATGATGTTTGGGAGTGTTTCAGAGCATTTCGCTAACCTTCGGCACATAAAAGATGCAAAACTTGTGTTTCGGGCCTGAATGCACTATTTCGGGGTACAGAAGTTGTAAAGCATCCATTCTACTACATTGGACCCAAAATGATGTTTGGGAGTGTCTCAGAGCATTTCACTAACCTTCGGTAAGTAAAAGATGCAAAACTTGTGTTCGCGCCTGAATGCACTATTTCGGGGTACCAAATATGTGAAGCATCCATTCTAGTCCATTGGACCCAAAATGATGTTTGGGAGTGTTTCACAGCATTTCGCTAACCTTCGACACATAAAAGATGCAAAACTTGTGTTTCGGGCCTGAATGCACTATTTCGGGGTACCGAAGTTGTAAAGCATCCATTCTACTCCATTGGACCCAAAATGATGTTTGGGAGTGTTTCAGAGCATTTCACTAACATTCGGCACGTAAAAGATGCAAAACTTGTGTTCGCGCCTTAATGCACTATTTCGGGGTACCAAAGTTGTGAAGCATCCATTCTAGTCCATTGGACCCAAAATGATGTTTGGGAGTGTTTCAGAGCATTTCGCTAACCTTCGGCACGTAAAAAGATGCAAAACTTTTGTTTCGGGCCTGAATGCACTATTTCGGGGTACAGAAGTTGTAAAGCATCCATTCTACTCCATTGGACCCAAAATGATGTTTGGGAGTGTTTCAGAGCATTTCACTAACCTTCGGCAAGTAAAAGATGCAAAACTTGTGTTCGCGCCTGAATGCATTATTTCGGGGTACCAAATATGTGAAGCATCCATTCTAGTCCATTGGACCCAAAATGATGTTTGGGAGTGTTTCACAGCATTTCGCTAACCTTCGGCACGAAAAAGATATAAAACTTGTGTTCGCGCCTGAATGCACTATTTCGGGGTACCAAAGTAGTGAAGCATCCATTCTAGTCCATCGGACCCAAAATGATGTTTCAGTGTGTTTCAGAGCATTTGGCTTACCTTCGGCACGTACAAAGATACAAAACTTGTGTTTCGGACCTGAATGCAATATTTTGAGGTACCAAAGTTGCGAAGCATCCATTCTAGTCCATTGGACCCAAAACGATGTTTGGGAGTGTTTCAGAGCATTTCGCTAACCTTGGGCACGTAAAAGATGCAAAACTTGTGTTCGCGCCCGAATGCACTATTTCGGGGTACCAAAGTAGTGAAGCATCCATTCTTGTCCATTTGACCCAAAATGATGTTTGGGTGTGTTGCAGACCATTTGGCTAACCTTCGGCATGTAAAAAGATGCAAAACTTGTGTTTCGGGACTGAATGCAATATTTTGAGGTACCAATGTTGCGAAGCATCCATTCTAGTCCATTGGACCCAAAACGATGTTTGGGAGTGTTTCAGAGCATTTCGCTAACCTTCGGCAAGTAGAAGATGCAAAACTTGTGTTCGCGCCTGAATGCACTATTTCGGGGTACCAAATATGTGAAGCATCCATTCTAGTCCATTGGACCCAAAATGATGTTTGGGAGTGTTTCACAACATTTCGCTAACCTTCGGCACGTAAAAGATGCAAAACTTGTGTTCGCACCTGAATACACTATTTCGGGGTACCAAAGTAGTGAAGCATCCATTCTAGTCCATAGGAACCAAAATGATGTTTGGGTGTGTTTCAGAGCATTTGGCTAACCTTCGGCACGTAAAAAGATGCAAAACTTGTGTTTCGGGCCTGAATGCACTATTTCGGGGTACAGAAGTTGTAAAGCATCCATTCTACTACATTGGACCCAAAATGATATTTGGGAGTGTCTCAGAGCATTTCACTAACCTTCGGTAAGTAAAAGATGCAAAACTTGTGTTCGCGCCTGAATGCACTATTTCGGGGTACCAAATATGTGAAGCATCCATTCTAGTCCATTGGACCCAAAATGATGTTTGGGTGTGTTTCAGAGCATTTCGCTAACCTTTGGCACATGAAAGATGCAAAACTTGTGTTTCGGGCCTGAATGCACTATTTCGGAGTACAGAAGTTGTAAAGCATCCATTCTACTACATTGGACCCAAAATGATGTTTGGGAGTGTCTTAGAGCATTTCACTAACCTTCGGTAAGTAAAAGATGCAAAACTTGTGTTCGCGCCTGAATGCACTATTTCGGGGTACCAAATATGTGAAGCATCCATTCTAGTCCATTGGACCCAAAATGATGTTTGGGAGTGTTTCACAGCATTTCGCTAACCTTCGGCACATAAAAGATGCAAAACTTGTGTTTCGGGCCTGAATGCACTATTTCGGGGTACCGAAGTTGTAAAGCATCCATTCTACTCCATTGGACCCAAAATGATGTTTGGGAGTGTTTCAGAGCATTTCACTAACATTCGGCACGTAAAAGATGCAAAACTTGTGTTCGCGCCTTAATGCACTATTTCGGGGTACCAAAGTTGTGAAGCATCCATTCTAGTGCATTGGACCCAAAATGATGTTTGGGAGTGTTTCAGAGCATTTCGCTAACCTTCGGCACGTAAAAAGATGCAAAACTTGTGTTTCGGGCCTGAATGCACTATTTCGGGGTACAGAAGTTTTAAAGCATCCATTCTACTCCATTGGACCCAAAATGATGTTTGGGAGTGTTTCAGAGCATTTCACTAACCTTCGGCAAGTAAAAGATGCAAAACTTGTGTTCGCGCCTGAATGCATTATTTCGGGGTACCAAATATGTGAAGCATCCATTCTAGTCCATTGGACCCAAAATGATGTTTGGGAGTGTTTCACAGCATTTCGCTAACCTTCGGCACGTAAAAGATGCAAAACTTGTGTTCGCGCCTGAATGCACTATTTCGGGGTACCAAAGTAGTGAAGCATCCATTCTAGTCCATCGGACCCAAAATGATGTTTCGGTGTGTTTCAGAGCATTTGGCTAACCTTCGGCACGTAAAAAGATGCAAAACTTGTGTTTCGGACCTGAATGCAATATTTTGAGGTACCAAAGTTGCGAAGCATCCATTCTAGTCCATTGGACCCAAAACGATGTTTGGGAGTGTTTCAGAGCATTTCGCTAACCTTCGGCACGTAAAAGATGCAAAACTTGTGTTCGCGCCTGAATGCACTATTTCGGGGTACCAAAGTAGTGAAGCATCTATTCTTGTCTATTTGACCCAAAATGATGTTTCGGTGTGTTGCAGAGCATTTGGCTAACCTTCGGCACGTAAAAAGATGCAAAACTTGTGTTTCGGGACTGAATGCAATATTTTGAGGTACCAAAGTTACGCAGCATCCATTCTAGTCCATTGGACCCAAAACGATGTTTGGGAGTGTTTCAGAGCATTTCGCTAACCTTCGGCACGTAAAAGATGCAAAACTTGTGTTTCGGGCCTGAATGCACTATTTCGGGGTACCGAAGTTGTGAAGCATCCATTCTACTCCATTGGACCCAAAATGATGTTTGGGAGTGTTTCAGAGCATTTCACTAACCTTCGACAAGTAAAAGATGCAAAACTTGTGTTCGCGCCTGAATGCACTATTTCGGCGTACCAAATATGTGAAGCATCCATTCTAGTCCATTGGACCCAAAATGATGTTTGGGAGTGTTTCACAACATTTCGCTAACCTTCGGCACGTAAAAGATGCAAAACTTGTGTTCGCGCCTGAATGCACTACTTCGGGGTACCAAAGTAGTGAAGCATCCATTCTAGTCCATCGGAACCAAAATGATGTTTGGGTGTGTTTCAGAGCATTTGGCTAACCTTCGGCACGTAAAAAGATGCAAAACTTGTGTTTCGGGCCTGAATGCACTATTTCGGGGTACAGAAGTTGTAAAGCATCCATTCTACTACATTGGACCCAAAATGATATTTGGGAGTGTCTCAGAGCATTTCACTAACCTTCGGTAAGTAAAAGATGCAAAACTTGTGTTCGCGCCTGAATGCACTATTTCGGGGTACCAAATATGTGAAGCATCCATTCTAGTCCATTGGACCCAAAATGATGTTTGGGTGTGTTTCAGAGCATTTCGCTAACCTTTGGCACATGAAAGATGCAAAACTTGTGTTTCGGGCCTGAATGCACTATTTCGGAGTACAGAAGTTGTAAAGCATCCATTCTACTACATTGGACCCAAAATGATGTTTGGGAGTGTCTTAGAGCATTTCACTAACCTTCGGTAAGTAAAAGATGCAAAACTTGTGTTCGCTCCTGAATGCACTATTTCGGGGTACCAAATATGTGAAGCATCCATTCTAGTCCATTGGACCCAAAATGATGTTTGGGAGTGTTTCACAGCATTTCGCTAACCTTCGGCACATAAAAGATGCAAAACTTGTGTTTCGGGCCTGAATGCACTATTTCGGGGTACCGAAGTTGTAAAGCATCCATTCTACTCCATTGGACCCAAAATGATGTTTGGGAGTGTTTCAGAGCATTTCACTAACATTCGGCACGTAAAAGATGCAAAACTTGTGTTCGCGCCTTAATGCACTATTTCGGGGTACCAAAGTTGTGAAGCATCCATTCTAGTGCATTGGACCCAAAATGATGTTTGGGAGTGTTTCAGAGCATTTCGCTAACCTTCGGCACGTAAAAAGATGCAAAACTTGTGTTTCGGGCCTGAATGCACTATTTCGGGGTACAGAAGTTGTAAAGCATCCATTCTACTCCATTGGACCCAAAATGATGTTTGGGAGTGTTTCAGAGCATTTCACTAACCTTCGGCAAGTAAAAGATGCAAAACTTGTGTTCGCGCCTGAATGCATTATTTCGGGGTACCAAATATGTGAAGCATCCATTCTAGTCCATTGGACCCAAAATGATGTTTGGGAGTGTTTCACAGCATTTCGCTAACCTTCGGCACGTAAAAGATGCAAAACTTGTGTTCGCGCCTGAATGCACTATTTCGGGGTACCAAAGTAGTGAAGCATCCATTCTAGTCCATCGGACCCAAAATGATGTTTCGGTGTGTTTCAGAGCATTTGGCTAACCTTCGGCACGTAAAAAGATGCAAAACTTGTGTTTCGGACCTGAATGCAATATTTTGAGGTACCAAAGTTGCGAAGCATCCATTCTAGTCCATTGGACCCAAAACGATGTTTGGGAGTGTTTCAGAGCATTTCGCTAACCTTCGGCACGTAAAAGATGCAAAACTTGTGTTCGCGCCCGAATGCACTATTTCGGGGTACCAAAGTAGTGAAGCATCCATTCTTGTCCATTTGACCCAAAATGATGTTTGGGTGTGTTGCAGACCATTTGGCTAACCTTCGGCATGTAAAAAGATGCAAAACTTGTGTTTCGGGACTGAATGCAATATTTTGAGGTACCAATGTTGCGAAGCATCCATTCTAGTCCATTGGACCCAAAACGATGTTTGGGAGTGTTTCAGAGCATTTCGCTAACCTTCGGCACGTAAAAAGATGCAAAACTTGTGTTTCGGGCCTGAATGCATTATTTCGGGGTACCAAAGTAGTGATGCATCCATTCTTGTCCATTTGACCCAAAATGATGTTTGGGTGTGTTGCAGAGCATTTGGCTAACCTTCGGCACGTAAATAGATGCAAAACTTGTGTTTCGGGACTGAATGCAATATTTTGAGGTACCAAAGTTGCGAAGCATCCATTCTAGTCCATTGGACCCAAAACGATGTTTGGGAGTGTTTCAGAGCATTTCGCTAACCTTCGGCAAGTAAAAGATGCAAAACTTGTCTTCGCGCCTGAATGCACTATTTCGGGGTACCAAATATGTGAAGCATCCATTCTAGTCCATTGGACCCAAAATGATGTTTGGGAGTGTTTCAGAGCATTTCGCTAACCTTCGGCACATAAAAGATGCAAAACTTGTGTTTCGGGCCTGAATGCACTATTTCGGGGTACAGAAGTTGTAAAGCATCCATTCTACTACATTGGACCCAAAATGATGTTTGGGAGTGTCTCAGAGCATTTCACTAACCTTCGGTAAGTAAAAGATGCAAAACTTGTGTTCGCGCCTGAATGCACTATTTCGGGGTACCAAATATGTGAAGCATCCATTCTAGTCCATTGGACCCAAAATGATGTTTGGGAGTGTTTCACAGCATTTCGCTAACCTTCGACACATAAAAGATGCAAAACTTGTGTTTCGGGCCTGAATGCACTATTTCGGGGTACCGAAGTTGTAAAGCATCCATTCTACTCCATTGGACCCAAAATGATGTTTGGGAGTGTTTCAGAGCATTTCACTAACATTCGGCACGTAAAAGATGCAAAACTTGTGTTCGCGCCTTAATGCACTATTTCGGGGTACCAAAGTTGTGAAGCATCCATTCTAGTCCATTGGACCCAAAATGATGTTTGGGAGTGTTTCAGAGCATTTCGCTAACCTTCGGCACGTAAAAAGATGCAAAACTTGTGTTTCGGGCCTGAATGCACTATTTCGGGGTACAGAAGTTGTAAAGCATCCATTCTACTCCATTGGACCCAAAATGATGTTTGGGAGTGTTTCAGAGCATTTCACTAACCTTCGGCAAGTAAAAGATGCAAAACTTGTGTTCGCGCCTGAATGCATTATTTCGGGGTACCAAATATGTGAAGCATCCATTCTAGTCCATTGGACCCAAAATGATGTTTGGGAGTGTTTCACAGCATTTCGCTAACCTTCGGCACGAAAAAGATATAAAACTTGTGTTCGCGCCTGAATGCACTATTTCGGGGTACCAAAGTAGTGAAGCATCCATTCTAGTCCATCGGACCCAAAATGATGTTTCGGTGTGTTTCAGAGCATTTGGCTTACCTTCGGCACGTACAAAGATGCAAAACTTGTGTTTCGGACCTGAATGCAATATTTTGAGGTACCAAAGTTGCGAAGCATCCATTCTAGTCCATTGGACCCAAAACGATGTTTGGGAGTGTTTCAGAGCATTTCGCTAACCTTGGGCACG
Organism: Cenchrus fungigraminus; assembly: GCA_036936925.1. Lineage (NCBI taxonomy): Eukaryota > Viridiplantae > Streptophyta > Magnoliopsida > Poales > Poaceae > Cenchrus > Cenchrus fungigraminus. Next base: position 50,850,780 of record CM072772.1, on the reverse strand, counting down.
TAAAAGATGCAAAACTTGTGTTCGCGCCCGAATGCACTATTTCGGGGTACCAAAGTAGTGAAGCATCCATTCTTGTCCATTTGACCCAAAATGATGTTTGGGTGTGTTGCAGACCATTTGGCTAACCTTCGGCATGTAAAAAGATGCAAAACTTGTGTTTCGGGACTGAATGCAATATTTTGAGGTACCAATGTTGCGAAGCATCCATTCTAGTCCATTGGACCCAAAACGATGTTTGGGAGTGTTTCAGAGCATTTCGCTAACCTTCGGCAAGTAGAAGATGCAAAACTTGTGTTCGCGCCTGAATGCACTATTTCGGGGTACCAAATATGTGAAGCATCCATTCTAGTCCATTGGACCCAAAATGATGTTTGGGAGTGTTTCACAACATTTCGCTAACCTTCGGCACGTAAAAGATGCAAAACTTGTGTTCGCACCTGAATACACTATTTCGGGGTACCAAAGTAGTGAAGCATCCATTCTAGTCCATCGGAACCAAAATGATGTTTGGGTGTGTTTCAGAGCATTTGGCTAACCTTCGGCACGTAAAAAGATGCAAAACTTGTGTTTCAGGCCTGAATGCACTATTTCGGGGTACAGAAGTTGTAAAGCATCCATTCTACTACATTGGACCCAAAATGATATTTGGGAGTGTCTCAGAGCATTTCACTAACCTTCGGTAAGTAAAAGATGCAAAACTTGTGTTCGCGCCTGAATGCACTATTTCGGGGTACCAAATATGTGAAGCATCCATTCTAGTCCATTGGACCCAAAATGATGTTTGGGTGTGTTTCAGAGCATTTCGCTAACCTTTGGCACATGAAAGATGCAAAACTTGTGTTTCGGGCCTGAATGCACTATTTCGGAGTACAGAAGTTGTAAAGCATCCATTCTACTACATTGGACCCAAAATGATGTTTGGGAGTGTCTTAGAGCATTTCACTAACCTTCGGTAAGTAAAAGATGCAAAACTTGTGTTCGCGCCTGAATGCACTATTTCGGGGTACCAAATATGTGAAGCATCCATTCTAGTCCATTGGACCCAAAATGATGTTTGGGAGTGTTTCACAGCATTTCGCTAACCTTCGGCACATAAAAGATGCAAAACTTGTGTTTCGGGCCTGAATGCACTATTTCGGGGTACCGAAGTTGTAAAGCATCCATTCTACTCCATTGGACCCAAAATGATGTTTGGGAGTGTTTCAGAGCATTTCACTAACATTCGGCACGTAAAAGATGCAAAACTTGTGTTCGCGCCTTAATGCACTATTTCGGGGTACCAAAGTTGTGAAGCATCCATTCTAGTGCATTGGACCCAAAATGATGTTTGGGAGTGTTTCAGAGCATTTCGCTAACCTTCGGCACGTAAAAAGATGCAAAACTTGTGTTTCGGGCCTGAATGCACTATTTCGGGGTACAGAAGTTGTAAAGCATCCATTCTACTCCATTGGACCCAAAATGATGTTTGGGAGTGTTTCAGAGCATTTCACTAACCTTCGGCAAGTAAAAGATGCAAAACTTGTGTTCGCGCCTGAATGCATTATTTCGGGGTACCAAATATGTGAAGCATCCATTCTAGTCCATTGGACCCAAAATGATGTTTGGGAGTGTTTCACAGCATTTCGCTAACCTTCGGCACGTAAAAGATGCAAAACTTGTGTTCGCGCCTGAATGCACTATTTCGGGGTACCAAAGTAGTGAAGCATCCATTCTAGTCCATCGGACCCAAAATGATGTTTCGGTGTGTTTCAGAGCATTTGGCTAACCTTCGGCACGTAAAAAGATGCAAAACTTGTGTTTCGGACCTGAATGCAATATTTTGAGGTACCAAAGTTGCGAAGCATCCATTCTAGTCCATTGGACCCAAAACGATGTTTGGGAGTGTTTCAGAGCATTTCGCTAACCTTCGGCACGTAAAAGATGCAAAACTTGTGTTCGCGCCTGAATGCACTATTTCGGGGTACCAAAGTAGTGAAGCATCTATTCTTGTCTATTTGACCCAAAATGATGTTTGGGTGTGTTGCAGAGCATTTGGCTAACCTTCGGCACGTAAAAAGATGCAAAACTTGTGTTTCGGGACTGAATGCAATATTTTGAGGTACCAAAGTTACGCAGCATCCATTCTAGTCCATTGGACCCAAAACGATGTTTGGGAGTGTTTCAGAGCATTTCGCTAACCTTCGGCACGTAAAAGATGCAAAACTTGTGTTTCGGGCCTGAATGCACTATTTCGGGGTACCGAAGTTGTGAAGCATCCATTCTACTCCATTGGACCCAAAATGATGTTTGGGAGTGTTTCAGAGCATTTCACTAACCTTCGACAAGTAAAAGATGCAAAACTTGTGTTCGCGCCTGAATGCACTATTTCGGCGTACCAAATATGTGAAGCATCCATTCTAGTCCATTGGACCCAAAATGATGTTTGGGAGTGTTTCACAACATTTCGCTAACCTTCGGCACGTAAAAGATGCAAAACTTGTGTTCGCGCCTGAATGCACTACTTCGGGGTACCAAAGTAGTGAAGCATCCATTCTAGTCCATCGGAACCAAAATGATGTTTGGGTGTGTTTCAGAGCATTTGGCTAACCTTCGGCACGTAAAAAGATGCAAAACTTGTGTTTCGGGCCTGATTGCACTATTTTGAGGTACCAAAGTTGCGAAGCGTCCATTCTAGTCCATTGGACCCAAAATGATGTTTGGGAGTGTTTCAGAGTATTTCGCTAACCTTCGGCACGTAAAAGATGCAAAACTTGTGTTTCGGGCCTGAATGCACTATTTCGGGGTACCGAAGTTGTAAAGCATCCATTCTACTCCATTGGACCCAAAATGATGTTTGGGAGTGTTTCAGAGCATTTCACTAACATTCGGCACGTAAAAGATGCAAAACTTGTGTTCGCGTCTGAATGCACTATTTCGGGGTACCAAAGTTGTGAAGCATCCATTCTAGTCCATTGGACCCAAAATGATGTTTGGGAGTGTTTCAGAGCATTTTGCTAACCTTCGGCACGTAAAAAGATGCAAAACTTATGTTTCGGGCCTGAATGCACTATTTCGGGGTACCGAAGTTGTGAAGCATCCATTCTACTCCATTGGACCCAAAATGATGTTTGGGTGTGTTTGAGAGCATTTCGCTAACCTTCGGCACGTAAAAGATGCAAAACTTGTGTTTCGGGCCTGAATGTACTATTTCGAGTACTCCTTGCTTTAGCCCAAAGTGATGAGTACTCCTTGCGCAACGAGGTTGCTTCCAATACTTATTGTTTGAACAAACAAATCTCCACAAAACATTAGTCTTAAAATTTAATTGACACATTGGCTTACCTTGTTCATGTGCTCTTGTGTAGGGTGTGAGCTTGATAGCAGATGATGAGCCACTAACAAAAGTTGGCACCTATCACTAAAGAGCGAATCTTGATGTAGCATCATCGTGTCAGAGCGGATTTTGGACTTCTCGAAGTCCAAGTTTTAGTGTCTAGCTTTTCACCTACTTTCAAGGACACAAACAAGAAAACAAGCGTATATGCAATAATAAAATTAGGGTTAGTCCAAATAGATATATAGATCTCCCTAGGGTTCGAGTTGTCGATCCCCGGCAACGGCGCCAGAAAAGCTTGTTGATAGCTCAAAAGTGCGTCAAGTTTTGATCCACAAGCGCACGGGTTGGTTGTAGCTCTTCCCTTAGAGTACTCCCCCAAGTTTTCTCAATTCGTGGATCGACAATGAACTACCCAGGGTTTTCCATCTAATCTATCAAATCTAACCTAACATGAAGCATAGATTTCACGAAGGTTTAGCATACAAACGTGGTAGGATGTATGGATCACATCCAATAGCCATAAGGAAACACGACCAAAGGTAACCCTATCCTACTTCCTTCTAGTTGCAACTCCGGCCAAGATGAAAATCAATCTAATCTCATACCATGATAAAGAGTCGTCTCTAAGAACTTTCCCATGGACGCCCTTATAAGGTGCGTGTTGACGCCTAAGGTTTTCCAAAGCTTTACCTCAAACACCCACCAAGTGCTCCTACTCGAAGCTTCTCCTCTTGGTGGTGGCGCAACGACTCTCATGATACTCGCCATAGATCCTACTCAACATTACATGTTTGTTCGGCCTTTTCCCTCTCGCATGCTGTCACTACACGTGGGTAATCACCCACCGTCTTCCCGTGCACTACTACGATGTATCCGCAAGACATAGACTAACTATCGATTAAATCTATTCCTACTAAGAACATATGCTAGCTACACATGAGAAGGAAAAATCATGCATCATAGTAGATCAAAAGTAGAGACAAAATTAGATTGATATCACCGTCAAAAGTACATATGCCTTGATGCATCCAAGGCATGGCTCCAGAACTCCACGATGGCTTCATCACGCAGGGCCAACCATGGCGGCTAGGGTCTAGCCTAAACCATCTCCTAGGTAGTGTCGAGGACTTGCGGCGGCCGTCAGCTTCCTTCGGTGTGTGTCCCTCAATTCGGCGGCTGTCTGATGAATGGATGTAACACCCTAATTCTAATATTTGGCAATAATTTAAAATTTTGCTTGAAATAGTTGGCTTGTAAATTTAAATGTTGGGAAGCAAGAATGAATTTCTAAAAGAAATTAAATGAACCATAGGGTATATTTTTGTTTGTATGCATACATGCTGCCCTGCATAATTTTTCTTGTATGAAAAATGAATTTGCTTTTCAAATTTTCAAATAGGGTTTGAATCTGGAATTGTTTAAATACTAAACTTCCCTCCTATCCATTTTGGGCTGGATCTCCTTTTCCTACTCAAAGCCCACACCAGAAGTCCTTTCTCCCTCCCCCATCTTTTCTTTCTCCTTTCAGCCCAAGAGCCAACCGAAGCAGGCCTAATCCGGTCCACCTCCCTCACCCGCCGCCATCTCCCTCTTGGGCCGGCCCACATCAGCCCATCGCCCCCTCTCCCTCTCTCACCACCAGGCGGGGCCAGCCCGTCAGCATCACCATCAACCTCCCGATCTCCCCCCCTTTCCTTTCTCCCGGCCGGCGCTTGCACAAATCCCGCACGGGATTTCAACTTTCCCTCCGTCCCGCACCGAGCCAGGTCCACCCGGCCCCACCTCCGTGACCACCGCCTGCCCTCCATCGTTTCCCCCTCCCCCTTTCCCCTCCTGGCTTGCAAGAATGGCAAGTTTTGCCATTCAAACGGCCGGCCAAGGCCGCGATCCCCGCCTCCTGTTACTCCCCCTACCCGAGCGCCTCCGCCCCCATAAAATCCTCTGCAGCATCCGGCGCTTCCCCCTTCGCCACTCCACGCCACCACCATCCACCTCTCACCTCGCCGCGCCTCCCGTCGCTAGCTGCTCGCCGGAACCGAGCTCGGGTAAACTCGCCGCCATCGAGCTTTTCCTCTCCCGGCCGCCTCTCACCCTCCCTCACCTCCTTTCCCTTTCCGCAGAAGCACACAGACGTAGTCCCGGCGCTCAGACGCTCCAAGGCGCACCGAGACACCCTCCTCCACGCACGACAGTGACCACCTCCGCCGCCTGCCGACGACCGTCGTCTACACCGCGCCCCCGCTCGTCTCTAGCCCTCTGGTGAGCTCGCCGTCTCCTCCTCTCCCTTCTCGTCTTTTTCCCGTCGTCTCTAATGCACCACAGCGTCGCCGCCGTCCAACTCCGGCGAAGTGCCGCCGCGGGCGCTCTGTTCCCGGCGGCTCCGGCGACCCACAGCCGGCGGCGCCTCCCGGTCCGCACGATCCCGCACCAACGGCCAGGATCGCATACCCCTTCAGGGTATGTAAACGGCCCACCGTGGACCCATGGACCGCGGTCCACGACTGGTCCACGGCCACACCAGCACCACGTGGCGCCACGTCGTCCGTCCCGGCCAACCACCGCCCGCCACGTGTAGCCATGTCAGCGGATCTACACAGTCAGCGCCGCTTTTACATCTTAGCCCCTGTAAAACCTTGAAAATCCTTCACTGTTTCCTCAGTCTTGTGAAACTTACCAGCAACCCCCTGTCCTATTAGTTATTGACATTTTGGTCCCTGATGACGTCATGCTGACGTCATCACCAGAAAAGTTCAACAAAATTTCAATTTATATATTTTGATTTTCCATAAATCCTTGCTGACGTCATAAATGCCTCTGGTGACGTCATAATTCATCTTTTCCAGTATTAAAATAATTCCAGAATATTAGATTTACAGTTTAGTCCCTGGTTTAGTAAAACGATCAATACTTTTTGCTCGTAGCTCCGTTTCAGGTGATTCTTGTGCTCACAAGATCGTAGCGACGAGCCCGTTCTTTTAAAATGCTTTTCATACTGTTTTGACTCTGTTTGGTGTACTGTTTCTTATACTTTGTATGTATGTTTGTTTCCGGTAGTTGCTACGAGTAGCGGTTCGTGATCAAGATCAAGTGTACGTGAAGATCAAGCAAGAGCGTGAAGAAGGCAAGTGTCCTTGATGCATACTCCTTGTTTCCCATGCATTTACAATAATATCACACTTTACTTTACGCTTTATGCATGCTTCGAGTCAATTTGATGGGAATCCTATGTAGGGTCTCTACTAGATTTTGATATGACTTTCCTTGAAGCCCTAGAGAATTTGGTTATGGGTAGTTAAATGCTTAGCTGCTGAACATCTAGGCTGGGTTTAATTATTAATATTGACTAATGAACTATTTAATCACATGGGTGGGTGATCTTTTAGAAACATGGAATTCTAGGGGCTCGAGCAAATGCTTGTCCGGTGGACGGTGTTTTTGGGTTGATGCTTGTCTTGCTCGAGCCACCTTAAGGTTTGATGCGTGGAGTGACCACCCAGGACTTATCGTACAACCATGGGGACCATATGGCTCTGGTCTTGGCTCATTAATTAGGAGCACTCCGAGTCAGTAGGAGCCTCTGGTTGAGCGGGAGAAGGTACCGCATGGGCAAGAGGGGTTCTCGGGGGTTTTTCCTTGGGATGAAACCTGTAGCATGGCGATCCTGCGACTGGGAGATCCTTTGTAAAGGCCTCGTAGCGTCCCTATGCTATCACACCTAAGGAAGTGTGAATGTAACCTGCAAGCACAGCATGGTTGGGTTTAATGTTCCGTGAACGTTTACGTGACTCGTGGGTAAAGTTGTACAACCTCTGCAGAGTGTAAAAACTATCATGATAGCCATGCTCACGGTCAAGAGCGACCTGGACCCTCACATGTTTAGTTGGTGGAATAGTTGTTTTGGATGGGATGTTGGCCTTAGATGATAGATGCTTTACCTTTAAGGTGGGTTTGGGTTGGGAAGACTCTCACCTTGGTAAATAGGTTGTTTAATAAAACATGACCAACTAAAATCAATGCTTGCAGCCAGTTGTGTCAGCCTTTCTTGTTCTAAGCCCTCATCGCTCTACCTCCTACACTTGCAGAGTACATTTCGATGTACTCACCGTTTCCCCTTCAACCCCCTGCTGTCTCTCTCCCCCATGAATGTTGTTCAGGTTATGGAGACCATGAAGACCTAGGAGTGCGTTTCCCCGGTTGATTGCCTGTGGTCATGGAGCCTACTTCCGCACAAGATATTATGCTTTAGCTGTACTTTTCTTTTGGACCCACGGGTCATTTTGTAATATTTAAACGTGATATGGAAATGTACCATTGATGAAGTTGTACTTTATGTATGAAATATGATCCTGGCATACATAAAGTGGCACCTGATTGTGTTTATAAAATCAGGTGTTACAGAAGTGGTATCAGAGCCATATCGACCGTAGGACGCAGCCCTAGATAAACATGGTCGTTCTCTAAGGTTTATTTTGATATAAAAACTATATTATGCTTCATTTTAGTTTATTGCAAAACTTCTTTCGTGTATACGCCTTGTATTTCACGCTCTAAACTGTTTTCATTCATATTATATCCTTATCATTTATTTGTCTTGTTTAAAATTCACTTTATAAAATTGTTGCTAAGTCTTTTCTACTTCAAATGAAATAGATGGCGCGCACGAAGCAGACAGCTCGTAAGGCTACTGGAGGACGTGTACCTCGCCATCGCCTCACTTCCAAGAGCAAGCCCCAGAAGAGAGCCCCTACCCCGCCTACTAGCTTCGATGAAGATGCACCCCACCTACGCATGAAGGGCGTCAGCACCCAGCACCCCGAGCTACTCAAGACTTATGAAGACGACTTCAAGCAAGATGAGCTGCCAGCACCGACCCTCGACCCCAAGGGCAAGGCGCCCATGGAACCACGTCAGGCTTCACCACCACCACCACCAGAAGACTTCGAAGATAGCAGTGCTGGAGATCCCGAGCGTTGTATCGGTCGCTTCGTCGTACTCACGCGAACCAGTGTTGCTTCCGAAGATACCACCGAGTCGATGAAGGACACCGCTTGCTCTCGTCGCATGGATTAGGATGCACCCTTGCCTTAATAATAAGAACGTTTAGTACCGTTAAAACTACCTACACCCTGCGTGGTGAATTGCTGTGTTAGTTGCTTGCTAAGACCTTGTTATTGTGCTCAGTGTGATTCGCTTCTTCTGTAATGATTGTGATGAATTATGAGTTCATACTCATGGTGTCATCTTTTATAGTTAATTAAGTCATCTTATAGTTGAGAACCTTTCTTGCTTTCATTTATCATCATATACCCTTGCTTATACCCTCTCTTCCACTATTTTCAACGAGATGGAGCAAGCCATGGAAAATCAGACCCAAATCCTTCAAAGCATTGCACAGGCAGTACATGCACCACCCCAAATGGATGCACGCACTGAATTCTTGAAATCCATGTCGATCACTTTTGAACACACGTCAGACCCAGTGGTAGCAAATGATTGGCTGAAGGATACTGAAAGAAAATTAATTGTTGCACAGTGCAATGAGAGAGAAAAGGTGATTTATGCGAGTGGACAATTATATGGCTTAGCTTCCGATTGGTGGGACAACTATCTCAAGAATCATGGGGATCCGGAAGGGATAGAATGGCAAGAGTTCAAGGATAACTTCATTACTCAATATGTTCCTGATGGAATCCTGTGGTTCAGAAGGAAGGAGTTCCTAAGGTTAAAGCAAGGTGCCATGACAGTTAGTGAATATCATGATAAATTCATCCAGATGTCAAGATATGCCCCAGAGGATGTGAACAGTGAGCAGAAAAAGCAAGAGCTTTTTGTAGAAGGGCTAAATGATGCATTACAACATCACTTACTACCACACGACTTCCTGAATCTCCAACACATGTTTTGAAAGGCACTAGCCTTGGAGAGCAAACTCAAGGAAATGGCATCTAAGAAGAGGAAAGCTATTTCCCATGAACCAGGAGAAAGCAAAACTCGCCCCTATCACTCAAATATGGGACATGATAGGAGGCCAGGTCAAGCCCAACTTCTGCGCTCCAACTATCAAGCGCCTCAATGGAAGTTGATTGCTCCAGTGGCTAGGGCGAATCAAACAATTGTTAGAACTCCAAAAGAAGTCAAGGCGCCTATACAAAGTATGGCCTTTCTTAATTCATTACCAACCCCAATTCTGGTGGACCCAAAGGCTGCCCATTCTTTCATTAGCGCCAAGTTGGTTAAGATTCATCGGTTAACCAAACGCCCCATGAGGCGGCCAATGCTTGTTACCCTTCCTAATGGAGAAGAAAGAGCAAAATTTATTTGTCCTCGGGTCGCACTTAAAATAAGGGGGGTAGACTTCTTGGTGGATCTTGTTGTGCTACAAACCCCTGGAATTGATATCACTCTTGGGGAAAATTGGTTGTCACGTAGCAATGGTAAAGTTGATGAGACATGACAAGTAGTGTCGGTATCGAATGAGAAGGGTGAAAGAGTAGAGTTTGGGGCCGCATCACCCACAGGGGAATACATGGATAACCAAATGGAAGGTATTCTCTACCAGACAAAGGGAACCCCTATAGAGGATATTCGAGTGGTATGTGAGTTTCCAGATGTGTTTCCTGATGATCTGCCTGGTATGCCACCGGATCGTGAAATCGAGTTCGTCATTGATCTCTTACCAGGAACGGCACCTATAGCAAAGAGACCATACAGAATGGCTACAAATGAATTAGAGGAACTAAAGAAGCAACTGAAGGAATTGTTGGATAAGGATTTCATTCGTCCAAGCTCTTCACCTTGGGGAGCCCCAGTTTTGTTTGTGGAGAAGAAAGATGGATCTCAGAGGATGTGTATTGATTACCGATCATTGAATGAGGTAACCATCAAGAACAAGTACCCTCTCCCTAGAATCGAAGATCTACTTGATCAGCTGAAAGGAGCATGTGTATTCTCCAAGATTGACCTTCGTTCAGGGTACCATCAGCTTAAGATCCGAAAGTCTGACATTCAGAAGACAGCCTTCACAACCAGATATGGGCTATATGAATTCAATGTTATGTCTTTTGGGTTGACTAATGCCCCAGCCTACTTCATGAATCTGATGAATAAGGTGTTTATGGAATATCTTGATAAATTCGTTGTGGTTTTCATTGATGATATTCTAGTTTTCTCTAAGAATGAAGAAGAGCATGAAGAGCATCTGAGACTAGTATTGTAGAAGTTGAGAGAGCACCAACTATATGCCAAGCTTAGCAAATGTGACTTCTGGTTGAAGGAAGTCTCTTTCCTAGGTCACGTAATTACTGAAGGAGGTGTCAAAGTTGATCCAGGGAAAGTCCGAGATGTGCTAAACTGGAACCCACCACGGAATGTCTCGGAGATCCGCAGTTTTCTTGGACTAGCTGGATATTATCGCAGATTTATTGAAGGGTTTTCAAAAATTGCCAGGCCACTCACAGAATTATTGGAGAAGACAAGGGAATTCAAATGGACTGCAGCTTGTGATGCTAGCTTTGAGGAACTCAAGAGACGTTTGACCTCAGCTCCGATATTGAAATTCCCGGACATTCATAAACCCTTTGATATATATTGTGATGCTTCCCACTCTGGTCTTGGTTGCGTACATATGCAGGAAGGTCGAGTGATAGCCTATGCCTCGAGACAGTTACGGAAACATGAGAAGAATTATCCAACTCATGATATAGAATTGGCAGCGGTTGTTCATGCTTTGAAAATCTGGAGACATTACATCCTTGGCAATCGTTGTGAAATCTACACAGATCACAAGAGTCTGAAATATATCTTCACCCAAAATGATCTGAACTTGAGGCAACACCGTTGGTTGGAGCTGATCAAGGACTATGATCTCGGTATTAACTACCACCCTGGAAAAGCAAATGTGGTTGCAGATGCATTGAGTAGGAAGAGTTATGCTAACATGGCTATGGCATGGCTGCCTAGAGCAGAATTATGCAAAGAGTTTGAACGACTCAACCTTGGCCTCATCACCAACATGGATGGTATTACCATGGAAGTAGAGCCAACACTAGAGCAAGACATCAGAAAAGGGCAACTCGAAGATGAGAAGATCAATGAGATCAAGGAACTCATCAAGGTTGGTAAAGCCCCGGGATTTAGAATCGACGATCAAGGAACCTTGTGGCTGAAGGAAAGAATTTGTGTGCCAGACTTGAAGCCTCTCCGGGACACCATTCTACAAGAGGCACATGAGTCTGCTTATTCCATTCACCCCGGAAGCACGAAGATGTACCAAGACTTGAAGACACTATACTGGTGGTACGGCATGAAGCGAGACGTTGCAGAATATGTGGCCTTGTGTGACACATGTCAGAGAGTGAAAGCAGAACACCAAAGACCTGCAGGATTGTTGCAGCCTCTGAAGGTACCAGAATGGAAATGGGAAGAAATAAGTATGGATTTCATAGTGGGCTTACCACGCACGCAAGGTGGTTATGATTCTATATGGGTCATTGTGGATCGTTTCACCAAAGTGGCTCATTTCATCCTAGTGAAGACTACCTATACGGGAGCAAGGCTAGCAGAGCTGTATATGGCACGGATTGTCTGTCTGCATGGTGTACCTAAGAAGATCATGTCAGATCGTGGTACTCAGTTCACCTCCAGGTTCTGGGAAAAGCTTCATGAATCCATGGACACCCATCTCAACTTCAGCTCAGCCTATCATCCTCAGACAGATGGACAGACAGAGCGTACAAATCAGATACTTGAGGATATGCTTAGAGCTTGCGCATTGAAGTATGGCAAAGGTTGGGATAAGAGTCTCCCATATGCAGAGTTGTCTTATAATAACAGCTACCAAGCAAGTCTCAAGATGTCTCCATTCGAAGCGTTGTATGGCCGAAGGTGCAGAACTCCACTATTCTGGAATCAGACTGGTGAAAGTCATGTATTCGGACCTGAAATATTGAAAGAAGCTGAAAAACAGGTGCAAACAATTAAGGAAAATTTGAGGGCTGCCCAATCTAGACAGAAAAGTTATGCAGATGTCCGACGCAGAGAGCTGGTCTTTGAAGTTGGGAAGTTTGTATATCTCAAAGTATCACCAATAAGAGGTCTTCGCAGATTCAAGGTCAAGGGAAAGCTTGCACCAAGATACATTGGACCATTCAAGATCTTGGAGAGAAGAGGTGAAGTGGCATACCAATTAGAATTGCCAGAACAGCTCTCCGATGTGCATGATGTGTTCCATGTGTCTCAGTTGAAGAAGTGTCTTCGAGAACCCGAGAAGGAACGCCTACCAATGGAGGTACTCGATCTAAAGAAAGATCTGACCTACAAGGAGCACCCAATCAAGATCATAGAAACGACTGAGAGGATCACTCGAAGCAAAACTATCAGAATGTGTAAAGTGCAGTGGAGTCACCATGCAGAGGATGAAGCAACATGGGAATGAGAAGAGGACCTAAAGGCTGATTTCCTAGGGCTCTTCGCCGACTCTTCCGAATCTCGAGGACGAGATTCATCTTAAGGGGGGTAGGATTTGTAACACCCTAATTCTAATTTTTGGCAATAATTTAAAAATTTGCTAGAAATAGTTGGCTTGTAAATTTAAATGTTGGTAAGCAAGAATGAATTTCTAAAAGAAATTAAATGAACCTTAGGGTATATTTTTGTTTGTATGCATACATGCTGCCCTGCATAATTTTTCTTGTATGAAAAATGAATTTGCTTTTCAAATTTTCAAATAGGGTTTGAATCTGGAATTGTTTAAATACTAAACTTCCCTCCTATCCATTTTGGGCCGAATCTCCTTTTCCTCCTCAAAGCCCACACCAGAAGTCCTTTCACCCTCCCCCATCTTTTCTTTCTCCTTTCAGCCCAAGAGCCAACCGAAGCAGGCCTAATCCGGTCCACCTCCCTCAACCGCCGCCATCTCCCTCTTGGGCCGGCCCACATCGGCCCATCGCCCCCCTCTCCCTCTCTCACCACCAGGCGGGGCCCGCCCGTCAGCATCACCATCAACCTCCCGATCTCCCCCCCTTTCCTTTCTCCCGGCCGGCGCTTGCACAAATCCCGCACGGGATTTCAACTTTCCCTCCGTCCCGTGCCGAGCCAGGTCCACCCGGCCCCACCTCCGTGACCACCGCCTGCCCTCCATCGTTTCCCCCTCCTGGCTTGCAAGAATGGCAAGTTTTGCCATTCAAACGGCCGGCCAAGGCCGCGATCCCCGCCTCCTGTTACTCCCCCCACCCGAGCGCCTCCACCCCCATAAAATCCTCTGCAGCATCCGGCGCTTCCCCCTTCGCCACTCCATGCCACCACCATCCACCTCTCACCTCGCCGCGCCTTCCGTCGCTAGCTGCTCGCCGGAACCGAGCTCGGGTAAACTCGCCGCCGTTGAGCTTTTCCTCTCCCGGCCGCCTCTCACCCTCCCTCACCTCCTTTCCCTTTCCGCAGAAGCACACAGACGTAGTCCCGGCGCTCAGACACTCCAAGGCGCACCGAGACACCCTCCTCCCCGCACGACAGTGACCACCTCCGCCGCCTCCCGACGACCGTCGTCTACACCACACCCCCGCTCATCTCTAGCCCTCCGGTGAGCTCGCCGTCTCCGCCTCTCCCTTCTCGTCTTTTTCCCGTCGTCTCTGATGCACCACAGCGTCGCCGCCGTCCAACTCCGGCGAAGCGCCGCCGCGGGCGTTCTGTTCCCGGCGGCTCCGGCGACCCACAGCCGGCGGCGCCTCCCGGTCCGCACGATCCCGCACCAACGGCCTGGATCGCATACCCCTTCGGGATATGTAAACGGCCCACCATGGACCCCTGGACCGCGGTCCACGGCTGGTCCACGGCCACACCAGCACCACGTGGCGCCACGTCGTCCGTCCCGGCCAACCACCGCCCGCCACGTGTAGCCATGTCAGCGGATCTACACAGTCAGCGCCGCTTTTACATCTTAGCCCCTGTAAAACCTTGAAAATCCTTCACTGTTTCCTCAGTCTTGTGAAACTTACCAGCAACCCCCTGTCCTATTAGTTATTCACATTTTGGTCCCTGATGACGTCATGCTGACGTCATTACCAGAAAAGTTCAACAAAATTTCAATTTATATATTTTGGTTTTCCATAAATCCTTGTTGACATCATAAATGCTTCTGGTGACGTCATAATTCATCTTTTCCAGTATTAAAATAATTCTAGAATATTAGATTTACAGTTTAGTCCCTGGTTTAGTAAAACGATCAATACTTTTTGCTCGTAGCTCCGTTTCAGGTGATTCTTGCACTCACACGATCGTAGCGACGAGCCCGTTCTTTTAAAATGCTTTTCATAATGTTTTGACTCTGTTTGGTGTACTGTTTCTTATACTTTGTATGTATGTTTGTTTCCGGTAGTTGCTACGAGTAGCGTTTCGTGATCAAGATCAAGTGTACGTGAAGATCAAGCAAGAGCGTGAAGAAGGCAAGTGTCCTTGATGCATACTCCTTGTTTCCCATGCATTTACAATAATATCACACTTTACTTTACGCTTTATGCATGCTTCGAGTCAATTTGATGGGAATCCTATGTAGGGTCTCTACTAGATTTTGATATGACTTTCCTTGAAGCCCTAGAGAGTTTGGTTATGGGTAGTTAAATGCTTAGCTGCTGAACATCTGGGCTGGGTTTAATTATTAATATTGACTAATGAACTATTTAATCACATGGGTGGGTGATCTTTTAGAAACATGGAATTCTAGGGGCTCGAGCAAATGCTTGTCCGGTGGACGGTGTTTTTGGGTTGATGCTTGTCTTGCTCGAGCAACCTTAAGGTTTGATGCGTGGAGTGACCACCCAGGACTTATCGTACAACCATGAGGACCATATGGCTCTGGTCTTGGCTCATTAATTAGGAGCACTCCCAGTCAGTAGGAGCCTCTGGTTGAGCGGGAGAAGGTACCGCATGGGCAAGAGGGGTTCTCGGGGGTTTTTCCTTGGGATGAAACCTGTAGCATGGCGATCCTGCGACTGGGAGATCCTTTGTAAAGGCCTCGTAGCGTCCCTATGCTATCACACCTAAGGAAGTGTGAATGTGCCCTGCAAGCACAGCATGGTTGGGTTTAACGTTCCGTGAACGTTTACGCGACTCGTGGGTAAAGTTGTACAACCTCTGCAGAGTGTAAAAACTATCATGATAGCCGTGCTCACGGTCAAGAGCAACCTGGACCCTCACATGTTTAGTTGGTGGAATAGTTGTTTTGGATGGGATGTTGGCCTTAGATGATAGATGCTTTACCTTTAAGGTGGGTTTGGGTTGGGAAGACTCTCACCTTGGTAAATAGGTTGTTTAATAAAACATGACCAACTAAAATCAATGCTTGCAGCCAGTTGTGTCAGCCTTTCTTGTTCTAAGCCCTCATCGCTCTACCTCCTTCACTTGCAGAGTACATTTCGATGTACTCACCGTTTCCCCTTCAACCTCCTGCTGTCTCTCTCCCCCATGAATGTTGTTCAGTTTATGGAGACCATGAAGACCTAGGAGTGCGTTTCCCCGGTTGATTGCCTGTGGTCATGGAGCCTGCTTTCGCACAAGATATTAAGCTTTAGCTATACTTTTCTTTTGGACCCACGGGTCATTTTGTAATATTTAAACGTGATATGGAAATGTACCATTAATGAAGTTGTACTTTATGTATGAAATATGATCCTGGCATACATAAAGTGGCACCTGATTGTGTTTATAAAATCGGGTGTTACAATGGATCCGGCGGCTTTTCGGGGTAGGAGCTATAAATAGACTGGGGAAACCCTAGTCCAAAGGGAGGCTGAGACTGTGCAAAAATAGCCTGGGCATATGCGCGTGGGCCGGTCAACCCAGGGCCTTTTTGTCCTGCGTCGGGCCTGGCTTTCTCGTGTGAGCTCCTCTCGTCATTTGCATGTGGGCTTTGGACGTCATTATCCCCGCGATCAAGATAGGGGGTATTGTTGCATGAACTCTGATCTTTTATCTTGGTCCTCGGGAATATCTTGTAGTTGCACCTTGGTCCTTGCCACCTTTGGAAGTAAGTTCATCTTGTATTTGCATACGAACGGAGCTCCTTGATCCTCTTGTATAGCACCCACCAAACATGATGCAAACTTATCCTTGAGAACCATGTGTGGTTCGAGGACCGGTAGATGGTCGCTTCCTGGTGTGATGAGTGATTGACAACGTGGTGTGGACTGATTCTTGGCTAAGTATTGCAGGTGCAGGTTGCGGCTTGACTGGTGTTGGTGCAGGTGAAGAACAAGCGCGAAAGGTCGTTGCCGGTGAGGCCTCCAGGTGTGGAGAAGACAAGTAGGCTTGGTTCGAGGGACCCGGTGGCCAGCGGGGTCAAGTGCGGGCCGCATGGTGGCAAGAACAGCAAGATGAAGTCATGGACGGTTTCTTGGTTGAGCCTCAAAACCATGGTCGAGCCGGGACTACGTGGGAGCCGAGTCATGAGTGGTGATTGGCGAAGGCTACACCGAGTTCGCGGGGTTTCCCGTGGTTCACCAGAAAACCACTGGGTTCCTTGGTTGATCCACAAAGCCAAGACCGAAGAACCGAAGACGGAGGTGCAGCAGCATCAGACCGGTCTGACCGGTGGGTACCAGTCTGACCGGTGAGGAGCACCGGTCTGACTGGTGTGCGACGACGCAGTCCGGAATCTTCGAAGCGGAGGACACGCGTCGGGATCGCAAGGCTTGCGTCGAGGCTAAGCAAGTTTGCGGTCACTGGGCATCCATCCGATGGTGTGAAGACAAAGACTTCCAAATTCGCCCTTGAGGGGCATGTATCCCTAGTTAGCTAGTAAGGGTATTTTAGTCTTTCGGTTGCCTCCATATAACCCAAGGGGTGAGAGGATGGCAGCCATCTCTTGGGACCCTAGCTCATTTGGTTTTCCTATTTTCTCTTCCTATTTTCCATAGGATTTTTGTAGGACTAGCTTGAGAGCTTCATGGTGGGATCTTGTGAGAGGGAAGGATGATCGGGCGGCAAGCTAGACCTTGTATGAACCTCTTTGGTATGTATAGATGATTCGGCGTGGTTCCTCAAGGCTTGGATGTGTCTTTCCCGTTTCTCCTTTTTGGTGATTTTCGGAGGTTTTTCTTGGTGAATTTCTTGTGGCAGTTTTGAGACCTTTCTCTTTGGGATTTGGTGGGGGATGTATGCATGAACCCCTCGTGATTCTTTTCCCTTTGATTCCCCTCCCAAATCCGTGAGTAAAGGGGCTCGATTTTGGGGTTTTCGCAGTTCTAGGGTTCGTGGTGTTCTTGGCGGAAATCCTTCAATTCCTCTTGATTCAACGAGTTTTGGTGGACCAAATCTTGGCTATGGAGTGCCCATGAGGTGTTCCGACTATCCCCAAAGTCTTGTGCGAATCCGTGGAGCGAATCGGGAGATCGGGAGTTGGATTTGGGGGAGTTGACCCGCGGGCGCTGTTCATCCCGAGCTGCCCAGGTGTGACCGGTCTGACCGGTGCTCTTGACCGGTCTGACCGGTGCGAGCCCCTCGTGGGTTTTGTCTCGGGGAACTGCTGTGTTCGTGTGGTTTTATCCCGTGGTCCTGCTGTCCAGTTCTTGGCCCATTTGGAGTTGTTTAGCTAGGCTTTGTGAGGGGTTTTCCTTCTTGGCAGGTTGTTCTTTGGTGGTGGTTTTTGTTCCAAGGCCTAGAGGAGTCACTGAGGCTTCCTGGAACTTTGCTGTGCATCTGCTGTTCGCCACCGGCCTGACCGGCAGAGTCCACCGGTCTGACAAGTGCCATCGGTCTGACCGGCAGGAGCCATCGGTCTGACCGGTGTGGCACAGACAGTAGGCTGCTCAGTTTTCCGCCGTGCGTTTGGGGTGTTTGGTTCGGTTGGTTGAGTTGTTGGTTCCTAGGACCAGTAGCACTCCAGTGGCTACGTGGTCTTGGCCAACTTGGGTAGTTGAGTCGGAGACGTGTGTTGGAAGCCGTGTTCATCTTGTTGGAGTCTCTATCTCCTTCGAGAAGAATTTTTATTAGCTCCCATTCACTCCCCCCTCTCTGGTTCGCCGTTTCGGTCCTTCAAGTGGTATCAGAGCCGGTTACGGATCTTCAGATTCTAACCAGTCTATGATCCAAGGATGGCATACCAGGAACGGGGTTCGGGTCCTCCGCACTTCGATGGCAAAAACTATCAGATGTGGCAGAGGCGGATGGCGGCGTTCCTCCGCGGTAAGGGTCAGATCCTTTGGGACGTTACGGTGAACACAGCTTATGTTCATCCGATTAACTTCCTTGCTCCAGGATCGAGGGATATGTTCGACGCCAACAACAAGGCGGTTGACTACTTGTTTCGTGCTCTGTGTTAGTCCGAATTCGATCGGGTTCAGACAGAGGACTTAGCTTGTAGGATTTGGGAGCAGTTGATGGATGCACATGCTGGGAATTCTCAGGTTCAGGCTCGGATGTACGCGACTTACCGGAGAGAGTACGAGAACTTCACTCATCTCCCCGGCGAGTCCGTCGATGCCCTTTTCCAGCGGTTTACGGTCGTTGTGAACAACATGAGAGCCAATGTGGTCGTGCTCCCATACGATGATCATGAAAGGGCCGTGAAGCTCTTGCACTCGTTGGATCGTACCGTATGGGACGGGAAGGTCGAGGCTATCCTTGAGTTCGAGAAGTATGACACCTTGACCGTGAACGAGCTGTTCTCGAAGCTCAAGTCGGCTGAGTTGGACCGTGGTATGATAGCCAAGATCGAGAGCCCAACTGATTCTCATAGTCTTGCTCTCGTTGGTGGCAAAGGAGCTAAGTCTAACGCTAACGCATCCTCCAGGATGTACTCTCTGTCTTCTTTGATGTCTTTGCCAGATGAGGAGTTCGACGTGCTTGGAGAGGACGAGCTGGCGTTGCTGACCAGACGGTTCGAGAGGCTGCACGAGAACCGGGTGAACACGAGGAGGACAGGACGGACGTGCTTTCAGTGTGGCAAGCCGGGACACTTCGTCGCCGACTGCCCGGAGAAGACGGAGAACAAGGACGGCTACAAGCACCGGTCGAGCAAGGACGCCAAGTACCGATCGAGGCGCGATCACAAGCACAAGAACAAGCACCAGGACGAGCGACGGTCGAGGAAGAAGGACGGCCGCGGCAGGAAGGCCTGAGCGATGGTCGGAGCGAGCGACGTCGACTCCAGCTCCGCCTACTCTTCCTCAAGCTCGAGTAGCAGTGAAGACGAAGGTGATCGGCGCAAGAACAAGAAGTTATCCAAGAACTTGAGCGGGCTGAGTTGCTTCGCACGAGATGGCTTCTGCGGCATGGCTCGTAGCTCCGGCAGCAAGAAGAGTTACCAGAGCGACTCGGACTTCGACTCCGATGATGAGGTACGTGACGAGCTTCCCTTCTTGCGTGAGGAGAACGAGCGTCTTGGCAAGTTGCTTGATAATCGTGATGACATGCTTAGAGAGGCCAAGAAGATGAGGAAAGAGCTTAGGGCCTCACTAGAAGATGCTAGGAACCGTGTGGCTGAGCTAGAAACCCAGAACCTAGATGCTAAGCTTGAGATTGATTCACTTAAGGCTTCTCCTGTGGTTTCTGATGACATTGATTGCTGTGATTGCTCTGTGTACCTAGCTGATCTTACTGCTCTTAAGGATAAGCATGCTTCTACTTGTGATGAACTAGATATGCTTAGGGTTAAAGTGGCTGAGCTTAAGTCTAGACCTGCTTTGCTAGGTGCTTGCACTTCTTGCCCTGTTTTGCATGGAAAGATTGATGAGATGCATGCTTACACTGTTTCGCTTGAGGCTAAGTTGAAAGAGCCTATTCCCACTTCTTGCTCTACTTGTGAATTGCATGCGGTTACAAATTTGGAGCTTGCGCATTATGTTGATCGCTTGCAGGATGAGAATGATGAGCTGAGGAAATGTATGAGTTGGTTGTCGGGTCATGAGCCTCAGCTTGGTATCATGATAGCGGCTTTCAAACGCTATGATGGTCAGGCACTTGGGGCTGACAAGCTTGGAGAGAACAGTGGTGAGGGAGTTGAGAGAGTTGGAGAGATCCCTATCCCACCACTAAACAGACACAAGAATAGGTTTGAGCCAAAGCCTAACCATCTCAGAAACAAACTTGACACTACTCCAGATCCACCCATATTCCCTCACCCAACGAATGATTTCCAAAAACTGGTGAAGTTTGTGAGCCCAAAGGGAGGTGAGGAAGGAGAGAAGAAGGGTGAGAAGCCGAGTGAGCAGCCACAACCCAAGCATAAGTCTAAGCCACAGCCCATGAAGTTCCATTGTGGGTATTGTGGGAGAGATGGTCACAAGGGCGAGTTTTCCTTCAAAAGTAAGCGTGAGGAGAGAATGGCTAGAGAGTGGGCTAACAAGGACAGGTACCACCCCTCTAATGGTGTACCTGAGCCTCGTACGCAGATGCCCAGGGCCAAGGCGATTGTGAGGACGGTTCCGGCTTGGGGAGATCGGAAGGTAGCAGGTGGTGCTGCTGGCCGAGCTACACCAGTCAGACCGGTGCGCTACACCGGTCAGACCGGTGCAGGTCTGAACAGACAGCGGTCTGGTTTTCGTGCTCGTGACGATGCTCGGTTTGGTTCTGGTGGTTGGTCTGGAAAGTTTACAGGTGGTCAGTTTGCTAGGCGTTCTCCACCTCGTGCTCTATACGAGGGTGTGAGGAGTCGTAGCTTTGAGATGGAGAGGAGGAATGGTCCACGGTCTTCTTTTCGTGGCTTTCGTTCTCCTCCAGCTAGAGAGGGTTGGTTCCCTCGTAGTGGTTACCGTGGTGGTGTTCGTGGTGGTAGCTTTGATAGGCGTGATGATATGTTTTGTGCTAACCCCACTTTGGAGCAAATGGCTCGGCACTGGTTTTACTCTTTTGGTACTAACCCCAGTGCTGAGTCGTTTGTTCACTCACGTGCTCGCTTTTGAATTTTAGGTGGGAGACTTGAGGAACGTTTGGTTGATTGACTCCGGTTGCTCGAGGCATATGACCTGAGACAAGGGGTGGTTCTCAAGTCTCGTCCCGGTGGTGTCCAAGACATACATCACCTTTGGGGACAATGGGCGAGGGCGTGTGCTTTCAGAAGGTGAGATTAAGGTAAGTGACAAGGTCACTCTCAGGTGTGTTGCTCTTGTTCAATCGCTCGGATTCAATTTGCTTTCCGTGTCCCAGCTTTTGGATGAGGGCTTTGAGGTGTTGTTTCGGCCTGGTGGTTCTCGGATTTTAGATTCTCGAGGGGACCTTGTTTGCATGGTCGTTCCCGAGGGTCAAGTGTTTCGAGCTGATTTTTCTCAATCCTCTGGTGTGGAGCATTGTTTCTTGGCTGGATCTTCGAGTGAGTTGTGGAAGTGGCATAGGAAGTTGGGTCACTTGAGCTTTGACCTTTTGTCTCGCTTGAGTAAACTCAATTTGGTTCGAGGATTGCCACGGCTGAGGTTTGAAAAAGAGTTGGTTTGTGCGCCGTGTCGGCATGCTAAGATGGTAGCTTCTTCCCATCCACCCCTCACCGATGTGATGACGGAGCGTCCATGCGAGCTGCTCCATATGGACCTTGTTGGCCCAGCTCGTGTGCGATCTGCGGGTGGGAAGTGGTATGTCCTTGTTGTGGTGGACGACTACTCTCGGTATGCGTGGGTGTTCTTTCTTGAGGAGAAAGGGGAGACGTTTGGTTTTATTCGAGATCTTGTCTTGAGGTTAAGAAACGAGAGGCACGGGGATGCCATACGAGCGATCCGCAGTGACAATGGCTCGGAATTCAAAAACTCTCGCTTCGAAACCTTTTGCCATGACTTGGGTCTTGAACACTAGTTTTCGAGTCCGTATACGCCTCCCCAGAATGGCGTGGTGGAAAGGAAAAACAGGACCTTGTGCGAGATGGCTCGGACGATGCTCGACGAGCATAGGACTCCGAGAAGGTTCTGGGCTGAGGCGGTCAATACCGCGTGCTATGTGTCGAACAGGATCTACCTCAGGGTTCACAAGAAGAAAACCTGTTACGAGTTGATGCACAGCCGCACGCCCAAGGTGAGTCACTTCCATGTCTTTGGTTGTAAATACTTCATTCTGAAGAAAGGGAAGAAGTTGGACAAGTTCGAGGCTAGGTCTGTCGATGGCATTTTCTTTGGTTACGCATCTCATTCTAGAGCATTTCGTGTGCTCAATCTTGAAACTAACCAAATCGTGGAGACTTGCGAGGTAACCTTCGACGAGACACAGCCACGTAGTCAGCTTATTTTTGAGTGTGCAGGTGACGACGAACTTGGCAAGGAGATCTTTCTGGAGGAGGAGCATGAACATGGAGATGATGAAGATGGCGGTGTGGTGCCTGCGGCTGAACATGTACCTACTACTTTGACGACGATCGAGAACGGGCCCTCTCCCACACCTACAACGACAAACCCAGATCAAGGCGAAGCTGCTGTTGAGGGGGAGGTAGCATCAAGGCTAGAACCTCCCCGGCGAGTGCAAGTGGATCACCCAGCTTCGAGAATCATCGGCGACATGAATGAACGTACTACACGGTCGAGGGTTTGGAACAATTCTCATTTCGCTCATGCTGCTTTTGTTGCCACCTTTGAGCCCAAGGACATTGGACACGCGCTATCTGATCACAATTGGGTTAACTCGATGCATGAGGAGTTGGAGAATTTTGAGAGGAACCAAGTTTGGGAATTGGTTGACCCTCCCCCAGGGTGTAAGCCGATTGGGACAAAATGGGTGTGGAAGAACAAAGAGGGAGAGAAAGGAGAAGTGGTGCGGAACAAGTCAAGACTTGTTGCTCAGGGGGTACTCACAGAAAGAAGGGATCGACTATGAGGAGACCTTTGCTCCCGTAGCTCGTTTGGAGGCGATCAGGATCATTCTAGCCTTTTCCGTGGCTAAAGGATTCAAGTTGTACCAGATGGATGTCAAGAGTGCTTTCCTAAATGGTGTTTTGGAGGAAGTAGTGTATGTGAGGCAACCACCGGGGTTTGAGAGTGAGAAGTACCCCCACCGGGTGTACAAGTTGAGGAAGGCGCTGTATGGGCTGAAGCAGGCGCCTAGAGCTTGGTACGGTAGGTTGAGGGGGTTCCTGTTTGAGAGAGGGTTTGAGATGGGGAAGGTCGATCAGACCTTGTTTCTCCTTAGGCAGGGCAAAGATATCCTGATTGTGCAGGTATACGTGGATGATATTGTCTTTGGTGGCTTATCTAACTCTCTTGTTGCAAGGTTTGCAGAAGACATGAGCAGGGAATTTGAGATGAGTATGATGGGTGAGTTGCAGTTCTTCCTCGGGCTACAAATCAAGCAATCAAAGAAAGGAATATTTGTGCACCAAGCTAAGTACACCAAGGACATTGTGAGGAAGTTCAAGATGGATGACTCCAAGGCCATGGCGACGCCTATGAGTACGACTACAGCTCTTGATGCGGACGAGGAAGGTGAACACGTGGACCAGAAGGAGTACCGGAGCATGATCGGGTCACTCCTCTACTTGACGGCGACGAGGCCGGACATCCAATTCTCGGTATGTCTGTGCGCTCGTTTTCAAGCGTCTCCGACGACTTCGCATCGGCAAGCAGTCAAGGGCATATTCAGGTATTTGCGACATACTCCCGACTTTGGCCTTTGGTACTCCGCGTCTTCTTCTTTGGCTCTTCATGGATTTTCGGACGCGGATTTTGCCGGGTGTCGGTTGGATAGGAAGTCTATTTCTGGGACTTGCCAGTTTTTGGTTTCCTCTTTGGTGTCTTGGTCTTCCCGCAAACAGTCGAGTGTTGCTCAATCCACTACCGATGCAGAGTATGTTGCCGCAGCTAGTTGTTGCTCTCAGCTCCTTTGGATCACATACACCATGAGCGACTTTGGTGAGGAGTATACCCATGTCCCACTTCAATGTGATAGCACAAGTGCCATAAGCGTTGCAAAGAACCCAGTGCTCCATTCCAAAACCAAGCACATAGAAGTGAGGTATCATTTCCTGAGAGACAATGTAGAGAAAGGGAAGATAGCCTTGATCCATGTACCTACACATGACCAACTAGCCGATATTTTCACCAAACCCCTAGATCAAGCAACTTTCACTCGTTTGCGGGGGGAGCTTGGTGTGTATTTGATTTCTTGAGTTGGTGTGTGGGAGCTCCTTTGTAGCATATGTATAAGCTTTCCTTTGTGCATTTCTTGCATTTGCATTGCATTTGTATCATGATGTATAGTCATCTTTGTATGATAGCTTGCATGCATTTTGTTTAACATGCATTGTGTAGGAAAGCTTCTCCTATATACATTGTTCACCATGGTATGCTATATATGATCTTGTGGGCTAGTTTGGTATGATTTGGCTTAGTCTGGCTTAGCTCTTGATGATCTTGATTTATATCCATAGTTGATGGCTATGTTTTTCAAAAATTTCATATGTATGCTCTCTTATGAGTAAATGTCTTTATATGATCTTGACATGTTTTTGTGGCTTGGCTATGCTTCATTTGTGGTTGGATAGCTTATTTTGATCATATGGGGCCAAAGGCTCATTTGCCATCATGAATGTTTAGCCCCCATGCTTCATCTTGTGGAGGGGCATAAGTTCCTTTTTGTCGCAAAGACATTTCATGTACCAAATATGAATCTGAAAATGAAATGTAAATTGCTTGGAAAATGTGCTCCCATGTCATATGTGCTTATTTTTATAGCTTTGGGTGCTAAACCGTTGCATGTTGCTTACCAATGAGAAGTCTCATACATAGAAGTAAGCACATGGCTCGGTATGCTTTGACATGACATGAGGTGCTTGTGGGTGTTTATGATAGTCTTATGCTTAGAATGGTTGTCCTAGCATGAAGTTTGTGTGGCTTTGCCATTTTGATATGTTTTGATGATGTTTAGGACTTTGCTCATGAGAGGGATTTTTTTTGTAAAAATGCTCAATTCTATCTTAGCTTCGTCCATTGGTTGTGAAACTTGGTGATCTTGTAGTTTTTGTCCATACGAAGCTATCGAGTATCTAACTTGCTCATTTGGAGGTGTGTAGCATGCTATGTTGAATTTTGTCTATTTGAGAAGCTCTAGGTTGAAATTTTCCTAATTTTGGCTTGATTCATGCATTGTCAGCAAGGGGGAAAAGTTTGAGCATGTTTTGGTCTACTGAATGCATTTGGAGGGTTTTCATGTGGTTTTGAGCCATTTCTGGGCTCTGTTGTGCACCGGTCTGACCGGTTGAGGTCACCGGTCTGACCGGTCAGAGTGCTGGTTCTGTTCATATGTTGGGCACCGGTCTGACCGGTGGTGTTGGCCGGTCTGACCGGTCAGAGCTGAGCTGATGCAGCTTCTCTGTTTCGTCAAGTGGTTTGCATGCATTCGTCCAGGGGGAGTTGCATTGGTTCAAGGGAAGCTTGCATGTGTGCAGGGGGAGCTCTTTGTGGTTTTCGAGCTTTGGATTGGTGGTTTGTGCTCTTTGCTTGAGCATGTTTTGTCTCGGATGTGTCGAGCCGTTGCCCTTGCCTAAGGGGTCCGAGACTTGTCTTCTTCAAGTGATCTTGCTCTTTGCCTTTTCTTTGGCTTTCGATCGCTTGTTGGAGTTTCTTTTAGTCGTTTCTTTTCTTTTTCTTTTCTCTTGGTTACCAAAACGTGTGTGTTGTCAATGCACTCATCAAGGGGGAGATTGAGAGCCATGTGTGGTTCGAGGACCGGTGGATGGTCGCTTCCTAGTGTGATGAGTGATTGACAACGTGGTGTGGACTGATTCTTGGCTAAGTATTGCAGGTGCAGGTTGCGGCTTGACTGGTGTTGGTGCAGGTGAAGAACAAGCGCGAAAGGTCGTTGCCGGTGAGGCCTCCAGGTGTGGAGAAGACAAGTAGGCTTGGTTCGAGGGACCCGGTGGCCAGCGGGGTCAAGTGCGGGCCGCATGGTGGCAAGAACAGCAAGATGAAGTCATGGACGGTTTCTTGGTTGAGCCTCAAAACCAAGGTCTAGCCGGGACTACGTGGGAGCCGAGTCATGAGTGGTGATTGGCGAAGGCTACACCGAGTTCGTGGGGTTTCCCGTGGTTCACCAGAAAACCACTGGGTTCCTTGGTTGATCCACAAAGCCAAGACCGAAGAACCGAAGACGGAGGTGCAGCAGCATCGGACTGGTCTGACCGGTGGGTACCAGTCTGACCGGTGAGGAGCACCGGTCTGACCGGTGTGCGACGACGCAGTCCGGAATCTTCGAAGCAGAGGACACGCGTCGGGATCGCAAGGCTTGCGTCGAGGCTAAGCAAGTTTGCGGTCGCTGGGCTTCCATCCGATGGTGCGAAGACAAAGACTTCCAAATTCGCCCTTGAGGGGCATGTATCCCTAGTTAGCTAGTAAGGGTATTTTAGTCTTTCGGTTGCCTCCATATAACCCAAGGGGTGAGAGGATGGCAGCCATCTCTTGGGACCCTAGCTCATTTGGTTTTCCTATTTTCTCTTCCTATTTTCCTTAGGATTTTTGTAGGACAAGCTTGAGAGCTTCATGGTGGGATCTTGTGAGAGGGAAGGATGATCGGGCGGCAAGCTAGACCTTGTATGAACCTCTTTGGTATGTATAGATGATTCGGCGTGGTTCCTCAAAGCTTGGATGTGTCTTTGCCGTTTCTCCTTTTTGGTGATTTTCGGAGGTTTTTCTTGGTGAATTTCTTGTGGCGGTTTTGAGACCTTTCTCTTTGGGATTTGGTGGGGGATGTATGCATGAACCCCTCGTTGTTCTTTTCCCTTTGATTCCCCTCCCAAATCCGTGAGTAAAGGAGCTCGATTTTGGGGTTTTCGCAGTTCTAGGGTTCGTGGTGTTCTTGGCGGAAATCCTTCGATTCCTCTTGATTCAACGAGTTTTGGTGGACCAAATCTTGGCTATGGAGTGCCCATGAGGTGTTCCGACTATCCCCAAAGTCTTGTGCGAATCCGTGGAGCGAATCGGGAGATCGGGAGTTGGATTTGGGGGAGTTGACCCGCGGGTGCTGTTCATCCCGAGCTGCCCAGGTGTGACCGGTCTGACCGGTGCTCTTGACCGGTCTGACCGGTGCGAGCCCCTGTGGGTTTTGGCTCAGGGAACTGCTGTGTTCGTGTGGTTTTGTCTCGTGGTCCTGCTGTCCAGTTCTTGGCCCGTTTGGAGTTGTTTAGCTAGGCTTTGTGAGGGGTTTTCCTTCTTGGCAGGTTGTTCTTTGGTGGTGGTTTTTGTTCTAGGGCCTAGAGGAGTCACTGAGGCTTCCTGGAACTTTGCTGTGCATCTGTTGTTCGCCACCGGCCTGACCGGCAGAGTCCACCGGTCTCACCGGTGCCATCGGTCTGACCGGCAGGAGCCATCGGTCTGACCGGTGTGGCACAGACAGCAGGCTGCTCAGTTTTCCGCTGTGCGTTTGGGGTGTTTGGTTCGGTTGGTTGAGTTGTTGGTTCCTAGGACTAGTAGCACTCCAGTGGCTACGTGGTCTTGGCCAACTTGGGTAGTTGAGTCGGAGACGTGTGTTGGAAGTCGTGTTCATCTTGTTGGAGTCTCTATCTCCTTCGAGAAGAATTTTTATCGGCTCCCATTCACTCCCCCCCCCTCTCTGGTTCGCCGTTTCGGTCCTTCAATCCTTTAAGCACATAATTTCCTGCATAAACATAACACTTCCAAAAGTACATTTACAGATGAACTTGTTACATTATTAGTACGCCTAGTGGCTGGTTAGTTCCAAATAAAAGTCGAAACCAATGTGTAACGAGTTCTCTAGGATTGTCATATCTGACCGCCAACACCGGTGAGGGGAGGTTGGAGATGTGGCAGGTCGGTTGGACTGACCAGTTTATGTGGGCTGGTTCAGGTGGAGAGGAAACAGAGAGAGAGGAGAGGTGGGCTGGCTGCGAAAGAGTGGGGTTTGGCTCAAGAAACTTTACAGAGAGATTTAGAGATAAAGATGTGAGATTGAGAGAGAATGAGAAAGAGAGATACAAAGACGAACATATTCGAGTTTGAAAACTCAAATACATTTTCACACAAATAAAATATGCATTGCAGCATGGATGCATCCAACAAATATTTATAACCTATGATTCATTTCTTTATTTTAGAAAATTTATTTATTTTGAAATAATTATACACACTCTATTTAATTCTTGTAAATCTTAATAGAAATTTTAAATTCTAGTCAAATTGCAAACTAGGGTGTTACAAAGTCAAAACAAATGTGTAACAATTGCTCTAGGGGTGTCATATTTGACCGCCAACAAAAGTACATATGGAGCTTCTGACATTTTGCATGACTCACCATCCTTAGTTGCAATCATGTGTAGATTTGATCGAATGCTTATCTCTTCCAAATCAACCCTAGCATTGATGGTGTCCTTTGTCTTCCCAGCTATTTTAAGCAACGATCCAATAAGGTTTTCGCATATGTTTT
The DNA here is from genome assembly GCA_036936925.1 of Cenchrus fungigraminus. Taxonomy (NCBI): domain Eukaryota; kingdom Viridiplantae; phylum Streptophyta; class Magnoliopsida; order Poales; family Poaceae; genus Cenchrus; species Cenchrus fungigraminus. Next base: position 50,822,129 of record CM072772.1, on the reverse strand, counting down.
TCAATGTGCATCACATCAAGGTTATGTGCCAGCTCTAGAGATGAACAATACGACAAGTCCCACAAACCAACCCTTCGGCTCCAGCACTGTCCGGATTCCCGCTTCCTTTTTTTACCTTGAGGTAGAGGATGCTTTCATGGTCTAATGTCTTTAACCTTCTCCAGTTTCCACGTCAGCTCCCCATGGGTAAACTGCCTTGGCTTTTCTCGGTTTTCAATGGTACCATCAAAATCTACTATCTTTCTTCTCCATGGATGGTCTGTTGGAAGGAAACGACGATGCCGGTGTAACATATCTATATCTAGTTATTCAATCTCCTTGAGCAAGGATCCTTGTCACAACGCACACATGCAAAATAGTCTTTCATGACTCGCTCACACAACGTGCTCAATGCTAGATAATCATGTATGCACCAAAGAACCGTAGCACACAGTGTAAATTTTCCACCACTAACAACATCGATTGCATCGACACCCTTCCAAAGACCCTTCAGCTCTTCGACGAGAGGTTCCATGAAGATATCAAAATCCTTTGATGGAGAACTCAGCTTAGGGATCAATAAGGCCATCATGAAGCTTGATTCTTCCATGCATACCCATGGTGGCATGTTATACGGCACAACAAATACTGGCCACATACTATATAAGTTGGTCATGTTGCCAAATGGATTGAAACTATCAGTTGCAAGATCAAGTCTAATGTTCCTAGCATCTTTTTCAAATTCTGGCCAAGTTCGATCGAAGTGTTTCCGTGCCTCACCATCAGCTGGATGGCTAAGCTTATTCTTCACTGGTTTTCGCTTCAACTTGTGTCATCATGCATCCTTTGTGGTTTTTTATGAAAGAAACATCCTCTTCAGCCTAGAAATCAGCGGAAAATGCCTCAATACCTTTTGAGGAACGCAATTGTTGGTGTCTGCATCCTTCCATCTTGAATCCGCTTCACAACATACTGGGCACACATTAAGTTTGACATACTTCTCCTTGCAAAAAATACACAATTATTATTGCAAACATGGATTTTTCATAGCCGAGTCCCATGGCATGTATGTACTTCATTGCCTCATCAAAAGATTTTAGAAGGAACACTTCTGGGAATCCTTTTTGTAACAACTTCATCGTCGCATTGAATTCGACGTTGCTCATCTGATTGAAAGACTTTCTATGAAGTAACTTCACAACAAATGTAAATTGTGCATATGTAGATGTCAGTGACACCTTACGGTTTAGATGTTCCTTTACAAATCCATACATTTTCTCACTGAGCACCTCACCCTTGCGTAAGTTAGCAATCACTTTAGCAATTCCATCTCCACGGCCTTCATCATCCTCCATACCCGATATGTATTGGTTTTCCTAGACCGTTTCCTGATCACCGACATCCCGTGGAGCTGCATTATCCGCATCCCCCTCTGCATTCGGCAGAATTGCAATTCCTCAACTCCATCATCCTACAGAATTGCATTTTCCTAAACCCAATTTTCCTGAACATTTGCATCTTCGTCAACCATATCTTCTAAAGCTTCTTCATGATGGATCCACCTAGTGTAAGTGGTTGCCATCCCACTCACAAGTAAGTGAACTCCAATTCGCTCTATAGTCCCTGTAGATTTATCGAGGCATTGACGACACAGGCATAGTATTTCTTCATCATCCTCAGTGTATCTTGTCTGAAGAAATACCAAGATATCCTGGACCCCTCTCTCATGATCAGTGGTAAAACCAGTACAACTGGTTATCTTGCGTCTATCCATCTGGAATGTTTTTGGCGAATCCAACTCAAAATTACTGACCATAGAACGAATCGAAAAGAACATTTTGCAAAATGATTTTTTCCATATTTAACACAAAATTACTTACCAGATTGACACACCGCTGCAAGAAGTATCACCAAGGTTGCGCCTGTAGGAGTGAGCTGCCGTTGGAAGGCCCAAATCTCTGCCGGAATGATCCGTTCTGGTCTCCTACTCGCCTCTTCGTTCTCCTTTTCCCCTTTCAAGGCAGCGGGCTGTAGCGCGGGCTTTTCTCTCGCCAACTTACCAGAACCGCTCTGTGCTGTGGTTGGGGTAGATGTGTCCAGTGACCTGGCGTGGGCGACTGACCACGTGGCATAGGCCACAACTGGTGTGATGGGGACGGCCGACCAAGTGGTGTTCGTGGCCAGTTGACTTGGCGCGGGTGGCTAATTGTGAGCTGGCGCGAGACCACATGAAAATATCGGATACATGTATAAAGTTTCACAAAAAAGTCACAAAACCATAAGGTGGTGCAGTGGTAAACAATGTTGTGTTGTTGCTGTAGGTCTTCGGTTCGATCCCTCGTGATGGCGAATTATTTTTGCAACATTTCAATGGGGCGCTAGCGATTGGGCTCCAGCTGTTTGAACTTACATGTGGGACCAAGGTTGGTTTATACTGCTGCTTCAACTTACATGTTTGACCGATGTTGGTTTACGACATTTTCGAAGAGCTTATGGCATCACAAAACCAGCATGCAATAGGGAATGCCCGGCTACAGTAGCAACTGTTATGATGATAGTTTTTTTGTCACTAAATTTGCTCGGAATTGAAATGTTATGACGAGATTAGCCAGGAACATCATAAATCAATGACGCTAAAATGTGGTTGCGTCACTAGTCAATATTTTTCTTGTAGTGATAATTCCCAATTGACTTCAGCTCGATGGTAGCCTTCTGAAGTTTTTGTCGCACTATCTTGAGCTCATTCCTAATCTCTCTAAGCTCACAGTTAGCTTTTCCCAAATCAACTCATCGTCCAGAAGTTTGAGGCCTCCGCGGCTCGAGCTCCCGGACTTCCCCATCAGCACCGACCGTAGCGGCGCTGGCTCTTCTATTTCCTTCTCACGAAGGACAACCTCGGTACTCAAGCCTAGGGGGGATCAACTTGCACCACTGTCCCAGGCTAGGGGGCTGCAGCCGCGGCCTCTGCCTCCAATGGCTCGACAGCAACTGGCTCGGGGAGTACCCCCTCTTCAACTTCAGGCCCTGTCGACAACGAGTCAAGTGAGATCGAGCTACGATGACTACTCTAAACTACAAAGTACTTGAGCCAGCAAGAATTATACCTCCAGAGGTGGCGGCTTCTGCAAGCACCGCCTCCGCTTCACCTTCTGCTTGCCGCGGGGGTGTGGGCTCTTGTGGCTCTGTCGAGCGGTTTGCATCATCGACAGGAGCGCTCATCTCGGCATCATCCCAGGACAAGTCAGTGGATTTCCTGCATCGAGTACTGCGTCAGCAGTTTGCATTAAGTCTCAATAACTACTCGAGTAGTCGGGTACTTACAATGTTGATCGCACAACGGTGACGGTCGGGGCACCCAGAAGACTTGCGATGTCAACAATACCGAGTAGCACGAGCTCCCCGGTAGCTCCTTCATCAGCAGGCGGCTCCTGCTCTCTTGCCTCCGGCTGCTTAATGGCTACGGCCACAATGAGAGGGGGGCCTTGGGCTTCTACTACCGACGGCTGTGGGTCTGCCTCCACAGTCGCCGATTGTTCTTGTGCCTCCACTAGCACAGTTCCTTCGACAAGCGGAGGTGGGCTGGCGTTTCCTCCGACCGGCACCCCCACGGTGTCCCAATCTCCCCCTTCATCATGGACGGCTTGTTCCGAGGGGGGGATGTCCTGCAACACCATGACGATCACAAGTCGTCAGCAACAACTTCTTATAGGGTACTCGACTACTACAGTAGCAGCACCTACCTCTGGCCTGGTGTCTTCAGACACCTTCAGCTTCTTCACGGCACGCTTGTGCGGCACGTTGCGCGGCTTCCTTGGCGAAGCGGAAAATCATCTCCAAGATTGATCGCCGGCTCTTCAACCGGCACATCTGGCATTCCAGCTCGGCGGAATCTAGACCGGAGCTGGAAGCACTGCTGAAGCGTCTCTTCATCTTTGTCATCAGACGACAAATCTTTGACGATGACAGTGTCATCGCCTTCATCGACTACTACGCGCTCCTTCGCCTTCATCTCTGTCCTGGCCTGAGACTGCTTCTGAGCTTCGGGTTCGGGGCCAGGGGCATGGAGACATACTTTTCGATGTCCTCCTACAAGAACAAGCAACAAGCATCAGTATGACTATTTCAAGCAATTAGTACTCGGGGGCTGTGGCCACGACTACTAACCTTCTTCGGTGGGCGCGACACGGAGTACTCCTCCACTGGGTAAGGAGTGTACGGGGGCATATCCATGAAGATCCTGCACAACCTCTCGATGATCAACTCGTCATCAATCTCATCTTCATGTAGCCGCGAGGAATCATTCACCTCGATGTACTCGTACTCGAGGTGGTCTCGTGCCATCAGCGGCTGGATCCTTCTCTTCATGAAGCTAAAGGCCACGTGCTCGGCCCTCAGTCTCGCCTTCCTCAAGGCGGCCACCTTCTCCAACAGCGCTGGCAGCTGGAGGCCTTCCTACATGGTGGGCTCTATGTTCCACCACGACTGGTGCTTCGGCAGGTACCTGTCGGTGTTTTAGACCGGCAAACCTACCAAGGGGTACCAGAAGTAGATGATTGTGGTGGGGATCGCCAGACCTGGAACTCGAAGGTAAAGGTAGAGACGCGGGACACAGATTTATACAGGTTCGGGCCGCCAAGGTGGCGAACCCTACGTCCTGTTTGGGGTATCATATGTGGCTCCCTGCGCTTGGTGTTGGTTGAGATGTCCTCCTAGGTACCCGGCCCTTCTTTATATAGTTCAGAGGGCAAGTTCCTAGTCAGTTACAAGTTAAGAGTCCTAGTAGGATTACACCAAGTCCTAGTAGGATTACAGGGGAATTCTAGTAGGAGTCTGTCTTCATCCTTCCTTGTATGGGTACCCGGGGTGTATGCCCGACAAGCCCCTGAGCACGTTGTAGTCGAAAGTAGTAGTTTGAGTAGTCTTGAAGCCTCTTCGAGTAGTTCTTGAGCGTCCTCGAGTACTGCTTGGAGAAGTCTTCAATAGTACTTGAACTGCCACGAGGCTGGAAGGTGGTCCAGCTCATCAATCTTGAAATCGAGATTATATGGAAGTGCAATTGCAAAATTGCACTCCATATGGAGTAGCCCCCGAGCCTTGGGTTGAGTTGCGGACTCTAGCTGAGGGTCAATCTTGGTTTTGGATCTTCTGTCTTGAAGAAATTGAATGATGGGTGTAGCATAGTAGCCCCCGAGCCTTGAAGTGATTAGACAATCAATCAAACGGTCTTCAGAGTTCGTGAAAGCCATCATCTGAGTACTCTTGCAGCGTCCAGTCCCTGAGATTGTGTGCCAAGTGAGCTGTATGAGCCACGTCAACTAGTTGTTTGTGCGGAGCCCCCGAGCTTGAGAGCAAGCGAAGTCTGCTGAAGTTATCCTCGAGTAGTAATTTGAGTGCAGCCTCCGAGCTAGAGAGATTCCAAGTAGTAGTTTGGCATCGAGCCGTGGAGCTTGAGAAGTAGCCATGCCATCAGCGGGGACTTTAGATGCGACCGAAGTCGACTTTAAATGCCGGCAGAGCGGACTTTAGAATGCGACTTGAAACCCAAAGTCGACTTTGTGCCGCGCGGAGCGGACTTTGAGATGCGACTTGAAAACCGAAGTCAACTTTAGTTGCCGTACGGAGCGGACTTTGAGATGCGACTTGAAAACCGAAGTCGACTTTAGTTGCCGCGCAGAGCGGACTTTGATATGCGACTTTTAGAAGTCGACTTTAGATTGCCGCGTGGAGCGGACTTTAGATGCGACTACAGTAGTCGACTTTGTGCCACGTGGGGTGGACTTAAGATGCAAAAAACGAAAAGCACTTCCGAAAGGCAAAATCGAATGAAAAAATCAGAGAAAACGAGAGTAGTTTTGCCGCCGGAGCGGGCTTAAAATTGCGACCGTTAAAGTTGACTTGAGATTGCGACTACAGAATTCGACTTGTGCCACCGGAGTGGGCTTGAGTGCAACCGTTGGAGTCGACTTGTGCCACCGGAGTGGGCTTAGGTGCGACCATTAGCGTCGACTTGTGCCACTGGAGTGGGCTTGGGTGCGACCGTTAGCGTCGACTTTTGCCACCGTAGTGGACTTGAGGTTGCGACTATAGAAGTCGACTTGAGTACTTAGGGTACTAGGACCCATGGTACGGAGCGTGAGTACTTAGGGTACTTGGACCCAAGGTATGGAGTGCGAGTACTTAGGGTACGAGACCCATGGTACGGAGCGTGAGTACTTAGGGTACGAAACCCATGGTACTGTGCGCGAGTACTTAGGGTTCTTGGACCCATGGTACGGTTGCCGCTAGAGCGGGCTTGAGATTGCCTTCTTGGGATACAGCCATTGTGACCTCCGAAAACTCGGTACACCCAAAGCCGTGGCCAAAGCCCCCATGATGTAATGTACCAAACTCGTGGTGGAGCCTTCGAAACTTAGTGTACCAAACTCGTGGCCGGAGCCCCCGAGATTCAGTGTAGTAAGCTCGTGGCGGTTTGGTCGATATATCCCAAGAGTAGTCGGCAGAGTGTCTCTCGTGAAAACCCGCCGAGGAGCGTACACGAATGAGTAGTCGGCATGTTGTCCCGCATGATGAGGAGAACAAGCCAAGGAAAGAAAATAGTAATCATTTAAATTTAATGACTTAGCTATTGCTGCCTGGGCAGACTATTGATGCGACCGTTGGAGTCGAGTTGTGCCACCGGGGCGGACTTTAGATTGCGACCGTTGATGTCGACTTGTGCTGTCGTAGCGGACTTGAGATTGCGACCGTTGACGTCGACTTGTGCCGCCGTAGCGGACTTGAGATTGCGACCGTTGACGTCGACTTGTGCCGTCATAGCGGACTTGAGATTGCGACCGTTGACGTCGACTTGTGCCGCCGTAGCGGACTTGAGATTGCGACCGTTGATGTCGACTTGTGCAGCTCTATAGGGTAGTTCCCATGTAGAAGCGTGCACAGATGAGTAGTCTTTGGCATGTTTGTCCTGTGCACAGAAAACAAACCCAAGCAAAAAAAGCAGTCATTTGAATAAATGACTCACTGTTGCCGGGCAGTCTTGTAGATGAAGCCGTGGCGATCGGCGATGGAGCCGCGACGGTTGTTGCTGAAGTTGACTAGTCAGAGTTGATTCCGACTAGTTGTTGGGGGCGTGACAGTCATTCCCAAACTAGTCGAGATGAGTAGTCGACGTGATGTGGCCGAAAGACGATGTCGCAGCGGCGCATGGTGTAGTCGAGGTAGAGCTGATGTGGCCGCAAGATGATGTCGCGGCGGAGCACGGCGTAGTCGAGGTAGCGTCGGTGCGGCCGCGAGACGATGTCGCGGTGGCACACAGCGTAGTCGAAGTAGAGCTAGTGCAGCCGTAGGACGATGTCGTGGCGGCACACGGCGCGGTCGGAATAGAGCCGTTGCGGCCGCAGGACGATGTTGTGGCGGCACACGGCGAAACGACGTGTCCTGACGCACGGCATAGGCGCGACCAGTGCGACCGAATGACGAGTAGTCGAGTGACGAGACGACGCGTCCGGACGCACGGTGTACACGCAGTAGAGCCAGTGCAACCGGACAACGAGTAGTCGAGGTCAAGCCAGTGCGAGACGCAATACGTAGGCGAAGTAGTCGACGACGAGCCGCGTGAGGAGCCGAAACACCCGGTCGCACAGCATAGGTGAAGTAGTCGACGACGAGCTGTGCGAGGAGCCGAGGCAGTCGGACGCACGGCGTAGTTGAAGTAGAGCCGGTGCGACCGGGAGACGAGTAGTCGCGGCGCACGGCGTAGCTGGTGTAGAGTCGATACAGCCGGGAGACGAGGAGTCATGGCGCACGGTGTAGTTGATGACGAGTTGGTGTAGCTGGAAGTAGACGTAGTCGTACTCGCGTACACCTCTTGTGTGATCGAAGTGCAAATCTTGAACCTTTTTGGGTTCATCTCCGTGTAGTTGTAGCAATTATCCGCAAATTGGTGGCTTGGAGTGGCTTTTCTGTGAGCATACAGCAGAAATTGCCACCAATTTTTTGGACACTGAACTTCGACTCACGAAAGGAGTACGGCAGGCTTGGCTGCTTGATTACGTGTGTGGCTCTGATTGATGCTTGATTCGGACTGTGGTAAACAGGCAGGATGCGGAAAGGGCTCTACTTGTGTGATCAGACCCTAGTTCCGCTTGATTATCTCCGCTTCGGCTTCCTACTTGTCGAGTCCCGTCCTCGCGAACAAAGTACGGAAATTGATCCCGCCGGTTTGGAACCCGACGAGTTGCCAAATACAACCACGCGCGTATCGACTTGGAATCCAAGGCGAAAAACGAATTCGGCATTGACGCTTGATCATGGTGCTCCGCACGGACACAGCAAGTTGACATGGCGTGATCTCGAGGCTCCCGCACCGAGGAGATTGATCTTGTTGATGAAGGTCCTTCGAATTCACCCGATGATCTTGACGATCACCCCTACCTGGCGCGCCAACTGTCGGTGTTTTAGACCGGCAAACCTACCATGGGGTACCCGAAGTAGATGATTGTGGTGGGGATCACCAGACCTGGAACTCGAAGGTAAAGGCAGAGACGCGGGACACAAATTTATACAGGTTCGGGCCGCCAAGGTGGCGAACCCTACGTCCTGTTTGGGGTATCATATGTGGCGCCCTGCGCTTGGTGTTGGTTGAGATGTCCTCCTAGGTACCCGGCCCTCCTTTATATAGTTCAGGGGGCAGGTTCCTAGTCAGTTATAAGTTAAGAGTCCTAGTAGGATTACATGGAACAAGTCCTAGTAGGATTACAGGGGAATTCTAGCAGGAGTCCGTCTTCATCCTTCCTTGTATGGGTACTCGGGGTGTATGCCCAACAGTACCCGCTCGGCTTCGGCAGGGCGGGACAGTGGTTGTTCACATAGAACCACCACACCTTCCAATCTTGATTAGTGTCGATGAGCTTGTACGGCAAGTACTGCCCGGCGACGTCTTCACGCATCCGAACTCCAGCGCCTCCGACTACTCTTGGGTCATCCGTGCTCGGCTGAGGCTTCAACCGGAAGAACTTCCGGAAGAGGACCCAGTGCGGCTTGATCCCCATGAAGGCTTCACAGAAGTGTACAAAGACAGAAATGTGGAAGACTCCATTGGGATTGAGATTGACGTACTCAATACCATAGTACTGCATCATCCCCTTGAACAAGTCACTGGTGAGAAGTGCGAGTCTGCGCTCGACGAATCGCGCAAACATCGGGATCTCGTCGGGGTTCTTCTCCATCGGATAGGCGTCTCCGGTGGCAGCGCTCCATCCGTCGACCTCCTTCTCCCGAAGGAATCCACTGTTGACAAGGGCGAGGATGTCGTCGGTGTTCAACTTCGCCTTCTTCCACTCCTTCCCCGGGTTCGGCGGGGCGGGACGACGATTGCCCAGCATCACCGGCCTCTTCGCGGTTCCTCTTTTTCGATGCACTGGTCTTCGTGCTCTTCGCCGGCGATGACTTCATTCTTCCAGTCACAAGTGTTTTCACTCGTATTCGCTCGGGGGCTACGGGGTGGAGACTGTGGTGGTGGTGGTGCTAGTAGATCTAATCTATTGGCGGCGGCGGGGGCAGTGGAGGGAGCTCTTCAGATCTATTCACAAGGCTTCAACTGGGGTGAGTGGAAAACCCTAAGGGGTTACCCTCTTATTTATAACCGCTTGAACGGGTCGGTTCGGTAGGGCTGACTCAGCGTAGGCGGGCTGACCCTTCAACTTCCAGTACTCGAGCCTCTTCATCTCGGGGGCTCGACTTCAATTGCTGGATTTGGAGGATTTCAACACATCAAGGATCCACTACAGACACATTCTACAGTCAAGATGACCCTTCAATTCGAGAGAAGTACTCGACTCAAGACTCGGGGGCTCTGTGCCACATGTCCTTCGGTTTTTCTCCGGATTTTTAGGGATAAGATTGGCAGAATTTTAGATTGGCCCTCTCTTGAATCTACAATTCGAACTAAGGCTTGGGGGCTACTTTCCATATGGAATGCGATTCTTCGAATCACATTTTCCATATGGTTTTCATCAAGACATCACGAGTACTATTGAAGACCTTAGAGAGAATCACTCGGGGATGCTTGGGGAGTACTCGAGAAGACTTCAAGACTACTCAAAGATCAGCTGGAGTACCTTTCAGCCTTAGGATGATTCAAGCATTCTTGAGGACTTTCTGCTTGTGGAACTCGGGGACGCTCAAGGACTACTCGCCAAGGCCGTCAAGACTACTCGAAGACATCCTGCTCTACTACAAAGTACTCGGGGGCTTGTCGTATGGACATCCCAGGGCCTACTACCCAGGCGGGTACTGGAACTGACTACTATGTGGCCCCCCGGGACTACTCGACTTGTACTACACAGTGCAAGACGGCGTGCGGTACAAGCTAACAAGAGGGCTAGCACTCGGATAGGAAGGCTAGGCATGTCCGAACCCATGTAGAGTACTCCTACCCGTGTATGGCTAGTACTTCTCCCTCAAACCAACTTGTAACCCTGCCTCCTGGACTATATGAGGCGAGGCAGGGACCCCTATCTAGACATCCGCATCATCTTGTAAACAACACCCCATCAATCAAGAGCTACACAACATACAGAACGTAGGGTATTACGCACCTCGCGGCCCAAACCTGTCTAAATTGTGTGACACGTGTCTCTCCTTCGAGTTTCCAATCTCGGCGAGGCCACAAACATCTACCTCGGGTACCCCCCTTGGTAGTTGCTGGTCTAAAACACCGACAGTTCGGCTCCAGCTGTTTGAACTTACATGTGGGACAAAGGTTGGTTTATATTGCTGCTTCAACTTACATGTTGGACCGATGTTGGTTTATGACATTTTCGAAGAGCTTATGGCATCACAAAACCAGCATGGAACTAGGCCTGGGCGTTCGGGTTACCCGATTATTTCGGGCCGGGTAATTCGGGTAATTAAAAATTCGGGTAATGAAAACTGCTAATATTAGCCCCAAAATAACACTACCCAAAATTTCGGGTACTTGATAATTCGGGTCCGGGTATACCCAATCTACCCGAATTTACAGAAAATGACGAACTTCACAAAATTTCAGTAGAATTTTAACAAAAAATTCACCAGTAATTTGTGTTGAATTTCAACTACAAGTTGAGAAGAATAATATATTATAGTCACTTGTACAAATTAAGAGAATTATATTCTAATAAAGTGACAAATTTCAAGTGTTCAACTAACAACACATGAATAAATACAAAGACAAAGGCAAATTTCGGGTAGTTTGGGTACCGGAGTGTATTACCCGAATTACCCAAACTAATTTCGGGTAATCACAATCACTACCCGAACTTGGGATCGGGTACCTCGGGTTCGAGTAATTCGGGTTCGGATTCGGGTAATTCGGGTACAGGTAATGGGTATCGGGTATTTTGCCTAGGCCTACATGGAACAGGGAATGCCCGGCTACAGTAGCAACTGTTATGATGATAGTTTTTTTGTCACTAAATTTGCTCAGAATTGAAGGACGAAATTAGCCAGGAACATCATAAATCAATGATGCTAAAATGTGGTTGCGTCACTAGTCAACGTTTTTCTTGTAGTGATAATTCCCAATTGACTTCAGCTCGGTGGTAGTCTTCTGAAGTTTTTGTCGCACTATCTTAAGCTCACTCCTAATCTCTCTAAGCTCACAGTTAGCTTTTTCCAGTTCTTCCTCCCACTGCTTTGCATTCTCTTCAGCTTTTGCTTTCTTCTTCATGAGCTTCAGCAAAACAGCATACGACCTTTCATTCCATTCTGGATCAATCTAGTAGAAGTAATTGCATTGCTCTTTTGCTTCCTGCAAATTAAACACCCCATTAACAATCGTCGTTGACCACAGGAACCACATAAGCAGGTAGCCAACTAGCCATTACCTTTGGGCAGGCAGCAAACTGGCGGCCAAGGTTGAGAAAGGTCCAAGCATACTTCACCACAGCTCTCAACCCGTGTTTGCACTTGTCTTTAGGATGCCAATGGCTACTGTTGTAGGAAGATATCTCCGAGAAGTAGCTACCAATGGAAGAAGATGCTGGAGTACACAGATGCTACCAAAAATTCATTAGAACTTGAAATCAATGCTTAGTTTTGCACTTTCTGAACTAAAGCCCATCAATCACCTTGTAATAACAATCATGCTTCAATCGAAATCCCCAATTCCAAAGATCACTTCCCTCTGACAAAAGGGGAAAGTATAGGCATAAAACAGGGTACTGACCTGATTGTAGCTCACTCTCCTCCCTTCGATGCGAGGATGCGCCATTCCGACCGCAGGTTGCAGATCTGTGCACCAACGCCTCCAGGCTAGATATTTGCCACAGTGACCCACATGAGCGTGCTAGCGAGTCCCTTGCAGTGTACGCGGCTAGAGATATAGTCATTGACCACACTTAGTAAAATAGTTCTACTTTGTTCGGAAATACAGAAAATGCATTATGTCTCAGTGGTTCTGTGTACCCTTTTCAGAATCAAACATCGCGGGTTCGACCCCTACTATTGACATTGTGTCCTTTTAATTTTCCTCCATTTTTTATCAGACTGACTTGTGGATTGTCCTCCATTTTTTATCAGACTGACTTGTGGGACCCTATTAAATTTTATGACGAGTTGAAACGACTGTAGGAAACAAGAGGTTTTACTATCGTTACTCAAGAAGGTCCTTCCAACAAAACATCAACAGACCGAACCAGCAAAACATCAGCAAAATTACTTCAGAATGGTGAGTATGCTCGAATCAATTTTTAATAGATTAAACTAAATCGGCATAACAAGATGGCATCTCATAGCAACTCATCACCACAAAGTTCACACCACCAGCAAGTAGCAAGCACCAAACAGAAGCAACTCATCACCATAAAGTTCACACCACCTAAACCGTCTAGCTAGCAATAACACCATGCATGTTTTATCGATTGTCTGCAGCTCAGACAGAGTCTGATTGCTCTTCTTTCAATAAGGCATTCTCCTGTAACAATTTCTTAGACAAGTCCATCCATTTGTGAATCTCTTTCAAGTGTGACTTCTGATGTAACAATTGATTAGTCTCGTCCCTGCATTTGCGAATCTCTTTCAACTGAGCAGTCTGCTCTTCAATAGGGTAGTTTTGTCATGCCGTAACTATACCACTTGTTCCAACCGGGCATTCGCCTACTACATCAATTGATTACACTGGTCCCTGCATTTCTTAATCTTTTTCAACTGTGTAGTCTGCTCTTGTAACAATTTCTCATACATGTGCTTGTATTTTAGATCTTCTTGTAGTGACGTGAGCTCGCTGACTTGTTGTTCTTGTAGGTCTCTCATCACCTTCTATAGCACAACGACAGTAGCTTCAACCTTCACATTAGCTTTTTCCCATTCTCCTTTCCATGACCTTGCATCCTCTTCAACTTTTGTGTTCCTGTCCATTAGCTTCATCAAAACTGCTTTAGTCCTAGCATCCCATTTAGGATCAATCTAGTTCGATACCCGGTACTCGGTACAAATAGCCCTTTCTCTAGTAGTGATATAACCCTTTAAGAGACCAAATCGAGTTAGAATCAATAAGAGAAATAGGGTAAAAACACTTCCATAGTAAAATAAGGCATACCCTAGGAAAATAGAGGCCAAAAATAATCTAAAGAAATAACATAACTCACCTCAGCTAAAAGAAGAAGGTTAATAAGAAAACTCAAAGAACTTAAGGACAAGAATAATTATATCCTAAAACACAATGTCGTGTAGAACTTGGAAGAAAACCAATTAAGGAAGAAACCATGGGTACCCATTGGTTAAAAAAACCAATATAGAACCCAATCATCAAGATATATAAATTTCTTGATAAAAGGGTGTAGCTTGACTCCATGGACCATGACCAGTTTTAGATGTGACCAACATAGGACCAACTTTAGGAGGAAAGACATCAACATGGTCAAAGCCCAACCATAAGGAAAAGTTGTACCATATGGTAAAGAACCGGTTGAAAACCAACACAAGTAACCGGAAGGATAAGAGAAGTTCCATTAGGAATGCACTAGGAGTCCTAACCTCTACACACTAGAGACCTTAGAAAAACCTATAGGATTCTACATGAAACAGACATAAGTGGTTGCTCCGCCCAACCCTAGCACCCTTAAGCTCAAGACAAACATCAAGACACACAAACATTCTCAAAGAGAAGTAACTATTAATTACCAAACACACAGGAAAAAAAGATGAAGTGAAAAAAGTAGACGTGCGGAAAAACGATCATGACCACATATATCTTTTGGAAGCGGGCATTGGATTTTAATTGCGAAAAAACATCATACCAATTTATGATGACAAGTGGTCACCTAAAGTTTACAATTGTTGATAGCTTAGCCCAATTCACCACCCCAGAGCACACGAGCACCTTAGAAATCTGAAGAAGGAATATAGAAGCCCATGAGGAAAATTCATCTGGGAACCAAGGTAGATGACCTAAGGCACATTTTAATCCTTGGAAAGCAAGAATTATTAGGAGTTGATCGTGGTGAAGACATTGAAGAATATAATCAGTACAATGAAATGAACCTTTTCATAGACCTACCTCTAAAGATGATGAATTTATAAGCAAGCAGAAAGAAATATGAAATGCCCTGGGCATGCAAGGACAGAGAATAAATAATTGTTACCGCAATATATATTAGCTAGTTTGACTAAATTTATGTCAGGTAGTATGTAGTAGTCTATTTGTGATATATGAACTCATATGTAGGGTGACATGTCTTATCTATTGTTTGGGATCTATAGTTTGGATATAGTTATGTTTAGTTTGTGGTATGTCCTATCTGTTGGTTTTATATATGTCACATATTTTTTCAGCAACATGTTTATATTTTTTCATCTGCGGTTTATACTCACTTTTGTTGAGTATATATGTTACATGCATGTGGATGTTGTGTTTAGTGGATGAATGTTCTGAATTAGACGTTTTCATGCGATTCCGAATGAATGGAAACTTTATATCAAAATTGTAGAGCTCAAATAGACAATAACTTTGCAGTTAACAGTAAATGAATTTGAGATCATGAATACCTCAAAAATACAAACTAGAAGCTTAACTCAAATAGAGAAATGATTTTCAGGAGCGGGTGACGCCATCACTCGCCCCTGCAAATGATTTTAAGGACCGATTGACTCCTTCACCTTCTTCTGAGAAAGACCACCAATTTATATTGAGTTGCCAAGTGGGACTTCACCAAATTTTTGGAGAAGCCCGCGGGACAGCGTTGGGCTGCCAAATTTTCCTGCACCCTTCCACTCCTTCCCCGCTCCGACACCCCTGCCTCCCCTCGGTTCCACCACAAGCGCATCCTATCCCTTTGTTAGGATCAAGGCAAGTGGCTTAGAGGGGGGTGAATAGGCCTGCAAAACAAATTTAAACTTTTCATGCAACTTCACTGCCAGACCGCAGAACCTCTGCGTTTTTTCGCAGAACTTCTGCGTTCTGGAACCTGCACCAGAGCTATTGCAGATTACTGAGTATAAAACAGATCTAGTGCAATGGAAGGGTTAGTAAGAAGGTGAATTGAGGATACAACAACTTGGACTCCTTCCAAACTTGTCCGTAGAGTAGATCGAAGACAAACCCTAGATGAACAAGTAGGAACAAGCTAACACCGAGCTAGCAAGATATATATATGAAATTAAAGCACAAGAGACACGATTTTTCCCATGGTTCAGCTCGCCACAAAGGCTTGCCTACATTCATGTTGTTGAGGTAAGCCACAAAGGCTATGGGATCTATTTCAATCCACTCCTCTCTCACACCTATTACCAAAGCAATAGACGGAGGGTTCCACTAAGCACAAAGGGGTAATACAAACTTCTTGGAGCTTCCACACGAAGATTGGAGAGCTTCCAAGCAACCTCTAGCCGTCTAGGAGCAAGGCTCCAAGAGTAATAGATCCACCAAGTAGGCTAGGGTTTCACCAAGTGCACAAGAACACAAGAGGGGGAATCCCTAGCTCAATCTCACACGGAATCACCCAATCCTTCAATGAAGTGCTTGGATTTGGAATGGAGTAGGTGGGATTCAATGCAAGAGCAAGAGAGAGAGAGCTTGTGGTGGTTTGCAGCAGTGGGGAAGAAGAAGGTGACCGTTAGGTCGCAGAGGAGAATAAATACTCCTCAGATCTGAGCTGCAACGGCTATAAATGAAAACGCAGAACTTCTGCGTTCTGGAACGACTGACAGAACACAACAGCCTGAAACTGACAAACGCAGAACCTCTGCAAAAATTCGCAGACCTTCTGCGTTCTGCAAGAAAAGAACAGGAGGCTGACGGATCTTTTGTGGCTGGGTTGAAGATTGTTGGAAGAGGTTTTTATGCACTTGGTTTCACCCAACCCACTATTAGAATCCCCCTTGATAGTACGGCTTGTCCTAAACTCAATTTCAAAATATAAAATGAATTAAACTCAACTTGAGCCAAAGGAAACCTTCCCTTTTTAAATTAAGGGGCTCCATTTTCTCTTTTGCACCTATGGTAGAGTAGTAACCTGTCACATACACTCAAAAGCTCATTAGTCCTCCAATTGTGTGGTCAACATCACCAAACCCCACTTAGGGCTTGATTGCACTTTCACCCTTGCGCCACCGCAGGCGCCTCCTAGCTCCTTGCGGCGCCTTTTCTCGCTCATCTGTCACCAGGCTGCCACTTACCCGTGGGCCACCTCCTCTCCCCACGCCACCACCATCGGGCCACCTCCTCTCCCCATGCAGCACCTCCTCCACCACCGGTTGCCTCGTTCCACCCCTTGACTCCTCATCCACCCTACCTTCAATAACTTTTCTCACTTTTTTAATTTTTCATTTTGACTTTAATTGTTACTGTGAGTAGTAGCAGAATTGGAACAAAAAATTAAGTTTCTATGTTATGAATAGTAGTGGATTTGTGAAATTTTGAATGGAAAATTAATGTTTAAATAGTTTGAAAATGGTGAACTGAAGATATTTAAACTTGTTACCTTTTTCCATTTTGACTCCATGCAATTGCAATATGATAATAAATATGTTATGATTAGTTATAACAATGTACATGTGATCTAGACCAACAATTGCCAATTTCTTCTATTATTTTCAACAATCTTTTATTTCGAGCATTTTTTGAATTATGATGTTTTAAGGCATGATTATCACTAAAGTTTATATTTGTGGAATAATCTATCTTATTACAAATTAATCTATCTTATTACAAATTTGTTTGGATAGTTGGGCTAACTGCTATGGCAAGTGGAAATTCTTTTCCCTGTGGTGGTGGCTGTGGAGACTATGACATGTTTGAAGATCGTTGCATTGTTGTGTCCAGGACTTCACTTTTCTGTCATCATTGATTTGCCACTAGGCAATCGAACACGTTGATCGGTTCCCAACATAGTAATATTCTTTCGTTATTTTAACTAAAATTTTACTACACATGAATAATTTCCAAATTTACTTACATACAATGTAGCTTATCAACCTCCTCAGATGACTCAAAGATATTGTCGAAGGTATAGGTGGTACTTCTCCTGTAGTGCAAACCAAGGTTGTTTGTGAACCTCATTTCAAATGAGTACATATATCTCTTTTCAAGTACCTATTCGAGACATAGATTTTACCTCAATGTCGTCACCGGGACAGATGGATTTCATCTCAATGTCAGTAGGAGAGACCATCCCGATGGTTTCAATTGTGGCAATTGGTCAAATAGCATCTAATAGGGTAACATAAGAGAGGACCGTCGTGGATGCTAACATAGGGCAACTTAAGGATCATAGGTACTTTGTGCAGAAACTTGTCATATTTTCGAGTAAAGCAGCTCGAGGAGGGATAAAGAAATGTGATTGTGACTATTGAGAGACTTTGTTGGCTTGCTCACATGGTATGGAACATTCTTTAGTTATTTTCTACTTTTTTTTAACTTTCATCATGTTACGTTACATTTTTTTTTTTGACTTTCATCATCTTTTAGGATATGTTGGGTAATAACTATGTGGCATTGAGCTTTCGTGCTCTTCTGGATGTCTTAGATAAAGTTAGAGTTCACCTACATGGGTGCAAGCCCAATGTTTAGCAATGAATTAATTGAATTCTAGGCTCATCTCACTTTCTATATAGACCACAACTTTAATTTAATGGCTCCATTGTTTGTAGTAGTTTATGTGACCGTCCATGTGAAGCGAAGGGGATGTACTCATCCGTGCTTTAAGTTATTTTGAGACGTTTTGAGCTGGACGATCAGAGACCTTAACTATGTTCCATATTTGCAAAAGGGAGCCTAATAAGTACGAAATATGTAACGTGCATGGATGTACCCCCACCATTTTCTTATGGATTTGAACTTTACAAACTTGCACTATTGTCAGAACGGGTTATATTGTATTGTGGCATGGATGTACCCCTACTCTTTCAATTCGTTATTGACCTAGAAACTGGTTATGTAACTTGATTGCATATACAAAAAATTTTGAGTGTTGGATTTGAATGGTTTAATAGATAACCATATTTCAAAAATTTGGCATGGAAATGGTACAAACAATTTAGCGGGAAGAACATTTTCAAAGGCCGCTGACGCAATCACCCACTCCTGAAAAATAGTTTGTGTAGGGGTGGGTGATGGCATCACCCGCTTCTGGAAATGACTTTATAGAGGTGAGCCTTATATGCGAAAGTTCGGAGCAGCTAGTAGTACTTTTCTCTCAGAACAAACCAGCCACAAGCCAGTAGTACTTTTCTCTCAGAATAAATCAGCACCAGCCAAACGAACAGGCCAATCGATCTTACAAATCGTTACTGTAGTAGTGACCCAGTCAATCTTACACAAAAGCCAGTAGCTAGGCGACGGTAGCAACATATCAACCGTACGGAAAAGATTAAGATGATAAGCTATCGCCATCACCATGCTGTTTTCTATGGTAATGTCAACTCTTGTACGGAAGCCATGAGCATTTTTTTAATTCTACCTGCTATTCACCCGTTGTTATACTATAGTCTGATAGGACAACAAACTAAATGATCACATACCTCGATAGTGCTCGATCAGCTAATGAATTTGGAACAGGGGTACCACATGCTAAATGACAGAAACCATGTGATCGACCATGTGGGATTCCAATCAGCAACGACTAACGATATGATCGATGGACTTTCATATCAAAGGCAAAAGTACAACTTGAACTTGACAACAGATCCTCAGTAGTCCCATCTATATCCATTCGAACCAGTTGATTGGTAGTCAAACTCCTGTAGGCTATTATTTGAGTTACTGCATTATAGGTACATTTTCTTGTTAATTAATTTTCCTGTATATAATTTGTTGTGCTATATGCGTTTGCTACTTTTGGTTACAAAAATTTGTTGCTGATATTCAAATAATAAGGTGGTCACGGCGTTCCAAATTTTAGATCATTTTGATATTTTATAAATTGGGCCTTTTTTTACTGTGCTTGTGTATTACCAGCTGGAATTACCAGGAAGTGATCCATTATCTTATTATCTCTCAAGTCGCTTCACTGGCCGCCCCGCTGCGCCGGTGCTTGAGTGTGCACACACCCGCACCTCCGGCAAGCCCTCGCCGCGCCGTGCTGCCGCGAAGCACTTGAGTGCACACTCCCGGCTCCACCTCTACTCCGCGCCGCAGCTACACCCGTCGGCCAACCCCATGCCGATGCCCAACACCCAACCGCCTCGGTCTTCACCTTCACCGCTCGAGCCCTCCGCCGTCCGCCATTGGCGCCGCTGCAGAGCACCACCTTCCGGCCATACCCATCGCCAACAACCCGCCCCACCAGCGCCTCCCTCCCGCTCCTTGTAGCTCCGAAGCCACCTCGTTGCCCCGGTCGATCTTTCGCTCCGCCAGAAAACAAGCAGCAGCGGCCACACCACAATTGTGTCGTCGTGCTGCCTCACTGGAGCTCTCCCCGCCCAACTCCAGCCCCAAATCGCTCAGGTGAACCCCTTGTCGCTCCCGTGTCCTTCCCCCACAAAGTCTGACAAGGACCTCGCCGGATTTCAGCCTTCCTTCCCCTGCCGTCCGGCCAGGGACCACATCGCAGGGCCGCCCGAGCTCTTTGTAAGGGCCAGACTGCAAAAATGCAGGGACCTGTTCGTAAATCCAAAGTTTAAACCTTGTATGTGTGACAGAGAACTTTGAAACACATGTGAATTTACTGATATGCCCTTTCTGAGTTAAAATAATAATAACTAAAATTTGTTGTGGGTCCCACCAAATTAGTACTTCCTAATACTTCTTCATAGGAACTTCCTGATACTTCTACAGTTAGATTTCGTCGGATGGACGACTCATAAAAAAACAAGCACTTTAAAATTTCTCTTTAAATTTATATGTTTTTATTAAGCACCTAATGTATATTATGTTCTATATATATTAAAAATTATGAATCTCGAAATATCAAAATGACATAAATTTGAATAATTTGGAACGGACAGAGATTATAGATATGATGCCGTCAAAATACATACCAGATTTATTAATCTTTAGGTTTTGTGGTCATGTGTGACGATGCAAATGCAGCCGACCATTTGTTCAGAGACCAGGTACATCTGCATCTCCTAGCAGGCATCATGTGCTACGATTAAATTCACGTCGATCCTGTGGGCAATGTCATTCATATAAAGTTGTGCGTAACATATACTCCGTATATATTTTACTACTGGTACGTTGCTCTTTACTCTCCTAGTAGTTATGATGCTAACAATATTTTTTTGGCAAATGCTAAAAGGAAAGGCTTCTCCGTTTATGCTTAAATGGAGAGCCCTCTAAGATTACTTTTTTCAACACAGAGTTACTTCTCTCATCACAAACAAAATACAGAGGAGGAAGTATCTGTTATGTCCCTAGCATTCCAGATCACGAATAGCAGTGTATTGCAGGTAAATGGATACAAGTTTGGGGTACAAAGTGGGAGGAATCAGAGATTTAGACAGGGAATAGCAAGGGAATCAAGATAGAGGAGCAAGAACATCTAGGTTTCTAGAGACACGGGAACGGAGGAAGACGACGAGCTTCTGGTTCTATTGTTCGATGCCTCTGTTCTCCGTTCCTTCTTTCCTTTTATCCTTCACTGGCTGCTCCTTGCCTCTTGGTCGGCCCACTGGGCTATTGAGCGGCCCAGTGCATGACACTCCCCACCGCTTGAAATGCGGCTTGCCCTCAAGCCGCTGTTGGAAACCACCAGGATCTCATGGCTTGTCTTGAAAATCTTCTATGTCAGTAATGATATCTGAAAATTGTGGCGATAATCCCTGCCTCAGACCAATAACTGCCTCAGGAGCCATCCATTTGTAAGTTGCAGTTTCCGCTGTCAGAGCACCCCCTTCACCCTGGACATGGGCTGGACCAAAATCTGCCACTTTCACAACATGATCTTTGCCCAGTAAAAGGTTGACAGACTGTCTGTGGGTGATGCCCTTCTGATGCAAGTAGAACTTTACTCTGCATACATCTAATGCATACTTCATAACTGTTGGGAGATCCAAAACATTGTGCTCAGTGTGCAGGAAGGCAAACAACTTTCCTCTAAACATTGAGCCCTCAGTTCTCAAAATTGATTCTTCCAATGCCTTATGCAAACTCTCAGTATCCTCAGTTTCACCAATATCAACCCTTTCTGCATGTGCAACAGAAGATGCTCCAATCATAATCACCAGGAAATAGTTTAGCACAAACAAAACCCTCACTATCATCGACAGAGACCATGGCAGAAGCAACATATCTAGTCTACAATCTGCAAGATCAAAGTGTATGGGTGGTGGCCACTGAGTCTGGTTGATTGTACTGCTCATAGATTGAAAATGCACCCCAAATCCATGGCACTAGGAAAACAGACCGTCACTTTGTGCTTTACATTCCAGTTCAGTTAAATGCCAATAGGACTTTGGCTGAATTCTTTTGCATATAAATTTGATTGAATGCACCACTGACACCAAAGCCAAAACACCAAGACGGAATCCAAATTTCCAAAGCATGTCTTGCAGGGGTTTAAACTTGTCAGCCTATAATATGTGACCATGTTTCTGCTGTAAAAATGAAAGTAACTGAGATCTCTGAATAACTACAACATATGGCTGGAATTGCACCCTGGACCCAAATATCAGATACCAATCATGATCTGGACACTGAACAGGTGGTGGCCAAGGTAGCTTCTGTAGGCCAGTAAGCTGTGCAACACCTTCACATGGAATTCCATTGATAAAATCACTGATTGAACTACCATCTTCTTGACAGACCATTGGCCATGGAGGTTTTAGTGGTATGTAATCTTGCTTAACCTTCAAAATAGTAAGTGGAGGCCATGGTGGAAGGACCACAACTGAGTAGCTAAGCATACCCTGCAGCTGACTGATCTCACTATTGGACTTTGAATTAATTGTGCCATGTAAGCTGATAGCTATAAGTGAAGACCATGGTTGCTGTGACAACACCAAATCCAAAGAACTATTGAGACAAGGCCACAACCCCACTGAAAACTGATCCATCTTAATCTCTAGTACCCTCTGAACATCATACACATTGGTGGCCAAATGCGGAAGCACTTCATCAGCAGAATCTGCAGAGATGAGGTTGATGTTGTACCTTGCGAGCATGGTGATGAGGGCGCCCTCCTCGATACCCAGAACAGTC
This sequence comes from Cenchrus fungigraminus, assembly GCA_036936925.1. Taxonomy (NCBI): domain Eukaryota; kingdom Viridiplantae; phylum Streptophyta; class Magnoliopsida; order Poales; family Poaceae; genus Cenchrus; species Cenchrus fungigraminus. Next base: position 50,799,535 of record CM072772.1, on the reverse strand, counting down.
GGGGATGACGATGTCATGCTCAAGAGTGAGGGCATTCGTTGGGGAGATGGCCCAGGAGAAGGGGCGGCGCAGTCGACACGCGGCTCCCAACACAGGCGAACGCGGCACCGGTGCGATCGGACACGGCCCCGGCGCGGGCGGATGCGGCCTCGACATGGCACCCCGGTGCGGGTGGGCGCGGTACCCCGAGGCGAACGAACGCGGCCCCGACGTGGACGCACTTGTCCCGCGCGCGCAGGCACAAACCTAGCTCGCGCAGCTCCCGGCGTCGAAGGACACGGCCCAAGCACGACGTGGCGTAGGTGGACGCGGCTGAAGCGGTTGCAGCTCCCGGGCACGGGCGGACGCGGCCCGGGCATAGCGCGTGGACGCTGGCGAACGTGGTCGAAGCGGGTGCGGCTCCCGGGCGCGGGCGGACGCGGCCCGGGTGTGGCGCGTGGACGCTGGCGAACGCGGCCGACGCGGCACCCCGATGTGGGCGTGGTACCCCGACGCGGTCGAACGCAGCCGGCGGGTGCGGGCGAGCGCGACGAGTTGGTGGAGGTGGTCGATGGAGCGGCGGGCGGGGCACCCTCCAACGGCGGCGGCGACGACGTGAGCCTCGTACGCGGCCCGAACGCGCGTGGCTCCTGGCGCGGGCATGCCTGCCTCACGCAGGCTGACGCAGATGTGTCCCCGGCAGACACGAACGAGCGCGAGCGGCTCACCTTGCCGATGCGACGGCCTCGGACACCCAGGAAGTCGTGGAACAACTCGTTGTCCAGCATCCTTCGCCGTGATGTTATCTCGAACACCTTCTGGGCGCCATTGAAGAGGTTGGCCGGCTTGCCCGAAATAGCCGCCAAACCTGGCAGAGGTGCTCCCGGAGGTGTCGAGGTGGTCGGTTGAATTGCCACCGTGATGGTGCTGCTCTTGCACGTCGTTGATGCAAGCGATGTAGTGGTTGATGGAGCTGGGGCGGTCGGTGCATCCCCGGGTGGAAGCAGCGGCGACTCGAGCCTCGGACATGGCTCAAGTGCGCGCGGCTCGGGAACAACAGCCTCCTGGAAGAGCTCCCACCTGATCTGCATCTCACAGCACCCATCATAGATGTTCCGGCCATGGAAATTACTGAAAGCTTCTTCAACTTGATGCTTTGATTGGAACATCACATGAGCCTCAATGCAATCTGCTCCCTTGCAGATGTACACATCCTCCACCAATCCAAATCGGCCAAAAACTTGATGAAGTGTAGATTCGGTGATAGGGTACCATGCCTTGTAGATGGTGATCTCAAGTGCGCGGCTCGGTGGCCTCCAGTCACCGAACTCACTTATTTGCATTTCATCGAACACCTGGTGGGCGCCATGGGAGAGGTGGAGCGGCTTGCTAGAAACAGCCCCCAAACTCGGCGAGGATGCGTGGTCGACTGACTTGGAGAGGGTAGCCATGGAAGCATGCACGTGGCCGACAGCAGCATGAAGATCCGCGACCACACCCATGGTAGGATTCGATTTTGAGGAAAAAATTGGGGAAATTTTGTGGGAAGGCTCTGATTACCAATTGTTATGTCCCTAGCATTCCAGATCACGAATAGCAGTGTATTGCAGGTAAATGGATACAAGTTTGGGGTACAAAGTGGGAGGAATTAGAGGTTTAGACAGGGAATAGCAAGGGAATCAAGGTAGAGGAGCAAGAACATCTAGTTTTCTAGAGACAGGGGAACGAAGGAAGAAGACGAGCTTCTGAAACTGTTGTTCTATGCTTCTGTTCTCCATTCCTTCTTTTCTTTTATCCTTCACTGGCTGCTCCTTGCCTCTTGGTCGGCCCACTGGGCTATTGAGCGGCCCAGTCCATGACAGTATCTACCATGCTTATTCTCCAACTCCGGCAGGTTGTGGGCGAGGCGGCCGACGGCGGGTCGCCGTCGGGCGCAGGCAGCAGCCTTAGGACTCGGGTCAGGGTTGGGGTTCGTAGTTTGGAGGTTTGTGGATCTTCCATGGCCACCGGACCTAGAGGGAAGTTCTGGGGCGGCTGCCGGACCGGCAGTGGTGCTGGGGTGTGGGCGGAATGACGGGCGGCGCCGCCGCCGCCCGCCGGGGTGGTGGAGGAGGCCAGTTGGGCAGCATTGGCGGTGGGGGCAAGTGGCGGGAGGGGTTAGGAAGAGCGGGGTTGAGGGAGGAGGAGGTTGGTGGGCGGCGGCGAGGTCGCCGCCGGCCGTGGGCGGTGTTGGAGGCTGGCGGTGGTGGGTCGGCACGGGGGCAAGCGGAGGGAGGGGTTAGAAAGGGCGGGGAGGGGCCGCAGCATGAGGTGGGCGGATAGCACGTCGGTGAGGTCGCTGTCGGCCGTGGTGGTGGTCGAGGTCGGCGGTGGTGGGTGCAGCCACCGGAGAGGAGGAAGATGACGGTGCGAAAACTTACCGGAGACAACCTTGTCGAGATCTTCACTGATTCAGATGGAGAAAGAGCAGGGAGGGGAGTGGAGTCGAGAAGGTGGGCGGTCCTCCGACGTCGGCGAGGTGGATGGTGGCGGCTGGGGAAGGTCAGGCGGCATGTCGTCGGAGGCGAACACGCTGTTTTATTTGTTTTATTTTTTTTCGCGGAGCGCTCAGCGGATAATAATGTGTGGACGGGTGCCGGGGGGCTCTCGACAGATGCTTAGACTATCCACACCGGGGGCCTTTAAAAGTGACTGGAGGAGGATATGAAGGAGAATGCCCCTGCAGCGGTCTACTGGAGCAGCTCCTTTATTCTCCCGTCGCCTGGGGTCGACGCCAAAAAGGGCGGAGTCCGGGTGGGATGAAGGAGCGACGGCATCCACGCGGGGCCCACGCGTCCCACGCTTCGCGCCCTCCCTCGGAGGCGGACCCGCGCCGCCGGAGCTCCTCGAGGCGGACCCGCCCTGCTCCTCCGCCGCTTCAAGCTGGAGGCCGCCGGGAACTCGCCTCCGGTCTCTCGAAGCAGGGGAGGGGGCGGCGGAACAGGGGAAGAGGGGGCCCTCCGCCGTGGGGGGCTCCACCGTGGGGAACTCGACCCCGCCGAGGACGCCGGAGCAGGGCAGGGGTGAGGAGGCGGTCTCCTCGCGCCGCCGCAGCCCAGGAGGCCGCGCTCGCCCAGGCATGCCGCCCTGGGGCTCGACGCCCGGCTCGCGGAGCGCGACATTGGAGACAGAGCCGCCGCCGCTGAGCACGCGCTCCATCTTAACGTGGGAGTTGGGGGAGAGCGGCGACTCCTGGTGCTGCAGATGCTGCTGCTGCGCACAGAGGAGGTCCACGTAGTGCAACGCAGCCCAACCTCGCCGCCTCCAGGATCCATCCCAGGCATGACGCCCTCATAGCCACGCGAGCTCCGCCAATCGAGCTCCCCTGCCTCGCCGCCAATCGAGCGCCCCGAGGAGGACGGGAGCTCCTGCCTCTGGATTGAGCTACTCCTCTGCCTCCTCCGCTGCGTGCGTGCCCAGCTCCGCGCGTCGAGGTGGCAGGGAAGTCGGCAGACCGCCGGCGTGGGGAGGAAGGCCGACGGCGGAGGCAGCGAGGAGGGAGGGGAAGCAGTGGACGGAGCAGAGAGAAGGGGTGGCCGGATAAAAGAGAGAGAGAGGGAAGGGGGCAGGGGAGGTGTGGCTGCCGCCGCGCCGGCCTCTGGGCGTGCCTCCGCCGGAGAGAGGCCGCCGCGGGAGGGAGGTCGGGGAGGGCGGCGGATGGACCGAGGAGCCGGAGGCCGGCAGCGTTGGGTGGGGGAGGGGATATTAAATGTGATGTGTGGGCCCCACATCAGGTGGTTGGTATAGAGAAGAAATATGAAGGAAGATGGATGCGGAGAAACTGAGAATAAAGGAGAGAATCTCGATGATGAGGACAGAATATTCTGTTTTGAAGGAGGTTTTGAAGTATCACGAGTGTGGATGGTCTTATCCGGAGAGCCTCTCCGCGTGGTCAGGACCTATTTTTTTTCCTGAGTTCCCTAGTGAATTCTAGGGCTTGCGCAGGAGTTTTGACTTGGACATATTGTAAATATAGTGGTGCCATAGCGTTCATTATTGACTCATTCGATAAAGAAAAGTTAGTTTGTCTGGATCATCCAATCAAATGTTATGAATTTACTGTATCTTAAAATTCTGCCAACATACAGAGAATTAAGCAATTAACTATGTCAAGCTGCCTCAGGTTTTATTTATTCGATTTCTTTTTGTAAAATATGATAGCAGCTGTTGATTTGTACTGTGTTGCTCAACTGCAAATGAGCTGAATCCTCGGGGACGTACAACGGCGAGAAGTACGGGTTCTTATCTCTAGGAACATTTTCAAAATAGGGAATCTCTTAACATGATGAGAGAACAAATAGATTACCAACATGCGTCGTGGTGATCATGCACTGCATACAATCCAGCTTAGTGCAGTGTGAGCTAGCCCTCCGGAGACCTAATTTTATGGGTCCCATTTCGTTTTAGAAACAATTTTCAGATATTATATAATCCACATTACATATAAGTCGTTAATGCTGACAAAAAAAATGAAAACGTACACTTTTCAAAAAACTAACTGTGAATGTGCGTTTTGCAGTGATAAATGTGCCACGCGTTATGAGAACTATGTTGGTCTGGGTATCTAGCTAGGATAAGAGCGCGAGCAATGCTGGTACAAGAGAAAAAAAAAACAACAACAACACTTAATCTACACTATAAAGAACGAGTTCTTTTGATGGGTCTTCCTCCTTCGTTCTTTCCAATAACTATGACTTGCATTCGATGGAAAGGCATCGGCACTTCGGGAAAAAATTGCTAAGCCAAATCATAACTTTTTTTTAAAAGTCAAATCAGTTCTTTTGATGCGTCTACGTACCAAAAAGGCAAAAACAGTGATTAAAAAAGGAAACGCGAGATCTTTATGGCTGATTTGGCGGCGCGGTGAACGAAAAATGGAAATATATTATATATGCGTGCATACACTCGGCCTCGATTTGCTTCTCTCCATCAATCACAGATTGATTCTTGCTTTCTATCACTCTTTCCTAATCACTCTTGCCTTCTATTATAAAAATATAATTCCATCGTGGATTGCTTCTTTCCATTTTTATTACATCCGTCACCCTCTATAAGATTGGGTACAAACACACAGGACGTGATTTGGCAGAGTACCACCTCACGTACTACGCGCAAGGGCGGTGGCACCGCGCGTCTACGACGGTCGCCACTGTACGGCACTGCGTCACCGTACTTCATCTACACCGACAAGATCCAACCCCTACTTCTATACCCAGTGGTTAGTCTCCCATCTCCCTCTCGGTTAACCACAGAGAAAGCACTATGTTTTCACCACTGTCAAAGCAATTCACCCTACTGATCTACACCTACTATAGCGAGTAGATCGAGTTGGGAATGACACATTCGAAAATGAATCAAAGAAACACGATTTCAAATCACACAGAAAAGAAAAAGTTAGAAACTCCAAACCCTAACCCTAGATGCAAGGATGGGACACCGCCGCCGTCGTGCGGAGATGGGACCTGCCGTTGTGTAGATCACAGTCAAGCCACTGCTCGCCGCCGCACCGCCGGCGCGAGGGTTTGGGCTAATGGCGTCACAGCGGAACCGCTCGAGGACGGCGTGCTCTCCCTAACGGGGAACGCGCTCGCCGGCGAGGCAACCCGCGGCGGTGCCACCCTCCGTCCCCAGCGCCATGGGTGTCTCTGATCTCGCATGGCACGGACTAGAGAAGAGGGAGAGGGAAGGAAGAAAGAAGGAATCAGGGGAGAGGGCCGCGCGGCGCCGCTCCTCGCCATCGCCGATGGTCATCGCTGGCCACGGGCGTCGGGCGAACACCCGCCGCAGCCGCCTGTGTGCGAGAGACGTGGGGGAGAAAGGGATAATGCGTCTAGGGTTTCAGAGGAAGGACACCGGCGGGTTTGATCCGCCGAAATGGCCGCTTAGCCGTCCATCTGGATGAACGTCTAGATGGAGGGGGGAGGGATTGCGGCATTGCTGGGCCGATTCAAAGGCCCATATGTTGGTTGCTAGGCCAAGGGCCCGGGATGGCGTACCAAAGAGGACCGCTACTGATTTTCGATGTGGCCCAAATACAAAAATGAATGAACAGTTTTTGTGAATAAATTTTGATGATTTCAGAAGCTTTTATGAATGAATTTGAAATACTTTTGTCGATATTTTGATCTCTGCTAAAATTGAACCAACGAGATATTTGTTTAGAGATTAGAAGAATGATATATGTTTCTATTCGGTTAGAAACATGATTTCAAATCGCAGTGTGCGGGCCGTTTCAGCGGCCTGGCCGTCGACTGCTGGGCCGTGGGCCCAGGTGGATGTGCGGAAACCGGTCGCGGGCCGTTCATGAATTCGTTCGTAAATTCGTTCATGAATTCGTTCATATTTTTTTTAATCATTCATGAAAATATCATAGACACAAATACGAGCTTCTGACCATGCAGGATCATGAGTCCATGACATCCTTGCCGTACGAGTTCCCCTTGGTGATTTGACGAATAATCTTGTCATGTCCCAAAAATGATCTCGTGCTGCTCGGGGGCTCCATGCGAGTGTTGATGATGTGGATGAAAGGAGGAAAAAGTGGAGGGATCACTACACTGCAAATAGAGATCAAATAAATGCTAGGAGGAGGGAAGATTACCAGCGCAAAAAGGTGGAGTGACAGGCAGCCACTGTAGGTGTCGACATTTTACCACTTGAATTTTGCATCGGTACGTAATTATTGTCGGTTGTCTGATATTATGTTACATTCAAAATTCAAAATTCATACACCACTGTGTTGATTATGGAGTTGCAGGTGATGTTGGGGTTACTGGTGCAGCAAAAAATCTTTCAAATGCGCCAACAGGTTTATTGCACTCACCTATATGTATCCTCTTAATTTATTTATTCTAACAATTTATGGTTGAATTCCAGTAATCATATCACTTTTTACACTCAATTTAATTATTCTGACAGTTTAATATTGAATTCCATTAATTTGATCACTTTTTACAAGAACTGGACGACGAAGGTGCTACATGGCTGTACCGAAATGATTCCTATATAATAACTCATGAATGCCAAGGTAATTTAATTTTGCAAGCACTCCATATATGCTTTTATCCGTGTGTATAAAGTCGCTTAATGTATTTAGTTGTAATGTGCGTGCAGCCGAAAGGAAGTTGGCCAAGGACAGGGAAAAATCAAGGAGAAAGTACAATAGAATGACAGATGATGCTAAGGCTTCAAGGAATGATTAAAAACATCAACGAAGGGCGAGTCAGAAAATTATGTCGGACGAAGTTTGGCTGCAGAGAGTCTTACAATCTGGTTTAACCAGTGTTCATGGTACTCCTTGCATTTGTCCTAATGCCTCAAGTCTCGATCAACGTAATCTATCTAATGTGATACCACGCTTGGACATGTTGTTTTCCTCAACTGATCCCTGAAAAATGTGACTGCTTGACACGGTTCGTACACACCCTCGTAATTCTTTTTTTGCTTATAATGATCCTCATATATTTCAGTTACTGGTTTGGTGGGGACCATGCAATCTGTGTTGACGGATAAAACTCCTTCGCCATTCGTGCGTGTTGCAAATAGCACTACACCCGAGCAAGGTTTGATATCCTATGCGCACTGTTGGGCTATACACCCAGTGAATTTTTGAAATGCTTTATTATTTGGTATACAGCAGTTTAATGAGTTTCCATTTTGACATTTGCAGCAACCCCCACTGGAACATACCAGTCCGTTGCAGCACACATACCAACACCTTCCGCATCAAGATGTGCCAACCAAGGTCAGTATAGATTTGAATTAATTTTAAATTTGCACCAACTTATTTGTGTAAATAAGTTTTCATTTATTTATTACCTTATCAGGTGCTACCAATGCTGATAACAACAATAATTTACCTCCACAAGGACAAGGATTTGGTGTTTGGGAGCCAGACGATCCTGATATTGCATTAGAAGGTTTGCTCTCGTAACTGTTACTGAGTTTCTTGACTAATATACTTGTGATTTGTATTATTTATATTCTCATTCACATTGCATAGGAGGATTTAGATTGTCACAATCCAGATGAGGGTATGCCTGATGACTACCAAGATGATGATCCGAGAGTGTCCTATGAGATAGGTAATTAATAGCATTGCCTATAGTATAACATTCAGAATAATTTTGTGAATCCAAATGTCTATTTAACTTACTTGTTGCTTCTGAACAGCGGTACGTTACAAGACACGTCAGGATCCTGATGTGGTTATTATAAAGCAAGATCCATACCAATGGGTGTATAAAGACTTACCAAAAAAACCACCACCTGCTGCGCAAAGTGCCAAATTGTGAGTATTGTGGGGCTTTGAAATTCCCTAGCGAAACAGACGGTTTTTGTTGCAGAAAAGGTAAGGTTAACATTTATGTGCACGACCTGCCAGTTGAAATGCGTCGTTTGTTTGAGAGTCAGATAGATAGTGATGCCAAGTATTTCAGAAATAACATATGTTATTTCAACTCGCATTTTTCATTCACATCTTTTGGTGCCACCGTTGACCAACACCTGGCCACAGCCAAAGGTATGTATATAATTCTATGTATTATTTTATTTGTGTGACATCAGGAACTTTATGTTGACTCTCCTTTTTATTTGAACATAGGTACTGGGATTTACGCATTCAAGGTACATGGTCAAATTTATCACAAGATTGATCAATTAATACCCGGTGGGAAGGGACCACGCCACATGCAGCTGTATTTTTATGACACAGATGAGAGTATGGTGCATCGAAGAAATAGGTCTCCTCATCTTGACCAGAACTTGATCACAGAGATCCTACGGATCTTGGGCACAGTTGCTATGAACCCTTACCTGCATAATTTCAGAATTCTAGGGCAATCAAGAAATATCGAAGAGTACAAGATTGAGTTAAATACAAGCATCTCTGTTGATCAAAGGAGGTTTAATGCACCTGCAACGGACCAGGTAGCTGCGATATGGCAAGATGGTTCGGATGAGCAACGAAAATTCAAACGGAATATAATGATTTATGCAAATTCTGCACACGCCACCTTCATACGTGCTTATCATGGTTGTTATGACCCATTAGCTTACCCACTCTTCTACCCCGGTGGTGAGACAGGGTGAGAAGATAAAAAGGTGTTATTGGAAGAAAATCCTGTTCCGCGATTCCCGAGAGTAAAGCGTAAATACACAAAAAAAGAATAAAGGTATGTTCTCTAATTTTTTTTAAATACTTAATATTTATATATTTATATATAATATTGAATGTTGGTGTTGTTCTTTATCGTATAGATAAAAAATATATAATTATAATGGTTTGCAGATGATCCTGCCGGCACATCTAATGTACCACCAGATGGAAATGATAAAACTGGGAGGAAGAGAAAGACTGTGTCAATTCAGCCCTTGTCAGTTTAAGATTCTGGTAATAATATAATGTTGTTGGCTGGTTAACTAATATTTTTTCGAAATCCATTTAACTTACTTGTCATGTAGCAGCCATTGATGCAGATGTGGATGACGAGGGCGACGGGGGTGAAAATGACCAAGATGGTGGTATGTTTTTTCACCGCCTTTCATGCACTTGTATATAGACATCCAATTATCTTTGTATTTTCCTTAACACATATAGATAGTTACATGTGACCGAAAATATGTATACTAGGTTTGAGGCTCCATGTTAGCGCTCGGGAGTATTATTGTTATCTAATGCAAATACGAGATGGTGTGTTTAATGTATTCTTTCGTGGAGGACGTCTCTTCTAGCAGTGGATTGTTGATATGTATATAAAAATTGAATCAATGCGGCTTGACTGGTACTCCCACCCTGATCACCAGAAAGTTATTCGAGCAGATCTGTATCAGGTTAGTGCGAATTGTATATTACACGTACCTTATGCATCGAGTATATACCAAAAAATTGTGTGGTTTTATCCTAATTTATGGGTGCACATTATTTCACAGGGTATTGTAGACTGCTTGGCCCTTGGTGATTCTGATGCAAGAAAGGTTGGTAAACGTATTGTGCTGTCAAAGGATTTTCCAGGTTCCGACAGGGATGTTCATTCACGTTTTATGGTTGCTATGGCTTTGGTAGCACGATATGGGCGTCCTGATTTTTTCATTACCATGACATGCAATCCGTATTGGCCAGAAATTATAGAACAATTGCTACCCAGTCAGACCCCGCAGGACCGACCTGACGTTGTGGCTAGAGTCTACCATGCTAAGCTACGTGATCTTCATGACTTCATGACTGTAAAGGGTCATTTTGGTAAAGTTGCAGCTTGGGCACATGCTACAGAGTTTCAGAAAAGGGGACTACCGCATGAGCACTTTTTATTGATTATGGAGAAAAATTCTAAGCTAAACGGACCTGATGATTTTGACAAGTATATATCAGCTGAGATGCCTGATCAAAGTAAATATCCTGAGCTTCATAGGTTGGTATGCACTCACATGATGCACGGTCCGTGTGGAACGCTAAATCCAAAGTGTCCGTGTATGATTGATGGTGGATGTCGTTTCAACTATCCATGACAGTTTTCTGACTAGACGCAGCAAGGGAAAGATGCATACCGAGTATATAGAAGACGGGATGATGGTCAACAGGTATTCATGAGAAACCATTAGTTAGACAATAGATCGGTGGTTTCATACAATCCTAAACTCTTGATGCGTTACAATTGTCATATCAATGTCGAGGCTTGTTGCAGCATCAAGTCTATCAAATATATATACAAATACATTTACAAAGGACATGACAGCGCTTCATTCTCTATTGAAGTGGGTACGGCCGATGGACCTATTGAGATAAATGAAGTTAAGCAGTACAGAAAAGCAAGATGTATTACTGCAATAGAGACATTCTATCGACTATATCGCTTTCCATTGTACAGCATGTATCCACCTGTTCTTCAGATGCAAGTACACCTCCCTGGAATGCATATGGTACCTTCCAATGATACAGATAGCCTTGTAGAGGTTGCTGCACGTGCACAGTCTCAGCGATCTACGCTAACTGAATATTTCAAGATGAACATCGAAGATCACAAAGCACGTCAATATTTGTACAGAGAATTTCCAGAACATTACATATGGGTCAAGTCTGGTAAATATTGGAAACCGAGGAAACAACGTTTCCAGATTGGAAGGTTAGTCTATGCTAATCTAGCTGAAGGGTGCAGGTACTACCTTCGCATTCTTCTAAATCATGTCAGAGGTGCAACGTCGTACGAGTCACTTAGAACTGTTAGAGGTGTTGTATGCCCTACCTTTAGAGATGCTTGTGAGAAGCTCGGTCTTATTACCAGCTATGGATCTCTCGATGAGGCAATGACTGAAGCATCACATTTTTGAAATGCCTTGTGCATTAAGGCGCATGTTTGCTATCATTGCTGTTTTTTGTGAGTATGTTGATATACGTAAACTCTGGGACAATCACTTTGAATCGATTGCTGAGGACTACTGTCGCAATTTCGGAGATGATTCATATGTAATATAGCTGGTGCTGAGGGATGTAGCAGACATTGTGCGGTCCATGGGGAAGGATATAAAGGATTTTGGGCTGCCCCATCTTGACGAATCAGGTACCCTGTTCACAGTGCATGTTATATTAATAAAAGATGCTTAAGTTTTTTTGGTAGTATAGGTATTGATATATGGTACATAAACATTAATATGGTAAAGTGTCCCACTAATACCAGTAGCGGCATACGATGGCGATAGGATGTTTGCTTAATTAAATTATTTACGTTGAGTTAAAATATTTTTTTAATTATGTTTTTCCAGATTCTATTTTACGGCCACTATGCTGACATTTTGCTCTATGTTACAATCATAATTAATTCAACATTACTTATATTGTGCCTGATGAATAAAATTATATAACATTTAGTTTAATATTATTTGAAATGACAATTTTAATATGGAATTTTTTATGTTAGGTACTATAGATACTACATTTTCTTGGTACTGTTTTATGCAAGTTGGTGAAAGTTTATTTAAGATTACATACATAACTCATTCAAATTACTTTATATTATGACAATATTAGGGATTATATATGATGAATTTTTTCACCCAACGTACAGATGCATCGAGAGATTACTATAGGGAGCTAACAGAAGAGAGGAATGTTGTTTTCAACAAGGATGATTTGAATATAATAGGATCATTGAATGTTGAACAACGGTCTGGTTTCGATGCAATTATGGAGCATGTGATTAATAAGAGAGGTCGTGTTTTTTTCGTTGACAGACCTGGAGGTACTGGTAAAACTTTTTTTTGTACAGGGCGTTACTTGCATAGGTGCGTTCTATGGGACTGATTGCTGTCGCAACCGCAACATCTGGTATTGCTGCTTCTATCATGCCTGGCGGGCGTACTGCGCACTCAAGATTCAAAATCCCTATAAAACTTGGTGATAATATTGTCTGCAACTTTTCTAATCAGATTGGTACAACAACTCTTTTGCGGACAGCATCCTTAATTATTTGGGACGAAGTGGCCATGACGAAAAGACAAGCTGTTGAAACCCTTGATAGATCTTTGCAAGATATAATGGATTGCAGTGATCCTTTGGTGGGAAGGTTGTTGTATTTGGAGGGGACTTTAGACAAGTCCTTCCTGTTGTGCCACGTGGCACTCGAGCACAGATTACGGATGCAACCCTGCAGAGATCGTATCTATGGGATAAAATACATAAGATCTGGTTGTCGCAGAATATAAGAGCACAAAGTGACCCATGGTACTCTGATTTCCTTTTGAGGATCGGAAATGGTTTAGAAGAAAGTGATGCTAATGACTATATGCGGCTCCCTGAAGACATTTTGCTTGAGTATGAATCTGAAGAGTCTATCGATATTCTGATAAAGCATGTGTTTCTTGATCTGAAAGGTAATTGCACATCATTAGAGTATATGCGAGAGCGTGCAATCTTATCAACTAGAAATGAGCATGTCGATGCTATGAATGCTAGGATGATCAAACAGTTCCCAGGAGAGGAACAAGTGTATTTCAGCCATGACACAGTCGATGACGACACTAGCAACACCTATCCACTTGATTTTTTGAATTCTATCACTCCTAATGGCTTGCCACCTCATATCCTCAGAATTAAGAAAAACTGCCCTGTGATCCTACTTCGCGATCTTGATCCGCACAATGGTCTTTGCAATGGCACCTGTTTGGTTGTTAGGGGTTTTAGTAACAATTTAATTGATGCTGAGATTGTTAACGGCCAACATGCTGGTAAGCGGGTTTTCCTTCCAAGGATACCCCTTTCCCATTTTGAAGATGTGACACTACCATTCAAGTTGAAGAGAAAGCAGTTTCCGATCAGGCTAAGTTTCGCGATGACTATCAACAAGGCACAAGGTCAAACCATTTCAATGGTTGGAGTATACCTTCCCGAACCGGTCTTTTCCCATGGTCAGCTATATGTAGCATTATCTAGAGGAGTTGCGCGTAAAACGACATGGGTTTTGGCGAAACCTAACGTCCTAGCTGATCCTTCTGGTAAAAAAACTAAGAACATTGTATATAGGAAAGTCTTGGAATCATAAGATTATTGAGCATAGTATGAAAACTAGGTATGAAATTTGTAATGTGTTGAAGTGTACCATACATACTTTCTATCTCCAACACACATCTGTTTTGCTAAATGTGTTATGTAGTAATTTAAGGAGAAGACTAAATCATAAATATTTTAAACACGTGCGTGTCGCACGTGCATTTTACTAGTTTAGTTAATACAAGTTAGTGGTTTGTCAAGGGTGGCGCCATTTCATACTGAGGTTTGAAATCAAATGAAGGCCACCTTTGGTGATGGTCTGTAAATAGTTGTTATGTCAGCTTCAGCTGTTTATTACAATACATGCATATGCCGTACATTATTGTCCACTACCTTAGTCGAGATTCCATCGGCTATATCGTACACATAAGTACGGAGCTGATCGAGTAAAGATAATTTTCTTAAGAAGTTCATACTTTATTTTGGTGATGCTGATGCACGCACTGACTTTTCTTGATCACGAGATCTCATGCGCAATTAGCTAGTTTTACATGCTAAAAAGATTGGCTGCAATAATGCTGCACCTTTTTTTCCTAATTAAACTGTGTCTATATATACTCCCTCTGTTGTTGGTTTCCGTGCTACTAGTTTGACTGAGTTTATAGAAAATATGTGCAACATTTAAATCATTAAATAAATTTGTAAAAAAGCTAGATTCAAATACCTATCTAGTGATATTAATTTTGTACCATAATTATTAATATATTTATATATATATTTAGTCAAAATGTTCTTCGGGAAGCGAAAACGGCAGTCATTTTGGGACGGAGGGAGTAGTTAAGTTTTCTCAAACTTCACACCGCAGCATTTCTCCTAGAAGTGTATACATATGACTCGTCCATCACCCTGCTAAAACTTAAAATTACATTTCATTTTTGCTATATATATAGTCAACAACTTTTCTCAATTTTTTTAGAAAAGTATGTAAAAATAGCTTCTCTCCTCCTCATTTCTAGCCACTAAATGGTGCATCAGAAGGGTCTAAAGAATGCTTAATTGAGAGAGAAATGGTCGCCCTTGGACATATATGAGCCTCTTCAAACCATCAAGGGACACAGAAATCTAAGCTATAGTCGATGTTTCGGTTGAATAATATTATTGGCCTCAACTGATGAGGCACCCAAAGGTAGGAAGAAGGAAACTTCGTTTTTTGGTGTTTTGTTTGACTTAAACTTTCGTTGCGCTGAAGCACACACTTTTAAAATGGTGATGGGCACAAAATCAGTAAATCTAGCCAAGATCTGCTCGGGATTAGATAAAAATATTGATTAATATTTGCTGGGTGGTGTCACTCAAGGGCGACTAGAGGATCCCTTGTGGACGTACCACGAGATGACGAGAAGTACGGACACTTATCTAGGCTTTAGCTCTAGGAGGAAGGATATTGGCTCTTTTTCTTCGCTACCAATCAAGTTTATTTTTTGATTCCTGAATACACAAAATTCACTTCTAATGTCAAACATTAAACCTAAGAAAACACATCTCACTAACTATTCTTTTGTGGTTCACTATTGTGTTTCATCCTTTTGTGGCGGGTCTTAATAAAGATTCGTGGTTTATTGTGTTTCATCCTCTTATCACTAATAATAAGAAATTAAAGAACCAACTTTTTTGAAACTACGTTTTGGAATTAATACGTTTGATTGATGTCCACAGAAACTACACTAAATTTTTCTCATCCCTTCTGAAGTCAAGTGTCGTTCGTCACTATGGCTCTCAACCAAAACCCAACCGGGCAAGGAAGAAGCCTGCCAGCCCGTTTGTTGCTCCTTTTTAAGCCGGATGTAGTGCCGTACTTCCCGTCCCTTCTCCATCTCGTCCGTCGTCCCTACCACTTCCATCTCTCCCTCTCCGTCCCTAGCAAGTCAACGCATCCTCTCTCTCCTCTTCCACAGGCCGAGTCGCCGAGACCTCGCAGCTAATGGAGGGCGATCTGGGGTGGTTCTGCGGCAACGGAAGCAACAACTGGGACCTGCACGCCGTCGTGCGCTTCGCCTGCACCGGCAGCGGCCGCGTCGCCCCGCCGTCGGCCTCAAACGACACCTTCTCCTGGCTCAACACGCCGTCAGCGTCGGAGTCCTCCTCCTCCGGGCTGCCCCCACCGCAGCCGCATGCGGACCAGCTGATGGACGCCGCCGCCGCATCGCAACCTCTCCTGGCCGACCCGGCCATCGACGACCTCTGCCTGCAGGCCTTCTTCGCCTCGCCGAAGCCTGGGACGCCGCGGCCGTCGTCGCCAACAAACGTAGCGCCGCCGCCCGATAGGTCTCCCGCCGATGGGCCGCCCGGCAAACCGCGAACATCCGGCCGGGCCGGCGGAGGCGGGCCCACTCGATCCAAGAGAAAGTATGTATACATACATCTTCCATTAGCGTACTCGCATGTCGCATCGCATAATATGCTCGCTGAATCTTCGGGAAATGCCTTACTGATCACGCTGGTCGATCTGGTGTATACACTATACAGGAGCAAGAAGAGCCAGGTGAGCAAGGACGTGACGCGGGTTCCGGTGGGCGGGCCCCCGGCGGACCTGTGGGCGTGGCGCAAGTACGGGCAGAAGCCGATCAAGGGGTCGCCATACCCGCGGGGCTACTACCGGTGCAGCACCGACAAGGACTGCAAGGCGCGGAAGCAGGTGGAGCGCTGCCGCTCCGACCCGGGCACCCTCATCGTCACCTACACCGGCGATCACAGCCACCCCGTCCCGCTCCACCGCAACTCCCTCGCCGGCACCACGCGCAACAAGGCGCAGCCGCCGCCGCCGCCGCCGTCCCCGTCCACGGCAGAGGACGCTCCGAAGCCGGAGGCCGCGCTGTCCACCGCGTCGGCGGCCACCGACACCACAAAGTCGCAGGGCTCGCCGTGTGCGTCCACCGGGCTGTCGCCCAGCACGCCGCTGCGCTCACCATCGCTGGGACTGGGAGTGGAGTACAAGGACGACGACGACGCTGTCCCCGTAGGGATGCTGCTCGAGGGTGCGGATATGGAGGGCGAAGACGACATGCTGCTGTACCTCTTGCCGGAGGAGACCGCTCCGTGTCCGGGCCACGGTAGCGGTTGCGAGGACGTCATGCTATTCCCGAAGCCCGACGAGGCCCCAGCAACAAGCACCGGTAGGACGATGGACGGCGGCGCTGAGGCCCCGGTCATGAACATCGATATGGCGGCGAGTACAAATTCTGTATCTCGGGCCTCTCGGCATCCATGGCAGGCGGTATCGGTGGTGACGACGAGCAGCTGGGGCTGACTTGTGCGTATATCTTGAATTCTCGATCACCATGAACAGTATGCTGTGTATCTTGGCTTGTTTGCGTCAGGATGCATCTCTGCAGTATGTGTAGTACGGCAGTCGTAGCATTAATTTAGTGATACTATAGGTTGTTTTACTATCCTTCATGGGTGAAAAATGGTACAACGATTTTTTTTTTATCTTAAGACATGTAATGATTTTTGTGTACGTCTCATCAGTACCTTGTTTACGGATGGTAAAAAAGTTGTAGTGAGCAAAGCCTCTCTAAAAATCACTAGCTAAAATTCTGATTTACCTAGTATGTAAAATGAAATAGCTAGCAAAAAGTTATTGAAATCCAACAGCCTCTCTAAACTGAACTCTCTCCACTGCCAGTGGTCCCGCCTTGTCAGGGTTTGATACCGCCGGGAAGTAAATTTTGGTATGTTCGTACGCCTGATCCGGATGGTTGGACTTAGAGACATAAAAATTATACTGGTTCAGACACGGGGGGTGGGGTGCTGCTGGGCATCACTTCAGCGACAAAAAGACACATTGTCGCTGAAGGAGTCCAGCACCCCGGAGAAAAGAAAGGCGCAACATGCAGTACGGGGGTGAGTGCATGCATATAAAAAGTACCCCAGAGAATAGAAAGGCGCAGCATGCAGTACGGGTGGGTGAGTGAATGCATGTAAAAAGTCAAATGTAATGATGTCATCGTCATCTAAAAAGTTATTTGAAGATTAAAAAATCTATAAATCACAAACCAAACATCAAAATTAAATTCCGATCGCATCATTGTATTTCTGACAATAAAAACTTCGAAACAAGATCCTACTTGACTATATTTTGACAAACTTTTTTATTCGTATTTTTTAATTAAAGTTATATATTCTGTTATTACTAGAACAAAACGAATGAAGTGCCAGAACAAATGAGAACAACTGTCAGAACAAGTTTATATGTCATCCCGAACAACAAATGTGGTGTCAGAACAAATCAGAACAAGGGTCAGAACATGTTATTGTTATAGACAGAACAAGATATTACTATAGCCAGAACAACTTATTATTATAGCCAGAACAAGTTTGTATGTCATCTGGAACAAAACAAAAAAAGTGTCAGAACAAATGAGAACAACTGTTAGAACAAAATCCTATTATAGTCGGAACAATTTTGTGTGTCATCTCGAACAAAAACAAATGTAGTGTCAGAACAAATCAGAACAAGGGTCAGAACAAGTTGTTATTATAGCCCGAACAAGATACTTATAGCCGGAATAACTTATTATTATAGCGAGAACAAATTTACATCTCATCTCAAACAATAAAAATATTAATGGAGGGAAAAATATTAAAAAAGAAAGAATATAAAAAATGGAAATAGAAACAAAAAAATAAAGTAGAAAGTAAAAAATAAATAAATAGAAAGGGAAGAGAAATAAAAGTGAAATAAGAAAAATAAAAGAAATAGAATAAAAAGAAAGAAGAATAAAAAGAAAGAAAGAAAAAATGAAACAGAAAAAATAATATTAGAAAGAAAATATAAATAAAAAAGAAAAACAAGATGAAAAATAAAAAAGAAAAACAGAAAAAGCGTTCCATAAAAATATGAATAAAAAAGAAAACAAAAAAGGAAAAGAAATAGAAAAGGAAAAGAATAATAAAAAGAAAGAAACATAAAAAAGAAACAAAAAAGATAGAAAGAAGAAAAAAGAAAGCACTCGCGCCCCCGACGCCCTTCAGCGACAAATGGTTGTTTTGTCGCTGAAGCGACACATAACATTGGCGGTGCCCTACGTCCAGTTCGAAGGAGTGTTCTATATGCCCACGGGGCTTGTAGTAGGGGGTACAAGCTTACGTCGAGAGAGAGAGGATGTCCCAAGTCTCTGGATGTGGTGGTGAGCTGCGAATGCTCGGTGTGAGTAGTGGTGGGCTCCTCGATCGTGTTGTGATCATTGATCCCTTGTCGGGTGTGTTTTCTGGTTCTATTGCTCATGCTGTTTACGGTGCCAGCCTATCCTTTTATAGTCCAAGGACAGCTGGTGTACAAGGGTCAAGATGGTAAAACGGCGTCCTGCTACAGTGCAGTAACAGTGTCGGAACAGTGTTGGAACAGTGTCACGCTGTGGGCCTTCGTCTCCGATTGGCGCCGTACGCTGTGCTAGCCGCTGTAGTACCTGTAGGGTGCCGTAGCCGGCGGTTCCCGTTCCAAGATAGCTTCTCCTGACTCAGAGCTGCTCAGGTCTTACTAGGTCGAGGCTTCTCGTGCAAGCCCCGACCTCTCCACTGATGCCCGCTGGGTCGGGTCTCGCCGTTCGATGTCTTACAGGCGAAGGATTCGCCTATCCTTTGTTACTGTTCGTTATCTAGGTGATGAGACGCTGGGGCAGTCCGCTTCCCACGCCGGAGAAAATCTCATCATGGCCTGGCCGTCTGACAGCACAGATCCACCCGCCCTGTTGCTCCTGCACGTCCCGGGCGACACGGGGACGCCTACGCCACGTTGCAGCTCTCGCCTGGGGGCCCCTGCCGGTGGGCTGCAACGGAAGGAACCTTAGGTCATGCAGGGCGGAGCCGTCCGTCGAGGTAGCTGGGGCGATGTTGACATTGCTAACGTCATCGACTAGAAACAGATATAAGATCCATCTCTATCGACGGCGCCAGAAATGCAAAGGTATATCTTAACATGATACTAAGTGTATATCAGATGTTGCTTTCAGATAAACTAAAGATAAATCCAATACGGGTCATAGCACAACTCGATCTAGGTTGTCATCCCTGACAGAAGTGCCACTAAAACACATGGATTGGTACTCTTACATATGCCTTGGATCTCTTGATAAGAAATATATATATATATATATATATATATATATATATATATATATATATATATATATATATATATATATATATATATATATATATATATATATATATATATATATATATATATATCCGCAAGCGCACAAATATGAATATACCATTGTAGCATTTTAACCAGGAGTAAAACCAGGTATCGTATTTATATTCTACCTCAGGGAAAGAAGTCTTTTATCTATAATAACAAATACATGCATATTTCTCAGTTGTGTAATGTAGAGTGGCCAAAATATATCAATTACTATAAACAGGTGTAAGTCACATAAAGGTAATAATAATGATAGCATTGATCAAGTCATAACATCGTGAGCCACTAGAAAGTGTCAATATAGAAAGAGAAGCGTATTCACAGCCTAGTTAGCGAGGATACTCCTCGGTAACCCTAAACTATATGTCAATGCAAATTATGATTAGTGCAATACATTTAACAATCATGGAAGAAGAACTATTATACTAATGCATGGGGAGACTAATCAGGAGGATCAAGGCCGAAACTTGAAACAACCCAAATAGTATAAGGCTCCACTAGTCCTACACACGGGGGGTGGATTGCAAAGGACTCAATAGTGCTGTCACCACCACGATCTACCACGCGACCCGGCATGTAGGGTGCAATCGCAGGTAAGTACAGTATAAGCACCACGCCTACACTATCTTTACCACTCACCCATGTTAACAGATGATCTAGGTGAGGACTATACGACTCCATACACGAATATAAAGGTAAATCAACTATACTAAACATGTAATCATAATAAGCACCAAAGCATATAATCTCGAATGTAATCATTGATAAGAACATATGTCTCTACAGCAAATGTGAAGAACTTATGAAGAACTTACAAAAGCGAAGCTAGATCAGTATCTCGACCAGCTTCTAGACGATCAGGAGCCAAGTAGACGCCTTGCCTCCTCCTAGATCTAGACTAGTTAGCTACTCTCGCTATATGGTGTTTCTAGGGTGTAGTATCTCTGACTTGATGACTTGATCTGGTGTATGAACAGATGAGAGCCAGATTCCCCCTGCCAGGGGGTCAGGGGGTTGCTTATATATTCTTGAGGGGATGCCATGAGTCGTACGATCAAACCGACCTAACATACGGTTTAGATTGATCCTCATAGGCGGTGGAAGAACATTCCAGAAGTAGGGCTGACGTGGTGCCCGGGGCAGGCCGACCGGCCCCACCATGGGGCCGACCGGTCTGTGGTGGGCCCCCCTCGGGGCCCACTTCGGCCAGGTGGGTCTTTGCCTCTTCTAGATGCTTCTTTCTTGGGTGCCAAGTCACGTTGAGTTTTGGAGCCTTCTGGAGCCTTCTAGACTTCATTCTTTTCCTATTTTTCTGATTAGTCCCTGCAAGACATAGAATTCTCCAAAACTCCAGAAAAACTATTAGTGACACCCTATTCTAAGTTGGTATTAACAATTATGCCCTTTTCACATGTTTAGTTGACTTATCCCCCAAGCTCCTTTGCTGCAACGCTTTCACGCCTCAAAAATACCATGATTTTCAAAAATAAATTCTCCTCAACAAGATTGCTCCATCTTACCTTTAACCATGGTGTGTAGCCTTTTCATAAATCTTAAGCGATTAAAAGACAGAACAATCAAGTCAAGTAGTATATCTCAAATTCTTTGATCAACTATCATCCTGGGTTTTTTGCAAGATTTTTCAAATAAAACTCAGAGATCCTGTGTATGACCTTCTCAAGCATGGAGTCACACTTGGCAAGATATGTATGGTGGGATGATAGTGTTGAATGGATGAGGGTGAAAGGTGGTAAGCCTTTAGCCTTTTTTCTAGCTCTTGGACTATATATCTCTTTCTAGAACTTTAAGATCTGGGCTTTCCATCCTTGGAGAGGTGGGCTCTACTCGCCCCGGACTTTTGTCCATTTTTCAGATGTGGGCTCTTCTCACCCTCGGACTTGTGTCCATTATTCATCTCTAAATTTATTATTTAGGGGGTAAGCCATTCTCGCCTAGTATGACACTTGTCCTTTTCTCCCCCTCTCTCTTCTCACTTTTTCCTCTTTCTTCTTCTTTTTTTTCGAATGTAGCCCCAGAATCTCTTTTCTCTTTTTTTTACACATTGAGAGAGACATATCCAAGAGTCGTATGAGCTATTTTATGGCTTGTAGCTTGATGGAGAATGCGTACTTTTAGGTTAGAAGCAGCATAAATGGTGGAGTGGAATGATCTTGATGTGTATGACAAGCTCTCAAGGATCATAAACATAGGAACTCATCATGTAGGATTTTTCATAAAAACCAGGAATCAAGCTTCTCTAGGAATATGACAAATAGCAGCTCAACTTTTCATGAATTATCTTTCAGAGCGTAGACTCAGATTAAGCATGTACTGCCCACGGGTTTTGGGTTTAGAGCAAATTAAGCATTTAAAGCTTTAGGAGAATCTAGGTCTGAAAATTAAGTATTTAAGAGGAATCACGGCGGAGCAACTATTCATCATTTCCAAGCATAAACCATCAAGATCATCATAAAAAAGAAAAGCCAACTAGCAGACTCTAGTATTTATTCATACTAGGACTTTTAACTAAGACTCTTTAACCAAAACATAGGATAATGATACTTATCGTGATAACTGGGGATGCTCTCCCCCAAGCTAGATCTTGAAGTAGTCCTTCATCCATCCTTAAAACTTGTTTTCCTTCAGGTTTCCTTAATTTCTTCCTGTAAATATTAATCTCGCACATACCCGAAGGAACAAATTTTAGGATTATGTTGTGAGCCTTCATGTGCCCACTTCTTTTTGGTTTTTTTTTCTGAAAAGCGTGGACCTTCATGTGCCCACATATTTTTGTGAATTTTTATATGCAAAAAAGGATGCTAAAGCAAAAACATGTGAATGCAATATATTATTATTTTTTTATGCCACCATGGTACGGTGTACATGGGGCCTTAAGGAACAGATGCAAATGCAGAAAACATTTTTATGGTCTTTTTCTAATGCAAGTATAGGTAAGTAAAAATGCTAAAGGAAAAATGCTAATTAAAAATGCAGATAAATACTAAGTTACCTCTCTGCAAGAATTTCGAGTACTTACTCCCATGGCGTAGATGTAGTAGCCGATGATTGATCAATTAGTGACGCGGGTAGTGATTGGTCTTCCGAAGGTGTACTCTTGTCTTTCTTCCTCCAGACTTGTTTCTTCGGTGCAGACCTTTTTGGGGTAACAGGTTCAGAGTTCTTGAATGGTAGGAGCTAAGCGGACTTCTCTTTAATCTCTTCCTCAATGTTCTTAATGTCCGTCAACTTCGTGTTCAGCTTGCGTTGCAATTTCTGAAGGCGTCTCTGTGTCTTGTTCTTCTTGGGCTGCTCAGAGTTAGTATAAGTATTAAAGTAGCAGCGTACCTTATCAGTTCTGAATTGGAAGTGGATCTCGCCCGTCCTGATGTAGATGATTGCTCTGGTGGTGTTCAGGAACGGTCTCCCAAGTACTATGGGAGGATCTTGCTCTTCATCTCCCATGTCTATGACTACAAAGTCAGTTAGGACATAGTGATCTTTTATCTTGACAAGTACATCTCGCGCAACTCCCTCCGGGAATCGGTGTGATTGGTCTGCCATCTGCAGCATTATATAGGTGGAATACAAAGGCAGGTCACCATATATTAATTCATAAGTTACCTTAGACATTAAGTTGATGCCTGATCCCGTGTGGCAGACAACTCGCTGGAAGTTCCATTGATTGATGGAGCAGTGGATTGATGGGTCTCCAGGGTCGTCTAACTTTGGCAGCAGTGGTGAAGGAAATAGGTTCTCGTTTTCTGATTGAATTGTGTTGATCATCCAAACTTCCTCCACGTGTAGTCGAGGTTGATTGTTCTTTTTGTTCCTCCTTCTATCTCTCCTTTACTTCTCGACAGCTGGCTTGTAGTGTTGAGGGTAAGGATATTGGGGGTGTGTAGGAGCTCTTAGGATCTTGTTCTTGAAACTGAATCTCTCCTTCTTCCCGTTGATGGTGAAGACGATCTTCGCAGTGTCGGCGTAGATGACGGCTTTAACAGTGGCAAGGAAAGGACATCCCAAAATGATTGGGGCGTTCTCACTTCCCCCAGTCTCGACGACAGCGAAGTCGGCAGCTACGTAGGAACTTCCTACCCCCAGACATATGTTGTTTAGGATGCCCTCAGGGTAGCATAGTGATAGGTCTGCAAGCTGCAAGCACATGGTTGTGTACAATAAAGGTGAACCATTGATTTTCTCATATATTACCTTGGGCATTATGTTGACACTAGACCCAAAGTCACAGAGTGCATTCTCGAAAGTGTAGGCTCCAATAGTGATCGTGACGATTGGCCTTCCTGGATCTCCTCTCTTAGTGGGCATGCCCCAGTCAGTCCACTTTGGGCCTTCTTCTGTCTTATTAGCGCACAGGCCTGCATAATAGATATCGACAAGATTTGCAAATTCTAATTCTTTCGGCTGGCCCGGAATCTTACCTGGGTTAGCCGTGGGAACAGATGATGCCAGCTGAGATTCTATCATTTTATTAAAACTATGTTGGTGCTTAATGGCAGAAGAAAAGCTTTCCATTTTATTACTAATAGTTTCTAACATTTTATCATTGGAAGCTAATTTCTTAGACAGATTATCCATAACTCTACCCTGGTTTTGAACTAAGTCTCTTAAAGGTGGAAAATTATTGGAAGAGTTATTACCTTGATAGTTACCTGAATAGTTACCTAGGTAGTTGGACCTCTGTTGGGTCCATCCTTGATTTTGCTGGGGACGATATTGATTGTTGTTGTTGATGTAGTTCACGTCCTCCTCCTGCTGAGGGCATTGATTGCCCGAGTGTCCAGTGTTTTCACACTCTTCACAGGTCATGCGGGATTCGAAGAGTTGCATGACTTCCTTCTTCTCAGGGCCTTTGTCTTCAAGCCTTTTCATGATTAAGTCCATTTTGGCAGACGACATATCTACCTCCTTGAGCTGATGCATTCCTCTTTCTTTCTTGCAGGGTTGATGCTCCTCGTTCCAAGCTTGGTTGGACGTCATCTTTTCCACAAGGTTAGTAGCTTGAGTAAGTGTAAGGGACAGGAAGGCACCTCCAGCTGCAACATCCATTGTTTCACGGGTGTTGGTAGAGAGCCCGTGGTAGAAGGTCTACATGAGCAACCAATTCTCCATTCCGTGGTGCGGGCATTCTGAGATGTAGTCTTGGAAGCGTTCCCACGCTTCAGGAACAGATTCATCATATTGCTACTGGAAACTTGAAATTTCCCCCCGTAAGGCATTGGTTTTGCCTATAGGAAAGAACTTTGCTAGAAAGGCAGTAGAACACAATGTCCAAGTTGTAAGTTTTTCTTTGTTGGAGTAAAACCATTGCTTCGCTCGCCCCAAGAGTGAGAATGGGAATAAGCGAAGTAGGACTGTATCACTTGGCACATCTTTGATCGTGAAGGTGCTACATATCTCCAAGAAATGTTGAAGGTGTGCGTTGGCATCTTCGTGAGCTTTTCCACAAAATTGGCTAGCTTGTACCATGTTGATCAGTGCAGGCTTGAGCTCAAAAGCTGCATCTCCCACAGTGACTGCCGGACCAGTATGAATGTTGTCCGGGGTCGGTGCGGAGTACTCGCGAAGGGTCTTGTTTGCCATTACTTTGAACGTGGGTGTTAAGCTTCGCACTGTTGAATCTTCCAAGGCAGAGGTCGTGGGCCGAGACTCGGGCTTTGACCTTACCTTCCTTAGGATTTTTTCTGGATCTGAGACGAAGTTGTTTGGAAGATTCTTATTCATACATTACCCTGAAATCAGATAGACAAAAGTGGAAAGAACAAGGGTAAGCCTGTTTAAGCAATGATAATTTGGGTTCTCGATACATTACGTGTGAGAGATGCATGCATGCTATTACTAAATTTATTACTTAGGCTATAGACTTCCTTTCCCCTGCAACGGCGCCAAAAATGCTTGTTGACATTGCTAACGTCATCGACTAGAAACAGATATAAGATCCATCTCTATCGACGGCGCCAGAAATGCAAAGGTATATCTTAACATGATGCTAAGTGTATACCAGATGTTGCTTTCAGATAAACTAAAAGATAAATCCAATACGGGTCATAGCACAACTCGATCTAGGTTGTCATCCCTGACAGAAGTGCCACTAAAAAACATGGATTGGTACTCTTACATATGCCTTGGATCTCTAGATAAGAAAAATATATATATATATATATCCGCAAGCGCACAGATATGAATATACCATTGTAGCATTTTAACCAGGAGTAAAACCAGGTATTGTATTTATATTCTACCTCAGGTAAAGAAGTCTTTTATCTATAATAACAAATACATGCATATCTCTCAGTTGTGTAATGTAGAGTGGCCAAAATATATCAATTACTATAAACAGGTGTAAGTCACATAAAGATAATAATAATGATAGCATTGATCAAGTCATAACATCGTGAGCCACTAGAAAGTGTCAATATAGAAAGAGAAGCGTATTCACAGCCTAGTTAGCGAGGATACTCCTCGGTAACCCTAAACTATATGTCAATGCAACTATGATTAGTGCAATACATTTAACAATCATGGAAGAAGAACTATTATACTAATGCATGGGGAGACTAATCAGGAGGATCAAGGCCGAAACTTGAAACAACCCAAATAGGATAAGGCTCCACTAGTCCTACACACGGGGGGTGGATTGCAAAGGACTCAATAGTGCTGTCACCACCACGATCTACCACGCGACCCGGCATGTAGGG
The DNA here is from genome assembly GCA_036936925.1 of Cenchrus fungigraminus. Lineage (NCBI taxonomy): Eukaryota > Viridiplantae > Streptophyta > Magnoliopsida > Poales > Poaceae > Cenchrus > Cenchrus fungigraminus. The sequence continues at coordinate 50,773,122 of CM072772.1, read as the reverse complement.
TGCAATCGCAGGTAAGTACAGTGTAAGCACCACACTTACACTATCTTTACCACTCACCCATGTTAACAGATGATCTAGGTGAGGGCTATACGACTCCATACACGAATATAAAGGTAAATCAACTATGCTAAACATGTAATCATAATAAGCACTAAAGTATATAATCTCGAATATAATCATTGATAAGAACATATGTCTCTACAGCAAATGTGAAGAACTTATGAAGAACTTACAAAAGCGAAGCTAGATCAGTATCTCGACCAGCTTCTAGACGATCAGGAGCCAAGTAGACGCCTTGCCTCCTCCTAGATCCAGACTAGTTAGCTACTCTCGCTATATGGTGTTTCTAGGGTGTAGTATCTCTGACTTGATGACTTGATCTGGTGTATGAACAGATGATAGCCAGATTCCCCCTGCCAGGGGGTCAGGGGGTTGCTTATATAGTCCTGAGGGGATGCCATGAGCCGTACGATCAAACTGACCTAACATACGGTTTAGATTGATCCTCCTAGGTGGTGGAAGAACATTCCAGAAGTAGGGCTGACGTGGCGCCCGGGGGAGGCCGACCGGCCCCACCATGGGGCCGACCAGTCTGTGGTGGGCCCCCCTCGATGCCCACTTCGGCCAGGTGGGTCTTTGTCTCTTCCAGATGCTTCTTTCGTGGGTGCCAAGTCACGTTGAGTTCCGGACCCTTCTAGACTTCATTCTTTTCCTATTTTTCTGATTAGTCCCTGCAAGACATAGAATTCTCCAAAACTCCAGAAAAAACTATTAGTGACACCCTATTCTAAGCTGGTATTAACAATTATGCCCTTTTCTCATGTTTAGTTGACTTATAAATATATAAGATAAAATGTGTCAATAGGCGACCGCCTAGGTCGGAGGTGGCCCCGTAGGTGATGTTAGGCCACCACCTTTGAGAAAGGGGAGCTGGGCCTGCCTTGCTGGTCGCTGATGTTGGGCCATCACGGATGCGGCCCGTTATTAGCCTTCATGATTTTGGGGATTAGGAGTTGAGATGATTACCCCTAGTTTATCCCCTCATCAGTAGCCCCCGAGCCTAAGGGGGAAAGAGTAAATTTCTCCCTTAGGATCAGTGATGTTGAGCTTCTTCTTCTGATCTTTATTTCGGTGGGGGCGCGCGAGCGCACCTGTCGGGTGTAGCCCCTGAGCCCACGGTGGAGCCAAGGGCTCTGCTACGGGGTGTTTATTTTAGCCGCTGCGAGTGCTAGCTCGTCTTTTTAGACCGACGTGGCTGGACGGGGGGATTTGACCCGGCGTCGCGGGGAAATGTGGTCGGCCTCTGCCGATGTGACGGTGGTGCTCAGCGGGTCTTTAATACGCCGCCTGGCGGGGTGGGTGGCCGTTTTAGCTTATTTCGTAAGCTAACCCGTGCCAGCCGCAGTCTTCACGTGGTCGGGCTGGTGCTGCCCTATAAAAGGAGCTCCACTTCATCCTGGTGAGACTCCATGTTTGCCATATGGAGAGGGAAAGAAACAGCTGCTTCTTCTGTTGTGGGGGGTTCGCCCCCTTCAGTGTAGTGCCACCCTTCAAGCCTTCTGATGTTGATGGGAGTTCAGCGAACGGGGAGGCATGCTCTTGGCAGCCCTCTCCTACCCTAAGGCTCGTGCCCCCGTGGCGACATGGGGGTCGAGTGCTAGGGGAGGGGTGCTGATGAGAGCCGCCGCTCTGTGTCCGCGTCGCCCCCGCTGCTTCCTGCTGCATGTCATGGAGCACACGGGGTTGCTTCCCTGAGTGCTGCCGGAGCAGCAGGACACCAAGTTACCCCTGAACTAGCTTCAAGGATGAGGCTGCTCCTGGAGGGTGATGCTTCACCAGCAGATTGTTCGGGGATGGCCCCAGGAACTTGGACTTCTTCCTAGGTGTTGGTAGTCGCGGTGGAGGCGTCGGCCTCCTCCCTGATCCCCGCTGGGAGTCCCTGGCAGCGTCAGATGTAGATGGGGGCTCAACGAGGTGCTCCTCCAACTCTGACCTGCTGGGAAACGCAACACCGCCATGCCGGCGGTGTTTTGTATTATGATACTTCTTCACGGTCCGTTGGGCCGCTCTCTTGTACCTTAGAACTCAGGGTTCAATGCCAAAGCAGTCGTCCCTTTGTCCCATTGATACTGTCGTCTGATTTAAATTTCTCTGGATGGTTCGCCTTCGTCTTTTAAGTCGGGGGGGGGATTCTTGGCCTTCCCCAGGGATAGTGGGTGTCGTGCCCCGAGGTTGGCAGTTTAATGGGGAAACGGATGAGCAGAGAGCGGGAATTGAGAGAGAGCCCGCCTCCTCGCCTTCGGGTAACCGCTGTGCACGGGGCACGGAGCGGCTATAAAAACCACGGTGAAGGCTTAGATCGGACGCTCCTCTCGCCTCCTTCCTTCTTCCGCTCGCACTGCCTCTCTGCCTCCTCGCTCCTCACCTACGCCAGAGTCCTCACCTTCCTGAGCCCCAAGCCGTCAGGCGGTGCAGGAGGGGGCTGCGGACGGTGGTGCGCTGGTGGCGCGTTGCCTTGAAGCCCGCGGCGCGGTTGGCGCTGTGGCCCCGCCGGTTCTGGGTTCGGGCGCGTGTCCGTCCGTGCCCGACGCGCCTCCGACTGCCGCCGACGATGATGCCCACCTCTGGGCCAACCCAGCTACTCGAATCCAAGCGCAGCTGGACGGGGCGCGGCAGCGCATCATGCTGCTTGAGGGGGAGCTGGCCATTGTGCAGGAGGCCACCACCACCTTCAAGGCCGCCTTCGAGGGTGCCGAGAGGGAGCTGATGGCGGCGGAGGACGCCAAGGTGGACGCGCTTGCCCAGGACGCTGGTGAGTTCCTTGGTCTTCCTTCATCTTCTTTCGTAGCATTCTTGCATGCGGTCGATGATTTTTCCTTCCGGTGTCGCGCAGGTCAGGAGGAGGTGGCGATCCAGCGCACCGCGGAGGCGAAGCAAGCGCGATGGGATCTCGACGAGTTACGCCTTGCCCACGGCCACCTCCACGATGCCGCCAGCATAGCCGTGACGGCGGTGCGGTTTGAGCCGACGATGCTGCATGACCGCCTCCGCGCACTCCCCGACCGTGTTCGTGCGGTGGTCACCGCGGGGGTGCACCAGGGGGCGATGTACGGCCTCGCCACCGCGAACCTCCAGAGCCCGGATCGGTGGGTCGGCCGTATCCCCGTGGGGTTCCCACGGGGAACAAGGCCGCAGAGGCGTCAGTTGTCGGCTTTGTACTTCAACGCCAACGCCGACGCCATCCTTTCATCGGTGGACATCGACGCCCTCCTCGATAACCGAGGGCCAGCTGCAGCAAGGGGGGCGGCTCTCCTGGATGACTCTAGTGAGTCGGAGGGTGCCTCCGAGGGGGCGGACTCCCCCGGCCAGGCCGACCCTCCGGCGGAGTGAGGCGCGTGCCTCGGGGCGGGTGTTAATCCCTTTTATCCTCTCTTTTTTTATCTGCTGTTATGAAACTCGGCCCAGGAGGCATTTTAAAATCGTACCTTTGCATGTTCGGTGTATTTGCTCGTGTGTATGACGATTGGTGGCTGCATCGAGCAACTCCAGTTCTCCTGGCGACGTCTTATCGTACGGGCCCGCCTATCTTGTCGGCCAGCCTTAGTGCGTACCTAGGTCGGGCCGTGTGGCCGCGCCTCGACTTGGAGCCGGGGTCACCTTTTTACCGTTTTACCGTGATGATAGGTCGGGTTCCCTGTGTTAGGTCGGGAGAATCTTCTTTTCTGACGTGATCTCCTGTGATGTCCTGTCAGCCAAACCAGGCAGTCGGCATGCCGAACACTGTCTGGGGTGGAGCTCACTTTTTCCGAGGTGTCAGACCTGGCAGGATTCACGTATGAGAGAGAGAGAGAAAGAGAGAGAGCAGGGGCGGGGCGCTTCCTCGCTCCTCCCGAGTAGGCCCGAGCAGTGAATTGCCCCAACCGGCCTGCGTTTCCCCATTTAAGTCGAGGAGGTGGGGGTTGATTGCGATCCCATTCTTCTCTTTCCCCTCTTTCTTCTCGCGCACACACCTCCCGACCTAGTGTGCCGTCTGGTTAGTAGATCCAAGCCTTCCGCCGCAGCTTCTGGTTTCCTCCGCGTGCGGTGATGTCGAACTGCTAGTGCTCCACCGTCTCCCTTGCGAAGCTTACCGGACTTGCCGACGCGAGGCTGCTTCCGTGTTTGACCGACGGGCGGGACTGGATCAAGCCCAGGCTTGAGGATTTCCCATAGCCCCCGCCGGGGTATGTGGTCTCTTTTGTCGCCTTCCACGAGCGTGGATTTTCGGTGTCGGCCGGATGGTTCATCCGCACCATCTTGCGGACCTACGGCCTCGAGCTCCAGCACCTGAATCCCAACGGCGTCCAGCATCTGGCAGCGTTCGAGGCACTGTGTGAGGGATATCTCGGGGTGGAGGCGCATTGGCACCTCTTCCGCTACTTCTTCGGGTTCATCTACTTGAAGGACGAGGGGAGGCCGGTGATGATTGGGTGCACCGCCCTCCGGCTGAAGCGAAACAGGTCGTCGGAATACCTGGCCGGCCCTCGGACCAGCTTGAACAGCGGGTGGCACTCGGAGTGGTTCTATCTCAAAAACGACCCCGAGTGCTCGCTGCCGGCATACACCGGTGGCTACTATGATGTGTCTCCGGAGGCTTGGTCGGACGGGCCTCTGAGGAAAGATCACCAGAAGCTGCTTTCTAGGTGTCTTGAGGCGCTCAAAGCGCTGCGGGGAATGGCGTTGATCTTGCGACCGTGATTGGCGGCTACCTCGCGAGGGGAATCGTGCCACTGCGGCGGCGACCCCTTCGCCTATTCGAGATGACCGCCGACCGGGCCCCGTTCATGGGGACTGTGACCGCTGACCCCTTGCCCTCGATGGGTGAGGTCTGGATGCAGGTCCGGTAGGCCGTCCCCGGCGGCCCCGAGTGGCCGCCTGCTGACCTGCTTCCGGTGCTCCCGGATGCGGGCACGGTGGTTCTGGTGAGTCCGCCTCTGATTCCTCCGTCTTGTTCTTCCCCCTCCTTCTTTCTCCGTAGCTGACGTGCAATTTGTATAGGCTGGGAACTAGACCGTGACGCAGGCTCACGCCCCGTTACCGGAGTAGAGGGCGCAGAACTGCATCGCTGCGGCCAGGCTCAAGAAGCGGAAAGACCGCCACGAGGTGTGGAAAGTCGCGGAGGTCGCCAAGCGCAGCCGGAACGATGCCCGGGCGAAGCGGAGGCGAGCCGGGGATGAGGACGTTTCCTCCGACGAGGATGGGGATGTCGGTGTTTTAACCTGGCAACCTACCAAGGGGAGTACCCGAGGTAGACCTACGTAGCTCTGGATTGATTGGGTGTGTTTACAAGATGATGTGGATAGAGAGATAGGGGTCCCTGCCTCGCCTTATATAGTCCGGGAGGTAGGGTTACAAGTCGGTTTGGGAGGGAGAGTACTACTCGTACACGGCTAGGAGTACTCTACATGGATCCGGTCAAGCCTAGGTTCCTAACCGAGTACTAGCCCTCTGGTTGCCTTGTGCTCCACGCCGTCTTGCACCGTATAGCCCAAGTCGAGTAGTCCAAGGGGCCCACGCAGTAGTCGGTCCTGGTACCCGCCTAGGTAGTGGGCCCAGGGATGTCCATACGACAAGCCCCTGAGTACTTTGTAGTCGAGCAGGATGTTTTCAAGTAGTCTTGATGGCCTTGGCGAGTAATCCTTGAGCATCCCCGAGTTCCACAAGCCGAAAGTCCTCAAGACCACTTGAATCATCCCGAGGCTGGAAGTACTCCAGCTGATCTTTGAGTAGTCTTGAAGTCTTCTCGAGTAGTCCCCAAGCGTCCCCGAGTGCTTCTCTCGAAGGTCTTCAATAGTACTCGTGATGTCTTGATGAAAAACCATATGGAAAATGCGATTCAAAGAATCACATTCCATATGGAATGTAGCCCCCGAGGCTTAGGTCGAAATGTAGATTCAAACTGAGGGTCAATCTGAAGTTCTGTCAATCTTATCCTGAAAAATCCGGAGAAAAAACCGAAGGACACGTGGCACGGAGCCCCTGAGCCTTGAGTTGAGTACTTCTCTCGAATTGAAGGGTCATCTTGGCAGTAGAATGTGTCCGGAGTGGGATCTTGATCTGGTTTAGCCCACTGAATCCGTCGATTGAAGCCGAGCCCCCAAGATTGAGAGCGTCGAGTACTAGAATACGAAGAGTCAGTCCGCCGCCGCTGAGTCAACCGCCTGGAACTTATCCGCCCGTTCAGAACTGAGCCGCTTGGTGGCTTATAAATAACAAGGCAACCCCTTAGGGTTTCTCACTTCCAGCAATTGCATGTCGTTGCGATTAGATCGAAAGAGCCGCCCCCCTTCACTGCTGCTGCCACCGCTGCTGAGTAGATTAGATCTACTTCCGTGCCGCCACCGTAGTCCGCCCTCCTCCGCAGCCCCCGAGCGAATGCGAGTGAAAACACTCATGACCGGAAGGATGAAGGCATCTCCGTCGAAGAGCACCAAGACCGGCGCGTCGAAGAAGAGGAGCCGCGATGAGACCGGCGATGCCGGCCAATCGTCGTCGTCGCCACCCCTCTCCACTCCGCCGAACCCAGCGAAGGAGTGGAAGAAAGCGAAGTTGAAGACCGAGGACCTCCTCGCCCTGGTCAATAGCGGTTTCCTCCACGAAAAGGAGATGGATCTGTGGCGCGTCGCCACTGGAGATCCGTACCCGATGGAGAAAAACCCGGATGAGATCCCGATGTTCACGCGGTTCGTGGAGTGCGGACTCGCACTGCCTACGAGCGACTTCTTCAAGGGGATGCTCCGGTACTACGGGATCGAGTACCTCAACCTCAACCCCAACGGTATCTTCCACGTCTCTATCTTTGTGCACTTCTGCAAGGCGTTTGTGGGGATCAAGCCCCACTGGGTCCTATTCCGAAAGTTCTTCCGGCTGAAGCCGTAGCCGAGCACGGACGACCCCCGAGTAGTTGGAGGCGCTGGGGTGCAGATGCGCGAAGACGCCACCGGGCAGTACTTGCCGTACAAGCTGATCGACTCCAACCAAGATTGGAAGTCGAAGTAGTTCTACATCAGCAACCACCACCCAGAGCTGCCGAAGCCGAGTGGTCGTCAACCGAAGCATCCGCCAGGGTGGAACTCGGAGCCCACCATGCAAGAAGGCATCCAGCTGCCTACGTTGCTGGAGAAAATCAAGGCCTTGAGAGAGGTCGGACTGAGGGCTGAACATGTGGCCTTCAGTTTCATGAAGAGGAGAGTGCAGCCGCTGATGGCGCGGGACCATCTCGGCTACGAGTACACCAGCGATGAAGACTCTTCCCGGATGCCCGGTGAAGAAATTGAAGATGACGTGATCATCGAACGGCTGGGGAAGATCTTCAAAGACATGCCCGCGTACACGCCATGCCCCGTGCCAGAGTACTCCGCGGCACGGCCGCCAAATGAGGTTAGTAGTCGTGGCCAGAGCCCCCGAGTACTAATTGCATGTGCAGTCGTACTTATGCTTGCTTGATCTTGTAGGATGATCTGAAGAAGTACATCTCCATCCCGCCCTCCCCTCCGCAGCTTGAGAAACAAACTCAGGGGAAGGCGGAGCCCAAAGCGAAGGAGCGCCGAGTAGTCGGTGAGGATGATGATGCCGTCGTCATCAAGGACACCTACGACGACGAGGACGAGGAGACGCTGCAGCAGCGTTTCCAGCTCCACTCTAGGTTCAGCCGAGCTGGAATGCTGCATATTCCAGTAGTCGAGAAGCTGTCCAGTCTTGAGGCGGATTTGCCGATCCCACCAAGGAAGCCTCACAACATGGCGCGCAAACGCGCCGTGAAGAAACTGAAGGTGTCAGAAGCCAGCAGACAAGAGGTGAGTACCACAACTAGAGTAGTCGTGTACTAACGATGAGTAGTCTGTTGCTGACTGCTTCACTTGTATTGGTGCAGGACATCCCTTCCTCAGACCCTGCTGCCAGGATGAGGAAGAAGTCTGGGAGACGGTGGGGGGGGGACGGCTGGGACTACCAGCACACCTCCGGCTACTGAAGATGTTGTGCCAGAAGAGGCACAAGAGCAATCCACGGCTGTGGAGAGCCAACCACAGCCATCGACCGAAGAAGTACAGGGTCCTCCTCCTGCTGCGGCCGTGGCCGTTAGACAACCGGAGGAGAGAGTAGAGGAGCCTCCTGTCGAGGCAAGAGCCGCCAGTGAGCCTGGCATTGTAGATATCGCCAGGATACTAGGTGCCCCGACCGTTACTATGGTGCGGTCAACACTGTAAGTACATGATACCCTTGAGTAGTCGTTTACCATCAAGGTCTTGTTATTGATTGGATAATCCATGATGCAGGAAATCCACCGACTTGTCCTGGGATGAGGTGGAGACAAGTACCCCTGCCGATGGTGAGAACCGCTCGGCAGAGACATGAGAGCCCACGCTGCCACCAGAAGCTGAAGCCACGACAGAATCGAGGTTTGAAGAAGCCACCCTGGTGGAAGGTACGCATCATGTTGCCACGGGTACTTGTCGTGTGGAGTAGTCGTATCTGCCGCTGTTGCTGAATTGATCTGAACAGGGCCACAAGCCGAAGGAGCGGTGATCCCTGAAGCAGTAGCTATGGAAATGGCTACTGTTGAACTGACGGCTACGGAGCCAGTTGCCGAGCCTGCGACTTCGACAGCCCCAGAGCTGGCAACTTCGACAGCCCCCGAGCCAAGGGTGGAGGCACGAGTTGACCCGCGGCCCGAAGTCGGGACTGAAGTCGCCGTCCACGAGGCTATTGTGGACGACGCGGTGCCGCTTCGCTCGGCACGGATGCCAGAGACTAGGACCTCGAGCCGCGGAGGTCTCGAGTTGCTGGACGATGAACTGATCGGCCCGGCCTTCATGTCTCTGAGCATGGAGTCGTGGCGTCACACGGAACAGTGGATCAAGGTACGTTGTGAGTACCCTGAGTAGTCTTGCATCATTGAGTACTGAGTACTGATTGAAATTGTGATCTTGAGCAGGGCCTGGTGGAGAGGTCCCGCCAGAAGACCGAACTCTTGAAAGGGTACGGTGACACGGTCATCCGGGCTGAAACTCTAGAGAAGGAGCTAGACAAGTCGAAGAAGCACTCAGTGCTGCTCCAATCCAAACTTGACGGCGCCTTCGCCCAGTACCATAACGAGGTACAAGAGATGCAGACGAAAAGGGATCACTTGATCAAGAAGAACAAGACTCTGCGCCAGAAAAACAAAGGTATGCCTTCCGTCGCGATCACTGAGTACTTGTTGTAGAGCTTATGTGTAGTCTGAGACTGTTGACGAGTTGTCTGCAGATCTTGAAGCGAGGGTCGACCAGCTGAAGGCTTCCGAGACGGACCTCAAGAACATCGTGTACCGGGAGACCGACCGCTGAGAGGTAGTCGAGTACGAGTACGCACAGTTGCGCCATGAGTGCATCAAGCACATGGAGCTCCATGAAGCCTCCAATCTTGACCTTGTGCGTTGTTACAAATCTCTGCAGAAGCTCAATGAAGATTGCGAGAAGCTGCGGGCGCAACTGAAAGAACTTGAAGAAGCCGCTCTTCCCATTGCGAGATTGTTGGTTCCACACCCAGGCGGGCCTAAGATAGCGCCTCTGGTAGATAGGCTGAAGGAAGCCCCCGGGCGCCTGGCAACGTACGTCATGCACTTGGCGAAGTCGATACCGAACCAGGTACTCGCCTACATGAAGTCGTACTTCCTGAAGGCACCGGTAGATGTGGTAGCCGGGGGTCTTGCGGCGAACTGCACGGACAAGCAGTACAAGACCCTGCTGGAGGAGATGGCGCCTATCGCGGAGCAAGTTGCTGACAAGCTGAACCTCCAGTAGATGTACCTATAGAAGTAGCTCATGTACAGGGTAGTTGATGTAAGACAAACAAATTAGTTAAGAACTTGTTTGAATATGATTGGAGGTGATCCACTTCTGTGCTTGATGAGTACTCGTTGCCGCAGCTTGCATCGAAGCTTGCGGAGTACCAAATCGTTGAAGAGGTAGTGAGTAGTAGTTACTCAGTAGAATCCGCCTAGTTTAGGAGGTACAGTAAACAAGTTGAGTAGGATCGAACTTTATTACTGAGGAAAAAGTACACCTGGATGGCCAGGGCTGTTACAAATAGGAAGTTGCCAGGACCCAGAGGCCGCCTACGGCTAAGTGAGTGCTAGGGTCCTTGGGGCGCTTACAGCTGGAGATCCGTTAGTAGTCGTTGTAGCTGGATCGAAAGAGTACATGGTCCGTAGACCGCCGCCAAAGCCCTTAGGCTATGTGCAGCCCAGGATCCGTTAGTAGCCGTTAGCGCTGGATCCTGGATAGAAGTAGTCCATAGACTAGTGCTAGGACCAAGAGGCCGCTTATAGCGAGGAGTCTGTTAGTAGCCTTGTAGGCTGGACCCGTAGACAGGTAGTCGAGCGACTACGCGTAGAAGCGACACAACTGGTCGACGTTCCACGAGTTGTTGATGTCGTCGCCTTCAAGTGTCTGAAGACGATAGGAGGGTCCGGTGACCTTGGAGACTGAGAAGGGACCTTCACAAGGCGAGCTGAGCTTGTGTAGTCCGTCCGTGTTCTGGATGCGATGGAGGACTAGATCGCCGAAGTTGAAGGAGCGTTCCTTGACGTTGCGATCATGGTAGTGTCGGATACCCTCTAGGTACCTTGCTGACTGGACGAGGGCAGCACAGCGGGCTTCTTCGAGGCTGTCGATGTCAACCCGTCGACTGTCTTCTGAGATGCCTTCGTCGTATTGTTCTACTGCCGGGAATTCCCACATCACGTCGGTAGGTAGAATAGCTTCGGAGTCGTAGACCAGGAAGTAGGGCGACTGCCCTATTGGCTTGGTAGGTTGAGTATGAAGCCCCCAGAGTGCGTTGGGTAGTTCCTTGATCCACTTGCCTCCTTTGGTGTTAGCTACGTCGTGCAACCGCTTCTTAAGGGCATCGAGTACCATCCCGTTGGCGCACTCCACCAGGTCGTTAGCGCGTGGGTGGGCGACTGAGACATATCGGACGTCGATCTCGCTGTTCTCGCAGTACTCCCAGAACTGATGGTTGTTGAAATTGGAACCCAGGTCTGTGATGATGCAATTGGGAAGCCCGTAGCGGTGCACGAGTTCATCCAAGAAGTCGAGTACTCTATCAGCCTTGGGGCAGGTGACTGATTTGACTTTGATCCACTTGGTGAACTTGTCGATGGCCACCAAAACCCTGTTGAATCCTCCTGGCACAGTTGGTAAAGGACCAATCATGTCGAGCCCCCAGCAGGCAAAGGGCCAGGTTAGCGGTATGGTGACTAGCTTGTAGGCCAGGATGTGTTGCTGCTTGGTGAAGAATTGGCATCCTTGGCACCTCCTGATGAGTTCTTCGGCGTCGCCCAGAGCTGTGGGCCAGTAGAAGGCTCGTCGAAAGGCTTTGCTCACCAGTGTACGAGAGGACGCGTGGTTGCCGTAGACACCCTTGTGGATCTCCTCCAAGATGTCCTTGCCTTCTTCCCAGGGTATGGACTTCATGAGTACTCCAGAAGTGGCGCCCCGCCTGTAGAGCTTGTCTCCGACTAGTACGTAGGTCTTGGCTCGGCGGACGAGTTGTTCGGCCTCATTCTTGTCGGAAGGAACCTTCTGCTCGCGGATGTAGTCGATGAAGGGTTGTCTCCAGTCCACGTCTATCATCATGACCTCCTGACTGGGCTATGATGGCCTGGGGTCAGTGGTCATTGGCGCCTGCTCCGAGATGGATGGCGTGTGAAGTTCGTGGACGAAGACTCCAGCGGGTACTTTTGCGCGAGTAGAACCAAGCTTCGACAGGACGTCCACTGCTACGTTGTTATCACAGACAACGTGGTGGAACTCGAGACCATAGAACTTGTTCTTGAGCTTGTCGACTTCCAGACAGTAGGCGTCCATGTTCTCCTTGTTGCGGTCCCAGGAGTCGTTGACTTGGTTGATAACCACAGCGGAGTCGCCGTAGACTAGTAGCCGCATGATGCCCAGTGAGATTGCGAGTCGGAGCCCATGTAGCAGAGTTTCGTACTCGGCTTCATTATTTGAGACCTTCCAGAAGATCTGCAGGACGTACTTGAGTTGTTCATGATAAAGGGGGAGTGCCCGATCTTTAGGTCAGTGCAGATAAATCTGATTTGGTGGTTGTTGACCCTCACGATCCAACAACGACGAGCAAACTCGAAGCGCCAATGCAATCGCTGAACCAACTCCCTGTGGTTACCGACCTTGTTGGAGCAAGATCAGCCTGATCACAAAGATCAATTCCTGTGCGCAATCGACGAACGAACAAGAATTCGAGGCGAGCAATCTTAATATCACTCGAAGGTGGAGTTCTGAATCACAGAGATCAGCACGTATTTGTGCGTGGTCTGGTGTAGCTAAAGCTAGATGTAAAACAAAACTCAAGCTTCTAAGGCGGCAGCTACTGAGTATAAAAGGAGGGGCATCCTAGGGTTGGGGCGTCCTAGGATGGGGCGCCCACAACTTGGGCCTAAGGCCCATCAAACTGGTGACGCAGCACCTTGGCAGATTCTGGACGTCAACTTGTTTCGACGATTCCCGTTGACTCAATACGAATTTTGGCATGAGACTGGTGCCATTGGAAGCTCTATGAAATTGTGCTTCCAACCATATATAGAACGTCCAAAACCAACTCCGTATGCGATCTGGGTGTCCGTTTTATTGCGCACTGCTCCTGGACTCCGAACTGGGCTCGAACTTGAATCGCTTTAGGCCTCCACCTCGGGGACTCGAACCGGATTAGCCTCGTGCCTCCTCCTCGACTTGAACACCCTTGTTGGACTTCTTCTACTCCATTCCATGCACCAATCATGGTCGTATGCACGGATGTCATGTCCTCATCATTCTCCCCCTTTTGAAGAAAAGTCGTCCTCGACGTCGATTGTACTTGAAAGCGATCCTGCAGAACACAAAGGAGAACGGGGTTGCGGAAATAAAGCAAACCAAAACTATAGTGAGGAGGAATGTGACCATGTTTCCAATTATGTATCATATCATGTCGCATAAAATTGTCAGCATCTCTGGAGACTTTGTCATTACGATTCTGCAAAAGATTAGTACCAACAAAAGACACAACAGGAATAGCTGGTTGATTGCACGAAAATTTAGCACAAAAAACCATAGGGAGCCACCAACAATGCTTCCCTTTTTGCGAAACAAAACTACTAGAGGAACATGTGAATATGTTTGTTTGATGGTTACCCTCTAATCGATCACAATCGTGCACAACAAAAGGAGAATTCAGATTTGTACAAATGTAAACCCGATGTACCATATATTGTCCTTTGTTGTTATATTTGCCAATAACATGATATGAATGTTTAGACAACCATGGCAAATCAGCATGTGCAAAAATTATCTCTTCCAAATAATCTACATTACACAAATCATCGAATTCAATGTAACCCAAGGTATGTAAAGAAGACAACAAATGCAGCTCATCATTTTTACTAGCAACATGCATAATATGTTTAGTTTTAGCACTAGCATGTAAAACAGAAGTAGTAGCACACAATTCATCTTTATCACATGAAACATCAAGCAAATCACCATGTGGCAAGGATAAATCAAGAGATGGTTCCACTATTAATTGCTCAACTAAAGCATGATTTGTGGAAAAATTCAGCACATTAACACAATTCTCACCTTCCGTGAGTGTAGCACCATGGACATTACCTATGTTCTCAGTAGGAGTATTAGGTGCATTGTGAAGTGATGGTTCCGAATTTGTACAGGAGGATACGCCTGCAGGTTCGTCTGTCCTCTCGAGCGGTGTAGTGGTGGGTAGGGATGAAAGTGGTACGGATATTATCCGTCCGACCGACCGACCGACCGAAAGGGTCGGACACTCAAATGGTAAGACTGTATTCGAATCCGGACATTTAATATCCGTAACTATCCGTACCGCATTAGTATCCGGAAATTCAAAGTTGAATTTATGTGATCCAAATATGATGAATATCACTATTCAACAAAAAATATACTGTCCGTATCCGTATTCAATCCGAGAATTCAGTCCGAGAAAGAAAAATTATCTGTATCTGTATCCGCAGTATCCGTCCGTATCCGATCCGTTTTCATCCCTAGTGGTGGGCGTGGATGGCGCTGGGAAAGCGGGTGCTGAGCTGGATGTCGAGCTTTGTCCTGCAAAAGAGTTAGAATATATCTTCGAGCTGCGTTCCTGCACTTCACGTTCAGCTTTGCAAGCATGCTCAAATAAAGTGGTCATATCTGCATATTCCTTACAATCAAGTATATCGTAAATTTCGCGGTTCAAACCACCACGAAAACGTGCCATTGCAGCGTCGTGTTGCTCTAATAACCCACAACGAATCATGTCTTTTTCTAAGGCTTGGTAATAGTCCTCAACAGATCTAGAACCTTGCTGAAAACACTACATTTGTTTAAGCAAATCTCGAACAAAATAAGAAGGCACAAATCTATGTCGTAGAGCAGCTTTTAATTGATCCCAAGTGGTTGGGATTTTGCTGGGATGTCTTTTATTATAGTCACGCCACCACATTAAAGCAAAATCAGTAAATTCACTAATAACAGCTTTAACTTGAGATGTAGCAGGAATATCATGCATGAAAATTGTTGTTCAACTTCTAATTCCCAATCAAGATATGCAGCAGGATCATATTTGCCATTATAAGATGGAATTTTAAATTTGACCTTAGCAAATGAATCAATACCGGAATGGTGTGGCACACGGTGGAAACGGCCTTGGCGGTCTCCATCATCCTGCTCCTGGTCAACCCTCGTGGTGTCGCCATCTGCCATGGTTAGCGCAAACACAAAATAGAATCAACGACAAAATAGGGGTGTAACGGCTCACAAGGCGCTCAAACTAGTGCTCTTATCAAATTCTTATCCGTTCTTACCAAGCACACAGGGGCGAACTGCAACCAACCGGTGGAACCTGCGAAAGATTGGAGGAGCGATTGCCTGGCGGAACGAAACCTGGTCGGCGTAGAACTTTGTGGAGTTCTGGGAAGGCTGCACTCAATTGAAGGATTAGCACAATCAAACAATAATGAGAAGTTGAATTATAGTGCTAAACACGATCAAATGTTGCTGGAAACGAGTGGAAAAGCGGAGGAGCGAGAGGGTAGGGATGCGGCGTGCTTGTGGAAGGGGGCTCGGTGTTGTCCCCAGGAAAGAAACGAGGATAGGGGGAGGTGCGGCGCGCGTGGTAGAACCCCGTGACAGCCGCGGCGTGTGTAGGATACGGTGTCCTTCTCTTTTTTTTACTTGCCCTTTTTTTCTTTCTTTGGTGACTTTCCTTTTTCTTTTGACTTTGTTTTGCTGCACAGAGAGGGGAACCGATTGCAGGCACGCAGCACAAGGGGGTTTCACGGGCGACCAGGCGAGGGGGAGGTTCGGCCCGAGGAAAAAAACAATGCCCGCGGGGGATAAACAGCGTCGCGCGGGGTACCGCTACCCAGGGACGTGCGTGACCAGGCGTCCACGTCGCGATCCAGACGTCCGCATCGCGATCCAAGGAAGGGGAAAAATCGGCGCGCAAGGCCTCGGTAGAGTCCGGATCTGTTTCCTTGTCCCTTTCTTTTTTTTCTTTTTTTTATTGCTTTATTTTTTACTTTCTTCTCTCTTTTTTTTTGAGGACTTTCCTTTTTGTGAGAACTTGCCAAAACGCAAAAGGCAGAAAGGGGAAAACCGTATTAGGGAGCCGGTGCTACTACGGGGGGTCGCGACCGAGGGGGGTTGTCACGGCGCAAGGGGAGGACGGCGCGTGGTGGGGGAAAAAAAGAAAACAGCGGAAAGAAACGGCGGCGAGCTAGGGTTTAGAAGAAAAACAAGAAGACACAAGGAGAGAACACAAGTAACCAGCAACAATCGAACGAACAAAGCACACGAACTCAACAAAGCATGTTATTGAATGAAGGTGCAAGGCTAAAACGGGTTGCTGGGACAAGGATCTAACCAAGAACAAATTTTTGTTTGATTTTTTGGACTATAGGAATAAAAAAAACACTCGATAAACTCACCGATCAACCTGGAAAGCTCATACCACTTGATAGAGGGGAGTGCTCGATCTTTCGGTGAGTGCAGATAAATCCGATTTGGTGGTTGTTGACCCTCACGATCCGACTACAAGGAGCAAACTCGAAGCGCCAATGCAATAGCTGAACCAACTCCCTGTGGTTACCGACCTTGTTGGAGCAAGATCAGCGTGATCATGAAGATCAATTCCTATGTGCAATCGACGAACGAACAAGAATTCGAGGCGAGCAATCTTAATATCACTCGAAGGTGGAGTTCTGAATCACAGAGATCAGCACGTATTTGTGTGTGGTCTGGTGTAGCTAAAGCTAGATGTAAAACAAAACTCAAGTTTCTCAGGTGGCGGCTACTGAGTATAAAAGGAGGGGCGTCCTAGGGTTGGGGCGTCCTAGGATGGGGCGCCCACAACTTGGGCCTAAGGCCCATCAAACTGGTGACGCAGCACCTTGGCAGATTCCGGATGTCAACTTGTTTCAACGATTCCTGTTGACTCCTGATGAATTTTGGCATGAGACTAGTGCCATTGGAAGCTCTATGAAATTTTGCTTCCAACCATATATAGAACATCTAAAACCGAATCCGTATGCGATCTGGGCGTCCGTTTTGTTGCGCACTGCTCCTGGACTCCGAACTAGGCTCGAACTTGAATCGCTTTAGGCCTCCACCTCGGGGACTCGAACCGGATTTGCCTCGTGTCTCCTCGACTTGAACACCCTTGTTGGACTTCTTCTACTCCATTCGATGCACCAATCATGGTCGTATGCACGGATGTCATGTATACCACTTGATAGAGGGGGAGTGCCCGATCTTTCGGTGAGTGCAGATAAATCCGATTTGGTGGTTGTTGACCCTCACGATCCGACTACGACGAGCAAACTCGAAGCACCAATGCAATCACTGAACCAACTCCCTGTGGTTACCGACATTGTTGGAGCAAGATCAGCCTGATCACGAAGATCAATTCCTGTGCACAATCGACGAGCGAACAAGAATTCGAGGCGAGCAATCTTAATATCACTCGAAGGTGGAGTTCTGAATCACAGAGATCAGCACGTATTTGTGCGTGGTCTGGTGTAGCTAAAGCTAGATGTAAAACAAAACTCAAGTTTCTAAGGCGGCGGCTACTGAGTAAAAAAGGAGGGGCGTCCTAGGGTTGGGGCGTCCTAGGATGGGGCGCCCACAACTTGGGCCTAAGGCCCATCAAACTGACGACGCAGCACCTTAGCAGATTCTAGACGTCAACTTGTTTTGACCATTCCCATTGACTCTGGAAGAATTTTGGCATGAGACTGGTGCCATTGGAAGCTCTATGAAATTGTGCTTCCAACCATGTATAGAACGTCCAAAACTGACTCCGTATGCGATCTGGGCGTCCGTTTTATTGCGCACTGCTCCTGGACTCCGAACTGGGCTCAAACTTGAATCGCTTTAGGCCTCCACCTCGGGGACTCGAACCGGATTAGCCTCGTGCCTCCTCCTCGACTTGAACACCCTTGTTGGACTTCTTCTACTCCATTCCATGCACCAATCATGGTCGTATGCATGGATGTCATGTCCTCATCAGTTCGCCTTTTGGAGAGATCAGGATTACCCCTGCGCCCGCGCCCTCGAGCTTGAGTGAGCCGTCAAAGTACATCACCCAATGCTCTGGTCGTTGTGTTGGTGTGGGTAGTTGATTCTCCCGCCACTCTACCATGAAGTCGACTAGTGCTTGAGACTTGATAGTTGTGCGTGGCTTGAAGTCGATGTTGAGGGCGCCAAGCTCGACCACCCACTTGTAGATTCTCCCAGTTGCATCTTGATTGTGGAGTATATCGCCGAGCGGGTAGTCAGTGATGACGGTGATCGAGTACTCCTGGAAGTAGTGTCCTAGCTTCCGCGAGGTGATGAGTACTGCGTAGTGTAGCTTCTGGACCGGTTGATCCCATGCCTTGGACTCAGACAGGACCTCGCTGACAAAGTAGACTGGTTGCTGGACTGGGTAGGCGTGGCCTTCTTCTTGCCGCTCAACGACGATGGCAGTACTGACCACATGAGTAGTCGCAGCGAGGTAGAGCAGTAACTGCTCCTGTTTGCGAGGAGCCGTGAGGACCGGTGGCTTGGACAGGAAGTCCTTAAGCTGTGTCAGAGCTTGGTCAGCCTCCGCGGTCCACACGAACTTCTCTTGGTGCTTGAGTAGCTTGAAGAAGGGTAGTCCCCATTCTCTAAGCTTCGAGATGAATCTGTTGAGGGCCGCCATACACCCTGTAAGCTTCTGGACATCCTTGATGCAGGTTGGATCTTTCATGTTGGTGATGGCGGAGATCTTCTCGGGGTTGGCTTCGATGCCACGATGGCTGATGATGAAGCCGAGTAGTTTCCCCGAGGGTACGCCGAAGACGGACTTGTTGGGGTTGAGCTTCCACTGGTACTCTCGCAGGGATGCAAAAGTCTCTTCAAGATCGGCGATGAGCGTGTCGGAGTTTCTGGTCTTCACGACCACGTCATCCACATAGGCTTTGACATTCTTGTTGAGCTGCTCCTTGAAGCAGGTGTGGATAGCTCGTTGGTAAGTAGCGCCAGCGTTCTTCAACCCGAACGACATCGTCATGTAGCAGTAAGCGCCGAACGGGGTGATGAACGCGGTTTTCTCCTGGTCTTCTTCCTTGATTGCGATCTGGTGGTACCCGGAGTAGCAGTCGAGGAAGCAGAGCAGGTCGTAGCCCGCCGTGGAGTCGATGACTTGATCAATCTGCGGCAACCCGAAGGGGTCCTTGGGGCAGTGCTTGTTGAGATCGGTGTAGTCGACGCACATCCTCCACTCATTGGTGTTCTTCTTGCAGATGAGGACGGGGTTGGCGAGCCACTCAGGATGGAAGACTTCTCAGATGAAGCCGGCCGCGAGTAGTTTGGCGAGTTCCTTCTTGATGGTGTCCCGTCAGTCGTCAGCAAAACGGCGGAGATGTTGTCGCTTGGGGGTAGCCTTAGGATCGACGTTGAGTCAGTGCTCGATTAGCCTCCTGGGCACACTTGGCATGTCCGCTGGCTTCCACGCGAAGATGTCTCGGTTAGCCCGAAGGAAGCTGACGAGCGCGTCTTCCTATTTAGGGTCGAGCCCCGCGCCGATCATGGTAGTCTTGCTGCTGTCGCCGGTCCCGAGGTCGATGGCCTTCACCTTTACTTCCTTTGTTGGCTGAAGTTTGTTGGAGGTGTCGGTCTTCTCAGGTATCTCGAGTTCGGTTGGCGCAAGCTTCTTGGATGCAGTGAAGATCTCCATCAATGCGTTGGGTACTTGATTGGTTGCTGCGAGTTCCATGGCTTCGGTGTCGTAGTCGTAGGAAATCTTCAAGTCCCCTTGCAGCGCGAGTACTCCGGCAGGACTTGGCATTTTGAGTACCAAGTACATGTAGTGAGGAATCGCCATGAACTTGGCAAGAGCTGGTCTGCCGAGGATGGCGTGGTAGGAGGTTTCGAAGTCCGCAACCTCGAACTTGATGTACTCGGTGCGGTAGTTCTCCCTTGTCCCGAAGGTGACTGGCAGAACCACTGAGCCAAGTGGTATAGCCGCGTTGCCTGGGGCGATGCCGTAGAAGGGCGACGTGCTCTTGGTGAGCATGCCGGTGATGTCAAGCTTCATCTTCTTCAAGGTCTTGGTGAAGAGGACATTGAGTCCGCTTCCACCGTTGATGAGTACCTTGTTGAGTCTGGAGCCCGCGACTACTGGTTTTAGGACGAGTAGGAAACGTCCCGATTCAGAGAAGCTTGTCCATTGATCCGCGCGGGAAAAGGTGATGGGTACCTCTGACCACCTGAGAGGCGTCGGCACCGCTGGTTCAATGTTCAAGACTTCCCGTAGGGTGAGCTTCTGCGATCACTTGGTGGGTAGTCCACCGAAGAGGACATTCACCATCTTGTCGGGTTCTTGGAAGTCGTCGTTGCCTTCGTCGACCTTCTTCTTGCCCTTCTTGTCGTGAGGGTGTTGTGGCTCAGGGACATCCTTGAGTGCTCGCCGGAGCTGGTAGCACTGATCGGTTGTGTGATTGCCGTCCAGATGCCACGGGCACTTCTCTTTGAGCAAGTCTCTGAAGCCGCCGGAGGTCTTCTTGGAGCTGTCCTTCGTGGGGCGTTGTATAGCCACGCCAGTGTTGTCTAGCTTGCGCTTGCGGTTAGGACCCGAGTAGTTGTTATTATTGTTGTTGTTGCGACCCCCTTGATCCTTGTTATTGTTGTTGCCGCCCGTGTTGTTTTTGCTCTTGCCGCGAATGGAGTCGTACTTGGTGTTCGCCTTGTCCTCTTCATCGGCCCATGAAGTGATCATGTCCTTGAGCTTGGTGATTGAGCTTGGGTGACGGCGACCGAAGTCTTTGAAGGTGCGACGATGGTAGAGACCATCTTGGAAGCAGTTGATGACTTCTTTGTCGGTGACGTCGACTACGGTCGCACGCTTGTCGAAGAAGCGATGCATGTACTGGCGGAGCGTCTTGCCTTGCTCCTGCTTGACCATCACCAGGTCCATACGAGTACCGGAGCGTCCCATGGCGCCCGCGAAGTTGCTGGTGAACTACGCCTTCAGCTGGTCCCACTCGTCGATCGAGTTCTTGTCGAGCGACTCAAGCCATGTGAGTGGAGCCTGGTCCAGACAAAAGGGGAAGTAGAGGCACTTGGTGTCGTTCTGGCCACAAGCGTTCTCAATGGCCAGGGCATAGCACCTGAGCCACTGAACTGGATCTTGCTTCGCGTCGTACTTGGTGATCCCGAGAGGCTTGAACTTCTGGGGAAGAAGCAGCGCGCGAAGTCGTGAAGAGTAGGCGGGGAAGCCGTCACTGTCGCTGACGTCGGTAGTCTTCTTGGCGCAGCGTATCTTGTCGATCCTGTGGTAGGTGTCGTAGCCGCCACGTGCGTTGCCGGTGGCATGACTGTTCGCGTGGCCTCGGCCTCCGCGAGCGCCGCCGCCACTGCCTCTTCTGCCGGCGCCATGGGAGGAGCTACCGCTGCTGCCACCGCCACCACCGCCGCCGCCGCTAGCGCCGCATTCTGAAGGTCCTCCCCCAGAGGCTCTAGGGCGATTGGGGGTCGGCTGGTGTTCACTACGGACGCGGTTAGGTCCAACTTCTGCTGGAGTGCGGCTGCGACTAGTGGCTTCGTGATTTCCGGCTCCGGCAACCCTATTGTTGACCCGCATGAAGTAGGCATCCTCTACGAGTTTGGCTATAAGTTCGCCTGCACGGTGCCCCAGAGCTGTTTGAGCTATCGTAGTGATGGACATGAGGCATTGCTCAGGAGTTGTGTGGACCCGGTTGGCGACTTGGTCGAGAGCTTCGTTGAGGTTCTAGATGGGGAGAGCTTCTCAGAGCCGCCGGTGTCGATCTGCTCGCTTTCTGTTGCGGTTGCGCCGGGCGTTTTTGGCTTCGGTAGTCTCGTCTACGGGTGCATTGGCTGATTCCTCATCCTCTGAGATGTCGTCAAGGTACCGATCAGGTCGGGCCTCCGAGGTTCCAGCTTCCCCAGTTGCCATGAATACTTCACGGTCAGGCGTGCAGAGTCCGGAGTCAGTAGTTGCCACCTCGGTTGGCAAGTACTCCTCTGCATTTAGAGTCAATGGTGTCCCCTCCTAGAAGGGGAGTGTCTCAAGGTAGGCGACGTAGCGTGAGTTGTCGTCAGTCAAGTCTGCGGGCTTGCGGTTGGGCCAGTAGACGAATCTGCTGGCGGGAGTAGATGTGATGACCAAGCCAGCGGCAGGACTTGACAACGGCTCCTCGATGGTGTTGAGCTCGGACTCGGGCTCGATCGGATCGAGACCGAAGTCAAACTCGTAGGAGCAGTCCGAGTTGTAGTCGGGGACGGTGTTGGAGTCCGAGGAGTACTCGGAGACGACCTCCATGCCGGCCCGACGCGAGGTGAGCGCTTCCGCGTAGGCTTTGCTGGTGCTGCAGAGGCCGTACGGGAAGTGCTCGTGGGGGAGGACCGGTCCGCACAATGGCTCAGGAGCCAGCTCACACGGTTCGATCCAGGGTGACGTCGAGCTCGAGTTGGAAGTGGATCCAATCTCGAAGTCGGCGACTTGGTTGCAAAGCGAAAATTAGTCAAATTTTTCGACGAGTTGACCCGTGATGGCTTCGGGAAGCATCATGAGGCCGGTCTTCGGGTCCGGGGTCATGGTGAGGTAGCGCTGGAACGATCCAGCACCGTCAGCGGTGTAGACCCAGGAGCCGAAGATGAAGGTGTCGCCGCGATTGAAGGCGGCGGTTGTCTTGATGACGATTGAAGCCGTCGAGTTCGCCGTGAGATCTTCGGCGAGATCCCCTACCTGGCGCGTCAGCTGTCGGTGTTTTAACCCGGCAACCTACCAAGGGGAGTACCCGAGGTAGATGTTTGCGGCCTCACCGAGATCGGGAACTCGAAGGAGAGATACGTGGCACACAACTTAGACAGGTTCGGGCCGCGAGGTGCGTAATACCCTACGTCCTGTATGCTGCGTAGCTCTGGATTGATTGGGTGTGTTTACAAGATGATGCGGATAGAGAGATAGGGGTCCCTGCCTCGCCTTATATAGTCCGGGAGGCAGGGTCACAAGTCGGTTTGGGAGGGAGAGTACTACTCGTACACGGCTAGGAGTACTCTACATGGATCCGGTCATGCCTAGGTTCCTAACTGAGTACTAGCCCTCTGGTTGCCTTGTGCTCCACGCCGTCTTGCACCGTGTAGCCCAAGTCGAGTAGTCCCAGGGGCCCACGCAGTAGTCGGTCCTGGTACCCGCCTAGGTAGTGGGCCCAGGATGTCCATACGACAGGGGAGCCGCCCCCTAGTTCCTCTGATGAGGAAGACGATGATGAGGAAGTCGCTGCGGCCGCGACGCCCTGGACGGGGGAGCCGACCGAGGGCTGCTCGTCGTTGACCTCGGGGGTCCCACCGCGGCCGACCGTTGTTGCCTCCACCACTCAGGTGCCTCCTGAGGTGCGCTGGGGGGGTGACGGTGCTCGTGACAGAGCTCCGCACCCTTACTCCTAATGCGACCGTTACGGGGACCGCGTCCGCGAGTCACCATCGGAGCGGCCTAACCGTGCTGACCGCGGTGCGGCGGCTTGCTGTGGCGACTCGTCCCGGGAGGAGAGGAGCCGCGGCTCGGCCTCTCCCGCGTCACGGTCATCCTCGTGGGAGAGCCTGATACACCGGCCTCCTACGCCGACGTCGCTGGCTGAGGAGGCGCGTTCCTCACCGTCTCTTCCGTCTGCGGCCACAGGAGCCACATTTGAGCAGCGACGGGACAAGGAGGCGATTTCTCCTTGGAGAGACTGCCCCGCAACGTCATGCGGCAAGCAGTCCTCGTTCTGGCCGCCGTCGTCGGAGCTCAAGAAGGCTCAGGTCCTCGCGGCGAGGTGAGCCTTGGTCTCTTCACTGGTTTAGGATTGCTTAACGACTCCGGTGTTGAGTTCTCTGTCTTTTCAGGATGCTTCCCAGCGGGCGGTCGCTCGTGCCGGCGCAGGAGAAGTCTCTCCGCCGTGTTGTGTGGAAGGTTATCGTGCCGGCGTCGGCTGCGGCAGCGCTGCAGATGGCTCCTAAAGATCCTCTCGTAGTGCTGCCAGAGGAGAAAGGTTCTGCCGGCCAGGGTGCCGGGGAGGCGTCGCGAAAGAGCGACAACTCCAGCGACGGCTTCCGCCAGCTTGGCATTACGACGTCCGATGCTCCACCGTCGGCGAAGGCACTAGCAGCGCTTGAGCCGGAGCTGCGGCAGAAGATTTCGAGCGCCGCAGCCGGCGACAGCACGGCGGTGTCGGACGTCGCCACCGCCGGGGGGCCCGATCCCCCGGAGGCTACCCAGGACGCCACCGCCGACGGGGGCGCCTCAGAGGCTGACGCATCCGGTGTCTGTCGGGCATACACTCCGGGTACCTGCAAGGAAGGAGGAAGGTGGACTCCTCTTAGAATTCCCCTGTAATCCTACTAGGACTCCTACCATGTAACCGACTAGGAACCCGCCCCCTAGACTATATAAAGGAGGGCCGGGTACCTAGGAACACATCCACAATCCCTCCGAGGAACAACATCTAGGCACAGGGCGCAATACTACTCCAAACAGGACGTAGGGTACGCTACTCTGGCTACCCGAACCTATATAAATCTTGTGTCCCCGCGCATACCTTCGAGTTCCAGGTCTGGCGATCCCCACTATCTACTCTCCGACGGGTACCCCGTATGGAGGTTGCTGGATATAAAACTCCGACATTGGCGCCCACCGTGGGGCGATCGTCATGATCATCGGCGAATTCGAAGGACCTCAAGATCAATCTACTAGTGGCTGGCACGGCGTGGTTACTGCACTTCAACATCAACTCGACGAGTTGGTTCAGATCGACAAGGCTTCAATTGCCAACTCCGAGTCGTATTCAAATCAAAAGCTGTAGCTACTGCTGTCACGGTGACCGAGGGAGAATCAAATTTCTTTCCGCCTTGGAGTCCAAGTTACTACGCTACTGCATCAGTGCGTCAATGCGCGTGCATGTATGTGGCCTCCATCCAAGAAAAAATCATACTACATGAGCACGAGTTCAGGACGGAACAGAGCATCGTGCTGTTGTCCAATTTGTGCGGTAGCAACTTCAATTTTGTGGCAAATTTCTACACGCACACACAACATTACAAACAAAACCGCAAGATCATTGCTTGGTGCACACAAGCGACATACGCAAGAACTACCATGGTGACGTACGACTACCTCGACTCGTCGTACGACTACCTCGACTACTTCAAGTACTCATCTCGACTAGTAAACTAGTCGAGAGTGGCTACCACGTCATCAACAACTAGTCGGAACCGAGTCCAACTAGTCGACTTCAGCAATAATCGTCGTGGCTCCATCGTCAACACTCGTCCACGAATCAAGCTAAGTCACTTATTTCAATAATTATTTTTTCTTTGGCTTGTTTTCCACATACAGGAATCAACGTCAAAGACTACTTCGTGTACGCCTCTCGACGGCTACCTGCCAGCAGAGCTACACCGTGCCAATTATTCCTTGGGGATGTTGACCGACTGCCACAGGCTTGGTGCACCAAATTAGGAGGCTCTTGCCATGACGTTTCGTGTACTAAGTGCTGGATGCGCACAACAGCTACACCCTGAGGAGGCACTGCGCAATCTTGCTCTCCGCCATGCGGAACAACGAGCAATCGCGCTCTCTCTTGTCGCCATGCCGACTACCTTTGTCTACCTCTTAATGGTCTCGCTTCAGTAACACATGCCTCAATCTGTGCAAAGTCTCAGCTCTCCTATCATGCCTTCACGCCCATAACTGGCTATGGCTAAACAGGGACCTAACAGAGACCGTGTGCTTAACTGCATCAGGCTAACTACTCGGCGACTAACGACCACAACAAGAGCATGACACATGACATTTACATTTATATTCATATTTGTATTTGTCACTAGTAGATTCAATTTCTACAAAAATGCTACATAATGTACGCATCTCTACTTTCAGGTCAAGCTTCGGTGACGACTTCCCAGGATGCTCCGCGTACCACCACCGGCGCGGCTAGTTCCCAAACTCGGGGGCTACGCACCAAATCACTACTCAACAACAACTCGAGTAGTCTCCGCTAGCTCGGGGGATCAGCACCAACAACTACTCGACGTGGCTCCTACGACTCACCTGGCGATGAGCTCGGGGGCTGAACGCCACAAGAGTACTCGGATGTTGACTTCCTCAAACACTGAAGACCCTTGGATTGATTCTTCAATCGTTCCAAGGCTCGGGGGCTACTAGGCTACACCCATCAGTCGATTTTTTTCAAGATGGGAGATTCAGATTCAAGATTGACCC
Organism: Cenchrus fungigraminus; assembly: GCA_036936925.1. Lineage (NCBI taxonomy): Eukaryota > Viridiplantae > Streptophyta > Magnoliopsida > Poales > Poaceae > Cenchrus > Cenchrus fungigraminus. The sequence goes on along the minus strand of CM072772.1, from coordinate 50,747,292 downwards.
TCAGCCTGATTCTTCGACTCAACCTAAGGCTCGGGGGCTACTCCATATGGAGTGCGATTTTGCAATCGCACTTCCATATAATCTCGACTTCAAGACAGATGAGCTGGACCACCTTCCAGCCTCGTGGCAGTTCAAGTACTATTGAAGACTTCTCCAAGCAGTACTCGAGGACGCTCAAGAACTACTCGAAGAAGCTTCAAGACTACTCAAACTACTATTCTCGACTACAAAGTGCTCGGGGGCTTGTCGAGCATACACCCCGGGTACCTGCAAGGAAGGAGGAAGGTGGACTCCTCTTAGAATTCCCCTATAATCCTACTAGGACTCATACCGTGTAATCCTACTAGGACTCCTACCTTGTAACCGACTAGGAACCCGCCCCATAGACTATATAAAGGAGGGCCGGGTACCTAGGAACACATCCACAATCCCTCCGAGGAACAACATCTAGGCGCAGGGCGCAATACTACTCCAAACAGGACGTAGGGTATGCTACTCTGGCTACCCGAACCTGTATGAATCTTGTATCCCCGTGCATACCTTCGAGTTCCAGGTCTGGTGATCCCCACTATCTACTCTCTGACGGGTACCCCGTATGGAGGTTGCCGGATATAAAACTCCGACATTTGTGGCCTACCAATTTAGACAAGTGTTTTAACCCGGCAACCTACCAAGGGGAGTACCCAAGGTAGACATTTCTGGCCTCGCCGAGATCGGGAACTCGAAGGAGAGACACGTGGCACACAATTTAGACAAGTTCGGGCCGCGAGGTGCGTAATACCCTACGTCCTGTATGCTGCGTAGCTCTGGATTGATTGGGTGTGTTTACAAGATGATGCGCATGAGAGATAGGGATCCCTGCCTCGCCTTAAATAGTCCGGGAGGCAGGGTTACAAGTCGGTTTGGTAGGGAGAGTACTAGTCGTACACTGCTAGGAGGTCTCTACACGGATCCGGACATGTTTGCTCCTCCGGGGGCGCGGCCGTTGCCGGGACGGACCCGGCGACGTCCACGCTGGAGGACTCGGTTATGGCCACACCAGTCGCGAAGGTCCTACCGACCTCCGAGACCCAGAGTGAGAGGCTCGACGCCGGAGCACCCCGCCAGGGGGAGGGCGACCTGGCGACTGGGGGAGAGAACGTGGAGGACGCGGCGTTCTTGCCGCTCTCCGACCCCTCTCCCGTCGTCGTGCCGTCCTCTTGCCATGGCTCTGGTCCTGGTACGCCAGACGAGCTCCGGGGGCATTGGTGCCTGTTTCCGGCGGCGGGACCCGTTGTCGCAGGCTGCAAATTCCTGCCCGTGATGACCAGGGCCGGGTGTGTTGACAGCTGTTAAGTACCACTTTTATGCTGTCAACTCCTGCATAAAATAAATAAAAAGTGAGCATCAACACTAGGATAGGGCTTTATACTGCCAATCTCCACAAGTGTTGGTGTTTCTAGCTTTTGTTGCAAGGCACACCGAAATACGTGCTAAATGGTACAGTTGAGAGCAACTAATCTAATGGCTTATATACGATGTCATCATAAACAACCTCAAATGCCAATTTAGACTGCACCATTGCGACGAGCTCGTCGAGACGATCGAAATGGATATATTATTTGCCTACATCGGAGTTCGTATGCACGAGATATGAAATAAACAAACGAATGATAGATGACGTCACCTGGGGCCCACACCTCGTCACGCGGGACCCACCAGCGGGGCCCACACCTGGCGTGGGTCCATGCCACATCAGCAGCATGGGGCGCATGGATAAGTGTGGCTGCAATGGGTAGCTTCTCAGAAGCTTACACCGCAAGATTCAGTAGCTTACACAGGAAGGAAGCCACCTCAAGCTCCTTCTCAAGCAAGATACAACAACTTGGCCCCCACTCCTCAGCGCCACGTGTCACCACCCTATAGGTGGTGCCCATGGCAGCCAAGGGGGCTCCTCCTACTCTCCTTGGCCTATAAATAGAAATGGAGGGGGTAGAGAATAGGACACACAACTCCTCTCCTCCTCTCTCATTTTCTCTCTTGAGAGGAGAGGCTCTCCTCTCCTCCTTCTAGAGTGTAAGTGTGGAGTAGTTGATTAGATCAAAGCTAGGGAGAGAGTGAGAGGTATATACCTCTATGGATGCTCGTTCTTCAATTAGAGTAAAGTGAGTATTTTTGCAATTTCTATTTAGACTAAAGTGCAAGTGATATGTTCTTGTGTTCTTCGCTTGTTCATCATTTAGAGGCGCGTGTTCTTCACGAACATGCCCCCTCGATCCAGTTGATTAGGTGCACAAGTTTGTATCCCATTTGTATGACTAGTCTATTAGAATAAAATGTATGCTTGCATGCTCTGATTAGAATAAAGTGTGTTCGTGATTCCTTTCTAATAGTTTATGCTAGGTTGCATGAGTAGCCTTTTTCCTCTGCTAGTGCGTAGATCCTGGATTTATGCGTTCGTCTGCTGCAAGTCGTTCGTATACATTGGAAGCATAGTACGGGACCGAGTGCTCTCTCGTATGCCTTTAGCATAAGCTAGTAGTACCTATAGTGAGAGAGATCAGTTCTCTTCCGTGGTCGTAGTTCTATTAGTACAGGGTGTCATAGTCCGTTGGCTACAGCAGTAACCATAGTGTGGACATTGTGACACGCTACCGGTTATCATCCGTTCGGCTTATCCCAAGGTTAGGTAGAGGCAGTCCAGGAGGTGGTGACAGCCCTTCTGGCCCTTGTTGATACTCCGCAGCTGGATATAGTCAGAGCTCGTTCCACATAGATCCGCGTACCAGAGTCGCATGTTAAGTCAGAGCTATCGGTACCCTAAGCCAAGTTCTATCTAGAGATCGACCTTTAATCTCATCTATAGTGCTATCTTTAGGAATCCTCTCTATCCTTGCCTCTTATCTGGGTGTGTCCTTGGACCGACTATACGAAGTTAGTACACACACATTCCCTTGGATTCGATACCCTTGGAATACTCTAATGTGAAAGCTACAACGGTATCCGTGCGCTTGCGGATTTATTCGTGTGATGCTAAAATACCCAACAAGCTTTCTGGCGCCGTTGCCGGGGAACGGTTGCTGTATCTGTCTTCGTACCCAGTGGTCCTCGTATCTTTTGTTTTTCTTTGTTTCTACCTTTACCCCCGTTACCCATGGAGAAGCCATCCTTTTACGACCTCTCCGCATCAACTTATGAGTTCAATGATCCATCAACTTCCACATCCGACCATGAACTTCATTTCCACATTATGGGCATGGTTCAGGATCGACCCTTCTTTGGAGCGATCAATGAAGACCCCTACTTTCATTTGGAAGAATTTGAGGAACTGTGTTCGCGTCTGGTTCTCTCAGGCATGATGCAGGAATCCATAAGGTGGAAGTTGTTCCCCCTCTCTCTGTCAGAAAGGGTGGAGCAATGGTACACTGACACTATAAGAAGTGTAAATGGTGATTGGGGCAAACTTTGAGATAACTTTTGCAACTCATTCTCTCTCGTGGAGAGTGAGAGCCAGGTGTGGTTCGAGGACCGGTGGATGGTCGCTTCCTGGTGTGATCAGTGATTGACAACGTCGTGTGGACTGATTCTTGGCTAAGTATTGCAGGTGCATGTTGCGGCTTGACTGGTGCAGGTGCAGGTGAAGAACAAGCGTGAAAGGTCGTTGCCGGTGAGGCCTCCAGGTGTGGAGAAGACAAGTAGGCTTGGTTCGAGGGACCCTGTGGCCAGCGGGGTCAAGTGCGGGCCGCATGGTGGCAAGAACGGCAAGATGAAGTCATGGACGGTTTCTTGGTTGAGCCTCAAAACCAAGGTCGAGCCGGGACTACGTGGGAGCCGAGTCATGAGTGGTGACTGGCGGAGGCTACACCGAGTTCGCGGGGTTTCCGGTGGTTCACCAGAAAACCACTGGGTTCCTTGGTTGATCCACAAAGCCAAGACCGAAGAACCGAAGACGGAGGTGCAGCAGCTCTAGACCGGTCTGACCGGTGGGTCTGACCGGTCTGACCGGTGGGTACCGGTCTGACCGGTGAGGAGCACCGGTCTGACCGGTGTGCGACGACGCAGTCCGGAATCTTCGAAGCGGAGGACACGCGTCGGGATCGCAAGGCTTGCGTCGAGGCTAAGCAAGTTTGCGGTCGCTGGGCATCCGTCCGATGGTGCGAAGACAAAGACTTCCAATTTCTCCCTCGAGGGGCATGTATCCCTAGTTAGCTAGTAAGGGTATTTTAGTCTTTCGGTTGCCTCCATATAACCCAAGTGGTGAGAGGATGGCAGCCATCTCTTGGAACCCTAGCTCATTTGGTTTTCCTATTTTCCTTCCTATTTTCTTAGGATTTTCGTAGGACTAGCTTGAGAGCTTCATGGTGAGATCTTGTGAGAGGGAAGGATGATCGGGCGGCAAGCTAGACCTTGTATGAACCTCTTTGGTATGTATAGATGATTCGGCGTGGTTCCTCAAGGCTTGGATGTGTCTTTCCCGTTTCTCCTTTTTGGTGATTTTCGGAGCCCTTTCTTGGCGATTTTCTTGTAGTGATTTCGAGGCCTTTCTCTTTGGGATTTGGTGGGGGTTGTATGCATGAAACCTTCGTGGTTCTTTACCCTTTGATTCCCCTTCCAAATCCGTGAGCAAAGGGGCTCGATTTTGGGGTTTTCGTGGCTCTAGGGTTAGAGGTGTTCTTGGTGGGATTTCTTCGATTCCTCTTGATTTGACAAGTTTTGGTGGACCAAATCTTGGCTATGGAGTACCCATGAGGTGTTCCTACTATCCCCAAAGTCTTGTGCAAAACCGTGGAGCGGATCGGGAGATCGGGAGTTGGATTTGGAAGAGTTGACTCGCGGGCGCTGTTCATCCCGAGCAACCCAGGCACGATCGGTCTGACCGGTGCTTTTGACCGGTCTGACCGGTGCTAGCCCTTGGTGGGTTTTTGTCTCGGGGAACAGCCTCGTCCGTGTGGTTTTGTCCCGTGGTCCTGCTGTTCAGTTCTTGGCGTGTTTGGAGTTGTTTTGCTTGGATTTGTGAGGGGTTCTTCTTTCTCACAGGTTGTGTTTCGTGGTGGTTTTTGTTCCAGGGCCTAGAGGATTCACTGAGGCTTCCTGGAATGTTTGCTGTGCGGCTGCTGTAGCCACCGGCCTGACCGGCTCTGTCCACCGGTCTGACCGGTGTCACCGGTCTGACCGGCGCAGGCCATCGGTCTGACCGGTGTAGCACAGGCAGCAAGCTGTGCAAGTTTCAGCTGTGTGTTTTGGTGAGTTTTGGCTAGGAAGGTTGAGTGTTGGTTCCTAGGACTAGTAGCACTCCAGTGGCTGCGTGGTCTTGACCAACTTGGGTAGTTGGGTCGGAGACGTGAGTTGGAAGCCGTGTTCGTCTTGTTGGAGTTCTCATCTCCTTCGAGAAGAATTTTTATCGGCTCCCATTCACTCCCCCCCTCTCTGGTTCGCCTAATCGGTCCTTCAATTGGTATCAGAGCCGGTTCGGGTCTTTATTGACTCTTACCAGTCTAAGATCCAAAGATGGCGTACCAGGAACGGGGTTCGGGTCCTCCGCACTTCAATGGGAAGAACTACCAGATGTGGCAAAGGTGGATGGCGGCGTTCCTCCGCGGAAAGGGTCAGATCCTTTGGGATGTCACGGTGAACACAGCTTATGTTCATCCGATGAACTTCCTTGCTCCAGGATCGAGGGATATGTTCGAAGCCAACAACAAGGCTGTCGACTACTTGTTTCGTGCTCTGTGTCAGCCTGAATTCGATCGGGTTCAGACAGAGGACTTAGCTTGTAGGATTTGGGAGCAGTTGAAGGATGCTCATGCTGGGAATGCTCAGGTTCAGGCTCGGATGTACGCGACTTACCGGAGAGAGTACGAGAACTTCACTCATCTCCCCGGCGAGTCCGTCGATGCCCTTTTCCAGCGATTTACGGTCGTTGTGAACAACATGAGAGCCAATGTGGACGTCCTCCCATACAATGATCATGATAGAGCCGTGAAGCTCTTGCACTCGTTGGATCGTACCGTATGGGACGGGAAGTTTGAGGCTATTGTTGAGTCCGAGAAGTATGACACCTTGACGGTGAACGAGCTGTTCTCGAAGCTCAAGTCGGCTGAGTTGGACCGTGGTATGACAGCCAAGATCGAGAGCCCGACTGATTCTCATAGTCTCGCTCTCGTTGGTGGCAAAGGAGCCAAGTCTAACGCTAACGCATCCTCCAGGATGTACTCTTTGTCTTCTTTGATGTCTTTGCCAGACGAGGAGTTCGACGTGCTTGGAGAGGACGAGCTGGCGTTGCTGACCAGGCGGTTCGAGAGGCTGCACGAGAACCGGGTGAACTCAAGGAGGAACTCGAGAGCGTGTTTCAAGTGCGGCAAGACCGGACACTTTTTCGCCGAGTGTCCGAAGGTGAACAACCACGACAAGCACAAGTCCAAGGACAAAGGAAGAAGATCCAAGAAGAAGGAACATGAACATGGGAGGAAGACACGGACCCGAGAAAAGATCAAGAGATCGAGCGACATCGACTCCGACTCTGAGGATGTGTCATCAAGCTCGAGTGAAGAAGAAGAAGAAGAGGACAGCAAGAGGAAGCACAGAAAGAAGAAGGACTTCGGCAAGTACTTGAATGGCCTTTGCTGTACCGCAAGCAAGACTTCGAGAGGCTGCAACAAGAAGGATGGGCTATGCGGCATGGCACGCAGCTCCGGCAGCAAGAGAAGCCAGAAGAACGCCTCGGAATCGGACTCCGACTCCGAGGATGAGGTATGTGATGAGCTCTCTTCTTTACGCAAGGAGAATGAGGAGTTGGTTGACTTGCTTGATAATCGCGATCACATGCTTAGAGAGGCTAAGAAGCTTAGGAAGGAGCTTAGAGCTTTGCTTGAAGATGCTAGGACTAGAGTGGCTGAGCTAGAAACACAGGTTCTTGATGGCAAGCTTGAAATCGATTCGCTTAAGGCTAGCCCTGTGGTTTCTGATGAGATTGATTGTGCTGATTGCTCTGTTTTCCTAGCTGATTTGACTGCTCTTAAGGAAAAGCATGCCTCCAAGTGTGAGGAACTAGATGTGCTTAGGGTTGAGTTGGCTGAGCTGCAATCTAGACCCACTTTGCTTGGTGCATGTACTTCTTGCCCTGGTTTGCATGAAAAAATTGCTGAGCTTCGTTCTCGCATTATTTCGTTTGAGGCTGATTTGAAAGTGCCTATTCCTACTGCTTGCTCTACCTGTGAATTACATGCTGTGAAGAATTTGGAACTTGCAAAATGTGTTGATCATTTGCAGGATGAGAACAGTAAGTTGCGTGAAGTGCTGAGTTGGTTGTCTAGTCAGGAACCTCAGCTTGGCATGATGATTGCCGGTTATAAGCGCTTTGATGGTTGGGCTTTGGGATCTGTTAAGTTTGGTGAGAGCAGTGGTGAGAGAGAAGGGAAATTTGGGAATATTCCAGTCCCACCACAACCCACGCCCAAAGACAAGTTTGCACCCAATCCAAACCAGTGGCTTAAACCGAGAGAAAAACCAAGTGAGAAGGCAAGTGAAAAGCCTAGTGAGAAACCAAGTGGGAAATCTAGTGAGAAGCCATGTGAAGAGCCTCACCCCAAGCCTAAGCTAAGACCAATCCGTTTCCATTGTGAGTTTTGTGGAAAGGATGGTCACAAGAGAGAGTTTTGCTATAAGAGAAGGAGAGAGGCGAGAATGGCTAAGGAGTGGGCAAACAAGGACATGTACCACCTTTCTCATGGTGTGCCTGAGCCTCGTATGCCACTACCTAAGGGAAAGGGTGTTGTGCATACGGTTCCAGCATGGAGAGATAGGAGAGCTTCAGGTGAAGGCAGGTTTACTGGCTGAGGGCCACTGGCCAGACCGGTCAGAGTGACCGGTCAGACCGGTGCTAGGCAGAGTGCTGGACGGACTGGTTTTCGAGGCTGTGATGCTCGAGGGTTCAGCTCTTTCGGTCGTGGAACAGATGGTAGGCGTTTTGAGTCAAGTGGTGTTGAGTTTGCTGGACGTTCTCCACCTCGTGATCAATACGAGTTTGGGAGAGGTCGCAGCTTTGAGTCTAAGAGGGGCTACGGACCACGCTTTCCCTTTCGTGGTACCCGTACTCCTCCAGTGAGACGGGAGTGGTTTTCCCATGGTGGTTCCAGGTTTGATAGGTTTGATAGGATGGATCGCAGTTTTGATAGGCGCGGTAGGATGGATGTTGCTAACCGTACTTTTGAGGAGATGGCTCGGCACTGGTTTGACACTTTTGGTACTAACCCCAGTGTTGAGTCATTTGCTCGCTCTCGCTCTTGGTTTTGAGTTGCAGGTGGGAGTCCCGGAGAACATTTGGTTGATATCGGGGGAGGTTCTCCGGCCTCATACCCCGGTGATGATATGGAGGTACATCACTTTCGGGGACGGTGGACAAGGACGGGTGACTTCTGAAGAAATGATCAAGGTAAGTATTTTTGTGTACTTCAAGTGTGTGGCCTTGGTCAAGCCACTTGGTTCGTTTTGCTCCTTGCCCTATCTCATGTATGTAAGGTGAGCTTTGTATGCTCTTTGACCTTAATGCATGAGTTTAGGGGGAGCCTGTGTGCTTAGTGTGCTCTTTGCTCTATCATGTGTACTAAGGGTGAGCCTTGTATGCTCTTTGGCCCTACTGCATGTGTTTAGACGGAGCTTGTGAGTTTTGTTCTCCTTTGCTCTTTTGCCGGTGGTGTCGAGCCCTTTTTGCCTCCCTTCGAGGAGCCGGTCGTTTGTGAGCTTTGTGTGTGCGAGCTCCTATGTAGCATATGTATAGCTTTCCTTTGTGCATTTCTTGCATTTGGCATGGCATATGTAACATGATGTATAGGCATCTTTGTATCTTAGGTTGCATGCATTTTGTATCATATGCATTGTTTAGGAAAGGCTTCTCCTATATACATTGTTCACCATGGAATGACATATATGTCTTTGTGAGCTAATTTGGTAAGCCATGGTTAGTTTGGCTTAGCTCTTGATAATCTTGGTTTGTATCCATGGTTGATGGCTATGTTTTTGAAAATTTCATATGTATGCTCTCTTGTGAGTAAATGCCTTTCCATGATCTTGACATGTTTTTGTGGCTTGGCTATGCTTAATTTGTGGTTGGATAGCTTATTTTGATCATATGGGGCCAAAGGCTCATTTGCCATCATGAATGTTTAGCCCCCATGCTTCATCTTGTGGAGGAGCATAAGTTCCTTTTTGTCGCAAAGACATTTCATGTACCAATTATAAATCTGAAAATGAAATGTAAATTGCTTGAAAAATGTGCTCCCATGTCATATGTGCTAATTCTAATTTGCTTTGGGTGCTAAATCATTGCATGATGTCTACCAATGAGAAGTCTCATATATAGAAGTAGGCACATGGCTCGATGGCTTTGACATGACATGAGGTGCTTGTGGGTGTTTATGATGGTCTTATGCTTAGAATGGTTGTCCTAGCATGAAGTTTGTGTGGCTTTGCCATTTTGACATGTTTTGCTCAAGTTTAGGACTTTGCTCATGAGAGGGTGATTTTTCGCAAAATTGCTAAATTCTATCTTAGCTTCGCCCAATGGTTGTGAAACTTGGTGATCATGAAGTTTATGTCATTACGAAGCTATAGAGTATCTAACTTGCTCGTTTGGACATGTGTAGCATCCTATGTTGAATTTTGTCTATTTGAGAAGCTCTAGGTTGCATTTTTTGTATTTTTGGCTTGATCCATGCATTGTCAACAAGGGGGAGAAGTTTGAGCATGTTTTGGCCTACTGAATGCATTTGGAAGGTTTTCAGGTGGTTTCGAGCCATTTTTGGGCTCTGTTGTGCACCGGTCTGACCGGTTGAGGTCACCGGTCTGACCGGTCAGAGTGCTGGTCCTGTTCATATGTTGAGCACAGGTCTGACCGGTGGTGTCGACCGGTCTGACCGGTCAGAGCTGAGCTGTTGCAGCTGCTCTGTTTCGTGAAGTGGTTTGCATGCATCTGTCCAGGAGGAGGTGCATTGGTTCAGGGGGAGCTTGCATGTGTGCAGGGGGAGCTCTTTGTGGTTTTCGAGCTTTGGTTTGATGGTTTGTGCTCTTTGCTTGAGCATGTTTTGTCTAGGATGTGTCGAGCCGTTGCCCTTGCCTAAGGGGTTCGAGACTTGTCTTCTTCAAGTGATCTTGCTCTTTGCCTTTTCTTTGGCTTTCGATCACTTGTTGGAGTTTCTTTTAGTCGTTTCTTTTCTTTTCCTTTTCTCTTGGTTACCAAAACGTGTGTGTTGTCAATGCACTCATCAAGGGGGAGATTGAGAGCCAGGTGTGGTTCGAGGACCGGTGGATGGTCGCTTCCTGGTGTGATGAGTGATTGACAATGTGGTGTGGACTGATTCTTGGCTAAGTATTGCAGGTGCAGGTTGCGGCTTGACTGGTGCAGGTGCAGGTGAAGAACAAGCGTGAAAGGTCGTTGCCGGTGAGGCCTCCAGGTGTGGAGAAGACAAGTAGGCTTGGTTCGAGGGACCCGGTGGCCAGCGGGGTCAAGTGCGGGCCGCATGGTGGCAAGAACGGCAAGATGAAGTCATGGACGGTTTCTTGGTTGAGCCTCAAAACCAAGGTCGAGCCGGGACTACGTGGGAGCCGAGTCATGAGTGGTGATTGGCGGAGGCTACAGCGAGTTCGCGGGGTTTCCGGTGGTTCACCAGAAAACCACTGGGTTCCTTGGTTGATCCACAAAGCCAAGACCGAAGAACCGAAGACGGAGGTGCAGCAGCTCCAGACCGGTCTGACCGGTGGGTCTGACCGGTCTGACCGGTGGGTACCGGTCTGACCGGTGAGGAGCACCGGTCTGACCGGTGTGCGACGACGTAGTCCGGAATCTTCGAAGCGGAGGACACGCGTCGGGATCGCAAGGCTTGCGTCGAGGCTAAGCAAGTTTGCGGTCGCTGGGCATCCGTCCGATGGTGCGAAGACAAAGACTTCCAATTTCGCCCTCGAGGGGCATGTATCCCTAGTTAGCTAGTAAGGGTATTTTAGTCTTTCGGTTGCCTCCATATAACCCAAGTGGTGAGAGGATGGCAGCCATCTCTTGGAACCCTAGCTCATTTGGTTTTCCTATTTTCCTTCCTATTTTCTTAGGATTTTCGTAGGACTAGCTTGAGAGCTTCATGGTGAGATCTTGTGAGAGGGAAGGATGATCGGGCGGCAAGCTAGACCTTGTATGAACCTCTTTGGTATGTATAGATGATTCGGTGTGGTTCCTCAAGGCTTGGATGTGTCTTTCCCGTTTCTCCTTTTTGGTGATTTTCAGAGCCCTTTCTTGGCGATTTTCTTGGAGCGATTTCGAGGCCTTTCTCTTTGGGATTTGGTGGGGGATGTATGCATGAACCCTTCGTGATTCTTTACCCTTTGATTCCCCTTCCAAATCCGTGAGCAAAGGGGCTCGATTTTGGGGTTTTCGTGGCTCTAGGGTTAGAGGTGTTCTTGGTGGGATTTCTTCGATTCCTCTTGATTTGACAAGTTTTGGTGGACCAAATCTTGGCTATGGAGTACCCATGAGGTGTTCCTACTATCCCCGAAGTCTTGTGCAAAACCGTGGAGCGGATCGGGAGATCGGAAGTTGGATTTGGAAGAGTTGACTCGCGGGCGTTGTTCATCCCGAGCTACCCAGGCACGACCGGTCTGACCGGTGCTTTTGACCGGTCTGACCGGTGCTAGCCCTTGGTGGGTTTTTGTCTCGGGGAACAGCCTCGTCCGTGTGGTTTTGTCCCGTAGTCCTGCTGTTCAGTTCTTAGCGTGTGTGGAGTTGTTTTGCTAGGATTTGTGAGGGGTTCTTCTTTCTCACAGGTTGTGTTTCGTGGTGGTTTTTGTTCCAGGGCCTAGAGGATTCACTGAGGCTTCCTGGAACGTTTGCTGTGCGGCTGCTGTAGCCACCGGCCTGACCGGCTCTGTCCACCGGTCTGACCGGTGTCACCGGTCTGACCGGCGCAGGCCATCGGTCTGACCGGTGTAGCACAGGCAGCAAGCTGTGCAAGTTTCCGCTGTGTGTTTTGGTGAGTTTTGGCTAGGAAGGTTGAGTGTTGGTTCCTAGGACCAGTAGCACTCCAGTGGCTGCGTGGTCTTGACCAACTTGGGTAGTTGGGTCGGAGACGTGAGTTGGAAGTCGTGTTCGTCTTGTTGGAGTTCTCATCTCCTTCGAGAAGAATTTTTATCGGCTCCCATTCACTCCCCCCCTCTCTGGTTCGCCTAATCGGTCCTTCAGAGAGGACGGTGCAATGGTATACTCATATGGCCTCTCTCTCAGGGGATATTCTCAAGTTCGAACAATTAGAGGAGGAGTCTATAGGACCAGTGTGGGCTAGGTTCATACACCTTTGTGCATCTGGACCCGGCTCATTTCTACCTGATGATGTCTTGCTTTACGCATTTTGCATGGGTTTAGACATGGACGCTGCCCAAGAGCTTGACATCGCTGTTGGAGGTTCGTTTGCACACAAAACACTAGTGGAAGGAAGAGCAATCCTAGACAGCCTCTTAGAAAACTCTTTCTTCCCTACCGACCATAACGAACCCCACCAGGAATCAGATTCGATCCATGAGAGTCTCTCAACATCCGAATCCGAGCCTTCGACTTCCACATCCCAAGAATCGTCTGTTGAACCCTCCCTCAAGCCAGGAACAATGGAGGAAGAAAAAATTCAACCTCCAAAGTTCCATCATCGATTCGAGGATGATCCTTCTGAAAATCTCAAGAACACCTCGGATTCTTTGGATGCCCAATTAGGAGAGGAGCCCTCTTCTGTCCAAGTCCAATCAGACACAAATCTTTTGACAGAACCTTCCCCGAGACCTACGGTACCTCCCTTGCCTCCCGATCCTCCAAATGAAACATCTCTCAAGGATGCCATGGAGAAGGAGTGGTCAAATGGAGTGGGACACTTCTCTGTAGCAATTTGGATTAGTTCACCCTCTACGATCATTCCTAGCTCCATAAAGGGAACTACCATAGAAGCCCATCTTAACCCGACTATGGAGGTTAATGTCATGCCATGGCACCTAGCGTACACTTTGTTGGGCAATGTTACGCTAAGACCATCCGACAAACTCCTCAAGAGTTGTCCCTCCGGACATATTCTTGAGTGTTGGGGGGTTGCATGTGTCGTGCCACTCCTACTAGACAAGATCAAGGTTAATCTAGACTTCCACACCTTTGATGTCCTCGATCTTGATCTCCTCCTAGGCTCCCCTGTAGAAAAACTTGTCGATGCATCCCGAGGGAGCTTGGATGAAAAGCTTAGGGAAGCTACTTCTGCCACCACTCCCCTGTTCTCAGAAAGTTCTATGGCGAAGCCTCTTTCTAAGCAAAACCCGCTCGAGGAGATGATGCATGTATCTTCATTTGTATCACCCGAGCCCGTTGTCATTGAGGTTGTAGAATTCTCTACTCCTCAAGAGTACAACTCGGAAGATCCTCTTCACCCTTGTGAAGGTGAGCAATCCTCATCACCCTCGATCGAGTTTGAGCCTCTTTGAAGGACCGATTAGGCGAACCAGAGAGGGGGGGAGTGAATGGGAGCCGATAAAAATTCTTCTCGAAGGAGATGAGAACTCCAACAAGACGAACACGGCTTCCAACTCACGTCTCCGATCCAACTACCCAAGTTGGTCAAGACCACGCAGCCACTGGAGTGCTACTGGTCCTAGGAACCAACACTCAACCTTCCTAGCCAAAACTCACCAAAACACACAGCGGAAACTTGCACGGCTTGCTGCCTGTGCTACACCGGTCAGACCGATGGCCTACGCCGGTCAGACCGGTGACACCGGTCAGACCGGTGGACAGAGCCGGTCAGGCCGGTGGCTACAGCAGCCGCACAGCAAACGTTCCAGGAAGCCTCAGTGAATCCTCTAGGCCCTGGAACAAAAACCACCACGAAACACAACCTGTGAGGAAGAAGAACCCCTCACAAATCCTAGCAAAACAACTCCAAACACTCCAAGAACTGATCAGCAGGACCACGGGACAAAACCACACGGACAAGGCTGTTCCCCGAGACAAAAACCCACCAAGGGCTAGCACCGGTCAGACCGGTCAAGAGCACCGGTCAGACCGGTCGTGCCTGGGCAGCTCGGGATGAACAGCGCCCGCGAGTCAACTCCTCCAAATCCAACTCCCGATCTCCCGATCCGCTCCACGGTTTTGCACAAGACTTTGGGGATAGTAGGAACACCTCATGGGTACTCCATAGCCTAGATTTGGTCCACCAAAACTTGTCAAATCAAGAGGAATCGAAGAAATCCCACCAAGAACGCCTCTAACCCTAGAGCCACGAAAACCCCAAAATCGAGCCCCTTTGCTCACGGATTTGGAAGGGGAATCAAAGGGTAAAGAACCACGAAGGGTTCATGCATACATCCCCCACCAAATCCCAAAGAGAAAGGCCTCGAAATCGCTCCAAGAAAATTGCCAAGAAAGGGCTCCGAAAATCACCAAAAAGGAGAAACGGGAAAGACACATCCAAGCCTTGAGGAACCACGCCGAATCATCTATACATACCAAAGAGGTTCATACAAGGTCTAGCTTGCCGCCCGATCATCCTTCCCTCTCACAAGATCTCACCATGAAGCTCTCAAGCTAGTCCTACGAAAATCCTAAGAAAATAGGAAGGAAAATAGGAAAACCAAATGAGCTAGGGTTCCAAGAGATGGCTGCCATCCTCTCACCACTTGGGTTATATGGATGCAACCGAAAGACTAAAATACCCTTACTAGCTAACTAGGGATACATGCCCCTCGAGGGCGAAATTGGAAGTCTTTGTCTTCGCACCATCGGACGGATGCCCAGCGACCGCAAACTTGCTTAGCCTCGACGCAAGCCTTGCGATACCGACGCGTGTCCTCCGCTTCGAAGATTCCGGACTGCGTCGTCGCACACCGGTCAGACCGGTGCTCCTCACCGGTCAGACCGGTACCCACCGGTCAGACCGGTCAGACCCACCGGTCAGACCGGTCTGGAGCTGCTGCACCTCCGTCTTCGGTTCTTCGGTCTTGGCTTTGTGGATCAACCAAGGAACCCAGTGGTTTTCTGGTGAACCACCGGAAACCCCGCGAACTCGGTGTAGCCTCCGCCAATCACCACTCATGACTCGGCTCCCACGTAGTCCCGGCTCGACCTTGGTTTTGAGGCTCAACCAAGAAACCGTCCATGACTTCATCTTGCCGTTCTTGCCACCATGCGGCCCGCACTTGACCCCACTGGCCACCGGGTCCCTCGAACCAAGCCTACTTGTCTTCTCCACACCTGGAGGCCTCACCGGCAACGACCTTTCACGCTTGTTCTTCACCTGCACCTGCACCAGTCAAGCCGCAACCTGCACCTGCAATACTTAGCCAAGAATCAGTCCACACCACGTTGTCAATCACTCATCACACCAGGAAGCGACCATCCACCGGTCCTCGAACCACACCTGGCTCTCAATCTCCCCCTTGATGAGTGCATTGACAACACACACGTTTTGGTAACCAAGAGAAAAGGAAAAGAAAAGAAACTACTAAAAGAAACTCCAACAAGCGATCGAAAGCCAAAGAAAAGTCAAAGAGCAAAATCACTTGAAGAAGACAAGTCTCGGACCCCTTAGGCAAGGGCCACGGCTCGACACATCCGAGACAAAACATGCTCAAGCAAAGAGCACAAACCATCAAACCAAAGCTCGAAAACCACAAAGAGCTCCCCCTGCACACATGCAAGCTCCCCCTGAACCGATGCAACTCCCCCTGGACAAATGCATGCGAACCACTTCACAAAACAGAGCAGCTGCAACAGCTCAGCTCTGACCGGTCAGACCGGTCGACACCACCGGTCAGACCGGTGGGCAACATGTGAACAGGACCAGCACTCTGACCGGTCAGACCGGTGACCTCAACCGGTCAGACCGGTGCACAACAGAGCCCAAAAATAGCTCGAAACCACCTGAAAACCTTCCAAATGCATTCAGTAGGCCAAAACATGCTCAAACTTCTCCCCCTTGTTGACAATGCATGAATCAAGCCAAAAATGCAAAAAATGCAACCTAGAGCTTCTCAAATAGACAAAATTCAACATAGGATGCTACACATGTCCAAACGAGCAAGTTAGATACTCTATAGCTTCGTAAAGACATAAACTTCATGATCACCAAGTTTCACAACCATTGGGCGAAGCTAAGACAGAATTTAGCAATTTTGCGAAAAATTACCCTCTCATGAGCAAAGTCCTAAACATGAGCAAAACATGTCAAAATGGCAAAGCCACACAAACTTCATGCTAGGACAACCATTCTAAGCATAAGACCATCATAAACACCCACAAGCACCTCATGTCATGTCAAAGCCACCGAGTCATGTGCCTACTTCTATATATGAGACTTCTCATTGGTAGGCATCATGCAACGATTTAGCACCCAAAGCAAATTAAAATTAGCACATATGACATGGGAGCACATTTTTCAAGCAATTTACATTTCATTTTCAGATTTATAATTGGTACATGAAATGTCTTTGCGACAAAAAGGAACTTATGCCCCTCCACAAGATGAAGCATGGGGGCTAAACATTCATGATGGCAAATGAGCCTTTGGCCCCATATGATCAAAATAAGCTATCCAACCACAAATTAAGCATAGCCAAGCCACTAAAACATGTCAAGATCATGTAAAGGCATTTACTCACAAGAGAGCATATATATGAAATTTTTCAAAAACATAGCCATCAACCATGGATACAAACCAAGATTATCAAGAGCTAAGCCAAACTAACCATAGCTTACCAAATTAGCTCACAAAGACATATATGTCATTCCATGGTGAACAATGTGTATAGGAGAAGCCTTTCCTAAGCAATGCATATGATACAAAATGCATGCAACCTAAGATACAAAGATGCCTATACATCATGCTACATATGCCATGCCAAATGCAAGAAATGCACAAAGGAAAGCTATACATATGCTACAAAAGAGCTCCCACACGCCAACTCAAGAAATCAAACAAACACCAAGCTCCCCCCGCAAACGAGTGAAAGTTGCTTGATCTAGGGGTTTGGTGAAAATATCGGCTAGTTGTTCATGTGTGGGTACATGGATCAAAGCTATCTTCCCTTTCTCTACGTTGTCTCTCAGAAAATGATACCTCACTTCTATGTGCTTGGTTTTGGAATGGAGTACTGGGTTCTTTGCAACGCTTATGGCACTAGTGCTATCACATTGAAGTGGGACATGGGTATACTCCTCACCAAAGTCACTCATGGTGTATGTGATCCAAAGGAGCTGAGAGCAACAACTAGCTGCGGCCACATACTCTGCCTCGGTAGTGGATTGAGCAACACTCGACTGTTTGCGGGAAGACCAAGATACCAAAGAAGAACCCAAGAACTGGCAAGTCCCAGAAGTGGACTTCCTATCCAACCGACACCCGACAAAATCCGCGTCTGAAAATCCATGAAGCGCCAAAGAAGAAGACGCAGAGTACCAAAGGCCGAAGTCGGGAGTGTGTCGCAAATACCTGAAAATGCGCTTGACTGCTTGCCGATGCGAAGTCCTCGGAGAAGCTTGAAAACGAGCGCACAGACACACCGAGAATTGAATGTCCGGCCTCGTCGCCGTCAAGTAGAGGAGTGACCCGATCATGCTCCGGTACTCCTTCTGGTCCACGTGTTCACCTTCCTCGTCCGCATCAAGAACTGTAGTCGTACTCATAGGCGTCGCCATGGCCTTGGAGTCCTCCATCTTGAACTTCCTCACAATGTCCTTGGTGTACTTAGCTTGGTGCACAAATGTTCCTTCCTTTGATTGCTTGATTTGTAGCCCGAGGAAGAACTGCAACTCACCCATCGTGCTCATCTCAAATTCCCTGCTCATGTCTTCTGCAAACCTTGCAACAAGAGAGTTAGACGAGCCACCAAAGACAATATCATCCACGTATACCTGCACAATCAGGATATCTCTGTCCTGCCTGAGGAGAAACAAGGTCTGGTCGACCTTCCCCATCTCAAACCCTCTCTCAAACAGGAACCCCCTCAACCTACCATACCAAGCTCTAGGCGCCTGCTTCAACCCATACAGCGCCTTCCTCAACTTGTAGACCCGGTGAGGGTACTTCTCACTCTCAAACCCCGGTGGTTGCCTCACAAACACCTCTTCCTCCAATACACCGTTCAGAAAAGCACTCTTCACATCCATCTGGTACAACTTGAACCCTTTAGCCACGGAAAAGGCTAGAAGGATCCTGATCGCCTCCAAACGAGCTACAGGAGCGAAAGTCTCCTCGTAGTCGATCCCCTCTTTCTGACTGTACCCCTGAGCAACAAGTCTCGACTTGTTCCTCACCACTTCTCCTTTCTCTCCCTCTTTATTTTTCCACACCCATTTTGTCCCAATCGGCTTACACCCTGGGGGAGGGTCAACCAACACCCAAACTTGGTTCCTCTCAAAATTCTCCAACTCCTCATGCATCGAGTTAACCAAATTATGATCAGATAACGCATGTCCAATGTCTTTGGGCTCAAAAGTGGCAACAAAAGCAGCATGAGCGAAATGAGAATTGTTCCGAACCCTCGACCGTGTAGTACGTTCATTCATGTCACCGATGATTCTCGAAGCTGGGTGATCCACTTGCACTCGTCGGGGAGGTTCTCGCCTTGATGCTACCTCCCCCTCAACAGCAGCTTCGCCTTGATCTGGGTTTGTCGTTGTAGGTGTGGGAGAGGGTCCATTCTCGATCGTCGTCGAAGTAGTAGGTACATGTTCAGCCGCGGGCATCACACCGCCATCTTCATCATCTCCATGTTCATGCTCCTCCTCCTGAAAGATCTCCTCGCCAAGTTCGTCGTCACCTGCACACTCAAAAACAAGCTGACTACGTGGCTGTGTCTCGTCGAAGGTTACCTCGCAAGTCTCCACGATTTGGTTAGTTTCAAGATTGAGCACACGAAATGCTCTAGAATGAGATGCATAACCAAAGAAAATACCATCGACAGACCTAGCCTCGAACTTGTCCAACTTCTTCCCATTCTTCAGAATGAAGCATTTACAACCAAAGACATGGAAGTGACTCACCTTGGGTGTGCGACCGTGCATCAACTCGTAACAGGTTTTCTTCTTGTGAACCCTGAGGTAGATCCTGTTCGACACATGGCACGCGGCATTGACCGCCTCAGCCCAGAACCTTCTCGGAGTCCTATGCTCGTCGAGCATCGTCCGAGCCATCTCGCACAGGGTCCTGTTTTTCCTTTCCACCACGCCATTCTGGGGAGGCGTATACGGACTTGAAAACTGATGTTCAAGACCCAAGTCATGGCAAAAGGTTTCGAAGCGAGAGTTTTTGAATTCCGAGCCATTGTCACTGCGGATCGCTCGTATGGCATCTCCGTGCCTCTCGTTTCTTAACCTCAAGACAAGATCTCGAACAAAACCAAACGTCTCCCCCTTCTCCTCAAGAAAGAACACCCACGCATACCGAGAGTAGTCGTCCACCACAACAAGGACATACCACTTCCCACCCGCAGATCGCACACGAGCTGGGCCAACAAGGTCCATATGGAGCAGCTCGCATGGACGCTCAGTCATCACATCGGTGAGAGGCGGGTGAGAAGAGGCTACCATCTTGGCATGCCTACACGGCGCACAAACCAACTCTTTCTCAAACCTCAATCGTGGCAATCCTCGGACCAAATTGAGTTTACTCAAGCGAGACAAGAGGTCAAAGCTCAGTGACCCAACTTCCTATGCCACTTCCACAACTCAGTCGAAGAACCAGCCAAGAAGCAACGCTCCACACCAGAAGACTGAGAAAAATCAGCTCGGAACACCTGACCCTCGGGAACGACCATGCAAACAAGATCCCCCCGAGAATCTAAAATCCGAGAACCACCAGGCCGAAACAACACCTCAAAACCCTCATCCAACAACTGGGACACAGAAAGCAAATTGTATCCAAGCGATTGAACAAGAGCAACACGCCTGAGAGTGATCTTGTCGCTTACCTTAATCTCACCTTCTGACAGCACACGCCCTTGCCCATTGTCCCCAAAGGTGATGTACTTCTTTGTCACCACCGGGACGAGACTTGAGAACCACCCCTTGTCTCCGGTCATATGCCTCGAGCAACCGGAGTCAATCAACCAAATGTTCTTCAAGTCTCCCACCTGAAATTCAAAAGCGAGCACGTGAGTGAACAAACGACTCAGCACTGGGGTTAGTACCAAAAGAGTAAAACTAGTGCCGAGCCATTTGCTCCAAAGTGGGGTTAGCACAAACCAAATCATCACGCCTATCGAAGCTACCACCATGGTAACCACCACGAGGGAACCAACCCTCTCTAGCTGGAGGAGGACGAAAACCACGAAAGGGAAACCGTGGATCGTACCTCCGCTCCATCTCAAAGCTACGACTCTTCTCACCCTCGTATTGAGCACGAGGTGGAGAACGCCTAGCAAACTGACCACCTGCAAACTTTCCAGACCAACTACCAGAACCACGACCTCCAGAACAAAACCGAGCATCCTCACGAGCACGAAATCCGACTCGCTGTCTGCCCAGACCTGCACCGGTCTGACCGGTGTAGTACACCGGTCTGACCGGTGTGGCTCGGCCAGCAGCAACACCTGCAGCCTTCCGGTCTCCCCAAGCCGGAACCGTCCTCACAAACGCCTTGGCCCTGGGCATCTGCATACGAGGCTCAGGTACACCATTAGAGGGGTGGTACCTGTCCCTGTTAGCCCACTCTCTAGCCATTCTCTCCTCACGCTTCCTCTTGAAGCAAAACTCATCCTTGTGACCATCTCTCCCACAATACCCACAATGGAACTTTATGGGATGTGGCTTAGGCTTAGGCTTGGGTTGGGGCTGCCCACTCGGCTTCTCACCCTTCTTCTCTCCTTCCTCACCTCCCTTTGGGCTCACAAACTTCACCGGTTTCTGAAAATCATTTGTTGGGTGAGGGAATATGGGTGGATCTGGAGTAGTGTCAAGTTTGTTTCTGAGATGGTTGGGCTTGGGCTCAAACTTGTTCTTGTGTCGGTTTGGTGGTGGGATAGGAATCTCTCCAACTCTCTCAGCTCCCTCACCACGGTTCTCTCCAAGCTTGTCAGCCCCAAGTGCCTGACCATCATAGCGTTTGAAAGCCGCTATCATGATACCGAGCTGAGGCTCCTGACCCGACAACCAGCTCATACATTTTCTCAGCTCATCATTTTCATCCTGCAGGCGATCAACATAATGTGCAAGCTCCAAATTCTTAACCGCATGCAATTCACAAGTAGAGCAAGAAGTGGGAATAGGCTCTTTCAACTTAGCCTCAAGCGAAACAGTGTAAGCATGCATCTCATCAATCTTTCCATGCAAAACAGGGCAAGAAGTGCAAGCACCTAGCAAAGCAGGTCTAGACTTAAGCTCAGCCACTTCAACCCTAAGCATATCTAGTTCATCACAAGTAGAAGCATGCTTATCCTTAAGAGCAGTAAGATCAGCTAGGTACACAGAGCAATCACAGCAATCAATCTCATCAGAAACCACAGGAGAAGCCTTAAGCGAATCAATCTCAAGCTTAGCATCTAGGTTCTGGGTTTCTAGCTCAGCCACACGGTTCCTAGCATCTTCTAGTGAGGCCCTAAGCTCTTTCCTCATCTTCTTGGCCTCTCTAAGCATGTGATCGCGGTTATCAAGCAAGTCAACCAACTCATCATTCTCCTTGCGCAAAGAAGAGAGCTCATCACATACCTCATCCTCGGAGTCAGAGTCCGAGTCACTCTGGTGGCTCTTCTTGTGCCGGAGCTACGGGCCATGCCGCAGAAGCCATCTCTCGCGAAGCAGCTCAACCCGCTCAAGTTCCTGGATGACTTCTTGTTCTTGCGCCGATCACCTTCATCTTCACTGCTACTCGAGCTTGAGGAAGAGTAGGCGGAGCTGGAGTCGACGTCGCTCGCTCCGACCATTGCTCGGGCCTTCCTGCCGCGGCCATCCTTCTTCCTCGACCGTCGCTCGTCCTTGTGCTTGTTCTTGTGCTTGTGATCGCGCCTCGATCGGTACTTGCCATCCTTGCTCGATCGGTGCCTGTAGCCGTCCTTGTAGCCGTCCTTGTTCTCCGTCTTCTCCGGGCAGTCGGCAACGAAGTGACCTGGCTTGCCGCACTGAAAGCACGTCCGTGCTGTCCTCCTCGTGTTCACCCGGTTCTCGTGCAGCCTCTCGAACCGCCTGGTCAGCAACGCCAGCTCGTCCTCTCCAAGCACGTCGAACTCCTCATCTGGCAAAGACATCAAAGAAGATAGAGAGTACATCCTGGAGGATGCGTTAGCGTTAGACTTAGCTCCTTTGCCACTAACGAGAGCGAGACTATGAGAATCAGTCGGGCTCTCGATCTTGGCTGTCATACCACGGTCCAACTCAGCCGACTTGATCTTCGAGAACAGCTCGTTCACCGTCAAGGTGTCATACTTCTCGGACTCAACAATAGCCTCAAACTTCCCGTCCCATACGGTACGATCCAACGAGTGCAAGAGCTTCACGGCTCTATCATGATCATTGTATGGGAGGACGTCCACATTGGCTCTCATGTTGTTCACAACGACCGTAAATCGCTGGAAAAGGGCATCGACGGACTCGCCGGGGAGATGAGTGAAGTTCTCGTACTCTCTCCGGTAAGTCGCGTACATCCGAGCCTGAACCTGAGCATTCCCAGCATGAGCATCCTTCAACTGCTCCCAAATCCTACAAGCTAAGTCCTCTATCTGAACCCGATCGAATTCAGGCTGACACAGAGCACGAAACAAGTAGTCGACAGCCTTGTTGTTGGCTTCGAACATATCCCTCGATCCTGGAGCAAGGAAGTTCATCGGATGAACATAAGCTGTGTTCACCGTGACATCCCAAAGGATCTGACCCTTTCCGCGGAGGAACGCCGCCATTCGCCTTTGCCACATCTGGTAGTTCTTCCCATCGAAGTGCGGAGGACCCGAACCCCGTTCCTGGTACGCCATCTTTGGATCTTAGACTGGTAAGAGTCAATAAAGACCCGAACCGGCTCTGATACCAATTGAAGGACCGATTAGGCGAACCAGAGAGGGGGGGAGTGAATGGGAGCCGATAAAAATTCTTCTCGAAGGAGATGAGAACTCCAACAAGACGAACACGGCTTCCAACTCACGTCTCCGATCCAACTACCCAAGTTGGTCAAGACCACGCAGCCACTGGAGTGCTACTGGTCCTAGGAACCAACACTCAACCTTCCTAGCCAAAACTCACCAAAACACACAGCGGAAACTTGCACGGCTTGCTGCCTGTGCTACACCGGTCAGACCGATGGCCTGCGCCGGTCAGACCGGTGACACCGGTCAGACCGGTGGACAGAGCCGGTCAGGCCGGTGGCTACAGCAGCCGCACAGCAAACGTTCCAGGAAGCCTCAGTGAATCCTCTAGGCCCTGGAACAAAAACCACCACGAAACACAACCTGTGAGGAAGAAGAACCCCTCACAAATCCTAGCAAAACAACTCCAAACACTCCAAGAACTGATCAGCAGGACCACGGGACAAAACCACACGGACAAGGCTGTTCCCCGAGACAAAAACCCACCAAGGGCTAGCACCGGTCAGACCGGTCAAGAGCACCGGTCAGACCGGTCGTGCCTGGGCAGCTCGGGATGAACAGCGCCCGCGAGTCAACTCCTCCAAATCCAACTCCCGATCTCCCGATCCGCTCCACGGTTTTGCACAAGACTTTGGGGATAGTAGGAACACCTCATGGGTACTCCATAGCCAAGATTTGGTCCACCAAAACTTGTCAAATCAAGAGGAATCGAAGAAATCCCACCAAGAACGCCTCTAACCCTAGAGCCACGAAAACCCCAAAATCGAGCCCCTTTGCTCACGGATTTGGAAGTTGAATCAAAGGGTAAAGAACCACGAAGGGTTCATGCATACATCCCCCACCAAATCCCAAAGAGAAAGGCCTCGAAATCGCTCCAAGAAAATTGCCAAGAAAGTGCTCCGAAAATCACCAAAAAGGAGAAACGGGAAAGACACATCCAAGCCTTGAGGAACCACGCCGAATCATCTATACATACCAAAGAGGTTCATACAAGGTCTAGCTTGCCGCCCGATCATCCTTCCCTCTCACAAGATCTCACCATGAAGCTCTCAAGCTAGTCCTACGAAAATCCTAAGAAAATAGGAAGGAAAATAGGAAAACCAAATGAGCTAGGGTTCCAAGAGATGGCTGCCATCCTCTCACCACTTGGGTTATATGGAGGCAACCGAAAGACTAAAATACCCTTACTAGCTAACTAGGGATACATGCCCCTCGAGGGCGAAATTGGAAGTCTTTGTCTTCGCACCATCGGACGGATGCCCAGCGACCGCAAACTTGCTTAGCCTCGACGCAAGCCTTGCGATACCGACGCGTGTCCTCCGCTTCGAAGATTCTGGACTGCGTCGTCGCACACCGGTCAGACCGGTGCTCCTCACCGGTCAGACCGGTACCCACCGGTCAGACCGGTCAGACCCACCGGTCAGACCGGTCTGGAGCTGCTGCACCTCCGTCTTCGGTTCTTCGGTCTTGGCTTTGTGGATCAACCAAGGAACCCAGTGGTTTTCTGGTGAACCACCGGAAACCCCGCGAACTCGGTGTAGCCTCCGCCAATCACCACTCATGACTCGGCTCCCACGTAGTCCCGGCTCGACCTTGGTTTTGAGGCTCAACCAAGAAACCGTCCATGACTTCATCTTGCCGTTCTTGCCACCATGCGGCCCGCACTTGACCCCGCTGGTCACCGGGTCCCTCGAACCAAGCCTACTTGTCTTCTCCACACCTGGAGGCCTCACCGGCAACGACCTTTCACGCTTGTTCTTCACCTGCACCTGCACCAGTCAAGCCGCAACCTGCACCTGCAATACTTAGCCAAGAATCAGTCCACACCACGTTGTCAATCACTCATCACACCAGGAAGCGACCATCCACCGGTCCTCGAACCACACCTGGCTCTCACTCTTCCCATTGACCCATATCATGTTGCTCTCGACCTTCATCGAGAATCAACATCGAACTTACATGATGAATCTCCTGAGATGGAGAATTCATGGGCTGTGGAGATCGAGGCGCCGACTCTAGAGTCCAAAGGAAAGGATTCCATTGATGAGCATAGTAGCTTTATTCTTGATACACCACATGAACCATGCTTGCATCATGCCTCTCCAGAGTCAGCCATGCTTAGTGCACTGAGCACGCACGAGGACTAAAACCACCTTTTGGTCCTCTTTTGCTTAATGTTTAGAAGGTTGGTTGTAGATGTATATGTCTACCATAAACATTGCAGATTTCGTGTATGCACTATGGCACTAACCTTGCAGCTAAAGCTTTAATGACACATCAACAATTGGTGGTGAGATGGGAATGACATCACCAATGATAGCTGTAGGAAGAAGTTCCCAAGGTCGATCAGCTTATGACCGTAAACAAAGCACTACCAGGAGATAGCCTAGATTAGGTTAGATTTTATTTCCTTTTTCAAATAAAAAGCAAGAGCATGTTTTTAGGATAAGGTTGTCCTTCGGGTACTTTTAGTCGCTAACCTTTCAAGTGGAGATTAACAAGAATGATGGACATGTGATGCCTAAGAACATGCGAGCTACATCACTACAACACCTTTATAAGTTTTTGTTGAGAGAACATTTACAAAAGGAAGCTTGATCTCCACACACTTGAGTTTTGTTGCTCAGCAATGCAAACTTCAAGTGTGGGGGAGGTATGTGAGCATCCTGTGTAAAGTTCCTCTCATCCAAATCTTATCCTGGTTTGGAGAAGAAGTTAGCTCTTGCCTCTTGCCCAGTTAGGTATGTCCTGCTTTTGACTTTAAACAAAGCCCTTCTGGGAGGTTGCCCGATGTTCACCATCTTTTGCTCATGTTTACGTCCCTTTGAGTATAGCTTGATCATGCTTTCATGCTTCCTTTATCTATGTTTGTAATGCTATGGTTTGAGTGCATGTTTAGCTACGTGCTTTCATAGGTTGTTTTAAATTAAGCATGGTTCTTAGGTTAAAACTGTTTTCTTCAATCAAACAAGACATGGTGTCGAGTTTGATTGATGAACCTTATAGTATATGCATTCATGGGTATTGGTTGTATAGGCGGACTAACCCTTGCAGGAATTTTAGAATCCAAATGGGGTAAGTCATCGAGCTTGATTCAAATGGGAAGGTAAGCCAAGGCATGCCATCCCTGTTTGAGCTAGGTCTCATGGTGAATTTATTTTGAATTTGAATAAAGGCTCCCTGGTTCTCGAGCCAGTAGAGTCCCTCTTTTGTTTTTTTTTCTATTTTTTTTGAAGACAGCACCAGGTACATGAACAAGTGTGGGGGAGATCTCCCAAGCTTATCATCGACATACACACTTGAGATCTCCCACATAGGCGTTGCACAACATCGACTGCGCTTTCATGACAAGGGACAAGGTAAACTAGAGTAAGCCAGTTGCCCCATGGGTCAGCCGAACCACCACTAGTCTTCTTTGTTTCTCATATTCTCCAGGAGTGATGGTATGTGCACCCTTTTACCTCACTCTCTTTGATTCATGAGTTTGAATGAGTTTCAATTCTTATTTGCTAAAATCAAACTGTTGGAATCGTGCTCTACCTGCTTTACATGTTTCCTATGGTTGGCTTGCATATGTTTTATTCCATACTTATCATCTTGATGCTTGTGAACAAATATCATTAGGGAACTCATGCTCATCTAAGTAGTTGGTGTTTGTGATATGGTCTGATGATATGATCTTCTCTCTAAGTGTTTGAGTGCTTGGGAATTTCATTTGAAAATATGAAAACCCTTTTGCAAAGCTCCTCTTTGATATGCCAAAGTCCTACCAAAGCCATATGATGTTTTTAGTTGAAAACCTTATACTCATATGCTGCTTGTCATTGCATTGAGCTTTGTCAAATTGTTGTGACCCTTGTGAGAATTCTTTTGATTCTTTCATGATCAAGATTCATGTGCACACCATATCCCCTTGCTATACTTCTACACTACAAGTTAGCATTGTATCGTCCATTCATTCCACAAAATAAAGCTCCATGTGTGGTGTGACCTCTCTCTCCAAAGTATCCATGAAAAAGGGCATGGCTATGCAAAAAAAGGGGAAGAAAAAGAAATAAAAAGAGACACATGCTCAAGGCATGATAAAAAAATAGAAAAAAAGAAAGAAAGGATAGCCCATGTCCAAAATAAAGAAGAAAAAGGAGAGAGATGTGATCACGCAAAAAGGAGTTCCAATAAATTTGATGGTAATAACTAGCACCCATTCTAGGCCTAGTATCCACCTTACCATATCCATCACATCTCATACATGTGCACATCTTGATCTGATTGTATGACTTGATTTTCTCCTTGGATCCGGTTTTTGACTTTGCAATGGACGTGATGCAAGTATACTTTATCTTTATCCTACCCTGAGCTCCACATATAGCCATCGTTAGAAGTAGGATGAAAGAAAGAAATCTAATACCTTGGTGAGGACATATACACATTGAGCGATATGAGAGAATCAAATGAGGAGCTAAGTAAAGTTTGTTTTGAAAAATTATTGCAAAACCCCAAGTTACTTGACATGATGAGTAGAAGTGATTTGATTCACTGATCGTTCCATCCCTCAACTACCCAAGATGGCATGATAGACACTCCACAAAGTTCACATGTCCAAGGTATCGTTTGGAATATCTCTTATGCTCGCTTCATACCTTTGGATATCATGTTTCACCTTGATCCTTTCTCCTTCACTCGACGACGAGCACAGGTCAAGTGTGGGGTGTTGTTGACGGCTATTAAGTACCACTTTTATGCCGTCAACTCTTGGATAAAATAAATAAAAAGTGAGCATCAATACTAGGATAGGGCTTTATACTGTCAATCTCCACAAGTGTTGGCGTTTCTAGCTTTTGTTGC
Organism: Cenchrus fungigraminus; assembly: GCA_036936925.1. Classification (NCBI taxonomy): domain Eukaryota; kingdom Viridiplantae; phylum Streptophyta; class Magnoliopsida; order Poales; family Poaceae; genus Cenchrus; species Cenchrus fungigraminus. The sequence continues at coordinate 50,719,395 of CM072772.1, read as the reverse complement.
AGGGCACACCGAAATACGTGCTAAATGGTACAGTTGAGAGCAACTGATCTAATGGCTTATATAGGACGTCATCATAAACAACCTCAAATTCCAATTTAGACTGCACCATTGCGACAAGCTCGTCGAGACAATCGAAATGGATATATTATTTGCCTACATCGGAATTCGTATGCACGAGATATGAAATAAACAAACAAATGATAGATGACGGCACCTGGGGCCCACACCTCGTCACGCGGGACCCACCAGCGGGGCCCACACCTGATGCGGGTCCACGCCACATCAGCAGCATGAGGCGCATGGATAAGTGTGACTGCAATGGGTAGCTTCCCAGAAGCTTACACCGCAAGATTCAGTAGCTTACGCAGGAAGGAGCCGCCTCAAGCTCCTTCTCACGCAAGATACAGCAACTTGGCCCCCACTTCTCAGTGCCACGTGTCACCACCCTGTAGGTGGCGCCCATGGCAGCCAAGGGGGCTCCTCCTACTCTCCTTGGCCTATAAATAGAAGTGGAGGGGTAGAGAATAGGACACACAACTCCTCTCGTCCTCTCTCATTTTCTCTCTTGAGAGGAGAGGCTCTCCTCTCCTCCTTCTAGAGTGTAAGTGTGGAGTAGTTGATTAGATCAAACCTAGGGAGAGAGTGAGAGGTATGTACCTCTATGGATGCACGTTCTTCAATTAGAGTAAAGTGAGTATTTCTGCATTTTCTATTTAGACTAAAGTGCAAGTGATATGTTCTCGTGTTCTTCGCCTGTTCATCATTTAGAGGCGTGTGTTCTTCACGAACACACCCCCTCGATCTAGTTGATTAGGTGCACAAGTTTGTATCCCGTTTCTATGACTAGTCTATTAGAATAAAGTGTATGCTTGCATGTTCTGATTAGAATAAAGTGTGTTCGTGATTCCTTTCTAATAGTTTATGCTACGTTGCATGAGTAGCCTTTTTTCTCTGCTAGTGCATAGATCCTGGGTTTATGCATTCGTCTGCTGCAAGTCGTTCGTATACGTTGGAAGCATAGTACGGGACCGAGTGCTCTCTCATATGCCTTTAGCATAAGCTAGTAGTACCTATAGTGAGTAAGATCAGTTCTCTTCCGTGGTCGTAGTTCTATTATTACAGGGTGTCGTAGTCCGTTGCCTACGGTAGTAACCACAGCATGGATGTTGTGACACGCTACCGGTTATCATCCGTTCGGCTTATCCCAAGGTTAGGTAGAGGCAGTCCAGGAGGTGGTGACAGCCCTTCTGGCCCTTATTGATCCTCCGCAGCTGGATATAGTCAGAGCTCGTTCCACATAGATCCGCGTACCGGCGTCGCCTATTAAGTCAGGGCTATCAGTACCCTAAGCCAAGTTCTATCTAGAGATCGACCTTTAATCTCATCTATAGTGCTATCTTTAGGAATCCTCTCTATCCTTGCCTCTTATCTGGGGTGTGTCCTTGGACCGATGATATGAAGTTAGTACACACATGTTCCCTTGGATTCGATACCCTTGGAATACTCTGATGTGAAAGCTACAACGGTATCCGTGCGCTTGCGGATTTATTTGTGTGACGCTAAAATACCCAACAGGGTGCTGCTTGACATCGACAATGAAGAGGAGCGCGCCTCGGCCAAGCGGCTTGGACACGCGATCCGTCGCCAGGCGGCTTCGACTGAGTTAGTAGCCGCCGCTGCTAGGGTATGTCCCTTGCCTTATGTCTTTCTTCTCGCTTGATTCCGCTTGACCTTCCTCATTGTTGCTCTTTGTTGAGCAACTTCTTGGATAGGGGTTCATGGTGCGCAGCGGTGCCAGGTCCCAGTTCATCCATCAGCAGGCCGAGCACTGGAAAGCAATTGGCGCTCTCCATGCGGGGGTGGAGCGTAAGGAGGCTGAGCTGGTGGCCCTTCATTCGTCATCGGCAGAGCTGTTGGCGGCCGTCGAAGGGGAGAAGGAGACGATTGCGGTGAAACTGGCTGAGGCCCTGCAGCAGGCAGAGGATGCGCGGGCCGCTTCCAGCACCATTGCGTAGGAGGTGACTCGGAGGTAGGCCGCCCTGGAGACGCGGGTGGCTGAGCTGACAGAAGCCGCGGCGGACTCCAGCCGTCAGCTGGAGGCTGCTCGGGAGCAGAATTCCTCCTTACAAGACAAGGTTAACATTGCCGTCGCTGAGCGGAGGCAACTGCTGGCGTCCGCCACTGATCACGACAGGGAGCTGACCAGTAAGCTGATCTTTCAGCGCGGACTCCTGGTTCCACGCTTATGCTTGTTGGCTGACGAGCTTACTTGTGATTGTTGTTGTCGTAGCTGCGTGTGCGGAGCTTCACGCGCTGCGGGATCAGCGGGCGGCTGACGCCGCCTAGATGAATGAGACCATTGCTAAACAGGAGGAGCTGGTGGTGCTTGTGTCGTTGCTCGCTGACGGCTTGACAGGTGAGCTCTGGTGTGCCTCACCCCGTTGGTGCCTCCTGTCGACGTGTTTCTCACCCTTTCCTTCTCCACAGAGAGGGTTGTGGCGCTCCAGTTGTCGTCGCCGACTAGAGCCGCGGCACGAGCGGCTCTTCTGCAAAAGGAGGAGACTCACCGGGGCCTTACCCAAGCCGTCATGGAGCTTCTGGAGGGCATCGATGTTGACGAAGGGCCGTCCCTGATTGAACGCCTCGGGATGGTCGGTGGCGTGGCGCGCGAACGGGGCGTCGCTATGGCTCAGCAGTTGGTTCACCGAGCTGTGGCCATGTTCCTCTCGCATTACCCCGACATGGATCGCGAGGTGCTAGGAGGGGGATGGGCTCCTGGGTACGAGGACCACCGTTACCCCTAAATCCTGGCAGGGTGTGACAAGTTCGCCGGGAGGGTGGCTGATGCCGCTATGGAGGACCTGGGATGGCTCGATGACGATCACTGATCAAGAGAAAACAGTTTAGTAGCACTGGCGGCTTGCTTGTTATAAATAACCTGCAAGTTTCTCCCTTAAGTGAGGGAGCTTTTCTTTTAAGTTTGACACTCGATACCTCTTCCTTTCCCCTCATCGGGAGGCTTGGGGTCTTTAGGCTGATAAGGTTACCCTTAGGACGTTGCTGGCCTTGCCCTGTCCCATAGCTGCCGGAGCGTAGGGACTCGAGAGCGTTGACCAAGTGCAGTCACGTCGGTGTTCCCCTTAGGCCCGGAGCCCCCGAGCTACCTTTAGAGAGTTCAGGTAGGTCGGGCATCGAGCTACTTTTCAAGAAAAGAGAAGTCGAGGTAACATTTGCCACCGAACTTTAGAGACGGAGGGGAGATCGACCTAACCATCCTGGACGTAGCTCGTAGAACCTTGCACATATAGCTGCGGTGGCGTCAGTACTCGGCCAAGCATAGACAGACGGTTGTTGGTTCCTTCCCTTCTGCTCTTGAGTTAGTGGAGTGTCTCTCGAAAAGCTTTTTCAGGAAAAAACTTTTTGTTTTTAAAAGGACGGGCATCGCGCCCCTGGATGGAGCCCCCGAGCAACGAATGATTTTTAGGTCGAGGACTGTAAAATGGTTTGTTGCTTAGGATCGCTCGCAACGAAGAAACTTTTTGGCAAAAGTTGTACTTATGATGTGAAAGAACGAAAAAAGCGCTGACACTTTTATTCATCATAAGCATAAAACAGTTCATGGTACTATTGTAAGGGTAGAGACAACATAGTTGATCTAGGCCGGTTCGACCATCGTGACGTCATCATCAAGGTTCGCGGTCGGAGTTCCCATGGCCATCTTCTCGAAGCGGATGAGCGCCTCTGCGAACTGGAAGCACTCAGCGTCTTATTCGTAGGTGTGTTGGAATTTGGTGTCGATGGTGATCACCCTCTTTGCCCTGGGCATCGTTAGCTTGAGGTAGGTGTAGTTGGGGACCGCCTTGAACTTCGCGTACGCCGGCCTTCCGAGGATCGCGTGGTACGTTCCCGGGAAGCCGACAACCTCGAAGGTGAGCGTTTCCTTGCGGAAATTTCCCTCGTCGCCGAAGGTGACCGGTAAGTCGATCTGTCCGAGAGGAACTACCTCCATCTCGAGTACGACTCCGTGAAATGGGGTCGACGACGGGCGGAGCTAAGATCGCTGGATCCCCATGCTGTCGAGGGTGGACATGTAGACGATGTTGAGGCCACTACCCCCGTCCATGAGCACCTTGTGCACCCGCTTGGTGCCGAAGAGGGGTGCCGCCACGAGGGGGTAAGCCCCCGGTTGTGGAATGTGGTCAGGGTGGTCCGCTCGATCGTACGCTCGTTGTGGTAGGTCTCCTGCAGGATGCACTTGTGCTTGCGCATCAGAGGGCGAGCGGGCGTCCCACCGAAGATTATCATGACGGCACCATCTTCCTTGGGGAATTCGTCGTGCTCGATGTTCTTGGCGACACCGGCTTTGGCCACGTCCTGTGGCTTGTTCTTCCCATCAAGGTAACTCTTCATGAGGTTGCAGTCCTTCAAGGCGTGCTTGATCGGACCCTCATGGTAAGGGCAAGGCGCCTCGAGCATCTTCTCGAAGTGATTCCTCAGGGGACCAGTCTTCGGCTTGGGCGTCCGCTTGTCGGCTGCCGCTACCAGGTTGTTGCTGCGGAGCTTCCGCTCTTTCTTCTTCTTCTTCTCCAGCCGGGCGACCAGAGGCTCACCCAGTTCCTCCTCGGGCTTCCTTTTGCTGAAAGCGACAACCTTCTCCCCATCGGCGTCGTCGGTGGCCAGGTCAAGGAGCTTCCGGATGGTCTTTGGCTTGACTCGCCCTATCCGGTGGACAAGGGTCTCGCACGTGGTACATCTTGGAAGGCTGTGATGACCTGGTTGTCGGCCGTATCCGGGAGCTCGGTGCAGTGCTTGGAGAAGCGGCATATGTAGTCGCAGAGACTCTCGCCTTTCTTCTGCCGGCAATGGCGGGGCTCGCAGGCATTGCCGGGCTAGGCGTAGGTGCCTTGGAAGTGCCCTATGAAGGCATCTCGGAGCTGAGCCCAGCTGTTGATCCTCCCCCGAGGGAGGTGCTCAAGCCAGGTACATGCCGAGTCGGCAAGGTACAACGGGATGCTCTTGATGATGAATAGATCGTTGCTCGCTCTGCTGTTGTGGCAAGCGAGGCGGTAATCCTCGAGCCAGACGCTCGGGTTGGTTTCTACATCGTACTTCGCGACCGTGGTCGGAGCACGATATCGAGTCGGTGGGGCTGCAGCGAGAACATTGGCGCCGAAAGCCCGCGGACCTCGGGGGTCAGGCGTCGGACTCCGGCTTCGGTCTTCGCTGCTGTCGTAGCGGCACCCGCGCCTCCGGTTGTACTCCCTTCGCGGCTGGCGTGCGCCGCCGGAACCACCACCGGTCATCGTCCTTCTGCGTGCCGAGGACGCGCCCCGGGCTCCGCGGTTGGGTTCGACCCTGTGGTTGGTGGGCGAGTGAGCGCTCTCCGCGCGGCCCGGCTGCCCCGATGGGCGTGAGGACCCGCGGTGGACTGAGCATTCCGGGGCCGGAGCCTGCGTCTCCTGCCGCCAAGATGCCGAACTCTCTGCCTGCTGGAGGGCGGCTGCGTCAAGGAGCGTCTGGAGGTGTTGACGGAGCTTCTTTTCTTCTGGGGTCATCAGCTCAGGGCCGGCCCAGAGGAGTACAGCCCCTGCGGCGAGGTTCTGCGAGGCCCATTTGGCAACAGGAGTCCCGTGAACGTCGTCGATGATGCAGTGGCGTACTTCCTGTGTGCGTTCGCGCGCGGGTGTGGCCGCGGCCTCCACGCCGAGCGTGTGGTGGAGCCTTGCCTGCTCTTCCTTGAGAGCCCTCTGAGCCTTGTCGAGCTTGTCGAGGTGGGCACGCTACCGCTCGCGATCGTCCTCGGCTTGAAGAGGCTTCTCGTTAGCGGAAACGTCGGGTGAAGTGGGCTCACCTTCCACGGAGCTCTCGTCGGAGTGGGTGGAGTGGACCGCGTCGGCATGCTGCTGGAGGATGAAGCACTTGCGCCTCGGGTCGTGAGGCATCGGCGCCTCCTTCCGGAGAGGCGGCTCGCTCTCGGCCTCGTCGTAGCTCGCTTGGGATGCTTCCGAGGGGCTGGACGTGTGCCGCCCATCGCGGCGGGGGCAGTTGTCCCGCCGCAGGGCAGCCACGTCTGTCCCTCGGGGTACACGGAGTCGTGGGACGGGTTAGGTCCCAGGGCGACCGCCATGTTGCGGCCAACCAGGTTCCAAACCCGGTCGGCGGCAGACTTCACCGACCACAACTCCTCAGGCGGCTGGCCCTCTATAGGTGCGGGAGCGTCGGGTTGGGACCGCGAGAACACGACCCCAGCAGGCGACTCGATTTGACCATCGAAGACGAAGTCCAGGGAGCCAAAGCGCAGCGGTGGTGCGCACCGGCTGCTCGTCGGAGTGGGCCATCTGGACCCTTGTTGGCGTCGTGACACACGAAGTGCCCCTACCAAGCGCGCCAACTGTCGGGGTTTGATACTGCCAGCAAGTAAATTTTGGTATGTTCGTGCGTCTGATCCGGATAGTTGGGCTTAGAGACACAAAGATTATACTGGTTCAAGCACGGGGGGTGCCCTACGTCCAGTTCGAAGGAGTGTTCTATATGCCCACGGGGGCTTGTAGTAGGGGGTACAAGCTTAGGTTGAGAGAGGGAGGATGTCTCAAGTCTCTGGATGTGGTGGTGAGCTGCGAATGCTCGGTGTGAGTAGTGGTGGGCTCCTCGATCGTGTTGTGATCGTTGATCCCTTGTTGGGTGTGTTTTCCGGTTCTGTTGCTCATCCTGTTTACGGTGCCAGCCTCTCCTTTTATAGTCCAAGGAGGGCTGCTGTACAAGGGTCAAGATGGTAAAACAGTGTCCTGCTACAGTGCAGTAACAGTGCCGAAATAGTGCTGGAACAGTGTCACGCCATGGGCCTTCGTCTCCGGTTGGCGCCGTACGCTGTGCTAGCCGCGGTAGTCCCTGTAGGGTGGCGTAGCTGGCGGCTCCCATTCCAAGATAGCTTCTCCCGACTCAGAGCTGCGTAGGTCTTGCTAGGTCGAGGCTTCTCGTGCAAGCCCTGACCTTCCCTCTGATTCCCGCTGGGACGGGTCTCGCCGTTCGATGTCTTATAGGCGAAGGATTCACCAGTCCTTTGTTACTGTTTGTTATCCAGGTGATGGGACGCCGGGGCAGTCCACTTCCCACGCCGGGGAAAATCTCATCATGCCCTGGCCGTTTGACAGCACAGATCTGCCTGCCCTGCTGCTCCTGCACGTCCCGGGCGGCGCGGGGACGCCTACGCCACGTTGCAGCTCTCGCCTGGGGGGCCCCGCCGGTGGGCCGCAACGGAAGGAACCTTAGGTCATGCGGGGCAGAGCCGTCCGTCGAGGTGGCAGGGGAGACCACCTAGGTCGGAGGTGGCCCCGTAGGTGATGTAAGGCCGCCACCTTTGAGAAAAGGGAGCTGGGCCTGCCTTGCTGGTCGCTGATGTTGGGCCTTCACGGATGCGACCCATCATTAGCCTTCATGATTTTGGGATTAGGAGTTGAGATGATTACCCCTAGTTTATCCCCTCATCACGCCTGTCATATCAAACTCTACTCTCTCTGCGGGGGATAGCTAGCAGAGGGCGCTAGCCATCTTTGGCTAGCGAAGGCCCAAGTTTAGCTAGCGAGGATAGCTAGCGGGTGTTTGGCTAGTCTGTTGGAATGCTGTTTTTGTTAATTTTTTCATTTTTTTTAGCTAGTCAAGCCAAGATAGCTAGTCAAGCCAAGCAATTCTTTCTCAGAAGATAACGTATAACCGATTAATCATAATCATTTTGATCAACATCTAACTACTTGGTTGAACTGGTTGTGTTAATTATGTGATGTAACTCAAGACCAAGATGATTGGCAAAAGTTATAGTTTCAAATGCTTGAAAAATATGTTGCGAATAGCGGGCTACAGCGGCACTATAGCAGTGATATAGCATTTTTTGTGACCTGCCGCTACAACAACGTTATACTGAATAGCGGCATTTAGCGGCGTTGTGACGGCCCAGGTTTTTAATTAGTGCTAAATACCTCCTTTGACCAGGTCAACAATCATTAGTGGTCAAAACCCTAGTCGCACCCCAGATCAAGAGGAAAGGTAGCTTGTCAAGCTAAACTCCTAGTCAAACCCAAACTCCAAGTGGTCAAACCCCTAGTATCCATACCCTTCTTAGAACTTTTGCCACGTTCTCCAAATTTCACTTAAACACTAAAAAATCAGCCAATATAAAAGTTGGTCAACGGGAAGTTTGAGCTCAAATTCTGACCAATATCAAGAGGAAAAGGCTCAAAAAGTTGGTCAACAGAAGCATATACATTTTGACTGAGTCGAGAAAAACAGGGAGTTTGAGCTCAAATTCTGACCAATCCAAGCAAAATTTCATATGTCAGCCTTTGTAAAAGTTGTAGAGGGATCTTTGATCTACAACTTTTGTATTCACACTTTTCCTTGCGCAGTTCAAAAATTTTGAACAAATCTCAGTTAATCAGGCACAAATGTAATTGGACCGGTGCCCTAGTGCCGAGAGTTCACACCAGCGCGCGACGTCGCGCCGGTGCCACGCGGCCACCGCCATGCTTCGGCGTCCGGGCCCTCCTCCGACCGCAAGGATGGCGAGGACAGGATCAAATGATCATGCGTCCCCGCCCCCGACCATATCGTCTCGGGAGGAACCCCTTCGCCATGTGTAGCGTGTCGCGCACACCGTCGCCGAGCCCCGGCGCTCCCCTGTCGGCAGAGCCACCGTCCACCGCCGGCAGGCCGCCCCTGTGCGCCCCCCCCCCCTCTGTGTCGAGAGGAAGAAGATGGCTGTTTTGCCCATAACCCCCTCCTCTATTTCTTTTCCACCCGAAGCCCTTCCACCCTCTCTCTAATCAGTTTAGCCAGAAGCCCCCTGCGCTTTCTTTCTTTCCACCGCAGCCCCCCTCTCTCTTGTTTCTTTTCCACCAGAAGCCCCTGAACTCTATAGTTCTTTGCGGATAGGTCCTTATACCCTATAAATACCTCCATAAATATCCTTTAATCCATCATCCCATGCACCGTTTTAACCCAAATTAATTCCAAACCTCACCACATTTTTCCCGGGGTCTATTTCTAGCGATCCATCCACTGACGTCCCATGATTAATATTTATTCCTCCATTTCTCTATTTACTCTCTCCTCAAGGTCAGTCGATAAAACATATGTCCGTTTGTTGATTGTATGCTTGCTTGTGTGTCGTAGCCGACGGAGTAAACGAAGAACCCCAGGAGGAATTTGGAGCTGCGTACTGTGCGCAGGAGCCCGAGGACCGGAACTGCGAGCAGGAGCTCCCTGAGGACTTCGAAGACGACAAGTTCAATCTCATCATTTGATGCATGCTTTGGTCCTAGTTTTATAAACACAACCCTATGACCCATTTTATAAATTGCATATTGTTTTACTGCAAAATCCTTGTAGGATAGCCACCCTTGATTGCTATGATTGAATCTTGTTTGGCCTAAATGATTTCTTTAAAATAGTGTGAGTGCTTTAAAATGGGGATTGGGTATTTTGGAAAATGAGTAAAGAACCGGGTGGACGAGGTGGACGTGTGTGTCAGGAGATGGGGAAAGCTCGTACCTTTGTGGTTGAGCATGTTGGAGATGTCCATCTTGTCGTTAAGGACCGGGTTGCGCGACATCTCACCTGGCCCAATTATCGTACAACCACTCGACTGTTGTATGTGGCAACGACTTAGCATAAATCTCACTAGTTAATCTACTTGCCATCAGGAGTGCGGGTGAGCAGCAGGAGATCAAGGAGTAGGGGTACGATCTGTGTGAGTTACACCCTGGTTATGTGAGATAACCCCTTGGTTGCTTCCGTGGTGGCTAGTAGGATTAGCTAAGGTGAGTAATGGCTTTGATATGATTCGCACCGACACTAAGGTGTTCGTGTGGCGGTACCCTACTTGTGGGTAAAGTGTACAACCTCTGCAAAGTGTAAAACCTATTCGAATAGCCGTGTCCACGGTATTGGACGAGTCACGGTGTGGTCACAAAGCCAGTGTTTGGATTAAGGGATTGTTTTCATGGCGTGAGTTGATTTCTGGAAAAGTGTGTGGCTGTGTGCTTGGGCTACTGCGGACGGGGAGTCCGGTAGTCCTCAACTGGTTTTCTCAAAACAACTGAGTTACTCGGGTTACAACAACTATTTGCGAAAACCTTTTCGAAAACAAACCCCTGCATGCATAAAGGTGTTTTCACAAAATAAACCTTATCCTGATCCTTGTTATACCCTGTGCATGATCTGTTTAATGGCCCCTCCGTGGGTGGGGTTGAACTTGTTGAGTACGTATATACTCACCCTTGCTTGATTAACTATTTTTTAGAGGAGGATCCCGACTTTGTCCCCGAAGACGTCGAGTAGGTTGCCGTCCTGCACCCAACCCGTGCCTGTGGATTCAGGGTCTCCACAGGGTGCTTCCATGGTGCAAGACTCTGAAGCTATCCTAGATGCCTTTGGTGTTGTAGTTTGGCTTGTAGTCCTTATGTTGCTTCTCGTGGTAGGGGCGCTTCCGTGCCCACAACCTCGACGTGTTGTACAGTAATGAACGATCTGATGTAATAAATGTGGTACTAGCCTCATGGGACTGGTATTTGTATCACATTTAGTCACCTCTGATGAGGGGACGCTTCAGGTGGTATCAGAGCCGTAGGTTGGCCGTAGGATGCGACCCTAGGACCCGAGACCTTTCCCAAGCCTTTCTCTACTAGATCTTTCCCACACAAGCACTTACCTTGGCCCTCGTCTTTTGTATCCTACCCTTTGCACAACTTGTTCAACTCTACCCTTGTTTTCAGATGGCTGAAGATGGATGGACCCAGGGCATGTGCCAGGAGGAGCCTGGTTTTGCCCGCCTTCTTATCAACTCCCTGGAGCGCCTCGGTATCACTAAGCACCCAAGGTACTACAGTAGAGAGTACGAGCAACTTGGCACTGTTCGCAGTAGGGTGGTCCTTTCCATCGCCAGAAGCAACCGCTACCCCAACATCGAGCCGTGGCGCGTGACCGCCATAGGGTTTCGACACCGGGATACCTATCCCTTGGCCCTCAGAAAAGCTCTCTGATACCTGTGCCGAATCTACGAAGACCACCTCATTTCCACACCCATGAGGCTTTTCCCTCCTGCCATCAGGACCATTTTTACATTCTGAAGGTTTCCGAATTGGTCCAAAGCACTCTCAAACACCATTTCGGGTCCAATGGAGTCGAATGGATGCTTTTGATGTGAAACCATTTTCGCAACTTCGGTACCCCAGAATAGTGCATCCATGTTCGAAACACAAGTTTTGCATCTTTTTACACGTTGAAAGTTTGCAAAATGCTCCAAAACACTCCCTAACTTCATTTTGGGTCCAATGGAGTAGAATGGATTCCATTGGTGCAAAACTATTTCCGCAACTTTGGTACCCCCACATAGTGCATTCAGGTTCGAACCACAAGTTTTGCACCTTTTTACAATCTGAAGGTTCCAAAATGGTTCAAAGCACTCCCAAACATCATTTTGGGTCCAATGGAGTAGAATGAATGCTTTTGGTGCAAAACCGTTTTCGCAACTTTGGTACCCCGAAATAATGCATTCAGGTTCGAAACACAATTTTTGCATCTTTTTACATTCTGAAGGTTTCCAAAATGGTCCAAAGCACTCTCAAACACCATTTCGGGTCCAATGGAGTAGAATGGACGCTTTTGATGTGAAACCATTTTCGCAACTTCGGTACCGCGAAATAGTCATCCATGTTCGAAACACAAGTTTTGCATCTTTTTAAATGTTGAAAGTTCGCGAAATGCTCCAAAACACTCCCTAACTTCATTTTGGGTCCAATGGAGTAGAACGGATGCCTTTGGTGCAAAACCATTTCCGCAACTTCGGTACCCCGACATAGTGATTCAGGTTCGAAACACAAGTTGTGCACCTTTTTACATTATGAAGGTTCCGAAATGGTCTAAAGCACTCCCAAACATCACTTAGTGTCCAATGGAGTAGAATGGATGCTTTTGCTGCAAAACCGTTTTCGCAACTTCGGTACCCCGAAATAATGCATTCAGGTTCGAAACACAATGTTTGAATCTTTTTACATTCTGAAGGTTTTCAAAATGGTCCAAAGCACTCTCAAACACCATTTCGGGTCCAATGGAGTAGAACGGATGGTTGACAAGGTTCTATTCACAACTTCAGTTTGCCCATCAGTTTGGGGGTGACAAGTAGTTGAAAACAAAGGTTTTGTCCCCAACTTCGCCCACAATGTTCTCCAAAAATGACTAATAAATTTTGCATCACGATCAGAAACTATGGTATTTGGGACACCATGCAAACGAACAATCTCACGAAAGAACAAATCAGCAACATGTGTGGCATCATCACTCTTGTGGCAGGGTATGAAATGAGCTATCCACAACAACAAACACACTATCCCTCCCCTTCTTTGTTGTAGGCAATCCTAAAACAAAGTCCAAATATCTTCCCAAGGTGCATTTGGAACAGGAAGAGGCATGTATAAACCGTGAGGATTAAGGCGTGACTTAGCTTTTTGGCATGTTGTGCAGCGAGCAACGAACTTCTCCACATCTCTCCTCATTCTAGGCCAAAAGAAATGACCAGCAAGGATGTCATCTGTCTTCTTCACTCCAAAATGTCCCATCAGCCCTCCTCCATGTGCTTCCTGCAACAATAACAAACGCACAGAGCTAGCTGGAATGCACAGCTTATTAGCTCTAAAAATAAACACATCAGCTAGGACAAATTTTTTCCAAGTTTTTCCCTCCTTGCAATTCAGCAACACATCTTTGAAATCATTATCATGGGCATATTGCGCTTTAATTGTTTCCAAACCTAAGATTTTAAATTCAAGTTGGGACAGCATGGTATAACGCCTAGACAACGCATCAGCAATGACATTTTCTTTACCCTTCTTGTGTTTAATGACATAAGGGAAAGACTCAATAAATTCAACCCATTTAGCATGCCTACGATTCAATTTCGCTTGACTTCGAATGTCTTTCAAAGACTCATGATCAGAATGTATAACAAACTCTTTTGGCCATAAACAATGCTGCCAAATTTCTAAAGTCCGAACTAAAGCAAGCAATTCTTTATCATAAGTAGAATAATTCAGACTAGGTCCACTTAGTTTCTCGCTGAAATAGGCTACAGGTTTGCCATCTTGTAGCAGCACACCACCCAAACCAATTCCGCTAGCATCACATTCAAGTTCAAATGTTTTATTGAAATCAAGAAGTTGTAGAAAAGGGGCATGAGTGAGCTTATCTTTGAGTGCGTTGAAAGCGTCATGTTGAGCTGCAGCCCAAGTGAAGGTCGCTCCCTTCTTGGTGAGCTCATGCAACGGGGCTGCAATGGTGCTGAAGTCTTTCACAAATCATCGGTAGAAACCAGCAAGTCCTAGAAAACTTCGCACTTGTGTAACAGTGGAGGGCACGGGCCAGCTATGTATGGCCTCCACCTTGGCGTGATCAACTTCGATTCCCTGCGGTGTCACAACATATCCAAGAAAAGAGACTCGATCTGTGCAAAAAGTGCACTTCTCAAGATTCCCAAACAAACATGCATCCCGTAAAGCATTAAAAATAGCACGTAAATGATTAAGATGTTCCTCTAATGATCTACTATATATCAAGATGTCATCAAAGTATACCACAACAAATCTGCCAATGAAGGCACGCAGAACTTCATTCATTAATCACATGAAAGTGCTGGGAGCATTAGTGAGACCAAACGGCGTGACTAACCATTCATACAAGCCAAATTTAGTTTTAAAAGCTGTTTTCCATTCATCTCCTAGCTTCATACGAATCTGGTGGTAACCACTATGCAAATCAATTTTAGAGAACACAATCGAGCCACTCAATTCATCAAGCATATCATCCAACCTAGGAATAGGGTGACGGTATCTGATTATGATGTTGTTTATCACTGTACAATCCACACACATGCACCATGATCTATCTTTCTTAGGAACTAAAAGCACAGGGACAGCACAAGGGCTGAGAGACTCACGCAGATAACCTTTGTCGAGTAATTCTTGTACTTGGCGCTGAATCTCCTTCGTCTCTTCCGAGTTGGACTTGTATGGAGCTCGGTTTGGCAAGGAGGCTCCTAGGATGAGGTCAATCTGGTGCTCAATACCTCGAATAGGTGGCAGCCTTGGTGGCACCTCCTTTGGGAAACATCGACATACTCCTGCAAAAGTTTAGTGATGGCAGGAGGCAAAGAAATAGGTGTATCTTCAACTGAAAATAATGTTTCTTTGGAAACTAAAGCATAGAAAACAGCAGTATTAACATCAATCTCATCCAAATCAGATTTGGTGGCAAGGTAGCAAGAACCTTTCAGCTTGATCTCATTTTTATTATTCTGGACAGATTTGCTAGGTTTGTTATGTTTCTCAATTTCTTTAGCAACAAGCTGATTTTCACTAGCAACGTGGTCCTGCTTTTTTATGTTTGCAAGCCCTAGCAAGTTCATCTTTAAGAATAGCTTCAGGAGTCATTGGGTGCAACACGATCTTCTTATCATTATGCATAAAAGAGTACTGATTTGTTTTACCACAGTGCAATGAACCTTTATCAAATTGCCATGGTCTACCAAACAATAAAGAGCATGCTTGCATAGGCACAACATCAAAATCAATGGAACCATGGTAAAAATTGATGGCAAATTGAACTCTTACCAACCGTGTTACCTTCACCTTACCACTACTATTCATCCACTGAATCTGGTATGGCTGCAGGTGTGGTGTTGTGTTCAATGAAAGCTTCTCCACTATTTCAGCACTTGCCAAGTTGTTGCAGCTCCCTCCATCTATGATCACTCGGCAAGCACGTTCCTTGACCACACACTTGGTTTGAAACAAAGTGTGGCACTTATTTGGTTCAGCCCTCTCCATTTGTGCACTTAGCACTCGCTGCACCATAAGGCTTTCATAGTGGTGAACCACTTCAGCCCCAATGTGCTTCTCCTCTTGTTGGAAATCATCTCCTCCACCTGCATTGTCAGCAGCAAGCAAAGCATGCATTTCTTCATCACAATCACTAGCAGATGAGTACTCACCATTGTTTTTGACCACCAAAACACGCTTACTTGGGCAGTCACGTATGACATGTCCAAATCGCTTGTAGCGGTGGCACTGAATGTCTCTTGTTCTGCCCGTGGATGCCACCAATGAAGTGGTTGCAGTAGTTTTTTGCGTGGTTTTTGCTGCTGAATTTGTGGGGCTGTCACGAGGCTTATCGCTAGAAGATGGGGCTGCTGTTTGAGATGATGATGAATACGGTGCAGCAACACGTCCAGCTGAAGAAAAACTCGAGTGGGGCTGTGTGGACAAATTCCTCCCTGCAGAAATGTTATTCTTGGTACTAGCATGTTGCCCCTGCACTTCCCTTTCAGCTTTACAAGCAAGATGGAACAAACAGGTTATGTCAGTGTATTCTTTATAAGCAAGGATGCCCTGAATTTCTCGGTTTAACCCTCCAAAAAATCTAGCCATTGCGGGTTCCACATCCTCCTCTAAATTGCAGCGTAGCATACCCATTTGTAGCTCTTGATAGTATTCCCCTACACTTTTATTACCCTGTTTTAGTTGCTGCAGCTGGTTTAATAGATCACGTGCATAGTAAGATGGAACAAATCTAGCCCTCATGACCCGCTTCAAAGCATCCCAAGTTTGTGGTATGTTATTAGGATTTTTCTTGCCATGTTCTATCCACCAAACAGAAGCAAAATCAGTGAACTCACTAGTTGCAGCCCTAACACAAGCATTTTCAGGAAAATCATGACAAGTAAACTTTTGCTCAACAGCCATCTCCCAAGTAAGATAAGCATCATGATCATATTTACCATCAAAAGAGGGTATCTTAAATTTTATCTTACTGAAAGCATTTTCATTGTTATGTACCTCACATGGGTGATGTCCACCCGTATTTCGACGGCTATGGCATGGACGTCGCTGATCTCGATCCTCAACTTCGGTGTGAGCTCCATAATCAGCACTTGAGTTTTCCTCGCTATCCCCCTCCTCTTGGTTATGTCCTCTATGCTGATTATTCATCCTCGTGTGGAGCCCATCAAAACGCCTCAGAAGAGCAGCGAGACTCTTGTCCATGTGACCAACCATTGCCTCCAACCCTGGAAGCCTGGTGTTGTTGGAAATCTGTGTGGCCTCCATTTGCCCAAGCTTCTCATTTACCACATGCAAGTCATTATCAATTCCATCGGTGTACTCCCTCACTTGCTTTTGGAAATGCTGTGTGATGCCCTTGGTACAAGGTGTAAGCGGTCCTCCCTCACCCTCGTCTTCATTTCCTGCACCTACCATGGTAAAGATGCAAGAGCAAACAGGGAACAAGTGAAGTAAAAAAATCCCTACACTACTAGAAGTAATTGTTGTGTAGTGTTCTCTAACTCTCAACCTGTTATACAAGCTCTTCCATGTTCTCACAACTTAAAGCACTTGGTGTCAGCAGCAGCAAGATCAACACAAATGGTGGTACAAGCACAACCCTGTGGAGTAGTAGATGATTTGTGGAGCTATAGGTGGCTAGAACCACGTTAGTTAAAGCAAGTTGAATAAGCGCTCAAAGATGGTAAGTGTTGGTCCTAGGTTAACCCGTACTAAAGACATGAGCCTGAGCACAAAGGTAGTCACACAAGAGACCAACTAGGACACAAAGAAACGATGAAACCAGACCCTCTTTCCTTCTTTCTTTCTTTCTTTATTTCTTTCTTTCTTTCTTTTTCTTATTTTTTCTTTTCTTCCTGCAGGGGCTTAAAAAATTATGTTTGGTATCCACACATACGAAACAACATGATTGCTTCACACAACCCCGCTATACTCAGATTTGCTTGATCAGATGGAAATCTCTTGGTCGATTGCAAAGTGCTCAGAATGAATTTTTGGGTAAGGTCAGATCCGTTAGAAAGAACACAAAGTAAGCTTTCCAGAATGTATTAGAACACTTGAATCCGATAAAGAACAAGAGAGATAAGGTACTTCTCTTCCCGAAACAGAAATGGATTAGTGATGGGAAAAATGGCAGCGAAATGGATTTGGTGATTGTTGAACTTGTGGTGACAAAAACGTGGCAGAACTCGAAACTCTAAAGGGTTAAACACTACAACCAGCAGTTCTACACATCAAAGCAACCGCAAATTCAACAAGCAAAGAACTAGGTGGAACAGCAAGGCTCAAAGTTTGTTTTGGGAATTTCAGATCTATCCTGTTTTTGGTTTTTGTGGACTGTAGGTAACATAAAGTATGGGTAGAAACTCTCACCGAAAACCTTGCTCTGATTACCAAATGATAGGACCCTGCTAGGGTTGTTCCCGACCTTCGATGAGAGTTGGGGGTAAACTCGATTTGGGGGTGGATTCGACGTTGGCAACCTTCGGAGCTAAGAGATATGGCTGAAACAATTTGGTGCTATCTGTCTGTCCACTCGACTCAAAACGGAGTGATTCACGATGTTTGCATGGGAGCGCCCCTCATCTTCAAACAGGGAGCTTGGCAACATTCTAGGTTGTTGTGGTTCGTTTTCTCCCCTCTTCTTCATGTCCTATGTTCCTAAGAATAATACATTCATCACCATAGTTAAGTAGCATCCAATTCTGAGATGGGTTTGTATGAATAGCGAGGAACGACTTCACCTGATAGTTGAGTTGTCGTGCACAAGCTCGAGTCATTGGTCCTTGCTGAGCACTAGGCATGGTTGTATCAATGGTAGGGATGTCCTCATCACTTGGCTTGGCAGCAAGCCGCGTAACCCGGGAGGAAGCACCACGTGGCACCCCATCCCGTCGTCCATCGTAATAATGATGGTGCTTCACGGGCATGCGGCTCCCGCAGGCCCACAGCGGCCTGCCCTCGCTGCAGTTTCCTGGAATTCTCTAGTGCGCAGCCCGCTGAATGGCACTGGCACCTGCGGAACCGAGTCCGTGTGGTTACACATTCCTCTCAAGCTCTGTGTTGTTGCAAGTTGGTAAGTACTACCAGTTGATTTAAGTACAGTATTACTAGGTGATAACCTGTGCCCATCCGGTCACACACGAATTAGTGTGCCCCTCCGTACACCATGAAATAAAAGCGCGGATCCCGAAATTGTCTATGAAATCGTCTCTCAAATCGTCCATATAGGTAATAGCAGCTTTGCTGTTGCATACAATTAATTATTGTGGTGATAGCTAGCTAGTGTATCTAGTGTATTTTTTTGAATAAAGATAGCTAGCTAGTGTAAGCTTGGAGGAACTTTGCCATTGCATGGCTCTTGGTTACTCATCTTCTGTAGCTTGTACTTGTACCACTAGCTACCCACATGGATAGTGCGTAATCGGGACACCACAGTCGAGCCGTTGTGGTGCGTACGGATTATATGTGTGGACACAATGGGTACAAGGTGACTGTACGTGTTACCAGCGTTATATGTAGAGAATTTTAGTAGTAATTAAAACAATAAAAATAGAAAATAGTGCTGCAAATAATGCACTAGCATTCAAAAGTGGTAGACCATCCGATCCAAACAGGGTTATATTATGAATTCTGAATTGATCCGAAGAGTCTTTCTGAAGCTGCATCCTGCTACCAAACATACACAACAAACAAATGCATCCGGTGGTGTCATTTCTATGCATAACCTGCACCCGCTAGGTTACGAAGGATCCGTGCTGCATGCTGCAACCTGGGTCGAGTCGATTTAGGGCGTAACCTGCACCGGCTCGGTTACCCACCAGCCATGCTGCATTGTTCCTGTAACACTGACTGGGTTACGCAAAAGCCACACTGCATCCGGTCGTGTGCGTGTCGATCCTGCGCGTCACCATCCGTCATTCTGCATGGCGCATGCAATGTCATGATGCTCCACCAGGCATTCAAAGCCTTGTTGTCGTAGATCCCGATCCATGAAATAAAGTGCTTTTGTAGCTTGAACTCTAAACATTTCATTAGTAGTACAGTGAAGTGGTTCCACGGCCCTAGTTTTTCCCCTGATGCATATTCCTCTTATTTGCAGATATCAAGAGGCCTCTCCGCTCAGGCTCAAAGCCTGGGTGTTGCATGGTTGTTGTGCCCCCCTCCAAAAATATAGTAAGAGGTCATGCCTGCACATAACCCTCACTCTTTTTTATGTGTTGCGGTAAGTAGCACAATTTCACCATATTGAAACTTATTGATTTAGTTGATCTGTAGGTCATGCCCTCACTCAATATTCTGCGCGTAACTTGCACCCTCTTGGTTACGCAGAGGTATGGATACGCACAATCCATGCGGCTAGCTACTGGTTCAACCTACTCCATGCGCTTAACCGATAGCCACGCTGCGTGCTGCAACCACCTGGGTTACCCACACTGCATGGCGTAGGGCCACCGTGCCATGGTGTGTGGTTCAACATGGCTAGAATAGCATATGCCTTTGATCATGGCGAGGGCGCATCTGCGAGCCAAAGTAGCACGGCACGAACGCTAGAGGTGTCGACTAGGAATAGCAAGGCGTGCAGGTTATTGTGATAACCGCCTGTGTTACGCGGCCAACATCGCGGTTGCCACGGAACATGGCCGGTGGTGTCGAACTAGAACCTTCACTGATCCAGTTACGCATGATGCGTGGTAAACTGAAGGGACCCGAATGTGTGCACACCCGCACTGAAGGGACGCGTCCATTCAGTGTACTGGGTAATAAGTAGTGGTAACTGGTGTCGACGAACGGTCGTGTTTAGGATTGGAGGCAGTTTTTCCATGAGCCAATCATTGCCATTTGCGATCATGGCTCTACTAGACACTAACATGTCTCCTTCCAAGCAAGTCGACTTCTCAGTCTCTAGCGAGGAAGCGAAAGCAAAAGGAACCGCGGGGCAGTACAAGGAATCCGATACATTCATGGTTGGAGGCCGTCAATAGAGGCTATGTTGCTATCCTACAGGTATGAATGATCATCAGTGGATGGATGTACCAGACGGCATTGTCGTCCTCCTCGTTCCTATGAACATAGCCTAAAAGGTAGGTTTCTCGTTGCTATGAATGAATACACACATTCACACATGCATATATGCTCGCATTATTGTCAATCCTGTGACGACACCGCATGGTTGTTCCACGTAGGTGCGAGTATTGTTGCGAGCAGTGGCTGGAGACCCAACCGATGACGATGACACATTTCGAGTTCAAGCTACAAAAGATGTTGAATTCAGGAATGGGGATCTAGGACAACGAGGCTTCGAATGCCTGGTGGAGCATCGTGACATTGAGCGCGTGAGCTCCAACGGAGGTCGCATAAACATATCGTGTGTTGTTACAGTACTTGAGGACGATCACATTGATGTTCCTCCTGCATCAATACGCAGAAGCATATGCGCAACACTTGCAGCCCAAGCCCCTATGGATGTTGTCTTCGCCATAGGTAGCTGTGTGATACGAGCGATACGTGCCAATGTGGTTGCAGTATCTTGTGTGATGAAGGCAATGCTCTATGGTGGCTGAGTGGAGTCGAACTCTGAAACTGTTTAAATTCAAGACACACACCCTGATGGCTTCTCACTTTTGATCAAATATGCCAGTGAAGGATCACTCCCGGAGGAGGCCGATTTATGGGACACCCCTGCCAACGCCTGGCCTGTGTTACTCTCAGTCGCTGACATGTACCGCGTCGAAAGGTTGAAGCTGCACTGTGCATCAAAGATGTGGGACATGGCAAGCGAGCAAACTGTGAGCGCATTTCTACGATGGGCAATTGAGACTTGCTGCACCCAATTGCAGGAGAAGTGCATGTCTCTCTTAGAGCGAATCTAGCCGCACGGAATACTCACAACGGATTTTGTGTTTGTATGCTTTCACCATCCCCATTTTATGCACGATCTCCGTAGTAGATTACACGAAGGCATGTACCAGGGCCCCTGCTTGTAGTCTGTAGTGTTAATGTTTTATTTACTAGGATCCTGCCCGTGCGTTGCTACGGACAACACATCATTTATATTGCAATGCACATTGAATTGGTTACATTGATTTGAATGTATCCATTATAGTTGTTGACATATGTTACATTGATTTGAATGTGTCCCTATGGAGGTACTGGGCCAGTGGGGTGACAACAGGGCATTGTCTTCTCCCGTTGCAAGGCACGTGCATTGTTTCTAGTATCCAATTAAATATCAAAATTTAAAATATTATATGTCCTGACAGACCACTGTGGGCCTGTGGGCACCCCATCCCCGTGAAGCACCATCATTACAATGGACGGATGACGACGGGATGCACCTGTAGGAGCCTCAGGGCCATCGATCTGCGTAACCAGTTGGACCCGCTCGGTTACGCACGGCTTGCTTCCCGGCCCCCCGGGGAATGCTTCCATCACCGCACGGCGGCACACTTGACATTAGGAAGGAATTTAACCCAAGCTACACTTTGCCGTTGCACGGCTCGTCGATTACGAAACCCAAGATACGGCTGCCGAGAGTACCCATTAATGAGGCATTGGACAGAACATTTAGCAAAGAAGCGACTCAAGATCGGCTCAATGGATGGTATTGCTAACGGAATTGTATGTCTATATATCTCTTGCTTGCTAATCATGTAACTGTGGATTTCATGTCTGACAGATGTTTTCAATCTTTTGTGGCAAAAGGTTTTCAAGAAGCTTCCATATTACCGAGAGAAGCAAAACAAACATGTTCACGTTACTAGTAATGTGCCTCAGAATAGAAGCCATGACACCAGTCCACATGCCCAGACGTTTTTATCCTCAAACATTGACTTTGCATATGATGACGACGTTGCTAGATTCGGCAAAAGCAGTGACTACTACCACGGGAATGAGACGGGTGTCATTGTCGACGTATGTACTCACATGTTCAGTTTTTTTTCAACCAAATTTTTATTGTATATTATTTATGCTTATGTCAGGAAATTTCTAAATTCCTTACAAAATACAACATTGGCACCCAACTGCATCACGAAAATTATTCCCAGGTAAAAGTTCTGTTTATGCCAGTATTTTTTGATACGCCAGTATTTCAGAACTGCATTGCCTATTGTTATTATTAAAGTTGTTGTGCTGACAGGACATTTATAAATTCCTTGGCAAATACTCTAACCACGGCACCACATAGCATGACATAAATGACAACCAGGTTAAATTTCTGTTGTCATATTATTTGAAAGACATGATTGATTGACTTGTGAATTTCAGAATTTGTATTCTTCATAAATATTCTTTTAAGAATTCTGACACGACATTCTTACATTAATTGGTCAATACTCTGGGTTGAACACCCAACAACTTGACGAAAATGATTGCCAGGTAAAATCCCTGCTATATGGCACCAGTAATTTGTTCCAATATATAAAAAACGACATCTCCCTGAATAAGTTTATTTGTCATGACAAAACTAGAAAAATTTGTACACACATCAGGGCACGCACGTGACGACAAATGAACACAGTCCTGGAGCATACTCCCCTGCCCGTGAATATGACGATGACTACAGCCTGAATGCTATGGATAAAGAGGTTTTAAACTTTGTCCTGAATAGTTGTGAAGATGCAATTGTCGTCCATATCAATGACAGAAATTTGGGTCTATACATTGATGGGAATGGCTACTGATAAAAATGACTGGATCTCAAATAAAGATGGCTGGATTCTTGATAATGTGAGTGCGTTTTATTTATGTTTCTGTTTTGCTCTACATGCAATATTTATTTACTGTGTCTGAGTGTGACAAGGTAATAGATGCATACGTAGTAGTAAGAAAACTACTAAATGAAAAGATGGCATACGTCGGCACTTTTCTTGCTAGGAAATTACTATCTGCAGAACAATTAAAATCCTCTCACAGTGGTTGGATTGCCAGAATTGGAGAATACTTCTTTAAATGTGCTATGGTCTGTTATTGATGCTAGCTTCGACACTTGATAGGGCACCACAAGATTGTAACAACATTCCTGCATCTCACGTATATGTCCCTATAAATGTCAGAGGTAATCATTGGGTTCTTCTTGTGTTCAACATCACCATGAACAAGGTGCATGTCCTGAATTCATTAGTTTGTTATGGAACATGGGATGGCAAGATGGAACTGTCGCTGGTGAGTACTCTGTATTATGTAGATGTCATGCAAATGTGTTTATCGCTTTCAACCATGTGCACCTAATTCTTTGCTTCAGCGTCAGTCAGTGCAACATTGCATTGAAACCTACAGATCTTCAAAGATTGATGTCACCCCCATCAAAAGAAAGATTGATGTCACAAAGTGGGAGACCGTACATATTAAAGACATACAAAAGAAACAAGACATGTAAGATATACCGTTGCACTAAAAATATTTACTAGATATACCATTGTATTATGTAAACAGTTCATTTTGTAGCTCGTCATGTGGCATCTACGTCATCAAGTACATGATGCATTGGAATGGGGATACACTTAATGCAATGTTCACCCCAGTCCGTACTCTCGTCCATTTTATTATCATTTCACAATGGATACAATTGCGAATAATGCAATAACTTTTTGCGGTCATTTATTAACTTTAATCTTTAGGAACAAATGGATGCATTTAGGAAGAAGATGTGTTGTAGGTTGATTCTCTCTGAACACAACAAGATTCAGAGACAATCGTACAATACACCTATTCTGGTTGGTGATTAGTGATTAATTTCCTAAGCATATTCAATTACAAGGTGACCGTACGTGTTACCAGCATTATATGTAGAGAATTTTAGTAGAAATTAATACAATAAAAATAGAAAATAGTGCTGCAAATAATGCACTAGCATTTAAAAGTGGTAGACCATCCGATCCAAACAGGGTTATATTATGAATTCTGAATTGATCCGAAGAGTCTTTCTGAAGCTACATCCTGCTACCAAACATACACAACAAACAAATGCATCCGGTGGTGTCAATTCTATGCGTAACCTGCACCCGCTAGGTTACGAAGGATCCGTGCTGCATGCTGCAACCTGGGTCGAGTCGATTTAGCACGTAACCTGCATCGGCTCGGTTACCCACCAGCCATGCTGCATTGTTCCTGCAACACTGACTGGGTTATGCAAAAGCCACGCTGCATTCGGTCGTGTGCGTGTCGATCCTGCGCGTCACCATCCGTCATTCAGCCTGGCGCGTGCAATGTCACGATGCTCCACCAGGCATTCAAAGCCTTGTTGTCGTAGATCCCGATCCATGAAATAAAGTGCTTTTGTAGCTTGAACTCTAAACATTTCATTAGTAGTACAGTGAAGTGGTACCACGGCCCTAATTTTTCCCCTGATGCATATTCCTCTTATTTGCAGATATCAAGAGGCCTCTCCGCTCAGGCTCAAAGCCTGGGTGTTGCATGGTTGTTGTGCCCCCCTCCAAAAATATAGTAAGAGGTCATGCCTGCACAGAGCCCTCACTCTTTTTTTTGTGCTGCAGTAAGTAGCACAATTTCACCATATTAAAACTTATTGATTTAGTTGATCTGTAGGTCATGCCCTCACTCAATATTCTGCGCGTAACTTGCACCCTCTTGGTTACACAGAGGTATGGATACGCACAATCCATGCAGCTAGCTACTGGTTCAGCCTACTCCATGCGCGTAACCGATAGCCACGCTGCGTGCTGCAACCACCTGGGTTACCCACATGGCATGGCGTAGGGCCACCGTGCCATGGTGTGTGGTTCAACATGGCTAGAATAGCATATGCCTTTGATCATGGCGAGGGCGCATCAGCGAGCCAAAGCAGCACGGCACGAACGCTGGAGGTGTCCACTAGGAATAGCAAGGCGTGTAGGTTATTGTGATAACCATCTGTGTTACGCGGCCAGCATCGCGGTTGCCACGGAACACGGCCGGTGGTGTCGAACTAGAACCTTCGCTGATCTAGTTACGCACGATGCGTGGTAAACTGAAGGGACCCGAACGTTTGCACACCCGCACTGAAGGGACGTGTCCATTCAGTGTACTGGGTAATAAGTAGTGGTAACTCATGTCGACGAACGGTCGTGTTTAGGAATGGAGGTAGTTTATCCATGAGCCAATCATTGCCATTTGCGATCATGGCTCTACTAGACACTAACATGTCTCCTTCCAAGCAAGTCGACTTCTCAGTCTCTAGCGAGGAAGCGAAAGCAAAAGGAACCGCGGGGCAGTACAAGGAATCCGATACATTCATGGTTGGAGGCCGTCAATAGAGGCTATGTTGCTATCCTACAGGTATGAATGATCATCAGTGGATGGATGTACCAGACGGCATTGTCGTCCTCCTCGTTCCTATGAACATAGCCCAAAAGGTAGGTTTCTCATTGCTATGAATGAATACACACATTCACACATGCATATATGCTCGCATTGTTGTCAATCCTGTGATGACACCTCATGGTTGTTCCACGTAGGTGCGAGTATTGTTGCGAGCAGTGGCTGGAGACCCAACTGATGACGATGACACGTTTCGAGTTCAAGCTACAAAAGATGTTGAATTCAGGAATGGGGATCTAGGACAACGAGGCTTCGAATGCCTGGTGGAGCATCGTGACATTGAGCGTGTGAGCTCCAACGGAGGTCGCATAAACATATCGTGTGTTGTTACAGTACTTGAGGACGATCACATTGATGTTCCTCCTGCATCAATACGCAGAAGCATATGCGCAACACTTGCAGCCCAAGCCCCTGTGGATGTTGTCTTCGCCATAGGCAGCTGTGTGATACGAGCGATACATGCCGATGTGGCTGCAGTATCTTGTGTGATGAAGGCAATGCTCTACGGTGGCGGAGTGGAGTCGAACTCTGAAATTGTTCAAATTCAAGACACACACCCTGATGGCTTCTCACTTTTGATCAAATATGCCCGTGAAGGATCACTCCCGGAGGAGGCCGATTTATGGGACACCCCTGCCAACGCCTGGCCTGTGTTACTCTCAGTCGCCGACATGTACCGCGTCGAAAGGTTGAAGCTGCACTGTGCGTCAAAGATGTGGGACATGGCAAGCGAGCAAACTGTGAGTGCATTTCTACAATGGGCAATTGAGACTAGCTACACCCAATTGCTGGAGGAGTGCATGTCTCTCTTAGAGCGAATCTAGCCGCACGGAATACTCACAACGGATTTTGTGTTCGTATGCTTTCACCATCCCCATGTTATGCACGATCTCCGTAGTAGATTACACGAAGGCAGGTACCAGGGCCCCTGCTTGTAGTCCGTAGTGTTAATGTTTTATTTACTAGGATCATGCCCGTGCGTTGCTACGGACAACACATCATTTATATTGCAATGCACATTGAATTGGTTACATTGATTTGAATGTATCCATTATAGTTGTTGATGTTGGGGTAAATATTTCACAACTACCCCCCTGTATCTTCGGCTCATCGGAGAAGATCGGGAGTCATTTTGGCTTTTTCCTTGGCTATTTCAGGGAATGATCGTGGGTCGGCGGGCGAAGACCGAGCGAAGTTCGAGACCTTCGTTTCACGGGGGCAAGGCCCAGCAAGCAAAAGGCCGAGCGAAGCTTGGGACCTTCGTCCTGAGAGGTCGAGGTCCGCGCGCGAAGATACAAGGGAAGAGTTGCCGCGAAGTCGAATCAGAGTTGAGCGAAGATGCAACGCGAAGAAGGGTTGTCAAGGGAAGAGGCACGAGACTTTGGAAGAAAAGACGTTCGCTAGGCCAGGCGGGCAATGAAGGCGAAGTCTCAAGTGGCGATCGAGAAGAGGCTCGAAAAGAGAAGTGAAGAGCGCCGAGGAGAACTTTGCGAAGAGCATAGAGGTGAGCGAAGAATAACTCGCCACGACAGCAAACACGTGGACAAGTGAGGTGTAAAGTGATAGTCTGTAAAGTCTGTGAGTACGGAGCCCTGCGAGGTTACCAAAATACCCTTGAGATTCTTCGCACAAGGTGAAAAAGCGATGGCAAGTGTTGTAAAGCGTAATTGTTACGGGCCTATAAAAAGGACCCGACGGTAATGAAATGGGGGGATCGGAAGGCGGCTAGGTTTCATTACGCATAGTCGAGTTTGAGTTTCACACTCTTCGGTATTGTGAGCATTTCTTCCTTCCCTTAGTTCGTTTCGACTGTTGGCCCCTCTTCGGGGAAGATTTTTATCCCAACAGTTAAGGCACCCACCGTGTTTTGTCCCAGCCATGCCACCGAAGAAGCAACCGAAGAACCCACAACCACATCCAAATAGAGCGACCGATGATCCGTCGGAAGCAGAGAGTGAAAACCCCAGAGAGAGACAGATACCAGAGAACACAAACAGGACACGGGACAAGGTCCTAAGTCCACGAAACCACAGAGCAGAAGAAGATCAAGAGCAAGAAGCGGAAGATGTAACAGAAGGAAACTTCGAGGTTGGGTTAGCAGATGTGGGAGTCGAAGACGAGGACATTGCTGCGCTGAGAAGAATCGAAGAAAGACTTGCTGCGAAGATGAGAGAAAGACCAATGCCATCGAACATTCGTACAAGGGCTCAGGCGGAGGCCGCCATACTCAGGGCGAAAGAAATACAGAATGAAGACCTAGAACAAGAAAAGGCAAGATACAATGAAATGTTGTAGCAAGTCAAGAAGAAGAGAATGCTACTGCAGCAATTGCAGGAAGATGAAGAGCAGCAAGCAATAAGAAGCAAAACATTACAGCTACAAGAACAAATGGCAATCTTGCAAGCTCAGTTGAACTCAATCCACCAGCAAGAACAGACCCAACAACCTCGCAAAGCGCAAAGACAAAGCAAGAAACGAAGACCTGTAATTGTTGATGAAGACACCGACGAAGAAGAGGAAGAGTATGAAGAAGACTCTTTGTACTATGATTCATAAGAAGAGGCGTATGTGGAACGTAGGCCACAAAAAAGATACAGAGAGGTGCTCTCAAGCAAGGCGAAGCCCGCTTCCCCTCTTTCTTCAGAACTTGAGAAGGCAGATTGGCCACCGAAGTTCAAGTTACTCGCATCCTTGCCAGAGTATGATGGTGAGTTATACCCAAGACAGTTTCTCCAGAAATACACTGTTGCAATATCTTTGGGTGGGGGAGATGATGTAGCGATGGCAAGAGCCATGATAATGGCCCTGAAAGGCTCGGCACAACAGTGGTATGCTTCGCTGCCAAAAGAAAGCATCAAGTCATGGGAACAGCTTCGGCAAAGAATAGAGAACAACTTCCAGTGGTATCAACCCCAAGACCTCACATCAGGCGATCTTCATCTCATAAAACAAGGAGACAAAGAACCACTACAAGAGTACATCAAAAGATTTGCCAAGGCCAGAGCCAAAGCACCATATGTAGATGCCACAACTGTAATTGATGCAGCAATAGATGGACTCAAGGTAGGACCTTGCGGAGAGTATCTAGATCGAAGAAGACCCAAAACGGAGAAGTAACTGTTTTACATAATGCAAGAATATTGCAAGTCAGACAGGGGGAAACAGCGAAGAGTGGATGAGTACAACAAGAGAAAGAATCAAGCGAAGTCTCAGTCAGAATGGGGAAGCAGGCCCCAAAACAATCAAGGACCTTCGGCAAGATCAAACTTCTACAATAGAAGTAATGTGAACAATGTCTCAGGGAACAATTCCCAAATGGCATCTTCGGTAGCAACGGGAAATAGAGGACAAAGCTCTGGCAGAGGCCCACCACCTCAATCTGTGTGTTCCTTGCATGGTCTTAACAAAGGGCATTGGTCATACGAATGCAGAACGTTACTTCGCAAGAAGCAGATCGAAGAAGACAAGAAGAGAACAACACAGAGCCAGGCGAAGACAGTCAATCACACATCATCAGCGACACTTTCGATGGCTCAGAGTTCAATGCAAAACTGGCAACCTTATATCCCACAGCCATGCTTCCAACAAATGCCACTCCTACCTCCACCAATGTTCAACCCAAACATGATGCAACTACAGTAGCAAAGCACTGCGTCATACCAGCCAAAACCAGAGCCTGCTCATCAGGCACCTTCGCAAGCCAATCAAAACAGAGAAGATGACGATCGCTACCGAAGAATGTACATAATCAACGCTATCACTGGTGGTTGCAACTCACCCGAACACTTGACGAAGAGACAGAAGAAAGATCAGCAAAGAGAAGTGAGCCATGTATGTGCAGGGAAAGTTTTCAAAACAGAGTGGTCACACATTCCAATCACCTTCACAGAAGCAGATCTCAAGCTGAAGAGGTACCCTCACGAAGATCCTCTAGTCATCAGAGCAATACTAGGAAAGAACACAAAGTACTTGTTGGGCAATGATGTGGGAGGCATCCTCGTAGATAACGCAGTTCCGCAGACATCATAACTTATGAACTATTCAAGAGGATGGAGTTCAGAGATGATCAGCTTCAGAAAACTTCAAAGCCATTATATGGCTTCGGCAACAAGAAGGTTGAAGCTCTGGGAACAATTGAAATGAACGTAAGTCTTGGGACAGGAGCACTGATGAGAACAGAGATGGTGACCTTTGATGTAGTGGACATTCCATATGCATACAAAGCAATCTTCGGAAGGGGAATCATAAACAAGTTCGCAGAAGTTATACACATGTCGTTCTTGTGTATGAAGATTCCAACCGCCAACGGCATTCTCACAATATACGGAGATCAGGAAGATGCACACGACAGAGAATACAATGTGGGCAGCAATCATAAACTGATTCACGTAGTCGGAAACAGCAAAGACACATTAGAGAGCGAAGAAGAAGAAGAGCACAAAGAGCTCAAAATGAAAAAGAGGCTTTGCCAAGATGAAAAGAAAAGAATGCAACCTCACGAGCACACAAAGAAAGTGCGTCTTTGCGAAGATGTTCATGACAAACTGGTCACCATAGCAAGGGGGATGACTGAAGAAGAGGAGAATGCACTAATCACGTGCCTTCGCAACAATCAAGATGTGTTTGCCTGGAGCAAGAGAGATCTCAAGGGGGTGCCTCGCGAAGTGATAGAGCATGCACTGCGCCTAGATCCAAAGATCCCACCGAAGAGACAAAAGCTCAGAGTCATCTCACCTCAGAAAGAATTGGCAGCGCAAAGTGAAGTAGAGAAGCTGTTAGATGCTGGGGTCATCAGAGAAATACAGTTCACAACTTGGCTTTCCAACATACTGATGGTACCGAAGAAGAACGGGGGACAGAGAATGTGCATTGACTTCACACTTTTGAACAAGGCTTGCCCAAAAGATGATAATCCTCTACCAAGAATCAACATGTTGGTGGATGCAGCAGCAGGATGTGAGAGAATGTCATTGTTAGATTGCTTCTCTAGATATCACCAAATTTGGATGAAGAAGGAAGACGAAGACAAAACAAGTTTCATAACACCCTTCGGGGTATATTGCTTCGTCAGAATGCCCGAAGGCCTACGCAATGCTGGCCCAATGTTTAACAGAATGGTGAAGATTGTACTTGGCCCGCAACTAAGAAGAAATGTATCAGCTTATGTAGATGATGTGGTCATACACAGCAAGCAGAAAGATCAACACATCGAAGACCTTAGAGAAACCTTCGCGAACTTGAAGAAGTATGGCCTCATGTTAAATCCAGAAAAGTGTATCTTCGGGGTATCCAGGGGAAAGCTGTTAGGCTGCATGGTGTCCAAGTCCGGCATAGAAGCAAATCCAGAAAAGATAAAGGCAATATGAAACATGAGAACACCACAAACAAAAAGAGATATTCAGAAGCTTACGGGAAGAATAGCAGCACTGGGTCGCTTCATAGCGCGATCAGCAGAACGAGGCTTACCCTTCTTTAAGTTGTTGTCTGCAAAGAACAAAATAACTTGGGGTCCCGAAGAGCAGGAAGCATTTGAGCAGTTTAAGTCATACTTGGAGAATTTGGCAGTGCTAACAAGTCCAAGAGACAAAGCGAAGTTGTTGTTGTACATAGCAGCTTCCGCAAGTGCAGTAAGTGCAGCTCTAGTGGAGGAAAAATACGAAGAGGGGCAACTCAAACAAGTGCCAGTATACTTTGTCTCCGAGGCTTTATCAGGAGCGAAGAAGTTCTACTCTGAGCTGGAGAAAATGACATACATAGTGGTAATGGCGGCAAGAAAGCTAAAGCATTACTTCCAGAGTTACTCAATCACTGTCCCAACATCATATCCACTTCGCGAAATACTAGAGAACAAGGAATCTTCGGCACGAATAGGAAAATGGGCAACAGAGCTATCCCAATACGCCATAGAATTCAAGGCCAGAATAGCCATCAAGTCTCAAGTTCTAGCAGACTTCATTGCAGATTGGACACCAAGTCAAGGTGACAAAATGAACGAAGACAGGCCAGAAACACCATGGGTCATGTATTGTGATGGAGCTTACTGTGATGATGGAGCCGCATCTTCGGCAATCTTAATGTCACCATCAGGCATAAAGATGATATACGCTGTAAGGCTCGACTTCGAGGGCAAGACAAACAATGTGGCAGAATATGAGGGGTTGCTGCTGGGACTTCGCAAAGCAAGAGCCATAGGGGCAAGAAGAGTGGTCATAAACACAGACTCTGAGTTGATCACAAGGCAGATTGGCAAGACTTACAAAGCAAAACACGATGAAATGGCAAAGTACTTGAAAACTGTGCGAGGCATGGAAAAATTCTTCTTCGGCTTCACAGTCAAAAAAATACCAAGAGATCAGAACAATGAGGCAGACATGCTAGCAAAGGCAGCAGCACAGAAAGAACCATTACCACCAGATGTCTTCTATGAAGTTCTCAAGTGCAAATCAGTAGATTGTAATGAAGCACCAGTGAGATACATAAATGCGATATCAAGCGAAGATTGGAGGTCTTCGATAATGGCATTCCTGAGAGGTCATTACGAACCACAGTCAAAGAGGAGAACAAGAGAATGGCCTTGAGGGTGAGATCATATGAAATAAGAGGAGACAACTTGTACAAAAGTGGAGGGTGCGCACCACTACTTAAGTGCGTCTCCACAGAAGAAGGGAGAGACTTGTTGCAGCAGATCCATTCTGGAATGTGTTTTTCTCACATTGGAACACGAAGACTAGTAGCGAAGGCATTCCGCCAAGGATTCTACTGGCCAACAGCAGTTCGTGATGCCGAAGATATAGTGCGAAGATGCGATAACTGTCAAAAGCATTGCTACTACACAAAAACTTCTCCATATGAAATACAATTGCTACCACCAGTTTGGCCCTTCGCAAGATGGGGAATTGACATTGTGGGGCAGTTACCAACAGCACCAGGCAACTACAAGTATGCAATAGTGGCAGTGGAGTACTTCTCAAAGTGGATAGAGGCAAGAGCAGTGCAAAGAATCACTTCGCAGGTGATACAAAAATTTTTCTGGCAAAGTATCGTGTGCAGATTTGGAGTTCCTTACGAAGTGACAGTAGACAATGGCAAGCAATTTGATAGCACAGACTTCAGAAGATTTTGCTTCAACTTGGGCACCAAGCTATGTTTCGCTTCAGTGTACCACCCAGAGTCCAACGGAGTAGTAGAAAGGGCCAATGGCATTATCTTCACTGGAATCAAAAAGAACTTCATAGGAATGGATAGAGGGAAATGGGCCTAAGAGCTGCCTAGAGTTGTATGGTCTCACAACACAACTACTTCTAGAGCTACAAACTTTACGCCCTTCAGATTGTTGTATGGAGAAGAAGCGGTAATTCCCGAAGAGGTCAAATTGGGGTCGTTGAGAGCAGATCAAGAACCACAA
Source organism: Cenchrus fungigraminus (assembly GCA_036936925.1). Lineage (NCBI taxonomy): Eukaryota > Viridiplantae > Streptophyta > Magnoliopsida > Poales > Poaceae > Cenchrus > Cenchrus fungigraminus. Next base: position 50,686,788 of record CM072772.1, on the reverse strand, counting down.
AACGAAGAGGACACGAATTTGGCAATTGACACAAGAGAAGAAGACAGACTTCAAGCTTTAAGCAACATAGAGAAATGTCAAGATGAAACAAGGAAGTGGAGAAATATGAAGGTTCGCGAGCAAAAGATATCCACAGGAGACATGGTTCTCCGAAGAAAGACAAGAGGAGTAGGAAAATTAGAAGAAAAGTGGGAGGGTCCATTCTTAGTGTCAGAAATAAGGCAGGGGGCTTACAGATTACAAACTTTGGAGGGAGAAGAGGTTCCTTACTCATGGAATCAGCACAAGTTGCAGAAGTATTGGCTCTAAGTATAAATGTATCGTCTACTAGATAGTATCGTTTTTTAGTTTCTCTTCATTTCCAACTTTTGTAATCTTCATTTCAGTTTTCTTTTGCACTTTCAACTTTTGTAAATATGTAGTGAAGTTCGTACTCTTTTCCTCGCGGGGAGAGTCTTCGCTGATCTCACAATGGGAACACCGAAGATGCGAGGTTTTAATGAGGCGGACTTGTGTAATATCCCCTTGAGAAATATAACAAGGGCTCCCCAAAAAGAAAGCCGTTATCTATCATCGGTCCCGAAGTAACAATCATCCGAAGAGATTGTTACTTTTGGGAAAACATTGAAGAAGTAAGTGAACATATGCACCTGGCCTCGCGAAGACAAGTCGCATTTAGTTCACTTAATAAAAAAACTGATTGAGGGGGCGCATGTGGGAACTGTTCTGCAAAGGTCGCGAAGATGTTAAGGAGCATGCAACAATCTGTTCCAAAGAGGAGTGCATGTCTCGCTTAAAGGCCTATTTTCCGCGAACAAAAAGTCTTCGGTGGTCAATGTGCGAAGCCTCTCAGTAAAATACTGCAGGGATAAGTCGACCCATTAAGGGCGTGGTCGCAAAATCATCCGCTTTATCACAAGCGAAGAAGCCTTCGGCGGTGAATGCGCGAAGCAAATTGCGAGGCAGGGCTGACGAGCCACCTCGAGGTCACATCTCTAAGAGAATATTTGAAGTTGTGCTATCACGCCACTTCGCATAGTTGAAATTCGTATGCAAGATAGAATAATCATTTTATGTGCATGACTTGTTTTCATCTTATATAAGATACTTCGTGCGATCGAAAGAAAACGAGCAGCAAAGATTAAAACTGGAAACTGGGGGGAGGCGCTTTTCGAGCGCAGTTCCCATGTTTCAATCTTCGGAAGAAGAAAAACAGCGAAGGGCAAATGCACGTGAAAACAAAGAAGACGAACCCATCATCTTCGCACAAACGCGATTATAGCAAAGTCATGGCATACATCTTTGTCGAAAAAATACATTACAGGAATAGCAGTTCGATATTTCGGTACAACAACATAGTTCAAACGATTACAAACATAGCAACACACGCGGTAAAAACATACACATGGCAGTACATATCAACGGGGGCGCTTGTACATGTACTCATATTCCGCCTCTTCGGTGAGATCAATAACTTCAATCTTCGGGAGAACAAGGGGGCTCGAAGACGAAGATGTAGCTTCGCGGGCAGGAACAACAGAAGATGGTTCAGATCCTTGAATTTGGCGACGATGGGCGCCATTGTGACAGAGACGGTTGCGAGCATGTTCGAAGACATGTTTTGCATCAAGATTCTTCTTCTTGTATTTCTCTATCTTATGCGACATAAACACATCGAAAGGCACATCGGGAAATTTAAAGTTAAACTTGCGCCAAATAGAGCCAGACGTAAAATAATCACCAAAGTTAATAGTTACAGGACAAACATCTTCGGCAACCTGCGCAGGATACACCTCCGGCACCTGCGCAGAGTTGCAAACGTTTTAGACGAATTGTTCACAAAATACCCCAAGTGCCCAAACCACTAAGACTACGCACTCCCTCACACCTCTGGGGCTCCCGAAGTGACGTCGGTTGTTCGAACTTCATGCAGAGAAGCAGCCTGGGTAGATGGCGCAGCCGAAGACACCGCAGCCGAAGAAGGACCACCACCACCTCCAGAAGATGCAGCAGTGAGTGAAGGCGTGGGCGTAGAACCGGGCTGAAAAAGATAAGGAAAAGTGTAAAAATAAGAAAAAGAGAGGTCGACAAAGTAAAAGAGATCAATCTAAGATAGGATAATAGGAACCTTGCGAAGCACACGCCGACCTTCGGCAACAGTTAGGCCAAAGCCAAACTTCTTGAAGAAGGTTTGCATAAAGTTCTTAGCTATATTCTTGGGCAGGACAGGGATCTTCTCGACTGATGCCTCGGTTGGCCAAGCAAAGTTAGCTTCACAAAGTTGTCGAAGATCACTTTTTGTCATGCTAGGCTCATTGTCACCAGAAGTTTTGAATAAAGAGTATATGGCGTGAGCAAGACTTCGGGCAGCAACCGCAGCACCAAGCTCTCCAAAAGAACACCCAGCAGATGCAAGAGAACCAACGCCAGTAGACAACCAGTCAAAAACTTGACCTATGAACATTTCTTTCACATCATAAGGAGCAGGGCTAAGTCCATAGTCCACGAGGAGATCATGAACCATCTTGCAAAGAGGGGCCACATGACGCTCAATTTCATCACAGTAAGTTTCATGTTCCGCAGTCAAGCTGTCATGTGACCGTCGAAGATCAGTAAGCTCAGCAACTTTAGTGTCATACAGCTTCTGCAACCCTTCGGCCTTCTTTTTCTCGTCCTCAGCAGTAGAAGCCAAATGACGAAGTTCAGTCAACTGAAGCTCCAATTCAGCATTCTTCTTCAATACCTCGTCTTTCTCACCAGAAATTTCAAGACATTTCCTCTTCTCAGACTCCAGCGAAGAGGAGAGGGAAATCTTTTCAGCCTGAAGAGCCTTCACTACATCAATCTCTTTACTAAGCGCAGTAGCAGAGGTCTTCTCAGAAAGTTGTCGAGACCGAAGGTCAGCACGGCATCGACGTTGAGCAGCACAACAGGCCAAGAAGGATTTCATGCTCAGGTCTTGTGCTTGATACAAAATTTCTTCGGCACTCTCTTTGCCAAGTTCATCCTCCATAATAGGAAAGCCAAAACTGTCACCAGCTTCTTGGAGCAAGGTGCGCTCGCAATCATCACTGCAAAATTGTAGCACCTTGTGCATAGAATCACCGAAGATGCGTGCGTTAGGCTTCATACCGAGACGCCGGGCAACAACACTAGGCGACTCACTGCTGACAAAGACACCACCACTTCTAGTATCGCTCTCCATCTCAGACGAAGAGCCATCCTGTTCCACACGAGCCAAGGATTTGTAATGAATAGCAGAAACAACCTTACTGCCACCTGGAACCTCAGTAGCCGAAGGAACTATGGTTTCCACAGTTGAAGGCGGAGGAAGAGGAGTCTTGTCCTTCGAAGATCTGGCCCGAGCGGAGAAGTCCTCGTCACTCTCGGGCTCAGGATCACTATAATCAATATCCAGGGGATCAGCAAAAGTGGCACCAGCAGCAGCAGCAATAGGAGAAAGAGAAGTAACATCTATTATCTCTTCAGGTTGGTCAACTGAAGGAACTTCAATGTTTGTGCCGGAGCCAACACCAGCTTCAGTAGGATGTGTCTCGGTATCACTTAGAATGATCGGACTCTTCAGGGCTGGATGACACAGCTTCGGAGGTCGTCACTTGAGTGGTTCTCTGGCGCTTCGAGACATGTCATCCACCGCCGCGACCATGGCGTTTTCTAATAACCTTCGCGCGCACCGCAGGGGCTGCGGCTTCAGAACTCCCCTGACCACCTTTCTTCGCCGCCCGCTTCGCTTGAGCTTCACGACGAGCAACAGTAACAGAGCGATCGCCAGCATGAATACCAAAGAAAAAGAAGAGACGATTGTCTCGAGTGCCACCAAGGCATTCCTGAATCTCAGCATCTTCCTTCGAAGAGATAGGCCCAAGAATTTCGTTAGTTCGAGCTTCAATTTCAGCAACATTGACAGCTGCAAAGAAAGATATAAACAAGTATCAGTAAAATAAAAAATATATACAACAATAGTAAGTTAAGAGCAGTAAGAAGCAACGAAAAAAAGAGATGCGTACCATTCTTCGTCAAGCCAAAGCTCTGAGTGAATTCAGGGATTTTGATGGCCGAAGCGAAGTCGTTCCAAGCAACGACAGACCATCCAGCGCGAACAGGGAATATCTTCGCACCAATGTATTCTTCAACCAGGTCGCAAGTAGCGTAGGTCTTCGCTAACTCCTGGAAAGCAACAAGAAAAAGGCGATCTGCATCCCCATCTTCGTAGGCAGTGCCAACGCCCTTAGGCAGATTCTCAAATTGGGTGCAAACGAGAGGGAGCTCTTCGTCATCAACAGTGTAATAGAACCAGTAGTGATTCTAGTTCTCATCCCACTTGTTCTTGTAGGCAACAACAGGAACATCGGTGTCACCGCGATACTTGAAGTTCAAAGAGGCAAATTGGGCCTCTTCGTGAACTAGAACACCGTCGACGAGACGTTCAATCTTCAAAGGCTGATGATGAACGGTATGAACCCTGACGAAGTTAGCAGCAGTAGGGCTCACAGACATTGTCTTGCTGGCCCACATATAAATGCTAAGCTGAAGAACGGCGTTAGGAGTGAGGTGGTGAAGATACATCCCAAAGTTCCGAAGAATAGAGATGATAGCCCCGTCAAGAGGAAAACGAAGTCCAGCAGTGAATAAATGCTGAAAAACAACTACTTCGTTGGTGCGAGGAGTAGGAGTAGTCTCTGGACCAGGGGCTCGACCTTTTCCTTCCTTAATGAAGCCGGAAGTAACAAACTCCGCTACAAGCGCTTCCGAAACCTTACTCCGCCCGAAGACGAAGGTGGGAGGCGCTTTGTCAGCCTTGGGAGCCATGGAAGCGAAGAAGAAAACTACACATGCATAAAAGGGAATAAGAAACTAAACAAGACAAATGAATGAAAAAAGAGAAGAGAGCAGAAGACACTTACGAAGAGAAGGAAATGAAGGAAGAGAAGAAGTCCTTAGCTCTCGCGAAGGAAGAAGAAGTCCTTAGCTCTCGCGAAGGCAAAGGTCAAATCTGAAAAGATTTTACCGCGGTGAAATCAACCTCAGGTGGGCACATGCCTTTATATAGGCGGCCAAAGGAGGAAATCTCGGAGATCCTGTAGCGAAGGACGGGGCGAAAATCTAGGAGTATCGTTGGGACGTGGCGAAAATCACGGAGCTTCCCGGATAAACATGCAAAACAGTAAAAGTAATTAAAAAAGGGAAAAATAAATATTAATAATAATAAGAAAAGGAGAGGCAGAAGAGAACTAACTTCCAAAGACGAGCCGAAGAGGGGAGGCGCTTTGGAGCGAAATATTTCCACCTGTCACGAAGAAGGTTTGCTAGTTCGGCTCGTCTTCGGTCGGAACCCTCACTAGCAAGGGGCTGAATTTTGGGGTAAATATTTCGCAACTAACCCCCCCTGTATCTTCGGCTCATCGGAGAAGATCGGGAGTCGTTTTGTGAAGGACCGATTAGGCAGACCGATTAGGCGAACCAGAGAGGGGGGAGTGAATGGGAGCTGATAAAAATTCTTCTCGAAGGAGATGGAAACTCCAACAAGATGAACACGGCAACCAAGCACGTCTCCGACTCAAACTACCCAAGTTGGTCAAGACCACGTAGCCACTAGAGTGCTACTGCTCCTAGAAACCAACACACAACCTTCCGAACCAAAACTCACCAACACGCACAGCGGAAAACTGAGCAGCCTGCTGTCTGCGCCACACCAGTCAGACTGATTGCTTCTGCCGGTCAGACCGATGGCACCGGTCAGACCGGAGGACTCTGCCGGTCAGGCCGGTGGCGAACAGCAGATGCACAGCAAAGTTCCAGGAAGCCTCAGTGACTCCTCTAGGCCCTCGAACAAAAACCACCACCAAAACACAACCTGCCAAGAAGGAAAACCCCTCACAAAACCTAGCAAACCAACTCCAAACAAGCCAAGAACAGACCAGCAAGACCACGGGACAAAACCACACGAACACGGCAGTTCCCTGAGACAAAACCCACCAAGGGCTCACACCGGTCAGACCGGTCAAGAGCACCGGTCAGACTGGTCACGCCTGGGCAGCTCGGGATGAACAGCGCTCGCGGGTCAACTCCCCTAAATCCAACTCCCGATCTCCCGATTCGCTCCACGGATTCGCACAAAACTTTGGGGATAGTAGGAACACCTCATGGGCACTCCATAGCCAAGTTATGGTCCACCAAAACTCGTTGAATCAAGAGGAATCGAAGGATTTCCGCCAAGAACACCACAAACCCTAGGACAACAAAAACTCCCTAATTGAGCCCCTTTACTCACGGATTTGGGAGGGGAATCAAAGGGAAAAGAACCACGAGGGGTTCATGCATACATCCCCCACCAAATCCCAAAGAGAAAGGTCTCAAAACCTCCACAAGAAATTCGCTAAGAAAAACCTTCGAAAATCACCAAAAAGGAGAAACGGGAAAGACACAACCAAGCCTTGAGGAACCACGCCGAATCATCTATACATACCAAAGAGGTTCATACAAGGTTTAGCTTGCTGCCCGATCATCCTTCCCTCTCACAAGATCTCACCATGAAGCTCACAAGCTAGTCCTAGAAATTCCAAAGGAAAATGGAAGGGGAAAAATAGGAAAACAAAATGAGCTAGGGTTCCAAGAGATGGCTGCCATCCTCTCACCACTTGGGTTATATGGAGGCAACCTACAGACTAAAATACCCTTACTAGCTAACTAGGGATACATGCCCCTCAAGGGCGAATTCGGAAGTATTTGTCTTTGCTCCATCGGACGGATGCCCAGCGACCGCAAACTTGCTTAGCCTCGACGCAAGCCTTGCGATCCCGACGCGTGTCCTCTGCTTCGAAGTCTCCGGACTGGGTCGTCGCACACCGGTCAGACCGGTGCTCCTCACCGGTCAGACCCACCGGTCCGATGCTGCTGCACCTCCGCCTTCGGTTCTTCGGTCTTGGCTTTGTGGATCAACCAAGGAACCCAGTGGTTTTCTGGTGAACCACCGGAAACCCCGCGAACTCGGTGTAGCCTCTGCCAATCACCACTCATGGCACGGCTCCCACGTAGTCCCGGCTCGACCTTGGTTTTGAGGCTCAACCAAGAAACCGTCCATGACTTCATCTTGCTGTTCTTGCCACCATGCGGCCCACAGTTGACCCCGCTGGCCACCGGGTCCCTCGAACCAAGCCTACTTATCTTCTCCACACCTGGAGGCCTCACCGGCAACGACCTTTCGCGCTTGTTCTTCACCTGCACCAACACCAGTCAAGCCGCAACCTGCACCTGCAATACTTAGCCAAGAATCAGTTCACACCATGTTGTTAATCACTCATCACTCCAGGAAGCGACCATCCACCGGTCCTCGAACCACACATGGCTCTCAATCTTCCCCTTGATGAGTGCATTGACAACACACACATTTTGGTAATCAAAGAGAAAAGGAAAAGAAAAGAAACGACTAAAAGAAACTCCAACAAGCGATCGAAATCCAAAGAAAGGCAAACCGCAAGATCACTTGAAGAAGACAAGTCTCGGACCTCTTAGGCAAGGGCAACGGCTCGACACATCCGAGACAAAAACCATGCTCAAGCAAAGAGCACAAACCAACAATCCAAAGCTCGAAAACCCCAAAGAGCTTCCCCTGCACACATGCAAGCTCCCCCTGAACCAAAGCAACTCCCCCTGGACGAATGCATGCAAACCACCTTGCAAAACAGAGCAGCTGCTTCAGCTTTGCTATGACCGGTCAGACCGGTCAACCACATCGGTCAGACCGGTGTGCTAGATCGCCCAGCACCTGAACCTCACACCGGTCAAACCGGTGTACCTCACCGGTCAGGCCGATGACCACCTGGGAAAAACTGGGAACTGCCCGAGCTCAAAACTAGCTCGAAACCACTTGGAAACCTTCTAAATGCATGCAGCAAGCCAAAACATGCTCAAACTTCTCCCCCTTGTTGACAATGCATGAATCAAGCCAAAAATGCAAAAAATGCAACCTAGAGCTTCTCAAATAGACAAAATTCAACATAGGATGCTACACATGTCCAAATGAGCAAGTTAGATACTCTATAGCTTCGTAATGACATCAACTACATGATCACCAAGTTTCACAACCATTGGGCAAAGCTAAGATGAAATTGAGCATTTTTGCGAAAAATTCCCTCTCATGAGCAAAGTCCTAAACATGAGCAAAACATGTCAAAATGGCAAAGCCACACAAACTTCATGCTAGGACAACCATTCTAAGCATAAGACCATCATAAACACCCACAAGCACCTCATGTCATGTCAAAGCCACCGAGCCATGTGCCTACTTCTATATATGAGACTTCTCATTGGTAGGCATCATGCAACGGTTTAGCACCCAAAGCAAATTAAAATTAGCACATATGACACGGGAGCACATTTTCCAAGTAATTTACATTTCATTTTCAGATTTGAATTTGGTACATGAAATGTCTTTGCGACAAAAAGGAACTTATGCCCCTCCACAAGATGAAGCATGGGGGCTAAACATTCATGATGGCAAATGAGCCTTTGGCCTCATATGATCAAAATAAGCTATCCAACCACAAATTAAGCATAGCAAAGCCACTCAAACATGTCAAGATCATATAAAGGCATTTACTCACAAAAGAGCATACATATGACATTTTTCAAAAACATAGCCATCAACCATGGATATAAATCAAGATCATCAAGAGCTAAGCCAAACTAACCATAGCTTACCAAACTAGCTCACAAGGACATATATATCATACCATGGTGAACAATGTATATGAGAGAAGCTTTTCCTAAACAATGCATATGATACAAAATGCATGCAACCTAAGATACAAAGATGCCTATACATCATGTTACATCTGCCATGCCAAATGCAAGAAATGCACAAAGGAAAGCTATACATATGCTACAAAGGAGCTCCCACACACCAACTCAAGAAATCAAGCAAATACCAAGCTCCCCCCGCAAACGAGTGAAAGTTGCTTGATCTAGGGGTTTGGTGAAAATGTCGGCTAGCTGGTCATGTGTGGGTACATGGATCAAGGCTATCTTCCCTTTCTCTACGTTGTCTCTCAGAAAATGATACCTCACTTCTATGTACTTGGTTTTGGAATGGAGCACTGGGTTCTTTGCAACGCTTATGGCACTGGTGCTATCACATTGAAGTGGGACATGGGTATACTCCTCACCAAAGTCACTCATGGTGTATGTGATCCAAAGGAGCTGAGAGCAACAACTAGCTGCGGCCACATACTCTGCCTCGGTAGTGGATTGAGCAACACTCGATTGTTTGCGGGAAGACCAAGACACCAAAGAAGAACCCAAGAACTGGCAAGTCCCAGAAGTGGACTTCCTATCCAACCGACACCCGGCAAAATCCGCATCTGAAAATCCATGAAGAGCCAAAGAAGAAGACGCGGAGTACCAAAGGCCGAAGTCGGGAGTCTGACGCAAATACCTGAAAATGCGCTTGACTACTTGCCGATGCGAAGTCCTCGGAGACGCTTGAAAATGAGCGCACAAATATACCGAGAATTGGATGTCCGGCCTCGTTGCCGTCAAGTACAGGAGTGACCCGATCATGCTCCGGTACTCCTTCTGGTCCACGTGTTCACCTTCCTCGTCCGCATAAAGAGTTGTAGTCGTACTCATAGGTGTCGCCATGGCCTTGGAATCCTCCATCTTGAACTTCCTCATAATGTCCTTGGTGTACTTGGCTTGGTGCACGAATGTTCCTTCCTTTGATTGTTTGATCTGGAGCCCGAGGAAGAACTGCAACTCGCCCATCATGCTCATCTCAAATTCCCTGCTCATGTCTTCTGCAAACCTTGCAACAAGAGAGTTAGACGAGCCACCAAAGACAATATCATCCACGTACACCTGCACAATCAGGATATCTCTGCCCTGCCTGAGGAGAAACAAGGTCTGATCGACCTTCCCCATCTCAAAGCCTCGCTCAAACAGGAACCCCCTCAACCTACCGTACCAAGCTCTAGGCGCCTGCTTCAACCCATACAGCGCCTTCCTCAACTTGTACACCCGGTGGGGGTACTTCTCACTCTCAAACCCGGGTGGTTGTCTCACATACACTTCTTCCTCCAACACACCGTTCAGGAAAGCACTCTTCACGTCCATTTGGTGCAACTTGAACCCTTTAGCCACGGAAAAGGCTAGAAGGATCCTAATCGCCTCCAAACGAGCTACGGGAGCAAAGGTCTCCTCGTAGTCGATCCCCTCTTTCTGACTATACCCCTGAGCTACAAGCCTTGACTTGTTTCTCACCACTTCTCCTTTCTCTCCCTCTTTGTTCTTCCACACCCATTTTGTCCCAATCGGCTTACACCCTGGGGGAGGGTCAATCAATTCCCAAACTTGGTTCCTCTCAAAATTCTCCTACTCCTCATGCATTGAATTCACCCAATTATGATCAGATAGTGTGTGTCCAATGTCTTTGGGCTCAAAGGTGGCAACAAAAGCAGCATGAGCGAAATGAGAATTGTTCCGAACCCTCGACCGTGTAGTACATTCATTCATGTCGCCGATGATCCTCGAAGCTGGGTGATCCACTTGCACTCGCCGGGAAGGTTCTCGCCTTGATGCTACCTCCCCCTCAACAGCAGCTTCACCTTGATCTGGGTTTGTCATTGTAGGTGTGGGAGAAGGGCCGTCCACCACCGTAGTCGAAGTAGTAGGTACCTGCTCAGCCGCGGGCACCACACCGCCATCTTCATCATCTCCCTGTTCATGCTCCTCCTCCTGGAAAATCTCCTCGCCAAGTTCATCGTCACCTGCACACTCAAAAACAAGCTGACTACGTGGCTGTGTCTCGTCGAAGGTTACCTCGCAAGTCTCCACGATTTGGTTTGTTTCAAGATTGAGCACACGATATGCTCTAGAATGAGATGCGTAACCAAAGAAAATGCCATCGACAGACCTAGCCTCGAACTTGTCCAACTTCTTCCCTTTCTTAAGAATGAAGCATTTACAACCAAAGACATGGAGGTGACTCACCTTGGGTGTGCGACGGTGCATCAACTCATAGCAGGTTTACTTCTTGTGGACCCTGAGGTAGATCCTGTTCGACACATAGCACGCGGTATTGACCACCTCAGCCCAGAACCTTCTCGGAGTCCTATGCTCATCGAGCATCGTCCGAGCCATCTCGCACAAGGTTCTGTTTTTCCTTTCCACCACGCCGTTCTGGGGAGGCGTATACGGACTCGAAAACTGGTGTTCAAGACCCAAGTCATGGCAAAAGGTTCCGAAGCGAGAGTTTTTTAATTCCGAGCCATTATCACTGCGGATCGCTCGTATGGCATCTCCGTGCCTCTCGTTTCTTAACCTCAAGACAAGATCTCAAACAAAACCAAACGTCTCCCCTTTCTCCTCAAGAAAGAACACCCACGCATACCAAGAGTAGTCGTCCACCACAACAAGGACGTACCACTTCCCACCCGCAGATCGCACACGAGCTGGGCCAACAAGGTCCATATGGAGCAGCTCGCATGGACGCTCAGTCATCACATCGGTGAGAGGCGGGTGAGAAGAGGCAACCATCTTGGCATGCCTACACGGCGCACAAACCAACTCTTTCTCAAACCTCAACCGTGGCAATCCTCGGACTAAATTGAGTTTACTCAAGCGAGACAAAAGGTCAAAGCTCAAGTGACCCAACTTCCTATGCCACTTCCACAACTCACTCGAAGAACCAGCCAAAAAGCAACGCTCCATACCAGAAGACTGAGAGAAATCAGCTCGGAACACTTGACCCTCAGGAACGACCATGCAAACTAGGTCCCCTCGAGAATCTAAAATCTGAGAACCACCATGCCCAAACAACACCTCAAAACCCTCATCCAACAACTGGGACACGGAAAGCAAATTGAACCCCAGCGATTGAACAAGAGCAACACGCCTGAGAGTGACCTTGTCACTTACCTTGATCTCACCTTCTGAAAGCACACGCCCTCGCCCATTGTCCCCAAAGGTGATGTATGTCCTAGACACCACTGGGACGAGACTTGAGAACCACCCCTTGTCTCTGGTCATATGCCTTGAGCAACCGGAGTCAATCAACCAAACGTTCCTCAAGTCTCCCACCTGAAATTCAAAAGCGAGCACATGAGTAAACAAACGACTCAACACTGGGGTTAGTACCATAAGAGTAAAACCAGTGCCGAGCCATTTGCTCCAAAGTGGGGTTAGCACAAACCATATCATCACGCCTATCAAAGCTACCACCACGAACACCACAACGGTGACCACTACGAGGGAACCAACCCTCTCTAGCTGGAGGAGGACGAAAGCCATGAAAGGAAGACCGTGGACCGTTTCTCCTCTCCATCTCAAAGCTACGACTCCTCCCACCCTCATATGGAACACGAGGTGGAGACCGTCTAGCAAACTGACCACCTGTAGACTTTCCATACCAACCACCAGAACCACGACCACCTGAATCAAACCGAGCATCCGCACGAGCACGAAAACCAGACCGCTGTCTGTCCAGACCTGCACCGGTCTGACCGGTGTAGCGCACCGGTCTGACCGGTGTAGCTCGGCCAGCAGCACCACCTGCTGCCTTCCAGTCTCCCCAAGCCGGAACTGTCCTCACAATCGCCTTGGCCCTAGGCATCTGCATACGAGGCTCAAGAACACCATTGGAAGGGTGGTACTTGTCCTTGTTAGCCCACTCCTTTGCCATTCTCTCCTCACGCTTCCTCTTGAAGCAAAACTCACCCTTGTACCATCTCTCCCACAATAGTCACAATGAAACCGCACGGGCTTAGGTTTAGGCTTGGGATGGGGCTACTCACTTGGTTTCTCTCCACTCGGCTTCTCAACCGGTTTCTCCTCACTAGGCTTCACACCCTCTTTCCCAAAGAACACATTCCCCAAGTCACTCTTGAACTTGATGGGTTTTTGGAAATCATTTGTGGAGTGAGGGAATATGGGAGGATCTGGGGTTGTGTCAAGTTTGTTTTTCAGTGGGTTGGGCTTAGGAGCATAGGCATTTTTGTGGAAGGTTTTTGGTGGAGCTTGGATATCACCAATTTTCTCTCCTCCCTCACCACTACACTCTCCAACCTTCTCCGAACCAAGCGCTTGCCCATCACAGCGCTTGTATGCCTCTATCATCATCCTAAGCTGAGGTTCATGCCCCGACAACCAACCCATCATTTTCCTCAACTCATCATTCTCATCCTGCAAGCGATTCACATAGTGTGCAAGTTCCAGATTTTTCAAAGCATGCACTTCACAAGTAGAGCAAGAAGTAGGAATAGGCTCTTTCAACTTAGCCTCAAGCGAAATAGTGTAAGCATGCATCTCATCAATCTTTCCATGCAAAACAGGGCAAGAAGTGCAAGCACCTAGCAAAGCAGGTATAGACTTGAGCTCAGCCACTTCAACCCTAAGCACATCTAGTTCATCACAAGTAGAGGCATGCTTATCCTTAAGAGCAGTAAGATCAGCTAGGTACATAGAGCAATCACAGCAATCAATCTTATCAGAAACCACAGGAGAAGCCTTAAGCGAATCAATCTCAAGCTTAGCATCTACGTTCTGGGTTTCTAGCTCAGCCACACGGTTCCTAGCATCTTCTAGTGAGGCCCTAAGCTCTTTCCTCATCTTCTTGGCCTCTCTAAGCATGTCATCACGATTATCAAGCAACATGCCAAGATGCTCGTTCTCCTTACGCAAGAAGGGAAGCTCGTCACGTACCTCATCCTCAGAATCTGAGTCCGAGTCGCTCTGGTGACTCTTCTTTCTGTCGGAGCTGCGTGCCATGCCGCAGAAGCCATCTCCTGCGAAGCAGCTCAACCCGCTCAAGTTCTTGGACGCCTTCTTGTTCTTGCGCCGATCACCTTCGTCTTCACTGCTACTCGAGCTCGAGGAAGAGTAGGCGGAGCTGGAGTCGACGTCGCTCGCTCCGACCATCGCTCGGGCCTTCCTGCCGTGGCCGTCCTTCTTCCTCGACCGTCGCTCGTCCTTGTGCTTGTTCTTGTGCTTGTGATCGCGCCTCGATCGGTACTTGTCGTCCTTGCTCGACCGGTGCTCGTAGCCGTCCTTGTAGCCGTCCTTGTTCTCCATCTTCTCCAGGCAGTCGGCGACGAAGTGTCCTGGCTTGCCACACTGAAAGCACGTCCGTGCTGTCCTCCTCGTGTTCGCCCGGTTCTCGTGCAGCCTCTCAAACCGCCTGGTCAGCAATGCCAGCTCGTCCTCTCCAAGCACATCAAACTCCTCGTCTGGCAAAGACATCAAAGAAGACAGAGAGTACATCCTAGAGGATGTGTTAGCATTAGACTTAGCCACTTTGCCACCGACGAGAGCAAGACTATGGGAGTCAGTCAGGCTCTCAAGACGGGCTGTCAAACCACGATCAACCTCAGCAGACTTGAGCTTCGAGAACAGCTCGTTCACCGTCAGAGTGGTGTACTTCTCGGACTCAAGAATGGCCTCGACCTTTCCATCCCACACGGTACAATCCAGCGCGTGTAAGAGCCTCACAGCTCTATCATGGTCATCGTACGGGAGGACGTCGACATTGGCCCTTATGTTGTTCACAACCACCATGAACCGCTAGAACAAGGCATCAATAGACTCACCGGGGAGATGAGTGAAGTTCTCGTACTCTCTCCGGTAAGTCGCATACAACCGTGCCTGAACCTCAGCATTCCCAGCATGAGCATTCTTCAGCTCCAACCAAATCCTATAAGCTAAATCCTCTGTCTGAACCCGATCGAATTCGGACTGACACAGAGAACGAAATAAGTAGTCGACCGCCTTGTTGTTGGCGTCGAACATATCCCTCGATCCTGGAGCAAGGAAGTTAATCGGATGAACATAAGCTGTGTTCACCGTAACGTCCCAAAGGATCTGACCCTTTCCGCAGAGGAACGCTGCCATCTGCCTCTGCCACATCTGGTAGTTCTTCCCATCGAAGTGCGGAGGACCCGAACCCCGTTCTTGGTACGCCATCTTTGGATCTTAGACTGGCTAGAGTCAATGAAGACCTGAACCGGCTCTGATACCAATTGAAGGACCGATTAGGCGAACCAGAGAGGGGGGGAGTGAATGGGAGCCGATAAAAATTCTTCTCGAAGGAGATGGAAACTTCAACAAGATGAACACGGCAACCAAGCACGTCTCCGACTCAAACTACCCAAGTTGGTCAAGACCATGTAGCCACTGAAGTGCTACTGGTCCTAGAAACCAACACACAACCTTCCGAACCAAAACCACACGAACACGGCAGTTCCCCGAGACAAAACCCACCAGGGGCTCGCACCGGTCAGACCGATCAAGAGCACCGGTCAGACCGGTCACGCCTGGGCAGCTCGGGATAAACAGCGCCCGCGGGTCAACTCTCCCAAATCCAACTCCCGATCTCCCGATTCGCTCCACGGATTCTCACAAGACTTTGGGGATAGTAGGAACACCTCATGGGCACTGCATAGCCAAGTTATGTTCCACCAAAACTCGTTGAATCAAGAGGAATCGAAGGATTTCCGCCAAGAACACCACAAACCCTAGGACAACGAAAACTCCAAAATTGAGCCCCTTTACTCACGGATTTGGGAGGGGAATCAAAGGGAAAAGAAGCACGAGGGGTTCATGCATACATCCCCCACCAAATCCCAAAGAGAAAGGTCTCAAAACCGCCACAAGAAATTCGCCAAGAAAAGCCTCCGAAAATCACCAAAAAGGAGAAACGGGAAAGACACAACCAAGCCTTGAGGAACCACGCCGAATCATCTATACATACCAAAGAGGTTCATACAAGGTCTAGCTTGCCGCCCGATCATCCTTCCCTCTCACAAGATCTCACCATGAAGCTCTCAAGCTAGTCCTAGAAATTCCAAAGGAAAATGGAAGGGGAAAAATAGGAAAATAAAATGAGCTAGGGTTCCAAGAGATGGATGCCATCCTCTCACCACTTGGCTTATATGGAGGCAACCTAAAGACTAAAATACCCTTACTAGCTAACTAGCGATACATGCCCCTCAAGGGCGAATTCGGAAGTATTTGTCTTTGCTCCATCGGACGGATGCCCAGCGACCGCAAACTTGCTTAGCCTCGACGGAAGCCTTGCGATCACGACACGTGTCCTCCGCTTCGAAGTCTCCGGACTGCGTCATTGCACACCGGTCAGACCGGTGCTCCTCACCGGTCAGACCCACCGGTCCGATACTGCTGCACCTCCATCTTCGGTTCTTCGGTCTTGGCTTTGTGGATCAACTAAGGAACCCAGTGGTTTTTTGGTGAACCACCGGAAACCCCACGAACTCGGTGTAGCCTCTGCCAATCACCACTCATGGCTCGGCTCCCACGTAGTCCCGGCTCGACCTTGGTTTCAAGGCTCAACCAAGAAACCGTCCATGACTTCATCTTGCCGTTCTTGCCACCATGCGTCCCGCACTTGACCCCGCTGGCCACCGGGTCCCTGGAACCAAGCCTACTTATCTTCTCCACACCTGGAGGCCTCACCGGCAACGACCTTTCGCGCTTGTTCTTCACCTGCACCAACACCAGTCAAGCCGCAACATGCACCTGCAATACTTAGCTAAGAATCAGTCTACACCACGTTGTCAATCACTAATCACACCAGGAAGCGACCATCCACCGGTCCTCGAACCACACATGGCTCTCATTTTGGCTTTTTGCCTTGGCTATTTCAGGGAATGATCGTGGGTCGGCGGGCGAAGACCGAGCGAAGTTCGGGACCTTCGTTTCACGGGGGCAAGGCCCAGCAAGCAAAAGGCCGAGCGAAGCTTGGGACCTTCGTCCTGAGAGGTCGAGGTCTGCGTGCGAAGATACAATGGAAGAGTTACCGCGAAGTCGAATCAGAGTTGAGCGAAGATGCAACGCGAAGAAGGGTTGTCAAGGGAAGAGGCACGAGACTTTGGAAGAAAAGACGTTCGCTAGGCCAGGCGGGCGATGAAGGCGAAGTCTCAAGTGGCGATCGAGAAGAGGCTCGAGAAGAGAAGTGAAGAGCGCCGAGGAGAAGTTTGCGAAGAGCATAGAGGCGAGCGAAGAATAACCCGCCACGACAGCAAACACGTGGACAAGTGAGGTGTAAAGTGATAGTCTGTAAAGTCTGTGAGTACGGAGCCCTGCGAGGTTACCAAAATACCCTTGAGATTCTTCGCACAAGGTGAAAAAGCGATGGCAAGTGTTGTAAAGCATAATTGTTACGGGCCTATAAAAAGGACTCGACGGTAATGAAATGGGGGGATCAGAAGGCGGCTAGGTTTCATTACGCCTAGTCGAGTCTGAGTTTCACACTCTTCGGTATTGTGAGCATTTCTCCCTTCCCTTAGTTCGTTTCGACTGTTGGCCCCTCTTCGGGGAATATTTTTATCCCAATAGTTGACATAGGTTACATTGATTTGAATGTGTCCCTATGGAGGTGCTGGGCCAGTGGGGTGACAACAGGGCATTGTCTTCTCCCGTTGCAAGGCACGTGCATTGTTTCTAGTGTCCAATTAAATATCAAAATTTAAAATATTATATGTCCTGACAGACCACTGTGGGCCTGTGGGCGCCCCGTCCCCATGAAGCACCATCATTACAATGAACGAACGACGACGGGACGCACCTGCAAGAGCCTCAGGGCCATCGATCTGGGTAACCAGCTGGACCCGCTCGGTTACGCACGGCTTGCTTCCCGGCCTCCCGGGGAATGCTTCCATCACCGCACGGCGGTGCACTTGATGTTAGGAAGCAATTTAACCCAAGCTACACTTTGCCGTTGCACGGCTCGTCGATTACGAAACCCAAGCTACGGCTGCCCCGTGTGGCCGGGTCTGTGTAACCTGTACGCAGTCCATTATGCATGTGTCACGCAGCATGGGTTACCACCACATGGCACGCGTTCAGCATCTGAAAGAGTAGAAGGCAGCTTCGGTTACGTATGCAGCACAGTGGTTGCCAAGTAGCACGGCTGGTCATGATGAACCGAGGAGTACTGATGATGGGTGATGAGCTAGCTCTTCATTTTTCTTCAGCACTATTCATTGAATATTTATAAAACAATTCCAGGGGAGAGGTCCTTAAGCGGTCGAGAGGCTTATCTTCACCAGAAATCACCAGAGAAAAAGTACTATTACTAGAGAAATTACTAGAGAAGTACCACCATATAAATGCTGAAACCAACTACTAGAGAAGTACCAGAAATTCACGAAACATAGAGACGTTGCTGCACTTGTGTAAACTAGTGACCTGTTACTTCATCCCAAGCATGGTTTACGTTATCATGTTCTCATCACCAGCCTTCCCGCCGCCTGGGCACATGATCATGTAAGGTTTTAATTATGCTCGTCTCAGCCACACGCGACGAATGAGTGACTGGATGGAGGGGCCGAGGGGGATGTACTAGAGTCGGCGGCGTGCACGTACTACTACTACTTGCGGCAGGTGCTACGGTCGAAGACCGTCATAGCGAGCGTGGCAGTGCAGCTGTAGTAGTGGAAACGAGCATGTAGCCGACGCGTAAGTCATGTGCGCGGGCGAACTCCTTCCAACCTTGGGCGAGGTACACGTCGCCGCTCTTCTCGTCAGCGAAGACATCCGAATTCCACAGGAGCATACCTGCGCTGGTGAGCTACAGCTTCAGACCCGGCGATCTCCGAGCTGACGAACGAACTTGTTGGGAAGCCTCTACTCACAGCATGATCGAATTAAGCTCTGCGGCAATTACTTACTTGGAACAGCACCGGTGCACATTCGCGAGCTATTCCGAGCATATCAGATTCGGCGAGCAGCAGGACACTTACCAGTGACTCCTTGTACAAGCCAGGGACCAAGATCTTGAAGAATTCCAAGTCGCTCTGGCTCAGACCTGCCATCTCCTCTTCCATGCCATCTCTGCACACATGCACACATACAGTAAATCTTATCATAGGATCAGTCATCACTAATCTGTGTACTCTGAATTCGATTAGGATGCTCCTAATAACACGAACAATAGTCCCAAAAATGTTGAAAAAAGGAGAACATTTTGCTCTCTTTTTTCCCCTGAACCATATAACATGTTGCTTTCATCGATCTGCTGGATATGACTAACTGAAGAGGGTGAAAAGAGGAATGCAGGTCAGAAGGGTCTGACAGAGTTTCAAGTATAATATATGAGGCTGATTAGAGCCAAACCTGTTGGCACTGGCAGCCACCGCCTTCTGCTCCGCGCTAGAGCCTCGCCGTCGCCGTCCAACCCCAGCCGGCATGATCTTGCCGCCAAGCTTGAAATCTAGTCTCCGCTCACTCTCTAGTCTCCTTGCACGCCCCCGCCTGACAGCATTGATGTCCTCCTCCTCCTCCTCATCCTGCTCCTCCTTCTCATCTTCGTCTTCGTCCTTAGACGAGAACGTGGCGCGGCGGTACCGGGTGTTGCGGGCATTTGCCTGGTCTTGTGCCACAAGGATTGCCACCTCATCAGTGGAAGAGCCAGGATTTGGCAACGGGAAAGTCCACCATCCATCGCTGATCATCATGCGGTCGTCGGTCTCTTCGTCGGATGTCAGGTGGGTCGTGGCCCTAGGTGAGTTAGCCATTGGGGGGAGTGGGGCGTACATGAGCTTTCAGTTCTGCAAGATGGAGGATCGGAAGGTGGATGGGTGGGTGGGGAGAGAGGAATTGAAGTGGTAAACCTCTGCTTGTAATCCAAGCTGTGCTTAAGCCGATTTGATGACTTGGCACTCTAATTATGAGGAGAGAGATGATAAGAGTTTCATAACCATGAAACTCACATGGCACACTTACCTAGTCCCATGAAACCCAATGAAACTTGCATTGAGGGTGTTATAGTTTCATCATATGAGACATATGATCATTAACTCCATGCAAAAAATTAAATGCTACAAGTTGTCTATGAAATTGTGCACTGAGAGTGAGAGTTTCATCCACTTCAAAAGATGACATGGTAGTCTTGGTAATAGTGCGACAAAATCGCACTGAGACTGACCATCATCTAATCATGTGGTCAAAGCCTTCATTTTGTAACATGCTTTTATTTAGTACTTCCCTTAATTAGTGGTCAAAGTTGCATTTAATACCTCAAAATGTTTCGGTAAAAACAAAGGTATCAGCAGATCAAGAGCCTCCCGTCGTCTTCTTTACTAGTGTCAATTCTGCGTGTAACCTACACCAGCCATGTTGCATGGTGCAACATCGACTCGGTGTTGTCGATTCTGCAGGTTACACGAAATCTCGGTTACGTAGTGTCGGGGTTTGATACCGCCGGCAAATAAATTTTGGTATGTTCGTGCATCTGATCCGGATGGTTGGGCTTAGAGACACCAGGATTATACTGGTTCAAGCACTGGGGGTGCCCTACGTCCAGTTCAAAGAGATGTTCTATATGCCCACAGGGGCTTGTAGTAGGGGGTACAAGCTTAGGTCGAGAGAGGGAGAGAGTCCCAAGTCTCTAGATGTGGTGGTGAGCTGTGAGAGCTCGATGAGTGTTGTGGTGTGTTGTTCTAGTTGTTCGTCCCGTTCGCCCCCCCTGTTTATGGTGCCAGCCTCCCCTTTTATAGTTCAAGGAGGGATGGTGTACAAGGATTAAGATGGCAAAATGGCGTCCTGCTACAGTGTGGTAACAGTGTCGGGACAGTGCTAGAATAGTGTCACGCCGTGGCCCTTCGTCTCCCATTGGCGCCGTATGCTGTGCTAGCCGCGGTAGCCTCCGTAGGGTGGTGTAGCTACGGCTCCCGTTACAAGGTGGCTTCTCCCGACTCATAGCCGCGCAAGTCTTGTCGGGTCGGGGCTTCTCGTGCAAGCCTCGACCTTCTCTCTGATGCTTGCTGGGTCGGGTCTCGTCGTTCGATGTCTTGCAGGCGAAGGATTCGCATGTCCTTTGCCACTGTTCATTAACCAGGTGATAGGATGCCGGGGCAGTCCGCTTCCCATGCCGGGGAAAAATCTCATCATGGCATGGCCGCCTGACAGGGCAGATCCGCCCGCCCTGCTGCTCCTACACGTCCGGGCGGCGTGGGGCTGCTTGCGCCACGTTGGGGCTCTCGCCTGGGGCTCCCTGCCGGGGAATTGCAGCGGAAGGAACCTTAGGTCGTGCAAGGTGGAGTCACCTGTCGAGGTAGCCGGGATGGCCGCCTAAGTCAGAGGTGGCCCTGCAGATGATGTCAGGCCGCTGTCCTTGAGAGAGGGAAGCTGGGCCTAGCTTGCTGGTTGCCGATGTTGGGCCTTCGCAGATGCAGCCCAACATTAGCCTTCATGATTTTGGGGATTTAGGGGCTAAGATAATTACCTCTGGTTTTACCTCTCTTCAGTCGCCCCCGAGCCTAAGGGGGAAAGAGTGGATTTCTCCCTTAGGATCAGAGACGTTGAGCTTCTGCTTCTGTTCTTCACTAAAAGGAGCTTTTCTCCTCCAGCGGCACTACGGGAGGAGCTTCGGAAGCCATCTGCGGCGCCACCACAGCTGACACTGTCACGATGACCTTCCGCACCACGCGACGAAGAGACTTCTCCAGCGCCGGCACGAGCGTCCGTCCGCTGGGGAGCGTCCTGAAAAGACAGAAAGCTCAATGCCAGAGTCATTAAGCAGTCATACACCAGGGGAGAGATTGAAGCTCACCTCACCGCAAGGACCCGAGCCTTCTTGGGCTCCGACGATGGCGGCCAGAATGAGGACCGCTTGCCACACGACGCGGCGGGGCGGTCGCTCCGAGGAGAAATTGCCTCCTCGTCTCGTCACCGCTCAGACGCGGCCCCTACGGCCGCGGATGGGAGAGATGGTGAGGAACGTGCCTCCTCGGCCAGCGACGTCGGTGCGGGAGGCCGGTGCGTTAGGCGCTCCCGTGAGGATGACCGCGATGCGAGGGAGGCCAAGCCGCGACTCCTCTCCTCTCGAGACGGGTCGCCGCAACAGGCCGCTGCCCCACGGTCAGCCCGGCTAGGCCGTTCCGACGGCGAATCACGGGCGCGGTCCCTGTGACGGTCGCATCGGGAGGAGGGGTGTGGCGCCCTGTCACGGGCACCATCCCCTCCCCGGCGCACCACAGAAGGACCCTTAGCCACGTTGCCAACCACCGTCGGCCGTGGCAGGACCCCCGAGGTCGACGACGAGCAGCCCTCGGCTGGCTCCCCCGCCCAGAGCGCCGCGGCCACAGCAACTTCCTCATCTTCGTCATCCTCATTGGAGGAGCCTGAGGTGGCTCTCGATCCTCGTCGGAGGAAACGTCCTCATCTCCGGCCCGCCTTCGCTTCGCCTAGGCGTCGTTCCGGCTGCGCTTGGCAACCTCCGCCGCTTTCCATGCCTCGTGGCGGTCCTTCCGCCTCTTGAGTCTGGCCGCGGCGATGCGGTTGCGCGCCCTCTCCTCCGGTAGAGGGGCGCGGGCCAGCGTCACGGGCTAGTTCCTGGCCTACGGAAGTTGCACGTCAGCCAAAAGGGGGAAAAGGACGGAGCAAGACGAGACAGACGGCTCAAGATTGAACTCACCAGGATCACCGTGCCCGCGTCCGGGAGCATGGGAAGCAAGTCGGCCGGCGGCCACTCGGGGCCGCCAGGGACGGCCTGTCAGACTCGCCTCCGGACCTCACCCAGAGAGGGTAAGGGGTCGGCGGTCACAGTACCCGTGAACGGGGCCCGGTCGGCGGTCATCTCAAATAGGTGAAGGGGTCGCCGCTGCAACGGCACGATCCCCCTCGCAAGGCCCGTCCGACCAGGCCTCCGGGGTCACATCGTAATAGCTGCCGGTATACGCCCGCAGTGGGCACTCAGGGTCGTTCTTCAGGTAGAACCACTCCGAGTGCCACCCGCTGTTCGAGTTGGTGAGGGGGCCGGCCAGGTACTCAGACGCCCTGTTCCGCTTCAGCCGGAGGGTGGCGCACCCGATCATCGCCGGCCTCCCCTCGTCCTTCATGCAGACGAACCCGAAGAAATAGCGGAAGAGGTGCCAATGCGCCTCCACCACAAGATACCCCTCACACAACACCTCAAACGCTGCTAGGGGTTGGATGCCGTTGGGGTTGAGATGCTGGAGCTCAAGGCCGTAGGTCCACAGGACGGCGCGAATAAACCACCCAGCCGGCACCGAAAACCCACGCTCATGGAAGGTGACGAAAGAGACCACATACCCCGGCGGGGGCTGTGGAAAATCTTCAAGCCTCGGCTTGATCCACTCCCGCGCATCAATCAAGCACGGAAGTAGCTCTGCGTTGGCGACCTCGGTCAGCTTTGCAAGAGAGACGGTGGAGCGCTGCCAGTTCGACATCGCCACGAGGAGGAGGCTGGAAACTACGGCGAAAGTTATGGATCTGTTAACCCGGCGGCGCACTAGGTCGGGAGGCGTGTGTGCGAAGGAGGAGAAGCAAAAGAGAAGAATGGGATTGCAATCAACCCCCCCCCCCCGCCTCCTCGACTTAAATGGGGAAGAGCGGGCCGGTTGGGGGCAATTCACTGCTCGGGCCCACTCGGGAGGAGCGGCAGAAGCTCTCCGTCCCTACTCTCTCTCTCTCTCTCTCTATCGTTCTCTCTCCTTCTCGTACGCGAATCTTGCCTGGCCTGATGCCCCGGGAAAAGCGATCTCCGCCCCAGACAGCGTTCGGCACGCCGGCAACTGGGGTCGGCTGACAAGACGCCACAGGAGATCATGTCGGAAAAGAAGATTCTCCTGACCTAATGCAAGGTGCCTGACCTACCGTCGCGGTTAAAGTGGTAAAAAGACGACCCCAGCTCCGAGTCAAGGCGCGGCCGCACGGCCCGACCTAGGTACGCGCCGCACTGGTCAATAAGATGGGCGGGTCTGTATGACGAGACATCATCAAGGGGACAAAGGTAGCCATCCGTCGCCACCCGCGCACTGATAAGACAAAGGTACGATTCAAAAGGCCCTCAGCCAAGTTTCATTACAAAAAAAGAGATAAAAGGGGGAGGTGCTGATCACGAAGGATTAGCGCCCACCCTGAGGCACGCACCTCACTCCGTCGAAGGTCGGCCTAGTCGGGGGAGTCTGCCCCCTCGGAGGCACCCTCCGACTTGCTGGACTCGTCTAGAACAGTCGCTCCCCATGTCGCCGCGGCGGGCCCCCGGTTCTCGAGGAGGGCGTCAATGTCCACCGACGGAAGGATGGCGTCGGCGTTGCCATTGAAGTACAAGGCCAACTCCTGACGCCTCCGCGGCCTCATCCCCCGTGGGAACCCCACGGGGATCTGGCCGACCAACCGGTCCGGGTCTGTTCGTGGCGGCGAGACCGTACGTCGCCCCCTGGTGCACCCCCGCAGCAACCACCGCATGGACGCGGTCAGGGAGTGCGCAAAGCCGGTCGTGTAGCATTGTCGGCTCCAGCCGCACTGCCATCACGGCGACGCTGGCGGCGTCGTGGAGGTGGCCGTGGATGAGATGCAGCTCGGTGAGGTCCCGCTGCGCCCGCTCCGCCTCCGCAACGCGGAGGTGTGCTATCGCCTCCTGACCTGCACAAACACCGAAAAAAGACATCATCAACCACGGCAACGATGCTATGAAAGAAGATAAGGGCGGGGCCGAGTGACTCACCAGCAACCTGGGCGAGCGCATCCGCCTTGGCGTCCTGCGCCACCTTAAGCTCCCTTTTGGGCCCCTCGAAGGCGGCCCGGAAGGCGGTAGCGGCCTGCTGCGCAATGTCCAGCTCGCTCTCCAGCAGCATGATGCGCTACCGTGCATCGTTCAGCTGGAGACGGGCGGAAGGGTTGGCCCAGAGATGGGCGTCATCCACGACGGCCGTCGGAGGTGCGGCCGGCAAGGACGGACCCGCGCCCGACCCTAGAGCCGGCGGGGCCGGAGGGGCCACGGCACCAGCTGCCCCGCGGGCCTCGAGCCAACGCGCCACCGGCGCATCATCACCCGCGGCCTCCTCCTGCACTGTCCGACGAAGTGGGGGCGGCGCCCTCGCCGACGAGTCAAGGGAGCCCTCCGCTGAACGCTTCTCACCGGCCATCCGAGAGTTGGGGTTTTGGAAGGACGAGGTCTCTTGTGGGGATGAGGAGTGAGGGAGCAAAGAGGCAGCGCGAGCGGGAGGAAGAAGAAGACGAGAGGTGTGTTCGCTCTGAGCCTTCCCTGGGATTGCGGTGCCCCGTGCGCAGCAGTTACCTAGAGGCGAGGATGCACTCTCTCTCTTGCTCTTCATCTTCCCTCTCTCTCCCTCTCTTTGCTCTTCCACTTCCCATTACTCTGCCATTCTCGAGGCACGATGCCCACCAGCCTTGGGGAACACCAAGGGTTTCCCCCCGACTTAAAGGATGAAGGCAAACCTTCTAGCAGGATTCAAAACAGGCATCAACATTAAAAGGACAAGGGGGACAGCTGCATTAACACAAAGCCCTGAGTTCTAAGGTACAAGAAGGCGGCCCGATGGACCGTGAACAAGTATCGTAATACAAAACACCACCGGCATGGCGGTGTTGCGTTTCCCAGCAGGTCAGAGTTGGAGGAGCACCTCGCTGAGCTCCCACCGACGTCTGACGCGGTTGGGGACTCCCTGCGGGGACCAGGGAGGCAGTCGACGAAACCACCGTGACTACCAAGACCCAGGAAGAAGTTCGAGTTCCTAGGGCCACCCCCGAACAAGCTGCCGACGAAGCATCGCTCCTCCGGGAGCAGCCTTATCAAAGAAGCTTGTTCAGGGATAACTTGGTGTCCTGCTGCTCTGCCAGCACTCAGGGAAGCAACCATGGGCGTTCCACGACATGCAGCAGGAAGTAGAGGTGGTGACGCGGACGCGGAGTGGTGGCTCTCGTCGGTGCCTCCTCCCCTAGCACTCGACCCCCATGTCGCCGCGGGGGCTCGAGCCGTTGGGCAGGAGAGGGCTGCCAAGAGCACGCCTCCCCATTTGCTGAACTCCCACCAACATCAGAAGGCTCGAAGGATGACACTACACTCAGGGGGATGTGCCCCCCCACGATGGGAGAAGTAGCTATTTTCTTTCCCGCTCCATGCGGCAACCATGTATTCTCACCGGGACGAAGTGGGAGCTCCTTTTATAGGGCGGCATCAGCCCAACCACGGGAGGACCATGGTGGGCACGGTTTAGCTTACGAAACAAGCTAAAACGGCCACCCACCCCACCAGGCGGTGTACTGAAGACCCACTGAGTATCGTCGTCACATCGGCAGAGGCCAGCCACAGTTCCCCGTGACGCCGGGTCAAAACCCCCGTCTGGCCACGTCGGTCTCAAAAGGCGAGCCGGTACTCGCAGCAGCTAAAATAAACACCCCACAGCAGAGCCCCTGGCTCTACCACGGGCTCGGGGGCTACACTCGGCAGGTGCGCTCGCGCGCCCCCACCAAAGTGAAGAACAGAAGCAGAAGCTCAACGTCTCTGATCCTAAGGGAGAAATCCACTCTTTCCCACTTAGGCTCTGGGGCGACTGAAGAGAGGTAAAACCAGGGGTAATTATCTTAGCCCCTAAATCCCCAAAATCATGAAGGCTAATGATGGGCTGCATCTGCGAAGGCCCAACATCGACAACCAGCGAGTCAGGCCCAGCTTCCCTCTCTCAAGGATAGCGGCCTGACGTCATCTGCAGGGCCACCTCTGACTTAGGCGGCCATCCCAGCTACCTTGACAGGTGACTCCGCCTCGCACGACCTAAGGTTCCTTCCACTGCAATTCCCCAGCAGGGAGCCCCGGGCGAGAGCCGCAACGTGGCGCAAGCAGCCCCGCGCCGCCCAAACGTGCAGGAGCAGCAGGGCGGGCGGATCTACCCTGTCAGGCGGCCAGGCCATGATGAGATTTTCCCCGGTGTGGGAAGCGGACTGCCCCGGCGTCCCATCACCTGGATAATGAACAGTGGCAAAGGACATGCGAATCCTTCGCCTGCAAGACATCGAACGACGAGACCCGACCCAGCAAGCATCAGAGAGAAGGTCAAGGCTGGCACGAGAAGCCCCGACCCAACAAGACTGGCGCGGCTATTTGTCGGGAGAAGCCACCTTGGAATGGGAGCCGCAGCTACGCCGCCCTACGGAGGCTACCACGGCTAGCACAGCGTACGGCGCCAACGGGAGACGAAGGCCACAGCGTGACACTATTCCAGCACTATTCCGGCACTGTTACCACACTGTAGTAGGACGCCATTTTACCATCTTAACCCTTGTACACCAGCCCTCCTTGAACTATAAAAGGGGAGGCTGGCACCGTAAACAGGGGGTCGAACAAGACGAACAACTAGAACAACACACCGCAACACTCATCGAGCTCTCACAGCTCACAACCACATCCAGAGACTTGGGACTCTCTCTCCCTCTCTCGACCTGAGCTTGTGCCCCCTACTACAAGCCCCTGTGGGCATATAGAACATCTCTTTGAACTGGACGTAGGGCACCCCCTGGTGCCTGAACCAGTATAATCCCGGTGTTTCTAAGCCCAACCATCCGGATCAGACCCACGAACATACCAAAATTTACTTGCCAGCGGTATCAAACCCCGACATGGGGTCTCTAGGCCGATAGGGTTACACTTAGGACGTTCTTGGTCTTGCTCTGTCCCGTAGCTGCCGGAGCGTAGGGACTCAAGAGCGTTGACCAGGCATAGTCACGTTTGGATTCCTCTTAGGCCCGAAGCCCCCGAGCTACCGTTGGAGAGTTCAGGTAGGTCTGGCATCGAGCTACTTTTCAAGAAAAGAGAAGTCAAGGTAACATCTGCCACCGAACTTTAGAGGCATGGGGAGATCGACCTAACCACCCCGGACGTAGCTCGTGGAACCTTGCACATATAGCCGCGGGGGCATCAGTACTCGGCCGAGTGTAGACAGATGGTTGTGCGTTCCTTTCCTTCTGCCCTTTAAGTTAGCGGAGTGTTTCTCGAAAAAGCTTTTTCGGAAAAAAAACTTTTTGTTTTTAGAGGGGCATTGCGCCCCTGGATGGAGCCCCCGAGCAATGAAGGATTTTTAGGTCGAGGACCGTAAAACGGTTTGTTGCTTAGGATTGCTCGCATCGAGGGAACTTTTTTGGCAAAAGTTGTACTTATGATGAGAAAAAACGAAAAAAGCGTTGGCACTTTTATTCATCATAAGCATAAAACAGTACATGGTACTATTGCAAGGGTAGAGACAACGTAGCTGATCTAGGCCGATTCGACCATCGTGATGTCGTCGTCGGGATTCGCGGCCGAAGTTCCTGTGGCCATCTTCTCAGAGCGAATGAGCGCCTCTGCAACTGGAAGCACTCAGCGTCACACTCGTAGGCATGTTGGAACTTGGTGTCGACGGTGATCACCCCCTTAGGCCCGGGCATCTTCAGCTTGAGGTAGGTCTAGTTGGGGACCGCCATGAACTTTGCGTACGCCGGCCTTCTGAGGATTGCATGGTACGTTCCCGGGAAGCCGACCACCTCGAAGGTGAGCATTTGCTTGCGGAAATTTTCCTCGTCGCCGAAGTTGACCGGTAGGTCGATTTGTCCAAGTGGGACTGCTTCCATCCCGGGTACGACTCCATGAAACGGGATCGACGACGGGCGGAGCTGAGATCGTTGGATCCCCATGCTGTCGAGGGTGGACATGTAGACGATGTTGAGACCGCTGCCCCCGTCCATGAGCCCCTTGTGCACACACTTGGTGCCGAAGAGGGGTGCCACCACAAGAGGGTAAGCCCCTGGTTGTGGAATGTGGTCGGGGTGGTCCGCTCGGTCGTACGTGACGGCCGTGTCGGACCACCGGAGGTATGAGGGCACGGCCGGCTCGGTATGGTAGATCTCCTGCAGGATGGGCTTATGCTTGCACCTCGGGGGGCGAGCGGGCGTCCCACCGAAGATCATCATGACGATGCCATCTTCCTTGGGGAATTCGTCGTGCTCGACATTCTTGGCGGCACCGGCGTTGCCCGCATCCTGCGGCTTGTTCTTCCCACCGAGGTATCTCTTCATGAGGTTGCAATCCTTCGAGGCGTGCTTGACCGGACTCTCATGATAAGGACAGGGTGCCTCAAGCATCTTCTCGAAGTGATCCCTCGGGGGACCAGCCTTTGGCTTGGGCGGCCGCTTGTCGACCGCTGCCACCAGGTTGTTGCTGCGGAGCTTGCGCTCTTTCTTCTTCTTCTTCTCCGGACGGGCGACCGGAGTCTCGCCCTGTTCCTCCTCGGGCTTCCTTTTGTTGAAGGCGACAGCCTCCTCCCCGTCGACGTGGTCAGTGGCCAGGTCGAGGAGCTTCCGAATGGTCTTCGGCTTGACTCGCCCTATCCAGTGGACAAGGGTCTCGCACGTGGTACCATCCTGGAAGGCTGTGATGACCTGGTTGTCGGCCGTGTCGGGGAGCTCGGCGCAGCGCTTGGAGAAGCGGCGTATGTAGTCACGGAGACTCTCGTCCTTCTTTTGCCGGTAATGGCGAAGCTTGCAGGCGTTGCCGGGCCGGGCGTAGGTGCCCAAGAAGTGCCCTATGAAGGCGTCCCGAAGCTGGGCCCAGCTGTTGATCCTCCCCCGAGGGAGGTGTTCGAGCCAGGTACATGCTGAGTCGGCGAGGTACAGCGGGATGCTCTTGATGATGAAGAGGTCGTTGGACGCCCCGCCGTTGTGGCAGGCGAGACGGTACTCCTCGAGCCAAATGCTCGGGTTGGTCTCTCCATCGTACTTCGCGACAGTGGTCGGAGCACGATATCGAGCTAGTGGGGCTGCAGCGAGAACGTTGACGCCGAAAGCTTGCGGACCTCGGGGGTCAGGCGTCGGGCTCCGGCTTCGATCTTCACTGTTGTTGTAGCGACCTCCGCGCCTCCGGCTGTACTCTCTTCGTGGCCGGCATTCGCCGTTGGACCCACCTCTAGTCATCGTCCTTCCACGTGCCGAGGACGCACCCCGGGCTCTGTGGTTGGGGTCGACCTTGTGGCTGGTGGGCGAGTGCATGCTCTCCGCGCGGCCCGGCTGCCTCGAGGGGCGTGTGGACCCGCGGTGCGCCAAGCGCTCCGAGGCTGGAGCCTGTGCCTCCCACCGTCGGGACGCCGAACTCTCCGCCTGCTGCTCGGCGGCCGCGTCGAGGAGTGTCTAGAGGTGCTGACGGAGCTTCTTTTCTTCCGAGGTCGTCAGCTCAAGGCCGGCCCGGAGTAGTACGGCCGCTGCGGCGAGGTTCTGAGAGGCCCGTTTGGCAACAGAAGTCACGTGAACATCACCAATGATGCAGCGGCGTACTTCCTCTGCGCGTTCGCGTGCGGGCGTGGCCGCGGCTTCTACACCGAGGGCGTGGTGGAGCCTTGCCTGCTCTTCCTCGATAGCCTTCTGAGCCTTGTCAACCTTGTCGAGGCGAGCACGCTGCCGTTCGCGATCTTCCCCGGTGTGCGGGGGTTCCTCGCTAGCGGAGGCGTCGGGCGAGGTGGGCTCACCTTCCGCGGAGCTCTCGTCGGAGTCAGTGGAATGGACCACATTGGCTTGCTGCTGGAGGACGAAGCACTCGCTCCTCGGGTCATGGGGCGTTAGCACCTTCCTCTGGAAAGGTGTGCTCTCGGCCTCGTCGCAACTTGCCTGGGATGCTTCCAAGGAGACCGGGTGCGCACCGCCTGCCGCGGTGGGAGCGGTTGCCCCGCCGCAGGGCAGCCATGTCTGGCCCTCGGGGTACACGGAGTCGTAGCAGAGCTTGAACTCATCCCAAGACAGCATCTCCTCCTCCTGCAAACTGAACACAAGCATGGAGGTGGCGAACGCCGCGAAGCGAAAGAGCTCCTGGGACGGGTTATGCCCTAGAGCGACCGCCATGTTGCGGCCGACCAGGTCCCAAACCTATTCGGCGGCAGACTTCGCCGCCCACGGCTCCTCAGGCGGTTGGTCCTGAGGAGGCGCAGGTGTGTCGGGTTAGGACCGCAAGAACACGGCCCCAGCGGGCGACTTGACTGGACCATCGAAGACGAAATCCAGGGAGCCGAAGCGCAGCACGGTGGTGCGCACCGGCTGTTCGTCAGAGTGGGCAATCCGGACCCTTGTTGGCGTCGTGACACACAAAGTGCCCCTACCTAGCACGCCAATTGTCGGGGTTTGATACCGCTGGCAAGTAAATTTTGGTATGTTCGTGCGTCTGATCCGGATGGTTGGGCTTAGAGACACCGGGATTATACTAGTTCAGGCACCGGGGTGGTGCCCTACGTCTAGTTCAAAGAGAAGTTCTATATGCCCACAAGGGCTTGTAGTAGGGGGTACAAGCTTAGGTCGAGAGAGGGAGAGAGTCCCAAGTCTCTGGATATGGCGGTGAGCTATGAGAGCTCGATGAGTGTTGTGGTGTGTTGTTCTAGTTGTTCGTCCTGTTCGACCCCCCTGTTTACGGTGCCAGCCTCCCCTTTTATAGTTCAAGGAGGGCTGGTGTACAAGGGTTAAGATGGTAAAATAGCATCCTGCTACAGTGTGGTAACAGTGCCGGAACAGTGTCACACCGTTGGCCTTCGTCTCCCGTTGGCGACGTACGCTGTGCTAGCCGCGGTAGGCTCCGTAGGGCAGCGTAGCTGCGGCTCCCGTTCCAAGGTGGCTTTTCCCGACTCATAGCCGCGCTAGTCTTGTTGGGTCGGGGCTTCTCGTGCAAGCCTCGACCTTCTCTCTGATGCTTGCTGGGTTGGGTCTCATCGTTCGATGTCTTGCAGGCGAAGGATTCGCATGTCCTTTTCCACTGTTCCTTATCCAGGTGATGGGACGCTGAGGCAGTCCGCTTCCCACGCTGGGGAAAATCTCATCATGGCCTAGCCGCTTGACAGGGCAGATCTGCCCGCCATGCTGCTCCTGCATGTCCCGGGCGGCGTGGGGCTGCTTGCGCCACGTTGCGGCTCTCGCCCGGGACCCCCTGCCGGGGAATTGCAGCGGAAGGAACCTTAGGTCGTGCGAGGCGGAGTCGCCTATCGAGGTAGCCGAGATGGCCGAAGTCGGAGGTGGCCCTGCAGATGACGTCAGGCCGCTGTCCTTGAGAGAGGGAAGCTGGGCCTGGCTTGCTGGTTGCCTATGTTGGGCCTTCGCTGATGCAGCCCATCATTAGCCTTCATGATTTTGGGGATTTAGGGGCTAAGATAATTACCCCTGGTTTTACCCCTCTTCACGTAGGCGCGACACGACTTGCCGTGTTCCGCGGCAACCGCGATGCTGCGTGCGAAACCCAAGCTGGATTGGTATTGTCGTTAATCAATTTTTTCAAATGCGCTTTTATTCTTTCCATTTTCGATTTTTATTTTTGAGAGCCAGGTGTGGTTCGAGGACCGGTGGATGGTCGCTTCCTGGTGTGATGAGTGATTGACAACGTGGTGTGGACTGATTCTTGGCTAAGTATTGCAGGTGCAGGTTGTGGCTTGACTGGTGCAGGTGCAGGTGAAGAACAAGCGTGAAAGGTCATTGCTGGTGAGGCCTCCAGGTGTGGAGAAGACAAGTAGGCTTGGTTCGAGGGACCCGGTGGCCAGCGGGGTCAAGTGCGGGCCGCATGGTGGCAAGAACGGCAAGATGGAGTCATGGACGGTTTCTTGGTTGAGCCTCAAAACCAAGGTCGAGCCGGGACTACGTGGGAGCCGAGTCATGAGTGGTGATTGGCGGAGGCTACACCGAGTTCGCGGGGTTTCCGGTGGTTCACCAGAAAATCACTGGGTTCCTTGGTTGATCCACAAAGCCAAGACCGAAGAACCGAAGACGGAGGTGCAGCAGCTCCAGACCGGTCTGACCGGTGGGTCTGACCGGTCTGACCGGTGGGTACCGGTCTGACCGGTGAGGAGCACCGGTCTGACCGGTGTGCGACGACGCAGTCCAGAATCTTCGAAGCGGAGGACATGCGTCGGGATCGCAAGGCTTGCGTCGAGGCTAAGCAAGTTTGCGGTCGCTGGGCATCCGTCCGATGGTGCGAAGACAAAGACTTCCAATTTCGCCCTCGAGGGGCATGTAACCCTAGTTAGCTAGTAAGGGTATTTTCGTCTTTCGGTTGCCTCCATATAACCCAAGGGGTGAGAGGATGGCAGCCATCTCTTGGAACCCTAGCTCATTTGGTTTTCCTATTTTCCTTCCTATTTTCTTAGGATTTTCGTAGGACTAGCTTGAGAGCTTCATGGTGAGATCTTGTGAGAGGGAAGGATGATCGGGCGGCAAGCTAGACCTTGTATGAACCTCTTTGGTATGTATAGATGATTCGGCGTGGTTCCTCAAGGCTTGGATGTGTCTTTCCCGTTTCTCCTTTTTGGTGATTTTCGGAGCCCTTTCTTGGCGACAAGCTTTCAAACGCTATGATGGTCAGGCACTTGGGGCTGACAAGCTTGGAGAGAACAGTGGTAAGGGAGTTGAGAGAGTTGGAGAGATTCCTATCCCACCACCAAACAGACACAAGAACAAATTTGAGCCCAAGCCTAACCATCTCAGAAACAAACTTGACACTACTCCAGATCCACCCATATTCCCTCACCCAACAAATGATTTTCAAAAACTGGTGAAGTTTGTGAGCCCAAAGGGAGGTGAGGAAGGAGAGAAGACGGGTGAGAAGCCGAGTGGGCAGCCCCAACCCAAGCCTAAGCCTAAGCCACAGCCCATAAAGTTCCATTGTGGGTATTGTGGGAGAGATGGTCACAAGGATGAGTTTTGCTTCAAGAGGAAGCGTGAGGAGAGAATGGCTAGAGAGTGGGCTAACAAGGACAGGTACCACCCCTCTATTGGTGTACCTGAGTCTCGTATGCAGATGCCCAGGGCCAAGGTGATTGTGAGGACAGTTCCGGCTTGGGGAGACCGGAAGGCTGCAGGTGCTGCTGCTGGCCGAGCTACACCGGTCAGACCGGTGCAGGTCTGGGCAGACAGCGAGTCGGGTTTCGTGCTCGTGAGGATGCTCGGTTTGGTTCTGGAGGTCGTGGTTCTGGTGCTTGGTCTGGAAAGTTTGCAGGTGGTCAGTTTGCTAGGCGTTCTCCACCTCATGCTCAATACGAGGGTGGGAGGAGTCGTAGCTTTGAGATGGAGAGGAGGAACGATCCACGGTTTCCCTTTCGTGGTTTTCGTCCTCCTCCAGCTAGAGAGGGTTGGTTCCCTCGTGGTGGTTACCGTGGTGGTAGCTTTGATAGGTGTGATGATTTGGTTTGTGCTAACCCCACTTTGGAGCAAATGGCTCGGCACTGGTTTTACTCTTTTGGTACTAACCCCAGTGCTGAGTCGTTTGTTCACTCACGTGCTCGCTTTTGAATTTCAGGTGGGAGACTTGAAGAACATTTGGTTGATTGACTCCGGTTGCTCGAGGCATATGACCGGAGACAAGGGGTGGTTCTCAAGTCTCGTCCCGGTGGTGACAAAGAAGTACATCACCTTTGGGGACAATGGGCGAGGGCGTGTGCTGTCAGAAGGTGAGATTAAGGTAAGTGACAAGATCACTCTCAGGCGTGTTGCTCTAGTTCAATCGCTTGGATACAATTTGCTTTCTGTGTCCCAGTTGTTGGATGAGGGTTTTGAGGTGTTGTTTCGGCCTGGTGGTTCTCAGATTTTAGATTCTCGGGGGGATCTTGTTTGCATGGTCGTTCCCGAGGGTCAAGTGTTCCGAGCTGATTTTTCTCAGTCTTCTGGTGTGGAGCGTTGCTTTTTGGTTGGTTCTTCGAGTGAGTTGTGGAAGTGGCATAGGAAGTTGGGTCACTTGAGCTTTGACCTTTTGTCTCGCTTGAGTAAACTCAATTTGGTCCGAGGATTGCCACGGTTGAGGTTTGAGAAAGAGTTGGTTTGTGCGCCGTGTAGGCATGCCAAGATGGTAGCCTCTTCTCACCCGCCTCTCACCGATGTGATGACTGAGCGTCCATGCGAGCTGCTCCAGGACCTTGTTGGCCCAGCTCGTGTGCGATCTGCGGGTGGGAAGTGGTATGTCCTTGTTGTGGTGGACGACTACTCTCGGTATGCGTGGGTGTTCTTCCTTGAGGAGAAGGGGGAGACGTTTGGTTTTGTTCGAGATCTTGTCTTGAGGTTAAGAAACAAGAGGCACGGAGATGCCATACGAGCGATCCGCAGTGACAATGGCTCGGAATTCAAAAACTCTCGCTTCGAAACCTTTTGCCATGACTTGGGTCTTGAACATCAGTTTTCGAGTCCGTATACGCCTCCCCAGAATGGCGTGGTGGAAAGGAAAAACAGAACCTTGTGCGAGATGGCTCGGACGATGCTCAACGAGCATAGGACTCCGAGAAGGTTCTGGGCTGAGGCGGTCAATACCGCGTGCTATGTGTCGAACAGGATCTACCTCAGGGTCCATAAGAAGAAAACCTGTTACGAGTTGATGCACGGTCGCACACCCAAGGTCAGTCACTTCCATGTCTTTGGTTGTAAATGCTTCATTCTGAAGAAAGGGAAGAAGTTGGACAAGTTCGAGGCTAGGTCTGTCGATGGCATTTTCTTTGGTTATGCATCTCATTCTAGAGCATTTCGTGTGCTCAATCTTGAAACTAACCAAATCGTGGAGACTTACGAGGTAACCTTCGACGAGACACAGCCACGTAGTCAGCTTGTTTTTGAGTGTGCAGGTGACGACGAACTTGGCGAGGAGATCTTTCAGGAGGAGGAGCATGAACATGGAGATGATGAAGATGGCGGTGTGATGCCCGCGGCTGAACATGTACCTACTACTTCGACGACGATCGAGAATGGACCCTCTCCCACACCTACAACGACAAACCCAGATCAAGGCGAAGCTGCTGTTGAGGGGGAGGTAGCATCAAGGCGAGAACCTCCCCGGCGAGTGCAAGTGGATCACCCAGCTTCGAGAATCATCGGCGACATGAATGAACGTACTACACGGTCGAGGGTTCGGAACAATTCTTATTTCGCTCATGCTGCTTTTGTTGCCACCTTTGAGCCCAAAGACATTGGACACGCGTTATCTGATCATAATTGGGTTAACTCGATGCATGAGGAGTTGGAGAATTTTGAGAGGAACCAAGTTTGGGTGTTGGTTGACCCTCCCCCAGGGTGTAAGCCGATTGGGACAAAATGGGTGTGGAAAAATAAAGAGGGAGAGAAAGGAGAAGTGGTGAGGAACAAGTCGAGACTTGTTGCTCAGGGGTACAGTCAGAAAGAGGGGATCGACTACGAGGAGACTTTCGCTCCTGTAGCTCGTTTGGAGGCGATCAGGATCCTTCTACCCTTTTCTGTGGCTAAAGGGTTCAAGTTGTACCAGATGGATGTGAAGAGTGCTTTTCTGAACGGTGTGTTGGAGGAAGAGGTGTTTGTGAGGCAACCACCGGGGTTTGAGAGTGAGAAGTACCCTCACCGGGTGTACAAGTTGAGGAAGGCGCTGTATGGGTTGAAGCAGGCGCCTAGAGCTTGGTATGGTAGGTTGAGGGGGTTCCTGTTTGAGAGAGGGTTTGAGATGGGGAAGGTCGACCAGACCTTGTTTCTCCTCAGGCAGGGCAGAGATATCCTGATTGTGCAGGTATACGTGGATGATATTGTCTTTGGTGGCTCGTCTAAATCTCTTGTTGCAAGGTTTGCAGAAGACATGAGCAGGGAATTTGAGATGAGCATGATGGGCGAGTTGCAATTCTTCCTTGGGCTACAAATCAAGCAATCAAAGGAAAGAACATTTGCGCACCAAGCTAAGTACACCAAGGACATTGTGAGGAAGTTCAAGATGGAGGACTCCAAGGCCATGGCGACGCCTATGAGTACGACTACAGCTCTTGATGCGGACGAGGAAGGTGAACACGTGGACCAGAAGGAGTACCGGAGCATGATCGGGTCACTCCTCTACTTGACGGCGACGAGGCCGGACATTCTATTCTCGGTGTGTCTGTGCGCTCGTTTTCAAGCTTCTCCGAGGACGTCGCATCGGCAAGCAGTCAAGCGCATTTTCAGGTATTTGCGACACACTCCCGACTTCGGCCTTTGGTACTCTGTGTCTTCTTCTTTGGCGCTTCATGGATTTTCAGACGCGGACTTTGCCGGGTGTCGGTTGGATAGGAAGTCCACTTCTGGGACTTGCCAGTTCTTGGGTTCTTCTTTGGTGTCTTGGTCTTCCCGCAAATAGTCGAGTGTTGCTCAATCTACTACCGAGGCAGAGTATGTGGCCGCAGCTAGTTGTTGCTCTCAGCTCCTTTGGATCACATACACCATGAGTGACTTTGGTGAGGAGTATACCCATGTCCCACTTCAATGTGATAGCACCAGTGCCATAAGCGTTGCAAAGAACCCAGTGCTCCATTCCAAAACCAAGCACATAGAAGTGAGGTATCATTTTCTGAGAGACAACGTAGAGAAAGGGAAGATAGCTTTGATCCATGTACCCACACATGAACAACTAGCCGATATTTTCACCAAACTCCTAGATCAAGCAACTTTCACTCGTTTGCGGGGGGAGCTTGGTGTTTGTTTGATTTCTTGAGTTGGCGTGTGGGAGCTCCTTTATAGCATATGTATAGCTTTCCTTTGTGCATTTCTTGCATTTGGCATGGCATATGTAACATGATGTATAGGCATCTTTGTATCTTAGGTTGCATGCATTTTGTATCATATGCATTGTTTAGGAAAGGCTTCTCCTATATACATTATTGACCATGGAATGATATATATGTCTTTGTGAACTAATTTGGTAAGC
The DNA here is from genome assembly GCA_036936925.1 of Cenchrus fungigraminus. Classification (NCBI taxonomy): domain Eukaryota; kingdom Viridiplantae; phylum Streptophyta; class Magnoliopsida; order Poales; family Poaceae; genus Cenchrus; species Cenchrus fungigraminus. The sequence continues at coordinate 50,649,332 of CM072772.1, read as the reverse complement.
TATGGTTAGTTTGGCTTAGCTCTTGATAATCTTGGTTTGTATCCATGGTTGATGGCTATGTTTTTGAAAATTTCATATGTATGCTCTCTTGTGAGTAAATGCCTTTACATGACCTTGACATGTTTTTGTGGCTTGGCTATGCTTAATTTGTGGTTGGATAGCTTATTTTGATCATATGGGGCCAAAGGCTCATTTGCCATCATGAATGTTTAGCCCCCATGCTTCATCTTGTGGAGGGGCATAAGTTCCTTTTTGTCGCAAAGACATTTCATGTACCAATTATAAATCTGAAAAATGAAATGTAAATTGCTTGGAAAATGTGCTCCCATGTCATATGTGCTAATTTTAATTTGCTTTGGGTGCTAAATCGTTGCATGATGCCTACCAATGAGAAGTATCATATATAGAAGTAGGCACATGGCTCGGTGGCTTTGACATGACATGAGGTGCTTGTGGGTGTTTATGATGGTCTTATGCTTAGAATGGTTGTCCTAGCATGAAGTTTGTGTGGCTTTGCCATTTTGACATGTTTTGCTCATGTTTAGGACTTTGCTCATGAGAGAGTGATTTTTCGCAAAATTGCTAAATTCTATCTTAGCTTCGCCCAATGGTTGTGAAACTTGGTGATCATGAAGTTTATGTCATTACGAAGCTATAGAGTATCTAACTTGCTCGTTTGGACATGTGTAGCATCCTATGTTGAATTTTGTCTATTTGAGAAGCTCTAGGTTGCATTTTTTGCATTTTTGGCTTGATTCATGCATTGTCAACAAGGGGGAGAAGTTTGAGCATGTTTTGGCCTACTGAATGCATTTGGAAGGTTTTCAGGTGGTTTCGAGCCATTTTTGGGCTCTGATGTGCACCGGTTGAGGTCACCGGTCTGACCGGTCAGAGTGCTGGTCCTGTTCACATGTTGATCACCGGTCTGACCGGTGGTGTCGACCGGTCTGACCGGTCAGAGCTGAGCTGTTGCAGCTGCTCTGTTTCGTGAAGTGGTTCGCATGCATTTGTCCAGGGGGAGTTGCATTGGTTCAGGGGGAGCTTGCATGTGTGCAGGGGGAGCTCTTTGTGGTTTTCGAGCTTTGGTTTGATGGTTTGCGCTCTTTGCTTGAGCATGTTTTGTCTCGGATGTGTCGAGCCGTTGCCCTTGCCTAAGGGGTCCGAGACTTGTCTTCTTCAAGTGATCTTGCTCTTTGCCTTTTCTTTGGCTTTCGATCGCTTGTTGGAGTTTCTTTTAGTCGTTTCTTTTCCTTTTCTCTTGGTTACCAAAATGTGTGTGTTGTCAATGCACTCATCAAGGGGGAGATTGAGAGCCAGGTGTGGTTCGAGGACCGGTGGATGGTCGCTTCCTGGTGTGATGAGTGATTGACAACGTGGTGTGGACTGATTCTTAGCTAAGTATTGCAGGTCCAGGTTGCGGCTTGACTGGTGTAGGTGCAGGTGAAGAACAAGCGTGAAAGGTCGTTGCTGGTGAGGCCTCCAGGTGTGGAGAAGACAAGTAGGCTTGGTTCGAGGGACCCGGTGGCCAGCGGGGTCAAGTGCGGGCCGCATGGTGGCAAGAACGGCAAGATGGAGTCATGGACGGTTTCTTGGTTGAGCCTCAAAACCAAGGTCGAGCCGGGACTACGTGGGAGCCGAGTCATGAGTGGTGATTGGCGGAGGCTACACCGAGTTCGCGGGGTTTCCGGTGGTTCACCAGAAAATCACTGGGTTCCTTGGTTGATCCACAAAGCCAAGACCGAAGAACCGAAGACGGAGGTGCAGCAGCTCCAGACCGGTCTGACCGGTGGGTCTGACCGGTCTGACCGGTGGGTACCGGTCTGACCGGTGAGGAGCACCGGTCTGACCGGTGTGCGACGACGCAGTCCGGAATCTTCGAAGCGGAGGACACGCGTCGGGATCGCAAGGCTTGCGTCGAGGCTAAGCAAGTTTGCGATCGCTGGGCATCCGTCCGATGGTGCGAAGACAAAGACTTCCAATTTCGCCCTCGAGGGGCATGTAACCCTAGTTAGCTAGTAAGGGTATTTTCGTCTTTCGGTTGCCTCCATATAACCCAAGGGGTGAGAGGATGGCAGCCATCTCTTAGAACCCTAGCTCATTTGGTTTTCCTATTTTCCTTCCTATTTTCTTAGGATTTTCGTAGGACTAGCTTGAGAGCTTCATGGTGAGATCTTGTGAGAGGGAAGGATGATCGGGCGGCAAGCTAGACCTTGTATGAACCTCTTTGGTATGTATAGATGATTCGGCGTGGTTCCTCAAGGCTTGGATGTGTCTTTCCCGTTTCTCCTTTTTGTTGATTTTCGGAGCCCTTTCTTGGCGATTTTCTTGGAGCGATTTCGAGGCCTTTCTCTTTGGGATTTGGTGGGGGATGTATGCATGAACCCTTCGTGGTTCTTTTCCCTTTGATTCCCCTTCCAAATCCGTGAGCGAAGGGGCTCGATTTTGGGGTTTTCGTGGCTCTAGGGTTAGAGGCGTTCTTGGTGGGATTTCTTTGATTCCTCTTGATTTGACAAGTTTTGGTGGACCAAATCTTGGCTATGGAGTACCCATGAGGTGTTCCTACTATCCCCAAAGTCTTGTGCAAAACCGTGGAGCGAATCGGGAGATTGGGAGTTGGATTTGGGGGAGTTGACTCGCGGGCGCTGTTCATCCCGAGCTGCCCAGGCGCGACCGGTCTGACCGGTGCTCTTGACCGGTCTGACCGGTGCTAGCCCTTGGTGGGTTTTTGTCTCGGGGAATAGCCTTGTCCGTGTGGTTTTGTCCCGTGGTCCTGCTGATCAGTTCTTGGCGTGTTTGGAGTTGTTTTGCTAGGTTTTGTGAGGGGTTCTTCTTCCTCACAGGTTGTGTTTCGTGGTGGTTTTTGTTCCAGGGCCTAGAGTAGTCACTGAGGCTTCCTGGAACGTTTGCTGTGCGGCTACTGTAGCCACCGGCCTGACCGGCTCTGTCCACCAGTCTGACCGGTGTCACCGGTCTGACCGGCGCAGGCCATCGGTCTGACCGGTGTAGCACAGGCAGAAAGCCGTGCAAGTTTCCGCTGTGTGGTTTGGTGAGTTTTGGCTCGGAAGGTTGAGTGTTGGTTCCTAGGACCAGTAGCACTCCAGTAGCTGTGTGGTCTTGACCAACTTGGGTAGTTGAGTCGGAGACGTGAGTTGGAAGCCGTGTTCGTCTTGTTGGAGTTCTCATCTCCTTCGAGAAGAATTTTTATCGGCTCCCATTCACTCCCCCCCTCTCTGGTTCGCCTAATCGGTCCTTCAATTTTGTTGGTCGGCTGGATTGGTTTTGCCGTTATTCAATTTTTTATGCTTGGCAAACTTAATTTATAATAAAAACACAAATATACGCAAACATTTAATGTCAGATACATGACACCTCACATTCGACATTAGACACCCTGAAATTTTACATTGGAAGTGAGCACATGAATGGTCATTCAGGTGACTACATACACCAAAACTACCTATCATGGACATTTTCAACTCGTGAGAGGACACCATGGTGCCAAACAGTTACTTTCTCATAACTTTTCAATTTACAATTTAGAAAACTTCTTATTTAAATACTTGGATAATAAATATTTTATAAAACGTGTGTCGCGTGTGTCTATGCTAGTATGGTGCGTAACCGTGTGGGTCACACCCACGTTTGAAGCCGCCACGTTGAATCTGCAAATACTCAGGAGATTAATGACTGGTAGGACTTGATTTATTTTTCTTTGTTTTTGAGTAGAGTACAAATGGGCCTTGGATCAATGGATGGAGTGAGTAATAACAGCAAGTTAAGATGGGCTTTGATGGGTTGGAAGTTTCAACCCTAATCCGCCGGCCACCAATCGAGTAAAAAAGGCCAAACAATCTACTATACTTAATTCAATAAATAAAAGAAATAGGCCATGGCATTCAACCCAACAGTGAGTGAAGGCTCTGACTCCTCCCCGCTGGCCGGCCTGATTGCCTGGCGGGAACTGACGGGGGTGAGCATTAGTACCAAACCAAAGTAAACCTGACGAAAAACCGAAAAAGTCATTCCGAAAAGTCGTCCACTGTTCGAACGGAATAACCGGCCCATCGAAAAGTTCCTAGTCGGCGGGTCGGGTACTTTCGGGTGACCACGCCCGACCCATCAGTTTCGGGCCAATAATCCGACCCGTCACATGGTTGGGTCGGGTCTAGTGTCTCGGCTCCATGCTGGGCGCTCGGAGCATCTCCTGCTTTGACGCCCGCGCGGTTGGCATCCGGAGTCTGCAAGATCAATGGGTGGTGCTTTGTATGTGCCCTACCTTCACTTGTTGAGCGTCCTCCAGAGGTGACATATGATCTTCTACTTCTATCTACCTTGGTCTTTAGCATTGTAGTATGTAGCAGCGAGTCACACAATTGTTTTTGGGTGCTTGGTTGTTATCACTACAGAAAGGTACCGATGTAAGTACACATCATTTCATGCAGTATAAATGCATATGTACGTACACTCATTTATATATACTGCATGATTGCTTCCGCCAAAATTTTTGATTTGCAGGCTTTGCAGCCGATTGGATGTGTTCATCATACTGTGGTGCGTTTGATGCGGTTTCATCACTCCAATGGCTCAACTCAACCAAAACAAAACAAAACACACGTACACCACGGATCTACCACCTAAGATAAGCTCCATACCATGACTTGCCACCACCGGCCGGCACCGCCGAACCGTCGTCATTACAGACGATGTCCCAAATTGAACAAGCCACTACAACAGGAGAAGAAGCTGTAGTTGTGCCGCCGCCATTGGACATTTACTGACACGCATTCATAAAACACATGTGGAGCTATTGTGCCAAATGTGTGTATCTGCATCTATATCTACCTTTCTCTATGATCTTCGTAACCTGGACCACTCGGTTTCACACGAGCCTTGTAATCTCCTGAGGCACGCGTGTAACCTATCACTTGGGTTCGACTATTGGTATATACCTCCTCTCTTGCCTCGTCCAGATGGCCATCGAACTGCGTAACCTGCTGTAACTCGGTCACTACGCACGAGACATCAAGGCAGATTGGGTTACCACCACCGTTCGTACGTATAATGGTGATGAATGGACCTAATTGTGAGCACTGATTATAGGATCAAGCACGGATGCAAAAGATTTCATCATGTTCAGAGATTTTTTTGGGACCAATCACGTTCAGAGAAGTCATCCGCAAAGTTTTGAAGCACCCCACCCCACAAACAACCCACCCTGGACTCCAAGCCCATCAAGCCCATGTACATCCGAAACAATCAGCCTGCCTCAGAAAAAAAGTGGAAGAATATTAAAGTAAATACTTTGTCCTTGGATCCTTATTGTATGAAACATTGTGGTCAACACAGTAAAAATGTGATCCAACGTTTACTGAATTATAGTGTACGCTAAGGGCTCATCAACAAAAGAGGCACCGTATACGGTAGACAAGGCCGCCAAGATAAGGCCGCCAAGATGCAACATGGTCGCTCACTGATTAATTTGGGCCTTAATCACGTTGGCCCACACACAAGGGAACCCATGATCGTAACCTTTGGAATTATGCAGGATCTTCTGTGGTTATATCTCTATAATTCATACGTATCTGATGTACGTAACCCACGATACTACGACTTGTCAAAAGAGTAAATGGATCCTTGAAGATCTTCTGTGACCACTTGCACAGATGGTGCGAGGTAACTGCTAGTAACTAATACGCAAATAATGTAAAGGGATCCTCTGTGCAGCATGTTGCGGTGGAACAGATAGCACGGCATATGTCGCGAGAAAATGTTTTGCGTAACTCACCGGCGTGGTGCGTAATCCATGGCACTTTGCACCAGCTCTCTTCTCCGGAGATAAACACGGTGGCTGTGTAACAAACCCAATCGCGAAAAAACGTTTTGCGTAACTCACCGGAGACGTGCGTAGTCCATGGCACTTTGCACCAGCTCTCTTCTCCGGGGATAAACACGGTGGCTGTGCAACGAACCCAATCACGAAAAAACGTTTTGCGTAACTCACCGGAGACGTGCGTAATCCATGGCACGGCGACAATATCCTTCGGTATTGGGTTACGCTATGGATAAATGACCGCGTTGCCCCTGCGTAAAGCTTTATGCAGCAGAGTAAAGTATTTATGGGGAGGGAGCCGGAGGAGGCTCCGCAACGTTGTTTTGGGGGACACGTGGATACCCGAGCGCACTGTAGAATCTGTGTTATTGTATCTGTTGGCATGGCATACAAGATATAATTCTATCTCGTAAAATCGTTTGTCAATGAATAGCTAAAGTTGAATGAAATCACCTTCTTATCTGATTTGAAACCTATTCCAAAAGGTAGTGCTTGAATGTCAAGATAATTAAAATGGGCAAAATAGCCATCTTAGTCCCTCAACTTTGCTTCGAGGGTCAATTTCGTCCCTCAACTTTCAAAACAGTCAATTTAGTCCTTCAACTTTCGTTTTTGGGTCACAATCATCCTTTTGTTGATGCAGTGCTCCATCGTTGCACAAGGTTGATGTTAAAAGTCCTTTTTACCCTTGTCTTTTTCTTCCCTCTCTTCAATTTGCACCGGCGCTGTCACAGACCGTGAGTTCGTGAGCCACTGCTAGTTGCTATTTACTAAGCTACTAGATGCTTAACATGGTAGACAAATGTAACAGCATGTGACATGAATGTAAAGTGTATTCCTTCTACAAGGTGATTGTTAAGCATGTTTGATTGTTTTCTAAAAAAACACATGTAGAAGCTATAAGTTGCAATACAACATTACTATAGAAAATTCTATCATTCCATCTATGGGGGCAAAGAATTGTTCCCAAATCCCCATTATATAGAGCTAGAGGCAACAGATGTCTTCAAAAGAACCAACTACTATAGATTTCAAAGGGTAAACATGATCCCGGTGATTAAAATTGAAATAATTAATAAAAGTTATAAGGTTCAAAATTTTGAAATTTTGCACTACAGAATGTTATCAAACCCGCAACAGAATTAAAAATATATAATTTCATCAGAACCATTAATAAAAATATCCATCAACAATATGTCTTCACATGTTAACAACTAGTTTTTTAAATTCTCATTGCTTTTTTTGAGAAGGGAAGAAGCCAAGGATAAAAAGTACTTTTAACATCAGCCTTGTCCAAACATGGAGCGCTGCATCAACAAAGGGATGATTGTGATCCAAAAATTGAAGTTGAGGGACTAGATTGACCGTTTTGAAAGTTGAGGGACGGAATTGATCTTCAGAGCAAAGTTTAGGGACTAAGATGACTATTTTGCCATCAAAATGTTGATTAATAGTTTTAAGTTGTTATGTCCAAGCACATCTCTCCTTCGTACTGAAGTGATAATCTGTAGTACTTGTTAACTGTTATATGTTCTTTTTCTGGTGTATACTGATGCGCATAAAAATAAATTTGTTTTCCACAACTGAAGTTCCTTTTCCATTCCATTGGCCATGTTTGGATGTAAGTGTTCGTGTTAGTTTAGAGCAAAATAACACAAAACTAACACTTTGGAGCTAAATATGTGTGTTAGTTTGGTATTAGTTGGGACTAACACCCCAAAATACTAACCCCTCCAAGAGGTGGTATTTGTGTTACTTCTGGTGGGTCCCACCCTATTAACTCCAATTCCCTCTTCTCTCTACTTTAGTAACTTCACTTTAGTAGCATTAAATCCAAGCTAACAGAGGGATCCAAACACAATTGGTGTTAGTTTGTTGCGTGTTAGTTGATGGTGCTAAAAACTACCGCTACCACTAACACACATGCGATCCAAACACGGCCATTCTATTCCATCTACTTGCATCTGAACAAAGCATACTTGAAGTGCCCCTAGTAAGATGTAACGTCACAAATTTAAGCTTTTAGCTTCTCTAGACAGAATGTTCATGCTTGCTCTTTTCAATGTTGAAAGTCTCGAAGTTGATGTAGAATGCATTTTAAGATCATTAAATTGGGTGCATTGATATATTTGAATTGGGTGCGACCAATAACATAAACCGTATGAGCTTGAAAATGTATATTAACTGCATCGTCAATCATAAATTAGATAAATTTTTATTTTGCCCGTAACAACACACTGTCACGATCGTAGTACTCCTTAAAATTAAAATTTGATACGCAAAATATATGTACTTATATTCTTTCGTGATATACGCATACACATACTTCAAAGTTGGCATGTGGACATATACACTATACTAGTGGTATGGTATACATGCTTCTTGGCAAACATATATATATGCTCATACTTATCTTGATATACAGCGAAAATTGAGGGGGGGGGGGGGGGGGGGCCGGGAGGGGTGTCGAAAGTGCATTAGTTTTCATACTAATATAGACCCCTATATGGGCAGAAGGACATGTTTGATCCAAAAATAAAATGTGAGGATTGGCCATTCGAAAGTTGAGACAACTTAAAGTTCAGGGATCAAAATGACTATTTTGCAGAAAAAAGAGTTTCTTCCAGAAAAAAAAAGGCCCATGTCCTTTGAGCAGAGCAGCTCTGGACGACATACACTCCAATGTTGTAACTGGGCAGCAGAACAGTATGTTATAGAAAACGAGAGCAGCAGATAACACAACACAAATCGGAACACTCAAAGTTGACTAGCCAAACTAACAGCACATAAAAAAGTTAACCTGGACACCAGGAGAGTTCTTGCTTATTGTGCACAGTTCCAAATGGTTCGCTTACCGGTTTCCATGCTACATGGCACATGACAACATACACAAGAACATCTAGAGATTCATAGGACAAATGTAAAGTCACAGGAAATCACTAGTCAGTTGGCGTGGAGAACCGGTTAATATGAACAACTCCTAAAGTTTCGATGTTTCTCAATCGATTGCAATAATCAGATGACTAGTTTGGCAAGGTTTCTGAAGCGTCCCAACTCCCAAATTATGCACTGCCACATTATTTCTACAGACCCAACACCGCCCTGCTTGCTCCTGCCTCCCTCTCTGCTGAAGCAACAGATCCAGATGGTGTTGGTGATTTCATTGATAGCGGTGCTACTATCTGTGTGGGAGCAATTGCAGCTTGTGTCGTCACTGTTACACCCTTAGTTAGAATGTCATGGTCGGGAACTGGGGTAGCTATGAGAAGAACACCCATCTGTTGTGTGCTGCTACCAGCAATAGCTGCTGTGGTGACATTCTCCTGGGAAAGTTCAGAAGGCTTGACTGCCTTTCTGGGTTTCTTAACCCGGTGTCGCTTTTCTGAAGAGGCCGGGGCCGGTAAAGCTTCGGCGATAGCATTGTCACCACTCAATAGACTCTTCCTGTGGACAGAACAGAAATCTGTTCCCCATTTCGCGCTCGTACCACATCCTTGGAACTTACATCGGCTGCCCCCACCATGCTTAATACAGAAATCTGTCCGCCCTTGTGCACTCTTTGTACATCCTTCGAATTTGCACCGCCTTCCCCCTCCATGCCTGATGCAGTAGTCTGTGTTCCCTTGTGCGCCCTTTGCACACCCTTCAAATTTGCATCTCTTGCCACCACCATGCCTTACGCAGCGGTCACTACGGCCTTGGCCACATGCTGCGTTTGGGCATCCAGCGATAATGCACCGCTTCCCTCCTCCATGGCTAATGCATAAGGGTGTGCCTCCATGTGCACCTCTTATACAGCCCCGTACCATGCAACCTTTGCTAACACCACTATGTAACTTGCAGTAGATTGAGTTTTCCTGTGCTTGCTTACTACAGTTTTCATGCTTGCAAGGCATCCCTGCCCCACGAAAGACCAACTGCATAGTCTGACCCTCAGTGTTCCCAAAACTATCCTTTAGTTTACCTCGACGATCCCCTTCATGCTTGATGTGTATTTCTTGCTCAGTGCATGCCACAGCACTGGAAACAGGCCCCTTAAATGGGCTGCCATTAACAGAAGGCACCAATAAACCTGAGCTCTCCTGTGCATTCTGGAGGTGACTATACTGTTGGCGTAACAGCCCCCCGCTGTGAACTTTGCAGTACATTACCCTTCCATCAACAACCTCGTTGCAACCAGGTTGCTGGCAACGGTTCCTGTCTGTTTAAGCAGGAAATCAACATATTAGAGATATATAAAATACAACAGAAATAAATATTGAAAGAAAACAGTGTACAAAGAAAAGCTGAGCAGAACACCACAAAATAGAAGTAATTGGTTATATCAACATATCATATATTGGCTCCAGAATTCATGAGAAAAGATATCTATCAACCAACACAAGCACACGAAATGTGGAGGTAGGTCCCAGATAGACCATGTCAGCAGTGCCTCGTAGGCACACTGTACCTAGCACACGCACAGAGAGGTGTGTCACTGTGGTCTGGTCGTGTGCGGGGCACACCTTTTTGAGCAACAACCAAGAAAGCAAAATAGACCATGTCGGCAAATTAACGTCTAGTTCAAGGAGAATCGTACAAACTAATGGTACATTGCACATGCAGCAGCAATGTGGATTGCGGAACAATCAGTGAAACATAATAAAAGTAGAACATTTTTCTTGAAATTCAGAATGGCCTTGCAAAGTCATAGGTTTATGGGTCACTGAGGCATGGAAAACTTACCAACAAGCGAACCTTCTGCCATATGCATCTGGTACTCAAACATAAAGCACCAAAAAAGTGAGAATTTTGTGATATGTATGTAGGGTCATATTTTTACTTAACTAATAGACCAAGTTACCTTTATGCGAGACATATGGTCATGCCCCATAATTTTGTGCCTTTTCCTGCAGAAGATTCAAGCATAAAAACATCAGACAATGGAACAGAGGTAGCATCTCAGCAATCACTTAACTATAAGACTCTGATTATGGGGGGAAATACCACAATCCAAACAAGGCTCCAACATACACCTGAATAAAGTGTAATAATACATATGTTAAAGCAAACAAAAATTGTACTTTGAAGATTAAGTTATTTGTCAAATAGCGCAGTTTAAATTGTTGAGATAGGGAAAAATTACCCCTTGCCGAGGAGCAAGACCACGTCTAATCGGTATTATTTGTAGGCCAAAAATTTTAGATTTAGTATATTTTGCATATGAAAACTTGGTTACATGCATCACTAGCTAACCCTTTTGTTGCGAGCAATTTTATGTTCATTGATACACTGCAGTTGTTTCTGATTGTAAGTTTGTAACCAAATGCTGGAGTTGTATTGTAAGGCTCTAGCCCATTATTCAAAGCTTGGGAACTGGTCAAATTGAAATACAGTGTGTTCTTATAATGAACAATACATACTAAATGTGTAAAAATTAACACTAGTTTCAGGCTTTGAGCAGAAATAAGGTTCAATAGGTCAAACAAAAGTACATTTTTTGATACATTAAAAGAAGAAAGTTCACATCCCACCTTTAAAATAATATTTTGTATACTTAGTTTTTAACGAGTGGAATGCAAAGTAAAAGGAAATGGAAGAAAGAAATAGAAAAACATGCAGCGATTTTTTCCTATTGGTATTTACAATAACTATAGCAGTCTACCAACTGTTATGGTTTCAAAAAGGTAAAAGTAAGCTATTACCGATGATGAGACAGTCCTGAATGCTACAAGGATTGTTCCTTTAAGTGCACAAAATTAAACCAAGTGAAACCAATTAGAGAAAAAAAATTGAAAATATTCAAGTATATGCTCGGCAAGGTTCATTCTTCATTCCAGCCAAATAATATAATTCACCCAGAGAAAATTGTGGGACAGAACAAGGAAAAACACAAGCAAATGCAGATACACCTGACAGTGTGGTGGCCAAAAGATAAATGAACCGTTCCACAATTTGATTGAAGCATAAATGACCAGCACAATCACAAGCAGTTGCTATTGAACCGTTCCACAATTTGATTGGCTAGGTGCTCTTGAGCAAGAGGAAGACATATATGTTGTCGAAAGCCACTGCACAGCTGTCATGTGCATAACAAAGCTAGGCCCAAGGGAGGCCCAATTGGCCCAACACATCAGCCATCGTGGCCCGCTACAGCAACTCGCAGCTACACCGCCGCCTTGAGTTAGTCCAGGTTAGGGTTTAGGAAGAGTCTAGAAAATATGATTGGTTGTAATTCAAGTGGAGTTAGGTTTGCTTGTAAGTCAAGTGGTCTCCTTCCCGTAAATATGAGGAAGGGGGGGGGCAATAGGTGAATTAAGTAGGGAAAGAGAGCAACTCCAAGATGTGTCCCAAAATTTTATTTCCCCCAAAACGTATCAGCTCACAGCAGAACGCTAATAACTATTCCCCAATGTTTCAAAACACATCACATCTTCATAATTAGGTACATTAATTCGATCCACCTCCCCTCACCCTGATGCAGATTGTTAAGAATTTTCAATTTTTTCGCCCCAAGTTGTTATTTGCTGCTGCAGCAGTGCGCTCGGTGCCTCGGCACGCAACACATGCACGCAGGAGCCAACTAGGACACGTCGTCCCAGGCGGTCGGCCGTGCATGTGGTCTACAGTCAACCATGCAGGGAGCAGGTCAGGCCCACAGGCCGGCCACTCGACAGACGGAGGCTGGAGGCTATTGGGGGCAGCGGAGACCCCCGCAAATATGTGTGGCGATGGGTAGTAAATTCACGGTCCTAAAAATTTTTTCTCCCCAATTAAGATTTTAGGAGTCAGATACACGTTCTCTTGGAGTTGCTCTTAGTCCCATGGGGATTAGAAGTTGGGGGGTGGGGGAGGGAGGGGGAGGCTTGTTTCTTCTTCCTCCTCCATCTCCACTCTTTCTTCTCTTGGGCAGTAGGGGGGGCTCCCTGTAGATCCACCACTGTTTGCTAAGAAACTCTTCAACAGCACTCCAGCTGCCCAGTGGCTTCCCTAGGTAGTAGTTCACGTGTGTGAACAGTGATTCCTACGCACCGCCGACCACCCTCTATCTCTCTTCCCAATAATCCAGATAGATGACAGCAGCCTTGAAGAAAAAATAATACAGCTTGAATGGTTCAAGCAAAAGGGACTTATATGGTACATAGCTACAGCCTAAAGAAAATCAACCAAGTATCAAGGAACTGCAACACATCTGATTGGTCTTATTATTTTAGCTACAGCCTAAAGAAAATCAATTAAGTATCAAGGAACTACAAAGCATCTGATTGACTTGAAGGATGTCTACTCATGTGCTATTCTCAACAAACAAAATATGGGAATTTGCACATGATTTTGAGGCTATATAGTTGACAAATATGCAATAAACATGAAACTCTGCGTTATGAGAAATATCTAGTTCTGTATTTAATAAAAGGACCCTTCTTTTTTTCACGAAAAAAAAAGAAATGTGTATCATTGTATTAATAGAAGAAGAATCTTATGTAGACTCACACAAACACACACAGGACTCACACACAAATGCCTACTCCCACACGGCCACACAGCACCACACTTACAGCTCAAAAGCGAATGCCTGAGAGAGCAAGGAAGGACCTGACCACCAAATATAAAAGGACCCTTGCCATAACGTTTCCTTTCTTTTAAAGAATGATGGTCAACCTCTAGCACATACAATCATCATTTGATATATGCTACAGAACCTGGTAAATCAAGATTGCATTGCTGGCAAAAGTAATAAACATATGGTTGAAAATTTGCATTTCTACTACTGTATGCAAAATATTCAAAACACAAAGAGGTGACTAAATATGCAAACATGTGGAACAACAAAGGAATTAACTAAAACTACAGTTGAAGGGGACCATTCAGAATCAAATGTGGCGTAGAAGTTCGTATACTGTGTGCGTCAGCCAAAGGAGTTGAAATGTAAGGATAGTGCAAGCAGCAATTAAGATGCACCTAAATAACATGATCAAAACCTTTTTAACCTTCATCACCAGAATTATTAATAAGTGCGTAAGGGCCTGTAGCCTAGTGGTTACAAGAGCCTGGTAGTACCTCAGGTCCTAGGTTCGACTCCCCGTGGGAGAGAATTTCTCAAGATTTAACGGTATTTGTACTTTCAGTGGTAGGCGATGTTCCCGTCGACAGCATGGCGCCTATGGTGACTCCAATCTTGGGGATTTGCCGGCCCAGTCTTTCAAGATGCTCCTAGGGGTAGGATTTGTGCGCGTGTGTTCATATGGATGAGTGTGCGTGTGTTGTGAGTGTCTCCGATGTATTGTGTAATTCGAAAAAAAAATTATTAATAAGCTTCTATGACTGAAACAAGGTTGATAGAACACATGACTAGCTAAAAAACTCAGGAGCAACAATGACCCAGCTATTGCATCATGGCCAACTGCCCTGCCATGATTAGTGAGGGCCTGAATGTGGTCTTCTAAGCTCTTTTTTTTAGAACACTAAGGAATCACAAAACGGATAATAACAAGGATATAAACAACTGGAATTGCAAAAAATAGCAAACAACCATCCCACATCAGCACATCATCGAACCCTGCCAAGAAACCTCATTTCCCAAAAGGGGAGGAAAAACAAGAAACCCCAGCGGCACAAAACCCCCGAAACCCAAAATCATCTAATCGGCACCACCGATCTGCCACCGGAGAGATGAATCAAGAATCACGCCATTCCACCGAATCCCCCCGCTCAGATCTCCCCAGTAAATCTGATGCACACACAAATCGAACCACAACAAGAGCTAGTACTGGTGGTAGGGCTTGTGATCAGAGGGTATACCGAGCAAGCCAGGAGGTAGAGTGACAGGACACCGGATGCGGACGCGCAGCGGCGGCCGCCGAGGAGTCGACGGAGGAGCGGATGGACGAGTAGTGGGAACGGTAAAGGCAGGAATGCAGATGCAATTTCTATAGTCGGCAAATAGTATTCTAGTAGAAGGGATTGAATGGGGGCTGGCTCTAAACTGCAACTTGTAGTCGGAGGACGCATAAAAAATGGGTCGCAAAGGGGAAGAAGGTGAGCCGCAGCCGGACAAGAGCCAGCGTAAGATCGGCTCAGGCTCAATCTCAGCTAATATGGGCTTATTTATTGGTTTTTGCAGTAAGGTTTTAATAAGTCTTGTTTCTATTTCAGGTTGAGCCTAAATCGCATCATTTGATACCTAAAAGCATGTTTGTTATTTGACTTCCGATGTTTGACATTCGTCCATTGAACTATGTCTGTGGATGGGGTCAGTCTTTCATAGGTCTTATTCGTTTCCACCGGATTGGAATCAGGTCGGAATGATAGATATAACAAAAAAAATTATAATTGGTATTATAAAACATTCGGATTTATTCTGGGTCGACAACTAATTTACTCATGATAGGTACACTAAGAGATCCGGATTGATTCCACACCTCTTGACTAAAGATTAAATCCCGGTGAAAATGAATGTCTATCATGAGTAAATTAGTTCTTAATCCGGAATAAATCCAGATCTCTTGTAATACCTATCATGATTTTCTCGTTATATCTATCCATTCTGACCGGAATACAATCTAGTGGAAATGTATGAGGCCTTAATTAGCATGGGTTTCGGAGGTGTTGTTGTCTTTGACTTCCACCTGCCATAGTTCCCTTAGCACAGCGTCCCATCCACGTCCGCCGTTGCTTGGTGCTCAACGGCCACCATCACGTCGATGGATTTGGATCGGATACGCACGGATACGAATTCGGATGTCACTATTTACCACATTTTATTTCGAATTCGGATACGAATACGAATATTATCGAATACGAATACAAAACGGACATTTCGAATTCGGATTCGCATTCGAATACTTACTCGATTTATAGCATAGAGTCATAATGAGTATCAATTTCATTTGTCGATGATTTTATAATTGACCAATGTCACACCCGACCCAATTTGGATGGCCCATGAGTGGCCCATGAGCGCAGGTGCGCGTGTTTAGTGCCACATTGCTAGTTGAGTAAGGGTGGAGCCAACTTATAAGTCTTTGTCCACCAGCCATACCACCCTAGGGTTAACCCTTTTACACGAAGCGAGGACGAAAGTATAAGCAGGGTGCTATGTGTACGCGTGCTCGCCCCTACGGAAGGGTTGGGCGGTGCGGCTTTGGTGGGCGGGGTGTTACAAATGGTATCAGAGCCGACCCTCGCGGTTGCGCGTACGGGTGAGTATGCGAACATTGGGCGCATGGCGCGTGTGGGCCTGAGATGGGACACACGGCATGGCATATGGGTCGGCACTGGACGTACGGTCGTGCGCTAAGAGGGAAGGTTCCTGGACATTTGCTCGGGTCAGTGTGCGGACATATGCATGCGCGTGTGGGCTTGGGATGGGGCACACGGCATGGCGTATGGGTCGGCACTGGACGAGTGAGTTGGACCGACGAGGACGTCAGGTTCTTTGAGGGGGGTGAATGTCACACCCGACCCAATTTGGATGGCCCATGAGTGACCCATGAGCGCAGGTACGCGTGTTTAGTGCCACATTGCTAGTTGAGCAAGGGTGGAGCCAACTTATAAGTCTTTGTCCACCAGCCATACCACTCTCGGGTTAACCTTTTTACACGAAGCGAGGACGAAAGTGTAAGCAGGGTGCTATGTGTACGCGTGCTCGCCCCTACGGAAGGGTTGGGCGGTGCGGCTTTGGTGGGCGGGCTGTTACAACCAAATCATGTTACAAGTAGAGAGTAAATTATGATCATTATACATAATAGATATCTTATTGCAAATAACATATTAATTAATTAATTAATATATCACAATAAATATAAAATAAGTAATTTTGTAAATATATAAACATCTTTTATTAGTAAATATAAGTACATAAATACATTAAATATAATTTATTTATTTGCTAAATAATATAATGTATTTAAAATTACTATGATTAGACAAATCAAAATTAATTAAAAAATATCATTATATAATTTAGTAATATTAGGTTAGCATAATTAGTTAGTTGTCATATATATAATTTTTAATAGTTAAAATGGTGTAAATAAGTATTTTACTAGCAATATTAAAATTAACATCATTTCTAATTAGTATTTAGTAATATAAATAAATTTTAGATGGTTTCTATGGGTACTTTATTTTTTGCGGATACGAATAATGTCGGATATGTCGGATTTTTGTCGGATAATTCGGATAATGTCGAATACGGATAATATTGAAAATCGGATTCGAATACATCCATCTGACATTCATATTAAAAACGAATACGAATACGGATATCTATATTAACGTTTTTAGCGGATACGAATACGGATAATTCGGATTTCCAGACATCCGAATCCATCCCTACCCCTCTGCGTAGCTCTATTGCTCCTTTGTACCCCAGCTGCCAGGAGTGATGTCACCTTACACTCCCGCCGAACGCCATTTTTGAGCATGACATCTTGACCGGCGCGTCGTGTCGTCCCTACAGCCGTCATCATCCTCGGCATGCTTTGTCGCCACGACCACGGTGTCGTTGTCCCTATCCTGCGGCCATCGCTACTACCCGGGTGTCACTATCCTCACTTCTGCGACAGCTCATGCACGTCATCATCCCCCCGCTGCCCTAGCACGCCATTGTACTCTTGCTCCACCGCCGCACACCATTATTCGTTGTTCAGCGTCGTTGTGTGTGACACCCTCGAATGTTGCCATTGTCATCTAAGAAGAGAAAAGTAACCTGGAAACTAAAATTTTGAAAACGTTGATTTTTATTTTGACAAATGTTGAATGCATTCTTTTTTGTTGTTCAAATAAAACAAGAAAATGTTAAATTAATTATTTTTCTATGAAAAGTTGATTCTTTGTTATGAAATTGTTCAATCAACCGTTTTTAGATGTTGAACTAATTTTAGAAAGATGTTGAATCTGATAGGATGAAATGTTGAATTGATTTTAATTGGGCCTAACAGACCGACTTATCTAGCTTTGACAAGCTCCCCGGTCGTACAAACATCTATGGGCCCACCATCAAGGTTGACCATGTGTGTACATGGGACTGGACACCAAGTCCAGTCTGACATGTAGACCACAGTGCAAGACGGCGTACTCTACATGGCAATACATGATTAGTACCAGAATAGGAAAGCATACATTGTAACTGACAATAGCCTTCTCCTAGTCGTACTTGACTAGTACTCCTGTACCCAACCGACTTATAACCCCGCCCCATGTGCATATAAGGCGGGCAGGGACACCCTCCACATTCAATCAATCGATACACAACATACTGGACGTAGGGTATTCAGCTCCTTGCGGGTCGAATGAGTCTAAATCGTGTGTTTGTGTCTCACATTCGAGTTCCTGATCTCGGCGAGCCCCACCAAGAGGAAGGCGGCGACACTAAAGTCACCACTTCAAGTTCTGGCAGCTATTCCCCAAGCCGCCAACTCCTCGCAATCATCACAGAACAATGCAACCGCATCGAGCGCTACCCATAGGATGTCTCCGCTAATGAACCCACAATTCAAATAGAGCCCCTTCGGAAACGGAGGCTTAGCGCAATGTGCGTTGCCTCAAGAACTAAAAGCGTGTGGAGCGTCGTCAACGTCTCGTAGTCTCCCCCAAGTGAATTTGGAAGAGGCTCTCATGGTGATCGAGCAACGACCACACAACACCCCGGAGGTGTGTGTGGCCTCGATCGACCTCATTGGTCAGGCCATGCCATGGGATCGTGTCGCTCGAGCTGTCGCAGAGCTAACCGAGAAATCCTACATTATATTTGACGAACACAACCACATGTGTATAGTCAACCGTGACCAAAGCCACCACGACAGCAACTACGGTGATCATGACGGCGCTCCAAGCAACGGACGGCGAGGCGACCGTGACAACAAACAAATGGAGGAGAGCCAAAACAAAGGAAACTCCCCTCCCCCAAATCCACCACCGGAGGAAGCCGCAACTGCGACCGTGGAGCTCTAGCTGGCAGACCCGCTCCCGGCAGCACAAGCCACAACAGAGGGTCCACCAGCGACCTCTGCAACGTCCTCAACTCCTAGCGTGGATATGACACTCGTTCCACGAACTCTGCACAACACCGTGAGAAGGAAGAAGAAGTCATAACAGATGTCGATGATTTTCCAGCTTTCTCTAGTCATATCAGAGGGTTTCGATTGTCTCAGAAGTTTAAGCCTATCGGCATATCCAAGTACGATGGCAAGCAAGATCCAGAGCAATGGCTACGCTACTACTCTCTTGCCGCCAAAATTGACGGAGGCGATAATGACACCAAAGTACTCTATCTTCCCTGTGTAATGGGAACCCAGTAGGGATTGTGCCCAATCTTTCGATGAGTGTGAGACATGGGTACCCCTGGGTCCCTACCGACCAGGCTCACGGCCGTCCCCGACAAGTGGGTCCGGCCTACCAGAAGACCCGCCGACCTGACAGTGGGTCCAACCGACTTAGTTGGTGGCCCACACGACCTCTCCAAGACCTTCCAGAAGATTCCAAAACGACCTTATCCAGAACGACTTCAAGACTTGGCGTGTAAGGCAAGACAAGCGGTGGATTCCAACAAGCAGATCGACGTATATGGCAAGTGTTGTAAACAACTAGACTTAGGTCTCCTAGTCGTAACCGACCAGGAGTCTGGACGCCGACCTTGTCCGTTGGCCAATATAAGGCGGGCAGGGCAAGCCTTTGTACAATCACGCAATTCTCAGGCAATCTACACCGACAACTGGACGTAGGGTTTTACTCTCCGGAGGCCTGAACCAGTATAAACTCGTCGTGTTCTCTGTGTTCCGTGTGCTCGTGCGCAACCATCGAGTTCTTAGCCCTAGATTCCACCCCGCCGAACAACTAAACCACCGGGATTAACCTCCCTGTGGGTTGTGCAGATCTAACCATCTCACAGTTGGCGCGCCAGGTAGGGGGGAATCCAAGGTTCTTCATGTAACTCGATGGCTTCGACCAGCGGTGTCATCTTCCCGGAGAGCATAGCGGACATCTTCGCCAACCCCATCGACATCCGCTTCGGCTCAATGCCAGCGGAATCCACCGCTCCAGCCACCTGCCTCGTCATCGAGAGCGCTGCGGTCACCACCAACCAGCAGGTCGAATCCGATCTACTGAAGGAAACCCACCCACCCACTCCTCGCGATCTGATCGCGGGGCTCAATCGCGTCGAGGACATGCTCTCCGACACGATCAAGGTCTGTGAGCGCGTCAAGCGCCCTCGCAGGACCTCTCCGTCTTCATCCCGCATGCCTCTTGGTCTGCGGAACGCAACCCATGCAGCATCTCGCTAGATGAAGAACAAGATCCAGATCGAATCTGGACCCAAGACTCCACATCGTGGAAACTGCAGAGATCATCTTGACGACCCTTGCCCCATCCACGAGGACTCCAAACACACAGCTCGCCAGTGCCGTGTGCTCAAGAAGCTTCGCCGACCTCTAATCACGGCTCATCACCGCCAGATCAACCGTGAGCCGTCCCCGGACTGCCTCGCGTTCCAGATCGCCCGAACGACCATCTCTCCCAACTATCCAGGCGAGGTGTTCGAGATCCCGGACCGAGAGGTCCTCGTGGTCTCCGCTGACGTACCCCCTCAAGCTGGTGAGACAGATGAGCAGCGCATACAGCGCGAGAACGCTAATGCCACATGAGCTACGCGTCGACAGCAGGAGATAGACGCAGCTGCAGCAGCCGCCCAAGCCCTAGGTCAAGCCGCGGGCAATGTCGTACCAGGTGCCGGCGGCCAACCTGCAGGCAACATCGTCGATGGAGGACAACACCCCACGGCCCCAGCCGCTCCCCGGCAGCAGGAAAACGAGCCTCGCCGACATCGTTTACGCGCCAGAGACCTCTTGAGGGACTTTGAGCAAGATGGCCACGAAGTCTACAACTCACCTCAAGCCAACCTAGGCGCGGCCCTTGCCGAGCTGGGACAACTTGCGGACACTCCTGCGACTCGACACCTACAAGCTCACATCCGTATTGCCACCGCCCAGGTCGAAGAAAGAGGTCCAGGGTACAGCAGATCGGCCTCGAGTTCCTACTCCAGGAGTAGGTCAGAGCGACCCCGCCATCGTCGTCACCACAACGACAACGCTCCCCTTCAGCCCGTGCCAGAAGAGGGAGGTGGTGAGAATGAAGTCGTGCAACCAGTCAACGCTACTCCCAACGCTGCTGCCAACGCAGCGGCCAATCCAGCTGCAAACACCGCCGGTAATGCCGCAGGCAACGCTGCCAATAACACCGCCAATGCTGCTGGCGCCCAGCAGCAGAACGCCGCCGGCAATGCAAGACAGAACGCGGGAGCTCGACCTCCACCAGTACAAGCCAACCGCGCTCGGAGCAATCAGCAGCAACCTATACGAGATGAAGCGGAGATAGAGCGTCGCGCTAACTACGACTGCGACAACGGGCCCCCCGATCCCCTTGACGCCAGTCACCCCATCCAAGCAGCAGACCTCCGCGAGATGCACGATCGAGAACTTCTACGTCGTGCCCAGTACGACCAAGATAATGGCCCTCCTGACAACCTCTATGTCATCCCGACAACCTACGCTCCAGCATCTGGTTCTGGAGCAATCAATAACTTCCCGGTGTTCTCACGACGTCTCAGGACGATCAGATACCCCAAGGACTTCAAACCAGCCATTGAAAAATACGACGGTCGCTCTAACCCAAGTATCTGGCTCAAGATGTGCAGCATCGCTGCCCGGGCGTCAGGAGGCAACGAAGACCACATGGCAGGGTACTTCCCTCTCGTGATGGGCTAGGCGCCACTCCTGTGGCTCGACAATCTCCCTGTGGAGTGCATCACCTCGTGGGCGACCTTATCGCGGCTCTTCACAACCAACTATCAAGCGACCTACAACCACCCCGGCAACACTCACCATCTCGCCAAAGTGCGGATGAGGAAAGATGAAACTCTCCGTGAGTATACCAACCGCTACTTCGAGAACCGCAACACTCTTGCGGGTGTCAAGGATGAAGACGTCATAGCCTAGTACAAGAAGGGGGTAACCAATCTCAAGCTCTTCGAGAAGATCCATGAAGCCGACGCCAACACCATCGCCGACCTCATGGCTTACGTCAACAAGCTTGTCGACACCCAAGACGCGGTGGTACATGACTTCAAAGGTGATGATCACGATGACGGTGGTGGCAGGTCGCGCAAGCGATCTGGCGAGGTTTATGCGACCGATCCACCCAGACCTTCCACCTTCCTCGAAGGTGACTTCAACATCGTTATGGACGACCAGTGCCAGTTCCACCGTGACGCCAAGCACACCATGAGGGAGTGCGAGCAACTAAAGCGAGCCCTAGGTGTACCCCCGGAGCCAAAGAAGACCAAGAGCGGCAACAACAACGACCTGAGCAATGGCCGCCACTATGACGACCGCAACCGTCGACCTGATCGACGTGACTTCTGTGACCGACGACCTTACCGTCGCAACGATGATAGGGATCGTCGTGATTATCGCCGCGACTATCACCGTGATGACTGACGTGATGATCGTCGTGACGACTACCGCCGCGACGAGCGCCGCAACGACCAGCGCGACAATCGTCGTTGCTACGATGACCACAATAACAACGGCAGCCGCCGCAAGGAGCCCTCTCCTCCGCCTCCACCGAAAGCGAGCAATCCTAATGGTGCGTTCCAGAACGCCAACCGACAAATCAACTTCATCGTCGGTGGATGTCAAGCCGCCAAGAGCAACAGACAACAACGATCGAACGCAAGGGAGATCGGTCAAGTCAACACGGAGACTCCACAACCCCTGCGTTGGTCAGAGTACCCCACCACTTTCTCCAGGAAAGACCGTTGGGTACACATACCAGACCCCGGGACCTACCCGCTGGTCGTCAACCCCATAGTAGACGGCGCCTTTCTGCCTAAGACCCTCATCGACGGGGGTAGCAGCTTGAACATCATCTTCACCGAGACACTGAGAAAGATGGACTTCGACTTCTCCAAGATGACCGCTTGCGACGAACCCTTCTACGAGGTCGTGCCCGGCAAGGCTGCATACCCCATAGGTCGTGTATGCCTGCCGGTCACTTTTGGCAAAGAAGACAACTTCCGGACAGAGTACCTGACGTTCGAGGTTGCGGACTTCCGCTCCTCCTACCACGCCATCCTTGGGCGACCCATGTTGGCCAAGTTTATGGCCATCCCGCATCACACCTACCTCATCATGAAGATGCCAGCACCAAACGGAATCCTTTCTGTCTACGGTGATATCCTCGTCTCCTACAACTGCGAGAGCGACACCGTCGACCTCGCCAAGGTATCTGTGTGCAAAGCTGCAGCAACGGTCATGGTTGCTCAGGCCTCCAAGATCGACCAAACTACTCTGGAGGTGCCAGAACAGAAGCGCACAACTACTGCCTTGGACGCAAGTCCTGCAGTAAAGAAAGTTTGCCTCAGCCTGCCCGACGCAACCAAGGAAGTCACCATCGGGGCCGACCTCGACCCCAAATAGGAACTCGCGCTCACCAGTTTCCTCTGGGTCAACGCCGACATCTTCGCATGGAGCCCGTCTGACATGCCCGGTGTCCCTAGGGAACTGGCTGAGCACGCCCTTGAAGTAAGCAAACAGCAAGACCTATCAAGCAAAAGCTCCGGCGATTTGCAAAAGATAGAAAGCAGGCCATAGAAGTAGAAGTCTGTAAGCTATTAGCTGCAGGATTCATACGAGAATGTAAACACCCGGTTTGGCTCGCAAACCCGGTCCATGTACCCAAGAAGACTGGAGGATTAAGGATGTGTATCGACTAAACCGATCTCAACAAGCACTGCCCGAAGGATCCCTTCCCTCTTCCTCGCATCGACCAGGTCGTGGACTCCACGGCTGGTAGCGTCCTACTATGCTTCCTCGACGGCTACTCAGGGTATCACCAGATAGCCCTGAATCCCGACGATCAAGACAAAACGACGTTCATAGCGCCCAACGACATCTACTGCTACAAGGTCATGACCTTTGGCCTGAAAAACGCTGGCGTGACCTACCAGAAGGTGATACAAAAGTACTTGAAGTCTCAGATCGGGAAGAACGTGGAAGCCTACGCTGATGATGTGGTCGTCAAGACCACCGAAGGGGATCAACTCATCAACGACCTCGCCGAGACCTTCACCAACCTACGCACCTACCAGTGGAAGCTCAACCGGACCAAGTACGTCTTCGGTGTTCCCTCCGGGTTGCTTCTGGGCTTCATGGTGGGACACCGAGGTATTGAAGCCAACCCCGTGAAGATCGATGCAATACGCAACATGGCCAGACCATCTTGCAAGAAAGACGTCATGAAGCTCACGGGCATGATAACGGCCCTAGATCGTTTCATCAGCAAGCTCGGCGAAAAAGGTTTACCTTTCTTCAAGCTATTGAAGAAAGAAGATAAGTTCGTATGGGATGAAGAAGCACAGAAGGCTTTCGAGGCTCCAAAGGAGTCCTTGACCACGCCTCCAATCATGACACCTCCAGTCCCGAAGGAAACACTCCTCCTGTACATCTCTGCCACCACTAATGTGGTCAGCACGATTCTCGTCGCCGAACGAGAAGAAGCAGGGCAGGCCTATCCTGTTCAGCGACCTGTGTATTACGTGAGCGAGGTCCTGGCCGACGCTAAGACACGGTATTCACAGCCTCAGAAGTTGCTCTATGCACTCCTGATTATGTCGAGAAAGGTACGACACTACTTCCAAGCCCACAAAATCAAGGTGCCTTCATCCTTCCCGCTAGGGGAGATTATCTGCAATCGCGATGCCAATGGCCGCATCGTCAAGTGGTCAGTTGAGTTGGGCGAGTTCGACATCGAATTCTGCCCCAAACAAGCGATCAAGTCGCAAATCCTAGCCGATTTCATATCAGAGTGGACAGAAATCTAGATGCCCCCTCCCAAGAAGCGGCCTGAACACTGGATCATGTACTTCAACAGTGCACTTAACCTCGAAGGCGCAGGAGCAGGAGTGCTATTCATCTCTCCTCAGGGAGAACAGCTTAAATACGTCCTGCAGATACACTACAAGGCCTCCAACAATGGAGCAGAGTACGAGGCTCTAATTCATGGGCTCCGTATCGCAGTGTCCCTTGGCATCAAGCGACTACTGGCATATGGCGATTCCAAGGTCGTCATCAAGCAAGTCAACAAGGAGTGGGATTGTGTCAAAGACACAATGGATGCTTACTGCACTGAGATCCGTAAGCTCGAAGGCCACTTCGACGGGATCGAGTTTCAGCATGTGCCACGAAACAACAACATGGCTGCCGACGTTCTATCTAAGCTGGGCTCCAAATGAGCTCTAGTCCCGGCGGGTGTGTTCGTCCAAGACCTACGCAAGCCGTCGATCAAGCTGTTGGACCCGGACAACCCGGATCAAGATCAGCCCGACCAAAATCCAGTACCTCCCCGAGACGTACTGATGACAGAAAAAGAGGACGATTGGCGCGAGCCTTTCCTAGCCTTCCTACTCGACCAGCGAGTCCCAGAAGACAAAGCTGAACGCGAACGCATCACACGACGTAGTGCTAACTACGTCGTGATCGGCAACGACCTCTACAGAAAAGCCGCCTCTACTGGCGTCTTAATGAAGTGCATCTTGCGATCAGAAGGTCTTCAGCTCCTAGCTGAGATCCATGGCGGCGAGTGTGGCTGCCACGCAGCGTCCGCCAATCTGGTCGGTAAGGCCTACTGATCTGGCTTCTACTGGCCCACAGCCATGACTGATGCCAAAGACCTCGTAAAGAGGTGCAAGGGATGTCAGTTCTTTGCCAAACAACAGCATCTGCCAGCTCAGATCCTGCGCACGATACCCCCATCATGGCCCTTCGCCATGTGGGGTCTTGATTCCATAGGACCCTTCAGATCCGCCCCTGGCGGCTACAAGCACATCCTCGTGGCCGTCGATAAATTCACTAAGTGGATTGAAGTCCGACCTGTCGCCAAGGTCACGTCGGAGGAAGTGGCGAAATTCATCCAAGAGATAACACATCGCTTCGGTGTGCCTAACAGAATCATCACCGACCTCGGGTCGGCCTTCACAGGGTCTGCCTTCTGGGATTTTTGCCAAGACAGCATGATTGATGTTGAAGGACCGATTAGGCGAACCAGAGAGGGGGGGAGTGAATGGGAGCCGATAAAAATTCTTCTCGAAGGAGATGAGAACTCCAACAAGACGAACACGGCTTCCAAATCACGTCTTCGGCTCAACTACCCAAGTTGGCCAAGACCACGCAGCCACTGGAGTGCTACTAGTCCTAGGAACCAACAACCACCTACACCTACTCGAGAACACAGCGGAAAAACCAACTCGAGCAGCTACTGGGCTACACCGGTCAGGCCGGTGAGCAGCACCGGTTAGACCGGTCCCTGCTGGCAAAATCTGAGAACTTCCATAGAAGGCCTCCACACCGGTCAGGCCGGTGTAGCTCGCCGATCAGACCGGTCCAAGCCAGGAAATCCCAAATCCACCAAACTAACCTACCGAGCTCCAAACAGGACCAAACTCGAAACAGCAGCAACACGGGACAACAACGAACTCACCCAGACGTTCACCCGAGGCAAAACCCACAGAGCCTCTGCACTGGTCAGACCGGTGAGCAGCACCGGTCAGACCGGTCAGGCTGGGCCGCTCGGGGATGAACAGCACCCGCGGGTCAACTGCCCCAAATCCAACTCCCGATCTCCCGAATCGCTCCACGGATTTGTGCAAGACTTTGGGGATTGTAGGAACACCTCATGGGCACTCCATAGCCAAGATTTGGTCCACCAAAACTTGCTAAATCAAGAGGAATCGAAGAAATCCCACCAAGAACGCCTCTAACCCTAGAGCCACGAAAACCCCAAAATCGAGCCCCTTTGCTCACGGATTTGGGAGGGGAATCAAAGGGAAAAGAACCACGAAGGGTTCATGCATACATCCCCCACCAAACCCGAAAGAGAAAGGCCTCGAAATCGCTCCAAGAAAATCGCCAAGAAAGGGCTCCGAAAATCACCAAAAAGGAGAAACGGGAAAGATACATCCAAGCCTTGAGGAACCACGCCGAATCATCTATACATACCAAAGAGGTTCATACAAGGTCTAGCTTGCCGCCCGATCATCCTTCCCTCTCACAAGATCTCACCATGAAGCTCTCAAGCTAGTCCTAAGAACATCCTAAGGAAAATAGGAAGGAAAATAGGAAAACCAAATGAGCTAGGGTTCCAAGAGATGGCTGCCATCCTCTCACCACTTGGGTTATATGGAGGCAACCGAAAGACGAAAATACCCTTACTAGCTAACTAGGGATACATGCCCCTCAAGGGCGAATTCGGAAATCTTTGTCTTCGCTCCATCGGACGGATGCCCAGCGACCGCAAACTTGCTTAGCCTCGATGCAAGCCTTGCGATCCCGACGCGTGTCCTCCGCTTCGAAGATTCCAGACTGCGTCGTCGCACACCGGTCAGACCGGTGCTCCTCACCGGTCAGACCGGTACCCACCGGTCAGACCGGTCAGACCCACCGGTCAGACCGGTCTGGAGCTGCTGCACCTCCGTCTTCGGTTCTTCGGTCTTGGCTTTGTGGATCAACCAAGGAACCCAGTGGTTTTCTGGTGAACCACCGGAAACCCCGCGAACTCGGTGTAGCCTCCGCCAATCACCACTCATGACTCGGCTCCCACGTAGTCCTGGCTCGACCTTGGTTTTGAGGCTCAACCAAGAAACCGTTCACGACTTCATCTTGCTGTTCTTGCCACCATGCGGCCCGCACTTGACCCCGCTGGTTACCGGGTCCCTCGAACCAAGCCTACTTGTCTTCTCCACACCTGGAGGCCTCACCGGCAACGAGCTTTCGCGCTTGTTCTTCACCTGCACCTGCACCAGTCAAGCCGCAACCTGCACCTGCAATACTTAGCCAAGAATCAGTCCACACCACGTTGTCAATCACTCATCACACCAGGAATCGACCATCCACCGGTCCTCGAACCACACCTGGCTCTCAATCTCCCCCTTGATGAGTGCATTGACAACACACACGTTTTGGTAACCAAGAGAAAAGAAAAAGAAAAGAAACGACTAAAAGAAACTCCAACAAGCGATCGAAAGCCAAAGAAAGGCAAAGAGCAAGATCACTTGAAGAAGACAAGTCTCGAACCCCTTAGGCAAGGGCAACTGCACGACACATCCGAGACAAACCATGCTCAAGCAAAGAGCACAAACCATCAAATCAAAGCTCGAAAACCACAAAGAGCTCCCCCTGCACACATGCAAGCTCCCCCTGAACCAATGCAACTCCCCCTGGACGAATGCATGCAAACCACCTCGCAAAACAGAGCAGCTGCTTCAGCTTTGCTCTGACCGGTCAGACCGGTTAACCACACCGGTCAGACCGGTGTGCTAGATCGCCCAGCACCTGGACCTCACACCGGTCAGACCGGTGTACCTCACCGGTCAGGCCGATGACCACCTGGGAAAAACTGGGAACTGCACAAGCTCAAAACTAGCTCGAAACCACTTGGAAACCTTCTAAATGCATGCAGCAAGCCAAAATATGCTCAAACTTCTCCCCCTTGTTGACAATGCATGAATCAAGCCAAAAAAGCAAAAATTGCAACCTAGAGCTTCTCAAATAGACAAAATTCAGCATAGGATGCTACACAAGTCCAAATGAGCAAGTTAGATACTCTATAGCTTCGTAATGACATCAACTACAAGATCACCAAGTTTCACAACCATTGGGCGAAGCTAAGATAGAATTGAGCAATTTTGCGAAAAATTACCCTCTCATGAGCAAAGTCCTAAACATGAGCAAAACATGTCGAAATGGCAAAGCCACACAAACTTCATGCTAGGACAACCATTCTAAACATAAGACCATCATAAACACCCACAAGCACCTCGTGTCATGTCAAAGCCACCGAGCCATGTGCCTACTTCCAGATATGAGACTTCTCATTGGTAGGCATCATGCAACGGTTTAACACCCAAAGCAAATTAAAATTAGCACATATGACATGGGAGCACATTTTCAAGCAATTTACATTTCATTTTCAGATTTGACATTGGTACATGAAATGTCTTTGCGACAAAAAGGAACTTATGCCCCTCCACAAGATTAAGCATGGGGGCTAAACATTCATGATGGCAAATGAGCCTTTGGCCCCATATGATCAAAATAAGCTATCCAACCACAAATTAAGCATAGCCAAGCCACTAAAACATGTCAAGATCATATAAGGGCATTTACTCACAAGAGAGCATACAAGTGACATTTTTCAAAAGCATAGCCATCAACCATGGATATAAATCAAGATCATCAAGAGCTAAGCCAAACTAACCATAGCTTACCACACTAGCTCACAAAGACATACATATCATTCCATGGTGAACAATGTATATAGGAGAAGCTTTTCCTAAACAATGCATATGATACAAAATGCATGCAACCAAAGATACAAAGATGCCTATACATCATGTTACATATGCCATGCCAAATGCAAGAAATGCACAAAGGAAAGCTATACATATGCTACAAAGGAGCTCCCACACGCCAACTCAAGAAATCAAACAAACACCAAGCTCCCCCGGCAAACGAGTGAAAGTTGCTTGATCTAGGGGTTTGGTGAAAATATCGGCTAGTTGGTCATGTGTGGGTACATGGATCAAAGCTATCTTCCCTTTCTCTACGTTGTCTCTCAAGAAATGATACCTCACTTCTATGTGCTTAGTTTTGGAATGGAGCACTGGGTTCTTTGCAACGCTTATGGCACTGGTGCTATCACATTGAAGTGGAACATGGGTATTCTCCTCACCAAAGTCACTCATGGTGTATGTGATCCAAAGGAGCTGAGAGCAACAACTAGCTGCGGCCACATACTCTGCCTCTGTAGTGGATTGAGCAACACTCGACTGTTTGCGGGAAGACCAAGACACCAAAGAAGAACCCAAGAACTGGCAAGTCCCAGAAGTGGACTTCCTATCCAACCGACACCCGGCAAAATCTGCGTCTGAAAATCCATGAAGTACTAAAGAAGAAGACGCAGAGTACCAAAGGCCAAAGTCGGGAGTATGTCGCAAATACCTGAAGATGCGCTTGACTGCTTGCTGATGCGAAGTCCTCGGAGACGCTTGAAAATGAGCGCACAGACATACCGAGAATTGGATGTCCGGCCTTGTCGCTGTCAAGTAGAGGAGTGACCCGATCATGCTCCGGTACTCCTTCTGGTCCACGTGTTCACCTTCCTCGTCCGCATCAAGAGCTGTAGGCGTACTCATAGGCGTCGCCATGGCCTTGGAGTCCTCCATCTTGAACTTCCTCACAATGTCCTTGGTGTACTTAGCTTGGTGCACAAATGTTCCTTCCTTTGATTGCTTGATTTGTAGCCCGAGGAAGAACTGCAACTCGCCCATCATGCTCATCTCAAATTCCCTGCTCATGTCTTCTGCAAACCTTGCAACAAGAGAGTTAGACGAGCCACCAAAGACAATATCATCCACGTATACCTGCACAATTAGGATATCTCTGCCCTGCCTGAGGAGAAACAAGGTCTGATCGACCTTCCCCATCTCAAACCCTCTCTCAAACAGGAACCCCCTCAACCTACCATACCAAGCTCTAGGCGCCTGCTTCAACCCAACAGCGCCTTCCTCAACTTGTACACCCGGTGGGGGTACTTCTCACTCTCAAACCCCGGTGGTTGCCTCACAAACACCTCTTCCTCCAACACACCGTTCAGGAAAGCACTCTTCACATCCATCTGGTACAACTTGAACCCTTTAGCCACGGAGAAGGCTAGAAGGATCCTGATCGCCTCCAAACGAGCTACAGGAGCGAAAGTCTCCTCGTAGTCGATCCCCTCTTTCTGACTGTACCCCTGAGAAACAAGTCTCGACTTGTTCCTCACCACTTCTCCTTTCTCTCCCTCTTTATTTTTCCACACCCATTTTATCCCAATTGGCTTACACCCTGGAGGAGGGTCAACCAACACCCAAACTTGGTTCCTCTCAAAATTCTCCAACTCCTCATGCATCGAATTAACCCAATTATGATCAGATAGCACGTGTCCAATGTCTTTGGGCTCAAAGGTGGCAACAAAAGCAGCATGAGCGAAATGATAATTGTTCCGAACCCTCGACCGTGTAGTACGTTCATTCATGTCGCCGATGATTCTCGAAGCTGGGTGATCCACTTGCACTCGCCGGGGAGGTTCTCGCCTTGATGCTACCTCCCCCTCAACAGCAGCTTCGCCTTGATCTGGATTTGTCGTTGTAGGTGTGGGAGAGGGCCCGTTCACGATCGTCGTCGAAGTAGTAGGTACATGTTCAGCTGCAGGCACCACACCGCCATCTTCATCATCTCCATGTTCATGCTCCTCCTCCTGAAAGATCTCCTCGCCAAGTTCGTCGTCACCTGCACACTCAAAAACAAGCTGACTACGTGGCTGTATCTCATCGAAGGTTACCTCGCAAGTCTCCACGATTTGGTTAGTTTCAAGATTGAGCACACGAAATGCTCTAGAATGAGATGCATAACCAAAGAAAATACCATCGACAGACCTAGCCTCGAACTTGTCCAACTTCTTCCCTTTCTTCAGAATGAAGCATTTACAACCAAAGACATGGAAGTGACTCACCTTGGGTGTGCGACCGTGCATCAACTCGTAACAGGTTTTCTTCTTATGAACCCTGAGGTAGATCCTGTTCGACACATAGCACGCGGTATTGACCGCCTCAGCCCAGAACCTTCTCAGAGTCCTATGCTCGTCGAGCATCGTCCGAGCCATCTCGCACAAGGTCCTATTTTTCCTTTCCACAACGCCATTCTGGGGAGGCGTATACGGACTCGAAAACTGGTGTTCAAGACCCAAGTCATGGCAAAAGATTTCGAAGCGAGAGTTTTTGAATTCCGAGCCATTGTCACTGCGGATCGCTCGTATGGCATCTCCGTGCCTCTCATTTCTTAACCTCAAGACAAGATCTCGAACAAAACCAAACGTCTCCCCTTTCTCCTCAAGAAAGAACACCCATGCATACCGAGAGTAGTCGTCCACCACAACAAGGACATACCACTTCCCACCCGCAGATCGCACACGAGCTGGGCCAACAAGGTCCTTATGGAGCAGCTCGCATGGACGCTCAGTCATCACATCGGTGAGAGGCGGGTGAGAAGAGGCTACCATCTTGGCATGCCTACATGGCGCACAAACCAACTCTTTCTCAAACCTCAACCGTGGCAATCCTCGGACCAAATTGAGTTTACTCAAGCGAGACAAAAGATCAAAGCTCAAGTGACCCAACTTCCTATGCCACTTCCACAACTCACTCGAAGAACCAGCCAAAAAGCAACGCTCCACACCAGAAGACTGAGAGAAATCAGCTCGGAACACTTGACCCTCGGGAACAACCATGCAAACAAGGTCCCCTCGAGAATCTAAAATCCGAGAACCACCAGGCCGAAACAACACCTCAAAGCCCTCATCCAACAACTGGGACACAGAAAGCAAATTGAACCCCAGCGATTGAACAAGAGCAACACGCCTGAGAGTGACCTTGTCACTTACCTTGATCTCACCTTCTGATAGCACACGCCCTCGCCCATTGTCCCCAAAGGTGATTTATGTCTTGGACACCACCGGGACGAGACTTGAGAACCACCCCTTGTCTCCGGTCATATGCCTCGAGCAACCAGAGTCAATCAACCAAACGTTCCTCAAGTCTCCCACCTGAAATTCAAAAGCGAGCACGTGAGTGAACAAACGACTCAGCACTGGGGTTAGTACCAAAAGAGTAAAACCAGTGCCGAGCCATTTGCTCCAAAGTGGGGTTAGCACAAACCAAATCATCACGCCTATCAAATCTACCACCACGAACACCACCACGGTAACCACTACGAGGGAACCAACCCTCTCTAGCTGGAGGAGGACGAAAGCCACGAAAGGAAAACCGTGGATCGTTCCTCCTCTCCATCTCAAAGCTACGACTCCTCCCACCCCCGTATTGAGCACGAGGTGGAGAACGCCTAGCAAACTGACCACCTGCAAACTTTTCAGACCAACCACCAGAACCACGGCCACCAGAACCAAACCGAGCATCCTCACGAGCACGAAAATCAACTCGCTATCTGCCCAGACCTGCACCGGTCTGACCGGTGTAGCTCGCCCAGCAGCACCACCTGCTGCCTTCCGGTCTCCCCAAGCCGGAACCGTCCTCACAATCGCCTTGGCCCTGGGCATCTGCATACGAGGCTCAGGTACACCATTAGAGGGGTGGTACCTGTCCTTGTTAGCCCACTCTCTAGCCATTCTCTCCTCACGCTTCCTCTTGAAGCAAAACTCATCCTTGTGACCATCTCTCCCACAATACCCACAATGAAACTTTATGGGTTGTGGCTTAGGCTTAGGCTTGGGTTGGGGCTACTCACTCGGCTTCTCACCCTTCTTCTCTCCTTCCTCACCTCCCTTTGGGCTCACAAACTTCACCGGTTTTTGGAAATCATTTGTTGGGTGAGGGAATATGGGTGGATCTGGAGTAGTGTCAAGTTTGTTTCTGAGATGATTAGGCTTGGGCTCAAACTTGTTCTTGTGTCTGTTTGGTGGTAGGATAGGAATCTCTCCAACTCTCTCAACTCCCTCACCACTGTTCTCTCCAAGCTTGTCAGCCCCAAGTGCCTGACCATCATAGTGTTTGAAAGCCGCTATCATGATACCAAGCTGAGGCTCCTGACCCGACAACCAGCTCATACATTTTCTCAGCTCATCATTCTCATCCTGCAAGCGATCAACATAATGTGCAAGCTCCAAATTCTTAACCGCATGCAATTCACAACTAGAGCAAGAAGTGGGAATAGGCTCTTTCATCTTAGCCTCAAGCGAAACAGTGTAAGCATGCATCTCATCAATCTTTCCATGCAAAACAGGGCAAGAAGTGCAAGCACCTAGCAAAGCAGGTCTAGACTTAAGCTCAGCCACTTCAACCCTAAGCATATCTAGTTCATCACAAGTAGAAGCATGCTTATCCTTAAGAGCAGTAAGATCAGCTAGGTACATAGAGCAATCACAGCAATCAATCTCATCAGAAACCACAGGAGAAGCCATAAGTGAATCAATCTCAAGCTTAGCATCTAGGTTCTGGGTTTCTAGCTCAGCCACACGGTTCCTAGCATCTTCTAGTGAGGCCCTAAGCTCTTTCCTCATCTTCTTAGCCTCTCTAAGCATGTGATCGCGATTATCAAGCAAGTCAACCAACTCATCATTCTCCTTGCGCAAAGAAGAGAGCTCATCACATACCTCATCCTCGGAGTCGGAGTCCGAGTCGCTCTGGTGACTCTTCTTGCTGCCGGAACTACGAGCCATGCCGCAGAAGCCATCTCCCGCGAAGCAGCTCAACCCGCTCAAGTTCCTGGATGACTTCTTGTTCTTGCGCCGATCACCTTCATCTTCACTGCTACTCGAGCTCGAGGAAGAGTAGGCAGAGCTGGAGTCGACGTCGCTCGCTCCGACCATCGCTCGGGCCTTCCTGCCGCGGCCGTCCTTCTTCCTCGATCGTCGCTCGTCCTTGTGCTTGTTCTTATGCTTGTGATCGCGCCTCGATCGGTACTTGCCGTCCTTGCTCGACCGGTGCCTGTAGCCATCCTTGTAGCCGTCCTTGTTCTCCGTCTTCTCCGGGCAGTCGGCGACGAAGTGTCCTGGCTTGCCGCACTGAAAGCACGTCCGTGCTGTCCTCCTCGTGTTCACTCGGTTCTCGTGCAGCCTCTCGAACCGCCTGGTCAGCAACGCCAGCTCGTCCTCTCCAAGCACGTCGAACTCCTCGTCTAGCAAAGACATCAAAGAAGACAGAGAGTACATCCTGGAGGATGCGTTAGCGTTAGACTTAGCTCCTTTGCCACCAACGAGAGCAAGACTATGAGAATCAGTCGGGCTCTCGGTCTTGGCTGTCATACCACGGTCCAACTCAGCCGACTTGAGCTTCGAGAACAGCTCGTTCACCGTCAAGGTGTCATACTTCTCGGACTCAACAATAACCTCAAACTTCCCGTCCCATACGGTATGATCCAACGAGTGCAAGAGCTTCACGGCTCTATCATGATCATCGTATGGGAGCACGGCCACATTGGCTCTCATGTTGTTCACAACGACCGTAAACCGCTGGAAAAGGGCATCGACGGACTCGCTGGGGAGATGAGTGAAGTTCTCGTACTCTCTCCGGTAAGTCGCGTACATCCGAGCCTGAACCTGAGCATTCCCAGCATGAGCATCCTTCAACTGCTCCCAAATCCTACAAGCTAAGTCCTCTGTCTGAACCCGATCGAATTCAGGCTGCACAGAGCACAAAACAAGTAGTCGACAGCCTTGTTGTTGGCTTCGAACATATCCCTCGATCCTGCAGCAAGGAAGTTCATCGGATGAACATAAGCTGTGTTCACTGTGACGACCCAAAGGATCTGACCCTTTCCGCGGAGGAACACTGCCATCCGCCTCTGCCACATCTGGTAGTTCTTCCCATCGAAGTGCGAAGGACCCGAACCTCGTTCCTGGTACGCCATCTTTGGATCTTAGACTGGTAAGAGTCAATAAGGACCCGAACCGGCGCAGATACCAATTGAAGGACCGATTAGGCGAACCAGAGAGGGGGGAGTGAATGGGAGCCGATAAAAATTCTTCTCGAAGGAGATGAGAACTCCAACAAGACGAACACGGCTTCCAAATCATGTCTCCGGCTCAACTACCCAAGTTGGCCAAGACCACGCAACCACTGGAGTGCTACTGGTCCTAGGAACCAACAACCACCTACACCTACTCGAGAACACAGCGGAAAAACCAACTTGAGCAGGTACTGGGCTACACCGGTCAGGCCGGTGAGCAGCACCGGTCAGACTGATCCCTGCTGGCAAAATCTGAGAACTTCCACAGAAGGCCTCCACACCGGTCAGGCCGGTGTAGCTCGCCGGTCAGACCGGTCCAAGCCAGGAAATCCCAAATCCACCAAACTGACCTACCGAGCTCCAAACAGGACCAAACTCGAAACAGCAGCAACACGGGACAACAACGAACTCACCCAGACGTTCACCCGAGGCAAAACCCACAGAGCCTCTGCACTGGTCAGACTGGTGAGCAGCACCGGTCAGACCGGTCAGGCTGGGCCGCTCGGGGATGAACAGCACCCGCGGGTCAACTCCCCCAAATCCAACTCCTGATATCCCGAATCGCTCCACAGATTTGTGCAAGACTTTGGGGATAGTAGGAACACCTCATGGGCACTCCATAGCCAAGATTTGGTCCACCAAAACTTGCTAAATCAAGAGGTATCGAAGAAATCCCACCAAGAACGCCTCTAACCCAAGAGCCACGAAAACCCCAAAATCGAGCCCCTTTGCTCACGGATTTGGGAGGGGAATCAAAGGGAAAAGAACCACGAAGGGTTCATGCATACATCCCCCACCAAATCCGAAAGAGAAAGGCCTCGAAATCGCTCCAAGAAAATTGCCAAGAAAGGGCTCCGAAAATCACCAAAAAGGAGAAACGGGAAAGACACATCCAAGCCTTGAGGAACCACGCCGAATCATCTATACATACCAAAGAGGTTCATACAAGGTCTAGCTTGCCGCCCGATCATCCTTCCCTCTCACAAGATCTCACCATGAAGCTCTCAAGCTATTCCTAAGAAAATCCTAAGGAAAATAGGAAGGAAACTAGGAAAACCAAATGAGCTAGGGTTCCAAGAGATGGCTGCCATCCTCTCACCACTTGGGTTATATGGAGGCAACCGAAAGACGAAAATACCCTTACTAGCTAACTAGGGATACATGCCCCTTAAGGGCGAATTCGGAAATCTTTGTCTTCGCTCCATCGGACGGATGCCCAGCGACCGCAAACTTGCTTAGCCTCGACGCAATCCTTGCGATCCCGACGCGTGTCCTCCGCTTCGAATATTCCGGACTGCGTCATCGAACACCGGTCAGACCGGTGCTCCTCACCGGTCAGACCGGTACCCACCGGTCAGACCGGTACCCACCGGTCAGACCAGTCAGACCCACCGGTCAGACCGGTCTGGAGCTGCTGCACCTCCGTCTTCGGTTCTTCGGTCTTGGCTTTGTGGATCAACCAAGGAACCCAGTGCTTTTCTGGTGAACCACCGGAAACCCCGCGAACTCGGTGTAGCCTCCGCCAATCACCACTCATGACTCGGCTCCCACGTAGTCCCGGCTCGACCTTGGTTTTGAGGCTCAACCAAGAAACCGTCCATGACTTCATCTTGCCGTTCTTGCCACCATGCGGCCCGCACTTGACCCCGCTGGCCACCGGGTCTCTCGAACCAAGCCTACTTGTCTTCTCCACACCTGGAGGCCTCACCGGCAATGACCTTTAGCGCTTGTTCTTCACCTACACCTGCACCAGTCAAGCCGCAACCTGCACCTGCAATACTTAGCCAAGAATCAGTCCACACCACGTTGTTAATCACTCATCACACCAGGAAGCGACCATCCACCAGTCCTCGAACCACACCTGGCTCTCAGATGTTTACTATTCATCAGTCGCCCACCCATGGTGTAACGGCCAGGTCGAGCGTGCCAATGGCATGGTTCTCCAAGCTCTCAAAGACCGTATCTTTGATGACCCCTAAATTATGCTTCCCGGTGGTTAGCCGAGCTACCACATGTGATTTGGGGCCTGCGGACCCAAGTTAGTTCAGCCACGGGCTTCTCGCCTTTCTTTCTGGTCTATGGTTCAGAGGCCATCCTACCCACCGACGTCACTTTCGGAGCTCCGCGTATACAGTTCTACGAGGAGGGAGAAGCCGAGCAAACTCGTTGTGTCGACCTTGACAGCCTCGAGGAACAAAGAGTGGCAGCCGTTATGAGGCAAGCCCGCCACAACTAGCAACTCCGTCAGTACCATGATCGCAACGTCAAGGAGTGCTCCTTCAATGTTGGCGACCTAGTCCTAAGACGCATCCAGAAGACCGACGGCATGCACAAGTTGTCCGCCCCTTGGGAAGGACCCTTCACCGTCACAAAAGTCATCAGCCCGTCTATGTATCACCTCCAATGGGGCGACAGGCAATGAGTACCCAACCCATGGAACGTGGAGCACCTTCGATGATTCTATCCGTAGAATAGTTTTCATTACAGCTATGTATTCTTCGTCTTTGTATTTTCAGCAGTCATCTGCTGTATCTCGAGCTCTACCCTCTTTTCTTTCATGTCATGTACCCTCCCCCTCGACATGCTCGGGGGCTTGGCAAAAACCAATACAGGGGTCGAAAGACCTGAGGGTGAAGTTTTTTTTGTTCCTCCCCCTCGACATGCTCGGGGGCTTGGCACAAGCCAATACAAGGGTCACTCGACCTGAGGACGTCGTCCATCATGATTGCTTACACTATGTTGCTGCGAGCCTGCTTGGTCGTGTGGTTGCAAAACCAGAGTCCCAGACTCCTCCCCGCGCGCGGACCGCACGTGAGTCTCCCTGCTGAGCTATGATGGTCGGTAAGCCAGCCTTTCCGTGAGTAGTGGTTAGCGGGGCATAATAAAAAGACATTGCTTCAGGGCAACCAAGCTCGCGCAAACATAAACTAAGTCAGTCATGCAAGCCAACAGAAGATCATCAAAAGTTATTTACATGATTGGCAGAGGAGGGGTACAACTCTATGACTACCACTACTCTTCACCGTCGTCGCCCTCGTAATCGATGGCGTCCATTATCTTCTCAGCAGCCTCCCGCACCTCGTCCTCTACGGCCTTGAGGTCCTTTGTCGCGTGTGGGCCTTCCCCGACCTTGATCATGTCAACCTCAGGGTGATGCGACTTCACTCGCACCAGCGACTCCGTCGCCACCGTCAAACTCGTAGACCTCAAGAGATCGACCAACTTCTGGGGTGCAGCCAGAAGCCGATCTATTGCAGGCTCGGACTCCTCCCCAGTGACTTGAGGCTCCACCATGTCCATCACATGATTGGCGGCGTTCTTCAAGTCGTTCACCTCCACCTCAAGTCCTGCAATGGTGACCTGGTCATTCCGCAACGACTGCAAAGCTACCACGAGACTGACCTCGAGGACCTTTCGTGTTTGTTTCTCGTAAGCCAGCTTCTGGCTCACGACATACTCACTGTCCACGATGGCCTTCATCGCCTCCTTTAGCTCGTTGCCCGATGCGTCAGCGGCCCGCTGAAAGGACCTTGTGATGCCTAGAGGGGCGATGAATAGGATCACTTTAAAATTCTGCAAAAACTTAGCAGCGGATCAGGGACCGGATGACCCGGCACGAGTGACCAGATGACCCCGGGGGGTCTGGGTCACCCTGGCACTTGGGCTGGATCAACCAGCGCGCGAAGGTAGAGTACAATAAGCTATGGAAAACTTGAATCTGCAGAAAGTAAATGAATCAAACTTTGCGTATACGGTGTAGACACCACCCGCAACCAAAGATTTCACAAGCAACAACACAAATATGGAGATCGATTCGAAAATAAGCTTCTAGGGTTAGAGAAAGGTGATGAACTCAAATGAGCAAGAGACAAACGATTTAATCCGAAGTTCACTCCCACAAAGGAAGCTACGTCTCCGTTGAGGATCCCACGAAGGGAGGGCTATCACCAAGAGCCTCTTTCCTCACCCAATTCCCACAAAGGAAAATTGGTGCTCACTAAGAGAAATCCACAAAGGATGAGTAATACAAACGATCCCGGGTGCTCCACATGGAGAGGGCACTCAACAGGCGACGCCTAACCATCTAGAAGCAAGCTTCAAGAGTAACAAACACGAATCAATCAACCAAAGCCACCACAAGTGCTTCTTGAGAGGAAGGAGTGAAGAGCTCTCACAAGGGGGCTAAATCCTACACCTCAAATGTCTCTCACACCCAAACCCTAGGAGGAATCCTTGCTAGGAGAGCTTGGAAGGGAGTTGGTAGAGAGGGAAGCAAGCTTGCGAGGTGTTTCAATGGAGGGAGAGGCGGAACCCTAGAGAGGAGGAAGAAGGGGTATAAATACCCGAGCTCCCGGAGCTAGCCGTTATGTGGCCCCTGCGGCCTGGCCGGGTCAACCGGCACAAGTGGCCGGGTCACCCGGCTCCCTCCAGAGCCGTCCCGGGTCGCCCGGCCACTCAGGCCGGTTGACCCGGTAAGGCAGGGAAAGCTAGGTTAAGCTATTCCAAGGCATTCTAGGGTTTTGCTAATGATTTTTCTAGGGTTTTCACTCTAAGAAAAGATGAGAGGATATCAAGTTGAGCACTTGTAGCGAGCCTCGACCAACCGATCACGTCCCTCTTTATAGTACGGTGTTTCCTAAACTCAAATTCAAATCAAAAATTAAAATTAAATCGCCGATTGAGCTTGGACACCTTTTGTATAAAATTGAGGGCCTTCCTTTGAATATTCTCATTTATTTCTTTTTATCCTTGCACACACTTAGTTGAATGGTCAAATACCCAAATTATATTTGTCATTATCACCAAAATAATTAGGGGCCTAGATGCTCTTTCAAACTCCCCCTTTTTGGTGATTGATGACAACTATAATTTGAGCTCATAAGAGAGGAATAAAATGAAATGTTGTGTCCAATTATTTTGATGAAAGCTCCCCCTAAATATGTGCCTTCTCAAATAAAATGGCCTCAAAATGCCAATAACACATATTTAGAAAGGGCTCCCCCTAAATCATTGCATACAACACAAGGTGCAAAGGTGTGATAAGCAATAATCCGTGATGCATATGACAAGTATATCACAACAATAAAGTGAGAAATAACAAGATATCAACGAACACATGCATCACACAAAACAATTAAGGTTCTTACATCACACTAGCATAGATAAGAATACCACAAATAAGTCTTACAAATAAAAGTTTGCACTTGGCACATCATCATCCATCACACCACACATAGTTCATTACATGTCCACTAGTTCTATTACAAGAATAGCGATAAAAGATAGATAGATAGTGATGAGGGGCTTCCATCCTCCAAATTCACTCCCCCTTTGGCAACAAGCACCAAAAAGGGAGCTACTCCTCGTCATCATTGTCGTACTCCTCATCATCACGCTCACCACCTCCATAGTCCTCTTCCTCTTCATCATCATCAACCGAGACCCAAGAGCCAAGGTCCTCCCACGGGTTAGGAACGGGAGATGGAGGATCAAAGGTCTTCATCTCATGCACCGAAGAGTGAGGAAGGTTGAGCCGAGCTGCCATGTCCTTTTGATTCTTTTCTTGCCTATGTAGCTCTTGAGCCAACCACTGACGGTCGGCATCACGCTCTCTAGCATCTTTGTGGAGCATGTTGAAGCAAGCAAACAAGCCCTTGGCAATGAAATTTAACTTCCCTCTCTTACCCCTTGGAGCCCCATGAGAGTGAGAGGCACCCTCCATTGGAAGGGGGTCATATGCACTCCTTGAAGGTGGAGCATGAGAAGAGGAGGCACCCGCATCAATGGGTCCATCAATGGGATAAATGCCCGGGTATGGTCCTCTAGCATCAATACCGGTCTGATGCTTGCCAAGTCTGAAAGTTTGCACAAGCTTTCCTTTGCTAGTCTTGTAGTGCTCATGAGTGACATCCGTCTTAAGATCAAGTTTAGTGGCATGCTTAACCATCATAAAGATATATGGTGCATAGTGACATCCACTAGAAGAGGTGTGAGAGCAAATGATAATCTCATTCCATAGGAAATGGCAAGCATTGAACTTAGGTTGACCAGGAGCCATTTGATAAAGTAAGTTTCTAGCTCTATGAGAAATGTTGTCAGAATCACCACCTCTAGGACAAAGAGTATACCTTTTTTTTTGAGAATGACAAAGAGTATACCTAAACAAGAGGTTGAGCATCTTGTAATATGGGGTGAGTCCACTTGTATGACCATAGTTGATATTTCCATAGGCACGTTCATACATAAATCTCATCTTAGTCACTTCTAGCTCATCTCCACTATGAAGTTTGACAAGATCACTAGAGAATTGGGTTGTTGTGGTTGCACCTCTAAGTTTGAAAAGCATAGCAAACTCACTAACAGTGATTGAGAACCTCTTACCACCAACGGTGAAGTGCATGGCATTCTCATCTCGATCAACATAAAGAGTGGCATAGAATTGTGCCACCACCTCCTGAGAGTAGTCCGAGCGTAAGCCCATGAGATAAGCAATCCCCATGAACTGACAGCGAGTGTGTACAGCCTGCATAGCCTCTTCAATAGGTGGAGGAAGATCAAGCAAGAAAGGCCAATCAATCCACTTCATCTCAGTTGTGATACGTCCCTTGGGTAGGATGGTTGACTCATACCAATCGGCTTGATGAGCAAGCCAAAACTGATCATCGCTGAAGAAAGACCTTTGGAGCACCCTCGGGTCTTGAAAACGAAGTGGCCTCATGTCGGTCCCGGCCTTCATGTAATTCACCAAAGGAGGGTCACGCCTTGTACGCTCCGGAGAGTGAACTGGGATGGCCATTTGCACATAGAGAGACAAGTCCATGTCCGCATCATATCGATCTCCCACTTCATCGGCGGTACTTGCCCTCTTGGTCCTAGCACCAATGGTGGTGGTCCTCCTCTGAAGAATGGGGTTGCCATCTTGACCACGACCACGGCCTTTAGCACGGGGAGGAGGAGCTTGAGGCTTGGTCCTCTTTTCATGCACATGTATGCCATACTCTTCACCTGATGAACGCTCTTCCTCCTCCTCACTTGATTCGGAGCGAATCTCCTTGCCACGAGTGCTCCCCTTCTCTCTACTCATCTGTAGATCGAAAAGATATGAAAGGAATTCAGATTGGAAACAAGAACCACTTGAAACAGGGTTCATTAGGTCACCCAGACCCTAGCCGGGTCAACCGGCACTGGTGGCCGGGTCAACCGGCGGGTCGGGATGAACCCTAGAACACTTGAATCAAAGGCGCGAGTGATATGATTATGGGATTGAAGCAAGATCATAGATAGTTGTTCTAGAGCATAAATGGAAGCTATTAACCGAGGGAAATCATTTAGAACAAACTACATTGAGAGATTGGGAAATCCGGAGTTTGAATCGATTTTACCGTTGGATTCCCGCGAAGTTTCCGGAACACCCGATGAGGAAGGAGCTCTTGGAGAGGAGGAGAATCCAATCCCCCAAACCGCGGAGGAATTCCATGGATGAGCGCGGAAATCGCCTTGGGCAGTCTTGGGGAGGCAGCGGCGGTTCGATGTGAGTGAGTGAGTGAGGTTCGCATGTAAAATGAAGCAAAACTCGTGTTTCGAACATTGATGCACTATTCCGGGGTACCGAAGTTGCGAAAACGGTTTCGCATCCAAAGCATCCATTCTACTCCATTGGACCTGAAATGCTATTTGAGAGTGCTTTAGACCATTTCGGAAACCTCTATAATGTAAATAGATGGAAAAATTGTGTTTTGAACCCGAATGCATTATTCCGGGGTACCGAAGTTGCAACAACAAATTCGCATCAAAAGCATCCATTCTACTCCATTGGACCCAAAATGGTGTTTGATAGTGCTTTGGACAATTTCAGAAACGTTCAGAATGTAAAAAGATGCAAAAATTGTGTTTCGAACCTTAATGCATTATTTCGGGGCACCGAAATTGTGAAAACGGTTTCGCACCAAAAGCATCCATTCTACTCCATTGGACCCGAAATGATGTTTGGGAGTGCTTTGGACCATTTCGGAACCTTCATAATGTAAAAAGGTGCAAAACTTGTGTTTCGAACGTGACTGCACTATGTCGGGGTACCGAAGTTGCGGAAATGGTTTTGCACCAAATGCATCTATTCTACTCCATTGGACCCAAAATGATGTTTGGTAGTGTTTTGGAGCATTTCGCAAACTTTCAGCATCTAAAATGATGCAAAACTTGTGTTTCGTACATGGATGCACTATTCCGGGGTACCGAAGTTGCGAAAACGGATTCACGTCAAAAGGATCCATTCTACTCAATTTTACCCGAAATGGTGT
Organism: Cenchrus fungigraminus; assembly: GCA_036936925.1. Classification (NCBI taxonomy): domain Eukaryota; kingdom Viridiplantae; phylum Streptophyta; class Magnoliopsida; order Poales; family Poaceae; genus Cenchrus; species Cenchrus fungigraminus. The sequence continues at coordinate 50,605,614 of CM072772.1, read as the reverse complement.
TTGAGAGTGCTTTGGACCATTTTGGAAACCTTCAGAACGTAAAAAGATACAAAAAATGTGTTTCGAACCTTAATGCATTATTTAGGGGTACCGAAGTTGGGAAAACGGTTTTGCACCAAAACCATTCATTCTACTCCATTGGACCCGAAATGATGTTTGGGAGTGCTTTGGACCATTTCGGAACCTTCAGAATTTAAAAAGGTGCAAAACTTGTGTTTCAAACCCGAATGCACTATGTCGGGGTACCGAAGTTGCGGAAAGGGTTTTGCACCAAAAGCATCCATTCTACTCCATTAGACCCAAAATGAAGTTTGGGAGCATTTTGGAGCATTTCACAAACTTTCAACATGTAATAATATGCAAAACTTGTGTTTCAAACATGGATGAACTATTCCGGGGTACCGAAGTTGCAAAAATAGTTTCACATCAAAAGCATCCATTATACTCCATTGGACCCGAAATGGTGTTTGAGAGTGCTTTGGACCATTTCGAAAACCTTCTGAATGTAAAGAGATGCAAAAATTGTGTTTCGAATCAGAATGCATTATTTCGGGGTACCGAAGATGCAAAAACGGTTTCGCACTAAAAGCATCCATTCTACTCCATTGGACCCAAAATGATGTTTGGGAGTGCTTTGGACCATTTTGGAACCTTCAGAAAGTAAAAAGGTGCAAAACTTGTGTTTCGAACCTGAATGCACTATGTCGGGGTACCGAAGTTGCGAAAATGGTTTTGCACCAAATCCATCCATTCTTCTCCATTGGAACCAAAATGAAGATAGGGAGTGTTTTAGAGCATTTCGCAAACTTTCAGCATGTAAAAAGATGCAAAACTTGTGTTTCAAAAATGGATGCACTATTCCGGGGTACCGAAGTTGCGAAAACGGTTTCACATCAAAAGCATCCATTCTACTCCATTGGACCCAAAATGGTGTTTGAGAGTGCTTTGGACAATTGAGAGCCATGTGTGGTTCGAGGACCGGTGGATGGTCGCTTCCTGGTGTGATGAGTGATTGACAACGTGGTGTGGACTGATTCTTGGCTAACTATTACAGGTGTAGGTTGCGGCTTGACTGGTGTTGGTGCAGGTGAAGAACAAGCGCGAAAGGTCGTTGCCGGTGAGGCCTCCAGGTGTGGAGAAGACAAGTAGGCTTGGTTCGAGGGACCCGGTGGCCAGCGGGGTCAAGTGCGGGCCGCATGGTGGCAAGAACGGCAAGATGAAGTCATGGACGGTTTCTTGGTTGAGCCTCAAAACCAAGGTCGAGCCGGGACTACGTGGGAGCCGAGTCATGAGTGGTGATTGGCGGAGGCTACACCGAGTTCGCGGGGTTTCCGGTGGTTCACCAGAAAACCACTGGGTTCCTTGGTTGATCCACAAAGCCAAGACCGAAGAACTGAAGACGGAGGTGCAGCAGCATCGGACCGGTCTGACCGGTGGGTACCGGTCTGACCGGTAAGGTGCACCGGTCTGATCAGTGTGCGACGACGCAGTCCGGAATCTTCGATGCGGAGGACACGCGTCGGGATCGCAAGGCTTGCATCGAGGCTAAGCAAGTTTGCGGTCACTAGGCATCCATCCGATGGTGCGAAGACAAAGACTTCCAAATTCGCCCTTGAGGGGCATGTATCCCTAGTTAGCTAGTAAGGGTATTTTAGTCTTTCGGTTTCCTCCATATAACCCAAGTGGTGAGAGGATGGCAGCCATCTCTTGGAACCCTAGCTCATTTGTTTTCCTATTTTCCCTTCCTATTTTCCCTAGGATTTTCATAGGACTAGCTTGAGAGCTTCATGGTGAGATCTTGTGAGAGGGAAGGATGATCGGGCGGCAAGCTAGACGTTGTATGAACCTATTTGGTATGTATAGATGATTCGGCGTGGTTCCTCAAGGCTTGGATGTGTCTTTCCCGTTTCTCCTTTTTGGTGATTTTCAGAGCCCTTTCTTGGCGATTTTCTTGGAGCGATTTCGAGGCCTTTCTCTTTGGGATTTGGTGGGAGATGTATGCTTGAACCCTTCGTGGTTCTTTTCCCTTTGTTTCCGCTCCCAAATCCGTGAGCAAAGGGGCTCGATTTTGAGTTTTTCTTGGCTCTAAGGTTAGTGGCATTCTTGGTGGGATTTCTTCGATTCCTCTCGGTTTAGCAAGTTTTGGTGGACCAAATCTTGGCTATGGAGTGCCCATGAGGTGTTCCTACTATCCCCAAAGTCTTGTGCAAAACTGTGGAGTGATTTGGGAGATCGGGAGTTGGATTTGGGGGAGTTGACCCGCGAGTGCTGTTCATCCCGAGAGCTCAGGTCACACCGGCCTGACCGGTGCCTCACACCGGTCTGACCGGTGCAGACTCTTGGTTGAGTTTTGCTTGGGTGAACGTCTTGGTGAGTTCCCTGTTGTCCCGTGTTGCCGTTGTTTCGAGTTTGGTTCAGTTTGGAGCTCGGTAGGTCTGTTTGGTGGATTTGGGATTTTCTGGCTTGGACCGGTCTGACCGGTGAGCTACACCGGCCTGACCGGTGTAGAGGCCTTCTGTGGAAGTTCTCAGACTTTGCCAGCAGAGACCGGTCTGACCGGTGCTACTCACCGGCCTGACCGGTGTAGTCCAGTGGTGCTCGAGTTGCTAGTTCCGCTGCGTTCTCGAGTCGGTGTAGGTGGTTGTTGGTTCCTAGGACCAGTAGCACTCCAGTGGCTGCGTGGTCTTGGCCAACTTGGGTAGTTGAGTCGGAGAAGTGTTTCGGAAGCCGTGTTCGTCTTGTTGGAGTTCCCATCTCCTTCGAGAAGAATTTTTATCGGCTCCCATTCACTCCCCCCTCTCTGGTTCGCCTAATCGGTCATTCAATTGGTATCGGAGCCGGTTCGGGTCTTCATTGACTCTAGCCAGTCTAAGATCCAAAGATGGCGTACCATGAACGGGGTTCGGGTCCTCCGCACTTCGATGGGAAGAACTACCAGATGTGGCAGAGGCGGATGGCAGCGTTCCTCCGCGGAAAGGGTCAGATCCTTCGGGACATTACGGTGAACACAGCTTATGTTCATCCGATTAACTTCCTTGCTCCAGGATCGAGGGATATGTTCGACGCCAACAACAAGGAGGTCGACTACTTGTTTCGTGCTCTGTGTCAGTCCGAATTCGATCGGGTTTAGACAGAGGACTTAGCTTGTAGGATTTGGTTGGAGCTGAAGAATGCTCATGCTGGGAATGCTGAGGTTCAGGCACGGTTGTATGCGACTTACCGGAGAGAGTACGAGAACTTCACTCATCTCCCCGGTGAGTCTATTGATGCCTTGTTCCAGCAGTTCACGGTGGTTGTGAACAACATGAGGGCCAACGTCGACGTCCTCCCGTACGATGACCATGATAGAGCTGTGAAGCTCTTACACGCGCTGGATCGTACCGTGTGGGATGGAAAGGTCGAGGCCATTCTTGAGTCCGAGAAGTACACCACTTTGACGGTGAACGAGCTGTTCTCTAAGCTTAAGTCTGCTGAGGTTGATCGTCGTTTGACAGCCCGTCTTGAGAGCCCGACTGGCTCCCATAGTCTTGCTCTCGTCGGTGGCAAAGTGGCTAAGTCTAACGCTAACGCATCCTCCAGGATGTACTCTCTGTCTTCTTTGATGTCTTTGCCAGACGAGGAGTTCGATGTGCTTGGAGAGGACGAGCTGGCGTTGCTGACCAGGCGGTTCGAGAGGCTGCACGAGAACCGGGTGAACACGACGAGGACAGCACGGACGTGCTTTCAGTGCAGCAAGCCAGGACACTTCGTCGCCGACTGCACGGAGAAGACTGAGAACAAGGACAACTACAAGGACGGCTACAAGCACCGGTCGAGCAAGGACGGCAAGTACCGATCGAGGTGCGATCAGAAGCATAAGAACAAGCACAAGGACGAGCGACGATCGACAAAGAAGGATGGCTGCGGTAGGAAGGCCCGAGCGATGGTCGGAGCGAGAGACGTCGACTCCAGCTCCGCCTACTCTTCCTCGAGCTCGTGTAGCAGCGAAGATGAAGGTGATCGGCGCAAGAACAAGAAGGCATCCAAGAACTTGAGCGGATTGAGCTCCTTCGCGGGATATGGCTTCTGCGGCATGGCTCGTAGCTCCGGCAGCAAGAAGAGTCACCAGAGCGACTCAGACTCCGAGGATGAGGTACGTGACGAGCTTCCCTTCTTGCGTGAGGAGAACGAGCATCTTGGCAAGTTGCTTGATAACCGCGATGACATGCTTAGAGAGGCCAAGAAGATGAGGAAAGAGCTTAGGGCCTCACTAGAAGATGCTAGGAACCGAGTAGCTGAGCTAGAAACCCAGAACCTTAATGCTAAGCTTGAGATATATTCGCTTAAGGCTTCTCCTGTGGTTTTTGATGAGATTGATTGTGATGATTGCTCTGTGTACCTAGCTGATCTTACTGCTCTTAAGGATAAGCATGCCTCTACTTGTGATGAACTAGATGTGCTTAGGGTTGAAGTGGCTGAGCTCAAGTCTAGACCTGCTTTGCTAGGTGCTTGCACTTCTTGCCCTGTTTTGCATGGAAAGATTGATGAGATGCATTCTTACACTGTTTCGCTTGAGGCTAAGTTGAAAGAGCCTATTCCTACTTCTTGCTCTACTTGTGAAGTGCATGCTTTGAAAAATCTGGAACTTGCACACTATGTGAATCGCTTGCAGGATGAGAATGATGAGTTGAGGAAAATGATGGGTTGGTTCTCGGGGCATGAACCTCAGCTTAAGATGATGATAGAGGCATACAAGCATGATGGGCAAGCACTTGGTTCGGAGAAGGTTGGAGAGTGTAGTGGTGAGGGAGGAGAGAAGATTGGTGATATCCAAGCTCCACCAAAAACCTTCCACAAAAGTGCCTATGCTCCTATGCCCAACCCACTGAAAAACAAACTTGACACAACCCCAGATCCTCCCATATTCCTTCACTCCACAAATGATTTCCAAAAACCCATCAAGTTCAAGAGTGACTTGGGGAATGTGTTCTTTGGGAAAGAGGGTGTGAAGCCTAGTGATGAGAAACCGGTTGAGAAGCCGAGTGGAGAGAAACCAAGTGAGCAGCCCCATCCCAAGCCTAAACCTAAGCCCGTGCGGTTTCATTGTGACTATTGTGGGAGAGATGGTCACAAGGGTGAGTTTTGCTTCAAGAAGAAGCGTGAGGAGAGAATGGCAAAGGAGTGGGCTAACAAGGACAAGTACCACCCTTCCAATGGTGTACTTGAGCCTCGTATGCAGATGCCCAGGGCCAAGGCGATTGTGAGGACGGTTCCGGCTTGGGGAGATCGGAAGGTTGCAGGTGGTGCTGCTGGTCGAGCTACACCGGTCAGACCGGTACACTACACCGGTCAGACAGTGCAGGTCTGGACAGACAGCTGTCTGGTTTAAGTGCTCGTGAGGATGCTCGGTTTGGTTCAAGTGGTCATGGTTCTGGTGGTTGGTATGGAAAGTCTGCAGGTGGTCAGTTTGCTAGACGGTCTCCACCTCGTGCTCAATACGATGGTGGGAGGAGTCGTAGCTTTGAGATGGAGAGGAGGAACGGTCCACGGTCTTCCTTTCGTAGCTTTCGTCCTCCTCCAGCTAGAGAGGGTTGGTTCACTCGTAGTGGTTACTGTGGTGGTGTTCGTGGGGGTAGCTTTGATAGGCGTGATGATATGGTTTGTGCTAACCCCACTTTGGAGCAAATGGCTCGGCACTGGTTTCACTCTTTTGGTACTAACTCCAGTGCTGAGTCGTTTGTTCACTCACGTGCTCGCTTTTGAATTTCAGGTGGGAGTCTTGAGGAACGTTTGGTTGATTGACTCCGGTTGCTCGAGGCATATGACCAGAGACAAGGGGTGGTTCTCAAGTCTCGTCCCGGTGGTGTCCAGGACATACATCAACTTTGGGGACAATGGGCGAGTGCGTGTGCTTTCATAAGGTGAGATCAAGGTAAGTGATAAGGTCACTATCAGGTGTGTTGCTCTTGTTCAATCGCTGGGGTTCAATTTGCTTTCTGTGTCCCAGTTGTTGGATGAGGGCTTTGAGGTGTTGTTTCGGCCTGGTGGTTCTCGGATTTTAGATTCTCGAGGGGACTTAGTTTGCATGGTCGTTCCCGAGGGTCAAGTGTTCCGAGCTAATTTCTCTCAATCTTCTGGTGTGGAGCGTTACTTTTTGGCTAGTTCTTCGAGTGAGTTGTGGAAGTGGCATAGGAAGTTGGGTCACTTAAGCTTTGACCTTTTGTCTCGCTTGAGTAAACTCAATTTGGTCCGAGGATTGCCACGGTTGAGGTTTGAGAAAGAGTTGGTTTGTGTGCCGTGTAGGCATGCAAAGATGGTAGCCTCTTCTCACCCGCCTCTCACCGATGTGATGACTGAGCGTCCATGCGAGCTGCTCCATATGGACCTTGTTGGCCCAGCTCGTGTGCGATCTGCGGGTGGGAAGTGGTATGTCCTTGTTGTGGTGGACGACTACTCTCGGTATGCGTGGGTGTTCTTTCTTGAAGAGAAAGGGGAGACGTTTGGTTTTGTTCGAGATCTTGTCTTGAGGTTAAGGAACGAGAGGCACGGAGATGCCATACGAGCGATCCGCAGTGATAATGGCTCGGAATTCAAAAACTCTCGCTTCGAAACCTTTTGCCATGACTTGGGTCTTGAACACCAGTTTTCGAGTGCGTTTACGCCTCCCCAGAATGGCGTGGTGGAAAGGAAAAACAGGACCTTGTGCGAGATGGCTCGGACGATGCTCGATGAGCATAGGACTCCGAGAAGGTTCTGGGCTGAGGCGGTCAATACCGCGTGCTACCTGTCCAACAGGATCTACCTCAGGGTCCACAAGAAGGAAACCTGCTATGAGTTGATGCACCGTCGCACACCAAAGGTGAGTCACTTCCATGTCTTTGGCTGTAAATGCTTCATTCTTAAGAAAGGGAAGAAGTTGGACAAGTTCGAGGCTAGGTCTGTCGATGGCATTTTCTTTGGTTACGCATCTCATTCTAGAGCATATCGTGTGCTCAATCTTAAAACTAACCAAATCGTGGAGACTTGCGAGGTAACCTTCGACGAGACACAGCCACGTAGTCAGCTTGTTTTTGAGTGTGCAGGTGACAATGAGCTTGGCGAGGAGATTTTCCAGGAGGAGGAGCATGAACATGGAGATGATGAAGATGGCGGTGTGGTGCCCGTGGTTGAGCATGTACCTACTACTTCGACTACGTTCGAGAACGGGCCCTCTCCCACACCTACAATGACAAACCCAGATCAAGGTGAAGCTGCTGTTGAGGGGGAGGTAGCATCAAGGCGAGAACCTCCCCGGCGAGTGCAAGTGGATCACCCAGCTTCGAGGATCATCGGCAACCTCAATGAACGTACTACACGGTCAAGGGTTCGAAACAATTCTCACTTTGCTCATGCTGCTTTTGTTGCCACCTTTGAGCCCAAGGACATTGGACACGCACTATCTGATCATAATTGGGTGAATTCGATGCATGGGGAGTTAGATAATTTCGAGAGGAACCAAGTTTGGGAATTGGTTGACCCTCCCCCAGGGTGTAAGCTGATTGGGACAAAATAGGTGTGGAAGAACAAAGAGGGAGAGAAAGGAGAAGTGGTGAGAAACAAGTCAAGCCTTGTAGCTCAGGGGTATAGTCAGAAAGAGGGGATCGACTACGAGGAGACCTTTGCTCCCGTAGCTCGTGTGGAGGCGATTAGGATCCTTCTAGCCTTTTCCGTGGCTAAAGGGTTCAAGTTGCACCAAATGGACGTGAAGAGTGCTTTCCTAAACGGTGTGTTGGAGGAAGAAGTGTATGTGAGGCAACCACCGGGGTTTGAGAGTGAGAAGTACCCCCACCGGGTGTACAAGTTGAGGAAGGCGCTGTATGGGTTGAAGCAGGCGCCTAGAGCTTGGTATGGTAGGTTGAAGGGGTTCCTATTTGAGAGAGGGTTTGAGATGGGGAAGGTCGATCAGACCTTGTTTCTCCTCAGGCAGGGCAGAGATATCCTGATTGTGCAGGTGTACGTGGATGATATTGTCTTTGGTGGCTCGTCTAATTCTCTTGTTGCAAGGTTTGCAGAAGACATGAGCAGGGAATTTGAGATGAGCATGATGGGTGAGTTGCAGTTCTTCCTTGGGCTCCAAATCAAGCAATCAAAGGAAGAAACATTTGTGCACCAAGCAAAGTACACCAAGGACATTGTGAGGAAGTTCAAGATGGAGGACTCCAAGGACATGGCGACGCCTATGAGTACGACTACAGCTCTTGATGCGGACGAGGAAGGTGAGCATGTGGACCAGAAGGAGTACTGGAGCATGATAGGGTCACTCCTCTACTTGACAGCGACGAGGCCGGACATCCAGTTCTCGGTATGTCTGTGCGCTCGTTTTCAAGCGTCTCCAAGGACTTCGCATCAGCAAGCGGTCAAGCGCATTTTCAGGTATTTGCGTCATACTCCCGACTTCGGCCTTTGGTACTCCGCGTCTTCTTCTTTGGCTCTTCATGGTTTTTCAGACGCGGATTTTGCCGGGTGTCGGTTGGATAGGAAGTCCACTTCTGGGACTTGCCAGTTCTTGGGTTCTTCTTTGGTGTCTTGGTCTTCCCGCAAACAGTCGAGTGTTGCTCAATCCACTACCGAGGCAGAGTATGTGGCCGCAGCTAGTTGTTGCTCTCAGCTCCTTTGGATCACATACACCATGAGTGACTTTGGTGAGGAGTATACCCATGTCCCACTTCAATGTGACAGCACAAGTGCCATAAGTGTTGCAAAGAACCCAGTGCTTCACTCCAAAACCAAGCACATAGAAGTGAGGTATCATTTTCTGAGAGACAACGTAGAGAAAGGAAAAATCTCTTTGATCCATGTACCCACACATGATCAGCTAGCCGATATTTTCACCAAACCCCTAGATCAAGCAACTTTCACTCGTTTGCGGGGGGAGCTTGGTGTTTGTTTGATTTCTTGAGTTGGTGTGTGGGAGCTCTCTTGTAGCATATGTATAGCTTTCCTTTGTGCATTTCTTGCATTTGGCATGGCATATGTAACATGATGTATAGGCATCTTTGTATCTTAGGTTGCATGCATTTTGTATCATATGCATTTTGTAGGAAAGCTTCTCCTATATACATTGTTCACCATGGTATGATATGTATGTCCTTGTGAACTAGTTTGGTAAGCTATAGTTAGTTTGGCTTAGCTCTTGATGATCTTGATTTATATCCATGGTTGATGGCTATGTTTTTGAAAAATGTCACATGTATGCTCTCTTGTGAGTAAATGCCTTTATATGATCTTGACATGTTTTAGTGGCTTGGCTATGCTTAATTTGTGGTTGGATAGCTTATTTTGATCATATGGGGCCAAAGGCTCATTTGCCATCATGAATGTTTAGCCCCTATGCTTAATCTTGTGGAGGGGCATAAGTTCCTTTTTGTCGCAAAGACATTTCATGTACCAATTTCAAATCTGAAAATGAAATGTAAATTGCTTGGAAAATGTGCTCCCATGTCATATGTGCTAATTTTAATTTGCTTTGGGTGCTAAACCGTTGCATGATGCCTACCAATGAGAAGTCTCATATATAGAAGTAGGCACATGGTTCGGTGGCTTTGACATGACATGAGGTGCTTGTGGGTGTTTATGATGGTCTTATGATTAGAGTGGTTGTCCTAGCATGAAGTTTGTGTGACTTTGCCATTTTGATATGTTTTGCTCATGTTTAGGACTTTGCTCATGAGAGGGTAAATTTTCGCAAAATTGCTCAATTCTATCTTAGCTTCGCCAAATGGTTGTGAAACTTGGTGATCTTGTAGTTGATGTCATTACGAAGCTATAGAGTATCTAAATTGCTCATTTGGACATGTATAGCATCCTATGTTGAATTTTGTCTATTTGAGAAGCTCTAGGTTACATTTTTTTGCATTTTTGGCTTGATTCATGCATTGTCAACAAGGGGGAGAAGTTTGAGCATGTTTTGGCTTGCTGCATGCATTTAGAAGGTTTCCAAGTGGTTTCGAGCATGTTTTGAGCTCGGGCAGTTCCCAGTTTTTCCCAGGTGGTCATCGGCCGGACCGGTGAGGTACACCGGTCTGACCGGTATGAGGTTCAGGTGCTGGGCGATCTAGCACACCGGTCTGACTAGTGTGGTTGACCGGTCTGACCGGTCAGAGCAAAGCTGAAGCAGCTGCTCTGTTTTGCGAGGTGGTTTGCATGCATTCATCCAGGGGGAGTTGCTTTGGTTCAGGGGGAGCTTGCATGTGTGCGGAGGGAGCGCTTTGTGGTTTTTCGAGCTTTGGATTGATGGTTTGTGCTCTTTGCTTGAGCATGTTTTTGTCTCGGATGTGTCGAGCCGTTGCCCTTGCCTAAGGGGTCCGAGACTTGTCTTCTTCAAGTGATCTTGCTCTTTGCCTTCCTTTGGCTTTCGATCGCTTGTTGGAGTTTCTTTCAGTCGTTTCTTTTCTTTTCCTTTTCTCTTGGTTACCAAAACGTGTGTGTTGTCAATGCACTCATCAAGGGGGAGATTGAGAGACATGTGTGGTTCGAGGACTGGTGGATGGTCGCTTCTTGGTGTGATTAGTGATTGACAACATGGTGTGGACTGATTCTTGGCTAAGTATAGCAGGTGCAGGTTGCGGCATGACTGGTGTTGGTGCAGGTGAAGAACAAGCACGAAAGGTCGTTGCCGGTGAGGCCTCCAGGTGTGGAGAAGACAAGTAGGCTTGGTTCGAGGGACCCGGTGGCCAGCGGGGTCAAGTGCGGGCCGCATGGTGGCAAGAATGGCAAGATGAAGTCATGGACGGTTTCTTGGTTGAGCCTCAAAACCAAGGTCGAGCCGGGACTACGTGGGAGCCGAGTCATGAGTGGTGATTGGCGGAGGCTACACCGAGTTCGCGGGGTTTCCGGTGGTTCACCAGAAAACCACTGGGTTCCTTGGTTGAATCACAAAGCCAAGATCGAAGAACCGAAGACGGAGGTGCAGCAGCATCGGACCGGTCTGACCGGTGGGTCTGACCGGTCTGACCGGTGGGTACCGGTCTGACCGGTGTGCGACGACGCAGTCCGGAATCTTCGAAGCGGAGGACACGCGTCGGGATCGCAAGGCTTGCGTCGAGGCTAAGCAAGTTTGCGGTCGCTGGGCATCCGTCCGATGGTGCGAAGACAAAGACTTCCAAATTCGCCCTTGAGGGGCATGTATCCCTAGTTAGCTAGTAAGGGTATTTTAGTCTTTCGGTTTCCTCCATATAACCCAAGTGGTGAGAGGATGGCAGCCATCTCTTGGAACCCTAGCTCATTTGTTTTCCTATTTTCCCTTCCTATTTTCCCTAGGATTTTCATAGGACTAGCTTGAGAGCTTCATGGTGAGATCTTGTGAGAGGGAAGGATGATCGGGCGGCAAGCTAGACGTTGTATGAACCTATTTGGTATGTATAGATGATTCGGCGTGGTTCCTCAAGGCTTGGATGTGTCTTTCCCGTTTCTCCTTTTTGGTGATTTTCAGAGCCCTTTCTTGGCGATTTTCTTGGAGCGATTTCGAGGCCTTTCTCTTTGGGATTTGGTGGGAGATGTATGCTTGAACCCTTCGTGGTTCTTTTCCCTTTGTTTCCCCTCCCAAATCCGTGAGCAAAGGGGCTCGATTTTGGGTTTTTCTTGGCTCTAGGGTTAGTGGCGTTCTTGGTGGGATTTCTTCGATTCCTCTCGGTTTAGCAAGTTTTGGTGGACCAAATCTTGGCTATGGAGTGCCCATGAGGTGTTCCTACTATCCCCAAAGTCTTGTGCAAAACCGTGGAGTGATTTGGGAGATCGGGAGTTGGATTTGGGGGAGTTGACCCGCAGGTGCTATTCATCCCGAGAGCTCAGGTCACACCGGCCTGACCGGTGCCTCACACCGGTCTGACCGGTGCAGACTCTTGGTTGAGTTTTGCTCGGGTGAACATCTTGGTGAGTTCCCCGTTGTCCCGTGTTGCCGCTGTTTCGAGTTTGGTTCAGTTTGGAGCTCGGTAGGTCTGTTTGGTGGATTTGGGATTTCCTGGCTTGGACCGGTCTGACCGGTGAGCTACACCGGCCTGACTGGTGTAGAGGCCTTCTGTGGAAGTTCTCAGACTTTGCCAGCAGGGACCGGTCTGACCGGTGCTGCTCACCGGCCTGACCGGTGTAGACCAGTGGTGCTCGTGTTGCTAGTTCTGCTGCGTTCTCGAGTCGGTGTAGGTGGTTGTTGGTTCCTAGGACCAGTAGCACTCCAGTGGCTGCGTGGTCTTGGCCAACTTGGGTAGTTGAGTCGGAGAAGTGTTTCGGAAGCCGTGTTCGTCTTGTTGGAGTTCCCATCTCCTTCGAGAAGAATTTTTATCAGCTCCCATTCACTCCCCCACTCTCTGTTTCGAACATGGATGCACTATTCTGGGGTACCGAAGTTGCGAAAACAGTTTCACATCAAAAGCATCCATTCTACTCCATTGGACCCAAAATGGTGTTTTAGAGTGCTTTGGAGAAATTCGAAAACCTCTAGAATGTAAATAGATGCAAAAATTGTGTTTCGAACCTGAATGCATTATTCCGAGGTACCGAAGTTGCAAAAACGAATTCGCATCAAAAGCATCCATTCTACTCCATTGGACCCAAAATGGTGTTTGATAGTGCTTTGGACAATTTCGGAAACCTTCAGAATGTAAAAAGATGCAAAAATTGTGTTTCGAACCTGAATGCATTATTTCGGGGTACCGAAATTGCGAAAACGGTTTCTCACCAAAAGCATCCATTCTACTCCATTGGACCCGAAATGATGTTTGGGAGTGCTTTGGACCATTTAGGAACCTTCATAACGTAAAAAGGTGCAAAACTTGTGTTTCGAACCTGACTGCACTATGTTGGGGTACCGAAGTTGCGGAAATGGTTTTGCACCAAATGCATCTATTCTACTCCATTGGACCCAAAATGATGTTTGGGAGTGTTTTGGAGCATTTCGCAAACTTTCAGCATGTAAAAAGATGCAAAACTTGTGTTTCGAACATGGATGCACTAATCCGGGGTACCGAAGTTGCGAAAACGGATTCAGGTCAAAAGGATACATTCTACTCAATTTACCCGAAATGGTGTTTGAGAGTGCTTTGGACCATTTTGGAAACCTTCAGAACGTAAAAAGATACAAAAAAAGGTGTTTCGAACCTTAATGCATTATTTAGGCTACCGAAGTTGGGAAAACAGATTTGCACCAAAAGCATTCATTCTACTCCATTGGACCCGAAATGATGCTTAGGAATGCTTTGGACCATTTCGGAACCTTCAGAATTTAAAAAGGTGCAAAACTTGTGTTTTTAACCTGAATGCACTTTGTCGGGGTACCGAAGTTTCAGAAAGGGTTTTGCACCAAAGGCATCCATTAAACTCCATTGGACCCAAAATTAAGTTAGGGAGTGTTTTGGAGCATTTCGCAAACTTTCAACATGTAAAAAGATGCAAAACTTGTGTTTCGAAGATGGATGCACTATTCCGGGGTACCGAAGTTGCGAAAACGGTTTCACATCAAAAGCATCCATTCTACTCCATTGGAGCCAAAATGGTGTTTGAGAGTGCTTTGGACCATTTCGGAAACCTTCAGAATGTAAAAAGATGCAAAAATTGTGTTTCGAATCTGAATGCATTATTTCGGGGAACCGAAGATGCAAAAACGGTTTTGCACCAAAAGCATCCATTCAACTCCATTGGACCCGAAATGATGTTTGGGAGTGCTTTGGACCATTTCAGAACCTTCAAAATGTAAAAAAGGTGCAAAACTTGTGTTTCAAACCTGAAGTCACAATGTCGGCATACTGAAGTTGCGGAAATGGTTTTGCACCAAATGCATCCATTCTACTCCATTGGACCCAAAATGAAGTTATAGAGTGTTTTGGAGCATTTCGCAAACTTTCAGCATGTAAAAAGATGCAAAACTTGTGTTTCGAAAATGGACGCACTATTTCGGGGTACCGAAGTTGCGAAAACGGTTTCACATCAAAAGCATCCATTCTACTCCATTGGACCCAAATGGTGTTTGAGAGTGCTTTGGACAATTTCGGAAACCTTCAGAATGTAAAAAGATGCAAAAATTATGTTTCGAACCTGAATGCATTATTTCGTGGTATCGAAATTTCGAAAACGGTTTCGCACCAAAAGCATCCATTCTACTCCATTGGACCCGAAATGATGTTTGGGAGTGCTTTGGACCATTTCGAAACCTTCATAATATGAGAAGGTGCAAAACTTGTGTTTCGAACCTGACTGCACTATGGCAGGGTACCGAAGTTGCGGAAATGGTTTTGCACCAAATGCATCTATTCTACTCCATTGGACCCAAAATGATGTTTGGGAGTGTTTTAGAGCATTTCGCAAACTTTCAGCATGTAAAATGAAGCAAAATTCGTGTTTCGAACATGGATGCACTATTCCGGGGTACCGAAGTTGCGAAAACGGTTTCGCATCAAAAGCATCCATTCTACTCCATTGGACCTGAAATGCTGTTTGAGAGTGCTTTGGACCATTTCGGAAACCTCTAGAATGTAAATAGATGCAAAAATTCTGTTTCGAACCTGAATGCATTATTACGGGCTACCAAAGTTGCAAAAACGAATTCGCATCAAAAGCATCCATTCTACTCCATTGGACCCAAAATGGTGTTTGATAGTGCTTTGGACAATTTCGGAAACCTTCAGAATGTAAAAAGATGCAAAAATTGTGTTTCGAAGCTGAATGCATTATTTCGGGGTACCGAAATTGCGAAAACTGTTTCGCACCAAAAGCATCCATTCTACTCCATTGGACCCGAAATGATGTTTGGGAGTGCTTTGAACCATTTCGGAACCTTCATAATGTAAAAAGGTGCAAAACTTGTGTTTTGAACCTGACTGCACTATGTCGGGGTACCGAAGCTGCGGAAATGGTTTTGCACCAAATGCATCTATTCTACTCAATTGGACCCAAAATGATGTTTGGGAGTGTTTTGGAGCATTTCACAAACTTTCAGCATGTAAAATTATGCAAAACTTGTGTTTCGAACATGGATGCACTATTCCGGGGTACCGAAGTTGCGAAAACGGATTCACGTCAAAAGGATCCATTCTACTCAATTTTACCCGAAATGGTGTTTGAGAGTGCTTTGGACCATTTTGGAAACCTTCATAACGTAAAAAGATACAAAAAATGTGTTTCGAACCTTAATGCATTATTTAGGGGTACCGAAGTTGGGAAAACGGTTTTGCACCAAAAGCATTCATTCTACTCCATTGGACCCGAAATGATGTTTGGGAGTGCTTTGGACCATTTCGGAACCTTCAGAATTTAAAAAGGTGCAAAACTTGTGTTTTGAACCTGAATGCACTATGTCGGGGTACCGATGTTGCGGAAAAGGTTTTCCACCAAAGGCATCCATTCTACTCCATTGGACCCAAAATGAAGTTAGGTAGTGTTTTGGAGCATTTCGCAAACTTTCAACATGTAAAAAGATGCAAAACTTGTGTTTCGAACATGGAGGCACTATTCCAGGGGACCGAAGTTTGGAAAACGGTTTCACATCAAAAGCATCCATTCTACTCCATTGGACCCGTAATGGTGTTTGAGAGTGCTTTGGACCATTTCGGAAACCTTCAGAATGTAAAAAGATGCAAAAATTGTGTTTCAAATCTGAATGCATTATTTCGGGGTACCGAAGATGCAAAAACGGTTTCGCACCAAAAGCATCCATTCAACTCCATTGGACCCGAAATGATGTTTGGGAGTGCTTTGGACCATTTCGGAACCTTCAGAATGTAAAAAGGTGCAAAACTTGTGTTTCGAACCTGAATGCACTATGTCGGGGTACCGAAGTTGCGAAAATGGTTTTGCACCAAATGCATCAATTCTACTCCATTGGAACCAAAATAAAGTTAGGGAGTGTTTTGGAGCATTTCGCAAACTTTCAGCATGTAAAAAGATGCAAAACTTGTATTTCGAACATGGGTGCATTATTCCGGGTACCGAAGTTGCGAAAACAGTTTCACATCAAAAGCATCCATTCTACTCCATTGGACCCGAAATGGTGTTTGAGAGTGCTTCGGCAAATTTGGAAACCTCTAGAATATAAATAGATGCAAAAATTTTGTTTCGATCCTGAATGCATTATTCCGGGGTACCGAAGTTGCAAAAACGAATTCGCATCAAAAGCATCCATTCTAGTCCATTGGACCCAAAATGGTGTTTGATAGTGCTTTGGATAATTTCGGAAACCTTCAGAATGTAAAAAGATGCAAAAATTGTGTTTCGAACCTGAATGCATTATTTCGGGGTACCGAAATTGCGAAAACAGTTTCACACCAAAAGCATCCATTCTACTCCATTGGACCCGAAATGATGTTTGGGAGTGCTTTGGACCATTTTGGAACCTTCATAATGTAAAAAGGTGCAAAACTTGTGTTTCGAACCTGACTGCACTATGTCGGGGTACCGAAGTTGCGGAAATGGTTTTGCACCAAATGCATCTATTCTACTCCTTTGGACCCAAAATGATGTTTGGGAGTGTTTTGGAGCATTTCGCAAACTTTCAGCATGTAAAATGAGGCAAAACTTGTGTTTCGAACATGGATGCACTATTCCGGGGTACCGAAGTTGCGAAAACAGATTCACGTCAAAAGGATCCATTCTACTCAATTTTACCCGAAATGGTGTTTGAGAGTGCTTTAGACCATTTTGGAAACCTTCAGAACGTAAAAAGATACAAAAAATGTGTTTCGAACCTTAATACATTATTTAGGGTACCGAAGTTGGGAAAACAGATTTGCACCAAAAGCATTCATTCTACTCCATTGGACCCGAAATGATGTTTAGGAGTGCTTAGGACCATTTCGGAACCTTCAGAATTTAAAAAGGTGCAAAACTTGTGTTTTTAACTTGAATGCACTTTGTCGGGGTACCGAAGTTTCAGAAAGGGTTTTGCACCAAAGGCATCCATTAAACTCCATTGGACCCAAAATTAAGTTAGGGAGTGTTTTGGAGCATTTCGCAAACTTTCAACATGTAAAAAGATGCAAAACTTGTGTTTCGAACATGGATGCACTATTCCGGGGTACCGAAGTTGCGAAAACAGTTTCACATCAAAAGCATCCATTCTACTCCATTGGAGCCAAAATGGTGTTTGAGAGTGCTTTGGACCATTTCGGAAACCTTCAGAATGTAAAAAGATGCAAAAATTGTGTTTCGAATCTGAATGCATTATTTCGGTGAACCGAAGATGCAAAAACAGTTTCGTACCAAAACCATCCATTCAACTCCATTGGACCCAAAATGATGTTTGGGAGTGCTTTGGACCATTTCGGAACCTTTAGAATGTAAAAAAGGTGCAAAACTTGTGTTTCAAACCTGAAGTCACTATGTCGGCATACTGAAGTGGCGAAAATGGTTTTGCACCTAATGCATCCATTCTACTCCATTGGACCCAAAATGAAGTTAGGGAGTGTTTTGGAACATTTCGCAAACTTTCAGCATGTAAAAAGATGCAAAACTTGTGTTTCGAAAGTGGACGCACTATTCCGGGGTACCGAATTTGCGAAAACGGTTTCACATCAAAAGCATCCATTCTGCTCCATTGCACCCAAATGGTGTTTGAGAGTGCTTTGGACAATTTTGGAAACCTTCAGAATGTAAAAAGATGCAAAAATTATGTTTCGAACCTGAATGCATTATTTCGAGGTACCGAAATTTCGAAAACGGTTTCGCACCAAAAGCATCCATTCTACTCCATTGGACCCGAAATGATATTTGGGAGTGCTTTGGACCATTTCGGAACCTTCATAATATGGAAAGGTGCAAAACTTGTGTTTCGAACCTGACTGCACAATGTCGGGGTACCGAAGTTGCGGAAATAGTTTTGCACCAAATGCATCTATTCTACTCCATTGGACCCAAAATGATGTTTGGGAGTGTTTTGCAGCATTTCGCAAAATTTCAGCATGTAAAAATATGCAAAACTTGTGTTTCGAACATGGACGCACTATTCCGGGGTACCGAAGTTGCGAAAACGGATTCGCATCAAAAGCATCCATTCTACTCCATTGGACCCGAAATGGTGTTTAAGAGTGCTTTGGACCATTTTGTAAACCTTTCCAATGTAAAAACATGCAAAAATTGTGTTTCGAACCTAAATGCATTATTTCGGGGTACCGAAGTTGGGAAAACGATTTTGCACCAAAAGCATTCATTCTACTCCATTGGACTCGAAATGATGTTTGGGAGTGCTTTGGACCATTTCAGAACCTTCAGAATTTAAAAAGGTGCAAAACTTGTGTTTCGAACTTGAATGCATTATGTCGGGGTACCGAAGTTGCGAAAAGGGATTTGCACCAAAGGCATCCATTCTACTCCATTGGACCCAAAATGAAGTTAGGGAGTGCTTTGGAGCATTTCGCAAACTTTCAGCATGTAAAAAGATGCAAAACTTGTGTTTCGAACATGGATGCACTGTTCCGGGGCACCGAAGTTGCGAAAATGGATTCGCATCAGAAGCATCCATTCTACTCCATTGGACCCGAAATGGTGTTTGAGAGTGCTTTGGACCATTTTGGAAACATTTAGAACGTAAAAAGATGCCAAAATTGTGTTTCGAACCTGAATGCACCCGAATCTACTGCTCTGTGAATAGTTGCAAGGATAGTAATCGGTTTCTCACTCAACCTATTCTTGGAACATTGGGCAATTGAATAAATGAAGAAGGCAAAGATACTTGTATTCCATTGAATCTCTTCCATTTCATCCTTAACTTTATTTCAAAAGAAGAAGAAGTTACCAGATCCGGGCTGAGCAAACCAAACTAGATGAGAAGGCAGAATGTAGCTAAAACATATGGGTTATTTCGGGGTACCGAAGTCGGGAAAACGATTTTGCACCAAAAGCATTCATTCTACTCCATTGGACCCGAAATGATGTTTGCGAGTGCTTTGGACCATTTCAGAACCTTCAGAATTTAAAAAGGTGCAAAACTTGTGTTTCGAACTTGAATGCATTATGTCGGGGTACCGAAGTTGTGAAAAGGGTTTTGCACCAAAGGCATCCATTCTACTCCATTGGACCCAAAATGAAGTTAGGGAGTGTTTTGCAGCATTTCGCAAACTTTCAGCATGTAAAAAGATGCAAAACTTGTGTTTTGAACATGGATTTACTATTCCGGGGTACCGAAGTTGCGAAAACGGATTCGCATCAAAAGCATCCATTCTACTCCATTGGACCCGAAATGGTGTTTGAGAGTGCTTTGGACTATTTTGGAAACCTTCCGAACGTAAAAAGATGCAAAAATTGTGTTTCGAAGCTGAATGCATTATTTCGGGGTACCGAAGTTGGGAAAACGGTTTTGCACCAAAAGCATTCATTCTACTCCATTGGACCCGAAATGATGTTTGGGAGTGCTTTGGACATTTCGGAACCTTCAGAATTTAAAAAGGTGCAAAACTTGTGTTTCGAACCTGAATGCACTATGTCGGGGTACCGAAGTTGCGGAAAAGGTTTTCCACCAAAGGCAACCATTCTACTCCATTGGACCCAAAATGAAGTTAGGTAGTGTTTTGGAGCATTTCGCAAACTTTCAACATGTAAAAAAATGCAAAACTTGTGTTTCGAACATGGATGCACTATTCCGGGGGACCGAAATTGCGAAAACGGTTTCACATCAAAAGCATTCATTCTACTCCATTGGACCCGAAATGGTGTTTGAGAGTGCTTTGGACTATTTCGGAAACCTTCAGAATGTAAAAAGATGCAAAAATTGTGTTTCGAATCTGAATACATTATTTCGGGGTACCGAAGATGCAAAAACGGTTTCACACCAAATGCATCCATTCAACTCCATTGGACACTAAATGATGTTTGAGAGTGCTTTGCACCATTTCGGAAGCTTCAGAATGTAAAAAAGGTGCAAAACTTGTGTTTCAAACCTGAATGCACAATGTCGGGATACCGAAGTTGCGAAAATGGTTTTGCACCAAATGCATCCATTCTACTCCATTGGACCCAAAATGAAGTAAGGGAGTGTTTTGCAGCATTTCGCAAACTTTCAGCATGCAAACAGATGCAAAACTAGTGTTTCAAACATGGGTGCACTATTCCGGGGTACCGAAGTTGCGAAAACAGTTTCGCATCAAAAGGATCCATTCTACTCAATGGGACCCGAAATGGCGTTCGAGAGTGCTTTGGACAATTTCGAAAACCTTCAGAATGTAAAAAGATGCAAAAATTTTGTTTCGAACCTGAATGCATTATTTCGGGGTACCGAAATTGCGAAAACGGTTTCGTACCAAAAGCATCCATTCTATTCCATTGGACCCGAAATGATGTTTAGGAGTGCTTTGGACCATTTCGGAACCTTCATAATGTAAAAAGGTGCAAAACTTGTGTTTCGAACCTGAATGCACTATGTCGGGGTACCGAAGTTGCGGATATGGTTTTGCACCAAATGCATCTATTCTACTCCATTGGACCCAAAATGATGTTTGGGAGTGTTTTGGAGCATTTCGCAAACATTCAGCATGTAAAAAGATGCAAAACTTGTGTTTCGAACATGGATGCACTATTCCGGGGTACCGAAGTTGCGAAAACGGATTCGCATCAAAAGGATCCATTCTACTCCATTGGACCCGAAATGATGTTTGGGAGTGCTTTGGACCATTTCAGAACCTTCAGAATTTAAAAAGGTGCAAAACTTGTGTTTCGAACCTGAATGCATTATGTCGGGGTACCGAAGTTGCAAAAAGGGTTATGCACCAAAGGCATCCATTCTACTCCATTGGACCCAAAATGAAGTTAGGGAATGTTTTGGAGCATTTCGCAAACTTTCAGCATGTAAAAAGATGCAAAACTTGTGTTTCGAACATGGATGCACTATTCCGGGGTACCGAAGTTGGGAAAACGGTTTTGCCCCAAAAGCATTCATTCTACTCCATTGGACCCGAAATGATGTTTGGGAGTGCTTTGGACCATTTTGTAAACCTTTCCAACGTAAAAACATGCAAAAATTGTGTTTCGAACCTAAATGCATTATTTCGGGGTACCGAAGTTGGGAAAACGATTTTGCACCAAAGGCATCCATTCTACTCCATTGGACCCGAAATGATGTTTGGGAGTGCTTTGGACCATTTCAGAACCTTCATAATTTAAAAAGGTGCAAAACTTGTGTTTCGAACTTGAATGCATTATGTCGGGGCACCGAAGTTGCGAAAAGGGTTTTGCACCAAAGGCATCCATTCTACTCCATTGGACCCAAAATGAAGTTAGGGAGTGTTTTGGAGCATTTCGCAAACTTTTAGCATTTAAAAAGATGCAAAACTTGTGTTTCGAACATGGATGGACTATTCCGGGGCACCGAAGTTGCGAAAACGGATTCGCATCAAAAGCATCCATTCTACTCCATTGGACTCGAAATGGTGTTTGAGAGTGCTTTGGACCATTTTGGAAACATTCAGAACGTAAAAAGATGCCAAAATTGTGATTCGAACCTGAATGCACCAGAATCTACTACTCTGTGAATAGTTGGAAGGATAGTAATCGGTTTCTCACTCAACCTATTCTTGGAACATTGGACAATTGAATAAACAAAGAAGGCAAAGATACTTGTATTCCATTGAATCTCTTCCATTTCATCCTTAACTTTGTTTCAAAAGAAGAAGAAGTTACCAGATCCGGGCTGAGCAAACCAAACTAGATGAGAAGGCAGAATGTAGCTAAAACATATGGGTTATTTCGGGGTACCGAAGTCGGGAAAACGATTTTGCACCAAAAGCATTCATTCTACTCCATTGGACCCGAAATGATGTTTGGGAGTGCTTTGGACCATTTCAGAACATTCAGAATTTAAAAAGGTGCAAAACTTGTGTTTCGAACTTGAATGCATTCTGTCGGGGTACCGAAGTTGCGAAAAGGGTTTTGCACCAAAGGCATCCATTCTACTCCATTGGACCCAAAATGAAGTTAGGTAGTGTTTTGGAGCATTTCGCAAACTTTCAGCATGTAAAAAGATGCAAAACTTGTGTTTTGAACATGGATTTACTATTCCGGGGTACCGAAGTTGCGAAAACGGATTCGCATCAAAAGCATCCATTCTACTCCATTGGACCCGAAATGGTGTTTGAGAGTGCTTTGGACTATTTTGGAAACCTTCCGAACGTAAAAAGATGCAAAAATTGTGTTTCGAAGCTGAATGCATTATTTCGGGGTACCGAAGTTGGGAAAACGGTTTTGCACCAAAAGCATTCATTCTACTCCATTGGACCCGAAATGAAGTTTGGGAGTGCTTTGGACATTTCGGAACCTTCAGAATTTAAAAAGGTGCAAAACTTGTGTTTCGAACCTGAATGCACTATGTCGGGGTACCGAAGTTGCGGAAAAGGTTTTCCACCAAAGGCAACCATTCTACTCCATTGGACCCAAAATGAAGTTAGGTAGTGTTTTGGAGCATTTCGCAAACTTTCAACATGTAAAAAAATGCAAAACTTGTGTTTCGAACATGGATGCACTATTCCGGGGGACCGAAATTGCGAAAACGGTTTCACATCAAAAGCATCCATTCTACTCCATTGGACCCGAAATGGTGTTTGAAAGTGCTTTGGACCATTTCGGAAACCTTCAGAATGTAAAAAGATGCAAAAATTATGTTTCGAATCTGAATAAATTATTTCGGGGTACCGAAGATGCAAAAACGGTTTCGCACCAAATGCATCCATTCAACTCCATTGGACCCTAAATGATGTTTGGGAGTGCTTTGGACCATTTCGGAACCTTCAGAATGTAAAAAAGGTGCAAAACTTGTGTTTCAAACCTGAATGCACAATGTCGGGATACCGATGTTGCGAAAATGGTTTTGCACCAAATGCATCCATTCTACTCCATTGGACCCAAAATGACGTTAGGGAGTGTTTTGCAGCATTTCGAAACTTTCAGCATGCAAACAGATGCAAAACTAGTGTTTCAAACATGGGTGCACTATTCCGGGGTACCGAAGTTGTGAAAATGGTTTCGCATCAAAAGGAGCCATTCTACTCAATGGGACCCGAAATGGTGTTCGAGAGTGCTTTGGACAATTTCGGAAACCTTCAGAATGTAAAAAGATGCAAAAATTGTGTTTCGAACCTGAATGCATTATTTTGGGGTACCGAAATTGCGAAAACGGTTTCGTACCAAAAGCATCAATTCTACTCCATTGGACCCGAAATGATGTTTAGGAGTGCTTTGGACCATTTCGGAACCTTCATAATGTAAAAAGTGCAAAACTTGTGTTTCGAACCTGAATGCACTATGTCGGGGTACCGAAGTTGCGGAAATGGTTTTGCACCAAATGCATCTATTCTACTCCATTGGACGCAAAATGATGTTTGGGAGTGTTTTGGATCATTTCGCAAACATTCAGCATGTAAAAAGATGCAAAACTTGTGTTTCGTACATGGATGCACTATTCCGGGGTACCGAAGTTGCGAAAACGGATTCGCATCAAAAGGATCCATTCTACTCCATTGGACCCGAAATGGTTTGGACCATTTTGGAAACATTCAAACCGTAAAAAGATGCAAAAATTGTGTTTCGAACCTGAATGCACCCGAATCTACTGCCTTGTGAATAGTTGGAAGGATAGTAATCGGTTTCTCACTCATCCTATTCTTGGGACATTGGGCAAATTGAATAATCGAAGAAGTCAAAGATACTTGTATTCCACTGAATCTCTTCCATTTCGTCCTTAACTTTATTTCAAACGAAGAAGAAGTTACCAGATCCGGGCAGAGCAAACCGAACTAGATGAGAAGGCAGAATGTAGCTAAAACATATGGGTTATTTCGGGTACCGAAGTTGCAAAAAGGGTTTTGCACCAAAGGCATCCATTCTACTCCATTGGACCCAAAATGAAGTTAGGGAGTGTTTTGGAGCATTTCGCAAACTTTCAGCATGTAAAAAGATGCAAAACTTGTGTTTCGAACATGGATGCACTATTCTGGGGTACCGATGTTGCGAAAACGGATTCGCATCAAAAGCATCCATTCTATTCCATTGGACCCGAAATGGTGTTTGAGAGTGCTTTGGACCATTTTGGAAACCTTCCGAACGTAAAAAGATGCAAAAATTGTGTTTCGAGCCTGAATGCATTATTTCGGGGTACCGAAGTTGGGAAAACGGTTTTGCACCAAAAGCATTCATTCTACTCCATTGGACCCGAAATGATGTTTGGGAGTGCTTTGGGCCATTTCGGAACCTTCAGAATTTAAAAAGGTGCAAAACTTGTGTTTCGAACCTGAATGCACTATGTCGGGGTACCGAAGTTGCGGAAAAGGTTTTGCACCAAAGTCATCCATTCTACTCCATTGGACCCAAAATGAAGTTAGGTAGTGTTCTGGAGCATTTCGCAAATTTTCAACATGTAAAAAGATGCAAAACTTGTGTTTCGAACATGTATGCACTATACTGGGGTACCGAAGTTGTGAAAATGGATTCGCATCAAAAGCATCCATTCTACTCCATTGGACCCGAAATGGTGTTTGAGAGTGCTTTGGACCATTTTGGAAACCTTCCGAACGTAAAAAGATGCAAAAATTGTGTGTCGAACCTGAATGCATTATTTCGGGGTACAGAAGTTGGGAAAACGGTTTTGCACCAAAAGCATTCATTCTACTCCATTGGACCCGAAATGATGTTTGGCAGTGCTTTGGACCATTTCGGAACCTTCAGAATTTAAAAAGGTGCAAAACTTGTGTTTCGAACCTGAATGCACTATGTCGGGGAACCGAAGTTGCGGAAAGGGTTTTGCACCAAAGGCATCCATTCTACTCCATTGTACCCAAAATGAAGTTAGGGAGTGTTTTGGAGCATTTCACAAACTTTCAACATGTGAAAAGATGCAAAACTTGTGTTTCGAACATGGATCCACTATTCTGGGGTACCGAAGTTGCGAAAACGGTTTCACATCAAAAGGATCCATTCTACTCCATTGGACCCGAAATGGTGTTTGAGAGTGCTTTGGACCATTTTGGAAACATTCAAAACGTAAAAAGATGCAAAAATTGTGTTTCGAACCTGAATGCACCCGAATCTTCTGCTCTGTGAATAGTTGGAAGGATAGTAATCGGTTTCTCACTCAACCGATTCTTGGGAGATTGGGCAAATTGAATAAGTGAAGAAGGCAAAGATACTTGTATTCCACTGAATCTCTTCCATTTCATCCTTAACTTTATTTCAAAAGAAGGAGAAGGTACCAGATCCGGGCAGAGCAAACCAAACTAGATGAGAAGGCAGAATGTAGCTAAAACATATGGGTTATTTCGGGTACTGAAGTTGGGAAAATGGTTTTGCACCAAAAGCATTCATTCTACTCCATTGGACCCGAAATGATGTTTGGGAGTGCTTTGGACCATTTTAGAACCTTCAGAATTTAAAAAGGTGCAAAAATTGTGTTTCGAACCTGAATGCATTATGTCGGGTACCGAAGTTGCGAAAAGGGTTTTGCACCAAAGGCATCCATTCTACTCCATTGGACCCAAAATGAAGTTAGGGAGTGTTTTGAAGCATTTCGCAAACTTTCAGCATGTAAAAAGATGCAAAACTTGTGTTTCGAACATGGATGCACTATTCCGGGGTACCGATGTTGCGAAAACGGATTCGCATCAAAAGCATCCATTCTACTCCATTGGACCCGAAATGGTGTTTGAGAGTGCTTTGGACCATTTTGGAAACCTTCCGAACGTAAAAAGATGCAAAAATTGTGTTTCGAACCTGAACGCATTATTTCGGGGTACCGAAGTTGGGAAAACGGTTTTGCACCACAAGCATTCATTCTACTCCATTGGACCCGAAATGATGTTTGGGAGTGCTTTGGACCATTTCGGAACCTTCAGAATTTAAAAAGGTGCAAAACTTGTGTTTCGAACCTGAATGCACTATGTCGGGGTACCGAAGTTGCGGAAAGGGTTTTGCACCAAAGGCATCCATTCTACTCCATTGGACCCAAAATGAAGTTAGGGAGTGTTTTGGAGCATTTCACAAACTTTCAACATGTGAAAAGATGCAAAACTTGTGTTTCGAACATGGATCCACTATTCTGGGGTACCGATGTTGCGAAAACAGTTTCACATCAAAAGGATCCATTCTACTCCATTGGACCCGAAATGGTGTTTGAGAGTGCTTTGGACCATTTCGGAAACCTTCAGAATGTAAAAAGATGAAAAATTTGTGTTTCGAATCCGAATGGATTATTTCGGGGTACTGAAGATGCAAAAACGGTTTCACACCAAAAGCATTCATTCTACTCCATTCGACCCGAAGTGATGTTTGGGAGTGCTTTGGCCCATTTCGGAACCTTCAGAATGTAAAAAGGTGCAAAACTTGTGTTCCGAACCTGAATGCACTATGTCGGGGTACCGAAGTTGCGAAAATGGTTTTGCACCAAATGCATCCATTCTACTCCATTGGAACCAAAATAAAGTTATGGAGTGTTTTGGAGCATTACGCAAGCTTTCAGCATGTAAAAAGATGCAAAACTTGTATTTCGAACATGGATGCACTATTCTGGGGTACCGAAGTTGCGAAAACAGTTTCACATCAAAAGCATCCATTCTACTCCATTGGAGCCGAAATGGTGTTTGAGAGTGCTTTGGACAAATTCGGAAACCTCTAGAATGTAAATAGATGCAAAAATTGTGTTTCGAACCTGAATGCATTATTCCGGGGAACCGAAGTTGCAAAAACGAATTCGCATCAAAAGCATCCATTCTACTCCATTGGACCCAAAATGGTGTTTGATAGTGCTTTGGACAATTTCGGAAACCTTCAGAATGTAAAAAGATGCAAAAATTGTGTTTCGAACCTGAATGCATTATTTCGGGGTACCGAAATTGTGAAAACGGTTTCGCACCAGCATCCATTGTACTCCGTTGGACCCGAAATGATGTTTGGGAGTGCTTTGGACCATTTCTGATCCTCCATAATGTAAAAAGGCGCAAAACTTGTGTTTCGAACCTGAATGCACTATGTCGGGGTACCGAAGTTGCGGAAATGGTTTTGCACCAAATGCATCCATTCTACTCCATTAGAACAAAAATAAAGTTAGGGAGTGTTTTGGAGCATTTCGCAAACTTTCAGCATGTAAAAAGATGCAAAACTTGTATTTCGAACATGGATGCACTATTCCGGGGTACCGAAGTTGCGAAAACAGTTTCACATCAAAAGCATCCATTCTACTCCATTGGACCCGTAATGGTGTTTGAGAGTGCTTTGGACCATTTCGGAAACCTTCAGAATGTAAAAAGATGAAAAATTTGTGTTTCGAATCCGAATGCATTATATCGGGGTACCGAAGATGCAAAAACGGTTTCGCACCAAAAGCATCCATTCTACTCCATTCGACCCGAAGTGATGTTTGGGAGTGCTTTGGCCCATTTCGGAACCTTCAGAATGTAAAAAGGTGCAAAACTTGTGTTCCGAACCTGAATGCACTATGTCGGGGTACCGAAGTTGCGCAAATGGTTTTGCACCAAATGCATCCATTCTATTCCATTGGAACCAAAATAAAGTTAGGGAGTGTTTTGGGGCATTTCGCAAACTTTCAGCATGTAAAAAGATGCAAAACTTGTATTTCGAACATGGATGCACTATTCCGGGGTACCGAAGTTGCGAAAATAGTTTCACATCAAAAGCATCCATTCTACTCCATTGGACCCGAAATGGTGTTCGAGAGTGCTTTGGACAAATTCGGAAACCTGTAGAATGTAAATAGATGCAAAAATTGTGTTTCGAACCTGAATGCATTATTCCGGGGAACCGAAGTTGCAAAACAAATTCGTATCAAAAGCATCCATTCTACTCCATTGGACCCAAAATGGTGTTTGATAGTGCTTTGGACAATTTCGGAAACCTTCAGAATGTAAAAAATGCAAAAATTGTGTTTCGAACCTGAATGCATTATTTCGGGGTACCGAAATTGCGAAAACGGTTTTGCACCAAAAGCATCCATTCTACTCCATTGGACCCGAAATGATGGTTGGGAGTGCTTTGGACCATTTCTGGTCCTTCATAATGTAAAAAGGTGCAAAACTTGTGTTTCGAACCTGAATGCACTATGTCGGGGTTCCGAAGTTGCGGAAATGGTTTTGCACCAAATGCATCCATTCTACTCCATTGGAACCAAAATAAATTACGGAGTGTTTTGGAGCATTTCGCAAACTTTCAACATGTAAAAAGATGCAAAACTTGTATTTCGAACATGGATGCACTATTCCGGGGTACCGAAGTTGCGAAAACAGTTTCACATCAAAAGCATCCATTCTACTCCATTAGACCCGAAAGGGTGTTTGAGAGTGCTTTGGACCATTTCGGAAACCTTCAGAATGTAAAAAGATGAAAAATTTGTGTTTCGAATCCGAATGCATTATTTCGGGGTACCGAAGATGCAAAAACGGTTTCGCACCAAAAGCGTCCATTCTACTCCATTCGACCTGAAGTGATGTTTGGGAGTGCTTTGGCCCATTTCGGAACCTTCAGAATGTAAAAAGGTGCAAAACTTGTGTTCCGAACCTGAATGCACTATGTCGGGGTACCGAAGTTGCGCAAATGGTTTTGCACCAAATGCATCCATTCTACTCCATTGGAACCAAAATAAAGTTAGGGAGTGTTTTGGAGCATTTCGCAAACTTTCGGCATGTAAAAAGATGCAAAACTTGTATTCTGAACATGGATGCACTATTCCGGAGTACCGAAGTTGTGAAAACAGTTTCACATCAAAAGCATCCATTCTACTCCATTTGACCCGAAATGGTGTTTGAGAGTGCTTTGGACAAATTCGGAAACCTCTAGAATGTAAATAGATGCAAAAATTGTGTTTCGAACCTGAATGCATTATTCCGGGGAACAGAAGTTGCAAAAACAAATTCGCATCAAAAGCATCCATTCTACACCATTGGACCCAAAATGGTGTTTGATAGTGCTTTGGACAATTTCGGAAACCTTCAGAATTTAAAAAGATGCAAAAATTGTGTTTCGAACCTGAATGCATTATTTCGGGGTACCGAAATTGCGAAAACGGTTTCGCACCAAAAGCATCCATTCTACTCCTTTGGAACCAAAATAAAGTTAGGGAGTGTTTTGGAGCATTTCGCAAACTTTCAGCATGTAAAAAGATGCAAAACTGGTATTTCGAACATGGATGCACTATCCCGGGGTACCGAAGTTGCGAAACAGTTTCACATCAAAAGCATCCATCCTACTCCATTGGACCCGAAATGGTGTTTGATAGTACGTTGGACCATTTCGGATACCTTCAGAATGTAAAAAGATGAAAAATTTGTGTTTCGAATCCGAATGCATTATTTCGGGGTACCGAAGATGCAAAAACGGTTTCGCACCAAAAGCATCCATTCTACTCCATTCGAGCCGAAGTGATGTTTGGGAGTGCTTTGGCCCATTTCGGAACCTTCAGAATGTAAAAAGGTGCAAAACTTGTGTTCCGAACCTGAATGCACTATGTCAGGGTACCGAAGTTGCAGAAAGGGTTTTGCACCAAAGGCATCCATTCTACTCCATTGGACCCAAAATGAAGTTAGGGAGTGTTTTGGAGCATTTCACAAACTTTCAACATGTGAAAAGATGCAAAACTTGTGTTTCGAACATGGATCCACTATTCCGGGGTACCAAAGTTGCGAAAACGGTTTCACATCAAAAGGATCAATTCTAGTCCATTGGACCCGAAATGGTGTTTGAGAGTGCTTTGGACCATTTTGGAAACATTCAAAACGTAAAAAGATGCAAAACTTGTGTTTCGAACCTGAACGCACTATGTCGGGGTACCGAAGTTGCGGAAAAGGTTTTGCACCAAAGGCATCCATTCTACTCCATTGGACCGAAAATGAAGTTAGGGAGTGTTTTGGACCATTTCGCAAACTTTCAACAATTAAAAAGATGCAAAACTTGTGTTTCGAACATGGATGCACTATTCCGAGGTACCGAAGTTGCGAAAACAGTTTCACATCAAAAGCATCCATTCTACTCCATTGGACCCGAAATGGTGTTTGAGAGTGCTTTGGACCATTTCGGAAACCTTCAGAATGTAAAAAGATGAAAAATTTGTGTTTCGAATCCGAATGGATTATTTCGGGGTACTGAAGATGCAAAAACGGTTTCGCACCAAAAGCATCCATTCTACTCCATTCGACCCGAAGTGATGTTTGGGAGTGCTTTGGCCCTTTTCGGAACCTTCAGAATGTAAAAAGGTGCAAAACTTGTGTTCCGAACCTGAATGCACTATGTCGGGGTACCGAAGTTGCGAAAATGGTTTTGCACCAAATGCATCCATTCTACTCCATTGGAACCAAAATAAAGTTAGGGAGTGTTTTGGAGCATTTCGCAAGCTTTCAGCATGTAAAAAGATGCAAAACTTGTATTTCGAACATGGATGCACTATTCTGGGGTACCGAAGTTGCGAAAACAGTTTCACATCAAAAGCATCCATTCTACTCCATTGGAGCCGAAATGGTGTTTGAGAGTGCTTTCGACAAATTCGGAAACCTCTAGAATGTAAATAGATTCAAAAATTGTGTTTCGAACCTGAATGCATTATTCCGGGGAACCGAAGTTGCAAAAACGAATTCGCATCAAAAGCATCCATTCTACTCCATTGGACCCAAAATGGTGTTTGATAGTGCTTTGGACAATTTCGGAAACCTTCAGAATGTAAAAAGATGCAAAAATTGTGTTTCGAACCTGAATGCATTATTTCGGGGTACCGAAATTGCGAAAACGGTTTCACACCAAAAGCATCCATTGTACTCCGTTGGACCCGAAATGATGTTTGGGAGTGCTTTGGACCATTTCTAATCCTCCATAATGTAAAAAGGTGCAAAACTTGTGTTTCGAACCTGAATGCACTATGTCGGGGTACCGAAGTTGCGGAAATGGTTTTGCACCAAATGCATCCATTCTACTCCATTAGAACCAAAATAAAGTTAGGGAGTGTTTTGGAGCATTTCGCAAACTTTCAGCATGTAAAAAGATGCAAGACTTGTATTTCGAACATGGATGCACTATTCCGGGGTACCGAAGTTGCGAAAACAGTTTCACATCAAAAGCATCCATTCTACTCCATTGGACCCGAAATGGTGTTTGAGAGTGCTTTGGACCATTTCGGAAACCTTCAGAATGTAAAAAGTTGAAAAATTTGTGTTTCGACTCCGAATGCATTATTTCGGGGTACCGAAGATGCAAAAACGGTTTCACACCAAAAGCATCCATTCTACTCCATTCGACCCGAAGTGATGTTTGGGAGTGCTTTGGCCCATTTCGGAACCTTCAGAATGTAAAAAGGTGCAAAACTTGTGTTCCGAACCTGAATGCACTATGTAGGGGTACCGAAGTTGCGCAAATGGTTTTGCACCAAATGCATCCATTCTACTCCATTGGAACCAAAATAAAGTTAGGGAGTGTTTTGGGGCATTTCGCGAACTTTCAGCACGTAAAAAGATGCAAAACTTGTATTTCGAACATGGATGCACTATTCCGGGGTACCGAAGTTGCGAAAACAGTTTCACTTGAAAAGCATCCATTCTACTCCATTGGACCCGAAATGGTGTTTGAGAGTGCTTTGGACAAATTCGGAAACCTCTAGAATGTAAATAGATGCAAAAATTGTGTTTCGAACCTGAATGCATTATTCCGGGGAACCGAAGTTGCAAAACAAATTCGTATCAAAAGCATCCATTCTACTCCATTGGACCCAAAATGGTGTTTGATAGTGCTTTGGACAATTTCGGAAACCTTCAGAATGTAAAAAGATGCAAAAATTGTGTTTCGAACCTGAATGCATTATTTCGGGGTACCGAAATTGCGAAAACGGTTTTGCACGAAAAGCATCCATTCTACTCCATTGGACCCGAAATGATGTTTGGGAGTGCTTTGGACCATTTCTGGTCCTTCATAATGTAAAAAGGTGCAAAACTTGTGTTTCGAACCTGAATGCACTATGTCGGGGTTCCGAAGTTGCGGAAATGGTTTTGCACCAAATGCATCCATTCTACTCCATTGGAACCAAAATAAATTAGGGAGTGTTTTGGAGCATTTCGCAAACTTTCAACATGTAAAAAGATGCAAAACTTGTATTTCGAACATGGATGCACTATTCCAGGGTACCGAAGTTGCGAAAACAGTTTCACATCAAAAGCATCCATTCTACTCCATTGGACCCGAAATGGTGTTTGAGAGTGCTTTGGACCATTTCGGAAACCTTCAGGATGTAAAAAGATGAAAAATTTGTGTTTCGAATACGAATGCATTATTTCGGGGTACCAAAGATGCAAAAATGGTTTCGCACCAAAAGCATCCATTCTACTCCATTCGACCCGAAGTGATGTTTGGGAGTGCTTTGGCCCATTTCGGAACCTTCAGAATGTAAAAAGGTGCAAAACTTGTGTTCCGAACCTGAATGCACTATGTCGGGGTACCGAAGTTGCGCAAATGGTTGTGCACCAAATGCATCCATTCTACTCCATTGGAACCAAAATAAAGTTAGGGAGTGTTTTGGAGCATTTCGCAAACTTTCAGCGTGTAAAAAGATGCAAAACTTGTATTCTGATCATGGATGCACTATTCCGGGGTACCGAAGTTGCGAAAACAGTTTCACATCAAAAGCACCCATTCTACTCCATTGGACCCGAAATGGTGTTTGAGAGTGCTTTGGACAAATTCGGAAACCTCTAGAATGTAAATAGATGCAAAAATTGTGTTTCAAACCTGAATGCATTATTCTGGGGAACCGAAGTTGCAAAAACAAATTCGCATCAAAAGCATCCATTCTACACCATTGGACCCAAAATGGTGTTTGATAGTGCTTTGGACAATTTCGGAAACCTTCAGAATGTAAAAAGATGCAAAAATTGTGTTTCGAACCTGAATGCATTATTTTGGGGTACCAAAATTACGAAAACGGTTCGCACCAAAAGCATCCATTCTACTCCATTGGACCCGAAATGATGTTTAGGAGTGCTTTGGACCATTTCTGATCCTTCATAATGTAAAAAGGTGCAAAACTTGTGTTTCGAACCTGAATGCACTATGTCGGGGTACCGAAGTTGCGGAAATGGTTTTGCACCAAATGCATGCATTCTACTCCATTGGTACCAAAATAAAGTTAGGGAGTGTTTTGGAGCATTTCGTAAACTTTCAGCATGTAAAAAGATGCAAAACTTGTATTTCGAACATGGATGCACTATTCTGAGGTACCGAAGTTGCGAAAACAGTTTCACATCAAAAGCATCCATTCTACTCCATTGGACCCGAAATGGTGTTTGAGAGTACTTTGGACAATTTCGGAAACCTTCAGAATGTAAAAAGATGAAAAATTTGTGTTTCGAATCCGAATGCATTATTTCGGGGTACTGAAGATGCAAAAACGGTTTCGCACCAAAAGCATCAATTCTACTCCATTCGACCCGAAGTGATGTTTGGGAGTGCTTTGGCCCATTTCGGAACCTTCATAATGTAAAAAGGTGCAAAACTTATGTTCCGAACCTGAATGCACTATGTCGGGGTACCGAAGTTGCGCAAATGGTTTTGCACCAAATGCATCCATTCTACTCCATTGGAACCGAAATAAAGTTAGGGAGTGTTTTGGAGCATTTCACAAACTTTCAGCA
The DNA here is from genome assembly GCA_036936925.1 of Cenchrus fungigraminus. NCBI lineage: Eukaryota > Viridiplantae > Streptophyta > Magnoliopsida > Poales > Poaceae > Cenchrus > Cenchrus fungigraminus. The sequence continues at coordinate 50,572,027 of CM072772.1, read as the reverse complement.
TGAAAAAGATGCAAAACTTGTATTTCGAACATGGATGCACTATTCCGGGGTACCGAAGTTGCGAAAACAGTTTCACATCAAAAGCATCCATTCTACTCCATTGGACCCGAAATGGTGTTTGAGAGTGCTTTGGACAAATTCGGAAACCTCTAGAATGTAAATAGATGCAAAAATTGTGTTTCGAACCTGAATGCATTATTCCGGGGAACTGAAGTTGCAAAAACGAATTCGCATCAAAAGCATCCATTCTACTCCATTAGACCCAAAATGGTGTTTGATAGTGCTTTGGACAATTTCGAAAACCTTCAGAATGTAAAAAGATGCAAAAATTGTGTTTCGAACCTGAACGCATTATTTCGGGGTACCGAAATTGCGAAAACGGTTTCGCACCAAAAGCATCCATTCTACTCCATTAGACCCGAAATGATGTTTGGGAGTGCTTTGGACCATTTCGGAACCTTCATAATGTAAAAAGGTGCAAAACTTGTGTTTCGAACCTGAATGCACTATGTCGGGGTACCGAAGTTGCGGAAATGGTTTTGCACCAAATGCATCCATTCTACTCCATTGGAACCAAAATAAAGTAAGGGAGTGTTTTGGAGCATTTCGCAAACTTTCAGCATGTAAAAAGAAGCAAAACTTGTATTTCGAACATGGATGCACTATTCTGGGGTACCGAAGTTGCGAAAACAGTTTCACATCAAAAGCATCCATTCTACTCCATTGGACCCGGAATTGTGTTTGAGAGTGCTTTGGACCATTTCGGAAACCTTCAGAATGCAAAACGATGAAAAATTTGTGTTTCGAATCCGAATGCATTATTTTGGGGTACCGAAGATGCAAAAACGGTTTCGCACCAAAAGCATCCATTCTACTCCATTCGCCCCGAAGTGATGTTTGGGAGTGCTTTGGCCAATTTCGGAACCTTCATAATGTAAAAAGGTGCAAAACTTATGTTCCGAACCTGAATGCACTATGTCGGGGTACCGAAGTTGCGGAAATGGTTTTGCACCAAATGCATCCATTCTACTCCATTGGAACCAAAATAAAGTAAGGGAGTGTTTTGGAGCATTTCGCAAACTTTCAGCATGTAAAAAGATGCAAAACTTGTATTTCGAACATGGATGCACTATTCCGGGGTACCGAAGTTGCGAAAACAGTTTCACATCAAAAGCATCCATTCTACTCCATTAGACCCAAAATGGTGTTTGATAGTGCTTTGGACAATTTCGAAAACCTTCAGAATGTAAAATGATGCAAAAATTGTGTTTCGAACCTGAATGCATTATTTCGGGGTACCGAAATTGCGAAAACGGTTTCGCACCAAAAGCATCCATTCTACTCCATTGGACCCGAAATGATGTTTGGGAGTGCTTTGGACCACTTCGGAACCTTCATAATGTAAAATGGTGCAAAACTTGTGTTTCGAACCTGAATGCACTATGTCGGGGTACCGAAGTTGCGGAAATGGTTTTGCACCAAATGCATCCATTCTACTCCATTGGAACCAAAATAAAGTTAGGGACTGTTTTGGAGCATTTCGCAAACTTTCAGCATGTAAAAAGATGCAAAACTGGTATTTCGAACATGGATGCACTATTCCGGGGTACCGAAGTTGCGAAAATAGTTTCACATCAAAAGCATCCATTCTACTCGATTGGACCCGAAATGGTGTTTGAGAGTGCTTTGGACAAATTTGGAAACCTCTAGAATGTAAATAGATGCAAAAATTGTGTTTCGAACCTGAATGCATTATTTCGGGGTACCGAAGTTACAAAAACGAATTCGCATCAATAGCATCCGTTCTACTCCATTGGACCCAAAATGGTGTTTGATAGTGCTTTGGACAATTTCGGAAACCTTCAGAATGTAAAAAGATGCAAAAATTGTGTTTCGAACCTGAATGCATTATTTCGGGGTACCGAAATTGCGAAAATGGTTTTGCACCAAAAGCATCCATTCTACTCCATTGGACCCGAAATGATATTTGGGAGTGCTTTGGAGCATTTCGGAACCTTCATAATGTAAAAAGGTGCAAAACTTGTGTTTCGAACCTGAATGCACTATGTCGGGGTACCGAAGTTGCGGAAATGGTTTTGCACCAAATGCATCTACTCTACTCCATTGGACCCAAAATGATGTTGGGGAGTGTTTTGTAGCATTTCGCAAACTTTCAGCATGTAAAATGATGCAAAACTTGTGTTTCGAACATGGATGCACTATTTCGGGGTACCGAACTTGCGAAAACGGATTCACGTCAAAAGGATCCATTCTACTCAATTTTACCCAAAATGGTGTTTGAGAGTGCTTTGGGCCATTTTGGAAACCTTCAGAACGTAAAAAGATACAAAAAATGTGTTTCGAACCTTAATGCATTATTTAGGGGTACCGAACTTGGGAAAACGGTTTTGCACCAAAAGCATTCATTCTACTCCATTGGACCCGAAATGATGTTTGGGAGTGCTTTGGACCATTTCGGAATCTTCAGAATTTAAAAAGGTGCAAAAAATTATGTTTCGAACCTGAATGCATTATTTCGGGGTACCGAAATTGCGAAAATGGTTTTGCACCAAAAGTATCCATTCTACTCCATTGGACCCGAAATGATGTTTGGGAGTGCTTTGGAGCATTTCCGAACCTTCATAATGTAAAAAGTTGCAAAACTTTTGTTTCGAACCTGAATGCATTATTACGGGGTACCGAAGTTGCAAAAACGAATTCGCATCAAAAGCATCCATTCTACTTCATTGGACCCAAAATGGTGTTTGATAGTGCTTTGGACAATTTCGGAAACCTCTAGAATGTAAATAGATGCAAAAAATTGTGTTTCGAACCTGAATGCATTATTATGGGGTACCGAAGTTGCAAAAACGAATTCGCATCAAAAGCATCCATTCTACTCCATTGGACCCAAAATGGTGTTTGATAGTGCATTGGACAATTTCGGAAACCTTCAGAATGTAAAAAGATGCAAAAATTCTGTTTCGAACCTGAATGTATTATTTCGGGGTACCGAAATTGCGAAAATGGTTTGGCACCAAAAGCATCCATTCTACTCCATTGGACCCGAAATGATGTTTGGGAGTGCTTTGGACCATTTCGGAACCTTCATAATGTAAAAAGGTGCAAAACTTGTGTTTCGAACCTGAATGCACTATGTCGGGGTACCGAAGTTGCGGAAATGGTTTTGCACCAAATGCATCTATTCTACTCCATTGGACCCAAAATGATGTTTGGGAGTGTTTTGGAGCATTTCGCAAACTTTCAGCATGTAAAATGATGCAAAACTTGTGTCTCGAACATGGATGCACTGTTTCGGGGTACCGAACTTGCGAAAACGGATTCACGTCAAAAGGATCCATTCTACTCAGTTTTACCGAAAATGGTGTTTGAGAGTGCTTTGGACCATTTTGGAAACCTTCAGAACGTAAAAAGATACAAAAAATGTGTTTCGAACCTTAATGCATTATTTAGGGGTACCGAAGTTGGGAAAACGGTTTTGCACCAAAAGCATTCATTCTACTCCATTGGACCCGAAATGATGTTTGGGAGTGCTTTGGACCATTTCGGAACCTTCAGAATTTAAAAAGGTGCAAAACTTGTGTTTCGAACCTGAATGCACTATGTCGGGGTACCGAAGTTGTAAAAACGAATTCGCATCAAAAGCATCCATTCTACTCCATTGGACCCAAAATGGTGTTTGATAGTGCTTTGGACAATTTCGGAAACCTTCAGAATGTAAAAAGATGCAAAAATTGAATGCATTATTTCGGGGTACCGAAATTGCGAAAACGGTTTCGCACCAAAAGCATGCATTCTACTCCATTGGACCCGAAATGGTGTTTGGGAGTGCTTTGGACCATTTCGGAACCTTCATAATCTAAAAAGGTGCAAAACTTGTGTTTCGAACCTGAATGCACTATGTCGGGGTACCGAAGTTGCGGAAATGGTTTTGCACCAAATGCATCCATTCTACTCCATTGGAACCAAAATAAAGTTAGGGAGTGTTTTGGAGCATTTCGCAAACTTTCAGCATGTAAAAAGATGCAAAACTGGTATCTCGAACATGGATGCACTATCCCGGGGTACCGAAGTTGCGAAAACAGTTTCACATCAAAAGCATCCATCCTACTCCATTGGACCCGAAATGGTGTTTGAGAGTGCTTTGGACAAATTCGGAAACCTCTAGAATGTAAATAGATGCAAAAATTGTGTTTCGAACCTGAATGCATTATTCCGGGGTACCGAAGTTGCAAAAACGAATTCGCATCAAAAGCATCCATTCTACTCCATTGGACCCAAAATGGTGTTTGATAGTGCTTTGGACAAATTCGGAAACCTTCAGAATGTAAAAAGATGCAAAAATTGTGTTTCGAACCTGAATGCATTAATTCGGTGTACCGAAATTGCGAAAATGGTTTCGCACCAAAAGCATCCATTCTACTCCATTGGACCCGAAATGATGTTTAGGAGTGCTTTGGAGCATTTCGGAACCTTCATAATGTAAAAAGGTGCAAAACTTGTGTTTCGAACCAGAATGCATTATTTCGGGGTACCGAAGTTGCGAAAACAGTTTCACATCAGAAGCATCCATTCTACTCCATTGGACCCGAAATGGTGTTTGAGAGTGCTCTGGACAAATTCAGACACCTTCAGAATGTAAAAAGATGCAAAAATTGTGTTTCGAACCTGAATGCATTATTTCGGGGAACCGAAATGGCGAAGACGGTTTCGCACCAAAAGCATCCATTCTACTACATTGGGCCCGAAATGATGTTTGGGAGTGCTTTGGACCATTTCGGAACCTTCATAATGTAAAAAGGTGCAAAACTTGTGTTTCGAACCTAAATGCACTATGTTGGGGTATCGAAGTTGCGGAAATGGTTTTGCACCAAATGCATCTATTCTACTCCATTGGACCCAAAATGATGTTTGGGAGTGTTTTGGAGCATTTCGCAAACTTTCAGCATGTAAAATGATGCAAAACTTGTGTTTCGAACATGGATGCACTATTTCGGGGTTCCGAAGTTGCGAAAACGGATTCACGTCAAAAGGATCCATTCTACTCAATTTTACCCGAAATGGTGTTTGAGAGTGCTTTGGACCATTTTGGAAACCTTCAGAACGAAAAAGATACAAAAAATGTGTTTCGAACCTTAATGCATTATTTAGGGGTACCGAAGTTGGGAAAACGGTTTTGCACCAAAAGCATTCATTCTACTCCATTGGACCCCAAAATGATGTTTGGGAGTGCTTTGGACCATTTCGGAACTTTCAGAATTTAAAAAGGTGCAAAACTTGTGTTTCAAACCTGAGTGCACTATGTCGGGGTACCGAAGTTACGGAAAGGGTTTTGCACCAAAGGCATCCATTCTACTCCATTAGACCCAAAATGAAGTTAGGGAGTGTTTTGGAGCATTTCGCAAACTTTCAACATGTAAAAAGATGCAAAACTAGTGTTTCAAACATGGATGCACTATTCCGGGGTACCGAAGTTGCAAAAATGGTTTCACATCAAAAGCATACATTCTACTCCATTGGACCCGAAATGGTGTTTGAGAGTGCTTTGGACCATTTCGAAAACCTTCAGAATGTAAAAAGATGCAAAAATAGTGTTTCGAATCTGAATGCATTATTTCGGGGTACCGAAGATGCAAAAACGGTTTCGCACCAAAAGCATCCATACTACTCCATTGGACCCAAAATGATGTTTGGGAGTGATTTGGACCATTTCGGAACCTTCAGAATGTAAAAAGGTGCAAAACTTGTGTATCGAACCTGAATGCACTATGTCGGGGTACCGAAGTTGCGAAAATGGTTTTGCACCAAATGCATCCATTCTACTCCATTGGAACCAAAATAAAGTTAGGGAGTGTTTTGGAGCATTTCGCAAATTTTCAGCATGTAAAAAGATGCAAAACTTGCATTTCGAATATGGATGCACTATTCCGGGGTACCGAAGTTGCGAAAACAGTTTCACATCAAAAGCATCCATTATACTCCATTGGACCCGAAATGGTGTTTGAGAGTGCTTTGGACAAATTCGGAAACCTTCAGAATGTAAAAAGATGCAAAAATTGTGTTTCGAACCTGAATGCATTATTTGGGGGTACCGAAATTGCGAAGATGGTTTCGCACCAAAAGCATCCATTTAACTCCATTGGACCCGAAATGATGTTTGGGAGTGCTTTGGACCATTTCGGAACCTTCATAATGTAAAAAGGTGCAAAACTTGTGTTTCGAACCTGAATGCACTATGTTGGGGTACCGAAGTTGCGGAAATGGTTTTGCACCAAATGCATCTATTCTACTCCATTGGACCCAAAATGATGTTTGGGAGTGTTTTGGAGCATTTCGCAAACTTTCAGCATGTAAAATGATGCAAAACTTGTGTTTCGAACATGGATGCACTATTTCGGGGTACCGAAGTTGCGAAAACGGATTCACGTCAAAAGGATCCATTCTACTCAATTTTACCCGAAATGGCGTTTGAGAGTGCTTTGGACCATTTTGGAAACCTTCAGAACGTAAAAAGATACAAAAAATGTGTTTCGCACCTTAATGCATTATTTAGGGGTACCGAAGTTGGGAGAACGGTTTTGCACCAAAAGCATTCATTCTACTCCATTGGACCCGAAATGATGTTTGGGAGTGCTTTGGACAATTTCGGATACTTTAGAACTTAAAAAGGAGCAAAACTTGTGTTTGAAACCTGAATGTACTTTGTCGGGGTACCGAAGTTACGGAAAGGGTTTTGCACCAAAGGCATCCATTCTACTCCATTAGACCCAAAATGAAGTTAGGGAGTGTTTTGGAGCATTTCGCAAACTTTCAACATGTAAAAGATGCAAAACTTGTGTTTCAAACACGGATGTACTATTCCGGGGTACCGAAGTTGCAAAAATAGTTTCACATCAAAAGCATCCATTCTACTCCATTGGACCCGAAATAGTGTTTGAGAGTGCTTTGGACCATTTCGAAAACCTTCAGAATGTAAAAAGATGCAAAAATAGTGTTTCGAATCTGAATGCATTATTTCGGGGTACCGAAGATGCAAAAACAGATTCGCACCAAAAGCATCCATTCTACTCCATTGGACCCGAAATGATATTTGGGAGTGCTTTGGACCATTTCGGAACCTTCAGAATGTAAAAAGGTGCAAAACTTGTGTTTCGAACCTGAATGCACTATGTCGGGGTACCGAAGTTGCGAAAATGGTTTTGCACCAAATGCATCCATTCTACTCCATTGGAACCAAAATAAAGTTAGGGAGTGTTTTGGAGCATTTCGCAAACTTTCAGCATGTAAAAAGATGCCAAACTTGTATTTCGAACATGGATTCACTATTCCGGGGTACCGAAGTTGCAAAAACAGTTTCACATCAAAAGCATCCATTCTACTCCATTGGACGCGAAATGGTGTTTGAGAGTGCTTTGGATAAATTCGGAAACCTTCAGAATGTAAAAAGATGCAAAAATTGTGTTTCGAACCTGAATGCATTATTTCAGGGAACCGAAATTGCGAAGACGGTTTCGCACCAAAAGCATCCATTCTACTCCATTAGACCCGAAATGATGTTTGGGAGTGCTTTGGACCATTTTGGAACCTTCATAATGTAAAAAGGTGCTAAACTTGTGTTTCGAACATGAATGCACTATGTCGGGGTACCGAAGTTGCGAAAATGGTTTTGCACCAAATGCATCCATTCTACTCCATTGGAACCAAAATAAAGTTAGGGAGTGTTTTGGAGCATTTCGCAAACTTTCAGCATGTAAAAAGATGCCAAACTTGTATTTCGAACATGGATTCACTATTCCGGGGTACCGAAGTTGCGAAAACAGTTTCACATCAAAAGCATCCATTCTACTCCATTGGACCCGAAATGGTGTTTGAGAGTGCTTTGGACAAAATCAGAAACCTTCAGAATGTAAAAAGATGCAAAAATTGTGTTTCGAACCTGAATGCATTATTTCGGGGTACCGAAATTGCGAAGACGGTTTCGCACCAAAAGCATCCATTCTACTCCATTGGACCCGAAATGATGTTTGGGAGTGCTTTGGATCATTTCAGAACCTTCATAATGTAAAAAGGTGCAAAACCAAATGCACTATGTTGGGGTACCGAAGTTGCGGAAATGGTTTTGCACCAAATGCATCTATTCTACTCCATTGGACCCAAAATGATGTTTGGGAGTGTTTTGGAGCATTTCGCAAACTTTCAGCATGTCAAATGATGCAAAACTTGTGTTTCGAACATGGATGCACTATTTCGGGGTACCGAAGTTGCGAAAACGGATTCACGTCAAATGGATCCATTCTACTAAATTTTACCCGAAATGGTGTTTGAGAGTGCTTTGCACCATTTAGGAAACTTTCAGAACGTAAAAAGATACAAAAAATGTGTTTCGAACCTTAATGCATTATTTAGGGGTACCGAAGTTGGGAAAACAGTTTTGCACCAAAAGCATTCATTCTACTCCATTGGACCCGAAATGATGTTTGGGAGTGCTTTGGACCATTTCGGAACCTTTAGAATTTAAAAAGGTGCAAAACTTGTGTTTCAAACCTGAATGCACTATGTCGGTGGTACCGAAGTTACGGAAAGGGTTTTGCACCAAAGGCATCCATTCTACTCCATTAGACCCAAAATGAAGTTACGGAGTGTTTTGGAGCATTTCGCAAACTTTCAACATGTAAAAAGATGCAAAACTTGTGTTTCAAACATGGATGCACTATTCCGGGGTACTGAAGTTGCAAAAATGGTTTCACATCAAAAGCATACATTCTACTCCATTGGACCCGAAATGGTGTTTGAGAGTGCTTTGGACAAATTCAGACACCTTCAGAATGTAAAAAGATGCAAAAATTGTGTTTCGAACCTGAATGCATTATTTCGGGGAACCGAAATTGCGAAGACGGTTTCGCACCAAAAGCATCCATTCTACTCCATTGGACCCGAAATGATGTTTGGGAGTGCTTTGGACCATTTCGGAACCTTCATAATGTAAAAAGGTGCAAAACTTGTGTTTTGAACCTGAATGCACTATGTTGGGATATCGAAGTTGCGGAAATGGTTTTGCACAAATGCATCTATTCTACTCCATTGGACCCAAAATGATGTTTGGGAGTGTTTTGGAGCATTTCGCAAAGTTTCAGCATGTAAAATGATGCAAAACTTGTGTTTCGAACATGGATGCACTATTTCGGGGTACCGAAGTTGCGAAAACGGATTCACGTCAAAAGGATCCATTCTACTCAATTTTACCCGAAATGGTGTTTGAGAGTGCTTTGGACCATTTTGGAAACCTTCAGAACGAAAAAGATACAAAAAATGTGTTTCGAACCATAATGCATTATTTAGGGGTACCGAAGTTGGGAAAACGGTTTTGCACCAAAAGCATTCATTCTACTCCATTAGACCCCAAAATGATGTTTGGGAGTGCTTTGGACCATTTCGGAACCTTCAGAATTTAAAAAGGTGCAAAACTTGTGTTTCAAACCTGAGTGCACTATGTCGGGGTACCGAAGTTACGGAAAGGGTTTTGCACCAAAGGCATCCATTCTACTCCATTAGACCAAAAATGAAGTTAGGAAGTGTTTTGGAGCATTTCGCAAACTTTCAACATGTAAAAAGATGCAAAACTTGTATTTCGAATATGGATGCACTATTCCGGGGTACCGAAGTTGCAAAAATGGTTTCACATCAAAAGCATACATTCTACTCCATTCGACCCGAAATGGTGTTTGAGAGTGCTTTGGACCATTTCGAAAACCTTCAGAATGTAAAAAGCTGCAAAAATTGTGTTTCGAATCTGAATGCATTATTTCGGGGTACCGAAGATGCAAAAACGGTTTCGCACCAAAAGCATCCATACTACTCCATTGGACCCAAAATGATGTTTGGGAGTGCTTTGGACCATTTCGGAACCTTCAGAATGTAAAAAGGTGCAAAACTTGTGTTTCGAACCTGAATGCACTATGTCGGGGTACCGAAGTTGCGAAAATGGTTTTGCACCAAATGCATCGATTCTACTCCATTGGAACCAAAATAAAGTTAGGGAGTGTTTTGGAGCATTTCGCAAATTTTCAGCATGTAAAAAGATGCAAAACTTGTATTTCGAATATGGATGCACTATTCCGGGGTACCGAAGTTGCGAAAACAGTTTCACATCAAAAGCTTCCATTCTACTCCATTGGACCCGAAATGATGTTTGAGAGTGCTTTGGACAAATTCGGAAACCTTCAGAATGTAAAAAGATGCAAAAATTGTGTTTCGAACCTAAATCCATTATTTCGGGGTACCGAAATTGCGAAGACGGTTTCGCACCCAAAGCATCCATTCTACTCCATTGGACCCGAAATGATGTTTGGGAGTGCTTTGGACCATTTCGGAACCTTCATAATGTAAAAAGGTGCAAAACTTGTGTTTCGAACCTGAATGCACTATGTTGGGGTACCGAAGTTGCGGAAATGGTTTTGCACCAAATGCCTCTATTCTACTCCATTGGACCCAAAATGATGTTTGGGAGTGTTTTGGAGCATTTCGCAAACTTTCAGCATGTAAAATGATGCAAAACTTGTGTTTCGAACATGGATGCACTATTTTTGGGTACCGAAGTTGCGAAAACGGATTCACGTCAAAAGGATCATTCTACTCAATTTTACCCGAAATGGCGTTTGAGAGTGCTTTGGACCATTTTGGAAACTTTCAGAACGTAAAAAGATACAAAAAATGTGTTTCGCACCTTAATGCATTATTTAGGGGTACCGAAGTTGGGAAAACGGTTTTGCACCAAAAGCATTCATTCTACTCCATTGGACCCGAAATGATGTTTGGGAGTGCTTTGGACAATTTCGGAACCTTTAGAACTTAAAAAGGAGCAAAACTTGTGTTTCAAACCTGAATGCACTTTGTCGGGGTACCGAAGTTACGGAAAGGGTTTTGCATCAAAGGCATCCATTCTACTCCATTAGACCCAAAATGAAGTTACGGAGTGTTTTGGAGCATTTCGCAAACTTTCAACATGTAAAAGATGCAAAACTTGTGTTTCAAACATGGATGCACTATTCCGGGGTACCGAAGTTGCACCAAATGCATCTATTCTACTCCATTGGACCCAAAATTATGTTTGGGAGTGTTTTGGAGCATTTTGCAAACTTTCAACATGTAAAATGATGCAAAACTTGTGTTTCGAACATGGATGCACTATTTCGGGGTACCGAAGTTGCGAAAACGGATTCACGTCAAATGGATCCATTCTACTCAATTTTACCCGAAATGGTGTTTGAGAGTGCTTTGCACCATTTAGGAAACCTTCAGAACGTAAAAAGATACAAAAAACGGTTTCGCACCAAAAGCATCCATTCTACTCCATTGGACCCGAAATGATGTTTGGGAGTGCTTTGGACCATTTCGGAACCTTCAGAATGTAAAAAGGTGCAAAACTTGTGTTTCGAACATGAATGCACTATGTCGGGGTACCGAAGTTGCGAAAATGGTTTTGCACCAAATGCATCCATTCTACTCCATTGGAACCAAAATAATGTTAGGGAGTGTTTTTGAGCATTTCGCAAATTTTCAGCTTGTTAAAAGATGCAAAACTTGTATTTCGAATACGGATGCACTATTCCGGGGTACCGAAGTTACGAAAACAGTTTCACATCAAAAGCATCCATTCTACTCCATTGGACCCGAAATGGTGTTTGAGAGTGCTTTGGACAAATTCGGAAACCTCTAGAATGTAAATAGATGCAAAAATTGTGTTTCGAACCTGAATGCATTATTTCTGGGTACCGAAATTACGAAGATGGTTTCGCACCAAAAGCATCCATTCTACTCCATTAGACCCGAAATGATGTTTGGGAGTGCTTTGGACCATTTCGGAACCTTCATAATGTAAAAAGGTGCAAAACTTGTGTTTCGAACCTGAATGCACTATGTTGGGGTACCGAAGTTGCGGAAATGGTTTTGCACCAAATGCATCTATTCTACTCCATTGGACCCAAAATGATGTTTGGGAGTGTTTTGGAGCATTTCGCAAACTTTCAGCATGTAAAATGATGCAAAACTTGTGTTTCGAACATGGATGCACTATTTCGGGGTACCGAAGTTGCGAAAACGTATTCACGTCAAATGGATCCATTCTACTCAATTTTACCCGAAATGGTGTTTGAGAGTGCTTTGCACCATTTAGGAAACCTTCAGAACGTAAAAAGATACAAAAAATGTGTTTCGAACCTTAATGCATTATTTAGGGGTACCGAAGTTGGGAAAACAGTTTTGCACCAAAAGCATTCATTCTACTCCATTGGACCCGAAATGATGTTTGGGAGTGCTTTGGACCATTTCGGAACCTTCAGAATTTAAAAAGGTGCAAAACTTGTGTTTCAAACCTGAATGCACTATGTCGGGGTACCGAAGTTACGGAAAGGGTTTTGCACCAAAGGCATCCATTCTACTCCATTAGACCCAAAATGAAGTTAGGGAGTGTTTTGGAGCATTTCGCAAACTTTCAAACATGGATGCACTATTCCGGGGTACCGAAGTTGCAAAAATAGTTTCAAATCAAAAGCATCCATTCTACTCCATTGGACCCGAAATGGTGTTTGAGAGTGCTTTGGACCATTTCGAAAACCTTCAGAATGTAAATAGATGCAAAAATTGTGTTTCGAATCTGAATGCATTATTTCGGGGTACCGAAGATGCAAAAACGGTTTCGCACCAAAAGCATCCATTCTACTCCATTGGACCCGAAATGATGTTTGGGAGTGCTTTGGACCATTTCGGAACCTTCAGAATGTAAAAAGGTGCAAAACTTGTGTTTCGAACATGAATGCACTATGTCGGGGTACCGAAGTTGCGAAAATGGTTTTGCACCAAATGCATCCATTCTACTCCATTGGAACCAAAATAATGTTAGGGAGTGTTTTTGAGCATTTCGCAAATTTTCAGCTTGTTAAAAGATGCAAAACTTGTATTTCGAATACGGATGCACTATTCCGGGGTACCGAAGTTACGAAAACAGTTTCACATCAAAAGCATCCATTCTACTCCATTGGACCCGAAATGGTGTTTGAGAGTGCTTTGGACAAATTCGGAAACCTCTAGAATGTAAATAGATGCAAAAATTGTGTTTCGAACCTGAATGCATTATTTCAGGGTACCGAAATTACGAAGATGGTTTCGCACCAAAAGCATCCATTCTACTCCATTAGACCCGAAATGATGTTTGGGAGTGCTTTGGACCATTTCGGAACCTTCATAATGTAAAAAGGTGCAAAACTTGTGTTTCGAACCTGAATGCAGTATGTTGGGGTACCGAAGTTGCGGAAATGGTTTTGCACCAAATGCATCTATTCTACTCCATTGGACCCAAAATGATGTTTGGGAGTGTTTTGGAGCATTTTGCAAACTTTCAACATGTAAAATGATGCAAAACTTGTGTTTCGAACATGGATGCACTATTTCGGGGTACCGAAGTTGCGAAAACGGATTCACGTCAAATGGATCCATTCTACTCAATTTTACCCGAAATGGTGTTTGAGAGTGCTTTGCACCATTTAGGAAACCTTCAGAACGTAAAAAGATACAAAAAATGTGTTTCGAACCTTAATGCATTATTTAGGGGTACCGAAGTTGGGAAAACAGTTTTGCACCAAAAGCATTCATTCTACTCCATTGGACCCGAAATGATGTTTGGGAGTGCTTTGGACCATTTCGGAACCTTCAGAATTTAAAAAGGTGCAAAACTTGTGTTTCAAACCTGAATGCACTATGTCGGGGTACCGAAGTTACGGAAAGGGTTTTGCACCAAAGGCATCCATTCTACTCCATTAGACCCAAAATGAAGTTAGGGAGTGTTTTGGAGCATTTCGCAAACTTTCAACATGTAAAAAGATGCAAAACTTGTGTTTCAAACATGGATGCACTATTCCGGGGTACCGAAGTTGCAAAAATAGTTTCGCATCAAAAGCATCCATTCTACTCCACTGGACCCGAAATGGTGTTTGAGAGTGCTTTGGACCATTTCGAAAACCTTCAGAATGTAAAAAGATGCAAGAATTGTGTTTCGAATCTGAATGCATTATTTCGGGGTACCGAAGATGCAAAAACGGTTTCGCACCAAAAGCATCCATTCTACTCCATTGGACCCGAAATGAAGTTTGGGTGTGCTTTGGACCTTTTCGGAACCTTCAGAATGTAAAAAGGTGCAGAACTTGTGTTTCGAACATGAATGCACTATTTCGGGGTACCGAAGTTGCGAAAATGGTTTTGCACCAAATGCATCCATTCTACTCCATTGGAACCAAAATAAAGTTAGGGAGTGTTTTGGAGCATTTCGCAAATTTTCAGCATGTAAAAAGATGCAAAACTTGTATTTCGAATATGGATGCACTATTCCGGGGTACCGAAGTTGCGAAAACAGTTTCACATCAAAAGCATCCATTCTACTCCATTGGACCCGAAATGGTGTTTGAGAGTGCTTTGGACAAATTTGGAAACCTTCAGAATGTAAAAAGATGCAAAAATTGTGTTTCGAACCTGAATGCATTATTTCGGGGTACCGAAATTGCGAAGACGGTTTCGCACCAAAAGCATCCATTCTACTCCATTGGACCCGAAATGATGTTTGGGAGTGCTTTGGACCATTTCGGAACCATCAGAATGTAAAAAGGTGCAAAACTTGTGTTTCGAACCTGAATGCACTATGTCGGGGTACCGAAGTTGCGAAAATGGTTTTGCACCAAATGCATCAATTCTACTCCATTGGAACCAAAATAAAGTTAGGGAGTGTTTTGGAGCATTCGCAAACTTTCATCATGTAAAAAGATGCCAAACTTGTATTTCGAACATGGATGCACTATTCTGGGGTACCGAAGTTGCGAAAATAGTTTCACATCAAAAGCATCCATTCTACTCCATTGGACCCGAAATGGTATTTGAGAGTGCTTTGGACCATTTCGAAAACCTTCAGAATGTAAAAAGATGCAAAAATCGTGTTTGGAACCTGAATGCATTATTTCGGGGTACCGAAAGTGCGAAGACGGTTTCGCACCAAAAGCATCCATTCTACTCCATTGGACCCGAAATGATGTTTGGGAGTGTTTTGGACCATTTCGGAACCTTCATAATGTAAAAAGGTGTAAAACATGTGTTTCGAACCTGAATGCACTATGTTGGGGTATCGAAGTTGCGGAAATGGTTTTGCACCAAATGCATCTATTCTACTCCATTGGACCCAAAATGATGTTTGGGAGTGTTTTGGAGCATTTCGCAAACTTTCAGCATGTAAAATGATGCAAAACTTGTGTTTCGAACATGGATGCACTATTTTTGGGTACCGAAGTTGCGAAAACGGATTCACGTCAAAAGGATCATTCTACTCAATTTTACCCGAAATGGCGTTTGAGAGTGCTTTGGACCATTTTGGAAACTTTCAGAACGTAAAAAGATACAAAAAATGTGTTTCGCACCTTAATGCATTATTTAGGGGTACCGAAGTTGGGAAAACGGTTTTGCACCAAAAGCATTCATTCTACTCCATTGGACCCGAAATGATGTTTGGGAGTGCTTTGGACAATTTCGGAACCTTTAGAACTTAAAAAGGAGCAAAACTTGTGTTTCAAACCTGAATGCACTTTGTCGGGGTACCGAAGTTACGGAAAGGGTTTTGCATCAAAGGCATCCATTCTACTCCATTAGACCCAAAATGAAGTTACGGAGTGTTTTGGAGCATTTCGCAAACTTTCAACATGTAAAAGATGCAAAACTTGTGTTTCAAACATGGATGCACTATTCCGGGGTACCGAAGTTGCACCAAATGCATCTATTCTACTCCATTGGACCCAAAATTATGTTTGGGAGTGTTTTGGAGCATTTTGCAAACTTTCAACATGTAAAATGATGCAAAACTTGTGTTTCGAACATGGATGCACTATTTCGGGGTACCGAAGTTGCGAAAACGGATTCACGTCAAATGGATCCATTCTACTCAATTTTACCCGAAATGGTGTTTGAGAGTGCTTTGCACCATTTAGGAAACCTTCAGAACGTAAAAAGATACAAAAAACGGTTTCGCACCAAAAGCATCCATTCTACTCCATTGGACCCGAAATGATGTTTGGGAGTGCTTTGGACCATTTCGGAACCTTCAGAATGTAAAAAGGTGCAAAACTTGTGTTTCGAACATGAATGCACTATGTCGGGGTACCGAAGTTGCGAAAATGGTTTTGCACCAAATGCATCCATTCTACTCCATTGGAACCAAAATAATGTTAGGGAGTGTTTTTGAGCATTTCGCAAATTTTCAGCTTGTTAAAAGATGCAAAACTTGTATTTCGAATACGGATGCACTATTCCGGGGTACCGAAGTTACGAAAACAGTTTCACATCAAAAGCATCCATTCTACTCCATTGGACCCGAAATGGTGTTTGAGAGTGCTTTGGACAAATTCGGAAACCTCTAGAATGTAAATAGATGCAAAAATTGTGTTTCGAACCTGAATGCATTATTTCTGGGTACCGAAATTACGAAGATGGTTTCGCACCAAAAGCATCCATTCTACTCCATTAGACCCGAAATGATGTTTGGGAGTGCTTTGGACCATTTCGGAACCTTCATAATGTAAAAAGGTGCAAAACTTGTGTTTCGAACCTGAATGCACTATGTTGGGGTACCGAAGTTGCGGAAATGGTTTTGCACCAAATGCATCTATTCTACTCCATTGGACCCAAAATGATGTTTGGGAGTGTTTTGGAGCATTTCGCAAACTTTCAGCATGTAAAATGATGCAAAACTTGTGTTTCGAACATGGATGCACTATTTCGGGGTACCGAAGTTGCGAAAACGTATTCACGTCAAATGGATCCATTCTACTCAATTTTACCCGAAATGGTGTTTGAGAGTGCTTTGCACCATTTAGGAAACCTTCAGAACGTAAAAAGATACAAAAAATGTGTTTCGAACCTTAATGCATTATTTAGGGGTACCGAAGTTGGGAAAACAGTTTTGCACCAAAAGCATTCATTCTACTCCATTGGACCCGAAATGATGTTTGGGAGTGCTTTGGACCATTTCGGAACCTTCAGAATTTAAAAAGGTGCAAAACTTGTGTTTCAAACCTGAATGCACTATGTCGGGGTACCGAAGTTACGGAAAGGGTTTTGCACCAAAGGCATCCATTCTACTCCATTAGACCCAAAATGAAGTTAGGGAGTGTTTTGGAGCATTTCGCAAACTTTCAAACATGGATGCACTATTCCGGGGTACCGAAGTTGCAAAAATAGTTTCAAATCAAAAGCATCCATTCTACTCCATTGGACCCGAAATGGTGTTTGAGAGTGCTTTGGACCATTTCGAAAACCTTCAGAATGTAAATAGATGCAAAAATTGTGTTTCGAATCTGAATGCATTATTTCGGGGTACCGAAGATGCAAAAACGGTTTCGCACCAAAAGCATCCATTCTACTCCATTGGACCCGAAATGATGTTTGGGAGTGCTTTGGACCATTTCGGAACCTTCAGAATGTAAAAAGGTGCAAAACTTGTGTTTCGAACATGAATGCACTATGTCGGGGTACCGAAGTTGCGAAAATGGTTTTGCACCAAATGCATCCATTCTACTCCATTGGAACCAAAATAATGTTAGGGAGTGTTTTTGAGCATTTCGCAAATTTTCAGCTTGTTAAAAGATGCAAAACTTGTATTTCGAATACGGATGCACTATTCCGGGGTACCGAAGTTACGAAAACAGTTTCACATCAAAAGCATCCATTCTACTCCATTGGACCCGAAATGGTGTTTGAGAGTGCTTTGGACAAATTCGGAAACCTCTAGAATGTAAATAGATGCAAAAATTGTGTTTCGAACCTGAATGCATTATTTCAGGGTACCGAAATTACGAAGATGGTTTCGCACCAAAAGCATCCATTCTACTCCATTAGACCCGAAATGATGTTTGGGAGTGCTTTGGACCATTTCGGAACCTTCATAATGTAAAAAGGTGCAAAACTTGTGTTTCGAACCTGAATGCAGTATGTTGGGGTACCGAAGTTGCGGAAATGGTTTTGCACCAAATGCATCTATTCTACTCCATTGGACCCAAAATGATGTTTGGGAGTGTTTTGGAGCATTTTGCAAACTTTCAACATGTAAAATGATGCAAAACTTGTGTTTCGAACATGGATGCACTATTTCGGGGTACCGAAGTTGCGAAAACGGATTCACGTCAAATGGATCCATTCTACTCAATTTTACCCGAAATGGTGTTTGAGAGTGCTTTGCACCATTTAGGAAACCTTCAGAACGTAAAAAGATACAAAAAATGTGTTTCGAACCTTAATGCATTATTTAGGGGTACCGAAGTTGGGAAAACAGTTTTGCACCAAAAGCATTCATTCTACTCCATTGGACCCGAAATGATGTTTGGGAGTGCTTTGGACCATTTCGGAACCTTCAGAATTTAAAAAGGTGCAAAACTTGTGTTTCAAACCTGAATGCACTATGTCGGGGTACCGAAGTTACGGAAAGGGTTTTGCACCAAAGGCATCCATTCTACTCCATTAGACCCAAAATGAAGTTAGGGAGTGTTTTGGAGCATTTCGCAAACTTTCAACATGTAAAAAGATGCAAAACTTGTGTTTCAAACATGGATGCACTATTCCGGGGTACCGAAGTTGCAAAAATAGTTTCGCATCAAAAGCATCCATTCTACTCCACTGGACCCGAAATGGTGTTTGAGAGTGCTTTGGACCATTTCGAAAACCTTCAGAATGTAAAAAGATGCAAGAATTGTGTTTCGAATCTGAATGCATTATTTCGGGGTACCGAAGATGCAAAAACGGTTTCGCACCAAAAGCATCCATTCTACTCCATTGGACCCGAAATGAAGTTTGGGTGTGCTTTGGACCTTTTCGGAACCTTCAGAATGTAAAAAGGTGCAGAACTTGTGTTTCGAACATGAATGCACTATTTCGGGGTACCGAAGTTGCGAAAATGGTTTTGCACCAAATGCATCCATTCTACTCCATTGGAACCAAAATAAAGTTAGGGAGTGTTTTGGAGCATTTCGCAAATTTTCAGCATGTAAAAAGATGCAAAACTTGTATTTCGAATATGGATGCACTATTCCGGGGTACCGAAGTTGCGAAAACAGTTTCACATCAAAAGCATCCATTCTACTCCATTGGACCCGAAATGGTGTTTGAGAGTGCTTTGGACAAATTTGGAAACCTTCAGAATGTAAAAAGATGCAAAAATTGTGTTTCGAACCTGAATGCATTATTTCGGGGTACCGAAATTGCGAAGACGGTTTCGCACCAAAAGCATCCATTCTACTCCATTGGACCCGAAATGATGTTTGGGAGTGCTTTGGACCATTTCGGAACCATCAGAATGTAAAAAGGTGCAAAACTTGTGTTTCGAACCTGAATGCACTATGTCGGGGTACCGAAGTTGCGAAAATGGTTTTGCACCAAATGCATCAATTCTACTCCATTGGAACCAAAATAAAGTTAGGGAGTGTTTTGGAGCATTCGCAAACTTTCATCATGTAAAAAGATGCCAAACTTGTATTTCGAACATGGATGCACTATTCTGGGGTACCGAAGTTGCGAAAATAGTTTCACATCAAAAGCATCCATTCTACTCCATTGGACCCGAAATGGTATTTGAGAGTGCTTTGGACCATTTCGAAAACCTTCAGAATGTAAAAAGATGCAAAAATCGTGTTTGGAACCTGAATGCATTATTTCGGGGTACCGAAAGTGCGAAGACGGTTTCGCACCAAAAGCATCCATTCTACTCCATTGGACCCGAAATGATGTTTGGGAGTGTTTTGGACCATTTCGGAACCTTCATAATGTAAAAAGGTGTAAAACATGTGTTTCGAACCTGAATGCACTATGTTGGGGTATCGAAGTTGCGGAAATGGTTTTGCACCAAATGCATCTATTCTACTCCATTGGACCCAAAATGAAGTTAGGGAGTGTTTTGGAGCATTTCGCAAACTTTCAGCATGTAAACAGATGCAAAACTAGTGTTTCGAACATGGATGCACTATTCTGGGGTACCGAAGTTGCAAAAACGGTTTCGCATCAAAAGGATCCATTCTACTCAATGGGACCCGAAATGGTGTTCGAGAGTGCTTTGGACAATTTCGGAAACCTTCAGAATGTAAAAAGATGCAAAAATTGTGTTTCGAACCTGAATGCATTATTTCGGGGTACCGAAATTGCGAAAACAGTTTCGTACCAAAAGCGTCCATTCTACTCCATTGGACCCGAAATGATGTTTAGGAGTGCTTTGGACCATTTTAGAACCTTCAGAATTTAAAAAGGTGCAAAACTTGTGTTTCAAACCTGAATGCACTATGTCGGGGTACCGAAGTTACGGAAAGGGTTTTGCACCAAAGGCATCCATTCTACTCCATTAGACCCAAAATGAAGTTAGGGAGTTTTTTGGAGCATTTCGCAAACTTTCAACATGTAAAAAGATGCAAAACTTGTGTTTCAAACATGGATGCACTATTCCGGGGTACCGAAGTTGCAAAAATGGTTTCACATCAAAAGCATCCATTCTACTCCATTGGACCCGAAATGGTATTTGAGAGTGCTTTGGACCATTTCGAAAACCTTCAGAATGTAAAAAGATGCAAAAATTGTGTTTCGAATCTGAATGCATTATTTCGGGGTACCGAAGATGCAAAAACGGTTTCGAACCAAAAGCATCCATTCTACTCCATTGGACCCGAAATGATGTTTGGGAGTGCTTTGGACCATTTCGGAACCATCATAATGTAAAAAGGTGCAAAACTTGTGTTTCGAACCTGAATGCACTATGTCGGGGTACCGAAGTTGCGAAAATGGTTTTGCCCCAAATGCATCAATTCTACTCCATTGGAACCAAAATAAAGTTAGGGAGTGTTTTGGAGCATTCGCAAACTTTCATCATGTAAAAAGATGCCAAACTTGTATTTCGAACATGGATGCACTATTCTGGGGTACCGAAGTTGCGAAAATAGTTTCACATCAAAAGCATCCATTCTACTCCATTGGACCCGAAATGGTATTTGAGAGTGCTTTGGACCATTTCGAAAACCTTCAGAATGTAAAAAGATGCAAAAATCGTGTTTGGAACCTGAATGCATTATTTCGGGGTACCGAAAGTGCGAAGACGGTTTCGCACCAAAAGCATCCATTCTACTCCATTGGACCCGAAATGATGTTTGGGAGTGTTTTGGACCATTTCGGAACCTTCATAATGTAAAAAGGTGTAAAACTTGTGTTTCGAACCTGAATGCACTATGTTGGGGTATCGAAGTTGCGGAAATGGTTTTGCACCAAATGCATCTATTCTACTCCATTGGACCCAAAATCATGTTTGGGAGTGTTTTGGAGCATTTTGCAAACTTTCAGCATGGAAAATGATGCAAAACTTGTGTTTCGAACATGGATGCACTATTTCGGGGTACCGAAGCTGGGAAAACGGATTCACGTCAAAAGAATCCATTCTACTCAATTTTACCCGAAATGGTGTTTGAGAGTGCTTTGGACCATTTTGGAAACCTTCAGAACGTAAAAAGATACAGAAAATGTGTTTCGAACCATAATGCATTATTTAGGGGTACCGAAGTTGGGAAAACGGTTTTGCACCAAAAGCATTCATTCTACTCCATTGGACCCGAAATGATGTTTGGGAGTGCTTTGGACCATTTCAGAACCGTCAGAATTTAAAAAGGTGCAAAGCTTGTGTTTCGAACCTGAATGCATTATGTCGGGGTACCGAAGTTGCAAAAAGGGTTTTGCACCAAAGGCATCCATTCTACTCCATTGGACCCAAAATGAAGTTAGGGTGTGTTTTGGAGCATTTCGCAAACATTCAGCATGTAAAAAGATGCAAAACTTGTGTTTCAAACATGGATGCACTATTCCAGGGTACCGAAGTTGCGAAAACAGATTCACATCAAAAGCATCCATTCTACTCCATTGGACACGAAATGGTGTTTGAGAGTGCTTTGGACCATTTTGGAAACCTTCCGAACGTAAAAAGATGCAAAAATTGTGTTTCGAACCTGAATGCATTATTTCGGGGTACCGAAGTTGGGAAAACGGTTTTGCTCCAAAATCATTCATTCTACTCCATTGGACCCGAAATGATGTTTGGGAGTGCTTTGGACCATTTCGGAACCTTCAGAATTTAAAAAGGTGCGAAACTTGTATTTCGAACCTGAATGCACTATGTCGGGGTACCGAAGTTGCGGAAAGGGTTTTGCACCAAAGGCATCCATTCTACTCCATTGGACCCAAAATGAAGTTAGGGTGTGTTTTCGAGCATTTCACAAACTTTCAACATGTAAAAAGATGCAAAACTTGTGTTTCGAACATGGATCGACTATTCCGGGGTACCGAAGTTGCGAAAACGGTTTCACATCAAAAGCATCCATTCTACTCCATTGGACCCGAAATGGTGTTTGAGAGTGCTTTGGACCATTTCTGAAACCTTCAGAATGTAAAAAGATGAAAAATTTGTGTTTCGAATACGAATGCATTATTTTGGGGGTACCGAAGATGCAAAAACGGTTTCGCGCCAAAAGCATCCATTCTACTCCATTCGACCCGAAGTGATGTTTCGGAGTGCTTTGGCCCATTTCGGAACCTTCAGAATGTAAAAAGGTGCAAAACTTGTGTTCCGAACCTGAATGCACTATGTCGGGGTACCGAAGTTGCAAAAATGGTTTTGCACCAAATGGATCCATTCTACTCCATTGGAACCAAAATGAAGTTAGGGAGTGTTTTGGAGCATTTCACAAACTTTCAGCATGTAAAAAGATGCAAAACTTGTGTTTCGAACATGGATGCACTATTCTGGGGTACCGAAGTTCCAAAAATGGTTTCGCATCAAAAGAATCCATTCTACTCCGTTGGGCCCGAAATGATGTTTGGGGAGTGCTTTGGACCATCTCGGAACCTTCACAATGTAAAAAGGTGCAAAACTTGTGTTTCGAACCTGAATGCACTATGTCAGGGTACCGAAGTTGTGGAAATGGTTTTGCACCAAATGCATCTATTCTACTCCATTGGACCCAAAATGATGTTTGGGGGTGTTTTGGAGCATTCCGCAAACTTTCAGCATGTAAAAAGAAGCAAAACTAGTGTTTCGAACATGGATGCACTATTTCGGGGTACCGAAGTTGCAAAAACGGATTCGCATCAAAAGGATCCATTCTACTCCACTGGACCCGAAATGGTGTTTGTGAGTGCTTTGGACTATTTTGGAAACCTTCAGAACGAAAAAAGATGCAAACATTGTGTTTTGAACCTTAATGCATTATTTCGGGGTACCGAAGTTGGGAAAACGGTTTCGCACCAAAAGCATTCAATATACTCCATTGGACCCGAAATGATGTTTGGGAGTGCTTTATACCATTTCAGAACCTGCAGAATTTAAAAAGGTGCAAAACTTGTGTTTCGAACCTGAATGCATTATGTCGGGGTACCGAAGTTGCGAAAAGGGTTTTGCACCAAAGGCCTCCATTCTACTCCATTGGACCCAAATGAAGTTAGGGAGTGTTTTAGAGCATTTCGCAAACTTTCAGCATGTAAAAAGATGCACAACTTGTGTTTCAAACATGGATGCACTATTCCGGGGTACCGAAGTTGCGAAAACATATTCACATCAAAAGCATCCATTCTACTCCATTGGACCCGAAATGGTGTTTGAGAGTGCTTTGGACCATTTCGGAAACCTTCAGAATGTAAAAAGATGCAAAAATTGTGTTTCGAATCTGAATGCATTATTTCAGGGTACCGAAGATGCAAAAACGGTTTCACACCAAAAGCATCCATTCAACTCCATTGGAGCCGAAATGATGTTTGGGACTGCTTTGGACCATTTCGGAACCTTCAGAACGTAAAAAAGGTGCAAAACTTGTGTTTCAAACCTGAATGCACAATGTCGGGATACCGAAGTTGCATAAATGGTTTTGCACCAAATGCATCCGTTCGACTGCATTGGACCCAAAATGAAGTTAGGGAGTGTTTTGGAGCATTTCGCAAACTTTCAGCATGTAAAAAGATGCAAAACTGGTATTTCGAACATGGATGCACTATTCCGGGGTACCGAAGTTGCGAAAACGGATTCGCATCAAAAGCATCCATTCCACTCCATTGGACCCGAAATGGTGTTTGAGAGTGCTTTGGACCATTTTGGAAACCTTCCGAACGTCAAAAGATGCAAAAATTGTGTTTCGAACCTAAATGCATTATTTTGGGGTACCGAAGTTGGGAAAACGATTTTGCACCAACAACATTCATTCTACTCCATTGGACCCGAAATGATGTTTGGGAGTGCTTTGGACCATTTGAGAACCTTCAGAATTTAAAAAGGTGCAAAACTTGTGTTTCGAACCTGAATGCAATATGTCGGGGTACCGAAGTTGTAAAAAGGGTTTCGCACCAAATGCATCCATTCTACTCCATTGGACCCAAAATGAAGTTAGGGAGTGTTTTGGAGCATTTCGCAAACTTTCAGCATGTAAAAAGATTCAAAACTTGTGTTTCGAACATGGATGCACTATTCCGGGGTACTGGAGTTGCGAAAACGGATTCGCATCAAAAGCATCCATTCTACTCCATTGGACCAGAAATGGTGTTTGAGAGTGCTTTGGACTATTTTCGAAACCTTCAGAATGTAAAAAGATGCAAAAATTGTGTTTTGAACCTGAATGCATTATTTCGCGGTACCGAAGTTGGGAAAACGGTTTTGCACCAAAAGCATTCATTCTACTCCATTGGACCCGAAATGATGTTTGGGAGTGCTTTGGACATTTCAGAACCTTCAGAATTTAAAAAGGTGCAAGACTTGTGTTTCGAACCTGAATGCACTATGTCGGGGTACCGAAGTTGCGGAAAAGGTTTTCCACCAAAGGCATCCATTCTACTCCATTGGACCCAAAATGAAGTTAGGTAGTGTTTTGGAGCATTTCGCAAACTTTCAACATGTAAAAAAAAATGCAAAACTTGTGTTTCGAACATGGATGCACTATTCCGGGGGACCGAAGTTGCGAAAACGGTTTCACATCAAAAGCATCCATTCTACTCCATTGGACCCGAAATGGTGTTTGAGAGTGCTTTGGACCATTTTGGAAACCTTCAGAATGTAAAAAGATGCAAAAATTGTGTTTCGAATCTGAATGCATTATTTCGGGGTACCGAAGATGCAAAAACTGTTTCGCTCCAAATGCATCCATTCAACTCCATTGGACCCTAAATGATGTTTGGGAGTGCTTTGGACCATTTCGGAACCTTCAGAATGTAAAAAAGGTGCAAAACTTGTGTTTCAAACCTGAATGCACAATGTCGGGATACCGAAGTTGCGAAAATGGTTTTGCACCAAATGCATCCATTCTACTCCATTGGACCCAAAATGAAGTTAGGGAGTGTTTTGGAGCATTTCGCAAACTTTCAGCATGTAAACAGATGCAAAACTAGTGTTTCGAACATGGATGCACTATTCTGGGGTACCGAAGTTGCAAAAACGGTTTCGCATCAAAAGGATCCATTCTACTCAATGGGACCCGAAATGGTGTTCGAGAGTGCTTTGGACAATTTCGGAAACCTTCAGAATGTAAAAAGATGCAAAAATTGTGTTTCGAACCTGAATGCATTATTTCGGGGTACCGAAATTGCGAAAACAGTTTCGTACCAAAAGCATCCATTCTACTCCATTGGACCCGAAATGATGTTTAGGAGTGCTTTGGACCATTTTAGAACCTTCAGAATTTAAAAAGGTGCAAAACTTCTGTTTCAAACCTGAATGCACTATGTCGGGGTACCGAAGTTACGGAAAGGGTTTTGCACCAAAGGCATCCATTCTACTCCATTAGACCCAAAATGAAGTTAGGTAGTTTTTTGGAGCATTTCGCAAACTTTCAACATGTAAAAAGATGCAAAACTTGTGTTTCAAACATGGATGCACTATTCCGGGGTACCGAAGTTGCAAAAATGGTTTCACATCAAAAGCATCCATTCTACTCCATTGGACCCGAAATGGTATTTGAGAGTGCTTTGGACCATTTCGAAAACCTTCAGAATGTAAAAAGATGCAAAAATTGTGTTTCGAATCTGAATGCATTATTTCGGGGTACCGAAGATGCAAAAACGGTTTCGAACCAAAAGCATCCATTCTACTCCATTGGACCCGAAATGATGTTTGGGAGTGCTTTGGACCATTTCGGAACCATCAGAATGTAAAAAGGTGCAAAACTTGTGTTTCGAACCTGAATGCACTATGTCGGGGTACCGAAGTTGCGAAAATGGTTTTGCACCAAATGCATCAATTCTACTCCATTGGAACCAAAATAAAGTTAGGGAGTGTTTTGGAGCATTCGCAAACTTTCATCATGTAAAAAGATGCCAAACTTGTATTTAGAACATGGATGCACTATTCTGGGGTACCGAAGTTGCGAAAATAGTTTCACATCAAAAGCATCCATTCTACTCCATTGGACCCGAAATGGTATTTGAGAGTGCTTTGGACCATTTCGAAAACCTTCAGAATGTAAAAAGATGCAAAAATCGTGTTTGGAACCTGAATGCATTATTTCGGGGTACTGAAAGTGCGAAGACGGTTTCGCACCAAAAGCATCCATTCTACTCCATTGGACCCGAAATGATGTTTGGGAGTGTTTTGGACCATTTCGGAACCTTCATAATGTAAAAAGGTGTAAAACTTGTGTTTCGAACCTGAATGCACTATGTTGGGGTATCGAAGTTGCGGAAATGGTTTTGCACCAAATGCATCTATTCTACTCCATTGGACCCAAAATGATGTTTGGGAGTGTTTTGGAGCATTTCGCAAACTTTCAGCATGTA
Organism: Cenchrus fungigraminus; assembly: GCA_036936925.1. Classification (NCBI taxonomy): domain Eukaryota; kingdom Viridiplantae; phylum Streptophyta; class Magnoliopsida; order Poales; family Poaceae; genus Cenchrus; species Cenchrus fungigraminus. The sequence goes on along the minus strand of CM072772.1, from coordinate 50,545,156 downwards.
AAATGAAGCAAAACTTGTGTTTCGAACATGGATGCACTATTTCGGGGTACCGAAGTTGCGAAAACGGATTCACGTCAAATGGATCCATTCTACTCAATTTTACCCGAAATGGTGTTTGAGAGTGCTTTGCACCATTTAGGAAACCTTCAGAACGTAAAAAGATACAAAAAATGTGTTTCGAACCTTAATGCATTATTTAGGGGTACCGAAGTTGGGAAAACAGTTTTGCACCAAAAGCATTCATTCTACTCCATTGGACCCGAAATGATGTTTGGGAGTGCTTTGGACCATTTCGGAACCTTCAGAATTTAAAAAGGTGCAAAACTTGTGTTTCAAACCTGAATGCACTATGTCGGGGTACCGAAGTTACGGAAAGGGTTTTGCACCAAAGGCATCCATTCTACTCCATTAGACCCAAAATGAAGTTAGGGAGTTTTTTGGAGCATTTCGCAAACTTTCAACATGTAAAAAGATGCAAAACTTGTGTTTCAAACATGGATGCACTATTCCGGGGTACCGAAGTTGCAAAAATGGTTTCACATCAAAAGCATCCATTCTACTCCATTGGACCCGAAATGGTATTTGAGAGTGCTTTGGACCATTTCGAAAACCTTCAGAATGTAAAAAGATGCAAAAATTGTGTTTCGAATCTGAATGCATTATTTCGGGGTACCGAAGATGCAAAAACGGTTTCGAACCAAAAGCATCCATTCTACTCCATTGGACCCGAAATGATGTTTGGGAGTGCTTTGGACCATTTCGGAACCATCATAATGTAAAAAGGTGCAAAACTTGTGTTTCGAACCTGAATGCACTATGTCGGGGTACCGAAGTTGCGAAAATGGTTTTGCACCAAATGCATCAATTCTACTCCATTGGAACCAAAATAAAGTTAGGGAGTGTTTTGGAGCATTCGCAAACTTTCATCATGTAAAAAGATGCCAAACTTGTATTTCGAACATGGATGCACTATTCTGGGGTACCGAAGTTGCGAAAATAGTTTCACATCAAAAGCATCCATTCTACTCCATTGGACCCGAAATGGTATTTGAGAGTGCTTTGGACCATTTCGAAAACCTTCAGAATGTAAAAAGATGCAAAAATCGTGTTTGGAACCTGAATGCATTATTTCGGGGTACCGAAAGTGCGAAGACGGTTTCGCACCAAAAGCATCCATTCTACTCCATTGGACCCGAAATGATGTTTGGGAGTGTTTTGGACCATTTCGGAACCTTCATAATGTAAAAAGGTGTAAAACTTGTGTTTCGAACCTGAATGCACTATGTTGGGGTATCGAAGTTGCGGAAATGGTTTTGCACCAAATGCATCTATTCTGCTCCATTGGACCCAAAATCATGTTTGGGAGTGTTTTGGAGCATTTTGCAAACTTTCAGCATGGAAAATGATGCAAAACTTGTGTTTCGAACATGGATGCACTATTTCGGGGTACCGAAGCTGGGAAAACGGATTCACGTCAAAAGAATCCATTCTACTCAATTTTACCCGAAATGGTGTTTGAGAGTGCTTTGGACCATTTTGGAAACCTTCAGAACGTAAAAAGATACAGAAAATGTGTTTCGAACCATAATGCATTATTTAGGGGTACCGAAGTTGGGAAAACGGTTTTGCACCAAAAGCATTCATTCTACTCCATTGGACCCGAAATGATGTTTGGGAGTGCTTTGGACCATTTCAGAACCGTCAGAATTTAAAAAGGTGCAAAGCTTGTGTTTCGAACCTGAATGCATTATGTCGGGGTACCGAAGTTGCAAAAAGGGTTTTGCACCAAAGGCATCCATTCTACTCCATTGGACCCAAAATGAAGTTAGGGTGTGTTTTGGAGCATTTCGCAAACATTCAGCATGTAAAAAGATGCAAAACTTGTGTTTCAAACATGGATGCACTATTCCAGGGTACCGAAGTTGCGAAAACAGATTCACATCAAAAGCATCCATTCTACTCCATTGGACACGAAATGGTGTTTGAGAGTGCTTTGGACCATTTTGGAAACCTTCCGAACGTAAAAAGATGCAAAAATTGTGTTTCGAACCTGAATGCATTATTTCGGGGTACCGAAGTTGGGAAAACGGTTTTGCTCCAAAATCATTCATTCTACTCCATTGGACCCGAAATGATGTTTGGGAGTGCTTTGGACCATTTCGGAACCTTCAGAATTTAAAAAGGTGCGAAACTTGTATTTCGAACCTGAATGCACTATGTCGGGGTACCGAAGTTGCGGAAAGGGTTTTGCACCAAAGGCATCCATTCTACTCCATTGGACCCAAAATGAAGTTAGGGTGTGTTTTCGAGCATTTCACAAACTTTCAACATGTAAAAAGATGCAAAACTTGTGTTTCGAACATAGATCGACTATTCCGGGGTACCGAAGTTGCGAAAACGGTTTCACATCAAAAGCATCCATTCTACTCCATTGGACCCGAAATGGTGTTTGAGAGTGCTTTGGACCATTTCTGAAACCTTCAGAATGTAAAAAGATGAAAAATTTGTGTTTCGAATACGAATGCATTATTTTGGGGGTACCGAAGATGCAAAAACCGTTTCGCGCCAAAAGCATCCATTCTACTCCATTCGACCCGAAGTGATGTTTCGGAGTGCTTTGGCCCATTTCGGAACCTTCAGAATGTAAAAAGGTGCAAAACTTGTGTTCCGAACCTGAATGCACTATGTCGGGGTACCGAAGTTGCAAAAATGGTTTTGCACCAAATGGATCCATTCTACTCCATTGGAACCAAAATGAAGTTAGGGAGTGTTTTGGAGCATTTCACAAACTTTCAGCATGTAAAAAGATGCAAAACTTGTGTTTCGAACATGGATGCACTATTCTGGGGTACCGAAGTTCCAAAAATGGTTTCGCATCAAAAGAATCCATTCTACTCCGTTGGGCCCGAAATGATGTTTGGGGAGTGCTTTGGACCATCTCGGAACCTTCACAATGTAAAAAGGTGCAAAACTTGTGTTTCGAACCTGAATGCACTATGTCAGGGTACCGAAGTTGTGGAAATGGTTTTGCACCAAATGCATCTATTCTACTCCATTGGACCCAAAATGATGTTTGGGGGTGTTTTGGAGCATTCCGCAAACTTTCAGCATGTAAAAAGAAGCAAAACTAGTGTTTCGAACATGGATGCACTATTTCGGGGTACCGAAGTTGCAAAAACGGATTCGCATCAAAAGGATCCATTCTACTCCACTGGACCCGAAATGGTGTTTGTGAGTGCTTTGGACTATTTTGGAAACCTTCAGAACGAAAAAAGATGCAAACATTGTGTTTTGAACCTTAATGCATTATTTCGGGGTACCGAAGTTGGGAAAACGGTTTCGCACCAAAAGCATTCAATATACTCCATTGGACCCGAAATGATGTTTGGGAGTGCTTTATACCATTTCAGAACCTGCAGAATTTAAAAAGGTGCAAAACTTGTGTTTCGAACCTGAATGCATTATGTCGGGGTACCGAAGTTGCGAAAAGGGTTTTGCACCAAAGGCCTCCATTCTACTCCATTGGACCCAAATGAAGTTAGGGAGTGTTTTAGAGCATTTCGCAAACTTTCAGCATGTAAAAAGATGCACAACTTGTGTTTCAAACATGGATGCACTATTCCGGGGTACCGAAGTTGCGAAAACATATTCACATCAAAAGCATCCATTCTACTCCATTGGACCCGAAATGGTGTTTGAGAGTGCTTTGGACCATTTCGGAAACCTTCAGAATGTAAAAAGATGCAAAAATTGTGTTTCGAATCTGAATGCATTATTTCAGGGTACCGAAGATGCAAAAACGGTTTCACACCAAAAGCATCCATTCAACTCCATTGGAGCCGAAATGATGTTTGGGACTGCTTTGGACCATTTCGGAACCTTCAGAACGTAAAAAAGGTGCAAAACTTGTGTTTCAAACCTGAATGCACAATGTCGGGATACCGAAGTTGCATAAATGGTTTTGCACCAAATGCATCCGTTCGACTGCATTGGACCCAAAATGAAGTTAGGGAGTGTTTTGGAGCATTTCGCAAACTTTCAGCATGTAAAAAGATGCAAAACTGGTATTTCGAACATGGATGCACTATTCCGGGGTACCGAAGTTGCGAAAACGGATTCGCATCAAAAGCATCCATTCCACTCCATTGGACCCGAAATGGTGTTTGAGAGTGCTTTGGACCATTTTGGAAACCTTCCGAACGTCAAAAGATGCAAAAATTGTGTTTCGAACCTAAATGCATTATTTTGGGGTACCGAAGTTGGGAAAACGATTTTGCACCAACAGCATTCATTCTACTCCATTGGACCCGAAATGATGTTTGGGAGTGCTTTGGACCATTTGAGAACCTTCAGAATTTAAAAAGGTGCAAAACTTGTGTTTCGAACCTGAATGCATTATGTCGGGGTACCGAAGTTGTAAAAAGGGTTTTGCACCAAATGCATCCATTCTACTCCATTGGACCCAAAATGAAGTTAGGGAGTGTTTTGGAGCATTTCGCAAACTTTCAGCATGTAAAAAGATTCAAAACTTGTGTTTCGAACATGGATGCACTATTCCGGGGTACTGGAGTTGCGAAAACGGATTCGCATCAAAAGCATCCATTCTACTCCATTGGACCAGAAATGGTGTTTGAGAGTGCTTTGGACTATTTTCGAAACCTTCAGAATGTAAAAAGATGCAAAAATTGTGTTTCGAACCTGAATGCATTATTTCGCGGTACCGAAGTTGGGAAAACGGTTTTGCACCAAAAGCATTCATACTACTCCATTGGACCCGAAATGATGTTTGGGAGTGCTTTGGACATTTCAGAACCTTCAGAATTTAAAAAGGTGCAAGACTTGTGTTTCAAACCTGAATGCACTATGTCGGGGTACCGAAGTTGCGGAAAAGGTTTTCCACCAAAGGCATCCATTCTACTCCATTGGACCCAAAATGAAGTTAGGTAGTGTTTTGGAGCATTTCGCAAACTTTCAACATGTAAAAAAATGCAAAACTTGTGTTTCGAACATGGATGCACTATTCCGGGGGACCGAAGTTGCGAAAACGGTTTCACATCAAAAGCATCCATTCTACTCCATTGGACCCGAAATGGTGTTTGAGAGTGCTTTGGACCATTTTGGAAACCTTCAGAATGTAAAAAGATGCAAAAATTGTGTTTCGAATCTGAATGCATTATTTCGGGGTACCGAAGATGCAAAAACTGTTTCGCTCCAAATGCATCCATTCAACTCCATTGGACCCTAAATGATGTTTGGGAGTGCTTTGGACCATTTCGGAACCTTCAGAATGTAAAAAAGGTGCAAAACTTGTGTTTCAAACCTGAATGCACAATGTCGGGATACCGAAGTTGCGAAAATGGTTTTGCACCAAATGCATCCATTCTACTCCATTGGACCCAAAATGAAGTTAGGGAGTGTTTTGGAGCATTTCGCAAACTTTCAGCATGTAAAAAGATGCAAAACTAGTGTTTCGAACATGGATGCACTATTCCGGGGTACCGAAGTTGCAAAAACGGTTTCGCATCAAAAGGATCCATTCTACTCAATGGGACCCGAAATGGTGTTCGAGAGTGCTTTGGACAATTTCGGAAACCTTCAGAATGTAAAAAGATGCAAAAATTGTGTTTCGAACCTGAATGCATTATTTCGGGGTACCGAAATTGCGAAAACAGTTTCGTACCAAAAGCATCCATTCTACTCCATTGGACCCGAAATGATGTTTAGGAGTGCTTTGGACCATTTAAGAACCTTCATAATGTAAAAAGGTGCAAAACTTGTGTTTCGAACCTGAATGCACTATGTCGGGGTACGGAAGTTGCGGAAATGGTTTTGCACCAAATGCATCTATTCTACTCCATTGGACCCAAAATGATGTTTGGGAGTGTTTTGGAGTATTTCGCAAACATTCAGCATGTAAAAAGATGCAAAACTTGTGTTTCGAACATGGATGCACTATTCCGGGGTACCGAAGTTGCGAAAATGGATTCGCATCAGAAGCATCCATTCTACTCCATTGGACCCGAAATGGTGTTTGAGAGTGCTTTGGACCATTTTGGAAACATTCAAAACGTAAAAAGATGCAAAAATTGTGTTTCGAACCTAAATGCATTATTTTGGGGTACTGAAGTTGGGAAAACGATTTTGCACCAAAAGCATTCATTCTACTCCATTGGACCCGAAATGATGTTTGGGAGTGCTTTGGACCATTTGAGAACCTTCAGAATTTAAAAAGGTGCAAAACTTGTGTTTCGAACCTGAATGCATTATGTCGGGGTACCGAAGTTGTAAAAAGGGTTTTGCACCAAATGCATCCATTCTACTCCATTGGACCCAAAATGAAGTTAGGGAGTGTTTTGGAGCATTTCGCAAACTTTCAGCATGTAAAAAGATGCAAAACTTGTGTTTCGAACATGGATGCACTATTCCGGGGTACTGGAGTTGCGAAAATGGATTCGCATCAAAAGCATCCATTCTACTCCATTGGACCAGAAATGGTGTTTGAGAGTGCTTTGGACTATTTTCGAAACCTTCAGAATGTAAAAAGATGCAAAAATGTGTTTCGAACCTGAATGCATTATTTCGGGGTACCGAAGTTGGGAAAACGGTTTTGCACCAAAAGCATTCATTCTACTCCATTGGACCCGAAATGATGTTTGGGAGTGCTTTGGACATTTCAGAACCTTCAGAATTTAAAAAGGTGCAAAACTTGTGTTTCGAACCTGAATGCACTATGTTGGGGTACCGAAGTTGCGGAAAAGGTTTTCCACCAAAGGCATCCATTCTAATCCATTGGACCCAAAATGAAGTTAGGTAGTGTTTTGGAGCATTTCGCAAACTTTCAACATGTAAAAAAATGCAAAACTTGTGCTTCGAACATGGATGCACTATTCCGGGGGACCGAAGTTGCGAAAACGGTTTCACATCAAAAGCATCCATTCTACTCCATTGGACCCGAAATGGTGTTTGAGAGTGCTTTGGACCATTTCGGAACCTTCATAATGTAAAAAGGTGCAAAACTTGTGTTTCGAACCTGAATGCATTATGTCGGGGTACCGAAGTTGCGGAAATGGTTTTGCACCAAATGCATCTATTCTACTCCATTGGACCCAAAATGAAGTTAGGGAGTGTTTTGGAGCATTTCGCAAACTTTCAGCATGTAAAAAGATGCAAAACTTGTGTTTCGAACATGGATGCACTATTCCGGGGTACCGAAGTTGCGAAAACAGTTTCACTTCAAAAGCATCCATTCTACTCCGTTGGACCCGAAATGGTGTTTGAGAGTGCTTTGGACAAATTCGGAAACCTCTAGAATGTAAATAGATGCAAAAATTGTGTTTCGAACCTGAATGCATTATTCCGGGGAACCGAAGTTGCAAAAACAAATTCGCATCAAAAGCATCCATTCTACTCCATTGGACCCAAAATGGTGTTTGATAATGCTTTGGACAATTTCGGAAACCTTCAAAATGTAAAAAGATGCAAAAATTGTGTTTCAAACCTGAATGCATTATTTCGGGGTACCAAAATTGCGAAAACGGTTTCGCACCAAAAGCATCCATTCTACTCCATTGGACCCGAAATGATGTTTGGGAGTGCTTTGGACCATTTCGGAACCTTCATAATGTAAAAAGGTGCAAAACTTGTGTTTCGAACCTGAATGCACTATGTCGGGGTACCGAAGTTGCGGAAATGGTTTTGCACCAAATGCATCCATTCTACTCCATTGGAACCAAAATAAAGTTACGGAGTGTTTTGGAGCATTTCACAAACTTTCAGCATGTAAAAAGATGCAAAACTTGTATTTCGAACATGGATGCACTATTCCGGGGTACCGAAGTTGCGAAAACAGTTTCACATCAAAAGCATCCATTCTACTCCATTGGACCCGAAATGGTGTTTGAGAGTGCTTTTGACCATTTCGGAAACCTTCAGAATGTAAAAAGATGAAAAATTTGTGTTTCGAATCCGAATGCATTATTTCGGGGTACCGAAGATGCAAAAACGGTTTCGCACCAAAATCATCCAATCTACTCCATTCGACCCGAAGTGATGTTTGGGAGTGCTTTGGCCCATTTCGGAACCTTCAGAATGTAAAAAGGTGCAGAACTTGTGTTCCGAATCTGAATGCACTATGTCGGGGTACCGAAGTTGCGAAAATGGTTTTGCACCAAACGCATCCATTCTACTCCATTGGAACCAAAATAAAGTTAGGGAGTGTTTTGGAGCATTTCGCAAACTTTCAGCATGTAAAAAGATGCAAAACTTGTATTTCGAACATGGATGCACTATTCCGGGGTACCGAAGTTGCGAAAACAGGTTCACATCAAAAGCATCCATTCTACTCCATTGGACCCGAAATGGTGTTTGAGAGTGCTTTGGACAAATTCGGAAACCTCTAGAATGTAAATAGATGCAAAAATTGTGTTTCGAACCTGAATGCATTATTCCGGGGAACCGAAGTTGCAAAAACGAATTCGCATCAGAAGCATCCATTCTACTCCATTGGACCCAAAATGGTGTTTGATAGTGCTTTGGACAATTTCGGAAACATTCAGAATGTAAAAAGATGCAAAAATTGTGTTTCGAACCTGAATGCATTATTTCACGGTACCGAAATTGCGAAAACGGTTTCGCACCAAAAGCATCCATTGTACTCCATTGGACCCGAAATGATGTTTGGGAGTGCTTTGGAACATTTCTGATCCTCCATAATGTAAAAAGGTGCAAAACTTGTGTTTCGAACCTGAATGCACTATGTCGGGGTACCGAAGTTGCGGAAATGGTTTTGCACCAAATGCATCCATTCTACTCCATTGGGACCAAAATAAAGTTAGGGAGTGTTTTGGAGCATTTCGCAAACTTTCAGCATGTAAAAAGACGCAAAACTTGTATTTCGAACATGGATGCACTATTCCGGGGTACCGAAGTTGCGAAAACAGTTTCACATCAAAAGCATCCATTCTACTCCATTGGACCCGAAATGGTGTTTCAGAGTGCTTTGGACAAATTCGGAAACCTCTAGAATGTAAATAGATGCAAAAATTGTGTTTCGAACATGGATGCACTATTCCGGGGTACTGAAGTTGCGAAAACAGTTTCACATCAAAAGCATCCATTCTACTCCATTGGGCCTGAAATGTTGTTTGAGAGTGCTTTGGACAATTTCGGAAACCTTCAGAATGTAAAAAGATGAAAAATTTGTGGTTCGAATCCGAATGCATTATTTCGGGGACCGAAATTGCGAAAACGGTTTTGCACCAAAAGCATCAATTCTACTCCATTGGACCCGAAGTGATGTTTGGGAGTGCTTTGGCCCATTTCAGAACCTTTAGAATGTAAAAAGGTGCAAAACTTGTGTTTCGAACCTGAATGCACTATGTCGGGGTACCGAAGTTGCGCAAATGGTTTTGCACCAAATGCATCCATTCTACTCCATTGGAACCAAAATAAAGTTACGGAGTGTTTTGGAGCATTTCACAAACTTTCAGCATGTAAAAAGATGCAAAACTTGTATTTCGAACATGGATGCACTATTCCGGGGTACCGAAGTTGCGAAAACAGTTTCACATCAAAAGCATCCATTCTACTCCATTGGACCCGAAATGGTGTTTGAGAGTGCTTTTGACCATTTCGGAAACCTTCAGAATGTAAAAAGATGAAAAATTTGTGTTTCGAATCCGAATGCATTATTTCGGGGTACCGAAGATGCAAAAACGGTTTCGCACCAAAATCATCCAATCTACTCCATTCGACCCGAAGTGATGTTTGGGAGTGCTTTGGCCCATTTCGGAACCTTCAGAATGTAAAAAGGTGCAGAACTTGTGTTCCGAATCTGAATGCACTATGTCGGGGTACCGAAGTTGCGAAAATGGTTTTGCACCAAACGCATCCATTCTACTCCATTGGAACCAAAATAAAGTTAGGGAGTGTTTTGGAGCATTTCGCAAACTTTCAGCATGTAAAAAGATGCAAAACTTGTATTTCGAACATGGATGCACTATTCCGGGGTACCGAAGTTGCGAAAACAGGTTCACATCAAAAGCATCCATTCTACTCCATTGGACCCGAAATGGTGTTTGAGAGTGCTTTGGACAAATTCGGAAACCTCTAGAATGTAAATAGATGCAAAAATTGTGTTTCGAACCTGAATGCATTATTCCGGGGAACCGAAGTTGCAAAAACGAATTCGCATCAGAAGCATCCATTCTACTCCATTGGACCCAAAATGGTGTTTGATAGTGCTTTGGACAATTTCGGAAACATTCAGAATGTAAAAAGATGCAAAAATTGTGTTTCGAACCTGAATGCATTATTTCACGGTACCGAAATTGCGAAAACGGTTTCGCACCAAAAGCATCCATTGTACTCCATTGGACCCGAAATGATGTTTGGGAGTGCTTTGGAACATTTCTGATCCTCCATAATGTAAAAAGGTGCAAAACTTGTGTTTCGAACCGGAATGCACTATGTCGGGGTACCGAAGTTGCGGAAATGGTTTTGCACCAAATGCATCCATTCTACTCCATTGGGACCAAAATAAAGTTAGGGAGTGTTTTGGAGCATTTCGCAAACTTTCAGCATGTAAAAAGACGCAAAACTTGTATTTCGAACATGGATGCACTATTCCGGGGTACCGAAGTTGCGAAAACAGTTTCACATCAAAAGCATCCATTCTACTCCATTGGACCCGAAATGGTGTTTCAGAGTGCTTTGGACAAATTCGGAAACCTCTAGAATGTAAATAGATGCAAAAATTGTGTTTCGAACATGGATGCACTATTCCGGGGTACTGAAGTTGCGAAAACAGTTTCACATCAAAAGCATCCATTCTACTCCATTGGGCCTGAAATGTTGTTTGAGAGTGCTTTGGACAATTTCGGAAACCTTCAGAATGTAAAAAGATGAAAAATTTGTGGTTCGAATCCGAATGCATTATTTCGGGGACCGAAATTGCGAAAACGGTTTTGCACCAAAAGCATCAATTCTACTCCATTGGACCCGAAGTGATGTTTGGGAGTGCTTTGGCCCATTTCAGAACCTTTAGAATGTAAAAAGGTGCAAAACTTGTGTTTCGAACCTGAATGCACTATGTCGGGGTACCGAAGTTGCGCAAATGGTTTTGCACCAAATGCATCCATTCTACTCCATTGGAACCAAAATAAAGTTACGGAGTGTTTTGGAGCATTTCACAAACTTTCAGCATGTAAAAAGATGCAAAACTTGTATTTCGAACATGGATGCACTATTCCGGGGTACCGAAGTTGCGAAAACAGTTTCACATCAAAAGCATCCATTCTACTCCATTGGACCCGAAATGGTGTTTGAGAGTGCTTTTGACCATTTCGGAAACCTTCAGAATGTAAAAAGATGAAAAATTTGTGTTTCGAATCCGAATGCATTATTTCGGGGTACCGAAGATGCAAAAACGGTTTCGCACCAAAATCATCCAATCTACTCCATTCGACCCGAAGTGATGTTTGGGAGTGCTTTGGCCCATTTCGGAACCTTCAGAATGTAAAAAGGTGCAGAACTTGTGTTCCGAATCTGAATGCACTATGTCGGGGTACCGAAGTTGCGAAAATGGTTTTGCACCAAACGCATCCATTCTACTCCATTGGAACCAAAATAAAGTTAGGGAGTGTTTTGGAGCATTTCGCAAACTTTCAGCATGTAAAAAGATGCAAAACTTGTATTTCGAACATGGATGCACTATTCCGGGGTACCGAAGTTGCGAAAACAGGTTCACATCAAAAGCATCCATTCTACTCCATTGGACCCGAAATGGTGTTTGAGAGTGCTTTGGACAAATTCGGAAACCTCTAGAATGTAAATAGATGCAAAAATTGTGTTTCGAACCTGAATGCATTATTCCGGGGAACCGAAGTTGCAAAAACGAATTCGCATCAGAAGCATCCATTCTACTCCATTGGACCCAAAATGGTGTTTGATAGTGCTTTGGACAATTTCGGAAACATTCAGAATGTAAAAAGATGCAAAAATTGTGTTTCGAACCTGAATGCATTATTTCACGGTACCGAAATTGCGAAAACGGTTTCGCACCAAAAGCATCCATTGTACTCCATTGGACCCGAAATGATGTTTGGGAGTGCTTTGGAACATTTCTGATCCTCCATAATGTAAAAAGGTGCAAAACTTGTGTTTCGAACCGGAATGCACTATGTCGGGGTACCGAAGTTGCGGAAATGGTTTTGCACCAAATGCATCCATTCTACTCCATTGGGACCAAAATAAAGTTAGGGAGTGTTTTGGAGCATTTCGCAAACTTTCAGCATGTAAAAAGACGCAAAACTTGTATTTCGAACATGGATGCACTATTCCGGGGTACCGAAGTTGCGAAAACAGTTTCACATCAAAAGCATCCATTCTACTCCATTGGACCCGAAATGGTGTTTCAGAGTGCTTTGGACAAATTCGGAAACCTCTAGAATGTAAATAGATGCAAAAATTGTGTTTCGAACATGGATGCACTATTCCGGGGTACTGAAGTTGCGAAAACAGTTTCACATCAAAAGCATCCATTCTACTCCATTGGGCCTGAAATGTTGTTTGAGAGTGCTTTGGACAATTTCGGAAACCTTCAGAATGTAAAAAGATGAAAAATTTGTGGTTCGAATCCGAATGCATTATTTCGGGGACCGAAATTGCGAAAACGGTTTTGCACCAAAAGCATCAATTCTACTCCATTGGACCCGAAGTGATGTTTGGGAGTGCTTTGGCCCATTTCAGAACCTTTAGAATGTAAAAAGGTGAAAAACTTGTGTTTCGAACCTGAATGCACTATGTCGGGGTACCGAAGTTGCGCAAATGGTTTTGCACCAAATGCATCCATTCTACTCCATTGGAACCAAAATAAAGTTAGGGAGTGTTTTGGAGCATTTCGCAAAATTTCAGCATGTAAAAAGATGCAACACTTGTATTTCGAACATGGATGCACTATTCTGGGGTACCGAAGTTGCGAAAACAGTTTCACATCAAATGCATCCATTCTACTCCATTGGAACCAAAATAATGTTAGGGAGTGTTTTTGAGCATTTCGCAAATTTTCAGCTTGTAAAAAGATGCAAAACTTGTATTTCGAAAATGGATGCACTATTCCGGGGTACCGAAGTTACGAAAACAGTTTCACATCAAAAGCATCCATTCTACTCCATTGGACCCGAAATGGTGTTTGAGAGTGCTTTGGACAAATTCGGAAACCTCTAGAATGTAAATAGATGCAAAAATTGTGTTTCGAACCTGAATGCATTATTCCAGGGAACCGAAGTTGCAAAAACGAATTCGCATCAAAAGCATCCATTCTACTCTATTGGACCCAAAATGGTGTTTGATAGTGGTTTGGACAATTTCGGAAACCTTCAGAATGTAAAAAGATGCAAAAATTGTGTTTCGAACCTAAATGTATTATTCCGGGGTACCGAAATTGCGAAAAAGGTTTCGCACCAAAAGCATCCATTCTACGCCATTGGACCCGAAATGATGTTTGGGAGTGCTTTGGACCATTTCGGAACCTTCATAATGTAAAAAGGTGCAAAACTTGTGTTTCGAACCTGAATGCACTACGTCGGGGTACCGAAGTTGCGGAAATGGTTTTCCACCAAATGCATCCATTCTACTCCATTGGAACCAAAATAAAGTTAGGGAGTGTTTTGGAGCATTTCGCAAACTTTCAGCATGTAAAAAGATGCAGAACTGGTATTTCCAACATGGATGCAGTATTCTGGGGTACCGAAGTTGTGAAAACAGTTTCACATCAAAAGCATCCATCCTACTCCGTTGGACCCGAAATGGTGTTTGTGAGTGCTTTGGTCAAATTCGGAAACCTCTAGAATGTAAATAGATGCAAAAATTGTGTTTCGAACCTGAATGCATTATTCCGAGGTACCGAAGTTACAAAAACAAATTGGCATCAAAAGCATCCATTCTACTCCATTAGACCCAAAATGGTGTTTGATAGTGCTTTGGACAATTTCGGAAACCTTCAGAATGTAAAAAGATGCAAAAATTGTGTTTCGAACCTGAATGCATTATTTCGGGGTACCGAAATTGCGAAAATGGTTTCACACCAAAAGCATCCATTCTACTCCATTGGACCCGAAATGATGTTTGGGAGTGCTTTGGAGCATTTCGGAACCTTCATAATGTAAAAAGGTGCAAAACTTGTGTTTCGAACCTGAATGCACTATGTCGGGGTACCGAAGTTGCGGAAATGGTTTTGCACCAAATGCATCTATTCTACTCCATTGGACCCAAAATGATTTTTGGGAGTGTTTTGGAGCATTTCGCAAACTTTCAGCATGTAAAATTATGCAAAACTTGTGTTTCGAACATGGATGCACTATTTCGGGGTACCGAAGTTGCGAAAACGGATTCACGTCAAAAGGATCCATTCTACTCAATTTTACCCGAAATGGTGTTTGAGAGTGCTTTGGACCATTTCGGAACCTTCATAATGTAAAAAGGTGCAAAACTTGTGTTTCGAACCTGAATGCACTATGTCGGGGTACCGAAGTTGCGGAAATGGTTTTGCACCAAATGCATCTATTCTACTCCATTGGACCCAAAATGAAGTTAGGGAGTGTTTTGGAGCATTTCGCAAACTTTCAGCATGTAAAAAGATGCAAAACTTGTGTTTCGAACATGGATGCACTATTCCGGGGTACCGAAGTTGCGAAAACAGTTTCACTTCAAAAGCATCCATTCTACTCCGTTGGACCCGAAATGGTGTTTGAGAGTGCTTTGGACAAATTCGGAAACCTCTAGAATGTAAATAGATGCAAAAATTGTGTTTCGAACCTGAATGCATTATTCCGGGGAACCGAAGTTGCAAAAACAAATTCGCATCAAAAGCATCCATTCTACTCCATTGGACCCAAAATGGTGTTTGATAATGCTTTGGACAATTTCGGAAACCTTCAAAATGTAAAAAGATGCAAAAATTGTGTTTCAAACCTGAATGCATTATTTCGGGGTACCAAAATTGCGAAAACGGTTTCGCACCAAAAGCATCCATTCTACTCCATTGGACCCGAAATGATGTTTGGGAGTGCTTTGGACCATTTCGGAACCTTCATAATGTAAAAAGGTGCAAAACTTGTGTTTCGAACCTGAATGCACTATGTCGGGGTACCGAAGTTGCGGAAATGGTTTTGCACCAAATGCATCCATTCTACTCCATTGGAACCAAAATAAAGTTACGGAGTGTTTTGGAGCATTTCACAAACTTTCAGCATGTAAAAAGATGCAAAACTTGTATTTCGAACATGGATGCACTATTCCGGGGTACCGAAGTTGCGAAAACAGTTTCACATCAAAAGCATCCATTCTACTCCATTGGACCCGAAATGGTGTTTGAGAGTGCTTTTGACCATTTCGGAAACCTTCAGAATGTAAAAAGATGAAAAATTTGTGTTTCGAATCCGAATGCATTATTTCGGGGTACCGAAGATGCAAAAACGGTTTCGCACCAAAATCATCCAATCTACTCCATTCGACCCGAAGTGATGTTTGGGAGTGCTTTGGCCCATTTCGGAACCTTCAGAATGTAAAAAGGTGCAGAACTTGTGTTCCGAATCTGAATGCACTATGTCGGGGTACCGAAGTTGCGAAAATGGTTTTGCACCAAACGCATCCATTCTACTCCATTGGAACCAAAATAAAGTTAGGGAGTGTTTTGGAGCATTTCGCAAACTTTCAGCATGTAAAAAGATGCAAAACTTGTATTTCGAACATGGATGCACTATTCCGGGGTACCGAAGTTGCGAAAACAGGTTCACATCAAAAGCATCCATTCTACTCCATTGGACCCGAAATGGTGTTTGAGAGTGCTTTGGACAAATTCGGAAACCTCTAGAATGTAAATAGATGCAAAAATTGTGTTTCGAACCTGAATGCATTATTCCGGGGAACCGAAGTTGCAAAAACGAATTCGCATCAGAAGCATCCATTCTACTCCATTGGACCCAAAATGGTGTTTGATAGTGCTTTGGACAATTTCGGAAACATTCAGAATGTAAAAAGATGCAAAAATTGTGTTTCGAACCTGAATGCATTATTTCACGGTACCGAAATTGCGAAAATGGTTTCGCACCAAAAGCATCCATTGTACTCCATTGGACCCGAAATGATGTTTGGGAGTGCTTTGGAACATTTCTGATCCTCCATAATGTAAAAAGGTGCAAAACTTGTGTTTCGAACCTGAATGCACTATGTCGGGGTACCGAAGTTGCGGAAATGGTTTTGCACCAAATGCATCCATTCTACTCCATTGGGACCAAAATAAAGTTAGGGAGTGTTTTGGAGCATTTCGCAAACTTTCAGCATGTAAAAAGACGCAAAACTTGTATTTCGAACATGGATGCACTATTCCGGGGTACCGAAGTTGCGAAAACAGTTTCACATCAAAAGCATCCATTCTACTCCATTGGACCCGAAATGGTGTTTCAGAGTGCTTTGGACAAATTCGGAAACCTCTAGAATGTAAATAGATGCAAAAATTGTGTTTCGAACATGGATGCACTATTCCGGGGTACTGAAGTTGCGAAAACAGTTTCACATCAAAAGCATCCATTCTACTCCATTGGGCCTGAAATGTTGTTTGAGAGTGCTTTGGACAATTTCGGAAACCTTCAGAATGTAAAAAGATGAAAAATTTGTGTTTCGAATCCGAATGCATTATTTCGGGGACCGAAATTGCGAAAACGGTTTTGCACCAAAAGCATCAATTCTACTCCATTGGACCCGAAGTGATGTTTGGGAGTGCTTTGGCCCATTTCAGAACCTTTAGAATGTAAAAAGGTGCAAAACTTGTGTTTCGAACCTGAATGCACTATGTCGGGGTACCGAAGTTGCGCAAATGGTTTTGCACCAAATGCATCCATTCTACTCCATTGGAACCAAAATAAAGTTAGGGAGTGTTTTGGAGCATTTCGCAAAATTTCAGCATGTAAAAAGATGCAACACTTGTATTTCGAACATGGATGCACTATTCTGGGGTACCGAAGTTGCGAAAACAGTTTCACATCAAATGCATCCATTCTACTCCATTGGAACCAAAATAATGTTAGGGAGTGTTTTTGAGCATTTCGCAAATTTTCAGCTTGTAAAAAGATGCAAAACTTGTATTTCGAATATGGATGCACTATTCCGGGGTACCGAAGTTACGAAAACAGTTTCACATCAAAAGCATCCATTCTACTCCATTGGACCCGAAATGGTGTTTGAGAGTGCTTTGGACAAATTCGGAAACCTCTAGAATGTAAATAGATGCAAAAATTGTGTTTCGAACCTGAATGCATTATTCCAGGGAACCGAAGTTGCAAAAACGAATTCGCATCAAAAGCATCCATTCTACTCTATTGGACCCAAAATGGTGTTTGATAGTGGTTTGGACAATTTCGGAAACCTTCAGAATGTAAAAAGATGCAAAAATTGTGTTTCGAACCTAAATGTATTATTTCGGGGTACCGAAATTGCGAAAAAGGTTTCGCACCAAAAGCATCCATTCTACGCCATTGGACCCGAAATGATGTTTGGGAGTGCTTTGGACCATTTCGGAACCTTCATAATGTAAAAAGGTGCAAAACTTGTGTTTCGAACCTGAATGCACTACGTCGGGGTACCGAAGTTGCGGAAATGGTTTTCCACCAAATGCATCCATTCTACTCCATTGGAACCAAAATAAAGTTAGGGAGTGTTTTGGAGCATTTCGCAAACTTTCAGCATGTAAAAAGATGCAGAACTGGTATTTCCAACATGGATGCAGTATTCTGGGGTACCGAAGTTGTGAAAACAGTTTCACATCAAAAGCATCCATCCTACTCCGTTGGACCCGAAATGGTGTTTGTGAGTGCTTTGGTCAAATTCGGAAACCTCTAGAATGTAAATAGATGCAAAAATTGTGTTTCGAACCTGAATGCATTATTCCGGGGTACCGAAGTTACAAAAACAAATTGGCATCAAAAGCATCCATTCTACTCCATTAGACCCAAAATGGTGTTTGATAGTGCTTTGGACAATTTCGGAAACCTTCAGAATGTAAAAAGATGCAAAAATTGTGTTTCGAACCTGAATGCATTATTTCGGGGTACCGAAATTGCGAAAATGGTTTCACACCAAAAGCATCCATTCTACTCCATTGGACCCGAAATGATGTTTGGGAGTGCTTTGGAGCATTTCGGAACCTTCATAATGTAAAAAGGTGCAAAACTTGTGTTTCGAACCTGAATGCACTATGTCGGGGTACCGAAGTTGCGGAAATGGTTTTGCACCAAATGCATCTATTCTACTCCATTGGACCCAAAATGATTTTTGGGAGTGTTTTGGAGCATTTCGCAAACTTTCAGCATGTAAAATCATGCAAAACTTGTGTTTCGAACATGGATGCACTATTTCGGGGTACCGAAGTTGCGAAAACGGATTCACGTCAAAAGGATCCATTCTACTCAATTTTACCCGAAATGGTGTTTGAGAGTGCTTTGGACCATTTTGGAAACCTTCAGAACGTAAAAAGATACAAAAAATGTGTTTCGAACCTTAATGCATGATTTAGGGGTACCGAAGTTGGGAAAACGGTTTTACACCAAATGCATTCATTCTACTCCATTGGACACCAAAATGATGTTTGGGAGTGCTTTGGACCATTTCGGAACCTTCAGAATTTAAAAAGGTGCAAAACTTGTGTTTCATACCTGAATGCACTATGTCGGGGTACCGAAGTTACGAAAATGGTTTTGCACCAAATGCATCAATTCTACTCCATTGAAACCAAAATAAAGTTAGGGAGTGTTTTGGAGCATTTCGCAAACTTTCAGCATGCAAAAAGATGCCAAACTTGTATTTCGAACATGGATGCACTATTCCGGGGTACAGAAGTTGCGAAAATAGTTTCACATCAAAAGCATCCATTCTACTCCATTGGACCCGAAATGATGTTTGAGAGTGCTTTGGACCATTTCGGAAACCTTCAGAATGTAAAAAGATGAAAAAATTGTGTTTCGAATCCGAATGCATTATTTCGGGGTACCAAAGATGCAAAAACGGTTTCGCACCAAAAGCATCCTTTCTACTCCATTCGACCCGAAGTGATGTTTGGGAGTGCTTTGGCCCATTTCGGAACCTTCAGAATGTAAAAAGGTGCAAAACTTGTGTTCCGAACCTGAATGCACTATGTCGGGGTACCGAAGTTGCGCAAATAGTTTTGCACCAAATGCATCCATTCTACTCCATTGGAACCAAAATAAAATTAGGGAGTGTTTTGGAGCATTTCGCAAACTTTCAGCATGTAAAAAGATGCAAAACTTGTGTTTCGAACATGGATGCACTATTCCGGGGTACCGAAGTTGCGAAAACAGTTTCACATCAAAAGCATCCATTCTACTCCATTGGACCCGAAATGGTGTTTGAGAGTGCTTTGGACAAATTCGGAAACCTCTAGAATGTAAATAGATGCAAAAATTGTGTTTCGAACATGAATGCATTATTCCGAGGAACCGAAGTTGAAAAAACGAATTCGCATCAAAAGCATCCATTCTACTCCATTGGACCGAAAATGGTGTTTGATAGTGCTTTGGACAATTTCGGAAACCTTCAGAATGTAAAAAGATGCAAAAATTGTGTTTCGAACCTGAATGCATTATTTCGGGGTACCAAAATTGCGAAAACGGTTTCGCACCAAAAGCATCCATTCTACTCCATTGGACCCGAAATGATGTTTGGGAGTGCTTTGGACCATTTCAGAACCTTCATAATGTAAAAAGGTGCAAAACTTGTGTTTCTAACCTGAATGCACTATGTCGGGGTACCGAAGTTGCGGAAATGGTTTTGCACCAAATATATCCATTCTACTCCATTGGAACCAAAATAAAGTTAGGTAGTGATTTGGAGCATTTCGCAAACTTTTAGCATGTAAAAAGATGCCAAACTTGTATTTCGAACATGGATGCACTATTCCGGGGTACCGAAGTTGCGAAAACAGTTTCACATCAAAAGCATCCATCCTACTCCATTGGACCCGAAATGGTGTTTGAGAGTGCTTTGGACAAATTCGGAAACCTCTAGAATGTAAATAGATGCAAAAATTGTGTTTCGAACCTGAATGCATTATTCTGGGGTACCGAAGTTGCAAAAACGAATTCGCATCAAAAGCATCCATTCTACTCCATTAGACCCAAAATAGTGTTTGATAGTGCTTTGGACAATTTCGGAAACCTTCAGAACGTAAAAAGATGCAAAAATTATGTTTCGAACCTGAATGCACTATGTCGGGGTACTGAAGTTGCGGAAATGGTTTTGCACCAAATGCATCTATTCTACTCCATTGGACCCAAAATGATGTTTGGGAGTGTTTTGGAGGATTTCGCAAACTTTCAGCATGTAAAATGATGCAAAACTTGTGTTTCGAACATGGATGCACTCTTTCGGGGCACCGAAGTTGCGAAAACGGATTCACATCAAAAGCATCCATTCTACTCCATTGGACCCGAAATAGTTTTTGAGAGTGCTTTGGACCATTTCGAAAACCTTCAGAATGTAAAAAGATGCAAAAATTGTGTTTCGAATCTGAATGCATTATTTCGGGGTACCGAAGATGCAAAAACGGTTTCGCAAACTTTCAGCATGTAAAAAGAAGCAGAACTATTATTTCGAACATGGATGCACTATTCCGGGGTACCGAAGTTGCGAAAACAGTTTCACATCAAAAGCATCCATCCTACTCCATTGGACCCGAAATGGTGTTTGTGAGTGCTTTGGACAAATTCGGAAACCTCTAGAATGTAAATAGATGCAAAAATTGTGTTTCGAACCTGAATGCATTATTCTGGGGTACCGAAGTTGCAAAAACGAATTCACATCAAAAGCATCCATTCTACTCCATTAGAACCAAAATGGTGTTTGATAGTGCTTTGGACAATTTCGGAAACCTTCAGAGTGTAAAAAGATGCAAAAATTGTGTTTCGAACCTGAATGCATTATTTCGGGGTACCGAAATTGCGAAAATGGTTTCGCACCAAAAGCATCCATTCTACTCCATTGGACCCGAAATGCTGTTTGGGAGTGCTTTGGACCATTTCGGAACCTTCAGAATGTAAAAAGGTGCAAAACTTGTGTTTCGAACCTGAATGCACTATGTCGGGGTACCGAAGTTGCGAAAATGGTTTTGCACCAAATGCATCCATTCTACTCCATTGGAACCAAAATAAAGTTAGGGAGTGTTTTGGAGCATTTCGCAAATTTTCAGCATGTAAAAAGATGCAAAACTTGTATTTCGAATATGGATTCACTATTCCGGGGTACCAAAGTTGCGAAAACAGTTTCACATCAAAAGCATCCATTCTACTCCATTGGACCCGAAATGGTGTTTGAGAGTGCTTCGGACAAATTCGGAAACCTTCAGAATGGAAAAAGATGCAAAAATTGTGTTTCGAACCTGAATGCATTATTTCGGGGTACCGAAATTGCGAAGACGGTTTCCCACCAAAATCATCCATTCTACTCCATTGGACCCGAAATGATGTTTGGAGTGCTTTGGACCATTTCGGAACCTTCATAATGTAAAAAGGTGCAAAACTTGTGTTTCGAACCTGAGTGCACTATGTTGGGGTACCGAAGTTGCGGAAATGGTTTTGCACCAAATGCATCTATTCTACTCCATTGGACCCAAAATGATATTTGGGAGTGTTTTGGAGCATTTCGCAAACTTTCAGCATGTAAAATGATGCAAAACTTGTGTTTCGAACATGGATGCACTATTTCGGGGTACCGAAGTGGCGAAAATGGATTCACGTCAAAAGGATCCATTCTACTCAATTTTACCCGAAATGGTGTTTTAGAGTGCTTTGGACCATTTTGGAAACCTTCAGAATGTAAAAAGATACAAAAAATGTGTTTCGAACCTTAATGCATTATTTAGGGGTACCGAAGTTGGGAAAACGGTTTTGCACCAAAAGCATTCATTCTACTCCATTGGACCCGAAATGATGTTTGGGAGTGCTTTGGACCATTTCGGAACCTTCAGAATTTAAAAAGGTGCAAAACTTGTGTTTCAAACCTGAATGCACTATGTCGGGGTACCGAAGTTACGGAATGGGTTTTGCACCAAAGGCATCCATTCTACTCCATAAGACCTAAAATGAAGTCAGGTAGTGTTTTGGAGCATTTCACAAACTTTCAACATGTAAAAAGATACAAAACTAGTGTTTCGAACATGGATGCACTATTTCGGGGCACCGAAGTTGCAAAAACGGATTCGCATCAAAAGGATCCATTCTACTCCACTGGACCCGAAATGGTGTTTGTGAGTGCTTTGGACCATTTTGGAAACCTTCAGAACGAAAAAAGATGCAAACATTGTGTTTTGAACCATAATGCATTATTTCGGGGTACCGAAGTTGGGAAAACGGTTTCGCACCAAAAGCATTCAATATACTCCATTGGACCCGAAATGATGTTTGGGAGTGCTTTGGACCATTTCAGAACCTTCAGAATCTAAAAAGGTGCAAAACTTGTGTTTCGAACCTGAATGCATTATGTCGGGGTACCGAAGTTGCGCAAAGGGTTTTGCACCAAAGGCCTTCATTCTACTCCATTGGACCCAAAATGAAGTTAGGGAGTGTTTTAGAGCATTTCGCAAACTTTCAGCATGTAAAAAGATGCAAAACTTGTGTTTCAAACATGGATGCTCTATTCCGGGGTACCGAAGTTGCGAAAACAGATTCGCATCAAAAGCATCCATTCTACTCCATTAAACCCGAAATGGTGTTTGAGAGTGCTTTGGACCATTTTGGAAATCTTCCGAAAGTAAAAAGATGCAAAAATTGTGTTTCGAACCTGAATGCATTCTTTCGGGTACCGAAGTTGGGAAAACGGTTTTGCACCAAAATCATTCATTCTACTCCATTGGAGCCAAAATGATGTTTGGGAGTGCTTTGGACCATTTCGGAACCTTCAGAATTTAAAAAGGTGCAAAACTTGTGTTTCGAACCTGAACGCACTATGTCGGGGTTCCGAAGTTGCGGAAAAGGTTTTCCACCAAAGGCATCCATTCTACTCCATTGGACCCAAAATGAAGTTAGGTAGTGTTTTGGAGCATTTCGCAAACTTTCAACATGTAAAAAGACGCAAAACTTGTGTTTCAAACATGGATGCACTATTCCGGGGTACCGAAGTTGCGAAAACAGATTCGCATCAAAAGCATCCATTCTACTCCATTGGACCCGAAATGGTGTTTGACAGTGCTTTGGACCATTTTGGAAACCTTCCGAACGTAAAAAGATGCAAAAATTGTGTTTCGAACCTGAATGCACTATGTCGGGGTACCGAAGTTGCGGAAATGGTTTTGCACCAAATGCATCTATTCTACTCCATTGGACCCAAAATGATGTTTGGGAGTGTTTTGGAGCATTTCGCAAACTTTCAGCATGTAAAATGATGCAAAACTTGTGCTTCGAACATAGATGCACTATTTCGGGGTACCGAAGCTGCGAAAACGGATTCATGTCAAAAGGATCCATTCTACTCAATTTTACCCGAAATGGTGTTTGAGAGTGCTTTGGACCATTTTGGAAACCTTCCGAACGTAAAAAGATACAAAAAATATGTTTCGAACCTTAATGCATTATTTAGGGGTACCGAAGTTGGGAAAACGGTTTTGCACCAAAAGCATTCATTCTACTCCATTGGACCCGAAATGATGTTTGGGAGTGCTTTGGACCATTTCAGAACCGTCATAATTTAAAAAGGTGCAAAACTTGTGTTTCGAACCTGAATGCATTATGTCGGGGTACTGAAGTTGCAAAAAGGGTTTTGCACCAAAGGCATCCATTCTACTCCATTGGACCCAAAATGAAGTTAGGGAGTGTTTTGGAGCATTTCGCAAACTTTCAGCATGTAAAAAGATGCAAAACTTGTGTTTCAAACATGGATGCACTATTCCGGGGTACCGAAGTTGCGAAAACAAATTCGCATCAAAAGCATCCATTCTACTCCATTGGACCCGAAATGGTGTTTGAGAGTGCTTTGGACCATTTTGGAAACCTTCCGAACGTAAAAAGATGCAAAAATTGTGTTTCGAACCTGAATGCATTATTTCGGTGTACTGAAGTTGGGAAAACGGTTTTGCTCCAAAATCATTCATTCTACTCCATTGGACCCGAAATGATGTTTGGGAGTGCTTTGGACCATTTCGGAACCTTCAGAATTTAAAAAGGTGCAAAACTTGTGTTTCGAACCTGAATGCACTATGTTGGGGTACCGAAGTTGCGGAAAGGGTTTTGCACCAAAGGCATCCATTCTACTCCATTGGGCCCAAAATGAAGTTAGGGTGTGTTTTCAAGCATTTCACAAACTTTCAACATGTAAAAAGATGCAAAGCTTGTGTTTGGAACATGGATCCACTATTCCGGGGTACCGAAGTTGCGCAAACGGTTTCACATCAAAAGCATCCATTCTACTCCATTGGACCCGAAATGGTGTTTGAGAGTGCTTTGGACCATTTCTGAAACCTTCAGAATGTAAAAATATGAAAAATTTGTGTTTCGAATCCGAATGCATTATTTCGGGGTACCGCAGATGCAAGAACGGTTTCGCACCAAAAGCATCCATTCTACTCCATTCGACCCGAAGTGATGTTTCGGAGTGCTTTGGCCCATTTCGGAACCTTCAGAATGTAAAAAGGTGCAAAACTTGTGTTCCGAACCTGAACGCACTATGTCGGGGTACCGAAGTTGCGAAAATGGTTTTGCACCAAATGCATCCATTCTACTCCATTGGAACCAAAATGAAGTTAGGGAGTGTTTTGGAGCATTTCACAAACTTTCAGCATGTAAAAAGATGCAAAACTTGTGTTTCGAACATGGATGCACTATTCCGGGGTACCAAAGTTCCAAAAATGGTTTCGCATCAAAAGGATCCATGCTACTCCGTTGGACCCGAAATGATGTTTGGGGAGTGCTTTGGACCATTTCAGAACCTTCATAATGTAAAAAGGTGCAAAACTTGTGTTCCGAACCTGAATGCACTATGTCGGGGTACCGAAGTTGCGAAAATGGTTTTGCACCAAATGCATCCATTCTACTCCATTGGAACCAAAATGAAGTTAGGGAGTGTTTTGGAGCATTTCACAAACTTTCAGCATGTAAAAAGATGCAAAACATGTGTTTCGAACATGGATGCACTATTCTGGGGTACCGAAGTTCCAAAAATGGTTTCGCATCAAAAGGATCCATTCTACTCCGTTGGACCCGAAATGATGTTTGGGGAGTGCTTTGGACCATTTCGGAACCTTCATAATGTAAAAAGGTGCAAAACTTGTGTTTCGAACCTGAATGCACTATGTCAGGGTACCGAAGTTGTGGAAATGGTTTTGCACCAAATGCATCTATTCTACTCCATTGGACCCAAAATGATGTTTGGGGGTGTTCTGGAGCATTTCGCAAACTTTCAGCATGTAAAAAGATGCAAAACTAGTGTTTCGAACATGGATGCACTATTTCGGGGCACCGAAGTTGCAAAAACGGATTCGCATCAAAAGGATCCATTCTACTCCACTGGACCCGAAATGGTGTTTGTAAGTGCTTTGGACCATTTTGGAAACCTTCAGAACGAAAAAAGATGCAAACATTGTGTTTTGAACATTAATGCATTATTTCGGGGTACCGAAGTTGGGAAAACGGTTTCGCACCAAAAGCATTCAATATACTCCATTGGACCCGAAATGATGTTTGGGAGTGCTTTGGACCATTTCAGAACCTTCAGAATTTAAAAAGGTGCAAAACTTGTGTTTCGAACCTGAATGCATTATGTCGGGGTACCGATGTTGCGAAAAGGGTTTTGCACCAAAGGCCTCCATTCTCTTCCATTGGACCCAAAATGAAGTTAGGGAGTGTTTTAGAGCATTTCGCAAAGTTTCAAAATGTAAAAAGATACAAAACTTGTGTTTCAAACATGGATGCTCTATTCTGGGGTACTGAAGTTGCGAAAACAGATTCGCATCAAAAGCATCCATTCTACTCCATTGGACCCGAAATGGTGTTTGAGAGTGCTTTGGACCATTTTGGAAATCTTCCGAAAGTAAAAAGATGCAAAAATTGTGTTTCGAACCTGAATGCATTCTTTTGGGTACCGAAGTTGGGAAAACGGTTTTGCACCAAAATTATTCATTCTACTCCATTGGAGCCAAAATGATGTTTGGGAGTGCTTTGGACCATTTCGGAACCTTCATAATGTAAAAAGGTGCAAAACTTGTGTTTCGAACCTGAATGCACTATGTCGGGGTACCGAAGTTGTGGAAAAGGTTTTCCACCAAAGGCATCCATTCTACTCCATTGGACCCAAAATGAAGTTAGGTAGTGTTTTGGAGCATTTCGCAAACTTTCAACATGTGAAAAGATGCAAAACTTGTGTTTCGAACATGGATGCACTATTCCGGGGTACCGAAGTTGCGAAAACGGTTTAACATCAAAAGCATCCATTCTACTCCATTGGACCCGAAATGGTGTTTGAGAGTGCTTTGGACCATTTCGGAAACCTTCAGAATGTAAAAAGATGCAAAATTGTGTTTCGAATCTGAATGCATTATTTCAGGGTACCGAAGATGCAAAAACGGTTTCACACCAAAAGCATCCATTCAACTCCATTGGAACCGAATTGATGTTTGGGAGTGCTTTGGACCATTTCGGAACCTTCAGAACGTAAAAATGGTGCAAAACTTGTGTTTCAAACCTGAATGCACAATGTCGGGATACCGAAGTTGCGAAAATGGTTTTGCACCAAATGCATCCATTCTACTCCATTGGACCCAAAATGAAGTTAGGGAGTGTTTTGGAGCATTTCGCAAACTTTTAGCATGTAAAAAGATACAAAACTGGTGTTTTGAACATGGATGCACTATTCCGGGGTACCGAAGTTGCGAAAACAGATTCGCATCAAAAGCATCCATTCCACTCCATTGGACCCGAAATGGTGTTTGAGAGTGCTTTGGACCATTTCGGAAACCTTCAGAATGTAAAAAGATGCAAAATTGTGTTTCGAATCTGAATGCATTATTTCAGGGTACCGAAGATGCAAAAACGGTTTCACACCAAAAGCATCCATTCAACTCCATTGGACCCGAAATGATGTTTGGGAGTGCTTTGGACCATTTCGGAACCTTCAGAACGTAAAAAAGGTGCAAAACTTGTGTTTCAAACCTGAATGCACAATGTCGGGATACCGAAGTTGCGAAAATGGTTTTGCACCAAATGCATGCATTCTACTCCATTGGACCCAAAATGAAGTTAGGGAGTGTTTTGGAGCATTTCGCAAACTTTCAGCATGTAAAAAGATACAAAACTAGTGTTTCGAACATGGATGCACTATTCTGGGGTACCGAAGTTGTGAAAACGGATTCGCATCAAAAGCATCCATTCCACTCCATTGGACCCGAAATGGTGTTTGAGAGTGCTTTGGACCATTTTGGAAACCTTCCGAACGTCAAAAGATGCAAAAATTGTGTTTCGAATCTAAATGCATTATTTTGGGGTACCGAAGTTGGGAAAACGATTTTGCACCAAAAGCATTCATTCTACTCCATTGGACCCGAAATGATGTTTGGGAGTGCTTTGGACCATTTCAGAACCTCCAGAATTTAAAAAGGTGCAAAACTTGTGTTTCGAACCTGAATGCATTATGTCGGGGTACCGAAGTTGCGAAAACGGTTTTGCACCAAATGCATCCATTCTACTCCATTGGACCCAAAATGAAGTTAGGGAGTGTTTTGGAGCATTTCGCAAACTTTCAGCATGTAAAAAGATGCAAAACTTGTGTTTCGAACATGGATGCACTATTTCGGGGTACCGAAGTTGCAAAAACGGATTCGCATCAAAAGGATCCATTCTACTCAATTTTACCCGAAATTGTGTTTGAGAGTACTTTGGACCATTTTGGAAACCTTCAGAACGTAAAAAGATACAAAAAAGTGTTTCGAACCTTAATGCATTATTTAGGGGTACCGAAGTTGGGAAAACGGTTTTGCACCAAAAGCATTCATTCTACTCCATTGGACCCGAAATGATGTTTGGGAGTGCTTTGGACCATTTCGGAACCTTCAGAATTTAAAAAGGTGCAAAACTCCATTCTACTCCATTGGACCCGAAATGGTGTTTGAGAGTGCTTTGGACCATTTTGAAAACCTTCAGAATGTAAAAAGATGCAAAAATTGTGTTTCGAATCTGAATGCGTTATTTCGGGGTACCGAAGATGCAAAAACGGTTTCGCACCAAAAGCATCCATTCTACTCCATTGGACCCGAAATGATGTTTGGGAGTGCTTTGGACCATTTCGGAACCTTCAGAATGTAAAAAGGTGCAAAACTTGTGTTTCGAACCTGAATGCACTATGTCGGGGTACCGAAGTTGCGGAAAAGGTTTGCCACCAAAGGCATCCATTCTACTCCATTGGACCCAAAATGAAGTTAGGTAGTGTTTTGGAGCATTTCGCAAACTTTCAACATGTGAAAAGATGCAAAACTTATGTTTCGAACATGGATGCACTATTCTTGGGTACCGAAGTTGCGAAAACGGTTTAACATCAAAAGCATCCATTCTACTCCATTGGACCCGAAATGGTGTTTGAGAGTGCTTTGGACCATTTCGGAAACCTTCAGAATGTAAAAAGATGCAAAATTGTGTTTCGAATCTGAATGCATTATTTCAGGGTACCGAAGATGCAAAAACGGTTTCACACCAAAAGGATCCATTCAACTCCATTGGAACCGAAATGATGTTTGGGAGTGCTTTGGACCATTTCGGAACCTTCAGAACGTAAAAAAGGTGCAAAACTTGTGTTTCAAACCTGAATGCACAATGTCGGGATACCGAAGTTGCGAAAATGGTTTTGCACCAATTGCATCCATTCTACTCCATTGGACCCAAAATGAAGTTAGGGAGTGTTTTGGAGCATTTCGCAAACTTTCAGCTTGTAAAAAGATACGAAACTGGTGTTTCGAACATGGATGCACTATTCCGGGGTACCGAAGTTGCGAAAACGGATTCGCATCAAAAGCATCCATTCCACTCCATTGGACCCGAAATGGTGTTTGAGAGTGCTTTGGACCATTTCGGAAACCTTCAGAATGTAAAAAGATGCAAAATTGTGTTTCGAATCTGAATGCATTATTTCAGGGTACCGAAGATGCAAAAACGGTTTCACACCAAAAGGATCCATTCAACTCCATTGGACCCGAAATGATGTTTGGGAGTGCTTTGGACCATTTCGGAACCTTCAGAACGTAAAAAAGGTGCAAAACTTGTGTTTCAAACCTGAATGCACAATGTCGGGATACCGAAGTTGCGAAAATGATTTTGCACCAAATGCATGCATTCTACTCCATTGGACCCAAAATGAAGTTAGGGAGTGGTTTGGAGCATTTCGCAAACTTTCAGCATGTAAAAAGATACAAAACTGGTGTTTCGAACATGGATGCACTATTCCGGGGTACCGAAGTTGCGAAAACGGATTCACATCAAAAGCATCCATTCCACTCCATTGGACCCGAAATGCTGTTTGAGAGTGCTTTGGACCATTTTGGAAACCTTCCGAACGTCAAAAGATGCAAAAATTGTGTTTCGAACCTAAATGCATTATTTTGGGGTACCGAAGTTGGGAAAACGATTTTGCACCAAAAGCATTCATTCTACTCCATTGGACCCGAAATGATGTTTGGGAGTGCTTTGGACCATTTCAGAACCTCCAGAATTTAAAAAGGTGCAAAACTTGTGTTTCGAACCTGAATGAATTATGTCTTGGTACCGAAGTTGCGAAAACGGTTTTGCACCAAATGCATCCATTCTACTCCATTGGACCCAAAATGAAGTTAGGGAGTGTTTTGGAGCATTTCGCAAACTTTCAGCATGTAAAAAGATGCAAAACTTGTGTTTCGAATATGGATGCACTATTTCAGGGTACCGAAGTTGCAAAAACGGATTCGCATCAAAAGGATCCATTCTACTCAATTTTACCCGAAATTGTGTTTGAGAGTACTTTGGACCATTTTGGAAACCTTCAGAACGTAAAAAGATACAAAAAATGTGTTTCGAACCTTAATGCATTATTTAGGGGTACCGAAGTTGGGAAAACGGTTTTGCACCAAAAGCATTCATTCTACTCCATTGGACCCGAAATGATGTTTGGGAGTGCTTTGGACCATTTCGGAACCTTCAGAATTTAAAAAGGTGCAAAACTCCATTCTACTCCATTGGACCCGAAATGGTGTTTGAGAGTGCTTTGGACCATTTCGAAAACCTTCAGAATGTAAAAAGATGCAAAAATTGTGTTTCGAATCTGAATGCGTTATTTCGGGGTACCGAAGATGCAAAAATGGTTTCGCACCAAAAGCATCCATTCTACTCCATTGGACCCAAAATGATGTTTGGGAGTGCTTTGGACCATTTCGGAACCTTCAGAATGTAAAAAGGTGCAAAACTTGTGTTTCGAACCTGAATGCACTATGTCGGGGTACCGAAGTTGCGGAAAAGGTTTTCCACCAAAGGCATCCATTCTACTCCATTGGACCCAAAATGAAGTTTGGTAGTGTTTTGGAGCATTTCGCAAACTTTCAACATGTGAAAAGATGCAAAACTTGTGTATCGAACATGGATGCACTATTCCGGGGTACCGAAGTTGCGAAAACGGTTTAACATCAAAAGCATCCATTCTACTCCATTGGACCCGAAATGGTGTTTGAGAGTGCTTTGGACCATTTCGGAAACCTTCAGAATGTAAAAAGATGCAAAATTGTGTTTCGAATCTGAATGCATTATTTCAGGGTACCGAAGATGCAAAAACGGTTTCACACCAAAAGCATCCATTCAACTCCATTGGAACCGAAATGATGTTTGGGAGTGCTTTGGACCATTTCGGAACCTTCAGAACGTAAAAAAGGTGCAAAACTTGTGTTTCAAACCTGAATGCACAATGTCGGGATACCGAAGTTGCGAAAATGGTTTTGCACCAAATGCATCCATTCTACTCCATTGGACCCAAAATGAAGTTAGGGAGTGTTTTGGAGCATTTCGCAAACTTTCAGCTTGTAAAAAGATACGAAACTGGTGTTTCGAACATGGATGCACTATTCCGGGGTACCGAAGTTGCGAAAACGGATTCGCATCAAAAGCATCCATTCCACTCCATTGGACCCGAAATGGTGTTTGAGAGTGCTTTGGACCATTTCGGAAACCTTCAGAATGTAAAAAGATGCAAAATTGTGTTTCGAATCTGAATGCATTATTTCAGGGTACCGAAGATGCAAAAACGGTTTCACACCAAAAGCATCCATTCAACTCCATTGGACCCGAAATGATGTTTGGGAGTGCTTTGGACCATTTCGGAACCTTCAGAACGTAAAAAGGTGCAAAACTTGTGTTTCAAACCTGAATGCACAATGTCGGGATACCGAAGTTGCGAAAATGGTTTTCCTCGAAATGCATGCATTCTACTCCATTGGACCCAAAATGAAGTTAGGGAGTGTTTTGGAGCATTTCGCAAACTTTCAGCATGTAAAAAGATACAAAACTAGTGTTTCGAACATGGATGCACTATTCCGGGGTACCGAAGTTGCGAAAACGGATTCGCATCAAAAGCATCCATTCCAGTCCATTGGACCCGAAATGGTGTTTGAGAGTGCTTTGGACCATTTTGGAAACCTTCCGAACGTCAAAAGATGCAAAAATTGTGTTTCGAACCTAAATGCCTTATTTTGGGGTACCGAAGTTGGGAAAACGATTTTGCACCAAAAGCATTCATTCTACTCCATTGGACCCGAAATGATGTTTGGGAGTGCTTTGGACCATTTCAGAACCTCCAGAATTTAAAAAGGTGCAAAACTTGTGTTTCGAACCTGAATGCATTATGTCGGGGTACCGAAGTTGCGAAAACGGTTTTGCACCAAATGCATCCATTCTACTCCATTGGACCCAAAATGAAGTTAGGGAGTGTTTTGGAGCATTTCGCAAACTTTCAGCATGTAAAAAGATGCAAAACTTGTGTTTCGAACATGGATGCACTATTTCGGGGTACCGAAGTTGCAAAAACGGATTCGCATCAAAAGGATCCATTCTACTCAATTTTACCCGAAATTGTGTTTGAGAGTACTTTGGACCATTTTGGAAACCTTCAGAACGTAAAAAGATACAAAAAATGTGTTTCGAACCTTAATGCATTATTTAGGGGTACCGAAGTTGGGAAAACGGTTTTGCACCAAAAGCATTCATTCTACTCCATTGGACCCGAAATGATGTTTGGGAGTGCTTTGGACCATTTCGGAACCTTCAGAATTTAAAAAGGTGCAAAACTCCATTCTACTCCATTGGACCCGAAATGGTGTTTGAGAGTGCTTTGGACCATTTCGAAAACCTTCAGAATGTAAAAAGATGCAAAAATTGTGTTTCGAATCTGAATGCGTTATTTCGGGGTACCGAAGATGCAAAAACGGTTTCGCACCAAAAGCATCCATTCTACTCCATTGGACCCGAAATGATGTTTGGGAGTGCTTTGGACCATTTCGGAACATTCAGAATGTAAAAAGGTGCAAAACTTGTGTTTCGAACCTGAATGCACTATGTCGGGGTACCGAAGTTGCGGAAAAGGTTTTCTACCAAATGCATCCATTCTACTCCATTGGACCCAAAATGAAGTTAGGTAGTGTTTCGGAGCATTTCGCAAACTTTCAACATGTGAAAAGATGCAAAACTTGTGTTTCGAACATGGATGCACTATTCCGGGGTACCGAAGTTGCGAAAACGGTTTAACATCAAAAGCATCCATTCTACTCCATTGGACCCGAAATGGTGTTTGAGAGTGCTTTGGACCATTTCGGAAACCTTCAGAATGTAAAAAGATGCAAAATTGTGTTTCGAATCTGAATGCATTATTTCAGTGTACCGAAGATGCAAAAACGGTTTCACACCAAAAGCATCCATTCAACTCCATTGGAACCGAAATGATGTTTGGGAGTGCTTTGGACCATTTCGGAACCTTCAGAACGTAAAAAAGGTGCAAAACTTGTGTTTCAAACCTGAATGCACAATGTCGGGATACCGAAGTTGCGAAAATGGTTTTGCACCAAATGCATCAATTCTACTCCATTGACCCAAAATGAAGTTAGGGAGTGTTTTGGAGCATTTCGCAAACTTTCAGCTTGTAAAAAGATACGAAACTGGTGTTTCGAACATGGATGCACTATTCCGGGGTACCGAAGTTGCGAAAACGGATTCGCATCAAAAGCATCCATTACACTCCATTGGACCCGAAATGGTGTTTGAGAGTGCTTTGGACCATTTCGGAAACCTTCAGAATGTAAAAAGATGCAAAATTGTGTTTCGAATCTGAATGCATTATTTCAGGGTACCGAAGATGCAAAAACGGTTTCACACCAAAAGCATCCATTCAACTCAATTGGACCCGAAATGATGTTTGGGAGTGCTTTGGACCATTTCGGAACCTTCAGAACGTAAAAAAGGTGCAAAACTTGTGTTTCAAACCTGAATGCACAATGTCGGGATATCGAAGTTGCGAAAATGGTTTTGCACCAAATGCATCCATTCTACTCCATTGGACCCAAAATGAAGTTAGGGAGTGTTTTGGAGCATTTCGCAAACTTTCAGCATGTAAAAAGATACAAAACTGGTGTTTCGAACATGGATGCACTATTCCGGGGTACCGAAGTTGCGAAAACGGATTCGCATCAAAAGCATCCATTCCACTCCATTGGACCCGAAATGCTGTTTGAGAGTGCTTTGGACCATTTTGGAAACCTTCCGAACGTCAAAAGATGCAAAAATTGTGTTTCGAACCTAAATGCATTATTTTGGGGTACCGAAGTTGGGAAAACGATTTTGCACCAAAAGCATTCATTCTACTCCATTGGACCCGAAATGATGTTTGGGAGTGCTTTGGACCATTTCAGAACCTCCAGAATTTAAAAAGGTGCAAAACTTGTGTTTCGAACCTGAATGCATTATGTCGGGGTACCGAAGTTGCGAAAACGGTTTTGCACCAAATGCATCCATTCTACTCCATTGGACCCAAAATGAAGTTAGGGAGTGTTTTGGAGCATTTCGCAAACTTTCAGCATGTAAAAAGATGCAAAACTTGTGTTTCGAACATGGATGCACTATTTCGGAGTACCGAAGTTGCAAAAACGGATTCGCATCAAAAGGATCCATTCTACTCAATTTTACCCGAAATTGTGTTTGAGAGTACTTTGGACCATTTTGGAAACATTCAGAACGTAAAAAGATACAAAAAATGTGTTTCGAACCTTAATGCATTATTTAGGGGTACCGAAGTTGGGAAAACGGTTTTGCACCAAAAGCATTCATTCTACTCCATTGGACCCGAAATGATGTTTGGGAGTGCTTTGGACCATTTCGGAACCTTCAGAATTTAAAAAGGTGCAAAACTCCATTCTACTCCATTGGACCCGAAATGGTGTTTGAGAGTGCTTTGGACCATTTCGAAAACCTTCAGAATGTAAAAAGATGCAAAAATTGTGTTTCGAATCTGAATGCGTTATTTCGGGGTACCGAAGATGCAAAAACGGTTTCGCACCAAAAGCATCCATTCTACTCCATTGGACCCGAAATGATGTTTGGGAGTGCTTTGGACCATTTCGGAACCTTCAGAATGTAAAAAGGTGCAAAACTTGTGTTTCGAACCTGAATGCACTATGTCGGGGTGCCAAAGTTGCGAAAATGGTTTTGCACCAAATGCATCCATTCTACTCCATTGGAACCAAAATAAAGTTAGGGAGTGTTTTCGAGCATTTCGCAAATTTTCAGCATGTAAAAAGAGTTTCACATCAAAAGCATCCATTCTACTCCATTGGACCCGAAATGGTGTTTGAGAGTGCTTTGGACAAATTCGGAAACCTTCAGAATGTAAAAAGATGCAAAAATTGTGTTTCGAACCTGAATGCATTATTTCGGGGTACCGAAATTGCGAAGACGGTTTCGCACCAAAAGCATCCATTCTACTCCATTGGACCCGAAATGATGTTTGGGAGTGCTTTGGACCATTTCGGAACCTTCATAATTTAAAAAGGTGCAAAACTTGTGTTTCGAACCTGAATGCACTATGTTGGGGTACCGAAGTTGCGGAAATGGTTTTGCACCAAATGCATCTATTCTACTCCATTGGACCCAAAATGATGTTTGGTAGTGTTTTGGAGCATTTCGCAAACTTTCAGCATGTAAAATGATGCAAAACTTGTGTTTCGAACATGGATGCACTATTTCGGGGTACCGAAGTTGCGAAAACGGATTCACGTCAAAAGGATCCATTCTACTCAATTTTACCCGAAATGGTGTTTGAGAGTGCTTTGCACCATTTTGGAAACCTTCAGAACGTAAAAAGATACAAAAAATGTGTTTCGAACCTTAATGCATTATTTAGGGGTACCGAAGTTGGGAAAACGGTTTTGCACCAAAAGCATTCATTCTACTCCATTGGACCCGAAATGATGTTTGGGAGTGCTTTGGACCGTTTCGGAACCTTCAGAATTTAAAAAGGTGCAAAACTTGTGTTTCAAACCTGAATGCACTATGTCGGGGTACCGAAGTTACGGAAAGGGTTTTGCACCAAAGGCATCCATTCTACTCCATTAGACCCAAAATGAAGTTAGGGAGTGTTTTGGAGCATTTTGCAAACTTTCAACATGTAAAAAGATGAAAAACTTGTGTTTCAAACTTGGATGCACTATTCCGGGGTACCGAAGTTGCAAAAATAGTTTCACATCAAAAGCATCCATTCTACTCCATTGGAACCAAAATAAAGTTAGGGAGTGTTTTGGAGCATTTCGCAAATTTTCAGCATGTAAAAAGATGCAAAACTTGTATTTCGAATATGGATGCACTATTCCGGGGTACCGAAGTTGCGAAAACAGTTTCACATCAAAAGCACCCATTCTACTCCATTGGACCCGAAATGGTGTTTGAGAGTGCTTTGGACAAATTCGGAAACCTTCAGAATGTAAAAAGATGCTAAAATTGTGTTTCGAACCTGAATGCATTATTTCGGGGTACCTAAATTGCGAAGACGGTTTCGCACCAAAAGCATCCATTCTACTCCATTGGACCCGAAATGATGTTTGGGAGTGCTTCGGACCATTTCGGAACCTTCATAATGTAAAAAGGTGCAAAACTTGTGTTTCGAACCTGAATGCACTATGTTGGGGTACCGAAGTTGCGGAAATGGTTTTGCACCAAATGCATCTATTCTACTCCATTGGACCCAAAATGATGTTTGGAAGTGTTTTGGAGCATTTCGCAAACTTTCAGCATGTAAAATGATGCAAAACTTGTGTTTCGAACATGGATGCACTATTTCGGGGTAGCGAAGTTGTGAAAACGGATTCACGTCAAAAGGATCCATTCTACTCAATTTTACCCGAAATGGTGTTTGAGAGTGCTTTGCACCATTTTGGAAACCTTCAGAACGTAAAAAGATACAAAAAATGTGTTTCGAACCTTAATGCATTATTTAGGGGTACCGAAGTTGGGAAAACGGTTTTGCACAAAAAGCATTCATTCTACTCCATTGGACCCGAAATGATGTTTGGGAGTGCTTTGGACCATTTCGGAACCTTCAGAATTTAAAAAGGTGCAAAACTTGTGTTTCGAACCTGAATGCACTATGTCGGGGTACCGAAGTTGCGGAAAAGGTTTTCCACCAAAGGCATCCATTCTACTCCATTGGACCCAAAATGATGTTAGGTAGTGTTTTGGAGCATTTCGCAAACTTTCAACATGTAAAAAGATGCAAAACTTGTGTTTCGAACATGGATCCACTATTCCGGGGTACCGAAGTTGCGAAAACGGTTTCACATCAAAAGCATCCATTCTACTCCATTGGACCCGAAATGGTGTTTGAGAGTGCTTTGGACCATTTCTGAAACCTTCAGAATGTAACAAGATGAAAAATTTGTGTTTCGAATCCGAATGCATTATTTCGGGGTACCGCAGATGCAAAAACGGTTTCGCACCAAAAGCATCCATTCTACTCCATTCGACCCGAAGTGATGTTTCGGAGTGCTTTGGCCCATTTCGGAACCCTCATAATGTAAAAAGGTGCTAAACTTGTGTTCCGAACATGAATGCACTATGTCGGGGTACCGAAGTTGCGAAAATGGTTTTGCACCAAATGCATCCATTGGAACCAAAATGAAGTTAGGGAGTGTTTTGGAGCATTTCACAAACTTTCAGCATGTAAAAAGATGCAAAACTTGTGTTTCGAACATGGTTGCACTATTCAGGGGTACCAAAGTTCCAAAAATGGTTTCGCATCAAAAGGATCCATTCTACTCCGTTGGACCCGAAATGATGTTTGGGGAGTGCTTTGGACCATTTCGGAACCTTCATAATGTAAAAAGGTGCAAAACTTGTGTTTCGAACCTGAATGCACTATGTCAGGGTACCGAAATTGTGGAAATGGTTTTGGACCAAATGCATCTATTCTACTCCATTGGACCCAAAATGATGTTTGGGGGTGTTCTGGAGCATTTTGCAAACTTTCAGCATGTAAAAAGATGCAAAACTAGTGTTTCGAACATGGATGCACTATTTCGGGGCACCGAAGTTGCAAAAACGGATTCGCATCAAAAGGATCCATTCTACTCCACTGGACCCGAAATGGTGTTTGTGAGTGCTTTGGACCATTTTGGAAACCTTCAGAACGAAAAAAGATGCAAACATTGTGTTTAGAACCTTAATGCATTATTTCGGGGTACCGAAGTTGGGAAAACGGTTTCGCACCAAAAGCATTCAATATACTCCATTGGACCCGAAATGATGTTTGGGAGTGCTTTGGACCATTTCAGAACCTTCAGAATTTAAAAAGGTGCAAAACTTGTGTTTCGAACCTGAATGCATTATGTCGGGGTACCGAAGTTGCGAAAAGGGTTTTGCACCAAAGGCCTCCATTCTACTCCATTGGACCCAAAATGAAGTTAGGGAGTGTTTTAGAGCATTTCGCAAACTTTCAGCTTGTAAAAAGATGCAAAACTTGTGTTTCAAACATGGATGCTCTATTCCGGGGTACCGAAGTTGCAAAAATGGTTTCACATCAAAAGCATCCATTCAGAAACCTTCAGAATGTAAAAAGATGCAAAAATTGTGTTTCGAACCTGAATGCATTATTTCGGGGTACCGAAATTGCGAAAACGGTTTCACGTCAAAAGGATCCATTCTACTCAATTTTACCCGAAATGGTGTTTGAGAGTGCTTTGTACCATTTTGGAAACCTTCAGAACGTAAAAAGATACGAAAATATGTTTCGAACCTTAATGCATTATTTAGGGGTACCGAAGTTGGGAAATCGGTTTTGCACCAAAAGCATTCATTCTACTCCATTGGACCCGAAATGTTGTTTGGGAGTGCTTTGGACCATTTCAGAACCTTCAGAATTTAAAAAGGTGCAAAACTTGTGTTTCAAACCTGAATGCACTATGTCGGGGTACCGAAGTTGCGAAAACAATTTCACATCAAAAGCATCCATTCTAATCCATTGGACCCGAAATGGTGTTTGAGAGTGCTTTGGACAAATTCGGAAACCTTCAGAATGTAAAAAGATGCAAAAATTGTGTTTCGAACCTGAATGCATTATTTCGGGGTACCGAAATTGTGAAGACGGTTTCGCGCCAAAAGCATCCATTCTACTCCATTGGACCCGAAATGATGTTTGGGAGTGCTTTGGACCATTTCGGAACCTTCATAATGTAAAAAGGTGCAAAACTTGTGTTTCGAACCTGAATGCACTATGTTGGGGTACCGAAGTTGCGGAAATGGTTTTGCACCAAATGCATCTATTCTACTCCATTGGACCCAAAATGATGTTTGGGAGTGTTTTGGAGCATTTCGCAAACTTTCAGCATGTAAAATGATGAAAACTTGTGTTTCGAACATGGATGCACTATTTCGGGGTACCGAAGTTGCAAAAACGGATTCGCATCAAAAGGATCCATTCTACTCAATTTTACCCGAAATTGTGTGTGAGAGTACTTTGGACCATTTTGGAAACCTTCAGAACGTAAAAAGATACAAAAAATGTGTTTCGAACCCTAATGCATTATTTAGGTGTACCGAAGTTGGGAAAACGGTTTTGCACCAAAAGCATTCATTCTACTCCATTGGACCCGAAATGATGTTTGGGAGTGCTTTGGACCATTTCAGAACATTCAGAATTTAAAAAGGTGCAAAACTTGTGTTTCAAACCTGAATGCACTATGTCGGGGTACCGAAGTTATGGAAAGGGTTTTGCACCAAAGGCATCCATTCTACTCCATTAGACCCAAAATGAAGTTAGGGAGTGTTTTGGAGCATTTCGCAAACTTTCAACATGTAAAAAGATGCAAAACTTGTGTTTCAAACATGGATGCACTATTCCGGGGAACCGAAGTTGCAAAAATGGTTTCACATCAAAAGCATACATTCTACTCCTTTGGACCCGAAATGGTGTTTGAGAGTGCTTTGGACCATTTCGAAAACCTTCAGAATGTAAAATGATGCAAAAATTGTGTTTCGAATCTGAATGCATTATTTCGGGGTACCGAAGATGCAAAAACGGTTTCGCACCAAAAGCATCCATTCTACTCCATTGGACCCGAAATGATGTTTGGGAGTGCTTTGGACCATTTCGGAACCTTCAGAATGTAAAAAGGTGCAAAACTTGTGTTTCGAACCTGAATGCACTATGTCGGGGTACCGAAGTTGCGGAAATGGTTTTGCACCAAATGCATCAATTCTACTCCCTTGGAACCAAAATAAAGTTAGGGAGTGTTTTGGAGCATTTCGCAAACTTTTAGCATGAAAAAAGATGCCAAATTTGTATTTCGAACATGGATGCACTATTACGGGGCACCAAAGTTGCGAAAACAGTTTCACATCAAAAGCATCCATTCTACTCCATTGGACCCGAAATGGTGTTTGAGAGTGCTTTGGACAAATTCGGAAACCTTCAGAATGTAAAAAGATGCAAAAATTGTGTTTCGAACCTGAATGCATTATTTCGGGGTACAGAAATTGCGAAGACAGTTTCGCACCAAAAGCATCCATTCTACTCCATTGGACCCGAAATGATGTTTGGGAGTGCTTTGGACCATTTCGGAACCTTCATAATGTAAAAAGGTGCAAAACTTGTGTTTCGAACCTGAATGCACTATGTTGGGGTACCGGATTTGCGGAAATGGTTTTGCACCAAATGCATCTATTCTACTCCATTGGACCCAAAATGATGTTTGGGAGTGTTTTGGAGCATTTCGCAAACTTTCAGCATGTAAAATGATGCAAAACTTGTGTTTCGAACATGGATGCACTATTTCGGGGTACCGAAGCTGCGAAAACGGATTCACGTCAAAAGGATCCATTCTACTCGATTTTACCCGAAATGGTGTTTGAGAGTGCTTTAGACCATTTTGGAAACCTTTAGAACGTAAAAAGATACAAAAAATATGTTTCGAACCTTAATGCATTATTTAGGTGTACCGAAGTTGGGAAAACGGTTTTGCACCAGAAGCATTCATTCTACTCCATTGGACCCGAAATGTTGTTTGGGAGTGCTTTGGACCATTTCAGAACCTTCAGAATTTAAAAAGGTGCAAAACTTGTGTTTCAAACCTGAATGCACTATGTCGGGGTACCGAAGTTATGGAAAGGGTTTTGCACCAAAGGCATGCATTCTACTCCAATAGATCCAAAATGAAGTTAGGGAGTGTTTTGGAGCATTTTGCAAACTTTCAACATGTAAAAAGATGCAAAACTTGTGTTTCAAACATGGATGCACTATTCCAGGGTACCGAAGTTGCAAAAATGGTTTCACATCAAAAGCATCCATTCTACTCCATTGGACCCGAAATGGTGTTTGAGAGTGCTTTGGACCATTTCGAAAACCTTCAGAATGTAAAATGATGCAAAAATTGTGTTTCGAATCTGAATGCATTATTTCGGGGTACCGAAGATGCAAAAACGGTTTCGCACCAAAAGCATCCATTCTACTCCATTGGACCCGAAATGATGTTTGGTAGTGCTTTGGACCATTTCGGAGCCTTCAGAATGTAAAAAGGTGCAAAACTTGTGTTTCGAACCTGAATGCACTATGTCGGGGTACCGAAGTTGCGAAAATGGTTTTGCACCAAATGCATCCATTCTACTCCATTGGAACCAAAATAAAGTTAGGGAGTGTTTTGGAGCATTTCGCAAACTTTCAGCTTGTAAAAAGATGCCAAATTTGTATTTCGAACATGGATGCACTATTACGGGGTACCGAAGTTGCGAAAACAGTTTCACATCAAAAGCATCCATTCTACTCCATTGGACCCGAAATGGTGTTTGAGAGTGCTTGGGTCAAATTCGGAAACCTTCAGAATGTAAAAAGATGCAAAAATTGTGTTTCGAACCTGAATGCATTATTTTGAGGTACCGAAATTGCGAAGACGGTTTCGCAACAAAAGCATCCATTCTACTCCATTGGACCCGAAATGCTGTTTGGGAGTGCTTTGGACCATTTCGGAACCTTCATAATGTAAAAAGGTGCAAAACTTGTGTTTCGAACCTGAATGCACTATGTTGGGGTACCGAAGTTGCGGAAATGGTTTTGCACCAAATGCATCTATTCTACTCCATTGGACCCAAAATGATGTTTGGGAGTGTTTTGGAGCATTTCGCAAACTTTCAGCATGTAAAATGATGCAAAACTTGTGTTTCGAACATGGATGCACTATTTCGGGGTACCGAAGCTGCGAAAACAGATTCACGTCAAAAGGATCCATTCTACTCAATTTTACCCGAAATGGTGTTTGAGAGTGCTTTGGACCATTTTGGAAACCTTCAGAACGTAAAAAGATACAAAAAATATGTTTCGAACCTTAATGCATTATTTAGGGGTACCGAAGTTAGGAAAACGGTTTTGCACCAAAAGCAATCATTCTACTCCATTGGACCCGAAATGATGTTTGGGAGTGCTTTGGACCATTTTAGAACCTTCAGAATTTAAAAAGGTGCAAAACTTGTGTTTCAAACCTGAATGCACTATGTCGGGGTACCGAAGTTATGGAAATGGTTTTGCACCAAAGGCATCCATTCTACTCCATTAGACCCAAAATGAAGTTAGGGAGTGTTTTGGAGCATTTCGCAAACTTTCAACATGTAAAAAGATGCAAAACTTGTGTTTCAAACTTGGATGCACTATTCCGGGGTACCGAAGTTACAAAAATGGTTTCACATCAAAAGCATCCATTCTACTCCATTGGACCCGAAATGGTGTTTGAGAGTGCTTTGGACCATTTTGAAAACCTTCAGAATGTAAAATGATGCAAAAATTGTGTTTCGAATCTGAATGCACTATTTCGGGGTACCGAAGATGCAAAAACGGTTTCACACCAAAAGCATCCATTCTACTCCATTGTACCCGAAATGATGTTTGGGAGTGCTTTGGACCATTTCGGAACCTTCAGAATGTAAAAAAGGTGCAAAACTTGTGTTTCGAACCTGAATGCACTATGTCGGGGTACCGAAGTTGCGAAAATGGTTTTGCACCAAATGCATCCATTCTACTCCATTGGAACCAAAATAAAGTTAGGGAGTGTTTTGGAGCATTTCGCAAACATTCAGCATGTAAAAAGATGCCAAATTTGTATTTCGAACATGGATGCACTATTACTGGGTACCGAAATTGCGAAAACAGTTTCACATCAAAAGCATCCATTCTCCTTCATTGGACCCGAAATGGTGTTTGATAGTGCTTTGGACAAATTCGGAAACCTTCAGAATGTAAAAAGATGCAAAAATTGTGTTTCGAACCTGAATGAATTATTTCGGGGTACCGAAATTGCGAAGACGGTTTCGCACCAAAAGCATCCATTCTACTCCATTGGACCCGAAATGATGTTTGGGAGTGCTTTGGACCATTTCGGAACCTTCATAATCTAAAAAGGTGCAAAACTTGTGTTTCGAACCTGAATGCACTATGTTGGGGTACCGAAGTTGCGGAAATGGTTTTGCACCAAATGCATCTATTCTACTCCATTGGACCCAAAATGATGTTTGGTAGTGTTTTGGAGCATTTCGCAAACTTTCAGCTTGTAAAATGATGCAAAACTTGTGTTTCGAACATGGATGCACTATTTCGGGGTACCGAAGCTGCGAAAACGGATTCACGTCAAAAGGATCCATTCTACTCAATTTTACCCGAAATGGTGTTTGAGAGTGCTTTGGATCATTTTGGAAACCTTCAGAACGTAAAAAGATACAAAAAATATGTATCGAACCTTAATGCATTATTTAGGGGTACCGAAGTTGGGAAAACGGTTTTGCACCAAAAGCATTCATTCTACTCCATTGGACCCGAAATGATGTTTGGGAGTGCTTTGGACCATTTCAGAACCTTCAGAATTTAAAAAGGTGCAAAACTTGTGTTTCAAACCTGAATGCACTATGTCGGGGTACCGAAGTTATGGAAAGGGTTTTGCACCAAAGGCATCCATTCTACTCCATTAGACCCAAAATGAAGTTAGGGAGTGTTTTGGAGCATTTCGCAAATTTCAACATGTAAAAAGATGCAAAACTTGTGTTTCAAACATGGATGCACTATTCCGGGGTACCGAAGTTGCAAAAATGGTTTCACATCAAAAGCATCCATTCTACTCCATTGGACCCGAAATGGTGTTTGAGAGTGATTTGGACCATTTCGAAAATCTTCAGAATGTAATATGATGCAAAAATTGTGTTTCGAATCTGAATGCATTATTTCGGGGTACCGAAGATGCAAAAACGGTTTCGCACCAAAAGCATCCATTCTACTCCATTGGACCCGAAATGATGTTTGGGAGTGCTTTGGACCATTTCGGAACCTTCAAAATGTAAAAAGGTGCAAAACTTGTGTTTCGAACCTGAATGCACTATGTCGGGGTACCGAAGTTGCGAAAATAGTTTTGCACCAAATGCATCCATTCTACTCCATTGGAACCAAAATAAAGTTAGGGAGTGTTTTGGAGCATTTCGCAAAGTTTCAGCATGTAAAAAGATGCCAAATTTGTATTTCGAACATGGATGCACTATTACGGGGTACCGAAGTTGTGAAAACAGTTTCACATCAAAAGCATCCATTCTACTCCATTGGACCCGAAATGGTGTTTGAGAGTGCTTTGGACAAATTCGGAAACCTTCAGAATGTAAAAAGATGCAAAAATTGTGTTTCGAACCTGAATGCATTATTTCGGGGTACCGAAATTGCGAAGACGGTTTCGCACCAAAAGCATCCATTGTACTGCATTGGACCCGAAATGGTGTTTGGGAGTGCCTTGGACCATTTTGGAACCTTCATAATGTAAAAAGGTGCAAAACTTGTGTTTCGAACCTGAATGCACTATGTTGGGGTTCCGAAGTTGCGGAAATGGTTTTGCACCAAATGCATCAATTCTACTCCATTGGACCCAAAATGATGTTTGGGAGTGTTTTGGAGCATTTCGCAAACTTTCAGCATGTAAAATGATGCAAAACTTGTGTTTCGAACATGGATGCACCATTTCGGGGTACCGAAGCTGCGAAAACGGATTCACGTCAAAAGGATCCAATCGACTCAGTTTTACCCGAAATGGTGTTTGAGAGTGCTTTGGACCATTTTGGAAACCTTCAGAACGTAAAAAGATACATAAAATATGTTTTGAACCTTAATGCATTATTTAGGGGTACCGAAGTTGGGAAAACGGTTTTGCACCAAAAGCATTCATTCTACTCCAATGGACCCGAAATGATGTTTGGGAGTGCTTTGGACCATTTCGGAACCCTCAGAACTTAAAAAGGTGCAAAACTTGTGTTTCAAACCTGAATGCACTATGTCGGGGTACCGAAGTTACGGAAAGGGTTTTGCACCAAAGGCATCCATTCTACTCCATTAGACCCAAAATGAAGTTAGGG
Organism: Cenchrus fungigraminus; assembly: GCA_036936925.1. Classification (NCBI taxonomy): domain Eukaryota; kingdom Viridiplantae; phylum Streptophyta; class Magnoliopsida; order Poales; family Poaceae; genus Cenchrus; species Cenchrus fungigraminus. The sequence continues at coordinate 50,500,202 of CM072772.1, read as the reverse complement.
AGTGTTTTGGAGCATTTCGCAAACTTTCAACATGTAAAAAGATGCAAAACTTGTGTTTCAAACATGGATGCACTATTCCGGGGTACCGAAGTTGCAAAAATGGTTTCACATCAAAAGCATCCATTCTACTCCACTGGACCCGAAATGGTGTTTGAGAGTGCTTTGGACCATTTCGAAAACCTTCAGAATGTAAAATAATGCAAAAATTGTGTTTCGAATCTGAATGCATTATTTCGGGGTACCGAAGATGCAAAAACAGTTTCGCACCAAAAGCATCCGTTCTACTCCATTGGACCCGAAATGATGTTTGGGAGTGCTTTGGACCATTTCGGAACCTTCAGTATGTAAAAAGGTGCAAAACTTGTGTTTCGAACCTGAATGGACTATGTCGGGGTACCGAAGTTGCGAAAATGGTTTTGCACCAAATGCATCCATTCTACTCCATTGGAACCAAAATAAAGTTAGGGAGTGTTTTGGAGCATTTCGCAAACTTTCAGCATGTAAAAAGATGCCAAACTTGTATTTCGAACATGGTTGCACTATTCCGGGGTACCGAAGTTGCGAAAACAGTTTCACATCAAAAGCATCCATTCTACTCCATTGGACCCAAAATGGTGTTTGAGAGTGCTTTGGACAAATTCAAAAACCTTCAGAATGTAAAAAGATGCAAAAATTGTGTTTCGAACCAGAATGCATTATTTCGGGGTACCGAAATTGCGAAGACGGTTTCGCACCAAAAGCATCCATTCTACTCCATTGGACCCGAAATGATGTTTGGGAGTGCTTTGGACAATTTCGGAACATTCATAATGTAAAAAGGTGCAAAACTTGTGTTTCGAACCTGAATGCACTATGTTGGGGTACCGAAGTTGCGGAAATAGTTTTGCACCAAATGCATCAATTCTACTCCATTGGACCCAAAATGATGTTTGGGAGTGTTTTGGAGCATTTCGCAAACTTTCAGCATGTAAAATGATGCAAAACTTGTGTTTCGAACATGGATGCACTATTTCGGGGTACCGAAGCTGCGAAAACGGATTCACGTCAAAAGGATCCATTCGACTCAATTTTACCCGAAATGGTGTTTGAGAGTGCTTTGGACCATTTTGGAAACCTTCAGAACGTAAAAAGATACAAAAAATATGTTTCGAACCTTAATGCATTATTTAGGGGTACCGAAGTTGGGAAAACGGTTTTGCACCAAAAGCATTCATTCTACTCCATTGGACCCGAAATGATGTTTGGGAGTGCTTTGGACCATTTCGGAACCTTCAGAACTTACAAAGGTGCAAAACTTGTGTTTCAAACCTGAATGCACTATGTCGGGGTACCGAAGTTACGGAAAGGGTTTTGCACCAAAGGCATCCATTCTACTCCATCAGACCCAAAATGAAGTTAGGGAGTGTTTTGGAGCATTTCGCAAACTTTCAACATGTAAAAAGATGCAAAACTTGTGTTTCAAACATGGATGCACTATTCCGGGGTACCGAAGTTGCAAAAATGGTTTCACATCAAAAGCATCCATTCTACTCCATTGGACCCGAAATGGTGTTTGAGAGTGCTTTGGACCATTTCGAAAACCTTCAGAATGTAAAATAATGCAAAAATTGTGTTTCGAATCTGAATGCATTATTTCGTGGTACCGAAGATGCAAAAACGGTTTCGCACCAAAAGCATCCATTCTACTCCATTGGACCCGAAATGATGTTTGGGAGTGCTTTGGACCATTTCGGAACCTTCAGAATGTAAAAAGGTGCAAAACTTGTGTTTCGAACCTGAATGCACTATGTCGGGGTACCGAAGTTGCGAAAATGGTTTTGCACCAAATGCATCCATTCTACTCCATTGGAACCAAAATAAAGTTAGGGAGTGTTTTGGAGCATTTCGCAAACTTTCAGCATGTAAAAAGATGCCAAACTTGTATTTCGAACATGGTTGCACTATTCCGGGGTACCGAAGTTGCGAAAACAGTTTCACATCAAAAGCATCCATTCTACTCCATTGGACCCAAAATGGTGTTTGAGAGTGCTTTGGACAAATTCAGAAACCTTCAGAATGTAAAAAGATGCAAAAATTGTGTTTCGAACCTGAATGCATTATTTCGGGGTACCAAAATTGCGAAGACGGTTTCGCACCAAAAGCATCCATTCTACTCCATTGGACCCGAAATGATGTTTGGGAGTGCTTTGGACAATTTCGGAACCTTCATAATGTAAAAAGGTGCAAAACTTGTGTTTCGAACCTGAATGCACTATGTTGGGGTTCCGAAGTTGCGGAAATGGTTTTGCACCAAATGCATCAATTCTACTCCATTGGACCCAAAATGATGTTTGGGAGTGTTTTGGAGCATTTCGCAAACTTTCAGCATGTAAAATGATGCAAAACTTGTGTTTCGAACATGGATGCACTATTTCGGGGTACCGAAGCTGCGAAAACGGATTCACGTCAAAAGGATCCAATCGACTCAGTTTTACCCGAAATGGTGTTTGAGAGTGCTTTGGACCATTTTGGAAACCTTCAGAACGTAAAAAGATACATAAAATATGTTTTGAACCTTAATGCATTATTTAGGGGTACCGAAGTTGGGAAAACGGTTTTGCACCAAAAGCATTCATTCTACTCCAATGGACCCGAAATGATGTTTGGGAGTGCTTTGGACCATTTCGGAACCCTCAGAACTTAAAAAGGTGCAAAACTTGTGTTTCAAACCTGAATGCACTATGTCGGGGTACCGAAGTTACGGAAAGGGTTTTGCACCAAAGGCATCCATTCTACTCCATTAGACCCAAAATGAAGTTAGGGAGTGTTTTGGAGCATTTCGCAAACTTTCAACATGTAAAAAGATGCAAAACTTGTGTTTCAAACATGGATGCACTATTCCGGGGTACCGAAGTTGCAAAAATGGTTTCACATCAAAAGCATCCATTCTACTCCACTGGACCCGAAATGGTGTTTGAGAGTGCTTTGGACCATTTCGAAAACCTTCAGAATGTAAAATAATGCAAAAATTGTGTTTCGAATCTGAATGCATTATTTCGGGGTACCGAAGATGCAAAAACAGTTTCGCACCAAAAGCATCCGTTCTACTCCATTGGACCCGAAATGATGTTTGGGAGTGCTTTGGACCATTTCGGAACCTTCAGTATGTAAAAAGGTGCAAAACTTGTGTTTCGAACCTGAATGGACTATGTCGGGGTACCGAAGTTGCGAAAATGGTTTTGCACCAAATGCATCCATTCTACTCCATTGGAACCAAAATAAAGTTAGGGAGTGTTTTGGAGCATTTCGCAAACTTTCAGCTTGTAAAAAGATGCCAAATTTGTATTTCGAACATGGATGCACTATTACGGGGTACCGAAGTTGCGAAAACAGTTTCACATCAAAAGCATCCATTCTACTCCATTGGACCCGAAATGGTGTTTGAGAGTGCTTGGGTCAAATTCGGAAACCTTCAGAATGTAAAAAGATGCAAAAATTGTGTTTCGAACCTGAATGCATTATTTCGGGGTACCGAAATTGCGAAGACGGTTTCGCACCAAAAGCATCCATTCTACTCCATTGGACCCGAAATGATGTTTGGGAGTGCTTTGGACAATTTCGGAACCTTCATAATGTAAAAAGGTGCAAAACTTGTGTTTCGAACCTGAATGCACTATGTTGGGGTACCGAAGTTGCGGAAATAGTTTTGCACCAAATGCATCAATTCTACTCCATTGGACCCAAAATGATGTTTGGGAGTGTTTTGGAGCATTTCGCAAACTTTCAGCATGTAAAATGATGCAAAACTTGTGTTTCGAACATGGATGCACTATTTCGGGGTACCGAAGCTGCGAAAACGGATTCACGTCAAAAGGATCCATTCGACTCAATTTTACCCGAAATGGTGTTTGAGAGTGCTTTGGACCATTTTGGAAACCTTCAGAACGTAAAAAGATACAAAAAATATGTTTCGAACCTTAATGCATTATTTAGGGGTACCGAAGTTGGGAAAACGGTTTTGCACCAAAAGCATTCATTCTACTCCATTGGACCCGAAATGATGTTTGGGAGTGCTTTGGACCATTTCGGAACCTTCAGAACTTACAAAGGTGCAAAACTTGTGTTTCAAACCTGAATGCACTATGTCGGGGTACCGAAGTTACGGAAAGGGTTTTGCACCAAAGGCATCCATTCTACTCCATCAGACCCAAAATGAAGTTAGGGAGTGTTTTGGAGCATTTCGCAAACTTTCAACATGTAAAAAGATGCAAAACTTGTGTTTCAAACATGGATGCACTATTCCGGGGTACCGAAGTTGCAAAAATGGTTTCACATCAAAAGCATCCATTCTACTCCATTGGACCCGAAATGGTGTTTGAGAGTGCTTTGGACCATTTCGAAAACCTTCAGAATGTAAAATAATGCAAAAATTGTGTTTCGAATCTGAATGCATTATTTCGTGGTACCGAAGATGCAAAAACGGTTTCGCACCAAAAGCATCCATTCTACTCCATTGGACCCGAAATGATGTTTGGGAGTGCTTTGGACCATTTCGGAACCTTCAGAATGTAAAAAGGTGCAAAACTTGTGTTTCGAACCTGAATGCACTATGTCGGGGTACCGAAGTTGCGAAAATGGTTTTGCACCAAATGCATCCATTCTACTCCATTGGAACCAAAATAAAGTTAGGGAGTGTTTTGGAGCATTTCGCAAACTTTCAGCATGTAAAAAGATGCCAAACTTGTATTTCGAACATGGTTGCACTATTCCGGGGTACCGAAGTTGCGAAAACAGTTTCACATCAAAAGCATCCATTCTACTCCATTGGACCCAAAATGGTGTTTGAGAGTGCTTTGGACAAATTCAGAAACCTTCAGAATGTAAAAAGATGCAAAAATTGTGTTTCGAACCTGAATGCATTATTTCGGGGTACCGAAATTGCGAAGACGGTTTCGCACCAAAAGCATCCATTCTACTCCATTGGACCCGAAATGATGTTTGGGAGTGCTTTGGACAATTTCGGAACCTTCATAATGTAAAAAGGTGCAAAACTTGTGTTTCGAACCTGAATGCACTATGTTGGGGTACCGAAGTTGCGGAAATGGTTTTGCACCAAATGCATCAATTCTACTCTATTGGACCCAAAATGATGTTTGGGAGTGTTTTGGAGCATTTCGCAAACTTTCAGCATGTAAAATGATGCAAAACTTGTGTTTCGAACATGGATGCACTATTTCGGGGTACCGAAGCTGCGAAAACGGATTCACGTCAAAAGGATCCATTCGACTCAATTTTACCCGAAATGGTGTTTGAGAGTGCTTTGGACCATTTTGGAAACCTTCAGAACGTAAAAAGATACAAAAAATATGTTTCGAACCTTAATGCATTATTTAGGGGTACCGAAGTTCGGAAAACGGTTTTGCACCAAAAGCATTCATTCTACTCCATTGGACCCGAAATGATGTTTGGGAGTGCTTTGGACCATTTCGGAACCTTCAGAACTTAAAAAGGTGCAAAACTTGTGTTTCAAACCTGAATGCACTATGTCGGGGTACCGAAGTTACGGAAAGGGTTTTGCACCAAAGGCATCCATTCTACTCCATCAGACCCAAAATGAATTTAGGGAGTGTTTTGGAGCATTTCGCAAACTTTCAACATGTAAAAAGATGCAAAACTTGTGTTTCAAACATGGATGCACTATTCCGGGGTACCGAAGTTGCAAAAATGGTTTCACATCAAAAGCATCCATTCTACTCCATTGGACCCGAAATGGTGTTTGAGAGTGCTTTGGACCATTTCGAAAACCTTCAGAATGTAAAATAATGCAAAAATTGTGTTTCGAATCTGAATGCATTATTTCGTGGTACCGAAGATGCAAAAACGGTTTCGCACCAAAAGCATCCATTCTACTCCATTGGACCCGAAATGATGTTTGGGAGTGCTTTGGACCATTTCGGAACCTTCAGAATGTAAAAAGGTGCAAAACTTGTGTTTCGAACCTGAATGCACTATGTCGGGGTACCGAAGTTGCGAAAATGGTTTTGCACCAAATGCATCCATTCTACTCCATTGGAACCAAAATAAAGTTAGGGAGTGTTTTGGAGCATTTCGCAAACTTTCAGCATGTAAAATGATGCCAAACTTGTATTTCGAACATGGTTGCACTATTCCGGGGTACCGAAGTTGCGAAAACAGTTTCACATCAAAAGCATCCATTCTACTCCATTGGACCCGAAATGGTGTTTGAGAGTGCTTTGGACAAATTCAGAAACCTTCAGAATGTAAAAAGATGCAAAAATTGTGTTTCGAACCTGAATGCATTATTTCGGGGTACCGAAATTGCGAAGACGGTTTCGCACCAAAAGCATCCATTCTACTCCATTGGACCCGAAATGATGTTTGGGAGTGCTTTGGACAATTTCGGAACCTTCATAATGTAAAAAGGTGCAAAACTTGTGTTTCGAACCTGAATGCACTATGTTGGGGTACCGAAGTTGCGGAAATGGTTTTGCACCAAATGCATCAATTCTACTCCATTGGACCCAAAATGATGTTTGGGAGTGTTTTGGAGCATTTCGCAAACTTTCAACATGTAAAATGATGCAAAACTTGTGTTTCGAACATGGATGCACTATTTCGGGGTACCGAAGCTGCGAAAACGGATTCACGTCAAAAGGATCCATTCGACTCAATTTTACCCGAAATGGTGTTTGAGAGTGCTTTGGACCATTTCGGAAACCTTCAGAACGTAAAAAGATACAAAAAAATATGTTTCAAACCTTAATGCATTATTTAGGGGTACCGAAGTTGGGAAAACGGTTTTGCACCAAAAGCATTCATTCTACTCCATTGGACCCGAAATGATGTTTGGGAGTACTTTGGACCATTTCGGAACCTTCAGAACTTAAAAAGGTGCAAAACTTGTGTTTCAAACCTGAATGCACTATGTCGGGGTATCGAAGTTACGGAAAGTGTTTTGCACCAAAGGCATCCATTCTACTCCATTAGACCCAAAATGAAGTTAGGGAGTGTTTTGGAGCATTTCGCAAACTTTCAACATGTAAAAAGATGCAAAACTTGTGTTTCAAACATGGATGCACTATTCCGGGGTACCGAAGTTGCAAAAATAGTTTCACATCAAAAGCATCCATTCTACTCCATTGGACCCGAAATGGTGTTTGAGAGTGCTTTGGACCATTTCGAAAACCTTCAGAATGTAAAATAATGCAAAAATTGTGTTTCGAATCTGAATGCATTATTTCGGGGTACCGAAGATGCAAAAACGGTTTCGCACCAAAAGCATCCATTCTACTCCATTTGACCCGAAATGATGTTTGGGAGTGCTTTGGACCATTTCGGAACCTTCAGAATGTAAAAAGGTAAAAAACTTGTGTTTCGAACCTGAACGCACTATGTCGGGGTACCGTAGTTGCGAAAATGGTTTTGCTCCAAATGCATCCATTCTACTCCATTGGAACCAAAATAAAGTTAGGGAGTGTTTTGGAGCATTTCGCAAACTTTCAGCATGTAAAAAGATGCCAAACTTGTATTTCGAACATGGTTGCACTATTCCGGGGTACCGAAGTTGCAAAAACAGTTTCACATCAAAAGCATCCATTCTACTCCATTGGACCCGAAATGGTGTTTGAGAGTGCTTTGGACAAATTTAGAAACCTTCAGAATGTAAAAAGATGCAAAAATTGTGTTTCGAACCTGAATGCATTATTTCAGGGTACCGAAATTGCGAAGACGGTTTCGCACCAAAAGCATCCATTCTACTCCATTAGACCCGAAATGATGTTTGGGAGTGCTTTGGACAATTTCGGAACCTTCATAATGTAAAAAGGTGCAAAACTTGTGTTTCGAACCTGAATGCACTATGTTGGGGTACCGAAGTTGCGGAAATGGTTTTGCACCAAATGCATCAATTCTACTCCATTGGACCCAAAATGATGTTTGGGAGTGTTTTGGAGCATTTCGCAAACTTTCAGCATGTAAAATGATGCAAAACTTGTGTTTCGAACATGGATGCACTATTTCGGGGTACCGAAGCTGCGAAAACGGATTCACGTCAAAAGGATCCATTCGACTCAATTTTACCCGAAATGGTGTTTGAGAGTGCTTTGGACCATTTTGGAAACCTTCAGAACGTAAAAAGATACAAAAAATATGTTTCGAACCTTAATGCATTATTTAGGGGTACCGAAGTTGGGAAAACGGTTTTGCACCAAAAGCATTCATTCTACTCCACTGGACCCGAAATGATGTTTGGGAGTGCTTTGGACCATTTCAAAACCTGCAGAATTTAAAATGGTGCAAAACTTGTGTTTCAAACCTGAATGCACTATGTCGGGGTACCGAAGTTATGGAAAGGGTTTTGCGCCAAAGGCATCCATTCTACTCCATTAGACCCAAAATGATGTTAGGGAGTGTTTTGGAGCATTTCGCAAACTTTCAACAGGTAAAAAGATGCAAAACTTGTGTTTCAAACATGGATGCACTATTCTGGGGTACCGAAGTTGCAAAAATGGTTTCACATCAAAAGCATCCATTCTACTCCATTGGACCCGAAATGGTGTTTGAGAGTGCTTTGGACCATTTCGAAAACCTTCAGAATGTAAAATGATGCAAAAATTGTGTTTCGAATCTGAATGCATTATTTCGGGGTACCGAAGATGCAAAAACGGTTTTTTACCAAAAGCATCCATTCTACTCCATTGGACCCGAAATGATGTTTGGGAGTGCTTTGGACCATTTCGGAACCTTCAGAATGTTAAAAGGTGCAAAACTTGTGTTTCGAACCTGAATGCACTATGTCGGGGTACCGAAGTTGCGAAAATGGTTTTGCACCAAATGCATCCATTCTACTCTATTGGAACCAATATAAAGTTAGGGAGTGTTTTGGAGCATTTCGCAAACTTTCAGCATGTAAAAAGATGCCAAACTTGTATTTCGAACATGGTTGCACTATTCCGGGGTACCGAAGTTGCGAAAACAGTTTGACATCAAAAGCATCCATTCTACTCCATTGGACCCGAAATGGTGTTTGAGAGTGCTTTGGACAAATTCAGAAACCTTCAGAATGTAAAAACTTGTGTTTCAAACCTGAATGCACTATGTCGGGGTACCGAAGTTATGGAAAGGGTTTTGCACCAAATGCACCCATTCTACTCCATTAGACCCAAAATGAAGTTAGGGAGTGTTTTGGAGCATTTCGCAAACTTTCAACATGTAAAAAGATGCAAAACTTGTGTTTCAAACATGGATGCACTATTCCGGGGTACCGAAGTTGCAAAAATAGTTTCACATCAAAAGCATCCATTCTACTCCATTGGACCCGAAATGGTGTTTGAGAGTGCTTTGGACCATTTCGAAAACCTTCAGAATGTAAAAAGACGCAAAAATTGTGTTTCGAATCTGAATGCATTATTTCGGGGTACCGAAGATGAAAAAACGGTTTTGCACCAAAAGCATCCATTCTACTCCATTGGACCCAAAATGAAGTTAGGGAGTGTTTTGGAGCATTTCGCAAACTTCCAGCATGTAAAAAGATGCGAAACTTGTGTTTCAAACATGGATGCACTATTCCGAGGTACCGAAGTTGCGAAAACAGATTCGCATCAAAAGCATCCATTCTACTCCATTGGACCCGAAATGGTGTTTGAGAGTGCTTTGGACCATTTTGGAAACCTTCCGAACGTAAAAAGATGCAAAAATTGTGTTTCGAACCTGAATGCATTATTTCGGGGTACCGAAGTTGGGAAAACGGTTTTGCACCAAAAGCATTCATTCTACTCCATTGGACCCAAAATGATGTTTGGGAGTGCTTTGGACCATTTCGGAACCTTCAGAATTTAAAAAGGTGCAAAACTTGTGTTTCGAACCTGAATGCACTATGTCGGGGTGCCGAAGTTGCGAAAAGGGTTTTGCACCAAAGGCATCCATTCTACTCCATTGGACCCAAAATGAAGATAGGGTGTGTTTTCGAGCATTTCACAAACTTTCAACATGTAAAAAGATGCAAAACTTGTGTTTCGAACATGGATCCACTATTCTGGGGTACCGATGTTGCGAAAACAGTTTCACATCAAAAGCATCCATTCTACTCCATTGGACCCGAAATGGTGTTTGAGAGTGCTTTGGACCATTTCTGAAACCTTCAGAATGTAAAAAGATGAAAAATTTGTGTTTCGAATCCGAATGCATTATTTCGGGGTACCGAAGTTGCGAAAATGGTTTTGCACCAAATGCATCCATTCTACTCCATTGGAACCAAAATGAAGTTAGGGAGTGTTTTGGAGCATTTCACAAACTTTCAGCATGTAAAAAGATGGAAAACTTGTGTTTCGAACATGGATGCACTATTCTGGGTTACCGAAGTTCCGAAAATGGTTTCGCATCAAAAGGATCCATTCTACTCCATTGGACCCGAAATGATGTTTGGGGAGTGCTTTGGACCATTTCGGAACCTTCATAATGTGAAAAGGTGCAAAACTTGTGTTTCGAACCTGAATGCACTATGTCAGGGTACCGAAGTTGTGGAAATAGTTTTGCACCAAATGCATCTATTCTACTCCATTGGACCCAAAATGATGTTTGGGGGTGTTTTGGAGCATTTCGCAAACTTTCATCATGTAAAAAGATGCAAAACTTGTGTTTCGAACCAGAATGCACTATGTCGGGGTACCGAAGTTGCGAAAAGGGTTTTGCACCAAAGGCCTCCATTCTACTCCATTGGACCCAAAATGAAGTTAGGGAGTGTTTTAGATCATTTCGCAAACTTTCACCATGTAAAAAGATGCAAAACTTGTGTTTCAAACATGGATGCACTATTCCGAGGTACCGAAGTTGCGAAAACATATTTGCATCAAAAGAATCCATTCTACTCCATTGGACCCGAAATGGTGTTTGAGAGTGCTTTGGACCATTCTGGAAACCTTCCGAACGTAAATAGATGAAAAAATCGTGTTTTGAACCTGAATGCATTCTTTCGGGGTACCGAAGTTGCGGAAAAGGTTTTCCACCAAAGGCATCCATTCTACTCCATTGGACCCAAAATGAAGTTAGGTAGTGTTTTGGAGCATTTTGCAAACTTTCAACATGTAAAAAGATGCAAAACTTGTGTTTCGAACATGGATGCACTATTCCAGGGGACCGAAGTTGCGAAAACGGTTTCACATCAAAAGCATCCATTCTACTCCATTGGACCCGAAATGCTGTTTGAGAGTGCTTTGGACCATTTCGGAAACCTTCAGAATGTAAAAAGATGCAAAAATTGTGTTTCGAATCTGAATGCATTATTTCAGGGTACTGAAGATGCAAAAACGGTTTCACACCAAAAGTATCCATTCAACTCCATTGGACTTGCAATGATGTTTGGGAGTGCTTTGGACCATTTCGGAACCTTCAGAATGTAAAAAAGGTGCAAAACATGTGTTTCAAACCTGAATGCACAATGTCGGGATACCGAAGTTGCGAAAATGGTTTTGCACCAAATGCATCCATTCTACTCCATTGGACCCAAAATGAAGTTGGGGAGTGTTTTGGAGCATTTCGCAAACTTTCAGCATGTAAAAAGATGCAAAACTGGTGTTTCGAACATGGATGCACTATTCCGGGGTACCGAAGTTGCGAAAACGGATTCGCATCAAAAGCATCCATTCTACTCCATTGGACCCGAAATGTTGTTTGAGAGTGCTTTGGACCATTTTGGAAACCTTCCGAACGTCAAAAGATGCAAAAATTGTGTTTCGAACCTAAATGCATTATTTTGGGGTACCGAAGTTGGGAAAACGATTGGAGCCGAAATGATGTTTGGGAGTGCTTTGGACCATTTCAGAACCTTCAGAATTTAAAAAGGTGCAAAACTTGTGTTTCGAACCTGAATGCATTATGTCGGGGTACCGAAGTTGCGAAAAGGGTTTTGCAACAAAGGCATCCATTCTACTCCATTGGACCCAAAATGAAGTTAGGGAGTGTTTTGGAGCATTTCACAAACTTTCAGCATGTAAAAAGATGCAAAACTTGTGTTTCGAACATGGATGCACTATTCCGGGGTACCAAAGTTGCGAAAACGGATTCGCATCAAAAGGATCCATTCTACTCCATTGGACCCGAAATGGTGTTTGAGAGTGCTTTGGACCATTTTGGAAACCTTCCGAACGTGAAAAGATGCAAAAATTGTGTTTCGAACCTGAATGCATTATTTCGGGGTATCGAAGTTGGGAAAACTGTTTTGCACCAAAAGCATTCATTCTACTCCATTGGACCCGAAATGATGTTTGGGAGTGCTTTGGACATTTCGGAACCTTCAGAATTTAAAAAGGTGTAAAACTTGTGTTTCGAACCTGAATGCACTATGTCGGGGTACCGAAGTTGCGGAAAAGGTTTTCCACCAAAGGCATCCATTCTACTCCATTGGACCCAAAATGAAGTTAGGGAGTGTTTTGGAGCATTTCGCAAACTTTCAGCATGTAAACAGATGCAAAACTGGTGTTCCGAACATGAATGCACCATTCCGGGGTACCGAAGTTGCGAAAACGGTTTCGCATCCAAAGGATCCATTCTACTCCATTGGACCCGAAATGGTGTTCAAGAGTGCTTGGGACAATTTCGGAAACCTTCAGAATGTAAAAAGATGCAAAAATTGTGTTTGAAACCTGAATGCATTATTTTGGGGTACCGAAATTGCGAAAACGGTTTCGTACCAAAGGCATCCATTCTACTCCATTGGACCCGAAATGATGTTTCGGAGTGCTTTGGAACATTTCGGAACCTTCATAATGTAAAAAGGTGCAAAACTTGTGTTTCGAACCTGAATAAACTGTGTCAGGGTACCGAAGTTGTGGAAATGGTTTTGCACCAAATGCATCTATTCTACTCCATTGGACCCAAAATGATGTTTGGGGGTGTTTTGGAGCATTTCGCAAAGTTTCAGCATGTAAATAGATGCAAAACTAGTGTTTCGAACGTGGATGAACTATTTCGGGGTACCGAAGTTGCAAAAACGGATTCACATCAAAAGGATCCATTCTACTCCATTGGACCCGAAATGGTATTTGTGAGTGCTTTGGACCATTTTGGAACAATTCAGAACAAAAAAGATGCAAAAAATGTGTTTTGAACCTTAATGCATTATTTCGGGGTACCGAAGTTGGGAAAACGGTTTCGCACCAAAAGCATTCAATATACTCCATTGGACCCGAATTGATGTTTAGGAGTGCTTTGGACCATTTCAGAACCTTCAGAATTTAAAAAGGTGCAAAACTTGTGTTTCGAACCTGAATGCCTTATGTCGGGGTACCGAAGTTGCGAAAAGGGTTTTGCACCAAAGGCCTCCATTCTACTCCATTGGACCCAAAATGAAGTTAGGGAGTGTTTTAGAGCATTTCGCAAACTTTCAGCATGTAAAAAGATGCAAAACTTGTGTTTCTAACATGGATGCACTATTCCGGGGTACCGAAGTTGCGAAAACAGATTCGCATCAAAAGCATCCATTCTACTCCATTGGACCCGAAATGGTGTTTGAGAGTGCTTTGGACCATTTTGGAAACCTTCCGAACGTAAAAAGATGCAAAAATTGTGTTTCGAACCTAAATGCATTCTTTCGGGGTACTGAAGTTGGGAAAACGGTTTTGCACCAAAATCATTCATTCTACTCCATTGGACCCAAAATGAAGTTTGGGAGTGCTTTGGACCATTTCGGAACCTTCAAGATTTAAAAAGGTGCAAAACTTGTGTTTCGAACCTGAATGCACAATGTCGGGGTACCGAAGTTGCGGAAAAGGTTTTCCACCAAAGGCATCCATTCTAGTCCATTGGACCCAAAATGAAGTTAGGTAGTGTTTTGGAGCATTTCGCAAACTCTCAACATGTAAAATGATGCAAAACTTGTATTTCGAACATGGATGCATTATTCCAGGGGACCGAAGTTTGAAAAACGGTTTCACATCAAAAGCATCCATTCTACTCCATTGGACCCGAAATGCTGTTTGTGAGTGCTTTGGACCATTTCGGAAACCTTCAGAATGTAAAAAGATGCAAAAATTGTGTTTCGAATCTGAATGCATTATTTCAGGGTACCGAAGATGCAAAAACGGTTTCACACCAAAAGCATCCATTCAACTCCATTGGACCCGAAATGATGTTTGGGAGTGCTTTGGACAATTTCGGAACCTTCAGAATGTAAAAAAGGTGCAAAACTTGTGTTTCAAACCTGAATGCACAATGTCGGGATACCGAAGTTGCGAAAATAGTTTTGCACCAAATGCATCCATTCTACTCCATTGGACCCAAAATGAAGTTAGGGAGTGGTTTGGAGCATTTCGCAAACTTTCTGCATGTAAAAAGATGCAAAACTGGTGTTTCGAATATGGATGCACTATTCCGGGGTACCGAAGTTGCGAAAACGGATTCGCATCAAAAGGATCCATTCTACTCCATTGGACCCGAAATGGTATTTGTGAGTGCTTTGGACCATTTTGGAAACCTTCAGAACGAAAAAAGATGCAAAAATTGTGTTTTGAACCTTAATGCATTATTTCGGGGTACCGAAGTTGGAAAAACGGTTTCGCACCAAAAGCATTCAATATACTCCATTGGACCCGAAATGATGTTTAGGAGTGCTTTGGACCATTTCAGAACCTTCAGAATTTAAAAAGGTGCAAAACTTGTGTTTCGAACCTGAATGCATTATGTCAGGGTACCGAAGTTGCGAAAAGCGTTTTGCACCAAAGGCCTCCATTCTACTCCATTGGACCCAAAATGAAGTTAGGGAGTGTTTTAGAGCATTTCGCAAACTTTCAGCATGTAAAAAGATGCAAAACTTGTGTTTCAAACATGGATGCACTATTCCGGGGTACCGAAGTTGCGAAAATAGATTTGCATCAAAAGCATCCATTCTACTCCATTGGACCCGAAATGGTGTTTGAGAGTGCTTTGGACCATTTTGTAAACCTTCTGAACGTAAAAAGATGCAAAAATTGTGTTTTGAACTAAATGCATTCTTTCGGGGTACTGAAGTTGGGAAAATGGTTTTAAACCAAAATCATTCATTCTACTCCATTGGACCCAAAATGATGTTTGGGAGTGCTTTGGACCATTTCGGAACCTTCAGAATTTAAAAATGTGCAAAACTTGTGTTTCGAACCTGAATGCACTATGTCGGGGTACCGAAGTTGCGGAAAAGGTTTTCCACCAAAGGCATCCATTCTACTCCATTGGACCCAAAATGAAGTTAAGTAGTGTTTTGGAGCATTTCGCAAACTCTCAACATGTAAAAAGATGCAAAACTTGTGTTTCGAACATGGATGCACTATTCCAGGGGACCGAAGTTTCAAAAACGGTTTCACATCAAAAGCATCCATTCTACTCCATTGGACCCGAAATGGTGTTTGTGAGTGCTTTGGACCATTTCGGAAACCTTGAGAATGTAAAAAGATGCAAAAATTGTGTTTCGAATCTGAATGCATTATTTCAGGGTACCGAAGATGCAAAAACGGTTTCACACCGAAAGCATCCATTCAACTCCATTGGACCCGAAATGATGTTTGGGAGTGCTTTGGACCATTTCGGAACCTTCAGAATGTAAAAAAGGTGCAAAACTTGTGTTTCAAACCTGAATGCACAATGTCGGGATACCGAAGTTGCGAAAATGGTTTTGCACCAAATGCATCCATTCTACTCCATTGGACCCAAAATGAAGTTGGGGAGTGTTTTGGAGCATTTCGCAAACTTTCAGCATGTAAAAAGATGCAAAACTGGTGTTTCGAACATGGATGCACTATTCCGGGGTACCGAAGTTGCGAAAACGGATTCGCATCAAAAGCATCCATTCTACTCCATTGGACCCGAAATGTTGTTTGAGAGTGCTTTGGACCATTTTGGAAACCTTCCGAACGTCAAAAGATGCAAAAATTGTGTTTCGAACCTAAATGCATTATTTTGGGGTACCGAAGTTGGGAAAACGATTGGAGCCGAAATGATGTTTGGGAGTGCTTTGGACCATTTCAGAACCTTCAGAATTTAAAAAGGTGCAAAACTTGTGTTTCGAACCTGAATGCATTATGTCGGGGTACCGAAGTTGCGAAAAGGGTTTTGCAACAAAGGCATCCATTCTACTCCATTGGACCCAAAATGAAGTTAGGGAGTGTTTTGGAGCATTTCACAAACTTTCAGCATGTAAAAAGATGCAAAACTTGTGTTTCGAACATGGATGCACTATTCCGGGGTACCAAAGTTGCGAAAAGGGATTCGCATCAAAAGGATCCATTCTACTCCATTGGACCCGAAATGGTGTTTGAGAGTGCTTTGGACCATTTTGGAAACCTTCCGAACGTGAAAAGATGCAAAAATTGTGTTTCGAACCTGAATGCATTATTTCGGGGTACCGAAGTTGGGAAAAGTGTTTTGCACCAAAAGCATTCATTCTACTCCATTGGACCCGAAATGATGTTTGGGAGTGCTTTGGACATTTCGGAACCTTCAGAATTTAAAAAGGTGTAAAACTTGTGTTTCGAACCTGAATGCACTATGTCGGGGTACCGAAGTTGCGGAAAAGGTTTTCCACCAAAGGCATCCATTCTACTCCATTGGACCCAAAATGAAGTTAGGGAGTGTTTTGGAGCATTTCGCAAACTTTCAGCATGTAAACAGATGCAAAACTGGTGTTCCGAACATGAATGCACTATTCCGGGGTACCGAAGTTGCGAAAACGGTTTCGCATCCAAAGGATCCATTCTACTCCATTGGACCCGAAATGGTGTTCAAGAGTGCTTGGGACAATTTCGGAAACCTTCAGAATGTAAAAAGATGCAAAAATTGTGTTTGAAACCTGAATGCATTATTTTGGGTTACCGAAATTGCGAAAACGGTTTCGTACCAAAGGCATCCATTCTACTCCATTGGACCCGAAATGATGTTTCGGAGTGCTTTGGAACATTTCGGAACCTTCATATTGTAAAAAGGTGCAAAACTTGTGTTTCGAACCTGAATAAACTGTGTCAGGGTACCGAAGTTGTGGAAATGGTTTTGCACCAAATGCATCTATTCTACTCCATTGGACCCAAAATGATGTTTGGGGGTGTTTTGGAGCATTTCGCAAACTTTCAGCATGTAAATAGATGCAAAACTAGTGTTTCGAACGTGGATGAACTATTTCGGGGTACCGAAGTTGCAAAAACGGATTCACATCAAAAGGATCCATTCTACTCCATTCTACTCCATTGGACCCGAAATGGTATTTGTGAGTGCTTTGGACCATTTTGGAACAATTCAGAACAAAAAAGATGCAAAAAATGTGTTTTGAACCTTAATGCATTATTTCGGGGTACCGAAGTTGGGAAAACGGTTTCGCACCAAAAGCATTCAATATACTCCATTGGACCCGAAATGATGTTTAGGAGTGCTTTGGACCATTTCAGAACCTTCAGAATTTAAAAAGGTGCAAAACTTGTGTTTCGAACCTGAATGCATTATGTCGGGGTACCGAAGTTGCGAAAAGGGTTTTGCAACAAAGGCATCCATTCTACTCCATTGGACCCAAAATGAAGTTAGGGAGTGTTTTGGAGCATTTCACAAACTTTCAGCATGTAAAAAGATGCAAAACTTGTGTTTCGAACATGGATGCACTATTCCGGGGTACCAAAGTTGCGAAAACGGATTCGCATCAAAAGGATCCATTCTACTCCATTGGACCCGAAATGGTGTTTGAGAGTGCTTTGGACCATTTTGGAAACCTTCCGAACGTGAAAAGATGCAAAAATTGTGTTTCGAACCTGAATGCATTATTTCGGGGTACCGAAGTTGGGAAAAGTGTTTTGCACCAAAAGCATTCATTCTACTCCATTGGACCCGAAATGATGTTTGGGAGTGCTTTGGACATTTCGGAACCTTCAGAATTTAAAAAGGTGTAAAACTTGTGTTTCGAACCTGAATGCACTATGTCGGGGTACCGAAGTTGCGGAAAAGGTTTTCCACCAAAGGCATCCATTCTACTCCATTGGACCCAAAATGAAGTTAGGGAGTGTTTTGGAGCATTTCGCAAACTTTCAGCATGTAAACAGATGCAAAACTGGTGTTCCGAACATGAATGCACTATTCCGGGGTACCGAAGTTGCGAAAACGGTTTCGCATCCAAAGGATCCATTCTACTCCATTGGACCCGAAATGGTGTTCAAGAGTGCTTGGGACAATTTCGGAAACCTTCAGAATGTAAAAAGATGCAAAAATTGTGTTTGAAACCTGAATGCATTATTTTGGGTTACCGAAATTGCGAAAACGGTTTCGTACCAAAGGCATCCATTCTACTCCATTGGACCCGAAATGATGTTTCGGAGTGCTTTGGAACATTTCGGAACCTTCATATTGTAAAAAGGTGCAAAACTTGTGTTTCGAACCTGAATAAACTGTGTCAGGGTACCGAAGTTGTGGAAATGGTTTTGCACCAAATGCATCTATTCTACTCCATTGGACCCAAAATGATGTTTGGGGGTGTTTTGGAGCATTTCGCAAACTTTCAGCATGTAAATAGATGCAAAACTAGTGTTTCGAACGTGGATGAACTATTTCGGGGTACCGAAGTTGCAAAAACGGATTCACATCAAAAGGATCCATTCTACTCCATTCTACTCCATTGGACCCGAAATGGTATTTGTGAGTGCTTTGGACCATTTTGGAACAATTCAGAACAAAAAAGATGCAAAAAATGTGTTTTGAACCTTAATGCATTATTTCGGGGTACCGAAGTTGGGAAAACGGTTTCGCACCAAAAGCATTCAATATACTCCATTGGACCCGAAATGATGTTTAGCAGTGCTTTGGACCATTTCAGAACCTTAGAATTTAAAAAGGTGCAAAACTTGTGTTTCGAACCTGAATGCCTTATGTCGGGGTACCGAAGTTGCGAAAAGGGTTTTGCACCAAAGGCCTCCATTCTACTCCATTGGACCCAAAATGAAGTTAGGGAGTGTTTTAGAGCATTTCGCAAACTTTCAGCATGTAAAAAGATGCAAAACTTGTGTTTCAAACATGGATGCACTATTCCGGGGTACCGAAGTTGCGAAAACAGATTCGCATCAAAAGCATCCATTCTACTCCATTGGACCCGAAATGGTGTTTGAGAGTGCTTTGGACCATTTTGGAAACCTTCCGAACGTAAAAAGATGCAAAAATTGTGTTTCGAACCTAAATGCATTCTTTCGGGGTACTGAAGTTGGGAAAACGGTTTTGCACCAAAATCATTCATTCTACTCCATTGGACCCAAAATGAAGTTTGGGAGTGCTTTGGACCATTTCGGAACCTTCAGAATTTAAAAAGGTGCAAAACTTGTGTTTCGAACCTGAATGCACAATGTCGGGGTACCGAAGTTGCGGAAAAGGTTTTCCACCAAAGGCATCCATTCTACTCCATTGGACCCAAAATGAAGTTAGGTAGTGTTTTGGAGCATTTCGCAAACTCTCAACATGTAAAATGATGCAAAACTTGTATTTCGAACATGGATGCATTATTCCAGGGGACCGAAGTTTGAAAAACAGTTTCACATCAAAAGCATCCATTCTACTCCATTGGACCCGAAATGCTGTTTGTGAGTGCTTTGGACCATTTCGGAAACCTTCAGAATGTAAAAAGATGCAAAAATTGTGTTTCGAATCTGAATGCATTATTTCAGGGTACCGAAGATGCAAAAACGGTTTCACACCAAAAGCATCCATTCAACTCCATTGGACCCGAAATGATGTTTGGGAGTGCTTTGGACAATTTCGGAACCTTCAGAATGTAAAAAAGGTGCAAAACTTGTGTTTCAAACCTGAATGCACAATGTCGGGATACCGAAGTTGCGAAAATAGTTTTGCACCAAATGCATCCATTCTACTCCATTGGACCCAAAATGAAGTTACGGAGTGGTTTGGAGCATTTCGCAAACTTTCAGCATGTAAAAAGATGCAAAACTGGTGTTTCGAATATGGATGCACTATTCCGGGGTACCGAAGTTGCGAAAACGGATTCGCATCAAAAGGATCCATTCTACTCCATTGGACCCGAAATGGTATTTGTGAGTGCTTTGGACCATTTTGGAAACCTTCAGAACGAAAAAAGATGCAAAAATTGTGTTTTGAACCTTAATGCATTATTTCGGGGTACCGAAGTTGGAAAAACGGTTTCGCACCAAAAGCATTCAATATACTCCATTGGACCCGAAATGATGTTTAGGAGTGCTTTGGACCATTTCAGAACCTTCAGAATTTAAAAAGGTGCAAAACTTGTGTTTCGAACCTGAATGCATTATGTCAGGGTACCGAAGTAGCGAAAAGGGTTTTGCACCAAAGGCCTCCATTCTACTCCATTGGACCCAAAATGAAGTTAGGGAGTGTTTTAGAGCATTTCGCAAACTTTCAGCATGTAAAAAGATGCAAAACTTGTGTTTCAAACATGGATGCTCTATTCCGGGGTACCGAAGTTGCGAAAATAGATTTGCATCAAAAGCATCCATTCTACTCCATTGGACCTGAAATGGTGTTTGAGAGTGCTTTGGACCATTTTGTAAACCATCTGAACGTAAAAAGATGCAAAAATTGTGTTTCGAAGTAAATGCATTCTTTCGGGGTACTGAAGTTGGGAAAATGGTTTTAAACCAAAATCATTCATTCTACTCCATTGGACCCAAAATGATGTTTGGGAGTGCTTTGGACCATTTCGGAACCTTCAGAATTTAAAAATGTGCAAAACTTGTGTTTCGAACCTGAATGCACTATGTCGGGGTACCGAAGTTGCGGAAAAGGTTTTCCACCAAAGGCATCCATTCTACTCCATTGGACCCAAAATGAAGTTAAGTAGTGTTTTGGAGCATTTCGCAAACTCTCAACATGTAAAAAGATGCAAAACTTGTGTTTCGAACATGGATGCACTATTCCAGGGGACCGAAGTTTCAAAAACGGTTTCACATCAAAAGCATCCATTCTACTCCATTGGACCCGAAATGGTGTTTGTGAGTGCTTTGGACCATTTCGGAAACCTTGAGAATGTAAAAAGATGCAAAAATTGTGTTTCGAATCTGAATGCATTATTTCAGGGTACCGAAGATGCAAAAACGGTTTCACACCAAAAGCATCCATTCAACTCCATTGGACCCGAAATGATGTTTGGGAGTGCTTTGGACCATTTCGGAACCTTCAGAATGTAAAAAAGGTGCAAAACTTGTGTTTCAAACCTGAATGCACAATGTCGGGATACCGAAGTTGCGAAAAGGGTTTTGCACCAAAGGCATCCATTCTACTCCATTGGACCCAAAATGAAGTTAGGGAGTGTTTTGGAGCATTTCACAAACTTTCAGCATGTAAAAAGATACAAAACTTGTGTTTCGAACATGGATGCACTATTCCGGGGTACCAAAGTTGCGAAAACGGATTCGCATCAAAAGCATCCATTCTACTCCATTGGACCCGAAATGGTGTTTGAGATTGCTTTGGACCATTTTGGAAACCTTCCGAACGTAAAAAGATGCAAAAATTGTGTTTCGAACCTGAATGCATTATTTCAGAATACCGAAGTTGGGAAAACGGTTTTGCACCAAAAGCATTCATTCTACTCCATTGGACCCGAAATGATGTTTGGGAGTGCTTTGGACATTTCGGAACCTTCATAATTTAAAAAGGTGCAAAACTTGTGTTTCGAACCTGAATGCACTATGTCGGGGTACCAAAGTTGCGGAAAAGGTTTTCCACCAAAGGCATCCATTCTACTCCATTGGACCCAAAATGAAGTTAGGGAGCGTTTTGTAGCATTTCGCAAACTTTCACCATGTAAACAGATGCAAAACTGGTGTTACGAACATGGATGCACTATTCCGGGTACTGAAGTTGCAAAAATGGTTTCGCATCAAAAGGATCCTTTCTACTCCATTGGACCCGAAATGGTGTTCACGAGTGCTTTGGACAATTTCGGAAACCTTCAGAATGTAAAAAGATGCAAAAATTGTGTTTGAAACCTGAATGCATTATTTTGGGGTACCGAAATTGCGAAAACGGTTTCGTACCAAAGGCATCCATTCTACTCCATTGGACCCGAAATGATGTTGAGGAGTGCTTTGGACCATTTCGGAACCTTCATAATGTAAAAAGGTGCAAAACTTGTGTTTCGAACCTGAATGCACTATGTCGGGGTACCGAAGTTGCGGAAATGGTTTTGCACCAAATGCATCTATTCTACTCCATTGGACCCAAAATGATGTTTGGGAGTGTTTTGGAGCATTTCGCAAACTTTCAGCATGTAAAAAGATGCAAAACTTGTGTTTCGAACATGGATGCACTATTCCGGGGTACCGAAGTTGCGAAAACGGATTCGCATCAAAAGGATCCGTTCTACTCCATTGGACCCGAAATGGTGTTTGGGAGTGCTTTGGACCATTTCGGAACCTTCATAATGTAAAAAGGTGCAAAACTTGTGTTTCGAACCTGAATGCATTATGTCGGAGTACCGAAGTTGCGAAAATGGTTTTGCACCAAATGCATCTATTCTACTCCATTGGACCCAAAATGATGTTTGGGAGTGTTTTGGAGCATTCCGCAAACTTTCAGCATGTAAAAAGATGCAAAACTTGTGTTTTGAACATGGATGCACTGTTCCGGGGTACCGAAGTTGCGAAAATGGATTCGCATCAAAAGGATCCATTCTACTCCATTGGACCCGAAATGGTGTTTTAGAGTGCTTTGGACCATTTTGGAAACATTCAAAACGTAAAAAGAAGCAAAAATTGTGTTTCGAACCTGAATGCACCCGAATCTACTGCTCTGTGAATAGTTGGAAGGATAGTAATCGGTTTCTCACTCAACCTATTCTTGGGACATTGGGCAAATTGAATAAGCGAAGAAGGCAAATATACGTGTATTCCATTGAATCTCTTCCATTTCAGCCTTAACTTTATTTCAAAAGAAGAAGTTACCAGATCCGGGCAGAGCAAACCAAACTAGATGAGAGGGCAGAATGTAGCTAAAACATATGGGTTATTTCGGGGTACCGAAGTTGGAAAAACGATTTTGCACCGAAAGCATTCATTCTACTCCATTGGACCCGAAATGATGTTTGGGAGTGCTTTGGACCATTTTAGAACCTTCAGAATTTAAAAAGGTGCAAAACTTGTGTTTCGAACCTGAATGCATTATGTCGGGGTACCGAAGTTGCGAAAAGGGTTTTGCCCCAAAGGCATCCATTCTACTCCATTGGACCCAAAATGAAGTTAGGGTGTGTTTTCGAGCATTTCACAAACTTTCAACATGTAAAAAGATGCAAAACTTGTGTTTCGAACATGGATCCACTATTCCGGGGTACCGAAGTTGTGAAAACGGTTTCACATCAAAAGCATCCATTCTACTCCATTGGACCCGAAATGGTGTTTGAGAGTGCTTTGGACCATTTCGGAACCTTCATAATGTAAAAAGGTGCAAAACTTGTGTTTCGAACCTGAATGCACTATGTCAGGGTACCGAAGTTGTGGAAATGGTTTTGCACCAAATGCATCTATTCTACTCCATTGGACCCAAAATGATGTTTGGGGGTGTTTTGGAGCATTTCGCAAACTTTCAGCATGTAAAAAGATGCAAAACTTGTGTTTCGAACCTGAATGCACTATGTCGGGGTACCGAAGTTGCAAAAAGGGTTTTGCACCAAAGGCCTCCATTCTACTCCATTGGACCCAAAATGAAGTTAGGGAGTGTTTTAGAGCATTTCGCAAACTTTCAGCATGTAAAAAGATGCAACACTTGTGTTTCAAACATGGATGCACTATTCCGGGGTACCGAAGTTGGGAAAACGGTTTTGCACCAAAATCATTCATTCTACTCCATTGGACCAAAAATGATGTTTGGGATTGCTTTGGACCATTTCGGAACCTTCAGAATTTAAAAAGGTGCAAAACTTGTGTTTCGAACCTGAATGCACTATGTCGGGGTACCGAAGTTGCGGAAAAGGTTTTCCACCAAAGGCATCCATTCTACTCCATTGGACCCAAAATTAAGTTAGGTAGTGTTCTGGAGCATTTTGCAAACTTTCAACATGTAAAAAGATGCAAAACTTGTGTTTCGAACATGGATGCACTATTCCAGGGGACCGAAGTTGCGAAAACAGTTTCACATCAAAAGCATCCATTCTACTCCATTGGACCCGAAATGGTGTTTGAGAGTGCTTTGGACCATTTCAGAAACCTTCAGAATGTAAAAAGATGCAAAAATTGTGTTTCGAATCTGAATGCATTATTTCAGGGTACCGAAGATGCAAAAACGGTTTCACACCAAAAGTATCCATTCAACTCCATTGGACCCGAAATGATGTTTGGGAGTGCTTTGGACCATTTCGGAACCTTCAGAATCTAAAAAAGGTGCAAAACTTGTGTTTCAAACCTGAATGCACAATGTCGGGAAACCGAAGTTGCGAAAATGGTTTCGCACCAAATGCATCCATTCTACTCCATTGGACCCAAAATGAGGTTAGGGAGTGTTTTGGAGCATTTTGCAAACTTTCAGCATGTAAAAAGATGCAAAACTGGTGTTTCGAAATGGATGCACTATTCCGGGGTACCGAAGTTGCGAAAACGGATTCGTATCAAAAGCATCCATTCTACTCCATTGGACCCGAAATGGTGTTTGAGAGTGCTTTGGACCATTTTGGAAACCTTCCGAACGTCAAAAGATGCAAAAATTGTGTTTCGAACATAAATGCATTATTTTGGGGTACCGAATTTGGGAAAATGATTTTGCACCAAAAGCATTCTTTCTAGTCCATTGGACCCGAAATGATGTATGGGAGTGCTTTGGACCATTTCAGAACCTTCAGAATTTAAAAAGGTGCAAAACTTGTGTTTCGAACCTGAATGCATTATGTCGGGGTACCGAAGTTGCGAAAAGGGTTTTGCACCAAAGGCATCCATTCTACTCCATTGGACCCAAAATGAAGTTAGGGAGTGTTTTGGAGCATTTCACAAACTTTCAGCATGTAAAAAGATGCAAAACTTGTGTTTCGAACATGACTGCACTATTCCGGGGTACCAAAGTTGCGAAAACGGATTCACAACAAAAGCATCCATTCTACTCCATTGGACCCGAAATGGTGTTTGAGAGTGCTTTGGACCATTTTGGAAACCTTCCGAACGTAAAAAGATGCAAAAATTGTGTTTCGAACCTGAATGCATTATTTCGGGGTACCGAAGTTGGGAAAACGGTTTTGCACCAAAAGCATTCATTCTACTCCATTGGACACAAAATGATGTTTTGAGAGCATTGGACATTTCGGAACCATCAGAATTTAAAAAGGTGCAAAACTTGTGTTTCGAACCTGAATGCACTATGTCGGGGTACCGAAGTTGCGGAAAAGGTTTTCCACCAAAGGCATCCATTCTACTCCATTGGACCCAAAATGAAGTTAGGTAGTGTTTTGGAGCATTTTGCAAACTTTCAACATGTAAAAAGATGCAAAACTTGTGTTTCGAACATGGATGCATTATTCCAGGGGACCGAAGTTGCGAAAACGGTTTCACATCAAAAGCATCCATTCTACTCCATTGGACCCGAAATGGTGTTTGAGAGTGCTTTGGACCATTTCGGAAACCTTCAGAATGTAAAAAGATGCAAAAATTGTGTTTCGAATCTGAATGCATTATTTCAGGGTACCGAAGATGCAAAAACGGTTTCACACCAAAAGTATCCATTCAACTCCATTGGACCCGAAATGATGTTTGGGAGTGCTTTGGACCATTTCGGAACCTTCAGAATGTAAAAAGGGTGCAAAACTTGTGTTTCAAACCTGAATGCACAATGTCGGGATACAGAAGTTGCGAAAATGGTTTTGCACCAAATGCATCCATTCTACTCCATTGGACCCAAAATGAAGTTAGGGAGTGTTTTGGAGCATTTCGCAAACTTTCAGCATGTAAAAAGATGCAAAACTGGTGTTTCGAACATGGATGCACTATTCCGGGGTACCGAAGTTGCGAAAACGGATTCGTATCAAAAGCATCCGTTCTACTCCATTGGACCCGAAATGGTGTTTGAGAGTGCTTTGGACCATTTTGGAAACCTTCCGAACGTCAAAAGATGCAAAAATTGTGTTTCGAACATAAATGCATTATTTTGGGGTACCGAATTTGGGAAAATGATTTTGCACCAAAAGCATTCTTTCTAGTCCATTGGACCCGAAATGATGTTTGGGAGTGGTTTGGACCATTTCAGAACCTTCAGAATTTAAAAAGGTGCAAAACTTGTGTTTCGAACCTGAATGCATTATGTCGGGGTACCGAAGTTGCGAAAAGGGTTTTGCACCAAAGGCATCCATTCTACACCATTGGACCCAAAATGAAGTTAGGGAGTGTTTTGGAGCATTTCACAAACTTTCAGCATGTAAAAAGATGCAAAACCTTTGTTTCGAACATGGATGCACTATTCCGGGGTACCAAAGTTGCGAAAACGGATTCGCAACAAAAGCATCCATTCTACTCCATTGGACCCGAAATGGTGATTGAGAGTGCTTTGGACCATTTTGGAAACCTTCCGAACGTAAAAAGATGCAAAAATTGTGTTTCGAACCTGAATGCACTATTTCGGGGTACCGAAGTTGGGAAAACGGTTTTGCACCAAAAGCATTCATTCTACTCCATTGGACCCGAAATGATGTTTTGAGTGCATTGGACATTTCGGAACCTTCAGAATTTAAAAAGGTGCAAAACTTGTGTTTCGAACCTGAATGCACTATGTCGGGGTACCGAATTTGCGGAAAAGGTTTTCCACCAAAGGCATCCATTCTACTCCATTGGACCCAAAATGAAGTTAGGGAGTGTTTTGGAGCATTTCGCAAACTTTCAGCATGTAAAAAGATGCAAAACTGGTGTTTCGAACATGGATGCACTATTCCGGGGTATCGAAGTTGCGAAAACGGATTCGTATCAAAAGCATCTGTTCTACTCCATTGGACCCGAAATGGTGTTTGAGAGTGCTTTGGACCATTTTGGAAACCTTCCGAACGTCAAAAGATGCAAAAATTGTGTTTCGAACCTAAATGCATTATTTTGGGGTACCGAAGTTGGGAAAATGATTTTGCACCAAAAGCATTCTTTCTAGTCCATTTGACCCGAAATGATGTTTGGGAGTGCTTTGGACCATTTCAGAACCTTCAGAATTTAAAAAGGTGCAAAACTTGTGTTTCGAACCTGAATGCATTATGTCGGGGTACCGAAGTTGCGAAAAGGGTTTTGCACCAAAGGCATCCATTCTACTCCATTGGACCCAAAATGAAGTTAGGGAGTGTTTTGGAGCATTTCACAAACTTTCAGCATGTAAAAAGATGCAAAACTTGTGTTTCGAACATGGATGCACTATTCCGGGGTACCAAAGTTATGAAAACGGATTCATATCAAAAGCATCCATTCTACTCCATTGGACCCGAAATGGTGTTTGAGAGTGCTTTGGACCATTTTGGAAACCTTCCGAACGTAAAAAGATGCAAAAATTGTGTTTCGAACCTGAATGCATTATTTCGGGGTACCGAAGTTGGGAAAACGGTTTTGCACCAAAAGCATTCATTCTACTCCATTGGACCCGAAATGATGTTTTGAGTGCATTGGACATTTCAGAACCTTCAGAATTTAAAAAGGTGCAAAACTTGTGTTTCGAACCTGAATGCACTATGTCGGGGTACCGAAGTTGCGGAAAAGGTTTTCCACCAAAGGCATCCATTCTACTCCATTGGACCCGAAATGATGTTAGGGAGTGTTTTGGAGCATTTTGCAAACTTTCAACATGTAAAAAGATGCAAAACTTGTGTTTCGAACATGGATGCACTGTTCCAGGGGACCGAAGTTGCGAAAACGGTTTCACATCAAAAGCATCCATTCTACTCCATTGGACCCGAAATGGTGTTTGAGAGTGCTTTGGACCATTTCGGAAACCTTCAGAATGTAAAAAGATGCAAAAATTGTGTTTCGAATCTGAATGCATTATTTCAGGGTACCGAAGATGCAAAAACGGTTTCACACCAAAAGTATCCATTCAACTCCATTGGACCCGAAATGATGTTTGGGAGTGCTTTGGACCATTTCGGAACCTTCAGAATGTAAAAAAGGTGCAAAACTTGTGTTTCAAACCTGAACGCACAATGTCGAGATACCGAAGTTGCGAAAATGGTTTTGCACCATATGCATCCATTCTACTCCATTGGACCCAAAATGAAGTTAGGGAGTGGTTTGGAGCATTTCGCAAACTTTCAGCATGTAAAAAGATGCAAAACTGGTGTTTCGAACATGGATGCACTATTCTGGGGTACCGAAGTTGCGAAAACGGATTCGCATCAAAAGCATCCATTCTACTCCATTGGACCCGAAAAGGTGTTTGAGAGTGCTTTGGAACATTTTGGAAACCTTCCGAACGTCAAAAGATGCAAAAATTGTGTTTCGAACCTAAATGCATTATTTTGGGGTACCGAAGTTGGGAAAATGATTTTGCACCAAAAGCATTCTTTCTAGTCCATTGGACCCGAAATGATGTTTGGGAGTGCTTTGGACCATTTCAGAACCTTCAGAATTTAAAAAGGTGAAAACTTGTGTTTCGAACCTGAATGCATTATGTCGGGGTACCGAAGTTGCGAAAAGGGTTTTGCACCAAAGGCATCTATTCTACTCCATTGGACCCAAAATGAAGTTAGGGAGTGTTTTGGAGCATTTCGCAAACTTTCAGCGTGTAAAAAGATGCAAAACTTGTGTTCCGAACATGGATGCACTATTCCGGGGTACCGAAGTTGCGGAAATGGTTTTGCACCAAATGCATCTATTCTACTCCATTGGACCCAAAATGATGTTTGGGTATGTTTTGGAGCATTTCGCAAACTTTCAGCGTGTAAAAAGTTGCAAAACTTGTGTTCCGAACATGGATGCATTATTCCGGGGTACCGAAGTTCCGAAAATGGTTTCGCATCCAAAGGATCCTTTCTATTCCATTGGACCCGAAATGATGTTTGGGGAGTGCTTTGGACCATTTCGGAACCTTCAGAACGTAAAAAGGTGCAAAACTTGTGTTTCGAACCTGAATGCACTATGTCAGGGTACCGAAGTTGTGGAAATTGTTTTGCACCAAATGCATCTATTCTACTCCATTGGACCCAAAATTATGTTTGGGGGTGTTTTGGAGCATTTCGCAAACTTTCAGCATGTAAAAAGATGCAAAACTAGTGTTTCGAACATGGATGAACTATTTCGGGGTACCGAAGTTGCAAAAACGGATTCGCATCAAAAGGATCCATTCTACTCCATTGGACCCGAAATGGTGTTTGTGAGTGCTTTGGACCATTTTGAAAACCTTCAGAATGAAAAAAGATGCAAAAATTGTGTTTCGAACCTTAATGCATTATTTCGGGGTACCGAAGTTGGGAAAACGGTTTCGCACCAAAAGCATTCAATATACTCCATTGGACCCGAAGTGATGTTTGGGAGTGCTTTGGACCATTTCAGAACCTTCAGAATTTAAAAAGGTGCAAAACTTGTGTTTCGAACCTGAATGCACTTTGTCAGGGTACCGAAGTTGCGGAAATGGTTTTGCACCAAAGGCATCCATTCTACTCCATTGGATCCAAAATGAAGTTAAGGAGTGTTTTGGAGCATTTCGCTAACTTTCAACATGTAAAAAGATGCAAAACTTGTGTTTCGAACATGGATGCACTATTCCGGGGTACCGAAGTTGCAAAAACGTTTCACATCAAAACCATCCATTCTACTCCATTGGACCTGAAATGGTGTTTGACAGTGCTTTGGACCATTTCGGAAACCTTTAGAATGTAAAAAGATGCAAAAATTGTGTTTCGAATCTGAATGCATTGTTCCGGGGTACTGAAGATGCAAAAACTGTTTCGCACCAAAAGCATCCAATCCACTCCATTGGACCCGAAATGATGTTTGGGAGTGCTTTGGACCATTTCAGAACCTTCAGAATTTAAAAAGGTGCAAAACTTGTGTTACGAACAAGAATGCAGTATGTCGGGGTACCGAAGTTGCGAAAATGGTTTTGCACCAAATGCATCCATTCTACTCCATTGGACCCAAAATGAAGTTAGGGAGTGTTTTGGAGCATTTCGCAAACTTTCAGCATGTAAAAAGATGCAAAACTTGTGTTTCAAACATGGATGCACTATTCCGGGGTACCGAAGTTGCGAAAACATTTTCACATCAAAAGCATCCATTCTACTCCATTTGACCTGAAATGGTGTTTGAGAGTGCTTTGGACCATTTCGGAAACCTGTAGAATGTAAAACGATGCAAAAATTGTGTTTCGAATCTGAATGCATTATTTTGGGGTACCGAAGATGCAAAAACGGTTTCGCACCAAAAGCATCCATTCTACTCCATTGGACCCAAAAGGATGTTTGGGAGTGCTTTGGACCGTTTCAGAACCTTCATAATGTAAAAAGGTGCAAAACTTGTGTTTCGAACCTGAATGCACTATGTTAGGGTACCGAAGTTGCAAAAACGAATTCGCATCAAAAGCATCCATTCTATTCCATTGGACCCGAAATGGTGTTTGAGAATGCTTTGGACCATTTTGGAAACCTTCAGAATGTAAAAAGATGCAAAAATTTTGTTTCGAACCTGAATGCATTATTTCGGGGTACCGAAGTTGCGAAAACGGTTTTGCGCCAAAAGCATACATTCTACTCCATTGGACCCGAAATGATGTTTGAGAGTGCTTTGAACCATATTGGAACCTTTAGATTGTAAAAAGGTGCAAAACTTGTATTTCGAACCTGAATGCACTATGTCGGGGTACCAAAGTTGCGCAAATGGTTTTGCACCAAAGGCATCCATTCTACTCCATTGTACCCAAAATGAAGTTAGGGTGTGTTTTGGAGCATTTCACAAACTTTCAACGTGCAAAAAGATGCAAAACTTGTGTTTCGAACATGGATGCACTATTCCGGGGTACCGATGTTGCAAAAACGGTTTCACATCAAAAGCATCCATTCGACTCCATTGGACTTGAAATGGTGTTTGAGAGTGCTTTGGACCAATTTGGAAACCTTCAGAATGTAAAAAGAAGCAAACATTCTGTTTCGAATATTAATGCATTATTTCGGGGTACCGAAGACGCAAAAAAAGGATTCACACCAAAAGTATCCATTCTACTCCATTGGATCCGAAATGATGTTTGGGAGTCCTTTGGACCATTTCAGAACCTTAATAATGTAAAAAGGTGCTATACTTGTGTTGCGAACCCGAATGCACTATGTCGGTGTACCAATGTTGCGAAAATGGTTTTGCACCATAGGCATCCATTCCACTCCATTGGACCCAAAATGAAATTAGGGAGTGTTTGGAACAATTCGCAAACTTTCAGCATGTAGAAAGATGCAAAACTTGGGTTTCGGACATGGATGCACTATTCTAGGGTACCGAAGTCGCGAAAACGGTTTCGCATCAAAAGCATCCATTCTACTCCATTGGACCTGAAATGGTGTTTGAGAGTGCTTTGGACCATTTCGGGAACCTGTA
Organism: Cenchrus fungigraminus; assembly: GCA_036936925.1. NCBI lineage: Eukaryota > Viridiplantae > Streptophyta > Magnoliopsida > Poales > Poaceae > Cenchrus > Cenchrus fungigraminus. The sequence goes on along the minus strand of CM072772.1, from coordinate 50,468,712 downwards.
GAATGTAAAACGATGCAAAAATTGTGTTTCGAATCTGAATGCATTATTTCGGGGTACTGAAGATGCAAAAACTGTTTCGCACCAAAAGCATCCATTCTACTCCATTGGACCCGAAATGATGTTTGGGAGTGCTTTGGACCATTTCGGAACCTTCAGAATATAAAAAAGGTGCAAAACTTGTGTTTCGAACCTGAATGTACAATTTCGAGGTACTGAAGTTGCAAAAATGGTTTTGCACCAAATGCATCCATTCTACTCCACTGGACCCAAAATGAAGTTAGGGAGTGTTTTGGAGCATTTCGCAAACTTTTAGCATGTAAAAAGATGCAAAACTTGTGTTTCGAACATGGATGCACTATTACGGGGTACCGAAGTTGCGAAAACGGTTTCGCATCAAAAGGATCCGTTCTACTCCATTGGACCCGAAATGGTGTTTGAGGGTGCTTTGGACAATTTCGGAAACATTCAGAATGTAAAAAGATGCAAACATTGTGTTTCGAACCTAAATGCATTATTTCGGGGTACCGAAGAGGCAAAAAACGGATTCGCACCAAAAGCATCCATTCTACTCCATTGGATCCGAAATGATGTTTGGGAGTGCTTTGGACCATTTCGGAACCTTCATAATGTAAAAAGGTGCAAAACTTGTGTTTCGAACCTGAATGCACTAGGTCAGGGTACCGAAGTTGCAGAAATGGTTTTGCACCAAATGCATCTGTTCTACTCCATTGGACCCAAAATGATGTTTGGGAGTGTTTTGGAGCATTTCGCAAACTTTCAGCATGTTAAAAGATGCAAAATTTGTGTTTCGAACAAGGATGCACTATTCCGGGGTACCGAAGTTGCGAAAACGGATTCGCATCAAAAGGATCCATTCTACTCCATTGGACCCGAAATGGTGTTTGTGAGTGCTTTGGACCATTTTGGAAACCTTCAGAACGTAAAAAGATGCAAAAATTGTGTTTCGAACCTAAATGCATTATTTCGAGGTACCGAAGTTGGGAAAACTGTTTCGCACCAAAAGCGTTCATTCTACTCCATTGGACCCGAAATGATGTTTGGGAGTGCTTTGGACCATTTCAGAACCTTCAGAATTTAAAAAGGTGCAAAACTTGTGTTACGAACCTGAATGCAGTATGTCCTGGTACCGAAGTTGCGAAATGGTTTTGCACCAAATGCATCCATTCTACTCCATTGGACCCAAAATGAAGTTGGGGATTGTTTTGGAGCATTTCGCAAACTTTCAACATGAAAAAAGATGCAAAACTTGTGTTTCAAACATGGATGCACTATTTCGGGGTATCGAAGTTGCGAAAACGGTTTCACATCAAAAGCATCCATTCTACTCCATTTGACCTGAAATGGTGTTTGAGAGTGCTTTGGACCATTTCGGAAACCTGTAGAATGTAAAACGATGCAAAAATTGTGTTTCGAATCTGAATGCATTATTTCAGGGTACCGAAGATGCAAAAACTGTTTCGCACCAAAAGCATCCATTCTACTCCATTGGACCCAAAAGGATGTTTGGGAGTGCTTTGGACCGTTTCAGAACCTTCATAATGTAAAAAGGTGCAAAACTTGTGTTTCGAACCTGAATGCACTATGTCAGGGTACCGAAGTTGCAAAAACGAATTCGCATCAAAAGCATCCATTCTATTCCATTGGACCCGAAATGGTGTTTGAGAGTGCTTTGGACCACTTTGGAAACCTTCAGAATGTAAAAAGATGCAAAAATTGTGTTTCGAACGTGAATGCATTATTTCGGGGTACCGAAGTTGCGAAAACGGTTTTGCGCCAAAAGCATTCATTCTACTCCATTGGACCCGAAATGATGTTTGAGAGTGTTTTGAACCATTTTGGAACCTTCAGATTGTAAAAAGGTGCAAAACTTGTATTTCGAACCTGAATGCACTATGTCGGGGTACCAAAGTTGCGCAAATGGTTTTGCACCAAAGGCATCCATTCTACTTCATTGTACCCAAAATGAAGTTAGGGAGTGTTTTGGAGCATTTCACAAACTTTCAACGTGTAAAAAGATGCAAAACTTGTGTTTCGAACGTGGATGCACTATTCCGGGGTACCGAAGTTGAAAAAACGGTTTCACATCAAAAGCATCCATTCGACTCCATTGGACTTGAAATGGTGTTTGAGAGTGCTTTGGACCAATTCGGAAACCTTCAGAATGTAAAAAGATGCAAACATTGTGTTTCGAATATGAATGCATTATTTCGGGGTACCGAAGATGCAAAAAAGGATTCACACCAAAAGTATCCATTCTACTCCATTGGATCCGAAATGATGTTTGGGAGTCCTTTGGACCATTTCAGAACCTTCATAATGTAATAAGGTGCAATACGCGAACCCGAATGCACTATGTCGGTGTACCAATGTTGCGAAAATGGTTTTGCACCATAGGCATCCATTCCACTCCATTGGACCCAAAATGAAATTAGGGAGTGTTTGGAACAATTCGCAAACTTTCAGCATGTAGAAAGATGCAAAACTTGTGTTTCGAACATGGATGCACTATTCTAGGGTACCGAAGTCGCGAAAATGGTTTCGCATCAAAAGCATCCATTCTACTCCATTGGACCTGAAATGGTGTTTGAGAGTGCTTTGGACCATTTCGGGAACCTGTAGAATGTAAAACGATGCAAAAATTGTTTTTCAAATCTGAATGCATTATTTCGGGGTACTGAAGATGCAAAAACTGTTTCGCACCAAAAGTATCCATTCTACTCCATTGGACCCGAAATGATGTTTGGGAGTGCTTTGGACCATTTCGGAACCTTCAGAATGTAAAAAAGGTGCAAAATTTGTGTTTCGAACCTGAATGCACAATTTCGGGGTACTGAAGTTGCAAAAATGGTTTTGCACCAAATGCATCCATTCTACTCCACTGGACCCAAAATGAAGTTAGGGAGTGTTTTGGAGCATTTCGCAAACTTTTAGCATGTAAAAAGATGCAAAACTTGTGTTTCGAACATGGATGCACTATTCCGGGGTACCGAAGTTGCAAAAACGGTTTCGCATCAAAAGGATCCGTTCTACTCCATTGGACCCGAAATGGTGTTTGAGAGTGCTTTGGACAATTTCGGAAACATTCAGAATGTAAAAAGATGCAAACATTGTGTTTCGAACGTAAATGAATTATTTCGGGGTACCGAAGATGCAAAAAACGGATTCGCACCAAAAGCATCCATTCTACTCCATTGGATCCGAAATGATGTTTGGGAGTGCTTTGGACCATTTCGGAACCTTCATAATGTAAAAAGGAGCAAAACTTGTGTTTCGAACCTGAATGCACTATGTCAGGGTACCGAAGTTGCAGAAATGGTTTTGCACCAAATGCATCTGTTCTACTCCATTGGACCCAAAATGATGTTTGGGAGTGTTTTGGAGCATTACGCAAACTTTCAGCATGTAAAAAGATGCAAAACTTGTGTTTCGAACATGGATGCACTATTTCGGGGTACCGAAGTTGCGAAAATGGATTCGCATCAATAGGATCCATTCTACTCCATTGGACCCGAAATGGTGTTTGTGAGTGCTTTGGACCATTTTGGAAACCTTCAGAACGTAAAAAGATGCAAAAATTGTGTTTCGAACCTAAATGCATTATTTGGAGGTACCGAAGTTGGGAAAACTGTTTCGCACCAAAAGCGTTCATTCTACTCCATTGGACCCGAAATGATGTTTGGGAGTGCTTTGGACCATTTCAGAACCTTCAGAATTTAAAAAGGTGCAAAACTTGTGTTACGAACCTGAATGCAGTATGTCGGGGTACCGAAGTTGTGAAAATGGTTTTGCACCAAATGCATCCATTTTACTCCATTGGACCCAAAATGAAGTTAGGGATTGTTTTGGAGCATTTCGCAAACTTTCAACATGAAAAAAGATGCAAAACTTGTGTTTCAAACATTGATGCACTATTTCGGGGTACCGATCTTACGAAAACGGTTTCACATCAAAAGCATCCATTCTACTCCATTTGACCTGAAATGGTGTTTGAGAGTGCTTTGGAACATTTCGGAAACCTGTAGAATGTAAAACGATGCAAAAATTGTGTTTCAAATCTGAATGCATTATTTCGGGGTACCGAAGATGCAAAAACTGTTTTGCACCAAAAGCATCCATTCTACTCCATTGGACCCAAAAGGATGTTTGGCAGTGGTTTGGACCGTTTCGGAACCTTCATAATGTAAAAAGGTGCAAAACTGGTGTTTCGAACATGAGTGCACTATGTCGGGGTACCGAAGTTGCAAAAACGAATTCGCATCAAAAGCATTCATTCTATTCCATTGGACCCGAAATGGTGTTTGAGAGTGCTTTGGACCATTTTGGAAACCTTCAGAACATAAAAAGATGCAAAAATTGTGTTTCGAACCTGAATGCATTATTTCGGGGTACCGAAGTTGGGAAAACGGTTTTGCACCAAAAGCATTCATTCTACTCCATTGGACTCGAAATGATGTTTGGGAGTGCTTTGGACCATTTCGGAACCTTCAGAATTTAAAAAGGTGTAAAACTTGTGTTTCGAACCTGAACGCACTATGTCGGGGTACCGAAGTTGCGGAAAAGGTTTTCCACCAAAGGCATCCATTCTACTCCATTGGACCGAAAATGAAGTTAGGGAGTGTTTTGGACCATTTTGCAAACTTTCAACAATTAAAAAGATGCAAAACTTGTGTTTCGAACATGGATGCACTAATCCGGGGTACCGAAGTTGCGAAAATGGTTTCACATCAAAAGCATCCATTCTACTCCATTGGACCCGAAATGGTGTTTGAGGGTGCTTTGAACCAATTCGGAAACCTTCAGAATGTAAAAAGATGCTAACCTTGTGTTTCGAATATGAATGCATTATTTCGGGGTACCGAAGATGCAAAAAACGGATTCGCACCAAAAGCATCCATTCTACTTCGTTGGATCCGAAATGATGTTCGGGAGTGCTTTGGACCATTTCAGAACCTTCATAATGTAAAAAGGTGCAAAACTTGTGTTCCAAACCCGAATGCACTATGTCGGGGTACCAAAGTTGCGAAAATGGTTTTGCACCAAATGCATCCATTCCACTCCATTGGACCCAAAATGAAATTAGGGAGTGTTTGGAGCAATTCGCAAACTTTCAGCATGTAAAAAGATGCAAAACTTATGTTTCGAACATAGATGCACTATTCTAGGGTACCGAAGTTGCGAAAATGGTTTCGCATCAAAAGCATCCATTCTACTCCATTGGACTTGAAATGGTGTTTGATAGTACTTTGGACCATTTCGGAAACCTGTAGAATGTAAAACGATGCAAACATTGCGTTTCGAATATGAATGCATTATTTCGGGGTACCGAAGATGCAAAAAACGGATTCTCACCAAAAGCATCCATTCTACTCCATTGGATCCGAAATGATGTTTGGGAGTGCTTTGGACCATTTTAGAACCTTCATAATGTAAAAAGGTGCAAAACTTGTGTTCCGAACCCGAATGCACTATGTCGGGGTACCAAAGTTACGAAAATGGTTTTGCACCAAATGCATCCATTCCACTCCATTGGACCCAAAATGAAATTAGGGATTGTTTGGAGCAATTTGCAAACTTTCAGCATGTAAAAAGATGCAAAACTTGTGTTTCGAACATGGATGCACTATTCTAGGGTACCGAAGTCGCGAAAACGGTTTTGCATCAAAAGCATCCAATCTACTCCATTGGACTTGAAATGGTGTTTGATAGTGCTTTCTACCATTTCAGAAACCTGTAGAATGTAAAACGATGCAAAAATTGTGTTTCGAATCTGAATGCATTATTTCGGGGTACCGAAGATGCAAAAACTGTTTCGCACCAAAAGCATCCGTTCTGCTCCATTGGACCCGAAATGATGTTTGGGAGTGCTTTGGACCATTTCGGAACATTCAGAATGTAAAAAAGGTGCAAAACTTGTGTTTCGAACCTGAATGCACAATTTCGGGGTACTGAAGTTGCGAAAATGGTTTTGCACCAAATGCATCCATTCTACTCCATTGGACCCAAAATGAAGTTAGGGAGTGTTTTGGAGCATTTCGCAAACTTTTAGCATGTAAAAAGATGAAAAACTTGTGTTTCGAACATGGATGCACCATTCCGGGGTACCGAAGTTACGAAAACGGTTTCGCATCAAAAGGATCCGTTCTACTCCATTGGACCTGAAAGGGTGTTCGAGAGTGCTTTGGACAATTTCAGAAACATTCAGAATGTAAAACGATGCAAACATTGTGTTTCGAACCTAAATGCATTATTTCGGGGTACCGAAGATGCAAAAAACGGATTCGCACCAAAAGCATCCATTCTACTCCATTGGATCCGAAATGATGTTTGGGAGTGCTTTGGACCATTTCGGAACATTCATAATGCAAAAAGGTGCAACACTTGTGTTTCGAACCTGAATGCACTATGTCAGGGTACCGAAGTTGCGGAAATGGTTTTGCACCAAATGTATCTATTCTACTCTATTGGACCTAAAATGATGTTTGGGAGTGTTTTGGAGCATTACACAAAGTTTCAACATGTAAAAAGATGCAAAACTTGTGTTTCGAACATGGATGCACTATTCCGGGGTACCGAAGTTGCGAAAACGGCTCCACATCAAAAGGATCCATTCTACTCCAATGGACCCGAAATGGTGTTTGTGAGTGCTTTGGACCATTTTGGAAACCTTCAGAACATAAAAAGATGCAAAAATTGTGTTTCGAACCTGGATGCATTATTTCGAGGTACCGAAGTTGGGAAAACTGTTTCGCACCAAAAGCATTCATTCTACTCCATTGGACCCGAAATGATGTTTGGGAGTGCTTTGGACCATTTCGGAACCTTCAGAATTTAAAAAGGTGCAAAAGTTGTGTTTCGAACCTGAATGCACTATGTCGGGGTACCGAAGTTGCGAAAATGGTTTTGCACCAAATGCATCCATTCTACTCCATTGGACCCAAAATGAAGTTAGGGAGTGTTATGGAGCATTTTGCAAAGTTTCAACATGTAAAAAGATGCAAAACTTGTGTTTCGAACATGGATGCACTATTCCGGGGTACCGAAGTTGCGAAAACGATTTCACATCAAAAGCATCCATTCTACCCCATTGGACCTGAAATGGTGTTTGAGAGTGCTTTGGACCATTTCGGAAACCTTTAGAATGCAAAAAGATGCAGAAATTGTGTTTCGAATCTAAATGCATTATTTCGGGGTGCCGAAGATGCAAAAACTATTTTTGACCAAAAGCATCCATTCTACTCCATTGGACCCATAAGGATGTTTGGGAGTGCTTTGGACAATTTTGGAACCTTTATAATGTAAAAAGGTGCAAAACTTGTGTTTCGAACCTGAATGCACTATGTCGGGGTACCGAAGATAATGGTTTTGCACCAAATGCATCCATTCTACTCCATTGGACCCAAAATGAAGTTAGGGAGTGTTTTGGAGGATTTCGCAAACTTTCAACATGTAAAAAGATGCAAAACTTGTGTTTCAAACATGGATGCACTATTCTGGGGTACCGAAGTTGCGTAAACGGTTTCACATCAAAAGCATCCATTCTACTCCATTGGACCTGAAATGGTGTTTGAGAGTGCTTTGGACCATTTCGGAAACCTTTAGAATGTAAAAAGATGCAAAAATTGTGTTTCGAATCCTAATGCATTATTTCGGGGTACCGAAGATGCAAAAACTGTTTCGCACCAAAAGCATCCATTCTACTCCATTGGACCCAAAAGGATGTTTGGGAGTGCTTTGGACCATTTCGGAACCTTCATAATGTAAAAAAGGTGCAAAACTTGTGTTTCGAACCTGAATGCACTATGTGGGGGTACCGAAGTTGCGAAAATAGTTTTCCACCAAATGCTTCCATTCTAGTCCATTGGACCCAAAATGAAGTTAGGGAGTGTTTTAGAGCATGTCACAAAGTTTCAGCATGTAAAAAGATGCAAAACTTGTGTTTCGAACATGGATGCACTATTCTGGGGTACCGAAGTTGCGAAAACGGTTTCGCATCAAAAGGATCCGTTGTACTCCATTGGACCCGAAATGGTGTTTGAGAGTGCTTTGGACCATTTTGGAAACCTTCAGAATGTAAAAAGACTCAAACATTGTGTTTCGAACCTGAATGCATTATTTCGGGGTACCGAAGTTGCGAAAATGGTTTTGCAGCAAAAGCGTCCATTCTACTCCATTGGACACTAAGTGATATTTGGAAGTGCTTTAGACCATTTCGGAACCTTCATATTGTAAAAAGGTGCAAAACTTGTATTTCGAACCTGAATGCACTATGTCGGGGTACCAAAGTTGAAAAATGGTTTTGCACCAAAGGCATCCATTCTACTCCATTGGACCCAAAATGAAGTTAGGGAGTGTTTTGGAGCATTTCGCAAACTTTCAATGTGTAAAAAGATGCAAAACTTGTGTTTCGAACATGGATGCACTATTCCGGGGTACTGAAGTTGCGAAAACGGTTTCACATCAAAAGCATCCATTCGACTCCATTGGACCCGAAATGGTGTTTGAGAGTGCTTTGGGCCAATTCGGAAACCTTCAGAATGTTCAAAGATGCAAACATTGTGTTTCGAATATGAATGCATTATTTCGGGGTACCGAAATGCAAAAAACGGATTCGCACCAAAAGCATCCATTCTACTCCAGTGGATCCGAAATGATGTTTGGGAGTGCTTTGGACCATTTCAGAACCTTCATAATGTAAAAAGGTGCAAAACTTGTGTTCCGAACCCGAATGCACTATGTCGGGGTACCAAAGTTGCGAAAATGGTTTTGCACCAAATGCATCCATTCCAATCCATTGGACCCAAAATGAAATTAGGGAGTGTTTGGAGCAATTTGCAAAATTTCAGCATGTAAAAAGATGCAAAACTTGTGTTTGGAACATGGATGCACTATTCTTGGGTACCGGAGCCGCGAAAACAGTTTCACATCAAAAGCATCCATTCTACTCCTTTAGACCTGAAATGGTGTTTGATAGTGCTTTGGACCATTTCGGAAACCTGTAGAATGTAAAACGATGCAAAAGTTGTGTTTCGAATCTGAATGCATTATTTCGGGGTACCGAAGATGCAAAAACTGTTTCGCACCAAATGCATCCATTCTACTCCATTGGACCCGAAATGATGTTTGGGAGTGCTTTGGACCATTTCGGAACCTTCAGAATGTAAAAAAGGTGCAAAACTTGTGTTTTGAACCCTAATGCATAATGTCGGGGTACTGAAGTTGCGAAAATGGTTTTGCACCAAAAGCATCCATTCGACTCCATTGGACCCAAAATGAAGTGGTTTGGAGCATTTAGCAAACTTTTAGCATGTAAAAAGATGCAAAACTTGTGTTTCGAACATGGATGCACTATTCTGGGGTACCGAAGTTGTGAAAACGGTTTCGCAACAAAAGGATCCGTTCTACTCCATTGGACCCGAAATGGTGTTTGAGAGTGCTTGACAATTTTGGAAACATTCAGAATGTAAAAAGATGCAAACATTGTGTTTCGAACCTGAATGCATTATTTCGGGGTATCGAAGATGGAAAAACGGATTCGCCCCAAAAGCATCCATTCTACTCCATTGGATCCGAAATGATGTTTGGGAGTGCTTTGGACCATTTCGAAACCTTCATAATGTAAAAAGGTGCAAAACTTGTGTTTCGAACCTGAATGCACTATGTCAGGGTACCGAAGTTGCGGAAATGGTTTTGCACCAAATGCATCTATTCTACTCCATTGGACCCAAAATGATATTTGGGAGTGTTTTGGAGCATTACGCAAACTTTCAACATGTAAAAAGATGCAAAACATGTATTTCGAACATGGATGCACTATTCCGAGGTACCAAAGTTGCGAAACGGATTCGCATCAAAAGGATCCATTCTACTCCATTGGACCTGAAATGGTGTTTGTGAGTGCTTTGGACCATTTTGGAAACCTTCAGAACGTAAAAAGATGCAAAAATTGTGTTTCGAACCTGAATGCGTTATTTCGAGGTACCGAAGTTGGGAAAACTATTTCGCACCAAAAGCATTCATTCTACTCCATTGGACCCGAAATGATTTCTGGGAGTGCTTTGGACCATTTCGGAACCTTCAGAACGTAAAAAGATGCAAAAATTGTGTTTCGAACCTGAATGCAGTATGTCGGGGTAGCGAAGTTGCGAAAATAGTTTTGCACCAAATGCATCCATTCTACTCCATTAGACCCAAAATGAAGTTAGGGAGTGTTTTGGAGCATTTCGCAAACTTTCAACATGTAAAAAGATGCAAAACTTGTGTTTCGAACATGGATGCACTATTCCGAGGTACCGAAGTTGCGAAAACGATTTCACATCAAAAGCATCCATTCTACTCCATTGGACCTGAAATGGTGTTTGAGAGTGCTTTGGACCATTTCGGAAACCTTTAGAATGTAAAAAGATGCAAAAATTGTGTTTCGAATCTGAAAGCATTATTTCAGGGTACCGAAGATGCAAAAACTGTTTCTGACCAAAAGCATCCATTCTACACCATTGGACCCAAAAGGATGTTTGCGAGTGCTTTGGACCATTTCGGAACCTTCATAATGTAAGAAGGTGCAAAACTTGTGTTTCGAACCTGAATGGACTATGTCGGGGTACCGAACATAATGGTTTTGCACCAAATGCATCCATTCTACTCCATTGGACCCAAAATGAAGTTAGGGAGTGTTTTGGAGCATTTCGCAAACTTTCAACATGTAAAAAGATGCAAAACTTGTGTTTCGAACATGGATGCACTATTCCGGGGTACCGAAGTTGCGAAAACGGTTTCACATCAAAAGCATCCATTCGACTCCATTAGACCCGAAATGGTGTTTGAGAGTGCTTTGGACCAATTCATAAACCATCAGAATGTAAAAAGATGCAAACATTGTGTTTCGAATATGAATGCATTATTTCGGCGTACCGAAATGCAAAAAACGGATTCGCACCAAAAGCATCCATTCTACTCCATTGGACCCAAAAGGATGTTTGGGAGTGCTTTGGACCATTTCTGAACCTTCATAACGTAAAAAGGTGCAAAACTTGTGTTTCGAACCTGAATGCACTATGTGGGGGTACCGAAGTTGCGAAAATGGTATTGCACCAAATGCATCCATTCTACTCCATTGGACCCAAAATGAAGTTAGGGAATGTTTTGGAGCATTTCGCAAACTTTCAACATATAAAAAGATGCAAAACTTGTGTTTCGAACATGGATGCACTATTCCGGGGTACCGAAGTTGCGAAAATGTTTCACATCAAAAGTATCCATTCTACTCCATTGGACCTGAAATGGTGTTTGAGAGTGCTTTGGACCATTTCAGAATACTCTAGAATGTAAAAAGATGCAAAAATTGTGTTTCAAATCTGAATGCAAAAAACTGTTTCGCACCAAAAGCATCCATTCTACTACATTGGACCCAAAAGGATGTTTGGGAGTGCTTTGGACCATTTCGGAACCATCATAATGTAAAAAGGTGCAAAACTTGTGTTTCTAACCTGAATGCACTATGTCGGGGTACCGAAGTTGCGAAAATGGTTTTGCACCAAATGCATCCATTCTACTCCATTGGACCCCAAAATGAAGTTAGGGAGTGTTTTAGAGCATTTCGCAAACTTTCAGCATGTAAAAAGATGCAAAACTTGTGTTTCGAACATGGATGCACTATTCCAGGGTACTGAAGTTACGAAAACGGTTTCGCATCAAAAGGATCTGTTCTACTCCATTGGACCCGAAATGGTGTTTTAGAGTGCTTTGGACAATTTTGGAAACCTTCAGAATGTAAAAAGATGCAAAAATATTGTTTCGAACCTAAATGCATTATTTCAGCATGTAAAAAGGTGCAAAACTTGTGTTTCGAACCTGAATGCACTATTTCGGGGTACCGAAGTGGCGAAAATGGTTTTGTACCAAATGCATTGTTTCTACTCCAATAGACCCGAAATGATGTTTGGGAGTGTTTTGGAGCATTTCGCAACCTTCCAGCATGTAAAAAGATGCAAAACTTGTGTTTCAAACATGGATGCACTATTTCGGGGTACCGAAGTTGGGAATACGGTTTCGCATCAAAAGGATCCATTCTACTCCATTGGACCTGAAATGGTGTTTGAGAGTGCTTTGGACCACTTTGGAAACCTTCAGAATGTAAAAAGATGCAAAAATTGAGTTTCGAACCTGAATGCATAATTTCGGGGTACCGAAGTTGCGAAAACGGTTTTGCGCCAAAAGCATTCATTCTACTCCATTGGACCCGAAATGATGTTTGAGAGTGCTTTGAACCATTTTGGAACCTTCAGATTGTAAAATGGTGCAAAACTTGTATTACAAACCAGAATGCACTATGTCGGGGTACCAAAGTTGCGGAAATGGTTTTGCACCAAAGGCATCCATTCTACTCCTTTGGACCCAAAATGAAGTTAGGGAGTGTTTTGGAGCATTTCGCAAACTTTCAACGTGTAAAAAGATGCAAAACTTGTGTTTCGAACATGGATGCACTATTCCGGGGTACCGAAGTTGCGAAAACAGTTTCACATCAAAAGCATCCATTCAACTCCATTGGACCCAAAATGGTGTTTGAGAGTGCTTTGGACCATTTCGGAAACCTGTAGAATGTAAAACGATGCAAAAATTGTCTTTCGAATCTGAATGCATTATTTCGAGGTACCAAAGATGCAACAACTGTTTCGCACCAAAAGCATCCATTCTACTCCATTAGACCCGAAATGATGTTTGGGAGTGCTTTGGACCATTTCGGAACCTTCAGAATGTAAAAAAGGTGCAAAACTTGTGTTTCGAACTTGAATGCACAATTTCGGGGTACTGAAGTTGCGAAAATGGTTTTGCACCAAATGCAACCATTCTACTCCATTGGACCCAAAATGAACTTAGGGAGTGTTTTGGAGCATTTCACAAACTTTTAGCATGTAAAAAGATGCAAAACTTGTGTTTCGAACATGGATGCACTATTCCGGGGTACCGAAGTTGCGAAAACGGTTTCGCATCAAAAGGATCCGTTCTACTCCATTGGACCCGAAATGGTGTTTGAGAGTGCTTTGGACAATTTCGGAAACATTCAGAGTGTAAAAAGAAGCAAACATTGTGTTCGAATCTGAATGCATTATTTCGGGGTACCGAAGATGCAAAAAATGGATTCGCACCGAAAGCATCCATTCTACTCCATTGGATCCGAAATGATGTTTGGGAGTGCTTTGGACCATTTCGGAACCTTCATAATGTAAAAAGGTGCAAAACTTGTGTTTCGAACCTGAATGCACTATGTCAGGGTACCAAAGTTGCGGAAATGGTTTTGCACCAAATGCATCTATTCTACTCCATTGGACCCAAAATGATGTTTGGGAGTGTTTTGGAGCATTACGCAAACTTTCAGCATGTAAAAAGATGCAAAACTTGTGTTTCGAACATGGATGCACTATTCTGGGGTACCGAAGTGGCGAAAACGGATTCGCATCGAAAGGGTCCATTCTACTCCATTAGACCTGAAATGGGGTTTGTGAGTGCTTTAGACCATTTTGGAAACCTTCAGAACGTAAAAAGATGCAAAAATTGTGTTTCGAACCTGAATGCATTATTTCGAGGTACTGAAGTTGAGAAAACTGTTTCGCACCAAAAGCATTCATTCTACTCCATTGGACCCGAAATCTTGTTTGGGAGTGCTTTGGACCATTTCAGAACTTTCAGAATTTAAAAAGGTGCAAAACTTGTGTTTCGAACCTGAATACACTATTTCGGGGTACCGAAGTTGCCAAAATGGTTTTGTACCAAATGCATTCTTTCTACTCCAATAGACCCAAAATGATGTTTGGGAGTGTTTTGGAGCATTTCACAACCTTCCAGCATGTAAAAAGATGCAAAACTTGTGTTTCAAACATGGATGCACTATTTCGGGGTACCGAAGTTGCGAATACGGTTTCACATCAAAAGGATCCATTCTACTCCATTGGACCTGAAATGGTGTTTCAGAGTGCTTTGGACCATTTCGGAAACCTTTAGAATGTAAAAAGATGCAAAAATTGTGTTTCGAATCTGAATGCATTATTTCGGGGTACCGAAGATGCAAAAACTGTTTCTGACCAAAAGCATCCATTCTACTCCATTAGACCCAAAAGGATGTTTGGGAGTGCTTTGGACCATTTCGGAACCTTCATAATGTAAAAATGTGCAAAACTTCTGTTTCGAACCTGAATGCACTATGTCGAGGTACCGAAGATAATGGTTTTGCACCAAATGCATCCATTCTACTCCATTGGACCCAAAATGAAGTTAGGGAGTGTTTTGGAGCATTTCGCCAACTTTGAACATGTAAAAAGATGCAAAACTTGTGTTTCAAACATGGATGCACTATTCCGGGGTACCGAAGTTGCGAAAACGGTTTCACATCAAAAGCATCCATTCTACTCCATTTGACCTGAAATGGTGTTTGAGAATGCTTTGGACCATTTCGGAAACCTATAGAATGTAAAACGATGCAAAAAATGTGTTTCGAATCTGAATGCATTATTTCGGGGTACCGAAGTTGCGAAAATGGTTTTGCACCAAAAGCATTCATTCTACTCCATTGGACCCGAAATGATGTTTGGGAGTGCTTTGAACCATTTTGGAACCATCAGATTGTAAAAAGGTGCAAAACTTGTATTTCGAACCAGAATGCACTATGTCGGGGTACAGAAGTTGCGGAAATGGCTTTGCACCAAAGGCATCCATTCTACTCCATTGGACCCAAAATGAAGTTAGGGAGTGTTTTGGAGCATTTCGCAAACTTTCAACGTGTAAAAAGATGCAAAACTTGTGTTTCGAACATGGATGCACTATTCCAGGGTACCAAAGTTGCGAAAACGGTTTCACATCAAAAGCATCCATTCGACTCCATTGGACCCGAAATGGTGTTTGAGAGTGCTTTGGACCAATTCCGAAACCTTCAGAATGTAAAAGGATGCAAACATTGTGTTTCGAATATGAATGCATTATTTCGGGGTACTGAAGAGGCAAAAAATTGAATTCACACCAAAAGCATCCATTCAACTCCATTGGATCCGAAATGATGTTTGGGAGTGCTTTTGACCATTTCAGAACCTTCATAATGTAAAAAGGTGCAAAACTTGTGTTCCGAACCCAAATGCACTATGTCGGGGTACCAAAGTTGCGAAAATGGTTTTGCACCAAAGGCATCCATTCCACTCCATTGGACCCAAAATGAAATTAGGGAGTGTTTGGAGCAATTCGCAAACTTTCAGCACGTAAAAAGATGCAAAACTTGTGTTTCGAAAATGGATGCACTATTCTAGGGTACCGAAGTCGCGAAAATGGTTTCACATCAATAGCATCGATTCTACTCTATTGGACCTGAAATGGTGTTTGAGAGTGCTTTGGACCATTTCGGAAACCTGTAGAATGTAAAACGATGCAAAAATTGTGTTTCGAATCTGAATGCATTATTTCGGGGTACCGAAGATGCAAAAACTGTCGCACCAAAAGCATCCATTCTACTCCATTGGACCCGAAATGATGTTTGGGAGTCCTTTGGACCATTTCGGAACCTTCAGAATGTAAAAAGGTGCAAAACTTGTGTTTCGAACCTGAATGCACAATGTCGGGGTACTGAAGTTGCGAAAATGGATTTGCACCAAATGCATCCATTCTACTCCATTGGACCCAAAATGAAGTTAGGGAGTGATTTGGACCATTTCGCAAACTTTTAGCATGTAAAAAGATGCAAAACTTGTGTTTCGAACATGGATGCAGCATTCCGGGGTACCGAAGTTGCGAAAACGGTTTCGCATTGTCAGATGTTTAGATCTAGACAGCCCACAGTGGGGTCAACCCCGGTGGTTTATTTGTTCGGTGGGGTGGAATCTAGGGCTAAGAACTCGAGGGTTGCGCACGAGCACACGGAACACAGAGAACACGGCGAGTTTATACTGGTTCGGGCCTCCAGAGAGTAAAACCCTACGTCCAGTTGTTGGTGTAGATTGCTTGAGGATTGCGTGATTGTACAAAGGCCCGCCCTGCCTGCCTTATATAGGCCACCGGACAAGGTCGGTTATGACCAGGAGACCTAAGTCTAGTTGTTTACAACACTTGCCATATCCGTCGATCTCCTTGGTCGGAATCCACCGATGTCTTGTCTTGCACGCCAAGTCTTGAAGTCGTTCCGGAGAGCCATGTGTGGTTCGAGGACCGGTGGATGGTCGCTTCCTGGTGTGATGAGTGATTGACAGCGTGGTGTGGACTGATTCTTGGCCAAGTATTGTAGGTGCAGGTTGCGGCTTGACTGGTGTTGTTGCAGGTGAAGAACAAGCGCGAAAGGTCATTGCCGGTGAGGCCTCCAGGTGTGGAGAAGACAAGTAGGCTTGGTTCGAGGGACCCGGTGGCCAGCGGGGTCAAGTGCGGGCCGCATGGTGGCAAGAACAGCAAGATGAAGACATAGACGGTTTCTTGGTTGAGCCTCAAAACCAAGGCCGAGCCGGGACTACGTGGGAGCCGAGTCATGAGTGGTGATTGGTGGAGGCTACACCGAGTTCGCGGGGTTTCCGGTGGTTCACCAAAAAACCACTGGGTTCCTTGGTTGATCCACAAAGCCAAGACCGAAGAACCGAAGACGGTGTTCCTACTGTGACGCCCCAGGTTTTTAATTAGCATCATTAGTGCTAATGATCGAGTCAAACCTGTTGACTCTAGTCAAACCTTGGTCAACCTGGGTCATCACCTCGAAAACCTAGCCGACGATCACTAATGACCCTCTTAATCAAGTCAACACACATATGTGGTCAAACCTTGGTCAAAGGCATAGTCAAAACCCTAGTCAAACCCCTATGTCTTTGAACCCCCGCTGGAACTTTTGCCGCGTTCTCAAATTTTCACTTAAACACTTCAAAACTGGCCAATATAAGAGTTGTTTGTCTCTTCGAGGGACACACTTTTCATAATTGGCGGCATTTGAGAATTGGAGTGGAAATTGGTGAAAAACTCAGTCAACTGCAGCTAATACTATTTACCAGTGCCATGAAAAACAGTAACTTTGCCTGCAGTTTATGCTCAAACCATTGAGCAAAACATAGGCCAGCCTTTGTAAAAGTTGTAGGGGGACCTTTGATCTACAACTTTGCTATTTGCACTTTAGTGCACTTTAGTTCAAAAATTTGGAGTTTTTCTCAGTCAAACCGGGGTAAATGAAATAGAAGGGGCACGTCGCGCCGGCCTGATCGCGCCGGGCGCGCCCGCGCGCGCGCCGCCGCTTGTCGCCCCCGCGGTCTCGGCGTCCAGGCCCCTCTGCGCCGGCTCGTGCCGCGAGCCGCACTCCCGAGGCGTGCACGCACCCCAAGCGCCGTGGAAACCCGCACCCCGCCGCGTGTCGCGCCCCCGCGCGCGCCCAGGCCGGGTCCCCGCCGCGCCGCCCGCCGGCCAAGCCGCCCGCGCCCCGACGCGCCGGCCGGGCCCCCCTCACTCCCTCTCTTGCTTCGACGCTGTGGGTGACTGGCTATAAAAGCAATCCCGTGCCGCTCCTCATGCGTGCACGCGCCTTGCCATCTCTCGAGCTCCACCGCCGGCGCCATTGCCGCCGCCAGAGCCGAGCTCCACCCTCCGCTCTCTCCCGTCGCCGGTCAACGCCCCTAGCACCTTCCCTAGGACCCCTTGGAGCTGCCACCGCCACCCATTGCCCGGCATTGCCTCGCCCTCACTGGAATTGCAACCCGCAGCGGCCGCCGCCGCTGTGCGCCGCCGAGCGAGCCCACTAGAGCACCCCCGACCCCAACTCCGGCCTCTAATCGAGCCTAGGTGCATTGAATCGCGAGCCCGTGCCACTTGTTTGCCACCTCCGGCCGCCCCTCACCGCCGGCGAGCTCGCCACCACCGCCAAGGGCATCGTTGTGAAGTTTCTGTTGCTCAGGGGCATGTTTGTGGAAACCAAGGGCATCTGTGTGAATCCTAGAAAGTTTCCAGGGACCTCTGTGTAGTTTGATTCTTAAATAGTAAATGGTATTTGGCTGATTCTTGTAAAATTCATAGAAAATTGTAGAAAATCAGAAAAATGGAAACTAAATTTTGTTGGATTCTTTGTGAAGAACCCTACATCTTTTGTAAAACACAACCATACTTTTGAGTGATAGTTTTTGCATGAAAAATGGAAATCAGTTCAACCTAGATCTGTTGTAGTTCAAAATCCGCAAGTACACTGTTGCTGAATTTCGGATATGTTGTGTGTTATGCCATGCCTAGCTTCTGCACCAAAAATTGCACAAAGTTACTATGTAGATCTTTTATTATGAATTGTTTTGTATTTATGCTGAATCTGTCCAAATGATTTTTGTAGCTAAAAATAATAAGATTTTTGTGCTCAACTTCTGCATGTGATCTTCTAATGCCTAAATGCATCTCTGGTTAATTAATCACAATTTTATATCTATCAGAAATATTTAATCTTGTTTTATGCCTAATTTTCTATGTAAATGCATAGCTCAAGATCTAGAGTAGCTCTTGATGTAATTGTTGATTTACTAGCCTTGATTTGAGTCATAGAACCAGTGAGAGAAAGTTAGAATCTATTTGTTGTGTATTTATTTTTATATGCATTTCTCTTGTGTGGATAGCTAGATTTTGTTATTTTTGAAATAATTAATTTAAAGCCCTTGTAAGTGTGAAATCTTGTGTGCAGTGGCTTTATTTCAGTTAGTAGTGCTTCAGAAACACCCCACTAAATTTTATGAATTTAGTTGGTGAATAAAAGCAATGGAAGCCATTTAAAGCTTAATATTAAAATTAAATTGGATAATCACCAACACCACATCTAATGACCTTGTGTTGTGATGTAAATCATGCTAAGAAGCTAAGTGTCACCACCCCTTGCTGTTTTTGAATTTAAATTAAATTAGTTACATAAATGTGAACACAGTCACTATCAAAAAGAATAATTAATAAAGAACCGCATATTGTTCCTTTATTGGAAGAGTATGCTAAATGTATGCTTATCTAGGTGAATGTGGTCAACCATGCACCCCATGGTTGTCATATGTTGTTTGTATTTAATTAAATCAAAAACCGTCAATTAAATCTTGCATTTGCATCCTCGTGTAGATCTTCCCGACGGTAGCTATACGCTCATGCCGGAAGGAGGAGACGAAGGTGCTGACGGAGAGCTGCAGTACGTGGAAGTAGATCAGGACCTGGACCAAAGTCCAGAAGGGCCCAAGGCCAACCTTGCCAGCGAAGGCAAGCCCCGGATCATTAACCCCTCGTTTAAAAATTATGCAATTACCTTTGCTATGTTTGTGCATTTACGTTTCAGGAGTTGAATTGAAACCCTAGATGCATGATCCCTAGGTACCTATGTTCTTTTACTAGTATGCTAGGTCGATAGCTGCTATGCTATAGGACCTGGTAGAAGCCGAGTGATGTTCGTCACTCGCGAGAGTAGGTTCTTATGTTGGAATCATAAGATCTTTATAAATGGATTGCTCATGTGGTAAGAGCATGGGATTTGGGCTCCGGTCCAGTGGCTTTCGTGGGCTAAGCTTTTGAACGTACTAAGCACTTGTCGGGAATGGGACCGGTAAGCCTAGTACCTTAATGAGATGGTGCGGGAACTTACTATTACTAATCTTGAGTAATCACCTGCCCAACTTGCAACCGGGAGGTGGGTACATGTGTGAGGCTGAGTGTACTGTGTGGGACACGCCAGATAGCCGTGTACCCGGGACTGTAAGATTCGATCCCAAGCCGAGGACTTTTGGGAACCGCCTGGTGGTTGTCCATGTGGGGGCACCCTACCGTGTGTTTAGGTCTACCTTGCAAGGTTATAAATCAATCGATTGTCGGCCTCCCACCATTATCTGATACTGCTTAATCAACTGGCCATGATATCCCTTATTGATGGAACTTTGTGAATATTATTGCTTGAATTAATTGTATTGTACAATTCTTGATTGAATTAGTTGGCACATGTAGAAATGATAATTAACTAGAATTGGAGCTAAAATATTGAAAGTAAGGACATACTCTTTGTTGCTTTTCAGCAAAAGAACTCCACCGGCCAAAAAGCCTCTCATGTCTAGAGTTTGGTGATGTATTTATCACCCGACGGTTAAGTCTTGCTGAGTATTAGTATACTCAGCCTTGCTTTAAAAATGTTGTTGCAGGTGTTGTTTGGCCTGGTGAGATTCCACCCGGCTGGGAGCTGGAATGGGTGGATGACGACGAGTGATGGCATCACGGACGGCCTCCTGTGATGTTTATCGTTGCGCTAGTTTATTTTATTCCGCTGTTTTCGAACTCTAAACCTTTACTTATCATGTCCTGAGCAATGGTTTGTAATAATTAAACCCTTAGGGGTAATTCAGATTTAATTTGTGTTTGTACTCTGGACTCGCCTTCGTGTGAGTTTTAATGCATATGTTCGATCCTTTGTGTGAATTCCAAGTGATTTACCGGGCGGTAACCCAGCAACTAATGACAGGATAATACTTTATTATTGCTTAATGACCAAAGTGAATTGGCTTAGGCGATAGTACGGTATTTTCCTGGGCGGGTTGTCACAGTTGGCATCAGAGCGATTATATACACCAGAGTTTAATTAACAACCTTAATCACTGGTTTTGAATAAAACTTGCCAAGATTGTTTGGATTTGCAAAATACGTTGGTCCGTTAAGGATGGATTTAGACCGAGAGGCCCTAGAGGGAATTTTTGGGGTTCTTTCAGGTGGCTTACAAATCTATGGTTTATTTTGCTAACTTCCAGCACATTTTATTCTTGTCAGAACTTACTTTCTGTACAACCATACTAGTTCATCACGTTTTGTCATACGTGGTGGTACCACATGAAAGTCATGTGAGGGATGGATGGGACCTAATCCAATGGGAACCCACCGTCGCGTCTGTGTCTCGCCACGTTTTGCCATACGTGGACGTTCCACATTATGAATATGCGAGGCAAGGATGCACTCCATTCAAAAGGAGAGTGTCTGAGGTTGGACGCTGTCCATGCAGTGATAAACGCATGGATGCCGTTTCTATAGTGAATGGTAATGTATGTGGACACTTTCGTGAGTGCTGGCACGAAAGGTTCGATGTGTTCTGTGATCTTCTGCAGGTACACTAACTACGTTTCGTAAGTCGCTAAGTGAGCATCGACTAGTTCTCGACTAGTTATTATAGGGAGAAATGTGTACATGCCTTGCCACCGGCACTAATTTCGATTTTCGGCTTGATTGCCTTGTGAGGACGAATAGGACGTCTTGCATCATGTTAAAAATCGTGAAAACTTAAAACTGAACCCACACATGTTTATGTGCTCTCTAAGGAAATTTTTGCTAGTGTGATTTCTCTTCGCATAGCCTCTCGTGTGCAGGTGTGTTGCTGTCCAAGAATCTGATAGTGCTGTTTGCTTGATTTTTGCACCTTGTTCAAGAATCAATTTGCCTAGGTGATCTCTACCAAAGTTGCTCCCTATCTAATCTAGTTTTTGCTCGCAAAACTTCGCGGTCATAGCCTTTGTATATCTCAAGTTGTGTTCAGATTAGTGAACCTCTGTCCTGCTGTTTTTCCAGGAACCAATCTGAAACCTTGATTAGTTGAGCACCTTCCTAACCTTTCTAGATCAATCTTTGTTTACCAAAACTGTGCCTCATAACCTTGCTGAGTTGCTACAGAAATTTGGGAATTTTTGGGGCTCTGGTTTTTAAGTTATGAATTTTTGTTCACAACTGCCAGGATTTGCTAAGTTGTATGTTCGTACCAATGGCTACCCCACTTCTTACCCACGTATTCTGTTTATCGCTGACCGAATCTATCCTTGTGCACTCACATCCGTCTGATTCTCACTTTTGTCGTTATGTCCAGATGGACAACATTGGATCTGCGTCGGCTGATGTGGAAGCATGGACTCTCGTGAACTGCCTCGAGGAGGGTGGATTTCCTGCACTCTTGTGGGCCACCCTGAAGGACTTTGGGTACACCGCGTATCCAGAGTACTTGACACGTGAGGTCATGACCACGGGCCAACTCCTTCGTTGTGAAGTGAAGGTGAAAGTCCCCGTGTGCCCGACAAATCCTACTTGGGAAGCATGGGAGAGTAAGGCACAAGGATTGAACCTGGCTGACACCGTGCAAAAGGCTGCTCTTGAAGCGCTCACAACTTTTTGTGGGAAGCATCCTGACGTGGTAGCCGGCACTGCAGCCAAAGTGATTCCTTTACCTGAGTGACACACTGGACCATGGGTCGAACGCGAAGCCTTTCTTTTAGCTCAGGGAAACTCTCACTATAGTCCTGATCTTGTCACCTCAGTTCGCTTTTCCGAAGCCATGTATGACACCTACCGACTGATGGTGGGAGAAAGTGCTTTCTATAGACGTCAAATCTATAGGTAGCGAGTTAAAGAAGTGGAGAACACCGCTCAAGCGTTGAAGGAAGCCCGAGCAATGATAGCCACTCTCAAGAAGGGAAGACGCAAGGATAAGGCAAAGATACGAGAATTGAGTGAAGTTATCCATGAGCAGAATTTCATGTTGAAGCATAATTACCAATATATGTTTGAACTAGAGAATCAACTGGAAGCAATAGCAGCTCCACCTCTGGAACTTGTCATTCCCAGACTAGAAGAAGAAGAAGATGCTGAGGAAATTCAAGGAGAATCTGGAGTAGAGTCTGGACCTGCTTCACCTTGAGTTTTTCTTCGGCATGGAAGACTCAACCAGTAGGAAGTAAACCTAAGGCTAGCTTGTTATCTAGTTGGAGTTTGGTATGCTTGTAATGAAGTAAGGAGTTGTAGGAGTGTGGTAGTAGTAAGGAACCCCTAGTGTGTGCAGCCGCTTTTGGTTAGTTTTTGTGGTAGGCTGAACTAGGAGCTTTCTTTTATGCGGCTAGGCTGCATTGTAACCCAAGTGTTGTTATGGTGATCCTGAAACCTTTCATCGATGTAATGCTTTGGTTGAACATCTTCCTGCAACGATCTTTGTAAAGGAATTAATTCCGATAATTGTGGTCAGATCTGAGTTCCATGATGAGTACCCAACTTGTCCAGGATTTCATGACGATCATGTTCACCAAATTTCAGCATTTTTGCACATTCCGACCGAGAGTTAAGAAATTTTTTTTAAAGCAACTCTGCTCGCTGTCCCAATCAGCTAGCCAAAAATGTCGGGGATGGAACGTTTCAGGCGTGTTACCCTTGGAGTTTGTCTCGGAGTTGAATACCATCCTTGGAGCTTATGAAATCCTACGCCTACTAACCAAAAATGAGAATTTTTCGGTGCATGAGCAGAGATTTATGAATTTTATGCTTATGACCACTGTGCTGTCCGGTTTCGCAAAACTTACCATAAATGAGTTTTCGTCGTGCATATTCTACTTGTTAATTTTATGAGCAAGCTTATGAATGTGTGTTTGATGAAAACTCGATTTTTTCAGATGGTCGGACTGACACGCAGAACCCCCAATGGTTTTGGTGCGTCGGGTAGTGGTGACCCACCGCCGCCACCACCCATGACACCGGCAGAGGCATTCATGGCAACGCAAACCGAGGTGTTGCGCCAGATCCTGCAGACGCAGCAGCAGATGGCCCAACGGATACAGCAGCTGGAACAAAGACCTCCGCATGGGGCCAATCATGAGGGATCGCATACGGTCACCATCTACACCCAGTTTATCGGAATGAAGCCCCCAACGTTCACTAAGGCAGAAGAACCACTTGAAGCTGATGCATGGGTCAGGGCCATAGAGGCCAAATTTTCTGCTTTTACCCTGCCTTGCTTGGAGCAGTGTAAGGCCAACTTTGCGACCTTGCAGCTTCAGGGTGAAGCACTAATGTGGTGGGAGCATTACAAGTCCATGCAACCTGCTGGACACGAAGTCACTTGGGCTGAATTCAAGAAAGCTTTCAAGGACCACCATATCCCTAAAGGACTCATGGATAGAAAGAGGAAAGAGTTGTTGGCTCTTAAGCAGGGAGTTGATAGTGTGTATCAGTATGCACAGAAGTTCAATAGTCTCTGCCAGTACGGAGGACATCACATGGACACCGATGACAAGAAGATGGAACGTTTCCGTGATGGTCTTAATTGTGACTTGTACGAAAGGCTAAATCTGCTGGAGCCCAATAGTTATCATGAGTTGGTAAACAAAGCTATCTCTCAAGAGGACGCCACGAAGAAGGCACAGAAAGACAGGAAGAGACAAGTTGATTTCACTTCAGGTAGTGGATCGAGCAAGAAGTTCCACTTTGTCAAGAAGCATACTCATGGGTCTTCACAATCCCCGTCTTCTGGGCAGTGGAGAGTGACCCCGTCCCAGAACAAGCCTTCGGGAAATTTCCAGTACCGGAAGGAGCAGCAGCAAGTGTCCAAACCTATGGAACTTCCACCCCGCATTTGCTACAACTGTAGACAGCCCGGGCATTATGCAAATGAGTGCCCGAACCCTAAGCAACACAAGCCACAGCAGCAGAATCAGAACCCCAGGGCAGACAAAGGGAATCACGGCAAGAAGCCGATCTTTCAAGTGAAGCAAAGCCAGCTTAATTTCATGGGTAACATCTCTATCCGAGAACACCTCCCTACTTCATCTTTTACTTTCGAATCTCGGGACGAGATTCTTTTTAAGAGGGGTAGGCTGTGACGCCCCAGGTTTTTAATTAGCATCATTAGTGCTAATGACCGAGTCAAACCTGTTGACTCTAGTCAAACCTTGGTCAACCTGGGTCATCACCTCGAAAACCTAGCCGATGATCACTAATGACCCTCTTAATCAAGTCAACACACACGTGTGGTCAAACCTTGGTCAAAGGCATAGTCAAAACCCTAGTCAAACCCCTATGTCTTTGAACCCCCGCTGGAACTTTTGCCGCATTCTCAAGTTTTCACTTAAACACTTCAAAACCGGCCAATATAAGAGTTGTTCGTCTCTTCGAGGGACACACTTTTCATAATTGGCGGCATTTGAGAATTGGAGTGGAAATTGGTGAAAAACTCAGTCAACTGCAGCTAATACTATTTACCAGTGCCATGAAAAACAGTAACTTTGCCTGCAGTTTATGCTCAAACCATTGAGCGAAACATATGCCAACCTTTGTAAAAGTTGTAGGGGGGCCTTTGATCTACAACTTTGCTATTTGCACTTTAGTGCACTTTAGTTCAAAAATTTCGAGTTTTTCTCAGTCAAACCGGGGTAAATGAAATAGAAGAGGCACGTCGCGCCGGCCTGAACGCGCCGGGCGCGCCCGCGCGTGCGCCGCCACGTGTCGCCGCCGCGGTCTCGGCGTCCGGGCCCCTCTGCGCCGGCCCGTGCCGCGAGCCGCACTCCCGAGGCGTGCACGCACCCCAAGCGTCGTGGAAACCCGCGCCCCACCGCGTGTCGCGCCCCGCGTGCGCCCACACCGGGTCCCCGCCGCGCTGCCCGCCGGCCAAGCCGCCCTCGCCCCGATGCGCCGACCGGGCCCCCCTCGCTCCCTCTCTTGCTTCGACGCTGTGGGTGACTGGCTATAAAAGCAATCCCGTGCCGCTCCTCGCGCGTGCACGTGCCTTGCCATCTCCCGAGCTCCGCCGCTGGCGCCATTGCTGCCGCCAGAGCCGAGCTCCACCCTCCGCTCTCTCCCGTCGCCGGTCAATGCCCCTAGCACCTTCCCTAGGACCCCTTGGGGCTGCCACCGCCACCCATTGCCCGGCATCGCCTCGCCCTCACCGGAATTGCAACCCGCAGCGGCCACCACCACCGTGCGCCGCCGAGCGAGCCCACCGGAGCACCCCGACCCTAACTCCGGCTTCTAATCGAGCCTAGGTGCGTTGAATCACGAGCCCGTGCCACTTGTTTGCCACCTCCAGCCGCCCCTCGCCGCCGGCGAGCTCGCCGCCGCTGCCAAGGGCATCGTTGTGAAGTTTCTGGTGCTCAGGGGCCTGTTTGTGGAAACCAAGGGCATATGTGTGAATCCTAGAAAGTTTCCAGGGACCTCTGTGTAGTTTGATTCTTAAATAGTAAATGGTGTTTGGCTGATTTTTGTAAAATTCATAGACAATTGTAGAAAAATCAGAAAAATGTAAACTAAATTTTTTTGGATTCCTTGTGAAGAACCCTACAAGTTCTGTAAAGGACGACCATACTTTTGAGTGACAGTTTTTGCATGAAAAATAGAAATCCGTTAAACCTAGATCTGTTGTAGTTCAAAATCCACAAGTGCTCTATTGCTGAATTTTGGATATATTGTGTGCTATGCCATGCCTAGCTTCTGCACCTAAAATTGCACAAAGTTACTATGTAGATCTTTTATTATGAATTGTTTTGTATTTATGCTGAATCTGTCCAAATGATTTTTGTAACTAAAAATAATAAGATTTTTGTGCTCAACTTCTGCATGTAATCGTTTAATGGCTAAATGCATCTCTGGTGAATTAATAACAATTTTATATCTGTAAGAAATATTTAATCTTGTTTTATGCCTAATTTTCTATGTAAATGCATAGCTCAAGATCTAGAGTAGCTCTTGATGTAATTGTTGATTTACTAGCCTTGATTTGAGTCATAGAACTAGTGAGAGAAAGTTGGAATCTATTTGTTGTGTATTTATTTTTATATGCATTTCTCTTGTGTGGATAGCTAGATTTTGTTATTTTTGATATAATTAATTTAAAGCCCTTGTAAGTGTGGAATCTTGTGTGCAGTGGCTTTATTTCAGTTAGTAGTGCTTCAGAAACACCCCACTGAATTTTATGAATTTATTTGGTGAATAAAAGCAATGGAAGACATTTAATGCTTAATATTAAAATTAAATTGGAAAATCACCAACACAACATCTAATGACCTTGTGTTGTGATGCAAATCATGCTAAGAAGCTAAGTGTCACCACCCCTTGCTATTTGTGAATTTAAATTAAATTAGTTACATAAATGTGAACACAGTCACTATCAAAAAGAATAATTAATAAAGAACCGCATATTGTTCCTTTATTGGAAGAGTATGCTAAATGTATGCTTATCTAGCTGAATGTGGTCAACCAAGCACCCCATGGTTGTCATATGTTGTTTGTATTTAATTAAATCAAAAACCGTTAATTAAATCTTGCATTTGCATCCTCGTGTAGATCTTCCCGACGGTAGCTATACGCTCATGCCGGAAGGAGGAGACGAAGGTGCTGATGGTGAGCTGCAGTATGTGGAAGTAGCTCAGGACCTGGACCAAAGTCCAGAAGGGCCCAAGGCCAACCTTGCCAGCGAAGGCAAGCCCCGGATCATTAACCCCTCGTTTAAAAATTATGCAATTACCTTTGCTATGTTTGTGCATTTACGTTTCAGGAGTTGAATTGAAACCCTAGAAGCATGATCCCTAGGTACCTATGTTCTTTTACTAGTATGCTAGGTCGATAGCTGCTATGCTATAGGACCCGGTAGAAGTCGAGTGATGTTCGTCACTCACGAGAGTAGGTTCTTATGTTGGAATCATAAGATCTTTATAAATGGATTGCTCATGTGGTAAGAGCATGGGATTTGGGCTCCGGTCTAGTGGCTTTCGTGGGCTAAGCTTTTGAACGTACTAAGCACTTGTCGGGAATGGGACTGGTAAGCCTAGTACCTTAATGAGATGGTGCGGGAACTTACTATTACTAATCTTGAGTAATCACCTGCCCGACTTGCAACCGGGAGGTGGGTACATGTGTGAGGCTGGGTGTACTGTGTGGGGCACGCCAGATAGCCGTGTACCCGAGACTGTAAGATTCGATCCCAAGCAGGACTTTTGGGAACCGCCTGGTGGTTGTCCATGTGAGGGCACCCTACCGTGTGTTTAGGTCTACCTTGCAAGGTTATAAATCAATTGATTGTCGGCCTCTCACCGTTATCTAAGACTGCTTAATCAACTGGCCATGATATCCCTTATTGATGGAACTTTGTGAATATTATTGCTTGAATTAATTGTATTGTACAATTCTTGATTGAATTAGTTGGCACATGTAGAAATGATAATTAACTAGAATTGGAGCTAAAATATTGAATGTAAGGACATACTCTTTGTTGCTTTTCAGCAAAAGAACTCCACCGGCCAAAAAGCCTCTCATGTCTAGAGTTTGGTGATGTAGTTATCACCCGACGGTTAAGTCTTGCTGAGTATTAGTATACTCAGACTTGCTTTAAAAATGTTGTTGCAGGTGTTGTTTGGCCTGGTGAGATTCCACCCGGCTGGGAGCTGGAATGGGTGGATGATGACGAGTGATGGCATCACAGACGACCTCCTGTTATGTTTATCGTTGCGCTAGTTTATTTTATTCTGCTGTTTTCGAACTCTGAACCTTTACTTATCATGTCCTGAACAATGGTTTGTAATAATTAAACCCTTAGGGGTAATTCGGATTTAATTTGTGTTTGTACTCTGGACTCGCCTTCGTTTGAGTTTTAATGCATATGTTCGATCCTCTGTGTGAATTCCAAGTGATTTACCAGGCGGTAACCCGGCAACTAACGACAGGATGATACTTTGTTATTGCTTAATGACCAAAGTGGATTGGTTTAGGCGATAGTACGGTATTTTCCTGGGTGGGTTGTCACACCTACTATCCCCAAAGTCTTGTGCAAAACCGTGGAGCGATTCGGGAGATTGGGAGTTGGATTTGGGGGAGTTGACCCACGGGCGCTGTTCATCCCGAGAGCTCAGATCACACCGGCCTGACCGGTGCCTCACACCGGTCTGACCGGTGCAGACTCTTGGATGAGTTTTGCTCGGGTGAACGTCTTGGTGAGTTCCCTGTTGTCTCGTGTTGCTGCTGTTTCGAGTTTGGTTCAGTTTGGAGCTCGGTAGGTCTGTTTGGTTGATTTGGGATTTCCTGGCTTGGACCGGTCTGACCGGTGAGCTACACCAGCCTGACCGGTGTAGAGGCCTTCTGTGGAAGTTCTCAGATTTTGCCAGCAGGGACCGGTCTGATCGGTGCTGCTCACCGGCCTGACCGGTGTTGTCCAGTGGTCCTTGAGTTCCTAGTTCCGCTGCGTTCTCGAGTCGGTGTAGGTGGTTGTTGGTTCCTTGGACCAGTAGCACTCCAGTGGCTGCGTGGTCTTGACCAACTTGGGTAGTTGAGTCAGAGAAGTGTTTCGGAAGCCGTGTTCGTCTTGTTGGAGTTCCCATCTCCTTCGAGAAGAATTTTTATCGGCTCCCATTCACTCCCCCCCTCTCTGGTTCGCCTAATCGGTCCTTTAATTGGTATCAGAGCTGGTTCGGGTCTTCATTGACTCTAGCCAGTCTAAGATCCAAAGATGGCATACCAGGAACGGGGTTCGGGTCCTCCGCACTTCGATGGGAAGAACTACCAGATGTGGCAGAGGCGGATGGCGGCGTTCCTCCGCGGTAAGGGTCAGATCCTTTGGGACGTTACGGTGAACAGAACTTATGTTCATCCGATTAACTTCCTTGCTCCAGGATCGAGGGATATGTTCGACGCCAACAACAAGGCGGTCGACTACTTGTTTCGTGCTCTGTGTCAGTCCGAATTCGATCGGGTTCAGACAGAGGACTTAGCTTGTAGGATTTGGTTGGAGCTGAAGAATGCTCATGCTGGGAATGCTGAGGCTCAGGCACGGTTGTATGCGACTTACTGGAGAGAGTACAAGAACTTCACTCATCTCCCCGGTGAGTCTATTGATGCCTTGTTCCAGCGGTTCACAGTGGTTGTGAACAACATGAGGGCCAATGTCGACGTCCTCCCGCACGATGACCATGATAGAGCTGTGAAGCTCTTACACGCGCTGGATCATACCGTGTGGGATGGAAAGGTCGAGGCCATTCTTGAGTCCGAGAAGTACACCACTCTGACGGTGAATGAGCTGTTCTCAAAGCTCAAGTCTGCTGAGGTTGATCATGGGTTGACAGCCCGTCTTGAGAGCCCGACTGACTCCCATAGTCTTGCTCTCGTCGGTGGCAAAGGGCCTAAGTCTAACACTAACACATCCTCCAGGATGTACTCTCTGTCTTCTTTGATGTCTTTGCCAGACGAGGAGTTCGACGTGCTTGGAGAGGATGAGCTGGCGTTGCTGACCAGGCGGTTCGAGAGGCTGCACGAGAACCGGGTGAACACAAGGAGGACAACACGGACGTGCTTTCAGTGCGGCAAGCCAGGACACTTCGTCGCCGACTGCCCGGAGAAGAGGGAGAACAAGGATGGCTACAAGGATGGCTACAAGCACCGGTTGAGCAAGGACGGCAAGTACAGATCGAGGCACGATCACAAGCACAAGAACAAGCACAAGGACGAGCGACGGTCGAGGAAGAAGGACGGCCGCGGCAGGAAGGCCCGAGCGATGGTCGGAGCGAGCGACGTCGACTCCAGCTCCGCCTACTCTTCCTCGAGCTCGAGTAGCAGTGAAGACGAAGGTGATCGGCGCAAGAACAAGAAGGCGTCCAAGAACTTGAGCGGGTTGAGCTGCTTCGTGGGAGATGGCTTCTGCGGCATGGCTCGTAGCTCCAGCAGCAAGAAGAGTCACCAGAGCGACTCGGACTCCGACTCCGAGGATGAGGTACGTGACGAGCTTCCCTTCTTGCGTGAGGAGAACGAGCGTCTTGGCAAGTTGCTTGATAACCGCGATGACATGCTTAGAGAGGCCAAGAAGATGAGGAAAGAGCTTAGGGCCTCGCTAGAAGATGCTAGGAACCGTGTGGCTGAGCTAGAAACCCAGAACCTAGATGCTAAGCTTGAGATTGATTCGCTTAAGGCTTCTCTTGTGGTTTCTGATGAGATTGATTGCTGTGATTGCTCTGTGTACCTAGCTGATCTTACTGCTCTTAAGGATAAACATGCCTCTACTTGTGATGAACTAGATGTGCTTAGGGTTGAAGTGGCTGAGCTCAAGTCTGGACCTGCTTTGCTAGGTGCTTGCACTTCTTGCCCTGTTTTGCATGGAAAGATTGATGAGATGCATGCTTACACTGTTTCGCTTGAGGCTAAGTTGAAAGAGCCTATTCCTACTTCTTACTCTACTTGTGAAGTGCATGCTTTGAAAAATCTGGAACTTGCACACTATGTAAATCGCTTGCAGGATGTGAATGATGAGTTGAGGAAAATGATGGGTTGGTTGTCGGGGCATGAACCTCAGCTTAGGATGATGATAGAGGCATACAAGCGCTATGATGGGCAAGCGCTTGGTTCGGAGAAGGTTGGAGAGTGTAGTGGTGAGGGAGGAGAGAAGATTGGTGATATCCAAGCTCCACCAAAAACCTTTCACAAAAATGCCTATGCTCCTAAGCCCAACCCACTGAAAAACAAACTTGACACAACCCCAGATCCTCCCATATTCCCTCACTCCACAAATGATTTCCAAAAACCCATCAAGTTCAAGAGTGACTTGGGGAATGTGTTCTTTGGGAAAGAGGGTGTGAAGCCTAGTGAGGAGAAACTGGTTGAGAAGCCGAGTGGAGAGAAACCAAGTGAGCAGCCCCATCCCAAGCCTAAACCTAAGGCCGTGCGGTTTCATTGTGACTATTGTGGGAGAGATGGTCACAAGGGCGAGTTTTGCTTCAAGAAGAAGCGTGAGGAGAGAATGGCAAAGGAGTGGGCTAACAAGGACAAGTACCACCCTTCCAATGGTGTACTTGAGCCTCGTATGTAGATGCCCAGGGCCAAGGCGATTGTGAGGATGGTTCCGGCTTGGGGAGACCGCAAGGTAGCAGGTGGTGCTGTTGGCCGAGCTACACCGGTCAGACCAGTCCGCTACACCGGTCAGACCGGTGCAGGTCTGGACAAACAGCGGTCTGGTTTTCGTGCTCGTGAGGATGCTTGGTTTGATTCAGGTGGTCGTGGTTCTGGTGATTGGTATGGAAAGTCTGCAGGTGGTCAGTTTGCTAGACGGACTCCACCTCGTGCTCAATACGAGGGTGGGAGGAGTCGTAGCTTTGAGATGGAGAGGAGGAACGGTCCACGGTCTTCCTTTTGTGGCTTTCGTCCTCCTCCAGCTAGAGAGGGTTGGTTCCCTCGTAGTGGTTACCATGGTGGTGTTCGTGGTGGTAGCTTTGATAGGCGTGATGATATGGTTTGTGCTAACCCCACTTTGGAGCAAATGGCTCGGCACTGGTTTTACTCGTTTGGTACTAACCCCAGTGCTGAGTCGTTTGTTCACTCACGTGCTCGCTTTTGAATTTCAGGTGGGAGACTTGAGGAACGTTTGGTTGATTGACTCCGGTTGCTCGAGGCATATGACCGGAGACAAGGGGTGGTTCTCAAGTCTCATCCCGGTGGTGTCCAAGACATACATCACCTTTGGGGACAATGGGCGAGGGCGTGTGCTTTTAGAAGGTGAGATCAAGGTAAGTGACAAGGTCACTCTCAGGCGTGTTGCTCTTGTTCAATCGCTGGGGTTCAATTTGCTTTCCGTGTCCCAGTTGTTGGATGAGGGTTTTGAGGTGTTGTTTCGGCCTGGTGGTTCTCGGATTTTAGATTCTCGAGGGGACCTAGTTTGCATGGTCGTTCCTGAGGGTCAAGTGTTCCGAGCTGATTTCTCTCAGTCTTCTGGTGTGGAGCATTGTTTCTTGGCTGGTTCTTCGAGTGAGTTGTGGAAGTGGCATAGGAAGTTGGGTCACTTGAGCTTTGACCTTTTGTCTCGCTTGAGTAAACTCAATTTGGTCTGAGGATTGCCACGGTTGAAGTTTGAGAAAGAGTTGATTTGTGTGCCGTGTAGGCATGCCAACATGGTAGCCTCTTCTCACCCGCCTCTCACCGATGTGATGACTGAGCGTCCATGCGAGCTGCTCCATATGGACCTTGTTGGCCCAGCTCGTGTGCGATCTGCGGGTGGGAAGTGGTACGTCCTTGTTGTGGTGGACGACTACTCTCGGTATGCGTGGGTGTTCTTTCTTGAAGAGAAGGGGGAGACATTTGGTTTTGTTCGAGATCTTGTCTTGAGGTTAAGGAACTAGAGGCACGGAGATGCCATACGAGCGATCCGCAGTGACAATGGCTCGGAATTCAAAAACTCTCACTTCGAAACCTTTTGCCATGACTTGGGTCTTGAACACCAGTTTTCGAGTCCATATACGCCTCCCCAGAATGGCGTGGTGGAAAGGAAAAACAGGACCTTGTGCGAGATGGCTCGGACGATGCTCGATGAGCATAGGACTCCGAGAAGGTTCTGGGCTGAGGCGGTCAATACCGCGTGCTACGTGTCGAACAGGATCTACCTCAGAGTTCACAAGAAGAAAACCTGTTACGAGTTGATGCACGGTCGCACACCCAAGGTGAGTCACTTCCATGTCTTTGGTTGTAAATGCTTCATCCTGAAGAAAGGGAAGAAGTTGGACAAGTTCGAGGCTAGGTCTGTCGATGGCATTTTCTTTGGTTACGCATCTCATTCTAGAGCATTTCGTGTGCTCAATCTTGAAACTAACCAAATCATGGAGACTTGTGAGGTAACCTTCGACGAGACATAGCCACATAGTCAGCTTGTTTTTGAGTGTGCAGGTGACGACGAACTTGGCGAGGAGATTTTCCAGGAGGAGGAGCATGAACATGGAGATGATGAAGATGGCGGTGTGGTGCCCGCGGCTGAACATGTACCTACTACTTCGACGACGATCGAGAACGGGCCCTCTCCCACACCTACGACGACAAACCCAGATCAAGGTGAAGCTGCTGTTGAGGGGGAGGTAGCATCAAGGCAAGAACCTCCCCGGTGAGTGCAAGTGGATCACCCAGCTTTGAGGATCATCGGCGACCTCAATGAACGTACTACACGGTCGAGGGTTCGAAACAATTCTCACTTTGCTCATGCTGCTTTTGTTGCCACCTTTGAGCCCAAAGACATTGGACACGCGCTATCTGATCATAATTGGGTGAATTCGATCCATGAGGAGTTAGATGATGGAAGCTAGGGTTCCCGATCTTCCGAAAGGTTCCGATATACGACGATTTGGTGAAGTCGCGACACAAATCGATCCGGCTTCCGAACAACACGTTCAAAAACCCCGCAATCGCAGCACCACGTCTCCTCAGGTTATCGACCGGTGTTGCACGGCCGACCTCGCCAAGAAGGCTAATCCTTGCCTGCGAATCGAAGAACACAAGCAAGAACAAGGAAGAATGCAACACAATTGCAGATGTATGATTTAACTCACGAGTTGGGGTCTCACAAACCGAAGCGACGGCGAAACTGTTCTTAACAGATTAATCTAAGCAAAACCCGGAACCCTAATGATGGCGGCGGCTGCTGTAATATAGAGTCTAGGGTCGTGGTCAACCCCTGGACGCGCCCCCTAATGGGCTCAACGACGATACACGGCCCAAAGGCCAAAAGACGGTGACGCAGCACCGGGACAGAATCTGGACGCCACCTTGTTCGGACGATTCCTGACGACTCAGAACGAATTTGGGCCTCAAACCAGTTGGATTGGAAGCTCTATGAAATTAACTTTCCAACCATATGTAGAACGTCGAAAACGGACTCCGTTTGTGGCCTGGGCGTCCGTTTTACCGAAGACAGCTCCTGGGCCCCGAGTTGGACTCGAACTTGAGTTGTAGTGGACCTCCATGTGACTTGGCCTCCCCTTGTTGGCCCTCCACGCCTCCAAGCCTTCCTCCATGTATTTCTTGGTCTTCTCCTTGGTTCCTAATCACATTATAAACAATAGGTAGTAAATCATTCTTAAAATTATTAATAGGAACACTTAGGAACGAGCTCACCTCTAGGTTTAATTGTCGCGCACGAGCTCTTGTAATTGGACCTTGAATAGGTTGAATGTCCAGCGGAGAAGCCTCGTGCATATCCATAGAAGTGATGTCCTCATCATCCTCCCCTTCTCGAATTGAAGTCGTCCTCGACTCAAGCGCATCTTCTTCTCCCAAGTAAGGCCTCAAATCTGAAATGTTAAAGGTGGGACTAACCCCGAACTCGGGAGGCAACTCAAGCTTGTATGCATTATCATTAATTTTCTCAATAATTTTGAAAGGACCATCAGCTCTAGGCATTAACTTGGACTTCCTCAAATCTGGAAAACGTTCTTTTCTCAAGTGCAACCATACTAGATCACCCGGTTCAAGTTTCATTTCTTTTCTACCTTTGCTACCAGCAACTCTATATTTTTCAGTCATCTTCTCAATGTTGTGCTTAGTTGTTTCATGCATTTTCAATATAAATTCAGCACGTTGTTTAGCATCATTATGAATTCTCTCATTAGTAGGCAAAGGTAGGATATCAATAGGAGCACGGGGGTTAAAACCATACACTACCTGAAAAGGACTTACCTTTGTGGTAGAATGTGTTGCCCGATTGTATGCAAACTCCACGTGAGGCAAACATTCTTCCCACATCTTCAAATTCTTCTTCAAGACAGCCCTCAACATGGTGCCCAAAGTACGGTTCACCACCTCCGTTTGTCCATCAGTTTGCGGATGACAAGTGGTAGAAAATAACAATTTTGTTCCCAACTTGTTCCACAAAGTACGCCAAAAGTGACTCAAAAATTTCGCATCCCGATCTGAAACAATAGTAGAAGGCATACCATGCAAGCGTACAATCTCTTTGAAAAAGAGGTCAGCAATATGAATAGCATCATCACTTTTATGACATGGTATAAAGTGAGCCATTTTAGAAAATCGATCCACCACAACAAAAATGCTATCCCTCCCCCTCTTAGTCCTAGGCAATCCCAAAACAAAGTCCATAGAAATATCTGCCCAAGGAATAGAAGGCACAGGGAGAGGCATGTACAAACCATGTGGATTCAAGCGAGACTTAGCTTTTTGACATGTAGTGCAGCGAGCAACGAACCGCTCGACGTCTCTCCTCATCTTTGGCCAAAAGAAGTCTGTGGCCAAAACATCCTCCGTCTTCTTTGCGCCAAAGTGTCCCATCAAACCTCCTCCATGCGCTTCCTGCATCAACAAATGACGAACGGAACCAACTGGAATGCATAGGGGTTAGCTCTAAACACATACCCATCATTGATCACAAACTTGTTCCATGTACGTCCCTCTTTACAATTCAGCAACACATCTTTAAAATCAGTATCAAGCGCATATTGTTCTTTAATTGTTTCAAGCCCAAAAACCCGACAATCAAGTTGGGACAGCAAAGTATATCGTCTAGACAAAGCATCAGCAATCACATTATCTTTTCCTTTTTTATGTTGAATGATGTAAGGAAAAGATTCAATAAACTCAACCCATTTAGCATGCCTACGGTTCAAATTACTTTGTGAACGAAGATACTTAAGCGCTTCATGATCAGAGTGTATAACAAATTCTCTAGGCCACAAATAATGACGCCACGTCTGTAAAGAACGTACAAGAGCATACAATTCTTTATCATACGTAGAATAATTTAGAACAGGACCATTCAATTTCTCGCTAAAGTATGCAACGGGTTTACCATCTTGCATCAAAACACCACCAATGCCAACTCCACTAGCATCACAAGCAAGCTCGAAAGTCTTACCAAAGTTCGGAAGTTGTAGCAATGGTGCGTGTGTAAGCTTGTCCTTCAAAGTGTTAAAGGACTCCTCTTGCGCCTTTCCCCAATGAAACACCACATCTTTCTTCGTCAATGCATGCAGCGGTGCAGCGATGGTACTGAAATCCTTGACGAAGCGTCGATAGAAACCTGCAAGACCAAGAAAACTTCTCACCTGTGTAACATTTTGGGGTAGCGGCCAACTCTGGATGGCTTCAATTTTCATCTCATCCACCTCAATTCCCTGTGGAGTAACAACATAGCCAAGAAAAGAGACTCGATCGGTGCAAAAGATGCACTTCTCAAGATTAGCAAACAAATGCGCTGCTCTCAACGCATCAAAAACAGCACGTAAGTGTTCCATATGTTCATCCATAGACTTGCTGTAAATCAAGATATCATCAAAGTAAACCACCACAAATCGTCCAATAAAAGCCCTCAAAACCTCATTCATCAAGCGCATGAAAGTACTAGGTGCATTGGTCAAACCAAAAGGCATCACTAACCACTCATACAACCCGAATTTAGTTTTAAAAGCTGTTTTCCATTCATCTCCAAGTTTCATTCTTATTTGGTGGTAACCACTACGCAAGTCAATCTTTGTGAAAATTATAGCGCCACACAACTCATCAAGCATGTCGTCTAGCCTAGGAATAGGATGACGATATCGAATAGTAATATTATTAATGGCCCTACAATCAACACACATACGCCACGTACCATCCTTCTTTGGAACCAAAAGCACAGGCACAGCACAAGGACTAAGGCTCTCACGTACATACCCGTGGTCCAAAAGATCTTGGACTTGCCGCTGAATTTCCTTAGTCTCCTCGGGATTGGTTCTATAAGCAGCACGGTTTGGCAAAGCGGCTCCCGGGATCAAATCAATCTGATGCTCTATTCCTCTCAAAGGTGGCAGCCCCGGGGGTATCTCAGCTGGAAAAACGTCCTCAAACTCCTGCAAAATGTTAGTGACCGCAGGAGGCAAAGAGCTAGCAATATCATCAAGTGAAAACAAAGCTCGTTTGCATATCAAAGCATAGCAAACATCATCATCAGAAATTTCAGCAAGGTCACATTTTGTTGCAAGCATTACTCCACCCCCTAATTTAATTCCCTGAGTGTCAGATTTATGTGTGGCTTTCTCCTTTTTAGGTGGGTACACAGAATTAG
This sequence comes from Cenchrus fungigraminus, assembly GCA_036936925.1. Taxonomy (NCBI): domain Eukaryota; kingdom Viridiplantae; phylum Streptophyta; class Magnoliopsida; order Poales; family Poaceae; genus Cenchrus; species Cenchrus fungigraminus. The sequence continues at coordinate 50,431,124 of CM072772.1, read as the reverse complement.
CAACTTGCTGATTTTCGGACTTATCATTACTCAAACTAGCAGCTCTTTCTTTATCAGCCTGTACAATTTCAGCAGGGGTCAAAGGAACCAAAGTGATTTTCTTTCCTTTATGCATGAATGTGTAATTATTACTTCTACCATGGTGTGTAGCATCATTATCATGTTCCCATGGACGACCCAACAAAAGTGAACAAGCTTGCATAGGTACCACATCACAATCAACATAATCAGCATATGCACCAATGGAAAAAGAAACTCTGCAAGTTTTTAATACCTTAGCTTTACCAGAGTCGTTTAACCACTGAATATAGTAAGGATGTGGATGTGGTCGTGTGGGCAAGCCAAGCTTCTTGACCAGATCGGAACTCACCAAGTTGTTGCAGCTTCCTCCATCAATAATCACACGCGCGCGTCGGTTCTGGATGACGAAGAAAGTCTGGAACAAGTTGTGGCGTTGCAACCTCTCAGGCTGCTGGATTTGCGTACTGAGCACACGCTGAACAATGATGTTCAAATGGCCCGACGAAGTTTCTCCTCCATGAATGACACATTCCTCAACGTCGTCAGTACCATCCTCCTCATCGTCTTCTTCTACGTCAGAGGAGCTGATGTAGCCTCCATCTTCTGTCGCCAAATATGCCCGCTGACTCGGGCAATCCTTCTTCACGTGGCCAATACCATGACAACGGTGACACTGAATGCTTGAAGTGCGTCCCGTCGAGGCGACAGATGAAGAACTCTGAGCTGGTGCCTGCGAAACACTTTTACCTGAATCTGCAGCACGTGGGGGAGTCTTGTTTGGCGTAGGCGCTACACCGCTCGTAGTTTTCTTGGCCAATGGTGTAGATGCTCGAAAGCTCGAAGATTTGGGCAGCCCCGAATGCGCCTGTGTGCGTGGCGCGAAAGATGTTCGGCCGCCGGTCTTTTCCTGCGAATGACGACCCTGCAACTCCTTCTCTGCAAGCATAGCAAACTGGAACAACTGGTTGACAGTAGTAAATTCCTTATAATCAACTATGTCCTGGATCTCACGTCTTAAACCCAAATAAAAACGAACAAGCTCATCCTCGGGTTCCTCAACTATCCCACAACGCATCAAACCCTTTTGAAGCTCACCATAGTAGTCCTGCACAGATTTATCTCCCTGATCTAAACGCATCAATTTCTTACGCAGTTCTCTATGATAAGAAGGAGGAACAAATCTATCACGCATAGCAACCTTTAGTGCTTCCCAAGTAGTAGGCGCAAGACCTGCAGCAACTAAGCCAGACCACCAAATGATAGCAAAATCTTTAAACTCACTACTAGCTTGTCGAACTCTATGTTGCTCAGGCACAAGGTGGGCATTAAATTTTTGTTCAACCGTCATCTCCCAATCAAGATATCCATCAGCATCATAACTCCCAGAAAATGAAGGTAAAGTAAATTTAACCTTAGCATAGGGGTCTGGGGGAGCACGGTTACCACCTGCGTTGTGAGCACGAACACGCCCTCGAATGCGTGCCTCTCGTGTAGCAGCCTCGTCCACATTGCCATGGATGTCATACACTACATCTTGATCTTGTTGAGGTGGTGGACGAGTTTCCAACGCAGCAATCCGATTAGTGAGCGTGGTGATCCGCCTATTCAAACCTGCAATAGTGTCAGCAAGGTGTAGTCCATTAATACTCTCGGTGACGGCTCTGGTGATCGTCTCTCCTATCTCTGTCCGGGTGGTGTCCAAGAGAGTCTGCAGCTGGCTTTGGCTGACACACTCGTTGAAGTCCTTTGGGGAAGCTCCATCATCTCCTGCCATTGTAAACACCAAAAACAGGAACAAATAGTGAAAGTTATCCCTAAAAAATCTTCTACGAAGGTGTGGTGGTGCCTCTCAAAAGAATCAACACTGCCAAAGGAAACACCTTACCAAGCTCTTACAAGGTTCTTACCAGCAAGGCAAAGGATACCTGGAAGATGTAGACTGCGATTGCAAAGATCAAGAACCTGTGCTGCTCAGAGGTGATATGTGGAGCTATGGGAAGGCCAAAAATATGAAAGTGGAACACAATTCACAAACAGATAGTAATGCTGAATAAATGTCCAAAGTTACTTGTCCCTAGTTGCTGGTCTAATCGAGTCTTAGAACAATATCAAACAAAGATGGAACAAGAATGATGATGATGATCAAAGATGGCACAATATCAGCAAGTAGGCAGCACAGCACACGAAACAGCAAGTGTATCCTCTATATGTGTTTCCCGGTTTCATCTCTTAACACTAGTAGAAATCAATTTCTTCACTTTTTTCTTTTATTTTTTTTTTGATATTTTTTTCTCAACCAGGAACACACAAATAGGAACACCACAAAGTATCACTTCAATCAGATGTAAGATGTGATCTATAGAAAATCACGACTGCTCTCCAAAACCGATGCTGAAACTTCAGAGTCCGAAACAACTCCCTTCTGTTTTTTTTTTGCTTTTTTATTTTCGGCCTGCACCGGCGAGGCAGTGAAACGTATGTGTAAAATTTCGAGAGCTTTCCAGAAAGCACAAGAACGTCTCAATCAAAGTTCCGAGCGAAAAGTTATGCCCGTTTTAAGGAGGACCCTCCGAGTTAGGTTTTTGTGATGGCGTTGGTGAATCGGATGCGAAACGGGTGGGATGAAAATATGGAGTGGCGGCAGCGGACAAAGGGGATCACACAACTGAACCAAAACACGATCTAAACCAGCAACAAAAACACGAACTAGGACACAAACTCAACACTACGGACTCTGAAAGAGAATCATGCAAAAGGCTAAACACGGCTTTAGGACGGGGAAAACCTAATCGACTACACAATCTTTTTTTTTGGCTTTTCAATGGACTATAGGACGAAGATAAAAACAAGGGTAAGGGTGAACCTGACGGTAAACCAAGCTCTGATAACCAAATGATGGAAGCTAGGGTTCCCGATCTTCCGAAAGGTTCCGATATACGACGATTTGGTGAAGTCGCGACACAAATCGATCCGGCTTCCGAACAACACGTTCAAAAACCCCGCAATCGCAGCACCACGTCTCCTCAGGTTATCGACCGGCGTTGCACGGCCGACCTCGCCAAGAAGGCTAATCCTTGCCTGCGAATCGAAGAACACAAACAAGAACAAGGAAGAATGCAACACAATTGCAGATGTATGATTTAACTCACGAGTTGGGGTCTCACAAACCGAAGCGACGGCGAAACTGTTCTTAACAGATTAATCTAAGCAAAACCCGGAACCCTAATGATGGCGGCAGCTGCTGTAATATAGAGTCTAGGGTCGTGGTCAACCCCTGGACGCGCCCCCTAATGGGCTCAACGACGATACACGGCCCAAAGGCCAAAAGACGGTGACGCAGCACCGGGACAGAATCTGGACGCCACCTTGTTCGGACGATTCCCGACGACTCAGAACAAATTTGGGCCTCAAACCAGTTGGATTGGAAGCTCTATGAAATTAACTTTCCAACCATATGTAGAACGTCGAAAACGGACTCCGTTTGTGGCCTGGGCGTCCGTTTTACCGAAGACAGCTCCTGGACCCCGAGTTGGACTCGAACTTGAGTTGTAGTGGACCTCCATGTGACTTGGCCTCCCCTTGTTGGCCCTCCACGCCTCCAAGCCTTCCTCCATGTATTTCTTGGTCTTCTCCTTGGTTCCTAATCACATTATAAACAATAGGTAGTAAATCATTCTTAAAATTATTAATAGGAACACTTAGGAACGAGCTCACCTCTAGGTTTAATTGTCGCGCATGAGCTCTTGTAATTGGACCTTGAATGGGTTGAATGTCCAGCGGAGAAGCCTCGTGCATATCCATAGAAGTGATGTCCTCATCATTAGAGAATTTCGAGAGGAACCAAGTTTGGGAATTGGTTGACCCTCCCCCAGGGTGTAAGCCGATTGGGACATAATGGGTGTGGAAGAACAAAGAGGGAGAGAAAGGAGAAGTGGTGAGAAATAAGTCAAGGCTTGTTGCTCAGGGGTATAGTCAGAAAGAGGGGATCAACTACGAGGAGACCTTTGCTCCCGTAGCTCGTTTGGAGGCGAATAGGATTCTTCTAGCCTTTTCCGTGGCTAAAGGGTTCAAGTTGCACCAAATGGACGTGAAGAGTGCTTTCCTGAACGGTGTGTTGGAGGAAGAAGTGTATATGAGGCAACCACCGGGGTTTGAGAGTGAGAAGTACCCCCACCGGGTGTACAAGTTGAGGAAGGCGTTGTATGGGTTGAAGCAGGCGCCTAGAGCTTGGTATGGTAGGTTGAGGGGGTTCCTGTTTGAGAGAGGGTTTGAGATGGGGAAGGTCGATCAGACCTTGTTATCCCTCAGGCAGGGCAGAGATATCCTGATTGTGCAGGTGTACATGGATGATATTGTCTTTGGTGGCTCATCTAACTCTCTTGTTGCAAGGTTTGCAGAAGACATGAGCAGGGAATTTGAGATGAGCATGATGGGTGAGTTGCAGTTCTTCCTTGGGCTTCAAATCAAGCAATCAAAGGAAGGAACATTTGTGCACCAAGCAAAGTACACCAAGGACATTGTGAGGAAGTTCAAGATGGAGGACTCCAAGGCCATGGCAACGCCTATGAGTACGACTACAGCTCTTGATGCGGACGAGGAAGGTGAGCATGTGGACTAGAAGGAGTACCGGAGCATGATCGGGTCACTCCTCTACTTGACGGTGACGAGGCCGGACATCCAGTTCTCGGTATGTCTGTGTGCTCGTTTTCAAGCGTCTCCAAGGACTTTGCGTCGGCAAGCGGTCGAGCGCATTTTCAGGTATTTGCGTCATACTCCCGACTTCGGCCTTTGGTACTCCGCGTCTTCTTCTTTAGCTCTTCATAGATTTTCAGACGCGGATTTTGCCGGGTGTCGGTTGGATAGGAAGTCCACTTCTGGGACTTGCCAGTTCTTGGGTTCTTCTTTGGTGCATTGGTCTTCCCGCAAACAGTCGAGTGTTGCTCAATCCACTACCGAGGTAGAGTATGTGGCCGCAGCTAGTTGTTGCTCTCAGCTCCTTTGGATCACATACACCATGAGTGACTTAGGTGAGGAGTATACCCATGTCCCACTTCAATGTGACAGCACCAGTGCCATAAGTGTTGCAAAGAACCCAGTGCTTCACTCCAAAACCAAGCACATAGAAGTGAGGTATCATTTTCTGAGAGATAACGTAGAGAAAGGAAAAATCTCTTTGATCCATGTACCCACACATGACCAGCTAGCCGATATTTTCACCAAACCCCTATATCAAGCAACTTTCACTCGTTTGCGGGGGGAGCTTGGTGTTTGTTTGATTTCTTGAGTTGGTGTGTGGGAGCTCTTTTGTAGCATATGTATAGCTTTCCTTTGTGCATTTCTTGCATTTGGCGTGGCATATGTAACATGATGTATAGGCATCTTTGTATCTTAGGTTGCATGCATTTTGTATCATATGCATTGTGTAGGAAAAGCTTCTCCTATATACATTGTTCACCATGGTATGATATATATGTCCTTGTGAGCTAGTTTGGCAAGCTACGGTTAGTTTGGCTTAGCTCTTGATGATCTTGGTTTATATCCATGGTTGATGGCTATGTTTTTCAAAAATGTTACATGTATGCTCTCTTGTGAGTAAATACCTTTATATGATCTTGACATGTTTTAGTGGCTTGGCTATGCTTAATTTGTGTTTGGATAGCTTATTTTGATCATATGGGGCCAAAGGCTCATTTGCCATCATGAATGTTTAGCCCCCATGCTTGATCTTGTGGAGGGGCATAAGTTCCTTTTTGTCGCAAAGACATTTCATGTACCAATTTCAAATCTGAAAATGAAATGTAAAATTGCTTGGAAAATGTACTCCCATGTCATATGTGCTAATTTTAATTTGCTTTGGGTGCTAAACCGTTGCATGATGTCTACCAATGAGAAGTCTCATATATAGAAGTAGGCACATGGCTCGGTGGCTTTGACATGACATGAGGTGCTTGTGGGTGTTTATGATGGTCTTATGTTTAGAATGGTTGTCCTAGCATGAAGTTTGTGTGGCCTTGCCATTTTGACATGTTTTGCTCATGTTTAGGACTTTTGTCATGAGAGGGTAATTTGTCGCAAAATTGCTCAATTCTATCTTAGCTTCGCCAAATGGTTGTGAAACTTGGTGATCTTGTAGTTGATGTCATTACGAAGCTATAGAGTATCTAACTTGCTCATTTGGATATGTGTGGCATCCTATGTTGAATTTTGTCTATTTGAGAAGCTCTAGGTTGCATTTTTTGCATTTTTGGCTTGATTCATGCATTGTCAACAAGGGGGAGAAGTTTGAGCATGTTTTGGCTTGCTGCATGCATTTAGAAGGTTTCCAAGTGGTTTCGAGCTAGTTTTGAGCTCGGGCAGTTCCCAGTTTTTCCCAGGTGGTCGTCGGCCTGACCGGTGAGGTACACCGGTCTGACCGGTGTGAGGCTCAGGTGCTGGGTGATCTAGCACACCAGTCTGACCAGTGTGTTTGACCGGTCTGACCGGTCAGAGCAAAGCTGAAGCAGCTGCTTTGTTTTGCGAGGTGGTTTGCATGCATTCGTCCAGGGGGAGTTGCATTGGTTCAGGGGGAGCACTTTGTGGTTTTCGAGCTTTGAATTGTTGGTTTGTGCTCTTTGCTTGAGCATGGTTTTTTGTCTCGGATGTGTCAAGCCATTGCCCTTGGCTAAGGGGTCCGAGACTTGTCTTCTTCAAGTGATCTTGCTCTTTGCCTTTCCTTGGCTTTCGATCGCTTGTTCGAGTTTCTTTTAGTCGTTTCTTTTCTTTTCCTTTTCTCTTTGGTTACCAAAATGTGTGTGTTGTCAATGCACTCATCAAGGGGGAGATTGAGAGCCATGTGTGGTTCGAGGACCGGTGGATGGTCGCTTCCTGGTGTGATGAGTGATTGACAACGTGGTGTGGACTGATTCTTGGCTAAGTATTGCAGGAGCAGGTTGCGGCTTGACTGGTGTTGGTGCAGGTGAAGAACAAGTGCGAAAGGTCGTTGCCGGTGAGGCCTCCAGGTGTGGAGAAGACAAGTAGGCTTGGTTCGAGGGACTCGGTGGCCAGCGGGGTCAAGTGCGAGCCGCATGGTGGCAAGAACAGCAAGATGAAGTCATGGACGGTTTCTTGGTTGAGCCTCAAAACCAAGGTCGAGCCGGGACTACGTGGGAGCCGAGTCATGAGTGGTGATTGGCAGAGGCTACACCGAGTTCGCGGGGTTTCCGGTGGTTCACCAGAAAACACTGGGTTCCTTGGTTGATCCACAAAGCCAAGACCGAAGAACCGAAGACGGAGGTGCAGCAGCATCGGACCGGTCCGACCGGTGGGTACCGGTCTGACCGGTGAGGAGCACCGGTCTGACCGGTGTGCGACGACGCAGTCCGGAATCTTCGAAGCGGAGGACACGCGTCGGGATCGCAAGGCTTGCGTCGAGGCTAAGCAAGTTTGCGGTCGATGGGCATCCGTCGCCCTTGAGGGGCATGTATCCCTAGTTAGCTAGTAAGGGTATTTTAGTCTTTCGGTTGCCTCCATATAACCCAAGTGGTGAGAGGATGGCAGCCATCTCTTGGAACCCTAGCTCATTTTGTTTTGCTGTTTTCCCCTTCCATTTTCCTTTGGAATTTCTAGGACTAATTTGAGAACTTCATGGTGAGATCTTGTGAGAGGGAAGGATGATCGGGCGCCAAGCTAGACCTTGTATGAACCTCTTTGGTATGTATAGATGATTCGGTGTGGTTCCTCAAGGATTGGTTGTGTCTTTCCCGTTTCTCCTTTTTGGTGATTTTCGGAGCCCTTTCTTGGCGATTTTCTTGGAGCGTTTTCGAGACCTTTCTCTTTGGGATTTGGTGGGGGATGTATGATTGAACCCTTCGTGGTTCTTTTCCCTTTGATTCCCCTCCCAAATCCGTGAGCAAAGGGGCTCGATTTTGGGATTTTCTTGGCTCTAGGGTTAGAGGCGTTCTTGGTGGGATTTCTTTGATTCCTCTCGGATTAGCAAGTTTTGGTGGACCAAATCTTGGCTATGGAGTGCCCATGAGGTGTTCCTACTATCCCCAAAGTCTTGTGCAAAATCGTGGAGCGATTCGGGAGATCAGAAGTTGGATTTGGGGGAGTTGACCCGCAGGCGTTGTTCATCCCGAGAGCTCAGGTCACACGGCCTGACCGATGCCTCACACCGGTCTGACCGGTGCAGACTCTTGGTTGAGTTTTGCTCGGGTGAACATCTTGGTGAGTTCCCTGTTATCTCGTGTTGCTGCTGTTTCGAGTTTGGTTTATTTTGGAGCTCGGTAAGTCTGTTTGGTGGATTTGGTATTTCCTAGCTTGGACCGGTCTGACCGGTGAGCTACACCGGCCTGATCGGTGTAGAGGCCTTCTGTGGAAGTTCTCAGATTTTGCCAGCAGGGACCGGTCTGACCGGTGCTGCTCACCGGCCTGACCGGTGTACTCCAGTGGTGCTTGAGTTGCTAGTTTCGCTGCGTTCTCGAGTCGGTGTAGGTGGTTGTTGGTTCCTAGGACCAGTAGCACTCTAGTGGCTGCGTGGTCTTGACCAACTTGGGTAGTTGAGTCGGAGAAGTGTTTCGGAAGCCGTGTTCGTCTTGTTGGAGTTCCCATCTCCTTCGAGAAGAATTTTTATCAGCTCCCATTCACTCCCCCCCTCTCTGGTTCGCCTAATCGGTCCTTCAGTTCCAGATAAGGTTGCCAGGGGAATCTTCTGGAAGGTCTTCAGGAGGTCGTGTGGGCCACCAACTAGGTCAGTTGGGCCCACTATCAGGTCGGTGGGTCTTCTGGTAGGCCGGACCCACTTGTCAGGGACTGCCGTGAGCCTGGTCGGTGGGGACCCAGGGGTACCCATGTCTCACAAGCCCCTGAGCGATGTGTAGGCGCAGCGACCTTAGAAGGTCATGACGAAGTCGTAGAGCTATCGACAGGTCGAATAGCGTGCACGTCGGTCCAAAAGAAAAGAACAAATCAGCTTAGCAGCCGACCTGTTTGTAATCTTGCCGAACGCAGTGAGGTCGAGTGACGACCTATAGGAAGTAGACTTCCAATAGATCGAAACGATGATGAAAAAATTTATAGGGCGTCAAGGACGCACTTATAGAGTAGTATCCGAGCATCGTGGCGGACAGGATAGCCGGTATGATGATCCAAAAAAGAAAGAGAAGAAGAAAAATAGGTCAAGTAACGGCGTGCTGAGAAACAGATTTCCCAACAGGTCGGTACGACGAAGAAAACAAGAGGGCGTCGAAGACGCTCTCGTAGAGTAGTCCCCGAGCATTGAAGCAGGCAGCATGGCTGGTTTGATGCTCAAAAAAGAGAAAAAATTGAGTCATGGTCTTGATCGAACGAAGTGTAGAGACACCCAGATCTCCTAGCATAGCTGCAAGGAGTCTGGCAGGGCCGACCTCAAGGAGGCCTTGTAAGCGTGCCGACCTCGAAGAGGTCTTAAATCGATGATGTCTAGTATCCGAGGATACCGAACAAGATTTTGAAAGGCGCGTCACATGAAGAGGTCTTCTATAGTGGTCGAAATTGTCAACGATGAAGCCGTAGAAAAATGTTGATCTTGAACATATAGAGTGTAGAGACACCCAGATATCCTGCATAGCTACAAAGAGTCTGGCAGAGCCACCCAAGGCATGCCGACCTCAAGAAGGTCTCAAATCAAAAGTGCCCAAGCACACGGAGATACTTGGCAGGGCATTAGGCGCGCACCCCATAGGGAGGCCTTCATTCCTTACGTAAAATCATGGGTGTCCAGAGCAGGCTGGCAGGGCTACAAGAACACACCGACCTCGGAAGGTCACGCATCCAGGGCGCCCAACTAGGTTGGCAAAGCCGTAGACATACCGAGGTATGGCAAGACCTAGATATTAAGGCGCGCCGACCTCAAGGAGGTCGTTTTGGTGCCTAGACGACCAGCATAGCTGCCAGCCATCCAGCAGAGCCATGGCACTTAAGGTATTAACGACCTCAGCAATAGGCACACTGACCACGGGGGCCCGACGAAATTGTAGACGTGAAGCTTCTGATCTCCAGGCGCCCAGACGGATCTAGCAGAGCAGCAAGGCACGCCTACCCCGGAAGGTCTTCAATTGAACCTACGACCATTCTGCTCAGGGAACAAAAATATAGGCTGATCGGAATAGGTCCGTTTACGTGCAGAGCCATAGCGGGTGCACTAGGACACAGAGCCTAACGGGTGCAGTGAAGACGTAGAGCCATAAAGGGTGTGTTTAATCGTCGTCGTCGTTTGTAGATGTAGGAGGCGCGGGGCCCTCTGACACAGAGTCAGGCTTATCTCTCCGTTGACTGCAAGGTCACGGGTCAACAGTGGTCAGAGATTCTCTTGTCACCCAGAAAACGACAAGCTGCCCACTGACCAAGAAGTACACTGTAGCCATGTGACACCACAGCGGCCTCAATGAGCAATGATGCACAAGCGACAAAAGCGTCGTAAAGTAAGTGTAGAGGACATCGCTTTAAGTCATCCACATGTCTGCAGGTCCTCTGGATCACATGGTAACAGTGTCACCACTTCGCCGGCCACGCAAGGCCCGGCTTGGGCTATAAATAGCACCATGGAGCTGAAGAAAGCAAGCACCGAGCATTGTTGAGCTATGAAGTCGCAGAGTAGAATCTTGACCATGCCATGGGCATGTGTTCGTCCACCAGAGCATAGGATGCAAAGTTTGTAGAAGCTTGGAGCTAGAAGAACTCTTGCGAAATGTAGATAGCACACCCACTCTTTGTACCGTTCCTCAGCGAGGAATCAAGGAGAGTTTGGAGGTGATGCTGTAGAGGCCTGAGGTGATGCTGGAGGTTCTTGGTGAGCATAGGATGCTCATCGAGGGCTTGCAGTCCACGCCGAAGAGCAAGCTCGTATCTGCATTCCATAGTCAGGCACAAAGTGTGACCTGCCATATGCAGCGTCGTGCAGGCGTTCACCGCAAGGCCACCATCGAGGCCCTGGGGCTACGAGAATTCTTGCGATGTGCTCTGCTATAGCAGGGAACACCTCAAGGATTGCTCTATGTAGACCAGGTCTTCAAATATGTTTGTATCTTGTATCAGGTCCTGGATCCAATGAGGTCGCAGGCGACTTGTGTACCTTCGTAGTTCCCATGTAAAGTTCGCTTTCTTCTGTCATGTAATGGTCGGTTTGAAGGAATTATTCATCAAGGACCTAAAGCGACGTAATTTGGAGGCTTATCGACCTCATGGAGATCGACTGTGTTATCAGGACGACCTGATATCTTTGTTGTACTCACGACCTAAACTCAGGATGTAGGTCACCAAACTATCCGTTGGGCATATAGCCATTGATGTGAAATCCGGCGAGATCGTCTCATGGAATTAGCGGTGCATAGCCGTTGCGACGAGCTCATTGCGGCGAGAAATCCGCAACGGGCGCCCATGGCAGGGCCCATATAAATAGGGCAGCGGGGACCGGTGTTGACCATCCCTTTCCATCTTCTTCCTCCTCTCGCCGCCTTCGCTGGAATCTTCGTGCCCTAGCCGCCGTGCGCTCCACATCCATCCTCCACCCATGAATCCTCAGCCCGCCGCCGTCTGTAGTAGACCGCGCGCCGGCTCCGCCATCCACGTGCCGCGCCGCTCCGCATGCGCGTGAAAACCCTAGTCAACTTTAGATCCAAAGCTCCTCGTCCTCAAGAAATGGCGGCCGCTGCTTCTCAAATCCCGGACACGCAGACGGTTTGGGAGCCCTCGGTGATGACCGAGGTGAAGATTCAAGCGCTAGTTGATCGCGGGCTCCTGAGGCCCAAGGCGGAGGTGGAGTGGAAGGCGCCCACGAGCGAGGCCTTCCGGACGGAGGATGACAAGGAGCAGGTCATTTTCGCCTCCTTCTTCGAGCGCGGGTTCAACGTGCCCGCCGGCGACTTCTTCAGAGGTCTCGTCTTCTACTACAAGCTGGAGTTGGTACACCTCGTCCCCAACTCCATAACTGTGGTGGCGTCGTTCATCTACTTTTGTGAGGCGTACCTAGGGATACCGCCCCACTTCTTGCTCTGGTGATATCTTTTCAATGTCAAGAGCACCGGCAAGCGCCTTGGTGTGGTAGGATCGGTTATGTTCTGCCTGAGATCAGGTCTCAAGGCAGGATGGATAGATATGGACCTGCCGGACAACACCACTGGGTGGAGGTCGGAGTGGTTCTACATCGCCGACCAGCAACCCGTGCTCCCGAAGCGGACCGGGCACAAGCCTGAGAAGATACCGGAGTGGGACCTGCAGCTGACCTCCCGCAAGCTGGACGACGTCAAGGGACTGCTCACCCTAGTGAGCGACCTCAAGAAGAAGGCGCTGACAGGAGGCTCGGTGGCGAGGTCGTTCTGTCGCCGCCTAATCCAGCCGATCAAGGACCGGGTGCATCCGGCATATGAATATTGGGGGCAGTCAGACCCTACTCGCGAAGTCAACCGCATGGTCTCCCAGGAGGAGATGGTGGCCAGGGTGTCACAGATCTATACCGGGGGTACCTGGGGCAGGAAGTGCCCGAAGGCACACTCCCTGACCCGACCAGCTGACCATGTAAGTCCTGAGACTACCAGGTCGTGTTGGCTTGTTTAGTTGCTTGCATCGATCTTATTCCTTGTTGCTTTTTTATTGCAGGCTCGGGAGATGCAGTTCTGGTGCGCTGCACCCTTACCAGAGGGCGAGGAGCCACGTCGGAAGCTGAGGTCGGAGGAGTACCAGCCTCCAGCAGCACAGCTGCTGGGGGATTATCAATCGGATTCATCAGTTGAAGCTGATGAAGATACCGACCAAGAGGTCGGTGGTGATGCGGCGAGCCGTCCTGAGACAAGCAGCGCCACAAAGCCCGGGCGCAAGACGAGGGCGGCAATAGCAAAGCAGTCGACCACAAGGGCTGCTGCCAAGGCCGAGGTAGCCAAAACTGCCAAGCTCGAGGTCAACAAGAGGAAGAGGAAGAGGAAGGCGAGCCCTCCTCCGGCAGTCCGCACACCGACGATCCCTACTCCGGCGACCAAGGAGGTCAAGACGGATGAAGACGAAGCTACCGACGATCAGCCAGTTGTTGAGGATCCTACAGCAAGGAGGTCGCTGAGTCCCGCGGCCAAGAGGCAACGGGAACTAGAGCAACAAGTGACGGAAGAAGACCTCCGTCGAATGAGGGAAGCACATCGGGCTACCGCTGGTGCGCAGGCCAAGATGCCTGTGAAGATACGAGTTCGGCCCTTGAGGCTGAAGCTGCATGCACCGCCTACCGTGAGGTAAGGTCTTAGCGCTGAAGTGAGTTCATTTGCTAGCTATCATTAGCTCTTCTATTGTGTTCACGAAGATTACTTTAGGTTGGACGTCCAACCTCAGAGCGCCTTGGGTGCTCAAGATTCACCCTCACGGACAAGGTCGTCCGAGCTTGAGGCTGGGACTCAAGGTTCGGTCGGCGACGTGGGGACTCGGCTCCACCGCCTGTTATTGATGTGGACCCCATCAACTCGATGCCCAGCACATCAGCTCAGGGCCCTACTGAGGACCCGGTTCAGATCGAGCCACCACAGGGAAACCCAGAAACAACCAGTGTGCAGGCACCGGGTCCGACGTTGACGGGGCCAAGTTTGAGGTGGGAAGACATCGACTGGACTGGCACTTCCTAGGAGGGAGACATCTCCGAAGATGACGAGGATATGAAGGAGGTCCGCCGGTCGATCTTGACACTCAACCAATCCCTCACGGTGAGCAGCTATTCTTGGTTAAATAAACGACTTGTTTTCTGAATGTAGCTGACGACCTATTTTTTGTTTTTATTTTTTACAAAATAGTCACTAGCCAACCGTGTCAAGGGTAGGGCTGACCAGCTCAAGGATGCTGCAACTCTGCAGCTGCGGGTGGTGGAGCTCGAGCAGGAGCTCAAGCAAGCCCATGAGGCGGCAGCGGCGGACAAGAAGAAGCTCGAAGACGAGCTAGCTGAAGAAAAGCGCAAAAATCAGGAGGCCGATACGTTGTTTAATACTATGAGCACTGGTAAGACCAACTGCTTCACAGCTTTGTCCATCATTAATTTATATTGCTGAGGGTTGGTTCACAGGACTTCTTGTACACCGTAGATTTTTACAGGCGAGAGGATGACCTCAAGAACGACCTGAAGAACACTAAGGAGAAGGTCCGAAGCCTGGAGGTAAACCTGCGAGAGGCCGAGGCTGGTGCTGAAGAGCTGAAGCAGCTGATGAAAGGCACCATAGACAATGAGTACGCCGTGTCTCAGAAGCTGGCTTATGAGAAACGGGCTCGAAAGGACCTTGAGATCAGTCTCGAGGTAGCTTTAAAGGCGTTGCAGAATGACCAGGTGACTATTGCAGGGCAAGAGGTGGAGCTAAACGACCTGAAGAACGCTGCCCACTTTGTAATGGACATGGTGGAGATGCAGGTCGCCGGGGAGGAGCCCAAATCGGCCATTGATCGGCTTCTGGCTGCACCAGAGAAGTTGGTCGACCTCTTGAAGGCGACTAGCTTGACAGCGGCTACGGAGTCACTGGTGCGGACAAAGTCTCATCACCCCGACATTGACATGGTCAAGGTTGGAGAAGGCCCAGACGCGACGAAGGACCTCAAGGCCATGGAGGAAGAAGTGCGGGAGGCAGCCATGGCGATAATGGACGCCATTGATTACGAGGGCGACGACGGTGAAGAGTAGTCGTAGTCTTAGAGCTATACCCCCTCCTTCCTCTAGTCATGTAAATAACAATGATGATCTTCTTTTGACCTGCATGACGTACTCAGCTTATGTTTGCACGAATTTGGTTGCCTTTAAGCAATATGTCTTTTTCTTGTATACCCCGCTAACCACTACTCATGGAGAGGCTGGCTTACTAATTATCACGGCTCAGCAGGGAGACTTACGTGCAATCAGCGCGCGGGAAGGAGTCTGGGACTAAGGTTTTGCAACCTTATGACCAAGCAGGTTCGCAACAACATAAAGTGAGTAATCATGGGGTACGACGTCCTCAGGTCGGGCGACCCTTCCATTGGCTGGTGCCAAGCCCCCGAGCACGTCGAGGGGGAGGAACAAAAAACTTCACCCACAGGTCATTTTCGACCCTTGTATTGGCTTTAGCCAAGCCCCCGAGCATGTCGAGGAGGAGGGTACATGACATGAAAGAAAGAGAAGGTAGAGCTCGAGACACAGCAGATGACTGCTTTAACTAATATTTATTGAACTGAAAATACAAAGACGAAGAATACATAGCTATAATAAAACTTATTCTACGGATAGAATCGTCGTAGGTGCTCCACATTCCATGGGTTAGGTACTCCTTGCCCGTCGCCCCACTGGAGGTGATATGTAGATGGGCTGATAACTTCAGTGACGATAAAGGGTCCTTCCCAAGGTGCAGATAACTTGTGCATGACGTCAGTCTTCTGGATACGTCGCAGAACTAGGTCGCCAACATTGAAGGAGGTCTCCTTGACGTTGCAATCATGATACTGATGGAGCTGCTGGTCGTGGCGAGCTTGCCTCATAACGGCTGCCATTCTCTGTTCCTCGAGGCTATCAAGGTCGACACGACGGGTCTGCTCGGCTTCCCCCTCCTCGTAGAACTGTATGCGTGGAGCTCCAACGGTGACGTCGGTAGGTAGGATGGCCTCCGAACCGTAGACCAGAAAGAAGGGCGAGAAGCCTGTAGCAGAGCTGACTTGGGTCCGCAGACCCCAGATTACGTGTGGTAGCTCGGCTAACCACCGGGTAGCGTAGTTTGAAGCGTCATCAAAGATACGATCTTTGAGAGCTTGAAGGACCATGCCGTTGGCACGCTCAATCTGGCCGTTGCACCAGGGGTGGGCGACCGAGGAGTAGTAGACGTCAATCGTGTTGTCTTGGCAAAAATCCCAGAAGGCAGACCCTATGAAGGCCGTCCCGAGGTCAGTGATGATTCTGTTGGGCACACCGAAGTGATGTGTGATC
The DNA here is from genome assembly GCA_036936925.1 of Cenchrus fungigraminus. NCBI lineage: Eukaryota > Viridiplantae > Streptophyta > Magnoliopsida > Poales > Poaceae > Cenchrus > Cenchrus fungigraminus. Next base: position 50,415,181 of record CM072772.1, on the reverse strand, counting down.
TCTTTGATGAATTTGGCCGCTTCTTCCGACGTGACCTTGGCGACAGGTCGGACTTCAATCCACTTGGTGAATTTGTCGACAGCTACAAGGATGTACTTGTAGCCACCTGGAGCGGTTCGGAACGGGGCTACAGAGTCAAGGCCCCACATGGCGTAGGGCCAAGATGGGGGAATCGTGCGCAGGATCTGAGCTGGCAGATGCTGCTGTTTGGCAAAGAACTGACATCCCTTGCACCTCTTGACGAGGTCTTTGGCGTCAGATATGGCCGTGGGCCAATAGAAGCCAGATCTATACGCCTTGCCGACCAGATTGGCGGATGCTGCGTGGCAGCCGCATTCACCGCCGTGAATCTCAGCCAGGAGCTGAAGACCTTCTGATCGCAAGATGCACTTCATCAAGATGCCAGTAGAGGCGGCTTTTCTGTAGAGGTCGTTGCCGATCATGACGTAGTTGGCACTACGCCGCGTGATGCGCTCCCACTCCGCTTTGTCTGCTGGGACTTGCTGGTCGAGCAAGAAGGCTAAGAAAGGCTCGCGCCAATCATCCTCTTTTTCTGTCATTAGCACGTCGCGGGGAGGTGCTGGGGTTAGGTCGGGCTATGCTTGGTCCGGGTTGTCTAGATCCAACAGCTTGATTGACGGCCTGCGTAGGTCTTGGACGAACACACCCGTCGGGACTAGAGCTCGCCTAGAGCCTAGTTTAGATAGGACGTCGGCAGCCACATTGTTGTTACGTGTCACATGTTGAAACTCGATCCCTTCGAAGTGGCCTTCGAGCTTGCGGACCTCCACGCAGTAGGCATCCATTGTGTCTTTAACACAATCCCATTCCTTGTTGATGCCAAAGGACACTGCTATACGGAGCCCATGAATTAGAGCTTCGTATTCTGCTCCATTATTGGAGGCTTTGTAGTGTATCTGCAGGACGTACTTGAGCTGCTCGCCCTGAGGAGAGATAAATAGCACTCCTGCCCCTGCACCTTCGAGGTTAAGGGCACCGTCGAAGTACATTATCCAGTGTTTAGGCCTCTCCTTGGGAGGGGGCATCTGGATCTCTGTCCACTCTGACACGAAGTCAGCTAGGGTCTGCGACTTAATCGCCTGTCGAGGGCAGAACTCGATGGCGAACTCTTCAAGCTCCACCGACCACTTAACGATGCGGCCGTTGGCGTTGCGGTTGCGGATGATCTCTCCTAGCGGGAATGATGATGGTACCGTGATCTTGTGGGCTTGGAAGTAGTGGCGAAGCTTTCTTGACGTGATCAGGAGTGCATAGAGCAATTTCTGAGGCTGTGAATAACATGTCTTAGCGTCGGCAAGGACCTCGCTCACGTAATACACAGGTTGCTGAACAGGATAGGCCTGCCCTTCTTCTTCTCGTTTTGCGACGAGAACCGTGCTGACCACATTAGTGGTGGCGGAGATGTAGAGGAGGAGCGTTTCTCCTGGTATGGGTGGCATCATGATTGGAGGCGTAGTCAAGGAATCTTGGAGAGCCTCGAAAGCCTTCTGTGCTTCTTCATCCCACACGAACTTATCTGCCTTCTTCAATAGCTTGAAAAAAGGTAGACCTTTTTCGCCGAGCTTGCTAATGAAATGACCTAGGGCCGCCATCATGCCTGTGAGCTTCATGACGTCTTTCTTGCAATATGGCTTGGCCATGTTGCGTATTGGGTCGACCTTGATGGGGTTAGATTGGATGCCTCGGTGCCCCACCATGAAGCCCAGAAGCAATCCGGAGGGGACACCGAAGACGCATTTGGTCGGGTTGAGCTTCCACTGGTAGGTGCGCAGATTGGAGAAGGTCTCGGCGAGGTCGTTGATGAGCTGATCTTGCTCGGTGGTCTTGATGACCACATCGTCGACGTAAGCTTCTACGTTCTTGCCGATCTGAGACTTCAGGCACTTCTGAATCGCCTTCTGATAGGTCGCGCCAGCGTTTTTCAGGCCAAAGGTCATGACCTTGTAGCAGTAGATGCCGTTGGGCGTTATGAATGACGTCTTGTCTTGGTCGTCGGGGTTCAAGGCTATCTGATGATACCCTGAATAGCAGTCGAGGAAGCATAGTAGGATGCTGCCAGCCGTGGAGTCCACGACCTGGTCGATGCGAGGAAGAGGGAAGGGATCTTTCGGGCAGTGCTTGTTGAGATCGGTGTAGTCGATACACATCCTTAATCCTCCAGTCTTTTTGGGTACAAGAACCGGGTTTGCGAGCCAAATCGGGTGTTTACATTCACGGATGAATCCTGCAGCTGAGAGCTTACAGACTTCTACTTCTTTGGCTTGTTTTTTATCTTTTGCAAATCGCCGGAGCTTTTGTTTGATAGGTCTTGCTGTATTGCTTACTTCTAGGGCGTGCTCAGCCAGCTCCCTGGGGACACCGGGCATGTCAGATGGGCTCCATGCGAAGATGTCAGCGTTGTCCCAGAGGAAACTGGTGAGCGCGAGTTCCTATTTGGGGTCAAGGTCGGCCCTATGGTGACTTCCTTGGATGCGTCGGGCAGGCCGAGGCAAACTTTCTTCACAGCAGGACTTGGGTCTAAGGCTGTAGTTGTACGCTTCTATTTTGGTACATCCAGAGTGGTTTGGTCGATCTTGGCGGCTTGAGCGACCATGACCGTAGCTGCAGCTTTTCACGTAGAAACCTTGGAGAGGTCGATGGTGTCGCTCTCGCAGTTGTTGGAGACGAGGATGTCACCGTAGACGGAAAGGATTCCATTTGGTGCTGGCATCTTCATGATGAGGTAGGCGTGATGTGGTATGGCCATGAACTTGGCCAACATGGGTCGACCAAGGATAGCGTGGTAAGAGGAGCGGAAGTCCGCGACCTCGAACGTTAGGTACTCCGTGCAGAAGTTGTCCTTGTTGCCGAAGGTGACCGGCAGGCATACACGACCTATGGGGTATGCAGCCTTGCCAGGCACAACCCCGTAGAAGGGCTCGTCGCCGGCAGTCATCTTGGAGAAGTCGAAATCCATCTTTCTCAGCGTTTCTGTAAAGGTGATGTTCAGACTGCTGCCCCCGTCAACGAGGGTCTTAGGCAGGAACGTGCCATCCACTATGGGGTTAACGACGAGCGGGTAGGTCCCGGGGTTAGGTATGTGCACCCAATGGTCTTTCCTGGAGAAAGTGATGGGGTACTCCGACCAACGCAGAGGTTGTGGAGTTTCAGTATTGACTTAGCCGATCTCTCTTGCGTTTGATCGCTGCTGTCTGTTGCTTTTGGCTGCTTGCCGGCCACCGACGATGAAGTTGATCTGTCGGTTGGCGTTTTGAAACGCACCGTTGGGATTGCCCGCTTTTGGTGGAGGCGGAGGAGAGGGCTCCTTGCGACGGTTGTCTTTGCGGTCGCGAGCATCATGCTGACGGCGATCATCACGTCGATCATCACGGCGTTCGTCACGGTGGTCGTTGCGGTGTTCTTCACGACGGTCGTCGCGACAGTAGTCATCTCGACGATCATCATGTCGGTCATCGCGGCGATAGTCGCGGTGATAGTCACGGCGATCCCTATCGTCGTTGCGACGGTAAGGTCGTCGGTCGCGGTAATCACGTCGATCAGGTTGACGGTTACGGTTGTCATAGCGGCGACTGCTGTTCTGGTCGTCATTGTTGCCGCTCTTGGTTTTCTTGCGTTCTAGAGGCACCCCTAGAGCACGCTTCAACTGCTCACACTCCCTCATGGTATGCTTGGCGTCGCGGTGGAACTGGCACTAGTCGTCCATGACCATGTTGAAGTCGCCTTCGAGGAAGGTGGAAGGTCTAGGTGGATCGGTCGCGTAGACCTCGCCAGATCGCTTGCGTGACCTGCCGCCACCGTCATCATGATCATCTCCTTTGAAGTCGTGCATCACCGCATCTTGAGTGTCGACAAGCTTGTCGACGTAGGCCATGAGGTCGGCGATGGTGTTGGCGTCAGCTTCATGGATCTTCTCGAAGAGTTTTATGTTCGTTACCCCCTTTTTGTAGTAGGCTATGATGTCTTCATCCTTAACACCCGCAAGGGTGCTGCGGTTCTCGAAGTAGTGATTGGTGTACTCGCGGAGAGTTTCGTCCCTCCTCATCCGTACTTTGGTGAGGTGGTGAGTATTGCCTGGGCGATTATAGGTTGCCTGGTAGTTAGTTGTGAAGAGTCGCGACAAGGTCGCCCATGAGGTGATGCACTCTGTAGGGAGGTTGTCAAGCCACAGGAGTGGTGCTTTACCCATCACAAGGGGGAAGTATCCCGCCATGTGGTCTTCGTTGCCTCCAGACGCCCGGGCGGCGATGCTGTACATCTTCATCCAAATACTCGGGTCAGAGCGACCGTCGTATTTTTTGATGGCTGGCTTGAAGTCCTTAGGGTATCTAATTGTCCTGAGACGTCGTGAGAACGCTGGGAAATTGTTGATTGCTCCAGGACTAGCTGATGGGGCATAGGCCATCGGGATGACGTAGAGGTCATCGGGAGGACCATTATCTTGGTCGTACTGGGCACGACGTAGGAGCTCTTGGTCGTGCATTTGCCTAAGTTCTGTAGCTTGAATGGGATGACTGGCGTCGAGAGGATCAGGGGCCCCGTGGTCGAGGTCGTAGTTGGCACGTCGTGCTATCTCCACTTCATCTCGTATGCACTGACGTTGACTGCTCTAAGCGCGGTTGGCTTGTACTGGCGGAGGTTGAGCTCCTGCATTCTGTCCTGCATTGCCGACGATGTTCTGCTGCTGGGTGCCAGCAGCATTGCCGACGTTGCCTGCAGCATTAGCGGCGGCGTTCGCTGGAGGGTTGGCTGCTGCATTGGTAGCAGCGTTGGCTAGTGCATTGGCAGCAGCGTTGGCTGGTTGTATGACTTCATTCTCCCCACCTCCCTCTTCAGGCACGGGCTGAAGGGGAGCGCCATCGTTTCGGAGACGGCGACGGGGCCATTCCGACCTACTCCAGGAATAGGAGCTCGAAGCCGATCTGCTATACCCTGGTCCTCTTTCTTCAACTTGAGCAGTGGCGATGCAGATGTGAGCTTGCAGACGCCGAGTTGCAAGAGTATCCTCAAGTTGTCCCAGCGCAGCAAGGGCTGCACCTAGGTTAGCTTGAGGTGAGTTGAAGACTTCATGGCCATCTTGCTCGAAGTCCCTCAGGAGGTCTCTGGCACGCAGACGATGTCGACGGGGCTCGTTGTCCTGTCACTGAGGAGCGGGGGTGGTCCCCTGTTGATGACGTTGCCTGCGGGTTGGTCGCCGGCACCTGGTACGACATTGCCCGCGGCTTGACCTGGGGCTTGGGCTGCTGCAGCTGCATCTACTTCCTGCTGGCGACGCACAGCTCGTGCGGCATTAGCATTTTCTCGTTGTATGCGCTGCTCGTCCGTCTCACCAGCTTGAGGGGGTACATCAGCAGAAACCACGAGGACCTCTCGGTCTGGGATCTCAAACACCTCGCTCGGATAGTTGGGGAAGATGGTCGTGCGGGCGATCTGGAAGGCGAGGCGGTCCGGGGACGGCTCGCGGTTAATCCGACGGCGATGAGCCGTAGTGAGAGGTCGACGAAGCTTTTTGAGCACACGACACTGGCGAGCCGTGTGTTTGGAGTTTTCATGGACGGGGCAAGGGTCGTCGAGGTGACCTCTGCAGTTTCCACGATGTGGGATCTCTGGTCCAGATTGGATCTGGATCTTGTTCTTCATGTAGCGAGACGCTACATGAGCTGCGTTACGCAGACCAAGAGGCATTCAGGATGAGGATGAAGAGGTCCTGCGAGGGCGCTTGACGCGCTCACAGACCTTGATCGTGTCGGAGAGCTTGTCTTCGACACGATCGAGCCCCGCGATTAGGTCGCAAGGAGTGTGTGGGTGGGTTTCCTCCAGCAGATCGGAGCCGGCCTGCTGGTGGGAGGTGACCGCGTTGCCCTCGATGACGAGGCAGGCGGCTGGAGTGGTGGATTCCGCCGGCATAGAGCCAAAGCAGATGTCGATGGGGTTGGCGAGGATGTCCGCCATGCTCTCCGGGAAGATGACGTCGCTTGACGAAGCCATCGAGTTGCACGAAGAACCCTTGATTCCCCCCTACCTGGCGCGCCAACTGTCAGATGTTTAGATCTAGACAGCCCACAGGGGGGTCAACCCCGGTGGTTTATTTGTTCGGTGGGGTGGAATCTAGGGCTAAGAACTCGAGGGTTGCGCACGAGCACACGGAACACAGAGAACACGGCGAGTTTATACTGGTTCGGGCCTCCAGAGAGTAAAACCCTACGTCCAGTTGTTGGTGTAGATTGCTTGAGGATTGCGTGATTGTACAAAGGCCCGCCCTGCCCGCCTTATATAGGCCAGCGGACAAGGTCGGTGCCCAGACTCCTGGTCGGTTACGACCAGGAGACCTAAGTCTAGTTGTTTACAACACTTGCCATATCCGTCGATCTGCTTGGTCGGAATCCACCGATGTCTTGTCTTGCACGCCAAGTCTTGAAGTCGTTCCGGATAAGGTCGCCTGGGGAATGTTCTGGAAGGTCTTCAGGAGGTCGTGTTGGCCACCAACTAGGTCGGTCGGGCCCACTATCAGGTCGGCGGGTCTTCTGGTAGGCCGGACCCACTTGTCAGGGACGGCCGTGAGCCTGGTCGGTGGGGACCCAGGGGTACCCATGTCTCACACGCATCAAAAGGATCCGTTCTACTCCATTGGACCTGAAATGGTGTTCGAGAGTGCTTTGGACAATTTCGGACACATTCAGAATGTAAAAAGATGCAAACATTGTGTTTCGAACCTGAATGCATTATTTCGGGGTACCGAAGATGTAAAAAATGGATTCGCACCAAAAGCATCCATTCTACTCCATTGGATCCGAAATGATGTTTGGGAGTGCTTTGGACCATTTCGGAACCTTCATAATGTAAAAAGGTGCAAAACTTGTGTTTCGAACCTGAATGCACTATGTCAGGGTACCGAAGTTGCGGAAATGGTTTTGCACCAAATGCATCTATTCTACTCCATTGGACCCAAAATGATGTTTGGGAGTGTTTTGGAGCATTATGCAAACTTTCAACATGTAAAAAGATGCAAAACTTGTGTTTCGAACATGGATGCACTATTCCGGGGTACCGAAGTTGCGAAAACGGATTCGCATCAAAAGGATCCATTCTACTCCATTGGACCCGAAATGGTGTTTGTGAGTGCTTTGGACAATTTTGGAAACCTTCAGAACGTAAAAAGATGCAAAAATTGGGTTTCGAACCTGGATGCATTATTTCGAGGTACCGAAGTTGGGAAAACTGTTTCGCACCAAAAGCATTCATTCTACTCCATTGGACTCGAAATGATGTTTGGGAGTGCTTTGGACCATTTCGGAACCTTCAGAATTTAAAAAGGTGCAAAACTTGTGTTTCGAACCTGAATGCAGTATGTCGGGGTACCGAAGTTGCGAAAATGGTTTTGCACCAAATGCATCCATTCTACTCCATTGGACCCAAAATGAAGTTAGGAAGTGTTATTGAGCATTTCGCAAACTTTCAACATGTAAAAAGATGCAAAACCTGTGTTTCGAACATGGATGCACTATTCCGAGGTACCGAAGTTGCGAAAACGATTTCACATCAAAACAATCCATTCTACTCCATTGGACCTGAAATGGTGTTTGAGAGTGCTTTGGACCATTTCCAAAACCTTTAGAATGTAAAAAGATGCAAAAATTGTGTTTCGAATCTGAATGCATTATTTCGGGGTACCGAAGATGCAAAAACTATTTCTGACCAAAAGCATCCAATCTACTCCATTGGACCCAAAAGGATATTTGGGAATGCTTTGGACCATTTCGGAACCTTCATAATGTAAAAAGGTGCAAAACTAGTGTTTTGAACCTGAATGCACTATGTTGGGGTACCGAAGATAATGGTTTTGCGCCAAATGCATCCATTCTACTCCATTGGAACCAAAATGAAGTTAGGGAGTGTTTTGGAGCATTTCGCAAACTTTCAACATGTAAAAAGATTTCAACATGGTCCAAAGCACTCTCAAACTTGTGTTTCGAACATGGATGCACTATTCCGGGGTACCGAAGTTGCGAAAACGATTTCACATCAAAAGCATCCATTCTACTCCATTGGACCTGAAATGGTGTTTGAGAGTGCTTTGGACCATTTCGGAAACCTTTAGAATGTAAAAAGATGCAAAAATTGTGTTTCGAATCTGAATGCATTATTTCGGGGTACCGAAGATGCAAAAACTATTTTTGACCAAAAGCATCCATTCTACTCCATTGGACCCAAAAGGATGTTTGGGAGTGCTTTGGACCATTTCGGAACCTTCATAATGTAAAAAGGTGCAAAACTTGTGTTTCGAACCCGAATGCACAATGTCGGGGTACCGAAGATAATGGTTTTGCACGAAATGCATCCATTCCACTCCATTGGACCCAAAATGAAGTTAGGGAGTGTTTTGGAGAATTTCGCAAACTTTCAACATGTAAAAAGATGCAAAACTTGTGTTTCAAACCTGGATGCACTATTCCGGGGTGCCGAAGTTGCGAAAACGGTTTCACATCAAAAGCATCCATTCTACTCCATTGGACCTGAACTGGTGTTTGAGAGTGCTTTGGACCATTTCGGAAACCTTTAGAATGTAAAAAGATGCAAAAATTGTGTTTCGAATCTGAATGCATTATTTCGGGGTACCGAAGATGCAAAAACGGTTTTGCACCAAAAGCATCCATTCTACTCCATTGGATCCGAAATGATGTTTGGAAGTGCTTTGGACCATTTCAGAACCTTCATAATGTAAAAAGGTGCAAAAGTTGTGTTCCGAACCCGAATGCACTATGTCGGGGTACCAAAGTTGCGAAAATGGTTTTGCACCAAAGGCATCCATTCCACTCCATTGGATCCAAAATGAAATTAGGGAGTGTTTGGAGCAATTCGCAAACTTTTAGCATGTAAAAAGATGCAAAACTTGTGTTTCGAACATAGATGCACTATTCTAGGGTACCGAAGTCGTGAAAACGGTTTCGCATCAATACCATCGATTCTACTCCATTGGACCTGAAATGGTGTTTGAGAGTGCTTTGGACCATTTCGGAAACCTGTAGAATGTAAAACTATGCAAAAATTGTGTTTCGAATCTGAATGCATTATTTTGGGGTACCGAAGATGCAAAAACTGTTTCGCACCAAAAGCATCCATTCTACTCCATTGGACCCGAAATGATGTTTGGGAGTCCTTTGGACCATTTTGGAACCTTCAGAATGTAAAAAAGGTGCAAAACTTGTGTTTCGAACCTGAATGCACAATGTCGGGGTACTGAAGTTGCGAAAATGGTTTTGCACCAAATGCATCCATTCTACTCCATTGGACCCAAAATGAAGTTAGGGAGTGTTTTGTAGCATTTCGCAAACTTTTAGCATGTAAAAAGATGCAAAACTTGTGTTTCGAACATGGATGCACCATTCCGGGGTACCGAAGTTGCGAAAACGGTTTCGCATCAAAAGGATCCGTTCTACTCCATTGGACCTGAAATGGTGTCCGAGAGTGCTTTGGACAATTTCGGAAACATTCAGAATGTAAAAAGATGCAAACATTATGTTTCGAACCTGAATGCATTATTTCGGGGTACCGAAGATGCAAAAAACGGATTCGCACCAAAAGCATCCATTCTACTCCATTGGATCCGAAATGATGTTTGGGAGTGCTTTGGACCATTTCGGAACCTTCGTAATGTAAAAAGGTGCAAAACTTGTGTTTCGAACCTGAATGCACTATGTCAGGGTACCGAAGTTGCGGAAATGGTTTTGCACCAAATCCATCTATTCTACTCCATTGAACCCAAAATGATGTTTGGGATTGTTTTGGAGCATTACGCAAACTTTCAACATGTAAAAAGATGCAAAACTTGTGTTCCGAAGATGGATGCACTATTCTGATGTACCGAAGTTGCGAAAACGGATTCGCATCAAAAGGATCCATTCTACTCCATTCGACCCGAAATGGTGTTTGTGAGTGCTTTGGACCATTTTGGAAACCTTCAGAACGTAGAAAGATACAAAAATTGTGTTTCGAACCTGGATGCATTATTTCGAGGTACCGAAGTTGGGAAACTGTTTCGCACCAAAAGCATTCATTCTACTCCATTGGACCCGAAATCATGTTTGGCAGTGCATTGGACCATTTCGGAACCTTCAGAATTTAAAAAGGTGCAAAACTTGTGTTTCGAACCTGAATGCAGTATGTCGGGGTACCGAAGCTGCGAAAATGGTTTTGCACCAAATGCATCCATTCTACTTCATTGGACCAAAAATGAAGTTAGGGAGTGTTATGGAGCATTTCGCAAACTTTCAACATGTAAAAAGATGCAAAACTTGTGTTTCGAACATGGATGCACTATTCCGGGGTACCGAAGTTGCGAAAACTATTTCACATCAAAAGCATCCATTCTACTCCATTGGACCTGAAATGGTGTTTGAGAGTGCTTTGGACCATTTCGGAAACCTTTAGATTGTAAAAAGATGCAAAAATTGTGTTTCGAATCTGAATGCATTATTTCGGGGTACCGAAGGTGCAAAAACTATTTCTGACCAAAAGCATCCATTCTACTCCATTAGACCCAAAAGGATGTTTGGGAATGCTTTGGACCATTTTGGAACCTTCATAATGTAAAAAGGTGCAAAACTTGTGTTTCGAACCTGAATGCACTATGTCGGGGTACCGAAGATAATGGTTTTGCACCAAATGCATCCATTCTACTCCATTGGACCCAAAATGAAGTTAGGGAGTGTTTTGGAGCATTTCGCAAACTTTCAACATGTAAAAAGATGCAAAACTTTTTTTTCGAACATGGATGCACTATTCCGGGGTACCGGAGTTACGAAAACGATTTCACATCAAACGCATCCATTCTACTCCATTGGACCTGAAATGGTGTTTGAGAGTGCTTTGGACCATTTTGGAAACCTTTAGAATGTAAAAAGATGCAAAAATTGTGTTTCGAATCTGAATGCATTATTTCGGGGTACCGAGGATGCAAAAACTATTTCTGACCAAAAGCATCCATTCTACTCCATTGGACCCAAAAGGATGTTTGGGAATGCTTTGGACCATTTCGGAACCTTCATAATGTAAAAAGGTGCAAAACTTATGTTTCGAACCTGAATGCACTATGTCGGGGTACCGAAGATAATGGTTTTGCACCAAATGCATCCATTCTACTCCATTGGACCCAAAATGAAGTTAGGGGGTGTTTTGGAGAATTTCGCAAACTTTCAACATGTAAAAAGATGCAAAACTTGTGTTTCAAACATGGATGCACTATTTCGGGGTACCGAAGTTGCGAAAACGGTTTCACATCAAAAGCATTCATTCTACTGCGTTGGACCTGAAATGGTGTTTGACAGTGCTTTGGACCATTTCGGAAACCTTTAGAATGTAAAAAGATGCAAAAATTGTGTTTCGAATCTGAATGCATTATTTCGGGGTACCGAAGATGCAAAAACTGTTTCGCACCAAAAGCATCCATTCTACTCCATTGGACCCGAAATGATGTTTGGGAGTCCTTTGGACCATTTTGGAACCTTCAGAATGTAAAAAAGGTGCAAAACTTGTGTTTCGAACCTGAATGCACAATGTCGGGGTACTGAAGTTGCGAAAATGGTTTTGCACCAAATGCATCCATTCTACTCCATTGGACCCAAAATGAAGTTAGGGAGTGTTTTGTAGCATTTCGCAAACTTTTAGCATGTAAAAAGATGCAAAACTTGTGTTTCGAACACGGATGCACCATTCCGGGGTACCGAAGTTGCGAAAACGGTTTCGCATCAAAAGGATTCGTTCTACTCCATTGGACCTGAAATGGTGTCCGAGAGTGCTTTGGACAATTTCGGAAACATTCAGAATGTAAAAAGATGCAAACATTATGTTTCGAACCTGAATGCATTATTTCGGGGTACCGAAGATGCAAAAAACGGATTCGCACCAAAAGCATCCATTCTACTCCATTCGACCCGAAATGGTGTTTGTGAGTGCTTTGGACCATTTTGGAAACCTTCAGAACGTAGAAAGATGCAAAAATTGTGTTTCGAACCTGGATGCATTATTTCGAGGTACCGAAGTTGGGAAACTGTTTCGCACCAAAAGCATTCATTCTACTCCATTGGACCTGAAATGGTGTTTGACAGTGCTTTGGACCATTTCGGAAACCTTTAGAATGTAAAAAGATGCAAAAATTGTGTTTCGAATATGAATGCATTATTTCGGGGTACCGAAGATGCAAAAATTGTTTCGCACCAAAAGCATCCATTCTACTCCATTGGGCCCAAAAGGATGTTTGGGAGTCCTTTGGACCATTTCGGAACCTTCAGAATGTAAAAAAGGTGCAAAACTTGTGTTTCGAACTTGAATGCACTTTGTCGGGGTACCGAAGTTGCGAAAATGGTTTTGCACCAAATGCTTCCATTCTACTCCATTTGACCCAAAATGAAGTTAGGGAGTGTTTTAGAGCATTTCACAAACTTTCAGCGTGTAAAAAGATGCAAAACTTGTGTTTCGAACATGGATGCACTATTCCGGGGTACCGAAGTTGCGGAAACGGTTTTGCATCAAAAGGATGCTTAGGGCTGTTTTGAAAAAGAACATCAAAATGTGGGAAGAATGTTTACCTCATATTGAATTTGCTTATAATCGCTCGCAACACTCTACCACTAAGAAGTTCCCTTTTGAAATTGTTTATGGTTTTGTGCCACATGCTCCTATTGATTTGCTGCCACTTCCAACCTCAGAATGAGTGAACCTTGATGCTACACAACATGCAGAACTGATCCTAAAATTGCATGAAACTACTACAGAAAACATAGAATGCATGAATTCTAAGAACAAACTTGCTGCTGACAAAGGAAAGAAACATGTCACAATTGAACCTGGTGATCTAGTTTGGTTACACTTGAGAAAGGATAGGTTTCCTGATTTAAGAAAGTCCAAATTGCTGCCTAGAGCTGATGGCCCTTTTAAAGTGTTAGAAAGGGTTAATGATAATGCATACAAACTTGAACTGCCTGCGGATTTTGGTGTTAGTCCTACATTTAACATTACAGATTTAAAGCCTTATTTGGGAGAGGAGGACGAGCTTGAGTCAAGGACGACTCAAATGCAAGAAGGGGAGGATGATGAGGACATCCCTACCATTGATACAACCATACCTAGTGTTCAGCAAGGACCAATGACTCGAGCCCGTGCACGACAACTCAACTATCAGGTGAAGTCGTTCCTCGCTGTTCATACAAACCCATCTCAGAATTAGATGCTACTTAACTATGGTGGTGAATGTATTATTCTTAGGAACATAGGACATGAAGAAGAGGGGAGAACGAACCACAACAACCCAGAATGTTGCCCTTCTCCCCGTTTGAAGATGAGGGGCACTCCCATGCAAACGTCGTGAATCACTCCGTTTTGAGTCGAACAGACAGACAGATAGCACTAGATTGTTTCAGCCATATCTCTTAGCTCCGGAGGTTATTTGGGGCATATGGGTACTTGTTGGAAAGATCTTGAAGTCTACTTTCAAATGAGTCAAGGAAGACACTCTGGTTCTTAAGGAGTCGCCCAGAATTTACAGAAAGACGTTCAGACCTTTCAGCTGGAGGCTGACAAGCTTGTATCAAGTTAAGCTCATTAGAGGCCCATTTTATTTTAGGGTTTGCACCCTCCCACGCCCCCTTGCTGCCTTCCATGTATAAATACATGCTCTAGCCGCCAAGGGAAGGTTGGGTTTTGTTTAGATGCAAGTTAGCTGCTCCTACTTCATGGTGAACGCGTGTGTCAATCTGACCACCCGATTTGCTTGATTCAAGACCCCAACTCGTGTTCCAGATTCATATTGTTTTCAATCCGTGAATTATTTGCTTGTTATCTTGTTCTTGCTTGTTCTCGATTTCTAGCAGGAGCATTGGTGTTCTTGGCATGGTAAAAACACCTCAATCAAAGACGGTGTACCTGTTGCTAAGGCGCAGCCCCTGTTGGTGTTGTAGTCGGAGAGCCAACGTCGAATCCACCCCCAAATCGAATTTACCCCCAACTCTCATCGAAGGTCAGGAACAAACCCTAGCAGGGTCCTATCACCAAGGGTTATGCACGATCCATGTGTCGTGTCGTGTGTACAGCCTTGACGGGACGGGATGGGACGGGCCTGCTCCGCTCCCCTCCCGTCGTGTCCACAGCCACAACCGCCGCCCGCCCTGAGGAGTAAGCTGGACCTGCTGGGTTACGTGTGCCACATGGTGCTCCAGCCTAGGTTACACGGCTTGCTGCCATTTGTACATTGGGATCGTACCATCCCTTGTTTACGCATGAAGGGATTTCACATTTTTTCCGTTGCATGACTCGGCGATTACGAAACCCAAAGCTGCTAGCTGCCCCGCGTGGCCGGCTTACACGTGCACGGCTTGTTGGGTTATGCCATCCTCGCTGGATCGTGGCACAGGCAACTGCAGGGTCCAGTTGCCGGAAAACCGCCCTGCGCTAGATACACGCGGGCCACACAACATGGAATGTGCAAGTGCAAACCGCTAATCCCGGTGTTGCCTCTCAAACGTCCCGTTTACTCCTCGTCTTCAACTGTTGCTGGCGTCGCCTCCAACCGCTGACATAGGGCCCACGTTCCAGGACCCACATGGTAGCGGGTGGGAAATGATGAGTTTGCCCAGTTTTTTTTCTCATTTACGTATTTTCGTGGGGTTGAAAGGCCGCGACCGCTTTGGACTTTTCGGATTCCATCTGCTTGCTTTCCCAGTTTCCACCCCCTCGGAGGACATGAGCGCGGCAGTCGTGGTCGTCGATGCCGATTGATTCGTTTCTTCGTCACACAGGTCAGGCCCTACAACCTTAATCGTACACATTGGAACTGATGGTTTGCGCTCTTCTAGTTTTGTGTTGGGTTCGATGCGCTCAGATTGTTTCTGTTATGGAGCAATGATTTAAGTGTCAGTAATGTACCTCCGTGTTGCTTTCATTTCAAGAACTTTGGTATTGATCGAGGTTAGCGGCGGAGGCGTGGCCCCAGTCGGCGGTGGCATATAGCAGGTGCGGGGCAGGCAAGATGATGGGAAGGAGGAGGTGTGGTAGCCCACCACCTCTTCTGCCCCGTCACTACCCCCACCCAATTCATGAGCATTTTATTTGATTTGATTTGATTTGATTTTTTAGTTCCATCCCGTAGTTTTGGCAAGTGTAGGAAATCAGAACTTGCAGGGATGCCTTTCAATTGTTTGCCAACCTAATTCTAGGCATCTCTAGAAATTTTGGCTGCCAATGCAATGCACTTGTTCTTGTTGTCGTAACCAAGCAGGCTCTTATTATTATTATTTTTGAAATTAAAGGCAGGAGCACTGCCACCACCTCATATTAATATAGGAGTTTATTTGCGGTGAGTTAGTGGTGTGTGCATTGTGGGGATTGATACAAGTATTATTTTGTGATTACTTTGTCCCTGAAAAGGAAAGTTCTACTACTTGCCAGGGATCTCCATAGGAGCTTTGATACTAGTGTGGAAATGGATCATTTGAGCACAGATGCTGAAGGTATCCTGAACTTTCTGTGTTTATACCTTGTCGTCGTTCTTTTCCCTTCTATTGTAAGTTAATGCACCATAGTCTGATTGCTTATTCTGCTGCTTTGTAGAAGATAGTGGCCATCATGATGGTGCGGTGGGGCAATTTCATAAAGTCACAGAGGGTGAAGTGTAGATGCCATATAACTCAAAAGCGCAAAGCTCCGTATTCTGATTGTTTTGTCAATAAAATTTTTAACCATGTACTAGTAAGTTTGTCCAATTAGGATTGTTGCTTGTCAGACTTAGGTCATTCTTAGTGGGGTTTTATGGTATTCAATTTGCTGACATAAATCTGTAACATAGTGTTGACGTTAATACATCCATCACAAAAATATCGATGCTACTTGTCATGGGACTTTGAAAGGTTTGCTGTTCACATGCTCTAAATCATCAACCGGCTTTAGACCATGACAGAATCTGTCAACATATCACTGTTATTTTACCAAAGTATTAATTTATTTTTCCTGTATCTTTGTGTTCCCATTGTGTCGACCCATTCCCTAACTTTAATTGGTGCATTGTTCTTTTTGTTGTATCTAAAGGTTCCAACTCCAAGAAGGAATACAGAAACCGCACCAAAGGCAAAATTAGAAAGTGTTTCACTTAGACTTGAGTATCTGATTCAGAACCCTCAAGTAAAAAACCAAGACAAGATCCGACCATCTTTGTACTCAATTTTCACCCAAAGATACAGATTCAAACTATCTGATTTCATTCAATACTCCTTCTTTCTGGTATTTTGGCTGTTGCCATATATAATTCTGTATGTTTTTATTTGCTAAGAGAAGGATGTACATATAAGAACAAGGTGCTCTCCAAGTTTAGTGATCAAAGCCAACAAAAATATGAAGCGAAAACAAAGAGAAAGAATTATTGAAATTGGTCTTCGTTCTTATTTGGAAATGAAGCTCAATGACTCCCTTTTGCAGCTCGGAGCATGGATGCTGATGCACTTTGATGTAGAAGTGATAGAGGCGGAGTGCCCGATCTTTCGGTGAGCGAAGATAAATCCGATTTGGTGGAAGTGGACCCTCATGATCCAACTACGACGAGCGAACCCGAAGCGTCAATGCAATCACTGAACCAACTCCCAATGGTTACCAACCTTGCTGGCGCAAGATCAGCCTGATCATGAAGATCGTGTCATGTCTGCAATCAAAGAATGAACAAGAAAAAGACGCGAGCAATCTTAATATCACTCGAAGGTGGGGTTCTGAAATCACGAGGACAACACGTATTTGTGTGTGTTCGAGAGTAGCTAAAGCTAGATGAAAACAAAACCCAAGTCTGAAAATAAAAGAGGGGTCTATCTAAATAGAGGCGACGCAGCCCCTGGCGGCAGGAGGGGGCGTGAACAGTACCGACAGTACTGTTCATGCCAGCCCTAGGGCGCCCCCACTTGGACCTCCTATTGGGCCAGCTTTATTCTTCTGGGCCTTCGTTCTTTAACAGCATGATGTAATTCAATTCCTTCGCACGAGCCTGAGTAATAGGCAAAGTTGGCGGGAGTGGCGCCTGGGCCTGAAGTGGAAGCGAGAATGGCGCCTGAGCCTGTGCAGGTGGCGCCTGGGTGGTGCTGGAGATGTACTCATGTCGTCGGTGATGTCCGCATCATCCTCCCCTTCTTGAACTGAAGTCGTCCTCGATGACAATTCCTCATCTTATCCCGCATAAGGTTCCAAATCTGCAACATTAAAACTAGTGGAAACACCAAACTCCGCAGGCAGGTCAAGAATATAAGCGTTATCATTAATCTTGGTTAGCACTTTAAAAGGACCAGCGGCACGAGGCATCAATTTAGAACGGCACAAAGCAGGAAAACGATCCTTTCTCAAATGCCACCAAACCATATCACCAGGTTCAAAAGTATCAAGTTTTCTACCTTTACTACCAGCAACCTGATACTTAGCATTAGCAGCAGCAATGTTTTGTTGAGTTTGTTCATGCAAGTTAATCATTTGTTCAACATGTGCAACAGCATCTATGTGCGGGACGTCCGCAGCATCAAGCGAAAACAAATCAATAGACGCCCGAGGAATGTAACCATAAACAATTTGAAAAGGGCTCATCTTGGTAGAAGAATGTGTTTCATGATGATAAGCAAACTCAACATGAGGCAAGCAATCTTCCCAACGTTTCAAATTTTTATCCAAGACAGCCCTAAGAATGGTTGACAAAGTTCGATTAACTATCTCAGTTTGACCATCAGTCTGAGGGTGACAAGTTGTGCTAAATAGCAATTTAGTTCCCAATTTATTCCAAAGTGATCTCCAAAAATGACTGAGAAACTTATCATCACGATCAGAAACGATTGTATGTGGAATACCATGCAAACGAATAATCTCCCTAAAGAACAATTTAGCAATGTTGCTAGCATCATCAGTCTTATGACAAGGAATAAAATGAGCCATTTTGGAGAAATGATCAACAACCACAAACTGCTATCCCTCCCCCTCTTAGTTCTAGGCAATCCCAAAACAAAGTCCATAGATATATCACACCAAGGAGAAGTAGGGATAGGCAAAGGCATGTACAAACCATAGTTGTTCAACCGTGACTTAGCTTTTTGACAAGTAATGCAGCGGGCAACAAGGCGCTCAACATCTTTATGCATCCGGGACCAAAAGAAGTGGGCGGCCAGCACCTCATGCGTCTTGTAAATGCTAAAGTGCCCCATGAGGCCGCCTCCATGCGCTTCCTATAACAACAAAAGACGAATCGAACTAGCTGGAACACACAGCTTGTTAGTGCGAAACAGGAACTTGTCCTGCAAGTGAAATTTGTCCCATGGTTTCCCATTAACACAATGAGCAAAAACATCTTTAAAATCAGCATCGTCCACATATAGATCTTTCACAGTTTGCAAGCTGAAAATTTTAAAATCTAACTGTGACAGCATAGTATAGCGATGAGACAAAGCATCAACAATAATATTATCCTTCCCGTTCATGTGTTTAATTATGTAAGGAAAGGACTCAATGAATTCTACCCATTTAGCATGATGACGGTTCAGATTTGTTTGGGTACAAATATGTTTCAAAGCCTCATGATCAGAATGAATGATGAACTCGCGGTGCCAAAGATAGTGTTGTCATGTTTGCAAAGTACGCACTAAAGCATAAAGTTCCTTATCATAAGTTGAGTATTTCAAGCTACCACGACTTAATTTCTCGCTAAAGTAAGCAACCGGGTTTCCTTCTTGTAACAAAACAGCACCTAGCCCAATACCACTAGCATCGCATTCAAGCTCAAACACTTTAGTAAAATCAAGCAACTGCAAGAGAGGAGCGTGGGTTAACGTATCTTTCAATGTGTTGAACGCTACCTCCTGTGAATCACTCCAAGCAAAAGGGACATCTTTCTTTGTAAGCTCATGTAGAGGTGCTGCAATGGTGTTAAAATCACGGACAAAACGGCGGTAGAAACCTGCAAGGTCAAGGAAACTCCGAATCTGTGCAACCGTCGTCGGTGTAGGCCACTCCCGAATGGCGTCAATCTTGCTGCTGTCCACCTCAATACCCTGTGGAGTAACAACATAACCAAGAAACGAGACACATTGTGTGCAAAAGATGCATTTTTCAATGTTAGCAAATAAATGGGCATGCCTCAACACGTCAAAAACAGTAGTCAAATGTTCTAAATGCTGTGCCATAGACTTGTTGTAAATCAGGATATCATCAAAATAAACAACGACAAACAATCCTATGAAGGGCCTCAGGACTTCATTCATCAAGCGCATAAAAGTGCTGGGAGCATTAGTCAAACCAAACGAGATAACCAACCATTCATATAAGCCAAATTTCGTTTTAAAAGCTGTTTTCCATTCATCTCCCAATTTCATTCTAATCTGGTGGTAACCACTACGCAAATCAATCTAAGTAAAAAGAATGGCACCATTAAGCTCATCTAGCATATCATCAAGGCGTGGTATAGGATATCGACAGCGAATGGTGATGTTATTAATAGCACGACAGTCTACACACATACACCATGAACCATCTTTCTTAGGAACAAGTAACACAGGAACTGAGCAAGGGCTAAGAGACTCACGAATGTAACCCTTATCAAGCAACGCCTGCACCTGGCGATGAATCTCCTTCATCTCATCTGGGTTTCTATGGTACGGGGCACAGTTTGGAAGCTAGGCGCCTGGAATGAGGTCGATCTGGTGCTTAATGCCACGAAGCGGTGGAAGACCCGGTGGCAATTCTTTGGGAAAGACATCAGCGTACTCCTACAAAAGGTTAGCAACCGTAGGTGGAATATCCAAAGATGGTGCATCATCAAGTGAAACAAGCACGCTAAAGCATACAAGTGCATAGCATGGCAAATGAACATCTCGAATATCATCAAAATCAGCACGTGTAGCAAGTAAAATAGGAGCATTCAACTTAACTTCAGATTTATCAGAAGTGGATGGTGATGTTCCTATTGTTTAGCAGTTTTAACAGCTCTAGCAAGATCATCTTTAACAATTTGTTCAGGTGTCATAGGATGTATAATTATTTTCTGACCCTTAAACATGAGAGAATAATGATTTGAACGACCATGATGTAAGGTATCAGTATCATATTGCCAAGGTCTACCAAGTAACAAAGAGCATGCTTCCATAGGAACAACATCACAATCAACATAATCAGAGTAAGCACCTATAGAAAAAGGAACACACACCGATCGTGATACTCTAATTTTGCCACCATCATTAAGCCATTGAATGTGATATGGGTTTGAATGCTTACGAGTGGGTAACAACAACTCCTCTACCAGCATGGTACTCGCCAAATTGTTGCAGCTCCCGCTGTCGATGATGATGCGAATCGACCGCTCCTGCACAACACCCTTCGTATGGAATAGAGTGTGTCACTTATTCTTCTCGGCTGGGGTGACCTGTGTACTAAGAACACGCTGCACAACAAGACTCTCGTACCTATTGGCGTCGCTCGGATTGACATGTATGTCCGTCTTAGCTGCATGGTCAGTGGCAAGCAAAGTATGTTCAATTTCTTCTGAATCACTAGCTGAGGAGTACTCACCATCGTCACGAATGAGTAATGTGCGCTTGTTCGGGTAGTCCCGAAATACGTGGCCAAATCCTCTACAGCGATGACACTGAATATCTCGTGTACGGACTGTGGGAGCAGGAGCTGCGCCTGTGGGTGGGGTGGCACCTGTAGCTGGGGCGGTTCCTGCATGCTTGGCCGTCCTCTCACGCGGTGTAGGTGCGGGTGTGGATGGCGTAGGAGGAGCAGGTGCTGAACTGGACGACGAGCTTCTACCCGCAAAAGAGTTAGAATATGTCCTCGAGCGGCGTCCCTACACTTCACGTTCAGCTTTGCAAGCAAACTCAAATAATTGGGTCATGTCAGTATATTCTTTATAATCAAGGATGTCTTGAATTTCGCGGTTCAAACCACCACGAAAGCGTGCCATTGCAGCGTCGGGTTCCTCCAATATACCACAACGAATCATACCTTTTTGCAACTCCTGGTAGTAGTCCTCAACAGACTGAGAACCTTGCTGAAATCATTGCATTTTGTTAAGCAAATCACAAGCATAATATGAAGGTACAAATCTATGTTGCATAGCAGCTTTTAATTGCTCCCAAGTTGTCGAAACAACAGTAGGATGTTTATTTTTATACTCACGCCACCAAATTAAAGCAAAATCAGTAAATTCACTGATGGCAGCCTTAACTTGAGAACTAGCAGCAATATCATGACATGAAAATTTTTGTTCAACTTCTAACTGCCAATCAAGTTATGCAGCAGGATCATATTTGCCATTAAAAGGTGGAATTTTAAATTTGATTTTAGAGAATGAATCGGTACCGGTGGGGCGGCGTGGTACACGGCGGGCACGATCGCGGCTGTCTCCAACGCCCTGCTCCGAATCACCACCATAATCTTTCTATAACTCCGTTATCGTAGTGTGCAATGCATCGAGTCATGCCACAATGGCGTCGAGGGTGGTCTTAGCAGACGTCTATGCAAGGTCAATCTGATCAAACCGCTCGTTCGATGAAGTGACCGTCGAATCCAGCCATTCATGTAGCGTTTTCATGTCAGTGGTAAGTCCCGCAATCTGTGTCCGCATCTCCTGTAGCTGGTCATCCTTCTTGTCGTCACTGTCTGCCATGGTTAGCGCAAACACAAAAACAAAATCGATGACAACAATAGGGTGTAAAGCTCACAAAGGCGCTCAAACTAGTGCTGTTATCAAATTCTTAGCCATTCTTACCAAGCACACAGGGCGAATTGCAACCAACCGGTGGAACTCACGAAAGATAGGAGGAGCGATTGCCTGGAGAAACAAAGTCGGCTCGTCGTAGGAAAATGTGGAGTTCTAGGTAGGCTGCACTCAAGTCAAGGATTAGCATAATCAAACAATAATGCAAAGCTGAATTATAGTGCTAAGCGACGTAACAAAGCTGCTGGAAACAAAGTGCCAAGATAAACAAGATTAGTTGGGGGAGGGAAAAGAAAATCAGGAAAAGGAAAAAAAAGAAACTGGACGCGCACGTCCGGCGCGGCAGGAAAAGACCGACCGACACCCGTCCCAAGACGTGGTCATCCACGTTCGGCCTCCTTTTTTTCTTTCCTCTTTTTTTAGTGACTTTCCTTTTTTTTTGACTTACCAAGTCACACACGGTAGGGAGGAGTGGCGATCAGGGGACGGCCCGGCGCTAGGCGGGCATTCCAGAAGGGGACACGCGCTAGCCAGGGCCGGCAAGGTGGTGCACTCAGGGAGAGGCACGCACGCTCTAGAGGGTAGGGCGCGTCCCAGGGGGTTGGCACGACCGGCGCGTGCGTGTGTTGCGTCCTTTCCTTTTTCCTTTTCTTTTCTTTTTCTTTTTTTTAACTTTCCAAACTACACACGCAGGAAGGGGGGTTGATCAGGTGGCGCGATTAGGGGGGAGTGCGGAGCTGACCAGACACGCGCGATCCTGAGGGGGAGACGCGCTCCAGGAGGCACGACGATGAGCGGACGGTGGGCGAGTAGAAGAAAAATGGCGGCGGAGAGCGGCAAAGGAAGATGGCGGCAGCGTTAGGGTTTGATGAAAAAGAAGCAAACAAGGATTAGAACACAAAGTAACCAGCAACAATTGAACACGTAAGCACACAAATTCAACAACGCAAATTATTGAAAGAAAGTGCGAGGCTCTAAAGGGTGCTGGGACAATGATTTAACCTGATAATATTTTTTTGGTTTTCTGGACTGTAGGTAATAGAAAAACACTCGATAAACTCACCGATTAACCTGGAAAGTTGATACCACTTGATAGAGACCTAGTGCCCGATCTTTTGGTGAGCGAAGATAAATCCGATTTGGTGGAAGTAGACCCTCACGATACGACTACGACGAGCGAACCCAAAGCGCTAATGCAATCACTGAACCAACTCCCAATGGTTACCAACCTTGCCGGCGCAAGATCAGCTTGATCACGAAGATTGTTTCCTGTTCGCAATCGAAGAACGAACAAGAAAAAGACGCGAGCAATCTTAATATCACTCGAAGGTGGGGTTCTGAAATCACGAGGACAACACATATTTGTGCGTGTTCGAGAGTAGCTAAAGCTAGATGAAAACAAAACCCAAGTCTGAAAATAAAAGAGGGGTCTATCTAAATAGAGGGATGCAGCTCCTGGCGGCAGGAGGGGGCGTGAACAGTACCACGTGCTACAATACTATAGGTACTGTTCATGCCAGCCCTAGGGCGCCCCCACTTGGACCTCCTGTTGGGCCAGCTTTATTCTTCTAGGCCTTCGTTCTTTAACAGTATGATGTAATTCAATTCCTTCGCACGAGCCTGAGTAATTGGCCCAGTTGGCGGGAGTGGCGCCTGGGCCTGAAGTGGAAGCGAGAATGGCACCCGAGCCTGTGCAGGTGGCGCTTAGGGTGGTGCTGGAGGAGATGTACTCGTGTCGTCGGTGATGTCTGCATCAATAAGACATGTGCTTTAATTTTGGTTCTGCTGGAAGTGTACCTGTAAACAAAACAAGTCTTGCTAGGTTAACTGGATTACCATTCAATGGGCAAAAAAATTGTACCAGAAACTGGCAGGTCAAAGAATGTCCGTCAGTTCAAAGATAATTTGGGTATACCCAAATGTGCAAAGGGATTCCCGGATGAGTATTTACTCAATGAGATCAATAAGGGCAAAGATGATGATCTTTCGTCACATATTGGCTTTTGCTTTTATCTGACAATATATTGGCTCCTGACACACTTAACAATGTCAACCCTAAATTGCTGAATATTTGCCAAGATGTGAGACATATAAAGTCCTATGAGTGGGTTGGCTACATACTGGAAGATATAAAAAACAGTGCCAAGGATATACAGAAAAAGATTTATAATGATCCATCATTTAATTCTTACATGAAAGGGCCAACATATTTCCTTAGAGTAAGGACTATCCATATCAAATCGTAATCCTATTTCAGGAGTTATTTTTCTTTATTATTGTAGCTCATGCATCTGCTGTTTATGCAGTTATATTTGTGGACTGGCTCGAACATGGGAGTGAGATTAAACAATCTGTTCAAGCTGATCCACCTCATTTTATATTTTGGGATAGCCACGAGGAAACTAAATAGATTGAAAAGGATCATCTGTTGCAATCTGGAATTTTCGGAATGCTAAAGGTAACTCTTCATTTTATATTCTTTTGCAACTCATGCTTAGCTATTTTTTTGGCCTAATGCATTTTTGCACTATTTTGATTCATCTCAATTTTTTCAATGCAGTTGAAAAATGACAACAGTACATGTTATGCACAAGATTTCCACCGCACAGATTCAACGACATATATCTCAATTGACAAAGTATTCGATAGTATCAATCTGCCACCAGATGTGAGTTTTGCACACCTTGTTTTCCTTGCTGCCGTGTGACCGTACTTTCATGAATGAAACAATGTATTTGAGTTATCAAAGACATGTAGTAGAATATATTTTTATATTTCTGGTCTTGACACATCATTGTCTGATTAACAGTTGAAGTCGCAAATTGTCAAGAAGATTGAGTATCATAAAATTGCCAATTTGGACCAGATCTCGGGGACTTTTGGTCTCTTGATCAGTTTAATCACTGAATTGGACAAGGAATTTCAGAGAACTAACAATCAGACTGTACAAAAACTTCTTGCTGAAATTGCTTCGCTCCTTTGTGAGTCAACTAGAACTGAGGAATTGGCTGAATAGCAACTCCATGAGGTTCATATCTGCATAGTCTCAGTCTTTATTTTGCAATTTCTGTAAATTATTGCTGAAATCACAAATCTCAAATGTTAATCGATGGTTGTTATTTCTTAACATTCAAGAAAATGGAACTGCATCTCTGTATTTTCAGGGACCCCAGGATAAGGTTATACACAAACTGGCTTGTAATCAGTTTTCAGTTATTTGGATTTTTTGTTGAACAGCTTAAATGTTTTGATTCATGCACTTGAATTATCTTAGATAAGCTGTAAAACAGTTTACATGATTTATACTCTCTCCGTCCCATAAAAAGAGCAATCCTAGATTTTGAAAAAAAATCCCACAAAGAATGCAATCCTAGAAAATAGATCTAATCACCTTCCTAATTAAGTGATCAGATCTGATTTGCGTGGCAAAACTTACTGCATTTGGCAAAGAAGTGAGGGTATTAAAGTCTTTTCATTCCTCTACAAATCTGTCCTAAAAAACTGAAATTGCACTCTTTCATGGGATGGAGGGAGTACGTGTTGTTTGTATAGTTAATTCGAGTATAATATATGGCAGGAAACATTGGATTCCACTTATAGGCCTTGGGCTTCTCTTGAAAAGCAGATTGTCTTGTCCATCTCCAAACTAATTGTGGATGCTAGAGACTACGTCTGGTTCCGCGCTGTCTGCAAGAACTAGAACGATGCCATCGATCCCAGTGCTGACATATGCTTTCAGCCCTGGATCATGACGTCTGAGTACAATGAATGCCTACAGTATCAGACGTTGGATGGGACCTGGTCTGCATGCATAAATGTCTCGGTTCTAAAGGGCAAGATAGTGGCTAAGTGCGGCTATTTCCCTGCCCTTGTTTGTGGAAGGATTACCGGTTATGACAGTGGCCTCCTTATCGGTATCGATAATAGAAAGAATGCTAAGGGTGTGGTTGTCAACCCGTTGACTGGGTGGAACACCGAACTGCCGCCCCTGCCCAGTACCATCCATGGCAAGGCGGAATATGGATTTGTCAAATCAGACAGTGTTCAGAGTAAATGTACTATCGTTGTCTATAGCAAGCACACCAAGCAGGATCCCTTGACTGTAGTATGTAAACTTGGAATTGACGAGGAGTGGATCACCAAGACTTAGACCAGCATCAGGAGGTTCTGGCTGCAGATGGAGGATCGTTTTAAACCATGCCTGCAGAAGCACACAATCGAACAGGAGGATTAGGTGCTCTTCCTCTGTCGATCGTCCGAGGACTTTTTAAACACTTCCGCCGGCAACAACTCAGTGAACTTTGTCTTCAAAGATGAGCCCAATTGCGGTGATGGTATCAGCTGCAGCAGCATGTACAACCTATATGGCAAGATCATATGGTGGACCTATGATGACTTCTCATGCTATGTGTTCTCGGACGACAGATTCACTGACATCAATAATATATACTACTTCGAGTTGTATTTTGGATCCAGATGCGAGCTGAGGAAGCACAACTTAGATGGTGTCGATGTCTGCATGAGAGATATAACCCAAAAGTCACAGAATGGTTCCAGTTGGTTTGATTCAGTCAGATGGTTCGTACCTACACTGATGAAAATCAGCAGTTGAGTGACTAACTGACATGTGGGCTCCATTCAGTGACCCAACTGTAGAAGCCACGACTGCAGAGGATCTCATTCTGATAAAAATGTACTCCTATGCAGTACTGCTAACTGGGTCATACCCACATGTATATACCACCTCTTTTCTTTTCTTTGATCTTGTCTTTTTGGATCTAGATGGGACGCTCGGGATTGTGGCTCTGCGTTGGCATTCGGGCTCCTCCGGATCATTGCAATTGCCCATGGCCCCCATTCTTCCAGTTTCCAAAGCCCCCAGATCCGGCTGGATTTGCAATCACTAGCTCTATGTTGCCTCAGCAGTCATTTAATCGGTTCTAAAAAAGCAGTCATTTAATCCCATCATTTTAAAATAAAGCATGTTGCCCCCTCCTTCTGGTCTTCCTTTTACCCCTCTTCTACTCCATGTGTGTGCTCCATGTTGCCTCAGCAGCCATTTAATCAACAAGAACTGTCATTTTAAAATAAAGCAACAGGAATCACATGACACGACCTGCTCAGCACGTACATTGGGACGTTGGGTTACGCACGCAGATTAGTCCGTTTTAGGGTTTAGTTAGGGTTGTGTTTGCGGCTATCTCGTTATGCATGAGCTATAGTGCGTGGTGCCCACCCGGGGATACACAAGGTTACTCGTTTGAGCGACACTTCAAGTTTGCGTAACCTTCAGCCACACAGTTATGCATGATATATGCTTGATCTGTGGAACAACAATTTGGGTTACACGCACACGACCAGATGCAGCGTGGCTTTTCGTAACTCGGCCAGTGTTAACGCAGTCGGTGTTGCAGGAACAATGCAGCATGGCTGGTGGGTAACCGAGTCGGTGCAGGTTACGCGCTAATCGACTCGACCCAGGTTGCAGCATGCAGCACGGATCCTTTGTAACCTAGCGGGCGCAGGTTATGCGCAGAATTGACACCACCGGATGCATTTGTTTGTTGTGTATGTTTGGTAGCAAGATGTAGCTTCAGAAAGACTCTTCGGATCAATTCTGAATTCATAATATAACCCTATTTGGATCGGATGGTCTACCACTCCTGAATTCTAATGCATTATTTGCAGCACTATTTTCTATTTTTATTGTTTTAATTACAACTAAAATTCTCTACATATAACGCTGGTAACACGTACGGTCACCTTGTACCCATTGTTTCCACACATATACTTCGTACGCACCACAACGGCTCGACTGTGGTGTCCCGGTTACGTACTATCCTTGCGGGTAGCTAGTGGTACAAGTACAAGCTACAGAAGAAGAGTAACCAAGAGTCGAGCAATGGCAAAGTTCCTCCAAGCTT
This sequence comes from Cenchrus fungigraminus, assembly GCA_036936925.1. NCBI lineage: Eukaryota > Viridiplantae > Streptophyta > Magnoliopsida > Poales > Poaceae > Cenchrus > Cenchrus fungigraminus. Next base: position 50,387,521 of record CM072772.1, on the reverse strand, counting down.
ACACTAGCTAGCTATCTTTATTCAAAAAAATACACTAGATACACTAGCTAGCTATCACTACAATAATTAATTATATGCAACAACAAAGCCATGCCTGCCCCCCCTCCCCAAAAAAAAACAAAGCCGCATAAAAATGTTTAAACTTGATGCTGCCTCTAGTTTCCAAATAAATATAAAGTCATGAATAGGATAGGAAGGGACAGATTTCATCCTCCCTTTGGGCCTTTCGGTTGTATAGTACTAATGTCCTATCCAGGCTCCATTCCACGCCTCTATCTCTAGGCATTTACGAGGCCAGATCATCCTCATCCTTCCCGAAGAAGCATCTAGATCCCGATTGAGAGAGCTTGTTCCCTCCCTCGGCTCCCCAGCGGTGCGCAATAGGTCGGATCCATCGATGGCTCCCACCGTGGCGGCGGGGAAGGCGGCGGGGAAGCAGCAGCACACGGGGAAGGCGGCGGCGCTAGCGGTGTACGACACGTCTGGCCACCTCGTGCCGCTTACCTTCACCTGCAGGTATGTCTGCACATGTTGTGTACATGTGTCCTGCTAAAAATTGTCCCATGATGGCTAGGTAGTCGCCCGCATCAATCTAGCTGCTTGGGTCTCGACCTCGCCAGCGTATCCCCGCCACCGGCAGGGCTGTGCCCGGTCGGCTCCGGCGGCATTTCGAGCCCCTACGTCCGATCCAATTGATGGTCTGTAGCAGCGGAGCCGGTGACAGATTTACTTGCATGTCTTCGTTGAATAATCTATCCCCAACCTATATCGTCTTGCGCTCTAAAGATTCTTTTGGCAAACAGGAGTTAAAGTTCATAAAAGACTCCAGATACCATATAGGTCATCAACAAGCCAAATTCAATCGGCGTAAGCTCTCGTAGTTTGGGGACTACCTAGGGGATACTCTTATGTAAATGGTCCTAGGACATACCATTGTCGATCGGTATATATCTTCAATAGCACCATGGATATGTCACAATCGTAGACAGCAATGACCGGTATGCCACAGATCTAGTGACTGAGATGTCCAAAATTTCCAGTCTTTTCTGGATCATTAGAGCTTCGGAATTTTCTTCCTGTGTGTGGTGCTGCAAGTTACTGATATGGCTTTGTAGTAGTTTCTTGTCTTTGAATGAGAAAAATAGTGAGCATTTTTTATTCGCCATGTTTATCACCTTTTGTACAGATTTGTTTAAAGGAATTAATTAATTCATCAGAAACGAAGATAGCTTGCCTGCATGATGTAAAATTTGACAAACAATCGTTTTATTGGATTGGATAGATAATGACTAACGATTATATTGGAGTATCAGATACTCGAGATTATTGTACTATCGATATATACACGTGCTGAATTATGTGCACTATTAATTCTTAATGATGCAGGAGCACCAGAGATGATGATGTAGCGATAAAGATTCTTTACTGTGGGATCTGTCACTCTGATTTGCACCGCATCAAGAACGAGTGGAATAACGCCATGTACACCGTCGTACCTGGGTATGTGACTTGCCCTGTTGCCCATGCCTTGCTACTGTTGCTATTCGTTACTTTGGTTTATTTGTTTTTACGTTCGGCTTTGGTTTATCTTGCAGCTCCAAATGAAGCTCTATCAAACAGTTTGCTCAAAAGTCAAAACCGACCTCATCTTTGGAGCATTAGAGTACTTGGAGTCATTTTGTACAGAGAAATCGAAGTTTAAAAAATCCAAAGGAGCCAAAGCTGTACCAAAGAAGGATTTTTATCAAATTGTGACCTTCGAAAATACTGAACTTCTCTTTTGTCCATGTGTTGCAGTCACGAGATAGCTGGAGTGGTGATAGGGGTAGGCAAGAACGTGACCAAGTTCAAGGCCGGCGACCGCGTTGGTGTCGGCTGCATGGTGAACTCGTGCTAGTCCTACGACAGCTACGACAACGGCTTCGAGAACCACTGCAAGGGCATCATCTTTACCTACAATGACGTCTACCTCGATGGCACTGTCACCTACGACGGCTACTCAAGCAACATGGTTGTCCATGAGCGGTTCGTGGTTCGGTTCCCGAACGCAATGCCGCTGGACCAGGGCGCACTGCTGCTATGCGCCGGCATCACAGTGTACAGCCCCATGAAGCACCATGGCCTGAATGTGCTCGGGAAGCACGTCGGCGTGGTGGGCCTGGGAGGGCTAGGCCACATCGTCGTGAAGTTCGCAAAGGCATTTGGGATGAAGGTCACCGTGATCAGCTCAACACTAGCGAAGAAGGAGGAGGCCCTGGAGCACCTTGGCGCTGACGCCTTCATCATAAGCAAGAACACTGACGATATGAACGTGCTGTGAGAGAAATACAACATTAAGTGCTTCATATTGAACTGACGAACTGGATCATTAGTTTCTCACTACGGCTGGCACCATGGATGGCATCATCAACACAGTGTCTTCCAACATCCCCATGGCCCCATACACGAGCCTGATGAAGACCTATGGCCAAATGGTCATAGTTGGCCTACCCTAGAAGCCATTGGAGATCCCGCCGTTTGATCTCGTCATGGGCAAGTCCTCACTGAATGATCATTCTGTTTTATGAGAAATTTGCTTGCTTTTAACAAACAGCGCTGGGTACCTGCTAAAACTGTCAATTAACTAATCATGTGCGTGTGAAAAAATACCTGCAGGGAACAAGACCTCGGCGAGGAGCTGCATCGGCGGCATGACTGACACACAAGAGATGATTGACATGGCGGGGAATTATACCGTGACGGCGGACGTCGAGGTGGTGGGAGCGAACTACATGAACACGGCCATAGAGCGCCTCGCCAAGGCCGACGTCAGGTACCGCTTCGTCATCGACATTGGCAACACTCTCAAGAGCTCCGAGTGATCACAATCCAGAATCTTACCGTGTCATAATTGGTGTTCAATGTATAGGTGCGCTATTTCATCAGTGTCTGAAGCCACCAAATGACCTCAGGTATGCAGGTTCGACACGACCCGCCGTGTTCCACGTAAAGGCCAACAATTACAAGTGTCACATTGCTGTAATGCTAATTAGTAGTTTCTGATTTAGTTTGGTCCCTCCTTATTTGATTGTGCTGTTATCTTTTGGTTGTAAGATCGGAGTACTGTACTTTGCATTGATGTTCGTTCGAAAAACGTGAACCTATTCTGCCAACAAATCAACAAATAATTCACTCCAGTCTGGTCACTTTTTTCTTATCAGTAACATCCGCCCATTGCCATCCTTGTGAGGCTGAGGCGCCCATTGCCAAAACTTCCCATGGAAGGTGGTTGCCATCAGCAAGAGATCCCAGACGTGTTGGTCATACGGCGCGGGGACCCACACATCAGCCACTCAACAGGGGACTCATCAATGACATTTTTGTCATTGTCGGAAGTGGTAACAACATATAGTATAATATATTATATAAAAAATATATTAGTGTACATAAGATAATTATTTTTATATGCTATTCAGAGTGGTGCAATAAAATAGAAAACAAAAAGAAAAGAAAAACCCCCACAAAAGGAGAGCACATATGAATTGAACCCAGGTACTTAGTTTTAAGAGTCGAGCACAAAAGGAGAGCACATAACAAATAGGCTTTAGATCAGATGTACTCTGTATGCGTAACGTACACCCACAAGGTTACGCAAAGTCAGTGCTGCTGCATAGGGCAACTACGACTGGGTAACGCACATACTCAGTTACGCACCACTCAGGCAACACCGTCTCGTAGGTGCAGGCAACATTGATAGTGCGTAACCGAACGGGTGTAGGTTACTCGCAGAATCGACAGGACCGGATGCAGCAGGGATGGTGCGTAACCCGTGGCTGGGTGTAACTTGCACTAATGTCGCCGGTCGTCGGCCACGCACGCCATTTGCATGCATCGATGCAGATGCTTGCAGTTGCACCGACCGGCTTGCTACTAGTTCACTAGTTGGTGCTGGCCAGCTGGCCTTCTTGTCACTCTTCCCTAGCTAAGCTAGTAGTACACAGATATTTTAGTAGTATCTTGAGTGTCGACTAGCACCACTTCAATTTTACTGAAATTTATCTACGTCCCAAAAAAACATGACTAGCAATTGATACATGTACCCAAAAAAACATGACTAGCAATTGACTATATATGTACCATGAAGTTATTTGTGCAATGAAACTGAGGAGAGCTATAGTAGAGGGATAGTGTGTAATAATGATCGTACGTAGATTTCATTATTCACTGGATGGATCGCTAGCTGCTGAGTATTACATATACAACATATAAAACAAGGAAGCGAAACAAATCAGGGTTTCTAAGAACAAGTAAACAAACAACCCTTTCCTTGTAAGCCTAATCCTCTAGTTGCACTGTCTAGCCCCGGCTGGGTCACCTGCATCAGCTGGGTTACGCATGGCTCGGTGGCGCATGCGACACAGAATTAGTCGTGCGCGTAACCTATACCCAGACACGGGTTACGCACCATCCCATGCTGCATCCGGTCATGTCGATTCGGTGCATAACCTGAACCAGCTGGGTTACGCACGGTTTGGTGACGCACCAACCGGCTAGGTCTCGAGTCGATCCTGCGCGTCACCTGCACCAGCTTGGTTACACACGGCTCGGTGGCTCATGCGACACCGACTTGGTCGTGCGTGTAACCTACACCCAGCCACGGGTTACGCACTATCCCTACTCCATACGGTCGTGTCGATTCAGTGCGCAACCTACACGCGCTCGGTTACACAAAATCCATGCTACATCCGGTCGAGACGATCCTGCGCGTCACCTGCACCAGTTGGATTATGCACGGTTCGGCGACGCACGAGCCGGTTAAGCACAGAGTAGGTTACACACCTTCAAGATGGCTGGCTGCATGGTGCAACACTGACTCGGTTACACACTATGTCGGTTACGCACCATTCAGGCTGCATGGTGCAGTCAACGCCGACCCGCTGGGATCCGCACACGCATAGAGGTTGAGTGGAGTGCGTAAGCTTCAGAGCTTTGGTTACGCAAGAGCCACGCTATGTGCAGCAAGCCTGCAACCGCCTGGTTACCTCCACGGTGTGCGGGCGGGCGGTGATGAAAAAGGCACTTGGGTTACGCACGCAGCATCGCAATGATGGAAATACCCACGTTGATGTGTACAATACGGGAATAATAAAAAGAACGGTGCATGCGGAAATACTGTGTGAATATGGGATCGGGATCCTGTGTTTGTTCGGCCTATATGTACCCTCGCGGCCTCACGTTGGACCTTGTACGGCGACATGTTGGTTGTTGGCCCGGCAGGGGAGGTAGCATCATCAATTTCCCGTCCCAGCGTCGGGAGTCAGGAGGAAGACATCGTGGTGGAGATCATGGAGGAGGGAAGACGTGGAGGCCGGTTTGTTCATCTGAATACAAGTCGAAGGTATGTTGCCCCGGTTGTGGATACATCGTTTCTCACTTTCTCAACATCCTGTATCTGTAGGATGATCGATCTTTTCTTTTGGTATTATGGACTACTATTCTTTAACAGTATCTTATCGGTGTAGGTCAGCCGCGATGGAGCATATGCTGTGGGGAAATTACCATCAGGATGGTGTTGGTGCTGGGCATGGGCATGGCGCTGTAAACAAATCTAGTTACCAGCAGAGAGTGCGGTATTGCAGCAATTGCCGGATACCTAGGCACACCCATGCCACTTGTGGCCGTGCGTCAGCAGGATACTCGCTGTCTGGAAGGATTTGCGGGGATTGTGGTGCACAAGGCCACCACGAAATTATTTGCCCCAATGTTCCGCATCCTGGGATTAGTACAACTGAAAGGTAACGCATTCAGGTGTAGTGCTTATGTCGGCGTAGGTAGTTGATTTATATATGAACGTTCCATCAATCTTGTATGCCGAGTAATGTGTTCCATGGTGTATGGCGCAGTGCTTTTAACAGCGAAGATCAAAGGCAGGAAGCAGATCCTGGTGAAGTTGTACAAGACAAAACTCGTGGGAGGCTTTGCAAATGGCTCGAGATGCAGAAGCTGGCATCGTCCATGTTTTAGCTTTAGTAGTTGGTTCATCGATCTCGTAGTAGTTTTAGGTTAACTAGGTTATTCCCCGTTCGTTGCTGCGGGATTTGAGAGTGAGATTACATGGATTTGACATACTATCAATTTCTTTAGTAAAACAAACTAATCATGAATACAATTGTATGTATATGTTATTGTTGCTGAAATTTTGTTCCTGCAAGAATCGAAGATCCCGCGGCCTTGCATTATGTTTTGAGCAGCAATGGAGATCTCTGGAGGAAGAAGATGGTGTCGGTGTCAGAATATTAGAAATGGGCCAGCGGCCAGGCAATCAGCCCAAGTTTTATGTCCCGCTGGCCCTTCGAAGCCCATATGGCCACATCCCTACCGCTGGATGCATCTTCCTCCCTGTTTGTGCGTTGGCCGCCGTCGCCCTGTCCCCAAAATTCCACTCGCCGCTCCTGCCTTCCGTTCGACGCCGCCACTGTGCCACCAAAAAACATTGAACCCTAGCACCTAGCGCTAGCGGCATGGAGAGTGGAGACCCTGATCCAGCGTTGGGGGCCAGCGCCGCAGCGACCGCTTCCTCACCATCTACAGCGGCGGCACCGCCGGTAGACACAAGCAGCACGGAAACTCCGGCGGCGGCGGGCACAAGCAGCACTACTCGGTCGATGTGTTGCCGCGCTCGGCGCTCCTATTTCCCTCCGTCTAGGTTGCGGGCTTCGATCCCTGCTTCAATGGCGCAATTTTCAATCGAGAGTTCATGGCATCAAAGTTGTGTGCAGTAAAGTGAAAAAAATTCACCTCACAACCAAACACCACCCTGAATCAGGAAGCCGTGACCGTAGTGACGAAAAACGGAAAATGCATCAACCAGACAACCATTGGTAACTTCTTAGATTACACCAACCCATGAAAGGATAACTCACATGGCTACATTACATCACATTTATGCAAAGACATTTGAAGAACCTGCATCAAGTAAATGCGTACCACCAGCCCCCAGAACCAAGGAAGACATCAAAACCACATTTTGCATCGGTGGATCCTTCGCAAATGGAAATGCGATGGATGGGATGTACGCGGTCAGACGAACGGAGTGATCCACACAGGCTCGACGTCGGCGGAGTGGCCACCAGTGACGGATACCCCCGTCACCTCGTGGTCCAGCAGTGAGTACTCGCAGATAGGTTGCGGCGCTCGCATCTCGAGTACCCACTGTGCATAGCAGAGGCAGATGTCATGCAGCCCCGCTGCCGCATACAGCGCCATGGGCACCACCACCGACACCATCGACCCCCAAACAGAGCCTTCCCGGCCATCTTCTTCACCGTGATCCACTTCCTCAGACCTGCCGACACCAGGATCTGGACCTGCACCTTGCGCTGCGCACTGTAATGCTTATGGATCTACACCAGCAGGACCTCCCCGTCGCTCTCCACCAGGTACATTAGAGAGTCCCCGGTCGTCAGGCTCGTGCCATCACGCAGATGCGAAATGATCGCCGCCTGCATGCGCAAATCTGCACGGAACGACAATACCACCCCGTGGTGGCCTAGCACATACAGACAGCCAAGGCAGAAGACCCCGTGCTCGGTTCCCTCGTGGACGCCGATGGTCATCCATGCGTCGGAGACGGACGACTGGTGCAGGACAATCGTGCCTATTCAGCTCAGTAGGGCAGCGGCCCATCCCGGGGTGATTGGCGGTGTGGAGAGGACAACCTTTGACACCGGAAACACTGGAGGAGGTGGGAGAGCAAGGATTCGACCGGACGCGGGATTGTAGAGAACAACCACGTGTTGGTCGTCCAAGGCCATGGTGAACCACCCCGCGGCCTGGCCGCAGCACCAACCGCCATTGAGTCTCGTGGGGAGGAAGAAATGCAGGATCTTGCAGTGATGGAGGCTGAAGAATGCGAGATCATCATGGGGGGGGGGGCAGGTCAGCGTATGAGGAGTCGCGGTACCTCGAAAGGAAGGTTAGTCGACGGGAATGATTCCCGGACGGATTTGAGCCAAGAGGCGCAGATGAGGTGGATGGCGACGTGATCGCGGGGACTAAGGATAGTAACGATGCGCTCCAGCAGCTCCGGCGGCAGATCCGCCCATGATGACTGGGAGCTAGGGCATCACCCTGGATGCTAGGCGGCGGGGTTGCGTGGGGAAACCATCTTGCTCAGTCTACTACTCCTAGACCAATATATATATATGTATGTGTGTGTGTGTGGGAAAATTGGTCTCATAGCATAGAAAGATCGTGATATATGGAAAATACCATCAAACGTAGAGCGAGTACCACAACCTGGGTTACGGTGTACTGATTCACGGTCAGAGCAAGTACCACAGCCTGGGTTACACGACATGTTTCCACCTAACGCCAGATTGCGCTACCGCCGAACGATATCTTGGAATTGGGGTTAAAGATGTCCTATGTGAATCCAAATAGTAGATACTTGTCCTGAAACTGATAATGATATGGGAATTTATCACCTGCAACAAGATCAGGCTGACTTTAGGAAAACTGCCAGGTATCGGATTATTCCCCTGCCTTTTGTAAGCAGCCAGACCATCTTGTAGATTCTTAAGAGTATATAGACCCCAGTTCATCAAATGTAAGTCACCAACATTCTCAACTAGCCGCTGGACTTTTGCTGGAATAGCTGGGTTGGTATCAGGGTCAAATAAAACCTTGTAGCAAAACATGAAAAAATCTCAAAGAAATGAGTCATCGGCAGGACTGTCTTTTTGCTTCAGTCTGTTTGCAACCTCAGACAGTTTTAGTGACGACCTTGTTTTTTCTCGACCAAAACTGGTATTGATCTCTTTTACCTCGATTGGTAGACCCACGATGTCCTTCACATCTGATGGCGTCAACGGGACTTGCTCACTACCAAGCTTGAAACCTGCTTGATCTGGATCGTACGTGTTGACAAGCGACATCAGCAATGGACGATCTATGGTGATTGATTTGATGTGTAGCAAGAAGTCAAATTTGATAGACTCTAGCTTTTACTTTCTTGCTGTTGAAAGCAACCCAAGGACATCCGCCAGTCATCTTGGTGTGCCTAGAATGCATAGGCTCGAGCACTTTGAAGAAATGGTAGAAGTAGAACTGATTGGTATCTGGTCGCGGAGAGAGAGAGGGTAATCAATAAGTGTGTCGTATGGAATCTAGATGGTGTGTTACATACCTCCGGAGTAGACGACAATGGGCCACCGGCGTTGAAGTTGAGCCGCCGCCTCCAATGATGGGCGCTGCTAGTCGCAGGTGCTACCTTTTCTTCGCTAGGAGGGCGCTTCCTTGATGTCGTCGTCGACTGTGATTTGCCATCGGAAGTCACTATTGATTTGCCGTCGGAACTCTGTGTTGTCGGCGTCACATTGCCGTCCGGTGCGCCTTGCTTGTCAAGATGAGGGACACCAGACGATTTCTCCGCCGCGCCTGACATGAGCAAAAACCTCTTCCTCCTCCACTTCCGCAATCTAAACTTGAAGGGTCTACAAAAATGGAGGGAGAGAATGCAAACTGCCTGAGAGAGAGAGAGAGAGAGAGAGATTGGCAGTGTTCCCACGAAACCGTTGTTCACGTCGTAACGCACGCAATCAGTCGATGGAAATGCATAACCGGATGCAGCATGCGATGATGCATAACCGAGCGGCTGTAGGTTACATATACGGAGCAGTACATCTGAAGCCTATTTGTTACGCACCATGCAGTAGGGGGTGGTGCGTAAGTGTAACCTGTGCAGGTTACGCGCATGACCCAGTCGGTGTCCCACACGCCATGCAAAATCAAATAGGAGTACTTAGCACTATTTACACTTAACCATTTTTAATCGGTTATGCACGGTCCCTGTGTCGTGTCATGTCGTGTGTATACTGAGACTAAAGAAGGAATGAGAGAATCTATTAGAGAAGTTTTTGAACTGAGCAAACAAACAAAAGAGTACTACTACGTACTACCTGGGGGCATGTTTGTATTGTTGAGGTAAATTTACCATAAATTTGCCCCAATTTAACAATTTTGAGGGGCAAATGAAATTAGAGGGGGCTACGTATTTGCTCCACCACATTTACCCCCACATGGGGTGGGGAATTTGCTACATTTATCCCATTTACCCCATCCAAACACCCCCCTGGTTGACAGCTGAAGAAGAAGCCATCACACTGAGAGGTGGTTCTCTCCTAAAGGGCCGTTTGCCCCGACTCTGTGATCTTTTTGCAATGGTGCGTAACCCGTGGCTGGGTGTAGGTTACGCGCACGACCCAGTCGTTGTCGCACGCGGCATGCAGAACGGATGGTGCGTCGCCGAACCATTCGGGGAGAAGCAAACTGCGGCGAGGGCAGACGGCTGTGGGCCCGCGGGCGCCGCGTCCCCATAAAGCACCATTATTAGGATGAAGATGGGACGGGACCACTGTGCTGCGTGCGTAACTGAAGCTGCCTTTTAGTTTTAGATGGCCGTAGGCGGCAGGCATGGTGTGTCGGTAACCCCTGGCGTTGGCAGCACGAAACATGGCACGTGCGTAACCGAGTGGCTGCTGCTTCCAAATGAATGGTGACGTGGCGTTTTATTTAAAATAGAAGTTGCTATGAGTACTTTGGTGTAAATTATTACAGTACAGTACCATTTTTATCCATTACAAAACTACGAGAGTATGTTTCATTTGCAATAATTGTAAAATAATACATTAAAATTACTTCATGCCATTGAACTTACGGAGCGCATATTGCAATATTTCAGCGTGTGCACTACTGAATTGTTATCAAAGGGGTTCACTACCGTAACCACCCCTTTGATGGCAAAATATCCATGCGGCATGGTGCAACACGGACTCGGTTACGCACGACGGCACGAGCAATGTATAGTTTATTGATTAAGGTTAAAGGGAAACTCAAAATAAAACAACAATTGAACATTGCTCCTTGACACATTACAATCCTGCAGGACTGTTCTAGATACCTCGAATAGCTCTCCCTATATATATACTCCTTGCATTCTTAAACATATGACACCATTGAATTTTTAATCCAACTTTGACCACCAATATATATTGACTACAGTAAAATATCATAGGTACTAATAGCGTTTACCGGTATGGTAGCGGATTAGTATCGGTGTAGAGGACCGCGGATAGCGGGTGCTATAGCGCATGCTAAGTACAAATAGCAGAATGCAAGAAATAGTCCCAATTTTAGCACATTAGCATCAAATTTACATCAAAATATTAATGTTTTAAGTTAGTCAATTACATTTCACAACAAGAATCAAGAAAAAATAGATATATTTATTATTTAGGGATACGTACTACTATTCAATTATCATATCCATAAATAAAGAATTCATTTATCAATCCATAATTATTTTACATTACCTAACTAATTAATCAAAATATTATTGTTACCAATTAATTCCTATTAATATATCATTTGAACTAATGTAGCAAATAGCGGCTTAGCACGAGCAATAGCGGCTCCCATAGCGGACAATAGCGGCCGCTAAGTCCAAACTTGCTATCTTGAGTCCGCTACCTTATAGTGGTAGCGGCGCGGTACTGCTACCGCTATAGCGACCCCTATTGCGGGCGCTACAAAAGCTATTTAGTAAATATGTATCATTATGTCTGTTGTCAAATGTACTTTAGATTTCACCATACGTTTATCGATTTGCAAGAATATTTGCGGGAAAGACGAATAGTCAAACGAACGACAAAAAGTCAATGGTGTCATATATTTAAGAACGGAGGTAGTAGTACATATATCATCAAAATGCATGGAAGTATAGTGGCACCTCCCAGCGAGCACCCCCTCTGTAGTCGTAGTGGCACAACGGGCACGTCATCTTCTCGTTGAACCACTGCATGATGCATGTCATGTGGAAACAGTGCGCGCACACTCGAAGGGTCTTGACATCTGCCCTTGGATCCATGTCCTCCAGGTAGATCATGCAATTTGGCATGTCCTTGATGCAATAATCCTTCAGCGGTGTCACCACACAGCAGATAAATGTTATAGAGAGCTGGATGCACACCTTGGACCTGAAAACAGAGTTGTCAGGCATGGCAACAACACGCTGTGAGATGCGACCCTCCAGACCGGAAGGCACTGCCATGTCCTAGTGAGGTACATTTAGGCCCTCGTAAACATCAAGGTCGTTTAGGTTCTGCATCAAGGAATGCTTGATTAGGCTACGACAAGAAGTGGGGTAGCGAAGTTTCGTAACGCCGGGGTAAGGTAATGGAATTTCAATTTTGATGTTTCTGGTTCTGGGGCGAAGCCTTAAGCTCCTCCTTTGCCTTCAATGTCGATCAAGTCGTGCGTCTTCGTGATGGTCGGATCAAGCTCGAGTATGCTCGGCGAGAATCCTGGCGGACCGTTAGAGACCACGATTCCCTCCGTCGTCTCGGCCGTGATGTCAAACATTGGCTTAGTGCATTTCACAACCTTGGGATCTGAAAAAATAGAAAAAGTGTATTTTTCATCCCTCAAGTATTGCAAAAGTGTGACATTCATGATTCATCCATCACGTATCATTGGAACTGGTGCATGTATCATCCTCACCATAGTTTAACATTGATTTAGTACAGCCAACAGACGGAAGTAGAGATACAGTAGTACAAGAATAATTGGACAGGCGGATCATACCATTTATGACCCTAGAGAGAGTTCCGTTCGCGGAGGCAGCCATGCAAGGCTGGCCGCTCACCAAGGACAGCGGCGGCGCGGAGGAAAGATATAGAGTCGCAGACCTGCACTGCACGTGTGTGTATCGAAAGGTTAGATATAGGGTTGTGGCGTAGTACGTGGAGAAAGAGGAACCGAAATTCTAGGCCGGTGCAGATCCATCCAATAGTCCAATACAGTAATGATTACAAATTATAAAAGGGATGGTCAGGAATTGATCACATTGACAGAGAAAGGGAACTCAAGGAGAGATCTCACCGAAACCACCAGGACGTTGATCGATCGTCAGGGATCGGAGAACCAGATCACGGGGGGACGACGACGTTTAGGGTAGTATGGCCAAGGGCGAGAATGGGAGAGGCAGGGGCACGACGAGGCGGAGGCCGACCATAGCAATCGTCGTGTTTATAATATTCCATATAATAAATTGTAAAGTACATGATGGCGGATGATCTCATACGTCTCGCCGCATTGTGCGCACTGCCTGACTATTTGTGTCAACTGCCATATACAACTCTGTATTGTTCCAATTTTATCAGATGTCTCCGAAGAGATGCCATACTATACTACTAGCCAACCTTTGCCCTTTGGTTTGGTTACATACTTTACTACAACTAGTATATACTCCGTAGACAACATGGCTCATGCGTAACCACCTAGGCTATGGTTACGCAGGTTCGACACGACCCAGTCGGTGGTGTTGCAAGAGCCATGCAGCATGGATGGTGCGTAACCTAGCAGGTCCTGCTTACTACGCGCATAATCGACACGACCCAGTCAGGGTTGCAGCACGGATGGTGCGTATCCAAGCGGGTGCAAGTTACGTGCCGCTCTCAGATCCAATTGGCCTCGTAGCTCTCCTTACGCATCACCCCTCCCCTTGCGTCGTGCCTCCCTGCGCCGCCACCACCACTCCCGCGATGCGATTCCATCATGCCGCATGCAACCCCCTGTCCATCATGCCTCGCCGGACCTGAGCCTATCGAGATGCTCGGGAGCACGAATGGCCGGTTGCAGCTGCGCCCGACGATACCCATCGTCCTCTCCGGTGATCAGTAAGCTTCCCCAGATCTGCGAGCGCCACACTCCTCCCTCACACTCATGGCACATCCCTTCACCTGCTGCTCCTCCCATCCGTTCGCAGCGGCAAGAGACAGAGGAGCGCGGCGGCAGTTCCCCTTCTGCCTGACGACGCCCTGGTCGAGATCCTCTCCCGCGTCCCCGCCAAATCCCTCTGCCACTTCAAATGCGTCTCCCGGACCTGGTGCGACCTCATCGCCAACCACCTTCGCTGCAAGAAGCTCCCCCAAACCCTCGAAGGGTTCTTCGTTAACCGCGACATGTGCCCGGTATTGACCGTGATGGTGACGGCTCGGATGGCGTTGTCGGGCACTTCATCAACACATTTGGTAGATACATGCCCCTCGCTTCCTACACCTTCCTGTGGAACCAACTAGGCATTAAGGAATGCCTTCTCTTTGATTCCTTCAACGGGCTCCTCCTCTTCGGGCACAGCAGGGCTGGACACACCTATCCTTCACTAGGCTATATCGTCTGCAACCCTGCCACCAAGCAATGGGTGGCCATGCTGAGCTCTGACTTCGAACCTCTTTCCACTAGCGAGAGTGATGAGGGCCTGGAACTTGATGATGACGAACATATTTACACCTTTTTGACTTTCAACCCTGCTGTGTCCTCGCACTTTCAGTTGGTTGAGTTCATTTCTGATCATGGCACAACCGTGGAAGAAGTGAACGCATACTCGTCTAAAACTGGGGTATGGTGTGACTGCGATTGGTCTTCTTCATATCACATCACATCATTCTTCGTAGGAAGCGCCTTTGTTAACGGCATGCTGCATCTCAGTGCCTTCGGCTCACATAATGGTACCCTCCAGGACCTAATACTTGCAGTGGATGGGGAAGGGAATGTTTGTAGGATCCTCAGGGGTGCCGTGAAGCTTTTGGATGTTGTTTTGTTGGTGAATCCCAAGGACTTGTGCATTGCGTGAGTGAACATAAAGACAACATTCGCCAGATGACTGAACTGTCCATTTGGGTTCTTCAGGACTATGATGCAGAAGAATCTGTTCTAAAGCACAGTGTGGAATTTTTCAAGCTGTTTGGAAGAATGAATTACGGAGTTGAATTTAAATACATTGTGGTTGCCATGCACCAAGATCGCAATGTGATCTTTTTCTTTCAGGGCTGGGACCAGAAACTGAAATCATATGACATGGATAGCAAGGAGGTGTACACTCTCTGCACTCTAGGGGTGGGCCCTAAGTATATTTTCCCATTAGTTCCCTACTATGCGGAGACATTGGCCCTTGGTAATAACCATTGAAATGGTGCCATGTGAGGCATTCTCTTCATCCTAAATTATCGGTCAATTTTGATATTTCAAGCCTATATTTGTAGAATTAGGCAATGTGCTCTGATGTTGCTTCGATGATACCTTCTATTTCCTTTTGTCCATTAAAATCAAACACTTGGGCATGCCGTAAGTTACAATTACATATGTAAGCAATTGCCTAAGTTGCACTAGCTACACGCATGGATGGTGCATAACCTAGTGGGTCCTGCTTAGTACGTGAATAATCGACACCACCTAGTCGGGGTTGCAGCACGCAGCATGGATGGTGGCCCTATGCACTAGTACTACTGATAGTGTGTAACCGAGAGGGTGCGTGGCAAAAATGCAGAAATAGTATGTAGGCTGCTGAGGGATGCCCTGAGTACTATTGGCAAAGGGAGTACTTCGCGAAGCTTATCAATATCAGAATGATCATAGTGCATGAGGATCAGAAGAAGAACCTAAACCCCGTCTGTACTGGTGAAATATGGATAGAAAGATCATGTTTGATCAATACTACGCACCATACATTTTGGATGGAAATATGGAAATGGAGTCCAAATTATCCGATATCCATTGAAGCTTAACTTTCCAATAACGGCATACTTACCCTAGGAGTATCACACAGACTTGACCAAGGATGAATTTGATGAGGATGCCCAACCAAAAGAACATGGCATATAGCCATATAGGTTACAAATAGCCAACAACATCAATAATGACCACTTGGGATGTAAATGTGGCTTAGGGGACCAATACTTGAAAATGGCTAATAGCACACATGTTAGGGGACCAACACTTGGAAATGTGTCACTGGAGGTCAGCCACACAGGCCACCGGGGACGAAAACGTTAAGTATGCACCGAACCCATGAAAATGGTATTTCGGCCACTGAAAACGTGTGCTGACCGGAGGTCGAAAACGGCCACACCGGCCACCGGGGGCGAAAACGTGACGGATGGAATGAAGATGTGAGAATGGCCTTCGAGCACGTGTTCGGTCATACAAACGTGAGGTCGAAAATAGCCTTATCAGACTCTGGGTACGGAAACGTGGAGTCAGACCAAAGATGTGAAAAAGGGTCTCTGGACACGTGTTCCGCCATGGAAACGGGTGTAAGAGGTCACAAGAACCTAAAAATGATCTTACCAGACTCCGGGTACAGGTACGCCGAAACGTGGGGGACAGACCAAAGTCTTAAATAAAAGGCTAACGACCATGTGTCATTTGGTTGAATGCTTAGCAAATGTGTGCCATTTTCAAAATGTACAAAGACAGCGGACGAATGGGTGAAAACGGACTCCAGAGGGGGTAGGACGCACATGTAGTGTTGGTTACGAGCGCCCTACGTGCCTGGTATGGAATGAAAGCCTATCACATGGGTTTTGTATGCCCTGAGGGGATTACGCTGGAGCCACGCTGCATGCTTGCGACTTTGGGTTACAAACGATTTGTGCTTGGCGGCTTGCGAGTTTCTGCTTCACAAGACAGAGGGAGTACCCCGCACAGTTGTTTAATTTAAGGAGAAAGTCAACATCACCCCTAACCTATGGGTATGGACTACATAACCCCCCAATCTCTATATCACCCTGTGAACTTTCTAAAACTCCATCAAATTACCCCCTAAAGCAATTTTGAAAAATCATAGTAAATCACAGAAAAATCATAAAATAAAAAGTTAAGCTGGACGTGAAGTGTAGGAACGCCGCACGAAAACATATTCTAACTTTTTTGTAGGACAGAGCTCAACATCCAGCTCAGCGCCCACTCTCCCAGCGCCATCCACTCCCACCACTACAGTGCTCGAGAGCCCAGTGCCATCCACGCCCACCACTACACCGCTCGAGAGGACGGACGAACCTGCAGGCGCATCCTCATGTGCAAATTCGGAACCATCACTTCACAATGCACCTAATACTCCTACTGAGAACATAGATAATGCCCATGGTGCTACACTCACAGAAGGTGAGAATTGTGTTGATGTGCTGAATTTTTTCACAAATCATGCTTTAGTTGAGCAATTAATAGTGGAACCATCTCTTGATTTATCTTTGTCACATGGTGATTTGCTTGATGTTTCTTGTGATAAAGATGAATTGTGTGCTACTACTTCAGTTTTACATAACTAAACTTGTTAAGCATGTTGCTAGTAAAAATGATGAGCTACATTTGTTGTCTTCTTTACATACCTTGGGTTACATTGAATTTGATGATTTGTGTAATCTAGATTATTTAGAAGAGAGACTTTTTGCATAAGCTGATGTGCCATGGTTGTCTAGACATTCATATCATGTTATTAGCAAATATAACAACTAGGGACAATATATGGTACATCGGGTTTACATTTGTACAAATCTGAATTCTCCTTCTGTTGTGCAAGATTGTGATCGATTAGAGGGTACCATCATACAAACATATTCACATGTTCCTCTAGTAGTTTTGTTTCACAAGAAGGGTAGCATTGTTGGTGGCTCTCTATGATTTTTGGTGCTGAAGTTTCTTGTAATAAACCGACTATTCTTGTTGTGTCCTTTGTTGGTACTAATCTTTTGCAGGATAGTAATGACAACCATCTTGTGTCTTTCGATAACGACATGTCCCGAGATGCTGCCAATATTATGCGGCATGACATGATACACAATTGGAAACATGGTCAAATTCCTCCTCACAATTATTTTGGTGTCCTTTATTTCCGCAACCCCGTTCTCCTTTGTGTTGTGCAGGCTCAGTTTCAAGTACAATCGACGTCGAGGACGACTTTTCTTCAAAAGGGGGAGAATGATGAGGACATGACACCCATGCATACGACCATGATTGGTGCATGGAATGGAGTAGAAGAAGTCTAGAAAGGGTGTCCAAGTCAAAGAGGAGGCACGAAGCTAATCTAGTTTGAGTCCCCAAGATGGAGCCCTAAAGCAATTCAAGTTGGAGCCCAGTTCGGAGTCCAGGAGCAGCGCTCACTAAAAATTACGCCCAAGTCGCATACAGAGTCGGTTTTGGACGTTCTATATATGATTGGAACCGAAATTTCATAGAGCTTCCAATGGCACCAGTCTCATGCCAAAATTTGTCCTGTGTCAACTGTAATCGTTGAAACAAATTGACATCTAGAATCTACTAAGGTGCTGCGTCGCCAGTTTGATGGGCCTTAAGCCCAAGTTGTGGGCGCCCCATCCTAGGACGCCCCAACCCTTGGACGCCCCTCCTCTTATACTCTGTATCCGCTGCCTTAGAAACTTGAGTTTTGTTTTGCATCTAGCTTTAGCTACACCAGACCACGCACAAATACGTGCCTGTGATTCAGAACTCCACCTTCGAGTGATATTAAGATTGCTCACCTCGAATTCTTGTTCGTTCTTCGATTGTGCACAGGAATTGATCTTCATGATCAGGACGATCTTGCTCCAACAAGGTCGGTAACCACAGGGAGTTGGTTCAGTGATTGCATTGGCGGTTCGGGCTTGCTCATCGTAGTCGGATCGTGAGGGTCGTCTCCCGCCGAAATCAGACTCATCTCTGATTATCTTATGTTTGGGCACATAATGTAATGTCTGTGGTCACTCATAGATACTAGACAAAACACAACATCAATTAATTGCTGATACTTCCTACGAAACAACAGCATGATACTATACACCAGCAGCTGAAATGTAGAAGTGAATTCTCAGTTAATTGCAGCACAAGGATGATTTCTTACCTTGATCAACTCTTTCCGAAGCTCCTGCAACTCCATATTTTTATTAAATTCATTGACCGCCAAACCGTGCACAGAGACTGCAAATCATGGAGATCATCCCTTAACTCTTGCATCTCCTGAGCAAATTTGTCCTTTAATTTTGATTCCAGTTCCTGCAACTTATGCTTCAGTACAAAACTGCTCTCAGAAATGCTGGTAGCTTCTGCTGCAGGTGTGTCCAGATTCCTTGTGTTCAATGTTTGGCTATTGTCCATTGCACCAGCGTCATAATGCACGAATCCTTCGCCAATACCAGCATCAGTCATGACTATGGTGGTCATCACTTTTCAGCCTCTAAGCACGGTTAAACAGATCAAATTACCATGTGTGGCACTTTCATATTTACAATTCAAATTAGAATAGCATCAGCCTATCAGGGTGCAAAGGATTTTCCAGACCAGAGAAAAAACTAAACCATATTTAAGATACAAATGAAAGTCAGGTTCATGGTTCCAGTGTCAGAAAATCCCATGTTCTTGTACCGGGAGTATTTGTTATGTTCTAATGGATTACTCCGTATATTTTTAGGCTCAATTAATGAACAATAAGCTACAATAAAATAATTATGATCCATTCAATCAAAATTACTATGAAACAAAGTCTACTTTTTCAAGAAAATACAAACCGGAAAAATGTGTATACCAAGCTAAGCAGGAAATATGCACAATAGTCAACTCTAAATAACAGAATCACTTAAAATTGAGTGTAGACTATAATCCCCAAGGATTCAAGACTAAACCCGTGGATTCTAAAGTTTCTAACCCAAGAAACGAGGCTACCGTGCGCCACCCCCACCCCCTCCCCCTGCATACTGTTTCTCTTTCCCGTCCCTTCTTCCGTCCAATAGCAATGCACAACAATGGCAACAGAAGCAAGCAGCGTTGTGCAGTTGCTCCGAGCCACCGCACCGCCGCCAGCCTATACCACTGCCCGCTGTGAGCGGCAATCGCGGTGAGCGCACCACCACTGCGCCATCCGTCACTAGGGCAGCTCAGCGTGTCAACTCTTAAATGTGCCGTATGGATGATGAATAAAAAGAACTAACTGAAGACGATCTCAACCTCGTCGCCGTAGAATAAACTAGCACTGGGGGAAAGCCGCATCTGAAAACAAGAATAGCAGCAGCAGAACACGCTAGAATTAGGCAAAATTAGTCCAGACCAGCAATGCTATGAACACGGAATCGAAGGGGAAGACGAAGGGGGAACAGGCACTTACGGAATGAATCACCCGAACCTACTAAAAATCAAAACTCGTGGGTTTCTACAATGTGAATAAAGAGAGTGGTTTTAAAAGGCACGGAGAATGGGGCCTTGGCTTTTCCTTTTCTTTTTTTATTGTGTGTGTGTGTGTGAGAGAGAGAGAGAGAGAGAGAGGAATTTAAATTGATCCATGAAATAACCGAGCAGACGGTTTTGCTGGAGGTTGCACCATGCCGCATGACTCATGCATAACCGACTGCTAATAGGTTACGCAAACATGGCCACGCAGGGCATCTAGTAGCCTGGGTACCTGATTCGTAATCGCCGAGCCATGCTCAAAAAAAATCGCCGAGTCGGGCAACGGAAAAATGTGAAATCCCTTCATGCAAAAACATGGGATGGTATGATCCCAACGTACAAATGGCAGCAAGCCGCATAACCTTGGCCGGAGCACCACGTGGCACACGTAACCTAGTGGGTCTAGCTTACTTCTCGAGGCGGGCGGCGGCTGTGGCTGCGGACACGATGGGAGGGGAGCGTAGCAAGCCCGTCCCGTCACGTCCCATCAAGGCTGTACACACGACACGACACAGGGATCGTGCATAACTTTTGGCTTGGAAGTAAGCCGCGTAACCCGGGTGGAAGCACTGCGTGGCACCCCGTCTCGTCGTCCATCGTAATAATGATGGTGCTTCACTGAGGACCGGAGCGTCCGAGGACAGGTGGATGGTCGCTTCTGGCTGTGATGAGTGATTAACAACGTGGTGTGGACTGACTCTTAGCCGAGTATTGCAGGTGCAGGTTGCGGCTTGATTCGTGTTGGTGCAGGTGAAGAGTGGGCGCGAAAGGTCTTAGCCTTGCGGGGCCTCCGAGGAGTGGAGAGACAAGTAGGCTCGACTCGATGGACCTGGTGGCTGAACAGGATCATGTGCGGGCCACATGGTGGCAAGAAAAGCAAGACAAAGTCGTCGATTGGAGCCGGTGCAGGGTAGCGGCTCACGACCGAAGTCTGTACGCGGGGTTTGCGGCGGTTCACCACAAAACCTCCAGGTTACTTGGTTGAGCCACAAAACCAAGACCGGAGGCTCGGCGGGCGGAGACGGGATCCGGGCGCGCTGAGAAGCTTTGATGCCGGGGGACACGCGATGGGATCATAGGGCTTGCGTCGGGAGGATGCGGACTGCGGCAAAGGCGTGGCCGCCCGATGAAGAGGAGTGCTACTTGACCATATTGCCCTTGAGGGGTTTGTATCTCAGTTTAAGTTCTAGGGGTAGCTTGGTCATTTGCCCAACCCAGAGGGACTCCATATATATAGCTCTAGGGTTTCAGGGCAAACTATCCTTCTGGACTGCTTCTCATTTCCCTGCTCCATAGGCTTTGATTTTCTTCACCGTTTTGTAGAGAATCTGACCTCCGAGTGTATGGAAGCTTTCATGGTTGCGTCGATTTCCTTCTTGCGGCTCGTGTGATTTTCGTGTCTTTTTCGAGCTATTTTCGTTGGATTTTCATGCGCGGCTTGTTCCTCCAATTCTGAGGTGTTTGGGTTCAGATTTCTTGGTGGGGATCATGGATAGATGCCTTGTGCATCTTTGTGCTTGATCTTGACCACTCAAACTCCGGATTTGGCCTTGGATTTTAGGATTTCGGGTGGAACTCTAGCTTTTTGGTGGAGCTCGGTTCGTGTTCGATTCCCAGCGATTTAGTTGGTTTGAGAGCTCAAGTTTTGGGGCATAGCATCCCCTAGGGACGCTTCACATCTCCCCCAAATCTTGTCTCAAGAGCTCAAGTTGTATGGGAGATCGAGTGATGGGTTTGGAGGGTTGACTTCACGAGGTCGGGTTGTTTCTGTGTTGTTCGTGCCTTGCGGACTGTCCGCCCGTAGGTTGCGAACTGTCCACGCGCCCCTGTTCGTCGGGTGTTCATCACATGTTCTTGAGTTCGTGAGCACGAGTCGTTTCGATCCGCGAAAGGGCTAGGGTTTTGTTGTGTGTTGTTTGTGAACTGTCCGCGTGCAGGTCACAAACTGTCCGCCCAGCTCGGACTGTCCGCGGACCCGGCTCGGACTGTCCAATTTTCCGAGGTGCGGTACTGGAGATTCGGTCTCCTTTTACGGCCTGTCCGCCGAGGGGTCGCGGACTGTCCGACGTACGCCTGCGGACTATCCGCCCAGGGGCTTCCAGATTTGGCTAAGTCGTTTGCTTCTTGAGTTGTGCTTCTGCTTTGCAACTTGTTTGGACTTGTTCCTAGGGTTGGAAGGTCTGTTGTGACTACGCGACCTTAGCAAGCTCATGTGGGAATCCTTGGTTGTTGATTTGGGACATAGCCGAGTTCGACTCTTCGGAGAAGAATTTTTATCGGCTCCCATTCACTCCCCCCTCTCTGGTCACCTAATCGGTCCTTCAATTGGTATCAGAGCTGGTTACGGATCTTCGTGATTCTAACTAGTTTAAGATCCAAAGATGGCGTATCTGGAACGGGGTTCGGGTCCTCCACACTTTGATGGTAAGAATTACCAAATGTGGCAGAGAAGGATGGCCGCTTTTCTTCGCGGCAAGGGTCAGTTGCTTTGGGACGTTACGGTGAACACAACTTATGTTCATCCGATTAACTTCCTGGCTCCGGGTTCGAGGGACATGCACAACGCCAACAATAAGGTGGTCGATTACTTGTTTCGTGCTCTGTGTCAATCTGAATTCGATCGGGTTCAGACAGAGGACTTAGCTTGTAAGATTTGGGAGCAGTTGAAGAATGCTCACGCTGGGAACGCTCAGGTTCAGGCTCAGTTGTTCGCGACCTACTGGACAGAGTACGAGAACTTCACTTATCTCCCCGGTGAGTCCATAGACACCATGTTCCAGCAGTTCACTGTGATTGTGAACAACATGAGGGCGAATGTGGTCGTGCTCCTGTACGATGATCATGACAGGGCTGTGAAGCTTCTACACTCTCTGGATCGTACCGTGTGGAGTGAGAAGGTCGAGGCCATTCTTGAGTCGAAGAAGTATGAGACCCTCACGGTGGATGAGCTATTTTCCAAGCTCAAGTCGTCCGAGGTGGATCGTGCGGTGCGAGGAAGGATCGAGAACCCGACTGACCCTCATAGTCTGGCTCTCATTTCTCGACCAAGGGCTAACACTAACCTATCTTCGAGACAGTTCTCTTTGTCTTGTCTTGTGTCCATGCCACATGAGGAGTTCGATGTGCTGGGCGAGGAGGATCTCGCATTGCAGAGCCGGCGGTTCGAGCGCATGTACACGAACCGGAAGAACGCTAGGAGGAGCTTGGGCATGTGCTACCGGTGCGGGAAGCACGGACACTTTATCGCTGAGTGCCCGGAGGCCATGGAGATCAAGCCTGAGCACAAGTACCGTCCGAGGATCGACCACAAGCACCGCTCGAGGGATGACCACAAGGGCAAGAACAAGTCCGAGTGGAGGCCAAGGAGGAGTGGCGGTCACAAGAAGAAGCAGCGAGCGATGGTTGCCAGAGCGAGCAACATTGACTCGAGCTCCTGCTACTCTTCATCGAGCTCAAGTGATGAAGAAGAACGGCACAAGGGCAAGCGGTCAAGCAAGAACATCAACGGCCTGTGCTTCACCGCCCAAGGCTTTTGCGGCATGACACATAGCTCCGCAAGCAAGAAGAGCAACAAGGATGACTCGGACTCCGACTCCGAGGATGAGGTAATCAATGACCCTTCCTTCTTAGTAGCGGAGAATGCTAGGTTGAAGGAATTGCTTGACAACTGTGATGATGTGCTTAGAAAGACCAACAAGGAGAAGAGGGAGTATAGGTCTTTGCTTGGAGAGGCTAAGGAGAAGGTGGTTGAGCTAGAGTCTTTGCTTGTTGATGCTAGGGCTCAAATAGATTCTCTGAAGTCTGCTCCTATTGTGACCGATGAACCTGAATGCACTGATTGTTCCACTTTTCTTGGTGATTTGACTGTGCTTAAGGAAAAGTATGCCTCCAAGGTTGAGGAACTAGATGTGCTTAGGGTTGAGCTAGATGAGATGAAATCTAGGCCCTCCTTGCTTGGTGCTTGCACTTCTTGTCCTGTTTTGCATGAGAAGCTAGATGTTTCGCTTGCTTATGCTAGATCACTAGAGGCTAAGCTGAAAGCTCCTATTCCTACATTATGCTCTACTTGTGAAGTAAATGTTGTGAAGAATTTGGAACTTGCACACTATGTTGATCGTTTACAGGATGAGAATGATGAGTTAAGGAAGATGATGGGTTGGTTGTCGGGTCATGAGCCTCAGCTCAGGATGATGATTGAGGCATACAAGCGCTATGATGGGCAAGCACTTGGGTCGGATAAGGTTGGGGACTGCAGTGGTGAGAAGGAGGAGAAGATTGGTGATATCATAGCTCCACCAAAAACCTTCCACAAAAAAGCCTATGCTCCTAAGCCCAACCCACTTAGGAACCGACCAGACACAACCCTAGATCCTCCCGTGTTCCCTCCACATACCGACAACATCCAGAAACCCATCAAGTTCAAGAGTGCCTTGGGGAACGAGTTCTTTGGGAAGAAGGGAGAGAAACTGAGTGAGGAGAAGCCACAGCCCAAAGAGAGCCCAAAGCCAAATCCAAAACCAAAACCCTTCCATTGTGAGCATTGTGGATGGGCACCTAGCTGAGTTTTGCTACAGGAGGAAGCGTGAGGAGAGGTTTGCTAGGGAGATGGCAAACAAGGACAGGTACCGCCCTTCTCATGGTGTGCCTGAGCCTAGGATTGTGCCTAGGGGTGAGGGTGTGGTGCATACCATTTATCCTCGAGAGAGGCATGAGTTTGTGCCTCGAGGTGAGCCACCACAGAGAGATAGTGGTAGGCGTGTTGGGTTTGGGCGTGGTGAGTTTGCTGGACGTTCCTTCACTCGTGGCGAATACAAGTATGAGGGGAACGATCGCAGTTTTAGGTCTCAGAGGAGCTACGGGCCACAGTCTCCACCTCATGGTACACGTAGTCCTCCAAGGAGACGTGTGGGTGTTCCACCTAGGAGTGATAGGATGGATTTTGCTAACCCCACTTTTGAGCAAATGGCACGACACTGGTTTGATTCATTTTGTACTAACCCCAGTGCTGAGTCGTTTGCTTATTCTCACTCTCATTTTTGATTTTCAGGTGGGAGGCTTGGAGGGCTTTTGGTTGATCGACTCCGGTTGCTCTCGACACATGACCGGAGATCGAAGGTGGTTCTCCAGCCTCACCCTAGTGACGACCAAAGAGTACATCACTTTTGGGGACAATGGGAAAGGTAGAGTGCTTTCAGTGGGCACGGTGAAGGTGAGCGAGTCTGTGACTCTTAGGCGTGTTGCTCTTGTCAAGTCTTTGGGGTTCAATCTTCTTTCGGTGTCCCAACTTCTTAATGAGGGTTTTGAGGTCCATTTCAAAACGGGCGCTTCTCGTGTTTTGGATTCTCGAGGTGATCTTGTGTGCATGATCATCCCCAAGGGTCAAATTTTCAGACCCGGTTTTTCTCAGTGTGTCGGCTCTTCTCGTTGTTTGGTTGCTGGTGTTTCGATGGAGCTTTGGAAATGCATAGGAGGCTAGGTCACTTGAGTTTTGACTTGTTGTCACGCTTGAGTGGGCTTGGCTTGGTCCGAGGATTGCCTAAGTTGAAATACCAAAAGGACTTGGTATGTACTCCATGTAGGCATGGTAAGATGGTCGCCACCTCTCACCCGCCTCTGACATCCGTTATGACAGAGAGGCCATGCGAGCTGTTCCATATGGACTTGGTTGGTCCAGCTCATGTGTGCTCGGCGAGTGGGAAATGGTACATCCTTGTGATAGTGGATGACTATTCTCGCTATGCTTGGGTCTTCTTTTTGGCTGACAAGGGGGAGACGTTTGGTTTTGTCCGGGATCTAATCTTGAGGTTGAAGAATGAGAGGAACGGAGATGCTGTTCGAGCTATTCGTAGCGACATTGGCACTGAATTTAAAAACTCTGGTTTCAAAACCTTTTGTCATGATTTGGGTCTCGAACATCAATTCTCTTCTCCCTATGTGGCTTGTCAGAATGGTGTGGTTGAGAGGAAAAATCGTTCCCTTTGTGAGATGGCTCGGACGATGCTCGACGAGCATAGGACTCCGAGGAGATATTGGGCTGAGGCGGTGAATACCGCGTGCCGTGTTGGGAACTGGATTTTTCTTCGAGCCTTCTTAAACAAGACGTGCTATGAGCTCATGCATGGGTGAGCACCTAGAGTGAGCCATTTCAGGGCTTTTGGTTATCGGTGCTTTATTCTCAAGAAGTGTAGGCTTGATAAGTTTGAGTCGAGGTCTTCCGATGGCATCATTTTGGGTTATGCGAGTCATTCTCGAGCATTCCGTGTGCTCAACCTTGATACTAACCTAGTCATGGAAACTTGCTAGGTTACGTTCGACGATACCCAGCCATGCAGTTCGTCTGTATTTGAGTGTGCAGGTGACGACGAGATTGGCAAGAAGATCTTTGAGGACGAGGAGGATGATGCTGGAGAGGATGATGGTGTTGATGGTGAAGCCCCAGCCGAGCATGTACCCTCTACTTCCACTACGACGACTACGATGCAGGATGGCCCATCCCCTACACCGACTACGATCCAGCAAGATCAAGTGGAAGCTGCTGCTAAGGGGGAGGTCGTCTCTAGGCGAGAGGCACCGAGGTGCGTTCAAGTTGATCATCCTCCTTCAAGAATCATCGGCGACATCAATGAACGTACGACACTGTGACATCCCGGCCCAAGGCTTAATAGGATTGATAAGGATACTCATACCAACAAGTTGCAACATCTTTTCCGGAAGCCCATCTCGAAAAACTCCAAAGTTAAGCGTTCTTGGCTTGGAGCGATAGGTGACCGGCCGGGAAGTCCTTCCTGGGTGTGCATGAGTAAGGACAAAGTGCGCAGAAAAGACATGTGTTGGTCTATGAGGATATT
Source organism: Cenchrus fungigraminus (assembly GCA_036936925.1). Taxonomy (NCBI): domain Eukaryota; kingdom Viridiplantae; phylum Streptophyta; class Magnoliopsida; order Poales; family Poaceae; genus Cenchrus; species Cenchrus fungigraminus. Next base: position 50,360,642 of record CM072772.1, on the reverse strand, counting down.
CTTGGGGTCCTAGAGAGCTGCCAAGCGTAGGCGAGCCCAGCCTCGGGGAGGCGGGTTGTTACAAATGGTATCAGAGCTGACTCTCACGGTTTCACGGGCGCGTGTGGTCGCAGTTGCGCAGGTATGCTGTGCATGGCTGGTGTGGGCCCTGAGTGGTCACACAACATGGCTGGTGTGGGCCCTGAGTGGTCACACAGCTTGGCACATGCATTGGCAGTTCTTTCTCGGGCTTCAGATCAAGCAGGTGTTGGAATTTGTTAAGCCTACAGAAATATTATGATGGATAATCCGCAAGCGCACGGATACCGGTGAGCATTCCACCCGGGAGAGGGTTTTAAATATCGAATCCACAAGGAGAATGGTAAAGAGAGTATCTGAGGTATATAACTAATCACTGAGTAGCTATCAAGGACTTGACAGAAAGAGAGATAAGGAAAACTTAAGGATGTCTGGTTCTTATTCTCACAAGCTATGTCTATATTGTTCTTATGGGGTGATTGTCTGAAGGCACACTTAGGAAAGGGAACCTCCCGAGAATCTATGGGGGGAGTCCTACGGTTTCTATAGACGGGAGGTGGACTGCAAAGGACAGACGGGAACAAGGTCACTTCCCGCTTCTACCACACGATCCGGAATATAGAAGGCATTCATAAGCTAGCTAGTCTAAGCACCACGCTTACACTAAACATGCAACTTTAACTCAAGAGCGACAGGAATTAAAGTACTCAAAGAGTTATGAACCGTAAGAACAATAAAAACAATGTTACTCACTTGAATAAGAAGTCGATCTTTCCACAAGGTCTCAGGATCAGGCTCCAATGGAGTTGATCCCAGAGGTAGAAGATGAAGAGGAGACACCGACAGGTCCGGGCCTTCCTTCAGCTTCGCCTCTACCGCTCTCTAATCCTCTCGAACAAGATTAGCTAGATCTAAATAGATCGTGGCTCTAATCTCTCAACTTGATACTAACTCTCCAACTATAATTATAATCTAGACCTCTAATCTCAGATAGGCATGAAGGATCTAATAGAATGAATTGTTGTCTGCCCTGGGGTCAGGGGGTCTGCTTATATAGCCCGGAGGAGACGACGTGCACCGTACGATCAAACCGACCTAACTTGTGGTTTAGATTGATCCTCATAGGCGGTGGAAGAACATTCCGGAAGCTGGGCCCATTTGGCGCTAGGGGGGGCTGACCGGCCCCACCACCAGGCCGATCGGGCTGGGGTGGGCCCCCCTCGGGGTCCACTTCGGCCAGGTGGGTCCTTGATCATTCTAGATGCTTCTTTCTTAGGTGCTAAGTCACGTTGAGTTCCGGAGCCTTCTGGAGACTTCTAGAGTGGTTTCTTTGCATATTTTCTGAATAGTCCCTGTAAATTCATAGATTCACCAAAACTCGTGGAAATTGTCAATATAAACCCTAATAAGGTGATCTAATTATATTTTAGTCCTTTTTCCAGTAAATGTGAGGGGAAATATTTATAGATAAAATGTGCCAACAAACTCCCCCACACTTAGGCTTTTACTCGTCCTCGATAAAAGGATGGTTTACAACCGTAGAGACAAGAATCAACATAATTATACTCCTTAGTCATATCTGTACTTAGGGGATATCTGAGCATAGTTAGAAATAGATCACCTTTATTTCTCAAATCAAGTCAATGGAGAGAGTTTGAATAAGTTTTTAAAAAGAAAATGCAGCCTTGCTTACTCCTTTGTGATACTCTCAAATATATGTGAAGTTTTTAGAATGTAAAGATGTAGCAAACTTACCTTGCATATATTGCTGGGTCAAAATCTGTATCCATGAAGAGGCCTGTCATAGGTCGTAGATCAAGATATGTGCGTGTGTCAAATTTTAAAAACCACTGCTCTGACTTTAGAATCTTCTATCTTTTCCCATTTTTTTAGAGGTATTCAGCTATTTTGTGGAGAGTTGGGTTCTACTCACCCTCGGACACGCGTCCATTATTACTCTCTCACTTATTATTTTAGAGAAGTGGGCCCTACTCACCCTCGGACACATGTCCATTATTCTTCTCTTTTTTATGCCTTTTTTTTCTGAGAGGGGGGGTTCTTCTGACCTGTAGAACACTTGTCCATTTTCTCCTCTCTCTCACTTTTCTCTCCACTCATAATAATTTTTTTCTTTTCTTTCTTTGGCTTTTTCTCTCTTCTTCTTTTTTTTTAGCTGTACCTTTTTTCATGATATGGGAGACAGAGATCAAAAATCTTAGAGCATAGATACTTTAGTGAAAGCAGTGTACGTGATCTTGATCATAGACTTAGACAAAACTTCAACATAGCTCTAGATTTGACAAAGCTCAATACAAGTAAGCAGCATTTAATCAAATTTATTTTCAATGAAAGCTCTGTTGGGATATATTATTGATCACAAAGGAGAAACTTAGCTAATAATTTTTAAAGCACTCTCCATAGACAAGATAAAAGAAAGATGGTTCTCATTATTCCAACCTCATTCTGATCATCCCAAAAGCAATAAATATTTCTAAGAGCATAAACATGTGAAACTTTATCTTTTAGGTTATCAGGACATTTTAGCAGGGCATCTTTATTTAAATTCGAAACGGAAAGCAAATTGCAAAAATTTAAAAAGTTCAGGAAGCAAACCGAGTGGTGGACGGGACGTGGCCGAACTAGGTTCTGCCGTGGTTCGTCTTACGAGTCGTTTGTTCTGTGCTTTTCCCGTTTTTCTTGATTTTGGTCGTGGAAGATGCCGTTTGGTCGTCTGTTCTTCTCCCCCACACTTGTTTTCTGTTATCTTGCATGCACAGTATGGTGGAGACAAAAACATATCCAGAAAATATATATATAGGCAAAAAAATAGCTCAACTTGTGGAATACTTCTTTATTAAAGGAGAGAGCACTTTATTAAACAACTCTAACAACTAAAGCAAACTAACTCGAACTAACTATCACTAATGTGCTCTCTAACTAAGGTGTTTACAAAGGGTGCTTGCCCTTCTTAAGGTCGCGGCTATGGTCTTCCTCATCGTCCCTTCGCTTCTTTGATTCTAACAGTTTGAGGACGGTCTTGGTGAGGAAGTGTTGACGCGGTGGATCTCTTTGCAAGTTTCTGCCAGGCTTGCTACTTCCTGCGCTAGCTCAGCTACGGTCTTCCAGGTCTTCTGTTTCTGCGGCATCCGCTGGCTGGCTTCGATGACCGGAATTCTCTTGATTTGAGGTTCTTTGGCACGAACTCCGTCGATGGTGACACGGCTTGAGGAGGTGGTGTACTTATGCACCCTTGTGTTGCCATGCTTGTCCATGCGCACGTCAGCGAGTCGCTCTCCATCCCTTGGTTTCTTCAGATCCATGTAGCTAGGAACACGGATCGGCTTCTTCTGAGCTGCTTCACGACGGCGATCGTACGGCTGAGCGTACATCGCCTTCTTGCTTTCTTTAGGCGGTGGCGGCGAACGTGGACGACTAGGCGGGAACAGCGAGAGAGGGATGTGATCAGGAGGCAAGGAGGCTAGAGGCTTTGCTTCCTTCTCGAAAGGAACAACCGCCTTGGCTTCAAAGCTAAAGGGGACAAGCTGCTTGTCGGCCATTGCTACTACTTGGAGGCTTTGGGATGAGAAAAAGGTGGTGGTCTGCCCCTGCTTATATATCGGTCACGGACTTGCAGAGGGGGTTGACCTAGCTTGGAAAGGCTACGGGATATCTCATAAAAGATCCCCGAACAAGTTTTTCCAAAACTGAGCACCTTAGAGATAGCGTGGGCGAAAGCTGGCGGCGTGAGGCGGTGGGCAGGGCCCGATCAGCCCAGTGAGGAGGCCGGTCGGCCTCCCACCACGTCGTCTCGCGATGATCTTCGGCGCGGGGAGCTCTAACCGTGTGCTGATCCTTAAAAACCCTAAGACGGCCCATTACAGCCTAAAATTAATATTCGTGGGAAAACAAAAAAAATCTATTTCATCTAAATCCTCAGACTCTTTATTGGGCTCTAAAAATATTTTAAGACGTTGACCATTTACCTTGAATAACGTACCTTCGTCGTCTTGAAGAGTGACGGCTCCGTGTGACGATGAATTCACCACCTTGTATGGTCTGTCCCACTTGCTTCGTAGCTTCCCGTGCCCAAAGAGTCGTACCCTGGAGTTAAAAAGTAATACCTGATCGCCTGGGTTGAATTCTTTCTTTATGATTCTCTTGTCGTGCCATCTCTTGGTTCTTTCCTTGTAGATCTTGGCACTGTGATACGCCTTCTCTCTCCATTCTTCTAGCTCGGACAGTTGCATTTTCCGTTTTGTTCCGGCTGCTTCAAAGTCCATGTTCCATCTCTTTATTGCCCAATGAGCCTTGAATTCTAGCTCAACCGGCAAGTGACATGTCTTCCCGTAGACCAGTTGGTAGGGAGACATTCCAATGGGGGTTTTATAACCTGTTCGATAAGCCCAAAGTGCTTCGGGTAGCTTGTCTTTCCATTTTATCCCCATTTGGTCCACCGTCTTCTGTAGAATGTTCTTGATCTGCTTATTGGACGTCTCTGCTTGACCACTTGTTTGCGGGTGGTAAGGAGTAGCGACATTGTGCTGGATCCCATGGTTCATGAGGTATTTCTCGAAGCGCTTGTCGATGAAATGGGATCCTCCATCACTTATCACTAACCTTGGCGTACCAAATCTCAGAAATATTGTCTCTTCAAACATTCTTATTGAGCTTTTCTGGTCAGCAGATCTGCATGGCAGGGCTTCAACCCATTTGGAGACATAGTCAACTGCCACTAAGATGTACTCGAATTTTCCGGATTTTGGGAATGGTCCCATGTAGTCAATTCCCCAGACATCAAAGAGCTCGATCTGAAGGTTGGTTGTCAGTGGCATGGCATTTCTGGAATTGATGTTTCCGTGCCTCTGACAGGAGTTGCACCTTCGTACGAAATCTTTTGTCTTGATACATGGTTGGCCAGAAAAATCCGCTTTGCCAGACCTTTGCATGTGTGCGGAAAGCTCCATAATGACCTCCATATGGTGATGAGTGGCACTTCTCAATGATCTTCATTCCTTGTTCTACCGGTACACACCTCCTGAGTAACCCGTCAGAGCATACTTGAAAAAGGTATGGTTCATCCCACAGGTGATGGCGACTCTCGTAAATAAGCTTTTTCTTGTCGGCTCCTGGTCGTACATACCCTGCAACCATAAAATTAACAATATCTGCGTACCAGGGGTCTGACCGGGCGATCCGATAGAGCATGTCGTCCCTCATTGCGTCATTGATGGGTAATTCCTGTGGTTTCTCAAAATACATTCTAGACAAATGATCGGCAACAGAATTTTCTACTCCCTTCTTATCTTTTATTTCTAAGTCAAGTTCTTGGAGAAGCAGAATCCATCTTATTAATCTAGGTTTAGCATCTTTCTTAGTGAGCAAATATTTTAAAGCAGCATGATCAGTGTAAACAATAACTTTTGCTCCTACTAAGTAAGATCTTAGCTTGTCAATGGCATAAACAACAGCTAGCAGTTCTTTTTCAGTTGTGGCATAATTGAGTTGAGGTCCTGTCAAAGTTTCACTAGCATAAGCAATGGCATGATGTTTCTTGTCCTTTGTTTGCCCCAAAACAGCCCCCACAGCATAATCACTTGCATCACACATAATTTCAAAAGGTAAAGACCAATCAGGGGGTTGTATAATGGGTGCAGAAATAAGAGCATTTTTTAGAGTTTCAAAAAATTTAAGACAAGCATCATCAAAGTCAAAAGGAACATCTTTGGCAAGCAAGTTTGTAAGAGATCTAGCAATATGAGAAAAATCTTTTATAAACCTTCTATAGAAACCAGCATGGCCAAGAAAACTTCTGATTCCCTTGACATTAACAGGTGGAGGTAGTTGTTCAATTACTTCTATTTTAGCTCTATCTACCTCAATTCCTCTTTCAGAAATTAGATGGCCTAGCACTATTCCTTCTCTAACCATGAAATGACATTTTTCCCAATTAAGGACTAAGTGCTTTTCTTCACATCTTTGCAAAACCTTATCCAAGTTTTCTAGACAATCATCAAAGGTTTTTCCATAAACAGAAAAATCATCCATGAAAACTTCCATGATCTCTTCAATCATATCAGAGAATATAGACATCATACATCTTTGAAAAGAAGCTGGAGCATTACATAGCCCAAAAGACATTCTACGATAAGCATAAGTTCCATAAGGACATGTAAAAGTGGTTTTGCTCTGGTCACTGGGATGGATTGGGATTTGGTGATATCCAGAATATCCATCAAGAAAGCAAAAGAAAGAGTGATTTGCCAACCGCTCTAACATTTCATCAATGAAGGGCAGTGGAAAGTGATCTTTCCTTGTGGCTTTGTTGAGTCTTCGTTGTGGCTCTCTAGATGGTAGAACATCAGGGTTTGTAGGAATGCGATGAGTGCAAAGGGCAGGACTGATGCCCTTAAGGTCTTGGAGCGAGTAGCCAAAGGCTGAGCGATGTTGTTCTAAGATGGTTATCAGCCTATGAGTCTCTTCCTGAGTGAGTTGGTCATTAATGATCACAGGAGACTTAGAATCATTCTGCAAAAAGGCATATCTAAGACCAGGTGGTAAAGGTTTAAGTTCAATGGGAGGTCTCGAGGATTCCTCGGTTTCATCGATGGGCTCAGATTCTGTAGGATTTTCTTCTTCCTCCTCGATGAAGAATTCAGTGACATCTTCTTCATTGGATTCTACAAAATGTTCTAGAGATGCTTCATTCACCTCTTCCATTGGGTCTGGTTCAGGACTGGGTTCGGTCTTAGTATGGATTGAATGTGAGAAGTGTAAGGGAACTTTAATGGTTTTGCCTAGGCAAACATCAAGTTTCCCTGTGTGTCCTTCTTTAAGGAGTTTTTCTAAAGGATAGCCTATTAAAAGATCGAACTCCTTAATATCACAAATGTGAAAGCTCAGGTGAATTGGCATGTCGTAAACTGAAATAGGTAAGACATAGAGAATTCCCGAACTTTGAATAATTTGTCCTGAGGAGCACTTTAATAATTTCGTTGCGGGAGATAATGGCTTGTTTTTGATAAACTGATGGAAAAAGGACAAGGCCATTATATTGATTCCCACAACTGGATTATAAAGGGCATCAAAGGGGGTTCCATTGATTGTACATTGAATTGGTATAGAGGGTGAATCCAGATGGACTACATCAGAGGAAAGCTCTGACTCTTCTAACCAATCCCCACTCATGATGGATGCAAGCTCCACAGTGTGTTCTCTTGAGAAGGTTTGCTCAAAAGGGTCTATCTTCTCATGTGAAGAAGATGTGTGCTTTCGAGGCTTCTTCTCTTTATGATATTTCGAGGTGTTTCCATAATCGGAAAATAAATCATCCTCGATATCATTTATAAAATCAGGTAGAGGAATTTCTTCCTGTGGTGATTCTATATGTTGGATAGCTATAGGTTGAGATGTTTCTGGCATAGGTTCTGGTGTAGCTATCTCTGGAATCTCTTCTTCTAAAGTTTTCTCTTCTAAAGGACCATCATTAGTGCTGGCTAGAATGTTGTCTAGGACAGTTCTAGCTTCACTAGATGTAAGGTGTATGAATGATCCATGAGAGGAGACATTCAAATAGGCTCTAGATTCCTTATTAAGACCAATATAGAAATGTTGAAGGAGAATATGGTCTTGAAGGCTTAGATCTGGTCCGGATTTGCAAAGGAGTTCAAAACGTTCCCAGGATGAACTCATAGACTCATTATCCCCCTGTTTGAAGGATATGATCTTGATTCTGAGGTCGACTACTTTAGATAAGGGATAAAAATCCATGCAAAAATCTGCACGGAGAGTTCCCCAATCGCCTTTCATCTTCTCTTTGGTCCGGTCGTACCATTGGCGAGCTTTTCCTTTCAGAGTGAATGGAAAAAGCTTCCAACGGACAGTCTCGTCTGACATACCCTCAATGTGCAGGCAGTCACAAGTTTGCTAAAACTGCTGGAGATGATGATAAGGGTCTTCGTCTTCTATTCCTAAGAAAGTGTTGGTTTGAACCATCTCTATTAACCGTGGGCGCAGCTCATAGGCATCAGATAGGATTGGTTTCGATGATGGCATAGGCCTAAGGCTGAGCTCTGAGGGTGCCGAAAAGTCTTTAATGAGGGTAGTGTCCATAAGGACAGTAGATAATCTAAAACTAAAAAGAAAATAGAAAGATACAAGATTAGTTATACTCGAAGAGTTTTCTCTTAACCGTTCTCCCCAGCAACGGCGCCAGAAATGCTTGTTGGTATTTGTTAAGCCTACAGAAATATTATGATGGATAATCCGCAAGCGCACGGATACTAGTGAGCATTCCACCCGGGAGAGGGTTTTAAATATCGAATCCACAAGGAGAATGGTAAAGAGAGTATCTGAGGTATATAACTAATCACTGAGTAGCTATCAAGGACTTGACAGAAAGAGAGATAAGGAAAACTTAAGGATGTCTGGTTCTTATTCTCACAAGCTATGTCTATATTGTTCTTATGGGGTGATTGTCTGAAGGCACACTTAGGAAAGGGAACCTCCCGAGAATCTATGGGGGGAGTCCTACGGTTTCTATAGACGGGAGGTGGACTGCAAAGGACAGACGGGAACAAGGTCACTTCCCGCTTCTACCACACGATCCGGAATATAGAAGGCATTCATAAGCTAGCTAGTCTAAGCACCACGCTTACACTAAACATGCAACTTTAACTCAAGAGCGACAGGAATTAAAGTACTCAAAGAGTTATGAACCGTAAGAACAATAAAAACAATGTTACTCACTTGAATAAGAAGTCGATCTTTCCACAAGGTCTCAGGATCAGGCTCCAATGGAGTTGATCCCAGAGGTAGAAGATGAAGAGGAGACACCGACAGGTCCGGGCCTTCCTTCAGCTTCGCCTCTACCGCTCTCTAATCCTCTCGAACAAGATTAGCTAGATCTAAATAGATCGTGGCTCTAATCTCTCAACTTGATACTAACTCTCCAACTCTAATTATAATCTAGAGCTCTAATCTCAGATAGGCATGGAGGATCTAATAGAATGAATTGTTGTCTGCCCTGGGGTCAGGGGGTCTGCTTATATAGCCCGGAGGAGACGACGTGCACCGTACGATCAAACCGACCTAACTTGTGGTTTAGATTGATCCTCATAGGCGGTGGAAGAACATTCCGGAAACTGGGCCCATTTGGCGCCAGGGGGGGCTGACCGGCCCCACCACCAGGCCGATCGGGCTGGGGTGGGCCCCCCTCGGGGTCCACTTCGGCCAGGTGGGTCCTTGATCATTCTAGATGCTTCTTTCTTAGGTGCTAAGTCACGTTGAGTTCCGGAGCCTTCTGGAGACTTCTAGAGTGGTTTCTTTGCATATTTTCTGAATAGTCCCTGTAAATTCATAGATTCACCAAAACTCGTGGAAATTGTCAATATAAACCCTAATAAGGTGATCTAATTATATTTTAGTCCTTTTTCCAGTAAATGTGAGGGGAAATATTTATAGATAAAATGTGCCAACAGCAGGCGAAGGAGGGAACCTTTGTGCATCAAGCCAAGTACACGAAGGACATCCTCAAGAAGTTCAAGATGGACGACTCGAAGCCCCTATCGACACCAATGAGTACGACTACAACACTGGATGCGGACGAGGACGGAGAGCCCGTGGACCCGAAGGACTACCGGAGCATGATAGGCTCCCTCTTGTACTTGATGGCGACGAGGCCGGACATTCAGTTTTTTGTGTGTTTGTGCGCTCGTTTTCAGGCGTCGCCGAGGACTTCACATCGGCAGGCCGTCAAGCGGATCTTCAGGTATCTTCGATACACTCCTGAGCTCGGTCTTTGGTACTCGGCATCCTCTTCCCTTTCGCTTCTTGGTTTTTCGGATGCCGACTTTGTGGGGTGTCGAGTCGATAGGAAGTCGACTTCGGGGACGTGTCAGTTTTTGGGTTCCTCGCTTGTTTCTTGGTCTTCTCGCAAACAATCTAATGTAGCTCAGTCTACCATAGAAGCCAAGTATGTCGCTGCTGCTAGTTGTTGCTCCCAGCTGCTTTGGATCACATACATGATGAGTGACTTTATCGAGGAGTGTACCCATGTTCCTCTCATGTGTGATAGCACGAGTGCCATTAGTGTTGCCAAAACCCCGAGCTACACTCCAAAACCAAACATATAGAGGTGAGGTACCACTTCCTGAGAGACAATATTGAGAAGAGAAACATAGACCTTATCCATGTGCCAACCGAAAAACAGCTCGCCGATATCCTAACAAAGCCTTTGGACCAAGCTACATTTGCTCGTTTGCGAGAGGAGCTTGGAGTGGTTTTTCCTTTTTGAGCTTCGGTTGGGGGTCTGATGTACATATACATGTTGCATTTTCATTTATGTATCATATCATGTTTTCACCTTTGTATCATAGACTGCATTTGTTTTATATGCTTTAGAGATGTGCTTCTCCTATATACTTTGATCACTATGATATGCTGGATGTGAGCTTATGACTTTGCTAGTGATGCTCATGTGATGTATAGCTATGCTTTTGGTAGCTTTGAGATGTATATGCATGTGGATGGCTTATTTTTTGTGAAAATGCTATATATGATCCTCTCTTGTGAGTTGAATGCCTTTCATGTTCAAATTGTGCGCATATGGCTATATCTTGCTTAATTTGCACTTGGGAACCATGTTCTTTTCATTTGGGGTCAAAGACCCATTTGTCATCATGAATGTTTAGCCTACATGCTACCTTGTTGAGAAGCCTAAGCTTCTTTTTGCCGCAAAGGCACTTCATGTACCATGTTGAAATTTAAATCATGAAATTGGTATATGAAATGCTTGTGCTTGAAAAATATGCTTCCATGTCAAATTCACTTTAAATTCCTTATCTTGGGTGCTAAACCGTTGCATGATGTTCACCATTGAGAAGTCTCATATTTAGAAGTGGACACATGGCTCGGTGGCTTTGACATGACATGAGATAGCTTGTAGGTGTTTGTGATGATCTTGTGATGAGAATTTGTGACCTTGCATGATGTTTGTGAGTTATATATTGTCTGTGCTCATTTTGACCATGTTTAGGTCCTATGTTCATGAGAAGGAAATTTGTGTTGAAAAATGCTTCATTTTGATCATGGCTATGTCACATGTTTATATGTCCCTTTCTATCTTGTTGGCGATGCTTGTACTAAATTTGTGGCTATCTTGCCTGTCTATGTCTCAATTTTAGCATGTTGTAGTGCTCTTTGTCTATTTGAGAAGCACATGCTTACATTTGTAGACTTGATTCATGCATTACCAACAAGGGGGAGGAAAGTACCCAATTCATGCATCCAGGGGGAGTTTTGCATCAAGGGGAAGGAAATTTGGGAGAAATGCATTTGTTCAGGGGGAGCTTGTATTCATGCATTTGGGAGCTCTTTGTCGCCTGTTTTTGGTTGTGCTCTTTTGCCGATGGTGTCGAGCCCTTTTGCCTTACCTTGAGGAGTCGGTAATTTTGAGCATTTTATCTCGGTTGTGTCGAGCCGTTGCCCTTGCCTTAGGGGACCGAGATTTTTCTCTCTCAAGTGATCTTGTTTTGGCTTTTGTTTGGCTTTTGATCACTTGTTTGAGTTTTTCGTTCGTTTCTTTTCTTTTTCTCTTTTCTCTGAATTGGTTACTATGTGTGTTGTCAATGCACTCATCAAGGCGGAGACTGAGGACCGTTGCGTCCGAGGACCGGTGGACGGTCGCTCCTGGCTGTGATGAGTGATTGAGAACGTGGTGTGGACTGACTCTTGGGCAAGTATTGCATGTGCAGGTTGCGGCTTGATTCGTGTTGGTGCAGGTGAAGAGCGGGCACGAAAGGTCTTAGCCTTGCGGGGCCTCCGAGGAGTGGAGAGACAAGTAGGCTCGGCTCCATGGACCTGGTGGCCGAACGGGATCAAGTGCTGGCCGCATGGTGGCAAGAAAAGCAAGACGAAGTCGTCGACTGGAGCCGGTGCAAGGTAGCGTCTCACGACCGAAGTCTGGACGCGGGGTTTGTGGCGGTTCACCACAAAACCGCCGGGTTACTTGGTTGAGCCACAAAACCAAGACCAGAGGCTCGGCGGGCGGAGACGGGATCCGGGCGCGCCGAGAAGCTTCGATGCCGGGGGACACGCGGCGGGATCGTAGGGCTTGCGTCGGGAGGACGCGGACTGCGGCGAAGGCGTGGCTGTCCGATGAAGAGGACTGCTACTTGACCATATTGCCCCTGAGGGGTTTGTATCTCAGTTTAAGTTCGGGGTAGCTTGGTCATTTGCCCAACCCAGAGGGACTCCATATATATAGCTCTAGGGTTTCTGAGCAAACTATCATTCTGAACTGCTTCTCATTTCCTTGCTCCATAGGCTTAGATTTTCTTCACCGTTTTGTATAGAATCTGACCTCCGATTGTATGGAAGCTTTCATGGTTGCGTCGATTTCCTTCTTGTAGCTCTTGTGATTTTCGTGTCTTTTTTGAGCTATTTTTGTTGGATTTTTGTGCGCGGCTTGTTCCTCCGATTCTGAGGTGTTTGGGTTCGGATTTCTTGGTGGGGATCATGGATAGAAGCCTTGTGCATATTTGTGCTTGATCTTGACCCCTTAAACTCCGGATTTGGCCTTGGATTTGAGGATTTCGGGTTGGAACTCTAGCTTTTTGGTAGAGCTCGGTTCATGTTCGATTCCTGGCGATTTAGTTGGTTTGAGAGCTCAAGTTTTGGGGCATAGCATCCCCTAGGGACGCTTCACATCTCCCCCAAATCTTGTCTCAAGAGCTCAAGTCGTTTGGGAGATCGGGTAATGGGTTTGGAGGGTTGACTTCGCGGGGTTGGGCTGTTTCTGTGTTGTTCGTGCCTTGCAGACTGTCTGCCCGCAGGTTGCGGACTGTCCGCGCGCCCTCTGTTCGTCGGGTGTTCGTCGCGTGTTCTTGAGTTCGTGAGCACGAGTCGTTTCGATCCGCGAAAGGGCTAGGGTTTTGTTGCGCGTTGTTTGCGGACTGTCCGCGTGCAGGTCACGGACTGTCCGCCCAGCTCGGACTGTCCGCGGACCCGGCTCGGACTTTCCGATTTTCCGAAGTGTGGTACTGGAGGTTCGGTCTCCTTTTATGGACTGTCCGCCAAGGGGTCGCAGACTGTTCGCCAGGCTCGCGGACTATCCGCCGTACGCCTGCGGACTGTCCGCCCAGGGGCTTCAATATTTGGCTAAGTCCTTTGCTTCTTGAGTTGTGCTTCCGGTTTGCAACTTGTTCGGACTTGTTCCTAGGGTTGGTAGGTCCGTTGTGACTACGCGACCTTGGCAAGCTCGTGTGGGAATCCTTGGTTATTGATTTGGGACATAGCCGAGTTCGACTCTTCAAAGAAGAATTTTTAACGGCTCCCATTCACTCCCCCTCCCGTCTCTCTAGTCGCCTAATCGGTCCTTCATTCACGGGCAGGCGGTGCCCGCGGGCCCACAGCGGCCTGCCCTCACCGCAGTTTTCTGGAATTCTCTGGTGCACAGCCCGCTGAATGGCACTGGCACCTGCATAACCGAGTCCGTGTGATTACACATTCCTCTCAAGCTCTGTGCTGTTGCAAGTTGGTAAGTACTACCAGTTGATTTAAGTACAGTATTACTAGGTGATAACCTGTGCCCATCCGGTTACACATGAATTAGTGTGCCCCTTCGTACACCATGAAATAAAAGCGCGGATGCCGAAATTGTCTATGAAATCGTCTCCCACATTCGTGTCTCTGAAATCGTCCATATAGGTAATAGCAGCTTTGCTGTTGCATATAATTAATTATTGTGGTGATAGCTAGCTAGTGTATCTAGTGTATTTTTTTAAATAAAGATATCTAGCTAGTGTAAGATTGGAGGAACTTTGCCGTTGCACGGCTCTTGGTTACTCATCTTTTGTAGCTTGTACTTGTACCACTAGCTACCCGCATGGATAGTGCGTAACCGGGACACCATAGCCGAGCTGTTGTGGTGCGTACGGAGTATATGTGTGGACACAATGGGTACAAGGTGACCGTACGTGTTCCCAGCGTTATATGTAGAGAATTTTAGTATTAATTAAAACAATAAAAATAGAAAATAGTGCTGCAAATAATGCACATTCAGGAGTGGTAGACCATCTGATCCAAATAGGGTTATATTATGAATTCTGAATTGATCCGAAGAGTCTTTCTGAAGCTACATCCTGCTACCAAACATACACAACAGACAAATGCATCCAGTGGTGTCAATTCTGCATGTAACTTGCGCCCGCTAGGTTACGAAGGATCTGTGCTGCATGCTGCAACCTGGGTCGAGTCGATTTAGCGCGTAACCTGCACCGGCTCGGTTACCCACCAGCCATGCTGCATTATTCCTGCAACACTGACTGGGTTACGCAAAAGTCAGGCTGCATCTGGTCGTGTGCGTGTCGATCCTGCGCGTCACCATCCGTCGTTCTGCATGGCGCGTGCAATGTCACGATGCTCCACTAGGCATTCAAAGCCTTGTTGTCGTAGATCCCGATCCATGACATAAAGTTCTTTTGTAGCTTGAACTCTAAACATTTCATCCATAGTACAGTGAAGTGGTACCACGGCCCTAGTTTTTCCCCTGATGCATATTCCTCTTATTTGTAGATATCAAGAGGCCTCTCTGCTCAGGCTCAAAGCCTGGGTGTTGCATGGTTGTTGTGCCCCCCTCCAAAAATATAGTAAGAGGTCATGCCTGCACAGAGCCCTCACTCTTTTTTTTTGTGCTGCAGCAAGTAGCAAAATTTCACCATATTAAAACTTGTTGATTTAGTTGATCTCTAGGTCATGCCCTCACTCAATATTCTGTGCGTAACTTGCACCCTCTTGGTTACGCAGAGGTATGGATACGCACAATCCATGAGGCTAGCTACTGGTTCAACCTACTCCATGCGCGTAACCGATAGCCACGCTACGTGCTGCAACCACCTGGGTTACCCATACGGCATGGCGTAGGGCCACCGTGCCATGGTGTGTGGTTCAACATGGCTAGAATAGCATATCCTTCTTCATACTTTTCGCTACTCTGATCTGAAAACCTGCACGAACATGAAGCGTGATAAGTTTGGAGGGCATCGACAACGTTATTGAAATATATATTTCGTACCGATGACCATTGAAACAACAGAATTCAGTGTACATGTATAAATAATTTACTTACAGAAACTATGAATGCTAATTCCGGTCATGTCGATGTAACCTGCATGCGCTCGGTTACGCAAAATCCACGCTGCATCCGGTCGAGTCGATCATGCGCGTCACCTGCACCGGCTGGGTTACGCACGGCTCGGTGGCGCGTGTGACACCGACTTGGTTCGTGCGCGTAATTTACACCCAGGCATGGGTTACGCACCATCCTATGCTACATCCGGTCGTGTTGATGTAATCTGCACGTGCTCGGTTACCAAAATCCACGCTGCATTCGGTCGAGTCGATCCTGCGTGTTACCTGCACCAGCTGGGTTATGCACGGCTCAGTGGCGCGTGCGACACCGACTTGGTCATGTGCGTAACCTACACCCAGGCATGGGATACGCACCATCCCATGCTGCATCCGGTCGTGTCGATGTAACTTGCACGTGCTCAGTTATGCAAAATCCACGCTGCATCCGGTCGAGTCGATCCAGCGCGTAGCTTAACCTGTGCAAGTGAAGGTTACTCAGAAAAACCGTGGTTGTTGCCCGCTAGAAAAACCATGCCATCGCGCGTGCAATCCGGCATCGAAGCTGCCGTGCTTGGAATGAAACCACATTGGACGACTCATTCACACATGGCGCACCAGCTCCGTTACGCACGGTTCGGCTGCGCACCATTCGTTCTGCATGGCGTGTGCAACAAAGTAGTGCGCCGCTCATGACTTTTTTTTGAGATAGGTAAATTTAGGACTAGGTGCTACTGCAAGTCTTTTGTGAGATGGTGGTGGTGGTTATCGTTCATAGCCGCGGTCGGCTAGCGATATAGTAGAGTGAGATCGCAAGCAATTAATGCATAAGAAATACATGTTGCTTCATCCCTGAAATACATACGAGTACTTAATAAGACAGCGACCAAGCAAGTACTAGAAACTACTCCCCGGTGGACTGTACTAGAAGTACCAAGCAACTTTTGGGAGTAGTACTGCACTAGCTAGCTTACTGCATATTGAGATCACCGGTAGTCCGGCACAACCCCATCTACTACTTCATTTCATCGTAGTCTCCGGCATGCGGCACATGCACTCCCTCAGTCCCACGCTCTTGATATTCGGCATCACCTTCCATGTCAGCGACGAGGAAGTTGGCCACATCCTGAGCATCGTCATGAACCATCTTACGCTAGTGATCCTGGTCAATGTCGACGGTAGTGCTGATTCCCAGAAGTGCGACGCTGGGGTCAAAGCCATCAATCTGATGGCACTTGTAGCAGGCCATGATGTATTCCGCCATGGCAACCGCGCTGGTACGTCTGCCCTCCTTCGAGCGGTCCGTCAGGTAGGCCGGCAATTTATCCAGGACTTCGGCAAGACGGTCAAATGCATAGGCATAATGCCGCACTGTTTCCTCCATCGGCTTGTTGACGGTGCCCAGATCTAGGTCACTAACCAGAGTGTTGATCTTGATGAAGGCAGGCCGCATGATGTTTATAGCCCATCGCGCGTCACGGGCAGTGCTTTCATTGATCGGAGTTGCCTCAACCACGGGCACGGTTTCATCGCCAACCCGTGCGTGTTTTGGAGAGGGCTCTCCCACGAAGCTCATGGTGCGCGATGGCTAAGAGGGTGAATACTGAATGCAGGTGCGTGAGGATATGAGGCTTGGAGAAGGAAGGGGTAGCCGATGGCGAAGGTGAACCTTTCGCGATGTACATAGGAAGTACCACGATCGAGTCGAAAGCCAGGGGTTATCTAGGGTGGTGGGGTTTAGCAGTTTGCCTCCCCAGCTCCACCACGTCTTGGAAAACGCGCAGGCAAATGGAAGACGCTTCACACAAAAAACTGGGTCGGGCCGCTTCAGATTCAACGCGGCCGGTTCAGACAAAGGGGTGGTTGCGCTGGCGGCCAGGGTGGAGGTGGTGGGGGGTGGCTGAGGCCGTACTACTCCCTAGATTCCCATGTGTAATCCCTCGGGAACCGAAATGCCACTTGTACTCGCCAAACCCATCCAGTTCTTCTTCCCCGCGCTTGTCACATGACTCTTTTTGTTTTTTTCTTCTTGACATGATTCTACCTTCCCGCAGCCCTGGAAGCCACCCAAATCATTGGTTTGACACAGGATACTCCACTTTGCTAATCTTCTTGTGTTCATCGCATACTCCTTTTAATTAGGAATTCTAAAAAAAGACATCATATACATTGGCAGGCTAGAAAGAACTGAGTTTATTAAGACTAGTCTCCCTCCTACAGATAGTAGTTTCCTCTTCCAACTACTTTTTGTTTTTGAAACCATTCTTCCACATTCCTCCAATCTTTATTCGAAATCTTGCGGTAGTGCATCGGAATGCCCAAGTCACAGTCTCCGGCATCGCGGCTGGCGTGTAACACGGCGGGTGGTGTCGACTAAGCGCATAACCTACAAGGTCATGGTTACGCAGGTGCGATTCAGCGGGCTGCGCACTAGAGACACTACACCAAACTCGAATTGCCTTGGCGGTGACCTAAAGCCGCCAAGTTATATAGTATTTTCTTTGCAACACTTGCAAACCGCCAAGCAAATGTGATTCCATGGCGGTTTTTTTACACAGCCAAGAAAAGGTGCAATTTCCTTGGCTGTTTTTATATACCGCCAAGAAAAATGTGCATTTTCTTGGCCGTTTAGTTGGACCGCCAAGTAAAATGTACATTTCCTTGGCCGGTTTCAACAGATCGCCAAGTAAATTGCTCATTTTCTTGGCTGTTTCATTGGACTGCCAAGGAAAGTGTATATTTCCTTGGCTGTTTTGTGTTAGCCGCCAAGTAAATCATTCATTCTCTTTTTCTTGGCAGTCTTGTTGAGCCGCCAAGTAAAGGGCATATTTTCTTTTAGATCAATCCATAACCATGTATAGTGCTACTTTATCAAAATCATTTAAATTTTGATTGTAACCTTATAGATCAAAAATATGTTTTAGCATCAATTTGTAGAATTTCTAGACCATTTTTTGATATTATTGTAATTATTATCTGGTAAATTGGACATAGAAGTTTGAATTAACTCTAGAAAATAATATAATTGTTTATGTATCTCTAGTATATGGGTAACAGTTGGATATGAAATTTTAATTTAATTCTTTTTTGTAATTTATTAGAGGTACACATAGTGCGACTTGGAATTACTTTTGCTAAGCACACAAAAATTCATTTAAATGATAGAAAACACCAAATTTATTCACAAATTCTTGAAACTCCTAGGTGATAACATATAAGTGGTCTTTTACATTTGAAAAATGTATTGGTGGTATATAGGATGATTATTTTTCAAGTTAGTTCACAAGAGTGTCTTACTTAGGTATTTAAAAAATAAAAAACATCTTTTTTGCACAAAAAGTGACAATGTAAATTCACAAATGTTAATAGGAGAGAAATAAATTTATAAATTATTGAAACTCTGGGAAACACTATACATGTAGTTCATTACATTTTAAAAATATATTGTAGTATAAAGATAATTATTTTTGATAATTACTTTTCAAAGTGTGCTTTAAATGCAAAAAGAAAAAGGGAAAAAATACTAAACAGGCCTCATACCGCCATACCGGGCCGATTTCTCTAGGATAGGCAGAGCCCAATCATTCATGTCCATCCATCTTTGATTCAACAGTGTAGATCGTATCTTGCTCTATTAAATACCACCCTCAAACCTAGCTGGCTATCTCCTCCCCTCCACCCGCCGCCCCATTTCTCCTGGCTGCCTTCCAGCGACGGGATCTCGCTCTGCCCCCTCTCGCGCTGCGTGCCGAGGGCCAAGCCGCTGAGGAGCGCACGGGCGCTGCCAGCCCCGTTGACGCGTCCCTCTTTGGCCAGGCGCGGCGTCGTAGCCGTGGTCTTTGCAACTTCTGTCGGACCCCATCTGTGCCAGATCGGGATGACCCAGGGGATTAGACAACGACGGCGGTCTCCTGCGGCCGCGCGTGGGCGAGGCGGCCTGCGACGGTGGCGGCGGTCTGCAACAACCGTATGGTGAGGCGGCCTACGGTAGCTGTGGCGGTCTGCTACGGTCGCACGGCGGCGGCGGTCTGTTGCGGCCGCATAAGGGCGAGGCGGCCTGCAGTGGTGACGGCGCGTGGACAAGGTGGCCTACGGTGGCGGCGGCGGCCGCCACAGCAGTCTGTGCTGCGCTGTTGAGGAGGCAACATGATATTTGGACAGTGGGCACGGAGGCGTGGAGATGCCAGAGGCCTTGGTCTACGCATGTAGGGAGGTGGTGGCCGGCTTGCTCTACTCAGTGGCCGTGCGTTCTTCCCTGCAACCGGCCTCAAATCCTATGCATTGTGAAGTATTAGCTGGTTAGTTCTTCCTCTCTGATTTTCTTTTTGCTGTACTCTGCATCTAATTCAGACTGTACATTGTATGAGATTGAGGTAGTAC
The DNA here is from genome assembly GCA_036936925.1 of Cenchrus fungigraminus. Classification (NCBI taxonomy): domain Eukaryota; kingdom Viridiplantae; phylum Streptophyta; class Magnoliopsida; order Poales; family Poaceae; genus Cenchrus; species Cenchrus fungigraminus. Next base: position 50,341,121 of record CM072772.1, on the reverse strand, counting down.
GCAGATCAATTTTTGTCTTTTCGTTGGACTATTCGTGTTGTTCACTTGTTATGAAGGAATGAACCATTCAGTTATTCTGACTTTTAATTTATTAGTACTAGCTGTATAGGACATCTTGTTTTTTTGACTGAATCAGTTTTTGTTGTTGCAGTTGCAAGAGGTGGACATGGTCAGATATATATGTTTTTGAACATCCACTGTCGATTTGAAGTTTATCCCAGTCATTGTGCAACTGTGTCTTTTGCTGACCTCAAATAGCTGGTTAGTTCTTCTCCTGTATTATCTTGCTTGCTATACTATGTATGAACAAACTCAAAATTGATTGAGATAGCAGCCATCTATTAGTTGTGCTGTGCATTTTGATTGAGATAACATTTGCGTGTTAGCAGTAAGTATCAATATCAGTTCTCTATTTACCTATCCTTTTCTATTAACTGTTTCTAGTTGTTATACTTTGTATTGATCATTGTACTTGCCTATTCTTTTCCGCCTGTCATATTTGATTCTTATGTGTCATCTTGCTGTGAAATTAAAACATATCATCTTTTTTAAACAGCACAAAAGTAAGCAAAGGAGCACATGCTGGGAGTTCAGAAAAGGGTAATCCTTTGAGGGAGATTGTGATGGTGGTATCATTCTGGTGCCAATGAAGCTGCTGATGGCTGTCGATGATAACCATCTCAGCGAACTTGGAGTAAGCAACCTTGGAGTATTTGACAGTGGCTGATCTTTTGGTCTATTTTGGTAGAAGCTAAACATATGATGTGTAGCTGATCTTTTGCTAATCCATTATGTGCAAGTGGGAGATGACAAATAGTTGCAAACTGGACTTGTAATGAGCCAATAGTTCGTTGGATATGTGGACTTGTAATGAGCCAATAGTTCGTTGGATATGTAATCTATGTACTGTTGTTGTATCATATAATTGAATTTGGTTGAACTTAATTGTGGATTTCAAAACATTAATTTTGTTTACATTTTCCTAGATCCAAGCAAACATTACAATTTTGTTTTATAATGGAATCATTGCTGAAAGTATATTAACTTGGCGGTGATATGTTAGGAAAATTTCAATTAACTTGGTGGCAATCTCTGTTTCCTTGGCTGTCGAGTGATGCTAAGAATAGGTATTGCCTTGGCAGCTATAGCCAAGGAAACAATTCAACTTGGCGGGATACTGCTGCCAAGAAAACATGTTTACTTGGCGGTCAGGACATTTTCTTGGCGTATTGACAACGTCACCAAGAATACACACTGCCTTGGCAGGTAATGAGCACCAAGGAAACACATTAACTTGGCGGTTGAGGCATTTTATTGGCGTGCTAGCAGTTTTAACATTGCGCTTGTTACCTTGGCAGCCAAACTGCCAAGAAAATAGTCTGTGGCAGTTGGCTGCCAAGCAAATCGGTGTTTCCTTGGCACTCTATTCTTGGCGGATTTTGCTTGGCGGTTGTCTGCCAAGGACATTTACCTTGGCGGTAAACCTATATTACTTGGCGGTTTTCGGCCGCCAAGGCAAACCCAGTTTGGTGTAGTGAGAAGTCCAGGGATGACACGTCAGCCTCCCAGGCGCGGGTTCGCTTCGTGGAGAAGCATACTGCGGCGAGGGCAAGCCGCTGTGGGGCCGCGGGCACCGTGTGCCCGTGAGGCACCATAATTATTATGGTGGACGACAGGACAAGGGTTACACACGATCACTGTGTCGTGTTGTGTTGTGTCTACAACCTCGACGGGACGGGATGGGCCGTGCCTGCAGGCGCCTCCGCTCCCCTCCCGTCGTGTCGTCCACAGCCACAGCGCCACCCGCCATGAGGAGTAAGTTGGACACACGGTGCTTCATCCTAGGTTATGCGGTGCTTCAGCCTAGGTTACCCATCGTCTTCAGCATAGGTTACGCAGGTGCCCGTGGGCCCATAGAGGCCTACCCTCACCGTAGTTTTCTGGAATTCTCTGGTGCACAGCCCGTTGAATGGCACTAGCACCTGCGTAACTGAGTCCGTGTGGTTACGCATTCCTCTCAAGCTTTGTATTGTTGCAAGTTGGTAAGTACTACCAGTTGATTTAAGTACAGTATTACTAGGTGATAACATGTGCCCATCCGGTTACACATGAATTAGTGTGCCCCTCCGTACACCATGAAATAAAAGCGCAGATCCCGAAATTGTCTATGAAATCATCTCCCACATTTGTATCTCTGAAATTGTCCATATAGGTAATAGCAGCTTTATTGTTGCATATAATTAATTATTGTGGTGATAGTAAGCTAGTGTATCTAGTGTATTTTTTTGAATAAAGATAGCTAGCTAGTGTAAGCTTGGAGGAACTTTGCCGTTGCACGGCTCTTGGTTACTCATCTTCTGTAGCTTGTACTTGTAAACGGGACGTTTGAGAGGCAACACCGGGATTAGCGGTTTGCACTTGCACATTCCATGTTGTGTGGCATGCGTGTATCTAGCGCAAGGAGGTTTTCCGGCAACCGGACCCTGCAGTTGGCTGTGCCACGGCCCGACGAGGATGGCGTAACCTAGCGAGCCGTGTGCGTGTAAGCTGGCCACGTGGGGCAGCTAGCAGCTTTGGGTTTCGTAATCGCCGAGCCATGCAATGGAAAAATGTGAAATCCCTTCATGTGTAAACAAGGGATGGTATGATCCCAATGTACAAATGGCAACAAGCTGCGTAACCTAGGCTAGAGCACCACGTGGCACACGTAACCCAGTGGGTCCAGTTTACTCCTCGGGGCGGGCGGCGGCTGTGGCTGTGGACACGACAGTAGGGGAGCGTAGCAGGCCCGTCCCGTCCCGTCAAGGCTGTACACACGACACAACACAACACAGGGATCGTGCGTAACCCTTGGCTTGGCAACAAGCCGCGTAACCCAGGAGGAAGCACCGCGTGGCACCCCATGAAGGACCGAAACGGCGAACCAGAGAGGGGGGGAGTGAATGGGAGCCGATAAAAATTATTCTCGAAGGAGATAGAGACTCCAACAAGATGAACACGGCTTCCAACACACGTCTCCGACTCAACTACCCAAGTTGGCCAAGACCACGTAGCCACTGGAGTGCTACTGGTCCTAGGAACCAACAACTCAACCAACTGAACCAAACACCCCAAATGCACAGTGGAAAACTGAGCAGCCTGCTGTCTGTGCCACACCGGTCAGACCGATGGCTCCTGCCGGTCAGACTGATGGCACCGGTCAGACCGGTGGACTCTGCCGGTCAGGCCGGTGGCGAACAGCAGATGCACAGCAAAGTTCCAGGAAGCCTCAGTGACTCCTCTAGGCCCTGGAACAAAAACCACCACCAAAGAACAACCTGCCAAGAAGGAAAACCCCTCACAAAGCCTAGCAAGACAACTCCGAACTGGCCAAGAACTGGACAGCAGGACCACGGGACAAAACCACACGAATACAGCAGTTCCCCGAGACAAAACCCACCAGGGGCTCGCACCGGTCAGACCGGTCAAGAGCACCGGTCACGCCTGGGCAGCTCGGGATGAACAGCGCCTGCGGGTCAAACCCCCCAAATCCAACTCCCGATCTCTTGATTCGCTCCACGGATTCGTACAAGACTTTGGGGATACTAGGAACACCTCATGGGCACTCCATAGAAAAGATTTGGTCCACCAAAACTCGTTGAATCAAGACGAATCGAAGGATTTCCGCCAAGAACACCACGAACCCTAGAACCACGAAAACCCCAAAATTGAGCCCCTTTACTCACGGATTTGTGAGGGGAATCAAAGGGAAAAGAACCACGAGGGGTTCATGCATACATCCCCCACCAAATCTCAAAGAGAAAGGTCTCAAAACCGCCACAAGAAATTCACCAAGAAAAGCCTCCGAAAATCATCAAAAAGGAGAAACGGGAAAGACACATCCAAGCCTTGAGGAACCACGTCGAATCATCTATACATATCAAAGAGGTTCATACAAGGTCTAGCTTGCCGCCCGATCATCCTTCCCTCTCACAAGATCTCACCATGAAGCTCTCAAGCTAGTCCTACAAAAATCCTAAGGAAAATAGGAAGAGAAAATAGGAAAACCAAATGAGCTAGGGTTCCAAGAGATGGCTGCCATCCTCTCACCCCTTGGGTTATATGGAGGCAACCGAAAGACTAAAATACCCTTACTAGCTAACTAGGGATACATGCCCCTCAAGGGAAAATTTGGAAGTCTTTGTCTTCGCACCATCGGACGGATGCCCAGCGACCGCAAACTTGTTTAGCCTCGACGCAAGTCTTGCGATCCCGACGTGTGTCCTCCGCTTCGAAGATTTCGGACTGCGTTGTCGCACACCGGTCAGACCGGTGCTCCTCACCGGTCAGACCGGTACCCACCGGTCAGACAGGTCAGACCCACCGGTTAGACCGGTCCGATGCTGCTGCACCTCCATCTTCGGTTCTTCGGTCTTGGCTTTGTGGATCAACCAAGGAACCCAGTGGTTTTCTGGTGAACCACTGGAAACCCCGCGAACTCGGTGTAGCCTCCGCCAATCACCACTCATGACATGGCTCCCATGTAGTCCTGGCTCGACCTTGGTTTTGAGGCTCAACCAAGAAACTGTCCATGACTTCATCTTGCCATTCTTGCCACCATGCGGCCCGCACTTGACCCCGCTGGCCACCGGGTCCCTCGAACCAAGCCTACTTGTCTTCTCCACACCTGGAGGCCTCACCGGCAATGACCTTTCGCGCTTTTTCTTCACCTGCACCAACACCAGTCAAGCTGCAACCTGTACCTGCAATACTTAGCCAAGAATCAGTCCACACCACGTTGTCAACCACTCATCACACCAGGAAGCGACCTACCACCGGTCCTCGAACCACACAGGCTCTCAATCTCCACCTTGATGAGTGCATTGACAACACACACGTTTTGGTAACCAAGGGAAAAGAAAAAGAAAAGAAACAACTAAAAGAAACTCCAACAAGCGATCGAAAGCCAAGGAAAAGGAAAAGAACAAGATCACTTGAAGAAGACAAGTCTCGGACCCCTTAGGCAAGGGCAACGGCTCGACACATCCGAGACAAAACATGCTCAAGCAAAGAGCACAAACCACCAATCCAAAGCTCGAAAACCACAAAGAGCTCCCCCTGCACACATGTAAGCTTCTCTTGAACCAATGCAACTCCCCCTGGACGAATGCATGCAAACCACTTGACGAAACAGAGCAGCTGCATCAGCTCAGCTCTGACCGGTCAGACCGGCCAGCACCACCGGTCAGACCGGTGCCCAACATATGAATAGAACCAGCACTCTGACCGGTCAGACCGGTGACCTCAACCGGTCAGACCGGTGACAAACAGAGGCCAGAAATGGCTCGAAACCACCTGAAAACCTTCCAAATGCATTCAGTAGGCCAAAACATGCTCAAACTTCTCCCCCTTGTTGACAATGCATGAATCAAGCCAAAATTAGGAAAATTTCAACCTAGAGCTTCTCAAATAGACAAAATTCAACATAGCATGCTACACACCTCCAAATGAGCAAGTTAGATACTCGATAGCTTCGTATGGACAAAAACTACAAGATCACCAAGTTTCACAACCAATGGACGAAGCTAAGATAGAATTGAGCATTTTTATAAAAAAATCCCTCTCGTGAGCAAAGTCCTAAACATGATCAAAACATATCAAAATGACAAAGCCACACAAACTTCATGCTAGGACAACCATTCTAAGCATAAGACCATCATAAACACCCACAAGCACCTCATGTCATGTCAAAGCATACCGAGTCATGTGCTTACTTCTATGTATGAGACTTCTCATTGGTAAGCAACATGCAACGGTTTAGCACCCAAAGCTATAAAAATAAGCACATATGACATGGGAGCACATTTTCCAAGCAATTTACATTTCATTTTCAGATTCATATTTGGCACATGAAATGTCTTTGCGACAAAAAGGAACTTATGCCCCTCCACAAGATGAAGCATGGGGGCTAAACATTCATGATGGCAAATGAGCCTTTGGCCCCATATGATCAAAATAAGCTATCCAACCACAAATTAAGCATAGCCAAGCCACAAAAACATGTCAAGATCATATAAAGGCATTTACTCATAAGAGAGCATACATATGAGATTTTTGAAAAACATAGCCATCAACCATGGATATAAACCAAGATCATCAAGAGCTAAGCCACACTAAGCCATATCATACCAAACTAGCCCACAAGATCATATATAGCATACCATGGTGAACAATGTATATAGGAGAAGCTTTCCTACACAATGCATATTAAACAAAATGCATGCAAGCTATCATACAAAGATGACTATTCATCATGTTACATATGCCATGCCAAATGCAAGAAATGCACAAAGGAAAGCTATACATATGCTACAAAGGAGCTCCCACACACAAAGCTCACAAACGACCGGCTCCTCGAGGGGAGGCAAGAAGGGCTCGACACCACTGGCAAAAAAAACAAAAGAGCACAACACTTACAAGCTCCCCCTAAACACATGCACTAGGGCCAAAAAGCATACAAAGCTCACCCTTAGTACACATGATAGAGTAAAGAGCACACTAAGCACACAGGCTCCCCCTAAACACATGCATTAAGGTCAAAGAGCACTTACACACATGAGATAGGGCAAGGAGCGAAACGAACCAAGTGGCTTGACCAAGGCCACACACTTGAAGGTCACAAATTCACTTACCTTTATCATTTCTTCAGAAGTCACTCATCCTTGTCCACCATACCCAAAAGTGATGTACCTCCATGTCGCCACCGGGGTATGAAGCCGGAGAACCACCCCCGATATCAACCAAATGTTCTCCGGGCCTCCCACCTGCAACTCAAAACCAAGAGCGAGAGCGAGCAAATGACTCAACACTGGGGTTAGTACCAAAGGTGTCAAACCAGTGCCGGGCCATTTCCTCAAAAGTAGGGTTAGCAACATCCATCCTACCGCGCCTATCAAAACTGCGATCCATCCAGTCAAACCTATCAAACCTGGAACCACCATGGGAAAACCACTCCCATCTCACTGGAGGAGTACGAGTACCACGAAAGGGAAAATGTGGTCCGTATCCCCTCTGAGACTCAAAACTGCGACCTCTCCCAAACTCGTATTGATCACGAGGTGGAGAACGTCCAGCAAACTCAACACCACCAGACTCAAAGCGCCTAGCATCTGTTCCACGACAAAACGGGCGGAACCCTCTAGCATCACAGCCCCGGAAACCAAACTGTCCAGCACTCTGCCTAGCACCGGTCTGACCGGTCACTCTGACCAGTCTGGCCGGTGGTCCTCGGCCAGTAGACTTGTCTCCACCTGAAGCTCTCCTATCTCTCCATGCTGGAACCGTATGCACAACACCCTTTCCCTTAGGTAGTGGCATACGAGGCTCAGGCACACCATGAGAAGGGTGGTACCTGTCCTTGTTTGCCCACTCCTTAGCCATTCTCGCCTCTCTTCTTCTCTTATAGCAAAACTCTCTCTTGTGACCATCCTTTCCACAAAACTCACAATGGAAACGGATTGGTCTTGGCTTAGGCTTGGGGTGAGGCTCTTCACAAGGCTTCTCACTAGGTTTCTCACTAGGCTTTTCACTAGCCTTCTCACTTGGTTTTTCTCTTGGTTTAAGCAACTGGTTTGGCTTGGGTACAAACTTGTCTTTGGGTGTGGGTTGTGATGGAACTGGAATATTCCCAAATTTTCCTTCTCTCTCACCACTGCTCTCACCAAACTTATCAGATCCCAAAGCCCAACCTTCAAAGCGCTTATAACTAGCAATCATCATACCAAGCTGAGGTTCCTGACTAGACAACCAACTCAGCACTTCACGCAACATATTGTTCTCATCCTGCAAATGGTCAACACATTGTGCAAGTTCCAAATTCTTCACAGCATGCAACTCACAAGTAGAACACGAAGTAGGAATAGGCACTTTCAAATCAGCCTCAAGTGAAACAATGCGAGATCGAAGCTCAGCAATTTTTTCATGCAAACCAGGGCAAGAAGTACATGCACCAAGCAAAGTGGGTCTAGATTGTAGCTCAGCCAACTCAACCCTAAGCACATCTAGTTCCTCACACTTGGAGGCATGCTTTTCCCTAAGAGCAGTCAGATCAGCTAGGAAAACAGAGCAATCAGCACAATCAACCTCATCAGAAACCACAGGGCTAGCCTTAAGCGAATCAATTTCAAGCTTGCCATCAAGAACCTGTGTTTCTAGCTCAGCCACTCTAGTCCTAGCATCTTCAAGCAAAGCTCTAAGCTCCTTCCTAAGCTTCTTAGCCTCTCTAAGCATGTGATCGCGATTATCAAGCAAGTCAACCAACTCCTCATTCTCCTTGCGCAAAGAAGAGAGCTCATCACATACCTCATCCTCGGAGTCGGAGTCTGAATCTGAGGCGTTCTTCTGGCTTCTCTTGCTGCCGGAGCTACGTGCCATGCCACAAAGACCATCCTTCTTGTTGCAGCCTCTCGAAGTCTTGCTTGCGGTACAGCAAAGGCCGTTCAAGTACTTGCCGAAGTCCTTCTTCTTCTTCTTGTGTTTCCTCTTGCTGTCCTCTTCTTCTTCTTCACTCGAGCTTGATTGACACGTCCTCAGAGTCAGAGTCGATGTCGCTCGATCTCTTGATCTTCTCTCGGGTCCGTGTCTTCCTCCCATGTTCATGTTCCTTCTTCTTAGATCTTCTTCCTTTGTCCTTGGACTTGTGCTTGTCGTGGTTGTTCACCTTCGGACACTCGGCGAAAAAGTGTCCGGTCTTGCCACACTTGAAGCACGTCCTCGAGTTCCTTCTTGAGTTCACCCGGTTCTCGTGCAGCCTCTCGAACCGCCTGGTCAGCAACGCCAGCTCGTCCTCTCCAAGCACGTCGAACTCCTCGTCTGGCAAAGACATCAAAGAAGACAGAGAGTACATCCTGGAGGATGCGTTAGCGTTAGACTTAGCTCCTTTGCCACCAACGAGAGCAAGACTATGAGAATCAGTCAGGCTCTCGATCTTGGCTGTCATACCACGGTCCAACTCAGCCGACTTGAGCTTCGAGAACAGCTCGTTCACGGTCAAGGTGTCATACTTCTCGGACTCGAGGATAGCCTCAACCTTCCCGTCCCATACAGTACGATCCAACGAGTGCAAGAGCTTCACGGCTCTATCATGATCATCGTATGGGAGCACGGCCACATTGGCTCACATGTTGTTCACCACGACCGTAAACCGCTGGAAAAGGGCATCGACGGACTCGCCGAGGAGATGAGTGAAGTTCTCGTACTCTCTCCATTAGGTCGCGTACATCCTAGCCTGAACCTGAGCATTCCCAGCATGAGCATCCTTCAACTGCTCCCAAATCCTACAAGCTAAGTCCTCTGTCTGAACCCGATCGAATTTGGACTGACACAGAGCACGAAACAAGTAGTCGACCGCCTTGTTGTTGGCGTCGAACATATCCCTCGATCCTGGAGCAAGGAAGTTAATCGGATGAACATAAGCTGTGTTCACCGTAACGTCCCAAAGGATCTGACCCTTATCGCGGAGGAACGCAGCCATCCGCCTCTGCCACATCTGGTAGTTTTTGCCATCGAAGTGCGGAGGACCCGAACCCCGTTCCTGGTATGCCATCCTTGGATCTTAGACTGGTTCGAATCTGAAGATCCGTAACCAGCTCTGATATCACTTGAAGGACCGAAACGGCGAACCAAAGAGGGGGGGAGTGAATGGGAGCCGATAAAAATTCTTCTCGAAGGAGATAGAGACTCCAACAAGATGAACACGGCTTTCAACACATGTCTCCGACTCAACAACCCAAGTTGGCCAAGACCACGTAGCCACTAGAGTGCTACTGGTCCTAGGAACCAACAACTCAACCAACCGAACTAAACACCCCAAACGCACTGCGGAAAACTGAGCAGCCTGCTGTCTGTGCCACACCGGTCAGACCGATGGATCCTGTCGGTCAGACCGATAGCACTGGTCAGACCGGTGGACTCTGCCGGTCCGGCCGGTGGCGAACAGCAGATGCACAGCAAAGTTCCAGGAAGCCTCAGTGACTCCTCTAGGCCCTGGAACAAAAACCACCACCAAAGAACAACCTGCCAAGAAGGAAAACCCCTCACAAAGCCTAGCAAGACAACTCCAAACTGGCCAAGAACTGGACAGCAGGACCACGAGACAAAACCACATGAACACAACAGTTCCCCGAGACAAAACCCACTAGGGGCTCGCACCGGTCAGACCGGTCACGCCTGGGCAGCTCGGGATGAACAACGCCCGCGGGTCAAACCCCCCAAATCCAACTCCCGATCTCTCGATTCGCTCCACGGATTCGTACAAGACTTTGGGGATAGTAGGTACACCTCATGGGCACTCCATAGCCAAGATTTGGTCCACCAAAACTCGTTGAATCCAGAGGAATCGAAGGATTTCCGCCAAGAACACCACGAACCCTAGAACCACGAAAACCCCAAAATTGAGCCCCTTTACTCATGGATTTGGGAGGGGAATCAAAGGGAAAAGAACCACAAGGGGTTCATGCATACATCCCCCACAAAATCCCAAAGAGAAAGGTCTCAAAACCGCCATAAGAAATTCACCAAGAAAAGCCTCTGAAAATCATCAAAAAGGAGAAACAGGAAAGACACATCCAAGCCTTGAGGAACCACGCCGAATCATCTATACATACCAAAGAGGTTCATACAAGGTCTAGCTTGTCGCCCGATCATCCTTCCCTCTCACAAGATCTCACCATGAAGCTCTCAAGCTAGTCCAACAAAAATCCTAAGGAAAATAGGAAGAGAAAATAGGAAAACCAAATGAGCTAGGGTTCCAAGAGATGGCTGCCATCCTCTCACCCCTTGGGTTATATGGAGGCAACCGAAAGACTAAAATACCCTTACTAGCTAACTAGGGATGCATGCCCCTCAAGGGCAAATTTGGAAGTCTTTGTCTTCGCACCATCGGACGGATGCCCAGCGACCGCAAACTTGCTTAGCCTCGACGCAAGCCTTGCGATCCCGACGCGTGTCCTCCGCTTTGAAGATTCCGAACTGCGTCGTCGCACACCGGTCAGACCGGTGCTCCTCACCGGTCAAACCGGTACCCACCGGTCAGACCGGTCCGATGCTGCTGCACCTTCGTCTTCGGTTCTTCGGTCTTGGCTTTGTGGATCAACCAAGGAACCCAGTGATTTTCTGGTGAACCACTGGAAACCCCGCGAACTCGGTGTAGCCTCCGCCAATCACCACTCATGACTCGGCTCCCACGTAGTCCCGGCTCGACCTTGGTTTTGAGGCTCAACCAAGAAACCGTCCATGACTTCATCTTGCCATTCTTGCCACCATGCGGCCCGCACTTGACCCCGCTGGCCACCGGGTCCCTCGAACCAAGCCTACTTGTCTTCTCCACACCTGGAGGCCTCACCGGCAACGACCTTTCGCGCTTGTTCTTCACCTGCACCAACACCAGTCAAGCCGCAACCTGCACCTGCAATACTTAGCCAAGAATCAGTCCACACCACGTTGTCAATCACTCATCACACCAGGAAGCGACCTACCACCGGTCCTCGAACCACACAGGCTCTCACCCCATCCCGTCGTCCATCGTAATAATGATGGTGCTTCACGGGCATGCGGCGCCCGCGGGCCCACAGTGGCTTGCCCTCGCCGCAGTTTTCTGGAATTCTCTGGTGTGCAGCCCGCTGAATGGCACTGGCACCTACGTAACCGAGTCTGTGTGGTTATGCATTCCTCTCAAGCTCTTGCTGTTGCAAGTTGGTAAGTACTACCAGTTGATTTAAGTACAGTATTACTAGGTGACACCCCGCGCGTTGCTGCGGAAATTTATTAAACAAAATTTCAAGGTGAAATTTTTGAAAGACACTAAGCTGATTAATTGCATGCCAACATTCGTTCAAAATGATTTTGGGAGCTCTGCATGGTTTAGTGCATATGCGCGATCATTCGCCAAAAGTACAACTGTGGTCCAAGTGCAAATGGAATTGTTTTGTTTGGTTTGTTGATCCAGAATCTTACCGTGTCATAATTGGTGCTCAATGTAGTATAGGTGCGCCATTTCATCTGTGTCTGAAGCCACCAATTGACCTCGGGTACGCAGGTTCGACACGACCCACCGTGTTCCGCGTAAAGGGCAACCGCGATGCCGCGTGCGTAACCCGTGGCCACAGCGTAACCGAGACCAGCTGGTTACACATGTCCGCGGGCGCACTATCCCAGGACCAGGAGGTTGCACCATGCGTAACCCAAGCTGACTTGTGTATTGCCGTGTGGCCGCTCATGTTACGTATCCTGCCACCACCAAATCATACACCAGTTCAGGGAGGAGCAGCATTCTCGGAGAGTTTGCTAAACACTAGTACTACTAGTCTAGGACCTTGTTTGGGAGAGTTCCAGGTCCGGCTCCACACGCTGCAAGATTGTAGGAGGAGCTGAAGCTGTACAAAACACTACTCCCTCCATTCATATGCAAGGCCTATTTTTGCTTGGCTCAAAGACCAAGGAAATCACTCTCATCATTAGTTTTTATTGGAAAAACACAATGGACTTTTATTGCGGATTCAGATTACTCTCTGCATGCGCTTCACTCCCGAGATGTACATGCAAAGAATTACTGCCACACCGATTCCCAAAGCATCACTTTCTAGAAAAAATGAGAATAGGTCTTGCAAAAGTGAATTTTTGAGATTTCATAATAGGCCTTGCATAGATGAATGGAGGGAGTAGTAACCTATTTTGGGGGGAGTTTAGGAGGAGCTGGAGCTGTTTTCTGGGTGGGCATATGCCAAGTCCAGTTTTTTTTTTTTGCCTTTTTTTCATGGGAAATGCACGGGGTGCATCAAATATCATGAGGTTTTCCTGAATGGATCAGGTCACAGGGGGGATCGGGAAAATAATATAGCAGATATATATTAATTCTTAGTAGCAATATCGGATACATAGGAATCGAAAATACATGGCAAATAAAAAGTACATAAATAATATAAAAGAGCAGGCGTCTCTGTCCAGGGTGTTGCAGCATCCATCTTCGTTCGAAGAATCACTGTGCTAGACCCGCTCCACCTGCACCGTCACCTCTGTGCTTAGGGCCAGGCAGACAGTACTACGCGAGGCGCTTTAAAAAGGAAAATAGAGAAATTCTTGTAGGTTACGGATTTGATGTAGATAATACAGTATGTTGTAGGGATAAGAAACGATTAATACCTTCTTCTTGCGTCTCTCCGCCTTGGCCCTGTTGACCCTGTGCACATGGTCGCGCTCCGCCTGCACGACCCGGTTGCCGCTGCAGTCTCCAACCCTACTGAGCTCGCGGTCGCGAGCCAGGGTGCTGCTAGTCAGGATGTAATCCGCTAGCGCCTTGTGCTGCGGCCCTTTGAGGCCATTGCCTGTGGTACTATGGCCGGTGGCGTGGTTGAGGAGCTCCAGGAGGCTCCAGTTGCGCGGCATCTTGCCGCGGCAGAAGGTGCAGCGGTAGTACCCTCAGACAGAGCGGACGGTGTGCATCCCAGAAGCGAAGCCACTGGAGACCTCGGTGACCTTTTCGTCATAGTCTTCCTCGACGAAGTAGGTGTTGTAGTCGCTGGAGTCGTTTTGGCTGCCCATCTTTGTGTGTTGGAGAGCTCGCTGGAGAATTGGGCTGATGAAAGGAAGAAATGGTAGACGGGATGCAAGATGGTGTGCTAGATGTTCTTATATAGGAGTAGTCATGCCTCATCGTCTCCCCATAAGACGCGGTGGTACTGTAAATGTAAAAGCACTGAGCGCCATCCTCAGTGGAGATTTCAGGGATACGATTATCTAGAGTGACACATCATCTAAAAATATTTGAAACTATAATGAAACACCTCCCTCCCTCTCAATGCATAGTTTCATCTATTGTTGTTTCCTAGGTTACACACTACGAAATACCCAAGTTGTCTAGGTAACTGTGTATAGAGGGCGTCATCCTCAGGCCAGTCTCAGTGGCAGGGTCATCGACATTTAATGGACTGCCACATAGGCTTTTCTGATGACATGACATCAAATAAATGAAGGAATAGAAGATCTCAGGGTCATGGTGATGACCCTAGGTCGACACAGGTACCAATGCTCACGACCCTCCACTGAGAGCCCATGACCCTGCATTTGATCACAACACATGCAAGATTTAAATGCTACAATCTATCTATGAAACTGTGCCCATGACCTTGTGCATTGAGAGTGACAGGGTCATCATGCTGAAAAGCTGATGTTGCGGACTTGGTAAGTGTGCCCATGACACTGCCACTGAGACTGGCCTCATGAAACTCATTTTACCTATATCTTCATTAATACACTGCCACATCATCAAAAGTTCTGACACGAAACCTCCACTCAAGTCCTGCTAATTCAAGTCAATACTCAGAAATATAATTTGTATGATGATTGGAATCAATACAAATTGTGCTTTCGGTTACGCACCATCCGTGCTGCATGCCTCCTACAACACTGACGGGGTTACGCACGCAACATAGCAGTTGCCGAGGAACACTGACAACGGGTCATGTGGGTCATGCATATTCTCGGTTACGCGCCAGCCATGCTGCAGATACTACTGTAGAAAGATTCCAATTCACAGTATGCGTAACCCTTCGTTTTCTGCTAAAAAAATGTTTCCTTTCATTTCAGTTATGCCTTTCCATCGACTGATTGTGTGCGTTATGGTGTGAACGACGGTCTCACGGGAACACCGCCAATCTCTCTCTCTCTCAGGCTGTTAACATTCTCTCCCTCAATTTTGGTAGACCCTGCAAGTTCACATCACGGAAGCGGAGGAGGAAGAGGTTTTTGCTCAAGTAGGGCGCGGCGGAGAAATCATCTGGTGTCCCTCATCTTGACAAGTAAGGCGCACCGGACAGCAATGCGACATCGACAACACAGAGTTCCGATAGCAAATCAATGGTGACTTCCGATGGCAAATCACAGTCAACAATGACGTCAAGGAAGCGGCCTCCTAGCAAAGAAAACCTAGCACCTGCGACCGACAGCGCCCATCATCAGAGGCGGCGGCTCAACTTCAACGCCGGTGGCCCATTGTCGTCTACTCCGGAGGTATGTAACACACCATCCAGATTCCATATGATGCACTACCTACACTTGCACGGCGCGCTTATTGATTACTCTCTCTCTCTCCATGACTAGATACCAATCAGTTCTACCATTTCTTTGAGGATGTCGTTGCTACTCGCGTGTGTCGTGAGCATTCTCTTAGTAGAAAGAAAGGAAAGACTAAGGTCATTCGGATTTGAGTGCTTGCTACACATGCCCACTATATCCGTAGATCGTGCCCTGCTGATGTCTCTTGTCAACAAGTATGAGCCAGATAAACAAGCTTTCAGAATTGGTTACAAGCTGGTCCTATTGACGCCATCAGATGTGAAAGACATCGTGGGTCTACCAATCGAAGGAAAAGAGATCAAGATGGATGGCAACTATAGTGAAACTTTGCTTACCCAACACGGAAGTGCAAAGAAGAAATTAGAACCGATAGAAATGGAAGAAAGGCTCCTACAAAGTAATGGGCCTGGAGATACATTCTTCCTTCGTGACTTTTTCCTGTACTGCCACAAGGTGTTGTTTGCACCCGATATGGGTCCATGTGTTCCAGTCAACATCTTGCAGCTAGTGGAGAAAGTGGAAGAGATACCGTCCATGAACTGGGGTGTTTACATGCTCAATCATCTGCATAATTGTATTGCTACATTCAGAAATGGAGTGAGAGAAGAACTTGGAAAGACGCATATCCTTCAGGGAAACCTAATGTTTCTGCAGGTAAATGATATTATCAATATCTGATCAATGACATGAAACATCAAGATGCTTGACCTCAATTCTTAATTGTATGCTGCTCTGGTACTTTGAACATGCTCATGTGGCTAAAAATGATATCTATCCTAAACGACGTCAATACCAACTAATGAGACATTGGACAAAACAATTAACAGAGGACCGACTCATGATGGAACAACAACATACACAAATAAAAGAGGCAATTTCCTTGCAATTACTATTATCCATGCATATAGAGAGTTTCATTCTATATATCCATTTTGTGACTCATGTTTATATATGTTCCGTTCGTGCAAAAGGTATTCGAGAAGCTTCCAGACTACCGCGATACATCAAAAACCACTGAAAACGAGACCGCAATGAACATGTTGATTGTATGTGCGCACCTGTTGGACTTGACCCAACCAAAATGGGCCCACCCTAATCAAATTTCATCTAAAAAAGCTACAATTGGGCACAACAAAATCTTTTTTTGGGCTATATGAGCAACGCCAGCCTACAGGAACAGTTTTGGGCTCAACCCAGCTACAAACGGGCCAAATTCGTTTTATGACGCATTCAATTTGTCACAATTGGCATGCCACATCAGATGCCACATCAGATTCTGTCCAGGGTGGCAAAGCTGCAGGAACGAAGTTATGACGCATTGTATTGACGATTTTCCACGCGTCATTAAACTCAAGACGCCGCAAAATAAGGTCTCGTCATTAATCAGGGTTTGTCATGCTCGATTAATGACGAAGCGTTTTCGTAACAACCGGCGTCATTAATCACGATTTATGATGAGAAACGGCCTTTTTTCGCGTAACTAGTCGGCATTTTTCTTGTAGTGGTACAAACCACCTTTACCACAAGCTTACACTATTCAACAGTCTTGCAGTGCCAGGAGAATATAAATGACCATGGGCAAATGACATTATCAAATGTAAACAGGGCAAAAGCATATGGAAATCTCCATTCTGGAGATGGTGACTACATGCTGACTGCTACGGATGAAGAGGTTTCAAGCTTTGTCACAAAAAGTTATAAAGAAGCAACTGTCCTTGTTATCAATGGTGTACATTTTCGGGTCAGTACTCTACTGCCTAATGCTACTAGTATTAAAGAATGGATCTCAGGTGAAACCAATCGAACAGCTGGACAAGTGAGTGCAGATTAATATATATGTTTCTGGAATCCATGCATAATATTCCTATGTTATAGATCAGGTTATGAATCATCACATGGCTAATTGTTTTAGTTACTTTAACCATGTTTCCTGCAGATAATGGATGCTTTTATAGTCGGCAAAGGAAATGAAAGGGTGGCTTATGTTGACACCAATACAACGGAAGTGGTCTTAGCAAAAGAAAAGGGCAAGAAAGGAACATATGAGAGACGAAAGAAGATGGAATCTGTAGGGGAAAGTTTCCTCACACGAGACATGGTGTATTTTCTCATTATCTTCCCTACTTTTTTTGCTTATTCTTGAACCTGATATATAGTACCAACATTTACATTAACCTATATAGAACCTATATCCATCTCAGGTTTATATTCATGTATACATTGAAGGTCATCATTGGGCTCTTCTTGTGTTCAATATTACCAAAAAGGAAGTTCAAGTACTAGACCCGCTAATCTTCAATGATGATATTTGGCAATTGAGCCAAGTAGTATCATTGGTGAGCATCAAATACATTACTCATCTGTTTAGCAATGGCCCCACATGTATATTTGTTGTGCAGACAGAATAGTTCAATGCTGCATTGATGCTCACATTTCAAAAAGTGGACGTAACGATGGACAAATTGAAGTAAAAAAGTTGAAGGTAGTTTATCATATGAATGTACCAACACCACGAGATAGGTAAGCTAGTACTGTCCTAGTGCAGCCATGTGCATTCCATGTAAACCTGGATTAACAATACATACATCCTTAGCTCAACATGCAGCACTTATGTCATAAAGTACATGATACACTAGAACGGGGATACCCTTAATGAGTCGTTTACTTCAGTACGTCTGCTTGTGCTTGCATGCACCCTGAATGTTATGATATATAAAGAGTAAAACTTATATCAGTACTGTGGACATTTGTTACCTTAGGATGAAATGGACATATTTCAGAAGAAGGTTTGTTGTAGATTGATGCTCTCCGTGCATAACACATTTGAAGGGCGATATTCATACAGCGTACCTATTACGGTTGGTGTATATATTTAAAATGATATTTAATGTCCAACGTATATTTCGTGTTATGTGAATCTGACATCCATTTTTTTCATTTTTGTATAGGAATCTGATGTTCGAGGATTTTCATCAGTAGAAGAACAATCATGTGAAACGCAAACAGAAAAAGTACATTCTTTCCAAGAAGAAAAGAAAATAAACAATCTAAGGGATATAGTTGCGAAAAGAACACGATCTCAAACGAAGATGACTACACAGCTAAGGTATGATTCCATGTCAACACTACCAACATCCACTTCGAAGAGGAAGAAGTGTGGGCGGCCGCGGAAAAAAAACCATGACCCATTTGGATAGTGGGGCAATTTCAAAGAGGAGAAACTGCTAGGTATTGTGTGATTTCTTGGTCTCTTATATGGTGAACCATACAACCCTATACCACTGTTTGAAAAGGACAAGTATGAAAAGATATGACGGTTGAGATTAATTGTATACCACTAAAACTTGCCCTTGTGGTATAATGTATTATTGGAAACTTTTTCTCGGTGGAAAAGTGAAAAAACGTCGTGCGTGGGAAAATGACGTTCAGGGCAAAAAATCACAGTACCCAAAACAACATTTTGTTATAATTACAGATTTACCGATTCCATAAAACCTGATACCACCACCTGGTGGTATGGTCATCGTAATGGATGCATTCTTAATTGAGGCTGAGTTACAAATGATGGACATTTTGGTGAGGACCAGGATGAATGGATGAACCTAGCCAAATTTAACTCTCTATATTCTTATATAGCTAGCAACTCCAACAGCCTCTCTAAAATGACTTGGCTAGCTAAATTTTGGAAAAAATCTCAAAAACACTCTTCCAACAAACTAGCTATCTG
This sequence comes from Cenchrus fungigraminus, assembly GCA_036936925.1. NCBI lineage: Eukaryota > Viridiplantae > Streptophyta > Magnoliopsida > Poales > Poaceae > Cenchrus > Cenchrus fungigraminus. The sequence continues at coordinate 50,322,286 of CM072772.1, read as the reverse complement.
CCCAACTCACTATCCTGACCAGCTAAATTCGTTGCCCCGCTAGCTATATTTGTCTAGCAGTCTGTGCTCGCTATCGCCCCTGGCCCACTCGCGCTCTTCCCTTCCTCTCTCCTCGTCACGCTTCCCCTGGCAAGGAGGAGCTTGCCGGCTCAGCTGCCTCGCCGGTCCCGCCGGCCCCGCCACCTCCCGCCACTCCCGCCGCCTCCCACCAGTCCTGCCGCCAAGGGGGAGGAGGAGCTCGCCGCGAGGATGAGCTCACTGGCTCCGCTGCCCTGCCGCCTCCCGCCGGCCCCGCTGCCTTGCATCGGCCCTGCCGCCTCCCACCAGTCCTGCCGCCGAGGGGAGGAGGAGCTCGCCGCTGAGGAGGAGCTCGCCGGCTCCGCTACTCTGCTGGCCCGCCGCCGAGGGGGAGGAGGAGCTCGCTGGCTCCGTTGCTCCGCCGGCCCTGCCAGCCGCTCCGAGGGGAAGGAGGAGGTCACCGCCGCTCCACTGTGTGGGAAGAGAAGAAGATAAGACATGAGTATGACAGGAGGGACCTACTGGCGGTGGAGCATATAGAGAGTTCAGTTTAGAGGGGCTGTTAGATTTTATTTTACATTAGCTAAATCAAGATTTTAGCTACTGATTTTTAGTGAGTCTCTTGGAGTTGGTTAGACTCCAACAGACTAGTCAAAATTCCACCTTCATATCAACTATCTCTCTCTCATCTATTCTATAACTCATTGACGTGTGGCCCCACAACCTCAACCCTCTCTCGTTCCTCTGCTTCCGTCCATGGCAGCAGGACTGGAGCACCCAGCCACCGTCGCCGAGGGCAGCCGCCGCCCCCTCTGCTACCCCGCGCCGCCCAGCACCGTCCAATCTGCTGCCCCATGCCGCCTAGCACCGTCCATTCCGCCTCCCCGCTCTGCCGCCTAGGGCCCAGCGCCGTCCGTTCCGCCACCTTGCGCCACCCATACAGCCCCACCGCGCTGCGTCGCCTAGTGCCGTCCGTCCCACCACCCAACGTCGCGCTCCGCCAGTCGAGACATCACCCTCTGCAGGTTGGTATCTCATGCTCCACCATCCGGGACGTCGCCCTCCATCGGCAGCCACCTCTGAGCTCTCTGCCTGGAGGAAGACGCGCGGGAGGGAGATATGCGTTAGAGGGGGAGATGTCGAGCGGAAGCGGGCTCGTCAAACATACCAAGTCGGGAGCTACTTTTTCCGAGCTGGGATGATGGGGTGGGTGTGTCTTGTTTGTGTGGGAGAGGGGGGATTATTGATAAAATGATGTAACTATTATTGTAGTGAATAGTGATCAATGTACTAAACCTCGTCCGGGCTCCCCTCCGCTGTGCCCTCGGCTTCGTGTCCCCTCCATCGGCCCTCCCATCCTCATCCCATGGTGCTGGTGCGTAACTGAGTGGGTTCAGGTAACACGCAGAATTGACACGACTGCATGCAGCATGGATACTGCACACGCGCACAGAGCTTGAGAGGAATGTGTAAGCTGCAGGATCTAGGTTACTCTGGAGTCACGACTGCTTGGTGCACCCACACGGCCAAACGGCCATATGTAAACGTAAAAGGCTGGTTGGGTTACCCACACAGAGGGTTGGGTCGTGCCGAACCTGCGTAACCGCGATCATTTGGCGGCAATGCACGGTCGGTTACGCACGAGCCAGGGTGCGTGGTGCAACATGGCTAGCGGTTTGGTTACCATAGCATATGCCATGGTGCCCGCTGCAACCTCATGGGATACTGCGCAGTGTGCACGCGAACAGACATACAGAGTCATGCGAAACTTGCCCGGTCTAGATTACGCTTTGGGCTTGCGAGTCAAGATGGAGGGAGTACTCCGTTGTATTTATTTATTTTTTTGGAGAGAGTTATTATCTACTCCCACCGTTCCAAATAACATGTCATTGTTGACTTTTGATCACAACCTTTGACTATTACTCTCAGTGTCCGTACCATGTCCTGTTGATTCATCCTACAAATCCTCTCAGTAGTCGTAATCATACTTTCTCCCTCCTTGAATGCCTTGATTAGGAAACAAGAGAAATCTGGCACAAACAACCTTCAGAAGAGATATTCAATTATGGTGATCATTATTTGTTTTCTTCGTTGATCATGGAGTTGCTAAATCTTGGCATTGATCCCTGACGAGCTTAAAGTAAGTTATGTTGGTAATGTTAAATATGGCATGTCGGACGCAGCCGCATTGCAAGCACAAATTGCTAGAATCAGTTTGGCATTACAAGCACAAATTGATAGAATTAAAGTTCAACCACACTACTCAGAATCTAGAAGTTCCATAAACTTATGAAGCATTAATTGATGACAAATTAACTAGGGAGAACATAGCACATTAAGGTGCAAAGCCTTCGCCAATAAGCATAGCAGCCTTGATGGCAGCTCCATGAGCAACAACCACATCAGGGTTGATTGATCGACAAAGCTCCTTCCCATGAAAGAAGTCCATGAGCATGTTCCACACCTTGGGGATACGGGTGGAACCACCCACGAGGACAACGCTGTCAACACTGTTCTTGTTCACCTGGGATCATGCAGGCACTCGTCCACAACATCCATGCAGGAAGTGAAAAGGTCCTTGTTCAGGAATCAAAATCGGAGCTGCTGATATCAATGCAGAACTCGAGACCATCATATAGTAAGGCAACATCAACGGTAGCCACTGTCATGGAAGACGGACTTATCTTTGCACTCTCACAAGCAGCCCACAATCTTAGCATTGCCTTCTGGTCTCTTTTGATGCCTCTACATGCTCTCTTGTGCTCCTTTATGAAGTTCTCCATACAGTAACTAATCATCTTCTTGTTGAAATCCACTTAGGGAAGGTGGGTGGCAGCCTTCACCTTGTAATTCCCCATAAATATGTGGAGGAGAGTAACATCCAAGGTACTTCATCCAAGATCAAACAAGAGCAGAATCCTATCTTTTTCGAGCTTCTTCTCACGACAATAGGCAATGGCAGCGGCAGTTGGCTCCTTGATGACACCGATGACATTCACGACGGCAAGGGTGCCAGCAGTGATGGTAGCCTTACACTGGGAGCTGTCGAAGTGAAACGGGATAGTGATGATGGCCTTTGTGATTGCCTGGCCAAGGTCTATCTTGGCATTCTTCACCATTTCGGAGAGAAGCATGGCGATGATCTCCTCGGGAGCATATTGCTTCTCCTCGCCTTGATAGTGAACTATGATCATCGGCTGGTCAAAATTTGCTGCAATCACTTTGAAAGGCCACGATTTGATATGTTCTTGTACAAATTTGTCACTGAATCGGTGACCAATCATTTGCTTCACCCCTGTACAAAAGTTAGTAATGTTAGGAAACAATACTATGAGCATTAAAAAAAAGGGTATTTTGTATACTGCAATAATGTGGGAACCTTTTGAGCCCACAAGGTTCATACTGGTTGTTTGATCTATCATATTCTTGCCAATAAATTTGACTGCTTCCATGGTTGACAGTAAGTATTGTTAGCGATATATTCATTCATCCATCTATATGCCTGATTCCAGCCTTCCGTCTTTATATACAGGTTGGCACTGATTATGAATGGCTCTAGGTCACTAATATTATACTTTGGAATATATACAAAGGTACATGAGTCATAACATGTGTAATCATTGTTGGCAATAAGAATTGCGGTTGTATCAAACTAAAGGAAGTGTTTGTTTCCTTAAGATTTAAACACGTGGATGCTTCTAAATACAAACTATGATCTTGCCATGAAGATATGGTTATTTTAAATATTAGACATGATGGCAACTAGAACAAGTCTACTTCACTTAATGCTAAAGTAACACTGGGAAAAATATATAAAAAAACAATGGCCAAATTCCTAGGAAAGCGCAGTCCGCATCAGAGTTTGTAGTAAAATATAAAGCTATGACTGATATGATGTACTCCTATGCCTATCTCGCAACAAAATCTTTTAGAGGAGTGAAAATCAGGAACTCACCAAAGATTGTATTGGTGGGGTTCATGATGGAATGGTCCCGAGCAAGCACGTCGACGAAGTTTGAGTTGGTGAACTCGATCCAGGACAACGTTGTTGATGTGTATCCCACTGGGTCTGTTCCGAGGGCTGTGGCCTAGCCCTGTTGCCAGCCCACGACCACGCAAGAGCACATCGTACCAAGATCAATGCCGATCGCTGGACCATCACCCTCTGTGACGATCGTCATTTCCCTTCTCAGATGCGATCTCCCCGGAGGCCAAGGACGGCCGGTGGGCCAGTGACCGACGGCGGGGGCGGCGAGAAGCTTGGATTAGGAAGGGCGGGGCAGATCGGCGCCGAAGTGTGGGCGGCGGGCAGCGGATGCAGTGGCGACTGGCAAGTGGGTGGCGCTAGCGGATAAGAGATGGGGAGAAGATGATGGGCCTGTCTAGGAGTAAATAACACTAATTTAAACCAATACATACAGTCCGTGCACCACACCGCATGGTGCTGAGTAACCGACCATTGCCATCCTCGCAGGGCCGTGGGCTGATACTGACTAGCGGCGAACGTTGGCCAAAATCTATCCGCCAATCCTATATATATATACCTTTCGGATGGAAGATTTTTTCCATCTCAACTTCCAGTGTTTGAGATTCGTGCAACCAATCATAGCCATTAGGTCCAAAATCTAAACCCTAGTCACACACCTTCTCTCTTGCTCCGCGCCTCCACCTTGACCCGCGCCGCCACCCACCAACACCATGCGCGCCGCCGGGGTTCCGTCGCGGCCGCGGTCGACCGGCCTCGCGACTCCTCCACCGCGCCGGCCGTCCCCACACCTCCTCCGCCGTGCCGCGCCGCGCCGGCCGACCCCGCTGCCATGGGCTCCATGGCCCCGTCGCACCTCGCCCGCCGTAGGCCCCCGCGCATCCTCCGCCGCCCGTCGCGCCGGCCGGCCCCACGCGGCTCTGGCTCCACCGCGCCCGCGCGCCACCGCGGCTGGTGCCGGTGCCGGAGAGGGAGAATTAGAGCTAAAAAATATGGGTCCAAAACATGTTGGTTCCAAAAATGTTGCAACAATTTGAAAAATGTTGATGAAAACATGTTGACGAAACCAACATTTTCCAAAAATGTTACAACAATTTGTAGAATGTTGACGAAAAATAGTTGACAAACCAACATTTCAGAAAAATGTTGGGACATTTTTTAACTAATTGTCAAGAGGTGGGTTGGTGAAAAAATAAGAAACATCATGCATTTCTGTTCAATTCAGTTCAGTGATATTCCATAGTCATAGTTTTCTAATTTTTAATGTTCATTGTACTCCACTTATGGCAAACTTAATTTGTGATATGGTACATCATCGTGATCATTACAGCTCATCGTGATAATTTTCGGAGTAACCCTCACTTGCACATGTTACGCTACGCGCTGGATCGACTCAACCGGATGCAGCGTGGATTTTGCGTAACCGAGCGTGAGCAGGTTACGTGCTGAATCGACACGACCAGATGCAGCATGGGATGGTGCGTTACTGACACCGTGCGTAACCCAGTCAGTGTCGATTCAGCACGTTACCTACGCCCGCTCGTTTGTGGAATGTAGGCAGTGGTTACGAATGTGCGATGCGCAAGCTCGGCTATGCACCATCTGTGTTGCAACCACAACTGGGTGGGGTAGGCCCACTTATCAGCGGTTCCGTCTCGTTTCCCTCATCAACTGCAACGCATATACGGTGGCGGCACCCGATGGACCACCACAACTTTTCGATTTCCAGCCCCCCCCTCCCCGGGTTGTCCGACTGCCGACCCTGCACCCCGCAACCCGCCTGCAATAGTCCACCGCCAGGCCTAACCTCCGGCCCACCTCCCTTTCTAAGGCCACCAGTGATTAGAGCCCCCGGCAGCCCCCCAAACCGAAACCCTAATCTGGTTATTTCCCAGTTCATCTTACATCTACAAACAAGGGATTTCCGTTTTTATTTCTGGTGTTGTGTAGTAGATCGATGATGGAATATGACGTGGTATGGACCACCATCAACGTCAGAACACAGTCGTTGGTAGATGAATGCGGCTGGAATAAGGATCTGGTACTTGCCGGGAAGATGAAAAGAAAGAGAGGGAATCATTTCGAGGTCATATCTCTTTCTCAAGTGAATGATTATATGATTCGCCTTTTTGTTTACCCTACCACTCCACACCTGAAATTCCCACGTCATTTGGTACCATGTGCTATTTCCTGCGAGGACGACTTTTTCATTGTATTAGGGTTAGGGTGCGGGATTTTATTAAAAAATTGTACACCTGACATTTACCTTTCCTCGGTACAAATGCAATATATAGATTACCTATGCTTGCTAGGGATGAGAGGTGATCCAAACAAGCAGCATGGAATAATAATTACAACTAGGCTTGCTAATTGCCTACTACGGTTGATGATGTGTAATGCCGACAACTTGACCAACAAGCAACAAGAAGCCCAAGAAACCCGATAGTATAATTACCATTGACCCTTTTTGCTGAATGTAGCTAGTCTCTCTGGCTGTCTCTTCATCCAGGGGACACTATTTCCTAATCGTCTCAAAATCTCAGATTTCTGCTAACTAAGATTTGGATATGTACTCTGAATCTTTTTTATAATGTTGTCCTTAGTGTCAAATTGTTGGAATGTCCATTTTTATTATTGTTGTTTGTATGTACTCCAGAATCACTATAACATGCTACCAGGGCGGTGGATAATACAGTGGGTACGAGTGGAGCATCTACTTGCAAAGAAGATGAGTGGGAAGGGCAATAAATATTCCGATGTTGGTACCTATACTCATTTTTAAAATATTATTGTTCTGTCTTTGAATAATTATCATGTATTATCAGTTTATATATCACCTTTAAGTTCTTGTTGCTAAAAAACAGACGGATTCAATAATATTATTACACATATGATCTCATATGATCTCTCTTTTTCCTCCCCACGGGTTACAACATACAACTCATCATTTCTATAGTGGTTTACCGAGTCAGTTGCACTTTTACAGGATACTGTTCATCTGGTGGCTGACCTCAGGAAGCATTATGGTTATAATATTTGCATATTGCCAGATGAAGTCCTTGTTGAGATTTTCCTTCGTCTCCCACCTAATCCTAGTTCCATTCTTCGTGCCTCAGTTATCTGTAAACACTGGCACAATCTAATCATCTGCCCCATATTCTTTTGTTGCTTTCGTACATTGCATCAACCACCTTATGTTTTTGGGAATATGAGTAGTAGGTGTAATCCAAGAAGTGTGATTGATATCACAAGAAAGTTGAATCCCAATCAGGTGGCCAAACTAAAAAAAGTTGGTTGCGGTAATTATTTGGATTTGAATATTAGCAACCCACTCGGGGAACTTGGAGTTTGGATGCTATTGCACCTTGATGTGAAACATTTGTGCTTCAAATTTGGTAATGGCGAATGCATCCCTATGAATCGGAGAAGTCTTTGTAGATTGACTGGTTTACCATACAAAGGAAGGCAAGTGGTGGAGATATACAATGAGAACTATACTATATACTTCAAAACATGCTTGGGCATGCCTCTCGACAAGAAAAACTGGAACCATCACATAATAGACAGAATCCTTGATGGCCATGATGATGACGTTTTCGTCACTTGTTGGACTTTACCTTTGGTACACAGAATCTTTGCTCCTACAACATCTGCCTTCGTAAACAAAGGATTGTTAGATGTTTGCCTTGATGTTAATAATATAATGACCTACGACTGGGTAGGCTACATTTTGGAAGAACTTAGAAACGGTGCCAAAATATTACAGAGGTGTACAGACAGACGTGGTGTGCTGTTTGTAACAGGATCCACCTATTTTCTCAGGGTAATAATTATATAGTACCAATCAAGAACTCTGTTCCCCTACCTTTTATTTATTTATTTATTTATTTTAATTTATCACTTACCCATGTGCCATCTACATAGTTGTATTTACTGGGTTGGCTAGATCATCCACTTATAGAACCACCTATCGGTGAACCTCGTTTTACTCTTTGGCATGCTAATGATTTAAGGGCGGTTGAGGGTCCTAGCATGGTCAGCTGTAGATCTTTTGCATGTCTTAGAAGCCTGAAGGTAACTATACCCAGTATTTGTTCGCATACCGGACTTGCTGGCACAGTTTACGACTGACTATTTGTTTTTCTATATAGGTGAGAACGGCTGAGAATACATCTTATGCCGAAGATTTTAGGTATCCCGAATTAAGTAGTCCAGGATTGGAGGATGAGGATAAGATTGGTGGTCATTAATAGATTTAACTAGGTGATTTCCTGCGCGTGGCTGCGGGATTTGAGAGAGCTTTTCGGTAGACCTGCCTGGGTCACTGGAGCCTTATGTTAATATTAATACTACTACAGTGACTTTCTACATGCATTGGTGGAGATTGAAGGAAGATCAAGTGGCAGGTGATATTGATGGTTTATATTTGGTGGAAGATGAGATTTGCTGATATGACTCGCTGAGGTTTGAGCAAAATCTTGTAGTGGGTTACTTCTATATGGTTTATAGGAGATTTGTGCTTTGGACACTGCTTTCCCTGAACTTGGCAATCAAATCATGGATCCGCTCAGTTACGCAGCATCTGTTCTGCATGCTGCAAGCCTGCAACCCCGATTGGGTCGAATCGATTATGCGCATAAGCTGCACCTGCTTAGTTATGCAAGTTCTAGGTTACACACCAGCATGGTGCATTATTCCTGCAACACCGACTGCGTTACGCAGACATCGGGTTCAGATGTATGCGTAACATGGACCGACACGGTTACGTATTATCCATGTTGCACTAGTCATGTCGATTCTGCACGTTACCTGCACCCGCTAGGTTACAAACCTTCCGTACGTGCGTGGATGGTTGCGCACGTTTTCGGTTACACACCATCAGTTAACTCACATTCTTGGTGTTTTTCCATTTAAATACTTTGGCATTGCGATGCACTACCGCAAGATTTCGAATAAAGATTGGAGGAATGTGGAAGAAAGGTTTCAAAAAAAAAGTAGTTGGAAGAGCAAACTACTTTCTGTAGGAGGGAGACTAGTTTTAATAAACTCAGTTCTTTCTAGCCTGCCAATGTATATGATGTCTTCTTTTAGAATTCCTAATTAAAAGGAGTATGCGATGAACACAAGAAGATTAGCAAAGTGGAGTATCCTGTGTCAAACCAAGAGTTTGGGTGGCTTCCAGGGCTGCGCGAAGGCAGAGTCATGTCAAGAAGAAGAAAAAACAAAAAGGGTCATGTCACAAGCGTGGGGAAGAAGAATTGGATGGGTTTGGCGAGTACAAGTGGCGTTTCGGTTCCCAAGGGATTACGCACGGGAATCTAGGGAGTAGTACGGCCTCAGCCACCCCCCACCACCACCCCGGCCGCTAGCGCAACCACCCCTTTGTCTGAACCGTCCGCGTTGAATCTGAAGCGGCCCGATCCAGTTTTTCATAGCCCACACCTAGAAATGCAATTTCACCTGCTCCTAGTGGGTGGTCCATACCACGTCATCCTCCATCCTCGATCTACTAGTACACAACACCAGAAATAAAAACGGAAGGATGGAAAAGCTGTGGTGGTCAATGGGAAACGAGACAGAACCGCTGTGTAACCGAGTCGTGGTGGCAGCACGGATGGTGCGTAACCGAGCTTGCGCATCGCACATTCGTAACCACTGCCTACACTAACTGGGTTACACACAGTGTCGGTAACGCACCATCCCATGCTGTGCTCGGTTACGCACCGTCCGTTCGGCTTGATGCAACACCAACTGGATTAAGAACCTGCATGTGCGCACATGCGTAATATGTCGTGTACATGTGTCCTGCTAAAAAGGCCCACCCGATGCGTAACACTGACTGGTTTACGCACCGTATCGGTTACGCATGGTGTAACCTCCAGCAAATCCGTCTGCTCAGCGGTTTCACAGATCACTTCAAATTCCTCTAGAGGGAAAGAAGAAATTCTGCTCGGCAGTTTCTTCCACAACAGATCTCTCTCTCTCTCTCTCATTTTATAAAAGGAAAAGAAGAAGCCAGGGCCCCATTCCATTCTCCACCTTTGAAAAAACACTCTCTTTACTCACATTGTAGAAATAGAAACCAAGGAGTTTTGGATTTTTAGAGGTGAAGGCGATTCATTCCATGCTGCTCTTCAATTCCTGATTCTAGCTCATTCTGCTCCAGTGCTGGTTTATTCAACGGCGACGAGGTTGAGATCGTCTTCGGTGAGTTCTTCTTGTTAATCATCTATACTGCATTTAAGATTTTACATGCTGAGCCAGCCTGGTGACCGATGGCGCAGCGGCAGCGGACACGCTCACACGCGATTGCCTCTAGCAGCGGGCTGTGGTATAGGCTGGTGGCGGTGGGGTGGCCCGGATCGGCTGCACAGCCCTACTGCTGTTTCCGTTGTTGTGCATTGCTATGGACGGAAGAAGCCACGACAAAGAGAAACTTTAGAATCCACAGTTTAGACTTGAATCCTTTGGGATTATATTCTTTAGTCAAATTTACGCGATTCTGTTATTTAGAGTAGCTTGGTATACACATTTTTGCAGTTTGTATTTTCTTGAAAAGTAGACTTCATTTCATAGTAATTTGGATTGATTGTATCATAATTATGTTATCATAACTTATCATTAATTAATTGACCCTAAGAATTATAAGATAAAAAATACTCTTGGTATAAGAACATGGGATTTTCTGATACTAGAACGATATGAACCTGAATTTTCCATTGGGCTTGTTGCAAGCCAAAATGCAGTTTTACATGGTTTTCAGAATTTTACATGGGGGGCTGGTGTACTTTCAATTTGTATCTTACATATAATTTAGGTTTTTTCTGTTCTGGAAAATCTTATGCACCCTGATACCATTCTAATTTCAATTGTAAATATGTAAGTGTCACACATGGTAATTTGAAGTGTTTATCCTTGCCTAGTGGCTGAAAGTAACAATCACCATAGTCATGATCCATGCTGGTACCGCTGGTGCAATGGACAATAGCCAAACATTGAACACAGGGAACCTGGACACACCTGCAGCAGAAGCTATCAGCATTTCTGAGAGCAGTTTTGTACTGAAGCATAAGTTGCAGGAACTGGAATCAAAATTAAAGGACAAATTTGCTTAGGAGATGCAAGAGTTAAGGGATGATCTCCATGATTTGCAGTCTCTGTGCCCGGTTTTGGCAGTCAATGAATTTAATAAAAATACGGAGTTGCAGGAGCTTCGGAAAGAGTTGATCAAGGTAAGATATCATCCTTGTGTTGCAATTGACTGAGAATTCACTTCTACATTTCAGCTGCTGGTGTATAGTATCATGCTGTTATTTCGTAGGAAGTATCAGCAATTAATTTATGTGATGTTTTGTCTAGTATCTATGAGTGACCACAGCCATTACATTATGTGCCCAAACATAAGATAATCCAAAACTATCCACTTCATCTAGAAACCCATTAAATCATATGCCATGTCATCATCCATTAGGCCCATCTATTTATGACATCTGTCGATTCTCTGTGACTAATAGCATCCATGTGGGCAATTTTGTTAATCTTTGTAAGTACGATGCTAAAAAAATCTCACAAAAAATACATGGAGGATCAATCATTTAATAGCCAGTCTCTATCAACAAAATGAGCATGTTTTCCTGTATAATATCGTTTGCAAAAGAATGTTGTCACGCAATCACCTTATAGTTTCAAATTTCATAGAATGTTGCCATGGAATCATCTTAGTTTTTTCTCCTTAGGAATTTGTTTAAAATAATTCCTGCAGCAACACACAGGGTATCACCTAGTTAATAGTACACATGATCTACAGGGCTTGCCGGATGGCAGAACTGGCCGAGCCAACATGGGTGTCAAGATGATGGGCGTCATTGATCGCAAGGCGATTGCAAATACTAGTGGGTTATCGGATTACGAAGCTGCACTTATCTGTTCAAAATGGGAGGCTGAGATATCAGATCCAAATTGGCATCCTTTTTGGGTTGACATGGTTGATGGCAGAGAGCTGGTGTGCACCTTTTTATTAATTATTTTCATTTTATTGCTGACGGATTATGTTCCTTGAGTTTCCATGTCCATCTAGTCTAATGGTGGGGCAAGTGACCTTTTGCAGGATGTTATTGATGAAGCCGATAGTAAGCTCCAGGAGCTAAGAGGAGAGCATGGTCAAGAGATATTTGCCTTGGTAACAAAGGCCCTGATTGAGGTTAACGAGCACAATGCGAGTGGCCACTACCCTGTACAATTGTTGTGGAACTACAAGGAAGACCGGGAAGCAACACTGAAGGAAGCTGTCCAGTTCGTCATGAAACAATTACATAGGCTCAAGAAGAAGCGTTGTTAATTATAATAGCTGCACCCATTCCGATTGGCTTTCATCGGGCGCCGGCCGTCCTTTTCCAGTGCCACCTCTTCTCGCCACGGGCCGACTCACCGCTCTACATCCCTTCTCGGCTCGTCCAGTCCACTTCCCATACCTTCCTCCGCTTCCGCGCAGAATCCAAAGGTAAAGCCGCTCCTATCACTTGCTTTATTCCTTTTCTCCTGTCTCTGGTACAGGACATTAGTGGGTTTTATTTCGGGCTCTTTTACGATGGATATGCAGTATATGACTATTTTTGGTAAGGGTACATAGGTAATTTTTTCAATCTTTTAATAAATTTGGCAACCACGGGCCGAGAAAAAATTCGTTTATTCCATAAGGAAGATTTGAAATGAGTTTTTGAATTTTGAAAAAATTTGGCCATACCACTGGAGGGAAATGGAAAAAATTGAAAAAAAAATTTCAATTTTGAAATTTGAAAAAATGGCCATACCACTAGAGGGAAATGAAAAAAATGAAATATGCCACGAAAATTTGAAATGAAAAAATTTGGAAATTTTCATTTTTGAAATTTGAAATGAAAATTTTTGAAATTTGAAATGAAAATTTCCGTTTGAAATTTGAAAAAAAAAATTGGCCACATCACCAGAGGAAAATGAAAAAAAAAATTGAAATGAAGAAATCATATATTTCGTTTACGCCACCGAGATAAAACTTCCAATAATACCCCTATACCACCTATACCACCTTTTACCACCCTATCACTATGTGAAAAACTCACTTTGGTAACAGGAATAGATTGCCTTTAGTAACGGGCAAAGCGCCTGTTACCGATCAAGTATTACAAATGAGCGAAGAAAGGTAACAGGCATGATAACACATATTCGTAACGGGCATCAAACAACGACCGTTACCACAACTAGCCACTGGTCACGTGAAATGGCTGTTTCTCTGGGCCCACAGGGAACTTTAGTAACGGGCACCAAAACAAAGCCCGTTACATCAAGTCAACATCGGAGAGCCGTGCTGTAAACCTGCGTCTCCTCTGTCTCGACCAAATGAGACGCATCTATTTCACGCGCGTCTCAGCACAGCTAGGATTCGTAATGGACATCAAACAACAACCGTTACCACAACTAGTCACCAATCATGTAAAATGGCTGTTTCTCTGGACCCACAGGGAACTTTGGTAACGGGCACCAAAGCAGAGCCCGTTACTGTGAACTCAACATCAGAGACACTTGCTGTGAACCTGCGTCTCCTCTGTCTTGACGAAATGAGACGCATCTATTTTCACGCGCATTTGCTGTCTCTCGACTAAAGGAGACGCGTGCTGTCAACCCGCGTCTCCTCTATCTCGACGAATGGGCCAAGTTCTGGGGCCCACCGGTCAGTATTGGTAACAGGCTTTTACGTTGCCCGTTACATTGTTGGCATGTTTGTAACAGGCGTTCCGAATGAAGCCCGTTACTCACTGATCAGTGTTTGTAACGAGTTTTAATTAACGCCTATTACAGATATGTAGGCCACCCCTACAGTAACCTGCCTGCTTGCCGGCTGCATCCTGGAACCAGCCAGGATTTGGCAGCCATCAGGTGCTGCATCCTGCCATCCTGGAACCAACCATGATATGACAGCCACCACAGCAAGGAGACATCACAAACACACTCTCACATCACAGATATAGACAAGCAAGATCACATTTATAGACAAGCAAGATCACATCAAGTTTCAAGTTACTCATCAGGGCTTGTTTGGATGGAGTCATGAGAAAACTGCCTGAACCAGGCAGCATCTGACCCCAACCAAGCAAGCCAAGCAGGTTTCTCAGGAAACAACACCTGACTAAAGAAGACTGAATGCCGCAAATTTCAAGTTTCTGGCTACAATGAACTCACAGTGCACCATTATAGAAGTTGCCCTTTCGGTCGATGGTCTCCTTAAGAATGTACTCGCACAGTATCTCCCGGACCCGCTTTAGATCTTCTGTGGAAACATCTACGACAGCTTTGAAATCCTGCAAAATACAATCATTTATGAGAATACAAGTACAAATCAGTTTCTAAAATCAAATGGAGAATATGAGCAGAGACGAGGCTGAGCATTATTATCTACTTACAGCAGCCTTCTTGATGTCAGGTATGTCATCAAGTAGTCTTAACATATTGAATGCCACATAGAATCCACACAAAGAGGACCACCATGGCTGCTGAGCACACTGCATCGAGGTACCAAAATGACAAGTTAATGCAGTACCAAATAGGTAAGAAGGGACCATAAAAAGACCTCGGTCTTACATTGAGATTTGGTTTGTGCTTGAGTGTTATGGCTTTTGGCTCTTTTTTTCCTTTCATCACTCCGTCCTGTGCACATGTACCAAAGGTCCTGCATGATCAGCAATACCGATTAGCAACACTAAGAGATTGAATTTTTGTGAACAAAACCTACAAGATATTGACCAGTCCACAACAGATTTGAGGTCTGTGAACTTTCGCGCGGGATATTGTTTAGAAGAATCTAGATACCAAACCTCTTTGAACTTTACACAGATGATCAGTGTTACCCAGTGGCCAGTGTAGTAGGCGCCCACCACGTAGTCGTTGTTCATTGCATTTGTGATTGCTTTTACTACAAGGCCAGAATGCTGAGAAATATTTGTGGAAGTCAAAATATCTGGATCCAAAAACCCAACACTGATCTGCATCTCCGCTGCCTTGTCCATCATTTTCCTACAAAAAATCAAATTGTTAGCATGCATGAACTTTGTGGTCAAAACTAAAGAAATATCTTTTTAGGTTTTAAGGGACTTACAATTTTCACAACCTCAAGAAGGTAACATCTAGAGAAGCCAGGGTTATAAGGTTATACACACCACTGAATGCAATGTTTAACATTAAAGCACCACCACCTTGAAAGTAGTCTTGACCCACCTTTGCTAGAAAGGAAAGTTTATCCTTACTGTGTTCCATGACGTAAGCATGCAACCTGGCACAAGTTGGTCCAGCAGCCTCTAAGTCTGCTTCTGACAACATAGGTACACCAGGCTTGTATTTTGGTTCCTGTTCTATCCCAATAATACAGTTAAGAATCTCATCTTTAGACAGAGGTTTCCTGTCCTGGTTCCCCTTCTGTAGTGGAGATTGCCTGGGCTCCTCCTCCTGTTGCAGAGACTGCTATACATGTTGCATCTGCTGCTTAGGGGGAGATTGCCTGGGCTCCTCCTTTTGCTGCTGCAAAGGCTGCTGTTTCATCTGTTGCTTATCGTCATGTTGCAGCTGCTGCTTAGGCGGAGTTTGCCTGGGCTCGTCCGGCTGTTGTCGATGCTCCTGCTGTGTAGTTTTGCTGATCTGCTGCTGCTGCTGCTGCTGAGCCTTCTCTTGCTGACACTGAGCTGTAGTACCTCCATCTGATGCCGTACCCCTGCTACCTGTTGCGGCTTCAGGGTTGGGATGTCTCGTCATGGGTGGTATAAGGATCCTGTCCTTTGGCCATTGGATCCTCTGAATGAGAGCCTCAGCTAGGGTTGCTATGTCACCCCCAATTGGTACAGGCAGAGGGTAGTGACCCACATTGGCCCACACATAAGTAGGTTGCACCACAACATACCCATCCTGCACCGGTACTGCATGGCAAGCCTTTTGAAATGGAAAGACTTTCGCTAGTGCGAGCTCCACATTAATCCCGGTGCCATCCAAAAGGCTGCACGCGGTTGGCTCTGTCAGCTTATCTATTGTGTCCAGCATAGGTGATCGACTATCACTGTGCACTTGATTCGCTTCGTCCTCGTTGACATGCCAATGGTCTTGCTCTCTGCCACGCGCATCTTCCTCGCTGTCATGCGCATCTTCTTCCTCGTTGTCATGCGCATCTTCTTCCTCGCTGCCATGCACGTCTTCTTCCTCGCTTCTACTGACAGGCGCTGGTAATTGGGAACGAAGAAGTACATTTTTTGGTATTTCGATGCCTGATAGTCTTAGAGCATGGACAACTGTTTTAAATGTTATGTCCATCATATCATCAGACCTCTTGTTCCTCTTCTTCCTGTACATTCCAGCAAACTCTTCACCAAACCCTTTACCCCAGCCAAGTGAACTAGACACACCTCGGACCCGACCTCGATGCTTTGGAGTCTCAAGTGCTGCAGTGAGGATATCATTCTCCCTAACCCTAGAGAAAGAACCATCGCTACCCTGAGCTGCAAGTGTTTTCACCCTATCTGCTACCCCCACCACCGCAGGGTTACTGAATGTTATGTCCCCGCTTCCTTCACTAGTGTTCTTCCTCTTCTTCCCTACCCTTGCCCGCAGATAAGGTCTCGAACGTCCAGGAAATTGGTCCCAAGGGTTCTGTTTTCCTTCTGCAGCTAGCTTTGCATCCTCCTCCTCCCACTCTTTCCTTTTACCACGCTAACCTTTTCTGCCCGTCTTGTGTGGCTTATTATGCAATGCTCTGTTTTGTTTCATCTCTTGGATCAATTGCTGAAATGAAGGAGAATTGGTTTCCTACACAAACATGCCCCAGTCTTGTTGCTGCAAAAAGGCAGGCTTCGCAAAGGGAGGCTCCTCTTCGCTCACATATTTTTTTCTTAAATGGGCCTTGAACCGTCATTGCAAGGTTGCAATCTCTGATATAGCTACCTTAACTGCCTTCTTGAGAATAGATTCTTCCATATTGGCTGGGTAATCTAGCTTTTCCTCTAAAACTGTGAACAGATGTTCCTTCTTAATTGGTGTGGAATCATCATCTGCCTTGTTGATGGACACCCTCTCCCGAGCAATGAGGCCACAGACCAGTACAAATCTATCCCTCGCAGCATCTGGGATAGGCCAAAAATTGGCATCAAGTCCAATTGCAGTCAACTTGTCTTCTGGCCATTTGATTTGTGTCCTTGACCCGCGGGATCGAGTACTACTCGCAGCAGTCTGTGCTAAGTGACCCTGTGAAGAAGGTTCACCGCCGATGGGCTGTGATGGTGCACTGTATTGACGGTCGATTTTGGTACACCTAACTATTTGGTACACCTAGCTATGAGTTTACCATCAACATTTGCACGTATTTGATATCCTAACTAACGGTACTAAACCCCTTGATATGACAAGTTCGCACTCGCATGTGGTTTTTGGAGTATGTTGTTTACGCAGGATTTAAGCGCTTAAAGGAGTACTTTCGGGTAAAGTTCATCAAGCACTTGAAGAGAAGATCATGAAGCCCGGCACAAGTCAAGACACATGATGAACATGACTCCAAATGGCCCAGGGACCGAAGCATGAAGCCGTAAAACTCCAGGGACCTGAACAAAAGGTGTTGAAGCTTGCGCGACAAGGAGCTCTATCTAAACCGTGGAGAAGGCAACGTCAAGGGCCCACATGCAGAAGGGGGGCAAGTCAACAATTGGCCGAGAAGCGTCGGGGAGCGAGACGGGGCCGAACCGGGCCCGGGCCGGTCGGCCCTGGCCGGCCGGCTTGGCCTGTTCTGAGCCCGGTTCGCTCTCCCCTTTGACCTAGGTGCTCCCCGATAAATTGCCTCTGCCTCCGACGGACGCCACATCCATCCATTCATCAGAGAGCTGCCAACACGAAGGAGAAGCACCGGGGGGAAGCCGACAGCCACCGCAAGTCCTTGAGTTGCCTAGGAGATGGCCTAGGCCATGCCCTAGCCGCCATGGTTGGCCCTGCGTGGTGAAGCCACGGTGGAGTTACGGAGCCCATGCCTTGATTCCATCAAGGCAATTGTACACTCTACATTCGATGGTGATATAAATTATGACTTTTCCTTACTTTGAGTTACTTTGATGCATGCCTCATTCATATGCGTAGCTAGCATATGCCCTTAGTAGGAATAGAGTAATAATGGTGGTTAGTCTATCTCTTGCGGATACATCGTAGTAGTGCACGGACCGAGATTTATCGTTCGGTGATGAATATCCTCGCGTAGTGACAGTACGGGGGAGGAGAAAGCGGCGAGCGAACGTGTAATGTTGAGTCGATGACTCATTCTCATGTTGTAGGATTAGATTGGTTTGTCACCTTGGCTGGAACGGCAACAAGAAGACGATAGGCTAGGGTTACCTTTTGATGTTTACCTTTATGGATAGGTGGATGTGATCCATACATCCTTTCATGTATGTTTAACCTTTATGTAATTAAAGCTTCACATAGGGTTAGACCGGTAGGTTAGATAGAGAACCTTAGCAGTTTGCTTCCGATCCTTGGATTGACAAACCTTGGGGACCCTCCGTGGTGAAAAAGGCACCAAGTCACCCGTACGCTTGCGGTGAACTTCAACACGGTTTTGAACCGTCAACACACTAGAGGTAGAGGAGTTTGTTTTTGTGGGAGACTGCATAGATGATATGTCAGGTTGTTAGTAGAGCAACATAAGCAAGACTGAAAATCTAAACAAAATTCTTATTAGATAAATTCTTTTTCTCTAATAGGCAAAATAGCTGATATTAGACTAGAAATCATTACAAGTCATAAATAAAATCATCATAGACATACACAGTTCATATTTTACTTAATTAGCATACAGGGATAGGTACTAACCATTTTGACAGGGACACAGCAATATGCTTATATATCAAAGCAGAGAATAAATTCCTTCAACTGCTTCCTTGTCCAACTTTAGCAGCAATGGATTGTGTGTTCCATGTGTCCATGCAACAAGAGGATAAAGCAATCATGACATTATATATGACAGTAATGAAACAACACTCACAACATATCATGACACCAACAATAACAATATATATGACAGTAGTGAAACAATTAACACTCACAACAAAGCATAGGACAGTCTAGTTATCACTACATTATAATCCACTGCGATGCATTTCCCACTGACATTATGTGGCCATCAGAATTAAAGTATGCTAACAGGTCCAAAGCATAACTGTCGATCTGGTACATTCAAAGCATAGCAGAATTAAAGTATGCTAACAGGTCCAAAGTATAACTGTCGATCTGGTACATTCAAAGCATAGCAGAATTAAAGTATGCATTAATCCTCAATGCTTTTCATGAATTTACAGTGCAAAAATTGTAGCACCAGGAACATGAAAATGAATTTCAACAGTTCATATAACTTCATCTGTTAGCAACAATTTATTCAAACAGACTTGGAGCAACAAAATCCATACATCAAATCCACAATCAATCAATTAAAAATGAACTATTAAGGCATGTCTCCCTAATCCACCTTGACATGAATATATAGCAGATTGGGTGGCCGAGCAGAGAGAGGGTGTTGGGGGTTCAAGCAGGACTAACCTCTGTCGCGAATGAAGTAGTTGTTCTCGTGATGGTCGGAGGGGCCGGATCCACGTCGGCTCATGGCCTGAGGTGGCCGGCTCGTCGTCGTGGCCGGGGATGACAGATCCGCGTCACCGTCTTTAGGTTGGCCGAGAAGCCGTCCGCACGCCAGTAACCGCGTCCTCGTCACTGTCGTCATGCAGGGAGCGGTGGGGCTAGAGAAGAGCAGGGCTGCGGCAGGGAGAGAGCGGCGAAGGCGAGCGGGGAGTGTGGCGGCGACGACTAGGGTAGGAGAAGGAGCAGGGCGGCGGCGGGGAGAGTGCGGGCATTGTGGATCTGTCGAGCGAGTAGCCAAATATGAATTGCGCGTGTAACTGTGTTTAAGGAAATTACTGGCGTGCCCTTGAACGGCTTTCTGGTGGAATTGGAATTCCATGGGCATTATAGTCAATATAGGTGGGAAATTTTGAACAGCCCGCGCACGGTTTGCCTACTGACGCCGACTCGTGGGCCAGTGTCATTGGCGACGCTGGTTAGTGAACCTGCATCGCCATTGTTGGCAGTTGGGTCCGGGCGGGCGGGCAGCGATTATCTTTTTATTTTGGCTGCTGACGCTGACACGTGGGCCAGCCACTATTTTTTTTCGAATGAAACTTGCTTCCCTAAAATATTAGAGCCCATAAAACAACACCTAAAAAATCATAAAAATACGAACAATTCATATTTGGACATTTAGTATTTGAATAAAATATCAACAGTCACACTTGTGTGCCCAAGATTCTTAGAATTCGTTTTTACATCCCATGTTAATGATGTAATAATTCTAATAACATCCAGTGTGCTCTACAAAATCTACAAATTGACTTGGCAACATAATTTGGGTACCTAGACTTGTCTTCAAAATTTAAATGGTTTCGATGAAGGAATAATATACTTGTGTACAAATATCTACATCTCTCAGATAGTTTCCTAGAATGTTCCTTGAACATTGAAGTTTTCCACACTTTGCAACATGTTCGAACTCATATGCATTTGAAAACTTAACAAAACCTTGTGTTCACCTTAAGATTACGAAAATGCAAAGTTTCATTACAGGAGGTGTGGAAAACATATATTATTTATATGTTGTACTTACATAGAACAAGATAAGACATATAAACATTGTTCAAGAAACGGAATATACACTAAACAATGAAATTAATGAAAATATGGTGATTTTAGAAAACTTTAGAAAAAAAACTAATCAAATATGGACTAATTACGATGTAGAAACACATGTTACAAAATTTGATTGCAGATTAAAAAGAGAAATGTCGTCGGCGACGCGGGACGGATAAACCGTTCTTCATTCTCCAATAGAACAAAGGAGGAAGCAGAGGGCACCGCCGCCTGCCGCTGCCCCCGCCGTGCCCGCTTCGGTGGTTTTGACACCCAAGAGGGCACCCTAGGTCTCGTCGGCGGCAAATGAGACCACCGCAACCTCCGATTTGACTCACAAACATGACAAATCAAATAATCTTGTCTATCAAAAACCGATTAAAAACTGACATCCCGATAAAATCAAATCCGTGTTTAGTAATATCTAATAATTTACATTCAAGATAGATAATGTTCATTGATGCTTGCACCTACATCCCGATGTTCATCCTGCTGACGGCGTACTCCACAGCAACACCAAAGTTACACGTCCAGAGGTCAAACTCATGACGGATGCGACACTCGGCGCTACAGTAGTGGATGATCTCTGAGGTCTACGACCCGTAGTGCCTACATCCCGCCGCCCAAATGCAGACGTGGGGATTTTGGACGGGCAGCAACGGAATGTCGTCGTCGCAGTCACCAAGCCAGTACCACCACGCAATGTTCTCAAGGTCCCGTTTGACGAGGTAGCGCAGCCGCCACAGGTTGTGGTTCTTCCACCGCCCGTCAGGGGGCGACAGGCCGCCGCTGATTTCGTGAAGCAGTGCCATGGCTTCGGGGTCTGCAGGGTTGTAACGATACTTCAGCATCGCTAAGAAGTACTTTGCACCGGAGTCTTTAGCAGCGGCATCTCCGACGAGCTTCAAACCCTTATCGAGATTCCACCGCCTCATCAACCTCTCCATCCCCTCGAAGCATAAGGCCTTCGGATGATTGGCCTCGCGGAAGCGCTGCTCAAAGCATGACCTGACGTAGCGATTCCTGCACACCTGGCGAAGCTCATGCAGCGACACGTGCAGTAGTACCTCATCGGAGTCGCAGATGCACTGGAAGGTGCCGCAGTCCTGATTACGAAGGATCAGAAAACGAATGACGGGCTCATCCTTGATGGAGTGGATGATGATCTGGATGATAAGATCATCTGGCAGCAGCAGCATCAAGCACACCGCGGCCATCAAGGAGAAGGGGAGGAAATAGAAAAGCGACGGGGTTTGGAAATTGAAAGGCGACGAGGTTGAAATTGAAAGGCGACGAGGTTTGGAAATAGAAAATGGCGACTCGGCCATCTAGAACAATATATGGAAATTGAAAAGGCGCCGCAGTTTGGCTGCTGATGCTGACGAGTGGGCCCGACACCATTGCCCCTGCCCCTTCACCTTCCCGCATAATTGAAAGGCCACGCGTGTTTTTGGATGGTTTTGCGCCCGAAACGGAGCCCGAGGTGCCATAGTGGCACTAGTGGAGTAGTAAGTGGGGGCAAAGGCGCCTGGCGGTTCCGCGTCTTGTCAATATAACTCCCCTGCTTTCCCCTGCTTCTTCCATAAGCTTATCATCTCTTTCGCTTCTTCCTCCTCGCGATCCACCACTACAAATCTCCAGTCACCAAGAGATCATGAAGGAGGAGATGGCGTCGAGTGCCCCGTCGTCGGCAAAGTGGGGACGAAGGAAGGACGACGACGACGAAAGCCGCCGACGGAGGAAGTTGGAGAAGGGGAAGAAGCCGACGACCAAGGACGCCGACGAGGAACCGTTCGGCGATGACACTAAGTTCACCATCGACCTGCTCAGGAGCGTGTTCAGAAAGCTTCAAGATATTGGCGAGATATCAAGGCGCCTCATGAAGTGGACAAGGACCCGAGCGTGAAGGGTCTCACCTTCAGGATCCACGGGTTGGCTGAAAAGCTCGAGAACCTCCCCGTGGTAAAGTGGGCTGGTCACCATTTTGACTTCGACGACGGCGGCCATGACGGTGACGGCGGCTCCGGCGGCGACGACAGCTCCGACGGCAGCGACGGCAGCGACGATGGCGGGACTCCGACGGCGGTGACCGACTAATTGATAGACTCCTGTACCATGTATAGTAATAATGTGTGTGTGTGTTTGTGTCTTTGTCAGGTTGTTGGACATAAACAACTTAGTTTGTTTGTCGATCATGAACTGCTTAGTTAATTAGTTTGGTTGTTGGATTTTGTATGTCATGAACTCGATCTAATAGACGCGAGTAGATCGATCCGCGTCTCCTATAATATGTGTTCATCCTGTTGTGATGAACTCGAGATCCGTTGTGATGAACTGGAGATTTGTTGTGATGAATTAGATCTTAGAGACAATGGATAGTCATTGCTGACGCGGGTTAGCGATCCTGCATCGCCTTTGTTGGCAGTTGGGTCCGGGCGGGCAGGCAACGGTTATCTTTTTTATATTAGCTGCTGACGCTATCACATGGGCCCATCACTATTTTTTGGAATGAAACTTGCTGCCCTAAAATATTAGAGCCCATAAAACAACACCTAAAAATCATAAAAATACGAACAATTCATATTTGGACATTTAGTATTTGAATAAAATATCAACAGTCACACTTGTGTGCCCAAAATTCTTATAATTCGTTTTTACATCACATGGTAATGATATAATAATTCTAATAACATCTAGTGTGCTCTTAAAAATCTACAAATTGACTTGGAAACATAATTTGGGTACCTAAACTTGTCTTCAAAATTTCAAATAGTCTCGATGAAAGAATAATATACTTGTGTACAAATGTCTACATCTCTCACATAGTTTCCTAGAATGTTGCTTGAACGTTGAAGTTTTCCACACTTTGCAACATGTTCGAACTCATATGCATTTGAAAACTTAACAAAACCTTGTGTTCACCTTAAGCTTACGAAATGCAAAGTTTCATCACTAATGGTTGTGTAAAACAAATATTATTTATATGTTGTTGTACTTACAATGAACAAAATAAGGCATATACATTATTCAAGAAATGAAATATACACTAAATAATAAAATTAATGAAAAGATGGTGATTTTAAAAAAATTTAGAAAAAAAATCAAATTTGGACTAATTACGACGAAGAAATACATGTTATAACATTTGATTGCAGATTAAAAGGAGAAATGTGAATTGTTCTTCATTCGAATAGAACTGGGCCCAACAGTCATTGGGGACACGGGACTGATAACCCGCGTCGGCTTTGCTGCTCTTCCAAAAATTTACACAGATAATACGAACAATATACAAAAGCTAATCCACTACTAATTTCCTATTCCAATACTTCATTCGAACTTCACCATTTCGCGGCGGAGCCTACAGTCTTCGCTGCAAAACAAAGAAATTCCAAGCCATCCTTTATCCACACCGCAGCCGTCGCCGTTGCCTGCGCATGGCTGATCGCCGCGCACCTATGCCGGAGGCGGCAGCGGTTCACCCCAAATGCGCCAAGTCGAGGAGTGGATCGCACATGCGGCCTTTTCGCGCAAAGGCAGACACCCCTCGTTGCTCAGCCATCTCGACGTCGTACTTCTACCGCCCGGGACCCGCCTCATGTACCGCTTCGCAGTGTCGTCAGCGGCAGCACCGCCATTGTCCCTGTAGAGCAAGATGACGTATAGATAGGCCGCCGCATCGTGCCCACCCTCGGCGGCGCGCCGGAGATCATTGCTTTCCCTGTTTTCCATGAACACGGCCTTGATTCCGGAGAAGAAGCAAGCCTCTGGATTCCTGAGACCAGTCAGCATAGCAAGGAAGGCTTTGTAGGTGGTGGGGTCCCACACCCAAGAAATCTCATCTCTTATCTCCTCTATCGACAAACATCGGCCGACGTCGCGGTGGCCGCACACGCGGCACATGGTCGAGCAAGTACCGCGTAGGCTACGGA
This sequence comes from Cenchrus fungigraminus, assembly GCA_036936925.1. Classification (NCBI taxonomy): domain Eukaryota; kingdom Viridiplantae; phylum Streptophyta; class Magnoliopsida; order Poales; family Poaceae; genus Cenchrus; species Cenchrus fungigraminus. Next base: position 50,297,629 of record CM072772.1, on the reverse strand, counting down.
GGTCAGCCAAGGGCCGCTCCGAGGTCGCACTGATGTGCGCCGCAATCTCAATGTGAAGGTCTTGAGGGAGGTCCAGCAGTGACGGTTGGTGCCGTCTGCTTCTTCCCGGCATGCTATTCATCTCCGGCCGGGAATGGTGACGATGAGGAGTTGGCAGTTGCTGTTTTTTCGCGGGTAGATGAAGGGGCAGGGGATCTAAATTATTTTGGAAGGAGAAGATGCAGGAGATTTGTGCTCATAGCAAACCGTATGCTCCTTATGTCTTTGTTAAACCACGGAAAGTGGTTATTAATTTTACACCATTGTGCTGCATCTACGGGGTGCCTAAACTTGCCTTCTTCCTCAAGCTTCTTTCGGCCTTCCTCATGCCAACACAAGAGTTGGGCCTCCTTTCATGTTGCGAACCATCTTCTCAGCCAACGAATGATGCAAAAATACCATGCCACCCTCACAGGAGCCCCTCTGTTAGCCTTCTTCTTCTTGCCTCTGATCTCCACGGGCTCGTTCTCGTCATGAGCATTATTATCATCTCCACCATCCTTTTTCCTCTTGTACCGATCACAGCCACACTTGGGACACTTGTCAATGTCTGCATAATCTCCATGGAACAATACACAACTGTTCTTGCATGCATGGATTTTTTCAACCTCTATCCCCAGAGGATAGATTATCTTCTTCGCCTCATAAACAGACTCTGCTATTTGGTTTCCTTCAGGTAGCATGTCTCTAAGCACATCCAATAGATGGTTGAAACTTTTGTTGCTCCAACCATGATCTGCCTTAAGCTGCCGAAGTTTTAGATCACTAAGAACAGCGAGAGTACTTCTGGCAATCAGGATAGAAGGGTTTCTTTGAATCTTCAATGAACTGCTTCAGCCTCGCTAATTCAGAAGGTGTGTACACTCGTTGAAACTCAACATCCCGCAACATTTGATCAACATTGTGCACACATTGCAACACCTCACCATCATCGAAGCCCCTAACTTCTTGATCAGTGATATCCTCAGGCCTCATCACATTTGGTGGGAATGGTTCATTTTCCTCAAAAACTCCACATTCATCAAGGTCTTCATCATGGTCAATAGCATGGTGTCGCACTTCACCTTCATTTAGGCAGCCTACTTCGAGTTCATTAAGGCCTTCCTCACCATGTTTATTCCAACACGTATAATTTTTTGTGAAACCACGTGTGACCAAATGATGAAAAATGATTTGCCGTTGTCTGAATTTCTTCTGGTTGAGACAATCTATACAGGGGCAAAGCCCTGCCTGAACACCACGGTTTCTCATATCCGCCTCTGCTTGATTTAGAAAACCACTGACCCCGCTTAAGAAATTCTCCCAATCTTCTTGGGCCTGTCTGTACATCCAAGCCCTAGCAGGAGCCGCCATCTGCATTCCATACACCAAATGAGCATAATTCATCACACAAAAAACCGATAACATGAGAGGATTAGGACAGCTGAAGAATTTCAACAAAAGGGGGCAATTAATTTCCACCTTAACGAGGAGTTTCTACGAGGTGAGCGCGGCCGAGGAGGAGGATCGGAGGTGGTGTCGCGGCCGCGGCGACAGCGCAGAGGACAGCGCTGAGCCCCAAGGGGAGGGGGCACGGAGGTGTCTGCTTTGGATGACGCCGCGATCGACTTCCGCTGGCCCCTTTCGCTGTCGCGCACGCGGCCGGCCGGCCTGCTACAGCGCTGGCTTTCTGAGGAGAGAGAGCGCGATCATCAGAGCGCGCGCAGCTGGCGACTGCGAACGGGGCTGGCTAGCGGGGACTTCTGAGGAGAAAGATTGAGCGAGTGACCTTCTAAGGAGAGAGAGCGAGTGTTGTTGTCGGAACGGGAGTGGCCTTCTGAGGAGAGAGAGCGAGTGGTGTCGGAAGGAGAAGACAAAGACGCGCAATAACAATCCGCGTCTACGATGTGATGAAAAAGGTGACCCTGGGTGGCAATCAAAGGAGACGAGTCCTAAGAAACGAGCGTATCCAATTGGGTCGCCAGCAAAGGAGACACGTCCTAACAAACATGCGTCTCCAGTACAAAAGTTATCGGTAACGGACTTTATAGGCCGTTACCAATAGGGCATTGATCGGTAATGGACTTTACGAGCCCGTTACCGATAGGTTTAACTTTTGTAACGGACTCGATTTAACGTCCGTTACAACGAATTCATGTAACGAGCATTTAAGAAGCCTGTTACCAGAAGTCCACATTGGTAACGGGCGTAGTGGAGGCAAACCCCGGGGTCAGCCTGCCACGCTTATGGGTAACGGGTGCCAAATAACAACCGTTACAGATGTGGGTGCATGTAACGGGTGTTAAGGGCCCGTTACAAATGCTGTGTGACCTATTTGATGTTTTCACGTAGTGATATCCAATGCAGATTGGGTAACTACTTATTACGGAGTATATATCTCTTTTATATGTACTGTACAAATCCAGAGTCCCGAGGCACGAACGACTGGACACCTTGACGTGTCGAATCTACATAACCTGAACTCACTTAGTTAACCATGAGCCATTTTGTGTGGTTCAACTGTCTGGTTACGCCTTAAGCGCCCATGTGGTTACATGGTTTTCCCCAAAAATAGTTACTAGGCTTCGTATTGACACAGGTTACATGCACTTGCACAGGTTTGGATTAAACTTGGAGGGACCCGAGATTAGCGAGTATGGGAATCCGTGGGATCCCAACGATTCAGAGGTGGTTGTGCGATCCCTTTCAGCTTTTCCAGATACACATACTACACGACCTGCAAAATGATCCCATGGCCTGGGGTCTAACGGACCACGTCTATCATTGAGTATAAATTGATACACACCCCGTGTGTCTCTTTGCGATCCCTAACCATTTCTTCCTCTTTTGTCGTCTCGCCACCGGTACCTGGTCCACGAGCCTGAGACGGCAGTGCACGCTCGAAGCAGTAGCGGTGTAGCGCCCATTGTGAGATCTCTCTCTCTCTCTCTCTCCTTTTCGAAACATTGTCTTCTTCCTCTCGTGATGCCGTCAAATGTGTGTTTCTGTTCTTTACATCTTCGTAGGCCAGCGGCATCATGCCAAAAATCAAGAAACCAACAATCCGCACCGAGGAAGAAACTGGGACGAAAACTAGGAACAAGGATGCTGCCTGAGTTCCAAGCATGTGCGTGTCGAAAACCAAATCGAGGCCTAATCCAACCGCTCCTCCACCAACTACTAGACCTTCGAAAGTGGATGATGCTGGTGATGGCAAGGTACTCCTTATGTCGTTCCAGCATTTTTTTATGAGATAGCACCTCTATCGTCGTTATTAATCCTCTTCACCTATAGCAGCTCAAATACGCAAAGGTTACATTTACCGACTTTTTGGAAGGAACGGTGGTTTACGATAATTCTATACTAGGTGATGGCTCATCCGACAATAGCGGTGAGCGCGCGCCACACATTATCGTTGTTTTGCAGATCGAACTTTGTAGATCTGACATGCAAATTGTTTTGTACATATATGGTGATGATTCCCCCCGTTGTTACGACGATTACATGGATGACGTTCGATGCTATCATTCCTATCGCACGGCGTACCCAGACGTTCTGCCCCAGGAGCAACGCAAGACGCAGCCAAGTCGAAAGTCAGCAGGCCTGCCCGCATACAACGACCTGTTAAGAGGTCACACATCACCAGCGTAATATGAAAAAGCACAACGGCATGGCGTAATATGTTAGGCATTGGTCCTATCTAATGTTGCTCTCCCGCTAATGAAAATTAGTTTCTACCACAAAGTCAATTATTATACCCTATTAGTAATAAAAATATTATTAACAGATAGTTCGAAGTGTATATGGAAGTTCGTGCGATTCGGGACGGGGATGTGCACCGACTCTGATAATTAAGATTCGGTGCGATGTGGTGCGACACTTTCCCCTATCTCGCTCATCTCATCACCTTGAGCCATCTCGTCCCTAGTCACCAGCTGATCCATCAGAGCTTTCGTGGTCTCAGACGATGCAGATGGGGCTCGGCGATCTCAGAGCACAGCAGCAGTTCGACCTCTCGAGTTACATGGCCCTGCAGCTACCCCTCGAGATAACGAAGATCGCCACCCAGATTTCATTCGTCTGGTGCGTGGTTTGCATTCAAAGATGGGATTTTTGACACCAAAAGTCTTCTCCTGGATCGAAGTGGAGAGTGGATCAATGGTGGTGAAGGAGGAGCTGCGCTCATCAGCGACACGTTGGGAGTTCAAATCCGGTGTGTGCATGTGTGGACTGTGGAGAGAGGGAGAGAGAGAGACGATCGTTCCGTGCACTACCACTAAATATAAGCACGATCCCTAAATTGCCGGCGGGGCCGAGCTTGCATGGATTGCGTACGTAACTGAAACTCGCATGGAAACATATACTAGCCCGCTGGAGGAATCTCCTCCTTTTCTCATCTTCATAAAAAAAAGATATACGGAGTACTACATGCACAAATTAAAGCAACAAGGCAAATCTCCTCCATCCCAAGGAGGAAAAAAAGAGACAAGTATGGAGTTGCAGTTGCAAATAGAACACGATCTCACATGAAGAGTAATTCACCAACAACATACTGTTCAAAGATCAAGTGTGCACACATGAGGAAATAACAACGGTGTAGGCGGAAGGTTAAGTGCTGATTAAAAATGATTAAGTGCTGATTAGAAAATTGTTGTGCATTCGTTTAAATGAGCTGGTGCAGGTGACGCACAGGATCGACTCGACCGGATGTAGCATGGGATGGTGCGTGTCCCGTGCCAGGGTGTAAGTTACGCGCACGACCAAGTCGGTGTCGCAGGTGCCACCGAGCCGTGCGTAACCCAGCCAGTGCAGGTGACACGCAAGATCGACTCGACCGGATGCAGTGTAGATCTTGCGTAACCGAGCGCGTGCAGGTTACATCGACACGACCGGATGCAGCATGGGATGGTGTGTAACACGTGCCTGGATGTAGATTACGCATACGACCAAGTCGGTGTCGCACACGCCACCGAGCCGTGCGTAACCCAGCCGGTGCAGGTGATGTGCAGGATCGACTCGACCGGATGCAGTGTGGATTTTGCGTGACCGAGCGCATGAAGATTACATCGACACAGCCGGATGCAGCATGGGATGGTGCGTAACCCATGCCTGGGTGTAGGTTATGCGCACGACCAAGTCGGTGTCGCACGCGCCACCTAGTCGTGCGCAACCCAACTGGTATAGGTGACGTGTAGGATCGACACGACCGGATGCGGCATGGGATGGTGCGTAACCGAGCGCGTGAAAGTTACATCGACACGACCGAATGCAGCATGGGATGGTGTGTAACCCGTGCCTGGGTGTAGGTTACGCGCACAACCAATTCGTGTCGCACGCGCCACCAAGCCGTGCGTAACCCAGCCGGTGCAAGTGACGCACAGGATCAACTCGACCGGATGCAGCGTGGATTTTGCCTAACCGAGCGCATGCAGGTTACATCAACATGACCGAATGCAGCATGGGATGGTGCGTAACCTGTCCCTTGGTGTAGGTTACGCGCATAACCAAGTCGGTGTCGCACGCGCCACTGAGCCATGCGTAACCCAGCTGGTACAGGTGTTGACACCGTTTGTTTTTGGAAAACGAGTCAAAAGGAAGATAAGAAGAATTGGCAAGAAGTGCCGATGGGAGAACAGTGCAATCGATTGATTGGAGCGAAGAAGGTGGTTAACAGAGCCCGCCGATGATCGAGACAATCCAACCCGGTGATAAGGACACCACATGTACATCTACACCAGCAGCAGCTCTGGCACCTCCAGATGCCCAGACACCACCTCCAGAAGCTCAGGCGTCACTTCCAGATGTTCCACTATGACAGGCGCCACCAGTTGGGCCAGTTACTCGGGCTCGTGCAAGAGAATTAAACTTCATCATGGTGTTAAAGAATGAAGGTCCAAGATGCATAGAAGACAGCCCAATAGGACAGCCCAGGAGGGGCTCCTAGGGTTGGGCGCTAGGAGAGGGGGTGACCCTCTTCTGGCCGTGACCCCCACGTGGGAGCCGTGCGCCCGCCCCCTCGCGAGGCGCCGCGCGCCCTTCCCGCTGAGGGTGCTAGGGGTTGCGCCCCCTTCTCCCCTCTATTTAGTTAGAGTCCCTTTTGTTTTCCAACTTGAGTTTTGTTTTACATCTAGCGTTAGCTACACCAGACCACGCACAAATACGTGATGTCCTCTGTGATTCAGAACTCCACCTTTGAGTGATAATTAGATTGCTCGCCTCAAATTCTTATTTGTTCTTCGATTGCAAACAGGAATTGATCTTCGTTATCAGGCTGATCTTGCTCCAACAAGGTCGGTAACCACAGGGAGTTGGTTCAGCAATTGCATTGGTGCTTCGGGCTTGCTCGTTGTTGTCGGATTGTGAGGGTCTACTCCCGCCGAATCGGATTTATCTCCATTCACCGAAATATCGGGCACTCCGCCTCTATCCAGTGGTATCAACTTTCCAGGTTGATCGGTGAGTTTATCGAGTGTTTTTTATTTCCTATAGTCCACAAAAACCAAATAAGAATTTTTCTAGGTTAGATCCTTGTCCTAGCAACCCGTTTTAGCCTCACACTTCCATTCAATAATTGCTTTGTTGAGTTTTTGTGCTTGTTCGTTCAATTGTTGCTGGTTACTTGTGTTCAAGCATTTGTTTCACGTTTTTCTTGTAAACCCTAGCCGCCGCCGTCTTGTTTTTCCGCTTCTAGTCACCCACCACTATAAGTGCAATCAAGCCCTAAGTGGGTTTTGGTGATGTTGAGCACACAATTAAAGAGCTAATGAGCTTTTGAGTATGTATTGTAGCATGAAAGATATCTATAGGTGTTCATAAAAGAAAGGAGACCCCTCATTCAAAGGAAGAAGGCCACTCTTACTCAAGAAGGGGTTTAATTCATTTTCTGTTTTGAAATTGAGTATAGGTCATGTCGTACTATCAAGAGGGATACTAATAGTGGTTTAGGGTAGCTTCAAGTGCTCAATGATCTCCTCCACAAATACCTTACCCTACCACAAAGGAAGACTCTTAGTTGTTGCTATTTTTCTCTCCAGGGTTCAGAGGTTCCGGTGTTTTTCCCAGAAGTTCCGACCGTACGAGCTACAGTCAACGGCCTCTGATTTTCACTCCAGGTCTCAGAAATTCTAGTCTTTTGCCCGGAGGTTCCGGACTTCAGATCTAACAGTTACTACTACGGGTCTGAGGGTATTTATACTCCTTGACCGCCCAACGGTCTTCTTCTTCCTCCCCTGCGTTTCAGACCCTATTGAAAGCTCTTCTCTCACTCTTGCATTGACTCCAACCTACTCCACTCCAAATCCTTGCATAGCATTGAAGTGGGTAGTGATTCTTTGTGAGTTAGATCTCTAAAGACCCTCTTTTGTTGTTCTTGAGCACTTGGAGAAACTCTAGCTACTTGGTGGATCCTTTACTCTTGGAGCTTGGCTCCTAGACGGCAAGAGGTGCCTGGAAGCTCTCCAATCCTTGGTGTGGAAGCTCCAAGAAGTTTGTATTACCCTTTGTGATTAGTGGAAACACTCCATCTATCATTTAGGTGATAGGTGTGAGAGAGGAGTGGATCTAGTGAGATCCCTAAGCCTTTGTGGCTTACCTCAACAATGTGGATGTAGGCTAGCCTTTGTGGTGAGCTAAACCACGGGATAAATTCTTTGTCTTGTGTGCTTTCTTTTATCTGTCTTGCTTAGCTTGTTCTAGTTGGTTCTCTCTAGTGATATTAGGGTTTGCTCTAGATCTGCTCGTGCTTAGTGTTCCCTCAGGTATCTTGCTAGTAGATCTTTAGTTCTAATGTTCTCTAACTCCTAGATATCCTCAGATCTATTTTATTTTGTGTTATCCGCAGTTGATCTATTTTGTAGAGTTGAACAACTGACAGGGTCCGGAAGTTCCGGGATTTTTCCCATAAGTTCCGGAGTCTGACAGTGTCTTCGCTAGAAAATTTGGAAATTATTTTGTAGGCCTATTCACCCCCCCTCTAGGCCATTTGCCTTGATCCTTTCAATTGGTATCAAAGCCGGTTTCCTCGTCAACACTTAACCGTGTGAGGATATGGCAAGTAGGGAAGAGAGGCCTGAAGAAGACGAAGAATTTGAGGACATTCCAAGTGAAGAAGATGAAGCCTCGGAAGTGAACACCACCTCAGCTCAAGACAAGCTAGAGAAGCTCAAGAAGGTGGTGAAAGACACCTCCAAGGACAGCAGCAAGAAGAACAAGAAAGAGGAGAAGAAGGAAGAAAAGAAGAAAGAAGAGAAGAAGAAAGAGAAGGAAAACAACAGAAGAAAAGAAAGAAGAAAGATCAATCACCTCCACCATCATCATCATAATCCTCCTCATCATCATCGACATCTTCATCTTCAAGTGAGAGTGGTGATGGAGATGATGAGTACTATGGCACAAGAATTCTCAAGAGAACACTCAAGCCAAAGGCTAAGCTCGTGATGGCTTATGGAAGTGTATCCTTTAACTATGATTCTTTGCATCCTAGATCTAAGGATGATGTCTCCGTGCCCGTTGGCAAGTTGCCTCAATTTGATGGGACCAACTTTGCCAAATGGAAGCACATGATGAAAGCTTAACTAACTGGTTTGAGTGTGGAGTAGGAACATTGTGATTGTAGGTTTTGATGATTCCGAAGAGTTTGGAAACCTCACCCCACGTGATTGCCACAACATCAAGAGAAATGCTTAAGCTACAAGCATACTTCTAAGTGCCTTGAGTGCCCAAGAGTACAATCGGGTCAACGGATTGGAAATTGCTAAAGAGATATGGGACACTCTTCTTATTGCTCATGAGGGAGTTGACAAGGTGAAGAAGTCCAAGATCAACATATAAATGGCTGAGCTCAATAGATTCACTATTTTTGATGGAGAGGGGCCACAAGAGATGTTTGATAGGTTGATGGTCATAGTTGGTAAAATAAGAGGATTGGGTGGTGATGAATTGGATGACCATTATGTTGTGAAGGTGATGTTGGAGGCATTTGCTCCAAGAAACCCTAGTCTAGTCACCTTGATTAGAGAGAAGAAAAGATTTGAGGGGTTCTCCCCAAATGATGTTCTTGGGAGAATTCTCACACATGAGCTTATGGACAAGGAGATACAACATAGGAAGAAGATTGGTAAGCTAAAGGCCAAGATGAGCAACATGAAGGTCAAGGATGTTGCTCTTCAAGCTAACAAGTCAAGCAAGCATTCTACTTCATCCAAGCCCTCCAAGTCAAAAACGAAGAAGGTTGAAGTAGAGAGCTCCACAAGTGACTCAAGTGAAGATGAGGATGAAGGTCCTCATGTTCAAATTGAGGATATGGCTTTGTTCATGAAGACATATAAAAGAGGCTTCAAAAAGCAAGGTCACAAGTTCACCAAGAGAAAGTTCCCCAACAAGAAAAAGAGAAGTTGCTACAATTGTGGAAGTACGGATCACTTCATTGCGGATTTCCCTAATGAGAAGAGAGAGGGCAAGTATGACAACAACAAGAATAAAGTGCACAACAAGAAAGATCAAAAGACACATCACAAGAGGAAAAACTATGGTGGAGAAGCCCATATTGGTCATGAATGGAACTCCGGTGATGAAGACTCTAGTGATGGAGAGGAGAAGAAAGTTGCAACCATTGCCATCAAGAAGCTCTCCTCTACATCAAGGCTATTCACAAACTTGACCGATGATGAAGAGGGCACAACCATTCATTGTCTCATGGCTAAGGGTGAGAAGGTAAAATCAAAATCAAAATCCCCTCCTCCACCTAGCGATACCTCGGACATAGACTCTAGTGATGCATCTAGTGATTTAGAAATAAATGACTTAGTTAACAAAATGGATAGAAAATCTAGAGCTTTCATGGCCAAGATGGTAGAGGAACTAGAGAAAACCCAAGACATGCTTGTCTCGGAGAGAAGTGAGCTTGAAGCCTTGCGGTTGGAGGTTGATCAAGCGGGGGGTATCATTGCTACTCTAAAAGAAGACCTTGCTGCCTCTCAAGCTCAATGTAATTCTCTCAAGTCGAGGAATGAAGAGCTTGAGGACCAATATAGTCTCCTTTGGAGTAGCACCTCACATCCTTTGAAGACAAAGGGTGACTCTAGTGCCTCTACTAGCAAGGGTTGTGAAAGATGTCACAATATTGATTGAAGTGCTTATGCCACTAACCTTGCAAATTTGGATGCCTTCAAGAAAGAAGTTGCAAGACTCAACTGATAGAGGGGGAGTGCCCAATCTTTCGGTGAGTGGAGATAAATCCGATTTGGTGGTTGTTGACCCTCACGATCCGACTACGAAGAGCAAACTCGAAGCGCCAATGCAATCGCTGAACCAACTCCCGATGGTTACCAACCTTGCCGGTGCAAAGTCAGCCTAATCACGAAGATCGTTTCCTGCACGCAATCGAAGAACGAACAAGAAAAAGAGGCGAGCAATCTTACTATCACTCGAAGGTGGAGTCTGCAATACACGAAGGTAGCGCTATGCGGCTGTTCGGTTGTAGCTAAAGCTAACTTGTAAAACAAACTCAAGTTTCTAAGGTGGCGGCTACTGAGTATATGAGGAGGGGCGTCCTAGGGTTGGGGGCGACCTAGCGTGGGGCGCCCACAACCTGGGCCTAAGGCCCAACAAACTAGCGACACATCACCTTGTTAGATTCTGGACATCAACTTGTTTCGATGATTCCCGTTGACTCAGGACAAATTTGGGCATGAGACCAGTGCCACTGGAAGCTCTATGAAATTGTTCTTCCAACCATATAAAGAACGTCCAAATCCGACTTCGTATGCGACCTGGGCGTCCGTTTTATTGCGCAATGCTCCTGGACTCCGAATTGGGCTCGAAGTTGAATTGCTTTGGGCCTCCACCTTGGGGAATCAAACCGGATTAGCCTCGTGCCTCCTCTTCGACTTCGACACCCTTGCTGGACTTCTTCTACTCCATTCCATGCACCAATCATGGTCGTATGCATAGGTGTCATGTCCTCATCATCAACTCTATCATAGCTAGTGGATGCATGAATGAGAAGGTCAAGTACAAGCAAGGAAAAATGCCCGGAAACCTAGATGGTCTTGATCATCATGAGGGTGCAAGAACAAGTGATAGAGAGATCATTAATGGCAAAGAATGCATCAAATTTGTGAGCCATGGTGATCTCAAGGAAGATGAGTATATGCAGCCCTCTCAGAATTCGGAAGTTCCACTCCAAAAGCGCAGAAATTCCGGAGTCTGGAAGCCTCGAGCTCCAAAGATAGCAGGCTCCCTAGGTCCTGGGAAAAATCCCTGGAGGTTCCAGTGTTTGCACTGACAGAAACAAGAAGAAGGTCAAGGCTCAGCCTCAACATGTTCCTAAAGTGTCTAACACTCGTCTGCAGGTTAAGGAACATCCTATCATGCCTAGGAGGAGAAAGGTTGAGACCCAAAACAAGGCTCATGCATCCACCACCATTCCTCCTAGCTATGTGTTGAGACGCAACAACCTTGGTAAAGTTGTTGCCACGTATGTTGGAAATCAGTCCAACATATATGTGAAGAGATCTTTATGGGTTTCTAAGATTTTGGTTGCTAACGTGGAAGGCCCCAATTCAAGTTGGGGACCTAAAAGAAGGAACTAAATTGTTTTGTAGGCATACTCCTCCAGTGGATCAAGTTGGGTGCTTGATAGTAGATGCACACATCATATGACCAGAGAAAGGAGTATGTTCTCATCATACCTCCATTTGGAAGGACCAAGAGAAACTATTGCTTATGGAGGGGACACAAAAGGAGAAGTCATTGGTGTAGGTGATATCCCTATCTCACAAAAATATTCAATTACCAATGTTCTTCATGTTGATCCGTTAGGTTACAATCTATTATCGGTCTCACAACTTAGTGAGATTGGTTTTGATTGTCACTTTTTGATTAAGGGTGTGTCCGTCATAAGAAGGGAGGATTCCTCTATTGTCCTTACGGGTCGCTTGAAGGGGAGACTTTACCTAGTTAATCTCAACAAAAGTAAAGCTTCTCCTAAGACTTGTTTAGTGGCTAAATCTAGCATGTGTTGGCTATGGCATCGCCGACTAGCCCATGTTGGCATGAGGAACATGGCCAAACTTTTGAAAGACGAACACATCCTTGGACTAACAAATGTACTTTTTAGAAAGATAGGATATGCAAAGCATGCCAAGCCGGAAAGCAAGTAGGAGCACCTCACCCACCAAATAGCATCCTCACTACATCAAGCCCGTTGGAGCTCATTCACATGGATCTATTTGGACCGGTGGCCTACATAAGCATTGGTGGTAACAAATATGGCTTGGTTATTGTTGATGATTTTTCCCGTTTCACGTGGGTGTTCTTTGTGTTTGACAAGAGTGAAGTACAAGGGAAGGTGAAGACCTTTATAAGAAGAGCACAAAGGGAGTTCGAACTACCAATCAAGAAAGTGAGAAGTGACAATGGCTCGGAATTCTGGAACACCAACGTTGAGGAGTTCCTTGATGAAGAGGGCATCAAGCATGAATTTTCAGCTCCTTATACCCCTCAACAAAATGGGGTGGTTGAAAGGAACAATCATACACTCATTGAGATGGCAAGAACCATGTTGGACGAGTACAAGACTCAAGACATCTTTTGGGCTGAAGCAATCAACACGGCTTGCCATGCCATCAACCGCCTCTATGTTCATAAGTTTCACAAGAAGACATCATATGAGCTTATCACTAGTAAAAAGCCTAAAGTGTCTTACTTTAGAGTGTTTGGGTGCAAATGTTTCATTCTAAACAAGAGGTCCCAAAGCAATAAATTTGAGCCAAAGGTTGATGAAGGTTTTCTTCTTGGATTTGGTCCTAATGAACATGCCTACCGAGTCTTCAATCTAACAACCGGGAGGATTGAAGTCACTGTAGATGTGACCTTTGATGAATCTAGTGGCTCTCAAGTAGAGCAAGTTGATATGAATGTTGTAGGAAAGGAGAAGTCACCTTGTGAAGCAATCAAGCAATTGGCCATAGGTGATGTTAGACCAGTTGAAGCACAAAAAGAAGATGAAGAACATGTCCAAGCTTCAACACCACTCGAAGGGCCAGAAGCCACTGGTTTTGCAGATATGCAGACTCCGGAAGTTCTGAGAAAATCCTCAGAAGTTCCGAGAACTGCTGCTGGAGCACAACCTTCGGGAATAACTCCGGAGGTTCCGGGGTCTGGAAACTCAGCACTTGAAGAATCTGCAGACCAGGCAGCACCTCAGCTTGGAAATGATCATGAAGCTTCTCCAAGACCCCAAGTTGATGGTGATGATCAAGATCAACCCCTACATCAACCTCTTGGAACATCACATCCTCGTGTGCATCAATCCACTCAACGGGACCACCCCGTTGACAACATACTAGGGAGCATAAGGAGAGGGGTAACAACACGATCTCGACTTAAAAACTTTTGTGCATTTTACTCGTTTGTTTCCTCTCTTGAACCCATTAATGTAGAACAAGCTCTTGAGGATCCGGATTGGGTGATGGCTATGCAAGAAGAGTTGAACAACTTTGAAAGAAATCAAGTGTGGGAGTTGGTGAAAAGACCCAACACAAGCGTCATTGGCACCAAGTGGGTCTTTCGAAACAAGCAAGATGAGTTTGGCATTGTGATTAGGAACAAAGCAAGATTGGTAGCTCAAGGGTACACTCAAGTTGAAGGGCTAGACTTTGGAGAAACATATGCATCGGTAGCAAGACTTGAAGCAATTCGTTTCCTACTAGCCTTTGCTACCCATCATGACTTCAAGCTATATCAAATGGATGTCAAGAGTGCATTTCTCAATGGACCACTCTCCGAAGAAGTCTATGTGGAGCAACCACCGGTTTTGAAGATCCAAAGCGTCCTAATCATGTCTACAAACTTTGTAAGGCGCTCTATGGGCTCAAGCAAGCACCAAGAGCATGGTATGAATGCATTAAGGAATTCTTGCTCAAGCAAGGCTTTGAGATAGGCAAAGTCGATGCTACTCTCTTCACTAGAAAAGTTGATGGTCATATTTTTGTGTGCCAAATATATGTCGATGACATAATGTTTGGTAGTACTAATGAAATTTTTTGTGAAGAGTTTAGTAGGGTGATGACAAAGAGGTTTGAGATGTCCATGATGGGTGAGCTCAAGTTCTTTCTTGGATTTCAAATCAAACAAGCAAAGGAAGGGAAGTTCATATGTCAAACCAAGTACACAAGGGATATGCTTAAGAAGTTTGACACGGACAAGGCCAAGCCCATCAAGACTCCAATGCCTACCAATGGACACTTGGACCTCAATGAAGAAGGGAAATTCGTTGACCAAAAGGTATATCGCTCTATGATCGGCTCTCTTCTTTATTTATGTGCATCTAGGCCGATATTATGCTTAGTGTGTGCATGTGTGCTAGGTTTCAAGCTAACCCGAAAGAGTGCCATCTCATAGCCGTAAAGAGAATCTTGAGATATCTAGTGCATACCCCTAACCTTGGCTTGTGGTATCCTAAAGGCTCCACTTTCGATCTACTTGGCTATTCGGAATCCGATTATGCCAGTTGCAAGGTAGATAGGAAGAGTACATCAAGGACTTGCCAATTCCTTGGTAGGTCTCTAGTGTCTTAGAGTTATAAAAAGCAAAACTCAGTAGCCCTTTCCACCATCGAGGCCGAGTATGTTGCAACCGGCGCTTGTTGTGCTCAACTACTTTGGATGAAGCAAACCTTAAAAGATTACGGATGTCACTTTACCCATATCCCACTTTTGTGTGATAATGAAAGTGCCATAAAGCTTGCAAACAACCCCGTAAGTCATTGTCGCACAAAACATATAGACATCCATCATCACTTCTTGAGAGACCACGAAACCAAAGGAGATATCGCTCTAAGCCATGTGAGCACCGAAAAACAACTAGCCGATATCTTCACAAAGCCTCTCGATGAGTCAAGGTTTTGTAGTTTAAGGAACGAGCTAAATATTCTTGATTCTCGTTGCGTGGTTTGATATCTAGCATGCCTTGATTGATGTACTTCTCTTGTCAAAATATCTTTACAAAATTTTATATATTGTGTTTCAAAACTACTTTATATCCCTAACTTGACTCAAATGGCTATAGTCATGAGTTGATTAATTGAAATCTAGCCATTTGGGACAAGGAGTCCATGACCTCAGACAAATCTCTGTTGATATTTACCAATCACACAAGAAAAGTTCAAAAGAAGCTCAAGTTCACTGTCTCTGATTCTCAGTTTCGGAGGTTCAGGATAAAACACCGGAGGTTCCGCTCCTTATCACTTAGACAGTCTAGTCTGCAGTTGAAAAGGGAATCTTGGAATATTCTACCGAATCTTATCCTTTTACCCCCTAGGGTAACTCCCCAGATCTACCCTCTCTGTCTTACCGCAATCAGTTTCCATCCTTACCACGCCGCTTCGCATCTCGCTCTCCTCTCTCGCACCGCGCCGCCTCCATCCACCTGCGCCGCAGCCGCACATCAGCGCCGCCACCACACACCCTCGCCAGCACCTCTCTTCCTTGCTGCTATCACTCTTCATCGCCGTCGGTCAGATCTCCTCTGCAAGCCCGGGTGAAGAAGGATGGTGGAGTAAGGGGGAGCTATCCATGCCATCGCTTGGATGTTCATCAACAGCCTCCACCGGTACCGTCCACTCTCCTGCAAGGATCTCATCCCCTACATCTAGGCCGCACATTCTCTCTGCGTGCGCATCTAAGGTGACAAACCCTAATCGACCCGATCTACATTTCACCTCAGATCCTGTTGCAGTTTCAGACTCAATCTCGTCTTTTAGTGATCCTCGATGTAGATATAGTTGTACATTTGTGATAGATCTAGTTGAAGGTTGAATCAAGGTTCAAGAACTCTATCACTGCATGCTGTCCGGAGGTTCCGGGAGAATTCCCAGAGGTTCCGAACACTACAGAGACTTGTTCGTGATTCTGATTCAAAAGTTAACTGGACCTTGCCATAGATTCTACTACTACATTTTCATCTTTCCAGTCTTCTAGTGCTGATTGAATGGGTTCATTTGGGTACTTTAGTTTCAGTTGAAAGTTGAATCAAATACTAAGTCTGCAGTCAAGTATTAGAACCCAAAAGTTCTAGGAAAAATCTCCGGAGGTTTCGAGGTCTGTGCTGACAGTGGCTGTGTCTTTGATTCAAAGTTCCACTGAACCTTACCCAAATGTTCTCTGTACTCTTGCACTATGTCCTTATCATCTGTTCACTACTTTATCTCAGATATCAGAAGACTCAGGCAAGAAGAGGGCAATGCCCTTTGATTCCCCAGTTGGAGAGAAGGCTTACAGGCTTGTCTCAGGGGATGTGGCAGGGAGCAGTGGAAGCAGAGGAAAGGCTACACCAAGGAGAGGCCGTGGCTCAGGAAGTCTATCAGTAGGTAGAGGTTCTGGCTCAGGTCAGCATGTTGAAGACAATGGTGGGACTGAGGGCAAGACCATTCCCATTGTCATTGATGATTCAACTCAATTGGGTGACATTGACACCTCCTATCACAAGTATTGCAAGTACACCCCCAAAAGGAGGCCACCAACTAAGTATGACAGCTCAACCTCCTTTGAGCAAGACAACTATGATGCTTCTGGAGATCAAGTGAAAAAGGTGATGAGGACATGACACCCATGCATACGACCATGATTGGTGCATGGAATGGAGTAGAAGAAGTCCAGCAAGGGTGTCCAAGTCGAAGAGGAGGCACGAAGCTAATCCGGTTTGAGCCCCCAAGGTGGAGGCCTAAAACAATTCAAGTTCGAGCCCAGTTTGGAGTCCAGGAGCAGCGCGCACTAAAAATGACGCCCAGGTCGCATACGGAGTCGGTTTTGGACGTTCTATATATGGTTCGAACCACAATTTCATAGAGCTTCCAATGGAACCAGTCTCATGCCAAAATTCGTCCTTAGTCAACAGGAATCGTCGAAACAAATTGACGTCCAGAATCTACCAAGGTGCTACATCGCCAATTTGATGGGCCTTAGGCCCAAGTTGTGGGCGCCCCATCCTAGGACACCCCCAACCCTAGGACACCCCTCCTTTTAGACTCAGTAACTGCCACCTTAGAAACCTAAGTTTATTTTACAAGTTAGATTTAGCTACCACCGAACAGCCGCATAGTGCTGCCTTCGTGTATTGCAGACTCCACCTTCGAGTGATAGTAAGATTGCTCGCCTCTTTTTCTTGTTCGTTCTTCGATTACATGCAGGAAATGATCTTCGTGATTAGGCTGACTTTGCACCAGCAAGGTTGGTAACCATCGGGAGTTGGTTCAGCGATTGCATTGCCGCTTCGAGTTTGCTCGTCGTAGTCAGATCGTGAGGGTCAACAACCACCAAATCGGATTTATCTCCACTCATCGAAAGATCGGGCACTCCGCCTCTATCAAAAGGCTAGGGAGGAGAACCCCTATCTCCTCCCCAAGTACTCTGCTATTGATTATCATTTTTGGTCAATTTTCCATTTCAACTTCTATGGGACAGTGCTGGTCAACAAGAGCAAGATCATCAAGATGAAGTGGGTGGACTTTGAGCACCATGAGGACCTTAGGGAGAGGTGACCTGAGGCTGGAGATGTCCTTGAGTTGATAGAAAAATATAGGATCAGGGACCTCATGGGGTTCAAATATGACTGGAACACTGAAATCTTGGTACAGTTTCATGCCACCTTCTTCTATGACATTGACCGGGACACTATACACTAGATGACAGAAGGGGTTCACTACAAGCTAGATTTTGTGACCTTTGCCAGGCACCTTGGATTTGGAAAGGAAGACAGAGATGCCTTTGTCCTTCATCATGAGAACCATATGGAGGGGGATTAAGTGGCAGATGCATATGAAGTGCCAGAGCTTGCAGATGGCACTACAATAGGGATGAAATCGATCTACTATGTGATGAACAATCTGTTCAAAGAGATAATATATCCCAAAGGTGGGAGTGACTCTACCCATCTGCGCAAGTATGCCACAAATCTTATTTTCAGAATGCTACCAGATGTTGTTCCCTTCTCTGTTAGCAAGTTCATTTGGTACAACCTGATCAGATGCACTGAAGATGGACGGAGCAACCTGCCCTATGCACCTTATGTGATGTACGTGATTGAGATGGTCACTTTGATCATTTTCAAGAAGGATGGGAAGCACCTCCCCTATCAGGTCAAGAACTGGCACCATATCCGGAGGAATGAAGTGCTGAAGCCATTCATGGAACCTGAGTCTCCTCCACCTACAGCTGAGTCCAGCGGTCCCAAGAACCACAAGCAGCTGAAGCACATGCTGAGGGAGATCTTTGGCTATTGCAAATACACTGCATCTCAGGTGTATGAGTCACGAAAGGACATCAACAGGCTGCTGAACCATGTTGGGTTATCTGCTGACTCTATGCTTCCACCTCAACCCATCTTCCCTGATTTCCCTGAGTACTCTACCAGTGAAGAAGAAAAGAAGGATGAGCAGCCAACTGCACCCACATAAGTGATATCCAGTGATGATGAGCCTCTTGGTGACAAGCTTCACAAGTTCAAGAAATCCCAGCCTTCTAAGACTCCTGTGAAGAAGAACTACAAGGCTACTGCTAGCCGTGGCAAGATACCTGTGGTATCTGATGAGGAGGACAATGAAGAGGAGGAGGAGGACCCTGTAGCTGAGGCAGAAGAGGATGAGGAGGAGGACTCCTGGAGCAGTGACTGAACATTGATGGACACATCTAATCTGCAGGCTTCCTATCTTTCCCTCCTCTCCTTTTTGTTAATCTATTGACAAAGGGGGAGAAGTAAGAAAGATTGAGATGTATTTTGCTGCTTAGACCTGCTAACTTTTGTGAGCTGTGAGAGTTAACTCTATCTCATTTGAACTCTGGTCTGTATAACTATTAGTGCTATTTGTGCTTGCCTCTGTTGGCAAGTAGTTGGAGTGGGTCATGGACAAAATTTGTGGGATGTTGAAAAACTTTAAACTGTTGGTTGATGTAATAGGGCTAGCTGTTGGTTGGCTTGCTATTAAATTTTTATCTAGTCCCTATTTGCTGCTAGTCTGTGTCTTATACTGCTTTTCTGTTATGTTTGTTGGGGTGGCTGTGTCAGAATGCGGAAGTTCCGAAAAATTTCCCGGAGGTTCTAACTCTGGGGTCTGCCCGGAGGTTCCGGAGATTTTCTTGGAAGTTCTGCATCTTGTTCACAGTTAACTCTCTGATTGCATATTATGTCATACGCATCGCGTCTTATTGTTGATACAGTTGTTTTACACCCCACGATGTTGTGAATAGTAGACTTTGTTCACTTTACTCTCAAAATATGCAAACTTAGTGTCTTGATAATGACACTTCACTCTATTCAACTTGAGACATGCATACATTGAGGGGGAGCCTAGTATTCACTTCATCAAAAGCTCAATCTTTATCAATTAAATGTAAGCTTTAATTGGGTTGTCAACATTTACCAAAAAGGGGGAGATTGTAAGTGCAATCAAGCCCTAAGTGGGTTTTGGTGATGTTGACCACACAATTAAAGAGCTAATGAGCTTTTGAGTATGTATTGCAGCATGAAAGATATCTATAGGTGTTCATAAAAGAACGGAGACCCCTCATTCAAAGGAAGAAGGCCACTCTTATTCAAGAAGGGGTTTAATTCATTTTCTATTTTGAAATTGAGTATAGGTCATGCCTTACTATCAAGAGGGATACTAATAGTGGTTTAGGGTAGCTTCAAGTGCTCAATGATCTCCTCCACAAATACCTTACCCTACCACAACGGAAGACTCTTAGCTGTTTATATTTCTATTTTTCTCTCCAGGGTTTGGAGGTTTCGATGTTTTTCCTGGAAGTTCCGACGGTACGAGCTACAGTCAACGACCTCTGGTTTTCACTCCAGGTCTCAGAAGTTCTGACCTTTTGCCCGGAGGTTTCGGACTTCAGATCTAACTGTTACTACTGCGAGTCTGAGGGTATTTATACTCCTTGGCCGCCCAACGGTCTTCTTCTTCCTCCCCTACGTTTCAGACCCTATTGAAAGCTCTTCTCTCACTCTTGCATTGACTCCAACCTACTCCACTCCAAATCCTTGCATAGCATTGAAGTGGGTAGTGATTCTTTGTGAGTTAGATCTTTAAAGACCCTCTGTTGTTGTTCTTGAGCACTTGGAGAAACTCTAGCGACTTGGTGGATCCATTACTCTTGGAGCTTGGCTCCTAGATGGCTAGAGGTGCTTGGAAGCTCTCCAATCCTTGGTGTGGAAGCTCCAAGAAGTTTGTATTACCCTTTGTGATTAGTGGAAACACTCCATCTATCATTTAGGTGATAGGTGTGAGAGAAGAGTGGATCTAGTGAGATCCCTAAGTCTTTGTGGCTTACCTCAACAACGTGGATGTAGGCTAGCTTTTGTGGTGAGCTGAACCACGGGATAAATTCTTTGTCTTGTGTGCTTTCTTTTATCTGTCTTGCTTAGCTTGTTCTAGTTGGTTCTCTCTAGTGATATTAGGGTTTGCTCTAGATTTGCTCATGCCTAGTGTTCCCTCGGGTATCTTGCTAGTAGATCATTAGTTCTAATGTTCTCTAACTCCTAGATATCCTCAGATCTATTTTATCTTGTGTTATCCGCAGCTGATCTGTTTTGCAGAGTTGAACAACTGACAGGGTCCGGAAGTTTCGGGATTTTTCCCATAAGTTCCGGAGTCTGACAGTGTCTTCACAAGAAAAGTTGGAAATTATTTTGTAGGCCTATTCACCCCCCCCCTCTAGGCCACTTGCCTTGATCCTTTCTACCACGCACCGCCAACAACCCCCCTCGGGTCGTGTCTCCGTGGCCTCGCGCCTTGCGTAGCGCTGTGGGACTTTCTCCCCTAGCGCCTCGACTTGGGACGCCGCGCCACCCCCTTGTTCGGCCCTCCCTGTTGGTTGGCAAGTCAAAAAAAGGAAAGGTATAAAAAAGGACAGTCCAAAAAAGGAAAGAAAGCAGAAAAAAAAGAGGCCAAGTCCAACCAGGAGAAGGAAACCGATCTAGCATCATGCAACGGCCTTCCCCCAGGTCGCGACTCCCTTTTCGTGGAACACCGGGGCTTCCCACGCTCGCCTGCCCTTCCCACCCTCCTATTCGCTGTGCCCCCTACACACCGCGCCCTGGCCCTCTCTTTCTCCCTCTTCTGTTTTGCTAAGGTTCGCCTTACTTTAGAGAGAGAGATTATGGCATTGCACACTACAGTCACAAAGTTGCAGAAGGATTATGGCGGTGATTCAGAGCAGGACGCCGGAGACAACCGCGTTCGTGCCCACCGTGTACCACACCGCCCAGGTAGTGATTCATTTTCTAAGATCAAATTTAAAATTCCACCTTTTAATGGCAAATATAATCCTACTGCATATCTTGATTGAGAGTTAGAAGTTGAACAAAAATTTTCATGTCATGATATTGCTGCTAATTCTCATGTTAAAGCTGCCATTAGTGAGTTCACTGATTTTGCTTTAATTTGGTGGCGTGAGTATAAAAATAAACATCCTACTGCTGTTCCAACCACTTGGGAGCAATTAAAAGCTACTATGCGACATAGATTTGTGCCTTCGTATTGTGCTCGTGATTTGCTTAACAAAATGCAGCGTTTTTAGCAAGGTTCTCAGTCAGTTGAGGACTATTACCAGGAGTTACAAAAAGGTATGATTCTATGTGGTATATTGGAGGAACCCGACGCTGCAATGGCACGCTTTCGTGGTGGTTTCAACCGCGAAATACAGGACATACTTGATTATAAAGAATATGCTGACATGACCCAACTATTTTAGTTTGCTTGCAAAGCTGATCGTGAAGTGCAGGACGCCGCTCGAAGACATATTCTTACACTTTTGCAGGTAGAAGCTCGTCGTCCAGTTCAGCACCTGCTCTCCCTGCGCCATCCACACCCACCACTGCACTACGCGAGAGGACGGCTAAGCCTGCAGGAGCCGTCCAAGCCATAGGCACCACCCCACCTAGAGGTGTAGCTCCTCCCACCACAGGGTGTACACGAGATATTTAGTGTCATCGCTGCAGAGGATTTGGCCACGTGTTTCGGGACTGCCCGAACAAGCGCATATTGCTTATTCGTGACAATGGTGAGTACTCTTTAGCTAGTGATTCAGAAGAAGTTGAACATACTTTTCTTGCCACTGACCATACAGCTAAGACGGACATACATGTCAATCCGGGTGACTCTGATAGGTACGAGAGTCTTGTTGTGCAGCGTGTTCTTAGTACACAGGTCGCCCCAGTCGAGAAGAATCACCAGCACACTTTGTTCCATACAAAGGGTGTTGTACAGGAGCGGTCGATTTGCATCATCATCGATAGCGGCAGTAGCAACAATTTGGCGAGTACCATGCTGGTAGAGAAGTTATCATTATCCACTCATAAGCATCTGAATCCATATTCCGTTTAGTGGCTTAATGATGGTGGGAAGATTAAAATATCTCGGACAGTGTGTGTTCCTTTTTCGATAGGTGCTTACTCTGATTATGTTGATTGTGATGTTGTTCCTATGGATGCATGCTCTTTGTTACTTGGTAAACCTTGGCAATATGATACTGATAGCATGCATCATGGTCGTTCGAATCATTATTCTCTCATGTTTAAGGGTCAGAAAATAATTATACATCCTATGACACCTGAACAAATTGTTAAAGGTGATCTTGCTAGAGCTGCTAAAACTGCTAAACAACAGGAACCATCACCATCGCCATCTGATAAATCTGAAATCAAGTTGCATGCTCTTGTTTTACTTGCTACACGTGCTGATTTTGATGATTTTCGAGATGCTCATTTGCCATGCTATAAACTTGTATGCTCTAGTGTGCTTGTTTCACTTGATGATGCACCATCTTTGGATATTCTGCCTGCGTTTGCTAACCTTTTGCAAGAATGCGTTGATGTCTTTCCCAAAGACTTGCCACCGGGTCTTCCACCGCTTCGTGGCATTGAGCACCAGATCGACCTCATTCCCAGCGCCCAGCTTCCGAACCGCACCCCGTACCATACAAACCCGGATGAGACGAATGAGATTTAGCTCCAGGTGCAGGCGTTGCTTGATAAGGGTTACATTCATGAGTCTCTTAGCCCTTGCTCGGTTCCTGTGTTACTTGTTCCAAAGGAAGATGGATCATGGCGTATGTGTGTAGACTGTCGTGCTATAAATAACATCACCATTCGTTATCGATACCCTAAACCACGCCTTGATGATATGCTAGATGAGCTTAGTGGTGCCATTCTTTTTACTAAGATTGATTTGCGTAGTGGTTACCACTAAATTAGAATGAAATTGGGTGATGAATGGAAAACGGCTTTTAAAACGAAATTTGGTTTATATGAATGGTTGGTTATGCCGTTTGGTTTGACTAATGCTCCCGGCACTTTTATGTGCTTGATGAATGAAGTTCTGAGGCCCTTCATAGGATTGTTTGTCATTGTCTATTTTGATGATATCTTGATTTACAACAAGTCTATGGCAGCGCATTTAGAACATTTGAGTCCTATTTTTGACGCGTTGAGGGCTGCCCATTTATTTGCTAACATTGAAAATGCATCTTTTGCACACAATGTGTCTCGTTTCTTAGTTATGTTGTTACTCCATAGGGTATTGAGGTGGACAGCAGCAAGATTGATGCCATTCAGGAGTGGCCTACACCAACGACGGTTGCACAGATTCGGAATTTCCTTGGCCTTGTAGGTTTTCTACCGTCATTTTGTCCGTGATTTTAGCACCATTGCAGCACCTCTACATGAACTTACAAAGAAAGATGTACCTTTTGCTTGCAGTGATTCGCAGGAGGTAGTGTTCAACACATTGAAAGATAAGTTAACCCACGCTCCTCTCTTGTAGTTGCTTGATTTTACTAAAGTGTTTGAGCTTGAATGCGAAGCTAGTGGTATTGGGCTAGGTGCTGTTTTGTTACAAGAAGGTAAACCAGTTCCTTACTTTAGCGAGAAATTAAGTGGTGCTAGCTTGAAATACTCAACTTATGATAAGGAACTTTATGATTTAGTGCGTACTTTGCAAACATGGCAGCACTATCTTTGGCATCGCGAGTTTATAATTCATTCTGATCATGACGCTTTGAAACATATTCGTACCCAAACAAATCTGAACCGTCATCATGCTAAATGGGTAGAATTTATTGAGTCCTTTCCGTACATTATAAAACACAAGAACGGGAAGGATAATGTTATTGTTGATGCTTTATCTCATCGCTATACTATGCTGTCACAGTTAGATTTTAAATTTTTTGGCTTGCAAACTGTGAAAGATCTGTATGTGGATGATGCTGATTTTAAAGATGTTTTCACTCATTGTGTTAATGGGAAACCATGGGGAAAATTTCACTTGCAGGACAGGTTTCTATTGTTGTTTCAGGAAGTGCATGGAGGCAGTCTCATGGGGCACTTTGGCGTTTACAAGACGCTTGAGGTGTTGGCCACCCACTTCTTTTGGCCTCGGATGCGCAAAGATGTTGAGCGCATTGTTGCACGTTGCACTAATTGTCAGAAAGCTAAGTCACGTTTGAACAACCATGGTTTGTATATGCCTTTGCTTGTCCCTACTTCTCCTTGGCTTGATATTTTGATGGATTTTGTTTTGGGATTGCTTCGAACTAAGAAGGGGAGGGATAGCATTTTTGTGGTTGTTGATCGTTTCTCCAAAATGGCTCATTTCATACCTTGTCATAAGACTGATGATGCTAGCAGTGTTGCTGATTTGTTCTTTAGAGAGATTATTCATTTGCATGGTATTCCAAATACAATAGTCTCTGATCATGATGCTAAGTTTCTCAGTCATTTTTGGAGATCACTTTGGAATAAATTGGGAACTAAATTGCTGTTTAGTACTACTTGTCACCCTCAAACTGATGGTCAAACTGAGGTGGTTAATAGGACTTTGTCCACCATGCTTAGGGCTGTTTTAGATAAAAATTTGAAATGTTGGGAAGATTGTTTGCCTCATGTTGAGTTTGCTTATAATCATGCAACACATTCTTCTACAAAGATGAGCCCTTTTCAGATTGTGTATGGTTACATTCCTCAGGTGCCTATTGATTTATTTTCGCTTGATGCTGAGGATGCCCCGCACATAGATGTTGTTGCACATGTTGAACAAATGATTAATCTGCATGAACAAACTCAAGAAACATTGCTGCTGCTAATGCTAAGTATCACGTTGCTGGTAGTAAAGGTAGAAAACTTGTTACTTTTGAACCTGGTGATATGGTTTGGTTGCATTTAAGAAAGGATCGTTTTCCTGCTTTGCGCCATTCTAAATTGATGCCTCATGCTGCTGGTCCTTTTAAAGTGCTAACCAAAATTAATGATAATGCTTATGTTCTTGACCTGCCTGCAGAGTTTGGTGTTTCCACTAGTTTTAATGTTGTAGATTTGAAACCATACGCGGGTGAAGATGTGGAGTTGCCGTCGAGGACGACTTCAGTTCAAGAAGGGGAGGATTATGAGGACACCACATGTACATCTACACCAGCAGCAGCTCTGGCACCTCCAGATGCCCAGGAGCCACCTCCAGAAGCTCAGGCGTCACTTCCAGATGTTCCACTATGACAGGCGCCACCAGTTGGGCCAGTTACTCGGTCTCGTGTGAGAGAATTAAACTTCATCATGGTGTTAAAGAATGAAGGCCCAGGATGCATAGAAGACGGCTCAACAGGATAGCCTAGGAGGGGCTCCTAGGGTTGGGCGCCAGGAGAGGGGGCAGCCCCCTTCTGGTCGTGACCCCCACGTGGGAGCCGCGCCCCCTCCCCCTCGCAAGGCGCCGCGCGCCCTTCCCCCCGAGGGTGCTAGGGGCTGCGCCCCCTTCTCCCCTCTATTTAGTTAGAGTCCCTTTTGTTTTCCAACTTGAGTTTTGTTTTACATCCAGCTTTAGCTACACCAGACCACACACAAATACGTGCTGTCCTCTGTGATTTAGAACTCCACCTTCGAGTGATAATTAGATTGCTCGCCTCTAATTCTTGTTTGTTCTTTGATTGCAAACAGGAATTGATCTTCGTGATCAGGCTGATCTTGCTCCAACAAGGTCGGTAACCACAGGGAGTTGGTTCAGCGATTGCATTAGCGCTTCGGGCTTGCTCGTCGTAGTCGGATCATGAGGGTCTACTCCCGCCGAATCGGATTTATCCCCACTCACCGAAAGGTCGGACACTCCACCTCTATCACCCGGTCCATCAACGGACAAGCGGGTCAACCCGATCAGCCAATGGTCAATTCGAAGGATCAGCCAATGGGAAGGAAGAAAGCGGCAGTTGAAGAATACGCAGAGGAAAGATGTGATGGAGGCGAGTCAACCAACAATTGACGACGGGTCAGAGTCAGTTTTAGGAGAGTTCGACTCCCATGTGAGTCATTTTATTTTTGGTAGACTTTATTTTTCTTTGGATACAAGTAAGCAATGCCGTAATCGGCTAGGAGTCGGGTTGTCCTCAGGACATAAGTAGCAACCTTGCGTGGTCAGAAAATCTGTACACACCAATATCAAACAAGCCGCCTCCGGGCAAACCATTTACAATTTACAACATCTACTTTTCGGCGACTTCGCCATTGTGTTTTTCCTCTATTCTCAACGCCGTTCTTCAAGTTCGTCAGGCTGCATCGATCAATCTCTAGCAAGCTTGTGAGTACCGTTTTACCGAATAATCCTAGGCTTTAACCTCCAGGCGCATCGCTGAGGTTTCGTCTAGTTCTTTATTCACAATTTATTGATACTAGCTAGATCTGCATGTTTTCATACCAATTCTTGTGGTTTTAGCTTTTATCACCAATCTGTCCAACTCGATCTAGGTCTTATCAGCCTTTATTGTTTTATCTATCAATTATTCTCACAGCCGGCTTAGATTTATTCGAGTGCTGACATCACGATCGGCTACTGTTGACATTTCTTAACGCAACTTCCAAAGAATAGATCTAGAATCCATTCTAAGCAATGGTGCAAGAAATGTTGGTTGGTATAAGATAAGCCTACAGAAATATTATGGTAGATAATCCGCAAGCGCACGGATACCGGTGAGCATTTCACCAGGGGTGATGGGTTTTAAAATATCGTATCCACAGGGAAGATGGATGGATGTAACAAAAGACGTAGGGATGGTAGTAGACTATTTTATGGACTTTGATGGAATGGCACATACTTTAACAGGGGTAAGCCAAATGATAAAGTAATGATAAATCAGACAGGCAGAGGCACATGTGGAGCATAGAACATACTATTCCTAGTCTAGATTAGAATTGGATTTACTTAAGAGACACAATTCTATATAGCATACAAAGACTGAGTTATTCATCTATTCTAATGTAGCATATCATCACATATAGCATAGTCATGGATAAATGTGAACACCCCGAAGATTACCCAAGAAGATCAAGGACGAAACTTGATCCTCCCAAGAATCATTGTTCGACTAGTCTTATACTAGGGGGGTGGACTGCAAAGGACTCAATAGGCCTGTCACGCCCACGATCTACCACACGACCCGGAGTATAAGGTGAATCCGCAAGTAAATTATATCTAAGCACCATGCTTACATACTTTCTACTACCTAGCATACGCGCGTAATATACTAGGAGCTCTACGAATAAGTGCGTAGACTTATCATTAATCATGACTATATCAAATATACTACTAGAATAAAGTAAGAACTTAGCAATTGCACACATAACATTGAAATAGCATAAAGTCATTGAGAAACAATATAAGAACTGAATCTTGATAACTTACAGATCTGGAACTGGAGCAAAGCTCAACTCTACTCGAATCTGACTCTCTATCTAGAACTAGGTTCTTGATCTAGAAATTAGATCTTGAACTATGAAGTAGCTATCCTATCTCTGATGTATCCTCTTCTTCTCCTGTCTTGGCCTGATGATGATGATCTTCTGAGAGATGCATACCATGCCCTAGGGGGGGTCTGGGGTTGCTTATATAGCCCGGAGGGATAATCCGTCGCCGTAGGATCAAACCAACCTAAACAAGTGGTTTAGATTAACCCTAAGAGGTGGTGGAGGAACCTTCCCGAAACAGGGCCTGATCGGGGCCAGGGGGAGCCCGATCGGCCTCCCTATAGGGCCGGTCGGCCTGGGCTGGGCCCCGGCTGGGCTCCGCCTTCGCGTGTGGGCCTCTTGTCCCTTCTAGATGCATATTTTCTTGGAGCCCACTTCGGTTGAGTTCGGGAGTCTTCTGGAGCCTTCTAGAATTCATTCTTTTCGCATTTTCCTGAATAGTACCTGAAAATATATAATTCACCAAAACTCGTGGAATTCATTAGTCCAAGGCCCTATACTACTGTTGATTTATCTTTTTGGTCCTTTTTCATGTATTGTTGATGCATAAAAATAAGAGTTAGTGAGCATCAACAGCTACCTTGGCCGATCTTTTCATACATACTTACACTTCGACTGCTTTCAAGCCTGTCGATCCTGCTTTATTATATCGGCCGATCGGCAGATACACGTACTACTGAAGATCCATCGGTTCTCTAGCCAATCTCTTATTATTTCCATTGTCAATCAACAGGTCAGATTGGCTGGCACGCCTCGCTAGAGACCGGGGAGTCATGTGTGTCGCGCGCAAAGGTGACGTCCTATTTTTGCGTCAACACACTTTTGGCACGCTCGGTGGGACACGAAATAAAAGTCAACAATGTCCAAGAATGCAAAGACTTTTGAAGTTGACCCGAGCAACATTCAACCAATCACCAAAGATCAGTTGAAAGAAGCTGACAAAGCTGAGTTCGAAGCACACATGAAGCAATATGAAGAATTGTGCTTGGCTTCATATGGTCAGACCAAGAGTGGAGTTGTCAAGAAGAATCCTTTTCCAGGACCACGGCACATCACTTTTCCAGTTGATCCTCAAGGACTCCAGGACATGATGAATGAAGCTATGCATCAAACTATGATTAATCAGTCGGGAGTCCTCACCAATACTATTCAGAATTGTTTGACAAAGACTCTCAAAGAGGGAACGGAGGAAGGATATGTGGGCCTCGCTTATTTCCAACCTGGTCAGCCTCCTCTAGTGTTCTCAAAGACCCCATCGGCTTCTCAGCCGATTCCCGGTTCAAATATGGAAGTCTCTCAGTCAATTCAGAATCAAGGTGTTGGGGAACATCTATGGAACCTGCCGTCACAATGCCAATAGTTCAAACTTATCAGTCCAAGATTCCAGGTCAAACATTCTCAGTGCAGGGTTCACCCCAGTTTCCTCCAACAAAGGATGAGAATGGGAAGCTTACAGGATGGAGTCTACCACAAAATCACTTTGATACAGATATCTCAGATTTTTTCGAGCCTCCACCTGAAGAAATTCCAGAAGTAAAGTACCCAGAATCTTATCAAGCCATGTTTGCGGGTACTCCAGGGACTGTGCACATGACTAAAGAGGGAGTGGAGTTCGTCTATTTTATTCAGAGGATCAAGGGGTTTGAGAGGGTTAAGATAAATCCTGCTCATGCGCATATGGTTATACCAATAGAAAGAAAAGCTCCTGTTCCACCTCAAAAATCGGCTCCTCGACCGATCTTAAGTGCCATACAAACTACTCCACTACAGCAAACGACAGCATTGCAACCTATCATAACCCCGGCTCATACGGTTACTCATGTAAGATCACCACCTCTGCAGCTGATCAATCAAGGGGTGACAAGGCAACCGGTGGCACAGCAACAACAGCCAGATCCTATGCAGATAATGCAAATACTTCTAGATCAATTGGCTAGCTCAGGCTAGTTGAACTTGCATCAACCTACTCCAGCAGCTGCACAGCCGATTGGGCAAACACCACCTGTGTTGGGTCAGTCAAATCCACAAAATCCTTCTAGAGCAAGATCATCGGCGGTAATGCCGAACCCTCAACCAAAAGTCATTGAAGAACAACCTTCAGAAACTCCATCGGCTGGCATACGACCGATAGAACAGATATCTGTTGAGATAAAATCGCATCTGAAAGAGGAATTGACTGATCAAATTGCAGAAACGCTGTAGAAGCATTTTGGGATGAAGCATAAGCAGCAAATTTATATGTACAGGACACCGTATCCATCTGGTTATGATCAGATACCTTTCCCTCCAAGGTTCAAGGTACCTGACTTCACTAAATTCTCTGGACAAGATGACACATCCACAATGGAACATATCACCAGGTTCATCATACAATGTGGAGAAGCAGGGAATATTGATGCACTTAGGATACAGTTGTTCTCTTCATCTCTCTCAGGGCCAGCATTCTCGTGGTTCACTTCACTTCCAGTCAACTCCATTATTAAGTGGTCTGATTTGGAGCAACAGTTCCACAATTATTTCTTCTCTGGTATTCGTGAGATTAAAATTAATGATTTGACCAGACTCAAGCAAAGGAACGATAAAACTATTGCTGGATTCATTCAGAGGTTCAGAGATGGCAGAAACAAGTGCTACAGTCTGAATCTAGGGGACAAACAGCTGGCTGAGTTGGCATTCCAAGGGCTCTTACCATCTTTGAGAGAGAAATATGCATCACATGATTTCGAGAGCCTCAACCAATTGGTGAGTCGGATAATCCAAGAAACTGCAAAATCTTATGAGCCAAGGAGGAATTTCCAAAAGAAAGTTTCTTATGTGGAATGTTCTGATTCAGAAGATGAAGAAAATATGATAGGACTTGCAGAGTGGGTTAAAGGCAAAAAGACTGTGTCTTGTCCCTTTGGTAAAAAGGAACCAGAAAGCTTCGGCTTTGATATCACAAAGGCCGATAAGATATTTGATCTGTTGTTTCAACAAGGACAGATTAAGCTCTCTCAGTTCCATACCATACCATCTGCAGAAGAGCTCAAAAGGATGAAGTGTTGCAAGTGGCATAATGCGACGTCTCATGACACTAATGATTGCAAGATCTTCAGACAACAGATTCAATCAGCTATTGAGCAAGGGAAACTTAAGTTTGAAACCCCTACCAAAGCTGAAAAGCCAATGAAGATTGATCAGCATCCCTTCCCAACTAATACGGTTGAGGTGTCTAGTAAAGACACATCACGTACCAAGTTACTGACATCGGAATCGGCTCAAAATAAAGGAGTTGTTGATCCCAAAGTACAAGCAACCACTGCAGATGTTAAAGGAAAAGGATTGTTGCTTGAAGAAGAAGACATGAAGCCACGCCGTCCTGTCACGTCCCGTATGCTGATTAACAAGTTTCAGTGACGACAGGAGAAAGCAAAAGAAAGGGAACAGTGGGCACAGCATAATGAAGGTCATTAGAGATGTTCGTTCTTCAGGTACTGTTGGGAGGAAGGAATCAAAATGCCGACGGCGGAAAATTGTCCAGAATGCAACGGAGCCTACAACAATGGCAGCTCATCCAAGAGGGTTTGCTTCAATGACAGAAAGCCTGTGACTGGGGATCACCGTGAGTTTAATAATCAACGGCTGGGGGGCAAAGCCAGCGTCTACGATTGGCTAGGGGGCAAAGCCAACGTTCGTGATCGGCTGGGAGGCCGAGTCAACGACAAGTCAAGCAATCACAATCGGCTGGAAGAATTGGCCGATTCTATGGTTCCTGATGAAGACATCATGTGCCGAGCTCCTAAACGACGACACACCATGCAATTGGACGATGAAGGGTCAAATCGATCATACACAAAGCCTAATCCGCAATGGTGTCCAGATGGTTTGACCAAACCTCAGAAAAGAAGAGTTCAGCGCCTACGATAGCTGGAACAGCAAGAAGAAGAAGAAAGGTGTGTGCTGGACAAAAAGAAAGTTTGGTCTCAAGTATGGCGTCCTAAGCCTAAAGCCGATAGTGAGAAAGACAGTAGGCCAAAAGCTGATATAAATATGGTTGTCTTACTACCAAAAGAGTTCATGGCCCCAATTGATTCAGATGCGTCCGATGAAGAACTAGGGATGGCTTAGCTAACATTCGAGCCTACACCGGCTATCTTTCAAAAGCTAGAAGACGAAAAAAGACAACATTTGAAGGCTTTGTTCCTCAGAGGTTTTGTCAACGAGAAGCCAGTTACCAGGATGCTAGTAGATGGAGGAGCAGCAGTTAATCTGATGTCATACACCTTACTACGTAAGATTGGGAAATCAGATGAGGACTTAACTCAAACTGACATGATGCTGGTGGACTTTGAAGGCAATGTTTCTCCAGCCCAAGATGCAATCTATGTGGAGCTCACAATCGGCAGTAATACCCTTCCAACCACTTTCTTTGTCATTAAAGGGAGGGGGTCCTATAATTTATTGCTGGGCCGAGATTGGATACATGCCAATTGTTGATACCGTCTACAATGCATTAATGTATCATGGAATGGATTGGAGATTCAGTGGAGATGGTCAAAGGAGAAACCTCCTTGATAGTAGCAGTAACAGAAGCACAAGGATGGACTTATGATCGAGTAAGCTGCATATTTGGAAAAGCGTGGGATACTAAATATCTCAAGGTGTCTGATTTCGTACTACAGCTGGTTGAAGTAGTCGGCTTTGATGAAAAGTCTTAATGGATCAATTCATAGAAGATGAAGGGAAGCTTGGGCACGGATTCACATCGGCCCATGAATTGGGAAAAATAGATCTTGGAGATGGAAGTAAACCAAGGCTGACCTATATTAGTGCCAAGCTAGATCCAGATTACAAGATGGAATTGATCGCATTATTAAAGGAATTCAAAGATTGTTTCGCCTGGAATATTATGAGATGCCCGGCTTAGACCGATCTATTGTAGAACATCGGTTACCCATCAAGCCAGGTTATCAACCTTTCCAAGAACACCCCAGACAATGCAATCCAAAGATTTATCTTGATATAAAAGCCGAGATAACAAAGTTACTCGAAGCTGGTTTTATTCGGCAATGTCGATATGTCGAATGGATTTCTAACATAGTCCCTGTTTATAAGAAAAATGGCAAGTTGCGTGTTTGCATTGATTTTAGGGACTTAAATAAAGCAACGCCGATGGATGGCTACCCAATGCCAGTGGCCGACGGTGTTGGTCAATGCTGCTGCAGGGCATAAAGTCATCAGCTTCATGGACGGTAACGCTGGATATAACTAGATATGTATGGCTATAGAAGATATTGCGAAGACTGCTTTCAGGTGCCCTAGTCACGTCGGCTTGTACGAGTGGATTGTCATGACCTTTGATTTAAAAAATGCTGGTGCTACATATCAGAGAGCCATGAATTATATATTCCACGAACTCATCGGGAAAATAGTTGAAATCTACATTGACGACGTAGTTGTCAAGTCAAAAGGCTACAAAGAGCATCTGGTCGATCTACGGAAAACATTGGAATGCACAAGGAAGTATGGTTTAAAAATGAATCCCAACAAATGTGATTTTGGTGTATCGGCTGGTCAGTTCCTGGGTTTCTTGGTACATGAAAGAGGAATTGAGGTTGGTCAGAAATCAATCAGCGCAATTGACAAGATAGAAGCACCATCAAACAAGAAGGAGCTTCAATTATTGATCGACAAGATTAATTTTATCACGAGGTTTATATCTAATCTATCTGAGAGAATCCAGCCATTCACGCCTCTACTAAAACTCAAGGCCGATCAGAAGTTTATATGGGGAGAAGAGCAACAAAAGGCTTTGGACAACATCAAGTAGTATTTAAAATCTCCTCCTATCTTGATGCCCCCTCTAGACAAGAAGCCGTTCAAGCTATATTTATCGGCTAATGAGCGGGCTATTGGATCGGCCCTTGTATAAGAGTTTGAAGGAAAAGAACAAGTCATATATTTTGTGAGCAGAAGAATCTTGGATGCGGAAATGAGATATTCGACGGTAGAGAGATTATGCTTGTGCTTATACTTCTCATGCACAAAGTTGAGGCCCTACTTATTGACTGCCGAGTGCATTGTGGTTTGCAAGGATGACGTGGTCAAGTACATGCTATCATTGCCAATCTTGAAGGGAAGAATCGGAAAGTGGATCTTGGCTTTGTCAGAATTTGATTTGACTTATCAATCGGCCAAAGCAATCAAAGGTCAGGTGATGGCCGATCTGGAGACTCAGCATTGTGGGCCCGAGATCACAGTCGCTGAACCTATTCCATGGACCATGTTCTTTGATGGATCATCATGTGGAGTGGGAGCTGGAATTGGGATTGTCCTCATCTCGCCTCGAGGGGCAAATTATGAATTTTCTATCCCAATTGAGAAGACTTCAACAAATAATCAAGCTGAGTACCAGGCAGTATTCAAGGGAATAAAGCTGCTATGAGAGGTTAATGCCGAAGTTGTTGAGATATTTGGGGATTCTCAGCTCGTGATAAATTAGTTAGCAGGAGAGTATGAATGCAAAGATGATATATTGAGGGTTTATCATGAGGAGTGCCTTCAATTACTCAAAGAATTCAAGATGGTAAAACTCGAACACATCCCCAAATGCCACAACAGTGAAGCCAATCGGCTGGCTCAAGGCGCATCAGGCTATCGGCTGATTCTAGATGTGGAGCTACCTGCCAATGATTGGAGGAAAGAGTTAATTGACTATTTGAAAGACCCATCCAAGAAGGTTGACAAACAACTAAGGTACAAGGCCGTTAAATATGTTTTATTGGAGGATGAATTGTACTATCGCACCATCGATGGGGTCTTGCTCAAATGTCTTGGTGAAGAAGAGGCAAAAACCTTAATGGGAGAAATTCACGAAGGAGTTTGTGGGGCCCATTAATCAGCATTCAAGATGAAGTGGATGATCAGAAACAATAACTATTATTGGCCAACAATCTTGGAAGATTGCTTCAAATATTACAAAGGATGCCATGAGTGTCAGAAGTTTGGAAGCATTCAAAGGGTTCCAGCATCGGTAATGAACCCAATAATTAAACCATGGTCGTTCATAGGTTGGGCAATCGATTTGATTAGACAAATATTTCCATCATCGAGCAAAGGTCATAAATTTGTGTTGGTGGCCACAGACTATTTCACAAAGTGGGTCGAAGCTATCCCTATCAAGAACGTGACGTCAAGCAACATGACTGACTTCATCAAAGAGCACATTGCCTATCGGTTTGGTATACCTCAGACCATCACGACTGATCAAGGAAGTCAATTCACATTAGGGGAATTTGAGGAATACGCAAACTCTCTAGGGATCAAATTGTTAAATTCGTCTCCTTACTTCAATTCACTTCAAGCAGAAGCAGCGAACAAAAGCATCATCAAGTTGATCAAACGCAAGATCGATGAAAATCCTAGGCGATGGCACACGATCCTTAATGAGGCATTATGGGCATACCGGATGGCGTGTCATGGAACAACAAAAGTGTCTCCCTATCAGCTAGTATATGGTCACGATGCGGTATTGCCCTGGGAATTAAAAACTAGATCTAGAAGGACGTCTTTGCAAGATCAACTATTAGCTCATGATTATTCGGTCATGATGAAAGAAGAGCTGGAAGACCTGGCTAGTGATCGGCTAAGAGCTTTGGAGACTATCGAGAAAAATAAAAGGAGAATAGCTAGATGGTACGATAAGAAAGTCAAGGTCAAAGAATTTGCCCTAGGAGATCTAGTTTGGAAACTCATACTACCAATCAGCTCCAGATATCCAAAGTACGGAAAATGGTAACCAACATGGGAAGGCCCATACCGTATCAGCCGATGTGCACCAGGCAATGCGTATATCTTGGAAACTTTGGAAGGAGAAGAGTTTGCTAGAGCATTAAATGGAAAATACTTGAAGAAATACTATCCAAGCATATGGATAGATGCCTAGCCGATTATCGTGTCGAGCCTAACGGCCGATTAAGATTTCGAGCTATAGCCGATTCTAAATATAATTGCCTTTAGTACAAAATGAAGAGTGACCGATTGTCGGTTGACATACTCGGTTTTGATCATGGCCGATGTACAAATCGCCCTTAGAACAAAAAATAAAAAATATACTTTATTCTCTCATCTCTGATTACAATGACGATATTACAATTCAGATCTATAGGTTACATTGAGATGACAAATCGGAAAATTCATGATAAGCCGATTACGTTCGCCTTCACTTGACAAACGATGATTCTGGATCATCATCATCAGAGAGGAAAACAAAGAAAGGGAAAAACAAAAAAGGAAGCGTAAGTTTGACGAAGATGGATCACCAGATTCTGTGACCTTCTCCATCAAACCCCGTCGAACAAGACATAGGGTTGTTCTTCTTCCTAAAACACCTAGGAACAACATCCACTCTCCTCCATCAGCTCATGCACCCAAGACATGTCACAAGGGTTGTTCTAGCTGTTGGACCTCCTGGCTTCACAAAAGGAAACTAGAGAGAGGAGCATGTCCTAGGTTATATCACAAGAATTCTTCTAGCCATCAAGAAGGTCAGAGAAAGGGAAGAAGAGCAAAAAAATAAAAGCTTATAGCCTACTGAATCTATATTTTGGGCCATGGATGGAGGAGTGTTTTCTCAATGAAGGATGAGGATAGCTATTTATAGCCCGAGCGTCAGGAAGAGATAAGGATGGGGGAGTCAGAAAAAACAAGAAACAAAGATGCTAGATCTGGTAAAAAGGAAACAGGCGACCCGTGAATGGTTCGGTTTCCAAAGATTGATTGATTCACGGATACATTTCCCAAAATAGAGCCGACTCACACATATTACAAGCATTGGAGAATCTTCTTCAGGACGTCCACAAACTATAGGGCATTAATCAAGGATATCTTTTTCTCAACATTACAGATAGAGATGGTAAGCTTACGGGCAGCATCGGGAAGAAATGCAATTTCAAGTCGAAGTTTGTCAACAACCAATGGCAATTACCATGTCCTGAAGGTTCTTCCAAAGAAAGATACCTCTCATCCCTAAAGCTAAGAAAGCTGGTGTATTCATCAGATAAAAGACTAAGAACCTAGAGAGCTCATGGAGGAACCCCTGGACAAAAGGATGGGTTTTATAGGGAAGAAAGACAAAAGAGACAGATCAGTGTCACATAACAAACAGTCTTGTGGAAGCGTCAGATGATCTTTCGCATTCAAGGAACAGGAAGATCATGACATGATCAGCAGAAGTAATGAAGACTGATCACGTCGGCCAAGTGAGTTAAAGAGGTTCCGGTCATCGAAACTGGAAAATTCAAATTGGATTTTTCGGTCGTTTTCAAATCAAGGAAGTATGCTGAATTCGAATGAATTTCAGAGCAAAAG
The DNA here is from genome assembly GCA_036936925.1 of Cenchrus fungigraminus. Classification (NCBI taxonomy): domain Eukaryota; kingdom Viridiplantae; phylum Streptophyta; class Magnoliopsida; order Poales; family Poaceae; genus Cenchrus; species Cenchrus fungigraminus. The sequence goes on along the minus strand of CM072772.1, from coordinate 50,260,489 downwards.
ATATTTACTCTGAAACTTCAAATTGGATTTTTCGGTCATTTTTGGTAGACTTTATTTTTCTTTAGATACAAGTAAGCAATGTTGTAATCGGCTAGGAGTCGGGTTGTCCTCAGGACATAAATAGCGACCTTGCGTGGTCGGAAAATCTGTACACACCAATATCAAACAAACCGCCTCCGGGCAAACCCTTTACAATTTATAGCATCTACTTTTACAGCATCTACTTTTTGGCAACTTCACCATTGTGTTTTCCTCTTTTCTCAATGCCATTCTTCAAGATCATCAGGCTGCATCGATCGATCTCCGGCAAGCTTGTGAGTACCGTTTTACTGAATAATCCTAGGCTTTAACCTCTGGGCGCATCGCTGAGGTTTCGTCTAGTTCTTTATTCATAATATATTGATACTAGCTAGATCTGCAAGTTTTCGTACCAATTCTTGTGGTTTTAGATTTATCACCAAACTATCCCGCTCGATCTAGGTCTTGTCGGCTTTTATTGTTTTATTTATCAATTATTCTCACAGCCGGCTTAGATTTATTCGAGTGCTGACGTCACGATCGGCTACCTTGGCCGATCCTTTCATACATACTTACACTTCAGCTGCTTTCAAGCCTGCCAATCCTGCTTTACTGTATCGGCCATCGGCAGATACACGTACTACTGAAGATCCATCGGTTCTCTAGCCAATCTCTTATTATTTCCATTGTCAATCAACAGGTCAGATTGGCTGGCACGCCTAGCTACAGACCGGGGAGTCACATGTGTCGCGCGCAAAGGTGACGTCCTATTTTTGCGTCAACACACTTTTGGCATGCTCGGTGGGACACGAAATAAAAGTCAACAATGTCCAAGAACGCTATGACTTTTGAAGTTGACCCGAGCACCAATTATGACACAGTAAGATTCTGGATCAACAAACTAAACAAAACAATTCCAATTAGCCCGCTGGAGGAATCTCCTCCTTCCTTCATCTTCATAAAAAAACATATACGGAGTACTACATGCACAAATTAAAGCAACAAGGCAAATCTCCTCCTTCCCAAGGAGGAAAAAAGAGACAAGTATGGAGTTGAAGTTGCAAATAGAACACGATCTCACATGAAGAGTAATTCCCCAACAACATACTCTTCAAAGATCAAGTGTGCACACCTGAGGAAATAACGATGGTGTAGGCAGACGGCTAAGTGCTGATTAAAAACGATTAAGTGCTCATTAGAAAATGGTTGTGCATTTGTTTAAATGAGCTGGTGCAGGTGAGGCGCAGGATCGACTCGACCGGATGCAGCGCAGATTTTGCGTAACCGAGCGCGTGCAGGTTACATCGACACGACCAGATGCAGCATGGGATTGTGCGTATCCCGTGCCTGGGTGTAGGTTACGCATACTACAAGAAAATTGTTGACTAGTGACGCAACCATATTTTAGCGTCATTGATTTATGACGTTCCTGGCTGATCTCGTCATAATATTTCACTTCTGAGCAAATTTAGTGACAAAAAAAATTTTCGTCATTACGGTTGGTACTGTAGCCGGGCGTTCCCTGTTCCATGCTGTTCTGTGACGCCATAAGCTCTGAAAAAACGTCATAAACCAACATCAGTCCCACATGTAAGCATTATTTTAAAAACAGAGTGTTCCAAGTCGTCATAAAATTCAGTAGGGTCCCACATGTAAGCATTCTTTCGAAATTAGAGTGTTCCAAGTCGTCATAAAATTTTCCAGGGTCCCACATGTAAGCATTTTCGCCAGGTCAGCGGCGTCATAAACCAACTTTGGTCCCACATGTAAGCATTATTTTAAAATAGAGTGTTCCAAGTTGTCATAAAATTCAGTTGGGTCCCACATGTAAGCATTTTCGCCAGATCAGCGGAGGCTAGGTCACGAAATGTTGCAAAAATAATTTGCCATGGCATGGGTTCGAACCAGGGACCTGAAGGAACAAGGTTGTGCTGTTTACCACTGCACCACTTCTTAGTTGTGCATGTTTTATGGGAAACACAACTAATAGTTCATGCGAATTCTTAACTGTGACCAGGTCCTACATGTAAGTTTCAGTTGAGTCTATAATTGCCTATCGAATGGTTGGCGAGACGCTTCACTCAGACTTCGCAAAGACTATCAACTTCCGCTACGTAGATCTGCAACGGCGGCTTGTGGTAGGAATGGAGAATCCTAGCGGCGATGAGAGGGTGAGTTATGAGGCACCTCCCAGCTACTAGTACCTGAGTCAGCGCGACAAGGTCAGTCTTCTGGTTTGAGCCACTATATTTTATCCTACAACCGAGGGATGGAGATTTCTAGATTTGGGGATCTTGCGGATTGATGAGCATATACAAATACAATTGATTCAGATTTCTTTGTACCCTCAGATTTGCACTTCGATTGTGTAGCGAACATGGCCTCATATGCCATTAGTTCGAGTTTGATTTTGGTGATTCATGACAACATGATCAATGGGACTAACCATATTGTTTAGCATGTCTTTGTAGACATTTCTAGGTCCCAACGATGCAAAAATACCACATGCCAAAACCGCAGAAGAAAAGGAAGGAAATTGACCCCATCGGATGAACCAACGGTACCATCGGTGCATAGCGTCGGTGCACTTGGTACACTGCGCAGCAGGCAAAATGAAGATGACACCGTCGGATGATCCGACGGTCCAGTTTCTAGATGCGCCGGATGAATTGCAGAGGAGAAGCAGCGAAGTCAGTAGCACTGGATGAACCGACGGTCTGAGTGAGGACACCGTCAGTCTATCCGACGCTCAGTTTGAATCAAGACAGAGACGCGCCAAGACAAGCTCTTCAGCATCGGATGAACCGACGCCTTGGTCAAGGGGAAGCGTCGGTCTATCCGACGGTTACGAAGAAACCAACAGAGACGGTTTGGCGAGAAGTCCTTCAGCACCGGATGATCCGACGCACCATCAGTGCATAGCGTCGGAACAGTTGTGTCAGCGGAGATGCAACGGCTAAGTGACATGGAGGGCACCGGATGAACCGACGCCCTGGAAAAGCATACCATCAGTTCATCCGACGCTACCTTTTTCAGTGGTCGTTAGCCAACGGCTCTTTGAGTGCCTTGGGCTATTTATACCCCGTCCACTCACCCATTTGAGGTTGCTGGATTGTGTGGAAGTGCAGAGGAGTGCAAGACACCTAGAAGATCATATCCAATCCATCCAAGTGCTTAATTGCTCATCCATAGACTTGCATATGCTTTGTGTATGTGCTTAGTGCTAGGCTTAGCTTAGAGCTGAGTGAGTGCAAGGTTGTGGCAACCTTGTGAGGTGATTCTTTAGTGAATCAAGATGTACAAGGTTCGCCGGAAGCCTTGGGGCCTAAGTGCCTCACCGGCAATCGTCTTCGACCCCCCGGCTTGGTGTGGAGTGGTGAGGATACTTTGTGCGGGGGACGTGGAGACCCCCTTCCTTGGTGGAGAAGCTCCTTAGTGGAGGCGGCATCAAGGTGACCAAGGGAGCTTGGCGAGTGCCTAAGTGGCGAGTCAAGTGGTGCTCTTGGGAGAGACTTGGTGACCGGGAAGCAATACTCTTGTGTGAGTGCTTCAACAACGTGGACTAGGGGTGGTTTAGTGCCTACCGATACCACGGGATAAATCGCGTGTCAAGAGTTTACTTCCTCTCATCCCCCTTTACGTTTCCGCATTTACTCTCTTGCAATCTTTGCTTGCCTTTACTTTCCTAGAGTAGTATCATGCTAGGATTGGCTATAGGTTGCAAACCTTGTTTTGGGATGGGAGTTTCACACTAGAACAACCATAGTTGCACATCTACATAGTATATTCTAGTTTTACTTTATGCAAAAGTAGTGAAACCATAGGTTAAGGTTTTTAGAAGCCTAATTCACCCCCTCTCCCTCTTAGGCTACGAGCATCTGATTCCTTTCAGATTGGTGTTAGAAGTTGATAGGCTATTGACAATTCATAGGTGTTAGATTCAGTTAGTTTTCAATTTGCATCAGATTGATAGGTTGTTGTATTTTACTAGCTTCTGGAGGTGGCTCGGTCCACTGATTTCGTTACATCAGGCCTTCCTGATGCTGATCTTATCCTTGTGGATCGCTATAACAAGTGCGAGCATGGGTATGCTGTCCTTGTCAAGGAACCCTTGTGCAGCCTTGGGCGCTGGTATGGAATCTGCGGTCAGGTAGACTTATAGTACTTGTACTCTTGATGTCAGTGTTGCAAATGGATAATTGTATGAACATGTATGTATTTGGTGTCTACAGCCTGAAGAACAACGATGTGGGATGTTTATTTGGATTGATCCTCAATGGGATGCTAGGACTACTGCTGTTCTGGATAGGCTGACAAAGGTTGTTGAAAATGGTCGAGAGGAAGCAATTGATTTGAAGGAAGACTGTGAAATTGCTAACAAGCAGCTTGAAGCTATTGCCGCTGAGTTGAAAAAGGTGAAGGCAAAGCTAGAACGGGTTGAGAAGGAGAAGGAATCGATTCTTTGCGAGTTAAATAAAAAATAGGTAGTTACGATTATTATGAAACTTGTTGCTTGTTGATGTTTAACTACTAGTTGTTGCTCACTTCATAGTGATGAACGGCCCTGAATGACATGTAGTGTTATGAAACTTGTTGCTACTGATGTTTACTTCAGATCATGCAAACGACAAAGGGAACAACAATGGGAAGGATCGCAAGAAGCTCGCAAGAAGCTTGAAGCTACTTCTCCGCAGAAGCCGAAGGATGGAGCTATGGAAGGAGAATCAACGCCTACAAATGTAATTGATGTTTAGTTCTTGAGTGTTGAGAATGGTCATGAGTTGATGGAACTTGTTGCTACTTGGTGTTGTGAACTTTGTGGTCGTGAGTTGAGAAACTTGATTCTACTTGATCATAATTATGTTTGCTACTTGGTGTTGTGAACTTTGTGGTTATGAGTTGATGTTTTGTTGGAAGGACCTTCCTGAGTAACGATCGCAAAACTGCTTATTTCCTACTGTCGTTCCAAGTCATCATAAAATGGAGGTCCCACATGTAAGCATTTTCACTAGGTCAAGAAATGTTGCAAAAAAAACTTACCATTGCAAGGGTTCGAACTAAAGACCTATAGGAACAAAACTGCGTTGCTTACCACTGCACCACTTCTTGGTTCTGTCATTTTAATAGGAAACACTTTCCTTATGGTTGTGTAAGGTGAATCTTTAATATAAATCAGTAATTCGCAGGCGAAAGGCTTCACTGCCTTCGCAAAGACTCTCGACTTTTGCTACGCGCAGATCTGCAACGGCTCGTGGCAGGAATGGCGGATCCTAGAGGTGACGGGAAGATGGTTCCGCCGCCACCTTCCAGCTACAAGAAGCTGAAACTGCTTGACAAGATCAGTTCTCCGGTTTGAGCCACTATATTTTCCCCTATCGTCCTAGGGATTTCTAGATTTGGGGATCAAACGGATTGATGAGCATATACACTAGAATCAGATTTCATCGTACCCTCATATTTGTACTTCGTTTGGTGTTACAAGTTGATAGGCTATAGACAATTCATAGGTGTTAGATTCAGTTAGTTTTCAGTTTGCATCGTTTGATGGATTGATAGGTTATTGTATTTTACTAGCTTGTAGAGGTGCTTGAAGCCACTAAAGCTGGGCTGCAGGAGGTGAAGAGAGACCTGCAAGAACAAGAAGGCAGAGAACTCATGGCGCAGCAAGAGGCTGTAAAATACAAGGAGCTGTGTCAAGAAATTTTAAATACAACTATGCAAGAGATGAGGAAATTCAACGAGATGGCTGACCAATTGTTACATGAACAATTGCAACAGACCAAAAACTACAAGGAGTTGTGTGCCCATATGTTACGCCGGGACAATGCCTTATTGAAAGAAATAGGTGAGATTCTTGACCAAGAGTCGAAAGACCTGGTACTGGACAGGAAGGCAAAACCTGAAGAGGAGGCAAGGTCATGGAAGGAAGAATGCGCAAAGGCTAACATCAAGCTTAAAGCAACTACCACGGAGCTGGAAAACGTGAAGGGAAAGCTGAAACATGCCATCGATGCGATGGAAGTGTATAAGCAATCGGTTGAGCAGCTAGTTATCGAGATCGAGAAGGAGAAGCAATCGATACAACAGAGTGTTATCCAGATGGAGAAGGAGAAGCAATGGATACTGCGCGAGAAAGATAAAAATAGGTAGTGCTTGATTATTATGAAACTTGTTCTTTGTTGATGTTTATTTACTGGTTGTTCCTCCTGATCATAATACATAGTGTTATGAAACTTGTTGGTGCTTATGTTTTCTTTAGGTCAGCCAAGAGAAAAAGGGATCAACAATGGGAAGGATCCTCAGAAGCTACTGTCGCTGAGCTACAGAAGGTGAAGGGACAGCTGCAAGATGGAGTTATGGAAGGAGAATCAATGCCTACAGATGTAAATTGATGATCAGTTCTTATCGTTATCATTACAAATGGGTGGTTATGATTATTTTGAAAATTGTAATGATGATCATCCTATGATGTTTGCTACTTGGTGTTGTGAACTTTGTGGTCATGAGTTAAGAAACTTGTTGCTACTTCGTGCGATGATCATCCTATGATGTTTGCTACTTGGTATTGTAACTTGTTGCTACTTGGTGTTGTGAACTTTGTGGTCATGAGTTGAGAAACTTGTTGCTACCTGATCATAATATGATGTTTGCTGCTCGGTAGACGGCAAAGTTCCGGTCTGTTGATGTTTTGCTGGAAGGACCTTCCTGAGGAACGATCGCGAAACTGCTTGTTTCCTACTGTGGTTCCAACTTGTCATAAAATTTAATAAGGTCCCACAAGTCAGTCTGATAAAAAAATAGAGGAAAATTAAAAGGATACTATGTCAATAGCAGGGGTCGAACCCGCGGCCAACGGCTATATCAACCGCGTACCCTGCATGGGGCTTGACAGCACGCTCCTGTGGGTCGTTGTGGCAAATATCTAGCCTAGAGGCATTGGTACGCCGATCTACAACCCGCGGCGGGAATGGCGGATCCTCGCATCGAAGCGAGGAGAGTGAGCTACGGTCAGGTCAGTACCCAGTTTTGTGCCTCTGCTTTCCCCTTTCGTCAGAGGGAAGTGATATTTGGAATTGGGGATTTCGGTTGAAGCACGATTGTTGTTACAAGTTGATTGATAGGCTTTAGTTTAGAAAGTGCAAAACTAAGCATTGATTTCAAGTTGCAATGAATTTTTTTGAAGCATCCGTGTACTCCAGCATCTTCTTCCATTAGTAGTTACTGCTCGGAGACATCTTCCTGCAATAGTAGCCATTGGCATCCTAAAGACAAGTGCAAACACGGGTTGAGAGCTGTGGTGAAGTATGCTTGGACCTTTCTCAACCCTAGCCACCAGTTTGCTGGCTGCCCAAAGGTAGTGGCTAGTTGGCTACCTGCTTATGTGGTGCCTGTGGTCAACAGCTATTGCTGATGGGTCATTTAATTTGCAGGAACAAAAAGAGCAATGCGATTACTTCTGCTGGATTGATCCAGAATGGGATGAAAGGTCGTATGCTGTTATGCTGAAGCTCATGAAGAAGAAAGTGAAAGCTGAAGAGTATGCAAAGCAATGCGAGGGGGGAATTGGGAAAAGCTAACTGTGAGCTTAGATAGATTAGGAATGTGCTCAAAATAGCGCGACAAAAGCTTCAGAAGGTTACCGCCGAGCTGAAGTCAATTGGGAATTATAGGCACAATGTCAAACTCGCGCATGTGCTGCTTGCTTTATTTGTTTTTTCGCGGGAATGGCGGGATTGATGCTCGGTGGTAAGGCTAATTAGATGTCTCGATCATGTATTCTGCAAGTGACACTTTGGTATTGTGAACAATGTGTCAATCATGTATTCTGAACATTGTGCCCTATGCTTCTGAGCATTGTACTGATGATGTATTGCCAAAATCGACCAAGAAATGTGCGGCAGTTAGTATCCACCACATTGTACTGACCATTTAGTCCGACCTATTCACATTTCCAAGAACGTAATTTCCGTTAGGTTCCCCAACAGTCATAATGAATTATTATTGTTATCCTGAAATCAACGGAGCAGCAGCGAAGGTTGTTTTGGGTGGCGAAGGAGCAGTGAATTTACTGTAAATGCGGAGAAAGGAACTGTGGATTTGTTGTAAATGGGGCATTGATCGACTTCTTTCGCCTGGGGTACAGAAAACATTTTTACAATTGCATCTCCTCCTCTCGGAAGGAAGATTCGTGAGAGTACAGTGCTCTCTTCCAAGTCTCTGTATCAATTTGAATGTGCATTTGACCTGGCACTCTGATGTTTGATGAAACTATTTTCAGGATGCCGGTAGGTCAGTAATCATGTCGTTGAGGCGGTTGGCGTTATCGCTGGTGGTGCTCCCTACAGAGGTGAACATTGACATCGCCGGCCACCTCGCTGCGACCTCGGAGCGGCCCATGGATGACCTCCGTAGCCTACGGGCGACCTGCCGGGAGATGCATCACGTGTGCAACAACACGGCCGTTGGTCGGTGCGTGGCGCTAGAGCGATTTGCCGTCGAGCTGCAGTGGAACGACCGCAAGGGCTACGACGCCCTCCTCGATTGCCTGACCCACATAAGAAACCCGGAGGCATGTTTCCTCTCTGGGATGGACATCCTGTTCGGGGAAAACTACAGCTCCTGGTCATCCATCGCCAAGCTCGAGGAGGCCGCCCAGGCCGGGCACAATGTGGCGGCCTACGTAGCCGCCATGGTCCTCTACAGGGCCAATGGTGGCGCCGGTGATGATGACACTGCGAGGCGGTACATCAGACATGTCGAGGGCGAGGAAGAATCGGCGGCCGCGACATCGATGATGATGCGGACGAACAAGGGTTGCCTGCGGTGCCGTGAGGCAGCCTCAGAGGTGATCCGGCGAGTGACATGACGCCGACGTGCAACGCTGGCGCCGCCAGTGGCACGCGGCAATCATCAGTGCGCAGGCCGCCTGTGCTTCAAGATGAGCTGGGAAGAATGGTCACATTTTTGTAACGAGGAATGTAGAATTCACACTGAATGTGATCTGTTCTTTAGCAAAATAATTGGACATCTGCATCCAAACAAATTACCCTGACATGTGAGAGTGATTTTGGATATATTTGTTTCTAGATCAATCCACTGATATATGTTTCTATCTCTCTTCCCTGATTCCCGTGTAGCAATACTCGCACACGCATTGACGTGATGGAAACCAACTTCTGGTCTTCCCCATTTATTTACCACGGCTGGTAGTTGGAATAGTTCATCGCAATTTAGAGAGGTGGAAATCAATATTGGACAATTAAAAAACAAATAATGTGATCTCACTATCTCAGAAACTATGAAATCCGTAATCAGGTTTGCCCAATTCAAAACACGCAACTTTTGCTAGGAAAGGAATGAAAATTTTTGTCCGGTCTGTTAATGTTTCGTAAACCCAAACATCCAGTCCTTCCCGGGTTATATTGCCTATCTCATTGCATGCTTTCATTTTTTTGTTACCAAGCATGACTCGTCAACAAGGAAGAATGAAGTCGTGGTTCAAACTCTAAGTCAGCTTGCTTGTCTTCACGATTCTTTCCTACTAACCAAGTCTTTGAAAAACAAATCTTTGCTAGATGGGGTAGTGTACACTAGATAGAGTAGACACCATCTTACTGAAAGCCAATTTGTTGCCCATCGCTTCAAATTGCTCTACCTAAGCCACGGCTCCACGTTCGAATTTGCATGTTTTTGGCTCTCCCTAACAAGGATGATATCATATCTCACCTTATCCATATTTAAAACAAGCATTTTTTTTGCCATCAAATGACTAAAAATATTTCTCCAGTCTACTCATGGTTCGTAAACCGAAACATTCGATCTCGTATACCAGAATAACCGGTCTCATGGGAAGTTTCAATCTCATCATGTTCAAGTGAATTAAGTTTGCTCCAAGTTCAACGAGATTGCAAGTTACGCTCCTAGGCCATTTGCATGACACGATCCCCCATGAGACCCTGCGCCTTTCCCTTGGCAAATGAGATCTATTAATATATACTGGGAAACACTTTTGCATTTCCTCCTCAACGAAAGAAAACCCCATCGGCATCTCCTCCTCTCGGCACTAGAAGACCCCATCGGAAGGTGGTTGCCATCCTCGTGCCACAACTTCCCATGGAAGGTGGTTGCCATCATCAAGAGATCACAGATGTGTTGGTCATACGGCGCGGGGACCCGCACATCAGCCCCTCAACGGTGGAAGATGAATGGAAGCCACTCAAGAGTCAAGACTCAAGAGGCGCCCGTTGCTTACCTTCTCACCGAAGCGGCACAACTTCCCAGGCAAGGCGAGTAACTCCACATAAATCGCCATTCCTACCCCCCCCCGCCATCGGCGTCCTCGCCAGTTCCGAACCACGCTACCACTTCCCAAACACTCATGCCTCACTCCTACCCGGCCGACACAATGAAGCGATCAGGCTCCCCGTCGCACCAGCTATCCCCCACCGGTTCCCCGTCGCACCGACTATCCCCCACCGGCTCCCCGTCGCGCCGGCTCTCACCCTCGCCCTTCAACCGATCCTCCGGCGCCACATCCTCTTCGCGCGCCCGTGATTGGGTCCCACCGCACGACAACCAGCACTTCGCCCGCATGTTCACAGAGGCGCTGTGGGGCCACATCCACGGCACGCCGCCGCCGCGCTCCGACGCCGCCAACGTCGACCCGCTGCCGCCAAGCTCCGACGCCGCCAACATCGAACCGCCGTCGCTCGTCGGCAGTTTCCCAAGAGCCGGTGGTGGCTTGCTGGCGGATTCCCAGCCTCCTCCACCGTCGCTTCCGCCGCCCTCCGATGACGCCAACGTCGACCCGCCGTCGATCACTGGCGCTTTGCCAGGAGCAGCTGGTGTCTTGCCGGCGGATATCCAGCCTCCTCCACCGTCACCGCCTCGGAAGCTGAAGTTTACGGTTACCCTTCCTGCTGGTGAGTTTGACTCTGACTCCGACTCTGACCCCCAAGCTGACATAGACTCGTCTGAGGACCGTTTCCATGGCTACATCCCTCCGGTCCCCCGGGGTGATGCTTTGCGCGTCTTCCGACGCTTCGACGGCACGTACGGGTGCCCTGTCTACCCCAACCTTATGCACCGATGGCACAAGCTGAATGAGGTCAAGGACCATGTCCTTGGGATGGCTAGGTCTGCGCCCCTGAGGCAGAAGTATAAGAAGAAGTGGAGCCGCCACCGCGTCGTGGCCAGGAATGAGGGATGGATGGAGTAGATGGAGTGAGGGAGCCGCGCCGGTGGAAAATCTATGTTGTTATGTTATTTGTGATGTTAATTAGTATCTTTAGATTTCGTTGGAACATTGTCTTATGTATGTGAACTTTGTGATGTTATGTTATCAGTGATGTTAATTAGTATCGTTAGATTTCGTTGGAACATTGTCTTTTGTATGTGGAAATTGTGATGTTTAATTAGTCACTTTAGAATGGACTCTGTTTCCTACTTTGGATGGATGTTCATTCGAATAATGCGATCGTATTTTCCTAATAACAATTCAACGAACCATTTAGTCCGGTCCGCTCACTTTTGCAGATCAGTAAGATCCGACCGTAGTCATTCTATTTTGCCCACAAAATCAACACTGAATTTAGTCCGGTCTGGTCACCTTTTCTTATCAGTAACATCTGGCCGTAGCCTTCCTCAACAGGCCAAGGTGCCCGTTGCCTAATTTCCCATGGAAGCTTGCCACAATGCCCCATGGAAGCTTGTAGATAAATCGCAGCCACTCGATCTAGAGGCCTGTTGCTTAGCTTGTCACATAAGCTTGCACAACTTCTCATGGAATCTGGCCATTGTATTCCTACCACCATCGGCGTCCTTACCAGTTCCGAACCACTCTACCCATAGTTCTCTTCCCAAACACTCGCGTTTCAGTCCTACTGCCCGTCCGATGCAATGAAGCAATCAGTCTCCCCCAGACACACAGAGCTCAGGTGCATGGCCGTACCCGCCCCTGCTCGTTGGTCCAGCGGCGTTGCCAGCCTCTCGCCCACCGCCTCCTCAGGAGCCGAATCTGGGTCCTGGCTGTCACCGCGCGGCCTCCACTTCATCCGCTCCTACTTAGAGTGGCAAGGGTGTCAATTCCACAGCACAGAGCCGCCCCGCTGCGACGCCGCCAACGTTGACCCGCCTATGCCCGGATCCGCTGGTATGTCGCCGGCGGATTCCCAGCCTCCTCCACCACTTGCAGAGTTGGACTCCGACTCCAATTCCAACTCCAACTCCGACACCTTTGCTCTACGCGTCTTCCGGCGCACTACCAACACCTACGGGTGCCCTGTCTGCCCCAACCGTTGCACCGGGGGAGGAACCTGAATGAGATCAAGGACCACGTCCTTGGGATGGCCAGGTCTGAGGCCCTGAGGGAGGACAACATGAAGAAGTGGAGCCGCCACCGCGTCTTGGCCAGAAACGAGGGATGGATGTAGATGGAGTGAGCGAGCCGCGCCAGTGGAAGACCAATGCCGATATGTTATCTGTGATGTTAGTTAGTATCTTTAGATTTCGTGGGAACATTGTCTTATGTATGTGAACATCGTGATGTTAATTAGTAACTTTACATTTCGATGAAACATGGTCTCATGTGTTGTCTGGCCTGTTCGTGTTTCTAGACAAGAACATCCGCTCTTATTGTACTTATACATGATCGTGTTTCCTAGCTTGACACATTTTTTTTTCGAATCGAGGGCATCCCCCATTTCCATTGCAACAACAGAAATACCGAACAAGTCACAGAATAGGGATAAAAGAGGAGTTCACTGGCCCTTGCCTCGCCCTAACCTACCTTGACTCAAGCTAGATTAGGACAACGATCGCCCCTAGGACTCCCAGGGAGAGTAAGCATCACCAGACAACGAGTCTGAACATCATCACAAGTTTCCAATCCAAAACATAGCACCACTAGACAGACCTACACCAACATCTGCCAATTGCTTGACAATGTCAGTTTCCTAGCTTGACACATGATCTGGAGAAGTTGAAGATCAATATTGGACGATTAATAAGAAATAGCAATGTGATCGTTGCTCACCTTGACCAAATTCAAAACAAGCATGCGGTTATTGCCAAACATCCAAAATGCTAATGCATTCCTAACCCAAACCATGTTTGTGAATTTGGTTATCGTTTGTTTGTTGATCAATCCCCTTGTTTGAAGTTGTTTATGCTTTGTTTCCCTGACCATCTCTATTCCTTGTCTCCCTATAAATGTTATCCTATTTTATCGCTCTCATAAACTATGAAATCATAGATCACCTTTGCCCAAAATCAAAACAAGCATCTTTTACAGGTCCTAAAATATTTGTCCTTTCTGTATCTTTTTCTAGACCGAAACATCTGGTCTGTTAATGCATCCCATACCCGAACATCCTTTTTAATGGCAGTAAACAGTTCATCTTTGCATGTTGAAGTGCTTGTAAATATAGTTTGCTCCAAATTCACTAAGATTACAAATTTACATAGTTCTTTTCTTTGCAAAAGACCGTTACATTATTAGAGATCGAGGCGCCTCCTTGCATTAGCATGATACAACTCCCGAAGAGACACCCCGACTTTCCCTAAAACTGAGATCTATTAATATACCGGACTCTGCCAACTCCCTCCATTGCCTTGTCTCAAACTCTCTTCCTCCAGAAAACCAGAACCACCATGCCTTCTTCTCCGATTCGACTTCCCGCCTCCCCGTTCCCTTCCAATCCCTCCTCCATCGGGACACCACCCGACTCCCCCCAACCAAGCGTATGCGAGCCATCCGAGCCCTCCTTGAGTGAATCTGATGTAGAAGACATGGAAAGGCAGGAGAGCGAGGACAGCGATGATAGTACGACTAAGTGGAAGAGGATGAAGAGGAAGAGGAAGAGGAAGAGGAAGAGGAAGAAGAAGAGGATGAGGAAGAGATGTGGGCGGCCAAGAAGAGGAAGCAGGTGGAGGCCAAGAAGAGGAATCAACAGACGGAGGCGTTTGTGAGGCAGCTTTTGAAGGATGACAAGGCCGGTAAGCTTGATTCGTTCATGGACATTCCGTCGGCGAAGAAGAAGAAGGGTGCGGAGGAGGAGGAGAAGGAGGAGGAGGTGGACTCGAAGAGGACCAAGAAGAAGATGGACCTCGGCGCTGGTCCTTCAAATGCCGGCCCCGCCAATCCTGGTCCTATGGCTCTCCCAGCCATTGAAGCTCCCTCGACGCCAAAGTCATCGGGGAACTCCTCGGAGGGGTCGTCTTAGATTACTCGGAATTGGGTTTTCTTTTTCACTTTCAAATAGGTGGTCTTGTGGATGGAAAGATCAATTGTATGTTTTCTTTTGGATGGAAAAGATCGATCCCCTGTTTTACTGCTTTGTGAATCTTGTAGTGGTAGGAAAATCACCTATATCCCCTGTTATCCATGAAGAACATGAGTGTTCTTCTTTTCCATTATCGCCTTCCTTGCTTCAGTGGATTTCCCTGGTCATGATGCGTTGCCATAGTCTGAGATGTAATGTCTTGTCATGTGATATTTTATTCTTATCCCACCGCACCGCATTGCAGATACACACGTAAATGATGACCGATTTTACAAATTTACCGTTTGACTAAATTCACCGTTTTGCCAAGAATATACAGAACGTAAATGATGGTCACCTTGCCCAAATTATTCAACTTAAATGTGCACATACATGATACATCCCCATAGACCTACACCCGTACAGTGGCACTAGCACAGGCGCGCACAAACACACACCCAGCAATGAAATCTTCGGACTTGGCAACGAGGAAGACAATAGACACGGTCATGTAGATGGATACGGCACACGCCTATCCCGCCATACCTAATGCACGACGGAATGTAGCATAACGAGGATCCGTGCGAAGATATTCCTCCAATGCACGGTGCCTACCCCTCGACTTCATGGTACGTCCCGAGCGACCAATGCCAGAAGCATGCTGTAGGATGTCACGAAAACCCCACTGCCGGTTAGCAAGATTGCAGTAAGGGCACACACAGCGACCATGGTGAAGCACACGAGTGTAACCCAGCTCCTGCAGCCAAGCCAAAGCATCTTTCTTCATCTCCTCTGTTTCTTCCTTGTCCGCTTCGTCCATGTCGTACAGATCATATGGATCCATGTATCCTGGCCGCTGCGGAGGTGGCACAGCATGGAAGTTGGCGGTTCCTCCATTCGCATCAGAAGCCATCCTCCTACACACTCGCCAACAATGTAAATATGATAAGCACTGACCAAAAATAATGATTGTATCCTGTAAAAACACGACGCGGAAGCTAAGAGCTCACCTCTTTTCACAGAGCGCAGAACCAAATAGAGAGGTCTGCTAGCACAATGCGTGGAGGATGAAGAGGCGATGAGCAAAGACTTGGGGGCACGCCTATTTATCGAACCATGACCGATACTAAGGCAGCATGCACCTCATGGCAGAGCATGCCCTCACGGGATTACAGTAGCCATGAAAATATGTGGGATGCTCGGAATACGAAGGCCTACACTGCTGAGGAATCCTGTCACAAGTATAGGGTGGAATATGCAGGCTTTTTTCCCGGTAGGCATGCAAAATATTTGGTGGGTACACGAGTGTGCTTTGGTCCGGATAAGAACGCAGAAGGAAGATCCTTATATTCATATGACTTAAAAAAATAGACGTGTAGGCATTGTAGTGGGAGAAGCAGCTGTTAGGTTTTGTGATCTTCGACTGGAAACGCACCCAGGTTCACTGAAGCGTGGGCCTCTTCCAGATATCCGTCTCCCGCCTATATTGTACGCCACCAGAATCGCACCCAAACTCCTGACAATATGGGGCCGCCATTGCACGGCCTCACTTGTCAGTGGCCCCGAAGCAAGTGCAGCTTACCAAATTTTCATTTCGCGATCAGGAAGTCGAAAGCGGGATTTTCAAATTCTGTATTCCCTCTCCGCCCCAAAATAATAAATACTCTACTCCATTACTACTGCGTTGCGCCACTAAACTCCCGCCTTCCATTTCCAAAAAGCATCACTCTGCTCAGCTAGATCTGCGGTGGTGGTCCGACCTCGCCGTCGCCGGTGGAGGGGGAGGGGTATCTCAGTAGATGGTGAGCGGCAGATATCAGTGTTCTGCTTGCGTCTACTGTGCTGGCCAAGCTGAGTAGTTGAGCGAGGATACGGCGCAAGCACCGGCTCCCGATGCCCCCTCAATCCATGGGCCCCTGAATCTTGGAGCTTCACAAGTGAGAATCTCATTTCCTTTTCTTTCTAGTCCCCTAGTAGTATTTTCGTTGGCTTAGAAAGTAAATTGCTTCGTGTATTGTGTTAGTTCTGAGATTCTTCTCTTAACTTTTCCGCTCTAGATGCAGTCACTGATTTGGAACACAGTTAATCGATGAGCCATGCGTTGAAAGTAAATTGCTTTGTGTATTGTGTTAGATTGGAGATTCTTCTCTTACCTTAGCCGCTCTAGATGCAGTTACTGATTTGTAACACAACTTAATACATGAGTCATGCTTAGAATGTAATTTACTTTGTTTATTGTCTTAGATTTCAGATCCTTCTCTTACCTTGACCGCTCTAGATCCAGTTCCTGATTTGTAACTTTTTGTGCAGGGCCTAGCATCCCACTCCTGCATTGCTGAGATTCAATCACATGTCCTGGTATGTAACAGAACGCATGATTATCCTGCTACTTTATTCTTAGGATTATTCTTAAGTTTATTTTCTTGCTTCGTTTAAGGTTCAAGTTTGACTTCTCCTTTCATTTTTAGGCTCAAATGTTGAGGACAATCCTTGTGGTTCAAATATCAAATTCCTGTCCTTCCAATGTGAAGTCAAAGCCATTCATTGATTACATGCCTCGAGATTATCCAGCTTTCGCTACATGCTTAAGACCTGAAGTTTTGTTGGGAGGGCTCAATACAGCTGCTGACCTTGGTGAAATCTTTGTTGAACAGGACCAAGTTTTGACAGACTTGAAGATCAAGGCAGAAGCATTAGATGTAGCAATGAAAGTGCAGACTGATGAGATTGAGAGGTTGAAGAAACTAGTAGAAACTACTGAGACCCTCCTTCGTCAACTGCTAAGCTCACGCCTTGGGTAAGGCCACTGTGTTTCTTAGTCTTCTGCTTGTGTCCTCCCAGCTAGTTGTGCTGGTTTGTGAGTACGGAGCTTTGTTATCTTAGTGGGTTCTATTTCAATACCAGCTTTATTTGTGAGCATGGAGATATCATGTGTATTGGTTTGTGAGCTCCTACTTACAATCTGCTTGTGGTTGTTCTGTGTTCATTGATAATAATGTGTCATGTGTGATCCGAAACATTAATTTGTATCAGTGGTATGGAAATATTATCTGTGATGTCAATTACTTAATTGATTAGCATGTAATATGAGATTGAATTATATTTAATTAAGCGCTACCTGGAGTGCAGCCCAAAATAACAGGGAAAAAATATGTGGGCTTGCCCCCTCGGCCCATTATTTTTTTTACGAATTCAAAAACGATTTATTAATAAAATGGGTTGTATAAAAAATGATGTCAGCAAATGGTGGGCTGGGTCCAATATCAGTTGGGCCATAATCATTTTATGACGTCATCGAATATTGAACTCTATCCAACCAGTACTGGACCCAAAACAAATTAATGACGAATGCAATTATTGGGCTCGGTCATACTAAAACCGGGCCTAAAACATTCTATGACGACCTCGATTATTGGGTCGGTCCAACCAGAATTAGGCCTAAAAGTGTCTATGACGACAACAATTATTGGGCTCCATCCAACCATAAATAGGCCTTAAACATTCTATGACGCAAACAATATTGGGCTCCATCCAACCTTAATAAGGCCTAAAACCAATTTATGATGAAAGAAACATTGGGCTCAGCTTAATATTAAGTGGGCCAAATTCAGTCTATGACGACAAGGTATTTGGACCTTGGCCCGTCAAAATATGGGCTGAATTCACTTAATGACGAAATGGTTTGTCACAAAACGTCGTGCCACATCAGATTTTGGTCCGACGTGGCATGTACCATATGACGCCTTTGTGTTACGAATTTATACGCGTCATTAAACTCATGATGCCGGGAAATAAGGTCTCGTCATTAATCGCGGTTTGTGACGCTCGATTAATGACAGAGCGTTTTCGTTACAACCGGCATCATTAATCGCGGTTTATGACGAGAAACGGCCTTTTTTTTGCGTCACTAGTCGGCGTTTTTCTTGTAGTGTATTAGCTCATGATTATTCGATCATGATGAAAGAAGAGATGGAAGACCTGGCTAGTGATCGGCTAAGAGCTTTGGAGAATATCGAGAAAAATAAAAGGAGAATAGCCAGATGGTACGACAAGAAAGTCAAGGTCAAAGAATTTGCCCTAGGAGATCTGGTTTGGAAACTCATACTACCAATCAGCTCTAGATATCCAAAGTACGGAAAATGGTAACCAACATGGGAAGGCCCATACCGTATCAGCCGATGTGCACCAGGCAATGCGTATATCTTGGAAACTTTGGAAGGAGAAGAGTTTGCTAGAGCATTAAATGGAAAATACTTGAAGAAATACTATCCAAGCATATGGATAGATGCCTAGCCGATTATCGTGTCGAGCCTAATGGCCGATTAAGATTTCGAGCTATAGCCGATTCTAAATATAATTGCCTTTAGTACAAAATGAAGAGTGGCCGATTGTCGGTTGACATACTCGGTTTTGATCATGGCCGATGTACAAATCGCCCTTAGAACAAAAAATAAAAAATATACTTTATTCTCTCGTCTCTGATTACAATGACGATATTACAATTCAGATCTATAGGTTACATTGAGATGATAAATCGGAAAATTCATGTTAAGCCGATTATGTTCGCCTTCACTTGACAAACGATGATTTTGGATCATCATCATCAGAGAGGAAAACAAAGAAAGGGAAAAACAAAAAAGGAAGCATAAGTTTGACGAAGATGGATCACCAAATTCTGCGACCTTCTCCATCAAACCTCGTCGAACAAGACATAGGGTTGTTCTTCTTCCTAAAACACCTAGGAACAACATCCACTCTCCTCCATCAGCTGATGCACCCAAGACATGTCACAAGGGTTGTTCTAGCTGTTGGACCTCCTGGCTTCACAAAAGGAAACTAGAGAGGGGAGCATGTCCTAGGTTATATCACAAGAATTCTTCTAGCCATCAAGAAGGTCAGAGAAAGGGAAGAAGAGCAAAAAATAAAAGCTTATAGCCTACTGAATCTATATTTTGGGCCATGGATGGAGGAGTGTTTTCTCAACGAAGGATGAGGACAGCTATTTATAGCCTGAGCGTCAGGAAGAGATAAGGATGGGGGAGTCAGAAAAAACAAGAAACCAAGATGCTAGATCTGGTAAAAAGGAAACAGGCGACCCGTGAATGGTTCGGTTTCCAAAGATTGATTGATTCAGGGATACGTTTCCCAAAATAGAGCCGACTCACACATATTACAAGCATTGGAGAATCTTCTTCAGGACGTCCACAAACTATAGGGCATAAATCAAGGATATGTTTTTCTCAACATTACAGACAGAGATGGTAAGCTTACTGGCAGCATCGGAAAGAAATGCAATTTCAAGTCGAAGTTTGTCAACGACCAGTGGCAATTACCATCTCTTGAAGGTTCTTCCAAAGAAAGATACCTCTCATCCCTAAAGCTAAGAAAGCCGATGTATTCATCAGATAAAAGACTAAGAACCTAGAGAGCTCATGGAGGAACCCCTGGACAAAAGGATGAGTTTTATAGGGAAGAAAGACAGAAGAGACAGATCAGTGTCACATGACAAACAGTCTTGAGGAAGCGTCAGATGATCTTTCGCATTCAAGGAACAGGAAGATCATGACATGATCAGCAGAAGTAATGAAGATTGATCACGTCGGCCAAGCGAGTTAAAGAGGTTCCGGTCATCGAAACTGGAAAAATTCAAATTGGATTTTTCAGTCGTTTTCAAATCAAGGAAGTATGCTGAATTCGAATGAATTTCAGAGCAAAAGATATTTACTCTGAAACTTCAAATTGGATTTTTCGGTCATTTTTGGTAGACTTTATTTTTCATTAGATACAAGTAAGCAATGTCGTAATCGGCTAGGAGTCGAGTTGTCCTCAGGACAAAAATAGCGACCTTGCGTGGTCGGAAAATCTGTACACACCAATATCAAACAAACCGCCTCCGGGCAAACCCTTTACAATTTATAGCATCTACTTTTCGGCGACTTCGCCATTGCGTTTTCCTCTTTTCTCAACGCTATTCTTCAAGATCATCGGGCTGCATCGATCGATCTCCAGCAAGCTTGTGAGTACCGTTTTACCGAATAATCCTAGGCTTTAACCTCTGGGCGCATCGCTGAGGTTTCGTCTAGTTCTTTATTCATAATATATTGATACTAGCTAGATCTGCAAGTTTTTGTACCAATTCTTGTGGTTTTAGATTTATCACCAATCTATCCAGCTCGATCTAGGTCTTGTCGGCTTTTATTGTTTTATCTATCAGTTATTCTCACAGCCGGCTTAGATTATTCGAGTGCTGACGTCACGATCGGCTACCTTGGCCGATCCTTTCATACATACTTACACTTCGGCTGCTTTCAAGCCTGCCGATCCTGCTTTACTGTATCGGCCATCGGCAGATACACATACTACTGAAGATCCATCGATTCTCTAGCCAATCTCTTATTATTTCCATTGTCAATCAACAGGTCAGATTGGCTGGCACGCCTCGCTACAGACCGGGGAGTCACGTGTGTCGCGCGCAAAGGTGACGTCCTATTTTTGCGTCAACACACTTTTGGCACGCTCGGTGGGACACGAAATAAAAGTCAACAATGTCCAAGAATGCTAAGACTTTTGAAGTTGACCCGAGCACCAATTATGACACGGTAAGATTCTGGATCAAAAACTAAACAAAACAATTCCAATTAGCCCGCTGGAGGAATCTCCTCCTTCCTTCATCTTCATAAAAAAACATATACGGAGTACTACATGCACAAATTAAAGCAACAAGGCAAATCTCCTCCTTCCCAAGGAGGAAAAAAGAGACAAGTATGGAGTTGAAGTTGCAAATAGAACACGATCTCACATGAAGAGTAATTCCCCAACAACATACTCTTCAAAGATCAAGTGTGCACACCTGAGGAAATAACGATGGTGTAGGCAGATGGTTAAGTGCTGATTAAAAATGATTAAGTGCTCATTTGAAAATGGTTGTGCATTCGTTTAAATGAGCTGGTGCAGGTGAGGCGCAGGATCGACTCGACCGGATGCAACGCAGATTTTGCGTAACCGAGCGCGTGTAGGTTACATCGACACGACCGGATGCAGCATTAGATGGTGCGTATCCCGTGCCTGGGTGTAGGTTACGCATATGACCAAGTCGGTGTCGCATGCACCACCTAGCCGTGCATAACCCAGCCAGTGTAGGTGACGCGCAGGATCAACTCGACCGGATGCAGTGTAGATTTTGCGTAATCGAGCGCGTGTAGGTTACATCAACACGACCGGATGCAGCATGGGATGGTGCATAACCCGTGCCTGGGTGTAGGTTAAGCGCACGACCAAGTTGGTGTCGCACGTGCCACCGAGCCGTGAGTAACCCAGCCGGTGCAGGTGACGCGCAAGATCGACTCGATCGGATGCGGTGTGGATTTTGCATAACCGAGCGCGTGCAGGTTACATCGACATGACCGGATGCAGCATGGGATGGTGCGTAACCCGTGCCTGGGTGTAGGTTACGCGCACGACCAAGTCGGTGTCGCACGCGCCACTGAGCCATGCGTAACCCAGCTAGTACAGGTGACGTGTAGGATCAACTTGACTGGATGCAGTGTGGATTTTGCGTAACCGAGCGCGTGCAGGTTACATCGACACGACCGGATGCAGCATGGGATGGTGCGTAACCCGTGGCTGGATGTAGGGTGTTCCAAGTCTCATAACGGGCGTGTCGGGTGGCATACGCTCGCGCCCAAATAGGCTCTAGATGTATGTGTAACCTTCACCAGGTCGGTTCAGTATCCATGCTGTAGGCTCTAATCAAAGGCATATGCTTTGGTAACCCAACCGCTAGCCACGTTGCACCACGCACCATGACCATGGATCGTGCGTAACCCACTAGGTGCTGCCACCAAATGATCTTGCGCCGTGTTCCGCGGCAACCGCGATGCTGCGTGCGTAATACAAAGCGGCCTCATACGTGCGTAATACACGTGGACCGTGGCACAGGAAAAGCTGCCATCAAATGATCGCAGCTCGTAGCATGGATCGTTCGTAGCAGAGTTGGTGCGGGTTACGCATTCATCTCAAGGTATGTAGGCGTGCCGCGTATCCCTGGATGGATCCTGCATAACCAACTGCGTGCGGGTTACGATGCCCGCCCGTCCCGGGTAGGCTGTACCACGACAATGTGTTGCTCCGCGTAACCAAGGCGGTTGTGGTAACCCAATCTGCCAGACTGCCACACAGGCGGTTGCGTGCATCCTCCCGGTCCCGGGATATGTACGCGCACAGACCTTGTGAGGAAGGCGTAATGTGCATTACAAGGTTACACACGATCCATGGTGCAACATCCCGGATACTACTAGCCAAGTAGCCAGTAGCCACATGCACAGACCTTGAGAGGAGTGCGTAACCGTCGGGTGCGTGGTTACGCTGGTGCCACAGGGCATGCGTGCGGGGCCATCGTGCGGTACGCACGCAGCATAGAATCTCGATCGTGCGTGTTGCTTGATGTTTTGGAAGGAAACCATCCCGCGGGCTATAGGCTTCCATGCATGCGAGTTTCAGTTCGCAGTCAGCCCCGGTGACTTCGCGATCGTGCCCCACTTTTATTTCCTCCGGCCTTGCGAGCTAGGGTGGCTCCGAGGGTTTTGTGGATGATCGAGGTTGGTTTCATCCTCTGCACGATATATCGAACGCCGGCAGAGCGGAGCTATGCATGCGCAGCCTCACTATCTCATCTTTTATATGTCTCATTTTGTTTTCACACCTAATAACTGAAAAATCTTGATCTTGTTGCTTTTGTCAGATGCTTGGGTTGATTACTTGTTTCAGTCAAGCACCGTGTGCGTTACTTAATATCCATTCATACATCCATGATGACAGTGGTTTCAATCAAGTGGAGATTGGGTGTTCTTTGCTAGATATTCAGTAATAGGATAGTAATTAAGAAACTTACCAACTGATTGGGTAGAGAGCAAAACCTGAGATCAACTAATGAGTGTAAAGCATAATCGAAATTAGTAGTAGCTATAGATTGATTTTTTTCCTGCTAGTACAATTCATTGGGACCTGGTTTCAGATGATAAGGAATGAACTTCAACTAATCAACCAATCAGCTAAACTTATCATGTTTAAATGTGTCTGGAATGCCTTATGTTTGAGCATATATTTTGAATGCTTAAATGCCTTAATCCAGGACAGATGGAGTATATCTAATCAAAGGATTTTTTTGTATGAATTAAATCTAAAAAAACTGGACTTGGCAGATGCCGACCCAGAAAATAGCTCCAGCTCCTCCTAAACTCCCCCCAAAATAGGTTACTAGTCCCTCCATTCATCTATGCAAGGCCTATTATGGAATCTCAAAAATTCACTTTTGCAAGACCTATTCTCATTTTTTGTAGAAAGTGATGCTTTGGGAATCGGTGTGGTAGTAATTCTTTGCATGTATGTCTCGGGAGTGAAGCGCATGCAGAGATGAATCGAATCCACAATAAAAGTCCATTGTGTTTTTCCAAGAAAACTAATGATGAGAGTGATTTCCTTAGTTTTTGAGCCAAGCAAAAATAGGTCTTGCATAAATGAATGGAGGGAGTAGTGTTTTGTACAGCTTCAGCTCCTCTGACAATCTAGCAGCGTGTGGAGCCGGACCTAGAGCTCTCCCAAACAAGGTCCTAGACTAGTAGTACTAGTGTTTAGCAAACTCTCCGAGAATGCTACTCCTCCCTGAACCGGTGTATGATTTGGTGGTGGCAGGAAACGTAACATGAGCGACCACACGGCAATGCACAAGTCAGCTTGGGTTACGCATGGTGCAACCTCCCGGTCCCGGGATAGTGCGCCCGTGGACATGCGTAACCTGCTGGTCTCGGTTACGCTGTGGCCACGGGTTACGCACACAGCATCGCGGTTGCCCTTTACGCGGAACACAGCGGGTCGTGTCGAACCTGCATACCTGAGGTCAATAGGTGGCTTCAGACACTGATGAAATGGCGCACCTATACTACATTGAGCACCAATTATGACACGGCAAGATTCTGGATCAACAAACCAAACCAAACAAAACAATTCCATTTGCACGTGCACCACGGTTGTACTTTTGGAGAATGATCGCGCATATACACTAAACTGTGCATGCAATTAATCAGCTTAGTGTCTTTCAAAAATTTCACCTTGAAATTTTGTTTAATAAATTTCCGCAGCAACACGCGGGGTATCACCTAGTAATACTGTACTTAAATCAACTAGTAGTAAATACCAACTTGCAACAGCACAAAGCTTGAGAGGAATGCGTAACCACACGAACTCGGTTACGCAGGTGCCAGTCCATTCAGCGGGCTGCGCACCAGAGCGGCCTGCGGGCGCCGCGTGCCCGTGAAGCACCATCATTATTACGATCGACGACGGGACGGGGTGCCACGTGGTGCTTCCGCCCGGGTAACGCGGCTTGCTGCCAAGCCAAGGGTTATGCACGATCCATGTGTCGTGTCGTGTCGTGTGTACAGCTTTGACAGGACAGGACAGGCCTGCTCCGCTCCCCTCTCGTTGTGTCTGCAGCCACAGCCGCCGCCCGCCCCGGGGAGTAAGCTGGACCCATTGGGTTACGTGTGCCACGCGGTGCTCCAACCTAGGTTACGCGGCTTGCTGCCATTTGTACGTTGGCATCATACCATCCCTTGTTTACGCATGAAGGGATTTCACATTTTTTCCGTTGCACGGCTCGGTGATTACAAAGCCCAAAGCTGCTAGCTGCCCCTCGTGGCCGGCTTACACGTGCACGGCTTGCTGGGTTACGCCATCCTCGCCGGGCCGTGGCACAGGTAAC
The DNA here is from genome assembly GCA_036936925.1 of Cenchrus fungigraminus. Lineage (NCBI taxonomy): Eukaryota > Viridiplantae > Streptophyta > Magnoliopsida > Poales > Poaceae > Cenchrus > Cenchrus fungigraminus. The sequence goes on along the minus strand of CM072772.1, from coordinate 50,235,451 downwards.
TGCAGGGTCGGGTTGCCGGAAAACCGCCCCGCGCTAGATACACGCGGGCCACACAACATGGAATGTGCAAGTGCAAACCGCTAATCCCGGTGTTGCCTCTCAAACGTCCTGTTTACTTCTCGTCTTCAACTGTTGCTCGCATTGCCTCGCACGGCTGACATGGGGCCCGCGTTCCAGGACCCACTTGGTAGAGGGTGGGAACTGACAAGTTTGCGCAATTTTTTTTCTCATTTACGTATTTTCTCAAAACCAGCATTCGCTAAGATGGCCTTAATTTCTTTGTATCTTGTAGTGTTTACTCTAGGGTTTATTCACTCACATTATTCTCTTATATATGCAGCATTTCAGAGGAAACATTACCTATGGGGAGTATTCAAGCTTAGAGAAGTTATAGGTGCTGCAGTTGCAGAACCCCTAAGCGCTATAGGGCGTTGTGCACAGGAGGTAGGGAAGGAAAAATAGCAACATGTCTCAGATCAGCCTGATGATAATGTACAATGGGAAGTACCGGACGGGATCACTCAAGATGAAGCTAGGCCACTCAGCATGGGCTCTGATCTTAATGCTGCTCAAGAAGGGACACAGGAAGACACTGAAACTACTCCTGTCATTACAGCTCCTGCTGCATCGTCTGCAAACTATGGGCAGATTGATCCAAGCCTGGGATTTCCCCTAGGCAGGCTCATGGGTTTTATAGCTTGTCAGACTCCAAAGCTCGAGCAACTTATTCAAGAGATGAAACATGAAGGTGTGTTGGTATTTGTTATGGAGGATCAGAGTTTAGGTGCCGGATCTTTTCCAGGCAACATGGCTACTGCGATGCAGAAGTAGTGGCTAGGGGCATTAGTTTCGTGCTCTGTTGAATTTGACTTCAGCGAGTATCCTTCGTGGGCATGAACAGAACTACAAAAGGGTACTAGCTTGTCCTGCTGGTAAGATAATACGTATTTGGGGTATATTCAACGGTTGAATCAGCATGGTGGAAGTTGGGCAGGAGCAGAGCATGTTCAGCACCTTTCTGTGCCTCTCTTCTGAAGAAGGGTGCTGCTGTAATCGACACCAGCTTAGTATGTGCATAATGGACACCACCCAGTCAGGGTTGCAGCACGCAGCAGGATGGTTGCTATATGCACTAGTACTACTGATAGTGCGTAACCGAGAGGGTTCAGGTTACGTGCCGAATCGACACGACCGGATGTAGCATGGATGCTTGCGTAACCATTCCTGACCACGTTACGCATACATCTGAAGCCTATTTCTGCGTAATGCAGTCGGTGTTGCAGGATGTCCTCCACCAGATGTTGCTCCTCCCTGAACCGGTGTACAGTGGTTCAACATCAAAAACTTAAAGCTGAACAAGAACAATTAAAAATGTAGTTAAAACCTTGTTTGGTTCGGGTGGTCTACCACTCCTGAATGCTAGTGCATCATTTGCAGCACCATTTTCTATTTTTATTGTTTTTACTACTTCTAAACTTCTATTCTATACATATAACACCGGTCGGTAACACGTACTCGGTTACGCACAACAGCGCGACGGTGGTGCCCACCATCCATGCATACTAACAAACTATGCTACGTGCGTAACCGAAGCTGCCTTTTAGTCGTGCCTAACAGACTGGGTGGGTCATGGCCATGTTCAGCGACGAATGTGCTTACTACCCACTTGCCAGTTTCTCTGTTAAGTTTGACGATCAGTTTGGCCATGCAGCCAATCCTGGTTAGGCTCCTAGGCTTCCTGGAAAGATCTTCAGGATTCGAATCCATGTACTTATCATCACGCCACCCTTCACGGCAGCAAACAAAAGTTCTTGATCTACAGACTCCATCATCGTCGTTCTTCGTTGATGATTTCCTTACCCCGAAACCTTTGTCACAGGCATAACTTTTGTAGAAATGAAACGCTTCGTCCTCGCTGTCGAAAGTCTGGCTTGTAATGTAATTGCGTTCAAGTTGTCGATCGGCGTTGTGGATGTCAACACCGGCCATGATCCGGGCTGGAAAGGGAACAACGTACAGGTGAAGCAGATGCAATAATAGTCGAATAGTAATTAAATTAAAAGGGATGGTCGGGAATTGATCACGTTGACAGAGAAAGGGAACTCGAGGAGAGATCTCACCGAAACCACCAGGACGTTGGTCGATCGTCGGGGATCGGAGAACCAGATCACAGGGGGACAATAGCGTTTAGGGTAGTATGGCCAAGGGCGAGAGTGGGAGAGGCAGGGGCACGACGAGGCGGATGCCGACCATAGCAATCATCGCGTTTATAATATTTTATATAATAAATAGTAAAGTACATGATGGTGGACGATCCCATCCGTCTCGCCGCATTGTGCACACTGACTGACTGTTTGCGTCAACTGCCATATACAACTCTGTATCATTCTAATTTTATCGGATGTCTCCGAAGAGACGCCATACTATACTACAAGCCGACCTTTGCCCTTTGGTTTGGTTACATACTTTACTACTACTAGTATATACTCCGTAGACAACATGGATCGTGCGTAACCGCCTAGGCTATGGTTACGTAGGTTCGACACGACTCAGTCGGTGGTGTTGCAGGAGGCATGCAGCATGGATGGTGCGTAACCTAGAGGGTCTAGCTTATTACGCACATAATCGACACGACCCAGTCAAGGTTGCAGCACAGATGGTGCGTATCCGAGCGGGCGCAGGTTACGCGTGCCACACGGCATGTGTTCGCACCATTCCACCGGCAATTGTGGGATCATGCCTTTATTTCATTGTGCACGGAGGCTTCTTTACCTGCGCCTAGTTAGTTGGTCACGCACGATCCAAGTTACGCACCATCCATGAAGGTAGCTAGTGGTACAAGCTAGTACAACCTACAAAGGAATGCGTAACTGTGACCCACACGGCATGCGTGCGGCCTTCGTGCACCTAACCGAGTAACCTGCGTAGCCAGGTCTCGGTTACTCTAGGGCCACGCTGCTAGGTCACCTAGCCTAGGTGCAACCACCTGGGTTGCCCACACGGCCATGTGAAAGGCGGATTGGGTTACGCACGCAGCACCGCGGTTGCCGCGGAGCACAGCGGGTGATCAAAGGCATATATGCATGGTAACGCAAATTATAAGTTTATAACGTCATTGCTTGATGTTTCCATAATTCCATGTGAGTTTTAGTTACATACGCTTTGCGGCAACCCCGGCAATTTCATGATCGTGGTTTTCATTCACTTCCATCTCTCTCTCTCTCTCTCTCTCTCTCTCTCTCTCAAAATCTTTGTATTGCAAGGTTTCTCTACTACTTCTTCTTCTTCATATACTATCAAGAAGGCTCCATAGCACAGCTGTAGTCCATCACTACCACAATGCATTCCTCATCGTCTCATGGTGCGAGTAGTGGATCCCCTGCCGTACACCGACGAAGCATCCACCACTGTCAAAGAGGCGGCTTGACATGGGCACCGTCGCTCCACCCGCAGCGCCTACAAGAAGATCCCATCTGTTCATCTGCCGACAATCCAGCAGACCATCCAGGTGATGTCAACCGCTCGGTGGCAGGGAGCCATGTCGCGGCCTCGCCTCCAGTTCCCCTTTCTACACCTACAAAGGCCGATGAAGAGGTTAATTTTTTATGCCCCCTCCCTTTCTGAACTTAGGAAATTGTAGGTAATCAATTAATGTAGTCAGTAATAGAATGGCATCACGAGGATTGAAATCACACCGGGCAACCTTCCAGTAATATAATAATTAATTTCATCCAACACCACATCAAGTCGAGCTTTCAGATTGTTTCTGATTTCCTCTTGTCCAGTGGTGGTGTAAGTTCCTGCTCAAGTATCGCTTATATTTTTTTCCACTATGCCAGATCCGAAATTTCATTATACTGATAAAAACCGATCAACCTGTGGGGATAGTTTTCTATCCATTACTACGACCAACCTATAACCATAATAGAATTGGGAATGGGAAGAACTTTACATAGTAGTATAAGTATATCCGAATATCTCCAACAATATTACAAACTTTAGCTTAATTTGACCCAGCAAATTAATATATTCATACACTTGTCCATCTCGGCATCTGCAGGTTTCTGGCCGCTGCTCTCATCGCCTTTTCTGCACAAAAGATCCTGTTGACAACCCATTGGTACAAAGAGTGTGAATTTCCCGCGTCTGTTCCCAAATTATTGTCCACGTTTCCTCAAAATTGGTTTGTGTTATTATTCTTTAACATAGGTCAAATCAGCTGTGTCAGAAGATGATTCATGCTCCTGGGGTAAGCTCAATGCATCATCCAAGTTTCGAATAAACAATAATTGAGCATATCTGGTATACACATACGAGTAATGCTTGCTGATTCATTTTCCCTTGTGTTCCGGCATGTGCAGTCTAGCTACTCTACTCATGTAACCACAATCCCACGTCGTCGCATCCTGGATGACATTGTTTAAAGGTTGGGCCTAAAAGTTGAGAAAACATTCGAAATCCTGGATGGTCAAAAGATTTTAGCGATGACAATAGATGTTCCTGATATGGATTCATTAGTACAGAAGAAATCAAAGGCCACGTTCACCAGTGGTCCAGACAAAAGGGAGTATGAGGCAGACGAAGATCTCTACCAGCAAGTGATTGAGCACTTGGAAAAACATGCAGTCGTGACAGTTGATGATTACAATCAGGCTAAGGTCTGCAAGTTGCAGCGTGATCTGCTCAGGGAGTCCGATTTTTGCAACCTTTTATTTGGAAAATGCACAGAACATGAAAGAAAGATTGAATATCTCAACAATGGCATCACATCCATTTGTTCGACATTTGGAGATATACTACCAATTGCAGACACTGGTGATGGTATCTTCAAATACACTGGACAAAGCCCACCTGAAAGGACCTTGATATCGCCTAGAGGGGGGTGAATAGGCGTGACGACCGACTTTAACTTTTCGTCCCCAAAACCCTGAGCTGCTAGTGTCCACCAGTCAGACCGGTTGCTGTGCCCGGTCAGACCGGTCCCGCACTGAGCTTCACAGGAGGCACCGGTCAGACCGTTGCCTAGCACCGGTCAGACCGGTGTCGCACAGAGCACCTGCAAAAACAACTTCAAGCTCCTCTTGACTTCTAGCATGAACCAAACTTGGTGAGTAGCCTTGGTAGATGATCACAAGCAAGGTAATGACCCCTGCACACACAAGTAGCACACCCAAGTAGAACGAAGCGGAAGCAAATCAAATATGCTAGAAAACAACTTAAAGAGGCAAACCACAAAGAGATGCAAGGATTTGTTTCCCGAAGTTCACTGCCCACTAAGCAACGGCTACGTCTCCGTTGAGGAGCTTGTAAGGGAGAAATCCGACAACAAGCGGGGTCCCTTTCAACCACTTTCCTCCTTTCCACTAAGGCGATCTTTTTCACGAAGAGGCAAGATCACAGCCCTCACAAACTTGCCGCTGCTCACCACAGCCTTGGGAGCTAGCCGGTGATGCCTAGCCGTCTAGGAGGCAAACCTCCAAGAGTAACAAATGCTTCAAAGCTCGTAGACGTGAAACCGAAGTGCTCAAGCTATGGGAATGCTCTTGTTAGCTCACAAAGACGCTCTTGAGCTCACTCTCTCAACCCAACCCAAAGGATGTGGCTTGATTCCACAAATCTCACAAAGAGAGATTGGTGAGAGCCACTAAGGCTTAGGGCATGCAAGAAATGGCTTAGGAACTCAGCACAACCACTAGGAACAGCAGCCCTCCACTGAAGAGGACTTGGGGTACTTATACCCCTCAAAGGAGAAAACTAGCCGTTAGCTGTCGGGCAGCACCGGTCAGACCGGTGCCTCACATCGGTTAGACCGGTGTTTGAAAAACTAGCCGTTGGACTAGCGGCACCAGTCAGACCGGTGCCCCTGACTGTTCAGACCGGTCAGGCCCGATCACCCCCCAAAACCCTTTCTAAGATTCTAACACTTCACCAAAGAGATGAAGTGGCTCAGGTTAGGTTAGGAGGGTTTGTTAGCACACTCTAAGGCTCTCAAGGGTAGATCTCACTTAGGTCAACTAATGAGCACTTTGATTTTGGTCAACTCGCTAATGTTGCATCCCTCTTGATAGTACGGCATACCTATACTCAAGATTAAATAAAAACAATTTGTTGACCTCTTGAGCTTGAATGTCTTCAATATTGCCATACTTGAGAATATCCACTTGACGGCTTTCAACATAGCCTATGTCTTGAGCACGTCCATACTTGAGCTAGTGACTTAGGATTTTTCCATCTAGCATAAGAATGCACACTTGGATCCACAAGTCACTCCATATTGCCAACCATAACATATAGATGAGTTGCATTGCTTCTCTCAGTAAGGCTTGGATATGATACTTGAAGACCCCACGGATGCTAGAACTTCACCTTAGCAAAACACTAATGGAGGCTTAGCTACGGCCCCAAAGATTGCTTAGTCCCTCACCCTAGACATCTCGGTTGATCTCTTCATCACTTACCCAATCCACTTTGAGTTCCACTTTGCTTCATCCACAATTAAATTCCATTTGAAAATCCCGCTTCAAATGCTTGTTCTTGATTGACAACGAATATGCAAGCTTCTAATTAAGGACCATCAAGTGTACACTCATCCTTGTGTCCATTTTGAATTACCACATGAAGACTTGCACTTGACTTAGAGAATTACCATTTTCTCATTTTTATGATCCTCATGCTTTAACCAAGCTACCATATTAACCGGAGACCATGAATTGACCTTCTAGAAATATCCCCAATATTTATCTTTCTTTGCTTGGTATTTGTCAATATGCAATAGGATCATCTATATATATTTGTCTTCTCCAATGTGAGCCGTACAATATCCATTCATCAATAAATATTCCAACAATAACTCATGAAAATATAACATAAAACCTGCTCACAATCTTAGACAAATATATTAGACCTTTAATCGCTTTGTCATTTAATTCACCAAAATCCACTTAGGGGCCTAGATGCACTTTCAATCTCCCCCTTTTTGGTGATTGATGACAACTCGATTAAAGCTTACAAATAAATCATTAAAGCACATTTAGATTCTTAGATATAGCTAGAGCTCCCCCTTAATTTGTGCTTTGATTGGAAATTCAAAATTTGGCCTCAAATGCCAATAGCAAAAATTTGGGAGAAAAGGCATGCGAGCTCCCCCTATATCTTAGAATCAGTGGAGTGCAACATGTGTGAGTGACAAATGAAAATCCGTGATGCGTATGACAAGATATGCACAAAGCAAGGAACATGTGTGCTGGTTGGGCGTCACCGGTCAGACCGGTACCACTGACCGGTCAGACCGGTCAGGTCCATCCAGAACACAACACTGGGCGGCACCGGTCAGACTGGTCAGGTCTAACCAGAGCACAAAGCAAGAGATGTGCATGCTATTTGGGTCAAGGTGATGAGGCTGGGGTTGCAAGCCGGCTTAGATCACTTTGCTCCATTTAGCCAACACAAACAATACATCACACAGATATGCATTACAAACTAGCAATAGGTCACTTAATATTACATAATGGTTCAACACACATAGTAGCACTTATACAAATGTTCTCAAGTCCACAGAGATAAAGTTCTATGATTATTACACGGCTGCTCTCATCAGCCGACAGGCACCGGTCAGACCGGTGCAACACAGACAGCTACACTAAAGTGAAGTCTTTAATCCCAATCTTCTCCCCCTTTGTCATCAAACATCCAAGAAGGGCCTAGAGAAGTAGTAGCCATCGATCACTGTCCCTGAGATCCGTCTCCTGGGTGAGAGCTCCCTCCTATGTGAGAAGTATCAAAAATCCAATACATAGGAGAGTTTAGATAAATAGAATCAGAGATGGTGATTTCAGAGAAATGAGCTAGAGGGGCGTTGTCTGTACCATAGTAGTATGGGTTATACCCAAAGATCTCTGCGGAGAAGCGAGCTCCCCAATCTTGTCCTTACTCGGGAGGTGGAGGAGGTTGTTCTTGTTCCATGAAGTGAGAAGAACCTGCCACATCCGGATGAGGAGGTACCATAGGTGGTGGAGGAGGAGGAGCCGATGATGAAGATCCTTGTTCTTGCCCGGACTCGAAGAACATAGGCAAATATTGATTAAGCATGTCGGAGTTGGCCCATCCTCTCATCCTATCCTCAAAGGAAGGTATCTCAACCCGCAGAGACTTAGGAGAGGGAGGAGAATGAGGCGGCTGAAACCCTTGAGCATTGTGCATCAATTTCATCGTGTCTCGCATTTGCTTGTTCGCCCTCCTAGACCTTTGCTGCTCCACCTGGATGTCATGCTGACTTCTACACATGCCGAATATGAAGTTTAGGAACTTCTTCAGTGGAGATGTGGATCTACGAGGCCTGTGCTGCTCCCAGCCACCCCACCGGTCAGGCCGGTGCTCAGCACCGGTCAGACCGGTGACGGCCTGAGGGCCTGTCTGTGGCTGATCCTGCTGAGTAGCTCCCTCCTCAAGTATTTCTTCCTCACGACCAGGTGCTTGTTCTGCTCTAGGAGATGGAAACCTTGGGTTCTTGCTAGGATTGAGCCTCAACGGCTTATGTGTCACACCTTTGGGAAACTCCGTCTTTGCAACCTTTTCTATCATATACATGATGTAAGGACTATAGCTGCAAATCTTTTTGGGGTCCGCAGATAGATGCTTAATTTCTTGCCAAATGAAATCCCCAACACTAAATTTCGGAGCTCCCGGCCTCAAAGCAACCATCAAGTTTTTCTGAAATTTTGTGATCTCAGAGGGATTCCCATCTCTAGGTGTGATAGACACCCTGAGGAGTCTATTTAGTGCAGCATAGTAGGTATAGAGATTTTTCACCTTCCCATAATACGCATGGTCACCTCTCGGATACATAAGGTGCAAGGCATCCTTGTCAAGCTCACCCTCATCATGAAGCTTCCTTAAGTCCTTGTCTTCTAGCATGATACCAAAGCACCTCAAAAACCTAGGGAAAGTGATGGAATACCTTTGGGCATTGGTCATCCAAGTCATAGCCCTTTCACCACCAATATGTCGAAAGTGCACTATGGCGTAGAACTGAGCTATTATCTCCTTGTTCCAATCATGTCGGAAGCCCATAAGATACTTGACCCTTTGCCTTTCACAATTGCTAATGACTTCATTAAAAATGGGGTCATCCTTCCTAGCCATATGCCCCCAATCCACATATTGTGCCTTGTGAGTGATTTTGGGCTTTTTGATGATTACCGTAGCATAGTAGTCTTGCTGAAATTTTGCCCAAAACCTCGGATCGGATGCGGTCCTTGCCTCCTCATATGGGTTCTTGTCCCTCAATTTCTTTAGGGCTTTGGTCATGCCCGATCCATGGTACTTCACAGGCCTGTCAGGATAGATATAAGTAGGTGGCATTATCCTCAACCTTCCCTGATCATCATCGTCCTCATTCATGGCATCCACATCCTCTTCTTCTTCCTCTTCCTCATCCTCATCCTCTGCCTCCTCGGACTCATTATCATCAAAACCAACCTCCTTATGCTTCCTCAGCTCAAACTGACCCTGATAGGTCTCATCCTCAACGTTATCATCACTGCTAGTGCCGGTGTCACCTCCAAGATCATGTGCCTCTACACTTCCTCGAGCTGAACGAGGCCTCAATCTCTTTCCACTGACATTGACGGTGCTGCTCCCTACCCCAAAGTCACCGGGAGTGGACTCTCTGCGAGCATGCACCTCCTCTCTTCTCTTCTTTGCACCCTCCTTTTCCCTGACCATAGCTGTTGTCCTGAGTCACAAAAAGGATGACAAGATTGTATGAGACTCTAGGAACAAGATTGAATTGATATGGAAATTTATTCTTGCAAGTTAAGAACAATTGGGTCTGCTCTGGGCCACACCGGTCTGACCGGTGAGAGGTACCGGTCAGACCGGTGCCACCCAGAACAGAGCCAATGGCCCTAACCTTCAATCTGAGCAGCTATAAATCTAAGATTTTGATCTAGATGTTCTTGAGACAATCCTACACAGATATATGTTCAAAAACATGAAGAAAACAAAATTTAGGGTTGGACATGCGCAACCGGTCAGACCGGTGATGCCCACCGGTCAGACTGGTGAGGGCCGTCCGACCCCAAATCTTGGGTTCTCACAATGTGTCCAACGAAACGCTATGGATCTATAGGAATGTCTTCTAAGGGTTCTCAGGAGATGATATACCAAAGGAAATTCAAATCTTTGCAAGGAGTAGAGAGATCGGGCAAAGACAACATTTGAATACCTTTGGAGTGAGGAACTCGAATGGAATCCAAAGAACTCGAAGGGGAATCAATGGAGGAGCATTGGGAGATCCTTTTCCACCAAAAATCCACCCATTTCCTTGGTTGAATCTTCAAATCTTCAAAGGGGGTGTGTATGGTGGTTTTGGGAGGAGAGGGAGGTGAACTCAGGTTGAGGAAGGGTGAATGCTGGTGCAATGATAGAGGAGAGAGAAGATGGAGGTTAAAAGTAGATATTCTTTTACTGCTCTTTCACGGGTTGCTCCTGGGCGCCACCGGTCAGACCGGTGCGAGCCACCGGTCAGACCGGTGACCGCCTTTGGTCAAGCCAGTGAGCCCTTAGCAGTAGTTCCGACCCGTGCTCGGTAGTTCCGATGATTTTGATAAATTTGACAGTGAGTCCATATCGGTAGAACCACTGTTGCCTCGGAAGTCCCGATCCTTCTTCTCCATTTTTGTGATTTCACCTCTGAAAAACTTCTTCTGGTATTTTATAAATCATTTTGCTTTCACTTAGGCCTCAGAAGAAGGAAGATGTGACTTCAGGGGTACCACCGGTCAGACCGGTGCTTCCCTGAGAAAAAACTTTGAGCGAAATTTGCGAGGTTTTGATCCTTACTCCTTCACATGGTTTGGATAAAAGATATAGAGTTGATATTGATCCATATTTCATCAAGTCTTGAAAGACTGGAGGATAATCCAATTTTGTTGATAATTCTTGATTCTTCCAAGAGAGAGAGAGAGATAAAGATATATTTTATGGACTTGAGAAAATTTTCTTAATTGTGACTAGCCATCAATCAAACAAAGGGAACTATAGTCACAACTAAGTTGATCGGGTCACAAAGACCAAGAATCAAAGATTTTTCAATTAAGCACACTTCCTATACATGCTAGTTGATTTTTCAAAAAGTCTATCCTATGTCACAAAGTGCATGCATCCAGTTCAAACAAATAGCCATTCTAGTATATTTAGCTCATACCCTCAACCACGAGACACAAAGTTGAGTGAACGCAAAGGTATCAACCAAATATCTAGAAAAGGCACACAAAAATTCACTTGAAGCAATTACATGCTAAGGTTGGCACACTAGCATGGTATAATGGCCTAGATGCATTACGGTATTTAATGTGGTTAATAAAAACATACTTTTGCCTTAAGACCATTTCATTTGTGCATATATTAATTTTTGAAAAGTGCTAGCTCTTACTTGGTCTTTTATGAGTGCTTGTTAATTAGAGCTTGCAAAAGGTGCACAAATAAGCAAGACTACAAGATCACTAGAAGAAATTGTTAGTCCCACAAATGACACAAGTGTTGCAATGAGCTCCCCCTTAAATAGTGCTAGAGATATTTGAATTTCTCGAACAAAGCACTTTATTCAATTAAGAATATGGTGAGGCTCAATCCAAACTTGGTCATGACACATAAATAGTTTGTCAATTGAAATGTGTTGAGTATCTCATTACCTTCGATGCCAAATCACCATTTTTCATGAAAAACGGTTCACTCCCGGGTCACCTGGCCATAGGGGTCGGGTCACCCGTCAGCAAACAGAGACGCACCGGGTCACCCGGGCACAGGGGTCAGGTCACCCGCCCCCTGACTCACAGGGCCGGCACCGGTCAGACCGGTTGAAGGACCGATTAGGCGAACCAGAGAGGGGGGAGTGAATGGGAGCCGATAAAAATTCTTCTCGAAGGAGATGAGGACTCCAACAAGACGAACACGGCTTCCAAAACACATCTCCGACTCAACTACCCAAGTTGGCCAAGACCACGCAGCCACTGGAGTGCTACTGGTCCTAGGAACCAACAACCACCTACACCTACTCGAGAACGCAGCGGAAAAACCAACTCGAGCAGCTACTGGGCTACACCGGTCAGGCCGGTGAGCAGCACCGGTCAGACCGGTCGCAGCTGGCAAAATCTGGGAACTTCCACAGAAGGCCTCTACACCGGTCAGGCCGGTGTAGCTCGCCGGTCAGACCGATCCAAGCCAGGAAAACCCAAATCCACCAAACTGACCTACCGAGCTCCAAACAGATCCAAACTCGAAACAGCAGCAACACGGGACAACAACGAACTCACCAGAACGTTCACCCGAGGCAAAACCCACAGAGCCTCTGCACCGGTCAGACCGGTGAGCAGCACCGGTCAGACCGGTCAGGCTGGGCCGCTCGGGGATGAACAGCACCCGCGGGTCAACTCCCCCAAATCCAACTCCCGATCTCCCAAATCGCTCCACGGATTTGTGCAAGACTTTGGGGATAGTAGGAACACCTCATGGGCACTCCATAGCCAAGATTTGGTCCACCAAAACTTGCTAAATCAAGAGGAATCGAAGAAATCCCACCAAGAACGCCTCTAACCCTAGAGTCACGAAAACCCCAAAATCGAGCCCCTTTGCTCACGGATTTGGGAGGGGAATCAAAGGGAAAAGAACCACGAAGGGTTCATGCATACATCCCCCACCAAATCTGAAAGAGAAAGGCCTCGAAATCGCTCCAAGAAAATCGCCAAGAAAGGGCTCCGAAAATCACCAAAAAGGAGAAACGGGAAAGACATATCCAAGCCTTGAGGAACCACGCCGAATCATCTATACATACCAAAGAGGTTCATACAAGGTCTAGCTTGCCGCCCGATCATCCTTCCCTCTCACAAGATCTCACCATGAAGCTCTCAAGCTAGTCCTAAGAAAATCCTAAGGAAAATAGGAAGAGAAAATAGGAAAGCAAATGAGCTAGGGTTCCAAGAGATGGCTGCCATCCTCTCACCACTTGGGTTATATGGAGGCAACCGAAAGATGAAAATACCCTTACTAGCTAACTAGGGATACATGCCCCTCAAGGGCGAAATCGGAAATCTTTGTCTTCGCACCATCGGACGGATGCCCAGCGACCGCAAACTTGCTTAGCCTCGACGCAAGCCTTGCAATCCCGACGCGTGTCCTCCGCTTCGAAGATTTCGGACTGCGTCATCGCACACCGGTCAGACCGGTGCTCCTCACCGGTCAGACCGGTATCCACCGGTCAGACCGGTCAGACCCACCGGTCAGACCGGTCTGGAGCTGCTGCACCTCCGTCTTCGGTTCTTCGGTCTTGGCTTTGTGGATCAACCAAGGAACCCAGTGGTTTTCTGGTGAACCACCGGAAACCCCGCGAACTCGGTGTAGCCTCCGCCAATCACCACTCATGACTCGGCTCCCACGTAGTCCCGGCTCGACCTTGGTTTTGAGGCTCAACCAAGAAACCGTCCATGACTTCATCTTGCCGTTCTTGCCACCATGCGGCCCGCACTTGACCCCGCTGGCCACCGGGTCCCTCGAACCAAGCCTACTTGTCTTCTCCACACCTGGAGGCCTCACCGGCAACGACCTTTCGCGCTTGTTCTTCACCTGCACCTGCACCAGTCAAGCCGCAACCTGCACCTGCAATACTTAGCCAAGAATCAGTCCACACCACGTTGTCAATCACTCATCACACCAGGAAGGGACCATCCACCGGTCCTCGAACCACACTTGGCTCTCACCGGTGCCTGTCACCGATCAGACAGGTGACCCCCGATGCCCAATTTTTGGTGATTTTGCCTTTCTAGTCCCTTGATTGTGTGAACACATCACTAATTTGAGGTCTGCAACAGAGACAAGGCAATACTCTACTAGAGAGCCATTAAAAGCATCGAATGGCATGAGAGGATAAATTTTCGTACAAATGTCAAAGTCAATACCTCATGTTTCACTAGCACAATACATGTGTCACATGAGTGTTCACGAAGAACCAAGAGTGATTTAGACTCAACAAAGAGCACTAGTTCCGAGATGTCATTGATTTCAAGATTTATACCAATTTGCCCTTCACATGGCCAATAGATCAAAAAAGATTTCCATGCCTTCTAGCCATGTGTTCAATGCATCTCTTTCAACCTACAAGCTCAGCAAGTGTTTCTTGGTACCCAACACTTGTTGGGTCCTACTAGGTTAGCCATAAGGTGCTTAGGAACCCAAATGGCTCTCATGCTAGTTTGAGGTGAACTAATCTCCCTCATAGCACAAGTCCCATTTTTATCGTTCCTCAGCTTACTGAAATCATAATGGACAAGGTTCGATTTAGGAATGTTACCATTTGGGCAATCTTTGCCCATGTGACCCTTTTGGCGGCATTCATAGCAAATGCGGCTTTTGTTCTTGTTGATCACATCATTCCTTGTAAATTCTTGTCCATGCTTGCTCCTGAGCCTTGTTCTTGGAGAAGAGATCTTCTTTGGCTTGTTTGCTTGATGGGTGGCAGACTTGGCTGGCACCGGTCTGACCGGTGGCATGCACCAGTCTGATGGTCACGGTCAGTGCCACTGCCTGTTGTCGTACTTGGGCAAGTGTCGGCAAAGTGACCCTTCTCTCTGCACTTGTAGCACACTCTCCACTTGTTTGAGCTTCTCAGCTTCTTGGAGAGTTGGTCTTGTGCCTTGTGCTTGGTTGGGCGATGTTGGGACTTTGATAGAGGGGGAGTGCCTGATCTTTCGGTGAGTGGAGATAAATCCGATTTCGGCGGGAGATGACCCTCACGATCCGACTACGACGAGCAAGCCTGAAGCGCTAATGCAATCGCTGAACCAACTCCTTGTGGTTACCGACCTTGTTGGAGCAAGATCGGCCTGATCACGAAGATCAATTCCTGTGCGCAATCGACGAATAAACAAGAATTCGAGGCGAGCAATCTTAATATCACTCGAAGGTGGAGTCTGCAATACACGAAGGCAGCGCTATGTGGCTGTTCGGTTGTAGCTAAAGCTAACTTGTAAAACAAACTCAAGTCTGAAAATAAAAGACGGGTCTATCTAAATAGAGGGGACACAGCCCCTGGCGACAGGAGGGGGCTTGAACAGGACCACGCTACAGTACCATGGGTACTATTCATGCCAGCCCTAGGGCGCCCACACTTGGACCTTCTGTTGGGCCAGCTTTATTCTTCTGTGCCTTCGTTCTTTAACAACATGATGTAATTCAATTCCTTCGCACGAGCCCGAGTAATTGGCCCAGTTGGTGGGAGTGACGCCTGGGCCTGAAGTGGAGGCGAGAATGGCGCCCGAGCCTGTGCAGGTGGCGCCTGGGGTGCTGCTGGAGGAGATTTACTCGTATCGTCGGTGATGTCCGCATCATCCTCCCCTTCTTGAACTGAAGTCGTCCTCGACGGCAAATCCTCATCTTCGCCCGCATAAGGTTTCAAATCTGCAACATTAAAACTAGTGGAAACACCAAACTCCGCAGGCAGGTAAAGAACATAAGCATTATCATTAATTTTGGTTAGCACTTTAAAAGGACCACCAGCACGAGGCATCAATTTAGAATGGCGCGAAGCAGGAAAACGATCCTTTCGTAAATGCAACCAAACCATATCACCAGGTTCAAAAGTAACAAGTTTTCTACCTTTACTACTAGCAACTTGATACTTAGCATTAGCAGCAGCAATGTTTTGTTGAGTTTGTACATGCAGATTAATCATTTGTTCAACATGTGCAACAGCATCTATGTGCGGGGCGTCCTCAGCATCAAGCGAAAATAAATCAATAGGCGCCCGAGGAATGTAATCATACACAATCTGAAAAGGGCTCATCTTTGTAGAAGAATGTGTTGCATGATTATAAGCAAACTCAACATGAGGCAAACAATCTTCCCAACGTTTCAAATTTTTATCTAAAACTGCCCTAAGCATGGTTGACAAAGTCCTATTAACCACCTCAGTTTGACCATCAGTCTGAGGGTGACAAGTTGTATTAAACAGCAATTTAGTTCCCAATTTATTCCAAAGTGATCTCCAAAAATGACTGAGAAACTTAGCATCATGCAAAGCTGAATAATGGTGCTAAACACGTCACAAAAGTTGTTGATTATGAGTGCAAGAATGGAGGAGTGAGGGGGGTAGGGATGAAGCGTGTGGTGCTGGAGGGTGGGGGGTTCGGTTGGGAAAAAACGAACCAGCAGGGAGGGAGGGGGGCACGCTGTAGGGTGCGAGCTGCGTGCCCACTGCGTAGGGAGGGGGGCTCGGTGTGTGGGGGTGGGTGCGGTGAGGTGTCCGATGAGGGGGGTTCGCGGCGAGATGAGGGGGTTCGCGACCAGGAAACGACACGCGTCCGGACTCCTACCTTCCCTTCGTTTCCCTTTTTTTCGTTGCTCTTTTTTTGACTTGCCGAACTGGAAAAATAGCAGGGAGGGGACGCACGGCACGGGCAGTATGCCGCGGCTCACGGTGGGGCGAGGGGACAAGTCCGGCACGAAGGGAAAAATGGATCGGTTCCGTCTCTCCGCCCGCACTTGGCTTTCTTTTTTTCACTTTCCTTTTTTTTACTTTCCTTTTTTTACTTTCCTTTTTTTTTGCCAATCACGGAAGGGAGGGAGGGCCGATCTCACGGGGGCACGCGGCGCTACGGCGTGAGGTCCGTGGGGAGGTTTTTGCCGTGGGAAAAAAAGAAAGAGAACAGCGGAACGGCGGCGGCGAGATTAGGGTTCGTAAGAAAAACAAGAAAACAAGGTGAGAACACAAGTAACCAGCAACAATTGAACGAACAAGCACAAAAACTCAACAAAGCAAATTATTGAATGAAAGTGCAAGGCTAAAACGGGTTGCTGGGACAAGGATCTAACCTAGAACAATTTTTATTTGGTTTTTTTTGGACTATAGGAAATAAAAATACTCAATAAACTCACTGATCAACCTGGAAAGCTGATACCACTTGATAGAGGGGGAGTGCCCGATCTTTCGGTGAGTGGAGATAAATCCGATTTCGGTGGGAGATGACCCTCACGATCCGACTACGACGAGCAAGCCAGAAGCGCCAATACAATCGCTGAACCAACTCCCTGTGGTTACCGACCTTGTTGGAGCAAGATCGGCCTGATCACGAAGATCAATTCCTTTGCGCAATCGATGAACGAACAAGAATTCGAGGCGAGCAATCTTAATATCACTCGAAGGTGGAGTCTGCAATACACGAAGGCAGCGCTATGCGGCTGTTCGGTTGTAGCTAAAGCTAACTTGTAAAACAAACTCAAGTCTGAAAATAAAAGAGGGGTCTATCTAAATAGAGGGGACGCAGCCCGTGGCGGCAAGAGGGGGGCGTGAACAGTACCATGCTACAGTCCTAGGGCGCCCACACTTGGACCTTCTGTTGGGCCAGCTTTATTCTTCTGGGCCTTCATTCTTTAACAGCATGATGTAATTCAATTCCTTCGCACGAGCCCGAGTAATTGGCCCAGTTGGCGGGAGTGACGCCTGGGCCTGAAGTGGAGGCGAGAATGGCGCCCGAGCCTGTGCAGGTGGTGCTTGGGGTGCTGTTGGAGGAGATTTACTCGTGTCGTCGGTGATGTCCGCATCAGACTTGATGTGCCCAACTTTGCTCTTTTCTTGAATCTTGTGCTTGTGGGTCTTTATATGTTGTTGAGGAGTTGAGCTAGTGACAGTTGATCCCTTCTCAAGCTTTTTCACCATGTCATCACGGTTATCTTGAGAAGATTGAGCTTTACTCTTCTCCTTTAACACATACAAGTCTCTTTGAAGCTTTTCAACCTCTTGCTTGAGTTCATCATTTTCTTTAGCAATGAGGTCATCACAAGATTCTATAAGTACATGCTCAATGCTAGATTGGCTTGCTTGTGATAAACAATTATTAGTGCAAGATAAATCAATTTGAACTTGTGAGTATGTGCATGTGTGAGATAAAGGTTGCATAAATTTTACCGATGAAATCACAACCTCATGAGCTATCTCTAGTGTTGCATCAGAATCTACAAGCTTCTCATAGGAACACTCAAGTTCCGTGTGATCGACTTGTAGAGCCATATGCTCACTAGTGAGCTTCCCTAGCTTTTCTTCAAGCCTTTCATTTTCTTGATCCACTGCAGCTACACAAGTAAAGGATTTGATAACCTTATCATATTGCCTAGCGAGTGAATCATACTTACAAATCAAGGAGGCATTTTTGGATTTGAGAGCCTCAAGTTCCTTGGCCAAGGAGCTTGAAGCTTCATTCTTCTCAATCTTTCCTCCCTTGGTCTTTTTCTTCTTTTCCTTCTTGGCCATCAAGCAAATGGTGGTGCCTCTGTCGGCACCGGTCTGACCGGTGGTGTGCACCGGTCTGACCGGTCCCTGCAGAAGGACAGGTTCCTCGCTTCTTTGGCCTTCTCCTTGCTTGGGAAGTGACACTTGAGGCTCAGTGATGTTGAATGAAGACATAGAGCTCTCCTCAAGTGCACTCTCCATGGTTTGCTCTTGATCAATCCATTTGGGCTTCTCATATTCTTCTCTAAGCGTTTCCCAAATGGTGTGTGCATCAATCTCAAGTTTATCATAGATGAATTCCTGCACATCATCACTCAAAGCACTACAAATGTAGTAAATACTCGAGAGTTGCATTGCCAACACTCTAAGTCCTCTAGGGATAATTTTGACAAGTCAATTTTGGTTTCCCTAAGGTGAGGAGGTAGAATGCTAGCAACAACAATCTTCTCGGCAAGTGGACCCATAGTCCTAAAGAAATTGAGTACATGAATTGACCAAGATGCATAGTTTGAGCCATCTAGAGCTAGAGGCTCAAATGGTACCTCACGAGTTGTCGACATCGAAGAACTCCAAGCGGTTAAGCTCGAATCGGAGCACCTAGCTCTGATACCAATTGAAAGGATCTTGATGTCGCCTAGAGGGGGGGTGAATAGGCATGACGACCGACTTTAACTTTTCGTCCCTGAAAACCTGAGCTGCCAGTGTCCACCGGTCAGACCGGTGGCTGTGACCGGTCAGACCGGTGTCGCACAGAGCACCTGAAAAAACAACTTCAAGCTCCTCTTGACTTCTAGCATGAACCAAACTTGGTGAGTAGCCTTGGTAGATGATCACAAGCAAGGTAATGACCCCTGCACACACAAGTAGCACACCCAAGTAGATCGAAGCGGAAGTAAATCAAATATGCTAGAAAACAGCTTAAAGAGGCAAACCACAAAGAGATGCAAGGATTTGTTTCCCGAAGTTCACCGCCCACTAAGGAACGGCTACGTCTCCGTTGAGGACCTTGTAAGGGAGAAATCCCACAACAAGCTGGGTCTCTTTCAACCACTTTCGTCCTTTCCACTAAGGTGATCTTTTTCACGAAGAGGCAAGATCACAGCCCTCACAAACTTGCCGCTACTCACCATAACCTTGGGGAGCTAGCCGGCAACGCCTAGCCGTCTAGGAGGCAAACCTCCAAGAGTAACAAATGCTTCAAAGCTCATAGACGTGAAACCAAAGTGCTCAAACTATGGGAATGCTCTTGTTAGCTCACAAAGATGCTCTTGAGCTCACTCTCTCAACCCAACACAAAGGATGTGGCTTGAATCCACAAATCTCACAAAGAGAGGTTGGGGAGAGCCACTAAGGCTTAGGACTTGCAAGAAATGGCTTAGGAACTCAGCACAACCACTAGGAACAGCAGCCCTCCACTGAAGAGGACTTGGGGTACTTATACCCCTCAAAGGAGAAAACTAGTCGTTAGCTGTCGGGCGGCACCGGTTAGACCGATGCCTCACACCGGTTAGACCGGTGTTTGAAAAACTAGCCGTTGGGCTAGCGGCCCCGGTCAGACCGGTGCCCCTGACCGGTCAGACCGGTGCCCCTGACCGGTCAGACCGGTCAGGCCCAATCACCCCCCAAAACCCTTTCTAAGATTCTAACACTTCACCAAAGAGATGAAGTGGCTCAGGTTAGGTTAGGAGGGTTTATTAGCACACTCTAAGGCTCTCAAGGCTAGATCTCACTTAGGTCAACTAATGAGCACTTTGATTTTGGTCAACTCGCTAATGTTGCATCCCTCTTGATAGTATGGCATACCTATACTCAAGATTAAATAAAAACACTTTGTCGACCTCTTGAGCTTGAATGTCTTCAATCTTGCCATACTTGAGCAATATCCACTTGAGGGCTTTCAACATAGCCTATGTCTTGAGCACGTCCATACTTGAGCTAGTGACTTAGGATTTTTCCATCTAGCATAAGAATGCACACTTGGATCCACAAGTCACTCCATATTGCCAACCATAACATATAGATGAGTTGCATTGCTTCCCTCGGTAAGGCTTGGATATGATACTTGAAGACCCCACGGATGCTAGAACTTCACCTTAGCAAAACACTAATGGCGGCTTAGCTACGGCCCCAAAGATTGCTTAGTCCCTCACCCTAGACATCTCGGTTGATCTCTTCATCACTTACCCAATCCACTTTGAGTTCCATTTTGCTTCGTCCACAATTAAATTCCATTTGAAAATCCCGCTTCAAATGCTTGTTCTTGATTGACAACGAATATGCAAGCTTCCAATTAAGGACCATCAAGTGTACACTCATCCTTGTGTCCTTTTTGAATTACCACATGAAGACTTGCACTTGACTTAGAGAATTACCATTTTCTCATTTTTATGATCCTCGTGCTTTAACCAAGCTACCATATTAACCGGAGACCATGAATTGACCTTCTAGAAATATCCCCAATATTTATCTTTCTTTGCTTGGTATTTGTCAATATGTAATAGGATCATCTATATATATATTTGTCTTCTCCAATGTGAGCTGTACAATATCCATTCATCAATAAATATTCCAATAATAACTCATGAAAATATAACATAAAACCTGCTCACAATCTTAGACAAATATATTAGGCCTTTAATCGCTTTGTCATTTAATTCACCAAAATCCACTTAGGGGCTTAGATGCACTTTCACCACCCCTCACATGCTGTGAAGTATTAGCTAAAGTACTTGTTGCTCTCAACCACGGTACGTACATAGAACTGATATGCTAGTATTATTTATCCTCTGCGCCATTTATTTGTTTGATTTAATCTATGACTTTTGAATCATCGAGGTAGGCCAGGCGCTGCCATTCACTTGCTGACCCCCTGAAAGTGACGAGGAGACCGACAATGAAGAGCATAGCAAAGTAAATATTTTCTTTCCGGATATACCTTGTACACTCCTTAAGAATTGATGTGCCAATTAATTGCATCATGCTTTACCCTTTACCTCGCTATATATCTGTAGAGAGTCGACCAGGTTAAATGCCTATTTGGTCAAATTGATGCCGGTTTTGCCAAGCTGGATGGATATTTGGGTGGCAAAACTTCGACACCGCTTTCTGATTCTGAGGCCAGTGGTTGCACAATGGCAGTGAGTTCTTATTGCATATGGTTGTGTGAATTGTCGTTAACATTTATGGTTTTGCCTTGCTAATTCTCATGTTGTCAGGTGACCATTTATGTTCAGTTGGGGTTGCAGCATGCAGCACGGATGGTTGCCATATGCACTAGTACTACTGATAGTGCGTAACCGAGAGGGTGCAGGTTACGTGCCGAATCGACACGACCGGATGCAGCATGAATGCTTGCGTAACCATTCCTGACCACGTTACGCATGCATCTGAAGCCTATTTCTGCATAACGCAATCGGTGTTGCAGGATGTCCTCCACCAGATGCTGCTCCTCCCTAAACCGGTGTACAGTGGTTCAACATCGAAAACTGAAAGCTGAACAAGAACAATTAAAAATTTTATTAAAACCCTGTTTGGATCGGGTGGTCTACCACTCCTGAATGCTAGTGCATTATTTGCAGCACTATTTTCTATTTTTATTGTTTTTACTACTTCTAAACTTCTATTGTACACATATAATGTCGGCCGATAACACGTACTCGGTTATGCACGACGATGCGACAGTGGTGCCCACCATTCGTCATTAGAGATTGTTTTATTCCAGCTTCCTCTTCCCCACGAGCCACGACAGAGCAGCAGCACAGATTTGCATGACCACAGGTCTCATTTTTCCTCTTCCTTCACTGCAAGCAGCAGCACATCAATCTACAGGACTACAGGAGCAAAGCAATAGTTATCCGTACGAGCCCCTGCAGCAAAATTTTCTCCTTTCTCTACGATTTCGATACACAATGCAAGATGTAGCAGCGCTCGGAGTTCGAGCTCGCCCAAGGCCATAGTGGAGTTCAAGCTCAACCATGGCATCATTCTGGTCAGAGGTGGAGCTCCTACTTCCATTGCGCACAGAAGAGCAGTCACTACAAGGTTTTGTATCAAATTCAACGCCTCTGAATTGCAACACCGAAAATTTGGTTGCTAGAGATGGTTGTATTACAACCATTCTAAAAAATGGTAGCGATACATGCCTTTAATACAACAGTTTTCAAGTCGTTGGGAACCTTTGTTGCATTTGGTGGATGATATTGCAATGGTGAAAAATGGTTGCAGTAGAATTGATTTTGGTTGCAATTATGTGGTAGTACTGCAACCACATTTGCATTAGTTGCATTTAGTTGTGCCTATTGCTACATTTGTTTTGTGTTGCATAAAATTTCACAAGCGTTGCAAACGCTAGATGTTTAATGCAACGAGAACTTTGATAGGCGAAGCAAAAGTGGTTCTCAATTGCAACACTATTTTGGGGTTGCAACTGCTACATGCTTATTGCAACGAGAACTAGTAGCCAAGGCTGATTTGGATTGGGCCTGGTATATGATATATTATGAAATATACAATTCATAGTAAAAATAGAACTGTTGAATTTAGATTTTATTCTAATTATTAATTTTGAGAAAGAAGTTTGAATAGGTGGGGAAACAATCTCTCATTAGAGACAAAATAAAAAAAATAAAAAAAGTGCCATGGTAATGGAACAAAGGACCTCAATACTACACTAGTATATGACTTACCACTACACCGTTATAATGTTAGTGTTAGCTAGCATCGTTCAAGCCTTTTTCATGTTTCCATGTGGTCAACTTATAGTAACCTTATAGATATTAAAATAGAAAAGTTACTTTACAGATTCTATTAGTTAGTTACACTCGGTACGGTCCCACCAGCTGGTCTCACCTCGACCACGTGGCACTGCAGTCCCACTTTAACAACATTTGTAGTAGTAAATGATTTTAGATGGAAACGTCATAAACATAAAAGTTATAGAACTCATCAAGATCTACACTTTGTATTATGATCATTTTTGCATTTGACAGATTTTGAATGATTCAAATTTGAATTTCAAAAATTTACAAAGAAAAATCAATTTCTGAAACCCTAGATGGTTTCAAATTATTTTTGTCTTCTGTCTAATGCAACACCGAAAAATGGTTGCAATAGGCCTAAAATGGTTGCAATAGACACAATGCCAGGAAACCAAACAATTTTAAATTGTCACCGGCCGCGATTGCCATGTCACTCGGTCCCACCTTGAGCATGTGTCGATGCGGTCTCACCTTGAGGACGTGGTGATGCGGTCCTACCAACGGGTCCCCCTAAAAATAGTAATTAAATATGTATGCGTCGGCAAGAAATATCGAAAAAATAAAAATTGTGTGGATTATGGTTTGAACTATGAACCTCCTACTTCAACTAAAGCACTCTTACCACTACACTACATAACATTTTGTGTTTTTCCATTGCATTCAACATTTTCGTACTTGGTTTTGCCACCAACCCACTGCGGCCGCACTCGGCCGAGCCCCGGCCGGCCACAGCCTCTCATGCCATGCAGCGGCCGAGCCCCGGCCGGCCGTGCACCCTGGCCACGCCCGGCCGTGCCCTGGTTGTACCAAGGCCATGGATGGCCGCGCCCTAGCCGCAGCCGACTGCACCAAGGCCGTGGCTGGCTGCACCAAGGTCGTGGCTGGCCGAGCCCCACAATTCACTCATGAAGTTCATTAAGATTTATTGGACAACTCTTATTTTGGTCATTTGTTCATCTGACAAAATGGTAATATCATTGTTCACAAAATTTACATATGTCACTTATACTTATGAAACCATATGAGTGAGATGTAAAATTTTTGTTTTCTGTCTAATGCAACACTGAAAAAGTGTTACAATAGGCCTAAAATAGTTGCAATAGACACAATACCAATAATTTAATTGGCAAAAAAATGTCTGCTTGGGGATCGAATCTGAGACCTTTGGAACAAAAGTGACGTGTGCAAACCACTAGGGTAAGCATTAGTTTATGTTGTATTAGGGTGTTTTATTTCTTTTTATTAATTGAACTGCAATAAAACTTTTAAAACAAATTTGAAAAAAAATATGTGGCTATACAACACATTTTGGCTCCATAACCATCCATAAAAGTTTCAAACGATTTCTACAAAGTGATACTATACATCTTTCATAACTAGGAACATATCTCACTTAGGTACATAGGACTATTTGAGCTATATTTGTCTTTTTGAGGGATATTCAACAACTCTTTATCGAAATCACTTCAATTTTTTATGTGACGCTCATACATCAAAATCATGTGGCTACGTAACTTTTTAGATTTTTCTAACCACTTTATGATATTTTCACATTTATTCCTTAGTAATTCAATAAGTAATTATAGTAATAGCAAAACTTGATTAGAAAATTCCATAGATTCACACAACAACATATTTTGGATCTATAACCATCTCATAAAATTTTCAAACGATTTTGACAAAGTGATACTATACATCTTTCACAACTAGGAACATCTCACTTAGGTTCACTTGAATCATTTGAAACTTTTTTGTCGAAACTTATACACCAAAAGGAATAGATAAACTTGGACAAAAATTTGCATAGATGCACACATCATCATAGTTTGACTCCATAAACATCCCATTAAAGTTCTAAATGATTTTGACAAAGTGGTACTAAACATATCATACAAAGATGAACATCTCTCGCTCATCTACAGGGGCATGTGTGACACCATGTAGACATTATGAGGATGTGCATCACCACTTTCTGAGAATCAATTGAAACTTTTTTATAGACAATTATACACCAAAAGGAGGTGCCCCTCCAAGTTTTTGATTTTTTTATGTAGCTTAGGGTATTTTAACATTTATTCTTTAGTAAATCATAAAATAATTACAGTAATAGCTAAACTTGGTCAGAAATTTTCATAGATGCACATAACACAATAGTTTGACTCCATAAATATCCCATTAAAGTTTTAAATGATTTCGACAAAACGCCATGTTCCTTTTTTCCTCCGCTCGGACACAGTGTGGCTCTGCGTGCCTCCGCTCCTCCGGCCTCCACATCCGCCTCCGTGCATTCGCATCCCACGCGCGCCTCCACTCCCTCGATTAGTGCCGTCCGATCACCTCCACCTCTGATTACTTGAAAATTCTTGAAACTTCTAAATGAAAACTTAAATGTAGTATAATCCAGTGGACGGTGCCGCCGACGTCTGCCGTGGACCCCGCTGTCTGTGGACGGGTCCAGCCACGAACACTGTCGTCGACAGAGGCAAACCTGCCCATACGGTAGGGTGGGGCAGCAGCCCCAGCTACCACCGGAGTCGATCTCCGCCCCTATGGAGTTTTAAGGTCGCCGGAGGTCCGACTTGGAGGTTGCAGGTGAGCCAGCGGCGGCGTCTGATGCTCTGATGTGCGGGAGGTTGAAGAAATGGTTGTCGTGGGCCAGTGTTAGACTTCAGTAGATGGCCCAATTAAATCACTTTGGCTCATGGCCGAGCTGAAGTCTGTTAGAGGCCAGCCTATCCTAGTACCCTGCGCCCAGTCCGCACCGCGTCCGTCCCGCCCGTGTAGTCAAGGTCCAGTCCCCGTCGCGGAGGAGGAACGCCAGAACCCTAGCTGATAGCGCCACACCGCCGCCTGCTGCATTCCTTTATGGCTCCGCCCTCTACGCAGTTGTGCAGGCGCGCGCATCGCAGACCCCTAGCGCGGGGCGCCGGTGGCCGGCGGACCCCTGGCCGCCGCGGCAGTGGGATGTAGGAGGGGATGGGTTAGAGCTATAGTTATTGGGACCGGACCAGACCGGCGGTTGAAGCGGCAAAAGACCGAATCAGAGCTTCTACCGGTCTGGTTCACTTAAAAGACCGTTCATGTAATCGAACTGGTAAAAACCGATTGAACCAGCCGGTTTTTTATGAAACTGGCGAATCGGACGGTACCGTGCAAACCGGAGCGGTTTTTTTTGTTTTTTTTTGAGAATTACACAGTACAACGCAGACGCTCACAACACGCACGCACACTCACCCCTATGAATACACGTACGCAAACCCTACCCCTATGAACACCTCCGAAGGACTGAGCACCGGCAGATCTAGAGATTCCCGAAGTCACCAATGGCGCCTCGTCGTCGACAGGTACGTCGCTTACCACTTAACGCATAACACCGGTAAATCCTGGAAAATCCAGAAAAAAGTGCGAGCACCAGGATTTGAACCCTGGTGGGTAGCGTCTCACTGGAACGTCCTACCATTGGACTTTGTTTGTTGCCTTAGATTAAGCTGAGCTCCGACGTTGGGCCAACCATAGGCCCAGTCATCTGCCCCTAGCTAGACCCCAACGCACGCACAACGAGCCGGCGGCGGCGGATCGCGAAACACAGCATCGGCATCCTGATTCGCGTGCTGCTGGTGGCGTGAGCCGGCGAGCGTGCGACAGCCACGAAGGGGCCGCCGGCGGCGGCGGCCCTATGCTGCATAGGCGTGCGCGTGCACCGGCCGCAGGCGCGGGATCGGAGCGCCTGGCGTGCAGCGGCGGCCACGAGCCCACGAGGGGCCGACAGGCAGCAGCACTACGACGGCCGCAGGGGGGCCGACGTGCCCCGTGGAGGTGTGCAGCAGGCTGCAGGCAGCACCGCAGCAGCAGGCGGGCGTCATCTCGTTCTCGTAGTCGGCCATTCTGATTTCTACCATCCGGTGCTGCTGTACAATAGAGGACTACATGGCTAATCGTCGGTATGCTGATTTCAATCACTCTTTTGTATAGTAGTTAATGTGTAGATTGCCTAGATCTGGAGAAACGAAATTGCTTGCAAAGCTTGTTCATAAATTTAGAGTTCAAAGTTTATACATCTAGAGAATAAAAAAATTCTTCTTCTTGATGTACTACTGAATATTCAGCGTATAATTTCTTAATGAGCATATTTTTGTTAATGGTCACCAATATAATATGTTATGTACTGTTAATTAATTTATCACTCATATATTGAACCGGTTCAATTGTATTTGTGACTGGTTCACTGTTAT
Source organism: Cenchrus fungigraminus (assembly GCA_036936925.1). Taxonomy (NCBI): domain Eukaryota; kingdom Viridiplantae; phylum Streptophyta; class Magnoliopsida; order Poales; family Poaceae; genus Cenchrus; species Cenchrus fungigraminus. The sequence goes on along the minus strand of CM072772.1, from coordinate 50,208,185 downwards.
TTAACCGACGGTTCAGCCGGTTCGTAATGGTCGAACCATTGAACCGAAGGCCTCACTAGTTCGATGACCGGTCCGGTTCTAATAACTATGGTTGGAGCGGTGCCGGTGCCGGCTGCGGGCGTGGATGAGGGGCAGCCACTCCTGATGTCGAGAAGCAGAGCCAGGGTTGGCATCGGTGTTAGGCGAGGGCAAAGGACCCAAATAACCCCTGTGCTCCAATTGGCAAGAACAAGAGGTAAAATTGGTCATGTATTTCAATTGCTAGGGAAGCTATATTTTACTGATTTGAGTGCAAATCATATATAGCTACCCTGGTTATGAGATTGCAAATCGTTTCCACGAGTACCCAGATTAAGATGTCCAATATCTCTTCTACTGTTCTGATAGTATATACACATGTTCCTCTCCAATCAGATAGGTACTATACAATTCTGACAGTATATGGAGACCAAAGGTAAGCAGTTCATTTCATTTTCCCCCTCCTTGATCGTAAGTACAAACTGTTATTTGCATTGTTCAGATGTTGCTGATTAATCGATGCACTATATACGGAGACATTGTAGTGACGAGCTCCTTTTTTAGGATGCCCTTTCCTTTTTCTTCTGAAATATACACACCATATGACTTATTCATCTGCTCATTCAGGATGTATTGATAAACAAAACACCAACAACTCTTAAGCAGAGAACCATTTTTTTACATTGTGGGATAGATTGTTTAAAACAAGGATCTTGAAATGTCTATTTATATTATGTATCCACATATGCTTATTATTTTCTTAAATTATATTTCCTAGCAGACCAAGCAATGTACAATGTAATTCTCTTGACCTAATGCAGGGAAAAAAGCTGATGCAACATCAACAGTGTCATGGTCAGCAGCTTATTATGGTCAGTGTCAAATAAAATAAACAAAAAAAATAAGACATGGTCAGGAAGGCTTTGCTTCTGCTAGATTTTTAATTTGACTTATTCAAAATTTTCCTCTGATGCTCTTATTTCCCATGAAGAACAATGAGCTAGCTAGGTACAGTACAAAGCTGTGTGTTTAAGTGTCTAGGGAAAAATATTTTAGCATGATTGGTTGCAATCGATGAGTTCAATTCACAGGTTCCATTGAGGAGTAAATTTTTTGAATATAGATATACACATGATCTATTATAGATATATGCGATATTAATTATACATGTTTTTTTCCTATTAGTTTGAATTACCATTGCAACAATATCTCCCGTAGTCAGACAATTTATTTTAGGTAATGATACTTATGATGTGTTTCTTTTTTAAACCAGGAAAGTTGAGAAGAACTACCAAAGTACCAATTCTAGGCCATTCAGGCTAAGGACTGATGTGAGGTGAGACTATCAGATTTGATGGTATGAAGTATTTCAGTTAATTCGACATATGTTATATGCCCCAAATCACTGCCATTATGCAAGCTTTCTTTCTCTTTTTTATAGGTGACCTAGGAGGTCTGAATTTCCTTATGAGACTATGTTTAATTCTAGATGTTTTTTCCAGATGTAATTACTACTTAGTTATCCTTTTTTCGAATCTGTATTCTGCTCTGTTGCTCCTTTTCTATTTGTGCTTCCTAAGTTATGGCAATGTCTCTCTATTGTGTAGTAAGACAAAACATATGTCTCTTTCTTGGAAAGAGGGCATCTGTTCTGTTTGGCATTGATTATTGTCCATCTCAATTTGATAAAGTGAGATACAATAATATTTTGCAAATGTAGGTCGCTAGCTATAGGACTTATTGTCAAAGAGTGTCGACCAACTAGCATCTGTCAGTGAAGATGGCAAGTGTGACTTAGAGGGCATCGTATTTGGACTTCCAGTAGAAACAATCATCAGGAACACAAAACGAAAGAGGAAGCAATATTATGGTGTCACTCCTTCAGAAATGGATGGTGGTGTGGTCTCGGTAGCAAACAGTGTTGTGGTATGCTGACATCTTGATTTTTTTTATTAGCTGGTTTTGGTCTACTATACCTTACACTGATGACTTAATGGTTTTGTTTTTTCTTCCATAAGAAGCGGATAAGCACTAGGTGCTCATCGAAAACGGTGATCATGTGACAGAACCGCTCAAAATAATTTTGTATTATCGCCTAAGCCGATTCATATTGTCATTAAGCAATAATAAAGAACTATTTTGTCGCCTCTGCCGGGTCATGCCCGGTAAATCACCTACAACAAGATCGCTGATATGCGCAAAGCTCACATGAAGGCGGGACCAGAGTACAAGTTCAACATTACATAAAAGTCCACTAGTTCACATTATTACAAACCAGGTTTTTCATATAGGAAAGTAAAGGTGATTCAGAGTTTAAACAGTGGAAATAAAACTAGTGGAAGATACACATGGGAGGCCATCCATAGAGTATCACTCATCGTCATCCTGCTCCCACTCAAGTTCCCAACCATCTGGAATAGAACCGGGCCAGATGGGGTTACCTGAAAACCACAAATTAAGCAAGGTTAAGTATACAATACTCAGTAAGACTTACCCGACAAAAAGAAAGTACAACTAGACATGCAAGGCTTTTTGGCTGGTGGGTTTGTTTTGCCAAAAGCGACTAAGAGTTGATCCTTAATTTCAAATTTTAGCTCATATTCTAGTATGTTAACCATTCTAGGTGAGCACCTGTACTAAACAAGTATGTTGTGCAAACAATATTAAACATGCAACAATATTAATCCAACTGTTCCTTAAATACATGGGGTAACCAGTGGTCAAGCCGACTCAGATAACGACGAGTGACCGACGATTGATCGATTATATCCTTACAAGGTAAACCGAAGATACACGGAAGAAGGTAGACCCCAAGAAATCAAATAAAAGCGAATGCGGGGTCTACACCGACCAGGCGGTTCTTGTCATTCCCCAGATTAGGGACAGGCGCTACAGTCCTAAGTACAAGGTTACTGGAACGCCCTCACACAGCACGTCCAGACTCACACTTGCACTACCGGGATCAAACCGGGAGAAGTATCTCAAGAGTAGTAGCGATAAAGTCCCCGCACTGATTCATTAGGTACTAGGCTTACCGGTTCCATTCCCGACAAGCACTTGGTACGTTCAATAGCTTAAACCAGCACAATGCTACTCGGTCGAGACCGAACCCATTGCTCTTACCACATGAGCGAGTCAATTTAACCAACTTATGATTCCAACATAAGTAACCTATATCTCGCAAGCAATGAGTCATTACTCGACTTGTACTGTGTCCTTAAAGCATGGCACTAGCGTCCTAACATACTAGTATAAGAGCATAGGATCCTAAGGATCATGCATCTAGGTTCCAAAACAACTTCTGAAACGTAAATGCACAAAACATAACATAAATACTGAGAAGTAAAAGAGATGAGTTTATCCAAAATGGTTATATGCTCTCCGGTGCTTGCCTTCCTCTACTTTAGCACTAGCCTTGGGCTCTTCTGGACTTTGGTCCAGGTCTTGCTGCACACCAAGCTGGTTCACCTGTCCAGTAGCTGCTCCCTCCTCCTCCTGAGTGAGCGTGTAAGTCCCGTCCAGTAAATCTACATGTTTATATGCATATGCATTAGCTTATGGTGTGACAGGTTAATTAAAGGTTAACTTTGAAGGTGACAGTGTACATATTTAAGCAAAATAACTCACTAAACTTCACCAAATAGTATGGGGGTGTGTTAAAAGCTTACAAACAGAATTAATTCATGAAAAACTTAATTTAACTTAAATAAAAAAACATAAACCTATTTATTCAACTCCTAGCTAGCCATCCATCCAAAATTCATATAAAATTAAATATACATCCATTGGTTCTAAATTTTGGTACAAAATAACTTATACCTAAACTAAGCTCACATGCCAAAATTTAGCTCCAGATCACATATAAATTAATTTATATGAAAAAGACAAATTTCAGCCTAGTTTAACTTAATTAAATCCTATAAAAAGATTTACTAATCTTTTTGATCTCCATTTTCTACTATAACTCATACATGTCAAATCTAAGCATCTGACCAAAGCATAGGTGCAGATTCAAATTACTTTTGAAATTTTTAATTTAAACTCCTACACAAGATTAAATCTAAAACATATACTAAAGCACATCCTAAAATTTTATCTACTTTATTAGGGGTACATCTTATCATAACAAAGCCCTGGGGTGTATTTTTGCTTTATAGAAAATTTATAAACAGGGCTATAAAAAGCATCAAGATTAAACTAGCATAAAGCTTACATAAATCATAACTGAATATCTACACATCGAACTCATACCAACTTTGGTCACAAAGCTAAACATGCCATAAAGATCAACATATACAAAATTCACTTTCATATCATGAGTACATTTTGAACTACAACAAAAACATCTCAAACTGAGTTTGAATTTTATTTCAAAAAACTACAGAGAAAAACCCTATACAACCTTTCTATAAAAGGTAAAGTTCCTTACCAGGAACACAACAAAATTGGATTTATATTTTTCTGATTTTTCTCTGATTTTTAGTGATTTTTCGAAGTTGCAGCTAAAACCATAATAATCCTTTTACAAGCCGGCCCCGGGAATAACTTTCCATATTACACATCTGCCCCTAGGTCACGACAAACACCCTGGAATTACTGGGGAAGATGCAATGTGGTCCTGGCTGGCCTTGGGGCCTCGCCGGCGGCGAGTCTCGGCCGGACCCGTCCGGGGAGTACCCCAGGGGGGCGTGCGCACCTTGACTGGGCGTTGGGCAGCGGAGCTTCGGCCGGAGGTGGCCTTGCCGGGTGCCAGCGGCGGGGCGGACGTGGAGCACCCGCCGTGGCACCGATTTGCCGACGATGGCGTGGCCGGGTGGTGCACGGACGGTGGAGGGTCACTTCTAAGGTTCTAGGGGAGGTGGAGAGCTCGCAATTGATGGCAGATTTGGTTGGAGGAGAGACCTCAGGCGGCGGAGGCCATTGGAGCTCCGGCGGAGGTGGAAAACGGCTTTCGGCCTTCGGCTCTTGCAATTATAGGCGAGGAGGCATCGAAGGGTCTTGGCGGAGTCTCCTGAGCGCGGTAGTGGCCAGCAGGGACGGCCAGCTGGCCCCAGATGCATGCAAAATCGCAGGTGGCTCAGGCACCGCTCGGCGCGTGGCGGCGTGCAGTGTGCGGCCGACGCCTAGGCGCGGCGTACAGCCTAGGGGTCTTGCGGAGTCCCCAGCACGCGCGGGTCTACAGCGAGGGACGCGAGGCGTCCGTACGCCGGACTTTCCCACTGGCTCCACGTGGGCGTGCAGATGGGCGCATGCGCGCGCTCGCGCCAGAGCGCGGCGGCGCGGCGGCCGGCCTACCTCTTTTAATTTCATTTGCCCACATTCGAAAATGCTAAACTCCAAAAAGTGGCAACTAAATTGAAAATCTCCAAAAATATAAGTTGTAGAGGAGTTATAGCACTACAACTTTCCCAAAGGGCGACCTATGTTTTAGTGAAAGGATTCATGGGAAAAACGTGGCAAAGTCGCTGATTTTCTCGGCCCCGAGTTATTGTTCACAGGGACTTCAACTCGAGTTTTGGCCAATTTACACTCAAAATTTGAATGTCCGCCAATTATGAAAGTTGTGTTCCCGAAAACAACGAAGAACTTTTATATTGGCAGAATTTGAAGTTCTATAGTGAAATTTTGGAGAACGCGCAAGAAAACCATTTCAGCTTTATGGAGCACTTAGGGGTTCGACCATGATTTGGGATTTGACCAAGGGTTTATGTGTAAATTTGATCCAAACCATGCTAAACATGCTTAAATACTAATTACACTTGATTAGCAAAACTAATTACTTTACTTTTCTTAACTAAACATTAGGGATGTTATAGCCTACCCCCCTTAAAAGAAATCTCGTCCTAAGATTAGGAATTAAAAGATGAAGGTAGGGAAAGAAACTTACGATTTCTAGATTGAAGAAAACCCGGATATTTTTCATTGAGATAATGTTCAGTCTCCCATGTAGCCTCTTCTACAGTATGATGACTCCATTGAATTTTATACATCTTTACGATTTGCCTTCGAGTTTTTCTTTCTTTTGCATCAAGGATCCTCAATGGATGTTCAACGACAGAGAGATCCGGTTCAATCCAAGCATTAGCTTCTTCAATCACTTCTCTGGCCGGCTCATGAGCACATCTTCTCAATTGTGATACATGAAAGACATTGTGTACGGCAGAGAACCGCTCAGGAAGCCGAATACGGTATGCCACTGGCCCCTAGACTTGAATGATCTCATAAGGACCAATGTAGCGAGGAGCTAGCTTTCCTTTCACACTGAACCTTTGGACACCCTTAGTTGGTGAAACTTTTAAATACACAAAGTCACCAACTTTGTATTCCCTAGGTGCCTTTCCCTTGTCATAGTGACTCTTTTACCTTTCTTGGGCTATTCTTAAATTTTCTCTGATTACCCTCACTTTTTCTTCGGCATCCTTAACTAAGGCTGGACCAAAGAATTTCCTCTCACTGGTCTGTGACCAGTTCAAGGGAGTGCAACATCTCCGTCCATAAAGAGCCTCAAAAGGTGCCATTTTCAAGCTAGCTTGATAGCTATTGTTGTAAGAAAATTCAGCCAAGGTGAGGCACTTGTCCCAACTTTTATCAAAGTGAATCACGCATGCTCGCAACATGTCCTCTAGAATCTGGTTTACTCATTCAGTTTGACCATCAGTCTGAGGACGATAAGCTGAACTACGTATGATTTTTGTGCCAAGAGACAAATGTAACTGTTCCCAGAAATGTGACACAAAAAGAGAGCCTCTATCTGAAATTATGGTTTTAGGAACACCATGCAAGCGAACAATGTGCTCAATATAAAGACTCGCATAATATTTGTCATCATATTTGGTGTGGACTGGAATGAAGTGAGCTATTTTTGTCAATCTATCAACAATAACCCAGACGGAATCATGATTCCGGGATGTGAGTGGCAATCCGGACACAGAGTCCATACTTATGTCGTCCCACTTCCATGAAGGTATGGGCAAAGGTTGCAGAGTACCGGAAGCTTTCAAATAACTTCCTTTAATTCTTTGACAAGTATCACATTCCGATACGTATTTGGCTATGTCCACCTTCATATTGGACCACCAAAAATTTTCCTTTAAGTCTTGGTACATTTTGCTACTTCCAGGATGGATAGAGAATTTAGAGAGATGACCCTCATCGAAGATTTCCTTTTTCAAATCCCAATTATCCGGAACAACAAGGCGTTGCCCAAACCAGACTATGTTTTTCTCATCCTGACGGAAGCAATCATATTTGGGATCTTTTTCTAACAATTTCTGTTTTATTAATTGAATGCCCTCATCCTGAAGTTGAGCCTTAATAATTCTATCAAATAAATCAGACTCAGCGGAGATAGCATTTAGGCTTTCTTGTTTAACAATTTCCAAGTTAAGTCTTCTCAACTCTTCACATAGAGTGTCATTATAAGGTTCCATTGATAGGCAATTGCGGTGAGCCTTGCGGCTAAGAGCATCTGCAACTACATTCGCCTTTTGAAGATGATAATGAACCTCAATATCATAATCTTTTATTAATTCTAACCATCTTTTTTGCCTCATTTAGATCAGACTAGGTGAAAATATATTTGAGGCTTTTGTGGTCAGTGAAAATGTTGCAGCAATTCCCCATAAGGTAATGCCTCCAAATTTTCAAAGCATGAACAACCGCTGCTAGTTCTAAATCATGTGTGGGATAATTCTTTTCATGAGGGCGAAGCGCCCGTGAGGCATAGGCAATGACTTTGTTTTCTTGCATTAGGACACAGCCAAGACCCGTGCCTGAAGCATCATAGTAAACTTCATACGGCTTAGAATTGTCCAGCTGTGCTAGCACTGGGGTTGAAGTTAGAAGTTCCCTTAGTTTTCGAAAAGCCTTATCACAAGCCTCACCCCACACAAATTTTACTCCTTTCTTTAACAGCTCAGTCATAGGCTTGGCAATTCTAGAGAAATCCGGAATAAAGCGGCGATAATAACCAGCCAAGCCTAGAAAGCTGCGGATTTGATGAGCTGATTTAGGAGGTTGCCAATCCATAACTTCTTGCACTTTGCTTGGATCGACAGATATGCCGTCGCTGGAAATAGTGTGCCCCAGAAATTTAACACTATCCAGCCCAAACTCACACTTTGAGAGCTTAGCATAGAGTTTATGCTCTCCTCAAGCGTTGTAGGACAATGCGAAGATGTTCTGCATGCTCTTCGTCATTCTTGGAATAAATAAGGATGTCGTCAATGAAACCACGACGAATTTATCCAACTCCGTCATGAATACGGAATTCATAAGGTACATGAAGTAGGTTGGTGCATTCGTGAGACCAAAAGACATAACCAAGAATTCATATAGGCCATAGCGAGTAGAGAAAGCCATCTTGGGAATATCACTAGGCCGGATTTTAATTTGATGATAACCAGACCGAAGATCGATCTTAGAGAAGACCTTAGCTCCAGCCAACTGGTCGAATAGTACGTCAATGCGGGGCAATGGATATTTATTTTTGATAGTCTCCGCATTGAGAGGTCGGTAGTCCACACACAACCTCAAGCTACCATCTTTCTTTTTCACAAATAGGGCTGGACAACCCCAAGGAGAAGAACTTGGGCGGATATAACCCTTATCCAACAATTCTTGGAGTTTTTTCTTTAGTTCAGCTAATTCTTTGGGTGGCATTCTATAAGATATCTTAGAAATAGGGGCAGTGCCAGGCTGTAGCTCAATGACAAACTCAACATCCCTGTCTGGTGGCAAGCCAGGCAAATCATCTGGAAAGACATCCATGTACTCACATACCACTGGAATGTCCTCAAGTTGAGTAGTTATGGCTGTGTAAACACAAGAGCCTTTATAGCCTTTGGGAGGAAGGTAAAGAATTGAATTTCCGACATTAGGTGAGTTGATTTCTATCATTCTCTCAGAAATATCCAGGACAACTTTGTGTTGAGTCATCCAATCCATGCCTAGGATAGTATCTACCCCATCAAGACTCAATGTGACAAGATTTGTTTGGAAGGTCTTGCTACCTATCTCAAGTGGTACCCTTGAGGTTACGTGATGTGAAGCAACCTTTCCACCCGGTGTGGCAATCATATAGGCCTGATTTGTATGGCTCCACTTTAAACCCAAGTTGGTCATGGTTTTCACATTAATAAAGCTATGAGTAGCACCAGAATCAAATAATATAGTAACAGGACGACCATAGATAGAGAATGTACCCGTTAACACTGGTGCTCCATCTGGAAGGTCAACAACTGTGGTGAAGTTCAGATGACCCTACTTCACATGCACAGTCTGTTTCTTGTCTTGGTTCCCAGCATTAGAACCTTGCCCTTGACTCTGCTGATTTTGCTGTCTAGGGCGTGTACACTTGTTGGAAAAGTGCCCTAGTTGTCCACAATTATAGCAATGACATTCATCATTGTTGCGGGCAGGTGGGGTGCACTAGGCCTGGAAGCTGACTGCTGGGTGTTGCGGTAGCTGAAGTTGCCAGAAGGCTTAGACTGAGACTGCTTCATCACCCAGCGTCCTGATGAAGATGGCTGGGTGGAACCCTGCACATTCTTCTTAACAAATTTAAATTTCTTTCCTTGGTCACTGCCTGAAGCTAGATTAAACTTCCTTTTTCTATCCTGTTGAGCCCTTTTCATGGCATCCTCTTGAGAGATAGCCAAATTAACTAGCCCAGGATAGCTGTCAATCTTGATTAGGTTCAGCCTCTCATAAAGTTCACCATCAAGACCCTCATGGAATCGATCCATCTTCTTCTGATCAGTATCCACATGATAGTCCCCGTACTGACAGAGATTGTTGAACTTTTGAGCATACTGATAGACGGAGTCAGATCCTTGTTTGAGGTGCATTAACTCCCTCATCTTTCTATCAATGAGCCCCCTAGGGATATAGTGTTCTTTGAAAGCATTTTTGAATTCAACCCAAGTGATCTGGTGGCCCTGTGGCTGCATCGATTTAAAATGCTCCCACCAAATCAGTGCTTCACCCCTAAGCTGCTGAGCGGCGAAGCCGGCCTTGTTCTCCTCTGAGCATGGAAGCACAAACACAGAGAACTTGTCCTCTAGGGCCCTAATGAAGGAATCAGCCTCAAGTGGCTCTTCTGCTTTAGTGAACTCAGGAGGCTTCATTGCTCTGAATTGGTTATAAGACATGACTGCATGTGGCCCACCCTGATTATGGCCTTGAATGTGCACAGGCTGTTGCAACCTTTGAGCAATTTACTGCTGAGTCTGGAGTATCTGGCGCAATACCTCCGTCTGAGCAGCAATAAATGCTTCTGAGGGTGTCAAAGGTGGAGGTGCAGGAAGGGCACCATCACCATTACCTCCAGCACCCCCAGAGTTGTTTTGTGTGTTATCAGCCATCTGAAAAGTTGTACTTTCATTAGATACATATTCAAAACTTGCTCAAAATAATAACAAGTAGAATATGCATACGAAAATCCAAACTTATGAAAAATTCAGAATTTGACAGCAACACAGCTCTGAGTATAAAATTCATAAATCTCTGTATAAATGTCAAAAATTCCTAACTTTTGATCAGCATGTGTATAATTACATAATCTTCAACTTTGGTATTCAACTCCAGGACAGACTTAACTTTTACAGGGGTCGAAAAATTCGTTTACCAAATCTCTGTCTAGCAGTTTGGACAGCAAACAGTAGCTTACTAAAAATTCGATATTTCTCAAACTACACATGAAAAAATGCTGAATTTTGGCGAGCATGACCATTATAAAATTTAGAACAACTTTGGTATTCATTGCAAAATTCAGAAATGACTATAACTTCCTTCATTTCATTTCTTAGGCAGATTGCTGCCGGAAAGGTGTTTTTCCACCATAATTACAAGATAACAAAATTTGGTGGATCAACATTACATATGGGTTACTATGTAGCATCTAGCTACACAAAAGAATACCCTAAGTCAGTCTAGCACAAAAACCAACCAAAAGAGGCTAACCAAAGAGTACATGTGAAGTTCCTACTACATCATCTAGATCTAAGCCCTATAGAGCCTATACAAGCTGCTAGAGAGTCCCAAGCTGTGGGTAGAGGTAGTATGCCTAGCTCAACTAGTTAAGTTCGGGCACATCCTGCACCTCCATAGGATCAAGCTGAATCTCCAGCTGCTCATCCTCTCCAATAGCCGGTGGGTAGTGCATCTGCTGGAGCAAACCCACAACACCCTCCAAAGCCTCTCCATTGAGCTCTAGGTCCTCAACCTGCTCCTGCAAATCCTGGAGTGCTGAAGGTGCACAAGCCTCTCGGCATCCCTGTCAGCTAGCTGAGCCTGCGAGCTGCCCAGCCTGTAAGTCCAGAATCTGCTGCAAGTGATCACCTCGCTCAGCCTGTAACTGTAGTACCTACCCCTGGAGATCAGCATTGGTCTGCACAGCCTGTACAAAACCATTGTGCTACTCTGTGTAGACCCCGACAAGCCAGTGTGAGTACCAAGTAGCTCCAGTAAGCCGGCTGGCCAAGTCGTCAGAATGAACCCGTCGAAAATCCTGGAGGCGGTACAACGTCCCCAAGCATCTGGCCAGTGTCTGCACGGTGTTGAACGAAGGCACGATCTCGAGAAGTGTGGCTATATTGGCCATCCGACCTAGCCACACGGGGTCGTTGGGGTCCATGGTAGGAACCAACCCCAACGGAGTCATCAACATCTCCTGTGGACGGTGACTGGAGAGAGTGTGGAGCACCATCGAGGCTTTCGACTCCACCGCCTCGAAAGAGCGGTAGCACAAGAGCTCCATGCTCAAGTCAGCCCACTCGGGGTGGCCCGGGTGAGGAAGCACGGTGACTTGTACTCGGCAGCTCGGTACGCCCATCTCCTCATACTCCACCCCCTCGTAGAAGGGAGGAGTGGTGTAGCCGACGGCACTAAGGGCACCCCACACAATGCGGGGGAAACCCTCCCAGTGCAGTCCAGTGTTAGGAAACGTACCATCGGCGTTCACTGCAACCAACCCAGGGGCAGCCATCTGTAAAATAATTACAAACACATGTTAGAACCCACAAAGATGAGTTTAACATGCAATATGGCAAAACTGGCAGTTCTGAACAAAAATTCATAACTGAAAAACCAATACCAAAAAATTCCAAATTTTTGTGTGCAACTCGACAATGTTATAACTCACATTTTTGGTATTCAAAGGTCGAACCAATTCAGATTGGAAAAGGGTCAAACTGATCAAGTTTTAGAGTGTTGTTGCCCAGAAATTTTCAGCAGGACAGCGCTTCACTAAAAAGATCATATCTCAAAAATTAAGACCCCTATGACCATGAGATTTTGACAGCACAAAGTAGGCTATATGTGGAACATTTTTTGTATAGATTGTCTTGGCAAAATCTGTTTGGAACAAGGTGTAAAAATTCGAGTTTTCAGACTAACTCAGGATTTTGACAGAATTTCAGCATGACCTATGCTTAGCAATTTAATCATATCTTCAGTTTTAGTCATTTTAAAATCATGAAAAATTCATGGAAGAAGCTTAACTAGCTGATGAGTAATTTTCCTAAAGATCACCCAGCCAAAAACTTTCTAGATCATCCTTAGAAAAATTTGGACAGCAACTAGACATATTTCGATTAACACCACAATTTATCAAACTATCATGAATGGTCCTTAAGAATAAGAATTCAATTAGAGACCAACAAAAAAGGTGTATTAGGATCATTTTCAGTTTTTGTAGCTTTTAACATGATGCAAAAGCGTCCTATAAATCCTCACAAAGCATTTAAGCTTAAAATCGAAGTTAGTGCCGGTGGCAAAGCATATATACGTCTCTCCCTATAATAGCTAGTCGAAAACTATTCATTTCTTAATTACCGAACCTAACAACCGTGGTTATTGTACCTGCAGAAAATCACAGAACATTCAGAACCTTTCGTGCCAGCACTCACGAAAGCATTCACATACATTACCGTTCACTATAGAAATGGCATCCATGCATAAAGCCGCTGCATGGACAGCGTCCAACCTCAGATACTCTCCGTTTGAATGGAGTGCATCCTTGCCTCGCATTTTTGTAATACGGAATGTCCACATATGGCAAAACGTGGCGAGACACAGACGCGACGTGGGTTCCCATTGGAATAGGTCCCATCCATCCCTCACATGACTTTCATGTGGTACCATCACGTATGGCAAAATGTGACGAGACGCAGACGCGATGTGGGTTCCCATTGGAATAGGTCCCATCCATTCCTCACAGGACTTTCCTGTGGCACCACCACGTATGGCAAAACGTGATGAATTAGTATGGTTGTGCAAGAAAGTATGTTTTGACAAGAATAAAATGTGCTGGAAGTCAGATTAGATAAACCATAGAGTACTAGCCTCCAGAAAGAACCCAAAAATTCCCTCTAGGGCCTCTCGGACTAGTTTAAACCTTAACGTCCTACGCACTTTGCAAGATGCTTATTCTTAGCAAATTTTATTCAAAAAAAAACAAGTTATTAAGATATTTTTAATACTCTGGTGCATATCATCACTCTAGTACCAGCTGTGACAGAACTGCCCAAAATAATTCCATATTATCGCCTAAGCCGGTCCACATGGCCATTAAGCAATAATAAAGAACTATTTTGTCGCCTCTGCCGGGTCATGCCCAGTAAATCACCTACAACAGGATCGCTGATATGCGCAAAGTTCACACGAAGGCGGGACCAGAGTACAAGTTCAACATTACATAAAAGTCCACCAGTTCACATTATTACAAACCAAGTTTTTCATACAGGAAAGTAAAGGTGATTCAGAGTTTAAACAACAGAAATAAAACTAGCAGAAGATACACATGGGAGGCTATCCATAGAGTATCACTCATCGTCATCCTGCTTCCACTCAAGTTCCCAACCATCTGGAATAGAACCGGGCCAGATGGGGTTACCTGAAAACCACAAATTAAGCAAGGCTGAGTATACAATACTCAGCAAGACTTACCCGACAAAAAGAAAGTACAACTAGACATGCAAGGCTTTTTGGCTAGTGGGTTTGTTTTGCCAAAAGCGACTAAGAGTTGATCCTTAATTTCAAATTTTAGCTCATATTCTAGTATGTTAACCATTCTAGGTGAGCACCTGTACTAAACAAGCATGTTGTGCAAACAATATTAAACAGGCAACAATATTAATCCAACTGTTCCATAAATACATGGGGTAGCCAGTGGTCAAGCCGACTCAGATAACGGCGAGTGACCGACGATCGATCGATTTATATCCTTGCAAGGTAAATCCAAGATACATGAAAGAAGGTAGACCCCAAGAAATCAAATAAAAGCGAATGCGGGGTCTACCCCGACCAGGCGGTTCCCGTCATTCCCCAGATTAGGGACAGACACTACAGTCCTAAGTACAAGGTTACTGGAACGTCTTCACATGGCACGTCCAGACTCACACTTGCACTACCGGGATCAAACCGGGAGAAGCATCTCAAGAGTAGTAGCAATAAAGTCCCCGCACTGGTTCATTAGATACTAGGCTTACCGGTCCTAATCCCGACAAGCACTTGGTACGTTCAATAGCTTAAACCAGCACAATGCTACTCGGTCGAGACCGAACCCATTGCTCTTATCACATGAGTGAGTCAATTTAACCAACTTATGATTCCAACATAAGTAACATATATCTCGCGAGTAATGAGTCATTACTCGACTTGTACCGTGTCCTTAAAGCATGGCACTAGCGTCCTAACATACTAGTATAAGAGCATAGGATCCTAAGGATCATGCATCTAGGTTCCAAAACAACTCCTGAAACGTAAATGCACAAAACATAACATAAATACTGAAAAGTAAAAAAGATGAGTTTATCCAAAAAGGTTATATGCTCTCCGGTGCTTGCCTTCCTCTACTTCAGCACTAGCCTTGGGCTCTTCTGGACTTTGGTCCAGGTCTTGCTGCACACCAAGCTGGTTCACCTCTCCACTAGCTGCTCCCTCCTCCTCCTGAGTGAGCGTGTAAGTCCCGTCCGGTAAATCTACACGTTTATATGCATATGCATTAGCTTATGGTGTGAAAGGTTAATTAAAGGTTAACTTTGAAGGTGACAGTGTACATATTTAAGCAAAATAACTCATTAAACTTCACCAAACAGTATGGGGGTGTGTTAAAAGCTTACAAACAGAATTAACTAGGTGATTCCCTGCGCGTTGTGGCGGGATTTAAGAGATTTTTTATAAACTATTATGTACCAATGTGGTGGCTGCTCGAGATGGTACGATCGATTTCACAACAATTATGCTACACATGGGAATGAGAATAATTTAAACTTAAGTTTCAAGTATTTTTTAATTATAAAAAATTGAGGAAATAATGAAATAATCTCTAATATGATTTAATTTTGACCTGTTGAGATAAGCAAGCTTCCTCTTTATAAATAACAAAAGTCACTCACCTATAAAATCCCTCCATCCGTCCCGGTTTAAGAGCACGTGTGCGGATCAAATAAAATCCTGAAATAATGGACTTAATGGCTTCTGCAGCTATAGCACTGCACGTCTGCTGTTGAAATAAAATCCCAAAATAAGGGAGGGCTCGATGGCTTGTGAAGCTATAGCACTGCTACACCAAGTGAACTGCTGTTACCTGCAACCATACAAACGTGAACAAAAAAAAATGCAAAGTGATGAGGAATCGATCCTGTCCACACAAACGGAGGCAAAAAAAAAAAGAAAAACAAAATCTCCACCGCTGGACTGAGCTGATGATCTTATCCTTTCCGTAAAAGAAGAAAGGTGCCGTCAGGCACCTCGACATCTGGCTACTCCTCAAAATCCTCAGCGGCCTCCTCCCCACCAGCAAGCAGCCCGACCACCTCCTCCCTGCCGGCCATTGGGCTCGCGCTCGTCGCATCTCCGTGGGCGTTCTGGATCGGCATGTGCGCGTGCCGGTGCTGCAGCTCAGGTCCGGACGCGGCGGCGTACCAGAGCCAACTCCTACTCCCTCAAGCCGGTCGTCGCGGGCAGCTCCCAGCACACCCTGCACACCGGCGGCAACCTGGGCTTGGCAATGCGCGGGGCCGCGGGCGCGAAGCCGAGCGCGCGGCGCTGCCAGCGCGAGCGGCTCCCCTTGCCACGACGTGGGCGGGCCCGGGAAAGGCACGCAGCCCCAACCGCGGCTGCCTGTGAGGGCGTGCAGCCCTGCGCTGCTGCTGGAGAGGGC
Organism: Cenchrus fungigraminus; assembly: GCA_036936925.1. NCBI lineage: Eukaryota > Viridiplantae > Streptophyta > Magnoliopsida > Poales > Poaceae > Cenchrus > Cenchrus fungigraminus. The sequence goes on along the minus strand of CM072772.1, from coordinate 50,192,002 downwards.
GGGTGGCCCCGTGCGGCACGGCGAGCAGCCCCAGCCGTGGGCACGGCCGGTCGGGGAAGCGGCAGTCCCAGCGACGCGACACTGGCCCGGCCCCTGGGCGGCTGCCGGTGAGGGCATGCAGCGCTCACCCTCCTCTCCTTCCTGACGGACTTGGACCAGCTTTATGGGGATGGGAGCGATGATGGGGAGGCGAGGGCGTGGCGATTGGAATGGAAGGTGAGGTGGTGGCTGCGGCACCGCGCGGGCAGTGGAGAGGGGGACGGTTTGGTGTGGTGGTGGGGAGGTGAGGCGGTGTGAAGGCGAGGGGGCGACGGGCAGGCAAGGCGGCTGCGGTGGGGAGGCGAGGGAGCGGCGGCGGCTTCAAGGTGCACTGGTGGATTTTTTCTAGCAAGAGCAGAGGAGGATGACGTGCGGGACTGAGTAGTAGGGTGGGAGATGACGTGGATAGCTGATAGTTGAGAGAATTGGCTAGTGGGGTGCTCTTATTAAGTTTTGTATGATTCATGAAAAACTTAATTAAACTTAAATAAAAAAACATAAACCTATTTATTCAACTCCTAGCTAGCCATTCATCCAAAATTCATATAAAATTAAATATACATCCATTGGTTCTAAATTTTGGTACAAAGTAACTTATACCTAAACTAAGCTCACATGCCAAAATTTAGCTCCAGATCACATATAAATTAATTTATATAAAAAAGACAAATTTCAGCCTAGTTTAACTTAATTAAATCCTATAAAAAGATTTACTAATCTTTTTGATCTCCATTTTCTACTACAACTCATACATGTCAAATCTAAGCATCTGACCAAAGCATAGGTGCAGATACAAATTACTTTTGAAAATTTTAATTAAAACTCCTACACAAGATTAAATCTAAAACATATACTAAAGCACATCCTAAAATTCCATCTACTTTATTAGGGGTACATCTTATCATAACAAAGCCCTGGGGTGTATTTGTGCTTTATAGAAAATTTATAAAAGGGGCTATAAAAAGCATCAAGATTAAACTAGCATAAAGCTTACATAAATCATAACTGAATATCTACACATCGAGTTTGAATTTTAATTCAAAAAACTACAGAGAAAAACCCTATACAACCTTTCTAGAAAAGGTAAAGTTCCTCACCAGGAGCACAACAAAATTGGATTTATATTTTTCTGATTTTTCTATGATTTTTAGTGATTTTTCGAATTTGCAGCTAAAACCATAATAATCCTTTTACAAGCCGGCCCCGGGAATAACTTTTCCATATTACACATCTGCCCCTAGGTCACAAAAAACACCCTGGAATTACTGGGGAAGATGTAATATGGTCCTGGCCGGCCTTGGGGCCTCGCCGGCGGTGAGTCTCGGCCGGACCCGTCCGGGGAGTACCCCAGGGGGGGCGTGCGCACCTTGACTGGGCGTTGGGCGGCGGAGCTTCGGCCGGAGGTGGCCTCGCTGGGTGCCAGTGGCGGGGCGGACGTGGAGCGCCCGCCGCGGTGCCGATTTTCCGGCGATGGCGCGGCCGGGTGGTGCACGGACGGCGGCGGGTCACTTCGAAGGTTCTAGGGGAGGTGGAGAGCTCGCAATTGATGGCAGTTTTGGTTGGAGGAGAGACCTTAGGCGGCGGAGGTCATTGGAGCTCCGGCGGAGGTGGAAAACGGCTTCCGGCCGTCGGCTCTTGCAATTATAGGCGAGGAGGCGTCAAAGGGTCTTGGCGGAGTCTCCTAAGCGCGGTAGTGGCCAGCAGGGACGGCCAGCTGCCCCCGGATGCATGCAAAATCGCGGGTGGCTCAGGCACCGCTCGGCGCGTGACGGCGTGCAGTGTGCGGCCGACGCCTAGGCACGGCGTACGGCCCAGGGGTCGTGCGGAGTCCCCAGCACGCGCGGGTCTACAGCGAGGGACGCGAGGCATCCGTACGCCGGACTTTCCCGCGGGCGCTACGTGGGCGTGCGGGCGGGCGCGCGGGCGCGCTCGCACCAGAGCGCGGCGGTGCGGCGGCCGGCCCCCCTCTTTTAATTTCATTTGCCCACATTCGAAAATGCTAAACTCTAAAAAGTGGCAACTAACTTGAAAATGTCCAAAAATATAAGTTGTAGAGGAGTTATAGCACTAAAACTTTCCCAAAGGGCGACCTATGTTTTAGTGAAAGGATTGACGGGAAAAACATGGTAAAGTCACTGATTTTCTCGGCCCCGAGTTATTGTTCACAGGGACTTCAACTCGAGTTTTGGCCAATTTACACTCAAAATTTGAATGTCCGCCAATTATGAAAGTTGTGTTCCCGAAAACAACGAAGAACTTTTATATTGGCAGACTTCGAAGTTCTGTAGTGAAATTTGGAGAACGCGCAAGAAAACCATTTCAGCTTTATGGAGCACTTAGGGTTTTGACCATGATTTGGGATTTTGACCAAGGGTTTATGTGTAAATTTGATCCAAACCATGCTAAACATGCTTAAATACTAATTACACTTGATTAGCAAAACTAATTACTATACTTTTCTTAACTAAACATCAGGGATGTTACAGATCAATGTCAACCGTGGCTTGAAACCACAACAGATTGAAAAGATCAAAGACATTGGATTTGGTCATTTTTTGAGTATGGTGATTGAATCTCCCCTATTGAACCTAGGGGTGTGGATGCTGTGGCACTTTGATACAAAAAGGAACTCTTTGATTTTGGCAACGGTAAACAAATCCCTTTAAGTCCAATGAGCATTTCAAGGTTGCCTAGTTTACCATGTAGTGGCAAACCAATACATGAGAACACTTCTAAATATAATGACATAAGTGAGTTGAAAGGAAAGATAGGAGTTCCTACTAAAGGAAGCCATAAAATCTCGGGAAGAACATTAGAGGCCAAAATCAGAGATGGTGCAGCTGATGACCTTTTTGTCACCTGTTGGACTTTGCTTCTTGTTGACAAAATCATTGCTCCAGATACAGGTGCACACATTGGTACAAGATTTTTGGAAGTGTGTCAAGACGTAAATCATTTGATGAACTACGACTGGATTGGCTACCCTATATACAATTTTAAATGTGATGCGAATGCATTAAAAGTTAGGAGAGACATAAGGGTGCTAACTCTATTCATGGATCCACATATCTCCTTGGAGTAAGAAATATAAATAGTGCTTTCTAATCTTGCCATTTTATCACAGATCTGAGATAATTTCTTTCAACTTTCTACGAGCATGCAGTTATATTGCCTTGATTGGCTGAAGTGTAGTTCTATCGCACCACCTATTGTTGAACCTCAGTTTTCATTATGGAGCAATACACTATGACTTGAACTAGAGGCTTCCCACAAAAACCTGCCGGTAACTACAGTAACACAATAATTCACCTTTTTTTGAGGAATATAATTCAACTTTTTGGATGAATACATATAGAGCTCGTATAATGTCTAACATTGACTATTCACATTGTTATTTTACTTTTGTATTGCAGCTGAGAAATATTGATGTTACTTGTTATGCAAACGACTTTGGCAAAACGGTGGCAACTTCAGAGAGGGACACCATTGGAAAGTGTAATACAATTTTTAAGGAATTTGAGGGTATTAAATTCACATGCGAGGTCATGTCTTATGCATTATTTTTTTTTGATACTCCTTTGTTTACTTTCTGCATTGACATGAATATGATATATTAACTACCACAAGTTAAGCTACACCACAGATTAAAAAAACTGTCACAAGTTACGTTATTGTTCTTAGACACCTCTCTTGCCTGTATGAGAAAAAAAATATTGTTCTATGCATGCCCCATCAATAGGTAAATAGAGCTTCTCCAAATGGTTCAAGTTTTCTTTCTTAGGACCTCAATTACCGGAGAACACCAACAAAGGTAGCAACATTGACTGGATATATTCTTTTTGGAAATTAAATGACATAATTTTTTTAGGTTACATTACCAATAAATCTTGGTGAGGGTAACTAAGAAAACATCATTTGCCAGAAGGAAATTGATCCCATTGACCGGGAGAATATTCAAGACAAGTCTGCAAGGGAGAGCACCTCATTTGATTGCTTGGAACTATATTCTGAACAACAAATGGGGGTACAATCTTCACATTCTATTTCCCATTTATGATTTTTTTATGCAACATATATGGGCAAGTATTCACAACCCAATTTTCACGTATGGATCTGTCAAAGGAGCAATATCTACTTTCAGATGATAGGTACATAATCTTTTATGTTATCTGTTACAACAAAGAGGAAGAAATCCTATTAATCGATAATGGGTCACCAAACAAAAGAATTCTTTTGGCACACTGTTTGTACTTTTGGCGAATGATCACGCATACACTAAACCGTGCAAAGCTCCTGCGAAACCATTGAAGGAACACTTGGGCTGGCGTCGATTATAACTATACATCCTACACTTCATGAGCAATTGAGACAGATCTATTATTACTAATTCGGCGAGTTTGTTGATTTATATATAGCAATACTCAAAACCGTACTAATATTCGTTCTTGCAAATGTTGGCATGCAGAGCTCCCGAAATCATTGAAGGAACACTTGGGTTGGCATCGATTATAGTTGTCTACAAGTCTAGTTTCATGAGAATGACATGCATTGGCTGAGGCCTTAAATGGTATTGTTTAGTGACTGTGTAATGGATGGAATAGAGACGTGGTATTCTTCGATATGACTTTTCCGTTCGAGTCAACTGCCATATTTCTGCCAGTGTCTAATCTCATATGAAAGAGTTGGCATGCAATCACCTTAGTGTCTTTCAAAATTCCACCTTAGTGTCGATTCTGCGCGTTACCTGCACCCGTTCGGTTACCAACGAGCAATGTCTCCGGTGTTGTCCAACTGGCGTAACCTTCACGGTGCCCTAGTTACGCAGGATGGACACCGATTTTCATGCATGCGAGTTCCAGTTATGACGCTAGCTCGCGATCGTGCTTCTATGATTGACTGATTCTAGTTATAAGCTTGTTACATCCAACAAGACAATAGGTTATGCACTAGCATGGTTACACACCACGCAGGCTACATTGTTCCTGCAACACCGACTGCGTAACACAGAAATAGACTTCAGATGTATGCGTAACCTGGACAACCGATGCATGGCTCCTGCAACACCGACTGTGTAACCAGTATGCATTTAGGGTAGTATGGCCAATGGCGAGAGTGGGAGAGGCAGGGGCGCGACGAGGCGGAGGCCGACCATAGCAACCGTCACGTTTATAATATTCTATATATACTAGTATAAAGTTACCCCATGATGACGGATCCCATCCGTCTCGCCGCATTGTGCGCATTGGCTGTATATATGTGTCAACTGCCATAGGACTCTGTATCGTTCTAATTTGATCAGATTTCTCTAAAGAGACACCATACGGAGTAGTATACTACTAGCCGAACTGTGGTTTGGTTACACGCTACTAGTACTCCCTCCGTAGACACCATGGCTCGTGCGTAACCGCCTAGGCGAGGGTTACACAGGTTCGACATGACCTAGTCGGTGTCGGTGGTGTTGCAGGGGCCATGCACCATGGATGGTGCGTAACCGAACGGGTGTAGGTTACTCGCAGAATCGAGAGGACCGGATGCAGTAGGGATGGTGCGCAAACCATACTGGTACAGGTTATGTAAAGCCCCGGATTTTCGATGAGGAAAACCCGAATCCCTGTACCTTTGCGATAGTCCCTGGATCAGAACGCATCACAGATGGTAAAACAAAGCCATACATCGCATCACACAAATATCAGTACATAATTTATTACGTGTCCATTATGGAGTACAACAATACAAGCCCCTTGGCTGAATCAGAGTGAAAATTCTACGCATCGGTAGCTAGCAACTCAGAAGGGTCTCCATCTTTTATTCTTCTCGCCCACAAGCATCCTTGAGCGAAGCGACGCATCCCTCAGTTGTACCATCCGTCGGTGTTGTTGTCATAGTCGGACTCGTACCCTGCACACCCAAAGTCTATCCCCAAGGAGAGGGATAGGTCCACGTCACCAACTGTATGCAGCTTTAGGTGGCCTAACTTCTAAAGGGTAAGAAAAGAGACAAGGTAGCAGCTCGGGTTTCCTATGCAGTAACAGCAAAGTAACAACAAGATATCTCCATCAAGATCCCACCCCAAACTCTCAACTCAGCTCGGAAACAACTGGTACCCCAGGGCCCCGTCTCCACAACCTATCTCCATCTAGGGTCGGTGCGAGAACTTCCTCTCCTTGCACCTCAATGATTGCAATCGGATCCACGAGGTAGAGGGGGCCACTCTCCTCTCCCCGACTGCAACCACGGCTCACCACACTCTCAATTACAGGGGGAAGGTAGAAATCCCAAAACATGAGAACAAAGCTACCAGGGGACATGTCCGTGACCGAGGACATGGCTATAGCTATAGATCGAGCAACTCTGCAGAGCGTGTACACCAGTACCCAACTCGGAAAGGAACCCGGCCGGTGTACGGCCGACCGAGCCCATCCTACCATGCGAACTCTCGGTAGTTACGGTCACATCCTGCATCCGGCCCTCAAAGCGATCCCCCACGAAGGGAATTGCATCGGAACTGTGAAATGCTTCCGTGTGGCCACACGGGAGTCACACTGAGAGAAGGTGGTCTCACTCCCACCTCTCCCCCACTGATACCCCGCTATCCTACTGGCAGGTATGGATCCGCACTTGCCGAGCTCAACTCGGCCCTAACCCCACACTCGGCGAGGTGGTGTGTACGTAAGGTCCCGTGAAAAGGTCTGTCCACTCGCTTTCAGACCGGGGCGAGCTCATCTCCTCCAAGCGTAAGTAAAACCCCAACACCTGTGCTCCAAAAACCGTAAAAGTGGGGACACACTGAGGAGTGCACCCCTTTTCGAGATCACCCCCGGCAAAGTACCCAAAACGCCTTCTCCTGCCGGTTTTTACCCCACACGCGCCTAGAACCACTATTCCCATCCCAACACATGCATCGCGAAGCTCAGCGTATATACACACTTATATATATATAGTAGTAGTAGGGCAATCAAGGACAGGGTAATTAAAGAAGGCAGTGCAAGGTTCATTATCATGCATTTAAAGTAAAGTGCTAGCATACTATATAGCAATGCCTAATAGGTATTCAGAATCAGTCGGGCGTGAACCTGCGGTCGGGTAGTCGTCAGCGACGTAGTCGCCGGTGTAGTCGTACTCCGGGTTCAACTCCCCGGCTCCAGCTGGTCCTATAACGCGTAAATTAAAATAAAGACGGGTCCTATTGCAATTAACTCCAAATGAACAGCGATTAAGAGTCAAAAGAGGGCAAACACTAGTCCTGCACGGAGTTTAAGATTTTAGAAAATTTTTGGAAAATGTTTTGTATTTTTTGGAGTTAAAATGGATTTACTATGATTTTCCAAAGATAAAATATAATTCTGGAAAACAAAATATGTATATACCATCCCAAATAGGGCGGCCACAAAAGATCCAGCCAGGATCAGGTCGGCCAGCGCCGGTGTGGCTGCTGTGTGGTTGAAAAGCGACGGGCTGGCCGCATGGGATTCGGGGGATCAAACTGCGGCCAGTGCCCGTGTAGGCGGGCGTGAGGCGTGTTTGGGGACTGGTCGGCCACACAGGATCCGCGGGATCCGCTGCGGCAAGATCGAGGTGTGGTCCGGTTTGTGCAACAAAACCCCTCTGGGTTTTAAGGTGGCACGCAAGGTGTTCGATGCCATGCCCCTAAGGGATGGCGGATCGGCAAGGGCTTGCCGACGGCGAGGGTGGACGGCGGCCGACCAACAAGCAACATGACACGACTCAGGTAGATCTAGGGTTTCATCCGGGCGAAGAAAAAGGCGGCCTTGACTTGGGACTCCGGCACGGTGGCGGCGAGGTTGGGTTCGGCGCGGCGGGTGGACAAGGCTCCTGTGGCGGCGAGGCTGGGGTTGCCTGCGTCGGTCGGGCTGGTCGTGAGCGTGTGTGCGAGCGCATGCGCATGAGTGCGCACGGACGCGCGGATGCGAACCGGGTGTCCCCGGCGTCAAGCTACAACCGCAGAGCGGTGGCTCAGTGCGCCTGCGTGCGGGCGAGCACTGGTGGCTTGGCCACAGTGGCGAGCCTAGCGATAGCACACGGGGAACGCACACAGTGGCGAACGGTTGGACCAGGCGCGCCATGTAAAAGAGGTGGTCGAAAGGGTAAGGCCTTGGGCCTCGGCCTCACGGCGTGCACGAGCGGGCCGATGCGCTGGGGTGTATGGCGGCGTCGTGGCGGAACGAGATGGGGAAAAGACCCGGGCGGCGATGACGGCCCGGCGGCACGGCTTCTCGCGCGGCGTCGGCATCTCTCGCTCGCATGCGTGCGCGCGCGTGTGCGTGTCGATGGCTCGGCCTCGGCGGCGGGCCGAGACTCGGCGAGCACGCGACACTGAAAGAAACGACACGGTAGCAAGCAAAGGAGCGCGCGCGGCGTCGATGGCAGCGGCACCTGCAAAACGGCTGGCATGGCTCGATGGCCAACACTCAGATGACGGTGGGTTGCGCGGCGGCGCGGCGCAAACAAGCGGGCTAACAGGCGAGCACACAAGGCTCGGTTCAGTCCACGGCTCGACGGCCGGGACACACAGCACGATGAGGGGTTCGGGATGCTCACCTTGTGCTCCTGGACGCGGCGGCGGTGAAGAAGGTGCGGCGGCGGTGGGGGCTCGGAGCAGCAGGTGAAGAGGAAGCAGGGGATCAGGTCCGGCTCTGTGCGTGGTGAGGTGTGTTGACCGGTGGGTCCCACCTGTAAGCGACTGAGGTGGCGGCAAAGGGATGGCAGGCCTACTGGGCCGGTAGCTGGCAGGCCGGCGCAAGGTTAGGGTGCTCCGGGGTACTCTGCGGTGAGGTTAAGGGCGTCCGGCAGACCTGCTCCGGCGAGGTTAAGGCCCAAGCTAGCTTAGGGGTTTTCTATTTTCCTTCCTCCTCTTCTCCTATTTAACTTATTATTCAAATTTGAATTTGCATTCAAAATTTGAATCCCACACAATAAAAATCCAATAAAATCCAAATAAATCCAAACTTCTCACACTAACATTTTATAAGTCCTAAATTTATTATTTGACTTAAAATAAATCTAGGAGTAAGGGGAAGAGGCATAGAAGACAATCTTATGTTTTCTTTAATCACCCAAGTTCAAATCAAAAATTTTAGAAATCTCAATTTTGCATCCAAACAAAAATTCAGGATGTTACAGAACTCCCCCCTCACAAGAATCTCGTCCCCGAGATTAAGAAGTTACCTCCAGTTCGAAGAGGTGAGGGTATTTCTCCCTCATGACCGACTCCTTCTCCCACGTCGCTTCGCGCTCGGAGTGGTTGCTCCAGAGCACTTTGCAGAAGCGAGTGGTGGTCTTCCTGGTCGACTTTTCTGCCCAGGCCAGGATTCTGACCGGGTACTCCAAGTACTCCAGGGTGTCTTGCACGTCGAGTGCCTGAGCGGGCACCCTCTTCTCTGTAACCACGCACTTCCAGAGTTGAGACACGTGGAACACGGGGTGAACCCCAACGAGCTCTGGTGGCAGCTCAAGCTTGTATACCACCTTCCCGACTCTCTTCACGATCTGATACGGACCAACAAACCTCGAAGATAGCTTTCCCTTGACATGGAACCTCTTGGTGCCTTGGAGAGGTGAAACCCTCAAGTAGAAGTGCTCTCCCACTTCAAACGAGACGTCTCTCCTCTTTGGATCAGCATAGCTCTTCTGTCTGCTCTGGGCTATCTTCAGATTCTCTCTGACCTTAGCAACATTTTCCTCGGCTTCAACAATGGTGGCGGGACCAAAGAAGGTTTGCTCCCCCACCTCGGACCACATCAACAGTGTCCGACACTTTATGCCATAAAGAGCCTCGAAGGGTGCCATCTTCAGACTTGCTTGAAAACTGTTGTTGTACGAGAACTCGGCATACGGCAGACTCTTCTCCCAGTCAGAGTTGTAGGTCAACACACAAGCTCTCAACAGGTCTTCAAGTACTTGATTCACTCTCTCAGTCTGTCCATCGGTCTGTGGGTGAAAGGTAGTGCTGTAGTCGAGGGACGTGCCTAGAGAACCATGCAAACTCTTCCAAAACTATGCTGTGAACTGTGGTCCTCGATCCGACACAATGCTGCGGGGGACCCCGTGTAACCTCAAGATGTGTTCTGTGTAGAGGTCCACAAGTCTCGGTACACGGTAATCCTCCCGGATCGGTATGAAGTGAGCTACCTTGGTAAGCCTGTCAACTATCACCCATATGGCATCATGCCCTCTCTGTGTGTGAGGCAAACCCACTACGAAGTCCATGCTGATATCCTCCCATTTCTAGACGGGTATCTCAAGCGGCTGTAGCAAACCAGCAGGTCTCTGATGTTCTTCCTTCACTCTCTGACACGTGTCGCATCGAGCGACATACTCAGCAATGTCTTCCCTCATTTTCTCCCACCAGAAATGTACCTTCAGATCTTGGTACATCTTCGTGTATCCAGGGTGAATCGAGTACCGAGAGTCGTGAGCTTCTTTCAGAATCGAGTCTCGGATCTCCATGCTTCGGGGTACACATATACGATCCTTCAACCACAGAGTGCCTTGCTCGTCGAGGCGGTAGTCAGCTGCCTTGCCTCTTGCCATCAAGTCTTTCACTTCTTCAATTTCTGGGCATCCTTTCTGAGCTTGCCGAATCTGGTCTTCTAGGGTGTACTTCACTCTCAGTTCATTCAACTGTCCTTTCTCAACTATCTCCAACTTCAGCTTCTCCATTTCCTCATACGGTGCCGGTTGTTCCTTCTGCACCATCAGATTGTTGCAGTAGTTCTTGCGGCTCAGGGCATCGGCTACAACATTTGCTTTACCAGGATGGTAGTGGATGTTCAAGTCATAGTCCTTGATCAGTTCAAGCCATCTTCGATGCCTCAGATTCAACTCAGATTGTGTGAAGAAGTACTTCAAGCTCTTGTGGTCGGTGTAAATGTCACATTTGTTGCCCATCAGGTAGTGCCTCCATATCTTCAAAGCGTGAATGACAGCAGCCAGCTTGAGGTCATGAGTGGGATAGTTCTCCTCATGCTTCCGAAGCTGTCGTGAGGCATAAGCAACGACCTTGCCTCCTTGCATCAACATGCAACCAAGTCCTTGTCTCGAAGCGTCACAATACACCACGAAGTCCTTGCTCGCATCGGGAAGAGTCAGGACCGGTGAAGTAGTTAGGCGGGTCTTGAGCTCTTGAAAGCTTGCTTCACATTTGTCCGACCATAGAAACGGTGTGTTGCTCTTCAACAGTTCTGTCATTGGCTTCGCAATCTTGGAGTAGTTCTCGATGAACCGGCGGTAGTATCTGGCTAAACCGAGAAAACTACGAATCTCTGTCACTGTCTTGGGTGACTGCCACTTGGACACTGCTTCTATCTTGCTCGGGTCTATGGCCACTCCTTCTGCTGACAACACGTGACCGAGAAAGGCGACCTCTTCCATCCAGAACTCACACTTGCTGAACTTGGCATACAGCTGCTGTTGCCTTAGCTTCTCCGCACTATCCTTAGGTGCTCTTCATGTTCCTCTGCGGTCTTGGAGAAGACCAGTATGTCATCAATGAAGACAACGACACACTTGTCTAAATCCTCCATGAACACCTTGTTCATCATGTTCATGAAGTATGCTGGGGCGTTCGTAAGACCGAACGATACGATAGTGTACTCGTACTGTCCGTACAGGGTCACAAACGCGGTCTTGAAGATGTCCTCCGGTCGAATCTTCTTCTGGTGGTAGTCTGATCGGAGGTCAATCTTGCTGAAGAACTTGGCTTGCCATAGCTGATCCATCAGGTCATCGATCTGTGGTAGCGGGTACTTGTTCCTGATGGTTACCTCATTGAGCACGCGGTAATCGACACACAGACGCTGAGTCCCATCTTTCTTCGGCACAAACAGAGCTGGTGAACCCCATGGTGAGGCACTCGGTCGAATGAACCCTCTCTCGAGAAGTGAGTCCAACTCTGCCTTCAACAGCTTCAGCTCAACTTCTGCCATTCTATACGGACTCTGAGCTATAGGTGTGGTTCCCGGTACCAGGTTGATCACGAACTCCACATCACGGTCTGGAGGCAAACCCGACAGCTCTTCTGGAAACACGTCTGAGTACTCACAAACCACTGGCACATCCGAGATGGCTTTTGTGTGAAGACTGTATACAGCTAGTATGTCTCGAGACTTCATCGGCTCGAAGGTGACCTTTCTTCCATCGGGGTGTACCAAGGTCACAAGTCGCGGTGAAGTGGAGATGACACCTTTGTGGGCGGTGATCTAGTCCATCCTTAGAATGATGTCAATGCCATTGGAGGGCAACACTGTAAAATCCCCCAAGAACTTGTGGTCTTGAATGACCACATCCACATCTTTACATAGCAAGGTGCATCTGATGTCTCCGAGAGGTGAACTCGTGACGATAGGAATCAGTCGGGTGGTTGTAGGGAGGGAGAGTTTGTTTACAAACCTAGAGGTTATGTACGACCCGGTTGCACCGGTATCGAAGAGAACCAAAGCATTAGTACCACAAACCAAAAACTCACTGATCATGACATCAGGAGCGTCAGCAGCCTCCTCCTCAGTGAGGTGGTTGAGCCTCCCACAGCCGGCAGATGGCAGTGGTGCAACCTGAGGAGGTCTTCCTCCTGGAGTAGGTGCTCTTGCGGGTGTAGCAGCGGTCTTCTTGTCGGGGCAGTCATAGGACTTGTGCCCAGGCTTGCCACAGGCGAAGCAAGTCAGAGTGAAGCCTCCAGTGGTAGGTCTTGTGGCGCTCTGCGGTGGACGGTTGTAGCCTCCACCCTTCTGCGGGTAACCGGGGTTCCTTCCTCTAGGGAACGGTCCACGACCGCTTCCGAAGCTGCACCTAGGCTGGTTGTGCCCCGGGCGGTAGCTCCCCCTCAGCAGGTTGCTCTATCCGCTCCTCTGCTTCTGGAATGATCGGTCGTGGTGATCCCGATCTCCCATCCTCTTCTTCCCCTTCATGCGCTCCTCGTGGCCCCTCCTCTCCTTCTCGACCGCGATGGCGCGGTTGACCAGGTGGCACAGGGACTTGTGCTCGCTCGCCTTCAGCCCCTGGCGAAGGCCGTGGTGGAGGCCTCGCAGGAACCAGAACTGCTTCTTCTGGTTGGTGTTGGTGTCGTCGGGGGCGTAGCGCATCATCTTCATGAAGTGGCGCTCGTACTCCTCTAGCCTCATTGCACCCTGCATCATGGTGCGGAACTCCTGAGCCTTCTGGATCATCAGCTCGCTGGGCAGGTACTGCTCGCGGAACGCCTCGCAGAACTCCAGCCAGGTGATGAAGGCTGGGTTCGGGTGGCTGGCGGAGTAGTTGTCCCACCAAGACTTCGCAGGACACTCCAGCTGGTGCGTGGCGATGGCGATACACTCCTCGTCGGTGCAGACAGTGAGGTCGAGCTTGGTCTCAATCACCCTCAACCAATCGTTGGCATCGAGCGGATCATCCGAGTAGCTGAAGGTGGGGGCCTTCAGGCGGATGAACCTCTCGATCTTCTTCGTGAGGTCCTCGTCGGGTGGGGCATTGCGGTTCCCACCGTTGCCTCGGTGCTCCATGGCTTCCACCATCCTCTGCATCAGCTGAGTCTGTAGGGCCATCACGTCCACCAAGTTGGGTGGTGGCGGTGGTGGCTGCTCTGGCTCAGGCTGGTCTTGCTCCAGCTCTTGCTCAGCTTCTCCCTCCTCGTCTCCAGCTTCAGGGCCCTCGGGCGGCGGTGGTGGCGGTGGCGCACTGGCACCCCGGCCTCGAGCTCCCCGAGCTCCTCCACGGATGGGTGGGCATCCACGGCCACGGGCAGGTGCACATCCACGTCCACGTGCGGCGGCACGACCACGTCCGCGGCCACAGCTCTGTGGGGCTTCCTCCTCATCGGCAGCCTCCTCGAGGCGTGCCAGCAGACGACCAGACCTTCGGATCAACATCCTTCTGAAAACACGACCAGGGAAGAAAAGACTTTTATACAACATCACTCACCAACATATATGAGTCTGAGAACAAGCATGAAAATAAGACTAAGTATATAATCTAACACTCAATGAGAAAATGCATTAAGACACAAATAACTCCATTAAGATCCAAGCATACAACAAGCATGAATAGTACATATGCTTCCTCGAGGCTGACTCAGACCTTAGAGGTAGCAGCTCAAATCAACGCTCTAATACATCATTACATGCTCAAAAGGGTGGTGCCTACAAGATGTGACATGAAACTTTTCATGCACCGGAACATGCTCTTGGCTACATGGAACAACTCATGGAAACTACTATCTTACAACTCTACTCTCATGCCAGGTCACCGCTCTACACCCTACTCGGTGTGAGCCCTCTTGTACGAGACAAGGTAGCGGTCCTCTATGGGGTAGTTCAAAGGGATGATCCTGGACACCAAGGCATGTGCCTCCCTCACCTCCTCGATCTCGACGGGGGTCGGCATCCAAGCCATCGGACACAGGTGCAGCTTGAGCCTTAAAGGGTGCAGCTCGAAGGTCTCTGTGCGGATCGCACGCTGGGACTCGAAGGGTAGCTCTCCGTTGAGCTCCATGAGCTCGTCCACTCGGAGGGAATCGGCGTCCTCCTACGTCTTCTTCAGTCTCTCGGCCTTGTCTCTCAGGTAGACGCCCATGCGCGTGAGCCACACGAGGTTGGCGACATTCTCCGCCTTGCACTTCTCCAGGTTCTTCACCTTGTTCCTCTCGCAGCCGAGCAGGTGGCCGCGCACTGTGAGCATGTCGTCCTTGCTCTGAAGCCTGTCTCTCAGTCGGCTCTGGCTCACGGTCATCTTGCGAAGGACCTCCTTGACGTGCAGCAACTCCTCGCGTGTAGCCACACGCTCCCTCTCCACCTGCAGTAGTGTGGTGTTCGCGCAGTTGACGCCCTACTCAAGCTGGCGAACATGGTAGCGGAGTGCGCGGTTCTCCCTCTCCAACTCAAGGTAGTGAGGCAGGTGAAGTCGGGCCTCGGCAGTGGCGTCCTTGATCTCGCTGAAGAGGTTCAGCGACTCGTTCTCCAGGCGGCGGGTGTACTTGTCGAGGTCGACAAGGTAACTAGCTATCTCCACCAACGTCTCGTCAGACTCACGGAAGGGTGCAACGTCGACGTCGTCCTGGATCCCCTCGTGTGAAGGGACTCCATCCACGAGCGGTGCCAGGCGCCAGTAGTCGCGGGGCAGAAGGCGAAGCGCCCCGATCTCGAACGTGCCACGGTACTGAGCGAGAAGGCAGCCCAGTGCCTGGCGGCAGGTGAGGTCCAACGCAGTCGGGACGGTCATGGCGGTGCTGTAGCTGACCTCCCCCTTGAAGCCTGGAAGCGCCGGGTGTGGAAGGATGGCAACTGTGCAAAGCACCAGCTGCCCCGTCACGGCGGGCACGTACTCAACGCGGTACGTGACGTAGGTAGGAGGGACCCCGAGCCTGAGGAGGGCCCTCTCCAACCAGTGGCAGAGCCCCCCGCACGTCTTGGGGGTGATCTCCGCAACTTGGCGCTCCATTTCTTGTGACACGTATGAAATTTTAGTTAGCACAGGTAAGGAAGAAGTTTTAAAGAGAGAAAAGTTGTATACCATAGCTCAAGGGTATGCAGATAGAAATAGAGCGTATAGAGTCCTATCTCTATCGGCCATTTCTAGGGATACGTGCTACGGTCAAGTATGGCTCTGGTACCACCTGTAAAGCCCTGGATTTTCGATGAGGAAAACCCGAATCCTTGTACCTTTGCGATAGTCCCTGGATCAGTGGCTATCGCGTATAGAACACATCACGGAAGGTAAAACAAAGCCATACATCGCATCACACAAATATCAGTACATAATTTATTACATGTCCATTATGGAGTACAACATTACAAGCCTCTTGGCTGAATCAGAGTGAAAATTCTACGCAGCGGTAGCTAGCATCTCAGAAGGGTCTCCATCTTTTATTCTTCTCGCCCACAGGCATCATTGAGCGAAGCGACACATCCCTCAGTCGTACCATCCGTCGGCATTGTTGTCGTAGTCGGACTCGTACCCTGCACACCCAAAGTCTATCCCCAAGGAGTGGGATAGGTCCACGTCACCAACTGTATGCAGCTTTAGTCCTAACTTCTAAAGGGTAAGAAAAGAGACAAGGTAGCAGCTCGGGTTTCCTATGCAGCAGCAGCAGCAAAGTAACAATAAGATATCTCCATCAAGATCCCACCCCAAACTCTCAACTCAGATCAGAAACACCTGGTACCCCAGGGCCCCATCTCCACAACCTATCTCCATCTAGGGTCGGTGCGAGAACTTCCTCTCCTCGCACCTCAATGATTGCAATCGGATCCGCGAGGTAGAGGGAGCCACTCTCCTCTCCCTAACTGCAACCACGGCTCACCATACTCTCAACTACAGGGGGAAGGTAGAAATCCCAAAACATGAGAACAAAGCTAACAGGGGACATATCCGTGACCGAGGACGCGGCTATTGCTATAGATCGAGCAACTCTGCAGAGCGTGTACACCAGTACCCAACTCGGAATGGAACCCGGAAGGTGTACGGCCGACCGAGCCCATCCTACCGTGCGAACTCTCGGTAGTTACGGTCCCATCCTACATCCGGCCCTCAAAGTGATCCCCCGCGAAGGGAATTGCACCGGAACTGTGAAATGCTCCCGTGTGGCCACACGGGAGTCGCACTGAGAGAAGGTGGTCTCACTCCCACCTCTCCCCCACTGATGCCCCGCTATCCTGCTGGCGGGTATGGATCCGCACTTGCCGAGCTCAACTCGGCCCTAACCCCACTCTCGGCGAGGTGGTGTGTACGTAAGGTCCCGTGAAAAGGTCTGTCCACTCGCTTTCAGACCGGGGCGAGCTCATCTCCTCCAAGCATAAGTAAAACCCCAACACCTGTGCTCCAAAAACCGTAAAAGTGGGGACACACTGAGGAGTGCACCCCCATCACCGATCCCAGATCGGTTGTTTCGAGCTCACCCCCGCTAAAGTACCTAAAACGCCTTCTCCTGCCGGTTTTTACCCCACACGCACCAAGAACCACTATTCCCATCCCAACACATGCATCGCGAAGCTCAGCATATATACACGCTTATATATATAGTCGTAGTAGTAGGGCAATCAAGGACGGGGTAATTAAAGAAGGCAGTGCAAGGTTCATAATCATGCATTTAAAGTAAAGCGCTAGCATACTATATAGCAATGCCCAATAGGTATTCAGAATCAGTCGGGCGTGAACCTGCGGTCGGGTAGTCGTCGGCGACATAGTCGTCGGTGTAGTCGTACTCCGGGTTCAACTCCCCGGCTCCAGCTGCCCTATAACGCGTAAATTAAAATAAAGATGGGTCGTATTGCAATTAACTCCAAATGAACATCGATTAAGAGTCAAAAGAGGGCAAACACTAGTCCTACACGAAGTTTAAGATTTTAGAAGAATTCTGGAAAAGGTTTTGTATTTTTCGGAGTTAAAATGGATTTACTATGATTTTCCAAAGATAAAATACAATTCTGGAAAACAAAATACGTATATACCATCCCAAACAGGGCGGCCACAAAAGATCTGGCCAGGATCAGGTGCGGCCAGTGCCGGTGCGGCTGCTGTGTGGCTGAAAAGCGACGGGCTAGCCACATGGGATCCGGGGGATCAAACTGTGGCCAGCGCCCGTGTAGGCGGGCGTGAGGCGTGTTTGGGGACTGGTCGGCCAGACGGGATCCGCGGGATCCGCTGCGACAAGATCGAGGTGTGGTTCGGTTTGTGCAACAAAACCCCTCTGGGTTTTAAGGTGGCACGCAAGGTATTCGACGTAATGCCCCTAATGGACGGCGGATCGGCAAGGGCTTGCCGGCGGCGAGGGTCGACGGCGACCGACCAACAAGCGACACGACGTGGCTCAGCTAGATCTAGGGTTTCAACCGGGCGAAGAAAGAGGCGGCCTTGACTTGGGACTCTGGCACGGCGGCGGCAAGGTTGGGTTCGGCGCGGCGGGCGGACAAGGCTCCTGCGGCGGCGAGGCTAGGGTTGCCTGCGTCGGTAGGGCTGCTCGCGAGCGTGTGTGCGAGCGCGTGCGCATGAGTGTGCACGGACGCACGGATGCGAACCGGGTGTCCCCGGCGTCGAGCAATAGCCGCAGTGTGGTGGCTCAGTGCGCCTGCGCGCGGGTGAGCGCCGGTGGCTTGGCCACAGCGGCGAGCCTGGTGACAGCACACGGGGAATGCACATGGTAGCGAACGGTTGGACCAGATGCACCATGGAAAAGAGGCGGCCGAAAGGGTAAGGCCTTCGGCCTCGACCTCACAACGTGCACGCGCGAGCCGGCGCGCTGGGGTACGCGGCGGCATCACGACGGAACGAGATGGGGAAAAGACCCGGGCGGCGATGTCGGCCCGGCGGCACGGCTCCTCGCGTGGCGCCGCGAGAACCGGTGTGGTTCAAGGACCGGTGGATGGTCGCATCCTGGTGTGATGAGTGATTGACAACGTTGTGTGGACTGACTCTTGGCTAAGTATTAAAGGTGCAGGTTGCAGCTTGACTGGTGTTGGTGCAGGTGAAGAGCAAGCGCGAAAGATCGTTGTCGGGTAGGCCTCCAAGTGTGGAGAAGACAAGTAGGCTTGGCTCGAGGGACCCGGTGGCCAGCGGGGTCAAGTGCGGGCCGCATGGTGGCAAGAACGGCAAGATGAAGTCGTGGACGGTTTCTTAGTTGAGCCTCAAAACCAAGGTCAAGCCGGGACTACGTGGGAGCCGAGTCATGAGTGGTGATCGGCGGAGGCTACACCGAGTTCGCGGGATTTCCAGTGGTTCACCAGAAAACCGCTGGGTTCCTTGGTTGATCCACAAAGCCAAGACCGAAGACCGAAGGCAGCAGCACTGGACCGGTCTGACCGGTGGGTACCGGTCTGACCGGTGTGCGACAACGTGTTCCGGAGACTTCGAAGCGGAGGACACACGTCGGGATCGTAAGGCTTGCGTCGAGACTAAGCAAGTTTGCGGTCGCTGGGCGTCCGTCCGATGGTGCTACGACGAAGTTTCCCAAAAGGCCCTTGGGGGGTGTGTATCTTAGTTTAATGTAACAGGGGTAGTTTCGTCTTTCGGCTAGCCTCCATATAACCCAAGTGGTGACAGGGTGGCAGCCATCTCTTGGAACCCTAGCTCATTTGCTTTTGCTATTTTCCCTTCCTATTTTTTCCTTAGGATTTTTAGGACTAGCTTGAGAGCTTCATGGTGAGATCTTGTGAGAGGGAAGGATGATTGGGAGGCAAGCTAGACCTTGTATGAACCTTCATGGTATGTATAGATGATTCGGCGTGTTTCCTCAATGTTTGATTGTGTCTCTCCCGTTTTCCCTTTTTCGGTGATTTTCGGAGCCTTTTCTTTGTGATTTTCTTGTGGCGGTTTTGAGACCTTTCTCTTTGGGATTTGGTGGGGGATGTATGTGTGAACCCTTCGTGGTTCTTTTCCCTTTGATTCCCCTCCCAAATCCTGAGTAAAGGGGCTCAATTTTGGGACTTTCTCCGGTTTAGGGTTAGAGGCATTCTTAGTGGAAGTCCTTCGATTCCTCTTATTTTAGCAAGTTTTGGTGGACCAAATCGTGGCTATGGAGTGCCCATGAGGTACTCCTACTATCCCCAAAGTCTTGTGCGAATCCGTGGAGCGAATCGGGAGATCGGGATTTGGATTTGGAAGTGTTGACCCGCGGCTCGCTGTTCATCCCGAGCTGCCCAGGCCTGACCAGTCTGACCGGTGCATGTGACTAGTCTGACCGGTGCAAGGTCCCTGTGGGATTTGCCTCGGGTGAACTACCTGCTCTGTGTGGTTTTG
The DNA here is from genome assembly GCA_036936925.1 of Cenchrus fungigraminus. Classification (NCBI taxonomy): domain Eukaryota; kingdom Viridiplantae; phylum Streptophyta; class Magnoliopsida; order Poales; family Poaceae; genus Cenchrus; species Cenchrus fungigraminus. The sequence goes on along the minus strand of CM072772.1, from coordinate 50,172,226 downwards.
GGCTGTGGTGCTGTTGGTCAGTTCTTGGCTGGTTTCAAGGGGTTTTGCTAGGTTTGGTGAAGGTTTTTCTTCTCCTTCAGTTTGATGTTGGAGGTGGTTTTTTTCCAGGGCCTAGAGAATTCACTAAGGCTTCCTGGAATGTTTCTGTGCACTTGCTGTAGTCACCGGCCTGACCAGCGCTGTCCACCGGTCTGACCGGTGCCATCGGTATGACCGACGAGAGCCATCGGTCTGACTGGTGTAGCACTGACAGCAGGCTGTGCAGATTTCCACTACGTGTTTGGAGTGTTTGTTTCAGTTGGTTGAGTTGTTGGTTCCTAGGATCAGTAACACTGCAATGGCTATGTGGTCTTGGCCAACTTGGGTAGTTGGGTCGGAGAAGTGTTTTGGTTAGCCGTGTTCATCTTGTTGGAGTTGTCATCTCCTTCGAGAAGAATTTTTATCGGCTCCCATTCATTCCCCCCCTCTGGTCGCCAGTTCGGCCCTTCAAGTGGTATCAGAGCCGGTTACGGGTCTTTCAAGACTCTAACCAGTCTATGATCCAAGGATGGCGTACCAGGAACGGGGATCGGGTCCTCCGCACTTCGATGGCAAAAACTACCAGATGTGGCAGAGGCGGATGGCAGCTTTCCTCCGCGGAAAGGGTCAGATCCTTTGGGACGTTACGGTGAACACAGCTTATGTTCATCCGATTAACTTCCTTGCTCCGGGATCGAGGGACATGCACGACGCCAACAACAAGGCGGTCGACTACTTGTTTCGTGCTCTGTGTCAATCCAAATTCGATCGGGTTCAGACAGAGGACTTGGCTTGTAGGATTTGGGAGCAGTTGAAGAATGATCACGCTAGAAATGCTCAGGTTCTGGCTTGGTTGTACGTGACTTACCGGAGAGAGTACGAGAACTTCACTCATCTCCCTGGTGAGTCAATTGAAACCATGTTCCAGCGGTTCACCGTGATTGTGAACAACATGAGGGCTAATGTGGCCGTGCTCCCGTACGATGATCATGACAGAGATGTGAAGCTCTTGCACGCTTTGGATCGTACAGTTTGGGATGGAAAGGTCAAGGCCATTCTTGAGTCCGAGAAGTATGACACTTTGACGGTAGACGAGCTGTTCTCTAAGCTCAAATCAGCTGAGGTGGATAGTAGTGTGACAGCCCGTCTTGAGAGCCCGACTGATTCCCGTAGTCTTGCTCTCGTCGGTGGCTCAAGTGCTAAGTCTAACGCTAACCCATCCTCTCGGATGTACTCTTTGTCCTCTTTGATGTCTTTGCCAGATGAGGAGTATGACGTGCTTGGAGAGGACGAGCTGGCGCTGCAGACCAGGAGGTTCGAGAGGATGCACGAGAACCGGGTCAACACAAGGAGGAACACGAGGATGTGCTTTCAGTGCGGCAAGCCGGGACACCTCATCGCCGACTGCCCCGAGAAGATGGAGAACAAGGACAACTATGTTGATGCTCACTAACTCTTATTTTTATGCATCAACAATACATGAAAAAGGACCAAAAAGATAAATCAACAGTAGTATAGGGCCTTGGACTAATGAATTCCACGAATTTTGGTGAATTATATATTTTCAGGGACTATTCAGGAAAATGCGAAAAGAATGAATTCTAGAAGGCTCCAGAAGACTCCCGAACTGAACCGAAGTGGTCTCCAAGAAAATATGCATCTAGAAGGGACAAGAGGCCCACACGCGAAGGCGGAGCCCAGTCGGGGCCCAGGCCAGGCCGACCGGCCCTATAGGGAGGCCGATCGGGCTCCCCCTGGCCCCGATCAGGCCCTGCTTCGGGAAGGTTCCTCCACCGCCTCTTAGGGTTAATCTAAACCACATGTTTAGGTCGGTTTGATCCTACGGCGACGGATTATCCCTCCGGGCTATATAAGCAACCCCAGACCCCCCCTAGGGGATGGTATGCATCTCTCAGAAGATCATCATCATCAGGCCAAGACAGGAGAAGAAGAGGATACATCAGAGATAGGATAGCTACTTCATAGTTCAAGATCTAATTTCTAGATCAAGAACCTAGTTCTAGATAGAGAGTCAGATTCGAGTAGAGTTGAGCTTTGCTCCAGTTCCAGATCTGTAAGTTATCAAGATTCAGTTCTTATATTGTTTCTCAATGACTTTATGCTATTTCAATGTTATGTGTGCAATTGCAAAGTTCTTACTTTATTCTAGTAGTATATTTGGTATAGTCATGATTAATGATAAGTCTACGCACTTATTCGTAGAGCTCCTAGTATATTACGCGCGTATGCTAGGTAGTAGAAAGTATGTAAGCATGGTGCTTAGATATAATTTACTTGCGGATTCACCTTATACTCCGGGTCGAGTGGTAGATCGTGGGCGTGACAGGCCTATTGAGTCCTTTGCAGTCCACCCCCCGAGTATAAGACTAGTCGAACAATGATTCTTGGGAGGATCAAGTTTCGTCCTTGATCTTCTTGGGTAATCTTCGGGGTGTTGAGGACCATGTGTTTCGAGGACCGGTGGATAGTCGCTTCCTGGTGTGATGAGTGATTGACAACGTTGTGTGGACTGACTCTTGGCTAAGTATTGCAGGTGCAGGTTGCGGCTTGACTGGTGTTGGTGCAGGTGAAGAACAAGCACGAAAGGTCGTTGCCGGTGAGGCCTCCAGGTGTGGAGAAGACAAGTAGGTTTGGTTCGAGGGACCCGGTGGCCAGCGGAGTCAAGTGCGGGCCGCATGGTGGCAAGAACAGCGGGACGAAGTCGTGGACGGTTTCTTGGTTGAGCCTCAAAACCAAGGTCGAGCTGGGACTACGTGGGAGCCGAGTCATGAGTGGTGATTGGCGGAGGCTACACCGAGTTCGCGGGGTTTGCAGTGGTTCACCAGAAAACTACTGGGTTACTCGGTTGAGCCACAAAACCGAGGCCGAAGACTCGACGAGGAGGTGCGGCCACCCAGGCCGGTTCAACCGTCCAGGAGGGGCAGTCAGACCGCATGGGCCGGTCTAACATCCCAGGGGGGGCGGTCTCACCCCCGGGTCGCAGCCGCCGAGAAGCTTCGAAGCGGAGGACACGCGTCGGGATCGCAAGGCTTGCGTCGAGGCAAAGCAAGGTGGCGGTCGCTGGGCATCCGTCCGATGGAGAAAATCTGAAGACTTCCAAATTCGCCCTTGAGGGGCATGTATCCCTAGTTATCTAGTAAGGGTAGTTTAGTCTTTAGGGTGCGTCCATATAAACACTTGAGGGGATGGATGGCAGCCAACTCTGGGAACTCTAGCCCATTTTGTTTTCCCATTTTCGTTTCTATTTTCCTCTAGTTTTCTAGGACTAGCTTGAGAGCTTCATGTGAGATCTAGAGAGAGGGATGGATGATTGGGTGGCAAGCTAGACCTTGTATGAACCTTCATGGTATGTATAGATGATTCGGCGTGGTTCCTCAAGGTCTTGTGTTGTCTTTCCCGTTCTCCTTTTTGGTGATTTTCGGAGCCCTTTCTTGTGATTTTCTTGGCGGAGTTTTGAGGGCGATTTCTTGCGGGATTCTTGTTGGGTGTCACGTATGAGGACCTTGTGCCTCTTTGGCTGGTGACTTTGCCCCAAGAACTCCCTTGAATCGACCTCGATTTGGTGGTTTTTCGAGTTGCTCGAGTTCTTGACCTAGAGGGCCTAAATTCGCGATTCCCTTTGATTGTGGGCGTTTCGATTCGATTCCTTTGAGGGAGAGGTTGCCCAGGAGGTAACCAACTATCCCCGAAGTTTCGCCGCAATCCGTGGGGTGAATCGGGAGATCGGGCGATGGGAAGTTGAGGGTTGACCCGCGGCCAGTTTTTCTGGGTAGGGCGGTCTAACCGCCATAGGGGGGCGGTCTAACCGCCCTGGGTCATCCAGGTGAAGGTTTTGATTTTGCCAAGTTTTCCTCTGTGAGTTCGTTCGCCTTGATCAGAGGAGCCTTCAGGTGAAATCTTGGTTCGTTTTGGTGCAGTTTGCTAGGAGTTCTTGCCTTGAGTTCGTTGTTGGGTACAAGAGGTTAGACCGCCCGTGGTAGCCGGTCTAACCGCCCCTAGGCCCCTGGGTGAAGTTTTGGTTTTCGCCAAGATTTCCTGGTAGCTAGCTTAGCCTTGACCAGAGATTTCTGTTGGTGAAACCGTGGTGTGTTTTGGTGCTCGGAAGAGGTGTTTCGGAGGATTTCTCGATTACCAGGTGGAGGCGGTCTAACCGCCCCCCATACCCGGTCTAACCACCCCCTCCAGACAGCCAGCTCCCAAGTCGTTTCCGCTGCCGTGTGCGTGTAGGAGTTGAGGCTGCTGGTAGTGTTTGTTCCTTGGACCAGTAGCACATCAGTGGCTACGTGGTTTTGGCGAACGGAAGGTTGCGTGCGGAGCGTGTGATTTTGGGTGTCCGACCGAGTTCATCTTGTTTGGGAAGTCATCCCATTCGAGAAGAATTTTTTGTCGGCTCCCATTCACTCCCCCCTCTCTGGTCGCCTAATCGGTCCTTCAATTGGTATCAGAGCCGGTTTGGGTCTTCATTGACTCTTACCAGTCTAAGATCCAAAGATGGCGTACCAGGAACCGGGTTCGGGTCCTCCGCACTTCGATAGGAAGAACTACCAGATGTGGCAGAGGCGGATGGCAGCATTCCTCCGCGGAAAGGGTCAGATCCTTTGGGACGTTACGGTGAACACAGCTTATGTTCATCCGATGAACTTCCTTGCTCCAGGATCGAGGGATATGTTCGAAGCCAACAACAAGGCTGTCGACTACTTGTTTCGTGCTCTGTGTCAGCCTGAATTCGATTGGGTTCAGACAGAGGACTTAGCTCGTAGGATTTGGGAGCAGTTGAAGGATGCTCATGCTGGGAATGCTCAGGTTCAGGCTCGGATGTACGCGACTTACCGGAGAGAGTACGAGAACTTCACTCATCTCCCCGGCGAGTCCGTCGATGCCCTGTTCCAGCGGTTTACGGTCGTTGTGAACAACATGAGAGCCAATGTGGCCGTGCTCCCATACGATGATCATGATAGAGCCGTGAAGCTCTTGCACTCGTTGGATCGTACCGTATGGGACGGGAAGTTTGAGGCTATTGTTGAGTCCGAGAAGTATGACACCTTGACGGTAAACGAGCTGTTCTCGAAGCTCAAGTCGGCTGAGTCGGACCGTGGTATGACAGCCAAGATCGAGAGCCCGACTGATTCTCATAGTCTCGCTCTCGTTGGTGGCAAAGGAGCTAAGTCTAACGCTAACGCATCCTCCAGGATGTACTCTCTGTCTTCTTTGATGTCTTTGCCAGACGAGGAGTTCGACGTGCTTGGAGAGGACGAGCTAGCGTTGCTGACCAGGCGGTTCGAGAGACTGCACGAGAACCGGGTGAACACGAGGAGGCAAGCACGGACGTCCTTTCAGTGCGGCAAGCCAGGACACTTCGTCGCCGACTGCCCGGAGAAGACAGAGAACAAGGACGGCTACAAGGACGGCTACAGGCACCGGTCGAGCATGGACGGCAAGTACCGATCAAGGCACGATCACAAGCACAAGAACAAGCACAAGGACGAGCGACGGTCGAGGAAGAAGGATGGCCGCGGCAGGAAGGCCCGAGCGATGGTCGGAGCGAGCGACGTCGACTCCAGCTCCGCCTACTCTTCCTCGAGCTCGAGCAGTAGTGAAGATGAAGGTGATCGGCGCAAGAACAAGAAGTCATCCAGGAACTTGAGCGGGTTGAGCTGCTTCGCGGGAGATGGCTTCTGCGGCATGGCTCGTAGCTCCGGCAGCAAGAAAAGTCACCAGAGCGACTCGGACTCCGACTCCGAGGACGAGGTATGTGATGAGCTCTCCTCTTTGCGCAAGGAGAATGATGAGTTGGTTGACTTGCTTGATAATCGCGATCACATGCTTAGAGAGGCCAAGAAGATGAGGAAAGAGCTTAGGGCCTCACTAGAAGATGCTAGGAACCGTGTGGTTGAGCTAGAAACCCAGAACTTAGATGCTAAGCTTGAGATTGATTCGCTTAAGGCTTCTCCTGTGGTTTCTGATGAGATTGATTGCTGTGATTGCTCTGTGTACCTAGCTGATCTTACTGCTCTTAAGGATAAGCATGCTTCTACTTGTGATGAACTAGATATGCTTAGGGTTGAAGTGGCTGAGCTTAAGTCTAGACCTACTTTGCTAGGTGCTTGCACTTCTTGTCCTGTTTTGCATGGAAAGATTGATGAGATGCATGCTTACACTGTTTCTCTTGAGGCTAAGTTGAAAGAGCCTATTCCCACTTCTTGCTCTACTTGTGAATTGCATGCGGTTAAGAATTTGAAGCTTGCACATTATGTTGATCGCTTGCAGGATGAGAATGATGAGCTGAGGAAATGTATGAGCTAGTTGTCAGGTCAGGAGCCTCAGCTTGGTATCATGATAGCGGCTTTCAAACGCTATGATGGTCAGGCACTTGGGGCTGACAAGCTTGGAGAGAACAGTGGTGAGGGAGTTGAGAGAGTTGGAGAGATTCCTATCCCACCACCAAACAGGTACAAGAACAAGTTTGAGCCCAAGCCTAACCATCTCAGAAATAAACTTGACACTACTCCAGATCCACATATATTCCCTCACCCAACAAATGATTTCCAAAAACCGGTGAAGTTTGTGAGCCCAAAGGGAGGTGAGGAAGGAGAGAAGAAGAGTGAGAAACCGAGTGAGCAGCCCCAACCCAAGCCTAAGCCTAAGCCACAACCCATAAAGTTCCATTGTGGGTATTGTGGGAGAGATGGTCACAAGGATGAGTTTTGCTTCAAGAGGAAGCGTGAGGAGAGAATGGCTAGAGAGTGGGCTAACAAGGACAGGTACCACCCCTCTAATGGTGTACATGAGCCTCGTATGCCACTGCCCAGGGGCAAGGCGGTTGTGAGGAGTGTTCCGGCATGGGGAGATGCGAGTTCCCGCAGCCGAGGTGGCTTTCTGGAGAGGGCGGTCAGACTGGCCTGGAGGGGCAGTCAGACCGGCCCTGCCCAGAGGGTGGCGGTTAGACCGGCCTGGCTAGGCGGTCGAACCGGCTCCCCCCAGAATTCTGGGCGGTTCGGTTTTCGAAGTGGTGAGTCGAGTGGTTTCAGTTCTGGAGGTCGTGGTTCTGGTGGTTGGCATGGTGAGTCTGCAGGTGGTCAGTTTGCTAGACGTTCTCCCCCTCGTGCTCAATACGGGGATGGGAGGAGTCGTAGCTTTGAGATGGAGAGGAGGAACGGTCCACGGTCTTCCTTTCGTGGTTTTCGTCCTCCTCCAGCTAGAGAGGGTTGGTTCCCTCGTAGTGGTTACCGTGGTGGTGTTCGTGGAGGTAGTTTTGATAGGAGAGATGCTTTGGATTGTGCTAACCCCACTTTGGAGCAAATGGCTCGGCACTGGTTTTACTCTTTTGGTACTAACCCCAGTGCTGAGTCGTTTGTTCACTCACGTGCTCGCTTTTGAATTTCAGGTGGGAGACTTGAGGAACGTTTGGTTGATTGACTCCGGTTGCTCGAGGCATATGACCGGAGACAAGGGGTGGTTCTCAAGTCTCGTCCCGGTGGTGTCCAAGACATACATCACCTTTGGGGACAATGGGCGAGGGCGTGTGCTATCAGAAGGTGAGATCAAGGTAAGTGACAAGGTCACTCTCAGGCGTGTTGCTCTTGTTCAATCGCTGGGGTTCAATTTGCTTTCTGTGTCCCAGTTGTTGGATGAGGGCTTTGAGGTGTTGTTTCGGCCTGGTGGTTCTCGGATTTTAGATTCTCGAGGGGACCTTGTTTGCATGGTCGTTCCCGAGGGTCAAGTGTTTCGAGCTGATTTCTCTCAGTCTCCTGGTGTGGAGCGTTGCTTTTTGGCTGGTTCTTCGAGTGAGTTGTGGAAGTGGCATAGGAAGTTGGGTCACTTGAGCTTTGACCTTTTGTCTCGCTTGAGTAAACTCAATTTGGTCCGAGGATTGCCACGGTTGAAGTTTGAGAAAGAGTTGGTTTGTGCGCCGTGTAGGCATGCCATGATGGTAGCCTCTTCTCACCCGCCTCTCACCGATGTGATGACTGAGCGTCCATGCGAGCTGCTCCATATGGACCTTGTTGGCCCAGCTCGTGTGCGATCTGCGGGTGGGAAGTGGTATGTCCTTGTTGTGGTGGACGACTACTCTCGGTATGTGTGGGTGTTCTTTCTTGAGGAGAAAGGGGAGACGTTTGGTTTTGTTCGAGATCTTGTCTTGAGGTTGAGAAACGAGAGGCACGGAGATGCCATACGAGCGATCCACAGTGACAATGGCTCGGAATTCAAAAACTCTCGCTTCGAAACCTTTTGCCATGACTTGGGTCTTGAACATCAGTTTTTGAGTCCGTATACGCCTCCCCAGAATGGCGTGGTGGAAAGGAAAAATAGGACCTTGTGCGAGATGGCTCGGACGATGCTCGACGAGCATAGGACTCTGAGAAGGTTCTGGGCTGAGGCGGTCAATACCGCGTGCTATGTGTCGAACAGGATCTACCTCAGGGTTAACAAGAAGAAAACCTGTTACGAGTTGATGCACGGTCGCACACCCAAGGTGAGTCTCTTCCATGTCTTTGGTTGTAAATGCTTCATTCTGAAGAAAGGGAAGAAGTTGGACAAGTTCGAGGCTAGGTCTGTCGATGGCATTTTCTTTGGTTATGCATCTCATTCTAGAGCATTTCGTGTGCTTAATCTTGAAACTAACCAAATCGTGGAGACTTGCGAGGTAACCTTCGACGAGACACAGCCACGTAGTCAGCTTGTTTTTGAGTGTGCAGGTGACGACGAACTTGGCGAGGAGATCTTTCAGGAGGAGGAGCATGAACATGGAGATGATGAAGATGGCGGTGTGGTGCCCGCAGCTGAACATGTACCTTCTACTTCGACGATGATCATGAACGGGCACTCTTCCACACCTACAACAACAAACCCAGATCAAGGCGAAGCTGCTGTTGAGGGGGAGGTAGCTTCAAGGCGAGAACCTCCCCGGCGAGTGCAAGTGGATCACCCAGCTTCGAGAATCATCAGCGACATGAATGAACGCACTACACGGTCGAGGATTCGGAACAATTCTCATTTCGCTCATGCTGCTTTTGTTGCCACCTTTGAGCCTAAAGACATTGGACACGCGCTATCTGATCATAATTGGGTTAATTCGATGCATGAGGAGTTGGAGAATTTTGAGAGGAACCAAGTTTTGGTGTTGGTTGACCCTCCCCCAGGGTGTAAGCCGATTGGGACAAAATGGGTGTGGAAAAATAAAGAGGGAGAGAAAGGAGAAGTGGTGAGGAACAAGTCAAGACTTGTTGCTCAGGGGTACAGTCAGAAAGAGGGGATCGACTACGAGGAGACTTTCGCTCCTGTAGCTCGTTTGGAGGCGATCAGGATCGTTCTAGCCTTTTCCGTGGCTAAAGGGTTCAAGTTGTACCAGATGGATGTGAAGAGTGCTTTCCTGAATGGTGTGTTGGAGGAAGAGGTGTATGTGAGGCAACCACCGGGGTTTGAGAGTGAGAAGTACCCCCACCGGGTGTACAAGTTGAGGAAGGTGCTGTATGGGTTGAAGCAGGCGCCTAGAGCTTGGTATGGTAGGTTGAGGGGGTTCCTGTTTGAGAGAGGGTTTGAGATGGGGAAGGTCGATCAGACCTTGTTTCTCCTCAGGCAGGGCAGAGATATCCTGATTGTGCAGGTATACGTGGATGATATTGTCTTTGGTGGCTCGTCTAACTCTCTTGTTGCAAGGTTTGCAGAAGACATGAGCAGGGAATTTGAGATGAGCATGATGGGCGAGTTCCAGTTCTTCCTCGGGCTACAAATCAAGCAATCAAAGGAAGGAACATTTGTGCACCAAGCTAAGTACACCAAGGACATTGTGAGGAAGTTCAAGATGGAGGACTCCAAGGCCATGGCGACGCCTATGAGTACGACTACAGCTCTTGATGCAGACGAGGAAGGTGAACATGTGGACTAGAAGGAGTAGCGGAGCATGATCGGGTCACTCCTCTACTTGACGGCGACGAGGCCGGACATCCAATTCTCGGTATGTCTGTGCGCTCGTTTTCAAGCGTCTCCGAGGACTTCGCATCGGCAAGCAGTCAAGCGCATCTTCAGGTATTTGCGACATACTCCCGACTTTGGCCTTTGGTACTCTGCGTCTTCTTCTTTGGCACTTCATGGATTTTCAGACGCGGATTTTGTCGGGTGTCGGTTGGATAGGAAGTCCACTTCTGGGACTTGCCAGTTCTTGGGTTCTTCTTTGGTGTCTTGGTCTTCCCGCAAACAGTCGAGTGTTGCTCAATCCACTACCGAGGCAGAGTATGTGGCCGCTGCTAGTTGTTGCTCTCAGCTCCTTTGGATCACATACACCATGAGTGACTTTGGTGAGGAGTATACCCATATTCCACTTCAATGTGATAGCACCAGTGCCATAAGCGTTGCAAAGAACCTAGTGCTCCATTCCAAAACCAAGCACATAGAAGTGAGGTATCATTTTCTGAGAGACAACGTAGAGAAAGGAAAAATTGCTTTGATCCATGTACCCACACATGACCAGCTAGCCGATATTTTCACCAAACCCCTAGATCAAGCAACTTTCACTCGTTTGCGGGGGGAGCTTGGTGTGTGTTTGATTTCTTAAGTTGGTGTGTGGGAGCTCCTTTGTAGCATATGTATAGCTTTCCTTTGTGCATTTCTTGCATTTGGCATGGCATATGTAACATAATGTATAGGCATCTTTGTATCTTAGGTTGCATGCATTTTGTATCATATGCATTGTTTAGGAAAAGCTTCTCCTATATACATTGTTCACCATGGAATGATATATATGTCTTTGTGAGCTAGCTTGGTAAGCTATGGTTAGTTTGGCTTAGCTCTTGATAATCTTGGTTTATATCCATGGTTGATGGCTATGTTTTTGAAAAATGTCATATGTATGCTCTCTTGTGGGTAAATGCCTTTATATGATCTTGACATGTTTTAGTGGCTTGGCTAGGCTTAATTTGTGGTTGGATAGCCTATTTTTATCATATGGGGCCAAAGGCTCATTTGCCATCATGAATGTTTAGCCCCCATGCTTTATCTTGTGGAGGGGCATAAGTTCCTTTTTGTCGCAAAGACATTTCATGTACCAAATATGAATCTGAAAATGAAATGTAAATTGCTTGGAAAATGTGCTCCCATGTCATATGTGCTAATTTTAAATTTGCTTTGGGTGCTAAACCGTTGCATGATGCCTACCAATGAGAAGTCTCATATATAGAAGTAGGCACATGGCTCGGTGGCTTTGACATGACATGATGTTCTTGTGGGTGTTTGTGATGGTCTTATGATTAGAATGGTTGTCCTAGCATGAAGTTTGTGTGGCTTTGCCATTTTGATATGTTTTGCTCATGTTTAGGACTTTACTCATGAGAGGGTAAATTTTCGCAAAATTGCTCAATTCCATCTTAGCTTCGTCTAATGGTTGTGAAACTTGATGATCATGTAGTTGATGTCATTACGAAGCTATAGAGTATCTAACTTGCTCATTTGGACATGTGTCGCATCTTGTGATGAATTTTGTATATTTGAGAAGCTCTATGTTGAAACTTTTCGCATTTTGCCTTGATTCATGCATTGTCAACAAGGGGGAGAAGTTTGTGCATGATTTGGGCACCTGGGAGCATTTGGAAGGTGTTCAAAGTGGTTCGGGCAGTTTTTGAAAAGTTTGGTGCAGGGCCGGTCTCTTGGGGCGGTCTAACCGCCCCCAGGCGGTCAGATCCCAGAGGGGCGGTCTAACCGCCCAGGGCATGCGGTCTAACCTCCCTGGGCAGAGTGAGCAGGTTTTTGCTCTTTGTTGCATTCCCATGTTGCATTGCTGCATTGGCTCAGGGGGAGTGTGCTTTGGCTCAGGGGGAGCTTGCATGTGTGCAGGGGGAGCTCTTTGTGTTGTTCGAGCTTTGGATTGGTGGTTTGTGCTCTTTGCTTGAGCATGGTTTTGTCTCGGATGTGTCGAGCCGTTGCCCTTGCCTAAGGGGTCCGAGACTTGTTCTTCTTCAAGTGATCTTGGTCTTTGCCTTTCCTTTGGCTTTCGATCGCTTGTTGGAGTTTCTTTTAGTCGTTTCTTTTCTTTTCCTTTTCTCTTTGGTTACAAATCATGTGTGTTGTCAATGCACACATCAAGGGGGAGATTGAGGACCATGTGTGGTTCGAGGACCGGTGGATGGTCGCTTCCTGGTGTGATGAGTGATTGACAACGTTGTGTGGACTGACTCTTGGCTAAGTATTGCAGGTGCAGGTTGCGGCTTGACTGGTGTTGGTGCAGGTGAAGAACAAGCGTGAAAGGTCGTTGCCGGTGAGGCCTCCAGGTGTGGAGAAGACAAGTAGGCTTGGTTCGAGGGACCCGGTGGCCAGCGGAGTCAAGTGCGGGCCGCATGGTGGCAAGAACAGCGGGACGAAGTCGTGGACGGTTTCTTGGTTGAGCCTCAAAACCAAGGTCGAGCTGGGACTACGTGGGAGCCGTGTCATGAGTGGTGATTGGCGGAGGCTACACCGAGTTTGCGGGGTTTGCAGTGGTTCACCAGAAAACCACTGGGTTACTCGGTTGAGCCACAAAACCGAGGCCGAAGACTCGACGAGGAGGTACGGCCATCCAGGCCGGTTCAACCATCCAGGAGGGGCGGTCATACCGCCTGGGCCGGTCTAACAGCCCAGGGGGGGCGGTCTGACCGCCCGGGTCGCAGCCGCCGAGAAGCTTCGAAGCGGAGGACACGCGTCGGGATCGCAAGGCTTGCGTCGAGGCTAAGCAAGGTTGCGGTCGCTGGGCATCCGTACGATGGAGAAAATCTGAAGACTTCCAAATTTGCCCTTGAGGGGCATGTATCCCTAGTTATCTAGTAAGGATAGTTTAGTCTTTAGGGTGCCTCCATATAAACACTTGAGGGGATGGATGGCAGCCAACTCTGGGAACTCTAGCCCATTTTGTTTTCCCATTTTCGTTTCTATTTTCCTCTAGTTTTCTAGGACTAGCTTGAGAGCTTCATGTGAGATCTAGAGAGAGGGATGGATGATTGGGTGGCAAGCTAGACCTTGTATGAACCTTCATGGTATGTATAGATGATTCGGCGTGGTTCCTCAAGGTCTTGTGTTGTCTTTCCCGTTCTCCTTTTTGGAGATTTTCAGAGCCCTTTCTTGTGATTTTCTTGGCAGAGTTTTGAGGGCGATTTCTTGCGGGATTCTTGTTGGGTGTCACGTATGAGGACCTTGTGCCTCTTTGGCTGGTGACTTTGCCCCAAGAACTCCCTTGAATCGACCTCGATTTGGTGGTTTTTCGAGTTGCTCGAGTTCTTGATCTAGAGGGCCTAAATCCGTGATTCCCTTTGATTGTGGGCATTTCGGTTCGATTCCTTTGAGGGAGAGGTTGCCCAGGAGGTAACCCAGCTATCCCCGAAGTTTCGCCGCAATCCGTGGGGTGAATCGGGAGATCGGGCGATGGGAAGTTGAGGGTTGACCCGCGGCCAGTTTTTGTGGGTAGGGCGGTCTAACCGCCATAGGGGGGCGGTCTAACCGCCCTGGGTCATCCAGGTGAAGGTTTTGATTTTGCCAGGTTTTCCTCTGTGAGTTCGTTCGCCTTGATTAGAGGAGCCTTCAGGTGAAATCTCGGTTCGTTTTGGTGCAGTTTGCTAGGAGTTCTTGCCTTGAGTTCGTTGCTGGGTACAAGAGGTTAGACCGCCCGTGGTAGCCGGTCTAACCGCCCCTAGGCCCCTGGGTGAAGTTTTGGTTTTCGCCAAGATTTACTGGTAGCTAGCTTAGCCTTGACCAGAGATTTCTGTTGGTGAAACCGTGGTGCATTTTGGTGCTCGGAAGAGGTGTTTCGAAGGATTTCTCGGTTACCAGGTGGAGGCGGTCTAACCGCCCCCCATACCCGGTCTAACCGCCCCCTCCAGATAGCCAGCTCCCGAGTCGTTTCCGTTGCCGTGTGCGTGTAGGAGTTGAGGCTACTGGTAGTGTTTGTTCCTAGGACCAGTAGCACTTCAGTGGCTACGTGGTTTTGGCAAACGGAAGGTTGCGTGCGGAGTGTGTGATTTTGGGTGTCCGACCGAGTTCATCTTATTTGGGAAGTCATCCCATTCGAGAAGAATTTTTTATCGGCTCCCATTCACTCCCCCCCTCTCTGGTCACCTAATCGGTCCTTCAGGTGTTCACATTTATCCATGACTATGCTATATGTGATGATATGCTACATTACAATAGATGAATAACTCAGTCTTTGTATGCTATATAGAATTGTGCCTCTTAAGTAAATCCAATTCTAATCTAGACTAGGAATAGTATGTTCTATGCTCCACATGTGCCTCTGCCTGTCTGATTTATCATTACTTTATCATTTGGCTTACCCCTGTTAAAGTATGTGCCATTCCATCAAAGTTCATAAAGTAGTCTACTGCCATCCCTATGTCTTTTGTGACATCCATCCATCTTCCCTGTGGATACGATATTTTAAAACCCATCACCCCGGGTGAAATGCTCACCGGTATCCGTGCGCTTGCGGATTATCTACCATAATATTTCTGTAGGCTTATCTTATACCAACCAACATTTCTTGCGGCATTGCTTAGAATGGATTCTAGATCTATTCTTTGGAAGTTGCGTTAAGAAATGTCAACAAGCATTTCTGGCGCTGTTGCCGGGGAAGATTGGATGGCTACCTTTTGAAAATCGATGGCTAGATACTTTAATGAGACTTTGTAATTTGACACCTCTGCTTAAACAGAATTACCCTTGTTTGTTTTTGTCTATCTTATTTGAAGGGTATTAACAGGTTTGATTGTGATTCACCACACTTCAATTATTTGAGTCAAATCAACCAAGGAAGCTTTACACCAAGTTCTGAAGCCATGGCTGAGAAGACGTTGTTGGAATTCTCTGCTCCAAACATCAATAACATTCGCATTGGACCAACAATCGATCATGAATTCGAGCTTAAGCCTAGCCTCATCAACATGGTGCAAGCTGATCTATTCAGTGGAAAGGTACATGAAGATGCAAGCGCTCATCTCCAAAACTTTTTGGAGAAAGGCACCACCATCTCCATCAAGGACATTCCCAAGGAAACGATCCTACTCCGCTTATTCCCATTTTCACTAAAGGGAAGGGCGAGACAATGGTTCTACTCCAATGAAATCAACACATGGGAGGAATGTTCTACAACCTTCCTATCAAAGTTTTTCCCCACAGGCAAAACCAATGCTTTACGTGGAAAAATCACCAATTTCCAGCAGCAGAAAGGCGAGTCAATTCCAGAGGCATGGGAACGTTTGCAAGAATATATATTAGATTGCCCTCACCATGGAATAAAAGAATGGATGCTCTTACAAAGCTTTTACCATGGATTAAATCAAAAAGCGTCTGAGCACCTAGATGCAGCTGCTAAAGGATCATTCTTGTCACTCACTACGAGACAAGCCAATACACTTATGCAGAAGATATCTGAAAATCAAGGCTGGACCCAGAAGAACACTCAACACTGTCGTCAGAGTGAAGAAGTACAAGAAGATGAAGAGTTGAAAGAACTATCAACTAGTATGGACGTGCTGTTGAACAGGCTTGAGGAACGAGCCAATTTCAAGAAGGATCGACAAGCTTTACAAGATTCGATGAATACTTCAAGAAATTCAAGCTTGGTGGTCCACAAGTCAGCACCAACCCAAGAAAAAGACCTACAACCACGACCGACTTACGCAGGTAAGTATACAGGTAATAATTCCAAACGACCTTCGCTATGAGAGTTAATTGAAGAACAGGATAAAATAACCAATAATCTCTCTAAGAAGCTTGTTGCTAATGATAAGATTCTAGAAGACATAAATGTTAAGATGGATAATTTTTCTGAAATCTTAAAAGATCAAGCTATCTTTAATGCTGAACTAGAATCAAAGTTATCAAAATTGTCTGCTGTTGCACCTGTTGCCACTAACCCTGAGCAGGTATTTAATGTCCGAACAAGAGGTGGCAAGCAAACAACAGATCCACCATATCCCAAGGGCGCAGCAAGACCACCGGCTAGAACACCCACAGCACCTGCAACATCTGCAGTACCTGTAGCACCAGCCGAAGCTCCAGAGAAGGATAATGACGTAGAAGAAGTCGTGCTAGAAGAACAAGACTCAGCAAGACAAGATTTCCACGACACCAACTTCATACCATATCCAAGAAGAGTGAGAAAACCTCAAGTTGATGATCAATTCGGGAAGTTCATCGAAGTCATCCAGAAGCTTTATGTCAACATACCTCTAGTGGATGCCATGCAAGTCCCGACATATGCCAAGTACATCCGAGACATCCTGAATAAGAAGAAACCTTTGCCAACTACAGAGATCATCAAGTTGACCGAAGAAGGTAGTGCGGCAATCCTGAACACATCGCTCATCAAGAAAAAGGATCCAGGATGCCCCACTATAGAGTGCTCCATTGGAAATCAATACTTCAACAATGCACTCTGTGATCTTGGAGCAAGTGTTAGTGTGATGCCCAAGGTTGTCTTCGACAAGCTCAAGCACCCTACCTTGGTTCCAACATCAATGTGTCTCCAATTGGCAGATCAATCCGTTCGCTACCCATCAGGAATCGCCGAGAATGTTCCAGTGAAAATCCGAGAGTTCTTGGTGCCAGTTGATTTCGTGGTATTGGATATGCACCCGGACTCCAGGGTTTCACTAATTCTCAGGCGACCATTCCTGAGCACCACCAATGCACGCATCAATGTAGGCAGAGGGGAGATCACATTTGAGATCAATGGAAAGGAGGAGAAGTTTGCCTTCAGACCCAGACCAGAGCTCAGCATCAACGAGAACAGGATCGATCAAGAAAAGACATCATCAGAAGGACCATTATCTCTGAAGACGGAGGATGCACCTGAATATTAGAAGACTTGGAAGTCCCGTTCGAGGACTCAAACTACGAACCCTCGTCAAAGGTAACCGGTAAAAACACAAAAATATATTTCTGAATTTCATATTTACTACAGTAAAAACTTTTTCACGCCCCATGGTAAATAATTTTACGGTGTGTAAAAACCCGTATAATGATTTTTCGTGGTGGCATAAAAATATTTTTACTACTATATTTTTGCTGTTATATTTGCCTTTACCCTTACGCATGGGACCCACATGCCATAGGGATACACATCAAGTCTTTACCTACCTTATCTTATCACTTCATCCACCAGCACCTTCTATTCCCACTCACAAGGCACTTTTTCTAGCGTTGGAACACAGCAGGAAATGGATGGAGGAGAGGGCACCCGAGTGGAGGCCATGTGGGGCCGACCGGCCCCACCACTAGGCCGGCCGGCCACCCCCCTTGAGCCTATATAAGCAGCCACCTCCTACCCAGTTCTTCGCACACACACCAGCCCAGAAAACCTCACCTTCGAGCTTTTGCAGTGATGCCTCAAGAGAAAGGAAGCTTAGGAAGAGAGTGGAGAAGAAATCCAAGGGTAGCCTAGCCCTAAACTTTTCTCTTACACCCTTGAAAGCCTTAGACACCATGTTTGGGAGAATCCTCAGACGCTCTAGTTCCAGAGCCAACTCCTAGCGGTCGATGAGTGTAGACTCTCAGGAGTCTCCCTCACCGGTCTCTAACCCCTCTCCTTCGGCATCGCAATCACAAGGAAAGATCCTAACCAATGATGTGCATTTGCACATCAGGAGAGGAGAAGAGAAGGAAAGGTATGAGAAACTGAAGAAACGTTCTTTTGTCTTTACACCCATGTTTAGCGAAGAATTCATGCAAGAAGCAGGCTTGAACTCTGAGTTCAGCCAGATTTTTGCTCTGCTGGGGTGGACCTCTTTTTATCACACTTCTGAAAGGGGTTGCCGTCTCCTCACTTTAGAGTTTCTTTGCACTTTGAAATCCTCTAACGATGGGGTAACCTTTCGGTTGTTCCGTCAAGAGCACACTCTATTTTGGAGAAGGCTGAGTAAGCTTGTTGGTATTTATTAACGCAAACAGAAAAATCCGCAAGCGCACGGATACTGATGTAGCCTTCACCCGGGAGTATTCCAGAGTATCGATTTCCACGGGGAACGTGAAGTGTACTAGAAAGAGTTTAGAACGTCCTACGAAAAGTTTGATGATGTTGGGAGAGAGAGAGATTGTTTCTAAAGCCTCTAATCGATCTAAAAATCTGAGATACTCCTGGGTTTATTTATATTGGGACATCAGAACACTAGCCGCGGAAAGGGATGAGAAAGGGGCTAGGAATCTCCAACTACGGTCCTACAAACACCAATCCGAACGTGGTGGAATACGTCGGCCGTCAGGGCTGTCACCACCTGTGGCTACCACTAACTATCCTTAGGACTGGGTGCAATTCCAGGTAACCACTAGACTAAGCACCACGCCTAATCTAAAGGTTACTACTCTAGCGTTGCAAAGACTAGAGAACTTGATGCAAGCGGGAATCTAATAAATAAACTTAAAGTAAATACTGAATGCAAATAAATAAATAGAGAACTTAGAATTAATAAATAAAGAACCTGGAGATTGCTGAAGAACGAACTAGTTGCTGTAGATGTACAATGTTGATGAAGATCCGACAGGTCCGGATCTCCAGCTTTCTCCTCACCTCTCTCCTTGATCTTACAACTAGATGAACTAGAAGAACTAGATCTAGAACTAGAACTAGATGAACTAGACAACTAGAGGGATCTCTCTCTAAAATGAAACCCTAACTTTTGCTCTGTAGATAGCTAATGAGAAGATGATTGAACCAGGGGGTCTGGGGTCTGTTTATATAGTCCTGAGGAGGTGGCTCGCCACCATACGATCCAACCGACCTTGATCTACGGCCAAGATGTGGTTTTATAGGTCGGTGGAGGAACCTTCTGGAACATACCAGAAGCGGGGCCCGTTTGGCAGCAGGGCCAGACCGATCGGCCCTGTAAGGAGGCCGGTCGGTCTCCCACTGTGGAGCTTCAGGCCCATCTTTGGTGGGTGCGTGCGCGTCGTCGTGCCGTTTCCGAAAAACTATAATTTGCGTCAAACGGAGTCCGGATGATGAAGTTATGCCCGTTTTACCGAACCCCGCTCTGCGACGAATATCTTCTGATTCTGGACTCCGAATATGGCAAATGATATATCTGTTTCGATCATCTCGACGAGCTCTTCGCAATGTTGTACTTTGATTCTTCCTTTGAAGTACTTCTAGGTTGCTCTTTTGTAGGAGTTGGATCGGAGTACGATTGGGACACATCTTTGGAGTCGTATGTCTCGCTAATTCTGCTGTTTTCCTGTTTAGTCCCTGCAAATCACAACTTCACCAAAACTCATGGAAATATGTTAGTGTAAACCCTAACAAGGTGATCTAATTAATTTTTAGTCCTTTTCCATGTTTAGTTGACATATAAAAGTATACGTTAACAGGTGTCAACAAGTTCCCCCAAGCTTACCCTTTGCTAGTCCCTAGCAAAGCTCTGCTATTGTAGGATCAGGAGTTGCTACTACGCTTTCATGCCTCAAAAGTAGTATAGTTATCAGAAATAAATTCTCCTCTCAACAAGATTGCTCTGTCTTACCTTTAACCATGGTGCGTAGCCTTTTCATAAATCATAAGCAATTAAAAGATAGAACAATCAAGTCAAGCAGTATATATCAAATTCTTTGATCAACTATCATCCTGGGATTTTTGCAAAATAAAACTTAGAGATCCTGTGCATGACCCTCTCAAGTATGGAGTCACACTTGGCAAGATCTGTATGGCGGGATGATAGTGTGGATGAGGGTGAAAGGTGGTAAGCCTTTAGCTTTTTTCTCGTATCTTTTTCTTCTCATGCATCTTGGACTATATCTCTCTTTCTAAGACTTTTGAGATCTGGGCTTTCCATTCTTGGAGAGGTGGGCTCTACTCGCCCCGGACTTTTGTCCATTTTTCTCTCTCCTTAGAGATGTGGGCTCTACTCGCCCTCGGACACGCGTCCATTTTTCATCTCTAAATTTATTTATTTATTTATTTTTTTCAGGGAGGTAGGCCCTACTCGCCTAGTATGACACTTGTCCTTTTCTCTCCCTCTCTCGTCTCACTTTTTCCTCTCTTTTTTTCTTTTTCTTTCTCTTTTTTTCGAATGTAGCCCTAGAATCTTTTTGACATTGAGAGAGATATATCCTAGAGTTGCATGAGCTATATGGCTTGATGGAAAATGCGTACTTCCATGTCAGAAGCAGCATAAATGGTGGAGTGGGATTATCTTGATGTGTATGACAAACTCTTGAGGGTCATAAATACAGGAACTCATCATGTAGCATTTTATGATTTTCGAAAGATAAAACCAGGAATCAAGTATCTCTAGGAAAATGATAAACAACAGCTCAACTCTTCATGAATCTTTATCCTTCAATGCTAAGGCTCAGATTAACCATGTGCTTCCCACAGGTGTTGGGTTTAGAGCCAATTAAGTATTTAAAGCCTCAGGAGAATCTAAGTCCGAAATGTAAGTACTTTTAAGAGGAATTATGGCGGAGCAACTATTCATCATTTCCAAGCATGTATCATCGAGATCAATCAAAGCCATCTAGCAGAAACATACTCTCTTTTATTTATTTTGACTCTAACAGACAAGGACTGTAATTAAGACTCACTATATCTAGCAAAGCAAATATATATATAAAACTAGCTAATAAGACAAAAAGAATAAGAATACTTACCTCGATAAATGGGAGATGCCCTCCCCCAAGCTGAATGTTGACATAGTCGATTGGTAATGGTGAAGTAAGGTAGACAGTAGTGGTGGTGTTGACCTTCCTTGATGGGGCATTGATGATGATGACGGTTAAGATTGTGCTCTATCAAGTGGTCGTACGCCTCCAAACTATCGTGTCTTACTCCTTCTTATGCTCCAAATCCTGCTAAACTCAACTAGACAACAAAACTTGTGGAATAGGTTAAGCGTTAGCGGTTGGCCACTTAAGCCTTTGTTGCCTAGAGTTTTTTTAGAGAGGTATAAACAATTACCTTTGCCCCCACTAAGTAAGATCTAAACTTGTCTATAGCAAAGACAACAGCCAATAGCTCTTTTTCAGTTGTGGCATAATTGAGTTGTGGTCCAGACAAGGTTTTGCTAGCATAGGATATGGCATAATGCTTCTTATCCTTGGTTTGGCCTAAAACAGCACCAACCGCAAAGTCGCTAGCATCACACATGATCTCAAAAGGAATATTCCAATCAGGTGGTTGAATGATTGGAGCTGAAATGAGTGCCTTCTTAAGGATTTAAAAAGATTCATGGCACTCATCAGTAAAGATGAAAGGTGCATCTTTAGCTAAGAGACTAGTCAGGGGTCTAGCGATTTGAGAGAAGTCTTTAATAAAGCGCCTATAGAACCCTGCATGTCCCAGAAAGCTACGGATTTCTTTCACATTCATGGGAGGTGGAAGTTGTTCAAGTACTTCAATCTTTGCTCTATCCACTTCTATACCACATTCGGACACCTTGTGTCCTAGCACTATTCCTTCCCGAACATAAAATGACATTTCTCCCAGTTCAGGACTAAGGAATTTTCTTCACACCGTTGTAAGACTTTATCTAAATTCTCCAAACAATCGTCGAAGGTTTTTCCATAGACGGTGAAATCGTCCATGAATACCTCCACGATTTTCTCGATCATATCAGAGAAAATAGACATCATGCACCGTTGGAAGGAAGCCGGAGCATTGCATAACCCGAATGACATTCGTCGGTATGCGTAAGTTCCATACGGGCATGTAAAAGTGGTCTTACTTTGGTCATCAGGGTGGATTGGGATTTGATGATACCCAGAATAACCATCAAGGAAACAAAAGAAAGAGTGCTTTGCAAGCCGTTCCAACATTTCATCAATGAAGGGTAACGGGAAGTGATCTTTCTTTGTAGCCTTATTGAGTTTTCTATAATCAATGCACATACACCACCCAGTGATAACTCGTTGAGGGATGAGTTCGTTCTTCTCATTCCTAACAACCGTCATTCCTCCCTTCTTTGGCACTACTTGGACAGGACTAACCCACTCGCTATGTGGCACAGGGTAAATAATCCCAGCGTGTAGGAGCTTAAGGACCTCTTTCTTGACAACGTCTCGCATAGCGTTGTTAAGTTTGCGCTGTGGCTCCCTTGAAGGTGTGCAATTAGGATCGATAGGGATGCGGTGAGTGCAGAGAGCAGGACTAATGCCCTTGAGGTCTTCGAGTGAGTAGCCTATGGCTGATCTATGTCTTTCAAGAACAGTGACGAGTTTTTGTGTTTCTTCTTTTGAAAGTTTGTCACTGATGATCACTAGGGTTTGTCGATTATTGTGTAGGAAGACATATTTCAAACCAGGAGGAAGAGGTTTCAACTCTATTGAAGGAGGTGGAGGTTTCTCATTTTGGTCTAACTCAATGGGTTCTGCAAACTCGTCCTCTTCTTCAATGAAGTGTTTGACTTCGAAGGATGGTTGGGCCATTTCTTCTAAAGACGCCATTAAGGCCTCCTCAATAAGGTCTTGCTTAGGTTTGGGTTCCACTATTGTGTTTGTAGATCGGGCAAGAGGAATAGTCATAGTGGAATTCCCAACATTGAAGTCTAAATGACCTCGTAGTGGTTTTTCCTGTAGAAGCCTCATGATTGGTCTGCCAATCAAGAGAGGAATCTCTAAGATGTCATAAATATGAAAATCTAGATATATCTCAGAGTTGTTGATTCTAACAGGAACTGTCCTTAAAACTCCATGGCTTTCAAGAATAAATCCTGTTGGACCATGTAAAAGTTTTTGAGATGGAGTTAAGGACGTGTCGGGATAAAGAGTATCGGCTAACTCCTTTGAAATTATGTTTATCCCTACTGAAGGATTGTAGTGGACTTCTCTAGCAGACCCTCTAATTTGGCATAAGAGAATGGTTGAAGGGGAGGTGATTCGAGCTACCTCAGGTGATAACTCCGCTTCGGTCAACCATTCATAACTCATAATTGCAGAAAGACTTTTGATATGTTCTATGCTAACCGTTTCTTCCTGCGGATCAGATGGAGTGGTCTTTTCTAGAGGTCTCGCTTGAATAGGAAAATTTGAGGTGTTTCCATAATCTTCAAAGATATCTTCCTCAAATGCAAAGGGAAGCTCTAGAGGAGATGGTTCATCATCCTCTAGTTGGGTTTGCGTTCTGTTTTCGAGAGGTTCCTCGACAACCAAATTACTAGATGAGTCAATTGGAATTTCTAATTCGGTTGCATGTTCCTCCTCTAATGGTTCGGGGCTTGGCTCGACTTCTTCTTCGGGGAATTCATCGTAGATGCCAGTGTATGGGGTGTTTTCAAGAATTTTGTCAAGGATAACTTTTCCCTCACTAACGGTCATATGTGAAAATGATCCTCCAGAAGATGTATCGAGGAATAGGGCAGCTTCTTTGCTAAGGCCATAATGGAAGTGTTGTAAAAGGACTTGGTCAGGCAAAGACAAATCTGGGCTAGATGAGATTAAATTTAAAAATCTTGCCCAAGCTGCTCCTACGGTTTCTTTCTCTTTTTGTTTAAAATTCAGAATTTCAAGACGAAGAGTGATAATTTGAGAAGTAGGGAAGAAAGCAAGACAAAATTTGTCTCGAAGTTCCTCCCAATTTCCGTTCACACTTCTAGAATTATGAGCATACCATTGTTTCGCTCTCTCAGAAAGAGAGAACGAAAATAGTTTCCATTTTAGGGTCTCATGTTTCATGCCAGGAATATTCAAGCATGAACACAATTGCTCAAATTCTCGAAGGTGGACATATGGATTTTCGCCTTCTTTTCCCGAGAAAGTTTGTTCCCGAACCATTTCTATAAAAGCAGGGCGAATCACATAGCCATCTGTAAGAATAGGATGTGATGATTTTGGTGGCTCTAGTAGTTCGCCCTTTGGAGCGGAAAGTTTATAAATAGGATTGGAATCCATGATGGTGGTATGAGAAAGGTGGTAAAAAGAAAAAGGATAAACAGACGAACTTGGTTCTAAACTAGCACAGCTACCGTTCCCCGGCAACGGCGCCAGAAAGCTTGTTGGTATTTATTAACGCAAACAGAAAAATCCGCAAGCGCATGGATACTGATGTAGCCTTCACCCGGGAGTATTCCAGAGTATCGATTTCCACGGGGAACGTGAAGTGTACTAGAAAGAGTTTAGAACGTCCTACGAAAAGTTTGATGATGTTGGGAGAGAGAGAGATTGTTTCTAAAGCCTCTAATCGATCTAAAAATCTGAGATACTCTTGGGTTTATTTATATTGGGACATCAGAACACTAGCCGCGGAAAGGGATGAGAAAGGGGCTAGGAATCTCCAACTACGGTCCTACAAACACCAATCCGAACGTGGTGGAATACGTCGGCCGTCAGGGCTGTCACCACCTGTGGCTACCACTAACTATCCTTAGGACTGGGTGCAATTCCAGGTAACCACTAGACTAAGCACCACGCCTAATCTAAAGGTTACTACTCTAGCGTTGCAAAGACTAGAGCACTTGATGCAAGAGGGAATCTAATAAATAAACTTAAAGTAAATACTGAATGCAAATAAATAAATAGAGAACTTAGAATTAATAAATAAAGAACCTGGAGATTGCTGAAGAACGAACTAGTTGCTGTAGATGTACAATGTTGATGAAGATCCGACAGGTCCGGATCTCCAGCTTTCTCCTCACCTCTCTCCTTGATCTTACAACTAGATGAACTAGAAGAACTAGATCTAGAACTAGAACTAGAACTAGATGAACTAGACAACTAGAGGGATCTCTCTCTAAAATGAAACCCTAACTTTTGCTCTGTAGATAGCTAATGAGAAGATGATTGAACCAGGGGGTCTGGGGTCTGTTTATATAGTCCTGAGGAGGTGGCTCGCCACCATACGATCCAACCGACCTTGATCTACGGCCAAGATGTGGTTTTATAGGTCGGTGGAGGAACCTTCTGGAACATACCAGAAGCGGGGCCCGTTTGGCAGCAGGGCCAGACCGATCGGCCCTGTAATGAGGCCGGTCGGTCTCCCACTGTGGAGCTTCAGGCCCATCTTTGGTGGGTGCATGCGCGTCATCGTGCCATTTCCGAAAAACTATAATTTGCGTTAAACGGAGTCCGGATGATGAAGTTATGCCCGTTTTACCGAACCCCGCTCTGCGACGAATATCTTCTGATTCTGGACTCCGAATATGGCAAATGATATATCCGTTTCGATCATCTCGATGAGCTCTTCACAATGTTGTACTTTGATTCTTCCTTTGAAGTACTTCTAGGTTGCTCTTTTGTAGGAGTTGGATCGGAGGACGATTGGGACACGTCTTTGGAGTCGTATGTCTCGCTAATTCTGCTGTTTTCATGTTTAGTCCCTGCAAATCACAACTTCACCAAAACTCATGGAAATATGTTAGTGTAAACCCTAACAAGGTGATCTAATTAATTTTTAGTCCTTTTCCATGTTTAGTTGACATATAAAAGTATACGTTAACAGGTGTCAACAGTTCGCAGAAGGATGTGCCTTAGATTTAGACTCGTCTCTTGAAGATTTTGATAGGCTACACCTCTGGACGGACGTTACAGGGAAAGTGAACGTACACAAGCCACGCACCAATGATATTCAGCATCCCACTCTCCGTTTCTTTCACAAGTGGATAAGCCTTGTCCTTTTTCCACGCAATGATAATATCAGCGTGAGAGTAGGGGACATGCAGTTGATTTATGCTGCTCTGAAAAGAAAAGCTGTGTCCCCTGTTAAGATGCTAGTAGAGCACTGGCTCTCGTTCCCCAACCTAGTTGGAGACGTAAGCTGCACCTCTCTGATCACCCGGATAGCCGATGACTTGGGCATCCTTGGAGATGCCACTTTCATCAGCATTGATACTCCTCGTGAGATCATCGGCTACGATTACTTCCGCCAAGGAAGATGGGTTAAGAAAATTCAAGAAAAATTGCACTATATCCACAATAAGAGCACAATCCCGTTACCTAACCCGGGATTGGGTATATATTCTGTGCAATCTTTTCTGATCAATGAGTAGGCACAACCGGTCCAACAGCAACCTCCACGAACGTCAGCTCGAGCCTCATCGTCAAACTACGCCGGAGCTGACCCACTGTCCGAAGATGCCGCGTATCGATCATATGAAAACTTCGTGCCAACATACCCTCATCGCAAGTACCAAGGAGGAGATTTACCATCGCAAGGACCGAGCAACCTCGGAAGACAGGAGTTTGGAAGTGGCAGGTTTTACGCATCATCTTCGAATTTTGTACCTGCCCGTAACTCTTTTTCAGGATTCGACCATCAGTATTCTACGACGTTCCGCCATGGTGTCCATGACAACATGAGGACGCAAATGAGCACTCAGGATACCCACACAAACATGCTACGCCAACAACAACAGTGGATGGACCAGGCAAGACAACGATTAGAAGATATACAAGAAACCGCAGACGC
Organism: Cenchrus fungigraminus; assembly: GCA_036936925.1. Classification (NCBI taxonomy): domain Eukaryota; kingdom Viridiplantae; phylum Streptophyta; class Magnoliopsida; order Poales; family Poaceae; genus Cenchrus; species Cenchrus fungigraminus. The sequence goes on along the minus strand of CM072772.1, from coordinate 50,145,846 downwards.
AAACGCTGAACTACTGGCAAGCAAATTTCGCTAGTGGGGGATGTAGAATCAAGCAGCTTGGGGGAGAAGCCCCCAAGGTAAGTATCAACTATCTATTTATATATTTTTATTTTAAGTTTTGTTTAGTTTGATAAGTTTGAAATAATAAATAAAATAAAATAAAAATTTCCCTTGTTTAAAATAAATAAAGAACTAGAGAAGTATGCTAAATGGACATGATAAACAAATGCTCTTCAGTGCTGCAAATGCCTAGCTTACCATCTTTTGAAGTTCTCCCAAGACATGGATACAATTGTTTAGATTTTGAAACATGCTTTGAGCTTGAGATTCTTGTGGGAGCAATTTCTCGATCTAAGTCTAGGTGATTGATTGATTGACATGATTAAGTTGAGCTGCTGTTTATCTTGTTCAAAGTAACACTACATTCTGGAGATTCACTTTTTAATCATAAAATTCATATATAACGAGTCTCCTGTATGACACAAGCTTTATGTCCTGTTAAAAAAAAGAGCCTTGTTGAAAATTTGCTCAGAATGTTCCAGTTTTATATCTCTCTATGCCTTCAAAGAGACTTGGGCATGACATAAAAAAAGAGAAAAAAAAGAAAGAGAGGAAAAAGTGAGATGAGAGAGGGAGAGAAATTAACAAGTGATCTACTAGGCGAGAAGGGCCTACCTCCCTAAAAAGAATAAATTAGAGATGAATAATGGACACAAGTCCGAGGGCGAGAAGAGCCCACATCTCTAAGGAGAGAGAAAAATGGACAAAAGTCCGGGGCGAGTAGGGCCCACCTCTCCTAATGTCATGTAACCCAAGGTTCTCTTAAGATTATTGCTAGAAAGAGAGATATATTTCAGGAACAAAAGTAGCAAAGGCAGGATAAAGTTGAAAGTTTTTATGTTTTATCATATCAAGTTGTCATACAGGAGTACTCTAAGCTTTAACTTGAACATCTTTTGCAAAAACTCCAGAATTTTAGTGAAACCAAGAACTTGAGACATGGTGCTTGACTTAATTGTTATATCTTTCAACTGCTCAAGACCCAAGTACAGATAAAAGCCCCATGTTCTCAAGCAGATATAAGCAGGTTTTTAAAAGTCTGACTTTTTCATCCTACCTTGGAAAAGAATTTATTGTGGTAACACTGAGTCTTGCTAAGAGACTAGCAAGAGGTAAGCTTGGGGGAGTTTGTTGATGCTCACTAACTCTTATTTTTATGCATCAACAATACATGAAAAAGGACCAAAAAGATAAATCAACAGTAGTATAGGGCCTTGGACTAATGAATTCCACGAGTTTTGGTGAATTATATATTTTCAGGGACTATTCAGGAAAATGCGAAAAGAATGAATTCTAGAAGGCTCCAGAAGACTTCCGAACTCAACCGAAGTGGTCTCCAAGAAAATATGCATCTAGAAGGGACAAGAGGCCCACACGTGAAGGCGGAGCCCAGCCGGGTGAGAGCCATGTGTGGTTCGAGGACCGGTGGATGGTCGCTTCCTGGTGTGATGAGGGATTGACAACGTGGTGTGGACTGATTCTTGGCTAAGTATTGCAGGTGCAGGTTGCGGCTTGACTGGTGTTGGTGTAGGTGAAGAACAAGCACGAAAGGTCGTTGCAGGTGAGGCCTCCAGGTGTGGAGAAGACAAGTAGGCTTGGTTCGAGGGACCTGGTGGCCAGCGGGGTCAAGTGCGGGCCGCATGGTGGCAAGAACGGCAAGATGAAGTCATGTACGGTTTCTTGGTTGAGCCTCAAAACCAAGGTCGAGCCGGGACTATGTGGGAGCCGAGTCATGAGTGGTGATTGGCGTAGGCTACACCGAGTTCGCGGGGTTTCCGGTGGTTCACCAGAAAACCACTGGGTTCCTTGGTTGATCCACAAAGCCAAGACTGAAGAACCGAAGACGGAGGTGCAGCAGCTCCAGACCGGTCTGACCGGTGGGTCTGACCGGTCTGACCGGTGGGTACCAGTCTGACCGGTGTGCGACGACGCAGTCCGGAATCTTCGAAGCGGAGGACACGCGTCGGGATCTTAAGGCTTGCGTCGAGGCTAAGCAAGTTTGCGGTCGCTGGGCATCCGTCCGATGGTGCGAAGACAAAGATTTCCGATTCCGCCCTTGAGGGGCATGTATCCCTAGTTAGCTAGTAAGGGTATTTTCGTCTTTCGGTTGCCTCAATATAACCCAAGTGGTGAGAGGATGGCAGCCATCTCTTGGAACCCTAGCACATTTGGTTTTCCTATTTTCCTTAGCATTTTCGTAGGACAGCTTGAGAGCTTCATGGTGAGATCTTGTGAGAGGGAAGGATGATCGGGCGGCAAGCTAGACCTTGTATGAACCTCTTTGGTATGTATAGATGATTCGGCGTGGTTCCTCAAGGCTTGGATGTGTCTTTCCCGTTTCTCCTTTTTGGTGATTTTCGGAGCCATTTCTTGACGATTTTCTTGGAGCGATTTCGAGGAATTTCTCTTTGGGATTTGGTGGGGGATGTATGCATGAACCCTTCGTGGTTCTTTTCTCTTTGATTCCCTCCCAAATCCGTGAGCAAAGGGGCTCGATTTTGGGGTTTTCGTGGCTCTAGGGTTAGAGGCGTTCTTGGTGGGATTTCTTCGATTCCTCTTGATTTAGCAAGATTTGGTGGACCAAATCTTGGCTATGGAGTGCCCATGAGGTGTTCCTAATATCCCCAAAGTCTTGCACAAATCCGTGGAGCGATTCGGGAGATCGGGAGTTGGATTTGGGGGAGTTGACCTGCGGGTGCTGTTCATCCCCGAGCGGCCCAGCCTGACTGGTCTGACCGGTGCTGCTCACCGGTCTGACCGGTGTAGAGGCTCTGTGGGTTTTGCCTCGGGTGAACGTCTGGGTGAGTTCGTTGTTGTCCCGTGGTGCTGCTGTTTCGAGTTTGGATCTGTTTGGAGCTCGGTAGGTCAGTTTGGTGGATTTGGGTTTTCCTGGCTTGGACCGGTCTGACCGGCGAGCTACACCGGCCTGACCCGTGTAGAGGCCTTCTGTGGAAGTTCCCAGATTTTGCCAGCTGTGACCGGTCTGACCGGTGCTACTCACCGGCCTGACCGGTGTAGCCCAGTAGCTGCTCGAGTTGGTTTTTCCGCTGCGTTCTCGAGTAGGTGTAGGTGGTTGTTGGTTCCTAGGACCAGTAGCACTCCAGTGGCTGCGTGGTCTTGGCCAACTTGGGTAGTTGAGTCGGAGATGTGATTTGGAAGCCGTGTTCATCTTGTTGGAGTTCTCATCTCCTTCGAGAAGAATTTTTATCGGCTCCCATTCACTCCCCCCTCTCTGGTTCGCCTAATCGGTCCTTCAATTGGTATCAGAGCTGGTTCGGGTCTTCATTGACTCTTACCAGTCTAAGATCCAAAGATGGCGTACCAGGAACGGGGTTCGGGTCCTCCGCACTTCGATGGGAAGAACTACCAGATGTGGCAGAGGCGGATGGCAGCGTTCCTCCGCGGAAAGGGTCAGATCCTTTGGGACGTCACGGTGAACACAGCTTATGTTCATCCGATGAACTTCCTTGCTCCAGGATCGAGGGATATGTTCGAAGCCAACAACAGGGCTGTCGACTACTTGTTTCGTGCTCTGTGTCAGCTTGAATTCGATCGGGTTCAGACAGAGGACTTAGCTTGTAGGATTTGGGAGCAGTTGAAGGATGCTCATGCTGGGAATGCTCAGGTTCAGGCTCGGATGTACGCGACTTACCGGAGAGAGTACGAGAACTTCACTCATCTCCCTGGTGAGCCCGTCGATGCCCTTTTCCAGCGGTTTACAGTCATTGTGAACAACATGAGAGCCAATGTGGCCGTGCTCCCATACGATGATCATGATAGAGCCGTGAAGCTCTTGCACTCGTTGGATCGTACCGTATGGGACGGGAAGTTTGAGGCTATTGTTGAGTCTGAGAAGTATGACACCTTGACGGTGAACGAGCTGTTCTCGAAGCTCAAGTCGGCTGAGTTGGACCGTGGTATGACAGCCAAGACCGAGAGCCCGACTGATTCTCATAGTCTTGCTCTCGTTGGTGGCAAAGGAGCTAAGTCTAACGCTAATGCATCCTCCAGGATGTACTCTCTGTCTTCTTTGATGTCTTTGCCAGACGAGGAGTTCGACGTGCTTGGAGAGGACGAGCTGGCGTTGCTGACCAGGCGGTTCGAGAGGCTGCACGAGAACTGGGTGAACACGAGGAGGACAGCACGGACGTGCTTTCAGTGCGGCAAGCGAGGACACTTCGTCGCCGACTGCCCGGAGAAGATGGAGAACAAGGACGGCTACAAGGACGGCTACAGGCGCCGGTCGGGCAAGGACGGCAAGTACCGATCGAGGCGCGATCACAAGCACAAGAACAAGCACAAGGACGAGCGACGGTCGAGGAAGAAGGACGGCCGCTACAGGAAGGCCCGAGCGATGGTCGGAGTGAGCGACGTCGACTCCAGCTCCGCCTACTCTTCCTCGAGCTCGAGTAGCAGTGAAGATGAAGGTGATCGGCGCAAGAACAAGAAGTCATCCAGGAACTTGAGCGGGTTGAGCTGCTTCGCGGGAGATGGCTTCTACGGCATGGCTCGTAGCTCCGGTAGCAAGAAGAGTCACCAGAGCGACTCGGACTCCGACTCCGAGGACGAGGTATGTGATGAGCTCTCCTCTTTGCGCAAGGAGAATGATGAGTTGGTTGACTTGCTTGATAATCGCGATCACATGCTTAGAGAGGCCAAGAAGATGAGGAAAGAACTTAGGGCCTCACTAGAAGATGCTAGGAACCGTGTGGCTGAGCTAGAAACCTAGAACCTAGATGCTAAGCTTGAGATTGATTCGCTTAAGGCTTCTCCTGTGGTTTCTGATGAGATTGATTGTTGTGATTGCTCTGTGTACCTAGCTGATCTTACTGCTCTTAAGGATAAGCATGCTTCTACTTGTGATGAACTAGATATGCTTAGGGTTGAAGTGGCTGAGCTTAAGTCTAGACCTGCTTTGCTAGGTGCTTGCACTTCTTTCCCTGTTTTGCATGGAAAGATTGATGAGATGCATGCTTACACTGTTTCGCTTGAGGCTAAGTTGAAAGAGCCTATTCCCACTTCTTGCTCTACTTGTGAATTGCATGCGGTTAAGAATTTGGAGCTTGCACATTATGTTGATCGCTTGCAGGATGAGAATGATGAGCTGAGGAAATGTATGAGCTGGTTGTCGGGTCAGGAGCCTCAGCTTGGTATCATGATAGCGGCTTTCAAACGCTATGATGGTCAGGCACTTGGGGCTGACAAGCTTGGAGAGAACAGTGGTGAGGGAGTTGAGAGAGTTGGAGAGATTCCTATCCCACCACCAAACAGATACAGGAACAAGTTTGAGCCCAAGCCTAACCATCTCAGAAACAAACTTGATACTACTCCAGATCCACCCATATTCCCTCACCCAACAAATGATTTCCAAAAACCGGTGAAGTTTGTGAGCCCAAAGGGAGGTGAGGAAGGAGAGAAGGAGGGTGAGAAACCGAGTGAGCAGTCCCAACCCAAGCCTAAGCCTAAACCACAACCCATAAAGTTCCATTGTGGGTATTATGGGAGAGATGGTCACAAGGATGAGTTTTGCTTCAAGAGGAAGCGTGAGGAGAGAATGGCTAGAGAGTGGGCTAACAAGGACAGGTACCACCCCTCTAATGGTGTACCTGAGCCTCGTATGCAGATGCCCAGGGCCAAGGTGATTGTGAGGACAGTTCCGGCTTGGGGAGACCGGAAGGCAGCAGGCGGTGCTGCTGGCCGAGCTACACCGGTCAGACCGGTGCACTACACCGGTCAGACCGGTGCAGGTCTGGGCAGACAGCGAGTTGGGTTTCGTGCTCGTGAGGATGCTCGGTTTGGTTCTGGTGGTCGTGGTTCTGGTGGTTGGTCTGGAAAGTTTGCAGGTGGTCAGTTTGCTAGGCGTTCTCCACCTCGTGCTCAATACGGGGGTGGGAGGAGTCGTAGCTTTGAGATGGAGAGGAGGAACGATCCACGGTTTTCCTTTCGTGGCTTTCGTCCTCCTCCAGCTAGAGAGGGTTGGTTCCCTCGTAGTGGTTACCGTGGTGGTGTTCGTGGTGGTAGCTTTGATAGGGGTGATGATTTGGTTTGTGCTAACTCCACTTTGGAGCAAAAGGCTCGGCACTGGTTTTACTCTTTTCGTACTAACCCCAGTGCTGAGTCGTTTGTTCACTCACGTGCTCGCTTTTGAATTTCAGGTGGGAGACTTGAGGAACGTTTGGTTGATTTGAGTCCGGTTGCTCGAGGCATATGACGGGGGACAAGGGGTGGTTCTCAAGTCTCGTCCCGGTGGTGTCCAGGACAAACATCACCTTTGGGGACAATGGGCGAGGGCGTGTGCTATCAGAAGGTGAGATCAAGGTAAGTGACAAGGTCACTCTCAGGCGTGTTGCTCTTGTTCAATCGCTGGGGTTCAATTTGCTTTCTGTGTCCCAGTTGTTGGATGAGGGCTTTGAGGTGTTGTTTCGGCCTGGTGGTTCTCGGATTTTAGATTCTCGAGGGGACCTTGTTTGCATAGTCGTTCCCGAGGGTCAAGTGTTCCGAGCTGATTTCTCTCAGTCTTCTGGTGTGGAGCGTTGCTTTTTGGCTGGTTCTTCGAGTGAGTTGTGGAAGTGGCATAGGAAGTTGGGTCACTTGAGCTTTGACCTTTTGTCTCGCTTGAGTAAACTCAATTTGGTCCGAGAATTGCCACGGTTGAGGTTTGAGAAAGAGTTGGTTTGTGCGCCGTGTAGGCATGCCAAGATGGTAGCCTCTTCTCACCCGCCTCTCACCGATGTGATGACTGAGCGTCCATGCGAGCTGCTCCATATGGACCTTGTTGGCCCAGCTCGTGTGCGATCTGCGGGTGGGAAGTGGTATGTCCTTGTTGTGGTGGACGACTACTCTCGGTATGCGTGGGTGTTCTTTCTTAAGGAGAAAGGGGAGACGTTTGGTTTTGTTCGAGATCTTGTCTTGAGGTTAAGAAACGAGAGGCACGGAGATGCCATACGAGCGATCCGCAGTGACAATGGCTCGGAATTCAAAAACTCTCGCTTCAAAACCTTTTGCCATGACTTGGGTCTTGAACATCAGTTTTCGAGTCCGTATACGCCTCCCCAGAATGGTGTCGTGGAAATGAATCACAGAACCTTGTGTGAGATGGCTCGGATGATGCTCGATGAGCATAGGACTCCGAGAAGGTTCTGGGCTGAGGCGGTCAATACCGCTTGCTATGTTTCAAACAGGATCTACCTCAGGGTTCATAAGAAGAAAACCTGTTACGACTTGATGCACGGTCGCACACCCAAGTTGAGTCACTTCCATGTCTTTGGTTGTAAATGCTTCATTCTGAAGAAAGGGAAGAAGTTGGACAAGTTCGAGGCTAGGTCTGTCGATGGCATTTTCTTTGGTTATGCATCTCATTCTAGAGCATTTCGTGTGCTCAATCTTGAAACTAACCAAATCGTGGAGACTTGCGAGGTAACCTTCGACGAGACACAGCCACGTAGTCAGCTTGTTTTTGAATGTGCAGGTGATGACGAACTTGGCGAGGAGTTCTTTCAGGAGGAGGAGCATGAACATGGAGATGATGAAGATGGCGGTGTGGTGCCCTCAGCTGAACATGTACCTACTACTTCGACAACGATCGTGAATGGGCCCTCTCCCACACCTACAACGACAAACCCAGATCAAGGCGAAGCTGCTGTTGAGGGGGAGGTAGCATCAAGGCGAGAACCTCCCCGGCGAGTGCGAGTGGATCACCCAGCTTCGAGAATCATCGGCGACATGAATGAACGTACTACATGGTCGAGGGTTCGGAACAATTCTCATTTCGCTCATGCTGCTTTTGTTGCCACCTTTGAGCCCAAAGACATTGGACACGCGTAATCTGATCATAATTGGGTTAATTTGATGCATGAGGAGTTGGAGAATTTTGAGAGGAACCAAGTTTGGGTGTTGGTTGACCCTCCTCCAGGGTGTAAGCCAATTGCGACAAAATGGGTGTGGAAAAATAAAGAGGGAGAGAAAGGAGAAGTGGTGAGGAACAAGTCGAGACTTGTTGCTCGGGGGTACAGTCAGAAAGAAGGGATTGACTACGAGGAGACTTTCGCTCCTGTAGCTCGTTTGGAGGCGATCAGGATCCTTCTAGCCTTTTCCATGGCTAAAGGGTTCAAGTTGTACCAGATGGATGTGAAGAGTGCTTTCCTGAACGGTGTGTTGGAGGAAGAGGTGTTTGTGAGGTAACCATCGGGGTTTGAGAGTGAGAAGCACCCCCACCGGGTGTACAAGTTGAGGAAGGCGCTCTATGGGTTGAAGCAGGCACCTAGAGCTTGGTATGGTAGGTTGAGGGGGTTCCTTTTTGAGAGAGGGTTTGAGATGGGAAAGGTCGATCAGACCTTGTTTCTCCTCAGGCAGGGCAGAGATATCCTCATTGTGCAGGTATACGTGGATGATATTGTCTTTGGTGGCTCGTCTAACTCTCTTGTTGCAAGGTTTGCAGAAGACATGAGCAGGGAATTTGAGATGAGCATGATGGGCGAGTTGCAGTTCTTCCTCGGGCTACAAATCAAGCAATCAAAGGAAGGAACATTTGTGCACCAAGCTAAGTACACCAAGGACATTGTGCAGAAGTTCAAGATGGAGGACTCCAAGGCCATGGCGACGCCTATGAGTACGACTACAGCTCTTGACGCAGACGAGGAAGGTGAACACGTGGACCAGAAGGAGTACCGGAGCATGATCGGGTCACTCCTCTACTTGACGGCGACGAGGCCGGACATCCAATTCTCGGTATGTCTGTGCGCTCGTTTTCAAGCGTCTCCGAGGACTTCGCATCGGCAAGCAGTCAAGCGCATTTTCAGGTATTTGCGACACACTCCCGACTTTGGCCTTTGGTACTCTGCGTCTTCTTCTTTGGCTCTTCATGGATTTTCGGACGCGGATTTTGCCGGATGTCGGTTGGATAGGAAGTCCACTTCTGGGACTTGCCAGTTCTTGGGTTCTTCTTTGGTGTCTTGGTCTTCCCGCAAACAGTCGAGTGTTGCTCAATCCACTACCGAGGCAGAGTATGTGGCCGCAGCTAGTTGTTGCTCTCAGCTCCTTTGGATCACATACACCATGAGTGACTTTGGTGAGTAGTATACCCGTGTCCCACTTCAATGTGATAGCACCAGTGCCATAAGCGTTGCAAAGAACCCAGTGCTCCATTCCAAAACCAAGCACATAGAAGTGAGGTATCATTTCTTGAGAGACAACATAGAGAAAGGGAAGATAGCTTTGATCCATGTACCTACACATGACCAACTAGCCGATATTTTCACCAAACCCCTAGATCAAGCAACTTTCACTCGTTTGCGGGGGGAGCTTGGTGTTTGTTTGATTTCTTGAGTTGGCGTGTGGGAGCTCCTTTGTAGCATATGTATAGCTTTCCTTTGTGCATTTCTTGCATTTGGCATGGCATATGTAACATGATGTATAGGCATCTTTGTATCTTAGGTTGCATGCATTTTGTATCATATGCATTGTTTAGGAAAGGCTTCTCCTATATACATTGTTCACCATGGAATGATATATATGTCTTTGTGAGCTAGTTTGGTAAGCTATGGTTAGTTTGGCTTAGCTCTTGATGATCTTGATTTATATCCATGGTTGATAGCTATGTTTTTGAAAAATGTCACTTGTACGCTCTCTTGTGAGTAAATGCCTTTATATGATCTTGACATGTTTTAGTGGCTTGGCTATGCTTAATTTGTGGTTGGATAGCTTATTTTGATCATATGGGGCCAAAGGCTCATTTGCCATCATGAATGTTTAGCCCCCTTGCCTAATCTTGTGGAGGGGCATAAGTTCCTTTTTGTCGCAAAGACATTTCATGTACCAATTTCAAATCTGAAAATGAAATGTAAATTGCTTGAAAAATGTGCTCCCATGTCATATGTGCTAATTTTAAATTGTTTTGGGTGCTAAACCGTTGCATGATGCCTACCAATGAGAAGTCTCATATCTAGAAGTAGGCACATGGCTCGGTGGCTTTGACATGACATGAGGTGCTTGTGGGTGTTTATGATGGTCTTATGCTTAGAATGGTTGTCCTAGCATGAAGTTTGTGTGGCTTTGCCATTTTAACATGTTTTGCTCATGTTTAGGACTTTGCTCATGAGAGGGTGTTTTTTTCGCAAAATTGCTCAATTCTATCATAGCTTCGCCCAATGGTTGTGAAACTTGGTGATCTTGTAGTTGATGTCATTACGAAGCTATAGAGTATCTAACTTGCTCATTTGGATATGTGTAGCATCCTTTGTTGAATTTTGTCTATTTGAGAAGCTCTAGGTTGCAATTTTTGCATTTTTGGCTTGATTCATGCATTGTCAACAAGGGGGAGAAGTTTGAGCATGTTTTGGCTTGCTGCATGCATTTAGAAGGTTTCCAAGTGGTTTCAAGCTAGTTTTGAGCTCGGGCAGTTCCCAGTTTTTCCCAGGTGGTCATCGGCCTGACCGGTGAGGTACACCGGTCTGACCGGTGTGAGGTCCAGGTGCTGGACGATCTAGCACACCGGTCTGACCGGTGTGGTTGACCGGTCTGACCGGTCAGAGCAAAGCAGAAGCAGCTGCTCTGTTTTGCGAGGAGGTTTGCATGCATTCGTCCAGGGGGAGTTGCATTGGTTCAGGGGGAGCTTGCATGTGTGCAGGGGGAGCTCTTTGTGGTTTTCGAGCTTTGGATTGTTGGCTTGTGCTCTTTGCTTGAGCATGGTTTTGTCTCGGATGTGTCGAGCCGTTGCCCTTGCCTAAGGGGTCCGAGACTTATCTTCTTCAAGTGATCTTGCTCTTTGCCTTTCTTTGGCTTTCGATCGCTTGTTGGAGTTTCTTTTAGTCGTTTCTTTTCTTTTCCTTTTCTCTTGGTTACCAAAACGTGTGTGTTGTCAATGCACTCATCAAGGGGGAGATTGAGAGCCATGTGTGGTTCGAGGACCGGTGGATGGTCGCTTCCTGGTGTGATGAGTGATTGACAACGTGGTGTGTACTGATTCTTGGCTAAGTATTGCAGGTGCAGGTTGCGGCTTGACTGGTGTTGGTGCAGGTGAAGAACAAGCGCGAAAGGTCGTTGCCGGTGAGGCCTCCAGGTGTGGAGAAGACAAGTAGGCTTGGTTCGAGGGACCCGGTGGCCAGCGGGGTCAAGTGCGGGCCGCATGGTGGCAAGAACGGCAAGATGAAGTCATGGACGGTTTCTTGGTTGAGCCTCAAAACCAAGGTCGAGCCGGGACTACGTGGGAGCCGAGTCATGAGTGGTGCTTGGCGGAGGCTACACCGAGTTCGCGGGGTTTCCGGTGGTTCACCAGAAAACCACTGGATTCCTTGGTTTATCCACAAAGCCAAGACCGAAGAACCAAACACGGAGGTGCAGCAGCTCCAGACCGGTCTGACCGGTGGGTCTGACCGGTTTGACCGGTGGGTACCAGTCTGACCGGTGAGGAGCACCGGTCTGACCGGTGTGCGACGACGTAGTCCGGAATCTTCGAAGCGAAAGACTTTATGTCCTGTTAAAAAAAAGAGCCTTGTTGAAAATTTGCTCAGAATGTTCCAGTTTTATATCTCTCTATGCCTTCAAAGAGACTTGGGCATGACATAAAAAAAAGAGAAAAAAAGAAAGAGAGGAAAAAGTGAGATGAGAGAGGGAGAGAAATGAACAAGTGATCTACTAGGCGAGAAGGGCCTACCTCCCTAAAAAGAATAAATTAGAGATGAATAATGGACACAAGTCCGAGGGCGAGAGGAGCCCACATCTCTAAGGAGAGAGAAAAATGGACAAAAGTCCGGGGCGAGTAGGGCCCACCTCTCCTAATGTCATGTAACCCAAGGTTCTCTTAAGATTATTGCTAGAAAGAGAGATATATTTCAGGAACAAAAGAAGCAAAGGCAGGCTAAAGTTGAAAGTTTTTATGTTTTATCATATCAAGTTGTCATACAGGAGTACTCTAAGCTTTAACTTGAACACCTTTTGCAAAAACTCCAGAATTTTAGTGAAACCAAGAACTTGAGACATGGTGCTTGACTTAATTGTTATATCTTTCTACTGCTCAAGACCCAAGTACAGATAAAAGCCCCATGTTCTCAAGCAGATATAAGCAGGTTTTTAAAAGTCTGACTTTTTCATTCTACCTTGGAAAAGAATTTATTGTGGTAACACTGAGTCTTGCTAAGAGACTAGCAAGAGGTAAGCTTGGGGGAGTTTGTTGATGCTCACTAACTCTTATTTTTATGCATCAACAATACATGAAAAAGGACCAAAAAGATAAATCAACAGTAGTATAGGGCCTTGGACTAATGAATTCCACGAGTTTTGGTGAATTATATATTTTCAGGGACTATTTAGGAAAATGCGAAAAGAATGAATTCTAGAAGGCTCCAGAAGACTCCCGAACTCAACCGAAGTGGTCTCCAAGAAAATATGCATCTAGAAGGGACAAGAGGCCCACACGCGAAGGCGGAGCCCAGCCGGGTTAGAGCCATGTGTGGTTCGAGGACCGGTGCATGGTCGCTTCCTGGTGTGATGAGTGATTTACAACGTGGTGTGGACTGATTTTTGTCTAAGTATTGCAGGTGCAGGTTGCGGCTTGACTGGTGTTGGTGCAGGTGAAGAACAAGCGCGAAAGGTCGTTGCCGGTGAGGCCTCCAGGTGTGGAGAAGACAAGTAGGCTTGGTTCGAGGGACCCGGTGGCCAGCGGGGTCAAGTGCGGGCCGCATGGTGGCAAGAACGGCAAGATGAAGTCATGGACGGTTTCTTGGTTGAGCCTCAAAACCAAGGTCGAGCCGGGACTACGTGGGAGCCGAGTCATGAGTGGTGATTGGCGGAGGCTACACTGAGTTCGCGGGGTTTCCGGTGGTTCACCAGAAAACCACTGGGTTCCTTGGTTGATCCACAAAGCCAAGACCGAAGAACCGAAGACGGAGGTGCAACAGCTCCAGACCGGTCTGACCGGTGGGTCTGACCGGTCTGACCGGTGGGTCTGACCGGTCTGACCGGTGGGTCTGACCGGTCTGACCGGTGGGTACCAGTCTGACCAGTGAGGAGCACCGGTCTGACCGGTGTGCGACGACGCAGTCCGGAATCTTCGAAGCGGAGGACACGCGTCGGGATCGCAAGGCTTGTGTCGAGGCTAAGCAAGTTTGCGGTCGCTGGGCATCCGTCCGATGGTGCGAAGACAAAGATTTCCGATTCCGCCCTTGAGGGGCATGTATCCCTAGTTAGCTAGTAAGGGTATTTTCGTCTTTCGGTTGCCTCCATATAACCCAAGTGGTGAGAGGATGGCAGCCATCTCTTGGAACCCTAGCTCATTTGGTTTTCCTATTTTCCTTCCTATTTTCCTTAGGATTTTCGTAGAACTAGTTTGAGAGCTTCATGGTGAGATCTTGTGAGAGGGAAGGATGATCGGGCGGCAAGCTAGACCTTGTATGAACCTCTTTGGTATGTATAGATGATTCGGCGTGGTTCCTCAAGGCTTGGATGTGTCTTTCCCGTTTCTCCTTTTTGGTGATTTTCGGAGCCATTTCTTGACGATTTTCTTGGAGCGATTTCGAGGCCTTTCTCTCTGGGATTTGGTGGGGGATGTATGCATGAACCCTTCGTGGTTCTTTTCTCTTTGATTCCCCTCCCAAATCCGTGAGCAAAGGGGCTCGATTTTGGGGTTTTCGTGGCTCTAGGGTTAGAGGCTCGATTTTGGGGTTTTCGTGGCTCTAGGGTTAGAGGCGTTCTTGGTGGGATTTCTTCGATTCCTCTTGATTTAGCAAGTTTTGGTGGACCAAATCTTGGCTATGGAGTGCCCATGAGGTGTTCCTACTATCCCCAAAGTCTTGCACAAATCTGTGGAGCGATTCGGGAGATCGGGAGTTGGATTTGGGGGAGTTGACCCGCGGGTGTTGTTCATCCCCGAGCGGCCCAGCCTGACCGGTCTGACCGGTGCTGCTCACCGGTCTGACCGGTGTAGAGGCTCTGTGGGTTTTGCCTCGGGTGAACGTCTGGGTGAGTTCGTTGTTGTCCCGTGGTGCTGCTGTTTCGAGTTTGGATCTGTTTGGAGCTCGGTAGGTCAGTTTGGTGGATTTGGGTTTTCCTGGCTTGGACCGGTCTGATCGGCGAGCTACACCGGCCTGACCCGTGTAGAGGCCTTCTGTGGAAGTTCCCAGATTTTGCCAGCTGCGACCGGTCTGACCGGTGCTACTCACCGGCCTGACCGGTGTAGCCCAGTAGCTGCTCGAGTTGGTTTTTCCGCTGCGTTCTCGAGTAGGTGTAGGTGGTTGTTGGTTCCTAGGACCAGTAGCACTCCAGTGGCTGCGTGGTCTTGGCCACCTTGGGTAGTTGAGTCGGAGACGTGATTTGGAAGCCGTGTTCGTCTTGTTGGAGTTCTCATCTCCTTCGAGAAGAATTTTTATCGGCTCCCATTCACTCCCCCCTCTCTGGTTCGCCTAATCGGTCCTTCACCGGGGCCCAGCCCAGGCCGACCGGCCCTATAGGGAGGCCGATCAGGCTCCCCCTGGCCCCGATCAGGCCCTGCTTCGGGAAGGTTCCTCCACCGCCTCTTAGGGTTAATCTAAACCACTTGTTTAGGTCAGTTTGATCCTACGGCGACGGATTATCCCTCCGGGCTATATAAGCAACCCCAGACCCCCCTAGGGGATGGTATGCATCTCTCAGAAGATCATCATCATCAGGCCAAGACAGGAGAAGAAGAGGATACATCAGAGATAGGATAGCTACTTCATAGTTCAAGATCTAATTTCTAGATCAAGAACCTAGTTCTAGATAGAGAGTCAGATTCGAGTAGAGTTGAGCTTTGCTCCAGTTCCAGATCTGTAAGTTATCAAGATTCAGTTCTTATATTGTTTCTCAATGACTTTATGCTATTTCAATGTTATGTGTGCAATTGCTAAGTTCTTACTTTATTCTAGTAGTATATTTGATATAGTCATGATTAATGATAAGTCTACGCACTTATTCGTAGAGCTCCTAGTATATTACGCGCGTATGCTAGGTAGTAGAAAGTATGTAAGCATGGTGCTTAGATATAATTTACTTGCGGATTCACCTTATACTCCGGGTCGTGTGGTAGATCGTGGGTGTGACAGGCCTATTGAGTCCTTTGCAGTCCACCCCCCGAGTATAAGACTAGTCGAACAATGATTCTTGGGAGGATCAAGTTTCGTCCTTGATCTTCTTGGGTAATCTTCGGGGTGTTCACATTTATCCATGACTATGCTATATGTGATGATATGCTACATTAGAATAGATGAATAACTCAGTCTTTGTATGCTATATAGAATTGTGCCTCTTAAGTAAATCCAATTCTAATCTAGACTAGGAATAGTATGTTCTATGCTCCACATGTGCCTCTGCCTGTCTGATTTATCATTACTTTATCATTTGGCTTACCCCTGTTAAAGTATGTGCCATTCCATCAAAGTCCATAAAGTAGTCTACTGCCATCCCTATGTCTTTTGTTACATTCATCCATCTTTCCTGTGGATACGATATTTTAAAACCCATCACCCCGGGTGAAATGCTTACCGGTATCCGTGCGCTTGCGGATTATCTACCATAATATTTCTGTAGGCTTATCTTATACCAACCAACATTTCTTGCGCCATTGCTTAGAATGGATTCTAGATCTATTCTTTGGAAGTTGCGTTAAGAAATGTCAACAAACTACATGCACCGGTCGAAGACGGAGGGCAAGTACTGATCGAGGCGCAATCACATCCACAAGCACAAGCACAAGGACGAGCGACGATCGAGGAAGAAGGACGGCCATGGCAAGGCCCGAGTGATGGTCGGAGCGAGCGACGTTGACTCCAGCTCCGCGTACTCTACTTCGAGCTCGAGTAGCAGTGAAGACAAAGGTGATCGGCACAAGAGCAAGAAGTCATCCAAGAACTTGAGCGGGCTGAGCTGCTACGCGAGAGATGGCTTCGGCAGCATGGCGCGTAGCTCTGGCAGCAAGAAGAGTCACAAGAGCGACTCGGACTCCGAGTCCGAGGATGAGGTACGTGACGAGCTTTCCTTCTTGCGCCAGGAGAATGAGGAGCTAGGAAAATTGCTTGATAATCGTGATGACATGCTTAGAGAGGCGAAGAAGATGAGAAAGGAGCTTAGGGCCTCGCTTGAGGATGCTAGGACTAGAGTGGCTGAGCTAGAAACACAAAACCTGGATGCTAAGCTTGAAATTAATTCGCTTAAGGCTTCACCTGTTGTTTCTGATGAGGTTGATTGTGCTGATTGCTCTGTGTTCCTAGCTGATCTTACTACTCTTAAGGAAAAGCATGCCTCCAAGTGTGAGTAACTAGATGTGCTTAGGGTTGAAGTGGCTGAGCTTAAGTCTAGACCTGCTTTGCTATGTGCTTGCACTTCTTGCCCTGTTTTGCATGGAAAGATTGATGAGATGCAAGCTTACATTGTTTCTCTTGAGGTTAAGTTGAAAGCACATGTTCCCACTTCTTGCTCTACTTGTGAATTGCATGCTGTGAAGAATCTGGAACTTGCACATTATGTTGATCGCTTGCAGGATGAAAACGATGAGTTGAGAAAAATGATGGGTTGGTTGTCGGGTCATGAACCACAGCTTAGGATGATGATAGAGGCATACAAGCGCTATGATGGGCAAGCGCTTGGGTCGGATAAGATTGGAGAGTGTAGTGGTGAGGGAGGAGAGAAGATTGGTGATATCCAAGCTCCACCCAAAAACCTTCCACAAAAATGCCTATGCTCCTAAGCCAAACCCATTGAGAAACAAACTTGACACAACTCCAGATCCACCCATATTCCCTCACCCCACAAATGATTTCCAGAAACCCATCAAGTTCAAGAGCAACTAAGGGAATGTGTTCTTTGGGAAAGAGGGTGAGAAGCTTAGTGAGGAGAAACCAAATGAGAAACCAAGTGAGCAGCCCCAATCCAAGCCTAAACCTAAGCTCATACGGTTTCATTGTGACTATTGTGGGAGAGATGGTCACAAGGGTGAGTTTTGCTTCAAGAGGAAGCATGAGGAGAGAATGGCTAAGGAGTGGGCTAACAAGGACAGGTACCGCCCTTCAAATGGTGTACCTGAGCCTTGTATGCAAATGCCTAGGGCCAAGGTGATTGTGAGGACGGTTCCAGCTTAGGGAGATCGAAAGGTGGCAGGTGGTGCTGCTGGCCGAGCACCACCGGTCAGACCGGTCAGGGGGACCGGTCAGACCAGTGCTGGTCTGGGTGCCAGGCAGTTTGGTTTCTGTGCTCGTGAGAATGCTCGGTTCAGTTCCTTTGGTCGTGGTACAGGTGGTTGGCATGGTGAGTCTAGTGGTGGTCAGTTTGCTAGACATTCTCCACCTCGTGCTCAATACGATGGTGGGAGGAGTCGTAGCTTTGAGTTGGGGAGGAGGAACGGTCCACGGTCTTCCTTTCGTGGTTTTCATTCTCCTCCAGCGAGACAGGGTTGGTTCCCTCGTGGTGGTTCCCATGGTGGTTTTCGTGGTGGTAGCTTTGATAGGCGTGATGATATGGTTTGTGCTAACCCCACTTTGGAGCAAATGGCTCGGCACTGGTTCTACTCTTTTGGTACTAACCCAGTGCTGAGTCATTTGTTCACTCACATGCTCGCTTTTGAATTTCAGGTGGGAGACTTGAGGAACGTTTGGCTGATTGACTCCGGTTGCTCGAGGCATATGACCGGAGACAAGGGGTGGTTCTCAAGTCTCATCCCGGTGGTGTCCAAGACATACATCACATTTGGGGACAATGGGCGAGGGCGTGTGCTTTCAGAAGGTGAGATTAAGGTAAGTGACAAGGTCACTCTCAGGCGTGTTGCTCTTGTTCAATCGCTCGGGTTCAATTTGCTTTCCGTGTCCTAGCTGTTGGATAAGGGTTTTGAGGTGTTGTTTCGGCTTGGTGGTTCTCGGATTTTGGATTCTCAAGGGGACCTAGTTTCCATGGTCGTTCCTGAGGGTCAAGTTTTTCGAGCGGATTTCTCTCAATCTTCTGGTGTGGCTCGTTGATTTTTGGCTGGTTCTTCGAGTGAGTTGTGGAAGTGGCATAGGAAATTGGGTCACTTAAGCTTTGATCTTTTGTCTCGCTTGAGTAAACTCAATTTGGTCCGAGGATTGCCACGGTTGAGGTTTGATAAAGAGTTGGTTTGTGCGCCGTGTAGGCATGCCAAGATGGTAGCCTCTTCCCATCCACCCCTCACCGATGTGATGACGGAGCGTCCATGCGAGCTGCTCCATATGGACCTTGTTGGCCCAGCTCGTGTCAGATCTGTGGGTGGGAAGTGGTACGTCCTAGTTGTGGTGGATGACTACTCTCGGTATGCTTGGGTCTTCTTTTTGGAGGAAAAAGGGGAGATGTTTGGTTTTGTTCGAGATCTTGTCTTGAGGTTGAGGAACGAAAGGCATAGAGATGCCATACGAGCGATTCGCAGTGAGAATGGCTCGGAATTTAAAAACTCTCGCTTCGAAACCTTTCGCCATGACTTGGGTCTTGAACACCAGTTCTCTAGTCCGTATACGCCTCCCCAGAACGGCGTGGTGGAAAGGAAAAACAGAACCCTGTGTGAGATGGCTCGGACGATGCTCGATGAGCATAGGACTCCGAGAAGGTTCTGGGCTGAGGCGGTCAATACCGCGTGCTATGTGTCGAACAGGATTTATCTCAGAGTCCATAAGAAGAAAACTTGCTACGAGTTGATGCACGGTAGAACCCCCAAGGTGAGTCACTTTCACTTCTTTGGCTGCAAATGCTTCATCCTTAAGAAAGGGAAGAAATTGGAAAAGTTCGAGGCTAGGTCTATCGACGACATTTTCTTTGGTTACGCGTCTCATTCTAGAGCCTTCCGTGTGCTCAATCTTGAAACTAACCAAATCGTGGAGACTAGCGAGGTTACCTTCGACGAGACACAACCACGTAGTCAGCTTGTTTTTGAGTGTGCAGGTGACGAGGAACTTGGCGAGGAGATTTTTGAGGATGAGGTGCAGCAAGGTGATGATGAAGATGGTGGTGTGGCGCTCGCGGCAGAGCATGTACATACTACTTCGACTACGATCGAGGACGGGCCTTCTCCCACACCTACGACGACGTGCCGAGATCGTGAGGAAGCCCTAGCTGAGGGGGAGGTGGCTTCGAGGCGAGAAGCTCCCTGGTGAGTACAAGTGAATCATCCAGCTTCAACGATCATCGGGAACATCAACGAATACACTACACGGTCGAGGTTTCGAAATGACTCTCACTTTGCCCATGCTGCTTTTGTTGCTACTTTTGAGCCCAAAGACATTGGACATGCGCTATCTGATCACAATTGGGTCAATTCTATGCATGAGGAGTTGGACAATTTTGAGAGGAACCAAGTTTGGGAGTTAGTGGAGCCTCCACCAGCGTGTAAGCTGATTGGGACAAAATGGGTGTGGAAAAATAAAGAGGGAGAGAAAGGAGAAGTGGTGAGAAACAAGTCAAGGCTTGTTGCTCAGGGGTACACACAGAAAAAGGGGATAGACTACGAGGAGACCTTTGCTCCCGTAGCCCGTTTGGAGGCGATTAGGATCCTTCTAGCCTTTTCCGTGGCTAAATGGTTCAAATTGTACCAAATGGACGTGAAGAGTGCTTTCCTGAACGGTGTTTTGGAGGAAGAAGTGTTCGTGAGGCAACCACCGGGGTTTGAGAGTGAGAAGTACCCCCACAGGGTGTACAGGTTGAAGAAGGCGTTGCATGGGTTGAAGCAGGCGCCCAGAGCTTGGTACGGTTGGTTGAGAGGGTTCCTGTTTGAGAGAGGTTTTGAGATGGGGAAGGTAGATCAGACCTTATTTCTTCTCAGGCAGGGCAAAGAGATCCTAATTGTGCAGGTATACGTGGATGATATTGTCTTTGGTGGCTCGTCTAACTCTTTGGTTGCAAGGTTTGCAGAAGACATGAGCAGGGAATTTGAGATGAGAATGATGGGCGAGTTGCAGTTCTTCCTCGGGCTCCAGATCAAGCAGTCGAAGGAAGGAACATTTGTACACCAAGCCAAGTATAACAAGGACATTGTGAGGAAGTTCAAGATGGAGGACTCCAAGACCATGGCGACGCCAATGAGTACGACTACAGCCCTTGATGCAGACGAGGACGGTGAACACGTGGACCAGAAGGAGTACCGGAGCATGATCGGCTCCCTCCTGTACCTGACGGTGACGAGGCCGGACATCCAATTCTCGGTATGTCTGTGCGCTCGTTTTCAAGCGTCTCCAAGGACTTTGCATCGGCAAGCAGTCAAGCGCATCTTCACGTATTTGCGATACACTCCCGACTTCGGCCTTTGGTACTCTGCGTCTTCTTCTGTGGAGCTTCACGGTTTTTCAGACACGGATTTTGCCAGGTGTCGGTTGGATAGGAAGTCCACTTCTGGGACTTGTCAGTTCTTGGGTTCTTCTTTGGTGTCTTGGTCTTCCCGCAAACAATCGAGTGTTGCTCAATCTACAACCGAAGCCGAATATATTGCCGCAGCAAGTTGTTGCTCTCAGCTCCTTTGGATCACATACACCATGAGTGACTTTGGTGAGGAGTATACCCAGGTTCCACTTCTTCGTGATAGCACAAGTGCGATAAGTGTTGCTAAGAACCCAGTGCTTCATTCCAAAACCAAGCATATAGAAGTGAGATACCATTTTCTGAGGGACAATGTTGAGAAAGGGAAAATCGCTCTGATCCATGTGCCCACACAAAACCAACTAGCGGATATTTTCACCAAGCCCCTAGATCAAACAACTTTCACTCGTTTGCGGGGAGAACTTGGTGTGTGTTTGGTCTCTTGAGTTGGGTGTGGGAGCTCTTTTGTAGCATATGTATAGTTTTCTTTATGCATTTCTTGCATTTTGCATTGCATTTGTAACATGATGTATAGGCATCTTTGTATCTTAGGTTGCATGCATTTTGTATCATATGCATCTTGTAGGAAAAGCTTCTCTTATATACATAGTTCACCATGATGTGCTATATATGATCCTATGAGCTAGTTTGGTATGATACGGCTTAGTGTGGCTTAGCTCTTGATGATCTTGATTTATATCCATGGTTGATAGCTATGTTTTTAAAAAATGTCATATGTATGCTCTCTGGTGAGTAAATGCCTTTATATGATCATGACATGTTTTAGTGGCTTTGCTATGCTTAATTTGTGCTTGGATAGCTTATTTTGAGTATATGGGGCCAAAGGCTCATTTGCCATCATGAATGTTTAGCCCACATGCTTTATCTTGTGGAGGGGCCTAAGTTCCTTTTTGTCGCAAAGATATTTCATGTACCAAATATGAATCTGAAAATGAAATGTAAATTGCTTGGAAAATGTGCTCCCATGTCATATGTGCTTAATTTAATTGTTTTTGGGTGCTAAACCGTTGCATGTTGCTTACCAATGAGAAGTCTCATATATAGAAGTAAGCACATGGCTCTGTGGCTTTGACATAACATGAGGTGCTTGTGGGTGTTTATGATGGTCTTATGCTTAGAATGGTTGCCTAGCATGAAGTTTGTGTGGTTTTGCCATTTTGACATGTTTTGCTCATGTTTAGGACTTTGCTCATGAGAGGGAATTTTTCGCAAAAATACTCAATTCTATCTTAGCTTTGCCCAATGGTTGTGAAACTTGGTGATCTTGTAGTTTATATCCATAAGAAGCTATAGAGTATCTAACTTGCTCATTTGGATATGTGTATCATCTAATATGAATTAGTCTATTTGAGAAGCCCTTGGTTGAAACTTTCCTAACTTTGGCTTGATTCATGCATTGTCAACAAGGGGGAGAAGTTTGAGCATGTTTTGGCCTACTTAATGCATTTAGAAGGTTTTCCAAGTGGTTCCGAGCTATTTTTGAGCTCTTGCAGTTCCCAGTTTTCCCAGATGGTCATCGGCCTGACCGGTGGAGGTCACTAGTCAGAATGGTGTGGGTGTCAGGACTTCTGCGATCTGGTGCACCAATCTGACCGGTGAGTTGGACCGGTCTGACCAGTCAGAGCAAGGCTGTTGCAGCTGCTCTGCTTCATGAAGTGATTTGCATGTATTCGTCCAGGGGAGTTGCATTGGTTCAGGGGGAGCTTGTATGTGTGCAGGGGGAGCTCTTTGTGGTTTTCGAGCTTTGCTTTGGTGGGTTGTGCTCTTTGCTTGAGCTTGTTTTTGTCTCGGTTGTGTCGAGTCGTTGCCCTTGCCTAAGGGTACCGAGACTTTCCTCTTTCAAATGATCTTGCTCTTTGCCTTTGTTTGGCTTTCGATCGCTTGTTTGAGTTTCTTTTTAGTCATTTCTTTTCTTTTCATTTTCTCTTCGGTTACCAAATGTGTGTGTTGTCAATGCACTCATCAAGGGGGAGATTGAGAGCCGGTGTGGCTCGAGGACCGGTGGATGGTCACTTCCTGGTGTGATGAGTGATTGACAACGTTGTGTGGACTGACTCTTGGCTAAGTATTGCAGGTGCAGGTTGCTGCTTGACTGGTGTTGGTGCAGGTGAAGAGCAAGCACGAAAGGTCATTGCCGGGTAGGTCTCTGAGTGTGGAGAAGACAAGTAGGCTTGGCTTGAGGGACCCGGTGGCCAGCGGGGTCAAGTGCGGGCCGCATGGTGGCAAGAACGGCAAGATGAAGTCGTGGACGGTTTCTTGGTTGAGCCTCAAAACCAAGGTCGAGCCGGGACTACGTGGGAGCCGAGTCATGAGTGGTGATTGGCGGAGGCTACACCGAGTTCGCGGGGTTTCCAGTGGTTCACCAGAAAACCGCTGGGTTCCTTGCTTGATCCACAAAGCCAAGACCGAAGACTGGAGGCAGCAGCATTGGACCGGTCTGACCGGTGGGGTACACCGGTCTGACCGGTGTGCGACGACGCGTTCCGGAGACTTCGAAGCAGAGGACACGCGTCGGGATCACAAGGCTTGCGTCGAGGCTAAGTAAGTTTGCGGTCACTGGGCGTCCGTCCAATGGTGCTACGACGAAGTTTCCCAAAAGGCCCATCGGGGGTGTGTATCTTAGTTTAATGTAATAGGGGTAGTTTCGTCTTTCACTAGCCTCCATATAACCCAAGTGGTGAGAGGATGGCAGCCATCTCTTAGAACCCTAGCTCATTTGCTTTTGCTATTTTCCCTTCCTATTTTTTCCTTAGGGTTTTTAGGACTAGCTTGAGAGCTTCATGGTGAGATCTTGTGAGAGGGAAGGATGATTGGGAGGCAAGCTAGACCTTGTATGAACCTTCATGGTATGTATAGATGATTCGGTGTGGTTCCTCAAGGTTTGATTGTGTCTCTCCCATTTTCCCTTTTTTGGTGATTTTCGGAGCCTTTTCTTGGCGATTTTCTTGTGGCGGTTTTGAGACCTTTCTCTTTGGGATTTGGTGGGGGATGTATGCGTGAACCCTTCGTGGTTCTTTTCCCTTTGATTCCCCTCCCAAATCCGTGAGTAAAGGGGCTCAATTTTGGGATTTTGTCCGGTTTAGGGTTAGAGACGTTCTTGGTGGAAATCCTTCGATTCCTCTTGATTTAGCAAGTTTTGGTGGACCAAATCGTGGCTATGGAATGCCCATGAGGTACTGCAACTATCCCCAAAGTCTTGTACGAATCCGTGGAGCGAATCGAGAGATCGGGATTTGGATTCGGAAGTGTTGACCCGCGGCTCGCTGTTCATCCCGAGCTGCCCAGGCCTGACCGGTCTGACCGGTGCATGTGACCAGTCTGACTGGTGCAAGGTCCCTGTGGGATTTGCCCCTGGTGAACTGCCTGCTCTGTGTGGTTTTGGGCTGTGGTGCTGTTGGTCAGTTCTTGGCTGGTTTCAAGGGGTTTTGCTAGGTTTGGTGAAGGTTTTCTTCTCGTTCAGTTTGATGTTGGAGGTGGTTTTTGTTGCAGGGCCTATTGAATTCAGTGAGGCTTCCTGGAACGTTTCTGTGCACTTGCTGTAGTCACCGTCCCGACCGGTGCTGTCCACCGGTCTGACCGGTGCCATCGGTCTGACCGACGAGAGCCATCGGTCTGACCGGTGTAGCACTGACAGCAGGCTGTGCAGATTTCCGCTGCGTGTTTGGAGTGTTTGTTTCAGTTGGTTGAGTTGTTGGTCCCTAGGATCAGTAGCACTCCAGTGGCTACGTGGTCCTGGCCAACTTGGTTAGTTGAGTCGGAGAAGTGTTTTGGTTAGCCGTGTTCATCTTGTTGGAGTTGTCATCTCCTTCGAGAAGAATTTTTATCAGCTCCCATTCACTCCTCCCCTCTCTGGTCGCCAGTTTGGTCCTTCACGCCGGCGTCTCTCGCTCGCGTGCATGCGCGCGCATGTGCGTGTCGGCGGCTCGGCCTCGGTGGTGGGCCGAGACTCGGCGAGCACACGACATCGAAAGACACGGCACGGTAGCAAGCAAAGGAGCGCGCGCGGCGTCGATGGCAGCGGCACCTGCAAAACGGTTGGCATGGCTCGATGGCCAGCACTCAGACGACGGCGGGTCGCGCAGCGGCGCGGCGCAGGCAAGTGGGCTAACAGGCGAGCACACAAGGCTCGGTTCAGTCCATGGCTCGACGGCCGGGACCCACAGCACGGTGATGGGTTCGGGATGCTCACCTTGTGTTCCTGGACGCGGCGGCGAGGCAGCGGTGAAGAAGGTGCGACAGCGGTGCGGTCTCGGAGCAGCAGGTGAAGAGGAAGCAGGGGATCAGGTCCGGCTCCCGACGTCACTGTGTGCATCTGCTCCCGCGGATGGCCTCCGGCTTCGTGGCGTACGGCGGCGCTCCCCCGAACGGCTCCCCACCTTCTTCTCCTCCACTTCCCCCCTCCTCGGACGTCAGCGGCGGCGGATTAGGGGAGAATCCCTAGGGACGGCTAGGGTTAGGGTTGGCGACCGCGGTGGCTCTTATAGGCGGTGGTAGATGGCGCAGACGGCGAGATTGGGCGCGGGACGCGTGGACGCCATCCGGCGGCGGCGGCCATGGCCGCACGGCCAGCCTTTCCATGTTGGCGTGGCGCCGGCTGACTGCGGGAGAGAAGAAAGGGGATAAAGGAAGGGAAAGGAAGAAGAAAGGGGAGGTGAGGTAGCATTGACCGGTGGGTCCCACCTGTAAGTGACTCAGGCGGTGGCAAAGGGATGGCAGGCCTACTGGGCCGGTAGCTGGCGGGCCGGCGCAAGGTTAGGGTGCTCTGGGGTACTCTGCGGCGAGGTTAAGGGCGTCCGGCAGACCTGCTCCGGCGAGGTTAAGGCCCAAGCTGGCTTAGGGGTTTTCTATTTTCCTTCCTCCTCTTCTCCTATTTAACTTATGATTCAAATTCGAATTTGCCTTCAAAATTTGAATCCCACACAATAAAAATACAATAAAATCCAAATAGATCCAAACTTCTCACACTAACATTTTATAAGTCCTAAATTTATTATTTGACTTAAAATAAATCTAGGAGTAAGGGGAAGAGGCATAGAAGACAATCTTATATTTTCTTTAAGCACCCAAGTTCAAATCAAAAAATTTAGAAATATCAATTTTGCATCCAAACAAAAGTCCAGGATGTTACAGGTTACACATACATCTGAAGCCTATTTGTGTGTAACGCAGTCGGTGTTCCAGCAAGAACAAGAACAGTGCAGCATGGCTGTTGCGTAACCGTGCTAGTGCGTAACCAAGCCGGTGCAGGTAATGCACAGAATCGACACGGCCAGATGCACATCATGGACGGTGCGTAACCAGGTCTACTTGTGTAACCAAGTCGGTGTTGCAGGAGCCACGCAGAATAGATGGTGCGTAATCCTGCAGACTGGGTGCAAGAGCCAAATGAACTGGGTTACGCAGGTTCGACACGACCCGCTGTGTTGCGCGGCAGCTGTCGGTGTTTTAGACCGGCAACCTACCAAGGGGAGTACCCGAGGTAGATGATTGTGGTGGGGATCGCCAGACCTGGAACTCGAAGGTATGCGCAAGGATACGAGACACAAGATTTATACAGGTTCGGGCCGCCAAGGTGGTGAACCCTACATCCTGTCTGGGGTATCAAGTATGGCGCCCTGCGCTTGGGTGTTGGGTTGTTCAGTTGAGTTGAGTTCTCCTAGGTACCTGGCCCTCCTTTATATAGTCCAGGGGCGGGTTCCTAGTCGGTTACAAGTTAGGAGTCCTAGTAGGATTACACAGAACGAATCCTAGTAGGATTACAGGGGAATTCTAGTAGGAGTCTGTCTTCATCCTTCCTTGTATGAGTACCCGGGGTGTATGCCCGACAAGCCCCTGAGCACGTTGTAGTCGAGAGTAGTAGTTCGAGTAGTCTTTGAAGGACTGATTAGGCGAACCAGAGAGGGGGGGAGTGAATGGGAGTCGATAAAAATTCTTCTCGAAGGAGATGGGAACTCCAACAAGATGAACACGGCTTCCAACACACGTCTCCGACTCAACTACCCAAGTTGGTCAAGACCACATAGCCACTGGAGTGATACTGGTCCTAGGAACCAACACTCAACCTTCCGAGCCAAAACTCACCAAACCACACAGCGGAAACTTGCACGGCTTGCTGCCTGTGCTACACCGGTCAGACCGATGGCCTGCGCCGGTCAGACCGGTGACACCGGTCAGACCGGTGGACAGAGCCGGTCAGGCCGGTGGCTACAGCAGCCGCACAGCAAATGTTCCAGGAAGCCTCAGTGACTCCTCTAGGCCCTGGAACAAAAACCACCACGAAACACAACCTGTGAGGAAGAAGAACCCCTCACAAAACCTAGCAAAACAACTCCAAGCACGCCAAGAACTGACCAGCAGAACCACGGGACAAAACCACACGGACAAGGCTATTCCCCGAGACAAAAACCCACCAAGGGCTAGCACTGGTCAGACCGGTCAATAGCACCGGTCAGACCGGTCGCGCCTGGGCAGCTCGGGATGAACAGCGCCCGCGATCTCCCGATTCGCTCCACGGTTTTGCACAAGAGTTTGGGGATAGTAGGAACACCTTATGGGTACTCCATAGCCAAGATTTGGTCCACCAAAACTTGTCAAATCAAGAGGAATCGAAGAAATCCCACCAAGAACGCCTCTAACCCTAGAGCCACGAAAACCCCAAAATCGAGCCCCTTTGCTCACGGATTTGGAAGGGGAATCAAAGGGAAAAGAACCACGAAGGGTTCATGCATACATCCCCCACCAAATCCCAAAGAGAAAGGCCTCGAAATCGCTCCAAGAAAATCGCCAAGAAAGGGCTCCAAAAATCACCAAAAAGGAGAAACGGGAAAGACACATCCAAGCCTTGAGGAACCACGCCGAATCATCTATACATACCAAAGAGGTTCATACAAGGTCTAGCTTGCCGCCCGATCATCCTTCCCTCTCACAAGATCTCACCATGAAGCTCTCAAGCTAGTCCTACGAAAATCCTAAGAAAATAGGAAGGAAAATAGGAAACCAAATGAGCTAGGGTTCCAAGAGATGGCTGCCATCCTCTCACCCCTTGGGTTATATGGAGGCAACCGAAAGACTAAAATACCCTTACTAGCTAACTAGGGATACATGCCCCTCAAGGGCGAAATCGGAAAACTTTGTCTTCGCACTATCGGACGGATGCCCAGCAACCGCAAACTTGCTTAGCCTCGACGCAAGCCTTGCAATCCCGACGCGTGTCCTCCGCTTCGAAGATTCCGGACTGCGTCGTCGCACACCGGTCAGACCGGTGCTCCTCACCGGTCAGACCGGTCAGACCCACCGGTCAGACCGGTCTGGAGCTGCTGCACCTCCGTCTTCGGTTCTTCGGTCTTGGCTTTGTGGATCAACCAAGGAACCCAGTGATTTTCTGGTGAACCACCGGAAACCCCGCGAACTCGGTGTAGCCTCCGCCAATCACCACTCATGACTCGGCTCCCACGTAGTCCCGGCTCGACCTTGGTTTTGAGGCTCAACCAAGAAACCGTCCATGACTTCATCTTGCCGTTCTTGCCACCATGCGGCCCGCACTTGACCCCGCTGGCCACCGGGTCCCTCGAACCAAGCCTACTTGTCTGCTCCACACCTGGAGGCCTCACCGGCAACAACCTTTCACGCTTGTTCTTCACCTGCACCTGCACCAGTCAAGCCGCAACCTGCACCTGCAATACTTAGCCAAGAATCAGTCCACACCACATTGTCAATCACTCATCACACCAGGAAGCGACCATCCACCGGTCCTCGAACCACACCTGGCTCTCAATCTCCCCCTTGATGAGTGCATTGACAACACACACATTTTGGTAACCAAGAGGAGAGGAAAAGAAAAGAACCGACTAAAAGAAACTCCAACAAGCGATCGAAAGCCAAAGAAAAGGCAAAGAGCAAGATCACTTGAAGAAGACAAGTCTCGGACCCCTTAGGCAAGGGCAACGGCTCGACACATCCGAGACAAAACATGCTCAAGCAAAGAGCACAAACCATCAAACCAAAGCTCGAAAACCACAAAGAGCTCCCCCTGCACACATGCAAGCTCCACCTGAACCAATGGAACTCCCCCTGGACAAATGCATGCGAACCACTTCACGAAACAGAGCAGCTGCAACAGCTCAGCTCTGACCGGTCAGACCGGTCGACACCACCGGTCAGACCGGAGCGCAACATGTGAACAGGACCAGCACTCTGACCGGTCAGACCGGTGACCTCAACCGGTCAGACCGGTGCACAACAGAGCCCAGAAATGGCTCGAAACCACTTGAAAACCTTCCAAATGCATTCAGTAGGCCAAAACATGGTCAAACTTCTCCCCCTTGTTGATAATGCATGAATCAAGCCAAAAATGCAAAAAAAATGCAACCTAGAGCTTCTCAAATAGACAAAATTCAACATAGGATGCTACACATGTCCAAATGAGCAAGTTAGATACTCTATAGCTTCGTAACGACATAAACTTCATGATCACCAAGTTTCACAACCATTGGGCGAAGCTAAGATAGAATTGAGCAATTTTGCGAAAAATCGCCCTATCATGAGCAAAGTCCTAAACATGAGCAAAACATGTCAAAATAGCAAAGCCACACAAAGTTCATGCTAGGACAACCATTCTAAGCATAAGACCATCATAAACACCCACAAGCACCTCATGTCATGTCAAAGCCACCGAGCCATGTGCCTACTTCTATATACGAGACTTCTCATTGGTAGGCATCATGCAACGATTTAGCACCCAAAGCAACTTAAAATTAGCACATATGACATGGGAGCACATTTTTCAAGCAATTTACATTTCATTTTCAGATTTATAATTGGTACATGAAATGTCTTTGCGACAAAAAGGAACGTATGCCCCTCCACAAGATGAAGCATGGGGGCTAAACATTCATGATGGCAAATGAGCCTTTGGCCCCATATGATCAAAATAAGCTATCCAACCACAAATTAAGCATAGCCAAGCCACAAAAACATGTCAAGATCATGTAAAGGCATTTACTCACAACAGAGCATACAAGTAACCTTTTTCAAAAGCATAGCCATCAACCATGGATATAAATCAAGATTATCAAGAGCTAAGCCAAACTAACCATAGCTTACCAAATTAGCTCACAAAGACATATATATCATTCCATGGTGAACAATGTATATAGGAGAAGCCTTTCCTAAACAATGCATATGATACAAAATGCATGCAACCTAAGATACAAAGATGCCTATACATCATGTTACATATGCCATGCCAAATGCAAGAAATGCACAAAGGAAAGTTATACATATGCTACAAAGGCGCTCCCACACGCCAACTCAAGAAATCAAACAAATACCAAGCTCCCCCCGCAAACGAGTTAAAGTTTCTTGATCTAGGGTTTGGTGAAAATATCGGCTAGTTGTTCATGTGTGGGTACATGGATCAAAGCTATCTTCCCTTTCTCTACGTTGTCTCTCAGAAAATGATACCTCACTTCTATGTGCTTGGTTTTGGAATGGAGCACTGGGTTCTTTGCAACGCTTATGGCACTGGTGCTATCACATTGAAGTGGGACATGGGTATACTCCTTACTAAAGTCACTCATGGTGTATGTGATCCAAAGGAGCTGAGAGCAACAACTAGCTGCGGCCACATACTCTGCCTCGGTAGTGGATTGAGCAACACTCGACTGTTTGCGGGAAGACCAAGACATCAAAGAAGAATCCAAGAACTGGCAAGTCCCAGAGGTGGACTTCCTATCCAACCGACACCCGGCAAAATCCGCGTCTGAAAAACCATGAAGCGCCAAAGAAGAAGACGCAGAGTACCAAAGGCCAAAGTCGGGAGTGTGTCGCAAATACCTGAAAATGCGCTTGACTGCTTGCCGATGCGAAGTCCTCGGGGAAGCTTGAAAACGAGCGCACAGACACACCGAGAATTGAATGTTCGGCCTCGTCGCCGTCAAGTAGAGGAGTGACCCGATCATGCTCCGGTACTCCTTCTGGTCCACGTATTCACCTTCCTCGTCCGCATCAAGAGCTGTAGTCGTACTCATAGGTGTTGCCATAGCCTTGGAGTCCTCCATCTTGAACTCCCTCACAATGTCCTTGGTGTACTTAGCTTGGTGCACAAATGTTCCTTCCTTTGATTACTTGATTTGTAGCCCGAAGAAGAACTGCAACTCGCCCATCATGCTCATCTCAAATTCCCTGCTCATGTCTTCTGCAAACCTTGCAACAAGAGGGTTAGACGAGCCACCAAAGACAATATCATCCACGTATACCTGCACAATCAGGATATCTCTACCCTGCCTGAGGAGAAACAAGGTCTGGTCGACCTTCCCCATCTCAAACCCTCTCTCAAACAGGAACCCCCTCAACCTACCATACCAAGCTCTAGGCGCCTGTTTCAACCCATACAGCGCCTTCCTCAACTTGTACACCCGGTGGGGGTACTTCTCACTCTCAAACCCCGGTGGTTGCCTCACGTACACCTCTTCCTCCAACACACTGTTCAGGAAAGCACTCTTCACATCCATCTGGTACAACTTGAACCCTTTAGCCACGGAAAAAGCTAGAAGGATCCTGATCGCCTCCAAACGAGCTACAGGAGTGAAAGTCTCCTCGTAGTCGATCCCCTCTTTCTGACTGTACCCCTGAGCAACAAGTCTTGACTTGTTCCTCACCACTTCTCCTTTCTCTCCCTCTTTATTTTTCCACACCCATTTTGTCCCAATCGGCTTACACCCTGGGGGAGGGTCAACCAACACCCAAACTTGGTTCCTCTCAAAATTCTCCAACTCCTCATGCATCGAGTTAACCCAATTATGATCAGATAACGTGTGTCCAATGTCTTTGGGCTCAAAGGTGGCAACAAAAGAAGCATGAGCGAAATGAGAATTGTTCCGAACCCTCGACCGTGTAGTGCGTTCATTCATGTCGCCGATGATTCTCGAAGCTGGGTGATCCACTTGCACTCGCCGGGGAGGTTCTCGCCTTGATGCTACCTCCCCGTCAACAGCAGCTTCGCCTTGATCTGGGTTTGTCTTTGTAGGTGTGGGAGAGGGTCTATTTTCGATCGTCGTCGAAGTAGTAGGTACATGTTCGGCTGAGGGCACCACACCGCCATCTTCATCATCTCCATGTTCATGCTCCTCCTCCTGAAAGATTTCCTCGCCAAGTTCATCGTCACCTGCACACTCAAAAACAAGCTGACTACGTGGCTGTGTCTCGTCGAAGGTTACCTCGCAAGTCTCCACGATTTGGTTAGTTTCAAGATTGAGCACACGAAATGCTCTAGAATGAGATGCATAACCAAAGAAAATGCCATCGACAGACCTAGCCTCGAACTTGTCCAACTTCTTCCCTTTCTTCAGAATGAAGCATTTACAACCAAAGGCATGGAAGTGACTCACCTTGGGTGTGCGACCGTGCATCAACTTGTAACAGGTTTTCTTCTTATGGACCCTGAGGTAGATCCTGTTCGACACATAGCACGCGGTATTGACCGCCTCAGCCCAGAACCTTCTCGGAGTCCTATGCTCGTCGAGCATCGTCCGAGCCATCTCGCACAAGGTCCTGTTTTTCCTTTCCACTACGCCATTCTGGGGAGGCGTATACGGACTCGAAAACTGATGTTCAAGACCCAAGTCATGGCAAAAGGTTTCGAAGCGAGAGTTTTTGAATTCCGAGCCATTGTCACTGCGGATCGCTCGTATGGCATCTCCGTGCCTCTCATTTCTTAACCTCAAGATAAGATCTCGAACAAAACCAAACGTCTCCCCTTTCTCCTCAAGAAAGAACACCCACGCATACCGAGAGTAGTCGTCCACCACAACAAGGACATACCACTTCCCACCCGCAGATCGCACACGAGCTGGGCCAACAAGGTCCATATGGAGCAGCTCGCATGGACGCTCAGTCATCACATCGGTGAGAGGCGGGTGAGAAGAGGCTACCATCTTGGCATGCCTACACGGCGCACAAACCAACTCTTTCTCAAACCTCAACCGTGGCAATCCTCGGACCAAATTGAGTTTACTCAAGCGAGACAAAAGGTCAAAGCTCAAGTGACCCAACTTCCTATGCCACTTCCACAACTCACTCGAAGAACCAGCCAAAAAGCAACGCTCCACACCAGAAGACTGAGAGAAATCAGCTCGGAACACTTGACCCTCGGTAACGACCATGCAAACAAGATCCCCCCGAGAATCTAAAATCCGAGAACCACCAGGTCGAAACAACACCTCAAAGCCCTCATCCAACAACTGGGACACAGAAAGCAAATTGTATCCAAGCGATTGAACAAGAGCAACACGCCTGAGAGTGATCTTGTCACTTACCTTAATCTCACCTTCTGACAGCACACGCCCTCGCCCATTGTCCCCAAAGGTGATGTACTTCTTTGTCACCACCGGGACGAGACTTGAGAACCACCCCTTGTCTCCGGTCATATGCCTCGAGCAACCGGAGTCAATCAACCAAATGTTCTTCAAGTCTCTCACCTGAAATTCAAAAGCGAGCACGTGAGTGAACAAACGACTCAGCACTGGGGTTAGTACCAAAAGAGTAAAACCAGTGCCGAGCCATTTGCTCCAAAGTGGGGTTAGCACAAACTAAATCATCACGCCTATCAAAGCTACCACCACGAACACCACCACGGTAACCACCACGAGGGAACCAACCCTCTCTAGCTGGAGGAGGACGAAAGCCACGAAAGGGAAACCGTGGATCGTTCCTCCTCTCCATCTCAAAACTACGACTCCTCCCACCCCCGTATTGAGCACGAGGTGGAGAACGCCTAGCAAACTGACCACCTGCAAACTTTCCAGACCAACCACCAGAACCACGACCTCCAGAACCAAACCGAGCATCCTCACGAGCACGAAACCCGACTCGCTGTCTGCCCAGACCTGCACCGGTCTGACCGGTGTAGCTCGGCCTGCAGCAGCACCTGTAGCCTTCCGGTCTCCCCAAGCCGGAACCGTCCTCACAATCGCCTTGGCTCTGGGCATCTGCATACGAGGCTCAGGTACACCATTAGAGGGGTGGTACCTGTCCTTGTTAGCCCACTCTCTAGCCATTCTCTCCTCACGCTTCCTCTTGAAGCAAAACTCATCCTTGTGACCATCTCTCCCACAATACCCACAATGGAACTTTATGGGCTGTGGCTTAGGCTTAGGCTTGGGTTGGGGCTGCCCACTCGGCTTCTCACCCTTCTTCTCTCCTTCCTCACCTCCCTTTGGGCTCACAAACTTCACTGGTTTCTGAAAATCATTTGTTGGGTGAGGGAATATGGGTGGATCTGGATTAGTGTCAAGTTTGTTTCTGAGATGGTTAGGCTTGGGCTCAAACTTGTTCTTGTGTCTGTTTGGTGGTGGGATAGGAATCTCTCCAACTCTCTCAACTCCCTCACCACTGTTCTCTCCAAGCTTGTCAGCCCCAAGTGCCTGACCATCATAGCGTTTGAAAGCCGCTATCATGATACCAAGCTGAGGCTCCTGACCCGACAACCAGCTCATACATTTTCTCAACTCATCATTCTCATCCTGCAAGCGATCAACATAATGTGCAAGCTCCAAATTCTTAACCGCATGCAATTCACAAGTAGAGCAAGAAGTGGGAATAGGCTCTTTCAACTTAGCCTCAAGCGAAACAGTGTAAGCATGCATCTCATCAATCTTTCCATGCAAAACAGGGCAAGAAGTGCAAGCACCTAGCAAAGCAGGTCTAGACTTAAGCTCAGCCACTTCAACCCTAAGCATATCTAGTTCATCACAAGTAGAAGCATGCTTATCCTTAAGAGCAGTAAGATCAGCTAGGTACACAGAGCAATCACAGCAATCAATCTCATCAGAAACCACAGGAGAAGCCTTAAGCGAATCAATCTCAAGCTTAGCATCTAGGTTCTGGGTTTCTAGCTCAGCCACACGGTACCTAGCATCTTCTAGTGAGGCCCTAAGCTCTTTCCTCATCTTCTTGGCCTCTCTAAGCATGTGATCGCGGTTATCAAGCAAGTCAACCAACTCATCATTCTCCTTGCGCAAAGAAGAGAGCTCATCACATACCTCATCCTCGGAGTCAGAGTCCGAGTCACTCTGGTGGCTCTTCTTGCTACCGGAGCTACGGGCCATGCCGTAGAAGCCATCTCCCGCGAAGCAGCTCAACCCGCTCAAGTTCCTGGATGACTTCTTGTTCTTGCGCCGATCACCTTCATCTTCACTGCTACTCGAGCTCGAGGAAGAGTAGGCGGAGCTGGAGTCGACGTCGCTCGCTCCGACCATTGCTCGGGCCTTCCTGCCGCGGCCATCCTTCTTCCTCGACCGTTGCTCGTCCTTGTGCTTGTTCTTGTGCTTGTGATCGCGTCTCGATCGGTACTTGCCATCCTTGCTCGATCGGTGCCTGTAGCCGTCCTTGTAGCAGTCCTTGTTCTCCGTCTTCTCCGGGCAGTCGGCGACGAAGTGTCCTGGCTTGCCGCACTGAAAGCACGTCCGTGCTGTCCTCCTCGTGTTCACCTGGTTCTCGTGCAGCCTCTCGAACCGCCTGGTCAGCAACGCCAGCTCGTCCTGTCCAACCACGTCGAACTCCTCGTCTGGCAAAGACATCAAAGAAGACAGAGAGTACATCCTGGAGGATGCATTAGCGTTAGACTTAGTTCCTTTGCCACTAACGAGAGCGAGACTATGAGAATCAGTCGGGCTCTCGATCTTGGCTGTCATACCACGGTCCAACTCAGCCGACTTGAGCTTCGAGAACAGCTCGTTCACCGTCAAGGTGTCATACTTCTCGGACTCAACAATAGCCTCAAACTTCCCGTCCCATACGGTACGATCCAACGAGTGCAAGAGCTTCACGGCTCTATCATGATCATTGTATGGGAGGACGTCCACATTGGCTCTCATGTTGTTCACAACGACCGTAAATCGCTGGAAAAGGGCATCGACGGACTCGCCGGGGAGATGAGTGAAGTTCTCGTACTCTCTCCGGTAAGTCGCGTACATCCGAGCCTGAACCTGAGCATTCGCAGCATGAGCATCCTTCAACTGCTCCCAAATCCTACAAGCTAAGTCCTCTGTCTGAACCCGATCGAATTCAGGCTGACACAGAGCACGAAACAACTAGTCGACAGCCTTGTTGTTGGCTTCGAACATATCCCTCGATCCTGGAGCAAGGAAGTTCATCGGATGAACATAAGCTGTGTTCACCGTGACATCCCAAAGGATTGACCCTTTCTGCGGAGGAACGCCGCCATCTGCCTTTGCCACATCTGGTAGTTCTTCCCATCGAAGTGTGGAGGACCCGAACCCCGTTCCTGGTACGCCATCTTCGGATCTTAGACTGGTAAGAGTCAATAAAGACCCGAACCGGCTCTGATACCAATTGAAGGACCGATTAGGCAAACCAGAGAGGGGGGGGAGTGAATGGGAGCTGATAAAAATTCTTCTCGAAGGAGATGGGAACTCCAACAAGATGAACACGGCTTCCAACACACATCTCCGACTCAACTACCCAAGTTGGTCAAGACCACATAGCCACTGGAGTGCTACTGGTCCTAGGAACCAACACTCAACCTTCCGAGCCAAAACTCACCAAACCACACAGCGGAAACTTGCACGGCTTGCTGCCTGTGCTACACCGGTCAGACCGATGGCCTGCGCCGGTCAGACCGGTGACACCGGTCAGACCGGTGGACAGAGCCGGTCAGGCCGGTGGCTACAGCAGCCGCACAGCAAATGTTCCAGGAAGCCTCAGTGACTCCTCTAGGCCCTGGAACAAAAACCACCACGAAACACAACCTGTGAGGAAGAAGAAGCCCTCACAAAACCTAGCAAAACAACTCCAAGCACGCCAAGAACTGACCAGCAGAACCACGGGACAAAACCACACGGACAAGGCTATTCCCCGAGACAAAAACCCACCAAGGGCTAGCACCGGTCAGACTGGTCAATAGCACCAGTCAGACCGGTCGCGCCTGGACAGCTCGGGATGAACAGCGCCCGCGAGTCAACTCCCCCAAATCCAACTCCCGATCTCCCGATTCGCTCCACGGTTTTGCACAAGACTTTGGGGATAGTAGGAACACCTCATGGGTACTCCATAGCCAAGATTTGGTCCACCAAAACTTGTCAAATCAAGAGGAATCGAAGAAATCCCACCAAGAACGCCTCTAACCCTAGAGCCACGAAAACCCCAAAATCGAGCCCCTTTGCTCACGGATTTGGAAGGGGAATCAAAGGGAAAAGAACCACGAAGGGTTCATGCATACATCCCCCACCAAATCCCAAAGAGAAAGGCCTCGAAATCGCTCCAAGAAAATCGCCAAGAAAGGGCTCCGAAAATCACCAAAAAGGAGAAACGGGAAAGACACATCCAAGCCTTGAGGAACCATGCCAAATCATCTATACATACCAAAGAGGTTCATACAAGGTCTAGCTTGCCGCCCGATCATCCTTCCCTCTCACAAGATCTCACCATGAAGCTCTCAAGCTAGTCCTACGAAAATCCTAAGAAAATAGGAAGGAAAATAGAAAAACCAAATGAGCTAGGGTTCCAAGAGATGGCTGCCATCCTCTCACCCCTTGGGTTATATGGAGGCAACCAAAAGACTAAAATACCCTTACTAGCTAACTAGGGATACATGCCCCTCAAGGGCGAAATCGGAAAACTTTGTCTTCGCACTATCGGACGGATGCCCAGCAACCGCAAACTTGCTTAGCCTCGACGCAAGCCTTGCAATCCCGACGTGTGTCCTCCACTTTGAAGATTCCGGACTGCGTCGTCGCACACCGGTCAGACCGGTGCTCCTCACCGGTCAGACCGGTACCCACCGGTCAGACCGGTCAGACCCACCGGTCAGACCGGTCTGGAGCTGCTGCACCTCCGTCTTCGGTTCTTCGGTCTTGGCTTTGTGGATCAACCAAGGAACCCAGTGATTTTCTGGCGAACCACCGGAAACCCCGCGAACTCAGTGTAGCCTCTGCCAATCACCACTCATGACTCGGCTCCCACGTAGTCCCGGCTCGACCTTGGTTTTGAGGCTCAACCAAAAAACCGTCCATGACTTCATCTTGCCGTTCTTGCAACCATGCGGCCCGCACTTGACCCCGCTGGCCACCGGGTCCCTCGAACCAAGCCTACTTGTCTTCTCCACACCTGGAGGCCTCACCGGCAACGACCTTTCACGCTTGTTCTTCACCTGCACCTGCACCTGCACCAGTCAAGCCGCAACCTGCACCTGCAATACTTAGCCCAGAATCAGTCCACACCACGTTGTCAATCACTCATCACACCAGGAAGTGACCATCCACCGGTCCTCGAACCACACCTGGCTCTCAGTCTTGAAGCCTCTTCGAGTAGTTCTTGAGCGTCCTCGAGTACTGATTGGAGAAGTCTTCAATAGTACTTGAACTGCCACGAGGCTGGAAGGTGGTCTAGCTCATCTGTCTTTGAAGTCAAGATTTATATGGAAGTGTGATTGCAAAATCGCACTCCATATGGAGTAGCCCCCGAGCCTTAGGTTGAGTCACAGACTCTAGCTGAGGGTCAATCTTGTTTCTGAATCTTCTGTCTTGGAAAAATTGAATGATGGGTGTAGCATAGCAGCCCCCGAGCCTTGAAATGATTAGGTAATCAATCCAAGGGTCTTCAGTGTTCGCGAACGCCATCATTCGAGTACTCTTGCAGCATCAACCCCCGAGATAAGAGAGTCGTATGACCCACATCGAGTAGTTGTTGTTGTAGAGCCCCCAAGCTTGAGAGCGAGCGAAGTCTGCTAGAGTTGTTCTCGAGTAGTAATTTGAATGCAGCCCCCGAGCTGGAGAGTTCCCGAGTAGTAATTTGGCATCGAGCCGTGGAGCTTGAGAAGTAGTCGTGCCATCAAAGCGGACTTTATATGCGACCGAAGTCGACTTCAGATGCTGGCAGAGCGGACTTTAGAATGCGACTTGAAAACCGAAGTCGACTTTGTGCCGCGCGGAGCGGACTTTGAGCGACTTGAAAACCGAAGTCGACTTTAGTTGCCGCATGGAGCGGACTTTGAGATGCGACTTGAAAAACGAAGTCGACTTTAGATTGCCGCACAGAGCGGACTTTGATATGTGACTTTAGAAGTCGACTTTGTGCCACTTAGTGTGGACTTGAGAGAAAAAACAAAAAGCAGTTCCGGAAGGCAAAATCGAACGAAAAATCAGAGAAAACGAGTAGTTTTGCCGCTGGAGAGGACTTAAGATTGTGACCGAAGTCAGCTTGTGCCACTAGAGTGGGCTTGGGTGCGACCGGAGTCGGCTTTGTGCCACCGGAGTGGGCTTGGGTGCGACCGGAGTCAACTTGAGTACCCGGGCCATGGATTTCAGACCCAAGGTACGGTTGCCGCCGGAGCGGGTTTGCGTGCGAGCGTTAGCGTCGACTTGTTCCATCGCAGTGGACTTGAGGTTGCGACCGTTACGTCGACTTGTGCCACCAGAGTGGACTTGAGGTTGCGACCGTTAGCGTCGACTTGTGCCACCAGAGTGGACTTTGGAGCGACCATTAGCGTCGACTTTTGCCACCAGAGTGGACTTGAGGTTGCGACTATAGAAGTCGACTTGAGTACTTAGGATACTAGGACCCATGGTATGGAGCGCGAGTACTTAGGGTACTTGGACCCATGTTACGATTGCCGTCGGAGCGGGCTTGAGATTGCCTCTTTGGGATACAGCCATTGTGACCTCCGAAACTCGGTACACCCAAAGCCGTGCGCGAGAGCCCCCGGGATGTAATGTACTGAACTCGTGGTGGAGCCTCCGAAACTTAGCATACAAATTCGTGGCCGGAGGCCCCGAGATTCAGTGTTGTAAGCCCGTGGCGGTTTGGTCGATATACCCCAGGAGTAGTCAGCAGAGTGTAGCTCTCGTAAAAACCCGCCGAGGAGCGTACACAGATGAGTAGTCAGCATGTTGTCCTGCATGATGAGGAGAACAAGCCAAGAAAAGAAAACAGTAATCATTTAAATAAATAACTTAGCTGTTGCTGCCTGGGCAGACTGTTGATGCGACCGGAGTTGAGTTGTGCCGCCGTAGCGGACTTTAGATTGCGACCGTTGACGTCAACTTGTGCCGCCGTAGCAGACTTGAGATTGTGCAGTTCTGAAGGGTGGTTCCCGTGTAGAAGCATGCACAGATGGGTAGTCCTTGGCGTGTTTGTCCTGCGCACGGAAGACAAGCCCAAGAAGAAAAAACAATCATTTAAATAAATGACTTAGCTGTTGCCGCCAGGGCGGTCTTGTAGATGAAGCCATGGCGGTCGAAGATGGAGCCGCAACGATTGTTGCTGAAGTTGACTAGTCAGAGTTGATTCTGACTAGTTGTTGGGGGCGTGACTACCGTTCTCGACTAGTTTCGAAAACTAGTCGAGATGAGTGGTCGACGCGATGCGACCGGAAGACGATGTCGCGGCAGCACGCGGCGTACTCGAAGTAGAGCCGGTGTTGCCGCGATACAAGTAGTCGCGACGCACAGCGTGGCTGAAGTAGAGCCTATGCGACCGGACAACAAGTTGAGCGGCAGCGCAGTCGAGCCGCGAGACGCAGTGACCGGGCGCACGGTGAGAGCCAGTGCGACCGACCCGACGAGAAGTCGAGCGGCGAGACGACGCGTCCGGATGCACGGCATAGGCGCAGTAGAGCCGGTGCAACCGAGCGGCGAGTAGTCGAGCCGCGAGACGCAGTGACCGGGCGCACGGCGAAAGCTAGTGCAACCGACAGACGAGAAGTCGAGCGGTGAGACGACACGTCCGGATGCACGGCATAGGCGTAGTAGAGCTGGTGCAACCGGGTGACGAGTAGTCGTGCCGCGAGACGCAGTGACTAGGCGCACGACGAAAGCCAGTGCGACCGACCGACGAGAAGTCGAGCGGCGAGATGGCGCGTCCGGATGCACGACATAGGTGCAGTAGAGCTGGTGCAACCAGGCGACGAGTAGTCGAGCCGCGAGACACAGTGGCCGGGCGCACAGCGAAAGCCACTGCGACCGACCGACGAGAAGTCGAGCGGCGAGACGACGCGTTCGAATGCACGGCATAGGCGCAGTAGAGCCAGTGCAACCGGGCGACAAGTAGTCGAGATCAAGCCAGTGCGAGACCCATGGCGTAGGTGAAGTAGTCGATGACGAGCTGCATGAGGAGCCGAGGCACCCGGATGCGCGGCGTAGTTGAAGTAGTCGACGACAAGCTGCGCGAGGAGCCGAGGCACCCGAACGCGTGGCATAGTTGAAGTAGAACCACTGCAGCCAGGAGACGAGTAGTCGCGGCACACGGCGTGGTTGAGGTAGAGCTCGTGCGGCCGGGTGACGAGTAGACGTGGCGCACAGCAAGGTTGACGTAGAGCCCGTGCGGCCGGGTGACGAGTAGTCGTAGCACATAGCAAGGTTGACGTAGAGCCCGTGCGGCCGAAGGCGACGTAGCCACGCTCGCGTACATCTTCGGTGTGCATCAAGCGGAGACCTTGGAGCTTCCCTGGTGCACCTCTGTGTGCATGTAGCTGAATTCCCTAAAATTGCACTTCAAGTCTTCACGTGCGAGCATAGCAAAGATGGTGCTTTTGGAGTTGACTGAGGCAGCCTTGACGTGCAGCAGCCCGGTCTTGATTGCTCGATCCGCACGTGGTTCGGTGTATGAGTAGTATTTTCCTGGAAATCAAATTTCCAATAAGAACAGGGACGCTGCAGCGGGGTTCGGACCAGCTATCAGCTTCGGATTTGCTTTGGTTTAGACTTGGTAATGAACGTCCTGCTCTGTTCTGCTTCGAACTCGACTGGAAAATTGTTTCCAATATTGCGCGGGGTAGTAAGCCAGCTTGGAATTCGCATGTTGAGTTCGAATCGGACTGTGCCTCCTGTCTTGATGTGTCAGGACAGCTGCGGCAAGCTTGATCATGTTTCCGTGACGGGATCAGCTTGGTCTTCGAGCTCGCCTGGGAATCGACCCAAACGCGCCGAGTTGCTGATGTAGCAATTTCAAACGCGCACGCCGAGCAGATTGAACTTGATGATGGTATGGTCCTTCGAATTCGCCCGATGATCTTGACGATCACCCCTATCTGGCGCGGCAGCTGTCGGTGTTTTAGACCGGCAACCTACCAAGGGGAGTACCCGAGGTAGATGATTGTGGTGGGGATCGCCAGACCTGGAACTCGAAGGTATGCGCAAGGATACGAGACACAAGATTTATACAGGTTCAGGCCGCCAAGGTGGCGAACCCTACATCCTGTTTGGGGTATCAAGTATGGCGCCCTGCGCTTGGGTGTTGGGTTGTTCAGTTGAGTTGAGTTCTCCTCCTTGGTACCCGGCCCTCCTTTATATAGTCCAGGGGCGGGTTCCTAGTCGGTTACAAGTTAGGAGTCCTAGTAGGATTACACAGAACGAGTCCTAGTAGGATTACAGGGGAATTCTAGTAGGAGTCTGTCTTCATCCTTCCTTGTATGAGTACCCGGGGTGTATGCCCGATAGCAACCTGGGCGATTATCACTGTAACCTGCACCCCCGTCATGAAGGTGCGTAACCTAGTGCGTGCTCAACAGCGATGCTGCGTGCGTAACCAAGTGCACGGAAAATCACCCCGAGCTAGATACACGCAGGCCACACAACAAGGGTTTTGCAGACGCGGTTGCCGCAAAGTTTGCCGCACGCGCATCCTTGTTTAGGGTTTAGGGTTTTTTTTGCCCTTTATCTCTCCTTCGCGCAGCCCAACCGCACGCCTCCTTCAACTTGCAGGCCACCGTCACCTCATCGATCCCCGCCACCTCCTCCGCCCCCGCCACCCTCCGCCACCGGATCCGGCCACCGACGACCTCCCTCTCCCCTCGGCAGGCCCAGATCCGGCGCGTGGCGGCCTCTCCCTCGGGGATTCCGGTGGCGACGCGGGGAGGTGGGGACCGCGGCGGAGCTGGAGGCGGCCTCCCCAGAGAGGGTGTGAGGCGAGATCTGTCCCCAACGGGCAGAGTAGGGGCGCGAGGCGAGGCGGGAGGAACAGCGAGATCCAGCGTGGAGGAGCTCAAAGCACAAGGCTGGGTACAATATGTTGTTAGTAACTTGCTTATAAGTACTGGTCGATGAATGTCATTTTGTTATCTTACTGATACGGTTGCACCTGTAGCTGGAGGTGTGGTATCTTCCCACCTCACTTGTACCCGGCTACTCTGCTCTTTGCTATAGTTCTGAATATCTTCTGACTTGCTTGCCTGGACAAAGCTGTTCCAATCTGCTTCTGTAATAACATCCTCATAGTACTGCAGATGCGACACACCCTTCTTGACAAAATTTATTTATTAAGTCTGATTTGAATTTAACTTTCTTCAGCACTGCAGCCTTCACATCTTCCTTTGAATAAGATTCAAAGCAGGCTATGAAGGCTGCTACGTTTAGGAAAGTTAAATTCAAATCCGACTTAATGAGAAGATTTGTCAACAAGGGTTGTCGCCTCTGCAGTATTATGAGGATGTTATTACAGAAGCAGATTGGAACAGCTTTGTCCAGGCAAGGAAGTCAGAAGATATTTAGAACTATAGCAAAGAGCAGTGTAGCGGGGTACAAGTGAGGTGGGAAGATACCACACCTCCAGCTACAGGTGAAACCATATCCAAAAACCCTAGGAACGTGGAAGTGCTCCAGTGCACAGTAAGATAACAAAATTACACACTAATGTTGTTCATCGACCAGTACTTATAAGCAAGTTACTAACAACATATTGTACCTTTGCAGTGTCAAGTTTCCTCTGAACATTCACAAAGCCGGTGTCCTTCGGCAACCAAAGCCCTGGGAAACAAGGATCACGATGGGTGTTAGGAATAAACTCGTGTTCAGGTTTTTACTCTGTTTTTAGTTGGGCTTTTTGTTAGATTGTGGGGCTCTGCGTTTCGGGATATCTGGATCAGAGCCGCGTCTTGTCCAAGACAAAGTGATTACAAGCTCTTGCTCAACATCCAATTCAGAACCCATAGAATTTGTTGTTTTTGGCCAAAGGAACCACCCTTCGCCTCCAGGTACCTAACCTTTCTAGTGCTTCACGGCATACTGTTCAACTGTGAGTTTCTTCACATTTTGAGATGTCCCGCACTACAACATCTAGAGATCGAAGATTGCAGAGGTTATCTCATCACAGTCCTCAAAACATCTAAGCATAAAAAAAATAGTTTCAATGACAGTTTTCACACTCGAATTCGTGCCCCCAATCTTGCTTTTCTGGGGGCTACAAGTCTATTATGGCAAGACTCCTTTACTTGACAGGATGCTCAATGTATAGGTGCGCCATTTCATCAGTGTCTGAAGCCACCAATTGACCTCGGGTACGCAAGTTCGACACGACCCGTCGTGTTCCGCATAAAGGGCAACCGCGGTGTTGCGTGCGTAACTGAGAATGACAGGTTACGCATTCCTCTCAAGGTCCGCGCGCGGGCGCAATATCCCAGGAGGTTGCATCATGCGTAACCGACACAGTGCAGGTTACACATTCTTCTTAGGAGGCCTCTTCACCTGCCGTGTGCAGTCAGGCAAAATGACTGCACTCAGCAGTCACCGCATTTGCACCATCCACCCTCAATGTGACGGAGGCAACCCAACCAAACTCATCTCGCAGGCCACATAACAGCTACACGTATGGATGGTGCATAAACGAGAGGCTCCAGCTTGCGTGCATAATCGACACTACCCAGTCGTGGTTTCCGTCGTGTGCGTGTGTGTATCCGTCGGCGCTATGAAAAAGCGCGATCGCCAAATTGCTGGTAGGGCCGGCCGTCACCTGAACATAACTGATACTCGCATGCATGGAAACCTAT
Source organism: Cenchrus fungigraminus (assembly GCA_036936925.1). Lineage (NCBI taxonomy): Eukaryota > Viridiplantae > Streptophyta > Magnoliopsida > Poales > Poaceae > Cenchrus > Cenchrus fungigraminus. The sequence goes on along the minus strand of CM072772.1, from coordinate 50,101,697 downwards.
AGCCGGAAATGAAATAGGGCTACAAAAACCACATGGGCAGACAAACAGCATGTTCATAGGACTGGGGCTGAACAACCAAGCAACATTCTTCGTTTGTTCCCATGAAGTGTACTCTAGATAGACTACTCCGTAGACACAGTATTACTTAAAGCCAATTTGTTGCCCATCGAATCAATATGATCTAGCTAAGCCACGGCTTGTAGTTCGAATTGTGAACATATTTTGCTGAAGCTATGATATCATAGCTCACCTTGACCAAATTTAAGACAAGCATCATTTACCATTAGAGGACGAAAAATATTTCTTCAGTTACTCATGTTTCCTAAACCCAAAACATCCGTCCTGACTTTGTGCCCATGTTGTTTTGCCTATCTCATTGCAAATGTTTTAATTCGGTATGATAATGTTTAGTAAACAAGAATAGCCGGTCTCGTGGCAACATTCGATCTCATCATGTTCAAGTGAATTAAGTTTGCTCCAAGTTCAATGAGACGCACCTAGGTCATTTGCCTAACACGACCCCCTATGTGACCCTGCTCCTTTCCCATGGCAAATGAGATCAATTAATATACAGTACTCAAGGAAAACACTTTTTTATCACCTCCTCAGCGCAAGAAAACCCCATCGACATCTCCTCCTCTCGGCGCAAGAAGACCCCATCGGCATCTCCTCCTCTCGGCGAAAGTACCATCGTCCTCTCTCCCTAATCAATCGATTTCGTTGTTCTTTCGACCGTTCCGCCTCTTTGATCAAACTAATTTCTATGTGCATTTCAGAGCATCTCCCCCAATGGACAGCGAGAATCCTCACGTGCCTCGTGTGGCGCATGCTCTCCAACCATCCACACCGGTTAAAGCTCCGGCGGGGCCGAGATGCGGCGACTACGGCAAGACAATATCGACTCAATGGAGGGCCGGCCCGATGGGGCTCGACATGCTGTGCGCCAACTGTGGCAGTCGTCGCTGGTATGCCGGGTAGCGGCAGGGCAAGTGCTGCTCTCGCCGCAGCAAGAAAACCACGATTCTGGTCTCGACTTCTCCACCAGAAGCTGGCGTGCAGTGGGTGGAGTGCCCAAGAGGCCAAGCCGTCCATGCATAGCTGCCGTGGCCGTCCACTCTGCCAATAATGTCAAGTGCACCCGCTGCGTCGCTATCCCGTCCCTGCTCGACAGGCCGGCGGCATTACTAGCCGCTCGGCAATTGATGTCAAGTGCGCTCGCCGCGTCGACTGTCCCGGTCCCGGAGAGCTCAGGCGCATAGTCGTACCCATCGCCACTGCAAGCGGCTGGCGTCCAGTGGGTGGACTGCCCGAGAGGCAGGGCTGATCGCACGTGGCTATCATGGCTGTCCACTCCACAACTGATGTCAAGTGCGCCCGCCGATCGACTGTCCCGGATAGCTCAGGCACACGGTCGTTCCCGTCCTTGCTTGACAGGCAGGTGGCGTTGCCAGCCGCTCAGCCATTGATGTCAGGTACGCCTGCCGTGCCGACTGTCCTGAAGAGCTCAGGCACACGGCCGTTCCCATCCCTGCTTGAAAGGCCGGCGCTGTTTCCAGGTGCTCAGCCATTGATGTTAGGTGTGCCCGCCACGCTGACTACCCCGGAGAGCTCAGGGGCACGGCCGTTCCCGTCCCTACTCGACAGACCGGCTGCGTTGCCAGCCGCTCAGCCACAATTGTTGATCCTATTCCTGCTCGAAGGCAAGGCGGCGCCCATGATCATCGACGAACCAGACTAGATGAAACGCTAATTGCCAACAATTACAAGTGTCGCATTGCTCTAATGCTAATTAGTAGTTTCTGATTAAGTTTGGTCCCTCCTTATTTGATTGTGCTGCTATATTTTGGTTGTAAGATCGGAGTATTGTACTTTGCATTGATGTTCGTTCGAAAAATGTGAACCTATTCTACCAACAAATCAACAAATAATTCAGTCCGGTCTGGTCACTTTTTTTCTTATTAGTAACATCCGCCCATTGGCATCCTTGTGAGGCCGAGGCGCCCATTGCCACAACTTCCCGTGGAAGGTGGTTGCCATCACCAAGAGATCCCAGACGTGTTGGTCATACGGCACGGGGACCCACACATCAACCACTCAACGGGGGACTCGTCAGTGGCATTTTTGTCATTGTCAGAAGTGGTAACAACATGTAGTATAATATATTATATAAAAAATATATTAGTGTACATAAGATAATTATTTTTATATGCTATTCACAGTGGTGCATTAAAATTAAAAAAAGAAAAGAAAAACCCCACAAAAGGAAAGCACATAACAAATAGGCTTCAGGTCAGATGTACTATGTATGCGTAACCTACACCCACTAGGTTACACACAGTCAATGCTGCTGCATAGGGCAACTACGACTGGGTAACGCACAAACTCAGTTACGCACCACTCAGGCAACACCGTCTCGCAGGTGCAGGCAGCACTAATAGTGCGTAACTGAACGGGTGTAGGTTACTCGTAGAATCGACAGGACCGGATGCAGCAGGAATGGTGCGTAACCCGTGGCTGAGTGTAGGTTACGCCGGTTTGTGTTATTTTCCATTTTTATTTTTATTTGTTCTGAATATAAAACAGTAAAATAATAAAAAAATAGAAGAGGATGCAAAGGCACTAGTAGTGTACAGTAGTCGTAGACAATGCATGGACGCATCTATCCGATCCAAAACAGGGGTTAACATATATTATGAATTCATTCGGAGATGTCTAGCGCCCATACAGAAAGTTGAATTTGGACGACGCACATACGAGGTATTACGGGATGGACCTAGCAAACTAACTGCTGCAGCATCATACTGTATCATGAGCCAGTAGCGCAGCGGCGTGGGATCTGGTGACCCATGTTGCACACACATCTTGACCTGATGTTTATTATTTGCTCGATCTCCCAGCCCGGAGATTACTACTCGTCGTTGCCGCCTGTATTATATTCTTGTGAGACAAGAAAAGGCAACCAAGTTAGAGGCAGCAGAAGCACACTCATCGATATATATACTACACACAATGGAGTATATATGTATATTATTAGCACCTACCATCCTAGCGGGATCGTCTTCATCAACCTCGACGGATGGAGCATCAGGAGCTGCAGGTGGATCGTGCAGGATGTACTTTGCCGAGATGTCGTCATCTTCCTTGTACATCGCACCAATTGTGACCAGAACATCCAAAAGTTCCTTCTCCAACTCACTCATCAACTGCACAAAGAGAGGGAAGCGCACACAGCACACCATGCCCCCATGCATGAAGAACAAGAAAATGAGGAGATGGAAATAAACCGCGCAGAGTGTAGTGTGGGAGGAACACCACCAGATCGAGCATCCCACCAGTACGTATGCACCTCACTGTCGTCTTCATGCACAGGCGGTTCTTCGATGGTGGGATGAGCAGGAGCGACTGGCTCATCAAACAGTAGACGCTTGGCGGTGGGCGGAGGTGGCATGTCCATCGTCTGCAGACACTTGGCCGGGGAACTTACATCATCAGGATCAGAAGTCTCGGGTCGGCGCTTCGAAGGTGTTTGCCTGGACCTGGAGGCACCAACCACCTCTGCCACTGCTAGTGTAGTCATACTCCCCACTACTGTACTACCTGTAGCTGCTGGGAAAACCACTAATTATTTCTAATAAACCTAAAATGAGAGGCTACAGTATGAATGAATAATGGACCAACACCTCCTAGTCCCTGTTTATACAAAGCAACTATAGTGAAAGGGCAGGCCAATGGATCTGAGAGAGAGAGATGGAAACGATCGTCTCATTAGGGAGGCCTCCGTTCACCACGATCCTGAAATTGCCAGGGCCGGCCATGGAATGCGAGAAACTACAAACTTGCAACACGCACGATCGAGATTCAATATATGCTGCATGTGTGCCGCACTGACTTGGTCGTGCACGTAACCCACACCCAGGCATGGGTTACGCACCATCCCATGCTACATCCGGTCATGTCGATGTAACCTGCACGCGCTCGGTTATGCAAAATCCACACTGCATCAGATCGAGTCACCTATACCAGCTGGGTTACACAAGGCTCGGTGGCGCATGCGACACCGACTTGGTCGTGAGCGTAACCTACACCCAGGCACGGGTTACGCACCATCCCATGCTGCATCTGGTTGTGTCGATGTAACCTGCACGTGCTCGGTTACGCAAAATTCACACTGCATCCGGTCGAGTCGATCCTGCGTGTCACCTGCACCGACTGGGTTACGCATGGCTCGATGGTGCGTGTGACACCGACTTGGTCGTGCCCGTAACCTACACCCAGGCACGGGTTACGCACCATCCCATGTTGCATCCAGTCGTGTCGATGTAACCTGCACGCGCTCGGTTACGCTAAATCTACACCGCATCCGGTCGAGTCGATCCTGCGCATCACCTGCACTGGCTAGGTTACGCACGGGTTGGTGGCGCGTGCGACACCAACTTGGTCGTGCGCGTAATGTACACCCAGGCACAGGATGCACACCGTCCCATGCTGCATCCGGTCGTGTCAATGTAACCTGCACGCGCTCGGTTACGCAAAATCTACGCTACATCCGGTCAAGTCGATCCTGCGCGTCACCGACACCAGCTCATTTAAACGAATGCACAACCATTTTCTAATCAGCACTTAATCATTTTTAATCAATACTTAACTGTCTGCCTACACCATCGTTATTTCCTCAGGTGTGCACACTTGATCTTTGAAAGTATGTTGTTGGTGAATTACTCTTCATGTGAGATCGTGTTCTATTTGCAATTGCAACTCCATACTTGTCTCTTTTTTTCCTCCTTGGGAAGGAGGAGATTTGCCTTGTTGCTTTCATTTGTGCATGTAGTACTCCGTATATGTTTTTTTTGTGAAGATGACGGAAGGAGGAGATTCCTCCAGCAGGCTAATTGGAATTGTTTTGTTTGGTTTGTTGATCCAGATTCTTACCGTGTCATAATTGGTGCTCAATATATAGGTGGTGCCATTTCAGTGTTTGAAGCCACCAAATGACCTCGGTTACGCAGTTTTGACATGGCCCTATGTCTTCCGCGGCAACCGCGATGCTGCGTCCGTAACCGACTGCACGCGCTCGGTTACGCACCGTCCGTGCGGCACCGACTGGGTCGTGCGCGTAACCCGTGGCTGGGTCTCGGTTACGCACTATGAAAAGCGCCATGGACTGCGAATGTAACTAGAACTCGCATGCATGTAAACCTATAGCCGGAAATGAACAGGAACCATTTGTGACCTATGAAATAGGGCTTCAAAAACCAAATGCGCAGACAAACAGCATGTTCATAGGACTGGGGCTGAACAGACATACAACATTCTTCTTAATATGGTGCTCAATTCCCATGATGAAGCTCGTCATTGTTTTTTATTTTCTATGTGGACTGGTCAATTGAGATAGTTGCTCACATCCTTCTTCATACTTTTTGCTACTCTGATCTGAAAACCTACACGAACATGAAGCGTGATAAGTTTGGAGGGCATCGACAACGTTATTGAAATATATATGGCGTACCGATGACCTACGGAAGAACAGAATTCAGTGTACATGTACAAAGAATTTACTTCCAGAAACTATTAATGCTAATTCCAGTCATGTCGATGTAACCTGCACGCGCTCGGTTATGCAAAATCCACGCTGCATCCGGTGGAGTCGATCCTGCGCGTCACCTGCACCAGCTGGGTTACACACGGCTCGGTGGCACGTGCGACACCGACTTGGTTGTGCGCATAACCTACACCCAGGCATGGGTTACGCACCTCCCATGCTGCATCCGGTCATGTTGATGTAACCTGCACGTCCTCGGTTACGCGAAATCCACGCTGCATCCGGTCGAGTCGATCCTGTGCGTCACCTGCACCGGCTGGGTTACACACGGCTCGGTGGCGTGTGCGACACCGACTTGATCGTGCACGTAACCTACACCTAGGCACAGGTTACGCACCATCCCATGCCACATCCGGTCGTGTCGATGTAACCTGCACGCACTCGGTTACGCAAAATCCACGCTGCATCAGGTCGAGTCAATCCTATGCGTTAGCTACACCAGCTGGGTTACGCACGGCTCGGTGGCGCGTGCGATACCGACTTGGTCGTGCGTGTAACCTACACCAAGGCACAGGATATGCACCATCCCATGCTGCATCTGGTCGTGTCGATGTAACTTGCATGCGCTCGGTTACGCCAAATCCACGCTGCATCTGGTTGAGTCGATCCAGCGCGTAGCGTAACCTGTGCAAGTGAAGGTTACTCAGAAAAACCGTGGTTGTTGCCCGCCAGAAAAACCATGTCGTTGCGTGCACAATCTGGCGTCGAAGCCACCATGCTTCGAATGAAACCGCGTTGGACGACTCATTCACACATGGCGCACCAGCTCCGTTACGCACGGTTCAGCTACGCACCATTTGTTCTGCATGGCGTGTGCAACAAAGCAGTGCGCCGCTCATTACTTTTTTTTTGAGATAGGTAAATTTAGGACTAGGTGCTGCTGCAAGTCTTTTGTGAGGTGGTGGTGGTGGTTATCGTTCATAGCTGCGGTCGGCTAGCGATACAGTAGAGTGAGATCGCAAGCCATTAATGCATAAGAAATTCATGTAGCTTCATCCCTGAAGTACATATGTGTACTTAATAAGACGGCGACCAAGCAAGTACTATAAACTACTCCCCGGTGGACTGTACTAGAAGTACCAAGCAACTTTTGGGAGTAGTACTGCACTAGCTAGCTTACTGCATACTGAGATCACCGGTAGTCCGGCACAACCCCATCTACTACTTCATTTCATCGTAGTCTCCGGCATGCGACATGTGCACTCCCTCAGTCCCTCGCTCTTGATGTTCGGCATCACCTTCCATTTCAGCGACGAGGAGGTCGGCCACATCCTGAGCATCGTCACGAACCATCTTGCGCCAGTGATCCTAGTCGATGTCGCCGGTAGTGCTGATTCCCAGAAGCACGACACTGAGGTCAAAGCCATCAATCAGACGGCTCTTGTAGCAGGCCATGATGTATTCCACCATGGCAACCGTGCTGGTGCATCTGTCCTCCTTCGAGCGGTCCGTCAGGTAGGCCGGCAATTTGTCCAGGACTTCGGCAAGACGGTCCAATGCATAGGCATAATGCCGCACTGTTTCCTCCATCGGCTTGTTGACAGTGCCCAGATCTAGGTCACTAACCAGAGCGTTGATCTTGATGAAGGTGGGCCGCATGATGTTTATGGCCCATCGCGCGTCACGGGCAGCGCTTTCATTGATCGGAGCTGCCTCAACCACAGGCACGGCTTCATCGCCAACCCGTGAGCGTTTCGGAGAGGGCTCGCCCACAGAGCTCATGGCGCGCGGTGGCTAAGAGGGTGAATACTTAATGCAGGTGCATGAGGATCTGAGGCTTGGAGAAGGAAGGGGCAGCCGATGGCGAAGGTGAACCTTTCGTGATGTATATAGGAAGTACCATGATCGAGTCGAAAGCTAGGGGTTATTTGGGGTGGTGGGGTTTAACAGTTCACCTCCCTGGCCCCACCACATCATGGAAAATGCGCATGCAAACGGAAGACGCTTCACACGAAAAACTGGGTCGGGCCGCTTTAGATTCAACGCGGTCGGTTCAGACAAAGGGGTGGTTGCGCTGGCGGCCGGGGTGGTGGTGGTGGGGGGGTGGCTGAGGCCTACTACTCCTTGGATTCCCATGTGTAATCCCTCGGGAACCGAAACACCACTTGTACTCGCCAAACCCATCCAGTTCTTCCCCGTGCTTGTCACATGAATCTTTTTGTTTTTTCCTTCTTGACATGACTCTGCCTTCCCGCAGCCCTAGAAGCCACCCAAACTCTTGGTTTGACACATGATACTCCACTTTGCTAATCTTCTATTTTCATCGCATACTCCTTTTAATTAAGAATTCTAAAAAAAGACATCATATACATTGGCAGGCTAGAAAGAACTGAGTTTATTAAAACTAGTCTCCCTCCTACAGAAAGTAGTTTGCTCTTCCAACTACTTTTTTTTTAAACTTTTCTTCCACATTCCTCCAATCTTTATTCGAAATCCTGTGGTAGTGCATCAGAATGCCCAAGTCATAGTCTCCAGCATAGCGGTTGGCGTGGGACATGATGGGTGGTGTCGATTAAGCGCGTAACCTGCAAGGTCTCGGTTACGCAGGTGCCATTCAGCGGGCAGCGCACTAGAGAAGTCCAGGGACGATGCGTCAGCCTCCCAGGCGCGGGTTTCGCTTCGTGGAGAAGCAAACTGCGGTGAGGGCACGCCGCTGTGGGCCCGCGGGTGCCGCGTGCCTGTGAGGAACCATCATTATTATGGTGGACGATGGGACAAGGGTTACGCACGATCACTGTGTCGTGTCGTGTGTACAACCTCGACGGGACGGGACGGGCCGTGCCTGCAGGCGCCTCCGCTCCCCTCCCGTCGTGTCATCCACAGCCACAACGCCGCCCGCCACAAGGAGTAAGCTGGACACACGGTGCTTCAGCCAAGGTTACGTGGTGCTTCAGCCTAGGTTACCCCTCGTCTTCAGCCTAGGTTACGCAGGTGCCTGTGGTCCCACAGAGGCCTACCCTCGCCGCAGTTTCTGGAATTCTCTGGTGCGCAGCCCGCTGAATGGCACTGACACCTGCGTAACCGAGTCTGTGTGGTTACGCATTCATCTCAAGCTCTGTGCTATTGCAAGTTCGTAAGTACTACCAGTTGATTTAAGTATAGTATTACTAGGTGATAACCTGTGCCCATCCGGTTACACATGAATTAGTGTGCCCCTCCGTACACCATGAAATAAAAGCGCGGATCCCGAAATTGTCTATGAAATCGTCTCCCACATTTGCGTCTCTGAAATCGTCCATATAGGTAATAGTAGCTTTGCTATTGCATATAATTAATTATTGTGGTGATTGCTAGCTAGTGTATCTAGTGTTTATTTTTTTTGAATAAAGATAGCTAGCTAGTGTAAGCTTGGAGGAACTTTGCCGTTGCATAGCTCTTGGTTACTCATCTTCTGTAGCTTGTACTTGTACCACTAGCTACCCGCATGGATAGTGCATAACCGAGACACCACAGTCGAGCCGTTGTGGTGCGTACGGAGTATATGTGTGGACACAATGGGTACAAGGTGACCGTACGTGTTACCAGCGTTATATGTAGAGAATTTTAGTAGTAATTAAAACAATAAAAATAGAAAATAGTGCTGCAAATAATGCACTAGCATTCAGGAGTGGTAGACCATCCGATCCAAACAGGGTTATATTATGAATTCTAAATTGATCCGAAGAGTCTTTCTAAAGCTACATCCTGCTACCAAACATACACAACAAACAAATGCATCCGGTGGTGTCAATTCTGCGCGTAACTTGCGCCCGTTAGGTTACGAAGGATCTGTGCTGCATGCTCCAATTTGGGTCGAGTCGATTTAGCGCGTAACCTGCACCGGCTCGGTTACTCACTAGCCATGCTGCATTGTTCCTGCAACACCGACTACGTTAACACAGGCTGGGTTATGCAAAAGCCATGCTGCATCCGATCGTGTGCATGTAACCCAAATTGTTGTACCACTAAGCTAGCATATATCATGCGTAACTGTGTGGCTGAAGGTTACGCGGACTTGAAGTGTCGCTCAAACGAGTAATTTTGTGTATCCCCGGGTGGGCACCATGCACTATAGCTCATGCGTAACCAGATAGCCGCAAACGCAACCCTAACTAAACACTAAAACGAACTAACCTGCGTGCATAACCCAACGTCCCAACCTACATGCTGAGTAGGTCGTGTCATGTGATTCCTGTTGCTTTATTTTAAAATGATGGTTCTTGTGGATTAAATGGTTGCTGAGGCAACATGGAGCACACACATGGAGTAGAAGAGGGGTAAAAGGAAGACCGGAAGGAGGGAGCAACATGCTTTATTTTAAAATGACGGGACTAGTTGATTAAATGACTGCTTTTTTTAGAACTGATTAAATGACTGCTGAGGCAACATAGAGCTCGCGATTGCAGATCTAGCCGGATCTGGGGGCTTTGGGAACAAGAAGAAGGGGGCCATGGGTAATTGCAATGATCCTGAGGAGCCCGAATGCCAACGCAGAGCCACAATCCCGAGCATCCCATCTAGATCCAAAAAGACACAATCAAACAAAAGAAAAGAGGTGAGATGGTCGCCACCTCTCACCCGCCTCTGACATCTGTTATGACAGAGAGGCCATGCGAGCTGTTCCATATGGACTTGGTTGGTCCAGCTCGTGTGTGCTCGGCGGGTGGGAAATGGTACGTCCTTGTGATAGTGGACGACTATTCTCGCTATGCTTGGGTCTTCTTTTTGGCTGACAAGGGGGAGACGTTTGGTTTTGTCCGAGATCTAATCTTGAGGTTGAAGAATGAGAGGAATGGAGATGCTGTTCGAGCTATTCGTAGCGACAATGGCACTGAATTTAAAAACTCTCGATTCGAAACCTTTTGTCGTGATTTGGGTCTCGAACATCAATTTTCTTCTCCCTATGTTGCTTGTCAGAATGGTGTGGTAGAGAGGAAAAATCATTCCCTTTGTGAGATGGCTCGGACGATGCTCGATGAGCATAGGACTACAAGGAGATATTGGGATGATGTGGTGAATACCACATGCCATGTTGGGAACCGGATTTTTCTTCGGGCCTTCTTGAACAAGACGTGCTATGAGCTCATGCACGGGTGAGCACCTAGAGTGAGACATTTCAGGGCTTTTGGTTGTCGGTGTTTTATTCTCAAGAAGGGTAGGCTTGATAAGTTTGAGTCGAGGTCCTCTGATGGCATCTTTTTGGGTTATGCTAGTCATTCTCGAGCATTCCGTGTGCTCAACCTTGATACTAACCTAGTCATGGAAACTTGCGAGGTTACCTTCGACAAGACCCAGCCATGCAGTTCATTTGTTTTTGAGTGTGCAGGTGACGATGAGATTATCAAGAAGATCTTTGAGGATGAGGAGGATGATGCTAGAGAGGATGATGGTGATGATGGTGAAGCTCCAGCCACGCATGTACCCTCTACTTCTACTACGATGACTACGGTGCAGGATAGCCCATCCCCTACACCGACTACGATCCAGCAAGATCAAGTGGAAGCTGCTCTTAAGGGGGAGGTCGTCTCCAGGCGAGAGGCACCGAGGCGCATCCAAGTTGATCATCCTCCTTCAAGAATCATCAGCGACATCTATGAACGTATGACACGGTCAAGGTCCAGGAATGTTTCTCACTTTGCTCATTCGGCTTTTGTTGATACCTTTGAGCAAAAAGACATTGGACACGCACTCTCTGATCCTAATTGGGTGAACGCAATGCATGAGGAGTTAGAGAACTTTGAGAGAAACCAAGTTTGGAAGTTGGTAGAGCCACCACCACATTGCAAACCTATTGGGATAAAATGGGTGTGGAAGAACCAAGAGGGTGAGAATGGTGAGGTAGTGCGAAACAAATCGAGGTTGGTTGCTCAGGGCTACAGTCAGAAGGAGGGGATAGACTATGAGGAGACATTTGCTCTTGTAGCCCGTTTGGAGGCGATTAGGATCCTTCTAGCCTTTTCTACGGCTAAAGGGTTCAAATTGTACCAAATGGATGTGAAAAGTGCCTTTTTGAATGGGTTTTTGGAGGAAGAGGTTTATGTGAAGCAACCACCGGGCTTTGAGAGTGTTGAGTTTCCCCACCGAGTGTATAGGCTGAGGAAGGCGTTTTATGTGCTGAAACAAGCTCCTCGGGCATGGTATGGCCGTTTGAGGGGGTTCTTGTTCAGCAAGGGGTTTGAGATGGGCAAAGTAGACAAGACTCTTTTTCTCCTCAGGCAGGACGATGATATCCTAATTGTTCAGGTGTATGTGGATGATATTGTCTTTGGCGGCTCGTCTGACTCTTTGGTTGCAAGGTTTGCAGAGGACATGAGCAAAGAATTCGAGATGTGTATGATGGGAGAATTGCAGTTCTTTCTCGGGCTTCAGATCAAGCAGGGGAAGGAGGGAACCTTTTTGCATCAAGCCAAGTACACAAAGGACATCCTCAAGAAGTTTAAGATGGACAACTCGAAGCCCTTATCGACACCGATGAGTACGACTACAGCGCTGGATGCGGACGAGGACGGAGAGCCCGTGGAACAGAAGGAGTACTGGAGCATGATCGGCTCCCTCTTGTACTTGACGGTGATGAGTCCAGACATTCAGTTTTCTGTGTGTCTATGCGCTCATTTTTAGGCGTCACCGAGGACTTCACATCGGCAGGCCGTCAAGCGGATTCTCAGGTATTTTCGATACACTCCTGAGCTTGGTCTTTGGTACTTGGCGTCCTCTTCCCTTTCGCTTCTTGGTTTTTCAGATGCTGACTTTGCAGGATATCGAGTCGATAGGAAGTCGACTTTGGGGACGTGTCAGTTTTTGGGTTCCTCATTTATTTCTTGGTGTTCTCGCAAATAGTCAAGTGTAGCTCAGTCTACCACAGAAGCCGAGTATGTAGCTGCCGCTAGTTGTTGCTCCCAGCTGCTTTGGATCACATACACGCTGAGTGACTTTGGTGAGGAGTGTACCCATGTTCCTCTCATGTGTGATAGCACGAGTGCCATTAGTGTTGCCAAAAATCCTGTGCTACACTCCAGAACCAAACATATAGAGGTGAGGTACCACTTCCAGAGAGATACTGTTGAGAAGGGAAACATAGACCTCATTCATGTGCCAACTGAGAAACAACTCGCTGATATCCTGACAAAGCCTTTGCACCAAGCTACATTTGCTCGTTTGTGGGGGGAGCTTGGTGTGGTTTTTCCTTTTTGAGCTTCGGTTGGGAGTCTGATGTACATATGCATGTTGCATTTTCATTCTTGTATCATATCATGTTTGCATCTTTGTATCATAGACTGCATTTGTATCATACGCTTTAGAGATGTGCTTCTCCTATATACATTGATCACTGTGATATGCTGGATGTGAGCTTATGACTTTGCTAGAGAAGCTCTTGTGATGTATAGCTATGGTCTTGGTAGCTTTGGGATGTATATGCATGTGGATGGCTTACTTTTGTGAAAATGGTATATATGATCCACTCTTGTGAGTTGAATGGCTTTCATGCTCAAATTGTGCTCATATGGCTATATCTTGCTTAATTTGTGCTTGGGAATCATGCTCTTTTCATATGGGGTCAAAGACCCATTTGTCATCATGAATGTTTAGCCTACATGTTACCTTGTGGAGAAGCCTAAGCTTCTTTTTGCCGCAAAGGCACTTCATGTATCATGCTTAATAGTAAATCATGAATTTGGTATATGAAATGTCTATGCTTGAAAAATATGCTTTCATGTCAAATTTGCTTTAAATTCCTTATCTTTGGTGCTAAACCATTGCATGATGTTCACCATTGAGAAGTCTCATTTTTAGAAGTGGACACATGGCTTGGTGGCTTTGAATGACATGAAATAGCTTGTAGGTGTTTGTGATGATCTTGTGATGAGAACTTATGACCTCGCATGAAGTTTGTGGGTTATATGTTGTTTGTGCTCTTTTTGATCATGCTTAGGTCCTATGCTCATGAGAGGGAAATTTTGTGAAAAATGCTTCATTTTGATCTTGTTGGCAATGCTTGTATGGAATTTGTGGCAATCTTTCTTGTCTATGTCTCATTTTTAGCATGTTGTAGTGCTCTTTGTCTATTTGAGAAGCACATGCTTGCATTTGTATACTTGATTCATGCATTATCAACAAGGGGGAGGAAAGTACCCAATTCATTCATCCAGGGGGAGTTTTGCATCAAGGGGGAGAAAAATTGGGAGAAATGCATTTGTTCAGGGGGATCTTGCATTCATGCTTTGGGAAGCTCTTTGTCGCCTGATTTTAGTTGTGCTCTTTTGCCGATGGTGTTGAGCCCTTTTGCCTCACCTTGAGGAGTCAGCAATTTTGGAGCATTTTATCTCGGTTGTGTCGAGTCGTTGCCCTTGTCTTAGGGGACCGAGATTTTTCTCTCTCAAGTGATCTTGTTTTGGCTTTTGTTCGGCTTTTGATCACTTGTTTGAGTTTTTGGTTCGTTTCTTTTCTTTTTCTCTTCTCTCTGAATTGGTTACTATGTGTGTTGTGAATGCACTCATCAAGGGGGAGATTGAGGACCAGTGCGTCCGAGGACCGGTGGATGGTCGCTCCTTGGTGTGATGAGTGATTGACAACATGGTGTGAACTGACTCTTGACGAGTATTGCAGGTGCAGGTTGCGGCTTGATTTGCGTTGGTGCAGGTGAAGAGTGGGCGTGAAAAGTCTTAGCCTTGCGGGGCCTCCAAGGAGTGGAGAGACAAGTAGGCTCGGCTCGATGGACCCGGTGGACGAACGGGATCAAGTGCGGGACGCATGGTGGCAAGAAAAGCAAGACGAAGTTGTCGACTGGAGCCGGTGCAGGGTAGCGGCTCACGACCGGAGTCTGCATGTGGGGTTTGCAGCGGTTCACCACAAAACCGTTGGGTTACTTGGTTGAGCCACAAAACCAAGACCGGAGGCTCGACGGGCGGAGACGGGATCCGGGCGCGCCGAGAAGCTTCGATGCCGGGGGACATGTGGTGGGATCGCAAGGCTTGCGTCGAGAGGACGCGGACTGCGGCAAAGGCGTGGCCGCCCGATGAAGGAAGATCGCTACTTGACCATCTTGTCCCTGAGGGGTGTGTATCTTCATTTATGTTCTAGGGGTAGCTTGCTTGGTCATTTGCCCAACCTGGAGAGACTTCATATATATAACTCTAGGGTTTCAGGGCAACTCATCCATCTGGACTGCTTATCATTTCCCTGCTCATTAGGCTTAGATTTTCTTCACTGTTTTGTAGAGAATCTGACCTCTGAGTGTATGGAAGCCTTCATGGTTGCGTCGATTTCCTTCTTGTGGCTCGAGTGATTTTCGTGACTTTTTCGGGCTATTTTCGTTGAATTTTCATGCGCGGCTTGTTCCTTCAATTCTGTGGCATTTGTGTTCGGATTTCTTTGTGGGGATCATGGATAGATGTCTTGTGCATCTTTGTGCTTGATCTTGACCCCTCAAACTCCGGATTTGGCCTCCGATTGAAGGATTTCGGTTGGAACCCTAGCTTTTTGTGTGACCTCGGCAGAATCTCGATTCCTCTCGATTCAGTGGGTTTGAGGCTACAAATTCGTAGGTATAGCATCTCCCAGAGACACTTCATCTTCACCTATGATTTGGTAGCAATCCCTTGGTTGATTTGGGAGATCGGGCAAAGGGGAGGAGGTGTTGACTTTGAGCAACTCGGGCTCGAGCTGCTTTGTCCGCACCTGGCGGACTATACGCTAGGTAGGCGCGGACCGTCCGCGAGGAGCTTGTCAGCTGGCTGTTCGTCGAGTTCTTCACGAGTTCTTGAGCGCCTTTCGTTCGATCCGTTTCGTTTGGGGTTTTTGTTTGGAGGGTGTTTGCGGGACTGTCCACTCGGGGTAGCCGGACTGTCCGCGGGTAGGGTACGGACCGTCTGATTTTTGTCGGTGCATACTGGTGGTTCGGGACGATTTTGCAGACTATCCGCCGTGGTCCTGCGGACCGTCCGCCTGGTTCGCGCGGACTATCCGCATGGTCACCGCAGACCGTCCACCCAGGACTTCGCAGATTGTCTAAGTCCTTTGCTTCTTGAGTTGTGCTTCCGCTTGGGATTGGTTTGAGACTTGTTCCTAGGGTTGGTAGGTCCGTTGTGACTACGCGACCTTGGCAAGTTCGTGTGGGAACCTTTGCGTGTGATTTTGGGGCATAGTCGAGTTCGACTCTTCGGAGAAGAGGCGCTCAAACTAATGATGTTATCAAATTTTTATCCGTTCTTAACAAGCACATAGTGGTGAACTGCAACCAATCGGTGGAACATGTGAAAGATTGGAGGAGCGATTGCTTGGAGAACCAAAACCAGCTCGTTGGAGAACTTTGTGGAGTTCTGGGAAGGCTGCACTCAATGGAAGGATTAGCACAATCAAACAATAATTGCAAAGTTGAATAATAGTGCTAACACGAACAAACGTTGCTGGAAACTAGTGGATGGGATCAAACCGTGGGAGGGGGGTTCGGTAGGAGGGGGAGCACAAAGGAGAAAACCGTGAGGAGGGGGCTCGGCCTTTGGGAGGAACCGCGAGTAGGGCTTGGTGTCACGAGGAGACGGGGGTTCGGTAGGAAAGAGAAGTGCGGCGCTGTCAAGGAGGAACCGCGAGGGAGAGGCCTGGCGCGAGAGGAAAACGGTGGAGGCGCGGCGTAGCGTGGGGGAAACTCACGATGCCCACGGAAAAAAAGGTGGCACGCGAAGGATGAGTCAGCGGGCGTGGGGGGCAGGCATCCACGAAACGGATTGGTTTCTTCTCCCTCTCTTTTTTTTCTTTTTCCCGAGAGGAGCCGCGAGCAGATGCCCTCAGGGGATCGCGACCCACCTGGGGAAGGGCGGCGCGCGTGAGACTCGGCAGGACACCCAACCAGACCGGTTCCTTTCCGTTTTTTTCTTGTTTTTTAACTTTCCTTTTTTTTGCTTTTCCGTTTTTTTACTTTCCTTTTTTTATAACCTGCCAAAACAGAAAAGGGAACCATACGGGGTGGATGCCTGCATGCTAGGCGAGCAGGGCCACAAGGGGGTGTGTCGTGGGGGGTTTGTGTCGTGGGTGGGGGGTAGCGGGCAGTGGAGAAACGGCAGCGGTGATTAGGGTCTAGAAGAAAAACAAGAAAACATAAGGAACCAGCAACGATTGAACGAACAAAGAACGCAAACTCAACAAAGCAAATTATTGAATGAAAATGTGAGTCTAAAATGGGTTGCTGGGACAAGGATCTAACCCAAAAAAATTTTTTGGTTTTTGTGGACTATAGGAAATAAAAACACTCGATAAACTCACTGATCAACCTGGAAAGCTGATACCACTTGATAGAGGCGGAGTGCCCGATCTTTCGGTGAGTGGAGATAAATCCGATTTCACCGGGAGACGACCCTCACGATCCGACTACGACGAGCAAGCCCAAAGCGCCAATGCAATCACCGAATCAACTCCCTGTAGTTACCAACCTTGTTGGATCAAGACCGGCCTGATCACGAAGATCAATCCCTGTGTGCAATCAACGAACGAACAAGAATTCGAGGCGAGAAATCTTAATATCACTCGAAGGTGGAGTTCTGATTCACAGAGATCAGCATGTATTTGTGCATGGTCTGGTGTAGCTAAAGCTAGATGCAAAACAAAACTCAAGTTTCTAAGGCGGTGGCTATTGAATATATGAAGAGGGGCGTCCTAAGGTTGGGGGCGACCTAGGGTGGGGCGCCCACAACTTGGGCTTAAGGCCTAACAAAACGGGTGACGCAGTACCTTGCAGATTCTGGACGTCAACTTATTTCAATGATTCCCGTTGACTCAGGACGAATTTGGATGTGAGACTGGTGCCATTGGAAGCTCTATAAAATTTTGGTTCCAACCATAGCCCCCGAGTACTAGTAGCTTGAGAAGTCGTACTGACACTTGTTTGTTCCTGTAGGATGACCTCAAGAAGTTTGTGTCCATGCCTTCGTCTCCCCCTCAAGCTCAGAAACAACCCCAGGGGAAGGTAGAGGTGATGGTGAAGGAGTGCCGAGTAGTCAGTGAAGATGATGACGCTATCATCATTGAAGATTCGTCCGACGATGAAGACGAAGAAACACTTCAACTACGCTTCCAGCTCTTGTCTAGGTTCCACCGAGCTGGAATGCCACATGTGACGATGGTGGAGCCACCGGCTAGTCTTGTAGATGACTTGCCGCTTCCGCCGAGGAAACCTCGCAATGTGGCGCGCAAACGCGTTGTGAAGAAGCTGAAGGTGTCAGAGGACACCAGGCAAGAGGTAGGTACTACGACTTGAGTAGTCGAGTACATGTGAAGTAGTCTGGTGCTGATGACTTCAGTTGTTATTGTAGAAAATCCCCTCCTCGGAGCCTACTGCCCGAGATGAGGAGGGAGATTGGGACACTGTGGGGGCGGCGACTAGAAGAAGCACCAGCCCGCCTTCAGATGTCGAAGGAGCTATGTCCGGCGAGGCACAGGAACAGGCGGCGACTATGGAATCGAATCCGCAGCTGTCAGTTGAAGAAGCCCAAGGCCCTCCTCCTGCTGCGGCCGTGGCTGTTGAGCAGCCGAAGGAGAAGGAGCAGGATCCTCCCGTTGAAGCTGTTGCTACCGGGGAACCCGGTATTGTAGATATTGCCAGTCTGCTGGGCGCCCCGACCATCACAGTGGTGCGATCGACGCTGTAAGTACCCGAACACTTGAGTAGTCATTGAGATATGATTTGAGTAGCTGACATAGTACTTCTTGGTGCAGGAAATCCACTAACTTGTCGTGGGATGAGGCCAAGACTAGTGCTCCTACCGATGGTGAAGACCGCTCGGTGGAGGCACGAGAACCCACGCTGCCACCACAAGCCGAAGCTAGGGCTGAGGCGATGCTTGAAGAAGCCACCCTTGTAGAAGGTATGTATCCTACTAACTTGAGTACTTTTCTTGTAGAGTAGTTGCTTCAGCCGTATGTCACTGACTTGTTGTTGACAGGGCCGCAAGCTGAAGAAGGGGTAATCCCCAAGGCGATGCCCACTGAGACGACTACTGGTGAGGCGACTGTTGTCGAGCAGACGACAACTACAGCCCCTGAGCCCAGGGTGGAAGCACAAGTTGATCCACAGCTAGGTTCGAGTACCGAGATTGTCGTCCGCGAAATGGTGGTAGAAGAGCTAGCACCACTGCGGTCGGCGCCGATGCCAGAATCTGGGAGCTCGGGCCGTGGAGGCCTCGAGTTGCTGGATGATGAGCTGATCGACCCGGGTGTGGTGTCGCTGAACATGGAGTCGTGGCACCGCACGGAGCAATGGGTCAAGGTAAGCTGCGAGTACCTCGAGTACCTTTGTAGTTATCAGTACCAGTGCTGACTGAGACTCAATGTGCACAGATCCTTGTGGAGAGATCCCAAAAGAAG
Organism: Cenchrus fungigraminus; assembly: GCA_036936925.1. Taxonomy (NCBI): domain Eukaryota; kingdom Viridiplantae; phylum Streptophyta; class Magnoliopsida; order Poales; family Poaceae; genus Cenchrus; species Cenchrus fungigraminus. The sequence goes on along the minus strand of CM072772.1, from coordinate 50,082,766 downwards.
ATCGAGCTCCTCAAGGGATATGGCGACACGGTCATCCGCGCTGAGACCTTGGAGAAAGAGATGGACAAGTCGAGGAAGCACTCCGAACTGCTCCAATCCAAGCTCGACAGCGCCTTCGTCCAGTACCACAATGAGGTCCAAGACATGCAGGTGAAGAGGGATGATTTGATCAAGAAGAACAAGTCGCTGTGACAGAAGAACAAAGGTATGGTTCCCGCCGAAGTGCTTGAGTAATGATTTTGTGGCTTTTCTGTAGTTGACTCTATTGTTGAGTTGTCTGTAGAGCTTGAGACCTCTGTTGAGCGGCTGAAGGCTTCCGAGACAGATCTGAGGAACATCGTGTACCGGGAGACGTATGCTCGAGAGGTAGCCGAAGAAGAGTTGGCCATTAGAACTCATGAGTGCATTACCGCAATTGAAATCCGGCAAGCAACTGAGGTTGACCTCGTTTGCTGCATGCAATCCCTACAGAAGCTCAACAAAGTTTGCGAGAAGCTGCGGGCATCCCTGAAGGAGCTTGAAGAAGCCGCGCTGCCCATTGCAAGGTTGTTGGTCCCACATACGGGCAGTACTCAGATACAGCCTCTTGTGGATAGGTTGAAGGAAGCCCCCGGGCGCTTGGCGACATATGTCAAGCACTTGGCGAAGTCGATCCCGAACCAGGTACTCTCCTTCACGAAGTTGTACTTTCCCAAGGCACCCGTGGATGTAGTGGCTGGACGGATGAGCAGTACCGTGCTCTGCTGGAGGAGATGGCGCCTATTGCAGAACAAGTCGCCGAGAAGTTGAATCTTCAGTAGATGTACCTGTAGAAGTAGTTAATGTACAGGCATGATGGTGTAAGATAAACAGGTTAGTGAAGAACTCGGTGAAATGTATATAAGTTATTTCAGTGTTGTTTGATGTTGATGAACTGAGTACTCGTTGCCGCGGCATGCAACGAAGCCTGCGGAGTACTAAGTCGTTGTAGCCGGTGAGTAGTAGTACTCGATGGGGATTCGTCTAGTTAAAAGACACAGTAAAGAAGTTGAGTAGAATCAAACTTTATTACTGATGAAAGATAACACTTGGATGGCCAGGGATGTTACAGATAAGTAGTCGCCGGGACCCGAAGGCTGCTTACAGCTAGGTAGTCGCTAGGGTCCGCGGACCGCTTACAGCTGGAGATCCGTAGGTAGCCGTTGAAGCTGGATCTAGGGAGTAGGTGGTCCGTAGACCGCTGCCAAAGCCCTTAGGCTGTGTACAGCCCAGGATCCGTGAGTAGCTATTGACGCTGGAACGTGGTTGAGAGAGGTCCGTAGACCGGTGCTAGGACCCGAAGGCCGCTTACAGCTGGGAGTCCGTGAGTAGCCGTATAGGCTGGACCCGTAGATGAGTAGTCGAGGGACTACGCATAGAAGCGACAGAGCTGATCGACATTCCACGAGTTGCTGATGTCTTTGCCTTCAAGTGTTTGGAGGCGGTAGGAGCCCGGGCCGGTGACCTTGGATACTAAGAAAGGGCCTTCCTAGGGCCAGTTGAGCTTGTGTAGTCCTTCTGTATTCTAGATACGACGGAGGACTAGATCGCCGATGTTGAATGAGCGTTCCTTGACGTTGCGATCGTGGTAGCGTCGAATACCCTCCAGGTACCTTGCTAATTGGACGAGGGTGGCACAGCGGGCTTCTTCGAGGCTGTCGATGTCAACCCGTCTGCTGTCCTCTGAGACGCCTTCGTCATATTGTTTAACCGCCGAGGATTCCCACATCACGTCGGCAGGTAATATAGCTTCAGAGCCGTAGACCAGGAAGTAGGGCGACTGCCCAGTTGGCTTGGTAGGTTGAGTACGAAGCCCCCAGAGTGCGTTGGGTAATTCCTTGATCCACTTGCCTCCTTTGGTGTTAGCAGCGCCGTACAGTTGCTTCTTGAGGGCGTCGAGTACCATCCCGTTAGCACGCTCCACCTAGCTGTTAGCATGTGGGTGAGCGACTGAGACATACCGGACGTCGATCCCGCTATTCTCGCAGTACTCCCAGAACTGGTGGTTGTTGAAGTTGGATCCCAGGTCGGTGATGAAGCGATGAGGTAGCCCGTAGCGATGCACGAGTTCATCCAAGAAGTTGAGTACTCTGTCAGCCTTTGGGCAGGTGACAGGCTTGACTTCAATCCACTTGGTGAACTTGCCGACAGCCACCAGAACTCTGTTGAATCCTCCTGGAGTAGTTGGCAGAAACCCAATCATGTCGAGCCCCCAGCAGGCGAACGGCCAGGTTGGCAGTATCGTGACTAGCTTGTAGGCTGGGACGTGTTGCTGTTTGGCGAAGAATTGGCACCCTTGGCATCTTTTGACGAGTTCTTCTGCATCACCCAGAGCTGTAGGCCAGTAGAAAGCTCGCCGGAAGGCTTTGCTCACTAGCATACGAGAAGAAGCGTGGTTGCCGCAGACGCCTTTGTGGATCTCCTCCAAGATGTCCTTGCCTTCTTCTCGAGGTACACACTTCATGAGTACTCCAGAAGTCGCACCTCGCCTGTAGAACTTGTCTCCGACTAGTACGTAGGTCTTGGCTCATCGGACGAGTTAATCTGCCTCGTTTTTGTCGGAGGGAACCTTCTGCTCGCGGATGTAGTCAATGAAGGGTTGCCTCTAGTCCACGTCGATCATCATGACCTCCTGACTGGGCTAAGATGGCCCAGGGTCAGTGGTCGTTGGTGCTTGCTCCGAGATGGATGGCGTGTGAAGTTTGTGGATGAATACTCCCGCTGGTACTTGAGCGCAAGTAGAACCAAGCTTCGATAGGACGTCCGCTACGACGTTGTTGTCGCGGACGACGTGATCAAACTCGAGACCATGGAACTTCTTCTCGAGCTTGCGAACTTCTAGGTAGTAGGCATCCATGTTCTCCTTGTCGCGGTCCTAGTAATCGTTGACCTGGTTGATCACCACAGCGGAGTCGCTGTAGACTAGTAGTCGCTTGATGCCCAATGAGATAGCGAGTTGGAGCCCGTGCAGTAGAGCTTCGTATTCGGCTTCATTATTTGAGACCTTCCAGAAGATCTGTAGGATGTACTTGAGTTGTTCACCCTTTGGTGAGATCAGGAGTACTCCTGCGCCCGCGCCCTCGAGCTTGAGTGAGCCGTCGAAGTACATCACCTAATGCTTTGGTCGTTCTGTTGGTGTGGGTAGTTGATTTTTCCGCCACTCTGCCATGAAGTCGACTAGTGTCTGGGACTTGATGGCTGTGCGTGGCTTGAAGTCGATGTTGATGACGCCAAGCTTGATGGCCCACTTGGAGATTCTCCCGGTTGAATGCCGGTTGTGGAGTATATCGCCGAGCAGGAAGTCTGTGATCACGTAGATCGAGTACTCTTGGAAGTAGTGTTGTAGCTTCCGCGAGGTGATGAGTACTGCGTAGAGTAGCTTCTGAACTGGTTGGTATCGGGCCTTGGACTCGGGCAGGACCTCATTGACGAAGGAGACTGGTCGCTGGACTGGGTAGGCGTGGCCTTCTTCCTGCCGCTCGATGACGATGGCAGTACTGACCACATGAGCAGTCGCGGCGAGGTAGAGCAGTAGCTGCTCCTTTTTGCGAGGAGCCGTGAGGACCGGTGGCTTAGACAGGAAGTCTTTAAGCTACATCAGAGCTTGGTCAGCCTCTGCGGTCCACGCGAACTTCTCTTGGTGCTTGAGTAGCTTGAAGAAGGGTAGTCCCCGCTCTCCAAGTTTTGAGATGAATTTGTTCAGGGCCGCCATGCACCCGGTAAGCTTCTGGACATCCTTGATACAAGTCGGAGCCTTCATGCTAGTGATGGCGGAGACCTTCTCGGGGTTAGCTTTGATGCCGTGATGGCTGATGATGAAGCCGAGTAGTTTCCCTGAGGGTACACCGAAGACGCACATGTTGGGGTTGAGCTTCCATTGGTACTCCCGCAGAGATGCGAAAGTCTCTTCAAGATCGGCGATGAGCGTGTCTGAGTTCCTGGTCTTGACGACCACAACATCCACGTTGGCTTTGACGTTCTTGTTGAGCTGCTTCTTGAAGCAGGCCTGGATAGCTCGCTGGTAGGTAGCACCGGCTTTCTTCAACCCGAACGACATCGTTGTGTAGCAATAGGCGCCGAATGGGGTGATGAACGCGGCCTTCTCCTGGTCTTCTTCCTTGATTGCAATCTGGTGGTACCCCGAGTAGCAGTCGAGGAAGCAGAGCAGGTCGCAGCCCGCTGTGGAGTCGATGACTTGATCAATTGACAGCAACCCGAAGGGGTCCTTGGGGCAGTGCTTGTTGAGGTCGGTGTAGTCGATGCACATCCTCCACTCATTGGTGTTCTTCTTGAAGACGAGGATGGGGTTGGTGATCCACTCAGGATGGAAGACTTCTCTGATGAAGCTAGCCGCAAGTAGTTTGGCGAGTTCCTTCTTGATGGCATCCCGTCGGTCGTCAGCAAAGCGGTGGAGATGTTGTCGCTTGGGGGTAGCTTTAGGGTCGACGTTGAGTGAATGCTCGATCAGCCTCCTGGGCACACCTGGCATGTCCACTGGCTTCCACGCAAAGATGTCTCAGTTAGCCCGAAAGAAACTGACGAGCGCGTCTTCCTATTTGGGATCAGCTCCGCGTTGATCATGGTAGTCTTGCTGCTGTCGCCCGTTCCGAGGTCGACGGCCTTCAGCTGCACTTCCTCTGTTGGTTGAGGCTTGTTGGCAGTGTCGGTCTTCTCGGGTATCTCTAGTTCGGTCGGAGTGAGCTTCTTTGATGCAGCAAAGATCTCCATCATCACGTTGGGTACTTGAGTAGTTGCTGCGAGCTCCACAGCTTCGGTGTCGTAGTCGTAGGATTGCTTCAAGTCCCCATGTAGAGCGAGTACTCCGTTGGGACTTGGCATCTTGAGTACCAAGTACATGTAGTGTGGGATCACCATGAACTTGGCCAGAGCTGGTCTGCCGAGGATGGCGTGGTAGGAAGTCTCGAAGTCCGCAACCTCGAACTTGATGTACTTGTTGCGGTAGTTCTCCCATGTCCCGAAGGTAACTGGCAGGACCACTGAGCCGAGTGGTACAGCGTTCCCTGGGATGATGCCGTAGAAGGGCGACGTGCTCTTGGTGAGCATGCCGGTGATGTCGAGCTTCATCTTCTTCAAGGTCTTGGTGAACAGGATGTTAAGTCTGCTTCCACCGTCGATGAGTACCTTGGTGATTCTGGAGCACACTGGTTCAATGTTCAAGACTTCGCGCAGAGTTAGCTTCTGTGCTCGTTTGGTGGGAAGGCCACCGAAGAGGACGTTGACCGTCTTGTCGGGTTCTTGGAAGTCGTCGTTGCCTTCATTGACTTTGCCCTTGCCCTTCTTGTCATGAGGATGCCGTGGCTCCGAGGTCTCCTTGAGTGCCCACCGAAGCTGGTAGCACTGTTCGGTAGTGTGGTTGCTATCCTGGTGCCACGGACACTTCTCTTTGAGCAAATCTTTAAAGCCACTAGAGGTCTTCTTGCTGTTGTCCTTCGCAGGGCGCTGAATAGCCGCGACAGTGTTGTCTGGCTTGCGCTTGCGGTTAGGACCCGAGTAGTAGTAGTAGTAGTAGTAGTAGTTGTTGTTGTTGTTGTTGTTGTTGCGACCCCGTTGATCCTTGTTGTTGTTGCCGCCCGTGGTGTTCTTGCCCTTGCCGCGATTGGAGTCGTACTTGGCATTGGCCTTGTCTTCCTCATCAGCCCATGAAGTGATCATGTCCTTGAGCTTGGTGATTGAACTTGGGCGGCGGCGACCGAAGTCTTCGAAGGTGCGACGGTGGTAGAGACCATCTTGGAAGCAGTCGATGACTTCTTTGTCAGTGATGTTGACTACGGTCGCGCGCTTGTCGAAGAAGCGACGCATGTACTGGTGGAGTGTCTCGCCTTGCTCTTGCTTGACTTGCGCCAGGTCCATGCGAGTACCCGAGCGCCCCATGGCACCCGCGAAGTTGCTGGTGAACTGCGCCTTCAGTTGGTCCCACTTGTTGATCGAGTTCTTGTCGAGTGACTCGAGCCACGTGAGTGGAGCTTGGTCCAGGCAGAAGGGGAAGTAGAGGCACTTCGTGTCATTGTCGCCACCAGCATTTTCGATGGCCAGGGCATAGCACCGTAGCCATTGTACTAGGTCTTGCTTCACGTCGTACTTGTTGATCCCGAGAGGCTTGAACTTCTTGGGTAGTAGCAGAGCGCGAAGTCGGGATGTGAATGCGGGGAAGCTGTCGCTGTCGCTGACGTTGGTAGTCTTCTTGGCGCGGTGTATCTCATCGATCCTATGGCGGGCGTCGTAGCCGCCACGTTCGTTGCCGGTGGCGTGGCTGTTCGCGTGGCCTCGGCCTCCGTGATCGCCGCTGCTGTCGGTGTTTTAGACCGACAAGCCTACCAAGGGGGTACCCGAGGTAGATGATTGTGGTGGGGATCGCCAGACCTGGAACTCGAAGGTATGCGCAAGGACACGGGACACAAGATTTATACAGGTTCGGGCCGCCAAGGTGGCGAACCCTACGTCCTATTTGGGGTATCAAGTATGGTGCCCTTTGCTTGGGTGTTGGGTTCTTCAGATGCCCGGCTAGGTACCCGGCCCTCCTTTATATAGTCGAGGGGGCGGGTTCCTAGTCGGTAACAAGGTAGGAGTCCTAGTAGGATTACACGGAACGAGTCCTAGTAGGATTACAGGGGAATTCTAATAGGAGTCCGTCTTCATCCTTCCTTATATGAGTACCCGGCTGAAGGACCGGAACGGCGAACCAGAGAGGGCGGGAGTGAATGGGAGCCGATAAAAATTCTACTCAAGAATTCGGCCTATGAACCCAAGATCACTCGGATACCTCCGCAAACTTCTCTTGCCAAGTCCACGTAGACACTGGAGTGCTACTGAACCTAGGAGCAAGATCCAACCAACAGCCACCCAAAACACGCAGCGGAAAACAACTCGAAACAGCTGCTGGAAGCCAAAACCGGTCAGGCCGGTTTCTGAAACCGGTCAGACCGATACTCTGGGACTTAGCCTCTCACAGGCAGGGGAAACCGGTCAGGCCGGTTTGGCAAACCGGTCAGGCCGGTTTTGTCCAGGAAATCCCCAAAAGACCTTCGAGACCAAACCTAGCCAAAACTACCTCAAGGACCCTTCAACCTTTGAACAAGAAAACCACAACATGAACAAAGCTCTCCTGTCCAAAAACCCCTCACGACAGCCCACTGGGGCTAAACCGGTTAGACTGGTTTGAGAAACCGGTCAGGCCGGTTTTGCCTGGACAGTCGGGAAGAACTCAGCCCGCGGGAAAAACTCAACCTTCACCTCGATCGATCTCCCGATTCGTTCCACAGATTCAAGTGAGACTTTGGGGATAGCTGGGGTACCTCGTTGGCTACCTTTGGTTAGAAGCTTGGTCCCCAAAACCTACCCAATCAAGAGGAATCGGAAGTCAACCCTCAAGAACACCTTTCCATGAACTCCACTGAAAACCACCAAATCGAAGCCATTTCGGAGGGTTTGTTGGAGCAAGATCACCAAGCAAAGAGGCACAAGGTCCTCATATGTGACATCCAACAAGAATCCCTCAAAGAAACACTCCCAAAACCTCACCACGAAAATCCCAAGAAAAGGCTCCGAAAATCACCAAAAAGGGAAAACAGGGGAGACACAATCAAGCCTTGAGGAACCAAGCCGAATCATCTATACATACCATGAAGGTTCATACAAGGTCTAGCTTGCCTCCCGATCATCCATCCCTCTCTCAAGATCTCACCATGAAGCTCTCAAGCTAGTCCTAGAAATCCTAAGGAAAATAGGAAGGAAAATAGCAAAGGGAAAATGAGCTAGGGTTCCAAGAGATGGCTGTCATCCTCTCACCACTTGGGTTATATGGAGGCTAGCCGAAAGACGAAACTACCCCTATTACATAAACTAGGATACACGCCCACCAAGGGCACTTTGGGAAATTGTCGTCGTAACACCATCGGACGGATGCCCGGCGACCGCACTTCGCTTAGCCTCGACGCAAGCCTTGAGATCCCGACGCGTGTCCTCCGCTTCGAAGCTTCCCGGCGCCCTGCGACCCCAAACCGGTCAGACCAGTTTCACCAACCAATCAGACCGGTTTTGGCCTGACAGCCACGCCTGGTCTTCGGCCTCGGCTTTGTGGCTCAGTCGAGTAACCCAGTGGTTTTCTGGTGAACCACTGCAAACCCCACGAACTTGATGTAGCCTCCGCTAATCACCACTCATGACTCGGCTCCCATGAAGTCCCGGCTCGACCTTGGTTTTGAGGCTCAACCAAGAAACCGTCCACGACTTCATCTTGCTGTTCTTGCCACCATGCGGCCCGCACTTGACCCCGCTGGCCACCGGGTCCCTCGAACAAAGCCTACTTGTCTTCTCCACACCTGGAGGCCTCACCGGCAACGACCTTTCGCGCTTGTTCTTCACCTGCACCAACACTAGTCAAGCCGCAACCTGCACCTGCAATACTTAGCCAAGAATCAATCCACACAACGTTGTCAATCACTCATCACACCAGGAAGCGACCATCCACCGGTCCTCGAACCACACATGGCTCTCACCGGGGTGTATGCCCGACAAGCCCCCAAGCACATTCAAGTCGAGAGTAGTAGTTCGAGTAGTCTTGAAGCCTCTTCGAGTAGTTCTTGAGCATCCTCGAGTACTGCTTGGAGAAGCCTTCAATAGTACTTGAACTGCCACGAGGCTGGAAGGTGGTCCAGCTCATCAGTCTTGAAGTCGAGATTATATGGAAGTGCGATTGCAAAATCGTACTCCATATGGAGTAGCCCCCAAGCCTTAGGTTGAGTCGCAAACTCTAGCTGAGGGTCAATCTTGATTTCGAATCTTCCGTCTTGAAAAAATTGAATGATGGGTGTAGCATAGCAGCCCTTGAGCCTTGAAATGATTAGATAATCAATCCAAGGGTCTTCAGAGTTCGCAAAAGCCATCATCTGAGTACTCTTGCAGTGTTTAGCTCCCGAGATAAGAGAGCCGTATGAGCCACGTCGAGTAGTTGTTGGTGCGGAGCCCCGAGCTTGAGAGCAAGAGAAGTCTACTGGAGTTATCCTCGAGTAGTAATTTCAGTGCAGCCCCCGAGCTGGAGAGATTCCGAGTAGTAGTTTGGCGTTGAGCCATGGAGCTTGAGAAGTAGTCATGCTGTCAGAGCGGACTTTAGATGCGACCAAAGTCGACTTTTGATGCCAGTAGAGCGGACTGTAGATGCGACTTGAAAACCGAAGTCGACTTTAGATTGCCGCACAGAGCGGACTTTTAGATGCGACCGAAGTCGACTTTAGATTCCCGCATGGAGCGGACTTTAGATGCGACTACAGTAGTCGACTTTGTGCCACGCGGGGTGGACTTTAAGATGCGACTTGAAAACCGAAGTCGACTTTGTGCTGCACATAGCGGACTTTAGATGCTACTACAGTAGTCGACTTAAGTACTCCGAGCGAAGTATGAAACCCGAAACACGAGGCTAGAAAGCCAAAAAATGAAAAAGCACTTCCGGAAGGCCAAAGCGAATGAAAAAAATCAGAAAAACGAATAGTTTTGCCGCCGGAGCGGGCTTGAGTACCTGAGCCATGGATTTCAGACCCAAGGTACGATTGCCGCCGGAGCGGGCTTGAAGGTGCGACCGGAGTCGACTTGAGTACCTGAGCCATGGATTTCAGACCCAAGGTACGGTTGCTGCCGGATCAGGCTTGGGTGCAACCGTTAGCGTCGAATTTTGCCACTGAAGTGGGCTTGAGGTTGCGATCGTTAGCGTCGACTTCTGCCACCGAAGTGGGCTTGAGGTTGCGACCTTTAGCGTCGACTTTTGCCACCGAAGTGGACTTAGGTGCGACTATTGAAGTCGACTTGAGTACTTAGGGTACTAGGACCCATGGTACAGAGCGCAAGTACTTAGGGTACGAAACCCATGGTATGGAGCGTGAGTACTTAGGGTACTTGGACCCATGGTACGGTGCATGAGTACTTAGGGCGCGAAACCCATGGTACGGAGTGCGAGTACTTAGGGTGTGAAACCCATGGTACGGTGCGCGAGTACTTAGGGTACTTGAACCCATGGTACGGTTGTCTCTAGAGCGGGCTTGAGATTGCCTTCTTGGGATACAGCCATTGTGACCTCCGAAACTCGGTACACCCAAAGCCGTGGTGAGAGGCCCCGGGATGTAATGTACCAAACTCGTGGTGGAGCCTCCGAAACTTAGTGTACCAAATTCGTGGTCGGAGCCCCCGAGATTGAGTATTGTAAGCCCGTGGCAGTTTGGTCGATATACCCCAAGAGTAGTCGGCAGAGTGTAACTCTCGTGAAAACCCGCCGAGAAGCATACATAGATGAGTAGTCGTTGAGACCGTTCCGCGTGGCGGAAAGAAGATAGCACATGGCGTGCATGGTGCCTCCTTAGAGTGAAGCCGATGTGCGCCTCCAGTACTTGATACACGAAACGTCATGGCAACAGCCGCCTAATTTGGTGATCCAAAGCCTGTGGCAGTCGGTCATCACGCCCAAGGAATAGTTGGCGAAGTGCAGCTCTACTGGCGAGTAGCCGTCGAGAGACGTACACAAAGGTAGTCGACATGTTGTCCTGCATGATGAGGAAAACAAGCTAACGAAAAAATAATCATTTAAATAAATGACTTAGCTGTTGCCGCCTGGGCGGTCTTGTAGATGAAGCCGTGGCGGTCGGCGATGGAGCCGCGACGGTTGTTGCTGAAGTTGACCAGTCAGAGTTGATTCCGACTAGTTGTTGGTGGCGTGGATGCCGTTCTCGACTAGTTTACTAGCCGAAACTAGTCGAGGTGAGTAGTTGATGCAGTGCAGCTGGGAGACGATGTAGTCGCAGCACACGGTGTAGTCGAGGTAGAGTCGATGCGGCTGCAATACGATGTCGCGGCGGCACACGGCGTAGGTGATGTAGAGCCGATGCAGCTGGGAGACGAGTAGTCACGGTGCACAGAGTCGTCGAGGTAGGGCCGGTGTTGCCATGAGACGAGTAGTCGCGACGCACGGCATGGTTGATGTAGAGCCACTGCGGCCGGGAGACGAGTAGTCGTGGTGCACGGCATGGTTGATGTAGAACCGGTGAGTAGTCGAGCGGCGAGACAGCGTGTCCGGATGCATGGCATATGCGCAGTAGAGCCGGTGCAACCGGGCGACGTGTAGTCGAGCCGCGAGACGAAGTGACCGGGCGCACGATGATAGCCAGTGCGACCGACCGACGAGAAGTCGAGTGGCGAGACGGCGTGTCCGGATGCACGGCATAGGCGCAGTAGAGCCGGTGCAACCAGAATACAAGTAGTCGCGACGCACGACGTAGTCGATGTAGAGCCGCTGCGGCCGGAGGCAAGTTGCCGCGGCACATGGCATAGTTGATGTAGAGCTGGTGCGACCGGGGATGAGTACTCGCGACACACAGCGTAGCTTGATGTAGAGCCGGTGCGACTGGGGACGAGTACTCACGGCGCACGGCGTAGCTTGATGTTGAGCCGGTGCGACCGGGGGACGAGTACTCGTGGCGCACGGCGTAGCTTGATGTAGAGCCGGTGCGACCGGGGGACGAGTACTCGCGGCGCACGGCGTAGCTGATGTAGAGCCGGTGAGACCGGGGGACGAGTACTCGCGGCGCACGGCGTAGTAATACTCGCGTATGTTGCTTATGTGCATCAAACATTGATCTTGATTAACAATTCCTGGTACGCAATTGGTGTGCACGTAGCCAAGAACCAAATGCACTCCTTGGACTTCACGTGCATACTGATGGAATTCTTGGATACCTTGGTGTGTGAGTAGCAACTGGCCTCAAAACCAGGCTTCTACCGCATATACAGGGATTGAAATAGTAGCTTTGGCCCACGTTCTTGACTTAGCTTTGGCCTAGGCTCTTGGTCTGACCGTCTGGACTTCCGATTGAGAAAAAGAAACCGTGGACAGAAACAGCAACAGCAGTTGGGTGCGGTGCCCGTCTCCTGGGCGGATTTTGATAGCACTTCGAGAGCCTCGACTTAATGATGGAGTCACAGGTCGATCTTGTGCCTTGAATTTGATGCGAACTTGCTTCGGAGTCCAATTCAGAGGAGTTCTTCTAGGATCCGAACCAGAGAATAAAAAATTGATTCCGCAGTACAGCGAGTTGTGAATCGGTACTCGATGAGTCGCCGAGTAGATTAATTTTGCTGATGGAGGTCCTTCAAATCCGCCGGTGATCATGACGATCGCCCCTACCTGGTGCGCCAACTGTTGGTGTTTTAGCCCGGCAAGCCTACCAAGGGGGTACCCGAGGTAGATGATTGTGGTGGGGATCGCCAGACTTGGAACTCGAAGGTGTGCGCAAGGACACGGGACACAAGATTTATACAGGTTTGGGCCGCCAAGGTGGCGAACCCTACGTCCTGTTTGGGGTATCAAGTATGGCGCCCTGCGCTTGGGTGTTGGGTTTTTCAGATGCCCGGCTAGGTACCCGGCCCTCCTTTATATAGTCCAGGGGGCGGGTTCCTAGTCGGTTACAAGGTAGGAGTCCTTGTAGGATTACACGGAACGAGTCCTAGTAGGATTACAGGGGAATTCTAATAGGAGTCCATCGTCATCCTTCCTTGTATGAGTACTCGGGGTGTATGCCCGACAGCCGCCGCCGCGTCTTCCGCCGTCGCCGTGGGAGGAGCTGCCACTGCTGCCGCCGCCTCCGCCACCGCTGGCACCGCCGTGTGAGGGTCCTCCCCCGAAGCTCTGGAGCGATTGGGTGTCGGCTAGTGTTCGACACGAACGCGGTTGGGTCCGACGTCTGCTGGGGTGCGGCTGCAGTTGGTGGCTTCTTGGTTTGCAGCTCTAGTGATTCTGTCGTCGACCCGCATGAAGTAAGCCTTCTCCGCGAGTTGGGCTATGAGGTCGCCCGCACGGTGCCCCTGAGCGGCTCGCCCTATCCTGTTGATGGATAGAAGGCATTGCTTGGGGGTTGTGTGGTTCCGGTTGGAGACTTCATCCAGAGCGTCGTTGAGGTTGCGGATGGGTAGTAGTTCCTGAAGCCGACAGTGTCAATCAGCTCGCTTCTAGTTGCGGGTACGTCGGGCATTCTTGGCTTCAGTAGTCTCATCCGCAGGTGCATTAGCTGACACCTCGTCGTTCGAGATGTCGTCGAGGTACCGATCTACCCGGGCCTCTGAAGTGCCAGCTTCTGCAACTGCCACGAATACCTCGCGGTCGGGTGTGCAGAGGCTAGAATCAGTAGTCACCACCTCGGTTGGTGTGTACTCCTCTAGTGTGGGAGTCAGAGGTGTTCCCTCCTAGAAGGGGAGTGTCTCGAGGTAGGCGATGTACCGTGAGTTGTCATCGGTCAGGTCCGCAGGCTTCTGGTCGGGCCAGTAGACGAATCTACCGGCTGGGGTAGACGTGATGACCAAGCCAGTGGCAGGACCTGACAATGGTTCCTCAGTAGAGTTGTACTCAGACTCTAGCTCGATCGGATCCAATCCGAAGTTGAACTCGTAGGAGGAATCCGAGTTGTAGTCGGGGACGGCATTGGAGTTCGAGGAGTACTCGGAGACGACCTCTTTACCGGCCCGACGCGGGATGAGCGCATCCGCGTAGACCGCGCTGGCGCTGCGAAGGCCATACGAGAAGAGCTCATGGGGGAGGGCCGGTCCACACGATGGCTCGGGAGCCAGCTCGCGTGGCTCGATCCAGGTTGTCGTTGAGTTCGAGTTGGAGGCGGATCCAGTCTCGAAGCCGACAACTTGGTTGTAGAGCGAAAATTCGTCAAATTTCTCGGTGAGTTGGCCCGTGATGATTTCGGGAAGCATCACGAGTCCAGTCTCTGGGTCCGAGGTCATGGTGAGGTAGCGCTGGAATGAACCAGCGCCGTCAGCGGTGCAGACCTAGGAGCCGAAGATGAAGGTGTCGCCGCGATTGAAGGCGGCGGTTGGCTTGATGACGATTGAAGTCGTCGAGTTCGCCATGAGATCTTCTGCGAGATCGCCTACCTGGCGCGCCAGCTGTTGGTGTTATAGACCGGCAACCTACCAAGGGGGGTACCCGAGGTAGATGTTTGTGGCCACGCATTTAGACAGGTTTGGGCTGCGAGGTGCGTAATACCCTACGTCCTGTATGCTGCATAGCTCTGGATTGATTGGGTGTGTGTTACAAGATGATGCGGATAGATAGATAGGGGTCCCTGCCCCGCCTTATATAGTCCGAGAGGCAGGGTTACAAGTCAGTTTGAAGGGGAGAGTACTAGTCCCACACGGCTAGCAGTACTCTACATGGGTTCGGACATGTCTAGTTTCCTAACCGAGTACTAGCCCTCTGGTTGCCTTGCGCTCCACGCCGTCTTGCACCGTGTAGCCCAAGTCGAGTAGTCCTGGGGCCCACGTAGTAGTCGGTTCCAGTACCCGCCTGGGTAGTGGGCCCTGGGATGTCCATACGACACCTTAGGCAAGGGTAGCGGCTAGACACAACCGAGACAAAAGCAAACTCAAACAAAGAGCACAAACCACCAAAGCAAAGCTAAAAAACACACAAGAGCCCCCCTGCACACATGCAAGCTCCCCCTAGACAAATGCATGCCAACCACTTCATGAAACAGAGCAACTGCACCAGCTCGGCTCTAACCGGTCAGACCGGTGCCCAACATCTGAACAGGGCCAGCACCCTGACCGGTCAGACCAGTGACCACGACCGGTCCGACCGGTGACCACCTGTAACCAGCAAGAGCCCAAAAATGGCTCGAAACCACCTGAAAACCTTCTAAATGCATTCAAAAGTACTTTTTCTTTACAACCATCTGTCCCTTGTTTCCAATGCATGAATCAAGGCAAAATTAGAAAAATATCAACCTAGAGCTTCTCAAATAGACAAAATTCCCCACCATTCTACACTTGTCCAAATGAGCAAGTTAGATACTCTATAGCTTCGTATGAACATCAGCTACAAGATCACCAAGTTTCACAACCATTGGACAAAGCTAAGATCAAATTGAGCATTTTTACGACAAAATTCCCTCTCTGAGCAAAGTCCTAAACATGAGCAAAACATGCCAAAGTGACAATATAACACAAACTTCATGCTAGGACAATCATTCTAAACATAAGATCATCATAAACACCCACAAGCACTGTTGATGGTTGTTAAGTCCCTATTTTTGATCCTCAACTTTGAACAAAATTCACTCCATCAAAGCTTGCATCGTAGCTGCAGGGTTATAAACTAACGGATTCCACGAGCTTTGGTGAATGTTTGGATGCAGGTTATAATGAGACATTATAGCACAAATAAAGAATATTGACAAACAACCTCAAATGCTTAGTTTGATAGCACCATTGCGAAGTTCTCATCGAGATGATTGAAATGGAGTTTTGGTTCACCCAATTCGGAGTCCGGATGCAGAAATTATGCCTTCCGGAAGATTGTGACACGAGACGTGTCGGGGGGTAGGTTCGGCCGGACTTATCAACCTCCTCCAATCGACACCAAACTTAGCCAAATGCCTCTACACTTAGCATAATATCCAAGGGGACCAAGTCCATGGGCCAGACACCACAAAAGTCGGTCCAGCCGCACCAACTAGGTTCGGCCGCACCACCCAAAATCCTCCTCTCACGTTCATGTCACTAGCAATCCCATCAACAAAGTCACCAATGAACAAGAATCGTCGATTTCAAGTCAGTTTGATCAAAAGGCTAAGGTTGGAAGCACTTGGATCGATGGACCCACACTTAAACACCACAACCGCCATCAAGAAATGATCCAGGACATTCCCTAGCCACGTCGGTGCATCACACGGAGATTGAGGAGGACTGGCCGCACCTCTATGTACAGCCGTACCTATCCACTCCAGGATTTCGCTCCACTAACTTGGCAACCGACTCAGGAGTGTTGATCAGGGCCGTGCACGAGCAAAGGCGGTGGATCATAGGGCCGGCCGCACCTCGAGATCTGGTCGCACCTCCTTGCTCACCACTCTGGCTCCCTCTCGCCTACAAGTACCCCCTCCCGTAGCCACCGACCCATTAGGGCTATAAATAGTCCCCGACACTTCATAGAAGATACACAAGGTGCATTGAAGCAAGTGGCGGAGCCCTCCACAAATTATTCTCTAGATAGTAGGGAGAGAGAGTTGAGATGTGAGTGTTGAAGTAGAAGTCGGAGTGTCGGTCCTCTTCTTCTTCTTCTTGTACCTCGGTGGGTGCGGTACAACTACGGTCGTCCACACCCGGGATACTCTGTAAGTCTAGATCCGTGAGTAATCAAGTCTCAATTCATATTCTTGTTTGCTCTTAGATTCTTCGATTACTGTTTAGTAGCTTTGCTGCTTTACCGTGATTGTTTTGCTCTAGCGCGGAGTAAAGTAGTACTTGGTTAGTGTAGACGCGGTGTCTAGAATCTCTAATACCTTGGATTGCCGCCTTGATCAACAGACTGTGTGGTACCCTAGGGAGGTGATAGCTCCGGACGGGCTTTATAATCCACCACGTTAGTTCAGGGGGGTAGGAATACGACATCAGAGCCCCCTTCTCATCCCTTTCTGTGGCTCTTTTTCCTCTGGCCCCGACGAGCGACAAGACTTGACTTGAGTCTACCGTGATTCTAAAGATCCTTGATTTCCTCAGCTTATCCCCTCTCTACCCGAAATCTCCCCTTGCCTCTTTACCCTTCGTCGTCAGATCCCCCGGACGAATTAGTTCAGGTTCGCTACACTTCCCGTTCCCTGTGGAAATCGATACCTTGGAATACTCCCGGGTGAAAGCTACAACGGTATCCGTGCTCTTGCGAATTTATCTGTGATTGTATAGTATACCAACAAGCTTTCTAGCACTGTTGCCAGGGATATAGACCTTGTGGTGATGCTAGCAAGTGCCAACAAGTTTTCTGGCACCGTTGCCGGTGAACGGTAGCTGTTCTGATCCCGAACCAAGTTCGTTCGTGTATCACCCCATCTATCATATGGATACCAATCCAACCCTTTTCGATTTTTCCACTCCAAAGGGCGAGCATTTGGAGCCTCCACCTTCGTCACATTCCATCGAAACATCTAGCTATGAGCTATGTCCCGACTTCATAGCTATGGTCCGAGAGCAATACTTGTCCAGAGATAACGATGAAAGTCCCTATTCTCACCTGTGCGAGTTCGAACAACTTTTTTTGTGTCTTGTGATCACAGGAATGAGTCAAGATACCTTAAAGTGGAAACTCTTTCCGTTTTCATTAACGGGGAGAGCGAAACAATGGTATTCGCTCTGTGTGAGAAGTATGAAGAGAGACTGGGAAATTTTACGAAAGACTTTCTGTCTAACATTCTTCCCTACTCCCCAAGTAGTTAAACTCTGACGAGAGGTCCTATGTTTTCAGCAATAGGAGACCGAATCTCTAGGACCCGCATGGGCAAGATTCACAAAAATTGTAGATTCTGGGCCGGACCTTGGTATCGCGGAACCCATTCTTTTGCAACATTTTCGCAATGGTATTGGACTAGAGTTAGCAATTTTCTTAGACTCTTCTTCCGAAGGATCATTCACTCACCTCACTTTGTCTGAGAGTAAGGATATTCTAACAAAAATCCTTGAAAATACACCTTACACGGGAGTTTATGATGAATTCCCGGATGAGGAAGAGATCATTCAGGAAGAGCACATGCCAAACACTCTCTCGGAACCAAAAACCATAGAGGAGGAACTGGTCCTACAAAAACTTGAATCCACAAACACCCATCCTCCTCTTACCAAAACATGGTTCACAGGGGAACCATTCCATCCTTATCGGGAGGTTGATGATCCCTCATATGACTTCGTCTATGAATACTATGATGAGTTATTTGATAAACATTGGACGGAGAAATCCTTCCCGAGAAGGGAAAGAGACTCAACACACAAGGGAGAAGAAGCATGCATACCCAACCCAAAAGAGGTAAAAAGACGGAGAGAAAAGTTGGGATACATTTCCGCAATCAGTAGTCAGGAATGGTTGAGAGAAGCAAAAGGCATGGATCAAGCCATCCAGCTATATCCTGAGCTAAAGCTACTCTCGTGCCAAGTAGGAAACCTCTCTTACCAAGATGTGAACTACGATCCTAGGGTTAGAATCAATATCTTTCCTAAATCCTTAGTATTAGAGGTTTTTCCCGACGAACCCCTCTCTTTCTGTCAGAAGCGTCTCCAATGGATTTCGGGTCAAACCATAGAGACTAAGGGAATCCTTAGAGTCATTCGAACAAAGATTGAAGAGTATGAGATCTTCCTAGATTATCATATCTTTGACATCCCAAAAGGAGATCCACCCTTCATTCTCATTGGAAGACCCATTGAAGGGGTATTGAGTAGTGTGCTCGACCAGGAAAAGCAAACATATCATCTTGAGGTTCGAGATACACTTCTCCAATGTCATAGACATGAGGTCAACCAAGAACATGTGTGGTCTATGGACATTGTTGAGGCATTGACTTTGGATTCAGAAAAAGGACTCGAGCATGTAAGGAATCAGATGCTCGTTAGCCTAAGAGGGGGAGGGGGTGAATTAGGCAACTAAAAAACTTAACCTATGGCTTCACTACTTTTACACAAATATAAACTAGAACATACTATCTAGATGTGCAACTAAGGTTGTTCTAGTGTGAAACTCCCATCCCTAAACAAGGTTTGCAACCTATAGCCAATCCTAGCATGATACTACTCTAGGAAAGTAAAGGCAAGCAAAGATTGCAAGAGAGTAAATGCGGAAACGTAAAGAGGGATGAGAGGAAGCAAACTCTTGACACGCGATTTATCCCGTGGTATCGGTAGGCACTAAGCCACCCCTAGTCCACGTTGTTGAAGCACTCACACAAGAGTATTGCTTCCCGGTCACCAAGTCTCTCCCAAGAGCACCACTTGACTCGCCACAAAGGCTAGCCACTTAGGCACTTGCCAAGCTCCCTTGGTCACCTTGATGCCGCCTCCACTAAGGAGCTTCTCCACCAAGGAAGGGGGTCTCCACGTCCCCCGCACAAAGTGTCCTCGCCACTCCACACCAAGCCGGAGGGTCGATGACGATTGCTGGTGAGCCACTTAGGCCCCAAGGCTTCCGGCGAACCTTGTACACCTTGATTCACTCAAGAATCACCTCACAAGGTTGGCACAACCTTGCACTCACTCAGCTCTAAGCTAAGCCTAGCACTAAGCACATACACTAAGCATATGCAAGTCTATGGATGAGCAATTAAGCACTTGGATGGATTGGATATGATCTTCTAGGTGTCTTGCACTCCTCTGCACTTCCACACAATCCAGCAACCTCAAATGGGTGAGTGGAGGGGGTATAAATAGCCTAAGGCACTCAAGGAGCTATTGGCTAACGGCCACTGAAAAAGGTAGCGTCGGATGAACTGATGCCATGCTTTTCCAGGGTGTCGGTTCATCCGGTGCCCTCCACGTCACTTAGCCGTTGCATCTCCGCTGACACAACTGTTCCGACGCTATGCTCCGACGCACCGTCGGATCATCCGGTGCTGAAGACCCCACGGCCAAAACCTTATTGTTAGCTTCCATGAGACCATCGGATGAACCGCTGCTGACCCGTCGGTTCATCCGGTACTACTGCGTTGATCTTGGCGCGTCTCTGTCTTGTTAAAACATGATCATCGGATAGACCGACGGTTCCCACCAATGGACCGTCGGTTCGTCCGACGCTGCTGTCTTCGCGGCTTCTCTTCTCCAATTCATCCGACGCAACTAGGATTTAGACCGTCGGTTCATCCGACGATGTCAAGTTGATTCCAGTCACTGCGCAGTGTACCAACTACACCGACGCATTACACCGATGGTACCGTCGGTTCATCCGACGGTGCATTTTGCTTGTTTTTCTTGAGTCTTTGACTTGTTTCTTTGCTTCTTTGATTGTGGTTACATCCATGGGACCTAGATATGTCTACAAGGACATGCTAGAAAATGTGGTTAGTCCCATTGCTTGCATTAGCATGAATCACCAAATTCAACTCGAACAAATGGCAAATGGGGCCATGTTCGCTACAATCTCCCCATTTTTGGTGATTTATGACAACACAAGCAAAGCAAGCATAAATTTGCAAGAATTGACAAAATTAGAGCCCACTTACACTTGCTTGGATACTTACCATCATCCAAACTCCCCTAGATCAAACTTCCCCCTTTTTGATCTTCTCTTCCTATGTTCACACATAGCTTGCCTCTTCCCACTTTGGAAACACTAGCTTGCTTTGGTCCCACATTCTCCCCCTTTGGAATAAAATCTCCAAAAAAGATCCCAAAGCAAAAGGTCTCCAAGGAAATTTAGCAAGTCCTAGCAAACATAGCTCAAAGAGAAATGTTAAATACAAGGGAGAGAGCCTCATGAACCATGATCCATATGTATGATATCAATGAAGATACCACATGTGCGAATGACTAAGGTGGATCACAAGCTCATGAGACTAGCATGATACAACCTAAGCTCCCCTTAAGTGTGTGCACAATATGATGGTGTGAAAATCAAGTGCACAACTACAAAAAACTTGTAAGACAAGGAAGCTTAGAGCATGTCATGCAAGGAGGTAGCTTAAAGGACAAGAGATAGGACAAATGGATTCTTGTTACATTACCACTTGTAGATATCACTTGTAGTCTTTTGATCATTGCATACCTCCGGGGGTCTTGTTCCTCTCTACCTTGTTGGCACCACATTGAGATGAGCCACTTGAAAATGATATCACTAGAAGGTGACACCACTTGAAAGAAGCTTGCAAAGAAGACACTTGGGGTACCACAAGGATTAGGAATGTATGAGTACATTGCCTTTGAACTTATATAGAGACATAAGCTCGCAAGGACATGACTCAATAGAGTGAAGCTCATATTGCTATATTCACTCTTTTAGAGATGTTAGATCACATTGAGAGTGAAGTAGCATTCTCTTAGAATGAAATATCACACCGGAATGTGTCACCAAGGGACTACAAGAATAAGCTTGAAACAATGTTAATCCCATAACCAAACCATAGGATGAGCTCCCCCTAAATGTGTGCATTTAGTGTTTGAATCACCAACCAAATGTATGCACATTGTTTATGACAACAAAAGGGAAGCTAACCCTATAGCTTGCTCATGATGCAAAGAGATATATATGAAACCATGCATCATGAAACAACAAGTGTAGCTTTCCTACACACTAATCAAACCATGTAGGTTGCTCATGGGTTAGCACATGACACAAGCAACCTACCATATGTAAGCAACTAGGCATAGCAACAAATGCAAACCTAGACAAGGCAATGGAGCTACAATGATACAAGAGATGGGTTCTAGTTTCCATTACCTCAACCGGGGAACTTGGGTAACACATGTCCAACTTGCAAGCTTGGCTTCTAGGCTTGAATCTTCTCATCTCTTCTATGTGCCAAGCCTCCCAAGTCCCCGAGCTCAAGGCTTTCAAGTGGCCTTAGGAACCCACACCATTTGAGGCCCCTTCATGTTGATGATGACTTCCTTGGGCACCCAAATGGGTTGGTTCCAACCCCGCTTCTCCTTCATCTTCCCAACCTTGTGTGCAACCACCTTGCCATTAGCCTTCTTCTTGATGATGTAGGTGTTGCTCTTGGTCTTGTTCTTGCGGTTGGGCTTGGTGTAGATGAGGGAGCTCTTGATGGTGGGGTTCAACTTCTTCTTCTCGCTCTTGTCCATCTTCTTGACAAATTGAGGGCATTTGTAGAACTTGTGCCCTTCTCCATGACACTTGTACCACGTCACGGTTGCACCCTTCTCAAGGTTCTTCACCATGGGATCACGGTTATCTTGAGAAGGTTGGACTTTGCTCTTCATGTCTTGAGAGATGTCCACTTGTTCCTCATTGTTCTTGTCCTTGCCCATCAAGCTTGCCAACCTCTCTCGGAGCCATTTCACTTCTTACTTAAGCTCAACATTTTTCTTGCCTATGAGAGAATCACATATTTCTACAACAACATTCTCATTGCAAAATGCTGAGCAAGATTCATCAATTAAATCAATGCAAGAAGTTGAAGCATCTACCTTGGAGATAGGAATTGCACAAGGGATAGATGATTCATCAAGCTCAAAGGAATTACTTGTTTTAGTCTCATTGCTCTCAAGCTTAGATTTTAGCTCATCACACTCCTTGCTAAGCAATTTGAATTTGCACAACAAATGTTCATAATTTGTAGCAAGGGTTGCACTAAGATCATTTAGAGCATTGAGTTCTTTAATTTCATTAGCTTGTTTCTTAAGCATTCCTTTTTGCACATGGACTAGCTCAACAAGATCATCGAGAGAGGTGGTGTCGGATTCATCATCACTTACATTGCTCTCCATACCTTGGGCCATAAGGCACATGTGTGGTGATGATGATGGACCTTGCATGAAGCGGGTGGTGAAGTTCTTTCTTGATTATCACTTGAGCTAGAAGAACTTGATTCTCCACCACTTGTCCACCCACGGACGGCGACAATTGCTTCTTGCTTTGGTCTCCTCTCCTTGACCACCTTCTTCTTGGGCTTGGGCTCGATCTTGGTGAACTTGATGTGTTGATGATGACGCCCTTCTCTCAAGTGGACGTTGTAGCCGTACATGTTGATTTTCTTCACATACTTGAAGATCTTCTTCACGTACATGGCTACCATGGATTCGACCTCTTCATCACATGAGGAGTCTTCATCGTCACCATCATCTTCGCTTGAGCTTCCATGAGTAGCCATCCTACTCAACACCTTCTCTTGTTCGCTTGAGAGAGCATGGCTTGTGGTTGGAGAAGATGGTTCTTGGGGCGCCTTCTTGGACTTGGGCATAATTTGAAGCTCATGTGCCATGATCTTGCTCAAGATATGAGATGGCTTCAATTCTTCGAGCTTCTTCTCATAGATGATGGCTTTCACCAAGTCATAATCGGGCTTTTAGAGACTTTGTAGGATCTTGCGGTTGATGTTCAAGTCCGTGATGTTCTTCACACCTAAAGCATTGATCTCATTGACAAGCACATTTATGTGTGAGTACATTGATTCGGCATTTTCATTTGCAAGTTGCTTAAAGCTATTGAATTCCTCGAGGAGACAACCGTAGCGTTCATTAGCAACTTCTTTTGAACCCTTATTTTGCTCCTTGATGGCTTTCCATGGCTCATGAGCATTTTCACAATTAAAAACTCTATTGAAAACGCCTACATCTAGTGAGGACAAAATGATACTCTTAGCAATCACATCAAATTGCTTTTCCTTTTTAGTACCATTTTTCATGCCCTCATCGGTGACTCTCCAAACATCAAGATCCTTTGCTTGGAGATAGGCCTCCATGAGAACCTTCCACCGAGGACAGCCCGTGCCATCGAAATGTGGAGCCAAACCTAAGATATCCACCCCTTTCATTCCTCTATAGAGCAACTCACTAGGCAGTGAAGCCTAACCGTTCCAATGAGCCGGTTTTCACAATTTACCAATCGAATTGGCGTTTCCTTGAGAAGAAAGTGAGCCCCGGCTCTGAAACCACTTGTAAGGAATCGGATGCTCGTTAGCCTAAGAGGGGGAGGGGGTGAATTAGGCAACTAAAAAACTTAACCTATGGCTTCACTACTTTTACACAAATATAAACTAGAACATACTATTTAGATGTGCAACTAAGGTTGTTCTAGTGTGAAACTCCCATCCATAAACAAGGTTTGCAACCTATAGCCAATCCTAGCATGATACTACTCTAGGAAAGTAAAGGCAAGCAAAGATTGCAAGAGAGTAAATGCGGAAACATAAAGAGGGATGAGAGGAAGCAAACTCTTGACACGCGATTTATCTCGTGGTATCGGTAGGCACTAAGCCACCCCTAGTCCACGTTGTTGAAGCACTCACACAAGAGTATTGCTTCCCGATCACCAAGTCTCTCCCAAGAGCACCACTTGACTCGCCACAAAGGCTAGCCACTTAGGCACTTACCAAGCTCCCTTGGTCACCTTGATGCCGCCTCCACTAAGGAGCTTCTCCACTTAGGAAGGGGTCTCCACGTCCCTCGCACAAAGTGTCCTCGCCGCTCCACACCAAGCCGGAGGGTCGAAGACGATTGCCGGTGAGCCACTTAGGCCCAAAGGCTTCTGGCACACCTTGTACAACTTGATTCACTCAAGAATCACCTCACAAGGTTGGCACAACCTTGCACTCACTTAGCTCTAAGCTAAGCATAGCACTAAGCACACACACAAAGCAAGTTCAAGTCTATGGATGAGCAATTTAGCACTTGGATGGATTGGATATGATCTTCAAGGTGTCTTGCACTCCTCTGCACTTCCACACAATCTAGTAACCTCAAATGGGTGAGTGGAGGGGGTATAAATAGCCCAAGGCATCCAAAGAGCCGTTGGCTAAAAGCTGCAGAAAGTAGTACCATCGGATGATCCGACACTATGCTTTTCCGGGCGTCGTTTCATCCGGTGCTACTAGCCGTTGCCCTCCACTGGACATGACCATTGACACAATTCATCCGATGCTTGAGTGGGGGAGATATGTGAGTATCCGAGTAAGGTTCTCTCATACTAAATCTTATTTTGGTTTGAATATGGTGTTGGTTCTTGCATCTTTCTCTCTTAAAAAAACACAAAAGTATTTGAATATGAATAAAGGCTTCCTAGCTCTTCGGCTAGCAGAGCCTCCCTTTTTGTTTCCATCTTTTTCTTTGAATAATAACACCAGGTACAAGAGCAAGTGTGGTGAGATCTCTCAGGCTCGTCAAAACACACAATTGAGATCTCCTGCCATGGTGCCGCACAACACCGACTACGCTAAATCAATGAGGGATAAGGTAAGTGCACTAGAGCAAGTCGGTCACCCTTGTGGTTTGGCCGAATCACCAGTTGTCCACCTCATTCCCTATTTTCTTCAAAAGCGACGGTATGTGCACCCCTACTACTCTACTTTTGGAATCATGAGTTTAAATGGGTGTTAAATCTGATCATATAAATCAAACTCAATTGAATCAGCATGCTCCCAATGCTCGACATGTTTCATATGGTTGGCTTGCATATGTTTTATTCCATACTTATTATCTTGATGCTTGTGAACAACATATCTTTAGGAAACCATGCTTATCTAAGTAGTTGGTGTTTGAGATATGGTCTGGTGAAATGATCTTCACTCCAAATGTTTGAGTTCTTGGGAAATTTATTTGAAATTTTTGAAAACCGTTTGCAAAGCTCCTCTTTGATATGCCAAGTCCTACCAAAGCCATATGATGAGACATCTTGAAAACCTCATACACATATGCTACTTGTCATTGCATTGAGCCTTGTCAAATTGTTGTGACCCTTGCGAGAATTCTTTTCATGCTTTCATGATCAAGATACACGTACACGCCAATATCCTCCTTGCTATGCTCATTTGAGAGCTAGCATTGTACCATCTATCCATTCCCTAAAATAAAGCTCCGCACTATGTGTTAATCTCTCTATCTCTCTCTCCAAGTTAATATTACAAAAGAGACATGGCTATAGAAAAAAAATATGGACACATGAAGGTCCAAGAAAAAAACAAGAAAAAAAAGTTGGACACATGAAGGTCCAAGAAAAAAAAGAGAAAGATAGCCATGCCCACAAAAGAGTTTAAAATCGATAGAGAGGATCATACAAAAAGGAGTCACAACAAATCAGATGGTAATAATTAGCACACATTCCGGGCCTAGTGTACACCTTACCATCATCACAACATTCATCATATATATATATATATAGCACCCATTCTGGTTCTGGGCCTAGTATCCACCTTACCACATCTTGATCTGATTGTATGACTTGATTTTCTCCTTGGATTCGGTTTTTGACTTTGCAATATATGTGATGCAAGTATGTCTCATCTTTATACCCTACCCTGAGCTCCATATATAGCCATCATTAGAAGTAGGTTGAAGAAAGGCAATCTAATGCCTTCGTGAGGACTATACACATTGAGCGATTTGAAAGAATCAAATGACGAGCCAAGCAAGGTTTATTTTCAAAAATTATTGAAAAAAAAATCCCAAACTACTTGACATGAGGAGTAGAAGTGATTTTATTCAAGATCGTTCCATTCCTCAACTACCCAAGATGGCTTGATAGACACTTCAAAGTTCAAAAGTGCAAGGTATGGTTCGGAATATGTCTTATGCTCGCTTCATACCATTGGATTTTTTTTTTCACCTTGGTACTTAACCTTTACTCGAGGATGAGCAAAGGGCCAAGTGTGGGGGTGTGTTGATGGTCATTAAGTCCCTATTTTCGACCCTCAACAGATTCCACGAGCTTTGGTGAATATTTGGATGCAGGTCATAATGAGACATTATAGCACAAATAAAGCATCTTGACAAACAACCTCAAATGCCTAATTTGATAGCACCATTGCAAAGTTCTCGTCAAGATGATCGAAATTGAGTTTTGGTTCACCCAATTCGGAATCCGGATGCAGAAATTATGCCTCCCAGAAGATTGTGACAGGGACCAAGTCCATGGGCCAGACACCACAAAAGTTGGTCCGGCCGCACCTCCTAGGTCCGGCCGCACCAACTAGGTCCGGCTGCACCACCCAAAATCGTCCTCTCGGGTCCGTGTCACTAGCAATCCCATAAACAAGTCACCAATGAACAAGAATCGTCGATTTCAAGTCGGTTTGATCAAAAGGCTAAGGTTGGAAGCACTTGGATCGATGGACCCACACTTAACCGCCACAACCGCCATCAGGGAGTGATCCAGGACGTTCCCCAGCCACGTCGGTGCATCACACGGCGATTGAGTAGGACCGGCTGCACCTCTAGGTATGGCCACACCTATCCACTCTAGGATTTCGCTCCACCGACTTGGCAACTGACTCAGGAGCGTTGATCAGGGCCGTGCACGATCAAAGGCGGTGGATCATAGGGCCGGCCGCACCTCCTTGCTTGCCACTCTGGCTCCCCCTCGCCTACAAGTACGCCCTCCTACAGCCACTGACCCATTGGGGCTATAAATAGTCCCCGACACTTCATAGAAGACACATAAGGTCCATTGAAGCAAGTGGCGGAGCCCTCCACAAATTAGTCTCTAGATAGTAGGGAGAGAGAGTTGAGATGTGACTGTTGAAGTAGAAGCCAGAGTGTCGGTCCTCTTCTTCTTATTCTTGTACCTCAGTGGGTGCGGTACAACTACAGTCGTCCACACCTGGGATACTTTGTAAGTCTGGATCCGTGAGTAATCAAGTCTCAATTCATATTCTTGTTCGCTCTTAGGTTCTTCGATTACTGTTTAGTAGCTTTTCTGCTTTACCGTTATTGCTTTGCTCTAGCGTGGAGTAAAGTTGTACTTTGTTAGTGTAGACGCGGTGTCTAGACTCTCCAGTACCTTGGATTGCCGCCTTGATCAACAGACTGTGTGGTACCCTAGGGACATGACAGCTCCGGACGGGCTTTGTAATCCACCACGTTAGTTCAGGGGGGGTTGGAATACGACATCAGAGCCCCTTTCTCATCCCTTTCCGTGGCTCTTTTCCCTCTAGCCCCGACGAGCGACAAGATTTGACTTGAGTCTACCGTGATTCTAAAGATCCTTTATTTCCTCAGCTTATCCCCTCTCTACCCGAAATCTCCCCTTGCCTC
Source organism: Cenchrus fungigraminus (assembly GCA_036936925.1). Taxonomy (NCBI): domain Eukaryota; kingdom Viridiplantae; phylum Streptophyta; class Magnoliopsida; order Poales; family Poaceae; genus Cenchrus; species Cenchrus fungigraminus. The sequence goes on along the minus strand of CM072772.1, from coordinate 50,055,229 downwards.
TTTACCCTTCGTCGTCATATCGCCCAGAGGAATTAGTTCAGGTTCGCTACACTTCTCGTTCCCCGTGGAAGTCTATAGCCTGGAATACTCCCGGGTGAAAGCTACAATGGTATCAGTGCGCTTGCGGATTTATCTGTGATCGTATAGTATACCAACAAGCTTTCTGGTGCCGTTGCCGGGGATATAAACCTGGTGGTGATGCTAGCAAGTGTCAACAAGCACCTCATGTCATGTCAAAGCCACCGAGCCATGTGCCTACTTCTATATATGAGACTTCTCAATGGTAGGCATCATGCAACGGTTTAGCACCCAAACGCAATTTAAATAAGCACAATTGACATGAGATCATATTTTCCAAGCAATAAACATTCCATTTTCAGATTCATATATGGTACATGAAATGCGTTTGCGGCAAAAAGGAACTTATGCCCCTCCACAAGATAAGCAAGTAGGCTAAACATTCATGATGACAAATGGACCTTTGACCCCATATGATCAAAAAGAGCTATCCAAGCACAAATTAAGCACGACAAAGCCACAAAAACATGTCATGATCATATAAAGGCATTTACTCACAAGGGGACATACAACTAGCATTTTTCAAAAGCATAGCTATCAACCATGGATATAAAGCAAGATCATCAAGAGCTAAGCCAAACTAAACCATATCATACCAAACTAGCTCACAAGATGATCCATAGCATGTCATGGTGAACAATGTATATGAGAGAAGCTTTTCCTACAAAAATGCATGCAAACCTAAGATACAAAGATGCTTATACATCATGATACATATGCAATGCAAAATGCAAGAATGCACAAAGTAAAGCTATACATATGCTACAAAGGAGCTCCCACCACCAACTCAAGAAACCAAACACACACCAAGTTGTTCACCATAGAAGTGGAACATGGGTTTGGAATGGAGCACAGGGTTCATTACAACACTTATGGCACTTGTGCTATCACATAGAAGAGGAACATGGGTATACTCCTCACCAAAGTCACTCATGGTGTATGTGATCCAAAGGAGCTGAGAGTAGCAACTAGCAGCGGCTACATACTCAGCTTTGGTAGTAGACTGTGCAACACTCGATTGTTTGCGGGAAGACCAAGACACCAAAGATGACCCCAAAAACTAACAAGTCCCAGAAGTGGACTTCCTATCCAACTGACACCCAGCAATGTTCGCGTCTGATAAACCGTGAAGCTCCAAAGAAGAAGACGAAGAGTACCAAAGGCTGAAGTCGGGAGTGTATCGCAAATACCTAAATGTGCGCTTGACTGCTTGCCGATGCGAAGTCCTTGGAGATGCTTGAAAACGAGCGCACAGACACACAGAAAATTGTTTGTCTGGCCTCGTCGCCGTTAGGTACAGGAGGGAGACGATCATGCTCTAGTACTCTTTTTGGTCCACGTGCTCACCTTCCTCGTCAGCATCCAGCGCTATAGTCGTACTCATCGGCGTCGTCATGGCCTTGGAGTCCTCCATTTTTGAACTTCCTCAGACTGTCCTTAGTGTACTTGGCTTGGTGCACAAATGTTCCTTCCTTGGATTGCTTGATCTGAAGGCCGAGTGAAGGACGGATTAGGCGACCAGAGAGGGGGGAGTGAATGGGAGCCAACAAAAATTTGTTCGAAGAAAAGCTAGAACAATCACAAAATCACAACCACAGATTCCCACACGAGCTTGCCAAGGTCATGTAGTCACAACAGACCTACCAACTCTAGGAACAAGTCCCAACTCAAAATAACGCGGAAGCACAACTCAAGAAGCAAAGAAATTAGGTTGTCTGCGAGGGTCAGGATGGACAGTCCGTAGTGTCTGGGCGGACGGTCTGAAAAACGATCCCAAACCTCCAGCAGCTCCCGAGGAAATTCGGACGATCCAAGCGAGCACCACGCGTGCTGTCCGCCACGCACGGACAGTGCAGCCCGAGCCCGACCTTACAAAGGTCAAACCTTCCTTCCCTTTGCCCGATCTCTTGAATCAACCAAAGGATTGCTACCAAATATCATAGGAGAAGGTGAAGCGCCTCTAGGAGATGCTATACCTACGAATTTGGAACCTCAAATCCACTGAGACGAGAGGAATCGAGATTCTACCAAGCTCACACAAAAAGCTAGGGTTCCAAACGAAATCCACGAATCAGAGGCCAAATCTGGCATTTGAGGCATCAAGATCAAGCACAGATGCGCAAGACATCTATCCATGATTCCCTCAAAGAAAATCGAACAGAAACTCCTCCAAATCCGCGAATCGAGCTGTGCATGAAAATCCCACGAAAAGACTCGAAAAAGACACGAAAATCACTCGAGCCAAGAGAAGGAAATCGACGCAACCATGAATGCTACCATACAACCAAAGGTCAGATTCTCTACAAAATCATGAAGGAAATCTAGTCTAAAGTGCAGGATAATGAAGAAGCAGTCCAGATGGATATGTTGCCCGGGAACCCTAGAGCTATACATATGAAGTCTCTCCAGGTTGGGCAAATGACCAAGCTACCCATAGAACATAAAGGAAGATACACACCCCTCAGGGGCAATATGGTCAAGACTTGGATATCTTCATCGGGCGGTCACGCCTTCGCCGCAGTCCGCGTCCTCCCGACGCAAGCCCCGCGATCTCGCCACGTGTCCCCCGGCATCGAAGCTTCTCGGCGCGCCCGGATCCCGTCTCCGCCCACCGAGCCTCCGGTCTTGGTTTTGTGGTTCAACCAAGTAACCCGACGGTTTTGTGGTGAACCACCGCAAACCCCACGTGCAGACTCCGGTCGTGAGCCGCTACTGTCAGAGGTTTAGGTCTGCACAGCCCACAGGGGTGTCAACCCCGGCGAAATAGGGCTAAGAACTCGAAGGTTGCGCACGAGCACACGGAACACAAAAGACACGACGAGTTTATACTAGTTCAGGCCTCCGAAGAGTAAAATCCTACGTCCAGTTCTTGATTGTATTACTTTGGGCGGATTGCGACTTGGGATGACTTGGGGCGACTTGGCCTCAGGGGTCCGACCTTGCCCACCTTATATTGGCTGACGGACAAGGTCAGTGGGCCCTGAGTCCTGGTCGGTTACAGCAGGGAAACCAATCTAAGGAAAGTTACAACATAATCCCGTGATCTTCGGACTGTCTGGAGGCGCAGCCGACGTCTTCTGCCTTGTCTTGCATGCCAAGTTACCCGATCAGATCGGATAAGGCCGTCTGGGGAATCATCTAGAAGGTCTTCAGGAGGTCGTGTGGGCCCCCAACCAGGTCGGTTGGGCCCACTGTCAAGTCGGCAGGTCTTCTGGTAGGCCGGACCCACTTGTCAGGGACGGCTATGAGCCTGGTCGGTGGGGACCCAGGGGTACCAATGTCTCACAAGCCCCCGAGCAATGTGTAGGCGCAGCGATCTCGAAAGGGTCATGACAAAGTCTTGAAGCTATCGACAGGTCGAATAGCGTGCACATCAGTCCAAAAGAAAAAAGTAAGAAATCAGCTTAGCACCCGACCTGTTTGAAGTCTTACCGAACAAAGAGAGGTCGAGTGACGACTTATAGGAAGTAGACTTCCAATAGATCGAAACGATGATGAAAAAATTCAGAGGGCGTCAAGGACGCACTCATAGAGTAGTATCCGAGCATCGTGGCGGGCAGGATGGCTAGTATGATCATCCAAAAAAGAAAGAGAAGAAAAATTAGGTCGAGTAGCGACCTGAAGAGAAACATGTTTCCCAATAGGTCCGTACGATGAAGAAAACAAGAGGGCGTCGAAGACGCTTTCATAGAGTAGTCCCCGAGTATTGAAGCAGGAAGCATGGCTGGTTTGATGCTCAAAAAAAAGAATAAAACTGAGTCATGGTCTTAATCAAACGAAGTGTAGAGGCACCCTGATCTCCTTACATAGCTGCAAGGAGTCTGGCAGGGCCGACCTCATGGAGGCCTTGTAAGCGTGCCGACCTCAAGGAGGCCTCAAATCAACAATGCCCAGTATCCGAGGATACCTAGCAAGGTCTTGAAACACGCATCTCATGAAAAGGTTGTCAATGATGTCGTAGCTGAAGTTGTGGTGTTTAAAACTGTCGACGATGAAGCTGTAGCATAATGTTGGTCTTGAACGAATGGAGTGTAAAGACACCCAGATATCCTGCATAGCTGCAAAGAGTCTAGCAGAGCCACCCGAGGCATACCGACCTCAAGAAGGTCTCAAATCAAGAAGCGCCCAAGCACCCGGAGATACTTGGCAGGGCCATCAGGCACCCACCCCACAGGGAGGCCTTCATTTCCTACGCAAAATCCTGGGTGTCTAAAGTAGGCTGGAAGAGCTGTAAAAAGCACACCGACCTCGGGAAGGTTAAGCATCCAGGGCGCCCAACTAGGTTGGCAGAGCCGTAGACATACCGAGGTATTGCAAGACCTAGGTATTAAGGCACGCCGACCTCAGGAAGGCCATTTTGGTGCCCAGACGACCAACATAGCTGCTAGCCATCCAGCAGAGCCGTGTCACTAAGGTATTGATGACCTCAGCAATAGCCACACTGACCACGGGGGCCCGACGAAATTGTAGACGCGAAGTTTTTGATCTCCAGGCGCCCAGACGGATCTGGCAGAGCAGCGAGGCACGCCTACCCCGGGAGGTCTTCAATCGAACCTACGACCATTTTGCTCAGGGAACAAAAAATATAGGCTGATTGGAATATGTCTGTTTACGTGCAGAGCCATAGCGGGTGCACTAGGACGCAGAGCCTAGCGGGTGTAATGAAAATGTAGAGCTGTAAATGTTGTATTTGATCGTCATCGTCGTTTGTAGTTGCAGCGAGGCGCAGGGCCGTTTGATGTGGAGTCAGTCTTATCTTCTCCGTAGACTGCAGGGTCACGGGTCAACAGTGGTCGAAGATTCTCTTGTCACCCAGAAAACGACAAACTACCCACTGACCAAGAGGTGTACTGTAGCCATGCACAAATGACAAATTCGTCAAGAGGTAGGGGAAAAGTACATCACTTTTAATTGTCCACATGTCTACAGGTCCTCTCAATCACGTGGTAACAGTCTCACCACTTTATCGGCCACACAAGGCCTAGTTCTGGCTATAAATAGCACCATAAGGCTAAAAGAGGCAAGCACCGAGCATTGCTGAGCTATGAAGCCGCAGAGTAGAAATTTAGCCATGCCATGGGCATGCACCCGTCCACCATGTAGCGAACATGGCCTCATATGCCATTAGTTCGAGTATGATTTTGGTGATTCATGACAGCATGATCAATGGGACTAACCATATTGTCTAGCATGTCCTTGTAGGCATTTATAGGTCCCATGGATGTAACCACAATTAAAGCCAAAATACCACATGCCAAATTCAGAAGATAGTCTATTTTTCAAGGTTATAAAATAGTGGTAAGATGGCTCCAAGAGGTGGCAAGTTGAACCAAAGTCAAAGACGCAAGAAAATAGGAAATGGCACCGTCAGATGAACCGACGGTACCCTAGAGGCAAGCGTCGGTGTACTTGGTACACTGCGTAGAAGGCCAACTGAATTGGCACCGTCGGATGAACCGACGGCCCACATTCTAGTTGCGTCGGATGAGTTGCAGAGCTGAAGCCGCGAAGACAGAAGCGCCGGATGAACCGACGGTCCATTGGACCGAACCGTCGGTCTATCCGATGACCAAGTTTGAACAAGACAGAGACGCGCCAAGACGAACTCTTCAGCACCGGATGAACTGACGCCTTGGTCAAGTGGAAGCATCGGTCTATCCGACGGTCACGAAGCAGCATACAGAGACGTTTTGGCCGCGAGGTCTTCAGCACCGGATGAACCGACGCACCGTCGGTGTATAGCGTCAGAACAGTTGTGTCAGCAGAGCTGCAACGGCTAAGTGACGTGGAGGGCACCAGATGAACCGACGCCCTGGAAAAGCATAGCATCGGTTCATCCGACGCTACCTTTTTCAGTGGCCGTTAGCCAACGGTTAGCTGAGTGCCTTGGGCTATTTATACCCCCTCCACTCACCCATTTGAGTAGGCTGGATTGTGTGGAAGTGCAGGAGAGTGCAAAACACCTAGAAGATCATATCCAATCCATCCAAGTGCTTAATTGCTCATCCATAGACTTGCATATGCTTAGTGTATGTGCTTAGTGCTAGGCTTAGCTTAGAGCTGAGTGAGTGCAAGGTTGTGCCAACCTTGTGAGGTGATTCTTGAGTGAATCAAGGTGTACAAGGTTCGCCGGAAGCCTTGGGGCCTAAGTGGCTCACCGGCAATCGTCTTCGACCCTCCGGCTTGGTGTGGAGTGGCGAGGACACTTTGTGCGGGGGACGTGGAGACCCCCTTCCTTGGTGGAGAAGCTCCTTAGTGGAGGCGGCATCAAGGTGACCAAGGGAGCTTGGCGAGTGCCTAAGTGGCTAGCCTTTGTGGCGAGTCAAGTGGTGCTCTTGGGAGAGACTTGGTGACCGGGAAGCAATACTCTTGTGTGAGTGCTTCAACAACGTGGACTAGGGGTGGCTTAGTGCCTACCGATACCACGGGATAAATCACGTGTCAAGAGTTTGCTTCCTCTCATCCCCTTTACGTTTCCGCATTTACTCTATTGCAATATTTGCTTGCCTTCACTTTCCTAGAGTAGTGTCATGCTAGGATTGGCTATAGGTTGCAAACCTTGTTTTGGGATGAGAGTTTCACACTAGAACAACCCTAGTTGCACATCTAGATAGTATGTTCTAGTTTATCTTTATGCAAAAGTAGTGAAGCCATAGGTTAAGGTTTTTAGTTTGCCTAATTCACCCCCTCCCCCTCTTAGGCTACGAGCATACGATTCCTTACAAGTGGTATCAGAGCCGGGACTCACTTCCTTCACAAGGAAACACCAATTCGATTGGTAAATTGTGAAAAACCGGCTCATTGGAACGGTTAGGCTTCATCGCCTAGTGAGTTGCTCTCTAGAGGTATGAAAGGGGTGGATACCATAGGTTTGGCTCCACATTTCGATGGCACGGGCTATCCTCGTTGGAAGGTGCTTATGGAAGCATACCTCCAAGCGAAGGACCTTGATGTTTGGAGAGTCACCGATGAGGGCATGAAAAATGGTACTAAGAAGGAAAAGCAATTTGATGTGATTGCTAAGAGTATCATTTTGTCCTCACTAGATGTAGGTGTTTTCAATAGAGTTTTTACTTGTGAAAATGCTCATGAGCTATGGAAAACCATCAAGGAGCAAAATGAGGGTTCAAAAGAAGTTGCTAATGAACGCTACAGTTGTCTCCTTGAGGAATTCAATAGCTTTAAGCAACTTGCTAATGAAAATGCCGATTCTATGTACTCACGCCTAAATGTGCTTGTCAATAGAATCAATGCTTTAGGTGTGAAGAACATCACGGACTTGAACATCAACCGCAAGATCCTTCAAAGTCTCCGGAAGCCCGATTATGACTTAGTGAAAGCAATCATCTATGAGAAGAAGCTCGAAGAATTGAAGCCATCTCATATCTTGAGCAAGATCATGGCACATGAGCTTCAAATCATGCCCAAATCCAAGAAGGCGCCCCAAGAAAAGCCCCAAGAACCATCTTCTCCAACTACAAGCCATGCCCTCTCAAGCCAACAAGAGAAGGTGTTGAGTAGGATGGCTACTCATGGAAGCTCAAGCGAAGATGATGGTGATGATGGTGACGATGAAGATTCCTCAAGTGATGAAGAGGTTCAATCCATGGTGGCCGAGTATGTGGAGAAGATCTTCAAGTATGTGAAGAAAGTCAACATGTACGGCTAGGGGTGGCTTAGTGCCTACCGATACCACGGGATAAATCACGTGTCAAGAGTTTGCTTCCTCTCATCCCCTTTACGTTTCCGCATTTACTCTATTGCAATCTTTGCTTGCCTTCACTTTCCTAGAGTAGTGTCATGCTAGGATTGGCTATAGGTTGCAAACCTTGTTTTGGGAAGGGAGTTTCACACTAGAACAACCCTAGTTGCACATCTAGATAGTATGTTCTAGTTTATCTTTATGCAAAAGTAGTGAAGCCATAGGTTAAGGTTTTTAGTTTGCCTAATTCACCCCCTCCCCCTCTTAGGCTACGAGCATACGATTCCTTACACACCAGAGCATAGGATGCAAAGTTTGTAGAAGCTTGGAGCTAGAAGAATACTTGCGAAGTGTAGGTATCTCCCCCACTCTTTGTACCGTGCCTCAGTGAGGAATCCTGGAGAGTTTGGAGGTGATGCTGTAGAGGCCGAGGTGATGCTGCAGGTTCTTGGTAAGCATGAGATGCTCGTCGAGGGCTTGCAGTACACGCCGAAGAGCAAGCTCGTGTCTACATTCCATAGTCAGGCACAAAGTATGACCTGCTATGTGCAGCGTCGTGCGGGCATTCGCCTCGAGGCCGCCATTGGGGGTCTGAAGCTAGAAGAATTCTTGCGATGTGCTCTGCTATAGCAGAGAACATGGAAAAGATTGCTCTAGGTAGATCAGGTCTTCAAATATGTTTGTATCTTGTAACAGGTTCTGGATATAATGAGGTCGCAAGCGACCTGTGTACCTTCGTAGTTCTAATGTAATGTTCGCTCTCTTCTGTCATGTATTGGTCGTTTTGAAGAAATTATTCATCAAAGACCTTAAATAGTGTGATTTGGGGGCTTGTCGACCTCATGGAGATTGAATTTGTTATTAGGATGACCTGATAGCATCAATATGTGTACGACCTAAACTCAGGGTCTTAGGTTGCCAATCTATCCGTTGCGCATATAGCCGTTAGCGTGAAATCCGGCGAGATCGCGAAATTAGCGGCGAAGAGCCGGTACAGCAGATCTGTTGCGGTGATAGATCCGCAACGGGTGTCTGCGGCGGGGCCCATATAAATACAGCCACGGTGACGGGTGTTGACCCTCCCCTGCCATCGTGTTCTTCCTCTCGCCGCCTCCGCCAGAACCTTCCTTGCCCTAGCCGCCGCGCTTGCACGTCCACCCCGCCACATTCGAAGCCGAAGCTTGTCACCGCCTACAGCAGCCCACCCGCCGCCGCCGAGGGCCTAGATCCGCACCGCTCCGCATGCACGTGAAAACCCTAGTGACACTTAGATCCAAATCTGTAGATCCCACAGAAATGGCGGCCACGGCTTCCCAAATCCCCACCCCGGAGATGGTCTGGGATCCCTCGGTGATGAGCGAGGAGAAGATCCAGGCGCTGGTGGAGTGCAGGCTGCTGCGATCGAAGGCGGAAGTGGAGTGGAAGGCGCCCACCGGCGAGCCATTCCCGACGGAGGACGACAAGGAGCAGGTCGTCTTCGCATCCTTCTTCGAGCGCGGATTCAATGTACCCGCCGGTGACTTCTTCAGGGGCCTCCTATACTACTACAAGCTGGAGCTGGTACACCTCGTTACCAACTCCATCAGTGTAGTGTTGTCGTTCATCCATCTGTGCGAAGCGTATCTGGGGATACCGCCCCATTTTTTGTTGTGGTGTTACTTCTTCAACGTCAAGACCACCGGCAAGTGCACCGGCATTGTGGGCTCGGTGATGTTCTGCTTAAGACCAGGTCTTAAGGTAGAATGGATTGATATGGACCTGTCGGACAACACCTCTGGGTGGAGGTCGGAGTGGTTCTACATCGCCGACCAGAAGCCGGCGCTCCCGAAGCGAACTAGGCACAGGCTCAAGAAGATATCTGAGAGGGACCTGCCCCTCTCCTCCCGCGAGATGGAAGACCTTAAGGAGTTGCTCACCCTCCTCACCGACCTCCAGAAGAAAGGTCTGACGGGGGGGTCGGTGGCGATGTCTTTTTGTCGTCGCCTGATCCAGCCGATCAAGAACCGGGTGCATCCGGCCTATGAGTACTAGGGTCAGTCAGACCCTACTCGTGAAGTTAACCGCAATGTCTCCAGAGATGAGATGGCGACCAGAGTCACTCAGCTGTACACCGGGCGGATCCGGAATAAGAAGTGCCCGAAGGCACACTCCCTGACCCGACCTGCTGATCCAGTAAGTCTTGAAACAACTATCTCGTCTCAAAGTGTTTATTTGCTTTGTGCCTTAGAGGAAGACCTCTTAGACCTTGTTTCTTGTCTTTGCAGGCTCGGGAGATGTAGTACTGGTGCCCTGCACCTCTGTCGACTGGCGAGGAGCCACGTCGGAAGTTGAGGTCGCAGGACTATCAGCCTCCAACAGCCGCTCTGCTGGAGAATTATTTGTCGGATTCGTCTGTAGGGGCGGATGAGGATAGTGACGAAGAGATTGGTGATGCTATGATGAGCCGGCTCGAGGCAACTAGTGCCACAAGGCCGGGGCGCAAGACAAGGGTGGCGACGGCGAAGCAGTCAAGGTCGAAAGCTGCCGCAATGGCAGAGCAAGCAAAGACTGCCAAACTCGAGGCCGAGATGAAGAAGAGGAAGAGGAAGGCAGACCCCACCCCAACGTCGCAGAATGTTGAGGAGGAGGAGGATGAAGCCACTGATGAGCCGCCGGTCAGTGATGATCATGCAACACCGAGGTCGCCGAGCCCCGTGACCAAGAGGCAGCGGGTGCTGGAGAAGAAAACGACGGAGGAGGAGATCCGTCATATCAAGGAGGCGCAGCTGGCTGCAGGCGGCGTTCAGGCTAAAATGCCTTTGAACGTGCGAGGTCGGCAGCTGAGGCCAAAATCGTGTACGACAGTGGTCGTGAGGTAAGACCCTAATACTTGGACTTATTCATTGATTATAATTATGAGTTCGAAGCATACTGACGAAAAAGCTATTGCAGGTCGGATGCCAGACCTCAGAGCACCTCGAGTGCTTAGGGTTCTCCATCAAGGACGACGACGTCCGAGCATGAGGTCGGAACTCAGGGTTCCATTGGCGGCTTGGGGACATCGACTCCCCCGCCCGTCGTTGATGTGGACCCGATCAACACGGTGCCAACCACGTCAGCTCAGGACCCAGCGGTGGACCAAGCTCAGATCGAGCAGCCACAGCGGGGCCCAGAGACAGCCAGCGGAGAGGTACCGGGTTCGACATTGATGGGACCAGTTTTGAGGAGGCGCAAGATCAATTGGAATGGCACCCCCTGGGAGGGAGACATTTTCGAGGACGATGAAGACATGAAGGAAGTCCGCCGGGCCATCTTGACGCTTAACGAAGTGTTTACGGTAAATAACTGCCTTTGAATTTACTGAGCAACTTATCATGTAAATATTATCGACGACCTGTCTTGTGTCCTTGAAGCAGTCACTGGCGAACCGTGCCCAGGTTAGGGCCAATCAGTGTAGGAATGCCACAGCCATGCAACTGCGGGTGGCGGAGCTCGAGCAAGAGCTCAAGCAGTTTCGAGAGGAGGCCGCTGCTGAGAAGAAGAAGCTCAAAGATGAGCTGAAGGAGGAGCAACGCAAGAATCTCAACGCTGACGAGCTATTGACGTCTGTGAGTGCTGGTAAGACCAACAACCCACGACCTTGTGCATTTGAGCTGCTAAACTAGGTCTTGTATCCGACGGTATCTTTGTGCCGCAGAATTTCACAGAGACAAGGACAAGCTTAAGGATGACCTCAAGTTTGCCAAGGAAAAGATCTGAAGCCTTGAGGTGGACCTGCGGGCGGCTGACGCGAACGGCGAGGAGCTGAAGAAACTAATGAAGGCTGCCGTGTACAATGAGTATGTTGTGTGCCAGAAGCTGGCTTATGAGAAACGAGCTCGAAAGGACCTTGAGGTCAGTCTCGAGGTAGCTTTGCAATCATAGCAGAATGACCAGGTGGCCATTGCAGGGCTTGAGGTGGAAGTCACCGACCTGAAGAATGTTGCCGACCTTGTCATGGACATGGTGGAGCCACAGGTCGCCGGGGAGGAGCCAAAGCCAGCCATTGACAGACTCATAGGTACTTCCCAGAAGTTGATGGATCTCTTGAGGGCAACGAGCTTGACGGCTGCTACGGAGTCGCTGGTGCGCGTGAAGTCACACTTCCCTGAGGTCGACATGGCCAAGATCGGGGAAGGCCCGGATGCATCGAAGGACATGAAGGCCATAGAGGCGGAGGTGTAGCAGGCTGCTGAGAAAATAATGGACGCCATCGATTACGAGGGCGATGATGGTGATGAGTAGTTGTAGCCTCCAAGTTGTATCCTCTCTTCCTCCAGTCTTGTAAATAACAATGATGATGATCTTTTTTGGCTCGCATGTCATGCTTAGTTTATGTTTGCACGAGCTTGGTTGCCCTGAAGCATCATGTTTTAGTATGCCCCGCTGACCACTACTCAGGGAGAGGCTGGCTTACCGACCACCACAGCTCAACAGGGAGACTTACGTGTGACCAGCGCGTATGGAGAGTCTAGGACTCTTGTTTTGCAACCACATGACCAAGCAGGCTCGTCACAACCTAAAGTAAACAATCATGAGAGATGACGTCCTCAGGTCGAACGACCCTTGAGTTGGCATAGCCAAGCCTCCGAGCATGTCAAGGGGGAGGAACACAAAACTTCACCCTCAGGTCTTTCGACCCTTGTGTTGGCTTTTGCCAAGCCCCTGAGCATGTCGAGGGGGAGGGTACATGACATGGAAGAAAAGAGGATAGAACTCGAGACACAGCAGATGACTGCTTAAAACTAATATTTGTTTGACTAAAAATACAAAGACGAAGAGTACATAACTGTAATGAAAACTATTCTATGGATAGAATCGGCGGAGGTGCTCCACGTTCCATGGCTTGGGAACCCCTTGGCCGTCGCCCCACTGGAGGCGATATGTAGACGGGCTGATAACTTTTGTGATGATAAAAGGTCCTTCCCAAGGGGCGGACAACTTGTGCATGTAGTCGGTCTTCTGGATGCGCCTTAAGACTAGGTCCCAACGTAGAAGGAGCACTCCCTGACGTTGCGATCATGGTAGCGACGAAGCTGCTGATCATGGAGAGCTTGTCTCATGACGGCTGCTACTCTCTGTTCCTCGAGGCTGTCAAGGTCGACGCGACGAGTTTGCTCGGCTTCTCCCTCCTCGTAGAACTGTATACGTGGAGCTCCAAAGGTGACATCGGTAGGTAGGATGGCCTCTGAGCCATAGACCAGGAAGAAAGGCGAGAAGCCCGTGGCAGAACTAACTTGGGTCCGTAGACCCCAAATCATGTGTGGTAGCTCGGCTAGCCACCGGGAAGCGTAATTTGAAGCATCATCAAAGATATGATCTTTGAGAGCTTGAAGAACCTTACAGTTGGCACGTTCGACCTGGCCGTTGCACCGAGGGTGGGCTACCGACGAGTAGTAAACATCAACCATGCTGTCCTCGCAAAAATCCTAGAAGGCAGATCCTGTGAAGGCTGACCCGAGGTCGGTGATGATTCTGTTGGGCACACCGAAGCGATGTGTTATCTCTTGGATGAATTTTGCCGCTTCTTCCGACGTGACCTTGGGAACAGGTCGGACTCCAATCCACTTGGTGAATTTGTCGACGGCCACAAGGATGTGCTTGTAGCCGCCAGGGGCGGTTCTGAATGGTCCTATAGAGTCAAGGCCCCACATGGCAAAGGGCCATGATGGGGGAATCGTGCGCATGATCTGGGCTGGTAGATGCTGCTGTTTGGCAAAGAACTGGCATCCCTTGCACCTCTTTACAAGGTCTTTGGCATCAGTCATGGCCGTAGGCCTTGCCGACCAGATTGGCAGACGCAGCGTGGCAGCCACACTCGCCGCCATGGATCTCAGCTAGGAGCTAAAGACCTTCTGATCGCAAGATGCACTTCATCAAGACGCCAGTAGAGGCGGCTTTTTTGTAGAGGTCGTTGCCGATCACGACGTAGTTAGCACTGCACTGCGTGATGCGTTCCCATTCTACTTTAACTTCTGGGACTCGTTGGTCGAGTAGGAAGGCTAGGTCTTTCTTTGTCATCAGCACGTCTCGGGGAGGTGCTGGATTTTGGTCGGGCTAATTTTGGTCCGGGTTGTCTCGATCCAACAGCTTGATCGTTGGCTTACGTAGGTCTTGGACAAACACACCCACTGGTACTAGAGCTCTCTTGGAACCTAGCTTAGATAGAACGTCGGCGGCCACATTGTTGTTACGTGGCACATGCTGAAACTCGATCCCCTCGAAGTGGCCTTTGAGCTTTCGGATCTCAGTGCCGTAAGCGTCCATTGTGTCTTTCACACAATCCCACTCCTTGTTGACTTGCTCGATGACAACCTTGGAATCGCCATACGCCAGTAGTCAGTTTATGCCAAGGGACACTGCGATTCGGAGCCCATGGATCAGAGCTTCGTACTCTGCTCCATTGTTGGAGCCCTTGTAGTGTATCTGTAGGACGTATTTAAGCTGCTCTCCCTGAGGAGAGATGAATAATACGCCTGCTCCGGCACCCTTGAGGTTAAGGGCACTGTCGAAGTACATGATCCAGTATTCAGGCCGCTCCGTGGGAGGGGGCATCTAGAATTCTGTCCACTCTGATACAAAATCAGCTAGGATTTGCGACTTGATCGCTTGTCTGGGGCAGAATTCGATGTCGACTCGCCCAACTCTACTGACCACTTAACGATGCGGTCATTAGTGTCGCGGTTGCAGATGATCTCCCCTAACGGGTAGGATGAGGGCACCTTGATCTTGCGAGCTTGGAAGTAGTGCCGCAGCTTTCTCGACGTGATCAGGAGTGCATAGAGCAACTTCTGATGCTGTAAATAACGTGTTTTAGCATCAGCCAGGACCTCGCTCACGTTGTACATAGGTCGTTGAATAGGGTAGACCTGCCCTTCTTCTTCTCGTTCAGCGACGAGGACCGTGCTCACCACATTAGTGGTGGCGGAGATGTACAGGAGGAGTGTTTCCTTCGGGATTGGAGGTGTCATGATTGGAGGTGTGGTCAAGGACTCCTTAAGAGCCTCGAAAGCCTTCTGTGCTTCTTCATCCTATACGAACTTATCTGCCTTCTTCAATAGCTTGAAGAAAGGCAGGCCTTTTTCGCCGAGCTTGCTGATGAAACGACCTAGAACCGCCATCATTCCAGTTAGTTTCATGATGTCTTTCTTGCAAGATGGTCTGGCCATGTTGCGAATTGCGTCGATCTTGGTAGGATTCACTTCGATGCCTCGGTGCCCCACCATGAAGCCCAGGAGCAGCTGTCGGTGTTTTAACTCGGCAACCTACCAAGGGGAGTACCCGAGGTAGACGTTTGTGGCCTCGCCGAGATCGGGAACTCGAAGGAGAGACACGTGGCACACAATTTAGACAGGTTCGGGCCGCTAGGTGCGTAATACCCTACGTCCTATATGATGTGTAGCTCTGGATTGATTGGGTGTGTTTACAAGATGATGCGGATTGATGAATAGGGGTCCCTGCCTCGCCTTATATAGTCCGGGAGGTAGGGTTACAAGTCGGTTTGGTAGGGAGAGTACTAGTCGTACACGGCTAGGAGTACTCTACATGGATCCGGACATGCCTAGCTTCCTAACTGAGTACTAGTCCTCTGTATGCCTTGTGCTTCACGCCATCTGGTGCCGTGCAGCCCAAATTGAATAGTCCCAGGGGCCCACGTAGTAGTCGGTCCTGGTACCCACCTGAGTAGTGGGCCCAGGGATGTCCGTACGACAAGCCACCGAGTACTTTGTAGTCGAGCAGGATGTTTTCGAGTAGTCTTCATGGCCTTGGCAAGTAGTCGTCGAGCGTCCCCGAATTCCACAAGTCGAAAGTCCTCAAGAGCACTTGAATCATCCCGAGGCTGGAAGGTACTCCAGCTGATCTTTGAGTAGTCTTGAAGTCTTCTCGAGTAGTCCCCAAGCGTCCCCGAGTGCTTCTCTCGAAGGTCTTCAATAGTACTCGTGTTATCTTGTTGAAAAACCATATGGAAAATGTGATTCGAAGAATCGCATTCCATATGGAATGTAGCCCCCGAGCCTTAGGTCGAATCGTAGATTCAAGCTGAGGGTCAATCTGAAGTTTTGCCAATCTTATCCCGAAAAATCTAGAGAAAAAACCGAAGGACACGTGGCACGGAGCCCCCGAGCCTTGAGTTGAGTACTTTCTCTCGAATTGAAGGGTCATCTTGACTGTAGAATGTGTCCTGAGTGGGATCTTGATCTGGTGTAGCCCACTGAATCCATCGGATGTAGTCAAGCCCCCGAGACTGAGAGCATCGAGTACTGGAATACGAAGGGTCAGTCCGCCGCCGTTGAGTCAGCTGCCTGAAACTTATCCGCTCGTTCGGAACTGAGCCGTATGGTGGCTTATAAATAGCAGGCGAACCCCTTAGGGTTTTTCACTCCCAGCTGTCGCATTTCTCTGAGGTTAGATCTGAGTCTCTGCCCCCCTGCACCTCTGCTGCCGCCGCCCCCGAGCGAATGCGAGTGAAGATGCTCGTGACTCGAAGGATGAAAGGGTCTCCAGCGAAGAGCACCAAGACCGGCGTGTCGAAGAAGAGGAGCCGTGATGAGGCCGGCGATGCTAGCCAGTCGTCGTCGTCGCCGCCCCCCTCCACCCTGCCAAATCCAGTGAAGGAGTGGAAGAAAGCAAAGCTGAAGACCGAAGATCTCCTCGCCCTGGTCAACAGTGGTTTCCTCCGCGAGAAGGAGATGGATTTGTGGCGCGTCGCCACTGGAGATCCGTACCCGATGGAGAAGAACCCGGATGAGATTCTGATGTTTGCACGGTTCGTGGAGCATGGACTCGCACTGCCTGCCAGCGACTTCTTCAAGGGGATGCTCAGGTACTATGGGATCGAGTACCTCAACCTCAACCCCAACAGTATCTTCCACATCTCCATCTTCGTACACTTCTGCGAGGCGTTTGTGGGAATCAAGCCCCACTGGACTCTATTTCGGAAGTTCTTCCGGGTGAAGCCGCAGCCGAGTACGGATGACCCCCGAGTAGTTGGAGGGGCTGGAGTGCAGATGCGCGAAGATGCCGCCGGGCAGTACTTGCCATACAAGCTCATTGACTCCAACCAGGATTGGAAGGCGAAGTGGTTCTACATCAGCAACCACCACCCCAAGCTGCCAAAGCCCAGCGGTCGACAGCCGAAGCATGCACCATGGTGGAACATGGAGCCCACCATGCAAGAGGGTCTCCAGCTACCTCTGTTGCTGAAGAAGATCAAGGCCTTGAGGGAGGCCGGACTGAGGGCCGAGCATGTGGCCTTCAGTTTCATGAAGAGAAGGGTGCAGCCGCTGATGGCACGAGACCATCTCGGCTACCAGTACACCGATGACGAAGATACTTCTCGGATGCTCGGTGAAGAAATTGAGGATGACGTGATCATCGAAAGGCTGGGCAAGATCTTCAAACACATGCCCGCGTACACGCCGTGCCCCGTGCCAGAGTACTCCGCGGCACGGCCACCAAATGAGGTTAGTAGTCGTGGCCAGAGCCCCCGAATACTAATTACTTGTGTAGTCGTTCTTATGCTTGCTTGATCCTGTAGGACGATCTGAAGAAGTACATCTCCGTCCCGCCCTCTCCCCCACAGCCGGAGAAACAAGCCTAGGGGAAGGAGCGCCGAGAAGTCGGCGAAGGCGATGATGCCGTCATCATCGAGGACACCTCTGACGATGAAGACGAAGAGACGCTGCAGCAGCGCTTCCAGCTCCGCTCTAGGTTTAGCCGAGCTGGAATGCCGCATGTTCCAGTAGTCGAGAAGGCATCCAGCCTCGAGGCGAGCTTGCCGGTGCCGCCAAGGAAACCCCGCAACGTGGCACGCAAACGCGCCGTGAAGAAACTATAGTTGTCAGAAGCCATCAGACAGGAAGTGAGTATCGTGACTAGAGTAGTCGAGTACTGACAATGAGTAGTCTGAAGCTGACTGTTTGACTTGAATTGTTGCAGGACATCCCTTCCTCGGACCCCGCTGACCAGGACGAGGAAGAAATTTGGGAGACTGTGGGGGCGACAGCTGGAGGAAGTACCAGCCTGCCTCCGGCTACTGTAGACATTGTGCCAGAAGGGGCACAGGAGCAGACCGTCGCTGTGGAGCCGCAGCTGTTGGTCGAAGAAGTACAGGGCCCTCCTCCAGCTACGGCCGTGGCTGTTGGGTAGCCAGAGGAGAGAGTAGAGGAGCCTCCTGTCGAGGCAGGAGCCACCAGCGAGCCTGGCATTGTGGATGTCGCCAGGATACTAGGCGCCCCGACCGTCACTATAGTGCGGTCAACTCTGTAAGTTCCCAGAACTCTTGCGTAGTCATATAGCCGTCAAGCTCGTGTTGTTGATTGAATAATCCATGATGCAGGAAATCCACGGACTTGTCATGGGATGAGGGGGAGAGTAGCACTCTTGCCGGTGGTGAAGACTGCCCGGCGGAGGCTTGAAGAAGCTACCCTGGTGGAAGGTACACATCTTGTCACCACGAGTACTTATTGTGGAGAGTAGTCGTAGCCGCCACTGACTATTGAGCTAATCTTAACAGGGGCACAAGTCGAGGGAGCGGCGATCCCTGAGGCAGTGGTCATAAAGACGGCCACTGGTGAAGCGACAGCTACGAAGCCAGTTGCCGAGGCGACAACCTCGACAGCCCCCGGGCCGGCGACTTTTGCAGCCCCCGAGCCATGCGCGGAAGCACGGGTTGATCCGCTACCTGAAGCAGGGACTGAGGTTGTCATCCGTGAGGCGATGATAGAAGACGCGGCGCCGCTTCGCTCGACGCCCATGCCAGAGACTGGGACCTCGAGCCGCGGAGGTCTCGAGTTGCTGGATGATGAGCTGATCGACCCGGCCTTCGTGTCTCTGAACATGGAGTCGTGGCGTCGCACGGAGAACTGGATCAAGGTACGTTGCGAGTACCCTGAGTTGTCTTGCTTTATTGGGTACTGAGTACTGATTTATCATTGGGTCTTGCGCAGGGCCTGGTGGAGAGATCCCGCCAGAATACCGACCTTCTGAAGGGGTATGGTGACACAGTCATCCGAGCTGAGACCCTAGAGAAGGAGCTAGACAAGTAAAAGAAACACGCAGCACTACTCCAGTCCAAGCTCGACGGTGCCTTCGCCCAGTACCATAATGAGGTACAGGAGATGCAGGCCAAAAGGGACGACTTGATCAGGAAGAACAAGTCGCTGCGCCAGAAAAACAAATGTGTGTCTTCTACCAAGATCACTGAGTACTTATTGCAGAGCCTCCTGGTGCCATTGTAGCTATAATCTGACGCTGTGACAAGTTGTCTACAGATCTTGAAGCAAGGGTCGACCAGCTGAAGGCTTCCGAGATGGACCTCAAGAATATTGTGTACCAGGTGACCGACTGCCGAGAGGTACTCGAGTGGGACTACGCACAGTTGCGCCATGAGTGCATCAAGCACATGGAGCTCTGTGAAGCCTCAGATCTTGACCTTGTATGCTATTATAAATCTCTACAGAAGCTCAATGAAGACTGTGAGAAGCTGCAGGCGCAACTGAAAGAGCTGGAAGAAGCCGCACTTCCCATCGCGAGGCTGTTGGTCCCACATCCGGGCGGGCCCAAGATAGCTCCTATGGTAGACAGGCTGAAAGAAGCTCCCGGGTGCCTGGCGACGTACGTCAAGCATTTGGCGAGGTCGATACCGAACCAGGTACTCGCCTTCATGAAGTCGTATTTCCCGAAGGCACCAGTGGATGTGGTGGCTGGTGGTCTTGTGGTGAATTGCACGGATGAGCAATACAAGACCCTTCTGGAGGAAATGGCGCCAATCGCGGAGCAAGTCGCGGACAAGCTGAACCTTCAGTAGTTGTACCTGTAGAAGTAGCTTATGTACAGGGTAGTTTGTGTAAGACAAACAAATTGGTTAGAAACTTGTTTGAATGTGAATGAAGTTGGTCCACTTCTCATGCTGTAACGAGTACTCGTTGCCGCCACTTGCATCAAAGTGTGCGGAGTACCAAGCTATTGGAGAGGTGGTGAGTAGTAGTGTTCGGTCGGATTTGCCTAGTTAGAAGGCACAGTAAACAAGTTGAGTAGAATCAAGCTTTATTACTGATGAATAAGTACGCCTGGATGGCCAGGGCCGTTATAAATAAGAAGTCACCCAGACCCGAAGGCCGCCTACGGCTAAGTAGTTGCTAGGGTCCTTAGACCGCTTACAGCTGGAGATCCGTTAGTAGCCGTTGTAGCTGGATCAGAGAAGTGTGTGGTCTGCAGATCGCCGTGCAATCCCATAGGCTATGAGCAGCCCAGGATCCGTTAGTAGCCGTTAACGCTGGATCTTGGATAAAGGTAGTCCGTAGACTAGTGCTAGGATCGACAGGCCGCTTACAGCGAGGAGTCCGTTAGTAGTCGTATAGGCTGGACTCGTAGATGGGTAGTCGAGCGACTACGCGTAGAAGCGACACAACTGGTCGACGTTCCACGAGTTGCTGATGTCATTGCCTTCAAGTGTTTGGAGATGATAGGAGCCTGGTCCGGTCACCTTGGAGACTGAGAAGGGACCTTCCCACGGTGAGCTAAGCTTGTGTAGTCCGTCCGTGTTCTGGATGCGACGAAGGACTAGATCGCCGACGTTAAAGGAGCGTTCCTTGACATTGCGATCATGGTAGCGTCGGATACCCTCTAGGTACCTTGCTGACTGGACGAGGGTAGCACAGCGAGCTTCTTCGAGGATGTTGATGTCAACCCGTCGACTGTCTTCTGAGATGCCTTCGTCGTATTGTTCTACTGCCAGGGATTCCCACATCACGTCGGCGGGTAGAATAGCTTCAGAGCCGTAGACCAGGAAGTAGGGCGACTGTCCTATTGGCTTGGTAGGTTGAGTACGAAGCCCCCAGAGTGCATTGGGTAGTTCCTTGATCCACTTGCCTCCTTTGGTATTAGCTGCATCGTGCAATCGCTTCTTGAGGGCGTCAAGTACCATCCCGTTGGCGCGCTCCACCTGGCCGTTAGCGCGCGGGTGGGCAACTGAGACATATCAGACGTCGATCCCGCTGTTCTCGCAGTACTCCCAGAACTGGTGGTTGTTGAAGTTGGAACCCAAGTCTATGATGATGCGATGGGGTAGCCCGTAGCGATGCACGAGTTCATCCAAGAAGTCGAGTACTCTGTCGGCCTTTGGGCAAGTAACCGGCTTGACATCGATCCACTTGGTGAACTTGTCGATGGCCACCAGGACTCTGTTGAATCCACCTGGCGCAGTTGGCAGAGGCCCAATCATGTCGAGCCCCCAGTAGGCAAAGGGCCAGGTCGGTGGTATGGTGACTAGCTTGTATGCCGGGACGTGTTGCTGCTTGGCGAAGAATTGGCATCCTTGGCACCTTCTGACAAGTTCTTCGGCGTCGGCCAGAGCTGTGGGCCAGTAGAAGGCTCGTCGGAAGGCTTTGCTTACCAGCATGCGAGAAGACGCGTAGTTGCCGCAGACACCCTTGTGGATCTCCTCCAAGATGTCCTTGCCTTCTTCCCAGGGTATGCACTTCATGAGTACTCCAGAAGTCGCACCCCGCCTGTAGAGCTTGTCCCCGACTAGTACGTAGGTCTTGGCTTGGCGGATGAGTTGTTCTGCCTCGTTCTTGTCGGAAGGAACCTTCTGCTCGCGGATGTAGTCGATGAAGGGTTGTCTCCAATCCAAGTCGATCATCATGACCTCCTGACTGGGCTGTGATGGCCCAGAATCAGTGGTCGTTGGCGCCGGCTCCGGTATGGATGGCGTATGAAGCTCGTGGATGAAGACTCCAGTGGGTACTTGAGCGCGAGTAGAACCAAGCTTCGACAGGACGTCCGCTGCGATGTTGTGGTCGCGGACGATGTGGTGGAACTCGAGACCATAGAACTTGTTCTCGAGCTTGCGGACTTCTAGACAGTAGGCGTCCATGTTCTCCTTGTTGCGGTCCCAAGAGTCGTTGACCTGGTTGATGACCACTGCGGAGTCGCCGTAGACTAGTAGTCGCTTGATACCTAGTGAGATTGCGAGTCGAAGCCCGTGTAGCAAAGCCTCGTACTCGGCTTCGTTGTTTGAGACCTTCCAGAAGATCTGCAGGACGTACATGAGTTGTTCTCCCTTTGGAGAGATCAGGACTAACCCTGCACCCGCGTCCTCGAGCTTGCGTGATCCGTCGAAGTACATCACCCAGTGCTCTGGTCGCTCTGTTGGAGTGGGTAGTTGATTCTCCCGCCACTCTGCCATGAAGTTGACTAGTGCTTGAGACTTGATAGCGGTGCGTGGCTTGAAGTCAATGTTGAGGGCGCCAAGCTCGACCGCCCACTTGGAGATTCTCCTGGTAGCATCTTGGTTGTGGAGTATGTCACCAAGTGGGTAATCGGTGATGACGATGATCGAGTACTCCTGGAAGTAGTGTCGTAGCTTCCGCGAGGTGATGAGTACTGCGTAGAGTAGCTTTTGGACCGGCTGGTACCATGCCTTAGACTCGGACAGGACCTCGCTGATGAAGTAGACTAGTCGCTGGACTGGGTAGGCGTGGCCTTCTTCCTGCCGCTCGACGACGATGGCAGTACTGACCACGTGAGTGGTCGCAGCGAGGTAGAGCAATAGATGCTCCTGTTTGCGAGGAGCCGTGAGGACCGGTGGTTTTGACAGGAAGTCTTTAAGCTGCGTCAGAGCTTGATCAGCCTCCGCGGTCCACACGAACTTCTCTTGGTGCTTGAGTAACTTGAAGAAGGGTAGTCCCCGCTCTCCGAGCTTCGAGATAAATCTGTTCAGGGCCGCCATGCACCCGGTCAGCTTCTGGACATCCTTGATGCAGGTTGGAGCTTTCATATTGGTGATGGCGGAGATCCTCTCTGGATTGGCTTCGAGGCCGCGATGGCTGCTAATGAAGCCGAGTAGTTTCCCCGAAGGCACGCCGAAGACGCATTTGTTGGGGTTGAGCTTCCACTGGTACTTCCGCAGAGATGCGAAAGTCTCTTCAAGATCGGCGATGAGCGTGTCGGAGTTTCTGGTCTTGATGACCACATCATCCACATAGGCTTCGACGTTCTTGTTGAGCTGCTCCTTGAAGTAGGCCTGGATAGCTCATTGGTAGGTAGCGCCGGCGTTCTTCAACCCGAACGACACCGTCGTGTAGCAGTAGGTGCCGAACAGGGTGATGAACGCGGTCTTCTCCTGGTCTTCTTCCTTAATTGCGATCTGGTGGTACCCGGAGTAGCAGTCGAGGAAGCAGAGCAGGTCGCAGCCCGCCGTGGAGTCAATGACTTGGTCAATCCGCGGCAACCCGATTGGGTCCATGGGGCAGTGCTTGTTGTGGTCGGTGTAGTCGACGCACATCCTCCACTCGTTGGTGTTCTTCTTGCAGACGAGGACGGGGTTTGCGAGCCACTCAGGATGGAAAACTTCTCGGATGAAGCCGGCCGCGAGTAGTTTGGCGAGTTCCTTCTTGATGGCCTCCCGTCGGTCGTCAGCAAAACGGCGGAGGTGTTGTCGCTTGGGGGTAGCTTTAGGATCGACGTTGAGTGAGTGCTCGATCAGCCTCCTGGGCACGCTTGGCATGTCCGCTGGCTTCCACGCGAAGATGTCTCAGTTAGCCCGAAGGAAGCTGACGAGCGCATCTTCCTATTTAGGGTCGAGCCCCGCGCCGATCAAGGTAGTCTTGCTGTTGTCGCCAGTCCCGAGGTCGATGGCCTTCACCTGTACTTCCTCTGTTGGCTGAGGTTTGTTGGAGGTGTCGGTCTTCTCAGGTATCTCGAGTTCGGTTGGCGCAAGCTTCTTGGATGCAGCAAAGATCTCCAACATTTCGTTGGGTACTTGATTGGTTGCTGCGAGTTCCACGGCTTCGGTGTCGCAGTCGTTGGAAACCTTCAAGTCCCCTTGCAGCGCGAGTACTCCAGCAGGACTTGGCATTTTGAGTACCAAGTAGGTGTAGTGGGGGATCGCCATGAACTTGGCGATGGCCGGTCTGCCGAGGATGGCATGGTAGGAGGTTTCGAAGTCCGCAACCTCGAACTTGATGTACTCGGTGCGGTAATTCTCCCTTGTCCCGAAGGTAACTAGCAGAACCACTGAGCCGAGTGTATAGACGCATTGCCTAGGACGATGCCGTAGAAAGGTGACGTGCTCTTGGTGAGCTTGTCGGTGATGTCGAGCTTCATCTTCTTCAAGGTTTTGGTGAAGAGGATGTTGAGTCCACTCCCGCCGTCGATGAATACCTTGTTGAGTCTGGAGCCCGCGACTACTAGTTTCAGGACGAGTGGGAAATGTTCTGGTTCAGAGAAGCTTGTCCATTGATCTGCACGAGAGAAGGTGATGGGTACCTCCGACAACCTTAGAGGTGTCGGCACCGCTGACTCAATGTTCAAGACTTCCCGCAGGGTGAGCTTCTGAGATCGCTTGGTGGGTAGTCCGCTGAAGAGGACATTCACCGTCTTGTCAGGTTCTTGGAAGTCGCCATTGCCTTCATCGACTTTCTTCTTGCCCTTCTTGTCATGATGGGGTCATGGCTCGGGAACATCCTTGAGTGCTCGCCGGAGTTGGTAGCACTGATCGGTTGTGTGATTGCCGTCCAGATGCCACGGGCACTTCTCTTTGAGCAAGTCTCTGAAGCCGCCGAAGGTCTTTTTGGAGCTGTCCTTTGTAGGGCGTTGTATAGCCGCGACTGTGTTGTCTGGCTTGCGCTTGCGGTTAGGACCCGAGTAGTTGTTGTTGTTGCGACTCCCTTGATCCTTGTTATTGTTGTTGCTGCCCGTGTTATTTTTGCTCTTGCCGCGAATGGAGTCGTACTTGGCGTTTGCCTTGTCCTCTTCGTCGGCCCATGAGGTGATCATGTCTTTGAGCTTAGTGATGGAACTTGGGCGGTGGCGACCGAAGTCTTCGAAGGTGCGATGCTGGTAAAGACTGTATTGGAAGAGGTCGATGACATCTTTGTCGGTGACGTCGACTACGGTCGCACGCTTGTCGAAAAAGGGCGCATGTACTGGCGGAGAGTCTCGCCTTGCCCTTGCTTGACCATTGCCAGGTCCATGTGAGTACCTGAGCATCCCATGGCGCCCGCGAAGTTGCTGGTTAACTACGCCTTCAACTGGGCCCACTCGTCGATTGAGTTCTTGTCGAGCGACTCGAGCCATGTGAGTGGAGCCTGGTCCAGACAGAAGGGGAAGTAGAGGCACTTGGTGTCGTTGTCGCCACCAGCATTTTCAATGGCCAGGGCATAGCACCTGAGCCACTGAACTGGATCTTGCTTCGTGTCGTACTTGGTGATCCCGAGGGGTTTGAATTTCTCGGGAAGAAGCAGAGCGCGAAGTCGTGCGGAGTAGGCGGGGAAGCCGTTGCTGTCGCTGACTTCGGTAGTCTTCTTGGCACGGCGGATCTCGTCGATCCTGTGGCGGGCATCGTAGTCGCCACGTGCGTTGCTGATGGCGTGGCTGTTCGCGTGGCCTTGGCCTCCGCGATCGCCGCCGCCACCGGCTCTTCTGCCGGTGCCATGGGAGGAGCTGCCACTGCTGCCACCACCGCCACCGCCGCCGCCGCTAGTGCCACCTTGCGAAGGTCCTCCTGCAGAGGCTCTAGAGCGATTGGGGGTTGGCTGGTGTTCGCCACAGACACGGTTGCGTCTGACTTCTACTGGGGTGCGGCTGCGACTAGTGGCTTCGTGATTCCCGGCTCCGGTGACCCTGTTGTTGACCCGCATGAAGTAAGCGTCCTCTGCGAGTTTGGCGATGAGTTCGCCTGCACGATGCCCCTGAGCTGTTCGGGCTATCATGGTGATAGACATGAGGCATTGCTCAGGGGTTGTGTGGACCCGGTTGGCGACTTGGTCCAGAGCCTCATTGAGGTTCCTGATAGGAAGAGCTTCTCGGAGCCGCTTGCGTCGATCTGCTCGCTTTCTTTTGCGTTCGCGCCGGGCGTTCTTGGCATCGGTAGTCTCATCTATGGGTGTGTTGGCTGATTCCTCATCCTCTGAAATATCTTCAAGGTACCGATCAGGTCGGGCATCTGAGGTTCCAGCTTCCCCAGTTGCCATGAATACTTCACGGTCGGGCGTGCAGAGTCCGGAGTCGGTAGTTGCCACCTCGGTAGGCGTGTGATCGTCCTCGTTTGGAGTCAGCAGTGTCCCCTCCTGGAAGGGGAGTGCCTCGAGGTAGGCGACGCAGCGTGAGTTGTCGTCAGTCAGGTCTGCGAGCTTGCGGTCGGGCCAGTAGACGAATCTGCCGGTGGGAGTAGACGTGATGACCAAGCCAGCAGCAGGACCTGACAATGGCTCCTCGATGGTGTTGAGCTCAGACTCGGACTCGATCGGATCGAGACCGAAGTCAAACTTGTAGGAGGAGTCCGAGTTGTAGTCGGGGACGGTGTTGGAGTCCGAGGAGTACTCTGAAGCAATCTCCTTGCTGGCTCTGCGCGAGGTGAGTGCTTCCGCGTAGGCTTTGCTGGAGTTGCAGAGGCTGTACGGGAAGTGCTCATGGGGAGGAACTGACCCGCACGATGGCTCACAAGCCAGCTCGCGTGGTTCGATCCATGGTGACGTCGAGTTCGAGTTGGAAGTGGATCCAATCTTGAAGTCAGCGACTTGGTTGTAGAGCGAAAATTCGTCAAATTTTTTGACGAGTTGGCTCGTGACAGCTTCAGGAAGCATCACGAGTCCGGTCTTCGGGTCCGGGGTCATGGTGAGGTAGCGCTGGAATGATCCAGCGCCGTCAGCGGTGCAGACCCAAGAGCCGAAGACGAAGGTGTTGCCGCGGTTGAAGGTGGCGATTGGCTTGATGACGATGGAAGCCGTCGAGTTCGCCATGAGATCTTCGGCGAGATCCCCTACCTGGCACGCCAGCTGTCGGTGTTTTAACCCGGCAACCTACCAAGGGGAGTACCCGAGGTAGACATTTGTGGCCTCGCCGAGATCGGGAACTCGAAGGAGAGACATGTGGCACACAATTTAGACAGGTTCGGGCCGCGAGGTGCGTAATACCCTACGTCCTGTATGCTGCATAGCTCTGGATTGATTGGGTGTGTTTACAAGATGATGCGGATTGATGAATAGGGGTCCCTACCTCGCCTTATATAGTCCGGGAGGCAGGGTTACAAGTCGGTTTGGTAGGGAGAGTACTAGTTGTACACGGCTAGGAGTACTCTACATGGATCCGGACATGCCTAGCTTCCTAACCGAGTACTAGTCCTCCGTATGCCTTGTGCTTCACGCCATCTGGTGCCGTGCAGCCCAAATCGAGTAGTCCCAGGGGCCCACGCAGTAGTCGGTCCTGGTACCCACCTGAGTAGTGGGCCCAGGGATGTCCGTACGACAGCAACCCAGAGGGGACGCCGAAGACACACCTGGTCGGGTTGAGCTTCCACTGATAGGTGCGTAGATTGGCGAAAGTTTCGGCGAGGTTGTTGATGAGCTGATCCCCTTCGGTGGTCTTGACGACCACATCATCGATGTAGGCTTCCATGTTCTTCCCGATCTGAGACTTCAGACAGTTCTGTATCGCCTTCTGGTAAGTAGCTCCGGCGTTTTTCAGGCCAAAGGTCATGACCTTATAGCAGTAGATTCCGTTGGGCGTTATGAACGTCGTCTTGTCTTGATCGTTGGAATTCAGGGCTATCTGGTGATACCCTGAGTAGCAATCGAGGAAGCATAGAAGGACGCTGCCAGCCGTGGAGTCCACGACCTGGTCGATGCGAGGAACAGGGAAGGGATCTTTCGGGCAGTGCTTGTTGAGGTCGGTGTAGTCGATACACATCCTTAATCCTCCAGATTTCTTGGGTACAAGGACCGGGTTTGCGAGCCAAACCGGGTGTTTACATTCTCGGATAAATCCTGCAGCTAAGAGCTTACAGACTTCAAGGGTGTGCTTTCCATCTTTCACAAATCACCGGAGCTTTTGCTTGATAGGTCTTGCTGTCTTCCTTACTTCAAGGGCGTGCTCAGTCAGCTCCCTGGGGACACTGGGCATGTCGGATGGGCTCCGTGTGAAGATGTCGGCGTTGTCCCGGAGGAAACTGGTGAGCGCGAGTTCCTATTTGGGGTCGAGGTCGGCCCCGATGGTGACTTCCTTAGTTGCGTCGAGCAGACCGAGGCAAACTTTCTTCACTGCGGGACTTGTGTCCAAAGCAGTGGCTGTGCGCTTATGTTCTGGCACCTCCAAAGTAGTGTGGTCGATCTTGGCGGCCTGAGCGACCATGACCGTTGCTGCGGCCTTGCACGCAGACACCTTGGCGAGGTCGACGGTGTCGCTCTCGCATTTGCAGGAGACGAGGATGTCACCGTAGACGGAAAGGTTCCCGTTTGGCGCTGGCATCTTCATGACGAGGTAAGTGTGATGCGGGATGGCCATAAACTTGGCCAACATAGGTCGACCAAGGATGGCATGGTAGGAAGAGTGGAAGTCTGCGACCTCGAACGTCAAGTACTCCGTGCGGAAGTTGTCCTCTTTGCCGAACGTGACCGGCAGGCATACACGACCTATGGGGTATGCAGCCTTGCCGGGCACGACCCCGTAGAAGGGTTCGTCGCAAGCAGTCATCTTGGAAAAGTCGAAGTCCATCTTCTTCAGCATTTCGGTGAAGATGATGTTTAAGCTGCTGCCCCCATCGATGAGGGTCCTAGGCAGGAAGGCGCCGTCCACTATAGGGTTGACGACCAGCGGGTAGGTCCCGGGGTCATATGTGCACCTAGGGGTCTTTCCTGGAGAAAGTGATGGGGAACTCCGACCACCGCAGAGGTTGTGGAGTTTTGGTGTTGACTTGGCCAATCTCCCTTGCGTTCGATCGCAGCTGTCTATTGCTCTTGGCTGCTTGGCGGCCAGCGACGATGAAGTTGATCTGCGTGCTGGCATTCTGGAATACGCCATTGGGGTTGCCCACTTTAGGTGGAGGTGGAGGAGAAGGCTCCTTCCGACGATTGCCGTCGTTGTTGTGGTCATCATAGTGACGATAGTTAGGTCGCTCCTCGCGGTGATCGTCACGCCGGTCGTCGCGGTGGTAATCGTCGCGGCGATCATCGCGGTGGTTGTCGCGGCGATAATCGCGGCAATCTCTGTCGTCGTTGCGACGGTAAGGTTGCCAATCACGGTAGTCGCGTCGATCAGGTCAACGGTTGCGGTTGTCGTATCGGCGACCGTTGTTCTAGTCGTCGTTGTTGCCACTCTTGGTCTTCTTTGGCTCTGAGGGTACGCCTAGGGCGCGCTTCAGTTGCTCACACTCCCTCATAGTTTGCTTGGGTCGCGATGGAACTGGCACTGGTCGTCCAGTGTGCAGTTGAAGTCACCTTCAAGGAAGGTGGAGGGTCTTGGTGGATCGGTTGCGTAGACCTCTCCAGATTGCTTGCGCGACCTGCCGCCACCGTCGTTGTCTGTGTGGTCGTCTCCATTGAAGTCGTGTACCACCGCGTCTTGGGTGTCGACGAGTTTGTCGACATAAGCCATGAGGTTGGCAATAGAGTCAGCGCCGGCTTCATGGATCTTCTCGAAGAGCTTGAGGTTGGTAACCCCCTTCTTGTAGTAGGCTATGACGTGTTCATCCTTGACACCAGCGAGGGTGTTGTGGTTCTCGAAGAAGCAGTTGGTGTACTCTCGGAGAGTTTCATCTTTCCTCATCCGTACTTTGGCGAGGTGGTGAGTTTTGCTGGGGCAGTTGTAGGTCGCTTGATAGTTGGTCGTGAAGAGCCGCGATAGGGTCGCCCACGAGGTGATGCACTCCGCAGGGAGATTGTCGAGCCACAGGAGTGGTGCTTGACCCATCACGAGATGAAAGTATCCTGCCATGTGGTCTTCGTTGCCTCCTGACGCTCGGGCGGCGATGCTGTACATCTTGAGCCAAATACTTGGGTCAGAGCGACTGTCGTATTTTTTGATGGCTGGCTTGAAATCTTTCGGGTATCTGATCATCCTGAGACGTCGTGAGAATGCCAGAAAGTTGTTGATTGCTCCAGAACTGGATCCTAGGGCGTAGGTTGACGGGATGACGTAGAGGTCGTCGGGAGCACCATTATCTTGGTCATACTAGGCACAACGTAGAAGCTCGCGATCGTGCATCTCGCGGAGCTCTGCTACTTGGATGGGGTTATTGGCGTCAAGGGGGTCAGGGACCCTGTTGTCGCGGTCGTAGTTAGCGCGGCGCTCGATCTCTGCTTCATCCCGTATGGGCTGACGCTGATTGCTCCGGACGCGTGTGGCTTGTGCTAGTGGAGGTTGGGCTCTAGCGTTTTGTCCTGCGTTGCTGGCGGCGTTCTGCTGCTGGGCGCCAGCAGCGTTGGCAGCGTTATTGGTAGCATTGCCGGCGGCATTACCGGCGGCGTTGGCAGCGTTACCAGCTGGATTGGCCGCTGCGTTGGCAGCAGCGTTGACCGGCTGCACGACTTCGTTCTCACCACCTCCCTATTCAGCCACGGGCGGAAGGGGAGCGTTGTCAATGTGGTGACGACGGCGGGGTCGCTCCGACCTGCTCCTGGAGTAGGAACTCGAGGCCGATCTACTATATCCTTGACCTCTCTCTTCGACCTAGGCGGTGGCGACGCGGATGTGAGCTTGTAGACGTCAAATCGCAGGAGTGTCTCCAAGCTGCCCTAGCTCGGCAAGGGCCGCGCCTAGGTTGGCTTGAGGTGAGTTATAGACTTCGTGGCCATCCAGCTCAAAGTCCCTCAAGAGGTCTCTGGCACGTAGGCGGTGTCGACGAGGCTCATCTTGATTTTGTTGCTGCTGAGGAGCGGCTGGGTCCGCAGGGTGTGGTCCTCCGTCGACAACGTTACCTACGGGTTGGCCACCGGCACCAGGTACAACGTTGCCCGAGGCCTGACCCGGGGTCTGATGTTGGGCCACTGCTGCAGCTGCATCTGCTTCTTGCTGATGACGCACAGCTTGTGCGGCGTTAGCATTCTCTCACTGTTGGCGCTGCTCATCTGTCTCGCCGACTTGAGGAGCCACGTCGGTGGAGACCACGAGGACCTCTCGATCGGGGATCTCGAACATGTCGTCCGGGTTGTTGGGGGAGATGGTCGTACGGGCGATCTGGAACATGCCGCAGTCCTGGGACAGCGCATGGTTGATCTGGAGACCATGAGTTGCGACTGGAGGTCGGTGAAGCTTCTTTAGCACACGGCACTAGCGAGCCGTATGTTTGGAGTCCTCGTGGACAAGGCAGGGATCGTCATGATGACCTCTGCAGTTTCCACGAGATGGCGGGTTGGACCCAGATTCGATCTGGATCTTCTTCCTCATATGGTGAGACGCCATATGAGCTGCGTTCCGCAGGCCAAGAGGCATGCGGGGTGAAGGTGGAGTGGTCCTGCGAGGGCGCTTGACGCGCTCACAGACCTTGATCGTGTCAGAGAGCATGTCCTCGACGCCATCGAGCCCCGCGATCAGCTCGCGAGGAGTGGGTGGGTGGTTTTCCGCCAGCAGATCGGATTCGACTTGCTGGTTGGAGGTAACCGCAGTGCTCTCGATGACAAGGCAGGCAGCTGGAGCGATGGATTCCGCTGGCATAGAGCCGAAGCAGATGTCGACGGGATTGGCGAGGATGTCCGCCATGCTCTCAGGGAAGATGACGCTGTTTGGTGAAGCCATCGAGTTGCACGAAGAACCCAGGATTTCCCCCTACCTGACGCGCCAACTGTCAGAGGTTTAGGTCTGCACAGCCCATAGGGGTGTCAACCCTAGTGGTTTATTTGTTCGATGGGGTGAAATCTGAGGCAAAGAACTCGAAGGTTGCGCACGAGCACACGGAACACAAAATACACGGCGAGTTTATACTGGTTCAGGCCTCCGGAGAGTAAAACCCTACGTCTAGTTCTTGATTGTATTGCTTCGGGCGGATTGCGACTTGGGATGACTTGGGGCGACTTTGGGCGACTTGGCCTCAAGGGTCCGACCTTGCCCACATTATATTGGCTGATGGACAAGGTCAGTGGGCCCTGAGTCCTGGTCGGTTAAAACAGGGAAACCAATCTAAGGAAAGTTACAACATAATCCTGTGATCTTCGGACTGTCTGGAGGAGCAGCCGACGTCTTCTGCCTTGTCTTGCACGCCATGTTACCCGATCGGATCGGATAAGGTTGTCTGGGGAATCTTCTGGAAGGTCTTCAGGAGGTCGTGTGGGCCACCAACCAGGTCGGTTGGGCCCACTGTCAGGTCGGTGGGTCTTCTAGTAGGCCGGACCCACTTGTCAAGGACGGCCGTGAGCCTGGTCGGTGGGGACCCAGGGGTATCCATGTCTCACAGCTACCCTGCACCGGCTCGTGTCCACGACTTCGTCTTGCTTTTCTTGCCACCATGCAGCCCACACTTGATCCCGTTCGGCCACCGGGTCCATCGAGCCGAGCCTACTTGTCTCTCCACTCCTCGGAGGCCCCGCAAGGCTAAGACCTTTCGCGCTCGCTCTTCACCTGCACAAACGCAAATCAAGCTGCAACCTGCACCTGCAATACTCTGCCAAGTATCAGTCCACACCATGTTGTCAATCACTCATCACACCAGGGAGCAACCATCTACCATCCTCAGACACTTTAGTCCTCAATCTCCCCCTTGATGAGTGCATTGACAACACACATAGTAACCAATTCAGAGAAGAAAGAAAAACAAAAGAAACGAACAAAAATCTCACACAAGTGATCAAAAGCCAAAACGAGATCACTTGAGAGAGAAAGTCTCGGTCCCCTAAGGCCAGGGCAACGGCCCAACACAACCGAGACAAAAATGCTCCAAACTGCCGACTCCTCAAGGTGAAGCAAAAGGGCTCGATACCATCGGCAAAAGAGCAAAGCACAAATCAAATTCAGGCGACACAAAGAGCTCCCCCTGCATGAATGCAAGCTCCCCCTGAACTTGAACAAATGCATTAGAGCAAAGCACAAATCAAATTCAGGCGACACAAAGAGCTCCACCTGCATGAATGCAAGCTCCCCCTAAACCTGAACAAATGCAATTCTCCCCCTTTTTCACCCCCTTATTATGCAAACTGAATTGGGTACTTTTCTCCCCCTTGTTGGTAATGCATAAATCAAGTCTACAAATGCAAGCATGTGCTTCTCAAATAGACAAAGAGCACTGCAACATGCTAGAAATGAGACAGAGACAAGGAAGATAGCCACATATTCAGTACAAGCATCGCCAACAAGATAGAAAGGAACATATAAGCATGTGACATAGCCATGAAGCATTTTCCAACGAAACTTCCCTCTCATGAGCATAGGACCTCAACATGGCCAAAATGAGCACAAACAACATATAACCCACAAACTTCAAGCAAGGTCACAAGTTCTCATCACAAAATCATCATAAACACCTACAAGCTATCTCATGTCATGTCAAAGCCACCGAGCCATGAGTCTACTTCTAAACATGAGACTTCTCAATGGTAGACATCATGCAATGATTTAGCACCCAAGATAAGGAATTTAAAGCACATATGACATGGAAGCATAGTTTTCAAGCATAGCCATTTCAAGGTACCAATTTCATGATTTAAAAATTAAGCATGGTACATGAAGTGCCTTTGCGGCAAAAAGAAGCTTAGGCTCCTCCACAAGGTAACATGTAGGCTAAACATTCATGATGACAAACGGGTCTTTGACCCCAAATGAATAGAGCATAATTCCCAAGCAGAAATTAAGCAAGATATGGCCATTTGAGCACAAAATGAGCATGAAAGGTATTCTACTCACGAGAGAGGATCACATTTAGCATTTTCACAAAAATAATGCATTTTCACATGCATATATCTCCAAAGCTACCAAGAGCATAGCTATACATCACAAGAGCTCACAAGCATGGTCATAAGCTCACATCCAACATATCACAGTGATCAATGTATATGAGAGAAGCACATCCTCTACAGCATATGATACAAATGCAGTCTATGATACAAAGATGCTAAACATGATATGTTCCAAGAATGAAAATGCAAGATGCATATGTACATTAGACCCCCAACCCAAGATCAAAAAGGAAAAACCGCACCAAGCTCACCCCGCAAACGAGAAAAGGTAGCTTGGTCCAAAGGTCTGGTCAGGATATCTGCAAGCTATTTCTGGGTTGGCACATGAATCAAGTCTATGTTTCCCTTCTACACATTGTCTCCCATAAAGTGGTATCTCACCTCTATATGTTTGGTTCTGGAGTGAAGCACTAGATTTTTGGCAACACTAATGGCACTTGTGCTATCACACATGAGAGGAACATGGGTGCACTCCTCACCAAAGTCACTCAAAGTATAAGTGATCCAAAGCAGCTGGGAACAGCAACTAGCAGCAGCTACATACTCGGCCTCTGTGGTAGACTGAGCTACACTTGACTGTTTGCGAGATGACCAAGAAACCAACGAGGAACCCAAAAACTGACAAGTACCCGAATTCGATTTCCTATCGACACGACACCCCGCAAAGTCGGCATCCAAAAAACCGAGAAGAGAGAGAGAAGAGGATGCCGAGTACCAAAGTCCATCTTAGGAGTATATCAAAGATACCTGAAGATCCGCTTGACGGCCTGCCGATGCGACGTCCTCGGTGACGCCTGAAAACGAGCGCACGAGCACACAACAAACTGTATGTCCGGCCTCGTCGCCGTCAAGTACAAGAGCTAGTCGATCATGCTCCAATACTCCTTCTGGTCCACAGGCTCTCTGTCCTCGTCCAGCGCTGTAGTCGTACTCATCGGTGTCGACAGGGGCTTGGAGTCGTCCATCTTGAATTTCTTGAGGATGTCCTTCGTGTACTTGGCTTGATGTACAAATGTTCCCTCCTTCGCCTGCTAGATCTGAAGCCCGAGAAAGAACTGCAATTCCCCCATCATAGACATATCGAATGCTTTGCTCATGTCCTTTGCAAACATTGCAACCAAAGAGTGAGACGAGCCGCCAAAAACAATATCATCCACATACACCTAAACAATTAGGATATCATCACCCTGCCTGAGGGGAAATAGAGTCTTATCTACTTCGCCCATCTCAAACCCCTTGCTGAACAAGAACCCCCCTCAACCTGCCATACCATGCCCGGGGAGCTTGTTTCAGCCCATACAAAGCCTTCTCAGCCTATACACTCGATGTGGGAACTCAACACTCTCAAAGCCCGGTGGTTGCCTCACATAAACCTCTTCCTCCAAAAACCCATTCAAGAAGGCACTCTTCGAATCCATTTGGTACAATTTGAACCCTTTAGCCATAGTAAAGGCTAGAAGGATCCTAATCGCCTCCAAACGGGCTACAGGAGCAAATGTCTCCTCATAGTCTATCCATTCTTTCTGGTTATAATCCTGAGCAACCAACCTCGACTTGTTTCTCACCACTTCACCATTCTCACCCCCTTTGTTCTTCCACACCCATTTTGTCCCGATAGGTTTGCAATGTGGTGGTGGCTCTACTAACTCCCAAACTTAGATTCTCTCAAAGTTCTTTAACTCCTCATGCATTACGTTCACCCAATTAGGATCAGAGAGTGCGTGTCCAATGTCTTTCGGCTCAAAGGTAGCAACAAAAGCTGAATGAGCAAAGTGAGAGACATTTCTGGACCTCGACCGTGTCGTGCGTTCATTGATGTCACTGATGATATGTCACACCCTGAAATTTCTGAATTTTAGGATGTGAATAGAAAGAATAGTTAAACAAGAATTTTCTCATAATTTTAAAATTTTTCTCAACATTTATTTTGTTTATAGGAAATCTAGTATAGGAAAAAGTCATTATTTGATTTTCTGAAATTGGCTCGATGTGAGTGTTGCATTCATGCCGATGAATCTTGGTGTTTGTTGAGTCTAAAAGGTTTTAAAATAAGTTTAGGTGCTGACCAAATTCATCTGGGGATTTTTCCAATTTTTTTCTGGAATTTATTCCCACCATCGTCGAGCTAATTCTATTAATAGAAGGCTCTAAAATACTTTTCACAAGATCCAAATATTCCAAATCATCTCTAGTTATTTTCCTAAAATTTTCTGAGCTTTCGGAGTATTTTTCGTGATTTAATTGTGATTTCAGGATTTCCTGGAATTGTTTTTAATCTGAAAATAATTACCGAAATTAGAAAAAAAGGAAAAATAAACCGGACTCCATCTTGGCTAATAAATAGTTCCCGATGGTCTCCTTGGCGTCCTCTTTCCAACGCCGCCAACCTCATCCCGTTTCGATAACCTAGCTCCCATGAACCGTCGCTGAACTTTTGCATCTACTAAATTTCGGCGAACTTTCCGGTGAGCTTTTCCGGCAAAACCGTGCACTTCCGGTGCAAACGGACACCACCCTGGAGTTCCACTCTTCGAGCTCTACGCCGTGATGTGGTTGGTCACGCGAATCCGACGTCAACTCCGTCATCTTTCTCGGCTATGGTGACTTCTCCCCAACTCCAACGAGCTCTTCCGCCACCATCGTTCATCTTTGGCCGAAGGTGAGCACACCATCGCGTTCGCCTCGTCGATCTTGTTCCGTTTTGCCGTTCCCGTGCACGTTTGGAGGCCGTCCCCATCGAATCTCTATCTCTCTTCCTCTCTCTGTTTTGTTGCAGTCACCATGGCCAGCTCTATACGAGCTTCCAGCTCACCAGAGCCGCCGCGACAGAGCGCTATCGGGCGACGCAGTCACCGCCTGGAGGAGCATGACGCCGAGCCGCACTCTCTACGCCTCTCCCCGTCGCTGGAGGCCTGACGAATCGCCGCCACCCGTGAAGCCCGAGCTGCCGGCCGCCGTCCCTGCTGCCTCCAATTCCAGCCACCTCCGCCAGTCCCTATCGCTGGTGAGCACACATCCGAGATCCCTGTCACCTCCTCTTTCCGTTCTGTGCCTCACCCGGACCCCTAGGCTGTTGGATCGCTGGTGATTCGTACAACCAAAAACCACCGGCCGCCCCTTTTTCTGTTGCTGGACCGATCCCAGGAAGAAGAAAACACGTTTTGTGTTTTAGTCCCTGATGATAGATGTAATGATAAGATCAATTCTTGTGTCTTGGCGAATCTGCAGATAACCCCCTACAAAAATCCCACTTTCACACATAAATCCCACCCAAGCCCTTTTGTAGATTTAACCCTGATCTTAGATCTATTCGCGAGCACTGTTTGTAGTATCTTGTGAATCTTATCTGTTAGTCCCTGGAATCTACAGTTATCACATCTAGGTCCTTTCAATCTTGTTTTGTCCCAGATTCTCCGTTTTTATCCGTTAGCAGTGATGTTTTCACCATATATGTTTTCTAAAAATAAATTTAATATTAATTTTGTTAATGCCTATTAAACATGCCTTCTTTAATAAAATCTATATAGTGTTATACGCCCTTTTCATGATCAATGTTAATTTGATTAATGTTCACTTCATGTGTTTTATTAATAAATATGATTGGTGTCCCCTATCGGTTTTCCATAAACCAAATGTTAACTTGCTTAATATTTAATTAACTTTTCTAATTAAAAAGTTGATTAGGATTCACTCCCACTTTTATAAATAAATATTAACTTGATTAATACCAACGCAAAATGTGTTTCTAGCTATAACTTGGTTAGCTCTATACGAATCATAAAGTTGTGCGCTTAGATCTTTCTACCTAAGTTGTTTGTCAAATAAATGTTTAATTAGTATAATTTATACATGAACATTGATAAATAAAATTTGACTAGGTTATATGCCCTGGTTTTGCAAATAAAGATTAATTTGCATTAATTTCAACATAGGGTATTTTATTTCTGAAATATCCTTTACGTTTGTTTTGTTAATTAAAATGAACTTAAGCTTATAGTCTTTTCTGTTCTCATAAATACAAATAGATCGTTAGTCGTTCCCTATCAGCTCTGTCTCAGTGTGTCTCGGTTGTAGAGCTAGTCTTTTTACAAGCTCTAGATCTTTTCGATCCTAGTTCATGCTCAATCTTCCACACCCTTCTCTTTAAAGCCAATCTTGTTACCACTTTTCTTTGCCAGCTAGTTCAGTTTATCTTCATCAAAATGTTATCCTTTCAGCTTAGTTCCCTTCGTAGGCTTGTTCTCCTAAACCCGAGTTTAAGGTTTCTTATGCGTTTGATAGTTCGTCTTTATCGTTCTAGTTCGTTTCACCTTAACCTTGTGCATTAGCATGTGTATCACTTGTTACTTGTTTTAAACATAAAAGTTGCATGTTAATCTTGACTAAATATTGTTCCATTTGTTTTCTAAATAAAATTAATTAGGTTTTATCCCGATTTTCATAAGTTAAGATTTAATTGGTTAATGCTTATTTATAACTAGCTTTTGTAAATAAAAGATGCTTAGTGTTAAACATCGGTTTTCATAAAGTTAATCTGCTTAATGATATTATAAATGCCTTTTCAATATTAATATGTTTAGTTGAACACGAGATACAAGTTATTCGATTAGATGTCTTATACATGCCTTGTGTTTCTAATGTTAATTGTTAATTTGATATAACTTGTACTTAAATATCTGCTAATAAAATATGATTAGGTTTATCATGTTTCCTATAATTAAATAAAACTTTGTTTAATTCTAATATAGAGTATTTCTCTGAAATATTCTTCCCACATGATTTTCTTATTAAAATAAATCCAACACCTAGTCTCTTGTTGTTTGTTAGTGATCTCACACAAGCGTTGTCTTTTCGACCTTAGCTTCGTTTTCAGTGTTTTCTTCGTTCGTGCGCAACCATAGAATTGAGCATATCCTTTAGTACGCTCTTTTAAATATTTTCTTTGATTGGTGCATTGTTCTTAGTTGTACTTGTTGCTTTGTCTGTTGTGCCCGATATTTGCTTCGAGTAGAAGGATCACTGTTCGTTGCTTTGAAGATAAAGGGTTCAAGAGATCCAAGTGTTGAAGAGTAGTAAAAGTAGCTTTTCGTTGGAGAAAGGCAAGTGTCCCTAACCATCCTTCTACCTATGCTTATATACAAGAATATGCTATGCTTAATCGGAACATGGAGCGACCACCCAGGACAACCGTACTACCACAAGACATATGGCTCTGTCTTGTCTAATTAATTAGAAACCTTAGTATGTGGTATGCTTTACCTGAAAGGGGTTGGGGGCTGATGGGAGTTGGTGTATAGACCTGCTCTGGTGGGGAGTTTGGCTTTGCTAAGACACGGTACCCACTAGGGAGCTTTATACGCTGCACTGATCAGGTAAGCAGCCCGTGCTGGGGAATCTTTGTAAAGGCCTCGTAGTGTCCCTATGCAATCACACCTCGGTAGTGTGGTATGGTGCCTTGCAAGCATCACATGGTTGGGTCTAAAGTTCTTCGGGACTTTTACGCGACTCGTGGGTAAAGATGTACAACCTCTGCAGAGTGTAAAACTAATCGATTAGCCATGGTCACGGTCAAGAGCGGCCTGGACCCTCACATGATTAATATACTTAAAGATGGACATAAATCGCTTTATGGTTATTTCTTGTGGCCTTGCTAAGTACCAACCATAAGTGTACTCATCCTTGCTTACTGCTGCTCAGAAGAAAAAGTTGTGAAGCTATTGAAGATGTTGATGCTAGGCGTACGCAGCCCCCAGTCGATTGCTTGTGGAGTTGGCGCCTCCGTTTCCAGGATTGAGCTGTGAGAGACATGGGTACCCCTGGGTCCCCACTGACTAGGGTCTCAGTCGTCCCCGACAGGCGGGCCCGACCTACCAGAAGACCCGCCAACCTATCAGTAGGCCCTGCCTGACCTAACATGTGGGCCCAAGGACATGAAGACTGCTTTGAGTGCAAGTTAAGACAATCCAGACAGTTTAAGGCAGTACGGATAAGCCTTCCATGTTGTAACCGACTAGGATAGATGGAAACCGACTTGTAGCCCAAGGTCGTCGGCCAATATAAGGTGGCCTGGGGCACCCTCCTTGGGGGCAGATCCCTCTCGCATAATTCCACCACCAAACTAGACGTAGGATTTTACACTCCAGAGGCCCGAACCAGTATAAATCGTCGTGTTTCTTGTGTCTCGCTGAGTTTTCCGTGTGCATCCCGTGCATAACTATCTACGCTCTTAGTTCCCTGAACCCTCCATTAACCTACAAACCGCTTGGGTAGCCACCTTGCAGATCTATCCAGGTCTCAACCCTTGACAGTTGGCGCGCCAGATAGGGGAGATCGGGAGCTCGTTGTGCAGCATGATAGCAGCTCGCTCCGGCGATCATCTTCGGCGACTGCACGAAAAACCTCCGATCTAATCGCAAGGTCGACATCCAGATGGCTCAGCGTCTGCGTTCCACGCTAACAGATCAGATCGACGGCTGCCTGCCGTGACGTGCTCATCATCAGCGACGGACACCACGCACGGGGCACTGGGACTCCGTTCCGTGCATGCACCATGCGGTGGGACCCTACATCTCTGCCCCCCGACGTGGACTTCACGATCATATACAAGAAGCTACGTCGGCGATAGACCCTGAGCAGTATCCACTCGCGTCAACTAGCTCCGTGACGACCTGCATGCGGCCCAGAAAAATCAATCTACAAGCCCACACGTAAACAGGGAATATTTTTTTCCTTATTTTACTTTTCTTTCTTTAACTAGTATCGGATTTCCTTTGGTTTGCCCGGCAAAGATAAACTAATCTATTTTCTTTTTCCTAACGTGACGAGATGCATGTCCTTGATTCGTGAAACACCCAACAATTACAGCGCACATTCTAAAGTACTGATGTCCTGGACGTCTTGATCCCGATGTGCGCGTCAAGGACCAGCCTCGCCGACTTCCCACAGCCGCGGCAAGCACGTTGCTGACCTCCTCAGCACCGAAGCAGATCCTCTACCATTCAGCCTCTACCATTACCATTGAGTGGCTGACGTGTGGGCCAAAATGTGGTGGGACCCACACGGTAGTGACCCAATGGCAGAGATGTGAACGTCAAAGGAACCGGTTCCCCTCAGCACAGCTTCAGCCTGCAGCTGCAACCACGGCGAGCTAGATGCAAAAACAACATCTTCAAAATTCGTCTCATGGGTTCCGGCCCCCACGTGCGCAAGCTGATGGCATCGTTGATCCGGCAAGGCGGCAATACGGTGTCGTACTTCTGTGACCTACCCCACCCGCGTAGCTGCTACGTGCTGCTAGGACAATCCATCTACAGGAGTATACACAAACAGGGAACAATTCTTCCTTCCATCTGAGAGACATGGGTACCCATGGGTCCCCACCGACCAGGGTCCCAGAGGTCCCTGTCAAGTGGACTCGACCTGCCAGAAGTCCCACCGACCTGCAAGTGGGCCCGGAGACCTTATCCCTAACCCCGACGACCTCGGAAGACTCCAGAAGACCTTATTCAGATCCCAAAGGATCCGCAGGACTTGGAGCGCAAGGCAAAGCTACCAGATTGCAACTTGGCGCCGCTAGTAGGTCCGTAGATTGCGGGATACTCCCTGTAATCAAGGCAGATAGCCTTCCTGTTTTGTAACTGACCCCGATGAGGGTCCACCAACCTCGAATGGAAGCCCTAGCCCGCTGGCCATATAAGGCGGCCTAGAGCTCCATTCGAGGGGACTCCCTTTTCATGCATAATTCCACCCCATACTTGACGTAGGGTTTCACTCTCCAGAGGCTCGAACCAGTCTAAACCCTCGTGTCCATCGCCATTCTTGCTGTGTTCCGAGTTCCACACGCGAACTACCACTTACGCTCTTAGTTCCCGATCCCCTCCATTAACCTACAACCACTTGGGTCGCCCCCTTGCGGATCTGTCCAGGTCTCACCCCCTGACAGTTGGCGTGCCAGGTAGGGGCGATCGGGAACTCGCTGTGCAGCATGGTGGCCCGATCTGGTGTCGTCTTCCCGGCAAGCATGGCGGCCATCCTCACCAACCCCGTGGAGATCTGTTTTGGCTCCTTCACGGCGACCTCATCTGCTCCGGCGGCCACGACCTTTCCAGTGGCCGCGGTACAGATCGCGACGGCACCTGTCGTCGCCCCCGTTTCCGATCTAGCAACGGAGACCCACCCGCCCAAACCCTACGACATCGTCCAGGGAATGGAGCGCGTCATCAGCATGATGGAGGACACCCTCCAGATCTGTGAGCGAGCCCAGTGCTCGACGCAGACAGCGCCGCATCATGAGGCCTTCCCCTTCGGTCTGCGACCTCCCGCCAGCGTCTATACTAGCCAGGCGACCAAGCTTTCTCAGATCCAATCTGGGCGGCCGACTGCTGGCGACCTAAAGCCCAAGCCTCGTGCCCACCGCGATCCGCTCGACATACCTTGCACCTTCCACAAGGGTGCAAGGCACACCCTCCGTGGCACCGCCTGCGGAAGAAGACCGACCAAGAGCGGCTCCTCCGTACCACGCGAACTCCCGCATCCCCGGACGGCGGCGAGTTTCAGAAGGTCCGGGTCCACGTCTCCCCCAACGACTCGGGCTCCATCTCTCGTTGGGTGCTGGTGGTTTCTGAGAATGAACCTCCGCGTCACGACGCGACGGATTCTGAGGAGGCGCGGCGGATCCAGGGGAACGCCAACCGCGCCCAGTGACGTGCGGAAGAGAAGCACTGCGCGGTCCCTCCCTACGCTCGGGACCTTCGTCTTGAGTTCGAGGAGGCAGGGCTACCGACGTTCAACAGCCCTCAGGCCAACCTGGGCGCCGCCATGGGACGTCTTCAGCAAGCCGACCTCACGCCTGAAGCCGAAGCAGCCATGGCCTACCTTCGGGTTGCCACGGCCCTGGAAGAGGAGAAAAGCGCGGCCGCCAAGTCCGCTGCATCGTCGTCGATCCATCACTCGCGCAGTCGATCTAATCGATCTAAGCGCAGCAACCTCCCGTCCATCCAGGAGGAGGTCGACCAACACAACCCCGATCAACCCTAAGGTCGGGCGAACGGTGCCAAGGTCGGCGACCTACGCGCCAACCTTGACAACAACAGGTGTGCCCGTGACGCCCGCGGCTACATCGACCGGCGCCACCGCGAGCGCGAGGAGCGGGAGTTGCGGCGCCGTGCAGAGTACGACCGCGAGTATGCCCCCCCTAGTGCCGTCCACCACATCATGGAGCGCGAGGAGCGCGACCGCCATGACGTCGAGAATAGGCGTCATGCTGAGTATGAGGCGAGCTACGGCCATCCGGAGGTCGCCGCCCCCAACCTGGATCACCAGCCCCGATCCCAGATCGTCGTCCCTGCGCAAAGCAGAGGTGGTGCTCAGGCTGGTGGTGGTACTGACGACATAGCCATCAACGCTTTCCCCGTGTTGGCGCCTCGCCTCAGGGCGGTGGTCTACCCCGACAACTTCAAGCCCAACACCCAGAAGTACGAGAGCCGCTCCGACCCCAACATCTGGCTGTCGACCTACTACGTTGCTGTCAAGGCGGCCGGCGGCAACTTCGACCACAAGGCGGCATACTTCTCGCTGGTGATGGGTGATGCCCCGTCACTATGGCTCAACAACCTCCTAACTGGTAGCATCAAGTCCTGGGCTGACCTGTCCTAGGCCTTCACGTCCAACTTACAGGCGACCTACAATCGCCCCTGGGAACGCCTTCAACCTCGGGAGGATCATCATGAAGCCCAATGAACGGCTCCGCGATTACACCAACCGGTTCTTCGAGAACCGCAACACCTGTGTCGGTGTCAGAGACGACCAGGTCATCGACAGCTAGAAGAAAGGCGTCAGGGATCGCAAGATCTTCGAAAAGATCCGTGAGTCTGGAGCCACCACCGTCGCGGCCCTCATGGAGGTCGTCAACAAGCTTATTGACACCGACGAGGCGATGGTCAATCAGTTTGACTACGATGTCAAGCGCGACGCGGGCACGTCCGGCACTACTGGAGATTCCAGCTCCAAGTTACGCAAGCGACCTTCCGAGGTGCTTGCGACTGAGGGACGTTGACCTTCGACGTTCAACGTGGATGAATTCAACACGGCGCTCGACAGCCCCTGTGGGTTCCATGAGGGAGCCACCCACACCGTTCGTGAGTGCTCACAATTCAAGAGGGCCTTCCGTACACCCGAAGACCCCAAGCGACCAAGAGGCGATGGTGACCGATCCTCCTCGCACCGCTACAACAACAACGGCCGCAACGACGACCGGCGTGACCGCCGTGATGACCGCGATGAGGGCCGCCGCGACGACCCGCAACCTGAGGCTCGTCGCGACGAACACGACCTACCTCCACCACCGAAGACAGGCAACCCGAACGGGCCCTTCCAGCCGGCCAACCGATCGATTAACATGATCGTCGGAGGTCTCAAGTCTCATGTGAGCAGGAGGCGCTACCGCAAGGATAAGCGCGAGGTCCACCTCATCCACACCCAGCCAACGCAGCCGCTGCGTTGGTCTGAGCGGACGATCACGTTCTCTAGAGCTGATCACTAGGTCCACATCCCAGATCCAGGGTCCTACCCACTCGTCGTCGAACCTACAGTAGAGGGAGCCCTGCTTCCCTAAACCCTCATCGATGGGGGGAGTGGGCTCAACATCATCTTCGTCGAGACACTGAGGAAGATGGACTTCGACTTCAAGAGGCTGACGGCGTGCGACGAGCCCTTCTTCGGCATCGTCCCCAACAAGGCGGCCTACCCCCTGGGTCGGGTCTCCCTCCCTATCACATTTGGCATGGAGGATAACTTCCGCACGGAGTATCTCAACTTCGAGGTCGCCGACTTCAAGTCTTCCTACCATGCGATCCTAGGTCGCCAGATGCTGGCCAGGTTCATGGCCATCCCGCACTACACCTACTTGGTGTTGAAGATGCCAGCTCCGGACGGGGTCCTCTCCGTCTACGGCGACCTCATGGTCTCCTTCAGACGCGACTCCGAGGCCCTCGACATCACCGCGATGAACGCATGCGTCGACGCATCAGCAGTTCTGGTCACCGAGGCCGCGAAGGTCGCTCCGAGCGACCTGACCGTCCCAGAGCAGCAGCGCACCAACACCGCCCTAGACGCCACGCCTTCGACGAAGAGAGTCCGCCTCGGTCTGCCTGACCTGGAGAAGACAGTGGTCATCGGTGACAACCTCGGGGAGAAATAGAAACTCGCGCTCACCAGTTTCCTCTGGGACAACGTGGACATATTCGCATGGACCCCATCGGATATGCCTGGTGTCCCCAGGGAGCTGGCTGAGCACTCCTTGGATGTAAGCAAGACGGCCAAGCCTGTCAAATAGAAGCTGCGCTGCTTTGCGAAGGATCGCAAGGAGGTCATTAGGGTAGAGATAGTAAAGCTCCTAGCTGCCGGATTCATTCGTGAGTGTAAAAACCCGGTTTGGCTCGCCAACCCGGT
The DNA here is from genome assembly GCA_036936925.1 of Cenchrus fungigraminus. Taxonomy (NCBI): domain Eukaryota; kingdom Viridiplantae; phylum Streptophyta; class Magnoliopsida; order Poales; family Poaceae; genus Cenchrus; species Cenchrus fungigraminus. The sequence continues at coordinate 50,010,319 of CM072772.1, read as the reverse complement.
GCTTGTACCCAAGAAAACCGGTCAATGGAGAATGTGTATCGACTACACCGATCTCAACAGGCACTGCCCTAAGGACCCCTTCCCTCTTTCGCGCATCGACCAGGTCGTGGACTCCACGGCCGGAAGCGTCCTGCTATGCTTCCTCGACTGTTACTCAGGGTATCACCAGATAGCCCTAAAGGTCTCTGACCAGGACAAGACGGCGTTCATAACACCGCACGACATCTACTGCTACACGACCATGACGTTTGGTCTCAAGAATGCTAGAGCGACCTACCAGAAGGCCATCCAGAAGTGCTTGGAGTCCTAGATTGGCGACAACATCGAAGCCTACGTCGACGATGTGGTCGTCAAGACCACAGTGGAGGACAACATCATCGCCGACCTTGCTCAGACCTTCGCCAACCTCTGCCGCTACCGCTGGAAGCTCAACCCGGAGAAGTGTGTCTTCGGTGTACCATCTGACAAGCTCCAAGGCTTCATGGTCAGCCACCGGGGCATCGAGGCAAATCCCACCAAGGTCGACGCCATTCGTAAGATGAAGAGACCTACCAGAAATAAAGACATCATGAAGCTCACAGGCATGATGGCCGCCCTAAGTCGCTTCATCAGTAAGCTGGGAGAAAAAGGCCTACCCTTCTTCAAGCTGCAAAAAAAGTCAGACAAGTTCGTTTGGACAGAGGAGCCCGACCAGGCCCTAGAGTTGAAGACCTTCCTCACGACGGCCCCGGTGATGGTGCCCCCGGCCCCAAAAGAGACCCTGCTGCTCTACATCTCCACATCCACTCAGGTGGTCAGCACGGTTCTGGTGGCTGAACGGCCTGAGGAAGGCCAGCCCTATCCCGTCCAGCGACCGGTCTACTACGTCAGCGAAGTCCTATCTGACAGCAAGATCCAGTACTCGCAGCCACAGAAGATGTTGTACGCCCTTCTCGTCACTTCGCGTAAGCTTCAGCACTACTTCCAGGCGCACAAGATCAAGGTCGTCTCGGCCTTCCCCCTAGGAGAAATCCTGCGTAGCCGCAACACCACGGGGCGCATTGTCAAGTGGTCCATCGAACTAGGCAAGTTCGACCTTGAGTTCTGCCCACGGCAGGCCATCAAGTCCCAGGTCACCGCTGACTTCGTCTCTGAGTGGACAGAGACCCAGCAATCCCCACCGACGGAAAAACCTAAACATTAGAAGATGTACTTCGACGGTTCCCTAAACCTCGAAGGAGCGGGATCAGGTGTACTCTTCATTTTCCCCCAAGGCGATCACTTGAAGTACGTCCTGCAGATCCACTACAAGGCGTCCAACAATGGCGCCGAATATGAAGCCCTCATTCACGGGCTGCGCATCGCCGTCTCCCTAGGGATCAAACGGCTCATAGCCTACAGCGACTCCAAGGTCGTCATCGACCAAGTCAACAAGGCGTGTGACATCAAGAAAGATACGATGGATGCATACTGCGTCAAGGTACGGAACCTTGAAGCCCACTTCGAAGGTCTGGAGTTTCATCACGTCTGTCGTGACAACAACGTGGCGGCAGACATCCTCTCCAAGTTGGGCTCCAAGTGCGCGCTGGTCCCGGCCGGTGTGTTCGTCCAAGACCTACACAAACCCTCTATCAAGCTCCTCAGCGACCCAGAGCTGCTAGCTGGCGACGCACCTTCGTAAGGCAGCCGCGACGTCCTTATGACCGAGGATGAAGATGACTGGCGCCTCGACATCATCGCATATATCCTGGAGCATCGGGTCCTTGAAGATAAGGCAGAATGCGAGAAGGTCACGAGGCGCAGCGCCAACTACGTCGTCATCGGCACAGAACTCTATCGGAGGTCCACCTCCAACGGCTCCTGATGAAATGCATTCTCCGATCTGAAGGCCTCAGGCTCCTACAAGAGATCCATGGTGGCGAGTGCGGCAACCATGCCGCCTCTGCTAACTTGGTTGGAAAAGCTTTCAGGTCGGGCTTCTACTGGCCTACCACTATGGCTGACGCGCAGGACCTAGTCTGGCGATGTAAAGGATGCCAGTTCTTCACCAAGCAGCAACACGTCCCGACTCAAGCCTTGAGGACAATTCCCCCGTCGTGGCCCTTTGCCATATGGGGCCTCGGTTCGGTGGGGCCCTTCAGAACCACCCCTGGCGGCAACAAACACATCTTAGTGGCGGTGGATAAGTTCACCAAATGGATTGAAATTCGAGCCATGGCAAGTGTCATGTCGAAGGAGGTGGCCAAGTTCATCGAAGAGATCACCCATCGCTTTGGGGTCCCCAATAGGATCGTTACTGACCTAGGCTCGGCCTTCAAAGGAGCCGACTTTTGGGACTTCTGCCAGTTAACCTCATCGACGTCTATTACTCCTCGGTGGCGCACCCACGCTGCAATGGCCAGGTTGAGCGTGCTAACGGCATGGTCCTTCAGGGTATCAAAGATCGAATCTTCGACGACGCTTCCCCATACGCCACCAAATGGCTAGCGGAGCTCCCACACGTGATCTGGGGTCTCCGGACCCAGGTCAGCTCAGCTACAGGATACTCACCATTCTTCCTGGTCTACGGGTCGGAGGCCATCCTCCCGACCGACCTTGCCTTCGGCGCCCCTCGCATCCAGCATTACGAAAAAGGCGCGGCAGAAGAGACGCTCAAGGTCGACCTCGACAGCATTGAAGAGCATCGTGTGGCCACGCTGATGCGACACACTCGCCATGAGTAGCAGATACGTCGCTACCATGACCGCAACGTGCAGGAATGATCCTTCAACATTGACGACCTGGTCTTGCGATGCATCCAGAACACCAAGGACATGCACAAGCTCTCTGCGCCTTGGGAAGGTCCATTCATCGTGAAGGAGGTCATTGGACCGGCGACCTATCGCCTCCAGTGGGCTGACGGCCAGGGCGTCACGAACGTCTGGAACATCGAGCACCTACGTCGCTTCTACCCTTAGAAGATCTGTACCAAAAATAAAAAAGCTATGTACTCTCCCCTCTTGTAATTTATAGTCAATAAAAATGAGATTCCCTTCGGCAGGCCTTCTGTCGACCTACGCTTGGGTCTCCCTTTTACTATTCTGTTTGCCCTGCCCCCCCGAAGCGCTCGGGGGCTTGGTCTAAGTTAGGCCCGAAGCGCTCGGGGGCTTGGCTTCGCCAACCTAAGGGTCTCGCGACCTGAAGGGGTACTTTATGTTTTCTTTCCTTTGACGCGTTCTCTCCTAGCATAGCTCTTACTCTTTTTATGCGCGTTCCTAAGTTGTGCGATTGCGAGACCTAGGGTCTAAGACCCCCCTCCGTGCGTCGGCTGCACCTAAGCCTCCATGCTGAGCCGTGCAGTCGGTAAGCCGTTCCTCCACTGAGTTGGGTTAGTGGAGGGAACGCTTTGCAATCTCGCCACTCTTGAACCTTCATAACAAGCGTTTTTGCTATTCAAAGGGGCTGCGCTTTAAATAAAGTTGCATCCTTTTTTATTAAACGCAAGGTCTTTTTACATTGATAAGATAGGCCACAGGCCTAACCTACATCTACACACTAATGCATTCTGAGCCTTAACTTTCAGTGGTCGACCTTCTTGATGATCTCCTCTGCGGCGGCTTGGACGTCTTCACTGCTCACCAGCTCGGCCAAGTCGACTTCCTCTGCGACCTTCTACAGGTCGAACGACGGCTCGTGGAACTTCACCATCGCCAATGCCACGGCCGTAGCAAGCTTGCTGGTGTCCAGCAGCAAGGTCTTCATCCGACCTTCGGCCTCGTCTAGGCAGTCAACCAGCTCCTTCGGCTCCGCCCTGAGGGACGTAGATGGCCATCAAGTATTGAGCGGCCTCCCTAAGGTCGGCGAGCTGCTTCTCCAAACCTGCAGGGAAGGCCAAAGGGTTCACGTACGTTCCCGGCACAACGTCAGTAAAGACCTTCAAGGGGAACCAGCGCTCACCTTCCCGGACCTCCTTGGTCCTCTCCTTGTGGACCATTACTTGGTCCTTCATCTCTGACAGCTCCTTCTTCAGAGCCTCCTTTGTCTCCTTGGTGCCTGGCCATGTCAAAGGCAGAGACTAAGAAAAGACCCAATCACAAAGAATCAAGACCCAAAAGGGTCGACCAAGCGTACCGTCAACAACGGCCTGGAGGTCATCTGCGGCGTCCCTCGCCTTCTGCTAGGCAGCCTCCAGCTCCTTCTTCAGGGACTTCACCTCCTCCTCCGCCTGGCGGTCCATGGAGGTCTTCACGCGTCGGACTTCCTACGCGGCTTCGACCTGGGCCTGCAGCACAGCCTCACGAGCTGCGGCCGCGTCCGCGTGGGCGTTGGCCACCTCCCTCACTAGGCGTGCTCGGGCATGTGCTCGCGCGGCGAGAGACTACAATGCAAAGTAGACCCATCTGACATCAAGACCTCGAAACAACCAAAGCAGAAGCTAAAGAATGGTAGAAACGGTGCCAGGCATTTACCGAGAGCGTCCGCGCGATTGTTTGCTGCGCTACCTTGAACTCGTCAACGTCGTGGCGGTCGGCAATGACGTCGTCCTCACACGGAGTCCCGACGTACAAGCACATGTCGTCCTCCTCCTCGTCCCCAGGCCCGCTTGCCTTTGCAGCTTGCTGGTCCTGCATTGGCTGCAGGGCGGACATGCACAGGTCGTCCTAGGGACCACCAATTTGCTGAGCGTTGCTGGCGGCGACCTTCTCCGCCTCCGACGTCGCTGTCGCCCCAGCTCCAAGGGCCTGGCTCGAAACATCCGCGGCTAGGGCCGCCGGTGATTGCTCCACCGGCGCCCTTCCTCCTTTGTGCCCGAACGCCTCCTGGCCCGAGGCATTCTTGACACTCTCCGACGTCGTCGGCGTCGTCCTGCACATAGACGACGACCTTCAACAACAAGAACAGCCGGAAATCCAACACCAAAAAAGCGAAATAGGTATGGGTCCGGTGACTTACTTGCTGGCGGACCTCAGCCCAAGCTTGATGGGCTTAGGCGGGGCCTTCCTCTCCCTCTTCTACGACCCCGCGTCACCCGGCGCGTCCGCGCTCGACCTCGAGCGCTCCTCTCCTCCGACGACCTTGCGGGGCGTCTGTGCCACCCGCTCGGTCGATGCGCTGGGCGACTTCGCATGGTCCTCCTCTTCGATGTTGATCGTCTCAACATCAGAGCTGGCCATCGCCGTGTCCGCTGACACAGCGGGGCCCGCCCTCTTCCTCTTCTTCTTTGACTCTGCCACCTGGGTAGCGGCGATCGTCGCCACGGCCCAGGACGTAGGTATCTTGCCCGCAGTCTGCCGCATGCACTACAGTGGTGGCGCGGTGACTTTCGCCGGTGCTCTCCTCGCTGCAGGTTCTTCATCGTCACTACCCACCGACGAGTTGGAGAGGTAGTCTTCGATACATTGTTGCGGGGGGGCTGCACATCCCCCGTAGCCCGGACCTTGAAGCTCCGATCCTCTTCGTTGCGTAATGGTGTTGGGCACCAGTACATCCCCTCACGACCCTGAAAGCAGAAGACCTATGTCAAAATCACTCACACACTCAGATAGCAAAGAATCAAGGTCGGTCTAGAGCTTGAAGACTTACGGCTTCGGTGGGCCGGTACATGCTGAGCGCCTTGGGGCACGTCCAGTTGCGGATGCGCCCGGCGAAGATGCTCTTCACTCGCGCCACCATCTCCTCCTTGGAGACCTTGCGCCGGATGACCCGGGTGGGGTCAGACTGGCCCTAGTACTCATAGGACGGGTGTACCCGGTCCTGGATGGGCTGCAGCAACCGCCGACTGAAGCTGATCGCCACGGTGCCGTCAGTCAGCCCCTCCGTTTTCAGCCTCTCAAGGTCCTCCAGCAGCGGCTGCAGGTTGTCGGTCTCCCGCGACGTGAGCTGGTTGGACTACTCAGGCCTCGGCACGGGAGCGTTCCCATACCTGGCGGGGAGCGCCGGCGCTGGGTTGTCAAGGTAGAACCACCCCTGCTTCCAGCCTGTGGTGTTGTCGGGCAGCACCAGGTCGATGTACACCAGCTTCATAAACCGGCGCAACATGAACCCGACGCTGCCAACGACGTCGGTCCCTGTCTTCTTCAGCTTGAAGAAATGCTGCCACAGATGGAAGTGTGGCGGTATCCCCAAGTAGGCCTCGCATAAGTGAATGAAGGAGGAGACAATGGTGATGGCGTTGGGGGACGAGGTGTACCAGGTCGATCCTGTAGAAGTACAGGAGCCCGCGGAAGAAGTCACCGGTCGGGACCCCGAATCCGCGCTTGACGTGCGCGAGGAAGACGACGGTCTCCCCGGTCCCCTCGGTGGGGAACGCCTCGCCAGCCGCCAGCCTCCAAGCCACCTCCGCCTTGGGCCTCAGCAGCCCGCGGGTCGTCAGAGCCTGGATCTGCTCCTCTGTCACCACAGACGGCTCCCAGACGGTCTCTGGCGTCGGCGTAAGTGCTAGCTCCATCTTCTCCTCCTCTACTCCGATGGATTTCGCTCTAAACACCACGAGCGACTTCGTGCGCATGCGAGGGTGCGCGGCGGGGCGGACCTAAGCACGAAGGCACTGCTGATTTCGCTAGAGCGATCGGGGCCCGGCGGAACCCTAGATGTTGCGCGGAAATGAAAGCAAGTGGAGGTCCCGGCCCACGGACCGGCCTTTTATAGCTGGGCCCCAGCAGCGCTGCGGGCCGATGCGCCCAACGTCTCTCCCGCAGACTTCACGCCGACCCAACGGACCCGCGCTCCACGGATCTACCCCCCCCCCCCAAACAGCTCATTCGGCCTAACGGATAGAAGGCAGTAACAGCTAGTTCCGTACGGGAATTTGTGTCTGTCGAATTTTGGTCAACATGTAGACGGCAGCGGACTCGTCATGCCCCACATCTAAGCCCCAGAATTGCGATACTTCTGTTACTAACTTCAAGGTCGCCATGACCCACAGACGACCTATGGACCTGCTACACTACCTCCTTGAGGTCGACAAGAACCCGACAGCTTCCTAGGTCGCCTCGGCCTACAAACGGTGGGTTCACACCACATCTCCTAGGCCCAGCTGCCTTCATGCCTTCTAGGTCGCCCCGACCTACAGCGGCGAACACTACCAACGGCCCCGTGCTTAAAGGCTCTACTGCCCATTGGCGACCTCCTGGTCTTGACTACAGCTCCTTGCTGAGGCCCTGCCGCCTTCTAGGTCGTTTAAGACCTACAGCTCCCAGGTTGACGCCCTGTGTTGTGCCACTGCACAATGGCCGTGTTGACTCAGGTCGGCACGGGACCCTCATCGATATATATGGCCTTCTGAAGGTCGGCGTGCTATTACAGCCCCGCTGGGACCTTGGCCATGCCATTGCCGCCCGGGCGCCTCTACACAACACTCAAGACGCACTGTTTGTCACGCAAACACATGTATAAAAGCTTCATAAGCTACAAAGGACTTTGGCCCATGGCCAATTACAAGATACAAACATATTAAAGGTCCTGATCTACCTTACATAATGTCTGCGACGCAACCTAGACTGATGAAGCGTGTCGCAAGCTTTCTTCTAGCTTCAGGACCTACTTGGAGACCTCCACCGCCGCCGAGGTTGCAGCTGCCACACAACCACCTCTACTCTAGCCCCAGAAGGTTTCCTGTGGCACCCACATTTACATTTGGGTTCCCCCACAAGATTCCAAATCGAACCAGCATCACCTCGGGCCTCCCCCGGCACAGCATGGCGATCTCCAGCATCACCTCGGGCCTCCGCTCACAAGGTCCGTCAAGGCATGTACTGTCTCATGCTGCATCTGGATTCCTCGTTGCGCGTGGGTGACGCGGCTGATGGAGTCCTCCCAACTTTGCAAGCATTCTTCTAGCTCCTGGAAATGGTGACCTAGC